>OX031009.1:195232580-205232580 GCA_943735925.1 Pollenia amentaria | reverse complement strand
TTATTTATGAAAAAAAATTTTTAAAGAAATTTTCACGTGAAAACTCAAAGGCTTCATTCCGATTTCAAAAAAATGATTTCTTCCAAACAACTTTTTTAAATTTTCCGCAGATTACATTTCTGTTATACTTTTGGTTGAGAAAAAAAATGTTCCCACCTTAATGTACATACACACATACATTAACACAAATGTCCCTTATAATATACACTACAGCTAAAATTAGTTTTTGGAATGTTTGGTCACAGAAAGAAGAATTGAATATGTAAATGTAATATATGAAAGAAATACAATGTTTTATTTTAACTTTTATAAAAATTATATTTTAGTAAATCATTATTTAAATTTATTATTTCTTTTATCTTTTTATATTTTTGTATTTGTTGAAAATGTATTTTATAGATAACTGAATTTGATGCATGTCCTCGTAGACCCTGCAACAATGGCTATTATCCCATACATGAGGCGGCCAAAAATGCCAGCTCAAAAACTATGGAAGTTTTTTTTCAGGCAAGTACTTTAAAGCATTTTGCAACGGCACACAAAAAAGCAATATTTTTGTTAAGTTTAGCAAGTTTTAAATTTAATTTTAGAGTATGTATTTTGCAAAAATCTATATGAATTCCCTAGATAAATGCTAAGATTTTCGTTTGACTCTAAATGTAAATGTTGTAAGTATTAGTGATGTTACGAATATTCGTATTCCCGAATATTCGCTTGTTTTACGACATTCGTATGTGCCAAATTCAAGCGAATATTTCGCGAATATTTTGCAATACGTTCAAAAAAATACATGAAATTAGACAAAAAATATAAATTTTTATTAAAAAATAAATCGTTGTCTTTATCAAATTGGACGTGCGGTAATAAATTGGAAATTATAATTGAAATGCATGAGACATTGGAAGAAATTCAGAGAGATCTTTTCGTTCTGCTTATTATGGAATAATTTAAGAGGGGAAGCTAAATAGTTTGATCTGTTTTTGAACACTGTGAAACTTAAAATTAAGCAAAATAAAATTAAGAAAAATATAGAAAACTCCCGAAATTAAATGTGTGAAAAACTGTCGAACTATCTTCCACAAGTGGAACAAGTGACGTGTGAAAAAGGCCCAAATCAGTTGCGAGGGCAGCTTTCGAAGAAAAAGATAAAAATCGTTTTTTGGTCGTGAAGAGAATGTGTAAAAACAGGCCGCTACAATCAACACAAATGGCGTGATCAAAACAAAATACAAACCACGTTAAACAAAAGCATTAGGCCAAAAAACATTTTGTTTTGTGCAAAAATGTATTTATCAATATGGCTTTGTTTCATAATGTTATTTACTTACTTAAATATTATTTACTCGTGTTGTGATAAATTTAAAAGTTAATTTTTACAACAGTTTTACAAATAAATGTCCCTTTAATTTGAGTACACATACCACTAAGTTGGCGGGGCGGTTTTTTGGATCCAGGGGGGGCCTTCGGGCCTCAGCCCCCTTAAGTTTTAATTTTGGTTTCCTTTCTTTTATTCCAGAGGGCGTCCAATTTTTTTTCTTTCGTGTGCCCCGTTAACTGCACTTTTGTCAAAAAATTTTTAAATTTTGTCCAGGAAAAATTCCAATTTATTATTGAAATTTCATACTAAAATGGATAATTCTTATCTTAAGAAATGTCTAATCTGTTTTGATAACAAATTTAATACTAAGGGAATCTTATAAATGACCTCCTCCCATTATGTTGATTGTAGAAATTATTTTCCATGTACTTATTATGTATAAAAGTATAAGGATATTTTACATTGTAATGTAAAAATTTAATTTATTGCCCTCAAGATGAAAATATAGTGTTAATTTTTTGGAAATTTCGTGGAAATCCAACGAAATATCTGCAACAAATTTTTGCTGTAAATTGCTTAAAAATAAAAAATTTTAAATTTCAACTTTTCTTAAACTGTAAGAAATAAACTGGTCTATAAAAATATTTTTTTGGAGAACCTTTTGAATCAGAGCAAAGCATAGCAATAAAATCTTTTGTATTTTGCTAACATCAGCGGTCATGCGGATCGGCTAAATTTATAAAAATATTACCTATTATTTAAATTTTGTTAAAAATTAAATACTAAAATTCATACTGTTAATAAATTTTTTACAAAAAATTTTAGAAAATTTGCATTTTCGGGGGGCGATGTGACTTCAATTTCGTTACGAAAGCAAAATGGCTATTTGGTACTCTCTAGCACTTTTGCAAGCTTTTTTTTTTTAAAATGATGCAATACTGGCAATAAAATTTAAAGATGGCGCAGATTAACAGTAATGACATGACATGTAAAATGAAAAAACAATTTGAAAATTTATATGAAATAAATAGTAATAATTTGTAAAAAGAAAAAATAAAAATAGGTATCTGAAAAACAAATGCGCAAACGCATTAAAGAGTACCAATTTCTTTCGCATCGCAATAAAGAGAAGCCCCCTGGCCTTGTCTATTTTACGATTTAGCTGTAAAAAATTTGAAGATCTGGTCACTTGGAGTTATCTTAATGATTTCAGATTAAGTATACAATCTCATACCGTGTAGAATAATTGGCTTTATTTGCAGCCTTAATCTACTTCAGTGAACTCTTGGGCTGCACAATATATCCTTAGGGTCGCCGTGCTAATGGCCTTTAAGTAATAAAAACAATGTTAGTATGTATAAAAATTTTCATTGAGACCCTACGTAATCGTACGATTCATTGACATGAAAATCTGACGGAATTCCATCCGACATAAAATAAATGTCCGCAAAATTTGCTATTAATGCCACACTATTCCGCAAAAAAGATGCAAACTCAACTGACTCAGCTGCTTTACAAGAAAAAACAACTCTGATCGCTTATAATCTATCAGTTTATGAAAATTTCTTGTCAACAAAATCTGTCACTCAATTCATTTTTAAGCCACTCTATCAAGGCGAATTCATTTACCAGGTGGCGTTGAAAGCACAGCTGAGCTACTTTTTTTTTCTTACTTAGAGAGAGAAATGTCAAAAGCTGCTTTTGTTTCTGACATATCGATCAACGAAAGCAACAAAAAAATATATTGTTGTGTTTTTGGTGTTGTAACTTGTTGTAGTATCGACACCACCGTATACATGAATTCGCCTTGCACTCTATCATACTTTGTCAGCACACACGATTTTTTTTTTTTAATTTTTTTTTTGACAACTCGTCCGACTGATAGGCTTTAGTGGATGTGCGAAGTTTATTATTTCAAAATCAGTTATCGGAATATCATAATAATGCTAAAGGCCGGTATTCACTATCCTATTTAGTCGCACGATATGTCAAAAAAATCGTGTGTGCTCATAATGTATGATGCATTAAACACATTCGAGACAGCAAGCAACACGAACACACGACTACAAATGCTGCTGGCTCCAATTGTAGTTGCGTAATCAGCCACTTAATTATTTTGAAGACGACAGCTACAATTGAAAAACTATAAACAGCTGTGTTTTTTTTATGTATTTACATATCAGTGGTGCCACTATCATTTTTGATTTTTATGAATTGAACAACATGCATAATTGCAGACTCGTACACAAAGTTAATTTAAGTCTACATATATATAAATACTTATTTATTATATATTTTGTAACGTAAAAACAAATTCATTTATTAAAAAACATTTAAAATATATTAATATTTTGTTTGGACAAACATTTGAAGCAATGATTGTAGAAATATTAAAAATTTTAAATATTTGGCAGACATGTTGAATATTTGTCAAACTTTTTGTGGTGTCTAGTGCAAAAATTAATAATTTCAGCGAAAACTTTGCAGAGTAAAGTCGTAGAAGAAGAAGCAATTAAATCATTTTCAGCCGTAAATTCTAATTGTTTAACAGCCTTGTTTGCCCCGTTAGAGTACTCTTTACTCCAAAATTCTTTTTCTTTCTTTTATATCTCTTTTCCGTTTTAAACAAATAGCGAGCAAAATTCCCGCAGCACAATCGTCATTTGCATTCATTGAAAACGAAATAAAAATTAAAAATTGATGTTTGAACGAAATATGATTGTGTTGTTTATTGGCAAACAGATTCAAAAACAAACCACAAACAAATTTTGCAAGCAATGTGTGTGGTTTATTATGCCCTTTAGTTTATGAATTCTAGGTCGTACAAGTTTGAGAGCACATTATCAATATCTCTTTAGGTAAAAACTGGATCTTAAAAGATTAAGTATCATAAGAGAGTCTTTCGAAATACATTTCACATGATGTATATAATATACCGAGTTATAAACCCCTTAAGAGCCAACTTCAAAAATTAATATTTCTTAAAAAATGTTTCTACAAAATTTCATTTATCTTAAAATTTTGTCGATATGTATAATAATATTTATTGAAATATTATATGTCATAGAGAACACTTCAAGTTATTGTATGCTATATTTTTAGAAGCTCCATAATATAAAATTTTAAAGTTATTACGGTTAAAAAAATTTCATTTTCGAATTTATTAATAAGTTTGATTAAAAATATGTATGTGGTAATAGTTTATGCACTTTTTACATATTTAATTATAGTAATATGTATATATTTGAAGAACTTTTTTAATCAAAGCCTTAAAAACTGTGGTAACATGTGTATATTATTGTTAAATAATTATTGTTATATCGACATAATTTAAAGATAAAGCCAATTTAGTAAAAAAAAAGTCAGTCAATAAGTAAGAGTATTTGAAATGGGCTCTTAATGGGTTAATAAATCGGTATGCTTTAAACAGCTGTCAAACGCACTTTGAATTTTTAAATGATACCCATACTGCTAAGATTCATTTTATATCTTTAGAGATATGGATAAAGTATTTTGATACTTTTACGACCTAAAGCTCTTAAACTAGGAGCGTTGGTATGACAAATATCTTCCTACACAGAAAAAATTATTTATATTTAAGACTGGACCTACAAACGATTAATTTTTTTTTTTTTTTAATTATAAAAACATATTTCATATTTTTGTATAATTGTCAAAATTTTTGTTGCTAAAATAAAAATCAAACAAAAATATTTATAGAAACAGTAAACAAAAATTGTTGAAAATAATAAAATTTTTAAACAAGGATTTGCTTGAAAATATTTTAGCAATAATTTTTTCTGTGTATATAAATTCCTTTAAAGATACTTAAAAATAATAATAATATTTGGTGGTGAGCCGAGCTTATATTCTTGGTTCAATCCGGTTCTTAGCTATTTAACGAAAAAATTGTTTTTTAAGCACTAATTCTTCTAATTTTTGATTATGTTAGCAGCACTGTTTTTGTTTTGTAGCAGACAAAAATAGAAATTAGTTTAATTTGACTACAACGACCAAATTAGCATAGACAACAACCTGCAGCCATAAAGCCGTGTCGTCGTTAAAATATTCATTTCCATATACACACATGTATTCTATTTTTGACATATTGAAGTCGGTAGCCTGCTGTCTCGAATGTGTTTAAAGCATGACAGTGTGGCTTAAAAATGAATTGAGTGACAGATTTTTTTGACAGTCTGTCCGACTTGCAAATATTTATGAAAATTTTCATAAAATGATAGATTCTATGCGATCAGAGTTGCATATTCTTGTAAAGTAGCTGAGTCATTTGAGTTTGCATCTTTTTTGTGGGATAGTGTGGCATCGACAGCAGATTTTGCAGACATTTTTGTATGTGGGATAGAATTCCGTCAGATTTTCGTGTGAATGAATCGTACGATTATGTAGGATAGTGAATACCGGCCTTTACTATGTACATTTAGTAGTGTGCCAGATTTTGGAGTTTATTCCCTGCGGGAAATTTGTGTCAATTGTAGAACAAGTAAAAAAAGGAATGCATTAAACACATTCGAGACAGCAGGCAACACGAAGGCACGACTACAAATGCTGAAGGTTGCAATTGTAGTCGCGTAATCAGCTACTGAATTATTTTGAAGACGACAGCAACAATTGAAAAAATATAAACAGCTGTGTTTTTTACTATGTATTTACATTTCAGTGGTGCCACTATCATTTTTAATTTTTATAAATTTAACAACATGCATAATTGCAGACTCGTACACAAACTTAATTTAAGCCTACAAAATATAAATACTTATTTATGATAAATTTTTTAACGTAAAAACAAATGAATTTATTAAAAAACATTTAAAATACTTTAATTTTATTGTTTTTGGAACTCATGAAAAATATCATCTTCATGGCAGGTTGAATAAAAAAATCCTAATATACAGTATAATCGCGAAAAAGTTAACTGAAATGTCCTAAGGGTTGTTAACTTTTTCGTTTTATTTATTAACTTTTCTAAATTGTAAAAAAAATGCAATAATAAACATATGTACCTATATTTTTTCCAATGACTTAGTTTTCATCTGTACAAAAAAGAAATTTAGATCTAATTTGTACCGGCTACAATTTATAATTAATAATTATACAATCAGTCATGTATTATGTGTTAGGTGCTACATATGACGTTTGTCAGAAAATTCGTTCTTCAAAAATTTTCAGATAGCGAATTCTGGGTATTTTCTAAACATTTGCCAGCCATCCATTACTGACATTATTGTCTTTTCAGGTTGCAGTTACACGAACTCGCGCTTAGTTATTGATATTGAAATTAGAACAGTGACTGCGCAAGAAAACATTTGTACAAACTTGCTTTAAGATCGGCATATTTTGGTCTATGTAATATTTTCCTGTATGCTTTTTCCTATGTATTCTTCAAAGCCTCGAAAATTTTGTGACGTTTCGTTTTTATCTTTGAGATGGCAACTTCAGATATACAATAATACAATGCCGATAGTTTTTCTTTACTGTATTTCTCAATTTTGTTTAAACTCTCAAATTTCAGCTTAAAATTTAATCTAATTTGTTATCGTTTGTACAAATCAGTATTTTTACTAATACGATCTGAAAAGTTAACTTAGAGTTAACGTTTAGAGCGGCACAGAAGCGCTAAAATTTGGTTAACTTGACCGCAAGATTACTGTATCGCGATTCTACTGTAATTTTTTGGTCCAACGCACTAAGTTTATGAATTATAGGTCGTAAAGTTTTCAGAGCACTTTATCAATAGTATAGGAAGAAAAATATAATCTGAATCTTTAAAGTATTGGTATCATAATAGAGTCTTTCGAAACACATTTCATATGATGTATTAAATATACCGATTTATTAACCCCTTAAGAGGATTTATCTTAAAATTTTGTCGATATGTATAATAATATTTCCTCAAATATAATATGTTATAGAGAACACCCCAAGTTTTTATATGCTATATTTTTAGAAACTCTATCATATAAAATATGCAGTTGTTACATATTGAAATATAGTATTATATCAATATTTGAAAAGTGTTCCCGAAGGCTGAAAACCCGCAATACAGAAAAACTTTATTAACCAATGTCCTAATAACTTTGGTAACATGTGTATATTATTGTTAAATAATTATTATTATATCGACATAATTTAAAGATAAAGCAAATTTAGTAAAAAAGTCAGTCAAGAAGTATGAGCATTTGAAATGGGCTCTTAATGGGTTAATAAATCGGTTTGCTTTAAACACCATGTGAAAAGCACTTTCAATTTTTCAATGATACCCATACTGCTAAAACTAAGAGCGTTGGCGTGACAAACATCTTCTTATATAACTTATTTTAAGGATACTAAAAAGTAATAATAATATAGATTTGGTGGTGAGCCGCGCTTATATTCTTGTTTCAATCCGGTTCTTTGCTGTTTAACCAAAAAATTATTATAATATATTATAAGCACTAATTCTTCTAATTTTTGATTATATTAGCAGCACTTTTTCTGTTTTGTAGCGTACAAAAATAGAAATTAGGTTAATTTGACTACAACGACAATATTAGCATAGACAACAACCTGCAGCCATTTTGCCGCGTCGTCGTTAAAATAATCATTTCCATATACACACATGTATTCTATTGTTGACATATTGAAGTCGGTAGTCTGCTGTCTCGAATGTGTTTAAAGCAGAAGTATTCATGACCAGCAAAAGGAAAACCAATCATTTATTTGGTTTATGAAGAGCCAAAAGGTAGAAAAATTAATGAATTACAGTTCAGTATATACCGGTGGTGTAAAACATTTTTTTTTTTTATTTTGACTTTCTAAAATTTGGTTTTTAAATTTATTTCTAGGACCTGTTTTATTGAAATAATACTCCATTGTAGTTACTAGCACTGAACACGTTCATTAAGAATAGATGTGTGACTTGTCAAATGGTGGCTATTAGGTGTCAATTGCCCCCCTCCCCTCCAATGACAACCCCATGTAAAATCGATACGTCCCATTCATATAAAGTGTTAGAACTAGAACCGGTCTCTACCACCAAAGACATATCACGGGACTACTTTGATGTCAGTTCGCTTCCCTCTACACACAGAAAAATATCAATTTTTAATTAACATGGCGCAATGTTGATTGCGTATCATAGTAAATTTCTGCAAAAATTTGGACTTAATTTAAAATTATCATTGTTTCATATTGATTTTAAATTAAAAATGTTAAAATAACATTATTCAATATTGAATCCATAAAACACTTTTTTACTTTTTTTGTATAGAAACAACAACCACAGAAAAACATACATTTTTTATTTCAATTCTTAAAATAATTTACATAGAGGAAAAAAATTCCCGTAATCTTTTTTTTTTTTTTTTTTTTTTTTTTTTTTTAAATGATTTAGTTAAATACATCAAATTTTTTAAAATTCAATGATAACGATAACAATACCATGCCATTCTGCTGGTGTCATTGAATTGTGAGTGCTTTTGTAAACAATGGGGAGTATAAAAAGGTGAAACCTGGTTTCGTGCATAAGTGTTTATAATGATTCTAAAATAATTCATATGTTGCCTCTGAAGCTTCTTCACGCTGTTATTTCACACTCAAACCAATTTGATTCTACATGAAATTAACGTTGTTTCAACTTGGAATTACTTTCATGCAACGTGATTTGTAGTGTTATTTCAATTTAAATGTCATTTTGCTCTAACTTTACGGGAATGTTAAATTACCATGAATTATAGTTATTTTAAAAGAAAAAAGTGTTGTTTGCAAGTTATTGTAAAATCATGTAAAATTAACATGAAGTAACTATGAAGCAAAATCACTACCGAAAAATATTAAAACAACCTTGATTTCGACGATTTTACATTGATTTTTTTCTGCGTGTAGGGTTGTTATCGACGCAAACGGGAGTCTTATTTCAATCAAATTTTAAATATCGTGTGGCTCTAAATTACAGATTGGAAATTCGTATTCTTATTCGGCGAATATTGTCTCAGATATTCGTATTCGTGAATATTAAAAGTTGATATTCGTGACATCACTAGTAAGTATTTCAAGAGTTACACAAATATGCATATTTATTTATACTTTTTACTTTGTATTTTGTATTATTTATTGTATATTTTGCTGATTTTTTTTCAGCTAGAGATTTAGAAAATGCTAAAATAAAAAACAAAACGTAGAAAACAAAATTTAAAACCGGTATTATAGTAAAATTGTTTTTTAAGAAAAAAAAGTCGTTTTAAGATTTCTATCTTTTTTTATTTGTTTGGCTTTCAATATTGTTTTGTATTATTTTTATACCCTTCACCAAAGGTAAAAGGGTATATAAATATTTGTCATACCGTTTTCAATACAGATCTATGTACATATTAATCTTAGACCCTATAAAGTATATTAGACCCTATAAAGTATATTCTGGGTCCTTATGAGTAGTAAAGTTGATTTAACGATCTCCTTTTGACCGTCTGTCACATATGCTATATTAAATTTTGCTATTTTAGTTCAGCCAGATCGATCCAAAAATGACTGAGATACAAACAAGTAAGACCCCCGATTTCCTCTTATATTTGTCATAACATCCCCTGTTAATGTTTTTGAATTTTTTGCTTTTTTTATCCATAAAGTACATAATTTGCCGCTTAAAAAGAGAAATGTGTTTTAAACGAAAAATGTACTCAACATATTTATATGATCTAAGACGCTGCATTAAGTTAAGTGAAGGGTATAAAAGTTTCGGCACAGCCGAATGTAGCACTATTACATGTTTTTGTTTACCAATTTTGACTTCTTTAGTAGGAAAAGAACAAAATTCTTAGTAATAGAACCTTTTGATATAATGTTATTTGATATTAAGGTATTTCTAACATTACACGTTGTTTCTAACTATTATTTTTTCCAATATCTATGCATGTAAGTATGTTTGTAATATTTCCGTTCTCATGCCTGCAGAAAACATCCTTTTAGAAAATACAGCATGTGCCTGTATTTGAAAATCCACTACACAGAATAAAATAAAAATTGATTTCGATTAAAAAATTTGTAATATTAATTAAACAACTACTCAATTTGCACCAGTATACAAATTAAAAGTATCAAGTATATATTTTTTGATATTAACCACATTTTCTACAAAAATGTTGTTGATATAATTAAAAGTTTAATACACTGGATTACATTTTTAATTAAAACTGATTTTATTTTTGATTAATGCAAGGCTGTGGGGTCTCCAGAAAAAAGTACTAACTCCGACTCCAAACGCTAAAATTTTTTAAGTGCGACTCCGACTCAGGACTCCATTTCCTACTCTAACCTTGATGGTAAATGTATATGAGACTGGTCCTTTTATTTGACTTTAAACTCTTTTTATACCCTCCACCACTAAGACCCCATAAAGTATATATATCCTGGCTCCTGGAGAAATTCCAAGTCGATATAGCCTTTCAAAAAATTCACAAGAAATGAACAAACTTGGTGTCAAATTGCTGTAGTTATCCGAAGCAGTTTGAGATTGAAATCCAGCAAAATCCGACCAGTAGGATCAGAGCTGTGAATAAAAAAATTTACAATTTTGTTACAAAAACTAATAAAAAGGTGGCATAATGCACGGCATGATATAAGATGCTGCAAGAACTCGTTCTATATGACTAGAAATCATACTGTACGTTTAAGACAGTAATAAATAATGATATCATATTAAAATCTGCTATATCATAGTTTAATAAGACTAGAAATAACACTGTAAAATTTCATAAAGATCGGTCCATAATTTCCCATAGGCCCCATAGTACGCCTAACACCGTAATAAATAACGCTATTACATTAAAATTTGGTACGTCACTATTTTAAAGGACTAGAAGTCAAAATGCACGATTTGGTGAAGATCGTCCCATAATTTACCCTAGGCCCCATATAAGCCCTACACTCGAAAAAGAGTTTAGTGTGTTAAAAAACGTAATAAATAATGCTATTGTAATACAACTTGGTATGTCAAAAACTTATGACCGTAATTTCAACAATTAAAAATTTAGCTGTGCAAAGAAATCTATAGTGTAAATGCTGCCGTTTTTAAAAGGAAACTTAAGGTCATAGCACGTAGGCCAAATAAACGTTGAGAGAGGCAAAGATAACTATTAGATTTGAAGACGAGACCGGATATCTTTTTGTAGATATTACGGGCATTATAGGACTAAAAATCACACTGTAAAATTTTCTGAATCTCGGTTCATAATTTACCTTGTAATGTCCAATATTATGCTCACTAGGGTGTTCAGTCGATTAATTCTTGTCGAATCGAACAATTTTAGACGATTAATTCTTCGATTAATTTAAAATTGCTGATTTCGATTAAGGGATTTATCGAAGAAATAATGCCAGTCAAATGTATAATTTTTTAAAGTTTTAAGTCAAATAAACAAACCAAATATATGTGTCCGTTCGAATTAATAAACAGTCATGTTTAGTGATTAATTCACATACATGGGCGTATTGCTTCTTGAAACATTTTTCAGTTACCAGTAAATTTTTACTGATTGCTGAAATAATGCAGTAATCCGTTAATTTTTACTTATTATTGAAACAAATGCAAAAAAATATTTTTAACCCTGGGTCCACACGTTTAATAAATCACTTTCAAGTTGTTCACAAAAACTGCTTGTTAAAACTTGTTTGAATTGACAGCTGTGTCACAAGCTGTACTCAATTTGATGACTCAAAGTATTTTGTAAAAAAACACAAGAAAGCGCCAAAGTGAATGTGTGGTCAGTTGTTAAATTGAACGTATAATTAGCCAACAAATGGAAAGGTAAAATTTAAAGCAATCTCGCATTTCTGGTAGGTAGGGCAGATTAAAAGGAAAGACAAAACTTGATCGTGTGGTTTCTAAGTAAAGCAAAACATTTAAGCAACATTTTAGTTTTAAAAGATTATTTTAAAAGATCTGTTTGAACATATAAAATTAAATAATCTCAATACATGTTTTATTTGTTATCGTTGTAACGGTATTTCAATTAGTATAAATTGTTATGTTTGTTTTGTTTTTTTGCTAATAAAATATTAAAATAATTGTAACTAATAGGGTTTATTTACTCAATTAGCAATTTTTTCTAAAATTATCGAAAACAAAATATCTTAATTTATAAAATTTCCGGAATTTGAATTATTCGATTAATCGATTAAATTTAAAATTTTTTTCGTTTAATCGAATAAGCCAAAAATGCCAAATATCGATTAATCGCTTAATGGAACAAAAAACCCTAGTGCTCCCTCTGGGAATTTATTGAAATACGCCTAAAACCGTAGCAGATATAGATATTGTGGTAAAATTTGATCCAATTTTGGTTCATATGGCCAGAAATAATATGATGCAATTTTTTGATTATCGGTCCAGATTTACCTTAGATTTTTAATGCATTGTTCAAGTTTCGGTGAACAGTGCAAATATAATGTAATAGAAAAATTTACCAAGTGCAAAGAGTTCAGCTGTATTAAGATAAATAGCAAACTGTCGAAAATTTTACTAAAGTTATCTATATAAAATTAAGTTATGTCAAAAAAAATTTAACCAATGGAACCAATGGAATGGAACCAATTTTTATAATGTCGTCCGTTTTTATAAAGATTAATTAATCATTTATAGCTCTCATATATTGTGACTGTCGGTGGAGGGTATCAAAGATTTAGCACAGCCAAATATAACACTCTAGTTTGTTTTTAATGCAGTACATTTTAATTGGTTAAATCAAATCGAAATTTGATATATTGCATCGCCAATTTCCAAGAAGTTTTATTTTGGAAAATATTGGAAATTTTATTTTTAATTTCTTATGCCGAAAAATTTTGGAGTAGGAGTCCGATACAAAATCATCAACTCCGACTCTTCAACTCCGACACCGACTCCACAGCCCTGGATTAATGGTTTAATTGAAAAAAATTTGTGAGTATTTTTTCTGCGTATCGACTTGTGGGACCATATTGTGTCTAATATCAGTAGTACATTTTTATAGTTAAAGTCTATACTTTTGAATGTTTTTACTAGATTTTTCCAATATTAATGTAAGTGGATGAGGCAAATACTTACATATATTTAGATTAAATAAGATGATTAATTAACAAAAAGTACTTGTAAGTTTTTTTTTTTTTTTTTTTTTTGTAAACAAAAACCGAACTTTCACTATAAACTATTGCATGCTTTTCCCTTATTCCAGCTTGACAGCTGTCAAAAAATTTCTCTTCCATCTTAAAGGCAGACAGAAGTGTAGATGCTTTGTTGACAGTGTCAGCAAAAGTTCCCATAATAATCGACAAAAGTGGAGACTTGGAGCAACTTGAACCCATGTTTCCTGCAGGGTACATTCTGCACTTTTATACGCAGAAAAAATTCTAAGCATTTATCAAAAATAAAATCATTTTTATTTAAAAGTTGTATCAAGAGAATAAAACGTTTAATTGATACTTTTAATTTGTTTACTGGTGCAAATTTACTGCCAGGCTCACAATGTCGACAAGAACATTTTTTTCGCATTTTTATATTGAAAACAATAATAAAAAACAAAAATTTGTTTTTGTTTTCAATATAGATATACGAAAGAAATGTTCTTGTCGACATTGTGAGCCAGGGAGTTATTTACTTTTTAACAGCCTAAGTTATAAAAAATAAAACAGTACCCATGTTCTGTAACTTGGGCGAGAACTTCTCGCATCGAAAACATGTGAAACAAAATATTCCATCGTTTCTCGAAAAGTGTGTCTGCAACTCATGTCGAAAACTATCAAAAGAGATTACGTCGCTACGTTATAAATGTCATAATATTCCACTCAAGGTCGATATGAAATTGCAGATGTTGTGAACGCCAGTCAAACATACGTTGACGGCGACCAAATTTGACTAAAATTGAAAAATTTAGTGTGACTTTAATGTTTGTTGATGAACAAATTGCTTTCAAAACAATCGCATATTTTTAAAAAATGTTAAAAGCAAAATAATTAAACAATGAAAAAATGTGCCAAGAACATAATACTTATCCCTTCCATGTTCATATTAATTGCAATTTGCATTTTTAATTTATTTTTAGTGTTGAAATTTTTTCTTATCCCGTTTTTATGCGTGAGTTTATTTGGCAGTTCAAAGCGGGAACTTTCTCACAAAAATTTTACAGACACACTTTTTTGGTATATTGGCGAGTAATTTCCTTACGCGACAGCTATTACTCGCCAAAAATATTACAGAAGCAGTTAAGTGAGAAAAACAGCTGTTTGTTTCAATTTATGGCATTTTTGTTTCATTTCTCACATTTCAATCGAAATGTTTCATGGGCACAGGTTAATAAGGGTTTATGAAACGGATTTTGTATGTTTTATTTTTTAAAACTTACGGCCTAAATCAATATAAGAATTTTTTAATTAGAAACAATTTTTACATTTTTCTGTGTATGTATGTATATGTTTCCATGTATATTATTATAAAAAAAAATATTTTTGTATAAAACAGGATATGACTATTGATATAACTATTTTGTTGTTATTTTATATAAAACAAAAAACACAACATCTTTTCGACCATAAATAATTTTTTAAAAACTGTGATTTAAAATTTTTTTTCTATTCATATTTTTATTTTATATGTACATGTTGACAGTGGGGCGAACAGCGCAATTGTACACGTGAAGAAATGCTTTCATTTTATGATTCAGAAGGTAATGTACCATTACATTCTGCTGTGCATGGTGGCGATATTAAAGCAGTGGAATTGTGTCTTAAATCAGGAGCAAAAATTTCCAAACAACAGCATGATTTATCGACGCCCGTACATCTGGCATGTGCACAGGTGAGTGAGTGATGGTTTTAGCTTTAAATTTGATCAGGTTTGGAAAATAATTAAAATAATCTCCTAAAAACAATTTTAGCGTAAATTCCTTGGACATTAAAACGCACTTGAGTATTTATACGGGAGTATTTGGGAATTTGTTTTGTACTTTCAAAAATTTTAATCAAGTAAAGACATACATACATACTTTTGTTTAACAATTTACAAAGTAAATAATATCACGTTAACATATGTACATTCTTATGTACACAATAGTATAGATGTATGGATACACTTTGTTAGGTTAAGTACATATTTTAACAATGAAATTTAATATCAGGTTTACCAAATTCCTAGAATCTACAACAATTTTGTATTTCAATTCATCAAGTTTGGCTAAGCATACGAAATTTAATTTGTATAATAGTGTATTTGACAATTGTTTTAAATGTAACTCAAATTCGTCATTACAAATGTTTTAATATGCACCGCCTTAAGGTGGATTCACCCATGTTTTTTACAGAGAGTTTTCTGTAGCACGATTCATTATTTCGAAAAATTTGTTCAAAAAAAGCAGAGCTGCCACATGTATACAGAATCTATTAAGGGCAAAATAAAGGGCATTATAAACCACACAAATAGCTTGGCAAACATGTAAAAATTTTACGTTTATACAAATATTATGTGTTGTTAATTGGGCTGTTTGCTGCTTGGACAAATATTTGAAGCAAAGTTTGTACATAAAATCATAAAACATAAAAAAATACGAATTGACTAGTTTAAAAAATTGGCGTCGTGAAAACTTTTTTAAATTATTAATCCCAATAGAAAGCGCAATTTTATTGATTTTGGCTCCTGAATTTTTCTCATTTAGATTTAAGACTTTTTTGAAATGATTCATGATTCTATTTGATAATAAAATAAGACTTTTTTAGTCTTCTAGATGTAAGCGTTATTTTGCCATTATCTATGGGATACGACATAGCTCAAGTGTGCGCCATGGAAACACTGCCACTAGTGAATACGATTAACCTTATTATTAATTACACGAGCGCACAAATCGCCCAAAATACTATTTGACCGATAATTTGTTATGAAATGTCAAAAAATGTTTAAAAAATTTGACAGTCGCTGTTTTCTCAACAAAAACATTTTTAATTTTATCAGAGTTGTATTTTAACAAAGCACAAGAATAAAATCAGGAATGGAAAATATTAATTTTGTTTACAAATTTTCACTAGCCAATAAAAAAAATTTGTGTTTTATGAAGCACTTAAGAAAAAAAAGCGCATAAATGAGCACTTCAGTAAGAGAGCTCTTATACAGCAGTAAATGATAACGACTAAAATATACAAAAAACGCTGTTCTTTTAGTGCTATCAACGAAGAAGGTTTTAAAGCGAAAAAAAAAAAATTTATAATGGTTTACGAAAATGCTTGAAAAAAGACATTTAAACAAATAAAAGCAAAACATAAATGAATATGTTTATATAGTTATCCCTTATAAAAGCACTTTAGGAGTGCTTTATTTGCATATTTTATTATGATAAAAGAAGCGCTTATTGTCAGCAGAAAATAGTCCTCCAAACCGGGAACACCCCATAAATAAAACTTGCTCCGTTTAGAGCACATTTTTTACTGGGTATTGTTTTTTTTTTTTCTAATAAAAAATTGCAAATAATAATAAAAGTAATATAAAATCTTTAATATTTTATTTTAAATTTCTAATAAATCACTCATATTTTTTTAAAAAAATTAAAAACGAAAAAAGTATGAAAAAGTACGAACGTATCAACTTTTACACCCTTGACAAATGTAAAAAAAAAAAACATCTGTTGAAAAATTTGCAGAAATATTGAAATGTTTCAAGTTTCTCAAAAAATTTAAAACACACCTTAAATTAAAAAAAAAATATTTGTTATGCTAAACAGCTTTTTCTATATATATATTACAAAGATTTTTATTTGAAGTGTGACAGTGTAGAAAATAAATGTAGTAAAAAAATATTTTCTGTTTGGTTGTCTGACAATCAGACCAAAAATCATTGAAAGCCAAAATCGTAAGACTTGTAAAGAAGTGTGAAAGGGACTTTAGTAACACCATTGAGACATTTGTCAGCCTTCTATTAAAAATAAATATTTATGAATGTTTGCACACAAGAATTTAGACGTACATACATGTACACCCATACATATGTATAGGAAAATATGTAAGTTGTTATAAAAAAGATAGCGTTAGAACATAAAAACAGTAACTGCCTGCATTCAACACATATAAAATATGCAAACACTAATTGAGTTTATTGTCAAGAGGAATAAATTACTCATGTTAAAATGATTGCGTAACAGAGTTTTAAGAAAATCGTAAACACGAACGAGTTGTTCTTACACGTTTAATATATGCACATATATGCACAATCGTAAAGATGAGCAAATAACCCAAATAATAATACAATATAGGTGCCAAATTACGTCATACGGTATCGATCGAAATTACAATACAGTTTAATTGAAAATTTCGATCGTTATGGAATTCCATGATTAGGCCTCTGTTTTGCCTAAAGCTTTAAAGAGGCAGATTATATAAACGATCCAGCCGTCCTTTTGTGATTTAAAGCTTAAAAATTGAAATTTTATGAGAACAAATCCAAAGCCTAATTCCAAGATTGATTGAATAATTTAATGGAAGTTCTTGAAAATTACCATCGAGAAAAGTAAAAGTTACGGAAGACATGAATTTTATATGACGAGTTTCGACTTTGATGCATATAGAAACTGGTGGGTGTAAGGAAAAGCTTTACACACTCTACATTTGTTTTTGTTACAGGTTTTCTTCAATAATCGCCCTTACAAACATTCTTCACAGTTGCTTGACACTGTGCGGTTTCAGTGTCATAAAAAGTAAAATGGAATGCCTGAAACTTGAAAAAATTTTCGATGCTGTTTAATAAGGCGTGATCCATTTCGAGGTTCCCTACTTTTTTAAAGAAAAAAACACAGAAAATTCAAATTTAATGGGGAATGTTTATTATCATTTGAAAGAACATTCTTTGGCATTTATTTTTTGAATATTATGTCTATCAAATGTTGGCCGTTGCTACGTCGCAGATGGTCCATCCGTTGATTCCAATTTTCGATAACTCGTTCGAGCATTTCGACTGGTAACTGGCGAATGACACGCGTGATGTTTCCCTCCAACGCCTGAATCGAAGCGGGTTAGTCCGCATAAACCTTACCTTTACATATCCCCACAGGAAAAAGTCTTACGGTGTGATATCACACGATCTTGTTGGCCAATCGACCGGCCCAAAACGTGAAATTATGTGCTCACCGAAGTGTTCTCTCAATAAATCCATTGATTGATGCGATGTGTGGGAAGTGGCGCCGTCTTGCTGAAACCAAATATCGCCGAGATCAGGAGCTTCAAATTCAGGCATCAAATAGTCGGTTATCATGTCACGATAACGGTCCGAGTTGCTGCGAACGGCGTCGAATCGACTCTCCACGGTCTTCGTGTACACTCTCGTGAAATTATGTGCTCACCGAAGTGTTCTCTCAATAAATCCATTGATTGATGCGATGTTTGGGAAGTGGCGCCGTCTTGCTGAAACCAAATATCGCCGAGATCAGGAGCTTCAAATTCAGGCATCAAATAGTCGGTTATCATGTCACGATAACGGTCCGAGTTGCTGCGAACGGCGCCGAATCGACTCTCCACGGTCTTCGTGTACACTCTCAGCTACGGCCGCTATATTTTCTTCACAGCGTGCTGGACGTGATCTA
Source organism: Pollenia amentaria (assembly GCA_943735925.1). NCBI lineage: Eukaryota > Metazoa > Arthropoda > Insecta > Diptera > Polleniidae > Pollenia > Pollenia amentaria. The sequence goes on along the minus strand of OX031009.1, from coordinate 205,213,683 downwards.
TTCGGTCGAATATTATCCAATAATGAATGCTGGTTATCAAAAGGGGTGATGGTGTTGCGAATAGTACGCTCAGTAGGCCGATTATGTTGACCATAAGTTGAGAGAAGTGCACGAAACACATTCCTCACAGAACGTGAATTTTCGTAATAAAGTTGAACGATTTGTAAACGTTGTTCAGGCGTAGGTCTTTCCATTATGGTATGCCAAGCAATACTAAACAAAAACAACATGGCAGCACGACACGACTCACACGTGATCTGTCAAAAAAGGCCATTGAAAAAAGTATCTCTACTTGAATCACCCATTAGTATACGCTACGGCTAAAAAAACAAATATCGGGTGATTCATCGCGAGGTTTGACTTATAATGTTAAATAAATCAAATAAATCTGAAAGCGAACTTAAAATTGTTATTATCGTTGAAAAGAACTATTTATGACATTTATTGTCTGAAAATGAAATCATGTTAATGTTGGCCATAACTACATCTGAGGTGGTCCATTCGAAAGGCCCAATTTTGGGCGACTCGTTCCAGCATAGTGACTGGTATCTCGCGAATAACACGAGTAATGTTGGCAAAGCGTCAATCGTAGCTGGCTTACTTCTGAAGAGCTCAGACTTAACATATCCCCAGAGAAAACAGTCAAAAGGTGTGATATCGCACGATCTAGGTGGCCAATTTACCGTAGAAAAACGTTAAATTAAGTGCACACCAAATTGATTTCTCAACAAGGTCATTGTTTCATGCGCTGTATGGCTCGTAGTGCCGTCTTGTTGAAACCTGAGCTCATCGAGACCATGGGCTTGAATTTCAGGAAGCACATAGTCCCCACTGTCTGTCACCATTGACGGTAACATTCCGATTTTCCTCATTTTTGAAGAAATATAGACCAATGATATCGCCGGGCCATTAACCACACCATACCGTTGCTTTTAATAGATGTAGTGGTAGCTCGTGGTACTCTTCGGGTTGCTGATCAGCCCAAATAAGGCAATTTTCTTTATTAACGTACCCATTGAGTCAGAAATGTGCTTTATCACTGAACAAAATTTCACGACAAAACACTGGATTTTCATTGAGTTTTTCCAGAGCCCATTGACTTGACAAATGATACTGAACAAAAATGAGCAAGCAGCATGAGTCACTCATGATCTGTAAAAAACATATTGAAAATCAAACCTCACGAAGAATCATCCTTTATAATTAAATGAAAATATTATTTTTTGCCGATGTTTTTAAGCGAAAAAGTTGCACTTTTTAAACAAGTTCAATAATGTTTATTAGTAAGGATGCGATTTCCATGCAAATGCATGTTTTTTATCGATAGTATAAGTTCGTTGTCGACCAATTATCTTTCCAAATCATTAAATTTGTGTTAAAATGGAATCGATTTGTTTTTGCATATTGTTGCATATATTAGTGAAAATGCATATTTTTGCATATTTAAGTTTAAAACGCATATTTTTGCATATTTTTATAGTTTTGAGTGATTTTTTTTAATTACCATTTTAAAAAAAAGTTCTTAAACAATTTTAAGTACACAAAAAAACTTTCCAAAAAAAATTGTTAAATAATAAATAAATTATTTTGGAGCTTTGCTTAATATACAATATTTTTTATTTTAAACCGATGCAGTAACTTACATTGTTAAGGCTTCCAATGGGTTTAAAATATTTTATCCAAAACTGTTACAATCTACTTGCTTAGCACATGGGTTATACCGCGTTGCAGAAAATTTAGAAGGTAATTCGATAATATTGTAATTTTTATGAAATGTATCCCTTGATTCCCTTTCCACCGCAGCCAGTAGTAGCAAAATGGGGGCCTGGCTAGATGCTTCAGAATTCTATTCAAAAAACTTCAAGTAACTTAAGAATGTTAGCAGAGCTTGTTGATGTCGATGATTGTGCAATTAATAAAGTAAAAGAAATATTAAATTTAGATAACAGCAGAAGTAACTTAGTAATTAGGAGGGATTTAGTTCACCTTATGCTCAAGTCAAACTAATTGATATTGCAGAACGTAAAATTGACAATGTGGAAGGAAGAATAGCCCGACAAATTAAAAAAAAATCCTAAACATTTTGCAAAAAGAAAATTAAGGATTTATAAAAATAAAATGAGTTTCAAATATTTTTGATCTGATCTGGAATCAAAGTGGGATCTACAAATAAATTTCTTCAAAATGCATTGGCATTCTTCAAGTACAAGACAAAGTTTTTCTTCTATAAAGCAGTACTTATTTATTTAAACAAACAAAAATTAGTAATTTTAGTTTTTTAAAGATATTTGAATAACAATAAAGTGAATTTTTTATATTTTTGTTTTGAGTAAAATCAAAAAACGATTTTTATGGAAATTTTCTTAGTTTTAAGCGCATATTTTTTATTTCTTAATGCATATTTTTGATTTGTTAGTACATATTTTAAGCGCATATTTTCGATTTTTTTTAGTGCATGAAAATCTCATCCCTATTTATTAGTATAAGGAAAATTTGCATGTGCCATAAATGCCTAAAAAGGTCAATTACATCGATTTATGTATAAAAATGTGTACTAAATCATAAAGTATAATATGATTTACATATGGCAATGTTGTTTTGAATTTCAAATATAAATGACAGTCAGAATACCGCTATAAAAAAGACAATAACAGTACAGAAATAATTTTTCTTTAAATTCAAAAGTTTTGACAGAAGTTAAAAAAAATCCCGGTATATCCCGCAAATCTTTTTATTCAATTTAATTACTAGAAGTGCGTATAATAAAAAAAGAAATCATACCTTTATCATACACTGATAGAAAAAGCGTTTTAACGCTGATGTATTTTGACTTCAGTACTATGACAAGTGTCTTCGTTTTTAACCCAATGACACTTTTCATCATTGTGATGTCAGCCTTAACATCACTTGGCCAAATTCTCATCAGGGTCAGAATTTTATATTATGTCATCAGTGGAATGGCACATTGGCATCACAAAAATAACGAATCGGAGTCGGTTTTATAAAGCATTTCATCATTGCAATGGCAAACTGTCATCAAATTGAGTCATTGTAATTTACCTTAAGTCAAATTGAGAGAATATCATTATTTACTTAGGCTTGTTTACACTATTATACTTTGTATTAATACATGTCAAAAACTCAAGTACTATGTAAAAATGTGATAGTGTGAATGCATGTGTGATGAAAATGACAAGTATTATGAAAAAATTTGATATCCCATACGACTTTGTCGTTTTTTGAAATATTTCTAAACAATAATACTTTTTTTCTATGGATCAGGGATTCATTTTATTTCATATGTGATAGATTATACTTTGTGTGATGGTATTATGTATTATGGAATACGTAAGAAATATGTGAGAGTGTAAACTAGCCTTTACCCGTTACACATGTTTGTTTCACTTTTGTTGTATTCCGCCCTTTGTTAACAGAATAACTCTGTCTTATAACCAGAGAAGACAAAAAAAAGCAAAAAACAAAGTGTTTACAGCAAAAAAATATATAAAAAAAGCACAAAAATTTTGAAAAAAAAACAGCAAAAAAAGCATTTTTATTTTTTTAATATATACATTTAAATATAAAAAATTACAGTTATTCTATATCTTCAGATTCGTGAAAACAGTTACAATAACCAATCATGTGGGCTTTTATATTTGTAAACGTCATTTTTTTTCGTCTTTCTGTTAAAAGTGAATTGTATAAGGAAAAACTTCTTTCCACGTCGACGGATGTTGTTGGAGCAAATTTATATTTCAAAATTTCATTTCGTCATCAGGTTTAGCACCAGTTTGAAGAATATTGTTTATTTGTAAAATTTGTTTGAAACCCGGATTTCTTTGAAATACATACTGCCTTAAATTTCTTCATATATATTTTTTCATGTAGATTCTCAAGAGCTTCTCGTACATTTGACACAATATTTACACTTTCGTGAATAGCTAACCCAACTGTTTGTAGCTTTTTTATAGAAGACACAATAATTGAAAAATTGTTTTTGATAAACGCAAGTTGGGAACTTAATCCGGGCAAGTTATATATTTCCTTGGCGTGCGCGATCGAATCTGAGTCTTCACTTTTCAGTTAAGAAATAACAGTCTTTACTTTATCAAGGTATTCTGCATAATGCATTGTGGCTTCTATCCAAGTACCCCAACGTGTGGGACATGAGAACGGTGGAAGAGCCAAATTGGGATTCATTTGTAAAAATAACTGCTTGCTACGAGGAGCCTATGGAAATTAAAATTTTAGTTTATATGTGTGTAAATACGAGTTATTGAAAAATTAACTTAACAAAAACGGATTTGGTACAAGATATTAATTTATTTACATGCTGAAACTCTAAGCGTATGAAGTCAGCAACACGATGAAGTCCATGAGCAAAACATGTCAAATGTATCATTTTAGGATACATTATCCTAAGGGACAAAATTCCACTTAACATGTATGCCGCTGCATCAGTTACCATTAGCAATATTTTGTCGTATTGAATGCCTAGATTAAATTAAAAAAAAAACTTAAAAATATAAAAAAAAATTATGAATCAAATATTCACTTACCATCAGGCCATAAAAATGTTGAAGAAAGTTGCAATAGAAGCCCCATTTGAATTTTCGAGAACACACATGTGTCATTTAAAATACCAAATATAAAGTTCGCCACATATCTGTGTTCACTGTCTGTTGCTTCATCAACAGAAATCCATATATATTTACCTTTAGCCTTTTCACGCATTTTTCCCAAAGCTTCCGTATACATTTGAGGTATGTATTTACCTCGAATAGAACTTTCGCTTGGAACTGACAAATTGGCGTACTTTTGAAAGATGTTTTTGAAACTGGGATGGCTTACTTTTTTTACTGGTATATTGTTCTCCAACAAAAATAATCTTTGCGAAATGTATTAGCAGTAATAGTTACAGGAAATTTCGTTATAAGTTTTTGTGAACGATTTTCTTGGAAAGCAGCTAATTTGTGTTTTTTGTACTAAAATGTTGCTCCACATTGCACTTCTTTTGGCTATTAATTTTACTCGAACACACATTACAAAAAAGCCAATCTATTTCAACTTTAAAAACTTCAGGATACAATTTTACCATTTTTAGCAAAAATAACATATTTGACTTTTCTTTCGGCATTATTTTTTCGTTCACAACGGCCGGTTTACTTATTTTGATTTAAACTCAAATAAGTAACATAGCTGTTTTTTTTTTTGGGATGGTAAGTTTATTAATTTTAGTTGTAATAAAGCGCCAAAAAACGTTGAGTCCACAACTAACATATTTTTGTTTTAACCCAGAAAAAAGTTGTAAATTATTTTTTTTTTCTCATGTTTTCTCAAAAAAATATTTTTTACGTAAAAATTATGTTAAAAAAGCTATTTTACAGCAAAAACATAGGAAAAAAGCAAAATAAGCACCATAATAACAAAAACAGCAAAAAAAGCAAAAATGGGCAAAAACAGCAAAAAAGGAGCAAAACAGCAAAAAAAGCAAATTTGTCTTCTCTGCTTATAACACACCAGCAGCATGCCCGATATGGTTTTCGTAATAATTCTACTTTAAAAATTTGATGTATTTAAATAAATAATTGAAAAAATAGAATACGGGAACTTTTGCTTCTAATTTTATTTTTAAACATGAAAATAATGTTAATAATATATAATGACAGGATATGTTTTCATTTCAGGAAGAATTCTTGACAAAAAGTACGAAAGACAGCAGTTAGGAAGAACATGTAAATCAATTAAAATAGATAATCATTCATTCAAAAGCAAATTTCGATCTACCAAGTTAAAATACCATTTGGTTTAAAGATTGATGTTCGACTATTTAGTAGCCTTTCAAACAGGATATAATTCATTTTAATTGAACCAGATTTTGACACTGAATGATGGCTGAGAGAGAATTATAAAGCGAAAAACCCATATGTACATTTTTACAAAAACTATATGTATACAAATATTAAAAATTTCCCAGTATTTTTTTTTTTTAATGTCCAGTTTTTTTGGCTTTGTCCAGCTTTTTAAGCTGCAATCAGTGATGCCATTAGGATACGAAAGATACATTTTTCGTATCTTTTGATGACTTTATGTATCATGTATAATCCTAACATTTTTCGTATTTTTTAAATCTGTACGCAAAATGTACAGAAATAAAATATTAAACTTTCCGTATCTGACAAAGTTTTTTAAGGCTATCATTTCGTTATGAATACTAAAAAAAAAACCAGTGACAACTAAAGGCTAGTTTACACGGTAATACAATGTATTACGACATGCCAAAAAATGATGTAGAATGAGAAAAATCTTACCGTGTAAAAATAATATGTATTGAGTAAGAGAGAATACGGATACAAAGTTTGACAAACGGTCGGTAAATGTTTATTTTCTAAACCATTTTAGAAACTTATTTATTCTCATCACACCAGAGGTGCATTTTAAATGTATATATTGAAGGTGGTAAAATTTTTATACAATTACAAAAACAACGAAAATCAACTCAGGAAATTTTCATGTTGTTTTTGTAAATATTGTAAAATTGTGATCATCTGCTTTTTTGTCCATCCGTGTTAACATGAAAAATACTTACAACAGATTTTTATTTTTTTTATTTTAAACATGAAGAGAATTTTAAATATTTTGATTCTACAAGGTCGTAATACATTGTATTACCGTGTAAACTAGCCTTAAATAAGCTTCGTACAGACGGTGGGCAGATCTAACAATATTGGTAAACAGCGTTACTTAAATTGCATTTAAATTGATTAAAAATGTCAGAAAAATATTTCTATTGGAAACGCCTGCTTACAATATTGTATGATCTGACCACCGACTGTACGAAGCTATACAAAAATAACATGTATTTTGATGTTCAGGTTTCTAAGTTCTTCTGTCGTCTGCTTATTCTTGTGTTTGTGTGTTAAGATAAAATTTTAGAAGAAAAATTTATGTGAATTTTTTGATATAATCGCCTTAGTATCAACGCCTTAACTCGTATATTAATTTTTACAAAAATGAATTTGTTTTGATAACATCCAAAGATAGTTACATATCATTAATTTTAAATTTTGCTTACTTTATTTTTAAAAATTATTCTTTTAAATGCAACACTGCTCCCATCAAGTACCACCAATTAATAGACTACTGTCTTTTGGAAGGGATACACAAATTGGAGAAACATTGGACTAAGTGTATTGAGCTAAAAGGAGATTATGTTGAAAAAAAACTTTTTTTTTTGTAAAGAAACTGTGTTTCATTCAAAAAGTCACGGACTAATTGATCCGCCCTCGTACATAGTATTTATCATCATTTTCTTTGCAATATTCATTTAATATGGAATAAAAATGTTATGTTAATAAATGTTAAACGTTAACAATGGATTTTAAAATTTTTTTCAAAATGTATATTTTTGGAAACCAAAATGTATCATTCTCGAAATTTCACTGGCAACACTGGCTACAATGTCCAGCTTTTTGCGTATCTGAATCTGGCATCACCTAACCGTGGCCCTATAGATCAGGGATGTCAGCGTCATACACAATTGTGTCAGCAAAACTCACATGTACGCTTACGCTCTTTTATTTTGCGAGCGTAAAATAAAATTTTTTACTGCACTCTCATTCAGCGGGAAATATCGCACGGCCTATTTTGAGGCCTCTAAACATAAATAATATATTTATTATTTATTATCTTTGTTTCTGTTTTGTTTTATTTCTGTTTTTTACATTGTACAATGATTTTAAAAAAACAAATTGCTTGTGGTTTTTGTACGAGGTGTAGTGTACTTGTTGTAGTATCAAGAATAACTGTGATGAATTCGCCTTGATGTTGTGTTTATTGAGCTTCTTGCTTTAAACACATTCGAGACAGCAGACTACCGACTTCAATATGTCAACAATAGAATACATGTGTTTATATGGAAATGATTATTTTAACGACGACACGGCTAAATGGCTGCAGGTTGTTGTCTATGCTAATTTTGTCGTTGTAGTCAAATTAAACTAATTTCTATTTTTGTACGCTACAAAACTGGAAAAGTGCTGCTAATATAATCAAAAATTAGAAGAATTAGTGCTTATAATATATAATAATAATTTTTTGGTTTAACAGCAAAGAACCGGATTGAAACAAGAATATAAGCGCGGCTCACCACCAAATCTATATTATTATTACTTTTTAGTATCCTTAAAAGAAGTTATATAGGAAGATGTTTGTCACGCCAACTTTCTTAGTTTTAGCAGTATGGGTATCATTGAAAAATTGAAAGTGCTTTTCACATGGTGTTTAAAGCACACCGATTTATTAACCAATTAAGAGCCCATTTCAAATGCTCATACTTCTTGACTGAGTTTTTTACTAAATTTGCTTTATCTTTAAATTATGTCGATATAATTATAATTATTTAACAATAATATACACATGTTACCAAAGTTATTAGGACTTCGATTGATAAAGTTTTTCTGTATTGCGGGTTTTCAGCCTTCCGGAACACTTTTCAAATATTTACATATTACTATATTTCAATATGTAACAAGTGCATAAACTATTACCACTATATATTTTAACTCAAACTTATAAATAAATTGTGAAGTTTTCCAAAATAAATTTTTTTTAACCCTAATAACTTTAAAATTTTATATGATGGAGTTTCTAAAAATATAGCATACAAAAACTTGGGGTGTTCTCCATTACATATTATATTTGAGGAAATATTATTATACATATCGACAACATTTTAAGATAAATCCTCTTAAGGGGTTAATAAAACGGTATATTTTATACATCATATTTAATGTGTTTCGAAAGACTTTATTATGATACCAATACTTTAAAGATTCAGATTATATTTTTCTTCCTATACTATTGATAAAGTGCTCTGAAACCTTTACGACCTATAATTCATAAACTTAGTGCGTTGAACCAAAAAATTACAGTAGAATCGCGATACAGTGTTCTTTCGGTCAAGTTAACCAAATTTTAGCGCTTCTGTGCCGCTCTAAACGTTAACTCTAAGTTAACTTTTCAGATCGTATTAGTAAAAGCTGAAAGTTGAGAGTTCAAACAAAATTGAGAAATACATTAAAGAAAAACTATCGGCGTTGTATTATTGTGTATCTGAAGTTGCCGTCTCAAAAATAAAAACGAAACGTCACAAAATTTTCGAGGCTTTTTAGAATACATAGGAAAACATTACAAAGACCAAAATATGCCGATCGTAAAGCAAGTTTGTACAAATGTTTTCTTGAAGCATCGAAAACGTAATTGCGCAATCACTGTTCTATTTTTAATATCAATAGGTAAGTGCGGGTTCGTGTAACTGCAACCTGAAAAGACAAAAATGTCAGTAATGGATGGCTGGCAAATGTTTAGAAAATACCCAGAATTCGCTATCTGAAAATTTTTGAAGAACTAATTTTCTGACAAACGTCATTTGTAGCACCTACCACATAATACATGACTGATTGTATAATTATTAATTATAAATTGTAGCCGGTACAAATTAGATCTAAGTTTCTTTTTTGTACAAATGAAAACTAAGTCATTGAAAAAAATATAGGTACATATGTTGCATTTTTTTATAATTTAGAAAAGTTAATAAATAAGACGAAAAAGTTAACAACCCTTAGGACATTTCAGTTTACTTTTTCGCGATTATACTGTATATTAGGATTTTTTATTCAACCTGCCATGAAGAAAATATTCTTCATGAGTTCCAAAAACAATAAAATTTAAATATTTTAAATGTTTTTTAATAAATTCATTTGTTTTTACGTTAAAAAATTTATCATAAGTAAGTATTTATATTTTTGTAGGCTTAAATTAAGTTTGTGTACGAGTCTGCAATTATGCATGTTGTTAAATTTATAAAAATTAAAAATGATAGTGGCACCACTGAAATGTAAATACATAATAAAAAACACAGCTGTTTATATTTTTTCAATTGTAGTTGTCGTCTTCAAAATAATTCAGTAGCTGATTACGCGACTACAATTGCAACCTGCAGCATTTGTAGCCGTGCCTTCGTGTTGCCTGCTGTCTCGAATGTGTTTAATGCATCTGTAAACTTCAAATTTGAATTTTATTAATTAGTCTTGTAGACAGCGATAACGAGCATACAAGCGGATGAGTTTATTAAAAATTTAATCATCCAGATAGGGAAAATATTATTGAGTTCTGGAAAAATTTAGACGGGGCACTATATCCTGTATTAAAAAAAAATTCCTTCAAATGTTTGTCGCTTTTTTTCCTCAATATATCTTTGCGAACAAATATTTTCCGATTTGAAATACATTTGCTCAAAACAACGCAATAAATTAACGTCCGCAAACCTAAAAAATGTTTTGTTGTTTCGAAACTGCAATATAAATTTAGAAGATGTTATTGGTAAATAAAAGTATATTTTTATAGGCTAGTAAAATCTTCTCTTTTTATAATGGTGGTTAATAATTATAGAATATTTTTAAACTTAATGGGGTTATTATTTGCATTAGTATGTGCAAATGAATTTTCATTGTTGGCATTCGCAAAGATATGTTGAGCACCAAATTAAAAATTTTGGAAAGAATTGTATAAGGTTGTAAAAAGACTTCAAATATTGTCAAATGCTCAATTTTTCCAAAAAATAAGCAAAGTTTCGGCGAAATGCAGGTTCCAAATTAAATTTATTTAAATAATAACTGATTGTGTCTGTCCATAACTCAACATTTTTCGATAATTGTATTATTATTAATTGCTCTAAAGTCTTCATAGCAAAATATGTATGTTGATTAGGCCTCGTAATAGGCCTCGCAACCGCAGATTCCTCCCGCTGGTAATGTAAGAGACAAGAGTATTCGCACCAACACAATCATAATTGACACCACTGCTATAGATGTAATTTATACCCCCACGCCACAAAAGTGGAGAGGGTATTGTGCGTTTGTGCTGATGCTTGTAACACCTTAAAATATTGGTCTTATCTTTTAGTATACCGATCCACTCAGCATCATTGAGTCGATCTAACGATATCCTTCCGTCTGGCTGGCCTTGTGCGCAAAGCACAGGTCGCATAATTGTCACAAGGGTCAAGCCTATTAAAAATGATGACAATCCGTTGATAATTTTACACAGACACCATATAAGCTTCTTTCTGGAATAGAGTCTTTGTGATCATTAACCATTTTATTATGTTGGTACATATTTAGATTAAATTTGGTCAAAACTTATTTTATTACAATCTAAATAATTCCATAACTTCTTAGAAATCTCGGTATTCACATACAATATGGCGACAGTTACTTTGACGATAGGCATTATCTCGTGTCAAAATATTTTTCTGGTAGGTACAGAATTTAACATAGGTCCTATACAACCCCCATCCCTAAAATCACTAATGATAAAAAAAATTCACATATAGTAGATAAAGATATCTAAATAATATTAGGTACAGTGAACTTTTACATGAAATAATAGGGTACACTCATGGTGGAATAAGTAGGTGGTAGCGCTACGGCAACAAATACAACATTACAACAAAAATTAAAAATAAGTCTCCGTATAAGTCAAAAATTATATTAAACTAAAATCAAATTTTGCCGCCGAACGCAATGAAATAAATAAATTTTTAGCCAATTTTTACTTCACTATGGTTACTATCTTATTTAATTTTAATTTAAATAATCAAAAACTTTAATACAATACAATAATCACAGCACAAAACGTGGACTTTTTGTAAGCATAAACAAAACTTTGACATAAGACTAGACAAACAATACAAGAGCAAAAAATCGTCATCTGGCGTAGTAATGCCACCTGTTTATAGCTGCGTTCGAGAACACAAAAGTTTTTACTATTTTTTACTGAACTTTACTGCATTTTACTAAATTGCGTTCGCGTACACAAAATACAGTAAATGAGAACACAAATTGAGAGAGTAAAGTGACAGTTCTTGACTGAGTACTTACAAATTTTTACTGCAGAAATTTTTGCAGTAAAATTTAGTAAAACAAAAAAAAACATATGTTTCAAAAGGTAAACAAACAAAAGTAGCAAACAAAAGGCATACAAATTGTGAAAAAATTGTTAAAAAAAAGAAAATTTGAAATAAAACTAAAATAAAAACAAAAAATTAATTAATATTAATTAATTAAACTTGTTTGTGAAGAATATATATGGCTAAATACCAACTTTGATACTTTGTTTTGTTATGTTAATTTTTTGGAGTTGTAAAAGTGTCAAGTACTCGGGTACTTAGAACAGCCCTTTTTTTTAAGGTTATCAGTAGTAAAAAAAGTATTCGTGTACTACTGATCAAATTTAGCCGGACACAAATTAGCAAATTCAAATAAAATAAAAAACAAACAAATATGAAAGATTACATAAAATAATTTGTTTGTATTTTCCAAAAATATTCGTGTTATAAAAAGTATTTAATCGAGTACCGATAAGAAAACGAGTTAAGTAGTCAAAAGTGTAAACATTTTTCAACACTTCAATTATTTGCCATCAGCTGTTGCCTTTATTTTACGAATTTTTACAAATTTTGCGTTCGCGTACTTTTTTGGACAACAGCTTTTTGTGAGAGCAAATTTTTAAGTTTACTCATTTACTGCATTTTACTGTAAAAGTACTCAAACGCACCTTATTTCATCATGGGTACACTCTCGAAATTTGTTATGAATTCGTTAACTTGCCTTGTGCCATCTTTGTATGTATTAATTGCGTAGCGCATAAATGTGCGCTTAGTTCTTAAAATTTTTAATTAGCGCTTCACAAAATAAGAAAAACATTTATTGGGAAAGTATTGAAAAGATGAATATAATTTACAAATTATTGTAATCTTAGATCTATATGATATCTTTTTTAATATATTAATTTTTATAGCGGATAAAAAAAAATAGCAAAAATTAAAAATTTTGAACAATTCTTATGTATGTATTTAAACTCTAAAGAACAGCAGATCGCAAAAATCTCCCGACATTGCATCTATTAAAAATTGTATTAAAAATCGTCGGAATTAAGAAACAGTTAAACTTAAAATTTTATTTCAACCAGGTTTTTTTAACTTGCAATTAGCAGCGATAACGAATAAAATCGACTTGCAAACCCTACTTCTCTTTATGACAGGTATTGAATTTTTCTTAGATTTGAAGAATTTTAGATGAAAAAGTAGGCGACTTCGGCCGAATTCTATTATGTGAATCAATTTCAATCAATTAGAACTACTCATAATTTTTGTTTGATTAGCAATTTTTTTATTGCTAAAAGCGATAAATTAACAATTTAACTAATTTAATTTAAAAATTGCAGGGAATTAAAAAAATATATGTACAGGGCCAGCTCGCCAATCCGAAGGTGAGTAATCCGAATTATCCAGTAATCCGAATTGAGTTTATGACGTATTACCTGCTTTTTATACCCTTCGCCAAAGGTAAAAGGACATATATAACTTTGTCATTCCGTTCGCAATTTCTATAATATTGATCTTAGACCCTATAAAGTATATATATTCTGGCTACTTATGAGAAGGGAAGCTCAAATCCCGTTGTCCGTCTGTCCGTCCGTCTGTTGAAATGAACTCAGAATTTCTGAAAGAAAACTTTCATAGTGTGAAGCCAGACTAAAGATAGTGGTTGTAAAATGGATGTAATAAAACAGTACTAACTGATCAAATATAACTCTTAAAAATATTCCTTGTGCTAAAAAAAATCGTATTTTATATGATGATCAGCTAAGGCAAGAAAATTACTGCCAATCAAATAAATAAAAGTGTATCTAAGAATCTTAAATAAAATGTGAAATTATATTAAAAACATTTGTAAATTTGTATAAAATTTGTCATTTGAAAAATCGTAAAATTTAGGGTATATATCGTCCAATCGTCAATAAACCATTTTTGTACCTTGAAAAATTTCAAATCTGGAATCCGTGGATTGAATATGGATAAGTTAAGTATTTCGCGATTGAATAATAGTACTTGAATCAATCTCTCTGTGCTTGATTCAAGAAACTCCGTACTCACTGTGCTATTGATACCGCTTCGGATTGATTTGAGTACGGATGGGTTGATTTTTCGAGTGTAAGTTAAAAAACATTATATATAAAAAAAAGCTTTAATTTTGTCATTCTTGATTAATAAAAATAAAATAAATTTGTTTTGGAACCCTGGCTTTTGTTTTATTTTCGAATATAGTGAATTACAATACATAATTACAGCACATCCAGTAATCCGAATATCTCGTTAATCAGAATCAGGGTCTGCAATCATTAATTCGGATTAGCGAGCTGGCACTGTATACACATACTCTGCCGGGAATGAAAAAGTTCGGGAAAACCCCTACTACATAAAAATCCAAAATGTGTTATAGTTTATTTACCACTTTGTTAGTGTGCTCTTAATTTAAAGCTGTTGAAAATTTGTTTGGTAATTTTTCCTTTACAAATGTGTTGATAAAAAATTTAATTCCTATAGGGATTTGACAGAAATGAAAATCTTGTTAACAAAAATATGCAAATGCTTTTATACACTATATACGAGGGTCATCTCAATAGATTTATTGTAAGTTTGGTTTAGGTTCAATGGGCAGCCGACACGTGGATGGATCACTTGGGTCTTTATAGCGGTTCCTTTGTGATACCCTGAGCCAGTGACCTGAGGCAGCCAGTGTCCACCAGACTACACCTTCGTACAGGAAAGTGGGGCTCCCAAAGTTCAACCCTTAGTTAAGTCTAATCGAGTTTTAAATGATCTTGCACCAGTTATACATTTGAGTAATAAATGGTACTCCACCAAGTCATTTTGAAAACAAAAGCATGCGGTTGACGTAGAAACCTGAAAAATCGTAAACGCTGTAACATTAACCACGTAAGACGCACAAAGTCAGACAAACAAGGACGGCCTAACTATGCTTAAAAGATAATGACAAAAAAAGCAAGCTTATTTCCCAACCAGGAAGTTTTGGCGGTTATTTCGTTCAATATTTCAATTTCAATTTTATTTATTTTATAATCTTTAAGCCATAAAAAGGCCAAATTATTACAGTAGAATTGTTTGTGGCACTATAATTATTGACATTTGCAACTAATTACACTATGCTAGTTGAAAAAACAGACAAGCCGGGCACATAGCGTTTTAACATAATGCGGGTACGCTGAATCCAGTGGTGCCCGCGGTTTTTTAAGATTGGCACTGGTTTTCGAGATATACCGTTATTTCGAAAATGGAGAAGGTTGCACAACATATGTTCGCGTAACTCAAAATCGCTTTATCTTATTGAAAAAACTTAAAAAACCGAAAAAATCAAAAGTTGTAGACAGACTGTAATCACTAATAGCTTATTTTGTTTGAAACTTTGTTTTTTATGCGCGTAAAACCCTAGCCTTAATTTTTGCACCTGCAGCGCCTGAGATACCCCTAGACGGGCCAAATGTATGTCCAGCGCAACTTTATTTTCCATTCCCATCATTTGTTTCTAAGGCCTAGGATTCACTCCTAGGAGGATAAAATGTATGACCGACCTCCAATGTTTATTGTTCTTAACATTTTCTTAAAACATTGCCATATATCTCCACCCCTTAGGGGGATCCCATACAAATATGGCCGTTTAATGAAATTCTTAAATTTGGCCCCTGCAGCGCCTATAATGCCCCTAGATGGGTCAAATGTATGACCAACCCCACTTTATTTTTCATCGCAATCATCTATTTCTAACATACCCACCCGCTATCTCCATTCATTAAGGGGGCTTCCATACAAAATGTTCAATGCAGACTAGAAATATATTGAAGAAAAAGTCCCATAAATTCCCAGAAGTCGCCCCAAGTGGTATATAATGTATGACCGACCTCAATTAATTATTTGTCCTTAACATTTTCTCGAGACATACAAATATTGCGTTTTATGAAATTCTTAAATAAATTAAAATTTGTCGACTTTTGTGAATAAAATCAAAAGTTGCAAACAGATTTTAATCATTTATGGCTTGTTTTGTTTGGAATACGTCTGCATAGCTGCATTTTCCAATTTTTTATGACTTTTTAAAAAACAAAAATTTCGAAATTTTGTTAAAAAAATTATGTTTCTAAAACGACTGCGGATATTAGATAGAGGTTTTACTTTTCTTAAAGGAAATGTTATTGCGGAATTTTTTAAGTTTTTTCAATAGGCTAAAGCGTTTTTGAGTTATGCGAACATATGTTGTGCAACCTCCTCCATTTTCGAAATAACGGTATATCATGAAAACCAGAGCCAATTTTAAAAAACCACGGGCAGCACTGGATTCAGCGTACCCGAATTATGTTAAAACGCCAGGTGCCCAGCTTGTCACGAAAAAAAAAATGTTAATTTCTTGCACAGTGTTATTTATACAATTTTATATTAACACTTATAAAATAAATCTCTCTCAATCATGGGTATGTATTCTTCCTATAACAATAAAAAAAATTATTGCACCATCCCCAAATTATAGAACTGAGGAGGACTATTTTCTGCTGACAATAAGCGCTTCTTTTAACATAATAAAAAAATGCAAGTAAGGCACTCCTAAAAAGCTTTTTTAAGGGCTAATTAATGGGATCACGTGTGAGTCGTGTCATTCTGTCATGTAATTTTTGTTTAGTATTGCTTGGCATTTCATAATGGAAAGATTTACGCCTGAACAACGTTTACAAATCGTTCAAATTTATTACGAAAATTCACGTTCTGTGAGGAATGTGTTTCGTGCACTTCTCTCAACTTATGGTCAATATAATCGGCCTACTGAGCGTGATATTCGCAACACCATCACTCATTTTGAGACCCAGCATTCATTATTGGATATTATTCAACCGAATTGACCACGTCCAGCACGCTATGAAGAAAATATAGCGGCCGTAGCTGAGAGTGTATACGAAGACCGTGGAGAGTGGATTCGGCGCCGTTCGCAGCAACTCGGACTGACGTATGGAACGACTTTTCGCATTTTTCGTCAAGATCTTAAATTGAAGGCATACAAAATACAGCTTGTGCAACAACTGAAGCCGCTCGACCTTCCCAAGCGATATCGCTTCGCTCTATGGGCTCTTGAAAAGTTCCAAAAAGATCCCACGTTTTCGAGGCAAATTTTGTTCAGCGATTAGGCCCATTTCTGGCTCAATGGGTATGTAAACAAACAAAATTGCCGCATTTGGGACGAAGAGCAACCTGAAGAAATTCAAGAACTGCCACTTCATCCAGAAAAAACAACGGCTTAGTGTGGTCTGTGGGCCGGTGGAATCATCCGTCCATATTTCTTTAAAAATGATGGCGGTGCGAACGTAACCGTCAATGGCGACCGTTATCGTGCCGTGATAACCGAATTTTTTATGCCTGAAATTGAAGCTCGTGATCTCGGCGACATTTGGTTTCAGCAAGATGGCGCCACTTTCCACACATCGCATCAATCAATGGATTTATTGAGAACACTTCGGTCAGAACATAATTTCACATTTTGGGCCGGTCGATTGGCCACCAAGATCGAGTGATGTCACACCGTTAGACTTTTTCCTGTGGGGATATGTAAAGTCTAACGTTTATGCGGACAAACCCGCTTCGATTCAGGCCTTGGAGGAAAACATCACGCGTGTCATTCGCCAGTTACTAGTCGAAATGCTCGAACGAGTAATCGAAAATTGGAACATTTGATAGACATAATATTCAAAAAATAAATGCCAAAGAATGTTCTTTCAAATGATAATAAACATTCCCCATTAAATATGAATTTTCTGTGCTTTTTTTTTTTTTTTTAAAGTAGGGAACCGCGAAATGGATCACCCTTTATATTTACCTATTCATAAATGTTTTGATTTTACTGGCTTAAATGCCTTTTTTAAGCATTTTCGTAAACCATAAAATATTTTTATTTTTTTTTTCGCTTTAAAACCTTCTTCGTTGTCAGCACTAAAATAGCAGCTTTTTTTGTATGTTTTATTCGTTATCATTTACTGCGAGCTCTCTTATTGAAGCGCTCGATTATGCGCTTTTTCTCTTAAGTGCTTCAAAAAACACAAATTTTTTTAATGGGTTATTGTTCGATTGAAATATTTCCTTCATTTATTCAATTTGAAATCTGTTGTGCTTGAATAAATTTCAATACCATAGATTAATATTGGCACAATTATGGCATTAGCCAATTGTTCTCTTATATATAACGGCCGAGAACAATTTATGCAATACAGTTTACGCAATCCAAAAGATAATCTTGAAAATATATGGTTCAAATGAAAGTTAAATGTCAGGTTTTGATCAATAACAATGCCAAGTGTTTTAAGGAAACAATGTATTCCATTTCCTTAGTATTAACAAAAATTCGTTGCATTTGTACGTGATAGCTTTAGACTTCTTTACATTAAGTTCAATAAAGTTTCATCACTGAAGTTCTTGAATTATATTGAACAAATTGTCTCCTTTTAAGTAGAAATGATTTAACTAATGAGCAGGCACTACGAGAAAATGAAAACAAATTAGTAAGTTTTTTTAGTAGCATATCATGGCATATTGACTCAAAAGCTGATTAAAACTGAGAAATTTTTCCTCTCTACATTCTGTCTTATTTCATTTATCAAATTAGTCAGAAGTGTCGTTGTATTATAGTGTTTTCTAAAGCCTGTACCCATATTATGTACCTTTGGTGAGAGCTTCCTGCATCGAAAACATGTGAAATAAAAAATGCCATCGTTTCTCGAAATGTGAGAAAAAAGTGTGTCTGTAACTCATGTCGAAAACTATCAAAAATGATTACGTCGTCACGTTATAAATATCATAATATTCCACTCGAAGCCGATACCAAAAAATGTAAAGTGCGACTTTAATGTTTGTTGATTACAAAATTGCTTTGAAAACATTCGTATATTTTTCTAAAATGTTAAAAGCAATATAATTACACTATGAAAAAATCTGCCAAGAACAAAATACTTATCTCCTTCGTGTTAATATTCATTGCATTTTGCGTTTTTTATTTATTTTTCAGTGTTAAATTTTTTCTCACCCCGTTTTTATGCGTGAGTTTATTTGACAGCTCAAAGCGGGAACTTTCTCACAAAAATTTTACAGACACACTTTTTCAGAATATTGGCGAGAAATTTTCTTACGTGACAGTTATTACTCGCCAAAAATGTTACAGACGCAGTTAAGTGAGACAAGCAGCTGTTTGTTTCAATTTATGGCGTTTTTGTTTCATTTCTCACATTTCTATCGAAAAGTTTCCGCGGGAGTTACAGAACATGGGCACTGATTGATAATCTAAAATACATGATTGAAAACTCGGGGATACAAGTATTTGGTCACTAATTATAATTTCTAATACCTTCGAGAAAACTGGCAGGATACTGATGGATCTGAAATCAGTTGAACGTTGTGGATTTTTTATTTTCAGAATAGGAATTACTCTTGCTACTATCCAGCAGACCGGGTAGTTTGAAGATGTTATAATTATTATTGTAAATATATAGTATGTGTATTCTCTGAATAAATATTATTTTTAGAGTTTCCGACAATTATTTTTTTAAGTGATTATTAATGGCAAGGGCTATAAGTTGATAGAAATGTGTAAATTGAATATACTAAAGAATATTAAAAACGGTAATAGACTTACCCCCTTTTGCAAAAAAAGTTATGATTCCAATTAGTTAATCAACACATTAGGGCCATACACTTTGCTGGGCTTAATGTTTTGGTTAACTATTGTGAACTAAGGCCCTAATCATGTAAAACGCAACGCAACGCCAAAGAATTACATTGAAAGCACCAACAATGTCATAAATATTTTGTAATTTTGTTGTTGCTTCCTACAGAAATTCACATTGCGTTTTAAAATCTCAAACGCTGCATAGCTTGTGGTGTTGAAAATTTTAAAACGGTACATGAATTTCTGTAGAAAGTAACAACAAAATTTAAAAATATTTATGACATTGTTGGTGCCTTCAATGTAATTCTTTGGCATTGCGTTGCGTTATACATGATTAGGGCCTTAAATTTTTTTTTTTTTTGTATAAGAAGTTTAATCTATACGACTAAATCTTGCCACTGATTTGTTACACAAAAAAAAAAATTATATGAAATTTTTAGGCTGCCCTCGTATGAAACTTTATTTGAACTTACATGTAATGTAGGGGATGTGAGTGCACATGTTTGTGCTTTTAAGCCAGTAGATATATAACGACAATTCAAAAGATTAATGGTCGTATTGTTGCCAGAAGAATTGGCAATCATGTTTACCAGCATTTTTTTTTTTTTATTTATCAAATGTGCAATAACTTTAAGGAAAGTCCTACAAAAAGACAGGCTGATATAAAACTGTTTTTAAACCCTTTAATTTTTTCCAGGGTGCCATTGAAATAGTCAAACTAATGTTTGCCGTGCAACCTCAGGAAAAGAAACTGTGTTTAAGCTGTACGGATGTTCAAAAAATGACTCCTTTACATTGTGCCTCCATGTTTGATCATCCTGATATTGTGGAATTTTTGGTAAATGAAGGTGCCGACATTAATGCCTTGGATAAGGAACACAGATCACCTTTACTTCTGGCTGCCTCTCGTTCTGGCTGGAAAACCGTACATTTACTTATACGTTTGGGAGCAAATATCAGCATTAAAGATGGCTGCTCTCGTAATGTTTTGCATTTGGTCATAATGAACGGTGGGCGTTTGCATGAATTTGCCGAAGAAGTCTGTAAGACTCAATCCAAAGAACAATTGCAACAATTACTCAATGAAAAAGACAATACCGGCTGCTCACCTATGCACTATGCCAGCAGGGATGGACATATACGTTCGCTGGAGAATCTTATACGACTGGGAGCCTGTATTAACTTAAAAAATAATAATAACGAAAGTCCATTACATTTTGCAGCACGTTATGGTCGGTTTAATACGGTGAAACAATTGCTCGACTCGGAAAAGGGGTCCTTTATAATCAACGAAAGTGATGGTGAGGGTTTAACTCCGTTGCATATAGCTTCGCAGCAGGGCCATACTAGAGTGGTGCAGTTACTTTTAAATAGGGGTGCTCTATTGCATCGTGATCACAATGGCAGGAATCCTTTACAGCTGGCCGCCATGTCGGGTTATACAGAGACAATAGAGTTGTTGCATTCGGTACATTCACATTTGTTAGATCAAATTGATAAAGATGGGGTAAGTGCTTTAAATTTTAAGAGTTTAAAATTTGATAAATTGGCTTTAAATTATTTTTATTAAATAAGAGTGTGGTTCAAAAATTACTGTTAACGAAAAAGTAAACATTTCTTTTTACAAAAAAATTAGCTTTCCCATAAAAAAAAGTTACATTTGCATGTACCTTTATAGCCCATTTAGACTACAACGCCTTGAAAATATAAAGTAATTTGATATATAAATTGGATAACGTTTTTACAAAGAACCTTTCTTAGAAAATAGTGTTTATAAAAAAAAACATTTTTATGGAAAACTACCGTTTTAAGAATTAATTTATTCTTATTATTTTTTTTTTTTTTTAATAAAAATTTTTTTTTACAGGAAATTTTTTTTAAACGTAAATTTTAATTGTGTCATTTTAAGAAAACAATTAGTTTTTAATAATATTCTTTTGAATAAAAATTTTAACTACAATTTAAAAAAAATATTTATTTTTAAAAGGGTATTTAATAAGGTACCATTTAAGCAAGGTCTTTCAAGAGAAGTTATATTCTATAAAAAGGGACATTTTAAAGAAAAATCCTTGTGTGTTTTAAGAAAGGTTAACTGTTTAGGAAAAAATATCTTTTTGAAAAAAATAACTTTAAAAAATAGTACTTTTTTTAGGAGGTAGTACTTTTTTTTAGGAAAAAATACCTCTTGCAAAAAGGTAAATTTTAACAAGAAGTAACTTTTAAGAAAATGTTCATACAAGTTACATACAAAGTATTTTTTCAAAATAAGAACCTTTTCAAAAAAAGTAAATTTTAAAAAAAGGACCTTTTCAAAATAAGTACGTTTTCAAAATTTTTCAAAAAGGTACTTTTTTAAAAAGTAGCTTTTTTAAAAAAATACCTTTTTAAGAATAGTATTATTTTAAGAATAATAAACACCTTTTTAGAAAAGTACATCTTAAAATATTTTTTTTTAAGAAAACTGTGTCTTTTTTAAGAAAAAGAAAATTCACATTTTTAATCTACAAAAAAAACTTTTTATAATGAAAAACATATAACTTCTTTATTTTTTACAAAATCTTTCATACAAAAAAATAATGAAAATTATAACTTTAATAATAAAAGATTATTTTTGCAAAAGCGGACCAAGCAAAAAATACCAATTTAAAATAAATACATTTCTACAAAAAATAAATTATTTTTATCATTCTTTTCTCAAAATTATAAAAAATGCTCTTGATTTCTTTTTTCTCTTCCAGAACACCGCCCTACATTTAGCAACAATGGAAAATAAACCGCATGCGATTTCTGTCTTACTATCGATGGGCTGTAAACTATTTTATAATCGAATGGATCTTAGTGCAATTGATTATGCCATTTACTATAAATATCCTGAAGCTGCTTTAGCCATGGTAACACACGAGGAGAGAGCAAATGAAGTCATGGCGTTGAAATCAGACAAACATCCTTGTGTGACATTGGCCTTGATTGCGTCAATGCCAAAGGTTTTTGAAGCTGTTCAGGATAAATGTATTACAAAGGCGAATTGTAAAAAAGATTCAAAAAGCTTCTATGTATGTATAAGTTTTTTTGTATGTATGAATGTGTGTGCGAGAAAATATCAACATTCCCAGCGGGAAAACTCAGAAGACCTTCTTACTTCAGGCCTTATTGAGGGCCTGCTTAGAAATTTTTTTATTCAATTACTATTATGATCGAAGTGCTAAAGAATGCCTCATAGAAGTCATCGGCTTTGTCGTAAAACAGAGAGGCCTTCTAGAAGGCATCCGCACTCCTTCTTTTTCCCGCTGGGTTGTTTTGAAGCAAAATAAAAACAAAAAAATACATTGCAAATACATACATAACATACATACAAACAAAAATAACATAATATGTGAGTACTTTTCCTACATCAAAACTAATGAAGACTACAGACATAAATATAATAACGCTGAAGAAATGCCAATTACACACACGTTTCACATAAATAACATTTTTCAGATAATAAATTATATTTACTTTAATGGCCTCAAATTAAAATATTAAATATAAAAAATATTAAATTGATATACAAACTTCGGATGTAACGAATACCGATACCGATCTCAATATATCGGCAAACGTGAAGTATAGCCGATATCGGCGATATTTTACAATCGATACGCCGATACTTTTTTATAGTTTTTTTAACAAACAATTTAATTTGCAATGCTTATTTTTTGCAAAGCCACTTATGCATAGAAAAAAAAAGCAAACAGAATAATAAATTATTTCATTGAATTCTTAAGCTGGAGGTCGGTCCACACCACGCGTTTTTCCTTTTTTCGAGACGCATGCTAAATTAGAAAGTAATCTTACTGCATGCTGTCGATTCGTATATGCATTTAACGCGTTTGCTGTGTAACTTGTCAATACAATTTTACACTACGACTTTTTTGGACTAATGCGTAAACGCATTTAGCGTTTAGTTTGGACCTGCAGCAGAATTTTTTGCTAATTTTTAATGATTTTTGTGAAAATACAAATCACTTCGCTACAAATTTTGGGTCACTTCAAAGAAACCTCAAAATCCATAAGCAAAGCCACTGCTACCTTTTCCGACGTTATTTCGCTAGTTAACAGTTTTCAAACATTATTAGAAAATACGATAAATTAATAAACTGAGTTGCAGAATAAGTCCCAAAAATTGGCGACTTACGTAGCATTAGCTCTGAATGAAGGATTTGAGTGTTAAGAGAATAATGAAATCAATTGTTTATCTACAATGGTTTACCTTCGATACAAAGCTAGAAAACTGTAAAGACAATAGATCGAAAAATCGTAATGTTGAGCTACTTAACATGACGCTACATTCCGAAAGTATTGAAGACACGGTCACCCCTACTCCTAGTAAAAGTTCTGATAAAACTACAAGAACTGACCTTTCAAGCGTGCAAATCTACAAAGAAAATTTTTCGAAGGATGATCCTCTGTCGATCCGACGTTGTGGCTCAGCTAAAGAGGAAGTCTACATCCGGAGAAAAACTATCTTTAAATATGGTCACCTCCAACAAAACTATTGTTAAAGAAAATTGTAAACATATTATGGTTAATTTAACCATATTATTATCACCGACAACCATATTATGGTGGAATATGTCGTCCATCAAAAAGGCGCAACCATATTATGGCTGTCTCCGAACATGTTTTAGTCAATAATAACTGAAATATGTTTAACACTTACATATAGTAGCATGGTTGATTTTCAACCATAGCATATTGCTCTTGAGAAGAGGAAAATACTATTGTTAATTTAAAAACAAATTATTGCCATATTTAACCATAACATGTTTAGCGGCAACCATAATATGGTTGTGGCTTCTTGATGGAGGACTAATTAAACAATAATATGGTAGTCGCTGACAATAATATGCTTAAATTTAAACATAATATGTTTACAATTTTGTCTAAAAATAGTTTTGTTGGAGGTGACCATATTCAAACATGTTTTTTCTCTGCCTTAGATTTTTCTTATTTTTCTAGAGGCGCAGATCTGCTTGTTTACTAGCGCAATTAAATGGTATACTTAAAATTTAAGACCATGGTGCAAAAATACTTAAGTTGTCAAATGAGTTCAGTCACATCTGAGAGATGATATTTTACTGCAGGTCTGCTTCAAACGAAGTGGCGAAATGATCTATTATTTAATCGAAATTATGCAAAAGTTTAAAATACTTTGTTTTTTAAACAAAAATATTATTAATATTAATTTTGAATACTTATAATCATTTACACTGTTTTTTTTTTTGTTTAAAAAATTATTTAATTTCACCATGAATTTAAATTCATTTCGTTGTTTTTATAAATCTTATTGAAATCAATTTAAAATATTAATAATCTCTTACACTGTAATTTTGTATAACAAAGAAATTACTCTTCTTGAGTTTTGTTAATTTTGCCTTGAACTACAATTTTATATTCGTACTAATATCGGTATCGGCGATATTTCTTCTTGGGTATCGGTATCGTATAGGCAAAAAGGCGTATCGTTACTACCCTAATACAAACATACCAGGGTACACTAAACAGGTATATGCATCTGTCCAGCTGATCGTTTTGTAGTTATGAACTGTTACTTTAAAGCCTCAGTTAGCTGACAGTAATAGTAATTTAACCGTACAGTAAAAAAGTAAGAAAAATCTATTTTCTACAGATTGACACGTAACAGGTTAAATTACATCTTACTGCTTACTATAATCGTTCTAATTGCTTTACATAAAACAAAATGAAGTAGCTGATTTGCAACGTTACTGTTACTGTCAGCTAACTCGGGTTTAAATGCCAAAGTTCTATACAAAAAAATTTACAGTCAGAATAACTCTCTCGGTTGCATATACCTTATGAATGTGCCTAGATACCAAGGCGAATTCATTACAGGTGAACTTAACAGCCCTGCTGATAACTTTTTTTTTAGCTTTATAATTATTGGATGTCAAAATTTAGTTTATTATCTTTGTTTCTGTTTTGTTTTTATTTTTGACATTGTACAATGATTTTACAAAATCAAATTGCGTGCGGTTTTTGTAGGACCGAGAATACCTGTAATGAATTCGCCTTGATAAGTAGTTACACATTTTTTTAAATACTTTGTTTTTTTTTAATTTACAGTGAAAGTTTTTATTTTTGAGATACTTTTTTAACACAATTCACTTATGACACAATACACATATCTATTCTTTTTCACTTAATTTTTCTCTTTAATAAAAAGTAGAAAATACTAAAATATGATATAAATTATACCTTTCTAATGCTATACAACTTCCTTTAGATAAGATACTCATTCTCTTTTCTGCAATGTCCTTTTATGTTTGCCAAATTGGATGAGAAAACTGGCGAACCAATAACACAAAATTCTATTCCTTTGCCAGCCTTAAACGTAAGAAAAAAAAGTGTCATTAGAACGCAATAACTAATTTTTTTTTTCGCTTAACGATTTGCTTTGTCTTTTATTTATCTTGAATTTTATTATTGATTTCAGTTAATTAGTTTCCTTAAGTTCATTACCGGTTTAATTTCTTTTGAGTTATAAACAAACTTTTTTAAATAAAAACTTAAGGTACCCTTGCAAATATTTGACGAAAAAATTCAAAAAAAAAACGTAACCAGTTAATTGATCTTACTTTAGCTAAATTTTTAACAATTTTCATTGATTTAGTTAATTTTATTTGTAAGAAGATAATTGTATAATGTAATTTAGAAACTGTTAAATGATGTTTGATCTTGCAAACATTTTGCAAAAGCAAACAATTTTTTAATATAACTAGTGGTTACGTGTAGGACGTCATATGTTTGATGGGTGTGAACATGGCTTTACTGACGGAAATTCATGAATTGCGGTTGAGTAGAAACTAGTTGTGAAATGTAAATGTAAGCGAAGCATTAACTAGGGAATATAAGTTTAAATTTTGTGATAGTAAATATAAGAGAAACGTATTCTGCACTAAAATACCGTACTCACAACGTGTAGTGTAAGTTAACGGCTACCCTAATGGAGTCACTAAGGACCTTTCAAGGGAATCACCTCATAATTTTTTTTTTTTTTTTTTTTTGTCAGTTACTTCAAATCTTATTTCGGTATTATATTGTCAGTTTACTTGCAGCTCCGAAAAATGGGTTAAAAGATTAATAAAAATTTCAAAAATAACAATCAAAAAATTTAAATGTTGTTAAGCAGGGCTTCATAATTTGTCTATTCTAAATTAAGAAATGTTACCTTAAAAATTGCCTAATTTACTTTCAACGTTTTTCCCAAAGATGCCTGCTAAAAACAGCACAACACATTTATGTAATTCACAGAACGTCCTATTGCCTCATATTAATTGTATACGATAAAACTATGCATATAACATTCATAAAAATAAAGCAATTGCGATCAAAATGACACAATAGCACACTTTTGCAATAGCATAATCATATATTGGTTATATATTGGCATAGGGCCGTAACAATTTGTTCCAATATCGCTGTTCCTTTGCTCGGTGTTTTTTTTTCAATCCAATTTAGGTTTAGCTTGGAAATTTCAATTATTTTTTGACATTTCCAGATGTGCGATGGTCGTCCTATGCGCCGACTGCCTTGAGGATGCCAGTTATAGCTTCTTTAGCAATATCGTCTGATGATTTTCGGAGAGTATGCCAGATCCAGCGCCATTTACGTAGGCGGATTTAAGGTTTAACAGCTTGATGATTTGTTTCTAACTATAAACGAGTGTTGGATATTGTTGAGGGAATGGTGTTTACCCGTATCTTTCTTAAGCATTTGTAAATAAATACTTGAATGGAACGTATATCTTCTGTTGCAGCATTCCACGTCTCACAACCATAAATCAATGTAGATTTTCGTCAGAACTAAGTGGCCTTCGCTTCGTCCGTCGTAATATGTAAGACAAGTTCCAGACGGGGCTTAGTTGACCAAATGACTGCCGAGCCTTGTTTTTGCGACTTCATTTATCTGCCGAATATCCACCACTCCCATAGGGAATACAGTACTTTTCGCTTATAGTCCACTTTTAAAGTAGCACAACTTTTGTGGACTATTAGCGGATTTGGAATACAACCGACTTTTTATAAGCCATTTTATAGAAATAATTTGTTTGAAATTCGAATAAATCTGCAAGTGAGTAGACAGTTTTGATTTAAATCCGTTTTTGGCCTTAAAGCGGAATGGACTATAAGCGAAAAGTACTGTACTCCACAAGTAGCAAAAATATTCTACGTTTTCAAACTTCTATCGTTCTTCCATTTATATTCAATTGGGTTGTTCACCAAAGGTGGATTATCAGTTAATAAGGTTATGTGGTTATATTAACATCAACAAAATATATTTTAAAAAAATTTTAGGAAATGTATTTTTTTTTTTTTTTGTTAATATAACTAAATAACCTTATAATCTGATAACCAGCCTTCCGTGAACAACCCAATTGTCTTTGTTTTACGAATATTAATCTTACGACCATATGAGAACGCGGTTTCATTCCCTAATAACAAATGTGCCTGCATAACAGAGAACTAGTGCGTTAGTAAGCAAATATCATCAGCGTACTCCAAGCAGTGCTGCCAAAAGTAGGGAAAAAACGTACATGTAGGGTTTTTTGATACTGGAATAGGAGCGTAGGGAAAATCAGACAGATTTTTTATATTCGCCATAAAACTAAAAAGACGAGGTTGTATTTCCAAATTTATCGAAACTGGCACGGATTTTATTTTCGGCAAATGCCGATACAGAGAGACCACCAAAAAGCGAAACAAATTGAGCCACACAACTGTAAGATTAATTTGTATTATAAGATCAGTTCCACAAAATAGTGGCAGGGGCTGCAATCATTTCGAATACACTTATAGTCAATTTAGAAAATTCAGTGCAATAAATATGCATACATCATTTATAAAATAACCTGATGCTTTTGTACCTGTATTAAATAAAAATTATCATTTAAAAATTTAGTTCAAAAGAATTATACATATTTATCTTTTTTATTGAATTTCATTAAAAGTACATACAGTTTTTGATTTGTTTTACTACTTATTTTTGTTATGAAAGCTTTACTGTACATATGCGAATAAAATAAGTTTTTTATAGCTGTTGTTTTTTCTTTTATTTGAATGACTAAAGCGCGTAGGGATTTTTGTGTAGGGATAAGTCGGATTTTTTTAATATGCGTAGGTATTTTTCAAAAAATATTCTGGCAACACTGGTTCTCTAATCAACCTTGCAAAATCCATGTGATTCCCCTTCTTTGATTCGTGGCTTTATGCATTACTGCATCAAGGACACAACTTAAAAGGAACGGTGATAGCACACAACCTTGTCGTACTCCGGTGTTTACCGCTATTGTGTTTAACTTTCCTTCATGTAGTATATGGCAGGTAACACTTGCGTAAAGACTTTTGATGAGCTCTATCAACACATTCAAATTTTATTATTTTTTCATTTGTGCACAACAGTCAAAAATCTGTATTTTTCAAAATGTTAAGATAAGTCCGTTGAAAATCGCAAATCAGTTAGTCTACATTGCACAACTTCTTATAAGAAATACTATTAGAGGAGTGGAAAAATCGGAGGCTATTTTTTCTATAAAATAGAATTTGGGAATTTTTTTTTCCTTTTCAGAAAGTATTTTTATTATTTCAAACATGTATCAAATACTCGTTTGTACGAGTATGTAAACTGTACAAACGTATTTAGAGCTTCTTTGCTTACCAAAACTTTGGAAAAAAAATAAATTTTTTTTATTTTATTTAACCAAATAAACCAGAATCGACGCGAGTCGGGGCTCTAGTGTCAGTGAAAGTTTTAATTGCTGACTGTTCCCATATGCGTCCCATGGTTTTCTAAGTTCCCTCTTGGCACATTAAAACCAAAATTACGCCGACGGTCGGTGTCCACCCTGCATGAGCTTTTACCGTAATAGGGATGGGCAATAAATATCGATATATCAAAGTATCGATATTTAAAAAAATTATAATCGATATATATCGCCTATATTAAAAATACCCATATATCGATACATCGATATATATCAACGACTATCGAATTCGATATTTTTAAGATCTCTTTACAATAAAATTCAAAATTTTAACCGTTGCTCAACTGCTTACAATTCTGTTGTTTTTTAAGAATTGCATCATATGTTTTTTAACTAATATTAGGAAAATAACGGCGCTTTTCCATTGTACATTTTCCTAGATTACATAGTTCAGTTTTGTCTCGGGTTTTTAAGAGATGACAACAACAAAATAAGCGCGGGAAAAATATTCTGGAAAGGATTCCTAGAATTATGCAAAGAATCGCCTTAATTATGGCGTATTAGCAGCAATAGACTCATGAAAGTTGGAATGTTAATAATAAAAAAAATATTTTGTTTTTTTTTGTTGGAGCATGTTCTTATATATTAAAAATAAAATATTGCACAGTTTACTTGTATAGTATGTGTCACAAGTTTCGTTTACCGGCAGTTTATAATTTATCATTATATAATCCCAATTAATTTTTTTTTTTAGATTTCATATGGCGAATTAATAAAAAATTTTTTATATTCTTTACTTTTTTTGAATTTTTTTTATTGTAGAATTATCTGCCGATCACTCGATTTCAAACGAAAACGTTGTACGCATAACTTACATAAAAAACTAAATTTTAAAATTGGATTTGGTTTTAAATAAAAGTTTAGCGAATGAAAGTTTCGTTGGAAATCGAGGGACAGGCAGTAAATTTTAAATTAAAAGAAACAATAAAAAGTTAGAATGGAATTACATGTAATATGTTTGTACCTATGTAAATATGTATTGAAATTTGGTAATAATTTCAGCTTAATACATTCGATACATCGATATATCGATTTTTTTAATTAATAAATATCGATACTCTTAAAGAATATCGATACGATATATATCGATATATTTTTTCCCTTTGCCCATCCCTAACTTATACATACATATGTATATATAAAAACATATATAATTTCAATTTGACTTAAAAAATACTTTGTGTATGGGATGATACATCTGTAAAGGAGTTATATAAGGAAGTTAAAAAAAAAGAAACTAAGACCAATCAGGTGCTATGAATGACAAAAGCTGCGGCTTTATGACAAAAAAATCCCAATATCGGTGGTTTCAGTTTTTAAATATTCAAACATTTTGCTTATGCCTATTTTATTATATGACCATTCTGTTGAAACATAAATTTTTTGTAATAATTAATATACATACATGTCGTTACCTAAAATGCAAAAGGACATAACAACACCTTTTATTTTTTATTATTATTAAACTTTACAAAATCAATTAAGAACAAGGTGTACTTGGCGTTTGAATTTCTTAAATAAAGTCGAAATTTTTAATCGCATTGAAAAACTCTATATCGATTTTTTTTTTTTTTTTTTTTTTTGTTACGCCATTTTGCATTTTAGGTGACGATATATCAATGTTATTAAATAGTAAATATAATTCAGTGGGTAAGATCCCTTTTTCACCAGACATCAATTTACTAACATTAACATTAAAATCGTCTTAGTCATTTTGTAGGATGTTGTGTATTTTGTAGGATCTTGTGTATTGATAACTAAGATGTTTGTACCGAATGTAGAATGTTTGGCTCTTGCCGTTCTCCACCGACTTATGTTTACCAAATTTTGAAACATTTTCTCTCACCGTTCTTAATATATAAAAAATATGTTGTGCCCCGCCCACATTTTGTGGGATTTTGTGTGTTGATAACCGATATGTTCGTACCTAATTTGGAAACTTTGGCTCGTTCCGTTCTATAAATATACAGAAATGTAAAATGTTTTTGTAGGGTAAGAACCACGCCCACTTCTTCAATCCCGCCCCTTTTTTAGAGAGGTTGCTTATTGATAACCAATATGATTGTACCAAATTTGGAAACTCTGGCTCTGGCCGTTCTTCAGATATAAAGAAAAAAGGAATAAAAAACAACTTGGAATTTATGGCTCATATCTTAGCCATTCAACTTTGCTACTCATAAGGACCCAGAATATATATATATACTTTTGAGGATCTAAGATCAATACTGCAGAAATTACAAACGAAATGATAAACGTTTATATACCCTTTTCTAACTGTGATGAAAGGTATACAAACAATTCACAATCAAATCAAATATAGGCACTTTCACGGAATAACCAATAAAATTTTAACACTTTCAGACAGACATACATACATACACATATCGTTAGCTAAAATGCAAAAAGGCGTAACTAACAAAAATAAAATTTTACACGAGAAGCAAAAGACTTTGTAAAATAAAAACTATTAACGTTTTTAACGAAGTTTTTTCACAAGTCAGAAAAAAATGCATTAAAAAGTCGTCCATGGAATTCTTCAAAAAATTCTCAAAGAAACCCATTTTATTCTATTTTGATAGAAAAAATGTGTAATTACGTTATTTTGCATTTAGCAAATAACAACACTTGTAGTTAAGTCCCATTGGTTTTTGTTAATAAAAGCGTAATTTGTAATCGCAGAAATGTACAATTTTGTCAAGACAAGTAGTTTAATGGCATTCATAATAATCAATTAAAAACTAAATTTAAGATTTTTTTGTTAGCTACGCCTTTTTGCATTTTCGCTAAAAATATACACACTTTAAAAGGACAGTGGACACACACACATACAATTCTGCAAAATCGTTTAAATAAAATTGAATACTTTCACTCTAACACTGAAATACGAGTTTCAAAAAAATAGAAAAATAAACAACCATGTAAAACGTGACAAAAGAATAAAATGTTATGTATGTTTGTATGTATATGCAGAAACTAAATTCATACATTGATTGCAATTTTCGTATTTCACATTTTACTTAGATAA
The DNA here is from genome assembly GCA_943735925.1 of Pollenia amentaria. Taxonomy (NCBI): domain Eukaryota; kingdom Metazoa; phylum Arthropoda; class Insecta; order Diptera; family Polleniidae; genus Pollenia; species Pollenia amentaria. Next base: position 205,181,216 of record OX031009.1, on the reverse strand, counting down.
AATATTCATTTTATCCATTGCAACTATCGCCCGAACAACTTGAAGCGAAACGCATACAAAACAATGATCCAACATGGCGAGAACCACCACTGGCTGTGGTTAATGTGAGTTCAAGTATAAACATAATAAAAAATATTCTTGATATCTAAAGAAAACTTTAAGTTTTTTTTTTTTGCTATCTGCTTTGCTCGTAGTTGTTTTGTAGAATAATCGTTAAAAACTTTAAGAGTGCAAAAAAAATTAATAAAGGAACAAGTGTCCGTCATTCCATAATAATCCCGTCATAAATTTCGTTTTTGTTTTATATGTATTTAAAAATAATTCCCCTCTATGATTTCTTGATCCTGTTAAATTTGTGTTATTTTATAGTTTTTTCGTTTCCTCTTGTCTTTGTGTCTTCTTCTGTCAATTTATTATATATATATATATAAATATGTATGTGTGATTTACGTTTTGTGTGTATTTGTGTTTGTGAAAGTTGCTCTGTCAAGTTGTCAAGAAGAGTTTTACATTTTTTATTTTTAACGATTTTTTTCTTTTTGTTCGGTATGATGTCCGTAACCAGAGATGGCAAAGCGAGTTTTGAAATAGTTGAAACTTAATCCTAAAATTGTACGTATTTGAGCTTGAGTGTCCTAAAATTAGAATTTTTCTTTTCCCGGACTTTTTCATTTCCCGGGAAAAGGGGTTGATTTTTCCGGGAAATTTAGGCTTAATATAAAACGGTGCCAAATATAATTTAATTTATTTAACAAAAAACCAAATAACATTTCATGAGATCTATTAAAAAACTTTATCAATGCATTTAATGTTAGTAAAAAAATAACAACATTCAGTTCTTTATATGCAAAGCCAAAGGATTGACATAAAAACAAATTAGTTAGATGTTTGCCTTTATAGTCAATAGAACATTATATGATCTCTGGACACTTTCAGTTTTTCAACGCTTCCTTCAAAAACTTGTCATTCCCTTTAAAAAAATATATTTTCTTTGAACGCTTATATTGTTCACATCTAACATATGAGCATTTCCAGCGTAAAGTCTACTTTTTGTAACGTAACGCCAGCAAGTAATTAAAATTGTTTCTCAAGAAAATTTTTTATGTGCATAATTTCCTTTTTAATTTTGGTGTAAAGCACAACTATCTCTACATTTAGTAACAAAAACATTTGAACAACATGGACATAAAATACAAGCTTATTTTCTTTCTGACTTTACGTTAAAAAAGTAGACTTTTCGCTAAAAAAAAAAACACAAAAAAAATGTCACCATTTCTGAAAAAGTCTTTTTTCTATAAAATTTGCTTAAAATTATAACAAATATTAAACAAAAATTAACATTAACCCTAGACACGCTCTCATATTTTTAATACACTAATGCCCAATTTTCAGGATAGTATTTAAATCTTTATTATGCTTATTATCATATTAACTTAAATCGTATTTAAATACAGTCTTATTTAATTAATGGCGATTTCTTTTCTGAGAAATATGTTGCATAAATGGTACATGCTCTATCTCTTTTGTGTAGAGCATGTACCATTTATGCAACATTTTTCTCAGAAAAGAAATCGCCATAAGATAAAAAAATGTGCTACCCAAGGCGAATTCAACTACAGGTGGTGTCGATACTACAACGATCCAAAAACAACAGAAACAACACAGTGTTTTTTGCATTGCATTGTTAGTGTTTACTGTCCAAAATGTCAACCATTCCTAACAAAACACTAACAAATCGAAGCAAAGTAGCTCGAACTGTCAAAATCAGATGGCGTTTCAACACCACCTGTAGTTGAATTCGCCTTGGTGCTACCATACAATATACAAAAAAATAAAAGTGTAGTTATTTACAAGGTGGTCTCAAAAAATAGCTAGTTGTTATTGCTTTGCCTGTTGTTGTATTGTTGTGATATTGAGGCCACCTTGCTTAGTTAATCCAATGGAAACTTAAGTTGAATTTAAATGAACCACATCGGTGAATTAAGTTTCATTTAAATGTTTAGAGAAGAAGAGAATTTTGTATTTAAAACGATTTTAAACATAAATGTGCTTAAATGTCAATCCTGAAAATTGGCCATAAGTACTTTCTTCGTTGAATGAACGAAGCCCATTTATAATCCGCCCCAGATCCGACAGAATATAAGAAAATATTTTTTTTAATTTTTAGATATCAATATATATTAATTAATTTGTATTCATGTATCGTAAAAACTTACCACTAAATTTTTAGTTTATTAGTTAAAAAAAAAAGTTAAGCTTAATTTTTTTTTTTTTTTTTTTTTTTATTAAAAAAAATTATTTAACCCATATTATCCCTAGTTATCTCCCAGCAAAAACTTACATTGCAAAGTAATAAGTTAAAAAGCTAATATAACTACTCTTCACTACTTATACATTGGCATTTTAACTCATTATTTTAACACGTTGATGTCATTGGAGGCAAGTACTTACCACCCTCGCTTACAAATAGGGAGTTAAAAAAGTCATTACCACATTCGCTTACAAATAGGGAGTTAAAGAAGACATTACCACATTTGCTTACAAATAGACACTTTACATTGTTATCAACAAAACTGAATTTGTCAAACAAATTGCGTCTTTAATTTTACTTGCTTTTTAATGCAAAATTTTACTACCCTGCATCAAGGACATATTCATACCTAATAAACCAGAGAACGATATGATTACAAAAACGATATGATATTTTCATGGACAGTTTAAATACTATCGTTTATGATACAAGATCGAAATCATATATTATAATTTATATCACCCAGACGATATCGTCATAATATCGTTTGGTTGATTGATTAGTGTAGTTTTTATTCAAAATTTTAATTTTAAAATACATACTAAAACCAATTAAGTATTTAAAGTTTTCATACTTAAATTCATATTCATTTATAACAAATGAAAAAAAACAAATTGTAAGAACAAATATTTTAATATCAATTTGTATTAGATTTGAATAAATAAAACCTTAAATGTATTTTTTTTTTTATTTTATTATTATTAATTATAAATTTCCTTAATCAACTCATAAACAAGTGCTTATGTATCAGATAAGATGTCAGCCATTACTTAACTACTTTTATGGAATGCAGATGGTATGATGTAGTCATTGAAAAGTAAGTTGTTCAGTAATTTCAAGTCATTACCTAGTTTTTGCTGGGCTTTTAGTCATCAGACTTTAATAAGAATTGTAAAGCTGGAGGTTCACACTTCGCGTTACACGTCTTCTCGCAGTCTTCGCAGCTGTCAAAAAAGTAGAATCTGTGTAATTATACATATGTAACAAGTTACATGCACAAAAGCGTAGGATGCATTGAGGCGTTGAATGCAAAAAGTATGGTTTCTTTCTACTTTTGCAAGCATTTGAACAAATCAGCTGATGTTGACAAATGAAATCTTATTTTTACTTGTAGTTATGACGCATGAAAAGCTTTGCATGTAACTTGAAACGTAGAACGCAAGTAAGGTATAAAAATAATGCAATGCGTGGAGGCGAAAAAGCGTGGAGTGGACCTCCAGCTTAAGATTGTATGTTAATACCCTCCTAAACAATAATAAATTAATATTATTAATATTAATAAAATAGTTGAGCAAAACAAGTACAAACACACTATTTTACCCAGTAAAGTTTTACTTTACTTTAAGTGTACCTAATGTCTCATCTTTCTATTTGAAATAAATAAATTGGAGTAAAATGAGTATTTTTGCCAAATTGTATAGCCTTAAGTGACACGTGTTTGAACTTGTGCGGTATCCCTTGTTTTTTTAGAGAAAAAATTAATGTTAGAGTCAACATAAAAAGGTAAACAACCATGTTATTTAGGGAAATTTACTACCAATAAGGTTTGTTAAGGTAGAAAATCTTTTAAATTTTGTCGTTAATACAAAACAATTGCCAAAAAATAAATATGTTTTTAAGTTTGTTGGGTGCCGAGATTGGGAACAAAAATTTACAAAATTGCCTATGGTCGGCATTGACTGCCGACTACTGGCGAATCATTATTTTTTTCTGATTAAACTCAAATTTGAGTGAATTGCTCATCAATCGCTCCTCTTGCCTCTGGAATAACAGAAAATGAGTTAAAAACGAGTTTACCCAGTTGTCGGCATGATTTCTTTTGAGTATCTTATAACCTGCCGACTATTGGATAAAGGTGCCTATTATGAACTTAAGTCGATTTTCGATAGCAGTCGAAAAACTTAATCGAACGAATTTTCATTTGGTATTATGGCACACATTCGATTAAAAAAGTACTATTGTGATTTAGTTTATTCACAGTAGTACATTTTCTATCAGCTGTCACTTTAAATAAAAAGTTTTTGTTAACAAATTTAAAAAATAAAAATTATATAAATCAAGACTACGACGGAATTATAGTACGATGATTCATCTGATGAAGATGAACGCTTACTGGAACGGCCTGTAGCCTGAACTTTTGTAAAAATTCCTTTTGCCAACAAAGGATTTTGTTCTATAAGGGAAGCAAGCTTTTCCAACTGCTGATTACTACTGTCGACTTTAGACCTGCAAAAAAATAACCAAAAATAATTAAGAATTTGGAATTTGCACACCAAAACTAATAAATTAACAAAAACTTGCTTACATTTTCAACAATTTTTTTTAAATTTTTTACACCGTCGAAAGCAAATTTGTTTTCGTTGAAAAATTCGATGCACAACGAAACTTTCGACAGTGCTGCCAACTCATAATACCAAATTAACATTCGATAGTCGATGTTCGATAGCCAGCGAAAATCGTTTATCTAATGTAACTCATAATAGGGGCCAAATATTCACCCCTATTATGTAAGTCGTTGTCGACATAAATTTTTATTTGTTGTCACATCATGTCAACGACTACATCACTATGACGTTAATTAGGTATTTTATAAGAAAGTTGTGTCGACGTCGACAAGTTATCGAAAATCTGACAAAAAAAAATCCCATCTCCAATTTTTTTTCTATTATTTTTGTTCTTCATCATTAAAGTTAATTTTTTAAAGCTATTTATGTTTTACCGGCATTTTGTTGTTTTTTAACCGATTAAGCGATTTCAAATTAATTTTAGAGTTTGTTTCCGATTATGAATTTTTCGCGAATTTTTGCCAGGTTCGTGATTAGAGCTATTTTATACTGTAAGTTTTCTGATTATTTCTAGCTTTAACGATTATGTATTAATAAATATAAGATTTTGCTATCATGCCGCTGTTAGCAAATTTTTACGAATTTCCGCTAATTTTGCAAATTTTACCGAATTTTTGACATTCTTTAAAGTTTTAGGGACTTTTGATTAATTTTATGGCTTGTTTGAAATATTAAAAATTTTCGCGAATTTTCGCTATTTTAGCAAACTTTTCCGAATTTTCGCGTTTAATTTACTGTTAAAATCTTCTTTTAAATTTGCTTTTTTTATTTTAACGGACTTAATAAATATGTTTACATTTTACTTAAACTTTCTTTAACTTTCATTTGAGTCGTCGCAAAATTTCCTGTCGACTAAAACAGAGACAATTTAACTCGACACCGACTTAAAAGCGCCCTAGAAAATATCAAGTGACTGTCAATAGAAATCGATTATTGTCAATAACGACTCAGAAAATTTACTTACTGTTCCGATACCGTCTACTCATGTCGACATCGACTTTCATAGTAGGGGTGATTGTTCTAAAGTCGACAGCAGTTTTATTTCTAGTTTTAACTAAATATGGGGTCCGAAAAATAATTTTTGAAATTTTTAAAAACTATTTCTTCCTTGTATTTCATATAGATAATTATTTCAATAAAGATAATTATTTCAAGATATGACAAGCAAGGAGAAAAGGGAAAAAAATGTAGTATGTCTATCCTAGGTGTCAGTCAGAAATATTGCGTTTCACGATCCACTTTACAGAAAAGAATACATGACCGCGTTGCAGAAGGTCCTAAACGAATAGGTCCGCAAACTGTTCTGTCGAACGATAAAGAGAAAAACTTAATTAAATGTGGACTTCCGGTAAAAATTGACACTTGCTGAACACAGTACAAGCGATTATAAAGGAAGATGGATGCAATCGGCATTTAAGCTAAGCTGCCTAGAAAGCAGAGGGAATTAGTAAAGACGAGCTATAGGCACTGAAGAATGCATCGGCAAATGTTTCACTGATTTAAAAACCATATAATCGAACAAAATGCTGTTGATATTTTAGATGATCTGTCCAGAATATTTAATGGCAATAAGACAAGTCCCAATAAGACAACTTCCATATGTGAGATTTTAATTTGAAATCAAACAATTAATTTTTCGGATTTGAATGCAATAAGTTTTTCAATTTAATTTATGTGTTAATTGATTGCAATTAAAATATTGCATTCAAATCCAGTAATTGCAAAAAAAAATTAAATCAGAATCATAATTTTCGTTTCCTATAAATAAAACTCCTTCTTCTAGAAATAAACCTGACTCTGATCATTTCGAAATGCAATCAATATCCATTTTTGTTTACAACCGATTTATTTCAAGTGCATATTATTTCGTTTGACATTTACTTGTTGTTGTATTTTCGGAGAAATGGATTGCAGTCGCATGATTTCAGTTAAAACTTAATTGCAATCGAATTGATTGCGTTTAATGATATGTAAACAGAACGAATTAAAAAAGTTTGCAATTAAAAAGTATTTTGCAAAGTACTTACAAAAGCTCTTTTGCGAAAGCCCGCGCAGTGTACGTATACCTTGGACGCACTTGCCATAAAAGAATTGAAAATTGACAAACCGTTTTAAGACGACGTTCACTAATCACGATGTTCTTTAAAAAATCACGGGACTGCTCATCTCTACCTAGGGCGTGTGTGAAACGGTAGCAAAGTACTCATAAAAGTAAAATTTTGACACTTTTGAGGTGAATAAAATATCACTAGCCCAGGGGGCTAGTATAAATTTTGGTATTAGCCATGGTGAAATTACTACAAGGTGGCAGCACTAGGATTTGTTGTACAACAATACAACAAAAACAGGCAAATTTGTTTGTGTAAAAAAGTTAAGTGTGTCAAAATATGAATTTTCACCACACCAAAATATTATTCTTATTGAAACGTCAATTCCTCACAAAATAAAAGCCATATAAACACATACTTAGTAAAACAAATTTATACAAAGTAAAAAAACATAATTATTATGTTTTATATTAGAAATAGCAAGTTAAATTACTTACATACATAAATGCAGCAGTACAATTCAACTTGCTGCAAAGTGTAAAGTGCAATCAAAGTGCATATCAATATCAGCCAGTCAATTTTAGATGTCAGTGAATACATATCGGATAAAAACAAGAATATACAAGTTTTAGTTGCCAGCATTAATCATGGAAGTAAGTTACGAGGCTAGCAAATTGTCACCTATAATAATATAGTTTTAAACTTTTTTAGGTAATATTGTAGATGATCTGACCCTGGGTTTGACGCTTGTACACGTTAAAATTCAAACAGAAGTCGATAAAAAACTGGTGGAATTTGATGGTTTTGGCATTTTATTCTTTTTTTTTTTTTAATTCTTTAATGTATGTATATACTATATACTTATTTGTTTAAGAATTTTAATCAAAATACAAGTAAAACCTTCTTTATGTTTATGTTATACTAATGAGGAGAGAATCCTTGCCCATGGGCAAAGGCCGTCTATGCAGAGCATCTTTAGTTAGCGAAACCGGTATTAGTTATCCCATAGGGTAGAAAATCCTTGCGCCCGGCCGATGGCCGGCTATACAGGAAATCTTGAGTACAGGAAATCTTGAGTCTTTACGACCGGCGAAGGTTTAAAAAACGTACCGTTGCCAGGCAGTTCTTCCTTACCGCATAATAAACACTTACGCAATTTGAAAAGCACGCACAAAGGCTTCACAATTAAAAAAGGTTTGATTTTTTATTTAAATAAAAGTTTTCTTTTGCAAATGAGTTTTTTTTTGTTGGTCCTCCACCACGATGCAAAAAGCTACGTTATAAACGATTGGCTGTAATTTGTAATTTAAAACACTAGTTGCTTTTCGCAACAAATAAAAACCACTTTTATAATACAATACGTATTTAATTTAAGTTATATTTCAAACTATTTGCAAAACTTTCACAACAGAATGTATCTTTTACAAACGATTAGTTTTAATACAACTCACAAGTTTTTTTTTATTATAACTACAATACATCTTTTTTATGTTTTATTTCAATTGTTTTAACTATTTATTTTAAACACAATAGTACCGAACAAATTGTTTTTTTATCTCGCAAATTATTTTTTGAAATAAATTAACGTTATCAATCAATATTTTGACACTTGCTATGAATAAACAAATAATTTTGACACAATAACTCTTTCACCATGGATAAGCAAAAAATATTAGATTCCGTAGTGCTGCCACCTTCTAGTAATTTCACCATGGTATTAGCGTAGAAATGTTTGAAATTATCATAGACACACTCCCAGGTCGTGCAGGTCAAGTTCGCCTCTAAGCCGCCGAATTAAGCTGAAGTTGAATTTTGAGTTGAAGTCGCCGCCGGTTCGAAACGCATATTTACACTAATTTTTTTAGTCAAACTTTGCTTTTTAGCCGTGTTGCATATTTTTATAAGCTATTATCAGATCAAAAATAGTAACATATTTAATTTTTTTTATTAAGAACATTTTTGTTATTATAATTTGTGCATGTTGACATCAGTGTCTAATAAAAGTCAAATACTTTTTTTTTAATAAATTTAAAATTCAGTAATAGACTACATACAGAACGCTAATTATATTTACTTGTTACAAGCATTTTGTTATGTGCCAAGGCACAATCTTATGTAAGTGTAATTGGAAGAAACCAATCACAATAACATGGAAATATATTAGATTAAGAGGTAATCTTAATAACCAAACTGGATAAATAATGTTTGTTGCATCATTAATCCTATGATCAGCTTATTAGGATTTGGGTTACCTAAAACGCGAATTTCGCGAAGGCTTAAAAAAATTTAATAAAAATGAGAAATTTCCTAAAAGTTTAAAAAAGCATAAGATATCTGTTTATGTGTTCCAACCAGTAGGGAATAAAAAAATTGCAAAAAAACGTCAAAAATTAAAAAAAAAAAATGCAATAAGTTTGAAAAACCAAAATGTACAACCTACAAAAAATCCTCAACATTTGTTTACATTTGCAACCTGCTAGTAAATCATATTAAAAGTAACCGCGAATTCTGAAAATTGATTTATAAATTATGGAGTAGCTCAAAAATAAAATTTCCGGGCAGACAAATTGTCCGTCCGATTTCCAAAATTTTTTGAAACTACAATCTGTTGACACGCCCTATTAAAATGCAAATAAATCGGTTCACAAATGACGGCGTTATGCGGTAACAAACATTAAAAAAAAGAAACATACAACCGAATTGAAACCCTCCTTCTTTTTCGAAGTAGGGTTAAAATATATATATTTATATTAATAAAAAATACATACATATATTTAAAATAATAACAAATTGTAATAGATCATTTTTTTATTTTGAATATCTAATTATTTTGTCAGGTGATCCACTACTAGCTACTTTTTGCTGAACCTTCGCCGCCAAGAAATTCGTCGACTTAGACTTATTTTAAGAAATGTCAGCAAACAATTGTTCTTTTCTTTATGTCAAAATTTTACATTGTCAAAAATGTTGTAATTTCACACAGCACAAACATGAAATTTTTCTACCACAGACAAATCTTATTTCACCATATACTTTGCTACCGTTTCACACACGCCCTTACATAGCGTTTACATTTGACAGTACTGGCAAGACAGTAAGAAAATACATATTAGTTGCCAAAAACACAACTTGCTGTCTTCGTGACGTAGGCGTTCAGACAGTAGTTAAGACAGTTCACTTTAAAAAAAATGTCTAACGTGAATGTCGCAATGCAAGTTCTAGCTAAACGTGTTTTATATGAACTTAACAAATTAAAAATAGCATTTAACAACTATTTTTTGTGAACATAGATAACCCTTAAGTAAATCATGCAAAATCAAAGCATAATTTATTAATTTTCTTTTAATTGTTGATTTTTTTTTTTTGCGAACAAAACTTCAAATTACTGTCAGCAAATGTCAAATCGCTGTCCATTTTGCAGGGTGTTTACATTTGCCAGTACTGGCAAGACAGTTGCAATACATGCAAACTTTTTTACTAATACATGCAAATTTTGCAGACAGTAAAATGGACAGTAATTTTACATTTTCTGGAAGTTTAAGTAACTGAAGATTCCTATCGGGGAACATCATCATTATTTAGCACTTCTTGTGAAGAATTGTCTTTATCTGCAGATTTTGCATCGATTACATTTCGTATCGCGTCTTCTTCAGCTAGGCTATTGTCACTTCTTGCTTCCCAAATTGTGAAAAAAAAATAAAAAAAATTTAAATACCAAGTAAATATATATAATAATAGCAATAATGGATTATAGTGCACGCCATAAAAGGCGATTAGTAAAAAAGTAGAAACATGGAGTACTTTTGAAACTAATCCACTTGAGTACTCCATGGAGTAGTTTAGGGACTACTTCGGTGGGTTATATGGTCCACTCTTAGGACATCGTAATGTTAAATAGACAACCTTTTAACCATATATTTGGAGTAGTTTTGGAGTACTCCTACTCCTTTATGGACTACTCTTTACACGCATGTATGGACTAGTCTCGTTATCTGCAGGGCATTTTGTCAGTGCTGCCACAATATTAATAGAATTTATTGCCACTTTTCTAGTGATGACACTAAAATAATTGGAATATGTAGAATGGAATACAATGAGATAGGAACATCTTGTAAAGATGTTGATTTTTAGCTCTATGTATTTCTTATGGGAAAATGTCAACATCTTCGCAAATTGTTGTTAACAAGTGTGAAAAGGCTATTATTATCACAAAGATCTTCCCATAAGAATTGTACGGGGCGGAAAATCAACAATCGTTCTTTATCTTTAAAGATGTTTCATTCAACATCTTACGATTATTTTTCCGTGATCACTAGGAAATAAACAAATAAATTGTTAAAAAAAAATTCAAAAGAGCAGGACAGCACTGAACATCTTCTACGCATTCCTCTTAGGTGTGCTCAAGTGTAAAAGTGCTATGAAATGAATATTAACATCTTGTATTTATTTCTTATGGGAAGATGTTAACATCTTTGCAAATTAATGGTAGATGTTTGATGCTGATCAGTATAAAAAGCCTACTAATTGTGAATTTTTCACTTTTGTCTTCAATAGTGCTTGCAATATTTTCAGAATATAATTTAGAGTCTTTTAATTTTTAATTTTTAATTTTTTAATTTTTTTATAAAATCTGGGTTTTTAAAAAAATTTAAAATTGTGTACATTTTTACTCCTCTTCTTGCACTAGTTTTACGACATAAATTTGCATTCATAATGTGTTAAATTTTTAATCGAAAAGGTGAAAATAAGCTTTCATATCATCAATTCTATTTTTGTCATATTAATTTTAAAATCCGAATCGAAAATTCTACTCAAATTTTCCCTAAACAGCACAAAGAAAAGCACGTTTAATATCGATAACGGAAAATATGAGTAACTTTTAATACTTTTTCTATCCATTTTGTACACTGAGTAGTTATTTTAATTTTATTTTGATATCAATTACTTACATATTTTAGGATTTGCATACATTTTGAAGAGAAGTAATGTATAAAAATCTTTAACATTATCGAAATTTGGCACTATTATTTTCCTATTTTTTTTTCTTATTTTTTAAGTGGGAATTTCCTGAATCCTGGGAAATTAAAAATGTTCATCCGTTTTCTTGAAAAGTAAAATAGACCGGGAAATTATAAGTATGTATGTATACACAGTAGAACTACAAAATTGTTAGTGATTTTAATGATTGGATTTTATTACATCAAACAATACGATTTTAGCAATTTTGCCATCCCTGGTCCGCATTAAAATTATTTATGAATTTTTTTTTTTTTTTTGTATTAAGCATAATTTTCATTTACTTTTTAGTTTTGATTTGTGTTTGTGCTTAAGAATGCTAATTTTTTACTTAATATAAATAAATCTAGTTTAAATTGAAAAAGCCACAAAGACTACAGCTTGGATGAAGGAGCACAGAGCAATTATGGTTTGATTTAAAAAAAAAAAACTAAAAATGTATCTTTATGTATAAGCTATTTTGAAAGCTTGTAAAAAAAACTTCTTAAAACATTTTTATAAAAATCTAGAGCTTTGTTTTTTAATAATAACACTATGCTAGTTGAAAAAACAGACAAGCCGGGCACCTGGCGTTTTAACATAATTCGCAACTTTATTTTTCATTCCCATCATTTATTTCTAAGGCCTACCCTCCAATGTTTTTTGTTCTTAAAATTTTCTTAAAACATAGTTGCCATACATATATCTTCACCCCTTAGGGGGGCTCATATACAAATATGGCCGTTTAATGAAATTCTTAAATTTGGCCCCTGCAGCGCCTAGATGGGTCAAATGTATGACCAACCCCACTTTATTTTTTATCTCAATCATTTATTTTTAACATACCCACCCGCTATCTCCATTCCTTAAGGGGGCTTCCATACAAAATGTTCAATGCAGACTAGAAATATATTGAAGAAAAAGTCCCATAAATGCCCAGGAGTCGCCCCTAGGGGGATAAAATGTATGACTGACCTCCATTAGTTTTTTGTTCTTAACATTTTCTCAAATTATACTTTCCCTTTATCACCATCCCTTAGGATGGCTCCCACACAAATATTGCGTTTTATGAAATTCTTAAATTAATTCAAATTTGTCGACTTTTGTGAATAAAATCAAAAGTTGCAAACAGATTTTAATCATTTATGGCTTGTTTTGTTTGGAATTTCGGTTTTTATACGTCTGCAAAAATTTTTTTATGAATTTTTAAAAAACAAAAATTTCGAAATTTTGTTAAAAAAATAATTTTTTTTTCCAAAAAAAAAATTATGTTTCTAAAACGACTAAGAATATTAGAAAGAAGTTTTACTTTTCTTAAAGGAAATTTTATTGCAAAATTTCGGTTTTTTAAGTTTTTTGAATAAGCTAAAGCGTTTTTGAGTTACGCGAATATATGTTGTGCAACCTCCTCCATTTTCGAAATAACGGTATATACCAGAGCCAATCTTAAAAAACCGCAGGCACCACTGGATTCAACGTACCCGAATTATGTTAAAACGCCAGGTGCCCAGCTTGTCACGAAAAAAAGTGTCAATTTCTTGCACAGTGTAATTATAAAAAAAAACTTTAAAACTAAAAAAAGCTAATTTATAATAAATTTCTGTTAAAAGCTTTGAAAAAACATTCGGTAAAAAGCTTTTTGTTAAAACACAAGTTTTTTCATAAAATTTTTTTTGTGAAAATAGTTTTATTGAATCGAAAATATACATACATAAAAGTAGGTTTTTGCAAGGCTTATTGTCAAACAACTTTTTTTAAAAAATGTGCTTATTGATTTTTTTTGTGAAAAAGTTTTTTAAAAAAAGTTTAGCTTAAAAATCATTATTAAATATGTAGCTTTTTTATAAAAAAAAAAATTTCTGATAAAAAAAAAGCTTTTTGAAGAAAAACTAGGTCTGTCTGCGTACACATATTTTGCATAATTTTGTACAAAATGTCGCAAAATCTTGCAAAATGTTGTCTGCGTACTACAAATCTCTTACAGCGAGAGAGCCAAAAAGAGAATTTTTTGACAGTTGGAAGTTAGAGAACTTGCAAAATGTTACTGGAGAAATTTCCGCTGGCAAGATTTTGCAACTAGTTTGAACAGCTGTTTTTATATACTGTTTGAATGAAACAATTTACGTGTGCCAAGATAGCGTCGACGAAATAGCGTCGAATTTGGGAATTTAAAAACCGGGAAACCAAAATACCCAAATAATGGGGATTTACAGTATGTGAACAAAAAGTTAGCGTTGAATTTAGGAATTTAAAAAGGGGAAGTAAAAATATATTTATATATTTAATAAAAATACTAAAAAAAATTTACCACAGGCTTTTGCACGGTATAAACTGTATATTTTCTGAAAGTAAATCGTTTTCTGGACAAAATGAGCGATACAAAAAATATAAAGTTTATACCGTGCAAAAGCCTGTGGTCCATGGCATAAATCAGTAAAGATTTTTACTGACCATTCTGGATGAACCCAGATTTCTCGGAAACTGTCCGAACGATTTTTTGCACGTATCGCTCATTTTGTCCAGAAAACTATTTACTTTCAGAAAATATACAGTTTATAACGTGCAAAAGCCTGTGGTAAATATTTTTAGTATTATTATTAAATATATTTTTACTTCCCCTTTTTAAATTCCTAAATTCGACGCTAACTTTTTGTTTATACTGCAAATACCCATTATTTGGGTATTTTGGTTTCCCGGTTTTTAAATTCCCAAATTCGACGCTATCTTGGCTCACGTTTTGTTATTTCAATTGTTTACACACCGATCAGCTGTTTTCTTGCAAGATTTCACTGGATACTGTCTGCGTACTTTTTGAGATATTTTCAGCCGAAAGAGTAAAATTGGTCTTACTCTCCCAAAATAATTTACTAAGTATTTGCTACTGGAAAAGTACCCAGACAGACCTACTATTTTGAAATGATTTTATAGCTTCTTCACACGTTTTTGCTAAAAACTTTAAAAAATGCTTTTTGGCTTGAAAAAGCTTTATTAAGAAAAGTGGTAGAAATGCATTTCAAAAAAGCGTTATGTTTTAAAAGCTCTTTTGAATTTAGATATAAATATGTATTGTATTTTTCTAACACTTCTGTGAAACCGTAACTTCCATTTGCTACACTGTGCTCTATCTTAACAGTGTACTTAATTTAAACTAGGTGCTTTTATAAATTTAACTGGCTCCTGAATTATTTATAATTTATCAACTATTAAATGAGTTTCTCTTTTCATTTTCTTCTCATTATCATTTTATTGTCTGGACGCCATTGCAGACAATGGTTAATCATGGTCGTGTTGAGTTGTTGGCCCATCCTTTAAGTCAGAAATACTTGCAAATGAAATGGAACTCTTATGGGAAATACTTTCATTTGGCTCATCTTTTAATCTATTCAATATTCTTGTTATTTGTTACCATCTACTCGTCACTCATGATGAATGGCATTAAGGTGCAGAATCGTCCAATGAGCATCAATTTAAGTAACATTAAAAATGGGTAAGTAAATTGGCGAAATAGGAATTTCTTTTTTAAATCCAGCATTTTCTTATTTTAGTACTGATTTTATTGATTGCACTTTAAGCTCCAATATACGTTTGCTAAATGACACCTCAAGTCAGGAGTGTTACGAAAGGATTGAGCAATCTACGGCCATAGTGGTGTGTGCTGGAGTCATTGTAGTTTACATATTTTTCGCTTCGTTGCGTGAATTGATCCAAATGTATCAGCAGCGCTTGCATTATATCTTTGAAATTGTAAACCTTATTTCATTGATTTTATACATATCGACATTAATAATGGTCATTCCCGTCATAATGACGGACGGAGGCATTACGAATATCCATTATTCAGCTGCATCCATATCGGTTTTTTTGTCATGGTTTCGTCTATTACTGTTTTTACAGAGATTTGATCAGGTAGGATGCTCTTAGAAAAATGTTTTGAAAATTTATATTTTCTTTTCTTTTAACTGTTTTAAGGTTGGCATTTACGTGGTTATGTTTTTGGAAATTTTACAAACATTAATCAAAGTACTGCTAGTATTTTCAATACTTATTATTGCCTTTGGCTTGGCTTTTTATATACTCCTATCGAAGGTAACTTGAAAGAAAATTTAAAAAGTATTTGTAAATCTTATTCTAAATTATCTTTAACAGATCAAAGATCCTCAACCAAATCATTTGAGCTTTTCAAATATACCGATGTCATTGTTGAGAACATTCTCAATGATGTTGGGTGAATTGGATTTTGTGGGTACTTATGTCAATACCTACTATCGGGATCAGTTAAAGGTTCCTGTAACATCATTTTTAATCTTGAGTAAGTGTAGATGTGCATATATTATTATTTATTGCAAATATATAAGTCTCTGACGTTTATATATATATATCGTTATCTAAAACGCAAAAGGCCCTATCTATCATTTTGAAAATTTTACAGGAGAAGCAAAAAACTATTTAAAATGGTAAATTGATAAATTGCCTTAAACTGTTTATAATTAATTTTCTTCTATTTTTCTTGTTAAACCCACCAGTGGTGTTGACAAATAACAATGTTGCATATAATGCAAGCTGTTAGTTATATCTATAATATTTTGTAGATAGGGCTTTTTGTTAATAAAATCGCTTATTGTCTTTGAAAGATTCCAAAATTTGTTGTGGACATTTGTGTTGATGCAATACATCAGAATCAATAAAAAAAAGTCGATTTTTAATTTTTCGTTAGTAAGGGCCTTTTGCGTTTTAGGTAACGATATATATTTGTCCCTTTTACTCCTTTCGGGGGCATAGGGCCGCAACAAGTTGATTCCAATGAGCTCGATCATCACCGCGATATTTGACTTCGTTACACTGTAGTCGTAGCTCAGACAGTTCGGTTATGATTTGCAGTTTCCAGGGGTGACAGTCGTCCGATGCACCTGCTTCCCTGGGAACTCCAGTCTTTGGACTTCTTAGTGATATCATCTAATGGCTTGCGAAGAGTGTGTCCAAGCCAACCCCATTTGCTTCTTTTTATTTCCATCTCAATTGGTAGCTGATTTGTGTCTGCCCATAGTTGGGCATTTGATATTAAGGAGGGCCGGTAAACACGCAAAACTCTGCGCAGGCATTCATTTGTTAACAAACACCTAAAGAGACTGGGTATCGCGCCATATTCCACGTTTCGCAACTGTACAATAATGTGGATTTAACGTTGGAATTGAAAGTTTTTATTTTGGTGCGTCTCGGTATTTAAACGATTTCTAAACAGGGTTAAGTTGGGCAAATACGTTGCGTGCCTTATTAATGCTATTGGAAACATTTGCTAATGCACCACCGGATTTATCGATTATACTGCCGACGTTTTGTTACAATAAAATAATTTGGTGTTTGCTTTGGAATGAGGTTCCTTTTAGGGAAAAATTTCCCAGAAATTTTCGTGAGTTTCTCTAAAATTTGTTTGACTTAAGCCTATAGTACACTGCATGTAAAAAGACACATGCGCATGTGGTTCTGACGTAATTTTGACGTCATCACACAATACGCAATGTTTATTGTGGCTTTGCATTGACGTCAAAACTACGTCAGAACCACATGCGCATGTGTATTTTTACATGCCGTGTACTATAGACTTTAGGCTTAAGCTTTTGTAGCAATTATGGTACAAATAACTGACATTTTATCTATGTCGAATGAAAAGTAATTAAAAAAAAGTCCCACCCAGAAATAACTATAAACAATTTTGGGCTTAACGTATAAATTCTGTCAAGCTGCTTAATGTGGTAAAAATCTAAAAACTATATGGATGTCTCAGAGCTGAAGCGACCTATGTCAAATTTTAACTTTTGTGATTTTTTTATTAAATAAAAACAAAAACTAACAAATTCATGGTATTTAAAAGTATTAATAAATGGTGTTTTTTTTTTTGACGTATAGAACTTCCGCTACGAATAACTGTAAAACAAGCTGTCACACGGATGAAGGATATTTGACTTTTTTTCAGTATACTTTGGCAAATCACCATGCAAATACTTACACCATAACAACGTTTTTAAATTGTGAAAAAGTACTTCCAATTTTTGCGCTCTGTTCGTCAACCTTATAGAGCACTTCTTCAAGTTTACGGTCCATCTGTGCAACTAGTACACAATAATATGGATCGATTCATGATCACATTTACTCTTTTGGATAGTACTCATTCAAATCGAACGTGCGTATAGAAGAAGTCATTGCCACTTTAAAGCGTGAGTGTGACAGAGGACTCGAATTTATTGATCCGATACCTTTTTCAGCAATTCGGTCCCTACCCGTCCACTACTCGCAAAATTTTGATCCCTATAAGATCCAACTGGTGCAAGAATCCGTAACCGGTGCTAACATTACTGTGCATGGCTTCCCTACAGGCAAATTATACGGGATTTGTTTATTCCTCATGTCATTGCAAATCATTTGGAGGAGATATCCCTGCAGATAACAAGACTAGTCCATACATGCGTGTAAAGAGTAGCACACAAAGGAGTAGGAGTACTCCAAAACTAGTCCAATTATATGGTTAAAAGGTGGTTTATTTAACAATACGATGTCCTAGGAGTGGACCATATAACCCACCGAAGTAGTCCCTCAACTAATCCATGGAGCACTCAAGTGGGTTAGTTTCTAAAGTGTTACTACTTTCTCACTAATCGCCTTTTATGGCGTGCACTGTAATCCATTATTGATATTATTATATATATTTACTTAGTATTTTTAATTTATTTTATTTTTTTCACAACATGAGGGCTACCAATGTGTAATACTGTAAACTATAGTATAGTATACCTATACATCATGCAATTGTTGGCAGCACTGCATGTTAATTTGTCTAATATGGTCCATACTACAGTACATTGGACCATGTTGTAAGTAGTCCATTTAAGCCACAATGGACCACGTAGTCCAATATTATCTGCAGGGATGGGACCGAATTATCTCAAAAAATGGATCTGTGAATTGGCCACCTCGTTAGCTTGATTTTACACCTTTATACTACTTTTGTGGGGGTATGTAAAGTCTCTAGTCTAGGCTAGAGACTTTACATACATATTAATGACCAGCAACTGCTGATCATTAAGAATAAAACATTTGACGCACTTTTGACGAAATAAGACCGTGTATTTTCGAAAAATTGGTGCAAAATTGTTTCGATGGGATGGCGTTCGTATGGCACCTCGCGGTGGCCATATGCCACCAACTATTTTAAATTTTTAATTGACATGAAATTTGTGAGCTTAAAAAGCCAAAATGTTAGTCCTTTCATTGAACTGCTTTATTTAAAAAACAAACTAGTTCTATTCCTCCTAAAAAAAAATACCACTTACGTTATATATTGGGTCGACCCCTTACAACATTCGTAAATATCTATAATTCACTACAAATAAAGATTTTTGGTCCATTTTTGTTAAATGTGTAACATTTTGTATCTGACGATTTCCACCTTACAGTACTTTTCGCTTAAAGTCCATTCCGCTTTAAGGCCAAAATCGGTTTTAAGCCAAAACTGTCTACTCACTTGCAGAATTTTTCGAATTTAATACAAATTATTTGTTCTAAGGTCCATTTCGCTTGTAGTCCATTTTTTGTTTAAAAGCCACATTTTCTTTGCATGCGTATCTAATACTTTATGCAAAAAAATTCTCTTACAGTCCACTCTAGTTTTATATATATATATATTTTTTTTAACAAACCGGCAATATGTTTTTATTTACCTTTCTGACAACTTTTATAAATGCAAAATTATGGTTAATTCATGAAAGTAGAAAAAATTAGTAAACTCGTTATATTGAGTGGATTTATTGAAGAAAATAATTTTTAAATAGTCCAAAATGTGGATGATACTTGGATTCGTTTATTATCCATAAAATGGCTTATAAAAAAATCGGTTATAGTCCAAATTCGCTAATAGTTCACAAAAGTTGTGCAACTGTAGTAGTGGACTATAAGCGAAAAGTACTGTATAAAGTTGGATTGATGTCACTATAGTCATAGCGTAGATGACGCATAAAATAAGATTATTTTATAGGATAACATTGGTCATTGGATTGATGTTACTTTTTGCCTCATTGATGCCATTTATAATAACATTCAATTCTGATGTTAGGGCATCATCAATATGAAGATGCATTTTCTATGAGTGTAATGAGCCGCAAAATGGCAGAGGAGACTTACTTTTAAATTTCTTATAACAATTTTTTCCCCTTTATTAATATTTTCCATTTTAAGGTGTATTTATGATTTTAATGCCGATATTGCTCATGAATCTACTTATCGGTTTGGCGGTAGGCGATATTGAATCCGTAAGGCGTAATGCCCAACTTAAAAGATTAGCCATGCAGGTATAAGTTTTTACAAAAACTTTAAAAAAATAAAAATTTTCTAATTAAACATTTCTAGGTGGTTTTGCATACAGAATTAGAAAGAAAATTGCCACAAATGTGGTTGCAAAAAATTGATAAAATGGAACTGATTGAGTATCCCAATGAAGCCAAATGCAAATTGGGTCTCTTTGATTTCATATTAAGAAAATGGTTTTCAAATCCCTTTACCGAGGATAGTAAGTTCTTGTTACATTGTTGTTAAATAAAAATTTTAATTGTATCCCTTCTTTTTCCAGCCTCCATGGATGTCATGCAATTTGAGAATAGCGAAGATTTTATTAACAGTGAATTGGAGGAACAAAAACGTAAATTACGCGACATTAATCGCATTTTGGAGCAGCAACATCAGTTGTTACGTTTAATTGTGCAAAAAATGGAGATCAAAACCGAAGCCGATGATGTAGATGAAGGTGTTTCCCCCAACGATTTGCGCAGCATTGGCAGCGGCGTCAACTCTACGAGTGGATCACGTTGGACTTCACCACGCATACGCAACAAGTTGCGAGCGGCCCTAAGTTTTAACAAGGGTATTTAGGAGATAAGAAAGCGGCGACTAAATACTACTATTATTATTTAGTCAAAAAGATGTTTTCCATTTCAAAACTGGACAACATCTGCTGCAAAATTACAACCAAGGAAAACTAGTATCGATATGAAGCAAAGCAAATTCATACAGATGACCGCATCATGAGAGAGAATTATGCTGGCTGTTCCTTTTTTTCTTTTTTTTATGTAGGTATAGCTATTCTAAAGCTGGAGGTCCACACTACGCGTTACACGCCTTCTCGCAGCTGTCAAAAAAGTAGAATCTGTGTAATTATATGTAACAAGTTACATGCACAAAAGCGTAGGATGCATTGAGGCGTTGAATGCAAAAAGTAGGGTTACTTTCTGCTTTTTCAAGCGTTAAAAGTAGCATTTGAACATATCAGCTGATGTTGACAACTGAAATCTTATTTTTAATTGTAGTAATGCCGCATAAAAAGCTTTGCATGTAACTTGAAACGTAAGGTATAAAAATCATGCAATGCGTGGAGGCGAAAAAGCGTGGAGTGGACCTCCAGCTTAAATGTCAAACTGCATACAAAAAATTACAGCCAGCATAACTCTCTTCATTGTGGTCGGATGCGTTCATTATGTGGGATGTATGAATTCGCCTTGATATCAAGAAATCTTCAAAAAAAAAATAAGTCATATTTTTGTATTTACTATTTATAACATTAAAATACAATTTATAAGATGTATGTCTATATAAAATCGTTCTGGGGAAAAGCATTAATTAATTATTACCAACTATTATTTAATTAAGATGAAATATTTTAGGTTGTTGCGAACTTTTAGGTCAGTTTCTTTTATCTTTTAGATGTCGAATTTGTCGGAAAAAAGGAGTAAATTATTGATCGTTGGTGTTTAAAGTTTTGCGTAAACATGTAGTTCGATACAACGAAATTCTTCAGACTAGACTTCTGTCCACTGTTTTTGGTTAAATTGAGAGTGCTGATTACGATTGCATCATTAGTTTTTTTTTAGCAGCTTTAGTTTTAAAGATATTACGAGTACATATATTGAGCCATAACCGCAAAAAAAGCTCAAGCGACAAAAACACAATTTTACTGGAGAAGGTTTTTTTTATTATATTTCATAAAAATTTTGAAAGAAAATTGCCGCTTAAACTAAAATTGTTTTTGCTATAAAAACGTAACTGTTCCTTCTGTGACGAAAATTGAAAATATTGTCGCTTAAGTTTTATTTTGCGGTTATGGCTCGATATCATTTAATAATTTCAAAATTTTCCCTATTTATTATATTATTCGTTTAGTATTTAACGAACGACCTAATAAACCTTAAAATATTTTCTGGATTATTAGTCTACACAAAAATCTCTTTCATTTGAGTAGAGTCAAATTGGTGATTCTATCCGGATATCTAACTTGGAGGTTAATAATTTTGTTTTGTTTTAGGTAAGTCCACAAACTATGCTTAGTAAAAACCCGTACTGACAACATTTTTATACGTAGACTCCTGATAAGGGACCTTGGGTACCAATATACATATTAGTAAAAGATTTTGTATAGAAAAAGTAAAGATAACAGAAATTTTTTAATTTATTTAGAAAACTTACTTTGTGCTGGTATCATTACATAAAATTAATCTTAGAAAACAAACAGTTGGGCCAGCGTGGATTAATTATTTTGCTATGCGTCTTGCCCATTGGCCGCTTACAGCCATCACATATTTTGCATGTTTTGCAATCCAATTTCGTATCAATAGAATCAAATATAAGAACTGATCATTTTTTATGTCACTCCTTTTGGCCAATTGAGGAAAAAGTCTTCTTGATAGCCTTCGTAAAGACAAACCGTATATAAGCTACGGTCAAGCTTAAAGGATGATGTAGAAACGACACAATATGGTTTCAGTACGAGCGGGACTCTTTTGTCTGTTGTAACGAAGAAAAGTTTTTATTTTTTGCCGACAATGCATTTTACTCGAGGGGAGTACATCAATGATTATTACAATAAAACAAAAGGCGGAGTAGATGTTATGGACCAAATAGTGTCGAAATATAGAACGTAATTGACGTGGCGAAGCTTCCGTCATGGTTATCTGAAATTACTTGGCGTGGAATTGGTAACTGAAAACATGAAAAAATATACCATGACAATCATATAATACGATACGATTAAGTCTGGGCAGCTCCCTAACTAATAGCAAATGAAACCATCCCTAAGGAAGATTTCAGGATGATCTAGGCCTATCGGAAACCTAAAAAGTGGCTACCATTAAAACGTCGCTGCTGCCTTTGTTTGGCTATAGATTCGTAATTGGATTGCCAATGTGCAACACGCATAGCAAAATAATTGCTCTTAGCTGCTAATATGATGTTAGTGTTAAGTATAGACTTATCATGTTAGAGGTTTTCTTATGGTATAACAAGGTTGTTAAAGCATATGTTTTGACAACGCTGTGATAACATTATGTTATAACAGCAAATCATGACTGTTGTAGCCTGCGAGTTTTAAAAATAAAATATTTTTACAAAATTTATTTTGCAGAGTCAATGTGAATACGTACAAAGGGCATTTTGTAAAGAAGACTACCGGTCATTTTACTAGTTAGATGACCGGTCGTGCTTACCGATATATTCTATTAGTTAATTAAGAGCTAAATGAAAAAAGTGACCGAAACATTGTGTACATGTGATTTTGCCCTCTCTCTCTAACTCATTTCGTTTCTATGTCTAACACATTAATTCAATGTAAAAATGTTGCAAGTGTGTTAGTAAACAAATGTATTTTAGTTTTGGTTATTCATTTCTCGCAGGGTATTTCAGAACATAATCACAACAAACATCACAAAAACTTTCTGAACTATTATATTCTTCGGTAGGCATTATGGTTATTAATGATAAATTTGACATAAAAACCAAATTATTTTGGATGGAGCTAAAAAAAAGTGATATTTAAAGTTTTTCTTAAATTAATGCACAAAAAACTTATGTTATATTCGTAATCAGCGTACAAAAATACATAAGGTTTTACGCACCGGAACGACTCGGAGTTTAACAATCACCGACCAAGGATTGTCAACTCAGCAACACCTGCTCTTCAGGTATCGCTGCTAGAACAAGAACTTAAAGATCGGTTATTTTGATTTCAGAAATTTTTTAAAAAAAAACAGTGCTAAGGACTAAACTAAAACAGAATGCTGTAAGATATCCTGATATATTCAATAGTGTGACTCTACGTAACTGAAAGAAATTTTTGTGTAGATTAATAATCCAGAAAGTATTTTATGGTTTGGAGGACCGTTCGCAAAATACTGACCGAAAAATGCAAAAATGGTATAAATTATGCAAATAATAAATAATATTTGTCACTATATATATATATCTTATAAACTAGAGCTGGTAGGGGAAAACTAATTAAGATATCATCATCGGCAGATAAACTACAAATGCTATGTTCATACGACGAAATGAAACTTGTTTCGCTCTGTGAAACTAGTTTTCCAAACATGCTATTTACACAATTCATTCTTGTTTAATTTTGACATTTTTTTTTTTTTTGCATACTTATATTTGATTTCTTTGTTTCTAATTTTTGTTGTTAAGGGGTCTGTACACGGTCAAGCATTTCTGATCAAGCGCTATTGTAGTATTAGTGAAAATATGGTTGTATGTGTGACATCGACGATGCTGGATGGAAATTTAGATATGACGGCGAATATTACGTCCAGCACACATACACGAGTGAATTCGCCGGCTTGACAAGCATTTTGACCGTGTACAGACCCCTTCAGAGTGATTTGATTTAAAATAGATAACAAAAAAGTAAGTAATTATAAAAATTAATTATTAAATACTTTTATTAATATTATTATTTAATAATTATGACTTTATTTTATTTAACATGAATTATTATTTTGTTTTGATTTTTTTTTTTTTTTTTGAGAGCTAGTTGAGATAAACTAGCGTTAATTGTTATTAAATTTGGAAGTGATAGTACATTTTTCCGGTTTCGCAACATGTTTCAAAATGAAACGATTTTTTCGCTCTCAAAATTTTGTATTGCAAAACATGTTGTTTCAATTATGTTTGTGGCGCGAAACAGGAACGGGGAGCGAAACACGAATATTGCTGTCCGTGTGAACATGGTATAAGTATATACAGTACTTTTCGCTTATAGTTGCACAATTTTTGTGGATTATGATTATGAATTTGGACTACAGCCTATTTTTTTATAAGCCATTTTATGGATAATAAACGAATCACAGTATTATCCACATTTTGGACTATTTAAAAATTATTTTCTTCAATAAATCCACTCAATATAACGCGTTTACTCATTTTTTCTACTTTCATGAATTAACCAAAATTGGGCAGTTATAAAAGTTGCCAGAAAGGTAAATAAAAACATATTGCCAGTTTGTTAAAAAATATATATATAAAACTAGAGTGGACAGTAAACGAATTTTTTTGCATAAAGTATTAGATACGCATGCAAAGAAAATGTGGCTTTTAAACAAAAATGGAGTTCAAGTGAAATGGACCTTAGAAAAATAATTTGTATGAAATTCGAAAAAATCTGCAAGTGAGTAGACAGTTTTGGCTTAAATCCGTTTTTGGCATTAAAGCGGAATGGACAATAAGCGAAAAGTACTGTACATAAAATTAAAAGAGATCAATTTTGTTGTGCTGTATAGTCAAGTAAAAACACGTTTTAAAATTTTTGTCTAGTTACGTCCATTTGCATTTAAGGTCACGGTATGTACGGTATGGGTACTCAGATACCCATACAAAATTATCAGCAATGTTCTGTTAATCCAATTCGAGTGAATTTAAAATCGAACCAATTTTCAAAACGATCTTGTTTCATTTAAATTTTAATCGATTTCGATTTCCAGAACATGACCGCGTAACATTTTTTACAAATGTTGATATAAACAGCTGATGTATGAAGTTAGAGTAATATTACATTAAGTAATAAGTTAAAAAAAAATTACACAAATGTTTTATAGTCAAATACCCTCTATTTTCGAAAAATAAACTACTCGTACTCAATTAAGTGTCTAACTGTACTCTGTGTTAAAAATGCGTTAAGAATTTTTGTCTAAGGTAATTAAAAACTATTGGTAAATTATTTTGAAGGAGAAAATGTAAAGAAAAATTCCTTTAATGAAAAATTTTAAAATGTGTTTGGTATATGTATGTCTTTGTATATGTTTTACATACTAGCTAGGTAGTAGAATTAATTAAATCGCAAACCTTAAAATCCTCTATTTAGAATTTGTGACTCAAGTTTTAACAAACTAATTGAAGACAACAGGGATTTATATAGAATTAAGGTAATTTATGTATTAAATGAGGTTGCACAAATCCATTTAGTACCTGGTAAATAATATAAAAAAAAAAGAAAAACGAGATTATTAAAACAAACTGTTGTAGGTACCTGAGAGTTACAACAGCGAACTTTAAAGATGCAGGATCTTGCAACTATAAGTTATAAGATTTTATTTTTACATTAACGACCAAATGTATTGTAAGTGAGAACTAAGAAACAGTTCTTAATTTGGTTGGAAAATTTTAAAATAAAGCTTAAAAAAAATCATAAGAAAATAACTTATTTTTATGTTACTGATATAGCGAATTTATAAATAATAATAATATATGATCGAAAATTTTAAGAATAAGAAAATTTATTACTTTTATAAATAAATAAATTTTATTCAAAATACCTACAATAAACTGATTTAAATGTTATATTTATGTATGATTGTCAATATACGTATTGTTTTTTTATTAATATTTTGTATAAGTAAAAATACAGTCATAGTCAAGGCGAATTCACAACGCTACCCATGTTCTGTAAGTTTGATGACAACTTCTCTCATTAACAGTGTGGCCATTTTGGCATTTTTGCAAGCTAAATGTAGCATTAAAAATTTTTATTTAGCTGCAAAATTATCGTTTAGCACTTGGCCTTTTATTAAGCATTTTTAGAAAATGTTTTTAGCATTTTTAGCATAATTTATTTTAAAAATTTGGACGAATAGTTTTATTTATTTTACTAAAAAAAATTTATAAATTAAAATAAATTTTGACTAAAAAAAGTTGTACCCAAAATGAAATTTCGTACAAAAATGGATAATTCTTATGTTAAGAAACATCTTACATGTCTTGTGTAAAAAAATTTAATATTCAGGGAATAATTATTAGAATTGCCCTTATCATGTTGATTTTAAATATTATTTATTAAAAAATATTATTACGATATAAAAGTACAAGGAAATGTCACTTTGTATTTAGATAAATATTCAATAGTGTAAAAAAATTGTTTGCTCTAAACTGCTGAAAAAATAATTATTTTAAAGTTGAACTTTCCTTAGACTATAATCTAAAAATGTTGTATATCATAGAAATAAATCGTTTAAATTTTACATAGTTTATCAGAGATTTGAAGGCCCAGTAAATTTATCATTTGATCTTAACCTCCTTTGTATTACATGCTTTACCAAAGTCTAGCCATTTGCTTAAATATAACCACTCATTTCAATTTCGTTCAAAAATTAGTAACTAAAATGTATATAGTTTCGAATAAAATGTCATGCTATTAATAAATTTTTAATAGAAATCTTTAAAAAATTTTAGCATTTTTTAAAATAATTTTTAGCATTTTTGGCCCTGCCTAATGCCAGATTTAGCTGTAAAAATTTTTTTTGACCTGGCCACACTGCGCATCAAAAAGAGGTGAAACATCTGAATTGGTTTAATTTTAATTCTTGTTCAGAACAAAATGAACTGAGATGCCACTTTTTTTCGTTGCACATACAATTTGAATTGCGCTGCGAATTCGTATAGTGTTTTTGTATATATATTACGACACTTGTTTTGTTTTTTTTTTTTAAATAAAAAATAAATATAATTAAAAATAACAATACCTATCACTTTCCTTTTTTTGCCCACTTTCTTTAACACACTTTTAGAAAACAATTCAATAAAAGTAGTTTGCGAATTGTGCTGCCATTTTTAATAGTTGTGTACATCTGTAATCTACACGGTAGCTTTGTTTTTCCGGATAAATTTTCCGAAATGGGTAAATCGTTCTGCAGAACACTTTCAGTAAAAAAAAATTTCCGGATAAAAATATTGTTCGTAACGGATGGCTGAATCCACCTTAACTCATGTCGAAAACTATCAAGAAAGGTTTCGTCGTTACGTTATAAATGTCATAATATGCAACAGCAACGTTCGTCTTACTAAGCGAACGTTGCTGTGCCGTATCTATACTGTATCAACTAGCTGGTCGCTTTTTTGTATATGAAAAGTAATGCAAAAACTTACCGAAATGTAATGTCCCGGCCGTAGTTGTAACGTTTCAATCTGTATAAAGTAGAATTTTATACCGTTGTTACGTGACATTTTTAAAACAGTGACGGGTTGCTTCTATGTTAAATTGAATGTGGGTATTTTCGCTCTTTTTTTTGGTACTTTTTTCAGTATATGGACTTTCGACAAAACTACTTACAATTTAACATATTTCCATATATTAAAATATATGTTCATACATATGCTATGTATATAATATCAGATAAATACTGTGTTAATTCCATTAAAATCACTTGGTACTTTTCCTGCTCAGCGGTCACGACTTAAACCTTCTGATTTCCCATCTCTGTGTGTGTTGTTTTATGTATATTTATGGCGTTTTTGTTTATGTATGTGAAAAACATATGACAGGTTTTTAGATGTTATATAAGTGCACCAACGTGCTAGTAGGCCGGTACAATACGTTACGGGTATATCAACGTTCGCCTAACTCAGTCTTAAGCCGATGTGAAATTTTCGACTTTGAGAACGCCAATCACTCATATTATTGACGGCAGCAAAAATTTACTAAAACTTAAAAATTTTAACGACGGCGCCGAGAATACAACCGTTGGCTATACGAAATAAAATAAAGCCTGACTTTAGGCCCTAATCATGTAAAACGCAACGCAACGCCAAAGAATAACATTGAAAGCACAAGCAATGTCATTAATATTTTGTAATTTTGTTGTTGCTTTCTAAAGAAATTCACATTGCGTTTAAAAATTTCAAGCTCTGCATAGTAGGTATGTGTCGTTAATAATATCACAAACAATAAATTCTTGCAATAATTTATGTAAGCAAATTATTCGTTTTGCTTTATTTATGCATGTTTAAAAAACAAATTTCATTTTTTTCCACAAATTTTAGCTTTTATTTTAATTAATATTTGTTTTATTTAAATTTATTTTTGTATTGACGTTTCAGTTGTAAATGACATTAATTATTTAAAATTACACAAACATTAAAAAGGGTCTTCATGCAACGAGTCTTGCAAGTTTGCTCATTTGCACAAATGGCAATTTTAAGCGATATCATGAAAACCCTTGTTATTTTTTGTAGTTTGTTTTTGGAACAATATGCAGAAACAGTTAAATAAGTTTAATTATAAAATAAATTTCATTAATTACGGAAAACGAACTTAATAACTTACATTAGGTTACTGTTAAACTTTTTTGAGTGTGTGGTGTTGGAAGTGGTGTTTCTAGTGTAAAGTATGTCCTTGTGTATTGGATTTTTATTCCCTATAGCCCTTGGTTAGTTTAACTAGCTGTCAGGGTTTCAGCTGCTTGGATAGGCGTTCAAAGGAACTGCCGAAAGATAGGAGAGCTTGTAATTAAAAATGCTAGGCAAGTTATTGCCGATATAGATTGATAATTTCAAGTCTACTTTATTTTTAATTTACATGCACTTAAATACTATTCATGAGTTTTTAACTTAGCCTGTCTTACTTATTCTACTTATCGATAAAGTTCTAGCTGTCTTTGTCGATATTATGGACATATGCATAATTACCCTGATTACAATTGCTTTGACCAATAGGAATATTTGCGGTTACACTCATTCCTATTTGTCACTCAATTTACAATTCTTATTGAGTAGAATTGTTCGTTTGTTTTATCATACTTATGCCCTAATTAACTTGCATTCCAATCAATGTGTGTCGATTGGTAAATGCCGTTATTTGATCTTGCATAATTACCCTACTCTATTTAGGTTGGTGTGTATAGATTTAAGAGTAGTTTAAGGGTAGGCGGTGGCAACTTATGAGGTACACTACACCCTCACCGCTAAGAGAAAAATTAGGGGATTGATTTTTCTTGATATATTCATAGTACCGACAATATTTGTAAAATAGTTCTTAATTTCTATTTACATATGTTATAGTTTTACAAAGTAATTCTTACATAGTATTTAATATTTTAATAGTTTTATAATATGTATTTACATGAGTTATAGTTTTTAAAGTAGTTCTTAATGTAATTAATATTTAATTTATAATTATTTAATTATTTAAAAATAGTAGTAAAAATAGTATTCTTATAGTACTTAATTATTGTCTCTTAGGCCTATATATGGTTTTAATTGATTATTATGAAATTCTTTTTCAATTCCGTGGTAGTCTATTATAGTATTTACACCGTTTTTTCTAATAATTCTATATGGGCCTTTGTACGGGCTTTGATTTTTTTTTCTATTCTCTACTTTTATTAAAACTAAATCTCCTATATTTAGATTTAAACTTTTATTATATCTATCTTCTAAATTTCTTTTTTCTTTTATTTTATCTGTGAAATCTTTAGCTCTAATCAAAGAATATTTTAATCTTTGTTTCAGCTCTTTTGCATAGTCATCATAATTGTATATTTTGTTATTATCAGTTACATAAAATTCTGATGGTAGGCATGGCAATCTACCATATACCAATTCAAATGGTGTGTAACCTGTGTCTATGTGTGGAGCCGTGTTGTAGGCAAAAGTAAAATAGTTTATCCACTTATCCCATTCGTAATCATTTGCTGTTGTCAGCAAGAATTCATTGAGAACCCTGTGATTTCTTTCTACCGCACCCATTGTTTCATGGTGGTAAGGGGTTGAAAATGTTTGTTTGATATCGAGTAGTGAACATATGTTATGCATGAGTTCGTTTTTGAATTCTGTCCCGTTGTCTGATTTGAGCATCTTAAATTTACCGAATTTTAAAATTAATTGTTCTACAAGTGTTTTGGCAGTTGTAAGTGCGTCTTTTGTTGACATTGGGTGAGCAATAATGAATTTTGTTAGCTCGCATTGCATTGTCAATATGTATCGGTAACCGTTTGAAATACGAAGAGGTCCTACAGTATCAATTGATATTGTTTCAAAACTGTTGCTCGGTGTGTCCGTTATTGTAAGTGGTTCTTTAATGTGTTTGGTTTGTTTGTTTATAGTACACTTGTCACAGTATTTTACGAATTGCTTTACCATCTTATTCATGTTTTTCCAAATGTATCGCTGTTTTAATTTAATAATTGTTTTTCTTATTCCTAAGTGGCCTGCGTGTGTGGCATTGTGGAATTCATCGATGAGTTTATATTTCAGTATGTCATCTGTTATTCTTGTTGGGGCATTGTAAATTAATATTTTTAGTTGAGGACTTTTGTTGTTTATTCTTATCTTTGTATAGGCTTCTTTAAAATCTTTCATTGTATATACTTTAAATATCTTATCATTCTTTGCTAGCGCTAATTCTTTTATATTTTCCTTGTTCATTTTAGATATCAGTTTCCTCAGAATCGAATCTAGTTTCGCTGAGTTATCGCTGAGTCTTGCATGCATATTATTATCATTTTGTATGTTTTTGGCATGTAACTTCTTCATAATCGAATCTTGTTTCGATGAATTATCATTACATCCTTTATTCATATGATTATTATCTTGGGTACGTGATTTCTTCATAGTCGAATCTTGTTTCGATGAATTATCATCACGCCCTATGTGCACAACGTTATCTTTTATATATATATCTATATCCTCTATATTTTCAAATTTATTAAACTGTACTTTCTTCATTTTCTTGACGTCATTTATGGATGTGCATTCCCATATTAGAAGTTGATCAGACTCCTGAGAGATGCATTTTTCCACATTATTTCTATACGCGTTGCTTCTATCCGGATTATTTCTATACGCGCGCGCTTTATTCATATCTATTTCTTCATTTGCCTCATTATTTGTAACTTTATTTGCCTCTTTTTCATTTCTCTTTGTCATTGCCCTCGTAGTTATTAGTATTCTTTTTTCTTTCTCATCATTTTCTAACGGTATCATTTGTTTTAGTACGTCTGAGTTTATTTCTATCCTTGATAATGCGTCCGCATTAGTGTTAATTTTTCCTTTTTTATAAACTATCGTAAAGTCATAATCGCTTAAATCTAGTCTAATTCTTGTCATTTTTGATGAAGGATTCTTATGTGAAAATAGTGATATCAATGGTCTATGGTCTGTTACCACTATGAATTTTTGACCGTATAAATATGGTTTGAAGAAATTTATTCCCCAGTGAATTGCGAGCAATTCTTTTTCAATAATGGGTTTGTTCATATCATGCTTTTGAAGTGATTTACTTGCGTAAGAAATAGGTAAATCTTTTCCAATTTCACCTTGTGATAAGACTGCTCCTAAGGCGTAGTTTGAGGCGTCAGTCGTCAAAATAAAAGGTTTGTCAAAATTTGGGTACTGTAAAATTGGTGGGTTCATTAATTTTTCTTTTAGAGTGTCAAAAGCGTTTTGGCATTCATTTGTCCATAAGAATTTTACTGATTTTCTCAATAGCATATTTAAATGTTTTGCAATGTCCGCAAAATTCGGTATGAATTTTCTATAATAGTTACAGAATGCAACGAAACGTCTAACTTCATCTGCGTTTTTAGGTATTGGGTAATTCTTTATAACTTCATATTTAGCTGGATCTGTTTTCACACCGTCTTTTGTTATTAAATGTCCTAAGTAAACTACTTCTGGTCTTAAAAAACAACATTTCTTTGGATTCAGTTTTAAATTGTATCGCTGAAGTCTATCCAAAACTTTCACAAGATTTTCATTGTGATGGTTCAAACTACATCCATAAACAATTATGTCATCGACATAAAGAAAAGCTTCTGAATCAAGTCCCGAAAGTGCTATCGTAAGCATTCTCTGAAAACTGTTTGATGAAATTTTAAGTCCAAATGGTAGTCTTTTAAATTGGTAGTGTCCCTGTTGTGTAGAAAAAGCTGTAAGTGGTCTTGAGTCCTTGTCCAACTGAATTTGGTGAAATGAGCTAGTCATGTCAAGAGTCGAAAACCATTTAGCTCTTCCTAGTTTATCCAAAATATCCTCTAATCTAGTTAGTGGAAATTTGTCATTAACTATTTTGTCATTTAACTTTCTAAAGTCTACTACAAGTCTCCATTTTCGTTTGTCTTCCGTATTCTTCTTGGGTACCAAAAGAAGTGGAGCATTGTAGGGGCTAACTGATGGTTCTATTATATCGTCATGTAACATTTTATGTACTTGTTCATTTATTATGTCCGTGTGTGAGTGGGGTAGTCTGTAGTTTTTTATGTACACCGGAGTGTTATCTGAGGTCGTAATGTTTTGTTTATAAAAATTGTTTACAGTCAATTTCTCATTCTCTAAATGAAAAACATTTTGGTGTCTTTTGAATATGTTTATTAATTCTGATTTTGCATATTCATCAGTTTCATTTAATTGCAAGTCATTTAGAATTTGTTGAAAACGTTCGTCATTGTTTATATTTGTGTAACTTAATACGTCATAATTCTTAAGTGGGTCAGTGTGCAGTTTAATGCCCTGTAAAATTTGTGTCTCATTTGTTGTGTTTAAAATTTTAATATGTGTCATTCCGTTTTTTGGTGCTATTGAATTACTTAAAAAAATACCGCTTTTTAATTCATTATTAAGTATTACGCAATCTTCAGTAAGGTTTAATTTCAATGGTTGTATGATTTCTGTTCGGGGGGGTATGGTAATTTTTAATGTGTCGAATGCTTTTGATTGCATGGGCAAAATTATGGTTTCATTGTTGGTATAGAAAGAAATTGTGAATGTCTCATAATCTATTTTACATAAGTATTCTCTTAAAAAGTCTCTTCCTATTATGCCGTCCGTCTCTATTGGAAAATTGTCATCTACTAGATGGAATTTGTATTTGCATGTTTGTTCTGCTAGTGAAAGTTCAAGTTCACTTGTCCCCAATGAATATATTTCTTCTTTAGTGATGCCTGTTAATTTGCATCTGTTTTCTACATTTAGTGGTTCATCATCAAAAATTGTTTTATTGCGACATAGTGATATGTCGGCTCCTGTGTCGACAAGAAACGTTAATTCTTTACTTTTGTATTTAGCGATTATGTAGTTTGTGTTATTATTAGAAATTTTAAATACCTTTAATTTTGGCTGTCCGGAATATCCCTGTATTCCGAGCCTTCCCCGTTTCCCTCGTCTTGTACTACATGTATATTTCTTCTATTGTTATTATTTCCGTAGTTGTTGTTGGTTCTATTTCTATTATTATTGTCATTCCTGTAGTTTCCATTATTGCTTCTAGGTGTATTACGGTTGTAATTGTTGTTTGCAGACGAATTTGTGTTGTTTCTGTTATTGTTTGAATTGTAGTTGTTACTTCTACTGTTTTGGAAATTACTGTTATTCCTAGTGTAATTGTCAAAATGTCTGTTGTTTCTATTATTGTTTGAGTTGTAGTCGTTAGTACTACGGTTTGGGAAATTATAGTTGTTCCTGTTATTAATGTTATTCCTCGCGTTATGAAATTTGCTATTGTTGTGTCTGGTATCATTATTATTACGATGTTGTTGTTGTATATACTGCACTGAGCTAGTAGTTATTTTATTTTCATTTTCTTATTGTTATTACAAAATATGTATTTATGTATTTTTAATTGTTTTTTCCTTATGGAATGCCCTGATTTGCGACCTTATTTCCGTCTGTTTTATTTTTCCTGTTGCCATATTAAGTTCCCTGTATAAGATCGCTAACTCTTTCCTTTTTTGGTACTGCTTGCCTGCCCTCTTCTTCTTTTTCTTTTGGAATTGCTTTTCAATGGTCTTCACGCTTATTGGTTTTATTTGCCGCTTCTTGTATTCTTCCAGGGTAATAGCCTTTGGACCTGCGTTTAGTGGTAGAGGTACATAGCAGGGTGTCGATTCTTCTACTGGATCTGGCTCATATTCTTCTTCATTGCTGTTTTCCAGATATAACTCCCAGCGTGCAACAATTTTGTCTATTTCCACCTCTAAGGACATCAAAAAATTTTCTCTAGTCTAATTACAAAGGCAAACTTTTTTGGAATTTAAAAATTTTGGTTAGCAGGATCTTCAACTAATTTTTAGTTTGGAAGGATCTAATTAATTGGAAGGAAATAATTAATTTGTTGTGGTCCGAGTGGGCAGGATCGCCATGTGGTGTTGGAAGTGGTGTTTCTAGTGTAAAGTATGTCCTTGTGTATTGGATTTTTATTCCCTATAGCCCTTGGTTAGTTTAACTAGCTGTCAGGGTTTCAGCTGCTTGGATAGGCGTTCAAAGGAACTGCCGAAAGATAGGAGAGCTTGTAATTAAAAATGCAAGGCAAGTTATTGCCGATATAGATTGATAATTTCAAGTCTACTTTATTTTTAATTTACATGCACTTAAATACTATTCATGAGTTTTTAACTTAGCCTGTCTTACTTATTCTACTTATCGATAAAGTTCTAGCTGTCTTTGTCGATATTATGGACATATGCATAATTACCCTGATTACAATTGCTTTGACCAATAGGAATATTTGCGGTTACACTCATTCCTATTTGTCACTCAATTTACAATTCTTATTGAGTAGAATTGTTCGTTTGTTTTATCATACTTATGCCCTAATTAACTTGCATTCCAATCAATGTGTGTCGATTGGTAAATGCCGTTATTTGATCTTGCATAATTACCCTACTCTATTTAGGTTGGTGTGTATAGATTTAAGAGTAGTTTAAGGGTAGGCGGTGGCAACTTATGAGGTACACTACAAGTGTAAGCAAGAATAGAAAACAATAAGCACAAACCCAAGGCGAATTCATGTATACGGTGGTGTCGATACTACAACAAGTAACAACACCAAAAACACAGCAATGTATTTTTTTGTTGCTTTCGTTGATCGATATGTCAAAAACACAAGCAACTTTTGACATTTCTCTCTCTAAGTAAGAAAAAAAAGTAGCACCTTGCACAAACCAAAGACGCAGTTTTTTTCGTTCATTTGATTGAAAAGAAACAACAATACTAATAAGTGTGTATGCTATATTTTTTTCGTTTAACACATTGCCAATGGCAACTTGCCACACTGTTTAAAAAAATTCATAGTACAATCTGGGCTGCCATACGTAGTAATTTCTCGCCAAACGTGGCAATTTTAAAAATAGTTTGGTGTTCTTATTTTATATATGCTAAAGTAACTCCATTTTAATAGAAAGAACAAAAAATTGTTGCGAGGGCTTATTTAAAGTAAGAGCGCAATTCTTCAAAAATTAATTTAAACAAAAATAATGAAAGAAAAAATTTATGTGGTATTTTTAGAACAAAATACTTTTAAAAACAAACAAAAAATAAAAATAATATCAATTGCACAATTTCTTAGCTGTCAAAATAATATTAAAACAATGAACAAATAGCAATAGTTATTATTATTATTCATGTGTTATATGTATTTTATTTTCAAAAAATGTGATAATATGAATTTTATTTTTTGTTTCTATTTTAAAAGAATTAAAAAACCTTTTTAAAAAAACACGCTTTTATAAAAAGACCGCTGAAAAGAAAAAAGAAATAAACTTTACCTATAAACTTATAACATCATTAATAAATTTATATGATATAAAAGCTTGTCGCTCGTCATTACACAATTTATTTTATTTAAAAGCTAGTCGCGAGATTTAAGTACTTGTATTTAATTCGTTTGAAAATTTTAATAGTTAAAACCAATCACATCAAGTTATATAATTTAATTGTTTGTCTACACAAGTAAATCTCGCGACATGCTTTTATATCATATAAATTGTGTAATCCGTTATAAGTTGATAGTAAAAGTTGGAAAGTAAAATTTTCTTTTTTTCTTTTTAGAGCATTTAAATAAAAGCGTCTTTTTTAAAAAAGGTTTCGTACTATTCATTTATATTTTTCTTTTAAGCGCTATCAATAAAAGCTCGTTTTTAAAAAGGTTATTTACTTGTAATTTATTTTAAAACAAGCATTCGTATTCTCATGAGTCCTTTCATTTGATACCCATATTGAAGGCAAGCATTAAAAACTGAGTCCGCCATATATGATTTAGAGTTACGTCACTTTATTTTTCGACTTATTCTCAGCAAGCCCTTCCATTTGATACTCATATTGTAGGAATGCATTAAAAATAATTAGTCTGCCATCTTAGGTGTATTATCATGTTAGATTTAGATAACGTTACACACTTAACCATGCATCGTCTTATTAACTGAACGTGTTTAAGAATGTCAGCTCAATCGGTTCGAGGTATATGCTTCAAAATTGAGTTGCAAGATTTTACCCGGACAAACATACATTGCAAGTTAAATAAAAGCTTTTAAAATACATAAGTAGTTTCTTATAAACTAATTTTTTTATTTTAAGAGTCTTATTCATAAACGAATGTAATGTATGCATTAAAAGTGTTTTTCCATACTAATTTCGTGCTGTAAAACTTGACTAAGCTTTTATAAATAAAGCGAATATCGAATTTGGTTATATATTTATAGGACTTATTTAAAAAATTAAATGAAATAAATATTTATAAAATTTTCTGCTCAAATGAAAAAACTAGCATTTGGCGGGGTTTGTATTAAGAACAACTGGCAACGCTCATGTAAATTGTAGAAAAATTGTGAAAAGTAGCCAGGGTTGTCAGATTTATTTAAATGTTTTTTTTTTACCAAATTCAATGTCGAAAACCGCCAAAGCCTTTTTTGCGTTTTTTAACAAAATATTTATTTAATAAATTTTTTTAAATGTTTTCTATAAATCCTACAAAATTTTTTTCTTCTGAATCGCTAAAATTCTCCAAAAAAATGGGACAAAGTCGCTTTGATATATATTGTTTTGAATAAAAGTTAAATGATTGGTGAACACACAAAAGATACAATAGTTTACAATAATCTAATTAAAGCAGCAAAACGTTTTTATGTGTTTAGTTGCAAAAGCACCTCACACAACAACTGCTCTCAACAAAATGAGAAAGAAAAAAGAGTCAGCATCGCCACACACGATGAAACATTGTTTGGAAACATCCCCACACACGTAGCAACATTTAGGCCCTAATCATGTAAAATGCAGCGCAACGCCAAAGAATAACATTGAAAGCACAAACAATGTCATAAATGTTTTGTAATTTTGTTGTTGCTTATCATACGCCTACTCCACAGATTACAAACAGATATGTAAAGTTACCCATAGACGATGCAACATTTGTCGAACATATGCATTTTTCACTAAATGCTGCTACGTGTGTGGGAATGTTACTGGTTGAAATCTTGTTACCTTTTAGGTTTCTCAAATATGAAATATTTTTGATATTTTATGTTTCCAAACACAATGTTTCATCGTGTGTGGCGACGTTGACTGTTTTTTTTCTTTCTCATTTTGTTGAAAGCAGTTATTGTGTGAAGTGTTTTTGCAACTCTCAAAGAAAAAAATAAGAAGAAAGAATTCGGAAAATGGCAACATGTGCAAATTGTAAAAATTGGAAAATCAATTATAATTGAATATAAAATTTTTCCAAATATTTTGAATATAAAATATGATAGGTATAAATACAAAATAAATAAAAACTTTTTTTTGTTTTGTAGTAGTACATTCACAAAACCCGCAACTCTTATGTTTCGTTTTTAGTGTCATCGTCTCTGGTAAAAATTGAAACATACGTAGTAACACGTGTTTCGACAAATGTTGCATCCATGCGCTATCGATTTGAACAAGACATGAACATTACGCCGGTAGAGCAACGGTATTAATTTGTTCATGTTCTTGTATGTGGCGAATACGTATTGATGTTCATTTTCTGATTTACCACAATTTTTGTTGTTGTGCGTTTGGTTGTATAAAGAAAATGACATTGTAAGGCGACCATCATGGCGAACATGGTTTTTAAGACACATGTTTAACCATCGATGGCAGCACATGGTCGAAACATAAACATGAACCGTATACACGAGTAGAATTCATGTGCGACATGATGATCATCCAAGTTGATTGAAAGTTGAGACGGTTAGTTAACACTGCGGCCACACGATTAGCTTTTTATTGATAGCCTTTTACATATACTGTTTGTCAAAATTTACATAACTTGAAAGCTGTGACGTAGGCTGCACGCAATTTTAAGCAATTTACTTTCAAGATGTCATCAAGAAAACAACTTATACTGACAAACGAAAAATTTGCTCACTAAACTTCTAATCAGCTGTTAAATTGAACGTAAAATTGCCAAACAAATGGGTAGTTAAAATTGAGAGCAATCTCGTGATCAATTTAAAAAGTGTGAGTGTGTTAGTGAAAAAAATGAGAGTGAGAGCAAATTGAAAGGAATTGAAAGACAAAAATCGATCGTGTGGCCTCCAAGTAACACTGCGGCCACACGGTCAACTTTTTGTTGATAGTCTTTTACATATACTGTTTGTCAAAATTTACATAAATTGAAAGCTGTGACGTAGGCTGCACGTAATATTTAAGCAATTTACTTTCAAGATGTCATCAAGAAAACAATTTATACTGACAAACGAAAAATTTGCTCACTAAACTTCTAATCAGCTGTTAAATTGAGCGTAGAATTGCCAAACAAATGGATAGTTAAAATTGAGAGCAATCTCGTGATCAATTTAAAAAGTGTGAGTGGGTTAGTGAAAAAAATGAGAGTGAGAGCAAATTGAAAGGAATTGAAAGACAAAAATTGATCGTGTGGCCTCCAAGTAAAAAGTGACGTGGGAAAAAGGCATTACCAACTATTTGTTTTCTAAAAATACAACTCTATATTAATTCGCAATACAGCTTTCCCAATTACTCGTTACTCTCTACAAAAAAGTTAAAATTCGTTATTTCTACCGTTGATTTTCACGAGTAGTTGTTTGTCGTTCATCAAGTAAAGTTGTGTTATCGGCTAATCTGCAAAACTTTTCTTTTTCACAAGTGATACATACAAAAAGTGAGGTGTAGAACATAAAATCAGCCATTTTGGTTTTTATTCTTACAACCTAGAAGAAAAGTAACTTCTTATTAAATTATTATTTTCAAGTGGACTAATTAAGCTGTGTCGATTATAAAACAGTTTTTTTAGTGGCTGACAATTTCCTAATATATTAAAGGTAAGAAAATCATTTTTTAAAGTCCTTGTAGTTTAAAATGGCCCCTGATAAAAGTTTCTTTGATGGCCTATTTAATGTAGTAATTTAGTAAAATAATTTTTTTCTTATATAACATCTTTCAATTTTTTTTTCATTCACTCGTGTCGGGTTTCTAGTCACACTTTAC
The DNA here is from genome assembly GCA_943735925.1 of Pollenia amentaria. Lineage (NCBI taxonomy): Eukaryota > Metazoa > Arthropoda > Insecta > Diptera > Polleniidae > Pollenia > Pollenia amentaria. The sequence goes on along the minus strand of OX031009.1, from coordinate 205,141,209 downwards.
AAGTTCGTATTTTTTTTGTGAACAATAAAAAGTTCTAGAAATGGGTACACATTTAAAGGGTACAAACACGTTTTTTTTTGTGGTACAGTTTGCGCTCATTTTTTCTGATGTTTTACATCCAAATTTAGTCGTAGTTCAGTTTTCTATAATTTGTATTATTGAATAAAAAATCAAAAGTTTTAAACAATTTATTAACCGGCCGGCTTTTTTTTTTATATAAAATTCCTTATTGCACGTCAGCGTTAATTTTTCTCCATTCATTGTAAAATTTACACACTTTCTGGCGCGCCATTTTGTTTGGCTGCTGTCTACTCGTTGGTTTTTATGTTATACATATTTTTTCTTTCTGTTTTTTTTTTGCGTACCATATTCATTGTTTTATGGATACAAGCCGGTGTTAATGATCTCTACATTGTGTTAGCATTAGAAAAAGTATTTAATGAATAAACCGTGAACAAGTTTATTAATAATTTTTAAAAACGTGTTTCTAAAGGTTAGTCTGGTTGTTGTTTTTAATATATGAGTAATGTGCTGTTTTCAGGTGACAACCAATTAATTGTGTAGTTAAATTTACACTCAGCAGCAAAAGTCCGCGTACAAGTTTTTCGCCTACAAACTTCGTCTGGCTGTCGTTCACTTGCCACTTTGTGAGATAGAAATGAGTTTTATTGTGACTGTCAAAAACTTTAATGTAACAGCACAGTTTGTAGTCACGCTATCACACATGAATATGCTTTTGTTAAAATGCAACATACTTACCCACGTACACTTTTTGAAATTGACGACGAGATTGCTCTCAACTTTAACTTTCCATTTTTTTTTTTTTTGGCAATTTTACGTTCAAATTAACAGCTGATTAGAAGTTTAGTGAGCAAATCTTTCGTTTGTTAGTATAAATTGTTTCATGATGACATCTTGAAAGTGAATTGCTTAAAAATTGCGTGCAGCCTACGACACGGCTTTCAGTTAATGTAAATTTTGACAAACAGTACCCATGTTTTGTAACTTTGGTGAGAACTTCTCGCATCGAAAAATGTGAAACAAAATATTTCATCGTTTCTCAAAAAGCGAGAAAAAAGTGTGTGTAACTCATGTCGTAAACTATCAAAAGAAATTACGTCGTTACGTTATAAATGTCATAATTACTCATATTATGTAAGCCGTTGTCGACGTCGACATTAATTTTTATTTGTTGTCACATCAAGTCGATGACTACATCACTTCGACGTTATTTTGGTATTTTATAAGAAAGTTGTCGATGTCGAATTTTATCTGTAGCAAAGTTCACCAAAAAAGAATTCGAAGCATACACAATAAGCAAACTGCATCGTTAACGTTGCCTTTACCTAGCATTTACACATGCCACTGCCAGTTCGAAAAACTCAACACAATCACAAGTTATTACTAATACACCCAGATTTTTCGCAATGGCAGCTCCAGTGGCAACAAAAATTGCATGCGAGTGGAAAATTGGCACTTGCATGCCACTAAATGTCAAAACGATTAGCAATGTTACCCTGTTAACCATATAATGCAAATTTACTGGATTATTGTCGAATTTTATTTAAAGTTTTAACTGTTCAATGAATTATTATCATTCATTTTTTGAAACGCCCATTAAAAAAAGCAAGTTTGTTTATTAGAGAGCATTAATTTTGCTAAAATAATGCTAATACATATAAATAAATGTAAAAAACTATTTCCCCAAAACTAAAACTATGTGATGAAGACGGTAACTCCTTTTTGTTTTCTGGTACTTTTTTTTTTTAATTTGAGAAGTAAACTAATCATCTCAAGTTGACGCTTCGACGACATTTTGAAAATGAACTGGCAGTGGCATGTGTAAACAGAAAAGCCAATGGCATGAGATTCGACTATTTCGAACACTTTTTCGTTGATAATATGTATAGAACAGTGGCATGCCACTACTTGCATGTGTAAAGGCAGCGTAAACTCTTATACATTTTAGACTGCAAAGTAATATAATCAGTCTTATTACTGATGTCGTTGTCGTCAACAACTGTGTCGTTTTTGTAATAGATTAAAGTGACAACATCTTCTGCAAAAAAAGCCAATCATTTACGACAACGACAAACGTAATAAGGCTTAATGTTTTGGAACTATCAGCCATTATTCTTCAATTTCAAATTATTTTTTTTTAAGTATTATAAATTTTTACTTATTGTCAAATTTTCGTAACTCCTTTGTGTTACTTCTTTTCAAAAAAAAAAATTACCATAAGCTCGAAAAAATAAAAGTAATGGATGGTCAAATAATTAATAATAATACACATTTTAATTAAGGAATTTACATACCTATTTTGAAAACAAAATAGGTAAATTGAGGTTTTTAAATTGTTGTTTCATTGTACATAAATTCCCAAAGAAAATTTGTGTTTTAATTTAAAAAATAGGCAGGCAGTAGTAGTAAATTTTTTTTTTTTTTTTTTTTTTAAATTCGACCTCAAACTAACACTTTTTGTCTTTAATATTACTCTTGAATTGATTTTAAATGTTAAAAGGGGCATAAACAAATCAGGGACCTCCATAAAGAGCCAAATTTGGCACTTTAGGGGCACAATGGGAATGCTGCATGTACATACTATTTTCCCTTCGACTTTAAAATTGTTTGTTGTTTTTTTTACCTCAGTTTTTCTGTGTGTTTTGAGCAAAACATGGAAAACGGAGGTCTACAGAGCCAAATTCATGTGTGCTGTAAAGTAATAACATTAACTAACTGCCTGTTTTTCGATGGCGAGCGCAAAAACATATTTTGAAAAAAAAAAAAATTAACAAACGGAATGACAAACTTATTTATACACTTTTCCTACTGAGGTGAAGGAAAACTGGCGTATGCATTTATAAATGCATATGTATAATAATACATACGTATCATTTGTATGTATGTATAACCTTTTTTAATCAACCCCTAATTTTATAGGTATATTTACATGGAATTTCTTCTTTTTTTCCTTTTTTACCTACTCTATTATTTAAGTCCTTTTCTAATATTTTAAATTATCTCGTTAGTTTAGTATTCTATGAACTCTATAATAGTAAGCAACTCGCTCTTCTGTTCTTTTTATTTATGTGTGTACAAGTGTATTGAAGTTTTGTTATTGTATTTAGTGCAATATTAAGGGAAGGAATTTAAGATAACTTAGTGTACATACTAAATACGAGTATAAAAAGTAAGATAATTATTAAAAAATTTGTTGAGTTTTTATTAATGTTGTTTATTTAATTTGACAAAAATTGTGTGCGCTTTTTTTTTGTCCATTTTCAGCTTTTGTTAAGTTAAATTGTATTAAGAAACAAATAATAATCTCAAATCCCACCCCATCCATTCATAAGTTAAATTAAGTTTTTTTTTTAAATAATTAAAACTCCTTATTTACAACAATGTGTCCAAGGTATGCTTTTGTTTAAAAGACAAAATTATTTAAATATGTAGTACCTACATACTTATTGAATTGCTAACATTTTTCTTTAATCATTTAATTTTCATATATCTTTTATCACTTTAGCCTTCAACAAGTTTCAAATAACTCAAATAACAAAATGGCTTTCCGTAATCAAAACCGTAATCGCAACTTTGGCGGTAATAATTATGGCGGTGGTGGTCCCATGGCTGGCGGCAATCGTGGCGGCATGGGTGGTAACATGAACATGTCCCCTTGGGAAGGTCAAAATGCTGGTAACTTTGGTGGCAATATGCGCCAAGGTGGTGGCGGTAGCGGTGGTCAAGGCATGAATGCCCAAGCCATCAGTTTGGCCAATAATCTTTTGAATAACCTCTTCCGCAATCAGAATCCTCCTTCCCTTTTGGATATGCCTCGTGGTGGCAATATGGGTAACCGTGGACAACGTGGTGGACCGGTATGTATGATTTTTATTTTATTTTTTAGGTCTATATATATTTTTAAACCAAAAAAAATTGTTTATTTTTTATTTAAAAAATTTTTAAAGAAAAGAGTACATGGCATACAATATTTAACTTAAAAATTGTTTAGCAGGGTGTTTTTATTAACAGAAAATTTTGAGGGTAGTTGCGTGCTTTTTTTTTTTAGTTTTTCTCAGTAATAATTATTGTTTGTTTATCACTTGAATAAAATAGAAACAGTTTCCGATACTTATTTAGCCTTTCTACACTTGTTCACATCTTTCATCAGTTCGCCAAGACGTTAAAATGTCATAAGAATTTTACAGGGCTAAAGAACTTTAATACCTACCTATTTAATTTTTTTTACAATCCCACCGCAGCCGTTTCGTTCCATGCATCATCGGTTTGTCCCAGAACAACAAATATACCGCCAAGGTATACTGCTACAATATCAAGAACATTTTCCTAAATCTTTGAAAGATGCTCCAATCTCAAATTGTTTCTTTTAGAATCTTTCGATTTTTTAGTGTCATCACTAGAAAAAAGAAATAATAGGTAGGTATACACTCAGCAGCAAAAGCCTGCGTACAAGCCATTAATGTTTTTCAGAACTAAAAAAGTAAAAACATTTTGTGTAAATCTTTAAAAAAAAATAATTTTATTTTTAGGATCAGTTCCCAAAATATTTTTACTTATTTCTTAAATAAGAACGATAGTTCATAACTATAAAGGAAACTAACAGCCTATTCAAAAAGGCATATGCAAAAGTTTGCGTACAAACATTTTTCTAATGTTTTTTGTTTTAAATTTTAAATTAAAAAAAAATTTATACTTATCAAGTTGAAATTCCTTTTCGTTAGAGAACCTCCTTATCGTTTTGGCATAGAATCGACTACCTTCGACGTCTCTTGAACGGAAATTTTGTTCCATTCTTCAATTATCGAATTTTTAATGTTTGCTTGGAATAAATTTTGTGCTGTCGAGTACGAGGATCCAATAAATCATATAAATGTTCTATGTGGCTTATGTATGGAGACTACGCGGTGGGATTTAAGCTGTTGTGGGAAATTGTAGGGTATTATGAACCATATGCTTTGGGTCGTTATATTGTTGAAATTTGTAATCGTAGTCCAGGTTCAATTTGTACGCCGGGCAGCAAATGTTCTATTAATAAATGAAGATGTACTTCCGTATCCATTTTAGAAGTAAACAGATCCAAATTTCCGATACCTTGGCACGCAGAAAGCCTCTGGTGTTAATTGTAAATCGTCAGAAGCGAATTGCTTTTGACAAGTAATTTATAAATGAGCCAGACGAATTCTGGCAAAAGGTTATGCAAGTTTTGCATATTTCGTACAGCTTGTGTGGAGAAATAAGGAAAACAGCTTGATCCTAAGGATTTAAGTGACCCTGTAAAACAACATCCTTTGCGTTTTTATTCCAAGCCATTAGCGTGTCTCAGGCCACTTGAACAATAAATGTAGGAATAAAATTAACATATTTTGAGAAATATTTGAATAAGAGCTTATTTTTACTTAAAATATTATATTCCTATTTACATGTTTTTGTCTTCGTAGGATACCGTTTACCCATTAGCAGGTATGGCCAAAATAATAACTTTAAAAATTACAAATATGAAAAAATTATGTCAATACCTCCTCCCAAGTTTTTCCTCACCTGCGTTTTTAATTTTGCAATTTTCGGGAAAAACTAATTTTTTGTCCACATTTTGGCGAATGAGCAAAATTTTTTTACCTTAATGAATTTTAAGTAAAACCTTTTCAGAAAATTATACCTAGTCCAGATCATTACACTCAACGCTTTACTAAAACCGGAAAACATTAACCCTTGAATCACAAAGGTCAAAAGTAAAATTTTTACATATTTTAAATTTCGGCCTTTCAAAATTTTCGGCGTCTCGGCTCAGCCGTTCGGCGCAGGTAATTTCTGGTAGCATATTAAAAATACGAAAATAATGGGTCCCCTCTCCTAAAACTAAATTATTTTTATTTTCACACAATGGTCATGCGTGATCATGAGAAAATTTTTAAAGCCCCACAATTTTTTTTCTTTCCCTCACACACGGGGGATTATTTTATCTGGCATAAAATTGTATACATATATTCTGCTTTGTGTGTTTAGTGTTTTTGAATTCATTTGCTTACGAAAATGTGCATGTATTGGTTTTATACTGCTAATGCGGGGTTGAAGCTGGTTGAACAATTATGCCAGCAAAAAACCATTCTCCTCGCTCGCCTCTTGCCTGCTCTCACTTTGTGCCAGCACAAAAAAAATTCCATTTTGAAATGGCGGAAATGGCATTAATTAGTTGATCTCACCCCTTTCCTTTAAACATTCTTTAAACAATTTTTATAAGATATATAAAATTGTATGCCAAAATTGAATTCAAGAGTCTTATAGTTATTTATTTATATGTATTTTTTACGAATTATTTTTTAGCAATTAAGTTTTTTTTTAGTAGCTCCATTTTCTTTTACGTTACTCTTTTTATCTAGTGTTTATTTTATTTAAAATGTTTAAAAGCAACATTAATTATGCTTCTCTTAAATCTTGAAAATTTTAATGTTTGTTTTTAAAATTTTTTTTTTAATTAATATCAAAGGAAATTAACAATGTTTTTTTAATTTTTCTCTTGAAATAGAAATTAATTCAAAAAAATTTATAATATTAATTAACTCGTAATAATATGTAAATGATAAAAAATTTCTAGTCATATATAATTTAGTAATTTAATTGCTACAACATAAGAATCAAATAATATTGTACTATTGTTTTAGTTTTTTCCTGGATAATTTCCAAATTATTTCTAATTATAAATTGTTTTTATTTTATTCTCTCTTCTCCATGTTCTCTCTAACAAAAAACAAAATATGTCGTATGTTATTGACATTGAAAAAAAACACAAAATAATATTTCAATTGACCCTTCAAAATGAAATGTTGAATTGAAATTTTGGTTTTTTTGGAACACAAAAATCACAAAATCCTACTGCCACACAACTTTTTCTTCATCCAATCTACTACAACTATACAAAATAAATTCATCAACTTGAAACATCAACTGTGTTGTGATTTCTAAAACTGTGATGTATCCGATCTGATCTATGAAAAATGATGATGACAAACATAAAATATCAAACCTGATATTTTAAATAAATTGCAATTTTGCATAAATTTTGTTGTGCTTGTTCAATTGTTTGTCTGTTTCTTCAAACAAACTGTCGTTGTGTCAACAATTGTTATTGTTGTTATTTGCCTAAATCGCTTACAACCCCTTTTGGTATGAAAAAATAAAACAAAAAACAACTACCATATTTTATTTATGCGTTTCTGTTTTTTTGTTAAAATATTTTAAATAAATTTATGTAAAATTAATTTTATTCCGGGTGTGCGGCAAACCCTAACAACAATTTTTTTTGTACGACAACTACACACGACTTACTACGATTTGTTATTTTATTAACATTTGAAAATGGAAACAAAAACAAACTATATGCAACACAACATTTTGCAAATGCAATATAAAATCCATAAACAATTAAAAATTTTACGAAAATATAAATGGACGCGCCTTGATAAATTCTTGTGATGATTCTCTTTGTGTGTGCGTGATTAAATATAAAAATGCAACTGGTGCTATTCAACTACTCTGATAATCTACTACCAAACAATCAATCACCTAAAACTACCGTACTGTACCATACCAAATGTAACTGCCTACCTAAATCAACTTGTTTTGAACTCTGTGATGCTAAAATATTAATATCTTTATATTTAAATACCAAACCTGTGTGATCGAATGATCTGCTCTGATATTGATTATATATTATAAATTTATATAATTTAATTATTCTGCAACAAAAAACAATTATGTGGAAATTGCTCTAATTAATCTACTACAAACAAACATTAATTGGGGTTTATCAACTTTATTTTTTTTAAAAAAAAAAACAAATAATTTAACTTGAAATATTTAATATAATTATATTTTAATTTATTTGAATATTTCAACAAATATTTTATGAAAATTATATACAAAATAATTTCTGCCACACGCCTAAAAACAACAAATATTTTTAAATATTTGATTGCCTTTTTTTAAACAAAACCATAAAACCACCACTCAACGAATTGACCATCGACTGGAAACCACTACCAATTCGTAATAAAATACATATTTTTTCATATTTATAAAATATATGCGCCCGTTTTTACCACCAACCACAAAATGTACAAAATTAAAATGTGTTTAAAATTATTTCCTCTAAAACTGTGCTATAAAACAACGTAAACAAATATTTACAAATTGTAATATTAACTTTGAAAAAATCACCAACCAAAACACCTACATCTTGAAAATGTGTGTTACTTTAAAAAAAAATGCCTTTATACAAATATAAATATTTTTCTAACAAAATACATCAATTTTTAAAAATATTTAATAATTTTTATTGTAAATTATCTCAAAAATTTTGATAAAAATCTTTGAAACGAAACTATTGTGTGCGCATTTGATGAAAAAAAAAAATAAAATCAAATAAAATGTAAACATGCAATTATATCATAAAAAAATACAGATGGTCAATCGTGGTGGGCCTAGTGGCAATCGTGCTAATAACCGTCGTGGTCAAGGAGGTTTCCAAAACCGTGCTGGTGCTAAATCAGCTTCTAAGCCCGGCGCTGGTGGCGGCATTCGTAAACAGAATGCCTTTGATCGTGCAAAGAAACTTTTGGCTAAAAATGCCAACAATAAAAAGAAGGATTCCGCTTCTGGCGATAAGAAAACTGAGAGGTAAGCCTTTAAAATCAAATCTTCAATACAACAACAAATTTTCAAAATAAATTTTCCATTGAAAACAACAAAAAATATATATTAAATGTATTTTTTTTTATAAAATATTTCATAATATTTCAAAATATTTTTTATATTATATTTGTCTACTACTTACTATATATAAGCAATTCTTATATAGACGTGGGTGGGTTTTTGGGAGGTTTGAAGAGTTCTCTTTTTTTACTGCGTTTTAATTCAAGGTTTAAAAGAAACTCTTATATTGTTTATATGTTCTTTTTTCCTAAATAATTAGTCTAGCTAAGGAAGTTTATTATTTTTTTTTTTTTTAAATTTTAATATTTTTTGATATATGAACTTATATTTTACATTTTATTATTTATAACTTTAAGTTTCTTTTTTGGTTTATTATTTAATTTATTTAATTTTTACAAAAAGATTTTTAGAAAAAAATATATTTCAATGTTTATGTACATTTTGAAGCAAGTTGAAAGTTAATGATTTGTTTCAGATATGTAAAGATTTTTCTAAAATTCTTTTGGTAGAAAGTTGGGGTGATTATAAACTATTGTTTTATAAATATATAAAAATATCTATTTCAGCATTAAAATGGCTTCAAATATTCTTTTTGTTGTTGTTTAAGTTTCATTTTTTTTTTTGGACCTTTAATGAACCAATTTATTTATTTAACACATTAAATCTAAAAAGTTAATTGTAATAACTTCTACCCCTACCAAACCAATAAATAAAAAATTTCCGAGTAGGTCTTAAAAGTCAATCGAACCGTATAATTCTGAAATTAAAGTTAAGGCCCCTATTACGGTTTACAACTCAACCCAGTTGAGTTGTAATTAAAAAAACCGGTTGTGATGAGTTGTAATTTTTTTTATGTTTTTGTTCGCCGCAATATAGCAAAGTTGTAAACCATAATACAAAAATTAAAAAATTACAACTCAACTGAGTTGCAATTTTATTGCAACAATGAGTGAACAGCGCTGTTCCCACGAAAATCGGTTCTAGGCACTGAAACGACTTTGAGTTCAACATACGCCGGCAAAGTATTGTCAAGTCAGCAATAGCTGTTATTCAGGTCTCGCTGTTACAACCACAACAGCGTTGCTTACGGTCTTCTTAGGAACAATTCAAAAATGAGTAAAAAGAAATTGCACACATTGTATGAGTTCTTCAAATTGCAAAAATCTTAAATTTTCTCGTATGAAAAATCAACAAACAATTTTGTTTTCTCCATTGCTCAGGAATGAACACAGCCCAATTATGAATAACACTCCCCCGGGAATTTTTCCCTATTCCCTGTTCTTCTATTCTAAAGCAAATTTCCCGGGGAATTTTTTCGATTTTCCCATTCTAAACAAACTTCGAAAAGGGGAAGTTCTTCCCCAGGAAAAAGTAGGTATTACGAATGTCAATTAAAGGGAGAATTTGATGAGAAATTTTGAAAATAATTCTGCCAAAAAATTGCAAGGGAGCTTCTGCTAAAAAATTCAAGTATTTAAATTTTTTGTATAAGAATACATATGTAGTTATGTTTGTGGCCTGTATTTCTTTACGTAAAATAAAATTATAAATTATTTTCGATATTGTTTCTAATATTCTGGGCTGCAGACAAATACTGCTTGCTGTAAGGCTTATGACACCACATAATTTTCTTGAACATTAAAAGTTTCTAAGTTTTGAATATCATTTGCATTGGTATTGCAGTTATAATTATTGCAGATGTTATGCAACGAACAACAAACATTTTTTATTTTCGCTGTCTTTTTTGGAGCGTAGTGCAGCTCTCTAGCGCCAATAATGCATCTAAATATATTATTGAGGACGCCATTGGTTCGCTCAATTACGTTGCGGCACTTTGAATGAATTTTATTAAATTTTAACCCTACCGACGCAACTCTTCAAAACTCACAAAATTTTTTTGCAACTTTTAAAATAAAGCAACAGCTGACTGCGAAAAATCGAAATGCCCTCTCCCATAATACTATTCTCCCCGTCTGTTTAGAATAGGGGAATTTCATTCCCGGGAAAAAACTAATTTCCAGGGAACTCATTTCCCGGCAATATTTGTAATTTGGCTACTACAACTGCTTAATTCTTTTCCAGGCTGCATGGAAGTGATAGTAACTTTATAGTAAATTCTAAAGTTTCTAAAAGTTTTTGTTGCCGCCTGCATTTCAATATTGAAATACTTTCGACGAGACAGAAACAGTGTTTGTGTTGATTCATTTTTAATATTGGAATGAATACTGTTCCTTTAATTTGAAAGATTCATCATCGTCGTTTATTGTCATTTTCAACATTTAGAAAAGTTGTGATTTAATTTAAATGCGTTGTAATTATTAAAAATGTTAATTTTATTTGTATAAATTTTATAATTTTTATAAGAAAATTAAAATTATTATTTTAAACGGAAACGGCAAAAAAAATTTTATGGCTACCTACACAAGTTGAAAAATGGCTAAATCTAGCCACTAAATGGCTAAATTGGCATCACTGTTCTGGATACACCTTTCACGAAAGAAATTATAAATTCATCCCAAACCCCTCAACAAGAGCTTCCATGGTCATTAGAAAAATTCGTGATTGGGCTGAAATTCACCGATTCCAGAGCATATCAGTTTATTAAATCATCTCCGTAAAATTCCCATTATTTCTTTTTTAAGACACTGTCTGTCCCTAATGAATTTTATCTACGATAGAAGATAAACATTCAAATATTTTGTTTGTATGTTTCAGTTACCCCTTCAACAGCAATGCCAAAAGAGGAATCCAAATCGGAATATTTGGCCCCGAAATATTCATATTAATTCACAAATTACGGCCTGCGCCTAATAACACTCCACAAGATATCGGGCGACCTACACCTTCATGTAGGAAAGCGAAGAATCCAAAGTCTACTCAAATTTTACATTTTGGTTTGATATAGGGGGGATTCACAAGGTGTGCTATCAAGTCATATCGTCATAATGTCCAAAATAATATTTTACAATTGTTTAAAAAAAAAATATTTTTTTATGTTGTTTGAAACACAACAATATTTTTTTTTAAACAATTGTAAAATATTATTTAGTACATTATGACGATATGACTTGATAGCACACCTTGTGAATCCCCCCATAGATACTACGTTTTTACGCGCCACTTATTCGTAAATAAATATATTGCAAGTATGTATAAACAATGAATTGAATTTTTATTTACGAATAGCCAACTCTCGAAATTTTTTAAAGACAAAAAATAAAAAAAAGTTAAGTTTAATACAGTGTACATATTAGTACTCTAAATTTAATATTATAATGGCTAAAAAGCAATTTTTCTGCATTTATGCCATGTAGATTATTTCTGCGGTCCGAATAAAGTTGTCCAGCAGCACTAAATAACTGCTCACTAGCAACGCTTTATCTTAAACTTTATTGTAGGTTTCCGGCATAAGGCTTGTTCGAAAAAATTTTTCACTTTTCTTCTTATAAGATAAACTTCTGGGTCGTCGAAATTAACGAAATTAACTGCCTTTTAAAGGCAGTTCCCTCAACAATGTTGTATAGCAGCACATCGACTAGTATTAAATCCATTATGGATTTGAGACTGGAATCTTCCGGCCACAGTTTGTCGAAGTCGGTTGATTTGCCACAGTCTTTATACAAGCTATTTTTTCCTTCTTCTGCTCCGAAACCTCAACAATGTATTTTTTGAATACGTTGGGGTGTATTTTTAAGTGGCGTTTAATATTGGCGGTAGTTTGTTTGCTTGGCAATGACCTCCCCATTGACATTTGTTTGGTGCAACATTTGCATTTAGCGCTTGCTCCATTTTTTTTTTTGAAAAAAAATTCCAAATTGGATTGGACGACATTTTTATCTGGAACAATGTATACATCGTATAAAGTTTGGTTTGTGGTTCACCCAAAACTATATATTAACTTACCATTCGCAGAATATAAATAGAGAGTATTTTTATGCCAAATAAAATTTAACCGTTTTTTTTGTTGTATTTTTTAGCGTCTTCTAAAAATTACACATTTAAGACATTTTTATACACTTAAGCATTTTATATAGTCATCGCTGTATTTTTTTGTAATAATAATCATAGAGAAAAATAGGTTTATTGTTTTCGTATTATTTTCATAAACAATGATGCCAAATTATAATTTGAAATTATAATAAATATGTTATTTAAAAAAAGTTAGGTGTTCGGTAAAGCTCGGTAAAAATTTCCCTAACTCCGAACATTGGCCGACCATCATTTTTTTGCCGAACTCCGTAACCGAACCCGAACGTTCGGTCGGACACTAATAATTTGTGATTAACGACACTTTGAAAATACGATTTAAAAAACATTGCCACACGTTTAACCGTTTTTAAGTTTTTATTTAGATGTGTCACATTCATATGACAACAAAAATAAAATTAATTAATAATTGTGTACATTAATTTTACAAATACATAATTGGGTTATTCACAAAGTAGTCATAAAGTCGTAAGTCATATGTCTTAAAATAATTGCAAAAAATATATACATATGACTGCTCGTGGGCCAACCGATTATAATTTAGAATTCTACTGTAAAGTTATGACGAATCAATGAACACAGCATTAAACATTTTGTATAAAAAAATCTTCAATAAATAAAAATTAGTCAAATAAATATTCCTTTTTATTTAATTCCGATATTTCGATCTTCGTTGAAGATCATCATCAGGAATTGTTTCAGTGCATTTTTATTAATACAAAAACTTCAAAGTATATTGAGTACGTATTAACATCTTAAATAACACTAAACTCACTAAAACACTGGCCTCGAGCTTGACTAATTTTTATTTATTTAAAATTGGAAAGGTCGAATAATAACAAATTTAATTAAAAAAATATTATTTAAAACAAAATAAACAACCATTAAGAGTATTTTAAGCCATATTTACATAATTTAATAAATAATTTCTTACTCCACGTTTATAATAAACCTTTCTTATAATACTGTTCACATTCCTATTCCTCCATAATCATCTCAAAAAAGCATAAATTATAGTTTTGTCAACAATATTATGGACTAATAAATATATTTTATCTTTCCTTTATTTTATTCTCCACTTTTTTTGGGATGAATTAAAAATATATCCCAAAAAAATAATCGGAATACAGCAAAGAGTCTCCTTATGCCAATGTACCCAACGACATGTTCTACTGTCATCTCTGCAAGAAGCACATGTGGGATGCCAACTCATTTGAAAACCACATTAAGGGACGCACCCATTTAATGATGCGCGAAGGTATTGAGGAAAGCTATCGCCTAAAAGCCAACATGATCCGTCAGGAAGCCAAGATTGCTGAGCAATTGAAATCTATTGAATTGGATCGCTTGAAGCGTATGGGCAAGAGCAAGCAACGTCAATTGGACTACTGTACCATGTGCGATTTGAACTTCCATGGCCACATTTCGGCCCATCGTAAATCAGAGGGACATTTGCAGTTGAAGAAGTTCCTTCATCCCAAGTGTATTGAATGTAACAAGGAATTCGCTACCCGTATCGACTACGATACTCATTTGTTGGCTGCCGACCATTTGATTAACGCTGCCGAAAAGAATACCAAGGTTGGAGAACGGAAACGTCAAACCTTGCCTATTCTCACCGAAGAGGATGAATTAAAGGATGTCCGTCCCCCCAATAAGAAGAGGAAGAAGGTCGTCGCTAAGAAGACCACCGAAGGTGCTGAAGTGAAGAAGGAAGGTGAAGAAGAAGCTGAAGGTGAAGAGGCCGAAGGTGATGATGCCGAGGTCAAAAAGGAAGGTGAAGAGGGTGCCGATGAAACCAAGGAAGGTGAAGAATTGAATGAAACCCAAGAAGGTGAAGAAGAAGTTACTTTGCCCGTTGATCCTGAGGATTGTATCTTAGACTTTCATGAGGGTGATGAAATTCCCACAGAAGTAGATACCCGTTTGCCCAAATACAACTGGACTCGTCCAGTTGGCACAGCTCTCATCACCAAACTCGAATGCTTCGAGTGCTCGTTGTGTGGCAAGTTCTTTGACACCGAAAATACAGTCGAAGTCCACTCTCGCACTGTTACTCATCACCGCAACTTCTTGAAGTTCATAAACGAAAAGGCCAGCGATACAAAGATCGCCCAGAAGCGTGCTGCTGCCGCAATTGAAGAAAGCGAACGGAAGAAGCGCAAGTTGGAAGAATCTGAAGCCACTGCCAACGGTGAAGGTGAAAAAACCGAAGGCGCTGATGGTGAATTGTACGATCCATCTGAAGCCACCGGTGAAGATGAGGATGTAGAAATGAATGAAAATGGTGATGCCGCCGAAGATGGTGACGGTGCTGAAGCTGAAGAAAATGGCGAGGAAATGGAAGCCCAAGAAGAACAACAGGATGAAGCCGAGGCCGAGGGCGAAGCTGAAGTTGAACCCGAACCAGAGCCAGTCAAAGAAACCCCTAAAGCTGAAACCCCTGCAAAGACAGCTGCTAAGAACGCTGCTCCCTCAACACCTGCTTCTGCTGAAGCCTCTCCCGCCAAGAAAGCAGCCACACCTGCTGCCCGCGGTGGTGCCGCTAAGGGAACGCCGCGTAATCGTGGTCGCGGTCGTTACAACCGTTACTAAACTAAAAATTCTAACTTTTCACCTTAATAACTACACCCCCCAACTTTCCTTGAATTGTCTTGTGAAAGTAATTGACGCGAATATTTATATTCAGCAGAATTAATTTTCATGACATTTCATTATACATATTTTTTTTTATACATAAATTAGTTATTTATCTTAATTAAAATAAAAAAATTATTTAACTTACTAAAACTTTCAATCAACAAATGCATACAAAACCTACTTCAACTTTTGAAAAATAATCCAAAACGCCTACAATAAGATTGTATTACCAAAATAACTTAATTTCTTTATCACCCTAATGCCACCTTGTAACCTTCAAAAAAAAAAATAAAAAAAAAAAAATTCCATTTTAAATGACAGGAAGATCATGTTTTAAAACTACTATTATAACGTATGTATATTTTCAAATAAAATACAACAGCAAGAAAAATACATATACTCCAATAATAGCTCCCCTCCGGCTGAATTATTCAATACTAAAAAAGCACGGATATGATTTTTTTTTTAAATATTTGAATAAGCTTCACAAGTAACAAAAAGATATAATTTTAATTTTAAGATTTAGTTTAATAAGTATTAATTAAACTTTGATTGATGAACGCTTAACAATATATTATTCTGAGCCCATTTATATACTTATCCAAATTCTCCGAAAAAACATGAGAAAACAAAATAAGACGTAGAAAATAATTTTATTATAAAAACAAAACAAAATTATAAAAATAAAATTTAAACAAGAAATGAAACTTTCTGTAGAAACAAAACCATTGGAAAATATGAACAAAGAAATTAAAAAATTTAAATCAAATAAAACGTACCAATGTAAGTGTATAAAAACTTAAATAATTTGCGTTTTTATTTACATATATGTAGCTTTTCAGTTTGAATGAAACCTTTGTCAAATAAAACGAAACCTTTTTGAAATCAAACGAAAACTATTGCGATGCGAAAGAAAATTGTAGCAAATCTAGTGGTTGGTACTAGGGATGCAACATCGTTCCGAAAAACATCGATGTTAAAAAACATCGGTACAAACACGATACATCGATGTTTAAATTTTTTTTTCTTATTGAAAGATTTAATATGTACCCAACAAAGAAGACAGTTAAGTAAACTTTTGAGAAATTTTCTTGACAAAATGACATGAAATGCAAAGTATTTTAAAATTAATATTATATAATTTCAGTAATAAAAACATTTTAATTAAAAACTTCATGGCACTTCTTAGCGCCTGTACTTTTTTAACAATAGCAAAAAGCTAAAAATGCAATTCTTAATATTTTTCCATGCCTGTACGATTTTACCTTGGGAGAACTTATATTTGCAAAAAATTAAAAAACATAACCCTATTACACAGTCTCCAAAATTGTTTTAACATTTCTTTAGTTTACAATATGGGAACCACATATGTATATGTAGTTATGCAATGCATATTATGCAGGTATGTATGTATGTACTAAAGAGCTGCACAAGCATAACAAATATTGCTTACAAGCAATTTCATTAAATTCAGATAGTAGGTGTATATTATTCTCTCATTACAAAACACATACTTCCAAAAACAATTGTTTTGCTTTACGATCAAAATATAGAAGAATAGAACAAAACTGCACAAGAACAATGCTGAACTAAAATAAAGCTGAATTAGAACAAAGATGAAGTAGAACATTAAAACAGAAATAGAACATTCCAAGCATGTTTGAATGTTTTGATTGTAAACATAAACCAAAGAGAAAATTGCAAAGGGAGAAACTTTTGATTTAATTTCGTTTGAGTGGTTTTCAATGGGTTCGGTTGTAGGTTCCTTTAAAATATTATTAAAAATTTAGGAAATAATATAACTAAATTATTAAGCTTAAAGTCTTTTTTTATTTTTATATAAAACTTTAAACGTTTATTTAACCAATATTTCGGCACTCCTTTGAGTGCGTTCTTCAGGGTTTTTTCTTCCTTATTTTATAAATTTTCAACAATTTTTAACAAATTTAACAATAACTGACAAATTAAAAAATTTTTTAATTAGAAATATTGGTTAAATAAACGTTTAAAGTTTTATATAAAAATAAAAAAAGACATCAAGCTTGATAATTTAGTTATACCTAATATAATAATAAAGGTCGACTAAAATAAAATATACATTTAGGAAATAATTCAAAAAAATCAATTTTGCTTATTGCATTTAATGCATCCATTTCTGTTATAAGCTAAGATCACTTTAAATTTTTTAAATTCCTAATTACGTTCACTCGATGCTTTTACTATAATTTACCGTTTCTTTATTTCATTGTCTGTTTTTGTGTTGATATTCTGTTTGTTTTGATAATACAAGTACTAACAAAGCAGAAGAGAAAAACTTTTCAAGTTATGCTTGTTTTGTTTTGGTGAGAGTAATGTGTTGTTATGTTTGTCTTGCTATGTATGTTTACAGTGAAATAATATGATTGATAGTTGTGTGAAGTAGAACACAGAACATTAAGAATATTTTGCGCAGCCCTTTAGTATGTACATACATATGTACGTACTTTGTACACGCCGAAAAAAACGTGTTTAAATATGGTCACCTCCAAAAAAACTTTTGAAAGAAAATTTTGAACATACATATGTTTAATTTTAACATATTGTTGCCGACAAACATATTGTTAAATTAGTCCTCCATCAAGAAGCCACAACCATATTATGGTTGTGCTTCGTTGTGTATTGGTTGTCGATGACAATAATTTGATTAAATAAACCATAATATGTTTACAATTTTATTTAAAAATAGTTTTGTTGAAGGTGACCATATTTAAACATGTTATTTCTCTAGGTGTACGGCTATACTTTGAAATACACTTTTTTATATTTTTAAATGAAGGCTTTAATTGAAAAAATAAAAATTTAAATGGTAAAAATATTATAAAAACAATTTAAATAAATGAAAATATAAATAGACGATGTCGATGTTTTTTAGTTTTGACGGCGATGTATCGTCCATCAAAACATCGATGTTAACATCGGTGCTTATGACCAATAGATCGATGTTTTCTAAACATCGATGTATCGTTTGCATCCCTAGTTGGTACTCTTATGCGTTTGCTATGCGTTACTCATGTTTTTTTTAAGAAACATAAAAAAAAACATTTCTATGACTGATTTTGTTTTTTCAGAATTAAGGCCCCTATTACGGTTTACAACTCAACTCAGTTGAGTTGTAATTAAAACAACTGGTTGTGATGAGTTGTAATTTTTTGATGTTCGCCGCAATATAGCAAAGTTGTAAACCATAATACAAAAATTAATGCCCCTATTGCGGTTCTCCACTCAACTCAGTTTGGTCGTGTGATAGTCAACCCAACTTATGCACAACCAAACTCATTTTAGGTATTGTGATACCCAACGGTTTTTAGTTGAGTTTGCTATAAAGTTGCCAACTTAAAATATCGATTTACCAACTTTAAATATAACGTTTGACAAGTGAAAATTTTATAAAATTAAATAATTTTTTAAACAAAGTATTTTTAATTGTTGTGTTGAATAAAAAGTATTTACAATGGATATTAGTGTCGATTTATTTTATGATAATGAAAATGAAAACTCTTGTACAGATGTGCTACGTATAAGAAGAAAAATTCCTGATGATTCCAAACCTCTTGAACTACCTAATGCCAAGTTAGAACTTATAATTAGTAACGTAACTGATTTTTGGTCATACCAAATTTTGGTTTTCCACGTGCAATCTCTGGTTTTTTTTCATTAGATTAACAAGCCTCTCAAATTGTGCTTTAGTTGTAATTTTCAAAGATCTACGAATGTATTAAATGCTGAGAAATTCTAATATACAGTATAACAAATCTTTCTACTTACAGTTATTCAATTGTTATTTTTTTTTTTTTTTTTTTTGCTTTTAAAAATGAAAGTCAACTGAAACTGAAAACAACTCAACTACTAATAAACAGTTGTGTATTTATAACGTTTCTGTCGACCAAACTTTTACAAAGTTGAAAACGGCAATACCACGAAAAAAACAGATACACAACTGAAAAGCCAACTGCCAGTCGAGTTGAGAATGGCAATGCAAATTTACCAAAGACAACCAAACTGTTACAAAAGTTGAGAACCGAAATAGGGGCATAAGAAATTACAACTCAACTGAGTTGAGTTGTAAACCGTAATAGTGGCCTAAATTTTTTTTTCAGTTAAAGAATTGATGTTTTTATATTCATAAATACATTTTAGGTGTTTGCAAATGTTTTTTTTTTTCCTAAACTCGAGTAATGCAAAGCACAACAACAATTTTCGACGCTTTTCCCACTTACAAATGTGCCCAGCCAGTTATACAAAAGAATTATGCAAAATATTGTTTTTATTTCGCGGCATCATGGTTTTCAGGGAGTAGGGTTTATATTGGGCCTAGTGTAAATTAAGTACCGATCTTCAAAAAATGTTACAGTGTGATTTCTGGTCCTATAAAACTGTGACGTACCAAATTTTAATATCAGCGTTATTTATTACGGTTTTAGGCGTATTAAACTCTTTCCGCGAGTAGGGTTATAAAGGGCCTTTGGTCAATTATGGACCGATCTTCACACGAAATTTAACAGTATGATTTGCAGTCGTATAAAGCGAATTCGTGCAAAATTTTTTATCATTCCGTTCATTATTCCACGACGTTAGTTTTTGTATCAAAATTATAAATTTTTTTAGGGTGGTGGTTCCACATTTGGATTCATAGTTCTGTATTACGATTTTCGTACAATTTGTTTCGAATGAACGGAAATTTTTTATACACCATCGAAAACAAAAAATTCCTTTCGAAACGGCAACTCTCTATTACGAACAATAAAAATACCTTTCGAAATTGGAACTCTGTATTACGAAAACACGAGTCTGTTATGCAAAAAGCGTTAGGAAATTGTTCGAAAGCTATTTTGTTGGTGACAAAGTGAAAGAAAAACAAAAATGTAAATAGTATTTAAATCTTTCAAGATAAATAAAAGTGTAAAACAAAGAAGTGATTGACTTTTTCTTTGGAATCTTCAAACCACAGGGAAATGCAATCAGTTTTTATTAAAAAAAAAAAACACAATTATAACATTTTCACACATTGAATAGTATTTAATATTTCTTTTGTTTTGGGATATTATCGTCCATTTTTGTATTTTAGTAACAGTGCTACCAACTTATCAAATTTCCCATTTGTTTCTTAATACAACTTGTCATCGTTTCGAACGAGTTACGCGTACGGTTCATCTATCGAATCGGAAATGGCGCAAAATCGAGTTAGAATTACTCAAGAAGCCAGGGGGCTTATTCTGAATTGCGATGCGAAAATCAATGCGATGCGAAAATACATAAATGCGAACAATTGCTATTCTGTATTGCGATATTCGCAAAGTTTTTTTTAATCGCATTTCAAATGCGAAAAGGTGGCAAGTCGGTATTCTACATTGCGAAAACAAAAGTCAAACACATGTTAAATTCGCAAAATTTATTCGACAACAAAATAGCATTCGCAAAGTACAAACATGTAAGTGAAAGATAATATTTTATTTATTTATTATATATTTGTCATTTAATTCAGGGAAGCAAGCAATAAGACCACCAAAGCGCGTCAATTTGAAATAATGATAGAATTTATGATAAGCACAGCCAATTGGCAAGATGCCATTTGAAAACACCAAATGCAAGTCAGTCGGCAAATACTTTGTGGTAAACGTAAACTGAAGAACTAAAAAGAACTAAAAGAAATATTCTGCATAAGTAAACGTTTATTTTTCGCAAGCATCAAAATAAATTACATTTTTCCATTCAAGCTTAGAATATCGGATTTGCTTCTAAGAAATCTTCTCTCTATCCTTTCATTTTGCTCATGCCCTTCTTCGTCGTCGAACCACAGTGCCACATAATCCATTTTTATTATTTTTTTTTCTTACAGAATGTCCTAAATAAATTTTATAAACAATTTTCACAGCCAAACCCAAACAATTTATTTGTTTTTCATTTAACGTTTGTTGACACTGACGTTTATTTGAGCAGCGTTGCCACGACTTAAAATCAATTGCGAATGCGATTGCGAAAGTCTAACAGAATACCAATTTTCTTTCGCATCGCATTTCATTTGCGCATCGCATTGATTTTCGCATCGCAATTCAGAATAAGGCTCCAGAATATAAATACTTTATGGGGTCTTAGATGCATAAAAAAAAAGTTTCAGACGGAATGACAAACTTAGTATACCCTCATTCACCAATAGTACTGGTGGAGGGTATAAAAAGCTAAGAACAGTGCTAAATGAAAATGCAGCAAAATAATTTTATTATGATTATTTTATTATATAATTTTATTATATTTTCCCATTCGAGTAGAAATCCACAAATAATTATTTCGAGGATTAGATGCTCTGTATTTGAACGGTCATTTATTATAAGAATTGCGCCCTTTTGGAACGGCTTACCTCTTGAACTTGTTTTCACATACGAACAATGTCTTTTGTTTAAAGCTTCTTAGACAACTTTTTATAGACTATACTTGTTTTGTTTTTAATTTTTATTCTCGCTTCTTTTTCTGGTTTTATAAATAAAACAATTAGACGTACTACTTCTTATTGGACTACATTTCCATACGATTTTTTTTTATCACTTTTTTGTTTTTTGGTTGGGGAGCCGATGAATGAGTTATTTTATTAGTTATAAGTAAAAGTATTTTAATTTTTAGTTCATGTTCGGCCATGTGCTGAAAATCGCATGATTTGAAAATCACATGCGATCTGGAAATGGCCAATTTTATTTAAGCATGTGCTAGAGTTCACGCGTTTTGTTTTTTTTTCGAAGTAGTGGTCGAAAAATAAAACATATGTTTTAGCTGTCAAATTTGAACAAAAAAAAACATTAAAACAAAAAAAGAAAAACATTAAATTTCCTTTTTATATGCTATTTATTGATGTTGAAAATAAATTGTAAAGGAAATTTACAAGTTCACATGTGGATCACATTACTGTAGGCTTGTGATTTAAAATTGCCAAATTTAAGGCGATTACGAACTGCAGCACACCTTTGCGATTTCAAATCGTAATCACAACTTTCTTGCGATTTGCGATTTCTAGCACATAGGCGGTTATTATGATAATAAAAGAGTTTTTTTTTATTCCCGCACTTTTTGGATTCCCGGGAAAGTGGGAAATAAATATCAAATTCCCGGAATCCCGGGATCCCGCCCAAATTTTTTTATTTATTTATTTACTTATTTCTCCAGTGAAACTAATATTTCTTACTGGCTATTACGCTTAAAATAATTAAATTTAGTATCTATTATACAATGGCTGTCAGCTTATTTGATGCAATCAAATCTAAAAAATTTAAGTCGTTATAATTCATAAACTAAGAATTTGAAAAAACTGAAAAAGCGTTAGTAAAATTAACCTTTTTAATTCAAATTAATGTTGAATTTTATTCATATTTCACGTTTTTCTATAAAAGAAATAACAAAACCAAAAAAATAACAGTTTTCAAATATAACAGGTTATTTGATGCAAGATATTAAAAACCTAATAAATAACGTTATATTTAATACAATGTATTTTTAATATTTTGTGTGGTAGCCCTTTTGGTCTATAACAGCTTTCAACCGATTTTGCATGGATGCAAGAAGTTTTTGTGTAATTTCTGGCGTTTTTTTCCACTCCTGCAGCAATGTACTTTTTAGAGCTTCTTTGCTTGAGATGTGGTTTTTGACTTTATTTCCCAATAATGACCATAAATTTTCAATGACGTTTAGGTCTGGAGACTGAGCTGGTGGTTCCATCAAATGAGGGCAGTTCCATATGAGCCAAGACTACACAACTCCAGACTTATGTTTCGGGTCGTTATCCTGGTTAAAACGAAATTCGGTCCATAGACCGAGTTTTTCAGCACTTTGAAGTAAGTTATCTTTAAGAATGTTAAGATACATTATTTTATCCATGTTTCCCTTTATAAATGCTAAATTTCCAATGCCATAACGCTAATAACCATAACGCTACCACCGCCATGTTTAACAGTCGCACGCAAATTCTTCAATTGAAGTTCTGTATTAGGCTTCCGCCAAACGTAAGACTTTCCATCCGAGCCGAATATATTAAATTTGGACTCATCTGAAAAATTACTGTATTCCAGAATTCTAAGCCCTTCGACACATGTTTATTTGCGAAGGCTAGTCGGCTGACTTTATTTTTCTTGTTATTAAAGGATTTTTTAAAGGTACTCGACCCTGAAAGTCATGTGACCGGAGCACACGGCGAATCGTTGCTGCACTACAATTTTTGCCAATACCATTACGTACTTCATCAGCCAATTTTTGTGCCGATAACCTGGGGTTTTCATTAATTTTTCTGATAATCCATCGTTAGTCGCTTGGGGTCAGAATTTTATTTGGCGCAATTCAGCCCTTGTCTTCACCCTGTTCTCCCTCAAAAAGCGCTTTATTATATGTTGCACTGTAGATGATGGTATATTAACAATTTCTGCTATTTTACGCTGGGGTTTTCCAGTTTTCCAAATGATAAACAACCAATTCCCGTTGTTCAACCGTTGTGCGTCGACCCATATTTAAAAAATCTTTGTTGTGCCACATGAAAAAAATTGCATTCTATTTTGGAACATAACGGTATCAGTATCACTGAAAGGTCATTGCATCAAATAAGCTGATTGATTTGAAAACGCTGTTTATTTTGTATTTGTTAATTTTTTATAGAAGGAAGGAAAATAGCAAAAGAAATAGAAACATTTTTTTGAAGTAAGAACGTGGCTTTTTCAAATCCTTTTTAATTTCTGTTTACATTTGGTTTTATTCATAAGCAAGATTGTTTTTATGATTTTGGTTTTGCTTGCATCAAATAAGCTGACAACTTCTGTATAACAAAAACGTAAAAAATTTAACATTAAAGTAGTTTTAAGATATTTAAGAGGTTATTTTGATGCCAATAGGATCATAGAAATCAATATACGTATATACATTGTCAAATTCAGGGCTCATTTGCATAATTAGAATGAAAGTATTAAAGTCTTAGTCGAATAAAATTTCTGTAAGGGCGATTAGGAACTGAAAGCACAAAATAGGAATTCTAAAACAATTTTACCGTTTAACAAATTCAGCAGGAAGGAGAAATTTTCTTTAGCAGTGGTGTATGAAGGTATACTAAGTTTGTCATTCCATGTGAATCTTTTTTTAATATTATTGTGAATCCTTCATTAATTCTAAGCCGAATTAGTCATATGGGTGTCAAATTGTTTCTAGATCTTCTAGCCTGTTTGGGAGTGAATTCCAGCAGAATCGCTTCAGTAGGGAAATAGTTATGCACCCAAATGTGAAACTACCTCCCTAAAAACTCCACAAAAACTAACATAAATTTGACATTAAATTTCCACAAATTCGTTTTATAAGCCACCAAATTTCGTGAATGTCGGTCCATAATTTACCTACGGATCTACGTTTAGACCAATCTTGTAAATCATGTAAGTATGGCTAAAAGCGTAACGAATACTGCTTTTGTGGTGCAATTTAGCATATTCTACTTTCATAAGACTCAAAATTACTTGAAATGCCGCATATAAAGCACAATCTAGGAAAACACTTAACTACGCCCTTAGCCGCAAGACCTTATAATATTATTGTAAATTTACACTTCAGTCAAGAAATAAAATTTCGTGAAGATAGGCCTTTAATTATCATAGGCCCTATACAAAGTACATTCTTTAAAATGAGCTTAATACGCATTAAACTGTAGTAGATTTAAATATTGTGGTGAAATTAAGTTGGATTAAACTAATAAAAGCACTAGTCCGACATAGATTTACTAAAGTGTTAAAAAAAGATGTTCTTCAAAATTTCCCCGTAATAGGTGCGTTCGTTTACCCCAAAATTTGCACAAATTTATGCAAGTTTTTACTGGATTTTACTGAAATGCGTTCGCTTACACAAAAATTTGCAAAAGAGAGCATTTACTGAGAGAGTAAAGTGACAGTTGTAAGCAAAGAGTCTGCAAATTTTTACTGAACAAATTTTTACCAGTAAAAACCAGTAGAAAACAAAAACATATGTTTCATTTAAGTAAACAAACAAAAGTAAGCAAACAAAAAGCATACAATTTGTAATAAAAACATTTAAAAGAACAAAAGCTGAATTAAAAGTGCATCAAAAACCAAAAATATTTATTACATCCTAAACAATTTTACTTACCACTGTACCTTCTCAAATGTTCCGGGAGAGCATGAAATATTAAGTTTTCTTTTTTTGGCATCCATGGTAAAATTTGTGTTAATTGTTCAATATTACTTATTTTTGTTTTTGTTTACATTAATTTTTAGAGATGTAAAGCTAATGAATATATGATTACTTCTTATTGCATATTATTGAGGGTACCAATTATCAAAAATCAAATATTGATGTAGTTTCGTATGTAATTCAACTAGAAACAAAATTAAAAGTGATGTACAACAAAAAAACAAGTCTTAAAACTTGCACAGAAGCTCATTTAATAAATAAATTTGCTACGAATTTATAATCATTACAATGCATTTCATCAAGTACCAAAAACATTATGTACTGAGTAGTCTAAACAACACATATTTTACAACACTAAGCTTTTTAGCGATCAGCTGTTTGAATTAACCTGCAAGTTTTTGCAATTTTTCCGTTCGTTTACTTTTTTGTGCAAGAGCCATTTTTGAGAGTAAAACTTTCATATTGCCCAAAATTTACTCAACTACTGGATTTTACTGGAAAAGTAAACAAACGCACCTAATCCCGCAACTAATTCCCGGGAAAGCGGGAATTGAAAAATTGGGACGGGAAATCCCGGGAACAAACAAATTGTAAAACTATGTATTACAATTAAATTAATTTCAGGAATATATCTTTGAAATATATGTACATATGTGAATTGGCCTAGGAGGCTTTTATATATTACTGTGAATGAAAAAAATAAATAAAAAATTAAGTTTGTTGATTTAGTTCGGCAGTAGGTCATACGTTTTAAACAAATTTAAATAAAAACATAAAAATTTTGTTTTAAATTTATTATTTTATTCCCAATAATTCGGTCAACATCGTTGACCGACTTCAGGGGTTTTTGAAAAAATTTAAAAATAAATAAATTGATAAATAAAACTTCACTTTATTGTAGCTGTAAGCTTTTGTCAAAAAAAAATTTTAATGCTAAATTTAGCTGCAAAAATGCCAAAAGTGCCACACTGGTTATTTCATTAATTTCTTTGGGAGTTTTTTCGTTATAAAATATCGCTCAAAAGATGGTATTTGTTTAATTTTTAATTTGGGAATTATTTTATTTTTCTTGCGATTTATTTCTTTTTTTCCAGTTTGGGACCTATATACAAAAGTACACTGTTGGCAATTAAGCTATTTGCTCGTCAAATCTAGCGATTTTTTGTCAAACTTTGCGGAAAAAATTGTGTTTTAGCTATTAGCGGGAAATCTAGCGATTTTTTATTATGGGTTTGTTCGTTTTAAATAAATTTTTTGACACTTTTGTTAAAAAGTTGCTTTGATATAAACAAAAGAACCAAATAACCCACACAAACTGTTGCAAAAACTTATAAAAAAGCCATGAATCGTGCTTGTTTGAATATTACAAATTTGTTATCTTGTTATCCAGCTCCTATTTCTAAAAAAATATATTGCCTTTAAATCCTCATTCACAATGGAAGCAGCCATTTCGTTTTCCATATGTCTCATATCTTTCCAAGGTGTTTCATATAAATTACTTTAATTCCAAATACAAAAATGTAACTGAAGTTGTGTTAAAGAATTGAAAAACTTTTTACTACTTTCTTCTACTACAGCACAAATTTATATGAAGTTCTAAATGACGATTATGATAATTTTCATAAGTTTTAAATAAAATTTAGCATAACTTCGTCAACGAAATCCTAGCAAATCTTTTTTATTGATTACTTAAGACTTAGGGGTGTATTTGAAATTTTATTAAAATTTGATATCAGCAAGGCCTATAGCTAAGCTACATATTAATTATTATTATTTAATTATTTTAATTTTTTATTTACCTATGTATGTACATATATATGATTGTATATACATATATATATGTTCTACATATATATGTTCTACATATATATGTTCTACACATATATGTTCTACATGCTTCCTGAAATTTGTTCTTAAAAATAGCATTTGTTGATGCATTAGCAAATCATTTCATTCATAATTTTATAAAACTCAACATAAGTTACTGATTTTATTTGCAAAAAGGCGATTTGTCGCAAAATTTTTAAATATTTCGAAAAAGTTATTTGCAAAAACGTGTATTTAGCGAAATATCGCTACATTTTTTAATAAGTTAGAAATTTAGCTATTGTCTAGCTATTTTTTATTCTGTTTTAGAACAGTGGCGAGAATTAAAATTAAACCAATTCAAGTAAAAAGTTGCCGAACATAATAATTTTTCCTTTCTCAAAAGCAGTGTTGCCACGACCAAAAAAATGTTTAACCTAAATGTAAAAATAAAGTAACCAAATGCAATAATAAGTAACCAAACTATATATGTATTAATAATACGATTTTATTTGCACTTCAGTTAAAGAATATAATATATGTATAGGTATATGTATATACATCTAAACCTCTGGATCGATTTTTATAAAATATTTACAGTATGTTACTGATGGTCTGGAAGGTGCAATAGGCACCAGTTTTAGTACTTAAGCTCAAAGCTGCATGTAAAATAAATTGTATTTCATGAAAATCCATGGATAAATTCCTGTTTTATTCCCGATAAAGTTAAAGCACCTACTTTTGACATTTGTTATCGCAAATTTGTGTAGAGCTAAAAATGTTGTGATTTTTTAACGGTTTACCCTATTTATTACACAATATTTTTTAATCCTTTTTATTGTGTTGTCTTTATATAATTTATTTATATGCTGCCTATTTGAGACTATCGGTATACCATGTTCTAGTTGTGACTACCTGGGAGTATGCCTATTTTATTTTCATTTTTATTGGAATAATGGAAATCAGGTACATACTAGTTTTATTATTTTTTCTTAAAGCTACATGAAAATCGATGGGTTATTAATTATTTTATGATCGATAAAGTACAAGTACCTATTTGTAAAATTTTTAACCGTAAATTTGTGTAAAGCCAAAAATTTCGTTATTTTAAAAAGGTATATAAAGGCAAAACCTTGCACAATCTGCATTACTCAAGAAGTGATTGTAGAAAAGACAAGTATTAATATAAAATAAAAAATGAGCAAAAAACTTGGAAAATGTCGTGTAAAAATGAGCCGGATGTATTTTGTTATGTGTGCGGCAAATTTATGACCAAAAATAAACGGCGCAACTTCTCAATTGTGTAGTAAAAGCGGCCTTGGAAAACATATGCAATGGTCCTACCCCACCATTTCTGCAGGTGGATTTACACTTATACCATGTACTTACCTTTTATCACCCCCCCAAATCATCTTCGAGCATGTGTAGTACATCAGATGATCTAACACCGAAGCTTTACAATCAACTTGAGCTTGATGATCTTATAAGAGACCTCGAGCGAACAAAAGAGAAATCGGAGCTTTTAGCCTTAAGGCTGTTTTATTATATATTGGCAACGAGAAGCCATCTATACCTATTCCACATGCCATGAAATGAAAGAAACATATGAAACTATGGCCACTTTATTAAGAAATTTGAAGTATGAAAATCACAATTGGAAAGTGTGTTGCGACTTAAAAGTGGTAGCTATTATAACAGGCCTTCAAGGTGGCTATACAAAGTATTGCAGTTTTCTCTGCCTCTGGGATAGCCGAGATCGCAAAAATCACTACATAAAGAAGGATTGGAAAATAAGAGCCATAAGCACCTTAGGCCTACATAATGTAAGGTACCCTGCGTTGATTAAAAAGGACAATGCAATTTAACCACCACTACATATGAAGCTCGGCTTAGTAAACAATTTTGTGAAAGCACTAGACAAGGAGAGTAGAGCCTTTGTTTATTTGAAAACAATATTTCCAAACCTTTCATGTACAAAAATTGGCGAAGGGGTTTTCGATGGCCCTTAAATTCGAAAATTGCTTCTAAGTTCTAACTTTGAAAAGTTATTATCAGCAAATGAGAAATCTGCGTGGAATTCATTTCGACAAATTGTTTCTAACTTTCTAGGAAATATCAGGAGTCCAAATTACAAAGAAATCGTCCGTGATTTGCTTGAAAATTATTCAAAAATCGGTAAATATTAATTGAATTTTCTTGTTCATATATGTTTATTTTTCCTAATTTCTTATTTATAGCCAATTTACACTACAACGAAATGTAGTACTTTCGAGATTTCGAGCCAAATCTAGTTGTTTTTGCTAGATTTCCCGTACAAAACAAAATCTACTCCGTAAATAGATTTATTCGAAATCTAGTAGTACTTATTGATGCAACTATGTTTTTCCCCATATAGCACTAAAAACTACTTCCCTGCACAAGAAAAAAATTACATTTTAACAAAAAACAATAATAGCTGCTTGTTAAAATTATTAAAAAAAATTCAAAAATTTTGTAAAATAGTAAAAAAAATGCAAATGACAAATAATATTGATAAAATAAATGAAGTTGATTATAAAGAAAATGTAATGCAAATTTTTAAATGCCTATTTCTTTATATGTAAGTATGTGTTACACAAATAACTTTCAGTCGGCGGTTTTTGTTGTTGAAACCAAATCTCGCTAATGTATAATGTAAACGAACTAGATTTGGAGGAAGTTTTCAAATAAAATCTACTATATTTCGATGTAATGTAAATACCCTATTAAGGTGTAAATATATCACTAACAATACATTTCTTGCACTATCATCTGGACTGTTTTCCGGAAAACCTTGGTGATTTCATCAACAACTTAAGACCATGGAGCAACGTTATCAGGAGCTATGAAATGATAATATGATAGGAGATTTTATTTGGTTTCTTCAAACAAAAGTCGAAATTATTTTTAGATTATGCTTTGTAAATCTTGTTGCTTTGTAAAATAACTACTTGATAACTTTGTTTGTACTTTCACTTTATCGGGAATAAAACAGGAACTTATCCATGGATTTTCATGAAAAAAAATTTATTTTTTTTTCTAATATATACAGCTTTATGAAAAAATAATAAAATAAAGGATTAAACAAAATACTGTACAATAAACAGGGTAAACCCGTTAAAAAATCATAAAACTTTTAGCTCTACACAAATTTGCGATAAAAAGATGTCAAAGTAGGTACTTTTACTTTATCGGCAATAAAACACGAATTTATCCATGGATTTTCATGAAATAAAATTTATTTTACTTCTAATACATGCAGCTTTGAGCATAAGTACTAAAACTGGTAAGTATTTGTTGATTAAAATTTTTTATGAATTTTTTGAATTCAAAAATTTTACAAAAAAAAAACACCACTTTGGCCTTAATAACTCCAAAAATAATGGCTAAATTAAAAAATGATATTAGAGGAACTTAAATCTGGCGTAATTTAAATAGTTTTGACGGATTGCGTAACAAAATCGGGTACGTCGTTCTAAAGTTACAATAAGATGTAAGGAGCAGCCTTTTCAAATATCTCAATTTTTAGAAAAATTTTTTTTAAAAAAAACCTTACCATAGAATTTGAAATAATGGTGATTTTTGCAGTTAAGTGATAGTTATAGCGGATCAAAAAAATATAGTGGTTAGTCAAGGAAAAAAAAATTTCCCATTTGTTGCATAGTGTAATTCGTGTCCGGCTCGTGTGGAAATTTTGGAAGAAAAATCAGTGATTAAAAAAAAACATAGATCATAATCATCCAGATCAAGAAGTGTTATACCAAGAGCTATTTCTTTAATAAAAAAAAATTGCATAGAAAATGTAAGTGTAATCGGGCAAACTAATGCAATGAGTTGCATTCGAGCTGCGTTTAACCGTGTGAGATCCAAGTAATTTTTCTATATAAAACTTTTGATTTTGTAATAATTATAAATTTTTTAAAATACATACATATGTAGGAACCAAGACGCAACAAAAAATTTAGATTATTCAAAAATGCAACGTGGTTTACAGTACCTAACTGAAAAGGTTTTCATTCGCAATGAATGTGTGATCAAAATGCAGGCACAAAGTTTGGCGGAGGGCTCAAATGAGTATTACTATCCATACTTTTTCAACCTCGTAACTTAAAAAAATACGGGTTTGACTTTTTCATATCAAACGATTGCTATTTTTGTGTTCTATTAGTACAACAACTTATTATTTCAATAATTTATTAATATTTACAGAATTGAGACAAAGTATTGAAATAATAAGTTCTTGCAGTAATAAAACACAAAAAAAGCAATCGTTTGATATGAAAAAGTCAAAACCGTATTAGTTAAAGTCACGAGGTTGAGAAAGTAAGGCATCGAAATAGTGTTTTATGTTACATAAAAATCAATAATTAAATTTAGTTATTAACATCTTTCTGTAAGCTATCGCATTTATAATTTAGCGTGATAAGTATTTAAAATTGTCTTTACCATTTAGGATATTATATACATGAAGGGTTTTTGAAACTTTTTTATATTCGCCAAAATGTAGGTATTTTTTTCATCTTTCATGTATACGAAATTAATGCTAAAAAATTGTTTTTAATACAGATTAAATATTTAAAGAAATGTAATTCTTAAGTCCAGAAAATGTTTTTTAACTGAAAAATGTGTACAAATTTGAACTATTGTCTTCACAATTTAACTTGAGCCTCAACGATCTCATGTATGAGTAGAGATTTGGAGTAGTTCTCGATAAAAATAATGATACAAATTAAAAACTTAAATGACGAGGTTGTATATTCAAATTTTTTGAAACTTGTACGGATTTTGTTTGCTTTACCCAATGCAATGACGATGCAACAGTGGAAGAGGCTATATTAATTTCGAGTGCACTTATTGTCACATTAGAAAATTCAGGAGGCTTATTCTGAATTGCGATGCGATAATCAATGCGATGCGAAAACACATAAATGCGAACAATTCCTATTCTGTATTGCGATATTCGCAATGTTTTTTTAATTGTATTTCAAATGCGAAAAGGGGGCAAGTCGGTATTCTACATTGCGAAAACAAATGTCAAATTCGCAAAATTTATTCGACAACAAAATAGCATTCGCAAAGTACAAACATGTAAGTGAAAGATAATATTTTATTTATTTATTCATCATATATTTATTATTTAATTCAGGGAAGCAAGCAATAAGACCATCAAACGCGTCAATTTGAAATAATGATAGAATTTATGAATAAGCACAGCCAATTGGCAAGAGGCCATTTGAACACACAACGCACGTGCCATAGAATCAATTTTTATTATTTTTTTTTCTTGCAGAATGTCCTAAATAAATTTTATAAACAATTATCACAGCCTAACACAAACAATTTTTTTATTTTTAATTTGACTTTTGTTGACACTGACATTTATTTGAGCAGCGTTGCCACGATTTGAAATAAATTGCGAATGCCAATTATCTTTCGCATCGCATTTCATTTGCGCATCGCATTGATTTTCGCATCGCTATTCAGAATAAGCCTCCAGTTCAAAATTAAAGTTTTGATTTTAAGTAGGGATGCAACGATATGCTTTTTGCCGATATGATACCTATACCGATACGAAAAACAAAATATCGCCGATACCGATACGAATATTGAATTTGAATTCAAGTTAAAATAACCAAAACCCAAGTAGAGTAATTTATAGATGATATTTTTGTCAAGCTTATAGGGCCTAAATTTCTTCAATGTAAATAAAATTAAATTTTTAATTACTATTTTTGTTCTCGACGTTTCGTCGATTGTTTGTCGACTTTTTCAAGGGATTGTAATATGGTATTTAATCACATTAAACAGTTTTACATGTACCAAGGAGCATACAAATATAAAACATCATTTTAATATTTAAACACATATTAATTTCAAATATATCACAGCTGAACTTATGGCAACAATATAACTTGCATTTATTGTTAGTAATTTAATAGAGTATTTTTTTATTATACAAAACTACAGTGAAAGAGATTATTAATATTTAAAATTTACATTAAGAAGATTTTTGTTTAAAAAACAAACTATTCCCAACTTTTGCGAAGAAAGACGATTTTGCAAGTCCACCTGAACCAGACCTGCATTGGAAAATTGTCTCAGATGCGACAGATCTAGTTTGAAAACTTAATCATTTCTGCGCGATTTTTTTCAAGTTTGGGTTTAAAATGTCATTTCGACCGTAAACAAGCGGGTCTGCGTCTCTAGAAATATATGTAAGAAGAGATAAGGTATCTTTCCACTTCTTCACCAGCAGAATCAAAGCAAAGGATGAAATTGGGCTCATCCTCCTCGGATTCTCTTATAATTTTTTCACAAACGCTCAAAAGACCAATTCTTTTAGACTTATCAGAACTAGTACCACCTGTAGCGGTGACTATGCTTTCAACAATTTCGGAATGCAGAGATATGTTAAGTACAGTGTTACCAGAACTTTTAGAAGTAAAATCAGCAAAATAAGATGATTTTTTAAAAATCTTCAAATTCATTTTCAAAACTATTTTGGACTTTTGTTTTATTTAGATTTACCTGACGTTTGCCGATGAATGCGGAAAATAAGTATATTTTGAACAAATTTAGTTAGAGTAGGAAAACCATAATCGGAACCAGCACTTTTGATTAAAATTTTTTTTTTCAAAAACATATTAAAGTTATTTCTTCCTTATTTAGGATATTGGTTAAGTTGAACCGTTTTTGTTCTCAAAACTCAGAATCCAGATCTTGTTTTTAATTTTCTTTTAACGAATTCGCCTCGCTTTGAAACATTCTACAGTCGAACTTCCACAACTCGAATCGCCATTACCCCAAAAAAACTTCGACTTATGGAGACTTCGTTACAGAATTTTCTTGCTGGAAAAAGAATGAATTGCAAACATGTGTGTACATTATGTATTTTTTATTGTTTAAAACAGGCACTATTTGAAAGCTGCACTTCCGGCAACAGTGGTTAAGTAGCTCAATTATAAGTTTTTCGAAGATTGCAGTCGATTGTCTTTGAAATATTCGAGCATTGTATTGAGGTTCAAAAAGTGTAGACAAACAATAGGTTTCATTATTTTTTAAAGCATCAAATCTGTTATTTAAAGCTATTGCTAAGTCAGCCGCTAAACTTTTAGACGATCCATCGCCGTTGATTCATTAATTATATGAAATAATTTCATTATTCTATTTTAATATTATGCTCTACTTTTTAATGTGTTTGTTGCAACAAATAAGCATAGAAAATTAATTTATTTGTTCAAAAATACTCAAAAAAAAAAAGAAAAAATATCATCGTGTCGTATCTTAAATATCGCCGATATATCAGTATTCGTCACATCCCTAGTTTAATTTTTTTCATTGAATTTAATCAAAAGAAGATCAAATTTATATTAACCATTTGTCGAATGTGCTTCTATGAGTTGTATTTCAATTTATAAAGCTTTTTACAATAGTCTTATTCCCTCAATATTTTACATACTTATTTGCCTAAGCCAACCTTTTGTTAACATTGAACATATGTACATACAATTTTTTTTAGTTTTCTTAATTATTTTTGTTATTAAAGCTGTATATCTGTATAGCATATGTATAGTAAACATATGCGAATAAAATAAGTTTTTTATAACTATTGTTTTTTCTTGGATTTTAATGACTAAAACGCGTAGGGATTTTTGTAGGGATCATTTTTTCAACGTGTATGGAGAAAGTGGATTTTTAAGTATGCGTAGGTATTTTTAAAAAATCTTCTGGCAAATCTGCGCTATCATTAAAAACTTTTATTTTTAGTGCAAATTTTGTTAAAGTGCTTTAAAAAAACAATATTTTACACTTGAAACAAAGAAAAAGCTAAGAAAAATCAAGTTTACGAAAATCAGTTAACTATTAAATCTTATAAGATACATACATGTTCCTCTTGTTTATGATTAAAGGCCCAACCATAATATATATAAAGTCGCTTAAGTCAACTTAAGCAACTGTGCGAATACATATACATACATAAAACATATGTGGCGAACTATAATGTACTTAATGACACTTTTCGTTAAGTTTCGTCAAATGTCATTTGTAAAATGTCATTGTTAAAAAAATAAAATAATTTTAAATGGATAAAGAAAAATAAGAAAAATAGGAAATTTAGAAAGATATTTAAATTTTATTCCATTTTTTTTTAATAAGTACGTGAAGCAAACGATATTTTTTTCTTTTTTAAGCGTTGCTTGCAAATTAAATAAAACATAAAATAAACAAATACAGGGCAGTTATTTTTGGTACTTTTTAATTGGAAGTACTCGCAAGAAAACAAAATATGGCACAAATATACAACGTGGATCTTAAGTTTATGTAAGTACATAATGACCCCCTAAAAAGGGCCAACCATAATATACACTAGGCCGCTTAAGTCAACTGTGCGAATACATATAAAACATATGTGACCAACTATAAAGTACTTAATGACACTTTTCGTTAAGTTCCGTCAAATGTCATTTGCTTAAGCAAAGTGCCAAACTGAACGCACATTCCGTACGGAATCAGCTGTTTGTTCATTGTTACAAAAAATAAAATAAATTGAAATGGATAAAGAAAAACAAGAATATAGAAAAAGAGGAATTTTACATATTTTAATTTTGTATCCAATTTTTATTAATAAGTATGTATCTACAATAGAGCGACTCAAAAAAAAAGTGATTTTGTTACCCTACCTCTCTGAAAATAAAGGTTGATATGTTTTATGATGATTCCCAAAGTATTTTGGTTCTAGTGTGACCATCCGTGAGCTGGACCATTTTTAAAAAAGGTCTTTTTTTCCGTTTTTCGAATTTGCTTGTACTTTGCTCCAAGACGACATAAATAAAATTTGTTATCATCGAAAAGGGTTTTTTGAAGCAGCATCCAATGGTATATAAAACTTTACCACTTGCGACCTACTTATTGAGATATTTAACTAAATACATATTTTCGTTTCGGGTTTTCATACCAATTCTACGTATGTGGAAGTAATGTTCTGCTTTTCAAATTGAATCTGTTTTAAAATAATGTTAATTTATTTTTTTTTTTGTAATTATTCACGTAAACCGTGAAAATCGCGATATATTTTATCTTTTTTTCATATATAGGCAATATGGGTATAAGATTTTTTCATTTTTCAATTTATCAAAATGTGAAAAATATAAAATTAATAAAAAAACACGTAGAATTTAATTTTGATTTAATTAACATTTTAGTTGTTTTGAAATAAATTTTCAATTTAAATTTTAAAATAAAATAATTTAAACATGTAGAATTGTTGTTGGGAATTGTCAATATTTAATTAAATAAATTAACACATTGTTTGAAATGGCAAAGTTTTTTGATCACTTTCTTAATTAAAATTAAAAATATCGTTTATTGAAAATATTTTTTCAAAATTTTAAAATTTGTAGTAATCAATATAAACATTTTGGTAATAGGTGCAAAATCGACAACTTGTTTGCTTGATATTATGAATTTAGAACAAATTTGGTGATTGGAGAAATTTAACAATTTTTTCTGTGTGTATTAAAAAAAAAAATATAATAAAATTTGCATAAATAAATTTTTTTTTTTAAACTATTTAAATCAGATAGCTCATTCTGCTCCACCCTGATTATATTTCCCGTCTCTTCGTTTTACATTTTAAGTTATAATCTAATAAATTGCCAAAATCGACCGAAATATAGTAAAACATATGAAAAATTATTTTTTTATTAGGTTTAAAAAATAAACATTTTTTTCTAATAAAATCAAAAAAGTATAATCAATTGTAAACTTTAGGTTTGTTTGAAAATTTAAGTTTTTGGCGCAATTTGACTTTTTTTCTCCAGCCTTAACAACGAACAATTTGTGCGGCTCTAACACCACAATTTTTACCCGATTTAAGAATGGGTTTTTAGTACTTGATCAGTGAGATGTTTGTTGTCATTTGCGAAAATTCAATTTCCAAAATTTTTTATTAGAATGTTTTATTTTCGCCACGTTTTTTTAGCAAAGTGAGAAAATTACCAAAATTCTTTAAACATTTTGAAACGTTTTAAAATTTTATTGGGTTATTTCTTTGGAACTGAAATCGCCGGATAATAAAATTTTCCCGCTTTTCCGGGAAGTGAAAAAATTCTGGGGAGAAAGAAACTAATCTTAAGCTTTACAAAATAATCACCAATGAGAACCTTACCAAATATTGCGCACTGTAAATAAAATTATTATGCTTTTAGTTATTAACAAAAGTTTGTTTGAAAATTTAAGTTTTTGGCGCAATTTGACTTTTTTTCTCCAGCCTTAACAACGAACAATTTGTGCGCTTCTAACACCACAATTTTTACCCGATTTAAGAATGGGTTTTTAGTACTTGATCAGTGAGATGTTTGTTGTCATTTGCGAAAATTCAATTTCCAAAATTTTTTATTAGAATTTTTTATTTTCGCCACGTTTTTTTAGCAAAGTGAGAAATGTACTGTAAACTTGTGTAATGATTTAATTACAAAAACTCTTTGAACATTTCGAAACGTTTTAAAATTTAATTGGGTTATTTCTTTGGAGCGGAAATCGCGGGATAATAAAATGTTCCCGTTTTTCCGGGAAGTGAAAAAATTTTGGGAAGAAAAAACTAATTTTAAGCTTTACAAAATAATCACCAATGAAAACCTTACCAAACCTTGCGCACTGTAAATAAAACCATTATGCTTTAGATTATTTATATTGTTTTTTTTTTATTAATAAAACACATACATACTTATTTATAATTCGTTCGTAATCTTTTTTAGTTTTAATTTGACATTTAAGAAATCATGGAAATACTAAATTGAACATTGATTGACATAAACATATGTATACTACATAATTTTTTTTGCAATACAAAAAAAAAAAATAAATATGAGTGATATAACTAACTATATTTAAATCATTAATTTTACATGGTTATATATGTACATATGTACGTGTTTTAACATGTAATTATCGAAAGTAAAACCCTGAAAGCTTTTTACATATGTAGCTTTACTTAAGGTATTTCCTAAAAGTTGTTAAAATTATTATGCACATATGTATGTACATTAGTGGTATGACTATTTGTTTACGAAAAAACTACAGGGCTGCACGCTATGCACCATATCGTACTGATAAAACAAATCGACTTCCGCACCGAATCGAATTTCTTAAATCTTCCAATACTTTTTTATATTTTTTAAATCAGCCTTAAGGCCCAACTATAATATGCATAATTCTGCTTAAGCTTCTGTCAAAAATTAACAAAAAGTCTCTCAAATGCATTTAAAAAAAAAAACAAAATTAAAAATATTTGATCTCGTACGAAAAGTGTGATCAGTTTCACACTTTGCTTAAGCAAATGAAAGATTCATAAAACTCAACAAAAAGTTTCCTAAAGTTCAATATGGTTTGACACATATGATTAACATGTATTGGAACAGTTGCTTAAGCCAACTTAAGCATATTATAGTGTGGCCTTTATTATGAGAGGCGTTGTCGTGGTCGAAGTCAAAGTAAAGTAAAACACATGGAAATTTTATGGTATGTGTGTCGTTTACGACAATCATAATGCCAATTTTGAAAAAGGATTGGTTTTCGACTACGGCAACAAGACTCAAATTATGGACGAATATGTAGTATAATACTAACATTTCCAACGTTTCCAACTAAAATATTTCGCGATGTTATCATTATAAAGAGTGTTTTTTATAGAGGTTTATAACTTCGAAATGGAATAAAACAAAAAAGAATTTTTTAAATTGACTTGAAATTGACTTTATTCGAATGATAATCTCCCCGAAGAAGTCAGTAATCATGGCTCTATAGCGGTCACCATTGACTGTAAAGTTCTGACCAGCAAAGTTTTTAAAGAAGTACGGACCAATGATTCCACCAGCCCATAAAGCATACCAAACAGTCAGTTTCTCTGGATGTAACGGTGTCTCAACATACCCTTGAGGATTATCATCACTCCAAATACGGCAGGTTTGTTTACTGGCGTATCCATTCAAACAAAATTTAGCTTTATCGCTAAAGAAAATTCTTAAAACTTAACATAAATAACTTGATAGCTGACAAAACGGCCGCCAGTTAAAAAAGTGCTGCCAACTTAAAGTTTTATAACTCTATAAAAAACACCCGGTTAATTGCGGGAAATATATTTTGTTGATGAGAGTATAAGTAAATAACAGAAAACAGTGCAATTTAGTACGATATTACATTTTTATAA
Organism: Pollenia amentaria; assembly: GCA_943735925.1. Taxonomy (NCBI): domain Eukaryota; kingdom Metazoa; phylum Arthropoda; class Insecta; order Diptera; family Polleniidae; genus Pollenia; species Pollenia amentaria. The sequence continues at coordinate 205,101,623 of OX031009.1, read as the reverse complement.
AAATTAAAAAAAAATTTATTTCGTTTGATTCGGGAATTTTTTTAACGATCGCGAAAAAGTAACAATGTGTTTCTTTACATGTATTTGTCAAAAGCCTAAACACACTTTTATGCCATGTTTTTGATATTTGCAAAAAATGCAAAATGTCATGATCCTGACGTACATAAGTTTAATTTTTAAAATGTCTAAACTTTAAATATAAACTTATAGCATATTTATAATTTTTTAATACAGTTTTTAACAATTTTTTTTTAACTTAATTATATGGAATCATACATATGTATGTGCGCATGGATCTCTTTTTCCATTTTAAACTATTTTAATTAAAACTAGAAATATAAAATGTATTATTTACAATAATAATGAAAAAGATATATATAAATACATACATTTTTAATTTGTAATGCTTTCTATATATAAAAAATTTCTGAGCTTAATTTAGTCCTCCTAGCTTATATGGTATGAGCGTTATTGTGCCAAAACCATTATTTCGTTGGAAAAAGGTTGTTATTTGTCCATAAATAGTTTATTTATAAACCGATTTCATTAGTTGTGATTACTATTATTCTATTAAGGTTATTTTGGGTGAAAAGTTCATAGATTATAAGAAGACTTCAAAAAATAAAGGGTTTTAAATAAAAATTTGAGATTCATGAAGGAAAATTATATGCAGTCGTGGTTTTTTGCTCATATATCAGCCATTTGTAGACCGACCTTACCGAATTTCAATAGCAAACTTTAACGTAGTATAACTGATATAAATAAATAATAATCCACAAACTAACGGACAGACGGAAATCGTTTAATAAGATTCCATAATATAACAATATACCTATAGGATCTTTTTATAGGATCTAAGATCAGTATTGCAGAAATTATAAACGTAATGACAAAACATATTTATATCAATGAACTTATTTATAATCTTTACCTGTAATGAAGGATATAAAAATCAATTAGGTTAATAACAGTGTTGTCAATTTAGCCATTATGTGGCTATCTTTAGCCATCTTTATCCTCTTAAGCCATAAAACTGTGATTTTAACTGTAAGCCATGTTTATTTAGCAACATTTTCTTTAACTTTTTAAAGTTTTTTAAAAAAACTATGATTAATGTTAACGAATATTTTTAAATTTATTTCGCAAGCAACTTGAAGGACTATAAAAACTTTTTCTATTGATGATTTAAATTTCTCGTTATTAAAAAAATTTTATTTTTGTATATTTTATTGTTACAACAATTTTATTAAACTAAAGATAATCATCTCTTATGTACAATTTTATTATAAATTGTTGGCAGTTTTTTAATTAATAATAAACTGTTTTACTCAGAAAGTTGGCAGCACTGGTACAATGTAATAGTGGTACATTTATTAACATAATCAATCAATAATACTCGTAAGTACAAAGGAGTAATAAATGTGATGCTTTCTTGTGCACAGTGGGTGTAATGTTGCAAGTATATTTGCTATTTTAGACAACATTTTACAACTATTGGTTGTCATTAAAGTTTTACTGCCTTATTTATAAAAAATGAAACAGGTTAATAAAAGGTTTATTAAACAAATTTGTATACAAAATTCGTTTCATTAACCCTTTATTAACATGTTTTATATAAGAACTGAACGTGCACCTAAAGTTTTTGTAATTAATTATGTGTATTTTTCTTTCCTTAATATATACACTACAAGTTCAAAAATATCGTTCTGTTCACAATCACTTATAAAATACTTATTTTAATTTGCATTTCAAAATATTTTTTTATAACTAAGTAGATATAATTTATTTTTATTTTTTAAAATCATTGAATTTAATTTTTTTTTATAAATCAAGAAATATTTGTTCTCAATAAATAACACAAATTTATATAAACTAATAAACATAAAAAACACTAAATTAATTGATTTTTGGTGGGCTTGTTTAATAAAAAGAATTCATCACCAGCGAACACAGGCCAAAGCAACTTTTTTTAAAACATAATTGTATTTAAAAGTTTGTTCAATCAAATTCCGAACTCAGTAAATAATAAACAAATTAAACTAAATTAATTCATATTATAAAAGCATGATTTAAATTTTGTTAAATGTTTTAGTGCTCAATTAAAATTATATTTCAATATCTATCGCTTCTTTTGTTAAAATAATTTTCGTAGTCTTCATTTTGTAATTGACCAGCTTCAAACAATCCTTTTTTTGCAGCCATTTACGAGTATTGAAATTGCATTACATATGTATATATTGATGCATAAATGCGGAATATACATATAAGCATAATAATAAATTATGTACATATCGTTGGCATCATATAGAAAGGCCCAAACTCGAAAATTTTCGGAATTGAGTTTTTTAGTTATTCTAATACATTTTACAAAAATTACAAAATGTATGCTATAGAATGACAAATATCGGGCTTAGAAGCAATTTCACATATTAATACAACAGTTTCTATTATGTTTATACATGCTCCCGTAAAGTTGCAATTATCTGAGTTAGGGCTCTTCTACATGAGACAAACGATTAATTAAAAACTATTTTGGCCATTTTAAAATTTTTTAAGTTATAATTGCAGAAGTTGGAATGCATAAAAGCGTAAAATTGTTAAGCCGTGTGTCCACTACTAAGTTTTCTTGAGGAAATTGCTTCTACAAGTTTTTGTCGTGTAAAAACGTTTTAGAAGTCAACTTCCAGAAGTTACGGCTTGCAAAAGTAACTTGCAGCAATTATGTGGAAATACTTGAACGACTTTCTATGAACTGCAAGTGTTTTGAAGACTTGAAGAACAAAAGTTATCCTGAATTATGGGACACGTCTTTAAAAGACTATAAGAATAAAACTAAAAAACAAAATGTTTTTAAGGCAATATCCAATGATAAACTGTAAACTGCTTTTGAATACTTGTTTGAATTGTAGATAAAATTTATTTAAAATCATCTAGACATACTAAGGAAATTTTTTAGCTGCATGGAATTTTCGGTCTGCAAATTTTCAAGTTATGTATTTTGGAAACTTAAATCTACGTGCTGCACCCAATTTATCATTTCTTTTTGTTTCTTTTTAACAAAATATGCTGCAATAGCAGCTGCCAATCTTATTTTGCCACAAGGAATTTTTATACTGTCATTTGTAAAAAAAGCAAACTCATTGTGTGGAAACACGTCTGAAATTTCGGCGTAATAGCTACTTCTGGAAGCAGACTTCTGCAAGTTTCGGTTTGAGTGAAAACACTTCAGCAAATACTTGCAGAAGTTCTTCCGCAAGTGACTTGCTAGTGGACACCGGTGTGCATATAAGCGATAAATACTGTACATCTTTTAAAAATTAACCTGTATATAACTGCAGTTAATATTGTGTATGTAGTAAAAGTAAACTACATTTTAATACTTTAGTATAAACAACGGTACTAAAGAAACCGCAATAAAAAACAACATTTCGGAATAATCCTTTACAAATTCTTAATTTGGAATATATAAGAGCGAAGTGATTTGCTCGGAATAAAAATTTTGATAATTATGACGTTTAATCCGCAGAATTTTTTAATGAAAGTGTACATTTATCATATAAAATATGTTATTTGCTTAATAAGTTTAAAACAACTTTTTCGAACCATACATTTTTATTTGAAAATAAATTCTAATTATGTATTTTCAAGAAATATAAGTACTACATACACTAGGGATATCATTTTTTTGGCGTCATTCACCCAGGGGTCTATTTCACTAGTTCAATTTGGAAAAATAACCAGACGCACCGAAATCGATTTCTAAAAAGCATTCGATACATTTTTTTTATCAGTTTTTAAATAACCTCATTTTCAAAATATGATATACCTATACAGTTTTCATCAACGTCTTTTAATTAAGTCTAAGTATCTCCAAATGTTTTCAATTTTTCAACACATATTTTGCTTATCTTATAATTTATTTTGACCAAACCTCTTATTTTTCGTTTCCACCTCCAACCTACAAATTACAAAAAATTTAATAAATTTATCTTAAAATATTATTTCAATACAAAAATACACATTTACCTTTACGTGTACGGTTTTACCTTGGGGGATTTGATATATGCAAAAAATGCTAGGAATTATTTCCATAATATACATATGTACATAATTTGATCGGTATTTGCTTTCAAATCATGAAGAATCTGAATGTCTTTTAAGCCAGAGGTCCACATCACGCTATCCATGCGTTGATGCGTTGAAAAGTTACACGGCACTCGCGTAGAATGAACGCATTAATTTTCATTAAGAACACGCCAAGAAAGTATTAAACGCATAGAAAGCGTGGTGTGCACCTCAAGCTTTACGTTTTGATTTAAATAAAATCTATAAAACATTTTTTTCACAGTTTAATTTTCTCGTAAAATTCGGAGGGTCTAAAGCCATTTAAGGGATGTATATGGGTTTATTTGGCCTCTCCTTCGCTACATACTTAATTATGCTTAATTTAAATAGTTTTCAATAAATGTTTAATAATTTTGCTTAAATTACTGGACAATTTACTTTGTAATAATTAATGAAAATTACTTAAATTACTTTTAAGCGCACTTTAAATTAATTCAGCATAATATAAATGTAGCCCATCGAGAATAACATTTCCATCAATTGTTTCCTTTTCACAAAAAAATTTATGGTGAAAATGCCAATTTGGAGGGGAAAAGCTGTTCACTTCTTATTTACGATAGACGTTATTATTTTTCCCTATCGATGATAAAAGGAAAATAACTTTTCGCTAGCTATTTGTTCTCATATAAAAATGTATGATCACAAGCAGGTCTGAAAAAATCTATTAAAATTCTAATGCATAATTCATTAGTTAGTCATTTCATTATTTACAGGGTTTACTTAATTACCTAATCGTTTAAATAATTTTTCTGCAATAATTTGAATAAATTACTTGCATTTTGTATTTGTTATATTTAAAAATTTTAGATATGCTTTTGATGAGATCAATAAATTTGTTGAACATAATATTTTTCCCACTGTGCAAAAAAAATTATAATGATTATTCTCATAATGCCTTTCCGTCACAAGGAATTTTGTAACAAAAAACTAAAAAATAGCAGCAGCAACATACAAAGGAGGAGATGAAAAAAATACTTGAAATAAATACATATTTAATTGAGACCACAATCTAAAGTATGTTGATCAATCGTAGTGCGTAAACGACTTTGATCGCTTTGTGAACGTTTCAAACCGGTACGCCAGCGTTTAAGACAACCCAAGATGTATGAATGTTTCGTGCGACTCAAGACATAAACATAAGGGTCCGATGTAAAATGTAATGCCATCAACATATCGGCTACCAAAAAGAAAGGATGAGCTTTGGGTACACGATTTGGTACAATAGCCATGGGTATGGCAATCTAATTGAAAATAAAAAAAGAAAATGAAAACAAATACATACATTAAATACGTTAAATTCGCATTTGAAATAACGTTCTCAATTAAAAATCAATTTATAATTTGTGCCGTATGCCTTTCTGTCTGTCTGTCTGTCTATTTACTGTCTATACCATACACACTCACCATTTGTGGCATCCAACAGATAACAAAGGAAATACTCAAGAACAACATTAATTTGGCAAATTTAATTTCATCTGGCGATGCGGTTGCTGTCAAAGTCACGCTGTTAGTGTGATGATATTGTGGTATGTTTGCCGTACTACTTTGATGATGCTGATACAGTGTTGTTCCGCTGGAGCTTTCCCCATCAATTTGTGCGGTCGAACCCTTTTCACAGCGATTAACCATGTCGTAAGTCATATGACGTTGAGTGGTACGTGTACGACCAATGAAGCAAAGAACGCGTGTAACAAACAAGTTGCAGGCGACTATAACCACACATAATAAAGTGCCTGGAAAAAAAGTAAAAGAAATAATAAATAATTTTATAATGCTGACAAATGTTACGCAATGAAGAGGTATTAGAACAAAATCAATGAGCAAATTTACTTTAGCAAACAATAAAGAGCAGCAAAGTGAAACAACTTGAAAGGAATATTAAACCAAGTTTTTTCAGCAATGTTTCAATAATATCCAGTACATACATGCACATTTTATGGAGCGAGCTTATTTTATTTTTATTTTCTACAATAGAGAATAAGTCTTTAGAAATTTAATAGAACAGACTGTGTAATTGTGTAAAAGAGGGAGGCCTTGAAATTTGTGGTGTTAAACTGAAATGTTTTATTATGCAAAAATGAGCTTTAAACGAATTTAAAAAACAATTTAGTTAATTAGTTCATTAAAAACTACAAAGGTTGACATTTTACCACTTTTTTAAAGTTTTTTAACCGTTCCAACTGATTCTAAGGTTTTTTGGCGCGCTGAAGCCGAATATGAACTCAGTTTCTTCCATAGCGTCACATTTATCAGATAACCGTCGATTTGTGTTTTTCGCTGTATAAGATTTTTAGTTTTAATACGATTTCAGTCCATTATGGCTTAAAACATTTGTAATCAAATGGACCATAGAATAAAATTACAAAACTATGGATTTTGTTATTAGTTGTGGTAAAAACATCTTCCGAACACAGAAAAAATTCTCCTACGTTTTTAACCAATTAAATTATAATTAAAAAATAAAATCACTTTTAAAAATTTTATGAAGTGAATTAAACGTTTTCAGTGAATTCACAGTTTAATCAAGTTAATTAAACGTTTTATTGATACTATTCACTTGTTTACTGGTGCAAATATTAAACATTTTTTATTTAATTTAATTTGATCAACAGTAGCTTAATCTTAGACGATTAAATGTTCGATTAATTTAAAATTGCTGATTTCGATTAAAGGATTAATCGAAGAATTTATGCCGATTAATTGAATAATAATACATATATGGGGTTTCTGTAAAATGTATAGTTTTTTAAAGTCTTAATTCAAATAAATAAACCAAAACTTTCAAGTTGTTCACAAAAACTGCTCGTCTAAACTTGTTTGAATTGACAGCTGTTCCAGTGACGAACGTGTGTTACACGCACTGAAATACGTGTGGCATACTTTGTGTGTACGGGGCACTCGGAACTCTATATACGTTTTAGGTTTACTTTTATATAGACATGGCCGTTTTTTCATTGATTACCAGCAACCCACAAAGTGTACGAGAAAGTATCCGCCTTTCATACAATTCTATGTACTTTGTATTATCGTTTTGTAATAAAAATAAGACATTTCTCACATACCTAGTATACGGCGCAGTAATTAACATAATGTACTTGTTCATATTCAAAGTATATGGAGTTGTGCAACAAATACACCCTACCGAAAATGTTAAAAAAATTAATAAATGTTTTTTGTATTTTATTGTTTTTTCTTTATTTATAATTATTTTTTATTAGAATTATTAATAGTTATACTCAAACAATTTCATAATACATAGATTAAAAAACTTAACTGTCCGTTCGCCGATATCGAACGTTATGCAAAAACAAAACACATTGTTTGTATTGAAAAAACTTGCAAAATAAAGGTATTCTCGTCAACTGCAATGTTGCGAAAAAGCAAAATATCAAAAACATAAAAACATAGTCAACAATTTGCACACCATCGTAATTTTACGAAAATATAATGTTCTTGTCAAGGAGCCGATGAAAATTCTTACGTAATCCTCGATGAATCAAAATTCGTTTTATAACAGTTATCTGGAAGAAAGCAGCAATTATTAAAAAACAAATGGGAGAATATACAGCACAATTGATAAAAATTAACCTACCATTTCTTCTTTATTTTCTTCTGAGCGACGCTTCACAGTTATTGCACTTTTTAATTTTATTAATTATAATTAACATTAAAGCTGCATTGCCACACAGCAACCTGGCTCATCAAACTCACATTTTTACAATAGCGCCAGTAATAAAAACTTCACACGTACGGTGTAACGTGAGCTTATTTATTAAAATGTTTGGAAAAAATTAAAAATTTATTTTTCAATTTTTTTAATGAAATTTTATTACGAGTAATAAATGAATGAAAAAAATTAGACTGTTGGTATTTTTATAAAAATTGAAAAAAAAAATATCTCTGCCTGCAGACTGTATCATGTATATTGTACAATATGTAGTAAGTGAAAGCAAACTCTGTGTTACTATTTGCCTTACAATTCTGAGTGCTCGGAATATTAGTAACTGTGGTGTCACAGCTGTCAAAGGCTGCACCAAATTTCATTTTAAAAATGCCCCCGACGAAGAAACAACTCAAAATAGTAGCACGACTCAGAGTATTTTGTAAAAAAAGCGCAAACATTTTTTAGAACACAATTTTTTTTTAAGAAAGCACATTTATTTTTTAAGATATATATGAACTTAAAATTGGCAAACAAATGGAAGGATAAATTTGAGAGCAATCTCGTGGTCAATTTTAAAAAGTGTGAGTGCGTGAGTAAAAAAAAGTGAGAATGTATATCAAATTAAAAAGAAAGGCGAAACTTGATCGTGTGGCTTCCAAGTAAAGCAAAACATTTAAACAAGATTTTATTAAAAGATCTGTTTAATTGTTTGTACATATAAAATTATATGATCTCAACACATGTTCTATTTTTTTTTATCGTTTTAAAGGGTTTATCAATTAGTTTGCATATTTACGTTTGTTTTGTTTTTTGTGAATAAAATAAAATACTTGTAATTAATAACGTTTATTTACTCAAGTACCAATTTTTTCTAAGATTATCGAAAAAAATACCTTAATTTATAAAATTTCTGCATTTTGAATTATTCGATTAATTTTAAAATTTTAATCATGTAATCGAATAAGTCAAAACTGCCAAATATCGATTAATCGAACAAAGAAAGCCGATTATTTGAACGCCCTAGTGTCTATCTAAATAGGGATCTATCTATATAATATATATTTTATTCGACCTTTATTATTTCTAATATAATTAAATTATCGAGCTTAAAGTCTTTTTATATAAACAACTTTAAATGTTTATTATAATCAATTTCGGCACTTCTTTGAGTGCCTTCTTCAGGGTTTTTTTTCTTTCTGTTACAATTTTCACAAATTATTAACAAATTAAACAATATAACGATTAAAATGACAAATTTAAAAATTTTTTGTAATTTAATACAAAAAAATATTTTTCAATACAAACTTGATCAATTACAATATACATAATTATATTTAATTATTTAAGCTTGAGGTCTTTTTATTTAAAAAATATTATATTTATATATTTTTATCAATATTATAAATAAATTAATAGAAATAAATTTTTAACTTCCGTTTCTATTTTTATACAATAAATGTCTATAATTTTGTGCTACATTTTCAGTGTCCGACTTAAAATTCATTCTCGACATTGTTGGTACTTTTACAAAATTTCTAACATAAATCTACGTTTATAATTATTTTCTGTGTTTAATACAATCTGGATAATGGTTTAGATTAGCACAATGAGTTGATAAAGCTGTTTTTTGTGATGAAATATATTTATATTTTTGGTCTGACTTATGTCCTGTTATCCTAGTTTTTAGCTTATTTTTTGTTGTACCTACATATACTTTATTAACACAGTAGGTAAACTATTTACTAAAATGAAAGACAAAGTAAAGAGGACAGCGTAATAAAGTATATGTAGGTACAACAAAAAAATAAGCTAAAAACTAGGATAGCAGACCAAAAATATAGAAATATTTCATCCCAAAAACAGCTCTATCAACTCATTGTGCTAATCTAAACAGAGAAAATAATTATAAACGTAGATTTATGTTAGAAATGTTGCAAATTATAAAAGTACCAACAATGTCGAGAATGAACTTTAAGTCGGACACTGAAAATGTAGCACAAAATTATAGGCCATTAATTTATAAAAATAGAAACGGAAGTTAAAAATTTATTTATATTGTAATAGATTAAGTTTGTATTGAAAAATATTTTTTTGTATTCAATTACAAAAAATTTTTAATTTTGTCTTTTTAATTATTATATTGTTTAATTTGTTTAAAATTTGTGAAAATTGTAACAGAAAGAAAAAAAAACCCTGAAGAAGGCACTCAAAGAAGTGCCGAAATATTGCTTATAATAAACATTTTAAGTTTTTTATATAATAAGGGATCTATTTATGTTTAAAATTTTAATAAAATCGCTTAGATTGTTTTGGAGAGGCAGGCATTTTCCTCTACCTCCCCTCGTGGTCCTATTTTTTTTTTAAAAATTTATAGCTAATGCGCTCATATAAGTAGGAATCTATCTATCTTTAAAATTGCATTTAAATCTGTTAGATAGATTTGTATATGCAGCAATTGCCCCTACCTCCCCTAGGAGTCCTATATTTTTTAAAAAAAAATTTATAGCTAATGTGTCAATAGAAGTAGTTATCTTTCTATGTTTTAAGTTTCATGAAAATCTGTGTGACCGCTTCGGAGAGGCAGAAATTGCCCCCTAAAACAATTTTCACCTCCCGTCGTGGTCCTATTTTTAAAAAAATGTATTGCTAATGTGTCCATATAAGTAGGAATTTATGTATCTATGTTTCAAAATTCATTAAAATCTGTGAGGTAATTTCGGAGGGGTAGAAATTGCCCCCTAACTCCCCTTGTGGTCCCAGTTTTGGAACCGGCTTGGAGCACATCGGTTGGATGGTTCTAGAGTCTATAGAGGACGTTACTGACTTTTCAATAAAGTTTTTGGTTTATTTCCTTTATAATAAACCTCTTGAGTTCTTTTATTGCAACTTTAATAAAAATAAATAAAACACTTTAAACACTTTATTTATAGCTGATACTATAAACTATTCACACAACTTTATTTAGAACTTAGTCAGTTTAACCATTTATAATTGCGACCTCTATTGCGATCTACACACTTACGGCCTAAGTTATACAAAATAAAGCATGTCAATAAAGGGTTTATTTTGTTTTACTTAGGCCGTTAAACGTTAGTACTTATGGCCTGTTCAACGATCTCGAGAGCAAACCGAAGCGCACACCATCCATTCACTCGATTTCGAATCAGATTTGGTTCAACAATTTCGACAGCTTTCGATCGCTTGCTCTTACGAGTGTCAATATTTGTTACTTACGTATTAAAAAATATATAGCCAGTCCCACGATATCACACGTTAATGTTGGAATACAAATTACATTTAAAACAGCAACAAAATTTTAAAATTTGTTTTTGTTTTTAATGTAATTTTCTATGCGAACGTTAATGTGTGAGATCGTGGGATTGGCTAATAGTATTACCATATAAGATATTTCTATATTTTTTTGCGTTTTTGATCAAAAGTATCAATAAAAATTCTAATTTGCTTGATAACAAGTACAACCGTGTTTAAAATTTTATTAGCTGTATAGAAATGTAAAAAAAAAACCTTTTTTTTTGATACAAAAACTTAAAAAAGTGTAAGCAAAATTAAAATTTAATCAAAAGCAACAAATACAAACGAAAAAATAAATAAACCATACAAACAAATAAATAAAATAATCAAACAAAGTGTAGGAGAAAGTTAAATTAGTGCCAAGTAAAATAAAGAAACAAAAATCATAAAATAATAGATATGTTAACGGTCGCTGTGATTTTTTTGGTTGCTTGCGAGGAAGATGATGATGGTGTGTCCATAAATCGCAGACAATTACGGGATGCATTTCATGTCCTGCAAATGCCCACCAGCTACTAAGTTTATTCAAAAATTTTGTTATGAGTTATTGCAAGGGCTTACTTTTATGGCTTTATTAGATTTTTTTGCTAATTTTCGAGTCTCCAAATTTTTTTTCGAAATATTGCGTAAAATTCTGAAGCACAAACAGCCTCATCATTTCGAAGTACCCGTATTCGTGGGGATATACAAATTGCAACCGATAATACTTTTTGATTGTCCGTTCATAGAAAATCTATTTGCTCCAAACACTGGTGCACCTCTCACAAGCTCTTAATTTGCCTCCATTTATTCGACAAATGTTTGCAGTTGCTGCATTGTCGACTTTTTTTAACTGTAATTTGACGTTGAAATAATCAATTTTTAATCAACATTTGAATTCGCAATGTTGACAATTCGAGTTGACGTTCAAACGAATGTTCGTATAGAACAGAGTTAGTAGAACCCAAATCAGTTTTCGATCGCTAAGAATGCGATCGAAGTCGTTCTTTCGAAATCGTTGAACAGACCATAATACTCATTAACGATGCCCACATTCACGAGTATTTATACTCTCTTCGAGCGCTGACGTCTAGATGGCTCTAGAACATTCGACGTTTTCGAACTGTCTGTAATATTTTCGAACTGTCTGGACCATTCGAGCTTTTATTATCTTAACAGCTAATATCATTATGGATTAACACTATGGCTGAATTTAAATTGAGCTGTTATATATCAATAAACTAAAGCATACTTTAAGGATTAACAATAATTTTAAGATTATTATCGAATATTCGAGCATTACAGTGGGGTTGAAGTACAAATATGCACAACAATTTTTACATTACAGTTGTACTAAAAAATTCTGTACAGTGATTTTTACATTAGAAATATGCATAGCTAAAACATAAATTGTTATTGTTTTAGCTATGCATATTTCTAATGTAAATGTAAATTAATGAAATTACAAACAAATACAAACAAAATAACTGATAAATACAAGATAACTAATAAATTTAACTAATTCTTAACTAAAGTTACTTTCGTAACAATATAGATTCACCGACAATCCGAAAGTTTTATGCTTTTTTTTAGAAATTTGAACTAGCTTGAGCAATTATAGTGGTTCGTTTTAACAGAACTTAAATGATTTTTAGGAGGGGAAGTTATATTAGGCCCATGGCAAATTATGGACCAATTATCCAAAAATTCTGTACAGTGATTTCTGGTATCAAAAACATTAGTTATAATAAATTTCAATACGCAGTGAAATTAGTTTCAGCTTTTACAGTGAATTTCTGAAGGCTGCTTAATATGGGATCTAATGTAAATTTGGACCATATATCACAAAATTTCATGACATTTTTCTCTGGCCATATGAAGCTAAGTTAGAACAAATTTTACCTCAATATTCTATATCTGTTACGATTTTAGGCATATTTAATTAGTTCTCAGAGTGGGCTTTATAAAGGCTTATGGTAAATTATGGACCGATCTCATAAAATCTAGTCCTATAAAACTCTGAAGTATTACATTTTATTCGGATAGCATCATTTATTACGGTTTTATTCGTTATAAACTGTTTTCCGGGGTTAGGGTTTATATGGGGCATATAGTAAATTATGGATCGATCTATACGTAATTTGGCAGTGTGATTTCTGGTTCTATGAAATTGTCGCGTACCAAATTTTATTATAATTGTGTTAGTTATTACGGTTTTCCGAAAGTAGGCTTTATATGGGGTCTATACTAAGCTATGGACCGATTTTCACGAAATTTGATTGTGTGATTTCTAGTCCTATAAAACTGTGAAGTACCAAATTTAATTATGATTGCATTGATTATAACGGTTTAAAGGGTACTAAGCTGTTTTTTTCCGGGGTTAGGCTTTATATGGGGCCTACGGTAAATTATGGAAGAAATTTAACAGTAAGATTTCCAGTCGTATATGACGAATTTGTGCAACATTTAATATAATTTCGTGCATTATTCTACCATTTATCTTAGTTTTTGTAACTAAATTATCAATTTGTTAGGGTGGTGGCTCCACATTTTGATTCATAGCTCTTTTTAACTGAACCGATTTTGCTGGACTTCAATCCCCAAACTGTTTGGGATAACTACAGTCAATTTGACACCAAGTTTCTTTTCTTTTGAGTTTTTCGAAAGTGAGCGTGGTTTCAACAAACTTACGGACATGGCTTAATCGACTTATAATTACTCAAGGAGCCATATGGGGTCTCAGATGTATAATAAAAAAGTTTCACACGGAATGACAAACTTAGTATACCCTCATTCACCACTAGTGGTGGTGGAGGGTATAAACTAGGGTATTCATTCGGTAAACCGTTAATTGGTTAACCGATTAATTAAAACCCGATTAACTGATCGGTTAATTTGAAATTGGCTATTTTCGATTATCGATTAAACCGATTAATTTCAGTCAATTAACCGGTTAAGCGATGTAACAAAGTTTTTAATATTTAGTAGTATTATAAAATATTTTTTGTGTTTTTAATTATTTGTTTCGTCACATATACAAAAGGTTTGTGTTCAGAAAATATTTTTTCATACAAAGATGTTCAGTGATCTCCATTTTTAGAAAGTGTTTGCTGTCAACAGCTTTTTGTTTCACGTACTTTTTATATGTATGTATGTCTTCAGTTATTTGTTTCTTCTCATATCTACATATACCAATCTCTTCACGGTATTAACCGAAACAATTGGAAGTGTTAAAAGTTTTAAGAAATTAAAACAGGACTCTAATGGCATAATGGAAAATTTTATTTGTTTGGAGAAATTCAGGAAAATTAAATACTCTTTAATATGGGTTGCTTTCTATTTCTCAAACATTTACGATAAGTGAAAGAATTTTTTCCAAGTCAAGTTTTATAAAAACTAAATAAATGAATCGCTTAAATCCTAAACATTAAGGCCAAATTATTTTTCGAAAAGATTATTTTATAAGATCTCTTTAACTATTGAAATAACTAATCAAATGATCAAACAGTCTACTTTTAGTTAATACATAACATATATTAACTCAACAAATATGATTCACATATTTATGAATATTTTTTTTTTGTTTGCTCGTTTTGGTTCAAGAATTGTTATGTTTGTTATGTTATTGGTTTTTTTTACCATAAAACTTCAAATAATAAAACATTAATGCATTTTTATTTACTGAAATTACTTAATTTATAAAAAAAAAACTTTATTAATCGGTTAACCGATCAATAACAAAATTAACCGATTATTACCCGATTAAACCAAAACCTCGGTTAATTAAACGAGCGATTAACCGATTAAAGCAAAAGCCCGATTAAATTAATTTGATAAAATTGATTTGATTAATTTAAAAAAAAATGCGTTTGTTCTGATGCTTGGAAAACCTTAAATTAACGATCTATTGATGTCCGCCCGTCCAGCTGGCTGTCCATGTAAAACTTGTGCGCAAAGTAAAGGTCGCAATTTTAGAGATAATTTGATAATTGGCACAAGGACCAATGCTATTGGAAATAGTCAGAAGCGATCTATAATTTCACATAGCCTCCATAGAAGCTTATTTCCGGAATAGTGTCCTTGTGCCTATAAGCCATCTTATTATATTTTGTTTAAATTTGGTCCAAACTTATTTGATTGCAATCTAAATCACCTTACCAAATTTTAAATGGAAGCGGTTCATATTTGACAATAGCTCCCAAACAAATATTACTGTCGTAAATAGCTTTTAATGCAATAACTTCCTTATAAATGTTGGTATTGACATACAAATTGGCGACATTAAGTATTACGATAGCTACTATGTCATGACAAAGTGTTGTGCTGGTAGGTCCAAAATTAACTATAAGCCCTCATCCTAAAATCACTTAAAGTCAAACAAACCTCATATAGATGAAGATATCTATAAAATATACGGCACAAAGAATTTTAACATGAATCTTAACCTCATAACATAATTTTGTTCTGGCTATAGGGTACACTCAAAAATTTGTTTTCAAATAATGTGGTGTAGAATATCATACAGTCGGGTTTGACGGACTTTTCTTGCTTACTTTTTGTTTTCAGCTTTATAATTGACTTTAGCTTTTATTTAAGGTCCATAGCCAAAGACATTTTCAACTCGAAAATCATTGTATGTATTCTCAAAAATAACTTAAAGTTGCTTTGTATGGATTCATCATGTAATAAAGTCGGTTGGGACTTTTCAATTGGGCTTGTAACAAACAAAATCTATTTGATAAATGAAATAATGTTTTATCTAGCATGTGAAAAACGGCAGATGTTTTACTGTTTTGCAAAATACCCAAAATTAAATAAATCTGTAGTTTTTACTGGATACATTAACTGTCAAGATAAAATAATTTATTTCATAGATACTCGTATTAACATAAATCTATAAAAGCAGCACTGAAGAAAAATCCAAAACAAATTTAAATATAAAGTAATTTATGACTTTCAGTTTTTGCCCGCCTGATAGCGATAATTACAAATATTCTAAAAATATAAAAACGGTTACTTTAGATTATCGTAAAATAATCCAAAAGTTTTAAGTTATTTCCTCAATTATCTTTTAAATAATAACACCCGTATTCAAAACAAAAATTTGTGTACTCCGACTATACTCCGCTCATCGAGTGAGCAACTAAAATGTTGATTAAGCTTAATCACCATTTAGTCATGAGTTTATTCAAAACTCTTTTAAATCGCCTGGTTTACAAAAACATCTCTGTTTTAGTTAAATTCAACGCAAATTGACAGCAGTTAATTGGGAGTTAAAAAGTCTTTGATCATTCGATAATCATAGTTTATTAATAAGTGTTTTGAATAAGAAATCCTTAATCAGGAGATATGCAGTTACTTTTTGTTTTGAATACGGGTGTAAGATTTTTACACCCCAAGTAACAAAAAGATTGGAAATCCTCTTTGTTTCCAATTATGAAAGCGTTTCGATAACTTTTATTTTTCTTGTGTCTGTTCAAAACTATGAGCAAGTAGGCATAGGTCATCTCTGCGTAATCCAGATCGTTTAGTGTAGTAAACGGAGTCCACTGTTTACAGTTTGGATCTTCTGCGTATGTATTGACCATTACTTTATCTAGCACCAGAAGAAATGGGAGCGGGGAATGTACAGATTTCTGTCGAACTCCGAGATCGATCTGCAATAAGTCTGAGGTTTTGGAAGCACCTTGTTTTTTTGCATTAGAGTTCATATTCCTGTTCTTGTTTTAAAGTCTGATTAGGTGATGAAAGTTCCCTACAAGAAGACTATCGATAATTTTACTAGTTAGATGCCCAGTAGTGCTAGCCGATATATAGTTTATAGTTTCTATTAGTTTATTATGAGCAAAATGAAAAAAGTGACCAAACTCTGGTGCACATGTGATTTGCCTCTCTCTCTCTCTAGCTCATTATGGCTTTCTCTCTAACTTATTAATTCAATGTAAAATTGTTGCAAGTGTGTTAGAAAAAAAATGTGTTTTTTTAATGTTTGTTAGTGGGGAACAGAATAGCCGCTGTAGTACAACCTTATGAATAGCGCTGCAACCTATGAAATGTTAAAAATGCCAGTTTGAAAGGAGTGTCAACAGAATACGTAGTTGTAGTAGTCTTTGCAGTTAAAGTTGAAGAGCAAAGTTGGAAATTTTTAGCTTTGTTGCGCTACAGAGCATTCGTCAGCATCAGCTACTACTACAACTACTTTATTCTGTTCCAGGCCTTATTCATTTCTTGTAGGGTTGTTTTAATATTATCATCGCCAATTTATTTTGGATAATATTCGGTAGTGTATTCCATGCCGCGGTAGGCTAGGTTGCACCGGTAGGCTAGTTGGCAGTGAGCTAGTTAGGGTCTCTGGTTTCTTTTCTGCAAACAAGCGAAAAACCGTATACACTCACACTTTTTCACATGTTTCGTACTTGCAGCTCAACTTTCAAGAGAATTTGCTTGGTAGAAAATTTTTGCCACTTGCAGCAAGTAAAATGATAAATGAAGAAACAGTGTTACCGTAGATGAGTTTTTTTTATCAATCTACTAGAACTTAGTTAAATACAAATTATATTTATTTTCTGATTTTCTGTATATTTATAAAAATATAAAACTAAACAAAAACACTACTATACAGCATAACATCTTAATGGCACTTTTAAACATATATTGCAAGCATCGGTAACTACGGCAATACTGGAGTCGCATATTTTAAAAATAAACATAAGCGGAATTCACCCTCGATAGTAAAGTCCCTTGTAGACCTTGTTAATCTTATAATTTTAGTAAAAATAGTAACATTTACAACACTGCAACAACAAAATGTATTAGACTAAAATATACTTCGCTGTGGTTGAAAAATACCAGAATAAAACAGTTGAAGAAACTTTATCTGTCTCTTTCTCTCACTCATCAAATTCATTAATTTACAATGCATACGAAAAAGACACTCACGCTTTGAAGTATAAAATCGTATTAAATATAACAGAGTTGTACTCTTAATACAAAGGGTGAAAACCGCTATAATTTTTTCATCAAGATGGACCAAAAATATAATAAAGAAGAAATTATTAAATTAATATTGTGATATCGTGAGCATGATAATGTTTTTTAAATCCAAAGATAAACTTTTTTTCATAAGATGTTTTCGCTTCGAGAAGATTTAAAAAATAAACTTACAACACTCAAGTTACTTGCAAGACTTTCGGCTATTTCTTCGACATATTCGTTGATAATGCATATACACTACTTCCAAGTCATTACTTGCATGTGTAAAGGCAGAGTTAGTTAATAAGTTCGCAAGTCAGTGACGCACGAATTTTATCAGTGCCTACAGTTTTACTAAGAACTGACTTATTCATAAACGATTATTAAATTTAACAAACGTTAATTAAGGAACATTTTCATAGAAACTTTGTTTAGTAAACCGTTATTAAATTAAGAATGCTTTTATGAATGCTGGCATTAGTCTTTTTCAACATTTTAAATTATATTTATAGAATGAAATGAACTGCCTGTTTTTTTTTGATGACGAGGGAAAACTCACTCATTTATCGTATATGTAAATCAAAATTTCAAAATTTGTTTTTCTTTCAAATGTAAGTTAAACGAGTATGTTTTTCGCTCGCCATTTAAAAGATTTTATTAATCGAATATGAAAAAAAAATTCTACATACAGGTTTTAATTTTCCACTTGTTTTTGTAAAGAACATATATTCGTTGAACTACTTACCAAATAACATAAATAACACTGAATAGGTTTTATTCCAAAAGCCCTCAGCATCTCGATAGCGTAAGCATTTTACTCTGCTTGGATCACTGTCGTCTTTATAAGCACCAAAGCCAAAGAAGGGCAAAAACGTAATAACCACAGCTATTAATATTAAGGATTTAATAGTTTTTCGCACCAATTCATAAGTTATGTGCTAAATGACAAAAATACACATTTAATGACAAATAAAAATCAAAACAAAAGAAAGAAAATGAAAAAAAAAAATTGAAACAATAGTATCATAAATCAGCTCATATTATTATTTATTTGAATTTCATTAATTACTTACTTTGTGATATATAAACGGTCTTGCCAATGCCATCCAACGTTCTATGGCCATAACGGCTGCTATGCAACCGGAACTTAAGCCAAAAAATCTCCAAATGACTTTACCCACACAATCCCATTTGGTATATTGTTCAAAAATTTCACGTGGAACATAGATTTTCAATAGGAGAGTGGTTAACATGCCCAATAAACCGATAAAATTATTGGTAGATAAACATCTAGATAGAAAAAAAATATATAAAGTTCAAGTGAAATAAGATAAATTTAGCAGTAACGTTTTATAGAACAGTAAAGCGTGATAATAACAAACGCCGGGTGTAAAGAAATATGTCTATTATTATCAGAGTACCGAAACGCTCGCTCATTCTTCATTCATGAGCGAACGTGAAAATTTAAAAATTTTTCTGGAAATTCATCCTCATGAGGGTGAGGAAAAAAACTATTTTGATTTTCCTCGCTCATGAGGAGTGAGCAAAAACAAAAAATTCATATGTGATTTTTCAGATATGAAAAATTTGAAAAAATTCACGTTAAAATTCTTCACAAGGAAAAAAAATGAAATTTTCCCAACCATTTCCAGCGGGAAAATCAAGTAGTAAAGAGGCCTTATAGAAGGCCTTTTTGCAGACATAAGATCTCCCAGCCGCATTCCAACTTTATTACCAATTAGCAAGGTGTGTCATTGGAGACCAACACCTTGCACTTTTGCATTTATTTTAAACACTTCTGGAAGGGGTTCTAAAAAGATTTAAGAATAAAGCTTTATCCAAGTTTAATTGTTGTGGCTAATAATACGAAGTGAGTAAATTAATAACTAAACTTGCAACACGTTCTAACATAACTACTAATAAAACGATTGCGACAGGCCTTATCTTAGAATAGAAAATTTGAATTTGTAAAATATTAAATAAAAACCTTTCTAAAAGACCTTTTCAAAAAAGGCAGACTGGAATAAGTAAAAGTTTACTAAAAATTCAATTGTAAACATTCTTAAAGGCCTAAAAAGAGATTCGCTTGCAATTTTCCCCGCCGGGCAGCACGTTTAGTCTGTGTGTATTTTTTTTGTAAAATTATTTCTTGACTGGTGAACCAAAATGTGTGTGTTGTTTTTTATTTTTGTAGGCAAATATTATTGAAAAAAAAATAAGAGAACTGCACATATCGTCATCTTAAATGCAGAATATTGTAACATCAAATTTCATAAGTTTACATGAGAAGCAAAAAACATTGTAAAATGGAAATTATATGAGATATTAGAGTTATATTAACTATTTAGAATAAAAATGCGATAACCAGTTTTTTTTTGAGATAAAAAAAAATTATTTTTACTGTTATTTATTTAGTTATGTGTGTTACGTTATTTTAATTTGTAATTCTCTGAAGCAAAACGACGAATCATCAACGAAAGTATGATAATATTAAGTTAAACAATCATTTAAAACATTAACTGCCGTATTCATAAAAATAAATTGGATATGAAATCTATTTTAAGGAAAATTTGTATGGAAATTTTGTTTTAAAATACGTTTGAAATCTATTTTATTTTTTATACGGCAGTAAATAATTAAATATTTTTGTTAAGTTACAGGTATAATAGAATATAAAGATAATGTACATGGTTATAAATGCAATACTGCGTTTAAACAATAAATTTCAATATGGTTAAATGCACATATAAAAATGATAATCACACAATTAATATGCAGCATCATTAGGAATGCGTTGACATGGTGAAATAAGTTTGCTTTTCTGATGCAGTGCAGGCAGTACTGCATTTGAGAACGTAGAGATGTTATATTATTAGAGATATTATTATGACATATTATTTATAGTTTTTTTTATTTCTAATTAGAAGTGGATTAAACTAAAAAAAAGTACTTCATTAAATTTAAATTAATTTTAAAAATCCAACTTTTCCTTTATAACTAACGTGTATTTTGATGTCCTTATAATGAATTTTCTCAATTGAATTTTTCTTTACAATAAACAAGTTTTGTTAAAAATTTGACTCATATACATAAATGCATATTTGTCTCCATATAAGGAATTATTTCAAAAAACTTCTGCAAGAAGTAAATTTTAATTAGTTAATTTCTGAAAAATTTAAATAAGAAGAATGAAAGAGTTTTTCAATTAAAAGTAGTATTGATAGCAGCCCGCGTATTCAGTAAAAGAAAATGTTGTATAAAGAAACACTTATCCTAAAAAAATACTATTAGTATTTAATAAAACCGTAAAAGGATTAACACAAAATTTAGCTAAAAAATTTATATTCCAGCACTAGAAGACAATTAATTTATTATTTAAAACCAAAGGCTTTATAACAGTCTTTTTGAGGATATTGATGATGGACGACTTGGAAGAATGCAATCCTAACAAAAATACCAGATTATTTGAAATAAACTTGGAAAAAATATTTCTATTGTATTATAAACTTTCTATATTAATAATGAAGATATATTCTGATCCAATAGCAACAGATTCATTATAGGGAAATTCGACTGTATTAACATTTATTAAAAACTATATATGTACATATATAAACTCATAAGGTTGGAAAACGAAATAAATGATGGAAAAATCATATAATAAAAATAATGGCAGTCTGCTGGAAGCAAAAAACTAAGGACCTGCAGATGGTACTATTTATTCTTGGAAATTCATAGCGTATGGAAGTGCAATGGGTTAAGCTGTGAAATTTCTAACAGTCCAATGTAGAAGAAGCTAATAGTCATACTTAATATAGGTTTTTCAATACATATATATATATATATATATATATGGATTCGGTTTATATTAATTTTACAGCACTGTTTTTCTTTTTGCTTATGCAATAATGTGCAGTTTGATCACTTATTCCACTAACACGTTCAGAGTATGAAACAGAATACCCATTTTTGACGTTAAAAAAATGAATGTGCTCGTAAAAATATATATAATACTCTGCTAATTTTTTTTAATTAAGATTATTCATTATGTTTTTTAAGGAAATTATTTACTTAATGTAATGATAAGCCATTATTGATTTTGTTAATAGATTGGATATTTTTTAAGGTGGAAGTTAAAATTTTTTTTTAAATATTTAACGTGAATCGTAATCAACAAAAAGTCTATTTCAAAATATTCAATGATACATTGCTTTGCATTTTAGCAAACGATATTTATACTGTTGTAAAAAATTCTTTGATGCTCTTAAAAGGGAACGTTTTTTTCTTAAGCAGACATAAAGGCAAAACTCATTGAAAAAAAACTCCATGAGCAAGTATAGAAACCGGAGTGCTGTTTCTCAAAACTACAAATTACAAATCTACAAGTAAAATACATTTGAACAAAAACCAAAGTTGTAAAATTGTTGCTTTTTTAACGTAAATGAAGTGATTTTATGGTCCCATGCAGATATATTATAGGGAAGTTCGATTGTACCTGCTGTCACATTTGCTTTTACACATAATTTTTAGCAAAACAAGCCTTTTTTACTTTAATTTCAAATATTTGTTACCTATTTAAGAAAACTGTTATCAACGAACAACCGTTTTGGTTGGTAAAACCAAAACTGTATTACAACAACAACACGTATTGAGTACTTGGAATTTTTTTTTTTCAATGAGTTTTGCCTTTATGTCTGCTTAAGAAAAGGACCGACCCTTTTTAAAGCATAAATTTTTTTTTGCAATAGTATACATATGGTTTGCTAAAATGTAAAGCAATGTATCATTGAAAATTTTGAAATAGACTGTTTATTGATTACGATTCACGTTAAATATTTAAAAAAAAATTTTAAGCTTCCACCTTAAAAAATATCCAAGCTATTAACAAAATCAAAAATGGCTTATCATTAAGTAAATAATTTCCTTAAAAAGCATAATGAATAATCTAAATTAAAAAAAAATTAGCAGAGTATTATATATATTTTTACGAGCACATTCATTTTTTTAACGTCAAAAATGGGTATTCTGTTTCATACTCTGAACGTGTTAGTGGAATAAGTGATCAAACTGCACATTATTGCATAAGCAAAAAGAAAAACAGTGCTGTAAAATTAATATAAACCGAATCCATATATATATATATATATATATATGTATTGAAAAACCTATATTAAGTATGACTATTAGCTTCTTCTACATTGGACTGTTAGAAATTTCACAGCTTAACCCATTGCACTTCCATACGCTATGAATTTCCAAGAATAAATAGTACCATCTGCAGGTCCTTAGTTTTTTGCTTCCAGCAGACTGCCATTATTTTTATTATATGATTTTTCCATCATTTATTTCGTTTTCCAACCTTATGAGTTTATATATGTACATATATAGTTTTTAATAAATGTTAATACAGTCGAATTTCCCTATAATGAATCTGTTGCTATTGGATCAGAATATATCTTCATTATTAATATAGAAAGTTTATAATACAATAGAAATATTTTTTCCAAGTTTATTTCAAATAATCTGGTATTTTTGTTAGGATTGCATTCTTCCAAGTCGTCCATCATCAATATCCTCAAAAAGACTGTTATAAAGCCTTTGGTTTTAAATAATAAATTAATTGTCTTCTAGTGCTGGAATATAAATTTTTTAGCTAAATTTTGTGTTAATCCTTTTACGGTTTTATTAAATACTAATAGTATTTTTTTAGGATAAGTGTTTCTTTATACAACATTTTCTTTTACTGAATACGCGGGCTGCTATCAATACTACTTTTAATTGAAAAACTCTTTCATTCTTCTTATTTAAATTTTTCAGAAATTAACTAATTAAAATTTACTTCTTGCAGAAGTTTTTTGAAATAATTCCTTATATGGAGACAAATATGCATTTATGTATATGAGTCAAATTTTTAACAAAACTTGTTTATTGTAAAGAAAAATTCAATTGAGAAAATTCATTATAAGGACATCAAAATACACGTTAGTTATAAAGGAAAAGTTGGATTTTTAAAATTAATTTAAATTTAATGAAGTACTTTTTTTTAGTTTAATCCACTTCTAATTAGAAATAAAAAAAACTATAAATAATATGTCATAATAATATCTCTAATAATATAACATCTCTACGTTCTCAAATGCAGTACTGCCTGCACTGCATCAGAAAAGCAAACTTATTTCACCATGTCAACGCATTCCTAATGATGCTGCATATTAATTGTGTGATTATCTTTTTTAAATGTGCATTTAACCATATTTAAATTTATTGTTTAAACGCAGTATTGCATTTATAACCATGTACATTATCTTTATATTCTATTATACCTGTAACTTAATAGAAATATTTAATTATTTGATGTTTAAATTGATTGTTTAACTTAATATTATCATACTTTCGTTGATGATTCGTCGTTTTGCTTCAGAGAATTACAAATTAAAATAACGTAACACACATAACTAAATAAATAACAGTAAAAATAATATTTTTTTATCAAAAAAAAAAAAAAATCGGTTATCGCATTTTTATTCTAAATATTTAAAATTGCTTTTATATCTCAATTAATTTCCATTTTACAACGTTTTTTGCTTCTCATGAAAACTGTGATGTTATATTATTCTGCATTTAAGATGACGATATGTGCAGTTCTTTTAGTTTTTTTTTTTAAATAATATTTGCCTACAAAAAATTCAACACACACTTTGGCTCGTTGCCTTTAACAAAAACAAAATACACACAAAGGCATTTCGTGCTGTGGTCATGCAAACTGCCGAGCAACAACAACATTACTGGTGAGGAGCGTTAAGAAAATTTTTTGTTTCCTCATTTTTCATGACTGAGGAAAGGCAAAAATTTATTTTTCCTCACGCTCATGAATGAATTGGCAAAAAAATTCACAATTCATTCATGGTTGTGAAAAAAATTACACGTTTTAAATTCCTCATTCATGAAAAAATTCATGAATGGTTAAAAATGAGCGATCATATATGAATTTTTCGGAACTCTGATTATTATTGCTTAAAAATTTTAAAGTGAACTTTTTTTATACAGTAAAATTTTAATTACTGAGCGCTTTTAATTGGCCGATAAATTCCTACCTTCACAGAAGAAAGTGTTTTATCAATTAAAAAAATGGTTGAAAAAGTATTTAAATTTAATAAATGTAATAATTGAATCAATTATTTTTTTAGTTGAAAGAAAATTAAAAATTTAATTTTAAGTTAATAAACATGTTAGTTGATATTTTTTCAAAATTTTTAAATTTTTAGTAATCAATATAATCTTTTTGGTAATAGGTGCAAAATCAACAACTTGTTTGCTTGATATTATGAATTTGGAATAAATTTGGGGATTGGAGAAATTTAATAATTTTTTCTGTGTTTATCTATCGGTAAGTTGTGAAAACAGACCTTAAAATAATAAATTCTTGAAAACACAAAGTAGCTTTTCTTGAAATTTAAATACAAATCTATAACTTATCTATAATGCAAAACGAAGAACGAATATTAAATTATATTAAAATATTTATATTGTAGGACAAGCAACCAAGTAAAGCCGTATGTAGTACCACATCGCGAAGAGTGGATGCAACATTCTCCATGGTTGGAAAAGGAAAAGGGATGTCAAAGAAAAATGTGTACTCATTGCATAATATCAATAACGGGCGATCTCGCTCATATCAAAATACATTCTTTAGGGTCTAAAGCAGGGACCGATAATAACAGTTATTTTAAAATTTTAAAACAATAAATGTTTATATTTATTCAAGCTCTAGGTCATTTTAATATTTAATAAAAAAATAAATATTAAAAGGACCTAGAGCTTGAATAAATATAAACATTTATTAAATTAAATAAGGTCAAATAAAAAACTGAATAGAAATTTTAAAACAATAAAATCATATAGAAGAAAATGCCGGCAAAGTCAATAGTTTTTAGGTCAATATAATAGGTCTAAGCCGCAACCAATTTTAATGCTGACGTCGGTTTTTTTAATGCTGACGTCGGTTTTTATAAAGATTAATTAATAATATATAGAGCCTACTCCTGAAATATTCAAACTGCCGGTGGAGGGTATCAAAGATTCGGCACAGCCGAATATAGCACTCTAAATAGTGTTTTTATCTTACTTTTACAACTTATTGCTTGCACTTTCGGAAGTTTATAGGCAGAAAACTAGAGGGACAGGATTGGATACCACCAATACAATTTTATTTCATTATGTATATATTTTTACTTATAATTGTTTTTTATTTTATTACGAAGGGCTAGCGAAGCACACCGGGTGTAGCTAGTTGTTAATAAAATCAATAGCTTTGTCTAAGGTTTAATAGTCTGATGGTAAGAAGTGTTGCAATAGTGTACGATTTTTAAGATTCTGCACTCTTACTTGTTTTTGAAAAAATTACATTTTCGTACAAATAAATTCAAAACAGCTTATTTTTATATGTTTTGAATTAAATCTTCTGTCCTCTTCTTCTTTTTGCAATCCAAATAAATTTTCCATTTATATTTCAATATGTCTCAGACATAACGCTTAAATAAATATATTTCCCTTCATCCTTTAGCAAAGGAAATGTAAACCAATTCATTAAAATAATTTGACTATTTGTGTGATGATGTCTATGTGTGTAATTCTAAGTAATAAATTGGCTACAGATTATATTTCCAATTAAATTATTTTGTTAACATCAACCTTAATATATAAAAACAGCCCCCCCGGATTTAACCAATTAACTCAAGTGTCATTTTTGGTTTAAGCAGGAACTGTTGTCAATTTTTGTTTTAGCTCTTAAACTATTGCTTATTTTGTAATAAAAAAACAAAATTAATACGCAATTTCTATTTAACTGTAGCTATTTGCTTTAGATTTTTTTATATTTAGTTTGATAAAATATTTCAAAAGAAATTTTCAGTTATTTGCTCATTTAAAGAAAAATATTACGTGAAAATTCTTGATAACAAAACGTACTCGAACTGTACTTTAAATACTTATTACTTCCTAAGAAATTGATTAAAATTAGTCATGAATATTCGTACGATAAACAATTATTTAAAAGGTGATTAACCGTTCCATTCAGACATTGATTCGTAGGAAGGATGACTTTACCGATTGGAACCTCCAGAGCCAGAGATTTGTTGGTAAACCTGGCCATACATTAAGAAGGCAGCTCGATTATGAAATCAGAGCCTCAGGACACAGTTGGAGTCAAATAAGACTTATTGAAAATACAGGGTGGCTTATAAGCTGGGTAAACAGAAATATGCTCTAAAAAAGCGTTTTATGCGCATATGCCCTGAATGCTCCTTTGAAAACAAAATATTCAACAATTTAAAAACATTTGCATTTGTAGCTTTTTGAGGCAATCGTCGCCGCTATAAAAATAGATTGATACATTTTGCTGGTCATCGCAACAAGTGCTTAATGTGGATAAAATAATATAAGCTGTCTGCTCTTATACGTTCTAACTTCTTCCTTTAAAAATGTTTAAAACAAGTTAGAGTGCTATATTCGGCTGTGTCGAATCTTTGATATCATCCAACGACATTTCGAATATTTAATAATTGGGCTCCATATGACATCTATATATAATTAATTAATCTTTATAAAAACGAACGTTTGCGGTTAAGACCTATCTTAAATTGTTAACGACAATCGGAAAGTTTTTTGCTTTTCTTTTTAGAAATTTGAACTAGCTTGAGTAAAATATCACGATAAGTAACAGTTTTAGCCGAACTAAAATGATTTTCAGGAGGGGATTTATATTACACCCATGGTAAATTATGGATCAATCATCCCAAAATTCTGTAGAATGATTTCTGGTATTAAAAAACATAAATTAGAATAAATTTAAATACAGCAGTGAAATAAGTTTTGGCGTTTACATTGAATTTCAGAAGTTACAGTTTTACAATACTTTTTTTTTTATTCCTATGCTAATCCCGCGAAGCTCTTCGCTTGTCTGCAGGAGACCAGAGTCTCTGGCGGGAATCGAACCCGCAACCCCGGTACTGATAGACTAGCTCACTACCAGCTAGCCTACCGGGGCACTATATAGGATCTAAGGTAAATTATGGACCGTATATCACAAATTTGCATGCCATTTTTTATGGCCATATTTTGCGAAGCACTAATGGTACATTTAAAAAAGTAAGCACTCATTTATGCGCTACGCAATAAGACATACAGAGATGCAGTGAGGTAAGCGAACGAATTCTTAATAAATTAAAAAAACTATATATAAAATTTGAAGAGCCACGACATTCCCTTACAACGAAGCAGGTTTGTAAGGGAGCATATAAAAGAATAACGGTAACAAAAAATTCAGTATGCAAAGCTGATCGTTACATTTACCAATTTTTATAAGCGCTGAATAAAGCACTTTCTGTGTCAAAAATGTATTGCTTCAAAGTGGGAACTCGCCATATAAAATTCATGTCTTCCGTAAGCGATAAGGTAAGCGAAATTTTTACGTTTCTCCGTTACAAACAGGGTTCAGAAATATTCATACATGAATTCTAAAATTCCAACATTCATGATAAATTGTCATGAATAATGCTTGCAAAATTTTTTGTTTTATTCTCACACTGTAAAATGAATAGCTAAGATTTTTTTTTATTTTTAAGCATATGAATAGTTTTGTTTTTTATTTTCCAGTTTGTACATATGCACGTATGTGAATAAAGAAAAGTACAAAATTGTAAAAACTAAAATATGAGAGGCTAATCGTTGCTGTCATTTATGTTTATAATAAAAAGAGTTATAATAAAAAGAGATGAGGCAGTAACTAGAATCATTGGAATTGACAATCAAATCGTGAAAAGATTGGGAACGATCTTGGATGTTTTAAACTGCAAAGAAAATGTCAATTCTACAAAATATGGAGAATATGCGTCGAAAGCTGCATCTCTTTTAGCAGAAATGTATCCACAGAAGAAGTTGACCCCGACCGTCCATAAAATATTGGCGCATGGCAAAGATATAATTGAGTACCAGCCTTTGCCAATTGGAGAGCTTTCTGAAGAAGCACAGGAGTCTCTTAACAAATTTTATAAAAAATATAGATTGCAGAACACATTCAAAGCATCAAGGGTAAGGCAAAATAAGGACCTCTTCAACATGTTGGCAGCATCTTCCGATCCACTTATTTCTTCCCTGCGGCATGTGAAGTCACGAATAGAGTTACAAAATAATTATAGTTTAGAAATTGTTAGTCTTTTAGATATACCTTCTCTTACGAATTGTGATGAATATTTTACAGAAAATTGAAAAAATAACTTTAAAAAAATAAATAATTTTTTTTTTTAATTTGTTGGGTAATAATTTAAAACATAAAACCCTTAAGAAAAAAAATAAAAACAATCTAAAAATGTAAAAATAATTTTTTTTAGTTACCATAAAATTGATTTTTCTACTAATTTTAACTTTGATAACCCATAAGTAGGCCCCTACAAAGCGTAGCACCCTTTCCAAACGCTCATTTCATAGGCTGAACAGTTATCTATCATATGCTGTTTAAACTGTTCAATTATCTTATTCGGTTCAAAAGATATGATTTTTGCAACGAAAAAACTCAAATGGCGCCACTGTGCGTCGTTTATTCGTGGTTTTTTTCATACCTACATTAAGAAAATAAAAACACTTGCAACTTTATTTTGAACAATTGTAAATATAACAACAGTACAAATTTTCAATGAATTACTTATTTTAAAAGTGTTGTGGTATGTTTTTTTTAAAACTTTAATAAAAAAAAATATAAAATAAATCATACCTATTTTTTTGTTTTTATTTTATGACCAGTATTTTCACCTAAAAAATTTTTTTTCTCTAAATTTGCACTTCAAAAAAAAAGACATAAAAAAAACTAATCGTGCCACTAATTGTTGAAAATTTGTTTTTTTTTCAACGTTCATAAATATTTATGTATGAATAGTAAAATTCAAACATTTATAATAAATAATTTGTCTTATCTCATGTTTTTTGTAGAAACAACACAAGAATGATATAAACACGGATTACGCATTGCGCATGTTTTTTATTATTTACTAAATTTAACTGTTTAATATTAAGTCACATCAGCACATTATACACATGTTTGTTTACTTGTGTTTCTACATTTCATTTTTAAAAGCTGAATGAGCTATTTTGGTGCCTTTGTATCATGGAAACAAAAAACAATACAAATATAAGAACAAATAAAGCAAGAGATTTTTTGTGTTTTTAAACACGAATAAAGCAAAACACAACAGAGATTATAATGTGAATAGCAAGTGTATATTTGGAAGTATGTATAAGAATGCAAGATGAGCAAAAGAAGTTAAAAAAAAAAATTCTCTCATGTACAAATGTAAGAAAAAATAAATCTCTATTATTATCTCATGTGTTTTGTAGAAACGAAAAATAATGAAAATACTTTTATACAAGAACGAATAAAGCAAAATTTTTTTTGTGTTTTTAAGCACGAATAAAACAGCACACAACAGTGTATAAAATTTTTTATTCCTACCCATGAGTGAATAGTGAGTGAATATTTGGAACTCTGGTTACAAACCTGCTTCGTTGGAAGCTCAATTTTTTATTGGGTATCGTATTTAGTTAATTGTCCAGAGTGGGCTTTATATGGGGCCTATGGTAAATTATGGCCCGATCATCACGAAGTTTATTAGTACGATTTCTAGTCCTAGAAAACTGTGAAGTATTAAATTTTATTATAATAGCATTATATATTACGGTAATACTGTTTCCCGAGAATAGGGCTAATATGGGACCTATAGTAACTGGCTGTTCGCCGATATCGAACATTAACGTTCGCATAGAAAATTATATTTAAAACAAAAACAATTTTTGAAATTTGGTTTTTGTTTTCAATGTTATTTACTATGCGAACGTTAACGTTCGATTTCGGCGAACGGGCAGTAAATTATGGACCGATCTTCATGAAGTTTAGCAGTGTAATTTCTAGTCCTATAATATAATATTTATATTATAATATAATATTTATTACGGTTTCAGGCGTAATAAACTGTTTCCCGAGAGTAGGGTTTATATGGGGCCTTGGGAAGATTATGGACCGAACTTCATGAAATTCAGCAGTGTGATTTCTAGTCCAATAAAACTGTGAAATATTAAGTTTTATTATGATATCATTATTAATTACGGGTTTGGACGTAATAAACTGTCTTCCGAGAGTAGTCTTTATATGGGGCATATAGTAATTTATGGACCGATTTGCACGAATAGAAGTTTAAATTATTCTATTTTAAACGAAAAGGTTAATTAATATTTTTTGATATTTAATTAATATTTTAATTAAAAATTTATTTCAAAACAACTTAAATATTAATTAAATCAAAATTATATTTTCAATTTTCTTTCAACTAAACTAAAATAATTGATTCAATTATCACATTAATTAAATTTAAATACTTTTTAAACCATTTTTTTAATTGATAAAAGTTTTTTTCTATTAATAAAATCATAATATGTTCCTTATAGGAATTGTAAATGAATTTAAATTAAAATTATTTAAACAATAGCTTAGGAATGAATAAGGAAAGGTATACGGGAAAATTATAAAATAATATTCTTTTCATTCAAACAAAGATTAAAGAATGAAATTAATTATGAATGAAGACTACGTAACAAATATGAAAAATTTATTTATTTATTTTATTTTCAGTGCTTCCGTTCATAATTTGTCATTTGGAATTGTGTAGTTATTTTTTTTTAAATACTGAAATGTAGGAAAAATCAAAGAATAAAGTAAAAATAAAAACCAATTTGTTTTAAATATTTTTTTAAAATGATTAATTTGTTTAAAATCTTAAAACGAACGTTGTGTTATGGGTGTGAATATTGTGTTGTAACATATTTATTGCTTTTACTATTTTTCCTCATCATCAAATGCATCTAAAATGTATAATTGTGTTTCTTTATATTCTTATGGGCCGTTCTGCATATAAATGAATTAATTTGTTAAATTGCAAATAAATTTTTTTTCTACGAAATTTATTTGCGGAAGCTTTAATAGCATTTTTTTTTTAGAGATGAATGCATTTAAAGTACAGTGAAAAGTGCCAATAAAATTTTGAACACATGATTTATTGATTTGTAAACATTAAGCTAGAAAGGCAGTAGTTATAATTTGAGGGTAGACATTGTAAAAGTAAAAACATTTAAAAAATATGCGTATGTAATTAAATTTTAATCACTGTAATGAATATTTTAATACTATTTAAGTAAAACATCTTACACTAAGAACTTAATGCTATGGCACGTCCTTACGAAACTATTGTTATTTATTTGTACATATAGGCTCAACCGTAATATGCATAAGCGAGATTTAGCTACTGTCGAAAAACAACGAAAAGCCCGTCAAATGCATTTAAAAAACAAAAACCAACTAAAAACAAGTAAGAAAGTATAGTCAGTCAAGCCCGACCATATGGTACCATACACCACAGTATATAAAAACAATTTTTGCATGGGCAATCAAGAACCCGCCTAAACAAAATAATGTTATGATGCTAAGATTCAAGTAAAAGTTCTGTGTGCCGAGTATTATTTATGTATCTTCATATATATGAGATTTTTGATGAGGGCTTATATGTGACCTATGGTTAATTTTGAACCTACAAAGACAAATTTTTTTTTGTTAATACCAACATTTATAAGGAAGTTATGGCATGGCCAAAAATCGACCGATTTCAATAAAATTTGGTAAGATGATTTCGATTGCATTAAAATAAGTTTGGACCAAATTTAATCTAAATACCAACGCAATAAGATGGTTCTATTCCATAAAGAAGCTTTTAAGGAGACTATGTGAAATTATAGACCGGCTCGCCCCATTTTCAATAGGCTTGGTCCTTGTGCTCATTAGAATATTTACCAAATTTCATCAAATTATATTAAAAATTGTGACCTGTACTTTGCGCACAAGGCTTACATGAGCAGCCAGCCGGACGGACATTGTTAATTCGACTTAGAAAGTGATTCTGAGCCGATTGGTTTACTTAAAGGTGTATCTTGGACCAATACATCAAAATGCACTTCGTAATTTTTTTGGTCAGCATAATCGACCTCAGTGGATTCGTTAACAAACAGAATTGCAGCATTTGGACAAATGATAGTCCACGAGTGATTGTTGTAAAAGCATTGCATCCACAAAGAGTGACTGTTTGGTACGGTTTATGTGCTGGCATCGGGTCGTACTACTTCGAAAATGAGGCCGGTCAAGCAGTAACCGTGAATGGTTTTCGCAATCGCGAGATGATAATGGACTTCTTGTGATCAGAAATTGAGGATATGTACCTGGACGATATGTGGTTCCAACAGGATGGTACCACTTGCCACACAGCCAACGAAACAATGCCTAGCGAGAAATTCTATGTCCGTGTTAACTCACGTCGTGGCGATGTTAATTGGCCGCCACAATCATGTGATTTGACACCGTTGGACTTCTTTCTTTGAGGATATTTAAAAGAAAAGTGTACGTCAATAAGCCAAAACAATTCAAGAGCTAAAGAATTATTAACGACATTGAACCTTAATTATGTCTCAGAGTCATTGAAAATATGGACCATCGGGTAGAGGTATGCCACCGAAAGGGTGGCCAACTTTCGGCCGATATTTTTTTTCACACTTAACAAGGCGAATTCATGTATACAGTGGTGTCGATACTACAACAAGTAACAACACCAAAATCACAACAATGTATTTTTTGGTTGCTTTCGTTGATCGATATGTCAAAAACACAAGCAGCTTTTGACATTTCTCTCTCTAAGTAAGAAAAAAATTAGCACAGCTGTGCTTTCAACGCCACCTGAAAAATGAATTCGCCTTGCCACTTAATGTTTATGGATCCTTCTGTCATAATAAAAAATATTAATTCTCTGGAAACTTTTTGTTTTATGTATTTAAAATATTATTTACCCTTTATAAACTAAATTTTATTAATCGTAAAAATAGTAATGCTAAAAACAACAATACCTTGTTAGCGGCCATTGCGGGGACCATTATGTGGGGTTTTAACCATACTTCAACAATGTTTGTTTTTGCCTTCTGAATAAGAACTCTTTTGACTTCTGGTAGATATGCAATTAGGCTCTTAACAATCATTCTGAATACGCGAGCACCTCTTCTGGTGAATAAGCAAATTTTTTTTAGGTTATATTATCTGGAGTGGATCATTTACACAAACTTACACTGCTGAAAATAGACCGATCCCGGAAGGGTATTATTGAACGATAGCTTGCTGAAGCTATCTCCTATTTTGGTCCAGTTTTAATTAGTATTTTAACTAAATACTTCAAAAAAAATTTTCATAGGTTTTCTTTAACTATCGAGGCCCTTTTTTATCTCTCGAATTGTGTATATTTTTTCATTTATTGATTTTACTTAGGCTTTTTCCATATGCTTGCTTAACAAATTATCTAACTACAATGTAATTTAATTAAAGTATATACAATTTAATAAATCTATAAAGAGCATAATAATGAGAAGTATCACAAATAAATAACTAGCTATCAGAGCTGTAAATGAATCATTCATTTTTTGAATTAATTCGCGAATCATTCATGCACTGAATTAGCAAATTTTGAGTTAATTCTTTTCACACATAAAAATGAATTGAATGAAATTGGAGTCAATTCAAATGAATTTGGTAAAAATGAATTGCAATTAATTTCCAATTCATTTGAATTTGTCAAAGTGAATTACAATTCATTACTAATTCATTTGAATTGATTTTGAATTCATTCAAATGAATTAGAAAAAAGAATTAGCAATTTATTTCCAACTCATTCGAATTGAATTTATTGAAATTTTAATTGATTTTGTATTTAAATCTACAGCAAGCATTACTCTCGTTTTGTATATCACCTAGTAAAGTGTAAAGACAAAAAATTCTTTAATTTGAAATTCCCATGCTTTACTGGAATTATCAGGTAGCGGCAGAATAGGAATTAAATTATAAGGTATCGACGAAAATCCTATAAAAATAGGAAAATTTTGTTTATTTGCTAAAAGAAACTTAGATTTTTATTTTTATCAAATAGTGTGACAATGTTTTGTTTAAATAATCTCATGTTTGTATATTGTAGAAAAGTTCTTTTTTTTTAATTTTCAATCGAATTTTAAAGATTCTAGCAACTTTGTGGACAAAATTATAGTTTAGACCACAAAAAACTAAGTTGAGAATATTTAACTGCAATGTCAAATCGATTCTTCTCTATGACTGTAACACATAGAGTTACACCAGACCGGACTTAAACAAAATCCAGATAATTGTAAGTCGTTGTCTAAGACAAATCCTACGGATCTTCTGGCCAAATCGATTCTCAAATGTGAGATTGTGGCAACAAACTAACAGCATGCCCACAGAACAGATAACACAGATCGACCCTGAAAAAGTTTTTTTAGCCAGTCTAACTGATCCTTATGTTTTGACATGCTAAAGCCGAATATGAAGTCTCCGATCATGTGGCAATTTTCAAATATCGGCAAATTTGTGTTTTCACTGTATACTTCTCTTTTACCCTCCATCCAGAGGGTAAATTACGGCATTCGATGTCGATCGAAATTACAATATAGTTTAAATGGGCATTTCGATCGAAATCAAATGCCGTAATTTCCCCCAGAGTTTTTTATTATAGAATTTTAAGTTTTTTTTATCCGATTTCAGTCCATTATGGCTTAACATTTTTGTAATCAAATGGATTTCCTAAGAGACAATAATTGGTGCAAAACGTTAAAT
This sequence comes from Pollenia amentaria, assembly GCA_943735925.1. Lineage (NCBI taxonomy): Eukaryota > Metazoa > Arthropoda > Insecta > Diptera > Polleniidae > Pollenia > Pollenia amentaria. Next base: position 205,065,819 of record OX031009.1, on the reverse strand, counting down.
TTTCAAAAAAAAAAACCTTGGGTTTAGTCCACAATAACTTTGCAATTCTTTTATCCGATCAAAAACAATTGACTACTATTCGACGCGTAATTAAGTAACCTTTCAAACAAGATATAACTAATATTAATTGTACGACGACTTGACTTTGGGCGGCGGCTGAAAGCGAAGTATACAGCGAAAAACACATATAGACTGATATCTGATAAATGTGAGGTGAGTGGAGAAAACTGAGTTTATATTCGCTTCATTATGCCAAAAAATATAAAAATGAGTTGGAGTGGTTAAAAATGCTTTTAAAAAGTGGTTAAATGTCTACATGTGTAATTAGAAGATGTAAATGGACATGGATCGGCCATACTATATTAATATAGAATGATAGAAGAGAATGAAGATAACATAGAACTTTTATTTCCAATTTTCAGGATTGACATTAAAATCCATTTATGTTTAAAATCGTTTTAAATACAAAATTCTCTTTTTCACTTAACACTTAAATAAAACTTAATTCACCGATGTGGTACATTTAAATTCAACTTAATTTTCCATTGGATTATCTTAGCAAGGTGAGCTCAATATCACAACATTACAAAAACAACAGGCAAAGCAATAATAACCAGCCGTTTTTTGAGACCACCTTGTAAATAACTACACTTTTTTATGATATTTAGTAGTGCTACAATACTTTTGTCTTAATTAAATAAGACTTTTCAAATAAAACTCAAAAAATCAATCTGTATTTAAATACGATTTAAGTTTATATGAAAATTAACATAATATAGATTTAAATACTATCCTGAAAATTGGGCATTAAGGTCTTTGTATGTCATTTTGGCATAAACGTGCATACCTCAGCTAAAACTATGCGGTTGATCTTTTACAAATAGAAGTTTCAAGCTCAATGGGAATTATTAAGCTTACAATATGCCTATTTAGATTCAAATTGGGCAGGATTGGATTGGAGAATGAAGCACCTTTAATTTAATCGCTTATATAAGTGTTACAGTTAGACCGCTTAATCATTTTAAAATTGTAGACTCGAGACAACAAATCTTCAAGGTATATACTTTAAATGGTTTAGCTGAAAGTCTATAACAGTGAAAGCTTGTAAACTTTATTGACATTTACGATATTACTGGCATACCCTACACTTACCCTTAATTTAAGTAGAGTGTAATGACAAAAAAGTTACACAAAAAAAAATTTATATTAATAATAATAGCTCAGATTAGCTTGAACTTGAAAGCAAATAAATAAAAATACATGTAAGACACGCCGTCCATGTATCTAGTCATAGCAATTTATATCTGAATATGTAACTATAAAATACATGAATGAATACTTATTGGTATGTATGAGCGAGTGAATGCCTGACAGTATCTAATCTTATTATATCTTACTTCGGAGGGGCTTCACTTTCACAGCCATTAAAAAGCTTAAAAAATACTTATAAATGTGTGAGTGTATATTTTCCAATGGTTATCTGTATCTAAAGACTATAAATTACTTTTACAAGAATTTTTTTCATTAGCGGAGTTCAGTGTTAAGTGCAAATGGTGTTGCGAAAGAGCAAATGCAATATATCATTAGCGGAATTCACCCTTGATAGTAAAGTCCCTTGTAGACCTTGTTAATCTTATAATTTTAGTAAAAATACTAACATTTACAACACTGCAACAACAAAATGTATTAGACTAAAATATACTACGCTGTGGTTGAAAAATCCCACAAAAATCAGTAGTAAACATAGTGCGAATTTACCAGAACAAAACAGTTGAAGAAATTTTATCTGTCTCTTTCTCTCACTCAGCAAATTCATTAATTTACAATGCATACGAAAAAGACACTCACGCTTTGAAGTATAAAATCGTATTAAATATAACAGAGTTGTACACTTAATACAAAGGGTGAATACCGCTATTGCTTTTTTGTTAAATCCAACAACAAAATACACAGAGTTTCCGTTAGATTTCATAAAAATACTACGAAATTTTGCATTTGCTCTTTCGCAAGACCATTTGCACCAAACATTGAACTCCGCTAATATTTTTTATTTATGTATGTGAGATTACTTGCACCGTTGCCATGCTAGGGTTTAGTCATTAAATAAATGTAATAAATAAAGTAACAATAATTAATAATTATGTAAATTATATATGTACGTACTTATGTCAAGAATGTCATTAAACCCTTCCCCACAGCACACTGTTCAATTCCGGCCAAAAAATTTTTTTTTTTTTCATTTCAATAAATTTTTGATGACAGATTATAGCTTACACTTCAAAACATACAACTCATGTCATAAGTTGGCCCTTGCATAACTATGTTAATATTTACTATGTTTGCGATTTCCCAAAATTCAGTTTACAACGCACACGAAAATAAAAAGAATGTAACTGGTTTAGCTAAAAGATGCGATAAGAGGTTGACATCCGTAAAACGAATTTCTAAAGAAAAGGTTTCTGAAAAACAAATATTGTATCCTTTCCAAGAAAAAAATCCCATAATTGCCGTAAAGGAAAACTTTAAAGTTTAGAAATAATTTTAAACAATCCAAAATGAACACATAAAATATGAAAGAATATTAAAAATAATAGGCACTCTTATTTCATTATCCTTATGCTTATTACTTTTTTAACTTTCAGAATTGCAACTTTCCATATAAAACATAATTCTATCAACAAAAACTTAATTCTTACCGTTCTATTACAAAGTTCCTTCAAAGTTCTATTATTTACTATAAATCAAATGTTGCACATCCATGTGCCTTATCGTTAAGCATCAGAGTTCTATCTGTTTTTTGAGACTCAATTTGTGCAAAATCTAATAAATAAAGCTTGGATATTTTTCAGGACTAAATTGAAACTATTCAAAAATGGTTTTTAAGTTTATTGAAAACGGACACGAGAGAAAAGCGATTAACAATATTCAACCTTAGTTTCCTCAAAAGTAGAACCTTTTTGTCCTAAGGTCTTGATTTATATAACATATACTCCATTTAAATTTGCTATTCATTAAAACTTTTTAAATTTAATTTTGCTACATCGGCAACAAACCAAGACTGCTCTAATTTTACTCATAAATCCCTTGTTGTTTTTTCATTTTTTTGTATATCTAGAGAACGGCAAGAGCCAAAGATTCAATATTAGGAACAAGCATCTTGGTAATTAATACACAACTTCTCAAAAAATGGGTGGGATTATAGAAGAGGGCGTGGCACTTCCCATACAAAAGCATTCTAAATTTCTATATATCTGGAGAACGAAATGAGACACTGTTTCCAAATTATATACAAATATCTCGGTTATCAATACACAACATCCCGTAAAATTTGGGCGGAATTGGAGATGTGGGTATGCAAAAAAAAATATTTTTTTTTATATCTTAAGACCGGTATGAGAAAAATTGTCAGGAATCGCAGAAGCGGGCGTTGCACCTCGCATACAAAAACATTATATATTTCTTTATATCTGAAGAACGGCAAGAGCTAAAGTTTCCAAATTAGGTAAAAGCATCTCGGTTATAAATAGACAACATCCAACAAAATGTGGGTGGGAGTGGATAAGTGGGCGTGACACAAAATAGGTTTATTTATATCAAAAGTAGGGTAAGAGAAAAATGGTCCAAATTTGGTATACATAGCTGGGTTATTAATACACAACCTCGCAAATATGGGCGGAATTGCAGAAGCGGGCGTGGTACCTCGCATATAAAAACAATATAGATTTCTTGATATCTGGAGAACGGCAAGAGGCAAAGTTTCCAAATTAGGAACAAGCGTCTTGGTTATAAATACACAACATCTGACAAAATGTAGGATTGGAGAAGTGGGCAAGGCACAAAATAGATTTATTTATATCTTAAGAACGGTTTCTTATCAGTTCTTATCGCACCATGGTGAATTTAATATAAGATTCGGTAGAGCCAAATATAGCACTCTTACTTGATTTTTATTACATTTAAAGTTTGTATTATGAATATAATGAGTATAATGGAATCTATTTAATTTTTAATACAAGCAAATAACAATCTTTAGATTTGTTATTCAAAAGGTGTAAAAGCAAAAGTTAAATTATCTTTAAAATAAATTCCTACATACCCCAGGGGGTGCTTTGAATGCTAGTAATGTGTTTCCAGGAAATTTTAAATTTTTCGCTCGGCAACTGCTTATGGCGTGCATTCAGTTCCTGGTGAAAAGAGACCAAATTGGTTAATGATTTTAGCTAGCTCCCAACAAATACAAGACCCATATCGCGAGTGGTCTTTATTTCATGTAACTCTCTTAAATATATTGCAAGATTTATAAACGGAATTAGTCACTACAAAAATCCTTTTGTCGAAATATAAATCTTAAAATTTAAATTTCTGCTACCATTTTAAACCCATTTTCGAAAAGTGGCTTATTTCGCATAATTGGCTTGATATCAATGATCGAGAGAAAAATTAGCAAAATACATGGAACACATACTAAGGAACTCCCGATACAAAATAAAATCCCCATAATACACATCTTTTACTTGTGTCAAAATTCACTGGAATAATAGTTTTATTAATAAAAAGTTGGAGTGATATATTCGGCTGTGCCGAATCTTTGATACTCTCCACCAACAATTCGAATATTTACGGAGTAGGCTCTTTATGATATCTATATTAATTAGCCTTTTATAAAAACGGACGTTTGCTGTTTATACCTATATTAAATTGTTAAGGAGGGGTATTTATATTACACCCATGTTATATTATGGATCAATCATCCCAAAATTCTGTAAAGTGATTTCTGGTGTTAAAAAACATAAACTAGAATAAATTTCAAAACAGTTTACAGTTAATTTTAGAATGCTTCCTAATATGAGATCTTAGGTAAATTATGGACCGTATATCACAAAAGTGCATGACAATTTTTATGGCCATATGAAGCTAAGTTGAAACAAATTTTACCGCAATATATATACCTGCTACGGCTTAAGGCGTTTTTAGTTAATTTCCCAGAGTGGGCTTTATATGGGGCCTACAGTAAATTATGGACCGATAATAACGAAGTTTATTAGTATGATTTATAATCCTATTAAACTGTGAAGTTTTATTAAGATAGCATTAGTAATTACGGCTTAGGCGCAATAAACTGTTTCCCCCGAATAGGGTTAATATGGGGCCTATAGTAAATTATGAACTGATCTTCACGAAATTTGACTAAGTCCTATAAAACGGATAGGTTCCAAATGTTATTATGATGTTATTATTTATTACGGTTTTAGGCGTACTAAACTGTTTTCTGGGAGTTATATGGGACCAAGAGTTAATTTTGAACCGATCTTCATGAAATTTAACACTATTATTTCCAGTCATATAAAATTTGTGCTAAATTGTTTATCATTCCGTGCAGTATTCCACCATTTATGGTAGTTTTTGTAACAAAATTATAAATTTTTTAGGGTGGTGGTTCCACATTTTGATTCATAGCTCTGATCCTGCCGAACATGTCTAAATCGACTTAGATTTACTCAAGGTGCCAGAATATGCTTATATACTTTATGGGGTCTTATGGTGTTTTCTTTTCTACAAAAAAAATACCTCCTTAAAAGGTACATGTATAAAATGTCTTGCCGACCCTGTAATAATGCAATTTTTTATTTGACGCGAACAAAACACAAAATTGGACCGCCCTGTTTTTAACAGCTGACAAAAACTTTGTTCTTCAATATATAAAATATATATGTATGTACATTAGAGCGACTCAAAAAAAAATGTGATTTAACTAAAACACTTTTTTCGGCTCCATACAACTTGAGTCAGTCTAATGTACATTAGTTAAAAAACTATATAAAAAAAATATACATAAACCAAAATTTGTTAATAGATTGATATTAAATAAATAAATAAATGAACAAAATGAATGACGAAATTCCAATTTCTTTAGTTTGTTTTTTTTATAAAATATATAAACAAGAAAATACCTTTGCCAAATTGCTGATTTATTAACATCAAGTTTTTCAGATTTCTTGATTTGACGTTTTTTTTTTTTTCAAAAACAATTTTATAACACCGAATCCACTTAAATTGTATATCACTGATAACCTATCATTAACATTGTCAGTCAAGAATGAAAATTATCAATAACAATTTTAATTAATTCTCCATGTTGTAAAATTCCTTTCTTCATAAAAATAATTTAATGAAAATTAAATTTAATGAACTTAAGCCTAATTAAAAATAGTAAAAATTTGGATTAAAAACCATGAATAGTTCAACAAAATAACCACAACACTAATTATTGTTAAAGCTAAGGCACAAGCTCTATGTGTTCATTTGTCCTTCAAGTTGTGCTGAAAAATGTCAACAAGAAAAAAGAAAGACAAAAACATGATAAACAAAAAAATGTACTTTGGACTTCAAGACGAATTCTTGACAAAAGTACGAAAAAACAGAAGTAAGGAAAACATGTAAGATCAATTAAAAATGGATAATCATTCAAAAAGCAAATTTTGATCTACCAAAGGTTAAAATACAATTTGGTTTAAGGATTGATGTTTGACTACTGACGTCAGCAGTCATCGATGGCTGCGAGTGTAAGACGGCAAATCCCTCTGAGGAGACCTAGTGGTTGAGGTCGAAACATGTCAGGGTAACCAGCCGCCTGGGTTCGAATCACACGCCAGCCAGCCTGGCTTCGAATCCCAGGTCAGTCAAGAATGAAAATTATCAATAACAATTTTAATTAATTCTCCATGTTGTAAAATTCCTTTCTTCATAAAAATAATTTAATGAAAATTAAATTTAATGAACTTAAGCCTAATTAAAAATAGTAAAAATTTGGATTAAAAACCATGAATAGTTCAACAAAATAACCACAATACTAATTATTGTAATGATTTCTTATGTTTTTACTATTAAATAGAAAAAATAGCTATTTAAATTTTAAATTTTTACTGTCCTGATTAGAGGCGATTTTTTTCCTACTTCGTCTGGTAGCCCTATATATTAACAGACGCCATCTTTTTACAGGGCATTATCAACACTGTCGATTTTTATGGGGCGTAAAGTGCAATGCCTTTTGCAATTAGTAAGGGTGCATTTTTTAGAATAAAACAAGCCACCCTTTTAGAGAGCGAAGCATTTTTAAGAAACGAACACCAAATTGCATTTTTTTAAATAAAATGTCACATTTTTTGTAGAAAAGAAAACACCATTAGATGTACAATAAAAAAGTTTACACGGAATGACAAACTTAGTATAACCTCATTCACCACTAGTGGTGGTGAAGGGTATAAAAATGAAATGATATGAAAAAAAACTGTGAAAACAATTGTCGATATCTTCCTTCTAAAGCTCACACTTGCCTTAGCCAGAACTGGATTTTAAATGTAAAAGGTGTTTTTAACTTTCAAACAAACTGTCATACTGTACTCATTTTTTATAACTTATAGGGAACTTCGTAATTTTTGTGGCGCACATAATCATTTTAAAATCAAAATTAATGCAAGAGTGTTAAAGTAAAGTACCCCCATGCAGTAAATATTTATTTATTGCTCTTTTAATTAAAAGTATCTTCAGCTTGAAGGTTTTTGTGACATATTATTTACTAATGTAACTGACCAACAATCAACTAGAAATCTTTTGGTTTTTTTATAAATTCAAAGCCAAATAAGTTGGTAATTCCCCACGAATGACTTGTATAATTACATAAATCATAAATGTTTCTATAAATTTTTTTAATTGTTAAAAGTTGCAATGTTTATTTTTCCACATTCTATTTACTTCATTAGATTTTGAAACTTTTAATACGGAATAGTTTTTGTTTATATTCTTACTATTAAAAATACGCAACAAAAAAAGTTTCTAATTACTCACAGTGATATTTCAAAATTACCTTTTTAAATTTTATTACAAATATTTGCCCAATTTTTGTGTATTTAAGAAAAATAAAACGAAACTAAATATATTTATTTTTGTTAAATATTAGACTAATTAATTCATCATCACCAAAGTGAGAAAACACTTTTATTTAAACATTCAAATTGTGCTCAAAGTGTTAAAACTAATGATTAGAATATGACATTTAACGAGTTAAGAGTGTTTTATTCGGCTATGTCGAATCTTATATACCCATGGTGTGATAAGAACATAATGTTCTTAAGATAAAAATAAATTTATTTTGTCCCACGCCCCTTCTCCAATCCCGCCCAAATTTTGTCGGATGTTGTGTATTGATAAACAAAATGGTTGTAAATAATTTGAAAACTTTGGCTTTTGCCGTTCTTCAAATATACAACGATCTATAATGTCTTTGGATGAAATGTGCCGCGCCCACTTTACCACTCCCGCCTGCATTTTGTCAGATGTTGTCTATTGATAACCAATATGATTGTACCTAATTTGAAAACTTTGGCTTTTGCCGTTCTCCATATAAACAGAAAAAAACAACAATAACAAAGGATTTATGGGTAAAATAAAAGGCAGTCGTGATTTGTTGTCCATATCTCAGCCATTTATGGATTATACAGAATTTTGATTGAAGGCTTAAGCGGAGCATATGAGTATAACAACCAAGTCCCCATCGTTTCTAGGGTCTTCGGGTAACCCATTTCAACATGGACTGACGGACACCGTTAAATCAACTTCACTAATCATAAGGCCCCAGTATATATACATATGGGCATTTCCATGAGAATGTCAACCACGACTCAAAAGATAAAAACCCTTGAAACTTTTTTTCGAATATGGTAGAAAGTAAAAAAACACTAAAATTTTTAAAGAGCAAAAAATAAAAGTTAAAACTCACTATCTCTTTGATTCATTTTTCGTAACTGCGATCAACAATTTTAACTTTTCTGCCGATTAAATACAGATACTGGTAATATTGGAATTATACTTTAAAATTAATGTTACAACTACAATAAATAAGATCCACATTGAAAGGCCAAATATATAAGTCGATTAGCGTTATATTTTTTGGTTTGCTTTGGATGCTATTCGAATGTCACGTACGTGGTGCAAAAACATCATTTGTCTATGTCATTTGTGTTTGATCGGTCGTAGGTGTTTCAAAATAATATTTCAAAGCAAGATATTTGTTGCAAAAAAATATTGATCGGAAATTGTTTTATAATAGGTATAATAAAAATTTTATAAGCTTTTAAAGGTCGTCATGTACGATATTGTAAGTACTATAAATGCAACTACTAAATGTATCATCTTATTCTGTGGGTATTAAGTTTAAATTTGTTACAAGCTTATTTTATTGCAATCTCAATCATCTAAAGAACTATTATTGGTATCGGTCCATATTTGACAATATCACCCATACAAATACTACTCCCGGAAAAAGCGCTTAAAGTCATAACTTCCTTATAAATGTTGGTATTGACATACAAAACGGAGACAATAACTTCTAGTCTTCGGTGAAAGGCAAACAAATCTCATATAGATAAAGATATCTTAATAATATTCGGCAGAAATAACTCTAATATAATTCTTAACCTCATAGCATCATTCTGTTCTGGCGACAATGATTGGCCATGGGTACCATTTAGGATACACTCTCAAAAATTTGTTTTTACAATATTATGGTGTACGGTATCATATGGTCGGGCTTGACCGACTATACTTTTTTACTTGTTTATTTTAATTTTTTGTATTCATATATTTACCAAAAATATATCTGATACCTTGTAAATACTATAAGAGAAAAATCTTTCACGTACGGTATGTCACGAACGATATTAATTTTGTTCATTATAAAACCATCCAGAAATTTTTTTTTTCCAATTACGGATTATAAAGGAAAAATGTGCGGATTAATGTTAAAAATTAAAAGAAAAGGAAAATGCCTCCCACAATTCTAAGATTTTCGAATTTTTTTACATCTATCCCAAAATCACTTCCGTTTTATGTCACGTACGATATGCACCTATTTCGCTAGATATTTTGGACAACAAGGTTCCGAATGTTATAATTATTTTTTTCATATATAGTACCCTCTAAATGAAACATAATGATAAAAAAATTTTCATTTACTACTAATTGTGCAAAAACTCTATCACTCTTAAAGCGTACAAATGTCACATACGATGACATGGAAATGCCCATATACTTTTGAGGGCCTTAGATCAATAGTGTACGGAATGAAAAACTTATATATGTATACCCTTTTAGCAAGTGCAGCTTACAAAAGTGGTAAAGAGTATTAAAATGGTATTTATTAGACTTTAAACTATTTTAATTTTGTGCAATAAACTGAGGTAAATGACACTCTAAGGAGCCGTAATAAATACTTAAACCATAAAAAATTAAATCATCTACTAACGACATCATTAGTATACAATATTACTTATTATTAACATCATAATGATGTTGTTTGATCTTAACGTTGCACAGTGGGGCAGAATCAATATTTTTGGAAAAGTTATCTGACATTTCTAAACGGTTTCAATATTTGAAGCATTTGGACAGGAGAGGAGTAGTCGAGTTAAAGTTTTGGTGATTAATTCCACATACCCACCACAATTCGTGGCTGAATTGTCAAAAACTGCTTCACGCCTAGTAATCTCTGCTTTGGGATTTTAGAACTAATGGGACAAAATAGAGCGAAATTGAAACGTCCTAAAAAGGGTATGAAAGGCTTGGAGGACCTATTGACTATATTAATACCCACACCTTAATAATGGAGTGGGTATTATGCGTTTGTGCTGATGTAAAACAAAAATATTAGCCCATTTGAAAGTTTTTAAGAGTAATATTAAAGAAATTGGTAAAAAATAAATTAATGAATAATTTATACAATTGTTCTACAGCTGTAGTAAATATTTTAAAATAAATAAATATCTGCATTAAGCCCAAGTGCCCCTATTGGTGTATATCTTAAGTCATCTAATTTGTTACAGTGTACCACATTACCTTCCAGATAAAACCTTGAAGAAATTATAGTTTTTTTACATGCATAGTTTTTGTAATCTTTTTTATACACATACCACAATAGTTGAGAGGCTATTTTCATTAATGGTGATGTTTGTAACACCTTAAAATATTGGTCCTGGACCCACCTTGAAGTATACCGATCGACTCAGAATCACTTTCGATCTAACGATGTCCGTCCGGCTGGCTGGCTGTCCATGTAAACTTGTGCTCAAAGTACAGGTCGTAATTTTGAAGACAATTTAATGAAATTTGTTACACAGATTCTAATTGAAACAAGGATCAAGCCTTTTAAAAATGGCGCGGATCGATCCTTAATTTCATATGGCTCCAATACAAGCTGCTTTCCGGAATTGGGTCTTTGTGCCCACCATCAAATCAATTTTAATGAAGTTTAAAACATAGATAGATCCATATTAATACGGACACATAAGCTATGCTCCGTATCCCCACGAGGGGAGATAGGGGGCAATCTCTTCCTCTCAGAAACCATCAACCGATTGTAATGAATTTAAAACATAAATAGATATACAAGGACACACTAGATTTTAATGAAATTTAAAACAATGTTAGTTCTCTATTCATATAGCCACATTAGCTATGAATTTTTCAAAACAAGGTCCCTGATAGGTACACCTTTAACAATTTGTTCTTCTATGCTGTGGTGTTTTTTTTTAAATAACAATAAAGTAAAAATGTATATAAAACACAATTACTTTTAAAGAAAATACTATGATTTGGTACATTATTTCATTATACCACATTACCGGCATATGATGTACCAAATTACCTACACATTTTTTAAAGCCGTGTCTAATGGGATTTGAACTAAAATAAAATCTTAAATATCTCTGAATATGTGGGTTTAGTATTTTTCGCAAGTGGGTTAAACACATATTTGAATCGGAAAAAAACAAAAATTTTGGAAATCTAAAAACAAATATGTCTACCACATTACCCGTACTTACTATATTGTTAAAATTTGTATTCATAAAATCTAAAATGGTTAATAAACCCAATTTAGAATTAAATTTGTCAAATTGGTGCGATAAATTATTATAAATGTGCATATAAATATGTTATCTAGAAATCTGTTTTACAGAAAATTTCCTAATATAAACCACGAATCCAATAATAAAAAATGTTTGCCATTTTGTTTATAGAGTCCATATTTGGGAAGAGGTTGTCAAAAAACATTGACAGTTGTAGAACATAAAGGATTCCAAAACTTACTTTGATTTCAAAAACCTGCCTTGGAATTCGAAACAAAATATAATAAAGTGAATATAAAATAGGTAAACATTATTAGGGTCTAGAGGTAGCAGCATAAACAATTTTACTTCTAGAAAAGTGTTATATTAATATAAAAAAACGTTTTTAAAGAAAAAAAGAATTAAGCCTCTAACAACAATTTCGTTTTTTCTTCTATCTTATTTCTTCCCAAAGTATTTCATATATTTTGCTTTCATTTTTCGAATAAAAATGTACCTAAAGTTTTATTTTGAAAAGTTGAGTCTACTTGTACATCAGCAACAATAGCTCTGTTCCAGATGCATAACGAAACAGTCCGAACTTGCACAAAGTTACCCAAAAGCGTTCCACATAACAATTTTTGTGCAAATAAGAGAGTAATTGAGAGAGTATTTTTTTTAATTTCCTGTAAAAATTTGCACGAACTTTTAATTTGGGTAAGTTCGGACAAGAATAAACAATCAGCTGTTTATTTTAATTTGAAACTGAAAAATTAATCAGAAAATTTACAAGCAAAAGAAAAAGTTTAGTTTTTATTAAAAAATATATTAGAAAGCAAAATGTAAAATTTTATTGAAAAAATTAAAGTGGTAAATGCATTATTGCATACATATTTTCCTTAATCTTTAACATAAAAGAAACCAAAATATAAAAAATTACAATGATGCAAATGTTTTGGTTTTATAATGTTATTAATTTTAAGCGTCTTAAATCATTAAAATAGATCTTAATTTGAAAAGTTTGCATCATTAGTATTTGAAGAAGTGCAAAAATGGTTTTTTGCGTTCCAGCAATTTGGGGTAGTTTTGGCAAATTCAGAGAGTAATTATCATTTTACTCTCATTAGTCCGAACTTGCCCGAGATCTTGTGGAACACACCTAATTTGTATTAAAATGTATATGACGTTTATAATAATTTTTTTTAGTTTTGAATGAAAATTTCAACAAAATGTTTTAAAAAATAATAATTAATTCTTAAAATTGTTGTGGGCATAATTTACAAACGTTTTCTTAACTGAAAATGTGTGCGGTTACGAAAAAAATTGTTGCTCTATTATGAACAACAGTGAAAATGTTGCTGCCTATTGTGTTCGAGGCTTTAAACTTTTCGGCAAAATATAAATGTAAAAGCATTTTTTTTCGTATACAAAACAGTTACCGGTTGGAATTTTTTCAATAATTTCAAAATTGTATTGATTATTCAAAGAAAATATTTCAATGAAAATTCGTTAAAAGTTACAATCGATCTTTTGAAAACACCCAGATCAAAAAGCTGCAAAGTTATTAGAAGTCAGACATGCAAAATTTGAAACATAAGTAGCATCTATAGGCCTGCATTGTTGTATGTATTTGAAAGTTAGCCATACAACATAAATAAAATGTCTGTACAAAACGTTTGTGTACGACCCCAATGATAAATGCTATGCGCCACTGTTCGTCGCACAATTTAAACAGTGCTGTGGTGGTACTAGAATTTAAAGAAATGCACTCTTGTTTCTTTAAAAACCTTTCAATACAGTAAAAAATGTGTGCCTTACACTCATAAAATTATTATAGTAACTGATTGTGGGTTATTTAATTTGTTTTTTGTACTGTTAAAATAAAGTGGCACGATTTAGTCGTATAGATTAACCTCCTTATACAAAAAAAAATTAAGGCCCTAATCATGTAAAACGAAACGCAATGGCAAAGAATTACATTGAAAGCACAAATAATATCGTAAATATTTTGTAATTTTGTTATTGCTTCTGCAGAAATTCACATTGCGTCTTAAAAATTTAAACGCTGCATAGCTTGTGGCGTTGAAAATTTTAAAGCGGTACATGAATTTCTGTAGAAAGCAACAGCAAAATTACAAAATATTTATGACATTGTTTTTGCTTTCAACGTAATTCTTTAGCGAAGCTTTGCGTTTGACATGATTAGGGCCATAGTTATTTTACGAATAACTTTATTTTTTACCATTTATGCTTGTACTTGTATTGTTTGTTGTTTGATTTTTTGTCGGTTAAATTATATTTTTTTAAAGCGACAACTGTTAAATTTTACGGAATATGCTGTTAAATAAAAAAAATTCCAAAATGTATGGAAAATTCATTTATTGTAAATGAAATGTAAATGACCCGTTTAAAATTAAATTTCTGTCGAATTTAGCTACATAATATTTTAATTGTTTATTTAAAAATTGCCTCGTATCTGCACGAATTTTTGATGGGTACTTTTGTCTATATGCATTGGGCTTATACAAAAAAATTTTACTTGTGTCTCGTATTAGGGATGGACAAATTGATATCGATATTTTTTAAGAGTATCGATATTTATTAATTAAATTAAAATAATAACTTTTGTTATTAAGTTTTTAAGGTAAGTTATGGGAACGAAGTTTTCGTTTGAAATCGATGGACCGGCAGTTAATTCTACAATAAAAAAAATTCAAAAAAAAGTAAAGAATAAAAAAATTTTTTATGAAATCTAAAAAAAAAAAAATTAATTGGGATTATATAATGCCGGATTTTATACTGCCGGTAAACGAAACTTGTGACACATACTACACAAATTAACTGTGCAATATTTTATTTTTAATATATAACAACATGCTCCAATAAAAAAAAAACAAAAATTTTTTTTATTATCAACATTCCAACTTTCATGAGTCTATTGCTACTAATACGCCATAATTAAGGCGATTTTTTGCATAATTCTAGGAACCCTTTCCAGAATATTTTTCCGCGCTTATTTTTTTGTTTTCATCTCTTAAAAAAACGAGACAAAGGTGAACTGTGTGAAATGTACAATGGAAAAGCGCCGTTATTTTCTTAATATTTGTTAAAAAACATATGATGCAATTTTTAAAAATCACCAGTATTGTAAGCAGTTGAGCAACGGTTAAAATGTTGAATTTTATTATAAAGATATCATAAAAATATCGAATTCGATAGTCTTAAATAAACATCGATGTATCGATATATGGGTATTTTTAATATCGACGATATATATAGATTATAATTTTTTTAAATATCGATATTTTGATATATCGATTTTTATTGCCCATCACTATCTCGTATATGGCGGACGCATACAAAAAATAATTTTTGCAAAACATTTTTATGGAATTATTGTCAAAAATATTAAAATACAAAATATATATCCCAAACTCACATTCAAAAAAAAAAAAAAAAATATATATAAAAAAAAAAAAAAAATTTAAAGTTTTCCACTCTAATTGCTGCGTATATTTTTTATTCCATTGTAAATTTTGGAGAGTATTTTTTATACCCACTATAGTGAAGCATTCAGTGTGACCAGATCTTAAAAATTTTACAGCTAAATTTGGCATCAAACATGGCCAAAAAATGCTGAAAATGATTTTAAAAAATGCTAAACATAAACCTTATTTTTTTTTAAAGATTTTTTGTAAAAAATGTATTACCAGTATGAAATGTTATTCGAGAAAAATAAATTTTAGTGATTTATTTTTAACAAAATTGAAATAAAAGGTTATATTGAAACAAGTGGATAGATTTTGGTAAAGCATCTGATACACATAAATATGAATCACAGGTCGTTGAGATTAAATATTAAATTTAGGGGCCCGCAGACCCCTGATACATGCTAAATTTAAACGATTTATTTCTATGATATACAAATTTTTTTAAATAATTTAATTTTTTATAGTTTAAGAAAAGTTGAAGCTTTAGAATATTTATTTTATCAGCAGTTTAGAGCAATAAATTTTTTCACAAATTTAGACTATTGAATTTTTATCTTAATACAAAGTAAAATTTTCTTGTACTTTTATATCGTAAATCAAAGGGCAAATAATGTTTACAATCAACATGATGAGGGCATTTCTAATATTCCCTGAATATTATTTTTTTTAACAAGACAGGTAAGATGTTTCTTAACATAAAAATTATCCCTTTTAATACGTAATTATTTTAGTAACAACTATTTTAAGTAAAAATTTATTATAATTTATAAAAAAATTTAAGTAAATTCGTCCAAATTTTTAAAATAAATAATGCCAAAAAAAAGCTAAAAACATTTTCTAAAAATGCTAAATAAAATGCCAAGTACTAAATGAAAATTTTGCAGCTAAATAATAATTTTGATTGCTACATTTAGCTGCAAAAATGCCAAAATGGCCACACTGGAAGCATTTACTTTGTACACGTTTACACATCTACGTAAATTAGTCGTCTACGCTTCTCTTCTGTACTTTTTTATGACAGCGACACTCAGAGATGTAAATTATTTGAAATATATTTATTTAAAATCCAAATAGAAAATTATGAATATGTGTTTTTATTTTCATTAAAAAAAAAAAAATTAAAATGTATTTTAAATTTTATTTAAAAGTTCTTAATTCAAATTGAAACATTGTAAAATAAATATTTTGTATTTGTAAAATACAAAATACTATTTTGTTCTTCTTTATTTAAAGCAAAATTGTACCGATTTGACTGTCTTGCTTTTTTTCATTTCTACGTAAATTTATTCAATTTTATTTCAATAAAGTATTTTAAAAATATGAATTTATAAATACGTATTTTTAATTTTGTTTTTCAAAATGCTTTTGCTAAAAACTATTTTGTATTTTTTTTTAAATAGAAAAATAACAAAGTACTTGTATTTTGAATTTGATTATTTGAAATACGATTTTTCTACAACTCTGGCGACACTACAGTGAAGAGTTTAAAAAATTGTCAGTGATTTGAATGTGTGTTCAAATGGAATTGTGCAGGCCTCTAGTAGTACCCCCAAGCATATTTTGCTGATATAAACATTCCTTTGAAAACGGACGAAAAACAGAATTTTGGTAGGCATTTAAAAGTCTTTGATGTCCGAGGTGGCATAATTTAATAACCCATAATGCAGTGGGGTCCATCGCTAAAACTTAAAAACTTTGACGTTCACCTGCTATTTGTATGCCAATGTGAATAAGTCTAACCGTTTAGAAACATGGCAGGTTAATTTTCCAAAAAATTTTGATTTTGCCCCACTGTTCGTTGTAGATATGTCGATAGTGTTAAACAATTTAATTTAATTAAATCTTGATTTAATAACTACAAAATTATTTTTATGTTAATTTGCAATTGAATGCAGCCATTAAAAAAACTCGATTAATTGGTTTAAAACAAATAACACAAAATAAATAAAACTTTCAAAACAAATATTACAATAATTTAGATGGTTTGATAAAGACAAAATTTAAACCAAACTTTGTTCACATAAATAATAAGTTCAATAAACTATTCCTTGAACTCTATTAAATAGTAAATAAATTGTAAGTCACTCTTTGTACACCAAGAAAAATGTGTTGGTTTGACAAAAAATACAAATTAATTTTTAATCAATTGAGTAAAATATATTTAATATACTTATTAAATGAGTGAAAATGTATTTGCTGGTTTTTGTCTTAAAGTTGTTGGTAAAAAATTTATGATAAGACTAATGTGCGGTTTCCACATGACAGGCGATTCATTGTGTTATACAATTTTACTACATAAAAACAAAAATTTAATTCAATGCCTGTTTAAATAATAAATATTTTGACTGGAATTTTTAGAGTAAATATAATGGAAATTTGCAATAATACATACTTAAGTTTTTATGTGTGGTAGAATTAATTCTAAATGAGTAGACCGCGCGTGGAACATGATTTTAAAAGAACAGAATACAAATTTTGTGAGTTATTACAATATTAACAACAATTTAGAAAGGAAAAATTTTCAAGTTAAATTTAAAAACAAAAAAACTTCGCACTTTATCGATATAATTTCAGATAAAAACTATATCTCATAAAAATCTGTAATAGCATAGATATAATACACGATACTCCAAGTTCTGGGCATATAGACTAGTATTAAATATTTGGCACCCGAATTTCATCCATAGACTTACTTTTTCACAAACATTTTGTAAAAAAATATTTTTTACAAATTTCGTCCGATCATTTCAGATAAACGCTATATATATAATCTATAATATCATAGAATTGTCCACGATACTTTGTACTTTGGGAATATTTGCCAGTGTCAAATACATATTTGGGACACGAATCTCATTCATAGATTTTTTTCACAGAAACTTAAAAAAAAAATTTTATTTATTAGTTTTGTTCTTACCACGATACATTCCGTATTTTGGGATACGAAAATTAATAATGCCGGCTTATTTAATAATAATAACTGTTAACAACCGGCCGAATTTTTTTAATCAAAAACTGGTTTCGGTTTCTTAATACACTAACGGACAAGCTGGTACATTAAAATCCAATTAAGTTTCCACTGTGTATAGCTAATGGCCAATTTTCAGACTGATATTAAAACACATTTATGTTTACAATCGTTTTAAATACAAAATTCTTGTCTTCAATAAACACTTAAATTAAAATTAATTCACCGATGTGGTACATTTAAGTTTTCGACTTAAGTTTTCATTTTCATAACTTAGCAAGGTGGCATCAATATCAGAACAACAGCAGCCAAAGCAATAACAGTCAGCTATTTTTTGAGTCCACCTTGTAAATAATTACACATTTTTTATGATATTTTGTTTGTATTTAGTAGTGCTACCATACTTTTATCTTAATTAAATAGGACTCTTCAAATAAAACTCAAAAAATCAATCTGTATTTAAATACATACAATTTAAGTTTGTATGAAAATGAACATAATATAGATTTAAATACTATCCTGAAAATTTTACATTAGCAAGGGTGCCTCAATGTCACAACAATACAACAACAGCGGGCAAAGCAACAACAGTCAGCTGTTTTTTGAAAACACCTTATAAATAAATACTCTTTTTATGATATTTTTTTTTTTTTATTATATAAGACTGAAAAAGCCAAACTGCATTTAAATACGTTTAAGTTTATATGAACATTAAAAAAGATCGATTTAAATAATATCCTAAAAATTGGGCATAACTTGGCAACGTTTTAAGAACTTTCATAACCTTGAGTCCCGAAATTTATTCTAGATCTACTGCTCTTTAATGTGGTTTTTAATAACCTTAAAATAAGAAAAATATTTAAAATATGAAAAGTGAAAGACAAACTTCCAAGTACACAAAAAATTATCTGGGAGCGAAAAAAAACTCAGTTGTGGTGTTAAAAATAATTGCAAAGTACTGGTTCACACTCTTCAAGTTTAAGCCGTCAAGTCTTGAGTGCTTAGGAGAAAGAGGAATTGAAATGGCATTTTCTTTTCCCTTCTTTCCCAAAAGATCAAGACTTGACGGGTTAAACTTGAAGGGTGTGAACCAGCACAAATGGTCTTGCAACATAGCAAATGCAAAATGTCGATGCCTTTTGATTTCACACCAACAACAAAATCCATAAATTCGCATAATAATAACATAACATAAATTTTTTCACTAATAAGTTCGCTACATTGAATAAAAAAAATGAGAAAGTTGCCACCATTAACAACTCGTTAAACAAACCACAAAATTATAAAAAATTTATTTTAACACAAAAGAAAAATTAATACCGAAGATATAACCCAATTATGAATAAAAATTCCCCGGCAGTTTTTGCTATTTAAAAATTGCTAAAGCCCACTCTAATTATAGAATGAAATAAGTGTTGCAAAAAAGCATAAAAGGGTGCTTACAGTGAATAATAAAAAAAAGTAGCAAATGCGAACAGTTGCAATAAAAAACGCAATTATTTTTGAATGCCGCGAATAACTTCAACTATAAAAACATATTATTTAGGACTTTATTAATCAATAGATTTTCTGCCACTAAGAAATAATCTATCGTTGACTTTGAAAATATAATAAAAACAAAAAGGATACATTTCTACATACATACATAAAAATCTAAGACTTATATATCGTCACCTAAAATACAAAAGAGCGACAACACTTTTTATTTTTTACAGGAGATGCAAAAAACTTGACAAGATCAATAACAACAAGGTGTTCTTGGCATTTGAATATCTTAATTAAAGTAGCAATTTTTGATCGCAGGGATCTAAAATTTTTTGTGAGCATGTAGTTGAAATGTGAAATTTATTTATTTACATAACATGAACATATATTTACAAAGTAATAATACAAATTTTAAGAGTTCAGGGTTCTACTTAGAAAATTAATTACAAAAGATATAATAATTTCTCTATTAAGTTTTTAGTTATTCGACCTTTATGATTATAATTTATAAATTAAATAATTTTTTTCAAGCTCGAGGAAATGACGAAGGAACTATTTATAAAAATACTGATATTTTGTGTAAAGGACAACAGATATTTTAAATATAAGGACAAGGTGTACACGCAATGTAGGGGACTTCTAATGGGGTCACCGGCATCTCCAATTATAGCAGACATTGTAATGGAGGAACTGCTAAAAACTAGCATACAAAAATTAAAAATAAAGCCGAGAATGCTTACTAAATACGTTGACGACCTGTTTGGGATTATACATGAAAGTGCAATAGAAGAAACATGGGCACAATTAAACAGTTTTCACAAACAAATCAAATTCACTATGGAGAAAGAAGAAAACGGACGACTGCCTTATTTGGATACTTTAGTTATAAGGAGGGGAAATAAACTAAAAACAGATTGGTACCAAAAACCAACCTCATCTGGTAGAATTGTAAACTTTTTTTCATGTCAACCAAGAAATATTATAATAAATACGGCGGTAAATTTAATACGACGAGTTTTGACAATTAGTGACAAACAATTCCACAGAGAGAATATTATAAAAATTAAGGACATATTGCGAAAAAATTCATTTCCCGAAAAACTCATGAATAATTTGATCAATAAGAACAAGAACATAAGAAAGCAGACTGAAGAAACCGACGATAAGAATACGAAAATATACAAGACAATAACATATATACCAGGCATATCGGAAAGAGTTAAAAACTCCAAATTTTACAACGATGAGAAATATAAAATAGTACCGAGGACCGATAACACGATAAGAAAACTTTTCTCATGCACCAAAGCTAAAGTGGACATATTTGACAAGGCTGATTTAATTTATCAGATAAAATGCAATGGTAACGCAAACAACAGTTGCGACCAAGTATATGTTGGCACTACTAAAAACAAACTAAGAACGAGAATTTCCGGACACAAATCGGACATTAAATGTAAAAATAAAATATCGACACAAAAAACAGCACTAGTAGCCCACTGTAAAGAAAGAGAACATACACCAAACTTTGAAGATGTTAAAATATTACAAACAGAAGAGAAATATAATAGAAGATATACACTGGAGATGCTACACATAATCAACATACCGCTACATAAGAGAATGAATTTTAAGAGTGACACTGATAACTGCGCCCAAAGTTACAGACATATTATTAACAAAGGAAAAAAGAAAAGCTACAATTAGTGCAATAATAGACCTACAAAATAATTGTTGTGTATTTTTGTGACTCGTTGTAAGTGTTAATTTTGTTTTTGTTTATATGTATATTCTTAAATGGTATGGTAACATAGAAAAATTATTTATGTTTACTTGTATTTCTTTCAAGATTCCTGAAGATGACATCCAAAGGATGTCGAAATATTGAAAAATAAAGAATTTAAAGAATAAAACAGACCTCGAGCTTGAAAAAAATTATTTAATTTATAAAAGATATAATAATATTATATTTTACAATATTTTTTTATGTTTAGGAAAAAAGTTACAAAAACCTATTTAAATAATAAAAAAAAAAAAAAAAAAAAAATAAAAAAGTTTTTAATGTTAAGATAAAACTTAACAGTGAGCATGTAGTTTAATAAAACAAAAATCAATCAAAAACTCTATATCGAATTTTTGTTATTGTTAGGCTCTTTTGCATTTTAGGTGGCGATATGTCGAATATTAGAAACATAAGTAAACTTTCGACAGGACGTAATAACAACAATTATACGCCAATTGAAAGTAAACCTTCATATTAAACTATATTTTGTTTGATTTTGAGTTGCCCACAATTTCAATCCATACTATACTAAGTGAGTTTTGCAGGAGAGCTTCTCACTACAGCTTACGGGCGATACAAAATTCAGTTGTGTGCTAAGTTACTTTTTTGTCCATAACTTTGGATTGGATAAGCCGATCAATGCCGCAAAAATTTGACAGAATTTAAGTTGAACAACAGTAAATTTAAAAACGTAAAAAAATTAATACTAAAAATTAATAATTAATACTTTTATTGTATACAAATTAATAACATCCCAGCCAGCAAAATACTCCAACTTCCTATAGACTTCGTTCAGATTTCTGTCAGACACTGATTATATGTGCTGTCTGGCCGACTTCTGATCGATTTCGCATGAATATATCGGAGGAAATTTATGTACCGATATGTCTAATAGAACTCATATACATGTGTCTAAGTTGTTATGTGTGTTTCTTTTTTTTTAATAATTACAATTCTCATTAAGTTGAAAATATTTTTATTTTATATATTTTATTGTTTAAAAAAAGATACAAAAATGGCACGTTTGTACGTATGTATGTAAAATGTTTAATTATAAACTTTTATTTTCCAATAAAATAAAAGGCTTCTTACAGAAATCTGTGCGATTATTAGGTTAGAATTTTATTCCATATTCTGTCAATTATCTGTCAGAAAACAATAAAAATTTCCCATGCCTTGTTCGCTAGATTTCTGTTAGATTTCTATCAAGAATGCCGGCAAAAAATCAGAATTTCCCACGACATGTCTGCCAGAATTCGTGTCAACCACTTCATACATTTTTGGGTCAGAAATCTGATAGAATTCGTTTACGATTTTGTTGTCGACGTTTCTCTCAGATATCTGGAAGACGTCGGACAATTTTGCTGGCTGGGATTATAAAGTAATATATGAAATACAAACAAGTACGAAAGTATTTGCCGTATTCACAAACCCCCTTGTATCATTGTATAAATTGTATGTTGTATTAAAATACATAGTTCTCAATTGGCTTTTCATACTACATACAATGAATACAACGATACAAGGGGTTTTGTGAATATGGCAAATATGTGTTCAAGAGTGCACTCCTTTTGGGATCCATGGGCAATCCTGGACCCGCCAAACAACATTATGTTATAAGGTCAGTTGTGGATCTTTACAGAACAAATATCCTATATATGCCAACATTTTTAAGAAGGCTATGGCATAACAAGCTGTTTTTTGAAGAATGGGTTTTGTGTAGGAGCTATAGTCAAATACAGACCGTTTCTAATAAAACTCGGGAAGCTGATTTTGGGTTAAATACTGGGCTAAGTTAAATCTAAATACCAACATAAGAGAACGGGTTAATGGGCAAAAAGACTGTACTTCCGAAAGAAGTAAAATTATGTACCAATTCCTAATATTTTCAATAGCCTTGTCCTTACGACAATAAACTTAGGCCATTATCATGTAAAACGCATCGCAACGCCAAAGAATTACATTGAAAGCACAAACAATGTCATAAATATTTTGTAATTTCGTTGGTCCTTTCTACAGAAATTCACATTGCGTTTTAAAATTTCAAACGCTGCATAGTTTGTGGCGTGGAAAATTTTAAAACGGTACATGAATTACTGTAGAAAGCAACAACAAAATTACAAAATATTTATGACATTGTTGGTGCTTTCAATGTAATTATTTGGCGTTACGTTGCGTTTACATGATTAGGGCCTTAATTTCATTATAGCTATAATCTCTAAAATTGTGCCTTGCTTGTACTTTGCGCAAAAGGTTTGCCATGGACAGCCAGACGGACGGACATCGTTCGATCGATCCAGAAAATGATTTTCAGTCGATTGGTATACCCAAAGGTTGGTCTTTAATCAATACTTTTATGCATTACACACATCAGCACAAACGCATAATACCTTCTCCACTTCTACTGGTGTATAAATTAATACATATCTTTGATATGACACTGGCTTAAATCGCATTTTGTTAATTTAACCAACATTTTATTGTGAGTGTAAATAATTATTTTTTTCTATTTGGTGTTTTTTTTTCTTATATATGTATGTACTTCATTTTGTCTACAAATAAAAAAACTCAACTACTTACCGCAACATAAATGTATATTTACTATGTTTGGTAGCCTTTTTGCGCGCCAAAATTACTAACGCCAAAAAATTTCCAATGACTCCAAGAACTATAACGATGGTGCTCAATAATAAACGACGTTTGTTTTGATACAACTGTTTTGGTAGAGGCGTTGTGGAAGATTCCGTACTGGTAAAGTTTATATACTCATTTTCTCTAACCGTTTCAGTTGATTCAGTATAAAAACCATGGCTGAGACATACAAATGATAGTGTAATATAAATTAACTTTAAAAACAATTTAAGCAACATTTTCGTTGAGGTATTACAATTTTTTTTTTTTTGGACGACAAGTGTTCTTAAAGCAAAGAAAAACCAACTTTGTATTAAAAACCAACTTTCAAATTGTTTAGGACAGATAAAATAAAATTCTTTGATTTATTTTCTTGTTTAAAGTTGTTAAAAAATTTTAATTTGTTCTTTTTTTGTATTTTTTTCACGAAAAATTTTTCTTTCAAAACAATTTTTTCAAAATTGATAAATTTGCAGAAACAAAAAACTAGTTATTCATAAACAAGTGCAGTTTAATTATTTTTACGTAGTTTTTTATTTTTTCTTTTTAATAAGGCTTTAAAAATAAAATCCCAGTGAAATAAATAACGATACTCTCACTTGTTGATGGAAAAACGTGTCCATTCGTGTGCGCGGCTCTTGAGAAACTGTGCGATTTCGAAGCGTTGTTAACGATAGACTTTAATTACAACACATTTTTAGATATGCCGGCAACAACAGCAGCAACAGCTGCCAGTTGTTGCTGCTGTTGTTTCTCCAAAAAACGAAGTGCGTTCGTTTTTCAACCGATTGCTATGGGGACTGTGAGTATGTGTGCTTTTTTATTTGAATCGTGATGTGCGCGTTTATCACTATATTTGCTTAAGTTTTTTCGTCATATAAAATTTTATAGGCATTAGGAAGTATGCAAGTATAAATGTGTGTGTGCCTGTGTGTTGCAAGTGTTATTATAAATTAGGGAGTTATTAGATCCTCCACCGCTAGAGGCGAATGAAGGTATACTAAGCTTGTCATTGCGTGCGAAAAATTTTTAATATTCATCTAAGAACCTATAAATTATCTATCGCTCATTTGCTGCAATGTCGTCATAACTCAAAAATTTAATTTTGGAGTTGGTAATGCGAATACAGAAAATACTTTCGTACACCTAAAACCGTAACAAATAATAGCTATTGTAGTAAAATTTTATCTGTCATAGTTTAATAAAAATGGATTACACACGACCAAATATCGTAAACGCATTTTAATACTGACAGGCCAGTTTTTCTTAAGATTGGATTATTACTTATAGATTCCATATAAATTCCACTTCTAAAACATTCTTACTTCCGGTGAAGGGTGTCAAGGGTTCAGCACTGCCGCATAAAGCACTTTTATTTCATTTTATATTCCAAAGAATTACACAAAATAACAACAAAAAAAGTTTTAATAATAAATATATTATTAATTTTTTCTATTGATTGTGCGTAAATGGATAATGTGTTGGTTGTTATAACAACACACATTCATGTACATCCTACAATTTGTCCTTGTACTGAAAGTGGAAACTTTATGACACTATTAATCTCCTTTTGTCCTTGTGTAATTATAGTACCTTTAGAGGCTTAAAATAGTATGATGGGTTCTTAAAATTCGATAATATGCGACTTGTGTTTATATGTTTTAGTGATAAATCTTTCTTACGATATACAAATTCAATAGCACAATCCGTGAAATAAGAAAGGAGATACTTCCCTCAAAACTTTTTCCTAATATTAATTTTTTTGTACACCCTACACCATATGTGATATAAGTTTGTCATTAAGTTTTTTATTTCTTATGAGTTCGGGAGTTATGAGTGGGGGTTTTAATATAACGATGTTCGCCTGTCCGTGGGTATAAATTGGATGGGCTTATCGTAAGTAGCTGTTATGGTGGTCTAACAACGCGGTGCACTTCGCACTGGGTGAGAATGTACCCCATGTGTGGGCTGAAGCAACACAGGCAGGTTGTAAAGTTTGAAAGAATTATACACTAGGGTAGAGCGTCGGTGTATTAGGGGGAAAAAAGTTATCCAATAGGTTTGCAATAGCTTCAGAATGTTGAATCCACCCAAATTATATACAAAAATTATTATCAAAGTTATTCTTGGGAATAATTAATTTTTCATTAATAATGTGCTTAATTCCCAATAAATGTTGTGCTTAATTCCCAATTTTTATTCTTAATAAATACACTGAAATTTATTGTTGCTGCACTCATCTGATGAATCATTTTGTATTGTTCTTTTTCGTATTTCTGTGGGGCCCGCTACAATCAGCTGCGGTTTAGGGCACGATACTGAGTGCGGCACTGGTAGCGTCACCGAGCTAACAACTGCATAAACTGGTTCAATTCTACGTCCGATAGCCTTTTCCGTTAAACAGAAATAACAATCAGTTGTATATTTGATCTGGTTTCTCCATTGCATTGGCTTTCCAAATGTGAAGAAACACTCTTGACCCTTACCAATTTTATTTAATATTGTTGTTACATGCACTATTCGGTGTCCACGGTTTGTCGAGAGACGGAGGTCGAAAACCGAAATACTTCTTATACGCTTCAGATAAATTTTTCGTATTCATTTTTCGCATCAAATGTTGTGATTTCTTTTTCACAAGAACACCACAAACATAACAAAATTCGTTGGGATCTATTGAACACATCTTATTTTTTGCACGTACAAAGCCAAACTGACATGTTTTTACAAAATGTGTTTTTTTATATGCCTGTAAGAATTCTTTAAAAAATTTATTCGCATGGAAAATTGTTAAAAAAAACACATCTTTATGATGGTGTTTCGCGCGTTTTGTTACCTGTAAGAAACACGCACGCTTATTAGACAGTAAAGGACCATAAAATTTTGGAAAAACCTTAATTGCTTAAAAATCCGATGGACAATAATAGACTTACACTTAAAATGTTGGTAATTAAATAAACTATTAGGTAAAAAAATAAAACATTCCAGATCTTTACTATAACGTAGAAAAAAAACGAAATAAAAATGAAAAATTTTCAAAAAAACGTAAAAAATAGGCAAATTTTGAATTTTGAGGTACCATAACTCAGCCAGTTTTTATCAGATAGAAATTTCCGATATATCGACAGGTATTCAATTACCTTTGCAACGATATACCATTTATCTCGATCGGACTTCTCGGCTGGGCTCCACAAGGGTTTGAGTGGGACCATACACCGAAAAACACAAAAGTACCGTTATCTAAAAAACGGTACTTAGAAAAAAAAAATTACAGCGTTTTTCGTGTTCAGGAGGTCCCAATTAACTTATCTAGGCATGTGGCGTTCTTGGTATTTTTTGGCTGTAAACCAGTGTAATAAACAAGTAAAGAGTAAACTTGTGTATGCGCGACCAAAGAACTTCCTAAACCACAAATTTCGAAGTGTTTCTTATTCAGGATCCATAGGCAGTAAAGGACCCATCAGAACAAAAATATGTTAAAAGGTTAAGATTCATACAAGAGTTATTTGAGCCGAATATTATCAAGATGTTATCTACTCATTTAGCCTCGACTGAAGGAATTAGAAATAAAATTTCTTTCGAATCAACAAAGTATCCGATCACGCCTGCTAGAATTAGCCCCCTGTTTCAATTAATTAAATTTTATTGTTTGGAAATTTAATATTAAATTCTTCCTACTAATATTAAAAACAGTGTTCGAAAAAAAACGTTATAAACATACTGTTCTTTAGTGTTCTTTACGGTAGAAAACTGAAGAAAAAAAAACGCTAGTAGTGTTTGTGTAGTAAATACCTTAAAACGTTTTCTTAAATAATACTGTACTTATACAACTAAACATAAAAATGAGAACATTTTATTGCGTTCTGTTTTTCGTAAAATCGAAATACATATCGTACCTTAAACGCAAAATGCCCTATCTAGCGTTTTAAGAATTTTATAGGATAAGCAATAAACTAAAATAATAAATTGATAAATTGCCTTAAGCTGTCTATAATTTGTAAGAAATACCAATTGACAATGTTGTATATTATGCAAACTGTTCGTTAGGCCTTTTTATAATAATAACTTTTGTTGGAAGTTAACATTTATAACTCCAATTTTCAAGTCTGGAAAGAGACATGAAGTAATGAGTTACAGATCAATCTCAAGATTGACAACTGTATCTAAGATTTTCGAACATGCTATATATAATAAATTATACTTTGCAACAAAATCTGTTATAATATCACAACAACATTGTTTTCGCAGTGGTAGATCCACAATTTCGAATCTAGCTGTTTTTACAGATTATTGCTTTTCGAAATTTGAATCTGGTTTACAGGTAGACGTTATTTATACGGATAAATCAAAGGCTTTTGATAAATTATCGCATAGTGTTCTTTTAAGGAAAATGTCGAGATATGGAATGCATTCAAGTTTTAATCGTTGGTTGTCATCATATTTGCACAACAGGATTTGCATAGTAAAAATTGAGGATTATAAATCCTCACCTTATGTTCAATCCTCAGGAGTTCCTCAGGGCAGCATATTAGGACCTTTATTGTTCAATCTTTTTATAAATGATATTTCTCATTGTTTCGAATTTTCAAACTTTCTGCTTTATGCTGATGACTTGAAAATATTTTCAAAAATTAGTTGTTTAAATGACTCCATAAAATTACAGCGGGATATTGATAAATTGAATATATGGTGTGTAAAAAATAATTTAAAAATTAATATGAATAAGTGTTATCATGTTTCATATACAAGGGTTCGTAATCCCCTCCTGACTGTTTATAGATTTGGGAATGAAATTATAAGAATGGTAGATGAAGTTGATGATTTGGGAATTTTATTTGATACAAAACTTACTTTTATACCTCACTTGGAAAAATTAATACCAAGTGCATATGCTACTCTTGCTTTTATTAGGAGAAATACTAAGGATTTTTCTGATCCATATACATTGAAAATATTATATACATCATTTGTCAGATCGAAGTTGGAGTATGGCTCCATAATTTGGAGACCTCACTGTAACGTTCATATTAGTCGAGTTGAGAGAATACAGAGACGGTTTATCAAATATGCTTTACCACATTTAAATTTAATTTCTCCCCAAGTGTCATATGGGGTACGCTGTATGCATTTGGGGTTGGAAACGTTAGAATTGCGTCGTAAAGTTCATTCAATGCTATTTATTTATGACTTGATCAATAATAATATTGATTGTTCAATTCTTTTGGAAAAAATACCTTTTCATGTACCAAGTAGAATGCTTCGTCACAATAATTTGTTCAGTGTTGGATGCCATCGTCTTAATTACATTTTAAATAGTCCTCTTATTAGATCATTTAATGATTTTAATTTATTAAATAGTAAATACATTGTGGAGTTTGATGCATCAAAATCACATTTTAAAGAACTTTTATTTTATAATATTAAAAATATGTAAATATTTAAAGAATATTAAAGCCATAGTCTGTAAGGATTTTTGTTCCATAGACTTAAGAAATAAAGAAATAAAGATAGAACCGTTTGTTTTTTGTTAATAAAATCGCTAATTTTATTCGAAAGATCATCCAAACATCGGAATCAATGAAAAAGTCGATTTTGAATTTTTTGGTTAGTTAGTGCCTTTTGCGTTTTAGGTAACGATATGTGTTTTTAACAACAAAATTTAAAAAAATAAACAAATCATGTACACAATACACACACAGGCTTTTCGTCCTGTGATCGAGCAAATTGCCAAGCAAGAACAACAATACTACTGAGAAGCGTTGCTAACATTTTTTGGTTGATCGTTCCTTCATCAATGTGAAAAAAATTGTATAACTTTAAAATAATGTATTTATACAGAACCACTACAATTATACTGTTTTAAAGCAAAAAATAGAACACGACATAATGTTTGTTACTTTCTTGAATATAGTTATGAACGGTACTAAGGGTTGTGCACTACTACACAAACACTAAAAAAATTATATATCGATTCCAGTCGTTTGAGTCGTACGCCAAAAAACGTTCGGTTTATTTTCAAAGTTTTTATGTTTGTGAATTTGTTATTGTTAGTTTGTATATTTGTGGCACAATATCGCGAAAACAGCTTAATGGATTAGGATTAAGTTCGGTTAACGGATCGCAAATAATCCCCATTAAAATAAAGGTATTTTTTAAGGAGTAAAAACGGGGGAAAATTAGTACTTTTGGTACCTTTCTCTTGTTTTAATAAATTTGTTTTATAGATTTTATATAGTCCATATTAAAACATAGGGTACTTTTTGAGGGGCATAACGATATAGAATTGTTATTTTTCTCTTTTCGATAAATTTGGTATACATTAATATACAGTGTTTTTTCTGGGGGACTAAAATGAGAAAAAGCTGGTACTTTTGGTAATCTTTTACCTCTGTGTATTTTTCTCTTTTCGATAAATATGGTATAAAGATAGTACATGGCCGAAATTAAAATATAGGGTACTTTTTAAGAGGTAAAAACTAGAAAAAATTGGTACTTTTGGTACCATTTATATTTTCGATAAATTTGGCAAAGAGAACGCATAAGACCAAAATAAAATAAAGGATAAAGAGATAAAAACGAGATAAAAATTGGTACTTTTAGTACTTTTTCTCTTTTCGAATTAATTGGTAAAAATATTGCATCCAGTGTCCGGAGCCGGCCACTCACGTACAGATTTAAGTGTCAGTTGTAAAATTTTATTTTTTTCAGTTAAACTGAACCGTTGAGTTGAACTGTGAGTTATTACCCACATACGTACAGTTTTAACAGAACAGTTGAAACTGACAGTTAAAATTGTACGTGAGTGGCCGGCTTAAGACACCCCTTGCTTTTCACATAAGCAGTTGTATGTCGGTTGCTCAAGAGTATCGAGTGCTCAAAACCACAACCATATACAGTCCATACCTAAGCAACGTTCTTGACGTTGCATGCTCTTTTCAGTAAAATATGCAAAAAAAAAAAAATATAAAAAAAAATCCTAAAGTAAAATATGCAAAAATATGCACTAACAAATCGATGCCAAAATTCATAAAAAGCTTTTAAACGGATAAATATATTGGTTCTACCTACATTCGTACCACAAGGAAAAACATGCAATGGCATATAAACGAAAACGAATAAAAACGGTCTACCTAGAACCTTTTTTTTGTAAAATGTTCAGACTGAAATAATAACAGGAAAAAAATAAGTTTTAACTGGAAAATTAAAAAAAAAACTTATTTTAGTAAGATCTAAAATAGCACAATCAATATGCCACTGTATTTTGTTCGCTTTAACTTTTTTTTTTTGGTAAATTGAATTTTTATTTATTCAAATGTGAATTTAAATACATTTTTAAATAGCAACCTCTTCCTCTTAATAAAACACTCACAGCTCATTTAAACAAGAATGAATTGTAATTGTAAATTTTTATGTAAATACTAGAAATCCAAAAATATTTAATAAATATTTTTTATTGGAAATGTATACAAATTGTACCGACGAATGTTTAAATCTGCATTGTAAGCAATTTCGGTATTTTGCATTGAATGCAACGCATTCTTAATGCTCAATTATGCAAAATAGCAAAAACAAATACAGATTTATTTTTTCTCCAAAGTGTCGATAACTTTTAAGCAATTTATGGATTGTTTTTTTTATTTGTTGACGGCCCAATTTTATGGATGTTGTTATGTTGGAGCCAGTCAGAAGCAAACAAAAGAGCAAAAACTGAATAGAAACCAGCAACAGAAATAAAAACATAAAGCACGTGCGTTGACTTTATTGAATTCGGAAATAAATCTTACATTTATAATAAATGTGTATGGAAATATTCGCCAAAAAAGAGCGTCACTGTTTTGTTGTTATTTTTTCTTTTGACAGTGGTATTGAGGGGATTTGTTGTTAGAATATAAAATTTTGTTAGTTCTGTCAATCTGTCGAGTTCATTAAGGTTATATATATGACTAAGGCTGGGTATTCGAGATCTCAGTTAAACGAGGTTTAGTTAATCTAAAAACAGATTTGTGCAGTCATTAACAAGTTTGTATACAAAATTTGGATGGAACAGCTTAGGTTTACTGTAAATGTTGGTTTGTCTTTAATGAAATAATAAAAAAAATCACATTTCGCCAGAAAACCCCGAGTTTCAGACTACTTTGAACTAAGCTTGAACTAAATCCACATATCAAAACCCCGACTTAAACGAAAAGTATAGCTGTAATTAAGTTTTCTCATAAAGCGGATATAAGAAACATTTAAGTCATTTGCAATTTCCTATCTTGGATTCGTTATAAAAGAACGTTTGAATTTTATTAAATAAATATTTAAAAAAAAATTTAAATAAAAAATTAAAGTTATAATTAAATACTGGTTCATCTAAAGGCAGTCAACTTAATATTAACACATTTCCACTTTTTGCAAGAAAACGATAGGCAGTGGTCATATCTACTCATTGTAAAAATCTAAGATCAATTTCTATAGTATTTTTCAAAAAAAAAAGAACAGATTATCCGCCTTTTTGATATAAGAGTACATATAAAAACAAGTAGACAGTGTTACCACAAAACAAAACTCAAAATAACACTAGAGATGGAGTAGAATTACCCGATTTCCCGGCGTCATGCAGGTTGGGTCATTATGACCCATATGCTCTTAAATTGCTGTGTAACTTTTTTCATCGTTTTGCGACGTTGCCAAATTTCTCAGTAAATATGTTTAAATATATTTTTTTTTGTATATAACAAATAGGTAAACGAGTCATGTACATATATATTGCTTACAGATACGTTTATACGTTTATCAAATTTTGAAAATTATGCAAAATACAATGTCAAAAAAACTAGGGTCATATTTACCCACCTGACTGTCGGTGTTTCTTTTATCACGTGCCCGACGCCGGGTTAAATAAAATTATATCTGATATAAAATTAACGTTTTTTTTTTAATTCACAAGAAAGAAAGATAAAACATAAAAATCATTTAAAGGAGATTAATATTGGTCATACTATTTAGATTTTCATTGTAATTAAGAAAAAATTAACACAAATAACATTAAAAAAAATAAATATAAATAAATAAAACATAAAATAACTTTTAATTATGAGCTCAAATTCAACATTTGGCTGCATATATCTAAGAAAGGTTCAAAATATTAATTGGAGTTCTTTTATAATGGGTCTTTTTAAGCCCGATAGATATTAAGGCTAGTTTACACGCTAATACAATGTATTACCACTTTGTAGAATCAAAATATTATGAAATTCTTTCCGTGTTTAGTCTTAATTCACACGTTGCAAGTCTTATTTATCAGCTTGCTAATTTACAGGCGAAAGAGAGAGAGACAGCCAATCGTTTATTTCCTCGTCTCTCTCGTCTTCAAAGTAGCAAGCTGATCAATAAGACTTGCAACGTGTGCATTTTGTGCGAAATTTTTATTGAAAATAAATATTAAAAAGACCTAAAGCTTAAACAAAAACAAACATTTATTAAAGTAAATAAGGTCAAATAAAAACTAAATATAAATTTATTACGAAAGCTTTTTCTTTATTAAAATCCTTTTTTAATACAAAAAATAGTAAAAGGGAATCCACCACACAAATAAATTTATCGATAAAATTGAAAATAAAATATGATTTGTCATCCATGGCCATCAAAAACCGATGACATTTTTTCACCTACTTTCATGAGGTTATACGTATACGCATTCTATGCGTTTTGCTGTGTAACTTGTTACATACAATTACACTGATTTTACTTTTTGAAATATGCATAAAAAGGAGCAACGCATAGAATGCTTCAATAATCTTTTTATCAAAATTTGTTTGAAATACATAGTTCTTGCATTATTGTAATGGTAAAAATTATTTAAAAGAGCTAAAATTGTTTCGCCTGAAGCGCCCCTTTTCAAGGATATTTGTTTTAGTTTTCATATTTCCAATTCACTGTAATCATCTTAACACCATAAATTAACTTAATTTAAAGATTTACAAATAGGAATAATAAACAAAATAAAATAAAAAAACAACGGAAAAATTTTGTTAATTATAGAAATGTATCATGAAAAAGAGTTAATAATAAATTATAAGGTCCCTAAGGCGTATAAGTAATACATATAAGCGAATACCCTTAAATAATACAACAATAATACTCATTTGTATACGATCTGATGATCTACGCGTGTTTTATTTCCAAATAAGAATTTAAGTAACTTCTACGTCGTCGTTATATCTATCTTTCGAGAAGATATTAAAAACTATAATTGCTTATTTATTGTATTAAAGAGCATTAAACAATACAAAAATACAATAAAATAAAAAATTGAAAAAAAAACATCTTGACCTAAATTTTTACAATTTATTTTTAATAATATGTAAACATTCAAACGCAATTAGGATCGTATTACATTGGCAAATACTTTTTGTTTTTTTTCCTACATTATGTTGCCTATTTTTGACACCTTTGCCCCTTTTTTCTTATATTTGGAGGGTCATCCATCGGTTCTTAAAAATTTCATTACGTCTCAATATTCATCGGAAATTTATTGTGTATCATTTAAAATAATGTCTTTTTTCGGCAAAAGGGAATAAATTTGAGCGTTTTATTTTCTAAGCTTAATTAATGTTCAATTTTACTGCGTATTATTGGCATAAATATTGTATTTTTTTTATATTTTATTATTAATTAGCTTCACCCGGTGCGCTTTGATACAAATTGAAACAAAATTAGTTGTTTTTTTCATTATTTATTTATTGAATCTTCATATAATAAATATGAACCAACAATAATTAATCAAATCTTATTCTGATACTTTATTTTTGTCCTGTCAATGCCAGACGAAAATTCTTCTCATCATGGTTTCTGGGTGGCTACTCTCTAGTGCGATGCGAATACAATTTCGATGCGAAAGGTTAATGCCAACTTGGTACTCTCTATCACTTTCGCAAATTTTTTTTAAAATTAAACAATACTGGCAATAAAAATTAAAGATGGCGCAGATTGACAGTAATGAAATGTCAAAATATGTTAAAAAAAAATTTAAATTGAAAAATTTTAATAAAAGAAAAATGATGATTTGCCAAATAAAAAAAAAAATACAATGATGCGAAAGACACATGCGCTAACGATTTAAAGAGTACCAATCACTTGATTTGCTACCATTTTCTTTCGCATCGCAATAGAGAGTAGCCTCCCTGTTCACATATGTAGATGTTTAGCGCTTATCTCGTCAGATGAGTCCTGCAGTATCTCTTCTCCATAATCTAAAGTGGCCACTGTCATTTAAAATATTTCGAGCTAGTGGATTTGGGTGCGACTCAAGCCTTTTTTTTATATTTTACTACATACTTCGTAACAATAGTTTTTACTAAAGGCCCATTTTGATCTCTGTAAATATTTGAGTTTTTAACATACCAGGGAGCGACTGTGATTATTCTAAGAAGTTTATTTTGGCGCCTTTGAATTTTTTCGATATTTGATTCCGAGGCAGTACCGTAGCACCAGATTGGCTTTAATATAGAGTTGTAAAGCAGACGTTTGCAATCGAGACTAAGAACAGAATTTCTTCCAATTATCCAATAAATTTTAATTTCTTTTAGTTTCATTTGCGTTAGTTTTGCTTCTATATGGCATTTTCAGGTTAAACGCTTATATAGATGAATACCTAGATATTTTACATGCGATTATTGGGACACTAATTGATTCTTGATTATTGAATAGGACATGACTGCCGACGCAAGGTGAATGTTATATGTACGCATTTTTGCTCATTGACCTTTATCCTCCATTGTTTTAACCACTGTTCAAGTTGAAATATATGATTCTGTAAGTATCGAGACGCTTCTTGTTTGTTTTCATGTACGCTTAGAAAAACTTTACCATCCGCAAATGTTGAAGTTAGGGTGTGGTTGTTTGTTGGCATGTCTGAGATATATATTTAATATAAAAAACAAATTAGTAACACTTATTAAAAACAATACTCCTGCATTGATAACGAAGCAATTTGTACCAAATTTAAATACTTCTGTTTGTTTTGCCTATGCTAGTCCCGCGAAGTTCTATGCTTGTCTGCAGGAAAGAAACCAGAGTCTCCGCAACCCCGGCGCTGATAGACAAGCTTACTACCAACTAGCCTACCGGCGCACGGTTAACCGTGCTGCCATCTACATGTTGGCATTGGCATTTTGATGTTGGAGAATTAATTTTATTCGTACCGTTTTAGGTGCTGCCATCTACTTTAGACATGAGTAGTAGCTAGGTTCTACTGCGTTTTTGCACCACTTGGAAATTTACAAAATTTTTTGACTATATGACGAATTAGTAGTTAACTTTAAAAGGATACTCTTCATTTTAGTACATTAACTGCCTGTTTGTAGAACGCGAGCGCAAAAGTGACTCGTTTAACTAACATTTAAAACAGAAACAAATTCTGAAATTTCAATTTTGAAATTTTGAAATTTCGCTTTCTGCAAACAGGCAGTTATGTAACTCTTCGTCGAATCGGCGTACTTTTTTAAAATATTCTAGCGTAACGATTTTTAAAGTAAAAAATCCACAGAAATTTTTTTAGGTTAAGCAAATTATTAAAAAATAAAATAAAGCATAAAAAATAAAAGTTGTTCTTCTCTTTCAAAATTTTATAAGAATTTTAACTAATTTTTGTGTTTAAAAATTTATTATTTTCTTAAAGCTTTCGTCATGAGCTAACGTTGTACAACAAAAAGAGCGCTATTTGAATGCACATTAAAAAGTTATATGATGAAGTACAAATGAGCTTCATCGATTCGATGTACAGTAACCATCCAGGGTTAAGGATTTAATAGGGAACAAACAAACAAATGCATTTTAATTTGTATATGTACAAATATGTAGATACTGTAATTTTGTATTGTTGTTTCTGTTTACAAAAATATTGTTTGGTTTCTTAATGCGTCTTTTAGTTTCAATTCATATATATTCTTGTTTTTGTATAAACACCGAAAAAGTTTTACACTGATTCCTGGTTTTGAGGGAGGTTGCTCATTTAATGGTTACTCTATTCTAAAAAATAATTTTCAAGAGAAGCGTTTAATTCTCTTGTGAAATTAATCGTTAAAAAAGTTGATTTTAAGAGTATTAAGTGAACAAATAATGGGCCGATTTTTGGCTATTTTTTCCTATTATCTTATGTGGGCCTGAAGAGTCAAAAGTTTTATTCCAAGTGTACATTAGCACATAGAGAAAAAAACTTATTTTCAAAATTGTCCACGTATTTTTGTTTTTGCTCTTGCTTATTCATGGAGAACCAAGGAAAAATCAAGAATGGCTGGTGGAGTAGCAAAAAAAAAACTCAAGACCAATATAGTCTGGAACGGATTCAGGAAGTTCTTCGCCTTCCTCTACGAAGGCTTAGGTCAACTGAGGACTAGTGGATGATACTCCAATCAATCGTGTGAAAAAAGTTTCTGATAAGAATTTGTACTAATGAAAAATGCTTCAGAAATTCAATCCTTTTTTGAACTTTAATTTAATATGTTTGCGCTTTTTTGGGAATTGCTTAAATTTTTTATGTAGTAATAAATTTTGAAACTTAATTTTTTATTGTGTTTGGACAAACGGCAATTTTTTTTGCAATCATACAAACTTCTCGTCGACCTACACATCGCAATGTACCAAAACTTGCAAGTCGGCTGAGGTACCGCAGCCTCTTCTATCAAATTGAATTTCCGGCTTAACCATTCTAATAATTTATTGAACCGAGATCTTGCTTTGAATATCTCCTCTGGAATTGTAAAGGATTTGATTTTCTTCGTAAAAGTTTTAGAACGTCTTGCACTCGATGCTTCCACGATGGATTCTAAAGTCATTGTTTTTTTCTTAAATACTTTTAATTGCACAAATTTATTATACTCGCCAATTCTGCAAATCAAATATACTAAATCCATTGTTCTTTTTGCAATTTTTTATTTTTATAAAACGATTTTATTAAAAAAAAAAAAAATAAAACAAAAATGTTTAATTTTCGCGCAATTATTAAAATTTTATTTAAACAAACATTGAAATAACACTTTATCAAACGCTAAAAGTAGGGTACCTTTACAATAAATATCTCGAATTTATAAAAGGTTTATTGAACGTTTATTAGGCTATTAAATATTTATAAATACACTTTTTTCGACTTTTGTTTGTTAATGACTTATAAAGCTGCAATAATGCGTTTATGAATTAGAATGTTAATATTTAAACCTTCGAGGAAAAAC
The DNA here is from genome assembly GCA_943735925.1 of Pollenia amentaria. NCBI lineage: Eukaryota > Metazoa > Arthropoda > Insecta > Diptera > Polleniidae > Pollenia > Pollenia amentaria. The sequence goes on along the minus strand of OX031009.1, from coordinate 205,027,372 downwards.
AAGCATTTGCATGAAATCCCACGCCCTACTTATAAGCATCTACCCAGGAAAAACTTTTTGAATTTTGGTAATAGGTCGTAGTTATATCATACGTTACCTGGTAAGTAGTTGTCATTACAATTGTCATTATTCTGAAAACCTAAATAAGTACTTGCTAGTAATGACCTCAGTAAGTACTTTTCACTACTATTATTTTCAGTTATGAATATTTGCTTACTAATAATCAGCTAAATAACAACTTATTAGTTGTTTTGTTTTCAGTACTGAATATTTACTTACTGCTAACTAGCTCCATAACTACTTATTAGGTCTATTAACTAGCGCCAATTAAACAAAAACTAGTTATTTTTGGCTTCTAGTAAGTATATTGTAAGTACTTACAATTCAACTTACTGGTAGTTTAGTAATAACTAGATATTTTGTGACTTCTAGTAAGTGCATTCTAAGTACTGAATTCTGTGGACAACTCGAACAAAAATAAGTAGTTATTCAGCCGAAAAATAAGTAGTGTTTATATTTCTCCAACATTACTTGCCAGCTTACCAGGTAAGTAAAGTTTTTGCTGGGTATCTTTGGTAATATATATCAATTCATATTACGACATTTATAAAAAAAAAACTCCAAAAGTTTCTCTTGGTCTATGTCTACAATCAAAACATTCAAACATGTTTTGTATATGCTCTTTCGGCTTTGTTCTGATTAAGATTTATTTTATTCAAACATTGTTCTATGGAAGTTTTGTTCTATTCTTCAATATTTTGATTGTAAAGCAAAACCACTATTTTTTTGAATTACATATCGCACTTGTTTAACAATAGTGTATTAAATCAAAAATTTGATTTCAACCTTTATGGAAAAATCGACACGTAATATTCCTCTCTAACCACTGTAAAAATATCGTGCTATTTTGTCTACTTTTTGGTAATGTAAACGGTTGTTTAAAAAATTCGTTTTCAGGCATATGAATGTAAAAATTGTTTTGAAATTTTGAGTTAAAACATTATTTTTTAATATGTGTTTAGAATGATGATTTGAAAACAAAATTTATCATGTAATTAAGGAAATTTAAAAAAATCCGTTTGAAAATATTACCTTTTGAACAACAAAAGACTTATTTCAAAAGTAACTTTATTTTTAAGAATTGGTGTATTGTTTTACTCTAAAGAGACAAATAAACCACACAAACGATTAAACAAACATATGTATGAAAATGTATGAAACACATTTTTTTGCTGTTGTTGTCAAACTGCTTGTGTAGTATATTTGGTAATTTAGAGCCTTTTTAAAAATAGTTTTGCTTAAATACTTAAAAAAAACCTTTTAAGTGCCTTTTTTAAAAAACGACGTTATTAGTGTTTATGCCACTTCCAGCACACCTACCAGGGCACCCTATTGTTTGAAACAACCTTTTAAATCGAAAACATTTTTATAAAAAAATATATGCACTTAGAAACAAAACAAACAAGCAATCATGTAGAGTCTTTAGACCCCGTTTTTACAAGACCCGTCATGTTCAAGAATCTGATAAGGCTAACTAAGCTGATCGTTGAAACTTTCAAAAGATCGCCCAGTATATGATTGTTCAAGAAATGAGCTCAAATTGATGTTTTCTCATTCTTTCAGCAATGGAGACCTCACGGTTGTGACAGAAGAAGCTAGGGACAGAACGGTCCTGGCACTAGCATCGGTATACTTACCTAAGGCTACCGATCCACCTGGTGTGAAAGTGCGTGAGTTGGTGGTGCACTCAAGCAGAATAGGGGAGTGACGCCAATGCACACCATATCCAATGGGGACGCGCCGGCATCAACAAAAGGGGTGAGTCTATGTTTGATATTATTATTGCTATCAATCTACGCCAACGTTCAGAACTAGAGATAGGGAGGCAGTAATATATGCATCATTGACGAACTATAGAGACTTAGTAGATGATTGGAGGGTTGCTTTGGGATTTTCCTTCTCTGACCATAATCGTATATCCTTTAATCTAAACTTCGAATAGTCAAAGAGGTGATCTTATAGGAATCCAAGGAGGATGAACTGGGATTCCTTTTCGGGATTGGTTTATAGTTACCTTAGAGTTACACACGATTGGAGGCCGACTTCGGTCGGTGATTTTTTTCGGTGTGGTGGGCCCTCCTCCTCCTTTACGGAGGTGTTGACCAGTAGCTATGAGTGGTCTTGTCCGCTGAATTTTCTGCGTAGTCGGAGGGACCTTCTGTCTAAAACTTAGAGGTGTGCTTCGATCGGTTTTACAGGTGCCTTGAGAAGTACTCCTCAGGCGGTGATGGATGTTATTCTACATCTTCTGCCTATATCAGTATATGATGGGAATGGCATCCAGGGGCATTCTTATGCTGAGGGAATAAGGACTGTGGGGAAATTTCGCGGAGGGTCACTCGCGAATCTCGGGTGAAATAAGTACTAATGTCTACTTATTTGTAAAAGGGTATATTTTGGGCGTTTGCCAGAGGTGATGTTGCCTTCTAGGAAGAGCTGGTCAGGCCAGGGTAGATTGTATATCATTTGCTATTTTCACTGATGGCTCGAAGATGAAGGACACGGGTGCGGGGGTCTTCATTGAGGATCTGGACATCAGAAGGTCATATAGACTTCCCGACGATTGCAGTGTATTTCAGGCGGAGGTTCTGGGGGTTCTTAGGGCCGTGGAATTGGTAGGGGCTAACATTGCCAAGGGCTCGGAAGTCACTATATATGTGGACAGCCAGGCGGCTCTTTGGGCCTTGATAAGCTGTTATTTGAACTCCAGGCTAGTGGACGATTGCAGGACGGCTCTAGGAGAAACCTTAGGGAATTATGTTGTGAGGCTCTGCTGGGTACCGGGTCAGTGCAACATCACCGGCAACGAGATAGCTGATGAGGTGGCGAGATAGAAGATCCTGAAAGCTTGCAAGTGGTCAGGCTTCCAATGGGCTTCTACTTTGGAAGAATTAGGGAATGGGTTCTGAGCGGAACTAATCTGATTTGGTGGGGCCGAACAGACTGCCGAGTGTCGCGCATGATGTGGCCGGCGCTTAGTAGGTCGAATTCGGACGCGCTGCTGGGTAAGAGTAGTGTGAAGTTTGCATCGCACCAGCCTTTCTAACCTAACCTAATCTATATGTTTGCCTCGAAAAAGTTGTCGAGTCAATTGAAGTACTGGACATTCGCAAAGAAACTGAACAACTGTCTCCTTATTCTCTGGTACGTGGTTCTGCAACAGTTTAAAAACGGGATACCCAGTCTGCTTGCATGTTCTCCTATGGCTCAATGCAAGGTTAACATTGGTATTAGTCTGTAAATATTCTTTCTACTGTAATTCAGTTATTGTGACGAACGTTTCTCGTTCAACACGGATCATAATCCTGCATATGCTCCATCTGCGCCATCTCCTTGCAGCACTGTGTAGTGGGCTACTCTCTATTACGATGCGAATATAATTTCGATGCGAAGGCTTAATGCCGACTTGGTACTCCCTATCACTTTCTCAACATTATTTAAAAATGAAGCAATACTAGCAATTAAAATTAAAGATGCTGCAAATCGACGGTAATGAGATGTCAATATATGTAAAAAAAAATTTTAATTGGAAAATTTCAATAAAATAAATAATGATAATTTGCGAAAAGAAAAGAAATAGAAAGATGCGCAAACGCATTAAAGAGTACCATTCAGTAGATGTGCTACGATTTTTTCTCGCATCGCAATAGAGAGAAGTCCCTTTGAAATGTTCCTATGTTCCGAGATGTATCGGGATCAACATCAAATTCGGGATGTCTATGGCAGATCGTCATAATGTCCTTAATATTATTTAGGACATTATGACGATATGACTTAATAGCACACCTTGTGAATCCCCCAATTATATGACAAATTTGTTACCTGTGTATTTTCAGTGTGCTATTTTTGAGCTGGTTTTTGTTTACAATTTTAAGGCCAGGTTTTTGAGATGTGGATTAAGTTTAAACTTAGTTTAACGTTCTCTGAAACTCGGATTTTCCAAGCGAAATGTGATTTTTTTTTATTATTACATTAAATACCAACATTTTAAGCAAAATTAATCTGCGGCACAAATCTGTTTTAAGATTAACTAAACCTAGTTTAACTGAGATCTTAAAAACCCAGTCTTAGTCGTTATTTTTCTTTAATTATTTATTTATTTACGTAATATAAAAATATATATATATATATATATATAGGCTGTTCCCATTAGAGCTATTTAGCCTTAAATGGTACTTTAGTACCTAGCACTTTAGAATTTTTTTGTGAATTGGCTAATTATTTTTAAAAAAATTTCGTCGCGAAAGAGTAACGTCAAAGTTTTTGTAAAAAGATTTTCTTTCTGTTAGAAAAAGCTCTTTTTTAGGGAAATACTTCAATATTTCTATCATCATTTTTTAAATTAATTTTCATGAATTTTTAATGAATTAAAATATATATTTTTTTGTTCTTAAGCAATGGGAAACAGTGCTGCTTGGTATTCAAATTTTTATTATATATTTTATTTGAACTTTGCGGCTACAACAGCAGCTTTTTCTTTTTATTTCATTTTAACGTCGAGCATAATAAAAAGGTTTTTTTATTTAGCAAGTGATGTTCATAAATTCATCTTTTTTATTCTTCATCCTTTTTTCTCTCCTCAATTTTATTGTATGGCTTCTTCGGTGCTTCATCCACCACACATTAAAGAAATAACCTTTAATTTTCTAATTTTCCGTCACTCGATTATTTGGTGACGTACTTACGTAGGAGTAAACGGTTTGAGTTGGGAAGACGAAAATAGTTTTAGGGTTGATGCCAAAGGAAGTGGATAACGTAAAAGATATGAATATGATATGAATGTTTATGTGTGTATGCTGTTCCGAAAGATACGAATTCGAAGGAAAGGAAAAACATAATAAAAACTACAATCATAAACATTATCTTTCAAAGTAAGAAGAAATTTAATTTGTTAGAAAACTTGAAAAAATTGCTTTTTTTAGATATGATTGTAGGATATTAAATGAATAATTTTTTATCCTTCCGACTGTATTTACTCGAGGCCATTTGTTATAATGAGATGGTATAGTCAGGCTTAAGAGGGTATGGCTTGTTGGAGACTCCTTTTAGTTGTGCAAGTTAATCTTTTACAAGTAAATTTGTTGATTAAAGTTATCTCAATTTTAAACTGTGTTTTATAAAACTAGACTCAAAGTAGCAGTAATAATGAAAATAAACTAAGAGTCTAGTAATAAAACCTGGAGCGATATTTTTACTTCACTACTGCTACCTGCACAGTTTCGTTACAATAATTGTAGTAGTAGAACAAAAATAAAATATAAAGAGTAGCTGATGTGCCTATTATGAACTAAATTCGATTTTCAATTTCAGTGGAAGTAGCTGGTCGAACGAATTTTCAAAGCCCTATTGTGATTGTGCTTATTTACAATAGTACATTTCCTTCAGCTCGAATTTCAAGAAAAAAAATTTCGTTTACAGATTCGTCTGATACAGTTGTATGCTTACTAGAACCGGCCAGGAACAGAAAAATATTGAGGGATGCTTCCAACATATTAGAAAAGGAACGCAAGCCTATAAAAATTGGCAACAGTTTTGTGTTCAGAAGAGATGGTATCAACTTAGCCTTGGAAACAAAAATATACTTCGTCTTGGACAGTATACTGTATCTGTATTGCTTTCAGAAGTTCTGAAAGTTTCGGATAATTGTATTTGGCAAATATGAATCAAATACATTTTTACAGCGAAAATGAGAAAAATTGTAACGGGTGGCCCAAGCAATTTATCTTCCGCTTAGTTGAATTCCATTTTTACAGCATGAACTTGTATGCAAATTCCTTTTGCCAATTGTAGCAAAAAAAAAAAACACATTAGAAGAGGTCCTTACCACCTAGGACTTTAGACCTGTAAAACGTAACAAAAATATTGAAGGAAGTGGTTTTTGGACCACCAAAAGAAAAAAATTTACAAGCACTTACATTTTCAGCATCGAAGGCAAAATTGTTTTTCTTAACAAATTCGACGCACAACACACAACTTTTCAACAGTACTGTCATACACATTTTATATTCGATGGTCACTGTTCGATAGCAGGGCTGTGGAGGCAGATTTGTAGAGTCGAAGTTGAGGTTTTTATACTGGAGTCGGAGTCGAAGTACCCACAAAAATTCGCCACTCCGACTTCAAGATTTTTCGGCATAAAATATTAAAAAAAAAAAAATTCTAATATTTTCCAAAATAAAAAAAAAATGAAGGGGGTCTGCTTTAAAAATTTTGAATTCAGAAAATAAGGACCAGCCTACTTTACAACTATATTAAAGCTCAATGCGGCACGGCACGTGTTAGAATAAAGATATCGATTTCAAATGTTTACGGAATCATTTTCATGCTATATTTAGCCATTTAAAAGGTAATGTATTAAAAAAAAGTCTAAAGTCAAATAATGACTAGTCTCATAGATATTTTACATCAAGGTTAGAGTATGAGCTGGAGTCGGACTTAAAAAATTTTAGCGGTTGGAGTCGGAGTCAGAACTTTTTTTTGACGACTCCACAGCCCTGTTTGAAAGCCCGCGAAAATCGTTTGTCGAATCTAACACATAATAGGGACCTGCAGCCGTATGTTGAAATTCGCTTAGCTAAAGCTTAGGCCCTAATCATGTAAAACGCAACGCCAAAGAATTACATTGAAAGCACAAACAATGTCATAAATATTTTGTAATTTTGTTGTTGCTTTTCCAAACGAAATGATAGAACGTCTTATTATTTTTCTATTCAATCTTTTATTTTAAACTGTCCCTTTTGGTTGTTTCTTCCATTATACAATTAAAAATAAGTTTTCTTGACAATAAATATTAAATTAAAAAACACTTGTATTTTACTTACCTTTTAGCACCTTTAAATTTTCGTTGCTAAAAATGTACCATTTTAGAGAGCAAAAACTACTTATTTAGCGTTAGAGAAAATAAAATTTAAACATTTTAGCGATGGCATTAACATCTAAAATTGCGGCGAATTTTTATGTCATTGCCAAATTTAGCAATGCACGTTACAGAATTTCATTCGCAGCCAAAAATCGCTAAATTAACTTTATAGGTTTTTAGCGATAGGGATTTAGTTTTAGTTTTAACTTAGAGAAATTGCAGTTAATATAATAAAAGATGCAGCAATAAACTTAGGATATAGTGTATCAATTTAGGAAAGAAGTGTCATAAAAACAAATAAAAAAAAATAATTTTATCGCAGTGGTATTAGAAAACACGAATATTTTACGAAAGTCTAATATGAAAAACACTTATTAAAAATAAAGAGCCGAACCCCACAACAATAACAATTTATTTATATTGAATCAAAATTACTTATATTTTTTAAAAATAAAGTTGTAAAAGTAGAAATAAAAAAAATTAAATCCAAATGAAAAAGTAGCAAATGGCTTGATTTACAAGCTACTGTTCTATTGGTAGTTTATGTTTTATTATTATTGCTCCATTTCGAATTTAAATTTACGATATTGAACAATAGTAATAATCAGCCATGTTCTGAAAATCGAATTCGAGTGAAATGTAAGTCGAACAAATTTCGAAAACTATCCTGCTTTAGTTCATAGAAATATTCCCTTTTAGATACCTCACACTTGGGGGACAACTTTTCTTAACCAAACCTACTTTTGAAATCAGGAAGTGCTCTGTTAGGTTAGGTTAGGTTAAGAAGGGTTATGCGCCCAAGGGCGCACCTCCAGTCGGAGACCAATGCGGTCCATTGTGAATCCCTTCAGTAAGGAGATAGAGAAAAGAAAGATGTGAAGAAGGAAGGAAATAAACAGATAGTTAGAGTAAAAGCACTACGTAGAAAAGTTACTCCCTCTACAGTCCCCACAACAGAAACAGCCTTCTTATTTCCCTGACAAACCCCAGTAAATCGACTGGATTACATTCAGCGATGCACCCCAGTTCGTTGTGAAATCCATCCCCCAGCCATTTCTTTCTGAGACCCTGCACTCTAGGACAGTGGCACAGTACATGCTCAATCGTCTCTAGCTCCTCAGAATTATCGCATAATCTGCAGAAGTCCGGTATGGCATTGTCCCATTTACTCGTAAAAGCCCTAACAGAAAAATGAACCATCAAGAACCTTATAAGAGTCCTGAGACCACTCCTATCCAATCCCAGCAGAATCTTGGTTGCCCCTGCGTCCAATCCAGACCATAGTGCCCTAGACACCCTGCAATCCGTTCTGTCTTTCCAGGATCGGTAAAAAGTTGAAAATCTCCATCGACTTAAATTTCTCGTGATTTCGATTTCCAGAACATGGCCGAATATTTAAATAGCTACAAAAATTATTAGTGCTATTGCTCCTGCTGCAGCTTATTAGGAATATCAATGATTTTTAAAAACTTACTTCTAAACAGGCCTTTTTAAAACTATTTGCTGATTAAACATATTCAGTCTAAAATATATTGATTTACCATTAATTTAAACCATTCACTATCAAATTTTCTAAAAATTTATTCGTCCTGTTTAATATATTCTGGACCCCACTCTCAGATGAATTCACTCATCTAGAAATTACGATTCATGTGAATGATACAAATTTTCTGAAAAGCATTTCAATTGCATTTTCAATGTTTTGTTTTTCTAATTAAATTAAATTTCTTAAATCAATACTTACATAAAACTTTAATTCAGTCTTCTGCAAAGTAAGTACTAAAAAAATATTTTAATTAAATTTGTACCAAGGCAAATTCATATGGTATATGCATCGGAAAGAGTTAGACTGACTTCATAAACGCAGTATTGCAGTATTGCAATGCAACACTTAAATGAATAGCTTCATATACTGCACAACTTTTCTTTAAACAATGCCTTGAGATCATAATTGGACGGTAACCGTATTCACTGCACAATAGCTGCGAAATTTGTCCATTATTTTTATTTGGGATGCCTTGTCAACCCATTTGTTTTACGTGATGCTTTGCAATACTGCGTTTATGAAATCAGCCCTATTTTTTTATATGGGATTTTGAGATTTATAGAAACTTTAAAATACGATCCGCCTGGCTGACACTAGATTGAATTTAAAAAAGGTAAAAAAGTGATGCTAAAAAAATATATTGTCACATAAAAGACAAAACAACGTATCAATACTTTTCAAAAGTCCAAGCAAATTTTTAAGGTCGTTATAAAAATGAAACTAGAAATAACTATTGTATGAAAAAATCTGTTTTACTAAATGTTATGTAGCTAAATTCATCTAACATTATAATTTCCTTGAGCAACATAACGTATTATTAACACAGAAAAAATTATTAAATTTCTCCAATCACCAAATTTATACCAAATTCATAATATCAAGCAAACAAGTTGTTGATTTTGCACCTATTACCAAAATTATTATATTGATTACTAAAAATTTAAAAATTTTGAAAAAATATTTTCAATAAATGTTATTTTTAATTTTAATTAAAAAAGTGTTAAAAAAAACTTTGCCATTTCAAAAAATGTGTTAATTTATTTAAATACATATTGACAATTCCTAACAACAATTTTAAATGTTTAAATTATTTTATTTTAAACGAAAAAAGTAAATTAAGATTTTTTGTTATTTAATTAAAATTTTAATTGAAAATTTATTTCAAAACAACTAAAATGTTAATTAAATCAAAATTAAATTTTTAATTTTCTTTCAACTAAAAAATAATTGATTCAATTGTCACATTAATTAAATTTAAATACTTATTATGTTTTTGTTTTAAATAAATAAATAATAGTTTTATATCGTACGCCATAGCTGCAAAAGATTGCATTCGAATTACTTATAATCATCTGAATTCACGCTAATGATTGCTAATCTTTTGATAGCATTCAAAATCGTAAATTTACAAAAACAATTAAAAGGCTTATTATAATAACCACTGAATTGAAAAACAGGGTTAATGTGTTTTTCCTTTTGAATATAACCATTCCAACATCCCCTCAAATCCCCCATCACATATTTTCCAATTTGTATCTGATCTAGACGATAATTGACTTATTACATTTCAATATTTTTGTTGATTTTTTTTCGTTATAACATCATAAGCCACACAAATTTTTACAGCTAAAAACTAAATTTTAAATTTCGATGAACTTATATATTTTTTTTTCTAATAATTTTTTTTTTATTGTCTGCAGGAGACCAGAGTCTCTGGCGGGAATCGAACCCGCAACCCCGGTACTGATAGACTAGCTCACTACCAGCTAGCCTAGCGGGGCACCCAGCTTCAAGATGTTCTTAATCACGCATGTGTGGGTAAACAAAAACTTTTTGTAAAGGAACGAGGAATAAACCTCAAAACCCGCGAGATAGGTTTTTTTAATTATGGACAACTTGTTGTGAAGAGGGTATACTAAGCTTGTCTTTCCGTGTGAAACTTTTTTTAATATCCACCTAAGACTCCTAAAAGTATAAATGTATATTCTGGGTTTTAAGTCGATTAAGCAATGTCCGTCTGTCTGTTCGTCTATTGAAGACACGCTCACTTCCGAAAAACTCAAACGAAAAGGACAATATTGGTGTCAAATTGTTTCTTGTTATTCTAAGCAGTTTGGTCCGTCATTGTTTTATATGACTAGAAATTACACTGTAAAATTTCGTAAAGTTCGGGCCATAATTTTGTATAGGTCCCATATAAAGCCCACTCCTGAAATATTCTAGCTGTCGGTGGAGGGTATCAAAGTTTCGGAACAGCCGAGTATATCACTGTAACTGTTTTTTTTTTTTTAACTTTAAAGTCGGATATCTAAAAATATTTTTTTTTGCAAATTATGCTATTACAATAAGCTATTCAATTGAATGAATTTTTGGAAATCAATTCATATACATATTAATTAATTGCAATCAACTAAAGCAACATTTCCACAAATTGCATTCAATAATTTCTAAAAAGAATGATTTCAAAATGATTAATTATTAGGTGGATGCGTTTGTAATGAAGAGTATTGTAGCAGTTGTTAAACGAATAGAAAAAAGTAAGCTGAGGTGGTATAGAATGGAAGACTATAAAAAACCAAAGTTTGTATTTCCGAAAAAACAAAGCACTGTACGGTAAAGAGGAAAAAGACGAGTATATTGGTAGGATAGTATGAAAGATATTATTACGAAATATGGTATTGATTCTAACACTGCAAAAATCATAGCAAAGAATCGAAGCCTTTGTCACACCTCTACATTGCAAGAACGAAGAGGTCAGGAATAAGTAAGTGTGTAAATAATGATGGGTGTAACAGTTGAATCAATAAAACGATGTCCGTCAGATCGACCGCCTGTCATATGGACGAAGCCATAATTTCACATAAGCTGTATAAGCTCTTTAAAACTTTTTTTATTTATATATGGGCGATTTTTCTCAAGTGGCTCATTTTTTGAAACCGATGGCTTCCGATCAAAATTAAATTTTGGCCATATAACTTATTACCTTTTATTCTTAGAAAAATTTGTCCCAAATAGTCTAGATAGCTAGTTCTTTTTTCATACCGATCGGAAGATTTTGGTTTCAAAAGTTGGGTCACTTGAGACGAAAAATATATGTATGTATTATAGAGTTACTGTTAAAAGCAAATTGAATAACGCCACTGTAATATCTATTGACTACATAAAGCCTTTTTTATTACAAAAATGTTATTAATAAATAAATAAAATCTTTATTCCGGAATAGAGTTTTTGTGACTATAAGCCGGCGAATGGCAGATAGAGAACATTGTTTAAAGGCGAGTAAATAATTTGCTTTACTCTAAGAGAATGTTTTGGAAAGTTCTTCAAAATGCTTGCCTGTAGCATTCGCCATTCACTGTAATGTTGGCGCCGGTTGCCGGATGTTAAAATAAATGGGACGATGAAGCTTTCGGCATGTAAAATGCACCAAAGAGTGATTTTTTCGAAATAAAGTGGAGTCTCATGAGGACTGTGCTCTTTCCAAAAACGACAATTCCGCTTGTTTACATAAAGGTAAAGTTATAAATGCACCTCATCGCTGAAGAAGATCTGACGATAAAAATCTGGTTCAACTTCCATTCTCATCCCATTCACCGAACACACGGTGCAATTGATAGTCTGCTGGCCTTCACTCTTGCACTAGTTGAATCTTATATGAATGTAGGCCAAGATATTTCAGAAAAATTTTCCAATTAGTGGACAGGAAGAGACCGATTCGTTAAGAACAGTACCGGCTCGATAAATTCGCGTCCTCTGTCAAACTCACGTTTTAAAGTAGCGATGGCTTCTTTTTTGCGCATCATACGGGCTCGATTTGACTGAATATTATCCAATAATAAATGCGGTCATGAGTTGCTCCATAGTATTGCTTATTAGCAGATAGACGATATGAACCATAAACTTGACGAAGCGCTCTATTAGTTTGGCAAACGAATTTTTAAAATAAATTTCCACCATTTGTTCTGGTTTCACTCTTTGCATGGCGATTTGTCTAAATAAAGATAATTTAAAACAATTTAAAATTCCATAGGAATGCAATCATCTGGGAATTAATTCTTCTACAAAATAAAGCGTTTGGAAATAAGCAAATATTAAATTCCATATTTATGAATTTATTTCTTAAAAATGATTTAAGGAATTTATTCTTTCGAACCTGTGCATCTTTTCACAAAGTCAAATCAATTAACATTTTTTTTTAAACATTTAGAACTTTATTTTAAGCATTATCACAGTTAAAAATGTTTTAAATGTAAATGCCCATTTCTATTATTATTATATTTACCGTTAGTGGGTCATTCGAAACTGTCAACATGTAGTTTTATATAAAAATACTTATTCAGGTTTTTCCTAATAAAATTCTTAAGCAAACACTCGTGTCAAGTGTCTTTAAACATTATTAGTTTATGAAAAAACTATACATACTTATCACACAAACTGCATACAGTAGAGTCAGTTCATTAACCCCGTAAAATTATATTAAACGAGAGATGAAAGAAAACTTAATTAAAAAAATGGCAGGAAATTAGTCAAAGAAATAAAATAATCGTAAAACGAAAAATAAGCATTAAAAGGGAAAACAATATTAAACTAAATATTTATATTAAATGGAAAAACTATTTGATGAAAGTGTAAACGAAAGTTTACGTTCAGGTTAAAGACATGACATACAATCGCCAATGTGAACGTATGAGTGATGCTGTAGTGCAATATCTAGATAAATCATACGCCGTTTGGTGTAAACTTTTATTTTGAATTTGTATACGTTTGTGAGTTTTAAATACAGTAATCCCTTCTGCATTTAATTTGCGTCGCCCTTTGATATGCGTCTTCAGATTTTTTGTGCCATATTAACTCGATTTGCGTCGCCATTCGATTTACGTCGCCTCATTTGCCTATATTTTATAAGCAAAAAGCGGGGAATCACAGTTTTAAGTTGAAGTGTTCTTTTGGGGTTTTCATACGTGTTTAACTATTCCTATCTATACATGGATACATTTTTGTTTTTCTTGTCAAACCCAACGGCCAGAAATATGAGATCAAAACAACACAATCACTCCAGTTATGAATAAAAACTCGCCAGGATTTTTTTCCCTTTGCCCATTTTTGCAATAGAATTTAAATAGGAAAAATGGGAGAAAGGAAAAAACTCCCGGGGAATTTTTATTTATAATTGGGCTGAATATGTAGTGGAAAGGGTATTATGCGTTTGTGCTAATGTTTGCAACACCTTAAAATATTGGACCTAGACCCTACTTTTAGTATACCGATCGACTAAGAATCACTTTTTGAATTGATCTAACGACATCCGTTCGTTCGGCTACATTGCAGACTGTGAATGGAAACATTGTACGCAAATTACAGTTCGTAATTTTGGAGATAATTTCATTAAATTTGGCATACATACCAATTGAAAATGGTGAGTATCAGTTCATAATTTCACGTAGCCCCCACACAAGGGTTTTTTCGGAATTGAGTATATGTACCCATGAACCCACTTATTATGTTGGTATTTAGCGTAAATTTGGTCCAAACTTATCTTATTCCTTGATATTGACACAAAATTTAGCGAAAAACCACTTAAACGATAGATTCTATGCCATGGCAAAACGTGGTATTTGTAGATCCAAAATGAACAATAGGTCCCATATTAACCCACTTATCTAAAATCATTTAAACTAATCTCATATAGATGAAAATATCTAAATAATATTCGGCATAAAGAACTTTTACATGAATCTTAACCTCATAACATAATTTTTTCTTGCGGGTTCATGATTGCCCATGGGTTTTTCTTACTTGCTTTGTTCTGTAAATGTTTTGTAATTTGTTTATAAATTAGCCTTTCTTTATGTTTTTAATAAAGGTACATTTTATAGAACACATATGAAGATGTTGAAAATCGATTTACGTTGTTTTTCATGTACGTCATCATTTTCCGGAACCAATTGCGACTTAAAACTTGTAAAGTATACGCCATAAAAATTATTTACACAATTCACAGTGTTTGAGCACTTACCTCAAAATTTTCAAATTTTCCATTATTCAGCGTGCCTACAGTGGTATTATTATCGAAACGATAAACTTGGCAATAAGGTTTTACAAAAATAACTTCACTGGCTCTGTAACGAATGTTATCATTTAGTTTCCATAATCGATTTAACAGTTACATACATGACAGACTAGTTTCGACTTTGCATTGCCCAGTTATATCACATACAGAATTATCGCAAATTAAACATTTAGAAAACCAAACGACGTTTTTTTTTCCTCATCAACTTCGAATGAACATCGATGACTCGATGCATCCCCTTAAAAAATTTTAAGGTCGAAGTAGAAAAGAAATGATCCTTCTCTGCTGTTTGTCCTAAGTTTGTTTAACTAAATAAAAATTGTGCCAGAATATATGACTTTGATAAATCTTGCCTATTCTTTTATTAATATGAGTTGATAATCTTTACCCGAAGAATTCATTTCTGAAAAAACATACACAAGGCACATTGTGGTCTTATAAATTAAAAATGGATGTCAAAACTAAAATTTAAAACTTTTGGTCCTTTTATTACGATTTTTCGCCAAAAGTGTCTGGTGGCACCATTCAACAAATGTACACTCATAGAAAAATGCATCTTCATATTGATGATGCCCTATCATCAGAATGGTGACATCAGTGTTACTACAAATGGCATCAATAAGGCAAAAAGGGCATCAATCCAATGACGAACGTTATAGTAACATTGTGTCATAGTTTATGAGTCATCTATGCTATGACTACAGTGACGTCAACGCGATGACACATTTTGTGTATTATAAACATTATTTTCATGTTTAAAAACTGAAATGAGTAGCGAAAATTCCTATATTCTATTTTTTTAAATTATTTATAATACAAAAAAAAAAAACGATCTATAGAAAACATCGATGTATTTTGCGAAATATCGATATAACATCGATGTCTGTATGCGATGCATTGGCTCGAAAAAACTTCAATGTTGTTTTTTCATATCCATCACTAGCGAGCTGTTAGTTTGGGTAATAGACTCGACAAGTCGCCCCTTTTTGGAAAACATAAAAGTTTCGTAACTTATCAAATAGCAAACAAAGAACTAAAATAGTTTTAGCTTTCTATAAGGATTAATAGATGTTAAGGGGAAATAAAATACAATATTCTTTAAGTCACGTTTAAATTACAACATCGGCTTGAACTTTTGGAGCATTCGAAAAGCGTCAGCTTTCTGGAAACACATGACGCCTTTTCAGTAGGGTTCAAATTGGTCAAAAATAAATTAATTGTCATAAGTCTGTTATACCCGTCAGGGGTGCAACTAGATTGTCTAAAACTTAAATTCGGTAGGAATCTTAATAGATATGCTATGGACCTTAGTTACGTAGGAGGTTATACCCAAATAATAGGGAGGAAATTCTTTCAAATACAGGATTAGGGGCTAACTATTTTCATACCAAGAGCGCTCACCATGATGGCAAAAACCTGGCGAAAATTACTTTGGGTACTCCTGTGCACTTGCCGGGTGCCCCGGTAGGTAAGTTGGAAAAGAGCTAGGCTATCAGTGCGGGGTTGCGGGTTCGATTCCTGCAGGAAAGTCTGGTCTCCTGCAGACAAGCGTAAAGCTTTGCGTGATTAGCATAAGAAAAAAAATAAATGTTGTTTTCTTTTATCTAATATTGGCGCTCTTCAATCGCTTTCAGCCGATTGTAAGACTCGAATTAAGAGTGCCACCTTTGAATCGCATACTACATATTTAATAAGTATAAGATGCCTACACAATTCCATTTGAAAACACATTCAAATCATTAAAAAATTATCAAACTCTGTACTGTAGTTTCGCTGTCACAAACAAATACCGAACGTGTAGAAGCAAAACACAAATGAATCACTATACTGAAAGTCAAATAAGAAGCGGGTATAAAAAATATTTTTAAAAAAAACAAGCGAATGGAAAATACACGAAACAATGAGAATTTGAATAAACAATACACACGTTCTTATTTTCTTAATGTGATTTTGGCATACATGTATGTGTGTACTAAACATTTTGTATGTTAATTTCTTCGATACCACATAAACATCACAAATTCTGCACAAGGTAATTTTCAAACACTAGAAGTAAGCTTGAAAATGCTGAAATCAAGACGTTAATCTAAACTTAAAACGATAATTTTCATTCGTAATTAATTCTCAATCATTAAATATTTAGGGGATTCAAACTCATGAAGTACTCATGAAGTCATATCTTTAAATAATAACACGAAAAAATATGACTGCTGTAAGCAACCACTCATAATTGAGATTTCTACTGTGTGGTTAGGATAAAACAATAAGCACAGCACTAAAAAGTCTTAATATTTTAGGAAATTTTTTGTTTGAAGGACAACCACAATTTTCTTACAGTATTGTAAAACATTAGGACATTATGACAATATTAATTGATAGCATACCATTTGAATGAATTATGTATTAGAAAAGTATTTTTCTCTTAATTTTACGCTTGATTTTTTAATAAATAAGAGTGCTATATGCGGCCGAATGTTTGATACCCTCCACCTACAGTTAGAATATTTCAGAGGTTGGCACTATCTAGGTCTATAAATAATTAATTAATTTTTATAAAAACGGACGTCAGTATAAAAATTGGTTGCGATTTAGACCTAAATATGTTCAATTATTTGCCGGCAATCAGAAAGTTGTATTCTTTTATTTATGTTCATATAAAACTTAATTTGAACAAATTTGAGTAAAATATCATGATTCGCAAAAGTTTTGGCCGAACTAAAATTATTTTCGTGAGGGCCACTTCTATTGGACCCAATGGTAAGTTATGGATCGATCATAAGTTAGAACAAATTTCGATATAGAAGTGAAATTTGTTATAGCGTTTTCCGATGCTTCCGTCGAAGCTCTACGCTTGTATACAGGAGACCTCTCTGGCGGGAATCGAACCCACAACCCCGGCACTGATATACTAGCTCACTAGCAGCTAGCCTATCGGGGCACCCCTATGGCTTTAGACGAATTAAAATAATTTTCCAGAGTAGGCATTATATGGTTAATATAGTAAACTATGAACCGATCTTCACATTTTCAATTGTGATTTAAAGCCTTATGAAACTATTTCACGATTCACAACTAAATGTAAAACAAATTCTCAACAATTTGTTTTTGTTTCATATGTATAGGCAGTAGGGCATTCATTCGGTTAACCGTTAATCGGTTAACCGATTAATTACTACCCGATTAACTGATCGGTTAGTTTAAAATTGGCTATTTTCGATTAACGATTAAACCGATTAATTTCAGTCGATTAACCGACGTAACAAAATTTTTAATTTTTTGTAGTATTATAACATATTTTTTTGTGTTATTAATTATTTGTTTCGTCTCATATGCAAAAGGTATGCGTTTATAAAATATTTTTTCATACAAACCAAGAAGGGATCTTCATTCCAAATAGGTCTTTGCTGTCAACAGCTTTTTGTTTTACGTACTTTTTATATGGGCATTTCCATTGTGACGTGATGTGGTATTTGTACGTCGAAATGTAAAAAAATTGAATGAAGAAGTCAAATTTGTAAATGGTTTTTTTTATATTAACAAAGTAAAATCAACCAAAAGGATTTGAAGATATAAGCGGAAATATGCGCCGGCGTGATGTTATAAAAAACAGAAGTGGATTTTGACTTGCATTACAATTTCTGAATTATTTTTTTGTTTGCTCGTGTTATTTCCAGAATTGTTATGTTTGTTATGCTATTGCTTTTTTTTTAAATAAACTCCAAATATTAAATAATTTATACATTTTTATGTATTGAAATTACTTAATTTATGAAAAAACCTTATTAATCGGTTAACCGATTAATTACAAAATTAACCGATTAAACCAATATCTCGGTTAATTAATCGAGCGATTAACCGATTAAATCAAAAGCCCGATCGTAATATTTTTGAACAACAGAATCGACCTTCTGAGACCGCTATTAAGAATTTGGTCGATAAATTTGAGTCAAAAGTTATACTAATTGGCGAATTTTGCGTAAGGATTTGTCTTTGAAGCCTTACAAGGTTCAGCTGGTGCAGGAATTGAAGCCGACCGACCCTTCATATCGCCGAAGATTCGCTCAATTCATTCAGGAACAGATTTTTTTAGACGAAGCCCATTTTGCCATTTGCCAAAAAGTTATTACAAACTTTGATGAAACAATCGACATCTGTCAGCGTGCTCGTGGTGGACATTTGCCAGATGTCATTTTTCATTCATAATTGCCCAACTTTTCTCTTCGTTATACAATAAAAATTTGAATCATCATCATCTTATCTTATCATCTTAATTTTTTGTTTTTTTTTTTGTTTTAGAAAACAAAGTTCTTGTTAAAAACCCCGATACTTTAAGGGGTCGGAGTTTCACAAGGAATGACAAACCTTGTTTACCCTCATTCACCACTAGTGGCGATGGAGGGTATAGCAATGTCATATTAAATTACTTCTAAAATAATTTCGAATCTTAAATTCTGTTTGCATAGCTCAACTTTATACTAACAAATTTTTTTGGGTGTGTTTCAAAAATTGTATAAATTGCCTAATATTATTAAAAACTTTTTTGTAGCTTTGCCAAATAAAGGAAAATTATATTGTTGACTTGACTACATATTTATGTATATGTACATATGCCTCCCTTGAGTCATAAAAAGATAAACAATTGATAAGGTTTCATCATTTGAATAAAAAAAAAATATGAAATTTTTTCTAAAATTAAATTGAAGTCAATGTAAAATTCTTCTTCAGAATCTTAATGTGAGTTTTTGCGCCAAATTTTAATTTTTTTTTACACACGTAATATTTTTATTTTTGCATTTTAATAAACAACAAAATATTTAAATAAATCGTCGCTTAAGAATAATTTGTTTATTGTTGAGTATCAGAACAATAAAACATTTTTTTTGTATAAAAACAATTTAAGGTATTTTTGTTGTTGTTTTAAGCAAATAATAATAATAAACAGAAGTATAATAAAAACGTGATTAAACTATAAACAATTAAGTTGGAACTGAGTGCGGAGAATAATATTTTACATTCACACCACCATAGTGGAGGAGGCATTATGCACTTGTGCTGATGTGTGTAACACATAAAAATATTGATTTGAGTAATACCGATCGACTCAGAATTACTTTCTGAGTCAATTTAACGATGTCAGGTGACTGCTTGTCTGTTCATGTACACCTCGTGCGCAAAGTAAGATAATTTGCAGAAATTTAGCATATATATTTCAATTGCCATACGGACGAAGATTATTTAAAATGGTGAGAATCAGTCCATAATTTCATATGGCCCCCATACAAATATCTATCCGAAATAGTCTTTGTATCCATATACCATCTTATTACCATGATACTTAGATTAAATTTGGTCCAAAAATATTTTCTTGCGACATAAATTAATCATCTTATTTTATTTCTTTTAATCGGTCCATATTGAACTATAGGTTCCATACAAATGCTGTTAATGCTTTTTTATAAGTCCCAAATAAACCTCATCTCTAAAATCGCTTTTTAGCCGATATCTAGAAAATATTCGACACAAACAATTTTTATATGATTAATTTATTTATTAATGACGTGCTAAATTCCCAATTTTTATTTTTGATAAAAACACTGAAATTTATTGTTGCGGTAAATGGATTTTAACATAACAACATAATATTATTTTGCTAGATCCATGATTGCTCATGGGTCCCAGATATGGTACACACTCAAAAAATTGTGTAAATATACTGTGGTGTAAGGTATCAAATGTTCGAGCTTGACCGTCTATAATTTCTTACTTGTTTTTGTCATGAAAATTTATTTGAAGACAATAAATATTAATTCAAAAGCAAACTTAAAATGAAGTTGCTTGAATTTTGTTTGGTTCATATCATAGCCCATTTAGTAGGTCTGCTCGAAACGCCTGCAGATTTTTTGTGGAGTTGTGTTTTTATCGAGCAGTGTTTTTGTAGAAATTGTTTGTGAAATCTTGTCCATTTTTTACACAAACAAATGCATTGGATATTGACATCTTTAACATAAATTACACAAACATAATGCGTGTTGTTTTTTCTATTGTTGCATTGTTGTAGTTTTGCGCAGACCTACTAATTGGGCCATGGTTGATACTCGTATTTACATAGCCTGGGTTTACAATATAAAAGTTTTCTTTCCGAAAAAGACTGAGCTTATAGTTGATAGGGGTGGAAAAAAATAATATAGGAAACATACATTTTTCATGAATATGGAAATACCCTTATGTTTTTAAATCGTAAATACAAAGTGGCGCAAAAGTTGTCACCCGATGTTCCTTGACTGTAATTTTTTTTTAAATTAAAAAACTTTAGCTTGGCCTTTGAATTGTGTTTATTTAATGTCTTACGGCCGGTTTTAAGATGACGAGCGCAAAAATCGTTCACTTAACTTACATTTAAAACAAAAGCAAAATTTAAAATTTGTTTTTGTTTTAAAAGAACGAATTTTGCGCTCGTCATCTATAAACAGGCGTTAAATTTTTCTTTTGACTTAGTCTACATTCACTCGTTCCATCTTTTGATGCTCAACACTTGTTTTTTAGGAGAGGGAAGCAAGAAGAAAAGGGGTTGGTACGGAGATGCCTGTGCTCGGGCAGTACGCTTTGTGTTCTCATTCGTAGGTATATGCACAACAATGGCTGTAAATGTAAATTTTTTTCTTTTCTTTTTTTCTTTAGTGCGCTTTGAATAAATGTGTTGTTGTTTTGAAGCAAAAAAAGTTAAAACCGGTTGCTGCGTGTGAACATAATGGCATCTTCAAAAGGGAATTGAATAGAAGTTGAGCATCAAAAGATGAAACGTGTAAATTGAGACTTAGTCGAAAAAATGATATTGTCCAAGTCAGAATGGATGAGCATGAGTGTGACCAAATTTTAAAATAATATTAAGATAAATCATGTTTGAATAGAGCTAAAGAAGAACATTCAAAGCCAAGAAATAAAGCAAAATTTTGTTATAGTTTTCTAATAGTAACTTTTAATTATTTCAAAAAATTTTCATAGATTAAATAGTGTTTATCAGCCATGTCACAGAATACAATTCCGTTCGGAATGATTCCGTTCGGAATTGAAGAAAACATATTTGTTTATTGATAGAAAGTATATTTTGATAGTTTTATGGTATTTGAGATACAGAAAACTCCCATACCGTTCATGAAAACAAAAATGGTTTCATTCCGCAGAGTTTTTTCGTAATTTTCTGAAGCACCAAAATACGGAATGAATCCCGTTTCCGAACGGAATTGTACTCTGTGACATGGCTGTATGTATGTAGGTATATCTTGTATAAAAATATATTTTTTTTAACTAAAATAAAAAAATAAAAAAAACTAAATAAGTACACAAGGCATGAAGGTATGTGTAACACAGCTGTACGTGTATATCTCTTATTTTTAATTTGACGTTTTCACACGTTTATCTATTTATTCATTATAAGTTCGGTTTTTTTCAATAAATGAATTTGTTGTCTTGTTATTATCACTTGTTATTTGGGTTATTCAAGGAATATTTCAAAATGAAAGTGCTGGTTAACACTGTTCAAGTCTTAGGCGTCAAGTCTGGAGTTTTAGGGAGAGGGAGGAAAATAAATGGCATTCTGTTTTCCCTTCTCTCCTAAAACCTCAAGACTTGACGGCTAAAACTTGAACAGTGTGAACTAGCACTAACTTTTGACAAAAAAAAAACGTAACTTTTTTTTAAAGTGTGCCCAGATCTTAAAAATCTTTACAACTAAATCTGGCATTAGGTTGGCCAAAAAATGCTAAAAATTATTTTAAAAATGCTAAATGTTTTTAAAAATTTTTGTTAAAAATGTATTACCAGTATGAAATTTTATTCGAAACTAAATACATTTTAGTGTTTTATTTTTTTTTGCGAAATTAAAATAAATGGTTATATTGAAACAAGTGGGTAGAATTTTGGTAAAACATTAGATACATATGTATAAATTTGTAGCACAGGTGGTTGAGTTTAAATTTTAGATTTAGGGGGCCGCAACCCTCGGATACATGCAAAATTGAAACGATGTTATTTCTATGCTATAAAAATTTAGATCATTTAATTTCTTATAGTGTAAGGAAAGTTTAATGCCCGTTTTCACAAGTTACCAATAGCTAATAGTAGGACTTTATCGGCCGTATTAAAAGTGTTCCATTTGTACAACTTTACTTTAACCTAAAGTGAGCGATAAGCTTAAGGAAGGTTCATACTAACTGGTACGTTAAAATAAAGATTTAATAAGGGAACACTTTTTATATGGCCAACAAAATCCTTCCTTTAGCTATAGGTGAGTTGTGAAAACGGGGGTAAGAATTACTATTTTTCAGCAACTTAGAGAAAAAAATGTTTTCAAACCTGTACACTATAGAAATTTTATCTAAATACAAAGTGAAATTTCTTTGTACTTTTATATAGTTATACAAAGGGCAAATAGTTTTCATAATCAACATGACGAGGGCATTTCTAATATTCTCTCAGAGATGTTTTTAACATAAGATTTTTTTTTCATAGAGAGCAGGGAGTTTTACCCCTTATCAGAGATGGCAGTTCGAACAGCTTAGGTCTATTGTACCCACTCCCCTTTAGTTGGCCAAAAGACCCTCTACTTCCCATAGCAACTTACAAAGGTTTTTTGCCGGTGTTGCACCGACTAGGGATGTACTAATCGTGCCGTGCCCCAAATGTCTATACCTGGCCCATGCCAGCGCTGGGCAGTCACCCCATCAAGACATAGTCTGCATTCCTGGTCTTCTGCCAGGCCCATCCGAAAAAGGTGATACTTGACCGTGTGGTGACCTGTTAGATAGGCCGCCAACAATCGTAGTTCCTGTCTATTGAGACCTTTCGTCCCTATTGTAATTCCGAGAAAGATCAGTGTCTTTGCCTGACGCATTCCCGGAAGCGATCGACGAGCTGGCCTAAGCAACCAGTGAAATGTACAAAGAAACTAGCTTTCTCTCAACAAAAAAATAAAAATTGGGAATTTAGCACGTTATTAAAAACATAAGAATTATAAATTTTTATACGAAATTTCACTTTGGGTACAACTATTTTTTGTAAAAATTTATTATAATTAATAAAAAAAAAATCAAGTAAAATCAATAAACTATTCGTACAAATTGTTAAGATAATGCTTAAAAAAGCTAAAAACATCCATTCTTGGGTCTGTGCAGTGTTCCACACCTTTAAAAATTAGATTGCTCTTAGCCAAGGTCTATCTTATCCCTGTTTTTTTATATGGCTGGGAAATCCTAGCAAATTGCAGTGATGACTTTAGTTAACTAAAAGTGGCATATCAGCTTTTTCTTACCGTATATTTAATATGACTTTCTGTGATATATTGAAATATAAAAGCCATGTTTTTCTCCAAAAAATAATAGTCTCCAAGGAGCCTTCTTACTTTTATGAGAGAATAAGATTCAGCGGATCTAATCGATGCAAAAGAATTATTCAACAAAGATACAAAAGCCTTCTGTCCCAAAGACAGTTTTTGATATATACCACCCGTCTTTGGAGCGATCTTCCACATTATATTCAGAAACAACACAACGCTTTTAAAAAAGGAGCTTTTGAAACATATTAAAACATCCGTCACTAGCAAGGTAATTTATAAGATGTCAATCTTGCTGTGCTAGGATTTTCAAATACATAAATATAGTATATATATATGTATATAAAATCATCATATATATTAATAGGCAAGTGGATTTCTTTGGATCCCTTTTACGCCTAAACTATATATTATATTTTAACAAATGATATATCAATCGAAAGATATTTTTTGGTAGATTCTGTTAATGTAAATTTTGTTAAAATCGGTTCAGTATTTTACGAGTTATATGCGTTAGAAAGTGGCACTAAATCATTGAAACAATTCACATACGTGTGAGCAAAAACAATGTAAACACATAACAGAAGCAGTATGCTTTGTTTTTGTGTTTACATAGTAAAAAGAACAACAACATGCAGAGTTTTCTGCTATGCATTAAATTGGATAACAGTAGAGATTAAGCAATAAAAAAGAGAAAGACAATTTTAAATATTTTGTTTTCTTTTTGGGAGAGTTGTTGTTTTAAATGTTACCGTTGATTTCTTAAATTTTTTTGCGCTTATGAATAATTTTAATGTTATTGTTACATTATTAATATGGTTACATTGTAAAGAATGTGTTTATTGCATTTTTTTTTTTAAATAAAGTGCGATCTTTTGATGGGCTGCGATTTTATGTAACAGACACTACCGATCATGGCCACTTGTTATATGATAATCATGTATTTACAAAAAATATATATTGTATATAGAGAGGTTATAACAACATATAATAATAACAAATGGAATAAATATAAATGGAAAATATATAAAAGGTTTTGTTATAAACATTGAGATTAGGGAACTTATATACGTTTTTAGAAAAATTGTTACTAAATTTCATATGCCTAAAAGAAATATATGTTCCTCATAAAATTAAAAATTGTTCTGCTCTACTGAGAATTATTACATTTTGAGTTACTACCCTGCTTATAATCAAATGCGATATGTTTTTTAACATTAAATAAATATATTTCTACATATGTATGTATATACATATTTAATAAAGTTTTAGATTAAATAAATATTAGAAATAACGGTACAAATAAGTTATTTCTAGATTGCAATCGATTGTGTCGACTGCTGGCCCATACTAGTGCTAAATAAACTGCCAAGTGCTTAATGAAAATTTTGCAGCTAAATAAGAATTTTAAATGAGAAATTTAGCTGCAAAAATGGTCACACTGCTAGTATGAATGTAGATCAAATCTGTAATCAGGTTTGCCAAATGTTTTTCAAATTTCATCCCAAACTTATAAATTTTTATCCCAAAATTCTTTTTTTTTTTCATCCACATAAATCCCCGATATATATTAAATGTTTTAGCGTATTGCATTTCATTTGTACAATTTATTTAATTGGATATTATACATCAACTCAATAAATGTTAAAATGAATAACAAAGTCCAAAAGTTTACAATAAAATTTATCATTCTGCTCAATTTTTTTGGTACATACCTTTTCAATTAAGTAGCTTTATCGTTTCTGGGGATGGTTCAAACATATCGCAACAAGTTGAATTACTCTTAAAATGAGTATTTAATCGTAATAACGATTCTAGCAGTTCCTGTTGCATTTAAATCTCATTTTTGTTTTAATTTGGTTTACTAACAAAACACACCAGCGCAGAAACAAAAATGGCTGCATTGCCATCCATAACTTTTTAACAATATCACTACTAAACGTGCTGTTGAAATCGGATTATCCGCAAAGCGTTGATGCCGCGCTATTTGGTTTAACTTCAAACATTTTATATGGGCATGAGAATTATTCGCTGACAGAAAACGCTTTACGCGCTGATTTAGCTTGGGCTCGTCACCTAAAAAAGGTACTTAATTACAAGAAATTTAAACGCCAGAAAAACACCAAATGCATTTTTGAATAAAGCTGATAAAAAAGCTAAATTCATTTTTGCGATTATATCGTACGCGACAAGAAGAGAAGGATTTTTATTATTTATTTTCTTATGCCTTGCAATACTTTATTTGGATTTAGATGGGTTTTTTCTTCGCAACGGTACAAACTCAAAGTCTATAAATTTTTGTGTCATTGTATCGAATAATCAAAATCTATTTGCAAGAAAAAAAGCCACAATTTCGATAAATTGTCGCTTACGATATAATCGCAAATAGGGATCCATTTATTCAATCGGAAAATTTATAATATTGTGTTGTGTTTAAAACTTGTATTTATTTAAAAATGATTTTTGTGTATAAAATTTGCCGGTTTTATGTAGAAAAAAAAAACTATGCTTTGTAGGGGAAAAACGAATATTTACAGGTTGGTAACATTGCACAGCTTTATTCAGCCTCATTATGAGAGTCGTTGTCGAAGTCGTTTAAATTTGTTGTCGATATTATTTAAATCTCAGGATAACGACTGTGTAAAACACATAAAAAGTTTGTCGTATTACACCACCAATTTCTAAAAACGACTAGTTTTCGACTACGACAACGGCACTCATATTAAGGCCGAATATTTTATTTTCTATTATTCGTGTGCTTAAAATGAAAACAATTAAAAAAGCCAGTTAAAATATAAAGAAATCACCTTTAGTGAAAATGACAGTTTTTGAAAAGTCCAATTTAAACAAAAAGTCAGTTATCAAAAAAGAAAGAGTCAGGCTATAAAAAAATATATATTTTAAATTCAACAACTTTGGATATAGTGACTGTTTTAGTAAAAAAGCGAAGTTGAAGTGAAAAAATGATTTTTTAGTGAAAAAGCGACTTTTTATTAAAAATGTATATTTAAGTTAAAAAGTAAATGTTTAAGTAAAAAATTATTCAGCCTTATTACGGTTCTCGATGTCGGTAAAAGCCTAAGTCGAATTTCGTAGTAGATTAAAAAAAAAATTGTGTGTGTTACTTTAATCTACTGCAGAATCTTTTTCGACTTCAAGAACCGTAATAAGGCTGATTTTTTGGTGAAAAGCTGACTATCAGCAGAAAAGTTAGTTTTTAGTAAAAAATTATATTCATAGCGAAAACCTCAGGTTTTAGTAGTCAGTTTTTAGGGAAAATATGCTAGTCAAGGCGAATTTATTACAGGTGGTCCTAAAATCCCTGCTGATAACTTTTTTTCTTTAGCTTTATAATTGTTGGATGTCAAAATTCTGTTTATTATCTTTGTTTCTGTGTTGATTTGTTTCGGTTTTTGACATTGTACAATGATTTTACAAATTGCTTGTGGTTATTGTACGAGTTGTACTTGTTGTACTATCGAGATTACCTGGAATGAATTCGCCTTGTTTTCGGACCACGAAATCGGGGGTCAGGGTTTAATGGGTTAAGTGAAAATGTCAGCTTTTATTAAAAAGTCAATTTTAGATATTAATAGTATGAATTCTTTTAAACATCTGCCTCAAAGCATCTTTCCTGTTCGAGTTTGCACTTACAATAATTGAATTTTAAATTTAACGCATTAATCGAGTGCAAATGGAAGTTATCTGAGCCAAAAATAAAACCTTAAGCAACAAAAATGTAAAAAAAATTACAAAACTAAAATGCAAATGAAGTTGTTTTACTTGGATATTAACAGTATTAATTTCAAGAATAATGGACTACATTCAAGTCTAATTCACAGACATGGACTCACACACTCATAGATACAAAGACAGAAGTCAAATAAATTGAAAAGACAAAAGAACTGGCCGATTATGAATGCTACCTTATCTATAAAATTTTACTTATTTATCATAAGAAAAAAATACTTTAATAAAATATTTTATGGAATTATAAAGACTTTTCTAAAAGAATATTTTTTCAATACAAAATAAATAGAATGCATTTAAAAATTTTTAAAAATTCATATAAGTATGTGATTGATTGAGTAGATTGTATTGTGTACCATATATTGAGGCACAGTGGGTTAAGAGAATGTTACATTAAAACGTTTCACAAAAAATCAAAAGTAATTTTTTTCACCAAAAGCAAAATATTTAAAAAAAAATTACTTTTTTGTACTAGAAAGTAACTTTTATACTTAACGCTGGGTCTCCATGTAGCAATTTTTTTATTTTGCTAAGCAAAGCAAAAACGTCGGCAGAATAATGGCGCTATAATTGCTGATTATATTCCTGAAGAACACGTGAAATTGCTTTGCCATACGCAAACGCATAGAGAAATGAAATGTCAGATAAATGACAACTGATTTAACACCAGATTGCTAAGCAATAGTTGCTCAAGCAATCAGAAGAGCAATCATTGCGCAATGGATTGCCACTCATGGCATTATGCGGTCCACACGTCGCAAATTTTATGGAGCAATCGTGGAGACCCGGTGTTAAAGGCACTTTTTTTACAAAACAATCACTGTTTCGCAAAAAGACATTTATTTTACTAAAAATCAGTTTTTACGAATAGTGTTCAAAAAGACCTGCGTCGAGACCACATTCTCCATAAGTGGCTTTTTGTTTTTCTTATAAAGCAATTTCGTTACTAAAAAATATATTTTTTTAAGTCACTTTTTGATTAAAAAAAAAAAACTTTACAAAAATTTGGTTATCGCATTAGATTTTTTCCACATATCTTGCTTTACCTAGTACTCTATTCCAATTTGTAAAAAAATTTCAGCAACATCTATTATTTCACACGAAAAATGTTACCTATCCCGCGAGTTTTTACAATTTAACGTTTTTAATCTTTCAAAGTATGCGGCATGTATTTTACTAAAAAGTATTTTTTTTTAAATAAAAATGAAAGTAAATATGGATGAAAAACTATTACCGGTTGTGTTATTTATGTTTTTTTCGTTCTTATTTAATATTTAGTTTAACTTTTTTTTATTTGCTTAAAATTTCACGTTAAATAAGTGCCAGAAAGATTTCGCAACTTTTTCACAAATTGAACAGAGTACAACTCTATCAACATTAGGTGCGTTTGTTTACTTTTCCAGTAAAATCCAGTAGTTGAGTAAATTTTGGGCAATATGAAAATTTTACTCTCAAAAACGGCTCTTGCACAAAAAAGTAAACGAACAGAAAAATTGCAAAAACTTGCAGGTTAATTCAAACTGCTGATCGCTAAAAAGCTTAGTGTTGTAAAATATGTGTTGTTTAGACTACCCAGTACATAATGTTTTTGGTACTTGATGAAATGCATTGTAATGATTATAAATTCGTAGCAAATTTATTTATTAAATGAGCTTCTGTGCAAGTTTTAAGACTTGTTTATTTTGTACATGACTTTTAATTTTGTTTCTAGTTGAATTACATACGAAACTACATCAATATTTGATTTTTGATATTTGGTACCCTCAATAATATGCAATAAGAAGTAATCATATATTCATTAGCTTTACATCTCTTAAATATTAATGTAAACAAAAACAAAAATAAGTAATATTGAACAATTAACACAAATTTTACCATGGATGCCAAAAAAAGAAAACTTAATATTTCATGCTCTCCCGGAACATTTGGGAAGGTAGAAAGTGGTAAGTAAAATTGTTTAGGATGTAATAAATATTTTTGGTTTTTGTTGCACTTTTAATTCAGCTTTTGTTCTTTAAAATGTTTTTATTACAAATTGTATGCTTTTTGTTTGCTTACTCTTGTTTGTTTACTTAAATGAAACATATGTTTTTGTTTTCTACTGGTTTTTACTAGTAAAAATTTGTTCAGTAAAAATTTTCAGACTCTTTGCTTACAACTGTCACTTTACTCTCTCAGTAGATGCTCTCTTTTGCAAATTTTTGTGTAAGCGAACGCATTTCAGTAAAATCCAGTAAAAACTTGCACAAATTTGTGCAAATTTTGGGGTAAACGAACGCACCTATTATTTCATAGAAATTTCGCACAAGTTTTTTTCATATGAGTTTTGACAGCATTTCATGTGAAATGTAGAACAGAGTACCAGGCTTAAAAACAGAAAAACAGAAAAGTAGTGTCTGCTAAGTCATCGTCCAGACTTGCAATTTTTGTTGCAGAAATTCTTGGGTGATTTAATAGATTCCGTACGGAAAAGAAAGTTCAACGGAAATAAATATCGATCGATATTCAAATTGCAATTATTCATTCCTGCGGTATAAGCTTTCCGTAAACCTTTTTAACATCTCAGTTTTAAAAATTTCAGAGTTGATAGTGTGTCAACTGTTGGTAAAAAAAACATTTAAAGCAAATTGCTAAAAATTTTCAAAGTAATGATTTTTTTCAAGTGAAATTAATGTAAAATTTCGTTTGTTAATTTTGTTCGGTAGCTGGTCATGTTTTAAAAATATTTAAAACAAAATCATACCTATTATGAAAGTCGACGTCGTCTTGACTCGACGGCATCGGAACAGTTTTTAAATTTTCTGACTCGTTATTGACAATAATCGATTACTATTGACAGTCACTTGATATTTTCTAGGGCGCTTTTAAGTCGACGACGAGTAGAATTGTCTCTGTTTTAGTCGACAGGAAATTCTGCGACGACTGAAATGAAAGTTAAAGAAATTTTAAGTAAAATGTAAACATATTTATTAAGTCCGTTAATATAAAAAAATGTAAGTTTAAAAGAAGTTATGGGAAGTTAAACGCGAAAATTCGGAAAATATTGCTAAAATAGCGAAAATTTTTAACTTAAGACGATTGCCTCAAAGAGCAACAAAACTACGCAAAATTGCAAAAAATTTGGAAAAGTTTGCAAAAATAGCGAAAATTTTTAATATTTCAAACAAGCCATAAAATTAATTAAAAGTCCCTAAAAGTCCCTAGTTTAAAAAACAGACAAGCCGGGCACATGGCGTTTTAACATAATTCGGGTACGCTGAATCCAGTGGTGCCCGCGGTTTTTTAAGATTGGCTCTGGTTTTCGAGATATACCGTTATTTAGAAAATGGAGGAGGTTACACAACATATGTTCGTGTAACTCAAAAACGCTTTAGCTTATTGAAAAAACTTAAAAAAACCGAAATTCCGCAATAAAATTTCCTTTAAGAAAGGTAAAACTTCTTTCTAATATCCGCAGTCGTTTTAAAAACATAATTTTTTTTTTGGAAAATAAAATAATTTTTTTAACAAAATTTTTTAACAAAATTTTTTGCAGACGTATAAAAACCGAAACAAAACAAGCCATAAATGATTAAAATTTGTTTGCAACTTTTGATTTTATTCACAAAAGTCTACAGCTTGTCACGAAAAAAAAAGTGTCAATTTCGTGCACTGTGTAATCGTTATAGCTATAAAGAATCAAAAAACTTACAGTAAAAAATAGCTCTTATCGAGAACCTGGCAAAAATTCGCGAAAAATTTAATATCGGAAACAAACTCTAAAATTAATTTGAAATCGCTCAATCGGTTAAAAAAACAAAATGTCGGGAAATAGCATAAACAGCGTTAAAAAATTAACTTTAATAATGAAGAGCAAACATAATAGAAAAAAAATTGGAGATGAGATTTTTAATCGAAAATATAAAAGGGAGAAGAGGAAAGACAAATAAAAAAACAAAAATAGCAAAACTATAATTTTATAATCTGGACGCTCATGCAAAAGCAGAATTTTTAAATATTGCAAGACTGGACGATGACTAACGAAATCTGAAGAACGCATGGAACTAATTTTGAGCCATTTACCCACTGTAGATTGCAATATGGAAAGTTCAATATATTTACCCTAATTGAATTTTTTTATTAACCCACTTACAAGCATTCATTCATTCAAAAAAAACAAGGTCATTGAAAAATCACGTATGTATAGTTTTTAAGCATCTTTGTGACCATATATTTATTTATATTTTGATTTTGTTTTTTTAATAAACTTATATTCTAAGCATAATTTGGTATACAATTTATTTTAAATTTATAATTTTATTTTTATAAATAGGATTTCTTTATTAAAGTAATTTAGTTTTTTAGGAAAACTTTTTTTCACTTTACACTCTAAATTAACACAAATATTCCCTAATTGGTTTTGAAAGCCACAGCATTATGTTGATATAGATTACTTTTGGTATTGTTGCTTTTGTGACAATTTTGTTACACAATTTTTTAAATATAACAATTTTAAATATAACAATTAAAGAAAAATTATAAACATTAAGATTTAATTGCACTTCTAATATATACATTTGAGAGACTATTTACTCTACTTGAGCTAAAAAGTTTTGTCTACACTATATACTAAAGTGTTTTTTAAATATATTTTTTTTAAATATAAGAATATTATATAAAAATAAAGAGATTTGTAACTTAGAATTTGTTTAATTTGAGATAGAACTTAAAAACTATTAAAGACATAAAATTTGTTTGAAATACATATATTAAAAATAAATGAACTAACAAAATCACAGCTGATTGAAAACAAACAAACAAACATAAAAAAATTCCTATAAAATTGCCGAATGCATTTGTGTTGTCCCAATTTTATGTTGCATTTTTATATACGACTGCAAAAGTTGTACAGCAATTGTTTATCTTCGAAATGATAAACATTATTGATATGACGCAGTACGCGACCGTTAACTAAATGTTTTGCATAGTGAACGGCTTCTAAGCGATCCTTAGATAGACCAACTTCTATTAGCCAGTCAACAAACTCACAGCCGTAAAAAACTTTGCGATAAGTTCGAATGCGCCACCTGAAAATAGAAAAAAAATTAATTTACTTTTTATTTTTACTTAATTCCTTTCATTTAAGGGCGTGTGTAAAACGGTAGCAAAGTATTAAGGCTGAGTTAGGCGAACGTTCATGTACCCGTAACTTACCGTCGCGTACTGTAAGCACGTTGGTGCACTTAAGCCCCAGTTAGCTGATAGTAACAGTAATGTTGCAAATCAGCTGCTTTTGTTGTATGTAAATCAATTAGAGCGATTTTAGTTAGATTTATAGATTTACAATAAACAAATATGTGTACCCCTATACATATAAATATGTATACTTATATACATAAGCTGTTTTGTAAATGTGCATATACAAAACCAGGGACCAAAAATAATGGTTATTATTCCTTTTTAAAGGTTACGGGAAAATTCCCTTTATTTGCATTTGATTATTTTTAACTATTATCGTTACATATATTTTATTTTGGTTATCGTATTCAATTAAAGTAAAAAATATATTTTTTTTTTGGTTATAAACAGGGCTGTTGAGTCGGAATCGTAATTAACTGAAGAGTCGGAGTAGAGGTTTTTGTACCGAGTCGGAGTCGCAGTACCCACAAAACTAGCGACGCCGATTCCAAAATTATTCGGCATAAAAAATAAAAAAAAAATTTCTAATATTTTCCAAAATAAAATTTCTTCGAAATTATCGATGCAATCAGGGGTGTTTTGGAAATCAAAAACGCAAAAAGCAAGAATTTTGAAGTTCTTTTTTAATACACTCTCAATACAATTTTCTTATAGAATTCTGTTTAATAGAGAAATAGGTATTTGTATTGTATTGTATTTGTATTTCTTTTACTACAAAAATCTTTAAATTCTTGCGATTACCAGAACACCTCTGAATATTTCAAATATCGATTTGAAATTTTTACAGAATCATTTTCTTGCTATATTTAACCATTTAAAAGGTACTGCATTAACAACAAGTTAGACTGCTATATTCGGCTGTGCCGAATCTTTGATACCCTCCACCGACAGTTAGAATATATGAGAACTATAAACTATTTATTAAACTTTATAAAAACTTACGTCAGTATAAAAATTGGCTCCGGTTTAAACCAATTTGACGACAATTAGACAGTGTTATGCTTTTATTTCTAGCACTTTGACCTAACTTGAATAAAATATCATGATTCGTAACAGTTTATGCCGAACTAAAATGATTTTCAGGAGTGCAATTTATATTAGACCCATGGTAAATTATGGACTAATCATCACGAAATCCTGTAGAGTGATTTCTGTTTTTAAAAGGCTAATGCCCGTAATTTCTACAAAGAGATATCTGGTCGTGTTCGTACCTAACAGTTATCTTTACCTATCCGGTAACACTATTTTGGTAGTTTCTACGTTGATTTGGCCTACGTGAATTACCTATCGAAAATCGATGGTGTAAAATACACTACACTTTAACCCGTAGGTAAGAAATACGTTTTAAAATTCGTTACACCATAGATATCTATACACAGCTAGAAATTTGTTTAAGCGTATAAAGTGGTTTCCAGAAGGCTGCTTTATATGGGATCTAAGGTAAATATGGACCGATAATCAGAAATGATAATATTTCTGGCCATATGAACCAAATTTTACCTCAATATCTATGTATATCTGCTACGGTTGTAGGCGTATTTAAATAATTTCCTAGAGTGAGCATCAGGAAATTTTATAGTATGATTTTTAGTCATATAAATCTTTAACGTTCCAAATTGTATTACAATAGCATTATTTATTTCATGTTTTAACATACTAAACTGTTTTCCGAGAGTAGGTTTTATATGGTAACTTAGGGTAAACTATGGACCGATCTCCTCGAAATTTTAAAGTTTAATTTCTAGCCTTATAAAAGTGTGAATTACCAAATTTTATTATGATAGAATTATTTGTTACAGTTTTAAGCGTAATAAACTATTTTCCAGGAGTAGGCTTTATGTGAGGCCTACGGTGAATTATGGACCGACCTTTACGTAATTTGACAGTGTGATTTCTAGTCCTATAAAACTATGACGTAGCACTTATTAATCTAATAGCATTATTTATTACGGTTGGAATCGAAGTCGTGAGTCGGAGTCGCACTTAAAAAATTTCAGCGTTTGGAGTCGGAGTCGGAGTAAGTACTTTTTTGAGCCGACTATATTACACCGAATATCATTTAGATATCTTCAGCTATATGAAATTTTTTGTTATATGGTAACTATGGTCAGGAATGGCATTTGTATTAGACCTATGATCATATACGGACCAATTCATGTAAAATTTGGTAAAATGATTAAGATTGCAATAAAATAAGCTTGGAAAGTCTTTTGAGTTTGAGCTTTTCATATAAATTTTACTACACAATCAATTGTCTGTTACATGGAAACATCACATTAAACTGGTAAAAAAAAAGTCAGTTTTTAGTAAAGTAAAATGTAATTTTTCAGTATATTTTCAATTTCCCGTGATAATGTCACTTTTATGTCTTGTTAGAATTACGGAAACAGACAGACTTTTAATTAAATATTACCAAATTCCTTATAATCTAGTTTATTAAATTCCGTTTAAATTAAAAAATCGTATTACCTTCTGTCCTTAGCAATATCCTTTTTGCAATTTTCCAAATGATGATTGCGAAATTGTTCGCAAATATGTTTCGTTTCTTGACTAACATGAGACCAGTGTGGCAAAGTGACCACATTCGCACCATACCTATAATTAAAATAACAAAATAGTTTCAATTAATTTCAATTAAATTTCGAATTTATTAATTTTTTTTTTACCATATTTTACGCCAAACTTTTATTAAAGGCATTAATAATTCACCCGTGTCACCAATGAATACAGCCATTACAATTAAACTTTGTCCGAAATTTAAGAAAGCATCCAAGAAACTTAATTCCAAATAAATACCAGACATGCCCTCCATAACCAATGTCCAAATAGAAACAGACAAACCCTGCAATTTTTGTATACACTCATATATAATTTAAAGAAGTAAAAATATTTATTATCTAATAAATATGTAAAAACTTACCACAAACATTGAACAAAGTAAAATGATTAACAATACAATATGTTTTAAGGTTTGATGATCATCTTCATCGTTAGTTTTCTCTAAAGGCTCTAAGTCGCGTCTTGTATGTTCCTCATAACGTTCAATTATAGATTGACAATTCTGCGATGTACTGGCCCCACAATTAAAAGCGGGACCACAAATATTGGGACGTCCATTTAGGTTTCTGTAAGTATGAGGTACATTATTACGTTGATTTTAGCAATTACTTTCAACACACACGTTTCATTATCCGATAGTGGAGTTATATCCGATTCTATAGAATTCTTTTTATTTTGTTCCAAATTACGTTTATTCAAAAGATCTTCAATATCCACTACAACTGTAGTAGTTGTAGGACTTGTAGTTGCACTAGAAGAACAGCAGGTGCCTTTTCCATTACCACAGCCTTCACCGCTACCCACAGCACCATTACCAGCAGGATTAACAGAATTAGGTAACATATCGTCATCATCGGAGGAGGAATAGGAAGTATAACGTCTACGCTGATGAATATTACTATTAGCTGAAGAGGTAATAAGATTTGCCGTAGAAATTGTGGACTGCATATCAGAGGTTTCTAAAAACAGAAAGATAAATTAAAATTTAGGCATTAAAAAATTTTATAAGAAAAATACCTGATTCTGGATTTGATAGCTCACGTGAAAAGGTTAAATATTTTTCATATCGCTTCTTATAACGCTGATGCATAACCAAACAGCCCACCGTAACTGGAAATATATTATTTTATTTTTTTTTTTTTGTTAATTTTGTTATAAAATATACATATATTAATATAAAAATACAAAAAAGGTTGATATTATTAAGATATTTTAATCAGATTGAAAACTTTAATTTGTCATCACTATAGAATCTTAATTTAAATAAATACTTTGCTTGAAAACTTCAATTTCCAAAAGTTTTTTAACGCCATAACTTGTTCTCAAAACTTTTGCAAATTAGTTGTTAAGTTTTAAACCATATTATTTAATTAATTTAAGATTAATAACGGATCAATTATTAAAGATCTTTCATCACTAAAAAAAAAAAAAATTAATTTAATTTTTAACAAATTGACTTACCTATAAAACACATGACTAACATAAACACTGAGATAGCAGCCTGAGCATTACCATATTGAAAACTGGGATTATGTTTTCCCCCCGACATAACATTACTATCGAATGCTACCAATAAGCCAGAAATAATTGCTGGTACACCCCAGGCAAAAGCAATCTAATGAAGGAAGCATTTATCATTACAAGATATTTTTAATATTAAGTAGAAATCATTAACAATTTACCATATAGGGCCATAATTTTAAAACAAAACAAAGGCTACGACATTGTAAGAATAGCAATGAAATGGCCAATATGCCAGTCCATAGCCGGCTGCTGTAAGTGCCGACATTAAATAAGAAAAATTGTATTAGCAATGGCCATTTTTGTTCATGTTGTAATTTTGACCATAAAATAACACCAACACAGCACATTAACTGAAAAAGGAAAAGGGAATTATAAGATTCAGAGACGATAAAATTTTATTTCAAAAAAGCTTAATTATGCTAACAAAAAAATGTGTTTTTCGGACTAGAGAATCTCTGGTTGCTGTTCGAGAAATTGTCCATACGGAACCATCTGAGTCTTCTCGCCGTCGTGCCACTCAATTGGGGATCTCAAGAACATCGGTGCGCGCATGGGGCTGTTTACATATAGAATTCAATTGGCTCAAGAATAATTGTCTATGGATGTATCACAACAGCTACAATATGTCAGTCAGTAAATCGAAGTTGGCCCACTCTATACAAACTGCTTTTTTAGAGAAAAATAGTTTTTAAGATTTTTCAAAAAGCTTTTTTGTAAAAAAACTTTTTATAAAAATTTTCTATTTTTAAAATAATAATTTTTCTTGCTCTCAAATGCAGCATACGAGTACTTTTGGTATTTCTTTTTAATTTCAATACATTTTAAAAAATTGCAAAAAAAATAAAAGATTTTTTTTTAAGAGTTTTTTTATTTCAATATTTCTCACCTGTGACAAAACCAAACAAAATGTGATACGATGAGGCATACGCCTAAAACGTTTAGTGCTTATTAGCAGTAACAGCATCCAAATACAAGCAGCTACTCCAGCCACACTAATGTCAAAGGAGAAGGCATCCAACTCATGAATATAATCAACAGGATTGAGATTCGTTAAAGAAATCATTTTTGCCGAAATAAACATTAAAGGAGCCGAGATAAAGGTGCACAAGACCATGCTTTTAGCAATCTAATTGTAAAAGAATATACATATAATTTTTTAATTATTCTTTTAAATCAAATTAAAAAAAAACCGACCAATTCCACTTCAATATTGTACTGTGTGGCTATTACAAAAGCCCCAGGTGCAGCTGGAAAAGTTCCATAAAGAAAACCAAATGTACTTAGTTCTGTGGTATCATTAAAGTCGACACCAGCTTGCATGATGTTAACAGTTTGGCGGCAAACCAAAGGCAAAACCAAGCTGTAATTTAATTGTCATTAAAAACAAAACGCCTAAAAGTATGCTTTCAAATAATTAACTTACATTTTAACCAAAATCAATATGCCGGGCAATAAAAACTCTGAACCTTTTAATGAACTGCCTTGGCCAACAATTTTCAAACCCAGCAAGAAAAGCGACGTTGCTGAAAATGATTCACCAAATACCCTTAAGACACTGGCGATAACTTCGGGCAAACCATTAGGGAATATAAAAGAACCGGCGACACCTAAAAGGGTCATCAACAGCAACGGATTGAAAAATAACGATTTAATGGTATTCAAGATAATTAAGGATCTTTCATTTAAGCAGCGATTACGTTTAGCCATTTGCTCAGCCGGACAAGTTTCCGGACACAAGGGAGGATTTTGAGCCTTCAAAAGGAGAAGAAAGAAATTTTGTTAAACAATTTTGTTAGAAAACTTTCAAGTTTATAGAAAAGAGAAAGAATTAATTTTACTTTCCATCTCTTTTATTAACTCAATACTAGGGCAAGACAACTTGCACTGTATAAATTTGGTTAAAGTTGCCAAATTATTTATATTTATGTACCTGCTCATTTTTATTTTGTGAAATTTTTGATATTTCCATTAAAATTAAACCTATAGGATTTAAAATGGCTAAAGATATGGGTCCCATTAAATATAAATAGGCGGCATATTCTGGGTGTATGTCCTTGTACAAAGCCATTACTATAAAACAAATAGAAATTTAATAGTTTTTAAAAATGACAATTAAAAGCGCTAAATTTAAACTTACCTATTGGATAGCCAATTGCGAAATCATTTGATTGTGTACAAAATATACCCAG
Organism: Pollenia amentaria; assembly: GCA_943735925.1. Classification (NCBI taxonomy): domain Eukaryota; kingdom Metazoa; phylum Arthropoda; class Insecta; order Diptera; family Polleniidae; genus Pollenia; species Pollenia amentaria. Next base: position 204,988,309 of record OX031009.1, on the reverse strand, counting down.
TAGACCTGCTCTGGCCACATTTAGAGGTCTGGCTATGAAAATTGATATTATTATCACTGCAAAAAATACAACGGACTTTGATATTAGCATGGCTAACAGAAATGTCCAATTGACTTTGCTCCAATTTAATTCCACTAAGGAGAGAAATATTAACGAGGGCAAAGCAAATGTACCCACAAATGTACCCAGACCTTTGGTTTCGGCATTTGAAATGATTTTAAAACGTCCAGCAAGATAACTGTAAAGAAGTGTTAATGAAACTTTGTTATTTAACAATGTATTGTTTTATAAAATTAATTTTGTTTATGTACACATTTATTTATATAAAACTAAATGTACCAAATAAACTGGACCTTAAGCTAAAATTTTTTAAATTTTTATTTAAAAAAATGTGTTTTTAAAGTGATTCATTTTGTCAATTATTTTGGGAATTCATGTGAAAAACAAAGAGATGTTGAACGAATCATTAATAAAATTTTATTTATTTAAAAAAACAAAGAAGAGACTACATTTAAAATTGTTGTAAAATGTTCAGTACTTTTTGTGATTATCCGTGACAGATTTTTTATTTATTAAATTATTTCTGTTGCGTTTAAAATACAGAAAAATAACTTCCAACTATTTTCCCCAGCGTTTTCGACTTTTAAGATTCAAAACGCGTCACAATCGAGTTGTATTGGAAATTTATAAAAAATGATTTCAGAATATTCTTTTCAAGGCGAATTCATGTATACGGTGGTGTCGATACTACAACAAATCACAACACCAAAAACACAACAATGTATTTTTTTGTTGCTTTCGTTGATCGGTAAGTCAAAAGCAACTTTTGACATTTCTCTCTGTAAGTAAGAAAAAAAAGGAGCTCAGCTGTGCTTAGAGCAGTAAATGAATCATTCTTTTTTAATTTTAATTCGTTACGAATTGGATAAATTTTGAATTGATTCTTTTCACACAAAAAAATGAATTGAATGAAATTTGAGCCAATTCAAATGAATTTGGTAAAAATGAATTGAAATTCATTTCCAATTCAAATGAATTGCAATTCGTTTTTAATTCAAATGAAGCTGTAAAATGAATTGCAATTCGTTTCCAATTCAAATGAATTTGTTAAAGTGAATTGCAATTCATTCTACAAATTAATTTGAATTGAATTGATTTTGAATTCATTCAAATGAATTAGAACAATGAATTGCAATTTAAATGAATGAAATCAAAAATGAGTTGCAATCAATCAAATTCAAGAGCAGATCTAAGTTATTTTATAATACGAGTAACTTGAGTAATACTCAACCGATTTAAACGAAGTTAACATACAAAAGAGAATGAAATCACTTATAATTACGTTTTTTGTTTTTTTATACGTATAATATTTCGCACTTATTAAATTTATAATTCCAAAAAATTAACTGTTTTCAAAAAATTTACCAAAATCACAAAATTAACATATTTAAGAAAAAATTGATACATAGTGTAATTAGCATAAGCGCACACCGTTACTTATCTGCATTATCACTTATCTACTCTCATTCTAACGAATCACTCATTTGTTCTTATTGCATATTTCTTTTTGACGACTCAAAGACATTATATGCCTGTTCGTTTACTTACTACAATTTACTATTTTTACTACAGCTGGAAGATTTCAATACAAAAAGGAAAAAAAAATTTCCAATTGTAGTAAAAGTAGTAAAAATTTCGGGTAAACGAAAACAGCTTTGACAGCAAAAAATGTTATGTTGAGATTCAAAGTTTCTATAATCTTTAAAATTAGATTGAAAATTTTAAAAAAAAGTTTCCACAATATGCATATATGAGATTATTTTAACAAAAAATTATTGTTAAAGACACCTTTAATAATATTTACACACTATTTGATAAAAATAAAAATTTAAGTTTCTTTTAGCAAATTAACAAAAATGACGGTTTATTGTTGTGTCTTTGTTGAAGCTTTGATATTGTTGCATGTAGGACCTGAGTGTTTTAAAATTCTTATTCACTTTATGGTCTTACTTGTATAATATTTTTAGCTTTTCTAAAGTATTTGGAAAAAGTTTCCTGACGAGCTGGCCTAAGCAACCAGCGAAATGCGCATAGAAACTAGCGTTCCCACAACAATAAATTTCAGTGTTTGCATTCAAAAATTGGGATTATTAGCACATCATTAATAAATGAATTAATTAATAAAATATTTCTTTCCCGAAAATAATTTTTGATAAAAATTTTTCTATTTTGAAAGGATTTTCGCCGATACCTAATAATTTAATTCCTATTCTGCCGCTACCTGACAATTCCAGTATATCATGAAATTTAAAATCTAAGAATTTTTTGTCTTTGGACTATACTAGAGTAATGCAATTCAAATTTCAATCGATTCAATTCAAATGAGTTGGAAATGAATTGCTAATTCTTTTTTCTTGTACATTTGAATGAATTCAAAATCAATTCATATCAAATTAATTTATGGAATGAATTGCAATTCACTTTAACAAATTCATTTGAATTGGAAATGAATTGCAATTCATTTTACTTTGCTAATTCAGTGCATGAATGATTCGCGAATTAATTCAAAAATGAATGATTCATTTACAGCTCTGGCTGTGCTTCAACGCCACCTTAAAATGAATTCGCCTTAATTCTTTTCATTAAAAAGCACATTTAAGCGATTAAAAGAAAACAGAAAATAATAAAACATAGAAAGACTTTACTTACGGTTCAAGTGTTTAAGACAAATAAAAATAAAAACTTACACCACAGAATTTAGCGACTATTTGGCTTCTATAGGCAATCTTGGACCCGTCAGAACAAAATTATGTTATGAGGTTAAAGGCCTAACTATAATATACTTAAGTTGGCTTAACTGTGCGAATACATGTAAATCATTTGTGTCAAACTATATTGAACTTAAGGAAACTTTTTATTAAGTTTTATGAATCGTGCATTTGCTTGAGCAAAGTGCGAAACTATAGTACTTTTCGCACGGAATCAAATGATTTTTGATTTTGTTTTTTTTAATGCATTTGTGAGACTTTTTGTTAATTTTTTACAGAAGCTTAACTAAAAAGCTTTAGTCAGGGAAGCCGGTGCTTGTAATACCATAGAGGAGAAAACCCTTGCGGCCGGCGAAAGGCCGTCTATGCAGTGATGCTTTTGTTAGCGAAGCCGGCGTTTGTTATATCACAGAGAAGAAAAACCATGCGCGTGGACGAGTGACGGCTATGCGCACAGAGTCTTTAGTTAGAGAAGTCGGTGTTTGTTACACTATAGAGGTGAAAATCCTTGCACCCGGTCATGCAGGGCAGCTCTAGTTTGCAAACCCGGTGTTGGTTTGTAAAGAGTATTCTAAATACAACTACGAGTATATTAACTAATAATTAAGAAAAAACAATACCATATAGGCTATAAAGAAAAGCTTTAGCTAGCAAATCCAATTTTTGTTATAAAATTTTGGTATACCAGTCAGAAGCCTATGGTGTGCATGCCTCCGGTATGACTATTGGTTGACGCCCTCGTAAGTATGCTACTTGCCGGAAATGCTTTCTGTCTTTCAGAACGATTATCCTTATGGAAGCTTTTTTTTCTGATAGAAGGTGGCTTTTCATCAAGTTGTTCGCCGTCCGATGGGCGAGTGCCTTTTTCAAAGCACTCACAAAAGGGTTCAACAAAAGACACCTTTTTGATGAAGAGATACTTTCGAGGATCACGTTATGGCTGTGGTTGAAACCGAGGACAGGGGTGTCATGAATCGTCAGGAGAGTAATACACTTGTGGAGGGCACTAGTTGCGAGACAAATCATGATGTTGCTATGCGAGCAGATGCTGCTGGCTATTCCTTAAGCAACGGATGTTAGATAGTTCCAACTGCTCAACAAAGGGCAAGTGTATAATTTTTTTAGATTATAAACTCAAAATTGCAACCTATGTGTGTATGTTAGCCGTGCACACACGGGAGCGGTTAGTAAACCTATTGTTTGTCACCCAGTGGTTAAGATCAACCGAAGAAAACATATTTATTTATTGATCGAAAGTGTATTTTGATAGTATTTTGGCCTTTAAGATACATAAAATTCCCATTCCGTTCATGACAACAAAAATGGTTTCATTCCGCAAAGTTTTTTCGTAATTTTCTGAAGCACCAAAATACGGAATGAATTCCGGTTCCGAACGGAATTGTACTCCGTAATATGGCTGATAGATTACTTAAAATTGTAAAAATTTAAAAAAACTTTGCCATTTCAAACAATGAGTTAATTGATTTAACTAAATATAGTTCAGGTTTCGACAATTCCCAACAACAATTATACAAGTTAAAGTTATTTTATTTCAAACGAAAAAATCAATTAATATTTTTTGTTATTTAATTAATATTTTAAATAAAAATTTATTTCTAAACAACTAAAATGTTAATTAAATCAAAATTATATTTTTAATTTTCTTTCAAATAAGAAAATAATTGTTCCGTTATCACATTAATTAAATTGAAATAGTTTTTAAACAATTTTTTAAAAGATAAAAAACTTCTGACAATTTTTCTGTGAATGTCTAATGTATAAATTTACACAGAAATTTGGAATACTAGTAATTTAATATTAAACGTGGGTTTAAATTTTTCAAATATTTCTCGACTTAATTACAAATCAATCTAAAATATTTTGCTTTGAATAATGTCAGATTTATTTTTAATTAAAATAACACACTCATATTTTTTTTTTTTTTTTTTTTTTTTTTTTTTTTTTTGCTCTATTTTTGTATTAAACAATTCTTCCATAATCGCAAGAATTCATTTCTAATAGATTGTATTGCATGCACACATTTTAAATTAGATAATGATGAATTAAAAACCAATAAAAATAAAGCAAAAAATAAAAAATTAAAACTATAAAAGAAATATCACCTCAAAGGTTAATGAACAGCTGTCAGTATTTTATGACGACTTTAACAACAACAAAAAATTAGTCTACAACAGACATCGACTTAATCAACGTGACTTATCTGTAATTTAGATTTTTGTTTTTTGTCTAAAACACTTTAAAAAACATTTATTATTTGCAACACAATAAATGGGAAACATAACGATACATACTTAATACAAAATGTTAAAAAACAACAAAATAATAGCAAACAATAAAAATTTATATTTTATTACTGACAAATTGAAATGTGGACTATTAAGCACGCCTCATATGCAAACATGAAATAAATCAGTATGAGATTGAATTTAAAATTTTGAAAAGTGTGCGTCACCACCGCAGCATTTGCATAATCAATAAATTTATGTTTCCAATATTTTTTTGTATAAATGTAAAAAAAAATATATAAAGAACTAGTAAGATTGCTATAATCGGCTGAGCCGAATCTTTTATACCCTCCACCGAGAGTTCGAATATTTCAGAAGTGGGCTTTATATGGGCATTTCCTAGGGTCACGAACGTACGTTCGTACGCTTTTGATGTACAAATAACATAGAAAACAAAACTTTTCCTAGCATTTCTTTTGTGATTCGATAGCATTTTGGTAGCTCTATGTTTAGTGCTAAAGATGGATTTCATCGAGTTAAGTTTTCATAATGATAGTTATAAACATGTGGTCACGAACGTACGCAAAATAGAAGTCAACTTTGGCCGACAGTAGTGAAAGGTAAAAATCTGCGAAATGGAACGGAATATTCAAACGTGATTAATTTATTTTAAAAGTGTATTAATGTAGGTCTTTATTTATTTATTTAGATATTTATTATAATTAAAATTACAATAAATTTTAAAGCTAAAGCACTAGCAACTAAGGCTATCGGCTTTAATGTAGGTCTCTATCCAGTATTTACACAATAAAATATATCTATTGGTTTTTGTTTAATTGGCTTAAGTACTGGTCGCGTACGTACGAGTCGCGAACGTACGATTTTTGCATATGTTTTAACCGTTAATTAACCGTTAATCGAACTTTTTATCTTCTCCTTACACTTTTCTCTTCTTAATTGATTGTAATAGAGAGATTTTAAAGAAAGAATGCAAACATAACGGGGGGGTGCTTTAAAACCATGTGAGATATGGCCATGATGGCTTTATCTCTCATTCAATAGGGAGATAAGGCCTTTTTTCATTTGAATGGGAGATAAAGCCATCATGGCCTTAGCTCACATTAGCAATATAAGAAAAAGGCTTTATCTCTCATTTCAGTTTTGAAGAACTTTTGCATTTTACATTGATTAATAATAGATTTTCCCTTTTACGAAATCTGGCTTCGCATACTAAAGTCTTTCTGCGTGGCGGCCTGCGGCCGCGCTTACGAGTTTTCTCCTCCAGTAGGACGCGGCAGGTGGCTTCGCTGAATAAAGTTTTCCTGCGTGCGTCACAAGAATAAAAAAATTTCTTTTCCCGGAGACACTAAAGTAAAGTATTGGAATTTGGCTTCGCATACTAAAGTTTAAAATATGGCTTTATCTCTCATTTGCGAAAAAAAAGTATGGCTATATCTCTCATTTCGCAAAATTTTAAATATGACCTTACCTCTCAATGATTGGGCAATAAGGCCATTATGGCTTTATTTCCCATTCAATTGAGCAATAAAGTCATAATGGCCTTATCTCACATGGTTTTAAAGCACCCCCCCCCCCCCCAACATAAAAATTTTTTTTTCATGTAAAATAATTAAATATAAAAATGTCTTTGGAAGTAGCTTAAACAAAAATATTAAATTTTCCAGTTTCCAGCCCAATTTCCTCAAGTAAAACATCTAAGATATCATAGAATATCATATATAGCATTCTATTATAAAAACATAGACCCTTTTTATAATTATAAACAATAAAACACGATGATTATCAACATTTTATTTTTCCATCCTGGTTGACCATTCGGAGGAAGTGCCCATATGTGGTCTATAAAATTTAAGCCAATCTTTATACAAATTGACCTCATAGTATTAATAATTTGTTGCCTTGTTTAAATAAAATATCATGATTATTTGCAGAAATGTAATTAGGCGCGTTAACCCTAATCTTACCAACATGTGTCTCTGAGACACATTTTGATATTTAATTAAAACAAAAAAATGCAACATAAACTATTGACATGTGTTTCATAGAAACTTATGCAGTAATTGCTACCCAAATACGCTTAATGTCACGAAATAAATTACAACGGCCTATAGGTCAGTGCATGTAGAAAGATCTTACGGAAGAAGCTTCACCAAATGTAACTAATTGTGCAACAAATAAAAGCAAAAGATGCTAATGGCTGATTCTAAAAAAGTCGTTTAGTTAAACAATGCTGTCAAAAATGGTACAATAATCGCTCTGTTTCACATGCATAACGGAACAGTCCGAATTTGCACAAAGTTACCCAAAAGCGTTTCAGACAACAATTTTTGTGCAATTAAGAGAGTAATTGAGAGAGTAATTTTTTCATTTGCTGTACAAACTTGCACTAACTTTTTCTTGGGGTAAGTTCGGACAAGAATTAAGCAATAAATTGGTTTTTGTTTACATATGAAACTGATAAATTTATCAGAAAATTTTCAGGTTAAAAAGTTTAGTTGTTTTTAAAAAATATATTAAAAAGCAAAATGGAAGGTTGAAAAAGTAAAGGTGGTAAATACATTTAAGCCAATCTTTATACAAATTGACCTCATAGTATTAATAATTTGTTGCCTTGTTTAAATTAAATATCATGATTATTTGCAGAAATGTAATTAGGCGCGTTAACCCTAATCTTACCAACATGTGTCTCTGAGACACATTTTGATATTTAATTAAAACAAAAAAATGCAACATAAACTATTGACATGTGTTTCATAGAAACTTATGCAGTAATTGCTACCCAAATACGCTTAATGTCACGAAATAAATTACAACGGCCTATAGGTCAGTGCATGTAGAAAGATCTTACGGAAGAAGCTTCACCAAATGTAACTAATTGTGCAACAAATAAAAGCAAAAGATGCTAATGGCTGATTCTAAAAAAGTCGTTTAGTTAAACAATGCTGTCAAAAATGGTACAATAATCGCTCTGTTTCACATGCATAACGGAACAGTCCGAATTTGCACAAAGTTACCCAAAAGCGTTTCAGACAACAATTTTTGTGCAATTAAGAGAGTAATTGAGAGAGTAATTTTTTCATTTGCTGTACAAACTTGCACTAACTTTTTCTTGTGGTAAGTTCGGACAAGAATTAAGCAATAAATTGGTTTTTGTTTACATATGAAACTGATAAATTTATCAGAAAATTTTCAGGTTAAAAAGTTTAGTTGTTTTTAAAAAATATATTAAAAAGCAAAATGGAAGGTTGAAAAAGTAAAGGTGGTAAATACATTAGTGCATACATACATACATATTTCCCTTGTTCTTAAATATAACAAAATAAAATGTAAAGAATGACAATGATGCAAATGCTTTATGTTTGTAGTTTTATGACTTTAAAGCGTCTAAAATCACTTAAATAGATCTTAACTTAAAAAGTACACAGAAAAAAATGTTGCCCCAATTAAAACATTTATCAAAAATAAAATCAGTTTTAATTAAAAATGTAATCAAGTTTAATTGATACTATTAATTTGCACCAGCCAAAAAATTAATGGTAACTAATAAACTTTTAATTCACTTGATTAAACGTTTCATTCACTTGATTAAATTTTTAATTAAAACTGATTTTATTATCAAAAGTTATTTTCGGGAATACAAAATTAATTACTAAATAATTCATTTATTAATGACGTGCTTTCCCAATTTCTATTTTTGATAAAAACACTGAAATTTATTGTTGTGGGAAAGCTATTTTCTATGCGCATTTCGCTGGTTGCTTAGGCCAGCTCGTCAGGAAACTTTTTCCAAAGAATTTAGAAAATAATAAACATAAGACCCATAAGTGAATAAGAATTTTAAACACTCAGGTAACAATATCAAAGCTTCAAAAGCCACAACACTAAACAGTGGATTTATCTTTTCTTACATTCCCCTACAATTGGATTTTATTTTTGATTAATGCTTTATTTGGGGCAATAATTTTTCTGTGTAAGCATTATTAGTATTTCAAAAATTTTGGTAACTTTGGCAAATTATAGAGTAATTTTCATTTTACTCTCATTAGTCCGAAATTGTCCGAGTTTTTTTCTTCAACTTTCACGTGTATTCTAATGGCGATTTCTTTTCTGAGAAATATGTTGCATAAATGGTACATGCTCTATCTCTTTTGTGTAGAGCATGTACCGTTTATGCAACATTTTTGTCAGAAAAGAAATCGCCATAAGACACACATGTTGGTAGAATTTGTTATATTTATGTCGGTATGATAAGGGCTAAAGGGATTTTCAGGAGGGGATTTTTTATTAAACATTTCGTCAATTATAGATCGTTCATTACATATTTCGGTAAAGTGATATCTAGTAATAAAAAATCCTAAAGAATACTAAATTTCAAAAGAGTATTACAAATTTTTTAGAATTTATTTCTTTCAAGATTGCTTTTCTGAAGGCCGCTATATATGGGACCTATAACAAATAATGGACTGATTATCACCAAATTTCGTGGTGTTATTTTTAGCCATAAAAAGTTAAATAAGATTAAATTTTAAAACAATATCTTTTTGTTAAGTTTTTAGTCGTATTAATTATATTTCCCAGAGTGGGCTTGATATGGGGCCTATATTAAATTATGGATCGATATTTATAAAATTTGGCAGAGTGATTTCTGCTCTTGTGAAACTATGATAGGCCAAATTTTACTACAATAACATTAAGTTGCGGTTTTAAACGTACTTAATTTTTTTTTTGTCCTATGCTATGCATACGATTACTGCCGCTGTTACGATAACGAACATTGACCATCTCCTCTAGAAGGCGACTGGTCGAAATACGATCCGCCACTTTCGATTCTAAATTGCTTTAGTGCGGATTCAAACGCTTCAACTTTTGAGTTATTAAAGAGAAAAGAAAGGGCATTTGTACGGTTATGCTTGAATCCGTCAGCACGCTTTGTTCTCTCATTCGTAGTTATATGCACAAAAATGGCTACAGGTTAACTAACTTTTATCCTTTTTTTCTCTTTGTTGTTGTTTTGAATTATATGGAATCGATAAAAGTCCGGGAAGATTTTAGTGTGTATTGCTGCATGTGACCATTTCGGTTTCTTTAAAAAGTAGTTGGAATGAAGCGTGTGACTCCAGACTTGAAGTTTTTTTTTTATTTTTAGTCATAAAAAATTAAATTATACCAAATTTTGAAACAATATCTTCTTGTAAAGGTTTAAGTCGTATTAATTATATTTCCCAGAGTGGGCTTGATTATGGACCGATATTCATAAAATTTGGCAGAGTGATTTCTACTCCTATGAAACTATGACAGGCCAAATTTTACTACAATAACATTATCGTTGCGGTTTTAAACGTACTTAAATGTTTCCCAAGAGCGGGCTTTATATAGTGCCTATGGTGAATAATAGACCAATCTTCACGAATTCAACAATGAGATTTCTAGTCTTATACAATTATAACAGACAATTATAACAAATTTATATTATTCAACGGTTTATAAAAAAATAATGCTCCAATTTTTGGGTACTTATCTATCTATCTATATATATAAAATAGGATGTGTGTATGTATCGTATGGACTCCAAAACGGCTGGGCCGATTTTGATGAAATTTTCAGGGAATCTTCAGAATATTCAGGCGGGTGACACTGTGAAGTCTGATTTCTGCGGAGGGGCGTGGCAAAATCCATAACTTGAGAACGGCTTGACCGATTTGAACGATTTTCTTTAAAATGATCGCCATGGTCCAACTTAGGTTTTTACGGAAAGAAAATTTTGCCCCGCCCACTTTTACGCACACTTTTTTCGATTTACCTAAAATCAGAAAACGGCTCCATCGAGTTGACTAATTTTTCTTTCAAATGTTCGTATTAATCAACTTTAAGTTTTCATCGAAAGAAAAATTTACCACGCCTACTTTTACGCCCACTTTTTCTATTAAGCGCATAACTGGAGAACGGCTTGACCGATTTGGACGATTTTTTCTTTAAAATTATCGCCATGGTCTAACTTAGGTTTTGCGGAAAGAAAATGTTGCCCCGCCCACTTTTACGCTCACTTTTTTCGTAAGATTCACAGCATATATATACATACATACAACCATATGTATTTTCAAATCAAATGTAAATCAAATATATCGCTCATTTCGTGCAAGACCGTCACAACTCAAAATTTGGCATTTTCGAGTTAGTAATGCAGAAATGTTCTTCTCTTAAATCTCTACAAATTGATCTAAGAACGGAGAGAATTATCGAAAAAATAACGGTAATACAGACGCTTGTGACGCTATGACCTCTCGTAACAAACTTGAGCAATTAATATCAACAAGGTCACATTTCAGTTTGTGTTTGGCATTCCTCTTGTACATGTGGTTTTCTTTGTAGCAAAAAAGAAACATTTGATTTTATAACTGTATTTTAGTGAAAGAGGAGGTAAAAAATAATAGGTTGGAATCTTAAAAAGGCTCTCCTGTAAAGTTTCAAATTATGAGTTGTGACGGTCTTGCACGAAATGAGCGATATGTATATGAACAACATTTTAATTTATAATATTATAATGATGAAACAGAACTGGGGATATTTAAAGGCCGTAAATTTCGTTTAAAGATAAATTTAAATCGTCTGGTAATACAACACTAATGTTTGCTTAGGGCCAGCAACGCGGACCGGGTCAGCTAGTTTCATGAAATAAAATCCCAATTTCTAAAATTAAATAAGACCCCAATAAAATACCTTTAATTGAACAGTTTTTGGTTTTTAAATCGCGCGATAGATAGCATGTTGGGTTGGGTGAAGATTCTCTTCATAGCATCTATGGTGTTATTTTTTCTTTATTATTAGTTAATTAGTTAATTAAGCTGCCCTGCACGGCCGGGTGAATAGATTTTAAAAAGCCTTATTCATTACGTACTAAAGTGTTTTCAGAGAGTGGGCTTTATATGGAGATTTGGTAAATTATGAAACGATTTTCACAACATTTAGTAGTCTAATTTTAATTAATGCAATATTTAATAAAATTTATGTTAGTTTTTGTTACAAAAATATCAATATTTTAGGGAGGTTATTCCACATTTTGGGTTCATAAATCTTTTCCTGAACCGATTGTGCCGGATTTCAATCCGCAACTGCTTAGGAGAACAGGAAACAATTTAACACCAAAATTCTTATTTTCTGCTGAGTCTTTCGGAAGTGAGCGTTATTTCAAAAGATGGACATGGCTAAATCGACTAAGAATTGCTCAAGGAGCCAGAATATAAAACTTTATGGGGTCTTTGATGAATATTAAATGAATATTATTTACACGGAATGACAAACTAAGTATACCCTCATTCACCACTAGTGATACCCTCCACCACTAGTGGTGATTCAGGGTATACTAAGTTTGTCATTCCGTGTAAAAATAAATAACATTTTTGTTAATAGCTAAACTGGCATTTTTTTAAGATTTGCTTATTTTCTTTCTTTTACTTAAAAAATTAAATAAAATTTACTTTCACTCTTAATTACATTGATTATATCGCATCTTTCGTGACTTTTGTTATATTTTTAAGGTTAGATAAATTAAGAAAATAGTGGAAAATTACTAAGAGAATGAATTAAGGGAAAACTGTTGTTTTTATTAAAATATTGAATTACAAATGTATGTATGTATGTATTGGTATTTATTAGCAGGGTTGTGAAATATTTCTGATCAAACAGCGCCGTGTCCCAATCAAAATGCGCTAAAAAGCCCCAAATAAAATTTAAACAAAAAACTTAATGAAATGGTTGCAAAAAAATCGTTTTAAATAAAAAAATATGTTTTTTATGGGCTAGACTAATATTTCGCCCGAAATAAAGCGTTTATGCTAATACATTTTATTATAAATTGAGAACGATTTGCGCGATGTTGATCATTTACAAAATGATTAGTAATAAAATTTTCTTTAAGTCATCTAAATTATTTTTAAAATTTACGCCACTAATTCAGAAATTTGTTTTCAAAAACTCATTAAAAAAATTATTAGGACAAAAATATTACATTTTTATCATATATCAGAAATCCAGGTATATAACGAATAAAATAAGCCATGAAATCATAAAATACAGTAAACAAAATGATAACTAGACGTAATTGAATCAAACTGTGAACAGATTTGGATTCAGCACGGTAAGGTCAAGTAAAATCACCTAATAAAATTCTCTCGTCCCCGACTTTTTTTGCCGACCAGTGTCATTAGAACACTTACATTTTTACAAAGCTTTTTTTTTGATATTTCAGGCAGAGTTAAGAAATATAATTAATGTGAAATATAAAGCAATCTAATATCAAAAAACCTTTATAATACAAAGAAACACTTTACAAACAATTTGAGAGTTCTTGAGTTCTTTAAAATTTTATATGAAAAACCAAAATAAAATATTTTGATCTGAATTCCTTAAATAGAACGTGCAGCATAACAATTACAAATATCAATATATATTTTTACATTTACATTGTTTATTTGCTTCATAGCACAAAAAGTGACGAACTCCTAAATTGTGGTTATGAGGCAATGATAGGTCTGGATATCACTTAATACATAAGAATGTATATTCGAAATATAGACAAAATGGATGAAGGATTTAATAGAAGGACATACTTTTTATATAAAATTTATTAGTGAAAGCGGCACATCAATAACCACTAGACGATGTGCATGTTGTTATTTAGTATACATTTCAGTAGACTACATATCAAAAGTATTTGAAAAACGGTAAAAAAATTTTATTAAATCTGCCTTAATTTTAATATATGCAAATAATTTCAAAAAATGTTAACTGAAAAGTGCTAATTTAGCACTCTTTTTAAAAAAAGCGCTAAGGGAAAATGATGCGCCTTTTTGGCAATTAAAAAGCGCAATGTGTATAAGTATTAGTGGTGTTACGAATATTCGTATTCGAAATGCCGACTTTTCGCCTATTTTACGACATTCGTATTCGCCAAATTCAAGGGCATATTTCATGAATATTTTGTTAATATATTACAACAGAAAAAACTACAAAAGTGTAAAAACTACATACACAGAAAAATTTAAAATTGCCTGTAATCACCAAATTCATAGCAAACAATTTGCTGATTTTGCACCTATTGCCAAAATGATTATATTAATTACTAAAAATTGAAAATTGTGAATATTTTTTTTCAATAAATGATATTTTTAATTTTAATTAAAAATAATGATCAAAAAACTTGGACATTTTAAAAAATGTGTAAATTGATTTAATTAAATATAGCTCAGGTTTTGACAATTCCCAACAACAATTCAACAAGTTTTAATTATTTAATTTTAGGCGAAAAAATCAATTTAGATTTTTTGTTATTTAATTAATATAATGATAAAATTGAATTAAAAATTTATTTCAAAACAACTAAAACATTAATTAAATCAAAATTATATTTTTAATTTTGTTTTGTCAACTTAAAACATAATTGATTCAATTATCACATTAATTAAGTTGAAGATTGCGCCGCCACAAAAATAATTAATGAAAATTACTCATGTTGATTTTAAGCATTTTAAGATGAACTATCATTTGCAGCAATTGTCTAATTCTGATACGAAAATTATCAAAAACTGGAAAGGGTCATTGAAATATCAATATAATTCCGATAAGTGGGAAGTTAAACAGTTTGATATCCATTACTAAACACTGTGAGAAACAAAGTTATTAAGCAAAATAAAGTTAAGAAAAAAAAAAAATATGTGAAGACCACCGAAATAGGACGGTGAATTACTAACTTAAAGCACAAAAAGGTGAGAAAACGAAATATAAAAGTTTTTAAAAATTAAAAAGAGCTTGATCATAATTTTTGAACCTTCAAGTTAACTTATTTTTTTTTTTTTGGACACCGCAAATCACTTGATTTCAAACAAATGCCAGACAGTGTGATGCAAATGTTCAGGAACGTTATAAAATCGAATGCCTCATAAAAAAAATTTCATTTTGTTTTTCATATTATGATTTTTACCCCGTTATCTTTTTAAGGATAATAGCCTTTAAACATACTGACATACATACATACATATGTATACTGTCTTATTATTCTTTAAAGAAAATTCCCCAACGTCTCATAAAGGAACATTTGTATGGGTTCGCAGGCATTAAACAAATTCTCATTTCGCCATGTGATTTTTGTTTTTACATCTTATTCAATGTGACTACTTTGACAGATGAAATTACATCTTCCAATAACGAGACTGCCTGTTGTTGTTTTTTTTTTGAGTGCAGTTTTTTGTAGAACTAAAATGACTTTTTTTAGTATATTTGGGGTAAGTTTAAAAAAAAATTGTACTTTCATTTCAGTAGGGAATGCAAAAAATTCTGTGAGATTATTATGAAATAATAAATTTTTTTTTTAATATCTTAAAGGAATTAATGCCTTTATCAATGGTCTTTTTCGGATAGTTTTCATTTGAATTAACTGCCTAGCATTTATCCTAACTTTGAGATATTAAATTAAAATTTATTAATATTATTCTTATCTTTCGAATTATAAATAAATAAATTTCTCAAAAACCTGTTTTAAAAGTGCGCCATTTAACAGAATGTTGTTATGGGATTTTAATTGACATTAGCGTGCTGAATCCAAATCTGTTCACAGATTGATTATATCAAGTGAATTTTTTTATTTTATTCGTACTATGCCTTTCCCTTTGCCCTTAATTTTTTTTTTTAATTTTTGAAAACAAAAAATAGCATTCATTTTACATCAAAAAATGTTACCCCTACTTATTTCTGAATTTCACCGAAACTGTAGAAAATAAAAAAGCTTTTGTTTAAATCAATTAAAGGGAATTTTTTCCAAATCATTTGTTGTAGTTTTATCCAAATCGGATACATTGTACTCAAGTCATGATGAAATGTGTTAGCATAACCGCCTTATTTTGGGCCAAACATTAGACAGGACCATAATATTGAATAATAAATTAAATTAACATTTGTGCACCGATTTTCATGATATTTGGCTTATTTTATTCGTAATATACTTGGCTTTCTGATAAATGATAAAAATATATACAGCCATGTCACAGAGTATAATTCCGTTCGGAACCGAAGAAAACATATTTGATTATTGATAGAAAGTATATTTTGATAGTTTTTTGACTTTTAAGATACAGAAAACTCCCATTCCGTTCATGAAACCAAAAATTGTTTCATTCCGCCAATCTTTTTCGTAATTTTCTGAAGCACCAAAATACGGAATGAATTCCGTTTCCGCACGGTATTGTACTCTGTGACATGGCTGATAAATTTTTGTCATCATCAAAGTTGTTATTCTTCGAATTTCCAATTCAAAATAAATAAAAATTAATCGAGCTGTTTTTTTTTTTTTTTTTTTTTTTTTTTTTTTTTTTTTGGAAATAAATAAATTATTTTATCAAAAAGCTAGTAAATTGTCCTACTCTATTCCATTATTCTGTTTTGCCATTAAGTATCCTGGATAGTTGGAAGTTTTTAATCACAACAATGCGCACTGGGGCAAAAGAATTTATTTTATGGCATCTGTAAAACCGCAGGGTTTTGACGAACGTTATGTAAATAATTTTAAAGAGCAAATTTGTGAGATTGAATTTATTTCAAAATATCAAAAATTTCTTTGCAAAATTAAGAAAAATCGCAAAAAAATCAAAAATATATATATATAAAATTCTTTAAAAGTTTTATATTGAGATGGACTATTTATTACAAGTATTCATTACGGGTGCCACTAATAGTACTAGAATTATAATTCTAGTAAATATATAATTATATATTTGCTAATAAATAAAAAAAACTATGGATGAATAATCGTATATTTTTAGCAAAAAATTAAAAACTGTTTTGAATAAAAAACTAAAATATTAGTATTGTGGTTATTTTATCGAACTGTTAAATGGTTTTTAATCCAAATTTAGATATATTTAATTAGGCTCAAGTTCATTGAATTTAATTTTCATTAAATTTTTTTTTTTATGAAATTTTAAAAAAAAAATTTATTGATAATTTTTCATTCTTGACTGCGCTGAGATTTGAACCCCGGCTTTCACGGACAGGTTGCCCAGACTAGTTTCGAAAATATCTAAATTTGGATTAAAAACCATTTAACAGTTCGATAAAATAACCATAATACTAAAATTGTTAACAGCTAAGGCACGAGCTATGTTTACATTTGTCCTTCAAGTTGTGCTGAAAAAGGTCAACAAGAAAAAATAAAGACAAAAACAGAAGAATTCTTGACAAAAAGTTCGGAAAAAACAGAAGTTAGGAACAACATGTAAATCAATTAAAATAGATAATCATTCATTCAAAAGCAAATTTCGATCTTCCAAAGTGAAATAGCATTTGGTTTAAGTATTGATGTTTGACTATTGACGTCATCCGGCTTCAATAGCCGAGTGAGTAAAACGGCAAACCCCACCGACGAGATTGTGTGGTTACAATCGAAACTAGTCTGGGCAACCTGTCCGTGAAAGCCTGGGTTCAAATCTCAGCGCAGTCAAGAATGAAAAATTATCAATAAAATTTTAATTGATTTCATGTTGTAAAATTCCTGTCTTCATAAAAATAATTTAATGAAAATTAAATTCAATGAACTTGAGCCTAATTAAAAAAAACTAAAAAGTTTTAGAAAAAAATGTTTGAATATTTAGCAAAAGTTAGTAAATTAAGTATTAATTACACTGTGCTAGAATCTGACATTTTTTAGCGACAAGGGGGGGGACCTGGCTTTTTAATCTAATTCGGGTACGCTGAATCCAATGGTGCTAACCATTTTTTAGGTTAGCTCTTGTTTTCGAGATATACCGTTATTTCGAAAATCGAGAAGGTTGCACAACATATATTCGCGTAACTCAAAAACGGTTTAGTTTATTGAACAACCTAAAAAAATTCCGCAATAAAATTTCCTTTAAGCAAGGTTATTCTTTTTTCTAAAATGCGCAGGCGTACAAATATGGCGGTTTAATGAAAATCTTAAATTTTGCCCCTGCGGCGATGCTTCTAGACGAGTCAAATTAATCTTCATCATTTATTTCTAACATAGCCGCTATCTCCATTTCTTAAGGGGACTCCCATACAAAATGTTCAATACAAAATCAAAATATATTGAAGAAAAAGTCCCATAACTGCCTACGAGTCACCCCTAGGGGGATAAAATGTATGACCCACCTCAATTAGTTTTTTGTCCTTAACATTTTCCCAAATGTTTTTTTAGTTTATTCAATAAACTAAACCGCTTTTGAGTTACGCGAATATACGTTGTGCAACCTCCTCCATTATCGAAATAACGGTATATCTTGAAAACAAGAGCTAACCTAAAAAAAAGCATACCCGAATTGGGTTAAAGCGCCATGTGCCCCGCTAGTCTGGTTTTTTGACTAGCACAGTGTTATAAGTTTTAACGACTTAGGAGATATTTAATATGTTCTACTACTTTTTAATAAAATTAAAAATAAAACCTAGAAAATATTAAAATAAAGTGCTATTGAACAAAAAAGGCACTTCTCGAGCAAGATTTTAAAACTGGTTCACGTGCAAAACATTTCAGCCTACCAATCTGCGAAGTTGTTATATGTGAAAAGGGGGGTTCCCTCTATAACTTGTTGACTATTGAATTTTAAGTTTTCTTAATTTGCCAAAAATAACTGCTAAAAATGCGCGTAAGTCTTAAATAATAGATGGAATTAGATGAGTGTTAATCTAACAGTTGTTGGTAAAATTACCTTCAAATATATGTACATGGTTATAATAGTTCAAAATTGTTTATTTTTATTTTAAGCTTTTAACTTAACACTATAATTTTTATAAATTTTTTTTTTAATTTTCCAAATTTAACACTGTGCCAATAAAAGGTTAGTTGTCAAATCAAAAAAAAAGTACGCAATCAAGTGCAAAAAAATGTAAGCTTTCAAATGATAGAAAGAAATTTCAAAAAAATTGCAAATTTAAAAATTTAATTGTTGCCCAGAACCCCCATATGTAACAACTCGTTTTTTCTTTAATTAAATTTTAGAAGAGTGCTCTCGTGGTTTAACTAGTTAAGCCCGATCATCTGTTTACCCGACTTCTATTTTACAATTAACCATGAACCTGAACAAGGCGTTGGTTACGACATAATTTTATAAGACAAAAAAACTCCCTCCTGTAACTCCACCCAAATTTATTCTAGACTATTTGCTGTTCTGTTTTAATTCGTTACTAAGTGAACAAACCCAGTCTCTTCAGGGGCAAACATGATAAAGGAATAATCTAAAAAAATTACTTTTAGAAGTGATATACACAGTCATAAAGTCAAATTTAAGTTATACTTTATAATGCCACACTCCTTAAAAAACTCCTCGAACGTCAGCATGATTTTTCAATAAAATTGAATAATAGAATACATTTTGTTAATTTAAGTTTAACGCCCCCATTATTCGTTCGGAACAGATAATTGTTTATTATTAATTTAAACTGGTAGCATTATTTCCTTAATAGCGATTTTTTTTTTTTTTTTTTTTTTTTTTTTTGAGATATACAAACATTTATAGATTATGTATATAAATGCATCAACACAATTGTAGTACACCAATACCCCAATTTGCGTCGTTTCGTCGAAGTAGCGTTTCTTTTTTAAATTTCTGTGAATTCCAAGTTGCGTCGTTTTAGTTTCGCTTTGCGTCGCATGGCTTCGAAGTTTCGTCATAAGTGCTTCGATCCGCGTCGTTATTATAAAAACGTTTGGACAAAGCTTAAACAGGAAAAGCAGATTTCCCATTTAAGTCGAATGCAAATATGTATGTGAAGGTTGTCTGATGGTTGCAAGTAGAAGGTCGTTAGTAGATTCAAATTACATTTGCTGATGTAAAGTTAAATTTAAATATTTTGCAACAGTAAGTCAAAAAAGAAACCAAATAATCTAAGAACAATAACTGAACATTTTGAAACGTTCTAAGTCGGGGCTAAAAAGGCTGCTGATATTGGAAGAAACCTTGAACCTGGGCCCTTCCACAATAAAATCCATTTGTTGTTTCAGAGACGCTGGTAAAATCAAATTTGTTGAAACAGGAACAAAGTTACACATAAACAGAACCCATGTTCTGTAACTTTGGTGAGAACTTCTCGTATTGAAAAGATGTGAAACAAAATATTCCATCGTTTCTAGAAAAGTGTATATATAACTCATGTCGAAAACTATCAAAAAAGATTACGTCGTTACGTTATAAATGTCATAATATTCCACTCGAAGCCGATGTGAACTTGCAGACGTTGAGAACGCCAGTAACACATATCGCTGCCGGCGGCCAAAATTATTAAAATTGAAAAATTTTCAATGACGGCGGCGAAAATACAACCGTCGGCTATATCAAATAATGTAGAGTGCGACTTTAATTTTTGTTGTTTAAAAAATAGTTTTGAAAACATTCGTATATTTTTCAAAAATGATAAAAGCAAAATAATTAAACAATGAAAAAAAAAAGTCGAAAACAAAATACTTATCTCTTCCATGTTATTATTCGTTGCATTTTGCATATTTAATATATTTTTTAGTAATAATATTCTTTTCAAAGCGGGAACTTTCTCATAAAAATTTTACAGACACACTTTTTCTGTAAATTGGCGAGTAATTTCCTTACGTGACAGCTATTGCTCGCTAAAAAATGTTACAGAGGCAGTAAAGTGAGAAAATCAGTTGCTTGTTTCAATTTATGGCATTTTTGTTTCATTTCTCGCATTTGAATCGAAAATTTTCTCGAAGCGAGAGTTACAGAACATGCACCCAGAGAAAAAACATGTTTAAAAATGGTCACCTCCAACAAAACTATTTTAAAATGAAAATTTTAAACATATTATATTTAATTTAATCATACTTTCGTCACCGACAAACATATTATGGTTAAATTTGTCATCCATCAAGAAGCCACAACCATATAATGGTTGCCTCCAAACATGTTTTGGTTAATAATAACTAAAATATGCTTAAGACTTATAATTGTATGGTTGGTTTTCAACCATAGAATGTTGCTCTTGGAAAAGAGGAAAATACTCTTGTTTATTTAAAAACAAATTATTGTCATATTTAACCAAAACATGTTTAAAGACAACCATAATATGGTTGTTGCTTCTTGATGGAGGACCAATATAACAAAATTATGGTTGTCAGTGACAATAATATGCTTAAATTAAACATAATATGTTTAAAAATTTTCTTTAAAAATAGTTTTGTTGGAGGTGACCAATTTTAAACATATTTTTTCTCTGCGTGTGGGCACAGGTTACAAAAATGAGAAGTCATTTAATTGAAAAAAATGGAGCTTACCATTTGGATAGAAGATCAAAATTAGCAAGGAATGCCTTTAAACCACATGGTTATTCAAAGAAAGCTTCAACTTTATTTAAAGATCTAAAATAAGATTACACAAGGGAACAAGGTTTTTGTTGATTAAGAACTGAATGCTGTTTTTAAGGTTATTTGAGACGCTGAGTTCAAATCTGCACTTAGATTTTTTCTTTCGAGATATAGCGTTATTTCCAAAATTAAGACACTTCCACTACAAATATTGCAATTACTTGAAAACGGTGCACCAAACTCAATTTAAAAAAATAACCAAAATTCTTTAATAATATTATTTGCCCAGTAGTTTCAGAGATATCGTTGAAGCTTAAAAAATTTTATTTAAAAAATCATAAAAATCATACCAAAAATCACAGTTTTTGTATAAAAACAATAAGCTTAACATATTTCGAATGCCATGAGCTTTATTTCATTGTAATCGGTGCACAACTTTTGATTTTATTGACAATTTACTGAGACAATTAATAAAATTATTTAAAATCGC
This sequence comes from Pollenia amentaria, assembly GCA_943735925.1. Lineage (NCBI taxonomy): Eukaryota > Metazoa > Arthropoda > Insecta > Diptera > Polleniidae > Pollenia > Pollenia amentaria. The sequence continues at coordinate 204,966,469 of OX031009.1, read as the reverse complement.
GATTTCCATACAAAAATAAAATTTTTTAATTTGTGTGTGTTGGCTGCTGTTCCATTTTTGGACGTGCTTTCATTCACTTAAAAATGAGATGCATTCACTTAATTGTGAACAAAAGCCAAACGCGTTCATCGATTTGTATGATCTATGTCTCATTTTGTTCATAGGTTATGTGACTTTACTTGAAATTAATAAGACTTTGACTTTTTTATGTTTTGGATTTTTCATGATTTTTAAAAATAAAAAATTTAAATTTTTTGGATTTTTTTTTTTACGTAAACAACCATTAATTACTCAGCCATTTTTTTGTGATGTGCAAAAATTTTTTCAAAGCTAACAATTACATCTTTAAAATAAAAGAAGAATTCTGAAAATCGTTTCATGAAGAGTGGGGTTATGATTTTTTGAACTTTTAATTAAAAAAAAGTCAAATATTCGATTAGTACCTGTAACTTAAAAATGCGAGCTGATAGAGAAAAACGGAGATTAAATTTGAAATCAGCGACCCCAAATGAGTAAAAAATTGCATCAAACTTCCAATCAACACACAATAAATTCAATTTTGTTCCGCTGTGTTATCCGTTATCAAGTCTATTAAGTCAAAATTTATTTTTAAGCCAAAATTATAAATCTCGGAATTAATTAAATAAAGATCAATATAAATGTATAAGAAATCGTGCTTCGGTTTGCGTCGTTTTGGCTTGAGTCGCATTATTCCGGTCCCAATTAGCGACGCAAGCCGGGGTATTGGTGTATTATGTATTTATAAGCATATGTTAAATGATTTGATAGATAAATGAGTTTTAAATGACTAACTGGATTTTTGTATACAAATTGTGTAAATTATGTTTAAAATGTGGTGATCAGCCGAATAATTCGGCGAGACAAACAGATTATATGATACATAAATATTAATTCAAGTGGCGAAATATACGTTGATTATTAGCAGGGCAAGTTTTGTTTTAAGAATTTTGCTCAAAATATAAGGTGTTGCTATTTCACAAGATTTTTGAAAAATGCTTAAATTATAATAAGAGCATATTTGTAAGTATATTTTATTGATATTAGCGACTATTGTTGTAGCACGTTCACAAGGCATTTTGAATAACGTTGATTGCTTTTTGAATATTCTTTATTCGACAAGTAATTCGCTCTCGAAATTTTGTATAACGAATTTTGTACTTCGGATCATAATTGGGCTGTGAAATGCTAACAAGGGAGCGCATTATGAAAAGTTTCCAAATTAGGTACAAGCCTTTGGTTATCAATACACATACGACAAAGCGTGGGCGGGATTGAAGAAGTAGGTGTGGTACCCCCTTTACAAATTCAAAATAGATTTCTGTATATTCGGAGAAACGTTGCAGTAAAAATTTCCAACGTTGGTACAAAAAGCTTCCATGTCAATGCATGACATCAGGCAAAAAGTGGGCGGAATTGGAGAAGTGAGAGTGCCAAAAAATAGATTTGTTTATATCTATAGGACGGCAGTAGAAAAAAAAATACTTTCAAATTTAGTACACATAGCTGGGTTATGAATACACAAAATCCATCAAAAATTGGATGTTATTGGATAAGTGGCCGTGGAACCTCCCATATAAAGACAATATGGTTTTCGTATGTCTGAAGATTCGGAACAGCTACAGTTTACAAATTTGGAACAAACTTCTTGAATATCAATGCACAACATCTGTCAAAAAGTGGGTGGAATTGTAGATGTGCGCGTGGCACAGAATAGAATTCTTTATATCTGAAAAACGGCAATAGGTAAAGTTTTAAAATTTGGTAAAAATGGATGGGTTATCAATACACATCTTTCTCACTTTTTTACTAAAAATTTTTGCACGCGTGGGATCAGTTTTGAAACATGTACACTACTTTTGGAATTAACCCACATACATAGCTAATGTGGCTATATGAATAGGGATCTATTTATGTATTAAATTTCATTAAAATTTGTTGGATAGCTTCGGACGCAAAAATTGCCCCCTATCTGCCCTCGTGGTATATTTTTAAAAAATGCGTAGCTTATGTGTCCATTAAAATATGGATCTATTTATGTTTTGAATTTCATTAAAATTGGCTTGATAGTGGACACAAAGACCCTATTCCGGAAAGCAGCTTGTAGGGGGACTATATGAAATTATGGACCGATTTATTCCATTTTCAATAGGCTTGCTTCCAATTAGAACCTATGTTCCCAATTTCATCAAATTATATTTAAAATTGCGACCTTTACTTTGCGCACAAGGTTACATGGACAGACAGCCAGCCGGACGTGCATCGTTAAATCGGCTCAGAAAGTGAGTCGTTCGGTATACTTTAAGTTGGGTCAAGGAAGAATATTCTAAGGTTTTACACACATAAGCACAAATGCCTCTTCACTATTGTGGTGTGGGTATAAAAACGGTAAATTTTCGGATTAACCAATAGGATAGGTTTCGGAGGCACCAAGGAACCAATTTTAACAAAAAAAAATTTTATTTTTCGCGAAAGTCGATTTTCCTATATTGCTTTTTATAGTCACCACAATATTCATGTTTTCTTTTATATTTTTTTAGCTTTTTCCCTTTAATATTTAAATATTTTTGGTGCTTATAAAAACTTGCCCTTTGAAACGCTTATCAAACAAGAAAAGCGTTGCCGTTTATTTTGTTAGAAATTTTTAATGTTTAATAAAAATATTAAAGAAATGTTGTACCATTTAAAGCTTATCAGCAAACACCAGAAAACTTTTCATTTTTTTATAGAGTTTGTTAACATGATTAATTATGAATATAGAAAAATCTTAGCTATTTTTAGCTTAGATCTTTGATCTAACATTTGTCTAAGGTCAAATTAGATTATATACTATTTAAAAATTTTATTTTATTTGTATGCAATATAAAACTTTTCTGTTTTTTTGAATTTTTAAATTAGAATTTCCTTAATAAAATTGCAGTGACTTTTACCTTTTTTTTAGCTCGAACGCCCATAACGCAGCCAATTTAAACCGATTTTTTTACTTTTGAAAAGTAAAACTCGCATCTTTCAAATTAAAAAAAAAAAATTTCTTGAACATTTGTTTTAAAATGACAAATTTATAATTTTTTTGAAATTGTAATTAAAATATTATAACGGTAATAAATCATTAAAAAAAAGAGCTCAACAAAGTGATCGAAAAAAGTGATCGGTATTTCCGTAAGTTTAAGTCTTCAATAAAGCATAATTGCTTTTTAATACAAATATGTGTTAATACAAATAACTTTTTTTGAATTTTTCTCTTTTATTGTGTTTGTGAATAACAAAATTTGCTGTATGTTTTAATAAAACCCAGCGGTAAATATTGAAAGGACCGCAAGTGGCAGGCCTTTTTGAAGGCCCCCATACTCCATTTTAAAATATTCTTATAATATCGTGCCTTCAGAAATATGCCTCCTAGAAGGTACAAATTTCTTTAATAGGCAATTTACACTACAACGAAATCTAGTACTTTCGAGATTTCGAGCCAAATCTAGTTGTTTTTGTCTAGATTTCCCGTACAAAACAAAATCTACTCCGTGACTAGATTTTGACGAAATCTATTCGAAATCTAGTAGTACTTAGTGATGCAACTATGTTTTTCCCCTTATAGTACTAAAAACTACTTCCCTGCACAAGAAAAAAAATGACATTTTAACAAAAAACAAAACAAAAACAATAATAGCTGCTTGTTAGAATTGTTCAAAAAAATTAAAAAATTTCGTAAAATAGTAAAAAAATGCAAATGACAAATAATATTGATAAAATAAATGAAGTTGATTATAAAGAAAATGTAATGAAAATTTTTAAATGCCTATTTCTTTATATGTAAGTATGTGTTACACAAAAAACTTTCAGTCGGCGGTTTTTGTTGTGAAAACCAAATCTCGCTAATGTCAAACAAGTATTAATGTAAGCGAACTAGATTTGGAGGAAGATTTCAAATGAAATATACTAGATTTCGATGTAATGTAAATGCCCTATAAGGAAGAACTTCCAAAATATGCATTACACATTCGATACTCTCTTCTTTAAGAAGGCAGAAACGAAGCCGTTAAGGTAAACATTTTTTTTAGTGACATTTCTTTCTTCCTTCTTTAGAAAAGGGATAAAAGTTTTTCAATTTTTATATTTTTTAGTCTCTTTACTTTTACGTAAACGTAACGTTGCGTTATGGATGGACCTGATAAAATAAATATTTTTCTCCGTTTTTACTTATCAGCTGTTAAAGAATTTAGTATCTGTTATTATGGGTATTCATTTAATTGGACTTTTGCTTTAATCGGTTAATCGCACGATTAATTAACCAAGGTTTTGGTTCAATCGGTTAATTTTTTTATTGATCGGTTAACCGACTAATAAAGTTTTTTTTATAAATTAAATAATTTCAATAAATAAAAATGCTTAAACTGTTTACTATTTCGAGTTTATTAGTAAAAAAAAACAATAGCATAATAATTCTGGAACTAAAACGAGCAAACAAAAAAATAATTCATAAATGTGTAATACATATTTTTTAATTAATACATTTGATGTATTAGATGTTGGAGAAATCGAAAGGAGCACATAATACAGAATATCTAATTTCTCAGTCAATTTCCTGGATTTCTCTAAATATTTAAAATCTTCCATTATACCATTCGAGTCCAGTTTTCATTTTTTTTAAATTTTTAACACTTCTAATGGCTTCGGTAAATGATAAAATACATTTGATGTATTAGATGTTGGAGAAATCGAAAGGAGCACATAATACAGAATATCTAATTTCTCAGTCAATTTCCTGGATTTCTCTAAATATTTAAAATCTTCCATTATACCATTCGAGTCCAGTTTTCATTTTTTTTAAATTTTTAACACTTCTAATGGCTTCGGTAAATTCTGTTAAAAGATTGATATGAGATGAAACAACCCAGCGGAAAATCTCAGAAGACCTTTTTACTTCAGGCTTTATTGAAGGCCTATTTAGAATTTTTTATTTAATTACCATTCTGGGGGCAAATTATGGCAGTGGTGATCGAATGCTTTTTCTATTCGAAAGCAATCTTATTTCGAATTCTTTCAGTCGAATCAGCATTATTTTTCATTGTTGTGAAAACTCAACTTAATGCTTTACAACACTGAAAAAAATAATTTCGATTCGTTCAGTATTAACTGAAAGAATTAGAAATAAAATTTCTTTCAAATCAAAAAAAAATTTCGATCACGTCTGCCATAATTTGCCCCCTGATCTAGCTGCTAAAGAATGACTCATGGAATGCATTGGCTTTTCCGTATGAAAGATAATATACACATTCTCTTCTATAAGAAGGGAGAAGAGAAGGAGTATGATTTTTTGCTTTTTGCTAAAGCCAAAGAATTCAGATCCCGTTATAAAATCACCATCCTCTGGAAAGACTTCAAAGAGCCATTTATTTGAATGCCTTTCAGAAGCTCTAGCGAAAGACGCGAGAGCGGAAGGCCTACCCCGCAGTGATAACGTGTGTAAAAAATATATGAGTATGGAATGGAGCGAGCCGGCCTTGTACGTCCAAAAGAAGGAGTGTAGAGGTCTTCTAGAAGTCATTACACACATATAACACATACATATACAAAGTACGCGAAACCAAAAGCTATTGACACAAACTCTAATTTAAAATGAAAATCATAGAAAAACTTCTTTGCTTGTATGAAATAATATTTTCTAAGCTTTTGTATATCAGACAGTGATGGAAAATTCAGTACTATGGTACTATTTTCAGTACTTTTTCTTTTCATAAATACCACGGTACACACGTCAGTTTTAGTACTCTTTTCTTTTTATGCTTCCTTGTAAAGAAATCCATGGTGACTTTTTTTAAACATTCACCAAATATTCTACGGGCCAATAACATACAGGATACACATACAATTTATTGTTCTTTTTCGTTCATGTTTTTTGTTGCAAAAATCTTAATATTCTTCAAGCACTAATGTCATTTAAAATGCGTTTCAACTTCATGGTTTCGATAACCGTATAATATAGTATGTTTTTACTATTTTTACTCACCAATAGTTAACAAACATATTTTGAACACCACTAGAAAATATGTACTAAACTTTTTGTTCGGGAATGAAGAACGAAAATAAAAAGATGCTTTGAAACTTTGCAAAAAATGGAGGCTGCTTCCAATGTGTTAAGATTTATCCAAATTTAAAAAGTATATGTTTATACATGCACACAGAAAAAATACCAATGTCAAATCAACAAGGCGTAATGTTGATTGAAAATCATAGTCAATTTCGGCTTAAGTACGGATTTTGTTTAAATTAATATTGTTTCATATTAATTTTAAATGAATAATATTAAAATAACATTGTTCAATATTGAATCCATAAAATCCTGTTGTACGTATTATGTGTAAAAAACAACAACAACACTTCAAGAAGAAAACATGAATTTTTGATTTTTATATTTAAAATAATTTAAAAAAAGAAGAAAAATTCCCGTATTCTTTTGATTATAATTATTTAGTTAAATACATCAAATTCTCGAAGTAGAATGATGACGAAAACATATCGGGCCTCTTCTGCTGGTGTCTTTTAATTGCGAGTGCTTCTGCAAACATCGGGGAAAAAAACAAAGTTCAACAGGAAAATAAATAATAATATTCTTTCTCTCTTTCAAGTTCAGGGGATAAGTGTTTACAATCATTATAAAAAAACATATGTTGTTTCTGAAGCTTCTTCTCACTGTTATTTCACACTCAAATTAAACTGATTCTATATTAAATTCAAGTTGGTTTAACTTGAAACAACTTTAATTCAACGTGAGTCGTAGTGTTATTTCAATATTAATGTCATTTTGCTCTAACTTTACTAGAATGTTAAATAAATATGAGTTAAAGACATTTAAAAAAAAAAATGCTAGCAAGTTTTTGTAACCAAAAAATGTAAAATCATCCCCGTTTTCGATTATTTTACATTGATTTTCTTCTGTGTGTTTCTTTACCAAAATTTTATATTTTTTATATTAAAATTAATATAATTTTTTATTTTTTGAAATTTTTGTGTTTTTTGAGTATATTTTTTAATAAGAAATATGTTTTATAAAAAGTACCAAAATGTTGTATAAAGTACTTTTTGGCTTTGTGGTCAGTACCATCTTAATTTTTAAATTTTCCATCACTGATATCAGACGAAACATATAATTAAAAACACAAAAAATATGTTATAATACTACAGAAAATTTGATATAATAAATATTCAAGCGCAAGGTCAATTATATAAAAAATAAATAATTTTTTATATAATTGACCTTGCGCTTGAATATTTATTATATCAAACTTATTAAAAGGTCGAAGAAAATAAAACTAAATACTACAGAAAATTAAAAGTTTTGTAACATCGGTTAATCGACTGAAATTAACCGCTTTAATCGTTAATCGAAAATAGCCAATTTTAAATTAACCGATCAGTTAATCGGGTAGTCATTAATCGGTTAACCGATTAACGGTTAAACGAATGAATACCCTTATATTTATTGATAAAGCGAACATACTATCGACAATCATGAAATTTTTTTATACAACAGTTAACAAAAGCTAAAAGACATGCTCCATATTCCCTTTTAAGAATGACTGTAAAAAGAAGGGTGTGTGGAAGGACCAACGACAACCTGTTTACAAATAAATAATTATGGAATGCGGCGAATAAGGCCTCCTATTAGGCTGCTTTATTCATTCTTTTTACCGCTGGGCATGTTATTTAAAAATTTTTGTTCTTAAATTTTGGTTATCTGATAAAAATAGTTTACAACTTTTCTGATAAATAACGTAAAAAATTTTGCTAATTTGTGTTTATTGTTTTAACAAGAAAAAAATATTTGTTTATCAAAAACATATTAAGATTACTTTCTGAAAATGATTGCTTGTTTTTTTGATAGCAAAATACGTTTAATAAAAAGTGGTTTTTAAAAATACTTCAATCTGGTGCGTCTAAAAAAAAATTAAAGATTAGAATATTATTAAGCCAAAAATAAAAATTGTTCTTAAAATATGAAGTGCTTTTTATATCCACACCACAATAGTGGAGAGGGTATTAAGCATTTGTGATGATGTTTGTACCACCTTAAATATTGGCCTAGACACACCTTTAAGTATGCCGATCGACTCAGAATCACTTTCTGAGTCGTGACAAGACTTTTTAAATTTTTAATAATAATTACACCCTAAAAAAATCTATGACAATTATTTTAAAATCGATTTCTGACTTATAGTCTTAATTTTTTGTTCAAAATACTATTCAATTAAGTTATATAATATAAATTTTAAAAGATTGTAGGCAACAAAAACAGGAACTGTATATGAAATCAATGTTCTAGTTCTGATCTAGTTATGTTCTGCTAGATCTGTTCTAGTACTCATCTCGCTCTCGTTTTCGGCCAGTGATAAAGGTCTTAATTATCTAATTCCCCTTATTAAACTCATTTTCAAATCATCTACAAATTCTTAATTGTCTCTGTTAAAAGGTGTTACCGACATTTAACTTGAACAATACTATTCAAATTTTTAGATTTTTCTACAATAAACATTAATTTTTTTTATTAAAACAACTTAGATATCATTTATTTGCTTTAAGAAGCTCATAGAAGCCGAAATTGGTAAGAAGTTTTAACAATTTCTCAAAAAGTCTTTATAAAAGTTCTTGGTAAATAAGTCAATTTGGTGGTTGGACGAAATGACAATTATTATTGCGTGTTTGTTGGTGAGACTTTCTTAATGATTTTTAATTTTTCTTTTATGTTTTTCTTCTGCGGTAGAAAATATCCTCTCAAAGGATGATATAGTAATAAAAAATATGTTTTTCTTTTTTTTGCAGGAAATTGTTTAAAATTTTGATTATTGATTGCGGTTTGGTAATAAACTTTGAGTTTATTTGAACTAATGGGTGGGAAATTTTTTTAAAAGTTTAATAAAAATTTGTTTAAAAATTTCTTAAAACTAATAGAAATTTAAGATTAAACCAAAATACTTTGATTAAAAATAAGAAACTTTTTAATTTCTTAATGTTAAAAATTCTGGATTTTCTTTTAAGAAAGTTTCATTTTATATCTCTACGGCTTCCTAGTAGGACCATAAGTGCCATAAAAACCCCCATCCTAAAATCTCAAATAGATAATATCTAAATAATATTCGGCACAAAGAACTTTAACATGATTCTTATTGAAATTATGTTTTAAAATATGTGCTGAAAAGGTCACCGAAAAAAAGAAAAAAAAGACATAAAGAAAAAACAAACAAAAAAAATGTTCTTTGGACTTCAAAAAGAATTTTTGACAAAAAGTATGAAAAACAGAAGTAAAGGGAAAAAACATGTAAATCAATTGAAAACAGATAATCAATCATTCACCACAACAAATTTCGATATACTAAAGCCTATAGTACACGGCATGTAAAAAGACACATGCGCATGTGGTTCTGACGTAATTTTGACGTCATCACACAACACGCAATGTTTATTGTGGCATTGCATTGACGTCAAAATTACGTCAGAACCACATGCGCATGTGTCTTTTTACATGCCGTGTACTATAGGCTTAAGTTAAATACGATATGGTTTACAGATTGATCTCAAACGGTAAAGATTTTTGAGGAGGTAGTGTGGTTACTATCGAAACATGTCAAATCCACCTGTCCGTGGGTTCAATCCCGTGTTCAGTGAATAATGAAAAAGGATCGATAAATTTTAATTCTCGTCATGTTGTAAAATTCCTTTCTTCATTTAAAAAACAAATAATTTTATGAAAAAAAAAAAAAAAAAAATTTGGATTAAAAACCATAAACAGTTCAATAAAATCACCACAATACAAATTATACACAGAAAAAAATTAAAATTGATTTCAATTAAAAAATAAAGAAATGATCTAAAAAATTAATTTAATTTGCACAGTTAACAAATTAATAGTACCAATCAATAGTATCACGTTTAATTCGCTTCATAAAATTTTTAATTAAGACTCATTTTATTTTTGATTAATGCTTTAATTGGTGAACCGTTTAGGAGAATTTTTTTGTGTGTACGTTGGAAATCTAAATAATTACATTACAGTTAATCTTTAATTTCCCAAAATCTGGAAGTCACAAATAAGTATTCAATTCTGAACTCTAACACCCCTCTGCAAGAGCCATTGTTGTGTGTACACAAGAACAAAACGTTGGTAGTATAATTTAATAATTTAATTAATTTACTTATCTTACTTACTTACTTATATCATTTAATTTACTACTCTGCCAATACTGCAGTAGTATTGGAGACATCGTTTTGCGGACAAATAGCAAAACAACGCTGTTCGAACAAAACATCTTCAACAACAGTTTTCACGAACCAAAAAACAAAATGAGCAAGTGTTCTTGCTTTTGATTCAAAATCAATGTTTGTGATATTCTTTTAAAACAGATATGCTACACTGTTCAGGGTATTCAAGTTTAAGTTTTTTAAGGCTTCTGAAAGTGAGATCGATGTCTTAATCGCTTATTTTATTTGTATAGTCAAGATGAAAGACTTTCAATTCTGGTGTCTTCTGTTTAGATTTGTCAAATGGTCAAAGCCCGATATAATAACAAAGTTTAAATCTGCTTTAAGTATCTCGCAAGACTAAATAAAGGGTTTTGGGCACATTATTAGTAATGCCCGTAATTTCTACAAATAGAAATCAAGCTGTGTATAGAAATCTGTGGTGGAAATACTGCCAGTTTTAGAAGAAAACATAAGGTAAAAACATGTATTCCAAATAGACGTTGAAAAAGGTAAGGATAACTTATCAAAAATTATTTTCGGGAATGAAATATTTTATTAATTAATTCATTTATTAACGATGTGCTAATAATCCCAATTTTTGAATGAAAACACTGAAATTTATTGTTGTGGGAAAGCTAGTTTCTATGCGCATTTCGCTGGTTGCTTAGGCCAGCTCGTCAGGAAACTTTTTCCAAATACTTTAGAAAAGCTAAAAGTATTATACAAGTAAGACCATAAAGTGAATAAGAATTTTAAAACACTCAGGTCTTACATGTAACAATATCAAAGCTTCAACAAAGACACAACAATAAACCGTCAATTTTTCTTTCTCACATTCCCCAACAATTGGCTGGTTTTTTTCCAACACGAATTGTAGTTGTAAGAGGATAGAAAGAAAAAACAAAATTAAAAAAAAAACAAGTTGCTTAAATAAAGCAGCTTGCCATTTCAGTTTTTTATTTGCCGGGCACATGCAAATTTATTATCAAAAATTATTTTCGGGAATGAAATATTTTATTAATTAATTAATTTATTAATGATGTGCTAATAATCCCAATTTTTGAATGAAAACACTGAAATTTATTGTTGTGGGAAAGCTAGTTTCTATGAGCATTTCGCTGGTTGATTAGGCCAGCTCGTCAGGAAAAATCAGGAACTGTTAGGTACGAAGACGAGACCAGATATCTTTTTGTAATTTTAATATATTCTTACCCATGTTCATAAAAAATATTTAAGGTTTATAGCAGGTTTGTGAAACGAATTTTCTATGAAAATTTGGGTAATGAACCTTTTATTAATCAAAAATATATTTTATAAATATGGGGGTTAAAACTTAAGGTCACTTTTTGTTTTTAAATTTATTAAAATATTTGTATTTCTCTCTCAACATTACCAATTTCCTTTGGAAATCTTCTTCAGATTTCTTTAAAAAAAAATTAATATATTATTTAACGGAAAAAGGTCGAAGAAATAAGAATATAATTAATAAAGAAATGAGTTTCGTAAAATGGACGAAGTGCTCTATGAACTTTGCAATCAAATTTATTTTTTTTTTTTAAAGCAAATTTTCACAATTTGGAAACGTTTTTTTAGCTTTAAACGGTTCATGAAGACTTGCCAAATCTTACTGAACAAAATGTCAGCACAGTTTGACATTCCCAGCTGTCAAAACATAGTTATCGATACAGAAAGTTCTCATACAGCTAAAATAAAATAGTCGATACATATGTATGTATACACATTCAAATTGTAGTTGATTGGAATTTCTCAGACAAACTAAGTCTCAATTTACACGTTTCATCTTTTGATGCTCAACTTCTTTTCAATTCCCTTTTGAAGATGCCATTATGTTCACACGCAGCAACCGGTTTCAACTTTTTTTGCTTCAAAACAACAACACTTTTATTCAAGGCGAACCAAAGAGAAAAAAAAAGAAAAAAATTTACATGCAGCCATTGTTGTTCATATACCAACGAATGAGAACACAAAGCGTACTGCCCAAGTACAGGCATATCCGTACCAACCCCTTTTCTTCTTGCTTCCCTCTCCTAAAAACACAAGAGTTGAGCATCAAAAGATGAAACGTGTAAATGTAGACTAACATTATTATCTGCATTAAACACGCATTATCTGTAACAACTACTTGTTTCGAAAAACTCCTATTTTCTGCTCCGGAACAAAGTGAACTCTTTTTTTCTTGTATTTGTAGTAGGGTGTTCAGCCGATTAATTCTTGTCCGATTAATCGAACAATTTTAGACGATTAATTGTTCGATTAATTTAAAATTGCTGAAAGGATTAATCGAAGAATTTATGCCGATTAATCGAATAACAAAACATATATGGTTTTTCTGTCAAATGTATAATTATTTAAAGTTTAAAGTCAAATAAATAAACCAAATGTATGTGTCCGTTGGAATTAAAAAAAAACAGTCATGTTTTGTGAGTAATTCACATACATGGGCGTACTGCTTCCTGAAAAAATTTTCAGTAACCAGTAAATTACTGAAATAATGCAGTAATCCGTTAATTTTTACTATTATTGAAACAAATGCAAAAAAAAGATTTTTAACCCTGGAGCCACACGTTCAATAAATCACTTTCAAGTTGTTCACAAAAACTGCTTGTCAAAACTTGTTTGAATTGACAGCTGTGTCACTGCACTCAATTTAATAGTCAATTTCATTTTAAAAATGCCCCCGACGAAGAAACAACTAAAAATAGTAGCATGACTCAAAGTTTTTCGTAAAAAAGCAGAAGAATTTTTTAGAACACAATTTTTTTTTAATAAAGAACATTTATTTTTTAAGAAATATATGTTTTATAAAGAAAGCGACAAAGTTAATTTGTGGTCAATTGTTAAATTGAACGTAAAATTGGCAAACAAATGGAAGAATGAAATTGAATCTCGTGGTCAATTTAAAAACTGTGAGTGCGTTAGTAAAAAAAGTGAGAGAGTATAGCAAATTAAAAGGAAAGGCGAAACTTGATCGTGTGGCTTCCAAGTAAAGCAAAACATTTAAACAACATTTTATTTTTAAAAGATTCTGTTAAAAGATCTGTTTAATTTTTTGAACATATAATCTCAATACATGTTTTATTTTTTTTTTATTGTTGTAACGGTTTTATCAATTAGTATGAATTGGTACGTTTGTTTTGTTTTTTTGTTAATAAAATATTAAAATACATACTTGTAATTAATAATATTTATTTACTCAAGTACCAATTTTTTCTACAATTATCGAAAAAAAAAATCTCTTAATTTATACAATTTCTGGATTTTAAATTATTCGATTAATCGATTAATTTTAAAATTTTATTCGTTTAATCAAAGAAGTCAAAAATGCCAAATATCGATTAATCGCTTAATCGAACAAAAAAAAGCCAATTAATTGAACACGCTAATTTATAGTACAGAAAATTCCAAATTGTCTCCATATAAAATAAAGAAAATTGAAAGTATACATGCACCTTTTTTTGGCTCATACAAACGAAATAAAAACAACTTTTGACAATTTGGAATTGTGAATAGGCCTAACTCTCTATAACCCTGCAGCCACACGAACAAACTTTTCTTGATAGGCTTTTACATATACCGTTTGTCAAAATTTACCTAAATTGAAAGCTGTGTCGTAGGCTGCACGCAATTTGTAAGCAATTTACTTTCAAGATGTCGTCAAGAAAGCAATTTATAAAGACAAACGAATAATTTGCTCAATTAACTTGTAATCAGCTGTTAAATTGAACATAAAATTGCCAAATAAATGGAAAGGTAAAATTGAGAGCAATCTCTGGTCAATTTAAAAAGTGTGGGTGTGTTTTTGCAAATTGAAAGGAATTGAAAAGCAAAACTTGACCGAGTGGCCTCCAAGTAATGCACATATGTACCTTATAAATGAGCCTTGGTCCAATTTAAAAAATAAAATACAGAGAGTGCTGAGGATTAAAAAAATTAATAATTCAGCGCAGAATTTTTTCGTGCAAATTATTTCAACTGTCCAACAGCTGTTAAAACATAAACAAAATAAAATGCGGAAACAGAAATGTGGTGTTTATTAAGAGAATTAAAAAAAATCTGTAAAAAATAGTATATTTAATAAAATAAAATGTTTTGTATTCAAAACATATGTATCAAAACCCTTTAACGTTCTATTTTGTGTTCAACATTTTTTCTGTTCCCGTTCTTTTGTCTTTTTTTGAAAGAAAATTATTCTTACTCTTATTTTCATTTCGCCCAAAAAGTAAAGAAACAGAGCTAATATTATTTTGTTTAATCGTCAAGTCTTTACAAAAAATGTGTTGGAAATTGGATCGAATTCTGCAACAAACAGAAAGTGAAAATGATCACGCATTTTAAATTTTATATATCGCACTTGTTCCTCGAAACAGAGTAAAATCAAAATTCATAAATTTTCAGTAGAGACAAAAAAAAATTTTTTTATATGTATTCTTATATTACAAATGGGGATAAAACTGCATTTTTTTTTAGGCAAAAGAAATAGATCTAAGATTTTTACAGTGGGTAGATAGGGCCGCTGTTTATCATTTTCTTGCAAAAAGTGAAAATTGGAAAATTTCGAGTTGACGCTGTTTAGAGGAACAAGTGCGATATGTATGTATGTATGTATGTATGTAATTTAAAAAAAGTTCTGACAATTAATTAAAAAATTTTATAAATACATACTCTAAAACATGACACTTCAACTTCCCATATCAATTTATTTTTAACAATTGCACAATACAAAAGCAGTTTGAAATCGGAACAACCAACTTAACGGGTGCAATAAAATCTGCAATCAAAAATATTTTTATATAAGCACAGTAAGACAAACGTTGCATTTTCTTTTTAAATGCGAACGCAAATCACTTACCAATACACTAACTAAGAATTTTTCAATCAAATCATTTCGTTCGCCTACTTTTAAACTATGCACAAAATTCGGCCTATTTGTTATAAAAATGTTTTCAATATTCGGTTGGTAAACTATTCAAATTTACCTAAAACTGGTTTTAATATGCTGCTTTGCTAATGTTGGAGTTGTGCGTAATTTAAACCTTTTAATAAATTTGAATTATTTCCGCATTTAACAGCACAGAAAATTGTTTTCTGAATTTGTAAGAAATTTGAAAAAAGGAGGAAGCAGAAGTTGTTAATTCTAAACGAAAGTAAAGAAACTTGCGAAATTGTTTTAGAATGTTTTGATCGGTAATTATGTTTGTTTAAACGGTAGTTACATATTTATTTAAGACATTTTATTATTTTAAATATTAATAACTGTAATTAAGTTTTATACAAATATTCACCTGGGTACTGGATATTAATAACTTTTGCAATAATTTATTGCATATATCTTCCTTTTACTTTTTTTTTAATCTGCATTGAGGTTGGACAACAGTTAGGGAGTTTTAAATTTTTTGTGTTCAGAATGTAAAATTCAAAAATTCTGTTTTGAAACACTTGAACTTTAAATGGGAGTTTCAAGCATCATAAGGTGAAATAATTTTTCGAATCGATCTAACTGCTTCCGTCCGTCCGGCTGGTTGGCCGGCTGGCTGTATGTTCATGAAATCGCATTTTTAAAGATTTAAGGAAGATTTTAAAGATAAATTTTATATTGTATTTTCCATGACATTTATAATATATCAATAAAAGAATTTTTTGAACTCGAGGTCCTTTTTTATTATTCTTATTTTATAATAATTTACTAAATATTGCCGATATTTCGTTTTTCATTGAAAAACATCTTCTGGGCTATAATATTGAAAAAATTATTAATTTACAAGGAACAGAAAAAAATAATTATTATTATGTTGTGTTTACTAGAGTATCCAATTATTTGACTCTTGGTTTTGTTCGAGTAAGGAATTAATCGATTTTTAAATTTTAATTTTGCTCGATTAATGGAATAAGAGTTTTAATATGTACGAATAACTCGAATAATTCAAATAATTTTAGCAATGGGAAAAACATACATGTTTATTTGATTTGATACTTTTATTATATTAATAAACAGAAAGAAACAATAAAATTAAAATATAGTTTAACAATAAACAATAAAATAACAATTCATTTATACAACGTATACAGTTCTAAAGCTTGTAAATAAAATTAATAATTAAAAAATTAAAAAAATCTGCTACAAAACATACGGTTTTTAAGGCGCTAAAGAGGCCGAAACAAGACTAAGGAAATAAAATAAAAATAAGCTATAAAAAAAGTAAACACTTCTTGGGATGAAAATGATCTGAAAGCCAAAGTTTAATACGATGCATTTGGTTCATCAGCAATCGGGGTCCATTAATTTTATTTTATTGATAATTTGCAATTATGACCCGCCTGCTAAACTTAATTCGGGAATTCAATATAGGCTTTCACCTCATATTTTTATAAATTAATTTTAATTATTTATTTTATTTTAGACTTATTTGTCGCGGCATTTTTATGAGAGGTCCAGCCTATCTAAACAAATTTATTATTCGCAATATAATTTAACTAATTTTTTTGTTCCTGAAAATCAAGTAAAATTGAAATCAATGGAGATTCTCAGTTAATTTTTTTTAAATCAACCTATTTTTCCTTATTTTAAGAGAAGTTCTGGTTAAGATAAGAATTCAAAGTATGAAGTATATAAAAGGAACTGTTATGTAAACTTTTTAAAAAGGATCGTTTTCAACGTTTGTTCGATTTTAATTTCACTCATATGTATTCGATTTACCGAACATGGCTGATAACTTTATTATTCTTTATTTTAAAGCTCTATTCTATAGGATTGGGTAATATTTTTTTTTTAACGAATTACTATTTTGCGCCAATCCGCGATTTTGTTTTTAAGTACCTATCTTAGGACACTTCGGTTTTTAAGACGAATTTTACTATACCTAAATGTCAAAATTCATCCAGCCGTTTGGATGGTACCAGGTAATAAAGATATTGAAGACAGGTAAAAACTGGTAACCCAAAATCTGACAGTGGATAGTTTACACAATTATAAATGTTGATGAATATTTAAAAATAAACATCAAATCCAATATCAAAAAGCGCTATTTTAGAACGAAAATTCTTATGTATGAAATTAGTAGTTAATCGTTTATTACATGATTTGTCTCACACACACCCACATCTAAAAAGGGACTAAAATACGTTCAGAAGTGCATGTAACACGATAGATATATTTGTTAGGTATTTTAAAAGATAGAAATCCAAAAACAAAATAATTTTCTATTAAAAAAATAGAATTTTCTAAGAAATTAATTTTAATCGATTAATTGACATAAATTGTTCGAGTTATTCGTTATTTGAAATTGGCTTTTTTACTTATTCGATCAAATAATGGCGAAAAATTTCTTCGATTAATCGAGCAACGATTTCACATATCCCCCAACAATATTTGAGATTATGAAATTCGGGATCTTAAATTACCTGAATTCATTACTTTGTAGCTTTATTCACCACTTTTTGCCTTATTAGTTATATATTAAATTATAACTTTCTTATTATATCTTAAATAAGTCATAATTATACATAACAAAAGAATACTTTAATAAAATGACTTAAATAAGTTATTATTATATGATTTTAAAGAATTATTTGAATCAATTTGCAATATAGTCCATGAATATTTGTTAGATATACTGTAAAATAAATTTTTAAGAATAATTTCGATGTGAAATATGTACATGGAAAATCCAAAAATCAATCAATTGTATGTAAATATATACATAAATATGTTCCAAAATTATTCACACAATCAGCCCAATTATGAATAAAAATTCCCCGGGAGTTTTTTCCCTTTACCCATTTTTACAATATAATTTAAATAGGAAAAATGGGAGAAGGGAAAAAACTACCGGGGAATTTCAGTCATAATTGAGGTGAATATATTTTTGTTATCAGAATACTAGTAGTGATATCAATCTAATGTAAACGATTTTTTTGAAGAACATAAGCAGACCTGTCACAGAAAATGTTTGGAGTGGTTTTGAACCCGTATTTTCATTTTGATCGATTTTCGTAATTCCGACAAATTTTAATTTTGTTATTTCTTAAGTTAAATGTGGCAATATTGTGCAAACCAAACAAAAACTTTTTCGATCGAAAAATTAAAAGTGATTTCATTCCGGGAAAGTGTATCGGTTTTCTTTTTCTGAAGAAGCTTTCTCGGAATTAAAAAAATTTCGATCGAAATTGATTGCTGTGACAGGCCCGTATATTTACATATATTAAGACACACATTGTTATTACAGTGTTAAAACTATCAATAATTTTGTGCAGCAAAAGCACTCTTTATTAAATATTTTCTTACATTTCGAAAATTTTATTTTGCGTACACTTTTTCAACAAAAATTCCATAAGATTTCAGAGCAATTTTAATTAGTGTGTTTTAACCTTTTTTAAAGTAAATTTGAAAGTACTTATTTCCTGTCTCTTTTTGTAACTACTTATTTTTATACAACTTTTAAGTATAAAATAAAGATATAATTTTTTAGGTTGTAATTGGCCAAATTATGAAGGATTACTTTTGGGACATCGCGAACAAAAATAAGTACTTTTTCTAGTAGAAAAATAAGTACTCTTTTCCTCAAGTTCTCATTATTTTTCTGCTTATTTTGTAAGCAAAGTTTTTTAAAACGACTTTATAAAAATTTTAAAATAAAATGTTTCATTATGTTTCGGGTCTTTTTGTCCATTTTGTCTGGGAGTTCTTATTTTTTTTTGGGCCCTATTTAATTCCTTTTCGATGGGCTGTTTTTGGAAGTTATTTCATTAATTTCTTTGGGAGCTATTTTATTGTGAAATATCGCCCAAAAGTTGGAATTTGTTTCAGTTATGATTTCGGAATTATAAAACCTTTTTTCGGATTTATTTCTTTTTTCCAGTTAGGGACTAATTTAATTTATTTTGGGATTTATTTCATTGGGAGTTATAACACTGGGACTTATTGCACCTGGGACTTATTTTGTGGTGCCCTTCCTTAAAAAAGTTGCTATGGACATAACATTTGGCGAAAGTAACTTGAAACGATAACTTCTATGTCGTGTGAAAATGTTGTATTGGTAGGTCCAGAATTGAACATATGTAGATCCTTTATAAAATCCCTCTCTTAAATCACTTAAAGACAAATAAATCGTATATACATATATGAATATATCTAAATACTATTCGGCAAAAAGAACTTTCACATGAATCTTACTTAACCTCATAACATAATTTTGTTCTGGCGCGTTCATGATTTCCCATGTTTTCCAAATAGATAACTAGAGATGAGCGATATTTCTGTACCTGTGATTTAATCACTGTTACTGAAAAATCACGAATCACAGTTGTGACCAAATTTGTCAAGTAACAGGTACTTTCTAAGTCGCTCTTTTTGTATTTTGTTACATATACAAATTTATGATATTTCACTGTTTGTGTGGGTAATAGCTTTTTTTGAATGAAATGTCGAATGATATTGCTGGTTCTTTCATTCTCTCTTCTATCTTATTAGAATTTTTTTATGCCAAAATTTATTTGTTCAAGTATGTATGTATATGAAAGTAAACAGATATGAAAGCTCTTACAATTTGTTGTTGTTTCTTTGTAAAGTGCTTACAAAAGCTCTTGCAAAAGCTCCCGCATTGTACATATAGCTTGGCCGCAATTGCTTTAAAAGAACAGAAAACTGATAAACCGTGATCACAATCACAGTTTAAAGGAACAGTGATTTTTAAATCACATTCACTAATCACGATGATCTTTAAAAATCACGGGATCGCTCATCTCTATAGATAACACTCTCGAAAATGTATCTACAAATTCTGTGGTGTAGGGCATTAAATGGCGCGCTGGACCGACTTTAATTTCTTACTTGTTTATTTATGTAATTCTTATGACAAATAGCGAAGAGCTATTTTATATATAATTTTATTAATTAAACAAAAAATATAAGTCCACCTAATTGCCATGCAGAAAAAGAACTTTAATTCTTATAAATCTTCTTAAAATAATTTTAACCTCTGCAAATTTACTATAACTAAGCTTAAATCATGGAACACAATTTTTTATAGTTCGGTCGACATATCAAATCAGAAAAATCTTCCAAAAATAGACGTTTCACAGCAAAACATGACACAACTCAACATGCTCTTAAGTTTTAATTTTATTTGAGATCGCATTATGTGAGTAATAACACAGGCCAGCAAAAACAGAGCAAACTTTTGTAAGGGTTTGAGTTTCGCTGAATCCGAATCTGTACTCTAGCTTAAATTAAAAAAAAAGCTCTGTTTTCGCCATATTCAAGACGTTATAAATGCGCGGATTCATCTTTATTTATAATACCTGATATGTCTAAAAGTCTTACCAATTACCTTTAAAATAAATGTTTAACATTTGTAATATCTTGTTCCTTCTCTGAGATATCTTATCCTGATATTTGAAAAATCAGGTTTTTCTGGCTATTTTCTTACTTTACATTTTTTTTGTGATTTTTTGTAGTTTTGCATTCGCTTCTGAATTTTTTTATATTTTTTTTTTAATATTTTTTTTAATTTTTTATATTTTTTTTTTTTTTTAATTAATAAAATCTTAAAAAAGTTACAAAAAAAATTAAATTTTTTTTCAAATTTAGCAGGCCTTTGTAATCCTTGCCATCGATAGATATAACAAAAATAGGTGAATGAACACTTTCTATTACATCCCAATTTCTAGAAAAATATCCATATTTTTAAGCACAAATTTATCACAAATTTATTTATTTATTTATTATTTTTTTCCTGTTTCAATTGAAAGCCCATTGTTTTTTTTTTTTTTTTTTTTTTCAGGGGTATCTTAAATAAGGTTCTAAGATTATTCTGTGAGCATATCAGGCTTCCATCTACCTTGAAAGCGCCTTTTAAATGCAGCCACTACTTGGTGAAAGCTTTCTCAATGTTCGATACTGACTGACCAAATGTTTTTAAATGCGAGTCAAGAAAATACAATTTTAGTGACATATTGCATCCCATTTTAAAGTAGCAGCCAGCCCATCCAAACTTTTATTTTCTCGGAAAAATCATGCGATTTCTTGAGACCAAGGACATTTTTAGGATATCAATAAAAGCGTTGTGTTTTCATATCGTTAAGAGAAAATTAAATTAGCTGTTTGGTATGTCAACCTAAGAAAACGCCCTCTTTAATTTTGCTTGGGAAGCTTTTGCTAAAAAAAATCTGGTACGCAGAACCGCGCAATTTTACAAATTATTTTATGTGTCCCAATGACTGGCTCAACCAAAGTTTGAATTAAAGGGAGTGAAGTGATGGCTAATCTTCTGTAATAAAATGTTGTAATCGCGCTGTGCTATCCCACTCGCAGCAATATTTTGTACAGCCTGATTGCAAGCAAGTTAACAAAAACCCAACTTTAAAATCTGCACAAATTAGCCATTTACACTGCCGATCAATATTGGATACATGATTACTAGTTAAGACTTTAAAGTGAAGTACATCAAATATTATAAAACCTATTAGAAATTTTATTTATACCACTAAAAAGGGCATTAGCATAAGAAAATAAAAAGAAATTAAGGCATATTTAAGGATGATATTAAAGTTGCATGTACACGACATGTTTTTTACATCTGACTTGTAAAATTGCCCATACAAAATACATACATGTCGTGTGTTACCTTTAAAACATTGCTTCTGTAAAAGTTAGACGCAAAGTCTTCTGACAAAATTTAAATTAGAACGGGCTCTATTTTCTTCTAACAAATCATCTGAAATCAGCTGATTCAAAAATCTATGCGTGAAGAAACCGCCAGCGGCGGTCCAATATGGATGAAATTATTAACCGGCTAAAGTTAATATTTTACAATATAAATTTTAATAATTAAAATAGGACTCTAATGACATAATGGAAGAATTTATATGCCTAGAGAAATCCAGGAAAAGGATTGAGAAATTATATTCTGTATTATGAGTTGTTTTCGATTTTTCCAACATTTACGATAAGTTAAAGAATTTTTTCCAAGTCAAATTTTATGAAAACTAAAGAAAAGAATCGCTTAATTCCTTAGCCTGCAAACCAAATTATTTTTCTAAACGGTTATTGGATAAGATCCCCTAAACTATTAATAAATAATAAAATGATCTCAGTTTTTTTTTTTATTAATAAATAATATGTATTAATTTTATGTATTTCATATTTATGAATAATTTTGTAGTTTTCTCGTTTTAGTTTAAGAATTGTTAAAAAAAACTCTATTAATCGGTTAATCGATCAATAACACAACTAACCGATTAAACCAAAACCTCGGTTAAATAATCGATTGATTAACCGATTAAAGCAAAAGCCCCATTAAATGAATACCCTACTCCTTATAGTAAAGTGTTTCTGGTAAAATTATTTTTGTTAATGCTTATTTATGGGTCGATTACGGATGGCAACACGGCTTCAGTTGTGTTGCCAAATTCATACTATGTATGTCAACTGTCAACTTACAGCTTGTTATTTCAGTTGCCATATTGGCAACCACAAACTTGTAGTTTCTACTAATATTTTTTAAAGTAAAGAAGGCGGCAAGACTAATAAGTATAAATTTTATAAAATTTTCCCAGTTGGCCAAGTCTCCTTGAAGACGGATGCACGACATAGTTAATTCCTTCACGACATGTGAGGGACAGCCAGAACAAACCGTCAACGACATTTTTGAACAAGTGTCGCGAAAATCGTGCACGATACAAAGAAAGATATGGTCGTAATTTTACCGCCTCCCATTAGTCTGCGAAAAATGGGTTCACGGAACTAATTATATTTTTTAAATTTATTTAATATAACTTTTTATTCACTTTGAATCACCTTTTTGTTCGTTTTTTTCAATTTGTTATATTTATTTTTAGTTGCCAAATTGTCAAAAAAGCATTATCGATAATTTTTGGCAACTAAGCAAAAAATTTTTGGCAACTAAGCCGTACCTAATACCAATTTTAATGTCAGTTGCGTGATTTTCTGACAACGCAACTGAAGTTGTGTTGCCATCCGTAATCGACCCATTAGACTACAGAGTTAACAAAAAAAAAAGAAAAACCAAATCATAAAATTTACGCTCAAAAAACTATATGAATGATTCACAAAAAAACCATTTGTACCTTAATACCATTTTGTTGGGCATTATCTCAAAATTTCAAAATTTTCAGTAGAAGCAAAACAATTTTTAATTTTACATTAAAGGCCTATGAAAAATAATTTTTAAAACAACCATTTGGTTACTAAAAAAGCACGATATTTTCACAGCGTGTAGATATGAATATTACGTGTCGATTTTGTCCAAAAAGTGAATATATAAAAATTTTGAGTTAATACCCTCATCAAGTGCGAATTGTTTTATTTGCACTCTAAATCTTTAAAAAAAAAATTTCTTTGGTCTTGCTCATGTACAAATCGATTAAAAAACTTCAAAATTATTGTACATTTCATAAAAGTTTCCGAAATGATTCGTTCGTTTTCATACATCGTTTTTTTTTAGTTCCTACAGAAATCAAATCAGAAATTTATAATGATCATTTAGTTACTAGGCACTTTTAATCAATTCCTTCTGATTTATTATTATTTCATATAAAATCGGTTATAAATCAGATGATTGCTCTGTTTCACAAACAAAGTAAAACTTTTACTTAAAACTTGGCCTTAATGTTTAAACAATTACCTGGTCTGAACTGAAAAAAACCGTTGTGAATCATTATTTTTATAAATTCCCTGAATTTAAGGTGTGATCTTGTCATTTTATTTAAAACTTCAATACATACATACTATTGCATACATTTATATTTTATTTTTTTTTTTTTTTTTTGTTCTTTAAACAATTGATAACAAGTTTTTTTTTTATTTATTTAAAATTGAGAAGTTCTACGCTAAATAAACATCTGTCCATCTAAACGTGAATAATTTACCCATCATTTTAATCACGTTTTTTTACACAAATCGGAGCTTGCGGTCTTTATTTAAACAAATTGCCAATAAAAATATATAAAAAATTTCTTTAATCCCTTAAGACACAAACAGATAATTTTGTTTAAAATACAACGATCTCAATTAATTGTTACGCTTTATAATACCAAAAACTTTTAAATTCAATCTATATTATGAAATTGAATGCGATTATATAATAATTTAAAAACAATTTATTGCGCCTAAATATTGTGTAAACAATTTTGTAGATGTAACATTTTTGTTTTTCAATATCTGTAGTAGAAAATACAGTTACACATATTCGTTGACAGATTGAGTTACGATAACAAAAGTGTAATTGACTATGAAGTGGCGTCACAATTTAAGTTTATTTAGATGTAAGCAGCTATAAGTATAATTACAATAATTATATGTAATCAGGCCAAGATCCAGGTGGGGGCGGAGGGTAAGATTTCGTTTTTAATATCTTTAAAAATTGATTTCTTAATAATCTTTCTTTTATTTCCTGTCTTTATTCTTTTAAATTTTTTGTTAACGCAACAATTCCACTACACAGAAAAAATAAAATTTGTCTCTAATCACCAAATTTATACCAAATTCAAATAGAATCAAGCAAACAATTGTTAATTTTGTACCTATTACCAAAATGATTTTATTGATTACTAAAAATTTTAAAATTGTGAATATGGTTCAAAATCACGAATGTTGTAAATTTCAAGATTGATTTTTTGCCAGAAAGAATTTTAAGCTATAATTATGGCATAAATAAAAACAATACATACGAAATCTTCTACAAGCAAAATACGCCAGAAAATAAGAAGTTGCTATTATCGTGCATAAGATTTAAGAAATTTCAAAATATTCCAAACTCATGTAAGGGAATTAATGTTATATGAACAGAATGAAAGTCCTACAATATAACAAACTATGTCTTTTCTAAAAAAAGCTCAATTTATGCGTATTTTATTGAAAAATATTAATGTTCCCGAAAATGATGGGTACGTTCGTAAATGCATCACTGCGCTGCATCAGTGATTTCAAATTTTTATATTTATTTAAATGAAGTAGATATGGACCAAAAAATGGTCAAATACTCCACAAAAAAAAAATTATAATTACTTTTTTCTTTGCAATAAAAAAAGTTTGCTTTTCTGATGCAGCGCAGTGATGTATTTACGAACGCACCCGATCAATCGTTATCGGAATGACAAAACTGACGCATTCCCGAAATGACTTTCTTTTCATGTATACTGATTCAATTTAAAATTTACTTGTTTAATTAATTATATTGTTTGATGTTCACATAAAACAGGCTGGTTGTAATAGTTTATAACATTTTTCTTTAATAAAGTCAAGATTTAATACATTAAGTTAAATACATCACATTTGTAAAGTAAAATAATTGCGAACGCCATATCGGGCATGCTGCTGGTGTCTTATAATTGAAAGTTCTTCTGTAAACAAAGTGGTCAATGCAACAAAAGTGAAACAAACATGTGTAACGGGCAGGGTTGTCTGATTGATTTTGAACTTTTTCGTCAAATTCAATGTCAAAAATCGCCACAGCATTTATTGTTTAGATTTTGACAATAATATATTTATTTTTAGAATAATTAAAAATATTTTTTTATAAGTCCCAAAATTTCGTATCGCTAAAATCCGCCAAAAATTCAAAAAGTCGCCATGATATATTTTGCTTAATTTTTTTTATACCAAGTAAAAATGATTAGTGAACACAAAAAAGGTGTAATGTTTAAAGTATTTTATAGTAGTCTACTTTTAACAACAAATGAAGAATTTTTGCGGTAAGTATTAAACAAATATTGGATATACAATACATTTGTATGTAGTTGCAGTTCTATTATATATCTAAAACGCTATATACTTCACCGAGAAGACTCCCTTTTTGTCTTCTTTTTTTGGAATACATTGTGAAAGTACAAAATAAATGTAACATGTACTATTCACATTCATATAACTTTTAGATAGCAAAAACGTGTCGAAAACTTCATATCGCATTCTACTTCGAAGCAAATTTTAGTGGAGTTCATTATTTCAACACAGGCATTACCAGTTGTAATAACCAGCATATAAAGAACAGCCAATGCAAGTTCCTTAAAATGGTACGTACCTGCCGTATCCATATAGCTATAAATTGTTGGACAGACTGATTTAAATTAGATTGAATATCTCATTAAAATTTGTTTAAACAAACGGTATTTTTTCTATTGAGTTCCATTAACATCCAAATGTACGTTAGGATTCATAAAAATCATTAAAATATCTTTAACAACAACGAATTTTATCTATGATAATTTGTCACATTTTATAATTGAAAAATGTTCATAAACTTTAATTATATTCATTTTTTAAAGAATTCTACTTATTAATTCTTTCAAGAGCACATTTCAATGTGGAAAAAAAATTCTCGAAGATTTTTCATTATCTTCATCAGCTAGCTGGTCATACATATGAATGAATCAAATTTCATACACTGAAATACTAAAATAAAAAAAATATTATTTCATCGTATTGAATTTGATAAATTTCTAAACAAATTCATGGCTCAACAAAAATAGCCAACAAAATCGCCAACTATTTTATAAATCGCCAAAAAATCGCCATGTCGCCAAATCGAAAATTAGGTCGCCAAACAAGTTTGAAAATCGCCACGTTTGGCGAGAAATCGCCACATCTGACAGCCCTGGTAACGGGGTAAGTACCCAGCGGTCAAAAAGTTATTACAAATTGAAACACATCCGATTGTTTACAATAATGTCAATATGAAAAATAAAAAACAAGTTCGTTATTCGCATACAACTAGCATCCAAATCAGATTAGTCTTATTGATATCCCGTTGTTAAATAAAATGTAAATAAGAATCAAAAACAAAACAATCGCGAATAAAATGTAGCCATCGCACTTGCATCTGATTTGGATGGCTTAGTAATGTATCATATTTTTTTGTACATTTTCAATTGTGTATTTTGCTTATTTTCTTCTACTTTTTGTTCCGTTATTTTTTCAATTTGTTCTTTGAAAATTTTAAAGTAAAAGTTCAAAGTGTAAAGTGCGTTCAAAAGTGCAAGTGATTAAACCGTGTAATTGTTATTAAAAAAAATAAATAAAAATTTGTTGAAAAATATAAATACCTATTTTAAGTATTAAAAATTATAAAAATTGTAAGTGATTCTGAATATTTTCTCTAAAAGGACTACGGCCAAAAAATAAGAAACTGTTTCAAAATTCATAAATCGAGACATTTTCGCAAGCTTTCGTATAATAAAAAAAATATAAAAAATTAATTAATTACATACATATATTATTTTTAAGTTAATTAACTAACACAAATATAAATATAAAATCGTTTAAAAAAACATGGATTTCTACTTTATTCAAATAGATTAAACCCATCCGATGATTTATCTTATTCGGACCCATCTTATACTTATACAATGTCTGCTACAAAGGACTGATTACATCGAGACAAATCTTAGTACCCTCTGAATCACCACAATCATTGGACCCATCCAACCTTCACTTACAATGTATGTAGTGTCGGATCAATCTGATAGCCTAGGCCATCTCTGTGTAATTGTGAGTAGGAATTGAATACAGACTTTGGATGGGTCGCACTTACATTGTCGTTAGTCTCAGACCGAAGATGTATGTGATAAAAAGTCCACTGGGTAACTAAAAATAAATATTCTCTCTATCTCTCTCTCATTAGAATAACGAGCGGACAGGTGTCTGGTATTTTTTAAAAATTCGAGTAAAACCCGTATTATATAAAATTACTGAATTACATAAAATAACTGAAAATGCATTTGTTTTTACGGAATTTGTCAGTTATTTTTTGATAGTTAATTTTAATACAATAACTGAAAATTCATTTATTTTTACGGATTTCGTCGGTTATTTTTTTGATAGTTGAATTATATAAAATAACTGAAAATTCATTTGTTTTTACGGAATTCGCAGTTGAATTTTTGACAGTAAAAATTAAATGAACTTTTCGTTAAAAATAAATAAAAAATAAGTAGACCGGTTTTTAACTGAATATTCATTTTTTTATATTACAATTTCAGTTAATTTTACGCACAGAATATTGTGAGTGTATATGTATGTCAATTTGCATAAAAAACAGTTTTATGTTTATAATACAGTTGCAAAAATGGATAACTTCCTTTGATTTACTAAAAATCAAAAATTGTTCGCCTGACTGGTTTTTGATATAAGCGATTCATTTCAATAACCTGCTAAAAGCTAAATGAAATTAATTTTTTTGTTTAAATAAGTTTCTAAAAAGTTCCCCCCAAACGGTTAGGCTCGATCCGCGCCTGTATGCAATAGTGTTTTGAATTTTATTTTTTCGCATGTTGACAATTTTTGTTTACAGTTAAGTAGCAAGTAGTTACAATGTATACTTAAATAGATAAGTTTTACTTAATTACAATTGTATCAATTAAAATTGTGTGAGTTGGATTTTGTGAGTTGGAGCCTTAAAAAGTCTCATGTTTTATTTATTTATTTTTTATACCCTCCGCCACTACTAGTGGTGAATGAGGGTATACTAAGTTTGTCATTCCGTGTGAAACTTTTTTATTATACATCTAAGAACCCATAAAGTATATATATTCTGGCTCTTTGTACGTCAACAAGCCAGAATATATATACTTCTGGCTGTCCGTCTGTTGAAAACACGCTCACTTTCGAAAAAAGAACAAGCTTGGTCTCAAATTGCATGTAGTTATCCTAAGCAGATTGGGATTGAAGTCCAGCAACATCGGTTTAGTAGAATCAGAACTATGAATCAAAATGTGGAACCACCACCCTAAAAAGTTTGATACTTTTGATACAAAATAAATAAATGGAGGAATAATGCACGGAATGATATAAAATTTTGCACGCTTTATATGCAAATCATACTGTTAAATTTCGTGAAGATCGGTCCATGATTTACCATAGGCCCCATATAAACCCTACTCGCGAAAAACAGTTAGAACGCCTAAAACCGTAATAAATAACGCTAGCATACTAAAATTTGGTACGTCACAGTTTATAGGACCAGAAATCACACTGTACATTTTTTTTTTTTTTTTTTTGAAGATCGGTTTTTGTAGGACTAGAAATCACACTGCTTAATTTCGTGAAGAGCGGTCCATAATTAACCCTAGACCCCATATAAATCCTTCTCTCGGAAAACAGTTCATTGCGCCTAAAACCAAATAAAACCCACTTTGGGAAAATAATTAAATTCGCCTAAAACCATAACAGATATAGATAGTGCGGTAAAATTTCTTCCATATGGCCAGAAAAAATATCATGCTATTTTATGAAATTCACTGTTAATGATAAACTAATTAAACTGCTGTATTGAAATTTATTCTAATTTATTTTTTGTAATACCAGAAATCAGTCTTCAGAATTTGGGGAGGATTGGTCCATAATTTACCAAAGGTCCAATACAAATTACTCTCCTAAAAATCATTTTAGTTCGGCTAAAACTGTAACGAATCATGATATTTTACTCAAGCCAGTTCAAAGTTCTAACAAGAAACGCATAAAACTTTCTTATTGTCGGTCAATAATTTAATTCATGTCTAAACCGCAACTAATTTTAATGCTGACGCTCGTTTTTGTGAAGCTTAGTCAATAATATATATGTATTTATCATATAGAACCCACTCCTATCGGTGGAGGGTATAAAAGATTCGTCACAGCCGAATATAGAACTCTAACTTGTTTTTTCTTATCATAGGTTATTATTGGGAAGTAACGAATAGCGATACCGATATATCGGCGATACTTCGAGTTTTCCGATATACCGGTATCGGCGATGTTTTACTGGCGATACGACGATACTTTTTCTATATATTTTTTGAACGAACCATTTAATTTTATTTTTTTGCTTAACAACTAAGGTAAATAACACATCAATAGCAGAGCATAAAATTGGAACAATAAATTGTTTCTTTTCACATCACGCGTTTTGTGCGTATGTTTCTTTTTTTACCTTTTTTCAGGGTGGATGCTAAAGTATAAGTAATTCTACTTCATGCCTTTATCATACTTTTTGAACATATGCATAAACTGAACGCTTGGTGTGGACCTTAAGCTTTTGCCGTTTTGCTTTGCAGCATAGTAGTAAAATGTTTTCTCATTGATAAAACTTGTATGTATTTGTACATTTTAAGACTTAAATGCTTATTTTTAATCAGTGTTTAAATTGCTTGCTTTAAAATAGCAACAGTCGCACATTTTTGCTTTGTTTACATTTTTTGCAGCAAATTAAAAAACTGTGTGTCTAAGTGTTTACTTAACTCTTTGATAACGAGTCAGCAAAAGCAAAAAAGCAAAAGCAAAACAAAGAGAGTAAATAATTTGTTTAAACTCGCTATGTGCATGTACTCTGCTAAATCTGTCAGCAAAGAAGCCACTTAAGAAAACAAATTTTCTGTTGCTGTAAGTATTAAGTTTTTGATTGTTTTTTTTTTTGCTTTTGATGCGCTTAAAGTCAGCAAGTTAACTTCTTTGCTGTTGCTGGAACTTAATATATTATGAACGAATTTGTTTCGAATTTTTTTGGTATTTTGCGTTTTTTTTTAATAAATACATAGGTACATACATACGTAAATGAAACTACACGTTTTTTTAAACTAATTTGTTTATTTTGTGTTATGTAATTATGTATATATTCTATGAAACTAACGCCTGCAACAGCAAGCAACAGCAATGAAGTCAAAAACAGCAAAGAAGTTAATACTCGCTGAATTTAAGCACATCAATTTACAGTTAAGCCAAAGCAAAAAAAAAAAATAAACAAAAACTTATTACTTACAGCAACAGCAATTTTTTTTTTCAAGTGGTTGCTTGGCTGGCTTTTTAAGCTGAGAACATAAACATGGTGAGAATAAATAAATTATTTACTCTCACTTTTTCTGCGTTTGCTTTTGCTTTTTGCTTTTACTGTGTTCTTTTTCTTAAGTTAAGTTAAGCAATTACAAAAACATTAAAAATAGTCAAGCATTTTTAAACACTGTTTTTAATGATTTCACTAAAAAATTCATAAGCAAAGCCACTGCTACAATGTCTGACACTATTCCATGTGTGTGAAGATAAATACTTATTTAACTAGCGGAGCCATCAACCACAATTTATTAACAGCAACTATTTGCAGTTAACATTGCATTTTCTACAATATTGATTTTAAATCCTATAAAGTATATATATTCGTGGTCCCTATGAGTAGCGAAGTTGATTTAACGATGTCCGTCTGTCCATGTGTATGTTGAAAAGAGTTTTCCAAAGACTCCAGAAATTATGGGCACTAGGTTGTTATATATTTATGTTACATATACTCCGTTAAAGTTCGCGATTGAAATTCCGCCCGATCGGTCCACAAATGGCTGAGATATTAACAAAAAATCACGACTGCCTCTAATTTTACCCATAAATACCTTGTTGCTGTTTATTTCTGTATATCTGGTGAACGGCAAGATCCAATATTTCCAAATAAGGTTCAAGCATATATGTTATCAATACACAACCTGTCTAAACAAATGGACGGGATCTAAGAAGTGGGCGTGGCACCGCACATACAAAGATTAAAGAGATTTTCTATATCTGGAGGACGGCAAGAGCCAAAGTTTCCGTTTTAGGTACAAGCATCTTGGTTATCAATAAGCAAAATCGAACAAAATGTGAGTGGGATTGGAGAAATGAACGTGACACAAAATAGATTTATTTAGATCTTAACAAAGGTAAAAGATAAACTTTCCAAATTTGGTACAAATAGCAGGGCTATCAATATACAACCTTTTTCCAAAAATGGGCGGGATTGGAGAAGTGGGAGTGGAACCTCCCGTGCAAAAAAAAAATATATTTCTGTATATCTGGAGAAGCGTAGAAGTAAAAGCTTCCAAATTTGTTACAAATTGATTTGATGTCAACGCATTACTTTATATTCTTGTAATAGACAAATATAGCACTCTTACTTGTTTTTTTTATCACGTATTGGGTAAGTTTAACTTTACTGCTACTTTCTTTTATAATAATTCTACAAAATAAATTGAACTTTACAAGAATTGAAGTGATAAACAGCCATTTTCATCTACTATTTTCCATTTTTAAGTATGAAAAGTTATCGTTTTCTTTTCAAAATATGTTGCACAAATAAATGGTGAATATGTTCAATATCTTACCCCAAGTAACATTTCAGCGAGTGTTTTGCTAATTAACTTGATTCTTGTGTTTACGTACAATTGGTTTTATATTATAAAAGTGAAATGAACTGAAATGAATATAAAAGTTGTTGTTTCACTTTTATTGAAAAATTTTTATTTTTGTTTTAATAAACAAATATGCAAGGCGAATTCATTTCGCCACTGTCGTTTTAGAAACACAATTTTTTTTTTTTTGCAAAAAAAAAAATTTTTTTTTTAAAATTTCGAAATTTTTGTTTCTTAAAAAATCATAAAAAATTGGAAAATAAAGCTATGCTTTTAATTTTCCTAGACGTATAAAAAAACGAAGTTGCAAAGTTTATTTAATAAACTTAAATGTTTTTGTGTTACGGTAATATATGTTGTGCAACCTACTCCATTTTCGAAATAGCGGTATATCTCGAAAACAAAAGCTAACCTAAAAAATCGGTAAACACCATTGGATTCAGCGTACCCGAATTATGTTAAAGCGCCAGGTGCCCGCCTGTCAGCTAGCCCAGTGTTATTATTAACACAAAGTTTATGATAATGATTAAAGTGTTCAATTTAGGATGTGGCTCACTGTATGTCTCAAATTCTTTTACAATAGGTTACTTTACTATTTAATATCAGTGTTGTTAACACTTATTCCCAACTTCTCAAATTAAATTTTTAAATTCGCTTTTACCGCTATGAATATCGATCTTTGTTTTATAGTTTGCATACAATATTTGTTATACATTAGCGTTAAGCGTAAAATCACCACTTTGTAAACGTGTCTGTTACATTTTGAAAATATAACACATTTATAAGGCAAACATTTCTTTAAGAAAAGAAATCACCTGAATCACACACTTTGCTGATAAATGGCAACAAGCTGTTTTTTTTATTTTATCTTAAATTCATTTTATGGCATACATTTCTTAAAAATGTACATAAATTTAAATTGTCCTCTATTGTGCTTTTAAGCCCCCCGGGGTATGTAAGGAAACAATTCAAGAATATTCCACCAATACCTAGTATTCGGCAGAATTCGAAATTGACAGATCTCTTGAGATCGTAGCTAAACAGAGATCATATCTGGTATCAAGGCAGTTAGTAGCCCCTGGGGTCTCGGCCCAGACTGACTATTGGTTTAAGTCTTCAGATGTATACTTTTCTTGCGAAAATATTCTTTCTGGTATCACGTGGTGGTTGTGGTTTGGACCCAAAGACGTGATAAGGGAAATCTTAAAAAGCCTTCTTCGAGGTCTGATTTTTCACCACTTGTGGGACAGTTCGGCCTGTGGGCGGATCTCCCTTGGTGCTGTTGCTTTTCTACAGATGCTGCTAGCATATTACCAAAAGCAGTTTAAATTAGATAGCTCCAACTCCTAAACAAGTGGTAACACTTAAAAGCATTTTTTAGCCGGTTTCACACTTGCTGCCCTTGTGTGTTGGCTGCATTCACACACAGAAAACGCGGTTGGTAAACGCATTGTTTGTCACCCAGTGATTAAAATAGTTTTAGATTTCCCTAAGGATTCAGGATGTATATACGGTTAGGCATCTCCGGTGAAGAGATAGTTGACAACCCTTAATTGTGAAACTTTCAAAATTATTAATTATGAATAACTTATAAATCTTGTAACTAAGAAAGTCTTAAAATGTGTAATCACAAAAAAGGTATTCAGATATTATATTGTTGTTTTACAAACGGAACGACAAAATTAATATACTTCCAATCTAATTGTCAAACTTTGTTTTAAAGAGAAAGATGATTTGTGTGAAATTAAGTGAAATTAAAATTAATTAGAACCTAATCTAAAATATATATTTATTAGACAATTAAAATCTTTTTAGAAAGTTTTTCACATATATAATTTTTTAATTTGTTTTCATCCAAATTGAATAGTAATTTATTTACCAGCTCGTTTTATTTTGTTAACTTATTAAACCCCATTTTAATATTCACAACTTTTGCTGTCAAATGTTATTTATTCAATTTATTTAAAATAAATTAATTGATACAAATAATTTTCTTAATCATAGTCTTTGTTAACATCTTTTTTTAACTAAAATCTATAGTAGTTTTAGAAGCAGCACATTAAAAAAATATTTCGTGATTAGGTCTACAATTTCAGCAAATACAATATTCGTGTTCAAGTCATTATCTCAACTTTTTTTTTTAATAAATTTGTTTTAGAATTGCATGTCACTAAAATAAAAAGTTATCAATATTTAATAAATATTATTACTTATCATATAAATATAAATATTGATTAGTAAAATTTAAGAGCAGAGAAATTTAAATAAAAGTCATTTTTATTATTGAAACAAAGCTGCGAATAACGTTGAAAGTGACAAAATGATAATTTTTTAGGAGAGCAAAAAATCGTTTTTAAAAGCCGAGATTACTTTAATATTATTATTTAGATTATCAAAAATAGTGTTAATAAAATCTTTTATGCAAAAAATCGAAAAATTTAAATTTAAAATTACATGCCAATAATTTTTTTTTCTTTTTGTTGAAAAACGTTTCATATCGAAAAACGCGATGTCAGTTAAAAAGTTGTTCCGCTACGAAAATCATAATGACTTGTGGCTTTTAAAACCTTATTCCATGTTTCACACAAGAAAGTGTCTACTTAAAACGTTTTTCAACAGAATCTGCTCTGGAGCGATTTTTGGGAATATGATCTTATTTGTTCGTGTTATTTAAGCATTTCCACTATTTCGCTACCATTTATTTTTATTGTCTTTCCAATTTTTCACATGATCTTTACCTTTTGTACCTCTGTTACACTTATCAACGTTCTTCCACTGACTGTCTCTTTCTTACTGCATTTTGATAGTCATAAGCTGCATCATTTTGCCTGATTTGGTATATGAGTAATTAAAAGAATAATTTTAACGGTAGTTTGCAAAAAGTTGTTTTTTGAACAGCGTTATTCGCGTTGCTTCAATTGAATAAATTAAAAAAAATTTTGATAATAATAAATATACTGTTTATTTTAGGTACATATACATAAATTAAAAAATAACAATTTTGCTAACGCAAAATTGATTCTTAGAGATTGAGGAATAAAAAATATAATAATTTATAAGTTTTAATTAAAGTAAGCATTTACAGACAGCATAAATATTTAGAAAAAACTTGACGATTTCCAAATGCTGGATTTAAGTGTCTGTTTTATTTTTGTATCTAAATATTATATAACTTAATTTCAATTGTTATAAAGAATACACAATTTTTAATTTATGACATGTAACTAAACGTGTAAATGGCTACTTAAGTTTATTTTTCTATAAAGTATACATATTAAATATTTTTTTTAATTTGTTGTATGATGCCTTTTATTTTTTTTTTTTTTTTTTTTTTTTATTCAACAGTTAGTGTAAAATATTTTATATTTTGTTTTAATTTATACTTTCAAGAGATCAATACATTTTACACATTGTATAATTTTGTGTCAAATATTTTTTCTGAAAACAATTTGCAACTTGATTGGCTTCAAGAAGGTGTTATTTACTATTGACGGCGATGTTTTATTTTTAATAACACAAATTAAAATAAATAAGTATAAAAACCATTTTACAATACAACTTCATATTATTAATAAAGATTAATGTATTATAACTGTAATGTATTATAATTAGTATTTCTGACTAATATTGGGGAATTTTTTAATATCTCACACTACTTAACTTTAAACGTCATAATTGAGTAGAAGTATTTAAAGTCCAATGAATAGGCTAAATAATTATGGAAAATTATGAGATAAAATCGTGCATTTTGGTCGAGTCAGAAGTGGTTGTGGTTTTTTTTTTTTTTTTTTTTTTTTTTTGTTTTTTTAAGTTGTAACCACAATTTTAATTTAATTTTTACGAAGATTGCATTTTTTGCACATATTAAATTTATTATTTTCTTATTTTCTAAGAATTTCTATAAATTATATAAAGAAATAACAAAAATTCAAGTATTAAAAGTATAAATAGAACTAAGCAGTGCGATAAGATATTGGCGACCTGTAAGTTTGTATTGAGAAAAGAGGGAATGTTATGTACAAGCGAAATTTTAATGATTAAAGTTTGAAATAATTTCGGTTATCGGTGTTTTAATATAAATGTCTCTACTAGTGTCGTATTGTTAGGAACGACTAAACAATTTTTTATTCGAATCAAAAATATTAGCTAATCAAATTATTGTTGTTTTTAAGAATACACCGATTAAAAAAATGATAATTATATTGTCCCCGTCAAAATACATATTGGTTAATTTTAGAATGAATTCAAATATATTTTGCACGTTCTTTAATGACTTAGACTTTTTAATTTTTTATTGTTTGAAATTTCGAAAATAATCATGATTATCAGTATCTTACTATCTACTTTATCTGCTTACTTGTAATTAGGGATTGGTAAATTGATTTCGTTTTCAATAGAAAATCGATTTTGTGTTTAAAGAAAATAGATTTTCCGCAATCGAATTTACGTCTACGATTTTATACTGAAATTGATAATTGGGCTTTTAGTCGATTTTCAAAATCAAAATTTTGGCAATTTTAAATTTTGATGTTTAATAAACAGACAGAATATGAACATTTATAATACTTCAAATCAGTGCTGCCACGACTAATAACATTTTTACAACCAAAATTTTTAAAAAGGTTAGCAAATGTGAAAAAATATAACCAAATTAGTAATGTCATTTGTTAATTGAAAAAAATTTTAAAATATATAGGAAAATATTAATTACAAATTAAGAAAACAAAGAGAGCTGTAATTCTTGTTCATATTAATCAAATAAAGAGAAACTTAAATTAACTGCCAGGCCTACTATGTCGACAAGAACATTTATTTCGCATATTTATATTGAAAACAATAATAAAAAATTGAAATTTGTTTTTGTTTTCCATATTAATATACGAAAGAAATGCAGTAAAAGTTTTTATTAATTTGAGACCTTTTTCATAAATTTCAAACGTATTTTAAAACCAAATATCCATACAAATTTTCATTAAAATAGATTTCATATCCAATTAGTTTTTTATGAATACGGCAGTAAGAGTTTAACCTGTCAAATTTCCATACAAAATTCCATTTATTAAAAGTTAATAAAATGAATTTTTTTTAATACATATATCCTTTGCAAAAAAGGTTTGTACTTCCCAGTTATAAATAACAAATTTGGAAATATTAAATTGTTTCCCGCTTTTTAACTGTCAGTGGATGGGCTGCCAAATGTTGCGATTTTTTAATCCACTTGTTGATGGAAATTTACGTTTGCCGATTGGTGTCAAAGGTTTTTTTTATAAATTTAAAACACTGCAAAAAAACATTAAACAGATATGAAACAGATAATATCTCTTAAATTCACGCCCTTTTCTTACAGTAAATTCTATAAATTCTAAAATTATAGATTGGAAATCAATTTATTTTTGAAAAATCTTTAAAATTCCTTTTTTTATTTCAATATATTAGAATATACTACTGAAAATAATATAAATTTAGAACATTTCACTTCTATTCAAGTTTTTAGAATAAGAAACTTCCGTTCATTTTAAACAAATAGTTAATGAGACAATCGTAGTGCAAAGTACACATTATTCGAAGTCATAAATAATTTCCTTCGAATCTAAATACGCGATAACCCCCCTATGTAAATAAAAACGTTAAAAGCTTAAAAAAAAGGTAAATTGCAAGTGTACCAAGAAAAACATATTTATACGTACATATTATTATTTTAGAAAATAATTAACCAAAATGAAAAAAATATTCACATCTCCACATTAAGAAAAAATATTACCAATTTTGGTTAGAAATAACCAAAAGCGGCAGCTCTGCTTCAAATCTTAATTTCAGTAAACATATGTGTGTAGGTATGTTTATGAAGTTTGACAAATTTGAAGTAAAATAAAGTTGTAGTTTTACGAATTTACCTACTAATACCTTGATAGACAGCGAACAAAGTCCAACTGGCATTTTCAATCGTCTACTGGGAGTCTCATGACGAGTGTTTTTGATCGTCGACGAGCTCATTTTTTAATTGTAGACGATTCCTCGCACAGGAGAAACTGTTACACGTGCTGATTCGTATGAGAGATTCTTCCATAACACAGCAAACGACTCTTATATTAATCCTAAAGGGAATCGTTTATGATGTATGTAGAGATTATCAAAGGAATCCCTCGAACTCACGTAGGGATTATTTTACGACTCGTTAAATGCTCAGCCGTATAATTGAGCTACCTAAATAAGGGTATCAAGCGTGTTTTTATGTCAAAACTTTTAATTTTCATAAAATTTATATCAAACAAACCTTAAGGTCGCGAAATCAACACCATCCTGTCGGAAAATCTTATTTTACAGATCCTTAGGTCGGTTTGTTTTATTGAAATTTTATTGGCAATAGAATTTTCATATTTCAAAAACGCCCTTATTTAGGTAGCTCAGTAATTCGTATATGACTCTTACAAAGAGTCGCAAAAGGTTCATTCCAAGATTAAAAACGAGCGTATCAAAAATATATAAAAAAAAAAGTAATAAATAAAAATGTAGATGTTTTTGTTTTTGTAACTCGTCAGATAATCATCAGAAGACTCTTTTATGAGTTGTACCTATATTGAAAATAATCGTCTAACAAACAGCCTATGCTAGCTGGGAACATTCCTTAACATATTCGTGCCAAACCAAACATGATAATTATAAAACAAAAAAGATGAATTAAATCATAATATGATCAATAACATTCCTATTAAATAATTCCAATATTTAAATACTAGAGTTTTTTTATTCCCGCACTTTTTGGATTCCCGGGAAAGCGGGAAATAAAAATCAAATTCCCGGGATCCCGGGATTCCCGCCCAAAATTTATTATTTATTTATTTACTTATTTCTCCAATGAAACTAATATTTTTTACTGACAATTACGCTTAAAATAATTAAGTCTAGTATCCATTATGTACCAAAAACGTAAAAAATTTAATATTAAAATTATTTTAAGATACTTAAGAGGTTATTTTTATGTCAATAGGATCATAGAAATCAATATACATAGGTATATGCATTGTCAAATTCAGAGATCATTTGCATAATTAGAATGAAAATATTGTTACAGAAATTAGATTTGTCTGAGAATTATTTATGGTTTTAGTTATAAGTTATCTTGTAAATTATAGTTTTATG
Source organism: Pollenia amentaria (assembly GCA_943735925.1). Taxonomy (NCBI): domain Eukaryota; kingdom Metazoa; phylum Arthropoda; class Insecta; order Diptera; family Polleniidae; genus Pollenia; species Pollenia amentaria. The sequence goes on along the minus strand of OX031009.1, from coordinate 204,926,923 downwards.
TCATATTAGTTACTATTTTTATGAACGCCACTGTAATAAATTTTCTAGCAATTGTAATTGTAGACTTTAGATTTAGATGTATAATAGTTATTTTAAAATAATTCGAACACAACATTCTAGAAAATACTAGACGGTTCTTGAATCAACAAGGAATAGTTTTGAACTATAAATTCAGGCTAACTCATAAAAGTTTAGTTTAGTTTGATTGGAGACATTAAACGGTTCAGATCGATACTTACAATTGTGGTTAAAATATGTAAACATTATAATTAATTTCAATAAAGTTTGTAAAGTTTAATTCGTGTGTGTATTTATTTTGTTAAAAGAACTCAAAGGTTTATTATAAAGGGAAAAACCTTAACGCGTTTTATAAGTAAAAACGTAACAGTATTAAAGTCTTACATCCAATTTCATCAAGTTCAGTTAAAACTTAACTGTTACCTTAACTTCCAGCTAACAATATATTTTCGACAGTTATAACTGGTAGTTAATTATAAGTAAACTTGGTGAATTTGGCCGTTAGTGGAATAAAATTTGTGGAAGGGCGATTAGGAACTGAAAGCATAACATTAGGAATTCTGAAACAATTTTACCGTTTAACAAATTCAGCAGGAAGGAGAAATTGTATTTGCTACATATATTTAAAAACATATTTTTTACAATTTTATAACCCTTAATCAGCAGTGATGTATGAAGTTATACTAAGTTTGCCATTCCATGTGAATCTTTTTTAATATTCATCTAGGATCCCATAACGTATTTGTATTGTGAGTCCTTCGTTTATTCTAAGCTGATTTCGCCATATGGGTGTCAAATTGTTTCTAGATCTTCTAGGCTGTTTGTGGCTTAATTCCAGCAGAATCGCTTCAGTATGAAAAAGAGTTATGCACCCAAATGTGGAACTACCTCAATAAAAACTCAACAAAAACTTACATAAATTTGTGTCAAAATGCAGCCATTGTCATTAAATTTCAACAAATTCGTTTTATAAGGCACCAAATTTCGTGAATATCGGTCCATATTTTACCTACGGCTCGATGTTTAGATTAATCTCGTAAATCATAGAAGTATGGCTAAAAGCGTTACGAATAATGCTTTTGTGGTGCAATTTAGCATAATCTTCTTTCATAAGACTCAAAATCACTTGAAATGCCTTATATAAAGCACAATCTAGGATAACACTTTACTACGCCCTTAACCGCAAAACCTTTTAATATTATTGTAATATTTACACTTCAGTTTTCTAAGACAAGGAATACAATTTTGGGAGATAGGTCTATAATTTATCATAGGCCCTATATAAGGCCCATTCTCAAAAATTAGCTTAATAAGTCTTAAACTGTAGCAAATTTTAATATTGTGGTAAAATTAAGTTGGATTAAACTACTAACACAGTCTAGACACTAGTCCGACATAGATTTACTAAAGTTTGAAAAAAGATTTTCTTCAAAATTTTCCGGGAATCCCGCAATTAATTCCCGGGAAAGCGGGAATTGACAACAATTGAAAATCCCGGGAATTCCCGGGACGGGAAATCCCGAAAAAAAACTCTATTAAATACCCAAAATGAGTCGGAAAACTGAAAGCAGTTTATCCATACAGAGGATATTGCTAGGGAATAATTGTGTGCATCCTTGCTATATCAGTTCCCTATGAAATTTGATCTTTTAAAGCTAAATTTATGATAGTTCCGTAAAGAAAAAGACCTAACAATTATTTTATTAAATCAATAAAGTTTGTTACCTGAAATCAAATCTATTTTAAATTGATTTTAAGGTGCAATTAATATATTTCACAAAATGATATAAAAAAGTAAATCGAAATCGAAAATCAATTTTTGAATCTATCCCAATAAGCAATTTTGCTGGAATCCAAGTATAAATCAAGTGTAACTCCAGTCCTGTTTTCCATTTTCAAGCCTTGAATTATGCTTGAATTACACTGTAATTCAATAGCATACTCCAGCAAAATGGGTACTGGAAATCCAGTCGAACATAACAATGTAAATACAGTGTAATTCAATCGTTGAATTACAGCCTCAAACACATAATAATTAAACTTGAATTCAAGTATTTAAATCAAGTATAAATCAGACCTATAAAACCAATATAAATCAAGCCTACAATTCCAATGGAAATCAAATTAAAAAAAATTGAATATTGAAGAAAGAAAAAAAATAATGGTGTATGAAATTATTGATCTTCCTTAATAGTTTGTGGTTTATTCACATTATACTATAAATCATCTGCATATAAATGTGATATCATTGGGACGCAATTTAAAAGTGATATACGGTGGTACATTTTTTTTAGTGCTAGAGTAATATAATACGGTATCGAAGACAATAACGCAAACGGTACCATTCGAGTTACCTTTAAAATTTTTCCGTAATACCACATAAATATTACATACATTGTTTATACATAGTATGTATGCATGTATATTTGTATTTGTTTTGTTGAAGACCTCGTTACGTTTGATTAAAGTCCAAGGAAATTAATAATTTTATTTTTTTCGAAATTATTAAAATCCTTTTCCTCCCTATCAGCGCACAGAAATAAATTTTAAAAATATTTTTTCCCAAATATTTTTTTTGATAGCTTAAGCAATACAAAAGTTTAAAAAAAAGAGTTTCAAACATTTTTGTATGAACTGGAATTTGACTTGAAAATTAGGCATAAATTAAAGCTGAATTCCAGCAATATTTAAAGCACTTGAATTTCAAAAATTTTAGTGCTTATTGGGTATGTATCATTCCCTACTTGTAATCAATTTCTACTAAAAATGTAATATCTGATTCAACTCTTTTAAGTCAGACTAAGGGAAGTACAGCAAAAATAAACATATTATTTATCTAAAATAAAAACTGCAAGTGTCATAAAAACAGGTATTTAAAATTAACGATTAAAATATGTAAACTACCAAAAAAAAAGCAGGACAACTAAATTTTTAATAAGTCAATTGAATTCATAGCTCTTTCCAAACTTAAGAAAAATTATTTGAAACTGCACGTGATATCTGCCATAAAATTGCTTAACATTAAACTGCTAAAAGGGGAAAAACTTGAAAATGTAATGTAATTATTATGCATTTTATGTTTTTAGTATGGAGACAAAAGTTCAAATAGGTAGGTATGTAAATCTTTTAAATTTGAAAGTGATTTTTATTTTATTTTTGTTATTTTCAAGGGCAAAATCGAACATTATAACATTTTAAATATGTATAAATACCTAGTTGGGGTGGCTGATTTATGTGCTACAAACAAAAAACAATCAAAACACGCAAAAATATAGCAAAACAAAAAATCATTAAAAAAAACAAATCAATGAACCATAGATGATTGTTTATGTCTAGCTAAAGTTAGAACCAATAAACAATATTTACAATAGCGTACATATTTATAATTTGGCTAAAATAAATTTATATACCTAATGTACTATAATGCTTTTTGCATGTACATATTTAGATAAATAATATTGTTCACTTTTTTTGTATATATTTAACGTAAATGACGGTGTAATAATATTTAGTATTTGAACAAGTGCCACAAACTAAAATAAATAACTTAAATATTGTTTTAAGAGATCAATACTTGTTTTTTTATTAATATAACAAACTTACCCACAAATAATAATACCAAAACACTGTACTAAAGCTGGATAAAAATTATTCATAGCTATCGTAGAATCATGATCAGGAGCAGCTGTCGTTGTAATGGCAGCTGTAGTAGTTGAATTTAAAGCTGCCAATAAACCATCTATTATAGGATTTTTGGTGGAAGCATCAAAATCTTCAAAACTTTCTGCATTAGCCACATGAGCATAAACAGCCGAATCACCATGCAAAGCAGCTAACATCATTGAACTATCCATATTGTAAAATTTTATTTGATGGATGTGAAACGTGTTTGTTACAGTAATTATGGTTATTTTTTTTTTTTTTTTTTATTAAAAACAAAGACAATGTTTTAGGGATGATCGATAAATTTTATCAGTAAAATGTTGGATTTTACGTGGAATTTAAATATTTAGTATTTTTTTTAACTACGTCATTGTGTGGGTTAATTGTTTTCAGGTTCTTTGTCTCTATATAATCTATAAAAAGTGGGTGAAAATACGTCAAAGGTCGGCCCAAATAGAAAAGAATTTTCAATTAAAGAGCGCAAGTCTATCTACGGTTAATATCATTTTAAAATTTCTGGAATATTTTTTAAGCAAAACTTATTATGCACCTTAATTGAATTTATTATACATATGTTATTTATTTTCAACTTATTTATTATTTAAAGCACTTTCATTTTTCTAAAAAAAATTGTTTACTTTATTTTCTATTGTACACTTTTTATTTCCTGATTTTATTTCATTTTTATAAACAAGTTGTTATAATTAATAAAATATTTTTTATCAAGTATTTATAACAATTTCTTTGTTTTATGCATCAATTATGCTAACAATTTGTTTATTTAATTATTATTTTTATATTTATTTCACGCTAAAAATTCGATACTACTTCTTCAAACGTACACTCGCGTTGACATTTTGTTAGGAAATGTCAGACAAAAGAGAACAACTGGCTTATATCAGCTGTAAGCTAATGTTGCCACATTACTACAAGTAAGCTTTTTTTATTAAAAATAGTGCTAGGTAACGAAAAGATTAATTAATATATTAGTTTTGAATTTTTAATAAAAAATTTTTACTAATGCAAAAATATTCTGTCAAAGCAAATATTGGCAAAACTGCATGTGGTCATCAACAACAGGCTGAGCGACATTGTCTTTCTTTGTGTCGTGCACGATTTACGCGACACTTGCTTAAATATGTCATCGACGATTGGCATTAGTTGTCCCTAACGTGTCGTGCAGGAATTAACATTGCGATATAGCCAGCTGGGAAGTTTCTAAACGAAAATTTGTATTTAATTTCAAAAACGGGCAGAATATATTAAAATTTTAGACCTTTGCTTAAGCAAATGACAGTTTCATAAAACTTACCAAAAAGTTTCTTTAAGTTCAATATGGTTAGGCTCATATAATTTACAAGTATTCGCACATTTGCTTAAGCCAACTTAAACACATTATGGTTGAGCCTTAATTCTGGATCTTATGGAGAGGGCGTGGAGAAACCTTTAGCTGAAACATCCTATTTTACAAAATTTATTTTATAAATTCCATACACAGAAAGAAAAAAACTCGTACTAAATTTAAGTTTTTTCTTTTTATTTTAGGATGAGTCGTACTTAAAAATTTTTAAGTACGGATAGCACTGAAAAAAACTAAAAACAATCCAAATTGGGATAACTTTCGAAAACCAATGTGCGTGCATACGCGTCTTTTGCAAAAGTTTTCTGTAGAAACAACATCACTACAAAATAAGAAAAAATGATTTGCTTACTTTGTGTAGAGCTAACAACAACGCTATAAGAAGAAAAATATTGATTATATTTATTTTTCTAGGAAGCGATATTATATTTGTTAAAATTATTTAGTTAAATATATCAAATTTTCAAAGTAGAATGATTACGAAATCCGTAGCGGGCAGGGTGTTGGTGTCTTATAATTGAGAATTCTTCTAAATATAAACAAAGGGCGGAATACAACAAAATTTAAATAAGCATGCGTAAAAGGTAAGTAAATATAATATTCTCTCTATCTCTGGTTCTCTGGTGTAAGTGTTTGGGTAAAAATCATTATAATCTCACTTTCGGACTATTTCAGGAACGAATCAGGGTTAAGTACGGGGTACTTGAATAATCCATACTTGAATCAAGCATTCTGTACTTAAATTAAGGAAATCAGAACTTACCGTACTATTGACACCGTTGTGGCTTGATTTAAGTACGGATGAATTGATTTGTCTTGAAAAAATTCATAGCTTATGTATATATCTAAGTATGGATATATCTATGCATAAATTTTAATTAAATCGCTTAAGGCCGGTATTCACTATCCTACATAATCGTACGATTCATTCACACGAAAATCTGACGGAATTCTATCCGACTTAAAAAAATGTCTGCAAAATCTGCTGTCGATGCCACACTATCCCACAAAAAAGATGCAAACTCAAATTACTCAGCTACTTTACAAGAATATGCAACTCTGATCGCATAGAATCTATCATTTTATGAAAATTTTCATAAATATTTGCAAGTCGGACAGACTGTCAAAAAAATCTGCCACTCAATGCATTTTTAAGCCACACTGTCATACATTATGAGCACACACGATTTTTTTGACATATCGTGCGACTAAATAGGATAGTGAATACCGGCCTATAGATTGATTCGGAGAGGCAGAAATTTTCCTCTACCTCACCTCGTGGTCCTATTTTTTAAAAAGTTAATATCTAATGAGTTCATATAAGTAGGAATCTATCTATCTTTAAAATTGCATTAAAATCTGTGAGATAGTTTTGTACATTCAGAAATTGTCCCTACTTCCCCACGGAGTCCTATAGTTTAAAAAAACAATGTATAGCTAATGTGTCCATTAGAGCGTACCACCTGACAAGAAAAAAAAGTGCACCGTACCACCTCCAATATAATATGATATATCAATGTTTTTGTCTCGAGAAAACCAATGTTTTGCCCTTAGGGCATTGACCTCAAGTATCTTGTTCTAGTATTTATCCACCAGATCTCTGTTCGTACCACCCTTATGTCAGAAAATTGAAGCTCGCAAGAAACTATTAAACTTTTTTCAATGACACCTGTTTAAAGCACATCGGTTGGGTGGTTCCAGAGTCTATAGAGGACATAAACAATTTTTTTTATATTTCATATATTATATGTAGATTATTTTATAAACATTAATTTAAAATTTATTTTTGTATGCAATAAAAAAATTATCGACTTTACTCCAGTATTAACAGTAAAATAGTTATCAAAGAACCAAATAAGGAAATGAGTTGAATGTTTTTAAGTGCGAGCTATAATCTGTCAACAAAATTTTAAAAAATTTTTTAAATTTTATTAGCATTTTGTTTTTAACGTGTAAAAATTGAAAAACACTTATTAACAACAATGTTTTCGTAAACAACTGTTCACTAAGTTGCCACATAGTTAGAATTTTTTATCAAAACAAATACATAAAATTAGTCATCATTTAGAAGAATCCCATAACTCCAAAACTTTCATTCTTTTAATTAAATTTTCCCTGAATTTAAAACAAATTTCTTCAAAAAACAAATTTTTTAAGGCGAAACCATGAATCGTTTATTTGGAAGAGGAAAATCCAAAGAGCCAGCACCAAATTTAAATGATTGCATTAAGGGTGTAAGTTGGTTCTTATTGTCGCAACCATTTATTTTATGACATTTAAGATATAAGTAGTTGTTTAATGAAATCATCTTAATTCAGGTTGATCAACGAGCAAGCAACATAGAAGAAAAAATAACCAAATTAGAAAATGAATTGCGTAAATATCGGGAACAAATGTCCAAAATGCGTGAGGGACCAGCTAAAAATTCGGTAAAGCAAAAGGCAATGAGAGTTTTGAAACAAAAAAAGGCGTAAGTTTATATTGTTAGTTATAAGTTTTGTGAATAATTAATTGAGATTTTAGTTATGAACAACAAGCAGACGCTTTAAGAAATCAGTCATTTAATATGGAACAAGCTAATTACGCAGCACAATCACTTAAAGATACCCAGGCAACTGTCGCTGCCATGAAAGATGGCGTCAAACAAATGCAAAAAGAATTTAAGAAAATCAATATCGACCACATTGAGGTAATGATGAAAAATTGTTTTGGAAAGTGAAGATTTTTTATTTTGTCTTTATTTAGGATATACAAGATGATATGGCTGATATGTTAGAGCAGGCAGATGATGTCCAGGAAGCTTTGGGTCGCACTTATGGAATGCCCGAGGTTGATGATGATGAACTTGAAGCTGAGCTGGATGCTTTGGGTGATGAAATTGCGCTCGATGATGATGCTAGTTATTTGGATGATGTTGTAAAAGCTCCATCTGCACCTGATAAGGAACCTGGTGCTGACAGCATTATTCCAGGCAATAAGGTAAGATTTTTTTTCATTTATAAATGTAAACGATTATTAAATTTTACAAACGCTTGTAAATGATAAATTTCATAGAAAATTTGTTTTGTAATCATTATTAATTTTAAAATATTTTTATGATAAAACATATGTATTTTTAAAAGGACAAACAAATCTTTTGTGTTCATTTAAAAATAAAAGAAACAAAAAAAAAACTATTACCAAAGCCTTTTTATGAAGAATAAAACATATTTCCAAGTAAATGAACACATTTTTTTTTAATTTTTTTATAATATCTTATAGAATTCGATTGAAACTGATGAATTTGGTTTACCAAAGGTTCCCACATCTGTCAAGACGTCTTAAAAACACCTACTCAATTTAATTAAGAATTAAACTACGTTATGTAATTTTTTATTTGTTATTACAAAAATCTTTATTTTTCATTTCTCCTTTTTTTGCTTTAGAAATTAATTACTAAATAAAAAATCAACAATTTAGAATATAAATTTGAATTCCTTTTTAAAATATAATTTGTGTTAAAAAGAGTTTATATTTTTTAAATAAATCATAATAAAAATAGATAAAATATTATTATTATTATTATTACTGGCAAATAAGTCATATTAACAATAATGCAATATATTTGTGTTTATTGGACAATTATTTTGATTTTAACAATTAATTTATATTTTAACAACTATGTTTTTGTTGAGAGAGTATGAAAGAGTTATTCGTACGTATTAATTTGTGTTAATTTGGTAAAGGAAGACTTTTGTTTACAACACTTTTCCCAAATAAGTTTATTTTAGAAGATTAAAGTTATAAAAACAAAAACTTAATAGTTATATACATATATTGAACTAATTTTAACCAACTTGGACCATGAAATTAAAACACGGAACATACATACATATACATTAGGTGTGTTCCACAAGATCTCGAGCAAGACATAATTCCGTCTTGCTTGAGATCTTGTGAAAAACTCTCTGAATTTGCCAAAACTACCCAAAATTGCTGAAACGCAAAAAACCATTTTTGCACTTCTTCAAACACTTTTGCTGCTTACTTCAAATTAAGATCTATTTAAGTGATTTTAGACGCTTAAAATTCATAACATAAAACAAAAACATTTGCATCATTGTCATTTTTTATATTTTTTCTTCTTATAAAAGATTAAGGGAAATATGTATGCAAAAATTTATTTACTACTTTAATTTTTTCTTTAAAATTTTACATTTTGCTTTTTAATATATTTGTTAAACTAAACTTTTTCTATCAAAAGTTACTTTCGGGAATACAAAATTTATTATTTTTTCATTTAATGAATTTTTTTTTTTTTGTAAATTTTTTCTGATTAATTTTTCTGTTTCATATGTAAACAAAAACAGCTAATTTTTATTCTTGTCCGAACTTACCCAAACAAAAGGTTCGTTCAAATTTGTACAAGAAATGAAAACAATTACTCTCTCAATTACTCTCTTAATTGCACAAAAATTGTTATATGGAACGCTTTTGGGTAACGTTGTGCAAGTTCGGACTGTTTCGTTATGCATGTGGAACAGAGCTATTTTTAATAAAAAAAACTTGTTGAATTTCAAACCTTATTTCGTTTTTAAATTTTATAATAACAAACTTTCATAAAAATAAAAATTTTATATGTATGTATGTTTTAATATTTAATTTAGCACTATATATGAATATCCATATTTATTTATAATTTAAATTTTATTTAAAACGTTATTTTCTGTAATTTAACACATTTGCTTATTGTTGCAAGATAGATTGCAAATAAATAAGGCCATCACGATGGTCATTGTGCAAATTTGCAGTGCTTATTATGATTGATCGTGAGCACACCAGTTTTATTTTGTATGCAAATGTGCTATTTTTCTAAAAAATTATTCTGGCGACACATAAAACTGCTGGGATCACTCTGAAAAATCTGAGGCCAAATTACGACATTCGATATCGATCGACATTACTATATAATTTAAATGGGAATTACGATCGATATCGAATTCCGTAATTTGGACCCTGCATTTGTTAACAATTATATATAAGCATATTAAATTAAATGTTTTCTATTTAAATTATTTAAATTTCATTCTTTATTTAATACAAAGGGTGGGTTTTAACCAAAATTTTCAATTTATAAGTTTTCTTAACAAACAATATGGTGCTTAATATGTCAAACGAAGTAAAATAAAACAAACTGCGAATATATATATATACATATCGTTGTTGTGTTGTGTAAATGTGTGTATTTTGGCACACATTTGCATCGTTTTCACACCTTGTACTACCAATCGTAAAGCCCTTAATATGTCATAATAATAAGAATAAATTTAAAAAATTATTTCGTTTTTAAATTTTATAATCAGGTATGTGATAAAAAGATCGTTTTTAGCTGGAGTGGTTAATTTCGACCGAAAATTAATTATTGAAGAAGTCTTAATTTTTCAAAATACAATTCAATTAATATCTATATACATATGTATATAAAAATCAAACGCTGTGTCTAAGTCTCGCTAAAACTCGAGAACTACTTGGCCGATTTTCAAACGAGTACATGCGTTGGAAAGGTCTACTTTCACTGATGGTTTATAAAAAAAACCATCGAAAAATTTCTACGAATATGCGTTATTCGCACACTTTTACGATGGTGTGTTTTCTCTATATAAAATGTATTTTTTTCCTTATGAGAAAAATGTCTATTCTTTTTAGAAAATTTAATTTTTTAGACAAAGACGTAAACGTATGTTATTGTATTGTCCAGCAACGCGGGCAGGGTTACTCTAGTATATAATAAAAAATTTAAAAGAATATAAGTTAATAACTAACATATTTATTGTTTATAAAGTTCAATATCCCCTGTCGCAATTCGATTGCTGACACATTAAAAGTTAATTTCATTTTTTATTAAAGTTTAATCTCCTCTGTCGCAATTCAATTGCTGACACATTTAAAGTTAATAATTAACATAGTTTTTTTTCTTTTATTTAAAATGCTGATGACATGTCTGCATTGAATGCAATTCAATATTATGATTAGCTGTTCGATAAATATAAGTAGTTAGTAAGTAAAAATAGATAGTAGTAAAATTAATAATTAATCAACAAGACCGATCAAGAAGACTTAGTATTCCGGCAGTACAATATAATATAATTTAAATAAAGATATAGAGGACATAGTCCTCTCTTTAAAAAAATAGTTTAAGTTAAATAAAGATATACAGCCGTATTCATAACAAAAAGTTAGCCACAGTTTGTACACTACGTACAACGAGCTGCTAACTAGAATGCCGATTAAGCTTAGCAGCTAGTTAGCGGCCACAGAGGCCATAGTCCTCTTTAAAAAATAAAAAAATAAAAAGTGTTTTTATAATTTATACACACGAAAACAAAGAAGACGTATTAGAAATCAATTTTTTAAGGCACTAAAACGAGTTTTCAAATCGTTTTGTTTTCAAAATCGTTTTTCATCACATACCTGAATTATAACTTTGTATTACTAAATTTATTGATTAGCCATAACTAAACTGGGATATTAGCTCTCTTTTAAAGTTTTGAAAAAAAAAATTCTAGAATTAAAAAGAAATATTTTTTGCAAATAGTTTTTTTTCTTTGTATAAAAAAGAACAAAACTTCTGCATTAAAATCAAAAATTTGATTAATCAAATTCTTGACTAGCCGGTTAATTTTTATTTTATTAATCAAAACCATGATTAATCAAGAAATCAGAAATTTGAATAGTAAAAATGTTGAATAATTAAATAATTTTAATACGATTTTCTTTGTTCATAAGTTTCTTTTAGATGCTTATCACAGTATGCAATATGGCAGGACCTTACATCAAAATCTAATGGCTTTTCATTCACTTTATGTGGTAAATTACAAAAGTTTCGAATTTCGAATAAAATCATTTGATTAATCAAAATTAAAATTATTCAATTAATCATTATTTTGATTAATCAGAAATATTGATTAATTGATTAATCATCATTTTGATTAACCGATTAATCGCACATAAAGATGTATTGCAAACTTTTTAATTTTACTTAAGGCAAACCTAAAAAAAAATTAAAAAAATTAAGGAAAAGTCCTACAATAAATTATTTTTAATTTTTTTAATTTCTTATAATTTTGTAAAAAATAACCACACTTTTGTTCACAAAATACTTGGGTTTTTAACGAAAGGTGGATTATCATTTTATATGGTTATATAGTAGTTTTACTAACAGCAACAAAATATACATATTTAAAAAAAAGTTTAAAATTATAAATGTATTTTGTTGTTGTGAATATAAATTAATAACCATATAACGGGCTAACCAGCTTTCCTTGAACAGCCCAACAAGTTAAAAATGTTAATTTTTATGACATTTTTCCTTTATGCTAGAAACACAACTATTACGAACGACGAATTATTCGCCATCAAAAATAGAACACACACATCGGGAAAAAGAAAGAGTAGCATACCTTCCAGAACGCCTCTGTAATCCTTCTTTTGGATGTACAAGCTCCATTCCATATTGTTATCTTTTTTACACACGTTAGTATCACGGGTTAGGCCTTTCGCTCTCGCTTCTTTGGCAGGTATATAAGAATGACAACTAGATAAAAAAAATATTTTTTTTACTTTTGCTTTGGTAAAAAACAAAACAAAAAATGCTACTCCTTCTCTTCTCCTTTTTCATAGAAGCGAGTGTAGAAAGTTCATCTTATCTTTTATACGAAAGAGCCGAGGCCTTATATGAGGCATTCTTTAGCAGTTAGAGCCTGTTCACTTGAAGCGACATGTCCCCTGCGACACAAGTTTTCGGGTGATGGCTGTGGTGGAGAGTACGGAGTAATAATTGTCGCACGTAATGCAAATTGAAGCGACAATTTTGACATTTCTCTTTTGCATCTTTCATTCTCTTGTATTCTTCTCATGTGATGTATCACCGATCGCTTTGTTGCTGTAACGCAATCCCTTCATGTAAACGCAAGTAGATTTAAGAAGGGACACCAAAAGAGAACGCAGGCAGTGCCGCGGCGAAATGTCCCTCCATGTAAACTGACTCTTAGCTAAGAATGGTAATTGAATCAAAAACATTTTTAAGCAGGCCTTTAATAAGGCCTGAAGTAAGAAGGTCTTCTCAGTTTTCCCGCTGGGCATTGGTGTATATGAAAATATATACACACAATCATTGCGTAGACCGAAATTAGTCGTGCTTGGTTTATTTCTGTTTGTTACGAACGATCAGACGAACAAATTGAGACAGCTGCTTTTTATTAGAATTTTCACATGTTTAAGTAAATGCAAAGTTTGTCGTTCGACCCAGTTGTGTTTATACCATTATTATGCGAATTTTTTTAAGATTTAATATTTGTTATAATTCTGTTAAGAAAAACATAGAGCTTTCTTAAAAATATTTGAAGTTTTTTTTAATATCTACAGATTTTTTAAAGTTAAAAAAGATTTTTTAAACAATTTATTAATTAAGTTTTAAGGAAACAATTTAACAAATTTTGCTTTAAATAGTAAATATTTTGCTAATTTGTATACGTTTTACAAAAAAACGCGAAAAGGTATAAAAATTGGCTTAGCCGAGTATAACTTAGGTTTAATTAAAAATGTATTTAATACAAATAAATTAATTTTGAAACATGTAAAATGAAAATGGGAAAAATATAAACAAGTGAAGGTAAGTGAGAAAAATTGTCAAAGGGTTCCGTTTTTAAACAGCAACTAAACTTTAATCGTTATACATACATACGTGCATACATACTAGTGATGTTACGAATATTCGCCAATTTCATGATATTATACGCCAAACTCAATCGAATATTTTGCGAAAAAAAACAGAACCCTTGTCTTTAAGGCAAAATAACAATCTTCTTTTAGTAAAGCAAAAAGCAAACAAAACATATCAAGGGTTTATATTCACTATCTCCTGCAACTTGGACCAAAATGAGTTTTTATGGGAAAGTCATCGATGACGGTATACCCATGTATGATATCAGTTTGGAAGCGAAATATATATATTTGGCAGATTGGTATTGAAATCCAGCAAAATCGATTCAGTAGAATCAGAGCTATGAATCAAAATGTGGAATCACCACCCTAAAAAATTGATAATTTTGTTACAAAAACAAACATAAATGGTGGAATAATCCACGGAATGATATACGATTTTGCACAAATTCTTTTTTTATTTACCATATGCCCCATTTAAAGACTTCTACCGTAGCCTAAAACCGTAGCAGATATAGATATTGCGGTAAAATTTGTTCCAACTTAGCCTCATATGGCCAGAAAAATGTCATGAAATTTTGTGAAATACGGTCCATAATTTACCTTAGATCCCACATTAAGCAGCCTTCTGAAATTCACTGTAAACGCTAAAACTAATTTCACTGCTGTATTGAAATTTTATTGAATTCATGTTTTATATACCAGAAATCACTCTACAAATTTTGGGATGATTGGTCCATAATTTACCATGGGTCCAATATAAACTCCCCACCTGAAAATAATTTTAGTTTGGCTAAAACTGTAACAAATCATAATAATTTATTCAAGCTTTTTCTTAAATGTTCAAAAAAAACAAGCCCAAAACTTTCTGTTTTTCGGTCAATAATTTAATATAGATCTAAACCGCAACCAATTTTAATGCTGACGTACGTTTTTGGTAAAGATTAATTAATAATATATAGATATCATAGAGTCCAATCCTGAAATATTCGAACTGTCGGTGGAGGGTATCAAAGAAAAAACGCAGGAGTTTCGAAAAATGTATATTTGTATTTTTTAAGTAAGTTGTAAACTTTTTATTTCTGTTTTTTTTTTTTTGTTTAAAAGATAGATGGGGTGTCAAAGAGGTTCCAAAATTTAAAAAAGTGCCATACACCTGTCCGCTTATATTTTTAATGAACAACGAACGATAAGTATTAATTTTTTTCTCTCTCTGATGTAACCGGATCTACCCGTTTTCACTCTTTACCCCGTCAGATCTTAATAAAATATATATTTTGTACTTTCAGCTGGTGTATTTTTTCGTTCACGTCGGTTGGCAGCAGATGAGGAAAGTATTTTTAACTGTTTTGCCTTTGCCAATTAATATATAGATACATTTTAAGTTTTATTATACAAAAGCTCTTATCTACTAGTATTAAAAGAAATTTTTACCAAAATGTTAATGCACAATCTCCTATCTTCGTTACCAAAGTAAATAACGGGAAGGACAATGAAAAGAGAGTATGTATATATTATTTATAATTCTTAGACAATATTGTAAAAGAAATAAATCAAATCCGCGTACGAATCAGTTCTTTTGCTCTACTGAAGAATTGTATTTTTGTAGATCGGAGATTGTGAATATAGGCCCTCGATATGTTTTTCAAAATTAGAATTAAAAAGGTCATTTTAAATAAAAAAATTCATTTTAAATAAAGAATCAAATCTCAATAAAGCAATATTGAACTTTAAAAAAAAAGTTTCGAAGTCTTTTCTCGCTCAAGCCTATTGCAATGCGGTGTAGAAATAAGTACCGCACCAATCAACATTCGCTCGTTCCGGGCAATCGTTGGTGGAGTCAAAAACTTGCCTGGCTATAGGTAAAGGAAGCTCGTATTTTCCTTATTAACTTTACACCATGTCAGTAAGTATAAAAGTTTAAAAATGTTCAGTAGTGACATTCAGATGCGAAGTTGATAATTTCATATAGTATTGTGACTGATTTTTTTTTTTCAATTTATTGCTATCGTCGCAAACGAGAGATTTTTTCAATTAAATTTAAGATATCTAGTGGCGCATAGTTTTAGATTGGGTATTCGTATTTGGCGAATATTGGCGCAGATACTCGTATTCGCGAATATTAAGAATTGAGTCTCGTAAAATCATTTATAAATACGATGGCTAAGCTCAATTTTTTGGTAGTTAACAGGTTAAAAAAAACTCAATAAACGGCGTAAAGTTTTAGATATAATGTATGTATATAAAACTTATTTAAAGTTTTAATACACTTTTTTATAAAAAGGCGCAACAAATTTAGTACTGTGGCTCCAGAAATTTCAAAGCCATCTATTTTATAATAAGCCATCGACATATTAAATATTAATGGTATTCAGTTCAATTTTTTTTTTTTTTTTACATTTTTTTACATTTTTTTTTATTACAACAAACACAAGGAAAAATTTTAAATACAAATTTTCAATTTAAACAACCTTTAATCAGCTGTAAAATAATCAGGTGTAAAAGTTGCAAGGAGCATTGCAATTTTTGAAGAGTTTTCTTTTCTTACATATTATCTATGTTGATTACAAACGTATTAATAAGATAATTAATCAAATTTTTTGATTGACAGGTTCTTTTACTCTTTTTGTTTGAAACGTTAAATATATACAACTTTACACTTTTAAAATATAACAAACACCGCTCACTTTAATATGAGTGCAATTTTTAATTTTTTCTTTCAACCAAAAAAATCTGAACTAAATACCCTTATTATATATTTTGTTTGAGTTTTACAAAATGCTTATTAGAAAAAATATTCAGAATTATTAATCGCTGTTTAGTTTCCCATCTTATTTTGAAATATTTTTTAAACACTTATTTTATAATGATAAAATTACTTTTTTAATGTTAAATAAATTAAAAAAATATAAAGTCTTGTGATAGTTATTTATAAATAAAAGGAACTAGATACAAAAAATAAGGAAAATAATTAAAATTGTGTTCGGTTTACCAACTTTTGCTTAAAGATAAGTATATAAATCACAATTAGTAAATGTGGGTGCAAAAATATATATATAAATAAACTTCCTGATTTACTCTTAAATTTTATAACTTAATTATTAAGGATGTTTAAGATTATAAATAATAATGTTAAAAACATCTTTAAAAAAATGGAAATAAATTTTCAGTTTCTAAAAAAATTTTTCAATAAACTTTTATATTTATCTAGAAGTTCGTTTAGTTAGTCTTAATTTGCACACATAAACTATTTTTGAACTTAAAAAAACTGAGCTTGAGGTTTTTCTTTTTTATATAAAAAATTTTATTATATTAATTTTATAACTCCAATATTTCGATACAGCACTGTGTATCATCATCAGGCAAAAATTAAACAATTAAAATACCGTTTTTTTTAATAATGAAAAAACAATAATAATTGTCACATAGAAAATTACATTCTAAAAAATTTTTAATTTTCTGTTTGGTTAATAATTTACGTGATATGTTATATGTCTTTGTGTCAAATATTTTCGACTTTTCTAAATGTCCCGATTTTTTTTTTTTTTTTGTAATATAAGTTAGAGATTTGTAAATTTTTTGTTCTGTAATTATACCCTGCTATTTAGCCATATGATTATTGTATTGTCTTATTAAATTTGATATCGGTTCCATTGGAAAACGAATTATCCCTCAAAATATCATTAGTTTTTCTCAAATTCTTGTTATGAAATTCTAAATCACTTATTCTCAGTATTCTTTCTATAAGATTTTTTGCAGTATTAAGTACATATAACTCTCTAAGGATGTTTGAAGAAATAATTAATAATTCTACCAGAAGAAGTAGGTTTCTGGTACCAATCCATTAATAATTTTTCCCTTCTTCTTATTAACAAAATATCTAAATATGGAAATTTTAAGTTACACTCCTTCTCAATAGTAAATTTAATGTCCGGGTGAAATGAGTTTAAAGTTGTCAAAACATTTTCTATTTCCGAACCTCCAGTAATGCAAAATAAGTCGTCAATATATTTTGTCAAAATTTTTGGTTTAATAGTCAATTTTGCAATAAAAATATCTAATAATTTCTCCATAAAAATATCTGCAATAATTGGTGATTGGAGTTATAAAAAAATGTAATAAAATTTTTTATATAAAAAAAAACCTCAAGCTCAGTAAATCATACAAAAATTTTAAAAGTTAAAAATTTTTAAGGTTGAATAAAATAAAATAAAAGAGATACAAACTTCAAAAATTTTTGCATTTAAAATACAAAAAACCTCTAAGCGAAAAATTTCATGTACTGGTTAGAAAAATCTTAGTTTTTATAAATCATTTTCATGACCAAAAACTAAATTTATGTAACAAAGAGATGTTCGGACGGAAGTCTTTTACTCACAGATACCAACATTTTAAAACTAACATCGCTTTAAATTTTCTATTTATGTGGTTAAATGCCCAACTTACGGGTCCTTTGTATACGCACCGTATAAAAATAATGAATATGATTGTTTTTAATTAAAACTTAAATTTGAAAATATTTCAGCTAAATATCACATTAAAAAAAATGAGAAATCAGATTAAACAATCCTCTACTAATATTTTAAGGGATCTTCTAGAGTATTGCAATGCTAAAATAAAAAAATTAAATTTTGGGCCATCTATTAAGCAATATTTGAACAATAATATATATTACTACCAAAATTAAATTTGTGCTAGTTTTAATACATCTTTTTTATAATCTTAAACATTCTCTTATTGTTTTGCAGATGTCTTAGACTCCCACATACTTTTTTGTGTGTCACTTATCTTAACCACAGCCACTTAATCTGCGCAAACGTATACGTTTGAAATATTTACCTGGGGGTGGACAATGATATGTAACATTTATTACAAAATTATATGCAGCATACATGTCATCGTTTGTCAGTTTGTGTTGTGTGATCAGACCTTTTAATGTACAAGCTTTTTTGTAATGACTATAATTGAAAAGTGGATGATGGTGACGCGGTACTTTTGCCATTTCCGCACACATACCGGTAACATAGACATCCTCCAAATAA
The DNA here is from genome assembly GCA_943735925.1 of Pollenia amentaria. Lineage (NCBI taxonomy): Eukaryota > Metazoa > Arthropoda > Insecta > Diptera > Polleniidae > Pollenia > Pollenia amentaria. The sequence continues at coordinate 204,908,140 of OX031009.1, read as the reverse complement.
ACTAAACTCGTATTCAGGGATGCTTCATACAAACGAGGCACCACATCCATAGACATTAAATAACCAGAACCCGACAAATAAGTAGGATAATAATCTTTGGGATACATGTAATAGGGCATATACCATTTACTCTTAACATTGCTTAGGACGGGAGCTTTACAGAACATATACCCCACCATATAATTTGTGGTGGCATTTAAACGATTTATGGCCGACAATGTCTGATAAGTATGACTGTCATAATAATCGAGCGTTTCGTTATAGAGCGGGACGGTGCCACCTAATAGGAAATGCAGTAGATTAGGTACATTAACAAAAGTATCATCATCACATTTCATAAAAAAGGCAGCATTTTGGAAACATTTATTGCGGGTTATCCATTTTAGAGCCATAATAGATTTAATGGTTAAATTGTTATAAGAATCTAAAAAGTTTTCCTGTATTATATCATCATACTGTTCGGCTTCTTGCTGTAGGCGTATGTAGGTTTCATTATCTTCCACTCCACCTTTCTCTCCCTCATCAGCACCCATTAATGTATCGGATTTTGTGTGGCCCAATAAAAACATTATTCTTACTGGAAATTTAGCTGGTGGAATTGCTGTTGTTTGCTAAACATAAATAAATAAACAGTTCAAAGTGTTAATAATCAGTTAAGGTAAAGAATAAAAGTAAATAAAACAAATTGGAACATAAAATACTAACTAAAACAAAAAAAGAAAAAAAAACTGTGACTAAATAAAAACAATATTTCTGTTATTTGCTAAACATAAACAAATTTAAAAATCAAGCGTTTATGATAAATTTGGGCAAAGAATTAAAGTTAATAAAAAAAAACTGAAAAAAAATATACTAGTAAAAACAAAAAACACTAAAAAACTAGTAGGAAAAATATTAAAATGCCATCCAAACTTCTTTTAGAATAAACTCTTTCTTACATTGCCATTAAGTTTGAAAAATTCTTGAAAAAATTTTATTTGCTGTTTCTTCGGCTGCAAATATTTGTCACTTAAATGAGAATGTAATTTCTCAAACATACTGTAATTAAATTCTGTGGTGTTACCCCATGTTTCGCGTATGGTTTGTCTGAAAAGAGTGAAAGTGGGAGTACTAATTAGTAAAGGAATTCATTTTATATTTATTTATTTATACCAGTTTAAGTCGCTTATCACAAATAAATGTATTAAGAAACAAGCAAAATTTTATGCAAACAGCAAAAATTTTTGCAAAAATTCATTTAAAGGGCAAATTTTTTCAAAATATTCTTTATATATTAACTTTTTCGCAAAATGTCCTTCAAACAGTAGTGTTAAAATTTTCTTTAAGGCTACATTTTTTTCAAAACTTATCAAACTTTTCACAATTGCATTTTTTTCGGCAATATTTTATTTTGACAGCATTTTTTAAGTTTAAAATTTCCTTTATTCTTGGAAAATTTTCTATGAACATCAAATCTTTGCAGAATTCTACGAACTGAAAATTTTTGTAATATATTCTATAAATAACAAATATTCCTATAATTTCCTTTAAATAGTAAATATTTGCGAAATTTCCCATTATAAACGAATTTTTGCAAAAAAAAATTGACTGCCTGTTCTGCGATTTCTAACGAAAATTTGGTTCGCATAACTTACATTTAAAAAAAAGTAATAATTTAAAATTTATTTTTCTTCTAAGGCCGGGTTTTTGAGATGCGGATTAAGCTTAAGCTTAGTTTAGCGTAGTCGGAAACTCGTATTTTTCCGGCGAAATGTGATTCTTTTTTTTTTATTTTTTCATTAAAGAATAACATTTAAAGCAAAACTAAGCTGTTCCGTCAAAATGTTGTATACAAACTTGGTAATGGTGGCACAAATCTGTTTTCAGATTAACTAAACCTAGTTCAACTGCGATCTGAAAACCCCAGCCTATATGTATGGAAGTTAAGTGAACGAAGTTTTCGTTTGTAGTCGATAAGCATGCCGTTAATAAATATGTATGTATATAGTAAGAATTTTATAAGCCTTTGTACATATCGTTAGCTAAAATGCAAAAAGGCGGAATTAACAAAAAATTCAAAATCGAGTTTTTGATTGATTATTATGAATGCCATTTAAACTTCATGTCTTGACAAAATTTTACATTTCTGCGATCAACAATGACGCTTTTATTAACAAAAAAACAAAGGGACGTAACTACCAGTGTGCTTATTTGATAAATGCAAAACGACGTTATTACACATTTTTATAACAAAATATAATGAAATATTTTGAAGGATACCATGGACGACTTATCAAAAGGACGTAACTACAGGCGTGTTTATTTGATTAATGCAAAACGAAGTAATTATCCATTTGTTTCTAACAAAATATAATGAAATATTTTGAAGAATTCCATGGACGACTTATCAATGTATGTTTTTCAATATCAAATTGACTACTATTTTGTATGGATATGCAAGTAGTGAAGCTTATACCACAATCGAATGCAAACTCTGGTTATTATAAAATGAAATTACAAGTTCATAATTTCACAATATATGTATGTAGAATGTTATAAATCATGACTACGATAATTATGTTTGGTTTGAAACAGAAGGAATTGTGGTATTATCGGCACTTGCAACAATTATTTTTCTAATAATTTGTTTTTTTTTTAAATAAAATTAATTATGTTTCTAAAACAACTGCGCAGATTATAAAAAATGTTAGCCTTACTTAAAGGTAATTTTATTCAATAAATGAAACGCGAATATATGTTGTGCAACCTTCTCCATTTTCGAAATAAAGGTATATCTCGAAAAGAAGAGATAATCTAAAAAAAACGGTAAAGCCTATAGTACACGGCATGTAAAAAGACACATGCGCATGTGGTTCTGACGTAATTTTCACGTCATCACACAACACGCAATGTTTATTGTGGCTTTGCATTGACGTCAAAATTACGTCAGAACCACATGCGCATGTGTCTTTTTACATGCCGTGTACTATAGGCTTAGGCACCAATATATTCAGCACCACCCGCGATTTGCCCCGCTTGACAGAAAAAAGTGTCAAATTCTAGCACAGTGTTATTAATTCGTAAACCTTTTTTAAGCCGAAAATAGACTTATATTTTATAAAATTAATTCAATCAGGTGTTTAAACTTATTTGTTGTAGATACGTCTATTTGTGTTTCAGAAAAACAGAAGTCAAAAATGCGTTTAAAAATTTTTGGTGTTTAAAGTGAAATTTGAAAAAACTTCGTTAAAAATGTTTATAGTGCTAATTTTACAAAGTTGTTTGCTTCTCTTGTAAATTATATTTTTGTTAGTTAAGCCTTTTGCATTTGAGCTGACGATATGTATGCCAATTATTTCATTTTTTAATTAAAATTTATTCCGAATTTATTAGTTTTATGTAGGTCAGTCAGTTAATAATTTGATATGGAATTATTTTTTTTTGATGAAACTGTAGATAATGAATACATGTTATATATTAGCACTTGTTATATACACCTAATTCTGTTTTTACAACGTAGACCTCTCGAGCAAAGCCGTGTTAAAAAACACGAAGTACTTAAAAGTACTTAGTTTCATATTATTTAACCCTGTAAAAAAATAGTTAACACAAATGATTGATAAAAAAGACTATTATGAGAGTTTTTATAAAAGCCAAAATAACTTTTAATTTGCAATAATGCACAGTGATTTTCATAACATATATATAAAATTATGTAATAAAACATTTTGCAACAAAAAAATCAGACGTCTTTTTTTACAACAGCTTTAAAATTAAGTTTTATGATATGAATTTGATGTGACTGGGCTAAAAAATAAAAATTTTGTTAGAGCTGGTTCACACTCTTCAAGTTAAAGCCGTCAACAGTGTGACCATATTAGATTTTTCTGAGCTAAATTAGCTTTATTTTTCATCTTTAGCTTTAAATATTGTGTTAGCACATTTGCCATATATTCCATCTATCAGCGGCTAGCAAAGGCAGAAGTAAATCGAATTATTATTAGCGTTATAATCACATTAACAAAACGTACTAAGTTCTTTTTAGTTTTCGAAATCTCAAACCATATAAAAAAAACTAAGAATTAATCGTTTAACTTTTGTCATCAACACTCCACTTGAAAAGATTAGTTTTTGGCTTTGGTATCAGGGATCAAATATATTTTTTGCTCCCTTATGAGTGTTTTGTCGTAGCCGAAAACCAGTCGTTTTTAAAACCTGGTGACGAATTTTCTACATTTCGCTGCTTTATTGCAGCATAGTCATATCTCATAAAAATTAAACTTGGCAAAATTCGATTTAAGTTTTCAAATATATAATAATAAAATATATTCTGCTATAACTTCGGTTCAGTTTGAGATATAACAACTATTGTATATATAGAAGGTATGAAGGATCACTTTTGCCTAAGTAACTTCAAATTTTAGATATTTTGAGATATGGCTATGTTTTACTAAGGGAGCGATACATGTTTTACATTGTCGTTGTGCTGATTTTGAATTATTCATTTTTTTATACAGTATGCAACTCCGTTGCAAAGCCATAAGCCTGCTGTTGGTGCAATAAATATGAATTTTTATTTTCTATATTCACATTTTCGATTATATTGGTTATATGCCTCATAGTGGCATATGTGTGAATTAGGCTTATAGTCACATTTGCGATATAGTAAATGATTTAAATGCAAATAAAGGATGTGACTATAACGAAAAGAATGTACATATGTATGTACATGCTTTACTTACTTATTTATTTCTTTTTTTATTTAAATGAACAAAAAGAAATTATCATTAGGTGTCTCTTTTATTTAGCTGACACAACCAATGTCTAAGTTAACTCTGAACAGCTTCATAAAAGTTTCGCTAGCGAATAACACTATGAATTAATCTTGTTGAGCAATAACTTAAGTTATATATTTTTTAAATAAACATCGGCCCAATGTCCATATTGGCACATCTAACTTCAACTTTTATTAGGTGTCCTGTTTGTATTATGACAATATTGTGGATTACTTGGCAGATGAAGCTATGGAAAAAGAACGTGATTTTCTACAATAATGGAAGTTTTTTAAGAGCAGGTTGTATTATTTTTTTGGGCCGTGTTGCTTGTTATTTTTTTTAGGTGTGTTCATTTATTTTTCTAGCAGGAACTTGCAGGGAGCGATTAAATTTTAAGTTTACAAAATTTTTCTCCAAACTACTCCAAAAAAATAAAAAAGTAAATGAACGCTTTATCAGCACAAACTAGCAAGTTTGGAATAGCGACAGTATTCACCTGTGGTATACAAGATTATTTATTAATAAATTAATTTTTTTTGAACTATTTGCGCAAGAATATTGTTCCTAAATTTTAGAAAAATATTTAATTTTATTAAAAAACTTTTAATTTAAAAATTATGATAATTTTTTTTGTAAAAAAACAATAAATAAGTGGTTGAATAATTCTAGCTGATAAAAATTTTACTATCAGAAATTTTCAACAAATTTTTTGTCTCTCAAATTTGTATGCTATTTTTCACTCTCTCGTTTTAAGTTTTTCGTGAACACTTACTAGTAACTATTATTGAAAATAAGCAATAATTTTCTGTAAATTAACACACCTCTTGTAATGACGGCTAATGTCAACAATAAAATCATATTAATGCAAAAAGGGCCAATGTCATCTTTTTTTCTTAATATCTGTATTTTTCAAAATAAAGTCAAAGATGATAAGTAAAGTATGGAATTATTCTCTGCTATATTTAAAAGAATTTTTTATAAAAAATTTCAATTCTAATTTTCTCAAATATGACTATTTTGACAATGCCCTTTAAAGTATGAACCAGCACTTATCAACATTAACAAAAATTTGATAAAGCAGTTTGTTGAGCGGCAAATGTGCATAAAAGATTACAGTTTACAAAATATTTTTCGTTAGTTTCAATCAAAAAGCTTTTCTATTCGTGCTAAATGAAATGAGTAATTTTTTTTTTCAAGATCGTGTTAAATCCAAAATGTGGCAAAAAACCGGTGTAAAAAGAGTATTAAGTGTACATATGAGTTTTAATTTCAAAACTTCTTAGGTAATTATTAAAACAGTAAAAACATACCTTGCAACAAAATTATTTACGCCCGAACTCACAACAATTAATATGAATATTTTCTCATGACATTTACGACGCGGTTCCAATAAAGTTGTATCATTAAATGGCAAAACATAATCAGTAATATTACGAGACACACTAAAATCCCAATCGAGCAGGGGATCTGTAAAAATAAGAGAACCATACAAACAAACGAAAAGGTTAGCAAACAAGAAAACAAGCACAGATACGAATGTATGTATGTATGTCGAACAAAAGGAGCAACAATTCTTTACAAATACTTATGCAAATCAACACTCCACCATGTAAATTAGTAAAACCAAAAAAACTACACTTACAATGTCTTGATGATGCACCAGAGAACATTAAATTGTAGAATGTTAAAAATAATAACATGGGAACCATAAAAGCACATAATAAAAATCGTGTTAGGCGTTTTCCCATCCCACGATTAAGGTGTAGCTTTCGACGATTATTCGCCGCCAATGTAGATGAGGTCGTTGAGCGTATGGCACCGGTTAGTTTTGTACGAAATTGTTTTTTTCTTTGTTGAAATTCATAACCAACTTCCCGATCACTGTTATCATCGCCATCAATCGATGATGATGATGAGGGATTGATGGTTGAATTGGAACTGTTTGAGCTTAACGGTAAAAGCGTAACTTTTTCAAATTCATAACGGCCCATGATTGTTTATTATTCGACTATTATTACGAACTTTTAAAAACCAATTTCCTAAAATTTGTTTAAAAAGAATTAATACATAATAATTATTTAGTAAGTGTACAAATTTGAAATAAGCCTTTAAAACACAAATAGGTTTATCTTATCAAATTTTCATTAAGAAAGTTAAATAACTATAAAATGTCAAAATCAGCATTAACAAATACCTATTATTGTAGGTACCTAGTATATTTAATTTAATTTATTGCTTTTTTACTCTGCTTACCACTTCATACCAACGAACACCGACCAACTCCTTTTTACAATAAACAACAACAAATCATGTACTTTTTTTGTACTGACATAAGGAAACAATAAAAAAAATCTGGAAAGAGTGGGTTTTTTACAGCTAAATAAAAAAAAAAACAAAAAAGCGACCTTCAATTATTTTCGTGTGAATACGATTATCAGACACTTTTTTTATAAATTGCAGTAACATATAAATTGCATTGTCTTGTTAACTATCTATTATATTTTTTTTACGAAGCACTAAATTATTTCATTCAACTTTCTTCTTTCACTTTTGTTTAAAATTTTCAGTTTTTTTGTTTATACTTTTTATGTGATTATTAATGCACCGTAAATTTTAATCACGCGACACTACAAAAAATTAAAAAACACAACTTTTTCGGATTAAAATTTCAACAATTGTTTTTATCCGATAAGCCAAATACATATTATTTGTTATCAATAACATTTCTGGGTTATTCATTTGATTAAATTCGTTTTTTCCACATAAAAAGATAAGTTTGTTTTCTGTTTACGATTATTTTTTGATTGTACTAAATGTGCGCAAATATTGCCGTATTAATGGCATGCATGTTAAAGTTGCCACCTTGAGCAAAATCATATTGTATACCTAACTTAAGAAATATGAAATTTTATTTGAAAAACTCGTTACAATTTATGTAAACAAAAAAATGTTTCTAGCTAGGTCATCGTCCAGACATACAATTTGTGTTGGTGCATTTTTTTAAAATCTGCTTTGAAAATCCACTAGTGTCCAGATTATGAAATTCTAGGGTTGCAATTGTATTGTTATCTTGTTCTTTTTATATATAAATACAAGTACACCCACAGCCAACTACAAGTTGAAAAGTGTGAGGTTTACAAAATAAGGCAGGGGGGCTACTCTCTATTGCGATGCGAATACAATTTCGATGCGAAAGATAAATGTCAACTTGGTACTCTCTATCACTTTCACAAAATTGTTTGAAAATTGAGCAATACTGGTAATAATAATTAAAGATAGCGCAGATTTCCAGTAATGAAATAGCAAAATATGTAAAAAAAAATTGAAATTGGAAAGTTTAAATAAAAGAAATAATGATGATTTGCGAAAAGAAAAAATTAAAAAGAAGCGAAAGACATGCGCAAATGCATTAAAGAGTACTAATCACTAGATTTGCTACAATTTTCTTTCGCATCTCTATAAAGAGAGTAGCGCCAAGAAATTTCAGAGTACATGAAACTGAGTACCTCTCCACTATTTACTCACTTCTCCCATAAATTCAAGAATTGCTGCAATAAAAATTGCAAGTCTGGATGATGACTTTGCAAGCTTGGTAAATCATATAAACTATTTCATTGTAGTGTCAAGATGACATTAGAAGTTTTTATTAAAACTTCACGCATATATACTTTAAATACGTATATCTATATCCCAGATTAAGTTGGTGATTCGGGATTTTAATGAATAATAATACATATATAAATTACTGAACACAAAAATTGTTTTACTAGATCCTACATCCCATAATTTTTACTATCTCATTGAAGAATATTTCAAAATAAGATAACAAAAGAATCGCCCAAAAATGGTAACTATGTTTGTTAAAAATGAATTATTACTCAATAATTACGAAAAAACGCTCAAAAAAATTAAATGAAATTTTTTAATTATTTAATTATTTTTAATATTTATAAAGTACTTTGGGCGATTTTGCCGGTTTAACCAGCTAGTAAAATAATACAAATGTCGCAAAAAATATCATGAATTAACATTATTACTACTTTTTCCAATGAGAGTGAAGTTTTACAATTAAATAAATTGTATACTTAATTTATATTTACCAAAATAATATTTATATATATAACATATTGAATGTGTGAATTATTTCTTTTTATACGTTACCAAGGCGAATTAATTTTTCAGGTGGCATTGAAAGATCAGCTGTGCTACTTTTTTTTCTAACTAAGAGAGATAAATGTCAAAAGTTGCTGGTGTTTTTGACATACCGATCAACAAAAGCAACAAAAACATAAATTGTTGTGTTTTTGGTGTCGTTACTTGTTGTAGTATCGACACCACAATATACATGAATTCGCCTTGTACGTTACTTTTTATATTCAATATTTTTATTTTCGAATGAATTCCATCAAATAAATTTTTATTTTATTAAGCTTTTTTGTAATAGTTTTATTCCTTCAATATTTCAAATTTTTTTATCCATAATGCCGTCGTTAACCTATATTGTGTACTTTTGAAAATAATGGTTGAGTTCCAAAACATCTTAATATCTTACAGCCAAAGCCAAAAATGTGTCATAGAAGTTAACGACGTACATTTTTCTTTTTGCGTAAGCATCGGTTACTTTTTAATGCACATTGGGACAGATAACATTCAAAAATTCTATACAGTTGCATTGCAAAATTCAGTTAAAAAAGGGAGCTCCTTTGCAACTGACGTTTTGAAACTCATACAATATTGGGAAATTCCAAATTTATTTCATATATATTGTTTCTTTTTTCTCTTATTATTTTGTTTTGAAATATTCTTCAAGATACAAAAAAAAATTCACACTATTTTATTAATCTGTTTTCTATGATGGTAGTAACCGACATATGAAATAGAATTAGATTTAACTGATGTAGATACGCTTTTGCATATGCTCTATCTATGGTATGCCTTTGTATAAACTAGTATTTATACGTTTTAATTTTACATTTAATTGAATGAATACAAAAAAAAACAGTACAATCGTGAAAAACATTACTTTTTTTGAAGAAAACGTTTAAATTATTATATATTTTAAACTTTTGATTGAATATGCAACAACAATAATATAAAGAAAAACACTTGAAAAGTAAAGGAAAGATTTAAATTTTATGGCTTTTCATATGCCAAATGACACAATTTGCGTTAGTAAAACGTAGCATTTGGCCATAGTTCATGTTCCAATGTATAATGTTTAAATATTTTGGTTTTTATGTTACTTTGTTATAAAATTTTTGCAAAAATAAACTTTTTTTTTTTTAAATATAAAGACAGGAAAACAATAACAATGCCTAACATCCAAAGAGACAAAAAGAGAAAAATCTAAATTTGCTTAAAAAAATTAATTCATTGATTTTTAAACATATTGGTGTTTAGAACAATTTTCAGCACTAACATGGTTACACAAATCGTATAAAATATGAGAAAATGATTGTTTTCTAGATTCATTTTCTAATTTACAACAATTTTTAATTTATTAAGGCCAATTTCACAAAGTTCAGCTATAATTAACTATGCATTACCATAACTACCAGTTAACAATAGGGTTTCTTAAAAGTTTTTGTATTGTATTGTAAAATAATAGAATATTATGACAATTTGACTTGATAGTATACCATTTGAAATACCCAAATATGTATTACTTTAATAGCAGTTTTCTTACTGCCTGGCCCACAATGGCGACAAGAACATTTCTTTCGTATATTTATATGGAAAACAAAAACAAATTTTAGTTTTTTTTATTATTGTTTTCAATATAAAAATTCGAACGAAGTGTTCATGTCGACATTGTGGGCCTGGCAGTTAATTTAAAATATTTTTTAGACTGAACAAAAAAAAAAAACAGTACAAAATGCAGTACAATATGTAATAAACAGTTCATTTGCGTACTGTTGTGGGAGTTGTGCATAAAACAGTACAACTGAAAAAAATCAGTACATGTACTACCAAAAACAGTACGTCTGGCACCCCTATCTACACTCCTGACTAAATTTATTTGTTTTGCTCAAAGTATATTTATACCTTCCATTATAAATATACTTGTTTTTTTTTATTATTAAATTCTGGCGGATACCTTTGTTGAAAAAAGGAGAGGCAGAAATTGTCCCCACTTCATTTCATTCATAAACGATTTATGCAAAATGGCATAAGCGGTTTTCTTCAAAGACCACTCTACCAGATCTGTAAAAAACTGATCAAAGCGATTCCAACCAAATTTAACAATTGCTTGTCAGAGCCTGGACCTGTGCCCATTTCTCTGTGCTATGATAGGCTCAATTGGGGGATAAGGAGCTTCGACTCCCTTAAGTGACCTGGTCTGGACGGTACCATACCGGCCGACCTTCAGAAGAACGCGGACCTTCTAATTCCCTGGCTGTCCGCTATTTACACGGAATGCATTAGATTGTTGCACGTGATATTCATCTGAGGATATCTTTCCCCAGACATTTGCTCTCTACCTCTCATCATGCCTACACCAAGGGCAAATTTGTAGATTCGGCGCTTCACTCACTGATTGACTACATTGAGAAATCCTTTGAATTTCGGGATTGACTCCATCTTGGGATTGATGAGGGAGTTGGGTGTCGGAAATCAACTCGGCAGCAGGACCATTGAATCCACGATTGGTGTTAGCAATGTTTGCGGATTTGTGCACAGGGGTACCCCGCAAGGTGGGGTGCTGTCCCTTCTATTAAGGAACTTGACGATAAACACTTTGTAGAGTCCGTTCGGTTGGTGACCTTAGGCTGCTTAGGCTAAATGGCACCGAGCTGATAATCTCGGATATTACTAAATATCCGGGCGTGATTATCGATTGTAAACTATCTTGGGAACTCAACGTTCGTTCGAGTGTTGATAGGCTCATTGTGGCTATATACACCTGTAGGAGATCCGTGGGCAGGAACTGGGGCCTTGGCCCCAGGGGCATTGAATGGATTTTTGAGGCGGTGGTAAAACCGATCCTCTTCTATGGGGTCATGATATGGTCAGTAAAAATCGTTGCTGATTTATGCCAGCCAAACTAGGAAGTGTCAGGACATAAGCTAGGAAGTGTCAGGGCATAAATTCAACGGAATATGATAGAATATTGTTTTAATCTGTTTTCTATGATGGTCGTAACCGACATATGAAATAGAATTTGATTTAACTGATGTAGATACGCTTTTGCATATGCTCTATCTATGGTATGCCTTTGTATAAACTAGTATTTATACGTTTTAATTTTACATTTAATTTATACGAAACTCTACACTTAGGGTAGCCAGGTTTAAAATTCGGAAAAACAGTACAATGAATACAAAAAAACAGTACAATCGTGAAAAACATTACTTTTTTTGAAGAAAACGTTTAAATTATTATATATTTTAAACTTTTGCTTGAATATGCAACAACAATAATATAAAGAAAAACACTTGAAAAGTAAAGGAAAGATTTACATTTTATGGGTTTTCATATGCCAAATGACACAATTTGCGTTAGTAAAACGTAGCATTTGGCCATAGTTCATGTTCCAATGTATAATGTTTAAATATTTTGGTTTTTATGTTACTTTGTTATAAAATTTTTGCAAAAATAAACTTTTTTTTTTAAATATAGAGACAGGAAAACAATAACAATGCCTAACATCGAAAGAGACAAAGAGAGAAAAATCTAAATTTGCTTAAAAAAATTAATTCATTGATTGTGTTAGTAGGATTTTCTTTAAACATGTTGGTGTTTAGAACAATTTTCACCACTAACATGGTTACACAAATAAAATATGAGAAAATGATTGTTTTCTAGATTCATTTTCTAATTTACAACAATTTTTAATTTATTAAGGCCAATTTCACAAAGTTCAGCTATAATTAACTATGCACTACCATAACCACCAGTTAACAATAGGGTTTCTTAAAAGTTTTTGTATTGTATTGTAAAACAATAGGATATTATGACAATTTGACTTGATAGCATACCATTTGAAATACCCAAATATGTATTACTTTAATAGGAGTTTTCTTACTGCCTGGCCCACAATGGCGACAAGAATATTTCTTTCGTATATTTATATGGAAAACAAAAACAAATTTTAGTTTTTTTTATTATTGTTTTCAATATAAAAATTCGAACGAAGTGTTCATGTCGACATTGTCGGCCTGGCAGTTAATTTAAAATATTTTTTAGACTGAACAAAAAAAAAAACAGTACAAAATGCAGTACAATATGTAATAAACAGTTCATTTGCGTACTGTTGTGGGAGTTGTGCATAAAACAGTACAACTGAAAAAAATCATACATGTACTACCAAAAACAGTACGTCTGGCACCCCTATCTACACTCCTGACTAAATTTATTTGTTTTGCTCAAAGTATATTTATACCTTCCATTATAAATATACTTTTTTTTTTTTTTTAATTATTAAATTCTGGCAGATAACTTTGTTGAAAAAAGGAGAGGCAGAAATTATCCCCACTTCATTTCATTCATAAACGATTTATGCAAAATGGCATAAGCAGTTTTCTTCAAAGACCACTCTACCAGATCTGTAAAAAACTGATCAAAGCGATTTCAACCAAATTTAACAATTGCTTGTCAGATAATAATTGCTTGTCAGAGCCTGGACCTGCGCCCATTTCTCTGTGCTATGATAGGCTCAATTGGGGGATAAGGAGCTTCGACTCCCTGAAGTGACCTGGTCTGGACGGTACCATACCGGCCGACCTTCAGAAGAACGCGGACCTTCTAATTCCCTGGCTGTCCGCTATTTACACGGAATGCATTAGATTGTTGCACGTGATATTCATCTGAGGATATCTTTCCCCAGACATTTGCTCTCTACCTCTCATCATGCCTACACCAAGGGCAAATTTGTAGATTCGGCGCTTCACTCACTGATTGACTACATTGAGAAATCCTTTGAATTTCGGGATTGACTCCATCTTGGGATTAATGAGGGAGTTGGGTGTCGGAAATCAACTCGGCAGCAGGACCATTGAATCCACGATTGGTGTTAGCAATGTTTGCAGAATTGTGCACAGGGGTATCCCGCAAGGTGGGGTGCTGTCCCTTCTATTAAGGAACTTGACGATAAACACTTTGTAGAGTCCGTTCGGCAGATTAGGGATAAAAATCGTCGCGTATGCGGATGACGTGGCGGTTGCGGTCATGCGTAAGCACCTGGACATATTGTCCCGTTGTATGGAATCTGCATTGCAGATCCTAAGATCTTGGAGTACCTGTGTGGGCTTGGTGTCAATCCACAGAAAACTGAGTTGGTACTCTTCAGAAGGAAATACAAGGTTGGTGACCTTAGGCTGCTTAGGCTAAATGGCACCGTGCTGATAATCTCGGATAGTACTAAATATCTGGGCGTGATTATCGATTGTAAACTATCTTGGGAACTCCACGTTCGTTCGAGTGTTGATAGGCTCATTGTGGCTATATACACCTGTAGGAGATCCGCATGCAGGAACTGGGGCCTTGGCCCCAGGGGCATTGAATAGATTTTTGAGGCGGTGGTAAAACCTCTTCTATGGGGTCATGATATGGTCAGTAAAAATCGTTGCTGATTTATGCCAGCCAAACTAGGAAGTGTCAGGACATAAACTAGGTAGTGTCAGGGCATAAATTCAACGGAATATGGTAGAATACCACCTAAAGATTAAATGACGTCAATTTTGGAAAAATTTCCCGAGCCGTTCCAGAGAAAAGTCCCCTGATTTTTTTTCCGCCGTTGCTAACTTTCGTTGCTATCTTGGCGGACGTAAGTATTTGAGTATATGCAACAAATATGTAAAAACCCGTTTGGCTGAAAGTGTGCTTGTGTTCATGGTGGAATAAGTTATTTCATCATGCTTGTGTTGATAAAAAGTGCGAGCGTATGTAGTTTTTCAAACTTTTGGGCGGCCTTTATACGATATATTTTTTGGGCAAGTCTAACACACACGTTCTTTTTGTTTGTGGCGAAAGGTAGAAAGAAGAAAGGTGGGGTGGCTAAAAAGACACAAAATGAGTTATTATATTTTTTTATCGTATTTATTTTTGCACTCATTATTCTTTTCTTGTATTGCTTTATTTATAAAGAAAATAAGACATAAAAAAGGACAGAAACAAATTTGTGCACAATTATTTTCAAGAAAACTGATTTCGCTAAGTGTAACAAGTTCACAAAACAACTAGCTTTTATATATAGCACTTCTCAAACCATCTGATTAAGCTACAATGTCAGCTGTTCGGTGAAATAATTTTCAAAAGCCGGCAAATTTCTTTTTTTTTATCAAATATTCTTTACACACGATTTTTTAAAATATTAATCCCTTTTTTCGAGAAAATGTCATCGACTACTGCCAATACTTTAAATAGCAAAAGATGGCATAGTCTGCGTCATATTTTGGAAAGGGCTGGACCTTTTTGCAAATCTGACTTTACACCTTCCCCGGACAATCTTGACTTTTTGCAAAATACTTGTAAAATTTTAGTTATAGGTAAATTTATATTTATCATCCATTTTAAGACAAAATTATTTATGATTAACTTTTTGTTTAAAGGTGCGGGTGGACTTGGCTGTGAACTTTTAAAAGATTTGGCTCTAATGGGCTTTGGCGATTTGCATGTCATCGATATGGATACAATAGACTTGTCTAATTTAAATAGGCAATTTCTATTCCGCAGAAGTGATATTGGATCTTCAAAGGCTGAATGTGCTGCTAAATTTATTAACCAACGTGTACCTACGTGTAATGTTACACCACATTTTTGCAAAATTCAAGATTATGACGAAACATTCTATCAGCAGTTTCATATTATTGTATGTGGCCTTGACTCCATAGTCGCCCGCCGTTGGATTAACGGTATGTTATTGTCTATGCTTAGTTATAATGAGGAAGATGGTTCCGTTGATCCTTCCTCTATAATTCCCATAATTGATGGCGGTACTGAGGGCTTTAAAGGGAATGCCCGTGTTATATTACCAGGTTTTACGGCCTGCATTGAATGTACCTTGGACCTGTTTCCACCACAAATTACGTATCCTTTGTGCACTATAGCGAATACACCACGCCTCCCTGAACATTGCATAGAATATGTAAAAATTATACAATGGGATAAGGAAAGTCCTTATAACACCACCTTAGATGGTGACGATCCCCAACATGTGGCCTGGGTTTATGAAAGGGCCTGCGAAAGAGCAAATCAATTTAATATTTCCGGTATTACATATCGCTTAGTGCAGGGTGTTTTAAAACACATTATACCCGCTGTAGCCAGCACAAATGCTGTAATAGCTGCTGCTTGTGCCACTGAAGTCTTTAAATTAGCCACCAGCTGTTACGATAGCATGTCGAATTATTTGAATTTCAATGACATTGAAGGAATTTATACATACACCTATGCCGCCGAAAAGTCTGAAAATTGTTTGGCTTGCAGTAATGTGCCTCAGATTATAAATATTGAAGATCCCAATACGACGACTTTAGAGGATTTATTAAAAATGCTTTGCGACAGCCCCAAATATCAAATGAAACAACCAGGTGAGTTTAAAATGTGAAATATAGTATATATATATATATATACATATGCATATTTTACATATTTATTTCTTTTAAAAAATGTACACATACATACACATCTGAGGAGTCGCAGAACAAAACTTGCCTTGTTGGTTATTTCAAAATGTTAGGAAATCCAAGATTATTTTTTTCACCCGACTGATTTATAGCATGAACAAGTTATTCTTTATCATAAAATGCATCATAACCACAAAAAGGCGCAATTATAAACGTTAAGGATGCATAAAATTAAAGGACTATTAATTTGAAAAAAGCATGTTTTGTTAAAATTAAAGTAAAACAAAATACATTTTGTTATAAAAAATGTAAAAAGAATGTTTTGGTACACATAGAACGTTTTGTTATGTATACCAAAATGTTCTTTTTATCAAAAGTTATTTTTGAGAATACAAAATTTATTATTAATACGATTTCTCTATGACGCGCTTAATTCCCAATTTTTATTTTTGATAAATACACTAAAATTTATTGTTGAGGGAAAGTTAGTTTATATGCGCATGTCATTGGTTGCTCAGGCCTGATCGTCAGGAAATCTTTTTCCAAAGACTTTAGAAAAGCTGAAAATATTATACAAATAAAACTGTAAAGTGAATAAGAATTTTAAACACTCAGGTTATACTTGTAGCAATATGAAAGCTTAAACATAACAATAAACAGTTAGTTTATCTTTTCTTACATTCCCCTACAATACTTTTTTACATTATACCAACCCCAAAATAGTGAAGAGGGTACTATGCGTTTTTGCTTATGTTAAAAGCACCTTAAAATATTGGTCCAAGACCCAAAAAGTACATTTTATTTATTTATTTCAATCCAAGTAATATTAAAAGCCCATAAGGCCAGAAATTATAACCGGGCCCAATGTGGATAGATTCGCAGTGTTCTACATTAATTTTTAAGAACAAATTTTTCTTTGAGAAGATCAAAAGTTATGCAAATAAGATTATTTTCAATAGAACTTAACCAAATTAATGCAAAGACATAAAAAAATCACTTTCGAAACAAATAAAAAAGACAAGTTTTTTTCTGGGACTCCTCAATATATGTACATATATTATATACGCCCTTGATCAACAAGATGGTATTAACTCAAAATTTTAAAACAAATTTTAATTTAATATTAAAGGCATGTAAAAAACAATTTGTAAACCCACCTTTTTTGGTTTACCAAAAAGTAGACGAAATAGTTCGATATTTTTACAACGTATAGTAATCAATATTTTGTGTCGATAATACGCTCTTGTTAATCAATTCCGATATATTTCTAAATACTTATTTTTTTAACTAACTCGGTTTCTACATATTCCAATTAAGTTTTTGGTACTTTCAATATTAGCGTTTTTATTTTAACGATTTTGGAGGTATTTTTATTTGATTTAAGCAGATTATTTCAATTTTACTTTTATTGAGTTAATAATTTTTTTATTTTTGTATGTGAACGAATACTTTTGCAATTTTATTTCTAATTCTTTCAGTCGATACTAAAGGCATCGAAATTGTTTTTTCAGTTTATTTAAGTTTTCAGAACACTGAAAACTAACACTGACGACTAAAAGGATAAGAAATAAAATTGCTTTCGAATCGAAAAAATATTCGATCACGACTGCCAGAATTAGCCAGCAGTTTTTAAGTTTAAGTATTTCATTTAAAGTTAAAAAAACAAGTAAGTTGATATATAATTGTTATGATTTATTCCAGGAATTACAACAATAATTGATGGTAAAAATAAAACTTTATACATGTCCACAGTTAAAAGTATTGAAGAGCGTACACGTAGTAATTTGACACAGTCTTTGGGTGAATTAGGACTCAAAGATGGCCAACAAGTCATGGTAACCGATCAGACGACACCAAATACTGTAACTTTACAGTTAAAATATAATGCCAATGAAGTGGAAATGAATTAAATTCTTAATAATGTAGAATAAAACTAATATATAAAATAGTAAAACAACAAAATAAACAAATTGAATAAAATCAAAACAACAATCAAACAAGTAAAACTCCATATAAAAAAATAAAACTTAAGAAAAAAATGATACAAGTAAAACACAAATAGAAAAAAAAAATTCAAATCTATAAATACATTAAAATTATTCACTAATTTCATCAATCACTGGCACATTTTGCAGTTCTGAACATTTTCTTTTCCACATTGATACCTGCTCCTTTAAAACCTTCTCTTTAGCAGCAGCTCGTGTTAATAATACTTTGGCTTTTTGCAATAATTGTGATTTTTTAATAAGTTGTTCTTTAACATATTTCAATTCATCTTGAATTTGTATATCCATGTTCGACATTCTACTTTTGTTCTCGCAATGTGGACATTTTGATTGCAGTGTTAATTCGGATTGTAAAGCGGAAATTTTGCCCAATGATTTGGTATACATTTGTTGTAAACAGGCTGTGTCATTGGCTGATATATCGGAGTTGGGGACCTATGTTTCAAAAATAAATAAAAAAGGTTTATTCTGCTTTTATTTAAAATATTTAAACTTACTCTCGACTCACACGATCTTTTACTATTTTTTAAATACTTATTTTCAGCTTTTAGTTTTTCCACTAAATTTCTTAGTGATAATATTGTCGTTTCAACCGATTGTCCAACTTGGGAATTAAGTTTTATACTACTACATTTGCTTAAATCTTTACGTGCTTCGGCAGAGGCAATTTCTTCTTTCAATGCAATTATGTAGCTGTAAAGGAAATAATATTTTTTTGTTATATTTAAGGTAATTTTATGTTACATATTTATATTATTGTTTAAACTATAATTTGTTTTGTTTTCTTTTTTTTTGTTTGCATATTTTTAGGTGAGATTTTGATACCTAATCTAATTTTTTATTTTTTATAAGTATCGGTTTAACACTAAACAAAAAGTTAAAGACATTTGGAATACATTATAAAATGAAATATATAATTTAAGACGATTTCCATTCGTATTAAATTATATTTATTTATATTAAGTAAAAATAAGAGGTGTCCATCCATGTTCTGAAATATAAATTGAATTATAGAAATAGAATTATTTATTATTTATTTATTAAATTTCAGTTCATTTGCTTAAAGTTCTTTAAAATATTCCCTTTCTTATATCTCATATTTTAAGCACCATTTATTTATCTTTACCAGTACGTCTTTAAAATCAGGAAGACGTTGACTTTTTAAAAAATTAAGTTTAAAATATCCATCGATTTCAATATCATAAAATTTCAATTTATAGAACATGTCGATATCATGTCGATATTATAATTTATAAATTTATCTGAGCTATGAGCCAAACCGAATGTTATTTTATGGTAAAGTATTCATTATATATATACACATTTTTAACACAGGCTTGGAGGGATTTTTTAGTGGGTCTTATATTAGAGCTTTTAAAATACAGTTTGGTCATCATTTACATAAATGTTGCTAAAGTAACATTTTGTTCAAGATATTATAATAAATTGTGGATTCTGCCAGATATACTTGTATTACATTTTATATGGTTGCAAAGTGCAACTTTAGACTGGTTGTCAACTAAAATTTTTGTTACAAGAATTTTAGTTTATATGAGGGGTATAAAAAAAGTTGGCAATCGCCATTATTTTCATAATCCAATCTAATAATACCATATATATTGTTGTTGTTGTAGCGATACCAGAAGAACACGGGTGTTCTAGAAATCGAAAACGTAAGAATTTAAAAGTCGTTTTTTAATAAGATTTTTGTAGTACAAGAAATACAAATGCAATACAAAACCAATTCTCTATTAAACAGAATTCTATAAGAAAATTATAAAAAATTGGATTGAGTGTATTAAAAAGAACTTTAAAATTCTTGCGTTTTGCGTTTTCGTTTGTTTCCTGGTAAAATCGCTAATCTTATCCGAAAGATTCCAAAATTGTTGGTGGACATTTGTGTTGATGCAATACATCAGAATCAATAAGAAATAGATTTTTAATTTTTGGTTAGTTAGGGCATTTGGTAAATTCATATGACGTGTGTATTTGGCAATATAAAAAAGCGTTTATCGAGCTTAACTCTATAGTCAAAAAGTACTGATTTAAACAAAGGCAGCAATCTCCATTGGACATATTGTGGTGTAGCGAGCCATGTAATGATGTAAGAAATTATATTGTACTTTAGCTTCTATAAGCAAGTACTTCGGGTCATATTAGCACGAACTTCGGCTCCAATTAGCACTAATTCGTGCAGCTTTTTTGTTTTCTTGAAAAATTTATTTTTTTTATTACCAGCCAGGGAACAATTTTCTTTTTTCATAGAGTAGTTAGTAATTTTAGATTTTTCAGTTTTCTTATAATCATTTTGAGCTTTTGCCTTTTAAGTGGCTATACATTTTTATCGCTAGATGCTTAAAAAGCAAAATTCAGTAAATAAAAATATCGAAACAAGGGAATGGGGTTTTTGGCACAAACTAACAACAAAACATTAGTTGTTGATAAAAATTATAAAAATTTCGATAGCAGTGGCAAAGGAGAAAGTAATAACCTTCTGGCCAATAGGCGCTTTTAAAGACTAGTTAACAGTGTTTGGTATCCCACACAAAACTCTATACATATTCCCAAACATGATTTAAATTTTTCTAAACATATACTTAGAAATTCATATTCATTTATAACTTATTTCCAACTCACTCTTCCAAATGTTTAATTCGCTTCTGCAAACGTTCCGTGCTATCACCCTGTCTGAGCAGATCATTATCCAATTGCAATTGCAAGTTCTTGGCTTCTAAGCGAATATTCTGAGCTTCCACAGATGATAATTTTTCTTGTATCTTTTCCATTTCGGTAGTTAAAGCATTACTACCTTTACTCGCCAATTCCAAAGCTAAAATTTTACGTTGTTGCATTTCTATGCGGGCTTTTAAAGCTTCAATTATATCACTATGAGGAAATTGCATGGAATTGGTGGCATTGTTATAATGTGATTTACTACAAGTTGGTAGAGAACTGCGGCCTGGAGAACTGCACTCACTACTAGCGCCTGTATACGTTTCAGGGCTTTCTGAGGGTGTATATTTGGCACCAGTTCCACTACCAGCACTAGACGTTTGATGATGTAAGTTTGGGCAAGAGGGGGTTCGGCAACATTTCATGGAATGTTGTACATTGTGTTGTGTAATTCTGCCCAATTTTGCTTCCAGAATCTGTTTATCTTTTTCCAAACGGTTGATGGTGTTTCTAGCGGATTGCAATAGACTTCGTGTTTTTTCCAATAAAGTTTCAGTTTCTTCCAGTTTAGCTTTAAATTTCTCTGCATTTTGTTGCCATCTCTTTTGCTTCTCCCACAAACCCACTTCATTAGCACTACGAGCTCGCCTACTCTCAATTATTACTTTTTGTCTTTGTATTTCTGCTTTGGCATCTTCCAAATCCAACTCTAATTGTTGTACTCTCTTCTGAAGATTTTCACTTTTAACACGAGCATTAAGTTCGGTTTTAATGGAAACCACAGGTCGTTTTATCAATTGATTCCGCAGAGATTGATTTAATTCTTTCGCTTGTTTTTCTCTTTGAGTAAGATTTGCTATTTGCTTGCGTAAAGCCTCAACTTGGGTTTGATATATTTTATTAGTGGCTTCGGTTCTTGCGAGATCATTTGCCAATTTGGCTATTTGATCGGCGGAATAGTTTGAAGAATCATTGATATAACGTTGTTGATCGTCCTGAAAAAAAAAAATTAATTAACAATAGAATTTTGTAAAACATTCAAAAAAGGAATACTTACATGGAAGTTATTTAAGGTGTCCATTAACTCATTTATATGTTTATCTTTCTCTTCCAACAACGAACGCAATTGTTCTACTTCAGGATTGTGAGTCATTGATGAAGATTTTTCTCGATCTTGTAAAATTTTTATTCTAAATTAAAAAAAAAAAAATTAATATGGTTTGTTAATACGTATTGAAAAAAAAGCGAAAAATTAAAGGCACAGTTCAAGATTTATCAAATTTTTTTTTTTTTCATTAACCAGTTCACAAATCAAATCTATAGCGACCACGAAAATTTCGTTTGCATCACTGTCTTTAACTTTTTTAACATTTGTGAAACTCATTTTGTTTAAAAAACTGAAAACATGTTTATGAAGACAGTTTTTTTTTGACATTTTAGAATTTTGAGTTGTGCCTGTTTATGATTTTATGTGCGATATATAAAACTTTTAGGTAGAGAGAGAGAGAGAGAGAGAGAAGAAAACAGAACTCATAGTATATAACTAGTATGCCGACTCTTTGACAGGTACATAATTCAACTGTCAGTGGTACATTTTTATGTTTGTATTAGTAAGATTTTTTTCAAATGTATTGGTGTATAAAACTATTTCCACCACTGAACATAGTTGCATAAAATCGTATAGAATGTGGCAACAATTTTTTTTTCCAAAATAAAATTTTCTTAGTTCAATAAATTTTCAATTTATTGAATGCTGGCTGCATTTATAAACTTTTAAAAGCCATGTTTGCTAAATTTTTATTCTGCAATATCGGATAATATATAAATAATTAATGATTTCAAATATTTTTTTATACCACAAAATGCTACTCTGCTGGCTTTAATAATATTAACAACAGAAAAAATTTAGTGTCAAAAAAATTTATTTAAAAATTTTTAGTTTGTGAAAAATAAAAACATTTTGTAAAAGCAAATTAGCAAAATGTATTGAAAAAAATTATTAATTATGTGTTTAAGTCATAAAATTTAACATGAAGTGTTATATTGTGAAAACTTTTAAATTAAAAAATTTCAAATTTTGTTTTGTTTTTGTTGTTCTTAAGTGTGTTGAATTCACACAGAACCTATATGTGTGATGAGAGTTATAAAAAAAAGAGAACGTTCTCACCAGTCGGCATACTAGTTATATACTATGACAGAACTCCTTTATCATAGTATATAACTAGTATGCCGACTGGTGAGAACGTTCTCTTTTTTTTATAACTCTCATCACACATATAGGTTCTGTGTGAATTCAACACACTTAAGAACAACAAAAACAGAACAAAATTTGAAATTTTTTAATTTAAAATTTTTCACAATATAACACTTCATGTTTAATTTTATGACTTAAACACATAATTAATAATTTTTTTCAATACATTTTGCTAATTTGCTTTTACAAAATGTTTTTATTTTTCACAAACTAAAAATTTTTAAATAAATTTTTTTGACACTAAATTTTTTCTGTTGTTAATATTATTAAAGCCAGCAGAGTAGCATTTTGTGGTATAAAAATAATATTTGAAATCACAAATTATTTTAATATTTTCCGATATTACAGAATAAAAATTTTACAAACATGGCTTTTAAAAGTTTATAAATTTAGCCAGCATTCAATAAATTGAAAATTTATTGAACTAAGAAAATTTTATTTTGGAAAAAAAAATTGTTGCCACATTCTATACGATTTTATGCAACTATGTTTAGTGGTGGAAATAGTTTTATACACCAATACATTTGAAAAAAATCTTACTAATACAAACATAAAAATGTACCACTGACAGTTGAGTTATGTACCTGTCAAAGAGTCGGCATACTAGTTGTATACTATGTCCTTTATTGTCAAAACTTAAAAAAGTAGTACGGGAAACGAACTATAACTTTAAAATGGGATAGTAAATTTGATTGATTTTGTCTTTGACAAACAAAATCTTATTTTAATAAAAAAAAATGCTCACTTCTCTTTTAATATTTGTATCTCTTCTTCCTTTAGCTTAAACGAGCTCTCCCAGTAGCTGGATTTCTCCTTGAGTTCTCTTAATTGTTTAGAGAAATTTTCTGGCATATCTTTATTATGCTCCAATTCGTGTTTTTCTTTACCCTCATTTTGTCTTTCATCACAAGCACTTTCCTTAACTGTTGGCGTCAAATTTTCTTCAAACATTTCCTCTATCTTTTCATCTGTCATTTCATTTAGACTATTATCTACATTCTCCTCACCTCCAGCCGCTAAATGTGTAGCTAATTCTAATTTCTCATTAGAATTACGTCTTACACTTAGAGTTTCCAGTTGTGTTTTTAATTCTAATATTTCTATATCTTTTGTTTTAATATTGAAATTTAAATTCACAATTGTATTTTTCAAACCCTCAATTTCATTATTCATTTTGTTTAGATTTAAAAGATTTTGTTCCCTTTCGGTTTGTAAAATATCTTGATATTTTCCGATGGATTTATCCTTTTCAGTAAGGAGAGTATGGAAAGACAAAATGGTTTTCTGTGGAAAAATGGAAATATGTAACAATTTTTTTAAGGTTAGGAAAGCTTAGGCCCTTATCATGTACAACGCAGAGCAACGCCACAGAACTAACGCAACGCCAAAGAATAACATTGAAAGCACAAACAATGTCATAAATATTTTGTAATTTTGTTGTTGCTTTCTACAGAAATTCACATTGCGTGTTAAAATTTCAAACGCTCCATTGCTTGTGTCGTTGAAAATTTTAAAACGGTACATGAATTTCTGTTGAAAGCAACAACAAAATTACAAAATATTTATGACATTGTTTGTGCTTTCAATGTTATTGTTTGGCGTTGCGCTGCGTTGTACATGATTAGGGCCTTAAAGTTTTACCTCTATCACGTCTGATTGTAAACTAGTCGGTTGGCTTAGTTGTTGATTTGGACTGGTGGTATTTTCTTGCATAGAAGATGAAGGTTTAGCCAAGATGTTTGTTAACTTTTGCTCCAACTTTAAAATTTGTTGATTTGCTTGTGTTAAACTAAAAATATGAACAGATTAAAAGAGCAATAAAAAGTTACAGTTTTTGATTCGGAGGAAAAAAGAAAGTTTTTTGCTTTTAGAGTAAAAAACCATTCGAATTACTTCTAGAAGTAATGAAAATAATAAAGTTATTATGTCCCTTAAAAATTTGCAACTTTACCTCGCTTCCGATTTTTGTAATTTCTCTAAAGCTTCTTTATATTCACTTTCTATTACTGAATTTTCAACATCACATTTTTCGTTGTACTCTTCGTCTAAAGTTTGAATAGATTTTGAGTCTTTTGTTACTAGATCAATACTAGTTTGTATTTCAGCTTCAGATGTTTCTCGACTTGTGGTTTCCGATTTTGATTCTTTACTTTCCTGTTCTAAACACTTTCCTTTTTCTACTTGGTCTTTTATTTCTACACTGGGTTCTTTCAGTTCAATATTATCTCTTTCTGTTTGTGTTGACCTTTCATTGAGTGTTTTCTTTATAGGAGATTGTATGGGAGACATATTTTTATCAACCATCTCTTTGGAGACTTTTTGTGATTTTTCAGCTGATAATTTACGATCAGCTGGTATGGGAGTATTATCTGTATTACAACCAATTTCTTTGGTTTTTTGTTGTTGAGGATTATTCATATTTTCCGTATTGTCTTCTAGTTCTTCTTCAATCTTCTTTACACCAAATAAAGCCTCTATAGTATGCCAATGTTCAGATTCTGTCGCCATTTTAAGTTTTACAGCTTGTAACTCCTTTTCTAACTCGAAGCACTTTTTCTCCAATTTTTTTAATTCCTCTTCGTAGAGTTTACACTGGGTTTCGGTTTTTACCAACTTTTAAAGAAAACGAAAAATTTTTTAAATATTTTTTTTTATTCCTATGATAATCCCGCGAAGCTCTTCGCTAGTTTGCAGGAGACCAGAATACCTTTTTTAAATAAGTCAAGTCATAAGCTTACCTTAATAACTTTCTGGTTCTCTTCCATTTCTAAATTATATTCCTTCAAAGCAGCCTTAATTACTTCCTCTATATAGTCATTTAATAATTCAGTTTTATTAATTGTGTTGTCATCGATTAAATTGGATTTTTTAAGAAAATTGCTGTAGGCATAAACAAAATTGGTTAGGAAGACCAAAGGAGTAAATTTGGCGTATTTTTCTTTTATACAACATAAGGATTTTTGTAAAAATCTGGAATGTTAAAAAAAATAATTAAATTGAAAGGGTTTTTTCATAACATTTTTAAAACGAAAATACTTGATCTTAATATTGTTATTTTGGCGTTCAATTTGGAAGCTTTTGTTTAAGTCCTCTATTACATGGTTCCGACTGATTAAGTCCTGTTCTACGCTCTCAAATTTTAGCTTCAGAGAGTCACGCTTATTTCTTACATGATTAAGTTCTAATTTAGCTTGGAAATTAAAAAAATTTAAATTTGTCTGTAAACAGGAAGTTTTTAAAAAAAGAAGTAAAAAAAAAACTTACCAGCATCCAAATCTCTTTGCATTTTACTCAGTAACAATTTCTCCTCCGTAGAACTTTGTAAATCGGCCACTAAATGTCTTAAATTAACATGATTATCGGTAATGTCATTAAGCAATCTTTGCTGTGATAATATTTGCTCTTGAGCTATTTCCAAAAGTGATTCCAATTGAGAATTTTTTCTTAACATTTCTAATTTCTGTCCCTCAAACTCTCTAATCATTTGTTTTTGCTCTTCATATTCCTGTTGTGTTATAAACTCCAATTGCAAATCTTCGTTGATTATGCCGTAATCTGTACAAAGGTCGGGAATTTTTATCATATATTCCTGCTTTCCAGATAAAAGTTCCTTTGTTATTAAAGCCAATTTTAGTTGACTTTCGTTGAGAGATTTTTGCAAATCTTGATAGTCTTCCGATGTGTACATGTAAAGATCTTTATGATTTTGTAAGTCTTGTTTAAGTTTGTCTATTACTTCTTTGCCCTTTAATAATTCTGCCTTAAACTGGGCTTGTGTTTTAATACTTTCTATTTCGAGTTCTTTAAGAGCTGAGAGATTCTGATCAAAATCTTGTCTCATATATTCATAACTGCGACGTTCTCTCATTAACTCCAGCTCTTGTGTTACAATTTGTTCGGTGAGTTGGCCACAAGTTTGCATAATTTCCCTTTCATTTGCATTCATATGCAGCTTAAGCTCTTCATAATATTTTTTAAAAATTTTTAACTCTTCTAGTTCTGTTTCTTGTTTTCGTCTATCGGGCAAAATCTTTTCTGGCTGAGGATAAAGTTCTTCTTCTGGAGTTATTTTCACTTCTACTATGCTGGGTATATTAACACTTTTGTTGGGTGTTGTAGGTCTGGTAGATGTATCCAAAAATTCTGGCAGTTGTAAGTCTGCTTCAACATTATCTCTTATTTCGCCATCTTCGCGTACACTCTCTATGGAATTTAAATCTTCTGTAACTATGTCTCTTTCCTCAGACGAAGACTTTTGTTTGAATAAATGTTGCTCTAAAGCTTTTTCTCGTGTCTTTATTAAAGCCAACTGTTCTCTTATCCTTTTGGGAGTATCAAAAGGAGAATTAGAACTTTTTAAAACCTGCATTAATCTATGAAGCAAGTCATTGTCGATAATGATATTGTCCGAGCAATCTGTGTGAATAATTATTTACTAAATAAAAAGATAATCATAATATTTTCGTTATTATTTCCAACTTACCATCATATTCCCTTAGTTTTTCCAGTATCTCTAACATTCCTTGTCTTAATATATCATTTTCTTGTTGAATTTCTTGATGTTTGACTTGTAAATTATAATCATTTGAATCTTGTAGTTCTACTCTTAAGTTTCCCTGACACTGGCCACAAACTGTTACTAGTAAAGAGGTTTCTCGGGAATTGGAAGAATCTTCTACTTCACCTACTTCTTTAGCGAGAGAAGGACTTCTAAAATTCTGAGCAGTTTCCTTTTGGACAGATTTTTTGGGAGTCTTAACGGGAGTTCTGGAAATTTCATCGTCTCTTATTTCAGGAACCGGAGGAATGTTTATATTTGGCTTCAATTCCATCAGTTGTTTTCTGAAATAAGTACAAAGAGATATATCGTGTGTAAAAAGAAATAAAAATATGACAGTTCTCTCTTATACCTTAAATCCGACTTTTCCATTTTCAATTGTAATCTCATTTCCTCAGAGGCTCTTAGCTTTAATGTCAATTTTTCTATAATCTTCTCTTTGCTGCGCTCTTTAGCTTGCAGGTTTTTAGCTGTAATTACTACATCTTCTGGTATATTCAGACGTTTTCTTAGCAAAGTATTTTCTTGGGCTATTTCGTGCAAGGAATTTAATTCCATAACCAAAGCCCTGATTTGCTTATCTCTTGACTGCAATCTATTTTCTAAAGAAGAACATTTTCTTAAAGCGGACATTAAACCATCTTCTCCCTTTTGATAAGCTGTTAAAGATTTTGTAGCCTCCATAGCTTGTTTGGCTTTAAGACAACTTTCCTCTTCCGCCTTCTGCAGCATTTCTGAAAGTTCTCTACATTTTTCATTGCTGGCTTTTAAAGCTGATTCCACTGTTTTACAACAAGGTCGAAATTTACGGGGATTACGTTCTTCTTCCCTTTCAGCGGATAGCTTATTCATAA
This sequence comes from Pollenia amentaria, assembly GCA_943735925.1. Lineage (NCBI taxonomy): Eukaryota > Metazoa > Arthropoda > Insecta > Diptera > Polleniidae > Pollenia > Pollenia amentaria. Next base: position 204,879,474 of record OX031009.1, on the reverse strand, counting down.
GTTTTGTGGAGGCAATCATTTCTTCAGCCATCATTTTTATTCTATTCTCTAATTGTTCAATGAGTTTGTCGCGTGATTCGATGGACTAATTGGATTGAAATATTTATAAAAATTGTTTTACCAATTTCAAATCTCTTTGACTTACATGATGTAGTTTACTTATCTCCTCTTGTTCCTCGGATTGCTCACTTTCTGCCTTGGTTTCTGTTTCTTCCTTCAGACTATCAGAGTCTTGAGCCAAGTCTTTCTTACTTTTGAATTTCTTTAATTGTTTTTCTTTCTCATCCAAAATTTTTTTCCACGAAATAGCTTTTATTTCCAACTTCTCAATGAACTCTTTAAGCTCGTTTTCACTTTTGTCGCGTTCATCTTCTAAATATGTTATATTTCCCTCCAGACGTTTTATTTCAATATTCAGATCTTGCAAGGATTCCTTAAGGGCCGCTTTCTCACTTTCCAGGAGGGTTATATCGGCCTTTAGTTTTAATAGTATATCCTTACCATGTTTTAAATCCTTTTCCAATGTCAGAATAGTTTTGGACTGTTCGATGTTTTGATTTTGAAGGGACTAAGGTAAAAGAGAGAGAGAGAGAGAGAGAGAAAGAGAGATTTTAAAGGAATATAAAGAAATATCTTGAGTTAGACTTTTTAGCAAAAATAATAGAAGAACTTAGAAAACTACTAGATACTATATTCTGTAAGAGCTTAATTAAATTTTACAAAGATCAAACGCACCATTTTCATTTCAAACTTTTCTTTTTTAATAAAATCAGTTAACTCACCTCAATTTCCCTAAGCAAACGTTTTATATGTTTATTCTTGGTATTAATGTTACGTAGAAGTGTTTCTTGTTTATCCATTTCGGATAAGGGATCCGAAGAATCTTTATCGCTAACATCTGCGTTAGCTGCCTCACGCAAACGCGTTTGCAAAGCAAAAATTTCCTCAGTTAACTGGCAATAAATAGCAAAGCAAATAAATAATTTATTAAGTAAAAATTATTCTGATATCGCTCATTTGCTGCAACGTCTTCATAACTCAAAAAAATACATTTCGAAATAAACGCGCTTAAAGTTTTTGATTCGCTCGCACCACTTAAAAACTAACTATGTATTAGATATAAAGATAAATTTTATATACAAAATGCATAAAGAAAAACATAGCGAACAATTCTGCATATCTAAGTCCAAAATCTCATTTTTTGAGTTATGACGACGTTGCAGTAAATGAGCGATATATACAAATGAATCATTACCTCTTTTGTTTTATTTTTAAACTCAACTTTTTCATCCTCCAAGTTGGCCACCATGCGTTTCAGTTTTTCATTTTCATCCACTAAGCGATCATGATGGGATTCTAGATAAATTTAACAGCATATGGCTATTATTTCTTTGCTTTCGTACCAAATTCTTACCCAAACTTCCTCTATCATTAGCTTCCAATTGCTCCTCCAAATCCCTAATCTGTTCACCTTTATATTCTAAAACAGCCAATGTCAATTCCAAAGTCTTTCGTAACGATTTCTTAGGTAACTCTTCTATGGCTTCTGCTAACTCCAATAGAGTTTCATAGAGTTCTTCTTTTTGTTGTTTGGAGAAATCTTTAAATTTTCTTAAAGATACCACTTCCGGTAAATCCATTTTCTTAGAATTTGTGGTATTTTTCTTTATTAAATTAATCAATTGTTTTATTTAAAATTCTAAATAACATGGCAAATACTCTTGACGTTAATGAATAATGAAAATTGAAAGAACATGTACATTTTTCCTTCTTTCCTTGAGTTACTTACGGTTACCTTGACAACAATTTCACTCAAAACACAAGTGTTAACTTACTGGCCGGGAGGGTTTAGACTGGTCATTGTTAAATTTTAGTGGTTTGTGTTGGGTTTATGCGTGCATCACGTGCAATTTTAGTTGGCATGTCATTTTAGGGGTGGTTAAACTTACGAGTAGAGTACCTTGGTTTTGTTTTGGTTTTTCTAGCTTTTTATTTTGATTACTTTTTTGTTTATTATTGTTTAGAATGGAAGACTAAAAAGTAATTGGCAGTATGACAAAATATTTAGGTGGTTGTAAATTGAAAATATTCTGTCCAAAAGGACTTTGACATTGTAAATTTGTTTTTATGTGGATATATCATTAAAACAACTCATACTCATTATTGTTCTTATTTATTTTACCGCTTTTTAAGTGACCAAGTTTTAGAGTTTAATAATAGCTCTGTTCCACATGCATAACGAAACAGTCCGAACTTACACAAAGTTACCCAAAAGCGTTCCAAATACCAATTTTTGTGCAATTAAGATAGTATTTTTTTAATTTCCTGTACAAATTTGCACTAACTTTTTTTATGGTAAGTTCGGGCAAGAGTGTATTCGTTTACTAAAAATTGTTACGAATTTGTAACAATTGTAAATGGAAAGTGTTCATTACCCCAAAAATTTGCAAGTAGAGAGGGTCAATGAAAGTAAAAATTGAGAGTAAACAAGTTTCCATTAGTGAATTAAAATTGTTGTCTTTATTTGGCAACAATTTATTACACGAAATGTAATAAATGTAGGGCACAACAGCGGTGCTGTATATCAGCTAATATGGTTTTTAAAGAACTTGAATATACATACTTACTTCGTTGGTGGTTTGCTAATTAAAAACAAGGAGAATGTTTAAATTTAGGAAAAGACGGATTTATTTAACTGATTTATTTAGTAACTTCAGTGTTTTTTGTTTGTATCAAAATTCAGCTTTGTTTGTTTAAATTTTATTCGGTTAAACTTTTATGTGTTTGTTTGATTGTTCATGTTTGTTTAAGCTCATCGGGCATATTCTACAAATCGAAATGAAGTGGATTTAAAACCGCACAAATTTTGAAAACGAGCATGTAAATAAAGTTCATAAAAATATTTAATTCAACATTTTTTATTTTTCGAATTTATTCTATGAGTCAAATTTCAGTTATGTATTTTGTAAAGCTTTTTGTAATAGTTCTATTCCTTTAATTTTTAGGAATGACTTTATACACTACCAGACTATTATCTTCATTGGATAGCAATGAAGTATGTACAGAAAAATTTACAATTATTAGACACCACCAGAATGTAATGCATTTTCTGGCCCGCTACGGCCTTCGTCAGCATTCTTTGTGTCACACTGGATAGTGATACACAAGAACTAATATAAATTCTTATGAAAAAGAAATAATTCCCAATATCTATTTGTTAAAAATATTTAATTTTATATGTTTACTTCATACTTTGGGTGATAATTATCTCAACAAGGATCACTGTTAAAAACAGGAAAAACTACGGACATTTTGTAGGTAATTGAGATTAAAATCTCGTTCGATTTCAATTCCACTTCATTTCGATTTCTAGAAAATGCCTGTATACATATGTTTGTTTTTATTCTTCTGTGCCCATGTTCTGTAACTCCCGCGGCGAGAAACTTTTCGATTGAAATGTGAGCAATGAAACAAAAATGACATACATTGAAACAAACAACTGTTTTTCTCACTTAACTGCTTCTGTAACATTTTGGCGAGTAAATGCTGTCACGTAACGATTTTACTCGCCAATTTACTGAAAAAGTGTGTCTGTAAAATTTTTGTGAGAAAGTTTCCGCTTTGAACTGTCAAATAAACTCGTGCATAAAAACGGGGTGAGAAAAAATTTTATCACTAAAAAATATATTAAATATGCAAAATGCAACGAATAATAACACGGAAGAGATAAGTATTTTGCTCTTGGCAGATTTTTTCATTGTTTAATTATTTTGCTTTTAACATTTTTGAAAAATATACGAATGTTTTCAAAGCAATTTTTTAATCAACAAACATTAAAGTCGCACTTTACTTTTTTTGGTATAGCCGACGGTTATATTTTCGCCGCCGTCGTTGAACATTTTTCAATTTTAGTCAAATTTGGTCGCGGTCAACGATATGTTTGACTGGCGTTCTCAACATCTGCAATTTCGTATCGGCTTCGAGTGGAGTATTTTGACATTTATAACGTAACGACGTAATCTATTTTGATAGTTTTTGACATGAATTATAGACTCACTTTTTTCTCACTTTTCGAGAAACGATGGAATATTTTGTTTCACATGTTTTCGATGCGAGAAGTTCTCACCAAAGTTACAGAACATGGGTACTGGTTTGTTTATTGTTGCATAGGGAGTGCGTTTGTGTTTTAATTGTGAATTCTTCTTGATGTTACTTTGTTTATTTTTCGATGACAACTGCCTTTCTATATCTCTTTTTGTGTTTGCGCGTTGAACAGGGCGCCTTTACACAGAAATTATCATTTAAGTCGGTCGATCAAGTCGTTTGTAATGCGGGCGTTAGCGACTGATCGATCTTTGACAGAGAGACAAAAAATTCTTGCATATTTTTACTGGTAACATTTTTACTTGCATATGTTTTTCAAACAGCTGTTTTTTGTTTTTGTTTCCAAAACAAACTTTTGAGAATGTGTAACAAGATAATATTCATAATTTTTACATTAAAAATATATAATTTTTTTAAATTTAAGAACAATAACCATGTGAAAATAGTTCAAAACAATTCAATTAACCCTGGATGGTTACAGTTCGACGAAGCTCATTTACACTTTTCATATAACTTTTTTATGTGTATTCAAATATGTAACTCTCTTTTTTTGAACAACGTTGGCTGATGACGAAAGCTTTAACAAAATAATAATATTTTAAAATTCAAAATTAAGTTAAAATTCTTAAAAAAATTGTGAGGGAGAAGAACAAATTTTATTTTTTATGCTTTATTTTATTTTATTTTTTAATAAAATGCTTAATTAAAAAAATTTCTGTGGATTTTTTACTTAAAAAAGTGCTCCGCTAGAATTATTTTTAAAAAGTTCGTCGATTCGACGAAGAGTTACCTTATTGTACTAAAATGAAAAGTAACATTTCAGGGTTAATGAAGGCAAAATTTCGTATCTTACCCTGCGGCCACACGATCAACTTTTTGTTGATAGCCTTTTACATATACTGTTTGTCAAAATTTACATAAATTGAAAGCTGTGACGTAGGCTGCACGCAATTTTTAAGCAATTTACTTTCAACATGTCATCAAGAAAACAACCTATACTGACAAACGAAAAATTTGCTCACTAAACTTCTAATCAGCTGTTAAATTGAACGTAAAATTTCCAAACAAATGGATAGTTAAAATAGAGAGCAATCTCTTCATCAATTTAAAAAGTGTGAGTGTGTTAGTAAAAAAATGAGAGTGAGAGTAAATTGAAAGGAATTGAAAGACGAAAATTGATCGTGTGGCCTCCATGTTACAGCTAGATACAGTCAATGTGCCCAACTTGCTAGTTTTTGCTGTTAAAGCGTTCATTTAGTTTTTATTTATTTTTAATAATTGGGAGAAACATTTTGTAAATTTTAAATTTACTCTCTCGTTGCAAATATCTGCTAGTAAAGTAAATGAACACACCTCAGAATTAAACAATGCTTTTTGTTTACGTATGCAAATGATAAATTAATCAGAAAATTTGCAAGTGGGTAATTCCATGTAAAATCGATTTAAAGAAGTTTTCTTTCATTTTTGTTAATATATGTTCCTTATAGGATAAAAGGAACATTCTTACCAAATGTCATTCATATCGAAAGGGGTCGGGTCCCACTATTGGTCGATTTGACATAGAATTACCCAAGTAAAAAATTTTAAGTCTTATTAAAAAAGACTTAAAATTAAAAAAGACAAAAAGCAAAATGGAAGTATTTAATGAAAAAGTTAAGGTGGTTAATACATGAGTGCATACATACATATCGTCGGTTGATAATGTAAATGTCGTATGTGGATTTTTTGCGGTTTTGAGTTAAGATCGATTCCTTAGGATTTCCGACCTCATCTTTCATTTGGCGTAATCAGTTTTTCGATACCTCATACGGGTTTCGAGATATGGAGTGTTGAGTTGGTCGTATGTTGTATTTGCTGAGGCAATTTTCAAATTAAATGTCGTATGTAACTGCCACATACGACAAATTTCCATATAAAACCACCAAAAAATTAATTTATTATTTAAATGTCGTATGTGGATTTTATAAGAGTTCAAACTTCAAACCCAATTTACTTAAAACTATCGGAATCCACATACGACAATTAAATTATCAGCCGACGATATTTCTCTTGTTCTTTAATATAAAAGATGACAATGACGCAAATGTTTGTTTTTATAATTTTATGACAAATTTGCGTAACTTTGGCAAATTTAGAAAGTAATTTTCATTTTAGTCTCGTAAGTCCGAAATTGCCCGGGATCTTGTGGAACGCACGTAATATGGTTTAAATCTTTGCTGAATTCATTAAAAATTAGCCGTTAGTTGGTTATAAATCAACAAAATCATGTCAAGAAGGACATTTAAAATTTGTTTTAGTTTAAGGTTATTAGGACAAATTTTATGTGAACAAAAAGCAAAAGTGTTTAAATAAAATTTAAAAATTTACAAAGAAAACTTCAATATGCATAGCAGAAATATTATTGAATGAAAACATATATTTGTTTTTGTAAATAGTCTATTGAAAATGTTAAAAAAATATTATATTGAGTTTTTCAATTTAAATGATCGGATGCAGCACAGGTTATAATTCTCGTTTAATATACAGCAAAATGAGCTATATGATATAAATCATAGTATAACAAGTACCAGGTATGTTCATTAGGGAGAGTTGTCATTATTAACCCATGTAATGACATATTAATTTATTTGATTTTTGACCCTTGTTTCAACTTTTTCCCACATTTTCTTTTGCTTGGCGTTATATGGGTTTTAAAATTGAGAACAAAATTTCTACTGAATATATCTTGTACTTATTCCATCATGGTTTTAATAATTTATAGCCAGAGAAACCGGATATATGCACTAAAACAGTTTTTATGGGGGTTAAATATGCAGTAAAAACTAAATTATATGCCCTAAAAGTTTTAGAAATATACTCTTAAAAACTAAAAAAAAAAAAACGTCTTATTTGATAGCAAAACATTCAACAATTTAATAGGACTTGCATAAAATTACCAAGAAAAAAGTATAATTGGTGAAGCCCGATCATATGATACTCTACAGCACAATATTTACAGACACATTTTTCAATGTTCCTTTTTTTTGGGACTTTGGGCAGTAATGGACTCACCAGAACAAAATTATGCTATGCGGTTAAGATTCATATATCGTCGCTGTTTTTACTAACTGACCTAACTGAAATTTCCAAATATCCAAATGAAAATTGAGTTAAGTACAAAAACAAAAAATATTTGTCTTTTTCTTTATTTAACACATAACAAAAGATGTTATACTTCATAACATATAATGCATAAACCCAATTTCATTCGTATTTTGGCTAGGAAATGACTACATTTAAGACAAAAAATATTAAAAGTGCTCTCCTACAAAATTGGTTAAATGTTAGTTAGGTAGGTTAGTTAAAACAGCGACGATATGTAAGAGTTCTTTGTGCCGAATATTATCTAGATATCTACATCTATAAGAGATTATGTCATCTTAAAGTGATTTGAGAAACTGAGTTTATATGGCACAATTCTGGACCCGCCATTACAAAATTTTGCTGTAGGAGCTACGGTCAAGTATTGACCGATTCTAATAAAATTTGGATAGGTAATTTAGGTTAAATTAAGGTGTGCATTATAAAAAAATACTGTAAAAAAACTGTAAAATATGCCAAAATATTCACTAAAAAATCGTTGTCAAAACTTATAAAAAGCGCTGAACGAAATAAATATATTTACGGTTTCTCTGTTCATAATTTTATTATTCATGGGTTTATTATTAATTTTAATATCCAAAAAGAAAACTGCCAGTATCTGTGAAACCCTGTGACCGTGGAGGCCATTTAAATTTGCTTGTGCTCGAAATCATGCGTTCGCCGATTATGTCCCTTATCAAAGCCATGAAGGGACCTGTAGTATGTACCGTGGCTCTATCTTGTTGAAACCACGCTTAGATGGTTTTCCACAGCTGGCCCAACAAAATTTTCCGACATCGTTCGATATACACACGCAAAGAAAAAACATGATTGATACAATCACAATCGCAAACTATCATTAATGTTTGTGGTTATGATTGTGTCAAACACGTCTTCAGCAACAATATATGTTCAGTAATAATGATTAGATAATTGTTGTCTCAAACATATTATTATGTTCAGAAGAAAAATGCGCACGATCTTTCAAACGATCTTTCTATATTTCCCAATACCATGCAAAATGTCTACTTCAACATTTTATATGGTTCTTACAATAAAAACAATAAGAAATGTAATATAAAAAATTTATGTTTTATTACAAATATAATAAATAAAATATAGCATATATTAAAAATAAAATTAAATACACATTTTAATATACCTGTGTATGTGTTTTAATTTATAAATTTACGTTGTGTGTTACAAATATATCCAAAAAATAAGAATTCCGTTCACTTAAGACTTCTAAAAAAAGTCAAACACAAACTTACCTTTTATTTCTTTTATGAAATCTACTACATATATTAATAAACTGTTGAACCGTTTTTGAAAAAATTCGGGGCTGATGACAAAATTATGTGTCAAAATTTGTTATAGGTTTTTTTTTGGCTGCAAGAAAGAAAGAGAGTTAATCATTCATGTTTCATGATTAACTGACGCTCGCGGACGGAGAAAATGTAATTTTAAAGCACACACTGTTTGTTTTGACAATAAATGTTTGCTTCTTAACACAGGGTCTCCACCTGATATAAGATATAAGATTTTTATATTAGCAAACGTCAAATTCAATCGCAGAGAGTATTATCTTACATGTGGACTCTCAAATAGTGTTAGTATTAATATTATAATAAATGTTATGAGACAGTTGTTATGAGAAATCTTATAACAACTATCTTCTAAGATGAGCTGTCAAAAATACACATACATACATACACATAAATTAATAATAAGACGCTATCATTAAAATGTTTAATTTTTTAAGTGAAAATAGTTGAATTCTCGTGAAAAGTGCTTAAAAACAATATTAAAAACTAATAAAAAACAGAGAAAAAACTAAGAAAAGAATCAAAAACGACACAAGTTTACTGTACGAAAATCAGTAAATTATGAAATATTATAAGATACATGTTCCCCTTGTTTAAGATTAATAAGATTAACATGAAGAAATGTGCTCTCTCATTCTGCCGACGTTCTCTCACATATTATATCAGATATTATCTCAGGTGGAGACCCTGTGTAAGAGAATGTGTTTTCAAGAAAACAAAAATGATGCTATTAAACATACCTTTTGTGTTCAACTAATATTATGATTTTAACTGTATAGTTGAAAATATATATATTATAGTAGCTAACATATCAAATAATTTAATATGTTTAGCTAGACCAGAGTACCTTTTTTAGGTGTAAGCCACCATATAATATTATTATAGTGAATTTAAAAATGTTAAGGACAAAATACAATTTTTTAAGTTATATTAAGACTATAATTAATTTATGAGGGTAAACACATTAGGCAAGTATAAACAAAAATGGTGGTAGTGACCATTCATTAATCATGTTTTTCCTCTGCGTGCACCACCATTGACAGATAATTGAAATTTTGAATGTAATTTTCCTGAAAGTATATGGGTCAATTATCCTTTTGAACTATACGCTCTTTGCTGGTTAACGTAGACATTTAATAGGAAATGGGCTTTATCGCTCTTTATCGAAATATAAATAAAATCTTGATTTTTCCTTGTTTGGCTTAAAGCCACTATTCTTGTTGAGAAATTTATTGCCTAATTATTTTTAAGATAAACAATACGCTAACAACATATATGCTCAACAAAAAAAACTTAGGAACTTGTTCCATAATTTAAACATGCGAGATTTGGTAGATGAACAAATTCTTTTAGCGGGATTTAAAAGTACATATAATTAGAATAGTTTTTACATAAAATTAGAATAGTTTGGTGCTTGTTATGCGCATTTTAAGTCATTCTACCAAAATAACATTTTTTAAATACCGAACTTTATTTCACTAAGTACATATATCAGCTAAGCCTGTTTTATTATTGAACTGCAAAAGCATGAATTCATATGTAGTTATTGTGGCCATCATCTGAAAATTAAGAAAAAAAAAACATATAAAAACAAGTTAGAGTGCTATATTCGGCTGTGCCGAATCTTTGATACCCTTCACCGACAGAAGTGGGCTCTATATTGTAAATATATATATATTATTAACTAAGCTTCACAAAAACGAACGTCAGCATTAAAATTGGTTGCCGTTTAGACCTTTAAATTATAGACCGACAATAAGAAAGTTGTATACTTTGAACTGGCTTGAGTAAAATATCATGATTCGTAACAGTTTTAGCCGAACTAAAATGATTTGTAGGAGGGTAATTTGTATTGGACCTATGGTAAATTATGGACCAATCATTCCCAAATTCTGAAGACGGATTTCTGGTATTACAAAAAATAAATTAGAATAAGCTTCAATACAGCGGTGTATTTAGTTTTAGCGTTAACAGTGAATTTCACAAAATTGCATGATATTTTTCTGGCCATATGAATTTAAGTAAGAAATTTTACCGCAATATCTATATCTGTGATGGTTTTAGGCGAATTAAATTATTTTCCCAAAGTGGGCCTTATTTGGTTTTAGGCGCGATAAACTGTTTTCCGAGAGTAGGGTTTATATGGGGCCTATGGTAAATTATGTACCAATCTTCACGAAATTTGGCAGTGTGATTTCTCGTCCTATAAAACTGTGACGTACTAAATTTCAATTTGATAGCATTATTTATTGCGGTTTTAGACGTACTAAGCTGTTTTCCGGGAACAGGGTTTATATGCGACCTGGTGTAAATTATGGACCGATCTTCAAAAAATTTTACAGTGTGATTTCTGGTCCTATAAAACGTGATGTACCAAATTTTAGTATGCTAGCGTTATTTATTGCGGTTTAAGGCGTACTTAACTGTTTTCCGGAAGTAGGGTTTATATGGAGCCTAGTGTAAATTATGGACCGATCTTCAAAAAATTTTACAGTATGATTTGTATATCATTCCGTGCATTATTCCACCATTACTGTTAGTTTTTGTATCAAAATCATCAAGTTTTTTAGGGTGGTGGTTCCAGATTTTGATTCATAGTTCTGATCCTACTGAACCGATGTTGAGGATTTCAATCCCAAACTGCTTATGATAACTACAAGCAATTTGAGACCAAGTTTGTTCTTATGTTTTGCATTTTTCGAAAGTGGGTGTGTTTTAAATAGACAGACAGACGGACAGACAGACGGACAGACAGACGGACATGGGTAAATCGACTTAGAATAGCTCAAGGAGCTTTACATACATACTTTATGGGGTCTTATATGTATAATAAAAATGTTTCACACGGAATGACAAACTTAGTACACCCTCATTTACCACTATTGGTGGTGGAGGGTATAACAATTAAAAACGTGTAAGAATGCTTTATTCATTAATACCATCCGACAATAATTTGAATAATAACCCTTATCGTGGTTGGCGAATTTAAAATACGCCTGCGACTCTTTGGTAATAGATTAAAAGAAATAAGTTCACGTTCTCTTTAATCTATTACCAAACAGTCGCAGGCGTATTTTAAATTCGCCAACTACGATAAGCGTAAATATTTATTCAGAGTGTAGAATGATATCGTTGAAAACAAGAATGATATCGTTGTAAAAGTAAAAAAGGCTTTTGCATTTAATCTTATTATCATTACATTATTCGTTAAAGTTATACAAAATCGAAATTCGTTACGATTTAGGAAGTTTAAAAGCGTTCACCTTAAATCTGTGTATGTTCATTTATAGACCGATCCTTTGAAATTTAGTATCAAAATTTGTATTCATATATAACTATTTTATGACGATGTTGTTCTTCATCAACGAATTTAGACGTACTTAATTATTGTTCAGGAGATGGCCATATATATAGTATAGGTATCATACTATATTATAGGCCGGTCCTTATAAAGTTTTGCATTATATTTTTGATGATAAAAGACTTGGTTTTGCCAAACTGAATGATAATATCGTTATACGTTACGATGTAAAAAATTGCTGTTACAATATATTACCCGGTTACATATAAAATGCAAGTAAGAAAGTATAGTTCATCAAGCCCGACCATATGATACCCTACACCACAGAAAATAAAATAACTATTTTGCGAGAGTTTACTGTATTAGGGACCCATGGACAATCATGGACCCGCCAGAACAAAATTCTGTTATGATGTTAAGATTTATGTAAGACTTCCTTGTGTTCAATGTTAAAAAGATAAATACAACTACATATGGAAATGGTATTTTTTGTCTTTAAGAAACCCTAACGTTAGTCGATTCGACTAACAGCTTTACATTTTCATGCAGTATTCTATAAAAATGTTCCTAATAAATATTAAAATATTACAGATGATGTTTTTGTCAAGCTAAAAGACCCTAAATTTCTTTAATGTTAACAAAATTTAATTTTTAATTACTTTTTTTTATTCCCGAAAACATACATTTTACAAAATAATAAAAAAAATTCTTGTTTGATTGCAATTTAAAACAAAGCGAAAAATGTATTTTTACCAAATTAACTAAAAGTTTGTCAATAGTTTCGGAAAAAATTGGTTTCGTTTCGACTAATGATTAGTGTTTATGTATAAAAAAATAACGTTAGGGTTCTAGGGTTAAAATATTTGTGATCTAGTGTGAAACTCTGAAATTAAGACATCATCATACATTAAATGAGTTGTAGCACCATTCAAATTGACAGATTTTTCAAAGTTTAAAATCTTGTAGTCATTTTGACCCCAAGCGCATTTAAAGGCTAATCTGCATTTTTGCACTACTTTGTTTTCGTATTTTTCTCAAGTTTCATAAAAATCGGCTATATTTCCTTTAGAAATTCCAAATATGTCAAAATTTGTCCATTGACCTTCATGATCTTAGGGTTAATGCGATTCGATTTTAGTTAAACCTTTAGAGTATATTAAAATTTATGTGGACTACAATATTCTGAATAAGTTTTACTTAAAATGTATAAAAGGAATTTGGGCCCATTCGACAAAATAATGGCAACAACATTAGTTTTTCCCGAAAATCGCAAAATGTATATCGCAGGTACGAATAAACTATGGGAGTTAACACAAGTTTTTCATATTATTATTCCCTTTTATTTCCTCAATAAATCCCAATGTGATGATCGAACAAATCTGAAATTTTTTTAAACAAAATTTTTAAAAATTTGAAAATAGAGTTTTGAAACTGCCGTTAAAAAATCATTTTTTTTGTCATGCCTGCAAATACGTTAAAGGTATAATAATTACAAGGTAGGCTCACTGGGGAGAGTTGCTATAATTTACCGATGTAATGTCATATTAATTTATTTGATTTTTAATGCTAGTGTTAATTTTTTTCCCTTATTTTCTTTTGTTTGACGTTATATGGGTTTTAATATTGACAACAAATTTCTACTGACTATCCTTGCAATGGGCGATTGATCGTGAGGTTTGATTTTCAATATACTTTTCTTACAGATCACGCGTGACTCATATCAAGCTGGTTTTTAATTTTTTCAGAATCGTTTGGCAAGTCATCCTGGAAAGACTCACATCACAACAGCGGCTCCAAATTGTTCAGCTGTATTGCGTAAATCAGCGTTCTGTAGGAAATGTTTTTCCGGTGTTTTATCGTGAAATTTTGTTCAGTGATGAAGAACATTTCTAGCTCAATGGATACGTTAATAAAAAAATTGCCGTATTTGGGCTGATGAGCAACCCGAAGAGTACCACGATCTACCATTACATCAATTAAAAACAACAGAATAGTGTGATTTAAAGGCTGGTGGAATCATTGGTCCATATTTCTTCAAAAATGAGAAACATCAGAATGTTACCATCCCAATAAAAAATGGAGCTTCCAACAATTGGTGAATGTAACGATCAGCTTTGCACACTGAATTTTTTGTTATCGTTATTCTTTTTTATGCTCCCTTACAAACCTGCTTCGTAGTAAGTAAGCGCATAAATGTGTGCTTACTTTTTAAAATGTACCATTAGTGGAAAATAAGAAACCTTTTGATTGGGATGTTAACGGACTATGTCCTTCCTTTAATTCAAGTGTATGGTCTCTGTGAGCTCTGGTTTCAAAAGGACGGCGCTACGAGCAATACAGCGCCTGAAACAATGACCTTGTTGAGAAATAATTTTGGTGAGCACTTAATTTCACGTTTTGCTACGGTAATTTGATCGTGCGATATCACACCTTTAGATTATTTTCTCTGAAGATATGTAAAGTCTGACGTCTTCATAAATAAGCCAGCTACGATTGACGCTTTGGAAGCCACCATGGCTCGTGTTTTTCGCGAGATACCATTCGCTATGCACGAACGAGTCACCCAAAATTGGACCTTTCGAATGTACCACCTCAAACGAAGTCATGACCAGAATTTACATGATATAATTTTTTAACAGTTAATGTCATAATCCGATAAGAAAAATATTAAGTTCACTTTCGAATTTATGTGCTTTATTTTACATTATAAATCAAACCTCATGGATTGTATAATAATTAAATGCTTTTAAGCTTAAAGCTTGTCAGAGGTTATTCGAACATTTTTGCGGGATTAAAATTTATATTTGGCTTCTTTCGACCAATTCTCAACAATTTCAAGTCTTTATTCTTAAGATAAGAAAATCGCTAAAAAGAGATGTTAAATCAGAAATTTAGTCAAAAGGTGTATGACTAAATTATGTGGTGTAGGGCATATAATGCATTTTTCGTACAGTTAGGTTAGGTTAGGTTAGGTTCCATGGGCAGCCATCGAGAGACAGCTCACTTGGGTCCTTTAGCGGTCCCTTTGTGATACCCAGCGCCAATGCCCATCCCGAAGAGCAGTTATTCAGATGGCGTCACTGCAAGGTTGAGCCAATTCGTCTTCCTAATGAAGAGAAGAAGCAATCTTAGTTCTATTTTTGATAGATCCTCTAAACAGGAAAACACCGGTTCTCCCAGGTATTTTTCCCTAATGCCCCGTAGCCCAGGGCATTGACAGAGAAAGTGAAGCACAGTTTCCTCTTCCTCCTCATCATGACAACTTCTACAGTAGTCATTGAATACCAGACCCATTCTTCTAGCATGAGTCCCAGCAGGCCTGTGTCCAGTAATGACCGACACGATGGTCCTGATTTGGTTCCTATTAAACCTAAGTAGAGATTTGGTTCTCCGTTCATCATATCCAGGCCAAAGTGCCCTGGATGTGGAGCAGGTGGACTCACGGGTCCATCCCTCTTGCGCAATTCTATAGTTCTCGCGCCGCATGAGTAACTTACAGTGAGCCATTGGAAGGCCAATGAATTGATCAATGAATGTTTCATCCATACGACCACCTTCCTTAGCCAGCTCATCTGCTACCTGGTTTCCCGGGCAATTTGAGTGCCCTGGTATCCAAATAAGCGTTAACTCCGAACGTTCAGCAATCTCATTCAAAGACATCCGACATTCCACAGTCAACCTAGATGTCGTATAGACATCCGCAAGAGAGGCAATGGCAGCCTTGCTGTCAGTAAATATACGTATATCTCCCGATACGCGATAATACTTTAGCCAGTTGGATGCCCGCTTTATAGCCGAGATTTCCGCCTGCAGGACACTACATCCATCCGGCAGACGGATCGTACAGTTAGTTGCTATTAAATGAGAGGGCTTCATATTCACCCTTATCGTGGTTGGCGAATTTAAATACGACTGCGATTGTTTGGTAATATATTAAAGAGAACGTGAACTTATTTTCTTTAATCTATTGCAAAACAGTCGCAGGCGTATTATAAATTCGCCAATCACGATAATGGTGATTAAAAGTAGAAAAAGCCTATGGATCATAGAGAAATATATTGAAATATACCTACAACATATCTAAAAGCATTGTTTACATATATTGAAATAAAACTCACCCCAAATAAATTCTGCCGTGTCATTCCATAAAAACGTTTACCAGTCAGACCAATAAATTCATTTAATATCTGAGCTCTAAAGCGTTGCACCTCTTCGGTCCAACAGCCACTCGGTACTAGACATAAAGTTTTTAAAGGCATAACTGCAGCATCGTGTATTTTTGAAGCAAACATAAAAACACAGGCAGTACGACATATCAAAAACATCAGGGAATACCAAAAGTAAATATAATTTATAAGATATCGTAGTTTCCTAAACACCATTGAAAATTTAAATTGATTACAAATTAAATTTTTTAGATTACGTATTTAACTCACGTAAATATATTTAATAAATTATTACATATGAAATACATGTTGTTAAGCGATGATAGAAATACAAGAGTTGATACTTGATCATTAACTTCATCCATGAATTCACACAAAACGATGTGTTCGCGACGTATTTTATACCAAACAGCATCTGGTACATACTGGAAAAAAATAATCATTTAGTCATAATATATTTACATATTGCATTAGAGTGGTCCAAAAAACATTTTTGCGAGCTGTCTCTTAATGTTCCTGACATAATGAAGGGGGAATCAATATCTTGGTGGTGCTACAAAATAATTTGTACCACAAATCGTTGAAGCACACCTCAACATTTCGTAAGTCTGATTTTGATGACATATAAATAAAATAATAGCTTGAATAAAAATATAGTGAACATAACTACATATATTCAAAGCAAGGCGAATTTATGCAGTTATCAGCATCATGAGAGAGAGTTATGCTAGCTATCCCTTTTTTTAAATTATATGTATTTTGTGTTTGTAAAAAGTTAGAGTGAATGTCAAAATTATTTGTTGAAAATATAAAAAAGGGAATTTTTTTGTTTGTAAAACATAGACAATTTTTAGAATGCAAATCTTTTTCCTGTATTGCAAATTTTTTAAGCTGCATCTGGCAAATCTCGCTCCACTTACTTCTTAAGCATTTTTAATTCCTTGTTTTTATATTTTATATTCGATCTTTTTGTTCTATAAATTTTAACTTTATTAAGTGTATTTTTTTCTAGTATTTAGACTTTTATTGAATGTTAAATTTTACCTGATTTTTTAACAAAACTTAAGAACAATCTTTAACATTCAGCATATACAACACAAATAAATAAACAATAAACCGATAATTTGAAGAGGTCACCTGTATGAATTCGCCTTGATTCAAAGGTAGCATATCAGTCTATAAAGATAATTTTTTTTAAGTTTTTCAACATTTCGAACTAAAATGCTCATGAAATCGCAAGTTAACTTTAAAAAATGCGTGTCTACATCATTTGAATCGAATATATCAAACATTTCTCTTGAGATTTTTTGCATAACTCTACATGCGGTACTACTTAGCAGAAGCTTCCCTTACATTTTACCAACAACCACATCTGTTACAATTTCGTAAATCCATTATCTTTCATACCTAATCGCTACTCACAGTACCAATTTATATAATACTTTCTAGTATACCGCAAAGTAATTCGCGCATTCACGCCAACTGAGCTGGCTACATTGCAAGACTTAAAACGTGCCAAAAAAAAATTAAAGACCCAAGATGAAATCTCAACTGGAGCTGTTAATTTTTTCCCATATATTAAGATTATATTATAAATCAATCGTTAACTGTGAAATAAATAACACGTTGTTCGAGGCAGCCCAAATCTAAATCTCAGCTCTCCCTTAATTTTTTTATACGCTTCACTACAGGTAAGTAGAAAATATTACCTTAAGAACCTTCCAGGTTGGCCTAATCTCAAGGTGGTCTTAATCATTGGGTAAATAAACAATGCGTTAACAATCCGCCCTTATGTGGGAAAGCAACCCACGCACACATGTAGCAATTTGCGTGTACAATCCGGCAAAATTATACACTCGCCCCTTGCTTGGAAGATGTAGCTGTATTGACACCATCCCTTTACGCAACTTTAAGTTTAAACCACAGCCACCAAGTGATCCCCGAAAGTATCCATCCCTTCTTAAAAAAAGGATCATATTAAATGAAGGAGCATACCTTTGTTAAAAGCACAATTTTATGAGAATAGTTAGTCTATTACTTCACCGTCTTTATCACTTGATCTATCTCTTCTCTGATAATCTTATTCACACATTCTTAAATCAGTCATTCTACATGCTCGTGGATGCTGCGCTTGACATATTCATTCATATTTTCGCTTTGGCCTTGGGAGAGTCATCCTTCTACATTTGTTTGCCATACACATATCAAGCTTCAGTTTTCATTCGTACATGGCGTGGATGACCTAATTCATCGATGTTCAATTTCACTCCGCATTCGTTCTCTATCCATTATCATGTTCCTTTTCATATTTACTTATTCCTGTTCCCCTTTATCTTCTTCACTATATCATCACCCATTTGTCTTCCCCTTTAAAAATAACACAATCGACCTATTATTTCACCTACCACCAATACAAATACCCTCCGGGAGTAAGGATTATGAGGCGATATCGCCCATACCATATGATCTAATGAACATTTGGCTTTTCATTACAATGGTGAATAATGGTGAATATGATTCGCCATAGCTAAATATAATAGCACCTTTACATGCTTCTTTATTGAAATATTTATTTTAACATAATAGTTGCTCTGTAGTGAGTTAAGAATGCCTTCAAATGGGGGCGTACATTGTAAAAATAATAAATTTTTGTGGTTAAAAAGTAAGAAGTGTTTTACGAAAATTCTCATTGCAACAAACGTTGCAAAATCCAAAACTAGACTTAAGATGAAGCAAAATTAACCAGTTTAAATGAAAGTACACCTGATATCAAATTAAGGTTTAATTTTATAACAAACACTTTTACAAAAAAAAAAAAAAAAAAAAAAAAACAAAAAAAAAGTTAAAAACTAAAGTAGCTTAATTCATTCCATTGTTGGGACTCATATGCAGTGAACTGGTCCCATTAAAACCATAGATGGGGGTAGTGCACTTATTTTGCAGTTTTAACTCACAGCTAGTGATAGTACAAAATTATTGCAATCATTTTGTTGATGTTGAGTGATGAATTGAAAATAAGCAGCCTTACTAAACATGAGTGATAGTGAGTTTAAAAAATCTTGCACTCAAAAAAAAAAACAAGTAAGGCTGTGCCGAATCTTTGATACCCTCCACCTACAGAAGTGGGCTCTTTATTGTAAATACATATATATTATTAACTAAGCTTCACAAAAACAAACGTTAGCATTAAAATTTGTTGTGGTTTAGACCTTTATTAAATTATTGACCGACAATAAGAAAGTTTTACCCGATCTTAGTATGTAGAACTTTGAACTGGCTTGAGTAAAATATCATGATTCGTAACAGTTTTAGCCGAACAAAAATAATTTTTAGGAGGGTAATTTGTATTGGACCTATGGTAAATTATTGACCAATAAGCCCAAAATTCTGAAGACTGATTTCTGGTATCACAAAAAATAAACTAGAATAAATGTCAATACAGCAGTGTATTTAGTTTTAGCGTTAACAGTGAATTTCACAAAATTGCATGATATTTTTGCTGGCCATATGAATCTAAGTTGGAAGAAATTTACCGCAATATCGTTATCTGTTATGGTTTTAGGCGAATTTAATTATTTTTCCAAAGTGGGCTTTATTTGGTTTTAGGCACAATGAACTGTTTTCCAAGAGTAGGATTTATATGGGGCGTAGGGTTAATTATGAACCGATCTTCACGAAATTTTCCAATGCGATTTCTAGTATTATAAAACTGTGGCATATCTAATTTAAGTATAGCATTATGTATTACGGTTTAGGCATACTGAACTTATTTCCGGGAGTAGGTTTTATATGGACCAATCTTAAAAAAATTTTACAGTTTGATTTCAGGTCTTATAAAACTGTTGTATATCACATTTTAGTATGATAGCGTTATTAATTACGGTTAAAGGCGTACTAAGCTGTTTTCAGGGAGTAGGGCTTATATGGGGCTTAGTGTAAATTAAGGACCGATCTTCAAAAAATTTTACAGTGTGATTTCTGGTCGTACAAAACTGTGACGTGCCAAATTTTAGTATAATAGCGTTATTAATTACGGTTTTAGGCGTACTAAAATGTTTTCCGGGAGAAGGGTTTTTATGGGGTCTAATTACTTATGGACCGATCTTCACGAAATTTAGCAGCGTGATTTATAGTCCTACAAAACTGTACCGCACCGAATTTAATTATGATAGCGTTTTTTATTACGGTTTTAGACATACTAAACTCTTTACCGGGAGTAGGGTTTATATAGGGTCTAGTGTAAATTATGGACCGATCTTAGTATGTACCAAATTTTAGTATGATAGCGTTATTTATTACGGTTTTAGGTGTACTAAGCTTTTTTCTGCAGGTAGGGTTTATATGGGGCCTATGGTCAATTATGGACGAAATTTACCAGTATAATTTGCAGTTATATAAAGCAAATTCGTGCAAAATTTTATATCATTCCGTGCATTGTTTCACCTTTTATGTTAGTTTTTGTATACAAAATTTACAATTTTTTTAGGCTAGTGGTGCCACATTTTTATTCATACTTCTGATCCTACTAAACCGATGTTGCTGGATTTCAATGCAAAACTGCTTAGGATAACAACAAGCAATTTCAGACCAAGTTTGTTCTTTTCTTTTGCGTTTTTCGAAAGTGAGCGTGTTTTCAACAGACGGACATGGCTTATATTGACTTAGAATTACTCAAGAAGCCTGAATATAAGGCCCTAATCATGTACAACACACCGCAACGCCAAAGAATAACATTGAAAGCACAAACAATGTCATAAATATTTTTTGAAAGCAACAACAAAATTACAATATCACTAAAAAATTTTTGTGGTAGTTAAAAAAATAGCAATCATCACTAAAGCTGGTAAAAGAAGAGTGCAAACTAATTTTTTTGCGGTTTTATTATTTAGTGATAGTGCACTGCTGAATTAAATCAATATTTAGTGCACTACCCCCAACTATGATTAAAACAATGTTATGTTATGAGGTTAAGATAAATATACGAATTCTTAATGTCGAATATTATCTAGGTACATATCTTCTTTCATATGAGATATGTTCGTCTTAAAGTAATGGATTTCTTTACCTAGTAGCACACAATTTTGTCATGACATAGAAGCAATTTTTTATCATTACATATCAATATTTTTAAGGATGTTATGGCATTACAATCCATTTTCGGGAGTGGGATTTGTTTGGGAGCCAATTTATGCCTAAATACCAACGTTATTTTACGGAAAAAGTTTGTATGTGGGCTATGTAAAACTATGGGCCGATTTTCACAATTTTCAAAGAACGTATGTTCCGAATTTCATCAAATTGTCTTAAAAATTTCGACATGTACATTCCGCCAAAACCCATTACTTTTTGTAATATTGGAAATATATCATCCTTCTTCTTTTTCAATAACCTTCGGGTTCTAAATCACTATGCGGCTCAAATTTATCGAAATTATTTATTCATCTCCAATCCCGATCCAATCTGCGATGACGGTGTCGAATGTACGCCGCCCAGCCAAAGTGAGTTGAAACTAGCTATACACCGCCTGAAGAACAACAAGGCTGCGTGCGCCGATGGTTTGCCTGCAGAGGTATTTAAGGCCGGAGGCGATGAGTTGATTAGGTGCATGCATCGGCTGTGGGAAAAATCGCCCAAAGAAAAATGGCCCAAAAAAAGAAATGAAAAATCGCCCAAATGAAGAATCGCCCAACTGAACATGAAAAATGACCCAAAATGTTATATATGAAATTTTGCCCAAAAGAAACGAAAAAGGGCCCAAAAAAAAAATGAAAAATTACCCAAAAAGCAAAAACGAATTTTTTCCCGGTGGCATGTTATAACGTCCAGTGTCATAGTGTCCATGGACGTTATGACACTCCAAAAAGTGTCATAGTGTCCATGGACACTGCGCTAACTAAAGCTTCTCTGCACAGACGGCCTTCGGCCGGGCGCAAGGATTTTCTCCTCTATGGTAGACCAAACACCGGCTTCGCTAACTAAAGCTTCTCTGCATAGTCGGCTTTCATTTGGAAACAAGGCAGATTTTAGAAGCTTTACTTAGCGAAGCCGGTGTTTGTTATACCATAGAGGAGAAAATCCTTGCGCCCGGCCAAAGGCCGGCTGTACAGAGAAGCTTTAGTTAGCGAAGCCGGTATTTGTTATACTATAGAGGAGAAAATCCTTGCGCCCGGCCGAAGGCCGGCTGTGCAGAGAAGCTTTAGTAAGCGAAGCCGGTGTTTGTTATACCATAGAGGAGAAAATCAAAAAAATGGGCCATTTTTCATACAACATTTTTGGGTGATTTTTCATTATGAAAAATCACCCAAATTTAAAAAACGAAAAATCACCCAACAATAACGAAAAATAGCCCAAAAATTTTAGGTCACTTTTCATATGAATTTAGGCCCAATTTTACATGGAATTTTTTTGGGCGATTTTTCATTTCTTTTTTTGGGCCATTTTTCTTTGGGCGATTTTTCCCACAGCCGCATGCATCTACTTATTGGTACTATTTGGCTAAAGGAATGCATGCCCGATGAGTGGAGTCTTAGTGTGCTGTGTCCCGTTCATAAAAAGGGAGATAAATCTTCTTGCGCCAATTATAGGGGGATAAGTCTTCTTCCCATCGCTTATAAGATCCTGGCAATAATATTGTGTGAACGACTAAAACCAAAAGTCAACGAAATAATTGGCCCTTACCAATGCGGTTTTAGACCTGGTAAGTCCACCTCAGACCAGATATTTACATTACGCTAAATCCTGGAAAAAACCCACGAAAAGCAAATCGACACCTACCATCTGTTTGTCGATTACAAGGCCGCTTTTGACAGCCCGATTCGAGCAAAGGTATATCAGGCCATGTCTGAATTTGGCATTCCGGCAAAGTTGATAAGGCTATGCCAGATGACTCTAACTGATACGAAATCATCAGTAAAAATTGGAAATGATCTTTCCGAACCGTTTACCACCACACGGGGATTCAGACAAGGTGACTGTTTATCGTGCGACCTCTTTAACATCGTATTGGAAAAGGTGATACGCGACGCTGCAGTTAATAGAAATGGCACGATCTTCACCAAAAGCCACATGCTCCTCGCATATGCAGATGATATTGATATCGTGGGAAGAACATTGCGAGACGTAACTGCTGCCTTTGCAAGTATTGAGAAGGAGTCACAAAAAATGGGTCTGGCAGTTAATGAAGCAAAAACAAAGCTAATGGTTTCAACGAACAGAAAATCTACTAGATTGGATGGAACTGTGAATGTTGGTAACTTTAACTTCGGGGTTGTGGAAGAGTTTTTGTACCTTGGATCCACCATAAATAAAACCAATAACACCAGTCTGGAAATTCGAATAAGAATTATACTAGCAAATAGATGCTACTTTGGGCTGAGCGGGCAAATCAAATCTAAAGCCCTCTCCCGAAACACAAAAATAACACTCTACAAGACACTTATACTACCTGTGCTTTTGTATAGCGCAGAGGCATGGGTACTTGCGCAGGCAGATGAAGCTGTACTTGGTGTTTTCGAGAGAAAAATTCTTCGAAAAATATATGGACCGGTGTGTGTTAGCGGAGATTATCGGCATCGTATGAACCATGAGCTGTATGAGCTGTATGCCGACATTGATATAGTGAAGCGCATAAAGATACAAAGACTGTGCTGGCTAGGACATGTTGTGCGAATGGAAGCAGATGCTCCGGCTAAGAAGATTTTTGAATACGATCCGGAAGGTATGCGCAAGAGGGGACGGCCGAAGCTCCGCTGGAAAGATCAGGTTCAACAACAACTTTCTGATCTGAATATCCGAAATTGGAGAAAAAGCGCAGAAGATCGAAGCGCATGGCGATTAATACTTAACTCGGCTAAAGACCTACCCAGGTTGTGAATAGCCACTTATGTATGTATGTAATTATTCATCTGGCGCCAATTGATAGTGAATCAATTCTTTGCGTAATAAACGATGAAAATTTTTGTTTTTTAAATAAACATTAGCTTTGGTTAAATAAACTGTAAATTTTATAAGTCAACAATATCTTAATTGGTATATATTTTACGCTGAAGTCAAATCCTTATATACTTGGTTTTAAAATGAAAGAGTTTCAAGTTACACCTGTACCCATGTTCTGTAACTTTAGTGAGAACTTCTCGCATCGAAACCATGTGAAACAAAATATTCCATCGTTTCTCGAAAATTGAGAAAAAAGTGTGTCTGTAACTCATGTCGAAACTATCAAAAGATATTACGTCGTTACGTTATAAATGTTATAAAACATATCGTAATATTATAAAACATATCAAACATATCGTTGACGGCGACCAAAATTGACTAAAATTGAAAAATTTTCGGATATACAAAAAAAAGGAAAATTGCTACTTTAATGATTGTTGATGACAAAATTGCTTTGGAAACATTCGTATATTTTTCAAAAATGTTAAAAGCAAAATAATTAAACAATGAAAAACAGCTGTTTGTTTCAATTTATGGCATTTTTGTTTAATTTCTCATATTTCAATCGAAAAGTTTCTCGACGCGGGAGTTACAGAACATGGGCACTGATCTACACCTCAAAGAAATTACCCACGCTCTACCCACGACAGTTAAAATTACACCCAATTTGGGTAATTACCCAGAAACTGCCAACACTGTTGGTAAGAGAAGTTTTTGTTTGGTGTGCTCACACAATAGAATGTCTTTGAAATTTGGCCATGAAGAGTAATGACGTCGCATTCTTTCATATTTTTCGTTACGTGTAAATGTTGCTAATAAAATTTTTTTTTGTGGACCACTCTACTGTATTTGTAAATATCTATAAGTATGAAATATAAAGAAAATTTGTATTTAAAATGTTTATTTTTCTTTCTTATTTGTTAAAGAAAAGGGGGAAAGAGTAAATAAATGTTAACTTACACAGCCCGCAAATTTTCCTATGCGTGCATTGAATTGCTGAAAACGTGTTGCCAGTACCAAACTTATGGCCATTATGAAAAAATCCAAAAAATTCCACATGATTGTAAAAGTACCGCTTAGAAACTTGGAATGAGGAAAATTTTTAAATGAATGTTAAATATGATTCACAAGTTTTAATATTTAAACAAAAAAAGTGAGCAATAAACGTGTTTTATGGTATACCTTACATAAACGATTTCGTTAAAAAAAGAGAGAATTAAAAAAAATTTGTTGCTATTGACTCTAAACATTAACTACCTGCTACCTGGGGACTAATTCTGGCAGTCGTGATCGACTACTTTTTCAATATGAAAGCAATTTTATGCCAATTCTTTTAATCGATAATGAACGAATCGTAATTATTTTTTCAGTGTTGTAAAAACCCAAAAAAAAAAAATCTTTACAACAATTAATGCTGAATTTTTGAGAGCTCAGTTAAACTGGGTTTAGTTAATCTGAAAACAAATTTGTGCGGCCATAATAATATAAATAATATAAAAAAAATCACATTTGAAAACTCCAAGTTTCAAAGTACATTAAGCTAAGATTAAACTTAATCCATATCTTAAAAACTCGGCCTAAAAAAATTTTTTCGATTCGTTTAGTATCGACTGCAAAAATAAGAAATGAAATAACTTTCGAATCGAAAAATCGCATAATAAGTGTTCTGTAAATCGCAATCGCAAGAAGTTTGCGACTGCAAATTGCAAAAATATGCTTGAGGGAACTAGAATATTTTTAAGAAACTATGGCAGATCGCAAGCAAAACGCACGATATTCAGAACACTATAAAATAAATCTGGCGATTTGCTATTTCAAATCGTGCGATTGTTAGAACATGGCTGTATAGTATATTGGATCAGTTGCTCTTAGAATGAACACTAAGGCCCTAATCATGTAAAACGCAACGCAACGCCAAATAAAACATTGAAAGCACAAACAAATGTCATAAATATTTTGTAATTTTGTTTTGGCTTTCTACAGAGATTCGCATTGCGTTTTAAAACTTTTAACGCCACAAGCTATGCAGCGTAGAATTTCTTAAAAATTACAAAATATTTATGACATTGTTTGTGCTTTCAATGTACTTCTTTGGCGTTGCGTTGCGTTTTAAATGATTAGGGCCTTAAGCAAATAAATACAAACTTAAGCTATGTGCACTCCTATTAAATATTTGACGTCCTACACGTAACCACTAGTTTTATCAAAAAATTGCTTGCTTTTGCAAAAGTTTTGCTGGATCAAACATCATTTAACAGTTTCTTAATTGAATTATACAATTATTTTCTTACAAATAAAGATAAGGAAGTCAACAAAAATTGTTGTAAAACTAAAGCTTGACCAGTTTTAACTTTATCCGTATATTAAATACTATATTAGTTATTTTTATGATATTTGAATCTTTGAGGCTACAATAATTTGTATAATAAATTGCTTGCTAAATAATCTTTAAATAAGTTTTTTTTTTGTACTAATGCTCCTTTTTTAATTTGCTATTTTTAATTAAAATTAATCGAGTCTCATTAAAATTGGCGATTATATTTGATTTTATATTTAATATTTTTTTTTAAATATTGACGACTTTTGTGAAGTCGGTAATGTGACTGTTTATATAACAAGCGATTTTATCATTGCTTTTATTTTTTTATAAAGTTGCAGATTTTTGTGAAAATAATCTATTCTTGTTTTATAATTTCTTTGATATATTTCTTGTAAATAAATTTATTATTTGCTAAACATTATTCCGGCATATCAGCGGCTTATTATATATACCAATCTAGTACTCATCATATCTGGTAACTTCGGAAAACTCATTTCAACATACAAATGGATAGACAAACTGATGGACTGACAGACCGACAGACGGACAACGTCAAATCAACTCCGCTACTCATAAGGATTCATAATTTATATACTTTATAGGGTCTTAGATTTTTAAGAAATAAACTATAATTTTTTATATATTGTATAATTTCAAAATTTAGTTCTTATGTTTAAATAAATTTTATATAAGCAAAAATTGCTTTCTTTAGTACAAAACAAGTTAGAGTGCTATATTCGGCTGTGCCGAATCTTTGATACCCTCCACCGACAGGACCGGGCTCTATTTGATAAATACATATATATTATTAACAAAACTTCATAAAAACAAACGTCAGCATTAAAATTGGTTGCGGTTTAGACCTACATTAAATTATAAACCGACAATAAGAAAGTTGTATACTTTGAACTGGCTTGAGTAAAATATCATGATTCGTAATAGTTTTAGCCGAACTAAAATGATTTTTAGGAGTGTAATTTGTATTAGACCTATGGTAAATTATGGACCAATCATCCCAAAATTCTGAAGACTGATTTCTAATATAACGAAAAATAAATTAGAATAAATTTCAATACAGCAGTGTAATTAGATTTAGCGTTAATAGTGAATTTCACAAAATTGCATGATATTCTTTCTGGCCATATAAACCGAAAATGGAAGAAATTTTACCGCAATATGTATATCTGTTATGGTTTTAGGCGAATTTAATTATTTTCCCAAAGTGGGCCTTATTTGGTTTTAGGCGCTATTACCTGTTTTCCCAGGGTAGGGTTTATATGGAGCCTAGGGTAAATTATGGTCCGATCTTCACGAAATTCGGCAGTGCAAATTCTCGTCCTATAAAACTGTGACGTACGGAATTTCATTATGATGGCATTATTAATTATGGGTTTAGGCGTACTAAACTGTTTTCCGGGAGTAGGGTTTATATGGGGTCTAGGATTAATTATGGACCGATCTTCAAGAAATTATACATTGTGATTTCTGGTCCTATAAAACTGTGACGTACCAAATTTTAGTATGAAAGCGTTATTTATTACGGTTTTAGGCGTACTAAAATATTTTCCGGGACTAGGGTTTATATGGTGTCTAGGATTAATTATGGACCGATCTTCACGAAATTTAGCAGTGTAAATTCTAGTCCTACAAAACTGTACGGTATTGAATTTAATTATGATAGCGTTATTTATTACGGTTTTAGGCGTACTAAAATATTTTCCGGGAGTAGGGTTTATATGGGGTGTACGATTAATATGGACCGATCTTCACGAAATTTAGCAGTGTAATTTCTAGTCCTACAAAACTGTACGGTATTGAATTTAATTATGATAGCGTTATTTATTACGGTTTTAGGCGTACTAAAATATTTTCCGGGAGTAGGGTTTATATGGGGTCTAGGATTAATTATGGACCGATCTTCACGAAATTTAGCAGTGTAAATTCTAGTCCTACAAAACTGTACGGTATTGAATTTAATTATGGTAGCGTTATTTATTACGGTTTTAGGCGTACTAAAATATTTTCCGGGAGTAGGGTTTATATGGGGCGTACGATTAATATGGACCGATCTTCACGAAATTTAGCAGTGTAATTTCTAGTCGTACAAAACTGTACCGTTCCAAATTATGAAGATCATTATGATAGCATTATTTATTATGGTTTTAGGCGTACTACACTGTTTTCCGGGAATATGTTTTATATGGAGCCTAGTGTAAATTATGGACCAATCTTCAAAAAATTTTACGGTGTGATTTCTGGTTCTATAAAACTGTGACGTATTAAATTTTAATATGATAGCGTCATTTATTACGGTTTTAGGCGTACACAAGTTTTTCCGCGAGTAGGGTTTATATGGGGCCTATGGTCAATAATGGACCGATGTTCACGAAAAGCATGATTTTCAGTCGTATAAAGCGAATTCGTGCAAAATTTTTTATCATTCCGTGCATTATTCCACCATTTATGTTAGTTTTTGTAACAAAATTATAAATTTTTTTAGGTTGGCGGTTCCATATTTTGATTTCCATATTTTGATTTAATGATATCCAAAGAATATCGAAATATTGGAAACAAATAAAGAAATTTTACATACAATAGACCTCGAGCTTGAGCATTTTCATTTAATATTGAATTTTAAAGGTCGAATCAAAATATAACTTAAGGCAAAATAACTTCTCTACTATAATTTTATGTTTTTTTTTTGACACTTTTGATAAAAATAATGTTCCAGAATTTCGCTTAAGAGAACTGAAAATCCTAAAAATTTCAAAAAATAACGGAAAATTTTCTATTATAATATAATAATATTCAACATTTTCCATTTTTCGTATTTATTCTATGAGTTAAATTTCAGTTATGTATTTTATAAAGCTTTTTGTAATAGCTCTATTCCTTAATTTTTTTTAGGAATTACTTTATACACTACCAGACTATTATATTGTAAATTCCAAAAATGGAAAATGTTGAATATAATAAAGTTGCTTAGGAAAAAGAAATAATTCCCAATATCTATAATATAATAATTTTATAAAACAAAAAAATTAGCCACAATTTGGTTTTGTACCACAATTTTATGTCTTCTTTAAAGTACTTCCATGTAAAAAAAAAACGAGTTACAAATGCAACAATTCTCTCTTAAAAGATGTTAAGGTATACAAGAATTCCAATAAAAATTAAAAACAAATATATAAATAAATTCCTTTTACAAAAATTGCCCATATAAAAGTTTTAATTGATTGCATTCAAAAGAATATTGGCCAATTTTTTAAAAAAAAGTGTTCTGGCTAGGAAACTTTGAGCAACATTTTATAATAAGCAAAAATCGAACACAAATAAAACAACGACTAAAATAAAAGAAATCTAAAAAAGCTGAATACAAATGCAAAAACGGCCACAAACATATTGTAGGAAAAATATGTAAAGACATCCTTAAACAAATCCATCCTAACATAATCGTTGAAAGTGTTACGTTTATCATCGGGATGGCAATGTAGACGATGCATATAAAAATTATAATAGCGGGATGCATAAAACAGACAATTTTCCACTACAATCGTACGGACACACCGGAAGTCGTTAAATCGTTTGTGTGTATGCGTTTAAGATGAAAAGAGTAAATACAAAAAAAAAAATTCCTAGTTAGTCAACATTTAAGGAAATTTCTTAATATTTGTTTCGATAAAGTTAAAAATTCTCACCTAAAGCCGTTATCCAAAAACAAATCAACAATGCTCGTAATTGTTTGCGCAATGAATACTTCGGTGATTCATACGGTGGCAACAAAAACATCAAATCGATGCGTGTCCAATATCGTATTAAATTGGGCCAATTTTTTGCTAAGCTTAGAAAACTTATACAAATAACTAAATTCATATAAAAGTAAACGATGCCAACTGAAAAAAGAGAAAGAAATATTTTAAAAATAAATTATTCACATGTAAACTTTAAACTAAAACAAGTAAGGCTGGGTTTTCATCTCAGTTTAACTAGGTTTAGTTAATCTGAAAATAGATATGGGCCCCCAGTAACAAGTTTCTATACAAAATTGTGACGAAGCAGTTTAGTTTTGCTTAAAAAGTTGGTCTTTAATGAACTAATAAAAAAAAAAACATTTCGTCTGAAAAATCCGAGTTTCAGAGTACGTTTCATTAAGTTTAAACTTAATCCACATCTGGAAGACCCGGCCTAAGAGTGCTGCCTCTAACATCCTCCAATAAGAGTTCGAATATTTCAGAAATGGTCTTTATAGAGGATCTATAAATTATAAGCCAATCTTTATAAAGCCTGACCTCAGACTATTACAATTCGTTGCCTAATTTAAATAAAATATCATGATTTGTTTCAACAAATAGAATCTGGGAATTTTAGTTCTCATGTTGAGATTAATTTTTATTATAAATTTTTATATGAATTCGAATGTGTAAAATATTCCTGGAAATTATTGAAGGAATAGGACTATTAACGTATGGAAGCTTTATAAATTGTAATTTGACTTTGAATACACATTCGAATTAATATAAAAATTTATGATCTGTTTCAGAAATATTATCAGGTACATCGCAAACTTTGGACCGTAAAGCAGAAAATTCGATATAGTGATTTCTGGGGGCGAATTTTGGCAGTCGTGATCGAACACTTCGATTCGAAAGCAATTTTATTTCCAATTCTTTTAGTCGATGCTGAACGAATCGAAATAATTTTTTCAGTGTTGTAAATCATTCATTTGGGTCTTCACAATACTATATCACAATAATTTTGATTCTTTCAGTATCGACTGAAAAATATACACAGAAAAAAGTGCTTTATCAATTAAAAAAATGGTTTAAAAAGTATTTAAATTTAATTAATGTGATAATTGAATCAATTATTTTTTTTTGTTGGAAGAAAATTAAAAATTTAATTTTGATTTAATTAACATTTTAGTTGTTTTGAAATAAATTTTCAATTAAAATTTTAATTAAATAACAAAAAATCTTAACTGACTTTTTTCGTTTAAAATAAAATAATTTAAACATGTAGAATTGTTGTTGGGAATTGTTAATATTTATTTAAATAAATTAACACATTGTTTGAAATGGCAAAGTTTTTTGATCACTTTTTAAATTAAAATTAAAAATATCATTTTTTTAAAATATTTTTTCAAAATTTTAAAATTTTTATGAAGACAGGAATTTAACAACATGAAATCAATTAAAATTTTTTTATTGATAATTTTTCATTCTTGACTGCGTTGAGATTTGAACCCAGGCTTTCACGGACAGGTTGCCCATACTAGTTTCGATTGTAACCACACAATCTCGTCAGTGGGGTTTGCCGTTTTACTCACTCGGCTATTGAGGCCGGGCGACGTCAATAGTCAAACATCAATCCTTAAACCAAAAAAATGTACTTTGGATTTCAAGAAGAATTCTTGACAAAAGGTACGAAAAACAGAAGTTAGGAAGAACATGTAAATCAATTAAAATAGATAATCATTCATTCAAAAAGCTAATTTCGATCTACAAAGGTGAAATACCATTTGGTTTAAGGATTGATGTTTGACTATTGTCGTCGCCCGGCCTCAATAGCCGAGTGAGTAAAACGGCAAACCCCACTGACGAGATTGTGTGGTTACAATCGAAACTAGTATGGGCAACCTGTCCGTGAAAGCCTGGGTTCAAATCTCAGCGCAGTCAAGAATGAAAAATTATCAATAAAAAAATTTTAATTGATTTCATGTTGTTAAATTCCTGTCTTCATAAAAATAATTTAATGAAAATTAAATTCAATGAACTTAGCCTAATTAAAAAAAATATCTAAATTTGGATTAAAAACCATTAACAGTTCAACAAAATAACCACAATACTAGTAATTTTAAAATTTTTAGAAATCAATATAATCATATTGGAATAGGTGCAAAGTCAACAACTTGTTTGCTTGATATTATGAATTTGGAATAAATTTGGTGATTGGAGAAATTTAATAATTTTTTCTGTGTAGAAACTAAATTGTTTCCAAATTGAAAAAGTATTCGATCACGACTGCCAGAATTAGCCTCTGGTCTTAAAAAACCTAAATTAAACCCAATTTTAATTTAAATATCAAGACTCTTATGTCAACGCCGAAAGCTGCAACCAGAGCTTTTCATGCACTCTTACAATATTTTAAATCCAAAAGCATTTCGTCTCAGATTAAGATGAATTTATACAAAACGGTGACCAGGCCAGTATTTACATATGAGTGTAAAACGTGGACACTGCGACAAGCAGACGCGGACTCTCTGAATATCGCTGAGAGAAAATTAAGACGGATCCTGGGACGAGTAAAAATAACATCAAATTTATACAGGATAAAAACGAATGATGAACGTCAGGCTGCACTTAATTAATCATCCCTCTGAGCACTAATAAGATCACAAAGAATAAGATGTAGCACGTATGGAGACAAACTCCACCATCAAGCGCATCTGTTTTGGCAAACCAGAAGACAGGAGAGCAGTTGGAGGACCAAAGCCCGATGGTCAGAGGGTGTCAGTGCTGATTTGAAAAGGCTAAATGTACAATACTGGAAAAATGTTGCGAGAGATATAAATAAATGGGAAATAAGTTATTATTTGGAATGCCAAGGCTGGACTTTAGCTGTAGCGCCATGAATGTAAGTGTGTATGTACGTAAAATCAAAATAAAACTGAACAAAAGCATAAATTAAAAATACTTTTAAATACTGCGCAATACAATGAATACAATTTTATTCAATTAAGATATATTTGAATTAAATAATATTTAAGTGAAAAAAAAAACATTAGAAAGCAAAACAATATTACTAAATAAATATTTTTGCACAAAAAAAAAAAACAAACGTTTGTTGAACTAATGCTTTTGTTTAACGTCGTCTGTGTGTTGTTATTTGATCTTTTGATTGTGTTGATTATAGCGGACTTTTGTTTTACACATTGCCACTTCACTTTCAAAAAACACTTCCTGTTTCTTTCTTCGCAACTGATTCGGGCATTTTTCATACATTACTTTTTCACCTCTGTGGGACCGATCTTTACGAAATTTGGCAGAGTTATTTCCAATCGTATAAAACTATGACGCATTAACTCCAATATGAAGTGTTTTCCGAGAGTTATTTATTACAGTTTAAGGCGTACTTAAATGTTTTCCAATAGTGGGCTTTATATGGGACCTATTGTAAACCGATTTTAGCAAAATAGTATAATAGTATAATTTCCAGTCATAGAAATTGAATTTGTGCAAAATCTAATTAGAATCTTTGTTTCATATCACCAATTTATGTTAGTTTTTGTAATAAAAATATAAATTTTTAGGAAGGTTGTTAAACGGACGGACGGATATACAGATAGGCAGACAGACGGACATGGGCAAATAAACTTAGAATTGCTCAAGGACCCCAAAAAAATATACATATATATAATCTATGGGGTCTTAAATAAATATAAAAAATGTTTCACAAGGAATGGCAAACTTAGTATACTATCATTTTCCAGTAGTAGAGTAGTGTATATAAACTTTATTGTACGAATTTCAGTTTAAAAAATCTGCAGCTAAAAATAGAAAAAAAAAAATCACATTTGTTAAATATTTTTTTTACCAATATTTTTTGTATTTATGCCAGTCATCAACATCTGTCCAGAAAAATGCATTGTTTTCAGTCCACCAAATATAAAAAATAAAACAGTGGTTGTCATGGCCCAGCAGGTTACTTTAAATTTCAAACGATATGGATTGTATTCCAAAGAATTTACCAAAGGCATTACACCAAATATATGAGCAATAAATAAACCTGTGATAGCAATACACAATAAAAAAATATACATATTTTAAAAATAGATTTAAATAAAAATTGTTTAAGTTTTTTGCCCACTTACAAGGTCTTAAGGCACGATGAAATGTATCCAAATTTTTAAACTCTTCCACAGAATGTAGAACAAAAAATTTACGTGAAATCTCTTGTCGCAAGCGATATTTCTTTTGAAATTTTGCCCAAATTAAATTGTGTTTTAAGCTCATTATATTATTTTTGTTCTATTTGGTGGGAAAAAAGGAGGACTGACCGCTCTCTGCTTATTTTAAATGCAAACTACTCGGGGCTATTTCCACAAAGGCATCCTTTATGCATAAGAAGAGTGATGTTCGTGATTGCATGTTGATTTTTGTTAAACGATAAAATATTTAATACAATATAATTAACAGTTTTTAAAAAAATATTTACTTTTATTTTAGTGATAATTATTTTGAAACAACAATAACACCTTGTGGCATTCAGTACATTTTGTTATTTCTTCATTAAATAATTGTTGTCCTTTTGAGCTTTTTGTCCTTAAATTTAAAGATTAATGTCTGCTACTGACTTGAAGTAAAGAATAAATATTTGTGGTCAATTAACGAGGGAAGAAATAAAAATGCCAATTATTTCTTTGTTTTTTTTTTTATGGAATTTATAACTTTAATGGCACTTCTAATAATGTTTAATATTTAATTATACGTCATTGTTTATTTAGTTTGGTTTGCTTTTAAGTTACCCCTTAAACAAGAAAGGCACTGAAAAGAAATTATTTGAACTCAAAATTTTCATTTAACCATCACAAATTACGGCTTTCTCCTGATAAGTCTCCTCCTTAAGCTATTCAACGACCTACAGCTTTATGTAGGTACCCAAAACTTTCAAAGCCAGCACCTTATAAAAAAGAAATATTTTTGGTTAATGTCTAACCTGAGAAAAACTATAAAGCGGTACAGTTATGCGTCGCAAAACCATTAACCAATGCGAACAAAATTTACTCAGAAAGTGATTCTGAGTCGATCGGTATTCTTTAAGCTGCATCTAGGACCAACATTTTAAGGTGTTACACACATTAGCACAAATGCATAATACCCTCTCCACTATTGTGGTGTGGGTATAATGGCAGTCGGGTACCAAAGACCAGTATATTTTTCAAATTGTGTATTAATATTTATAAATAAAATTTAAAACATTTTATTATATTTTTGTTTTTTTATAACCTTCACCTTCAAGGTAAAAGGGTATACTTATATAACTTTGTCATTCTGTTTGTAATTTCTACAATATTGAACTAAGGCCCTATAATGTATATACCTTCTGGCTTCTTATGAGAAGGGAAGTTCAATTCCGGTTGTCCGTCTGTCCGTCTGTTGAAATGGGTTTTCCGAAGATCCCAGATATGATGGAGACTAGGTTGTTATACATTTATATCGCATATAATCCGGAATTGTTTGCTATTGAAATTCAGGAAGATCGGTCCATAAATGGCTGAGATATGAGCAAAAAACCACGACTACTTCTTATTTTTTCCATAAATCCCATGTTGTAGTTTTTTAAATTCTTTTTTTTCTGCATATCTGGAGAACGACAAGAGCTAAGGCTTTCAAATTTGGTACAAACATCTTGGTTGCCAATACACCAACTCTCTAAAAATGAACGGGATTGAAGAAGTGGGTGTGGCACTTTCCATACAAAGACGTTATACATTTCTGTATATCTGGAGAACGAAGCTAAAGTTCCCAAATTAAGTACAAACATATCGGTTAACAATACACAGCATCCCACAAAATATGGGCGGCATTGGAAAAGTTGGGGCTCTAGTATGACATATGAACAGGTTTTATATATCAAAATATCAGAAACTTTTAGCAGAATATATTTCACGAAAACCCTGAAAGTTTTTCCCTGAAATGGAAGAGTAATGCCCAAAATAAATTGTTACTTTATACATGCCCATTTTCGGGAACAATAGATCTTCCCAAGTCCAAGTTTTATAATCTAAGTAATAAAACTAAAAGTAATACTCCCAAAATGGGCTAAAAAGCATAAAAATTTTTTTAAAAACTAAAATTTTAGAGCTGTTTTGACTTATGGATACGTCTAATATATTGTAGTGTGCACATACATATAGCGTACCACATTTAGTCGATAACGCAGGCACACTGCATAATTGTAACTACAAGTGTCAACAAAACAAATATCAATTTACATCACTTGTAGTTGAAGGCATGTTAACCAGACATTGAGTGACTTACTTAATATTGAGTGAACATAATGAAAGACTCATTGTGATTGGTTAACATGCAACTATAGTGATTAACATTGGATATCTACATGGTACCGAAAGAGTAAAATATATAATTATGATAAGCTAGAATAAGTTAGAGAAACTAAACTGTATTCTCATAAGCTGTATATAAACCTTTACATTGACTTTAATAAATTAGACTAAAACTTACAACCAAATCGGCACAAGCTTGCCTAGTATTATTTTTGTCTCAAAAGATTTTGGCAGTTCTTTCGAACGCCTAATTTATTGGCTGGAACCCCTACAGCTAGCAATAACCGAGGGTTATAGGGACTTTGAAATATCTTTTGAGTCGTGTACACCACATGGCTGAACCAAATCCCATAACACCACATGGCGATCCTGCAGACCGAAACTTAGGATTTTCAGAACAACTGTCTACTACGTCGTTAAAAGAAATTGGCAATCCTATATATAAAGAACTAAACATCGCGTGCACTGTAGAAGAAAAGAAAGAGGTGAAGTCGAAAATAAAAGCATTTTCAAAACAAAGGTAGAAGAATTTTCAATTAAAATTTAAAACAAAAAAAAAATATTATTTACAAATCAAGACACTCCAGAAGGAGAAAACAATTAAGTAAAATATATCTTGTAAATTAATTGAAAAATATAATAATTTGAATGGATATAAATTTTTGGGTGACAATTTTAGAAATAATGGGTAAACCACAGAGCAAAGTGGAAATACAAGAAACAATAGTTAATAACGGAAATTTAGAAAACAATAACAAACCAATGTTCCCAGAATACATAATAACATTAGGTATAGTACTTATTGTTTTATATGTAGCATATAAGGTGAATAAGTATTTTAAAGGATATGTCTTAAAATATAACAATAGAGCAAATAATGCTATTACTGATGTATAAATTCAACAAAAAAAAAAAAAAAAAAAAAATAT
Source organism: Pollenia amentaria (assembly GCA_943735925.1). Classification (NCBI taxonomy): domain Eukaryota; kingdom Metazoa; phylum Arthropoda; class Insecta; order Diptera; family Polleniidae; genus Pollenia; species Pollenia amentaria. The sequence continues at coordinate 204,842,208 of OX031009.1, read as the reverse complement.
TAATAATAAAAACCTATTCATAAAAATAATAAAAGTTAAGAATATAACAATAATTAAGCTAAAATAAATTTAATAGCAGTAAGATTTTTTTTAACAAAATAAAATGAAATAAAATATATAATTATGATATGGTAATGGAAGAAAATTTAACAGAACTAAGGGAAATATTAAAAACTCTAAAGAAAAGTCCAGGAAGGACATATACAGGAAAAACTATACAAATAAAATTAGAAACTATTGAAAATATAAGAGAACAATTTTTAACAGCACAAATTGAAAAGAAAAATGAAAAGGAAACAGTAGCTTTAAAATTAGAATTTGATAACGTGTACAAAAAGATAAAAGAATATTTAATACAAGACAGTAAAGAATCAGATACAAAGATGGCATCATTTAGTTTAGAAACCGTTTCCAAAGCACTACCTCTATTCAATGGTAACTACATAGAATTAGATAGTTTTTTAATCACAGCACAACTTATTAATAAGACACTGTCCACCGAAGCAAAGACGGACTTTCTTCAATACATATACCATGCAAAACTTACTTCAACAGTAAGAACAGCAATAGGAAGTTTGTCAGAACCAGACAGTTTTGAAACTCTAAAAAATCTTTTAAAAAACAGATATAAGAATACCAAAACCATCCCGGAATTACAAAATAGTCTTAGCATATTATTCCAAGGAAAAATTAATATAAATTCATACAAAGAAAAAATAACAGCAATAATAGATAATTTAAATCAACTAGGTATTAAAGAATTAGGGAATGAAGTTTCTGAAGCCGAAAAGAATGTAATAATAAAACTAAATAACAAATTAGCACTGGATACATTCAAAAAGGGACTAAATGAAAACTTTAAAGCGACCATATACGCTGCTCGACCAAGTACCTTACAAGAGGCATCCGAACTTGCATTAGAATTGGAGAATGAACATAAATTGAGTCAAAACACTATATTGCAGTTAAAAAGAGATCAAACACATAATAACTATAGAAACCACCATTTCAATAACAATAATTTCCCTAGAAACAATAACTTCAACCAAAGAAATAATAGCAATTCAGCTGGAAATAACAATTCCAACAATGGACATAATAACTTTAATCCCAATAGAAACAATAATTACAACCAAAGAAATAATAGAAATTCAGCTGGAAATAACAATTCCAACGATAGACATAATAACTTTAATCCTAATAGGAACAATAACTTCAATACGAACAGTAGAAGAACACAATACGACAATTATGGAAACAGTAGAAACAGACAAATACATTCCATACACTATTCGGGAAACCCAACAGGCTCGGAATACCAAGATATTCCGGACAGCCAAAACTAAACGTTTACAAAATATCCACTAATAACACGAATTTCATAATCACCAAATACAAGAATAAACAATTGACATTTCTTATAGATACTGGTGCCGACATATCAATATGTCGCATGCAAACAAGCTTTGACGGAGAACAGTTCGATCCAGAAGAAAAATGCAAATTAACGGGGATCACTACGGAGGAAATTCACTCATTAGGGACAATAAATCTAGAACTAACACTGACTGAAGAAAAATGCAGTCACCCCTTTCAGTTAGTAAAAACAGATTTTCCAATAGAGACAGACGGCATTATAGGTAGAGATTTTCTACAAAAATATCTTTGTAAAATAGACTACGAAACTTTTACAATATCATTATTTACAAATAATACTACTATAACCCTTCCAATGCATGCAAAAGCTCTTACGTCACTACATATAAAAATACCTCCAAGAACAGAAATAATACAAGCGATAAAATTACACTTAACTGAAGATAGCGTAATTTTTAATAATGAACTAAAACAAGGTGTGTTCTTAAGTAATTCAATAGCACCCAGCAACGGCATGACACATATTAAAATATTAAACACAACAGACGAGGAAATAAATTTAAAGGGCATTCACTTACAAACTGACTCACTGAAAAACTACGACATATTACGTTACAATTGTGACAACGACTCTAAACGTTTTCAACAAATACTAAATGACTTACAGTTAGACAATAATGGTGACTATGCAAAAACAGAATTAATAAATATTTTTGAAAAATATCAAAATGTCTTTCACCTCGAAAATGAAAAATTGACAGTAAACAATTTTTATAAACAAACAATTACGACCTCAGATAATACACCGGTATACATAAAAAACTACAGACTACCACACTCCCACACAGGTATTATAAATGAACAAGTACAAAAAATGCTTAGTGACAATATAATAGAACCATCAATTAGTCCATACAATGCTCCACTCCTTTTGGTACCAAAGAAAAACACGGAAGACAAAAAGGAATGGAGACTCGTAGTGGACTTTAGGAAACTAAACAACAAAATAGTGGATGACAAATTCCCACTAACCAGACTAGAAGACGTCTTAGACAAACTTGGCAGAGCCAAATGGTTCTCTACACTAGACATGACCAATTCATTTCATCAAATTGAATTGAACAAAGACTCAAGACCACTTACAGCTTTTTCCACAGCACAAGGACATTACCAATTTAAAAGATTACCTTTCGGACTAAAAATTTCTTCAAATAGCTTTCAAAGAATGCTCACAATAGCACTCTCAGGCTTAGAATCAGAAGCATTTCTGTACGTAGACGACATAATAGTATTCGGATGTAGTTTGAATCACCACAACCAGAACTTAATAAGAGTCTTAGACAGATTGCAAAAATATAATTTAAAGCTTAACCCTAAAAAATGTTGCTTCCTAAGACCAGAAGTAGTCTATCTTGGACACTTAATAACAAAAAATGGTGTAAAAACTGACCCATCTAAATACAAAGTAATTAAAGACTATCCAACACCAACAAATGCAGACGAAGTAAGACGATTCGTTGCATTTTGCAATTACTACAGGAAATTCATACCAAATTTTGCCGACATAGCAAAACATCTAAACGCACTATTAAAGAAATCAGCAGTTTTTAAATGGACAGAACAATGCCAACATGCTTTTGAAGAACTGAGGAACAAACTTATGAACCCACCAATATTACAATACCCTGATTTTAATAAACCCTTTATTTTAACAACTGACGCTTCAAACTTTGCGTTAGGCGCTGTATTATCCCAAGGAGAAATAGGCCAAGATTTACCTATCTCATATGCAAGTAAATCGTTACAAAAACATGATTTGAATAAACCTGTAATTGAAAAAGAACTTTTAGCAATACACTGGGGTATTAATTTTTTTAGACCATACCTATACGGTAGAAAGTTCATAGTAGTAACTGACCATAGACCTTTAATCTCCCTATTTTCACACAAAAACCCTTCGTCAAAAATGACCAGGATTAGATTGGACCTAAGCGACTATGATTTTACAATCATCTATAAGAAAGGACAAATGAACACAAACGCTGACGCGCTCTCGAGAATAGAAATCAACTCAGAGATACTAAAAACCATGATACCAAAAGACAATGTCGAAACGGAAAGAAAAACACTAGTAATAACCAGGGCAATGAATAAACAAAATGAGGAAAATATAATAAATAAACAAAGAAATGAAGATAAGAATGAGCAAAATAAGAACAAAACATGCATGAAAAAGAAAAGTATGGAAAAAAGCACATCTCAGGAGTCTGATCAACTTCAAATATGGGAATGCGTATCCATGAATGACGTCAAAAATATAAAGAAATTACAATTCAATATTATAGAAGAAATTGAAGAAAAGGATATATTTATTGAAGATAATATAGTGCACATAGGACGTAATGATAATTCTACGAAACCAGTTTCGGCCAGGAAGAAATTACGTACCCAAACCATGAAAAATGAAAATATAAAGCTAGCAATTTACAGTGATAAATCAGCGAAACTAGATTCGATACTGAAGAAACTGATATCAAAAATGAATAAAGAAAATATTAAGGAATTAGCACTCAAGAGTGAAGATAAAATATTTGAAAACTATAGTAAAGAAGAATTAAAAGAAGCATATGCAAAAATAAAAATAAAAAACAAAAATCCTCAACTAAAAATACTAATATATAACGCCCCTAAAAGAATAACAGACGACATTATAAAATATAAACTAATTGACGAATTCCACAATGCCACACACGCAGGCCACTTAGGAATTAGAAAAACAGTCATTAAACTAAAACAGCGGTATATTTGGAAAAACATGAACAAAATGGTAAAGAAATTTGTGTCATATTGCGACATTTGTGCCAAAAACAAACAAACAAAACACATAAAAGAACCACTTACATTAACAGACACACCAAACAATAGTTTTGAGACAATTTCAATTGATACTGTAGGACCTCTTCGTATTTCAAACGAGTACCGGTACATCTTGACAATGCAATGTGAGTTGACTAAATTTGTTGTGGCACACCCCATGCCAACAAAAGATGCACATACAACAGCAAAAACATTGGTTGAACAACTAATATTAAAATATGGTCACTTTAAGGTACTTAAGTCCGACAGAGGAACAGAATTTGTAAACGAAACCATGAAAAATGTTTGCTCAATTTTGAAAATCAAACAGATTTTCTCAACCCCTTATCACCACGAAACAGTAGGTTCCATAGAAAGAAACCATAGAGTTTTGAACGAGTTTTTGTTAACTACAGCAAATGACCATGAATGGGACAAATGGATTCCATATTTCACTTTTGCCTACAATACGGCACCACATGTGGCCACAGGCTACTCACCGTTTGAATTGGTTTACGGTAAACTACCATGTTTACCATCAGATAAAATAGAAAACGTACGAGCATTTTACAATTACGATGATTATGTCCAAGAACTAAAAAAGAGACTACAATTCGCCTTAAGTAAGGCAAGAGAACTAATAATTAAGAGTAAAGAAAAAAGAATAAGTAATGACAGATATCACACTAAATTTAATTTAAAAGTAGGAGAATTAGTTTTAATGAAAGTAGAAAATAGGAAAAAACATCAAAGTCCATACAAAGGACCATATAGGATCATAGAAAGAAATGGTGTAAACACCACAATAGATTATAACGGTACATATAAGGAAATACATAACAATAATTTAAAACCATATCCTATTAAATAACAAAAACTATTACAACTACATAATAATAAAAATTGAAACCAATATAACAATTATAATTTGTCAATAAATTTAAGAAATTTTGTAACGATATCATGTAGATAGAAAGAAAAATTCCTCCCATAATTTTTCTCTCAAGGGTGAGGGTGTAGTGTGCACATACATATAGCGTACCACATTTAGTCGATAACGCAGGCACACTGCATAATTGTAACTACAAGTGTCAACAAAACAAATATCAATTTACATCACTTGTAGTTGAAGGCATGTTAACCAGACATTGAGTGACTTACTTAATATTGAGTGAACATAATGAAAGACTCATTGTGATTGGTTAACATGCAACTATAGTGATTAACATTGGATATCTACATGGTACCGAAAGAGTAAAATATATTGTTATATTCATGTGTAACAAATGAATTAATTAGAATAAGTTTACTATCTGGCAACGCTTCTCGTTTGTCAAATAATAAAAGTAGATATTAAGAATAATGAAATAAAGCATTCGGTAATTAGCTGTATCGAGAAGTGGTTGTTTGTTTTCTACTTACGGACCCCACGACATTATAGTGGCGACGAGGATCATAAGAGAAAAAGAAGACACAAAAAGAAAAAAAGAAAAACCGCGTGCATAACCAAATTTTTCAATTTTGCCAAGAGTATTGTATTACAATATCTTATTTTGCAAAAAAAAAATAACTGCACTTAATAAAAAATTTTTTTCATTCTTTACTAAAAAAAAAATTGGCTTAATAAGCAAACAGTATTTAGCCTAATAGCAGCAAAAAAACAAAAGTCATCAATATGACGGAAAGTGCTAACACACGCGGCAAACCCAGAAGCCCCAACCAAACGACAGCTCCAAGCCAATATTACACAACATTGTTGCCGGAATTCACACCATCAAGAGAGAAATGGGCAGTTTGGAAGCAAAAGCTGGATCTACATTTTATGGAATTAGATATCACCGAGGAAAACGCCAAAAAAGTAACATTGTTGAAGTTGGTTGGTGTTGAGGCTTACAATACACTTCACAGCGTATGCAGTCCTAACGCACCAATTTCCCTGACATACAAAGAATTGTGTAAACTTCTTGACACACATTATATGCCTCCAGTAATCATCTTTCACGAAAGAAGAAAATTTCACGCAGCCACAAAAGATTCAAGTGAAACTGTAGCTGAGTGGTATGCACGAGTCAAGAAGCTTGCTTTAAGTTGTAAGTTTGAAAGCAACTTAGATGCATTTATTCTTAACCAATTTGTGATGGGGCTCCCAGAAAAAATTTTTGAAAGACTGTGCGAGGAGGATGAACGGCTGACGGCAGATGAAGCCTTGCGTAAAGCGATGATACTTGAAACGAAACTGGCAGCGAAAAACAGCGACGTCGACGTATGCGCAGTTAATTATATTAAACAGCGAGGAAAAAACAACAACTTTAGACAAAACAACAACTTTAAGCAAACTGGAAATCGTGACAACAGAGAGAGAAGTAAAGACAAGAAACGCAATGCGTGTTCTCACTGCGGGTGGAAAAATCACTCATCCAATGAGTGCCGATACAAAAACAGCACATGCAATTTTTGCAACAAAGTTGGGCACTTGGCATCAATATGCCGGACAAAAAATAAAAAAATAAATTATGTATCTAACAATAGCAGTGAGTTAGAAGATGATAATGTTAATAACATATTTAATTCTATTTTCAGTATCAGTACGGATGGTAATGTGGGTAAGATGTACTCACTTTCAGTGGTTATTGACGGGACTAATGTCGAAGCAACATGTGACACTGGCGCGCCATGCATCCTGGTTGCTGATTCGTTTCTTAAAAATCAAAATAAAACTTTGTTAAAGTGTAGTACACCGTACATAAATTATAGCGGTAACAAAATAGAGATAATGGGTGAGTACGACGCTTTAGTTTCGTATCTTGGGGTTACAAAAAAATTAAGAGTTGTTGTTTCGAAATCAAACAATCCCCCTTTACTTGGTAGAACTTTTCTACGTGCATTTGGTTTCGAATTATTACAAGTTAACACTATAAGTACTGAGGACGAGTGTGATCAAATCATCGCACAAGTTAAACAGAAATATTCGAATGTTTTTAGTAATGAAATAGGCAAATATCGTTTTAGCGAAATAAATTTGTCTCTGAAGGAGAATGTAACTCCAATATTTTGCAAACCACGATCACTTCCACTCGCTTGGAAAGATAAAATCGAAGCAAAATTACGAGACATGATAAAAATGAATTTAGTAGAAATCGTTGATAATTCCGACTGGGGGACGCCTCTAGTGCCAGTTATTAAGCCAAATGGCGATTTTAGAATATGTGCTGACTATAAAGTCACAATAAATAAGTATTTAAATGATGTAAAGTACCCCTTACCTCGTATAGAGGAAATTTTCGCGTCGTTGGAAGGCGGTCAGCTTTTTACAAAGCTGGACATGTCAAATGCGTACAACCAATTGGTTTTAGATTCTAACTCTCAGCAACTTTGCACGTGGAGTACTCACATTGGCACATTGAGGGTCAAACGTCTTCCTTTTGGTGTTAAAACTGCTGCCTCTATTTTTCAAAAGACTATCGAGAATCTTTTTCGTGGAATTCCACATGTAGTCGTCTACCAGGACGATATTACAATTACTGGCAGGAATTTAGGGCAACATTTGCAAACATTGGATGCAGTCTTGTCAAAGCTGAGTTCTGCAGGTTTGACTTTAAATGAGAGCAAATGTATGTTTTTTAAATCCGAGGTATCCTATTTAGGTTTTCGAATAGATAAATATGGACTTCGAAAAACACTAGAGCGAATATCTTGCATTAAGAATGCACCAGTGCCAACCAATGTGACCGAACTAAAAGCCTTTGCCGGCATGGTAAATTATTATTCCAAATTTGTGAGCAACTTTGCTGACAAAATGATACCTTTATATAATTTATTAGCAAAGGGTGTAAAGTTTACTTGGTCAAAAGAATGCCAGCAGGCATACGAACAAATCAAGGCCGACATTATGTCAGATCAAGTGCTAATTCATTTTAACGCGAAATTACCAATTATTCTGACCACTGATGCTAGCAGCAATGCCGTTGCTGGAGTGCTAAGCCACAAGCTGCCTGATAACTCTTTGAAACCAATAGCATTTATTTCTCGTGCGTTGACCAAAAGTGAATTAAACTATGCGCCCATTGAAAAGGAAGGTTTAGCTATAATTTTTAGTGTTTCAAAATTGCGTCAATATCTTTTGGGAAACAAATTCGTAATTCGCACTGATCACAAACCACTATTGACATTATTTGGCCAAACAAAAGGGATACCTATCATGGCAGCAGCCCGCATCCAACGATGGGCAGTAATTCTGTCCGGATTTGATTATGTTATCGAATATGTGAAAGGTGAGCGTAATATTGCTGATGGTTTGTCTAGGATGCCGCAATCGGTGGTTGTTAAAGAATATCATGAAAATAACTACATAAATTTTATCAATTCAGAAAATTCCATGCACATAGACTTTCACGACATTGCAAGAGAAACACAACGAGATCCGATTTTTTCGAAGGTTTATGAGGCAATCCAATCAGGCACACTTCATAATATTAAAGATCCAATTTTCAAACCATTTCGTGACAAAGCCAATGAATTGAACATAGAATATGGTTGTATTATGTGGGGATATAGGTCTGTTATACCCCCAAAACTTAGACAGGAATTATTGCAACAATTGCATATTTCACATTTAGGAATAGTCAAAACCAAGGCTTTGGCAAGATCGTACATGTGGTGGCCTGGGTTGGATAAGGATATTGAGGAATTAATTAAAGATTGTATTCCTTGTCAGGAGCTCCAGGCTAGCCCCGAAAAAGGCAAATTAATTCCTTGGAAACCGACTGATTCTGTGTGGAGTCGGGTACATGCCGACTTCGCTGGCCCTATTAAAAATCACTATTTGTTCATAATTATTGACTCATTCTCAAAATGGGTAGAAGTTTTTCCTACTAAGGATATAACTTCCAGTTTTGTCATTGGCGTAATGAGAAATTTATTTGCACGCTATGGTACGGTAGACACATTTGTGTCCGATAACGGACGACAATTCATCTCAGAGCAGTTTCAAAAATTTTTAAAACTCAATGGTGTCCGACATATTTTAACAGCTCCTGGCCATCCCGCTACCAATGGCCAGGCTGAAAATTTTGTAAAAATATTAAAAAAGTCTATTTATGCAAGTCTTAAATCAGACAACCATGCAAGTTTAGACACAATTATCTGTCGATTTCTAGCAGACTATCGCAATGCAAAGCATTGTACAACAAATGCAACACCTTCAAGTCTTTTTCTAAAAAGAACACCAAAAACAAGATTCAGTTTGCTTAAACCACCACTAGTTCAGGACGTAATAGCTCGAAACCAAGAGAAAAGTATTACCAATTACAGGGGTTCTCGAAACGTTGAATTTAATGAGGGCGAAAAAGTTTGGGTACGAGATTACTCAGATCCGAATAAAGCTAGTTGGTCTTCGGCAACAATCAACAAACAACTTGGCCCAAGAACATATCTCTGCGCCTTAACCAAAAATAATAGGCAAATCAAAAGACATCTTAATCAGATACGAAGTCCTAAGCAACATGTTACAGATAACAACAATTCCACGGTGCATGACGGAGCTATCACACATAATGACGTTGCAGTTTGTGCAAACAACGCAATAACCCCTGAAAACGACATGGGTCAAGATGAACTAGAGTCCAACTTTCACACACATTACCACCCCGAAGAAGGTACACCAAGGCGTGAATTAAGACCGCGTCAAGGTGGTAAGGTAGTTAAACCCTAAATGAAACAAAATGAATAATAAATATTTTATTAACTACATTTTTGATGTGCCTTGCAACAATTTTAAAATAAAGAAATTTCATGTATTATTAGTAGCTGTAAGTTATGCATCTCAACAAAAAAAAAAAGGGATGCATGTTATATTCATGTGTAACAAATGAATTAATTAGAATAAGTTTACTATCTGGCAACGCTTCTCGTTTGTCAAATAATAAAAGTAGATATTAAGAATAATGAAATAAAGCATTCGGTAATTAGCTGTATCGAGAAGTGGTTGTTTGTTTTCTACTTACGGACCCCACGACATTATATATATAATTATGATAAGCTAGAATAAGTTAGAGAAACTAAACTGTATTCTCATAAGCTGTATATAAACCTTTACATTGACTTTAATAAATTAGACTAAAACTTACAACCAAATCGGCACAAGCTTGCCTAGTATTATTTTTGTCTCAAAAGATTTTGGCAGTTCTTTCGAACGCCTAATTTATTGGCTGGAACCCCTACAGCTAGCAATAACCGAGGGTTATAGGGACTTTGAAATATCTTTTGAGTCGTGTACACCACATGGCTGAACCAAATCCCATAACACCACAATATCAAAAGATCGGAAATCTTTAGTAGAAAATATTTACTGAAAAAATCGGTTCAGATACAAAAAAGTTATTACCAAAATATAATTTTTTTTAGGAAAAATAACTATTTTTGGGAACCGTAGCTCTTTCCCACTCCAAGTTTTATTACCAAGGTAGATGGTAAATTTCTTCCTAAAGACTTAAGTTGTTCTATTTCGTGAAGATCGGTCCATAATTTAACCTACGCCCCATTTAAACCGGAAAACAGCATATCGCACCTTAAACCAAATAAGGTCCACTTTGGGAAAATAATTAAATTTGCCTAAAACCATCACAGATATAGATATTGCGGTAAAATTTTGTCCAAGAAAAAATATCATGCAATTTTCTGAAATTCACTATTAACGCTAAAACTAATATTGACATTTATTCTAGTTTATTTTTTGTAATACCAGAAATCAGTCTTCAGAATTTTGAGATGATTGGTCCATAATTTACCATAGGTCCAATATAAATTACCTCCCTAAAAATCATTTTAGTTCGGCTAAACCTGTTACGAATCATGATATTTTACTCAAGCCAGTTCAAAGCTCTAACAGGAAACGCATAAAACTTTCTTATTGTCGGTCAATAATTTAATTCAGGTCTAAACCGCAACCAATTTTAATGCTGACTTTCGTTTTTGTGAAGCTTAGTTAATAATATATCGAGCCATAACCGCAAAAAAAAGCGCAAGCGACAAAAACAAAATTTTATAGGAGAATGTTTTTTTTATTATATTTCATAAAAATTTTGTATGAAAATTGGCGCTTAAACTGAAATTGTTTTTGCTATAAAATCGTAACGGTACCTTCTGTGACCATGAGCTTTTAGGAGATGATGCAACTGTTGTCAATAAATTCATTTATTAAAGAAAACGAAAATTGAAAATATTGTTATGGCTCGATATATGTATTTATCAAATAGAGGCCGCTCCTGTCGGTGGAGGGTATTACAGATTCGGTACAGCCGAATATAGCACTCTAACTTGTTTATTTTTTATCAGATTTGTATTGTATGTTTGTTATTTTGGTTGTCTTATTTAATGTTTCTGTTTTTTGTTGGGCTTAATAAACAATTGTTCCTTGTTGTTATTTAGATTTTTTTTATTTCGTTTTTATTTATTTGTATTTGATTGCGGTTTTTTTATTTTTATGTAAGTTCTTTTTGTAAGATAATATATTCTCTTTCTTTAATCACAGACACACACAGACACTTTCATGTTTTCACAAGTTAAGACAGACACAGCGGACTAAATATAAAGACGTGAGGACACGACAAAAGACAAAACATTACTATGTTATGGTTAATAGTAGCATAAATATTCTTAACACTAATTCTTTTCAACCAAAGCATGTTGGTCTTGGAAAAGAGTGCGCATAGTATCGCCTACCTTGGTAGCATATTCGACAGGAGTGGTGGCTCTGGCGCAGATATCTCCAGCCGAATAAATAAAGCTCGTCAATCATTTGGGCAACTAAATCCTGTGTGGAACTCGTCATACATGTCACGTCGTACAAAGCTAAGCCTGTTTAATTCAAATGTAAAATCCACCTTGTTATATGGATGCGAGACGTGGAATGCAGCAACTCGAGACATACAAGCCATACAAGTTTTCATAAATAAATGTCTACGCAAGATTCTGCGGGTATACTGGCCCTCAACAATTTCCAACACTCGACTGTGGTCAGAAACCAACCAACAACCGATTCAAAATGAAATCCGCAAGCGAAAATGGTCCTGGATAGGTCACACTTTGCGAAAACCACCAGAAGATATAGCAAAACAAGCTTTAGAGTGGAACCCACAAGGCAGTCGTCGTTCAGGACGTCCATCGCATACCTGGAAACGCCAGATAACAATTGAGATGTCCAAACTAAATCTAAATTGGAATGAACTTAAACATCGAGCATCGGATCGAGAATATTGGAAGCAACTTGTTTTGGCCCTATGCTCCTTGTAGGAGTTTAAAGGAACTAATATATATATATAGTATCGCCTTATTCTTAAATATATTTAAGTATTTAAATGAAAACATTGCGATTTTACCTAAAACTTTTGTGTAACATTTATTTAAAGGTTTCTTTTTTTTTGTAATTTATTATTAGTAAATACATAAGAAATAAAAAAAAAATTCTTCTGTAAATGTTTGGTTGTAATACCAGTTATTTCTGTATTTATTGTGGCACTCAGTTAAGGAAATAATAAGAAATTTTATGTTCTTTTGACTTTAAGACGTGCACTCACTCTTTCACCTACTTGTCGTTTGCCAACTCACATGTATTCACTAAATACCATCAATCCTCTTGAAACTTTTCGTTTTTGTTAGAAACGAAAAGACAAATAATAATATCTTTAGCAAGCCAATATTTTCCTGGAAAAAAATAATTGGCTTTTAGTTTTTAAACGAGAATCTTAAAAATCTGTTGAGCTTTTTTTTAAGGAAAAGATTGTGTCACTACAAACAAAGTCCCTAAATAATTAAGTCCCGAAATTAAAAATTAACTAATTTCCCAATTTTTATACAGAGAATAACAACCACAACGTCTTTTAGGCAGTTGTTTTCATATTTTATGAAATGATTTTTAATTTTGTGATGGGGGATTATTTCATAATGAAATAAGTCCCTAAATATTCGAAATGAAATAAACCCAATTAATATTTTAAGGGACTTATGCCAATCAAGCTCTTAAACCGCTACTTGAATATCATTTCTCTCTCTTTCGTGGAAATATTTATATGTCAAAGCTTATGATTGTAGATTTTAACAAAAAAGTACCAACATTTTTCTTCTTATAGGCTCTAAAACTTTAAGGATCCTGCACCTAAAATTTTATGTTTCTTTCTAAGTTGAATTAAAAAGGTTAATATGTTATGGCAAAATGTTACACATGTTGAACGGAATTAAATTTCCCGTATTTCCTTTTTTTGACACTTTTTTTGTCCCCATTAAAGTATCAAAAATTTCAATATTGTTTGTAACTATATGTCAATAAATGTAGAAAAATCTTTTTAAAAAAAATAAGAAAATTAGAGACGATTTTCACCTCTTAAAAGTTCGAATTTCGAAAAAGTACCATATTTATATTTGTACTTTTAAGATCAGTTACGAATGTGATATAATGTTTTTTTACTATGTTTATTGGTTTAAACGATAGATGGGGTGCCAAAATACAGGTTTTACCCGTTTACTTCCTAAAAGGGCCGATTTTCAAAAATGTACCAGACAACTGTCCGCTTATAATTTTAATGAAGAACGAAAGTATTAAACTTTTTTTGTATCTCTTTAAGTTAAAAAGATATGAGGTAAGGGAATTTACCCGTTTATACTCTTTTTACCCCCTAAATATTCGAATTTTCAAAAATCCCATCTAAGTGGATAGATTTGGCGAAAGACAAAACTCCGTTTCGAATTTCAATTTTTGCTTCAGTCGTTTGGGCTGTGCGATATTGAATCAGTCAGTCAGTAACTTTACAATTTTATAAGTTTTATATATTGATCGATGGAGAAAAATTTCTTTAAAAATGTAGCACAAACAGGTATGATTTCCACCCCTTAAACGTTTGAATTTCGAAAAAGTACCAAATTTATATACTTCAGATAAGTTACGAATGAGATAAAATTTTTATTTCAATGTTTATTGGCTTTAAAGATAGAGGGGGTGACTAAAAAGTTCCAAAATCCAGGCTGTACCTACTTACTCCCCAAAACGGCCGAATTTCAAAAAGTACCAGACACCTGTTCGCTTTTTTTTTTTTAATGAACAACGAAAAGTATTAAACTTTTTTGGTTTTTCTTTTAGTTAAGGAGATATGAGGTTAGCGAATTTACCCGTTTTTAACCTTATCCCCTAAATTATCGAAAAAACCCCTTCTTAGTGGATTTGCTTATGAAAGGAGGCATCTGTAAATGAGTCACGCAGTGAGTGAATGAATAAGTCAGGCCTTATATTTTTGTGTCTGTGTATGTATATCATTCAAATTGCATTTAACATTTCATATATTGATATATAGGTATTTCCACACAATTTTAATGCTAACGTTCGTTTTTGTGAAGCTTAGTTAATAATATTTATAATAGTATTTATCATATAGAGCCCACTCCTATCGGTGGAGGGTATCTAAGATTCGGCACAGCCGAATATAGCACTCTAACTTGTTCCTATTAAAATTCAATTGTAAAAATCGGAAAGGAAAAAATTATTCATAATTGGGCTGAATATTTTGCATTATAAAAATATGACTTATATGAGTGTTGTTAATAATAATTCAATAATAATTCAAATTCAATATTCAATATATATCGGTATCACCAATATTTATTTTTGAGTATCGGTTTCGTATCGTTACATCTCTATTTTAAACACATTTCTTTTTATTTCTATTAATTCCTTACATTTATATTAATTCCTTACAGTGTGTTCTATATGCTAAGACTCAAATTTCTTTAACTAAAGGGTGAGTCATCGTGAGGTATGATTATTAATATGCTTTCTTGCAGAACACGCGTGACTCATATCAAATTGCTTTGTAATTTTTGTTCCGTATCGTTTGGCAAGTCATCATGGAAAGACTCACACCATAACAGCGTCTTCAAATTGTTCAGCTGCATTACAATGCAAAGTAGGCTGTGGTTGATGGACTGGTGGAATCATTGGTCTATCTTTCTTTAAAAATGAGGAAAATCAGAATGTTAGCGTTATTGCACCATATAAACGAACGACGCTATGTCTTCTACACTGGACAAGTCAGATGTAAAATAACATGTCGTGTTAAACCATTTTTAGAATTCTTAAGAGCATATCGATTATTTTCTCACTCATTGCGTATGAGTGATATTTTTAGGCATAATATAATGAATTAAATTCATGTCGTATGATAATTTTTTATTTTGTGTATCAATTAAATATTACTCATTACCGCAATGTGTGGATTTAGAAAAAATAAAAAGTATAATTAAACCACCAAGAAAGTCCATATAGTCGGTCAAGTCCGACCATTTGATATCCTATACTACAGTAAAATATCTGGGACCAATGGGCAATCATGGAATGATTGATTTAATATAGTTACCCTACGGGAAAGAGAACTAACACTAAAATTGTCACGTGACAAGTCACTTTAACATGGCGATGTCCTACGAGGGGGTTAAATGGCAACTTTTTGACACTTTGTAACAGGTCACTGAAATATCCTTCCAATTTCGGTTAAAATAATGCCTGTCGCAGAGAGAATCAGCCACTGCCCGCACTAAATCCAGTCACATGAATAGTTTTGTGCCAATTACCTTTCCTCTGGACTAACTACACTCTAAACACATTATCACCAGTTAAGTGATATGTGTTGATTATAGTCCTCCAAACCGGGAACACCCCAGACAAAAATCGGGCATCCCATCAGCAGGCTTGAACCGATTTGAGGTATGAATTCATACATAAAACCTGCTCCTTTCGGAGAACATTTTTTACTGGGTAATACCAACATTTATAACAAATTTATGGCATTTAAGGCTAATTAAGGAAGTGGTGGAGGTCAAATATGGACCGACTTAAAAAAAGTTTGGTAAGATGAAAAATTTTGTAATAAAATATTTTTAACAAAATTTAATCTAAGCACAAACAAAATAAGAAAGTTTATGGGCGCAAAGACTTTGTTCTGCAAAAAAGTTTGTATGTAGGCCATGTGAAATTATGGACTGATTCGTACCATTTTCATTAGGCCTTTTTTAAAAGCTGTAAAGTGTTGCTTTGAATTCGCTTTGCAATAAAACAAAGTTAAATCAAAATTAAACTGAACAAAAGCAAAAAATTAGAAGGCTTTTAAACACAAGGAAATGTATGTAAGAAAAATAATGAAATAAACCGCTACTGATATCCGCCATATGAAAAACGAATAGCAGCACAAACGATTGCTATATAATACTCGACCATTAGCTTAAAGAAAAATGAAGAGAAGCGCAAGTCACAATGTATCACTTAAGGACAAGCGATTATTTGCTTACAAAACAAAAACCACTAAAATTCGTTTTGGTTTCCACACAACATATGAATAAAACCAATGTCACATTTATTGTGCTTTGCCTATTTGCAGAGGTAATAGCAAATACTTCGGCTTCTATAAGCACGTACTTTAGCTTCTATTAGCACTTATTCATGCAGCTCTTTTGTACTATTCGTTTTCTTGAAGCAGTATTTTTCTTATTACCAGTGAGGAAAGAATTTTCTTTGTTTATTTATGAAGAAGTAATTTCTAGATTTCTTTAGGTTTGTCTTTTTTTCAACAACGAGCCGTAAGCTCACCTTTTAGATGAAAATAAAAAAGTAAGATCCCCAAAAATTATCATTTTGAGCTTTTGCCGTTTATGTGGCTGTAAATTTCTGTCGCTATCTGCTTTAAAAGAAAATGAAAAAAATATACAAAATAAGGGATTGGCTTTTTAAGCAAACTAAAAGCAAATCATTTGCTATTGATAAAAATTTTAAAAGCAGTAGAATAAAGAGTGATATTAGTAAAATATAAAGCTTAGTTTTTATTCAACACATTTGATGATTTTTTAAATTTATTTTATTATATGGACATTTCCAGCGAAAAGTCTACTTTGTATAACGTAACGCCCACAAGCAAATAAGCTTTTATTTTACGCCCATGTTGTTCAAATGTTATCGCTTTTGTTACTAAATGTAGATCGGATCGTGTTGCGCCTTAACCCAAAATATAAAAAAGTAAATTATACATAAACAATTTTTTTAAGAAACAATTTAAATAACTTGTTGGCGTTTTGCTACAAAAAGGAGACTTTTCGCTGGAAATGTCCATATTTGTTTTATTTGAATTTCAGCTGTTTGTTTTTAGCTTATTTTCTCAAATTTGCGTTCTTGCCAACCTTTTTGTTTAGTCTATCAATTTTTTTTTTTGGATTTTGTTATTTGCTTTATTCATTTTTAAAAAGGTTTTAATGTTTTACTATATTGAAAATGTTTGATTTAGGCATTGTTTTAAATTAAATTTTTTTTTAATAAAATTTTTATAAAAATATGTGAATTTTTATAATTAAATGGATACCCCTGTAGGTGAAATGGAAGTGAGCTAGTCTATCAACGGCAGAGTTGTGGGTTCGATTCCTGCCAGATACTCTGGTCTGTTTCACTACCACGGGCTGAAGGTCTGAATTAAAGAGTAGTCCAGACAAAACGCACGATGTTAATTATAATAAAAACAAAAAGTTTTCAGAGAATTATATTAATATGGTTTGTTTGGATAGAATGATCTATAACAATTTTGTGTGAAACAAAATATCGGCCAAATGCTCACAATTAATTATAAAAATACATACCTCTATCCCATGGTCCATATTTTTAATAACTCTGGGGCATTACGTATTGCAAACAAAATAAGAAGAATCATAAATTTGAACAAAAAACATCTTAAAAAAAATTATTTTAAGTTAATTAATTTTTTTAGTTCATACCTTAAAAAAAACTGGTTCGCTGGTGCTTCGCTGCACAGTGGCGCCCGTAGAGCAGACGAGGTTGCAAAAATCAAAATTTTCATGAGCGCCGACGAAGTTTTGAATAAACCCATGTTATAGGAAACTTTTCAACGATTTCAAATATGCCACTCTTAATAATATCACATTTTTAGTTTAGAAGATATAACCGTTCAAAGTTGACCGACTTTCGGTTTTCAAAAAAACACACAATTTTTAGTCAATTTGTTGCGATTTCAGGTGTAATATCACGAAAAATAGGTAACGAATCGCCTTATTTTTTGTTTGTTTTGATTGATGTATTTATTAAATGTATAATGATAAAAAAAAAATTAACTGTTTGCTTTGTGTTTCTCCTGGTAAATCACTATTTTAAAACTATCCGTTTTTTCACTATTTTTCAACTTTGATGGAAAATAAAAAAAATCTATATATTTCTATATTTGCCATATTTGCAAAACCTGTTCTTTGATTATTTCTTTATATAATTCAAAAGGTTTTATCTGCCCGTACGTGCCCGTTTGGCTTCTAGAGGTAAAAAAGTTTAAAAAGACATGGTTGCAGAAATTGTATGGCGTCCATCCCTTATATGTTTTGACTGACAGTAGTTTGATCTAATAGTTTGAAAAAAACTACTCATTGAAATTAACAGGTACGTACCTCACTTAAACAGTACTTTGGCATTATTGCCGACCAATAATGTTTCAGTTTGCAAGGGAATCGGCAGAACTCATAAGGACCACGGTGAAGGACATTGAAGAACAAATAAGCAAGATTAAGCCTACAAAGCTGCAAATTGGAGAAGGAAAATATATTGAATGCAATTACGAGTTCCACCTGACCATGGTTGACGGAAAAGTCGTAAACGAACTTACAGGAACAACCTCAACAATGTCATGCCCGATTTGCAAAAAGAGTCTTTGGTAATTAAAACGATTCTACAACTGAGGAGGATTACGAATATGGAATGTCACCATTGCACGCAAGGATAAGGTGTATGGAATTCTTGCTAAATCTGGCGTATACCCTACCACAAGAGGAGGAAAACTTCGATGAAAATACATCAATAAAGGATAAGGAAAAGATCAGAAAGAAGCAAATACAGGATGCTTTTTTTAAACAAGTTGGACTAAAAGTAGACTGTCCCAAGAACGGATACGGTAACTCAAACGATGGAAACACTTCTAGGAGATTTTTTGAAAATGATGAGGCAGTAACTAGAATCACTGGAATTGACAATCAAATCGTGAAAAGATTGGGAACGATCTTGGATGTTTTAAACTGCAAAGAAAATGTCAATTCTACAAAATAGAAATGTATCCACAGAAGAAGTTGACCCCGACCGTCCATAAAATATTGGCGCATGACAAAGATAAAATTGAGTACCAGTCTTTGCCAATTGGAGAGCTTTCTGAAGAAGCACAGGAGTCTCTTAAAAAATTTTATAAAAAATATAGATTGCAGAACACATTCAAAGCATCAAGGGTAAGGCAAAATGAGGACCTCTTCAACATGTTGGCAGCATCTTCCGATCCACATATTTCTTCCCTGCGGCATGTAAAGTCACGAATAGAGTTACAAAATAATTATAGTTTAGAAATGGTTAGTCTTTTAGATATACCTTCTCTTACGAATTGTGATGAATATTTTACAGAAAATTGAAAAAATAAATTTAAAAAAAAAATATTTTTTTTTTAATTTGTTGGGTAATAATTTAAATTATAAAACCCTAAAGAAAAAAAATAAAAACAATCTAAAAATGTAAAAATAATTTTTTTTAGTTACCATAAAATTGATTTTTCTACTAATTTTAACTTTGATAACCCATAAGTAGGCCCCTACAAAGCGTAGCACCCTTTCCAAACGCTCATTTCATAGGCTGAACAGTTATCTATCATATGCTGTTTAAACTGTTTAATTATCTTATTCGGTTCAAAAGATATGATTTTTGCAACGAAAAAACTCAAATGGCGCCACTGTGCGCTGGCTAAGCGTAACAAAACTTTTCCTGGAATCTTTGTCTTCCAAATAAAATTAGCTCTTTTATTTGATTTGTGACGGAAAGTAATGTTTTGGCTGCCATTCATTACCTTCGACGGTAAAATTTTCCCGTCATCCATCGCGAATTTGTACTCTGATGAACAAGCAAAGTAATTTCTGTAGCCCTTTTAGACCGTAATGCATCGATTGTGCGGGTGAATTTCAGTCTCAACATTTTCGCTTCTATTTGACCAATGTCAAATAGACCGGCATACATTGATTGCGCTGATTGATTTTATATTTGTTGGTCACATTATTCCGCTATTCGCTTAACCGTTACTTGAATTATTGCGAAATTCTCGTGGCATGAGCCGCAGAAGTAACTTGTGTTTTCAATTACAAAAGTACTAATCGTTAACAAATAGTGAAGTGGGCATATTTTAACTTAACAAAATGGTAAATTTTAATGTTTCAAGCCAATTTAAGTCATTTGATGCAATAAAAATGCGTTTTGGCAAAAAATTTAAACGAGATGCATCAACTGTGCGTGTCCTGAAAATCCTTGAAGGATATAAAACTGGTAAAACCTAAACATTGATTATATTTTCACACGATATAGAGACCATATATTCCAAAAATTATGACAAAATTACAAACAGTTTAGCGTCAGGTCTGAAAGAGATAAAGCTCACGAAGCCTCCATTTAATAACATTCTGTTTTAATTCAATGGTAAATGGTGCTGTTTTTTTCTGGACTCGCATGGATTCTACATATTTTTTAATTGTGTTTTTACCAGGGACCCTTACAGTTATAAGAGAAACGAAAAAAAATCACATTTAACCATTAATATATTAATGGTTAAATATTGATGAATTATATATAAAGGTTTTAATTAACAATTATCATTTAATACATTATATTTTGGTTATCGTAACCAATAAAAGTGAAAAATATTTTTACTTTTGTATAGATTTAAGTTTTGGCCGAACTTTAGAGTCGTGCAAACTACATTTGTCAAATCACATGATCGTGGCGGCCAATAAACATCGCCACGACGTAAAATAAAAAGCCCATTAAATTTCTCGCGCAAAGGAGCCATTGTTTTTACGAAACCACTGAGCTCGATTATGCTGACCAAAAAATAACGAAGTTCACGAAATGCATTTTGATTTGAACAACCATTTTCGAAAGAGGCTTCAATAATCTTAACGCGCTGCTCAATTATGCACCTCTTCATGGTTGAATTTGTCAAACAGTGAAACAGAGAAATATCAAATTAAGTTGGGCAACAAACTTGCCGTTAAGGTGTGACTTACAATTAACATCGTGCATTATGGTTAGAATATAATTTGTAAAAAAAAAAAAATTTTAAAATATTTAAAAAAATACAAAAAAAAATTTTTTCGATAGCTTGAAGAATTACACAGTACAACACATGATTTGCCAACTCAATTCTGTGAACTGTATGTGAAATTAGACCCAAAAAGAAGAATTTCTGCATCATTCGTTTTGTCTTCTTACCTGCGATTTGAAGTTAGTATCGATTTGAAGTTAGTACTATCGTATAGGGGAATTTATCACGTTTTAGGCCCTGTTGTTTGACATAGCTCGACAACCCCTAGCCCAATTTAGTTGAAATAAATTTTAAAAAATTAAGAATTACAATTCCCTTAATCTGTTCATATATTGTTTTCCTATACAAGTAACACTTTCGAAGTTAAAAATGAATGTATGAAGGGAAAAAATTATTTTTTGCCTAAAAATGTAAATTTTTTTTTTTAAAAATACATAAAAAATGCAAAATGGAAAAAAGTTTCAAGTCTAGTTATTTTTTCGCAAAGTCACATAACCTATGAGCAAAATGAGACAAAGATCATAAAAATCGATGCACGCGTTTCGCTTTTATTCGCAATTGAGTAAAGGTATGAATTTCAAAAATCAGTTATAGCCACCACCCTTAAAATAAAAATATAAATTAAAAAATTATCATGCAAAAAAAGACTTTATTTATAAAAACTTAATGAAAATAAAATAATATGCAATTAATACGCAATTATAATATGCATAAAAACAAAATTTAGAACATTTTTTCAATTATTGGCAATATCCATCCTTGTAGAAGTTGACGCTTGTGGTTCTGATGATCTTGTTTTCTTCGTAGGTTGTTCATATTCATGGTCTGAGTCAGCTTGGCGTTGTCGGTATGATGTTGCGCTGACATTTTGCTGTGTGAGTTTTCTTCTCTTCAAAAATGATGTCAGCCATTCGGAGTCGTGTTGTGATAGTCCCAGCTTGGCCACAATGTAATCCATTTCGATTTGTGGTAGCGGTTGTGGTGCACTATTTTCAATATCGGGTATCCAATCAGCATCATCCAAATCGGTCGGATTGGTGAAAACGGTTTCGGCTAGCAGGGACACAGTATCCGCACTCGGAGGTTTAGGTGCATCGGTATCAGCAGGGCGTTGCACTGGAAGTGTGGCAGTAAATGCAGCAGTGTATACTTTTGTTTTCAATTGTTGTCTGTTTAATCCAGGACGAAAATTTATGCATGCATAGCACCTGGATTCATCATGTCCAGTTGTGTCTTCCACCCAAATTACTGGCTTCATAAAAGATAACTTTCTACTTTTTTCGTGAATGCATTTTAGAAGGGTAGTATAACAACTGTTGCACACTGTGTTCGGCGTAAAATTTGCACCACTTAAATCTGCTTCATCGAAATAATTACAATACGCGGTTTTGAATTGCTCAGTAAACAAATTTTTTCGATCTTTTTTCTGTATTTTTCGGACGATATGAACACAAACGTAACAATATTCATCCAAATATGGGCACTTGTTGTTTTCCATATTGATATATTTTATGTTTTGTTGTTATTCACTTTTAAAAAACTGGAGAAAAATCACTTTTACTGTTCGCGTTCGTCGGCACTGGCTGAATGCCAAAAATCGATCAATGCACACCTATAAATACTACGTATTTTTGAATATTTTACTGCCAGGTACTTATAAATGGGCGCATATTTTAAGGGCGGCTGGCTATATACCTGATTCAGCACTTGTACGTTTCAAACTGTGCAAAACTTTCCAAATAATGACCACCCTTAAATGTGGGTGCAATTTCTGTAAAAAAATCATATAGGTAGCCACCGGAAAAACCCAAATAATAAAAAGGTCCACTTTCCGTTTAATTGTCCACGTACATTTATTACCGCAATCATAAAAATCAAATAACCTTTTGTTTATTCCTTTTTTTTAATTCTCAGAATCATGAAAAAGGTGTCAATGTTTTCTCCAAATAATGTTGTGCATATCTCGAGCAAATTTTTGAAATTCATACATTTACTCAATTGCGAATAAAAGCGAAACGCGTGCATCGATTTTTATGATCTTTGTCTCATTTTGCTCATAGGTTATGTGACTTTGCGAAAAAATAACTAGACTTGAAACTTTTTTCCATTTTGGATTTTTTATGTATTTTTAAAAAAAAAAATTTACATTTTTAGGCAAAAAATAATTTTTTCCCTTCATACATTCATTTTTAACTTCGAAAGTGTTACTTGTATAGGAAAACAATATATGAACAGATTAAGGGAATTGTAATTCTTAATTTTTTAAAATTTATTTCAACTAAATTGGGCTAGTGGTTGTCGAGCTATGTCAAACAACAGGGCCTAAAACGTGATAAATTCCCCTATACGATAGTACTAACTTCAAATCGATACTAACTTCAAATCGCAGGTAAGAAGACAAAACGAATGATGCAGAAATTCTTCTTTTTGGGTCTAATTTCACATACAGTTCACAGAATTGAGTTGGCAATCAATTAACTGAAAAATGTTGTACTGTGTTAGCTATCTAATTTGTTTGGGACAAATTTTGCTAACACCAATAGATAATAAGTTAGATGGACGAGAAAGAACACCGGTTTGGCCAAAATGTCAAATTTTGACCCCCTCTAACTCAGAAACTTTTTGACCGATCTTGTTGAAAATTTGTGTCTAAGCTACTATTCAATAAGACCAACCTTGGTGCAAATTTCATCCAAATCGGAAGACATCGATTTCAAAAGTTGGGTCACTTGACAATAAGTGTTTATTTGTCTCTAATATTACTTGTTTTTGCTGGGTTTTGAAGAAATTGCATTTTTTTTTATATATTTTTCTTAAAAATGCATTATAAATGCATATTTGGTGAAAAATTCAAATATAAAAAAAAATGGCATCAATTAAACCGTAGGGGCTTGACGAACGTGACACTGATAGAAAAGACGTCATAATGCTGATGTATTTTGACATCAGTACAATGACAAGTGTCTTCGTTTTTGACCCCATGACACTTTAGATCACCGTGATGTCAGGGGTTTAAAAATTTAAATTATGTCATAAATAGGATGACACATTGACATCAGAGCACTGTCGAATCAGAGTCGGTTTTATAAAGCATGACATCAGTGGGATGACAAGCTGTCATCAAATTGAGTCATTGTAATTGACCTTAAGGCAAATTGAGAGAATATCTTTATTTACCTATCCGTTACACATGTTTTTTTTTCACTTTTGTTGTGTTCCGCCCTTTGTTAACAGAAGAACTCTCAATTATAAGGCACATGTTCCACATGATTTACGTAATAATTTTACTTTAAAAATTTGATGTATTTAAATAAATAATATGGGAATAATATAACATGACATGATATATTATGTCATCGCACTGATGACAGTTTGTCATTGCACTGATGACACGATATATTATGTCATCGCACTGATGATAGTTTGTCGTCGCACTGATGATAGTTTGTCATCGCACCGATGACATGATATATTATGTCATCGCACTGATGACAGTTTGTCTGTACTGATGTCAAATTAATCAGCATTATGACGCCTTTTCTATCAGTGTACACAACATGTG
Source organism: Pollenia amentaria (assembly GCA_943735925.1). NCBI lineage: Eukaryota > Metazoa > Arthropoda > Insecta > Diptera > Polleniidae > Pollenia > Pollenia amentaria. The sequence continues at coordinate 204,817,266 of OX031009.1, read as the reverse complement.
GCATCAAATTGATGTCACTGTAGTCATAGCGTAGATGACGCATAAAATAAGACAAAATTTTAGGATGAGGTTCGTCATTGGATTGATGTCACTTATTGCCGCATTGATGCCATTTGTAATAATATTTATGTCACAATTCTGATGTTAGGGCATCATCAATATGAAGATGCATTTTTCTATGAGTGTATGTACATAATTTTAAATAGAATAATTATTAGATTGAGTTTATATAAAAATAAGACAAATTTTTTTGCAAAATTAAGAAAAATTGCACAATGAAAAAATATATAAAATTCATTAAAAGTTTAATATAGATATGGACTGTTTATCATGTGTATTCATTACGGGTGACACTAACATAAGTATAGTAATGGGATTATATATTTGCTAATAAATAAGGAAACTACGGACAAAAATCAAATATTTTTAGCAAAAAATTAAAAAGTGTTCTTAAGAAAAAATTAAAAAGTTTTTGAAAATAATTTTTTAAATATTTAGCGAGTGTTAGTAAATTAATAATAAATAAAAAGTTTTAACGACTTAGGTACTATTTTATATGCCTTACTTCTTTTTTAATAACACTACATTAAGCTTTATTGTAAAAAACTTTAAAATTAATAGTATATCCTAAAAAATATTAAAATCGGCGAAAAAAATTTAAAGGGGAAATTCCAAAAAAAAGGCTAATTTTGAGCAAGATTTTAAAACTGGTTCAAGTGCAAAACATTTCAGCCTACCAATCAGCGGAGTTCTTATATGTGAACAGGGGAGCTCCTCCATAACTTTTTGACCATTGAATTTTCACTTTTCTTAATTTGCCAAAAATAACTGCTTAAAATGCGCATAACTCTCAAAAAAAATTGATAGAATTAGATGAGAGTTAACCTAATAGTTGTTGTTAAAATTTAATTACCTTATGGTGTTTTCTTTTCTACAGAAAAATACCACCTTGTTGAAAGGTATATGTATAAAATGTCTTGCGGACCTTGTAATAATGCAATTTTTTATTTGACGTGAACAAAATACAAAATTGGACCGCCCTGTTTTTAACAGCCGACAAAAAGATTGTTCTTCAAAATAAAAAAAATAAAATATACATAAACCAAAATTGGTTAATAGATTGATATTAAATAAATAAATAAATGACGAAATTCCAATTTCTTTGGTTTGTTTTTTATAAAATATGTAAACAAGAAAATACCTTTGCAAGATTGCTGATTTATTAACACCAAGTTTTTCAGATTTCTTGATTTGACGTTATTTTTTCATAAACAATTTTATAACACCGTATCCACTTAAATTTTATATCACTGACAACCTATCATTAACAATGTAATGCTTTCTTATGTTTTTACTATTAAAAAATAGAAAATATACCTATTAAAATTTTAAATTTTTACTGTCCTGATTAGAGGTGATTTTTTCCCAACTTCGTCTGGTATCCCTATATATATAAACAGAAATCATCTTTTTACAGGGCATTATCAACACTGTCGATTTATACGGGGCCTAAAGTGCAATGCCTTTTGCCATTAGTCAGGGTGCATTTTTTAGAATAAAACAAGCCACGCTTTTAGAGAGCGAAGCATTTTTAGGAAACGAACACCAAATTGTACTTTTTTAAATAAAATGTCACATTTTTTGTAGAAAATAAAACACCATTAGTTAATTGACTTAATTCCTTAAGAGCAAAAGATAACTATAAGAAGCAGTTGTGCTAGACTTAAGTTATTTATACCAATCGAAAGAGTACAAAAAATTGTGTTTCAACTAATCAAAATGCATTTTTTTTTGTTTTAACACCTTTTTGCAAAACATCAAAGAATATTAAATTTCTTTTTTTTATACATACATACATATATTTGGGCGAATCAAAAGGTGTGCTATCAAGTCATATAGCCATAATGTCCTAATTAGTATTTTACAATTGTTAAAAAAAAATATTATTGTGTTTCAAACAAAATAAAAATTTTAATGCTTTGTTCATTGATTCAGTTATGAATCAGCAGTCATATATATTTCTTGTAATTATTTTAAGACACATGACTTTACAACTTTATGACTACCTTGTGAATCACCTAATTGTATATTTACTTCTTGTGCTTTGAATTTATATTTTTCTAATGATACTTTATTAAAATGTTATAGTTTTGTAAAAAAAAAGTGTTTAAAATAAGTGCATATACTATTGTTTTTGGTTTATATTTCGCGTTTTTAATGACATATTTTAGGTGCCTAAGGTACCTTCTTTGAGTGCATGAAGTCCTTCTCCCTGATGATTAGCGTCTTTTTATTATTATTTTTTTTTTGGATTTTGGAGTTTTTAATAATTTTTTGATTTTTGAAATGTTGCTTTTTCCCGACTTTTAATTTTCTCTTTAGTTTTGACGATTTTCTGGGTTTTACCGACAAGTCATTTGAAAATACATATCGCACACTAATTCATAAACAGGCAAAACACAAAATTGATCAAAATCGTTTTTTTTCTAATAAACCTTTTCATAAATAAAGTCAATAACGATTTAAGAATTTTTAATGCTACAACTAGCATTTTTTTAACTCATTTAGCATGAAAAAACGCTTCTAGCATATAGCAATTTTTCAGCATTTTCCCAAAATTATTTAGCACTTGTTGTTTTTTAGCATTTTTTTAGTTTAAGTGAAAAATGTTTATTTTTTCCAAGATTTTTTTTTCGAATTTATTCTATGAGCTAAATTTCAATTATGTATTTTATAAAGCTTTTTGTAATAGTTCTATTCCTTAAATTTTTAGGAATAACTTTATACACTACCAGACTATTATATTGTATCTTTTTGTTACATTTTACCTCAGCTATCCTTTGGATAGCAGAAAAATTTACAGAAAAATTTACAATTACACTATGCTAGTTGAAAAAACAGACAAGCCGGTCACATAGCGTTTTAGCATAATTCGGGTACGCTGAATCCAGTGGTGCCCGCGGTTTTTTAAGATTGGCTCTGGTTTTCGAGATATACCGTTATTTAGAAAATGGAGGAGGTTGCACAACATATGTTCGCGTAACTCAAAAACGCTTTACCTTATTGAAAAAACTTAAAAAAAATATGTTTCTAAAACGACTGCGGACATTACAAAGTGGTTTTACTTCTCTTAAAGGAAATTTTATTGCTGAATTTCTGTTTTTTATGTTTTTTCAATAAGCTAAGGCGTTTTTGAGTTATGCGAACATATGTTGTGCAACCTCCTCCATTTTCGAAATAACGGTATATCTCGAAAACCAGAGCCAATCTTAAAAAACCGTGGACACCACTGGATTCAGCGTACCCGAATTATGTATGTTAAAACGCCAGGCCCAGCTTGTCACAAAAAAAAAAGTGTCAATTGCTTGCACAGTGTTATTAGACACCAGCAGAATGTAATGCAGAAGGCCGCTACGGCCTTCGTCAGCATTCTTTGTGTCACACTGGATAGTGATACTTTTATAAATTGAATGTATTAACTCAACTATTTCAACAAATAGAATCTGGGAATTATTTCTTTTTTATAAGTTAGTTTATTATAGTCAAGATTTTTTATTTTTCGAATTTATTTAGTGTGACATAAAGAATGCCGACGAAGGCATAAATAATAATACAGTTCTTACAGATATAAAATGATATTATTTTTTTTAATACCAAGGCGAATTCATACAGGTGACATTTTCGAGTCATCTGTTTATTGTTTATTTATTTGTGTGTATACTAAATGTCAAGCTTTTTTTACATTTTGTGAAAAATGAGTTAAAATTTAAAATTAAATAAAAATCTAAATACTTGAAAAATAAATTATTTAAATTTTATAAAACAAAAAAAAAAAAAAAATTTAATATAAAATATTAAATCAAGGAATAAAAAGTGCGTAAGGAATAAGTGGAGCCACAATAAATTTGCAATACAGGAACAAGATTTACCATATAAATCAATTGTGTATATTTTATAAACAAAAAAAAAATCCCTTGTTTATGTTTTCAACAAATAATTTTGACATTCACTCTAATTTTTTACAAACACAAAATACAAAGTAGTTTTTTTTAAAAAAAGTGATAGCTAGCATAAGTCTATCTCATGATGCGGTCACATCTATGAATTCGCCTTGATTGTGAACGGAATGGAATATAATTGTTTTAACCAAGTTAACTTTGAAATGTAATTAAATATACATTTTTTAAAGCTGCGTTATTTTTTTATTAACTAAAGATCAATTTTTGCATCTATTTTAAGAAATTATATGATTTTTTTACCCTCTACTCCAAGTGGTGAATGAGGGTATACTAAGTTTGCCATTCCATGTAAAACTTTTTTAATATTCATCTAAGACCCTTTACTATTTTGTAATTCTTAGTCGATTTGGTCATGTCTGCCTGTCTGTCCGGCTGTTTGAAACACGCTTACTTTCGAAAGACCCCTAGAGGGAAGCGAACTGACACCAAAGTAGTCCCGTGATAGATCTTTGGTGGTAGAGACCGCTTCAAGTTCTAACACTTTATATGAATGGGACCTATCACTTTTACATGGGGTTGTCATTGGAGGGGGTCAATTCACACTTAACAGCCACCATTTGACAAGTCACACATCTATTCTCAATGAACGTGTTTAGTGTTAGTTACCACAATGGAGTATTATTTCCATGCAATGTTGGTTTATTTCAATAAAACAAGTTCTTAAACTAAATTTAAGAACCAAATTTTAGAAAGTCCCAAAAAAAATGTGTCACACCACCTGTGAAACTGTACTGTAATTCATTACTTTTTCTACCTTTTGGTTCCTCATATACCAGTTAAATAATTGGTTCTACTTTCACTGGTCATGTGTTCTTTCTTTTCATACTTGTTCAATTTTCACAAGTCCCAGGACCAGTCTGTTGGACAAATTGATACATATTTCCCGAAGAGACTTAACAGAAAATAACAATATTGATGTTAAACTCTTTCGGCTTAGTAGAAAAATAGTTTTGAACCCAAGTGTGGAACAACCTTCCTAAAAATTACATTTTTGTTACAAAAATTAAAAGTGGTGACATAGTGTACCGATTCTCATTAAATTTTGGACAAATTCGTTTTATATGACTGGAAATCGCACTAAAATTTTATGAAGATGGGTCCATAATTTACCATAGCTCCAGGTAAAGTGTCCTTCGCAAAATCATTAAAAAAGCATTAAATTCTAATCAAATTGTGTTACTGTATTGAGATCCGGCTTAATTTAAGTATTTTTTTTTCATATTTTTGATGAGCGATCTATAATTTACGATCGGTTCAACATAAAATCTGCTCCTGAAATGCAGTTTAATGCGTCTAATAGTATTTCTAAAACAAATGAGAATTTGTTATTTAACTTAGGCAACGAATTATACTATTTATAATTTATAGATCCCATAAAAGGCCCAATCCTTATTCGAACTCTCGCTGAAGGGTATTAAAGATTCGGTATAGCTGAATTAAAGCACTCTTACCTCTTTTACATTTTATTTTCCAATTTAATTGTAAAAGACTATAAAATATTAACGGCCAATTTCACCAAGTTCAGTCATAATTAACTATTAGCTATAACTGTCGAAAATATCTTGTTAACTGGATGTTAAAGTAATAGTTAGTTTTAACTGAACTCGGTAAATGGCCGCAATTCATGTAATTTTATACCATGCTAATTATTTTCAAATTAATGTCCATTTAAATAATATTTTTTAGCGCCATTTTAAGCATTTTTTTTTTGGAATTTTTTTAGCATTTTTTTCACAAAAATGTAGCATTTTTCCTTCATTAAGTTTTGGCAATACTGCTTGCGCCACTGTCTTCTATAACTTTTCTTCTTCAACATTTTTTTGAAACTCAATTTGATTCAAACCTTGCAACCATGTTTTTGATGCCAGTTTTTTGCCTCTCCTTAACATTTTGGAAGGTTGAGTTATGCCTGTTTATTATAATTATTTTTTTAGCTCTATTCCTTAAATTTTTTTAGAAATGACTTTATACACTATCAGACTATTATATTGTATTTTCTTGTTACATTTTACCTTAGCTTTCCAATTATTTATTTCAACTGTTAGAACTTTAAGAATTAAATTCTTATATAGTCCAGAGGATTACATAATGAACACCACTAGTAATAGTAATAATAATATTAATAGTTATAATAGTAATAATAGTAACAATAGTAACAAAGGTAATAATAATAAAAGCAATAATAATAAAAATAATAACAATGGTAATAATAATAAAAATATAATTATAAAATCAAGTTTAATACTTTTTACTTTTTACTTTTTAAGCCATTTTTTTTTATTCCTACACTAAATCCCGCGAAGCTTTTTGCTTGTCTGCTGGTAGGCTAGCTGGTAGTGAGCTTGCCTATCAGTACCGGTGTTGCGAGTTCGATTCCCGCCAGATTCTCTGGTCTCCTGCAGACATGCAAAAAGCTTCGCGGGATTTAGTGTAGGAATAAAAAAAAATAAAAAGGCATCCGGTAGGCTAGCTGGTCAAAAAAAAAAAAAAAAAAATAAAATAGGACTTTTTGGTAGACGGAATAAAAAGAAAGATAATATTAGGAAAAAGATGAAGTTATAGGCAAGCAATTTTGTGAAACATAATCCATGAGAGTTTTCATAAGTTTCTGTCTTTTAACAATTAGTTTTATGTTTGAGGGCAACGAGTTCCAAAGCTTTATGGCATTGATGAAGAAAAATCTGCTTGTGTTTAGATAGTTGTATCGTGGTGGTATTAAAGTCACACCCCTGGTCGACCTGCTGAATGAAATTTTGTCGAACAGGTATGTCGGTGATCGATCATTTAGTAATTTGTGTAGAAATAGTAGGTTTCGCATACGAAGGTAGTCCACTAAGTCGCAACCAAGAAGCATTGTCCTCCAGGATGAAACACTACTAAATCTGTGAATACCATAAACATAACGAGTTGCATTGCTAAACGAGACTTGTAATTTATGTAGAGCGTACGAGTCCTATTTATTATACACCACCGCAGAAGTAGTGATAAGAGGTATAATTAACTGTAGAACAAGACGTTTCCTGATTTTAGTCGGAGTGTCATATACACACTGCGTATAACATTATTGATATGATCATTGCATGACAGAGCGGAGTTGATGTGAAAAGCAAGGTACTTGACTTTTTCTACATATGCAAGTGGAGTGTGACCGAGGCTAATAATTGGAAGTTGATTCAAATGAAGTTTCATCCTGCTGATGGGTAATAAGACAGATTGTTATCTATAGTTGACTTTGAAACAGCTTTTAGGTTCTCATTAAGTTTGTAACACATGTCATCAACAAGGCCAATACTACTTGATATATACAGTTGGATATCATCAGCATATGCGTGCATGTTAACAAAATTGACGACATTAAATATATCATTTATAAAAATACTGAATAGCAGAGGTCCAAGAACTGAGCCCTGTGGAACTCCTTGAAATCTGACTCTCTTAAACCGATAACCACCTTTTGTACACGCTCAGATAAGTAGCTACTTATGAGAGACACTGCACTTTGACCAAATCCAAAAAAGCATTCCAGCTTTTTGTTTGTTTTAAACAATTTTTTTTCTAATGAAGCGGCTTATTTTAATGTTAAAGATTTTTTGCTTATAACGACTTGCAATAAATAAATTTTTTTACGTGTTTTTTTTTTTTGTAAATTAAGCGATGTTATGGAAAAAGAACTTGCTTCATTTTCTCTTGGTAAATAAGCGTTTTTTTTAGTTTAATCGTAGATAAGCTATTATTTTCTTCAGGATTTTAATAAATATTGCGATTTGTTTTAAATGTTAAAAGTATAATTTAATAATTTAATGAAAATTAAATTCATTGAACTTAAGCCTGATTAAAATATCAAATTTGGATTAAAAACCATTAACAGTTCAATCAAATAACCACAATACTAATTATTGCTAACAGCTAAGGCACAAGCTATATGTTTACATATGTCCTTCAAGTTGTGCTGAAAAATCTCAACAAAAAAAAAAAGAAAGACAAAAACATGAAAACCAAAAAATATCCTTTGGATTTCAAGAAGAATTCTTGGCAAAAAGTACGAAAAACAAGAAGTAAGGAAGAACATGTAGATCAATTAAAATAGGTTATCATTCATTCAAAGCAAATTTCGATCTACCAAGGTAAAATACCATTTGGTGTAAAGATTGATGTTTGACTAGTGACGTCATCCGTCGTCAATGGCGGTGAGAGCTAAACGGCAAACCCCTCTGAAGAGATTGTGTGGTTACACTCGAAACTAGTCTGAGCAACCTGTCCGTGAAAACCTGGGTTCAATTCCCAGCTCAGTGAAGAATGAAAAATTATCAATAAATTTTAATTCATTTCATGTTGAAAAATTCCTTTATTCATAAAAATAATTTAATGAAAATTAAATTCAATGAACTTAAGCCTGATTAAAATATAAAATTTGGATTAAAAACCATTAACAGTTCAACAATATAACCACAATACTAATTATTGTTTTTGTAATTTTTAGAAAATTGTGAATTTTTTGTTGAAAAATTCTGGAATAAGAAACTTCTAGTTAAAATGCCTAAAGTATTTAACATCCTTCCCATTTATATTCCAAAAAAATTTTTTTTTTTTGCAAATTTTTACTTTTCATTCATAAAATTCAAATTTAGTTGTACACTCTTTTCCATTTAAAATTTCACATGGTCCTCCTAAAATTACAATGTTTACTTTACACTTTCTCTGACAATTTACATGTACGTATTGTTTTTTTTTTTGCAATATTTGCATGACAATCGTTTATAACAAACGCTGCGCTCACTTTGTTCGCAACTGCCATTTAGCTAATCAAATATTTATAATGTTTTGCAATTTCGGTGGAGAGTAAAAACGATAGCGGACATTTAAAAACTTCAGTTGAATAAACACAATCTTTCATTTTCCCCAAGAACGTTTAGACGCCAACAACTTTGCTTTAGCATTTTGTTTATTTTGTTGCGAAAATGATTTAAATTTTCTTGGAATTATGTTTTCTCGGCAAAAGTTAGAAAACATTTTAAAGGTGTATCAAGATAGTTCAAAACAAAGGAATAATGTTAATAATAATTTTAAAGTTGTCATGAATAATCAGACCCAGAGCATAAATATTCTAAAGAAGCAATCAAATGGTGGCGAAGAAGAAATTTGGCGAAAATCAACAGCGAAAACAATTAATGCTCTGGATGAGGAAGTGGAAGATGTTGAGGTGTTACATGATGATCGGTATAAACGTTTGTGATAATAATAATAATAATAGTTATTGTGGTGACAAATTTATCTTTTAGGAATATGAAAACTCCAGTTAAAAATGTTTTCATGCCTGCATTGGATTTTAGTGTAATTAAACCGAATAAGAATTATGAAGCGGAAGAGAGTGGTAGTCAGGCGACCAGTGATGAGGTACAAAATAGTGTAGATGATACCTTTCATAGAGCCATGAGTCCGAGTAAGTTTGAACTTTAATTTATTGCATGTTTTTGAAATTAAACTAAAAATTTTCGTTTAGAAATTAATGTAAATTGAAAAGAAAAACAAAGTTTAGTTTTTTTTTATTGTTGTTTTAATGTTAATTCCCTAACGAAAATTTTTATTATACCCACACCACAATAGTGGAGCGGGTGTTATGCATTTACGCTGACGTGTGTTACACCTAGACCTTAAAGTATACCGATCGACTCAGAATCACTTTTTGAGTCGATCTAACGATGTCCGTTCGGCTGGCTGACTGTCCATGTAACCCTGTCCTCAAAGTACAGGTCGCAATTTTAAAGATAGTTTGATGACATTTTGTATATAGTTGTAATTGGCACAATGACCAAGCCTATTAAAAATAGGGCGAATCGATCCATACTCTCAATAGCCCCCGTACAATCTGCTTTTCGGAGTAGGCTCTTTGTGCCCACTATCAAATAAATTTTAATGCAATTTAAAACAGGTAGATCCATATTTATACTCTCATAGAAAAATGCGTTTTCATATTGATGATGCCCTAACATCAAGGGTCTAATCACCGCAATCGGTAACGAGTTAACTATCGTATCGAGTAAACTATCTACATACTCGTACGATAAATACTGACGTATTGAATGAAAACTTGAGAAATGTAATGTCTTTGTTTACTCGATATTGAATGCCATCATCTCAAATTACGATACATTTCATTTGATATCGAGTGTCATGTTACCAAAATAAAAAAATGTCGATCAATTTTGCTCGATATCGTCTGCGGTGATTAGACCCCAGAATTGTGACATTAATGTTATTGCAAATGGCATCAATGAGGCAAAAAGAGTCATAAATCAAATGACGAACGTCATCATAAAATTTTGTCATATCTTATGCATTATCTATATGATATGACTACAGTGACATCAAGGCGATGCCACATTTTGTGTATTATTAACATTATTTGCATGTTTAAAAAATAAAATGAGCAGCGAAAATTCCCATATTCTATTTTATTAATTATTTAGTTAAATATATAGAATTTTCAAGGTAGAATGTTTAGGAAAACCATATCGGGCATGCTGCGGGTGTCTTATAATTAAGAGTTATTCTGTAAACAAAAAGCGGAATACAATAAAAGTGAAACAAATATGTGTAACGGGTAAGTTAATAATAATATTGTCTCACCTTGACTTAAGTCAATTCTAATGACTCAATTAAATGACAAGCTGCCTAATAAGTCCTTTCTCTGATGTTAGTGAGTCATTTCTGTGATGCCAATGTGTCATCAAATTGATGACATAATTTAAATTTTTGACCCTGATGACAATTCGGCAAAGTGATGTTAAGGCTTGCATCACAATGATGAAAAGTGTCATGGGAAACGGAGACACTTGTCATAGGTGCCTATTATGAACTTAATTCGATATTCGACAGCAGTCGAATTAGTTGATCGAACGAATTTTCATTTGGTGATTGTGATTTAGTTTATTCACAGTAGTACATTTTCTATCAGCTGTCACTTTAAATAAAATATTTTTGTAACAAATTAAAAAAATTAGAAAATAAAACTAAAATAAATCATGACTACGACGGACTTATAGTATGATGATTCATCTGATGAATATGAACGCTTACTGGCACTGGCCTGTACCTGCAGCCGGAACTTTTGTAAACATTCCTTTTGCCTACAAAGAATTTTGTTCCATAAGGGAAACAAGCTTTTCCAACTGCTGCTTACTACTTTAGACCTGCATAAAATAACCAAAAATAATTAAGAATGTGGAATTTGCACACCAACACTAATAAATTAACAAAAACTTACATTTTAAACAATTTTTTTTTAAATTATTTACACCGTCGAAAGCAACTTTGTTTTCGTTGAAAAATTCGATGCACAACGAAATTTTCGACAGTGCTGCCAACTCATAATACCAAATTAACATTCGATAGTCGATGTTCGATAGCCAGCGAAAATCGTTTATCGAATGTAACTCATAATAGTTGCCATAGTACTGACGTCAAAATACATCAGCGTTATGACGCCTTTTCTATCAGTGTATGGACACATACGCTATGCATTTAAAAAAAATAAGACTACGAGGGGAGATAGGGGGCAGTGTCTGCTTCTCAGAAACAATCAAATCCATTTAAATGAAATTTAAAACATAAATCCCTATTCATATAGCCACATTAGCTATACATTTAAAAAAAAACTAGGTCCCAAATAGGAACACTTGGAAAAAGTTGTTCTTATATACTGTGGTGTAGGGTATTATATGGTCGGGTTTGGCCAACTTTACTTTCTTACTTGTTTTTTTTTCCTAAAATATCTTTTTTTTCTGCAAAATCTTTATTCGAACTTATTTTGTTTTTATATTCCAGTCCTTTTTCTCGGCCAATGTTTTGCCGTAATGCCTGTCATGGGCGTATTAAATCCAAATCCAAAACGTTTAAAATTTTCCTACAAATCCTGGCAAGTTATTCTAACATTAGTTTTTATGTGCTGTAGTTCCACATTAACCCTAACGATGCTAAAGTTTTTAATTAAAATTGGCATCAATGCAAAAAACTTTGGTAAGTATTGTTATATTTTTATTTAAATAACCAAATCGACATGATTGAATAAGAGTCACCTTAAACGCCCAGTTGGCTTGGTTTTCTTCGGCTGCGTGCAATGCTCGGCTGCCCTCTTTGCTTCACTGGCCCAACGTTGGCCTAAAATTATGCGTTATTGGTCTAAAGTTGAGATAATCTTCACACAAAAGCCCTATGAAATGCCAAAACGAACTTTGGCCAGGAGGGTAAGAGTTTCAGCTTTATTTATCATAATTGGATCGGCTGGTAAGGAGAGGACTATAATTTTATATCGTTTTTGTTTTAATTTATATAATTTTTTTTTATATTTTAGTGGAACATGCCATGTACTTGTCCTCCGCCGTTATATCCTATAAACGTAGCATTCAGTTGTGTGCTTCTGCTCGTAATTATACCGAGGAGGTCTCATATGAGGATTATATACGGCGTAATTATAATTTTGTGTTTGAAATGTTACCTTATAATACGTTTGTGGGGATATTTATATTGGTGAGTTTTAAAGATTTTGCTATTGAGTTTTCTTATTTTAAATTTATACAATTGGACATTTAGCTGCTATTTAAATTAATAAGGGTGCCCGGTAGGCTAGTTGGCAGTGAGCTAGTCTATCAGTGCAGGGGTTGCCAGAAACTCTGGTCTCCTGCAGACAAGCGTAGAGAAAAAAATGTGTTTCTATAAAAAGTCTGGTTTACAATTTTCAAAAAAGTTTGGATTTTTTTAAAAATAAAATTTTTCGCAAAGAAATAATTTTTCATAAACATGTGTTGATTTGCACAAAATGTACCAAGTTTTACAAAATATCCCAACCATTATAAAATAAGCTAATTACAGCGAATTCAAGCGAATACTTTTTACGACGTCTCTTTTTCTACTAATCTTTTTGTTTGATGGCGAACGGTGTAAAGAAGAAGACAGTGGTAAACTAAAAGACTCTGTTTGTGTTTTTCATGTCGTTTTCTTATATTTCTCTTAAATGAATTTCTTTTCTTCCTGTTACGTTTTAGGCTTTTTCCTACTTTAAAGTGTCAGGTTGAAAATACAGTAAGATTGAAGCATTCTGGATAATCAGTCTGCTAAACGGCAACTGGCCAAATCATTAATTTAATTTATTGAATTTTTTTACTTAAAACTTTTCCTAACTAACATTTCAAAATTATATTTTTTTCCATATTTTTATAATTTTATTTTTAATGGGTACGTTCATAAGACGTAGCTGTTGAGCTCAACTGCTAGAAAACTGTTGACAACTGTTGAGCCGAACATTTTCGTCTTAGAAACGGCATTATAAGTATAATGCAAAATTAACAGCTGATAAACATAAACAATTGAAAAAAAATAAAGGTTGAGGTTGAGCACAACATGTTGACTTAAGGTAAACAGAAAAAATTATTAAATTTCTCCAATCACCAAATTTATACCAAATTCATAATATCAAGCAAACAAGTTGTTGTTTTTGCACCTATTACCAAAATGATTATATTGATTACTAAGATTTTAAAATTTTTAAAAAATATTTTCAACAAATGATATTTTTGATTTTAATAAAAAATTTATCAAAAAACTTTGCCATTTCAAACAATGTGTTAATTTATTTATATAAATATTGACAATTCCCAACAACAATTCAACATGTTTAAATTATTTTATTTTAAACGAAAAAAGTCAATTAAGATTTTTTGTTATTTAATTAAAATTTTTATTGAAAATTTATTTCAAAACAACTAAAGTGTCAATTAAATCTAAATTAAATTTTTAATTTCCTTTCAACTAAAAAAATAATTGATTCAAACCATTAATTTAATTGATAAAATTGATAAAACACTTTTTTCTGTGTAGCTAAACAATTTTATGATGGAATAAATGGCCTCAAATACCCAACTGTTGTGTTGAGCGGAAGTGCTCAACTATGCGTTTCTAAGACAAACACTAAACGGTTACACAACAGTTACGCCTTATGAACGTGCCCAATGTTTCTTCAAAACCAACACTGAACAAAATTGGTACATACAAAATTAGAAGTAAATTAATATTAAGCTGGAAAACGCAAGTTTTGTTTTATGATTGTTTTCTTTTCAAATGAAATTTGTTGAAGAAACTGAGAAGCATGAAAAATAAATAAATTAATTGTTGCACAGGTCTCTAGCAATAATTTGGCCTTTACAGATTTTTAAAATATCAATTAGCCGACGAGTTTTAGGCAAAAAACCATATAAGCAATATGCTGAAAATCGGCATTTGACTGCAAAGATTGAAGGTCGATTAAAAAAAAATTTGAACTAACATAAACAAACGCCGCGATATGGGTCTTCTAATTTAGCCTCTATTTTCAACCCTCACTCTCACAATCGACCTAACTTTTGCTAACCTGAATTTGTTCCACAGTGTAATTGATGTTGCCGCTTAGTCTAGGCCCTAGTGTAAATAAAAAAATTTTAATCGAGTTTAATCGAGGTCCTACTGTAAATAAAAAAAATCCATGCACCAAAAAATCATCGTATGAAGGCAAAGGTTTTTGAAATTTACCAATTTCCACAAAAGCTTCCAACAGTAGAGACTTTAAAGTTTAACAAAAATCTCCATTTCCACACTAGTTTAAAATTCAATTTAAACTCCTCAATTCATAAAAAGTTACAATTATATGAATTTAAAGTTGCTATTGCAATGAAAATTAGACAAAATTTTTATTAAGGGTGTCTCAGTAAGAGTGCACTTTTTAAATTTAGTGTAAATTTTTTTGAACTCTGAAATTTGGCAGCTGTCACTTATGCTTATGCAGATTATTAAAAATAGAGTGCTTTATGAAAGAACAACGCATTCTGCCAACTTATTTAAAAAAATTTGGAAAGTTTTGCTGAGAACGCTCGTAAACTTCGAAGAATTTTCAGTCGAGAAAGGGCAGCTAATGTGTCAATTATTCCATGAGTAGTTATAAAATTTGAAAAAAAAACTAGATCGGTAATGGACACTAAGACTCCTGTACGTCAACGTACCGGTCGGTCTCTTGAAAACATTACTGCTGTAAATAAGAGTGTCGGTGAAAACAGCATTTCGGCATCGTTCTGTATACCCTTTAGATTGGATTTTCATTGTGAACAGGAATGAACAGGAATTGTGAACAGGCATGAGAAAAGCTGATCTGATTGTTTCCACAAGCAAAACTTCTTTTAATGTACATTTTTTAAAGAGTTAAATTTAACATAAAAACTCTCAAATTGTAGGAAATTTATATTGATTTAAAAAATAAATGCAAATTAATACAAAAATTTGCATGATAATTAATTTTCTGCACTAAATGCACCAACTTTTACAAAAAGTCTCGAACATTTTAAGTATAAAGCTAAGCTGCATTCACAATGATAGCAACAATTTGATTGTTCTTCTTTCTTTTTTTCCCCCAAAGTAAATGCGTTTTAGGTGGATTCACCCATGCCACTTTAAAAGAAAACAAAAT
Organism: Pollenia amentaria; assembly: GCA_943735925.1. Taxonomy (NCBI): domain Eukaryota; kingdom Metazoa; phylum Arthropoda; class Insecta; order Diptera; family Polleniidae; genus Pollenia; species Pollenia amentaria. The sequence continues at coordinate 204,801,759 of OX031009.1, read as the reverse complement.
AGAGTGATATATCCGAATCTTTGATAATCTTCACCAATTTTGTGGTATTTCTAGTCGTTTAGAATGAATTTGTTCCTTTCGGTGGTTGTTTCATAAATGTATCGATTCATAAATCTGTTCCTACTGAACCGCTGGATTTCAATCCCAAACTGCTTGGGAGAAGCAGAAACCATTAGACAACAATATTGTTCTTTTCGTTTGAGTCGTTCGAATATGATTGTTGATTGATTTCAACAGATGTACATGGCTAAATCGACTTGAATAACTCAAGGACCCAGAATATATATCCTTTATGCGGTCTGAGATATATATAAAAAAGTTTCATACGGAATGACAAACTTAGTATACCCTCTTCACAACTTGTCGTGATGGAGGATATACAAATTAAGATATTTTTTTGGCAACTAAGTTCAAGTTTGTTCGGACAAAGAATACAAATAACCCAATTAAAGCTAAGAGTTGTTAAAAAGGGAGACGTAAAAATAAATTTTAAAAATTTGGTCATTGGTGAATCGACCTTTATTTTCGTTTCATTTCTGGATCAAAAGTTTAACTTAAGTTTTTTGAAAAATTGGGTCTACTTCAGGGTACACTTAGAAGGTATATAAATCAAGCTAATTTTTTTTTTATAAATAAACTGTGTTAGTATAAATGTTATATAAAAAAAATTTACAGCCGGAATAACTCTGTCGGATACAAAAACCTTATGAATGTGTCTCGGTCTACTTCAACTTCAGCAACAATTTGTATTAAATTGTAAAGTTCAAGTTCCATTAGTTCCCGTTTTGTTACCATGTTTCACCGTCTCCCGAGGGTTCCATATTACCTGGCTATTGAAATTCTCACCCAGCCATCCGGTTGATTCAATTAAGGAATGGATCCTGCTCAAATCAATGTCGGAGATACAAGTTTAGTCCCTAAGGCTTTTTCGACCAAATAGTCTGAGTCTCAGGTCTCCGAATGCGGGGCAATGACAGACAGATGTTTCGTTGACTCTTCCTCCTTGTCGTCACTGCAACTTCTACATAGGTCATTGTAAGGGAGTCCTAGCCTTTGACTTTTATAAACGTAAAAAAAGAAAGTTTTATGTTTTTTCCATTCGTAAAACTGCTCTGGTTGGGGAGGCATCTCTCGCGTCATCGTCATTATTTGTTAAGGGCAATCAGGCCTATGTTTGTCTGCCTTCGCGCACTTAGTTTTGTCTGCATGGGTTACTATACCTCGTAACCGGTTGTGCTCAGGTTCGACCAGAGAGTAAATCATAATATTAGAATGAATAAAACAAAATCTCAATTGTAAATAACCTCAGAGTATCTGTTGTTAAGGCTGCTTTAAATTCTTTAATGAGCTATTTGAGATTAGCGGCAGACGAAGTAGTAATTGGTGCCAGGCCTCATTTCTTACTTAAGTAACTAAATGGTTTCGTTCTCTCTTTAATACATATTATCGTGCAAGAAAACTTGCTGCTTGTAAATGGCGTCTAAAAAGCAACATAAATTACACAAATTTGCATGAGGTTAACGCATCTCTGGTGAAGAGGTTGTCTTTTCGAAACTTGTTGCATTTGGTGTAAACGATAGTTTATCGATTAATATCTAGCTTTTTTAGAGATCGCATTATAAGAGTGGTATAGATGGGATTTCGTCAAACGAGTTCAAGATTCATTCAGGGGTGCCGCAAGGAACCGTTCTTTCTTTCTCCTACTCCATTTCTTATTTTTTTAAACGACCTCATATGACAATGTCCGGAAGAGCCAATGTTGCGTGATAAAGCATAAGCACGCTACTGATCAAGGTGACTCCCCTGTTGATATGGGTGGTATAATTATTGAGGGATGCAAATCTCTTGATATTCTGGACATTAAATTAACAATGTGATGTCCGATGGATAAAATATATATTCAAGGAGTCGAAAGAATCATTCAGGTGCCTCGGGTTTTTTAAATTGTGTAAGAGATACTTCACTCCATCTGATCTCCTTACTATTTATACCACCTATATCCGACCGCGAAGGGCAGACAAATCTCATATATGGGCCGGTACTTCTTTTGGAGTCTCTCAACCGCGTGCAGGAGTGGATGAAGCTTCTCTTTGGTGACAGTTGGATATTCAACTCTATTTACTCCCTTGAGCACCGTCTTAGCGAAGGTTGTATTCCCCAATTTTATTGTAACTACAATGGAATTTGTTTTGATGAAATTAGGGATCTGATTTCCGAAACTTGTACCAATAAACATTTTTCCTGGAGAGCCCATCCATTTGGGGTCGATCGTACAACGCATTACAGGGAAAATTCGTTCTTTGGCCGGGTTGTTCGTATACGGAATAACCTTCCGTATGACGACGTTCGAATCAAATAATCAAATATACACAGGCACAACTCCCTTTCCCTCCTATCATTCCCTGAGTGCTGGTCCTAACAATGAAAAAAATCTTACCACGAAATTCTTGAAAACTGTCTGACCATTAAAAGAGAAAAACCAAATTTCATTTAAATGAATATATCTCGATACGAGTAATATTCTGCACTAAAAACTCTTGTACGAATCTTTAGCTCATAACATAATTTTGTTCTGGCTCGTTCATGATTGCCCATGGATCTCAAATGGGATCCACTATCGAAAAGTTATTTTTAAATACTATGGTGTAGGTACGGCTGCAAGATTTGACGAATTATCGTCGCTTTGACGATTTTAGAGTACAAAAATTAACTTCTGACGATTGGGCGATTTATACTCGTACCCTAAATTTGACGATTTTTAAAATCAGAGATTTTGTACAGATTTACAAAAGTTTTTACTATAATTTCACGTTTTATTTTAGCTTCTTAGATAGTTTTATTTATTTGATTGGTAGTCATTTTCATGTTATAGCAGCGCGATGCATATTTCTGGCGTTCAGTTTTCGACGTGTAAAATAGGCGTTCGATATCTCACGGCTTCAGTTAGTGCGGCAACTAATTTTCTTACTTTTTATAAATAACAATACCCTTGAAAACATTTTGATTGTGCAACTCCAATAATTCTGGCGCCTAATCAAGTAACGCCTCCAGTTCGAAATGCTCATACTACCATTAGAAAGTGTTTTTTTTTTGCCTAAAGGAAGTTTAAAAACAGAAAAAATTATTAAATTTCTCCAATCACCAAATTTATTCCAAATTCATAATATCAAGCAAACAAGTTGTTGTTTTTGCACCTTTTACCAAAATGATTATATTGATTACTAAAAATTTTAAAAGTTTGAAAAAATATTTTCAATAAATGATATTTTTAATTTTAATTAAAAAAGTGATCAAAAAACTTTGCCATTTCAAACAATGTGTTAATTTATTTAAATAAATAATGACAATTCCCAACAACAATTGTTACATGTTTAAATTATTTTATTTTAAACGAAAGAAGTGAATTAATATTTTTTGTTATTTAATTAAAATTTTTATTGAAAATTTATTTCAAAGCAACTGAAATGTTAATTAAATCAAAATTAAATTTTTAATTTTCTTTGAACTAAAAAAATAATTGATTCAATTATCACATTAATTAAATTTAAATACTTTTTAAGCCATTTTTTTTAATTGATAAAACATTTTTTTTTGTGAACAATAAATAGTTAATGAAAGCGATATTTATATCTTCGGATTTTTGGATATATTTAAATTAAATTAGAAACGAAAAAATATATTTTTAAAAGTTAGTTGTTTTTCCATTTGACGATTTTCCTCAAAATTTTACGATTTTTCATCAAATTTATCTGGCAGCTATGGATAAAGGGTCATACTGTCGGTCTTGATCGACTATACTTTCTTACTTGTTTTTCTTTATTTTTGTTGCACCTTCTTAAAAACATTTAAAATTTCTAAATTTTATTCAACAGATCACAAATGGCGCCTGTACATTTATCTGGAATTACATGGATCTCTTTATTATGATGGTCAGCAAGGGAATCGCTTATCGTTTTGAACAAATCACAACACGCATTAACAAGCTAACGGACAAGGTAAGAAGATAACGGTCGTTTGGTGGCGTTTTACATAATTTCATGAAGAAAGAAAAAAGCGAAGATTATAATGTAATTTTTATATATTTTTGTGTCCTTTTTCCATTTAATGTATTTTATTTAAAAGGAAATACCTGAAACTGTGTTCATTGAAATACGTGAGCATTATGTTAAATTGTGTGAACTTTTGGAGTTCATAGATGATAATTTATCCGGCATCATTTTATTGTCCTGTATAAACAATTTATATTTCGTTTGTTATCAATTGCTAAACGTCTTTAAGTAAGTTTTCTTTTCTGGTATCTTTTTTTTTAATCCTTATTAACAACAATGAAAAATATTTTGTTTCGCATTGTATTTTGTTTTGTTTTCTTTTCTATTGTTTCGTATTTTTCTTGGTAATTTTTCCAGCAAACTAAGATGGCCTATTAATTATATTTATTTTTGGTATTCTTTGTTGTATTTAATTATACGCACTGCTTTTGTATTTTTATCGGCGGCTTCGATTAACGATGAGTCTAAAGGAGGCCTGCCTGTCCTACGAAGAGTTTCATCTAGAACTTGGTGTGTTGAGGTAGGATTTGCAATAATTTATGTATTTCCGTATTTTTGGTTTAAGTTATTAAATTGGAATTTATGAATTGTGTGGAATGTGCTGGTCTTTAGGTGGAAAGATTAATATTTGAAATGACTACACAAACGGTGGCATTGTCTGGCAAGAAATTCTATTTCTTAACGAGACGTCTCTTATTTGGCGTAAGTATTTTAGTATTTTTTTTTTTTTACTTTTTATTTGAATTTTAATCAGGTTCAAAAGCTTTAAATTAAATCTCTGGAAGAATGTAATTGATATGATAATACTAATTGGGGAATTTTATTTAATAATCAGGTTTGAAGATTGGAATAATGTTATACAACTGACTTTAAGAAATTGGCTAAAAAGTAAAAATGTGCCATTCATTGGGAAAAATAACATTTTTTGTAAAAGTTGTGACTTTTTTTTTGAAGAAGCAGCCTTTTGTTAAAAATAAAAAAGAGTTTGGCGAAAAAGCGACAGTGACTTTTTCTTAAACAGAGACTCTTGGTAAAATATAATGACTTCTTTGTAAACAGTGACGTTTTGGAAATCAGTGACTTTTTGTAAAAAAAAAATATTGACTGTTGGTAAAAAATAGTGAATTTTTGTAAAAAATAGTGACTTTTTGTAAAAAAAAATATTTACTTTTTGAAAGAAATACTGACTTTTTGTAAAAAATAGTACCTTTTTGTAAATAAGGGAATTTTTGTAAAGATATAGTGGCTTTTGGTTAAAAAGATGGTTATTTCTTTGTAAAAAAATTAAACCAGAGAAAAAAACATTTTTCATTATGATCCCCTCCAACAAAACTGTTTTTAACGAACATTTTTCAACATATTATGGCTAATTTAACCATGTTATTGTCATCGGCAACCATTTTTTTGGTTAATTTAGTCCTCTTTCAAGAAGCCATAACCATATTATGGTTGCCTCCGAACATGTTATTTTTAATAATAACAAAAATATGTTTAACCCTTACCACAGCATGATGTTCCTAGAAAATATGATAATACTATTGTAATTCTAAAGCAACTAATTGTCATACTCAACCATGCTAAGAGGCAACCATAAAATGGTTGTGGCTTCGTGATGGAGGAATTATTTAACCATAATATGGTTGCCGCTGACAATAATATGGTTAAACTAACCATAATATGATTAAAAAATGTTTGTTAAATATAGTTTCATTGAATTTAAAAATTCTTTTTCGCAGGGTGTAGTGACTTTTATTAAAAAATAGTAAAATAGTGAAAAAATACTAACTTTTAAGTAAAAAATAGGGACTTTTTGTATAAAATATTGGCACGTTTTGCAATAAAGTGACTTGTTGTAGAAAAGTGACTTTGCAAAAAGAGATTTTGTTAAAAAAAATGGGCACTTTTTGTAAAAAAAAAAAATGACTTTTGGTAAAAAAAAATAGTAGCTTTTTGTAAATTAGTAATTTTTTTTAAATATAAAGCCTTTTATTAAAAAATTGTGGATTTTTGTAAAAATAAATAGTGACTTTTTGTAAAAAAATAGAGACTTTTTGTAAAACAGTGACTTTTTGAAAAGTACCTTTTCATTAAAAATAGTGACTTTCTGTAATAAAAAAAAGATCTATTTGTAATGAAGTGACTTGTGTTAGAAAAGTAACTTTGTAAAAAGTGACTTTTTGTAAAAAAAAAAAATCGGGCAAATTGGGAAAAATTAAAAAGCCATTTTTTAAAAACAGTGACTTTGTGTATATTAGTGCATTGCCAATTTTTGTAAAAAAATACTGACTTTTACTAAAAAAGAAATTATGACTTTTTGTACATAAAAAAAATTGTGACTTTTTGTATAAAATTTTTTTGACTTTTTCCATAAAAAAACTATAGACTTTTAGTAAAAATAGTGTGATATGTAAAAAATAGTGGCTTTTTGTAAAAAAAATTGTTACTTTTTGTAAAAAAATAAGTTTGCAGAAAGTGACTTTTTTTTAAAAAAAAGTTGAGAATTTTTGTAAAAAAATAGTGACTTTGTAAAAAAATAGTGAATTTTTGTAAAAAACTTTGACTCTTTGTAAAATTTTCAAAATTGGAATTTTTTTTAAAAAATTTTAACTTTTTCTATAAAAAAACTATAGACTTTTAGTAAAAATAGTGTGACATGTAAAAAATAGTGGCTTTTTGTAAAAAAAACCTGTTACTTTTTGTAAAAAAATAACTTTGCAGAAAGTGACTTTTTTTTAAAAAAAGTTGAGACTTTTTGTAAAAAAAAAAAAATAGTGACTTTTTGTAAAACACTTTGACTCTTTGTAAAATTTTAAAAATTGGAATTTTTTTTAAAAAATTTTAACTTTTTCTAAAAATAAATAGTGACTCTTTGTAAAAAAATGGAGACTTTTTGTAAAAAAAAAAAATAGAGATTTTTTGTGAAACAAAGACCTTGTGTAGAAAAGTAGCGATTTATGTAAAAAAAAAAATTCGATCTTTTTGAAATAAAATGATTTTGTGTAAAAAATGTGGGTTTTTATACAAAAAAAAAAATATAATAAAATTTTAAAAAAATTGGGCCTTTTTCTAAAAAAAAGTGACAAAAACAAAAATGTATCACTTTATTTGACATATTTCTTTTAATTCCTTTTCCAGATGGCTGGCACAATTGTGACTTACGAATTAGTTCTCTTACAATTCGATGAACCCAATCGTGCTAAAGGTTTGGCAGCCCTATGTGAATAACTTAAACTTTTTTTCCAAACCCAATTGTGTTTAAGTTTTGACAGATCAGTGTACATTAATCAAATGATAATTTAATTTTGTACTTCAAAAAAGTATTACTAAATGTGTCAGTTGACACTCCCATTTAAAATACAGCAAAACGTTTATTAACAATTATAAATAAAATGCATCATTACTTTTAAATATTTTTGTATTAATAATTTTTAACAAATAAAGTGCATGTCATGACATGTTTTTTATACTTAATTGATAAAACCATGGAGTCTTTTTTTATCTCTCAATAACAAACAATCCTCATAGCGTTTTGAAAAAAATACTAGAATACGAGTCCCAATAGCAAACACTTAATTTACAACTGTCATACAAATTAAACCGAGACACGCCAAAAAAACTTGTTGTTGTTCGCAAATACGTATCTCTGGAACACAATATCGTTTACAGATTTATTTCAGTTGATTTTTCTCCTGCTGCTTACAAACATTGACAGAGACAATTTTATTATATAATACATCATTATTTTTATTTCCTCCTTTTACTTTAGTTTATTAAAATTAATTTTTAATGTATCATTCATTCATTCTATTATGAGGGAAAATAAATTGTTATTTTATTTGTTTTAACACAAAGTGAAAGAATTAATTAAATGGAGAAACAAACATTTCATCAGTCAGTGAGTAAAAGTAGGTATCAGTGTTTTCAACGTATTTAATGGATTTTAATTAAAAAATTAATGAGAAATACGAGTGTGTAAGTGTTTAATTAAAAATGGAATTACGTTTTAGCGTGAAATAGAATGAGTATTAAATGATTATAAAATATTATTTTATGTGTAAAAAGTATAATTTATTGTGTAAAAAGTTTCACGTTATGTAAAAAAAGTGCCACGTTTTGTAAAAAGTCTCATTATTTATGTAAAATTTAAGCTTTAGTGACTATTTGTACAAAAAAAAAATGTTATATATAAGTAAAAGTGTTGTTTTGGTATAAAAGGTGACTTTTTGTATAAAATAAGCGACTTTTTTTTATAAAAATTATGACGTTTTGTATAAAAAGTTTGATAGATTATAAAAAAAGTGTGACTTCTCATATCAATCGTGTAGCTTTTCAAATAAAAAGTGGAGCTTTTTGTGTTAAAAGTATGAATTTTTGTGTAAAACGTTGGACATTCTTACATCTTGTGTGGCCTTTTTACAAAAGTGGAGCTTTTGGTGTAAAAAGTATGAATTTTTATGTAAAACGTTGGACATTCTTACAGATTGTGTTTTCTAAAAGTTTGACTTTTTGTCTAAAAAATATGATTTTTTTTGGAAAAAGTGTCATTTTTTGCATACGCGCGTTTTTTTTAAATGTTTTGTGTGACGTTTTTGAATAAATAAGGTGACTTTTTGTTGGACTTTTTTGATAACCTCTTGTTAAAAAATGTGACTTATTGTGCGAAAATTGACATGTTGAACTTTTTTTTTTTAAAGAATATGCGGCTTTTTTAAAAGTTTAACTTTTTGTCTATAAATATAATTTTTTTTTTATAAAAATTATGACTTTTTCTTAAAAAAAGTGGGATTTTTTTAAGCATAAAAATGTTTTTTTGTAAATACGTTTGTGTGACTTTTGTAATTATTTTTTATAAAGTGTAACCACTTGTGTGAATTTTTTGATAACAATTGTGCGACCTTTTGTTAAAAAGTGAAATTTATTATTTAAAAAGTGTGAGGTTTTGTGTTTGACTTTGAGTATAAAATGAGTGACTTTCCTTATAAAAAGTGTGATATTCTGTTTTAAAAGTGTAATTTTTTGTACAAAGTCTGACTTGTTTCAACAATAATAGTGGGACCTATCGTAAAGAAATGTGATGTATGTATAAACTTTTCGTTAAAAGTGTAACCTTTTGTAAAAAAAATGTGCCTTTTTAGGTAAAAGATTACATAATTTTCGGCTTTTTTTACAAAAACTTATGATTTTATTTGTTAAATGTGTGAGTTTTTCTTAAAAAGTATTGCATGAAAAGCGTGTTATTTGTAAATAAGTTTGTTTGACTTTTTGCATAAAATTTTGACTTTTTGGAAAATATTGAAATTTGGATTAAAAACCATTAACAGGTTAATAAAGTAACCACAATTTTAATTAGTGTGACATTTTATTTCAAAAGTATTCCTTTTTGTGTAAAATTATAGAATTTTTTTACAGAATTTTTTTTACAGAATGTGCGTCTGTTTTTACAAAAAGTGACTAAGAAATATGACGTTTGTGTAATTTTTTGCATTAAAGCGTGTTTTTTAAAAAAACGTTGGAATCACTTTTAACATAGATAGTGTGATTTTTTATTTATAAAGTGTAACTTGTGTGAATTTTTAGAGACAAATTGTGCGACCTTTAGTAAAAAGTGTGACCTTTTGTGTTTGACTTTAAGTATGAAATGTGTGACTTTCCGTATAAAAAGTGTGAGATCCTGTTTTAAAGTGTAATTTGTTGTACAAAGTCTGACTCCTTTTCAACCAAAATTGTGTGACCGTTCCTAAAAAAATTTGATGTTTGTATAAAAAGTTTTACTCTTTGGGTTGGGGTTTTTTTTTAAAGAATCTGCGTCTTTTTTAACAAAATCTTTAACTTTCTCTAAAAAAATATGATTTTTTTTTGTTAAATGTATGACATTTTTTTAAAAAACTTTTGCATAAAAAGCGTGCCATTATATAAGTTTGTGTGAATTTTTAAGTAATATTGTAACTTATTGGATACAAATTGTGCGACCTTTTGTTAAAAGTGTGACATATAATTTAAAAGGTGTGACTTTAAGTTTACAACTTTGGAGTTTTTACAGAACGTGCGGCTTTTTTGACAACAAGTTAAAGCTTTTGTCTAACAAAATAATTTTTTTTTAAAAAGTGCGTGCGACTCTCTTAAAAAAGTGTTTGATTGACTTTTATCAAAAAAAAAAAAATGTGATTTTTTTTCATTTGATGTAATGGAATGATATAGAGGATACTTAATCGATAAACAAATAAAATTTTGGTCCTATATTCTCAATTCTTCCATTCTGTTTAAATATACGAGTATATCATATGTAAAACTTTCATTTTCTTTCTTCTTAGTTCTATTCATAACACAAGTCTTTGCTCTTTTTCCTGTCTCAAATATCTGTTATAAAAATGCCAAGAAGCTTAAATATGCCTGGATCAGTATTCCAACTTTTTATTCTTCAATTATAATGATTTTAAATGTCTCTGAATTTTGTATTGTTCTAAAGTACATCTTTCACAATGGCTTCAATTTTCATTCATCAGGTAACTTGAAGAAAAAAATCTGAATTCGATTTTACGAGTATTCAAGCGTTAATAAAATATTAATATTAATAATCCTAATTGCAAATAATATATTCTAGGAACAATTGAACTATTTTTTGTGTGTCTTCTGGAGCATGTCTATTTTTGGCGCTTGTCTACCAAATGGCCTTGGCTTATGTTGCAATGGCGACAGGCGGAACAATTATTTTTAAAGGCTCCCTATCAATTGTATGCAAAATTCAATATGAAATTAAATATATATTTTTGGTATTCTTTAATTATGTTGGGGAGTTTAGGTATGTGGTAGCTAATGTACATATTTTTATATGATTCCTAATTTTACTCTTTTGTCTCAATTGCATTTAGTTGAACATTGTATACTGGTATTTAATTCTTTTCATAAAAGTGAACTAGAACGTGTTCAATGTAAATTGAACATCAGTTTTTGGCAGGGTTTGTATGCTCGTGAAAGGCCACATTTACAAAATGTTGTACCGTTTTATTTTGGTGTCTTACCCATATTGGAGGTATGTTGGAAAATTATTTTAATAAAAGATGTAAAATTTACGGTTTTTAATTTATTTCAGTGGATAAATTTAACTTTGGCTTATCCTCGCTCTTTTACAGATACTTTTATTATCATAATCAGCATTGGCTTAACCACCAGATTTCGTCAAATTTATTTGCGTATCCAGAGTGTCAGGGGAAAGGTGAGATGGAAATTTGTTTAATTATTAGAAATATAAGCATTTTTTTCGACTTGTTTAACTGACGAACTCAGATGTAATGCATAAAGTGTGGTTTTTGTGTAAAAAGTATGGTGGCATGAAATACCGTAGAGGTGACAATCCTTGAGCCCTAGCGAAGGCCGGCTATGCAGAGCAGCTTAAGTTAGCAAAGCCCCAGTACTCTGTTCGAACTTGAAAAAAATGTTAAGCAAAATTTTTAATTTCACACGAAAATTTTGACATGTATCAATATTAGTTTCAAGTATACAACATTGTTTTGTCAAGGTAAACAAAAACCATGTTTTTGAACTGTCATTAAAAAAAAGTGAAACAGGTGTATTATTTTTAAAATTTCATTTTCTAACGCTTGGTTTGAAAACCACTACACAAATATAAAATAAAAACTACAAAAAATTATTATGACCTGCACTTGTTTCACACGGCAAAAAAAAAAAATGCTGCTAGAAATATTTCACATGTTTTTCGCAATATAAACAGATCATAATTCTGTCAACAATTTTTCGCATGTATTTCATAGAAATTCTTTTATATTGAGTTAGACAACATTTGGCACGAAATACTGAACAGAGTACCAGGCTATAGGGGAGATAATCCTTGCGCCCAAAAACGTTTTCGTTAAAAATTAAGGAATTATCTTTCGTTTAGAAATTTATATTGCAAACAAAAAGAAATTTGAGTTTTTTTATTGTTGTTTCATTATTAATTCCCAAGCGAAAATTTTTATTTTATTTTGAAAAAACAGGCAATAAATATTCCTTAAAAAATATATTGGGGCTTTATTTCATACGAAATAATCCGCCAATGAAAAAATTAAATAATACCAAAAAAAAAAAATTAAATAGCCCACCAAAAAACGTTGTAAATGTTACCTGTATAATTATATTCTTTTTTTGGGTAGTTATTTCGTGGGGGGTTATTAAATGCTGCCAAAAAGTATGACATTTTTTGTGTTAGAACTGTGATTTTTTTGTGTTAAAATGTTGGCTTGTTTTATGAAAATTGTGGCTTTTTATGTAAAATATGTGACTTTTTATGTAAAGAGTGTAACTTTATGTGTCCTTTTGTGAATTCAACATATCAAGGTGAAATAAGTCAGACTTATTGTAAAAAGTCAGCGGCTGACCCCGTCTTTCGATATTGATAGAAAATAAAATACAATTGGAAACTTTATAATAAATTCCGTTTTTGTTTTAAATGTGTGATTTTTTTGTGTAGAATATGGGACTTTTTTTGTAAGGAGCAGACGTTTTTGGTTAAAACTGATGTTAAATGTAAGAACTGATTTTTGGGTGTAAAATGTGACGAATTGTGAAGAACGTGATTTTTATGTAAAACGTGGTTTTTGTGTTAAACATTGTTTTTGTGTAAAACGTAGTTTTTGTGTAAGACGTGATTTTTATGTAGAACGTGGTTTTTGTGTTAAACTTGGTTTTTGTGTTAAACTTGGTTTTTGTGTAAAACTTGGGTTTTAACGTGGTTTTGTGTAAAACGTGGGTTTTGTTTAAAATTAGGTTTTTGTGTAAAACGTGGTTTTTGTGAAAAAACGTGGGTTTTGTGTAAAACGTAGTTTTTGTGTAAAACGTAGTTTTTGTGTAAAACGTGGCTTTTGTGTAAAACGTGGTTTTTTTGTGAAACGTAGTTTATGTGTAAATCGCGGTTTTTGGCCAAAGCGTGGGTTTTGTGTAAAATGTGGTTTTTGTGTAAAACTTGTTTTTTGTGTAAAACGTGGTTTTTGTGTATAACGTGTTTTTTGTGTAAAACGTGTTTTCTGTGCAAAACGTGGCTTTTGTGTAAAGCGTGGTTTTTGTTCAAAACGTGCTTTTTGGTTAAAACGTGGCTTTTGTGTAAAGCGTGGTTTTTGTTCAAAACGTGCTTTTTGGTTAAAACGTGGGTTTTGTGTAAAACGTGGCTTTTGTGTAAAGCGTGGTTGTTGTTCAAAACATGCTTTTTGTTTAAAACGTGGTTTGTGTGTGAAACGTGATTTTTGTGTAAAACGTGGTTTTTGTGTAAAATGTGGGTTTTGAGTAAAACGTGGTTTATTTGTAAATCACGGATTTTGTGTAAAACGTGGGTTTTGTGCTAAACGTGGTTTTTGTGTAAAACGTGGTTTTTGTGTAAAACGTGGTTTTTGTGTACAACGTGGTTTTTGTGTAAAATGTGACTTTTTATGTGTATTACAGGTTACTTTTTTTGTGTAAAACGTGACTTTTTTTGTGTAAAACGTGACTTTTTAGGTGTATAACACGTGACTTTTTTGTGTAAAACTTGACTTTTTATGCGTATAAAACGGGACTTTTTTGCGTCAAAAGTTTTTATTAATAATAAAAAAATATCTTGCTGATGAAAGGAAGAATATATGAGAATTAACTTTATTTCTTATTAATTTCTTTTAGGCAATGCCCTCAATATTTTGGACTGAAACCCGAGAACATTATTTGGTATTGAAAAGACTTATGCATCTAATTAATAATGAAATATCGCCTTTAATCCTATTGGCATTGGCCAATAATATGTATTTTATCTGTTTTCAACTGTTTAATAGTTTCAAGTAAGTTTTGGAACTTCTAAAAAAAACTTTATTTTTAAAATAATTTTCCATTCTGTCTATCTTGTTTCAGCAATATCGGTGTCGATAATGTGGCTGAAATGGGTTTTTGGTATTCTTTGATTTTCAATATTATTCGTACCGTTTTAACTCTCTACCTGGCAACGTCAGTTGACGTGTATACGAGAAAAATTATTTCCTGTTTGCGTGATATTCCTTCGAAATCGTGGTGTGTGGAGGTTTGTCATTTTGATTAATTTATTTTTACTATGTCAGTCCGTCTAACTGGCTGTTTGTCTGTCTGCTTGTTTTTACTTTTTATGATGAATTTTATCTGAATTTTTTTTTATTATTGTTACGAGTATCACAATTTATTCTTGTCATTTTCCTTTTTTGTTGTTTTTGTTTTTATTGAATTTATTTTATTTGTTTTCGTTTCAACGGTTGTCTCTGTGGTTGGTTTGTTCTTGGAATGATTGTTTAATGTTTTATCACCATCATCTTTATCATTTATTGACTGATAGACTCAACGTTTTAGTGAACAGCTTTCGGTTGATTTAACGGCTTTTACTGGCGGTGGCTTTTTCTTTATGACCCGTAAACTTATATTGGCGGTAAATATACATACATAAATACATACATATATATAAATGAAAAATTTTTTTATTAAGTTTTTTCTTTTATTTCAATTGAACACTTTAATTGAAATAAAATCAGAGTATGGGAAAAGCAATGTCGACTTTAGAAAACACTGCCCATGTTCTGTAACTTTTCGATTGAAATGCGAGAAACGAAACAAAAATTCGATAAATTGAAACAAAAAGCTGTTTTTCTCACTTAACTGCGTCTGTAAAATTTTTAGCGAGTAATAGCCGTCACTTAAGGAAATTGCTCGCCAATTTACAGAAAAAGTGTGTAAAATTTTTATGAGAAAGTTCCCGCTTTGAACTGTAAAATAAACTCACGTATAAAAACGGGGTGAGAAAAAATTTTGACACCAAAAAAATTAATTAAAAATGCAAATTGCAAAAAATAATAATAACATGGAAGAGATAAGTATTTTGTTTTCGACTGATTTTTTCATTGTTTAATTATTTTGCTTTTAACATTTTTGAAAAATATACGAATGTTTTCAACGCTATTTTTTAATCAACAAAAATTAAAGTTGCAATCTACATTCTTTGCTATAGTCGATGGTTGTATTTTCGCCGCCGTCATTGAAAATGTTTCAATTTTATTAATTTTGGCCCCCGTCAGCGAACGTCTGCAAGTTCACATCGGCTTCGAGTGGAATATTATGACATTTATAACGTAACGACGTAATCTCTTTTGATAGTTTTCGACATGCTTTACATACACACTTTGTACTCACTTTTCGAGAAACGATGGAATATTTTTTTCACATCTTTTCGATGCGAGAAGTTCTCACCAAAGTTACAGAACATG
Source organism: Pollenia amentaria (assembly GCA_943735925.1). Classification (NCBI taxonomy): domain Eukaryota; kingdom Metazoa; phylum Arthropoda; class Insecta; order Diptera; family Polleniidae; genus Pollenia; species Pollenia amentaria. The sequence goes on along the minus strand of OX031009.1, from coordinate 204,786,467 downwards.
GCTACAGATTTAAAGAAATTGTAAAAAATAAAAATTAATGCCTATTTCCGATGTGCGAACGAATTATTTCTTTCGTGCAAATACATTTAAAACAAAGTTTTTGAATTTGTTTTTGTTTTAAATGTAGTTGTTCGAAAGACAGAATTCTTTCGCACATCAGAAAAAGGCTATTAAATTCATTTTAAACACAAATCTTAATTTAGTTTTTATAAACATTGTACTTTTCTTTATTTCAATGTTTTAAAATTTTATCAACTATTAACAACACCTTTTCCAATTGTAATTCAGAAAGTGTCAATTCAGATTAGTTGGTTGTAATTCAGAAAGCGCCAGCTGTACATCAGAAATTGTCAATTGTAATTCAGAATGCGTAAATTATAATTCAGTGCCCATGTTCTGTTACTCCCGCGGCGAGAAACTTTTCGATTGAAATGTGAGAAATAAAACAAAAATGCCATAAATTAAAACAAACAGCTGTTTTTCTCATTTAACTGTAATAACTGTTACGTAAGGAAATTTCTCGCCAATATACTGAAAAAGTGTGTCCATAAAATTTTTGTGAGAAAGTTCCCGTTTTGAACTGTCAAATAAACTCAATGAATATTAACACGGAAGGGATAAGTATTATGTTCTTGGCAGATTTTTTCATTGTTTAATTATTTTGCTTTAAAATTTTTTTAAAAATATACGAATATTTTCAAAGCAGTTTCTTCATCAATTACATTAATGTCGCACTTTACATTTTTTTGGTATAGCTGACGGTTGTTTTTTCGCCGCCGTCGTTGAAAGTTTTTCAATTTTGGTCGCCGTAAACGATATGTTTGCCTGGCGTTCTCCACATCTCAATTTCATATCGGCTTCGAGTGGAATATTATGAAATGTATAACGTAACAACGCAATCCCTTTTGATAGTTTTCGACATGAGTTACAGACACACTTTTTTCTCACATTTCGAGAAACGATGGAATATTTTGTTTCACATGTTTTCGATGCGAGAAGTTCTCACCAAAGTTACAGAACATGGGTACAGATTAGCCAATTGTAACTCAGAAAGCATCAATTGTAAATCAGAAGTTGTCAATTGTAATTCAGAAAGCAAAAAATTTTAATTAACTATTTATTTTTATTTTATTATAACAAAAAAAAAAAAAAAAAAAAAAAGAAGAAGAAAGAAAAGAAAAATGTGCACTTAAGAATTTAATATATTCGTATATAATTCGTTGTATTTTTTAAATGCATATGTATGTTTATGATTATCGACCGACCGCCTTGTCATTCATTGAGAACTTGGGTATTCATTTAATCGGGCTTTTGCTTTAATCGGTTAATTGCTCGATTAATTAACCGAGGTTTTGGTTTAATCGGTTAATTTTGTTATTAATCGGTTAACCGATTAAAAAAGTTTTTTTATAAATTAAGTAATTTCAATAAATAAAAATGTATAAATTATTTATTATTTGGAGTTTTTTAGTAGAAAAAAAAAAACAACAATAACATAACAAACACATCAATTCTTGAACTAAAACGACCAAGCAAAAAAAAAAAAATAATTCATAAATACGTAATAAATATTTCTTTAATTAATAAATATTATGTATTAATTTAAAAATAGGCTGTGTGATCATTTTTATTAGTTATTTCAATAGTTTAAGGAGATCTTATAAACTAATCTTTTAGACAAATAAGTTGGTTTAAATATTTAGGATTTAAGAGATTCTTTTCATTAGTTTTGATAAAACTTGACTTGGAAAAAATTCTTTCATTTAGAGAGAAATTGAAAGCAACCCAAAATACAGAATATTTTATTTCTCAGTCCTCTCCCTGCATTTCTCTAAACATATAAAATTTTCATTATGCCTCTAGAGTCCTGTTAAATTTTTTAAAATTTTAACACTTCTAATTGCTTCGGTTATTTCTTTTAAAAAATTAATATGAGAATATATGAGAAGAAACAAATAACTAAACACATACAATACATATAAAATTATTTCTTTGTTTGTATGAATAAATATTTCCTAAACGCAAACCTTTTGTATATGACACGAAAAAAGTAATTAAAAACGTAAAAAATATGTTATAACACTACAAAAAATTCAAAATTTTGTTACATCGGTTAATCGACTGAAATTAACTGGTTTTATCGTTAATCGAAAATAGCCAATTTTATATTAACCGATTAGTTAATCGGGTAGTAATTAATCGGTTAACGGTTAATCGAATGAATACCCTATTGAGAACGCAGTAGCTTGGTGAACTGTAATATCCCAATTTTAAGTGATTATTCTTTTTATACATTTATTATATTCTGAATTAAAATTGACAATTTATGAATTACAATTGACAATTTCTGATTTACAATTGACGCTTTCTGAATTGCAATTAACTAATCTGAATAACAATCTGCGCTTTCCGAATAACAATTGACTAATCTGAATACCAATTAACGATTTCTGAATTACAACTGGAAAAGGTGTAGTCTAAAAACATAATAAATTTTTGTATTGCAGATGGCCGGTACCATTGTCACGTACCAATTAATGGTTTCTGATGTCATAAATCAGGGTTCTATTAAACAAATCACCGATTATTGCTCCCATTATTATGATGAGCCAAGTAATAATTTAGAACAATATTCCTAAATCAAATCAAAAACAGTATTGTAATAATAAAATCGATTGGTTCTGATAATAAAGTTAACAAGAATAATTGCAATAAATATAAAATTTTTATTGATTTTGTATTATTAAATATAAATACTTTGTTTGGGACAGTAAAATACTGCTATGACGAATAAGAAACAACTGTTATAATAGGCCACTTTATTTTTGTTAAAACCTAAATATACCTTTAAGAGGCTTTTACAACAAATAACGTCACTAATCAATATATTTATTTTAATAAAACGCCGTTGACATTTTTAATTTTTTGTTATAATTTTAATTTGAGTCTTGGAACAAACGTCAACAATACAGAAGCAGATATAAAGGTTCAGTCAGTCGTGCCAGGCCATATCGAGCAAAAAAAGCTTAAGCGACAAAAATACAACTTTACAGGAGAAAGTTTTTTTTTAATTATATTTAATAAAAATGTTGTATGAAGGTTGGTTCTTAAGCTAAAATGTGACCATGACATTTAAGGAGCTGATGCGAGTGTTGCCAATAAATTCATTTATAAAAAAAATTAAAATTTTAAAATTGAAAATGGTGTCGCTATAGCTTTTTTTTTTATCGGAAGGGGCTCGATATGATACAACACAGTATTTAGAGTATAATTTTCGAGAGTGTACCCTATTAAGGACCAATGGGTAATCATGGGTCCGCCAAAAAAAAAATTATGCTTTGATGTTAAGATTGATATAAGAGCTCTTTGTGTCGAATATTATCCTAATAAAACATACAATGAAACTTTTTCGTCTAAAAGTGATTTTAGGCTGATGGTTTTTATAGGAACTATGGTCAATTCTGGACTGGCATATTGTCTGTCGCGCTCGTTGAAGATAGACGTGTTTTCTAAGCTCGGCATACGGCTTATATTTTTGAACAAATAAAGTATTAAAAAAAGTAAATACAAGTAAAGAAAAAAATACATGTATATACATACATACATAAACACACATTTTTTATTCTCGGTGTTGATAAACAATAACAAATAAGAAGAACAAAACTGTAAACAGTAAAAGAAAAAAAAAAAAAAAAAAAAAAAAAAAAAAAAAAACTCTTATGAGTGCAAACAGTAGAAATGCATATATCACAGTGAGTGTTAACCAAACCAATGCAGAAATAAAAAAAAGAATCGATGATAGCAAATACCTAACGGCTAAACCTATTACTCGCACGCGATCCCTCTCACCGTCTGTATTTAATAACACGGTTGATACAATAACAAATATAAAACCTGCTAGCGTTGCCTCAACAGCAAAAACAATTTTAACAAGTGATGTAAATATTAACCCCCAATCAGGCATAATAGAAAACTCAGTATCACCTTCGGTGTCTAATAATACGGTTGATCTTAATACAATAAAAAATATAAAACCTGCAAGCGGTGCCTCAGCGGCAAAAACGATTTTAATAAGTGATGAAAATATTACCCCCAAATCAGGCATGATGGAAAACTCAGCTCCACAAGTAAAAAGTGCTCAAAAGCCTCCAGTACAAGTAGGTATTGATAGGTACATAACAGTGCTTAAACGGGGTCGCAGCCAAACCTCTTCAGGAGTTGCTTCGGTCTCAAAAGTCTTTAAAGATGGTACAGCTGATAGAACAAGTTCACAAAATCGTTTCGCAATTCTGGATGAGGAATCCCCGGAAGCACAAAACGTTATCAAATCTTCTAAGCCACTGCCGATATATCTTAGAGAGCAAAACTCAAATGAATTAATAAAGAATTTGATCTCGGTAATAGGTGAAAATTCTTTTCATGTAGCTGCAATAAAGCGGGGTAGTATTAATGAGACAAAAATACAAGTTAATCGAGAAGAAGATTTTCGTAAGGTAATAACTAAATTTGAAGCACTTAATAAGAATTTTTATACATATCAACTGAAGAGCAGTAAAGGTCTTCAGGTAGTGATTAAGGGCATTGACTCATGCGTGGGCCCAGGTGAGATAAAAACGTTTTTAGAAGAGAAGGGCTTCAAAATAAAAAATGTAATAAACATTAAAAATAGAGAAAAAAATCCCCAGCCACTATTTCGAGTGGAGTTAGAACCCGGCGACATTAAGCTTAAAAAGAACGAAACGCATCCCATTTATAATCTTAAATATATCCTGTATAGAAAAATAACAATAGAGGAGCCGCACAAAAGGAATGGTCCCGTGCAATGTTTAAACTGCCAAGAATTTGGTCACACTAAGGCATATTGTCATTTAACCCCTGTTTGCGTCGTATGTGGAGAAATACATGGTACAGGTCTCTGCGATAAGTCTAAAAACGACCCCAATGTAAAAAAAATGTAGCAACTGTGGTGGTAATCACACGGCCAACTATAGAGGATGCCCTGTATACTCTATCGTCAAGCGCTCGGTTGGACCGAAGCCTAATCCCCCTCAATTGCAGGCAACAAATCAAGTTTACATTAATGAAGTTCAGGTACCGCAGCCTAGTAATAACAGAACATCCTACGCTAACGTCCTAAAATCAAACCATATGCCAATGCAAGGTGAGTTGCCAAATAATGATGAAACTCCAGTTTCTAACTTAAGTCGTCTAGAGAAAATCATGGAAACATTAGTACAAACAGTAAATAACTTTACAAACACAATGGGTAACATGATGCAAGAAATGTTAAGAATGCAATCGATGTTATTGCAAGCTGTACTAAACAAGCCATGAACTGTTTAAACATTTGCTTTTGGAACGCAAACGGCATCCGCCAACATAAAAATGAACTAGAATACTTCCTTAAAAATAAACAAATTGATGTTATGATGGTTTCTGAAATCCATCTGACCTCAAGAAACACGTTTAAAATCAATGGTTATATATTATATGATACCAAGGACCCTCGAGGTAGAGCTTGTGGAGGTTCTGCCATTTTGATAAAAAACCGAGTAAAACACTACCTAATATGCGATCATCGTGAAGATTATCTCCAAGCAACGAGCATTTGCGTTGAGGAATTATCTCGAAACATAGTAATTTCATCTGTTTAGGCACGAGAACCCTACATATTTTGCAGGGCATGAAAACCCTAAATGGGTTAGAATAGCGAGTACATTTACTCGTCGTTTTTTCTCTTTAGCAGCGGCGGGCAGTTGAACTCTTTTTTTCTTAAAAACCACACATTCAGTAAAGTTCGTTTCAAGTGCATACAACCTGTTTTTCAAGTAATAAATAAAATCTAATCAAAAGTGACAAATATTCTTTTTTTTTCCATATAAAATAAGTTGACCAATTTTCAGGTTTTTGTGCAAACGCAACAAGTGTTTTATACTAAGTTCTTGGACAAAATTTAATAATAGTGAAAGACTACTTTGGTGTAGAAATTCTTTACTCTGTCTTGCAGTTGTTAACTATTTGCCTTTGCTTTAAATCAAATTTAATTTGTGACAAAGGTTTTCTACGAAACATCAACCACAAAACCATTTTCCACTGGTGGACTTGGTTTGTGAGAGCATTGCGAGTTGTTTAATCGTGGCAAAACTAATTGGAAACACCCCCCCTTTACAAGGAAACAAGTGAAAACTCTGCAGGAAGCCCCCACTCAACTTGAAACCAACCCCCCATTCAACTAGAATACCATCCCACCGTAAGTACCATCCAATATTTTTTACGTCCATCTTTTACCCCCGTGTACCCATACATTTTGGTCCTTCGAACCGGATACGGGTCATCCATAACCCGGGAAAATCCTCCTGACACTTTCATAGTGTCACATAACCCTACAATCCCCCTGTGGAACACTATAACATTTTACCCCCTCGCGGCACAACGTGCTAATTTTTTAATGCCAGAAAAGAGGATACATACATAAGTACATGCACATAAGTATGTACATATCGTGGCTTTAACGGTCTCAAATAAGAACCGTTAACATACAAAAAAAATATAAATTTTTAAATTTTTTAAATCGGAAAAAACCAAATTATTTTTCCCCCCTCGCAACTACCTATCATGTGTCATCTTTCTCAAAACCATCATACGAAAAAGTAACGGTCGCCTAAACGTTTAAAGGGAAAAAAAAAATCGTATGAAGTAATTCTGCATTTACTTGCATACGCCAAAAATAATATGAGAAAAACTACATACGTACTCATGTACAATTTGCCTTTATTTTCATAAAGCAAAAACCACCACCAAAAATTCCATACATACATCTAAGTACACAAACAATCATACCTACTCATCAGAAGTAGCAACAGTCGGTCTATTAAAATATGACAAAACCAGTTTGTACCGCAAAAACAAAGTAACAATATCTACAGGCAATCGCATCATACGTTTTTCCCCCGCAATGCTTTGATCATTGTCAACTCCTTAAGCATCAACATATAGAGTTGACAAACAAACAAACCACAAAAGAAAAAGACCGAAAATAAGTAAAAAAAAAATTGAGCTGCACTTGCTGCTTGATATTCAAGGTTAATATCAAAAGGCATCTCTTGTGTTGTTGTAATCGTCAACTGCATTAATTCCCTCTTGCTAATAATAATATTGTTCATCTCGCATATTTTACGCAGTCGATCAACTCGTTGGTTTATATTTAATGAGAGAACAAAAATCAAAGAACCAGACGAGTAAATGTATGTATGTACGGTGTGTAACATAAGTAAATGAAAATAACTAGGTCACTGGGACAAATTGAATTGTACATAAGAACTTATATACTAACAGCTGGATACGAGGGCAGCTCGAAAAATCATTGGAGTTTTTAATACAATTACTATCATAATATTTATTACTGAAATAAATGCCTACGTTATAAAAATAAAATGCACATATGAAAATAAATAAATTACCATAAAGTCTACGACACATGATAACCCCTTTGCTGCGAATTTATATACCTATATTATACATATAATAACCATTTAAAATTCTTTAAATTTTAACAACTACCTTTCATTGGTCGCTTTTACGAAGCACCTTTGAAAATTTATTTAAATTTTTTAATAATAAATTAATTATTAGAATTTCTTTTAAATTTTTTGCAAACAGTTTTTAGTGGTCGCTTTTACGAAGCACATCTGAAAATTTATTTAATAATAAATTACTTGAAAATTAATTATTAAAATTTCTTTAAATTTTTTGCGAATAATTTTTATTGGTCGCTTTTACGAAGCACCTCTGAAAATTTATTTAATAACAAATTCATTGAAAATTAACCATTAAAGTTTCTTTAAATTTTTTACCAACTATTTTCATCGGTCGCTTTTACGAAGCACCTTTGAAAATTCCTTTAAATCTTTTACCTACTATTTTCATCGGTGGCTTTCACGAAGCACCTTTGAAAATTTGTTTAAACTTTTCAACGATAAATTAAACCTTAAAAATTTTTTAAATTTTTTTGGCCATAATTTCTCATTGGTCGCTTTTACGAAGCACCTTTGAGAATTTCTTTCAATTTATTCCAATAATTTTCATTGGTCGCTTTTACGAAGCACCTTTGAAAATTTCTTTAAATTTTTTCCCAATAATTCATTGGTCGCTTTTACGAAGCACCTTTGAAAATTTCTTTAAACCTTTTTTCCAATAATTTCATTGGTCGCTTTTACGAAGCACCTTTGAAAATTTCTTTAAATTTTTCTCCAATAATTTTCTTCGGTCGCTTTTACGAAGCACTTTTGAAAATTTCTTTAAATTTTTTCTCCAATAATTTTCTTCGGTCGCTTTTACGAAGCACCTTTGAAAATTTCTTTAAATTTTTCTCCAATAATTTTCTTCGGTCGCTTTTACGAAGCACTTTTGAAAATTTCTTTAAATTTTTCTCCAATAATTTTCTTCGGTCGCTTTTACGGAGCACCTTTGAAAATTTCTTTAAATTTTTTTCCCAATAATTTTCTTCGGTCGCTTTTACGAAGCACCTTTGAAAATTTCTTTAAACCCTTTTTTCTCAATAATTTTCTTCGGTCGCTTTTACGAAGCACCTTTGAAAATTTCTATAAATTTTCTCAGATAAATTTCCTGGTCGCTTTTACGAAGCATCACCGAAAATTTACCTAAATATTCTTAAATACAAATTTCTTAAAATTCTCCAATTTTATAAGCCCATTCACCTGAGGAAAAATGGCATCGGTACAAAATGTCATACGGTTTTCTGATCGTGTGGTCGAATTCAAAACCTACTTTGACGGTCTAAAGGTAGAATCGCACACGCGACACACCCTCGAGGCTTACGAAAAGCAAATCGACCGTCTCTGGGCAAGTTTCGAGTCACGTTATGAATCTGCGATGGAGAATTATGAAACCATAAAAGAAGAGATCGATCTGGAAGCTTTAAAAGGGCGTTTTTACTCTACCTATGGCAGCCACACAGCTGTGGTTGCAAAGATCCTCGAACTCCGAGAGGCTCTTCAAGCCAATGCCCAAACAGCCTCCCCCTCGAATGATAGCAACCGCGATATGACCTCACACATTCCTTTACCTCCCTGCGATACCGAAGTCCAAAGCAAATTCACCTGCAAGGTATGTAAAGAAAACCATAATTCGCTGCTTCATCGCGTAGACGGGAAGAAAACCACAGCTACTAACAATCCCGTTAAAAACACTCCAGTTCATCAAAATAACAACCCCCTTCCCGCTTTAGATGTGACTCCTTCTACTTCGTCCCAAGCAACAAATGGAACGCTGCAATCGTTTTCAACTAACCTGGGACCCACCACACAATCTGTAGTACTTGGTACAGCGTTAGTCGACGTCTACAATAACGACCTCAAGTGTACGGTTCGCCCGCTTATAGACTCCGCCTCGGAGGCGACGTTCATTTCGAAGAAACAACAAAGGCAACTTGGTCTTTATACTCGGCCATCAGCAGCCCAAGTCCACGGGCTAAGCGACTCCGTGACTGCAACTGCAACCCAAAGTTGTCCCGTCAAAATCGGATCTCCGGTTGACAAATCGTTTGAGGTTTCTTCGGATGCCTTAATAATAAATCGACTTACAGGTCACCTTCCCTACTACCCCTCATCGACATTAAACGATTATAATTTATCCAATTTACGACTGGCCGATACTTATCGCCACAGTTGTCGTGGAATAGATTTACTGCTTGGCGCAGATGTTTACCCAAAAATTATTCTGGACGGTCTACAAAGAGACACACAGCAATCCTTGCTTGCCCAAAATACAGTTTTCGGGTGGATTATTACGGGAAAGGTACCCGCACAACCGTGCGGAAAGGCGGTTTTATCGTTGTTTAGCTCCATAGAATTGAATAACCAACTTCAGCGTTTTTGGGAGCTTGAGGATATCCCGAGGAGGAAAACGTCCTCCCCGGAGGACGCATACTGCGGAAATTTGTACACATCCACTACGTACCGAAATAAAGAAGGTCGATACGTCGTTTCACTCCCCTTTAAGAAAGATTACCCCGAAAAATTAAATATTGGCCCCTCTCGAAAAATTGCTTTCTCCCAGTTTCTACGAAACGAGGCGAGATTAAGCAAAAACCCCCAACTTACAACTGAATACGATCAGATAATCAAAGAGTACTCTACTCTAGGTCAAATGACCAAAGTAACCCCCAGAAATGGTGACAGCGGCACTTACTATTTGCCCCACCATGCTGTTTTAAAACCCGTCAACACCACAACAAAATTGCGCGTGGTATTCAATGCCTCCAGCCCCTCATCCAATGGCATCAGCCTAAATGACCTGCTCCATCCTGGCCCAGTTCTGCAGTCAGATTTGATGATTTTGCTTTTGAGATGGAGATTTCATGTTGAATCAAAAAGTAACCCCGCTGACTTTGCGTCACGTGGCGTTACCATACGTGACTTGTCATCTAGTGGTTTGTGGTGGCGTGGACCCGCTTGGCTAACACGTCCCCCTTCAGACTGGCCATCACGAGAAAAGGAGTTTGATACGGAAGAAGACATTAGACTGGTTCATGCACATACAACTATCATACAGCCAGATGATATTTGTGAGAACTTTTCAGACCTACCTCGAGCGTTAAGAGTTATAAATTATATATTCCGCTTTTACCACCGCACGAGAGCTAAATTGACAGTGGAAGAGATAAGTCGACAAGAGCTGTCGGCCAAGGAAATAAATTCCGCTAAAAATCGTCTAATAGTTGTCTGTCAAAAATCGTACTTTAGCGAAGAATACTCCCAGTTATCTGCAAGAAAACCACTGTCCCGGAAAAGCTCGCTTCTAACCTTCAACCCCTTTCTCGATTCCAACGGAATTATGCGAATAAATGGTCGTTTAGCGGACTCCCCTACCCTGCGCTATGACGAACGTTACCCCATTTTATTGCCTTACCATGCGCGCTTCACCAGATTGTTTCTCACGTACCTATACAACCACACCCTACATGGTCAAAATGCGCTTTTACATCGCTTGACGAGACTACGTTACTACGTACCTAAACTCAAAATGTTGATAAAAACTATTTTATCCCAATGCGTAACATGCGTGAGACATAAACGCCAAATTGGTCAGCAGATCATGGCTGCTTTACCCCCCGAACGTGCAAGTTTATCACGCCCCTTTTGTCACACCGGCGTTGATTTCGCGGGACCCTTTGACATAAAATCTTATGCGGGTCGTGGCTGTAAGGTCACTAAAGGATACGTGTTGGTCTTCGTATGCTTTTCAACAAAAGCGATCCACCTCGAAGCTACCGGCGATATATCCACACAAGCTTTTCTTGCCGCCTTTGCTCGGTTCTTTTCGCGACGAGGCACCCCCCACGATATGTACTCCGACTATGGCACCGCTTTCGTAGGCGCTGCTAACGTCCTCCATGACGAACACCAACATTTGTTGTCTAAGATACAAAAGGGTCTTCTCTCTCAGGATGGTTTTACTCCAGTCGACTGGCACTTCATCCCCCCTAGAAAGGACATCGTTAGGCGTCACCAGTACGGCCGAAACTGCCTCGCCCACTCCCATTGTCACCAAAACTGCCGCAGCAGTGAACGCTGTCACGACTGCAATGGACAACACCACACTCTCCCGCATCAGCCTGAAATCATCAGAGCAAACGAGCAATTGAGTCGAGCAGATGACACCTACGCTCCCAAAGGGAATCTGATAATAGGAAAGTTCGGAGTTCATCAAGCATCATATTTTTCATCAAGCAACATATTTGCATTTTTACTTATCTTAAATAATGAAATTATACCTGAATCTATTTTTTGAATTGTATGCTAATTTTATATTTTTACCTCACTAACCTTGCTATTGAATTGTACTTATATGAATTATTTTGCATCTCTATGTAAGAATTCAACTGCTTGTCCGTTGTTAAGAATCTTAGACTTGTAAACCTACCCTCGTTGTTATCTTAGGATATAACAAGGGGGGCGGGATGTTTAGGCACGAGAACCCTACATATTTTGCAGGGCATGAAAACCCTAAATGGGTTAGAATAGCGAGTACATTTACTCGTCGTTTTTTCTCTTTAGCAGCGGCGGGCAGTTGAACTCTTTTTTTCTTAAAAACCACACATTCAGTAAAGTTCGTTTCAAGTGCATACAACCTGTTTTTCAAGTAATAAATAAAATCTAATCAAAAGTGACAAATATTCTTTTTTTTTCCATATAAAATAAGTTGACCAATTTTCAGGTTTTTGTGCAAACGCAACAAGTGTTTTATACTAAGTTCTTGGACAAAATTTAATAATAGTGAAAGACTACTTTGGTGTAGAAATTCTTTACTCTGTCTTGCAGTTGTTAACTATTTGCCTTTGCTTTAAATCAAATTTAATTTGTGACAAAGGTTTTCTACGAAACATCAACCACAAAACCATTTTCCACTGGTGGACTTGGTTTGTGAGAGCATTGCGAGTTGTTTAATCGTGGCAAAACTAATTGGAAACACCCCCCCTTTACAAGGAAACAAGTGAAAACTCTGCAGGAAGCCCCCACTCAACTTGAAACCAACCCCCCATTCAACTAGAATACCAGCCCACCGTAAGTACCATCCAATATTTTTTACGTCCATCTTTTACCCCCGTGTACCCATACATCATCATTATACTCCCCACCTAGATTTTCAATATCAGAAAGCCAATATAATAAATATTTCAAATCATTAGGACCCTGCTTCCTGGCTGCTGGCGATTATAACGCTAAACACACTTTCTGGGGGTCACGACTCATTACACCTAAGGGTCGTGTTTTGTTTAACACAATTTGTAAAATGTACCTAAATGTAGTCGCGAGCGGACAACCAACATATTGGCCTACTGATCAGCAAAAAGTTCCAGATGTCATAGATTTTGGCGTGGTTAATAACATCCCCATAGACACGATTCATGTGGAAGCGTCCCTAGAATTATCTTCCGATCACACACCTACAATTGTTACTATAATGAATCCAAATAGAATCGTATCTCCGTCTGGTAACTTATCGACATCAGCCTCACAAATAAATTGGTTAAAATATAAAAAATATCTTAGTGCCCATTGCACAGAAAATATTCCGCTTAGCACACCGGAGAACGTGGATCTCGCTATTGTTAATTTTGACAGTTATCTCAAACTAGCTGTTCAACATTCCAGCATAACACTCAAAAAACCAAAAACAAAATCATATATTCTACAGATGTCGAGCGTCTGTTGACTGAAAAAAGGAGAGTTCGTAGAGAGTGGCAATTGCACAGATCCCCCCAACTTAAGACTTTATTAAAAGAGTGCACAAAAAGGCTGAGAAAGTTACTGCAGTTTCAGAAAACGGCTTTCCTGGAAAAATATCTCAAGGGACTTGATGCAACTCCGCAATCAGATTACTCATTATGGCGTGCAGCTAGAAGCCTCAATAGACCAGTTATCTCTAAGCCACCATTGAGAAACTTGAATGGAAGTTGGGCAAGAAATGATATTGAAAAAGGAAATCTGTTTGCTAATTATCTGAAAAATGTATTTACCCATAATATATTTCACGATATAGCAGTCGATTTATCGCCTGTAAATGTTAGAGCAGCTATTCCCCTAAGATTCGAGTTTAGAGAAATCGAAAAGGCTATTTGTGATTTAAACACCAAGAAGGCACCCGGTATTGATAATATCAGTAATAAAATGCTTTTGGAGCTACCAAGTACAGCAAAGAAAATTATTCTTTTTATTTTTAATGCTATTTTACGCCTTCAATACTACCCTCAGAAATGGAAGGTTTCCTTAGTAACCATGATACCAAAGCCAGGAAAGGATCACACAAAAGTTGAGTCATACAGGCCTATTAGCTTATTATCTAATATTTCGAAGCTATTTGAGAAACTACTAGTGGCAAAATTACGCCGATTTTAAATGAAAATAGATGTATTCCTAATCATCAATTTGGGTTTAGAAGAAAGCATAGCACAATTGAACAAACTCACCGAATAGTAAATGTAATAAGAAAAGCCTTTGAAGAAAAAAAATATTGCTCAGCACTCTTGATCGATGTGTCTCAAGCTTTTGATAAAGTCTGGCATGAAGGTTTACTACTGAAATTGCAGCAAAACTTGCCAGCAAATATACACAAGCTGTTAGAAAGCTACTTAGTCGGTCGTCAATTTATTATTAAAGAAGGCGATTTTTTAAGTTCTCCTCAGCCAGTTAACGCTGGAGTCCCACAAGGCAGCATCCTGGGCCCTCTATTGTACTTAATTTATACTTCGGACATGCCAACAAACAGCTACACACAAACCTCAACATTTGCGGATGACACAGCTTTCCTAAGCGTACATGAAAACTGTCAAGAAGCATCTCGTTACTTACAGGATCACATATTTGAACTGAAAAGGTGGTTAAAACAATGGAGGATAAAGATCAATGAGCAAAAATGCGCACATATAACATTCACATTGCGTCGGGAAACATGCCCCCCTATTAAAATCAATAATCAAATAATACCCCAACACTCGCATGTAAAATACCTCGGTATACATCTAGATCGGCGTTTAACGTGGAAATGGCACATAGAAGCAAAATTAACTCAAATGAAACTAAAAGCAATTCAAATTAATTGGCTCATTGGAAGAAATTCTGTTCTTAGTCTCGATTGCAAACTTCTACTTTACAACTCTATCTTAAAGCCAATTTGGTGCTACGGTATTCAGTTATGGGGCACTTCCTCGGCTTCTAATATCGAAAAAATTCAAAGGCGCCAAAATAAACTTCTTCGAATAATAACAGCCGCTCCCTGGTATGTCAAAAACTCAAATATCCACAAGGATCTCAATGTGCCATTGGTAAAAACAATGATAACGAAATATGCAGTAAAATATTTAAAAAGGCTGGAACTGCACCCAAATCCATTAGCTCGAAATATTTTAAATTATGGCGGCCACACTCGATTAAGGAGAAGAGACACTGCAGCACTCACCCAATCAGATGAGCGATAAACACCACCATATGTGAACAGAAACCGTGATGACTAAATCTTTTTTGTCTAGCACTGGTAGGACATAAAGTAAATATTAGGATAAGATTTGATTAATTATTGTTAGTTCATATTTAATATATGAAGATTCAATAAATAAATATTGAAAAAAAAAAAAAAAAATTCTGGACTCGCCAGTACAAAATTTTGACATACCATGTTTTAACATGTCATATTACTACCAATATTAATAGCGAAGTTATGCCATTAAAACCTATTTTCGGGACTGATATTTGTGTGTGAGCCATGTTAAATGTGGATCGATTCCGACAAAAATTGGTAATATGATTTAGGTAGTAATAACATGTTTTTGTGACAAATTTACATAATTACGCCTAACGTTAATAAAAATTAAACAGTTTTTTCCCTTGATTTTTTTTTTAAGAAAAAATGGAACAGATTTCGAGGAAAGTTTTGTAAGGATCCAAAATAATAATTACACAAGGGAACAAAACTTAACTTTTTTTGTGTTGATTGGAAGTTTGATGCAATTTTTTTATTTACTTTCAAATCTAATCTCCGTTTTTCTCCATCAGCTTGCATTTTTAAGTTACAGGTACTAATCGTACTTTGAACTTTTTATCAAAAATTAAATGTTCAAAAAATCATAACTTTGCTCTTCATTAAGCGATTTTCAAAATAAAAAAAATGGCTAAGTAATGGTTGTTAACGTATAAAAAAAAAAAAAAATAAATTAATTAAATTTTGTACTCTTAAAAATCATGAAAAAATCCAAATCGGGAAAAAGTTAAAGTCTTATTACGTTTACGCAAAGTCACATAACATATGAACAAAATGTGATATGATGATCAATGAACGCGTTTCGATTTTATTCATAATTGAGTGAAAGTACCTTATTTTTAAGTGAAGCTAAAAACGTCCCCATTTGGCCACGTCTTTAAGACATCGTTGAAGACGGATGCAGGACAATGTTAATTCCTGCACGACATGTGAGGGACAGCTAGATCAATTCGTCAACGACATTTTCGAACAAGTGTCGCGAGAATCGTAAACGACCTAAAGAAAGACATTGTCGCTCTTCATGTCGTGCATTCGATCGAAAGATTACATAGACGACAATGTCGCTCATACTTTCGTGCATAGTTGTTGATAGAGGACTCCTTACAAGACACTGTGGCTCATACTGTCATGTATATGTGTTGACAGAAGACTTCTTACAAGACAATGTCGGTCATGTTGTCGTGGATAGATTTTTATAAGGGAGAAGTTACAAGACACTGTCGCTCATACTTTCGTGTATAGTTGTTGAAAGAAGACTTCTTACAAGACAATGTCGGTCATGTTTTCGTATAAAGTAGTTGATATAGGACACCTTACAAGGCAATGCCGGTCATGTTGTCGTGTATAGATTTTGATTGAGGATACCTTACAAGACAATTTCGGTTATGTTTTCGTAGAAAGGCTTTGACAGAAGACAACTTGAAAGACAATGTCGGTCATGTGGTCGTCTATAAACTTCTTTAGAAGAAAGTGTACTAGACAATGTCGAGTATTTTGTCATCCACGACATTTTCTTCAAAATTGTCTGCCAGAAATTTTAAGTGTTAGACGACATATCGTGCACAGATCGTTGATAAAAATGTCGTCGACGGCAGTTTTGCCAACTGGGTGGGGTCCTTAAATACAACAGCAGCAAACACACATTAAATAATTTAATTTTTCTATGGAAACCGCGATTTTTATCAATCCAAAAGTTGCTCACCGATTACAATGAAAAAAGCTCATTTTATTCGAAATATATTTAACTAAATGGATTAAGACCAAAACTGTGATTTTTGTCGCATTTTTGGTTGTATGAATTTTTAAGGACAAAAAATGTAATTTTTTTTTTCAAAAATTGTTCTTTTTTTCTTCAAAACATAAACGATATCTCCGAAACTAACTCATGTCGAAAACTATTAAAAGAGATTACATCGTTACGATATAAATGTCATAATATTCCCCTCGAAGCCGATTAGAAATTGCAGATGTTGAGAACGCCAGACAAACATATCGTTGACGGCGACCAAATTTTTTGACTAAAATTTAAAAATTTTCAACGACGGCGGCGAAAAAATAACCGTCGGCTATACAAAAAAATGTAAAGTGCGATTTTAATGTTTGTTGTAAATAAATTCAGACTTGAAATTACTGATCGGCAATAACTTGCCTTTGTATTTTTTTATTACAAGCCTCAGTTATTTTGGCAGTTCTTTTGAACGCCTATTTACCAGCCGATACCCTGGCTGCTATTTAAAATAACTAAGGGCTATATATATATATATATATATATATATATGTTCCCATCCTATAAGGAGCATAGGGCCTTAGGAAAGGCTATAGAAAAGCTAATAATAAACATCAATCATACCCTGTACCACTACAAAGTGTTAATTAAAATATCGATTTTAATTTTATACCAAATCATTTTCTTGCTATATTTAACCATTTGAAGTGTTCTGCATTAAAAAAATTGTTTAATATCAAATAAGGACCAGTCTCATATATATTTCGAATCGAGGTCAGATAAGGAGTCGGAGTTGTAGTCGGAGTCGGAGTTTGAGTCGGAGTCGTACTTAAAAAAATTCAGCGGTTGGAGTCGAAGTCGTCGCTCTCCCTATAAAGTAGCAAGCTGGTCAATAAGACTTGCAACGTGTGAATTGGGACTAAATATATCTAACCATTAGCAATAGTTATGAATAAGGAATACTTTTATTTGTTACCCATGTGAAGGTGTGGGCATAAAAAATATTTAATCAGCACTTTTTCAACACTTCCTTTCTATTTAAATGTTAATTTTAACTGTTAAAGGTTTTATTTTAGATTTATATCTCTCGAAATCTACAATTGCCATATCTCATTTTTTTGTTTGTTTGTATCATGCTGTCAATTTAAACATGTCATGCAACAACGTACATTGTGACCCTTCAGTTTGTGTAAAATATAAATGAACATGACATATCGTATAAAAAAATGTCACAAAAAAAAAAAAAAATAATGAAATTGAACTGAAACTTAACTAAAAAACACTATTCTCAATTTAACTTCTAGCAACTAACACTTCATTCTCCAATAGAAATATCCCTGGGAATTATTTTACGTTTTTTTTTTTTATTATTTTATACTTGTGCTTGTAAAACTTGTGCATGCAAAAAAAAAAAAGAAAAAAAAAACTGTTTGAATATAAAACAAACGTTTAGTTAGTTTAACAAATTCTCTGCCAAAAGACAGAAAAATCTGTTCAACACGTAGCGAGAAGATACGAACAACACAATGTCTCCAACAGCTGTAACAGCAGTAGTTGAAACTAATACTTCTGTTGCAACAACTACTATATCTCCAACTAATGCTGATGCCGTTTTAATGACTGCTTCGGATGCTGCAACAACTTCTGCAGAACGTTTAACACAACGACAGATGCTGCAAGTTAAAGTGCAGTCAAGTGTTGAGAATAAAAGTGTTAAAAATACTCTACATCATGCTTTGGGACCATGTAA
Organism: Pollenia amentaria; assembly: GCA_943735925.1. Classification (NCBI taxonomy): domain Eukaryota; kingdom Metazoa; phylum Arthropoda; class Insecta; order Diptera; family Polleniidae; genus Pollenia; species Pollenia amentaria. The sequence goes on along the minus strand of OX031009.1, from coordinate 204,767,934 downwards.
GCGATCTAGTCATTCATACATTTACACACTTGCATACTTGCACTAAGTGACACGTGCAATGAGTACATAAATGAAAAAAAAACACAGTTATGGTGAAATAATTACTATCATTAGTGTGTCTGAATATTTATTACTTATTAAAAGTTTTAACACGCGACAAATTTAACGGAAAATGGACATTTGTAATTCACAGAAATTTAATTTCGGAAAATTTAAGGAATTTAATAACAAAATTTTAGGAATTTAATAATACAGATTTATGTTGAATTTAATTCATTGCATCGTATAATTAAAAATAAATCGTTTGTTTAAATATTAAATAGTATTCATTAAATGGTCTTGATTAAAAAATATAACTAACATTTAATGGAAAATGCAAAGCTTTTCAATTAAATGTCAGTAATATATAGTTTAATACATGGTATAAAGAATACTAGGTAGTTAGTACCGTTTTAATTTTTTTTGACAAGTATTGAGTTTTACTCTGCTGTATTTTCAATACCCTTCACCAAAGGTAAAAGGGTATATATAAGTTTATCATTCCGTTTGTAATTTCTACAATATTGATTTCATATACTGGGTCCCTATTAGAAGCAAAGTTGACTTAACGATGTCCGTCTGTCTGCCTGTCAGCTGAAATGAGTTTTCTGAAGACCCCAGATAGGATGGGCGCTTGGTAGTTATATATTTATGTCACGTATAGTCCGAAATTGTTTGCTATTGATATTCAGCCTGATCCGTCCACAAATGGCTGAGATATGAGCAAAAACACTAAGACTGCCTCTAATTTTACCCAAAAATCCCTTGTTGTTGTTGTTGTTTTTTATTTTATTTTTATGTATATCTGTAGAACGGCCAAAGTTTCCAAATTAGGTACAAGCATCTTGGTTATCAATTCACAACATCCGACAAAATGGGGGCGTGATTGGACAAGTTGGACAATTGGATTTAAAGTACGTTATTTATAAAACTTTCTGTTATTTTCGCACCATGTCACAGTGTCAGATTATGCCATTTTAGGGGAACTAAAGTCTGTAATTGGAAAACTATCAAAGGTAAAGCTACGAATTTTTGAATACGATGTTATCATAAAATAACGCATCTTTTTTAAAAAATTGGGCAAAATCGGAGAACTGGTACGCCCACCGCCATATAACCGTAATAATAAATATGCATAGGGTGTCCCACTTCACCATGTATGGTGTATAAGATTCGGCTTAGCCGGATATAGCACCCTTCCTCTTTTTATTTTAAAACAAATATTGTAACATTAGGGAAATGGATAGAAATTCCTAGAAATTTCAATGTAAAATGTGCAGTTTCAAATGAATGAAAATTTCGTACAAATAATAGTCTTAATCTCACATTTTAAAATAACAAACGCTGCATGGTTTGTGGCGTTGAAAACTTTTAAGACGGTACATGAATTTCTGTAGAAAGCAACAACAAAACTACAAAATATTTGCGACATTGTTTTTGCTTTCAATGTAATTCTTTGACGCTGCGTTGCGTTTTACGAGATTAGTGCCTTAAAGAATTAAAAATATGTGATAGCGAAATATTTCAGAAATCGTTATTTATTATGGTGGTTTTTAAGATTCTGTGAAACTTGAGCTAGAGACATTTCAATTGAAAATAGTGATGAAAATTAGTTTAATTTTTTATGACAAATTTGATTAACTTTTTGGTTTTTTCACTCACGATTTAACTTGCGAATTTTGAAAAATATTATGGTCTAAATTTAAATCACATCCTTATATTTTATTAAATCTTCATGTGTTTCATCAACCCTCCCTCTGATAAAAGATTAACAAAAGAATAACAAACATGGTAGCACAGTTTGCACACGTAAGTTGTCAAAAGGAAGTGTGCCCGAAATAGAGACTGTGGTTCTGCCTTGTATTCTTGTACCATGATTTAATATATTTAATATACAAGTTTAATTCTGTTACAAATTCTGGTATCATTTGTCAAACTTCGTTTGGGTTTTAGGTAGAGTTTGCTAAAAATCATTCATATGTGAAACCGCGGTTTCGGTTTTAAAATGATCAAAACCGGTCGGGTTCGGTTTCGGTTCGGTTATCAGTTTTTCTTACAATTCTTGCACTTTGATGTGTTTGAGTGGTGCTCTGATAATTTGAAATGTTACCAAGCTCCAGATTTTAGTTCAGACATTTCTGAAATAAATTAGTAAAATAAAATAAGTAAAAAAGGTTAAATATGCTGTCAAATTTTATTGGTAATTAATATGGCGGCGATTTCAATGCAAATTCATGTGTTTTGTAGATGGTGTGAGAAAGAAGTCGATCAATTATCTTTCCGAATCATTAAATTTACGTTAAAATGGCATCGATTTGTTTTTGCATATTTTGGTTTTCAATGCATATTATTCTTTTGCATAATTTGACATTTTTGAGTGATTTTTTTTTTTATTTTTAATACCATAAAACGAAATTTATAATACACAAAAAAATCTTCCAAAAAAGAAATTTTATCTGTAAATAAATTCTTTTGGAGCTCTGCTTAAAAAACATGATTTTTCAAGATTTCAACTAAAGATCCTTCTGTTTTTAACCGATGCAGCACCCTCTCAGTACTTTTTTTTAATTTTAAGAATTTGTTTGTGCCTATGCACTAACAAACGATCGATTTCACTGGCCAAAAGTCAAATTTCGCATTGTGTTATCACTTCTTTTGTGTTACAACCTTATAAAAAACACATCAAAGCAAATAAAAATGCATTTGGTTTTTGCAGCAACAATTATACAGCTACATGACAAGCTGTCAAATGTGAATTATTGAAGTTGCATTTAAAAATAAAACCAAAGTGTTAATATGAACAACGAATTAATAAGTAAGTATTCGATATTTTTTATCAAAAAATCTGTCTGTATCGTTGTTTTTGTGTATAAATCGTAACATATTGCATGCTGCCTTAGATCGGTCGCCGAAAATGTTAAATTTTGAGGTTATGTAAGCTTTTAAAGAGTAGGCAACGTTGGGCAATTGAAAGGAAAATTGAAATTTGTTTGTTAATTCGTGCTGAATTTGGAAAATATCATGTGGTTTTGCGGTTTTTTGCGGCTTTCTAATTCTACCACTTTTTTTTAGGTAAACACATTTTGCCGAATATTGATTTATTCGAAGTCTAGGTTAAACCACGCACCAATGAAAAAAAGCAAGATGCTGTGTATGGATATATTGCTAGCCAAATTGGAGTCGATAACATTCCCACTGATTTAAAGGAAAAAGTAAGAAACTTTTGTAAATACTTATCTTTAAAGTGGGATAAATGCCGGAGAAAGCTATCAGATTTTCGTAGTAAGAATGCCGAATGGTTTAAAGGCACATTAACATTAGAAAAAAGCCATACACAATAGAAACAGGTACTGCGATAATCGGACGTCCACGCCTTCCATTTTGTGAAAAATATAATCGTGGAAAGAGAAGAGAAGCTGAAGAGGGCTGTTTTTGAGAAAAACGGATTTTTACCAAAAAAGTGAAGTAATAAAATTTTATTTTTTTAATTTCCCCCCCCAATGGGTTAATAAAAATTAATATATTTATATACAGATTTATAGAGTTTTAAATTACCTCTATAATGATACTAACCGGAACCAGATCAGAGCATAAAAAGCTGAGATATGACCGATTATATACTCAAGCTTTAATGGCCCATATGTCAAGAAGTTGGACCGAGCGCAAAAAAAAAAAATCTTCGACACAGCGCAGAAATCTATGCCGCTGGTAAAATTTTGGTGTAGATCAGAGTGTTGCAGGTATTCTGTATTTATGCGGCTTTGTCTTCGAAGGGTTAAGGGACGTAAAAGGCACAAAAAGGTTAAATATTTTGTTTAATTTTTTCACTTCTTTCCTCACAAAGGATTCTGAACACATTCCAGTTAACATAACCTAATATTTTGAGTTTCATGACTTTTGGTCAGTGAAATAGCTCATTTGACCTATAGTGCTATGCTAGTCCCGCGAAGTTTTATGCTTGTCTGCAGGAAAGATGCCAGAGTCTCTGGCGGGAATCGAACCCGCAACCCCGGCGCTGATAGACTAGCTCACTACCAACTAGCCTACTGGGGCACCCAATAAGAAGTAATGCAAGTATAGAGTATAAATATATTTTTAAAGTAAAAGCTAAAAACCGAGGTTTCGGTTTCGGTTTTTATGCATTAAACACCGCGGTTTCGATTTCGGTTAAAACCGAACAGCAATCTCTAGTTTTAAGTATCACATTAAATTGATGCTCTCTGAAATTTTAAGCAAAGCTCAAGTAAATTAACGACACTTAGATTTGCTAGAAACAGTAGCAAAAATTTTAAAAGAAATTTTGATACATGATGGGCTCTTATGATAAAACTGATTCAAGCACAGAAAAAATAACGTAGTAAAAAACTAAATAAATGTTCAGTTTTTCTGAATATTAATAAGGTGCAAAAACCTTGAATGCCCCTTGTAAAAACCAAACAAAGCGTTCAGTTTTACTTTGAATGTGCGTTTAGTTTTTACAATACTGAACGTGAGTTTATTTTTTTATACGATGCGTTCAATTTTAATAAAGCTAGCTGTGTGCATTAGGGAAGTTAGTGTTGGTACAATTGTACTTTTTTGGTACATTTTGGCCTTCTAAAGTACCGTGGTACTACCGTGACTCATTTAGTACAATTTAAAAATTTGTCATAGTTCCCCCATTTTGAATTTTTTGTATAACAAACAAATTATTTAGCCCTTTTCATTGCATTTATGTTGTACAATAAATCGTTTATGTAATGGGCACTTAAATATGCGACTAGTATTGTGGTGTAAGAGCACTTAGTCCCCTTTTACAATGTGGCAAGTGAAAGGCAGGCAGACAAACTTTGTTTGTAAGGGGGCAACGCTGTATGCGTAGCACACTTTACTTTTTTCCTCTCTCGCCTATAAACTTCAACTGTCTGCCTTTCACTCGCCACATTGTAAAAGGGGATTTATGGTACCCACAGACGAGGCAACATTAGCCAATACCTGTGTTACTACTTTTGTTTCCTTTTTACCACAGACGATGGCATTAAAAGCAAAAAATTAGTATTGTGTTTTTTTTTTTTTTTTTGAATATAGAAGTACTACTTAACTTCAGAAATAAGCGAAAGAAATTTTTCATATCCTGCTTCTTCTGTTTTATTTTTATAACTTTCACATTTAACGTCCCATAATTCTCTAAAGTTTTAAATCCATTTATAAAATTTCTTAATTTTTCATTGTTTTCAATGTTCGTCATTTTTCCTTTTTTGATTTTTTTTTTGTGTACAATTGAATTTTTATGTACTTTTTTTGTTGTTTTAATAAATTAAAAAAAAAAAAAAAAATACCGTGAAGGTCCAAAAAGTACTTTTTTTTGGAAGTTGGTACAGAATTTATAAGCCCATTTAACATTCGTGATGTGTATTATTTATAATGTATTTCTTATTAATTTACAAAACTTATTTTAATTAACAACCAAACACTTGCTAACAGCTATACCTAAACAGGAGCGGAACGTGTTTTCTAGCTGTCAAAAATCCTCTTGCCCATACAATTTGTATGAAGCATCCCTAAATAGCGTGGCGTCAACGCTTTGCTATTGGAAAATCCGATTTTGACAGCGCGTTAAAATACGGAGGGTTGCTATATTTGTTGTTTTGACAGCATTGTTTTTATCTTGTGATAATAAATAATGGCAAATTAGCTATTTTATGTTCCATTTCTTATTTCTTTATGATAGTGTAAGTAAGCACGAAAGTTAACACTACTGTTTGTGACACAGCGCTGACGCTCTTGTTTAGGTATGGCATATCAGCGTAAAAGCTACGCGGAAGAAAACGTTCCGCCATCCGCTCTTGTTTAGGTACATCATCAAAGTAATTTTGTAAACAAACTTGAAGTTCGAGGGGAAAAACTTTAATAGAAATGTAAACAAATACATATTGTTTCAGTGTCGTAAAGCATTTGTTTGAGTTTTCAGAACACAGAAGAATATTTTTGATTCGTTCAGTATCGACTGGAAGAATAAGAAATAAGATTGCTTTCGAATCGAAGAAGTAATCGATCACTACTACAAGAACTAGCCCCCAGAGCTTATTTTTAAATAAATAGTTGGCTATATATAACACTTTTAGAGTTAATGTTTAAACTATTTTAACAGCTAAAATTCTTTTTAAATAAACTATTGGATAACTCTCTGCTTAAGTTATGTTCACGTTATGTGTATTTATCATGTGGAATGTCACTTTTCTACACACATGTAAATTCATGTGTATGTCAAAATTTGAGTAATACATAATTTCCATGTTCAAATGTTGGTATGTAAAGTACATTTGACATAACCTATCAAGAAAAACAATCTTAAAACAGCTAAGTGGTTATATGAACAAAAATTAATAATTATTTGTGTTGTTTTATTTTTTATTATTTTGTTACTATTATTATTTATGTATATTTGATAAAATTTCCATTAATTTTCGCCGCCACAAACAATTTTGGTAATACGAACCAGCCGATGTCACTTGAAAATAGGACTCGTTCTAAATCAAAAATGTCATATGTACTGTACACAGAGAAATTACACATGAATTTGTTTGGAGGTGTTCAGACGATGTGTGCAAAGTTAACATGTGTAAAAGTGACAATCCACATGACAAATACACATAATGTGAACATAGCTTTAGCCTAATCGGTCTGCTTTTTAGCAGATCGTTGTGTGTGACGTATAAGCAGTGGCTAAATTTTGTTTATAAATACGGCAGCTGTTGTTTTTTTATACGGACGAAGAATTACCCAATGAACATGTTTTTAAGCAAAGCCAACTAAAATGTGACACAATGCAGTTTTGGACCACTACATTATTATTCTGTTTTTTATTTTTCAATTAAATAAGAAAACAATTAATAATATAAGTAAAAGATATATGTATAAACATAAATATCTACTCGCCCTTTGCTAATCTAAAGATTATTGTTAATTTGTTTCAAATACAGAACTTTCATTTTGAACCCCCACTTCGAAAATGTTTGCTGGGCTAACATTAGAATACCGTTAATTCTGCAGCAAGTGGGTGAAATAATATTAATTTAATAATAATAATTTTTCTACTACGTTTCGTTCAGTTTTTTTCACTTTGCTGAACGTAACGTGTTATGATATCGAAGAAGAATTTTACTGAATTTTGCATTCAGTTTTTCAAACCTGGAGTTCAGTTAAGAATTCATTCTTTGGTTCTAAAAAGCTGAAAAAACATTCAGTTTCGTATAAGAAAACTCTATTTTTTACAATGTTTCGTTCAGCCAATCGGTAGCTTTGAGTATTTCGAGCTGAACAGTGCGTAGTAAATATCAAAATACGCGTTCAATTATATTTCTGAATGCAACTTTAAAGGAATGTGTTAAATATGACAATAGAGTTCAGTTCGACTTTTTCTGAATGTTGCGTTTTTTCTGTGAAGAAAAACAAGACTGGTATTAGTGACAGATAATGCACTATCTTTGAAGATGGATAAAATAATGAAAATTTATTAAAACAATTTTAAATTTTTCTTTTTGAGAAAGTATTTTATCGCAGTAATGCGTTTAGTGATGAGGCCCATTTTTGGTTTAGTAGGGAAGTTAATACTCTAAATTTCTATACGAGCGATACTCTAAACACAGCAACACTACAAAGTTCTCTTAAAAATTATTTGATTTCTTCTTAAATCTTAACAGTTAGTTATTCACATTTTTTACATAAAATTTTCGAAATTTTCGGGCATATTTTTTTTTAATAATTTCCCGGGATATCCTCTCCTTAAAAATAGCACATTTTCCGAAATATAGTTAGGAAAACTTTTCGTTTTTTACCTTTTACCACAGGTGGAATAGGCATACATACATATATAAATTTGTCATTCCGTTTGTTATATCTACAATATTGATTTAAGACCCTATAAAATATATATATTCTGGGATCTTATGAGGAGCGAAGTTGATTTAACGATGTCGGATTTTCCGAACACACCCGATATAATGGGGACTATGTAGTTATATATTTATCATATATAGTCCGAAATTGATTGCTATTGAAATTCAGCCTTATTCGTCCACAAATGGTTGACATATGAGAAAAAATCTGTCTCATATTTTACCCATAAATCAATTGTTGTTGGTTTTTTAATGTTTATCTGGAAAACGACAAGCATCTTGGTTATCAATAGAAAACATCTGATAAAATGTGGGCGGATTGGCGAATCGGGCGTGGCATAAAATAGATTTATTTATATCCACACACAACATCTCTAAAAATATGGGCTTGATTGGCGATATGAGCGTGGCACCTTCCGTACAAATACATTATAATCGATACACAACATCCTACAAAATGTGGGCGGGATTCGAAAAGTAAGCGTGTCACAAAATAAAATTAGAGCGGTATTTATATAAATGTCTCTTCTTATCGCCCCATTGGTGAAAGGAATATACGATTCGCCATAGCCGAATATAGCACTCTTACTTGTTTTCCTTAAGCAAGCCACATTTTCCGAAATTTACTTGGGAAAACTTTTCCTTTTTTACGTTAAGTTTAGGTATTGTGCTATTTATTTGATCATGGCTGTTAACTTGTCTTAAATTTATAAACTATTACTTGCTGAATATAATGCAAGATGCATTATATTCACTGGAATTCGAAAATTGAAAACACCATTAAATTTTAAATATATGTAAATATTTTTATAAATTAAATTTCAACAATTCAGATCAGAGCACAGTAAGTAATTTGAGCTACTTTTTAGTCCAAAATTATTTACAGCCAAGTTTTTGGACCGATGTGGTTGAAATTTGGAATTTAAGAGTTGTTCATGGGTAGGCCCGCTGGGGTTTTTGATTTTTTAATAGTTGAAATTGCTAGGGTTGCCAACATACGTAAAAAGTAAAAAAACTGATTTTTTTTGGTTAGGACCAGCACTTAGGGGATGACCCCTTCTAATGCGTTGCATTGTGTTGGAACTAGGAAAATAGGTAGTGGGAAGGAGGAAATAGGGAGTAGTGCTTGTGAACATTCAACTTGAATCTATTCATGTTGAAAGTGAGAGGGAAGACTTCAGCAGGAAGGTTATTCCACATACGAACAGTCCGGCCAAAAAACGAATTTTCCCTGTAATGCGTTGTACGATTCACCGGCCAATCGACCACAAAATGATATGCTCTTGAGGAAAAACGTGTAATACGAACAAAGCTATGGGTTTCGGGAACCAAATTCCTAATTTCATCAGAACACATCCCGTTGTAGTAACGATAAAATAGGCAAATACAACTCACATTGCGACGGTGCTCAAGGTAGTCAATAGAATTGGATACCCTACTGTCGCCAATGAGAACCTTCGCCCTCTCTTGCACGCGGTCGAGGAGCTCCCAAATAGACTTTGAAGCACCGGCCCACACATGAGAGTTGTATTCCATTCGCGGTCGGATATAGGTGGTATAAATAGTAAGGAGATCAGAAGGAGTGAAGTATGTCTTACACCGTTTCAAAAAACCGAGACACTTAAATGCTTCTTTCGACACCTTAAATATATGTTCTGTCCATCGGACATTACATTGTGTCCTCATGCACAGAACTTTAATAGATTCTGTTTCCTCAATAATTATACCACCCATATATACAGATGAGGCACCTTGATCCGTCGCGCGTTTACGCGTCAGCACGCAACATTCGGTCTTTTGAGCATTAAATTCGGCCCTATTCGCACGACCCATTCTGAGATTATGTCTAGGTCGCGGCCAAGCGTATCATTCATGTTCTGTCTCATAGCACCAACATCGGGCACGCCTGGTCTGTAATCAAATGAATACGAATGGCAAAGGTTTCTGTCATCTGCGAAAGAATAGATAGGGTTGGAAGTTTGACATAAGAGGTCATTTAGAAAAATAAGAAATAGATTAGGAGAAAGAACGAAGCCTTGCGGCATCCCTGAATAGCTCGAAAACTAACGGATAATTTTTTTTTTTGATATTCGGCCGATAAAAGTACGCAAGAGGGGCAAGCAAAATGGCGTATAAGCCATGCAGACAAAATCTGTTTTGGCTTTGCATTAAAAAGTCGTTAATTTTTGCGTGAGCCTTGTGCCACCTTAAAAATAAATTTTAACAAAAATGTTGCACCTTTTGCCAAATCACTTTTCGAAACATTATTTAAATCGATTTCATTAATAATAACGTTGTAAACAGCATCACTATTTATTCTTTTTATTTTTCACATATCTAAATATTCCAAATTTCGATATATTTTTAGCTGAGGCTGTCTGAAAGAAAATTATATAAATTAAAAGAAGCAAAAAACGTAAAATAAAACAATTAAGAGTGCTATATTCGGCTATATGAGGCCCTATGCTCCTTATAGGATCGATGGGAACATATATATATGTATTCGGCTGTGCCGAATCTTTGATACGCTCCACCGACAGGAGGGCTCTATATGATAAATACATATATATTATTAACTTAGCTTCACAAAAACGAACGTCAGCATTAAAATTGGTTGAGGTTTAGGCCTATAATTAATTACACTGTGCAAGAAATTGACACTTTTTTTTGACAAGCTGGGCACCTAGCGTTTTAACATAATTCGGGTACGCTGAATCCAGTGGTGCCCGCGGTTTTTTAAGATTGGCTCTGGTTTTCGAGATATACCGTTATTTCGAAAATGAAGGAGGTTGTACAACATATGTTCGCGTAACTGAAAAACGCTTTAGCTTATTGAAAAAACGTAAAAAACCGAAATTCCTTTAAGAAAAATAAAATTTCTTTTAATATCCGCAGTCGTTTTAGAAACCGAATTTTTTTTTTGGAAAAAAAATTATTTTTTTAACAAAATATCGAAATATTTGTTTTTTTAAAAATTCATAAAAAATTGGATATAAATGATTAAAATCTGTTTGCAACTTTTGATTTTATTCACAAAAGTCGACAAATTTTAATTAATTTAAGAATTTCATAAAACGCAATATTTGTATGGGAGCCCCTTAGAGCCAATCTTAAAAAACCGCGGGCACCACTGGATTCAGCGTACCCAAATTATATTAAAACGCCATGTGCCCGGCTTGTCTGTTTTTTCAACTAGCATAGTGTTATTGACCGACAATAAGAAAGTTTTATGCGTTTCTTTATAGAACTTTGAACTGGCTTGAGTAAAATATCATAATTCGTAACAGTTTAAGCCGAACTAAAATTATTTTTAGGAGGGTAATTTGTATTGGACCTTTGGTAAATTATGGACCAATCATCCCAAAATTCTGAAGAGTGATTTCTGGTATTACAAAAAATAAATTAGAACAAATTTCAATTCAGCAGTGTAATTAGTTTTAGAGTTAACAGTGAATTTCACAAAATTGATTGATATTTTTTCTGGCCATATGAATATGAGTTGGAAGAAATTATACCGCAATATCTATATCTGTTATGGTTTAAGGCGCAATAAACTGTTTTCCGAGAGTAGGGTTTATATGGGTCCTAGGGTAAATTATCGACCGATCTTCACGACATTTGGCAATGTGATTGCTCGTCCCATAAATCTGTGACGTTCCGAATTTCATTATGACAGCATTATTTATTACGGTTTTAGGCGTACTAAACTGTTTGCCGGGTGTAGCGTTTATATGGGGCCTAGGGTAAATTATAGAACGATCTTCACGAAATTTGACACTGCGATATCTAGTCAAATAAAACTATGATATACCAAATTTTATTATGATAGCGTTATTTATTACGATTTTAGGCGTAGTTAACTATTTTCCGGGAGTAAAGCTAATATAGGGCTTAGAGTAAATTATGGACCGATCTTCACGAAATTTTACAGTGTGATTTGCAGTCACATAAAACTGTGATTTATCAAATTTTATTATGATAGCATTATGTATTACGGTCTTAACCGTACTAAAATGTTTTCTGGGAGTTGGAAATTCATGGACCGTTTTGCATAGAACTTAACAGTTTGATTTCAGGTCCTATAAAACTGTGACGTACCGAATTTCGTTATGATAGCATTATTAATCACGGTTTTAGTCATACTAAACGATTTTCCGAGAGTAGGGTTAATACGGGGCCTGGTGTAAATTATGGACCGATCTTCAAAAAATTTTACAGTGTGATTTCTGGTTCCATAAGATTGTGATGTACCAAATTTTAGTATGATAGCGTTATTTATTACGGTTTAAGGCGTTTTTGCGCGAGAAGGGTTTATATGGGGTCTATGGTAAATTATGGACCGATCTTCACGAAATTTAATAGTATGATTTGCAGTCATATAAAGCAAATTCGTGCAAAGTTTTATATCATTCCGTGCATTATTCCACCATTTATGTTAGTATTTGTATCAAAATTATCAATTTTTTAGGGTGGTGGTTCCACATTTCGATTCATAGTTCTGATTCTACTGAACCGATGTTGCTGGTTTTCAATCCCAAACTGCTTAGGATAATTACAAGCAATTTGTATTATAAAAAAGTTTCACTCGGAATGACAAACATAGTATACCCTCATTCACCACTAGTGGTGGTGGAGGGTATAAAAATATCCCAATTGGCTTTTTTGGTGTTAAATTTAAATAGAGTGGCATAATTGGTAAGGAGATCGATTATTCGACTTTTTCCAAAAACCGGGTTTCGAAAATTACGAATAGTTGCTATTTTTAAAAACCGGTTTTCGGTTAAACATTTTTAAAATAACCGATTAACCGGTTTTATCTCAAATACATAAGAACACAAAAATCCAATGAGTTTTTGTAATAAAACGGTAATTTGAATAAAAACAATTAATTCACAAAAGTGTGGTACCAAAACTAAACTTTATTTGTAAGAAGATAATTGTATAATGTAATTTAGAAATTGTTAAATGATGTTTGATCTATACAAACGTTTTATAAAAGCAAATAAAAAATTATAGGAGTTTAATAAATTTCTTATTCGAGATATTCTCCCAAAATTATTTTAAATGAGTTTTAATTTGTTGTTGATTAAGCATGTCTATATGACAGTAGACTTCAATCATATTTCCGAAAAGTTGCAAGCAGAACCTCTTAGCCAGGATTATATATCTCAAATTCTTTTGTACATGCTTTTTGTATAAAATATTTGTCAATTTGTCTACCATAATTTGAAATCTTCAATGACATTGTTTGATTTCTTCAATTTTGTTTTTTAGTTCTTGGCGTTTTAATAAATAAAACTGATGAATTTTTTTCATATCCTTTATTCCACCGGAATATTTTAGTTTTAAGCATGAAGAAATGCTAGAACTAGGTAAGAGTTTTTAGTGCCTTAACGGGCATTCCGTCGTCGGCAACATAACGGGTAAATATTTTACCCAATGATTCATTTTTGGTAGCGTGTTTTAGTAAAGTATTATTTGTCGACTCTTTAGAACTACTTTGGACGGAGTTAATTTGGAGCACATTAATGTCAAGCATGTGGAATAATTTAAGGTGATTAATAAATCGTGACGTGGAAAACCCTTTGCAACTTATGATTTTAGGGAGCTTCAAGCACCTAACTTTTTCTATTTAATCCCGTTGGAAATATCTCTAGAAATAATATCTATGTATCAGGCGCGGATCAATTTTTTATGGTACAAAACAAGTAAAAAATTTGTTTTTAAAAGTTTATTAAAAACGACATGTTTATATTATATTAAAAACAATAAGGTAAAATAGAATACAAGATCAGTTCAATATAAATTAAAATAAATTAACGTTTTGGCTATAAAAATAATTTTATTTATTTTTAATGTTTTTTTTTATTTTAAACAATTTATTTGACTACATCATACTAAATTGCTTGACCAATTTTTCGACCAAAAAAAAAACATGCAATTGTTAACAAAATTTTGGAAGAAGGAATATGCTTCACTAATTTTAAAATTAAGTAATGAATTTAAGTCGAACTGTTTGGGCTTTAATCTAAAGATACATATATAATTATTCTGGTTTAAGTTGATTACAGCTAATTTTTTTAACTTAAATTACGGAAAGACAATGGAAAGACAAAAATAATTTTGGCTGCACATACATACGTACATATGTACCTTCAGCCGAAAATGTGCTAATGCCACAATTTTTGATGCAGTTCAATAGAGTTAACAAAAATACATCGTTTGCAGAAAAAATACAAATATTTTTTTCTAGTTCTTGTTTTGCAACGATATGTATATCCAAATGCTAAAGATGTTATTCCAAAAATGCTAAAGAAAAAGCGCTAGGGCCCATTGAAATGTGAAAATTTAAAAAATTTGTTAATAGTCAACATTGAAATAAATAAAATAATTTTATAGTATATTTTATTTTTTGCAAATTGACATGCGAAAATGTACATTAAAAGCATAAAATATATAATAAAAAAGGTGATAAGTTACAAAAAGCTATGTAAAACAAAATGTATTATTTCTAGTTGGTTTGCAAGCCAATAAAGAGTCATCAATGAAGCAAAACTGGATTTATAGACTTCAAATATATTCAGAACTAGAGACCTTAGAAAATTTTTTCTCTCTCCTATAAAATTTATACATTGGACTACATCCTTTTCGCCTGAGGGTAATGATATATACGGACTCACCATTGTTTCACTCATTTTTATGTATTTTTGTATATCAAAGAACTTTTCTAATTAATGCACTTGAAATTTGACACTTATATAATTCTTCTTTGGTGAACTTTTACTAGACCATATATTCATATCGCTCATTTCGTGCAAGACCGTCACAACTCAAAATTTGGCATTTTCGAGTTAGTAATGCAGAAATGTTCTCCTCTTAAATCTCTACAAATTGATCTAAGAACGGAGAGAATTATCGAAAAAATAACGGTAATACAGATGCTTTTGACGCTATGACCTCTTGTAACAACCTTGAGCAATTAACATCAACAAGGTCACATTTCAGTTTTTTTGTTGGCATTCCTCTTGTACATGTGGTTTTCTTTGTAGCAAAAAAGAAACATTTGATTTTATAACTGTATATAAAATAAATAATAAAATAAATAATAATAGGTTGGAATCTTAAAAAGGCTCTCCTGTAAAGTTTCAAATTTTGAGTTGTGACGGTCTTGCACGAAATGAGCGATATGTATATGTATATGGGAAGGTAGAATGGCAATGCATATAAAATTTAAATTCAATGCCTACTATGATGAAAATATGATACGAAAAACGGTTATATTCAAATGTATATAGTAAATAATTATCATAGCACAAATAAAAATATTGCATATACTAAGGCTTATTAATAATTCAACCGCTCGCATATTCAACCCAAACGTTTGTTTTTCGGAAATAGATGGCACTTGCTGGGATTGAATGTATAATAATATGTATTTAAATACAGTAAACTAGATGTTTCATTGGAAATATATAATAAATAACTATTAGGATAAATACTTGGATACTTATTGAAAATTTGATTAGAGATTCTATAAAAAACAAAAAAAAAACTTGATGGGATTTCCAAAAATTTTGTACATTCGGAAATTCGTGTATTATCGAAATAAGCAAAACATATTTTTATAATTTAGGGGGGGGGGGGGGGGAAATATCGTTTCCCCCCCCTGAATCCGCGCCTGCTATGTATATAAAAATATATTTAATATTTAGAATACTCTCGCACAAATTGCTATTTGCTTTTTAACTGCACACGTTTTTGTAGTATTTTGAATTGTTTTTGATTTTATTAGCAATTTGTATTTACATTGTTCATAATGTATGTAAGTAAAACGTATATAAATTCCACATTATTAAGATTACCGGTTTATTATACCAAAATAACATTTTAAAATAACCGACTTGGGCAAAGCTAAAATAACCGGTTTAAACAGGTCGAATAATAACCGTTCGATCTCCCTAATAATTTGTATTATTATTAATGAGAAGTTGTGTAATAGTAGGGTAAAAGTCACTATTATGCAGATCGTCAATTACATACCAATTACACATTGGCACAATGGCGATGGAGACTATTGCGAGATCTATGTTTTGAAAATGTGTTGTGTGTACTAAAATGGGTTGCAGATCCATCATTTAATGTGGAGAGATTGTTATTCATTAGGAATGTTTCGATTAATGAGCCTCTGATATTTGTCTAAGTAGATCCCCATATGGGATTACAGTCATTAAAATCCCCAACCAAAATAAGTGGGGTATTTATATTTGCTACAAGACTATTCAAATCAACTGATTGAATTGGATCGAGTGGGGGAAAATAAATTAATAGGATTGAAAATGTAAACTTTGTGTTAATTTCCAGACCATACACTATACCATGCATCGCCATTAGGTAAAATGGCCGCTTTTCTGAGCAACTGTGATAAGAATCAAATTGGATTTTTACTTTTGTTGTTGTTGTTGTTTAGTTACAAATACATACTTCAAAATAAAGAAGAGTTATTTTTGATATAAAATACCGTTACACATCTGTGTGTCAAAGTTAATCAATACAATTTTTTCTGCAAATGTTTTTGCAAGTTCAGTATTTCTTGGTCTACTTTCTTAAAAGTGCTTGTTTCTCGAATTTCGTTGGTAATAATTTGTTAGTGTAAAATGGAAAATGAGGTGGCAAGTAAGTACATCGTATATGCGTGTTTAATGAAAAGTGCTTGATATTTATTTCGCTTCACTTAAAATCAACGCATTAGCCACGAATAACCTTAAAAGAGTACAATTTATCTAAAACTTTAACTTTCTGTAAGCATTAAACAATTTTGACCTCATTTTACCTCTTTCAAATTAAATCGAACTAAAAACTAAAAAAAACTGTGATAGTTGACAAAACTGACAAGCCGGGCACATGGCGTTTTAACATAATTCGGGTACACCTCCTCCATTTTCGAAATAACGGTATATCTCGAAAACCAGAGCCAATCTTAAAAAACCGCGGGCACCACTGGATTCAGCGTACCCGAATTATGTTAAAACGCTAGGTGCCCAGCTTGTCACGAAAAAAAGTGTCAATTTCTTGCACAGTGTTATTAATTATTATTTTAGACGTTTTTGCAGCGGCATTTTTATGAGAGGTCCAGCCTATTTAAACAAATTTATTATTAACTAATTTATTATTCCTGAAAATCAAGTAAAATTTTAATCAATTGAGACTTTTTTTAAATCACCGTATTTTTCCTGATTTTAAGAGAAGTTATGGTTTAGATAAGAAATCAAAATATGAAGAAACTTTTTAAACTTTATCATTATCAAAGCTTGTTCGATTTCAAGTTTACTCATATATATTTGATTTACCGAACATGGCTGATAACTTTATTTTTCTTCATTTTATAGCTCTACTCTATAGGCTTGGGTAATACTCTATAGGCTTGGGTAATACTCTATAGGCTTGGGTAATCCATGATTTGGTTTTCTATTACCTATCTAATGACACTTCGGTTATTAAGACGAATCTTAAAATACCTAAAATGTCAAATTTCAAAATGAAAAAAATTGAAAGTCGAGTAAAAACATATAACACATAATCTGACAGCGCATATTTATAAATGCTGATGAATTTTTTACAATAAAATTCAAACTCAATATGAAAATCGTTATTTTAGTACGAAAATTCATGCGTAGGGAATTAGTAGTTAATCGTTTATTACATGATTTGTCTCACACACACCCACATCTAAAAAGGGACTAAAATATGTTCAGAATAGATACAAAATAAAACAACATGTTATTTAGTTGTTATGATTTTATTAGTTAGAAATCTAAAAAAAAATATTTTTATATTAAAAAGTAGAATTTTCTAAGAAATTAATTTTAATCGATTAATTGACATAAATTGTTCGAGTTATTCGTTATTGAAAATTGGCTTCTTTGATTATTCGACCAAATAATGGCGAAAATTTTCTTCGATTAATCGAACAACGATTAATTGAGTGGATACTCTAGTATTGTGGTTATTTTATTGAACTGTTTAAGGTTTTTAATCAAAATTTTTAATTTTTTTTTCAGGCTAAAGTTCATTTAATTTAATTTTCATTAAATTATTTTTATGAAAAAAGGAATTTTTACAACTTGAAATGAATTAAAATAAATTGATAATCTTTCAGTATTGTCTGAGCTGGGAATTGAACCCAGGTTTTCACGGACAGATTGCCCTGACATGTTTCAATTGCAACCACACAATCTCCTCAAAGGGGTTTGCCGAAGTCTTAACACTCACCACCATCGAAGGCGGCTGGCAGTCAATAACATAAATTTTTAAACCAAATTGGTAGATGGAAAAAAGTTTTTGAATGATTATATATTTTAATTAATTTACACGCAAAATAATTTTTCGAATTTTTGCATTTAATTAACTAATATATTTTGTGCCCATATCCTCTTTTAAGTTTGCCTTTATTTATTTAAAACCTATTTAATATATACGTTTACATTCTATTTTAATTTTCTTTAACTTTCATTTGAGTCGTCGAAAAATTGCCTGTCGACTAAAACAGAGATAATAGAAAATATCAAGTGACTGTTAATAGTAATCGATTATTGTCAATAACGACTAAGAAAATACAAATACTGTTCCGGTACTGTCGACTTGTGTCGACGTCGAATTTCATAATAGGGGTGAATATTGCTTATTTAATTTTATTTTTTTTATTTTATTTTTAATCACACACAACAAAAGAAATCTAATTAAAATAAATCAAAAAAAAACAAACTGATATTTTTCAACAACTCAACGTTCGTTAATAGTTTCCCAACTTTAGTACTTTACGTTAAAGGAAATGTACGATATAGGACGAATCTCATAAGAAGCTCATGAACGAGTATATCAGCTTAGCTGTCAATTGAAAAAGCGACGTATAAAATACAAAGTATTTTTTTTAGTTTTGTAAAAAAGCAATTTTATACTTTATATATGATTTTTGAAAATTGACTCCAATTCTATTATAATCATCATCTATCTGCGGTTATACTTTTTTTTAAGTTTCTATTTCTAAATAATCCTAATGGCACAGATCGTAAGTGAACTTAAGTTTTCATTCCAAATATTATTGCACATTGAAGAAAAATAAGCAAAAAATGTTGTTTTGTTATAACTGTTTAAAATATTGTTCAAGATAATTAAAACTTTGCCCATTAGTACTTTTAAACATGGCGATTGCAAAGGTTCCAATAACTCAAATTTTGCTTAAGTCGACTTAAGCATATTTTCCTTTTGCCACAGAAATAAGTAGAAGTAGCTAAAATTATTTGAGAAATTATATTAAACATTTTTGGACATAAGTACAAAATTTGTCAATTGAAAAATCGTCAAATTTGGGGAATAAATCGTGAAATCGCCAATAATCATTTTTGGAAAAAAAAAAAAAAAAAAAAAAAAAAACCTCAATTCTGGTAACCGTGATTGTAATACTTTGTAAGTGCTTAAAATCGGTATATTTTTTTTACCAGAGTTAAATTTTTTGTATAACATTCCAACATCTTAACCTTTTTTGCTTATGCAGCATCCGTAAAAATCATTCAAGCAAAAAAAAAACTAATAAACATGCCAATAAAAAAATAAATAACTTGTATCTTAAAGTTCTGGTGCTGTCTCGTTTTTTTGGCATTTTGCCTGTGACGGGTATTTGGCCAAGGGATGATTTTAAACAAGTACAATTCAAGTGGATAACACTACCTATGCTGGCGACCACAATATCGATAGCATTTGCAACAACAGATTTTTTTCTAAATCTGAAAGTGATGTCGGAACAAGGCTTAAAGTTGACAACAACAGGTGAGTAATGAAACAAAAGAAGGACACGAAAGAAAAAAATATGAGGAGGGAGGGATGTAGAAAAATAAACTTGTCTATGTCCTTGTATACATTGCTGTAATATAATTATTTGTTTTTCTTATCTTTGCCTACCCTTATCGTATTTTCATTTCTTTTTGTGGTTCTTTTATTTTTTCTACTTATTTCAATTTAATTCTTTTGTTATTTTTGCTTTTGTTAGGTCCTTTAAGCTTTAGCATTGAATGCTTAAGTGCCATTATTGTTTTTCTATGTTTCTCACGTAATTGGCCAAATTTGATTAAGTCAACGCGTCACTTGGACAATATATTCTCGCATCCAATCTACACCTGCCCAGATTCTCGTAAATTGAATCAACGTATACGTTTCATAGGCTGGTCATTTCTGGTGGTATCCTTACGTAAGTCATTCATTCGGGAAAAATTATTTTTGTGTTATATTTTATTACTTAATTTTTTCTTTTGGGTTTTTAAGTTGAACATTCATTTTATGTCAGCAGTGGCATCTACAGTAATTATTTGCAAATTAGAGAGTGTAATTTAACCGTGGACTTTTGGCATAACTACTATGTGAGGGAGCGCACGCAAATCTTTTCGTTGGTGGATTATAAAGTTTGGTTGATACCGCTTGTGCAGGTATAGTACATCGAAAGGGTACTTTTTTAAAAGTAAATTTTTGGATATCGGGTATTTTTGGACAGGTTTATTAAAACAAATAACTACTTTATTTGCAAAGCATAAATGCATTTAATTGCTCTTTTTCTCTTAATAAATCCATATGATA
The DNA here is from genome assembly GCA_943735925.1 of Pollenia amentaria. NCBI lineage: Eukaryota > Metazoa > Arthropoda > Insecta > Diptera > Polleniidae > Pollenia > Pollenia amentaria. Next base: position 204,747,394 of record OX031009.1, on the reverse strand, counting down.
TTTTGTGAAATGTTACAAATTTCTAAAAAGGTACATTTTTCAAAAAGTTTCTTTATTATGAAAGGTTCTTTTTTCAAAAGAAACTTACAAATTTTTATAAGGTACTTTTTCAAAAAATCGAATTTTTCTAAAAAGGTCTTTTTTCTGAAGAACGTACTTTTTTCTAAAAAAAAAAAAAAAAAAAATATCAATATTACATTTGGTAAAATTATATATTTTCCTAAAATAGGTACAGTTTATAAAAAGGTACTTTTTCTGAAAATAATTTTTTGAGACAATACTAATTCAGAAAGGTACGTTTTCCAAAAGCTACGTTTTCCTAAAGAAACTTATTTTAGAAAGGTACTTTCTTCAAAAAGGTAATTTTTCTAAAAAGCTTCTTTTTCTAGAAAGGTAGGGCTTTTCTAAAGAGGTACTGTTTTCTAAGAATAAACGTTTTTTTTTTTTAAATAAAATTATAGTTTCTTAAAAGACACTTTAGCTTTAAAGATACTCTTCTCTTAAAAGGAATATACTTGCTTTTCAATAGTATTCTGTAGAACGGTTTATCGTTAAAAAGAGATTTTTCCCAAAAAGACGTACTTTTTCAAATGGAGGACCTTATTCAAAAATAAACTTTTTCCTAAGAATTTTTGTTATTTAAAAAACGTTTTTACCTAAATAGTACTTTTTAAAAATGTGCGTTTGTAAAAGTTTTTTTTAAGCGGTGTCTTTTTAAAAAAGAAATTTTTCTTTATTTTTCAAAATGTACCCTTAGGAAAAATGTACTTTTTTTTTAAGAATGTTCTGTTGCTTCTTTTTTTCATAAAAACTGTCTTTTTGTAGAGTATTGTACTTTTGTTTGGAGAATATTCCCCCAAAAGGGCATAATTTTGATAAGCTGTACGCTTTTATATTTTTTTTTATTAAAAAAAGTTCAATAAAGAAGGGACTACACTAATAGAAAAGGCGCCATAACGCTGTTGTATTTCGACATCGGTATTGTCACAAGTGTCTTCGTTTTCGACCGCATGACACTTTACATCACTGTGATGTCAGCCTCAACATCAGTACGCCAAATTGTCATGAGGATCAAAAATTTAAATTATGTCATCAATGGGATGACATATTGGCATCACAAAAATGACGAATCGGAGTCAGTTTTTTTTTAAAGTATGTCATCAGTGCGATGACAAACTGTCATCAAATTGAGTCATTGTAGTTGACCTTAAGACAAATTGAGAAAATATCATTATTTACTTACCCGTTACACATGTTTGTTTCACTCTTGTTGTATTCCACCCTTTGTTCACAGAAGAACTCCCAATTATAAGACACCAGCAGCATGGCCGATATGGTTTTCGTAATAATTCTACTTGAAAAATTTTATGTATTTAAATGAATAATTTAAAAAAATAGAATATGGGAATTTTTGCTTCTAATTTTACTTTTTAAACATGAAAATAATGTTAATGATATATTATGACATAATATATTATGTCATCGCACTGATGACAGTTTGTCATTGCACTGATGACATGATATATAATGTCATCGCACTGATGACAGTTTGTCTGTACTGATGTCAAAATACGTCAGCGTTATGACTTTTCTCTGTCAGCGTTATGACTTTTCAGTGTATACACAAAATGTGGCGACGAATTGATGTCACTGTGGTCATAGCATAGATGACGCATAAAATATGACAAAATTTTAGGATGACGTTCGTCATTGAATTGATGTCAGCTTTTGCCTCATTGATGCCATTTGTAATAACAATGATGTCACAATTCTGATGTTAGAGCATCATCAATATGAAGACGCATTTTTCTATGAGTGTACTTAAAATATGATTAAAAAGTCCCTTTATGCGTGTAAAGAGTAGTCCATAAAGGAGTAGGAGTACTCCAAAACTACTACAAGAATATGGTTAAAAGGTGGTCTATTTAACATTACGATGTCCTAGGAGTGGACCATATAACCCACCGAAGTAGTCCCTAAACTACTCCATGGAGTACTCAAGTGGGTTAGTTTCGAAAGTACTCCATGTTACTACTTTTTACCTAATCGCCTTTTATGGCGTGCACTCTAATCCATTATTGCTGTTATTATATATATTTACTTGGTGTTTTTAATTTTTTTTTCACAAATTTTAAAAAAACTATCCTGTTTCACTTTTAAATAAACAATTAAAAAGGGATAACATCAGGGCTACCAATGTGTAATACTGTAAACTATAGTATACCTATACATGATGCAGTTGTTGGCAGCACTGCATGTTAATTTGTCTAATATGGTTTATACAACAGTACACTGGACCATGTTGTAAGTAGTCAATTTAAGCCACAAAGTTTTATATTTCTTAAAAAAAAAAATTTAAAAAAATTATAGTGGTAAAATAACGAAATTTTGTCAAAAAGGTACTTTTTTATTTTTTTCTTAGTGATTCTATTTTTCTTTTCTTTGGTTTTTTCTGATGCTGGGTACACACTATGCAATGCATTTCCGCAATCTGACAAATTTCTTTGGTAGATTGCATCGCTTGTATTCGAGTTTATGATCTCATTTCGGATTGCATTCGAGATTTCATCAACATCAAAATATTTTAATATTTTGAGATTGCATTGATGTAGATATTGCACTGTCTGTATCGTGATTTTAAATTTTTATTTGTTTAGTTCATTGACAACAAGGAAGCTGTAAGCATCTACATTTAACATTTTCTTAACCGCATAACAAAAGTCAAGTACGTGAAAACCGAAAATGAAGATTGCGTTTATCATTTAACTGTTGATTGCAGTGTGTGTTTTAAAATAATGCAATCTGAATGAGAAATTCGTTGCGTAAATGCCTTGCATAGTGTGTATCAAGCATATTAGGCATTTTTAAAGAAAGTTGTTAGTTCCCAAAAAGGCAGTTTTTTTTTTTTTTTGCAAAATGGTAAGTAATTTCTTTTGGATAAAAGTATATATTTATGTATTTTGATAGCAAAAATAATTGTTAAAAAAGGGAATTTATTTGCAAATATTTTTCGTTCTTTTTGTTAAGAATGCTTTATATTTGTTAAAAAGTTAATGGAGTTTTTAATAAAAGCTTTTCTTAAAACCTTTGGTACCTTATTTTAAAAAGGTATTTTTTTAAAGTAACTGGTTTTTGTAATAAAAGCTAATTTTTTTTTAAAAAAAAGGAGTATTGTACATTTTTTGTAATACATTAAAAACTATTTCCAGTGGTTTACAATATCAATGACATTTACTTGGAATTTTGTTGATATATTTCTTATTCTTATCTGTACCGGATTGGCGACAAGATTTCGTCAATTCCACTGGTGTATAAAGTGCCACCTTAAAAAGGTACTTTTATCCAATATATAATTTTAATTAGAGCCTAATTAACTCTTCTATCTACTTTTTTTCTTTGCTAATTAAATAAAAAAGAATATGCCAAATGATTTTTGGTACAAAATTCGCCAAGATTTTTTAGTTCTCAGCGATTTACTCGGTCAATACGATGATAAATTATCGAGTCTTGTGCTATTGTCTTCGGCCCAAAATATGTATTTTTTGGCAGTGCAAATGTTCCATAGTTTTCTGTAAGTGATTCTTATGTTACTAAAGAATTAGAATGGAAAACTTAAATTTCCCTCTTTCCCTTTCTATAAATAGGTACCATGGCAACTTTATGAATGATTTGTATTTTTGGATTTCCTTAACGTTTGTCGCTTTTCGCTGCTACTTCATGATGATCACCGCGTCCAGTATCCACGATTCCGCAAATGAAATAAGATCATCGATGTACGAGATTCCTACGGCTCACTGGTGTTTAGAGGTAAGTAGGTCCGGCAGGAGTAGCTTATTAAACTTTTTACATTTAAATATTTTGTCATTGAAGTGGAATTGTGTAAAGGAGTTAATATTTATATCGATTTCAGCTTAAAAGACTTAATGAAGTCATTGTGTCTGATATGTTTGCATTAAGTGGGAGAGGATTCTTTTTCCTTACAAAGCGTCTGATGTTTGCGGTAAGTCTTGTGTTTCTAGAGATAACCCAGTAAATGTTTTTGTTATTAATATATTAACTAAACACTTAGTTAACTTAGTTTATAGGTATATTAAGTTGTCGTCAGAGTATGAAAACAAACAAAACAGTTCGCAAACGTTTGCAAAATGTACAAAACTAATCAAGATTTTTAAATTGTATTGTACATGAGCAAAACCAAAACAAAAACTTTTCAAGTGACAGAGAGAGAGAAAACGAAACAATTAGATTTTCACTCATCTGCATTATTTTATTTACCGTTACAATCGTACAATGCGTTTTACATGATTAGGGTCTACATTTTGAACTGCCTTTATTTATCAAGAATTGCTGAGGTATTTATACAATGATTTCAATTAAACAATTTGGGCTATTAATTAAAAAATTAATTAAATATACAACAATAAAAAATTAAAGCCCTAATCATGTAAAACATAACGCAACGCAAAATAATGACTGATTTTCAAAACAAATATTAAATAATTTGGAAGTGTTGTTTAATCGCTAAGTATCGGTACGATCATGCATGGCAAAAAGTGCGCGCCTAATGACTGTTCGTTTGACAACTAACCCTTTCGCAAGTGCGATTAGTCTTAAAAAATAAAAACCCTATACTTCTTATACGCTCCACACCACTAGTGGGGAATGAGGGTATACTAAGTTTGTAATTCCGTGTGAAACTTTTTTATTATACATCTAGCTCCTTGAGTAATTCAAAGTCGATTTAGCCATGTCCGTCTGTCTGTCCGTCTGTTGAAAACACGCTCACTTTCGAAAAACGCAAAAGAAAGGAACAAACTTGGTCTCAAATTGCTTGTAGTTATCCTAAGCAAAATTGACGTCCAGCAACATCGGTTTAGTAGGATCAGAACTATGAATCAAAATGTGGAACCACCACCCTTAAAAAAATTTAAAATTTTGATACAAAAACTAACATAAATGGTGGAATAATGCACGGAATGATATACAATTTTGAACGAATTTGCTTTATACGACTAAAACCCGTAATAAATCATACTAAAATTTGGTACGTCACAGTTTTATAAGACCAGAAATCACACTGTAAAATTTTTTGAAGATCGGTCCAGAAATGACCTTAGACCCCATAGAAACCCTTCTCCCGAAAAACGGTTTAGTACGCCTAAAACCGTAATCAACAACGCTATCATAAAAAAATTTGGTACGACACAGTTTTATAGGACCTGAAATCATACTGTAAATTTTTTGAAGATCGGTCCATAATATACACTAGGCCCCATATAAACCCTACTCCCGGAAAACCGTTTAGTACGCCTCAAACCGTAATAAATAGTGCTATTATAATGAAATTCGGTGCATCACAGTTGTGTATGATGGGAAATCACACTGCCAAATTTCGTGAAGATTGGTCCATAATTGACCATAGGTCCGATACAAGTTACCCTCCTAAAAATCATTTAAGTTCGGCTAAAGCTGTTACGAATCATAATATATTACACAAGCAAGTTCAAAGGTCTAACAAGAACGGCATAAAACTTTCTTATTGTCGGTCAATAATTTAATTCAGGTCTAAACCGCAACCAATTTTAATGCTGACATTCGTTTTTGTGAAGATTTGTTAATAATATATATGTATTAATCATATAGAGCCCACTCCTGTCGGTGTAGGGTATTAAACATTCGGCACAGCCGAATATAGCACACTAACTTTTTTATACTAAGAAATTTTGTTTTATAAGTTTTTTCCTCTTACAGCCGTACCTAAACAAGAGCGTAAAGCGTTTTCTAGCAGTCAAAAATTCTCATGCCCATACAATTTGTATGAAGCAGCCCTCAAAATCGCGGCGTCCAAGCTTTGCAATTGGAAAATCCGATTTTGACAGTGCGTTTAATAGTGAAGTTGGCCGCTATTGTTAATAAATTATGACAGTTTAGCTATTTTTGTTTTGTCATTTATTCATTTTTTAATTCCTGTATATGGGTTTATTAAACAAGTTCGTGACACAACGTTGACGCTTTTGTTTTGATTAGAAATAGTTCACAACCCTGTGTATGAACTCATCTAGAAAACTAATTTATGTACCTTAATTTTGAAGATATCAAAAACTTTGAAATTGTGTTTTAATTGTTTCAGAAATTTATTATTTATGACCCTCTTTTCAGAAGGTCTTAGCAAAAATTATATTTAGACTCATTAGAGTGCTCCTCTCCACGGAAATCTTTAGTAAAAGGCGAAAGATTTATTCGACAACTGAAGAGAAGCCAGAGTGAATAAGACGTTATTTTTCTAAACTATAAATGTAAAATTTTATATAAACACAGTAGGAATTATAAAGAAAAAGTCGATTAAATTAAAAACAAAAGAATAAAAGGTATAAACATAAATAGGGGTTGTTAGCTTTTTAAAAAGAATCTAGACATCAATAAATTTCAAATAAATATGTACGTACAGATGTACATATAAAAGGGTCTGCTTAAAACGCCTGCTGATTATTTGCAGAGTTGTGTTTCTTTCGTGCAATTGTTTTTGTAGCAATGGTTTTTGACATCTTGAAAATTTGTTACACAAATAAATGCTGTTGCTCTTGAAATCTTTAAAATTTGTTACACAAACCAAATAAGGGTTGTTTTTCTAGTGTTGCATTGTTGTAGTTTTACGCAGACCTACTAATTGGACCATGGGATGAATAAATAAAGAAGTCATAATATGTGAATTCCTTTTTATTTTCCAAAAATTCCTTTTTATTGTCCAAAAATGTTTAATTATTACAAATTTTATGATTTTAAAAATTTCATATTACAACCAGCGTTACCGTCGGATATTTTCAAAAAGTACCAAAAAGTGGATTTAATCAAAAAAAGTGTCACCAAAAAAAGCATTTCAGAAAAAAAGAGGGCACCTCTTTTAAAATCAGAATAAATACACCAAATTATGTTATTCCATGTATTTTGTTCAATTAATTTAAAATATCAAATAACATTTTATAATTGGTAAAACAATCACAGAAAAAATTATATGTATAAGTAGTAAGCGAGAACTTTTGATGTGATTTTAATTGACCTTAGCGTGCTGAATCCAAATCTGTTCACAGATTGGTTCTATCACGTCTAGTTTTTGTGGCAAAGACCAATATTTCGCCAGCACTTACTAGCGAATGATTTGCAATTCCTGTTTATTAAGAGACCTTTCTTATTTTTAATAAAAGATATTAAATTTATTTGATCCAATATTTCGGTACCCCATTAATATTTTTTTTTTTTATAAAAATGAAAAGAGCTTAATTAAAAAAAACCAATACAAATAATTTTAAGGTCGAATAAGAGACAATTTTAACAAGATTTTTTTATTGTTGTTACAGTTTCCCGATATTTAGAAAATAGTGGCGGTACAATTTTGAAATCAAAAATGAATGTTATTTTTGTTTTCAAAAATTTATAAAAAAAAAATTATGCAAAACTTTTACATGTTTATAATTTAGCGGAAAGCTGGGTATTTAACGAATATTTTTCGGTGCATAATTGGCGACGAGCGTGAAAAAATCATACAATCCTGTCTTATACAGACATTAGTATACACAATGGCCCTTCACACACTAGAACAATTATGCCAGCACAAAATGACTGCTTAAGGGCAAGCGAGGTGAAGAGAATAGTTTTTCGTTGGCGTAAAGTTTCAACCGGCTTCAACCCCGCACAAGCAGCATAAAACCAATACATGCACATTTTCGTAAACAAATAAATGCAAAAAACACTAATACATACAAAGCTGTGTACACGTATACATTTTATGCCAGATGAAATAATCCCGTGTGTGACGGAAAGAACAAAAATTGTGCGGCTTAAAAAATAGTCTAGTGTGTGAAGGATCAATGATATAAGTACATATTTATTTCATCATGGTATAAGCATAAAAGCAAGTGGCACTTGCCAATTTCACTTGCTTGCGAATAACTAATATGCATACATGTCTACAAAAATTATTCGCAACAAATACTTAGAGCAGAGTTGGGCAAAATAGTTCCTTTTGTGGAATCGTTCCGACCGATCCGAAAGATCAAAGAAACTAGGTCGTTCGTTTCGTTCATCGTTCCTGTTTTTTACTTTAAACAATAAATTAAAGAGGAAACAAATATTTGTTGTTTTTTTCATGTTGTGGCGTAACAACTATAGAAAAATTTTTATGTGTGTTGTTGATTAAATTAGAAGAATTTTTTATATGTGTTGCCTACTTTCGTGTATTTATATCGTATAAATACACGAAAATCGGCCACACTGATCCCAATACAAAAAATCAACCTTGTATACAAAAATAAGTGATAAAATACATTTGATGATCCAAGGGATTGCAATTGCGGAACGAGGAACGATATAAAAGGAACTATTGAAAAAGTCCGCACCGTTAGGGAATCGTTCAATAGAACAAGGTCGTTCCGGAACGACTCAACTCTACATGCATGACAAGAAAAAAGATTTCACATAAAAATTACTATCATTAAAGCTGGTAGTTTTAATAAAACAGAAATAACAAAAAAGTATCTCTTCATTTACACGGTGTTTAGATTTACCAGTACTGGCAAGACAGTTGCAATACATGCAAACTTTTTCACTAATACATGTACACTTTTCCAACTGTCTTGTCTACTGTCTGCAAATTTTGCAGATAGTAAAATGGAAAGAAATTTGACATTTGCTGACAGTAATTTCAAGTTTTGTTCGCAAAAGTAAAAAAAAAATCAATAATTAAAAGAAAATTAATAAATTATGCTTTGGTCTTGCATGTTTTACTTAAGGGTTGTCTATGTTCACAAAAAATAGTTGTTCAATGCTATTTTTAATTTGTTAAGTTCTTATAAAACAAGTTTAGCTAGAACTTGCACTGCGACATTCACGTTAGACATTTTTTTTAAAGTGAACTGTCTTAACTACTGTCTGGACGCCTACGTCACGAAGACAGCAAGTAGTGTTTTTGGCAACTAATATGTCTTTTCTTACTGTCTTACCAGTACTGGCAAATGTAAACGTTAGGTTAGTAAAAAGTATCAAAAAAAAGTGGCTAGAATTACATTTGGGTGCATTTTGTAAAAGTAGCAAAATAGTATCCAAGCAGCAGTGCTACCTTTCAACTTTTTTAAAAAGGGGCACAAGAAGAGGATTTACAAAAAATAAGTGGCACGAAAAGGGGAATTCTGCAAAAAGGGGCAACTCGAAAAACAAGAACATTTTTAAAAGTTAAACAGAAACATGCCTGTTCAACGATTTCGAACGTTAACGTTCGCATAGAAAATTACATTGAAAAAAATTTTGAAATCTTGTTTTTGTTATAATATTATTTTCTATGTGAACGTTAACGTTCGAAATCGATGAACAGGCATTAAAAAAATTAACTTCTTATATAAATAATACATTTAATATGTACATATCTATATATATTATAAATAAGTTGTCCTATGTTCGAAATTTTATATAAGTTTGCAGTGCGAGCATTGACATTTTTTAATTATTGATTTGTAATCCTTCAGTTAAAATTTAAATCTTAATAATATGGTTTTCAATTGAGATATTAATATATGTTTTAATTTATACGCAAATGCTAACCAATTTGTTAAAAATTAATTAAATATTCAGGGTCAGGTGTACCATAAAATTGGTGCGTTATTTTCATTCGACAACGAAGACTAGAAAATTTAATTTTTAATACAAAGACGTAAACGTATGTTATTGTATTGTCCAGCAACGCGGGCAGGGTTACTGTAGAATAAAATAAAATACAAATTGTTTGAGAAATACATATACAGTCGAACTTCCCTATAATGAAACTGCACGCGACCAGAAAATAATAAAGTTTATAGAAATTTCATTATACAGAACTTTATTTTTTTTTATCACTTTTGTTTATAAAAACCGGTATTTTAGTTTCGATTACACTTCCACGTACGTCGGCTATCGATTTGACTTTTGCTGAATTAATATCCTTAAAATGTCAAGTTTAAAGTCTGTTGCGTTTAGTAGTTAATTGCTTGTTTCTACAGTTTTAGAATTGCCTATTAAATAAAGTGCTGGAAAATAAACTGTTTAGCTACAAAACTTTATGTGTTATTTCTTTAACTTTAACTGATCAAATTTTCTTAAAATAAATGCTGCTACATTTTCTTTCACTGAACACGAGCGACTGCTGTCAAAACTTTTATAACAACAGAACCTTTTTCATTTACTCCTATTTTCATCTTTGGTTATCGCCTAATAGAAATTTTTTTGAAATAATTTATTATATGGAGACAAAAATTTATATTCGAAAAATTGGATCATTCTAAAGAAAGCTTCATGGTATGGAAATTTATTATGAGTAATTAAGAAAAAACTAGCACAGCGGATGCACTACTATGAGGTAAAGTAAAAACATACGAAGATATAAAAGCTGGCAGGCACATCTGCGTTCAAAAAGGGGCTAAAGGGATACAAAAAAATAAAAAATGATAATAAAGGGGATTGAAAAAGTGGCAAAATGCGACTTTAATAGTTTGATGTTCACTTTTAACTAAATCCGTTCTATTACACTTTTAATAAAAGAACTCGACTAGTTTATTCTTTGACTCGATGTATACGAATGTCTCTTTATTTTCAAAATCTTAATATTAAATAGCAAAATGAATATTAAAACTAAAGTGCTTATTTTATTTATTTCCTAGTTTTATTCTTGGAATTTACTAATTCTGCCGGGCTATAAGTGGAACTGATTCAATTGCATTTTGTAGTTTATTGGTCTACTTTTAATGTGACCACTCACGAAATGCAAGAACAAAAGATTACGAGAAGTTTAATAGTTCAATAAATTAAATGTATTCTAAGTACGTATGTATGTTTGTATACTTTGTTGTGGACAAATATTCATAAGTACTTATGCATTTTATGGATTAAAAAGAATTGTAAGTGTGACCGTATGTTAAAGAAAATATATGTATATGTAAAATGTGTTTAAAATGTGTTTGTATTATTTTATATAAGTATTTTATTAGGGCGTATCATAACTCCCCCATCGTTAGAGTGAAGCTCCGGTGAACTAGTAATATAAATTCTTTTATTATTTTTAACATAAAATATAATAATGATAGAAATCAATATGACAGTGATTCCAATATTGCTGCCAGTACTTATTATAGAGGTTTTAAGTATTTTATGTTTTACAGTTTTCATTGTTTCATTGAAGTGTATTTCTTTAATAGCTAAGTCAGGAATAGAAATATTATAATCTTTTGTTTTTAAAATAAATTCTTCTAAAATAAACATTTCATTAATATTTACTTTGTAATTTTCATAGTTTCTTAATCTAGTTTTAATAATACAATTTTCAAATTTTATTAAATACGTTTTTAAGTTTTTTAAATTATATAAATTTTTACAGTTTGTTGTTATATTTTCTTGGTAATTTTTAAATATGAGTAAACCTGGATAAATTTCTTTTTCTTCCTGATCTTTTGTAATAGTCATTTTACAATTGGGTTGCAAGTTGTTCACAATGTTTGTTAAACAATGGTCGTTTACTATTTCTAGTTTTTTGTATTCTATAGTATTTGATTTGTATATTTCGCCTTTGTTAATAAGAACTGTCTTTTCATTGAAGACTAAAGTTCTATTCTGTTTGTCAGGAATTGGTTCAAATGTGACTTCTGTAAATGTTTCGTTCGAAAACTTAGGAATATTCAAAGTTAAAATTGCTAAACTTTCTCTGTATGTAACGTATACTTTAGTATGAAGGTAAGATTCTATTTCGTCTATAAATTTATATTCGTCTGTAGTTAGTATGTCAGATGGGATTATTCCTAGTTTGGAATTAAAGATAACATGTCCGATTTCGTTTACGTGGTCCATCAGTAAATTTAAATCATTATTAATTTGAAAGATGTTTTTCAGAAATAAGGTTTCATCTTCTAAGTCAAGAATCTTGTTTTGTATTTCTCCCTTGAATGTATTTATGTATTTTTGAACAATTTTTTGTTGGTTGTTTATGTGTTCTGTAATATTTGTTATTCTGTCTGACACGGAAGTGCTGAGATAGGTTATTTCGTCTATGGCGGTAACCGTTTCTCTGTTACTTTTTTCTAACTTTTGAATTTTGTCAAAAATTTCTTTTTCGTCGTCGTTATCCATTGTTCCTGCAATGTATTTCATTCCTTTACCTATTGCGTTTATAAGTCCTCGTTTGTATCTGAATTTGGGTATTAAGTTTTCAATTTTTGCTTTGCATATTGCCAAACTTTTGTTAACACTGTCCAATAGTGGGGTAATGTTTGTATATGTGTCTGTTAATCTATGAATATTTTCTTGTATAACATTAACTGTTTCCAAATACTGTGTCGTGTTAATAATGTGAATTATTTTTAAGTGGTTATTAATAATCTTTACATCTTTTAATTTAATTGGTAAGTATCCATGATTATCCGTTAGGTCTTTTACTTCTAGATTTTGTGCTACTACGTCATGTAGAGTTGGTATAAGTAATAATATGAAGAAGATCATCTGAAAAAAAAATTAATGGCAAGGTTTATGTAATTTCCGAAGTGTTATCGTTTTGATATTTTCTTTTCCTCTTTATGTGGGACTTGTAATATTTATGACCTCGATCTGTTATGACGTGGTCGTTATCTAATTCTTTTACAATTATTTTCCTGAATTTTGAGTGGTTTTTACCTCCACGTTCATCTTTTAAATATATTGGTCCTGTTTGAATTTCTATCTCTTCCCGGTTCTTGTTTTGGTTTTCTATGGCTTTTTCTTTTATTTTAATCATTTTCTCTCTTATATTGGGATATTCTTCTCTACTTATCGTTCCATTCTTAAAGTCTATTGGTTTCCTACCGGTAGTGGAATGGATTGTATTATTATAATACTTAACGCATCTAAATATCTTTTCTTCTACTGTGTCTATGTCACTTTGAGAATCATGTTTAAGGATTCTTACATGTTCGTTTAGAGTATTATGAAATCTTTCGATATCCGCATTGGAAGTGTGATTATTATTTGACGTGAAATGTATTTCTATTTCTTGTTCACGTAAATATTCTAGGAGCGGTAATGCTTTAAAACCTAGTTCGTTATCCATTACGAGTTTTTTTATGCTTCCTGCAGATGATAAATATTGAGCTAAGGCAGTCTTAAATTCAATCCAAGATCTATTATTTATTTTAATAGCTTGTGCATGCTTTGAAAATTTGTCGATAAATGTTAAGAATAATTTCTTTTCTAAGCTGTAGTATACATCAGCGTGTACAATTTCTCCAGGGCTTTCCGGGGTTTCTGTTATTTTGAATTTCTGTTTTATGGGCTTTCGTTCGTACTTTTCCTTATTGCATGTATCGCAATTGTTTATAAATTGTGTTATACGTATTTTTAATTTTGGGTGGTAAATTTCTGATTTAAGTTCCGCGAAGTTTTCATTTATACCTCTATGATTGTTATTTCTATGTTCTTTTTTTATTTTTTCGACAAGTTCATTTTCGTCAACAATATCCTGTAGAATTATCCTACTTCTATAAATTTTAAGTTTATTAAAGTATTTGATTATGGTTTCTTTAAATTTTTCGTATAACATTTCATTTTCTATTACTACTGCATTGATTTTATTTGGGTCAAAGTGGTTTTTTATAAGAGTTATTAATGTTTGTTCGTCAAATTCTTTGGCAGATATAATTTTCCTTTTGTTCTGGAATATGATTTCGGTTTTTATTTTTAGCGAGCCAGAAGCTATTTGCTTAATGATATATTGTTGTTTGAAAAAGTTTAGTGGGGTATTTACTTCTTTTATGACCTCGTTTTCTTGTACTAAGTTTACTTCATTGTCTTCTATCTTAATTCGAGATAATGCATCTGCATTGCCATTCAGAACTCCCTTCTTGTATTTAATTTCGTAATCATATTCTTGCAATCGCAATCGCCAACGCACTAATTTAGAATTCGGTTCTTTGATAGAGAATAGCCATGTTAATGGTCTATGGTCAGTTTCTATCAGAAATTTCCTTCCGAACAAGTATGGTCTGAAATGTTTTGTCGCCCATACTATTGCAAGGAGTTCCTTCTCTATGGTACTATAATTCTGTTCTGAACCGTTTAAGGTCCGGCTTGCGTAACTAACAGGGAGTTTATCCTGAGAAAGAACGGCTCCTATAGCAAATTTACTTGCATCTGTTTGCAAGACGAATTTTTTATTGAAGTCGGGATATGTTAAAATAGGAGGATTAATTAGAAGTTTTTTAAGTGTTTCAAAGCTTTCTATATACTCTGTATCATTTATATTCATTATTACGTTCTTTTTTAAGTATTTCGTCATTGGTCTAGCTATTTTAGAGTAATCCCTAACAAATTTCCTATAGTATCCAGATAGGCCTAGAAATTGTTTAATTTCTTTTTGGTTTTATGGTAGTGGAAATTTTTGTACACAAATAATTTTTTCCGGGTTTGGTTTAATACCTTCATTAGTAACGACATGTCCTAGAAAATTCGTTGATCTTTTCATAAATTCACTCTTGTCGAGCTGTATTTTTAAGTTCACCTCTTTTAAGCGTTGGAACACTTTTACTAAAGATTCCGCATGTTCTTGTAAAGAAGTTGAGAATATTATTATGTCATCTAGATAGACAAGACATATTTTATTAATAAGGTCGCCTAGAACATTGTTCATTAACCTTTGGAAAGTGGCTGGCGCTGTTTTCAGACCAAAAGGCATACGTAGAAATTCGTAGTGCCCACCTTCCACACTGAATGCTGTTTTAGGAATATCTTCACTATGGATTTCAATTTGATGAAAACCTTTAGCCAAATCTAAGGTAGTGAAGTATTGACATCTTCCTAGTTTTTCTAGAATTTCATCAATATTTGGTATAGGGTATCTATCGTCCACTGTTTCCTCATTCAGTTTCCTATAATCTATGACCAACCTCCATTTCTTTTTGCCGCTGGCGTCCATTTTCTTAGGAACTATCCAAACAGGAGCGGAATACGGAGAATAGCTGTGTCTTATGATTTTCTTATCTAGCATTTCTTTAATTTGTTCGGTGACTTCTTCCTTGTGAATATAGGGATATCTGTACGTTTTTGTAGTGATTGGGATATTGTTTCTTGTACGTATTTCATGTTTAATTGCGTTAGTAAACGAGAGGTCGTTATCCTCTGTATAGAAAATTTTTCTGTATTTTTTTATAATGGGAATAAGTTTTTCTCTTTCTTCCATATTGAGGTGTTCTATGCGGATTTGATCTTCTATCGGTTTGATTCTATTTTCTTCGTTTTCCTTTAAGGTATTAATATAAAAATTTTCTGTATTTACTTCAGACGTATTTTCTGTGTTCAGAACTACTCTTTTTGGAACGTTTCCTAATACTTTAACGAGCGCACATATTTTAGAATCGTCTGCCTCATATATTCCTTCTAAAATTTCTATATTTTCATCTTTAAAAATTTTTTTGGGGTTGTATATTAGACCATTTTTATGTTGGGTAGGTAACACTAGTTCATGTATACCTGATTTCTCGAGGTAATATTCAATACCATCATTGGTATATTTTAGAGGGACATGTTTATCGTCGATCTCTAGAATATTATCTTTTAAATTAATAATTGTTTTTAACCCTTTTAATATGTCATTCCCAATTAAACCATCGTACTGGTCATGGAAATAACAAATTAAGAATTCTATCTTGTCTTTAGAGTTTTCGCTGAATTCTTTAAAAATTGGGATGCGAACTTTTTCTTTTAGTTTTATGTTATGTTGGAGAGTCTTCAATTTTATTTCATTACAGGGTACACGCCATTTTGGGTGACAGATTCCGGGGTTTATAATTGAATGAGTAGCTCCGGTATCGATAATAAATTTTAGTGGTCTTAATTTTGTCTTTATTACTATATAGGGTAATTTTCCCGTGAGGCTGTGTGTTGAAAATTTTCAACTGTGTTCACCTCCATTGGTTCGGGGTATCTTTGTTGTGGTTGATTATTTGAAGTAGAATTATAATTTAGCTGGTTACTATAAAATCTTCTATTTTGGTTTTGTTGATTATTATTATTCCAATGTCTTTGATAGTTATTTGGATGGTCATTCCAGCGTCTTTGATAGTTGTTGCTATTATCATTGTCTTGATGTCTTTGGTTAGTTTGTTGCTGGTATTCCCTATGATTATTGTTGCGTCTTTCGTTAGAGTTTTGTCTATTTTGTTGCCTATAATTTTGCTCTTTGTCTCTGTTTAATTTATGGTATTTGGTTTGAAAACCATCCTTACCTACTTTGTCATATCCGCTTTCGAATAAGATATCCATTGCGGACTCTAATGTGTTAGGATTTCTACATGCTAATACAGTGCGCATTGGTTCTGGCATTTTGTTTTTAAATATATGGAGAGCCGATTTCTGATTGTTTAGAGCAACTTGATTCAATCCTTCACCCTCTCCCATAATCATTGCTGCTTTATTGTTCAAGAGTCTAAGACGAAATTTAATTTCGTTAAAGAAATCGAGCGTAGTGTTGCTAAAAGTTACTGATCTAAGGTCGTCGAATAATTCTTCACAACTCTTTCTTTCGCCAAAATTGTTTTCTAAAACTGTCTTAATTTCTTGCCAGGATCGAGCCTGTGTATTTATTTCGATAATTTCTTGAGCTTTTCCTATTAAACGACTTTTTATTATGTCTGAAAATATTAACTGCGAAATTTCATCATATGTAATGAGCAAGGGATGTATTCTGTCTATTAATTTAGTGAATGTATTAAGATCTTTCTTACTACCGCTGTATAGAGGTAAGTTATTTAAATATTTAATTGGATTTAATTGTATCTGTTGATTTGCCATTTTTGGGGGAAAAAAAAAATGTTTTCTAGTTTTGTCTTAGATATCGTCTGAATTTCTTTTTGAATATACGTGAATTTCTACTGTTTTTGTTGTGGCGTTTGTTGTGTTCAATCTCGTCTGTTAAATAGCCGTCATTCGATTCTATTCCTGAATCTATTGGGTGTACTGTAAGTCTGTGGTCAACGTTTCTTATTGCGTATTCTAAGTCTGATGGATAGTCTGACAAGGAATCGTTGTCACTCATTTATAAACTTCTTTAAAAAATATATTTTTCACGGACAATAAAAAAAATGTTAGTCAAGATTTATAGAAAGAGAAATCTCCTTTTTGTTTTATATAACATGGAATCACATCTGTCACTTATTAAAATTATTTGCACATATTTAAATATAAAACTATTTATGATAAACTAATTTTATTTTTGATCACTTACTTTAGAAATTGTTTCTGGTAATAACTGTTGTTGCTTAGAAGTATTTCTTGTTGATTTTTCCGATGATGTAACTGTTCCTGGTAAGAGCTGTATTTAGAAATATTCCTTGTTGATTTTTCTGATAATGTAACTGTTCCTGGTAATGTTTTTAATAGGGGATTATTCCACCAAATGTTGTTGGGATTTTGTATCCGTATAAAAAAAATTTTCCACTTTTTATTGGGGATTATTCCACCAAAAAAAAATTCTGTTGGGATTTTTTTTTTGTTGTAGGATTATTCCTCGAATCTCATCTATTGTTAAGGATTATTCCTTAATTTTAAAAGAATTATTTATAATTTTTCGTTGGGGATTATTCCGCCAATTTCATCTGTTGTTAAGGATTATTCCTTAATTTTAGAAAAATTATTTATAATTTTTCGTTGGGGATTATTCCGCCAATTTCATCTGTTGTTAAGGATTATTCCTTAATTTTAGAAAAATTATTTACAATTTTTTGTTGGGGATTATTCCGCCAATTTCATCTGTTGTTAAGGATTATTCCTTAATTTTAGAAAAATTATTTATAATTTTTTGTTGGGGATTATTCCGCCAATTTCATCTGTTGTTAAGGATTATTCCTTAATTTTAGAAAAATTATTTATAATTTTTTTGTTGGGGATTATTCCGCCAATCCCATCCTCGTCGCCAGTTTGATGTTCACTTTTAACTAAATCCGTTCTATTACACTTTTAATAAAAGAACTCGACTAGTTTATTCTTTGACTCGATGTATACGAATGTCTCTTTATTTTCAAAATCTTAATATTAAATAGCAAAATGAATATTAAAACTAAAGTGCTTATTTTATTTATTTCCTAGTTTTATTCTTGGAATTTACTAATTCTGCCGGGCTATAAGTGGAACTGATTCAATTGCATTTTGTAGTTTATTGGTCTACTTTTAATGTGACCACTCACGAAATGCAAGAACAAAAGATTCCGAGAAGTTTAATAGTTCAATAAATTAAATGTATTCTAAGTACGTATGTATGTTTGTATACTTTGTTGTGGACAAATATTCATAAGTACTTATGCATTTTATGGATTAAAAAGAATTGTAAGTGTGACCGTATGTTAAAGAAAATATATGTATATGTAAAATGTGTTTAAAATGTGTTTGTATTATTTTATATAAGTATTTTATTAGGGCGTATCATAACTTTTAATCGCATAAGGGTATCGCTGCCAAGAATTCGAAAAAGTGGCAAATTGCCACTTTAGTAGCACCAACGGTAACCCAGATTGCAATACATTTTACAGAGGATGATTTAATTGGTTTTTTCAGTGTTTCAGAAATTTATTATTGATGACCCTCCTTTCGGAAGGTCTTAGCAAAAATTATATTTAGACTCATTAGAGTGCTCCTCTCCACGGAAATCTTTAGTAAAAGGCGAAAGATTTATTCGACAACTGAAGAGAAGCCAGAGTGAATAAAACGTTATTTTTCTAAACTATAAATGTAAAATTTTATATAAACGAAATAGGAATTGTAAAGAAAAAGAAGATGATACTGAAAAAACCAAAAAAAGGTATAAACATAAATAGGGGCTGTTAGATTTTTAAAAATAATCTAGACAGAAATAAATTTCTAGTACATATGTATATATGTACGTATGTATTAAGGGATGAAGGATAAAGGGATGGATAAATAAAGAAGTCATAATTTGCCTTTAGATCAGAGTTGCCGATGTTTTCCTTTAGCGTTTTTTTATAGAGCGCTAAGTAAGCGCTTTTCTGTTAACATTTTTTTAAATTTAGATACACTCAAAATAGTTTTACATTTACTGTTTGGAGTTTATTTTAAAAGTTTTCCGTTAAGTTAAAATTAAACTAAAATATAGTCATTTTAGTACGATAATTACTTTTTAACTTTTTAGGCACGTTGTTTAAAACCCAAATTACAAGAGACGAATGATTTACTTAAATAAAAAAATTTATATATTATATTTTAAAAATGTTGGTTTTTTTTTGATAGTTAACATTTCGAAACAAAAGTTAAAATCAGTAAAAATTTTACTGTAACTAGTAAGTTATTTTTTAACTTTTAAAAATGAAATGATTTTTAGGCCCTAATCATGTACAACGCAGCGCAACGCAACGCCAAACAATAACATTGAAAGCACAAACAATGTCATAAATATTTTGTAATTTTGTTGCTGCTTTCAACAGAAACTCATGTACCCTTTTAAAATTTTCAACGACACAATCAATGGAGCGTTTGAAATTTTAAGATGCAATGTGAATTTCTGTAGAAAGCAACAACAAAACTACAAAATATTTATGACATTGTTTGTGCATTCAATGTTATTCTTTGGCGTGGCGCTGCGTTGTACATGATTAGGGCCTTAGTCTGATTTAAAGGAAAAATTTGTTGGTTTTAAATGAATTTTCATTTGTTTTATATTTTTTACGTTGATTTTAACAACATAAAATTTTGAGTGTACGCAACATTTCTGTACTTTTATTTTCCTACAATTAAATCAAGGCATATAACACCAAAATTTGTTTCCGTTTTTCAAAAACTCTTCATATATAAGTGATTCACAAGGTGGTCATTAAGTCATATGTCTTAAAATAATAACAACAACAAAATGACTCCTGGGAGCAACGCCACATAAAATAGATTTCTACTGTGTAGTTATGGCAAAAGAATAAGCACAGGATAAAAAGTCTTATTATTTTAGGACTTTTTTGCTTGAAACACAACAATAATTTTTTGTAAACTATTGTAAAATATGACTTGATAGCACACCTTGTGAATCCCCCTTAAATGTATACTTTATACTTTACCTACATTTAAATAGTACATATCGTCAGTGGTTTCTTGTATGCCGTATGGGACATTTTAACAAAAAATTAGTTATAAATCGATTCAATATAATATATGGTTCCTCTTTTAAAATCCTTAATCCATTTTTTTATATAATGAATATATTCAGAGATATCGAGCCCTTACTTGGCCTTATATCTACAATTGTAGAGTCCTTGACAACCTAACCTTGTTTTGCTTCATTCGTCAGTTTTTAAGTTATGAAGCAAATTTCCAATGTAAAAGTATATATTTTTGTCTTCTAATGAAAAAAATGTAGATCAAAACATTTTAGTTCCTAGCGGCAAAGCACCTGACGATACACTTCATATGTGGTTTCTATTTTGTATTTGCTTTAGCCTACTTAAAAGACATTTAAAAATTTTAGTGTAATAAATGGTGTATGGGGCACAAAAAAGGTATGTAAAAGGTGGTTGTTATGGAGGTATACAACTTTAAGTTGGCAACACTTTTTTAACTGGCCGCCATTTTTGCCAGTTGTCAAGTGATTTATGTTTAGTTTGATTTGGCATTTTGACATGAATGGACTGACGCTTGAACTACGCTTCCAAATTGTGCAAATTTATTTTGAAAATCAGGGTTCCATTCGAAATACGCTCACTTTTGTTTGAATGGATACGTCACTAAACAAAACTGCCGTAGTTGGAGTGTATGTTGAGACACCGTCAAATCCAGAAAAACTGACTGTTTGTTGTGCTTAATGGGCTGGTGAAATCATCGGTCCGTACTTCTTTAAAAATGATGCTGGTCAGAACGTTACAGTCAATGGTGACCTCCAAAGAGCCATGATTACTGACTTTTTCGTTCCCCAATAGAACAACCATGGTGTACAGCAGCTGTGGTATCAACAAGACGGCGCAACATGAACTATAGGTCGTCCCACAATTGATTTATTGAAGGAAACGTGTGGTAACTGCATAGTTTCACGTTTCGGACCAGTGAATTGGCTTTAAGATCGTAAGATTTAACGCCGCTTGATTATTTTTTATAGGGAAATGTGAAGTCGAGAGTCGTCGCCGATAAGCCCGAAACCATTGACCACTTGCAGGGCAACATTCGCCGCGTCATTGCCGATATAGGGCCACAAATGTTGGAAAAAGTCATCGAAAATTTGAATTCCATATGCCAGAATTCATATTTAAATTATAATGCCAGACGATTATATTTCGATTAAAGTAAATTTCTTGTCAATTAAAAAATTAATCTTTTTTATTCCATTTCAAAGTTCTATACCACTATAAAAATACCCTTTTAGTTTAATCTTAATAACTTTTCATATTTTGTGCAAAAAGTTATAACGGCTTTAAGTTTCAACAGAAAACAAGATATTGTGCAGTTTATATTTCATATTAATCCAAACATTCTTTATCGTTTTTTTTTATAAAAATTTTTTTTGTTCGGTGCGGAAAACTAGTAATCACCCGACAATATGCATGTACCAATATATTTTTTCTTATATAGAGGGTGGTCCAACCAAAACTAAAGATGTTAATTGTAAATTAATCTAAAAGTTTTCAGAGAATTATCTATATATTTGTTTATTGTTTTATAGATCCTTCTATGACAATTTTGTGTCAAATAAATATTGGCCAAATACTCGCCACGGCTTAGGTGGCATACCTCTATCAGATGGTCCATGTTTTCAATGACTCTGAGATATAATTGAGGTTCAATGTATTCAATGTGCCGAATTATCTCATCCTTAAGCTCTTGAATTGTTCCTGGCTTATTGGCGTACACTTTTTCTTTTAAATATCCCGATAGAAAAAAGTCCAAAGGTGTCAAATCGAATGGTCGGCCAATTAATGTCGCCACGACGTGAGATAACACGGCCATTAAATTTCTCGCGCAAGAGAGTCATTGTTTCGTTGGTTGTGTGGCAAGTGGTACCATCCTGTTGGAACCACATATAGTCCAGGTCCATATTCTCAATTTCTGGCCATAAGCAGTCCGTTATCATTTCGCGAAGGCGAACACGATTCCCGGCAAGTGCTTGGCCGATCTCATTTTCGAAGAAGTGCGGAATGAGAACGCTGCCAGCCCATAAGCCGTACCAAACAGTCACTCTTTGTGGATGCATCGGCTTTTCAACAATCACTCGTGGATTCTCATTTCATCTCATAACTGAGGTGAAAGTGTCGCTGGAGATAATTTTCTTTGCAGGGTCACCATTCACTTCTGTCTGTTCAGCCAACCATTCGGCGTTTTGACCAGGCTTGAAATAATCAGTAGCACATTTGTCAAACACTGAAACAAAGAAATGTCAAATTAAGTTGGGCAAAAAACTTGTCGTTAAGGTATGACTTACCATTATCATCGCGCATTATGGTTGGACAACCTTTTACAAAACTAGTTTTTATGTCTGAATTTTTAAGATCTCAAAAATTTTTAAATTGATTTTGAGTGTTTCTTTGTATTATCAATAATTTCTTTTTATTTGCCGGAAATATAACACCATCCGAATAGTTTATTTTTCCGTACAAATAATTTTCTTTGTGGCTGTTGTTATGTTTTTGCAAATTTTCCTTTTTCACAAGAGTGCAACTTTTGAAGAGAATAGCTTTATTAAGTTTTGCTTATAAATTTTACGTGAATGCCCTTCCTAAGTTCTTTATTTAAATTTTATTTGGCGCTTTTTGATTTAAGGTACGGCGCTTTTTGATTACAAAATAGTTGACAACCCTGGCTGATAAACATGCAACGGTTGCAAAATCGGACCAAGAGGATATCGTTCCTAACTCGCAGTTGCGGGGACTGAAATGCCAGAAATGATTTTTACCAGGGACCCGAAATAACTCTTATTATTTTTTAAATATCTAATAGGTAATGGAAAAAATAACTGAAAAAAAGTTGGTCCTGCAATAATAATTATAAATTACCCAGAAAATTTTAGTTCTGCCATTAACATTATGAAAGATTATTAATGTTTTTGGTCTTTGGTAACCATTATTCTTATTGGTCTTCTATAACCATTATAAAAGATTTTTATTTTTTCTGTCTTCTATAGCCACGCTACAGTTCGCAAATCTTAAGATATTTTTATAAAATTTCGCCCACTGACTTATATTTGCACAAGGACGAACTTTTTTTTTTGATTTTGGTGAGGATCCACAAATTTTTTGATATTTGAAAACAAAAATGCACTTTGGATTTCAAGAAAAATTCTTGACAAAAAGTACCAAAAAATAGAAGTTAGGAAGAACATGTAAATCAATTAAAATAGATAAACATTCATTTAAAAGCAAATATCGATCTACCAAGGTGAAATACCATTTGGTTTAAAGATTGATGTTTGAGCATTGACGTCATCCGGTTTCAATAGCCGAGTGAGTTAAGACGGCAAACCCCACTGAAGAGATTGTGTGGTTACAATCGAAACTAGTCAGGGCAACTTGTCCGTGAAAGCCTGGGTTCAAATCTCAGCGCAGTCAAGAATGAAAAATTATCAATAAAAATTTTAATTAATTTCATGTTGTAAAATTCCTAGCAGAAAATATTCCTAATATCATTGAACATTGTTTGTAATTTTGCTACAAATTTAGCTAATTCAATTGAAATTTCCGCTAAATTCTAAGACCGGTTTTAGCTTAATTAATTTTGAATATTTACTAATTTTTTTCTAAAATTTAGCTCATCTAAATGTACAGACAATGATTCTTACCTTCATTGATTTTTCTACAGCCGAAAATACTGGTAATGTTATCAGTTATTTCTGCAGAGGTTTCGCTGTTTCTACTGACATTTTTTTATGAGTGTAAACAAGCGCTTAAAATTGATGCAAATCTCATCGATTCTAAAGTGAGGGTGAAGAAATCTTAAACAAAAACCGTCATTCTTTTTAGGAATGACTTTTATGAAACTGTTTCATAGATTCTATAAAATTCTTCATTACCTAACGATTTATTGTTTCTGTAAAGTTTCATTAATTCTATGAAGCTTTTCATAAACATTGACTGTAACGAAACCTGTTTCATAGATTTTATTAGGAGTGTCATTGGCTGAGCTCCAACGAATATTTTCATAAAATTTGTGAAGAAATTCAGTAATGAAATGAAAATAATTCCCTAATAACAGAAACGAAAAAAAGGAAAGAAAATTTTTTGAATGGATATGGAAGACCAACAAAAATTAAAATCTTTTGTAATGGCTAGTATAACGGTTATCAAAGACCAAAAAAATATTGGTTATTTGTAACTATTATTCAGAGAGCAGGTTTTAAAAATTCGTGATAATTATTATTTCAGGATTTTTTCAATTATTGGTTATAACGGTTATGTCCCTGATTTTAACACATTAATTTTCACCAAATTTGTAAGCTAATACTGTCAAAATTTTGGTCATTCAATTGAAGTTGTTGTGATTTCGTTCTTTAAATTTTCTATGCCTGAAAAAAACTCCCTTTAGTTACTACTTATCTTATACTAAAACCTT
Source organism: Pollenia amentaria (assembly GCA_943735925.1). Classification (NCBI taxonomy): domain Eukaryota; kingdom Metazoa; phylum Arthropoda; class Insecta; order Diptera; family Polleniidae; genus Pollenia; species Pollenia amentaria. The sequence goes on along the minus strand of OX031009.1, from coordinate 204,722,833 downwards.
CAAATAAAACTTATCGTTATAAATAAATACATATACGCATTTTTTTTCAATTTCTTATACTAAACAATTTTTTTACATTATCAAATTAATTATTTAAGCATCGAAACTGTTTGCTGGGCTATTTCAACTGTATTGAATTTTACGAAAATGTCTTCCTGACATACATATACATACATACCTATTTTTCTATTTGTGCGTTCTCTATTGTCGTACGTTCTAATGTCTTTTCAGATGGCTGGAACTTTGGTCGTGTACGAGTTGGTACTTTTGGATCAAATCGATAGTGCCGATGTTACAACTCCACTTTGCAATCAACTGAAAGGGTAAACAAACAAACTGCAGCTGATGACAAGGAGACTGGTGCTGCCGTCTATATGGATGTCGTTGGTAGCTAATGTTCTCTTATTTCATTTCGTTTTATTTATTTATTTACGTGAATGATTTTTATTGAGTGTTAAAAAATTTTACAATCCTGTTCTGTAAATAATTGATGTAATGTTTAAGGTCATGTTTCTAGAGCTTAATAAAAAAAAAACAAAACAACAACAAAAAAGAAAAAAAACAGTAAATAACTCACTTTAATTTGCAGTTAATTTTTTTATGGGCAATAAAATTTCAATTTATAAATATATTAAAGTTGATAAAGACTTTAAGGCTTAAGGCTCATAAATTGTATGTGTTTACAAAACTTTTTAATTTTTTCTTAATAACAATATAAATATTTTTTATTGACTGACTTTCTTTTATGAGTTATTAGATCATATTAGCGCCAAGTAGACATTATAATTTATTTCTTAAATTGTTATAAATTCGAAATTCTTATTTAATATAACTCAAATTTAATTTATCAAACTTGCAAAGGCTCACTATGCCCCCAAAGTAGCTCAGATTAAAAAAAACTTTAAAAAGGAATTAGTGGTAAAAAATTTGTTGCTTTTAAAGAGATTAAAAAAGCATTTTGTCCTACAATCAGGCCTGCCATTACTGCCGATTTTTTATCTCTAAATTATCAAGGTGCCGATTTGCCGATTTTTGCTCCAAAAATGCAGATTTTTTGATAAGCACTCAAATCCTTTCTTTTTGTTTGCTTTAGTATAATTTGTGAGCTTTGGGCGACACTGAAATATTTATTACATTGAAAAGGGACAATTGCTATTAAGCCAGCGCTTTCACTAAAAAAATGGGTAACAGCCATACCTAAACAAGAGCGGAACGCGTTTTCTAGCTGTCAAAAATCCTCATGCCCATACAATTTGTATGAAGCATCCCTAAATAGCGCGGCGTCAACGCTTTGCAATTGGAAAATCCGATTTTGACAGCGCGTTAAAATAAACAGGGCTGCTATATATGTTGTTTTGACAACCCTGTTTTTATTGTTTGATAATAAATAATGGCAAATTAGCTATTTTTAGGTCAAACTAGCGGTTTTAATTCAATTTCTTATGTCTTTTATCGGGTTTTAGTCGGCACGAAAGTTAACACTACTGTTTATGGCACAACGCTGACGCTCTTATTTAGGTATGGCATATCAGCGTAAAAGCTACGCTGAAGAAAACGTTCCGCCTTCCGCTCTTGTTTAGGTACGGTTGTAAGGTTTATTCAATACTATAAATTTAATGTGTGTGTTTGGTCAATACATTCGTATTTGAAAAATTTTCCACTATGAAGAATTAAGGACCAAAGCTCAAAGAAGAAATAATTTTTAAACCTAAAACAATTCAATAAAAATGGGTTTACCTATAAAAAAACTTTATATTTGTGTTTGGAAATGGGTAGGAACTTACAAAAGCTAAATTTATAAATGAAAATAATTTAAATAAAAAATGATTCTTTTAGATTATAACGCAATTGAGAAAGATACATTTAAGTACTTCAGATAGTTAATCAAATGTCAGGAAGTTAAGTAAATTTGCAGACTTTTTGGCTAATAATTTCAGATTTAAAAAGTGAGAATTTTATGGCTGTATTTCCTACAATTTTTGGACTTTTCGCATTTTCTACACATGTGAAAAGAATTTTTTATATAACAAAATTCCGATGTTCCCTGTAAAATTAATCTTTGCAATTCTTTTTTTTTTAAATAACTTGAAGTTTAAAAATTTTATATGTTTTGATGCTGATATTAAAAAGGATTTAATAAAAATGTCAAACTCAAATATGTATTTAAAAAATATGCCCTAAAAGGAAAAAAACTTCTAAAATCTTTTACTTTGATTAATTTTTCTGTTATTTTATATGTTATATATACATTAGTTAATGTTGAATTGTTCTGTGTTGTTATTTTTTGTTAATAAGAATATGTTTTTTTTTTGTATTTAAATAAGGTAATTTTTAACTTGCCGATTTTTTTAAATTGAAGAGCCGACAATACCGATTTTTTTTGAAAATATGCGGGTAATCTATCAAATTTATCTGGCACCCCTGCCTACAATTGGATTTTTTGATTTTTTTACTCTCTTATCACCAGATTCATAGAATCAATCATAGAAACAACTTGTTGATTTTGCACCTACTACCAGAATGATTATATAGATTACTAAAAGTTGTAAATATTTTCTTTTAACCCTTAGAGTACGAAGCCTAATTTTTGACATAAAGTACGGAGTGGGGTCACTAAGGTCCCCGAATGAAAAATGGGATTATATAGTATAAAGGTTTGCATATTAGTATAGAAAAGATTATTATAAAAGTAAAAAGGATTATTTTATTCATTTTCAGCATTTATTTTCAAAAATCGCATCAAAAAGTATTAATTTTCAAATAATTTTCATTTTGAAATATTTTATGTTTTGACCTAAAATAAACTTAAAATTACTATCAACAAACACAAACTAAGGAATTCAATTTTTTTCTCAACAATAAAAAAAATACAAAATAATATAAATATAATAATTCAACACCTATAACATAAAATAATTATCCCTTGCATCAGACTTATATTTGTAACGTAAAGTACGACGCGAACTGATTAATATTTTTACGCCACTTATAAGTTTTTGTATACTTTTCAAAATAAAACTCGACTACCTAAGACGAAAAAGATAGAAAGAATTTATTGTCGAAGTTATTAAAGAAAAACTAGCATTGGGGGACCTAAAGTCCTCCACTCCGTACTCTAAGGGTTAAATAAATGATACTTTTAATTTAAATTAAAAAAAATGATCAATAAAGGGTACGTTCGTAAATGCAGTTGTTGCGCATCAGTAAAGTAAAATTTTTGTAAAAGCAACACTTATAAGAAACTTTGCATAACTCTTATAGGTCAAAAGATTTTTTATGCAGTGATGCCGCAGCTCTGCAGCAAATTTTTGCAATTATTCCATCAGTTAATTTTCTGATGCAATAACTTTTGATATAAAAGAAATCGTTTTATTTTTCTTTTTTGATGCTTTTTCTTGTTATTTATAAGAAAACTGTCCCATTTTGTTTCGATATATTCAATAAAATTTGTCATCACTATTGTTGATAACATTTTCATTATTATTTTATGTTCGTTTATTAAACTTTTGACATTTAGCTGGTGCTCAAAAATTCAAACTTTTTACAGCGGTTGTGCACTAAAAAAGCTTCAGCATCACAACTGCATTTTAATTCATTTAATGTTGTAAAATTCCTTTCTTCGTAAAAATAATGAACTTAAGCCTGATTAAAATATCAAAATTTGGATTAAAAAACATTAACAGTTCAATAAAATAACCACAATACTAATAATAATTATTGGAAAATATTTAAATAATTTTTGATTTCTAATGTAATTTTCATACCACAAAATGCTACTCTGCTGGCTTTAAATATTAACAACAGAAAAAAATTAGTATCAAAAAAATTGATTTAAAAATTTTTAGTTTGTGAAAAATGAAAACATTTTGCAAAAGCAAATGAGCAAAATGTATTGGAAAAATTAAATTGGAATTGGAAAAATGTATTGGAATAATTATGTGTTTGTGCCATAAAATTAAACAATAAGTAAAAAATTTTAAATAGAAAAATTTCAAATTTTGTTTTGTTGTTTTTATGTGTGTTGAATTCACACAGAACGTATATGTTTGAGGGGTTAACTGAATTCAGAACAGTCTCTCTAGTTGTATACTATGATTCAGGGAATATTAGAAATGCCCTTATCATGTCGACTGTAAATATTATTTGCCCATTGTTATTACGATATAAAAGTTCAAGGAAATTTCACTTAGTATTTAGCTAAAAACTCAATGGTGTAATTGTTTGAAAAAAATGTTACTTTAAACTTCAAAAAAAAAATAATTATTTAAAAGATTCAACTTTTCTTAAGCTATAAAATATAAAATAATCTAAAAAATGTTATATATCATAGAAATAAATCGTTTAAACTTTACATATATCAGAGGTTTTCAGGCCACCTAAATTTAAAATTTAATCTCAACTACCTGCGCTACATACATATATGTAAGCTTTTATTTCAATTTAATTCAATTTCTTTACAAAATAAGTCACTGAAATGTAATTAGTTTCGAAAAATTTAAACAAAAATCTTTAAAAAATTTTAGCACTATTTTTAGCATTTTTAAAAAGAATTTTTAGCATTTTTTGGCCATGTCTAATGCCAGATTTAGCTGTAAATTTTTTAAGGCCTGGCCACACTGCTTACTTGTAGCAATATCAATGCTTCAACAAAGCAACAACAATAAACAGTGAGTTTATCTTTTCTTACATTCCGCTAATAAAGTTCACAATTTCAAAATTTGCGCTTCAACTGCAACGACTACTACAACTATGTATTATGTTGGCACTACTTTCAAACTGCCATTTTTAACTTTTCACAGCTAGCAGCGCTATTCGTAACGGTGTACTATAGCAACTATTCTGTTCCCCACTTAAAGGCCGTGTCAGATACAACTTTGTTGCTTTGCGTGACGTTTCTACCTTTGGCAGAAAAACGCAAAGCAAAAGGTGTATGACACAATGGAAACTTTGACAACACTCACGCATTATTTGTTTACTTAAAAAAGCGGTTGGTAATATGTACATTTAATTATTTGTTATAAAAATAAAAGTTAAAAATTTAATTGGACGGTTTTTTGGAATTAAATTTGGCAAAAAAATTAAAAAACAAAAGAAAATTATACTAGCCAATTGTCAAAGCGAGCAAAAAGATGAGAGTTGGCTAACTTTTTGCTTCGCTCCGCTTTAAAAGTACTTTATGTGACATGTTTCGTATAAGTATGTATATTTTATCTTAGATGTCAAAGCGAATCGGTAACGCAACGCGAAGCAAAAGTTTTATCTGACATGGCCTTAAGAGTCTGAACACAATGTCACGATAAGAGTCTGAACACAATGTCACGATAATTTATTGCGGTGCGGTTTTTCATACGATTATAAAGTAAAAAATCGCAGTGCGGAACGGCATAAAATTAAAATCTATTTTATTTTCATTGCGGACTTTCTTATTCTCTCAATTTTTGATACTCTTTCTCTTTCTGATATTGCCATAGTTTTTGAATAATTGGCGATGTTCACAACATTATTGTAAACAAAAAACATGATTTTGAAGTTCATAAATTTATATCATCAAATATAAAAGTTTAGAAAATATATTAACAGAAGAAGGAAAAATGGACAATAACGAAAGAATCATCGAAGAAGTAATGAAGTGTGACTGTCTCTATAATTTGCAGTCGGGAAGTTACAAAAACTTACAGTATTAAAAAGATTTGTGGTGCAAAATTGGCAAAGATGTTGGCGTACCAGGTAAGTGAAATTCTCTTAGTTATCTTAGTTTTTTTTGTCAGGCATTATTTAATTTTAGCTGAGGAAGCCAAAAAGAAATTTCGTAATTTACACCCGGGGCTAAGCAGTTTTCTAAATGAATGTTTTTCCAGTTTCGGTTTAAGTAGAGAAAGGAGCAGCTTGTATTGAGAAACACTCATTCTTGTTGCTAGATAAAAATGCTCCTCATCCTGGCGTTCAATCTGCTGCAAGCATGTTTTGAAAAATCCATCCCACCATCTCCTGTTAGTATGTGTCGGGGTTTTTAATTCCACACATAAATTAAACGTGGCTTAAACCAAATTAACAATTTCTTTAATAGCTTCTATTTTTTATTTACTGCCATTACAAAATATTTAACAGAAACAATAATTTTTCAGAAAATTTTATAAAAATTTATGCACAAATAAATTAATAAAAATGTAAACAAACATGGACAAATATTGCCGTCGCACCGCACCGCAAACATTGTGTTTAGACTCTAATGCTTATATATTTCGTCATTTGTTGTCTCATTAAGATTTCTACTGCTCTATAACTGGCATTCAATATTCTTATTGGCCAAAAGTCCGAATTTTCTCGCGGTAATCCTTTTTTCGGTATTGGTATAACACGACCAGTTTTCCACAGTTAAGCAAAAATTAATGATGTAGTTATAAAATTATTTAGGAACGCAATTTGTGGATAAATATGGGAAATAATTTTTAGTTCTGACCATAGTATAATAAGTACCAATTATGTTCATTAGGGAGAGTTGTCATTATTAACCCATAAAATGTCAAACAACGAAATATTACTCATTTGCAAATATTTGAATTTCAACATATTTTGCACTTTTTAGATATTGCAAACTTACTTTTTTATATAAAACTATAGCGGAATTCACCCTTAATAGTAAAGTCCCTTGAAGACCTTGTTAATCTTATAATTTTAGTAAAAATACTAACATTTACAACACTGCAACAACAAAATGTTTTAGACTAAAATATACTACGCTGTGGTTGAAAAATCCCACAAAAAGCAGTAGTAAACAAAGTGTGTGAATTTACCAGAATAAAACAGTTGAAGAAACTTTATCTGTCTCTTTCTCTCGCTCAGCAAACTCATTAATTTACATTGCATACGAAAAAGACACTCACGCTTTGAAGTATAAAATCGTATTAAATATAACAGAGTTGTACTCTTAATACAAAGGGTGAATACCGCTAATATGTTATAGTGCATTTACACCTACACCATAAACAGGTTATAAGTTGTTTATGATGATAAGCTAGTTTAAGAAACTTGTTTATCCATACAAATTATAAACACGTTTGTAACTAGCTTTTGAGATAAACTAGTTGCAAACAACCAGTTTTTGTTAATGCAACTCTGTTCTTTTCAAATTTTGCTCTGGCAACGCTAGTGATATTTGACATTTCATAAAAAAAAAAAAAAAAATTAAGTTAAAAAAGTTTGCGTTAAAAAAGGAACACATCAAGAAAAAGTTTAAAAAAATTAATTGAAAATTGTTTTATATAATATGGATAACGAAAATAAAAGGTATGTTTATCGTATGAATAAATGTACGTGCACCAACGTTTTTAAGTTTTTTTTACTGAAGTCAGCTGTTTTGTGACACGGCTGTTAAACTGTTAACTGTCAAAACTGCTGTTGTAAACGATATAGTTTATGAAAGTAGTTTACGATCATAAACTAGTTTGAAAATTACAAGTGTAAATGCACTATTATTCAATATAGTGTTTATTTTTAATGGAGCTTATAGCCCACATCTTTGCCTAAAATTCATTTATGCATTTATTATGGATCTAATTATTCAGTTATGTGATGAAAAGCGGTCGATTCAAAAACGATCGTTTTCAAAAGGTGTTATAAATTGCGATCGATCTTAAAATCGACTTTTGAATTAAAGTCTTTATTTGTTGCTCAAAATTTTGCTTAACTAATTACATATATAATATAAAATTTTAAACAATATGTATATCGACAGGAAATTAGAAGAAAAGGTTTTAGAAAACAATTGTTTAAGATACTGAAAACGTTTTTATCGTTTTTAAATCTTTTCGTCTTCTAAATCGATTTTTATCACACACCTGATAAGTTTATAAGATATGATTTTTCCACCGATATGTTGTCCTTATTTTCAAATATGTTTAGTGACATTATTATTTTTGGCTTTTACGCCAGATCGTGGGCGCATTGTGGCAACACATAATTATTCCAATCATTTCTATTATAACTTAAGTGTTTTATTCTGTTCCATGACAAATGTAGGATGTAGGTATATCTCTTCCTCAAAACTTCGTCTCCAGCTATCTCGTGGTCTGCCTCTTCTTCGCGTTCCTTGAGGACTTAAATCAAAGGCTTCTCTACATATATCATTGGCTGGCTTACGTAGCACATGTCCTATTTATCATCATTTCCTTTTACAAATTTCAACAGCCATAGGTTTTAGATTGCTCTTACGGTATAACTCGGCATTTGATAACCGGTTGTGTGGCCACCATATGTTAAGAATATGACGTAGAGATCTGTTGACAAAGGTTTACAATTTGTTGTTGATTTCAACGGGCGTGAGCCAAGTTTCGCATCCATAAAGCAGCACTTAGAGGACGTTGCTTTTGAAGAGACGTATTTTGTTTTGGTGCTCGCCAGACCTGGCTGGCAAAAGCAGTTTTAGCCCTCTTAATTCTGTGTGGAATATCAACGCGCGGACCTCCGTCCGGTGTAATTTGGCTGCCTAAATAGGTGAAGTCTGTGACTGATTCGATGTTCTGGCCATGCAGAGTAAGTGGTTCTGTTTGTAAAACATTTATATTAAGCGATTTGGTTTTGTTGGCATTGATCTTTAGACCATAAATACTCGATAAAGTTTCGATGTCGTTTATTTTACTTCGCACAAAACAGGTTGACGTTCAGATATTAAGACAACGTCATCAGCATACACTAGGTCGTTCAAGTGTTCCGAGCGTAATTGGCGCTACAGTACTCCAGGGTTGTTGTCAATTGCCCCGATTAAGACTTCGTCAATGTCAATGAGAAACAGTAATTTTGATAAGACACAGGCGATAGTTTATTGCTGCATTCAAAACGCCGATACTGTGCTAAGCAATAATTGCTCAAGCAATCAAAAGAGCAATCATTGCGCAATGGATTACCACTCATGGCAATATGCGGTCCCCACGTCGCAAATTTTATGGATCAAGTCAAATATGACGTTTGCCGCAATAAATATTTCTACGTGGAGACCCGGGGTTAATAAGGCTACAGATCTTGTCAGGAACGCCTTTTCTGCTCATCGCTTCCCATATGATTTATGGTCAATACAAGATTTGCGGAATCCGGCTTGCTGGCGTCGAAGCGTAGCATCAATCTTTTTTTCAATACGATTGAGTATGCATTAGTGACATAACTCAGAATAAAAAAAGACGTAAATTTAAAAATTAGGCATTTGCAATTTGTAAGTTTTTGAAAAATGGTTTATTTACGAATTAAGTACTTTTACAAAAATATAGCTTCGTTCTGTGCCATGTGTTAAAAGTTACGAAAATTTTGCCAAAAATAACAAAATTATAAATGTTACGTTGGGCCTTCAAAAGTGGCTAAAAATTAAACAAAAATAACTAAACGGCATCACTGGTTTGTATATACTTGTGTATATGGCTGAGAATTATTTGCCTTATTTTATTCTTCTCTTAAGCAAATAGTATCCAAAGCAAATATTCTTAAAAAGAGAATAGGCAGGGACTAGGGAGATCGATTATTCGACTTTTTTCAATAACCGGTTTTCGAATATTACGAACAGTTGCTATTTTAAAAAACCCGGTTTTCGGTTAAGCAATTTTTAAATAACCGGTTAACCGGTTTTAATTCGAATACTTAAAAACACAAAAATCAAATAAGTTTTCAAAATAATACGTTAATTTGAATAAAAACAAAACAATTTGCAAAGGTAAGGAACCAACAAAATACATAGATATGACTTAGATCAGACCTAACAAATATTTTACGATAAAATCCAAGAAAAGTGGAACCAGTAAATTTATCAATTTTAGCTAAGTTTTCAACAATTTTGTTGAATGACAACCGTTTTGCAAAAGCAAATAAATTATAGGAATTTATAAAGTTATTGTTGAAGCGACTTCAGACTTTGTTTTATTTTTTTTTTTCTTTTATTTTTTTCTTTATTCTGCTTTAATATTTATTTATTTATTTTTTTTTCTTCTTATTTTATTTCTTAAATCTTAAATCTTTAATTTTGTAATTTTCTTTAATTTTGAATTTTGTTTTTTGAATTTGTATTTCCTTTTCTCTAAGTGTAGAGTAATTCTCAAGGGTTCTTTTACTCTTTACTTTGTTTTTTTTTGCTATAATTGTCTCTTGAGATTGTTTTTATTTGAGTCTTATTTGGTTACTAAGAACCTACAATTGTTAAAGTAATTTGTTTAGTATTAGTCTTAATCTCACAACAGAAGGAGCAAGAAGCTCAATAAAAACCATTTTTGAATTGAAAATAAAGACCAACCGTGTTTTTATTTTTTAACAATACTCAGCGGCTAGGAAGAAAGTCTAGCCCACATTTTGGTCCTTCGATAAATCCTAGAGGAGCTAGGATTGGAACTACCAGTGGCAAACCTGTCCACTGAATGCCATCAGCAGTTGTTCTCCCGTAACAACTACGGCAAATTTGTGAAGCGGCGTCAAGAGTTGTTCCACCGCAACAACGACGACATCAACCACAGTCAAGAGGGCTGCGTGCAGAAAAATCTTTGGTCTATCCCGTTCCAACGAAGAAGAAAAATCCCAATCCTAATAAGCAATTCCAAGAGGGAAGAGAAGTATACCAGACGATTGATTTTCAAGAGGGAAAAATCAGAAGGTAATCATTAATTGTCATCAAAAGGAATAGATTGGGTAAGTGCAGTGTTTTAATTATATTTAGTGCGATTGTGTTTTTTTAAATTAAAGTGCTTAAAAAAATTGATTAAAATTACTGCATAATCATATTCAAACAAGGTATCGAACATAACCTTAAAATTTAATAAGATTCCATCACTGATAGAAAAAAATCCCTACCGTGCCAACACTGATAAGAAGTAGCAACACTGGTAAATAAGAAAAAACAACGGAGTTTTTTTTTATTTAAGACATGCGCACTGCCGTTAAATATAATTGCCATACTCGTCACACTCATTAGCAAGTGTTTCAATTCCACCAGTTCCCCTAACTTTGTTATTTACAATTGATTTTTTTTTTGCCGACAACTGCACAGGTTAAACGCGCGTGGAGCAAATTAAAAAAAATATTGTGAAAATTGTAAAAATATATGGAAATTAAATAATTAAAATAAAACAAACAAAAAAAGGCAGTGAATAAAAAAAAAAAAAAAGGAAAAAACGGAAAAATATTAAAAAATAGAGTGGGTTTGAAAACAATAAAAAAAAAAAAAAAACCACTTAATTTCTATTGAATTTCAACAAGAATTGAATTGCACAGAAGAAAAACAACAACAACAAGGCGAGTAAAGGCTGTATAAGGGTGAGTGTGTGGAGTTTAAATAACAAATAGTTATATATTTTTGTGAAGAATTTGGTACGGCAAATTTACATTGAAACGAAGACAGTGTTGTGGCATAATTGTAATAAACAAATATAAAAATAACAAAGAAGTTTTTTTTATTGAAAAATTCACACGGTGATCTTTCGAGTGGTACACAAATTTTTTGTAAGCATCATTATACTTGGATGCACAGTGACAACGAGTCTGTTAAAGTTGGAAAATAAAAGGGTGATTCGAAGAGTGATAATTTTTTTTTTAAGGAAAATTTAAAGGGTCTCCCTTCAAGTGGTGTGCATATTTTGAACAATAGCATAAATGTTGAATGCAAAAATACATCATATTTACTAAATTTTGGAATAAAAAGGGTGAACCGAAAAGAGGTGAATTTAAATAAAAAATTTACAAGGTGACCCTACAAGTGGTACATATTAAAAGCATTATTTGATGAAAAAATTTGATGCTTATGAACAACCCGTTCTAAATTTGTTGTGAAGTTTGTTCGATTATTTTTTGAAAAATTGTTTGGAGAAAAGAGTGCGTTATTTTTGAAAAATTTAATTTAAAGCACAATCATAATAACTATATTTGGAATTTTGATGAGTAGATTTTTTAAAAAAATTTTTACGGAATCTGAGTAAAATTGATTTGTGGCTAAATATTGAAAGTAATTTTATGGTGATAGAAAAAATTTAACAAATAAAAAGTTTTGAGGAAATAAAGCTACAAATATAAAAATTTTTTAATTTTGAGGCGAATATTTTTGGAAATTTTTTGGGTGAAATTTAAAAACTTGTTTTAAACATTCTGCATCGCTTTCATTCGTCGCGAGTAATTTTTTAATATACCTTTGTATAAGGTTGAATTTCTTCACGATTATTTTTTGTAAATTTTTCATTTCGGCTGGTGAAATCGTTAAGGTATAAAATATTTTAAGGCCCTTTGAACAAAAATTTTTAAAATGGTTTCGGAAAGGGCATGTAAATACGATATTCGACAAGTAGTGAATTTTTGTTCTACTTTTGAGAAGATATCTTCAGAAGATTTGACGATTTCACTTTTAGAGGTAAAGCAGTCTGAACTTGAAAGAAGATGGCTGAAGATGATGACAACATTTGAAGAATTCATCAAAGGCTATGAAAGGGTGAAGGAAGAAGAAGATTTTCCGGATGAAATTACTCTGAAATACGAAGATGCCTGCGAACAGTGCCAAATACTAAAGGCTAAAATAATGGACTTGTTGAAGGCGAAAGCTCCGCAACAAAAGGCGGCAGACACAACGGTACGTCAGTCGTCGCTTAAATTACCTGCGGTCGAAATCCAAACGTTTGAAGGGGGTTTCGACAAATGGCCAGCATTTAGGGATATGTTTAGGGCAGTGGTTGGAAACGAACCTTCAGTGGCGCCAGCGCACAAATTATATTATCTACTTGGCAAGACGAGGGGGGAGGCCTACCAACTCATAAAAGATTATGATTTGGTAGATGCTAATTTTGAACTAGCTTGGCAGGCTTTGAAAAATCGCTATGAAAATAAGCGAATTTTAATTAATAATCAAATTAGGAAGATTTATGGCATTCAGGCCCCTCAGAGTGAAACTTTAAAATTTTTAAGGCAACTTCAAAATACGGTCAGCGACGGTTTGTCGATTATTAGCTCGTTTCAAGTTGAAGTAGCGGATAACGACCCCTTCCTTATGCACATTTGCACGTCAAAGCTCCCAGAAGAGACTTCGCGTGCGTGGGAAGATTCCTTAATTAACCACAAAGAATTGCCTACATGGCCGCAACTTAATCGATTTCTGTCTGAACGAATTGAAACTCTGGAAACTTTCATAAATTTGAGGAAGCCGTCCAGCAGAGACAACAATACTTCTAAATCTCAAGTTTTCTATTCTGATGCTCAACCTGATAAGGGTAAATTTAGCTGCAAGAAATGCCAACAGAATCATCCATTACGATTCTGCAAATATTTTAAGGGATTATCAGTCCATGACAGAATCAAATATGTTTATGCGAACAAATTTTGTGCGAATTGTTTTTCACCCACTCATTTTAAAACGAAATGTCAGAGTAGCAGTAGCTGCAACAGATGCAATCAAAGGCATCACACCATGTTGCATATTGAAGAAGATCAAGTGAAAAAGGCTCCCACTCAAAGGGCGTCAACTCACCCGCAGTCTCGAGACTATGAAAGGCCATCAGGGTCGGGTACTCAGAGTAACACGAGGCCATCCAATTCTCAATCGGGACGATCTGCCACTTCGGGTGCAAATGGGGAGTCGGTTCAGGTTAATTTGTCTCAGCACAGCGGAACTACCATTTTACCCACCGCGTTGGTTCATGTCGAGCATTTAGGCGAAAAATTCACTGTTCGCGCACTAATTGATACAGGGTCGACTAGAAGTTTTATCCTAAGGCGTGTTCAACAGAATTTAGCTATCCCCCTAGAGCGCCATCACAGCGAAATATCAGGGTTCGGTGAAACAGTGGTAGGAAGTTCGAAGGGAAGGTGCTATGTTACAGTTAAATCTCGAATATCCGATTTTAAAATTAAAATTCGAGCGATTGTGGTACCAACGTTAGCACATTTTATGCCTTCACGGCCGATTCCAATCCAAAATTTAGAAGATATAAGAGGTTTAAAGATGGCAGACCCCTATTTCTACAAACCGGCGGCAATCGAAATGATTATTGGTAGTGATTACTTGCCTTTTATAAATTTGAGCGGCGTAAAAATGAATATTGGCAATAATCTTGAAGCTCGAGAGTCCCACTTCGGATGGTATTTGCTAGGCCCTGAACCAGAAACTCGAGTTCAATCATTCCATATTTTTGTCTCGCCTTGTAGCGATCTGGCCCTTCATGAACAATTAAAAAAGTTTTGGGAGATAGAAGAGGCGGAAAAACCAGATTGTCAGTCTGAAAGTGACCTCTATTGCGAAAATTATTTCAAACGTACCACAACGCGACAATCTGATGGACGTTACGTGGTGCGACTACCGTTCAAAGAACAATTTCCGAAAGAGATTTTTCTAGGCCCCTCCCGAAATATGGCTCTTGCGCAGTACCACAGAATGGAGAAAATGCTAGATAAAACTCCAGATTTGAAAGCGCAGTACGCTGAAGTTCTCCAAGAATACCTGGACTTGGATCACATGGAACCAGTTGCGCATTTTGAACCCAAAGCAGGAAAAGTTTCTTCATTTTTTCTACCCCACCACGCGGTCATCAAGCCCGAAAGTAAAACCACAAAAGTGCGAGTGGTCTTTAACGCCTCAAAGAAAACCGGAAGCGGGTTTTCATTAAATGATGTGCTATACCAGGGCCCAACGCTTCAAACGGATTTGATGCAGCTTGTTTTACGTTGGCGAAATTACAAATACGTGTTCACTGGAGACATACAGAAGATGTATAGGCAGATTTTGATGCATGAAGCAGATCGCCCTTATCAACAGATCTTATTCCGTAACCAAGCTGAGGGATATGTGAATTCATTTCAGCTTAAAACTGTAACGTTCGGCGTAAACTGCGCCCCCTTTTTGGCGATTAGGACTCTACTTGAGCTAGGCCATGATTGCAGACACCTGTATCCCAAAGCATCTAGTATTCTGAAGAATGAGGTCTACGTGGATGACATATTGTCCGGGGGACACACGCTTGAAGAGGCCAAGCAGAAGCGAGGGGAGCTTATCACAGCTTTGAAATCAGGTGGCTTCCCCCTTAAAAAGATGACAGCAAATGATCAGTTTTTACTCGAAAGTTTGCCCCGGGAGGATCTTCTAGACGAAGATTTCTTGAAGTTTGATGACTCCAGCTCTTTAAAAACATTGGGAATTCGCTGGAATGCGTTAGCGGATATATTCTACTATGATGTAGAGCCAATTGAGATTACCCCATCTGCTACAAAACGTAAAATCTTGTCCGTAATTGCAAGATTATTCGACCCTCTAGGTTGGTTAGGCCCAGTCGTTATTGTTGCTAAGACTCTGATGCAAGAATTATGGGAAGCAAAGTCTGATTGGGACGAAGGGGTACCTCCACACATACTTGTGAAATGGAATTTATTTTTAAAAAACTTGCCATTTATCTCGACAATTAAAATACCTAGATGGGTAGATTTTTCGCCAGGATACAAAATTCAGATACATGGCTTCTGTGACGCCTCAGAGAAGGCATATTGTGGTTCGGTATACATTCGAACAGAAAACTCAGAAGGCCAAATAAATAGTCATTTGCTGGTAGCAAAAACGAAAGTTGCTCCGATCAAGCGGACTACCGTTCCGAAACTAGAATTGTGTGGAGCTTTATTGTTGGCTAAGCTCGTCCGTAGTGTAGTCATGAATTGTCAGTTTTCCTATGAGCTATTTTTGTGGACAGACTCGTCCATAGTCCTGGGGTGGTTGCAAAAGCCTCCCTACACGTTAAAAACTTTTGTCGCAAATCGTGTGACTCAGATCATCAGCATCGCCAGCGCTCAACACTGGAAACATGTCAAAACTGAGGAAAATCCTGCAGACATGGGCACTCGAGGCTGCTCCCCGCAGGAACTTGCAGACAATCAACTCTGGTGGCATGGGCCCACCTGGCTACACTTTCCCACACCATTGTGGCCAATCCCTCGTACGTTTGACCCAGTCGACTTGGAGACAAAAAAGTCCATCATCAACTTTCATCTTGACATAAACTGCACAGATGTCCTAGAAGAATTTTCATCGTTTGAAAGGGCGTTGCGAATTCTTTGTTATCGACTTAGATTTGTCAACCGAGTTCTCAAGAAACCATTTTCCACCGGAAAGTTTATTACAGCTCAAGAAATTAGCTCAATGAAAACTCGACTCATCGCGCTCGCTCAAAAGAGATATTTTTACCGTGAATATGATTGCCTGAAAGAAAAGAGACCGTTAAGCCGCAAAAGCAGATTGCTTAATTTAAATCCTTTTATTGATAAGGATGACCTTTTACGAGTTGGCGGCAGACTTATTAACGCAGGTTTAAGTTACGAGGAACGTCATCCAGTTATCGTGCCAGAACGGTCACATTTCGCAAGACTTTTAGTCAGTTTTACGCATCGCATTCTGCTTCACTCTGAGCACCATATAATGCTACGCGCGATTCGCCAGGGATTCTACATCCCACGATTAAAAAATCTTGTACGGAAATGTATTAGAGAATGCAAGGCGTGCACGATCTATAAGCATAAGGTCCAGCACCAAATCATGGCCGCACTCCCCCCAGAACGCGTGAACTTTTCCCTGCCTTTCACATATACCGGAGTCGATTTCGCTGGTCCATTTAGCATTAAATCCTCTACCGTGAGAAATGCCAAAGTCCTCAAAAGTTATGCTGCTGTGTTCGTATGCTTCTCTACTCGAGCCGTCCATTTAGAGGTCTGTTCAGACCTCTCAACCGATGCCTTTCTAGCCTGCTTTCACCGATTTACCGGGCGCAGAGGGCTCCCTAAGACCATGTTTTCCGACAACGGTCGAAATTTCGTCGGCGCAAGTTATGCTCTTCTTAAAGGCCACAACGAGTTCTTGAAATCGGTTGAAAAAACTTTAATCGAAAAGTACTCCACCTTGGGCGTCACCTGGTCTTTTATACCGCCATATGCACCTCATATGGGGGGCCTCTGGGAGGCCGCAGTAAAGAGCATGAAGTCTCACCTGAAGAAAGTTACCAGCAACCTATCTTTCACGTTCGAAGAATTCAGCACGCTGCTAGTTCGTATTGAAGCCATTTTAAATTCGCGCCCTCTATCGCCTCTTACCGAAAACCCGGGTGAGGTACTACCACTGACCCCAGGACATTTACTTCGAGGAGCTCCAATTACAGCACTACCGGAAGCACCTGCTGAACCTCCGCTCGAAGACGTACCATTCCTAAAACGCTGGGAAAGATTAAAAGCGCTACAACATATTTTTGCTCGACGGTGGAAGTCTGAATATGTAACCGAGCTTCAACGCCGTTTTAAATGGCAAAAGGAACGCGACAACTTAAAACCAGACGATATTGTTATAGTCAAAGAAGACTTACTCCCACCTACCGAGTGGCTCCTGGGTCGCGTTAACAGCGTCATCTATGGTCGAGACAGCAAAGTACGAGTTGCTGAAGTAATCACAAAGAAGGGTAAAATTTTACGCCCAGTTGTAAAACTATGTTTACTACCGATAAACAATACTGAAAGTAAACTCCCACCACAACCTACCAAATAATCTACCAAATTCCTAAACAAAAATAGAAAATTAGAAAACTCAGTCGCATTAGGTATTTTTTAACACTGTATATACTTCTTTCTTTTCTTTTACTACTAATACAGATGAAGAAGCGACCACGCTGCCACATTTGCTACCTCAATCACCCTCTGCGGTACTGTAAGGGGTTTAAAGAGCTCAGTGTTGGGCTACGCTGGCCAGCGGAAAAGGCTTCTGCCTAGATTGCAGCGCCTATGACCATGCCCGAGACGAGTGTAACTCCGGCCAATCGATGTTCAGTGATGGTCAACGGGCATCCCTGCAATGCCCTTCATCACTCTCTATTGCACCCAGAAGTGGGAAAGAACGTCCTCGCTGAACCTCAACGCGAGGACCCCTCGGCAGCTCGAGCTCCATCAGCCGTATCGCCCACAAAACCATTGGCAACCCTGCAAGCCGCGATCCCTCCACTAGAGGACATCCAGTTGGCAGCCATGGCCAACATACTGCAAGTGACCCTAAAAAAGGTTGTACTAGATTCGGCAGTACGACCCCTTGGCTCATCCATTTTTTTGCCACTTGGCGTGAGATCGACAGGATCCTGGGCAGAGATATGGCCCAAAGAATATGGTCACGTTGACCAGCCCGACCTTAACTTACCAATAGCCCAAGAGTCCACCTTTGGCTGGATCATATCTGGAGTGTTGAGGGGGTGCTCTTGCCATGCGTCGGGGGGAGCATGTTGAAGCGACTTCAGACTTTGTTTTATTTTTTTTTTTCTTTTATTTTTTTCTTTATTCTGCTTTAATATTTATTTATTTATTTTTTTTTCTTCTTATTTTATTTCTTAAATCTTAAATCTTTAATTTTGTAATTTTCTTTAATTTTGAATTTTGTTTTTTGAATTTGTATTTCCTTTTCTCTAAGTGTAGAGTAATTCTCAAGGGTTCTTTTACTCTTTACTTTGTTTTTTTTTGCTATAATTGTCTCTTGAGATTGTTTTTATTTGAGTCTTATTTGGTTACTAAGAACCTACAATTGTTAAAGTAATTTGTTTAGTATTAGTCTTAATCTCACAACAGAAGGAGCAAGAAGCTCAATAAAAACCATTTTTGAATTGAAAATAAAGACCAACCGTGTTTTTATTTTTTAACAATACTCAGCGGCTAGGAAGAAAGTCTAGCCCACAGTTATGATTTAAAATATTCTCTAAAATTTATTTTGAATAAGTTTTAATATGTTGGTGGTTATGCATGTCTATATAAATCAACCATATTTTTCAAAAGTTGCAAACAAAACCTCTTAGCCAGGATTATCTATTTTAAATTATTTTGTTTCAGCAATATACTTATATATATTTATATATATTTCAATAGAAACGAATAGTGAACTGTAAAAAATTTGTCAATTCGTCGACTACAATTTAAATTTTTTTTGATTTTTGATTTCTTCATTTTTGTTTTTTAGTTCTTGGAATTTTAATAAATAAAACTGGTAGAAATTTTTCCCATATGGTTGATTCCGCCGTAATGTTGTAGTTTTCAGCATGAAGAGATGCTAGAGCTACTTAAGAGTTTTTAGTGCCTTAACGGGAATTTCGTCCTCGGCAACACAACGGGCTAATATTTCACCCAATGATTAATTTTTGGCAAAGTATTATTTGTCGTCTCCTTAGAACTACTTCGAGTTAAGTTTCATTTGGATCACATTAATGTCAAGCATGTATACTAATTAAAGGTGATTAATAAGTCGTGACATGGAAGAACATTTGTAACTTATCATTTTAGGGCACTTTAAGAACCTAACTTTGTCTTTTTAATCGAGTTCGGAAAAGATCTAGAGATATCATTTATATAAAAATATATTGAATATTTAGAATACTCTCGCACAAATTACTATTTACTTTTTAACTGCACACGTTTTTGTAATATTTTGAATAGTTTTTGGTTTTTTCCTACAAGAACACACACTTTTATAAGCGATTTGTATTTACAGTGTTCATAATGTTTTTTGACCTTTGTTACATTTTGTTTTGACATTTTTCATAAAAAGTTCAAGTTTGGCCAATATTCAATTAGAAAATATTTAAATTACGGGTACATCTACAACAAGAGTAAGGAAAATGTATATAAATTACACATTACTCAAATAACCGGTTTATTATACCACAATAACCGGTTTATTCGATATTCGAAAAATGGTCATTTTAAAATAACCGACTTGGGCAAAGCTAAAATAACCGGTTAAAACCGGTCGAATAATAACCGTTCGATCTCCCTAGCAGGGACGTAGCGAGCTATTTTCTAAAATACAGCAGAATTAAATTTGATACTGAGTTTTTAGAACAAATATTTTTTAATTGGAGAAAATTGCTAACATTAATTACACTATCAGATTTCTTTGTATACTCACAGAGTGAGGCGATAGTCGAATAAGCCGAATGGACTTGGACAAGTCGAAGTCCAAGGTGGATGCACACTTTGACAGTTCGAATTAATTTGTTTTGGTTTTGTTAGTGCTTTGCTAGAAATGGTTCGACATTTCGAGCTGTAAACACTAACCGCCTTATGCAAAAAAAGTTAAAGTTCACATTAGTTAACCAACATAAATCCCATTTCCATTCACTTTTGCTGAGCCAAATGTGTTGGTTAACTAATGCAATGCAATGCAATAAACCTGTGTTGTTTCTGTTGTTATTGGTTTGCTGAAGTAGTGCCACCACCTGTAGTTGAATTCGCCTTGGAATTTTGATGCTTAGATGACCATAATTGCAGACGAGAGCTCATGTGCAGGAGTTCAAACATTTTTTTCCTACTCATCTGCTATTTGATAAAAATGTATTTGATAGTATGTGTGTATTGAAGTGTATTGTATTCTTTCATTTTAATATAATATTAACTTACACTTTTTTACCCAAACGTGCTTTTGTATAATCTTATCATCGTATAGATTTGTATAATTTAATTAAATCTCTTTTTTTTATTTATGCTTCCAAAGAAACTTTTGATTATTTTAGGAGCAAAAGTGCTGCCAACCAAATCATGGCTGACGTTTAAAGACCATAATTTATTTCTCATTTAATACAATCCTCGGTCATTATGTTGAACGGCTTAGCTTTTGGGGTTCAGACCAATCCTGTCATAAGTTTTTGATTTTTTTATTTCCTTATGTTTTCCAATTTATGCACTGTGTATGTAAATAGTTTAACTAAAATCGATCGATGTAAAATTTGAAAAGTTTCTTTTTTGGTCGAATTGTTTACAGAATTATTCATGCTTTAAATTATTCTATTACACAATTGTACTTGATAGCAGTTCGATAAATCTTGAACATAAATTGTAGGATATAAACAATGAAAACAAGTAGGAAAGTTTAGGGTACCAACCTATTGATACCCTAAATCTTTTGCGAGTGCTGAAAGAATAACTTTCAAAAGTGGGCGCTGTAACAAATTTTAAAATTTTATTATAAGTTTAAGATTAATGTAAACGTCAATTTTGCTAAGTTTGATTAAGATACCGGGTTTTATGTCAGATAAAGTCAGTTGGTTGGAATTTTCGGTTTATTAAAATTTTTCCTAAAACAACGTTAAAATTTATTTTAAATGTCCGCACAAGAAAACAAGACATACTCATATGTGTAGCTTGGGATTTCACTTGGAAAATATCTAAACTTTTTTTAATAGGAAAAAACATTAACTTTTTTAATTTTGTTTTTTCTTTTTCACCCACTTATATCTACAATTCGAGTCGGAATAAAGCCAACCAATTATAAGGGTAAAGAAAGGATTAGCTCACTGTTATTTGTTGGTGTTTGGTCTAAGCTTTGATGCCGTTGTAAATAAAAGCCGTGTCAGATACAACTTCGTCGCGTTGCATGACGTTTCTAACTTTAAAAGAAAAGCGTTAAACAAAAAATGTATGACTCAATAACAACTTTGACAACACTCAGGCATTGCTTGGTTTCCTTTAAAAGCGATTGGTAAATTATCTTATATATAAATACGGGAACAATTTTTTTGAAGTTGATTTTAAAGTATCGGCCACCGATTTTAATGAAACATACACTCATAGAAAATGCATCTTCATATTGATGATACCCTAACATCAGAATTGTGACATCAATGTAATTACAAATGGCATCAATGAGGCAAACTTTAACATCAATCCAATGACGAACGTCATCCTAATATTTTGTCATATTTTATACGTCATCTATGCTATCACTACAGTGACATAAATTCGATGCCACATTTTGTGTACACTGGTAGAAAAGGTGTCATAACGCTGATGTTTTGTGACATCAGTACAGACAAACTGTCATAAGTGCGATGACATAATATATCATTTCATCAGTGTGATGACAAACACTCATCATTGCAATGACAAACTGTCATCAGTGCAATAATAAACTGTCATCAGTGCGAAGACGTTATATATCATGTCATCAGTGTGATGACTAACTGTCTTAAGTGCAATGACAAACTGTCATCAATACGATAAGAAGCTATCATCAGTGTGATGACATAATATATCATGTCATCAGTTTAATGACAAACTGTTATCAACATTATTTTCAAGTTTAAAAAGTAAAGTTAGAAGCGAAAATTCCCATAATCTTTTTATTTAACTATTTATTTAAATATAACAAATTTTTCAAGAAGAATTATAATAAAAACCATATCAGGCATGCTGCTGGTGTCTTATAATTGAGAGTTCTTCTGTTAACAAAGGGCGGAATACAACAAAAGTGAGACAAACATGTGTAACGGGTAAGTAAATAACGATATTCTCTCAATTTGACTTAAGGTCAATTACAATGACTCAATTTAATGACAGTTTGTCATCGCACTGCTTTATAAACTCGACTCCGATTCGCCATTTCTGTGATGCCAATGTGTCATCCCGTTGATTTCATAATTAAAATGTTTGACCCTGATGACAATTTGGCCAAGTGATGCTAATGCTGACATCACAGTGATGTAAAGTATCATGGGGTAAAAAATGAAGACACTTATCATAGTACTGATGTCAATATATATTAGCGTTATGACGCCTTTTCTATCAGTATACTAATACACAAACACTAAAAAAATAGAAATCGTTCCTGGGTGTGTGTACTATACGCTAAATAATGTGCGGTTTATTTTCGAACACGGTTCACCAATTTTCATTATCTATGTGGCTTTCCGAGGAATAATGAAATGTAAAATTTTTTTTATCAATTATTAAAAAAAGGGAATTAAGCACAACAAACTAAATCTTTTAATAAATAATTGTATTCCCAAAAACAACTTTGATAATAAAATTTTTGCAAAAAACTGAATTGGCAAATTGTTTTTATTTTGATTTCTTGAGAAAACAATAAAAACAATTTGTTTTTGTTTTTAATATGTTTTTTCTTTATCCACTTACAACTACAAGTAATGTTGGGAGAATTCCAACTAATTGTAGTGGGGAATGTAAGAAAAGATAAACTCATCACTGATTTATTGTTTAGTATTTTGTTTAAGCTTTGATATCGTTGCAAAAAAGACTTTTTGAGTGTTTGTAGGTAATTCTCATTCCCTCTGTAGACTTGTTTGCTGATAGCTTTGGCTTTTCTAAAATTATTTAGGAGAACGTTTCCTGATGATCTGGCCTAAGCAACCAGTGGAATGCGCATAGGAACTGCTTATCCTCCATCAATAAATTTCAGTATTTTTTTTTTATCAATTATTAAAAAAAAAGGAAATTAAGCACAACAAACAAAATCTTTTAATAAATAATTGTATTCCCAAAAACCACTTTGATAATAACATTTTTTCCTAATAATTATTTTTTATGAATTTTTGAAAACAATTTGTACTAAATAACTTTCTAAATAACTTCAAAATATTTGAAAATATAAAAAATGTTATTTGGAAAACTTGAAAGAAATGTTATTCCTAATAATTTGTTGTATAAGCACAATATTTCGGGCGAAATATTAGTCTAGCCCACAAAAAAATGTGAACCCGATAGAGAAATGTTGAAAACAATTGAAATTTACCGCTTTTAAATCTTTATGGTTTACTTACTTAACGGCTCGAACATTTTTTAGCCGAGAAATTATTTTCAAAAGGTGTTTTTCTATGGGCTTTTGGGAAAATATGGACAGTAGGAACATTATTTTTATGCGTTGCAAGCTTTAGCACAAACGTATAATGAATGCCTTTTTCACTTTCTGTGGTGTAGGAAGAAACCATAAACAACATTGAAATGTCTCTATTATTAAGAGCTCTTGTATTCAAAATCTATGGAAAACTTAAAGTATAGAAAATGACAAGAAAAGAATGTTTAAAAAATACGATATGACTCGATTTTTTTTTTATTTTTTAATTGTTTATTTTTTTTTAAACTTGTTTCTTTAATGGCTTTTTTGAATTAAATTAAAATTTATAAAGGTTCTGCTGACAGTCATATTCCCTTAATATTTTACAGTTCTGTTCTGATTTAGTTCTGCTTTAGACTTTCGCTTCTAAAGGTATTCTGCAACTGGGAGTATAATGCACTTTATTCTTCAAACATTTCTTAGCAACTCCTTGATATTGCACAACATCGCATCTAGGCCAGTTTGTAGTCATGTTTATTTAATTCAATTTTATAACGATGGGTTTTTGTTTTTCTCTTATTCATTACTTAGCTGGTTGTATAAGGCAGTGTTTTAAAATGTAAGTTGGAATAAGTGCTTTATAATGTATATAATAAGAATAAGTGTTTTAAAATGTAAGTTGGAATAAGTGCAATATAAAATGGAAATTGGATAGATTGAATAAGGCCCTAATTGTGTAAATCGCAACGCAACGCCTTTGGAAGCAAGAACAAAGTCAAAAATATTTTATTATTTTGTTGTTGCTTTCTACAGAAATTTATATTTGGGTGATTCACAAGGTGTGCTATCATGTCATATAAAAATGTGCAATCATGTCATATAAAAATTTTAATGCTGATTTGTCAAAACTGTATAGTAGAAATCTAAATTATAAGTGGTTGCCCACATCAGTTATACATATTTCTTGTAATTATTTTAAGACATATGACTTTACAACTTTATGACTACCTTGTGAATCACCCAGTTGTGTTTAAAAATTTTCAACGCCACAAGATATGTAGCGTTTCAAATTTAAAAATTCAATATGAATTTCTGTAGAAAGCAACAACAAAATAATAGGTGCGTTCGAGTTCTTTTACAGTAAAATGCAGTAAATGAGTAATTACTAATGGTGTTTTCTTTTCTATAAAATATGTATAAAATATCTTGCCGACCCTGTAATAAAGCAATTTTTTATTTGACGAGAACAAAACACAAAATTGGACCGCCCAGTTTTGAACAGCCGACAAAAAGTTTGTTCTTTAAAATATGTACATAAATTAAAAAGTGAAGCCTTTTTTAGAAACAAACACCAAATTGCATTTTTTTTAAATAAAATGTCACATTTTTTGTAGAAGGTAAAACAGCATAAGTAACCTGAAAAAATACTCTCAAAACGGAATATTTGTAAAAATTCATAAAATATAATGAGCAGCTGATGGCAAACAAGTGTAGTGTTGAAAAATGTTTACACTTTTGAATAGTTAACTCGTTTTCTTATCGGTAGTCGATAAAATACTTTTTATAACATGAACAGTGTAGGAAAATAAAAACAAATTATTTTTTGTAATCTTTCGTATTTGTTTTCTTTTTATTTTATTTGATTTTGCTAATTTGGGTCTGATTCAAAAGAACATAAATCATTTTTTTTTTTTTTGCTATCGATTACTAAAAACACAAGTGCAGTTCTAAGTACCCAAATACTTCACAATTTTACATCTCTAAAAAATTAACATAACAAACAAGTGTCAAAAGTTGGTTTTACGCCATATAAATTCTTCATAAACAAATTCAATTAATTATTTTTTATTTACTTCTTATTTTGGTTTTATTTTTATTTTACCTATTCCGTTATTAAAGTTTAAGTTATCATGTTGAGTTTCATTTTTTATTATAAATGTTTATATTATTTCGAAAGTGTATTCTAAGTCAAATTACAATTTAAAAAACTTTTATACTTTAGTAGTCTTATTCCTTTAATATTTTCCAGGAGTATTTTCTATGCACTATCACAATTTTGTTTGTTTGCATATTTCTATTGCGAGGCTAACTTTAGCTATCCTTTGGCTAGCAAAGAATAGCTTATTTGTAATTTGACTTAGAATACACATTCGAATTAATATAAAAATTGATTATTTATATATAGATAGCACATAGAGTGCACCCTGAAATATTTGAAATGTCGGTAGAGGGTATCAATCAAAATTGTAGATTCATCAATTGTAGTAGTCAAAAATATTAGGAAATACCTATCCATTTAAGATTTACCTGCTTCGCTACCCCCAATAAAATAAAATTAACGAACTTTTTTTACAACAGATTCGTGAATTGGCAGCGAAGCACTTTGTGCCAATTAAATTCTCCAGTCATTTAGACCTAAATATTGTTCTTGTATGTCCCACGCTCAGTTTTCCAGCTGAGTTCGTTTTTGCACAGAGGTTTTTATACCCTCCACCACCACTAGTGGTGAATGAGGGAATACTAAGTTTGTCATTCCGTGTGAAACTTTTTTATTATACGTCTAAGACCCCATAAAGTTTATATGTTCTGGATCTTTGAGTAATTCAAAGTCGATTTAGCCATGTCCGTCTGTCTGTCCGTCTGTTGAAAACACGCTCACTTTCGAAAAACGCAAAAGAAAAGAACAAACTTGGTCTCAAATTGCTTGTAGTTATCCTAAGAAGTTTGGGATTCAAAGCCAGCATCATCGGTTCAGTAGAATCCGAACTATGAATCAAAATGTGGCACCACCACCCTAAAAAAATTGATAATTTTGATACAAAAACTAACATTTAATACCAGAAATCAGTCTTCAGAATTTTGGGATGGTTCCATAATTTACCATAGGTCCAATACAAATTACCCTCCTAAAAATCATTTTAGTTTGGCTAAAACTGTTACGAATCATGATATTTTACTCAAGCCAGTTCAAAGTTCTAACAAGAAACGTATAAAACTTTCTTATTGTCGGTTAATAATTTAATATAGGCCTAAACCTCAACCAATTTTAGTGCTGACGTTCGTTTTTGTGAAGCTTTGTTAATAATATATATGTATTTATCATATAGAGACCACTTCTGTCGGTGAAGGGTATCAAAGATTCGACACAGCCGAATATAGCACTCTAACTTGTTTTGTATTGATAACAAAATTGCCACACCCACCTGAAAATTTACAAATATGTATAGCGTATGTTAGGTTATAAATTACTGTGAAAATTTGAGGAAAATCGGTTTAGGTGTTTATTAATCTATGGGGTACAAAAAAAGACATTACCATTTTTATATATGCGTGTATAGAACTGCTTAGCCCGATGCGATATGTTTCCCCATTAAATAAAATAAGTGTTATTTTTTTGAAACAAATCTCTGATAACGAAGCAATTTATACTAAATTGAGACACTAAGTAAAGAATTTCAGATAAATCGGTTCACCAGTAGGGAGCAACAAGCATACAAACAAAAGCATTTTCATTATTATATGGACGTAAATACACATAAATTCTAAATCGAGCTTATAATTGATTGTGGTTTGTTTTAACAAGCAACAAGTTCATGAAAATTCTTATGGCCAATAGGATTGACATTAAAACACATTTATGTTAAAATCGTTTTAAATACAAAATTCTCTTCTTCACTAAACGCTTAAATGAAACTTAAGTCACTGATGTGGTACATTTAAATTCAACTTACGTTTCCATTGGATTAACTTAGCAAGGTGACCTTAATATCACAACAATACAAAAACAACAGACAAAGTAATAAGAACCAGCTGTTTTTTGAGACCACCTTGTAAATAACTACACTTTTTTATGATATTTTTTTGTATTTAATAGTGCTACCATACTTTTATCTTAATTAAATTAGACTTTTCATATAAAACTCAAAAAATCAATCTGTAATTAAATACGATTTAAGTTTCTATGAAAATTAACATAATATAGATTTAAATACTATCCTGAAAATTGGGCATTAGACTTCTTCTGTCAAAATTGGCGAATTTATTAAAGAAATTCAAACGCCATTGATTTTGTAAGTATTCTTATCTCCCTAAAAAAAATTAAACAGAGTGTAGGTATTTCCGTTTGCATTTAAGGTAAACATTTATAGATCAAATTATTTGATGGAAATTTATTTTCTTTGCCGGACTGGAAAAAAGTTGTTATTTAAGATTTTGTATGCACCAATTGGAAACTGTATTAAAAGTTTTGAAAAAATTACTTGTATTATTTTATATATATTCTTGAAAATCATCTTTCTGTTAAATTTAAATAATTTTAGTGTAAAATCTGCCCGTCACAAACAAATCTTTTTCTGGTACATGAAATTTAATGACATTGTAAAATTAATTGTCTGATAAAGTGTTTTTTTTATTGTATTTCATTGTTAATATTTTGACTTTTTTGCAATATTCATTCTGCTTAAAAAAAAAAAAGGAAATTAATGAGGTGTGCGTGTGTGCGTGGGAAAAATTAAATTATTGGAGAATGATTAATAAATATTTGATTATTTTAATTAAATCGAACACAATTAATTACTTAATTACCCTTTAAAAATGAGAAAACTTTAATGAAATAATAAATAATTTAATTTGGTTCTAAATAAGTTGGAAATAATTTTTTTTTTGAAACTTAAAATTACACTTAAAGAATTTTGTGGTAATTGGTCTAGAATTTACCACAGGCGCCACATAATGCCTCCTTACAAAAGCACTTTAAAAAGCCTTAAGTATATATATATATATATGTTCCCGAAGATCCTATAAGGAGCATAGGGCCCCAAAAAAGTAGAAACAAGTGGAAAAACTGTATTAGAATTTGGTCCAATTTCTCTAACGAATTTTGTGATGAACGGTCCAATTAAGTTGCATATGACTGAAAATAACTTCGCTAAACTTTGTGATGATCGACCCATAGTTTAACGTAGGTCATATTTAAATTATACTCTCTGAGTAAAGTTTAAAACTTCTAAGCCTGCAAAGAATTATGATACTGTTAGGCCTGGTTTTATAAAGATTAACCGCCTTATGCAAAACAAAGCTAAAGTTCACATTTGTTAACCAACACAATAATCCCATTCACTTTTTCTGGGCTTAATATGTTGGTTAACTAATGTGAACTTTAACTTTTATATAAACCCACTACTGAAGTATTCAAACTCTGTGTGGAGGTTCTTAAAGGTTCGACGCCGTCGAATCCAGCACTTTAATCTTGTACATTTCTGTTAGCAAATAACATCAATGTGTTCTGAAACGATTTTTGCCAGATATACTATATATTAGAAAAATATGGTTCACCAAGGATTTTTAGGTCTTCTTGAACTGTTTCCACGGAAGTCTCGATCAGCCACAATTACGCTTTCCTTCATGAACATCCTCGAATGTCTTTCGTGCTGGAGCATCCACGTTCATTCTTTCGACGTGTCCCAGCCAGCGCAATTGTTGTATCTTGTTGTACCTCACTATGTTAACGTCGGAATAAATTTCATACAGCTCTTGGTTCATTCGTTGCCTATACTCTCCGTCAACGCATAAATTTTACGAATCCACATGTGCATGTAGTACTGACTAGAGTATCCAATTATTTGACTTTTCTTTTTGTTCGAGTAAGGAATTAATTGATTTTTAAATTTAAATTTTACTCGATTAATCGAATAAGAGTTTAAATATGTTCGAATAACTCGAATAATTTATATAATTATATCCAATGGAAAAAACATATATGGGCATTTCCATGAGAATGTCAACCACGACTCAAAAAATAAATAGCCTTGAAACTATTTTTCGAATATGTTAGAAAGTAAAAAAACACTCAAACTTTACTATGCAAAGGGGTCTACAGCTTATTACAATTTTTAAAGAGCAAAAAATAAAAGTTAAAACTGACTATCTCTTTGATTCATTTTTAGTAACTGCAATCAACAATTTTCACTTTTCTGCCGATTAAATACAGATACTGGTAACATTAGAATTATACCTTAAAATTAATGTTACAACAACAATGAACAAAATTCACGAGGAGAGACCAAATATATAGTTTGATTAGCGGTATATTTTTTGGTTTGCTTTGGGTGCTACGTACGTAGTGCGAAAACATCATTTGTCTATGTCATTGGTATTTGATCAGTCGTACGTGTTTCAAAATAAAAGTTCAAAGTAAGATATTTGTTGCAAAAAAATATTGACCGGAATTTTTTTTAAATAGGTATAATAAAAATTTTATAAGCTGTTAAACGTCGTCACGTACGATATTGTATTACTATAAATTCAACTAAATGTATCATCTTATTATGTTGGTATTAGGTTGAAATTTGATCAAAAATTATTGTTTTGCAGTCTTAATGATCTAAACAAATATAATTGGTATCGGTCCATATTTGACCATAGCACTCATTTAAATACTACTCCAGAAAATAGCCTTTAATGTTGTAACTTTCTAATAAATGCTGGTATTGACATAAAAATTGGCGACAATAACTTTTACGACAAGTACTATGTCGTGATAAAATGTTGTGCTGGTAGGTCCAAAATTAACTATAGGTCCCATATAAACCCCCTTCTTAAAATCGCTGAAAGGCAAGAAAATCTCATATAGATGAAGATATCTGAATAATATTCGGCACAAATAACTTTTATATAACTCTTAACGTCATAGCATTATTCTGTTCCGGCGACCATGATTGGCGATGGGTAAAAAATAAGGACACTCAAAAATTTGTTGTTAAAATATTATGGTGTAGGGTATTATATGGTCGGGCTTGGCCTACTATACTTTCTGACTTGTTTGTTTTAAGTTTTTGTATGCATATATTTCCCAAAAATATATTTCATATATTGTAAATACTATAAGAGAAAAATCTGTCACGTACGGTATGTCACGGACGATATTACATTTGGTTCATTATAAAACCATCCAGAAAAATGTTTATCTTTCCAATTACGGATTATAACGGAAAAATATATGGTTTAATGCAAAAAATGTAAAAAAGGAAAAATACATCCAACAATTCGCAGATTTTCGGATTTTTTTACATTCACCCCAAAATCACTTCCGTTTTATGTCTCGTACGATATACACCTATTTTGCTAGGTATTTTGGACAACAAGGATTCGAATGTAATAATTTTTTTTTCATATATAGTACCCTCTAAAAGAAACATAATGATTAATAAGTTTTCCAGTTACTACTATTTGCGCAAAAACTCCATCGCGTTCAAATGTCACGTACGATGACATGGAAATGCCCATATGCCTTTTTGATATTTTAATTTTATTATATTAATCAACAAACAAAAAAAAACATAAAATAAAAATAAAGTTAAACAATAAAATAACAATTAATTTATACCACGTATACAGTTGTAAAACTTAAATAAAATAAATAAATAAAAAATCAAAAAACTTCCTACAAAACATACAGTTTTTAAGGCGCAAACAAGGCGAAACAAGTTTAAGGAAATAAAATAAAAATAAACTATAAACAAAGTAAACACTACTTCGGTTGAACAGGCTATTAAATTATCTGAAATCCAAAGTTTGATAAATGCACTACGTTCAACAGCAATCGGGGTCCATTAATTTTATTTCAGCGTATTATTTGCAATTATGTCCTGCAAGCTTAATACGGGAATTCAACAAAGGCTTAAATCTTATATTTTTATAAATTAATCTTTAATTATTTATTTAATTTTATACGTTTTTGTCGCGGTATTTTTATGAGAGTTTCAGCCTATTTAAACATATTTATTATTCGTAATTCAATTTAACTAATATATTATTCCTAAAAATCAAGTAAAATGGAAATCAATTGAGATTCTCAGTTAATTTTTTTTTATCTCCGTATAGTCCTGATTTTAAGAGAAATTTTGTTTAAGATAAGAACTCAATGTATGAAGAAACTTTTTAAACTGGATCAAAGTTTGTTCGATTTCAATTTCACTCATATGTATTCGATTTACCGAACATAGCTGATGACTTTATTTTTCGTCATTTAAAAGCTCAAACGGTTTGGGTAATTTGTTTATTAAACGTATTACTATTTTGCGCCAACAATCCGTGATTTTGCTTTCAATTACCTTCTAATGACACTTCGGTTTTTAAGACGAATTTTACTATACCTAAATGTCAAAATTCATCCAGCCGTTTGGATGGTTGAGGTAATAAAGATATTGAAGACAGGTGAAACAGGTAACCCAAAATCTGACAGTGGATAGTTTACACAATTATAAGTCAAATTTAATATCAAAAAGCGCTTTTACGAAAATTCTTATGTATGAAATTAGTAGTTAATTGTTTATTACATGATTTGTCTCACACATACCCACTTCTAAAAAGGGACGAAAAAATGTTCAGAATATATACAGAATATAACAACATGTTATTTAGATGTAATGTATTTTATTAGTTAGAAATCGAAAAAAAAATATTTTATATTAAAAAAGTAGAATTTTTTTAGAAATTAATTTTAATGGATTAATTGACATAAATTGTTCGAGTTGTTCGTTATTTGAAATTGGCTATTTTTATTATTCGATCAAATAATGAAGTAAAATTTCCTCGATTAATCGAACAACGATTAATTGAGTGGATACTCTAGTACTGACGAAATTTTGACGTCATTATAAGGCCACAATGGCCGCTTTGTATGTACTCTAGGCTTTTTTTTACAACAACTCATGTTTCGAAGATGTCAGTTCCAATTCTAACTGAGGATTTTTTTTGTCATTCTGCGAAGGCGCACTTATTTTGCAGAAAAACTGTATGATATATTAACGTATCTGCCATTACTTTTTTTTATTTAATTTGCCCCAAAGCTCGAATTAAATTATGATATTGACTAAAAATTTTTCATTTCCAGTTTACATTTTTCTTAGCTTCTCCCATTGTGCAATGTAAAAAAAAAATCAATTGAAAGATTAGATTTATTGAACAGATTTATTAGTCAACATTTTCATTTATAATAAAATTTCTTTCACATTTGTTTTCTAAAAATAAATATAAAACTCTAGATTTTGATTTCAATTGCAATAAAAAAATTTCATTGCCTATTTTAAGGGATGACTATTGAAAACGTTAAATGAGCTTTTTTTCAGTTGAATTTCAAAACATCAAGCTAAAATGTTCATAATAATGTTTTAAATAAAAATTAATGAATAAATGATTGAATGAAAATGTAAATTCATTTTGCCATTCCAACTAACTACTAAGCACTTCTAAGCACATAAATGACAAGCAAAAATATCTAATAACAATATGTTACAATGACGAAAACTCTAGTCGAGTAAATACACAAAATTATACAAAATATAAAATAAAACATGCAAATTGATACTTTGCATTATTTTACTTTTTTTTCTTTTAAATTGAAACTACTCGATTTTGTTTTGCACTAAAATGTTCACTTAATATTACAATTGTTTATAGTCTGTGTGGGTGTTAATATTTAACTATTTGCTGCGTAGTTTTAGGACCAAAGCAGAAAATAAACTATAGACATTTTATTTGAGGGTTTAAAAAACAAATTTAATTTTTCGAAAGGATGTTTTATTCGTTAAAATAAAGTGAAAGGAAAAAGACAGACGAAAAAAAGAATAAAAAATGAAAATTGTCCAAAATAAAACTTTTTTAAATTCGTCAAAACGACATTTGGGGAAAATTACATTTTGGAAAAACCGTCAAGTCAATATAATAGAAAATGAGTTTGTATTCCAAAAAAATTATTCATTATAAATATGTAAATTTAAACATAATTTAAGGCTTGAAAATTAAAAAAAAATTAAAGCATATTTTTTTTTGCTTAAATTGTTAAATAACTTATTTAATTGCTTGACAAAATTAAGTGCTTGAAATTATTTTAAAAACAAAAAATTATTGAGCCTAATTTAAGGTCAAATTTATTATATTAGCGAAATTAATTATATAACATAATTTAGTGACAGCAATTATTTTAAAAATTCGTTATAAATTATAAACTATGAACTATATAAAAATAACAAAAAACATTAAACTAATTATTTATTACTAAAAAGTTTTTGCTGATAGAAAACCTTAAATACTAAACTGGCAATGATATGCATGTAGGTATGTGTATTCATGATTCAAATACAGAAGATAGTTCCCATAGTATATAATATATACTTTGGTAACTGCCTTCTAAATTTGTATGATGGGTATATCTGTATTTACCCTGCAAACAATTTCGATCTAAAAATTGTCTAAATAGCTTCCCCTTTAAGCAAAAATCTATCGCTTTTGCTATTCAGTTGTTATTGATTTAGTTACATCGTTCGGAAAGAGGTGCCCCACTATGGTTATACTTACATTAAGAATCCACTTAGTGTCTATATTTTATGACGAATTAGAGCGCTTTGGTAGTTTACTACCAATTAAATTTAGTAGTATCGCTTTTGGCTCCAAAAAGCACTCTTTTGAAGTTAAATTTTTTCTCATTGTTCTTTAAAATAAAAAGTGTGTTATGTTACAGTTTATCTTTGTTGGATTTTGTAGGGAAAGTCGAAGTAAAATAGAAAATAAATGAGCTTAAAGTTTTACAAATATCAAAAAATCTATAGTACATTTACTCAAAATAATTGTTAATGTTTTCAAGTTAAAAACGTAATGCGGAGAAATGTTTTTAAATGATAATTAGTATTGTGATTATTTTATTGAACTGTTAATGATTTTTAATCCAAATTTTGATATTTTAATCAGGCTTAAGTTAATTGAATTTAATTTTCATTAAATTATTTTTATGAAGATCTACCGAGGTAAAATACCATTTGGTTGAAAGATTGATGTTTGACTAATGACGTCATCCGTCGTCAATGGCAGTGAGAGCTAAACGGCAAACCCCACTGAAGAGATTATGTGATTACAATCGAAGCTAGTCTGGGCAATCTGTCCGTGAAAACCTGGGTTTAATTCCCAGCTCAGTCAAGAATGGAAAATTATCAATAAATTTTAATTCACTTTTTAAAAGAATTTACAGAAAGTCACAAATCAGTGATGGAAAATTCAGTACTATGGTACTATTTTCAGTACTTTTTCCTTTTAAGAATACCACGGTACCCCCACGCCCATTTAAGTACTTTTTTCTTGTTATGCTTCTTTGTTTAGAATTTAAGCGTTGATATTTTTTTAACATTCAAAACCTGTGGAGTCGTCAACAAAAAGTACTAACTCCGACTCCTTATCTAATCTTAATGCTAAATTTATATGATACTAGTTCTTATTTGACTTTAAACTCTTCTTTTTAATGCATTGCCTTTTAAATGGTCAAATATAGCAAGAAAATGATCCTGTAAAAATTTCGAAACAATATTTTAAATATTGCATCGCCAATTTTGAAGTATTTTTATTTGAGAAAATATTAAAACATTTTTGAAAATTTTTTATGCCGAAAAGTTTTGAAGTCGGAGTCGCTAGTTAATGTTCTTGTACCGACTCCGGTACAAGAACCTCAACTCCGACTCCACAGCCCTGTTTACAATATTACCAGTGATGCCAATAGTAGGGAATTTTCCCTTTTTGTAGGGATTTTTTCGGAAAATTTACGGCGTAGGAAAAAAAGACAGATATTTTATTTTAAGGCAAATGTAGGTAATTTTCAAAATATTGTCTCTTTTTTTTTTTTTTTTTTTTTTTTTTTTTTTTTTATTTTATATATATATATAATATTAATTTATTATTCATGTACAAATATAATACAAATTTATATGGTCTCAGCGCCAAAAAGGCATTATTGAGACAAGTTGGCAAAAATATGTGCATATATTATTTAAAATTTAGTTATTTAAATTAAACAAACTGACTTAAAAAAAAAAAAAGAAATAAATAAATAATAAAAATAAAATAAAAAATTTATAATCTTCTATAAAAACGTTTCAAGGTTTTGATATAAAAAATCTTTTAGTTCTTTTTTAAATGTTGATATCCTGTTAATTGTTTTCAAACGCTCTGGCAAGTTATTGTATTCAAAGACACCTGTATATTCTATACGCTGTTTTTTGGTTTCCAATCTGCATAGTGGTAATCTAAGATTTTGATGATTCCTTGTGTTAAAAACTAGTTATTAGTGCTTGGTACTCGTATAGTGCATGGATCGGAAGAATTGACTTACAGATCTCTTTATAAAGAGGTAACGTTGAAAACATTATTGGTAAATTGTAAATTGTTTTCAATGCTTTATTTTGCATACTTTGCAAATTTTTTAAAACTGTTGTATTCTTACAACCATATATAATGGCCATATAATTTAAATGGCTTTGAATCAAGGCCTGGTATAGTAATAACTTTGTTTTTTCATTATATTGTGTTAAAATACGTAAATATTCGTATTATTTTCATTTAAAAATTAAAATTTTTCATATACCATAGCATTTAGGTACAAATGTAGTATTTTACTAAGAGCCCTTACAGCCTGGCAATTTTCAACAACTGCCACAATCATGTACGTATATATAAGGGGAGCCGAATATTTGGTTTCACAAATTGCGAACTAATCGCTTATTTTTGTTATTTGCATTTGCTCTCACATTCGCTAAAAATATATGCGAATATTAAAGGAGAATGTTTAATGAATGAAACAAAGAGAAATAAAGTCATACAATTTGGAATTTTTAAAAAATTTTAATGAAAACTTTTAAGCATGTGGAAGGATATATATTTAAAAGGAATTTTTTTTTAAATTTTGAAATAAAGATTTTTTTTATATTCAACAAAGCCTTCCCTTTTATTTGGTACCGAGCTTGGTAAAAAATATTAGATACTTATATTAATAAAATAAGTATTCTTGAAAAAGGTTAAGTCCTTTAAAAAGGACAAAAGATGAGGAGATGAAAATCAAACACGCAGTTTGACTTAGTTTTGACTCTAGATTGAAGGATATACAGTGGCGTTTCTGCCAAATTAAATTATTAAATTAAATTAAATTTGTCACACAGTATTTTTTTTTTAATTGATGTCAATAAATGCCTTTTTTTTAATAAATGTTAATAAATCCCTTAATTATAATATTTACGAAATCTTAACAGAGTATGTATTTGTTTGCCTGAAGCTAAAACCAATACATTTTTAACGTAGGGAATAGTGTAGGGATAATTTTTTTGTTTGTAGGGAAAAAGAGGGAATTTTATTTAGACACGTAGGGATTTTTTTGAAATTTCTCTTGGCATCACTGAATATTACCTACACAAAATGTTTTGTTCTTTTTTCGTACATGTTGTTGTTGTTTATGTTTTTATACCCTTCACCCAACGTAAAATGGTATATACAAATTTGTCATTTCGTTTAAAATTTCTACAATATTGATCGTTTGCCCCAAAAAGCATATATATACTGGATCCTTATGAGAACTGAAGTTCAAATCCGGTTGACCGTTTGCCCGTGTCTCTGGTGAAATGTAGTTTTCGAAGACACCAGATATTATGGGAACTTGGTTGCAGTGTTCCCATTTTAGCATATTTTCTGCTAGATTTAGAAGAATTCAGTTGGGGAATTGCATATTTTTTTTTTTTTAAAATACTCGTATAATAATAAAAAATATATAATTACGTATTTTATTTTTTTTATTTCCAAAAAAATATGGTTGAAAAAAGTACCAAAATGTTGAAAAAAATTCTCTTTTGCTTGGTGGTACCATCTAAATTTTTCAATTTTCCATCACTGTCACAAATTGGTGCAACACTAACTAAAAGCTTCAACAAATTATAACTAGCATAATTAATATGTTTTTTTTTAATTTTTTTTTGCACTGTTCACTGATAACGTTGATTTTCACTAGAAAAATTAAATAAAAAATTCATTTCCCACAAAAAATTTTAAACAGTTCAAAATATCACTAATAATCTTTAAAAAGACAATTATCAATTGTTTGATTCTAATTTCGTTTTAATTGGCTCTAACAAAAAAATGTATGAAAAATTATTAAAAATTTACCGAATTTTATAATATTTTACACGCACGTAACACTGATCAAATTGCAATTTCAATACCAACTGTCATAATATACGAATTTTTGCTTTTGTACTTGATATTCACACTACTTAACAGCAAATAGGTGCGAAGAATTCAATATTATTGTCCAAACGTGCTATTGTTGTAATTGTATAACTGTTAAGCTGGGATCACATGATTGCCGCAAATGCACCAATATGACACAATTTTGATTGTGCTTTATTGACGCACAATTATGAAATTGCCCCAATAAAATATTCTGAAATCACACGATCGCCCTGTTTTATACAAATTTAATTGCCGCTAGTTGGTACAATGCGAAATGGGTGCAATAATTGCCGCAGCGCAGTCACACGATTGTTCTTACTTGTGCCAACTGCGAAAACAGCTGTTGTGGTAGCTTTTTTATTTGTTTGGAAGATCTAGTTGGTGTGTTCATTAAAAAAAAGAAAATTGTATCATATATTCAAACAAATTTTTGTTGAATAGTTTTATTTGAAATTTTTTAAGTAAAATAGTTCTAGTCCTTAAATTTAAAGGAATGACTTTGTACACTAAAATTTAAGGAATAGAACTATTACTAAAAGCTTTATAAAATACATAACTGCAATTTAGCTCATAGAATAAATTCGAAAAAATAAAAAATGTTGAATGAAATAGAGAATATTTATATTCAAATTTTAAGAATGCAAATTAAAAATACTTGTATCGCTTAAGTTGATTGTTTGAATTTTTATCGTTTTGAAATTGAGCGATTTTCATCACATACCTAAATATTCTCTAAAAAAAAATAATACTCCGTTTTATTTTAATATTATTAAATATCTTGAATAAAAATATTTATCCTGAACAGCTATTGCACTAATTAAAAAAAAAAAAAAACAATTATATATCAAAAGTTATTTTCGGGAATACAAAATTTATTATTAATTTATTTATTAATGACGTGCTAAATTCCCAATTCTTATTTTTGATAAATTTAATGATAATTATAATGAAAAATAAATAAAAGTGTATATGTATATTTATTCCTACTAAAAGAAACACACAAAAGTAAATTTATTAAAACGGCAAATATTGGCGCGTATTGTGTTGTTTAATTGCCGCACAAGAACCCAATAAATACTGGTACATTTTTGTTATTTTTATTGACGCGCGGTTGCATTTCAAGTAGTCACACGATTGTCGCACCAGGGTTGCATTTTATTGGTAAGAGTAAGCATAATATTGCACTCGATTGGTACATGAGCCATTTGATTGTGTAGTCACACGATTGGGGTATTAAAAATTGTGAAAATTGCTGCATTGCGGTAATCGTGTGATCCCAGCTTCACAATTATCTGAACAACCCTTTAAAGTGACGAAAAAATAAAATTTTAGAACTCATAATTCGATTCTAACGTATTTTGTTGTTGTTAAATTCCGTAAGATCTACTTTTAAACTACCAAATGTGACTAAGTAGTTACAATTTCATAGACAATCGAAAACACTCCATCAATTTCTTGGATGGTAACTACTAGGGTATTCATTCGGTTAACCGTTAATCGATTAACCGACTAATTACTACCCGATTAACTGGTCGGTTAATTAAAATTGGCTATTTTTGATTAACGATTAAACCGGTTAATTTCAGTCGATTAACCGATTAAGCGACGTAACAAAATTTTTAATTTTTTGTAGTATTATAACATATTTTTTTTGTGTTTTTAATTATTTGTTTCGTCTCATAAGCAAAAGGTATGCGTTTTGAAAATATTTTTGCATTCAAACATAGAAGCGATCTTCACTTTAAATAAGTCTTTGATGTCAACAGCTTTTTGTTTCACGTACTTTTTATATGGGTATTTCCATTGTGACGTGACATGATATTTGTACGACAACATGTAAAAAAAATTATATGAAGAAGTCAAATTTGTAAAAAGTTTTTTTTTATATTATAAAGTAATAAAGCAGCACTATATACAGAAAACAATTTACAACAATCAACCCTAAAGATTTGAAGGTTATAAGCCAAAATATGCGCCGGCGTGACGTTACAAAAAACAAAAGTGGATTTTGACCTGCATTACAAAACTGCACAAGTCTGCGAATTGAGGAAAACTTTTTGTATAAAACCTTTTTTAATAAGTTTTGGACTTATAAAGATTTATTTTCCCAGTTATCAAATTTAAAAATCGTTGCTCATTTAAGGTACATATGGGAATTTCCAGCGAAAATTCTCCTTTTTGTAATGAAACGCCAGAAAACAAATGCGCTTGTATTTAACGACCATGTTTTTCAAAAGTTACCCCTTTTGTAACTTAATGTGAGCTCTACACAACAAATAAAAAAGTAAATTATAGATAAACAACTTTTGATAAACGATTTAACCTTTATGTCAACAGCTACATACCTGGGTATGTTTTGAATTTTAAAAACGCTGTATGTCTGAAAGTGACTTTTATATCGCTCTGAAATTTCATGATATCCTCACTTGCAGCGTTTTCTAACATATTCTGATGTTTGAATAAAATTGGACTAAGCAGACCATGGATGTGGTCATTTTTTAATTCCTATCCCTTACGTCAACAACTGCATACCCGGGTATGTTTTGAATATTAATAACGCTGTATCTCTGAAAGTGGCTTTCATATCGCTTTTAAATTTCATGATATACCCACTAGAAGTGTTTTCTAACTAATTCTAAGGTTTGAACAAAATTGGACAAACCAGACCATGTACATCGGCTTTTTTTCATCCCTACCATACCCGGGTATGTATATGAAAAAATTAAAATAAAGTAATATTGCAAGTTTATTTCATAATATATAGGGTTTTATAAGTCTGCTAAAACTACCGCTATTTTTAGCATTCCTGCACTAAAACAAATCAAAGTGGGAGAAACACAAAAAAAAAATACAAATAAAACAAAAAACAACAAAACATGTGAATTCCCATATAAAATGTTCTTGCATACCCGGGTATGCTTCCTGTTGACGTAAGTATAATTATTCATCTGTTGACATAAAGGTTAAACTACTTCTGCGTTACGGTAAAAAAGGAGACTTTTCCCGGGAACTTTCCATATGTTTGTATGTGCTAAGTTATTTGTTTCTTCTCATAATTTCTCATATCAAACCTTTAACAGAGTTAACCGCAACATTTAGAAGAGTTGAAAATCAAAATAAATTAAAACAGGACTCTAATGACATAATGGAAGATTTCATACGTTTAGAGAAATACAGGTAAAGGACTGAGAAATTAGATGTTCTGTATTATGGATTTCGTTCGATTTCTCCAACATCAACGATAAGTGAACGATTTTTCCAAGTCAAGATTTATCAAAACTAAAGAAAAGAATCGCTTTAATCCCAAACATTTTTCTAAAAGATTATTTTTAAGGTCTCCTTAAACTATTGAAATAACTAATAAAATTATGAAACAGTTTATTTTTAAATTACTACATAATATTTATGTATTAATTAAAAAATATTTATTACATATTTATGAATTATTTTTTTGTTTGCTCGTGTTATTTAAGAATTGTTATATTTGTGATGTCATTGCTTTTTTTTAAAAATAAACTCTAAATAATAAATAATTTATGCATTTTTATGTATTGAAATTGCGTAATTTATAAAAAAAAACTTTATTAATTGGTTAACCGATCAATTAAAAAATTAACCGATTAAACCAAAACCTCAGCTTATTAATCGAGCGATTAACCGATTAAAGCAAAAGCCCGATTAAATGAATACCCTAGTAACTACGTTGAAAGCTTTATTTTATATGTATATACATATCCAACAAAATAAACATATTGTGTGACAAGAAAAGACAAGGTCATCAATAAATAAAACAACGCATAATATATACCCAAAAAAAAAAAAAAAACTTATAAAAGAAAGCATATTTTTTTTGGTATTCATAACACTTAGTCTGTGTAAGTTAGACAAGGTCATGCAAACAATTTGATCGAAAGAACATAAC
The DNA here is from genome assembly GCA_943735925.1 of Pollenia amentaria. Taxonomy (NCBI): domain Eukaryota; kingdom Metazoa; phylum Arthropoda; class Insecta; order Diptera; family Polleniidae; genus Pollenia; species Pollenia amentaria. The sequence continues at coordinate 204,681,308 of OX031009.1, read as the reverse complement.
CAAATAGAAAAAAGTAAACAAAGCCTTAAAATATGCAAATATAACCATATGATTATAATAAAAATTATTTTAGGCAATATGTTGCATTATTCATAGTATTGTGACACAAGTTTGTTATAAATAGGGGCTGAAACTTTATGCATTTAATACTTAAACAAATAAAATGAAATAAAATATGCTCTAAAAAATTTCAAAATTCATATAACCAGCATATAACCCGTTACTTCATTAGCGCCTCTCTTTCTTTCGTGGACTTATTTATAGGACACATTCTATATTTCTGCGTCCTATTCTCCCAAGAGGAGTAAAATAAACATATTGTTACGAAAGTAATTTTAGCAAAGAATTAGCTTAATATATTAGTTATCATGTATTTGCTAGTTATTTTGTATTTGTTAGCTATTTTATTAGGTTGAATTGTTATTGTATTAGCTATGCATATTTCTAGTGTAAAAATCACAGAATTTTCTAGTACAAATGTAATGTTTAAATTGTTATGCATAATTGTACTTCAGCCCCACTGTAATTTCTCGAATATTCGATTACTCCTTACAGTATACTTCAGTTTATTGATCTATAATAGCTCAATTTGAATTCAGCCATAGTGATCATGTATATTAATATAGATGCATAAGTTTAACTAACATTATAGACGTAAGGGTTCGAACGTTCTAGAGCCATGTAGAAATCAGGGCTCGAACAAAGCATAAATACTAGTGAACGCTTGCACCATTAGTCAGTATAAGTACAAACGTTTAATGGCATTTTCTTTTCTGAGAAATATGTTGCATAAATGTGACATGTTCTACATTTTTGTGTTCTATTGTACAAAAAATACAACTGTGGAAAAAAATTTCAAGTTCTTTTGTGAATATGTCGATGAAAGACATGCAAAACATGTTGCATATTTTACCCTCACTTTTACTTTAGGGGTTCATACTGCCCTGTTTTAAAACTTTGGTACTTCCTGCTTTGTTTGTACAACCAATGTTTTATTTTGCTTGTCTTAATGAATTCCGCTCATAATTAAATGAAATCATTGTTTAAAAACAAAATACATATTAAAATGAAAGAAATCTCTGTGTATTATTATCGTTTTAATTTTTTCCAAGCCAATAGTGATGTCAATATATGTTTCCAAGCCGTCATAGCGTGCAGAAACCGCCCAAATAGCTTAAAAAAACGCTAATGAAGTACATTAATGATTAAAGTTTAATACACGCAAAGAAAAAACATGATTGATACAATCACAATCGCAAACTATCATTAATGTTTGTGGTTATGATTGTGTCAAACACGTCTTCAGCAACAATATATGTTCAGTTATAATGATTTTAGATAATTGTTGTCTCAAACATATTATTATGTTCAGAAGAAAAATGCGCACGATCTTTCAAACCATTTTTCTATATTTCCCATTACCATGCAAAATGTCTACTTCAACATTTTATATGGTTCTTACAATAAAAACAATAAAAAATGTAATTTAAAAAATTTATGTTTAATTACAAATATAATAAATAAAATATAGCATATATTAAAAATAAAATTAAATACACATATTAATATACCTGTGTATGTGTTTTAATTTATTAATTTACGTTGTGTGTTACAAATATATCCAAAAAATAAGAATTCCGTTCACTTAAGACTTCTAAAAAAAGTCAAACACAAACTTACCTTTTATTTCTTTTATGAAATCTACTACATATATTAATAAACTGTTGAACCGTTTTTGAAAAAATTCGGGGCTGATGACAAAATTATGTGTCAAAATTTGTTATAGGTTTTTTTTGGCTGCAAGAAAGAAAGAGAGTTAATCATTCATGTTTCCTGATTAACTGACGCTCGCGGACGGAGAAAATGTAATTTTAAAGCACACACTGTTTGTTTTGACAATAAATGTTTGCTTCTTAACACAGGGTCTCCACCTGATATAAGATATAAGATTTTTATATTAGCAAACGTCAAATTCAATCGCAGAGAGTATTATCTTACGTGTGGACTCTCAAATAGTGTTAGTATTAATATTATAATATATGTTATGAGACAGTTGTTATGAGAAATCTTATAACAACTATCTTCTAAGATGAGCTGTCAAAAATACACATACATACATACACATAAATTAATAATAAAACGCTATCATTAAAATGTTTAATTTTTTAAGTGAAAAAAGTTGAATTCTCGTGAAAAGTGCTTAAAAACAGAGAAAACCCTAAAAACAAAAAACAGAGAAAACCCTAAGAAAAGAAAATCAGTAAATTATGAAATCTTATAAGATACATGTTCCCCTTGTTTAAGATTAAGATAAACATGAAGAAATGTGCTCTCTCATTCTGCCGACGTTCTCTCACATATTATATCAGATATTATCTCAGGTGGAGACCCTGTGTAAGAGAATGTGTTTTCAAGCAAACGAAAATTATGGTATTAAAAATACCTTTTGTGTTCAACTAATATTATGATTTTAACTGTATAGTTGAAAATATATATATTATAGTAGCTAACATATCAAATAATATAATATGTTTAGCTAGACCAGAGTACCTTTTTAGGTGTAAGCCACCATATAATATTATTATAGTGAATTTTAAAATGTTAAGGACAAAAAACAATTTTTTAAGTTATATTAAGACTATAATTATTTTATGAGGGTAAACATATAACGCAAGTAGAAACAAAAATGGTCGTAGTGACCATTCATTAATCATGTTTTTTCTAATTTTGTTCTATTGATGTTGCACAACATATAACACTTCGAGTAATTATAGGTAACATTAGAAAGTTTTACATTTATGTATATACTGTAACATATTTTTCCCAGAAAAGAAATCGCCATAAGTGTGCAGATCACAAAGAGAGGTCGCAAATGTGAGTGAGTTTCTAAGAGCTGTATATGTATAAAGATTGTGAATAAAAGTTGTGAATTGTAAAAATTGTTTAAAGTGCTGTGTTTTGTGTATTTTTTTAAAGTTGCAAGACAAGAACTGAAGACGTTTATAATAAAGGAAATAAGCCAAACACGTTATTGAAAAGGAAGTAACGTAACAGTATATAAATAAGTGTTTATTTAGAGGTTTTAACAAAAAAGTACCAACATTTTGCATCTTATAGGTTCTCATTCACTGAGTGTCCTCTACTTAAAATAATATGTTTCTAAGTTCAATATTATAGAAAGTTTCAAAAATACCACATGTAGAACGGAAAAGTAGAAGAAAGGAATCTAATTTATCTTATGTACTTTAATTTTTTGATACTTTTTCTCCGCATTTAAATATCAAAAGTTTAGTATTATATTTACGAAGAGAGAAAATTGTTTTGTTAAAAATAAATACGATTTTCACCCCTTAAACACCCATTTTTAGATAAGTTACGAATGTGATATTATTTTTATTTTTAGGTTTATTAGTTTAAAAGATAGATGTGGCGCCAGAAAAGTTCCAAAATTCAGGTTATACCCTAATTTTAAAAAAAAGTATCAGACAACTCTCCACCAATTTTTTTAATGCGCCACAAAAGGAATTCAATTGTTTTGTATCTCTTTTAGTTTAGGAGATTTGAGCATAAGCTGTCAGATAAAATATGTCAAAAATCCTTAAATTTTGTAAAAAAAAATTGTAAAAATCATTAAATCGACTTATTTAAATCTTCACAAAAATTGTCATTGAAAAATAGCACCAACTTTTGTTATTTTCGACACGATTTCCCAGCAAAAGGTGTGGACTCGGATAAATAACAAAATAGCCTTGTAGTTAATCGTTTAGGTAAAAATATTTCTTTGCATAAAGTTCCAGCCTCTAACGTTAAGCATATTCATCAGATGTTTTAATATTTTCTTTGAAAATTGAGATTTTATTTTCAAAGGTAAATTTAAAAGGAATTTTAAACTGCTACAGTTTTCTGTAGAGTATTTGTGTACATTACGGCAGTTCAGTTGAGTTTGAAATTTAATTTACAGAAAAAAAAATCTAAAAATTTAATATTTATTAAATTAAAATATTCCTTTTCAAGCAAAATATACATACACAGCTACGTATGTGGTTGTTATCATCCAATAAATGCGTATAAATAAATTATGTATTTAATTTGTTTTTTATTTTGTGTATTTTTAGCTCTCTGTACTATAAAATAAAGTCTGCAAATGTGACACAGAATCAGCGTAAATATAAAATATTTAAGTGTAAGTTTTATTTTTTAAATTTATGAATAAAAATACAAAGAAAAGAATAACTTAAAAAAAACAAATTAATAAACAAGCACTTTTGTAAAGAATATACTATTTTTAAATGTTTTACACTGAAAATAACAGTTATTTTTAAATTTTACAACAAAAAAAAACATATAGAGGAAAGATTCGGAAAACTGATATATTGATCCTTTAGAACTAGTCTATCATAAAGAATATGTATTCCCTTTTAAAATTGCGACTTTTATTTTATCGAACAAAAATAACAATTATTTTTTTAATTGTATTTTTTCGAGCAAAAAAAAAAATATTAATAGGTATTTGATTTCTATTTTTTTCGAGCAAAAATTAAAATTATTTTCTAAAGAAATGTGCGTGTTATAATAATTTAGTTGGTTCTTAATCAGTGTTGGCAATCCGTGTGTAATTACTAGGGCATTCATTCGGTTAACCGTTAATCGGTTAACCAATTAATTTCTACTCGATTAACTGATCGGTTAATTTAAAATTGGCTATTTTCGATTAACGATTAAACCGGTTAATTTCAGTAGCTGGGGGTGCCCCGGTAGACTAGCTGATAGTGAGCTAGTCTATCAAAACTGGGGTTGCGAAGAGCTTCGCGGGATTAGTGTAGGATTAAAAAAAAAAAAAAAAAAAAAAAAACAAGATTAACCGATGTAACAAAATTTCGAATTTTTTGTAGTGTTATAACAAATTTTTTTTGTGTTTTAATAACTTTTTTCGTGTCATATACAAAAGGTATGTGTTTAGAAAATATTTATTCCTACAAACAAAGAAGGTGTTAAGGGGTCTGTACACGGTCAAACATTTATTTTCAAGCGCTATGGTAGTATAAGTAAAAATGTGTTTGTATGTGTGACACCGACGATGCTGGATGGAATATCAAAAATTTTAGATATGACGGCGAATATTACGTCCAGCACACGTACACGAGTGAATTCGCCTGCATGTCAAGCATTTTTACCGTGTGCAGACCCCTTTAGTGATATCCGTTTTAAATAAGTGTTTGCTGTCAACAGTATTTTGTTTGTTTAGTTATTTGTTTCTTCTCATATTTTCTTATATTAATTTTTTAAAAGAATTAACCGAAACAATTAGAAGTGTTAAAAATTTAAAAAATTTAACAGGACTCTAATGGCATAATGAAAAGCTTTTTATATTTAGAGATATCCAGGAAAAGGACTGAGATAAGATATTCTGTATTATGGGTTGCTTTCGATTTCTCACTAAATAAAAGAATTTTTTCCAAGTCAAGTTTTATCAAAACTGATGAAAATAATCTCTTAAATCCTAAATATTTAAACCAACTTGTTTGTCTAAAAAATGAGTTAAAAAGATCTCCTTAAACTATTGAAATATCTAATAAAATAATCACACAACCTATTATTTAATTAATACATAATATTTATTAATTAAAGAAATATGTATTACATATTTTTGAATTATTTTTTTTGTTTGCTCGTTTTAGTTCAAGAATTGTTACGTTTCTTATGTTATTGTTGTTTTTTTTACTAAAAAACTCCAAATAATAAATAATTTATTATTATTTTTATTTATTGAAATTACTTAATTTATAAAAAAAACTTTATTAATCGGTTAAACGATCAATAACAAAATTAACCGATTATTAACCGATTAAACCAAAACCTCGGTTAATTAATCGAGCGATTAACCGATTAAAGGAAAAGCTCGATAAAATTAATACCCTAGTAATTACACATGTTGTGTATTATTTCTACTTGCATGTGTGCCCCATGTGTAATTTGTTTCATGTGCAATCTGTGTGTAATTTTACTTTGAGTTTTATTTTTAATTAATTTTGGACAGCCAAGTATTTATTCGAACATTTGTTGAAGAAATAATGTTTAACATAAACTGTCAAATGTGATTGTCATTTCCTTGACAGTTGTTATTTGCTCCAGATAATAAAAAAAAGTATGTATTTTATATAAATTCTAGAATTTAAGAGGTAAGTTCCTTATATTTCATTAAAAAAAATAATTGTGTAATTTATGTTAAGACTATCGGGTGGGCAATACAGGATACCCGCAAGGCAATAAATTTGTTTTCATTAAATAGAACAATTTACAGCGAATTTTAAGAATTCATGCTGCTTATGCTTTAACCAAGACATTTTTGTACTGTTCTTTTGCCTACGTGAAGTTTGAGACCTGCCGTTAAAAGTGTGCATCCATTTCTTTTTTACTTCAGGAATCGGTATGCTTTGCCTTGCAAAAACGGAATAACAAAAAGGTAATGCAGAATTCATTCTATCAAAGAATTTTTTTTTCGTTTTGTGTGTGTAGTTCTGCTTCAAATGTGTAATTTGGAACACAGTCATGTGCAATTTCCGAATTCTTTATTGGCAACACTGCTCTTAATATTTATATCGATGTGCATAAGAAATTCCCAAGATGATTAGAAATTAAAATAATTTTTGTAAAGTCAACTAAGATATTACCACACGTTCATTTATTTAGAAAATATAAAAATTAGAATATACATAACTTTTATATTTCCTCGAAAAAATATAAAAGGAAAAAATAACTTTTATTTTTGCTCTAAAAAACTTTTTAATATGGTCAAAAAAAAAGTTTTTATTTATATTTGCTCGAAAAAATAAAAAGCCAAAAAATTAGCTTGAAAAATAAAAATACAAAAATAACTTTTATATATGCTCAATAAAAATAACTGTTATTTTCGAAAAGATAAAATCAGAAAACAACTGTTATAATTTTTAAACAAACTATATTTTTAAGAAAAAGTTTTTTCTTTGCAATTTTTATTTTGTCAAGTGGAAAATTACGTTTTCTAGAGGGAGTTATTTTTTGAGAGGGTGCTTTTATGTTAACATGTACTTTTTGTAAAAAGGTACTTTTTGAAAGTGTTACTTTTTGTAAAAAAATAGGATTTTGTGAACTAAAAAAAAAATTTTTTTTATAAAAATTTTGTTAAAACAAACCGTTAAATACAGTAGACTCGGGATAGAAGGAACTAATTCCCTCGGCATTTCCTTACCCCAGACTGTTCCCCTCAATCGATATTGCAAAAAGAACATTGAAAATTAATAAAAGTGTTACATATTTAATAGTCCAACGTAGTGCATTAGGTTTTCTTTGCTTTCTGTTATTTTATGTGATGAATTTTGAGTTTTTTTGTTTTGAGCCAAATTGACGATTTAAAAGGGATAAAATACCTTTGATATTTGTATTTTTGTATTTTAACACTATCAGGGTCAAAAATAATTTTTGACGAGATAAAAATATGAAAATTTGTATTTAAGGTAATGTGATGGCGCTGAAGCCGGGAAAAATAATAGTTTTTGCCTCATGCAGCTCCCCTGGTTTTAAGGGAATGCCGAATATATTCAAAATTGAATTTCAAATGTCCACAAAAGAACCTACAATTTATGTTTGCAATATTTTTTTTCAAGAAAATACTTATTTACGCATGTATCAATACTTCAAATTTTTTTTTGATATCGCCTAATCCCCGAAATTATTATTTTTTTTTCTTCTTAAATCTAAGCTTTTTACAAATTACCTGACTTGGGTACGACAATGCACTCAATAATAAGAAAAGAAAGTCAATGTCTACTATAATAACAATTTAAAATATCAAAAGTGTCCCTCTTTCAGACAAAACAAAAAAAAAATATAATTAACTGTACATTTTTATACAGAAAAAGTGCGTAGAAAGAGAGTACAATGCAATGTCGAATATATTCACTGAAAGGGTTAATAAAACCAATATTTATACGTATATGAGTTTTATTTTATTAAGAAAAAAAAAATTCACTTTGTTTAGAAGTATTTTTGTCCATTTTTGTTTAATTTTTCAATAGAAAATTTAATTTATGTATGCTTTTTTTTATATTAATCTTAAAGAACTTTAATTTAAAACATCATTGATTTGCAAATAATAGTAAGGAGTTCTTACTTAAAAGGGCCAAGTAAACAACACAAGCGGCTTTACCAATTTTTTATATTTTATTTATTGAAATTACTTAATTTATAAAAAAATTTGAATAATTGTTAGCCGACCAATAACAAAATTAACCGATTAAACCAAGACCTCGGTTAATTAGCCGAGCGATTAACCGATTAAAGTAAAAGCCCGATTAAAAGAATACCCTAGTAGGTACGTTATCACCATCATGTTTCCACTTAAGCTCACAATCTCTGTTTACAATAAACTCACGTCTTCTAAATTGGTCTTATTTACATTAGAATCACGAAAAAGTTAAACGAAATATCCCAAGGGTTGTTAACTTTTTCGAATTATTAACTTTTCTGAACGTTTTAAATTCTAAAAAAGCAAAAGTAAACATACCTAGATTTTCGGAAATAACACACTAAATTTATTTCAATGACTTAGTTTTCATCATTACAAAAATTAATATTAACCCTACGATTACGGTCTTGGTCTGGCCAGACCAAGTTTGTGTTCTGCTTGCAATATTTTTCGAGTATAACAAAAAATCGAAAAAAACAGGGACGTGAATTCTATAACTGATATGTGCCGAATCGAATGAAACTAATTTGGATTCGAGCGGGGTGAAATTCGATTTTTATGTAAAAGTCTTTAAAATTACCTTCATGGTCTGGCTAGACCAGAATTTTTTTGCTTGCAATATCTTTAAAATAGGACAACATATAATAAAAAACAAAAACGTTAATTCTATAAATGATATGTTCTGAATCTAATGAATCAAATTTGAATCAAATCAGAAACCCCACTATGCGCATAGTTCAACTTAACTACAAAAACCAAATGGAAAACTCGTTTCATCAGTGGTAGATGTGAAAAAGCAACTTGATTTTCGATGGCTTGCATGTAGAATAAAATAATGAAAAATTAAATCCATCCTTTACGGACATAATTGCCTTTTCAACATGCAGTACGCGAACTCACGCTTTGCTTTTGATATTGAAATTGGACCAGTAATTGCGCGATTACGTTTCCGTTGCTTCAAGAAAAACACTTATACAAACTTACTTTAAGATCAGCATATTTTGGTCTATATAATGTTTTCCTGTTTGCTTCTTTCTGTGTTTTCCAAAGCCTCGAGAATTTTGTGATGTTTCTTTTTTATTTTTGATATGGCTACTTCAGATATACAATAATAAAACGCCAATAGTTTTTCTAGAGTTTATTTTTCAATTTTGTTCAAACTCATCACTTTCGGCTCAAAATATATTCTGATTTGTTACACAGGGTCTCCACCTGAGATAAGATATAAGATATTTATATTAGCAAACGTCAAATTCAAACGCAGAGAGTATTATCTTAAGTTTGGACTCTCAAATAGTGTTAGTATTAATATTATAATAAATGTTATGAGACAGTTGTTATGAGAAATCTTATAACAACTATCTTATAAGATGAGCTGTCAAAAATACACATACATACATACATATAAGTTAATAATAAGACGCTATCATTAAAATGTTTAATTTTTTAAGTGAAAATAGTTGAATTCTTGTGAAAAGTGCTTAAAAAACAATATTAAACACTAAAAACAGAGAAAAAACTAAAAAAAGAATCAAAAACGACACAAGTTTACTGTACGAAAATCAGTAAATTATGAAATATTATAAGATACATGTTCCCCTTGTTTAAGATTAAGATTAACATGAAGAAATGTATTCTCTCATTCGGCCGACGTTCTCTCAGATATTATATCAGATATTATCTCAGGTAGAGACCCTGTGTTATGTTTTGTACTAATTTGTTGGCATTTTTTATTAATACGCTCAGAAAAGTTAACTCAGAGTTAACTTTTTAGAGCGGCACATGAGCGCTACAATTTGGTTAACTTAACCGCGAGATTAACTTTTTCGCGATTCTACTGTATTTTGAATCAAAGTAATGCAAAAGCAACGAATTTATATATTTTTTTTTATACACGCACGTGATTTTTGTCTTCAGTACTGATCAGATCGAAGGTTCACTTCTATAGAGTACTCAAAGAAAGAATTGAATTGGAATAGATCCGGGTGCATTCGTAAATGCATCACTGCGCTGCATCAGAAAAGCAAACTTTTTTTAATGCCGATAAAAAAGTAATTATAATTTGTTTTATTGTGCGACTATTATTTTTGTGGAGTATTTGACAATTGTTTGGTCCACATCTATTTCATTGATATATGTAAATATAAACATTTGAAAGCACTGAAGCAGCGCAGTGATGCATTTACCAACGTACCGTCCCTCAATACCGATATCCATCTATCCCTAGTCTACTGTTCGTAAATTTTTTTTATAGTAATACTTTTTTATAGTGATGTTTTATCACTGGTTTCTAAATAGTTTATATGTATTTCCAAATAGTACTTTTTCAAAAACGGGCAGGTAAAGCTACTAATTTGGAAAAATGTAAAAGGAAAAAGTACAACAATAAATTTCAGTGTTTTCATTTAAAAAAATTGGGATTATTAGCACATCATTAATAAATGAATTAATTAATAAAATATTTCATTCCCAAAAATAATTTTTGATAATAAATTTGCATGTGCCCGGCAAATAAAAAACTGAAATGGCAAGCTGCTTTATTTAAGCATCTTGTTTTTTTAATTTTGTTTTTTTTTTTCTATCCTCTTACAACTACAATTTGTGTTGGAAAAAACCCAGCCAATTGTAGGGGAATGTAAGAAAGAAAAAATTGACGGTTTATTGTTGTGACTTTGTTGAAGCTTTGATATTGTTACATTTAAGACCAGAGTGTTTTAAAATTCTTATTCACTTTATGGTCTTACTTGTATAATATTTTTAGCTTTTCTAAAGTATTTGGAAAAAGTGTCCTGACGAGCTGGCCTAAGCAACCAGCGAAATGCGCATAGGAACTAGCTTTCCCACAACAATAAATTTCAGTGTTTTCATTTAAAAAAATTGGGATTATTAGCACATCATTAATAAATGAATTAATTAATAAAATATTTCATTCCCAAAAATAATTTTTGGAAAAAGTACCGTTTGAAAAAATTCTTTATATAAATGTTAAAAAAAGATGTATTTTATAAAAAAAAATATCTATATATATAAAAATAAGTTGTCCTATGTTCGTCATTTTATAACTCGAGAACCTCTCAACCGATTTTCAAACGAGAACATGCGTTGCAAAGGTCTACTTTCACTGATGGTTTATAAAAAAAACCATCGAAAAATTTCTACGAATATGCGTTATACGCGCACTTTTATGATTTTGTGTTTTCTCTATATAAAATGTATTTTTTTTCCTTATGAGAATTACATTTTGTCGGTATTACAGTGCGAGCATTGACATTTTTTAATTATTGATTTGTAATCATTCAGTTAAAATTTATATCTTAATAATGTGGTTTTCAATTGAGATATTAATATATGTTTTCATTTTTACGAATATTCTAACCAATTTGTTGAATATTAATTAAATATTCAGGGTCAGGTGTACCATAAAATTGGTGCGTTATTGCCATTCGACAACGATAATACAAAGATGTAAACGTATGTTATTGTATTGTCCAGCAACGCGGGCAGGGTTACTCTGGTTAAGTATAATAAAGTATAAAAGCTTTTTAAATTGTAATTTGACTTAGAATACACATTCGAATTAATATAAAAATTTATAATAAAAATGAAACTCAATACGAAAACTAAAATTCCCACATTCTCCTTGTTAAAAAAATTTTTTTTATGCAAAAAAAATACTTTTTTTAAAGAAGAAAAGGAATTCTTTTTTAAGAATGATACTTTTTGTTCAAAAAATTGATTTCTCAAAAAGGTACTTTCTTAGCCAGTTATTTCTTAGTTATATTTAAAAAATTTTTTTTTTTGTTGATGTGCAATATCTTAATAAATAAATATGTAATTATAAAACGCTTATTAAAAAGACCTTTTAAAATAGGACCTTTTTTGTTAAATGGTACTAATTGATATTTTTTTTTTTATAAAAATATGCCCTTTTAAGAAAAAAAGTTCCTTTCATAAACATAATTTTTTTTTTGCTTTCCCCTTTCCTTCTCAGTAAAACAAAGATTTTTACGCAAAGGCACAAAAAAGGATTATACATATACCGGTTCCTTTCAAGAAGCCATAAGACCAGGTTTTTATATTTAAGAATTAATTAAAAATTAAATAATAATACTAATCTTTTTCATTTATTTATGCACATTGATTTGCTCTTCATCTCTAATCTCAAATAATTGATCGAAAAACAAATAAAAGTTTTGTGTTTTGCTCAAATATTTGCCATCATGCCTGTGGCGGGTATTACCTCAAGTTCTTCGTATGATTTACAATTTTCCTGGCGTTTCGTACGCACTTGGTATTCCGCAGTGGTCATTGTTTGTTTTGGCTTTTGCATGGCCGTAACAATTGCTTATGCCTTTCGTGGTGTCTTCAACTTTGATTCAGTGGGTAAATTTTAAGGCACTTTCTGTGCGTCTATTTGCATTTGTTTGTCTTTTTGTATAACAACAACAATATTAATTTTATTGTCTTTTCTTTGTTCTTCTATTTATTTAATGATTTTTTTTGTTTTGTTTTATTATTCATATCTGATTTTCCTAGAGGGTATAATTTTTTATTCATCGATTTTTTTCATCGCCTTAACTTTTTTTCATCTGACACGCAAGTGGCCGGACTTAATGCAACAATGGCAACAAGTTGAACATGATTTGCCACAACAGCGCACTATAATGGAGAGATCTGGCTTGGCACATAAAATCAAAATGATTACTTTGGTGGCAACAATGTGCTCGTTGGGTATGTAATTGAAAAAAGTAAAAACTAAAACAGAAAAAAATTTCAATGGAAAAGAGAGATACAAAGAATTTATATATTCGGCTGTGCCGAATCTTTGATACCCTCCACCGACATTTAGAATATTTGAGGAGTGGGCTCTATATGATATCAATATATTATTAATTAATTAATCTTTATAAAAACGGACGTTTGCGGTTTAGACCAATATTAAATTACTGAGCGACAATCAGAAGGTTTTATACTTTTCTTTTTAGAAATTTGAACCAGCTTGAGTAAAATACAATGATTCATATCAGTGTAAGCCGAACAGAAATGATTTTCAGGAGGGGAATTTATATTGGATCCATGGTAAATTATGTATTAATCATCCCAAAATTCTGCAGAGTGATTTCTGGTATTAAGAAACATAAATTAGAATTATTTTCAATACAGTAGTTAAATTAGTTTTAGCGTTTACAGTGAATTTCAGAAGGTTGCCTAATATGCGATCTAAGGTAAATTATGGACCGTATATCACAAAATTGCTTGAATTATTTCTAGCCATATGAAGCTAAGTTTTAACAAATTTTACCGAAATAACTATATCTGCTACGTTTTTAAATATTTGTAAACAGTTTATTCTTTTAAAGAGAAAAAATTGGGCAAGTCATCCTGGGTACACTAAATGCCTGAGGCAGTCAAAGAATCAAAGAAATAAACTTCATAAATGGTATGTTCTAACAGGAAGTGAAGAAATTAAAAATCAGTTGAACCTGCGTCAAAAAGAGTTCAATTTTCTTATGTTTAGAATAGAAACTGATATTAAATCTAATCGAGATCGTTTTGGTCATTTATTAAATTGAAAAAACCAAATAGTGGCATTCCTTTATTCATGTCTTATGGTGATACCTCATCTGATAAATCTGAGGATATTGTTTATTTATTCGAACATTATTTGCAATCAAATTTTTAAAATACAAATCAAAATGGCGTTTTTAATATTTCTGAAGAAATATATGATTGATTGAAGGGAAAGGTTGTTTTAGCTGCAGGGGATATTTTGCAATGTATTCATAATATTAATAACTCATTTATGGCTGATGCTGTTGAACTGTGTGCATTTTTCACTGTTGCCAACTTTTGTCCAAAGAATATAGCTAAAACAGAATGAAAAATAGCTAGAAAATAGCTACATTTTTGAAATATTAAACAATTTAGTGATAAATCTCTAAACAAAACCTTTTTTGTAAATAAAATCAGTCATTCACGTTTAATTTTGTAAAACTATGAATTAAAACAATTTGGTAGCAACATCAATTGAAATTTTTTAAAAAATAATTCTGGATGCATGTTTTGACGCATGTTCTGATCTAGCTTGTTTTAACATCCTCCTGTAGCACACCATTCACATATGTTTTGTGCCATATTTTTTTTTAGATTGCAAGTGTAGTCGACCCAAACTTTCACCCACTCGGGTCCCGTACGAAAAGCTGGTCCCAAGGAGTAAGGGTTTTTGGCGATTTCTTTCCATTCTTCTAGGTGTTCTTATTCTAAAATTATTTTCCCAGCGCTATTAATATAATATTAATAAAGTTTATTGACCAAAACTCATACACTTTTGTTGATTTTATTGTTAATTATTTACGTCCAATTTCACAAGTTCAGTTAAAACTAACTATTACTTTAACTTCCAGTTAATAATATGTTTTTGACAGCTTTAACTGATAGTTAATTATAAATGAACTTGGTTAAATTGGCCGTTAATCTTTGTGCTGTCATACAATTTAAAATGATCGAGAATTTTTTTAAGATTTGACAGAATCGAGCCTGGCGGTACAATTATTTGTAAAAGATTCATCAACAGGGTTGCTTTTTAAAATGTTTCGACATGGTGAATTCAAATATCAGAAGTCAGCAGTACTACAACAAGTACAACCATAAAAAACCAAAGTAGCTCATCTGTGCTTACAGCACCATCTGTAAAGTGCGTCTGTTTTGGTTTTTAAAATCCAAATAAAAGACACAAACAGAAATGGTGTGTAAAAAATTATTTTAAAATTAATATGAATAAGTGTTAGCACGTTTTATATACAAGGGTTCGTAATCCCCTCCATACTGTTTATAGGCTTGGCAATGAAGTAGTAACAATGGCAGATGAAATTGATGTTTTGGGAATTTTATTTGATACCTCACATAGAATACCACGAGCATATGCTTACTTTTTTAGGAGAAATACTAAGGATTTTTCTTATCCATATACATTGCAAATGTTATATATGTACATCATTTGTCAGATCTAAGTTGGAGTATGGTTCAATAATTTGGAGACCTGGGGCCTAATTCTGACAGTCGTGATCGAGTTCTTTCTCGATGCGAAAGCAATTTTATTCCTAATTCTTTCCGTCGATACTGAACGAATCGAAATTATTTTTTCAGTATTGTGAAACTCAAATTAATGCTTTACAACACTGAAAACATACTTCCGATTCGTTCATTATTGACTGAAATAATAAGTTATTAAATTGCTTTCGAATCGATAAAGTACTCGATCACGACTGCCAGAATCAGGCCCTTGACTGCAACATTCATATTTGTCGAGTTGAGAGAATACAGAGACGGTTTATCAAATATGCTTTACCATAAGACCTGCCATTTTTGGTTACTTTTTTTCTAAAATATGAAATACGTATGAATATGTTTTTCTTGATACACTTGCATCGCGTATTTCGATTCGAAGAGAATTATATACGACTTCGAATAATATGTACTTTGTTTGCACTATGATTTTCTCATTAATTGTTTCAGCTAAAGGGAGTTTTTATACTTTATCGAAAACAAAAAATCCCTTTCAAAACAGCTATCAGATATATTTTTTAAGATTTTTGTTAAGAAAGAAATTGCCAAATGTGAATTTTATATTAGAAACGGCCACGTTCTGCAATTGAAATCAAATAAAGTTTTAATCGATGGAGATTTTCCATTGATTTTTTTTAAAAGAGCGCAGTTTTTACTGTTTTTAATAGTTGTTAAGATAAGTGGTACTAAAAGTAGAAATTGCATAATATCACGTGGAATCGATTTCAGAACATGACTGAAAAAGTACACAAAAGTAGATTTAGGCCCGAATCATGTAAAACACAGCGCAACGTCAAAGAATAACATTGAAAGCACAAACAATTTCATAATTATTTTGTAATCTTGTTGTTGCTTTCTACACAAATTCATGTACCGTTTTAAAATTTTCAACGCCACATTCTATGGAGCGCTTGAAATTTTAAAACGCAATGTGAATTTCTGTAGAAAGCAACAACAAAATTACAAAATATTTATGACATTGTTTGTGCTTTCAATATTATTCTTTGACGTTGCGCTGTGTTTTACATGATAAGGGCGTTAGTGTTTCTAAAATTTTGAATATAAGTAAAATGTTATAAATTTACATTATTTCCAGCAGTATATTTTAATATATAGAAAAACACAGGAATTTTAAAGATTAAAAAAAAAAAAAATTTGTATATAATCTACAATTTTAGAATTTATGGAATTTACTGTAAAAAATGGCATGAATTTAAGAACTTTTAAATTTTATCTTTTTACAACCTGTCAGTATGTATATTTATTTAATGTTTTTTAGATAATAAAAAAAGCCTTTGACTCCCAGTCATATAATTTTTGCCCATCAAATGTAAGTTCTGAAATGCGAATTTGTTTATATTCGCAATAATATTAAACAATGATTCACAAAGTATTTCAAATAGAACAATTTTCAATTTTTTACAAACCAGAGAATCAATTTATACCAATTTTTATAATATTTTAGATATGTGTAAAATAGAAGATATTTACATTTCGCATATCGATAACAGTTTTCAATTTCGCCAAAACAATCGCCAAACGAAAATTTCCATCACCAAAAGGATTTAAAAATCGCCACATTTTACAGCCCTGTCACTGACAGTTAAAAAGCGGAAAACATTTTAATTTTTCTTTTTTTGTTATTTATAACTATGAACTACAAATTTCGTTTATTTTAGAGGACATATTCAAAAGAATTCAATTTATTAACTTTCAATATACTGATTTTTTAATGAATAAAGTCTCAAATAAATAAAAACTTTCAATTTAAGTTTCACGTTATTTTTTCATATGTAAAAATATTGCATTTCTTGTTTTGTTTTCTTAATTTGTAATTAATATTTCCTATTAAGTGCAAATAACCTTTGTCTTACAATGCAACTTAAAATATATATTAATGGAATCTGGGAATTTTTGTTCTCATGTTGAGTGTCATTTTTATTTTAAATTTTCATATTAATTCCAATGTGCATTCCAAGTCAAATTACAATTTATAAAGCTCTCATACCTTAATAGTCATATTCCATCAGTCTTTTCCAGGAATATTTTCTATGTACTATCAGAATTTTCTCTTGTATATTTCTGTTACGAGTCTTACTTTAGCTATCCTTGAAGGAATAAGACTATTAAAGTATAAGAGCTTTATAAATTGTAATTTGACTTAGAAGACACATTCGAATTAATATGAAAATTTATAAATACTAATGCTTTTCTCAATTAACAAAAGGCATTTCTAATTGGGCTATATTTTTTTACATTTGGTAACTTTTTCAAAAATTTTGGTTGTAAAAATTTTATTAGTCGTGGCAGCGCTGTTTACCACATTTAAATTTAATTTCTCCCCAAGTGCCATATGAGGTACGCTGTAGGCATTTAGGGTTGGAAGCGTTAGAAATATGCCGTAAAGTTCAGATAATGCTCTTTATTTATGACTTGATCAATAATAATATTGACTATTCAATTCTTTTGGAAAAAATACCTTTTCATGTACCAAGTAGACACAACAATCTGTTCAGTGTTGGTTGCCATCGTTATAATAACATTTCAAATTGTCCTCAAATTGTTTTATTTAATGATTTGAATTTGTTAAATAATAAGTTCATTATGGAGTTTGATGCATCAAAGTCAAATTTTAAAGAACTTTTATTCTATTAATATTAAAAACAGGGCCAGCTCGCTTATGCGAAGGTGAGTAATCGCAATTATCCAGTAATCCGAATTGAATTTATGACGTATTACATAGTCTATAGTCCGCATTGATTGCATTTTTTTTATTTTTCTGCTTTTTATACCCTTCGCCAAAGGTAAAAGGGCATATATAACTTTGTCATTCCGTTTGTAATTTCTACAATATTGATCTTAGACCCTATAAGGTATATATATTCTGGCTCCTTATGAGAAATCCGGTTGTCCGTCTGTCCGTTCGTCTGTTGAAATGAACTCAGAATTTCTAAGAGAATAATTTCATAGTGTGAAGTCAGATTAAAGATAGTGTTTGTTAAATGGATGTAATAAAACAGTACTAACTGATCAAATATAACTCTTAAAAACATTCCTTGTGCTAAAAAATATTCATCGTATTTTATATGATGATCTGCTAAGGCAAGACAATTACTGCCAATCAAATAAATGAAAGTGTTTCTAAGAATCCAAAACAAAATGTGGAATTATATTAAAAACATTTGTAAATTTGTATAAAATTGGTAATTTGAAAAATCGTCAAAAAATCTTCAAATCATCGTACTTGAATCAATCTTTCTGTACTTGATTCAAGAAACTCCATACTAACTGTGCTATTAATACCGCTTCGGATTGATTTGAGTAGGGAATGTTTGATTTTCTTTTGAGTGTATGTTAAAAAAAAAAACATAATATTTCAAAAAAGCTTTAATTTTGTCATTCTTGATTAATAAAAATAAAATAAATTTGTTTTGGAATTGGAATTGAATTATAATACATAATGACATCCAGTAATCCGAATATCTCGTTAATCAGAATCAGGGTCTGCAATCAATAATTCGGATTGGCGAGCTGGCACGTATATGCAAATGTTTAAAGAATATTAAATCCATAGTCTGTAATGATTTTGTTCCATAGACTTAAGAAATAAAGTTTGTTCTTTTCTTTTGCGTCTTTCGAAAGTGAGCTTGTTTTCCACAGACGGTCAGACGGACAGACAGTCTGACATTGCTAATCGACTTAAAATTACTCAAGGAGTCAGAATATATATGGGGTCTTAGATGTATAATAAAAAAGTTTCACACGAAATGACTAAACTAGTATGCCTTCATTCCCCCTAGTGGTGGTGGAGGGTATATAAACCTTATCCACAAGGGTACCATGGTATAATCACGCAACAGGTACGTTCAAAGCTACAACAAATTTACAATAAAAAAACAGGGCTTATTATTGTTGCTTTTTAATAGGAACTATCAAATTTTGTTTAGTGTAAACAACATTTGAAAGTTCCTATTACAAAGTAACAATAAAAAACCAAAGAAAATTTAATTAGCTGGCGAGCGTACCATGTAGATGATAATATCATGGACGGAGCAGAATTTTATAATATTTAAATGAAAATGTAATTTGGACAAATGTGTAGATAAAGGACGTAATTGAAAAATTTTTTAAGTTTACATTATTTATTATATTTTTTTATAGCAGAAGCCAAATAAGATCTATAAGAATTAGGGTTAGCAAGTCAAATGAAATCGTAATCGCGACTTATTGCATTTTTTAATCGTAAATAGTTAGGCGCTACATCGCAATAAGCTCTCTTGAATTTATACGAAAAACTTAAAATCGATAGCGATATATCGGCATTGTAATGAAATTTGCCTCAAATAGGTTTTAGATTCCTCGAACTCATGATGCAAAACTTTGTCATGATCTGTTTATTATATTGGGTGTTTTTTTAGCGGCATGGAAATATGGATAACTATGGTTTGACACCTGAGATTGCCAAATTGTGTTGACATTTTGTTCAGTAAGGCTTGGCAAGTCATCATGAATCGTTTAATGCTAGAACAACGCTTCCAAATTGAGAAAATTTAATTTACAAAAAAAAAAATTATCTGTTCACGAAGTTCATTTTAAAGTCTATTTTAAGAAGTTAATTTCTGATTAAAGGGCTACGTCAATAAGCAAATAAATAAAAAAAAAAAAAATTGCCGTATTTGAAGCGAAAACAATCCCTTAAGATGTTTCCGAATCACCATTACATCCATTAAAATTGATTGTTTGGTGCGGATTACACGCTCTATCGAAATGAGCAAGAAACTGCCGTTACGGTGAATGGCGAATTGTTTCCGAAAATGAATCAGCTAAACATCAACTTTGTTGAAGCTTTAATATTGTTACAAGTAAGACCTGAGTGTTTAAAATTCTTATTCAGTTTATGGTCTTACTTGTGTAATATTTTTAGCTTTCTAAAGTATTTGAAAAAGTTTAATGACGAGCTGGCCTAAGCAACCAGCGAAATGCGCATAGAAACTAGCTTTCCCACAACAATAAATTTCAGTGTTTTAAATCATAAATACGGATTGGGATATTAGCACATCATTAATAAATGAATTAATTAATAATAAATATTTCATTCCCGAAAACAGAGTTGGGGGTAGTGCACTAAATTTGCAGTTTCCACTAAAAGTTAGTGCACTTACAATATTCTGTACGTAAAATTAACTGAAATTGTAATATAAAATAAATAAATATTCAGTTAAAAACCTGCCTACTTATTTTTCATTTATTTTTAACGAAAAGTTTATTTAATTTTTACTGTCAAATATTCAAATGCGAATTCCGTAAAAACAAATGAATTTTCAGTTATTTTATATAATTCAAGTATCGAAAAAATAACCCACGAATTCCGTAAAAACAAATGAATTTTCAGTTATTTTATTAAAACTTACTGTCAAAAAATAACTGACAAGTTCCGTAAAAACAAATGAATTTTCAGTTATTTTATGTAATTCATTAATTTTATATAATAGAGGTTTTGCTCGAATTTCTAAAAAATACCAGACACCTGTCTGCTTGTTTTTCTAATGAGAGAGGGAGAATATTTATTTTTATTCACTTACCCCGTTATACATGTTGGTTTTACTTTTGTTGTACTGACCACTTTGTTTACAGAAGAACTCTAAATTATAGATACCAGCAGCATGCCCGATATGGTATTCGCAATTATTTTACTTTAACAATTTGATGTATTTAACTAAATAATTTGAACAAATAGAATATGGGAATTTTCTATACAAAACAAGCAAATCATTTTTACTTTTACTTTTTGCCGCATATCTATAAATAGATAACTATAAATTAATTTTTTGGTAGTAATATATATAAAATAACTGAAAATTCATTTGTTTTCACGGAATTCGCAGTTGAATTTTTGACAGTAAAAATTAAATGAACTTTTCGTTAAAAATAAATGAAATATAAGTAGATCGGGTTATAAGTACATTTACAGTTGTTTTAAATTTAATTTTCATTTAATTTTACATACAGAATACTTTTACTTAATCAACTGGCAATATTAAATGCAACCGAAAATCCGTATTAATGTGCACTTAGTTTTTTGAATAAATGTTAGAATCAGTTAAAAATAAATTTGCTTGGAATTTTAAATGTTTATTTATTTAAAAATGACTGAACGGAATACTTCTTGAATAACCTACAGTCCGTTACTGTAATATTATTGTGAGTGTGATAGTGCAAAATTGTTCACCATCACTTATAGCTATTTAGTGGTGAGTTGAAAAATAACAGCCTCACTAAGCAATAGTGATAGTGGTACAAGAAAGTTTTTCACTAAAATTAATTTGGTGATAGTGAAAAACCTTTTTTTACAGCTTAGTGCAAAATTTTTTTTTCTCCACTAACAGGATAGTGGACAAATATAATCATTCACTAATGTTAATGGAACTCAAATACATATCATTACTTTATATTTGTATATTTGCTTATATATACTTAGCTGGTGAGGCCTAACTCCATTTGTGAAAATAAAAATGCAAAATTTTTTATTCCATTTTTCCCGACGTTTCGTGAATTTTATGTTCACTTCTTCAGGGGATTCGTCTATTATTATAAAATAAAAACATCAACATTTAATAATACAATAAATTGAATGTAACTAACTTACATTGAAAAAAAAAAACAATTTTGTATTACAATAATAAATTTTTAAATAATAAAAATCACAGCTAGTGTCGTCATCTACTGTTTTTCAAAACAACTCTGTAACAGGCGCTTAAATTGTCAGTGTCTTCTTTTTTATTCATTGTTCTGTTTATTTTCTGTTGAATTCTTAAGCTTTCTGTAGTATATCTTTTCCTCACGTTATTTTCCTTGTCTAGTATTCTTATGTTGTCAAAATCAGGTCAATCATATCATTACATTGAATTATTTTATACTTTTTTATTTTTATTATTTATTAAATTAATAAATACTAATATTAAAGTAGTAACAAAATTAAAAAACAAAAGGAAATAGTAATACAAAAAAAAAAAAAATAAGGAAGTTTCATCAATATATTAATATAAGAAATCAAATTAAATTAAATAGATATTGGTACATAAAAACCTAAGCAATTATTTGCCTTCAACAAAAATCATTTTTCAAAATTAGAGTCACTTAATTTATTTATTTATTTTTTTTTTTAACTTAATATTTTATTCTTTAAGTTTATTTCTTAAAACATTAGGTTATATTGCGATATACATACGTTTTTAAATTATATTAATACAAATAAAAATTGCTAAGATTTTAATTCCTGAAATTTACTTTACTTAAAAATTATACAATAAAAAATAATAAAATGGAAATATTTTGACTATATTTTAAATTTGCTTGGAATATTTCTATAAACACTATTTTTTGAGATTTTAGTGCATATAATATAATTATAGTGTTCGTGTAGTGACTGTTAAAAATTTGCACTTTTTTATTGTAGTGCAAACTTTTCACTACCACTAATTTTTTTTTGTGGTAGTTAAAATATTTTTCACTACCACTATAGTGATGAAAAATAGTGGAAAATCAAAATGTTGTCACTATAGTGGGATTTAGTGGAAACTTAAGTGCACTTCCCCCAACTCTGCCCGAAAATAATTTTTGATCAACTACATTTGTTTCCAAGAAATCTATGAAACTTGGGATACAGCGCGCTTAACAATGGATTTATTTGTAAAATCAATTTTGTGGCAACTTTATTTCTAGAAGTGGTCCTGTTCAATGGCCTCCTCGTTTGTACGATTTAAGGCCATACTGCCAGATTTGGTGAAAAAGTAGTCAAAAATTTGACTGATCGAATGGACTATGTAGCTCGAAGTAATATAAAAATTTTATTCCAACAATATTTATGTCTTGTATTATCATTTTAAGTTCTCATGCAGCTAAAAAACACCCTATAAAGCGTGAGCCGAAAAACTTCTACTTACATTAAGTTTAAAAAGACTTAAACCATGCAATATAAAAATTTGCAAAAACACGTAAATTTATTTAAGTATTATATCCACTTTTTCCGGAAAACCTTCCATTTAAGGTTTTATAGCTGCTCCCTTTACCTTTTTGGACGAAGTGGTCCACTTACACTTACAATCGGACATGTCCTGGGACACCTTTCCTGTGATCTCTAATTCTATTTTTACCAGAGCCCAATACCTTTCCAGCTTGCAAAATTCTGGTCAGCTGAGTAGATTTGCCTCCCGTGGTACAAAGTTTACAATATCGTTTGAATAAAACTCAAGGGGATTTTTTCCATATTGGCATGAAGCTAAATAGTGCTAGAAATATGAAGCACTCTCAATAATTTCCAATGTTTCCAATGTTCGCGTAGAAAATTTTTAATTTAAATAAGTTTGAAAAATATTTTCCATATAAAATTCTATGCGAACGTTTGGGTTAGAAATTGTTGAACAGGCAGTATGTTTTGAAGATAATAATTTATGTATTTAAATCTCGATTATTCATAACGGTCGGGACCGGGAGCATTCTGGATAATAAATTTTCCCGGTTAATTGAGTACCAACTTTGTTTTCAATTGTTAAGACTTTTCTTTGTCTTTTTGCCTCTGAAACGGTAAAAATAAACACAACAGTCCACACTTATCAAATTTCTAAACAAATATCTTTACAAATACTTTCGAATAATGGCATGAAAAGAAAGGAATTCCCCTTTTTCGTTTTATTCCCGCCAGGTTCGATTCCCACCAGAGACTCTGGTCTCCTGCAGGCAAGCAAAAAGCTTCGCGGGATTTAGTGTAGGAATAATAATAAAAAAAAACATAAATAAAAAAAAAAAAAATATATATGTACTTAAAATTCTGGATAATAAAGTAAAACACTGTTTTTCGATGCACAAAAATTTTAATCGATGCAAAAAATTCTCTTTTTTTCCCGGACAATTGATGTTGCCGGTAAATCGAAATACGGACAATCGAGGTTCAACTGTACATGTTAAATTGTTCGGTGCAAATGTTTATGTATGTGTATGTATATGTTTATTCGACTGAAAAAGCTAGTCTTTGTTGAAAAAGTTGTTGCTTTCATTGTGAAGACACAGTAAAAATTTTGCTTTATTCTGAATCTGGCTTTAAGTTAATTTTTTAATAACTAGATTAAAAAAATGATTTACTCGTTTTATCCATTTTCTTATGTTGATTGGATATAAGTGAATTAAACTTTTCAAAAATTTACTAAAAATTTTGAAAAGTTGATACTAAAATTAATATACAAATTTCACACTTTGCTTAACTAAACACAAATAAAAAAATATATAATAATTATTGCCTATACTTAGGCTTTATTTGTAAAGTAATACATATTGCCTGCATTTAGGCAAACCAAATAAGTAAGTAGATTTTTAGGGATTAAACATATATAAAAATTTATTATAATTAATGGAAAAAATCTGTTTATTTTAAATTTTTTTCCATCTTCGTAGTACATTCATATGTCTATTTTTATATTTACCCTCCAGGAGAACATATACTTAGTATGCTGAATATAATCTACTATGTCAACCGTTGTCCCACATTCAAACATCATCCCATAGACAGTTTTTTATTCACGAATTTCTCTCAAGTCTTCTTCTTTTTCGAGTACCACACATTGGCTGGGGTATTGGGAAAAGTTATAAATTTATTTTTAACATTTGCCTGGAATTTTAACGACATTTTCCTGATGTGTATCTGTGTGGGTTTATCGTCCAAGTTTCGCCAGCTTAATGTTTACATGGCATCGTTTATAAAAAAGGTTTTTTTTTCATTTGCCTTTTACTGTTTCTGTTTTTTACAGCCGAAGTTTATTTTCAGCCCACTACAGCATCATTTTGGATGGAAAGGCGTCAAAACTATCGCATGTTGTGTAGGTTGAGTGAATCGGTTGATGATAAGACAGCGGCCATAACTTTCCTGTGTCTGTCAAATAATCTGTATTTTATTTGTAATAAAATTTTGAAAAGTTTACAGTAAGTGTAATAAAAAACTGAAAATTTGTATAAAAAGTTATTTATTTATATAAACTTTAGTAATTTAAAATTTTCATTTTGAATTTAGAAAGAAGCCATCTTTTACTCACACTTTATATTTTTGGTATTCATTGATTTTTCTTTTGGGGCGCACCTTTCTCCTGGCTTTTTATGCTGCTGAAATCAATGAAGAATCTAAAAAACCTTTAGTTTTATTTCGTAGCATTAAACGTGAATTTTGGTGTCCTGAGGTGAGTAAAAGTTAAACAAAAGCTGTTTAATACAGGTCGTTATTGACACATTAACAAAAAGTATCTAGAGAATAACAGCAAAATGAAATTAAATATTCATGTGCCATAAAATTCGATAACAAAGAGAAGAAGGTAACAATAATAGTTTCCAACAAAAAAATAAAAAAGGTTCAAAACGTATAAACACCATGAATATTAAATGAAAACATTTTTATTAATAGTATTTTAAACAATTTTCCATTTCAATTGTCCCTGTTTTCTGTTTTTATTTGTTTAATCTTTTTGTCTTTGTAACAAATAACACTATGCAACAAGCAAAAATTCCTTGAATATAAATTTTTTGATCCGCGATAGTCATCTAACTGCAAAAATCATCATTATTTCAAATTCTATGGTAAGTTTTTTTTTTTTTTTTTAAATTTTTTTCTAAAAATTGGGATTTTTGAAAAGGCTGCTCCCCTGCAGATACATGCGTGTAAAGAGTAGTCCATAAAGGAGTAGGAGTACTCCAAAACTACTCCAATTATATAGTAAAAAGGTGGTCTATTTAACATTACGATGTCGTAGGAGTGGACCATATAACCCACCGAAGTAGTTCATAAACTACTCCATGGAGTACTCAAGTGGGTTAGTTTCGAAAGTACTCCATGTTACTACTTTTTCACTAATCGCCTTTTATGGCGTGCACTGTAATCCATTATTGCTATTATTATATATATTTACTTGGTGTTTTTAATTTTTTTTATTTTTTTTTCACAAATCTTAAAAAACTTTCCTGTTTGACTTTTAAATAAACAATTAATAATGGACAACATCATGGCTACCAATGTGTAATACTGTAAACTATAGTATATACTATGTTAAATAATGTTAAATAGACCACCTTTTTACCATATAATTGGAGTAGTTTTGGAGTACTCCTACTCCTTTATGGACTACTCTTTACACGCATGTAAGGATTAGTCTCAGGGATACTATCCCTGCAGATAATATTGGACTACGTGGTCCATTGCGGTTTAAATGGACTACTTACAACATGGTCCAATGGCCTGTAGTATGGACCATATTAGACAAATTAACATGAAGTGCTGCCAACAACTTCATGATGCAAAGGTATACTTTACTATAGTTTACAGTATTACATATTAGTAGCCCTGATATTGTCCATTATTAATTGTTTATATAAAAGTGAAACAGGAAAGTTTTTTAAGATTTGTGAAAAAAAAAAATTAAAAAAATTAAAAATACCAAGTAAATATACATAATAATAGCAATAATGGATTACAGTGCACGCCATAAAAGGCGATTAGTGAAAAAGTAGTAACATGGAGTATTTTGAAACTAATGCACTTGAGTACTCCATGGAATAGTTTAGCGACTACTTCGGTGGGTTATATGGTCCACTCCTAGGACATCGTAATGTTAAATAGACCACCTTTTAACCATATATTTGGAGTAGTTCTGGAGTACTCCTTCTCCTCTATGGACTACTCTTTACACGCATGTATGGACTAGTCTCGTTATCTGCAGGGATAGTATACCTATACATCATGCAGTTGTTGGCAGCACTGCATGTTAATTTGTCTTATATGGTCCATACTACAGTACATTGGACCATGTTGTAAGTAGTCCATTTAAGCCACAATGGACCACGTAGTCCAATATTATCTGAGGGTCCTTACATGTTATCGTAACTTTTGAACGACGTACCCGATTTTGGCATGCAATCCATCCAAACATTTCAAATTACGCCAGATTTAAGTTTACCCAATAGCATTTTTTAATTTAGGCATTATTTTTTGGAATTTTTGAATTCAAATAATTTATAAAAAATTAAAATCAACAAATACTTACCAGTTTTAGTACTTAAGCTTAAAGCTACATGTATTAGAATACTCTAATAAAAAGGGTAAACCGTTAAAAAATCACAACATTTTTAGCTCTACACAAATTTGCGATAAAAAAATGTCAAAGTAGGTACTTTCACTTTATAGGGAATAAAACCGGAATTTATCCATGGATTTTCATGAAATAAAATTTAGAGTACTCCTAATACATGTAGGTTTAAGCTTAAGTACTAAAACTGGTAAGTATTTGTTGATTTAAATTTTTTATGAATTTTTTGAATTCAAAAATTTTGCAAAAAAAAATATTTTTTTTGCCACTTCGGCATCAATAACTCCAAAAATAATGCCTAAATTAAAAAATGATATTAGAGAAACCTTAATCTGGCATAATATGAAATGTTTGGACGGATTGCATGCCAAAATCGGGTACGTCGTTCAAAAGTTACGATAAGATGTAAGGAGCAGCCTTTTCAAAAATATAAATTTTTAGAAAACATTTTTTTAAAAAAAAACCTTACCATAGGATTTGAAATAATGATGATTTTTGTAGTTAGATGACTATAGCGGATCAAAAAAATATAGTGGTTATTCAAGGAAAAAAAAACTTCCCATTTGTTGCATAGTGTAATCATTGTTTAATAATTTCGCTTTGCTTTCTTTATAAATGTTTAATTTTCCTCCTTTTTCCATACTTTATAATGGTTTTTACTAAAAAAAAAGTTACACATTTTGCATGATGTGATATGTATAAATTCCACTAGGGAACAGTCATTTTGCGGCCTGGAATTTTAATGAAAATGTTTGCTAATTTAAGGTCGCTGATTTCAAAACCAGGGACCGTAACAGTTATTTCTTTTTTCAGAAAAGTCTGATGATAACAGTTGTTTTTTGATTTTCATTTTTTTTTTGTTATTTTTTTTGAACAAAAAAAAAAACAGTTATTTTTTGATTTTTATTTTTACGAGCAAAAATAAAATTTATTCTTAAAAGAAATGTACGTGTTATAATTATTAAGTTGACTTTAAATATTTATTTTAATGCGCATAAGAAATCCCAATGATGAGCCACACATTTAAATAAATATTGAAAGACAACTCAATAATTATAACACGTACATTTCTTTAAGGAATAATTTTTATTTTTGCTCGAAAAAATAAAAATCAAAAAATAATTGTTATTTTTGTCCAAAAAAATAAAAATCAAAAAATAACTGTAATTTTTGATCGAAAAAATAAAAATAAAAACTTTAAATATCATAATATTTTATCATAAAACAGTTCATAAGGATCAATATGTTATACAGCATTTACTTCTATATGCTTTTTTGTTTTAAAATTTCAAAATAATTGTTATTTTCGCGCCCTGTTCAAAACTAATCATAATTTTTATCAATCAGTTCGACTTTTCGAGATATACCGTTATGTTCAAAATTAAGGCACTTTCACTACATATATTGGAATAACTTGAAAGGGATTCACCATATTCAGTAAAAAAAATCCGAAACTTGGCAACAATATTATCTTTAAGCCGTTATATAGTTTTTAAATTTGCCCAGTAGTTTCAGATATATCGTTGAAATTTTTAAAAATAATAACAATTTAAAAAGAAATTTTTTTTTGTCTTTTAAAAATTCATAAAAAAATAAAAATGCGAGAAACATCACAGTTTTCGTCTAAAAACATTTAGTTAAACATATTTCGAATAAAATGAGCTTTATTTCATTACAATCGATGCAAAACATATGTTTTTGATCACAACATAAAGTTCCAGTCATTAAACAAATGGTTTTTTTAAGGAAATCGCGGCTTTTATCAATTCAGTTTTCTCAGTTAATTGTGAACAATATTAAAAGTTTAGTACCGCTTGCAATGAAATAAAGCTCATTTCTTTCGAAATATGTTTAACTAAATGTTTTTATACGAAAACTGTGAAGTTTCTCGCATATTGATTTTTTATGAATTTTTAAAGAACAAACAATTTATTTTTTAAATTGTTATTTTTTTAAACCTTCAACGATTTCTCTGAAACTACTGTGAAAATTAAAAATTAATGTAAGCACGGCTTAAAAATAATATTGTTGTCAAATTTCGCATTTATTTTAACTGAATATAGTGAACCGTTTTCAAGTTATTCCAATATATATCGCAAAGTCGAGCTGATAAAGAAAAATGGAGATTAGATTTGAAATCGGCCACTTTAAATTAGTATAAATTTGCATTAAAGTTCCAGGCCTCACAATAAAAGTTCAATTATGTTTCCTTGTGCTATTTTATTACTTCAAACTCCAATAAAAAATAGAGAAATTTTTATGTTAGGTAATGCTACAAACGAGGCAAATTCTAATATGCACAATTAATGCTTAAATATTTAAGCAAAAAAACAAAAAAATTTTAAGAAATGCATACAGTATGTCAGGTAATATTTTTACAAACAGTAGGAAACAACAGCAAATTTCGAAAACGTCATCGAAGAAACTTTGAAAAGCCTGATTGATAAGGGCGCAGAAGAAAACGTCGGAAATAAAATTTACAAGTTACCTGGGGCTTACACATTAAAGCATCGGATGATTCATCGTGAGGTTTGATTTATAATGTAAATCAAAGCACAACAATTTGAAAGTGAACTAAAAACATATAGAATCTGGGAATTATTTCTTTTCATAAGCTACTTTATTTTATTAAAATTTTTTTTTTTTTTTTTCATAAAATACACAACTGAAATTTAGCTCATCGAATAAATTCGAAGCATAAAAAAAATAAACTTAAAACTATTATTTTCGGTTATATTAACAATTAATGGCATTTACTGTTTGAAAATTATATCATGTAAATGTTGGCCATGGCGACGTATGAGGTGGTCCATTTAGAAGGTCCAATTTGGGCGACTTCTTCGAGTATAGCGACATTTCCCCAGAGAAAATTGTCCAAAGGTGTGATATCGCACGATCTAGGTGACCAATTTCACATATAAAAACGTGAAATTAAGTGCTCACCAAAATGATTTCTCAACAAGGTCATTGTTTCACGCAATGTATGGCTCGTAGCGCTGTCCTATTGATGCCAAAGCTCACCGAGACCATGCGCTTGAATAAAAGGAAGTACATAGTCCGTTAACATGGTGTGTTAACGGTTACTATTAATGGTAACATTCTGATTTTCTAAATTTGTTTTTATTGGATGTAATAGTAGCTCTTGGTACTCTTCAAGTTGATCATCAGCCCAAATTCGGGAATTTTGTTTATTAACTTAACCATTGAGCCAGAAATGTACTTCTTCACTGAGTTTTCCCAGAGCCCATTTAGAGCCATTTGGGGACGGTGTTGTGGTGTGAGCCGAATTTGTGCAAAATATTTTATCAATATGTGCATTCTGCCACTATTTATGTTAGTTTTTGAAACAAGATAATCAATTTTTAATGGTGGTGGTTCTACATTTGGATTCATAGCTCTTTTCCCATTGAAGCGATTTTGCTGGATTTCAATCCCAAGCTGCTTAGAAGAACTAGAAACAATTTGACATCAGTAGTTTTCTCTTCGTTTGAGTCGTTCGAAAGGGAGCGTGGTATCAACAGATGGACATAGCTAAATCGAATTACTCAAGGACCCGTAATATACCTTATTGGGTCTAAGATGAATATTAAAAAAGTTTCAAACGGAATGGCAAACTTAGTACACCCTCTTCACAAGTAGTTATGGGGGTATACAAATGAAGAAGTTGTGGAGCAGGTGATGGGATGAATTTATTTGCAAAGTTTGAGTTGGAGTAGCGCAGATGCAATGGAAAGTGATACTAGTTGGAAGAACACCCAATTGAATATTTCACCCAGTTATTTGTCGATGAAATGTGGTGGAAGATTTGTGATGAATCAAATTTGTATGCGGTTCAAACTAATGGAACGGAAATGAAATGTAACACGACCGAAATTAATAGATAGAAAGATGCAATATTACTATACCTCGCTCTAGTAAATAATCCAACATATAGAATGGCATCGGCAGAAAATTTCAAACTGGTGGCTGTTGAAAATTCATAGCCAATAAATTCGATCTGAAAACTTAAAAAATTTCCCATAAAAACAATAACGCTATTTAGCCTTAAAAAGTGCAACATGGGTTTGATAAATTATACAAACTTTATTCATTGCTAAATTTTCTTGTTTGCTTGTCGTTGGTAAGGCAATAAGAGCATGCAACTGGATTTTAACTATTTAGGAAAAAATCCCATGAGTGAGTGCAAGAGATGGTGCCAAAAAGAGAAAATTTTGTTAATATACCTCGTCCAGGTTTAGTTGAGTATTATAACAAACATATTGGAATAGTTGATGTTGCTGACATGTTGCTACAGTTATACAAAATCAGCCACCGGTGAAATAAATGGTATATGCGCATAGTATCTTTGTGTGTACATTCCTCTGTAGTCAATTGTATCGCGATAGAGCTCAAATATACAGACGTCGAAGTTAGGCATTTACTCATGATAAAGATATTGCTAACGAGCTTACGAATGCAACACAAACATAAGTTTTTCCAAGGAAACGAGTACGACTATCGGTACTTCGTTTAACGGTGGAGGTATGCCCTTCATCACCATGTACTTTTCTATCGGCTTCATCATCACCAACTTTGTCTGTGGTCTCTAAATCATTTCTACTATAAAAGAGCATTTGTCGCAGAACCTGCAAAAGCTATACGGGTTTACAATATGTTTCACTGAAAGGAATGGGGAGGGAAAATCGGGTGCAGGCTATGCCACACTGGTTACCCGTTATCCAAATGCATTCACTGCAATAATTTATGTCATTTAGAAATTTATGTCATTGCATGCTTGACTCAAGAATAACACATACCTGTCATCAACAAATGTTCAGACCCTCCCATTTTGGTACGGGTTTCGTTAATTTTTGTGTTTCTGATAATCAGATGATGGGCCTACTGTATCTTTTTCTGATGATGGGGCTGATAAAATAGAAAGTTCTTATGTAAAAAATGCTTAACACCAAAATGGGTTATTGAAAATTGCTGAAATAAATTCAAAACATGCAAAAATTTTAAATGCAAATTTCCAAAATAAGTTGAAAAGATTCCAAATATATTCAACAATTTTTATTTTTCAAATTTATTCCATAAGTTAAATTTCAGTTATGTGTTTTACAAAGCATTTTTTTAAATTTTTTTTTTAATTTGTAATAGTTCTATTCCTTAAATTTTTGTTTAAACAAAATTTCAAAATACCACTAGAAATGGAATATTTGAACGAATATATTTTCTTTATGTTAAAAAAGATTTTAGATTATTTCATTGGTTTTGAACAATCAAAATTAAATTTTAGTTGTAATTTTAAACACTCTTTTAATATGTTCCCTTATCTTTAGCTAAAGCGATTCTCCGAAGAAGTCAATGCCGATTTAATCGCCTTAACCGGTTTAAAATTATTTCATTTAACACGCAGCATGGTTTTATCTGTAAGTAAAAAAAATGTATTGCCTCACCCTTTTTTACTTTTAAAAACACCTTGAGTTTTTTTTTTAATTGCAAATAAATAAATAAACACACACTTAATCGCTTTATTAAAACAATTATTGTTAAAACAAATACAAACACAATTTGATCCAGTTCCATTAGTAGCGAATTGAACGACAAGCATCGTTTTGCGCTGTATTTATACCTTAAACTAAGCCTCTGGTAGTTTATTGAACCTTCCGCTTTATGTGACATTAAACACAGAAAAAAGTGTTTTATCAATTAAAAAAATGGTTTAAAAAGCATTTAAATTTAATTAATGCAATAATTGAATCAATTATTTTTTTAGTTGTTTTAGTTGTTCAGTTGTTTTGAAATAAATTTTCAATTAAAATTTTCATTAAATAACAACAAATCTTAATTGACGTTTTTCGTTTAAAATAAAATAATTTAAACATGTAGAATTGTTGTTGGTAATTGTCAATATTTTGTTAAATAAATTAACACATTTTTTGAAATGGCAAAGTTTTTTGATCACTTTTTTAATTAAAATTAAAAAAAAAAAAACAATAGTTGAAAATATTTTTAGTAATTAATATAATCGCTTTAGTAATAGGTGCAAAATCAACAACTTGTTTGCTTGATATTATGAATTTGGAGTACATTTGTTGATTGGAGAAATTGAATAATTTTTTCTGTGTAGCAAATTTGTTTCAGTTAAGCTAGGTTAGGTTAGGTTAAGAAGAGTTATGCACCTAAGGGCGCATCACCACTCGGAGACCAATGCGGTCCATTGTGAATCCCTTCAGTATAGAAGAAGAAGAAGGAGAGAAGTGAAGAAGAAAATAGTTGACAGGTTCAAAACAGTTAATAAACAGATGGAAAGATACTACGAAGGACCAGACTCCCCCTACAGTCCCTCCATCACCCTGTTTCTTACTTCTAAGTCCAGATTTGAGACCCTCTTGCGAGTTCGTCCGCCACCTCATTGCCATCCACCTTGCAGTGTACAGGTACCCAACACAGCCTTATTGTGAATGCCACCATGAGCTCCCGCTGAGCTTTCCTACACCGTGCGACCAGGGTCGATCGCACCGTATAATTTGTCAATGCTTTAAGCGCAGCCTGACAATCGACGTAAATTGTCACCACAGACCCCCCTACGATGTGACCCAGTATACCCTCCGTCGCCCACCACAAATTTCATTCTTTGTAATGTTTAATTTGTTTGATTTATTTCATTTTATTTTTTAAGCTATTTTAATTTAAATTGCTTATCAATTGTTATTAATTACCCTTTAAACTCAAATTAAAACTCACAAGCCTGGTTTAATTTTATAGTATAAACTAATGTGAATGGCACACTTTTATCAAAGAAGAAGAAATATTTAAACACCAAGAGTGAAGTAGAAACTTATAACCAAAATTATATAATAAAGTTTTTTTAAGTTATCAAAGTTATTATTGAGAATACAATTATATATTAAAATATTTTGTTTGTTGTGCTCAATTCCCTAATTTTATAATTGATAAAAATACTGAAATTTATTGTTGGAGGATAAGCTGTTCCTATACGCATTTCACTGGTTGCTTAGGCCAGAGCCTCAGGAAACGTTCTCCTAAATAATTTTAGAAAAGCCAAAGCTATCAGCAAACAAGACTACAGAGGGAATGAGAATTAAATACACTCAAACAAAAAGTCTTATTTGCAAATTAAGCTTTGAAGTTTTTAAAGCTTTTAAGTTTTATTTTTCATAGTTTTTTTTGTTTTTGTACATTGAATTGATTTTTTCCGTTGTTGACATTTAGCAATGCGACAAAGTAATGATACAACAAATTTGTCTAGTGCATAAGAAAAATCGTATTTTTTTAAACGATAAGCCATACGACAGAGCTTGTGAATTGGACAAATGTCTCTGACTGTTTATTTTTTGAGTTGTTTTTTTGCTCTCTATTGCTAACATTTGTTTGGTATTTGCTTTTAGGTGGCTGGCACTATTTTGACCTATGAACTGATCCTGTTGCAATTCACAAAACAAAATGTCATTGGTGATTGTGCTCAACAATGAATGGGATCGAGAAGGAGGAATGAAAACACAATTAGCTTTGAGACATTTTTTTTTTGTGCAAATGTTTACATTATCGTAAAATTATTGTAAATTTATGCAAAATTAATATGGAATATTTTGTTGTTTGCAGATAAATAAAATTATTTAAAATATATTTTTAATAAAAGTAATGGAATGTTTGAACGATTTTAATCGATATTTTCTTAGTCCTTATACCTATTGTTTTTCATAATAAAGAGATCATAAAGAGGATTTTGACTCAAAATTTTTATTTTTTTACTTTTTGGAAAAAATTGACACGTAATTTCTTCCCTCTGTGTAAATATCGTGCTATTTTGTGTTCTTTTTGTAATTGAAACGGTTGTCTTAAAAATTCTTTTTCATATGCCTTTAATCATTAAGGAAAGACAAGAAATGTGAATGTACACGCATAGAAAAAGTATGGTTGGGCATGGTTACGGCAACTATAATATGTTTATTGTAACACAATATTGTTGTCTAACACAAAATATTGTTATATTTATTTAATATCAACAATATTATAGTTACTGTAAACGTGTCAATGTTTATCTATAACAACTAAATAATAATAACAACTAAATAAAGATAATGAAAACATATTATATTCCTCACAACCATTTAATGATATTTAATAGCCATAACTTTATACGTGTACTCATAATATGTTTAATATGCAAACAAAATATCTTTACTCTAATAATATTTTGTTATCGGCATTTATAAAGAAATTTTGCATCATTTGCGTCGTTTGTTTTACATATGCCTATCGAATTATTTGTTATTCAGTGGTTAAAGAAAAAAGTACCCATTAAAAAAAACCAAGTTTAAAGAAATTTAAAAATTAAGAATTTGTAGGTATATCCAAAAAAAATTGTAAAGTGTCACAAAATAAAAAATCAATGCTAAAAAAATTTCAATATGGTTCGAAAATGGTGCAAAAATATTGGCGATTGTTTTGTGTTTTTTGTTAGAGAGAGAGAATGAAAATTCTATAAGATAATTTATAAATAATTGCGTCCTACGACAAAAAAGGCTAAAAATATTATGTTTAAAGTTGCATCATATTGTGATGTGAAATATCTCTAACAGTTGTACGTTCACGTTGCCAGTAACTAAATGAGCATAAATAAATATTAAAAATATTTTTCGGTTTTAGATTTAATTTTATTATTATGATTAACATGATAATTCTAAACTTATTATGACTAACATGATAATAATATGATTACTTCTTAACTTATTATGTTTAACATGATAATAATATGATAACTTCTTAACGTATTATGATTAACATGATAATAATATGATTACATTAAATTATAATATGATGTAATAAAAACAAATTAGGAGTAAGGGAAAAATATTCTAATGTAATATTACGAATATATTTGGTCATAATATGATGAAATAATAATCGTAATATGTTGACTACAATCATGAATCTTATCATAATATGTTGCTCTTAGAATATGTTTACCACAACCATGTTTTTTCTTTGCGTATATGTGTTTGGCGGACTCTGCTTTAATATTAAATACAAAATTGTTTTGCTTTTACTAAAAAATTTTAAATTTTAATTTAATACGAACTTTATGATCAAGTGCGGTATATATAATATGAACTAACAATAATTAAAAAGATCTTATTACAATGAAGGTTTACATGAAGTTTTCTGGAAATATATATGATAGATTTTTTTTTTAGATGTTGATATTTAGATAAAATTCATTCCAAACTTATTCGATTGCCAACTTAATCATCTTACGAAATTTAATTGTACTCGGTCCATATTTGACCATAGCTCCCATACAAAAACTCTTCTGGAAAATATGGTTTAATGCTTAATGCAATGTTGGTATTGGCATATAATTTGGCACCAGTATCTTTGATAAGTCTAGAATTGAACATAAAACTAAGAGACAAACAAAAAATAAAAATCATATGTAGACAAAGATTTAAATAATCGGCATTTTCGGAACTTTTACATGAATCTTAAGCATACTATAATATAATTTTGTTCTAGTGGTCCATGATTGCCCATTGGTCTTAAAAAGGGTACTCCCTCGAACATTTTTCTCTAAATTCTGTGGTGTAGGGTATCATATGGCGACTTACCTGTTTTTTGAAAATTTGGATTTTTTTCGTTTTTTTTTTCTAGAAAATAAATGACATTGCAATTTTTTTGTTTAGCTTATTTAAGTTTTTAGTTCGGTATTGCGTCCTGTGGTTAACAAAAGGTTAAACATTTTTCTGACAAAAATTTAAGTTAAAATGCTACTTTTTATAGAGTTTCCATATTTGCCTCTATGTACTTGAAAAGATGCTAATGTTGCAATATGGTCGTTTTTGCATAAATCCTTTCAAAACAACCCTCCTTTTTTTTGCCAATTACACTTTATTTGTGTGAAACAATTAAATATGTTCGTGTCAGTAGCGTTTGGAATGAATTATTAGTTTTTTTTTAATGATAATTATAGTAATAAGAAAAAAATGGAGTGGCAGATAAATGACTTGAAAAGCACCCACACAAAATAGAAAACAAAAGTATCAAGCATTTGGAAAAGTATCTTTAAAACGAGAACAATATTTTCTAATTTATTCAGAGCTTTTATAGAAACCTTCGTGTTCGTACATTTTGATTTGAGCGAAATGAAAATTTTAAAGAAATTTAACAAAAAATTCGGCAAATTAAATAAAATCAACAATCAAAGCCAAAAAACCAACAAACAATTAATCGCAAAAACGAACAGGTAAGTTAAAAAATAATTTAACTTAAAAACTGTTTTATGCATTTTTAATTAACACAATTGACGGCGAACTTCAGTTAAAGTTCAGTTAAAACTTACTATTACTTTAACGTCCAGTTAACAGTATGTTTTTGAAAGTTTTAACCAGTGTTCGAAAGTAAACATTATAACCTTATATACTGTTCTTTAGTGTTATGTTCGGTATATATACATATATGTATATATAAAAGCACAAGCGCTTAAAGTATTTGTGTAGTAAATCATTAAAAAAACGTTTGTAATCTTCGAACATAAAAATAATACTGTACTTATCCATCTAAACAAAAAGATGAGAACATTTTTTAAATTCTGTATTTTTTTTTTTGAACTACAAACTTGTGTTCGGTTCAGCACATTAATGATCTTTCGTTTCAGTTGTGCTTAGCGCCCTTTTGGCTGATAAAGAAAACTAAAAATTTTTAACAAAAACAAATATGTATGTACATATACGAAAAATATCAAAAAACCATGAAAACATTTAACACAAACGAAACCTGTACACAATACATACAAAACCTATTCGTTCCGTGGTCGTTGCTAAAATTTTTTGTTTGCTCATTCCTTTATCAATGTAAAAATAAACACTATAGAGCCTTTAAATATGTTTGTCTTCAGAATCACAACAATTGTTCTGCTTTATAACGAAGAGCAGAACACTATATGATGTTCGTTACTTTAAAAAAAATTTAGTAAACGGTATCAAGGGTAGTGTATGAATACACAAACACTAAAAAATATAAATCGGTCCTGGGTGCGTAAGCCGTACGCTAAATAATGTTCTGTTTATTTTCGAACACTCGCTTTAACTGATAGTTAATTATAACTGAACTTGGTGAAATTGTCCGTATGTATTCTTACATTAAGAAAATGAAAAAGTTTATTATAATTTCAAACAATATTCAAAAATATTTCCTTTATTTTGCTCATGACTTTATTTAATTAAACCATTTTATAGTATTTCGATTAATGAAGAAATTAAGTTGAAAAAATTTCTTTTGAACATGCCAGTGATGAGGACATTTCGCATGCATTTAATTAGTGATTCCGAGAATATTTACACGAGTTTTCAAACTGGAGAGCACCAGGTTCATTATTCACACCAGAATGATTTGGATAAACCTCCAAGTATGTTATATAAATTTAGATAATTCTTTTATATTTTAATATTGTTTTAGTTTAATTCTGTTGAATTTTTGTTTTCAGAAATATTTCGCAAGGGTACTAAAGACAATTTCATGTACGAGGGTAGTTTCCATGAAGCGGTGGGAAAGAGTAAGTGTTTAGTCAATTCGTTTTAATTTTTCAGGTGGCGATGAAAGTACATCTGTGCTCCCCTTTTTCTTACTTGGAGAGAACACCGTCAAACGTTGCTTGTGTTTTTCACATATCGACCATTGAAAGCAACAAATAAAATACAATGTTGTGTTTTTGGTGTTGTACTTGTTTTGGTATCGCCACAACCGTTCACATGAATTCGGCTTGTGTTTAGTGGTAAACTTGAAGCCAATTTCACTTAATGTGAACAAACTCATTCTTTCGTTTTAAATGTAAAATAAATTTGCTTTTAATGTATCGTGTTCTTTCAGCATCGTGAAATTGGCAGTTCAATTAAGGAATGCTTTTGCACCCTACACTACCATTAAGTGTTTGTTTCTGGTGGTTGTAAGCAATTCGACTCTACATCTTTTTTAATATATTCAGAGCATTTATGTACGTCTGTAAGTTGTGATCTTTTATTAAACATATTCGACATAATATCGTTGTACTCACACCACAATAGTGGGTCGTTTTTGCTAATGTGAAAAACTCTAAAAAATATTGGTCATAGATCTACCTTTTAGTATACCGGTAACTTATTGAATCAATCTTACGATGTCTGTTCGTCCTGCTGGATGTCCATGTTAACATTGTGCGCAACGTACAGGTCGCAATTTTGTAGATATTTTGGCATAAGCATTTTAATTGTCATAAGCCTATTAAAAAATGGTAACAATCGGTGCATAATTTTAAATAGCTCTCATACAAGCTTTTTTCGGTATAGAATATAATCGTATAATCTTACTAAATGCCAGTAAAAGTGAAAGGGGGTATCGTTTTAAATTCATGAACCATTTGTAAGCTTTTCCATATATTTTAACCGTTAATCGAACTTTGTATGAGGTGTGGAAAAAATGCATGAGTCAAAAAAGATAGGAAGGAAGTGGGGGCAAAAAGGTAACAAATTTACCCCAAAACTCCATAAACGCCACAGAGTCACTCGTAGAGGGGTAATATGTAGGACCGACCCCCTTTATTTTTTCATCCCGACATTTTTCTCGAACATATTTACCACCTATATCCATTCTTTAAAAATGCTTTCATACAAAGTTTTAAATTGTATGAATTGGTAAAAAAAAAAAATTATAAATAATAACATTTGTTTTTAAGATACCTACCCGTTATCTCCATTCCTTACGGGGGATTTCAAGACAGATGAGAAATATATTGAAGAAAAAGTCCTATTACAGATTAGGAGTCTTTCCTAGAGGGGTAATATGTATGACCGACTTCTATTAGTTTTATGTCCTTTAAATTTTTTTAACACATACTTGCCCTTTATCTCCAACCCTTAAAAATAAAAATTAAATTCTCAAATTTAGCCCCTGCTCTAATGCACAACCGATCTCACTTTATTGTTCATCCCCAATATTTGTTCCTAACATACCAACCCGCTATCTCCATTCTTAAAGAGGGCTCCCATATAAAATTTTTTTTACAGTTTTCTTAAAAAATGCATAATGCACTGCTATAGAAAAATGTTGGCGGAATTGCAAGGCGATTCGACTTCGTGCTATAGTCAACTCTTGCGAGTGGCCAACTACCATTATGTAAAGAAAAAGCAAACGTTTTGCGTAGGTTATTCGGGCTGAATTTGAGAAATTTGTTAAAATTTTGCATTAAAAAGAATTAAAAAAAAAATCCAAAAACAATTTAAAGTTAAAACAAGTAAGAGTGCTATATTCGGCTATGCCAAATCTTTTATACCCTTCAACGTGGTGCGATGAGAACAGAAAGTTATATAAATAACGTTTCTTAAATATTGATAAATATTTTTGTGCTACGCCTTCTTCTCCACTTCCCCGCTTTGTCGGATATTGACTATTGATAACCAAGATACTTGTAGCTATTTGAGATACTTTGGCTTTTACCGTTTTCTAGACATCAGAAAAAAAAAAAAAAAAAAAAAAAAAAAAAAAAACAAAGCAAGGGTAATCTGAGCCATTTGTTGACCAATCAGGCTGAATTTCAATAGACAAATTTAACGGAGCATATGTGACATTTATATATAGGCATTTCCTGGGATCACGAACGTACATTCGTACGCTTTTGATGTACAGATAATATAGAAACCAAAAGGTTTCCTAGCATTTTTTTTGGCGATTCGATAACAAGTGCAAAAGTTGGATTTCATCGAGTTCAAGTTTTCATAATGATAGTTATTAACATGTGGTCACGAACGTACGCAAAATAGAAGTCAACTTTGGCTGACAGCAGTGAAATGTAAAAATCTGCTAAATGGAACGGAATATTATCATTTGCCGTCCTAATTTAACTTATCGATAATACTTTCCTGTACTCTAAATATAAGATTAATTCTTGTTGTACAGGAATTGAACATACTAATAAACAAATAAATATTCAAACGTGAATTACTCATTTTAAAAGTGTATTAATATAGGTCTCTATCCAGTACTTACACAATAAAATATTTCTATTGGTTTTTGTTTAATTGGCTTAAGTACCGGTCGCGAACGTACGGGTCGCGAACGTACGATTTTTCCATATATTTTAACCGTTAATCGAACTTTGTATCTTCTCCTTACACTTTTCTCTTCTTATTTGATTGCAATGGAGAGATTTTAAAGAAAGAGTGCAAACATAACAATTTTTATTGCATGTAAAAAAATTAAATATAAAAATGTTTTTAGAAGTAGCTTAAAAAAAAATATTTAATTTTCCCGTTTCCAGCCCAATTTCCTCAGGTAAAACAGCTGAGATATCATAGCATATCATATATACCATTCAATTTTAAAAACATAGACATTTTGTATAATTATAAACAATAAAATACGATGATTATCAACATTTTATTTTTCCATCCTGGTTGACCATTCGGAGGAAATGCCGACTTACCAACCAAGTCCCCATCATTTCTGCGGCTTTCGGATAACCCATTTATACAGACAGATAGACAGACATTGTTAAATATACTTCGCTCCTAACAAGGAAGCAGAAAAAATGTATATACTTTATAGGGTCTAAGATCAATATTGTAGAAATTACAAACGGAATGAAAAACTCATAAGTTTATGTACAGTTTCCAAATCTAGGGAATGATATAAAATATATTATAGTTTTTATTTATCCAACATTTTTCATTTTTCGAATTTATTCTATGAGTTAAATTTCAGTTATGTATTTTATAAAGCTTTTTGTAATAGCTCTATTCCTTAAATTTTTTTTGAAATGACTTTATACACTACCAGACTATTATATTGTATTTTAGTGTATAAAGTCATTTCTAAAAAAAATTAAGGAATAGAGCTATTACAAAAAGCTTTATAAAATACATAACTGAAATTTAACTCATAGAATAAATTCGAAAAATGAAAAATGTTGAATATAATAAAGTTGCTTATGAAAAGAAATAATTCCCAATATCTGTTTTTATTTATCTTTTTAACTTTTTTTTTCAGTTTTTTTGATGGCTGAATTCTTTGGTATAATGCCTGTTTATGGAATTACCATGTCTCACCCACGATATTTTAGTTTCTCTTGGTCGCATGCTCGTACCTGGTACAGCTTGATTTTTATTTTTGTAATGCTCTTTGATACTTCGCTAACCATGAATAAGGTATTGAATGGTTCTATCACATTTAATAATATCGGTAAGTATTATTGAATTCTTTTATACGAGTAACAATGGCGGGCAACACACATAAAATGTATATTGACAAAGCTAATCAATCATCAAATTTGCTTGATTCGCTTAGTCAAAATAACAATTAAGCACAAGCAGTCAAATATAATTTTGAAGTGTCTTGACAATTGCTAGCAGAATTTTGTGGACCAAGTCCACGTGCCGAGGAATAATACAAATAACCGTCACTGCTTTACATTCGTGCACGTCGCTTACAATCATCTAGTTAGTATTATTTGCATTTGTTCAGGCACCAAATATTATTCGCCAAGTTCTGAAAATCTAAATTGGGTGTAATTTAAATCGATGAAGATTTTATGCTCACTTTAAAAAAAAAATATGACACTAGTTTTTTCTGATCTAAAAATTAGATCTGATCAAGATATTTGAAATTTTTTTTCAAAAGTTATGTCATATTCAAAATGTCACAATTCCGCCGAATTAGCCGAATGTGTTTGGTTTATTTTTTCAATATTTCAAAAGCTAGTTTACATACGAAGATGATTTGTATGTAATTTTCCAGAGAATACTTTGGGCTACAAACAGTATATCGAGGGCCTATATTCAAAACCCTCTATATTTGATATTCACGAAAATGACTTTTTAATGGTAAAATGTTCAGTAAAACAACCTTCATCTATGGTGTGATTTTCATAACAAACATATTTTTTTTTTGCTGTTTTATTTGCATTTTTGTATTTTCTCTATCTTACACAATTAATTTTTCTGAATGCAAAACCCTCTATCTTTTCTAATAATTAATTTTCAAATATTTTTGGGAATAACTAGTTCTTGCTAAACATGTTTTTTTTTGCAAGCTGAACATGAATTTGACATTAAACCACCGGAATACCATTATTTTTTCGATCATTTACACCAATCAAACTCCAAACAAACTTAAAAAAGAAAAAAAATTTTTTGCTATAACTTTTTGTTTAATATTGTTAATTGTTAATTTGGTTTTATCTTATGTTGTATTATTAGCCACCGACAGGTGGCATAAATAAAATCAAAATAATTTATTTTTATTAAAATGCAAACCCCTCTATCTTTTCATTTTCATACGTACATATTGAATATTTTTGAGAAGCAAAACCCACCAACTCGCATAAAGTCCCCAATAATGCAAAATTTTATGACCCAATTATCTGTGAGATTCAGTAGTTGATTTAAAAAATGTTGTAGAATAGCGAATGGCTCTCCTGAAAAGTTGTGTTTTTTAAGATAGAGGATTTTGAATATATGCCCTCAATATTAAAAAAAAGAAAATTTAATTTTAAAATGGATTAAGTCAAAAACCTATTTTTTCAGCTAATTTTTTTTATAAAATACCTCAAACTTTTCTATAAAAATCCGGAGTAAAAAGTTTAAAGTAGGGACCTACCGAATATCGCTACCGATACCGAATATCGATACCGATACCGATATATCGGCGATACTTCACGTTTGCCAATATATCGGTATCGGCAATATTTTTCTGTCGATACGCCGATTCATTTTTTTATAGTTTTTTTTTGAACAAACAACTTAATTTTCAATGCTTATTTTTTGCATAACAATTGATAGCAAAAAATCAAACAAAATAATAAATTATTTCTTTTAATTCTTAAGCTGGAGGTCGGTCCACACCACGCGTTTTTCCAATTTTCGAGACGCATGCTAAAGTAGAAAGTAATCCTACTGCATGCTTTCGAAACGTATATTCATTTAACGCGTTTGCTACGTTACTTGTCAATACAATTCTACACTACGACTTTTTGGACTGATCCATA
The DNA here is from genome assembly GCA_943735925.1 of Pollenia amentaria. Taxonomy (NCBI): domain Eukaryota; kingdom Metazoa; phylum Arthropoda; class Insecta; order Diptera; family Polleniidae; genus Pollenia; species Pollenia amentaria. The sequence continues at coordinate 204,636,883 of OX031009.1, read as the reverse complement.
AACGCATCGAACGCTTGGTGTGGGCCTGCAACATCAGCCGTTTTGCTTTGCACCGTAATTGGTATTTAATTTTGAATGTTGTTTAATTTTGTACGAACGCATTTATATGACTGGAAATCACACTATTTAATGTTGTGAAGGTCTGTCATATAAATCTCATTATAGAAAGCACTATAGTATGTCTAAAACCGTTATATATATATAATATGTTATTTGTAGACTCAAGTATTCTCTTTAAAATAACATATAATTCATCTTCGTATGTGAAGTAGTTCTTGAGATATTGAAAAAATAAGCTCAACAAATTTGGGCAAATTATGACATTTTGAATATGACATAACTTTTAAAATTTTTTTTTTCAAATCGAAAGGGGTCGGGTTCCACTCTTGGGGGATTTGACATGGAATTACCCATATTTGTTGTAGTAAAAATAAACTAAGCATAAGAAAAATCTTTGAATAACAAGAAGCTCAAATTTTCAATAAAATTTATATTATTTGTTGTAAAGACATGTGCATTTATAACATTTTTTGTTATAAAAATTTTAAATACTTGAAAAAATTTGGTAAACGTCATGAAAAATGGCTAATTCTAGCAACTTATTTAGTGCTGGTAATTTATTTGGGTACTCAATAATTGAAACGATGTTTTTGTATTAAGTTCTCAAGCAACGTTTCAAAGCAAAACAGCAATTATTTTCATTAATTTTAATCTCTTGTGTTAAATTGGCTTACAAACAGTATAATTCCTTTAACTTTTTCCTTTATCCTCATTTTTTCATTGTAAGTCTGCCTTTACACACATCAGTTTTTCTTGAAGCAAATTTGAGTTTATTGGAGAGAGGAAAGAATAGAGCGACCTACTTGCTTGTTCCTGGAAAGTAACATCAATTCTCTTTTGTTATTTTATTTAAACAAAAATGGAACACAGACAGTCTGAAAATAAACGAACGGGCAGTTTTAGAAGACAATAAAAGAGAATTGCTTCAAGATAAATTGATGTCTATAAAAGCAGACTTCGCTTGTTTTTGGCTGTTGGTTAGTCATCTTCCAGTCTTGCAAATTTTGTTACTGCAAGTTTAAAAAAAATTTTCTTTGAAGTGTCCAGATCATGAAATTCTAAAATTGCAATTTTTGCATTTTGCTCTTTTTATATTTTATGTATAAACTAGCTTAACCCAGTGTGCTTCGCTACCCTCATTAAAATAATATATGTAATTTTTTCAATACAGATCTCGTGCATTGCTTATAACCTAAGTTGTACGAAGTTTGAATACTCTTACTGTTACCATTTGCACAGAAATCTATATGGTATTTGTATTGAAGTTATCCCGCCTATGTCTTCAATAAGGCAGTGGGACTTTTACATATATTGTTCATTTATAACCTAACTATTTGTTCAAAATTGTAAATTGCAGCTGTGACCATTCTCTAGATATACAGAAATCTAGTTTGATCCACGCCCACTTTTCCAATCCCACACTTTACTCACTGATGCTGGCTGTATATTGATAGCGATTCTAAATGTAGCAAATGTAGACAATTTTAAATTTGCCGTTCTTCAAATATACGGTATTTTATTTTGTGCCATGATTTCTCTCGCTCCCAATTTTTGACTGATGTTGCGTATTGAGCACCAAGCTATTTGTACCAACTTTGGCAACTTTAGCTATGACAGTTCTCTAACCGTACCGAAATCTATTTTGGATTAATATGAAAGTAACCACGTTTACTTATCCACTCCCACTTTTTTTTGACAGATGTTGCGTGTCGATAACCCAGCTATGTATACCAAATTTAGAGAACTATTACCGTACTGTTCTCTAGATATAAATATTTTGTCAGATATTGTGTATAACTAACCAAGATGCGTGTACCTGATTTGGAAACTATGGCTTTTGCCGTTCTTCAGACATACAGAAATCTAAAATCCCTTAGTATGGGAGATGTCACGCCCACTTTTCCAATCCCGCCCAGACTTTGTCGGATGTTGGGTGTTGACAACTAAGATGTTTTTACCTTATTTGGACACGTTCGATATAACCGTTCTCTAGATATACAGAAATCTATATTGTCTTTCTATGGGAGGTACCACGCCAACTTCTCCCATTTTTTTTAAAAGAGTCTGTGTATTGATAACCCAGATATGTGTACCAAATTTGGACAATTTTCTCTTACCGTTATTTAGATATAAATAAATCTTTTTTTGCCACGCCCACTTCTCCAATCCAGCCCATATTTTGTCGGATATTGTGAATCGATAACCAAAATGCTTGTACCTAATTTGGAAACTTTGGCTCCTATCGTTCTCCAGATATACATAAATCAATAATGTCTTCATATTGAAGATGCCACGCCCACCATTCCAATCCCTCCCAATTTTTTTCAGATGCTGTGTATTGATAACCAAGATGTTTGTACAAAATTAGGCCTTTCCGTGCACTAGATATACAGATTTTTATATTGTCTTTGTATGGGAGGAGCCACGCCCCCTCAAAATATCTATATATTTATATCTATATATCTATATATTTGTATATATATATAGATACAAATACACCTACAGCCAACTTCAAGTTAAAAAGTGTAAGAATTACAAAACAAAATCGAATTGCAGAGTACATGAAACTGGGTACCCCTCCCCAATCTTCTCACCCATAAACTCAATAATTGCTGCAACAAACATTCAATTTTGCGGATGCATTTTCAAACAGAGTTGTTTTTTGAAAGAGAGCCGTTAAATTTGGATTCAAACTTTGTCCAAAAATACAACTCTAAAAGTATTGAGTAGCTACTTCGAGCAAAAATAAGTGCAAGAACTCGATTCTCGGTGCCCTTTACTCAATGTATACTTTGACAGCCCTTCACTAAATACCTAAATTGGCACACCGTTAACAACTGAAAATTCAACTTAACACACGATTAGTTAAACAAATGCGTTAATAAAATAATAACATTTTAATTTACTTTTACACTTTACGGAAAACCATTTTAATAAACTGGTGACTGTGAAACTTTTTGAGCGAGGAAGCATCCTAGAACTAAAATAGAACTCAACTATACAGGACTAAAACTAAACTGGAACTTAACTATAGGTTCACTAAGCAAACGCTACAAATATTATTAACTTGCACACTTTTTTCGCTTTATTTGCTACAACGCAATGTTATTTAAGTTTGGTTTATTTTAATAAGCTCCTACTTAAGCCATTAAAATACAATATCAAAAAGTCTAAGACACATTTGCAAATGTAATATTCATTCCAGTGTAATAACTCTTAAAATCTCCTAAAGCCAATCATAATATTTCATCTTACATCTATTGTTTACATTCAATACTTCCTTTTCATATTTAGCCACTCTTAATATTCATTCTTCGCACTCTCACAACTAACTCAGAATTCTTTGATTGTTTGCAGAGCCCCTGATATTTCGCATTTCCATCATAGCGTTTATTATGTGTTCCTTACGTTTGGCTCGCAAGTGGCCAGCTTTAATGGTCTATTGGTATGAGATTGAACAAAAGCTACCGCCATATACATCACAATTAGAAAAATGTCGTATGGCGTATACAATACGAATGGTGACATTTGTGGGAATGATGTTGTCATTGAGTAAGTTTAAAATATAAAATACGCACATATTTAGTATTCTTATACTCCTGCCGAGAAATTAATATTGTGTAAAAACAAAGCTGACAAATGATATAAAACTTAGACGAATTAATATACAAGTTCGAAGAGGTTGCAAATTCGTCATAAAAGAGGTCATTGTATTGGCTTAAGGAAATACTAAGTACCTTTTCTGTTTCTTGAAATGTCTATTGTTTGTAGGTTTTGTGTTTCCTTCATTCTCTTTTAACATACAAATCACTTAAAGGTCTTTTAAAGCAGTTGTTTAAAATTATATTGTTTGATTGGCAATAATTTATGTTATTTATGGCTCTATGTTCCACTGGGAGTTAAAGGATTAAATATATATTTATATAATTTATTGTTAAATTGCCATAATAGGTCTTTTTGTATTGAAAATTAAAATTGGCTTCGCTTTATTTTAATTTAGTTGTAGAAAAGAAAAGTGCTGGTTCTTTTTTTTTAATTTAAATTCTGGTTCTAATTCTGATCTGATTATAATTTACTTATTTTCTGGTTCTCTTCTATTTCAGCGCTAGTTTTTTTTTTCATATTCTGTAATGGTTTAGGTCTAGTTCTGTTAGAAATCGGTTGCAGTTCCATTTTAGTTCTTTTTTTTACTCCGTTATAGTTTTGCTGTCCTAGTGCCGTTCTATTCTAGTTTTAATCTAGGTAAATGCTTGTTCTTTCCATATTCTATTCTGGTTAAGGTCTAGTTCTGTTAGAATTTTGTTTAGTTCCGATTAAGTTCTGTTCCAGCTTGGGTCTTGTTTTTTTTAATAGTTTCCTAGTTCTGTTGTAGTTTTTTTTTTGTATTATTTAAGTTCTGTTCCAATGCTATTGTAGTTTTTTTTCCAGTTTTGTTCTGTTTTTGTTCTGTTTAAGTTCTGTTCTAGTTATTTTATAGTTCTGTTGTTGTTCTGTTATAGTTTTTTCTAGTTCTGTTCTAATTCTAGTTCTGTTCTAATGCTGTACTTGTTCTATTCTAGTTCTGTTCAAATTCTGTTCAAATTCTGTTCTAGTTCTGCTCTAGTTCTGTTTTAGTTATGTTCTAGTTCTGTTTCAGTTCTATTCTAGTTCTAGTTCTAGTTATGTTCTAATTCTGTTCTGTTCTAGTTCTGTTCTAGATCTATTTTAGTTCTGTACTAGTTCTGTTCTAGTTCAGTTCTAGTCCAGTTTAAGTTCTGTTCTATTTCTGTTCTAGTTCAGTTCTATTTCTCCTGGTTATGTTCTAGTTCTGTTCTAGTTATGTTCAAGTTATGTTCTAGGTTCTAGTTCTGTTCTAGCTCTATTCTAGTTTTGATATGTTTCTGTTCTTGTTATGTTCTGGGACTTTGCTAGTTCAGTTCTAGATCTGTTCTAGTTCTGTTCTAGTTCTGTTCTAGTTCTGTTCTAGTTCTGTTCTAGTTTTGTTCTGTTCTGTTCTAGTTCTGTTCTAGTTCTGTTCTAGTTCTGTTTTAGTTCTGTTCTAGTTCTGTTCTAGTTCTGTTCTAGTTCTGTTATAGTTCTGTCCTAGTTCTGTTCTAGTTCTGTTGCAGTTCTGTTGTATTTCTGTTGTATTTCTGTTCTAGTTCTGTTCTAGATATGTTCTAGTTCTGTTCTAGTTTTCTTCTAGTTCTGTTATAGTTCTGTCCTAGTTCTGTTCTAGTTCTGTTGCAGTTCTGTTGTATTTCTGTTCTAGTTCTATTCTAGTTCTGTTTTAGTTTCGTTATAGTTCTGTTCCAGTTCTGATATATTCTAGGTTTGTTCTAATTCTGTTATATATTTGTGACACCTCTGTTCTGGTTTTCTTCTAGTTTTGTTTAAGTTCTTCTTTGATATTCTTTTAGTTTTGTTCTAAACATATTTTTTTATTTGTTTCCAGCTGAAAACTTACTCAGTTGTATCTCCATCATTCACTATTCCAATTTTTGCCCAATAACCAACGATCCCATAGAGAATTTCTTTCGTTTGTCCAATGAAAATATTTTCTATGTCTTTTCTTTTTCCTACTGGTGGGGATGGTATGGTAAGATTTTGAATTTTGTATCAACCTTCGGCTGGAATTATATGGATATCTTTGTAATGATCATAAGTATTGGACTGACGGCGAAATTTAAACAACTAAATGAAAATTTAATGCAATTTAAAAATAAGGTACTTTACTGCATTAACTTGAAAACTATTTATTTAATATTTACTTTTTCTTAAAAAAAAAAAAAAAAAAATTATAATATTCCAGCAAATGTCACCAGCCTTTTGGTCCGAGCGTAGAATTATGTATCGCAACATGTGCAGATTGTGTGAGGAAATCGATAATGCCATTTCAATGATAACAATGATCTCCTTCTCCAACAACTTGTATTTCATATGTGTACAACTGCTGCGAAGTCTCAAGTGAGTAAAATGCTTTTCTTTAATAAGATTTTATCGTCATGTCTAAACTAAACATGTCCTTTGATTTTATTAAATAGCAAAATGCCTTCGATTGCTCATGCAGCATACTTCTATTTTTCCCTATTCTTCCTGCTGGGTCGCACATTGGCTGTGTCGTTGTATTCTGCAGCTGTTCATGATGAGTCCCGTAAGCCTTTGCGTATTTTGAGATGTGTTCCCAAAGAGTCGTGGTGTTTAGAGGTGAAACGTTTTGCTGAAGAAATTAGCAACGATATAGTTGCTTTGAGTGGCATGAAGTTTTTTCATTTAACACGAAAATTGGTACTCAGTGTAAGTTCCTTCTAATGCACAGATTTGCACAAAAATAAAATCCAGTTTTGTTAGATTTATTCGATTTTTTTATGTTTGCATTGTCATGTCTTACATACCAGACTTTTAGAGAATCATCAATACAACTTTATTAAATCTTGTACATGTTTTCAATTATGACAAATCTTAGGGTGGTATTACTTAACTTCATTGCAAAAAGTGATTTAAAATGTTAATAGTACGTTAAAGGGATATTTTCAAAAATGTTGGATGTATGTATGTATGCATTGAATCATAGCCCAGTTTAAGAAATTTCTTTTATTGCGCGAAAAATGTACCACCTTAATACATTTCAATCCCTCTCTCAGTTGTTAATGAACGTAGATGTTTGTGTAACTTTCCTTTAATTTAGAGCAAATAGAAAAAAGGAAATTCTTTTATCAAATGTAAAAATTCTTTTGTTTGAAATTCCCTCCTTTTCAGAACCACTTTAATATCCATCATTGTCATCTCCATCAAGAACATCATTCTTATCAACAACATTCTTTAGAACTCAACAGAAAAACTATTTATGGTTGTGTTGTTCAGTTCTTTATTGTAAATCAAATGAATCGATTTAATTAATGTTTTCTTCTTTATTTTTCTTTTTATTGTTCCTTTCCATTGTCAATTGTTAAGGTGGCCGGCACGATTGTCACCTACGAATTAGTTTTAATACAATTTCATGAGGACACCAATTTGTGGAATTGTGAAAATGATCGAAAACACCAGCTGAAGATATTGGAAGAGCAAGGGAAAATTTTAAGTTTAAATGCAATTTAGTTTCATTTTGGATTGTAAGAATGCAATAAATGAGTAAAAGTAAAAATCAGAGAAAACTGAAGTTTACATTTTGTATTTTTTAATATTTGACAAACTTTAAAGATTAATTTGAAATAACATTTAAATGACTTATTTTATAAATAATGATTAGAAAATTATTCAAGGAATTTATTGGCATCAAAATTAAGAAAAATGCAGTTAATGCCATAGCTATTTTTCAAAACAATTGTGATTTTTTTATTGCATCGTTGCAAATAATTCTCTGATAGGAATGTTGTTAATCTCAAAACATGAAATTGCGACCCGAAAAATTTTAAATTTATTTCACGTTGTAAAATTCCTTTTGCACTAAAATAAATTAATGAAAATTAAATTTGATGAACATAAGCCTAATTTAAAAATATCAAAAATTTCAATTAATTAAATTTGCACCAGTTAACAAATTAATAGTATCAATTACATATTTCGTCGGCTGATAATTTAATTGTCGTATGTGGATTCCGATAGTTTCGAGTAAATTGAGTTTGAACACATTTAATTTGAAAATTGCTTCAGCAAATACCACATACGACAAACTTAACACTCCATATCTCGAAAACCATATGAGGTATCGAAAAACTGATTGCGCCAAATGAAAGATCAGGTCGGAAAACCTAAGGAATCGATCTTAACTCAAAACCGCAAAAAATCCACATACGACATTTAAATTATCAACCGACGATTTGTTGATACTAAAAAAATTTTCTGCAGTACTATTGTTTATATAAATAAACGTTTAACTCATTTGATTAAATTTTTAATTAAAACTGATATTGTTTTTGATTAATGATTTAATTAAAAAAAAAAAAAAAAAATATTGGAGCAATTCCATATGAAAGCGATCACCTTTTGGACGACCCCTCTCCGATTTTAAAATAAATAGTCTCAATCGATTGCCCAGCAAAAAATAATGTACCTACATATTTTTTTTTTTTTTATAGTGACTGGTTTAGTGGTGGTGTACACCACTGTCATGTGACAAAATTGAAGAATTCTTCATAAGGGACCTCATTGAAAGACCTCGTTGGAAAGGTATTGAATCAGGCTTTAATTGAAAAATAAAATTTTCCTAATTTTTCTTAGAAATTTACCTTTAAATTTTCCCAAGAAAATTAAATTTTCCGATTTTCCACAGAAGCTCCTGAATTTTTCGGCTAATTTTTTTTTTTTTGGATTCCTCATAATTTTTGCTTTAAGAATCAGCAATAAAAAAATGGGCCCCGACTCCTTGTTTGGACAGGAGAAAAGCATTTAAGAGACCACGTTTTAGGGTTCCCCCTAACGCATCGCATGGGCCCTTACCGTGGGACGTCGCGAAAAAGTGCCACTCGACCTTGCAGTTTTGTTCTTCTTCAATTATGCAAAGATTGTAAAAATTTTTTTTTATTCTTGTACTGAGAAGCCGCGCCGTCTGAGAAAAACGTTACTTTGTCGATTGCATCGAATTTTGATCTTAAGAATTCAAACAGTTTCATTTGAAATAAATAAACGGACACATAATTATGAGCTTAACTCTCCGCGACAACAACAAGGCTTACGGTCTGTAGTTCGTTATCTTCGTTTTTGAAATAAATGCAAAAAGGATGCACCGTGCACTGGTCGTTTGCCCAGTGATAAGCCTGAATTTCATCCTGAACGAGAAAAGTGTGTTCATTTTGGGCTAATTTCTCCTTACTTTCCTTTAGAAATTTCGATTGCATCTCGGATATGAAATGGTGCGCCTTCAGTTCATTCAACTTGAATCCGAATTCCTCGATGAATTCCGGAATCTGCTTTACCACGGTCTCAAGGGAACATCTGCCGCTGCTAATTATCCACTGTCCCTATATGTTTCAATTTCACCGTGAAATACTTTCAATTTCTTGCATGGAAAGAAAATTAATTTAATGTTTTGATGAAACATGCAAACGCAGACTGAATGCGTTCCGTGCCTGTCTAATGCTTGCACGCATTCTTTTGGTCGTAGGATGGCAAACTTAGAAAATCCCACTTTTTCTGCTGGGTATTTCTCATTGAACTGATGGTATGCTTCGGATAGATTACATAATAATAATCTGCGCTGCTTGTGTACTTTTTCTCCATCTTCACGTGTGATAACATAGTCACGTGTACCTGGGCAGGCGCGGCTGTTGTCATCATTGCAGTAAAAATCTTGAATCAATTTCACCGTTGCTTCGCTGAGGGTCCTTGAGCCAAATTTCTTGGTGGGAGTCGCCAATATGCCCTTCTGTCGAACTAATTCTTTGCTTCTTCTCGCGATGTAAAAAGATGTTTGAAACTGTTCAGAAATCTTGCGTATAGACCATGATTGAGGCAGCACAGATAAAATGAGATATTTCTCCGGAAAAGTGGTCGCTAAATTGAATTTTCTTTTCAACTGCATTCGTTATCAGAGCCTTCATCAAATATTGTCGCGATTGCACTCATAACCTTGCCTTTTTTCTCTTTCCTGTATGTTTCACTTCGCAACTTTCTTTTTCTAATAGGCGTTTCACCTAAAGTGGTAATAGCCTCATTCAAAGGACTCAAAGACATATTGACCATCGGAATGTCTGCCTCACTATCAGATGAAACAATTCGTTCACTTGTCATTTCACTCTCGGATTGTGGCTGCATTTGTTTCAATGCATTTGCTTGTTGAGACAAATCGATTTTACACTTGGGGCAAATGAATTCTGCTTCTTCACCGTATTGTATATTTAATTCATTCATGTATCGCTTCGAAACACCAGTTAATTTTAATACTTTTATCTTTTTCGAACGATGTCCACTCTTGTTAAACGGATTGCAGCAAAATTTATTCATTTTACTTTAAATTGTCTTTACAGCTTCACTCTTTACTTTACAAAAAAAAAACACTTTAACACTTTCACGTTTAGTATTCAACTAAAATTTGACTCAGAGTGTGTATTTATATTTATTTTTTGGTAAAAAATAGGTAAAAAAAAATAAGCGATATTTGCTTTTCTTTAATAGGAAAATTTGCGTGAAGGTCATAAAATGTTTTTTAAAAGGGACTTAATTGGTTACTGCCAATAAGCCGACCACAGGTCATAAAATAAATAAATTACCAGGTAATAAATATTTCGCCATATTTATGGAAAATCCGTGTTTTATGACTTGTTTCTGCACGTGTCATTTTAGGCGAAATATATATTACCTGGTAATTTACAAAACATTTTATGACCTGTAGCCTCAGTCGGGTTTGGTGTGCCATTACATGCCACTGCTGCTATTATCCATGGATTTATGGCCGATCTTGTGAAGGCAGGCAGACCACATTCACTACACACTCAACTTGGGGCTCTTAAAAAAAAATTGATTTTTTCTTCATAAATGTATTTTTAACTGTAAAATAATTTTTAAAATGTATTTTTAACAAGGTGGTCTCTTAAATGCTCTTCTCCTGTCCAAGCAAGGAGTCGGGGCCCATTTTTTTATTGCTGATTCTTAAAGCAAAAATTATGAGGAATCCAAAAAAAAAAAAATTTGCCGGAAAATTTAGGAGCTTCTGTGGAAAATCGGAAAATTTAATTTTCTTGGGAAAATTGAAAGGTAAATTTCTAAGAAAAATTAGGAAAATTTTATTTTTCAATTAAAGCCTGATTCAATACCTTTCCAACGAGCAATGAGGTCCCTTATGAAGAATTCTTCAATTTTGTCACATGACAGTGGTGTACACCACCACTAAACCAGTCACTATAAACAAAAAAAAAAAATATGTAGGTACATTATTTTTTGCTGGGCAATCGATTGAGACTATTTATTTTAAAATCGGAGAGGGGTCGTCCAAATATTTGCCAATTTTGATCGTTTTCATATGGAATTGCTCATTGGCGATAATTTTTTCTGTCTAAGGGACATATGTGACATACATAAATATATACCAACCACTTCCCCATAATATCTGGTGTTTTCGGCAATTACAAACGGACTGACAGAGTTTAAAACAACAACAGCTTGTTTGTGGCCATTGCTGGGACCATAAAATTATTTTTTTAACAATGTCTTTTTCTGCGTGTTATTACTATTATCCAAATAAGTTATAGTTCAGCTAAAGCTAAGTTCTAATTTAGTTCTAGTTGAGTTCTGGTTCTGTTATAGTTCAGTTCTAGTTCAGGTCTAGTTCATTTCTAATTCAGTTCTACTTCAGTTCTTGTTCAGTTCTAGTTCAGTTCCAGTTCAGTTCTAGTTCAGTTCCTATTCAGTTCTAGTTCAATTCTAGTTCAGTTCTAGTTGAGTTGTAGTTCAGTTATAGTTCCGTTCTAGTTCAGTTCTAGTTCAAATCAAGTTCAGTTCTGGTTCAGTTCTAGCTCAGTTCTATTTCAGTGCTAGTTCAGTGCTAGTTTAGTTCTAGTTCAGTTCTAGTTCAGTTCTGATCAGTTCTAGTTCAGTTCAATTTCAGTTCTAGTTCAGCACTAGTTCAGTTCTAGTTCAGTTCTAGTTCAGTCTAGGTCGGTTCTAGTTCAGTTCTAGTTCAATTCTAGTTCAGTTCTATTTCAGTTCAGTTCAAATTCAGTTCTAGTTCAGTTCTAGTTCAGTTCAAGTTCAGTTCTACTTCAGTTCTAGTTCAGTTCTAGTTCACTTCTAGTTCAGTTCTAGTTCAGTTCTAGTTCAGTTCTACTTCAGTTCTAGTTCAGTTCTAGTTCAGTTCTAGTTCAGTTCTAGTTCAGTGCTAGGTCAGTTCTAGTTTAGTTCTAGCTCAGTTCTAGTTCAGTTATAGTTGAGTTGTAGTTTAGTTATAGTTCAGTTCTAGTTTAGTTTTAGTTCAGTTCTAGTTCAGTTTTAGTTTAGTTCTAGTTCATTTCTAGTTCAGTTCTAGCTCAGTTCTAGTTCAGTTCTAGCTCAGTTCTAGTTCAATTCTAGTTCAGTTCTAGTTCAGTTCTAGCTCAGTTCTAGTTCAGTTCTAGTTCAGTTCTAGTTCAGTTCTAGTTCAGTTCTAGTTCAGTTCTAGTTCAGTTCTAGTTCAGTTCTAGTTCAGTTCTAGTTCAGTTCTAGTTCAGTTCTAGCTCAGTTCTAGTTCAGTTCTAGTAAAGTTTTTGGTCAAGTTAAGCTCTAGTTTAGTTCTAGTTATGTTCTAGTTCAGTTTTATTTCCGTTCTATCATCTGCCTTAAGTAGTCAATCGCCCAGATAGCACATACACAAAATATAACATTGATTTTTATTACATTGGCAACTTTTTGTCTTAAAATAAGAATTCGAGGCCAAAAATGCAATTTTCTTTGTCTGTCCTTTTGTCTTTGGCAATAATTTGCAATTTTACTTTATTTTTACACTTTTATATTGTTAAGTACAAACAAAAAAAATTCATTTTATTTTTTTGTGCCAATTAATCATAATGTGTATTCCGAATGTGCTGGTAATTTGTTTTATCACACGAAATATACGAAAACAACAAATAAAAAAACTTAATGAACTGTTATATTAACTTTGACAATTTGTTAGCATTTTTAATGTCAATACAACAAAAGAATGAAAAAAAGCGAAACGAGCTGTACAACATCTAAATGACCATTCCAAACAAACAACCAAACTCAGAATGGCCTAACATTTTTTTTTAAATACATTTTCTAAAAAAAAAAAAATATTGTTCAAATAAACACACCATAAATAAATTTTTAAAGAAACTTGCATGTAGTATGTGATACACTGGGAAAAGTTCGAGTAGAAAATTCATATATGTATACATAATACATTTTAAGTCTTGCAAAAAAGGCGAAAAAACCGAAGTTTTTTTGACACAGAACAACAACTATAAAATAATTTCGAACTGACTTTTGCATTTCGCACAGCCCATGAGCAAGTACGAAAATCAGTGCAAATTTTTGCACAAAACATATTATGTTAAACGTCAGTTGATTGGCGTTGCCATGTTATAAAATATACCTTTTTACACTTTTTGAAATAAATCGACACTCAATATTCTTTACTACCCGCTGTAAATATATCGTGCTATTTTGTCTACTTTTTGATAAGGAAACGGTTGGTTTAAAAATTATTTTCTATACGCCTTTCTTAAATTTTGAGTAAATACCCTTTTAATGTTCAAAAGATGTTTTCTGTCGATAGGAGTTGTTATTTGATAAAAATGGCTGCCATTTCATTAATCTTTTATATTTTGGGGAAGGATATAAAAAGGAGTAAGTACTTCTTTCACCAGCTTTTGCCTACAAAATTCAAGGACATACCTGTTTCCCTAAACAAAACAAAAAATCGTAATACAAATTAAATAAATTAAATAAAGTGTTTGAAAATTTTAAGAATTTCTATTTAAAAATTTTAAGTATTGATCCACAATTCAGCACGAATAACTTTAATGTGAACATAAATTTTTATTTACCATTTTCATCAATCTTCTGACAATCTCGCGACTTCGTTTAATTGGTCTCAAGTACTTTTGGTCATGTGTGGCATTTGTCACAACTCTCGCTGCTTTCCTACGAAAAAGTGCAGCTTTGAACATTGCAGCCAACCACAGTTGGCTATTAATTGACACTTGTTTTATGGACTTTTATTCGATATCAGTTAAGTTAAAAAGATGTTTAATCTGGAATCACCGATAACACTTTTCCAGATGTTTTTGTGTTACATCAGGTGACGATAAACCAGAAGCTCAAAGAAAAGCTGGTCTAAATTGGAAATTTTTCTGCATTGAAACTTAATATCAGGTCAACTCAGAGAAAAAACATTGTATATGTAACGATTTTTTACATTCCTGCAATGAATTTTGTTATTATTTTTGAGTAAGCGTAGCGCGTCATGCCTGCTGCGAAAATCGTCTCATTAAGTTTGAAATCCTCATTTTGTCATTTTTTCAATGATATAAATTCTAGAATGCAACGGAAACTTTCATTACTGAAATGTATTGTATCATTAACGCAATGAATCTTTTCGGTTCATATGATGTTACTTATCATTAATAAAGTTCAATATTTTCATTTATTTAAAAACATTGTTTCATCGATACATTAGTCTTCATTGTTTTATGTTGAAACAATGAAAAATGTGCAAAAATGCTATGTAATTTTACATTTTTATGCAATGTTATTTAAAAACCATACTTTGGCTATTTTCTTCAGCCATTTTTTCAATTTACGTTTTCAGTTGTTGTAATTTTATTTCGTTTTTATATTCCTGTTACATCATGTTATGTTCCAGATTCATAAGCTTACCCTTATAATTGGCACGACGACCTTCATCAACATTCTTTTCATTTTAATGGTTTGTACTTGTCATTAGTTTTGTCGGCCTTATTTATTATTTATAAAATATAACAGGTGTATAAAATGCTTATGAAACGTATTTTCTATGAAAATTTGTTTAATAAATCCTTTATGTTTTATTTTTTTTTTATAAAAAAGGGGGTGCGTATTTAACTAAACAATTAAAGGAAAAAGAATGTGAGAATTTAATGAACTTGCTTCTCTTTCTTGTTGTTTGTTTTTGATCCTTAAATGATAAATTACTGTATATAGATGACGAGGTCATTGAATTGACGTCACAAGCTATATTTATATCAGGTTTAAAATGTTTGTATGTTTATATTGAACTTAGTCCCGTTAGTTTATGTTAATGACAATTTAGTTGATGTACTGATACGTTAAGTTACTTTAATTACACAATCATTATAGTTACTAGTTATACCCTCCACCACCACTACTGATGAATTAGGGTAAACTAAGTTCCAATCTAAGACGCCATAAAGTCTATATATTCTGGCACCTTGAGAAATTCTAAGTCGATTTAGCATGTCCGTCTGTCTGTCCGTCTGTTGAAAGCACGCAAATTTTCGAAAAACGCAAAAGAAAAGAACTAACTTCAAGTTGTAATAATGGCCATTAATGCTCCACAGTTTTATATGACTAGAAATCCCACTAATAAATTTCGTGATGGTCGGTCCATAATTTACCATGAGCCCCATATAAAGCACAATTTGGGAAAATAATTAAATTCGCCTAAAACCATAGCAGATATAGATATTGCGGAAAAATTTCTTCCAACTTAGATTCATATGCCCAGAAAAATATCTTGCAATTTAGAGATATACGGTCCATAATTTACGTTATTCATATTTATTATATTCAATTTCAATTTCAATTTCAATTTCAATTTCAATTTCAATTTCAATTTATTGCAGGTAATATAAAAGCCTCATTAGGCCAATAAACTATATTACAAAGAAATATACCTGAGTTAATACTAAAAATATTCATGAAAATCATTTTAGTTTGGCTAAAACGGTTACGAATCATGATATTTTACTCAAGCTGGTTTAAATTTCTAAAAAGAAAAGCATAAAACCTTCTGATTTTCGGTCAATAATTTAATATTGGTCTAAACCAATTTTACTGCTGATGTTCGTTTTTATGAAGATTAGTTAATAATATATATGTAGATATCATATAAAGCCCACTCCTGTCGGTGGAGGGTATCACAGATTCGGCACAGCCGAATATATCACTCTAACTTGTTTTTAATTCTCTTTGTTCATACGCTCTTTTCTCCCTTGTTTGATTGTTTAGTCGTTGAAAAGTGTATGAAACTAGTCGTGAAGATAATAAAAACATACGAGTACATTACATGAATGAATTGTATAATTTCATAAATGAATTGTATCATTCTATTTATGACTTATACACATGCTCAGTTTTTTTTTTATTTTTTCTTGTGTTTGTGGAGGAGTCTAAGAAATCAGAATGAATATTTTCGTTAATAGTAGGAAACATTTCATTCCATTTAAGAAAATTCTTACGTTATAAAATGTTACGTTTATAAAAAATCGGAAATTATGATACAGAAAACACAAAAATTTATTTAATTAATAACTCTTTATATTATTTGCTATTAAAATCCATAACCAATACCAATACAATATTGATTTCCTAAAACAATAGAAAAACATTTTTTTTTTTGGTCAACGTAAAACTTCATTCGGGCTACGAAGAAATATCATTAAAATTTTAAGGGTAATCTAATTTCTACAATTGTTTAATAAATAATAAAAATTTTCCTTAAACATACAATTAAATATGTAACTTCAATAATCAAAACGTTAATTTGTAATATTTTACTGTACGGATGTATACCTCAAAGATTACAACAAAGTTTTACGTAGCCCGAATGTAACGTGTTTTGTATCATTAATTATACAACGAAATGTAGGAAATTCCAGTTTTGGAAGTTTCACAGTATAAATGAAAATGGCGTTACTGCTATGAATAGTTTAATACCAGTTATAAACTGGGGCCAATATAATGGGTTTTTCTTCAGTGTAAGGGAAATCTTTATTTATATTTTATTAAAATCATGCTGTCGGACTTATTCCCCGTATTTTTTCGATTAAACGCGTAAAGCTGAAAATCTGGCTTTAATTGTCCCAATTCATACGTTGCAAGTCTTACTGATAAACTTATCACAGTTTCTTCTTTGAGTCAGCTTCGGCGTTTACACAATGCGAGTCTTATTGGTGCAAGATTACTTTTTTATGTATGGAGTACACACACATATGCGCTTTTTTTACATTACGAATGAGAAAACAAAACGTATATGCCGAGTATATCAAGCTGATTACTCGTTTCTTTTCCCTTCGTCTCTCTCACCAATAAAGTAGCAAGCTGATTAGTAAGACTTGTATCGTATGAATTGGGACATACCAAAAGTGAGCCATATCGTAGTTTTTTCGTATCACGCGTAAATCAGTTGTGGTCGGGGGTGAATTTACATAGAAAAACTGGGGTGCAATAGTCTGCATGTATAAAATTGAAAAACTTTATCAAAATCAAAATCGTACAGTCGGCTTTATTCCCCTTTTTCGAAAATCACCAACTACGGGTTAATCTGAAAGCCAGGCTTTGATGCTATAAGTGCGCGTGACGTGGTTTTTTCGTGACATGCGTGAAATAGTCAGTGCTGGGTGGACTTAAATTAAAAAAGATTTTTATACAATTGATATATCTCACAAGACTATACAATTGATAGAGCTCAAGAAATCAATGAGAAGATCTCAAGAGATCTGTACGATCTATTGCGACCGTAGCAGATCAGAGATCCCATTTGGTACCACGGGAGTCAGTAGTTCCAGGTGAGTTGCGATCGGATAGAATATTGGTTGCGACCTATGTTAGTATTCTATCTTTCAGGAAGATTCTCTTTGTAGAGAGTTTCGCTTTTCCGTTGAAAAATTACTTTTGGGAATAACGTGATATTTTTGGCTGACTATCCAAAGTCGCGGAAACGAAAATCCCTAAAATCCCAGTCGAAAGCTGATTTGTCACGAGTCGTGGGAGAGTTCAGTCTGAGGCAGGATCATCCCTAGGAGCTGCTGCTGCTCAACAGATGCTGCTAGCTTATTTCCAAAAGAAGCAGAGGCTAGATAGCTCCAGCTCCTAAACAAGAGCCGAGTATATCGAGCTCTTACCGAAAAAAAGTTTAAGTGACAAAAACACAATTTTACAGGAGAAGGCTTTTTTATTATACTCCATAAAAATTTGTATGAAGGTTGGCACTTATGCTAGAAAAAACACAACTGGGACGAACGACGAATTTCGCCCAACACGACGAATTTTTCAGCAAAATATTCGCTGAGTAAATTCGTCGTATGAAGCAGTTTTTGTAATTGAGAAAGTTGATTGCTGTTTGTGCAAAGAGAGAGAAATAGTGTGACCAAATTAAAAAAAAATAATGCTTAAAAATTAAAACATAACCAAAAACCCAACTAAAAACTATTTTTATAGCAAAATACTTTGTATATATATTTTAAATTTTATACAATGAAAGAAAAACAATGATTAAAGTAAAAAGTAACTTTATTTTCTAAAATACTTCTAAACTTACACCAAATTTGGTCACCTAGTACTGAATTGTTCGTCGTTCGCCGGCGTATTAAATATAAATAAATCTATTGCAAAGACGCAGCGTATGACGAATTTCGCCGGACGCTATTATTGTGTGTATTTTCATATACACCAATATGTACTATTTTTGGTTAGGAATATTCGCGGCCAAAAATTCGTCGTTCGTCCCAGTTGTGTTCCTAGCATTAAGCTAAAATGGTTTTTGCTATAAAAGATGATGATGCAAGGGTTGTCAATCAGTTAAGTTATAAAAGTAAACGGAAATTGATGTCGCTTAAGCTATTCTTTCGGTAAGGGCTTGATATAACCATGTCGGGCTATGCACTCAAATTGCTACGTAGGGGTTTTTATTTCTCTCCATGTGGCAGTTCGTCATGTAAAGCTCTTCCACATCTGTTTCCATTACAAATTGATTTTTAAATGTTTCTGTGAACGAGCGTACGTGATAACAAAATATTGGGACATTTGGAGCTTAGGGAATATAATGTAATTCTCTCAAAACTCTTTTATTCTCTTTTTCCTCATAATCACCTTTTTTGTCTGAGTGTATTTTTACAATATGCCACTAATAGCAAAAACATTAAGCTTAAATGAGAACAAAAGTCTACGTGAATCGGTATACAACATTTTTACAACAAAATGTATACCATAGTTGGGGGTATTGCACTAAATTTTGATTTTAATCAGCAGTGCACTATCACTAAATAAAACTGCAAAAAAATTAATTTGCACTCTTTTTTACCAGTTTTAGTGATGATTGCTATTTTTTTTAACTACCACTAAAAAATTAGTGATATTGCAAGTTTTTCACTATCACAAAACGAAAATTTAATGCAAAAATTCTGCACTCAATTCAAATAGTGCAAAATTTGTACTTGCAATCAAAAAAGCTGCATATAAGCAGAATCTTTCTAAAATTTGAAAAATGTAATTTTGTATCAGCATAATTTTTGATTCTTGTTTTGATATGCATAAGAAAGGAAATTAAACAACATGTCAATAATTTGTCAATACCGGAATATCTCATGGTTTTAGTCATGAAAAAACAAGTTTTTTCTTTGTAAATTTAGTGCAAAATTTTAAGTTCCAGTCAAATGAGTAAAGAGCAAAAAAGTTGCAATAAACTGATGATTGCTTTTTCTTAAATCAAACTATTTTGTTTTTTGAGTGAAATTTTTTTTTAGCATCACTATCACTCACGTTTAGTGAGGCTGCTAATTTGCAATTCATTACTGAACATCAATAAAATTATTGCAATAATTTTGCACTATCACTAACTGTGAGTTGAAACTGCAAAATGAGTTCACTACCCCCATCTATGATGTATACCAAAAAGAAAAAAGGCGTTATAAAAATTCTTTGGAAACATACCGAAATAATAAAATCCACACACACTTTCAAGTTCAAGGATGTAATAAAAATTAAAAAAAAAACAACTGTTTCATAAAACCTTTAAGCACGTGAGCATTAACACATATATGCCAATATTTCTTTAAGCACATCCAAATACACACTCATTTGTGCCACAAAAATTTGCACAGCAAAAAAAGTCAACAAACGTGGACAGCTAACGACCATTAAGGACATTGTAGTCAACCGTAACCCTCAAGAAAAAAGTTATTTTTACTGTTTCATAAAAAAAAAAAAATAAACTAGAAGCAAAAAATAAACTATTAGCAGTTACTTAATTAAAGCTGCTACAAATGAGTTTGTGTGTGAGTGTACCTGAGTGTGACTTTAATCAAATACAACCGTAATTTATTTTTGTGGTTACAGTTTGTCATCAACTTCCGTTTTCGTTTGACGTTAAATCAACTAAAAACTTTGTAAACAGCACAATATTTGCTGAAAAAAGTTTCTTTAAAATTGTTCGCTTATGAAAATAAACAAGTATGTCCGCATTTTCGTTATTGTATGAATAATGACTTTTAATTTACGTCATTGTAAGAAGAAGGGTATTGTGAAGCGTCTTAAAGAGTTCAGTAAATTTTCACAGCTTTTAAAAAAACGTAGTATTAAAATCTTAGTGAAACAAAAAAGGTAAGAGATATTAAATAAAAAAGATAAGAGATTACTAATAAAAATGTCGCAAAAAATGGGATTAAAGCGTTAAAGTTTCTACCAGTTGAACGTTTCAACTTAAAACTTTATTTTTTAAGGTTTGCAATTTATTTTTTAAATCTTACAACTTTTTTACCTTTGCATGAATTGTATAAAAATCAGTTTAAAACGTAGGATAAAGAAATGCCAAAACATGCAATAAATATTTCTTAATTTTTTTCTTTAATTCATTGCTGCCTAATGGGTATTTAAATATCCAAAAAATTAGGACAATAAAAAAATTCTGTCGAACCCCAAATATGCGACAATTGGTTCAACTTCAATTTTTATCTGAAAAACTAATACATATATTTATTATTTTTTGTATTTAGTTTTAATATATGGGGCATTTCCATGAGAATGCCAAACATAACTCAAACAAGTTAGAGTGCTATATTCGGCTGTGCCGAATCTTTGATACCCTCCACCGACAGGAGTGGGCTCTATATGATAAATACATATATATTATTAACTAAGCTTCACAAAAACGAACGTCAGCATTAAAATTGGTTGCGGTTTAGACCTGAATTAAATTATTGACTGACAATAAGAAAATTTTATGCGTTTCTTGTTAGAACTTTGAACTGGCTTGAGTAAAATATCATTATTCGTAAAAGTTTTATCCGAACTAAAATAATTTTTAGGAGCGTTATTTGTATTGGACCTATGGTAAATTATGGACCAATCATCCCAAAATTCTGAAGACTGATTTCTGGTATTACAAAAAATAAATTAGAATAAATTTCAATACAGCAGTGTTATTAGTTTTTGCGTTAACAGTAAATTTCACAAATTTGCATGATATTTTTTCTGGCCATATGAATTTAAGTAAAAAATTTCACCGCAATATCTATATCTGTGATGGTTTTAGGTGAATTTAATTATTAATTATTATCCCAAAGTGGGATTTATTTGGTTTTAGGCGCAATAAACTGTTTTCCGGGAGTAGGGTTTATATGGGACCTAGTGTAAATTATGGACCGATCTTTAACAAATTCTACAGTATGATTTCTGGTCCTATAAAACTGTGACGTACCAAATTTTAATATGATAGCGTTATTTATTACGGTTTTAGGCGTACTAAACTCTTTTCCGGGAGGAGGGTTTATATGGGACCTAGTGTAAATTATGGTCCGATCTTCAAAAACTTTAACAGTGTGACTTGCGGTATTATAGAACTGTGACGTACCAGATGTAAGTATGCTAGCGTTATTTATTGCGGTTTTAGGCGTACTAAGCTGTTTTCCGCGAGAAAGGTTTATACGGGGCCTATGGTCAATTATGGACCGATCTTCACGAAATATAACAGTATGATTTGCAGTCATATAAAGCGAATTCGTGCAAAATTTTATTTCATTCCGTGCATTATTCCACCATTTATGTTAGTTTTTGTATCAAAATTATCAATTTTTTTTGGGTAGTTGTTCCACATTTTGATTCATAGTTCTGATCCTACTCAGCCGATGTTGCTGGATTGCAATCCAAGCTGCTTAGGATAACTTCAAGCAATTTGAGACCAAGTTTGTTCTTTTCTTTTGCGTTTTTCGAAAGTGAGCGTGTTTTCAACAGACGGACAGAAAGACGGACATGGCTAAATCGACTTAGAATTACTCAAGGAGCCAGAATATATATACTTTATGGGGTCTTAGATGTATTATAAAAAAGTTTCACACGGAATGACAAACTTAGTATACCCTCATTCACCACAGTGGTGGTGGAGGTTATAAAAATAAAACTCATTGACACATTTTTTTAAAAAAAAAAACATAGGATAGAAAGGAAAATAGCACTAGGGGCCAATTCTGGCAGTCGTAATCAAATATTTTTTCAATTCGAAAGCAATTTTATTTCTAATTCTTTCAGTCGACACTAAACGAATCGAAATTATTTGTTCAGTGTTGTGAAAACTCAAATAATTGCTTTACAACACTGAAAAAAAACTTCGATATATTCAGTATAGATTGAAAGAATTACAAATAAAATTGCTTTCGAATGGAAAAAGTATTCGGTTACGACTGTCAGAATCAGCCCCCGGGGAACTCGTGTGCTCTATTTTCAGCTCACAAAAAAAAATTTTTAACTTAAAGCCCATTTAAAAAAAAAATATAAAAAAATTTATAAAATAATTCAATTTACTTATTTAATTACAGTATTTTTCGTTTAGCTGCATATTCAAGTTTGCACGAAAATGAGTGTAGTTACGCAAAATATTCCGTTATGCAGTATTCAATAACCTATAATGTGTTCCCTTGTAAAAACTCTATATGATATATATAAATTATAATTTAATCTTTATAAAAATGGACGTCAGTATTAAAATTCGTCGCGGCTTACAACTACATATGTTAAATTATTGACCGACAATCAGAAAGTTGTATGCTCTTATTTCTAGTCATATAAAACTTAATTTGACAAATTTAATTAATATAGCATGATTCGTAACAGTTTTAGCCGAACTAAAATTATTTTCGATAGGGGAATTTATATTGGACCCATTGTACATTCTGGACAAGTCACCACAAAATTATGAAAAGTGTTTCTAATATTAAAAAACCTAAAAAACAACAAATTTCTATAAAGTAGTGCAATTTGTTGTAGCGTTTTAAAGTTTAAAAGTGCTTTTTAGAAGACGGCTTAATATCGGACCCAAGGTAAGTTATGGACCGATTATCACAAAATTGCATAGTCTTATTTTTACACAATATTTATATCTTCTACGGGTTTTGGCATATTTCAATAAATTTCCATGTACCTATGCTAAATTATAGACCGATCTTCACGAAATTAACAGTATGATTTTCAGTTCCATACTGCCCTCCTAAGAAAGAAAGTCACAAGCTCCAAAAATCCAAAATTGAGATAAGGGCAGACCTGGAACAGTGAATTTGTTTTTTTATTTTTGTGTTAAGCTCAAAAGACCTATTTCAAATGTAAATTACTAAAAAAACGGTCACATCTACCAAAGGTTAGGTTGGGGTAAGAGGGGTTAAGCGCCCAAGGGCGCATATCCACTCGGAGACCAATGAGGTCTATTGTGAATCCCTTCAGTATAGGACAAAAGTAGAAAAAGACCTTAGGTTTGGTAAAGATAGGTAAATACCACGTAGGACAAGTCCCCCCCATATGGCCCCCCCCAACAGAAACAGCCGTCCTATTTCCCAGACAAACCCCAGTAGATCGGTTGGATTACATCCAGCCATACAGCCCAATTCGTCGTGAAATCTAGCCCCTAGCCATTTCTGCGTGGCGCCTTGAATCTTAGGACAGTTGCAAAGTACATGCTCAACCTTCCCTAGCTCCTCGGCATCCCCGCACAGCATGAAGAAGTCCGGTATCGCAATGTCCCATTTACCCATAAAAGCCCTAACAGAACAATACCCCGTCACATTGATCAAAATTTTAAGCTCTCAAGACTTTTTTCCTTAGTATCTATGATTTTTTTTTTTGGTAGTATGAGTTTTTTTCTTTATGTTTGCAATACTAATAAGTTTGAATAACTTTAGGAAAAAATTTCGTTCTTGGATCTGCGAATATCATCTCAGAGTAATACAGAGTCAGCAAAAAATAGTGTCGACAGCTCAATTACAAAACATGCTTAGTCTAAAAAGTGAATTTTGTAGAAGAAGATCTTAAAATTTACGTGCGATACAACACTCAGTTGTTTGCTAAGTTACTTTTTTGTGCATAACTTTGGCTTATAAGTATAAGCCGATCAACACCATAATTTTACAAAATTTTAATTAAACAATACTCAATTCAAAAACGTACGAAAATTAAAAACATGCTAAGTCCATTTTGCATGTTTTGAAATTGAGATATCGGTATGAAATAAAAATTAACGCTGTGCATTAGTGCAAGTTCCGGTTAGAAGACTTAATTTTCAAATTGCTGCTTTCTGATTTTAAGTGTTGTTGGATTTTTTGATTTTTATTAAAAATTTGTTAGGTTTAACGTTATTCATGTTATACGATATGATAATAAAAACAGAAATAAGTCGAAAAAAAAACTTTGCACTTTTAGCAATTAAAACCTCCGAACTCACTAAAAACAAATAATAGGATGGAAGTTACCAGCAGAAAAGAAAAAAGAAACCAATTAATAAAATTGTGATAATGAGCAATGATTCACCAAAAAGAACAAGTGTAAAATTATATATCCCAAAAAAATCTTACTTTACTGATCAAAACAACGTTGCCTAGTATTAAACAAAATATAATTATAACTGTAGAATCTGCCACGCGACTTTCATCAGAATCTTCATTTGGACCACTGACAAAAACTGGCTTGACTACGAAAATAAATATATACACAACATCTCCAAATTATGACCTTCTTTGTACAATTTGTTTTCGTAAGACTCTTTTTGAGAGACTATACTATGCAAAAAAGTCATAAGTCTATTTTCTCTACTTTATCATCAAAATTCCCCCTGTCTGTTACGGTAATAAAATCGATCTAAATAATATATTTTAAATAATTTTTGAAAGTTTTCAAAAATATTAAATTTTAAAACGCGAAAGATAAAAAACATAAATGCTAAATATCTCAAAACTGCTCAAATGGAGATGTGACTTTCTTTCCTAGGAGGGCAGTATAAGATTGTGGCGTACCAAATTGTATTACATTTGCGTTATTTGTTATGGTTTTAGGCGTACTAAGCTATTTTCTGAGAGTAGAATTTATATGGGGTGTATATTAAATTTTGGAAATTTAAACTACGATTTCTAGTCACAAAGAAGGAATTTGTGCGAAATCCTTTATCAATATTTGCATTATCATACCATTTATGTTAGTTATTGTAACAAAATGATCAATTTTTTAGGGTGATGGGTCCATATTTAGATTCATAACACTTATCTTACTCAACCGATTTTGCTGGACTCCAATCCCAAACTGCTTAGGATAACTAGAGGCAATTGGACACCAACATTGTTCTTTTCCTATGAGTTTTTCGAAAGTGAGCG
Source organism: Pollenia amentaria (assembly GCA_943735925.1). Classification (NCBI taxonomy): domain Eukaryota; kingdom Metazoa; phylum Arthropoda; class Insecta; order Diptera; family Polleniidae; genus Pollenia; species Pollenia amentaria. The sequence continues at coordinate 204,611,789 of OX031009.1, read as the reverse complement.
GACAGACAGGTAGACATGGCTAAATCGACTTAAGGCCCAACCATAATATGCATGAGGTCTATTAAGTCAACTGCGAATACCTATAAAACGTAGGAGGCCAACTATAATGTACTTAATCAAGGCGAATTCATTTATCAGGTGGCGTTGAAAACACAGTTGTGCTACTTTTTTTTATTACTTCGAGAGATAAATATCAAAAGTTGGCTTGTGTTTTTGGCATATCGATCAACGAAAGCAACAAAAAAATACATTGTTGTGTTTTTGGTGTTGTTACTTGTTGTAGTATCGACACCACCGTATACATGAATTCGCCTTGTACTTAATGAAACTTTTCGTTAAGTTTCGTCAAATGTCATTTGTTTAAGAAAATTGCCAAACTAAACGCACATTTCGTACGGAATCAGCTGTTTGTGCATTGCTTAAAAAAAAAATTAAATAAATTAAAATGGATAAAGAAAAATAAGAAAAAAGAAGAAGAGGAATTTTACATATTTTAATTTTGTATCCATTTTTTGTTAAAAAGTATGTAAAACAAACAATAATTTTTTCTTTTTAAACGTTGCTTGCAAATTAAATAAAACATAAAATAAATAAATACAGGGCTGTAATTTTTGGTACATTTTAATATGACGTACTCGCAAGAAAACAAAATATTGCACAAATATGCAACATGGATCTTATGCATTTGACAGAATTTTCTTTAATTTTTGAAAGTACCTTAAGCTAACTTAAGCCTCTAGTACACGGAATGTAAAAAGCCACATGCGCATGTGGTTCTGACGTAATTTTGACGTCAACGCAAAGGCACAATAAGCATTGAGTGTTGTGTGATGACGTCAAAACTACGTCAGAACCACATGCGCATGTGGCTTTTTACATGCCGTGTACTAGAGGCTTTATGCATGCTCTGGTTGGGCCTTTAGAATTACTCAAGGAACCAGAATATATATACTTTATGGGGTACACACAATTACAGCTGCCAGATCAAACCAATTTTCAATTCGGCGAAGTAAAATTGTTTTTTTTCCCTTAAAATAGCGATTGAGGCAATCATGATTTTTTTATGTTTATGAGGCACTTAAAAATAACATTTTGTATTAAAAAAAAACGTTGTTGACCAAAAATCGAATGCTGTTATCCACAATATGCACTTGAGCAAAATGTACGTACACTTTTTTTTTCTTACCAAGCTAAGCCATCATACACAATTCTTTGTATTTTGTGCAGATAGACAACAAATGCAGTTAAGTCAAATGCAGCTAAACACAAAAATACTGTAATTAAAAAATCTTTGAACAGCCATTTACTCATTTTTTTCCATATAAAACGGGTACCCGGTTATGTGTTTTTGTAGGTCTCATCCTTGGAAGCTTATTAAAATGGATCCACTGAACCAGAATTTAATAAATTGTTAAATCTAAATCATTTTTGTTATTCCTTTAAATTAAAAAAAAAATTATATTCATTTTAATATTCCCAATACTAAAATTATAACGTTTTTTCGTTCATAGAAATTCCGAACCAAATGCCCAAGATTTGCAGATTTTTCTAGATCATTTTACAGATTTCAAACAGAAACATCGTAAGAAAAAAACATTACAGAGTCTCTTTTATATTTTAATAATATTATTCTACAACCAGGTGGCCTGCGCTATGCACGTGATAAGGATTTGTTGCATAATGGGTCATTTCATGAAGCCATAGGACCAAGTGAGTAGACTTTTTATTGCTAATCTTTCGCTTATTAGCGCCACCAGAAAGTTATGTAAACAAAACATAAATCTATTCTACTTAAGACATTATTTATTATGCCTGTGGCAAAAAGGAAAATTTTCTTAAGTTGACTTAAGCTAAATTTGAGTTAATGGCAGCTTTGGGATTTTACGTTCAAAAGAACACATGGGCAACGCTTCAATTATGTACAGAGTGTTATTTTAGATGTTGATACGCACACAATATATTTTTAAGTTTTTGTATTAATAAAAATTCACTGAAACAATCCCTGATGATGATCTTCAACCAAGATCGAAATATCGGAACTAAATAAAAAGGAATATTTATTTACAAAAGAACACTGGCCTCGAGCTTGGTTAATTTTTATTTATTTTTAAAAAAAATTTTTTTTTCAATTTATTGTTTATAACCCCAATTATTCTTTTTAAAATTACATAAAAATCTTCTTCGTATGTTAAGTAGTTTTTGAGATATTGAAAAAATAAACTCAACACATTCGGCTAATTCGGCGAAATTATGACATTTTGAATATGACATAACTTTAGCAAAACATATTTAAGAATTTTTTTCGTTAATATATGTTCCTTAGAGGATGAAATCGAATGGGGTCGGGCCCCACTCTTGGTCGATTTAACATGGAATTACCCAGATTGGAATTTTACATTATGAAATGAATTTTAATGTATTGATAATTTTTCATTCTTGATTTAGCTGGGAAGGGAACCCTGGTTTTTACTTACAGGTTGCCCTGACATGTTTCGATTGTAACCACTAGAGGTCTGCACAAATGAATTTGCTAGCCAAATGATTGTTGTGTGTGTATTTGATATTCAAATCAAATGTGTAAAAAAATGAGAGCTAGTCATTCACGCTCAATCATTTTAAATGAGAGATCAACACAACACCCAAGGTATATTTATAGCAGGTAGCCGCGAGATTACAACAATTGTACAATAAAACAAACAACAGGGCTTTTTATTGTTGTTATGCGATACGAACTGTCAAACAGCAAAGTGGTTGATATGAGACAAAAAAGACAAAAGATAAAGACAAAAAACTTGTTTACTTGTTTACTATACAACATTTGACAGTTCGTATCGCAAAACAAGCATATAAAAAATAGACAGCTGTCTTTCCGAGACTACCTGCTATAAATATACCTTGACAACACCGTTCATGAAAAAGTAACCCACATACACTAACACTAATTGTGTGTGTGTCCGTATTAATGTTTATTGTCAAGGCGAATTCACTAGAAGGTGAGGTCAACTCTACAACAACACTGTTTCTGTGGTCCATCTGTCAAAAATATAGCTAGTAAAAAAAATGTTTGTTTACATAAAAACAACTAGTTCGTATACAAACTTTGACAAACCGACCACCGAAAAAAATAACCATATGCTGACTTGACCCCACCTTCTAGTCAATTCGCCTTGTTTATTGTTTGATGAACTCAAATTCATACGTCTTACAATAAAAAACCTGAGTTAAGTTAAAAATCACACTAATCATTCGAGTGTTTGTTGTCTTTCTTGTTTTGTTAAAATTGGTTTTTCCCCTATTTGATAATTTTCCCTATCGTAACAAAAAAAGTAAGAAAATAAAATGCTTGTAAAAAATATATTTTTTATATGCAAAAACAATAACAGTAATAAAATTAAAAATAAAAAAATTATTATTATGCAAACCGTCAAAAATTTTACTAAAATTATCGATAAAAAATTAAAAAATGTCAAAAAAATGTAAAATTGTTCAACTTAAAACTTAAAAAATTATCAAAGCTAAGAAAGAAAGCTCGTTATAAAATAAAAATAATCTATTAACGTTTAAAAATAAGTTATAAGTTCTCTTGATTTAAAAAAAAATTAAAACAAAAAAATTAACAAAAATTTCATTTGTTTAAAAATATATTTAAAACTACTTTTTGCTTCTAAAAAAGTTGGTATCACTTTTAATGCAATATATTTTTACTAATATTTTGTTTTCGATACGATAAAAAATTTCAAAAACACAAAACACATGTTGTGTTGATAAAACACAATATGTACATCGCCACACAAGTGTATTTACTCGTGTAAAACAGCATATTTGTTATTTATACTTGTATCAAATATTTCTCGCACAACACTCACATAAATAATTGAACGCCTTGCACACATAGGTTATTTCTTACACACAATAAATTGTGTGTGATTCTAAAATCACACACAACACACTACTAGCCAGTCTGGTATGTGAATTCATGTGTCGTTTAATCGCACAAATGCAGATCTCTAGTAACCACGCAATATCTTCAGAGAGGTTTGCCATTAAACACTCACCGCCTAATGAAAATATCAAAAATTTGATTACAAAATTTATTATATTTGTGCCAGTAAGCAAATTAAGAATATCATTAAAATTTTTTTTGATATAAGCGACATTTTCTGCTGTAATGTTGTTGATATAAGTAAACATGTAATTCACTTGATAACATTTTTAATTAATACTGATATTATTTTTGAGAAATGGTTTAATTGAAACAATTCGCGAGATTATTTTTTTGTATGTAATAAAGCCAAAATCGGTCCGGTCGTGTTGTGTGGCTCGTGAATCCCGGTATTCAAAATACCCCGAATATCCCGGGATCCCGAAATCTGGATCCACAAATATTTTCTTCAATCCCGAATCCAAGGATTCAGAAATGCCAAGCCCGATTGGAAGCCCTAGTGTAAACCCAGACCGCACATGAATATTGGCAATAAAAATTTGTGTTGAATTAAAAACGAATATAAATTTTTTTTAAAGAATTTTGGCATAAAATCGACATTTTCGAAAAAAAAATATAAATTTATTTACTTAAAATCGTTATTTTTAGTGAAATAGATATTCTCGCTGAAAATCGGTTAATGAATATCTAACGATTTTTTCATTTTAATCGATATTGTATATGCTTAAAATTTATCATTTAATTTTTAAAAAAAAATGTATGTATTCTGCTAAAATCGATATTTTAAAATTTTCTTACCTAAAATTTACTACTTTTACCACCTAAAGAATTTGAGAAAGAAAATTCATTATTTGGTAGAAATGTCAAGTTTTTTAGGCTTGATTTTTCAATAGTGCACATGTTTGAAACGAATTTTTTTTTCAAAACTGCTTTTAGTTACAAAATGTTTTGGTTGCTATAAATGTTTTTTCTAAAAAATCGCAACAAAACACATCTAAAACTTATTAAAATGCCAACTTGAGTTTTCTAATTCCAATTCAATTAAATTTACCCTTTTTGATGTTCATGTTCATATTTTTATTTTTGCTGTATCCTTTCGCCTACCAACATATTCAATCGCCCACAGTACTGGTGATGGCTCAATGTTTTTGTTTAATGCCTGTACGTGGAATCCTTAGCAAATCTGCAAAAAACTTATCCTTTAGCTGGTGTAGTTTTCGGACTGGCTATTGTTTGCTCTATATGTTGACCACCATACTGGATATGTTATTAACAATTAATATGATCGTACATGTTAAACTGGATGTGCGAAATATAGGTGAGACAAAATGACGGCCAGACAGACAGACACAATAATACTGTTTGTCTGGCTGCTAAATGGAAATCAAATTTTGTGCGATAAAACATACATAAATATTTACAGAGCCATTCATTTTTCACATCTCTATTTTCCTGGCATCAATTGGATTTTTACGTTTGGCCTCGAAGTGGCCACAACTAATGCGTCGTTGGCAGGAGGTGGAGGAGCAGCTGCCTGCATTTAAAAGTTGGCGTGAAAGAGAGGAATTATCGCACCGGCTTAAAACCGTAACATTTGTCTTAATAACGTTGTCATTAAGTAAGCACTAGCGAGTTACGAAATTTAAATAGAAAAGTGTTGTAAAGTAAGTTAATAGCCAGCGGTAAAAAGAATAAGTAAAGATGCCTAATTGAAGGCCTTATTTGGCATTAGCAGATACAAGCAGATACTTGTTTATATTTTCCACAGGTAATCATTAGGAGCAAGCCCTTCCACACTCCCTTCTTCTTACAGGACTTCTTAAAGGCTTTCAAAAGGCTTTTAATTGGGAATGTAAAGAAACTTGCAGTTGATTTCAATGGTTGGTTAATAAATTTAAGCTGTTGTTGTATGTGCATTTTGCATAAAAATATAAAATAAACATAATAAACAGCTTAAAAGTAAAAACAGAGAACATTTTATATTCATCCGCAACGCAACGTCCTGCTTACGTAAAGGTAACTATTTATACATTCGCTTGATAAGGAAAACGGGACAGCTGAGCCACAACTTCACAGAAAAAAGTGTTTTATCAATTAAAAAAATGGTTTAAAAAGTATTTAAATTTTATTAATGTGATAATTGAATCAATTATTTTTTTGTTGAAAGAAAATTAAAAATTTAGTTTTGATTTAATTAACATTTTAGTTGTTCTGAAATAAATTTTGATTTAAAATTTTAATTCAACATTTTTCATTTTTCGAATTTATTCTGGTAGTGTATAAAGTCATTTCTAAAAAAATTTAAGGAATAGAGCTATTACAAAAAGCTTTATAAAATACATAACTAAAATTTAACTCATAGAATAAATTCGAAAAATGAAAAATGTTGAATATAATAAAGTTTCTTATGAAAAAGAAATAATTCCCTATCTATTTGTTAAAATTTTAATTAAGTATCCAAAAATCTTAACTGACTTTTTTCGTTTAAAATAAAATAATTTAATCATGTAGAATTGTTGATGGGAATTGTCAATATATATTTAAATAAATTAACACATTTTTTGTTCACTTTTTTTATTAAAATTAAAAATATCACTTATTGGAAATATTTTTTCAAAATTTTAAAATTTTTAGTAATCAATATAATCATTTTTGTAATAGGTGCCAAACCAACAAATTGTTTGCTTGATATTATGAATTTGGAATAAATTTGGTGATTGGAGAAATTAAATAATTTTTTCTGCGTTATGCGTTAACGTCAGAGTAACTAGACCAAAAGAAAAATATATTAGAACAGAGCAACTTCTTCCCCTTTCCAAAGAAGGTTGTAACGAATGTCACTAAAAAAAAAAAAAAAAAAAAAACATTAAAACTCAACAGCTTCCTGTCTCTCTTCTGGAGAAAGGTACTAAAGAATGTGCAATGAATATTTTGGCAGGTCTTTTTAATTTAAAACATCTAGCAGGCATATTTATTAAGGGAGGATACCATAGGAAACGAATCTATTAGAAAAAAGTTCACAGGCCTTCAAAAAGCCCTGTGTAAATACCGCTGGGTATTTACTTCAGTGAATTGAAATCTAAGTTATGATATATATATGAGATATTTTCTTTTATTTTTATTAAAGCCGAACATTTACTAAGCACCATTTCCGCCATACATTTCGCCAACTATTGCCCCTCTACCAGTGATCCCATAGAATCGTATTTCCGTAATGTAGTCGATCAAATATTTAAAGTTTTCGACTACTCCCCGTGGCTCGCTTGGATGGGTAAAATACAAAATATTCTATTGACTTTCGGCTGGACTTATATGGATGTGTTTGTTATGAATGTGGGAATGGGATTGTCGTCTCTGTTTAAGAGGATTCAAAGTCATATGGAAACCGTTCAGGGATTGGTAAGCCGTCTGGTTTTTTAAGTATGTAAAAATAATATTGTTAATGTATTTCGTTTGTCTTTCCAGTCAATGCGAGAATCATTTTGGGCCAAATGTCGTTATCAATACACTTTGGTCTGTGATTTAATCGATGAAGTAGATGAAGCCGTTTCCGGGATAATAATGCTGTCTTTTGCCAATAATTTATATTTTGTGTGCATTCAGTGCTTGAAAAGTATTAAGTAAGTGAATAAAAAAGGGTTTAAGAAATATTTCAAATATATTCAAAATTTTTTATTTTTTAGAATTTATTCTATGAGCTAAAGTTCAGTTGCGTATTTTATAAAGCTTTTTTTGTAATAGTTCTATTCCTTAAATTTTTAGCTTTATCAAATACATAACTGAAATTTAGCTCATAGATTAAATTCTAAAAAATAAAAAATGTTGAATATAATAAAGTGACTTATGAAAAGGAATAATTCCCAAATATTTCAAATATATTTTCTTTTTGAAAATATAAAAAATTAAAAGATTGTATTAAGAATTAAAGAAATTTTTTTACGGTTATTCCATTACAAAAAAATTCCTTATTTGCAAAGAAGTTTTTACAGTTAAATTCATCAAAATTCACTTTCTATTAAGAATTTGCATTTTTATGCAAATCTTATAAATTGTTTCTAATGGATATTTATGTTTATTTTGATTAAAAATTAATATTTTTTACACAGAAAAAATTAAAAATTCTCTCTAATCACAAAATTCATAGAATCAAGCAAACGATTTGTTAATTTTGCATCTATTACCAAAAATGATATAGATTACTAAAAATTGTAAAAATGGAAAATTGTCAATATTTTTTTTAATAAATGATATTTTTAATTTCAATAAAAAAAGTGATCAAAAACCTAGCGTTTCTAACAATGTGTTAATTAATTCAATTAAATATAGCTCAGGTTTTCACAGTTCCCAATACCAATTCTACAAGTTTAAATTATTTTATTTTAAACGAAAAAATCAATTAGGATTATTTGTTATTTAATTAAGATATTTTTTAATTAGGCTTAAGTTCATTGAATTTAATTTTCATTAAATTATTTTTATGAAGACAGGAATTTTACAACATGAAATTAATTAAAATTTTTTTTTATTGATAATTTTTCATTCTTGACTGCGCACTATAGGAAATTTCCCCTTTTTTTTGGCCAAAAGAACTTAATTTTTTTCTTGGAGTTTTTGATTTTTTTTTTCACTATGTACTTAAAAACATACTAAAAAAAAGCATCTTCGAAGAATAAAGCATCAATGATGCTTTACCGTTATTTTATAAATGCAAAAACATGAGGTTTGTTTATTAAACAAAACGAGGAAGTTACTATATTAAATTAGACGTGTATTTAAGTTTAAAGTTTTTATTCAAAAAATTCATGTAAAAAAAGTGAAAAATGAACAATAATGCTAAAAGTGAGTACTTTTATAGTAGTTAAAAAGATATTCAACTTTTTTTTTAATTTGGTTAAATCGAAGGAAAGAAAAATACCTTGATGTTATATACTGTAATAATAAATTGCAAATTTACTAAGCTCCGAAAAAAAATGATTAAAAGTGATAGATATAACACTTACGCATTTCGATAGAGCCATAAGTTGTCATCCATTCGCAATTTATTTCAGCTGCATATACTTGCATATGTCTTAAAAAAAGCGTATTTTTCCAGGTAACTTCAGCGTACCAAATGCAGACTTGCGCGTGACAAACTTTTTTCCCCGTGACGGTGCGTGACTAAAAATTTATTAGCTTAAGGAGGAACACTTCCACAAAGCGAATCTTAAAAATCATTTAGTTTGGCCCACTCGTTTGTCTAAAAATTAGTTTTGGCCAAAAAAAAGGGAAAATTTCCTATAGTGCTGCGCTGAGATTTGAACCCAGGCGTTCACGGACAGGTTGCCCAGACTAGTTTCGATTGTAACCACACAATCTCGTCGGTGGGGTTTGCCGTTTTACTCACTCGGCTATTGAGGCCGGGCGACGTCAATAGTCAAACATCAATTGTGTGGTTACAATCGAAACTAGTCTGGGCAACCTGTCCGTGAACGCCTGGGTTCAAATCTCAGCGCAGTCAAGAATGAAAAATTATCAATAAAAAAATTTTAATTAATTTTATGTTGTAAAATTCCTGTCTTCATAAAAATAATTTAATGAATATTAAATTCAATGAACTTAAGCCTAATTAAAAAATATCTAAATTTGGATTAAAAACCATTAACAGTTCAATAAAATAACCACAATACTAATTATTATTTAATTAACATTTTAATTAAAAATTTATTTTAAAACAACTAAAATATTTATTAAATTAAAATTTGAATTTTCTATTAACTAAAAAAATAATTTTTTAATTGATAAAAAACTACTGATAATTTTTTTCTATATTTTTTAAAAAAACGCTGATTTTACTAAATTCAATACTTTAACTTAAGTTCTACATATCGCGCCCCTTTGACAACCAGGTTCTATCTTACATGTAGTTTAGGTGCAAATAGAACCTTGTTGTCCTATGGCCGCAATTTATATTTTTTTTTACGGAAAATCAATAACTTTTACCAAACTTTGATATATTTTTTAACGAAAATAACGAAAAATCTATATTTTTAATGAAATTTGCTTTAATTCGTTATTTTACCGGAGATCGGATCTTGTTTTGTTCAAGAGTCTATATTTGTACTAAATATCTACTGAAATAAATATTTCAGTGCAGTGAAAATTCAATAAATTCACTGAAAAAAGGTATTTTGATAAAACTTAATATGTTTTAACGAAAATCGAATATTTCACTGATAATCTATATTTTCACTGAAAATAAAATTTTCGTTAAAAATTTTCACTAATTAATAATTTCACTGAAAATCAATATTTTCACTAAAAATCAATATTTTCCCTGAAAATTTTCACTAATTGATAATTTTACTGAACATCGACATTTTCACCGCAAAATTACACAGGCTTAAAAAAAATACAGTCGAAACCAAAAACTGTCGAACAAAAAACGTCAGCGACTGCTTGCATTTAATGAATCAGAAGTAAAAACAACAGTTTTTTTTTGGCTAATGACAAATGAAGAAGTGGAAGTAATGGCAGTTTTTCAACCTTGAAAGCAGTTTTTTAAACGCTGAAATTATATTAAGGTGAAACTTATATTTTCACTAAAATTCACAATTTTTGCTGAAAATTTTTATTTTATGACTAAAAATCAATATTTTAATTAAAAATCAATAATTTAAACGAAAACCAAATTTTTTTTTTACTAAAAATAAACGTTTTCAATAAAAATTTATATATTTACTAAAACTCGAAATTTTCACTTAAATTTTATGTATCGCACTTAATCCACAAGAGGGTATTAACGCAAAAACAACAAATTGTTTGCTTGATTCTATGAATTTGATGATTAGAGGTAATTTTTAATTTTTTCTGTGTATCTGGCAGTCTTTTAAAATTTGCTTGGTTATTACTTCATCGCTATCTTATTACTTCATCAATTCCAGTAAAATGCCCTCAATAGCCCATGCGATCTACTTTTATTTCTCACTCATGTTTCTTCTGAGTCGTACTCTGGCTGTCTCTCTCTACCTGGCCGAGGTCAATGACAGATCTCGTGATCCTTTAACCGTTATAAAACAAATACCACCCGATTGCTATTATGCCGAAGTTGAACGTTTCGTTATGGAGATCAATATCAATAAAGTGGCCATGACAGGAATGCAATATTTTGATGTAACCAGGAAGTTGGTTTTAACGGTAAGGCAATGTAAATAAATTTATTTTAATAAATTCAACCTGTGTGATATTTCTACTAATTGAAAATTGCTTTTGTGGGTAAATAACTTTTGTCTTTTTGTTTACTTGTTTCTTTGTTTCCATTAAAATCCTTATTAGGTGGCTGGAACGATTGTTACTTATGAACTGGTTTTAATACAATTTCATGAAGATCAAAAACTGTGGAATTGTGGCAACGATTAGTCAATTTTTCTTTTTTATTTTTAAAATCCAATAATCGGTGTGGATTTTGCAAAAAAAAAAAATTATAAATAAAAATAATAATTAAAAGAGATTTGTTACAACAGTTATAATTGCAGATAATAAATTATTTAAGATATGTGTGAAAAATTAATTTTTTTTTAATTTAGTTTTTTACAATTGTGTAAAAAATGAAGTTTTTAATGCTCTGAAAAGACCAAAAAAAGGTAGTAAAAAAATAGTTTAAACTATAACGCTACTTCGGTTTAAAAGATTATATTAAGAGCAGGAAGCCTAAACTAAATATCCGGATTAAGTTCAGTAGCAGGCGGAACTCTTAAATTATACCCACGCCACAAGTGTGGACAGGGTATTATGCTGTTGTGCTGATGCTTGTAACACCTTATAATATTGGTCCTTAATCACATTCGGTCTAACGATAGCCGTCCGGGTGGCTGGGTGTCCATGTAAGCCTTGAGAGATAGTTTGATGAAATTTGGTACATATGTATATGCACCTATAAGTTTTAATTTCCTGAAGGACCAAGCCTATTGAAAATGGTAAGAATCGGTCAATAATTTCATATAGCTCCCATAAAAGGTTCTTTCCGGGAGAGAGTGTTTATGGCCATAAACCATCTTATTATGTTGGTATTTATAATAAACTAGCTGACCCGGTCCGCGTTGCTGACCCTAAGCAAACATTAGTGTTGTATTACCAGACGATTTAAATTGATCTTTAAACGAAATTTACGGCCTTTAAATAAAAATCCATGAAATACCTACCATAAAGTTTTTTGAATGAAAGTATGGCACATTGTAAAGAGGATAAGTGTCTATATGTGAGAGCATTAGAAAAAACGTCCCCAAAATAAAATTGATTTTATTTCACGACCGCATTCTCTGGCAAAATTTCATGTCAAGCTGCATGTAAAACATCGTTCATCCCCAGTTCTGTTTCATCATTATAATATTATAAATTAAAATGTTGTTCATATACATATGTTTGATTTACATTTGATTTGAAAATACATATGGCAGATATTTCCCCTACCTCCACTCGTGGTCTTAAAAAGTCTTAATAGTCTTAAATCAACTTCACAAAATGGCCTTTCTTATGAAAGGCATCCAACATCAGTTGGATGGTTTCATAGTCTCATTTTTTTTAGGACTTTTGTATTTTAAATAAATATATAGAGTATTGTTAACTCAGAGACGAATAACACTTTCTTTTTCCATTCTGTTTTGGGTAAATTTAAAAGCGTAAAGTCGTTTAATATAAAATTTATATTTTTCAGTTATGACGATGTTGCAGCAAATGAGCGATATATTTAGTTAAACAAAAAAATGGTTATTTTAGCATAATTTTTGAATTATGCCTACAGGGTTTCCCCCGTTTTGAGTACTTCCCGGAAAAGTGGGAAACAGTTTTGATTTTCCTGCGATTCCGGGAATTGCCACATTTAAGAATTACAACGAAATAATTATTGAAATTATTGAAAGAAATAGGAAAATTTCTAAGACAATAATTACATCAAGGCTGGGCAATGACTCAGCTTTCAAGACGATTTATAGACCCATAATTCTTACTTCCTTGTCTATCGTTATTTGAAACGGTACTAAAATTATCGTTTATTTAAATGACAGGGATATTAGCCCATTCGACCAAATTGGTTACCGTGAACATCACGGAAGTGTAGAAAAGTAAACTTAAAAAAAGGATTCAGTATTTTTTTAGATGTTGCTCAGGTTTTTGAGAAGGTATGGTACAAAGGTCAGTTATTAAGAATTAAATGTCTGCATCTTCCAAACACCCACAAATAACAAGAGCGTTATTTAGGGTACGATAAAATAACATTCTAGTCGTCATATTTCCCCATACATATAGTTTTAAATACATCTACTAAACGTTTAAGTAATTTCTTGAATAATGTTATAATTTATTAATTAAAAGGAAGTAAAAATATGTTAAATATTAATTTTTTTAATAATTATAAAAGCAACAAGAGCACAAATAGAAAAATTTTAAAACAAATCTACTTGAAACACTTCCTTTGACCATAAATCGAAATTAAAACGTCTAATGTTACGCTGTCAAGTAGTTTGTAAGAGTGTGACAAGTACAATTGTGTCTCACATATGTATGTATGTAGTCAACTTCAATGTGTGAATGTTTGTGTACATTTTCATAACCTTATAAACCAATTCCATTAACCACATCGACATTCCGCATGCCATAACATAAACTTTTATCCAAAGAGAAATTGTATCACTTTACGTTTGTCAAATAAAAATACTGCACAATGGCACCAAATACTGCTCAATGGAACAATAGTGTTAAAAAACATAAAGATTTTAAAATGTTAATTGAATATGTATTTGTATACCTTCCACAAAGCAACAACAAAACAACAGTGAGTGTTTTCTAGGTTTGTCATTTAATTCCCTTAATATCCATCTAAGACCTCATTGAGTATATAGATATATTCTGGGTCGTTGAGTAACTCTAAGTCGAATTGGCCACGTCCGTATGTTGAAATCACTCTCATTTCTGAACGGCCCAATAGAAAAGAGAAATTTTGGTGCTAACCCCGTTTTAGTTCACCTAATAGTTCACCTAAGCAGTTTGGGCTTGAAATCCAGCGCAATCCCTTGAGCATGAAATGAGTTATGAACCCAAATCTGGCACAACTACCTTTAAATTTGATTTTTTTTGTTACAAAAACTAACAAAATTTGATGGCGGAATGCAATGATTCTTCAAAAATTTTGCACAAACTTTTTTTATATGACTAGAAATCTTCATACTAAATTTTAAAAAAACTCGGTATGTAATTTACAAAAGGTCCCAAATAAAGCCCACTCTTAAAAAAACAAAAAAACCGTAACGAATTGTGTTTATGTAGTGAAATATGGTCTGTCTGTCATACACAGAAAAAATGATCGCCAATTTTTTTATTTTTTTTTTCAATTAAACCATTAATCAAAAATAAAATCAGTTTCAATTAAAAATTTTGTCAAGTGACTTAAATAAACAACATTACTGCAGAAAATGTTCTTAATATCAAACAATATTTAGGCGTTAATCATATAAAACGCAGCGCAACGCCAAAGAATAATATTGAAAGCACAAACAATGTCATAAATATTTTGTAATTTTGTTGTTGCTTTCTTCAAAAATTCACATTGCGTTGTAAAATTTCGAACGCTGCAAAGCTTGTGGCGTTGAAATTTTTAAAACGGTGCAGGAATTTCTGTCGAAAGCAACAACAAAATTAGAAAATATTTGTAACATTGTTTGTGCTTTCAATGTTATTCTTTGGTGTTGCGCTGCGTTTTACATTATTAGGGCCTTAATTGATACTATTAATTTGTTTTGTTGGTGGATTAAATTAACTTTTTAATTAAATGAAATAAATTTTCTATATAATTAACCATTGGCCCCCATTTAAACTCGACTCTCGGAAAACATTTCATTATAAGACTTGAAATCGCACGTGCCTGCGCAAAAAAACTGAACTGGCAAGTTGCTTTATTAAGCAATTTGTTTTTTAATTTTGTTTTTTCTTTTTACCCACTTACAACTACAATTCGAGTCGGAACAGCTAAACTCACTTTTTATTGTTGTTATTTTGTTGAAGCTTTGATATTGTTACAAGTAAGACCTGAGTGCTTAAAATTCTCATTCGCTGTCAGTCTGATTTATAAAGCCTCTAAAGTCATTTGAAAAATTTGCCTGACGAGCTGACCTAAGCAACCAGTTTCAGGATTTCCTTCAACAATAAATTGCAGTATTTTTAACATAAATAAAAATTGGGAGTTTAGCACGTCATAGAGAAATTTTATTATTAATAAATTTCGTATTCTCAAAAATAATTTTTGATAGAAATAATACTGCCAAATTTCGGAAATAATGGTCCTTTACTTTTCATAGCCTTTTAAGCCCACGAAGGCCTTAACATGTACAGATATTGTGTTAAACTTAATCTTTATATGGCTAGAAATAACTCCAGGCTATTTTCTGATAATCGGTACCCATAATATTCCATAGATCGCATATAAAGCGGGCTTCCGAAAAGCCCTTGAGAACGAATACACGCTAAAAAAAAATAGGAGTGCTGAAGTTTTGGTTGTTTAAAATCAGTTATCATCATCCTACCGAATATTTTAATGATTGATCCATAATTTACCTTAGGTCCAATAAAAAAATTCCCTTCTGAAAACAACTTTAATACGGCTAGAACAGATACGAATCGTGATATTTAATTCAAATTGAGTTTCATATGACTAGAAAAAAAGCCTCAAGCTTTCTGATGGTCGGCCCATAATTTATTATAGGTGTTAGGCCGCAACGAATTTTTACTTTGAGGTCTTTTCTATAAAGATTAGTTCATAGCTTATATATTCTATATAAAGTTCACTCCTGAAGTATTCTTACTCTGGGCATTACAGATTCGGCAGAGACGAATATAGCCGATATAGAATAAAGTTTTATTTTTAAAATGTTGATATATTTTTTAATTTTTAGAATCTTGTATTTTATTTTATGTTTTGTATAATTAGACTTTTTATTTCAAAATTCCATCTGCGTGAGCGTGAGTTATGTGTGATTGTGAGTAAAAAAAAAACATCCACGTTCAGAACTAAAATGTTAGCCATGATTCGTCATCAGTATTGTCATCGTAAGATTTTTTGAGAAGCAAAAATGTTCAAGAAAGTTTTTTTCTAAAAAAAAGTTTTTCGGAAATTTAAGTAGTATATGAACTACTTAGGTCTAATTTGTAAAAAACTAATTTTCACTCAACTTAGTTCATTTCAAAATATTAGAATTTAGTACATGATATAAATCAAATGGATGAATTTAATTTTTATTAAATATTTTATAAAATAGAATATGGGAATTTTTTTTCTTTTTTCATAAATTATTTTTAATTATATTAACCATTATTATTTTTTCGAATGTGCTTCTATGAGATGTATTACAATTTATAAAGCTTTTTACAATATCAATATCTTGTATCTTCTGGTAGTGTTTAAAGTTATTCCTAGGTATAAGTACATAGTTATCTTCAATGTAAACCAAAAGTTGGCCGAAGCAAAAAAGTATGTGAAATATTGAGGGAATAAGACTATTGTAAAAATTGAAATACAACTCATAGAAGCACATTCGAAAAAATGGTTAATATATATTTTATATATGAGGGATTTCATGCCAATTGACCCAACTTTTGAAATCGATGTCTTCCGATTTGGATGAAATTTGCACCAAGGTTAGTCCTATTGATTAGTAGTTTAGACACACATTTTTAACACGATCGGTCAAAAAGTTTCTGAGCTAGAGCGGGTCAAAATTTGACATTTTGGCCAAACCGGTGTTCATTCTCATCCATGTAACTTATTATCTATTGGTGTTAGCAAAATTTGTCCCAAACAAATAAGATATCTATTTCTTCAAGCTTTCGAAAAATATTTTCTTTGCTTTTTTTTAAATTTAAAACTTATTTTTTATTTTTTTTGAAAAGGATATTTTTTTTTTTTTTTTTTTTTTTTTTGCTCAAAAGAAAGCTTAGGTCTTTTCCTCTAATTTCTATGTCAAGACGTCATATGCTAAAAAATTTAAAAATCCTCGTCTTGACATAGAAATTATTTTTTTTATACATAACCCACTCGCGGCCGAAATAGCGACCAGAACTAACTTAAAGGAAAAGACCTAAGATTTCTTTTGAGCAAAAAAAAAAAAAAAAAAAAAAAAAAAATACCCTTTTCAAAAAAAATAAAAAATAAGTTTTAAATTAAAAAAAAAAAAATTTAAAAAAAAAAAACAAAAAAAATATTTTTCGAAAGCTTGAAGAAATAGATATCTTATTTGTTTGGGACAAATTTTGCTAACACCAATAGATAATAAGTTACATGGATGAGAAAGAAAACCGGTTTGGCCAAAATTTTGAATTTTGACCCCCTCTAACTCATAAACTCTTTGACCGATCTTGTTGAAAATTTGTGTCTAAACTACTATCCAATAAGACTAACCTTGGTGCAAATTTCATCCAAATCAGGAAGACATCGATTTTAAAAGTTGGGTCAGTTGCCATGAAATCCCCCATATATTTATAAATTCATATATATGTATGTATGTATGTTTATATTATGTTTTTTAATAATAAAATCAAAACACATGCAGTGTAAGTGATTATTTTTATAGATTTGAAAAAAAAAGTTTTATTGATCAAAAAAAGTTTATTTTCAGAAATTAAAAGATTTTTGAAAAAATATGGCAACACTGTTTGCCATTGGGATTTCGTTTCGTCAAACGCCTGATCTATATAATCCCGTAAATAATGTTTTAGTATTAGTTTAATTTAAGCCCACAGTGCTTTTACGAACTTTAATACAAATCATTTTGTAGGTGCTTTTAATGCAATTCATTGATCAGTTTTGTTGTATCAGAGCGCTTTTTCTATTTAAGGAAAAATCAATAAACAATCAGAAACTATTAAGGCATTTTTAGCCAGACAATATTATCAAATCAGAGCGACTTTTTGTTTTCCTATTTATGATAAGCACTCATATCGTGATCGATTTAATGCAATCTGTTGTTTACATTTACACATGCACTTGCATAAATATTACTCAAAATCACCTTTTTTCATTTAGATAATTACTTAAATATCTTATTGACTGACTGACTTTTTTAAGTTTAAAGATCTGAAATTGTTATTGTTGTTTATGGTTAAATATTGCAACTTCTTTTTTCTTTTTTTATTGATTTGTAGAAATTACTGTGACATCATCATCTTCAATGGCATCGCATCTCTGACGTTGTTTTCTTCTTAATGTTTTGTCATTTCCAGACACTTTTATAATTGATTAATTTCTGTTGTTGTTTATTTTAGTTTTTTAAGTCAACTTTTTATTGTTGTATTTGTTGGTTTGCCATTTCTTTAACTTCTTTCTTAACAAGTTTTTGCTGTAAATTTTTTTTAATTACATAAATATCCACTTGTTTTGTACTAATTATAAAATAGTATTAACCCAATTCATTTCAAAACAATAAAAAAGTTATTGATTAAATGTTATATAATTATATGTATACCGATTTGCTGTGATGCTGAGTTTCGTTGATGGAACGTTTAGTTCCCCTCTGTAATGTACGGGTGGTTGACTAATTGACATTGACATTCAAATAACACCATAAAAGAAACTCATGACCGAATACGAACAGGTAATATCTATACAGTAATTTAAATGAATCCCGGACTTCTTCAGGTTGTGCAAAGAAGAAGATGAACTCTTAACATATTGTATGCCTAGATGTTCATGATGGGCTTAAGAAAGCTAACCGACGGGCAATTTGTAGGGATGTGGGACCTATATCTTGTATTTCTTCTTTGATCAAATGGATTCTCAATCATCCTTATTATGCATTTCGATTACTTTTCCGCATCCAGTTACGCATTAATCGAAAAAAGGGATTCCAACAAAAAAACTGAATTGAAAGAAAAAGAAGAAGACAAGATTTGCAGTTTTGTTATGAAACGTATGAAATCGGAACAGAAAAAATAAGTAATTTTGTAAACATTTTAATAAAAAAATTAAGGCCCTAATCATGTACAACGCAGCGCAACGCCAAACAATAACATTGAAAGCACAAACAATGTCATAAATATTTTGTAATTTTGTTGTTGCTTTCGACAGAAATTCATGTACCGTTTTAAAATTTTCAACGACACAATCCATGGAGCGTTTGAAATTTTAAAACGCAATGTGAATTTCTGTAGAAAGCAACAACAAAATTACAAAATATTTATGACATTGTTTGTGCTTTCAATGTTATTCTTTGGCGTTGCGTTAGTTTTGTGGCGTTGCGCTGCATTGTACATGATTAGGGCCTAAATTTAATGCAAAAAAAGTAATGAATTTATTAAAATAAACAAAAATTCAATATTTATAGTGAAAAATTTAATTTAATAAAGTTGCCGGCTTTTATTTATTTATATATATTTAATCAATGGACATTATCCTTACTGACTAATAACAAGATTGTCTTAAAATTAATGAATAACATGATGGATTTAAAAATGTACATAAAAAATTACTAGTTAAGATAAACAATTATTTTATGCTTTATAACATTTAAATTTAAAGAAAAATCAACAAATTGAGACAAAGAATTAAATTGTCGACATAACCTTGAAAAAGGATCAGCAATAGCGTAATTTACTCTACAAAACTTTACAAAAACACCTCGTCACAAAAATTCATTGCAATATTGTAAAGAATAACGGCTTTACAAGCAGTTGTATGAGCAAGTTTACATTATGATACATACAGCTTCTATTATGTTTTTACCTTCTCCTGTTTAGTTACAATTATTTGAGTAAGGGCCTTTATACTTAAGACCAACGATATGTACTTGGATATACAATTATTGAATTGTACTTTTTGCTTTCTGCCAATTAAATAAGAACTTAACCAGGTTAAACTTCTACGGGATAAACCTAACAAATACAACTTAGTAAGAAGAAGTTGATGGTTAACTTTATCAAATGCTTTACTGAAGTCAGTATAAACAGCATCAGTTTGTTTCAAAAACCGCCAATTTTAGAAAAAATTTAAAAAAAGGTATTCATAGAATTTTAAATTTCGATTGTTTTTGTAGTTAGGGCTTTGATGACCACTCTATTTTGTTAATGTGTTATAGTACATTAAAAAAAATATAGTGGTCATTAAAGCTTGTGACAAGACATTTAATTTGTTGCATAGTGTAACTTACCAAAGTGCTACAAAGTGCTGGAGTTGGACTCCGAGTCCAACCGCTAAAATTTTTTTAAGTGCGACTCCGACTCCAACACTAACTTTGATGATAATATACTTATATGTATGAGACTGGTCCCTATTTGACTTTACAATATTTTTTTAGTGCAATACTTTTAAAATGGTTAATATGACAAGAAATTTATTCTGTAAAATACTGCATCGCCAATTTAGAAGAATATTTATTTTGGAAAATATTGGACAATTGTTTTAAATTTTTCTATGCAGAAATATTTTGGAGTTGGAGTCGCGGGCTTTTGAAAGCACTTCTACTTCGACTCAGACTCCAGCACAAAAACCTCAACTCCGACTACACAACCCCGACTTCAAAGCCCTGGTTACAAGTAGGCATTCCGAAAAACCGTTTTTTAATTTGCTGCAAAAAATTAAGGCAAAGCAAAAATCTTAGTGCTGTTGCTATGTGAAGGCAAGTAATTTTTACACTGCCCAGCAAAAACTTACATTGCAAGGTAATGAGTTAAAAAGCTAATGTTACAATTCTTCACTACTTATACATTGACATTTTAACCCATTATTTTAACAAAGTGATGTCATTGGAGGCAAGTACTTACCACCTTCGCTTACAAATAAAGAGTTAAATATGTCAGTACCATATTCACTTACAAATAGGTACTTCACACTGGTATCAACAAAACTGAATTTGTCAAACAAATTATGTTTTTATATAATTTACTTTCTAATGCAAAATTTCAGTTAGGCAAATTTGACCCTGAATTAAGGACATATGATTGCAAAAACGATATGATATGTTCATGGAAAAACGATATTATAAAGAAAGGAACAGTTTAAATACTATTATTTATGATACAAGATGTATCATTTTGTTGACTGGGTAGTGTAGTTTTAATTCAAATTTCTAATTTTAAAATACATAGCAAAATCAATTAACTGTCTTGTCTGTCTTACAATATCGGCATGAACATTTCTATCGCATATTTATATTGAAAACAATAAAAAAAAACTAAAATTTGTCTTTGTCATTAAGTATCTAAATTTTTCATATTCAAATCTATTACAATTTGTTATTCATTTACATATAACAAATAAAAATAAAAAAAAAAAAACAAATTGTAAGAACAAATACAGTGTCCAGCATAATTCAAGGTACCCCAGCTGAATTAACTTTGTTTATAAATTTTACAACAAATATGTGGTTAAATTTTATTTGTTTACTATTTTTTTTAATGTACTTATTCATATGGAACGATAAGCAAAAAAAAATATTTATGTATACAACAAAACAAAAAAACTATACATTGAATACTTTGGCAACTCCATATTTTTGCACAGCAAAAGTTCTTGGTACAAGAATGTAACTACAAATGTGTTTAGGCTACTTAAAAAATGTCATACCTAATACGAGGGCGGATCAATAAGTCCGTGACTTTTCGAACTTCCCTCGTAGTTATATGAAAAAAAAATTTATTTTCCAACATAATGTCCTTTTAGCTTAATACACTTAGTCCAACGTTTCTCCAATTTGTGTATCCCTTCCATAAAATAGGATTTTTCAGGGGTCCATAAAATATGCATTTGTTTGAACAATAATTTATCGTTGGAGCTAAATCTCTTTCCACCGAGCCATTTCATTAGGTTCGGAAAAAGGAAATAGTCACTGGGGGCTAAATCCGGAGAATATGGCGGATGAGGTACCAATTCGTAGCCCAGTTCATGTAATTTTGCCATTGAGACTGCACACGTATGCACCCGTGCATTATCTTGATGAAAAAGAACTTTTTTCTTGGCTATATGAGGTCGTTTTTTTTTTGCCATCAACTTATTGGCCGACAAACTTACCTTGGCCGGTTCACCCGGAGAAACCCATTGTTTAGACTGCTGCTTGGTCTCCGGAGTGTTGTAATGGATTTATGATTCATCCACAGGTACAAAACGCCGCAAAAACTCATTTGAATTGCGCTTAAACAACTCCAAACAATCCTTTGAAGTTGTCACACGTTTACTTTTATGGTCAATTGAGAGCAAACGCGGCACCCATCTTGCAGTCAGCTTTCTTAAACCCAGCTGATCTTTTAAATCGAAACCGCACTGCCATATGAAATGCCTATGGCATCAAAAATCTTACGCCATTTTACTCTTCGATCGGCCAACACCATATCGTGAATTTTTTCGACATTTTCGGGTGTATTGACTTCAATTGGCCGTCCAGAACGTTCAGCGTAATTTGTACTTGTGCGACCACAACGGAAGTCAGTAAACCACTTTTTACCATTGAAATCAATCGATGGTGCAGAGTCCCCATAGTATTTATCAAGCTTTTCCTTGGTTTGATTGACGGTTTTTTTTTCGCAATAATTCATTTTAAAAAATCCACGAGGTTGTATGTTTTGAACAGCTGTTAAACGGGGGGTATTAAGCATGTGGGGAGTGTTGTACACAAACCACATCTTGACGTCAGCAGCAGTGTGCTTGGGATCATTGTCCTGTTGAAAGCAATAATCATTACCAATTTTTAGATTTTCAGCACTTTGATTTAATTATTCTTGAGAATATTTAAATAAACGGTTTTATTCATTATTTCCTCTATAAACACCAAGTTAATCACACCTGCAGCTGACATACAGCCACAAACCATTATACTTACACCTCCATGCTTAACTTTTGTATTATGTATCTAAAACTCCTTTTTTGTTTAAAAAAACTTAAAAAAAGTGTGGAAAACTATTTAATACTTTGTGCTAAATGCCCAAAATAATCTAAATTTATAAAGCAACCGAATTTTTTTTTTTTTGCGTTTTCTCTATAAAACTGCTTATGAAAGTGTCAGTTGAAAACATATTTTAACAAAAATTTCAATTCAATGTAAGAAATTCCAAAGCCAAATAAAAACAAGGGTGTCGCTCTTATAGGCGTTTTTTTTTTGTTATTATAAAATTTCATAATTATTTTTAACTGTAAAAAAGCCAAAACAAATCATGCAGTAATAATCCAGTTATTTAAAATAAGTAGTTAAAATAAAGTATATTTTTAAGCCTTAAAAGGATAACCGAGTTAGTAAAATGAAACCCACAAACTGAAAAACAAACCAACCATCAACTGTAAAACAGAAAAAGTGATTTCGTAAAGCAACCAGCCAAAACATTGAAAAAAAACTTCCTCAAACGTAAAAATGGCAGTACTGATACTGATGAATAAAAAAACAGATTGATTGATTGATTTGGAATAGGGAACTTTTTTTTAACAAACATCTGTGATTGTGTATTCGTTGCAAATCAAAGACGTTGCATCCAATAGTCTTTTTTGTAAAAAAAAAAATATCAGTTTGCAACAGATTTAATGTTAAACCTCGAATTTCTACAAACATATACGATTAAAGGCACGTGTAATAAAGCGATCAAGTTGGTTTTTTATATTTTTGCTTTTGTTTCAAATGTTTGTTTAAATGAAAAGAGTTTTCATAGCATTTGTTGTATTGGTAAGTTGGAGGAGTCTTCCAACAAAAAATGCATTTTGCTTTAGGAGTCTTTTGTCTTTAGTTACAATTGTATAAAAACATAAACATTTCATTTCGTCAGCATCAGTTGCCTACGAACAGCTGTAGGCCTTTACAAGAGATATCAAATAAAAAGTTAATCAAATTAACGTACTCTAATAAAATTACTTTAACATAAAAAAGTGTGGTAAAAACCAAAAAATAAAAAAAGAAAGAAAAATATATATTTTTAAAAATTGTTTTAAAAAAGAATACAAAAGGATACTTCGTAAACATGCAGAAATTAGTAGTGAGTGACAGAGTCGAAATAAAAAGTGCAAAGCTAAATTAACCTTAAAAAATTTTTTTTTTCGAAATAGCTGGGCTGTTTGGCCTTGTGCAGTGTATTGAACTGTTTACAGGCCGAAATGGTTTATGCTGCTGTCTCGGGATTGCCAATGAGTTTTTTACCACCCCCTCCTCCCGGCAATGCTTTAAATAACATGAGACCACCTCAAATGCAAGACGGTCAATTAGTTAGACCACAACGTTCTTTATATGGCCCACCTATTGGATGGCATGGACCTCCCGTTCATCCTCATTCAATTGGTTTAGGTCATATTAGTAAACAAGAGTTGATAACGCTTTTAGAAGCAGCCAAAGAGATAGCAAAGCCTGTTCCAGAGCCAGAGCCCGAACCAGAACCCGAGCCGGAACCGGAACCAGAACCTGAACCAGAGCCTGAGCCCGAACCTGAGCCGGAACCAGAACCTGAGCCTGCTGGTCCCCCAGCGGGAGTACCTCTTACGGTTTCATTGCCAGCTTTTGTTCCGATACAACTCTCGGCTATGTATACAGCACCTCCACCAGCTGCGCCACCAGCGCCGGAACCAGCCCCTGAGCCAGAAGAACCTGAAGAGGAAGAAGAAGAGGAGGAAGAAGAGGAGGAGGAAGAAGAAGAGGAACCAGAGCCAGAACCGGAGCCTGAACCCCCAGCAATCGTCAAACCATATCACCCAATTTATCATCCATGGTCTTCTCGATCGGTTTACAGTCGAAGAACTCTACCCTATATAGCTCGTTCGACTAAAAGATCTCGTGTTCGTGGTAAATCCGGCCGAACAAGATCTAAATCTAGATCCAAGTCCAGGTCACGCAAATCAAAATCTAGAAAATCAAAATCCAAGTCTCGTTCAAGGAAACGGTAAGTTAAAAGTATAAAAGAACTAAAAATCTAATTAATTTAATTTAACTGCTCACAGCACTGGTCGCAAATCTTTGAAATCTAGGTGATCTATCAAAATTTTTGAGCAAACAAAAGAAAGTTTCCTAAAGTCTTAAATATATCTTTCAGGAAAAACATACGTTATGCCAGCTCTGCGCAAAGCATTCAGGTCCTACCTCCACCACCGTTTTTGGCTCGTCCTCCAGCTCCTTTAAAGTTGGTGCCTTCCGATCAATTACTAAGCAATTGGAAATAAATAAGTGATTTAATGTCATTAATTTAAGTTTCATAAATATCTTAAGGGTTCCAGATTTTTTGAAATGTATTTTAATTATTTTATCCTTTTATATATTATAATATAAAAATTATTTTATAAATTTCTTTATTTTAATTAAATTTTAATTAAAAAAAAAATATACTACTAATTATTTTTTATTTATAAGACAATTCAAAGTTATTAATTAAAAAATAAATAAAAATATTTTATTCTTAAATAAAACTCTTGAGTTTTTTGTTACTCAATTTTTGTTCCATAAATGTTTGCGGTAGGGGCAATAAAAATCAGTATTATCAGCCATGTCACAGGGTACAATTCCGTTCGGAAACGGAATTCATTCCGTATTTTGGTGCTTCAGAAAATTACGAAAAAACTTTGCGGAATGAAACCATTTTTGTTTTAATGAACGGTATGGGTGTTTTCTGCATCTCAAAGACCAAAAAATTATCAAAATATACTTTCTATCAATAAACAAATATGTTTTCTTCAATTCCGAACGGAATCATTCCGAACGGAATTGTACTCTGTGACATGGCTGTATGTATTTATTATTATTATATCCATCCCAATATGCACTCTAATTTTGGAAATTAAAGTGCTTTAAATATTGCTGGAACTCAGCTTTAATTTATGGCCAATTTTCAAGTAAAATTCCAGTTCATACAAAAATGTTTGAAACTACTTTTTTTCTTAACTTTTGTATTGCTTAAGCTATTAAAAAAAAATATTTCTGAAAAAATATTTTTAAAAATTTATTTCTATGCGCTAAAAGGGAGGTAAAGGATTTTAATCATTTCAAAATAAATTAAATTATTAATTTCCTTCGACTTAAATCGAACGTAACGAGGACGAAAAATTATACCATCGTACACAACTTTAAAATTCTTCTCCAATGATATCACTTTTGTATGCAGATGCTTTATTGTAAAATGTGAATTCAAGTTTAATTATTATGTGTTTGAGATTGGAATTTTACTACAATTCAACGCTTGAATTATTATGAATTGTTATGAAATCTGGATTTTCAGTATCCATTTTGCTGGAGTATGCTATTGAATTACAGTGTAATTCAAGTGTAATTCAAGGCTTGAGAATGGAAAACAGGATTGGAATTACAATTGATTTATACTTGAATCCCATCAAAATTGCTTATTCGTATTAGATTTTATCAGAATCATAGGGCCATTACAAACTGGTTCCTCTAATGCATATCCGCAGCAGTGTTGCCAATGAAGAATTCGGAAATTACACATGATCGTGTACCAAATTACCCATGTGTAGCAGCATACACAAATGGAAGAAGAACCTTTGCTTGAATGAATTTGCCTTGCACAACCTTATTGATATTTCTTATTTACAATTTAATCGTTCGGTTTACAAAACAAGCAAAGCTTACCAATTGCTGTAGTATGAAAGAACTGGATGAACATGTATAACGGCACGTATCCAAGCGCAGTATTAATTTCCGAACATAAGCAGTAACGTCGGCGGAAGAACAGCACAAAAATGCGATGTGAGTGGGTCTGTTTGATTTAAACAAACTTTTTGACTTAAGGTACTTATAGACTTCATAAATTATTTATTACTTAAAAGCTATAAATATTCTCGCTTTGCTCCACACTATTCAATAAGTTGCGCAATACAAAAAATTATATGGCGCAATTTTTAGTTCAAATTTGTTTTTTTATTTAATAAAACATTAGAAACTTACTTCTTAATTTCTAAAATCTCAAGAATGTTCACATTTTTTTTTATTATATAGCGCAAAAACAAATGTCAATGAAATTAAATCAAATTTGACAGTTTATCTTCAACATGCTATTTTTTTCTCCCCCCTTAGCAATAAACTCAGACTTTCCGAAAGAAAACTTTCATAGTGTAAACCCAGACTTAGCAATAAAATTTCACAGTAGATTATTTCTCGTGGAGAATAAAAGTGAAAAAAGATTAGGGTGAACTCTGATGGAAACTGACAAAAACTCAATGTTCGAAAAGAAAATCTTTACTGTCAGAAATGAATGAAAAAATAGAACTTGAAGTAAAATTACACATAGATTACACTTGAAACTAATTACGCATGGGCAATATATGCAAGTAAAAATTACTCACAATATGTGTAATTACACATGTATTGGCAGCACTCCGCAGCTACTAAAGGTGGTCCAACCAAAACGTTCGATGTTAATTGTGTATAAAATAGTATGATAGAAGGATCTATGACAATTATGGGTCGCCACGCTTCGGTGGCATACCTCTATCCGATGGTCTATATTTTCAATGACTCTGGGACATAGTTGAGGCTTAATGTCGTTAATCTGCCGAATTATCAAATCTTGAATTATTCTTGCTTTGTTGACGTACACTTTTTATTTTAAATATACCCAAAGAAAGAAGTCCAACGCGTCAAATCACATTATCGAGGCGGCCAATTAACATCGCCACGACGTGGGATAAGACGGCCATTGAGTTTCTCGCTCACTAGAGCCATTGTTTCGTTACCTGTGTGGCAAGTGGGTATAATTGCCGGGGTTGCAGGCTCGTTTCCTACCAGAGACTTGGTCTCCTGCAGACAAGCGTCGAGCTTCGCGGGATTAGCATAGGAATAAAACAAAGTGGCACCATCCGGTTTGAACCACATAGGGTCCAGGTCTTAATCTTTAATTTCTGGCCACGAGAAGTCTTTAATCATCTCGCTATAGGTAATTGCTTGGCCGACCTCCTTTTCGAAGAAGTGCGTAATGCCAGCCCATAAATCGCACCAAAAAGTCACTCTTTGTGGATGCATCTGCTTTTCAACAATCACTGGTGGATTTTAATTTGCCCAATTGCACCAATTCTGCTTGCTAACGAACCAATTGAGATCGATTATAGTGACAAAAAAAAAATCTCGAAGTGCACGAAATGCATTTTGATTTGAACGTCAATTTTCGTTAAAGGCTTCAACAATCTTAACGCGCTGCCCAATTGTGCACCTCTCTACGGTTGAATTTGTCAAACACTGAAACAAAGAAATGTCAAATATATATAGAAAAATGTGCTTTCTCTGCGTGTATAACATTTAACCAAATTTATTTTGGAGTTTTAACACTTAACGATAAATTTTACAAAAGAAACTTTCGTAACTACGTTTTTCGTTTTATAACCAAAAGCATGAAAGACTCATTATTTTAACAATTCATATTTTGTAAATTTGTTTGTTATTTTGAATTTTACAAAAAACAACCTTTTTACAATTTTATGTTGTTCTTCTTATATGACAATGACTTGCTTGAAAATGGATTACGTACAAATGATATAATTCGCTCTCAAAATTCTGTATGGCGAATTATGTAATTTTTATCATAATTGGGCTGTGAATTACGAATTAGAAACTGGCGAATTCGTTCGTGATCTTGTTTTTCGTAAGTGCAAAGAAACATTTTACGTCTCACAACTTTCGACCCGGTAGTTCAGCGGGATATTTTGACGCTGTATGGAAAAGAATTGAATGCGATCAAAATGTGTCGATTAAGTAGCGTTTCAAGCAAAAATCATTTACCATTCACAAATTGTGGTCCCTCTGCTTCATACATGAATAAAACTGGGGAAAAGCCGACATTTAATTTCAAAAAGAAACTCAAACTCAACAGGCAGAGTGTATTTTAACCCCTTGTCTACACCAGAGATAAATATCTCAGCAATTTGGCCATGCCGTCGGCAGAATAACAGAACAATATATCTTATTGCTCAGCTTATATTCAGGGCATGGGAAAACGTATTTATGTTAACTCATAATTTAAAAAAAAAAAAATCATGGAAGAAAGTGCAGTATAAAAAGTGACGCCATCTTGTGAAAATTATTGTTGCTCATAAAAATGTTTCCTTATTCGACTTTTATTTAAAATTTAAATTATATTTGCTTATATAAATTATTTTCTAATTCGATCTTTATTTTATTAAATTTATATAATTTTTTTTTAACGTGAGGTCTTTTTTATTTAGAACAATTTAGAGACCTATATTCGGCTGTGCCGAATCTTTGATACCATCCACCGACAGGAGTGGGCTCTATATGATAAATACATATATATTATTTACTAAGCTTCACAAAAACGAACGTCAGAATTAAACTTGGTTGCGGTTTAGACCTGAATTAAATTATTGACCGACAATAAGAAATTTTTATGCGTTTCCTGTTAGAGCTTTGAACTGGCTTGAGTAAACTATCATGACTCGTAACAGTTTTAGCCGAACTAAAATTATTTTTAGGAGCGTAATTTGTATTGGACCTATGGTAAATTATGGACCAATCATTCCCAAATTCTGAAGACGGATTTCTGGTATTAAAAAAAGTAATTAGAATAAATTTCAATACAGCAGTGTAACTAGTTTTAGCGTTAACAGTGTATTTCACAAAATTGCATGATATTTTTTCTGGTCATATGAATCTTAGTTGGAAGAAATTTTACCGCAATATCTATATCTGTTATGGTTTTAGTCGAATTTAATTATTTTTTCAAAGTGGGCTTTATTTGGTTTTAGGCGCAATAAACTGTTTTCCGAGAGAAGGGTTTATATGGGGCCTAGGGTAAATTATGGACCGATCTTCACGAAATTTGACAGTGTGATTTCTCGTCCTATAAAATGGTGACGTACCGAATTTCAATATGATAGCTTTATTTGTTTCGGTTTTAGGCGTACTGAACTGTTTTCCGGGAGTAGGGTTTATATGGGGCCTAGGGTTATTTATGAACCGATCTGCAAAACATTGTTCAGCGTGATTTCTGGTCCTATAAAACTGTGAAGTAACAAATTTTAGTATGATAGCGTTATTTATGACGGTTTTAGGTGCACTAAGGTGTTTTCCGCGAGTAGGGTTTATATGGGGCCTATGGTCAGTTATGGACCGATCTTCACGAAATTTACCAGTATCATTCCGTGCATTATTTCACCTTTTATGTTAGTTTTTGTATCAAAAATTTTTTAGGGTGGTGGTTCCCCATTTTGATTCATAGTTCTGATCCTACTGAGCCGATCTTGCTGGATTTTAATCCCAAACTGCTTAGGATAACTACAAGCAATTCGAGACCAAGTTTGTTCTTTTCTTTTTTTTCGAAAGTGAGCGTGCTTTCAACAGGCGGACAGACAGACGGACATGGCTAAATCGACTTGGAATTACTCAAGGAGCCAGAATATATGTACTTTATGGGCTCTCAGATGTATAATAAAAAAGGTTCACACGGAATGGCAAACTTAGTATACCCTCATTCCCCACTAGTGTTGGTGTAGGGTGTAAAAATATTAATTTTATTATAATTATTAAAATTTTTATATAAAAAACACCTCAAGCTTAAACAAATTAATATAAATTTAATAAAATAAAAGTCGAATAAGAAAAAATTTGTATAAGCAAAAATTATTTTTGCAATTTTTTTTTACAAGAAATAAGTGTTTATTTAATAAAAAAAAAAACTTTTATAGTTTATTTTAATTATTTATTTTTAAGTATTTAATTCTTTTACTTCAATTATAATTTGCTACCATTTCACATACTTATATAATTTCTCTCCAACACAATTTGCTTCTATTATTTTCTCTTTTGGCTTCTTTTTTTTCAATTGACAACCAAATTTGACGTTCAACGTTAGCAACAATTTTTACCTAAAATTTAACTAAAATACAAAAAAGTGCTGTCTACATTAAAGATAACATTATTTTGACATTTTCTGCAATATATGTCACAAAATTTATCTCTGATGTAGACTATGGGTAACGTACACATATACAGAACATTTTTTACTTCTCCTAATAATGTTTCCATTCTTGGGTTAGTATGTGGCTCCTTTATATTAACTCCTTAATTTCAACACTATTGAACACATGCTGACATAAACTTGTGGTCATACCCATTCTTTCCATCTGAAAGCAGAAATCTAAATTAGTATTTTTTTTGTTCAGTACTATAGAAATTTAAATTTGCACAGCCATTGTCTTGTAAAAATCTCATCTATTTTAAAGTTTCACCAATATTAACAAAGATTTTCCCAAAGGTTATTATTGCTACAAACTCCATTTTTTTACATCAATTCTAATTTGAATAAAGGGTTTTTATTAAGTGCTTCTATCTTTAAATTATAATAAAAGAAACCACATGTTGTTGGCGTCGGTGACGACCTGGCCACCATCGTTCTCAAAAAAATACGAACCGAGTATGTCGCCAAGCCCAAACTCCACATCAAACTCTGACTTTTTCTGGATTAAATAGTGGACGCCTTTAAATGTCATGTGTATTGGAAAAGATATTGAATAAATAACAGCCGATTTAGCAGCTGCTCCACCGATTTGGATGATTTCCACTATCAACGGACAAAGTCCCTATTGAAAGACCCCTATAACATAAACATTTTCTTAACTATCCCTGATGTACCTTTGAAAAGTTTTACTCTCCCCTGTGTAAACTGGTTGAATTTCTTACATGCATATGTATGAAATGAATTGTATAATAGTAATTTCAGATTTTACTTCTACTTTCCAAGTAGATATGGACAACTTAATTTAAATGTATTTAAGGTAATATGCTGGTATTATGACATCTTCTTGTTATGTCCCTGGAGTTCAGACATTAACACGATGACAATTTTATGAATGATTTCTTTAAATATTATAAGTTGATATACAAAGTTTTCTACAAATAGCAGCTACCCTAATACAAAAATACTGTTCTACATATTTTTGAGAATATTGTTGGATTTACATAAGTACGGAGAAAAAAATATAAGAAAGTGTTAATTTGATTCTGTCTTTTAAATTGCAAAATTTGTTTATGCCAAAAAAGTTTTCTTGAAAAAATAGTTCAATGTATCCATGAATTCTTGATTTATTTAATGTCATACAAAATATTTTATGACAAGATGATGGAGGCCATAAAATAATGATTGTTAAGTTGAATTTATTTTTAATCAAATTTTATATACATATATGTGAAAATAATTTGGGAAGTTTTCTAAAATTATAAAATAAGCAAGCCAAAAAACGCGCAAAAAATGTTTGATTTTTTTTTTGTTAAATTGTAAAGGTATAGTATTTGTTTTATTTTTCAAAATAAAAATATCAATGATTTCACAGGTCAATAGTCCACAGGGTGGACAATTATGCGAACGATTAACGTGGGTACCGGCCATTATGGCCTAAGTCACGGTGGTCTTTAGCAGCGTCTGACAAAAAATGGAGTTTATCAACCGCCACCATTAGTGAGAGCAACTACAATGCACACGTGTCGCAATTTGAGTGTATAGCTCAACACAATGATACATTCGACCCTTATATCAAAACTGGTGCTCTTTAACCTACGCTGCGTTTTTGAAACAAGCAAC
Source organism: Pollenia amentaria (assembly GCA_943735925.1). Lineage (NCBI taxonomy): Eukaryota > Metazoa > Arthropoda > Insecta > Diptera > Polleniidae > Pollenia > Pollenia amentaria. Next base: position 204,579,337 of record OX031009.1, on the reverse strand, counting down.
ATCTGATGAAATAGCAACAGCACCCAGGGAGATCCGCCAGCAGCCGAACTTCCCTTCAAGGTGAAAGTCAGCATTTGAATCTGACTATAAAAATTCTCCCTTCCGCAATTTTAGGCTTAAGCCACAATCAACACGTTTTCACTGAAACCCGAAATAATACACAGGTTGGAGTAGAAGTTCCACGGCTCCTGACTCCTGTGGTACTAGAAACGAACTCTGGTCATCCGCGATCTCAAGAGATCTTTTAATTTTGAACTCTGACGAGTTTGATGTATTACCTGCACTTTATTTCCCCGGACGATATAACACCCAAAAAGTGTAATATCCTAAGAATATCTCCCTAAATACCTCCGGGGGAGTACAGGGTAAACCAAAGAATCAAAGGATTTCCACTTAATTATAAATGGCAAATTACGCAACAAATTATATCGCCTAAGTACCACTTATTCTAAGCTTTGCATACTTGCACAGCTTAATCTCAACATAAACAACTTCCCGGGGCCGGATGGTGTTACGCTGTAGTCTTGAAGAATAGTGCATTGCTATTTAGCTACTCGTACCGGTTAGGAATTTATCCTTCTTGCTAGAAGGTGGCCAACATCCCAAAAAAGGGTGAGGCTACAATCCCTGAAAACTACCGACCTAGATTCTAATTCGATTTTGTGTGATAGACGCTATGACTTTCGTAAAAGTCGTTCTACATGAGACTTGTTAGTGTTTCTTTCGGAACGTTGTAGTCGCTCTATTCACCAATTTAGAGAATGCAAAGTGGTTGCTCTAGATATTTCTAAAGCTTTTGATCGTGTGTGGTGCACTTTTTTCAATGCTTATTGCGCTTGGTGTCGGTAGTGATTTCTCTCCATTTATATCGAGCTTTCTCAAGGACCGCTCTATATGTGTTGTTATAGATGGGTTCTCATCGAAGGAGTTTCATTTAAATTCAGTGGTACCGCAAGGCTCGGTTTAAAAAAAAACCAACATAGGTTTTAAATGTCAAAACTTCTCATTTGCATACAATTTGTACCAACCAAACCAATAAACTGCGATTACAACACTGGTTGGTTTGAAAAACTAACAAGACATATTTTATTTACTTTCAATTAGGGCCTTAGGCGTATTTACGTACACACTTTCTTTTAAATACGACCAAAAACATCGCTGCCTTTTAAAATAATGCCTTCACCTAAAATGTATCGTAAAAGGATCCACTGTTTAATGGTTTCTATGAGCAGCGGATCCATTTTGTTTAACCAAATTTGTGAGCCGTATTAAACATCACTGATTGTAGTAACAGCAATACCAATTTCAGTCTCTTATTTTATTGTTCTTTCTTTCTTTTCTTTTTCTTTCATGTTTTAATGAGAGTATGTTAGCATTGTCATAATAAGAGAATAAGACCCCTTTCAGACTCGGCAACTTACTTGCGCAAGCCAGTTTTCGAAATTCTATTATTTTCTTTTGAACTTGTTTTTATGTTCACACTCAGCAATTTAGTTGCGCAACTCTCAATTTCTTTTTTACTAATATTTTTCGTCATTTTTTGACGTTTCTTTTTTTTTTCATTCATTCATTTTAATTGTGAAAAGTGATTTGAATTCTGAAATTTAGTTTAAACAATGGAACTAAAAAAAAACAATAATTAAATAAAAGATGTACTTGAGTGCATTGGAAAAGCGGTGGATTTAGATTTCGATGACAGTGATAAAGAGGATATCATATTTGGTTTGTAGCACATAACTACATTTAGTTAAGCTTTGGAATTTAAAGCCAACATTTTTAAGGTTTACAAGGTATGTGCAAGAAAGCAACATTTCTCCCTATAAATAACACCAAGAGACTTTTGATAAAACCGTGGAGGAGGGAAAAAGACATTCGAGGCTTCTTTTCGTTCTAAACAACAGAGTTATATCTAACCGATGAAGCATCTTTTCGGAATTATTAAAGGATGTCGAAGGAGCAGTTTAAATCCATTCTTAATTTAATAAACAATGACATAACGCGTTCTAATTCGCGACTCAGGGATGCTATTTCTCCAGCGGAAAAGTTGGCACTGGTAAGTGTGATAATTAAATAATTTATTTATTATTATGGTAAATTTAAATATTTCGGAAGTTATCCCAAAAGTTTGCCGGCTTATTACGATGCGAATGCAAGGAGAATTTTTGAAGGTGTTTTGACACCCTACTGAACAAACATGAGTCAAATAAAGTCGGTTTCAATTGGCGTTAGGCGCAAACAGGCGCTTTTATAAAGAAATATTTTTTTGTAGCGGGAAGTTCGAACAAAAATTGTTTAACAAAGTCTTAATTTTTTTTGTTGGTTCCTGGCAGTACCAGTGGAATATAAAGGGTTAAAGTAAAAGAGTTTAAAGTCAAGTAACAACCAGTCTCATAAACATTTAGCATCAAGGCTAGAGTAGGAGTTGGAGTCGGACTTAAAATTTTTTAGCGGTTGTAGTCGGAGTCGGAGTTAAAACCGACGGCTCCACAGTCCTGCTTTCTACGAAAAATTTCAATGTCAAATTGTATGGAAAATGCGGCTCAATTCTGTTCGAACAATGAAAACTTTTCCTAAAATAATTCTGGTTCAGTTTTTCAATTTACCAATAGGTATTTACACATTTTATTTTACTTACAAAAAATCAAATAAGAAACTAATTAGCTTCTTTTCATTCCAGGGTGTTTGTATTAAGAAGCATTGGAAGACAACCATAAAAATAAGAGGAAAGTGCGATTGTCTCATACCAGAAAAACGTTTCGAGAAAACATAGATAAAGATTTAATGTCATATTTGTTGTTGTCTTCTGATCGCGTATTGTAATAAAGAGGAACATTAATATTAAAAATGAAATAATAGATGTTCAAATTGAGAAATATATTCTAAGGGAAAATGTTGAAATCGAAGATGAGATAATAGAAGACGAGATAAGTCCTTCGTTAATATATATTTCGTTATATATTTTTTATATATTTATATATTTTTCTTTTAACGTTCTTTATTTTAGATATGATAATATATAATTATTAATTTAAGCTATTAAAATTTTTGTTTCAGAATCCAAAACTTTAAAAATCTAATATAAATAAAAAAAATTTCCTTTACTAAACTTATGTATGCTCTGTTAAGGGGTTTTTAATGACGTCAACATTGCTAATTTTCACTTAAAACTTTTTCATGTCTGTCATCTTTCAAATACCCTAATATTTTCATTTTTAAAGGAGCATCTTAAGTGTTTTTAACACATTTTTTTAATAAATTATGTTTTTGTATTTTCCACATTGATAATCCGGTTCTACCCAAATTTGGCATAAATATACATATATCTTACAAATATAAATTTACATACCAAATTTTATTACGATCGGATTTTTGTAGGTGATATATCGTTTTTAAGAAAATTTGCACACGTATACACGTTGGTAGTTGTACGTGTAACAGCAAGACCACTTTTTGTAATTTTGTGAGCATTATTAACGCTAAAATTAAATTTTTCAATTTTAGAACACATGGGAGGTGGCTTATGCTAGTGTACCACTTTTTTCGCTGGGGATTTTCAGGGATAAAGTATTATTTTTTATGCTACTTGTGCAATGGCAAGACCGGTTTGGTCAAGACGTGGGTATACATTTTTTTTTTTGGTTCGAAGTTTTTTGTCATACCACTGGTGTTTCAAAAACCTTTTAAAGAGTTTGCTGAAAAAGTGTTGAATATGCCTTACATACCAACATGTAACGGTTTGGTTGAACGAGTCTTTTCTATAATAAATATAATCAAAACCAAAATTCGCAGCACAATGCAGAATTAATACACACTTAAAAAAAAAGAATTTAAAAAAATTCTCATTTATCCTCATATAATAAATAAACTTTAAATAATGCATATATAAAAGTGTGCCTGAAAAAGTTAAGTGATTTGTAAATCACTTCAAATTGACATGATTAAAACTATTTAAATCATTCATTCATCACATAGAATCCTCTTAACATACTTCACACTGCGTTTGTTGCAGCATCGGCCACAATTAACATACCCTTCAGATGTACTATCGACCAATAATAATCCAAAATTTTTTTACAGTTTCAACATATGTTTTAATGCCCGTAATTTCTACAAAGAGATATCTGGTCGTGTTCGTACCTAACAGTTAAGTTTACCTATCCGGTAAAACTATTTTGGTAATTTCAACGTTAATTTTTCCTACGCGTTTTTTCCTTTAAGTTTTCTTTTAAAATATGGCAACATTTGTATTTTTATTAATTTTTTGAATTAACTGTCAAAAATCGATGGTGTAAAATACACTGCAGTTTAACCAGTAGGTAAGACATACGTGTTAAAATTATGACGAATTCTTTACACCATCGATATCTATACACAGGTATTTATCTATTTGTAGAAATTACGGGCATAAAATAATCTTCCAATAACTTTTTATTAAAGTATTTTTATGCATTTTTAATATTTTAAGGAAATAAAAGTTTGTTTGTTGTGTTTTATTTATTAATCAACTGTTTTCGTAATCATCTCAAATGTAATGTGAACGGCTTTGATTAACTTAATCTATATTTTGCCTAAACGCGGTTAAAAACCTTAGTGTGAACATTGCAATAGTCTTGTTATGTACTTATGATGTGTGCAACCATTTGAAAAATCATTTGGGATTTGATTTGCTAACTGAATTGTGCGGGCCTCTAATAAACAAGCAAACTTGTCGTTTTTGGAGAGATCACAATCCTCATGAGACTCCATTACATCCAGAAAAAATCCCAGCTTGGTGCGGTTAACATGCGGAAGGAGTCATGGTCCTATTTGTCTTTAAGCCCAATATTGTGAATGATGGCAAATACTGCTGGCAAAGGGTTCTGGATTTTTTTTATTCCTCATGTCATTACAAATCATTTAAAGGAGAAATAGTTCCAACAAGACGGCGCAACATGCCGTACAGCGCGCGATACCATCTCTTTGTTGAGTTAATCGTTTGGTGACCGAATTATCTCAATAAATGGACTAGTGTCTTGGCCGCCTCCTTCGTGTGATTTAACACCTTTTTGTTATTCCATTGAAAAAAAAAAAATATAAAAATAAAAAAAGTGTTATGTCTTAAAAAAAAAAACACCACTTATGTTGTCTTAAAATCAACCATATATGTATCAGCAATTTAAAGCAAAAAGATATCGACATATCGACAGCTCAATTCCAAAACATGCAAAGTCGAAAAAGTTAGTTTTGCTCTTAACTCTGGATTGGATTAGCCGATATTTGATAGAATTTGATAGAATTTAAGTTGAAGAATTCAAAGACGTACAAAATTAACAACATCCTAACTCTACTTAGCTTGTTTTAGAATTAAGGTGTCGATATTGAAAACAAAATCATTGACATACAAAGTAGCAGAGATGTTAAAGTTGGTACAATTGTCCTTTTTTTTGGTACATTTTGACCTTCTAAAGTACCGTGGTACTACCGTGACTCATTTGGTACAATTTACAAATTTATCATAGTTTCCCCTTTTTAAATTTTTAATATAACAAACACATTATTGAGTATTTTTAATTGCATTTATTTTTTTAAATTATTATTTCTTTCATCAGGATTTAAAAATCTTTCTTTTAAATTACAATTTTTATATATGCAATATGCACTTAAAATTATTAACATGGTTAATTTAGAAATGCAATCAGAAGATGCTCGCATGTATGTATTTTTACAAAGGCTAACTTTTTTGTTCCGCCAAATAGAACGTAATTTCACGAATAAAAATGTTTTGGATGAATGTGATATCTATATCTAGACCTTTACAAAAATCACATGCCCTTTGAAGAAATTTATTGCGGAACAGAAGTGGATTTATATATCTCTACAAATAATATCAATATTTATATTGTTAAAGAAATGAAAGGAAATGCAAAAAAAATTTTGCGAAGTTTTGAGAACCAAAGTCAACTTTAATAACGAAGTTTTAATGTGGTTCCATAAATTTACTCCTGAAAATGTTATTTCAGGTAAATCAAGTAGTATTTTACCTCTTCTATTAAAAATTATCACGAATGAAATTGCAAATTTTGATTCCATCAAAATCCATTTAGAGCTTTAGCTAGGGTTGCCAGTTTTGAAATCAGAGAAATCAGTACATAAGAGAAAAAAATCAGTACAATTGCATAAAAAACAGTACATATACCTTTTTAATATAAAATTGACTATTAATAACATGAAAAGCATAATCTTTTTTAAAACAAAACTTGAATTCATGCTATAATTTGAACAGTGACAAAATTTAATTAATAAAACTGAATTTTTTTTTTAAATAATAATTCAATTCCTTATATATATATAGCGGGAATACAAAGTGAACAACAAAAAATCTAAAACACAAGTTGTTAAAAATTTGATTCTTAATTTCTTGTTAGCTTTTTCAAAGAAACATTCATTTTATTAAAAGAAAAATGTGGGTTCTTTAATATTTTGCTATTTTGACTTAATTGTTGCATTAGGTTTTTTCTTAACCTACGGACACACCTAGCAAATATTTGTCGAAAAAAAAACGTGACCAACATGTGAACTAAAATTTTATTTCCTTTATTCTATTATATTTTTTGAATATAGGTCGGCATAAAATTAAATATAAGTAATTTTTTGCTATTTCTACCAGTATAATTATGTAATTTAATTTTGCAATTAAAAGGTCATGCTTAATCTCTTTTATTTTGCGGATAAAGCCAGTGTCTAATTTAACCAAGAACAGCTTCAAAAGAGGTTTGCTAGAACTCTTCTATAAAAATCTAACATTTAAATTTTCTCAAAAATTTATTATTTGACATTGGCCTTTTTAGCATCAAGCTACAGATATAAAGACAACAATGATAAAAACAAATTAAACACTTGAAATAACGAAGCTTGTTATGTTTTTATCTTCAAAATAATTAAAAAAAAAAATTATTTAAAAGTGATTTACAACTAAATACTATTAATTATTGTAATTATTGTAAAAGGCACAATCGTTTTTCAGACGATTTTGGACTATAGATTTTTATAAATAATATATTTACTATGTATGGACATAAATATTTACAATGTTACAAGTTAAAAATTTGTATGGCCTTTTTGTACATTGTCCACAATTTCTTTCCTGTCTTCAGTCTTCAAGAAATTGTAAAACACATTACAGCTATAACCAAAGTTTGCCTTTATCTGCAATTCACTCTTTAGTTTTTATATAAGGGGCCTGTTTCTCTCTTTTCTCCACTTTGAAAACTACGGACTCGTTCTGTAAAAGCGTTTGAATGTGGAATGGAAGAAATAAAATCCACATTTCGTCAAATTCGTAAACGCACTACCATGTAGAAACACTTTCGATTTTTCTTCTACTGTCTTCTTTTTTCGTCTTGACTCGGCAGAAATCTTATTAATAACTCATCGATAAGAACATCTATATTAATATTTGTATAACAAACAATTTGACAATATGACAAACTATATACTGAACAAAATTAATATATAATAACAGTACATAAACAGTACATTAATGAAAAAATCAGTACATTTGCGTACTGATTTGCTAGTAATTCATAAATCAGTTCTTTAAACAAACAACAGTACATGTACTGATAAAAACAGTACGAATGGCAACCCTAGCTTTAGCTGATGTCGAGCAACTGCAGTCGTTAAAACTGAAAACGGTTGTAGTTTTTGGACGGCAGTAGCTAATTTACAAACTGAGCTGAATGTCCATATGTTTTCTGACATTTCTAGAGTCGTTGCTGGAAATTTATCCATTCCACATTCGTCTGCAAATGTGGAAAGAGTTTATTCTTTTAAAATATAATAAAAACTAAGGAAAGACATAGACTACATGTGCCAACATTATCCAGTCACATACAAACAAAGGATTGGTTAATATCAACAAATTCATGCTGCTATGATGTAAAAATTCTAAATAGTTTATTAACTAAACAAATAAGTGCCTGATTTTGATCTCATATATTTATAACACTTTTATGTACCTTTTTTTATTCATACATACCTATCAAGTATGTTAATGTTAAGTTTTGTTTTTTTGTGTACAATTGAATTTTTATGTATTTTTTTGTTTTAATAAATTTAAAAAAAATGGTACCGTAGCATTTTGAAGTTGGTACAAAATGTAAAACCCCATTTAACATCCCTGCAAAGTAGTAAACGACACAAAGAGATTATGATTTGTTGTTATTTTTTGTGGCACTTTTGCCAATAGGTAAACCTGTTTAAAAAATAGTTTGATGAATATAACTATATCCCAGGCCTGCCATATTTGCCGATTTATCGGCATTTTGCCCATTTTTTGCTAAACACTTAATCCACGGTAACTTTGCTTGTTAACGTGTAATTTATTAATTTTGGGTAACTTTGGACCACTTGTCATAACCTATACAACCAAGTGGAAAGTGGTTTTAAAACTGTATTAACTATTTTATAAAAAACAATTCAAAAATTAAATTTAATTTATTAACACAAAGAATTCTTTTAACTTTATTGAGGAGCATTTGGGCTTATTAGCGAATGAGTAACTATCAAAATCGAAGCTCAACAAAAGCGAAATTAACAAAATTGTATTAATTTTTATATAGAATTTTAAAATCAAATTTTAAAACGTTTGGATTTTGAATAAAAATCTTATAAATCTTTAAATATGATTAACCCTAACAAAGTTATGAAAAAGGAAAATATTTCTTTAATGGAAATTCTGAAAGAGTTCCTCAGCTTTATTTCTGAAAAAGAAAAATAAATTTTAGACCCTGAATTTAGAGAGTTAAAATTTTTAAACTTTTAAGAAGATTTAGAAGGAATTGAAGTAAATTTGCAAAGTTTTTAGCAAAAAATTTCAGACTTAAAACGTGAGGATTCTACGGACGCATTTCCAGTGCCGTCAAAGTTTGTACAACAAATTATGGTCCTTCCACATTCTTCCGCAAATGTGGAAAGAATTTTTAGACAAGTCAACCTTAAAAAAACCAAATTGGAGTTCTTTTTTCTAAAGATTACTCAAAATTTAATAATGGAAAAAATTTTGATGTTGATCTTAAAATGGATTTAATTAAACTATTAAACTCATATCGTCGCTTTTTTTACTAACTGACCTAACGGAAATTTTTTTGAAAATTGAGTTAAGTACAAAAAATAAAAATGTTTGTTAACAAATAATGCACAAAACCAATTTCATTCGTATTTTGGCTAGGAAATGGCTACATATAAGACAAAAACATTAAAAGTTCTCGCTTGTAAAATTTGTTATATGTTAGTTAGGTCGGTTAGTTAAAACAGCGACCATATCTGTGGTCCCAAGCAATAACCGCCTAAGTCTTAGTTAAAAAAAATGTTCAACTATAAAAGCTATAACAATTTTATGTTTTTATATGGGTTATATGTAAGTAAATGGTAGATTATTCTGTTTTGTTTAATTTTTGTGTTAATAAAAATATGTTTTATTGATCTTAAAAGGGATATTTTTAATATGCCGATTTTTTTTTGAAAATATGCCGATTTTTTATCAAAATGTTCTGGCACCCCTGCTATATCCCTCTTTCTTTTCGCTCTCCCACTAACTCTTTCTCTCTCTCTCTATATATATATATTTAACTGTATTATCAATCGTGTTTTGTAACAGCGTTGCCATAATTTTATTGAAAATAACTGCATCTTAAGAAAGAAAAAAACTGAATCTAACTAAAAAAATATTGCGCATAAAAATTGCCAAAATAAAAATATATAATTTAATTAAGAGGGGTAACCAAGGACATGTAGTCTTGCGTTTTTTTTACGATTTTAATGTAAACTCAAATGCAGCTTTAAAAAAGAAACATAAAGAATCATAAAATGTAAGCAGGGACATAATTAAACTTTCAGCCAAATAAACTACTCAAAATTGTACATTCGTACAATCCTCATGCGTTGTTAATTGGGGTATTTGACGATAAAATCACGTTTGTAGAAAAAACGAAATGTTGTATATTTTCCAAACTGTTTATTTTGCAGAGTCAAGAAGGAAACGACGAAACATACAAATTAAAAACAATAAAAGTATTTTATTAGAATTTATTGAAAAATGATTAATTAGTTTTGGGTAGTTTATTTGTACACGGAAAGTGCGCCTTTCCCAAGCCGTTTGTGTTTTTTGTTTGGCTCTTAAAGATTGGCTCTGTTATACGAGTATATGTTAAGCAAATAAGTTAAGGTTATGGCTTAAGAAATACAAAATAATATAACAAAGTTGAAATTAAAAAATTTTAATGCAAAAACTGCAAAATCTGCACAATTAAAAAAAAAAAACTAATTTTTTTAACAAAAAACTTCATAACTGCTCAATGCTTAGAAGAACTGCAAAATACAGATAAATCTGCACACTTGGCAACGCTGCTTTGTAGCCAAAGTGAATTCCTTCGACCCCCGTTAACAACAAATGCCGTTCACCATTTTATTTTATGGTTTTCGTTTGTTCATGTAAAAAAAACAAATAAAAATTTCTTTTTTTCTTAATTATGAACTAGTATTACACTTAATGGTTAACATTATTAGGACTAGTGCTTAAATAATAATAAGGAGTAGTGTGAAAACTAGTCCAAGTTTAGTGTTCATTCATGGCAATTTGTTGGTGGCATTGGAATGCTGGCATTAAATTTATTCACCTTAGAAGGTAATTTAAGGTGCTATTTAAACAAACTTCATAGTTGTTCATAGGAAATGGTTATTTCCATTTGTTGCCAGAGTGTAAAGTAAAATGTTCATAAAAGTTTTTGTGTGTAAAATGCCGATTATGTAAATATTACACTTTGGACACAGTTGAATATTTTATTAAAATAAAACTGTGGTAAAATAAAATATGTAGTTGTTTTTTTTCTTCTTTAAATGAAATTTCCATTTTTTAAGTCTTTTATTTATTGAAAATAGTACTGGAAGTTAAAAATACTTTGTAATCCTTATCAAGATAAATGAAGTTTTTTATTTATGATGGTAAAAAATTTCGTCGAATTACGATTTAAATTTAAAGATATGGCTAAGACAACTTTGTATGTAAAAAAGTTAATATGTAGAAATAACTGCTCCAAATTTCGACGGTAACAAAAATATACATACGATAACAGTCAGTATTAGGGATGCCAAACGGGAAATCCCGAAATCCCGGGATTTTTCGGGATTGATAAATCCCGGGATTTATTTTTATGAGTCCCAGGATTTTTAACATATCAACTTTTATGTACAAAAATGTTCGTTTTTATTGAATTTTTATACTCTTTCCAAAAATTTTTTTAAAAAATTATATTTAAGTTTATTTTTATTGTAAATAATTCTTATTTTTGAGTTTAATTTTTGTTTTTGGAACACAGCAAGCATTTAAAATTTTCATTTTTTGCTTGATATATGACGACTATTTCTGGATTTTTGTATTTTGCTTAATAAAAACCATTATTTTAAGAAGAAACGAAATTTGCAGATTCACATCTCAAGCCTGTTTTATAATTACGTTTAGCAAGTTCAGCTTTGGCTTAAGACATAATACCAAAATAAAAATGATTATTTTTATGCAAAATATAAAAATCATGAAATAATTGTTATATATCAAGCAAAAAATAAAAATTATTCACGTTCCAATTAAAATAAAAATGATTATTTTTATGCAAAATATAGAAATCAATAAATAATTGTTATATACGAGTATCAAGCAAAAAATAAAAGTTTTTTACGATCCAATTAAAGTATATTCGGAAACTAAAGAATAAAAGTTGATATAATTATAACAATTAATATGAGCTTTATGAAATAGCTCATATTCCTTCCGGTCCAATAATAATAAACAAATTGCTTAAAAAACATACGGTAAATAAAATAATTTTTTTTTTATAAATAAACACTATCTGACGTATTCATAAAAAAATTATTTAAACTTGAAATCTGTTTTAAGAAATATTTGTTTAAACATTTTGTTTTAAAATAAATTTTAAACGTACTTTAATTATTGCTTATGAATCTCGTCCTCACCCTGGAGGTGTACTGCACTGCAGTCGATATAGTGTTACAGTTTTTAACTCAGCTATCGAGATCGATAGCAGTGTATTAATGTCGTACAACTTAATTCACATTAAAAATTGAATTGCTGTCAAAAAACCGGAATGAATTGATCTAGAAAAACTAAGAGTTACGTATATTTTTTTAAGCTTTTTTCAGAATCTGATCAGTTTGATCATGGGGTAGGCCAGTGTTATTTATAAACATATGTATAAAATAAATTTTTTTGTTGTTTTCATTTTTAAAAATTTATGTTACGTATATAAAACCTTTTGAATATTCAAAAACTGTTGTTTATTAAAAAAAAGTAGCATCTTCAAGAAACACATTGAAAATCCCGGGATTTCGGGATCGGGATTTCCAAAATCCCGAATCCCAGCATTTTCAAAAATCAGTCCCGATTGGTATCCCTAGTCAGTATGTAGACTTTCTTTAGAATCTTTATGCATATGCCTTTTGGCGCTTTAATGGAAGACGGTTTATGAAATTGTATTTATATTTGCATGTTTTAATAAATAAATAGGAAAGTGTTATCGTATGTAGCCTTTTGTTACATGGTGTACATTAGAGTGGCAAAAAAAAAAAAGAACGATAGTGAATTCTTTAGTGAATGAATTACCTTATTTGGTTCCTTTGTATAAAAAAACATAAGAAAAGATAAACACACTGTTTTATTGTTGGTATTTTGTTTAAGCTTTGGTATTGTTGCAAATAAAACTTTTTGAGTGTATGTAATTCTCATTCCCTCTGTAGTCTTCTTGGCTGATAGCTTTGGCTTTTCTAACATTATTAAGGAGAACGTTTCCAGATGATCTGGTTTAAGCAACCAGGGAAAAGCGCATTGGAACAGCTTATCCTCCAACAATAAATTTCAGTATTTTTATCAACTATGGAAATGAGGAATTAAGCTAACAAACAAAATCTTTTAATGAAAAACATTTAATATAAAGTTTGGAGCCGATTGGATAAAGAATAGTCGAGGCGAAAATCGATTGAAATTTTGAATAGTGAATACAAGGCGAAAATGTCACTTTTTATAAGCTTTTGCAAAATTTTTTTTATGTCTTAAAAGTTTTATTCCAGAAAATCGAAATTTATATTATGTTTCGAAAAAGGTATAAGAACCCGAAATCGGTTAAAATCTCGCCCGTAAATAAATAATGACGCAGACCACAAATGTGCCACTTATTATTTGACCGAGAAATTCCAGCACACACCTTAAAGATTTTTGAAATTGGTTTCTGTAATAAAGAGTGATTCATCATGAAGTTCGATTTTTAATATGCTTTTTTTTACAGATCACGCGTAACTCACATCAAACTGCTTTGTCATTGTTGTTTAGTATCGTTTGGCAAGTCATTTTGGAAAGACACACACCACAATATCGTCTCTGAACTGTTCAGCTGTATTTTCAATATCAGCGTTCTGTGAGAAATGAAAATCCGGTGTTTTATGGTGTAATTTTGTTCAGTGCTGAATTCATTTCAAGGAAACACATCAATGGATACGTTAATAAAGAAAATTGCCGTATTTAGGCTGATGAGCAACCCGAAGGGTACCAAGAGCTACCATTACATCCATTAAAAACAACGGTATGGTGTGGGCTTGTGGAATCATTCGTCCATATTTTTTTAATAAATGAGTTTATTCTATGAGCTAAATTTCATTATGTATTTTTTTTCTAAAGCTTTTTGTAATAGTTCTATTCCTTAAATTTTTAGGAATAACTTTATACACTACCAGACTATTATCTTGTATCTTCTTGTTACATTTTATATTTTAATGTTGAATATAATAAAGTAACTTATGAAAAAGAAATAATTCCCAGATTCTACTTAATAAATGATGAAAATCAAAATGTTACCGCCAATTGTAACCGTTATCGCACCTTGTTAACAGACTATGTGCTTCCTGTAATTCAAGCGCATGGTCTCGGTGAGCTCTGCTTTCAACAAGACGGCACTACGAGCCATACAGCGCGTGAAACAATGACCTTGTTGAGAATCATTTTGGTCAGTACTTAATTGCAGGTTTTGCTAAGGTAAATTAGCGACGTAGATCGTGCGATGTCACACCTTTGGACTATTTTTTCTGGGTATATGTAAGGTCTGAGAGCTTCAGGAAGCCAGCTATGATTGACACTTTGGTACCCAATATTACTCGTGTTATTCACGAGATACCAGTCGCTACGCTCGAAGAAATCGCCTAAAATTGGACGAATGGACCACCTCAGACGGAGTCATAGCCAACATTTACATTATATTATTTTCAATGCCATAAATTTTTCTTTGAGAACACTTTCAAATTGATGTGTTGTATCTTACACTATAAATTAAATCTCAAGATGAATCACCCCCTATAATTTTTTCGATTCAAAAAACTCAAAACTGTGAGACATGGAAAAAGGTTTTTTTGGGGAGGCGTTAACCTCTCCTCTAATCGTGTTTGCGATGTTTTCCAAATCTCCAGTTTCAAATGTTTTAAAATTGTCTTTCACAAAATCGAAAAAAAATTGAGACTTGCACATCAGGGAGTTGTTAAAAACACCTTAGAGAATGAAAATAAAATTAAATACGCTTGGGTAAGGCAACCATTTGATTTTTACGGAATTCGAGAAAATGCCTTTTTTGCACAAAATTGGTCAATAGGGTAAAGTTCGTCCGGTTTTATTAAGTTTCAATTAAGGCTATTTAGAGTTCTATGTCATAAACAACAAGGACTATATAATCTTAAAATTTGATCAAAATCGAATCCCCGGCAAATGTAAAATGACAAGATTTAAAGTCAATTTTCATTTTTTGGAAATTTTAAATATTTCTTTAAATTGATAACGAAATTTCGTCGGGTATATTAATTTTTTGATTAAAGTTGTGTTAACTATTTTCTGTAATTACTTATTAATATTTAAATAACAAAAAACGAAATTAACCCTTTTATGCACTTGTGGGCAAAAATTTCCCAATACGTTTTTAACATTAAAAATGCAGTTTCATTCAAGCATCTGCTTAATAAAAGTAAATAATATTTAATTATAGATCGAAAAATTAAAAATTTACTGCTACATATACTGGGTGAAAGGGTTCGTAACTAAAATTATAATATTAAGAACTCCACCAAATTTTATATCAGCAGCCGTATTCTCGATCGCTAAAATGCTAAAAAAAAAATTAGGGAAAATATTTTAGCGATGTCGCTAAATCTGTATTCTGTAAGTTCTATTGCTTAGCTAAAATGTAATTACGAATTTGAAATCTGTAGACTATTTTTTTCTTCTTGCTTTGGTGAACTGCTGTTAAAGAGACAAAAATATTGTATTCATTTCTGACAATTCATTAAAGTGTTTCCTTATTTTACAGTTTGCTTTCCTTCAAAATTCTTAACACTTTTCTTCAATAACTTTTAATAATATGTTTTAAAATCTCAATTTTAAAAAGTTATTTTAAAAGCTCTACTCGAAATTTATTTAGAATTTGCCAGAGATGTATTTGAGTAACACTTAAGTGGAGTATTAAAAGCAGTATTTTTCATTACAAAACGAATTGCGGCAATTATGTGAACATTTTCAACAGATGGCATCTGTACAAATAGTTTGTTTATTTTATGTAAACAAAAAAACATACAGGCCCTTATCATGTAAAACGCAAGGCAGCGCCAAAGAATTACATTGAAAGCAAAAACAATGTCATAAATATTTTGTAATTTTGTTGTTGCTTTCTACAGAAATTCACATTTCGTTTTAAAATTACAAGAATTTCTGTAGAAAGCAACAACAAAATTACAAAATATTTATGACATTGTTTTTGCTTTCAATGTAATTCTTTCGCGTTGCGGTGCGATTTACATGATTAGGGCCTTAATGCGCGCTATAAACTTACTGTGAAGAGGAAGCATTTGCGTGGATTATTCGATATTCCAAGCGAACAATTTCGGGAACTATTAAGACTTCCAGTGGAGGATTGTCAAGATTTTATTGCAGAAGTCTAAATTAAGAAATACACGTTTGTCTAAAGCGCTTCGAGTTTTAATTGCACTGCGTTTTTTTGCACAGGGTAAAACAAAACGATTGAAAATATATCAACAAAATCCATAAATGTTATTATTCTTCTAAAGCGTTCAGCTTCTCTGCTAAGGCGTCCCATTGCTCATCAAGGCTTTTAGCTTCGGTGGAATTTACAAATCTTAAAAAAGTGAATTTTTCTTTGTGCTCCTCCAAATACTGAATGAGCATGTACTTTTGTTCTTAACAAGAAACATTAAATGCGACTGATAGTCCAAGAGTGATTGAAAAACCAATGCACCCACAAATAGTGACTGTTTGGTGCGGTTTATGGGCTGGCGGCATCATCGGGCCGTATTTTTTTTTTCCAAAATGAGGCCGGTCAGGCAGTTACTGTAAATGGTGTTCGCTATCGTGGGATAAAAACGAACTTTTTATGGCCCGAATTGGAAGATATGGATGTGCCGTGTTATCTCACGTAGTGGCGATGTCAATTGGTCGCCAATATCATGTGATTTTACACCGTTGGGGTTATTTGAAAGAAAAGATATACGTCGATAAGCCAGCAACAATTCCAGAGCTAAAGGATGAGATAATTCGGCACATTAACGGCATAGAACCTCAATTATGCTTCAGCGTCATCGAAAATTTGGACCATCGGAGGTGTGGCGCCGCGACCTCGGCGATTTTTGCTTACCTTTTAGCACCTTTAAGTTTTCGCTGCTACGATAAAAGTTTAGCATTTAAGAGACCAACAATTACTTATTTAGCTTTGGAGAATTAAATTTGTATGTCATTGGCAAATTTAGCAATGCACGTTACATAATTGCATACGTACCCAAAAATCGCTAAATTAACTTTATAGTCAAAAATTATTTTCGGCAATGAAATATTTTATTAATTAATTCATTTATTAATGATGTGCTAATAATCCCAATTTTTGAATGAA
Organism: Pollenia amentaria; assembly: GCA_943735925.1. Lineage (NCBI taxonomy): Eukaryota > Metazoa > Arthropoda > Insecta > Diptera > Polleniidae > Pollenia > Pollenia amentaria. The sequence continues at coordinate 204,562,358 of OX031009.1, read as the reverse complement.
AATACTGAAATTCATTGTTGTGGGAAAGCTAGTTCCTATGCGCATTTCGCTGGTTGCTTAGGCCAGCTCGTCAGGAAACTTTTTCCAAATACTTTAAAAAAGCTAAAAATATTATACAAGTAAGACCATAAAGTGAATAAGAATTTTAAAACACTCAGGTCTTAAATGTAAAAATATCAAAGCTTCAACAAAGTCACAACAATAAACCGTCAATCTTTTCTTTCTTACATTCCCCTACAATTGGCTGGTTTTTTTCCAACACGAATTGTAGTTGTAAGAGGATAGAAAGAAAAAAACAAAATTAAAAAAACAAGTTGCTTAAATAAAGCAGCTTGCCATTTCAGTTTTTTATTTGCCGGGCACATGCAAATTTATTATCAAAAATTATTTTCGGGAATGAAATATTTTATTAATTAATTCATTTATTAATGATGTGCTAATAATCCCAATTTTTGAATGAAAATACTGAAATTTATTGTTGTGGGAAAGCTAGTTTCTATGCGCATTTCGCTGGTTGCTTAGGCCAGCTCGTCAGGAAACTTTTTCCAAATACTTTAGAAAAGCTAAAAATATTATACAAGTAAGACCATAAAGTGAATAAGAATTTTAAAACACTCAGGTCTTAATAGATTTTTAGCGATAGAGATTTAGCTTTAGCGAAATACAGAATACGGCTACAGAAAGGTGAATAATTGGCTAAATATGAATTATTGACAAAAATAGCGTTTACCAGAAAAGTAGCTTAAAAATTTTATTTCCAAAATTAAATGCCAAGAATATCATCTGTATTAAAGAAACAAAATCCACTTAATTTTTTTAGAATATACATATGTGCACAGTTACAATATAAGACCCAGTGCCAAAAATTGCACTCGATTTTGGATCAATAGGTCGAACAAGTTTACAATCATCTTTATTCCCTAAAGTGTTGTAGTGTATCTAATGGCAGAGATTGACTAGTTACGTTATAACTGTTTGTTTCTATTTGCCCAATTTTTTATTATTATTATTTTTATTTTATTTTGAATGTGTCAACAATAATAAATCTTAACAATATGGTTATGCTGATTGTGTATATTCTGGGAGTTTTTATGACACCTTTTATATTTTTCGCCTAAAACAATTTGTCAGTAAAACACTTGCTATTTCACAACGAAATTTTATTAGAGTTTATCTATTTCAGTTTTAAGACTCATCATTTGTTTTATTATTCTCGTCTATTAACTGTTTCCGTATCACTGTTTTGTAGAAAACCAGCAAGAATGTAAAGTATATGATACTCTACACGTATGTTGTACAGGGCTGTGAAGTCGAAGTTGAGGTTTTTGAACTGGAGTCGGAGTAGTAGTACCCACAAAAACTTGCAACTCCGACTTTAACATTTTACGGCATTAAAAAATTTTTCTAATATTTTCCAAAATAAAAATTCTTTGAAATTGGCGTTGCAATATTTCAAATATCGAATTGAAACCGTTCAAAAGGTACTGCATTAAAAATAAGTTAGACTGCTATATTCGTAAATTTTTTCAATTTGCCCATCCCTATGACGTAGAATATGTTAATATGATAGCAATATTTATTACGGTTTTAGACGTACAGTATGATTTCTAGCCATATAGAACGAGTATGTACAAAATCTTATATCATTCCGTGCATTATGCCACCTTTTATGTTAGTTTTTGCAATAAAATTGCTCATTTTTAAGGGTGGTTACTCTACATTTTGATTCATAACTCTTATCCTACTTATCGGACTTTGTTGGATTTCAATCCCAAACTGCTTAGGAATTAGCATTTTGACGCCAACATTGTTCTTATCTTTTGAGTTTTTCAAAAGTGAGCGTTTTTTACACAGACGGACAGACAGATCGACATGGCTCAATCGACTTAGAATTACTCAAGAAACTAGAATATACATACGTTATCGGGTCTTAGATGCACAATAAAAAAGTTTCGCACGGAATGATAAACTTAGAATACCCTCATTCACCACTAGTGGGTATAAAAAGAGTTTCAAGTAAAATAAGGACCAGTCTCATATATATTTAGCATTAAGGTTAAAGAAGGAATTGGAGTCGTGAGTCGGAGTTGCACTTTAAAAATTTCAGCGTTTGGAGTCGGAGTCGGAGTTTGTACTATTTTCTGACGACTCCACAGCCCTGATGTTGAATATACAAAAGACTTTTTAATCAATAAGGAATTATTTTAAATAAATTGACGAAGGTAAAGGAGTATATATTAGTTTATCATTCCGGTCGCGACTTCTGCAATATTGATCCTAGCCCCTATGAAGTATATATATTCTGGGTCTCTATGAGTAGCGAAGTTGATCTAACGATGTCCGTCTTTCCGTGTGTAGGTGGAAATGGGTTTTCCGAATACTCCAGAAATAATGGGAAGAACTATGTTGTTATATTATTTTTATTATATATACCCCGTTAAAGTCTGCTAAAGAAATTCAGCCAGATCCGTCCATAGAACGCTGAGGTATGAGCGAAAAACCACGACTGCCTCTAATTTTACTCTTAAGAACGGTAAGAGAAAATTTTTTAAAATTGGTACACAAAGCTGGGCTATTAATACAAAACCACTCTCAAAATATGGGCGGGGTTGGAAAAATGGGTGTGTAACCTCCAGTACAAATACATAATTGATTTCTGTATATCTGGAGAACGGAAAGAGCCAAAGATTCCAAATTATGTACAAGCATCTTGGTTTAATAATAAACTTTAAACATCTGACGTGGGCGAAGCATACAATAAATTTACCTAAATGAAGGGTATTTATATACTTTTCTAAAGAAAGTCTACTTTTTGTCACGTAACGCCACCAAGGTTTTTAAATTGTTTCGCAAAGAATAATTTGTATTTTTTTTAAATTTTTTTGTATATTGGTTTTAAGCAAAATTAAGTGAAAGAATGAAAAATTTGAACAACATGGGTCTAAAATACAAGCTAAATTGCTTGGTGGCGTAACGTGATACTTTTGTGGAAGTGCCCATATACCACTCCTATTTGCTTTTATATTTTTTTTTTATTATTCCTACACTAAATCCCGCGAAGCTTTTCGCTTGTCTGCAGGAGACCAGAGTCTCTGGCGGGAATCGAACCCGCAACCCCGGTACTGATAGACTGGCTCACTACCAGCTAGCCTACCGGGGCACCCTAGTTAGTTACTCTAAATAACTCTGTCTCAGCTTATGATTATGAAAAAAAAAAAAAAAAAAAAAATATAATATAAAAATAATAATTCAAGGTTAAGGTTTACATACATGCTTTTTGTGACGCATTTTATCTACGTATCTACATTTTTAAGATACACGTGTGTATGTTAAATTTTGTTGAAGAAACAACAAAGACAATATAAAAATAGATGAAAACGATTAACTTGTTTTGGTAAAAACAACAACGACATTACAAGAAGAAAAACATACTTTTTTTATTGTCATGTTTTTGAAAAGAAGGAAAAATTCCCGAATTCTATTTGTAAAAATTATTTTGTATGGTAAAGGGTGGTCCAACCATAATGCACGCTGTTAATTGTGAGTCACACCTTAACTTCAAGTTTTTTGCCCAACATAATTTAACATTTCTTTTTTTCAGTGTTTGAAAAATTCAAACATGGAGAGGTACACAATTTTACGAAAATAGGAGTTCGGTATCGCGATTTGATAATGAACTTTTTGTGGCCAGAAATTGAGGATATGGTTCCAACACGATGGTGTCACTTTCCACACAGCCAATGGCCGTGTTATCTCACGTCGTGGCGATGTTAATTGGCCGCCACGATCATGTGATTTGACACCGTTGAACTTCTTTCTTTGGGGATATTGAAAAAAAGGTGTACTTCAGTAAGCCAAGAACATTTCAAGTGCTAAAGGATTAGACGATTTGACACATTAACGACATTCTACCTCAACTCAACCATCGGATAGAGGTATATTTTAATTCACACATAATTTTCATAGTTCCTGATGAAACTGTTTTGAATAATTAAAAAATAAATGATGATTGAAGCTTCTTCTCACTGATCCCTCTGCTTTGGGCTTGCAAAGCAAAGAGTATGAAAAATAAATTTCAAGGACGAATACGGGAATTAATTAACTTTCAAATGCTTATATCAATCACAGTATTACATTTATTTTCTCTCACTTTTACTAAAGTCAATTCCGTTTTTGGATTATTTTAAGTATGGAGCCCTTTAATAAACCGTATTTGAATATAACATTCTGTACTTGATTTAAAAAAATCCGTTCTTACCGTATTATTGAGAACGCGTTGCCTTGATTTTTCTTTTGAGTGTAAGTGACTTATTTTATAGAATATCGTATGTTTAAATTTTCTTGACTTCAGATCCATAAAATTTGTATGACACCATAAGTTAAAACTATCAAGATCATCTTAGAGTGGTTGTGTTGACATTACTGTTTTGGAATAAATTATTACCTTTCGGGACTGCGGATGGAACAGGTATAGATTTAAAATTACAAATGCGAAACAACATGCGCAGATATATACTCTTCAGATAAGTGGACATACTTTAGGGAGGAATAGAAGAGAAACTGATTTTATCAAACTTTTATATAAGAAGGTCATTATTTACTTTATCAAATGTTGTACCAAAATCTGTTTAACTGGTTTCAGTTTGAATGATAGAATAGTATGAGGGTATAACAGCTGTTGTAAATTCCAAAATATTAGTAGAAGTCGAATGTCCATTTCTAAATCCATGTTGGTATTGTGACAGCAAGGAAGATACTTGATGTGATATATTTTCAGTCGCTATTTTTTCAAACAGTTGTGGCATAACACTTAATTTAGCCATGCCTCTTATGTTTGAAATATTCGGTCAGCATCCGGATTTAAATAAGGGTATAATGATAGATTTTTGCCAGTAATCGGGGAATAACCATTTAAAAGTTAAAATCGAAATTAAGGAGCATAAACATTTAGTACACAACTGGGATCTCCATCAGAGCCATAACTTCTGGAGAATTTAATACGTTTGGCATCATCCATAGCAGTTGTTTCGTGTGAAATTGGACAATTTATTACTGAAAATTCAGTTATTTGAAATTGTTAATCAGATAAAAGATTTGTTTCCTTATTTAAGTATGAGAAGGAAACAAATTTAGAAAACATCTGACATATATCTATTAGGAACATTAGAGGATTGACCACTTACACGTCTCCGCTGAACTGCTGGGGAAGATTCAACGGCGTCCAGGGTCGTAGGGGAGCGAAATAAAACACGTTTCTCTTAACCACGTTACAATAAGTATAATTTTATTTACTACTTTCGACGCTGGTTCTGATCCCCTGCATCAGAACCAGCGTCGAAAGTAGTAAATACGAAGTTTACCACTCGGGTGTTGACCAAAGCCTCTGTTATCTTTTAAATGCCCAAATAACCCCCGGCTGCCTGGTCATGGGTTTCATGTAAGACCCGTTGTCGTAACGCCTCGGGAACACACAACTTCCACTGCACGCTTTCTTGCAGAGGGGCCCCGTCACGTGGTGGTATATTTGGTTGTAGATGATGGAATAGTCGGGGTGGGCCATAGGCCGATGGAAAAGTCGGGTCGACCGCCATACACGATGACTCGCTCGGTGCCCTCAATTTCTTGAGTGGGAACTACTCCTAAGCCGTAATCACTTGCATCTGTTTTGAGGACGAAAGTATTGCCAAAATCAGGACAGGACAATACCGGAGCCTCGGTTAACTTCTTACGCAGAGTCTCAAATGCGTCTTGTTTTTCCTGGCGCCACCTCCAGTGCTCACCCTTCTTTAATAATTTCGTCAGCGGCTGGCATGTTTTCGCAAAGTTTTAAGTTCTGAATACTTCCGTCAGATTGGCCAAGTGTTCTTCGAACGTTTTCCCGATGACAATAACATCGTCAAGATAAGTGAAAGCATTCGGCTCCATGTCTGGCCCTATGACCCCGTCTAAAACTCGTTGAAAGGTGGCCGGTACGGAATGCCGGCCGAAAGGCATGACTCGCCACTAGTACAACCCTCTGCCGTCCACGGGTGTATTTCTTGCTTTGTTCTTGCATTGGAAGATCCTTTAGATTGATACTGCTGATGTACTTGGCATCTCGTAATCGGCCCAGTATGGTAGCAATTCGGGGCAAGGGGTAGGCATCCGGTATGGACCTTTCATTAAGTTGGCGGAAGTCCATACAAGTACGCCACGTCCCGTTGTTCTTTCCGACCATTGTGATGGGGAAACTGTACGGACTCGAGGAAGGTTCAATGCATCCCTTCTCAAGCAATTTGTTACCTCTTCGTCGATAATGGCTTGCATGGCGGGATTGCGCGGGGCGTACCTGATTTTTACAGGGTACTCGTCCCTCATGACGATCTGGTGGGCGGCCACGTTGGACACAATTCTTCTTCCAGAAATTGATTAATCTGTTCCTGACGCGTTAGCTGGGGCTTAGGCTGTAATGATCTGAGACGGGCCCTAGACTGTACTGTATTGCTTACCTTGGCCGTGCTCGCTACCAACACTGCACATTGGATCCTGGGGTCGAAGGTGCGCAGGTAGTCGGCCCCTAGGATAATGCCTTCCGTTGCCGACTCCATGACCAAGAAGTCCTGGGGCACGGTCTGATCGCCAAAGGTTACCTCATATGTAACTGCTTGCGTAATCACTTTACTGGACCCATCAGCCAGCACTACCTCGATGTCTACATCAGTTTTCGTTGTGTTGGCGGGCACCCCCTGGATCACTGCTGGTGTCGGGAAGCTTCTGGTGGCCCCTGTGTCCACTATGCCGGAAAACAGTTCTCCTTTTTTTTTATTATTCCTACACTAAATCCCGCGAAGCTTTTTGCTTGTCTGCAGGAGACCAGAGTCTCTGGCGGGAATCGAACCCGCAACACCGGTACTGATAGAATAGCTCACTACCAGCTAGCCTACCGGGGCACCCATCCTTGAATGAGGATGTGGGTGGAGAGTTTACTTTCCAAAGAGTTCCGAAAGATCCGGTCCCCCTTCTGGGCATCTGTCATGTCGGCGTGCCGCATTAAGATTAAGTCCTGCAGCGCGAGTACATAATCTTTGAACCGTTCCCGCGGACGCTGGATAGGTTTCCGAATTTCATCGTCCAATTTATCGAAATATCGTGAGGGCAGAAAGAAGGTGAGAAAGTCCTGCTTGAAGGTTTCGGAGCCATACCAAGGCCTTCTCTTGGAAAAATTCGGACAGTACCGGCAGGATATCATTTAAGGGAATTTCGTACATGTCCGCCAATTCCTCTATGCGTTCAACAAAACTGAGTGATTTATCTCCGCCAGTGTAGGTGACACACGGCCTTCTTCTAACACACGGCCTTCCTCTCTCCCCTTGGGAACGCTCGTGCCACATGGTGGTCGCACGGGCTCCTCTGTCTTGGCCGGAATGGCTTGGTTATTCATCCCAGTCTCGGACAGCAGATTCGGGAACGCGGGAGGAATTTGGTGCTGTGCCTGCAGCCGCAAAACTTCCGTTCTGGCTTCCTCTTCGTGCTCTGCGGCTACGAATTTGGCGAAACGCTTCCGCATTCCCTCCACGGTGCCCGTTGGGGTTTGCTGGAATTGTTGGAGATAGCCAGCCAGCTCATCCTTCGTTAAATAGTATATCCACGCCGTCCTCGGCATTGTAATGGGCTGCCGCTGCGCCTGCTGGTTCTATTCGCTGTTTGTTGTTGGACCTAAGGTCCCTGCTCGGGCGCCAATGTAACGACACGTCTCCGCTGGGTAGACTCAGCGTCGGCCAGGGTCGTAGGGGAGCGAAATAAAACACGCTTCTCTTAACCATGTTACAATACGTATAACTTTAGCGCCACCTGGTGCAGGGGAGCAGACCCAGAGGCCAGGACGATGTTTACCACTCGGATGTTGACCAAAGCCTCTGCAACCGCGCTGTGGAGGCTGAGGAAGGACAGGGTTGACCTCTCAAGTGTTGTCCTGGGAAACTTCTCTTCAGCGCAGGCGTTGTGAGTATTTGCCCGGAATAGCCAGCAGGTAATATTCACACCACCAAATATGCCACTGAGTGCGATCGAATAATTTAAAAACTACTTCGACTGTGAATTCTCCACTGGCCTAAGTAGTTCTTACCTTATGTCGATCTTGTCACCGACTGACTCATACCAATCGCTGCTCGCCCTTTTATACCGTTTGTGCCGATCAAGGCGAATTCAACTAAAGGTGGTGTTGGAAGTACAACAATCCAAAAACAGCAGAAACAACACAGGGGTTTTTTGCATTGCATTGTTAGTGTTTACGGTCCAAAACGTCAACCGTTCCTAACAAAACACTAACAAATCAAAACAAATTGGCTCGAACTGCCAAAATCAGCTGAGGTTTCGACACCACCTGTCGTTGAATTCGACTTGGTGCCGATAAACATGCATACACACACACACACATAGACCATCATATGAACCAAACAGCTGTGATTGTCCAGTGTTGTAGTGTTGTGTATGGAGACTGTATTCTCACATTCAGATGGCGTTTTCAACCGTTAAATTCATATTACAACTTTAAATAAAGTTAACATTAATTCACATGACTTGGGTATAAAGTAAATAAAATAAAATTTCAAATCTCTTAAATACAATACAAATTTAATATAATTCATGCCTTAAATCTAACAAAATAAACCCAAGGTAATTAATTCATTTATAATATTAAATTCATTAAAATATGCAAGAAATAAAATTAAATAAAAATAATTCTGGTGAGGGCAAAACGAACCCGGTGACTTTGCTCGTCACAAATGTTAGACTAAAAGATCTAGGTTCAATATAAATATTTATGGGATAAAAACTGTAGTACAAACTCCTTATTTGCACTTACATATGAAGTATGTTGGTGTAGGGTGTGATGACTCATAGAAAACTAAATAAAAAGAAACATCGTAAAATATTAATAGATATTTTGTGTTAAATTTATCATATTTTATATTGAAGTTTTAAACTTTATGCGATGACTTAAACAGAAAACAAGTTTTGCAAATGATTTATTAAATTTTATTTCGTATTTTGATTTTCTTCTTTTCTTTTTTATCGATATATAAAAAAAAAAAAATAATAAAGCAAACGAATAAAATATGAATGTGCTTGTTTGTGTAGGATTATTTTTTGTTTGCTGAGCACGGTTTAAATCCAGAGAAAATAAATATCAATATTCACTCTGTATAAAATATTTAATAAGTTTTCAAAGAAAAGATAAATGAAAGGGAGGTCTGAACACATACGGAATGCGCTTGCCTCAAGGAAAGTGCGTTATTTATTGTCTTAAAAATACATATGTATCCTGTCTTCTCTTGAGGCAAGAATAAAGAAATAACCTTTTAATGTGCAAAAAAAAAAAGGATTACAGTATTTGGGTTACTTTTGTTTAAAAAAGTAAATTCTTGTTAAAATAAGAATTTTTTAATAAAATCTTTTCTTTAGAAAAATTCTTTTAAATTAAAATTACAATTACATATTATTTGCTTATGCCTCAATTCTCATCAAACTGTTTTCTTGTGTAAAATATCTTTCGTTGTTCGTTAATATTTTATCATCTATAAGGTGGATTCAAAATAATATAATATAATATAAAATACTCAACATTTTTTATTTTTCGAATTTATTCTTAAATTTAAATTTTAGTTATGTACTTTATACATAGAATAAATTCGAAAAATAAAAAATTTTTAATATAATAAAGTAACTTATAAAAAAGGAATAATTCACAGATTCTATAATATAAAATACTTATAAAATTGAAAGGAAAATCAAACATTTAAAAATTTAGTTTTCGACTGCAGTCGTCTATGGCACTGCAAATAAAATCGACAAATTTTCTTTACACAGAAGAAATTATTAAATTTCTCCAATTACCAAATTTATTCCAAATTCGTAATATCAAGCAAACAAGTTGTTGACTTTGCACCTATTACCAAAATGATTATATTGATTACTAAAAATTTTAAAATTTTGAAAAAATATTTTCAATAAATGATATTTTTAATTTTAATTAAAAAAATAGATATTGGGAATTATTTCTTTTTCATAAGCAACTTTATTATATTCAACATTTTTTATTTTTCGAATTTATTCTATGAGTTAAATTTCAGCTATGTATTTTATAAAGCTTTTTGTAATAGCTCTATTCCTTTAATTTTTTTAGGAATGACTTTATACACTACCCTCCATAGGACGAAAATATTAAATACTTAATTTCTAGACAAACTACACCTTTCAAAATAAAAATAAAATATATATATTTAAAAGCCGTATGTTTGCTTGTTCTCTACAGACTCCTAAGCTACTGAGCCGATTTTCCTGAAAATTTCACAGTAATTTCCTGATTACCCGGTGCTTAACATAGGCTATAAATATATTTTAATTTTCAAGTAGGCTTGGCACCAACCATACAATAAAAAATATGAATAACCTTATAACTGGAGGACGGTTACAGTAAGAGTTCTCCAATATGAACCAAATAACTTCGTTATCAATACACGACATCTGCCTGTCAGCTGGATTACACAAGTGGGCGTGGAACCTCCCATACAATGGCAATAAAGATTTCTACGTATCTGGAGTATTGTAATTGTAGTAGTCCAATTTTTTACAAATAGCTTAGATAACATCCCACAACATATTTCAAAAGGTAGGTTCAATGGGAAAAGTAGGCATGGCACCTCCCATACGAAGACACTTGACATTTCTGTATATCTGTTGAACGTTTACTGTAAAATCATTCAAATTTAGTCCACGATGCTTTGCTTTTTCAAAAAATCTTACCATTTTTATTTCGATGTGCGTAGCAAAGCGCTCCGGTTTAAGCTAGTCTATAATAAAAAATAAATTATTAACAAGAAGTACATTTTAAGTAAGAAATACCTTTTTAGCAAAATATACCTTCTTTAATAAAATGTGCCTTTTTAATAAAAAATATCTTTAAAAAAAAGTACCTCTTTAATAAAAACTGCTTCTGGTATTGATATTATGGTATATAACAGGTTTTGCTTAGTAAATTGTTACAAAAGTTGCGTGTTATTTAGTCTCGTTTTAACGTTTGCTTTTAATATTTTGTAATTTAAAATTAGATTTACAAACAATTCTATATTAAATATTGATTAAGGTTATTGTACTTACAAACAAACTTTTACATAATACAATAAAATTATCATACAAATTGCTTTTAACATACCAAAACATGAAACAGTAGGTAACGAATATAAGAAATTAAAAAAAACCACCAAAATTTTTATTATAATTGTTTCCAATTTCTATTTATTTCAGCTTATGGTCTAGTTTTTATTTTATAAAAAAATTAATCTTTATTTTTCTATCGAATTTTCGTAACTCCGTTGTGTTACGTCTTCAGGATTAAAAATTTTTTAAAAACCAATTACATAAAAAACAAATTAACAAAATTTCTTAAAATAAAAATATTGACAGCATTTGAAAAAATTCTTATGCTAACAAAATATTTAAACATAATCTATTACAGTTTAAAAAATTTTTTTTAGTTTCCGTTTCTATGTTTATTAACTAAATGTCTATAACTATGGGCTACACTATCTGTATCTGTCTTATAATTTATTCTTAATAAATTTGGAACCTTTATTATTTGAAGCATTTCTAACATATAACGTCTCTTGTAAATACTCTCTGTGTTTAAAATTGTTACAACATAGAATGTACACACAATTTTTAGTTAATTTTATTTTTGCTGTCAAATGGTGAGCCACATCGAAATAAAAACTTAAAACGGTTAAAGCACTGCTTAAATCCTATTTGCAAATAGTGTCGTTTATCAGGAAAGGTTTTCGTTAGTTAGCTATTCGCAAAAAAAAATTTTATTTACTGTTTAAGCGCTAATTTTCTCAACTGGCAATATAAATATTTGCGAATAAGCCGTGCGTATAAACGTAGTAACAGTAATGGAAGAATAACTCAAGTATTGCTTTCAACATCTTAAAATTAAACCAATACTGCTAACAAAATACGTCCCTGTTTGGGATTATCAACACAAGTGCAATAGATGACACACTATCTCAACTTAATAGTTTTCACCAAGAGATAAAGTTTACAATTGAAGTGGATAAAAATGAAAGATAACCATATTTGGACACACTGATTATAAGAAAAGACGAAAAAATTTAAATAGATTGGTACCATAAAGCGACATTATCTGGAACAGATGAAGCGAGCTTTGCGTTTGGTTTATGTAGTTAAATTGAACTAAGCGCATAGTGGCCCGAAGTTTTCTGATTTTATTCAAACTTGATTAATTAGATTCAGAACATATCATTTATAGAATTCACGTTTTTGTTTTTTATTATATGTTGTCCTATTTGAAATATCTTTCAAGCAAAGCAAAAAAAAATGTTGGTCTAGCCAGACCAAGAAGGTAATTTTAAAGACTTTTACATAAAAATCGAATTTCACCCCACTAATTTGCTCCAATCGAATCCAAATTAGTTTAATTCGATTCGGCACATATTAGTTATAGGATTCACGTCCTTTTTTTTCGATTTTTTGTTATATTCGAAAAATATTGCAAGCAAAATACAAATTTGGTCTGACCAGACCAAGACGGAAGTCCTAGGGTTAAAGACGAGAATTGCAGGACACAAATCGGATTTAAGATGTAGAAATAATTCACTGACACATAAAACATTATTAAATATTTAATATTATTAAATATTATTAAATACGATTATTTCAAAAAGTAATAAACGGTGCGGAGGGAGGGCAGCGCCGTTGAAATCATCGATTGTACGGACTTGTCAGTCACGATGTCGTAGTGGTAGAGTGAGCATCACGCGTGCGCTGTGGAGACATTTTTTAATAGGAATGATTCTTACGTTATTGCTCACCGACAATTTTGTTCAAAGTTCGGTATTCGGCGAATATGTCATGGACCGAGTGTAAATTTAATTCGTTCGTGGGTGCAGAGATTTCGCGCAACTGCTTCGGCTATGAATGTCCCACGGCTAGGGCCCAGTCGATCTTCAAGGACTCCCGAAAACTGCACACACAGCCAAAGCTTCGATGAATTTGCTTCGGGAAAATTTCCCCCAAAAATTTATCAGTCGCTTTGGGGACATCCCATGGCCACCGAGGTCGCCGATCTATCTCCCACGGATTTTTTTTATGGGACTACCTCAAAGAGATGGTTTCTAATGAGAATCCTAAATATCTTGTGGCTTTAAAGAAAAATATTCGTCGAGAAATCCGCTCAATTGAACCAAGTTTAATGCAGCGTGTGGCGCAGAACACAAGGCTCCGTTTTGAACAGTGTGTTCACCTTGACGGAAGACATCTGGATGTGCATACTCTTTAAAAAATAAAATCTGGATTTCTATCCCATCGTTCAATGCTCTTAATAAAACTTTGTGTCAATTATAACATTTTGAAAATACACAGTTTGAAAATATAAATCTGTTACCAGACACCCTGTATTACAACCCGAAGAGAGTTACAATAAACGCCTTACACTGAAAATGCTACTTACAATAAAAATAAGACACGATAAGAGAATAAACTTTAAAAGCGATGTAGATAACGTAGCACAGAGCTTTAGTCATATTATAAATGAAAAGAGACAGTATCAAAAGTGCAATCGAACATGTGAACAAGATTAGTCGTTTTGGGTTTTATTATTGTTGCTCGTAATTGTTACAATGTTTTTCAAAAATTAATGTTTCTGTTTATATTTATTTTTAAGATTCCTGCAAATGCCATCCAAAGGATGGGGAAATATTGAAAATAGAAAGAAAAATAAAGATAACTAAATGGGGGATTTCATATCAAGTAACCCAACTTTTGAAATCGATGTTCGATGATTCCGATTTGAATGAAATTTGCACCAAAGTTAGTCCTATTGAATAGTAGCTTAAATTTTCAACAAGATCGGTAAAAAAGTTTTTTAGTTAGAGGGTGTCGAAATTTGACATTTTGGCCAAACAGGTGTTCGTTCTCATCCATGTAACTTATTATCTATTGGTGTTAGCAAAATTTGCCCCAAACAAATTAGATTTTTTTTAAGCGGTCCTTTTTTTTTTTAATATCACCGTTTTTCGTATCATAGTTTCGTCATAGTAGGCTTTGAATTTAAATTTTATATGCATTGCCATTCTACCTTCCCATATATACATATGAATATATGTATTGGTCTAGTAAAAGTTCACCAAAGAAGAATTATATAAATGTCAAATTTCAAGTGCATTAATAAGAAAAGTTCTTTGATATACAAAAATACATAAAAATGAGTGAAACAATGGTGAGTCCGTATTTTTTTTTTTTAATATAATGTGCCTATGTATATAAGTATATATCATTACCCTCAGTCGAAAAGGAAGTAGTCCAATGTATAAATTTTATAGTAGAGAGAAAAAATTTTCTAAGGTCTTTAGTTCTGAATATATTTTAAGTCTGTAAATCTAGTTTTGCTTCATTGCCGACTCTTTATTGGCTTGCAAACCAACTAAAAATAATACATTTATATTTTACATAGCTTTTTGTGACTTATCACATTGTACATTTTATCATGTCAATTTGCAATATACTAAAAAATTATTTTATTTATTTCAATGTTGACTATTAACAAGTATTAACAAATTTTTTTTTTAAATTTTCACATTTCAATCGGCCCTAGCGCTTTTTTTTAGCATTTTTGGAATTAGAACTTTTACATATCGTTGCAAGACAAGAACTAGAAAAAAATATTTGTTTTTTTTCTGCGAACGATGTATTTTTGTTAACTCTATTGAACTGCATCAAAAACTTAATTTTCAAAAATTGTGGCATTAGCACATTTACGGCTGAAGGTACATAAGTACGTATGTATGTGCAGCCAAAATTATTTTTGTCTTTCCATTGTTAAAAGCTTTAAAATTCCTTTCTAAATAAAAATAATTTAAATAAAAAAATTAGCCATAATCAACTTAAACCAGAATAATTATATATGTATCTTTAGATTAAAACCCAAACAGTCCGACTAAAATTCATAACTTAATATTAAAATTAGTGAAGCATATTCCTTCTTCCAAAATTTTGTTAACAATTGCATGTTTTTTTTTGGTCGAAAAATTGGTCAAGCAATTTAGTATGATGTAGTCAAATAAATTGTTTCAAATAAAAAAAAAACATTAAAAATAAATAAAATTATTTTTATAGCCAAAACGTTATTTAAAAAGATTAATTTATTTTAATTTATATTGAACTGATCTTATATTTTATTTAACCTTTTTGTTGAGTTTTTTTTTTTAATATAATATAAACATATCGTTTTTAATAAACTTAAAAAAAATTTTTTTTACTTGTTTTGTATCAAAAAAAATTTTATAAAAGGATCTTATGTGATTAAGATTCAATTTTTTAGATTATTTATCTTTTTGTTTTTGTTTTTATTATTATTATTTTATATTAATTTAATTATTATTACAAATAAAAAAAAAAAAAAAAAAAAATACAAAAATTAAAAAAGTAACCGCTTAAAAAAAATAAAAAAAAGTTTTATATTAAAAAAAAACAAAAAAATTTCTTTTCGAAAGATTGAAGAAATAGCTATCTAATTTGTTGGGTCAAATTTTGCTAACACCAATAGATAATAAGTTACATGGATGAGAAGGAACACCTGTTTGGCCAAAATGTCAAATTTTGATACCCTCTAACTCAAAAACTTTTTGACCGATTTTGTTGAAAATTTGTGACTAAACTACAATCCAATAGGAATAATCTTGGTTCAAATTTCATTAAAATCGGAAGACATCGATTTCAAAAGTTGGGTCACTTGACATGAAATCCCCCATATATTAAAAAATAACTGTGACCTCGAGCTTATCAATTAATAAAGTATTGAAAATTAAAAGGTCGATTAAGGATAATAATATTTGTCTTTTAATTTATATTGCGCAAAAAGAAATATTTTTAATGTGGTGAAACATTGTACAATACGTACATGTGTGCATAAGTATTCAATAAAATATTGCGCCGTATATTTGTTTTTCAAATTACCCAACTTTTTGAATAATGGGGAATAAATCGACAATTACATCAGCAATAAAGTAGTCAATAATATTCCAAATGTATAGGTACCTTAAGAAATTAATTTCTTATAAATGTTTTTACTCTTATAAGAAATGTATTTTCGTCACAATTTCTAAACTAAGAGAAATAAAATCATACAATTTCGAATTTTGAAAAAATGTTTAATAAAAACTTTTCAGGATAAGGAAGGATATATTTAAAATTTTTTATGTTTCTTTGTATGCTTTCGGCAGTTGAAGATCACGCCAAAACATACAAAAAAACAGAACAAAAAATATCAAACGTGAAATTTTAAAAGGCACACGTGATTTGAAATCACGTGATTTGAATAAAAGTGATTGTCAAAACAGGCCTGTATGTTTCGTCTCTAGACTAAAGGGTATATAGTGGCGTTTCTGGCGAAAAGAAAAAATTGGTCACATAGTGTTATTTTTGAAATTCATTCTGGTTTATTTTTTCATGTTGTTAATTCCCAGCGGGAAAAAGAAGGAGTAAGTATGCCTTCTAGAAGGCCTTTCCACTCCTTCTTTTGGATGCACAAGGCCTGCTCGGTCCATTCCGTACTCAAATCTTTTTTACACACGTTGTAATTGCGGGTTAAGCCTTCCGCTCTCGCTTCTTTGGCAGGTACATAAGAAAGTCACCTGGATAAAAAAAATATGTTGTTTCTTTTACTTTGGCAAAAAACAATACAAAAAATGCTTCTCCTTTTCTTCTTCCTTCTCATAGAAGCGAGTGTGGAAAGTGTAAGTTCTTTAGCAGTTAGATAAGAATGGTAGTTGAATCCAAAAATTGTTAAGCAGACCTTTAATAAGACCTGAAGTAAGAAGGTCTTCTAAATTTTCCCCCTGGGTTAATGCTTTAATTAAACTATTTACAAAAAGTTAACAAATAGTTTATTTGTTTTCCTGTTGCTAAAAACAATAAATTTTTAACGTAGGGAAAAAAGTGTAGGGAAATTTTTTTTGTTTGTAGGGAAAAAATAATTTTTTTTTAGTCACGTAGGAATTCTTTTAAAATTTCTACTGGCATCACTGATATGTTGTACGTTTTTTTATATTGGTTCATATCAAAATATTTCTTGTTTCAGTTTTTTCTTATACAGAATACATTTTATATCGGCACACATGGAAAAAAGGCACGGTGCGCTTGAAAAACTTTTTAACGGCTTTTTTTCTTACATGAGATGTTTTTATATCCATTATCTACTGTAAATATTAAAATTTATTGGGCAGAAAATTGCTTTACATTATTTAATTTAAAATTGTAAATACATTTTTTATTAAATTCTAATTTAAATAATCCAATGTAACAACTGATAAATATATTTGTTATAAATGAATAATTAAATAATCAAAGATGTAGAAAAAACAATGTTAATATTATTATCAATTTACTATGAATATTATTAGTAGTTTAGTATATTTTGAACAAAAGTTGTGGGAGGGATTATTTGCCTATTTTCATGTGTAGGAAGTTTTTAGTAGCAAAGACGATTTCAGCTTACGACTACTTTGACACATTTATCGTTATAGCAAAACATCTTGCAGGGCAATTTGAAAGTTTTTTTTTGCTAAAACCATCTTAATTAAACTAATAATCTGTTACTTTTTGACTTTTGTGTTATAAACTTTCGACCCTTCCAGTTGTTACCCAAACGCACTTAATTATATTTAACGAACTGTTATTAAAACCCCATCATTTTTTGCCTTTCGTGCTTATGAATTATTGACATTGTGGAAAAGTACGCAGTGGTCTTAAGGGTCAATATCGTTTATCTTTAGAATTAATCGTCCTGCCCAGCTTAAGCATCTGTGACTAATTTTGTAATTAAAAGTTGTTACATTTAGGAGCATACGACGAATACGTGCAGTGAATTTGCTTAAAAATATGTTAAAGATGTTGTTTTAGTTTGGCCATCAACTATTTTATGGCAGACACTTCAAATGTTTAATCATAAACTTCATGGCTGTTTATAGCCAGCTGGTCTGTCTATTTATCATAATGAATCTTTTGTAAAAAAAAAACAATGAACTATTAAATCCTTTATAAAACATTAGCTTGGCAGGAGGTATCCTACAGTGGCTTATTATACCCTTCACCACAGTAGGAAAGGGTGTATATAAGTTTCTCATTCTGTTGGTTATTTCAACAATATTGATCTAAAATTATTTATTTATGAGTAGTGGCTATAATTTAACGATGTCCTTAGTGTATGTTGAAATGGGTTTTCCGAATTCCCTTGAAAGGATGGGGACTAGGTTGTTGTATATTTATTTTACATATACTCCGTTTTCTATTGAAATTTAGCCAGATCGGTCTAAAAATAGCTGACTAGGGATGCTTATCCCGTAATCCGGAAATTTTAACTTTTTAATACCGGGATTTTGCTAAAAAAGCCGTTTGTTTACTAAAAAGGCTTTTATAAGAATAGCGATTACAAGAAATGCGAAAAAATAAAAAATATATATATGGGAGATTTTATGTCAATTGACCCATCTTTTGAAATCGATGTCTTCCGATTTGGATAAAATTCGAACTAAGGTTAGTCCTATTGGATAGTAGCTTAGACACAAATATTCAATTAGATCGGACAAAAAGTTTCTGAGGTAGAGGGGGTCAAAATTTGATATTTTGGCCAAACAGGTGTTATATCTCATCCATGTTACTTATTATCTATTGGTGTTAGCAAAATTTGTCCCAAACAAATTTGATAGCTATTTCTTCAATCTTTCGAAAAAAAATTTTTTTTTTAAGTTTTTTATTTTTTTTTTAAACTTAAGACTTTTTTGTTATATTTTTAAGCGGGTATTTTTTTTTTTTGCTCAAAAGAAAGCTTAGGTCTTTTCCTTTGAGGTAGTTGTGTTCGCTTTTTGGGCCGCGAGTGGTTATGTATAAAAAAAATAATATTAAGTCAAGACGAGGAGTTTTCAATTTTTAGGATATCCACTATTTTGAATTTTTTTCCTATTTGCTAGCATTTCATACCCTCGATACTGTAATAACTACAATATGTTTATCCCAGGAATAAAATAATTTTTTTTTCTATACACGCTGAATAAATAAAACTATTTTTAGACAAAATGTTTAACATATTATGTTTAAATTTAACCATATTATTGTCACCGACAACCATATTTTTGTTTAATTGGTCCTCCATCATACTACGGTTGCTTCTAAACATGTTATGGTTAAATATGACAATAATTTGTTTTTAGATTAACAATATTTTTTTCCTCTTCTCCAAGAGCAACACGCTATGGTTGAAAACCAACCATGCTATTATAAGTGTTAAACATATTTTAGTTATTATTGACCAAAACATGTTCGGAGGCAACCATAATATGGTTGTGCCTTCTTGATGGAGGACACAGTTAACCATAATATGGTTGTAAGTGATAATAATATGGTTAAATTAACCATAATATGCTTACAATTTTATTTTAAAAAAAGTTTTGTTGGAGGTGACCATATTTAAACATAGTTTTTCTCTGGGTGTAGGGATATTGACAAATAAATTTTTTTTATTTATTTGTAATAATAATTAAATTAATATAAAATAATAACAATAAAAGCAAAAAGATAAATAATCTAAAAAATTTAATCTTAATCAAATAAGATCCTTTTGTAAAATTTTTTTTGACAAATAGAATCTGGGAATTATTTCTTTCCATAAGCTACTTTATTATTTTCAACATTTTTTATTTTTCGAATTTATTCTATGAGCTAAATTTCAGTTATGTATTTTATAAAGATTTTTTCTAAAAATTTAAGGAATAGAACTATAACAAAAGCTTTATAAATTACATAACTGAAATTTAGCTCATGGAGTAAATTCGAAAAATAATAAATGTTGAAATTTGTTTTTGTTTTTTTTTATATTTTTTTTTTTTAAATTTAAAAATATTTTTTTATTTCTTTAAGGGGGTAATTTTTAGCTTAGGTCTTTTCCTTTAATGTAGTTCTGGAACTATGAGTAGTGACTATGCTTGATTCGGCATGGCCGAATAAAGCCTTCTTCCTTGTTTGTTTTTGGCTTCCTTGCAGAATTAACCTTTTTTTTATTAGATAATATTTCTCTATTGTTAAATTGGGCATATTGTTTATAAGTTGGTTAAGGGCTTTAACTGGATTTTACATGGGGTTATTTTGAAACTGTTCAAATATTAAAAATTAAGATTTTGTTTAGCTCTTATTACATAAAAATATTTTGACTGCAGGTTATTTACTTTTATTTTTATTAAAGACTTAAAAAGATTTAAAGCATTGTGTAAAGAAAGAAATGTGCTAAGGCATTTTATGAATAAATATACACATATTTGTTTGATTAAAATATTTAAAAATACCTTTTTTTTTTAAATATTACTACGAGGGCGGATCAATAACTCCGTGACTTTTTGAATGAAAAAAAAAAAAATTATTTTTCAACATAATCTCATTATAGCTCAATACACTTAGTCCTACGTTTCTCCAATTTGTGTATCCCTTCCAAAAAATAGGATTTTTCGAGGTCCATAAAATAGGCATTTGTTTGACCAATTATTTCATCGTTGGACCTGAATCCTTTTCCACCGAGCCATTTCTTTAGGTTCGGAAATGGGAAATAGGATATTTTCGGGTGTATTGACTTCAGTTGGCCGTCCAGGACGTTCAGTTTCATTTGTACTTGTGCGACCACAACGAAAGTCAGTTAACCACTTTTTTGCCATTGAAATCGATGGTGCAGATAGTACTTATTTTCCTTGGTTTGATTGACGGTTTTTTAAAACATCCACGAGGTTGTATGTTTTGAACAGCTATTAAACGCAAAGTAAATGACGCAACTGCTCAAAACTTGACAGTAGCCTATTAACAGGTGGTACTTGATGGGAGCAGTGTTGCATTTCATATAACTACGTGGGAAGTTCGCAAAGTCACGGACTTATTGATCCGCCCTCGTATATGTAAACTAATTTTTGAAAAATAATTTGCTCTTATCATTTTGAAGTTTATGAAATTGTTGGAAAATAGCCGCTGCACAGTGGCGCCCGTAGAGCAAGCGAGGTTGCAAAAATCAAAATTTTCATGAGTGCCGACGAAGTTTTGAATAAACCCATGTTATAGGAAACTTTTCAACGATTTCAAATATGCCACTCTTAATAATATCACATATTTAGTTTAGAAGATATAACCGTTCAAAGTTGACCGACTTTCGGTTTTCAAAAAAACACACAATTTTTAGTCAATTTGTTGCGATTTCAGGTGTAATATCACGAAAAATAGGTAACGAATCGCCTTATTTTTTATTTGTATTGATTGATGTATTTATTAAATGTATAATGATAAAAAAAAATTAACTGTTTGCTTTGTGTTTCTCCTGGTAAATCACTATTTAAAAACTATCCGTTTTTTCACTATTTTTCAACTTTGACGGAAAATAAAAAAAAACTATATTTTTCTATATTTGCCATATTTGCAAAACCTGTTCTTTGATTATTTCTTTACATAATTCAAAAGGTTTTATCTGCCCGTACGTGCCCGTTTGGCTTCTAGAGGTAAAAAAGTTTAAAAAGACATGGTTGCAGAAATTGTATGGCGTCCATCCCTTATATGTTTTGACTGACAGTAGTTTGATCTAATAGTTATTATATTAGCAGGTACGTACCTCACATAAACAATACTTTGGCGTACAAATGGTCAGGAACAATATTGACTTATGGTCCCTACAGGTAGGCACAAATCTTATTTGGACACGTGCATAATATCAAAATTGCATTATTCAGCCTAAATCCATATGTATGCAGGGAACAGGTAAATTTTTAGGCATGGTAGCATAAGCCTATATATTGCAAAATAAGCATAATGCCTGGATTAGTCTACGCCTGAAAGTTGGCGCAACAATTACTGAAACCATTAAACAATTTAAGTACTGAAAACATGGCGTTGTACAATTTAAAATTATTTGAACTGTTTAGAAAGTCAACCACACCAAAGTTTTTCACGGAAGTGAAAATTCTTCCTGAGAAGTTGACATTGATCAGCAAATGAGGCTGCGATGGATCATCCGGACAAAGCTTTTATAAGCAAAGGATATCTCCCGATGACGCTACAATATCGGACGGAAATATGTTTATGGCATCTGTTGTTCCTTTGCGGCTAAAATCGGATGATTCCCTACACTGAAGAACTTTTTTCAATTCAATTCAATTTATTTCATATATAATATGTTACATCTCAATTTTATATAATTAGTTGTAGAGAGTTTAAGATTAGTATCTTTTTCTGCTTAATTATAACATATTTCAATTAGTTATCATATACATATATATAGACAGAATTATATTGGAGGTAAAAATTTAGCAAAAACCTATTTAAACCCCTTTTTCGTTTTATTTTTATATTTTTTTATCGATTTTTTATTATTATTTGTCAGAAGAACTTTGGTAATTTAAACGATTCTACAAATGAGGAGAATTACGAATATGGAATGTCACCATTGCACGCAAGGATAAGGTGTATGGAATTCTTGCTAAAACTGGCATATACCCTACCACAAGAGGAAGAAAACTTCGATGAAAATACATCAATAAAGTATAAGGAAAAGATCAGAAAGAAGCAAATACAGGATGCTTTTTTTAAACAAGTTGGACTAAAAGTAGACTGTCCCAAGCACGGATACGGTAACTCAAACGATGGAAACACTTCTAGGAGATTTTTTGAAAATGATGAGGCAGTAACTAGAATCATTGGAATTGACAATCAAATCGTGAAAAGATTGGGAACGATCTTGGATGTTTTAAACTGCAAAGAAAATGTAAATTCTACAAAATATGGAGAATATGCGTCGAAAACTGCATCTCTTTTAGCAGAAATGTATCCACAGAAGAAGTTGACCCCGACCGTCCATAAAATATTGGCGCATGGTGAAGATATAATTGAGTACCAGTCTTTGCCAATTGGAGAGCTTTCTGAAGAAGCACAGGAGTCTCTTAACAAATTTTATAAAAAATATAGATTGCAGAACACATTCAAAGCATCAAGGGTGAGGCAAAATTAGGACCTCTTCAACATGTTGGCAGCATCTTCCGATCCACTTATTTCTTCCCTGCGGCATGTGAAGTCACGAATAGAGTTACAAAATAATTATAGTTTAGAAATGGTTAGTCTTTTAGATATACCTTCTCTTACGAATTGTGATGAATATTTTACAGAAAATTGAAAAAATAAATTAAAAAAAAAAATAATTTTTTTTTTAATTTGTTGGGTAATAATTTAAAACATAAAACCCTTAAGAAAAAAAATAAAAACAATCTAAAAATGTAAAAAAAATTTTTTTTAGTTACCATAAAATTGATTTTTCTACTAATTTTAACTTTGATAACCCATAAGTAGGCCCCTACAAAGCGTAGCACCCTTTCCAAACGCTCATTTCATAGGCTGAACAGTTATCTATCATATGCTGTTTAAACTGTTCAATTATCTTATTCGGTTCAAAAGATATGATTTTTGCAACGAAAAAACTCAAATGGCGCCACTGTGCGCTGGAAGGAAACATTTTATCGATTTAATAGCCAAACAAATTTTAATAATGTGAGTGCTTCCTTAATTTCCGTTTTGGCTATTGTCTAACTTATGTTATCTGAAAAATCGTCTTAAGTTGGTAAAATCGCAAAAATCAATTCAGGCATCATTATTCGTGAGCCGGATATACCAAAAATATTTTGCCGCAATTTCTTTACTTTTGGCATAACTATACCTTTAGTTAATATGAATATCCCTACGGTAAATTTGTGTCAATTGTTCCAACAGACTGGTCCTGGAATTTGTGAAAATATAACAAGTACAAAAAGAAAGAACTCATGACCAGTGAAAGGAGAACCAATCATTTAACTGGTATATGAAGAACCAGAAGGTAGAAAAGGTATTGAATTACAGTACAGTATTCACCGGTGGTGTGACCCTTTTTTTTTAACTTTCTAAAATATGGTTCTTAAATTTAGTTCTAAGACTTGATTTACTGAAATAATACTCCATTGTAGTAACTAACACTTAACACGTTCATTGAAAATAGTTGTGTAACTTGTCAAATGGTAGCTGTAAGGTGTCAATTTACCACCTCCAATGACAACGCCATGTAAAAGTGATAGGTCCCATTCATATACAGTGTTAGAACTAGGACCGGTCTCTACCGCCAAAGACCTATCACGGGACTACTTTGGTGTCAGCTCGCTTTCCTCTAGGGATGTGTGTCAAATAAAACAAGATAAGACCCATCGTATCCTATATGTTACCCCTTTAGGCATTTATACATTCTTTTTGTCAATTTATACCTTTTTCCCCATTCCTCTCGTCCAACCCCCCTTCCCCGCCCCATAATTTTTCGATCATGTGTTTTTGTTCTAAAGCTAATAAAACTATTGTACATAAATTTGCATAACTTTTAAATATATGGATATCTAACTTTAAAACGTTTATAATACAAAAACGATACCGTAGGCTAATTTCGGTTTAAAAAAAGCAAAAATGTTGGGTCTAAGTTCAATTTTTTTATTAAAATGGTCAGCTCCGTTTTCGCAGTGCGAGAACAAAACACGGTTATTTATATATCCTTTAAAATGATGTATATCCCACTTCTAAAAGTTAACATTATTTTGAGTGTACTCTAGGCTTATTTTGAATTAAGAACTAAAAAAAAAAAATGGGTCTACATAAGAATAATTGGAATTCAAAATGATAACTTTCAGTTTGAAGGTGCGCTGCGCGCACTTTTACAATATAATGAGGACACCCTAGGCTAATTTAGTAAATACAAATTCAAAGCAAATAAATAGGAAGTAAAATTTTGTCATATTTTATGCGTCATCTATGCTACGACCTACAGTGGCATCAATTCGACGCCACATTTTCTGTACACTGAAAGAAAAGGCGTCATAACGCTGATTTATTTTGACATCTGTACAGACAAACTGTCAAACGTACGGTGACAAACTGTCATCAGTGCAATGACAAACTGTCATCAGTCCAATGAAAAACTGTTATCAGTGCAATGACAAACTGTCATCAGTGCAATTACAAACTGTCAGCAGTGCGATGAGATAATATATCATGTCATAATATATTTGAACATTATTTTCATGTTTAAAAAGTAAAATTAGAAGCTAAAATTCTCATATTCTAATTTTTAATTATTTATTTAAATACATAAAAAATTTTAAGTAGAATTGTTACGAAATCCATATCGGGCATGCTGCTGGTGTCTTATAATTGAGAGTTCTACCGTTAACAAAGGGCGGAATACAAGAAAAGTGAAACGGGTAAGTAAATAATGACATTCTTTCAATGTGACTTAAGTTCAATTACAATAACTTAATTTTATGACAGTTTGTCATAGCACTGATGGCATGCTTTATAAAACCGAATCCGATTCGTAATTTCCGTGATGCCAGTGTGGCATCCCATTGATAAAATAATTAAAATTTTTGACCCTGATGACGATTTGGCCAAGTGATGTTAAGGCTGACATCACAGTGATGTAAAGTGGCATAGGGTCGTAAACGAAGACACTTGTCATAGTACAGATGTCAAAATACATGAGCGTTATGTCGCCTTTTCTATCAGTGCGGAATCTCTGGCGGGAATCGAAGCTGCAACATTCGCACGGACAGAATAGCTTACTACCAACTAGTCTAAGGGAACACTTTTTATATTTTTATAATAAATTAACTTTAAAGACAACTATTATTAGTTTTAAAAAAATGGCCCCCTTTTTAGTCGAATTTTCCGAATGTTTATGGCACATTTTATGGCAAAAGTTGATTTATGTCAAATAACTCTTTTTTTAAAAAAAAGGAAATCGAACTTCACACCAACATTCATAAAATTCACCTTAAAAACTTACCTCTTCAATGAGTCATATATATCTCAGGAGTGCGCCACATGTGACTCATTTCTTCAACCTAGAGTAGATTTTTTCGTTGTAAACGTGACGTTATATTTTTGTGAATAATATGTGGGCGTATAGCAAAAAACGTTACTTTAATGGAATACAAAAAATCAGTGAGTTACCCATTAACATATTTGTAAAAAATAATGCTCAACTTTTTTTTTAATGATTTTTGCTAAAATTTATTACCAGTACGAAATTTTATGCGAAACGAAGTACATTTGAATCACTTACATCTTAACGAAATTTAAATAAATGGTTATATGCAAGCAAGTGGATAGATTTCGGTTAATCATCTGATACTCATAAATATGAATATCATATGAGATTAAATGGTTAATTAAGGGGCCTGCAGACTCCTGATACATGCTAAATGCTAAAAACGATTTATTTCTATGATGTACAAATTTTTTAGATCATTTTATTAAGAAAAGTTGTACCTAGTATTATTATTTTTTCAGCAGTTTAGAGCGAAAACCTTTTCACACATTTACACTAATTGAATTTTTATCTTAATACAAAGAAAAATTTTCTTGTAATTTTATATCGTTAATCAAAGGGCTAAAATTATTTACAATCAATAGCGGTATTCACACCGAGCTTGTTAGTTTGTTAGTCGTTAATAGTTACTTTTTTACACGCATTTTGTTTTTGTATATTTAACGCGCTACCGGATTAACATTTAACAAATTAACGACACGGCACCCCTGATAAAATAGTTGTTAGTTGGTAACTTTTTTTTTACACTTTCTCGTGGCATGTTTTATTTTTTCCAGAATAATAAATTGTGTCAGAACAATAAATCAGTTGTTTTACTATAAAAGTTACCAGACTAACAAAGTTTTAAAAAGGGGTCGTTCACAGTTGGTAACTTTAACAAATTAACAAACTACCGAGTAACAAATTAACAAGTTCGGTGTGAATACCGCCAATATGTTAAGGACATTTCAAATATTGCCTGAATATTCTATTTTTTTAAGAAGACAGGTAAGATGTTTCTTAACATCCCATTGATACGAAATTATTTTAGATACAACTATTTTAAAACAAAATTTATTATAATTTATAAAAAAATTTAAGTAAAATCAATAGAACTATTCGTCCAAATTTTTTAAATAAATAATGCTAAAAAGAGCTAAAAACATTTTCTAAAAATGCTAAATAAAATTCCAAGTGCTAAATAAAAATTTTGCAGCTAAATAAAAAATTTTATTGCTATATTAAGCTGCAAAAATGCCAAAATGGCCACACTGGTTTTGACTTTATGGTTTTTAGTGCATCCAAACTTTGTTATTCATCCGAAGTTCGTGCTAGTGGGGCAAAGCTATTAAGATTTTCTGTTATGCTCGTCCATACTTAATTTAAAGAGGCTTCACCAAAAAGAAGCACACCACCAGTCCCATCTGGATTAGCTTGCATTGGCTCCATTAATTTTTCAAATCGTTGTTTTGTGGTTATTTATTTATTTCATTTAAAAAAAAAATAAAACATTATGAAACCTTAAAGCAACCGAAAAATATTTTAATGAATTGGATACGCATAATTTGTTAAACAAAAAATATGCAGCCCGATTATGAATAAAAATTTCCCGGTAGTTTTTTTCCTTTTCACATTTTTACAAAAGAATTTAAATAGGAAAAATTACTCTTCCGTGACTGAACACTAGTGTCGAATTTACATGTTTCGAGAATAAGCATATTCCCGTCATCAGAATGGGAATGTGGTTTCAATTCTTTTTTGATTTTTCAAAAAATTAAACAGCAACCAGAAATTATCAGTTGCCACAAAATCTCCTATTTAGTAACTGAAATTGACATTGGCTATCGCTTCCGCGAATGCGTCAGGCAAAGAAACTGATCTTTCCCGGAACTACAATAGGGACGAAAGGTCTCAATAAACAGGAACTACGACTGTTGGCGGCTAATCTAACAGGTCACCATACGGTCAAGTACCACCTTTTTCAGTTGGCCCTGGCAGAAGACCAGGAAGACGAATCATTTGCTGTTCGACTTTCCAGCGCTGGCATGGGCCAGACGTAAACATTTAGAGTACGGCACAATTACAATGTCCCAAGTCAGTGCAGCACCAGCTAAATTCTTAAAAAAATTCATATGAAAAGCAGAAGGTCCTTTGGCCAACTTAAGGGGAGTGGGTACGATAGACCTAAATTGGTTACAGTGCCATCTTTAATGAGGGAAAAACTCTCTGCTTTCTCTTGAAAAAAAAACCTGAAATTGACAATTGTTTGTCGTTGGTTGCCATATATAATGTAATTTTGGCAATTGGAAACGCCACTGAATTTTGGTTGTGTTCGATAACAGCTTCATTGGCTATACTAATGAAACAAATCAAATGCACTGAACCAAAAAGGTACGTGGAGTCAACGAAAATTTACGTTGAGCAAACGAAAAATTTA
Organism: Pollenia amentaria; assembly: GCA_943735925.1. Lineage (NCBI taxonomy): Eukaryota > Metazoa > Arthropoda > Insecta > Diptera > Polleniidae > Pollenia > Pollenia amentaria. Next base: position 204,533,976 of record OX031009.1, on the reverse strand, counting down.
TCAATTTTCGTCCAATGAGTTTGTTCGTTGAGACAATGAATGACCGTTCTTAAAAAGATTTGATATTAATAATTTAAAGAACTGTTCGTTAATATAAGAAAAAAGGGTTTTAGTTTAATGAACAAAGATCGTCAATATTATTTTCTGTAAATTAATAATCTAATGAAAGAATATTTTAATCCAGTGAACTCTTTCGTTATTTCAGTAAACCTTTACGTTAGTTCATAGTTTCATTTTATTTTTTGAATTTGTTTACTCAACGAACAAAGTGCTTTGTCTCAATGAACCACAATTCACTCCTGTAACCACTTAAAAACGCATAATTGAAATGTATATATTTTTACAAAAATTTTGCAAATTTATTATACTTAGTATATGTATGATGATATTTATATCAAAGTATATACAAAGTTTTATGCCAATTACAGCCACGCTTTAGGGCTTTAATTTGCACTCCAATTGATGCTGCAACGTAAACAAACGATGCGTGTGAATCCTCAATTGTAAATTTTTAAGTTGTTTTCTTCCACTTAAATCATTGCGCATAAATTTCAATGTAAAAATCAGGCTACCATGAAAATCTTAAAGCATTATCGCATCTCGACTACCAACAAAAAAATATTAGAATCTAACATTAATTGAATGCTTACATTTTATGTTTAATTTTTTATAGTATTAAAAAATAAGAGTTTGGAATTTTGAAACACTTAAACGCATATTTAACTATATTTTACTAATATATTATAAAATTCACGCGTTTTTGTGTTAATATGACTTAATAAATGTTTCATTGGCTCAACGAACATTTTATTACATTTTACGTACATTTCAATTGAGGCGACATATAAAATAATTAATTTCATTGAACTATTCTTTTGCCAAATGAAAGATTTATTAATTTTTAAGCACATTCATTATTACAAAAAATTTTACATTATTTATTATAGATCAATGTTAACGAAATATTTAATAAATTCATGTTCATTGAGTTAACGAATCGTACGTAAATGGAAATATCTGAATGATTTTATTTCTCATTATATTAACGAATAACTCATTGAGCCAACGAAAATTATTTTAATAAACGTTGTTCGTTAATATCATTAACACTACACCGTCTCAGTTTTTATACTTTTTTTCGAAATTTCTTCATGAACATCGATTTTCTTTATCTACTATAAAAACCAAGAATTTTGGTGTATAACACTTAAATATTGATGAATGGGAAGTGGTCTCTCAAATCGTTTTTTCATTTTTTTAGGCAAAATGCCTTTTTTTCAAAAAATTAAAATATCTTGATTTAGTAATTTGCCTCAAACTCAAGCAGTTCTAAATGGATTTGAACATCTTTTTATGCATTCGAAAGCTTATTATATTTCCTAAATGTTTCTTAAAGCAATATTGCCATTTTGTTCGATGGTTTTTTATTCATAGCACTACAAATTCAGATTTTCAAATACAAACTTAACATTTTTTTTAATTTTTGCTTACCTTTTTATATATAAAAATTGAACGAGGCAATTGTAAATGCAGAATGGTAGGAAATTTTAAAATAAAGATTTTGGTGTAAATAACAGTCGCATTCTGCTAAGAAAAACTGCAGTTTTAGTTGAAATGAGTAGAGTTGTTTATTTCTAAATATAAAAAAAAAATATTTTGGTAATTACTTTTTTGTATCTGAACCGATTTTTCCGAGTTTTTCGATCTTGATATATTAGACGTATCCATAAGTCATATAACAGCTCTAAACTTTTAGTTTTTATAAAAATGTTGATGCTTTTTAGCCCATTTTTGGAGTATTTTGCTAATAACTTAACCATTTCTTAACCGATTTGGCAGATTTATATACCCACGTCTTTAGGAAGAAATTTACCATTTACTTAGATTATAGTACTTTGACTGGGAAAGATCTATTGTTTCCGAAAATGGGTATGTGGTTTTTTTGGGCATTACTCTTCCATTTTTGGGAAAAAACTTGCGGGGGTTTCGGGAAATATATTCTGCTAAAATTTCTGATATTGTGATATATGCCCTAAAATTTTGAGAAATTTCTATAATATCTTTGTACGGGAGGTACCATGCCTACTTTTCCAATCCCGCCCATATTTTGTGGGATACTGTGTATTGATAACCGATAAGTTTGTACCTAAACTTTAGCTCGCTTCGTTGTCCAGATATACAGAAATGTATAACGTCTTTGTATGGGAAGTGCCACACCCAAAATGATTTAATTTAAGTCATCGAGCGTTTTCACAAAACGCATCCAAACTCCAACAAAAGCACAATTTTAGCAAATTTGAAAAAATAAAAAAACCAATATGTTCTTACTTTATAATGTATTTATTCAATAGAAGCAAATTTAGAAATAAACAACTTTACTCATTTCAACTAAAACTGCAGTTTTTCTTAATAGAATGCGACTGTTATTTACACCAAAATCTTTATTTTAAAATTTCCTACCATTCTGCATTTACAGAGTATAAAATTTTTGCCTCGTTCAATTTTTATATATAAAAAGGTAAAATTAAAAAAAATGTTAAGCTCGTATTTGAAAATCTGAATTTGTAGTGCTATGAATAAAAAACCATCGAACAAAATGGCAATGTTGCTTTAAGAAATATTTAGGAAATTAAATAAGCTTTCTAATGCATGAAATGATGTTCAAATCCATTCAGAACTGCTTGAGTTTGAGGCAAATTACTAAATCAAGATTTTTTAATTTTTTTAAAAAAGGCATTTTGCCTAAAAAAATGAAAAAACGATTTGAGAGGCCACATCCCATTCATCAATATTTAAGTGTTATACACCAAAATTCTTGGTTTTTATAGTAGATAAAGAAAATCGATGTTCATGAAGAAATTTCGAAAAAAAAATGAAAAGTGAGACGGTCTAATGAACACGTTTTGGTTCAGTGTGCATGTAACCTTTTTGCTTTAGATATTTACCTATTGCCACGCCTTATTCATACATTCTTTTAATTTTTAAGTTAATACGATTATATTTTCGAGATAAATATGTGCTGTTTTCACAACACAAGTGGTTGAACGCGTAGTAAATTTCATATAAATTTCACTACACGTTCAATCACTTGTGTTGTGAAAACAGCACATAAGATCTGAAATAAATTTATTTTAGAAGTATTTTCACTCAACTCGTCTACTTCCTGACTCTGTGAAATGTTACATTGATGCAAATGTGCTACGAATCTGTACAACTTTTCAACCAAAATAGATTTTTAAATATTAATCAATTGAGTAGAAAGAAAGTCAAATTTTTAATTTTACTTACGTTTAGTTGTCAATTATTCATTATAAATTTTACGTTTGTTGGTTACAAAAAAGAACACAGTCATATTAAATTTTTTTTTATTAATATTTATTCAACATTTAATGAGTTTTCATTTATGTATATCGTCACCTTAAATCCAAAAGGCTTTAAGCTGCAATAAATTCATAATATTCTTTACGATTACCATCTAGTTTACAAAAATACATCACAATAAATAAAAAGTCGATTTTAAATTGTAAGTCATTTACGCCTTTTTGGATTTAAGGAGACGATACAATATTTTTTCTTTCAACATTTATTTATAGATTCATTAATAAATAACATACAATATTTACTTAACTACTTTTTTACATTATTTACATTATCTCATACATATTTATTTATTTTACTTAAATCTAACGAATTGTAAAATGAGAAATAATAAAATATTGTTGATACCAGAAGCATTTCATTTTGAATTGCACAAAATCATTAACAAAATTCTGTGAATTTGTGTGGAATTCTTCTGTATAAAATTAATACCTGTGTAAGATATTATTTTAATTAAATTTATTTATACATTTATTTAACAAGAAAACTAATAATAATATTTTTGTTTTATTTATTAGTTTATAAAAAGGAAAAATCAATTTATGAATAAAAGCTGAATCACAATCAATCACAATTATTTTTAATAATTATTTTTATTTCGTTTTATAATTTTTTTTGCGTTTAAAATTAAGAGAAAATTCTAAATAAAGCTTCCTTCACAATTGTGGCAACAATTTCGTTTTTTTCTTGTATCTTATTTCTTCCCAAAGTATTTCATATATTTTCCTTTCATTTTTCGAACAAAAATGATATAAAATTTTTTTTTTAAAAATTTGAGTCTACTTCATCAACAATTTGTATGAAATTATAAATTAAGTTTATAAGATTTTTATTTAGTTTTAAATAAAAATTTCAACAAACTGTTTTAAAAAATAATGATAAATACGTAAAATTGATGTGGGCAAAATTTGCAAACGTTTTCATAATTGAAAACATGTGTGGCTGCGAAAAACATTGTTGCTTTATTGTTAACACTAAGTGAAGATGTTGTGCCATTGTGAACTTAGCTCGATCCTTAAACTAAATATTAGGTTTTGCTAAGGAGAATTTTGTTGGCTTTTGTTTTAATTTGTATAAAGTTATTGTTTTAATGAAATAAAAAGGAATTTCGTGGCCCATTAATTCTCTTAGGAACCACAGGATATAATAAATATATATCGATACCTTAATATAAAAACGCCATAACTAAGGTTATTCTTACTTTACAGAAGAAAGAAACATTTTAATAAAAATTATAGTTTTGTAGCCCTGAATTTTTTTTCAAACTCAGTTTTTTATTAAATTTTCAAAGTCATAATTCATACGATGCTAGTCTTATAATAAGTAGTTATTACGATTACTATTACTTAACAGCTATGGTCTTATATACGATTACTTAACAGCTTTGGTCTTATTGATAAGCTTACCACTTTTTCTTGTTTGTCTGGTTCACACTATTAAAGTGTTCTTTCAAAAAGTCTGAGTTCATTGGTGAGAGGGGAGAGAAGAATAGTAGGTTCTCTTCCTGTCTTACCTATAAACTCAGACTTTCTGAAAGAAAACTTTCATAGTGTGAACCCAGACTTTGAACTCTTAGAGGCGTTCACACAATGCGAGTCTTATTGCAGCAAGATTACTTTTTTATGTATGAAGTACAAACACATGTGTGCATTTTTTTTACATTACAAATGAGAAAACAAAACTTATGTCACCAGTACATCAAGCTGAGAACTGGTTTTTTCCCCTCGGCTCTCTCTTGCCAATAAAGTAGCAAGCTGATCAATACGACTTGCAACGTATCCATTGGGACCAAGCAATTTAATGCTGTAACAAATTTTTTAGATGTTATATTTTTTTTTATTAAATTTTGGGCTTTTTGTAAGTAAATATTTTTCAAATTATTGCAAGTTAGGGCTTTTTAATACATATAACTAATAAAAAATTAATATTGATCAAGTTTTTTACTTTAAACATCTGTCTTTAACTGAAAATATACAATTAAGGATAAATGAAATATATCGGGTGGTTAAATTTTAAGGTCCGATGTTGAATGTGAACCACACCTAAACGTCAAGTTTTTTTCTGCATTTCATTTGACATTTCTCAATTTCAGACCAACTCAATTTGAACCCTGGAAAGATATGCAATCGAACAACGCGTTAAAGTTATTCAGGCTTATTATCCAAATGGGCGTGCAAATCAAAATGCATATCGTGAAAATCATCTTCAGTGATGATGCACTTTTTCACCTCAGTGGATTCGTCAATAAGCAGAATTCTCGCATTTGGGGGACTGATAATCCAAGAGTGATTGAAAAACCAATGCACCCACAAGGAGTGAGTGTTTGCTGCGGTTTATGGGCTGGTGTTCGCTATTGTGAGATGATGACGAACTTTTTATGCCCCGAATTGGAAGATATGGATGTGGACGATATGTGGTTTCAACAGGACGGTGCCACTTGCCACACAGTTAACGAACCAATGGCTCTTTTGCGCGACAAATTCAATGGCCGTGTTATCTCACGTGGTGGCGATGTCAATTGGCCGCCAAGCTCATGTGATTTGACATCGTTGGACTTGTTTCTTTAGGGTTATTTGATAGAAAATGTGTACGTCGATAAGCCAGCAATATTTCAAGGAACCTCAATTATGCCTCAGCGTCATCGAAAATTTGGACCATCGGATGCAGGTGTGCCGCCGAGGTCGCGGCGGCCATTTGGCCGATATATTGTTCCATACATAATTGAACCATACTAATATTAACATATTAAAAAGAAATGACCATAATTTCCTTAATAATTTGTGTTTTATTCAAAATCAATATCGGCCCTTAAAATTTAATCACCCTTTATAAAGCGGAATAAAATGAAGTATTACAATCAATGAGGTAAATAATCATAAAAATTATGGCATTCGGAAGGAATAACCTTTTTTAGATAATGTAAGTTCTGCCATTTTTTTCAGTGCTCCCCCATCGGATTCCAACTATCAAATTACATTTAAAAGTGGTTGTAAAAATAAAAAAGTTTAATTTTTTTGTCGGAAAACTTTTAATTATTGGTCAAATTAAATTGAAAATTAAATTCTCTTCATAAAGTTTTTGAATAAACATAAATGAGATTTGAATTGCATAAATAGCCGCATACACATAAAAATTTTTAGACAAAATTTCAAGTATTTGCATATTCGTCAAACTCGCATCAAACCATTCGTGTGATTTTTTTTATGACACAACTAAAAAAATGTAAGTTTGATAAGCCAGTTTGATGTGTGGCCTTGACGCATAATTTCGCTTGAAATTAATTTTGAAAAAGTAAGGAAAATATTTTCTTAATTACAGATGTATAATTGAGTTTTTTTCTTGGGGATTGAGAAAAATTTAAAAATGATCTTTAAAACCCAAGTGGGATATCGCCATTTTGCTAATATTTTTTTGGTAAAATTCATTTTTTCTCAGGTTTGAGAATAATTTGGAATCATTTCTGTTCAACATTTCACATGAAATGCTGTCAAAACTCATATGAAAAAAACTCGTGCGGAATTTCTACGAAATTATGTTGGTAGAGTTGAACTCTGTTCAATTTGTGAAAAAGTTACTAAATCTTTCTGGCAACATTTTTCTTACAACTGCGAAATAATATAAGCTGCACTTTTTTCACGTGGAATTTAAGGCAAATGAAAAATTTTACATCTAATATTACTATTAAAAGGAAAAACTAAATCAACACAACTGGTAACAGTTTTTCATACATTTTTATTTAATTTTTTATTAAAATAAATTTCTTTTTGGTAAAATACATGCGTGTTTTGTTTACATACGCAAAACAATGTCGCATACTTTAAAAGATTAAAAACGTCAAATTGTGTAAGCTCGCGAGATAGAAAACATTGATACATCCCAAATTTTTCGCATAAATTAATAGATGTTGCTGAACATTTTTCACAAATTGGAACAGAGTACTTGGCTGTACCGCAAAAAGCTTAAGCGACAAAAATTTTTGTTAAGCACAAGCAAAAGCGTCGGCAGAATAAAGGCCTCATTAGTTTTTACTTTCTGTTGCCGTTCTGTTACGTTCCTTTCTGTAAGAAATATTTTGTAATTACTTTTTCTGTGAAAGAAATCAGCTGCTTTAAAAATAAAAGCATTGAAATTGTAAAAAAAAATTTCGTAAAAAATAACAAATTAAGATTTTGTGTCAAAAATACACAAATGTTTAAAAAATCAATAATTAAAACCAATTTTTCTAATGGGTGATTTTTAAAGAGCTATAGGAAAGTTAAAAAAAAACACATAAAATTCAGAAAAATGCATGAAATCTTTATTTGAGTCGATAGTACGGTTCATATAATTTAATGTTTGAAGATTATGTCATGCAAATGTTGACCGCGCCTCAAATGGTCCATCCGCTTAGTCCAATTTTGGCATACTCTTTCCAACATTTCGGCGGGTATCTCATGAATAAATGCTTCAATGTTGTCTTCCAATGCGTCAATTGAAGCGGGCATGTGTGTATAGACATGAGCTTTAACATCGCCCCACAAAAAATAGTCTAAAGGCGTTAAATCGCACGATCTAGGCGGCCAATTGAAGGTCCCGAACGTGAAATAAAATGTTCACCGAACTCGCCTCTCAAGTAAGTCCATTGTTAAGCGTGCTGTGTGGCATGTGGCACCGTCTTGTTGAAACCACATGTCAGGCAAGTCAAGCTCTTGCATTTTGGGCAAAAAAAAGTTGGATATCATCTCACGGTAGCGCTCACCATTCACAGTTACGTTACGATTCGCATCATCTTTGAAGAAGTACGGTCCAATGATGCCACCAGCCCATAAACCGCACCAAACTGTGACTTTTTCTGGATGCATTGGTAGCTCTTGCAATGCTTTTGGCTGATCTTCACTCCAAAATCGACAATTTTGCTTATTAACGTACCCATTGAGCCAAAAATATGAACTCACCATAAAATGGAAGAAGCGCGCGATGAACTTTCTTAACAGAACATGCATTTTGATAATAAAATTCAATAATTTGCAAGCGTTGTTCGTTTGTAAGACGATTCATGGTTAAATTATAGACCAAACTGAAGATGTTTGACAGTGAAACAAAACACGAACGTGCGTCAGCTGTTTAAACCAGTGTTGCCAAAAAGATAATAGCTAAAAAATCACACATTAGCTATAAGCAAAAAATTACAGTTTTTTTCATAATTTAATTCTGCCTTTAGTTTGTACGTTCTGCTCTGTACCGAATCAGCTATTTTGTTTCTGTTCAATTGAAAGTCTGTATGTGTCATTTGTTTTTACTTTTTCGTTCTGTTCTGTTGCGGACAAATCTGTTGAAAATACAATTCAAAAATGTGTATGTATTAGTTTGTTGTGATATGATTTTATGGAGCAAATTTGACGTTTGCGGCGAAAAATATTGCTACGTGGAGACCCGGGGTTAGGAGATGATGCAAATGATGCCAATAAATTCATTTATTAACAAAAACAAAAAATGGAAAATAATGTCGCTTAAGCTACTTCTGCGGTGAGCGCTTGAAATATTTGATATTTCAATATTTGATATCAAATTTAAAAAATGTTTTAGTGAAGTGAAGATTTTCAAATTAACAACTAATTAAATGCAAAGGTAAATCTTAAAATAAAAAAAATTATATTTGAAACGTTTAAGTTTTGCTTTCCGCCAATATTTAAGGATCAAACTTAGATCTATAAGTTATAATAAAAAAAAATTCAAACCAGTCAAATTTGGTTATATTTTTGAACAAACTTTTTTCATATAAAAAGGATATAAATCTTCCTTTTTATAGAAAAATATAAAATAAAAAGTAAAGTTAATATAAAACTATATGGTATTTTACAATCATGTTTTGATTGTAAAATCGATGAGGATTTGAAATATTTTTTTTGTTTTTTTTAACTAAAGCCTTTTCTGATTTCAAAAGTAAAAACATATAAATTTTTGTATTATTTCGAATGTGTATTCTAAGTCAAATTACAATTAAAAACGATTTTATACTTTAATGGTCTTATTCCTTCAATATTTTCGGGCCAGAAAAGCCATTACATTCTGCTAGTATCTAATAGTTGTATAAATTTTCTGTACAATTTATTTCTTTGCTAGCCAAAGGATAGCTAAAGTTAGCCTCACAATAGAAATATACAAACAAACAAAATTGTGATAGTGCATAGAAAATACTTCTGAAAAATATTAAAGGCATAATACTATTAAAGTATAAAAGTTTTTTAATTTGTAATTTGACTTAGAATACACTTTCGAAACAATATAAAAATTTATAATAAAAAATTAAACTCAACATGAGAACTTAAATTCCCAAATTCTATTTGTCCTCAAAGAATGTGGTATATAAAAGAAAATCTTTTTTTTAACTTTAAGCACAGGCTTGTTTTAAAAATTTGTTCGATTTCAATTTCAGTCGAATTCGTTTTCGAAAATATGGCTGTAAGTATTAAAATCTATTTTTTTTACAGACTTTTTGTTCGTTTTACTCATTTTTATGATTTGAGGTTAGAGAAATACCTTTGTTTTACAAAATAAAAATATTTTCCCATTAACTTTTAAAATTGATTTTAGTACAAAATATAAATAAAAAAAAAAAAAAAATACCTTAAACATTAAAGTCTTTTTTGTGTCTTCGTAGAGTTGTTTTTTTAATTATTTCTTCGTTGTTTTAGGAGGTTTGTCGCTTTTTACAAAAACCAAATTAAATTCCTTTGCATCAAACAGTCCTCCACGCCTTCCACCAGCCCAACAGCCAGCGAAAAGGCATAAATCTCTCTCAGTCTAAATACAAGTTTCATTACATTTGTTTAGTAAAGTTTCTTGGGCTTCATTTTCGGTGAAAACTTTTGTGCGACCATTAACACCATTATCGACACAAACCACTACAGCATTTGTGCCACTTAAATTTGTTGAATGATTTTCCGGTGTGTCCTGTAAAAAAAAGAGAAAAGTTGCAAAAAATAAAATAAACTTCAATAATGGTTTTAAGCGGTGTTGCCAGAAAGTCCTATTAAAAATACCTACGTAAAAAAGTTTTACATACATTATTCACTAAAAATTTTTCAAACAATTTTTTAAAAATTGTATTAGTAATTTTCAAATATAAAATAACAAGAAAATTAGGGGTTTTAATGTTGAAAGAAGTCAATTACGTCTATTTAAAAATTTTTAAAAAGAACCTACAGTGATTGGTAAAACTCAGTCTGGCTGGAGCTGCTCCCGAACCCTGGCGGTTTGTAGGGCTGATGTTAAGGATATTTAAAATAGACTTGTCGTTTGACAGGTTTTACGTCTGGCTGGAGCTTTCATGCTCCCCACCCCGGGGGCTTGTAGGGCTCATCTTTAGGATATTCCATATCGACTTGTTGGTCGAAAGGTTTTACGTTTCTTACGTAATCCGTTTATTTATTGACTGTATTCCCACATCAACAATTCCACAAATAAAACGCTAGCTTGTAAATAAAAATCGGGAAAACATAAAAATCTATATATGGGGGATTTCATGTCAAGTGACCCAATTTTTGAAATCGATGTCTTCCGATTTGGATGATGCACCAAGGTTAGTCTTATTGGATAGTAGCTTAGACACAAATTTTCAACAAGATCGGTCAAAAAGTTTCTGAGTTAGAGGGGGTCAAAATTTGACATTTTGCCCAAACCGGTGTTCTTTTTCATCCATGTAACTTATTATCTATTGGTGTTAGCAAAATATGCCCCCAACAAATTAGATAGCTATTTCTTCAAGCTTTCGAAAAATATTTTTTTTGTTTTTTTTTTAATTTTTTAAAATTTTTTTTTTTAAATTTAAAACTTATTTTTTATTTTTTTTGAAAAAGGTATTTTTTTTTTCTCAAAAGAAAGCTTAGGTCTTTTCCTTTAAGTTAGTTATGGTTGCTATTTTGGCCGCGAGTGGGTTATATATAAAAAAAAATAATTTCTAAGTCAAGACAAGGATTTCTCAATTTTTAGTATATGCACTATTTTGAATTTTTTCGTATTTGTGTGTAAGTGTTTCTACAACTTTATGCTGAGAAACTAGACAAATTAACCTTTCCGACGGTATATAACATACCTAACTAGCATTTCATTCCCTCGATACTGTAATACCCAAAATATGTTAATCCCAGGAATAAAATCACTTTTTCTATAGAGATGTTGACAAATTAAATTTTTTTAATTAAATTAATATAAAATAATAAGAATAAAAACAAAAAGATAAATAATCTAAAAAATTTTATCTTAATCACATAAGTCCTTTAATAAATTTTTTTGTTTTTTTTTTTAAATTTAAAACTATTTTTGTATATTTTTTTTTGAAGCGGGTAATTTTTTTTTTTTTTTTTTGCTCAAAAGAAAGCTTAGATCTTTTCCTTTAAGGTAGTTCTGGTCGCTTTTTGGGCTGCGAGTGGGTTATGTATAAAAAAAATAATTTGTAAGTCAAGACGTCATATGCTAAACAATTTAAAAATCCTCGTCTTAACTTACAAATTATTTGGTTTTATACACAACCCTCTCGCAGCCCAAAAAGCAACAAAAACTACCTTAAAGAAAAAGACCTAAGCTTTCTTTTGAGCTAAAAAAAAAAATAAATAAAATATATAAAGAAGTTTTAAATTTAAAAAAAAATTTTTAAAAATTTAAAAAAAAAAACAAAAAAAAATATTTTTCGAAAGCTTGAAGAAATAGCTATCTAATTTGTTTGGGACAAATTTTGCTAACGTCAATAGATAATAAGTTACATGGATGAGAAAGAACACCGGTTTGGCCAAAATGTCAAATTTTGACCCCCTGTAACTCAGAAACTTTTTAACCGATCTTGTTGAAAATTTGTGTCTAAACTACTATCCAATAGGACTAACCTTGGTGCAAATTTCATCCAAATCGGAAGACATCGATTTCAAAAGTTGGGTCACTTGACATGAAATCCCCCATATATATAATTTCCTTATTTGTGTGTTCCTCTTTTTTTTTTTGTCTATCCAGAGCCTTTTGAAGCCCACTGATGGGCTAGAAAGCTGAAGCAGGCATATAGTAAAAACCTAGGCCAAATCCTAACGTAGCCTGATTTTTGATTGATGGCCTCCGGCGGAAAATAAAGAGGAAACGTTGGCGTGGCCAAATTCAATTTGTTAACATTTTAGCTTATATTTAAGCCAATTACATAGGAAACTTGGCTAGCATGTAGTCCTTGTAATGGAGTATATGGTTTGTTGGCATCACTGATACGTGTTATTGTGTGTCTCGCATTGTTCTCCGAAATAATATTAAATTTTACTGTTTAAGTTTGTGTTTAACATAAATTCGCGGTTTCTTTGTCATATTTAATCCATTAATCATTCGTCTATTACGTAAAATCTGTGTTTTTTTCGTTTTATCGTTCACCTGTGTTTTAAAAATAAATAATCATAAAGCTGAGAATACTGCATAAACGTTGTTTACATTATCTATATGCACTATTCTAATCATATGTTTTGTATTGATCATATGTTTTAATTTTCTGTTTATTCTGGAACTGTATTACCGACTCTGAAAATACTGTGGTTTGTGTATTTGATAAGCTGTAACAGAGCATTACCATTTTCATCCAAAAACTTCCTGTGCTGTCAAACCTTTTTTACTAATTATGGAATGTTCAAACGTAAGCTGCCAAATAACAGGAAATGATCGTATGGTATCTTGCTGGCTGTGCGTGGGGTGCTATCATTTAAAATGCTGTAGCCTAAAAGCACGCGATGCTGATGCTCTTGCTGATCCTCAAAAATCTCTGCACTGGACATGTCCAAATTGCAGAACTATTAGTGTTGAATTTTATAACCTATTTAAAAACTCTAAAGATGAATTTGATAAAATCAATAAGGAATTTCTGTTGCTGCAAACTAAACTCAGTAAATTTGGAGAATTGTTTACCAAATACCCTAATTTGGAAAAATTTTCATCATCAGCGAATGTTTTGTCTCCTAAACGGAAGAAGACGAACTCTGGCACTGTTGTACCACATACCATCTCCTCAAATGCTGCCGGATCTACATCATCGTCTGTTGTCGATACTAACTTAACTGTCAGTTATACTAATACAAACTTCAACATAAATCCTTCTTTTTCTGTAGGTGTAAATGTCCGTCCATCAAAAATTTGCCCTCGTTCCCCCGTGGAATTTATGATGGCTGCTAACACGGAAACACAATTTATCCCTACTACGTCTGAAATTCCGCCTGTAGTTATTCATCCAACTCAGAACTCTAATAACATCCATCCTCTTAGAGTTATTCCGCCTAAAAAAACTATTTTTATATCCCGTTTTGCTTTTGACACTTCAACTGAAGATATTGAATATTATATTAAAACTAAATTAAATTTCGATGCAGAAATAGTGATCCATAAGTTTAAATATTCTCAGCCGAGAACTATTGCATCATTTAAGCTTATGGTATCATCTGAAGTATTTGACCTTATAATAGATCCTAGATTCTGGCCTGAAAATGCATTGATTCGTGAGTATGTTTACAGAGACAATCAAAGACCAGCTAACACTGTTCACTTACCATCCCGCTCGACTAATGTTTCAAAAAACTGATTGACAACTACGATAATCAATTAAATATTGTATATCAAAATGTAAATGGTATGAAATCTAAACTATCAAACCTATATATCGATAGTTTTGATCTTAACCTTCAAATTCTTGTATTTTCTGAAACGTGGCTCAATAGCAATATTTTGGATTCTGAAATTCTCTGCAATAATTATATAATTTTTAGACGTGACAGGGTTACCAATACTACTGGTGGTGGAGTTTTGATTGCAGTATCTAAATATTTGGAAGCCGTCAAAGTTGATAATATTCCCATGGACAATATTGAATTTATTGCAGTCAAAATAAAATTAAACTGCAAAAATCTTTTAATAACGTGTTCTTATATCCCTCCAAATTCTGAACAGATAACATATCTTCAACACTTGTCTGCTCTAAAATCCATCCTTTTTTCGATTAACCCTCAAGATTTGGTCCTCGTGTTTGGTGATTTTAATTTACCGTATTTATCTTGGAAATTTTTACCTGATTTGCTATATTATTCTCCAATAAATACAAACAATTTCATCGAAGAATTCTTAAACAACATATCGGATTTATGTCTTTTTCAAATAAATGGAGTATTAAATGATTCTAAGAAGCTGCTTGATTTGGTATTCGTAAATGAACCTAAAGATTGTACTTTGACTCGTCATCATCCTATTACTAGGCCTGAAGATCGTCATCATCCTACTATTGAAGTCAACTGTAATTATCCATTGTCTGTGAATCCAAATAAAAAACTCAATAATATTAATGATTACTGTTTTAAAAAGACTAACTACAGCGATTTAAATTTCTTGTTATCTAACACAAACTGGCTTGAAATTTTGTCATTATCCAGTGGTACTCCGGCAGCAATCGATGCAGCTATAAGTTCTTTTTATAATACTTTGTTTCATTACATCGATGATTGTGTACCTAAATATGCAGTTGTTAACAGATCTGGCCCTCCATGGAACTCAAACTCTCTATCGAGATTAAAGAATATAAAAAATAAGTTTTATAAGAAGTATAAACAAACTGGACTACTGACTGATTACTCTAAATATTCTTTTTACCGTGCTAAATACAATTTACTCAACCATAACCTTTATAAAAATTATTTAAACAGGATGAAACTGAACCTTAAGCGCGATCCGAAAGCATTTTATAAATTTGTTAACTCGAAAAAAAAATCCATCGGATTTCCATCTTCAATGAAATACCTTGCCACAGAGTCATCCAATCATATGGAAACAAGTAATATGTTTGCGGATTTTTTTGCTTCAACCTACTCTAATGAGGAATATGATTCATCAAAAACCTATCCATTTTATATCCCTGAACAACAACCTATTTCATTTCCATTCGTCACTACTGCCAATATAACAACACTATTATTAAAACTAAAATCTTCGTTCTACAGTGGACCTGATGGTATTCCTAGCTGCCTTCTTATAAACTGTGCACAAATTCTAGCTATACCTTTAACAATTTTATTTAATATGTCTATAAAACATGGTTACTTCCCGAAATTATGGAAAAAATCTTTTATTATTCCACTGTTTAAATCAGGGAATAAATCGGACATTACGAACTACAGAGGTATTGCCAAATTAAGTGTCATTCCCAAACTTTTTGAACAGTATCTTACTGAATTTTTAAGTCGACAAGTCTCTTCCATACTCACACCTTTCCAACATGGTTTTCGTAAAGGATGTTTAACTACGACCAATTTACTAGAACTGACAACAATAATTAACAATGGATTTAAAAACGGATGTTATACCGATGTTATATACACCGATTTTAGTAAGGCTTTTGACAGAGTTAACCATGATCTTTTATTGCATAAGCTGTATTTAATGGGATTTACGAACTGCTGTTTGAATTGGATAAAATCTTATCTTTTAGGTCGTGAACAGCGTGTGTATTATAATAATTACTTATCTAAACATATCATTGTCAACTCTGGTGTTCCACAAGGTAGCCATCTCGGACCAATACTTTTCCTATTGTATATCAACGACCTGCCTACAACAATAAAATTTTCCAATATACTTATGTATGCTGATGATGTAAAAATATTTTCAAGTTTTGCCGACTCCAATTTTCAACCACACTTACAACAGGATTTAAATTTATTCTTTAATTGGTGCCAAATAACTTACTGGATATAAACCTTAAAAAATGTAAACATATTCGTTTTTCCAGAAAAACTAGACCTATTGGCTTCTATTTTATTGGTGACTACAAATTGGAAGTTGTTAATGTTTTCTTGGATCTCGGTGTATTATTTGACACAAAGTTATCTTTTACTGAACATATAAATATGTGTACTAATAAAGCTCGTGGTGTACTTGGATTTATTAAGCGATGGTCAAAGGAATTCTCTGACTCATCTATAACAAAACAGTTGTACATAGCACTTGTCAGACCTATAATCGAATATGGCTCAATAATTTGGGATCCGTATTACAACGTCCATAGTGATCGTATTGAGTCTGTCCAAAAACAATTTTTGCTATTCATATTACGGAGCACTTACCCAAATCCATCTATAAATCTTCCTTCATATAGAACCAGGTTATTAGAGATTCATTTACCAACTTTAAAAAGCCGCCGAACAATGCTGAACGTGATATTTGTTATCAATCTGATTAAAGGCAATATTTGCTCGGAGTTCCTGCTAAGAAGTTTATTTTTTAATGTTCCCCGACGCCATACACGTTATTACCAGCCATTATCAATTGAATACTTTCAACAAAATTATGCAAATGCCGACCCTGTTCGTAGAATATGTGTAAATTTTAATGATCTGTACAGTATTATTGATATAACTTTGGATATTAACACTATCAAACACACTCTAATTTTATATTTAAATAGATGATGTTAAATTTATTTGTAAAATATTTTAATATTATGTAATTTTTGTCTGAAAGGAGTTAATCCATAGACTAATAAATAAATAAATAAATAAATAAATGGTGCTGACGTTGGTGCTTACCTTAACGTGGTTAGAATTAAAAACTTTGGACTATGGACGGAGAATTAAGAGGAAAAAAGGGCTTGGAAATATTAAGATTTTTTCACATTAACTAATTTGGAAGAGTCAAACGTTAGAAAAGGTGGAAATATATTTGCCTAAGCCGGTCTTTAGTTCAAGAGTAAAGTCCGCAGATGACGTCAAAATGAAAGCTATTTATGAAGATGGGAAGCAGGGAAGGCGTAAGATCAGTTCAGAAATGTTCATAAAAAAATATTTTGAAATATTTTAAGGTTTGTTGTTTCGTTAATTGTTCGCTGAATTCATTTGTTTATTTATTTATTTATTTAAAAATAAAAAATTACAGTACAACAAGACTTTTAATCTTATATAATAGTACTGCTGCTACAATGGCAAATTTTTGGTAGTAACTTTAAGATTAGGGAAATTAATGATATTAAAAATAAGTTAAAAATATACATAAATTTAAATATAAGTTACAAAAATTTTTTAAGCAAAATGAGAAAGTATTGCAATGTAAAAGTGTTTAGCATTGCCTAGGATTTGTATATTAGATGGGAGTTCATTCCAGAGACGAATGGCATTAACGAAAAAGTGTCTTTCTCAAATTAGTTTGCGGTATCGAATGGAGTTTTTTCTGTATCCTCTGTGGGATCTTGAAAACGTTATTCTTTTGTAAAGATACTCAGGTAGTTTTTAATTATTGAAGTAGATTTGCAAAAGGTACATTAAAAATTAGGTAAGAAAACTGTGAGATTCTACTGTATCTAGTTCTGCCATAAATATATCGTGCAATATTATTAAATGTTACTTTGAGCTTATTCTGGCATAGTGAATTGCAGCTAGAAAAAATTTCACAACCATAAAGAAGGGTCGGCTAGAATCATGCGTTTATTAAATGGATTGAAATATTGGAATTAAAAGAATGAAAAATATTAAAAATAATTTGAGCCAATAAATGTTTGTACTATTTCGTTAATTAATTATTAAGTTCTTTTGTATTGCACTTTTTTTTGAACGTCTCGATTTTGTAAATAAATTTTTTGCTTTTTTCTGCAAAACAGATTTCTCTTTTTCTTCCTGCCTGGCAGGGACAGGCTTAACAGCTAGTTAAGCCATACAAATGGAACTCTGTGCTACAAGTAAAGCAGAATACAAAACAAAGGAGTAAATAAAAAAACGCAAAGAGCAGTAAACACAAAATATATAAAAAATATAGAACAGAATTTTTTTAAGTTTTCTTTATTATATAAACATTTTTTTATTATTGCTGTGTAAAGACAAATTTTGTTTAATATTTTTACAAAACGCCTCTGTCGACAACCACAACACAAGTGACTGATGTTAAGATTTCTTAGCGGGCCGCAAATTTGTATGAAAACCGTTACGTTATCGTTCGCTTGCATTGTCGATCGACTTGTCGGGATAAAAATTGTTAGTGGGCCGCAAATCAGTTGTTTGTCGTGCGAACGATAGCGTTAACATCATGTGCCAGTCTGTAAATGTATCATATTATTAAGGCCAATTTCTAATTTTTCTCTCTCTCTCTCTCTCTCTGACATTTTTCTGGAATTAATAGTTCTTCAAAAGAAATAGAGATACGATCATTTTTATTCATATGTAAATTTTTACAAATTTTCTGTTTTCCTTCTAACACATTATAACATGTTAACGTATTTATAATAACTACCAACTATTGAAGCGACCGCAACGTATAAGTGTCCGCAAAATTTACGTATGAGTAACGAGGACTTAAGAGTAAAATGCTTAAATACAACAGATAAAATTACTTAATTTAAAATTGCTTAATTTACTAAATTTGATGTTTTATAATCATTTCTCTTTTAGAAGCAATGTTTTCTGTGCAATGATGACAGGGAGGAAGTGGTCTTGGTAAGTTTTTGCCATTTACCAAGCCAGCAGACTCAAATTGTTTGATTAGTTTACACAGAAAAAAGTGTTTTAACAATTAAAAAAAATGGTTTAAAAAGCATTTAAATTTAATTAATGTGATAATTGAATCAATTATTTTTTTTTTGAAAGAAAATTTAAAATTTAATTTTGATTTAATTAACATTTTAGTCGTTTTCAAATAAATTTTTAATTAAAATTTTAATTAAATAACAAAAAATCTTAATTAAAAAAAAATTGAAACATGTAGAATTGTCAATATTTATTTAAATAAATGAACACATTGTTTGAAATGGCAAAGTTTTTTGATCACTTTTTTAATTAAAATTAAAAGTATCATTTATTGAAAAAGTTTTTTCAAAATTTTAAAACTTTTAGTAATCAATATAATGATTTTGGTAATAGGTGCAAAATCAACAAAGTGTTTGCTTGATATTATGAACTTGGTATAAATTTGGTGATCGGAGAAAATGAATAATTTTTTCTGTGTACTTATTCCAACCTCTGTCGGATGAGGTTGTAGTTTTCATAGATCCACCATTTTTTTCTCACTAGATTTTAATTACTTTTATATGCGTCTTAATTGAAATTCAATTCATTTAAGAAAACTGTAATTTTCAACTGACACCTGTCAAAAGGAAACAGGTTAAAAATAAAATCTCTCAGGAGAAATTGAAACTTGAACTGAAAAGACCCTGTATTAAGTCATTAATGCTTACAATATAGACAAAAATCTCTTGCTGGGGAGAAGAAAAAAAAATCAAAGAAATTATTTTAAGGCTTATTATGTTTCACTGAATAATTTTTTTCTTCTTAAGATTTTTAGATAAGTTATAATTTTTAAAATCTCATCACGAATTGAATTACACACTTTAAAGTGAATAAGAGGCTTTAGCTCTAGTTTTAATGGTCGTAAGTGTCTCTATAGAAGCAAAATAGATACTAAAATACTAAATGGAATATTTATTGTTCCATTCCTTAAAGCCATACATTCCCCTATTTATTTTATTTTTGTAAACTAAATTAAAGAAAATTAAAGTTGCTACATCAGTATTGCCAGGATTATCGTTGAAAAAAACTCATTTAATCAACTGTACTGTAAAGGCAAAGTTTTTCTTTTATTTCCATTAGTTGTAATCTTCTTGTATCTGAGCATGAGATAAAAAATCCCATAAATTTCTTGCTGACAATCCGACAACAAACTTCAAAATTTGTCGTCTCGTCATTCATCAATGTATTTGTTGCTCTGCGAAGAGTTTTCTTCTTCTTCTTTATTCACGGTAAGTGGTTAAATGAAGAAGACGAAGTTTTTTTTAGAAGTTTATCAATAGGTATTCAAATTAATAGATTCCTTTAAGAACACGTGTAACATTCTTTTGATCATATTTACTAAATAAAAAAACATTTTTTACATCTTCGTAATAAATACTTTTACAGTTGAACACTGGAATACGAAACTTTTATGAGATACACGCATTTCAATGAGTTTTGATTAAACTTTATTTCGATTTTTTTTTTCTTTTAATTACTTTTGATAAATAACTTACCAAAAGAAAAATAAATTCCAAAAAATTGTAAGTTATTAAGTAAATTCGACATAACCTCAGTATCACTACGGTAAATCCGGGAAAGAGGCCATGGATCGTAATAGTTATATGACATTTTTAAAAGTCTCGATTTAATGGAAAAACAGATGAAGATTATATCAGGGCTGTGGAGTCGTCCGAAAAAAGTACTAACTCCGACTCTAAATGATGAAATTTTTAAGTGCGACTCCGACTCCGACTCCAAGACCTACTCATACCTTGAAGATAAATGTATATGAGACTGGTCCTTATTTAACTTAACACTCTTTTTATACTCTCCACCTCTAGTGGTGAATGAAGGTAGTCTTAGTTTGTCAATCCGTGTGAAACTATTTTATTATGCAGAGCCCATAAAGTATATATATTCTAGATGCAAGATAATAGTCTGGTAGTGTATAAAGTCATTCCTAAAAAATTAAGGAATAGAACTATTACAAAAAGCTTTATAAAATACATAACTGAAATTTAGCTCATAGAATAAATTCGAAAAATAAAAAATGTTAACAAACATATATTTAAACAAATCGAAAAAATAAATTTGAATAATTTTATGTATAAAATAAAAATAACTGAAATTTATAAATCAAACCAACAAAAATCCTCAAAAGGATTCTTCATAATATTAGCCCTCTAAATCTGAATATTTTATTATATGCAAATGAAATCTCATAAGACACAGACAGAAAAGCAACAACAAATATACATAGATTAGGCTATGACTGAAAACTACAATCATCTTAAAATAACGAAAAAGTCTTAGGCAGGATAAAAAACATGTGGCGTAGTATTCTAGTGTCTACGACATGACAAAGTTTTTGACATTTATCAACACTGTTCTGAGTTTTTTCAACACTTCAAGGCTCCTTACATTTCCACAAGCAGCAACGAATTTCTGCCGGAGTACTGAGTTATTTAAAACTTTATAACTTTTTTAAACAAATATTTAAATTTTATTATCCAAAGGAAGAAAATATGTAACAAAATTCGTATAATAAAAAATAGATTGGAATGGGTTAAAGTGCTTGCCTAAAAAACCAAGTACCCCAGGTTCGATCCCTGGCAAAGGACGAAAAATTTTCATCATGGTTTTAAATTTTTTAGAATTTAGTGGCCTCAACCCGTCAGCAAACAATCCATCCAAGAAGCTCCCTGACCATACCTCCCCCTTGAAAAGAGGATAACATCATGGCAACGGTCAGGAGCCGACACCACCTGGGAAAAAAGGTATATATTAAAGATTAGCAAGGGTCTTCACCACTACACCAAAAACACGTACGGCGTTATTTCTAGGCAAGGACAGATGGCAGCCTCATTATCCTAGGACCTGCTACAGCAGACCACTCATCTACTTACATAGCTAGAACAACAACAATGGATTAACTAAGCCAGTGGTGTCAATTTTGATTGTGTTGGTGCGATTACTCTTGTCTCTTTATTCCCAGCGGGAGAAATCTGTGGTTGCGAGGCCTTTTACGAGGCCTAATTAACATACATATTTTGCTATGAAGACTTTAGAGCAATTAATAATAATACCATTATCGAAAAATGTTGAGTTATGGACAGACACAATCATTTATTATTTAAATAAATTTAATTTGGAACCTGCATTTCGCAGAAAGTTTGCTTATTTTTTTGGAAAAATTGAGCACTTGACAATATTTGAAGTCTTATTACAACCTTATACAATTCTTTCCAATATTTTTAATTTTTTTAAAATCATTGTACAATGTTAAAAACGGAAATAAAACAAAACAGAAACAAAGATAATAAATAATAAATATATTATTTCTGGTTAGAGGCCTCAAAACAGGCCGTGCGATATTTCCCGCTGAATGAGAGTGTTTTGCAGTAAATAATTATATTTTATGCTCGCAAAATAAAAGAGCGTAAGCGTACATGTGAGTTTTGCTTACACAATTGTGTATGACGCTGACATTCCTGAACTAAACTGATATAAGGCAAAATAAGAAATAACTGGATCGATACTCTAAGAACTAGGACAAAACAATCTTACATGGGGAAACGCAAAAACAACTGCAACAAATCGTTTAAGACAGAGATGCTTTGCGGAAGCCAGATTCTCCCAAGAGGGGTAATGGAGAAAAAATGAGATATTTATAAAATAATAAAATTAAACTACTCGAAGCAGCTGAGCCAGCGTGAAAGAGATAAAGAGGGAGAGAGAGAGAGACAGAGTGTTTATGAGAGAGATCCGCATTCCCTCAATAAAAGTATCGCTTAGGAAAGATAAAAAGTATGGCGTTGAATATGGTGAGATAATGAGAACGCTGATTACTTAGACGAGGGTAACGTTTGTATAAAAAATACGTACTAGGGTATTCATTCGGTTAACCGTTAATCGGTTAATCGATTAAGTTCTACCCGGTTAACTGATCGGTTAATTTAAAATTGGCTATTTTCGATTTACGATTAAGCCGGCTAATTTCAGTCGATTAACCAATTAACCGACGTAACAAGATTATTAATTTTTTCAAGTATCATAACATGTTTTTTTGAGTTTTCAATTATTTGTTTCGTCTCATATACAAAAGGTATGTGTTAAGAAAATATTTTTTTATAAAAACAAAGAAGGTGTTCAGTGATCTTCATTTTAAGTAAGTGTTTCTCCAACATACACGTTTAGTAAAAAAATGTTTCCAAGTTAAATTTCCTCAAAACTTAAGAAAAGAATCGCTTAAATCTTACACATTTAAACCAAATAATTTTTCTAAAAGATTATTTTATACGATCTCCTTAAACTATTGTTAGAACTTATAAAATTATCTAACAGTTTGTTTTTTAATTAACCCTAGAAAGATAATCTGAGTAAAATTAAAGCATGCACTTTCAGAATATTGATATTTCTTTTTAATTAGAAGGAATACGTTGTTGTGCACTTTAGACATTTCATATGTAGACATATTTAAAATTTCGGTCTTTTTATTAAATTTATATGTAAAAATTTAATCCAAATGAGTTTGTTCTTAATAACTCAAAAAATACAACCATATAGTTGGTTAAAATAATGCGTCAGTTTTACGTATGATTATCTTTTACGTATGTCTTGATATGATTATCTTTCTAGGGTTAATACATATTCATTTATTAATTAAAAAATATGTTTACATATTTATAAATTATTTTTTTGTTTGCTCACTTTTGTTCAAGAATTGTTATGTTTGTTATGTTGTTGTATAAAATCCAAATAGTAAATAATTAATGCAGTTTTTTTATTGAAATAAAAAAAGAAAACTTTATTAATCGGTTAACCGATCAATTACAAAATTAACCGATTAAACCAAAACTTTGGTTAATTAATCGAGCGATTAACCGATTAAAGCAATAGCCCGATTAAATGAATACCCTAATACGTACTTAATGATCAAGAGTTTCAACATTAATCTAATGAATCGCTCGCTCTTAATCTTGTAAACTAAGAAAATTTTAAAAATGTGTCCCCACAAAAAAAATATTTGATCAAGAGTTGTCCTTAAAAAAACACACAATTCAGGTTTCCTGTAAATAATGTAGAAAAAATTAATACGCATAATAAAAAACCCATGAAAACAACAGGATATAAATATCTTTAAAATGTTGTATAAACAAATACAAACAATAAATACATATATATGTATATATATAAGTATACTTAAGTAAAAAAATTAAGTATAAGTATACTTAAGTAAATATAAATATACATATGTGCGATGTAAGTATGTTTGTGTTTATACTTTTCTTGTTGTTTGTTTTCATTTGCATTAGATTTTCTAAACAATTTAATCTGTTGTTGACTTGTTTTTGTTTGCTTTATTTCTCGTTTTTGTTTCATAATTGTTTCCCCGGTTAAATGTTGTTTTTTTAAGTGGCATATTATAAGGCATTTTGCGTTATATATTTTACAGCCATTTCTATCATGTTTATGACATTTGCATAAGAAATTAAACAAAGCTTCATTTATTTTGTAAAAGAAAACAAAAATTTAAAGTAAATGCTGTACAGTCGACTCTCGATAATTTGTAACTCGTTAATTTGTATCTTTCATTAATTTGAACAGTATCCCAGAACCATTGAAGGTAAGGTTAGGTAGAAATGGCGGCCAGTGAAGTACCACTAAACAACAGTGTCACCTGACATTCTAGCCTTTTTTTTAACTAAAAGGCAATCTATGTATTGACGATAATCACTCATATTATAATTTCGAGTATCTTAGAGTATGAATCAACAAATATTATTTCGGTTCTTATTACCCTTTTGGCATTTTTACAACAATTTAGTTATCTCAACACAAGTCAAAAAGTAGAAAACAAAAAACTGTTTGAAAAAAGGTAAACAATTTCACAGTTTATGTAATTCCAAAGTTGTCAAAAAAAAAAAAAAAACTGCTGATAAACACTTTAGAATATTACCTTTGTTAAAGTAATAAATGTATGTTTAAAATAGTTTCATAGATATGCAAGAGAAAATCGCTAATCATCGTCAGCTATAGGTTACACTGCGAATTGCTGGGTTAAATGATATTAATAATATTTTATGAAATTCCCTACATTTTTCTAAAAATAAAAAATCTGTCCTTCTTCCCCTACGCTTGGAATTTTCCGAAAAAATCCTGACACAAAGGGATCATTCCCTACTTTTGTCATTAATAGTAGTAATGCAAATGTATTCGTGTTTTTTAAACTGTAGATTGGATAAATATTTAACAGAAAATAAAATTTTAATCAAACTCTTGTTAATTAAAATTATTTATATTTCCTTCTTGATAAATTTAACTTTTGTTTATATGAACTCTTGATTATTTGATAATTTTTCACTGCTGCCTTGAATTTTAAATCATCGAGGTTCGACTGTATTTGTATTTCTTACTAACGATTTGAAGAAAATTATAAGAAAAACTAATTACAAATATGAAACCAAAAGTAGTACGCATTAACATTTATGTATAAACAGACTTACATATTTCAAAATGTTTTGAGTTAAAAAATAAAAAAATGTATGAGCCCAACTTTTTACATAATCATATATTGCGACGGTATAATGCATTTATGCTGAAAATTATAACTTTTAAAGATATTTGGTGGTCCAGGACTTAGTATACTGATTGACTTAGATTCCTTTCAAACACTATAAAATAATGTTTATCCGACCATAAAGCTGGATTGTCTGTGAGTTCGTGTAAGCGATATGTACAAAGACTATTGACACTTTTGATGAAATACCGTCGAAACCACAACTTTTATTTGGTTTTAAGTCTAAAATAGTATTTTTCATTTCTTCTTCAGTGGTTACGTTAAAGTTAAATGTTGTTCTATATTGATTTAAAGTTCTAAGGGAATGAAAGAAATCTCCTTGCGAATATTTTTAATTGCAGTTTGAATAAGCGAAATTAAAGCAGCGGCGTCAGCAGAGGGATGATCGGATCCACCATTTAAAAGCATATTATTCTGAATCAAACGTTTAACCGAGCAAAAATTGCAATAACGATAAGTTACTTGCTTAAAACCATAATTTGGTGTTTTTATATCAAGTCGACAAGAAATAATGTTATGGTCGGATAATTTTCATTCAACAGATTCGAGATACATGTCACAGGAGACATTACTGTAAACGTGATCAATACATGTATTGCAACACGGTCGTGTTATCATATTATGACAGTTAACAAAATTTAAGCTGTAACGTAAATTTAAGAGTTCTTCAGGTTGATGTTGATTCAAAATATCTATATTAGAATCACCTGTAAAGACGCAAGGGTATTGACCAAGGTAACATAGCATACTTTTCAAATGCTCCATAAATCTATAAGTTTCACATTTTTGTAATTTATAGAACGTACAAAAATATAAGGATTTTCCCTTTAACTTAATATCATCAAGTGATAATACAATAGAATCGATATAATTTTTGCATTCACATACTTTGGTTTTATATCTTAAATTGCTATTTATAAAAACCGAAGTGCCACCATATCCATCTGACCTACAACTGTGTATAGCATTATAACCAGAAATTTTGTATAGTTGCACTAATTCTTTGTGGAACCATGTTTCTTGAATTGCTATAATGTTGGGTAGCCGCGGTAGTTTTGCTATTATGTTTTTAAATTTATTTTATTTAGTAATTGACGATATACTTCTCAAATTTACAGACACAATATTAAATATTGAGTGTGGGTTATTATTAATGAAGTTTTCAAATGATAATAAATTGTTAAAATAATAGTTGTTAATCATAAATATAAGCTTAAATTAATTAATATACAACAGGAATAAATAAACAGAAAATAAATATTTTATATGAGGATATAAATTCATCATCATCAACATTCTTCCTCTACAACATTCTGAGATCTACGACCTAAAGGCTTCCTGCTGGTAGCTTCCAGCAACAACTCATCAACATCTTCGCTGGATCTTATAATTTTTGGCTCAGACAATTCACCTCTTTTACAACAAATTCTTCCACCTGCAGCGTAAACGGAACGATAACCAAAATTTTTCAGGCTCTTAGCCTTATTTAACAGGCTTAATGTTTCCCAACTCAAAAAATCATTAATAAACATTTTGGATTCTTTTTCAAATAATTTTGAATTAATTGACATTAGTTTTTCTTTCGATTTTTTCGAATTAAATTTAACCACCATTACTTTTTTTCACCATTTCTGTCAGCAGCAGCATTTCGTTTTTTTATAACTATCCGGTTGCAAATCCACTCCAGTATCATTAGTAATTTTTAAAATTTTATTAACTGCAGATTGTTCATTAGGAGCAAGTATACCACTTATTATGCAATCATTTTTTACTCGTTGGTCGTTTAGAAATTTAATAGAATCTTTTAAAGCTTTAACTTTAGTCCTTAATTTTTTATTTTCTTTCTGAACAATTTCTAACTTTTTCTTATTTTCAGCAACACCTTTCAATATTTCATCAAATTGTTTAGACATAAAAGTTAACGACTCTGTTAAAGGAGACAGCTGTTCAAGTTTTTTTAATTCTGTTTTTTTTTCATTCAGTTTTTTTGTAATGCTACCACTATTGTTGTTGTTTACATCACATAGGTGACAAATAAACTCTTGACTTTCATGCTTTAACAAGTATTCGTATTTTGGTTTATCTAAAGAAGTACAAACTACATGAAAGTTTTTTTCGCATGTATCGCATTGAATAAATTCTTCTTCTTCTTCCACTTCTAAATTGCACTGTCCACAAAATACTTTGTTTATTTTAAAGCTGCAACATCCTTTACCAGCCATATTTTTTATCTTTTATGTTTACAATTATTTAAAATAACAAATGTACAACAAATATTGAATATCTAATTCAGGGGTTTCCATTTCTTCCCTGTCGGATTTTTATTAGCTAGCTCAACATTTAGTTGACTTTTAGCTAACTTATTTACAACTGACTAGTGACTAACTCATAATTGGTGCAGATTTGAGTCAGTTGTGTTTTGTGCGACTGACTTCTTCTCGATAACTTTTGAGCTAGCGTTTGGCTAACTCAAAGCTGATGCAGTGGACTGTGGTAAAAACACGTTTTGCTTGTTTTGTGTACTTTTTCAAAGTTAAATAATAAGTAAAAGTTCCCATATTCTCTTTGTTAAAATCATTTAGTTAAATACATCTCATTTTCAAAGTAGAATTATTATGAAAACCTGTTTTGGTCATATCGGGCATGCTGCTGGTGTCTTATAACTGAGAGTTTTTCTGTAGACAAAGGGGAAATACAACAAAAGTGAAAGAAAACATATGTGTAATAGTCTCTGTCTCTCTTTAGAAAATAAATAAAGCAAAATACGTAATTTTTTTTTTATTCTCTTATTAAAGTCAACATATTGTATGCACCACAAGCTGACTCATAATGAGCTAACTTATGGTTAACTTAAAGTTATGCAGTGTGAGTGAGTACTGACTCGTACTGCGGACATTGCGTGTTAAAACTGAATAGCTTTAACCATGTAAATGAGTTAGCTTGTGAGTCACCTCTGACTAACTTCTGGTTAACCATGAGTTGACTTTGAGCTAACTCATTTTCCGACAGGGTTTGCACCAGGCCTGCCAGATAATTTTGATAAAAAATCGGCATATTTTCGAAAAAAAATCGGCATTATCGGCACTTCAATTAAAAAAATCAGCAAAAAAATCGGCAAATGAATAATAACCATTTTAAGAACAATAAAACATATTTCTATTAACACACAAAATAACAACACAGAAAATTTCAGCATTAACTTACATATAACCCATACAAAAACAAAAAAATTAATAAAAAAATGAATATTTTTATAAATAAATTGTAGTTAATTTAAAAAAATTTTGTACATTAGGTTAAAATTGTTTTTATAGTTGACAAATATATTTCAACATTTTATTTTAGCAAATATTTTATAGATACATATTTGAGTTTAATAGTTTAATTAAATCCATTTTAATATCAACATCAAAAAAGTTTGCATTATTAAATTTTAAGTAATCTTTAGAAAAAAGAATTCCTTGAAAGGATTCATTTTCCAGGGAACATCGAAATTTGGTTTTATTAAGGTTCACTTAGCTACAAATTCTTTCCACGTTTGCGGAAGAAAGTGGAAGGACCATAATTTCTTGTACAAACTATGACAGCACTGGAAATGCATCCGTAGAACCCCCACGTTTGCCAAAAAGTTTGCAAATTTACTTCAATTCCCTATAAATCTTCTTAAAAATTTAAAAATTTTAACTCTATACATACATTCCGAATATAAAATTTGTATTTCTTTTTCAGAAATAAAGCTGGGGAACTCTTTCAGAATTTCCATAAAAGAAATATTTTCCTTTTTCATAATTTTGTTAGGGTTATCATATTTAAAGATTTATAAGATTTTTGTTCAAAATCAAAACGTTTTAATAGTTGATTTAAAAGTTCTATAAAAAAATTAATACATTTATTAACAATTTTGTTAATATCACTTTTGTTGAGTTTTGATTTTAGAAAGTAACTCATTAGCCAATAAGCCCAAATACTAATCATTAAAGTTCAAAAAATGGTTTGTGTTCATAAATTCCGTTAAGTAAATTTAATTTTCCAATCGTTTTTTTGTAAAATTAGTTAATACAGTTTTAAACACCATTTGGTTGGTTGTAGAGGTAATGACAATTGCTGCAAAGTTGCCCAAAATTAATAAATTACACGTTGACAAGCAAAGTTACCGTTATTTAAGTTTATATAAAAAAATCGGCATTTTTGGAGCAAAAATCGGCCAATCGGCACTTTGCTAATTTTAAGGCAAAAAATCGCCAAAATGCCGATAAATCGGCAAATATGGCAGGCCTGGTTTGCACAATTGTGCACACTACTACTAACACATATTTTTATACTCTTCAATCAAAGACTATAAATATATAAAGATATCCCACTGCCATACATTGTACGGCCAGTGCTAAATTTGTTGAATGGCAGTACGACTACTGCCACTTTGATTCTCAGAGAACTATTACTCTCAGAGAACTTTTATTTCTCATCTTTCAGCGTACATGTGCGTGCACGCGTGTGTGTGTATGTATGTACATGGCAATTAAAAAAATATAAAAAAACTAAAAGAAGTCTTGTTTTTCTCGTTGAAAACACATTTAAGTAATAAAAGAAGTTTTGTTTGCATGCCATTTATGTGCAAAAAACCTATGTAGAAGCAAATGTTGCAGATTTTTAATTGTAGGGCAATAATATGTGCTTTATTGTTGTACAGATGAAACAATATCGATTCGCACCGAAGTTCAAATGCTGTTATTGTCTAAATTTAAACAATTGTAGGAATAAAATAAATAATTTTTCTAAAAAAATTAACTGCTTTGTTTATAAAAGATATTTTATATTTACTTAAGCGACATGGCGACATAATCAAAATACTTTTGATTTTCATAAAAATTTGCAGCCAGTTTGATGTTTGTGCACGTAATTTCTTGAAATTTTATTTATTTTTTGTTTAAAAATGTATTAAAAAATTGATTTTCAATGTTTTTTATTAAAATTGTATTATTTGACAAATTAATAAATATTTTCCGACGAAAAATCCAATTTTATTTATTATAACAATAAATAATTATTACAAATTAGGAAAAATAATCAGGCTTTGGAAGTCTTACTTTTAGAGGTTTCTAAAATTCTTATAAAGGTCTGCAAACATATTTTTACAAAATAAAGCAATGAAAATAAAAAATTTATTGTTCAGAAATGCGTAAATTGAACCAAAATTTAAATTTATTCTTTTTAAATTGCGGAGAATAACGTATGTTATAAACACAGGATGGTGATGTTAAATTTACTAGTCCTTATATTATGACGGAAGCAATACACATGGGAAACATTTAAATACATTCAAATCATCGATTATATACTGAAAAAGTTAAAATTTGTATCCATTAAACTTGTTAAGAGCGATAAGTAAAATTATTACCTAAATACTCGTGGTAAATCAAAGTACTATGGTAACAAAGTATTTCAATGTGGGGAAAAAATTCATGTTTCTGCTGTGTGAAATTATATATTTTAACGAAATAAAGAATGAGTTTTCATCGTATACCTAGATAAATAAGGATGTATTCAAAATATGGGACTACGGTAGTATACCACATTTATAGACGAGTCAACGAAATCAATTGCAATTAAATTACCTATGTTAATCCATTTAGGGATAACAACATGTTGCCAAACTTATACATATATTAAAAAAAAAATTGTGGCTATACCGATATGGTGCCTAAAACTTTTCTTTTGTTTCTAATCTATTTCCCATTTTAATTATACTAATACATAGCTATGTATGTATTGCAGTACTTACAAGTTAATTTATCAAAATTCCTAAAAAAAACACCTTAGATTTTATGATTGTAAATATACTAGTGCTCGAACACGGGACAGTGTATGTTATATTAACTACTAGTATTATATATATTAAGCCTAGTACTCTGTTCAACATTTCACGTGAAATGCTGTCAAAACTCATATGAAAAAAACTTGTGCGGAATTTCTATGAAAAAATGTTGATAGAGTTGTACTCTGTTTAATTTGTGAAAAAGTTGCGAAATGTTTCTAGCAACATTTTTTTTACAACTGCGAAATAATAAAAGCTGCACTTATTTCACGTGTAATTTTAAGCAAATGAAAAAAGTTTAAACTTAATATTTAAATGAGAACTGCAAAACATAAATAACACAACCGGTAACAGGTTTTCATAAAATAAATTCTTAAAATTTAATCGCGTTTGATTGTATATTAAATGGAATTTTAAAAATTTCTTAAAATTAATATATTTGCAAAATTCAATTCACTGATCTCTGAAGTTCTAAGTTTTAAGATATTCAGCCTTGTTATGATATTCGCACGATTTAAAAAAAGCAAAACACCAGATTTATTTTACAGTGTTCGGAAACTCGTGCGTTATGCTTGCGATCTGCCATAGTTTCTTACAAAAATTCTAGTTTCCTTCATTGAAAATTTTTTGCAGATGTTTGGCGAATTTAATATGAATTTGTAAAATAAAAAATCATATTAACAACACTGACAGCGGGATTATAGCTTTGCAACAGAGTTGCATTAAAACAATAATAACATATTTCATCACTGCTACCAAACACAAAAACTAATTTTTTTCGATTGGAGAGTTGATAAGAAAAAGTAAACGATTAATTTCTTGATTCTTTGATATGGTTTGAAACTTCGGAAACAAACAAAAAACTTAGGCTTATGTGACTAAAACGTTAATAATTTGCTTTACTTTTGTAAATGTGCTTATATCGCTAAATGGACTATAACGTTAATACTTTCTATTAATCTTCTGTATAGCGGCAAAAATAAAGATTAAATGGACTACCTATATAGCTAATGTGACTAACAATGGAAATGACTATAAACGAAAAGTAGTGTATAAAATAATGAACAAATTAGGAAAATACAATTTTTTTGCAGGTGGCTCTATGCATTTTATATTATATTTTTGTCTTGAATTCACAAAATTTTTATTTAAATTTTTCAATTACAATTTGCGATTTGCTGCTTGTCAGAAATTTTGTTGGTTGTTTTAAAATTTCTACTAGCCCCCAGGGCTATTGAAATTTCAATAATTTCAGAAGTGTCAACATTTTACTTGCATTCGCTCTTTTCTATCGCCTCACACACGTCCTAAGAAAACACACTTGTTTTATAATAAATTCGTTTGATACATACATACACATATTATAAGAACATACCTACATAGTTGAATTGTCTAAAAATTTTAATAATAATTCGGTTCGAATCGTTATAATTTCATTTTTACAACAATAAAACACATATTCTTACCCTACCAATTAAGCAATCGGTCGCATTTGTTCTTACGTAGGTTATTTGCACATAAATTGCTTGCAAACAAAACAAAATCACTTAAAAAATAAAAATACCAAAAACCTGTTTTAACGAAAAAAACATACACACACACGTTGGTTTGCAAAAACAGAAAACATGTGTATGTATGTATGTATTGATGCATCAAAGACTATAGATTTATAAAGATGTTGCACTTAGTACATTTGGAATTGACAAAAATGTTGTGCTTCTTAACGATGAGGGGGGGAAGTAACAAGGAAAGCAAAAACTTCGTGCTCACATTTAGAAAACTGGAGAGAGCAAAAAACCACATGCATTAATACATGCATACACATGTTTTTTGTTTTTGTCAACCAACGTGTGTGTGCGTATGTTTTTTTCGTTAAAACCGGTTTTCATGCTCACATTCAGAAAACTGAAGAGAGCAAAAAACCACATACATGCATCAATACATACATACATACACATGTTTTCTGTTTTTGCAAACCAACGTGTGTGTGTATGTTTTTTTCGTTAAAACAGGTTTTTGGTATTTTTATTTTTTAAGTGATTTTGTTTTGTTTGCAAGCAATTTATGTGCAAATAACCTACGTAAGAACAAATGCGACCGATTGCTTAATTGGTAGGGTAAGAATATGTGTTTTATTGTTGTAAAAATGAAATTATAACGATTCGAACCGAATTATTATTAAAATTTTTAGACAATTCAACTATGTAGGTATGTTCTTATAATATGTGTATGTATGTATCAAACGAATTTATTATAAAACAAGTGTGTTTTCTTAGGACGTGTGTGAGGCGATAGAAAAGAGCGAATGCAAGTAAAATGTTGACACTTCTGAAATTATTGAAATTTCAATAGCCCTGGGGGCTAGTAGAAATTTTAAAACAACCAACAAAATTTCTGACAAGCAGCAAATCGCAAATTGTAATTGAAAAATTTAAATAAAAATTTTGTGAATTCAAGACAAAAATATAATATAAAATGCATAGAGCCACCTGCAAAAAAATTGTATTTTCCTAATTTGTTCATTATTTTATACACTACTTTTCGTTTATAGTCATTTCCATTGTTAGTCACATTAGCTATATAGGTAGTCCATTTAATCTTTATTTTTGCCGCTATACAGAAGATTAATAGAAAGTATTAACGTTATAGTCCATTTAGCGATATAAGCACATTTACAAAAGTAAAGCAAATTATTAACGTTTTAGTCACATAAGCCTAAGTTTTTTGTTTGTTTCCGAAGTTTCAAACCATATCAAAGAATCAAGAAATTAATCGTTTACTTTTTCTTATCAACTCTCCAATCGAAAAAAATTAGTTTTTGTGTTTGGTAGCAGTGATGAAATATGTTATTATTGTTTTAATGCAACTCTGTTGCAAAGCTATAATCCCGCTGTCAGTGTTGTTAATATGATTTTTTATTTTACAAATTCATATTAAATTCGCCAAACATCTGCAAAAAATTTTCAATGAAGGAAACTAGAATTTTTGTAAGAAACTATGGCAGATCGCAAGCATAACGCACGAGTTTCCGAACACTGTAAAATAAATCTGGTGTTTTGCTTTTTTTAAATCGTGCGAATATCATAACAAGGCTGAATATCTTAAAACTTAGAACTTCAGAGATCAGTGAATTGAATTTTGCAAATATATTAATTTTAAGAAATTTTTAAAATTCCATTTAATATACAATCAAACGCGATTAAATTTTAAGAATTTATTTTATGAAAACCTGTTACCGGTTGTGTTATTTATGTTTTGCAGTTCTCATTTAAATATTAAGTTTAAACTTTTTTCATTTGCTTAAAATTACACGTGAAATAAGTGCAGCTTTTATTATTTCGCAGTTGTAAAAAAAATGTTGCTAGAAACATTTCGCAACTTTTTCACAAATTAAACAGAGTACAACTCTATCAACATTTTTTCATAGAAATTCCGCACAAGTTTTTTTCATATGAGTTTTGACAGCATTTCACGTGAAATGTTGAACAGAGTACTAGGCTTAATATATATAATACTAGTAGTTAATATAACATACACTGTCCCGTGTTCGAGCACTAGTATATTTACAATCATAAAATCTAAGGTGTTTTTTTTAGGAATTTTGATAAATTAACTTGTAAGTACTGCAATACATACATAGCTATGTATTAGTATAATTAAAATGGGAAATAGATTAGAAACAAAAGAAAAGTTTTAGGCACCATATCGGTATAGCCACAATTTTTTTTTTAATATATGTATAAGTTTGGCAACATGTTGTTATCCCTAAATGGATTAACATAGGTAATTTAATTGCAATTGATTTCGTTGACTCGTCTATAAATGTGGTATACTACCGTAGTCCCATATTTTGAATACATCCTTATTTATCTAGGTATACGATGAAAACTCATTCTTTATTTCGTTAAAATATATAATTTCACACAGCAGAAACATGAATTTTTTCCCCACATTGAAATACTTTGTTACCATAGTACTTTGATTTACCACGAGTATTTAGGTAATAATTTTACTTATCGCTCTTAACAAGTTTAATGGATACAAATTTTAACTTTTTCAGTATATAATCGATGATTTGAATGTATTTAAATGTTTCCCATGTGTATTGCTTCCGTCATAATATAAGGACTAGTAAATTTAACATCACCATCCTGTGTTTATAACATACGTTATTCTCCGCAATTTAAAAAGAATAAATTTAAATTTTGGTTCAATTTACGCATTTCTGAACAATAAATTTTTTATTTTCATTGCTTTATTTTGTAAAAATATGTTTGCAGACCTTTATAAGAATTTTAGAAACCTCTAAAAGTAAGACTTCCAAAGCCTGATTATTTTTCCTAATTTGTAATAATTATTTATTGTTATAATAAATAAAATTGGATTTTTCGTCGGAAAATATTTATTAATTTGTCAAATAATACAATTTTAATAAAAAACATTGAAAATCAATTTTTTAATACATTTTTAAACAAAAAATAAATAAAATTTCAAGAAATTACGTGCACAAACATCAAACTGGCTGCAAATTTTTATGAAAATCAAAAGTATTTTGATTATGTCGCCATGTCGCTTAAGTAAATATAAAATATCTTTTATAAACAAAGCAGTTAATTTTTTTAGAAAAATTATTTATTTTATTCCTACAATTGTTTAAATTTAGACAATAACAGCATTTGAACTTCGGTGCGAATCGATATTGTTTCATCTGTACAACAATAAAGCACATATTATTGCCCTACAATTAAAAATCTGCAACATTTGCTTCTACATAGGTTTTTTGCACATAAATGGCATGCAAACAAAACTTCTTTTATTACTTAAATGTGTTTTCAACGAGAAAAACAAGACTTCTTTTAGTTTTTTTATATTTTTTTAATTGCCATGTACATACATACACACACACGCGTGCACGCACATGTACGCTGAAAGATGAGAAATAAAAGTTCTCTGAGAGTAATAGTTCTCTGAGAATCAAAGTGGCAGTAGTCGTACTGCCATTCAACAAATTTAGCACTGGCCGTACAATGTATGGCAGTGGGATATCTTTATATATTTATAGTCTTTGGATGCATGTATGTGGTTTTTTGCTCTCTTCAGTTTTCTGAATGTGAGCATGAAAACCGGTTTTAACGAAAAAAACATACGCACACACACGTTGGTTGACAAAAACAAAAAACATGTGTATGCATGTATTAATGCATGTGGTTTTTTGCTCTCTCCAGTTTTCTAAATGTGAGCACGAAGTTTTTGCTTTCCTTGTTACTTCCCCCCCTCATCGTTAAGAAGCACAACATTTTTGTCAATTCCAAATGTACTAAGTGCAACATCTTTATAAATCTATAGTCTTTGCTTCAATTCAGTCGTCGATGTGACTTCGACAAGTGTGCATGTCTAGCGGATGCTATATTATTTTGTTTCAGCTTACACTCAAAAAATACTGTGCGGTCAAAAATGCTTTTGGTAACATCCAATGCCTTGCGTGCAATTTTTATTTAGAGTTTAAATTTTAAGACTTAAATGTAGAATAATGTAACTTTTCATAAGTTTACATGCAAAGCAAAGAACTTTGTAAAATGGTAATTATTTTAGATTTAAAGCAATTTTTAATATTTCAGATAAAAAATTTCAAAATGTCTAACAGTACTATGTGGAAGAGCTGATAGTCACATTTATTATAGGTTTTATTTTACATTCGTATATGGATTCGGTTCTTATAATTTTACAGCACTTTTTTATTTTTTCTTATGCAATACTAAAAATTATTATTATAAATTATTATCTGATCACTAATTCCACTAACACCGTGGTAATAGTTATAAAACAGATTACCCAGTTTTTTTGTTTAAAAATATTAATGTGTTCTTATAAAAAGAATTAAAAACTCTGCTAATTTTTTTATTGAGTGTGATTATACATTATGCTGTTAAAAAAATTATATATTTATTTGATGATACGTCATTTATAATTTTGTAAATAACTTAAAATTATATAAAAATACATATGTAACGTGAATCCTAATCAACATAAATTTCAAATTTTCAAATAATATCTACATTGTTTTGCATTTAAGCTAACGATATGTGTTTCGTTTGTGAAAAAAATTCTTTGATGCCTGTAAAAGGGTCCCTTTTTCTTTCGTTAAAAAGACGTACCTAAATGCAGAAATTATTAAGAAAAAAAAAATAGCCACAAGAATTTGTTGGTATTTTGTGCTTGTAAAAATATTTTTGTTTCTGTACCAATCGCGTCTGTAGTTTTTTTTTCTTTTCTTAAGTAAGTAAAAATATTTAAAAAACAAGTTAAAAAAGTCTTGTTTTCCTACAATTTATGTGTAAACCTATACACATGAAAGCAAATGTGACAGCAGGTAAAATTTTTGGGTAAGAAGATGTGTTTTATTGATGTATTAATGAAACTTTATTGTTTGGCACTATTTTTATTGCTTACTTTTTTTCATTTAAGTGCCTCTCTTTATTCGGCACTACTTACCTATGCGAACAAATTTTTTCGGATTTAAAATTTATTGGTTCCAAGAAACGTATTAAATTAAGTTCATCCCATTTGAAAAGCATACGAAACTGCCATAAAAGAATAAATTTAGAAGATTTTATTTATAAGTTGTATAACACAAGGGAAAAAAATTAAACATTTTTTGTGTTGATAGAAAATTTGTTGCAGTTCTTTACCAATTCAATGTCGCTGATTTTAAAACTGCACTTTTTTCTATCAGCTGTGATTTGCGAGCAATATTTATTTTTTTGAATTTTTAAAACATAAAAATCTTTGAAACTGATTTAGAGTCAAAAAGCTTCCGAATAAAAAAAAAGTGCAGTTTTAAAATCAGCGACATTGAATTGGTAAAGAATTGCTACAAATTTTTTATCAACACAAAAAATTTTTAGTTTTGTACCTTTGTGTTATACAACTTATAAAATATATTACTAACATTTTATTTCGGCTGTAAATGATTGCATTCTCTCAATTTGTTTACCCTCTGGTACTCACTACTACACAACCAAAAAATTTTTGGAAATCCCTGATCTAATTCTAGTTGTTTATATAATTTTTATTTAGAAAAAAAAAATGTTCTCAAGAAAGCAAAATAAATGACGTTTTCACTTTATGGTTGCCAACTCAACTTTTATTATGAATGTGTAACACACAGGAGAAAACCACAGAACAACAGCAAATCTTATGCTGAGATTGGGGAAATGATGGATAAAAGTCGCTACACTATTCGGAGCCTCGTGCATCGTTTTAATCAAGCCTCCACATTTGAAAGTGCAAAGCATTCAGATGGCCCTGAATCTTTAAGCAGCCGTGAGTGCAAACAGATAATAAGAAAAGTCAAAGTAAGTCCAAAAATATCCTTAAAACAGATCGCTGCGGATATTAAGCAGGAGTTTGGAAAGGTTAATTGATGCTATTAATTTAAACCAGTTAACAAATTAATATTCACAATTAAACATTTTATTCACTTGATTAAACGTTTAATTCTCGTGATTAAACGTTTAATTCACTTGAATACATTTTTAATTAAAACTGATTTTATTTTTGATTAACGCTTAATTTGGGGCAAAATTTTTTTCTGAGTACGGTCCGGAGCTTTAATTTCGTCAATCAACCACAAGAAGCGTTTAGCATATGCCAAGGAGTATTTCCAGGCAATGATCGAAGAATTGCAAAATATTGCGGCGGATGTCACGAAATAGTTGATGAGTTCCATGCCAAATAGACTGGAGGCAGTTAAAAAAGAAGCAGCTAAATATTAATAATATTGGTAAATAACTAATATTTTATAGTTTAAAATGAAGTTTGCCAATAACTTTTTTAATGAAATTTTTTTTTTAAATTTTTAAACAAAAATTTAATAAATATATTAAAATGAACTAACTGGCATTTTGAGAAAAATTGATCTTTCTATCTAGAGGAGATAATGTTAATGTATTTGTATGTTTGAAAAAATGATCAAATCCGAGTAATTAATAATTTTTGTGGATTGTTGATTTAGAAAGGGCGACAAAAGGCGGGTTTATGGGACCGTAGTAAAAAATGTGTGGATATCGCGGTCATGGTTGGGAAGTGGGCGAATGGAGGTCAACATCAGCCTCCTTATGAATTGATATTCCAGGTTATGGTTTGGAAATGGGCGATTGGAGGTCAACATCAGCCTCCCTATGAATTGATATTCCATGTTAAGTAAAGAGTAAGTGTGTTGTTGTTTTTGAGTTTTTGGTTTCAGTTTGTTTTTGTTCTGGCTGCGGACCAGGGTCAACTAAAGGGTTAAGAACACCCCCTAAGAAGATGACACCGAGCAGAACGAGTAGGGTAATCATGGCCCAAGATGAAAAAAACCGGTTTGAAACAGAAATGGCTACTACTCAATCGTGAAATTAATAGTGCTTTTTGTGCCAATAATTAAGTCCTTCACTATATTTATCTTACTTATTAAATCTTTGATTTCATTTCAAGTTTTTTTCACGACTAAGTAAGAAAAGTAGTATCATTCCACAAGTTTTCAAAAATAAGTAATAAACATATTTTCAAGCATTTTCTCTTTCAGATTACTGCTAAAAGTATACCATTTTTTTTTTATTCATATTATTATTCAGTATTTGTAAACTTATTATATTGTGGCCACATAACGAAGAAAATTAGTCTACTTTTTTATTCGTTTCCAAAATCATATTTTAGATCCTTTTAGTAAATAAAAAAAACTTAGTTTATTACTTTTTCTCTTAAAAAGTTTTTTTTTTTGTGAGATTTTCCTGATTAAAGGTCAGCAGACACTAATTAAAAATTGTCCTGTTGTTCCATTAAATGCATCTGTCTGGCAGCTTCTCATATCTTGTGTCACATTTCTCATTAAATAAATCCAACTTTTTAGAATTTAACAAAAGTTTTATTAAAAGAAATATATAAAAGAGAAAGATATAATCAGAGCAATTGTGCTAAATGTTTTTTGAACATAAAAGATTTTTTCATTTTTTATTTTATCATTAAAATAAATAATATTTTAAAAGCAAATGTTTATTTTATGATCGAATAAGCGACGAGGCGTTAAATAGATAATTTTTGTCTGCTATTTTTCGACGTTGTATACAATTATGAATTTTTGATTTGTTTTGAAGGAATAGAGATAAGCAGAACAAATTTTGTAATTTTTTTTTTAACAAGATTAGAAATAAACTTTGAAATTGTTAAGATATTATGATGTCGAGTAGAAAAATAAAAAAATAATTTAAAACTGCTTTACTATACACATTACGTTGGGTATGGCAAGGAACACACAGCAACAAATCGCCAATTAATTTTTTCAAAATCTAGAAAAAAAGATTAAAGATTATAAAAGAACAAATAAAAATATTCCACAATTGCATGAAAAGATGCTCATCCTCCTCAGATTCTCTTATAATTTTTGAACAATTGCTCCAAAGGCCAGTTCTTTGAGACTTATCAGAACTTGTACCAGCTGTAGGGGCGACCGTCTTTTCAACACTTTCGGACATGTTAAGTAGCTCAATAAGACCCCAGTAAATTTTTTTTTAGACTTTTGGAAGCTAAAAAGGGACATTACTGCTGCTGTATTCGCTCACTATTAAGCCTTACTGAGAAGCAAGAAATAAGCGAATATCATTGAAATGATTTTTGTAATAATGTAAGCCAAACCAAAATGAAAAGCTTACCACTATCCCTTACAGAGAAGCAGGTTGTAAGGGAAAAATTTAAAGATTATTAAGCTTACCCCTATCCCTTACGAGGAAGCAGGTTGTATTGCAAAGACTTTGAAATTGGGAGATATACCGAGTCTTTTGCAAAAACATATTAATTTTAATTACATAATGAAACAAGCTCAGTCATCCAAATGCCTTTGAGCAGACAATACGTGAATAAAAGCGCAAACAAATTGCAATTATTTCAGTGAAAACAAAAAAAAAAAATTGAAGAAAGGAAAAAAACGGTGATTTAAAATAAATCAGTTCATAAAACGTGTAAGAAATTATATTTAAAATAGGCATTTATTAAAGTGTGTATCTACAGCAAGTAATTTTTATACGGAATGTTTAAAAGATTTGGTTCTTTACTTATCTTGTTTTTTTTTTTTTTTTTTTTTTTTTTTTTTTTTTTTTTTTTTTTTGTTTATATTGTCCATTCCTATATACCTATGATGCTAAAATGTTATGAAACACCTGGTCATTCTTCCACAAAACATTCCAATTTATTTCCTGTTCAATCAGAGGCCGAATTGAAAGAAATTGATTGAATACGACATAGATGATGAAACCAATTTTGCAATGGTAAGAAAGCGTGCTATTTATTAATTCATAATTTCTATTTATATCTTTTTAATCTTTATTTATAGATATTAACAATAAAAAGCACTTTAAGTATAGGGGCATTAAACAAAAATCTTTCAAATTTAAATATAAGGATGTTGCTCGATTTTAATGTGGATGGAAAGCAGTATAAAAAGCGACTATTAGACTTTCCGAAGTTTGTTAACGAAATTTATGGTAAGTATTTTTTTTTTGTCTTTAATAAATTCGTATTATAAAAAAACAATTCTTATAATTACAGAATCGCTAAAGGTTGATGTTCTCTCTAAAACAAAATTCCTGCTTGATTTACGTATAGCATTTCGATTAAACAAAAACCGTTACTACAAGAAAAAATTGAAAAAACAATACAAGAAAAAATTTGAAGAAAAAGAACAAAATTAATAACACACTTTTAAACAGTGAAGATGATTCAGGTTCAGAAAATATTGATTCTGGTATAGCAGAATAAAATCCTTTGACATCAATAATAAAATCGTAAAAATTAAAAGTTTTCTGACATTTCTATTGAATATCCAAATTTCAATTTTGTTGAAGAAATTCATAATTTTATTTACATATCGTCCCCTTAATAAAACAATAGTGTATAATTTTTTTGCCATTTCGAGTTAATAGAGTTTAAAATTTTTGAGTTATTAGACAAATGGGAAAACACTAATATCTCAGAAAATAATCGATGTTTTTGAGTTGTGGTCATTTAAATATGTGATGAAATAATCAGGCTGTCATTAATTTACAAGTGCTTTAATTGCAAATAAATGGGATTTAAAGTACCTTGATGTCACTTAGGCTATTTTATTTGTTTTATAATATGTATGAAAATCATAATACACTATTTTATTTTGTATGGTATACACTATTTTATTTGAATATTTTACACCAAATATATTATTACAAAATTGTGTATATCAATATACGTAATTTTTGAATTTTATTTTGTTATGAAATAATAAAAATAGTGAATAATAAAAATAGTGTATTCTTTTTATACCCTATTTTTCTTTGAAATGATATTCAGAGTAACAACTAATTAAAACACCATACCTGCACTTACACAATTATTAATGAATAATTTCAAACACGCAATTATACAATAATATTTCAATTCGTCCCCTTAATAAAACAATAGTGTATACGCATGTACACCATTATTTTTTTTATTGCATAATTAGAATCTACATAACTGATTCTAAATGTGGTCAAAATTTGGTGAAATTCTACTTCCACAAAGTGGATCAAAAGATGAATTTATTTTTTAATTTTGAATAAAAAATAAAACAAACATGAAGAAAGTGCTTCATGTAAGCAATAGAGTAATAGGTTCACATCAGTTATGAATTCACGTTTTCCGAAGTGGGAATTTGCCATATAAAAATCATGCCTTCTGGAAGCAATTTTGTAAGGGGTAAAATAGCTTCTCTCCCTTACAAACCTGCTTACATGTAAGCTCCAATTTTT
The DNA here is from genome assembly GCA_943735925.1 of Pollenia amentaria. NCBI lineage: Eukaryota > Metazoa > Arthropoda > Insecta > Diptera > Polleniidae > Pollenia > Pollenia amentaria. Next base: position 204,490,896 of record OX031009.1, on the reverse strand, counting down.
ACTGGGACGTTTTTTCGATAGACAAGTTAATTTTTATAATGCAAAAAGCTTAAAAATATTAATATATTTCTTTTTGTTAACTACAAAATGCACTTTTTTGTTATAAAAATATCTGGCCTAAAGGCATGCAATAGTTGTTTACCAAAATGTTATTACAATCCTACAAGAAGACTACCGGCCGTTTTACTGGTTAGATGACCAGTAGTGCTCACCGATATATTGGTTATAGTTTCTATTAGCTTATTTAGAGCAAAATGACAAAAAACTGACCAAGACTTTGTATACATAATGATTTTGCCTCTCTCTCTCTAACTTATTAATTAAATGTAAAATTGTTGCAAGTGTTTTAGCAAAAAAAAATTTTTTTTTGTTTCGGTTATTCATTTATTGTAAGGAATTTTCGTGACTTTTACCTGTTCCGAAAATTTTCGAAAACTATTACATAAGGGAACAATGTTTTTGTTGATTAACAACTGTATGCTGTTTTTAATGTTATTTGGGAAGCCGAATTCAAATCAGCCCTTAGTTTTTTTCTATCAGCTCGACTTTTTGCGATATACTGTTATGTCCAAAATTAAGGCACTTCCGCTACATATATTGGAATAACTTAAAAGCGGTTCACCACATGCAGTTAAAAAAAATTCAAAATTCCTCAAGAATATTATCTTTAAGCCGTGTTTACATTGCTTTTGCATTTGCCCAGTAGTGAAGTTTAAAAAAAAAACAATTTAAAACAATTATAAAATAAAATTTTTGCTCTTTAAAAATTCATAAAAATATTTAGCTAAATATATTTCGAATAAGATGTGCTTTACTTGATTGTAATCAGTGCACAACTTTTGATATTATTCACAATTTACTGAGAAAAGTGATTGGACAAAAATCACGATTTCCATACAAATATAAAATATTTTATGTCCTGTTCATCGATTTCGAACGAAGACTTTGTTTTTTTACATTTAAACATTAAACCAAACACAATATTTTTTAATTCACATTTAAACCATTTAAACCAAAAACAATATTTTTTAATTTGTTTTTGTTTTAAACGTAAATTAAACGAACGAAGTCTTCGTTCGAAAATAGATGAATAGGCAATTAATGTGTGTATGTTTGCTGCTGTTCTTTTTATGGACGTTTTATCCTTCACTTAAAAAAGAAGTACCTTCACTTAATTGTGAATAAGAGTGACACGCGTTCATCGATTTTTATGATCTATATCTCATTTTGTTCATAGGTTATGTGACTTTACGTAAAAGTTATAAGACGGTAAATTTTTCCAGTGGTGGATTTTTCATGATTTTCAAAAGTACAAAATTTGTAATCCTTTTTTTTTTTTTTTTTGGAGATTGTAAAAAATTTTATTGTTCTAGAAAGCTGACTATTACACCTTTAAAAAATTTTGAAAATCGCTCAATGAAGAGTAAAGTTATGATTTTTTTAACTTTTAATTTTTGAAAAACTGTCAAAAATATGATTAGTACCTGTAATTTAGAAATGCGAGCTGATGGAGAAAAACGGAGACTAGATTTGAAATCAGCGACCTCCAAATAGTAAAAAACTGCATCAATTTTTTTTAGTCGAAGGAAGACACTGTCACCTTTTGAACGAACAACTTGGGGGAAATTGGGTCTCCATTATTAACTTTGGTCAGTTAAATTTCAATTTTGAAGGGCGATGTCCCTTGTTTTTAAAAATTGTTCAAAGTAATCGTTTAAAGAGAAAAATTATTAAGAACGCCAACTTAAAACGTTAGTACATAATTATGAATGATCTCTTGTTTAGAAGTCATGCCATAAATCAGGAGTACCAAGGCAACAAATATTCATGGATTTTAAAGAACTTTTGAGGGCATATACTCCGATCTTTTATCTTTTTCTTCTTAAAAATTCTGGTCTGTTCGGTTGTATACTTTTTTTTGTTTTCCGATTTTAAAAGTAAACTAAGCACTTGTTAAATACTAAATTGTTCCTTAAAGGTTGTTAACAAATAAAACAAATTAATTATCAAACTAAAAAAAAAAATAAAAAACTTGAAGTGTTTTTACTTTGTCTCTCGCTTAATGTACTCTACATTAAAAAAAGGGGACATATTCGAAAAGGTTTCAGTTTTAGTTGTAAACAACTGGCTTTTGTTTCTTAACCCTTTCAGAACTGACGCTAGACTACTGGGAATTTTGTCATAATTTTTGGTATAAAAGCTCTCTATATCGTATGAAAATATAATCAATGTTTAGGTTTTACCATTTTTATATCCTTAAATTATTTTGAGTACACGTACAAATGATGCATCTCGTTAACATTTTTAGCCAAAACGCATTTTTCTTGCATCTAATGACTTCAATTGGCTTAAAACATTAAAATTTACCATTTTGTTCAGTTAAAATATGCCTCCTTCACTATTTGTTAACGCTTAGTACTTTTGAAAACACAAGTTACATCTCCGGCTCATTTTGACAAAATTGAAATGTGACACGAGAATTTCGCAATAATTCAAGTAACAAGAAAGCAAATAGCGGAATAGGCTTAATCAAGTAAAAAACAGATTAAGTGACTAAAAATTAACTCTACAAAATGTGTAAGACTCGGTTTCCCCTAATTTAACCCTTTTACAAAAATACTAAAGTGTCCCAGGGCCTGGCTGCGACTGATTGTATTTGAATGGACTTTTATCGCTGCTTTTTTAAACATTTTGTTTTGATTTGATTTACTGCAGTCTATATCAGTGGTGCCCAAAAAAATACGATCACAATAAAATGTGGTAGAAGCAGTAAAACTCGAAGTTGAAATTGTGTGAAATTTAAAAACGTTGCAAGACAGGGCTTGAGAGTCGGAGTTGAATTTTTCGTACCGGAGTCAGAGTCGAAGTACCCACAAAAACTCGCGACTCCGACTCCAAAATTTTTCGGCATAACAAATTTAAAAAATTTTTTAAGAATAAAAATTTTTATACAACCATTCAAAAGGTTCGTCATCGACATTCACACGAAGAATATTATAAAGTACTTTAAGAATTATAGAAACAAGGATTACGCCATGCCTAAAACAAAACTCAAATCCTTGCCGTTCTGTCATTATTGGTGTATATGTGTCGACATCGCCGCAGTAGAAGCTTTTCGCCTTTTACTCACTAATATTAGCTGCGTTCGAGAACACAAAAGTTTTTACTATTTTTTACTGAACTTTACTGCATTTTACTAAATTGCGTTCGCGTTCACAAAATACAGTAAATGAGAACATAATTTGAGAGCGTAAAGTGACAGTTCTTGACTGAGTACTTACAAATTTTTACTGCAAAACAAAAAAACATATGTTTCAAAAGGTAAAAAAAAAAGTAGCAAACAAAAGGCATACAAATTGTAAAAAAATTGTTTAAAAAAAGAAAAGTTGAAATAAAACTAAAATAAAAACAAAAAATTAATTAATATTAATTAATTAAACTTGTTTGTGAAGAATTGTTATGGCTAAATACCAACTTTTGAAACTTTGTTTTGTTATGTTAATTTTTTGGAGTTGTAAAAGTACTCGGGTACTTAGAACAGACAAGTTATCAATAGTAAAAAAAGTATTCGTGTATTATTGATCAAATTTTGCCGGACACAAATTAGCAAATTCAAATAAAATGAAAAACAAACAAATATGAAAGATTACATAAAATAATTTGTTTGTATTTTCCAAAAATATTCGTGTTATAAAAAGTATTTAATCGAGCACCGATAAGAAAACTAAGTTAAGTAGTCAAAAGTGTACACATTTTTCAACACTTCAATTATTTGCCATCAGCTCTTGCCTTTATTTTACGAATTTTTACAAATTTTGCGTTCACATACTTTTTTGGACAACAGCTTTTTGTGAGAGCTAATTTTTAAGTTTACTCATTTACTGCATTTTACTGTAAAAGTACTCAAACGCACCTATAGTAATAATAGAATTGGGCACTACTGGTCTATATATAACCCTTCGTCTTACTCATTGGCCAGATGCGTTTTGAATAGAATATCAAAAACAGTTGTAAGACGGAGGGATAATTACGCAGGACCTGGCCAGGCCGTGGTGGTCCAAATATAAATATAAACTTTTTGACAAAGATTACCATGACCACACAAAACACCTTGATTAAGGAATTCATATAAAATTTGAAGGGTCTTAAGATGTTTTGTTGGTAAAATATTAAGAGAAAGTCCAAAAATAACTGGCTAGGAGCTGGTATTGACCTAAGGGCCACACTAACTTATATATTATTGAATTTAAGCGAGATTCACAACAAATGCCGAATCTTTTGTGGTTGGTAGTGTCTTTAATTACTTATATGACTAATTAAAAGAGACAGGTATCATTTATTTTCAGTTAGTCCCTAAAAGAAAAAGTAAAAACTACAAAGTTGAGATTAGATTAGATAATATCTAATTTGGTGCCAACAAATCATCTTTAGCTGGAAGTTTTGCTTTACATTTTTAATGTGAAAACAAAAATTGCAGCTTTTAACGATGATGGCTCATGTCTTATTGACATGATTCCTACTTTGTTGGCGAGAGAGACGAGGGGGAAAGAAACGAGTACACTGTTTCATATACTGTCCTTCTACGTTTTGCTTCTATTTTTTTCTTATTCGTATTATAAAATGGTAAATCATCATGAACAGATTTACTCTTAAACAACACTAATAAATTATCGAAATTCATTTTGGTAATGAGTGATTGATTCGCGGATATTTAAAAGAAAATACGTACGTCAATAAGCCAAGAAAAATTCAAGTGCTAAAGGAAGAGATAATTCGGCACATTAACGACATTGAACGTCAATTATGTCGCAGAGACATTGAAGATATGGACCATCGGATAGAGGTATGCCACCGCAGCTGTGGCGGGCATTTGGCCAATATTTTGTTTTACACATAATTGTCATAGATCCTTCTATCATAAAAATATTAGGAAAATTCTCTGAAAACTTTTTGTTTTCTTTACAATTAACATCGTGCGTTTTGGTTGGACCACCCTTTACATACAGAGAAAATGCACCGGTTGATGCGACTTACACGCTCGGGGCATCAGCGGACCTTTTTGCGTTACCGCACCATGATTAATGATTTTTTTGTCTTAAAATATGGATGATATGGCCGAGGTGCGGTTTAACAATGATTGCGATACGGCCTCCGCAGCCATCGACTTATTAAAATCAAAGTTTGCCAATAAGTTTGTTTTGAGAAATGGACCTTTCAATTGGTATCCAAGGTAGTGACTGCTGTGGGGCTACGTGGAATCTATGCAAATATACCAGCACTAATTAACGCCATGAAAATTGGTTCAACATTGGACGTCCATAATGTGCTTCGTAAAGAACAGCCGCAGTGCCCATTTGAACGGAATTATTTGCAAATGCTTATGCCATTTGTTAACTTTTGGCGCAAGAATATGTTTTTGTTTAAAATTTAATTTGTTGTGTAATTTTTTACAATTTTAAGTTCTATCGGACTAAGGGAAAAACACCCTCTATAAGCTTTTGTAAACAATCGGATATTGTTAATTGCTTACCGAAACATATTCTAAATATGTACCAACGATTTGAACGTACAAGAGATGTTTTGTGAGGTTTTAAAAATGGCAATTTTGAAGTGGAAGACTAGTGCCGTTCAGGTCTAAAATTAATCATGGATAATGAATTGACAGCCTAACTTAATGCAGATCTTTGTCAAACTTGATATGAACTTGTAAAATGAAAATCATTTAGCAACAGGAGGATTCATGCAAAGGTAAGGACATTAGGTAATACACGACTTGAAGGAAAGAGACGTTCAACGACGGGTTGGGATGTCAAAACAAAAGTAATTTTTGAACGAATTATTACTGCCGACTCAAAATGGATCCATATCGACAACCAAAAGCGCAAGAAATATTTGAAACGAGCCGAAATAATGATTAGAATTTTTTTTGGACCCAGAAGTGTCCCATCTATTCTAAGCTGCTGACATCGATCAAGACGACCACAGTGGATATGTAAAAAACAAAGACAATTTAAAAACTATTAAGAATATAGGTCAGACCTTTCGCTGTAAGAGCGATATTCAGACAGTTTTATATTATCGTTTAAAGTAGCGCATTCAGTTTTTTATGTCACCGACTACTTACAAACTTTGTTTTTGTTACTTTTAAAGGGTTTTAAGTATTTTTTGACTTAACTGGATTTAAATAAATATTAAGTTATCCTCTTCCGTTATTGTATATTTATTGTTTTTAATATTGCTTGTGTAAAAGGTAGCCATTTTTCGTTTTTTTTTTTTTTTTTTTTAATTTTATTGTAAACAACAATTGTTCTTGAGGATTAAGTTGTCCACTTTTAAAATGTTTACGAAAATTAACTGTGAAATTACAAGGAAAGGAAAAAGATTTCAAGTGGAAACAACTTTAGGAAAAAAAAGAAAGCAAACTCGTGTTTTTATTCTGGTAATTGTTAAATTGTTAAATTTTCTTAAAACAAGAAAAACATAATGATAAGATTTAGAAAAATCGTGCATAAAAATAAATTCTAGTTAAAAACTTACTACAACCAAACAGAAGCCCATTAAAATACACAGAAAAAAATTATTGCTAAAAAAATTAATTTTTGGATAAAAAGTACCAATGTTTTTTCCATGTGTGCACCTTAAAAAACACGGTTGAGGTATGGTTAGGAAAGCTATATATTTTGGGGATTCGTAAAGTGTGCTATCAAGTTATATCGTCATAATGTCCTAAATAATATTTTACAATTGTTAAAAAAAATATTATTGTGAATACTACGAATACAAAGAATATTTTGAACTATAATGTTTTGTATTAATAAATATTATGTTTTACAGTAACAAACTTATTAGGTTTTGTAAAATATTACTAACATTGAGGTTTAAAAATTGTAATGCAGTGTTCATTGATTCGTCATAACTGTACAGTAAAAATCTAAATTATAAGCGGTTGCACACGGCAGTCATATGTGTTTCTTGTAATTACTTTAAGACATATGACTTTACAACTTTATGAATACCTTTGCAAACTATTATTGTCACTATTGTCAAGTTTACCTACATGGAAAATTTAAAGATGGCTGACTAGAATAATATAGTGTTTAAAACAATTTTAGCTATAAACATGGGTTATATACATTTTAAATATATTCTGCCGTATTCATAAAAAACTAAATTGGATATGAAATCTAATTTAAGGAAAATTTGTATGGAAATTTTGTTTTAAAATGCGTTTGAAATCTATTTTATTTTTTATGAATAAGGCAGATTATGTTTAAAAGTACCAAGTTCATTGTAATTTTGCTTTATGCAGTTGTTGAAGCACATGCTTGGTTTGCTTAAAATTATCGATTTTTTTAACTGTTGTTTCTTAAGTAAACCCATGAAATTTACTGATAAAGGTCGTTGCCGGCAAGAAAATTTACTACAGTTAAATCTCTCATCAGTGGACACCGTAAAAATAATTAAACTGCGTCCGCACAAGGGCGATGTCCTCAAAAAGGTACCTAATGCTTTCCCTGAGAACGCTGCAGGGACCAGGTGAAGTGTCCGTCGAAAGGCGTTATTGGCAAATGGAAGGTGCTCGTTAAGGGAGACTTCACTGTATATAAAGGGCGATTCATCGTGAGGTTTGATTTTTAAAACGCTTTTCTTACAGATCACGCGTGACTCATATCAAACGCTTTTCTTATTTTTGAGTCATCATAGAAAGACTCACACCACAACAACGTCTCCAAATTCTTTAGCTGCATTACAATGAAAATCCGGTATTTTATTGTGAAATTTGGTTCAGTGATGAAGCACATTTCTGGCTCAATGGATACGTTAAGAAACAAAATTACCGTAGAGGTACCATTACATCCAATAAAAACAACGGTATGGTGTGGTTTATGGGCTGGTAGAATCATTGGTCCATATTTCTTCAAAAATGAGAAAAATCAGAATGTTACCGTTAATTTTAACCGTTATCGCACCGTATTAACAGGCTATGTGCTTCCTGAAAGTCAAGCGCATGGTCTCGGTGAGCTCTGGTTTCAACAAGATGGCGCTACGAGCCATACAGCGCGTGAAACAATGACATTTTTGGGAAATAAATTTGGTGAGCACTTAATTTCACGTTTTTATTCGGTAAATTGGCCACCTAGATCGTGCGATATCACACATTTGGACTAATTTCTCTGGGCTATGTAAAGTCTGAGGTCTGGCCAAGATTTACATTATATTGCACTTAATAAACAAGAGTTTATTAAGTAAAAATTTTTATCTTTTCAATTTTCGAAGAAATCGATCCGTTATATTCACATCTACCCGCTGTAAAAATATCGTTCTATTTTGCCTACTTTTTGGTAATGAACAGTTCGTTTTAAATGTTAAATTTAAAAAATTTTTTTAATTTTTTTAAATATAGAGCTATACCTCCATATAATTTCCCAGTTCCATATAATTTTCAAACAAAAATGCCAATAATTGTTTTTTCACCGATAATAAAAATTTTAATTTCACTTCCAAATTTATGTGGTATATTTAACATTATAAATCGAACATCACGATGAACCACCCGCTAATAAAAGTGGTGCATAACATTTAACAGGTACAAAAAAGGTAAATAAAATAACAACTTAATTCAAAAAGCACATCTAAAATATATTTGAAATCAATAACCATAATAATATTATAATTTACCATGTCATGGTTATTATTGTCCAGATTATTGTTACTTTTGATCAAATTATATTTAATTTAACATATTATATTCAAAATTGTCCATAATATATTCCACAATGTTGTCGTTGTTTGCGTCTAAACTGAAGGCAGAGGTGTTCCCATGCCTGTCGTATATCTTGAATGAAGGGAATTGCCAACTAAAGGCACCAGCGTCATCAAGTAACATACAATATATATTAAGTTTTTCTTAAACATTTTATGTATGCTCATTAAATTTATTTTTTCTGTGAAGGATAAAGTTCAGCTTTTGAAGTAATCCTCACTTTTATTCAATTTTAACCCTCTGTGCGCCAAATGAGCGGTAAAATTTTTTATTCGCGTTTTCTAATGAATTAAAAATTTGAGTTCTTTTGAAATTTGGATTTTATTTAGTGAAGGGTTACTTTTAATAAGGTGTATGGAAAAAATAGGAAAGTGTTTTTATTTCCTATCAGTGATTCGTCTGGTTGAAACATCATTTTAATATTTCGTGACTTTTTTATTTTTCTTCTTCTGGGATATAGCAAGTGGTCTGGAGACTTGGTAAATATTGACGCTTTGTCCCACAACCACCCTGTACAGTCCATCCGTTATCACAAAATTAAAATAGTCCCAAAAATTGTTCATACAAATGTGGGAATAATTTTATTTTGAAATAACTCCTAACCCTTTAGGTTTGATCTAATTTCTTTGGAAGTTATTTCATTTAGGTTCCCAGTAAAAAAAATTCGTGTTTTTTGAAGCACTTAAAGGAAAAAGCGCATAATCGAGCGCTTCAATAAGAGAGCTCTTATACAGCCCTTTATCATTTAACGAATAAAATATATAAAAAAAGCTGCTATTTTAGTGCTAACAACGAAAAAAGTTTTTCAGCGAAAAAAAAAATATATTATGGTTTACGACAATGCTTGAAAAAATATATATAAACCAATAAAAGCAAAACATTATGAATATGTTAATATAGTTAGCCCTTAAAAAAGCACTTTAGAAGTGCTTTATTTGACTTGTTTTATTATATTAAAAGAAGCGCGTATTGTCAGCAGAAAATAGTCCTCCAAAACGGGAACATCCCATACAAAAAACAGGCATCCCATCAGCAGGTTTGAAGCGATTTGAGGTATGAATTTATACATAAAACCTGCTAAGTAGAAACGCTGGTCCGAAGTCAACTTCACACCTTCATCCAGAGACCAATATGGTCCTTTGTGTCACCTTAGTTAGTGATAGAATTCTAATAAGAAAATAATTGAAGAAATAAAGGGTGAAAGCACAAGAATAGAGAAAGTAGTTAAAATTAAAAATCGGACAAAACAAGCAAGAAAATCCCTCACTAAAAACAAAACCGCCCTACAAGTACCCAGCCCCATTCTGCTGCTGCGCCGCCAGCTCATTCCCTTTACGAATCCCGTCAGATTTTCGAGCCAACAGCCTGAGACATCTCCTAATTCGCGCAAAAATCTACTACCTAGCCATCTCAGCCTTCTGCTCTGTAGCCTGGGACAGTGACACAGAATGTGATCAGCTGTCTCCAACTCATCTGGGTCCTCACATAGCCTACACATATCCGACAAATCAGATCCCATTCTCACCGCCATTCTGCCTATCGTACAGTTGCCCGTTATAATACCTATCATGGTACTTTACTCCTACCCAGCAGCGATTCCGAATCAGACTTCCTTAGCACTGGCCACAGTGCACGCGATAGCCCGCAGTCTGTGCGGTTCCCCCAGACTCAATTAGTCTCACCAGAACCAAGTCCGTGATTTTTCCAAAATAGAAGCCCATTGGAGTCCTGACCACCGCCAAATAGTCAGCATCCTCCATTTCCTAGCCCAGTCTCGCCGACGATGTTGCAGTGACCCGCTACCAAGCACAGCTTCACCACATACTCCCCTAAGATTTCCCCTAGAGCCCTGTTACACTCATCCAATAGCTTGGAGTTTACATAACAGTCCATCAAGGTCCTAAGTGCCGCCTGGCTGTTACCATGTTTAGTGACCTCCGAGCCCCCGGAAAGTCTATATGACCTAATTCATAATGAAACAATTTTTGGATTTAATATCCATGTCGAGTTGCAGTTCTTTCATTTTCTTGGGCTTCGATACACTGTTTTTCGGAGTTAATTTTAATTATTTCTTTGGGAGCTATTTCATTATGAAATAACATCCAAATGTTGGGATTTGTTTCATTTTTGATTTGGGAATTATTTAATTTTTTTGGGACTTATATCTTTTTTCCAGCTTAGGACTTATTTATTTAATTTTGGCATTCATTTCATTGGGAATTATTGCACTGGGAATTATTGTAGCTGGGACTTGTTTTAAGTACTCGACGTTACGACTATAATTACCGAAATGTTTATTATATGATCAAAGACAACCATAAAATAGTTGAAATTGCCCATATGTTTATAATTTGATCATACGGCTTAAATAAAACATCATATGGTTCAAATCAGCTGTAATGTGATAAGAATATGGTCACATATAAACAAAGAATTTTTATAATTCAACTGTAGTATGTTGCTCTTTACCTTAAGCCTCCCAGATTTAATTTAAAAAATACAAAAACTAGTTTCTTATTACATACATATCGTTATCTAAAACGCAAAACGTCCTAACTAACCAAAAATTTAAGATCGACTTTTTCATTGATTCTGATGTATTGCATCAACACAAAAGTCAAGAAAAAATTTTGGAATCTTGCGACCAAAAAAATTATATGATAAACGCTTAAAGATCCAACTAACAGTTTGCACAATATGCAACATTGTTAATTGTAAAAACAACTAGAAGGTTTTACAAGAAAAATATAAGACAAATAATTATAAACAAATTAAGGCAATTTATATATTTATCATTTTTATAGTTTTTGCTTCTCCTAAAATAAAATTTTAAAAATTTTATATAGGACTTTTTGCGCGTAAACTAACGAAATATATATATTTAAGAAATCACATTTAAACGTTAAACATTCAAATCAAAAAATCGATTCATACCATTTATGTTGAAACTTTTTTCTGTGTAGATATCATTCAATTCAAAGAAAAGCTCTAAAAAAAAGTATGAAAAGTACCCTTAATTGAAGTTTAATAAAGGAGTCCTTGTAAGTTAACGAGAAAACATTATCTAAGAAGAGTTCCTCGATTAAACCTCCATTACTGGTACATTTCACACGTTGTTTTCTGCTTGAATTTATCACTGATTTATGTTTCCTTTTTTATAGAAAACTTTTTAAAGACAAGCAGAAAATTTAAAAAGAACAAAAAACTTGTACAATACAAATTGTGGTAGAGTTCGTAACGGAAGGCAAAAAAACACAGAAATGTTTTTACGTTTTATTTTTATACAACTTTAAAATGTCATGTAATGTCATTAAATTCATATTAAATTTGTGCTAAAAGTGTAAGCAGTTTATTCGGAATTTTTTAGCAGAGTAATTTATTTTCATGTTCAGTTTTTCTGCTAGTGAAAGTTTTTCTATTGAAATTTTATAAAAAAAAGAAATGTTGGCTGTAAAACAAAATAAAATATTTATTTGAACATAGTCAGCTTCATACACCTACATACATACATACATACGTATATGGATGTAAGTATAATATGATTACAAATGACACCGAATTGTAAATCAATTAAAAGAACATTTGCTTAATAAAGTGTTGTCCAACCATAATGCACGATGTTAGTTGGGAGTCTAAGGTGTGACGTCAAGCTTTTTGCCCAACTTAATTTGACATTTCTTTGTTTCAGTGTTTGCCAAATTCAACCATGTGGTGCTACACAAAGCCTTTAACGAAAATAGAATCGACCAAATGTGTCCATAATCGGGAGAATTGTGCGAAAATTTCAGCAAACTAGGTATGTAGGAAATGTGATAACACTGTTTGGTGCAGTTTATTGGCTGGCGGAGTCATCAGGCCGTACTTCTTAGAAAATGAGGTCGGCCAAGCAGTTACCGTGAATTTCGTTAGACGATAATGGACTTTTTGTGGCCAGAAATTCAGGATATGGACCTGGACAATATTTCTTTTGCACGAAAAATTCATTGGCCATATTATATCACGTCGAGGCGATGTTAATTAGCCGCCACGATCATGTGAGTTGACACCGTTGGACATCTTTCTTGTGGGATATTTAAAAGAAAAACTGTACGTCAAGAAGCCTAGAAAAATTCAAGAGCGAATGGATGAGATAATTCAGTACATTAACGACATCGAACCTGAGTTATGTCTTAGAATCATTGTAAGTATGGACCATCGGATAGAGGTATGCCAACGAAGTCGTGTCAAGCTTTTGGCCGATATGTTGTTTCGCACCTAATTGTCATAAATCCTTCTATCATAAAAAAAATATTAAGATAATTTATGAAAACGTTTTGTCTTTTTTATACCCTTCACCGAAGGTAAAAGGGTATATATAACTTTGTCATTCCGTTTGTAATTTCTACAATATTGATCTAAGACCATATAAAGTATATATATTCTGGCTTCTAATGAGAAGGGAAGTTCAAATCCGGTTGTCCGTCTGTCCGTCCGTTGAAATGTGTTTTCCGAAGACCCCAGATATGATGAAGGCTAGGTTGTTATACATTTATGTCATATATAGTCCGGAATTGTTTGATATTGAAATTCAGGAAGATCGGTCCATAAATGGCTGATATATGAGAAAAAAACCACGACTACCTCTAGTTTTTTCCATAAATCCCATGTTGTTGTTGTTTTTTAAATTCTTTTTTTCTGCATATCTCGAGAGCGGCAAGACCTACGGCTTTCAAATTTAGTACAAACATGTTGCTTGCCAATACACAAACTCTCTAAAAAAATGGGCGGGATTGGAGAAGTGGGTGTGGCACTTCCCATACAAAGACGTTATACATTTCTGTATATCTGGAGAACGAAATGAGCTAAAGTTCCCAAATTAGGTACAAACATATCGGTTATCAATACACAGTATCCCATAAAATATGGGCGCGATTGGAAAGATGGGCGTGGTACCTCCCGTACAAAGACATTATTGAAAATACTCAAAATTTTAAATTTTAGGGCTCTAGTATGATATATGAACACGTTTTATATACCAAAATGCCAGAAATTTTTAGCAGCATATATTTCCCAAAATAAATTTTTTTTTTAAACATACCCATTTTTGGTAACAATAGATCTTCCCGAGTCCAAATTTTATAATCTAAGTAAATGGTTTTTTCTTTCTTAAAACGTGGGTATATAAATCTGCCAAATCGGTTAAGAATTGGTTAAGTTATTAGCAAAATACTCCAAAAATGGGCTAAAAAGCATCTAAATTTTTATAAAAACTAAATTTTTAGAGCTGTTACATGACCTATGGATACGTCTTATATATCAAAAGATCCGAAATTTTTAGTATAGCATACAAAAAAGTTATTACCGTAGATCTTTCCGAGTCCAAGGTTTATTACCAAAGTAAATGGTAAATTTCTTCCTAAAGACGTAGGTATATAATATAAATCTATCAAATCGATTGGAAAATGCCCGAGTTATGACCAAATTACTGAAATACCAATATTTACTTTTTTATATATAATTAAGTTGTTTTATTTGCGTCATCCCCCCTTCCTTTTCCATTTGTTTACAGGCACTAGCATCATGTCCAATATGACTTCCGTTATCACTCTGCTTTTAAACTGTGATCTATTTAACGAAATAATTTCTACAAATAGAGATTGGGAATTTTTGCATCTTAAAAACTTGCAAAAACAGATAAATCTATTGTATGGCAACACGCCAGTGGTGGTGGTGTGTTTCCCTTTTTCGCATATTCACCTTTCATACCCAAACAACAAACTCACACAAAGATATTTGCTTATATGAAAAAAATATTCCACGGCTTATTTACTTATATTAAAGTTAAGCTGGAGGTCCACACCACGCGTTACACGCCTTTTCGCAGTCTACGCAGCTGTCAAAAAAGTAGAATCTGTGTAGTTGTATGTAACAAGTTTCATGCACATTAGCCTAGGATGCATTGAGGCGTTGAACGCGAAAAGTAGGGTTACTTTCTACTTTTGCAAGCGTCACAAGCAGCGTTCGAATAAATCAGCTGATTTTGACAAATGAAATTTAATTTTTACTTGTGGTGATGCCGCATCAGAAGCGTTGCATGTAACTTGAAACGTAGAACGCAAGTAAGGTATAAAACGCATGCAATGCGTGGAGGCTAAAACGCGTGGTGTGGACCTCCAGCTTTAAGTTCGCATGCGTACCAGTGGTCGAGTGGTCTAGCCGTTATGTCGCAAGTAATCGTCTGAGTGTTGACGGATTCAAATCCCATTCAATAAATTTTTTTTTCTCTTGGTATTTATAAATTATTTTTAATTAAATAAAAAATATATCAGTTTTTGCTATTTTTACTTTTATATCCTTAAAAAAAACACTTTTTTTTTATAAAATTTAGACTTGCAGCCTGTTTTTAGAAAATGAAAATATTTGTTCGTTCGTAAAAAAAACGAACGAAAACTGATTTAGGTTTTCATAAAATTAAAACACATTTTAGGTGAGTGACTGAAAAAGCTTTCATTTTTTCCACACACGTTTGGTTCTTATAAAATAAACATCTTCGTAATAAATGAACACAAATGCCAAAATAAGACGATAAGTAAAAGGCATTCGTTTAAAAAAATAAATAGAAAATAAAAAGGATATTTTACTGAAAGAACCCTTAATTATTTGCAATATTATTAAAGGTTTGTGTATCTATATATATATATATATATGTATATAGAATTGTAACATTATTGACTAATTGATTTATGATCGCACAGCCTAAACGCCTGAAGCTAAAAAATTTGTACCGGTGGCTGGACTCTTCCCAAATAGATCCACTAAAACGGTAGGGTAAATTCGATGACCTTATATTTCCAAAACTTAGAGAGATACAATGAAATGTAATACCTATCGTTGTCTTTAATAAAAATAAGTGGACGAGTGTCTGGTACTTTTTTGAAATTGTCCTCTTTCAGGGAGTATTTTGGTACTTTTTTGTCATCCCCCTATCTTTTAAGCCAATAAACATAGAAATAAAAGTTATATCACATTCGAAACTTATATAAAAAATGCAAAGTCAAATTTGGCACTTTTTCGAAATTCAAACGTTTAATGGGCGAAAATCGCAATTTCTTTTTTGGTACTTTGAAGAGACTCAAAATAAAGCTGCAAGGTCCTGAGTGATTATCATCCCATAAGATAAAAAATGAGCAGAACTATAACCTTAGGCACACAAATATGATCATAAAAAGGGCCGGACAAAGTAGCGAATTAAATGCTAGCGTTTATACAAGTAAAAACCTAGAAAAATTAACTTTGGCATAAAAGTATGCTTACGAAAGAAAAGGAGACGTTAATAAAGTAGCGGGTTAAATTCTACTAATTACATAAATATGTATTTACAGGTTCAAAAAATTCTAGAAACAAGTATATACATAAGTATGTATGTATGTGTGTATGTTAGTTCTGCCGAATGTTTTAAAAAATTAGTGCTTTCACGCAAATACCTTCACCATTTCTATATGTTGATGTGTAGCAAAAAATCGTCTTCATATATTGCGTTTATTTATTATAATTTTTGTAAACATTTTAATTCAACATTTTTAGTTTTAACATTAACTAACATTTTTTTATAGAATTTTTTGTTTTTTAAATTTATAATTTATTTTTGTAAACAAAAGCCAGGGTTAACCTTGAACACAAAATCCTTATATGCAAAAAGCATAAAAAGGTACGAAAATAAACGCATTGGCAATAATGTTATTTAACGATAGAAAAAAGCTCTATTTATGTCAAACATGAATAGACGAAAGCTTTTAAATGTTTTTTAAAAACCATATTTAAAACGTTTTCGTTTTAATACGAAAACTTCAAGTGAGAACACTTGTGTTTCACAAAAACAGGCTGTTGTTCTAAATAAATGCGCATTTTTTTATGTGGCTAATAATTTTATATAAAAACCAAACAATTTATTTTTGGTAATACCCTTAATATCTTAAAACAAGAAATTCCGACTTAAGCCATTATTATTTAATGCCACAGATATATTATATATGTAGATTATTCTTATCGCACCATGGTGAAGGGTATATAAGATTCGGCATAGCCGAATATAGCACTCTTACTTGTTATAACAAAAAAAAATCGTGCGTTTTAGTTGGACCACCCTTTATAAAAATTTGCTTATACGTACTGTAAAGTAGTATTTTTTTTACAACAAAAAAAAAAAAAAAAAAAAAAAGAAAAATAGCATAGAATAGAAAAGCCAGTAAAAACGTATAGTCGACCAAGCCCTACCATATGATACCCTACACCACAGTTTATAACAACATTTTGCTGGCGTATCCTATTTGAGACCCGCCTTAACAAAATTATGTTATGAGGTTAAGATTCATGTAAAAGTTCTTTGTGCCGAATATTATTTAGATATCTTCATCTATATGAGATATCGTAAAAGTTATTATCGCCAATTGTTATGTTAATCCTAACATTTATAAGGAAGTTATGGCATTAAAAGCTATTTTCGGGTGTAGCATTTGTATGAGAGCAATAGTTATATATGGATCGATTTC
The DNA here is from genome assembly GCA_943735925.1 of Pollenia amentaria. Classification (NCBI taxonomy): domain Eukaryota; kingdom Metazoa; phylum Arthropoda; class Insecta; order Diptera; family Polleniidae; genus Pollenia; species Pollenia amentaria. The sequence continues at coordinate 204,473,604 of OX031009.1, read as the reverse complement.
AATAAAATTTGGTTAGATGATTTTGATTGCAATATTATAAGTTTAGACCAATTTTAGTCTAAATAATAAGATGGCTTATGAGCACAAAGACCTTTTTTTATTTATCACTATTCTGTTTTATGAATGTGACATTTAAAAAAAAAATATCAAATACAACCAATAAGACACAATAGAACACTTGGTGAATTGCCTAAATGTTTAGTTACTATTTTTCAAAAGAGAAACTTTTTAATAGTTCTTGAGTTATTAAGTTCTTAAAGAATAAAATTTTACAGCTATTTTAGGAGAAGACAATTTTTAGATAACTTTTTCCAGTATTTAACACAGTGCAACAATGCATAAAACGTTCAAAGTCTAATAATATTACCCGCTAAGTTAACGGAAAATGCATTTAAGAGGAAAATTTAATTTTCTATAAGAATATGCCCATCAAAAATTCAAAAAAGAAATTTTTACATGTAATTATTATGAAAAAACTAAAACTCGTTGAGCGTAGCGTAGAATTAAAATATGGAGCTCATCTTGTAAGTGAGCTTTATAGCACGTACAAAAAATTTATGTTTGTGAAGCGCCCTATTGCATATTGATTTATCTTATGAAAAATCAGTCTTAAAGATATTATAAATGTACCGAGTAAATATCACAGCACAACAAAGTGTGCAGTTTATCATACTATTTAAACAAAAAAAATCTTTGTTTAAGGGTCAAAAAACAGTCAAAAAACGAAAATATTTAGAGTGCCTAGTAGTGTTGTACGAAATTTCTTGGAATAAAAATCGTGGAATTTTTGAAAAAATACCCGGGATTTTTTATTAAACTGAATAACTTTACTGCTGATATAATTGTAAATAAGATATGTCAAGGAAAGTATGTAAATTCTAGTCCGATGAGCAAGGCAATGCTAAATGTTTGATGGTCTGAAATTTCGAACTAGTGAAAGAAGAGGAGAAAAAATGTACACAATTTGAAATTTTTTACAAAAACTCAGATTTGTTTTTTAAAAACGAAAAAAATGTTGTTGCCACTTGCTCTAAAAAATTAAATGATTTTTTATGCAGAGAAGCTGCATAAAAAATAATTCTCATAATTCTCTTTAAATAATGAATAAGTTTTAAAAGGAAGTGGGGAAAAACTGAAAGTGTTCAGAGATTATATGTATAATGTTCGCTTGACTATAATGGCAAACATTCGTAGAAGGGGAACGTATTTTCTCATTAACAGGACTCTTCTTGTTTAAAGTTAGAAAAAGGCTGTCAAACGGTTCTGTACTTAAATCCAATTTTCAAAGAAATATTTTTTAATATCCACAGCGCAGTTCCAAAACGTGTAAGTCGAAAACATGAGTTTTGCGGGAGAAGCTCTTTGACTTTAACTCTTTAAAGTTTTTGGATAAACAGAACGACAAAAAAATTTGACAGAATTAAGCACAACCCCAGAGGGAAGCGAACTGACACTTAAGTAGTCCCGTGATAGGGTCTTTGGTGACAGAGACCCGTACTAGTTCTAACAATTTATATGAATGGGACCTATCACTTTACATGGGGTTGTCATTGGAGGGGGTTATTGATATTCCAAATCAACGTGCTAAGTGCTACTTACTTCAATGCTAGTCCTGGGTATTCTTCCCATAAAAAAAGTCCTAAAATTATTTTAAGAACAATTTTTCAATAGTCCCAAAGGTATGTATCATACCACCGGGGAATACTGAATCTATTACAAAAAACGGGCCTAATAAATAAATAAAAAATCATCTTTACAAAAAAAATTATTAAAATAATATTAAAACAAAATTAAAAAAATCGAATTTTTTGTTCTTACTTAATAAACCAGTTAAGTGATAAGTTCTCCTTTCACATGTCATTAGGTTTTTTTTTCTTTTCTTATTCTATTTTCATAAATCCCAGGGACAGTTCTGATGGAACAATTGATGAAAATTTTCCGCATGGAAAATTCAATTTAAAACGTAAGAAACGACTTAATATGTAATATGAATAGAAAAAATTTAATAAAATTATAACTTTACTCAGTAGCCAAATTAAGAAAAACGCCTGAAATATATATTCATAATTTAGTATGGTTTACACTGACCTTAATATTGTTAATTCTGACCATAGTATGGTTAATTTTGAACGTAATATAGTTAATATTGAGCATATCACTTTTTACCACAATATGGCTATTTCCTTATTTTTATGAAATTACGATTACCTTTGATCATATTATGGTTAACTTTAACTAAATAGTGATCAAATTCGACAAAATTATGGTTCATTGTAAGCAAAGTTCTTATATTTGGCTACCTCCAAACATATTATTTTCTGTGTCTTGAAACTACACGCAAAGAAAAAACATGGTTGTGGAAAACAAACTCTAAGAGCATCATATTATGATAAGATTCGTGATTGTAGTCAACATATTACGATTATTATTGAATCATATTATGACCATATACATTTGCATCATAATACAATTACATCATAATATTTTTCCCTTAATTCTAATTTGTTTTTATTACATCCTATTATAATTTAATGTAATCATATTATTATCATGTTAATCATAATAAGTTTAGAAGTACTAATATTTTTATCATGTTAATAATAATAATATGTAGAATTAATCTAAAACCGAAAAATATTTTTAACATATATTTATGCTTATTTACTTACTGGCAAACTTAACGTAAAACTGTTACAAATATTGCACATCAGAATATGTTGCAACTTTAAACATAATATTTTTAACCAATTTTTGCCGTAGGTCGCAATTATTTATAAATTATTTTATAGAATTTTTATTCTTTTTCTCAAAATAACACAAAACAATGGTCATAATTTTTGCAACATTTTCAAACAATATTAAACATTTTTTAGCAATGAAAATTTTTTTTTTGTCACACTTTACAACATTTTAAATGTACGAGAACCTACAATTTCATTTAAACTTGATTTTTAATGGGTATTTTTTTTAAATTGTTTAACTACTGAATAACAGATAATTCGTCAAACGACAAAACTGATGCAAAATTTTTTAACAAATGGCGATAACAAAATATTATTAGAGTAAAGATATTTTGTTTGCATCTTAAATATATTATGAGTACACGTAGAGAAAGTTATCATGTTATGGCTTTTAAATATCATTAAATGGTTGTAAGGAATATAATATGTTTTCAAAGTTATCATTATTAATTTGTTGTAAAAATGATTATTTTTCAGTGAACTATTCAAAATTTACAATTGCGATAAACATTGACATGTTTACAGTAACTATAATGTTGTTGATATTAAATAAAAATAACAATATTTTGTGTACGACAACAATATATTGTTACAATAAGCATAGTGTAGTTGCCGTAGACATGCCAACCATATTTTTTCGCTGTGTGTACAAATGTATGTTAAAAAAAAAAAATTTTTGTTCTATTGTAAAGCGAATATTTTTAAACGTTTTATGGTTAATTTAACCATATTGTTCTCACCGGCAATTATTTTATGATTAAGTAAGTTCCCCATCAATAAGCCACAAGTATATTATTATTGCCGCTGGACATGCTATAGTTACATATGACAATAACTTATTTGTTTTTAAGTATTACCCGCTTTAACATATTTTTGTTGTTATTAATTATAATATGTTCGAGGGCTACCGTATTATGGTTATGGCAAAAAGTATGTTAAATATTATGTGATTAGGAATATGGCAAAAAGCTTAATAAATTGAAATTTGACTCATAAAGCACATTCGAAAATTTTTTTTATATAATTAAAATATTTTATGAGAGGGGAATAACTGCCACTGTCTATTAAATACTTTCCTACAAAAAGTTGTGTATGCACAGCTTTATTTTTCAAAAATTGTTTATGAAAACTTTTTTTACTAGTTTTCTATGATACCTTTTTGTGCAAAGAAAATTTGTTTTTGAAAAAAACTGCTTTAGAGGCTTATCTTTTTAAAACTTTATTTCATTCCATTCTGGATTGCAAGATGAGAAACTGGCTTCCTTAAAATATGTTTTATAGCCCATTTACATTTCAACGAAATCCAATAGATTTGATTTGATATCTTCCTTCAAATCTAGTGCGTAGACTTTTATGGCTTAAGCGAGATTTTGTTTTCATAAGAAAAACAGCTGACTAAAATTTTTTTTTATAAGATACTTCCATTTAAAGAACTAGTCATTTACAAATTTGCATTATCCTTTATTTATAATAAACTTCATTTATTTTATCAATATGATTTTTATGCTCCATTAATGTTTACCATTTTTTTTAACAGTTTTGCCATGTCGCCATTTTTATCTTTTTATTAAACTTTCCGTTTCGTACAAGTAATAGTAGTAGTAGTTTTTAGGACTATATAATTAGTAAGATTTGAAGTAGATTTCGTCAAAATTTAGAAACGTAGAAGATTTTGGCTTGCATGGGAAAACTGGTAAAAATAACTAGATTTGGCTCGAAAACTTCTTATACATTTCTCTGTAATCGCTCTATTCAAAATAACGTTTTATTATAGTAGTGAAAATTTTAGTACAGGTATTTTAAAAACTTACCTTTTCTAGTGTCGTATTTAAATCTGAGTTTTTCCATAATATATTATTCGATTTTATCGAATTGCGGTCCTTAACATTATTTACGATTCTAACAGAGCGCACACGCAGCTAAAATGAGAATTGATACAAAATTAAAAGAGTTATACGAGTATTAAAAACAAGTCTACACTAATATTATAAAGCTGAAAAGTTTGTATATTTCTATTTTTGTAAGAGGTAAACTCCGGAACTTCCGGTCCAATCTTAAAAATATCTTCAACAAAATGAAGAATGGCTATTAAAGGTTCCATTAATGTGCTTAGGATGGGGTCCAGTGGCGCTAAGCCTCCTATTCTAACCTCAGTAATATCCTCAAATCTAAAAGAGAGAGAACAAAAATTTTATTCCTAAAAGCGGACAGGTGTCTGGTACTTTTCTGAAATTCGGCCTTTTTAGGGGTAAACGGTTAAAACCTGAATGTTGTTAAATTTTGTCACCCCATCTATCTTTTAAACCAATAAAAGTAAAATTAAACAATATATCAAATTCGAAACTTATCTAAAATTTACAAATACCATTTTGGTACTTTTTAGGAATTCGATTCGTAACTATTATTAATACTTTTTTTACAAAGTATTTTTCTCTATTCTTTGGCATATACGTATTAAAAAAAAAAAACAGTTATTAGCCAAAAAGGGAAATTCGGGAAATTCCATTTCTTTCTTTTAATAACCGTTAATATTGGACATAGAAAGGTAAAATTAAACATGCAATATCCTGCGTGATACGGCTCTATGGGGGAACTTTTTGATACTTTTTTGGTCTCTAAATGGTACTTTTGGAATTTCCGTTAGTATTGGACTTAAAATATAAAAATAAACATGCAAGGTCCTGAGTGAATGCGAATCTCTAAAGGGATATATTTGGTACTTTTTCGTTCTTTAACTGGTAGCTTTTTTTATTTTCGTTAATATTGGACCTATGAACATAAAATTAAACATAAAAGATCCTTAGTGGGTGAGAATCCGTCCCCGAGCGAATGCGAAAGCGGCCAAAGGGAAACATACGGAGAATTGCTGCCACTTCGAAAATATCTAACAAATTTTGATGAAATTTTAATAGATAGATCAGTGTTATTAAAACACACAGGGTTTATATGTCTTTCAAAGTTAGGAATATGAAGGGACAGATGGCCAATTTCGATTTTGATGAAATTGAAAACTTATGCAAATCGATCTACACACAATAAAACACACAGGCTTTATATTTCTTTATAGTTAGTCAAAATTTCATTCTGGGCGGGCAGCGCCGCGGGAACAGCTAGTTTAATTATAAAACGAGTCAAAAAATATTGTAGGTCAAGCCCGGCTACATGATTTATGGGCACAGCAAACCAGCCGGACGGACGAAGATCTTAAGAGCTTTGGGTATAATTAGCCTTTTAATTTTTTTGACAAGGAACAAAAAACACTATAATTTCTTAAATTTTTTTAAACATTTGAAGTCAGACATGTTAGAATTAGTACTATCACGGTCAAACCACACTCAAAATACTCATACTCTTACAAAGTTAAATATGCATAATTCTTTTAAGCAGGGAAACTGGGAATATGCCCTAAAAAGGTATTTTAGGCGGATTAAATATTCAGCAAAGACGTCAGAATTATCCCTAAAAGTTTTAAAAAATATGCCCTATAAAAAAATGGACGCGTCGTACGGTACTACGTTCATACGTCGCGATTGTGTTCTTACAATAACTTTGCCGTACAATATCTTTGGGCCGAATTAAATTTAAATACGAACATACTTAAATGTTTTATAGGCACAAAAACTCTATTCGGAAAGAAGTAAGGCATTATCGTTATGACAATTAATACATACTAACCAACTTTTATTACATTATCTACAAAAATTGCAACTCGTACTTGGCGCAAAAGTTTTACATGCACAGATAATCAGCACTTTAAAAAGTAATTCTTAGTCGATCGGTGTACTCAAAGTTTGGTCTAGACCGGTGACAGTATTTCATCTACCTTTACTTTCATTTACTTAAAAATATACTTTTAAGTAAAATACATGTGGGGCTTGTTTACATGCCCAAAACATTAAAAACATTAAAATGTGCAAACTCGAGAGGTAGGTAACATTGATGCATGTCAAATTTTTCTATACATTTTTCACAAATTGAAACAGAGCAGAGTTTTACTATATAGAGATAATTTTGACTCCAAGTAAATTAAATAATTAAAATATAGTTAAAAATGTTTTCGTTTATTATGCAGATATTTAAATTAAACTGCTTATTTTTTAACGGTAAGAAATTATTGGGGGTATTTTGTCCTTAATTTCATAACAGGGTATATTTCGGTTTTTTTTTTTTTTTTTAATATTAAGTACCAATTACAGAAAAGATTTAAGTCAACTTTCATCGAAATAGGAATGTATCCCACGACATTTCGTTATCAATTTTATGAAATATTCAAAGTTTAAAAAAAAATGACATTTGACCTTGTAATTTGACCTTTAGCGTGGTTTAATTTTAAGCATATTTTCAGAAAGCACTTTGAATGGAATTTGTTGGAATTTCATACAAATATATTAACTTAATCCCATTGATCCATTTTGTTTAAAAAATAAGCATTTTCCTCGAAATCCGTAAAAATATAATCGTAGCCCTTCCTAAGTGTACCGGAGCATTTCTAAAATTTTGTACTTTCATTCTCTTGGGTGTTTGAAAAAAGTCTCTGGTGTGCAAATATCCATTTTTTCAATTTTGTTGAAGAACATTTTTTTGATATTTGAAATTGTAGATTTGAAAAACACCCAAAAAAATGTTGTCCGTTTTTAACATCACCTGAGGGCAAGTTAACGCCATCAAAGAAAAAAACTTTTTCCATATCACACAATTTTGACTCTTGACTAAATAAAAATATTATATTACAGAAATCAATTTCTTTAATGAGTGCACGCAGAGAAAAAATATGTTTAGATATGGTCACCTCCAACAAAACTATTTTTAGACAAAATTTTAAACATATTTTGCTTAAATTTAACCATACTATTGTCACCGACAAACATATTATTGTTAAATTAGTCATCCATCAAAAAGCCACAACCATATTATGGTTGCCTCTAAACATGTTATGGTTAAATATGACAATAATTTGTTTTTAAATTAACAATAGTATTTTCCTCTTTTCTAAGAGCAACATACTTTGGTTGAAAATCAACCAAACTATTATAAATGTTAAACATATTTTAGTTACTACTAACCAAAAGATGTTCGGGGGCAACCATAATATGGTTGTGCCTTCTTGATGGAGGACTAATTTAACAATTATATGTTTGTCGGTGACAATAGTATGGTTAAATTTAAACATAATATGTTTGCAATTCTCTTTAAAAATAGTTTTGTTGGAGGTGACCAAATTTAAACATATTTTTTCTCTGGGTCTGTGCTTGAATTTCTCGGTCAATTTATTTGCTCGAATTTCTCGGTGTGTGTTCGAATTTCTCGGTCAAGTAATAATTTTCACATTAGCGGTCCGGGGCATTATTTATTACTTTGCTAGTTCTTAACCGCTTTTGGGTGTTTATACCTTTTTGATAAGATTATTATATCTTTATTTCGATTAATTTATCATCTAGAATAAAACGTTTATGACATTTAAGAAATTTTACAAAAACTAAGAGAAAATGTTTTTGTTTTTCGCCTTGTATTCACTATTCAGGATTTCAGTCGCTTTGTGACACCTCTAAATATTTTTATTTTTTTATTTATTTAACCAAAATTTTATATATCTTAGTTTTTTGGGTATTCGCGTATTTCTAGAGGGTGACACCGAGAGTTTGAACACTTTTTTAAGGACCACACTAGTGTTACATCTCTTCTATTGTAGCGTGAGTATAAGTACTAAATAAAATAAGTATACTCTAAGTATTTGGGGTATATTTTAAGTAAATTTTATGTGTTTTCTCACTCAGCTGTTCTAAAAAGTTTATAAATCATAATGTTGATCAACCTTCAGAATATATTACCCCTTAATACTTTATACATATGGGGCATTATTTGTGAAGCGGACAACCCAATAAAAAAATTTTGTTGGAATTCCTTTATATTTGGCATAACTATAGTTACAGTTATAGTTACTTATTTGTAAGGTTGAAATTTATAAATTAGGCCCCTGCAGCACGTAGGATGCTCCTAGATGTGTAAAATGTATGGCCTTATGTATTTCTAAAAAACCGTTCTAATATTAGGTAGCTCCTAGTAGGGATTTTAAAGTTGGTACAACTGTACTTTTTTTGGTACATTTTGACCTTCTAAAGTACCGTGGTACTACCGTGACTCATTTGGCACAATTTAAAAATTTGTCATAGTTCCCCCTTTTTGAATTTTTAGTATAGAAAACAAATTATTGAGTCCTTAATTTTTTTAATTATTATTTCATTCATCAGGCCTTAAAAAGCCTTCTTTTAAATTGCAATTTTTATTTATGCAATATGCACTTAAAATTATTAACATGGTTAATTTAGAAATGCAATCAGAAGATGCTAGAATGCATGTATTTTTACAAAGGCAAACTTGTTTGTTCCGCCAAATATGTAGCACGTTATTTTATGAATAAAAATTTCACGTAATTTCATTAATAAAAATATTTTGGATGAATGTCGTAGACCTTTACAAAAATCACACGCCGTTTGAAGAAATTTATTGCGGAACAGAAGTGGATTTATATATCTCTACAAATAATATCAATATTTATATTGTTGAAGAAATTAAAGAAAATGCAAAACAATTTTATACAAAAAAGAAGTTTTAATGTGGTTCCATAAATTTACTCCTAAAAATGTTATTTCAGGCAAGACAAGTAGTATTGAACCTCTCCTAGTAAAAATGTTCCCGAATGAAATTGCAAATATTGATTCAATCAATAATCAATTTAGAGCTTTAGCTGATGTCGAGCAGCTGCAGTCGTTAAAAACTTAAAACGTTTGTAATTTTTGGAGGTAGCTAATTTACAAAAACTGCTGAATGTCTTTATGTTTCCTGACATTTCTAGTGTCGTTGCTGGAATATTATCCTTTCCTCATTTGCAGACGAAGAGAATTGCAGAATATAATAAAAACTGAGGAAAGACACAGACTACATATGCCAACATTATCAAGTCTAATACAAGCAAAGCATTGGTTAAAAGCGACAAGTTCATGCTGCTATAATGTAAACATTCCAAATAGTTAATTAACTAAACAAATAAGTGCCTGATTTTGATCGCATATATATATAACACTTTTATGTGCCTTATTTTATTCATACATATAATGTATGATAATGTTAAGTTTTGTTTTTTGTGTACAATTGAATTTTTATGTACTTTTTTGTTGTTGTTTTAATAAATAAAAAAAATTGTACCGTGAAGGTCCAGAAAGTACATATTTTTTTGGAAGTTGGTACACAATTTAAAACCACGTTTAACATCCCTGGCTCCTACACAAAATTTTCAATACAGACTACATAGAAATATATTGAAGAAAAAGCCCAACCTCGTTTTTTATTTATACAAAAAAATAACAAACAAAATTGTAAAAATTGTAATATAAAACCTTTATCTTCATAAGAAAATAAATTTATTTACATATAGTTAGACAATTTTCAATTTAAACTAGTCATTTCCGGTTTTCCGCGGTTCAACAATACAATAACCAATTGTATGAGTATAAAGAAATTTGCATAACCTTTAAACTAATGGATGTCCCATAATAAAACTTTTACAGCCACTACAGGTTAAATTCGGTTTAAAATTAAAACAAAATTATTACTTAGTTAGAAAAATTTTGATTTAAATTTGCCAGTTACGGTTTAGCAGGTGAATTTTTTTTTTCAAATAAATTTTTTTTTTAAAGATCAAACGATTTTCTATAAGAATCACTTAAAATTTTTTCTTTTTGATTAGTAGTCCAAAATTTTTTTTTTTAAAACGGCAACACTTTACCACCCTGTAACTCGAAAAATACGCATAATAGAAAAAAATATTTCGCCCACTTATTCATATCTACTAGAACTATAGTTATGCTAAATGGAAAGGAACTCCAAAAAAAAAAAAAAAAATTTTATTCAAATAAGGCCCAATATGTACATATTACTCAATATAAGCAAATTTATGCAATATAAGCCCAAATAGCGGTTTTTTTCATCAAATTATTGCCAAGCTATCAAAAAATAACTTTTACTTGCGCTAATTCTGAAATGCCATTCTTCCTTTCTTAATCATATTTTTCCATGGTGCCTTATTAAAAAAAAATTTTATAAGTACTTATTTGGTTGATAAGTACTTATAAAAACTAACACAAAATATCGTTACTTGTAAGTATTGTTTTTTTTTATTATTCCTACACTAAGTGTTGTTTAAGTTTGTTAGTTTCGAGTATACCCATATTTGTTTCGCAGGCCATGAGTAAGTAGAAAAGTATGTCTATGCTCTTTGGAACAAATTTGAGTATTCTTAATGGTGAGTAATTACTGAAGTACAATTAATTTCAAGTTTTATTATCATTCTATTATCCTTACCGAACGCATACGATCATAAGTGCTGTTATTGTATAAGCTGGATGCAACTGTTGTTTCACGAAAACTCGATTGATCCCGGACAAAACCATTATTGTTATAGACATTTTTACGTATGCAACATAAAACAGCCTTAAATGCTACACGATAACGGTGTGACATCACATTATACAAAATGGGATTTATTGTGCTATAAAATGTAGTAAGAAAATCAGAGATAAGTATTTATCACAATTATTTAAAAATTAGTAAAAAGAAAAAAAGATTAATGACAAAAAAATTTGTTCGTTAAACACTTACCATGTGACATAGTAGGCGAAGCCAGTAATTGAAAACAACCATTCATTAACATCTTGATAATTTGTATAGTTCTTGCCATGGACGTACCACAAACGTTGCATATGAAATGGCAGCCAACAGATAAAAAATGTCAACACAACAGCGGCTGAAAATAAAATACGAGTACTATTATACTGTACAAAATTAAATAAATACAATTTTGAAATACATAGTACTTTTTAATTTGATACATTCATATCAACGTATGTATGTATGTATACGTATTCATAGACTAACATGTGTACATATTCTTATATAAGTAAGTAAATATTTACTTGAATAAATATTTGTTTTGAAAACAAAGATTTACATCTAAATAACCTTAATTTGTGAGGGAAGTTTGTTTTCCACTTATTTTTTCCCCTCTTTTATTTGTTATTTTTTGTGCTTCTGAACAAAAGATAAGACTTGAATGGAAATAATAATATGTAAGTAAATAGTAAGTTGCCCGGTATTTCTTGAAATTTAACTTTGCATTTTAGAATTCCCTTCGCCCCAATCAAACATAACATGGATACTATTGTTTAAAAGTCTATTGATTGAACTAACGATTTTGCATAGTCATAGGACAGTCTTCTTTCCTCTGAATTCAAGCAGCGGGGTATATCATTGCCTCGTAACGAACTACTGGCTAAATGTATGTTTCCGTCTGTATTTGTACTTTAATTTACGGAAACAAAAACTTATTGAAATATGTAAATATGTGTGTCATTTGAAGTCAAAAATCAGGAAGCGAGGGATGAAAGCAATTTAAAAAAATTCAAGTCTATATATTATATAAACACTAGCTTTTACCCGAGACTTCGTTTACGTGAAAATTAGGGCAATATTTAAAGAAAGGGTTTATCCAAAAAAAAATTTACATAGATTTTGTATAGTTCCCTATATCCACACTTATTTTATGTTAAAATATTTCTATAAACAACATTATAGAAATTATTATTTTTCGCTTACGCATACATATAAGTTTTGGGCACTCGATACTCTTGAGCAAACCACATTCAACTATCCATATGAAAAACAAAGGGTATATATATATATATTTCGGCCTATGGACCATAAATAACATTTATCAAAGAGAGAATGAGTATCAATTTGTAAAAACGGACAACATTAACCGTACCGTATTTTTATGTGGGCCGTATGCTATCTCTATGCCAAATTTTTTGAAAAGCCAAAAAAAAAAATTAAAAGAGTATCAAGAGTATGAACCAGCTTTTCCTCATTTTAGTCCCCCAGAAAATGCACTGTATGTTGATGTAGGCTTTAATCTGTATGTATGTATATCAAATTTATAGGAAAAAGAAAAAGTCAAGATGTTATCCCATTTTTACCACTTAAAAAGTACGAATTGTATCCCTTAAAAAGTATAGTTTATTCTGGACCATATGCAATCTGTATACCAAATTTATCAAAAGAGATAAAGTAACAAAGAACCATTTCCCCCCCTTTATTACCTATTAAAAACTATCCCATATTTGAATCGGGGCCATATGATATCCGTCTTCAGAATTCCATCGAAATTCTTTAGCTGGTGTTCGCGAGATTAAGCCACAAACTAACACACAGCCAAATATACAAACAAACAAACATTCACATTTACAATATAAGTATGATTGTACATATAAAAATAAAAGGCCCAACTTATGCATTCTTTCACTAATTTATTAATTAATTTATTCATTACCTCATTAATTCATTAATTTATTAATTCATTAATTCGATAATTCATTAATTCATTAACTCATTTATTCATTAATTCATTAATTCATTAAATCATTAATTCATTAATTCATTAATTCATTAATTTATTAATTCATTAATTCATTAAATCATTAATTCATTAATTCATTAATTCATTAGTTCATTAGTTCATTAATTCATTAATTCATTAATTCATTAATTCATTTATTCATTAATTTATTCATTAATTCATTCATTAAATCATTAATTTATTAATAAATGCATTAATTTATTCATTAATTCATTAATTTATTAATTAATGCATTAATTTATTCATTAATTTATTCATTAATTAATTCATAAATTTAATAATTCATTAATCCTTTAATTCATTAATTCAATAATTAATTAATTCATTAATTTATTAATTCATTAATTCATTAATTCATTAATTCATTAATTCATTCATTAATTCAATAATTAATTAATTCATTAATTTATTAATTCATTAATTCATTAATTCATTCATTAATTCATTAATTCATTCATTAATTCAATCCTTAATTCATTCATTCGCTCACTCACTGACTTATCGACGCCTAGAACAAACGGCTGAAACTAGAGACTTGGAATTCGGTACACAGGTACATCTTTGACAAGCAGATCCACTCAGAACGAATTTTTCTGAAAATCGATCGCAGAAAGGGTAAAACGGCTAAAATCTGTAACATAAAATCCACGAAATTATGACAAATTAAAAAAATCATATCAATACCGTCAAAAAAAAGGTGTTTAATACTTTTTGATAAATGTACCTATAAAGGGTAAAACGGGTAATTTTGGTACTTTTTTTTACTTAATTTATTTTCTATAGAAATAAAATTAATATCGAATTGTTCTCCTTTTTAAAACATTTCAGATATATTTTGGTTCTTTTTGGAAATTCTGACAAATAATGCAACAAATGTTAACGGATTTTTGGTACTTTTTCGAAACAAATATTTCTTAGTTCACAAAGCTAGAGATTTGAAATTCGGTTCCCAGGTAACTCTTTTCATGAGATGATCCACTAAGATGGCTATTTTATTGAAAGGGTAAAATGGCTGCAATATGTAACTTAATATCTCCAAAATTAAGACAGATGGAATCAAAACTCAAAACGTATATGAACGCCGCTAAAAAATAAGATGACGTGTGCTTAATACTTTTTTGATAATTATACTTTTAAAGGGAAACACGGGTAAGTTGTGTTACTTTTTTGACTAATTTTTCTTCTAGTCTTGAAGATTTTGGTACTTTTTCCAAACATACATTTTTTTTATTGACAATTTAAATTTCAAATAGTAAAACAATTAAAATCCAATTAGGTTCAATAAAACATTTTCAATGTTTTTTTGGTACTTTTGTTGATATTCGGAGTGAGCTAAATTTAACTGATTTTTGGGACTTTGTCCAAGAAAATTGTTTTTTTAATTCACAATTTAACTTCTATGATTCGAATCGAAATAGCTATGTCCAATTAGAGTTAAAATTTATTTTTTCCGCGTTTTTAATGAATCTTACAATTTTGATATTTAAGGGGGTGAATAATAAATAGCCAGGTCTTATTCCTGGCAAAATCAGCTTTTAGCGTTTATTTGCCCAGTTTGCCTGGAGTGAAAAAGAACACGCTCTGAAAGAGGGCTAAGTACACTATTCATCCATACAACACGAAATGCTACTAACTGCGCCTGCTATTAGGTTGGAATTCGTTTGAAGGCTGTAAAACTGTGAACGGTGTACTCCTTCCGACATTTCAGTATGCATTTAAGGCTCTGGGATTGCTCGAGGAATACAGACATTTGGCCACTACTTTAGAGGAAACTGCGTAAAGCAATTCTACTCTGAAGCTCCGAGAGCTGTTTACATTAATGTTAATTTTCTGTCTACTGTCTGATCCCTTTTAAGCCTTTGGAACAAATACACATATAGCCTATCGGAATTCATTAAACGGCAACAGGAAAGAGAATGGCAATATAGTGCGCAAAGGCTAATTGATTGAGGATGTAGGGTAAGCGCAAGTAGGATAAAACTTAGGACAATATGGATTACCTCAATTAAAAAGCAAATTTCGTTAATCGAGAATGTCTGAGGGAGACCAATTATGACATTAGTGTTCTGAGAGATGTGGCGACATATTATGAAGGGTTATTGATATATGAACCAAATTACAAATTACGAAACTCCGAATTGCAATATTTCAAAACAAAGTATTGCGGCAAAAGTAATGTGCGATATTAATTTTATGGTTTGGGATGAAAACACGATGGCAAATCAAAAGTATTTCGTAGCGGTAAACAGAACTTTTAAAGATATCAGATGGAACGTTGGCATTATGGTTGAAGTCACCTTGCTCTTAGTTGAAGACTTCCGCCAGACTTTGCCGAAAGAAAACTCGAGCTGACGATACTTGGAGCTACAAACAGTATATTAAAAAAAATTTCATTATTTTTTAAATGTAATATCTGAAAATATTAAATTTTAAAAATGGACTAATAACGCCGCAACGTGACAAAAAGTGTTATTTTCTTTGAAAGTTGAGCTCCAACAAAAAAATGTAAAAAAAAAATTTATAAATGTCTTTACTTCTTTTAAATCACCTTAAATTAAACAAATCAGCCTTAATAAATACTTATTACTCAAAATTACAATATGAAAATCTTATTTTAAGATGATTTTTTTACAGGTTGCGAAAAAAAAATCATATCTTAAAGAAGAAAAAAACACCTCCTTCAAAGTTTCAGGATTTTTAAAAAACAGTGAGGTAGTATATAAAAAAAAATCAGCCAAATAAAAAATTAGGTTTTTGACTTAGTCCATTTTTAAAATTTTATATTTTGCAGATATTACATTAAAAAAAAGAAAAAAAAAAAAATAATATATTGTTTGTAGCCCCAAGTATTCTTTTTAAAATGACAAACAAATCATCTTCGTATGTGCAGTAGTTTTTGAGATATTGAAAAAATAAACACGACACATTCGGCTAATACGGCGAAATTATGACATTTTGAATATGCCATAACTTAAAAATTTTTTTTTGTTGATATCTGTTCCTTAGAGGATGAAAGGACCCTTCTCACCAAATTTCATTCAAATCGAAAGGGGTCGGGTCCCACTCTTGGTCGATTTGACATGGAATTACCCACTTACTAATATTAAAGTTATGTTTATAGCTGATTTTATATGTATTTATAAAAATAAAAAACAAAGCCACACATCTTAATGGTATTTTAAAACATAGATTTCAAGCATTTAAAAAAAAATTATTAATCAAAATATTTTCTCAAAAACTTTATGATAGCAACCTGGTCGTTTTAGCTCCTGAACAGAACATATTACGTGGTGTAGAAAAATGCACTATAAGTACAAATTAAATATTAAAAAAAAAAAATATAAAAACATATATAAAATGTTTATAGAAAATTGTTCTCCGTAAATATGAAATTAGGCATCTTTATCAAGAAATTGATAAATAGTTTCAAACGTAAGGTATTTCTTTTGGAGGGATTTCCTCGCGATTTTTTCGGAAAGAAACAATAAAATGGAATATTAAAAAATAAGAATAAGAAAATAAAAAAACTACAAAAACAGAAACCGAAGATTTAGAAATGTTCCAATTTGTATTACATTTTTATTTAACTGACTTTAAACTCAGTCAAGTTCTCTTGAATAACGGATTCGATATTTAAGACCCATCGCTTAGCCCTTTCACGCAATTGTTAAATATGTACAACATCACTTTTTAGAGCTAATTTCTCATTTCTTACGGTAAATGTTTTGCAAAATAAAATAAAAACAGCATTTTGTAGTCTACTACTTTAGCTTTATTTGAACATTAGTAAATGCTTATCAAAAATTATTTTCGGGAATGAAATATTTTATTAATTAATTCATTTATTAATGATGTGCTAATAATCCCAATTTTTGAATGAAAGCACTGAAATTTATTGTTGTGGGAAAGCTAGTTTCTATGCGCATTTCGCTGGTTGCTTAGGCCAGCTCGTCAGGAAACTTTTTCCAAATACTTTAGAAAAGCTAAAAGTATTATACAAGTAAGACCATAAAGTGAATAAGAATTTTAAAACACTCAGGTCTTACATGTCACAATATCAAAGCTTCAACAAAGACACAACAATAAACCGTCAATTTTTCTTTCTCACATTCCCCAACAATTGGCTGGTTTTTTTCCAACACGAATTGTAGTTGTAAGAGGATAGAAAGAAAAAAACAAAATTAAAAAAACAAGTTACTTAAATAAAGCAGCTTGCCATTTCAGTTTTTTATTTGCCGGGCACATGCAAATTTATTATCCAAATTATTTTCGGGAATGAAATATTTTATTAATTAATTCATTTATTAATGATGTGCTAATAATCCCAATTTTTTAATGCTTTTTGTGTTTTTTATTTAACTTTTGAAAAAAAAAAATAAAAATGTTTGGTGCATAAAGGGCTGATTAAGCTTACAAAATATCAAAACTTAATAGCTCTTATTCTGATAGCACTTCTCAAAACATATTTTATTCCACATTTCTCTTTTAAGCAAACTTTACAAAGTTCTTTGTTTTTCTTGACTGTATTAGTTTTGTTCGACACTGTACAAACTATACATATGTACATATTTATATTAGCATATAAAATACTTATACATATATTTAAATGTTTGTATATAAATGCTTTAGAACTACAAGTTCGTAGGTTATTTTCCAGTATCATAGATAAAGTTTATTATTATCTTGTTGTTATGGAAATGAGCAAATTGTCATTTATCTGATGAAAGCAGGTGATAGGCACTTAAAGGTGGACATAAATAAACAACTAAATGTTAAATATTCAGTTTTATTTCTACAGTTTGCACACAAAAAAAGTTTTTATTACAGATATTCTTAGATTGTTAGAATAAAATAATCATAAATTCCGATATATCAGAAGCAGAAAAAGATTTGTAACTTTTAAAGATTTCGAATAGAAATATAATTTTTGTAAACGCCTTTTTATACGCACACACAATAGTGGAGAGGGTATTATGCAGTTGTGCTGATGTTAGTAGCACCCTAAAATTTTGGTCCCAGACCCACATTTAAGGATACCGATCGGTTCAGAATCATTTTTTGAGTCGAATTCACGATGTCCGCCCGCCTGGCTGGCAGTTCTTATGCGCAAAGTACAATTTTGGAGATAATTTGATGAAATTTGGCACATAAGTTCTAATAAGTACAATGATCCAGCCTATTGAAAATGGGGAGAGTGGGTACATAATTGCACAAAGCCCCCATACACAAAAAGAATAACACGTTTGTATACCTAAATGCAGAAGTATATTTTTTATAAAAATTCTGAAAAAACCTTAGAGGAGATTTAATATACATATTACAGTGGGTCATTTTGCGATCGATATTCTGCCATCGATTTTTTATAGCTTTTGTCATGTGGAAAAAAAGTTCCTTCACGACAATTAAAATAAATTATTTTCGAGGCGCCCAACTATAATTTTTTTGAATTTTTCTCAACTTTTTTTTTTAAAGGGTTTTCTTGAATAGGTAATAAAAAAAATTAATTGTTTTAATATTTTTGAATAAAACCTTCCCAAGGTGAAATGTACGCTAAAAGCGATGGCGATAGCAGTTTTTCCTAAAAAAAATTTCATAAGTTTTGGACGAGTTTTTGTCGAAAAATTTATTTTTATTACGCGTTAATTTTTAAACTCGTCTAAAAACCCAAAAAAAAAAACATTTCTATTTTTTTTTAAAATTATATCGCGATCGTTTTAAGCGTATAATTTTACCTTGGTCGAATTTATTAAAAAAAATTTGAAATCTGCGATTTTGTTTTTGACTAACCTACTAAAAAAACCCGTAAATATTAACGCGTAAACAAAAAATTACACAAAAACACGTCCAAAGCCTCAAGAATTTTTTTTTTTTTGGAAAAACTGATAACGCCATCGCTTTTCGCTGGGAGAGGTTATATTTAAAAAAAAATTTATCAGCCGATTTTTTTATTACCAATAAAAAAAACCTTTAAAATAAAGGTCGAGAAAAAGTAAAAAATTTAAATTTGGGCGCCTTAAAAATGATATTATTGATATGTCGTAGTGGAAATTGTTTTCTTGGTGCCAAAAGCTATCGAAATATCGATGGCGCAATATTAGGAAATTTTTTTTGTTTACAACTCGTCCTACTCTAATACATATATCGCACTTGTTCAATAATACTGTGTTAACCCAAAATTAAAAAATTTTAGAAGAAGCAAAAAAAGTTTTAATTTTTTAAACCAACCGTTTCATTACAAACAAGTAGACAAAAAATACGAAAGTTTATAGCGGTTAGATATGAATACTACGTGTCGATTTTTTGCAAAAAGCGAAAAAACAACAATTTTGAGACTCAAGCATGGACCACAACGTACTGCAAGATCGGCTGAAAACATTACTGCTGCTTAAGAAAGTGTTCAAAAAAATCTATCAACCTCAATTCGAAGTCGTGCTCAGGAGCTTGGTCTTCAAAGAACCACTTTGGCCACAATTTTGCAGAATGATTTGCGCTTGTTTCCATTTAAGATTCAGTTGAAATAAGAGCTTCTTCCACAAGACCATTTACGCCATTTACAAACAAAGTTGTATACCTTCCCGGGGACACCCGTTATCTCTGACTTTTCTAAAAAAAATTTTGGGAAGGGGTTTCCTGATGATTTAGCCCCTAAGAATTAAGCACAACAAACAAAATCTAATTAATGAAAAATAAGGTCTTCCGAAGAATAACTTTGATAATTAATGTTAATTTGTAAGAAACGTTAAAAGAAAAAAAAAAAATATTAATTTAAAGACAAGAAAAAAAAAATTTTACTTTTGTGTCTATAAAGTGAAATTTGATTTTAGGAATGCCTATAGAAAGCCAAAAGTCCCAGATTATTCCAAGAATTTGTTGTTTGTGATGTGTTAACATTCGAATTTTTCGTTGAAAACGGTGTTAAGCATAAAAAATCTAAAATGATTTGTATAAGCGCACAATTGAACAGCGCAACCTTACGAGACAAAATTGTTGGACAAATTTACGAAATTTTCCTAAATTTTTTTTTCCAAAATTTCTTTATTGAATCTTCATATATTAAATATGAACTAACAATAAGTTATCAAATCTTTTCCTAATACTTTAATTCATGTCGTGCCAGTGCCCGACGGGGTTTATCGCTCTTCTGATTAGGTGAGGTGCTGCAGTGTCTCTTCTCCTTAAGCGAGTGTGGATGCCGTCATTTAAAATATTTCGAGCTAGTGGATTTGGGTGTAGTTCAAGCCTTTTTAAATATTTTACTGCGCATTTTGTAATCAAAGTTTTTACCAATGGCGCGTTGAGATCCTTGTGGATATTCGAGTTTTTAACATACCAGGGAGCGGCTGTAATTATACGAAGAATATTATTTTGGCGCCTTTGAATTTTTTCGATATTAGAGGCCGTAGCGCCAGATTGGTTTTAAGATACAGTTGTACAGAAGAAGTTTGCAATCGAGACCAAGGACAGAATTTCTTCCAATAAGCCAATGAATTTGAATGGCTTTTAGTTTCATTTGAGTTAATTTTACATCTATATGGGGTTTCCACGTTAAACGGCGATCTAGATGTATACCGAGATATTTTACATGCGAATGCTGAGGTATTATTTGATTATTGATTTTAATAGGGGGCATGAATCCCGACTCAAGGTGAATGTTATATGTGCGCATTTTTGCTCGTTGGATATTATCCTCCATTGTTTTAACCACTTTTCCAGTTCAAATATACGCTCCTGTAAGTAACGAGATGCTTCATGATGGTTTTCAAGAACGCTTGGGAAAAAAGTATCGTCCGTAAATGAATTCTCATAAAATTTTTGACATTTTATTTGCAAGGGGCGTAGAATTGCACAGATCGCGAGGCTTTTAAATGATATCATGAAACCCCTTAATGTTTTTAATTATTGTTAATATAAAGCTGAGGAAATAATTTTATAAATTTGAGTGATTTTTAGTCTTCCATACATTTAAACAATAAAATTCTTTTGAAAGTAACACAAGCATTAAAATTCTTCAAGTCAATTGAGACAGTTTCTATAGAATTCGATTTAGCAGCAATCAAATTATCAGCAATCTGCATTTATTGCCATAACTTAAATGATTTCATATATTACTAAAATGATTACAATATTAACACTCAAAGAAATTCATAAATATTAATTTATGGAAAACACACAAGTATCTTTAAGTTACTTGGAAACATCTATCCATCTATACTTTAATATATTTAATATTTTTTTGTTTAAGCATCTTCTGTATTACGCATCTATTAGTACAACCTCTTAACAGCTTTTTTTATACAGTATTTTATTCCTGCCATTTTCACAAGGACTTCTATTGAAAGTTTTATCTCAGATGGATACTGACTTATGTGTATGAAAATGTAAGTGTGCAACAAAAGCAACAACATTTTTCTATAATCTTAAATATCTATTGAAAGAGTTACATTTAAATGTCTCGCAATCATTTTTATATAAAAAAATTCTTTTTGGACTTAAATAGAATGGAACGGTATGAAAAACAAGTAAAATTGCTTTATTTAGTTGTACCGAATCTTTGATACTCTTCACCGAGAGTTAGAATTAAAATAGTATGAAGAAGAAAACAAAATTATGAATCAATTCTCCGTTAAGGCTTTAGGCGTATTAAATTATAAGGCCTGAATGTTAAATTGTGGGCTGATCATAATAAGTTTTATGACAGGATTATGTATGGCAAACGAGATTTAGTTGCCAGTTGTCGAAAATATATTCCTGAAGGTAATTGATGACGATTTTAGTTGCCAAATAATAAGTTTTTAGGAAACCGAAAAGTTTTGGTTGCAAAACTTAAAATTAGTACGTTTTGTGTGTGTAATTTGGGACATATTTCATATTTTTTAACAAAATTGATAAAATTACCACGGGACAATAAATTGTCTTACTAGCCGAACTGATTGGAATTGATTCCAAGTCCATATTCAAAAAAGGGTTGGGCAGTTGAGAAGTTGCTGCATGCCGGTGAATTTTGTTTAAGTCTCTACATTTTCTACTAAATAAGTCATAATTTGTTTTATTGGTTGAGACAGTGATTCTAGCGGATTAGAAATGCAACTCTCAAGTATCGCTAAACAGATGTCACGTTCGCTCCTTCTTCTTGGTCATCGGAAAAATAAGTCCACGGAATTCATCATATTTCTTGCTTTATTCAATTTACTTATTTTATTTTGTTGGCCTTAATTGCTTACATTTTATCAGTTACCGATCTGTCAAAGGGCAACAACAAAAGGTTGCCTTATCTAAAATGAATTTTTATTAAATGGCACCGCAACTGCTCGTTCTTTTTCAATTGATAATCGACACATTAATCATTTTATTTCTTGCCATATAACCCTTTAATGCATGATTTTTTGGTAAAAAAATTTTAATCAATTGGAAAATGAATGTAGTTGAATTATTAATAAATTATATTAAAAATTTAAAGTATGGGAATTTAAAAAAAACGGTTGTTTTTGCATTTAAGCATAGAAGCACCTTGCATTTCTGCCCGTATGCCGGTAATCTGTTTGCAAATATACGCCAGTGATCAACACCGGCTTTTCACACATCTATGGATGACAAATAGTGAGGTGATTATTGCAAGGGAGCTATTGCTAGGCCGACCCCTTTTGTTTTCACTTGCCTCAGATCCTATTTTGCAAGGGCTATCAGCCAAGACATTACGAAACTAACCAAGATTATCGCAAGGTCCAAAATGTGGGAATATAAGCAAAATTAACATTTTCTGCTTTTTATCCTTATAGAATAATGACCTAAGTAGCAACCCATCAGGTCAAGTCCACCCATACGCATGTTATAGTCTTGCACAACTGTTGGACTAGGTATATTCTCAATTTGTTTTAGTCGTTTATCATACCGACTTATACTACTTACAGGCTCAGAGCCAATATATGTAGATGGTAACCACCTTGTTGTCTTTCCACACCGTCGCTGTAAAATCAACGTTCCCCTAGGAATCTAAGTTTTCAAAAGATGCCTCTTTCCAATAAGTCGACAATTTGTTGAATGGTCCCAACGCAACGGATACCTTGTTCTGCCAAATAATATGCCAGCGGCAACGAGCCATAAAAGTTATCGAAAAATATTATATTATCACGATCACTCTGACTAACCGTAAAACGACATTTTTCCTGGCTCCTAAGTCTGGCCTGACCGGAGTATACCTCGAAACGGTATGAATATCCGCAGATAAATGACCTATTTTTGTAAAACACAGGTGTTCGTTTATACGAGTAGAAAGGCGTTGATCAATGGGTACATATAAAATGTTTCCTTTAGATGGTCTATGATAGGGAGTATCTTCTGTAAGCGATCTTTATTTTGCATACTGATTTTGCATACCGATTTTGCATGCTGATGTATTTCTACATTACATTCAAAACAAAGTTTTTCATGCATAAACTCATCAGCATGTAAACAAATACAAAAATAATTCATTTTAATACCTTTTTTCTTTCCAAAAACAATTTTTCTGATTGATCTTATGTTATTTTTATATAAAAAATAACACTCTTCAACACCACATCAAAATGAAATTATAAACAAAATGTGTTGTTCATATTAATATCGTTACAGATAATAAAATACACTTTTTGGGCTTCTCAGTTGCACACGATAATGGCAAATAAGTTCTTAAGAATAAAATGTAAAAAAAAATTTGCAAGATTTTCATCAAGAGATATTCAGGCTTTAACATGTGATGTAGATCTTCATCACAGGAATACAACTTTATTATACCTTATTTTAATAAAATATCATAATTCCTTTTGGTTTTAGATGTTTAAAGTGGTATTCAGAAGGTGGTCTTGTATTGGAGCTATAAAAGAAAATTCTGGACCGATCATCCCAAAATTCTTGTAGTCTCACAAAACAGAATTTGTCTAAATTTCGACATCATTTGTCACAGTTTAAGATATCTTAAAGTCTTTCTTTATAGTACAAACTTCCCAAAATTTGTGTTAGTATTTCTAACAATAAAATATAAATTTTTAAGGGAGGTTCTTCCAGATTTAGGTCCACAACTCTTTATACTGATCATATTGTGCTGAATTTCAATCAGGTTATCGAATAAGGAAATAGGAACCAAGAACATATATATAAATATATAAATAGAAGTACAATTATTTAAGGGCCCAGAATATTAAAAAAATTAATTGAATATTAAAAAATTTCACACGGAATGACAAACTTAGTATACCCCCATTCCCTACTAGTGATGGAGGATAAAAAGAAAAAATCTCAAATATTTATTCGTAAATCATAAAAACATGTTTCAACTACAAGTTGGGTGCTCGTATTATCAGGGAGGAATGTAGTGCTTTTGTATGAAACAGTTGTGTATTTACTTATTGTTATATCTCATACGTAAATGTTGTGGACTCGTTAACGTTGCGGTCGACTTCACCGCTTTGTACTTAGTAAAAATACGTAAATGTGTTAAAAAAAACTGTAGAAAATTGTTCAGAATTTATATAATTTATAAATTTTAACTTCCGTTATTTATGAGTTTTGTATAAGAATAAAAACAAGTTAGAGTGCTATATTCGGCTGTGCCGAATCTTTGATACCCTCCACCGACAGGAGTGGGCTCTATATGATAAATACATTTAAATTAGTTGCAGTTTAGACCTGAATTAAACTTTTGACCGACAGTAAGAAAATTTTATGCGTTTCTTGTTAGAATTCTGAACTGGCTTGAGTAAAATACAATGATTCGTAAAAGTTTTAGCCAAACAGTAAATTTCCCAAATTTGCATGATATTGTTCTGGCCATATGAATTTAAGTAAGAAAAATTTACCGCAATATATATATATATATGTGTGATAGTTTTAGGCGAATTTAATTTTTTCCCCAAAGTGGGCTTTTTTGGTTTTAGGCGTACTAAACTGTTTTCCGGGAGTAGGGTTTATATGGGGCCTTGTGTAAATTATGGACCGATCCTCAAAAAATTTTACAGTGGTAGTTCAGGTCCTATAAAACTGTGACGTACCAAATTTAAGAATGATACAAGTATTATTTATTACGGTTTTTATTATGTGGGACCTATTGTCAATTATGGACCGGTCTTCACGAAATTTAATAGTATGATTTGCAGTCGTATAGACCAAATTCAAATTCGTGCAGTTTTGTATCATTCCGTGCATTATTCCACCATTTATGTTAGTTTTTGTATCAAAATTATAATTTTTTTTAGGGTTGTGATTTCACATTTTGATTCATAGTTCTGATCTTACTGAACTGATGTTGCTGGATTTCAATTCCAAACTGCTTGGGATAACTACAAGCAATTTGAGATCTAGTTTGTTATTTTCTTTTGCGTTTTCGAAAGTGAGCGAGTTTTCAACAGACAGACAGACGGATAGACAGACGGACAGACAGAGGGACAGACAGACGGAAATGAATTAGAATTACTCAAGAAGCCAGAATTTATATACTTTATGGGGTCTTAGATGAATAAAAAAAAAGTTTAACACGGAATGACAAGCTTAGTACACCCTCATTCACCACTAGTGGTGGTGGAGGGTATAAAAATTATCAAAAAACTTTGCCGTTTCGAACAATGTGTTAGTTGATTTAATAAAATATAGCTCAGGCTTTGACAATTTCCAACAAAATTCTAAAAGTTTAAATTATTTTATTTTAAACGAAAAAGTCAATTAAAATTGTTTGATATTCAATTAATATTTTAAGTACAAATTTATTTCAAAACAACTAAAACATTAATAAAACCAAAATTAAATTTTTAATTTTCTTTCAAGTAAAAAAATGGACTCAATTATCACATTTATTAAATTTAAATACTTTCTTAACATTTTTTTAATTAATAATAAAATCTACTTTCTGTATATTCTTATTCAATCAGGACCATGCATGTTTAATTTATGATCCTAAATGCAATATTAACGAAAATTCAAAAAGTTCCAGTTAAAGAACAAAAAAGTACCAACATTTTTCATCTTATATATTATATGTCATTTATTTCGGACCGTGCACCTATAATATTTTGTTTCTAAGTTTAATATTATAGAAAATTTAAAAATTATCGCAAAGTAAAATAAAGAGATTTAATTTTCCGTATTCCCCTTTTGATAATTTTTTTCTCCCCATTGAGGTTAAGTTGATAAACAAAGGATGCATGTGTTCTTAACTCGTTCGCCTTGCTGATTTATAAATAACAGTTATATAGTCGAAATATTCAAAAACCAGTTTCTGAAAAATATCGAATAATTGATTACCCTATCTTTTTTTAAGCGATATAAAAAACTTTATGTAATTGGAATAAACAAATTTGTCATTTAAGTGTTTTGCATTTATTAGTATCAAATTCGAACGCTTATAACTCCACAAATATTAAACAGATTTTAATAAAATATATATTGTGAACTTCTGTAAGAAAATACCTTTCAAATTTTGTATTTTTTTTTTGACGTTGGGTGAACAGAGGAAGATAGGGTTCTTAAGTGCTTTGTCTTTGCCAAATTATATATAAGATTATATGTACATACATAAGCTTGGTAGGGAAAATGGAATAGTAAACGGGGCTTTAATGGTAAATTTTGAACACACTGGGTAATATTCGTTTAAATAAAATTTGTTAATGTAAAGAAAACGTATTACTTACATATATATTTTTAACGATATAATGATTGCTTTCACCCTCCATAAAACAGCCATGATAACATAATAGTTGCCTTTACTCATGTTGTGTTTTAACCGCTTCAGCCGACGCCTAGTTTGACAGAGACCGAATAATAAAATATTTGCATACTTTCGTACAATACCAGGTATACGATCGTTACCTTTTCTCTTAATATTTCTACATTGATCAGAGTGAAAAGAGTCGTCGTGTTCAACGCACATGTACAGCTGCTCGGCAAGCCTTACAATTTATTAGAAATAGTGTTCCTTTATTTGTTTTAAGGAGATAAATCATTCCTTTAAAAAACACGTCTTTTCTTTCAAATATTAATTTTATGTTAGCTTGAAACTATTGACTGTATTAAATCTTTCTACCAAAAAAATGCACTACTTTTCAAAAAAGTACCTTTACACAAGCAGTACCTTCTTACACTGAAAGAAAAGGCGTCATTACGCTGATGCATTTTGGCATCAGCAGTATGACAAAAGCCTTAGATTTTTACCCCATGACACCTTTCATCATTGTGATATCAGCCTTAACATCACTTGCCCGAATTGCCATCAGAGTCAAAAATTTAAATTATATAACCATTGGGATGACACATTGGGATAACAACGTAGTCGGTTTAATAAGACATGTCATCAGTGCGATGACTCAGTAACATCGGAGAAAGAACTCATTAAGCTGTCATTAAATTGAGTCATTGGAATTGACTTAAGTCAAATTTAAAGAATATTATTATTTACTTACCCGTTACACATGTTTGTTTCATTTTGTACTCCACCCCTTTTGACAGAAGAAAGCCCGATATAGTTTTCGTAATCTACTTTGAAAATTTTATGTATTTAACTATATAATTAAAAATAATAGAATATGGGATTTTTGCTTCTTATTTTCCTTATTAACATGAAAATAATTTTAATAATACACAAAATGTGGCATCGAATTGATGTCACTGTAGTCATAGCATAGATGACGCATAAAATATGACAAAATTTCATGATGACGTTTGTCATTGGATTGGTGTCAATTTTTGCCTTCATTGATGCTATTTGTAATATCACTGATGTCTGATGTTAGGGCATCTTCAATATGATGATGCTTTGTTCTGAGAGTGTACAAAAATACGTTTCAACGCAAAAATTACTTTGTACAAAAAAGTTCCTCTAAAAAATTGTTTACATAAAAAAACATTTTCGTTAAAAATAATGTCAAACATAACTAAATATAAAAAGCCATCCTCTAGCTGTGGAATATTACAAATTTGTTTATAATCAAATTTGCATGATTTTTTTATATTTGCCGTATATTTTCGATATTTCAGCTGTTATTTTTGAAAGTGGTATAAATCCACTTCTAAAAACAAATATTTAACGTTAACATTAATTAGGTGTAGATATCTTCTATCCATATTTCTTATCATCTTATCAATGGAGTGCGATTTGGCCATAAAATAAAGAAATTTATTTAAACTACAAGGTGGTGCAAAACTACCGTTCGGGTTTGGATGTTAAATAACTATTTTAAATTGATTTTAAATTTTTTATTTCTACATTTTTTATTTTTTTCGAATTTATTCTATGAGTTAAATTTCAGTTATGTATTTTATAAAGTTTTTTGTAATAGCTCTATTCCTTAAATTTTTTAGAAATTACTTTATATACTACCAGACTATTATATTGTATTTTCTTGTTACATTTTACCTTAGCTTTCCGTTGGATAGCAATGAAGTATATTTATGTACAGAAAAATTTACAATTATTAGACACCAGCAGAATGTAATGCATTTTCTGGCCCGCTACGGCCTTCGTCAGCATTCTTTGTGTCACACTGGATAGTGATACTTTATAAATTGAATGTATTTAACTCAACTATTTTAACAAATAGATATTGGGAATTATTTCTTTTTCATAAGCAACTTTATTATATTCAACATTTTTTATTTTAATAGTCTGGTAGTGTATAAAATCATTTCTAAAAAATTTAAGGAATAGAGCTATTACAAAAAGCTTTATAAAATACATAACTGAAATTTAACTTATAGAATAAATTCGAAAAAAATAAAAAATGTTGAATATAATAAAGTTGCTTATGAAAAAGAAATAATTCCCAATATCTATTTTTTATTACTATTTCAGAATTTTGTGAAAAAAACTTGGGAAATTTGAAATGGAACAATACGCAACAGAACAGCGATAAAACTTGTTGAATTTTTTTTGTACCTCTTTACCCCTTTGGCGAACGTATTATTTCGCGCAGAAGCGGTTTCACCGGATTTAACAGCGCCATACTGTTTTCTTTGGAGTTATTTGAAAGAAAGGGTAAATGTTAATAAGCCAGCGACCAAACCACAGCTAAAACAAAACATTCGCCATGAAATTCAAGCCATAAAACCGGAAATTTTACGAAAAGTTATGCAAAACGTCCTGGAAAGAGCACGAATATGCGAAGCCGAATATGGCCACCACTTGCAGGATATAATTTTTCATACTTAAGACAAAAATATTCCCCATTAATATACTTTATAACAAAAGCGTAAAATTAATAATTTACCATTAAATAAAAAAGTTATTAAACATTCAAACCCTTACGGTAGTTTTGCGCCATCGAAAAAAATTTTTTTTTTTAGTGGAATAGGTCCGGTCCACATAATTATAATTAAAACAACTTTGTTATTGCAATCCTTATTTGATTCTTATGGCTTTATTGTTCACTGCGCTTTAGCAGACATAGCTTTTCATGACAACAGAATGCATATGTATCAGGGATGTTAAAGTTGGTACAATTGTACTTTTTTTGGTACATTTTGACCTTCTAAAGTACCGTGGTACTACCGTGACTCATTTGGTACAATTTCAAAATTTGTCATAGTTCCCCCTTTTTGAATTTTTAGTATAGCAAACAAATTATTGAGTCCTTTTCATTACATTTATTTTTATACCCTCCACCACCACTGTGGTGAATAAGGGTATACTAAGTTTGTCATTCCGTGTGAAACTTTTTTATAATACATCTTAGACGCCATAAAGTATATATATTCTGGCTCCTTGAGTAATTCTAAGTCGATTTAGCCATGTCTGTCCGTCTGTTGAAAATACGCTCACTTTCGAAAAACGCAATAGAAAAGAACACACTTGGTGTCAAATTGCTTGTAGTTATCCTAAGCAGTTTGGGATGGAAATCCAGCAACATCGGTTTAGTAGGATCAGAACTATGAATCAAAATGTGGAACCACCATCCTAAAAAAATTGATAATTTTGATACAACAACTAACATAAATGGTCGAATAATGCACGGAATGACATAAAATTTGCACGAATTTGCATTGTATGACAGCAAATCATACTTGTAAATTTCGTGACGATCGGTCCATAATTTACCATTGGTCCCATATAAACCCATTTCGCGGAAAACGGTTTATTACGCCTAAAACCGCAATAAATAACGCTCGAATACTTAAATTTGGTACGTCACAGTTTTATAGGACAACAAATCACACTGTAAAATTTTTTGTAGATCAGTCTATAATTTACACTAGGCCCCATATAAACCCTTCTCGCGGAAAACAGTTTAGTACGCCTAAAACCTCAATTAATAACGCTAGCATACTTAAATTTGGTACATCACAGTTTTATAGGACGAGAAATCACACTGCCAAAAAAGATTAGTCCTTAATTTACCCTAGGCCCCATATAAACCCTACTCTCGGAAAACAGCTTCAAACCAAATAAAGCCCACTTTGGGAAAATAATTAAATTCGCCTAAAACCATCACATATGTTTATCGATATTGTCGTGAAATTTTTTACCTTAATTCATATGACAAGAAAAAATATCATGCAAATTTGTGAAATTTACTGTTAATGCTAAAATTAATTACACTGCTGTATTGAAATTTATTCTAATTTATTTTTTGTAATACTAGAAATCAGTCTTCAGAATTTTGGGATTATTGGTCCATAATTTACCATAGGTCCAATACAAATAACGCTCCTAAAAATTATTTTAGTTCGGCTAAAACTTTTACGAATCATGATATTTTACACAAGCCAGTTCAAAGTTCTAACAAGAAACGCTTAAAATTTTCTTATTGTCGGTCAATAATTTAATTCAGGTCTAAACCGCAACTAATTTTAATGCTAAGGCTCGTTTTTGTGAAGAGTAGTTAATAATAAATATGTATGAATTTATCATATAGAGCCCATTCCTTTCGGTGGAGGGTATCAAAGATTCGGCACAGCCGAATATAGCACTCCAACTCGTTTTAATTATTATTTATTTCATCACGATTTTCAAAATCCTTCTTTTGAATTGCATTTTTTATTTATGCAATATGCACTTAAAATTAATAACATGGTTAATTTAGAAATGCAATCAGAAGATGCTCGAATGCAGGAATTTTTACAAAGGCTAACTTTTTTGTTCCGCCAAATAGAACGTAATTTCACGAATAAAAATGTTTTGGATGAATGTGATACCTTCACAAAAATCACATGCCCTTTGAAGAAATTTATTGCGGAACAGAAGTGGATTTATATATTTGTGCAAATATACAATTTTGCGAAGTTTTGAGAACGAAAGTCAACTTTAATAACGAAGTTATAATGTGGTTCCATAAATTTTAGTTTTTGGTTGGCAGTAGCTAATTTACAAAATGAGCTTAATATCCATATGTTTCCTTTTATTTCTAGAGTCTTTGCTAGAATTTTATCCATTCCACATTCGTCTGCATATGTGGAAAAGTTTTTTCTTTTCGAAATATAATAAAGGAAAGAAACAGGCTACATGTGTCAACATTATTAAGTCTCATACAAACAAAGGATTGGTTAAGATCGACAAATTCATGCTGCTATGATGAAACAATTCCAAATATTTTATTAACTAACCAAATAAGTGTCTGATTTAGATCTCATATATTTATAAGACTTTTATGTACATACATATAATGTATCTTAATGTTAAGTTTTGTTTTTTTTTTTGTGTACAATTGAATTTTTATGTACTTTTTTTGTTGTTTTAATAAATTTAAAAATATGTTACCGTGAAAGTCCAAAAAGTACATTATTTTTTGGAAGTTGGTACCAAATTTAAAACCCCATTTAACATCCCTTATATATGTATATGCATGGGAAGAAACTGTAGCATCCAGAGGTGCGGAAGAAATAACATCTTGCTGCATGAAGCACATTCAGAATGTTACAACCCAAGACCATAGCGTGTAGTGATATGTGTACAGGACAAGCTCGAAATATAAAGTTCGCGCTGATGTAGTTAAGGACTGTTCAATCAGTTAATAATAACATAAAAAAAGCACGAGTACGACTGCGAATTATTAGGACTCCACTGTATAACTTAAATTAACACTTAATAAACTTGGTTGATCGTGTATTTAAATGTCATCATATAAATTACTTTTTACATTTAAAATCCATTTGAGTAAAGCTAAATGTCTATAAACATGTGAACTTAAATTCGCTTTTATTTTTACTTATTTTAATCACCCCTATCGTGAATAATTCTTCCCTCGTAATTTTTTCCCTTTTCACGTATTTGCGATCATGAGAAACTCCCATGAAAAAAATTAATTCATAGGAGAATAATAACGTGAAAAAATGTTCGCGAGAAAAAATTCCCTTTATCGTGAAAAAGTTTTTCCCTCGTAATTTGTTCACTTTTCCCTTTGAATTTTTCACTTTATTTTTGCTGGGGAACAAAACATTTATGTAAGTTATTCTTCTCATAATTCGAGTATTAAAGTTTACAAAATTGATTTTAAGGTCAAGATCCATTAAAAGAGGCACAAACTTATATGTTGTTGTTCAACAAAATGCAAAGAATTCAACGAAATGCAAAGGTCGATTGCCTGAGGAGTTATGAAGCTTTTCAAAGACGTGGTGGCAGAATTTTAGAAATTATTTTACTACATAAAAGTGCAATAAACAAATTTTGTAATCAAACTATCACTCCAATAAAATATATTTTTTTTAACATTTCTTTAAAATTTACGTGTATATTTTTGAACAAAAAGATTTTTTTTGT
Source organism: Pollenia amentaria (assembly GCA_943735925.1). Lineage (NCBI taxonomy): Eukaryota > Metazoa > Arthropoda > Insecta > Diptera > Polleniidae > Pollenia > Pollenia amentaria. The sequence goes on along the minus strand of OX031009.1, from coordinate 204,440,684 downwards.
TTTTAATGCTTTTTAATATTTGTTCTTTTTTACATTCAATGATAACTGATAGCGCGAAAAATTGTTCACGGGAGTTTTACGATAGCATTTTTTCCTTCGGAGAAAATAAAAACTTTATGCGAAGAAAACTGTCAGTTGTTTTTCACGATAGGGGTGAATATGTTATTTTTGAAAGTGGTATAAGTACCTTTGGAGCTAAAACAAATTCTAATATTTTTCTAGGTTATTATAATGAATAATTTTTTATAATAAAATTAAAAGCGCGTACGTTGTAAAAACATCACTCGTAATGATGAACGTTCGCCAATATTTTTAAATTAACTCAAACGGAAACCCTTAAGTATCTCGATACATGAAAAAGTGGACTTATACCACTTCCAAATATAACAGATCATTTATTGATATACAGCAACACTGACTTTTATTTATGGCCGATTGGCTTTTAGCCTTTTTTTTTTGCTAAGCCACAAACAATTTTCGTTTTTATTATTACTCAAGTTTAAATATTTGTTGGTTTTAAATTATTTCCTTTTGGTGTTTATATACCCATTTACTAGCTATTCAAAACAAAATATCGGGTGAAAAAAGATTTAAGAAAGAAAAGATGGCTTTTTAGACACGTTTTTGGTATTATGTCATAATAAATCTTTTTTTAGATTTAAATATTTAAGGTTTAGTGTTCATACTATTTAATAACCTTAGTAACAATTTAACCCTTTTTAAGAATTGGTTTTTATTTATTGATTATTGTTTTTAGATGGGTTAATTCGCCGTATTGTTTTGTGTGAATTTTATCGCTTACTCTAAAAGGATATTGGTTATCGTTGTTGTTGTCAATAACGACAGAGTCGTTGTCGTTGTTGTGGTTATTGCTTTTTTTTTTTTGATACTTTTTTACTTGCTGGTTTCACTTTCCTTTTTATTACAATAGTATGGCACATGTTTTCGATAGCTGTGTAACATTTCATGACTTGCTACGGAATGTTGGCATGTGATGCTTTTAAGTGTCATTTGTAGACATAAGGATGCGATACGCCTGCCAACTTGTTCCTATTTTGTTGCCTGAATTTAAGTTTTAAATTATGTTTTTAAAGGCCATTAAGTTTGAAATTGTTAAATTCTTCTTCAGAAATAATTTTCTATTAAAAACAAAAATTCTATAAGAATTTAAAAAGAAAAGGAAAAACTTTTGCTGTTTTAAGAATATTGCATAAATAAGGTAATTTTGTTGGCAGTATGAGTTGTCCTATGAGATGAGTATGGATGGAATGGGGGCAATTGTGTCATAAATGCCTATAAGTATGCCCTAAAGAATGCTACATATTTTAATAACAGAAATGATTTTGCATGAACATTTTTTTTAAATAAAAATTTTGAAAGTTGCAAAATTTTTTTTTTTTTTTTTTTTTTTTTTTTGTTTAAAAAAATATCATGAATGCTTTAAACGGGTAATTTTTTACCCCCTTATTTACAAAAAAATATTTTGGATTTATTAAAGGTTTATCAGACGAAATTTCATAGGTCTTTAATATTTATTTTGAATAAAATTTCAACAACTACAAGTTTTGTAAGGATACAAAATAACAATGTAACAAGTAAGAGTGCCTTATTCGGCTAAGCCGAATCTTATGTAACCTTCACCATGGTGCGCTAAGAATAGAAAGTTATATAACAACCGTGCTTTAAATAAATCTTTTTTAAACCACGCCCACTTCTTCAATACCGCCCATATATTGTCTTATCTGGTGTGTCGATAAATAAGATGTTTGCACCTAATTTGGAAATGTTTGCTCTTGCCGTTCTTCAGATATCATAGCCTTAAAATTAATTATTAACAATTTGTAAATGTTTTTCAAAAATTAAATATGTTAAATCATATAACCTTTACTGTCCCTGATTTCTACACATTTTTTGTTTTCTTTTTATTAAAATATTAAGTGATTTGTCTCTATAAATATGTACCGAAATACAAATTGAGATAAGCTGACATTTCAAAATAAATTTAAAAATGAAATCGCCCTAAACCACACTTCGATTATTTTGCATATGTACTCCCCTAAATTATGCAACTTTACTTACCCAACATTCTAATGACGGCTTTACGTGACTGTTGATGTCTTGATTCTCTATGCATGGAACCCTGTTGGACACCTGCAAAATATTGGAATCGAGAAAAAAATAAAATTCAATTATTTCAATTATTTTGGCTCCAATATTTTATTTACAAAAGAATCTTTATTCAAAGATAAAGTTAAAACAACTCACCCAATTGTTGTGTGGTTGTTGAACGGATTTTGGCACCCATACGACCATAAAAATAAAATATTAAAAACATGGGTATAAAAAAGAAGACCAAAGAGGAAACCTCAAATAAAGGCATATTTCCAGGCGTATCAAAACCACAATAAGCCGATTCCTCTATTTGAGTATGATCTATAAAGTGCAAAAACCAAAGTAAACTTTTAAAATTATTCGATAAGATTTTTCTTAATTGATTTTACATACCTGGAGGATAGGACCAATAATTAATTTTTGTCCATATGCCAAATGGTATGGCTCCAATAAAACTAACTATCCATAGAAGGGCAATAATACGCAGTGCTCTTTTGAAGCCACTCATCGCATACAAATGTAAAGGATGGCAAATTGCTAAATAACGTTCCACTGAAAATGCCACTATTGTTAAAACTGATACATAAGTGGATCTAGTTGTTTTTGGGGTTTTAAATTTACAAATGGAAAAAAGAAAAGAAATTTTTACACAGTTTTAAATTTATGAGGGTAAAGTAGAAATATAATAAAATACTAAGAAATGTACATTGTATGTTAAACACTTTGTAAAGATACAGTGGGATTAAACAAGAATACTGGTTAAAACGAGTATTGGCGCACTAAGCGCTATCGGCAAAGAATTTAAAGTAAAAACTAAGCCAAGAACTCAATTGTAGTCTGTTGCGGTTTGAAGGAATTATTAAAAAATTTTGTTTTTAACTAGAGTTTGTTCCCGGGAGGGTCAATTCCCGCTTTACTTGCGGTATTCCCGGGAAATTTTGAAGAAATCTTTTTTAAAAACTTTAGTAAATCTATGAGGGAGACGTGTTTTTAGTTGTTCAATCCAAACTGCTCTTTTCTGCTGAGTTGTTCGGAAACTAAATCGACTTAGAATTACTGAAAGACCCAGGATATTAATTTGTATACACCTTATGGTTTCTTAGATAAATATTGAAAATATTCACATGGAATCACAAATAAGTATAACTTCATGCACCGCTTTATGTCTATAAAACTTAAAAAAATATATATTATTAAGTACGGTAATTTTAATTTCTTCTTCATGCTGAATTTATTAAACGTCAAAATTGGTTCAGAATACCTATTTCGTAATGTTCAGTTTTCAGTTCCTATTCGCCCTTCCCCTAAGACTTCAAGACTTTCAGTCGTATTATGCAAATTTTCTGAATTTAAAGATGTTTATACACTCAAAATTTTATGTAGGTAAATTCTACAGAAATTTAATTTTAAGCAACTAAAAATTTATTTAAAAAACGGAGCACTTACATTTCATTTAAAATAAATAAATTTTATAAAAAAAAATTTTTTTTTTATTTTACAGTATATTCCATAAAATTTAACAGTTGTTGCTTTAAAAAAATATAATTTAACTGACAAAACATTAAACTTTATAACAATATTTGTACGGGAAAATGGTATTTTTGGTAGTTTGTTTTTTGAATAACAAACATAAATGTTAAAAAATAAATTGATTCGTAAAATAACTATATTTTCATTAAATTTTAACAGTACGGAAAACGAATTTTATAACCTATAGTCAGTTACTGTAATAATTTTATGAGTGTACGTATATTTTTTATCTTGAGCTACGGTCACACTTATTAAATATTTGACCAAATAAGCTCTTCTCTTGTTAATAGTTTATGAGATTTAACATGGTATTAATATCACAAAATAAAATTAATTATACTGCTAGACATAGCATAAAACTGTTTTATGTAAGATGTGGTATTATAAACAAAATAAATATTGCCTGTTGGTCCCATTTTTTTCGTCAAATATTTGGCAAGTGTGACCGTTTCTTTATCCTACTGGAATCAAAAATAATGTCTTAAGTGTTTTAATACAACTTTAATCTTTAATTTGTTTGGTTGTTGTTATATTCGGATTTTCGATAAAAAAAACAATTTTTCTTCTAAAAAAAACCTATATGACAGCTGAAAGTCTAAATAAACCTTTTGGTCAATGGGACCCATAGCCAATAACGGACCGAATTAATAACCGTAATGAAAAAAATTGAGGAAACGACAATTATACAATTGCTGGCAACCACAATATAACAATTTTAGAATAAGGAGGGACGAATTAAATCTCGATATGGTACCTTCAAAATAATATTTTTTGACCTTCTTCTACCATACTCTATGAGTTGCCTTAACCTGCACCGAACTGTATTTCCGGTGGCTGGTCAAATTGTGAATCTTTTGCAAGTTGCAAGGTGTTCTTAAATTTTTTTAGAGTAAAATTTTTTAATGGAGTAAAATTTGAAAAGAAACATGTGATAGCTGCAATATTCTGTGACAAGGAGATGCAGAAAGATTGTTTTTATTGAATTGCACGTTAAAAGAACTCTATTTTCAACGAACAATTTTTATAAATATTTTAATTACTTTAACCATATTATTGCCAACGGCAATCATATTATGGTTAATTTAAGCCTTAAAAGATTTTGTTTGTTGTGCTTAATTCCCTTTTTAAATAATTGATAAAAAATACTGAAATTTATAATAAATTTTAGCAAGTGCACGTGCATAAAAAAACTGAACTGGCAAATTGTTTTTATTTTGATTTCTTGCGAAAACAATAAAAGCACTTTGTTTTTGTTTTTAATATGTTTTTTCTTTACCCACTTACAACTACAATTAATGTTGGGAGAATTCCAAATAATTGTAGCGGGAAATGTAAGAAGAGATAAAACTCATCACTGATTTATTGTTTGGTATTTTGTTTAAGCTTTGATATCGTTGCAAACAAGACTTTTTGAGTGTTTGTAGGTAATTCTCATTCCCTCTGTAGTTTTGTTTGCTGATAGCTTTGGCTTTTCTAAAATTATTTAGGAGAACGTTTCCTGATGATCTGGCCTAAGCAACCAGTGAAATGCGCATAGGAACAGCTTATCCTCCAACAATAAATTTCAGTATTTTTTATCAATTATTTAAAAAGGGAATTAAGCACAACAAACAAAATCTTTTAATAAATAACAGTATTCCCAAAAACAACTTTGATAATTAATCCTTAATCTAAAAGCCACAAGTTATTCTAATATGTTTAAAAATTGTCAATAAAAAATAGTTTTTCTTAGAGGTGTCCATATGGAAAAATATGTTTTCTAAGGGTGTCCTAATTCAATTTTGCTTGTATTTTCCATATGCTCTTGGTTGAAATATTAGGCAGGTTACATATAACAAATGAAAAAAGGCCTGTTTATTGACATTTCTTTTAATTCAATATGTCTCCTTCCTAATAACAGAATCTTAATCTGAATCTTTGTAGCCGTTTAATCCCACTGTCATTAATATTTTCAATATAATTTTAACAACTTACGCTTCCGATATATACGCTCTAGCTTTACAAAATGCCAGACTAAATAAGTACGGGTATTGATGCCAATACAACATCACTTCAATAGGAAGACCTGTAAGCAAAAAATATAAAACAAAAAATATTAAAAATCATATTTTACAAAACATCTCAAGGAAATGTTTCTGTTCATAGAAAAAAAAACAACATCATTAAAATATATAAATATAAATACATAAAAAACATGTTTTTTTAAAGCAGACAATTTGATTGATTTTTTAAAATTATTTACGATCTGTGTATTAAATAACATTAATATTTCTTTAAAAGACATAAATGTTTCACAACAGTAACATGCCTTCCTTTTATTTGGTAAATGCTTTCGTTGTTAAAACTGAGGTCCATGTGGCTTTTGGCCTATATCACAAAGTGAAGCAAAAACTAAACATATAAAACGCAAATAGGACCGTGAAAAAAGGAGAAATACAAAAGGGGGAATAATAACAAACTAAAGTGGCGTACTTTTAGACATAAAAATAATTTATGTTCCGTAGTTAAGAAAGAAATATATGTATGTGTACATAAAACAAGTAAGAGTGCTATATTCGGCAATGCAGAATTTTAAATACCCTTCACTATGGTGCGAAAAGAACAGAAAATTTTATATATGTGAACCCCAATACACATTGCATTAAGTACGATTGTTCGCTTAATGCACATTTCTCTATTTAAGCGGCGAATCATGTCAACACATAAAAATAGGAAAACAAGGGATTTTATGAGTATAATTTAGAGGTAGTCGTGGTTTTTTCTCATATCTCAGCCATTTATGGACTGATCTGGCAAAATTTCTATAGCAAGCTTTAACGAGATACCTATATGTGACATAAATATATCGCACCCTAGTCCACATCCTTTCTGGAGACTTATAAAAATCCATTTCAACATAAACACGCTACTCATAAGGACCCAATATATAATAGTAACGAAATAAGATTTATCTTAGGATTATTTGTAGTTTTAATTATAAGATATCTGTTATGTTGTCTTAGCTTAAATTGTTATGAACCCCACTGTGCGGAATTTTCTAGTTCAACATTTGACGCCTTAAGATAGACTTTAGATTTTGTTGTAAAAAAGTTATTTAAAAAAAATTCGGACAGAAAGTTCTGGAATCGACTATAATGGTTTTGAACTATAAATACAGGCTAAAATCCCAGTTTCCTGACAGTAAAGTTGCAAGTCAGCTGCTTTATTTATTTGTATGTGAACGTTTATAGTTAGCAGTAACTCATGAAAGTTTAGTTTAGTTTGATTTGGGACATCAACCAGTTCAGATCGTTACTAACAATAGTGATAAAATTTGTGAATTTCAATAAAACTTGTTAAGTTAGATAAGTGTGTGTATTTATCTTAATTTGCAATTAAAAATACTCAAAGGTTTATTACAAAGGGAATATAAGCCCAAACGCGTTTTATAAAGAATAAACGTAACAATATATACTTTGTAGGATTTTAGATCAACATTTTAGAAATTATAAACAGAATAACAAACTTAAATATACCTCTTCCGGCTGCGACGATGAAGGGTGTACAAATTGCCGACATTTTCAAATAATTTTTTTACGAAGTAAATGCTTAAATTCTTATACGCGTAAATTACACTTCAAGTAGTAGAATAAATTTGTATTTGTGTGCGAGTAAAAAAATGAGTTTTGCATAAATTTTTATGTCCATCTAATGGTTGTAGGTTTTTATGCGCCTAAAAGGATGCCAGAAAAATTAAAGATATACAGTGTGAAGCAAATATTTACAACGTTAAAACTCATTTCGAAAAATACTTTTTAACACATTTTAACATATTTGAAAAAATAGTTAAAAAGTGAATTTACGAGCATAATTTTTTTCAAAAATATTCACTTGACCATAAAGAGGGCATTAAGTCCATATATATATTTTTCCAATTTTTGGAAAAACCGACACGTTATATTTATATTTATTATATTATATATTATATTTATACCCACAGTAAAAATATTGTGCTATTTTGTCTACTTTTTGGTAATGAAGCGGTTGGTTTAAAAATTATTTTTCATATGCCTAGAATACTTAATTAAAAATTGATTTGGTTCTACTGTACTTTTCGCTTATAGTTCATTCCGCTTAAAGGCGAATTTCATACAAATTATTTGTTCTAAGGTCCATTTTGCTTGTAATCCATTTTTGTTTTAAAACCATATTTTCTTTGCAATCGTTTCTAATACTTTATGCAAAAATATTCGCTTATTGTCCACTCTGCTTTTTATATATTTTTTAAAAAACTGGCAATATGTTTTTATTTACCTTTCTGGTTACTTTTATAAATGTCAAATTTTGGTTACTTCATATGAATAACAAAATTGAGTAAACGCGTTATATTGAGTGGTTTTATTGAAGAAAATAAGTTTTATATAGTCCAAAATGTGGATTATACTAGGATTTACTTATTATAGTCCAAATTCGCTTATGATCCATAAAAATGTCCGGTTTGTACACATAAATTACTAAACATTTTTTATATTTACTAATTTTGATATTAATGAAAATTAACATTGGATATTATATCGGTTATTATAGAAGCTCTTGCATTTGTTAGTACTTAAGTTATTAATCATTATGATTTTATTGAATTGAATTTCTTTCAGTGTACTTTTAGTACTCGCTGAAATTATAAATTGTCAGATTTATCCAACATTCGGTTCTAGCAAAATCCGAAGTTGCCTCAGTTAGAAACTCGATGTAATAATTAATTGCATATTGTCGCTTGAACTTGCCAGTTTATTGTACTTTCGAATTCGCGCCTTACTACTTACCTTATTAACATAAATGCTGAGTGACAACCTTTAACCTGCTTGCCATTTTTAAACCAATATTTGGAAACACTTTCAACTTTGTATTTGTATTTGTATTTTGTATTAATATTTATTACTTGATTTTCTAATACAACAAGATACAATATCTTCTGAATTACAGTATTAGAATCAGATACGATATAGGGTACGGTTTTGCAGAAATAATAATTTAACTAAACATTAAACAATTAAAATAAATAAATAATTAAACATTAAAGTTAAAACATACTTATATCTAGGACCTTGTTGTTCTAGTTATTAGCAAAGTGACTCATTAATAATTTTTTGAATTTTATTGCGTTGCTAGTGAGTTGTATATCAGTTGGTTCCAGAGATAAATTGTAGATATAAAAAATTGGTTATAAGAAGCACTTTTGCGAAATCTAAAGGTGTGGATACAATTATTTCGTAATGATGAGGTGATGAGGCTTGTTGTAGAGATATTTAGGCTCTTTTGTTACATAATTTTATGCAAAAAAATTAAACTTTTAAACTTGAGGTAATCATCAAAGCGCATGCCAAAAACACGTTTGTTATATGGAGATACATGATCAAATCTGTTTAAATCGAAAACGTAACGCGTAATGTTATTAGATGTTTTAACAAGCTTACGTTTGTCAGTGACATTGCAAGCAGCAAAGACTTCACAGCAATATAAAAGCGTTGGTATTAAATACGATTTGGCTAGCATCATTCTTATCATCAGTGGAGTAAAGTGCTGGCTACACCAAAGGCTTCTTAGCATAGCATATGTTCTGCCACATACTTGGTTGATATGATCCGACCAAGTAAAGGTAAGATTAAAAGTAACACCTAAGTTTTTTACTGTGTGCACTAGTTCGATTCGAGTACCATCAAGATTGATATTTATGTCACTACTAGACCTCGCACCGATTACTAGACATTTTGACTTGTCTGGATTTAGTCGTAATCCATTTGCAGAAGCCCATTGATGAATCATGTACAGATCGTGATTAAGTTTATTCACTACAGTACGAATTGATGTTCTGGTACAGCTCATATAAAGTTGGACATCGTCCGCATACATTTGTATGAATGAGTATTTTATTTGCAAAGGTAGATCATTAGCATATAACGAGTATAAAAGTGGACCGAGAATAGACCCCTGGGGAACACCTCTCAATGTACTCAGAGGCCTAGAAAAGATACCATTGTTGGCAACTATCTGCGATCTATCACATAGATATGAAGCAACTAACTTTGTAGCAGTTTCTGAAAAGTTAAACATTTTTGCAAGTTTCATAATCAACATCTGGTGTTCAACAGTGTCAAAGGTCTTTGAGTGGTCGAGTAAAATCAAGAATGCTATCCTGTTATCATCTTAACTACCTCGGATGTTTTCAACAACTTCGGTTAAGGCTGTAGTACAGCTATGCTGAGGTCTAAATCCAGATTGGCGGTCCGTTAAGAGCTTATTATCAAAGATGTGTTTAGAGATCTGTTTATGTAGGAGGCGTTCAAAAACATTAGACAGGTAGGGAAGAATTGAAATTGGCCTGTATTCCTTATCATCTTTAGGTATAGGAAAAATTTTTGCACACTTCCACCCAGTTGGAAAAGTACTTGTGGTGACAGCCGTATTAAAAATATGGTTAACATGGCGAATTATCCATGGTAAAATAAGTTTAATAAAACGAGGTTGAATGTCATCTAGACCGACAGCATTGGACTTAACAGCTAAAAATCCTTCAGCAGTGTCATCTAAGTTAAAACATTGAAAGCTAAACTGGTTCACAGGATCAATTAGAACATAATCGTCATAAAAATCAAGTTGTACTGGTGGTTGTGGAATATTAGTAAATTTTTGATTTAATGCATTAACATCAATCATTCTTATATTTGGGCGTGTACCAACTATACCAATTTCACGAATTTTCTTCCATTTTTGTTTAGTGTTGACAGCAGCCTGAAATTTGTTACCATAGTAAATCATTTTATCATGTCTTATTTTAACTACAACTGCTCTTCTTGCCAAACGATAATGATTTTGTAATTCTTGTGTTCTGTAAATCACGACGATCTATTAACAGTTTAGTCTCTGATGTAAACCAAGGACTTATACGACCATTTGTATTTCCATTTTTAAGGGGAACATGTTTGTTAAATATAGGAAGAATAAGACCATTTAGATACTCGACTTGTTCACTTACTGACGGCAAGTGATATATTTCATCAAAATTGGCAAAGGTAAGATCTTCTTGGAGTGATGACATATTGATATTGTTATAGTCCCGAAAGGTAAATGTATGTACTTGACGTACGACTTTAAATTTATAAGACAAGAAGATAAGGTCATGCTTAGAAAAAACGGGTGCTGCCAACTGATCATAATGTATTATTTTACGATTATCAGCAACCAAGAAGACTTTTCAAGTGTACAATAAAGTGTCTGAAACCATTGAATATCATACTGACTTCTTCATTTCTCGGATACCATAAAAAGGTGAGCACTATTGATCTAGAACACTGTAACCCAATAACGAAAATTTCTCATCCGTACTTTCTTTGTTTTCGCATAGTGCGATATATCGCACTTGTTCAACAATTACTATATTAATTCAAAATGTAAAAATTTTCAGTAGAAACAAAACAATATTTAATTTTACATTAAAGGCATATGAAAAATAAATTTTAAACCCAGCCGATTTATCCAAAAAGTAAACAAATAATAATATTGTGTTAATACAATATTGTTGAACCAGTGCAATATGTATTTTTTAATAACTATAACAAAAACCGGCATTTGAAAAAAATATTTTTGAGAAAAATTATTATATTTTAAAGTTTTTTAACAAGGAGGTATTTTTTAAATTATAAAAATGCTGTTTGTTAAAATAAATTATATATATGAACTTGTTACTCTCTACGAAAATATACGATTTGCAAAAGAAAAATTTCCAAAATTTTACCTTTTTATTATGAGAATACAATTATTTATTAAAAGATTTTATTTGTTGTGCTTAATTCCCTATTTTTATTCATGATAAAAGAACTGAAAATTTATTGTTGGAGGATAAGCTGGTTCTATGCGAATTTCACTGGTTGCTTAGCCATATCATCAGGAAAAGTTGTTCCCAAAAAATTTTAGAAAAGCCAAAAATAGCAGCAAATAAGACTTCAGAGGGAATGAGAATAATAAACACTCAAAAAGTCTTATTTGCAACGATATCAAAGGTTAAACAAAATTCCAACAATAAAACAGTGTATTTATCTTTTCTTACATTCCCCACTACAATTAGTTGGGGACATTAATTGTACAACAACAGTAGGTTTAGAAAAAACAAATTAAAAAGGTTCATTAGGGCCGGTTGATTTGTAGGGACGCAAAAAAATCGCGCAAGTGACAAAGAAAATCGTATTCTAGGGATCAAAATAAGAAACTTTGCCCAAGGAACCATACCTCTAAAATGCATTCTGATGTTCCTTATTTTGACCCAAAGTTCAAATTTTAAAGAATCTCACTTTAACCCATTTCAAGTGCCCCAATCGAGTCTAAATGTATGACCAACCCCCACTAACTTTGGAGGGCCTAACCACCCTTGTCACTTGGGCGATTTTTAAATCTACCCGCCCTAGTGTACATATGTATTTATTATCTATTTATTTTTAAGAAAAATCTGCAAAGAAAACTTCCGTCAAGTTACTTGGTTACGTATGAGTATTATTTGATTCCAATTTATTAACATGCATACGCCATGTGTTACAACTAATAAATCAAACTTTTAAAAATGCAATAAGAGAAAAAATAAGATGACTTTCTTTATTAACACTTTCAGTGTTCCTTGGGCAAAGTTTCTTATTTTGATCCCTAGAATACGATTTTCCTTGTCACGTGGGCGATTTTTAAATCGACCCGCCCTAATGTTCATTGATGCTCGCAAATCTAACCTGAGGATTATGAGTGAAGAAAATAATCATTCTACTTAGACTTGTGTCAGTGACAATGCCGTGGCAGGCAGAGCAGCATTCTGTATATTATCAGGGTACCTACAAGTTATATCTTTTATTGTTAAATTTGAAGAACGGTCTATTTTACCACTATAGCAACACTAATTCTAAATAAAGATAAACATTTTTCAGTGTTTCTGTAAAATAATCCACAAACCTCTTTTTTCAACTAGATCAATAACCAAGTATAAGATCTGGTAATGCAATTTAAACTCTTGCCCAAGCAAATAAATAAAACACAAAAGTTCTTAAATGAAATAACTCTCATATAATAAAGTAAATTAATCTAATTTATAATGAACTGTAAAATACTGTGTCGTCAATTTAGAAGAAGTTATATATTGGAAAATATATGAAAAATTCTTTGAATTTCTAATCCCAATTTTTATAAAGGGTCCGTCAAATAACTTTTTTTTTTTGAAAATGCTATAAAAAAAACTACTGAATATTTTCTCAAATTTCTTTTTTTATTTGAAAGTACAATCCTTCCGGTTAAAAAAGGACATTAATTTCATTCAAATGGCTGCCTCGGCTGGTCATGCAGTAGCCTACACGATCGGTCCAATTTTTTAGCATATAAGCGATTGTGTGCAGCTGTATTTCACCAATGGCTTCACGAATATTGTCCTTTAAAGCGTCAATTGTCTCTGGCTTGTCGGCGTAACACTTATCTTTGACGGCATCCCACAAATAATAGTCCAACGGTGTCAAATCGCAGCTCCGTGGTGGCCAAACGACATCAGCTCTGCGGCTGGCAATGCGATCTTCAAAAACAGGGCGCAAAACATCGAGTCCTGTTGAAACCAAATGTTGCCAATATCCTCCTCTTTAATTTTTGTGAACAAAAATTCGTTCAACATGGCTCGATAACGATCGCCATTGACTGTAACGGCCACTCCTTGCTCATTTTCGAAGAAAAATGGCCCAATTATGCCTCTGGACCAAAATCCGCACCAAACAGTGACTCGTTTTGGGTGTATCGGCTTGTCAATGTATGCGTGCGGGTTTTCTGTGCCCCAAATGCGACAATTTTCCTTGATTACATACCCGCCAAGATCAAAATGAGCTTCATCTGAAAAGATGATTTTTTTTTTTGGCAAAATCGGCATCTTCTGTAAGTCGATCGCAGGCCCACTTAGCAAAGCGAAAACGCATTGGATGGTCAGTTGGCTTCAACTCCTGAACCAATTGGACTTTGTATGGCGTCATACCAAGGTCTTTATGCAAAATTCGTCTCCGAAATGTTCAACTGTTGAGAACGACGGTGAATTGATGTTGATGGCGCTTCACGCACACTTTCTGCCACAGCAGCAATATTCTCGGGTGTACGCACTGTTTTTGGCTTTTCACGTTTTGGTTTATCGATGAGGATGCCAGTTTCTTTCACTTTTTTCACAAGATAACGAACATACGGAGCTGACAATGCTTCTCTTCTTCCAAAATCCGTACGCAATTTTCGCACACATTCTGCAACGTTACCATGATTTTGAAAGTAATGTCGCAATTTTTCCCAGCGTTGTGAAAGCGTATACACAACCATATTCGTTCAGCGGAAGGATAAAACTAATTATCTGTCAAATCGGACATGAGCTAAGTGTTGCCATTCACGAAATAAGCACTATTTCGTGAATTTAATTTTCATTAAACTGTTTTTATGAAGATGGTAATTTTACAACATGAAAATAATTAAAATTTATTGATACATTTTTATTCTTGGCTGGCCGGAGAATTGAACCCGCGTTCACGGGCTGGTTGATTTGACATGTTTCAATACTTAACACACTATCTCCTCAAAAATCTCTGCCATATAACACTCACCGCCATCGAAGAAGGCAGGCAGTAAATAGCCAATCAATAAATCTTTAAACCTGCGATCGGCCACCTATACTATTACATTTTTTTGTTTGTATGCATTGTATGCACTTTACATATGTTGTTGTTAATGTTGTTTAATTCTCTACAATGTGTGTGCACACGTACGTTACAAAAGAGAATAAAAGAGAGAAGAGAAAACGCGGCGCCCTGATTTTGCCGATTGCAGCTTGAAGCCAAATTGGTAGATCAAAATTTGTTTTGAGTATCTATTTTAATTGATTAAAATGTTCATTTTTACTTCTGTTTTTCATACTTGACCACAATACTAATTATTCTTTGAATCTTTTATGCACGTGAAATACCGAGAAATTTTGGATTGGGAGTCGGAGACGCTCGTATTTATAGGTACTCCAATCAACACCGCATCTCCGATTCCATAGCTCCGACTTCGAACCCACAGCTCTACTCATTACTAGCCATAACTGGTCGAAGACAACACAACAATGGTCTTGTATTTGTTTTACCATAGTATGGTGCCCGTGACAATAGTATGGCTAAATTAACCATAATTTGTTTGAACTGTTTTTTGCGAAAAATAGTTAGAGTAGAAACTTTCTAGGTACCCCGGTAGACTGGTAGCGACTGAGTCAGTCTATCAGTGTGGTCCGCTTTATTTTAAAGAGCTGAATTTCTTTGTATCTATTGCACGATTAAATTAGAATTAAATATATAATTGCGTTTGTAACTTTTAATATATATAAAAAAAATATGTCCTTACGTGTATTCTATCATAACTGAAAAGAAAGCCATTTTTAAAATTCCCGGAAATTTTCAGAAAATAAAGTTTTATTTTTTTTGCACAGTTTTTGATTCAAATTTAAGGTTTTGTGATAGCTGTCAATTAATCAATATTAAAAGAGAAGCTTAAAACAATTTTTGCACCGCTATATACAATAATTAATCGTATGGTATTTTTCTTTTCAAAAAAGAAAAAAAATGGGTAATATTTTAATCATGTTACACACAAGTGATACATTTTTTTGTATTTCAACGGAACACTTAACATTAATGAACATTTAGCGTGTCAAATATTGAATGCAAAATTAATGATAATAAGCGATGTTCGACACGTTTGAAGCGATTTTCCACATGCTATTTGTGTGGTCTCCAACAAAAGTTAATAAGACTGATATACGACTTAAATAATAAATGTCACCTGTTGTAGGCAATTTTGCGCAATTTTGGGCTTTAAAATAAATAATATAAATTTTCATCAAATTCGTTGCGATTTTAAACTTATTTTAACCTTATTAACATAAAATATCATGACTTGTTTTAGAAATACTTTAAAGAAATTTTCAGGAGGTGATTTTATATTGGACATATTAGAGTAACTTACGTCACAATATTTAGTCTTGCAAAAATGCGAAGTTTTGCACTAGTTGACGTGATCATACATTTTTGCAATAAGTGCATTAATGCAGACGCAAATTAACAGACGCCATCTTTCATTAGAGCTTATTTTCGATTGTCTGCTACATGATCTATTATTTTTTTAATTTCGCAATCTGTCTATTTTTTATATTTTTAGAATTTTTGTTTTATTAATAGCAGAATTCAATTTGATAAAATTAAAAAAATTCCGTTTAGTTTTAGCTTGTTGCACAAAAATAATTTACGGTTGATGATTACATTAATAGTTTCTCCATTTTATGAGATTGGCAACGCCTTTCAACTGACGTTGAACATATGTTTTGTGCAAAAACTTGCACTGATTTTTTGCACCTGCTCATGGGTAGTGCGAGTTGCAAGAGTCTGTGCGAAATTATTTTCTTTATAGTTGTTGTTATGTCTCAAAAAAACCTTGAATTTTGCATTTTTTGCAGTACTAAAAATGGTGAAGTGAATTACTCTATTGCAAATTATAAATAATTTCTCACAAAATTTTGAAATATGAACAAATTTTTTTGAAATAGTGCTTATAGTTATGGTGTTAGGAGTACTAAAGTGTTTTCTAAGAGTGGGCTTTATATGGGGCCCATGATAAGTTTAGAACCGAAATTCAATAAATTTAATTGTTTGATTTCCAGTCATATAAAATGAGGTTGTGCAAAATTAAAGGGGAATCGGTGCGTTCCGTCACCAATTTATGGTAGTTTCTGTATCAAAAATATAAATTTTTAACATAGGATGTTCCACATTTGAGTTTATAACTCTTTTCCTACTGAACCGATTCGGCTGAGTTTCAATCTAAAAGTGCTTAGGAGAACTATAAACAGCTTAACACTAATATTGCTCTCTTATTTTAAGTCGTTCGAAAGTAAACGTGACTTCAACAGATGGACATACATACAGACAGACGGAAATGGAGTCCTAATAAATATTAAAAAACCTTTACGCGAAATGACTAACTTCGTCCACCCCCATTCACCACTAGTGGTGGAGGGTATAAAAAGAAACATTTTTAATGAAACAACATTTGAGTTTGTACACATTCACAATATAAAAATAATTTTACGCAAACACAAAATTAAAGTAAAAAGCAGCTGCAAGATCGGTATAAAGTCACCGTGAAATATAAGATTTTGAACGTATTTAATATGTTAAGTTCGGGCTAGGTAATGTCAGGTTCCGGTATCCGAAGCATGACAGGACCAAAGAAGCTGTTAGTGGTGCAAATAAACCTGCACCATTGTGAAGCAGCTTCAGCCGAACTAACAAATTTCCTCACCAATACTCGGACGGATGTTGCCCTTATTCAAGAGCCTTGGATAAATAAAAATAGGGTTTGCGAATTATGGTTACGAGATATACTCTGTTTGTCCCGTCTACAGAGGACAAGGTATGAACTAGCGAGGAATGACTTGAATTTTCTCATCTCTCATTCTTTCAGGTGCGGTGATTTGACCATTGTAAATGGCGAAGCCAATGGTAAGCTCACTCCGGTTATTGTTTGATCTTATAACTACTAACAATCTTATTATCTGTAATATGGGTAATACAACGACATTCAGAAATAATGATAGGCAGGCAGTTATAGATCTGACATTAGTAAGCCGCGTCGAGCAACTTGTTGTGGATTGGAGGGTGGCAACGGACTGTACTTTTTCAGACCAAAGTCGTTTAACCTTTACACTGAATTTTAACCTGTGTGACTCCTTTAATGAAAGATGGCCCATTTGGAATTTGCCGCTAACTAGTGTGGAAGGTGCTGTGAACAGATCCACTCATCTTCTAAGAGAGAGCTATGAGCTGTCTTTTCCGGTTACATTTCCGGGTAGGCGTAATTAGCTCAAATGGTGGACCAGGGAACTTCAGGTTCAAAGGTCGACCGTACGGAGACTGTTTAACTTGGCCAAGCTCACGGGAGCACCGGATGATTGGAACAGCCATTGGGTTCATTTCAATAAGTATAAGGCGGATCTAAAAAGAGCAAAGCGGCTCTCATAGAGGTAGTTCTGTAAATCCATTTATAATGTCAACGAGTTGTCTAGATTCCGACGGATTTTATCCAAGGATCCTAGGACCCTGGGACATGTCCAAACGAAGGACGGCTCATGGACAGGATCTAGCTCTGATACCTTAACCTTACTAATGGAGGGGCACTTCCCTAAGTGTAGGGCAACCGGAAGTATAACCGATTATCAATGGGACGGGATGTCTGTGATATCGAGTCATACGTCCCCGGCGTTTTAGGGGACCAGAGCTGGATGGTGTCGAGTTAACTCAATCGGACAGGACTCAACGCTTAGGGCACTGCGAAATTATACGGTGCGATCGTGACTGGGCTCTCGGTGTAGGGATGCTCTGAGGGAACTCATGGAGGTATTCACATAAAGACTGTGTTGGGTACCCGTACACTGCAAGGTGGATGGCAATGAGGCGGCGGACGAACTCGCGAGAGAGGGTTCGAGTCTGGACTTAATGGTAAGGGATGGGGGGGTGGGAAACTGCCCTATGTCATAACTATGAGGTGATACGGTAAAGATTCCGTGATGACGTTAAACGATCCTGGAGGGATACAACGGATGGCAAGGTGTCTAGGGCACTATGGCCTGGGTTGGACGTGGGGGCAACCACGGTTCTGCTGGCATTGGATTGGAGTGGTCTCAGGACACTTATAGGGTTCTCGCCGGTCATTGTTCTGTTAGGGCTTTTACGAGTAAATGGGACAATGCCATACCAGACTTCTGCAGATTATGCGACGATTCTGAGAAGCTAGAGATGATTGAGCATATACTGTTTTACTGTCCTAGCATGCACGGTTTCAGACAGAAATGGCTGGGTGATAGATTTCACGACGTACTTGGGTGCATTGCTGGGTGTAATCCAGTCGATTGACTGGGGTTTTTCAGGGAAATATGACGGCTGTTTCTGTTGAGTGGACTGTAGAGGAAGTAACTCCTACGTAGGGAGGAAATAACTCCTAAGTAATACCTACTAATATCTTTTATTCTATCTATCTGTTTATTTCTTTCCTTCTTCAGTCCTCCCTTTTCTCTACCTCCTTACTGAAGGGATTCACACTGGAAGAGATTCGCATTGGTCTCCGAGTGGAGGTGTGCCCTTGGGGGCAAAACCGTTCATAACCGTTCTTAACCTAACCAAACCTAACCTAACCTTACCTAGTTCAACTCAAATCTCAGAAGCCCAGCCTTAGATAGAAAAACGACAACTTTTAAATAAATAGTAATATCATTGAGCTTCCAACTATGTGAACAAGCGCCTTTACGATCTGGACTGTCTGATTATGCTACTAACTAACTGATTTAAGGTTTAACAAAAAATTAATTTAATGCAAATTAAATTCAATGAACTTAAGCCTAATTAAAATATCTAAATTTGGATTAAAAACCATTAACAGTTCAATAAAATAACCACAATACTAATTATCAAAAAATTTATATATATATTTCCAAAACCGGCGCCTATTTGGTTTTCAACTGTAATTGCATGAAGGCTGACTGTCCGCGTAAATTAATTTTGCGGCTCCTGAGCATGTTACAAAATTAAATAAATTTTAGGCAATTTAGTTAATCTCAATAAACTTTTATCGGTAAAATAGAGTAAACATTTTAATTAAATTCTATAAATAAAATGGAATTAAGGTTAATAATAATTATAAGTTATAACAGTTTGTTGTTTTATTACATTAAAAAAAATCACTTTTTAAAATTAAAAACCAAGTTGGCAAAAATAAAACAAAGAAAAAAAAAATATAAGTCAAATAAAAAATTATTAATGTGCAGATTCACGTAGACACTTCGCATTAATTCTAGAATTCAAATAACTTACAGTGGGGGATTTGCAAAAAATATTCTGAGTTTAGACATTTTATATTCAGTAAGTTGGTGGTGTTCAGGGCTCTACCAGTATATGATTAAATTTTTACTTCAAAAATGTTTTTCATTATTAATATATACATTACCGTGGCCGTTATTTTTATTTTTTATGGTATTTTTATGGTATCTTATGGTATTTTGTTGGTTATTTTCTTCATTATTTTCCAAAGTATTAATTTAAGCAAAGAACTTTCTTTGAGGCTAATGTTGTTGACTAGAAGAGCTAAACTATTGCCATATATCATATTCTTGTAAAATCTTTTTTTAAAAAGTCATATGAAAAAAAATTAATTTGAATAAATGGGCTTGAGGCCAACTTTGAGGGGCGGACGCACCCCCTAAAACACAACTTATCGCTATGAAGTTTTTTTGTATTTTTTTCTACATATAACTGAACCGATTTGGGGGGAGAGAATATAAGAAATCCAAAAAAAAAAAAAAATTCTTCATACAATTAACGGCCACGCTAATATACATACATGAAATAAAAATTTTCTCAACTTGAAAAACGAAATATCCAATTTTTGACGCTGTGCAAAATGTGTAAATGCTAATTCTAGTATCAAGATCTAAGCAACAACTCGGCATATTGAAACCTGAAAAAACATGAATGCCAGTAGTGGATGGCTGGCAAGGTTTAAGAAAAGACGCAGAACTCGCTATCTGTAAAAAAGAACTTCGTTTAAGACATGTCGCTCGTTTACTTCAATAGTGGCATAACTCAAAAAAAAATCCCGGATAACCGGGCTTAAAATTTTTGATTTGCTCTTAACACTTAGATAAAATAACTACATATTCCCTTCAAACGGGGAAAGTATAAAAGATATAAAGTCGAATTTTATACCCAATAAAAAAAAAAATAGAGCGAACAATTCTGCATCACTAACTCCAAAATTTAATTTTTTGAGTTATGACACTATTGAAGTAAATGAGCAATATGTAAGTCAGATGAACCACCAATCATTTATAAAGTGATTATATAAAGCTACAGTGCGCACGATTTTTACACTTTTCTTAGCAAGCTTTTCACCCTACCAGCAATCCTAAATTCAGTGCGCTGAATTCAATGGTGATAGGCATTTTTCAAAGTTAGCGATCGTATTCGCGATTAACATAGAACGATATTTTTTATGCTTTTGATATATGTAATTGTTTTCCGATTTTTTCAATATCCATTTTTTAACATAACTCTATTGAAAACACTATATTAATGTCAAATTGTAACAAGCTGGCCACCCTATTGGTTAAGCTAATTCGAGCACGCTGAATTCAAAATTAGCTCTCGTATTCATGATTAAAACATTTTAAAGAACCTGTAATTTTTGTTTAATGCAAATATTTTTTCGCAGAATTTTTTTTTTGTTTTGACTTTTTCAAATTCAAACAAAAAAAATTTCGTAGAAACAATTTTTTTTTGCAAATAAAAACTACAATGATATGTTGTATATATTTTAAAGGGGTTACAAAAATACTCAATAGAGTTAAGAAAAATTTATGTTTTGAAAAATCCCAAAAAAAAAAAAATTTGGCTTTAAAAAAGAAAACGAAATTGTATTTAAAAAAGTTGGATTGATAGAAATTGATCAATGATCCCAGTAGTATACACAGTATCGTTTTATGGCACCCAGTACAAATGTTCTGTAACTTCGTATCGAAAACATGTGAAACAAAATATTCCATCGTTTCTCGAAAAGTGAGAAAAAAGTGAAAACTATCAAAAGAGATTATGTCATTATATTCTACTCTAAGCTGATATTAAATTGCAGATGTTGATAACGCCAGTCAAACATATCGTTGACGGCGATCAAAATTGACTAAAATTTAAAAATTTTCAACGACGGCGGCAAAAATACAGCCGTCGGCTATACCAAAAAAGTTGAAGTGCGACTTTAATGTTTGGTGACTACAAAATTGCTTTGGAAAGATTCGAATATTTTGCAAAAATTTTAAAATCAAAATAATTAAACAATGAAAAAATCTGCCAAGAACAAAGTACTTATCTCTTCCGTGTTCATATTCTTTGAAATTTGCATTTATAATTTATTTTTTAGTGAAAAGATTTTTTCTCACCCCGTTTTTATGCGTGAGTTTATTTGACAGTTTAAAGCGGAAACTTTCTCACAAAAATTTTGCAGACACACCTTTTCAGTATATTGGCAAGTAATTTCCTTACGTGACAGCTATTACTCGCCAAAAATGTTACAGACGCAGTTAAGTGAGAAAAACAGCTGTTTGTTTCAATTTATGGCATTTTTGTTTCATTTCTCACATATCAATCGAAAAGTTTCTCGACGCGGTAGTTACAGAACATGGGCACAGCTTATTAAAATTTTCGTCCGCACAGTGTTAATAATTATAGTTTAATGACCAATTTCGCCAAGTTCAGTTATAACTATTAATTAATTTATCTTTCAGTTAACAATATGTTTTTGACAGTTATATGCTAGGGACACAATTGGGTCGAACGTAAGAAGAACAAAAACACGCTCTATTAAATCACAACTTCGTCGTAAACGTATTTTGTTTTTCTTTGAAAATAAGCTAAGAAAAATTAAAATTTATTAAAACTTATGTTTATTTTTTCCTTCTGTTAATTTTTTTTTAAATATTCACTTTGAAACGCTAAAAAAATTTAATTTTATATTGTTAATTTTTCCTTTTTTCAGCGTATGAAATGGAATTATATCTAAGTCGGCTCACGTCTATTGTGCCAGCTATTGTGTGCCTTTCTCTAAAATATTATATGTTTTAATTTGAAAACGGATCTACGTCGTACGCATCTACGTTCATACGGTACAAGTGAGTTCCAACGCATAACTGATAGCTAATTATAACTGAACTTGATGAAATTGGCCTTTAGACAGTTGTAAGTGATAGTTAATTATAACTGAACTTGGTGAAATAGGATGTAAGAGTAATTGTGAACATTAAACCAGCCGGTACAAATTAGATCGAAATTTCTTTTTTTTAATGATGAATACTAAGTAATATAAATAGTTCAGGTGTTAATTCAAAAATTATTTTTCTTACATTTATGCCCGTAATTTTTACAAAAAGATATGTAGCTGTGTATAGATATTTATGGTGTAACGAGTTTTTCGTAATTTGAGCACATATGTCTTCTCTACTGGTTAAACTGTAGTGTATTTTACACCATCGACTTTTGACAGGTTATTTAAAACATTAATAAAAATACAAATTTTGCCATATGTTAAAAGAAAACTTATTTTGATTTTGATTTTACTTAAAACTAAAAAGTTTTTGGCTGACAGAATTCACTCTAGAGTATTTTTGGTCTCCACCAGTAAACGTCTGAGTTTTTTGTGGTTTTCCACCAGTCATGTTGAGCTATTAATGGTTCTCCATCAGTCAAACACTTTAAAATATTGAGATGACGATTGAGAAAATCGTCAAATTTAGGGTATAAATCGTCAAATCGTCAATGGGCTATTTGTTTACCCCCAAATCGTAAAATAACGATGAATCGTCAAATCAAATGACGCTATCAAAATTTTGTATGACTAATCATGTAATTTGGATAATTTACGAATTAGAGAGCAAAAAATTGTCCTGCGAACAAAGCAGAAGTTAAGTGTGTTATTTCCAAAATATCTATGTATATGAATGATTTTTTTTTTTCAAATTAAAAACCGCTGAGGAGATTTAATAGTTCGAAAAATTTTACACTTGGGACATTTCGTTTGACATTTTCGCTATTCTACTGTATTCTGAAAGATCTGCTAGTTTTGACTTGGCACATCGTTAAAATCCATCTGTACCTATAAAAATTCACAGATTTTCTTCTTCACTTTTCACTTTTGATTTTCCTTAATCCCCTCCTCCCCACTGTGCATTAAGTAGCAGCTAACAATCTTTAATAAAAGTAATAACGACAACAATTTATTTTACTTACCTAATATTAAATAAATAAGATCTGACACAGCAAGACTGAATAGATAATAATTTGTGGCTGTGTGCATCATTTTATGTTTTATAATCACGACACAAACTAAAACGTTTCCCACAACACCCGTAAAGAATATGAAACCATATAAAATTGTGATCTGGAAATATGAAAAAGAAAAAAATATAATTTGCAAAAATTTTTCATCTTATAGTTGAAAAAAAAAATAGATATAAAAATTAATAAATAAGTACAATTTATTAAAATGATGAAGAGCAAAGTTAAGCATGCAATGAAATATATTCATCTGTCTAAAATGGCTTAAGAAAAATAAAAAGACAATTTCTTACAATTCAGGTATTTAAATAAAACTAAAATTTTACTTCATTACCTTTTTTATTATATTATGTTAATAAAAGCTAGAACAGAATGTAAATTATTATTTTAAAATAAACATAATCACATAAACACTACACGACTACAAACAAGAGATTGACAAAGAGTGTGCACCAGGGCTTGGCATTGTTCCATACATGTTATCCCAACATTTAGTTAGCGTGATTTCAACAGACGAACACAGCTAAATCGACGAAGACTAAGGACCCAGAATATATATACGAGCATTTCTTCCAAATGGTCAACCAGGATGGAAAAATAAAATGTTGATAATCATCGTTAATTATAAAAAAAGTCTATGTTTTTATAAAAGAATGCTATATATGATATTCTATAATATCTTAGCTGTTTTACTTGAGGAAATTGGGCTGGAAGCTGGAAAATTTAATATATTCGTTTTAAGCTACTTTTAAAGACATTTTTATATTTAATTATTTTACATGCAAACAAATTGTTGTTTGCACTCTTTCTTTAAAATCTCTCTATTACAATCAATTAAGAAGAGAAAAGTTTAAGAAGATAAAAAGTTCGATTAACGGTTAATTAAAGCTTAAATCATATGGAAAAATTGTACGTACGTTAAGCCAATTAAACAAAAATAAATAGAGATATTTTATTGTGTAAATACTGGAAAGAGACCTATATTAATACACTTTTAAAATAAATTAATCACTTTTGAATATTCCGTTCAATTTCGCAGATTTTTACATTTCACTACTGTCAGCCAAAGTTGACTTCTATTTTGCGTACGTTCTTTGTGAAAACTTAAACTCGATGAAATCCATCTTTTGAACTAAACATAGAGCTACCAAAATGCTATCGAATTCCAAAAAAAAAAAAAAAAATGCTAGGAAAAAGTTTTGTTTTCCATATTATTTGTACATCAAACGCGTACGAACGTACGTTCGTGACCCATGAGATGCCCATGTATATATATATATATATATATATATATATATATATACTTTATGCATCCAGAGAAAAAACATGTTTAAATATGGTCAACTCCAACAAAACTATATTTAAATAAAATTGTAAACATACAATGGTTATTTGAACCATATTATTGTCATCGACAACCATATTATGGCTAAATTAGTCCTCCATCAAGAAGGCACAACCATATTATGGTTGCCTCCGAACATGTTTTTATTAGTAATAGCTAAAATATGTTTAACACTTTCAATAGCATGGTTGATTTTCAACCACTATTGTTAATTTAAAAGCAAATTATTGTCATATTTAGCCATAACATGTTAAGAGGCAACCATAATATGGTTGTGGCTTCTTGATGGAAGACTAATTTTACAATAACATGGTTGTCGGTGCCAATAATATAGTTAAATTAAACACGATATGTTTAAAATTTTCTTTAAAAATAGTTTTGTTGGATGTGACCATATTTAAACATGTTTTTTCTCTGCGTGTGGGGTCTTACATGAATATTAAAAAAAGAAATGACGAACTTAGTATACCCTCAATCACCACTAGCGTTGGAGGATTTAAAAAAAAACATGCGCAACATACCAAACTATACCTCCCTACAAAAAATTAATAACAAAAGCAAACCCTTTTTATTACAATAGAGTTAAGAAATTTAAACAATTTTAAACATTGAAAATAAAAAACAAAATAATTATTTTATGAAAAAAAGTTTGTTTTGTATAGAGAACAAAAAACATTTTTTGATAAAGAATTTAAAATATTTTTTTAATGTTTGGCGCGGTATTTTTATTGGTTTAAATCAGAGAAAAATATTAAAACAACAAAATTAAGTTTAATTAACAATAACAAAGGAATTACAAGAAAAAATCTTTAAAAAAAGAAAAAAAAAATCCAAATATTTTAAATGGAAAATTTGGATGTTAATTGGTACAAAGTAGAAAAAGAAAAAGCAAAAAAAACAAGTAGATAAGAAAGTACAGTCGATCAAACCCAACCATTTTGTACCCTACACTACAGTATATACATACAAATTTTCAAGAGTGTACACTATTTCGACCGATGGCCAATCAAGGACCGGGTAAAACAAAATTATGTTATGGAGCTAAGATTCATATAAGTGTTCTTTGTGCCGAATATTATCTAAATATTAAAATCTTTATGAGATTTGTTCGTTTTTAGACGATTTTAAACAGGAGGTTTATATGGAACCTATGGTCACTTCTGGACATACCAGTACAAAGTTTCGCCATGACAAAGTAGCTATTATAAAAGTTATCGTCAATTAATATCAATACCAGCATTTATTAAGAAGTTATGGCATATTCGATAGTTGTAAAGGGTGCCCCAACCATAATGCACGATGTTAATTGTGAGTCACACCTAAGTTGAAGGTTTTTGTCCAACTTAATTTGACATTTCTTTATTTCCGAATTAGACAAATTCAACCAAAGAAAGGCACACAATTGAGCAGCGCGTTTAGATTGTTGAGCCTTTTACGAAAATTTGCGTTCAAATCAAAATGTATTTCGTGCACTTCAAGTATTTTTTTGGTCAGCATAATCGTCCAAATGTGTTTCCAATCTGGAAAATTGTGCGCAAATTTCAGCAAGCCGGATCTATACCAATATTATATTTTACCTCGTCACTGCTTACAGACATATGTGAATTTATATTACAGATTACACACAGAGATGTCACGAGACGGAAGATTTTTTGTCTCTTTCTTAGAAAGCTGCCCTTTTTTATTTTTCTTTGAACCATCTTTTATGCCGCAATAAAATTAACGCAAATTTATTTAGTTGAGATTTATTTGCAAAACTGTTGTAAAAAAAAACTTTCAACTTTACCGCAACACTAGTTAATAATATTTAACTAAGTAAATAACATTACAAAACAAAACAATATTACTAAATACATTTTTTTGCACAAAATAAAACGTTTGTTGAACTAATGCTTTTGTTAGACCCGGTTTGTGTTTTGTTATTTTTGTTTTGAACACGCAATTTGTGTTGATTGTGGCGGCCAATGTGTAAAAATCGCCACTTCACTACCAAAAAACGCTTTTTGTTTCTTTCTTCGAAACCTACCCTCGCAACTGATTTGGGCCTTTCTCACAAGTCACATTTTACATATCTGTATGTAATCTGTGATTTATATTGCCAATAAAGGTTATTTACAAAATGCAACTTTTGTTATACGTATTTAAATGCTTGAATAACATTTGACATCAAACCATTAAATTTTTACCAAATCAAAATGTAATTAACACTAGAAAAAATCAAAATTCAAGAATAGCCTGATGCAGATTGGAAACAACTAAGCACCGTGTTGAGTTCATGGGTATAAGTGATTATTATTACTTAATTACTTGCCACAAGACTTAAAAAACGAAAATAGGATTTCAATATTTAAAAACTCATTAAAAAAAGTACATTTTGGAACATATAGGTGAGTTCTTAACGTAAAATTTAATCTTAGTAGCGTACGACACAGATACGTTGTCAATTAAAACGTATAATATTTTATACAACGGCACACAATATCTGGCGCAAACGTAAAAGCGTATCTACGTCGTACGTCAACATAGATCTAAATCTATATCATACGCCGGTTACGACGTATTGTCATATAAAAATAAAATTTTAAATATTAAATGAAATTATTTTTATGTTTTCAAATTGAATATTTTTAACAAAATAAAAGACAGAAAAATAAACAAGAAAACAAGATACGTTTACAAAGGCATTGTGGGTAAGTAAAGCATGTTTTGAAAAATTTTCGGCGTTACGTCCTACGTTCATACGACGTACGACTCAATTGACTTCTTAGTATTCTTACTTATTAAATACATAAGGGGGCATTTTCACGGTGGCTTTTCAGACATTTCTGTTTTATTCATTCACTTTTAAACATGCTTCCAAAAACATATTGTCTTTTCGCGATGTCTTTCCAAATATGTCTGTTTTCATGTCTAATTGTCTAGTATCCATGTACATAACAATTAAAAAACATGAAAATTCATAAAAAACAAACATGAATACTCGTTTCTTGTCTGTTTGGCAAACCCTCTTTCTTCTCTAGCCCGATCGCCGACAAACAAAACAAACGTATTTGTTAGACATCTCTGAAAAGGCACCGTGTAAACTCCCTCTAATTTTTTTTATTTTTTCTTGTACATACCCAGCAAAAACTTGGTAATGACTTGCAATTACTGAACAACTTTCTTTTCTATGACCACTTCATACCATCTGCATTACATAGAAGTAGTTTAGTAATGGCTGACATATAATCTGATACATCTCTTGTTTATTGGTTGATTAACGAAATTTATAATTAATTCATAATAAAATGAATTTAAGGTTTTATTTGCACTAATCTAATACAAATTTATTTTAAATACATATTTGTTCCTACAATTTGTTTTTATTTTATTTGTTATAAATTAAGAAAAATTTGTAACATATTTGAATATCAAAAATTAAAATACTTACCCCCGTTTTCACGACTTACCGATAGCTAAAGGTAGGATTTTATCGGCGGTATAAAAAGTGTTCCCTTATTAAAACTTTACTTTAACCTATCCGGTAGTATGAACCTTAATTTAACTAATCGCTCACTTAAGGTTAAAGTAAGGTTAAAATAATGGAATACTTGTTATACATCCGATAAAATCCTACCTTTAGCTATCGGTAAGTCGTGAAAACGGGCCTTAATTTATTTTGATATCTTAAAATTAAAAATTTAAATACAAACTACACCACTCAATCAACCAAACGTTATTATAACAATACACAGAAAAAATATTAAATTTCTCCAATCACCAAATTTATTCCAAATTCATAATATCAAGCAAACAAGTTGTTGATTATGCACCTATTACCAAAATGCTTATATTGATAGCTAAAAATTTTAAAAGTTTGAAAAAATATTTTCAATAAATGATATTTTTAATTTTATTTAAAAATGTGATCAAAAAACTTTGCCAATTTAAACAATGTGTTAATTTATTTAAATAAATATTGACAATTCCCAACAACAATTCTACATGTTTAAATTATTTTATTTTAAACGAAAAAGGTCAATTAATATTTTTTGTTATTTAATTAAAATTTTAATTGAAAATTTATTTCAAAAAAACTAAAATGTTAATTAAATTTTTAATTTTCTTTCAACTAAAAAAGTAAATACTTTTTAAACCACACTTTTTTCTGTGTACCATCTAGGTGATATAAATTATAATATATGATATCGATCTTGTATCATAAACGATAGTATTTAAATTGTACCTTTCCGTAAAATATTTTTAGGTATGAATATGTCCTTAATTGCATAAGAAAGTATATTAAATTAAAAACACAATTTGTTTGACAATTTTAGGTTTAGTTCAGGTTTGTAAGCGAACGTGGCAATGGCTTATTAAACTCCCTATTTGTAAGCGAGGATGATAAGTACTTGCCTCCAGTGATATCACCGTGTTAAAATAATGAATTAAAATGCCAATGCATAAGTAGTGAAGAGTAGTTATATTAGCTTTTTAACTCATTACTTTGCAATGTAAGTGTTTGCTGGGTATGTATATTGAAATTCATTTTGCCAACTCGCCTCAGAAATTCCACTAGGCGCTGAGGCCATTTATTGTAATGAATTAAGTTGATAAACTATAAAATAAAAAAAAAAAAATAACAAAAAAAAAAAAATTTGGTCGGCCATGAAGTCACCGTGAATGGAGTTCGCTATCGCAATTTTTTAACGGACTTCTTGTAGCCATAAATTGAGGATATGTACCTGGACGATATGTAGTTCCAACATGATGGTGCCACTTGCCACACAGCCAACAGAGCGATGGCTCTTTTGCACGAGAAATTCAATGGCCGTGTTATCTCACTTCGTGGCGATGTTAATTTGCTACCACGGCCATCTGATTTCACACCGTCTCTGTAGATATTTAAAAGAAAAAGTGTACGTCAATAAGCCAAGGACAATTAAACAGCTCAAGGATGAGATAAATCGGCACATTAGCGACACTGAACCTAAATTATGTCTCAGAGTCAATGAAAATGAGGACCATCGGATAGACGTATGCGACCGAAGCCGTGGCGAGCATTTCGCCGATATTTTGTTTCACACATTTTTGTCATAGATCCTTCTAAGATAACTTCTGAAAAGGGTTTGTTTTATTTACAACTAATATCGTGCGTTTTTGTGTGGGAGCTGTGGTCATATATGGACCGATTTAAAAAAATTGGTAAGACGATTTATGTTTCAATAAGACTTTTGTTTACCAGATTTACGGCCAATTTATTTTAATGTTGCTATTAGGACTAACGGCCAGTTTCACCAAGTTCAGTTAAAACTAACTATCACTTTTACTTTCAGTTAACAATATGTTTTTGACAGCTATAACTAAAAGTTAATTATAACTGAACTTAGTGAAATTAGCCGTTAGTCCTAATAGAAACATAAAAAATTGTTTATAGGCACAAAGACTATTTGTTTTAGAGCCATGTGAAATTATGGTTCAAAAGGCTTCGTACATATGTCAATTAAAGCCCTAATTGTGTAAAGCGCACCGCAACGCCAAACATTATATTGAAAGCAAAAACAAAGTCAAAAATATTTCATAGTTTTGTTGTTGCTTTCTACAGAAATTTATAATTTTTGAACTTCAAACGCTGCATATCTTGTAGCGTTGAAAAAGTTAAAACGCAACATGAATTTCTGTACAAAGCAACAACAAAATAATAAATTATTTTTGACATGGTTTTTGCTTTCAATGTCATTATTGGCGTTGCGTTGCGTTTACACAATTAGGGACTAAAACATTTGTACCAAAATTCATCAAAGTATCATCAAAATCGTGACCTGTACTTTGCGCACAAAGTCACATGGACAGACAACCAGCCATCCCGAACGACGAACAGAAATCCTTAGACTGACTCAGAAAGTGATTCTGTGTCGATTGGTATACTAAAATGTAAAAAGGTGGTAAAACCAATATTTTTCTGTGTTACACACATCAGCATAAACGCATAAAACCCTCTCCACTATTGTGGTGTTGGTATAAAAAGAATAAAAACCATAAAAAAATCGTAATTATTTCGGCATGTCAGGTTTATTTGCGTATCATTTTTTTTTTTTATCATAAAGGCCATAAAAATATACAAATAAACCATTTTTAACAACAAAATTAAAAAAAAAACAATTATTAGCATTTTCTGTCATTATTTTCTCCTTCCTTTTCCTGGGTTACACACACAATTGTAACAATTCGCGCGACAATCGCATTTATTATAGACATTAAATACATTTGTTTCCCTTTTCGGGTTTTTTTTTCTTTGCAACAATAGAATAGAATTTAGAAGTTAATTTTAATTTTTGTTTTTTATTTTTTTTTTTTTTTTAACAACAAAGGCTAAATTAATATTCATTTTCAAAACAAAAGAAGTTATAAATAATACAAATAGGACTTTAAGGACACAAAAAAGACAATCCCTTAAAATATCCTTAATAACAAAAGTAAACAACAATTCATACTGACAAATGTTTATATTAAATTTTTTATTTTTAAATTTGGTTTTTTTTTACTTTGTTTAAAGTCATACATAAGATGACAGCAGTTCTCAGACATTGAATGGGTGCTACAAATAAAATTTACTCAGCAAAATCTTTCTTAGCATTATGCCAAGAACTATCTCTGTTACAACTTTTTAAGCGCATTATCTTTCATACCTAATCCCTACTCTCAGCATTAGATTACACCATTTTATAAAGTGCTACTCGTTATTCGAGCAGTAATTTGCATATGCAAGCAGCTAAGTTGGCTAGAGCGCAAAACTAGAAAAACAAATTAACGAAAGATCCAATTTCAAATCTTAACTGGGGCAGTAAGTTTTTTTTTAAATATTAAGATTTATGCTTATCTTCTTGTATTCTATCAAGTTTATTTAACCTTTTCATGCACCAAACGTCCTTAGGCCAGCTTTATGTTTTTCAAAAGTTAAATATGAAAATGTGCTAATGTGCAAGTTTATTGCTAAGTTCACACTTTGGTTTTAGAACGCGTTTAAGCATCTCGAACGTGATTAAGCTCTAATCACTTCAAAATCAAGATGATTAACCATACATTTAAAGCTCTTTTTATATTATGTCATGTGGATTGTCACTTTCTCACATGTTAAATTTGTACATATCGTCTGAACACCTCCAAACACTTTCATGTGTTATTTCTCTGTGTTCAGTACATATGACATATTTGATTTAGAACGAGTTCTTTTTTCAAGTGATAAAGCATCTGACATCAGCTGCTTCGTATTAACAAAATTGTTTGTGGCGGCAAAAATTAATTGAAATTTTATCAAATATAAATAAATACAGTAAATAAATAATAACAAAATAAAAAATACACAACTAATTATTATTAAGTTTTGTGCATATAACCACTCAGCTATTTTAAGATTGTTTTTCTTGATAGGTTATGTCAAATGTAATTTACATACAAACATGTGAACATGGAAATTATAAATCTTATGTGCTACTCAAATTTTGACATACACATGAAATTACATGTGTGTAGAAAAGTGACATTCCACATGACAAATACATACAATGTGAACATAGCTTAAGTGATATGTTAATCACTTCAAATGGATATTTTTACTAAAAACTTAATCATTTCATTAATCATCACATAGAATCCTCTGAACATACCTCAAACTGAGTGTGATGTAGCATCGGCCCCAATAAACGTACCTAGCACGTGTACAACCGACCTCGATTTCTTCTTATTGTTTTTTAAATAATTCATACATTTTCACAATTTCATCATTAATATGTTTAAAATATTCTTCTGATAACTTTATTAAAGTATTTAAATCAATTTTTAATACTTTAAAGAAATATCAATTTGGGTACGTATTAAATGCATCACTGCACTGCATCAGTGATTTCAAATGTTTATACATATAGTATATATATCAATGAATTAGATGTGGACCTAAAAATTATCAAATACTTCACAAAAATAATAGTCACATAATAAAAAAAATTAAAATAACGTGTTTATCGGCATTAAAAAAAGTTTGCTTTTCTGATGCAGTGCAGTGATGCATTTACGAACGTACCCTTTTTGTAACAATTGGAGATTTATAGGTTAAAAATAAAAAGCAGTTGTGAATTTTGGCTAATATCATAGTCATTTGTCGACCGATCTGACTAAATTTTAAAACTAATATAGTCGGTATTGTATGTGACATAAAAGTATAACAACCCATCATACCTGGGTTCTTCGGAATCCACATTTCAACCAATAAATACTCATACGGAGATCGCTTGTTTGTTTGTTTTGTTTGATTTTGTTTTATTTTTACTACTTCTAAAGACCCGGAATAAATATACTTTATAAGGACTAAAATCAATATTGTAGAAATTATACCCTCCACCTATAGCGCAGAGTATAAAGAAGAACTTTTGATAAACTTTTTTAATGACAAAAACTAAAGGCCTCGTTACTTGTACGTAAATGTTGCGGACACATTAACGTTACGATCGACGTCAATGGTTGGTAGTTACTAAAAATACACAAGTGAGTTGAAATATGTTAACTCTAAAGTAGACACCTAATTTGTGTGGCACTAATTGCCACCTGGGCCTGGCTGGGACCCCTTGTATTTTGTATGGAGTTTTTTGTGGCTATCAAAAAAGCTCACACTAGCGAAACCCTGGGCCTGGCTGGGACAACTTTTATATGTATGGAGTTTTATGGCTGTAGCGAGAACATTTTGTTGTCAACTAGAATTATTCTACGAAATTCAAGTAAAGAAAGGATTGTTATGTGTTACGTATGTTTTTTCGTTTTATTTACTACAGTACATATTTAATAGGGCAGACCCAAGGTGGATACAATATGCACAACGCTTAAATTTACACTTTTTTCTCGTTTTCTTGTAAAACACACTGTGATTGAGGAACACATAAAGTTTCGTTCTTATTTATTTAATAATTATACGAAAAAAACTGGAAAAAGGTCAAGAACTGCCTGACCAGGCCCAGGTATACACTTAAGGATTAAAAAGAAAACAGAAAAGTGGTCAAAATTTAAATAATTTATAAAAATTTAGCTTTTGTCATTTATGCGTTTTGTACAAGAACATAAACGTAGTGTACGTCGATGGAATGTTCGATTCATCAATAACCATAAACGTAAAGCTTAGATCCCACTATCCGCTCAAACAGCACAATCCTGAACGATTTTTATAGTGTATATCGGCGCAAATTTAAAAAAAAATTGCACAATTTATTCTTGGGTAGTCTTATTATCGTCGCACATTGTGACATTTTTTTCGGTTGATGTCGGCCAATACTCAATTGCGACAATAATACGTACAATGCCGTCACACTATCGTGCTTTTCGGGCAAATTTAATCATACATGAGTTTTTATTAATTTCCCACTGCAAAGTACATAATTTTAATTAGAGCGTGCTCTTTTTTCTTCTGACAAACCATCTGATACAATTATTCTAAAATAAAAACACATTAAGCTTTTTTAACAAAACAAAAATAATTCATTAAAAGTTTAAAGCGATTTTCAACGCTTGTAAAAGTTGTCATTTAAATTAAATGCGATTTAATTGTTAAAAATGTTTATTTTACTTTTATCAATTTTATAAATTTTTTCAAAGAAAAGAAAAAAAGAAATAATTAGAACGGAAAACTTTTTTATGGCTAAACAAGTTGGAAAATGGCTTTAAATCTAGCCACTGAATAGCTAAATTGGCAACGCTGTACAATACCGATATATGTATGATCATTTCACTATTGAATATAAGTTATATACATATAAATACATGTATATAAAAACCGTTTCATTATAATATCCTTAATTGGTTTCTTCGAATTTAACGAAAAAAATGTTAAGATGGCTCAACTCTTTTACGGCGAAAATAAAAATGTTTGTGGATTCAGCACGCTATTTTGAAACAGAGAACTACTTTGGTTTCTGCAACAACTATGCGAATAAAAAAACAGAGACAATTTCAGAAGCAAATTACATGTACGTTTGTGACCAAATATTATAAACTTAATGTAAAACAGCAATTTTGATAGACATGCACAATTACATGTGACTTGAAAAGTTGACAAGTCATGTGTAAAAAACGTGTCGTGTACATCGTTACCTTAATATAAAAAGGCCCCAACTCATCAAAAACACTTTTTACAGGAGAAGGAAAAAACTTAATAAAAGCCGAAATAATATAGCTACACAACCATTGTCAAAAAACATCTTTATTAAAATTAAACGAGGAATTCAGATTGAAATACATAATATGTATTTCTTTCGAAAAATTGTGTGTATGAGTTAGGCCTTTTTTTCTTTAGAAAAATTGTGTGTATGAGTTAGGGCTTTTTGTATTCTGCTTATAACTTCTTTATTTTTAATCTAATTTGCTTGAAATTTTAATAGAATGTGTATTAGAAACCATTCTACAATAATCAATAAAAAAACGGATTTCCAAAAATAATGAGTTGGGGCCTTTTTATATTAAGGTAACGACATGCACCTTTAGCACCCAGAGTTTTACTTTCGAAATGGCTCTATGTATATAAGTTTTAAATAAAAAAATAATATATATGTAATAATAAAAAATTCATTTTTTTTTTGTTCCACAGAACAAATGTACTTTTAATGTTTTAATATATAAGAATAGAAGATTAAACAATTTTTGCTACAATTAAGCTTAAAAAAGTGAAACTTTTGAACCAAAAATTTTTTTTAATGTTTTTTGATATTTCTTCTTTTTTACATTCACTGAGAACTGATAGCGCGAAAAATTGTTCACTGGAGTTTCACGATAGCATTTTTTCCTTCGAGGGGAATAACTATTTCATGTGAACAAACACTCCACTTTTTTTCCCCGATAGGGGTGATTGATTATTTCACACGAAAATTTTGACTTGTATCAATATTATCTATCTCGCGAATTTTTCAAAACTTAAAGTTTTCATTAGTTGCAAGTAAACAACATTGCTTTGCGAAGGTAAATAAAAATCATGCATTTTTTTAATGGTCATTAAAAAAGGTAAAACAATATTATTTTTATAATTTCAAAAATCAAAAAACAAAGAAATACAATTTTATTATTAACTTTACCACTTTTCTACATTTTTATTTGTGAAACGCTTGTTATAAAAACCACTTTACAAATACAAAATAAAAGCTAATAAGAAGTTAAGTTGTTGCTTAAAATTCCATGCGAAATAATATGAGCTGCACTTCTTTCGCATGGAAAATAAAAATGTTGCTAGAAACATTTTGAATGTTTTTCGTAATATAAATAAAGTATAACTCTATCATAATTTTTTTGTTTGTATTTCACAGAATTTTTTTTATATTTTTACATTTTGCGCGAAATACTAAACAAAGTACCAGGCTTTAACCGAAAAATCAATTAAGATTTTTTTATTTAATTAATATTTTAATTAAAACTTTACTTTAAAACAACTAAAATGTTAATTAAATCCAAATTATATCTTTAATTTTTTTAACTAAAAACAATAATTTAAAAAATTATCACATTAATTAAATTGAAATACTTTAAAAAAAATTTTTTTAATTAATAAAAACATCCTGATAAATGTTTCTGTGTACCTTTAAATATGTTATTGCTCTTAGTTGTCATGCAAAAAAGAAGCATTGGAAATTAAATTGTTTGTTCCAAAAAGTCTAAAAATGTTTCGTCCTATCGGCAGGAAAAAACGCCAATACCGATGTATCGGCAAAACGTAATTATCGCCGATATATCGGTATCAGTATTCGTTATAACCCTATTTTAAACTGGTTTTCACAAAGCTGCTTAATATGAGACTTGAGGTAAATTGTGGACCGATTATTACAAAATTGCATGGTATTAATTCTGCCAATATGAAACTAAATTGGACCAACTTTGTCTGCTACGGTTTTAGGCTTATTAAAATAATTTCCCAGAGTGGGGAATATGATAATTTATGGACCGACTTTCACGAGATTTTCTACTGTGATTTAAAGCTTTATAAAACTACGAACGGCAAGATTCTGCTATAAAAACTTTATTCGTTGGGGTCTTAGGCGTACTAAGCGTTTTTCTAAGAGAAGGATTTTTATTGGGCCTATGGTAAATAAGGGACCGATCTTCACAAAACTTAACAATGTGATGTTTAGTCTTATAAAACTGTGACGTAGCAAATTCCGTTTTATTTGTTATGGTTTTAGGCGAACTTTATACTTTTCGAGAGGCGGCTTTATATGGGGCCTATTTTATATTATGAACTGATCTTTACGAAATTAAACAATATAATTTCCTGTCATATATAACGAACTTGTGCTAAATTTAATATCAATCTGTCCATCATACCACTATTTGTGTTAGTTTTCTTTTAAACAAAATTGCAAATTTTTTAGGGTAGGGGTTCCAGATTTGTACTCATAACTCTCATCCTACTAAACCGATTTTGCTGGATTTTAATACCAGGCTGCTTAGGATAACAGGAACCAATTTGACACCAACTTTGTTCTTTTCTTTTGAGTTTTTCGGTAGTGAGTCTCCAACAGACGGGCAGACATATAAATAGTACAAAAGTTTCAAACGGAATGACAAACTTAGTATACCCGCAATCACCTCTAGTGATAGTGGAGAGCAAAAAAACGGAAAAAGTTTTTATATTATCAGGTTTATCGAAAACGTCTGGAAAGGAAAACGGAACAGCTGATCCACGACGTATACGCAATAATAACGAGGTCTTATGTCTAAAAACAATGTTTAACAAAAAGTTACAAAAATTATTGTACTTTTCACAAAAAAAAACAACATATTTTTACATAGACTACGTTTTTACAAAAACACTATTGGGCGATTCACAAGGTGTGCTGAAAAGTAATATTGTCATAATGGCCTAAATAATATTTAACAATTGCTTAAAAAAATATTGTTGTGTTTCAAACAACATAACAATTTTCGCCATAACTGTACAGCAGAAATCTAAATTAAAAGCGGTTTCCCACAGCAGTCATATATATTTCTTGTAATTATTTTAAGACATATGACTTTAATGAAAAAGTAGATTTTTTAAAAAAAGAAATTTTTCATATCAAACTATTCATCTTGGTGTTCACTTTAAAAATCTTACAGATATCCGAAACTTGTAAACATTTTCAAAGTTTTATTTCCACAATTTGGGCACTTCTGATTAATACGCCAACATCATCTCGCAAAATTGCTGGGGTGTCAATACAAAACGACTGAAAATTAATTTATGACATTACAACACAAAACAATTTACTTCGCTGTTTATATTTCGTTTTTTCTTTCGCAATGTCATGAATTTGTAATTTGTTTTTAATTTAAAATTAATTTACAACTTGTTTGCTAAACAATTTCAATTGAAATTGAATTTAAAAAAGAAAAAACAACAAATTCACTTAATAATGGATCAAAAAACAAAAATAAAATACAAACATAAGTCTGAGCTAAAAGTGGCAAAATAATTTATTACATCTGCATGAATAAGTTCTATTTATTTATTTTAGTATCCAGATAAAAAAGCACAATTTTACTGTTTGAAAGTTTGCTGTTAATATTTTTGTTTCTGTATTTGATAGCGCGGCTTTATTTGCTTAAGTTATTAATGGATTAGTGAGGAAATTAATTATTATCTTTGAAAAAAATTAATTTATGATGAAGTTTTTTTTGTAAAAAAAAATGTATGAATAATTAAGTGTAATTTTAATAACGAAAAATACTAAGCGTTTGTCCTAAGGATAAAAACGCATGAAATGTCATGAACGGTCAGATGGTCATCTAAAGTCACACGGCTAATCTCGAGGCAACTAAAAATTATATATATCATTGCATTTTAGTAAATATAATTTTAGGGACCGCTAGGGGGTGAATTAAAATTCCATATGAAAGCTGCTGTAGACGTTTAAAGACCAATTGAAGACTTTATTACACTGCTAATCTCCTTCACTTTTTTGCTGACTTTACTGTCTTTGGACGGACTGGAATGCTTAGCAGAATTCGATGCACTTTTATATAAGGTGACGCAATAGTAATGTCATAATTAAAATTGGCCATGTTTGCCATTTTGAAACTTATGATGCAGATATATTATGTGGCGTCACTGCTCGATACCAATTATCATTCTACAGTACCGAGTAACTCGTTACCTTTTGGATGACAAAAAAACGATGAAAAAATGACTTCCGTTTTTTCATAGTCTTTTTTTTTTTTTTTTTTGTTGGTTAGCCAACCTTTCAGTTCGCTCATTATATGATTATTCATTAAAATATTATCTTTTCATTAAATTTTTTATTGTAGTTGGCTTATTGACGAGGTGTTAAGGGATGTTGACTTCGTTTTTCCTTAAATCGACGACATTTGTGTCGCATCTTCATCGTTTGAGCAACATAGTCGCGATTTCGCGGAAGTTTTGCATTGTTTACGATGAACGATGGACCGTATTTGGTATTACTCCTAATTAGAGGTCGTAGAACTAATATCAACATCGACCGTTTGAAGCCCGCATTTCTTCAAAGTGACGAATTAGACAATAGCATACCAATCCTAACAATACCTGCCTCACAACACCAAAGAATTTTGGGGCATCACTGCTCGATACCAATTATCATTCTACAGTACTGGCTAACTCGCAACCTTTTGTTTGTTGGCTCACCAGGCGCTTCAACTTTTCAGTTCGCTCATTAAATCATTATTCATTAAAATATTATCTTGCCATTAAATTTTTTATTGTAGTTTGTTATTAATAAATATTGAATTAAGAAAACAGTCTATTTTATCTATTAAACAATCAAATATATAAGAAATTTGTTGTCAATCATCCATCGATCGATATACAATTTAACCCTTTACAAAATCAATAATAAATATGTGCTTATTTTTTTCGTTTTAAAATTCGTTTAATATCGTTGGTGTCGAAAAGAGTGTTTATGAGACTAAAGTGCACCGATGAATA
The DNA here is from genome assembly GCA_943735925.1 of Pollenia amentaria. Taxonomy (NCBI): domain Eukaryota; kingdom Metazoa; phylum Arthropoda; class Insecta; order Diptera; family Polleniidae; genus Pollenia; species Pollenia amentaria. Next base: position 204,400,825 of record OX031009.1, on the reverse strand, counting down.
AATTTGGTATAAAGAAAGGCTTTTTACACTTTTTAAAGTTATTTATTATTTTCATTAAAAGATTTTATTTATTGTGCTTAGTTCCCTTTTTTTTAATTAGTAAAAATACTAGAATTTATTGTTGGAGAATAAGCTGTTTCTGCACGCGCACTTGCAAAAATTTATAATCAAAAAAGTTGTTGGTATTTTGTTTAGGCTTTTGTATCGTTGCAAACAAGACGTTTTGAGTGTAGGTAATTCTTATTCCCTCTGTAGTCTTGTTTGCCGATAGCTTTGGCTTTTCTAAAAAATTTTAGGAGACCGTTTCCTGATGATCTGGCCTAAGCAACCAGTGAAATGCGCGTAGGAACAGCTTATTCTCCAACAATAAATTTTTGTATTTTTATCAATTTAAAAAAAAGGGAATTAAGCACAATAAATAAAATCTTTTAATGAAAAAAGTCATTTATTATTTCTTTAAATTTAAGAAAAATTGGGAATTTATTTTAGTAATTTTATTTCATACATTACAAAAACAGAACATTTAATAAAAAGAACAAAGCTCTATAATACAGTACTCTTCCGAATAATACAGAACGGATAATCACTGTATGTATTAATTATGAACATATTACAGTATTACACAAAAATCCAAAAAAGAATTATGGCAACGCTGCAGAACAATGAGAGCGAGAGAGCCATATAGCACTAACATTATTACAAAAAACACATGTATGTGTTTGCCTATCTTTAAAGATCAATTGATATACATATACAGTGTATACATTACCCATCCAGCAAAATAGTCTGACGTCCAAGAATGATATAAAAAGAGATTACGCCATGCGCATGTTTTCCCGTTAGATGACGTAGCTTAACCCAAGCTAGAGTTACCTATTAGTGTATGTTTCGTGACGTCACTTAACCCACCTGCGCAGAAAATTCAATTTTTGATTCGTGTTGTCGTAATCTTTCTTCTATCATTCTTGTCTGACGTCTTCTAAATATCTAAGAGAAACGTGGACAAAAATGGCGAAATCATTTACGAATTCTGTCAGATTTCTGATCCAAAAGTTTTTAAATTGGCTGATACGAATTCTGGCAGAATTTCGTTACAAATTCTTGTTTTTTCTCGGCATTTCTGATAGATATCTGACAGAAATCTAACGAAAAAGGCGTGGAAAATTCTGATGCGTTAGGGAAAATTCTTATTGTTTTCTGGCTGAAATAATTAATTTTAACTTATTTTATCGCACAATAAAAGTATTTTACTAAAAATGTTACGTGTAATTCATACCATTTTTAAATCTTTTTTAGTTAAGCAATAAAATAAAATTAAATTTATTTTTCATTTTAAATCAGATCCAATTTTATCAAATTTAGGTTTTATTAAATTAATGAAGGGAGGAATTTTATAACATGGAATTAATTACAATTTATTAATAAGTTTTATTCTTAACTGACCGGGGGATTGAACTCGGGTCGAACTTACATAATTCGAGAATAACCACATTCTCATCATCAGAGTTCTTTGCACTTTAACACTTTCCGCCACTGCGACGGCTGTCAGTCTTTAGTCAAACATAAATCTTTAAAGCAACTGTGTTTTTAGTGGATCGAAATTTTGTTATAATTAATTATCTATTAAAAGATTTTGTTTGTTGTGCTTAATTCCCTTTTTAAAAAATTGATAAAAAGTACTGAAATTTATTGTTGGAGGATAAGCTGTTCCTATGCGCATTTCACTGGTTGCTTAGGCCAGATCATCAGGAAACGTTCTCCTAAATAATTTTAGAAAAGCCAAAGCTATCAGCAAACAAAACTACAGAGGGAATGAGAATTACCTACAAACACTCAAAAAGTCCTGTTTGCAACGATATCAAAGCTTAAACAAAATACCAAACAATAAATCAGTGTTGAGTTTTTATCTTTTTTACATTTCCCGCTACAATTAGTTAGAATTCTCCCAACATTAATTGTAGTTGTAAATGGGTAAAGAAAAAACATATTAAAAACAAAAACAAAGTGCTTTTATTGTTTTCGCAAGAAATCAAAATAAAAACAATTTGCCAGTTCAGTTTTTTATGCACGTGCACTTGCTTAATTAAGCACAACAAACAAAATCTTTTAATAAATAATAGTATTCCCACAAACAACTTTGATAATTAATTATCTATTTTTATTTTTTTTTTAAATGTTTCTTTCTTACTTCTGGTTTTTCGTTCGTTTGTCAAGGCTTTGTCTTAAATACCTAAGAATATTATTTTTTTTTCCTTTTTGTAGTTTTTCTTTGTGTAAAAATCGAAATTTGGATTAAAAACCATAAACAGTTCGATTAAACCACAAAGAAAGTAATTAAAATTATTTTCAACTTAATGACAATTATCATAATTTTCACAAAAAAAAAAAAAAAAAAAAAAAAAATTTGTTAAAAACATCTATTTGAATTCAGTCAGAAATCCATTAGACATATCGGTGCGTACGCAAAATTGACTAAGCTAAATCGTCACAAAAATCGTCATTGTAAAAAACTACTAACTCTTTATTCGTTTTGAAAATAATTGTAATTTTTAGTTTCCTTTGCTAATGAAATTTTAATACATTCAGCCTGTTTTTGAAATTAAATAAAAATTTTCATTTAGAAACTTATTATTGAAGTAACACAACCAAAAATGTTCACAAGTATTGGCATTCATGAGAAAAGTAAGAACACAAACTAAAGCCAAGAAATATCAAACACCTATTTTTCACGTCGAAAATCCTGCTTAAACACCAATAAAATCAGATTTTCTGAAGGAAAAGTTTCATACTGTGAACGCAGACTAAAGAGAGTGGTTTTAAAATGCCTGTAAAAAGGCAGTGCTAACTGATCAAATAGAACTCTAAAAAATATGCATCGTGCTGAAAAAAAATCGTATTTTATATGATGAACAGCTAAAACATTAAAACTACTGCCAATCAAATATTGCAAAAAAATCAAATTATCTTATAAGCTGAAATAAAATATGAAATTATATTAAAAACATTTTTAAACTTGAACAAAATTTGTCATATGAAAAGTCGCCAAATATAGGGTGTAAATCGCCCTATCATCAATAGATCATTTTTATACCTAACAATCGTTAAAATGACGATTAATCGTCCAATCTGGCAGCTATGTGGATATATAGTTTTCGAGCTACTTAACGAAAAGTGTCGTGTTTTCAGAAGATACTGATTGCAAGCGGCTAGTACTGCACCGCTTACGAAGTTTTCGAAATGGTTTTAATTACACGCAGAGAAAAAATATGTTTAAATATGGTCACCTCCAACAAAACTATTTTTAAAGAAAATTTTAAACATATTGTGTTTAATTTAACTATATTATTGGCACCGACAACCATGTTATTGTAAAATTAGTCTTCCATCAAGAGGCCACAACCATATTATGGTTGCCTCTTAACATGTTATGGCTAAATATGACAATAATTTGCTTTTAAATTAACAATAGTATTTTCCTCTTTTCCAAGAGCAACATTCTATGGTTAAAAATCCACCATGTTATAAATGTTAAACATATTGTAGTTATTATTAGCCAAAATATGTTCGAAAGCAACCATAATATGGTTGTGCCTTCTTGATGGAGGACTAATTTAACCAAAATATGGTTGTCGATGACAATTATATGGTTAAAATAACCATAGTATGATTAAAATTTTATTTAAAAATAGTTTTGCTGGAGGTGACCATATTTAAACATATTTTTTCTCTGGGTGTACACTGTGCTAGAATTTGACACTTTTTTAAGACAAGCGGGGCACCTAGCGTTTTAGCTTAATTCGGGTACGCTGTTTTAACCTCTTTTTACGTTAGCTCTTGTTTTCATGATATTCCGTTATTACGAAAATGGAGGAGGCTGCACAACATTACAGTTTAGTTTATTGAGCAAATTAAAAAAAACCGAAATTCCTCATTAAAAAATTTCCTTTAAGCAAAGTTAAACCTTTTCTAATGCCGTTTTGGAAACAAAAATCATAAAAGTTTTAAAAATACATAAAAGTTGAAATATGCATATTTGCTTCTAATTTTTTCTCGACGTATAAAAAAACAAAGTTGCAGACCAAAATGATTTAAATCTGTTAACAACTTTTGATTTTATTCACAAAAGACGAACAATTTGAATTAAATTTAATTCCATAAAACGCAATATTTGTATGGGAGCCCCCTAAGAAGTGCAGATGAACGGCAAGTATATTCTGGGAAAATGTTAAGAACAGAAAACTAATGGAGGTGCGATTCTCTAGCAGTTATGGGGCTTTTTCATCAATATATTTCTAGTCTGTATGGGAGCCACTTATGAAAATGAGAAAGCGGACATGTATGTTAGAAATAAATGATGGAGATAAAAAATATACTGGGACTGGTATTACATTTGGCACGTCTAGGGACACCCTAGGCGCTACAGGGACCAAATTTAAGAATTTCATTAAACCGTCTTATTGGTATTGGCAAATTTTATTTTCCACAATAAAAACCAAAAAAGCCAATTTCGGAAAATGTTGCTTACGTGTTTAAGAAAGAAACGCGACGATATATGGAAGATATTTTTCAGAAAAGAAATCGCCATAAAATGAGTTTTGAACATATAGCATTTCTTTCTTTTAAATGGAAACATGATAAGAAGAGATCGCGTTACACTTTTAAAATTACACATATTTTCCCTGGAATGAACATAAAGAAATGTAAAATGCAGTAAAAATTAAGAATATTACTCAGAAAAGAAAACGCCATATAACTTATTTATTCCAAAAAAATTTTTTAGATTTATAAAGGTCCTAATCATGTAAAACGCAATACACAGCCAAAGAATTACATTGAAAGCAAAAACAATGTCATAAATATTTTATTTTGGCTTTCTACATAAATTCATGTACCGTTTTAAAATGTTCAACGCCACAAGCTATGCAGCGTTTGAACTATTAAAACGCAGTGTGAATTTCTGCTGAAGGCAACAACAAAATTACACAATCTTTATGACTTTGTTTTCGCTTTCAATATAATTCTTTGGCGTTGCGTTGCGTTTTACATGATTAGGGCCAAAAAGTTTTCTAAACGCTGCTTATTTTTTTTCACTTACTTTATACACGTAAATTATGTTAGTTTTCAAGCGTGAAATAAACATATTTCATATCTCTAAAGTTTCTACGCAAGGAATTCCAAACAGAAATCATGCAATATTTCATAGAAGTGCAAGCGATTCAGTCCGAAGTCTCTTTTACATCACTGTTTCCGAGGATTACTTAGTTTTTTCCAAGAAATGTCTGATTCAGACAATGTCGGAGTATTTTGCTGGCTGGGTACATATCAATTATTTCTGGCATACAATTTGAAACTTTTGTATGTAAAACTATTTGAGAAATTTTACTATTTTATTTAAAACAATAAACCAAAATAATGAAATAGCAAACAAAAGTTACAAATTCTTTTAACTAAAATAGTACGATAAATAAGAAATTTCAAACAATACAAAAGAGAAATAAGTTTGTTGGATTATGGTCTATTATAACTGCTTTGACAAAAGCAAATAATTGTTGTAAAATAGTTTTATTGTCGTTTCCCTAAAAAGGAAATGTTTTTATTTCTAAAAGATAAAGATGAATAAAAAATTTACAAAAATGAAATGATATGACCTTGTGGTTTCAAAAGGAATAATAAAAACAAAAACAATAAAATAAAAAGAATAAGTTACGGAATAGTTGGATGTTCTTACAGATAGCAAAAGTTTTAGAATGGTTTACCCCACAACCAATAGCCAGAGACAAAGAAGCTTCTGACACTAGGAGAACATTTTGTAATCCTTTCTATAGACAGCATCACTAAGCACTGAGTTCTATGCTTTTACATTATTATAAAGAAGATGCATAAGTTATGCTTCAGAAATTAAGAACCGAAAACTTAAAATTAAAGTTTTTCATTTGAAAAATTCAAAACTCATGCGTACAAAATAAATTGTTTTTCTATCAGTTAAAAAAAAATAGGAAACACAAAATAGATATTTATTTTTAAAGTACAATATGTGTTTTGTACATAAAAAGAAACAAAAAACCAAAAATTAAAATTTTAAAAATACACAAAAACGTTTATTTTAATTTTATTATTATTTTTTTTTTTTTTTGAAAAATATTTATCATTGGGGTTCACAACGTGTTTTCAACTGTACAAAAAAAAAAAATAAAAATTATTTTGTTTTATTTGTTTTTCAAAGTTCAAAATAATAAAGTTCTTAAAAAAACGTTTTTGAGAAAAATACTTTTTTTTTGTTTTTAGAAACTAACAATAAAAACTCTATTTAAAGTTAAAATTGTGAATTTTAATTAAAATTATAACATAAATTTGTGTTTAAAATTGCAATTGCAAAAAATTTTAAGAGATTCTTAATTATCAAAACTAGCTGCTGTTGCATTAGCTGTACCCGCAACACAGGTATCTGTGGAGACAGCCTTCAGTGCTTTGCCAATTATTATGACCAAAAATAGAAGGAATTTAAGTTCTGAGCATGTAGAAAATTTATTGTTGCTCAAACTCAACATCAAGCTAATTGATAAGATTACTATTTAGTTCTAGGATAATCTTTATCATGTTATAACTACTTATTATTAATCAGCTTTATATTTTTTACTATAATTTTGTACGTATGAGTTTAAATTTTGTCAATTAAAAAAATTCAATTTTAAGTTTTCGGTTCATTTTTTTCTTTTCATGTAGAAAATAATATTGTACTGAAAAAATAAATATCTTTTTTTTGTGTTTGCTTTTATTTTTTTAAATTGATGAAAAAAAAAATTATTTTGTACGCATGATTTTTACATTTTTAAAAAGAAAAAATTTAATATTCTGTTCGTAATTTTTTGTACAAAATTACAAAAAAAAAAAAATATTTTTCTAAAAACCTTTTTTTTGAGAACTTTATTATTTTGAACTTAAAGAAACAATATCAAACAAAATATTTTTATCTATTTTTGGTTATTGTACAATTTAAAATATTTTTCGAACACCAATGATAAATATTTTTTAAAAAACATAAAAAAAAAAAACCTTTTCCGGTCCTTGTGCATAACTTCAGCAGAGAAGAAATTAGTTTAACACTGTGTCTCCCGGCCCTGCGGAGGCATAGAATAAGAACATGGGCAGCATTGAGGATGCGATAGCTGGTTAGTTCACTGCGCGCAAGCTGTTTAGAGCCGAAAGAACTCTGTCTTAACAGTTGCGTTACTGATTACCTTTCAATTTTTCTAAAATTGAATTTAAAGTTGAGTTTTATTAAAATCTTCCGTTTTTGAAAATCTATTTCAAAAGTACTGTTTTAGAAATAAAATTATTTTAAAACAAGTCGGGGTGCTATATTAACATGTGCCGAATCTCTGATACCCTCCACCGACAGTAAGAATGTTTGCGAAATGGGCTCTATATGCGACATGTAAATTAATAAGCCAAAGAGTGGGCATTATATGTATGTGGCCTATGATAAATTATGGACCGATCTTTATCAACTTTTGTACAGTGATTTACAGTCTTATCACACTCTGGCGGACCAATTTTTACTACGATAACAAAATTGGTTACGGGTTTAGGATTGTTAAAGTGGTTTCCGAGATTGGGCCTTTTACAGGCGTCATAACGCTGATGTATTTTGGCATCAGTACTATGACAAGTGTGATCGTTCTTGACCCGATGACACTTTTCATCATTGTGATGTCAGCCTTAACATCACTTGGCCAAATTGTTATTGGGCTCAAAAATTTAAATAATGACATCAATGGGATGGATGGCAAACGGTCATTAAATTGAGTCATTGGGATTGACTTAAGTCAAAGTGAGAGAATATTATTATTTACTTACCCGTTACACAAAATGTTGCATCAAATAGATATCACTGTAGTCATTGTTTGGTCAATACTTTTGTATGGAGTCGAATCATAATTTAGATTTTTGCAAAAATATAAAATCAAAGTATGCTGTATGAAAATGTTCATGCATAAAAACAAAATTAGAAATTTAAGTTTAGCAGTTCCCAATATCGTTGGGTTTAAGCTAAATAAAATTTAAATAATTGCACGCAGAGAAAAAACATGTTTAATGAATGGTCACTACGGTCATTTTTATTCATATTTGCCTAATATGTTTACCGTAATAAACTTATCTTAGTCCTTATATAGCTAACATATTTTAATTCACTATAATAATATTATATGGTGTTTTACACCTAAAAAGTTACCGTGATCTAGCTAAACATATTTAATTATGTTGAATGTTTGCTATTGTAATTTCAACTATACAAATAAAATCATAATATTAGCTGTACACAAAAGGTATGTTTGATACCATCATTTTTGTTCGCTTTAAAACACAATCTCAAAATGAGCAAACATTTATTGTCAAAACAAATAGTGTGCGTTTATAAAGCAAATAAAATCTTCTTCCACGTCATTTTCCGTCTGCGAGAGTCAGTTAATCAGGAAACATGAATGACTCTAAAATAATAAAAGTTTTTTGGGTGAAAAAGTGCATGGCCTGATTGCAAAATTAAGGAAATAAATTATTATACGTTATTTGAAACAGGTAAGTAATATATGTATAAATGTATGTATTTAATTTTATTTTATTTTTATATATGATACAAAGTATTTTTAATAAAACATGAAATTTTTTAAATAAATTTTTTTATTGGTTTTATTGTCAGACCCAATAAAGTTAGGAAGATCATTTGGGTTTTTCTTCTAAACCCAATAATATTTTTGAGACAAAAATAAGCTATAAAATTGTCTGAACTTATATTGTTACTGAAGACGTGTTTGACACAATCATAACCACAAACATTAATGATAGTTTGCGATTGTGATTGTATCAACCACGTTTTTTCTTTGCGTGTGTTCATTGTGTTGTGATTTAAATGTCTGTCGCGTTAGTTGAATTAAAACGAAATAGATTACCGACAAACCGCCTGACGTGTCGCGCAAGCAATATACTGAAATAGAATCAGGAAAGGGTTTGCTGTAACACTTTTTAAAATCGCAATAAATGAGTCTTAAATGATCTGTAGAAAAGTTTTGTAAATATAAACAATAAAATTTAATAACTTTTTTAATTTGCGAAAAAAAATATGCCGCCAAAAAGTCGTGGATCATTTCTTTTTTTTGTCTTTAGTCCTTTTTTCATCCATACATGATCTAGAAACTAAATCCGCTATCATATTAGAGTTACCACAAAATTAAATTTATTCCAGAGCACCGTGTAAAATGCATCTAATTTGCAAAAATCTAAATTATTTACATACAAAGATGATGTACTTGGCAAAAGAAAAAATTTGATACCCATATTGCCCTATTTAAAACGAAGGGTTACCTTCGCATTTTTGTCAACACACGAACTAGCACGAATTTCAAAAAAAGCTGAGACCCGTATTTAATTAAATCGACTTAGGATTAATATATGTTAATTTGGCATTTTTATTACAAACAACCCCTAACAAAAAAATTCAAAAACCGTTCTTTTTTACGGAATATCCTTAAAAAAGAACATGTATGATCGTCCTTGGACAAATTGTATATACAGTTGGACGCGCCTTAAAAAACCTTTCTTATGATACCCATGTTGTATATGTTGGTAAGGAACAGATTCTCAAATTAACAATACATACAAAAATAGACCCTTTTTCAAAATGGACCAGCTCACGAGAGGTCAAAGCTGGAGTCGAAAAATTTTAAATATCATCTTAAAAAAGTCCAAGGTTCAATTTGAGGAGGGTAACCCTTGCACGAATTTCGCTGCCATACAACTTGAGTCGCTCTAATATATATGTATATTAATTTAGTTTAATGTTTGAGAAACCTGGCATGTAATCGCTTATGGTCAAATTTGGATATGCAATAAAAGAAGAAGAAGTAGTCATAGTATAGATGACTCATAAAAAATGACAACGTTTTAAGATGACGTTCGTCATTGGATTGATATCACTTTTTGCCTTATTGATGGCATTTGTAATAACATTGATGTCACAATTCTGATATTTGTGTATCATCAATATAAAGATCCCTCGCGAATGGGTAGTCATCTTGCCGCGATGCGAGGGCTTAAGTACAAGGACGTTTAGAGTCATGCTGGCGGTAGTGACGTTAGTCAAGACCGGTAGGGCCTCCCATGCCAGAAGGGTCTAAACCGAGTACGAACCAAGATCTACCCCCCCCCCCCCCGTCTATTAGCGTCTGTTTCTCCTAGTTGGAGCGGCTAATGACTAGGTCCGCTGGCCTTTTTACGGTCAATTGTTTGCCTTCTGAAGGCTGTCGGTCCGCAATAAAATCCATCAGCTTCTGTTCTCATAGTGAGCGGCTGATGGTCTGCGTCTGTCTCCAGAGGAGCGGCTGGTATAATTTCGCCTGGCAGTAGGCATAAAATGCAACCCCACCACACCCCCCACGAAATGTCCGAAAATTCACGCCCTACGTATCCGGTAAAGGGCTTCATAATCTCCGGAGACCCTACTACTACAGCGTCGGTATCAGGCTGTAGTATGTCGAATGCTACTGAAACCTCGACTAGCAAGGTGGTTGCGCCAGGCTCTGCTAGTCGATTAGCTACTAGTGCGCAAAAACTCACGGCTAAGCCTTCAGGCGGTCGTAAACCAAGCTTGGTACAGGGTTCTTCGAAACCAGGTACCTCCAAGGCTTCCCAGGTCCGGACGGGAGAAAAACCCGTCAAAACCCCTTCCTCGGGTGCTGGCTTGACGGTGCAGACTCAGTCTACCGGAAATCCAGTTTCCCATGTGCCGAAACCTGTACAAAGAGAGCATACGAAGAAAGATTCGATGCCCTCTGATGTACCTCCCCCAGCCTCTACGGCAATTATTAAAAAACCCCAAAGGCACATAAACCCATCCAAACGGGCCTTTATAACCAGGCGCTCCGCCTACAAAATCATCAGCCGACTTGGTGAAAAACCAGTTGGTGAGCTCACGGAGCAGGAGAAAACCTCTCTCCAGTGGGCAAAAACCCATATTGAGGGTTTAAAACGTGCACCTCCCTCTGCAGAGGAAGGCAATCCTGAACGGAAGCCAACCGAAGCAGCGCCTAAACGGCAGCGGTCTGGGGAGGACACGCTTCCTGGGACTAAAAGGTCCAAACACACGCCTCAACGGCCGCAAAACAGGTCGTACAAAGATGTGGCTAAAGACCACCTCATTTGGGCGATCATTGACCGCAACGCAAGTGACGGCACCATTTCGTCCAAAAACTGGAAGCTGGTTGTCGTCGCACTTAGTAGGGCGTTCCTGAGTGTTCTAAGGGGAAACCCTGGACCACCACCACAGTGTGAAGATGCCGGTTGGTATCAAGGGCACATTAAATTGATAGCGTGTGCAGATGAGCGTTCAGCGCTGCTGTACAAGGATGCCGTGGAGTCCCTGGGGGAAGTTTGGCAGGGCGCTAAGATTGAGGCAATACCTCTGGCCGATGTACCGCAAAGGCCCAGATCTATTGCCAAGATCCCCGCTGAGCCATCCGACCCCAAGGAGATCCTGGAAATAATACAGCTAAGTAACCCCCAGCTACCCACACAGGACTGGAAAGTAGTGAGGGTTTCTCAATCTGTTGAAGAGTCCAGGAAGGCCACTGTTGTGATAAACAGTGACTCTCTGCCGTCACTTCGGAAGATACAGGGGAAGATTTTCTATGGATTTGGAACTATCTTCCTCCGAGTCTATAAAGGTGACGACAAAGGGAAGCCTCAAGCTCCGGCGACTACCACCACCACAACAACAGCATCAACGGAGCGTATGGAAGACGAATCTGCTACGTCATCGGCCAATGAAGACACCCAATCGGTCAGTGGACTTGTGGGTGACTTCCTTGGTAAGATGAGAGTGGCGGATGATGAGGACATCCTTCTGGAATCGGACGACGATCCAGAGGATGCCAACGTCACAGTCGTCCATAGTGATGAGCTATGATGAAGGTGACACAAATCAACCTTCATCACTCTAAAGCGGCGTCAGCTGCCCTTCTCCTCCGATTAGCTCCAGGCACGGAGGAGCTTATATGCATCCAAGAACCATTGTTGTATAGAGACAGGGTTTGCGGACTCAGATTAGACGGTTACAGTACTCTGTACGCAGCCGATCAAGGTAAGACCAGAGCTTGTGTTATGGTCAAAAACATCCTTAAAGCTTTCATTCTTTCTGATTTTAGCGATAAGGACACATGCACTGTCGCAGTAGAGTGCAAAACCAGTACAGTCTTGTTTATGAGCTGCTACATGGCACACGACCAGGGTGCTAACCCTCCAAACTCCACAACCAGGAAGGCGATGTCGCACGCTAAAAGGCACAACATCCCCCTAGTAATATGTGCAGATGCGAATGCACACCATACCGTCTGGGGCAGCTGGGATGTCAATCCACGAGGTGAGTCGCTTTTGGACTTCATAGTAGAAAATGAACTAACAGTAGTTAATAGGGGTAGTGAGCCCACCTTTATTGTGACTAACAGAAGGGAGGTTCTTGATATTACGCTTATTAGTGATAAGTTCGCGGATATGATTAGCGATTGGAACGTGTCTAAGGACTGTTCCTTCTCTGATCACATGTATGTTGATTTAAATTTTTCCTTTAGAGTTGATTCAGTTAAACCCTACACGAACAGAAGAAGGACTAACTGGTCTATCTATGCGAGTGTACTCGGCGACAAGCTGCCTATGTGCCCAGTTCTCATAGACAGTGTATCCATGCTCGACTCCGCAGTGGAGTCATTGACCGGTGCCTTAATGGAGGCAACTAACGAAGCCTGTAAAATAATGGACAGGAGGGGCAAAGCTAAGCCCATATGGTGGAATGCGGAAATTGCTGAAAAACGCAAGGAAAGCAGGAAGCTCTTTAATGAGGCAAAACGTAATGGTGTTTGGAACAATTACAAGTCCTCAGTTAATGGATTCAAGAATCTTATAAGGAAGGCCAAGAGACAGTCATGGAGGAAATTCTGCAGTGACGTGGAAAACTCCTCGGAGACAAGTCGGCTTCGTAAGATTTTATCCTATAATCCAGCTATTCCATCATTTATACGGAAGATGGATGGAACCTGGACCACAAACAGTCGGGACACCCTTGAGGTCCTGATGAATACACACTTCCCTGGTTGCACTGATGATGTGCCTAGGGAGGAAACTTTTAGTGGCGTTTGGGATATCTCTAATATTCCGATAACTCGCCATCGTGTGGAATGGGCGGTCAAAAGCTTCCATCCCTTTAAATCTCCAGGCCCGGATGGCATTATCCCAGCGGACCTACAAAATAACCTGGGAATATTGATGCCATGGCTCTTGGCAATATTTAGAGCCTGCCTGAGTCTCTCACATGTCCCAGCAACGTGGACATCATATAAGATCGTCTTCATCCCCAAGAGTGGGAAGACATATCACACTATGGCTAAAGACTTTAGACCAATTAGTCTATCCTCCTTTCTACTGAAAACACTGGAGAGGATTTTGGATATTCACATTAGATCATCATTAGGACCCAATTCCCTGTCACCGGCTCAGCACGCCTACACGAAGGGAAGGTCCACTGAAACTGCGCTTCACTCATTGGTGGGCCACATAGAGAGATCCCTGCATTACAAGGAATTTGCTTAAGTGGCATTCCTGGATATTGAGGGCGCTTTCAACAATGTTAAACCAGAATCGGTTATTAACGCTATGAGACATTTGGAGATCGACCCAGCGATCATTCAATTTGTCAGCAGTATCTTGCACTTCAGGCGTATCGAATCCAACTTGGGCGCCTCGAACATTTCAAAGTTTGCGACTAGGGGCACCCCGCAAGGTGGTGTACTGTCACCTTTACTTTGGAATCTGAATATAAATACCCTACTCAGAGCCATGGAAAGGACGTGCTGCAGAACGGTCGCATATGCGGATGACGTTGCAGTTGTGGCTATGGGTAAAGATCCCAGACTTTTGTCTGAACTAATGGAGTCCGCACTGGACGTCCTAACAAAATGGTGCCAGGGATGTGGACTGGATGTAAATCCCGCCAAAACAGAACTGGTACTTTTCACAAGGAGATACAAAATTCCCAAATTTAATACCCCGAGGATAAAAGGGGTGTCACTGGAACTGTCTGACAGCGCCAAGTATCTTGGGCTAATATTGGACAGTAAACTGAACTGGAGGATGAACACCAGCTCCAGGACTAATAAAGCGGCTACTGCATTATATTGCTGCAAAAGGGCCATTGGCCTAAACTGGGGAATTAACCCGAGGAATGTATACTGGCTATACGAATGTGTCATTAAACCCATTCTCTTCTACGGGGCAGCTGTTTGGTGGCCGGCGCTCAAGGCGAAGAGTCATCAATCCAGGTTTGAACGTACAATGAGAATGGTGGCGATAGCGGTAACAGGTGCCATTAGAACAACCCCCTCTAAGGCATTGTTTACGATACTGAACGGGTTACCACCGGACATTTTGGCGAAAAGGTTAGCTGCGAACGCGGCGGTAAGACTAAGGGCCACCGGAGCATGGAGGGATTATAATATCGGACATGCCAACATTCTGAATGATATTAATTGGCACATGGATGTTGATTATGTCACACCCGAGCCAATCTTTGATCCTGGCTTCACGGTAAGCATTGTGGATAACGTGGTCCACTATGATGACCTGCAAATCCCCGCGAATACGATTCGAATCTTCACGGACGGGTCTAAAACACTGTATGGTGTCGGTTCTGGCATATACTCCGAGCAGCTAAACTGGAGCATTCCTATAAGGCTGCCGGACCACTGCAGTGTAATCCAGGCCGAGATAATGGCCATCCACACAGCCGCGAAACGCATCCGGTACGGTGAAATATCTGGAAGGGATATTCACATTATTACCGATAGCAAGGCGGCCATAAGATCCCTGGAGAATGTGTTCATCACATCGAGAATTGTCCGAGAATGCCGGATGTCTCTGGAGGAGATAGCGAGACATTCACTGGTCACCCTTAATTGGGTCCCCGGACACGGGGACATACATGGGAACTGCATGGCGGATTCGTTGGCGCATGCAGGTACCACCTTGAATCGGGACGGTTCCACATATGTAGGTGCTTCACTCCCAAGGTGTAAGCAACTTTTAGCGCATAAGTTTCATCTTATCGCCAGTCAGAGGTGGCACGATGAAACCACCTGTGGGGAAACCAGGAAAATCTGGCCCATCATAGATGAAAAAAAGGACACGGCGGGCATTACAGCTGTCCAGACATCATCTAAGAAACCTAACTGCGGTTATAACTGGCCACTGGCCAATTGGGAGGCACGCCCAGAGGCTGGGGCTCCCTTATAACGACTTGTGCAGAAGTTGCAGCGATGAGGAGGAGGAAGAGTCAACGGAACATCTTCTCTGTAACTGCCCGGCTTTCGGAGACTTAAGACTCAAAATGTTTGGTCGAAGAACCCTTGGGGACAAAACTTGTCTCTCTGATGTTGACGTAAATAGGATCCACTCCTTTATTGAATCGACCGGTTGGCTGCATGGGAATACTAGCAGCCAGATTTCATAGGACCCATGGGAGACGGCGTGATATGGTAACACAACGGGAACTAAGCAATGGACCCACGTGAGCTGTGCTTGATCACGGCTGCCAATGGAACCTAACCTAACCTAATATAAAGATGCATTTTTCTATGAATGTATGGGGCACTTGGTAAATTAAACACCCATCATAACGAAATTTGACAATGTGATTTCTAGTCTACTATGCCAGTCGAAATTTTATTTCAACTGTTGCGTCTAAAACCGCAATGGAAAATGTTTTCCCAGATTAGGCCTTATATGGGGCCTACGGTTAATTATGGACCGATCTTTACGAAGTTTCGTGGTATGATTTCTAGTAATATAAAACGATTCTGTCAAAGTCTTAGATCAATCTGTGAATTCCGTAACTATTTATGTTAGTTTTTGTAACATAGTTATTAATTTTTGGGAATGTTTTTACACATTTAGATTCATAACTCATATCCTACTGAAGCGACTTTGTTGGTTTTAATTCTCAAACGGCTTGTTTTAACTATAAACAACATTGGACCATTATTGGTATTTTCTTTTAATTCATTCGAAAGTAGAAGGACATATCTAAATCAACTTTTATTACTCAAGGCCCGGAATATTTATAAGGGGTGATTCCTGGTCAGGTTTGATTTTTATGCTTTTTTTTGGAAAGTAGTCATGGAAACCTCTCACACCACAGCAGCGTCTCCAAACTGTTCAGCTTGTATTGTTGATTGTATTACTAAAATCATCGTTCTGTGAAAAATAAAAATCCGGCGTTTTATCATGAAATTTTTTTCAGTGATGAAGCACAATTCTGGCTGAATGGATACGTTAATAAATAAAACTGCCGTATTTTGGATGATGAGCAACCCCAAGAGTACCAAGAACTACCATTACATCCACTAAAACCAACGTTATGGTGTGGCTAATGGACTATTGGAATCATTGGTCCATATTTCTTCAAAAATGAGGAAATTTGAAATATTACCATCAATAGAAACCGTTATCGTACCATGTTAAGGAAATATGTTCTTCCTGAAATTCAAGCGCATGGTCTCGGTGAGCTCTGGCTTCAACAAGTCGGCGCTACGAGCCATACAGCGCATGCAACAATGACCTTCTTGAGATCGTGTGATATCACACCTTTAAACTATTTTCTCTGGGAATATGTTAAGTCTGAGGTATTCTGGAATAAGCCAGATATGATTACCGCTTGGAAGCCAATAGTACTAGTATTATTTGCGAGATACCAGTCGCTATGCTGGAAAGAGTCGCCCAAAATTGGAGCTTCCAAATGGACCACCTCAGACGCAGTCATGGCCAAGATTTAGATGATATTATTTTAAAACTGTAGATGCCATAAATTGTTCTTTTAACCGATTATAAAAATTTTAAGTTCCCTTTAAAATGTATGTATTTGATTTATCATTATACTTCACGATGAATCACCCGATACTTAATGGGGTCTAAGATGAACATTAAAAAAGTTTCTCACGGAATGAAGAACATAGTATAGCCCCATTCGCCACCAGTGGTGGAGGGTATAAAAAGTACTACCAGAAAAGGACTACTATTCTAGAGTATTTTTATTTTATTTTGTAAAATACTACTTTTTGAAAAGTACTTACTATTAAAAGGCAGTGCTTCATAAAAAGGACTTTTAATTAAAAAGTACTCTTAAAACTACTTTGTAAAACCTACTATATTTTTTAAAGTTCTTTTGGAATAGTACTCATTTTGGAAAACTATCACTTTTCAAAATAAAAACTATTAAAAAACATATGATTTTTGTAGAAATAACCCTTCAAAAAAATCAATAGGAAAAGTTTTTTGTCCCTCCTTTTCTGCAACTTTGGCATACCTCAAAAATATTACTTCTACATGAAACGACTTTAAAGTTTTAAAGTTACAAACAGCATAATGGAAAAAGAAATTATTATTATTTTCTCAAGAGTTGAGTTAACAATATCTTTACCAGAAATATTTACAGCATCCTAAAAATATGCCATTTTTGACTTGGGACGTTTTTGCAGCAAATGAGCGATATTTACTTATTAAAAAATTACTTTATCACACTTTTCTTTTCACCAAAAAAAAAAAAAATAATTGATTCCAACTAAATCGTAAGTTACGAGTATATTAACATATTTTAGCATTTCTAACTAAATATATGTACAAAAGTTACAGAGAATGATCAGAATTATTTATTTTTAAACTTCTTGGAAAAATAAATTCAATCAAATCATTTCTCTTTACTGACATCTAAAGAAAAAATTAATTAATGTACGGCACATCATTTATTGAATAATTTTTGGCCATTAAAAACTTCCAAAGAATTACTGGCTTTAATGTTGTTCATTTTAATGCGTTATTGCAAACTGTACGTGAAAATAAATGTTTGTAATTATTTCTGCCGACATGGTCAGTTATACAATACATAAAATACTTTTTTGGAATATTACAAAAAAAAAGCACAAAAACTTAATTGCTAGAATTATTGTTTTCTACGTTTCAAGTACTAAAAAATCTTAAGTTTCTTCTTTGAAGAAAAACAATTTATGGAAGGGAGAAGAAAAAGAAAACAAAAAAATTCCATTAAAAATGTTAATCATTTTAGTTATTTCAATCATTTGTGTTAAAGGAAAATAATATTATTGTTAAGGATTTTTTTAAAGCTGCCTTGCATAGTACACAACTAGTATGCCGACTCTTTGACAGGTACATAACTGAATTGTCAGTGGTACCTAACTTATGTTTCTATTAGTAAGATTTTTTCATATGTTTTGGTGTATAAAACTATTTCCACCACTAAACATAGTTGCATAAAATCGTATAGAATGTGGTAAAAAAATTTTTTCCAAAATAAAATTTTATTAGTTAAATGAATTTTCAATTTATTTAATGCTGGCTGTATTTATAAACTTTTAAAAACAATGTTTGTAAAATTTTTATGCTGCAATATCGGAAAATATTTAAATAATTTATGATTTCAAATATTATTTTTCATACCACAAAATGCTACTCTGCTGGCTTTAATAATATTAACAACAGAAAAAAATTAATGTCAAATAAATTTATTTAAAAATTTTTAGTTTGTGAAAATAAAAACATTTTGCAAAAGCAAATGAGCAAAATATATTGGAAAAAATTATTAATAATGTGTTTGTGTCATAAAATTAAACAAAAAGGGTTATATTGTGAATAAAATTTTAATTGAAAAATTTCAAATTTTGTTTAGTTTTTGTTGTTTTTATGTGTGTTGAATTCACACAGCACCCATGATGAAATAAACAGGCATAGTATAGAACTAGTATGCCGACTGGTGAGAACGTACTCTTTTTTTTATAACTCTCATCACACATATAGGTTCTGTGTGAATTCAACACACATAAAAACAACAAAAACAAAACAAAATTTTAAATTTTTCACAATATAACACTTCATGTTTAATTTTATGACTTAAACACATAATTAATAATTTTTATAAGTTTTATACACCAATACATTTGAAAAAAATCTTACTAATACAAACATAAAATATGTACCACTGACAGTTGAGTTATGTACCTGTCAAAGAGTCGGCATACTAGTTGTATACTATGCAAACAGGTGGCATTACTACGCCAGATAGCGATTTTTTGCTCTTGTATTGTTTGTCTAGTCTTATGTCAAAGTTTTGTTTATGTTTACAAAAAGTCCACGTTTTGTACTGTGATTATTGTATTGTATTAAAGTTTTTGATTATTAAAATTAAAATTAAATAAGATAGTAACCATAGTGAAATAAAAATTGGCTAAAAAGTAATTTATTTCATCGCGTTCGGCGGCAAAATTTGATTTTAGTTTAATATAATTTTTGACGTATACGGAGACTTATTATTCATTTTTGTTGTAATGTTGTATTTGTTGCCTTAGTGCTGCCACCTGTATTATGTCACCATACTATGCTGCCTTGTTTGTAGTAGTTTCTCTTTTATGAGTTTTATTTGAAGACATTACTCGTCCTATCTGACATAATAATATTTAATACAATTGGGGGATTCACAAGGTATCATAAAGTCATATGTCTTAAAATAATAACATGAAAAAATACGACTGTTGTGAGCAACCCCTCATAATTTAATGTGCTATTTTGAATTTAAATCAGCTGATTAAAAATATATATAAAAATTTTCCACAATGCCAAAAATAAGTTGAAAAACTAAAATAATAGCCAGTTTGTGTGAAAAATACATTTTAGATGTTGTGATGGCAAACTCAAGTATTTTCCATTTTTCGGTCTAGTTGCAAAATTCAAATAAATTTTATTTTGTTTGTTTACCAAACAGCAGAGTCCTAAGCCGATCTAATTTGACGCCGCAAGTAATTTGTCGCAAAAATTGCTAGCCGCAGGTTAAATACAGATGTTACCCGGATAAAACTATACCATCAACGGCAACGGCTACAAAAAATAACGCGGCACGGCTCAGCCGCTCAGCGTTGGACTTTTCTGATTAATTACGACAGCACAATAAACATAGCAAGCAACGTTCTATTTATTTAAGACACTTTTTGTTTACAAACCAACAACAATATTTTTAAACCATTGTAAAATGTTAGAACATTATGACAATAAACCATGATAGCACACCTTGTGAATACCCCAAATATCTAAATTTTTACTGTTTGTCAAAAATCTAGCTTTAAGTTGAAATATGAATTAATAATATTTTATTTCATTACAAAATTAGTTTGCACAAGCTATTTTGAAACAAGCGCGGGAACAAGAGGGTTGGTCATGACAGTGATGTTATATATATTTTTAAAGTCTACACTCAGCCCCGAAAAAATCACCATTTCTCAATAAATTCAAATAAAATCCTTTGTGTTTAATTTATATAAACATTTTATTTAAAGTTGTTCTACATGCATATTACGGTTATGACGTTTAAGCCCTTGTCAAAATTGCCATAAGAAATATTATATAAGTAATCTTTCTTTTTCGCTGCCTTTTAGAAAGTCCGCATCAAACAATTTGTTCTTTATTAAAAATAATTTAATTATTAAATTTAACATAAAGTCTATTCACTGAAGCAAAAAAAAACG
Source organism: Pollenia amentaria (assembly GCA_943735925.1). Classification (NCBI taxonomy): domain Eukaryota; kingdom Metazoa; phylum Arthropoda; class Insecta; order Diptera; family Polleniidae; genus Pollenia; species Pollenia amentaria. The sequence continues at coordinate 204,380,201 of OX031009.1, read as the reverse complement.
GTAAACGGGGAAGGAGAGATAATAAGTTATAAACTCGCAAACAGCTTAATTTTGGTATTCTAAAAGTTGTCTTTAGTCTCGTTTCTGCGTCGTAAGTTATTTCAGGTCAAAAGTCACAAAAGTCAGTTTTTTGCGAATTTATCTCTTTCTATAGCTCCAATGAGATAAACATTTATTAAAACATTGTAGGGCATAAAATTTGCGACAAATTTTATTCAAAAGAATTTTTCATAAGCCCAACCGTTTTTTGAGATAGAGGGCAGATAGCCGGTAGCGCTCAGCAATATTCACTGTAATGTGCCATCATCGCTATATGCATTGGCATGTCTCAGCGATAAAGCAGTGGTAGCTTATTTCAACAAAAGGGGGAAACTGAAATTGTCATTAAAATTTCATTTTGTTAACTCAACTCCAAAACTTTTCGTTGCCCATCTTTAACAAATTTATTATTTCTTGCTCAGAAAAATTCAATTCAAAAGATCTTGACTCTTGTAAAAGAGAATTTCACAAATTTAGCTTAAAACCAAAGCTAAAATGGCGGCAGGCGATCACTCGAAGAAATTTGACAATTTCTAACGTTGCCATATCAACGATTTTATTAAAATGTTGTCACAAATCGAAAACGGTTGGCAAAATAATATATTTTTGCCACATAATTGAAAAGTCCCCACATATCTGCAACTTTTTCCTTACACTGTTGTCGTAATGCTGAAATGATGAATCTGAGTCGGCTTAAAAAACATGTCATCAGTGCGATGACTCAGTATCATCGGAGAAAGGATTCATTAGGTTCAATTTAATGACAAACTGTAATTAAATTAAGTCATTGTAATTAAGTTATTGTAATCATTCTACATTTTATGTATTTAACTAAATAATTTAAAAAAATAGAATATGGGAATTTTTGCACTTCATTTTACTTTTTAACATGAAAAACACAAAATGTGGCATAAAATTGGTGTCACTGTAGTCATAGCATAGATTACGCATAAAATATGACAACATTTTATGATGACGTTCGTTATTGGATTGATGTCACTTTTTGCCTCATTGATGCCATTTGTAATAACATTGATATCACAATTCTGATGTTAGGGCATCATCAAAATGTAGATGCATTTGTTTATGAGTGTACGGCCATTTTTTTAAGAAGAAAATCCCTACGAATAGGGATTTTTCCCTACGTATAACATCACTGGACCATGCTTACCCATAGTATAGTGTATAGTGTAGGACTGGTATCACGCAGTGAAGAAAACTATTTTCAATATTGACACCATCATCAAAATTATTTTTAACGAACACTTTTTAATCATATTGTTGTTAATTTAACCATATTATTGTCATATTATGGTTAAGTTAAACTAAAATTAAATAAATCCTCCATCAACATGCCACAACCACATTATGGTTGCTTCTACACATGTTATGGTTAAATATGGCAATAATTTGTTCACCACTAGAGTTATTTAGTTTTTAATTAACCATAATATTTTCCTCTTTTCCCAGAGCAACATGCTATGCTTCAAAAACAACCATGCTTTTATTAGTGTTAAGTATATAACATGTTCGGAGGTAACTATAATATGTTTGTGTCTTATTGATGGACTACTAATTTAACCATAATATAATTGCCGGTGACAATTTATTTATTGAATAACTTATTGTGTTTTCTTTTCTTCAAAATATGTGACATTTTATTTAAAAAATGCAGTTTTGTGTTCGTTTCTTAAAAAGGTTTTGCTCTCCAAAAGGGAAGCATGTTTTATTTTAAAAAAATTAAATGGCATAAGACATTGAACTTTTCGCCCCGTATAAATCGATAGTAGTGATAGGGCCCTGTAAAATAAGTGATTTCGGTTTATATATGGGGCTATTTTTAAAACGGCGAAGATAGCCTCAAAGTGCAACACAGCTACGCAAAAATTTAATAATTCGGAAAAGTTTGGAAAAATTTGCGAAAATTTTTTATATATCAAATAAGCCATAAAAATGATTAAAGTTCCTAAAACTGAAAGGAATGGCAAAAATTCGGTAAAACTTACAACGCATCTTAGTTAAGTTATGAACCGTAATATGGGCCTTTAAGTGTTTTTCCTTTTTATGTTATTTTGTACGAAATATAAATGCGTTTTATGTTATAATGAAGCGAGTAAGCAACAATATGCGCTATATATATTTTTTATGCGGGCTTTTTCCATTTGGGGTATTAGATCCCATGGGTTTTGTTTGACCCACATAAATGGGATATATTATCCCATTGATATAAATTTGTAAGCCAATTTGTATGTTTGCAGAATGAATAAAAATATATCTGGTGGTAGACTGAAGGAAGAAGAAATCTCAGCGATAATTAATTCCAGTGACTCTTATCTTGAACACTTCAGAATATATTCTCATAGAAAATATTGTTGTATTAAAAAAAATACCGATGTGATATTTTGCCCCAATTTATGGGGTTTAAAAACCCGATTAGACATATAATTCCAGGACATGTCTTATGTCATAAGGATACTAGCTTTTTTTTTAAAAATTTTTTTTTGGCGATTTGTCAAAACTCACTCCTGGCAGTATGTATTGTAATTGAAAGGGTTAAACTTTAAATTGTAACGTCTGAACGTATACGGGTTTTCGAAGGAACACCAAAAAAAAAAACGCAAAACAAATATTGTTGCACATACCCATCGGATGGTCACAGTATGTATATCTACTGCGTTTAAGTTCAGTCCAACGGTTCTCAAATTGGGTCGGAGGATTTTTTTGGGATCCATTAATAATTTGCAAAAGAAATATTCATCCCTTTTATTGTTTAAAACTCTTTTATTTGATTTGTTAGATTTTTCCTTACAAAGTCATTTAAGAACAAAAAAAAAAAAAACATTGTGTAAAATTAGTGGTTACGTTTATTATAACAAATATTTTATGATAACTTTTGTAACTTAATAGTAAGCAAAAACAAATTTTATAATTCCTCGAGGGTCCGCAAAGCCAAAATCGTTGGGAATCTCTGGTTTAAAATATACCTTAAGTTACTTTTATCACCTCGTTACAATTGTTTTTCCTTGAATTTAAAACTTTTTAGTTGCTGTTATAAAAAGACGGTTGCTAAAATATTTCCAGACTTTATTTTAATAACATTTACAAAACTACGCCACAAACTTTATTAAATCGCTGGTTAAGTTCTTCTAAATTAAGTTAAAGAAAAACGGCTTAAAGTCATTTATTAAATTTAAATTTTCGTCTACTAATCTGGCCTTCTTGCTTCATTATCCTCAAAAAAGAAATACATTTCTTTGTTAACAACTTGTTTATGTTTTAGGTCGAGATTGGTAGTAGAACTTTTTATCAAGAAATACTGGGAATTAGTTATAGACTTTCTCGTTTAAATAAACTACGTGATGTGAATTTGATGTGTGTTATGTCATGTTGTTAGTTTTGCTTTTGAGTTTTGAATAAAAATGCTTGTCTGCTTGAAAGTTGTATTCTCCATTTTCCCTTTTTTTATTCCAAATTAAAGAAACAATAACAATAATCTAAAGGATAATGCAATAAGGCCCAAAATAACACATTTATAAGTGTCCGTTTGTATAGAGAGTCAAATAATTTCAAATTATAAAGTAATTTATCTATTTCTTTTGCTGCTTTTAAGTCAGCTTTTTATTAAATGTCTGCGTATAGAAAATGGCCTTAAATTTATTTAAGAAAGCTTAAAACTTTTTATATTGAAAATTCGTGCTAAGAGCTGGAAAAATTTTAAATTTTTTGCAAGATTTGGTTGAAAATAAATAAAATTATGTATTTGCTTAACCTTATGAATCAAACAATTTATATAATCGAATAAATATGTTCGCTTAGTTGTATTGTTCAGAGTTCAGACTGCTTAAAGCCAAGGCGAATTGATGTAGAGGGTGGTGGAAATACTACAACAAGTACAAAATCCGAACACAATTTCCATTAGATTTTATAAAGTAGCTACGAGATTTTGCATATGCTCTTTTGCAAGACCATTCACACCAAACACTAAACCCCGCTGTTGTATTTTATTTGTTGCTTTCGTTGGTCGATATTTTCTGAACACAAGCAACCTTTGACATTTTCCTCTCTAAGTTAGAAAAAAGTAGCTCAGCTGTGTTTTTAACGCAACCTGATAAGTAAATTCGCCTTGCTTAAAGCGTCACCATGGCCTCGAAAAATCTTTTGAATTATAAAGAGAAAAAAGATTTCATCCCAGGACTCGTTTAAACCATTTTGTTTTGCTTCATCAACCTTAATGTTTATTTAAATAAGTTCGATGTATGTACCTTTTTTTTGCTTAAGGCTATTATCCTATTTTCTTTTTTCAGTAAAAACACACAGTTCCTGGCAAGAAAGTTGTAAAAAATAATATGTTAGAATATTAAGTCAGGCAAGACTACCCGTTTGATACCCTATACAAAAAAAAAAAAACATTTTAATGACACGAGAATTCAGCACTATTTAGAAAAAGTACCATTTTTACAATAAATACTCTTTATACAAAAAGTACCCTTTTTACAATAAATACCCTTTATACAAAAAAGTACCTTTTTTACAAACAGTACCCTTTTTGCCAAAAGTACCCTTTTTACAAAAAAGGACCCTTCTTTCAACAAATTACCCTTCCTGCAAAAAGTACCCTTCTTACAACAAATTACCCTACTTGCAAAAAGTACCCTTTAAGGAAAATTATCCGTTTCGGAATAGTTACCTTTTTTAAAGGAAAAACATCTTTAGGAAAAGAGCCCTTTTTCACAAAAGACTATAAAAACTAACGAAAAGTAAATATTTTTCGCAAAATGTGCAAATTGAAAAAATTGGCTAAAGAACCTTTTTAAAAAAGATATTTTTTTCAAATCCTTTCTGTAAAAATTACTATTTTCGAAAACAAATAAATAACAAAAATTACCCTGGAGAATGTGCTTTTTGTAAATAAAGGTCTTTTGTTTTTAATATACACAAAAAAAATTTAAGTAGTTTTTTATAAATTAAAAAAAATTGTTTGATAAGTTTTTCAATTGAATCAATTATATTTTTAGTTGATAGTTCTTCAGTATATTCGTCATTGTTTTTTCGGTTACATAATCAATTAGTCCAACTACGAATAAAAATTCCCCGGGATTTTACTCACTTTTCCCATTTTACAATTGAATTTAAATAGTAAAAATGGGAGTAGGAAAAAAACTCCCGGGGAATTTTTATGCATAATTGGGCTGAATATTTTTATTGGCCAAGACTGAAATATAAAATTTAAAGTCTTTTATTTCTCTCTTATTTTCCCCAAAGAAAGTAGATCAAAGAATTCTCAAATCCTTATACGGGTAACCCCCAAATTGGGGTGAAGTTGTGCTGAAATAATATCCAGTATTTTTCTGAGTTGTTTTTTTTTTTTTTTTTTTTGTATTATCATTCGCTCTAAAGGTTGCAATTTTCAGTTCACTAATTGGAGCAACTGCAGATTTCCAATCAAATGAACATCGCTACCAAAATATTTTTCAATATTCGATTTATAAAAAACAAATATGTCAAAGCGAACTCGTTTACAAATTTGGATTTTAAATTTCCTAGTTCGACTCTATTACATCAAAGATATCTTGGCGCACTTCGTACAGAAAGAGTAAAACAGCGAACCAGCGAGTTTTGCTACAGAAAATGTAAAGAGATAGTTTTGAAAACTACCTTCGATACAATCTACATAAATATTTACTCTCATAAAGTGCTACAAGAACTGTCAAAAGCAATTGTTATCGAAAATTTTTAATTTATAAAACGAACGAGTTAACTCACCTACTGATATTGTAAATTTTCAATTGAAAAATATAAACTTTAAAGAATAAATACATTTTTAAAAACTACAATTTGAAGACACTTTCTTCAAAGTAGTACCCTGTAAACCAATGGTAACTTTGTGTCTGTTTAGTAAAAAAGGGATTAAATTTTAACAAAAAATATCTAAAAGTACTTTTGTTTTTATAAACCTTCTTATATCAAAAATAATTTCTTAAAAATGTTTACCAAAAAGTATAAAATATTTTTCCGAAAACGTATTTCTTAAAAAAATCAACTTTTGGAAAAATTAACCTTTTACAGAAAATTATTATTTTATAAAAAAAATTAATTTTTACAGAAAAACCACCTTTTAATAAAATTACCTTTGCATAAACAAGTTAATTTTTTTAAAAAATACGATGATTTAAACAAAACGGATCTTTTTTCCAAAAAGTTTATATGTATTTACAAAACAATTTCTTCTCATAAAAAGCTCGTTTATACAAAACTTGCTTTCTTGGAAGAAGTAAATTTTATACAAAGTAATTTTCACAAAAAGTACCTTTTTACAAAAAGTACCTCTCTACAAGAAGTACCTTTTTATAAAAAGAACCTTTTTACCAAAAGTACCTTTTAACAAAAAGTACCTTTTAACAAAAAGTACCTTTTAATAAAAAGTACTTTTTTACAAAAAGTACCTTATTACAAAAAGTACCTTTTTACAAAAAGTACCTTTTAACAAAAAGGAACGATATCACAAAAAGTAACCTATTTTACAATAAGGACCCATATTGCAATAAGTAAGAGTGCTACATTCGGTATGCTGTATATCCTTCACTATGGTGCGATAAGAACAGAAAGTTACATAAATACTGCTATTTTGAAATTAATAAATCCCCGTTGTGCCATGCCCACTTCTTCAATCAATCCAAACTTTGCATCTAGCCGCTCTCCAGTTATAAAAAATCTATAAAATCTTTGTATGAGAAGTGCTACGCCCAATTCTCCAATCCCGCAAACATTTTGTCGGGTTTTGTATAATGATAACCAAGATGTTTGTTCGGAATTTGGAAACTTTGGCTCCTGCCTTTCTCCCCGTATACAAAAATCTATGATGGCTTTGTACGGGAAGTGCCACGCCACTTCTGCCTATGTGTACCAAATTTGGAACATTTTTCGCTAACCGTTCTTTAGATATAAAAAAAAAACTATTTTGTGTCACGCTTACTTCTTCAATCCCGACCACATTTTGTGGAATGTTGTGTATTGATAACCGAGAATTTTGTACATAATTTGGAAACTTTGGCTTTTGTCGTTCTCCAGAAATGTAGAAATAAACAACAACAATAGCAAGGGTAAATAAAGGGTTATAAGTAAAATTAGAGGCAGACGTCGTATCTCAGTCATTTACACAGAAAAAATTATTAAATTTCTCCAATCACCAAATTTGTTCTAACTTCATAATATTAAGCTAACAAGTTATTGATTTTGCACCTATTACCAAAATTATTATATTAATTACTAAAAATTTTAAAATTTTGAAGAAATATTTTAATTTTAATTAAAAAAGTGATCAAAAAACTTTGCCATTTCAAAAAATGTGTTAATTTATTTAAATATATATTGACAATTCCCAACAACAATTCTACATGTTTAAATTATTTTATTTTAAACGAAAAAAGTCAATTAAGATTTTTTGATATTTAATTAAAATTTTAATTGAAAATTCATTTCAAAACAACTAAAATGCTACTTAAATCAAAATGAATTTTTTAATTTTCTTTCACCTAAAAAAATAATTGATTCAATTATCACATTAATTGAATTTAAATAATTTTTAAACCATTTTTTTAATTGATAAATCACTTTTTTCTGTGTATATTTCAATAGTGAACTTTACCGGAGTATTTGTGAAATCAATATACATTTTATTACACACGGATAGACGGACATCGTTAAATCAATTTCGCTATTCATATGGACCCACTTTATAGGGTCTATGATCAATGTTGTAGAAATTACAAAAGGAATGCAAAACTTTTACCTTTGTGGATGGGTTTAAAAAGGGACCTAATTTACAAAAAGTACCTTTTAATAATAACTTAACTTTCTTCTAAAAGTACCTTTTTTCAACAACTAACCTTTTTACAAGAAGTACCCATTCACAAAACAATTTTTTCTTAAAAAAGCTAAAGTTTTTTTTTTATTATTCGTACACTAAATCCCGCGAAGCTTTTTGCTTGTCTGCAGGAGACCAGAGTCTCTGGCGGGAATCGCAACCACGGTACTGATAGACTAGCTCACTACCAGCTAGCTTACCGGGGCACCCCCAGGTACAGGTTATTTTACAAAAAGTACCTTTTTAAAAAGTGTTGTTTTAATATTTTGCAAGAAGTGCCTTCTTTTAAATGGTTCTTCCTCTTTATTAACTGTCTACATATTTTACAAAAGGTACATTTTTGCAAAAATCAGCTTTAAACAAAACAGTTCTTTTAAGAAAAACCGTATGAATAATTCAAGTAGTACCTATTTAAAATAAAAAAAATGTCCAAAAAAAAAAATACTTTTTTCAATAAAAATATGCATTTCTTTTGCAAAAAGTACCATCGACTTTCTATTACGCAATGAATTATAAGGACTTTATAAGTCACATAACACTCATAAATAGATATCACATTATTTACCAACAATAACAAGCTACAATAAATTTCCCAAAAAAAAAAAATTATAAACACATAAATAAATAATAGTAAATTGTGGCTCATTTTTAATAGAATATTAAAAAAAAGCCATGTGTCACACAGAACTTTAAGTTGTTAAACTTTTCACTTACCAGCAGGGATTTGTAGAGCGGCAAAGTCTGCGGTCCAAGTATAAAAATAATATAATCCATCCGCGAACAGTTAAATTTTATATTTTCTGGATGGCAGTCATTCAACTCATCATAGTAATTGCTGTCATCAGTTATTTTTGGATCAGCATTTAACAAAAAGGTGGCTGCTGAGGAGGAGGATAACGATGTGGTGTTTGTGGCTGTCTCGTTATTGAAGGTTGCAGAATTTGTAAAGTTTGTATGACTGCTGCCAAGTGTTGGGGTGGTATAATTTAAAATAGTATCGGTGGGTTTGTACTGTGGGGGAAAGGAGGCGGTGGTTTCATTGCTGATACTGGTTAAATTTGCGCCTGTAGTAGCTATTGTTGTTGTCAGCCATTGTGTGGCAAAATCAACAACAACCGCCGTTGTATTTACTACAAAATCCGTGAGCAGCCCCATTGAGGAGTTTTGGTCATTTGGTGTTGCGAGTGGCGACGATATGGGCGAGGATAATAGAATATCAAAATTATTAGTGTTATTACTTTGTTTAGCATTTTCTATTATATTCGTTATGGCGGCTGTTGAATTTAAATTATTTACATCAAACATTTCAATCATATTTTTCTTTGTTGTTTTGTTTTGCCTTTTTTGTGGGTTTCTTCTTAAACTTTGCGTTTTTGTTTCACGCTTCCTTAGCTCAATTATCTGATTTGTTTTTCACTTTAACATATTTGTTTTTTTTTTATGGATGACTTATAATTTTAATATTTTATCTTTTTATTACTGGTTAAAAATTTTCTGTAAAGATATTAAGATAAAAATGTTATTGTTAGACATAGTGTATTAGTATATTTAATTTATAAGTTTTATTAAATCAAAAATATTTGTAATTTTTTTTTGTTGTTAAATTATATTATGTGTTCAATTTTTATTATTATGGAATTCAATACCAGCTGCTATTTAAATATTTTAAATGAAAATATTTTTATCGTCAAATCATCTTCAATGATGGTCGGGCTTTACCGACTATACTTTTAAAAGGATTACAGATTTTATAGAGAGCATAATGCCAGAAAAATATAACAACATTTTTCAAATGAAGATCTATTTAATTTATTATTGGCAACGTCAGATTCGCTCATTTATAGCATTTGAAATCAATGGAAAGCAGAACATCAGGGCTAAGATACAGAAGCAAAATAGCTGCTCGAGGAAAGAAACAATAAATTTCTTAAAAACTGCTGAACCGATTGAAATGAAATCAAACTGGAAAAAAATTCAAGTTGGCATCCCTTCATCAAATTCAAATGTTTCTAAAATATCTCTATCGCTTCACCAGTTACAGACTTTTGGCCGATGTAAAACGATTCTGAGCCACTGTGCGTCGCACAGTGCTTAGACCCTATATAGCGATGGGAGAAAAATATAAGAAGTAGTCCCAGAGTTTTGAAATTTGGGACACTTCGATAAAGTACTTTAATTAAGAAAAATGTCATTAAATCGGACAAAGGGCACGCCTACTGTCCATATGTGGTTAGAACAAAATTTTCAATATTGGCTATATAGCTGCATAGAAAGTCGTAAAATCCATAGGTCTTTTACATCCCGTATTATTAACTTGTAAGGTTTCTAGGTCCTATCATATATACTTTTTCGTAAAGAAGCTATAACACTTAAAAAGTTATCCGATTCTCAATAAATTTGGTATGGTGTTTATTATTTATTAAACAAACGATTTTCCAAATTAAATTAAAGCTTAACTGCCGTATTCATAAAAAAAATAAAATAGATTTCAAACGTATTTTAAAACTAAATTTCCATACAAATTTTCCTTAAAATAGATTTGATATCCAACTTAGTTTTTTATGAATACGGCAGTAATTATATAAATAGGAAATAAAAAAAATTGGCTAAAAAAAACTTTCGAACACTCCACCAAAAAATTGTTCTTACTACAATTGTTCTTTGGCTGTTGCCAAAAAAAAAAAATTCTGTCACGTACCAATCTTCAATTTAATTTAATAATAACGGCAAATAATAAAGGTAGGTGTTAGGTAAATTACACTAATTCACATTTTGAAAACATTCTTGAAACAATTAAAAACCAATGTCATCTGTGAATTTAGCGCCATCTTGTAGCGTCAAAAAGAGACAGACACAATTTGTATACTTATTTTTATACCGTTTACCGTCACTAGTGGTGAACTAGGGTATAATAAGTTTGTCATTCCGTGTGAAACTTTTTTATTATACATCTAAGACCCCATAAAGTATATATATATTCTGGGTCCTTGAGTAATTCAAAGTCGGTTTAGCTATGTCCGACTGTCTGTCCGTATATACTTCCATGGAAAACACGCTCACTTTCGAATTCTGCAAAAGAGAATAAAAGACTTGAACTTAAATTGTTTGTAGTTATCCTAAGCAGCTTGGGATTGAAATCCAGCAACATTGGTTTAGTAGGATCAGATGTATGAATCAAAATGTGGAACCACCACCCAAAAAATTTTGTTACAAAAACTAACATATATTTTGGAATAATGCTAAATTCATTTCATACCATACCATATCATAAATTTCGTGAAGATCGGTCCATAATTGACCATAGGCCCCATATGAAGCCTACTCCCGAAAAACAGGTTATTACGCCTAAAACCGTTATAAATAGTACTATCATAATAACATTTAATACTTCACAGTTTTATAGAACTAGAAATCACACTAATAAATTTCATGATGGTCGGTCCATAATTTACCATAGGGCCCATATAAAGCCTACTCTAAGAAATTAGTTAATACGGCTAAAACCGTAGCAGATATAGATATCGGGGTAAAATTTTTTACAATTTAGCTCAATATAGCCATTAAAAAAGTCTTGCAATTTTGTGATATACGGTCCATAATTTACCTTAGATCCCATATTAAGCAGCCTTCTTTAAATTCACTGAAAACGCTAAAACAAATTTCAATGCAGTATTGATTTAATTTGATTTAATTTATTCTTAATTATTTTTTAATACCAGAAATCAGTCTACAGAATTTTGGGATGATTGAACCATGGGTCCAATACAAATTAATCTCCTGAAAATCATTTTAGTTCGGCTTAAACTGTTACGAATCATGATATTTTACTCAAGCTAGTTAACATTTATAAATAGAAAATATAATATAGGTCTAACCCGCAATCAATTTTAATGTTGACGTTCGTGTTAATGAAGATTAGTTTATAATATATAACGTTACCTAAAACGCAAATGGCCCTATCTAACATTTTGAAAATTGTACAGGAGAAGCAAAAACTATTTAATATGATAAATTTATAAATTGCATTAAACTGTTTATAATTAATTTTTCTTCTATTTTTCTTGTGAAACCTACCAGCTGGTTTTACAATTAGCAATGTTGCATATTTTACAAAATGTGGAGGGTAGCAAAGATTCGGCACAGCCGAATATATCACTCTTACTTGTTTTTCTTGTAGTTATTAGAAACCCGTATAAAATTCCGAAAACATAAAAAAATCCATAGGCCATATTTTTCCTTCTTTTTTTGATTTTCCATCAAAGTTAAAAAATTTTGCAGCTTAAGAGAATAAAACTAATTTTTAAACCAATAAATAATACTTATAAGAAAAGAATTCACATAAAATGATTTCACAGTTAGTTCTAAATGAAGTTACTCCAAGAAATTACTTTTTTAGAACAGTGTTCCTAAAGCATGTAAAACTCTAGTAGTTGCTTAGCCATTTTTTATTTAAATTCTTAAACTTTGGCGCCCTCTAATTTCATTAAATTTTAATTATATTCTAACCTATTGATCTATACATTTTTATGTAAGATTTTTTATATGACTTTTTTTTTTTTTTTTTTTTTTTTTTTTGATTTTTGTCTATGGGACACAGCACTGTGCGTCGTGTCTTTGATTTTATAAATACAATAAGCTGTGTATCGCTCTATGGATTATTGACAACTAATTCTTTATATGTCTGCAGTTCAGCAACATTTTGCACTATTTGCAAAAAGGACTGCCAATTCAAATCATGACATTCTTTTTGCGCCACCTTGTAAATTAAAATGTCCCTGATACATAATCGTTTGCGGTCTAAAGTGGTTACTAACTTTTTTTTTTAAAGTTTCCATAGAAAAACTAGAACTTACACAACAATTTATAGATGTTTCTATAAAAAACAATTTATTTAACACGCTTTTATTTTATTTATAATGTTTTTTTTTAATTTCAATTATTGAGATAATTTAATTTTTTGTCATTATAATTATTATGTATAATTTTGTTTATTATTGCAAAATTCTGTACAGATACAACTTACATCACTTTTGCTGTTTAATTAAATGCAAAAGCTCTTAAACTAATAAATTATTTTAGCAAAAAATGATTTCTTAATTTTTTGGTTAATTTCTCAAAACATTCACACACATTTTCTTTCGGAAAAAATTACAAACATCTAAAAATATTAAAAATTTCTTTGAAAGTTGAAAAATTTTATTCAAAATAAGTTAACATTTTAACTGATTTTATAAAAAAAAAAAAATATAATCGTTTCAACGAACAAAATAAAAAGCCACCATTTACACGTTAAATTTTTACACACTAAATATTTTTAAATGCTCATCGGTCTTTTTCACCACAAACGTCAAAAGTAAAAAAAAACAGAAAAAAATTGTGCAAAATTAAATTATGAAAAATAACGATAAATTTAAAACGAAATTGGATGAAAATTGTTTAATTGCGCACAGCCGAACCGGAGAATAGACGAATGGACACTTGAGTCGGTTGATTGGTTGGTTGGTGGTAACTGTAATGCGAACCACGAACGTACCAGCGAACAAGCGAGCAAGTGGGTGAATGTTTGCGTGTTTGTTTGCTTAATTATTAAACAAATTAATATTTAAACAATAAAATAATGTTTAATACTGCAGTAGTTTTTTAATTTATCTCTTGTTCTTGTTCACTCTATCTTTATTGTTTTACTGATGCTGAAGCTGGGCGCTGAAAGGGTGTTTATGATGAGATGAAAAACAGAATAATGAACGAAGAAAAAAAAAACGTTAAATGAACTGCAAAATAAAATTTAAAGCGTAATTGTAACACGTACATCGTACGTACATACGAAATATCGTACGTCGAGTGTGATTAAAATTATAAAACAAGTAATAAATGTACAAAAAAAAAAAAAAAAAAACCGAACGAAATTACCGCAATATGAAACTAAAAATTAAATTTGTTTTCTTTTTTTATGACTTTAAAACACTCGGTTCCATACTTTAAAGATAAATGAAGAATAGTAAAAAATGATAACAAGAGATAAGTAAAAAGTGAAAAATTTTAAAATCTTTTGTTTTCAGTCAAGCGGAATAAAATCAACTGTTGTATTTACTAGATGAAAACTAAACTTTTCAGACTTGTTTCAAATTGGACGATATTGTGTCTATTGGTTTGACTACAATAACTATGATTTTTTTTATCGGTCATGTTTGTAATATTTTTATTTAAATTTTTTGCGGCTTACGCGGTCTTTGAAAACGCCATCTTTGGAGTTTTAACTTTTTAGAAATTTTTCGATTTAGCTCATTTTTTTTGTGACTCAGAATCACGTCTTAACCTTTAACTACCGAGGTGGTAGTAAATTTGACACTCGCTTTTAATGATTTTTAGAGTTAACCCATATCCTGTATTAAAAAAATATAATGCATGTTGTATATGTGGGCTAATTTTGCCTAATATAGAAAGTTCATCCAAATACACTTTTTAATTCTATTTATTTTTTTTTTACATTCAATGAATTTAATGCAAGTTCCGGAATTAACATTTTGTGCCAGGCAATTTTGACCCATGTTTACTAAATGCGAAACTTTTCTTGGTTCATACATTACAAAAAAGCCTTGAAATAAAATATTTTTTATATACATACTATGTATATAAATATATAGTAGTGCGGTTCGCTATCCTCATTAAAATAAAATATTGTTTTTTTTTCATTCAAATCTCGTGCATTGTTGATAAGAAGTCGTTCTCTAGATATACAAAGATCTAATTTGACCCACACCCACTACTTCAATCCCGCGCATTTCTTGCAGATACAGATGCTATCTGTAAATTGATAACACTATGCTAGTTGAAAAAACAGACAAGCCGGGCACATGGCGTTTTAACATAATTCGCCTGAGATACCCCTAGACGAGCCAAATGTATGACCAGCGCAACTTTATTTTTCATTCCCATCATTTGTGTCTAAGGCCTAGGATTCACTCCTAGGGGGATAAAATGTATGACCGACCTCCAATGTTTTTTGTTCTTAACATTTTCTTAAAACATAGTTGCAATATATCTTCGCCCCTTAGGGGGCTCCCATACAAATATGGCCGTTTAATGAAATTCTTAAATTTGGCCCCTGCAGCGCCTAGGATGCCCCTAGATGGGTCAAATGTATGACCAACCCCACTTTATTTTTCATCTCAATCATTTATTTTTAACATACCCACCCGTTATCTCCATTGCTTAAGGGGCTTCCATACAAAATGTTCAATGCAGACTAGAAATATATTGAAGAAAAAGTCCCATAAATGGCCAGCAGTCACCCCTAGGGCCCTAGGGGGATAAAATGTATGACTGACCTCCATTAGTTTTTGTTCTTAACATTTTCTCAAATTATACTTTCCTTTTATCACCATCCCTTAGGGGGCTCCCATACAAATATTGCGTTTTATGAAATTCTTAAATTAATTAAAATTTGTCGACTTTTGTGAATAAAATCAAAAGTTGCAAACAGATATTAATCATGTATGGCTTGTTTTGTTTGGAATTTCGTTTTTTATTAGAAGCATAGCTGCATTTTCTAATTTTTTATGAGTTTTTAAAAAACAAAAATTTCGAAATTTTGTTAAAAAAATTATTTTTTTTCTAAAAAAAAATTATGTTTCTAAAACGACTGCGGATATTATTGCGGAATTAGCTAGTGGGCTTGTGAGTTACGCGAACATATGTTGTGCAACCTCCTCCATTTTCGAAATAACGGTATATCTCGAAAACCAGAGCCAATCTTGAAAAATCGCGGACACCACTGGATTCAGCGTACCCGAATTATGTTAAAACGCAAGGTGGCCAGCTTGTCACGAAAAAAGAGTGTCAATTTCTTGCACAGTGTAATCATTTTAATTGCACCAAATTTGTACAATTTTACACTTACCGTTCTTCATATATACGGAATTTGATTTTGTGCTATGCCCAATGATCTAATCGTGCCCTCTTATGGACTGATGATGCGTAATGATTACCAAACTGTTTGTACCAACTTTGAAAACTTTAGCTATTACCGTTCTGTAGATATGCATAAATCTCTTTTGCCTTTGTATGTGACGTACCACGCCCACTTATCCACTCCCACCTTCTTTTTACAGATGTTGCATATCGATAACCCAGCTATGTGTACCAAATTTGGACAATTTTGCTCTAACCGTTCTTTAGATATAAATTAATCTATTTTGGTCCACTTCCAGTTATTCAATTCCCCCCAAAATTTTGTCAGATGTTGTGTATTGCCTACCAAGATGCTTGTACCCAATTTGAAAACTCTGACTCTTGCCGTTCCCCAGATATAAAGATATCTACAATATCTTTGTATGGGAGGTAACCCAGCTCTATGTACCAAATTTGGACAATTTTGCTCTTACATTTCTTTAGATATAAATAAATCTATTGTGGTCCACGCCCACCTTTATAATCGCGCTCAAACTTTGTGGATTGTTGTGTATTGATAACTAAGATGTTTTAACCTAATTTTTAAACCTTGGCTCTTACCGTTCTACAGATATACATTAATGTATAATATCTTTGTATGGTAGGTCCCTCTCCACTTCTCCAATCTCGTCCAGTTTTTCAGTACAAAATTTGGGCAATTTTCCTCTTGCCGTTCTTAAGATATAAATAAATCTTACAATACATGAAAATACTTGAATCTTAACCTTATAACATAATTTTGTTTAGGCGGGTTCATGATTGCCCATGGGTCCCAAGTAGGTATACTGGCAAACATTGTTTTTATATACTATGGTTTAGGGTATCATATGGTCGGGCTTGACCGACTTTACTTTATTTCTTGTTTAAATTTTGCTAAAGGTTTTATTTTTAAAAAATTTGCAAATTTCTTAGTAATAAATAATTAAATGATCACCATTTTTGAATTAAGCGATTTTTATCATTTCTTGTTTTTGGTTGGTTAAAGGCATGCCTTTGAAATTTGTAGGCATATGGAGTATAAAGGCTCATCATCGTATTCACCATCTACGCCTAAAAATACTGGATGCTACAGTAATTCCCAATCAAAAAAGTTTTGGATAAATGCCGTTCTAACCCATTTCCCACTTTTGTAATTTTTATTTTTTTACTTAATTATTTAAAACTATTTGCTTGTGGTTTGTATGCAATTATGAAAAAGTGATTTTTTTTGTTTGGATTTGCTGTCTTCTTTTTCTAATTTGTATGCAATATTGTCAAATTTTCTGTTCGTGATTTTCTATATTAAGAGAAAAATCGTCTATTTTTAAAATTTTTGAATTAAGCGTTTCTTTTAAAATTAAAAATATTTCATTAACTCTAAATCGCCCCACTGTTCCTTTCTTATCTCTAATATCAAAAGATAAAGATACATTACAGTAATTCCGAGCAAAAACGTAAACAGCAAAATTGTAAATTTTTATCATTTTCTTTAGCATATTTAGGCAATAAAATAAATTTATTATTTCTCTATTATGATTTCTTTTAACTTAAAGTTTTATCTTCTCGTTTTCGTTTAGAATAATAATTCATCGACTTCAAGTAGATGATGCCATGTATTTTTAATATTGGGTTTATATTATCCATGTACTATAATATCATGAGATATGTAGATATCTACACTTAAGCACATTTATCTATGTCGACCTGCCTGTAGGATATCATTTTATTATTTTATAAATTGTATATTCTTTTAAAAAAAACTTTACATAAAAATGTTTACACACATGTCTGTCTATCCACAAAACCACAAAATAAGAAAAAACATTAAAATTTAAATTCTTGCCTTTGTCATTCATCCCGCCCACTGGTGTGTTGTTTCCATCCTACCCAGCGAATACATCTTAGTCCCGTTTTCACAACTTACCGTTAGCTATCGGTATGATTTTATAGTCCTTATAAAAAATTATTAAATCTTTGCTTAACCTAAAAGGTAGAATCCTTTAAGTTCCTTTACCTAATCGCTCACTTTAGGTTAAATCAAAGTTGTAATGTAATGGAAGACTTTTAGTATGGCCGATAAATTCCTATTTTATCGGTAAGTTTTGAAAACGGGCCTTAGAGTATTAATTTACTCATTCTATAGTTGTTTGGTTGGTGGGAAGGATGTATGTTTGTTATCTTGTGATTTTTACTTTTGATACTGTCAGTGATAATTTTTCGAGATAAAAAAGAAAATAATAATACCAACAACCACAGCAAAACCTTCATCATCACCAACCTCAACAAAAACCACTTCATCATATTACTAGCAAGAAAACTTAAATGATGTTCATATAAATTACAATGTTTTATTTTAATATTATATTTAAATTTATTAGTAATTAATTAATATAAAAACAATAGGAGTTTACACGTCACATATTCAAAGCCAAATGTTGAGAAAAGACACAGATACAAAAAAGTTACTTAAATTGTTGTATATCGCTCTATAAAACGAGGAAACTTTTTAGTTTACGACAACGTACTTCTATCAAATGTGTTTTATTGTAATAAACGTTTTTTTATAACAAACCTTTTTGTTTAAAATGGTACTTTTGCTAAAAAAGACAGTTTTTAATAATATATGTAAGCACTAATTCCTAAAAAGGAACTTATTTTCTAAAAAGGTATTTTCAAAAAGTTTTTTTTTCCAAAAAAGTATTTTTTTTTTAAACTACTCTTTTCCAAAAAGTACTTTTTTCCAAATAGTACCCTTTTCCAAATAGTACCCTTTTCCAAAAATTCATTTTTCCATAGAGTACTCTTTTCCAAAAAGTACTCTTTTCCAAAAAGTACTCTTTTCCAAAAAATACTCTTTTCCAAAAAGTATTTTTTTCCAAACAGTACTCTTTTCCAAAAAGTACTCTTTTCCCAAAAATACTTTTTGTATAAAGTAATCTAAAAAATGGTCCCATTTCAAAAATGCTCTTTGTAAAAAGTTATCAATAGAAAGTTCCAAAAAGTTACTAAAATTTCTTTTTTGGAAATACACTTCTCTAAAAAATAATATTTTTAAAACAAAGTTTTTTAAAAAGTAGTTTTTTATACCCTCCACCACTAGTGGTGAATCAAAGTTAACTTAGTTTTTCATTCCGTGTGAAACTTTTTTCGTATTCAGCTTAGGCCCCATACATTTATACTTTATTCTGTGCCCTTGAGTACGAGTAATTCTAAGTCGATTTAGTCATGTCGGTCTGTCTGCCCATCCGTTTGCCTCTTGAAAACACGATTACTTTCGAACAACTAAAAGAAAAGTCTAATTTTGGGTATCAAATTGCTGCTAGTTATCTTACACAGTTTGGGACTTAAATCCAGCACGTTCAGTAGGAGAAGAGTTGAAGAATCTAAAAGTGGAATAACCACATGTAAAAATTAATAAATTTGTTACAAAAACTAACATAAAAGGTGGCGGAATGCATAGATTGATATAAGATTTTGCACAAATTCGTTCTATATGATAAATTTCGTGAAGATCGGGCTATAATTTACTATAGGCCCCATATAAAGCCCTCTCTACGAAAACAGTATAGCACGCCTTAAGCCGTAATAAATAACGCTACTGCAATAAAATTTGGTGTGCCGCAGTTTTAGAAACCACACTGTCAAATTTCGTGACTTTAGGAAAACACTTTAGAAGGCATAAATTCGTAATAAACTGAAACGACTGACATTATTGTAATAAAATTCGGTCTGTTACAGTTTTATAAGACTGTAAATTACACTGTAAATTTCGTATAAATCGGTCTAAAATTTACCATATGTCCTATATCTAGCCCACCCTCGGAAAACACAATCGAACGTCTAAAACATTATCGAATAATGATATTGTAGTAAAACTTGGTCTGTCACAATGTTAATAGACTGGATATCACACCTTCAAATTTCGTGAATATTCTTGGGCGATTTCGTCATAACCTGCGGATTTTCCCAATTTCAGTTTCAGTTCAATTAAAAACTTACGTATTACCCTTTGGAACTAATTTTAAATGATTGTTTATATTTTTCTCCCACATTCTTAATGAATTTCTTTAAGACTCTGCTAAAATGTAAAGCATTTTTTTAAATATTTACTTTTTTCTGTTTTTATGCCAAAGATCACATTTGCTTTAATAATGACAGCAGTTGTTATTTTTAAAAATAAATTTAAATACGAGTACAGAATGCTTTTTTATTATGACTTTTTAATTACAGTAAAAGATAACAAAGATTTTAAACAAATATTTAGTTTTTACATGGAATGCGTAACGTCACTTTTATTTCTAGCAGTGATGTTTTTTGTGTGTACTCATAAATTAAAAAAAAAAAAACATTTTATGTACCTCATAAAATCTAGTTACAACTTATAATGTGAAGGAATTCTTAGAAACGTGTCAATAAGTAAAAGTTTTTTTTTTCTAACTTTGTCACTCAACGATGTAACAGAACAAATATGTGCCTGTGACATGTAATTTAAGATACATAATTATATGTTACAAATATGTCTGTATGTGAAATTATGTTAGTTTTTTTCTTCTTTTTTTTAATAGTTATTTTATGAATTTATTTCTGCGAAGAAATAAGTAAATATGATCATAGAACGCCCTCTTTTTAAATGGTTAAGTAATAGATTACAATATTTAAGATTAATCAGTTCTAATTTGAAACTTTATCTCCTGATACAGCTAAGAAACATTTTACCATATATAATTTTATACTTTTTGTAAAAACCATATATTTTTTTCGCAAAAAATAAAAAAACATTAAAAAGTGTAGGGCACCGAAAAGGGGATCTACAAAAACCTTTAAAATCAAAATAAGTACACCAAATTATGTTTTTTCACGTATTTTGTTCAATTTATTTAAAATTTAAACTAACATTTTACAACTGGTTTATAAAAACATAACAGAAAACATTAAACAAAAAAAAAAAAAAACAAATTCGGTAGCAAGAACTTTGTTTTTCATTTTCATTTTAATTGACTTGATTCCAAATCTGTTCACAGATTGGTACTATCACGTCTAGTATTTTTTGGGCTAGACCAATATTTCGCACGAAATAAGGCAATTATGCTAATACATTTGATCATAAATTAAGATCGATTTGTCCGATTTTATTAAAAATAAATACAGATGATAAGGAAAGAAATTCTCTTTCAAAATATGGGTGTATTTTTTAAAATTAGCAAAAAAGTATCCAAGCAGTCTAAAAAGTGGCAAATTGCTACTTGAGTAGCACCAACGTAACGCTGTACCCCTTATAAAAGTACATTTAAAAAAGCATTCCTTTAAAAAAAAAACTTAATTGTTTACAAATACTTTTTATTCATTAATAAGATTTCTCTATAAAGTGCTGAAATTCCATTTTTATTTTTAGTAAATACACTGAAATTTATTGTTGGTAGTATAAGCTAGTTCCTGAAGTCCATTGAGAAGTTCGTTGACGACAAGCGTCCAAAGCTTTGGTGAGAGCACCCCTCCCTGGTGAGTTCCCCGGTGTGCTCTCCTCGTTATCCTGGCGTTACCCCACGCCGCAAATATAGTTCTGCACCTTAGCAGGTTACCGATCCAGTTTTTAGCGTGTGGGTATGCCCCCGTACGCGACAAGCTAGCCAAAATTGCCTCTGTGGACACATTATTGAAAGCTAACGCGATGTGCAGGAACACGCCCATAGCGAAGTCCTTGTATCCAAGGGTCTTCTCAATCAGTGAGATAATCACTCTCATTAAAATACCGCGACAAAAATAAATAATTAAAAAATAATTTATAAAAATATAAGATTAAAGCCTATGTTGAATTACCGTTTTAAGTTTAGCAGGCGGGACCTAATTGCAAATTATACACTGAAATAAAATAAATGGACCCCGATTACTGCTGAGCCTAATGCATATATTAAACTTTGGCTCTTAGATAATTTTATAGTCTGTTTAACAGAAGTAGTCTTTACTTGGTTTATAGTTTATTCTTTTTTTATTTCCTTAATCTTGTTTCGGTCTCTTTAACGCATTTAAAACTGTATGTTTTGCGGCAGGGGTTTTGATTATGCTTTAAGCACAATTGCTTGGAACACAATTGGGTCACACGTCATCAGAACGTAGGACATAATGCCGTAAATTTCTAAATATTCGCTCTATTTACCCACAATTCCATCCTAGACGTACTTTGTTTTCCTTTGAAAATTATATTATAAAAATTCAAATTTATTTTATTGCAATTGTTGTTTTTTTCCTTCTTTTTATTAGTTTTCAAATATTCAATTTGAAAACACAAAAATTATTAAATTTTATATATTTCATTTTTCATTTTATATGACAATACGGCCATGAGCGGCGTATGAAATAGAATTAGATCTATGTAGACGAACGACGTAGATAGGCTTTTACGTTTTCTTTTTGACAACGTATCTACGTCATATGCAACTACGTTCATGCGGTGCAATTGTGTTCCTACGGTTAATTATTTATTTAATTTAAAAGTTTTAAAACTGTAGTCGTTGTATAAATGAAATGTTATTTTATTGTTTAACTATATTTATATTTTATTGTTTTTTTCTGTTTATTAATATATAAAAGTATCAAATCAAATAGACATGTATGTTTTTTCCATTGGACAAAATTATTTGAATTTTCGAGTTATTCGAGTTATTCGATTACATTAAAACTCTTGTTCGATTAATCGAGCAAAATTAAAATTGAAAAATCGATTAATGCCTTACTCGAACAAAACCAAAAGTCAAATAATTGGATACTCTAATATCTGGAGAACAGCAACATCCAAAGTTTCCAAATTAGGTACAATCAGCTTAGTTATCAATACAAAACATCCGACAAAATGTAGTTGGTAGTGTAGAAGAAGGTGTGGCACAAAATATATTTATTTAAATCTTAAAAACGGTAAGAGAAATATTTTCCAAATGTGGTACATATAGCACAATCTCTGTAAGAAAATAAGCGGGATAAGAAAAGTAGGCGTGGCACCTCCCGTATAAAGATATTGTAGATTTCTGTATATCTGGAGAATAGTAGGAGCCAAAGTTTTCAAAAAAGGTACATGCACTTTGGTAATTAATAAGGTTATTCAAACAACTTTCTTTTCTAGTCGCACCATGGTAAAGGGTATATAGGAATCGGCATAACCGAATATAGTTCTCTTACTTGTTCATTTATGATTTGTTTTTAACAAGGTGTCCAAAATGTAAAAATACAAAAAAAAAATCCCATTTGAATGCAAAAAAAAATACAGATTTCGAATGAAGTTGTCGAATTATGAAGATTTAAAAAACCTTTAACAAGTCTGATGATTTGTTAAAAAATTAAGTTTTTTAATTAAAATGTTATTTTTATAATTCTGGACAGGAAGAACATGTAAATCAATTAAATAGATAAGCATTCATTCAAAGCAAATTTCGATCTACCAATGTAAAATCCCATTTGGTTTAAAGATTGATGTTTGACTATTGTCGTTATCCGTCTTCAATGGCGGTGAGTGTAAAACGGCAAACCCTTCCGAAGAGATTGTGTGATTTCAATCGAAACTAGTAAGGGCAACCTGTCCGTGAAAACCTGGGTTCAATTCTCAGCTCAGTCAAGAATGAAAAATTATCAATAAATTTTAATAATTTCATGCTGTCAAATTCCTTTCTTCATAAAAATAATTGAATGAAAATTAAATTCAGTGAACTTAAGCCTAATTAAAATATCAAAATTTGGATTAAAAACCATTAACAGTTCAATAAAATAACAACAATACTAATTAATTCTACATAATTATTAAAACATGATAAGGAAGAAAGTTATTTTTGATGCTTTTATACTAAGTAAATTACAAAACTTTTTTTTCAAGTGTAAGTTTTTGCCAAAAAATAAATATTAAATCCTGGAAAGAAAAACAAGTTTAATTCATTCCGTTTTTTGTTATGGAGGTTTTATTATTGCAGTATTTTTTAGAATTATCTATTGAAAATTTTATTACAACTTTTACTTGCAAGACCTTAAGGATAAACCCAACTTTATCAGTGAGAAAGAAAATGATACATGGTGACAATTTTTTAATTAATATGAAAAAGCAATTTGTATTGTTGTACAAAACAATACACAGAACGAATACATGCATAAACACACACACACACATTCTGATGCATAAGACAACAATAGAAATTGAATTTTACACTAAAAACTTTTAGATATAACCAAGCAGGGGCTATGAATAAAGAATTAGAAAAACAAATACAGACATACAGAGAGAACTTCATGACTCAATTCAATAATAAAAAGTCATAAATCATGTTGCACAAGGATAACGTCATACTCACACGCACTTGAGATAGATACATGTGTTTGTATAAAAATATACCCACTCTTAATAAATAAATATGCACCCACACACAAGGTTGCCAACTCGACAGTTAAAAAAAGGCTAGAATTGAAACCAAAAATAGCTAGAAATGGCTAGATTTTTAAAATATTAAAAACGGCATTATTTAACCCAGGAATTATATATTTAAAATTTTTTTTCAATTTAACCATTGATGCCCACAGCGATCTGGACTATATATATATATATCAATGAAATTTTGTACAGCATTTTACCTTAGTCAAAGAACCTACTTAAAAAAATCTCTTCTATCTGGCCTAGAATCAAACCATCCATGCCTTTGATTTTTTACAATTTAGTGATCTTGCTTTCTTTGTGGAACTTGAGGCAAAGTCAAACTGCTGCATACGAGAAATATAAGAATGCGTTTATCTTTTTTTCACTAATTTTCTTTTTGGAAACTCTACAGACGATTGCGCACTAGTGTATTTGAATTAGGCCTAACGCAGTCAATATTTCATTTATCAGGAGAGTCTTGCAATATATTTTCTAGCAATATATATTCTATGTCTTCCTGATTATCATCGGCCCTTGATTCGGACTTCCGAATTGAAATTATCATGATTGTATAAGTAGTGCTTGGGGCAAGTTTTTCGGGAACCCAATAACATATTCATATCCAGTAATACTTAGCTCTATTGGGTTCTATAACAAGTACCGTTAATATTTCAAGGTGTCTTAAACTGTCCTTTGATGTAAATGACATTGCTGCATTTTAAAGTATGAAAGGTATATCAACATCAAAGTTATAACAGCATAAACAAATATTACAAAAATGGGTATGAAGAAAAAAAATGGCTAAATCTTCCGGCTAGATAAAATCTAGCTATTATTTTATCGCTAGATGAAAAAAAAACCGCCAGATCTAGCCGTAAAATGGCTAATTTGGCAACCTTACTCACACATGCAGGCACAGTGGGTGGTAGACAGACATATTGGACATACAAATCTTTAACAAATATTGACTTAACACATGCATGCCTGAAATACTGAAATACTTGTTTAGTTTAGAGGGAATTCTTCATGCATAAATGTTAGATTTAAATGAAAATAAATTTTTACCAAGAAGTGGAAAAAATAAAACTTTTCAAATTGTTAACATTAAAAATATATTTTCGCAAAGTTTTTTTACAAAAAAATTGCGTTATTTATATTTTATATATAAAAGATTTTAAAACAATAAAAAATTTTAGGAACTTTTAGGTTAACAGTAATTGATTACTTTTCAATTTGTCTTCTTCTTTGGAATTTGTTTTTTGTAATTTACTATGATTGCCTTTTTTATTACTTTTATAATCTTTTAATTAAATATTTGTGTCTTGACTTGTAAGTGGCCAATTAATGTTGTAATAGGAACTTACATGCATACATATTTTTAAATTTTGTATATATGATAATTTGTATCTACAAATTGATTGATTGATATTATATTTTAAATTGGCAATATATTGTATAAAGCTCATAAACAAAATCAATAATAATTTGTAAAAAAAAATAGGCCGTGAAAATTCATGCATTTATAATTGTTACAGTTATACATAATGTTAGAAAAAAATTCACAATATGCTTTAAAAATTAATAACTATTATTAATAAAATTAATAATTATTATTTAAAAAAATACTGACAGTGTATTTAATGTATTTTTTTTCTTTTTTTCAATTTTAACATACATTTGAATAGAATTTAAGTAAATTTTATTTACAAACATAAAATTTTCGAATAGTAAACTCAATTTTTATTCACTGCACTAAAAACCTATAATTACCTTCCAAGAATGATTATCCTTGTTACCTTCAGTCCTAAAAGAGCTAAGTCGAATTGAATTAATTTAACAAAAGGGATGAATAACCTTCTAAATATAAAATGTTCAGCTGTCAATAATTTTTAAGTCGGTACAAGCAGTTTTGTTTTATTTTGCTTTAACTCAGTTTACTGTTAAAATTTTATTATAAGTTTAATATTCTTTAATATAATTTGACTTAGCACTTTTAGGTAATATTGTAAAAGAACAAATAAAACCTATGAAATGGTACTTTTACTCCAAACTATGTATTGGCTTACTCTATTGCAGTTCACCAAAAACTGTATTTTAAAAAAAATGTGGACTTAAGTCTTTTACAACGGAAGGTAACGATATACAGAAAATTGTAAATTTTTTTTAACAAGAAGATACTTTTTACAACAACAAAGTCGAATTGAAAAAGTGTTTCTGTTTAAAATTTCCCATTCTGGAACCAATTGCAGATTGTGTGATTGATACTTAAAAAATAAACACTCCATTACAGGATTTTTATTAAACACAAAAAAAACATCTTGCAAAATCATTAAAAAAACACACACCAGGTCGACTGACTTTAAACGCTGACATGCTGCTTCAAGCATTAATATTAAATTAATTTAAAATTTAGAAAAAACGCCATGGTGCGATAAGAACAGAATATTATATGAATACCGTTGTTTAGATATAAATAAATTTATTTTGTGCCACGCCCACTTCATCAATCCCGCTCACATTTTGTCGAATGTTGTGCATTGATAACCAAGATGCTTGTGCCTAATTTGGAAGCGTTGGCTCTTGCCGTTCTCCAGATATACAGAAATCAGTAATGTATTTTGTACGGGAGATGCCACGCCTACTTCTGCAATCGCGCCCAAATTTTTAGAGAAATGGTGTGTTGATTATCTAGCTTTGTGTACCAAATTTGGAAAATTTTTCTTTCACTATTCTTTAGGTATAAATACATTTTTTGTGCCACGCCCACTTATTCACTCCTGCCCATATTTGGTCGGATGTTGTCTATTGATAACTGGGATGCCTTTACCTATTTTGAAGACTTTAGTTTTTGACAATCTTTTGTTATACAGAAATCTATCATGTCGTTGTATGGGAAGTGCCACGCCCACTTCACCAATCCCGCCGACATTTTGTCGGATGTTGTGTATTGATAACCCAGATGATTTTACCTAATCTGGAAATTTTGCTTTTGCCGTTTTCCAGATATACAGAAAAATAGACGGACAGGCGGATATCGCTAAACCAACTGCGTTATACATGTATTTATTTGTTTTGTGTAAAAATGCGATATATATATATATATATATAAATATCGTTACATAAAATGCCAAAGGCCATATCATAATCTTTTACAAATTTTCAGGATATAAAAAACTTAACATTATGCCAACTTTTGTTAATTAAGTATTAACTAATGACAAAATATAAACGATAGTTTGCTTTTTGTTAAGATTTTTTTTTTATAGCTCCTGCAAAATTTTCTAAAATGATGAGTTATAAAAAAATAGTTCGTACTCCGACTCCGGCTCCAACCGCTGAACTTTTTTAAGTCCGACTTTGACTACGACTCCTGCTCTAGCCTTAAACAAAAGACTTATTTAACTTTAAACACTTTTTTTAACAGTACCTTTTAAATGGTTAGACATAGAAAGAAAATGATTCTGTAAAAATTTCAAATCGATATTTTAATTCTAGCAAGTGCTACATTGAACTTTATTATTGTTATTTATATGTATGTAAAGTAGAAAAATTTTGGAGTTGATGCGCAAAACTTAAATTGTTGTATTAGTATTAGGAAATAAATAGAGAGGGTTTACCCAGCAAACACAAAGTCGACCGTTTGAAATAGGATGCTGCATTTTAAATATATTTCCTTAGGTAAAACTTTAAGCCAGTGTTCGAAACTAAATATAAATTACACTGTGCAAGAAATTGACACTTTTTTTCGTGACAAGCTAGGCACCTAGCATTTTAACATAATTCGGGTACGCTGAATCCAGTGGTGCCCGCGGTTTTTTAAGATTGGCTCTGGTTTTCGAGATATGCCGTTATTTCGAAAATGTAGGAGGTTGCACAACATATCCTCGCGTAACTCAAAAAAAAAATAAAATTTCCTTAAAGGAAAGTAAAATTTCTTTCTAATATCCGCAGTCGTTTTAGAAACATAATTTTTTTTTTTGGAAAAAAAATTATTTTTTTAACAAAATTTCGAAATTTTTGTTTTTTAAAAATTCATATATGAAAAGAAAATGCAGATATTCTTCTAATTTTTTGCAGACATATAAAAACGAAGCTGCAAACAAAACAAGCTATTAATGATTAAAATCTGTTTGCAACTTTTGATTTAACATACTTGCGCCTTTCACCACTTCTTAGGGGGGCTCCCATACAAATATTGCGTTTTATGAAATTATTAAAATAATTAAAATTTGTCGACTTTTGTGAATAAAATCAAAAGTTGCTAACATATTTTAATCATTTATGGCTTGTTTTGTTTGCACCTTCGTTTTTTATATGTCTGCAAAAAATTAGAAGAATAGCTGCATTTTCCAATTTTTAATGAATTTTTAAAAAACAAAAATTTCGAAATTTTGTTAAAAAAATAATTTTTCCTATAACTTTCCTTAAAGAAAATTTTATTGCGGAATTTCGGTTTTTTAAGTTTTTTCAATAAGCTTAAGCGTTTTTGAGATACGCGAACATATGTAATGCAACCTCCTCCATTTTCGAAATGACGGTATATCTCGAAAACCAGAGCCAATCTTAAAAAACCGCGGGCACCACTGGATTCGGCGTACCCGAATTATGTTAAAACGCCATGTGCGCGGCTTGTCTGTTTTTTAAACTAGCATAGTGTTATTATTCCTTAGTGTTTGGTTCGGTAGATTTGTGCAAAACACAAAGGCTAATAGTGTGTTGTAAATCATTTAAAAACTAAAGTTTCCCTGTTTGTGATCTTCGAACAGAAAAATAATACTGTACTAATCCAACTCAATAAAAAGATGAGAACATTTAGGCCCTGTAAAACGCAACGCCAAAAATTATGTTAAAAGCACAAAGAAATTCAAAAATATTTTGGTTGTTTCTTTCTACAGGAATTCGGCGGCCCCCAGGAATTAACTCAAAAAAAAATTGATTAACAACAACGAGTTTTGGGGTGTTATTTCATGTAGTTTGGGGTGTTATTTTCTTTTTTAATTAGGGGATTATTTCATATGAAATTATCTCCCAAAAAATAATTATGAAATAAAGACTCAATATATTTTTTGGAAGATTAGTTCATTTTTAAATTAATAACGAAAACGTTTTTGGAAGCAAGGATTTTCTCCTCTGGCTTCGATAACTAAAGCTTTTGTGCATAGCCAACATTCGGCCGGGCTAAAGATTTTCTTTTCTATAGTATAGCAAATACCGGCTTCGTTAACTAAAGCTTCACTGCATAGATGCTGCTGAAAATTTTTGTTGCCAGCTTGATTTTTATTTGGAGAGTAATGATTTATATAAAAACAAATTGATGTTTTTAAAAATTCGATTGTTTGCTTTTAAGTAAAATTTCTCACATTCTGAGTGGACTAGAAAAACCTCTTATTTACAATAACATCTTTTAAATTTGTTCTTACGTTTTCAGAATATTAAAAAAAAAATGCAATTTATTTACATTTCTTATTGAAAAATAAATATATTGAAATCATAAAAGTCATATGCAAAAAATATCATTTATTGAAGTTGATTGCTTTTCAAAAGGCAATACAAAAAGTAAAAAAAAATCTCCCACTTGCCAGGGTTTAATTTCTGCAGTAAAAGTACTTTTGCATTCAAGTGAAATTGGTAAATATTAAAAATGGCGAAAAAGTAAAATGTTTAAAAATTATTAACTTTAATGGAAAAAAGAAAGAGCAATGATAAAAAGCAGCAGAAGCCATTTAAAATGAAAATACTGAAATATTACCTTTAATTAATATTTTATTGCGAAATCCCGAAGAGAAGAAAGTCAAAAAGAAATCTTGTGTAAAAATGAAACAACCAAAATGAAGACTTCCAAGTAACCAGAAAATAAAGTTTTTATTATTTTTTTTTTATTAATTCACTTGTTTATGATAAACAAGTATTGTACATCTTTTTTAAGTTTGTTTTAAGTGTTTTCATACATTAATTTGAACAAATAACCAACCCAATAAAAAATTGAGCTTTCAACGAAGCAGGTTTGTAAGGGAGAAACGTAAAAGTTTCGCTTACCATATCGCTTACGGAATACATGAACTTTGAAAGAATACATTTTTAACACAGAAAGCGCTTCATTCAGCGCATAAAAGAACTTTTGAATGTTACGATCAGCATTACTGAATTACACTGAATTTTTTGTTGCTACCGTTATTCTTTAACATGATCCCTTACAATCCCGCTTGGTAGTAACGGGATGTCGTGGATCTTCAAATGTTATATATTTTTAAAATTTGCTAAGAATTTGTTCACTTATCTACCGAGCTGCATCTCTGTATGTCTTATTGCGTATCGCATCAATGTGCGCTTTCTTTTTTTTACCGGGAATTTCCTCCATGATTTTACTTTATCATTAAGTCCTTTTAATAATATAAAACATATACTGCAGAAACCTTCTTAAATTCGCTTTTGAAACCCCATTCGCGTCTATATAATGGAATTTTTGTTTTGCAGCATTTGAGTATTTTGTACGCCTTCTGCTTCTTTCAATATAACACTCACAAAAACTGCATGTTCATGAAAAAAGTACACTTTTTTATTCGTCTTTCCGCTTTACCCATCAAACTCAAACGTTTCGCTGCAAATGTTAGTAGTATGGAGAAGAACGCAGGACTAATAATCATGTGAGGTTACAAAACCTCTTACCTCCGACCGTAAGAAACCCCACGGATTTCACAGTACCTCAGATGGACTTCGAAAAACCCCTTAAGAGGATCTTACTTTCAAGGCTGGAACTGAGACAAGGTAACGCGATGGGCTCTGGAGTATTCTTACATTTCACATCAGCAAAGGATATCACCTGCCCTCCAAGGCCGACATATTTCCAGCCGAAATACTAGCAATAAGAGAGTCATGCAGCTTACTAAATAACGAAGATGCACGTGGAAAGATCGGAAAGATTTTTGTTAACAGACAAACGGCACTAATGGCACTCAGATCGTATTCGGCTTCTTTTGTCCAAGTACGGGAATGTGAAAACGCTTTATCGACTTATATCTGACAAGCTGGTGTTGCTTTAATAGCAACGAACAAACGGATAGTCTAGCTAGACCGGGATCTATCTTAGACATCTCGATATCGATGACGGTCCCGACACCTATTGGGTTCACCAAAGGGGACATCTCCAGTAGAGTTGCCAATCCCGAAATACTGATCCCGAAAAATCCCGGGATTTGAATTTTTTAATCCTATTCTCCCTTGAGAGGATAGGGCACACAATATTGATCTTTTATATTTATTTGAAAACTCAGTTGATACTGTCATTGAAAACGGAAGAAATAAGTTAAACTTTGTTATTCTTATAAGCGAGTCCAACAATTGTAAAGAAATTTTAATACTTAAAGAAGAAAATTAATTAAAGAAATAAATGCCTTTTGAAATGCACAAAACAAAAAGAAAAACCAAAAGTTCCGTGTGGTGTTATTTTCTAATAGATTTCACTGGTGCACCAAATGCCAAATTTAAAATTAACTCTTTACAGGTTTAGACTTAGATTTTTTGAAATACCGAATCCCCGCATTTGCGAAAACCAATCCCTATTGGCGTCCCTAATTTTCAGAGCGATGAAATGAGATGGCAGGTTTGCTATCTCCTTTCTATTGTAGTTCAGTTTGTCACATAACTGAACTACAATAGAAAAGATATTTCCAGACTTAAAGGAGAAAATACCAGCAGACTGAGTAACATCCCAGTAAAAAATGTGCTCCAAAAGAAGCAGGTTTTATGTATGAATTCGTACTTCAAATCGCTTTAAACCTGCTGATGGGATGCCTAATTTGTGTATGGGATGTTCCCGGTTTGGAGGACTATTTTCTGCTGACAATAAGCGCTTCTTTTAACATAATAAAAGATGCAAATAAAGCACTCATAAAGTGCTTTTTTAAGGGCTAACTATTTTAACATATTTATTAATGTTTTGGTTTTACTGGTTTAAATGCATTTTTTCAAGCATTTTCGTAAACCATAATATATTTTTATTTTTTTTTTTCGCTTTAAAACCTTCGTTGTCAGCACTAAAATAGCAGCTTTTTTGCATATTTTATTCGTTATCATTTACTGCTGTATAAGAGCTCTCTTATTGAAGCGCTCGATTATGTGCTTTTTCTCTTAAGTGCTTCAAAAAAGGCAATTTTTTGTTACTGGGATGCTTAATAGAAACTGTCGCTGCTGCCACGTACCAGCCGAGAAGTTGTTAATTTTCTCTGCGAATGACCAGCATTTCACTTGACTCGACAAAGATTTTTTGGCATAGATTGTGCGACAGCTTAAATAACTTGAGCAGATTATTGAGCATGGCATGTTGGATCTAGTGGCCTTGTACGACTTATGTCTAGACTTTGATTTTGGTATTAATATCGTTTTGTCTGATCTGAACTTGCTTGCTTGTTTTATTGTTTCTTTACATGACGCCACGTTAACCTAATAACCATAGACGGGGACTTACAGCCATGCCCAAACATGAGCGCAAAGCGTTTTCTAGCTGTCAAAAATTCTGATGCCCAACAATATGTATGTAGCATATCAAAATAGCTCTGGGGAAACGCTGTGCAATTGGAAAAATCATATTTTGGCATTGTGCTTAATAATGCACAGAAAAAATTTTTACTAAACCACTTTCGAACAAACGTCTTGTTTGAAAAGTTTATTAAATTTCGTTAAATATTTTTAATGTTTCTATAAATATTTTTGTTAAATAAAAAAACGACTTGCTGGTATGTGTAGAAAGAAAACTAACTTAAAAATAATTTACTACAACACGTTAAGCAAAAAAAAAAAAAAAAAAATTACATTTTTGGTTGATTCCAAAGTTGACATATTGTGTTTCTATACATATTTGTTTAATTTTCGGATGTTTTTTATGTTAAATTTAGAACAAAAAGTAAAAACTTTTTTGTTATAGCAACATTTTTTTTGGTTAATGGTTAAAGCATTATATCCTTAAAAAAAGAAAAATTCCCGTATTCTATTTGTTAAAATTGTTAAGCTAAATACATCAAATTTTTAAAGTACGATGTTAATAGTGACACTTTTATTTTTTTTTGTCCAACTTAATTTGACATTTTTTTTTTCAGTGTTTGACAAATTCAACCATGGAAAGGTATACATGTGTCCACAATCGGGATGATTGTACGCAAATTCCAGCAAACCTGGTATGTAGGAAATGTGAACAGTCGATGTATCCATAAAGAGTGACTGTTTGGCGCGGTTTATGGTCTGGCGGCGTCAAGCAGTAACCGTGAATAGTGTTCGCTATCGCGAGATGATAAAGGACTTCTTGTGACCAGAAATTGAGGATATGGGCCTGGACGATATATGGTTCCAACAGGATGGTGCTACTTACAATACAGCCAAAGAAACGATCGCGTTGCGTCCATGTTTATTGGCCGCTACGTTGTGATTTGACACTGTTAAACTTCCTTCTTTGTAGATATTTAAAAGAAAAAGTGTACGTCAATAAGCCAAGGACAATTAAAGAGCTAAAGTATGAGATAAATCGGCACATTAACGACATTAAACCTCTATTATGTCGCAGAGTCATTGAAAATAAGGACCATCGGATAGAGGTATGCCACCGAAGTCTTGGCGAGAATTCGGCCGATATTTTGTTTCACAAATATTTCTTATAGATTTTTTATAATAAAAAATATTAAGATAATTTACTGAAACCTTTTTGTCTTGTTTATAATTAGCATCGTGCGTTTTTGTTGGACCACTCTTTAGAATGATGATGAAACCCATATATGGAGAGTTCTTCTGTACCCAAGGAGAGGGAAAACAGCAAGAGGAAGTGAATGAGGAAAATAGATTCGAGAGAATAGCTCCATCTAGTTTTAAGAATTATTCTATTCTAAAATAAAATACATTTGAGTGGTTTCCTCAAGCTCTCTCCTGCTGGGTGCGGTCATGTACATGCCTTTGTAGTTAATAAGGCAAAAAGTATATAATATGGGTGGAAAGGAAATGTAAATTTAAAAAAAAAATTACTGATTTTGTTTTTTATACAAATATTATTAAAGATTAAACAAGTCATTAAAAAGATTCAGGGAAAAGTTTGTTAGAAATTGAAGTCCAAATTTAAAAAAACAATTTGTTTGTTTCTCTTAACATAGTTGCCTAAAATTGTATATACATAAGTTTTGAACAGCTTTTTTGTTTAATAGCATAATAATTGAACTGAAAATCAAAATATTTTTTTTTCAATTGAACTGTTACACATGCTTGGGCTTAAATTAAGAATTCTGTTAATAGGTCTTGTCTTCAACTTTAAACTTCAACTTTGTGTTTGATTCACTGAATTCCTTTACTGAATTTATTTTTTTCTGCGCAAAGTTAGCAACTATAGCTGATAAATAATGGTAATTTAGCTATATTTAGGTCATTAAAGATTAACCTTTTTCATCTTGTTTCGCTTTAAAAAATTAATTTAACTTTAGTAATTTTTCTTATCTATTTTTATTCGAAAAATTTCGTTCAATTTTTTTTTAATTTTGACGAAAAAATTTAATAAAAGGACCGAAGTATTTGTCCAATTTTATTTATCCGAACGGCTGTGAAACATATTTAGAAAGCCATCCAAATCCGCTTGTAAGACACATTCATTAACAGAGTCTGATCAGAAAACCAGGCTTCGCATCACATACAAGTTTACAAATACAAAATAATTTCAATTGATCTTCCGGAATAACCCTGCGGGAAATTTGTGTCAATTGCTCTTAAGGCACTTATTTCGTTACCAGTGAACAACATATTATAATTAAAAGCAACGAATTGTTTTATGTGGAACAGGCATCAGGAATTAAGAACCTAAAACTTAAAATTTAAGTTTTCCATTTGAAAAATTCAAAACTCATGCGTACAAAATAAATTTTTTTTTCTGTCAGTTAAAAAAAAGTAGGAATCACAAAAAAAGATATTTATTTTTAAAGTACAGTATGTGTTTTGTATATGAAAAGAAACAAAAAACCAAAAATTAAAATTTTAAAAATACACAAAAACGTTTATTTTATTATTATTTTCAAAACATGTTTTCAACTGTACAGAAAAAAAAAAATAAAAATTATTTTGTTTTATTTGTTTTTCAAAGTTCAAAATAATAAAGTTCCTAAAAAACGTTTTTGAGAACAATACTTTTTTTTTGTTTTTAGAAACTAACAATAAAAACTCAATTTGAAGTTCAAATTGTGAATTTTAATTAAAATTATAACATAAATTTGTGTTTAAAATTTCAATTGCAAAAAATCTTTAGAGATTCTTAATTATCAAAACTAGCTGCTGTTGCATTAGCTGTACCCGCAACACAGGTATCTGTGGAGACAGCCTTCAGTGCTTTGCCAATTATTATGACCAACAATAGAAGGAATTTAAGTTCTGAGCATGTAGAAAATTTATTGTTGCTCAAACTCAACATCAAGCTAATTGATAAGATTACTATTTAGTTCTAGGATAATCTTTATCATGTTATAACTACTTATTATTAATCAGCTTTATATTTTTTACTATAATTTTGTACGTATGAGTTTAAATTTTGTCAATTAAAAAAAATTCAATTTTAAGTTTTCGGTTCATTTTTTTCTTTTCATGTACAAAATAATATTGTACTGAAAAAATAAATATCTTTTTTTTGTGTTTGCTTTTCTTTTTTTAAACTGATGAAAAAAAAAAATTATTTTGTACTTTAATTTTTAAAAAGAAAAAAATTTAATTTTCGGTTCGTAATTTTTTGTACAAAAGTACAAAAAAAATATTTTTCTAAAAACCTTTTTTTTTTGAGAACTTTATTATTTTGAACTTAAAGAAACAATATCAAACAAAATATTTTTATCTATTTTTGGTTATTGTACAATTTAAAATATTTTTCGAACACCAATGACAAATATTTTTTAAAAAACATCAAAAAAAAAACGTTTTCCGGTCCTTGAGGTGGAAACAAGACATATCACTTAATTAATGATAATGTGTTTAGAATGTTGGAGTCCAGAGGAAAGGTTATTGGCACAAAACTATTCATGTGACTGGATTTTGTGCGGGTTATGGCTGATGCTCTCTAGTTCTATTACTTTATATGAAAGGGATCTATCATATTGACATCACAGCCGCTCCCTGGTATGTTAAAAACTCAAATATTCACAAGGATCTCAATGTGCCGTTAGTAAAAACTATTATTACGAAGTATGCAGTAAAATATTTAAAAAGACTTGAGTCGCACCCAAATCCACTAGCTCGAAATATTTTAAATTACAGCGGCCACTCTAGATTAAGGAGAAGAGATACAGCAGGACTCATCAGACAAGAAGAGCGGTAAACATCTACATATGTGAACAGAAACCGTGAAGAGAAAAATTTTCGTCTAGCATTGGTAGGACAAAAATAAAGTATTAGTATAAGATTTGATTAATTATTGTTAGTTCATATTTAATATATGAAGATTCAATAAATAAATAATGAGGGAAAAAAAAAAAAAAATTTACATGGCTCATTTGGGGCAATATCTGCGACAGGCATTTTTTAACCGAGGTTGGATGTGTCCATAAAGGTTATTTCAGTGACCAGTTACAAAGTGTCAAAAAGGTGCCAATTAACACCCTCGTAGGACATCGCCATGTTAAAGTGACTTGTCACGTGACAAGTTAAGTATTAGTTCCCTTTTCCCTAGGGAAGTATAAAAGACAAAAGTGCATTTGGCATCAAAATTTATTATAGGGAAATTATTTATTTTTTAAAAGTACTTAAATGCAGCTTGGACCAGTTCATATAAGTATTGCATGTCACACTTGTAACAATTTTTTTTTAACATTTTTACACAAATAATATTTATTCAAATTTCTTAATTTAATGATAAAGCAACTGCTTATATCTATATCTATATATATAAAATAGGATGTATGTATGTAACGTATGGACTCCAAAACGGCTGGGCCGATTTTGATGAAATTTTCAGGGAATCTTCAGAATAGTCAGGCGGGTGACACTGTGAAGTCTGATTTCTCGGATTTTCGGTCTGGGGGCGGAGGGGCGTGGCAAAATCCATAACTTGAGAACGGCTTGACCGATTTGAACGATTTTTTTCTTTAAAATGATCGCCATGGTCCAACTTAGGGTTTTACGGAAAGAAAATTTTGCCCCGCCCACTTTTTTCGATTTACCTAAGATCAGAAAACGGCTCCATCGAGTTGACTAATTTTTCTTTCAAATGTTCGTATTAATCAACTTTAAGTTTTCATCGAAAGAAAAATTTTCCACGCCTACTTTTACGCCCACTTTTTCTATTAAGCGCATAACTGGAGAACGGCTTGACCGATTTGGACGATTTTCTTTAAAATGATCGCCATGGTCTAACTTAGGTTTTGCGGAAAGAAAATGTTGCTAACGCTCACTTTTTTCGTAAGATTCACAGCATATATATACATACATACAACCATATGTATTTTCAAATCAAATGTAAATCAAACATATGTATATGAACAACATTTTAATTTATAATATTATAATGATGAAACAGAACTGCGGATGAACGATGTTTTACATGCAGTTTGACATGAAATTTTGCCAGAGAATGCGGTCGTGAAATAAAATCAATTTTATTTTGAGGACGTTTTTTCTAATGCTCTCATATATAGACACTTATCCTCTTAACAATGTGCCATACTTTCATTCAAAAAACTTTATGATAGGTATTTCATGGATTTTTATTTAAAGGTAATTCAACACTAATGTTTGCTTAGGGCCAGCAACGCGGACCGGGTCAGCTAGTGATCCTATTAAGAAGTAATTTCGTGTGGTGCGGAAACTTTTATACCATTTCGAAAAATAATATAATGGGTCTTCATACTTTTTTAGGCGCTATTCGACATTTTCCTATTTGTAAATTTTATTTATTTGTAAATTGCCTGATGTCCAATTGCATTATTTCGAACTACTGGGTATAAAAATGTAATTGAATGAATGTGTGAGAGTGGAAAATCCCAGCTATACTATACGTTGTTTGTTAGACGATTATGTTTAATATACGACTCCTAACAAAAACATCTAAAGTTTTTTAATTTAATAGAACCTGGGAATTATTACTTTTCATAAGTCACTTTACTATATTCAACATTTTTTATTTTTCGAATTTATTCTATTTATTCCCAAAAATTTAAGGAATAGAACTATTACAAAAAGCTTTATAAAATACATAACTGAAATTTAGCACATAGAATAAATTCGAAAATAAAAAAATGTTTTTTAATTTATTACTTTTTTATACATTTTCTCACACGCTCGTCTTTTAGTCGTGGAATGAACCTTTTGCCATTCTCTGTATGAGTCATATAACAATTACTGAGCTACATAAATAAGAGCGTTTTTTTAAACATGAAAATTGTATTGTCAATTAAATTTCAATAAAAAATGGACCTAAGGATCTGCCAAATAAGGTTTTCCAACAAGATGGAGTAGAACTCGCGATCTAAGGATTTAATTCGTATAAATTGTATGAAAATGAGAAGTTTTGACATGAAAAAGGCGCTTGACGTTTTTATTTAGGTAGTTCAGTTCCAATCTCAACATGAGTCTCATACGATTCTTGACCTGTTTTCTGAAAGACTCGTTAGATGATATTTACACACACCGCAAACTACTCCCTCTGCGATTAATATTAGTTTCTTTCGCTGTGTTGTAGAAGTATCTCACAGAGGAATCAGCTGGTGTGACAGTTTCTCCCGTGCGAGGAATCTTTAACGATTAAAAAATGCACTCGGCGACGGTCAAAAAAGTTCTTCATGAGATTCCCAGTAGACTCTTACACGATTGAAAATGCTAGCTGGGTTGTTACAGGTTTCTTATGTAATTCCTACAAAAGGGGAAAATAACAAGTGGTCGCTTGCGTTTCTTTAGTCCAAGATATTTGTAAACCCATTAACAACAGTACAAACTATAAAACATACATCAACAAAACACAAACGTCCAACCAAAACATTTTCCACAGTTCAAACGATAAAAATTTGTATGGCTTAAAAGTGTTAAGAGATGTTCAATGAAAAAAATCTTATACAGAAAATACTGAAACATTAAACTAAACACAAATATTTTTATGTTCATATTTTTATGGTGTTATTTTTTTTTTTTTTATTTTTTTTTTTATTTTTGAAGGACACATTTTCTGTTAAACACCCGCCTCTTCATGCCATTGACACTTTTCGAATGTTTATTTTGAACACAAGTTAAAATAAACAAAAAGAAACTAAAGAGCTACACAGTATAAACAATTTGTTGAGGATTTGTTTTAGTTAATCGATAAAGGTTTTTCTGAGGGCGGGGTCTTAGTGAAACTAAAAAGTACATAAATTATTTACAAAGTTATTGGAACCACAGTGATGCCTAGTGTGTGGATGTTTCCCTTTTTGTAGGGATTTATTTTCAAAAATTTCACAAGAATTCTGTTGAACAGGCACGTCTTAAAGATAATTTTTTTTTCGGTTGACCTATCGGCGAAAATGTTCATATGCATTTATAGATAAGCAGCTTTTTACACTTAAAGCTATGGCTGCCCATATATATCGGGCAATTCATCTTGTGGCTTAAAATTTGGAAGTGAACTTCAAATTTTTATTATCAGTTAAAAGAACAATTTATGGCATTTACTGTTTAAAAATGATAACATTTAAATGTTGGCCACGACTTCGTCTGAGGTGGTCCATTCGAAAAGTAAAATTTTTTCCGACTCGTTAGAGCAAAGCGACTGTTATCTCGCGAATAACATGAGAAATGTTGGCATCCAAAGCGTCAATCGTAGCTGGCTTATTGCTGAAGACCTCAGGCTTTACATATCTCCAGAGAAAATAGTCCAAAGGTTTAATATCGCACGATCTAGGCGGCCAACTTATTGTAGCAAACCGTGGAATTAAGTGCTCAACAAAATTATTTCTCAACTAGGCCATTATTTCACGCGCTGTATGGCTTGTAGCGCCGTCTTGTTGAAACCAGAGCTCACCGAGACCATACGCTTGAATTTCAGAAAGCATATAGTCCGCTAACATGGTGCGATAACGGTTACCGTGTACGGTAACATTTTGATTTTCCTCATTTATTAAAGAAATATGGACCAAGCTTCAACCAGCCCAGCATAAACCACACTATACCGTTGTTTTAAATCGATATTATGGTAGCTCTTGGTACTCTTGGGGTTGCTCATCAGCCAAAATAGGGCAATTTTGCTTACTAATGTATCTATTGAGCCAGAAATATGCTCCATCACTGAACAAAATTTTACGACAAAACGCCGGATTTTCATTGAGTTTTTCCAGATCCAATATGGAGACGCAGTTGTGGTGTGAGTCTTTCCGTGATGACTTGCCAAACGATACTGAACAAAAATGACAAAGCAATTTGATTTTAGTCACGCGTCATCTGTAAAAAAGAGCATATTGAAAATCCAGCCTTACGTTGAATCACTCGTTAATGTTCCCATTGATCCTATAAAGAATATAGGGCATGAAATATGAGGCATATATATTTACTAAGTCCACAAATTTTTTTATAGAAAAAGCAAAATAAATTATATATAAAAATTTTGCTGATGAACGCCAGCCATATTATATTTAGAAAATTAAGTTATAAACTAGAATTTCTGTAAACATTTTGTTGCCAAGTAGACTTTTTCCAAAATAAAATGGCTCCAACCAGATTTTCTATAAAAAATTTTGCCGCCAACCAAATTTTCTATAGAACATTTTGTATTCAACTTCAGTTAAAAAAAAATTTCGCTTACTATGTAGATTTTCTTCATACATATTATTACGTTACTGCCTTTTCAATAACGTTTTTCGCTTATTTCCTTTATAATAATCATCTTGAGTTCTTTTATTGCAACTTTAATAAAATAATTTAAACACTTATCAAAGTAGTTTGTGGGAATACTTGATAAAAAGTACTGAAATTTATTGTTGGAGGATAAGCTGTTCCTATGCGCATTTCACTGGTTGCTTAGGCCAGATCATCAGATTTCTTGCGAAAACAATAAAAGCACTTTGTTTTTGTTTTTAATATGTTTTTTCTTTACCCATTTACAACTACAATTATTGTTGGGAGAATTCTAACTAATTGTAGCGGGAAATGTAAAAAAGATAAAAACTCAACACTGATTTATTGTTTGGTATTTTGTTTAAGCTTTGATATCGTTGCAAACAAGACTTTTTGAGTGTTTGTAGGTAATTCTCATTCCCTCTGTAGTTTTGTTTGCTGATAGCTTTGGCTTTTCTAAAATTATTTAGGGGAACGTTTCCTGATGATCTGGCCTAAGAAACCAGTGAAATGCGCATAGGAACAGCTTATCCTCCAACAATAAATTTCAGTATTTTTTATCAATTATTTAAAAAGGGAATTAAGCACAACAAACAAAATCTTTTAATAATTTAAACACTTTAAACTCTTTCCCCCTTATTCATAAAAAATATTTTAGGTTTATAGCAGGTTTATGAAACGACTTTTCTATGAAAATTTGTTTAATAAACCTTTTGTTAATCAAAAATATTTTTTATGAATATGGGGGTTTATTTATAGCTGCACTATAAACTATTCACACCACTTTATTTAGAACTAAGTCAGTTATACCACTTACACTTGCGATCTACACACTTAAATGTTCGTACTAATACTGATTATCGATGCCGACTTCGCGAGTATTTATACTCTGCTCGCTGACATCTAGGTGGCTCTAGAACATTCGACGTTTTCGAAATGTCTGTAACATTTTCGAAATTTCTGGCCACTTGAGCTTTTATTATCTTAACAGCTAATTTCATTATGCATTTACACTGTGGCTGAATTTAAATTGATTTATACATCAATAAACTAAAGCATACTTTATGGGTTAACAATAATCTTACCACTATTATGTTATACAATTATGTATAACAATTATAACATTACATTTGTACTAGAGAATTTCTGTACAGTGGTTTTATATTGGAAATATGCGTAACTCATCCAATAACAATTTAAACTAATAAAATTACTAGCAAATACAAAATAACTAATAAATTAAACTTATTCTTAACTAAAGTTACTTTCGTAACAATATGTATATAATTCGGGCTAAAATTAAATTAATTAATGTCCTTTATTGCTACCTGTAATTTTCTTACAATTGTATTATTCATTTACAAAATTCAGAAATATTTGAAATTTTCTTTGAAAATCTCCCATTGTGCGTTGTTTGGGTATTCTTTCACAAGATATTGTTTCAATATGATCCCATTGCAAATTTAGTTTACACTATTGTAAATTGAAATACATAAATGATATTTGCATCGAGAGTACAACTAATAATGCCGTTGCTTGGATGATAGTTAAGTGTTGTTATATAATTTTCAAAAAGGGATCAGCAGGGATTCTCAGTAATCCACTTTATGATGATTAGCCAGCAAGAGGTCGTGTGGATAGCTACCAAATAAAATTTGTCGAAAATCGGCAAAGTTTGCAAAATAAATCGTCAAAATCGTCACAAAAATCGTCATTGTAAAGTAACACAAACTTTTTTTATTTTTCACAGTTTTAGCTATTTTCCTTTTGCTTTATTTGAAATAGACAAAAAATCATACATATGTATTTATTGTCTCAAATAATCCTTAAAAATATAACCTCTATTCTAACTCCTATCAA
Organism: Pollenia amentaria; assembly: GCA_943735925.1. Taxonomy (NCBI): domain Eukaryota; kingdom Metazoa; phylum Arthropoda; class Insecta; order Diptera; family Polleniidae; genus Pollenia; species Pollenia amentaria. The sequence goes on along the minus strand of OX031009.1, from coordinate 204,337,323 downwards.
CTATAAATGCAGGTTTTAACTCCCTTTAACGACCAGCTTAAATAAAATCGAAAAGTGTTTTTGAATTATGAAAAATTTATGTTTTTGAAAGTCCACAATAGGAAACCAATTTAGTTCATCAGAAATTCTGTTTCAATGCTAAAAATTTTTTGGAAAATCGATCTATTACCAGAATCCCAAATGTAAACTATTATGTTTATAAAGTATGCAAGAAGTTCTTAAAAAAAGAAAAAATACTACAAACTTTTGCAAATTAACTAGTACAGGATTTTTCATTTGAAAAATCGTCAAATTTAGGGTATCAATCGTCAAATCATCAGTGCGCCATTTTTGACCCCAAAATCGTCAAAAATAACGATAAATCGTCAAATCTAGCAGCCGTAGTCGTGTGCTTACGTTTAGTATTTAAAAACTACGTTGTTGCCAACTTTAATATTAAAGAAAAATTTTATCGCCAACTAAATTTTCTTAAAAAAATGTTATCATCAACTAAATTGTTTCAAACAACTTTTCTATAAAACAATTAAGAGTCCGAATCTTTGATACCCTCCACCGACAGGAGTAGGCTCTATATGATAAATACATATGTATATATTATTAACTAATTAGCTTAAGCTTCACAAAAATGAAGGTCAGCATTAAAACTGGTTGCGGCATAGACCTATATTTAATTATTGACCAACCATAAGAAAGTTTTATGCATTTCTTGTTAGAACTTTGAACTGGCTTGAGAAAAATATCATGATTCGTAACAGTTTTAGCCGAACTTAAATGATTTGTAGGGGGGTAATTTGCATTGGACCTATGGGAAATTATGGACCAATCATCTCAAAATTCTGAAGACTGATTTCTGGTATTAAAAAAAATAAATTAGAATAAATTTCAATAGAGCAGTGTTATTAGTTCTAGCGTTTACAGTGAATTTCAGAAGGCTGCTTAATATGGGATCTAAGGTAAATTATGGACCGTATATTACAAAATTGCATTATATTTTTTCTGGCCATATGAATCTGAGTTGGAAGAAATTTTATTGCAATATCTTTATTTGCTACGGTTTAGGGAAATTCATTTATTAACCCAAAGTGGCCTTTATATAGTTTTAGGCGCAATCAACAATTTTTCGGAAGTAGGGTTTATATGGGCCTAGGGTAAATTATGGACCGATCTTCTCGAAATTTTACACTACGATTTTAAGTCTTATAAAACTGTAACATATCAAATTTTATTATGATATCATTATTAATTGCGGTCTTAGGCGTACTACACTGTGTTAGGGTGGTTGTTTCACATTTTGATTCATAGTTCTGATCCTACTGAACCGATTTTGCTGGACTTCAATCCCAAAATGCTCAGCATGACTACAAGCAATTTGAGACCAAGCTAGTTCTTTTCTTTTGCGTTTTTCAAAAGTGAGCGTGTTTTAAACAGTCGGACAGACAGACGGGCATGGCTAAATCGACTTAGAATTACTCAAGGAGCCAGAATTTATATACTTTATGAGGTCTTAGATGTATTATAAAAAAGTTTCACACGGAATGACAAACTTAGTATACCCTCAACATTTATGGAGGTGGAGGGTATAACAAAATTTCCAATAGGAATGCCAACTTCCGTTTTAATTGCAATTTGTATTGCCATTTACATTTCCCTTAAAAAAGTAGTTCCTGACAAGATTTTTGTTCGAAAATTTTGTCGCCAGCTTGATTTTCTTAAGAAAATGTTTACGTTAACGAAAATTTCGATAAACCATTTTGTCGTTAACTGCTGTTTCTAATGAAAACTTTGTTGCCAATTATAATATTTGAAGACAATTTTGTTGACAAATTTTGATATTTGAATCAGGCTTAAGTTCATTGAATTTAATTTGAATTAAATTATTTTTATTAAGAAAGGTATTTTACAACATGAAGTAAATTAAAATTTATTAATAACACTATGCTAGTTGAAAAAACAGACAAGCCGGGCACATAGCGTTTTAACATAATTCGGGTACGGTGAATCCAGTGGTGCCCGCGGTTTTTTAAGATTGGCTCTGGTTTTCGAGATATATTGTTATTTCGAAAATGGAGGAGGTTGCATAACATATGTTCGCCTAACTCAAAAACGCTTAAGCTTATTGAAAAAACGAAATTCCGCAATAAAATTTCCTTTAAGAAAAATAAAATCTCTTTCTAATATCCGCAGTCGTTTTAGAAACATAATTTCATAATAAAAAAATTTCGAAATTTTTGTTTTTTAAAAATTCATAATTCGAAATTTTTGTTTTTTAAAAATTCATGTTCTTTTGTTTTGTATTGTAAAAGGCACAAAAAAACGCAGTTAAAAAATTTTACGTCACATTCGTTATATATACATAATGTTGAATAAAGAATTTAAAAATTAAAAAAAAAAATCCTATGACATGCTCCATATAAATTATATTCATCATATATATTGAAGAAAAAGTCCCATAAATTCCCAAAAGTCGCCCCTAGTGGTATATAATGTATGACCGACCTCAATTTTTCAAAAATAATTATGTTTCAATAACGACTACTCATATTAGAAAAAAAGTCTTACTTTTCTTAAATGAAAAAAAATTTCATCTTTTCTGAAAAATCAAAGGTTGTAGACAGACTGTAATTAACATTTTCTCGAGACATACTTGCCCCTTATCATCACTTCTTAGGGGGGCTCCCATACAAATATTGCGTTTTATGAAATTCTTAAATTAATTAAAATTTGTCGACTTTTGTGAATAAAGTCAAAAGTTGCAAACAGATTTTAATCATTTATGGCTTGTTTTGTTTGCACCTTCGTTTTTTATATGTCTGCAAAAAATTAGAAGAATAGCTGCATTTTCCAATTTTTTATGAATTTTTAAAAAACAAAAATTTCGAAATTTTGTTAAAAAAATTATTTTTTTTTTCCAAAAAAAAAATTATGTTTCTAAAACGACTGCGGATATTAGAAAGAGATTTTATTTTTCTTTAAGTTTTTTCAATAAGCTTAAGCGTTTTTGAGTTAGGCGAACATATGTTGTGCAACCTCCTCCATTTTCGAAATAACGGTATATCTCGAAAACCAGAGCCAATCTTAAAAAACCGCGGGCACCACTGGATTCAGCGTACCCGAATTATGTTAAAACGCCATGTGCCCAGCTTATCACGAAAAAAAGTGTCAATTTCTTGCACAGTGTAATATTTCATTCTTGACTAAGCTGGGAATTGAACCCAGGTTTTCACGGACACGTTGCCCAAAAAAATGTACTCTGTATTTCAAGAAGAATTCTTGACAAAAAGTACGAAAATCAAGAAGTAACGAAGAGCGTGTAGATCTATTAAAATAGGTAAACATTCATTCAAAGCAAATTTCGATCTACCTGATTTTCTGTAAAAATTTTGTCACCAACTAGATTTCTTATTTTTTTTTTAAATTTATTTTTTTTTGTCGTCAACAACTATTTGAGTTGGAAATTCTTTTGGCAATTATATTTCTTGCAGAAAATCGCCTTTAAGATATTTTTTTTTTAAATTTTACGTAAACTGAAATTTCTTTAAATAACTTTGTCGCCAACTATATTTTCTATAGGAAAATTTGTCGCTTAGTACAATTTAAAAACAGATTTATATGCACTGTAAGTTTTGAAAATAACACCACAACAGTGGAAACGGTATTATGCGTTTGTGCTGATGTTTGTAACACCTTCAAATATTGTTCATAGACCCACGTTTCAGTATACCGATCGCAGTAGAATAAATATTTTTAATCTAGCTAACGATGTCCGTCCTTCTGGCTGTGAATGTTAACCTCTTGCGTAAAATATTGGTCGCAATCTCATATAGATTAAGATATCTAACTAATATTAGGCACATAGAACATGAATCTTAACCTCATAACATAATTTTGTTCTGGCAGGTCCATGAATGGCCATAAGTTCCAAATAGAGTAGACTCTTGAAAAATAATTTTTAAATTCTGAGGTGTAGGGTATCATATGGTCTAGCTTGATCGACTTTAATTTTTTATTAAAAAATGTATGTTTTCACTAATACTGTATGGTTTTTTTTTGTGTTGAAATTCTTAGGTTTTCAATCAAAAGTTATTTTTAAATTTCCTCAACAAGCCAAACGTATTAAGCCCTCAATTCTTTATGGCTAGACAATGTAGCAGACAATAGTCAAATATAAATTTAGCCTTTATTTTACTTTTTTTCTTTATGTGGTCATATAAAGTTTTCGGTGTCGTTATCAATTTATTGATTTTATAATTTAGAAAGTATTAAAGAAGCTTAAACTCTTTTAGATACACAAACTGACACTCTCATGGATACACAAGCTCACAATCAAAAAGCAATAATCTCCATAAAGTCTATGGCACAATATTGAATCGAAGTGAATCGATTAATTTTCAAAAGGGCAAAGAGAGTTTTAGAACTAATGAGTTTTTGAATATAAATAGAATCAAGTTCGTATAACAAAACAAACAATATCAAATATCATTTTTAATAGCTTTCTTATTAAAGATTGTACTAGAAAACCGTGATATTTATTTCCGTTAAACTTAAAAAAAAAAACATTATCATACCATTTAAAATAAAGGAATGACGTTGAATGACGTCAGTTTATTTTTTTGAAAACTCTGACTAATTACAACCAAAAATGTACTCTTTTTTTAGATGCAGTTTTTTTTATTTTTTTGCTTGAGTCATGTGTATGCAAATATTTAAATATAAAATTTATTTTTTCATTGTTTAAATTCTAGTTGATGTTCAACTCTTTAAAAAAGTACAGATAAACATTTTTTTTGAAACTCACATGATGTCAAAAGTTAAAAATGTTCTAGTTTAATTTTTTTTTCAGTGGCTGCATTAATATAAAAAAAAATAAATAAAAACAAAATACAATAAAAAGTTTTAGAAAGTTTAGACAGTAATCTAAAAAGTGCTAGTATGTAGATTAAAAAATTAAATTAACAAGCAAAACAAGTTTTTCAAAAGCATTTCTAAGGAAAATCAAGATAAGGACAAACTTTTTTTTTTTTTGGTGCAACAAATTTGTGAAAAAAGAAAATCTAGATTTTTTAAACAGTTTCTGTAGAAAACTGGTTTGTGACAAAAATTTTCTCAAACAGAACTTTTTAAAAAAAAATTTTGTCTGTGATAAAATTTTTTAAAAAAAGTTTAGTTTGTGACAAATTTTCCTTAAAAAATTTAATTTGTGACAAATTTTCTTTAAAATATATAGTTTAAGACAAAATTTTTTTTTATTAGAATCTAGTTCGTGACAAAAAGTTTTCTGGAAAATGTAATCTGTGGCAAGATTTCATGTGTGATACAATATGCTATAGAAAATTAATTTTGTGACAAATTTTCTATAAAAATCTAGTTTGACATAAATTATTTTTATTAAAATCTAGTTTGGGACAAACATTTTTTATAGATAATCTAGTCTGCAATAAAATTTTTTAAGAAAATTTAGTTTATCCCAAATTTTCTATAAAAAATCTTATATAAGACAAAATGTTTTATTAAAATCAATTTTGTGACAATAATTTTTATAGAAAATCTAGTCTATGAATAACTAATTTGTGAAAGTAACTTTTATAAAAAATTTAGTCTATAATAAAAATTTTTATAGAGAATTTAGTTTGTGACAAATTTTTTAATAAAAAGTACAGTTTGAGACAATATATTTTCTTAAAATCTAGCTTGTCACAAAAATTTTGTATGGAAAATCTAGTCTGTGACAAACATTTTTATAGCAAATTTAGTTTGAGACAATATTTGCTATAGGAAACGAGTCTATGACAAAATCTCCTATAGAAAATCTAGTTTGTGTGAAAAGTCATTATTTAATGTCAAGTTTGTGACAGTAATGATCTATTGAAAATCTAGTATGTGGCGCAATTTTTTATTGAAAATTAAGTCTGTAGTAAAATTTTCAACAAACAACAAATTTTCTATAAGAAATCTAGTTTGATACAAAATTTTTTATTAAAATCTATTTTGTGACAATCATTTTTATAGACACTCTAGTCTGTAATAAAATTTATATTAATAACTAATTTGTGACAGTAACTTTTATTGAAAATTTTGTCTGTGATAATTTTTTTAGAGAGAATTTAGTTTGTGACAAATTTCTTATAAAAAGTCCAGTTTGAGACAATATTTTTTATTAAAATCTAGTGTGTCACCAAATTTTTTATGGAAAATCTAGTCTGTGACAAATTTTTTTTATTGATAATTTAGTTTGAGACAAAATATGCTATAGAAAACGAGTCTGTGATGAAAACTCCTATAACAAATTAGTTTGTGACAAAATTTATTTTTTTTTAAGAGTTGTAACAGTAATTTTCTATAAAAAATCCAGTCCGTGACACAATTTTATAAAGAAAATTAAGTCTGTAATAACATTTTCAATGGAAAATTTAGCTTGTCACAAATTTTCTTTAAATATTTTAGTTTGAGACAAAATTTTTTATTAAAATTCAGTTTGTGACAATATTTTTTTATATAAAATCTAATCGATGTCCAAATTTTTTATAGAAAAATTTAGTCTGTTTGAGACAAAATTGTCTATTGAAAATTTAGTGTGTGACTAAATTTTTTGTAGAAAATCTAGTCTGAAATAAAATTTATTTCTATAAATCGAGTTTATGACAAAAATATTCTATAGAAAATCTACTTTGTGACAAAATGTTAAAGAGAAAATATAGTTTGTGGCAAAATTTGACTCAAGGAAATCTTTTATAACTAAATTTTTTATGGAGAAAAAATTTTAAGGCTTTTTTTATAGAACTTTTTTATAGAGTTTTTTTTTGTAGTTGAGAATGTTTTTGTTTGGGAAACAAAATTTCAAAATTCTTTGTGGAAAATCTAGTAAGCGGCAAATTTTGTTTTGGTAGTCTTGTTGGCGATAAAATTGACCACAGAAAATATAGTTTGCGACAATGACATGGTTGTTTTTCATGAGCATGTTGTTCTTGGAAGAAAGGATGTACTTTTTTAATTTAAAATCAAACAATTAATAGTTGTAAATATATTATTATCATATTTTACAATAACATGTTAAGAGCAACAGTTATATAACTATTGCTTTTTGATGGAGGATGTATTTAACCGTAATATGGTTGCCGGTGCCAATAATGTTTCGCAAAAAAAAAATCGCAAGCTTTCGAAAAGTTCTTATTTGAGTAACATTTTTAATAAAATGCTTAAGGTTTTAATCGTTATAATAAAAAAATTTAAAAATAATAATAATTTACATTCGAAAAGATGTATGTATTCTGGCTTACCACTTGGAAAGTGATGAAAACTAATTAAGAATACTTTACAGCAGCAGTTCCTTATAGTCTCTAAAAATAAATAAAAACAAAAATTAATGAAAATAATTTGTCATTTACGATTATATTAACTTGTTCCTCACTATATTAACTAAAATTTTTTATTTTAGCGTTACAAATATGTGAATTAATCTTAAGTTTTATCAATCATTAAACTTGTCTATCATCTCTTTTTCTAGCACATAAGCAAAATCATAATTTCAATATAACAATGTAAAATGCAACATGAGCTTGATTACAAATAAAAGCCTGATACTAACATAAACTCCTCTTTAGTTATAACTCGTAGAGCAATATGATTCCAAAAATGTTGAGGATTAATAAAAAAAATCCATCTCCTCTAAGCCACTGATGTTATACGTAATCTTTTTCGATTTGTAGGGGCTGCGTAGGGACTTTTCATAAAGTTTACAACATCACTGGCTTTAACAGCAAAAAAAAAAAAAAATAAAGAATAATAGCTTTTTAGTTACATAAAACAAGAGTGCAAATAAAAACAATGAAAATAAAAAACTAATAATAACAAAATAATTAAATTCTTTTTAGTATGAGTGCAAAGAAACACTATGAAAATTTTCCGTACATGCAGTACTTAACGTTCATGAAATTTCATAGAAATTTTGTTTAAAAATTACAGAAATTCTAATAATCTTTATTTACAATACTGCAAAGAAAATTCCTAAAAGTATGCAGTATTAAGTGTAGTGGAAAAGTATTAAGTATAGAAAAAAAACGAGAGAGAAAAAGATATTTAAGTGAGTCTGTATTTGAAGAGTTATTTGGTTGTGCGATTATGTTTTACCATTAAAAACTTACACGAACAACTTTTAGCACTTAACCACAGACCAGAGTAGACCGTGTAGTAAATGGGTGCCAAGTTATCAAATAAAAAAATGGCGCAAAAATTTTTGTGTGTTAGTGTGGTTTTGTGTTCTCCACAACAAACATGTGTCAATATGAAAATTTTTTTGTTAAATAGTTAAGTTTTAAAGCATAAGCTCTTAAATGGTTGCCAGTAGGAAATTTGGTAAAACAAAATTATGTTACACTGTGCAACATTTTTGAAGTTATTCAGTGCAAACTCTTTCTTGTGTGGAATTTTTCGAAGTACTTATTGAAGCTTACAAAACCCTTTTTGGGTTTCGCTAGTTTAGCTGCCGTTCGGATTTTATGGTCTCATGCATATTTTGGCTAAAAGCTAAATTTTCCGAAACCAATTCCACACGAGAAGGATCTTGCATATTTTTTTTTGTTTCATAGTGTTATGTATCTATATGGAAAAAGTTTCTGAGGTACACAATATTTAACTTTTATTAAAAATAAACGCTTAAGACACACTTTTAACCATTCCATTTTTTTTTTTAAGAAAATATTCCTTGGAAAATGATTTTTCTAAAGAAATTCTAGTTTGAGATAACTTTTGAAGAAACCAAATCAGAACAAATTTCTCTGTCGAATTTTTTAGGATATAGTGTTGAGACAGACTCTTTTTCGGACTAACTATGAAATTATGAAAAATATCGTATCCTTTTGTAAATCTAAAATTTGCTTCTGGACAAACTAGAAAAGCAAAGTTACGAAGCAAGTTTTATATAAAAAATAAAAATAAATGTTTGCATTTGTAATATAATTTTTAAGACTGTTTCTTCGTCATTCTGACAAATTTTCCTTATTGCAGGCAAACAATTTTTCTATTAAATATTGTATTTGCGTCCTTCTGGAGCTTAAATTTCATTGAATATCTGTCTAAAAAAAATCTAAACAAAAACTTTTCTATAGAGAATCTTATTTGTTACAGAAGTTAATAAGGAATATATATTCTTTACAAAAATATTTGCTATAGAAAATCATAGATGGGAGCAAATTTTCTATATAAAATCTTGTTTGCGACAAAATTTTTCATATAAAATCTTGTTGCTGACAAAGTTTTCTATGGAAAATCTCAATTAAACTAAAGTTTTCTACATAAAATATATAAAATATTGTTTGCGACAAAGTTTTTTTTAAAAGACCATGTTTGGGACCAAATATTCTATAAAATATCTTGGTTGCGACAACATGAAAATCTTGTTTGGGACAAAGTTTTCTATAGACAATCGCAATTAAAACCCAGATTTCTATATTATAAAAAATACAAAATTTAAAATAAAATCTTGTCTTTATATATAAAATCTTGTCTATGACAACATTTTCTGTATAAAGTCTTGTTTATGGCAGCATTTTCTGTATTAAATCTTTTTAACGACAACGTTTTTTAATATAAAGTCTCGTTTTCGACAAACGTTTCTATAAAAAAGTCTTGTTTGGAACAAATTTTTCTATGGTAAATCTTGTTTGTGACCAAGTTTTCTTTTTAAATCTTGTCTGCGGCAAAATTTTCCGATATATAAAATCTTGTTTGCGACAAAATATTTTACAAAAGATCATGTTTGGAATAACATTTTCTATAGAATATGTTATCTGCGACAATATTTTTCATAGAAAATCATGTCTGGGACAAAGTATTCTATAGACAATCTCAATTAGAACCAAGTTTTCTATATTATATCTCGTTTGCAACCAAATTTGTTATAAAAATTCTTGTTTGGGACAAAGTTTTGCGACAAAATGTTAAAAAAAAATTTTTTCTATGTCATGACAAAATTTTCTATATAAAATCTTTATAGCGACAAAATTTTTTTAAAGATAGTCTTGCTTTCAACAAAGATTTCTATAATAAAATCTTGTTTGGAACAAAATTTTTTATAGTAAATCCTGTTTGTGACAAAGTTTTCTTTTTAAAATCTTGTTTGCGGCATACTTTGCTGAAGAAAATCTTGTTTGAGATAAATATATAAAATCTTGTTTGCGACAAAATTTTTAATAAAAGAGCATGTTTTCCTACATTTTCTATAAAAAAAATCTTGTTTGGGACGAATTTTTCTTAAGAAAGTATTGTTTAAAACAACTTTTTCTAACGAATATCTTGTTATGACGAAATTTTGTATAGAAAATTTTGTTTGCGATAAAGTTTTCTTGATTGCGACAAAAAAAAAAATCATGTCTGGGACAGATTTTTCTAATGAAAATCAATTTTTTTTTATAGAAATCTTGTTTTAAGCAATTCCTTACAGATAATTCTATTCGAAAGAAAATTCTGTATATAAAGTATTTTCGGGACACAGTTTGCCTTTGGTATTTCCTATTAGTTATACCCACACGTTTTCGCATTTAATTAAGCTCAAAATTGCTCTTAGGGTTATACAAAAGACATGCAAAAAAAGTTGGATGTATAAAAAAATCACTGAAACGAGAAGCAGAAACTCATGTTATAAAAAAAAACAACGCCACATTTATAATACTGTTAAAAAACTTTTCAAAAAGCGAAAATAATTTATTTTAAAGAAAAAAATCCTAGAACAGCTAAAACAGAAACTGTCATTGAATTTAAGTGAAAAATTTGTGAAGTTGAATGAAAAGTATAGCAACAAATTAAAATTATTAATCATAAAAAAATATTGCCTCATAAGTTAAGTATAATAATAAAACTTTTGTACTAAATATAATTAGCACAACAATAAAAAGTTATAGATGAAGTTTGTATATGAATAGAAAAATATGTAAATATTTGTCTTGACATTTCTGTATATGCTACAATGTAATTGAAATATTGCAAATTTCGCAAGATGAATGGTTTTAAATAGTTTAAAATATGGAACGCCTTTTAAAAAAAAACTATATGATTCATAATCGATTCATGATTTCACATCTTCTCAATACACATATCCCTTGGAAATAGGAGTTTTTCTTAATATATTTCTATCCGTATACTGGCCGGAAAAAAGAAACAAATAAATCTTAATTAGCCCTACACAGTTTTTGCAAAACTATAAGCCGAAAAATACATTAACTGAGAAAAAACTTTAGTTAGAAAAAAAAAAATTTTTTATTTCCAGAAAATGGTCAAAATGCGGAATTCAAATCCTACAAGCGTTTGAAACCCGCTGCCTCAGCTGAATACTAGAATTATTCTGGCCTGCAACAACCTCGAATGTCAATCTGTGGAAAAAAACCTGCCAAACTTTATTAGAGCTCTATATACGCTCCCGCAAGTTCAAATGGTTGGGGCACACGATGAGGAAACCTGCAAACGAAATCACCAGACAGTCCACCGCCAGATCGAGGAGAACGAGTTTTAGAAAGAATATGTATCATGGAGTGAAATGATAAGAGCTTATTAAAGGCATTTGTAACGGCCCTATGTTCAACCTAAGAATTCAAGGTCTTTGGTTGTAATAAAATATTTGAATTAAAAAATGCTATAATATGATATTCTTAGCAAAGCTTCTGGCAACGCTGTATTCATCTTAACTTTCGTATTTAAAAAACACGTTATTTTTCATGTTCTTGAATTAAAAAAGACTATTAATTTTTTTTTTTTTTTTTTGCAAAAATATCTACTTGTTCAGACATAAGCCAATAAATCTTTGCAAATATTTCTATTCCATAAGTGAATTCATGCCTGACCTATTTATATGATTAATTTTTTTATAAATTCACTTGTAAAATTAAATTATAAATATTAAAGTTATAAATGACGCTCAATTGATTGATGGCTTTAAAAGTTTTATTGAATTTCAATGAAAATTGAGTTTGTAAAGATGCTTGTCAATTATGTTAGAATGTTACTTATAGTTAAATGCACAAAACTTTCCTCTCAGTTATTAGAAAATTATATGCTTGATTTTGTATTTTGTTTATCATTAATTATGCTTATTAATAAATAAAACACATGTTTATTTATATAAGTTGAATAAAAAAAATATATTAAGTCCGAAGTTATGCGAAAAATAAAACAGGTTTATAAAAAAATTTATGAAACGTATTTTCTATGAAAATTTGTTTACTAAACCGTTTAAAAACTTGTTCTATATTTTATAAATAAGGGGATTAAAATATATACAGTAGAAGACAAATCTGTTCACTAAATTATTAAAACTTTATGTATATCACGGTAACTATAAAACTTTCAACTTGGAAACTTTCTAAAACATTTGTATGGGCCTCTAAATTTTATAATAATACTATGTTAACTTATTTTCAGAAGTACCGTTGGTTCTTATAAAGTGTCCGCCATCTAACGTTTTTTTTCCAACTAGTGCTTATTTCGTGAATGGTAACACTTAGCTCAAGTCTCATTTGACATATAATTAGTTTTATCCTTCCGCTGAACGAATATGGTTGTGTATACGCTTGAACAAATATTGGGTAATATTGCGACATTACTTTGAAAATCATGGTAATGTTGCAGAATGTGCGCGATAATTGCGTACGGATTTTGGAAGAAGAGAAGCTCCGTATGTTCGTTATCTTGTGAAAAAGAAACTGGCAAAGCGTGAAAAGCCAAAAACAGTGCGTACACCCGAGAATATTGCTGCTGTGGCTGAAAGTCAATTCACCGTCGTTCTCAACAATTGATCATTTCGGAGACATCATTGAGACGAATTTTGCATAAAGACCTTGGTATGACGCCTTTTGAATGAAATTATTTTCCATTATTAACCGGAAGGATTGTACTTTCAAATAAAAAAAGAAATTTGAGAAAATATTTAGTAGTTTTTTTTATAGCATATTCAAAAAAAAAAAAGTTATTTGGCGGACCCTTTATATATACTAGTTTATGCATACGGTTAACCGATTAATTACTATTCCATTGACTGATCGGTTAATCTTAAATTTGCTTTTTTCGATTAACGATTAAACCGATTAATTTCAGTCGATTTACCGATGTAACAAAATTTTTATTTTTTTTTTTAGGAATTGCAGCATATTTTTTGTGTTTTTAATTATTTGTTTCGTCTCATATACAAAAGGTATGTGTTTAGAAAATATTTTTTCATACAAACAAAGAAGGTGAACTTAGTTTTGAATAAGTTTTTGCTGTCATCAGCTTTTTGTGTCACACACTTTGTATATGTATGCGCTTAGTTATTGGTTTCTTCTCATATATTTTCATGTCAATCTTTTAACAGAATTAACCGAAACAATAAGTGTTAAAAGCTAAAAAAAAAAAATTAAAACAGGACTCTAATGGCATAATATAAGATTTTATATGCTTAGATAAATCTAGGAAAAGGACTGAGAAATTAAGTATTCTGTATTATGGCTTGCCTTTGATTTATCCAACATCTACGATAAATTAAGACAATTTTTATCAAAATTAAAGAAAAGAATCGCTTGAATCCTTAACATTTAAACCAAATTGATACATTCAGGGGTGCCGCAAGAATCCGTTCTTTCTCCTACTCTATTTCTTAGTTTTCTAAATGACCTTCTAAGTCGAACTTTCAACCCTATATACTCTTTTGAAGATGATAGCAACCTTTGCCTTGCGTATTCATTTGATTATAGGCCAAGCGTATCCGATGTTGGTGCTATGAAGCCGAACATGAATGACACGCTTGGGCGAGACCTAGACATAATCACGGAATGGGTTCGTGTGCATAGGGTCGAGTTTAATGCCCAAAAGACCCAGTGTTGCATGCTAACACATAAACGCGTGACGAATCAGGGTGCCTCTTCTGTGTAAAAGTAATTGCATAAAAAATAGCATTATAACATTGTAGAATAAAACTTACAATTATTTAGTTGGAAAAACTAATTAATAAATAATGAAAAAAAAATATTGATTATTTTACAAAGTAGATTTCATTGTGTGTTTTGTATTGCGAATATAACATCTATCATTGCATTGAATTAATGTTCTTAATGTTTTGCAGTTATCATCAAAATGTTTTTCAATTTTCGACTTCAATTCATTGACTGAGTTTAAAAAGTATTTGCTTTTTGCAAATAATTTTCAATTCCATTTCCAGTTTGATCTTTTAAAAAACATTTTTTGTAGATATATTTTTGCTGAATTAAATTTATTCTATTAATGTTAAAATTATTCATTGAACCTTTGGATGCTTTCTTTATTATTTTGCTAATTATTTTTAGATTTTAATTTATTTACAGATGTTCTCTATTTTTCCTTCACTTTTTTAAAAGACTTGGATTGCATAGATTTATATTTCTCCATGGTGCTGTTTCTTTTTTCAATACCTTATTTCGTCTTTTTCCATACGTTGAGTTTTCCAAAGCTTAATTCACATACGATATTAAGTTTTCTGTATCAACTGCTGGGTCCCCAGTTTGATTTACTAGCGGCAAATTGTTGCTTATCATTGTTTTTAAACGATTGTAATCTTGAGCAACAATAATTTCTTCACCTTCATTCTTTGTTTTAATTTCAACTTCAACTTGACAGAAAATAATATTGAGATCTGAAATGTTATGTTCCACTGATGATATGCTCAAACAATGCGAAACGTTGCTGTAAACATGGCCAATTGATGTTCCACTAACTAAGCGTGTAAGCATTGAATGACAATTTTCGAAGCTGTAGTTGGTGATCACATTAAGCAATTCTTCTGATGAGTTCCCAAATAAGACATCAATATTTGAATCACCAGCGAAGATACACCTCTATATTGAAGGGATTCACAACACAGAAAAAAGTTTTTTTATCAATTAAAAAAATGGTTTAAAAAGTATTTAAATTTAATTAATGTGATAATTGAATCAATAATTTTTTTTGTTGAAAGGAAATTAAAAATTTAATTTTGATTTAATTAACATTTTAGTTGTTTTGAAATAAATTTTTAATTAAAATTTTAATTAAATAACAAAAAACCTTAACTGACTTTTTTCGTTTAAAATAAAATAATTTAAACATGTAGAATAGTTGTTGGGAATTGTCAATATTTATTTAAATAAATTAACACATTGTTTGAAATGGCAAAGTTTTTTGATCAATTTTTTAATTAAAATTAGAAATATAATTTATTGAAAATATTTTTTCAAAATTTAAAAATTTTTAGTAATCAATATAATCATTTTGGTAATAGGTGCAAAATCAACAAATTGTTTGCTTGATATTATGAATTTAGAATACATTTGGTGATTGTAGAAATATAATCATTTTTTCTGTGAATGGACCGCATTGTTCTTCGCGTGGAGGTGTACTCTTGGGCGCATAACCCTTCTTAACCTAACCTATCCTAAATAAATTAATTAAAAATTAAATTTTTTAAATTTTTTTGCAAAAATATGAACAATTAATTTGCCTAATTTTTTCAAGAACGTCAAGTCAGAAGAGGCACTTTTAATACAAAGCATTATGCAAAATTTTAGAAAGGAGATCGCAAAGATCACAAGAAATACAACACTTAGATGAGAGTTGTGTGTAGAATAAAAAAAGAAAGTAGTTTGCATATCAAATGGAACAAAGCTGGTCGCTCAAAAAAACTTTCGCCAAAAGATTGTCGCGAATTAAAGCGACTAATTGTTACTAGTGTAGCCAATATAGCTATTGAGGTCCGGCAAATACTGGGTGTCAAGTACTACATAGTACTGCTTAAAGTAGAGCTGCAAAACAATCGATAGTTCTTTTGATAGTATCGATAGTTTTATTTTTGGCTGACTATCGATAGATTTTTATAACTATCGAACTATCGAAAAATGTTCAAAGTTACTACAAAGTTAATAAGCAGTAGTTAAAAAACATTTTTAACAATTCATTTAACTTTTTTAATTTTGTGGCAAAAAACGAAACAATACTTAAGTCGACTTAAATTAAATTTGATTAAATTATGGCACCTTAACGTTCAAAATAACACATGTGTAAAGTTTCAATTATTTTGTACGATTTTTTAGGAAGTTATAGCAAAATGAGTTTTGGCGTATCTTTTTTTAATGACTGCCAGCCAGGGTTGTTAGATGTGGTGTTTCTCGCGATTGTGGTGACTTTTTTTACCTGTATCATTTTTTTTCTTAACGAAAATTTTTAAATATTTTATATAAAAAAAATTTTCATTGCAAGGTGAAGGGATTTATATAATAACATTCTAAGTGTCTATATTTAAGGTGAATATTTTGCCGTCGAAGGTAAAAAAAACGGACAACCCTGCTGCCATATAACATTCTCTATATCTGAATAAACTGATGACAATGAAATTTTAAGTGAATATGTTTGTATTTTACAAATGCCGGTTCCCGTTCGCATTTGTATTTAGCGCTCTTCTGATTATGTGAACTTGTGGGAAACAAAATTTTTGCTGGAAAGTCTTTTCTGGGACAAAGTTTTATATAGAATATCTTGTTTCGGACCAAATTTTTTACATAAAATCCAGAGTGTACTTTAATAAGGGCTTGATTTGCGCTGAATCCGCAAATAAATAACTCCATTACATCCGTATATCATGGCTTATAACATCTTGTTGCTGCTATGAGATATCTTAACCTGAAGTTTGAGAAAGGTGGGGTTTCGCTATATTCATGGTATTTACTTCATTAATTTTTTTGTGACTTGTTTTTATAATTTTTACTTTATTTTTGTATTTTTATATATTTTCTTAATTTTTTATATTTTTTTTTAAACTAAAAAAACAGTCATTCAAAAATTATCAACAAAAGTTTTATTCATTTCATGCTTTAAAACTCCTTTCTTCTTCAAAATAATTTAATGAAAATAAAGGGGGTTATTTTCTAAATCACTTCACCTTGCATGGAGAAATTTTTCAAATAAAATTTTTTTGAATTTGTAAAAATTTGTATGAAAATATTTTTCTAATTTTGCAGGCTTGTGTAACAATCTTTTATAATTTTAAACTAAAACATTTTAATAATTTCTCAACCTCATTTTCAATTTAAATTAATAAAGATTTTTATTCAATTCTCTCAGTTCATTTCAAACAATTCATGCAAACACGACATATTTCAATGTTGCGGTGCAAATTACTACTAATTGCATTCATACATTTACATGACAATATTATCTAGTAATATTTTACTAATTAAGTCGTAATTATTTTACATGCGTCATGTAGACGGCCAGCGGGAAAATTCAGAAGACCTTCAAACTTCAGGCCTTATTAAAGGCGTGCTTAAAAATTTTTTGACTCAATTGCCAGTCTTATCTAACGGCTAAAAAATGGCTCATAGAAGGCGTCGGCTCTTTCGTATAAAAGATAAGATACACATTCCACATTCCCTTCTATGAGAAGGGAGAACGGAAGGACTAGCTTTTTGTTTGTTTTGCTTATTTTCAAAGCAAAAGTCAAATATTTATTAATTTATTTCCAAATGCCAAAGAAGCGAGTGCGGAAGGCCTATCCCACAACGATGGAAAACAAAGGCCTTCTAGAAGGCATCCGTACTCCTCCTTTTTCCGGCTGGGCGCTTTCAAACACACATACACACTTTTTAAACTTATATTTTTGCAAAACAAGAAATCTTTTTATTTTAACAGTTTATTAATATGTATTACTAAAATATTTGGTTGGTTGTTTATGTGGTTAAATCCAAAATTTTTAATTATAAAGAAAAGTGCAACACTTGAAAGCAAAATAGGATACAGCGAGAAAAGAAAATGTTTACATAAGTTTGTTAATATGTACATTAGGGCAATAATTTTTTAAATATTTTGCAAATATAAAAATGGCCCTAGTGTAGTCGAATATACCACTGAATATTTTTTTTAAAAATAGTATTATTTTATCGCGTTAGTCAAAAAAGTTCACCCACATAAAGCGGTAAAATTTCGAAATCAGATTTTTTTATTTTTTAATTTACTTATCCAAAAAAAGCAAATAGTTTTGTAATCAATATGTATAACTATCTGACTCGAATCTGCATTTAAAATTTGCGTTAAGAGGAGAGCCCGCTGTTTTACTTTAACAAAAAAATATAAAAGAAATGTAATGTCTTTGTTTTAATATTCAAAGAATATTTGTTTTATTGTACTTCTTATCACGGTAGATGTACGTTTGATTTTCCGCTTTTGGGAAAGTAAATTCAATACAATTTGATATTCCCATGCGGGTGCTAGATCCAGGTGAGCATGCTGACCCCTCCTGCTGCGTTTGTCAAAATAGTGCCGTACTTAAATTAAATAGATATAATTAACCCTTAAGCCCCCTTTTAAGTTTTTACTTATTTCTGGTGTTTGAAATCAAAATATTTTAAACAATCTTTTTCATTATTTTTATTTTTCATTTATTTGAACTCAAACGTATCTGAACCAAATATGTATCTTATAGTCGAATTGAATTATTATTACCGCTTATTTAGACATTCGTTAGGGTAATGACTATTTGTTGATCGTTACATAAAAACTATTGTGAATTATTAATAATGGCTTAAGTGCCTAAAATTCGAAATCATAATTTTTTTTTTTTTTTTGTAAAAAGCAAGTTCCCTGTTAGCAAGAATCTTTTTTAGATTTTACTAACACGCTAGCGTTCAAATCAAACCAACCTAATTTAAAACTCTTGAACTTATTGTAATCTTATGTTAAACTCCAACGGTGAGCTGAAATAAAACATTATATTGAATTTCAACAAGCGCTTATACTTTTGTTTCTCTTTGTCTCAACGTCACGCTGATTCCGTTATAATATTTCCAAGCGAAAGCTTAAAGCTTATAAAGCATTGAGTAGCAAAGTTGCTTCCACAAACACCCTATTATAGGATTCTAGTTAGCTGCGTTTGGTATTGCCTACAGTCTAGTAAGTCGACCCTCATCCGCACGACACTACTCTTAAGCTCAGCTAAGCCGACCAACTTTGTTTATCTGGTATTAAAGTTGCATTCTCGACTTAAGTGTGTTTGGAGACCTATAGTAAAATTTCATCATAAATATTTTCGCAGAATATTTTAACTACATACATCCCAGTTTTAAGAGTGATTTTTGCTTTTTTCAAAAAAAAATGCAAAAAAGACCCATTTCCAGAAGAGTTAGATGGTTAATGTATATCAAAAAAATGTTGCTTGTAATGTTCCGAATAAATCTTCTGAAGACACTATATACCAAAATCCTAAGTATCATACGATTTTCTACGTTTTTTTACTATACAATAGTGCAACTTTAAATAGACTGTAAAATGAATTTCAGATGTAAACTTTTAAAACGCCGATACACGTATCAATTTTTTTAGTCCCTTCTACAAGAATCATTTGGCAGAACATTGGTATTTTGTTGTGTGTTGGACTGTGTAATTAAACAACATTTTTCATTTAAGTTGTTCATAAATTGTTTAAATTTTTAATTTAAAATTAATTTAATGGAGATTTTACAAAATCGTTTTTGTGTGGTACTAGGGCCAAAATTTGGTTACGGCCCTAATGTACATACAAACACATGTGTGTGTATCGCATATCTTCAATTGAAATTTGTTTATGAATGCTAGAAACACAACTAGGACGAACGTCGAATTTTGCCAAATACGACGGGTGTTTTAGTCAAAATTCGCTGTGTAAATTCGTCCTATTAAGCACAATTATGTCGAAATGATAAGAGCTGTTATAATTGAAAAAAAAAAGTTATTTATTATTTTACAACGAAAGAGAGACATTGTCTGACCATATTAAACAAAATAATATGAGCTTGAACAATAAAATATTTAACAAAAACACAATTGCAATCTTAATGAGAAAATTGTTTTTTTTTTTTTTTTTTTTTTTTTTGATGATATCTTGAAAACTTCATGCAGCGTTGTAAATTTTGACAAGCAGTATATGTAAAAAAACCAAGGTAAACTTGAACGTGTAACTGCAGTGTTTAATTGTACTAAATAAGCCATTAGTTTAAATAGTTTAAAAAGTACCGAAAAAAGTACAATTGTACCAATTTCGCCATCCCTGCTTCTTACTCATCTGCCCCATTTGCAGGATTTAGCCAGTAATGACTTCTTCTTGTTTCCAAACCTTAAAAAAGGGCTCGCCAGAAAGAGATTTCACTTCAACGAAATGAAATCATCTCACAAATGAAAACCTGTTTTGATTACCTCGACAAATCTAAGATTTTGGAAGGAATTGATTTGAGAAACATTAGGTAAAGTGTAAAGAACTCGAAAGTGACAACGTTAAAAAATAATATACATTTTTTCAAAATTTATAGGAGAATATTTAACCAAAATTTATGCTCAAGTGTAAAACACCACATAATTTTGTTAACCCAAATAAGCACTTTAAATTGCAAAAGTGGTATTAAAAACAAATCTTAAATTTTAAACAGTAATAATTTTGTTAATAACAAATATTTATATTTTACAAAAGATATCCATGTGGTAATATTTACTCTCCTGTTCTATTCAAATCCAGCAAATAACTGCGCCTGTATTTTACGAACAGCTTCCTAAGCGCATTATCTTTTATAAACGAAAAAAACCGCAAGAAACCTTTAAATATAAATATTTTGCAAAGTTTTATATAAATTTATATAAATTTTTTAAACGGGTACGTAAGGGTTTATAACTTCCGCAACTATTTGATTCTCTTGAGAATTTATTTTATAAAACTGTTGATAAAAATAATGTTGAGTAATGTTGAGTCACACCTTATAGGATTTTTGAACTGACGACATTTAGGTGAAACTTATGGAAGATGTAGAAAATATGAAACATTGTTCACATCTAACATCTACTATCACTCAAAACTGTTGTTGATATAATGTACAAAAAACACACACAAAAAAATAAAGCACAATAAATAAAATTTTACACACAAAAAGTAATTTAAGATCAGTGCTGCCACGACTAATAGAACTTTTACAACCAAAATTTTTGAAAAAGTTACCAAATGTGGAAAAATATAACCAAATTATAAATGCCTCTTTTTTAATGAGAAAAACGTTAAAATTTATTTTAAGTTACGATATAATACAAAGGTTATTTTCACTTTATAGGAAAAAATTAATTACAATTTAAGAAAACACAACAAGAATTATAGTTCTTGGTAATATTGAAAAAAATAACGAGAAATATAATTTAAAAGGTTTAGTTTATTTGAGACCTTTTTCATAAAAAATATTTTTATTTTATAAGAGTTACCCGTCAAATTTCCATACAAAATTCAGTATATTGAAAGTTTATAAATTGAATTTTTTTGATTATGTTCTTTACAACAAGCGAAATTTGTAGTCCACAGTTATTAATAACAAAAAAGAAAAATTTAATAATTTTCCGTTTTTTAACTGTCAGTGGTAGGGCTGTAAAATGTGTCAATTTTTTTTGCTTTTGGCGATGAAAATTTACTTTTGGCGATATGGCGATTGTTTTAGCGAAATTGGAAACTGTTGGCGGTAGGCGGAATGCATTTTTTTTTTAAATATTTTTTAATTTACATATCTTTAAAATATTAAAAAAATGGGTGTTACTTGTTTCTCTTGTTTGCCAATTGTATTTTTTATTTATAATTATTACTGTTTCAAAATTGTTCTATTTGAAATATTTTGTGATATTATGGCGAATTAATATTGTGTCGACAATAAACAAATTCGTATTTCAGACCGTACATTCAATGAACAAGAAGTATATGACTGACAGTCAAAGGTTTTTTTATAAAATAAAAATATTGCCAAATCATTATCTTAAATTAACGCAATTTTCTTACAGTTAATTTCATAAATTCTAAAATTATACAGCCATGTCACAGAGTACAATTCCGTTCGGAACCAAAGAAAACATATTTGTTTATTGATAGAAAATATATTTTGATCGTTTTTTGGCCTTTAAGTTACGGAATGGGTGTTCCGTTCATGAAAATAAAAATAGTTTTATTCAACTCACAAAAATACGGGATGAATTCCGTTTCCGAACGGAATTGTACTCTGCGACATGGCTGAGAGATTATATATCAATTTATTTTTCAAAAATCTTTAAAATTTCTATGTGTATTTCAATATATTAAAATATACTACTAGAAATAATGTAAATTTAAACATTTTAATTATATTCACGTTTTTAGAAACACTAAAACTACTCCTGTGTACTTCTTCAGTCATGTTCTGATATCGATACCGCATGATATGGAATTTATACTTTAAGTACCACTTATCTTGACCACTATTAAAATCAGGAAAAACGCTCGTTTAAAAAAAATTAATTTCGTATATAAAAATCACATCTGGCAATTTTTTCTTAATAAAAATCTTAAAAAATATCCGGTAGCTGTTTTGAAAGCGAAAAAATACAAGTGTATCAAGATAAACACATCCATACGTATTTTATATTTTAGAAAAAAGTAACCAAAATGAAAAAAATATTCACATCTCCACATTGAGAAAAAAAATAACCAATTTTGGTAAGAAATAACCAAAAACGGCAGCCCTGTTTAAGATGTGAAAATTGGTATGCTTTTCTTAAAAGACTTGAACAAAAACAGAAAAAGTTAAAAATTTAGTTTGATAGCTTGCAAAAAAAAAAACTACTTGATTTATTTAAATTTACTTATTTAAAAGCTTACCACCAGCAAGTGCTAATATTTTGTCATAAATTTGTATTAAAAGAATACCAAGCTATTTTTCTTAAACATTATTGGCCTTTTGTTGCCCTTTAACGTACGTAAAACTGTAATTAATACGTGCAATAAGTTTTAATTGCAGTTTAACGTACCCTTGCAAAGCAACAAATACAACATGTAAAATAGTATTTTTTTCTGCAAACTTTGTATTTTTGTGTACTCTGTTGAACTGCATCAACAACTGGATTTTTCTACTAAAGATAACAAAATGGTTTTGGTATAAAAAAAATATTTTAAATCCTGTTTGTTTATCGTAATTAAATAGTATTCTAACATGTTTACATCAATAAAAATTCAATTAGAATTTATTAGAACTTTCGGGTTGTTATTTTAATTACACTGATTGTTATTTGTTTTCTGCAGTAAAAGTTTGCTAAAAATGCTTAAACTGAAAAATAAACACGTATGCAAAATTGTTCATACTCTGCTGAATTAAAGAGATTTTGTGGTGGTTTGCAGCAATATAATAAAATAAAATATTGATCAGTTCATTATATTTCCCAGCAAACACTTCACTTATCAAGTAAACATTAATTGTAATGAGAACTTAATTCAAACACTACTCACCTTTTAACTACAATAACTCGTTTTTTTACAAGGGATGTCTACATATGAACGCATTGCTATTTTATTACAAAGAATGTATTTTATAGAGTCGAACTTTGCAGAGCCGAGTTTCGAACCCTGGTCAAACAAAACCGTATACATATGTAATAAAAATGTCTGCCCAGTTAAGTTTTGAACTTAAGTCTTTCGTTATTTTTTTTTTAATTTTACGCTTTTAATAACAACTTCAAAACTGCATGTACATGAAACGAAGTTTTTCATTCGTCTTTCCCTTTTCGCCATCAAACTTAGCCATCGTCCAGACTTGCAATTTTTGTTGCTGCAATTCTTCAGTTTATGGATGAGAGAGGTGAGAAGATTGGGGAAGGGTACTAAGTTTCATTTTCTCTGCAATTCTGTTTTGTTTTGTAATTTCGACACTTTTCAACTTGAAGTTGGCTGAAGGAGTTTTTGTGATTTATATATAAAATATAACAAGGGCAAGATAAATATACAAAAATGGCAACCATTGAATTTCATAATATGGACACTAATCCCAGAATTTAAAAAATTGCTGCAACAAAAATTGCAAGTCTCGACTATGACTTAAATGCTTTGCAGCAAATATTTTATATTATTTTATGGTCGGGAACTACGTGAACTAGAGTTTGTTCCCGGGAATTCCCGGGATTTCTATTCCCGCTTTCCCGGGAAGTAATTGCGGGATAACCGGGAAATTTTGAAGAAAATCTTTTTCTTAAACTTTAGTAAATCTATGTCGGACTACTGTCTTTAGTAGATTAATCCAACTTAATATCACCACAATATTTCATTTGCTACAGTTAAAGGCTTGTTAATCGTTTGAGAATGGGCTTTATATAGGGCCAATGATAAATTATAGACCTCTTTTCACGAAATTTTATTTCTTGTCTTATCAAACTAAAGTGTAAATTTTACAATAATACTATGTATAAGTTTTTGCGGTTAAGGGCGTAGTAAAGTGTTTTCCACGATTGTGCTTTATATGCGGCATTTTGAGTAATTTTGAGTCTTATGAAAGTAGATTATGCTAAATTGCACCACAAAAGCATTATTCGTAATAGCCAGTAAGAAATATTAGTTTCATTAGACAAATAAGTAAATAAATAAACAAAAAAATTTGGGCGGGAATCCCGGGATCCCGGGAATTCGATTTTTATTTAACGCTTTCCTGGGAATCCAAAAAGTGCGGGAATAAAAAAACTCTCACGTGAACTGATAAATGTGCATATGGGAATTACTGTGTGTATTACGAGAAAGTTTTTATAGATTGCTCACCAATTTGGAGACGTTCATGTTAAATCTAGCGTTGTTTAAGATTAGATCGTGGAAAAAATATTTTAGAATTAATATCTTCAGTGCCGTGTATGTGCTCCTAAAACTTAAGAGTCGCTGGACCGATTGCCACCAAACTGGGACAATTAAATAGTTTAGTCTGGAGCCAGGTTTCTTTAAATTTAAATCCCGATAGGTGGCGCTATTGTCGTGATATTTAAATTTTTATTTTATGGTACGATTTGGCTGAAAAATAAGTTTCCTGATAAAATGTTGACCCGATAGATATAGCGCTGGGGTCAAGTTATTAACAAAATTGTTCATTTTTTGCCGGCACTTCAGAATGTATGTATTTTTTTGTGTATGTATGAATGGACCCGATATGTAGTGTTATGGTGATGCTATTTAGATATTCGTATTTGCGGAGACATTTTTCTTAATGTATGTATTTTTCTCATGGCAATTTATTTTATGTACTTCAAAAATTGTTGTTCGAAATTTTTGAAAGAATTTAATTTAATTTAAGTTTCCATGAACAAAAATTAATTTTGAATTCCGGAAAATTCAATTTCGTTTATAATAATGCCGACCCGATCTAGAGAAGGAAATATTAGTTAGAAAGTGATTGTGAGTCTATTGCAATGGTGGGCGCTCCATGGCGCTCCATAGCACAACTGTGGTGAGAGATTTCACACGTATTCTCAGCCTCTTTAATTAAGTCTTCGATGAGACAGCATCGAATGCACATGAAGCGGATGCTAACATATTTTTCATATTATTTTTTGGTGGGTACTTCTGCCATCTCACTAATACTAATAAGCATCAATACAAGCACAGTTTTAGTTGTGCCCACTTCTGGTCTATTCCCTCCAAGCAATTGGTAGAGTGTTTTTCGACTGTCTACGAATTTTAACTACTTCGTAACATTTGGTAGTTAAACAGTAGATTTTTCGGAATTAAACAACAACAAAATACGGTAGAATCACATTATGAGTTCTTAAATTATACTTTTTCGTCACTTTAATGAGTTGTTCAGATAATTGTAACAGTTATATAATTACAACAATAGCACAACTGAACAATTCCCATACTATATTGACTACTTTGCAACGATTTGCTGTTTAATAGTGAATACTGCAAAAGGAAAATGCGTAAAAGAGCACAGTTTGTATTTAAGTTGCCATGTGATCGGTGCTACGTGCGTGTGAAATAATATAAATTTATAAAATTATGTAATATAAAATGAAATTTTTAATATTTGAAAAATGAAATAGTTATAGTACTGTACTTAAAATAAGGACTCCGCGGAATCCAAATGTTACCGAAAAGCGTTCTAGTTCATGAAAATTGTATAAATAGTGCACAAAACGGCCCAAACTTATTCTTCGGTTAGATTGGGTAAATTTTTAATAATTTCTCATACATATCTCTTTAGAGCAAATGAAATTAAAAAAAATTATTTGATAATTATCTTTTTTTAAAGGATATTAGTGATTTTTTAAACTGTTTGTTTATTTAATGACTTTAAAAATTTTTGTGTGAAAATTATTGTTTTTGTTTAATTTTTCTAGTGAAGATCAACGTTATTAGTAAAGAAAATTTGTAAAATAAAGCAATAAAAAGATATGCTAGTTATAATATGATGAAAGTTTACTAAGTTAGTGTTTGAACAAATTTGTGATTTTCTGTAAATTCCTTTAACAAAATTTGTCCACATTAGGTTTTTAACTTTGAAACATTAATAGCTATTTTGATTTCCCTTACAAAATCAAACAAAGATAAACAGTAAAATGGCCCACTTTTTATTATAAAGTACAATAAGAAAAAGTGTAACTTCAAAAGAGTGCTTTTTGTAGTCAAAAGCGATACTACTAAATTTAATTGATATTAAACTACCAAGGCGCTCCAATTCGTCACAAAATATAGACACTAAGTGGATTCTTGAAGTAAATATTACCATAGTGGGACACTTCTTCCCGAACGATGTAACAATAAGAATTGAATAGCAAAAGCGATAGATTTATGGGGAAACTATTTAGATTATTTTTCGATCGAAATTGTGTGCAGGGTTGGTATACTAAAAGTACAATACACTCTCTATCTCTACTATTATGGTGTGGATATAATATACTTTTTCTTATTAAGTTTTTGGTTTTTCTGTCAAGTAACAATTATGTTCACGGTTTTACTAATTGTTTTAGCTTCAGTTAACTGAAGGTTGATTATGCTTATAAAGGGTGGTCTTACCATGATGCAAGATGTGAATTGTGAGTTATACCTTAACGTCGAGTTGTTTGCCCAATTTAATTTGACATTTCTTTGTTTCAGTGTTTGACAAATCGAACCATGAAGAGGTACATAATTGAGCCGAACGTTAAGATTGTTGAAGGCTTTTATGAAAATTGGCGTTCGAATAAAAATGTCTTTCGAAGATCACAAACAGAGAAATGTTTTTTTTTTTAATGATTTACTGCATAAACACTATAAGCGTTTGTGTTTTTTTTTCCACATTTCTACCAAACATAACACTAAATAACAATATTTAATGTTTATTTTCGAAACCTGTAATAACCCAACAGACCATTTCCTAAGCAAAAGGTAAATGAGTTGTGGAATAATAATGATAAAGTTATCATAAGAGATTTCTTACGACATTTTTTTTTTAATTCATTTACTTTTATTTTTTTTTTCAGTATTTATTTATTGAATCTTCATATATTATATATTAACTAACAATAATTAATCAAATCTTATCCTAATATTTGCTTTATGTCCTGCCAATGCCAGATAAAAAAGATTTCGTCATCACGGTTTTTGTTCACATTTGTAGGTGTTTATCGCTCAACTGATTGGGTGAAAGCTGCAGTGTCTCTTCTTCTTAAGCGAATGTGGCCGTCATAATTTAAAATATTTCGAGCTAATGGATTTGGTTGCAGTTCCAGCCTTTTTAAATATTTTACTGCATATTTCGTTATCATAGTTTTTACTAATGGCACATTGAGGTCCTTGTGTTTTTGACGTACCAGGGGGCGGCTGTGATTATTCGAAGAAGTTTATTTTGGCGCCTTTGAATTTTTTCGATATTAGAAGCAGAGGCAGTGCCCCATAACTGAATACCGTAGCACCAAATTGGCTTTAAGATAGAGTTGTAAAGTAGAAGTTTGCAATCGAGACTAAGAACAGAATTTCTTCCAATGAGCCAATTAATTTGAATTGCTTTTAGTTTCATTTGAGTTAATTTTGCTTCTATGTGCCATTTCCACGTTAAGCGCCGATCTAGATGTATACCGAGGTATTTTACAAGCGAGTATTGGGATATTAATCGATTATTGATTTTAATAGGGGGGCATGTTTCCCGACGCAATGTGAATGTTATATATGCGCATTTTTGCTCATTGATATTTATCCTCCATTTTTTTTAACCACCTTTCTAGTTCAAATATATGATCCTGTAGGTAACGAGATGCTTCTTGACAGTTTGCGTGTACGCTTAGAAAAGCTGTATCGTCCGCAAATGTTGAGGTATGGGTGTAGCTGTTGGTCGGCATGTCCGAAGTATAAATTAAGTATAATAGAGGGCCCAGGATGCTGCCTTGTGGGACTCCAGCGTTAATTGGCTGTGGAGAACTTAAAAAATCGCCTTCGTTGAAAATAAATGGACGACCGACTAAGTAGCTTTCTAACAGCTTTTGTATGTTTGCAGGTAAGTTTTGCTACAATTTCAGTAGCAATCCTTCATGCCAGACTTAATCGAAAGCTTAGGACACATTGATGAAGAGTGCTGAGCAATATTTTTTTTCTTCAAAGGCTTTTCTTATGACATTTACTATACGATGAGTTTGTTCAATTGTGCTGTTTGTTCTTCTAAAAAATTGATGGTTTGGAATACATCTATTTTCATTACAAAGCGGCGTTAATTTTGACACTAGTAGTTTCTCAAATAGCGTTGAGATATTGTATAAGCTAAAAGGCCTGTATGACTCAACTTTTGTGTGATCCTTTCCTGGCTTGGGATTAATGCTTAATAAGGAAACCTTCCATTCTCCAAAAGCATTTTATTCCTGATCTTATCAATACCGGGCGCCTTCTTGGTGTTTAAATCACAAATAGCCTTTTCGATTTCTCTAAAGTCGAATCTTAGGGAAATAGCTGCTCTAACATTTACAGGCGGTGACTCGACTGCTATATCATGAGATGTATTAAGGGTAAATACGTTTTTCAGATGATGAACAAGCAGATTTCCTTTTTCAATATAATTTCTTGCCCAACTTCCATTCAAGTCTCTTAATGGCGGCTTAGATATAACTGGTCTATTGAGACTTCTTGCTGCACGCCATAATGAGTAGTCTGAGTGTGGAGTTGCATCAAGTTCCTTAAGATATTTTTCCAGGGAAGCCGTTTTATGAGAGTGCAGTAACTTTCTTAGCCTTTTTGTGCACTCTTTTAATTAAGTCTCAAGTTGGGGGGATCTGTGCAATTGCCCCTCTCTTCGAACTCTCCTTTTTTCAGTCAAGAGACGCTCGACATCTGTAGAATATATGATTTTGTTTTTGGTTTTTTTGAGTGTTATGGTGGAATGTTGAACAGCTAGTTTGAGATAACTGTCAAAATTAACAATAGCGAGATCCACGTTCTCCGGTGTACTAAGCGGAATATTTTCTGTGCAATCGGCACTAGGATATATTTTATATTTTAACCAATTTATTTGTGCGGCTGACGTCGCTAAGTAACCAGGCGTAGATACAATTCTATTTGGTTTCATTAAAGTAACAATTATAGGTGTGTGATCGGAAGATAGTTCTAAGGAAGCTTCAACATGAATCGTTTCTGCGGGGAATTTTTTAACCACGCCAAAATCGATGACATCTGGAATTTTTTGCTGGTCAGTAGGCCAATAAGTTGGTTGTCCGCTCGCTACCATATTAAAGTCCATTTTAGAGATTGTATTATACAAAACACGACACTTTGGTGTTATAAGCCGTGACCCCCAGGAGGTATGCTTAGCGTTGTAATCGCCAGCGGCTAGGAAACAGGGTCCTAATGATTTATAATATTGGCTTTCTGATATTGAAAATCTAGGTGGAGAGTATAAAGATGAAAGTATTAAGTTTCGATTTAGCTCTTCAACACAAATGGTTGTTGCTTGCAGATAATCTTCACGATGATCATAAATTAAGTAGTGTTTGATTCGGGCTTTTATCAAAATAGCAGAACAGTATATATATAATGAGAGTTCTACGCCAAATTTACCCAAAAAGCCATTAAAATCACCCAAAAGCCATTAAAATTACCCAAAAGCCATTAAAATTACCCAAAAGCCATTAAAATTATCCAAAAGCCATAAAAATGTCATAAAATTTTAAAAAAGGTAAAATTAGGGGGGAAATTCCTGAACACGTGTTAAAGTATGTCAAATGAACACGTGTTAAAAAAGGTCAAATTTTTTAAAAAAAAAAATGTTAAAGTATGTCAAATGAACACGTGTTAAATTTTTATAGGAAAGCAATGCACAAGTGGTGGGTGCATTGTTGAAGCCTTTCTTTTGTTGTGATCGATAGACAGACATAGAGATATGTAGATAGATACACAGACAGACCTTGAGGAAGAAATTGGAAAAATATTTTTGTGTGTGTTTTGTGGAAGACAGACATACTGTGTACTTGTCAATGCACTTGTTGAAGCCTTTCTTTTGTTGTGATCGATAGACGGACCTTGATTTTGAAAAAAAAATTTGTAGACAATTTTTTCAAAGCGCTGATATTAAAATTAATAATTTATGGGGTGTGAGATGATAAGGGTATTGTATTGTATTGAGGTGTGTCTTGAATATAGATAGATAGATACACAGACAGACCTTGAGGAAGAAATTGGAAAAATATTTTTTTTTTATTTTTGTGTGTGTTTTGTGGAAGACAGACATACTGTGTACTTGTCGATGCAATTGATTTTGAAAAAAATTTTTGTGGACAATTTTTTCAAAGCGCTGATATTAAAATTAATAATTTATGGGGTGTGAGATGATAAGGGTATTGTATTAGAGTGTGTCTTGAATATAGATAGATAGATACACAGACAGACCTTGAGGAAGAAATTGGAAAAATATTTTTTTTATTTTTTGTGTGTGTTTTGTGGATTGTTGGGAGAAAACACATTTCTGATAAAAGTCCTTTTTTTTGTTGTGTGTGTGTTTATGGGTAACCAGATGGAGGGTTGTTGTTATTTTGTTTGTTTGGGTGATCGACGAAAATATTATTGGATGGATAGACAGACATACAGACAGACTAGCTTCGTAACAGCAAATGGTTTTTCAATTTTATTTGGGGTTGAAGAATAAATTCAAAGTATCTATAAATTATGATTTTATTTAGTTATTAAAAAAAAAAAATTGTATAGATGCAATTGGTGTTTCTATTTTTTTATTTTGGAGTGGATAGGGAAATATGAAACCATTCTTGAAAATTTTTTTAAAAAATTTCAAAAACAAAGTGTTGGGTGCATTGTTGAAGCCTTTCTTTTGTTGTGATCGATAGACAGACAGCCAGACAGACATAGAGATATGTAGATAGATAGACATACAGACCTTGTAGAAGCAATTGAAAAATATTGTTGATAAGACTTCCTTTTTTTTTTATTTATATTTATTAAATAAAAAATAAATAAAAATCTAAAAAAGTTTTACGATATATTGTTAATATGTTTATTCTTAGTGATGGATAATAAGTACATAAGTTTACCCCCTAAACTATAAAAAGTTTTCCCCCTGTAACCATCTCATTCTTGGTTAAGTATATAAATACTGTGAAATTTGGTTTTGCTATTAGTTCACCTACACCCAATCGGTTACGGCTGGTACGTTCCCATTCACTAACCAACCGAACGTCTTTTCTCTTATCGACATTTTCCATGGTTAAAAAATATTGGTTGAAAAAAAATTATATGGAGCCTATTACAGATTTAATTTTGAAATGTAATTTTTAAATAAAATATAAGCAAAACTATAAAGATAACATGCTTTTATATATATTTTATATCAGTTTTGTTAGAGACAATGCCGCAGCAAGATAGTTTTATAATCGTTGATCTGCAAGGATTTTATATTGCAAATAAATTATATGCAAAAGAAGTCTGCATTTCAGTCTCTGATTTCGAGAGTCAAACTTTTCTCATTGAATCACCATTAAAATATTCAGAATTAACTAATAAGGATAGGATAACAAATAAATGGTTATATAATCACTTGCATGGATTATATTGGGATACTGGAGAGTCTACACTGAAAGAGTTAATAGAATACTTAATATCAGTTATGAAAAAAAGAAAAGAAGAAGAAGAATATCCTGTTGTATATGTTAAAGGAACTGAAAAAGTTAGATGGTTAAAAGAACTACTTAGAGGAGAAATAGAAATATATATATTTAATTTAGATTATTGGAATTGTCCGAATATAAAAACTTTATATAAAAATAATTCTAATATAAATAATTGTAAAAATCATAATAATATCAATCAAATATGTGCTGAAAAGAATGTAATTTTACTTAGAAATTTTCTAAATTTATATCTAAATAAAGAAAACCTTATTAATCAATAAAACATTTGAAGTTAATAATTTTATTTTTAGTTAATCCTTAGTCTTTATACAGAGTACATTACTTTTACTATTTTAAATATTTTTCTTCATACTTATCACATATTTTGCTACAGTTCTTTCGTGTAATTCGTATGATTTTGGTTTAGTTAGTGTGATTTGTTTTTGCTTTGTTGCTGTTTGATGTAAATTCCGTACTCTTTACACTTCATATTTGCTCGTTTATATCACACTAATAACAATTAATTTGCAATTGTGTGTTTTTTATTTATTTTTGTTATATATGTTTTGCACAACATAGCATTTGATTCGTTAGCAAAGAGTGAGCAACAATCAGTATTTAAAAAAACAAAACGAATGTCTTGAAACGGCTTTTAAATGCATTTGTACAGAGGTTTAATACATACATATTATTATGAAAAATTTTTATTCACAATACTTTAACATTTCTCGATGTCAAACACTTTATGAACAACATTTGTTAGCATTTAAGTTTTTTAATCTTTATGAACGTATTTTTAATTTTAAATCTGAAAAAACTGAAAAAAAGAAATATCTAATTATATTTTCAAAAATAAAACACAATTTTTTTATTTTTTATTATTTTTTTATTTTTATAAGTTCTGTAAAAATCTGAAAAAAAGAAATTCCTAATAAAATTTTTTAAAAAATAAAACTCAATTTTTTTATTTTTTTATTATTTTTTATTTTTATAAGTTCTGTAAAAATCTGAAAAATAGAAATTCCTAATAATATTTTTTTTAAAAAAATAAAACACATTTTTTTTATTATTTTTATTTTTATATGTCCTCATCATCATCATCATCATCATCATCATCATCATCATCATCACTTCCCATTTCACTATTGGAAGTGAGATCGAATTGCATAGAACATAGTATATTAGGCGGGGGAACTTTATCTATTATATAACACTCCCCCACCTTTTTGATCATATGTGCACTAGTTATATTCTGTCGGCAGTGAGGACACGATATCCTTTTCCAACTTCTTGCACAACTAAGGCATAAATAGTGGGTACAGGCAAGGAATATTAGCTCCTTTCCATTCAAATGGTGTAAACAAATATCACATTTGAACCGTCTTTTGTATAGAACTTCTAACGGAGAATCGGGAGTTCGATGACTCTTCTCCTGCCTTTTTACAAACTGCAGCATTTTTCTTTCTAACTTCTCCTTCTTTTGCTGCAGTTTTTTCACCTTCGCATCTATAATCTTCTGCTTTTCAGTATAACGGACCCATTTTCCGTATATCCTATCAACATCGTTCAAACGTTCCGTAAACATAGCCGAAAACCTTCCCTCTATTATTGTAGGTGGCGCTGGTGTGATTGTAGGTGGCGCTGGTGTTGTTGATGATGCTGGTAAAGGAAGGTGTTGGGATAGTGATGGTGGTGGTGGTGGTGGTGTTGGTGATGATAATAGTTGTTGTCCATTAACTGGAAACAACTGTGTTTCCTCATCATCATCAATTATGAACATGGTAACGTTTTGGTTCGACATTTTTTTTTTGTTTTGTTTTGGTGATTTAAGAATTTGTAATCAACAAATATTTATTCTAACTACTCTATTTATATTAAAAAAAAAAAATCTTTTTTTTTCATTACCTAATTCAAAACAAAAAAAGAAAGGTTTTCAACAATATTTTCCAATAGCTTCTATAAGATCTATATGTCTATCTATCTATCTCTATATCTGTCTCTCTTTTCTACCCACAACAAATATTTTTGTATGGAAATCAACTCATATTCCTCGGCTGTACCCCATTATTTATGTCTTGGTTGTGTAAGAGGGTGGAAAAATGCTTATTGAGATAAAAAACTAATTGTAGTGAGTTTGTCAAAACACATCACAACTACATAAAAAATAATGTGTAGAGTGTCTATTATAACACAACTATCCAACAATAACAATACTAAGAACAATATAAAATTCATAATTTAATTTTTCTGCAACATGGAACAGCTTGACACCTCTTTAAGTGTGACCACACATAAGACAATGTTTTATGTGTACAAGCAAAAGGCATTGCACTTGAAAATATGTCAACGCAAGCGATTTGACTAAAAAATATTAGATTCGAAATATTATGAGGAATAATATTCCAAAACATAATGTGTAAATGCAAGCAGACAGAAAATAAGCCAATGCACTTGAAATAAAGTAATAAGCAATATAGAAAATAGTTTAAAATAAGAAATTGAATGAAAATTGTATTGTCTTGGTTGTGTAAGAGGGTGGAAAAATGCTTATTGAGATAAAAAAAACTAATTGTAGTGAGTTTGTCAAAACACATCACAACTACATAAAAAATAATGTGTAGAGTGTCTATTATAACACAACTATCCAACAATAACAATACTAAGAACAATATAAAATTCATAATTTAATTTTTCTGCAACATGGAACAGCTTGACACCTCTTTAAGTGTGACCACACATAAGACAATGTTTTATGTGTACAAGCAAAAGGCATTGCACTTGAAAATATGTCAACGCAAGCGATTTGACTAAAAAATATTAGATTCGAAATATTATGAGGAATAATATTCCAAAACATAATGTGTAAATGCAAGCAGACAGAAAATAAGCCAATGCACTTGAAATAAAGTAATAAGCAATATAGAAAATAGTTTAAAATAAGAAATTGAATGAAAATTGTGTTAAAACACTGATCAATTAAAATCTAGTGTTTTGACTCAATAAACCTCATCGTAATACTAAAGTAAGATCACTACAAAAACGAGATTGTAAATAGTGTATAATTTATGATAAACCTTTCTTTTGGTTTTGAATTAGGTGATGAAAAATTATTGTATGGATAGATATATAGACAGGCATAAGTACAGACTGTTTTAGAGCAATTGGTGTTTTACATGTATTTGTTTATGATTAAGAATTCATATCAGAGCTATAATTATAATTATAATCTTATTCCATCACCAACTTTAGATCTTCGAATATCTCGTTGTATACTTTTAACGAAACAGATTCCTTAAATAGCTAAACAGCTTTTTAAAACAGCTTTTAAAAACAGCTAAACAGCTTTTAAAAACAGCTAAACAGCTTTTTAAAACAGCTAAACAGCTTTTAAAAACAGCTAAACAGCTTTTTAAAACAGCTAAACAGCTTTTAAAAACAGCTAAACAGCTTTTTAAAACAGCTAAACAGCTTTTTAAAACAGCTAAACAGCTTTTTAAAACAGCTAAACAGCTAATTAAAACAATTTCTCCCACATTAGCGCAAAACTCCCATTACCCCATATACAAATACATTTAATTGTGATCACTTGTGTTTACAATTTATATTTAATAAATATGGTTTGAAATAAAAATAACATTTTAACTTTTGATTTCCTTCATAATTTTTTCTATTTTACATTTTTTTTTCTTATTATCTAAATTTACAATTTATCTTATCATTTTAAAAACATAAAATTAATTAAAAATCTATATTTACGTTGAGAAGATTGTCATTATCCTCTTCCATAAGTTCAGGATAGTTATTTATTCTAAAATGGCCCCATGCATATGTATCAACACCATTATCTCTAATAAATCTCTTATCATCTGAATAGCTTAAAGTTAACTTATTTATATGTTGAGTATATATTTGATGAGCCTTAGATCTAAATATATACATTGAATCATAATATAATTTCTTTTCTAATAGACATTTTCTAAAGTCCCGTTTACGTCTGTTCTCCCATTCGCACACTATTTTAATGTCCTTTCTCTTGTCAACATTTTCCATAGTCTTTCCATAGACAGCATTATTTAAAAGTTTAAAAAAATTTTGTTCAAAAGAGTTTTTAGCTTAAGTCCGATGATGATTATTCAAATCAATATATATCTTTAGCCAATCTGATTGATTAAATTCAAGAACTCTATGAATTTTTTTTTAGAATTAATCCATGTTGAATACATTGCTGCAATGTACGGTAGTCTATTACATAGTTAGTTTTATTATTTAAATCTGCTATTAGTTTTGTCTGTTTCATTATTTCATTTTTTTTTTTTGTTTTTCCACACAAAATGGTAAATCATTATGAAAGTCATGTAACGCGGATGGATATTCCAAATCTACTTCTAGTATATAACCTAATGGAGAATCGTCTTTTATATTAGTGACATCAAAATTATCAATATTTTCCATCCATTTAAAATTTTTATAGGGAAGATATTGTGACATTGCATAGCCGTATAAATTATTAACATCTAAATACATTAGATATAAATAATTCTAATATAAATATTTGTAAAAAATCATAATAATAATATCAATCAAATATGTGCTGAAAAGAATGTAATTTTACTTAGAAATTTTCTAAATTTATATCTAAATAAAGAAAACCTTAAGGGTAGGTATTGTACAATGCAGTAAACGACATTCTATTGCTAACAATAAATATATAAATGATTATAACTCTAACAAGGAATCAACATTATCTAATGTATTTAGATGTTAATAATTTATACGGCTATGCAATGTCACAATATCTTCCCTATAAAAATTTTAAATGGATGGAAAATATTGATAATTTTGATGTCACTAATATAAAAGACGATTCTCCATTAGGTTATATACTAGAAGTAGATTTGGAATATCCATCCGCGTTACATGACTTTCATAATGATTTACCATTTTGTGTGGAAAAACAAAAAATGGTAAATCATTATGAAAGTCGTGTAACGCGGATGGATATTCCAAATCTACTTCTAGTATATAACCTAATGGAGAATCGTCTTTTATATTAGTGACATCAAAATTATCAATATTTTCCATCCATTTAAAATTTTTATAGGGAAGATATTGTGACATTGCATAGCCGTATAAATTATTAACATCTAAATACATTAGATAATGTTGATTCCTTGTTAGAGTTATAATCATTTATATATTTATTGTTAGCAATAGAATGTCGTTTACTGCATTGTACAATACCTACCCTTAAGGTTTTCTTTATTTAGATATAAATTTAGAAAATTTCTAAGTAAAATTACATTCTTTTCAGCACATATTTGATTGATATTATTATTATGATTTTTTACAAATATTTATATTAGAATTATTTATATCTAATGTATTTAGATGTTAATAATTTATACGGCTATGCAATGTCACAATATCTTCCCTATAAAAATTTTAAATGGATGGAAAATATTGATAATTTTGATGTCACTAATATAAAAGACGATTCTCCATTAGGTTATATACTAGAAGTAGATTTGGAATATCCATCCGCGTTACATGACTTTCATAATGATTTACCATTTTGTGTGGAAAAACAAAAAAAAAAAATGAAATAATGAAACAGACAAAACTAATAGCAGATTTAAATAATAAAACTAACTATGTAATAGACTACCGTACATTGCAGCAATGTATTCAACATGGATTAATTCTAAAAAAAAATTCATAGAGTTCTTGAATTTAATCAATCAGATTGGCTAAAGATATATATTGATTTGAATAATCATCATCGGACTTAAGCTAAAAACTCTTTTGAACAAAATTTTTTTAAACTTTTAAATAATGCTGTCTATGGAAAGACTATGGAAAATGTTGACAAGAGAAAGGACATTAAAATAGTGTGCGAATGGGAGAACAGACGTAAACGGGACTTTAGAAAATGTCTATTAGAAAAGAAATTATATTATGATTCAATGTATATATTTAGATCTAAGGCTCATCAAATATATACTCAACATATAAATAAGTTAACTTTAAGCTATTCAGATGATAAGAGATTTATTAGAGATAATGGTGTTGATACATATGCATGGGGCCATTTTAGAATAAATAACTATCCTGAACTTATGGAAGAGGATAATGACAATCTTCTCAACGTAAATATAGATTTTTAATTAATTTTATGTTTTTAAAATGATAAGATAAATTGTAAATTTAGATAATAAGAAAAAAAAATGTAAAATAGAAAAAATTATGAAGGAAATCAAAAGTTAAAATGTTATTTTTATTTCAAACCATATTTATTAAATATAAATTGTAAACACAAGTGATCACAATTAAATGTATTTGTATATGGGGTAATGGGAGTTTTGCGCTAATGTGGGAGAAATTGTTTTAATTAGCTGTTTAGCTGTTTTAAAAAGCTGTTTAGCTGTTTTAAAAAGCTGTTTAGCTGTTTTAAAAAGCTGTTTAGCTGTTTTTAAAAGCTGTTTAGCTGTTTTAAAAAGCTGTTTAGCTGTTTTTAAAAGCTGTTTAGCTGTTTTAAAAAGCTGTTTAGCTGTTTTTAAAAGCTGTTTAGCTGTTTTTAAAAGCTGTTTTAAAAAGCTGTTTAGCTATTTAAGGAATCTGTTTCGTTAAAAGTATACAACGAGATATTCGAAGATCTAAAGTTGGTGATGGAATAAGATTATAATTATAATTATAGCTCTGATATGAATTCTTAATCATAAACAAATACATGTAAAACACCAATTGCTCTAAAACAGTCTGTACTTATGCCTGTCTATATATCTATCCATACAATAATTTTTCATCACCTAATTCAAAACCAAAAGAAAGGTTTATCATAAATTATACACTATTTACAATCTCGTTTTTGTAGTGATCTTACTTTAGTATTACGATGAGGTTTATTGAGTCAAAACACTAGATTTTAATTGATCAGTGTTTTAACACAATTTTCATTCAATTTCTTATTTTAAACTATTTTCTATATTGCTTATTACTTTATTTCAAGTGCATTGGCTTATTTTCTGTCTGCTTGCATTTACACATTATGTTTTGGAATATTATTCCTCATAATATTTCGAATCTAATATTTTTTAGTCAAATCGCTTGCGTTGACATATTTTCAAGTGCAATGCCTTTTGCTTGTACACATAAAACATTGTCTTATGTGTGGTCACACTTAAAGAGGTGTCAAGCTGTTCCATGTTGCAGAAAAATTAAATTATGAATTTTATATTGTTCTTAGTATTGTTATTGTTGGATAGTTGTGTTATAATAGACACTCTACACATTATTTTTTATGTAGTTGTGATGTGTTTTGACAAACTCACTACAATTAGTTTTTTTTATCTCAATAAGCATTTTTCCACCCTCTTACACAACCAAGACAATACAATTTTCATTCAATTTCTTATTTTAAACTATTTTCTATATTGCTTATTACTTTATTTCAAGTGCATTGGCTTATTTTCTGTCTGCTTGCATTTACACATTATGTTTTGGAATATTATTCCTCATAATATTTCGAATCTAATATTTTTTAGTCAAATCGCTTGCGTTGACATATTTTCAAGTGCAATGCCTTTTGCTTGTACACATAAAACATTGTCTTATGTGTGGTCACACTTAAAGAGGTGTCAAGCTGTTCCATGTTGCAGAAAAATTAAATTATGAATTTTATATTGTTCTTAGTATTGTTATTGTTGGATAGTTGTGTTATAATAGACACTCTACACATTATTTTTTATGTAGTTGTGA
Source organism: Pollenia amentaria (assembly GCA_943735925.1). Lineage (NCBI taxonomy): Eukaryota > Metazoa > Arthropoda > Insecta > Diptera > Polleniidae > Pollenia > Pollenia amentaria. The sequence continues at coordinate 204,297,696 of OX031009.1, read as the reverse complement.
TGTGTTTTGACAAACTCACTACAATTAGTTTTTTATCTCAATAAGCATTTTTCCACCCTCTTACACAACCAAGACATAAATAATGGGGTACAGCCGAGGAATATGAGTTGATTTCCATACAAAAATATTTGTTGTGGGTAGAAAAGAGAGACAGATATAGAGATAGATAGATAGACATATAGATCTTATAGAAGCTATTGGAAAATATTGTTGAAAACCTTTCTTTTTTTGTTTTGAATTAGGTAATGAAAAAAAAAGATTTTTTTTTTTTAATATAAATAGAGTAGTTAGAATAAATATTTGTTGATTACAAATTCTTAAATCACCAAAACAAAACAAAAAAAAAATGTCGAACCAAAACGTTACCATGTTCATAATTGATGATGATGAGGAAACACAGTTGTTTCCAGTTAATGGACAACAACTATTATCATCACCAACACCACCACCACCACCACCATCACTATCCCAACACCTTCCTTTACCAGCATCATCAACAACACCAGCGCCACCTACAATCACACCAGCGCCACCTACAATAATAGAGGGAAGGTTTTCGGCTATGTTTACGGAACGTTTGAACGATGTTGATAGGATATACGGAAAATGGGTCCGTTATACTGAAAAGCAGAAGATTATAGATGCGAAGGTGAAAAAACTGCAGCAAAAGAAGGAGAAGTTAGAAAGAAAAATGCTGCAGTTTGTAAAAAGGCAGGAGAAGAGTCATCGAACTCCCGATTCTCCGTTAGAAGTTCTATACAAAAGACGGTTCAAATGTGATATTTGTTTACACCATTTGAATGGAAAGGAGCTAATATTCCTTGCCTGTACCCACTATTTATGCCTTAGTTGTGCAAGAAGTTGGAAAAGGATATCGTGTCCTCACTGCCGACAGAATATAACTAGTGCACATATGATCAAAAAGGTGGGGGAGTGTTATATAATAGATAAAGTTCCCCCGCCTAATATACTATGTTCTATGCAATTCGATCTCACTTCCAATAGTGAAATGGGAAGTGATGATGATGATGATGATGATGATGATGATGATGATGATGATGATGAGGACATATAAAAATAAAAATAATAAAAAAAATGTGTTTTATTTTTTTAAAAAAAATATTATTAGGAATTTCTATTTTTCAGATTTTTACAGAACTTATAAAAATAAAAAATAATAAAAAAATAAAAAAATTGAGTTTTATTTTTTAAAAAATTTTATTAGGAATTTCTTTTTTTCAGATTTTTACAGAACTTATAAAAATAAAAAAATAATAAAAAATAAAAAAATTGTGTTTTATTTTTGAAAATATAATTAGATATTTCTTTTTTTCAGTTTTTTCAGATTTAAAATTAAAAATACGTTCATAAAGATTAAAAAACTTAAATGCTAACAAATGTTGTTCATAAAGTGTTTGACATCGAGAAATGTTAAAGTATTGTGAATAAAAATTTTTCATAATAATATGTATGTATTAAACCTCTGTACAAATGCATTTAAAAGCCGTTTCAAGACATTCGTTTTGTTTTTTTAAATACTGATTGTTGCTCACTCTTTGCTAACGAATCAAATGCTATGTTGTGCAAAACATATATAACAAAAATAAATAAAAAACACACAATTGCAAATTAATTGTTATTAGTGTGATATAAACGAGCAAATATGAAGTGTAAAGAGTACGGAATTTACATCAAACAGCAACAAAGCAAAAACAAATCACACTAACTAAACCAAAATCATACGAATTACACGAAAGAACTGTAGCAAAATATGTGATAAGTATGAAGAAAAATATTTAAAATAGTAAAAGTAATGTACTCTGTATAAAGACTAAGGATTAACTAAAAATAAAATTATTAACTTCAAATGTTTTATTGATTAATAAGGTTTTCTTTATTTAGATATAAATTTAGAAAATTTCTAAGTAAAATTACATTCTTTTCAGCACATATTTGATTGATATTATTATGATTTTTACAATTATTTATATTAGAATTATTTTTATATAAAGTTTTTATATTCGGACAATTCCAATAATCTAAATTAAATATATATATTTCTATTTCTCCTCTAAGTAGTTCTTTTAACCATCTAACTTTTTCAGTTCCTTTAACATATACAACAGGATATTCTTCTTCTTCTTTTCTTTTTTTCATAACTGATATTAAGTATTCTATTAACTCTTTCAGTGTAGACTCTCCAGTATCCCAATATAATCCATGCAAGTGATTATATAACCATTTATTTGTTATCCTATCCTTATTAGTTAATTCTGAATATTTTAATGGTGATTCAATGAGAAAAGTTTGACTCTCGAAATCAGAGACTGAAATGCAGACTTCTTTTGCATATAATTTATTTGCAATATAAAATCCTTGCAGATCAACGATTATAAAACTATCTTGCTGCGGCATTGTCTCTAACAAAACTGATATAAAATATATATAAAAGCATGTTATCTTTATAGTTTTGCTTATATTTTATTTAAAAATTACATTTCAAAATTAAATCTGTAATAGGCTCCATATAATTTTTTTTCAACCAATATTTTTTAACCATGGAAAATGTCGATAAGAGAAAAGACGTTCGGTTGGTTAGTGAATGGGAACGTACCAGCCGTAACCGATTGGGTGTAGGTGAACTAATAGCAAAACCAAATTTCACAGTATTTATATACTTAACCAAGAATGAGATGGTTACAGGGGGAAAACTTTTTATAGTTTAGGGGGTAAACTTATGTACTTATTATCCATCACTAAGAATAAACATATTAACAATATATCGTAAAACTTTTTTAGATTTTTATTTATTTTTTATTTAATAAATATAAATAAAAAAAAAAGGAAGTCTTATCAACAATATTTTTCAATTGCTTCTACAAGGTCTGTATGTCTATCTATCTACATATCTCTATGTCTGTCTGGCTGTCTGTCTATCGATCACAACAAAAGAAAGGCTTCAACAATGCACCCAACACTTTGTTTTTGAAATTTTTTAAAAAAATTTTCAAGAATGGTTTCATATTTCCCTATCCACTCCAAAATAAAAAAATAGAAACACCAATTGCATCTATACAATTTTTTTTTTTTAATAACTAAATAAAATCATAATTTATAGATACTTTGAATTTATTCTTCAACCCCAAATAAAATTGAAAAACCATTTGCTGTTACGAAGCTAGTCTGTCTGTATGTCTGTCTATCCATCCAATAATATTTTCGTCGATCACCCAAACAAACAAAATAACAACAACCCTCCATCTGGTTACCCATAAACACACACACAACAAAAAAAAGGACTTTTATCAGAAATGTGTTTTCTCCCAACAATCCACAAAACACACACAAAAAATAAAAAAAATATTTTTCCAATTTCTTCCTCAAGGTCTGTCTGTGTATCTATCTATCTATATTCAAGACACACTCTAATACAATACCCTTATCATCTCACACCCCATAAATTATTAATTTTAATATCAGCGCTTTGAAAAAATTGTCCACAAAAATTTTTTTCAAAATCAATTGCATCGACAAGTACACAGTATGTCTGTCTTCCACAAAACACACACAAAAATAAAAAAAAAATATTTTTCCAATTTCTTCCTCAAGGTCTGTCTGTGTATCTATCTATCTATATTCAAGACACACCTCAATACAATACAATACCCTTATCATCTCACACCCCATAAATTATTAATTTTAATATCAGCGCTTTGAAAAAATTGTCTACAAATTTTTTTTTCAAAATCAAGGTCCGTCTATCGATCACAACAAAAGAAAGGCTTCAACAAGTGCATTGACAAGTACACAGTATGTCTGTCTTCCACAAAACACACACAAAAATATTTTTCCAATTTCTTCCTCAAGGTCTGTCTGTGTATCTATCTACATATCTCTATGTCTGTCTATCGATCACAACAAAAGAAAGGCTTCAACAATGCACCCACCACTTGTGCATTGCTTTCCTATAAAATTTAACACGTGTTCATTTGACATACTTTAACATTTTTTTTTTTTTAAAATTTGACCTTTTTTAACACGTGTTCATTTGACATACTTTAACACGTGTTCAGGAATTTCCCCCCTAATTTTACCTTTTTTAAAATTTTATGACATTTTTATGGCTTTTGGATAATTTTAATGGCTTTTGGGTAATTTTAATGGCTTTTGGGTAATTTTAATGGCTTTTTAATGGCTTTTGGGTAATTTTAATGGCTTTTGGGTGATTTTAATGGCTTTTTGGGTAAATTTGGCGTAGAACTCTCATTATACATATACTCAGAACCTCCACAAGCTCTATCTCGAGGGTCCTTGGTATCATATAATATATAACCATTAATTTTAAAAGTATTTCTTGAGGTCAAATGAGTTTCAGAAACCATCATTACATCAATTTGTTTACTTTTAAGAAAGTATTTTAGTTAATTTTTATGTTGGCGAATGCCGTTTGCGTACCAAAAACAAATTTTTAAACAATTCATGGCTTGTTAAGTACAGCTTGCAATAACATCGATTGCATTCTTAACATTTCCTGCATCATATTACCCATTGTGTTTGTAAAGTTAGTTACTGTTTGCACTAGTGTTCCCATGGTTTTTTCTAGACGACTTAAATTAGAAACTGGAGTCTCATCATTATTTGGCAAATCACCTTGCATTGGCGTATGGTTTGATTTTAGGACGTTAGCGTAGGATGTTCTGTTATTACAAGGCTGCGGTACCTGTATGTCATTAGTATTAACTTGATTTGTTACCTGCATTTGAGGGGTATTAGGTTTTGGTCCAAACGAGCGCTTGACTATAGAGTATACAGGGCATCCTCTATAATTGACAGCGTGATTTGCACCACAGTTGCTGCATTTTTTTTACATTGGGGTCGTTTTTAGACTTATCGCAGAGAGCTGTACCATGCAATTCTCCACATACCACGCAAACAGGGGTTAAATGGCAGTATGCCTTAGTGTGACCAAATTCTTGGCAGTTTAAGCATTGCACCGGACCATTCCTCTTGTGCGGCTCCTCTATCGTTATTTTCCTGTACAGGATATATTTCAGACTGTATGTGGAATGCGTTTCATTTTTTTAAGCTTAACGTCGCCGGGTTCTAACTCCACTCGAAATAGTGGCTGGGGATTTTTTTCCTCTATTTTTAATATTTACTACATTTTTTATTTTGAAGCCCTTCTCTTCTAAAAATGTTTTCATCTCACCTGGGTCTACGCATGATTCAATGCCCTTTATCATCACCTAAAGACCTTTACTGCTCTTCAGTTGGTATGTATAAAAGTTTTTATTTAGTGCTTCTAATTCAGTTATTACTTTACGAAAATCATCTTCACGAGACTTGTATTTTTATCTCATTGTTACTTCCACGTTTTATTGCGGCTACATAAAAAGCATTTTCACCTATTACCGAGAACAAATTCTTTATTAATTCATTTGAGTTTTGCTCTCTAAGATATATCGGGGGTGGCTTAGAAGATTTAATAGCATTATTTGCTTCCGAGGATTCCTCGTCCAAAACTGCAAAACGATTTCGTGAACTTATTTTATCAGCTGTACCCTCTTTTAAAACTTTTGGGACCGAAGCAACTGCAGAAGAGGTTGGGATGCGACCCCGTTTAAGCACTGTTATGTACCTATCAATACCAACTTATACTTGAGGCTTTTGACCACTTTTTATCTGTAATACTGAGTTTTCCATTATGCTCGATTTGTGGTTAATATTTTCATCACTTATTAAAATTGCTTTTGCCGTTGAGGCAACGATTGCAGGTTTTATATTTGTTAGTGTATCAACTGTATTATTAAATACAGAGGGTGAGAGGGATCGCGTGCGAGTAATAGGTTAAGCCGTTAGGTATTTTCTATTATCGATTCTTTTTTTTTATTTCTGCAATTGTTTCGTTAACACTCACTGTGGCATATGCGTTTCTATCATTATGTTTAATTGTTTTTGCATTATTTGACTCATAAGAGTTTTTTTACTTTTCTGTTTACAGTTGTGCTCTTCTTATTATTTATTGTTTATCAACACCGAGACTAAAAACAAAAAATCTTTTTGCTCAAAATGTTACAGTTACCTCATGGTTAATCAGAAGTTAGTCAGAGGTGACTCACAAGCTAACTCATTTACATGTTTAAAGCTATTCAGTTTTTACACGTAATGTCCGCAGTACGAGTCAGTACTCACTCACACTGCATAACTTAAGGATAACCATAAAGCTGGAGGTCCACACTACGCTTTACGCGCCTTCTCGCAGCCTTCGAAGCTGTCAAAAAAGTAGAATCTGTGAAATTATATGTAACAAGTTACATGCACAAAAGCGTAGGATGCATTGAGGCGTTGAAGTAGGGTTACTTTCTACTTTTGCAAGCGTCACAAGCAGCATTTGAACAAATCAGCTGATGTTGACAAATGAAATCGTATTTTTACTTGTAGTTATGACGCATGAAAAGCTTTGCATGTAACTTGAAACGTAGAACGCAAGTAAGGTATAAAAATCATGCAATGCGTGGAGGCGAAAAAGCGTGGAGTGGACCTCCAGCTTAAGTTAGCTCATTATGAGTCAGCTTGTGGTGCATACAATATGTTGACTTTAATAAGAGAATAAAAAAAAAATTTCTTATTTTTACTTTATTTATTTTTTTAAAGAGGGACAGAGCCTTTTACACATATGTTTTCTTTCACTTTGTTTGTATTGTCCCTTTGTCTACAGAAAAACTCTCAATTATAAGACACCAGCAGCATGCCCGATATGGTTTTTATAGTAATTCTACTTTGAAAATGAGATGTATTTAACTAAATGATATTAACAAAGATAATATGGGAACTTTTGCCTATTATTTAACTTTGAAAAAGAACACATAACAAGCAAAACGTTTTTTTACCAAAGTCCACTGCATCAGCTTTGAGTAAGCCAAACGCTAGTTCAATACTTATCGAGAAGAAGTCAGTCGCACAAAACACAACTGACTCAAATCTGCACCAATTATGAGTTAGTTTACTAGTCAGTTGTAAATAAGTTAGCTTAAAGTCAACTAAGTGTTGAACTAGCTAATAAAAATCCGACAGGGTTTATGTATGTATGTGTAGTAAATGGCGGCTCAGACAAAATACTATCGTCATCTAAGTCAATCATGTCAACGTAGTCCGAGCAATCAAAATTTATTTTAGGTTTTTCGTAAGGCCTAAGTGTTGACGGTTCCCAAAGGTTGTTACGAAAATGCAAAATTGTGTTTATGCATCTCTCACGCACGGCTTTTCTGTCATCGAAAAACATTGTCAATAAAACATTTTCCGACTGAGCAAAGTACGCATTATTTTCACTTTTTCGACGCGTTTTCAAGAATACCCAGCAATATTTAAAAATGTACAAAAACTCGTATTAAGCGCATAAGTTAATAAGCGATGTTGTGGTTTAGTGGTTATGTCGTGCTTTGTGACCCAGGATGTCAGGGTTTAATTCCCGGTTTGGCCAGTATTTTTTCTTTTAAATACATTTTTATTGAAATTGTTAATTAAATTTTATTTTTTTCATTCATTTACTTTTTTAAAAAGGTAGTGATTTTTTGAAATAGAAAAGTGAGTTTTAAAAACATATAATACATTTTTTTTATTTTACCAGCTTGACTATGATTATTTTGAAAAAACCCTCAACTATTCACCAATTGCAATATATATTTCCAAAACAGGAGCATTTTTTCGGATTTCCTGAGCACCAGATTTTCAAGTCAAAAAGCGGAAGCTCGATTTTGATTTTAGATCAATGGTTTCTTAAGGAAAATTCTTAGAATTTTCCGTAGATTACGATTTCGCTTTGTCACTTTTTTTTGGGCCCGAACAAATTGACCCACCCTAATGTACATACATACATATATTTTTTTTGTCTTCTTCTTATATATTCATTTTTTAAATTTATTATAAAAAATAAACCGTATGCCGAGCTTAGAGAACACGTCTATCTTCAACGAGCGAGACCGACTTAATCACTTTTATTGACAACAATAAAAGAAGTACAAACAGTGGAGTTTATCATTACGGTTTTGCAAAAAGAAATTTACTTTAATATTTTATATAAACTAATCTGTGAAGCCTTGAGGCTTGTCTGCAGACAAATGTGATTGCAAATGACTTATTTGGGCTATAGTTTTGTAAGTGTTTTCGAAATTGATATCCCGTTATTTGACGCGTGCCTAAATTTTGTATTATTAGTCAAGGTGTTCAGACCTTGTGTTTTGTTCAAAGTGTGAAGTATTTTAAAGTGTTAAACAGTGCACAATTTAAAAAAAGTAATTAAATATTATATCATTACAACACTTTCTGTAAATATTCTTCGGTAAGTTCGAAAATTATTTTTCTGCAAGTTTATTCTATAATTAGACTTCTTAGCTTACATTATGTTATAGACAAGTAATATTATCGTAATATTAAGTAATATTAAAACCTATAAGTAACTTTATTGCAGTATTTTGGGTTTTTTAGTTTATTTAATAAACAAGAGCTAATTAAAAAAAAAAAAAAAAAAAACGGTAAGCACCACTGGATTCAGCGTACCCGCCAGGTGTCAACTTGACAGAAACAAAATAGTCAAATTCTAGCACAGTGTTATCATTTACAAAATAATTGAGACGCGTTGCAAAAAATTAAACTAAAAATATAAACATAAAACAAATTAGTAAATATTCAATTAAACATGTTGTGGTGTAATTTGTGGGTTTAAATAACTTTTTACAATAACAACCTACAACAAAAATAATAACTATTAATTTATATTTTTCTCAGAAAATATTTGAATTGCAATCTAGTAATTACAAATAATTAGCCAATTGTATTTCGCTAATAAATATTTAATTAAAACATACAATTAAAAGTTAATGTTAATTAAAATATATATTTAATTAGCCTGAAGTGTAAAATGGTTTTTGGGGGAAAAAAGGATATATGAACAAGGAAAAACTAAATTTGACGACAATAGCAAATATTTTGCTAAATAATGCCAGAATATGAAAAAAGAGTATATTAAATTTTTTTCACTACCCCAGCAAAAACTTACATTGAAAAGTAATGAGTTAAAAAGCTAATATAACGACTCATCACTACTTCTACATTGGCATTTTAACTCATTATTTTAACACGGTGATGTCATTGGAGGCAAGTACTTACCACCTTCGCTTACAAATAGGGAGTTAAATAAGTCATTACCACATTCGCTTACAAATAGGGAGTTAAATAAGTCATTACCACATTCGCTTACAAATAGGGACTTAAATAATGACTTTAAAAAAAAATTTTTTTTATTATTTTTTTTTAATTATTTTTTTTTTCTATTTTTTCTTATTTTATTTATTTTACCTTATTTTATTTGTTTTTCTATTTTTTCTTATTTTATTTTACTTTGTTTTTTTTTACTTTGTTTTTTTTTTCTGCCTCTGGCGGGATTCGATCGCGCAACCTCGGTGCTGATAGACTAGCTCACTACCAGCTTGTCTACTGGGGCACTATAGTTTTTGCATAAAAAAACTATGTTTTTTACTCAATTATTAAGAGCGTAAATATGAGATTAAATTATCCATAATAACAATAAAAACGCTGATTGAAAGTGGATTGAAAGTTTTTGTTTCATTACTAAAATGACATTTTTATTGTCATAATGAAAATTTAAATTTATGAAGGCAATTATTGAAATATGTTGCTTTTATAAAAAAATTTTTTGATTTCATAAAATTAATGGCAAACATGTAACATTAGATGTATGAAATAATTAAATCTTACATTTTTTTAATTAACAATTAAACATTTTTTTAAGGAAACTATAATTTTGTATTAATTTATGAATATAGTTATGTTTGTATATTGTTTTTTTATGTTCCCAATTAAAATTTTTTGTTTAACTTGGACAAACTTAAGTTTTCATATATCCAATGAAAATTTTTAACGTAATTACGAAATCCAATGAAGCGATTTTAACGAAAATACTTCATTCTAACTATGAAATTCCATTTAGACTATGAAAATTTTCATTTACCCAAGGAAAATTTTTTTATGAAAATTATTCATTAAATATATGAAGCATTTTTCTTTCAGTGTAATAAAAAAAAAAAAACAAATTGTAAGAATAAATATTTAAAATCAATTTGTATTAGATTTGAAAAAAATTAAACCGTAGATGCAATTAATTATGAATGAATTATAAATTTCCATAATCAACTTATAAACAAGTACTTATGTAACAGATTATATGTCAGCCATTACTCAACTACTTCTATGTAATGCAGATGGTATGAAGTAGTCATTGAAAAGTAAGTTGTTCAGTAATTGCAAGTCATTACCAAGTTTTTGCTGGGACTCTTTTGTTAAAAAAAATGTTTACTACTTCCATTACCATAAATAATTTTTTTTTTTTACTAACTTAGTTTTTGAAGTTTAATATCTTTAAATTTACCCTGATTTTGTTACAATCGGCAAACGCATTAAAGAAACCAACGTAACCAACATCACAACCGTCATTGTGTAAGCAACATTTTACGATTTATTGCGCTTAAGACAAACATTTAAAAGAAAACAGAAGAAGAAATGGAAAGACAGACATGTTCGTAGCCAGTTAAGTGTAATAAGAAGTAATAAAAAAAACGACATGAATAAAAAACAGAAACTTTTAAGGCAGCTCTTTCAAAAAAAAAAAAAAAAAAAAAAAAAAAAAAAAAAAAAAACTTTTAAAAGCTTTTAGTAACAACTTTTCTCGACTTCACTCTATTTTTTTATCGGTATTTAGTTTTAATAAGCAAAAACTCAGCAGTTACATCTATTTTTATAATTTGAAAACAAACAAATTTCTTCTTTATGCCGTTTTCATTCATTCAAACTAACTAAAAGTCAAAATAATAACAACAGCGATGAAGATATGGATAATGGTTGGCAAAATTCTTTAAAAGGGGCGAAACATATAGGAATAGTTAAATGATATAACGATTGAAGATTCTCATAATAACAAACTTTGTACGATGCACAGTGTATTTTATAAGGTGAATGCATTTCATAAGTGATTTTTGCAAATGCTTGAAATTAACCATAAAACAAGTTATATCGTAAAGCTAAGATGTCAAGCGATAATTATTTGCAATAATGACCAAATTTTCTACTGTGCGACGGCGGGTAAATACACAGAAAAAATAACAACAATTATTAAGTGATTAAAGAAATTTTTTTTAAATTTTTCGAATATATATTATCAAAGTTGTTTTTGGGAATACAATTATTTATTAAAAGATTTTATTTGTTGTGCTTAATTCCCTATTTTTATTCTGAAAATTTATTGTTGGAGGATAAGCGCATTTCACTGGTTGCTTAGACCAGATCATCAGGATACGTTTATCCTAAACATTTTTAGGAAAGCCAAAAATATCAGCAAGCAAGACTACAGAGGGAAATATAATTGCAAACACTCAAAATGTCTTATTTGCAACGATATCAAAGCTTAAACAAAATTCCAACAATAAAACAGTGTGTTTATCTTTTCTTACATTCCCCACTACAATTAGTCACTCTGTAGTCTTATTTGCTTATATTTTTGGCTTTTCTAAAATTTTTTGAGCAAAATGTTTCCTGATGATCTGGCCTAAGCAACCAGTGAAATGCGCATAGAAAAAGTTTATCCTCCAACAATAAATTTTCAGTTGGTTTATCAAGAATTAAAATAGGGAATTAAGCACAACAAATAAAATCTTAAAATTTAACAAATTTCTTAATTAACATATTTATAAATTGTCACACAAGGACCGGAAAACGTTTTTTTTTTATGTTTTTAAAAAAATATTTATCATTGGTGTTCGAAAAATATTTTAAATTGTACAATAACCAAAAATAGATAACAATATTTTGTTTGATATCGGGGGCCTATATTCAAAATCCTCTATCTTAAAAAACACAACTTTTCAGGAGAGTCAAAATAATGCTTTTTTCGCGTATTACTTGAGTTATTAAATTTCGGTATTCTACAATACTTTTTAAATCAACTACTGAGTCCCACATATAATTGGTTCATAAAATTTTGCAATATTGGGGACTTTATGCGAGATAGAGGGTTTTGCTTCTCAATAATATTCAATATGTATACATGAAAATGAGATAGAGGGGTTTGCATTTTATTAAAACTAAATTATTTTGATTTTTTTTTTATGCCATCTGTAGGTGTTTAACGTGGTATATTTAAGATAAAGGCTAATAACACAACATGAGATAAAAAAAAAATTAACAATTAACCACTTACTGTTACAAAAAATTATTTATAAAATATTATTATTAAACTAAATTTTAAACATACTATTATATAAGTTTATCACACGATAATAATATTTTAATTACATACGATAGGATATTTAAATCCTATAAATTACTTATTTTTTTGACAATAATATCATAGATGACACTTTAAAAGAAGACACTTTTTTAAGCAAATTCCAACTTTAACCATTTATTTTTATGCCATGGACATTATATTTTCCAAAAACAAGCATGTAAAATATTTTCATGGTAATTCAGTTCAGAATCGGCTTTCGCTATTTTGATAAGCCATTAAAATGTCAAATTCATGTTCAGCTTGCAAAAAATAGTAAAAAGAACATGTTTTGCAAGAACAAGTTATTCCAAAAATATTTGGAAATTAATTATTAGAAAAGATAGAGGGTTTTGCATTCAGAAAAATTAATTGTGTAAGATAGAGAAAATACAAAAATGCAAACAAAACAGCAAAAAAAATACGTTTGTTATGAAAATCACACCATAGATGAGGGTTGTTTTACTGAACATTTTACCATTAAAAAGTCATTTTCGTGAAAATCAAAGATAGAGGGTTTTGAATATAGTCCCTCGATATTGTTTCTTTAAGTTCAAAATAATAAAGTTCTTAAAAAAAACGTTTTTGAGAAAAATATTTTTTTTTTCTTTTGTACAAAAAATTACGAACCGAAAACTTAATTTTTTCTTTTTAAAAATTTAAAAATCATGCGTACAAAATAATTTTTTTTTTCATCAGTTTAAAAAAATAAAAGCAAACACAGTACAATATTATTTTGTACATGAAAAATGAGAACCGAAAACTTAAAATTTAATTTTTTTAATTGACATAATTTAAACTCATACGTGCAAAATTATAGTAAAAAATATAAAGCTAATAAATAATAAGTAGTTATAACATGATAAAGATTATCCTAGAACTAAATAGTAATCTTATCAATTAGCTTGATGTTGAGTTTAAGCAACAATAAATTTTCTACATGCTCAGAACTTAAATTCCTTCTATTTTTGGTCATAATAATTGGCAAAGCACTGAAGGCTGTCTCCACAGATACCTGTGTTGCGGGTACAGCTAATGCAACAGCAGCTAGTTTTGCTTATTAAGAATCTCTAAGGATTTTTTGCATTTACAATTTTAAACACAATTTTATATTATAATTTTAATTAAAATTCTCAATTTTAACTTCAAATTGAGGTTTTTTTGTTAGTTTCTAATAACAAAAAAAAATATTTTTCTCAAAAACGTTTTTTTTAAGAACTTTATTATTTTGAACTTTGAAAAACAAATAAAACAAAATAATTTTTTTTTTTTTTTTTTGTACAGTTGAAAACATGTTTTGAACACCAATGATAAATATTTTTCAAAAAATAAAAGAACGTTTTTGTGAATTTTTCAAATTTTTGTTTTTTTGTTTCTTTTCATGTACAAAACACATATTGTACTTTAAAAATAACTATCTTTTTTGTGTTTCCTATTTTTTTTAACTGATAGAAAAAAAATTTATTTTGTACGCATGAGTTTTGAATTTTTCAAATGAAAAACTTAAATTTTAAGTTTTCGGTTCTTAATTTCTGATGCCTGTATTATAACCATTTGTTTCAGTTAAAAAATAAATCCATACATTTAAATTATTTTGTGTCAAAAAAAAAAATTAAATACCTACAATAGAAATTTTTTTAAATATTTTCTTAAAACTGATCAGTCTTTGGGGTAAGTAAAGTGTTATTGGAATATTTAAGAGATTTAATAGGATCTTGCGTTCATTTTAGTTTCCATCAAGATTCCCTTAAAACAGATGTTAAAACATTGTTGTGCGTCCAGTTCTAAGTCTGAGTAAGTATGCTGAAGTAAGTATTTATGGTGTTCGTGTTGTAGTTTTTAATATATTGCAACAACAATTATTAACCAAATATTTGTAATGCATTTCATTCTCTCAGAAGGCAATAAACTGGTTACTAACAAAATATTTTATTAATATGACACACTCTGTTTGAAATTTTTTATACATATAATTGTTAACAAATATTTTATTCAGTATTACATCTTCGTTGTTAAAAATATTTGTTGAATATCAGCAAATTTATTTAACAAATGTATTTTTTATTCGGGTTTTTCAACAAGAACTTTGTTTTTTTAAACAAAATAAAACAAAAAATTTAGATGAAGATGGTTCAAAGATATTTACAAATTAGGTTGCTAGTGCCTTTTCAATTACAAGATTAATTGTATTGACGAATATGGTATTCAATATGACAATTGATTTGTCGTAATTTTTTTCTGTGTATGTCCGTGACTTTTTAAATTACCCGCCTCTTAACTTAAATGGCAGCACTGTTCCGGACAGCAGACATCTTCCAGCTAACTCCCGCCAAAATTTTAATAAGCTGTGTCACTGACAGATGAACAAAAAGTTAATTTTGTGTTTTCATTAAGCATTCCGTGCCAAAAAATTCATGATCTAGTCTACGAATTGCTTCCTCGTCCGCCCTATTTTCCGGATCTAGCCCCGACTGAATATTTCTTATTTCCGAACCTGAAGAAATGATTTGACTAAAAGAAGTTTGACTGCAACGATGAATCATCTTACAATCAAATATCTATTGAAACGACCTCGACAATTCTTATTTTTTTTTTTTTTTTTTTTTTGGAAGGAATAAAAACATTCCAGAGGCGTTGGGCAAAGTGTATAGATCTCAAAAAAGACTGTAATGGAAAACAAAAAAATGTTTTTAACAAAAAAATCTGTGGTTCTTTTAAAAAGTTATGGACCTATTCGCCAGTTCTCGCATTACTAATGGCGATTTCTTTTCTGAGAAATATGTTGCATAAATGGTACATGCTCTATCTCTTTTGTGTAGAGCATGTACCATTTATGCAACATTTTTCTCAGAAAAGAAATCGCCATAAAGAACCTTCTCTTCCATTGTGTCACATTTTAATGCGTATGAGTGATATTTAATACGAGAAATAAAAAGTATACGTCACATTGTTCCAACCAAAATAAAATAATAGAAAATCATATCATCATCATCATATATCTGTGGTTTTCATGGGTAACCGCGAATGTCTTAAAAACAGGAGACCGTAAAAAACATTATAGATCGAACTATGGGCTAAGTATTAAACTTTTTGAAATTGGTCATTACGTAAAAAATTCGGAATTGGCCCATATTTTTTCAGAAATTTTGAGAACCATGTAAAGAGCGTTTAAAATTAAGCTAAATGGCATCAACATTTCAAAATCGAAAAAATGGACATACGCGGTTACCCATGAAAACTACAGATATATTAGTAGGCAAAAAACATCTGCATGAAACATAATAATGATGTTCATGAAACCTTCATTATAATTTTGTATTCGCTTCGTTAGTATTTAGTAAGATGAATAGCTATAAAATGAAAGCAGCAAGCACTTGAAATTTAAGAGACGACTAAGATGCAGTTACTTTGTTTACTTTAACAAGAGAATATGAATACTAATAACTCTAAAACAAACCAACCACTGAATAAATGTCGAATAAGTTCATGGAAAAACACATTTATTTAAAAGTCAATATTGCCAGTTGATGGAAATGAAAAATATTAGGAAAGATAAAAAAAAAAAATAAAAATAACCATGAAGAGTAAAAGCAACAAGATAAGGAAGTACACAAATATTAAAATAACAAAAATGATACCAATTTGACTTTGTTTTCAATGTAAATTTATAGTTTTTAACGTACATTTTACACTTCAAAAAAATTTTATTTTATTTTCACAAACATTGTTCAGCAATTTGTTTTGCTTGGAAGTAGTTAGGAAAAAACTTTAAATTTAATTAAAAAATGCTTTACAAATTACATATACTATTGTAAAGGTAACAAAAAAAAATATTACATAAATTTACTAAGGGGCAACATTGCTAATGAGTATTTATATAAAAAAAAATGAAAGAGTGAAAACGGTAAAACAAAAGTCGTTTCATTAAACAAAGTCTTTGTGTTTGCCCTATGAAACGAAATGTGTTTGCTAGTAGCATGAACAACACATGAGTTTGTTCAGTAATCTGAATTTTATTTGAATACGAACTTCATTGGATAAGCAATTCAGTATGTTTATGAAAGAAGTTATTCATGCAGCCCTTTAATAGGCAAGTTGATTTCTTTCGATCCCGTTTTCGCCTACATAATACAAATGGTACATCATACGAAAGATTTTTTGGAAAATGGCGATGTTAAAATTGGTTTAGTATTTTAGGAGTTATAGGCGTTAGAAAATGTAACTAATACATACAAAGTAACTAATAAGTAACTAATTCGCTCACACACGTATGTGAGCGAAAGAAAAAATGTAAACAAATATATGTAAACAAAAAAAAACAGTTTTATGCTTTTTTTGTGTTTACACAGTAAACAATACAACAACATAAAGAGTTCTCTCCTTTGCTTGTTTTTTAAATGTTACCGTTAATTTTTAAAATTGTTTGCTTATAAATCATTTCAATTGTACATTCTTAGAATGGTTCCATTGTAATGAATAGGTTTGTTGTATTAATTTAAAACAATTCGGTTGCGCTTTGCTACTTATGTTTGTTTAATATTATTTGGTGTTACTTTAAATTTATTAAATTTTGGTGTTAACTTGATATTTAGTATTCATAAACTAAAGTTATAATTTTATTAAATAATATAATACAATTTAATTTAAAGTGACAATGCAATACAGTGATTTACCAAAATTTTAAATTCTTAAAAAATGCCTTGCTGTGGTAATTGGACAACTGGAGTTGATAGGATTCGAAGAAAACATTCTACACTATTACCAAATTATTCAGTCCTCAACAAATCGAATATACATTGACAAATCGACATCTCAGATATTTCTTTAAAGTGTGGCTTCAATTCAATCCCACGTAATTTTCGACATTTTTACTGCATTAAAAGCTTTTTTCGGGAGTGGTTTTTCCGCCATGGTCAAATATGGACCGGTTTCAAGAAAATCTGGATCGGCGAAAATCTAAATAACGGGACAAAACTTTATTCCGGTGAGAACCTTGTATGAGTGCTATGTGGAATTATTGTCCGAATATTACTATTACCAATTGGCACCATTGTTTATTTAGTACAAACGTTTAACACCCTTGCCAATTTTGGTGGTGCACTCACAATATTATTACAGACTGTAGGTAATTTAAGAAGTATTATGTTCAGTCATTTTTAAATAAATAAACATTTACTGCCGTATTCATAAAAAACTAAATTGGATATGTAA
Source organism: Pollenia amentaria (assembly GCA_943735925.1). Taxonomy (NCBI): domain Eukaryota; kingdom Metazoa; phylum Arthropoda; class Insecta; order Diptera; family Polleniidae; genus Pollenia; species Pollenia amentaria. The sequence continues at coordinate 204,280,151 of OX031009.1, read as the reverse complement.
CCTATTTTAAGGAAAATTTATATGGAAATTTTGTTTTAAAATACGTTTGAAATCTATTTTATTTTTTATGAATACGGCTGTTAAAATTCCAAGCAAATTTATTTTTAACTAATTCTAACATTTAATCCAAAAACCAAGGGCACTTTAACGCGGATTTCGGTTGCATATAATATTGTCTATTGATTAAGTAAAAGTATTCTGTTTGTAAAATTAAATGAAATTAAAATTTAAAGCAACTGTAAATTTACTTAAAAACCGATCTACTTATTTGTAACAGACAAAAAATTTCGTTATCACGGTTTCTGTTCACATATGAAGGTGTTTATCGCTCTTCTGATTGGATTTGTTCTGCAGTTTCTCCTATTCCTAGATAAAGCGAGTGTAGCCGCCATAATTTAAAATATTTCGAGCTTATTCGGGTGCAGTTCAAGCCTTTTTAAATATTTTACTGCATATTTCGTCCTTATAAGTTTAACTAATAGCACATTGAGATCCCTGTGAATATCTGAGTTTTTAACATACCAAGGAGCGACTGTGATTATTCGAAGAAGTTTATTTTGGCACCTTTGAATTTTTTCGATATTTGAAGCCGAGGCAGTGCCCCATAACTGAATACCGTAGCATCAGATTGTCTTTAAGATAAAGTTGTAAAGTAAAAGTTTGCAATCGAGGCTAAGAATTTCTTCTAATAAGCCAATTAATTTCAATTGATTTTAGTTTCATCTGAGTTAATTTTGCCTTTATATGGCATTTCCACGTTAATCGCCGATCTAGATGTATTTCGAGGTATATATTTTGCATGAAGCTGCTGAGGTATTATTTGATAATTGATTTTGAGGGGGGAAAGTTTCCCTACGCAATGTGAATATTATATGTGCGCATTTTTGCTCGTTGATATTTATTCTGCATTGTTTTAACCACTTCTCCAGTTCAAATATATGATCCTGTAAATAACGAGATGCTTCATGGTAGTTTTGTACGCTTAGAAAATCTGTGTCATCCGCAAATGTTGAAGTTTGTGTGAAGTTTTTTGTTGGCATGTCCGAAGTATAAATTAAGTAGAATAGTGGGCTCAGGATGCTGCCTTGTGGGACTCCAGCGTCAACTGGCTGAGGAGAACTAAAAAATTAACCTTTTTTAATAATATATTTACAACCGACTAAGTAGCTTTCTAATAGCTTGTGTGTGTTTGCTGGTGAGGATAGACTCAATTTATGTTATAAGCCTTCATGCCAGACTTTATCTTATTCTTGCGAGACATCGATGAAGAGTGCAGAGAAATTTTTTTTTCTTCAAAGGCTTTTATTATGCCATTTACTATTCGATGAGAAAACTTTCTGAAAAAAACCTTTTGGGTCATTTGCGTCATATAAAATTCAAGACTGTTTTGACAAATTTACTTCGTAACCAAGTACAATAAAAAGGGTTGTCTTAATCCCTCTTAAAATTCCAGCAAAAAAGTTTATTAAATTTGCATCACAGTTACTTAAAAAGAATAGGAAATTAGGAAAAATAACTATAAAAAAAAGTTTCTAAAATAGCAAGAGAGAAAAGAAACAGACATCTATCAACTTATCAAAAATATCAAAACTTATTAAAAAAAATAAATTAAATTAACAAGACATGACATTTATTTAAGCCAATTTATAATATTTTTGTGATTATTGCAACAAAAGTAAATGCGAAAAAATCCTAAAAAATTACACTCTACTACACAAGAAATACTATACAGGGATTCTCATATACAAATGTAGCAATTATGATTTCTTAGAGCCGCAAGCTACGAAATTTTAGTTTTTTACGTATTTAAGTGAAATAACGCTTATACATATTTGGTTAAGCGCCGATTTACCTTAAGGGTGATGTCGCTACGACAACCCACAGGCATTTTTTTTTTTTTTTTGTTGCAACAGCCAGGGGACTTTTTGATATTTAATTGATCAATGCTCTAATGCCTCCTCCTTCGTTCAGTCTTAGCAGTGTTGCCACAAAGAAACAAAATGTTAGATTGGTAAATGTAGAATTGTTATGCTAAGATATCAATACTTAAATGAAGCTATAAAGCAAAAGTAAACATTTTTGAAAAGCAAAATGTCTGATTTAACCAAGGAAGAAATTATCACAGAAATTGTACAGGATGGCGTGCAATCGATACTGAAGTATCGCCGATATATCGGTATCGGTATTCGTTACTTTCCTCTTAATGCCCCAAGTTCTTTTACACAATGCTAAAAAAAAAAAAAAAAAATATGAATTAAATCAGTTATAAAGAATTCAAATTACATTGCTCATTCTGCGCCACCCTGTAAAATTAACTGAATTGGCTGCCGAAACTTTATACTGAGATGATGCTTAAAATATTCAAACTCGCAAAACTACTAGTACATAACATAACAAAAATAACAGAGAAAAAAATACGAAGAAGAGAAGTGTCAAAATTGTCGCTTTAATTCTGATTACGTGCTACTTGTACCATCCTGCAAACTTCTCTACACTTACCGCTAACGCGTTACAACGGCGCTACGTGTTACGGAGCTTATATCTCAAAGGAAATTCTGCAAAACCGATTCAAGGCATGGTCATCGCACGTCAAGGTGATGTTAACTGAGATCTCACCCCCATTGAACTTTTTCTTGTGGAGTATTATAAACTACACGTTTATTGGACAAGTCACAAGCCACAGCGGTTTTTAAAGCCAACATACCCTTAACCAACATACAATCTGTAACATTTGCCCTAATTTTTGCACCGGAGTCATAGAAAAATTGGACATATCGGTTGCGCGCCCCACAAGACATTTGCAGGATGGCATCAATAGAACTTTAAAGTGACAAAAAAAATGTCAATGATATTTCATATATATATATATATATCGGTTGATTCATCGTGAGGTTTGACTTATAATGTTGAGAATGATATAATTTAAACATTGGCCATGACTACGTCTGAGGTGCTCCATTCGGAATGTCCAATTTTGGGCGACTCGTTCGAGCATAGCGACTACTATCTCGCAAATAACATGAATGAGTCCAAAGTACCTATCGTAGCTGCCTTATTCCTGAAGACCTCAGACTTTACATATCCTAAGAGAAAAAAATTCCAAAGGTGTGATATCGCACGATCTATGTGGGCAATTTACCATAGCAAAACCTGAAATTCAGTGCACACCAAAATTATTTCTCAACAAGGTCATTGTTTTACGCGCTGTATTCCTCGTAGCGCCATCTTGTTGAAGCCAGAGCACATAGAGACCATGCGCTTGAATTTCAGGAAGCACATAGTCCGTTAACATAGTGCGATAACGACGATAATGAAAGGTCACGGTCTTCACTTTTGTTCTCAGCTGCAGCCTCTATATTAACTTCACAACGTTCTAAATTTTGTCTAACAGGTCAAGTATCATCCACTGATGTAAACTGAGACTCAAATTTGCAAATGGTGTTAGCAATAATAGTTTCAGTAGGTTGATTACAAGCACCGTAAGTTCCTCAAATCGTACGAAACACATTTGATTTTCGTAATACAGCTGAAGCATTTGGAGACGCTGTTGTGGTATGAGTCTTACCACGATGACTTGCCAAACGGTACTGATTAAAAATGACAAAGCAGTTTGATATGCGTCACGTGTGATCTGTTAAAAAACGCATATCGAAAATCAAACCTTTATTTTATTATAACTTCAATCATCTTGCCGAGTTGTGTTGTAATCAGCCTATATCAGACCATAGCTCCCATACAAATACCGCTCCTTTAACCTTAAATTTGGTGACGACGATATTTCATGTCAAAATGTGATGCTAATGGGTCCAGAATTTGCCACTTGTAAGACGAACAAATCTTTTAAATGTATTTATCTAGATAATATTTGGTACAAGGAACTCCTATATAAATCTTATGGTGTTTTCTTTTCTACAACAGAATACCACTTGTTAAAATCTGCATGCATAAAATGTCTTGTTAACCTTGTAAAAATGGTATTTGTTATTTGAAAAGAACTAAACACATGTTATCAAACAGTGGAATACTCGTATATATATATTTATGTTCCCGTCTTTCCTATAAGGAGCGATATTTTTTACTTCGTTCCAGCTCATTTGTATATTTGACGCTTCGGTTTCAATTTGTCTTCGCCATGTATGAGCTGGTCGACCTCTTCTACGGCTACCTTGAGGATTCCACTCGATCGCTGTTCTGGCAATATCTGTGACCGGTTTTCGTATGGTGTGACCAATCCATTTCCATTTTCGCCTTTGTATTTCAATAGTTATGGGGGATTGATTTGTTAGATGCCATAGTCTGTTGTATGATATGTATTGTGGCCAAAAGGCTCGTAGGATTCTTCTTACCCATTTGTTTATAAAAACTTGCAGGGCAAGCACATGACAAGGGGCCGCATTCCACGTTTCGCATCCGTATAATAATGTAGATCGGACATTAGAGTTGAAGATTTTTAATTTAGCACAGCGAGACAGAGTTGAGTCGCATTTTTTATTCGATTTGCAATATCTGCACCCGAACCGCCTGATGTTGTGATGACAGCTCCGAGGTAACAAAACGAATTTACCTCCTCCAGAGGCACATTATCAATTGTGAGGATGTTAGAGTTTTCCGTGTTCATTCGCATTAGTTTAGCTTTGCCAATATTAATCCTAAGACCAGCGTTCTTGGCCAGCTCCGCAAGATGTTGCAGTTGCATGTTCATATCGGAGTATCGGTGAGAGAGAAGGCAAATGTCATCAGCATATTCAAGATCATTTAACGGATTTTAAAGTCCCCAACCAATACCTCTATTGCCCGACATAGCAGGCTCATGACAATATCCAACACAATGTTAAATAAAAGTGGTGACATCACGCAACCTTGTCGCACTCCTATACCAACATTAATCTTTCTGCTGAGTTTGCCTTCGTGTTGAATACGACAACTTGCACTAACATTCATGTTCTTAATAAGTTGGATTATTTTTTGTGGGACACCTTTACATTGAAAGGATTGCCAAATGACATCATGATTGAGAGTATTGAATGCTTTTTCGAAGTCAATGAATATTAGATATAGAGGAGACCACTATTCGACCGACGGTTCCACTATTATTCTGAGTGTGTTGACATGATCAATACATGATTTGTTTGGACGAAAGCGAGCATGTTGCGTTCTGAATGTTACAGCATCAGAGATTCTTTTGGTTATTATATAAGTGATTATTTTGTTCACCATACTGAGCAGAGTGATACCTTGCCAGTTGTTACGGTTAGTTTTTTGGCAATTTTATTATTACGTCTTCTTTGAGCTCTTCAGGTACACCCTCATTTGTCCATATATCTTCTATTAAAGGAAGAAGGATTTGTTCGCTAGTTTTAGGATCTATTTTGAGAAGTTCCGAAGATATGTTATCATTTCTGGACTGTGGTTGTTCTTGATCATCTTAATCGCTAATATTATATCAAACACTGTTGGGGTAGCGGTGGGTATATATTGTTTATTTTCGTGGGTGGTGCAGTTACATATACTCGCAGACTCGTCATAGTTTTGCCTCGGGGAAAGAATTGAGGAATAATACTCGGCCCATAGATCAAGCTGTTCGTCCGTAGACGTTCTGAGTATGCCATCATTATTTCTGAGTGCTTTCCAGATACGTTCGGCTTGCTTGTAAGCTTTTTAACGAGTTTATTCAGATCTCGCGTGCGATTTGAGTCGGCTGCCGCTTGAGCTTATTTGGCTATGTTGTTTATCCATATACGTTTATTAAACAGTGGAATGTCCTGTTTTTAACAGCTGACAAAAAGTTCGTTTTTCAAAATTTAAAAAAAATTATTTAAAATTCGTTTATTACAATAACTGCAAAAGAAATGAATAATTTCTTATTTGCTCGAAATCAATGTAAGTAGATTTAAAATAACGTTGCCAAAACGAGTGGACTTTTAAGTGCCAATTTAAAAATTTTTTTAAATTCTCAAAAATTTTCTTTAGGTTTTCTTCATAAAATATGTAAAAATGAGAATACCGTTGTATATTGCCGATTGATCGACCAAGTTTTAAAGATTTTTTGATTTGAAGAATTTTTATTAGATAAATTTTATAGCACCGATTCCACTTAGATTTTATTTAACTGACAACCTTTAATGAACAATGTAATTCTTTCTTATGCCTTTCCATAAAATAATAGAAAAAATAACTTTAAAAGCCTTCCTTTTTTACTGTCCTCATTCGAAGCCATTTTTCCCCAACTTCATCTGGTAGCCCTATATATAAACCTAAAGGACCTGTTTATCAACACTGTCGATTTATACTGCGTGTAAAGTCAATGGCTTAAGTTGCAATTTATACTATGGATATTTCTTGCCGGACTGACGATGTTTGGACAAACTCTGTCTTTCCGGCAAGAAATGTCCATAGTATAAATTGCGACTTAAGCCTAGGGAAGGGCAAATTGAAAAAATATATCGATATATATCGTATCGATATTTTTTAAGAGTATCGATATTTATTAATTAAAAATATCGATATATCGATGTATCGAACGTATTAAGCTGAAATTATTACCAAATTTCAATGCAAATTTTCATAGGTACAAGCATATTACATGTAATTCCATTATAACATTTTATTGTTTCTTTTGATTTCAAATTCCCCGCCTGTCCCCCGATTTCGAACGCTTAACTTTTATTTAAAACAAAAACCAATTTTAAAATTTACTTTTTAAGGTAAGTCTGCGAACGAAGTTTTCGTTTAAAATCGAGGGACCGGCAGTTAATACTTCAATAAAAAAATTCGGATAAAGTAAAGAATACAAAAAAAATTTAAAATTTAAAAAAAAAAATTAATTGTGATTATATAATGCCAGTAAACCAAACTTGTGACACATACTCAGTGATGCCAATAGTAGGGAATTTTCCCTTTTTGTAGGGATTTTTTCGGAAAATTTACGGCGTAGGGAAAAAAAGACAGATATTTTATTTTAACGCAAATGTAGGGAATTTTCAAAATATTGTCTCATTTTCAATATATTGTGTTGAAATACGTAAATATTCGTATTATTTTCATTTAAAAATTAAAAGTTTTCATATACCATAGCATTTAGGTACAAATGTAGTATTTTACTAAGAGCCCTAATAGCCTGGCATTCGTCAACAAGTACCACAATCATGTACGTATATATTAGGGGAGCCGAATATTTGGGTTCACATTTGCGAACTAATCGCTTATTTTTGTTATTTGCATTTGCTCTCACATTCGCTAAAAATATATGCGAATATTAAAGGAGAATATTTAATGAATGAAACAAAGAGAAATAAAGTCATACAATTTGGAATTTTTAAAAAATTTTAATGAAAACTTTTAAGAATGTGGAAGTATATATATTTAAAAGGAATTTTTTTTAAAATTTTGAAATAAAGATTTTTTTTTATATTCAACAGAGCCCTCCCTTTTATTTGGTACCGAGTTTGGTAAAAAATATTAGATACTTATATTAATAAAAAAATTATTCTTGAAAAAGGTTAAGTCCTTTAAAAAGGACAAAAGATGAGGAGATGAAAACCAAATACGCAGTTTGACTTAGTTTTGACTCTAGATTGAAGGATATACAGTGGCGTTTCTGCCAAATTAAATTATTAAATTAAATTAAGTTTGTCACACAGTATTTTTTTTTTAATTTAATTTTTACATGTGTGAGTATGTTTATTTTGGTTTTTTCTTGATGTTAATAAATGCTTTTTTTTTAATAAATGTTAATAAATCCCTTAATTATAATATTTACGAAATGTTAACAGAGTATGTATTTGTTTGCCGGAAGCTAAAACCAATACATTTTTAACGTAGGGAATAGTGTAGTGATAATTTTTTTGTTTGTAGGGAAAAAGAGGGAATTTTATTTAGACACGTAGGGATTTTTTTGAAATTTCTTTTGGCATCACTGCACATACTATACAAGTAAACAGTACAATATTTTATTTTTAATATATAAGAACATGTTCAAATAAAAAAATACAAAATATTTTTTTATTATTAACATTCCAACTTTCATGAGGCTATTGTTGCTAATACGCCATAATTAAGGCGATTCTTCGCATAATTTTTTTTTTTTTTTTTTATTCTAGTTACCCTTACCAGAATATTTTTTCCTCGCTTATTTTTTTTTTGTCATCTCTTAAAAAACCGAGACAAAACTGAACTGTGTAATCTATGAAAATGTACAATGGAAAAGGGCTGTTATTTTCTTAATATTAGTTAAAAAACATATGATGCAATTCTTAAAAAACAACAGTATTGTAAGCAGTTGAGCAACGGTTAAAATGTTGAATTTTATTATAAAGAGATCTTAAAAATATCGAATTCGATAGTCGTAGATAAATATCGATGTATGGGTATTTTTAATATCGGTGATATATATCGATTATAATTTTTTTAAATATCGATATTTCGATATATCGATATTTATTGCCCATCCCTACTTAGGCCATTATTAAGGTGATATTTTTAAAATAAAACATGCCACCCTTTAGGAAAGCAAACCATTTTAAAGAAACCAACACCAAATTGCATTTTTTAAATAAAATGTCACCTTTTTTGTAGAAAATAAAACACCATTAACATCAAAACATTATTTTTTTAGAGGGTCCATTAGCACGGTCTATGGGTCCCATGGTCACCAAACTGGGTATGCTCTTAAAGATTTGTCTGAATTTACTATGATGTAGAGTATCATAAGGTCGGGGTTAGCTAGGTATTTTGTCTAACTTGTTGATTTTTGTATCACTCTACTATTAAAAGAAACGTTTGATTAAAAGGTTGACAATGACTTGAATAAATAGGAGAAATAAAAGAAAAAAAAAGATTTTAATAAAATAATTTTTACTGTTAATTTAAATAACAAAGATTTTGTTGACTTTACAGAAAAAAAATTTTAATGTTGCTGATATTAAGGACATTTAGAAATTCATTATTATGCGTTTCAACTAATAAATGAGACTTTTATTATCTAATTTCTCAAATTTTAATGATTTACTTATTTTCTACACCCTTTTGGAATTATCTGTAATTTTGTCCTATAGATCTGAGATTTACGAGAAAAATCCCAATTTCTGCGCACACAAAAATCATATTTCTTTTAATAAGAAAAAAAAAAAAAACACAGACTTGTTGATTATTTTATTAACATAAATCTCTTTAAAAAAAATGTAGTAAAAAAACTTGAAAATTTGTCCTGTGAAATATATAATATTTTTTCCATTTTTTGTGATCCCTTTAATGGTCTTATAGGAAAATAATAAAAAAAAAAACTAAAAGAAAACAGCGATGTTTTTTTTCTTTTACAATTTATAACAAAAAGACTGAGCAAAAATGAAAAGAAAAGGAAAAATATGTTAAGGGGAGGACATAAAAAAGATTTGTATTATTTTCACTTTTGATAAGGGTCAGAAGCAGGGTGTTGCAAAAAACACCAAAGATGAAATAACAGATTGAGTATGTTTTATGGCTGCTGGGTAATGTAAAAACAAAAGTGTTTAGTAGTCCAAAAACAAAAAAAAGGAAAATTATTGTGCTGCTTGAAAAAGAAAAACTTTTAAGATTTAATTTAGTAAAACTTTATTTTTCTTGCTTTAAATAGATTAATTAATTAATCATACCCAGCAAAAACTTACATTGCAAAGTAATGGGTTAAAAAGCTAATATAACGACTCATCACTACTTATACATTGGCATTTTAACTCATTATTTTAACACGGTGATGTCATTGGAGGCAAGTACTTACCACCCTCGCTTACAAATAGGGAGTTAAATAAGTCATTACCACATTCGCTTACAAATAGGGAGTTAAATAAGTCATTACCACATTCGCTTACAAATAGGGACTTAAATAATGACTTAAAAAAAAATTTTTTTTATTATTTTTTTTAATTATTTTTTTTTTTCTATTTTTTCTTATTTTATTTATTTTACCTTATTTTATTTGTTTTTCTATTTTTTCTTATTTTATTTTACTTTGTTTTTTTTTTACTTTGTTTTTTTTTCTGCCTCTGGCGGGATTCGATCGCGCAACCTCGGTGCTGATAGACTAGCTCACTACCAGCTTGTCTACTGGGGCATTGTAGTTTTTGTATAAAAAAACTATGTTTTTTACTCAATTATTAAGAGCGTAAATATGAGATTAAATTATCCATAATAACAATAAAAACGCTGATTGAAAGTGGATTGAAAGTTTTTGTTTCATTACTAAAATGACATTTTTATTGTCATAATGAAAATTTAAATTTATGAAGGCAATTATTGAAATATGTTGCTTTTATAAAAAAATTTTTTGATTTCATAAAATTAATGGCAAACATGTAACATTAGATGTATGAAATAATTAAATCTTACATTTTTTTAATTAACAATTAAACATTTTTTTAAGGAAACTATAATTTTGTATTAATTTATGAATATAGTTATGTTTGTATATTGTTTTTTTATGTTCCCAATTAAAATTTTTTGTTTAACTTGGACAAACTTAAGTTTTCATATATCCAATGAAAATTTTTAACGTAATTACGAAATCCAATGAAGCGATTTTAACGAAAATACTTCATTCTAACTATGAAATTCTATTTAGACTATGAAAATTTTCATTTACCCAAGGAAAATTTTTTTATGAAAATGATTCATTAAATATATGAAGCATTTTTCTTTCAGTGTAATAAAAAAAAAAAAAAACAAATTGTAAGAATAAATATTAAAAACCAATTTGTATTAGATTTGAAAAAAATTAAACCGTAGATGCAATTTATTATGAATGAATTATAAATTTCCATAATCAACTTATAAACAAGTACTTATGTAACAGATTATATGTCAGCCATTACTCAACTACTTCTATGTAATGCAGATGGTATGAAGTAGTCATTGAAAAGTAAGTTGTTCAGTAATTGCAAGTCATTACCAAGTTTTTGCTGGGATATTTATTAAGCTAAAACAACAACAAAATTATCTTATATCAGCAACACAGAAAACTTTATCAAAACATTTCATACTAACATCCGTCCTGGCGGCAGTACCTATAACTTCCTTTCCTATTAAACACAGTGATATGCATAAAAACAATAATAACTTCAAACATGATTAATTTTGTTTACATTGTGGTGGGTTAGAGCAACTTAATGTCGATTTTTGTTTTATGCATTCATCAGTCAATATATTTTTTGCTTAATTGATTTTAATTTATAGTAAATGCGCGATGTTAATTCTGATTCCTACCTTAACGTCAAGTTCTTTTATCAATAAAAAAATGTTTTTGAAAACGGCAAAGATTTCTGAGGAGATAGTGTGGTTACTATCGAAACATGTCAAATCAACCTATTCATGGGTTCAATCCCAGCTTCAGTCAATAATTTTTAATAAAATTTGGCTTAAAAACCATAAACAGTTCAATACAATAACCACAAACCCATTTAATATTTTTTTTTTTTTTTTTTTTTTTGAAAATATAAAAGATTTTACACCTTCTCTACTAGTAATAACTCTTTTATCCCTGTAATATTGTCTTAAACTTCTACACCATACGATGACAGATATTTTCTATGTTTCTAAAAAGACTTTAAGATTTACTAAGGCTTAGAAAATTTTTCTATTTTCTATATTTTTAAAATTTTTTTAGAATGTTCTCTGATATTATAAAATCTTCCTCATTCTCTTCGTTCGCAGAACTTTTCAGTTTTTTTTATGATCATAGAAAATTTTCTGTATTTTCTATATATTTATTTAAAATTTGAAATTTTTTATTATTTTACATGTCAATAAAAATGTTTTAATATTTTTCTAGTTATAATATTATAATATTTTATGTTCATAATTTTTAATATTCAGATATTTTATTTGCTTTAAAGAAATTGTATTATCTTCTCTGTTCAGAACATTTTTTAATTTATTCCATGTTTTTAAATGTTAACAATGTTCGTAGAAAGTTTTCCGATATTTTCTATGATCATAAAATATGTAACGAAAATGTTTTCATAGAAAATTCTGATATTTTATATTTTCCTAGAAACTTTTTTTAATATATAAAAGATTTAAAAGAAGTTTTGAATATTTTCCTTGTCTATTGATCAACTTTTTATGTTCATAAAAAATTTTCAACATTTTCTATATACCTGTCATAACGGGTGATAGGGACACGTGCAAGGAAAATGGGTCTTGGTTATAATGACTACTGTAGAAGTTTTCATTACGATAACGAGGAGAAGTCGCTGTTTCACTTTCTCTGCCAATGTCCCAGTTTCGGGGATATTAGGGTTAGGCATTTTGGGAGACCGGAGCAGCCATGTCTGGATGATGGACTGAAATCGGTTTCTATGTTCTGTAGGGAGTTGGGTTGGTTAGAGGTTGCAGTGACTTCTGGGGAATAGTCTGATGAATACTGGTTGACTCTTATCACTGTCTAAGGGTTTCACAAAAAACCGCAATATGGTCCCAAGTGAGCCGTGCTCGTGTCGGCTGCCCATTGAACCTAACCTAACGGAACCTAAATTTGAACCATCTTATGCAAAAAAATTAAGGTTCGCATTAGTAAAACAATACGTTAATCTCATATACTTTTGCTAAGCTTTGGTTCACTAATGTTAACCTTAACTTTTTTTCATAAGGGGATAAGACTTCTAAAACTTCTATTGTTTTTTAGCATCCAGATAAATTTTAAAAAATATTTATAATTTAAGAAAAATATTTCCTATTTTCTTTCTTTAAAAAAAATTTTAGGTACACATTTAAAATTTGCTTTATTTGAAACAATATCAATACAACAAAAAAAAAAAAAATTCAAGAAATGTTTGCACGTTTTTATCTCTAAAGCAGAAAACTTCAAAAATTAAGCACTTTACTTTAAGAGCCGTTCTGCTTTTTAAATAGACTTCAGCTTAAATTCATTTTTCACAGCCAGCTAAAATATGATATTTTGAATTTCTTTTTCCTCATCGGTAGGCTTTTCTTGCCACACTCAACATTGTTGGCATTAATTATTTAATCTAATGTTTCTTATGTTAATTATGAAGAAAAGCAAAATAATTCATTGCTTCTTGACTGCTTTTTCGTGTTCATACTGGTGATATGAGAGGAAATTCTTAAAATAATGTGTCAACGGAATGAAATTAAAAATAAGTACATAAGTGGGAGGGATGTGTATGCATATCATGATAGTGGAAATCGCAAAAAAATATATTTAAACTGGATTTCAGAGACAAGAAAAAATTTATTAATATAAAAATTTAATACAGCATATGATTTTTCTAATGAATCACTTTTTTCTTCATGATCTTTTTTAACGATGGCATTTATTAAAATTTCGATTATAGTTTGGAAAGATTTTCACATTATTTTTAAAGATAATATCTTTCAAATGGTGCCCATTGTTTGCCTGATGTGCTCTATCCAGAGCATTTCCTATAACTTTTCTTAGAATTTCAGGTCCCATTTATAGGCATACCCAATAAAATTTATAGGCATACCCAATAAAAAAAATTGGGGAAAATCAGAAAAACCTGGGGGCTAATTCTGACAGTCTTGATCAAATACTTTTTCGATTCGAAAGCAATTCTTTCAGTCGATACTGCTATTATTTGAGTTTTCAAAACACTGAAAAAATAATTTTGATTATTTCAGTATAGACTGAAAGAATTACAAATAAAATTGCTTTTGAATCGTAAAAGTATTCGATCACGGCTGCCAGAATTAGCCCCCTGATGTTATTCGATTGCCAAAAAATAGCCATAGTTAGACGAGCTGTGGCTCCATCCTGTTGGAACCACAATTCTGTGCTGTTATCTACCTCTTGGGCAGCGTTCTCAGTTTTGGGGATTTATCCCCAAAATTGGGAGTTTTTTGAATTGGGGATACAAAATTGGTGAAAATCTCCGGAAGATTTTTTGGGAAAAAGCAGTTTTTTTCGCTGGGGATCTTTGGGGATAATATATTGTTATAAACTTCATTTGTACAATGGCAAGACCGTTTAAGTCAAGATGTGGGTACAAATTAAAGTATTTTTTGGCTTGCTGAAATAGTTTGAAATATGCTTTTTGTACCAGCAAGCGTTACTTCTGTTGAACGAGTCTTTTCTATAATGGAAACCACCAAAATAAATTAAAACAGAATGCAGTATGAATTAATAGAAGCTCTTATTTAATGACACTTTAAAAATAATGCAGCTTTGGTGTGAAAAATTCATTCAATCATCTCAAGGGCACTTTTTTAACAAACAACATACATATAAAACAAAATTGCATTGGCTGTTGAATCAGAAGATGTTAATTCCCTCGTTTTTGAAATTATAAATATTGACGCACAATTATTTTTCTTTTGGGCTTTTATGTTATCCTTGTCACATGGACACTTTACATGTGTACATAGATATTTAGAACTCAAAGAATAAATAACATTAGTTTTAATAATATTATACAAATGGAATTATTTAAATAAATCAATCTATGCATACTTTTCCTTTGACAAAATATCATATACATTTTCTTTTTAGGGAAATGTGGGCATTTTTTGGGGTTAGAAAAGAGCTGTTTTGGGGATTTCTGGGGATGATAAATAGCAAATTCGGGATAAGGCCCAAAATAAAACTGGGAACCTTGCTCTTGGGCCTTAAGAAAATTGTAATCATTGCCCGGAATTGAACCGAAACTTGTTCATCGTTTTAGAAATTGTATTGTCAAAAAACATTTTAGCATCTTAGTGGGTGCATTTGATGTTCAACAATTATTCTTGGATTTTGGGTCTGCAATTTTGTATACTTAAATGACCATTATGGAGTCATTGTCTCATCGCTCATCTTTCGATATGATCTTTGTGTCTGAATAGTCGAATAATGATTTTCAAAATAAAATTCCACAACTTCTCTGCTGAGTCTAATTATAAATTTCCTATGTTTTTTTAAATTTATTTCGGAAAAAATAAAAAAAAAACAAAAAAACGTTAGCCAAAATGTATTATCAAAAGTAATTTCTAAGAACACAAAATTTATGATTAATAAGATTTCTTAATGACGTGCTAAATTCCAATTTACAGTCTCATTTGTATAATATTTTAAGCTTTTCTATAGTCTTTGGAAAAAGTTTTCCTGACGATCTGCCCTAAGCAACCAGTGAAATGCGCATAGAGACAAGTTTACCCTCAACAATAAATTTCAGTATTTTTATCAAAAATAATAATAGGGAATTTGGCATGTCATTAAGAAATCTTATTTAATAAAATGAATTCACTTTTAAATTATAACATTACTTATACGCCACTCTGTACTTTGTTTTCCGATAACCGCCTTTCCCCTAAAATCTGATGTTTAGGAAAAAAGTTGAGGTTATAACCAAAATAGTGGAGAAGTTATTATGCGTTTTTGCTGATGCTTAAAGCGCCATAAAATTTTTGTCCTAGACCATAGATAGGCAAACACATATATGTTTATTTTATAGTAATGTTGGTGCTATTTCACTTTCCCGCTCTTATGGTGTTTTCTTTTCTGACAATAATGTTCCATATATGCTAACATTCGCGAGGGTTTTTGTTCTATTCTAAAAATATATGCAAAAATGTGCGAAGTTGTCGTTTTCCTTTCTAAACATGTTGCAAAAATAAATGGCAAGTTTGTTCCATTTCTTACCCCTAGTTATAATTGAGTGTGAGATGATACCCTTTTTTGCATCTGCGTTAAGTACTTTTTTATGAAAGCAAGTAATTTTCTTATGAACTTTTTTTTGTGTTTGCGTACAATTTGTTGATTTTTGATTATATTGTGATGGATATAAAAACTTTTTGTTTAAAAGAAATTTTGGAAACTTCATCATCATCTGATGAAGATGAGTTTATTTTACTTCTACAAAGTAGAGAACTTCTCCCTCGTGTGAAAAGCTTTTTGGAAAATGTAGTCCATAATTATTCGGATTCCGATGTGTGTATTTGACATTTACATACAAATATTTTATTAACACAAAAATTTAGTTTTAAAGTTTCAAAAGAATTTCCGTGTGATAATGAAGAAATTATGGAAAGCGATGAAAGAAATAATTTACTGACTCAATTGGGGCGCATAAAAAGGGACGAAGTAATAAATTATTTATAAATTTTTTGTTACGACTATACTATGTACAAAGATATAAAATAAAAAAAACCGAATTTAAACAATTATGAATAAAAAACAAATTGGCTTTTATTTCATTAGTTGTTGCTAAACTAAAAATATAGGTACAAGGTATATAAAAGGTACAAAATAAAAAGGAACAAAGTAATTCAGTCACAGAAAATAAGTAAATTTATCAAGTATGTGGTGGAAATCTATTTATTTAAATCGAAAATTTGGTTTTTAGTATCTTTAAAATTTATTTATAATAAATTTTGCTTTTATTTTCTTTTGTTTTATTCGTTCGAATTTAACGTTTTATATGTTGATTTAACTTGGAACAAAAACTTAAACTTTAATTCAGAAATGTATTTAAATATTGTTCGAAATTCATCACACTTTTTAAGAACGAAAGTTTTTAAATCAATCGATTTTCATCACATACGCGTATATGTTAATATGAATCTATTACACATTTTTATCATCTAACCTTCTTCTTTATTTTCTGCAATTTCTAACAAGGTTTCCTGAACACTTTTGCTTTTGAGTTTTTTAATTTGATATTTTCACACTTCTCGGCCTTGATGCATTTAGAACTGCTCATTTGTATTTCAGGCTCAATCGAGTCGTCCAAAAAACAAATTTTGTTAAGCTCTTGCTAATAATTAACATGTATTCTTTTTGAGCCAGATGCTCTATTGTTTTCGACTGCTAACTTTTTTCGCCGTAACACAGTTTTAAAACGTTCTTCGCACTGCTTTGAAGTATCTTTTTTAGTTCTGTATTTTTTTTGTGGCCCTATTTCAGGCATATACTCTCCGTATAAATCCAGAAGTTTTCGGGTTTCACCATCAGACCAAACTATAATGTATGTGTATATTAATAAGCTGTATGTTTATCTACGTATGTACATATATGTATTTACATACCTTGAATTCTTTTATAAGAAGTAGGAAATTCAATAATTTCTTCGACTAGGTTGAAATCCATTTTCGTTTGTTTTACTTTAATTTCTTTGGCGCAAAATTTTTACAGCAGCTGATTTAAATTATTGAAAATCAGTGTTGTTAACGCTTATTGGAGTTCAAATATCGCTTATTAGTATAAACTTTGCATGGAATATTTGACACGCTTAATACACATTAGTGTTGGGTGTAAAATGTAGATATTATTTTGTTCCATTGTAATTTAGAAAAATGTATCACTTTGTAAGGTTTCGTGTAACCTGATAAATATATTACACAATTATAATACATCATTATTTTTTAGAAAAGAAAACACCATTAGTTTACAGCAGCGGTGCCATATTTTTATTTTTCCAAAAAAACTGCATACAAAAAAAAAAATCCGGATTCTAACTTAAAAAAATTGCACAGAAATAGCCAAAACAAGTTTACAATTTATTTAATTTTTTTGGCTACGAGTAATACAGAAACAATACAATATTATTATGTTAACGAAATTGTTAAGCTGGAATTGTACTTCAAAATTGTACGTTTGTACAAACCTTTTGCGTTAATTGGGGTATTTGCCAAAAGATATAAACATGTTTGTTGAAACATCGAAATGTTAAATATTATCCAAACTGTTTGCGCTGATTAGTGCTAAATTTATTGATTAAAGTTTGCCACTGTGATACCAGTATATGCAAATAAGCAAGGACACTACTACATTTTCAGACGCTATTCCGCTAGTAAACATTCTTCGAAAATTATTTAGAAAATATAATAAATGAATAAACTGAGATTAAGAATAGTTCAGTGGCCCCTAAAATTAAGCAAATGAAGATGTCGAGTTATACCTTAGATCTCCTAATGTTTGTTGAGACACAAATCCGATTGTTTCGGAAATGCTTAATTTTTAAAATGAGTTCTGTCACATCTGAGAGAGTATGTTACCCCAGCAAAAACTTTACCTACCTGGTAAGTTAGCAAGTAACGTTGGAGAAATATAAACACTACTTATTTTTCGGCTGAATAACTACTTATTTTTGTTCGAGTTGTCCACAGAATTCAGTAGTTACAATACACTTAGTAGAAGTCACAAAATATCTAGTTATTATTTAACTGCCTGTAAGTTGAATTGTAAGTACTTACAATATACTTACAAGAAGCCAAAAAATAACTTGTTTTTATTTAATTGGCGCTAGTTAATAGACCTAATAAGTAGTTATGGAGCTAGTTACCAGTAAGTAAATATTCATAACTGAAAATAATAGTAGTGAAAAGTACTTACTGAGGTCATTACTAGCAAGTACTTATTGAGGTTTTCACAATAATGACAATTGTAATGACAACTCCTTACCAGGTAACGTATGAAATAACTACGACCTACTACCAAAATTCAAAAAGTTTTTCCTGGGACGCTGTCAACATAATTTGCACTTTTTAGGTATTGCAAACTTACTTTTTAATATAAAACTATATTTTATTCAATATTTGGTTTATTTGAAATTGATTTTTGGCTAAAATGTATTATCACAAAATTTTTATATTAAGAACTTTTTCAAAAAATAAAATTGATTTATTTGATTTTTGTCGCTTGTTTTAATTTGTTCCTTATTTTCTTATGTTTGACGTTACATGGGTTTTAAAATTGAGAGAAAAACTTCTAATGACTATACCTTGTATTTGTTCTACCATGCTGGTAATCAAGAACAAATAAAGTTGTATGTTTTTTATTTTTATTTTCATATAAATTTAAAAAAAAAAATGTTGTGGAATAAAATTGAATCCTCTTCCACTCCCTTGCAGGAATTTTGTACTTCAAAATATTAATTGAAAAAATACAAACCTGTTCAGAAATGAAATTATTAAAATTAATTAAACAACTTACATGAGTGCTAGCTTTAAACTCGTTGCTTAAGGTTACTGAAATTACACAACTATAGAATCTTTAACACTGTAAAAATTTCTCCGAACAACAAAAATATTGTCATTTACCACAAAAAAAAAGAGCTTAAAATTAAAACGAAATGCTTTTGCTACCATTAAAATACTACTAATTAAAAATTGAAATAAAACTTTAAATACAGTTCTACCAGTCTTAGCATGTGACAAACAAACACTTTGTCATCCTGCGTTGCGATTTTTAATCTAACGAGAAACGTTTTCACATTGGCATTATACAACAACAATTTACATGTATGAAAACATGAAAATCTAAAGAAAATTTTTGGTTGAAACGTTAAACTCATTTCTAATTATGAATTAAATTAAAACTAATTGCGTCTTCTTAGTGAACAGAAAATGTCATTTACTTTAATGTAAATTATGAATGAAACAACGGGGCGTATGAGTGCCATAAAAATCTTTGATGGAGTTGAGAAAATATCACTTATACGCTTCATTTAAGCGGACATATTTTTAGGCAAATATTTAAAAATTGACAAAACAGAAATCAAGTTAATTTGGAAAAATTAGAAAAAAGAGAGTATCATTGAAATATTTTAATGGGCAATTAAGAGAAAATAATGACTGAACCCTGTGGAAATACTTTCCTAAAAAAAAAAAAAAAAAAACTTTTCACTTGTAACAAGGCAGTTTTGTTTCTTGATGTAGCTATTATGCAGTTCCATAGGGCAATTTTTCTATTTCAGGAAAGTGTACTTTCTTTTTCTTCTTCTTATATTCCGCTTTACTACTGGTGGAGCTTTCATTTTTAATGAAAATAATTATTTTTTTTTTTAATTCTTTGTTAGTTGTCAATAATTTGGTTCATTATACAAAATTTCATAAGAAGTTCGTGTTTGCAAATTATTCTTAATATTAAAACAAAGAAGCCTTTGTGAACCAGTTCTCAGAGGTCACTCTGTTCGTGCAATTTATTTTAAAAGTGTCATTGACCACTTCATTTATATTCAGTGAACTTTCAGTCATTTCAAGTAAATATTATTTTAAGTGATTTTGCTTGTGAAACAATTTCGAAGTAAAAATCATGTAAGTGAAAGAAGTGATTGATTGAAATTTTAATCATTGCACAAAAGTTTTTATAATTACATCTGGATAAAATGTATCCAAAAATTGTCAAGAAAATTGGCCAAGCTAATTTTTAGTGCAAAATTATTCCAAAGCAAACCGTTTTAGTGAATATATTATTTTTAAAATTTTAATTAAACATTTGTTAGCGAATGAAATTTTATGTAGACATTTTTTTAGAGAGAAATTTTGAATTCGATTTTAGTAAATTTTTAATATAAAAATTTCTAGTCAAAATATTAATAAAATTAACATCAAAATTAAAGTTACAAAAATGCATCCAAGAATTTTCTTTTTTGTCTAAACTCCCTTAAAAATTCAAACGAAGTCAAGCCTTTGATATAAAATTACTTTATCATTTGACATCAAACACACTTGACATAGAGTGTTTTATCAATTTGATATCTAATTGCTATTGCATTTTGTTCTTAAATCAAAAATAAACTTGAAAACACTAAAGCGAAAAATTAATGTAAACATTAAAAAACGCGATCAAAATTGAATATGTTTTACAAAAATTACAAAATCACGTAAAGTGAATTCGCCTTGAGAAAACTTTAATTACTTGTTGAATAATATAAATTATTTGTAAGTTAAAAATTATTTACAAAGTGTAAGAATGCGAATTAATATAAAACGGGAAAGTGAAGAAAATATACATGAGTTTGTTGTACGATCGCAGTGCTATGCCATGACAACCCTCAAGACTAAAAGGCCAAGTATTACATCTTTTCAAGAATTTGACGACGGAAAGGATACTATTTCATATTTAAGCTATTGTGCCAAATGCTTAGCTGACCGTTGAGTTAAATGAATAATGTTGTTACGAAAGTAACTTTAGTAAAGAATAAGTTTAATTTATTAATTATCTTGAATTCATTAGTTATTTTGTATTTGCTAGTAATTTTATTAGATTAAATTGTTATTGTATTAGCTATGCATATTTCTAATGTAAAATCACTGTACAGAATTTTCTAGTACAAATGTAATGTTATAAATGTTATACATAATTGTAAAACATAATAGTGTTAAGATTATTGTTTACCCATAAAGTATGCTTTAGTGTATTGATGTATAATAGCTGAGTTTAAATTCAGCCATAGTGTTAATGCATTAGCTGAGTAAGTTTAGATAATTTACGCTAGAAAGCATTCCGAAAGCAATTCGAGTAATCTAAAGCCATCTAGAAGTTTTGGTTAGAGTATAAAGATCAGTATTAGTACGAACATTTAAGTGTGTAGATCGCAATTGTAAGTGACTAAGTCATAAATAAAGTGGTGTGAATAGTTTATCGTACAGCTAAAATTAAAGGGTTTAAAGCGTTTTATTTATTTTATCAAAGTTGCAATAAAAGAAGTCAAGAGGTTTGAAGAAAATAAACCAAAAAGGTTATTGAAAAGGCAGCAACGTAACAATATGTATATTTAAATAAAAAAAATATTTTTCATTTATGTTCCACATTGCATTCCATTTGACAATAACGTTTCAAAGCAAGTTGAAATAAATGCATTTCTCAATTTAAAAATAATTTTCCTTTTTTTATTGAAAATGCTATGATTTTCAAATGATTTTGAAATCATTATCAAACGTTTGTCGTTTGGGGAAAAGTTTTATTTTAAATCATTTTTAATTTGTAATTCAACATTCGTGTTTGTTTGGTGTATTGGGCACATTTAACCAAATAAAAAATTAGGCTTAAACAATATTGTTTATAAAGCATTTTCGTAGTATACATTTTTACGATAAAATATTTGATAAATAAATTAATTTCACAAACAAAAAATTATTTGCAATATCTTAGTCAAACCAAATGTTCAATAAAATATTTTGGCCAAAAACAAAAAAATTTTCAAAAATATTTGTCGAGCAAAAATTTTTATAAAAACTTTTAGCGTACATACAAAATAAATAATGTTCGAAAAACGAACAAACTTGATTAATGAAAATGTTTAAGGAAATCTAGTAAAAATTCATATTTAAGATTTTATACAAAGGCACACAATGGGCACGTTCATAAGGCTTAACTGTTGTGTAACCGTTTATTGTTTGTCTTAGAAACGCATAGTTGAGCACTTTCGCTGAACACAACAGTTGGGTATTTGAGGCCATTTATTCCATCATAAAATTGTTTAGCTACCTAAAGTCAACATGTTGTGCTCAACCTCAACCTTTATTTTTTTCAATTCTTTATGTTTATCAGCTGTTAATTTTGCATTATACTCATAATGCCGTTTCTAAGACGAAAATGTTCGGCCCAACAGTTGTCAACAGTTTTCTAGCAGTTGAGCTCAACAGCTACGTCTTATGAACGTACCCAATAGCTGGCGCAAACGTAAAAGCGCGTCGTACATCGGTATAGATCACTATTCTATTTTATACGCCGACTACGACCGTATTGTCAAAGGAAAGGGAAAGTTTTTAATATGAAATAAAATTATTTTTATATTTTCAAATTGACATAAAAACGACAAAATAAAAGAAGCCAAAAATAAATAAAAATTTAAAAAAATAGCATGTGAGACTTATTTCTTTTTATAAGTTATTTTTATTATTCTAATGTGTTCAGTGCATCAAATTTCTATTTATAAAACTTTCTTGCAAGCTTCATTATGTATGTGATATATTGAATGAAAAGACCATTCAAAGAAATTTATATAAATTAAAATTTGATTCATTGAACACATTCGAAAAATAAAAATGGTTAACGTTTCAAAATATTTTGAGTTTTTCAATATAATATTTTATAATTAACAAAATACGTTTACGACCAAATTGTGGATAAATTCGGCGTGTTTAAAAAAAACTTAAGGTACGGTCACATATGTCAAATATTTTCCCAATTTTTGTTTGGCCGTGTTTTCCTAAGACTTGCTTAAAAAAATAAAAATTTTATTTCTTGGTCACATTACGCACATGTATTTACCCATGTTTGTTTGTTCAAACAGATATAAAATAGCTTCAAATAATATATGGGAAAACATGTTTGCCCTGGGTTCACATTAGGGATGCCAAACGGGAAATCCCGAATCCCGAAATCCCGGGATTTTTCGGGATTAATATATCCCGAATACCGGGATTTATTTTTATGAGTCCCGGGATTTTTAACAAATCAACTTTTATGTACAAAACTGTTCGTTTTTATTGAATTTTTATACTATATACAAAAAGTTAAATTTTTTATTGCAAATAATTCTTATTTTTGAGTTTAATTTTTGTGTTTGGCACACAGCGAGTGTTTAAAATTTTTAATTTTTGCTTGATATATGACGACTTTTTCTGGATTTTTGTATTGCGCTTAATAAAAACCATTATTTTAAGTAGAAACGAAATTTGCAGACTCACATCTCAAGCCTTTATTACAATTACGTTTAGCAAGTTCAGCTTTTTCTTAAGACATAATTCCAGAATAAAAATGATTATTTTTATGCAAAATATAGATATCAAGAAATAATTGTTATGTATCAAGCAAAAAATAAAAATTATTCACGATCTAATTAAAGTTTTATTCAGAAACTAAATAATAAAAGTTGATATAATTATAACAATTAAGTCGTAATATTGATGAAATAGCTCATATTCCTTCCGGTCCAATAATAATAAAGA
Source organism: Pollenia amentaria (assembly GCA_943735925.1). NCBI lineage: Eukaryota > Metazoa > Arthropoda > Insecta > Diptera > Polleniidae > Pollenia > Pollenia amentaria. Next base: position 204,256,487 of record OX031009.1, on the reverse strand, counting down.
ATTTGCTTAAAAAACATACGGTAAATAAAATAATTTTTTTTATAAATAAACACTATAACGTATTCATAAATAAAATATTTAAACTTAAAATCTGTTTTAAGAAACATTTCTATAAACATTTTGTTTTAAAATAAATTTCAAACGTACTTAAATTATTAATAATGAATCTCGCCCTCACCCTGGAGGTGTACTGCACTGCAGTCGACATAGTTTTACAGTTTTTAACTCAGCTATCGAGATCGATGAGGGACTACACTTTGCAGTGTATTAATGTCGTCAAAACTTAATTCAAATTAAAAATTGAATTGCTGTCAAAAAACCGAAATGAATTGATCTAGAAAAACTAAGAGATACGTATATTTTTTTAAGCTTTTTGCAGAATCTGATCAGTTTGATCATGGGTAAGGCCAGTGTTATAAACATATGTATAAAATAAATTGTTTTGTTGTTTTCATTTTTAAAAAAAATTCTGTTACGTATATAAAACATTTTGAATATTTAAAAAGTGTTGTTTAATAAAAAAAGGAGCATTTTAAGGCAACACATTGATCCCGAAAAATCCCGCGATCCACAAAATCCCGGGATTTCGGGATCGGGATTTAAAAATCCCGAATCCCGGGATTTTCAAAAATCAATCCCGATTGGCATCCCTAGTTCACATACAAATAGTCGTTATTTCAAATTTAAGTCTCACACTTTTTTTAACATTTTTATTAAACAAAAAAACACAACCACCAAAACAAAAAGTAATAATCATTCAAACGATATAAATTGCTAGAAAATAATTCATTATTAATATGTTTACATACACTTTTGTGTATTTATTTTATATTTGATTTTTACAGGAGAAGCAAAAAACTTTGCAAAATCAACAGTAACAAGGTGCTCTTGGCGTTTAAATTTCTTTAATAAAGTCGACATTATTGATCGCTGAGATCTAAAATTTTACATGTATTTTAATAAAACGGACAAAAATCAAATAAAAACTTAATTTTTGTGTAGTTACGTCCGTTTGCATTTAAGATGGCGATATACCTTAATTGTATATAAATTTTACGTTTTATTTTTTTGTAACTTCGTCTCTGTATTTGTGGTATCTATCAAATTTAGAGCTGATAGCATGGACTTACAAGTTTTTACTTTTACCCTATTCGTTAATTTATTTTTTGATAATCCTAATTTTGAAAAAGAATTTCTGCACACGCATTCCTGTGCGGTATAGTGCATGCGCTGTCAATTTATATAAATTAAGGTATAGTGGATCATTTAAAGAATTTTTAAGCTTGCTCTCGTATGCCAAAAAGGATCAGAATATCAAATTCAGATATAACCGTTTGTATTTATTATATTCGTTAAAGGTAAATAAGTTGGTTTTGAAAAGCTTTAAATATAAATGCCAGTCGTCCGAGATTGGCATGGAAATTCAATGACACGATACAAAACAAGGCAAATTCAATACAGTTTAGTAGTTAAATTCGACTTGATACTAATTAATCACCTGATTAATCGGGAATGTTTAAGGCAAAACTGATATTTTTAAGAAATAATATGTGTAATTATAGAATGTATGTCAATGAAAAAAGGAGGGAAAAGTTACACAAAGTCGGAACAAGTTGCAAAGTTAGACGAGTTTAAAAAAGTCGCACAAAAATTCTCAGAGCGTCGAAAAGTCGCAAATTGCAACTAAAGTCGCACAACGGTAACGCTGTCCACTACAGGTGGAGCTGAATATGAATAATCTCTCATTACGAGAGCCAACAGAAAAATAAAATATCAAAAAAATCAGTTGCTATGGAATGTTATTAATTTTCAACCAGAGCGGTCAAAAAGTTTCTGAGTTAGAGGAGGTCAAAATTTGACATTTTGGCCAAACAGGTGTTCTTTCTCATTCAAAATCAAATTAGATAGCTATTTCTTCCATCCTTCGAAAAAGTTTTTTTTTAAATTTTTAAATTTTTTTTTTTTTAAATTTAAAACTTTTTTCAAATTATTTTTTAAGCGGGTAGTTCTTTTTTTGCTCAAAAGAAAGCTTAAGTCTTTTACTTTAAGGTAGTTCTGGACGCTTTTTGGGCCGCGATTGGCTAAAAAAAAATAATTTCTAAGTCAAGACGAGGATTTTTCAATTTTTAGCATATGCACTATTTTGAATTTTTTCCTATTTGAGTGTAAGTGTTTCTAAAATCTTAAAAATAAAACTTTTGCGGAGACACTAGACAAATTTATCTTTCCGGCGGTATATAACATACCTAACCAGGATGTCATAACCTCGATACTGTAATACCCACAATATGTTAACCCCAGGAATAAAATCACTTTTTTTCTAAAGAGATGCTGACAAATTAAATGTTTTTTTTTTATTTGTAATAATAATTAAATTAATATAAAATAATAATAATAAAAACAAAAACAAAAAGGTAAATAATCTAAAAAATTTAATCTTAATCACATAAGATCCTTTTATAAATTTTTTTTTTTTAAATTTAAAAACTTTTTTTTTTTTTTTTAAGCGGGTACTTTTTTTTTGCTCAAAAGAAAGCTTATGTCTTTTTCTTTGAGGTAGTTCTAGTCGCTTTTTGTGCCGCGATTATTTCTAAGTCAAGACGAGGATTTTTCAATTTTCAGACTGAAAGATGCACATTGAAAAGAATCATTTCAAATGTGCATGATTTTGTGGAAGAAATGTGTAGAGGATTGCTAAATTTAAGAACCCATGAATTTTTAGTCAAAGAGCATTGGTCATTCTTCAAGGATTTGAAGATACATTTAAAGTCTGGGGAAATCGTTATTTCGTTTGATTTCGAAGAGAACTATAAATATGTTCTCCAGGATGCCATACAGTCATTCCACTTCAATAACGACCAAGCAACTATATTTACAGTAGATATTTACTACATGAAACATGAAAAACTGGACCACAAAAGTATGGCAACAATATCCGACGATTTAAAACATGATGCCGTTGGAATATCAGAAGATAATATTAAATTATTTAATATCTAATTTTACAGTAGAGAAGGTATACTACGTTTCGGATGGAGCTCGTCAATATTTAAAAAAAAAAAGTAGCTTCGCAAATCTGATAGCTCATGAAACAGATTTTGGAATGCCAGCTGAGTGGTATTTTCATCCGACTGCTCATGGAAAAGGAGCATGTGATGTTTTTGGAGCAAACCTCAAAAGAAATGCAGCGAAGTATAGCCTCCAGTGCTCTCATCAAGATCGCATCTTAGATAATACTGCTTTATTCCATTGGGCAAAGAATTATTGTAAAGAAAGCAAAATAGTTATTAGTAGCAAATAGGATCACGAAGAAACATTAAAAACAGTGAAGAACAGATTCGATGCTGCGGAAACAATCGATGGCACCGCTCAATACCATGCTTTTATACCGCTTGTCGATGGAAGACTCAAGTTATACATAACCCACTCGCGGCCCAAAAAGCGACCAGAACTACCTTAAAGGAAAAGACCTTAGCTTTCTTTTGAGCAAAAAAAAAAGTACCCCCTTAAAAAAAATTTCAAAAAAAGTTTTAAATTAAAAAAAAAAAAAAATTTTCGAAAGATTAAAGAAATATCTATCTAATTTGTTTGGGAAAAATTTTGCTAGCACCAATAGATAAAAAGTTACATGGATGAAAAAGAACACCTGTTTGGCCAAAATTTCAAATTTTGACCCCCTCTAACCCAGAAACTTTTTGACCGCTCTTGTTGAAAATTTGTGTCTAAACTACAATCTAATAGAACTAACCTTGGTGCAGATTTCATCCAAATCGGAAGACATCGATTTCAAAAGTTGGATCACTTGACATGAAATACCCCGTATATTTAAATTTTTTTTACATGACAGCTACTGTTTGCTGGTAGGTGGCATCTGTGTTTGTAACTTGGCCCTGAATTTTCTGTAATCGTGTTCATTGATCGCTAGCGCGATACAAATTAATTACCTTAAATGCTTATTTGTGAGTTGTGAACAGTGCCTTGATTTTAAAATCTTCATGGTTGACAAAAAAATATTTACAACAATATGTTGCGCCAAATATGGATAGTAATCTACAAGACGCTTTTCTTAAATTGTTGCAGTAGTTTCCAAAACTCATTTACAGAATTTGTTCATTAGTGATGCATTTGAAAACTGTTACCCGCCTAAAGTTCTAATAATTCCATTTCTCCTGTTGAACTTCCATTCAAAATATAATGATAAATGGATAATCTATGATAAATAACGTCAATTTTAAATGGATTTTCAAGAAAATTTGAGGAAATCTTTAAATTATTCAAATTATTAACTCGTAAATAAAAATCTCTTAATAATAAACTTAATTCACTAAATTTTTCTCATCAATTTTAGAGAGTCTATTCTTTAGACGAGGAATAGGATTTAACTTTTTTTGTAGTTAAATCGTTTTTAAAAAGTTGAATTTTTTTTAATAAAACTTAGAATCATTTGAATAAGTTCAGTTATAACTTTATCTTTTCTATGTAATGATATACAGAAAAAACTTGTACTAAATTTAAGTTCTTTCCACTTACTTTTTGTACGAGTGGTACTTAAAGCTTTTAGTGCTATTAACACTAAGAAGTACTTAAAACCATCTTAAATGAGATAACTTTCTAAAACCAATTCCGAATTTTCTTAAAATAGGTAAAAATTCGTAAATCGAGAAAATAAAAGCTTAAACTTTTCGTTGGTTGTGCCACTCTATATTCTAAAAGCTTGCGGTAAAAGCTTGTTGTAGACAGAGTTGGGGGTAGTGCATTAAATATTTAGTGCACTAAGGTTTCCACTAAATCCCACTATAGTGACAACATTTTGATTTTCCACTTTTTTCGTCACTATAGTGGTAGTGAAAAATATTTTAACTACTACTAAAAAAAATTTGTGGTAGTGAAAATTTGGCACTACAATAAAATAGTGCAAATATTTAACAGTCACTTCATGAATGCTTTAATCATATTATATGCACTAAAATCTCAAAAAATATTGTTTATAGAAATATTCCAAGCAAATTGAAAATATAGTCAAAATATTTCCATTTTATTTTTTTTTATTGTATAAAAAAAAATTAAATAAAAACTTTACATTTTTAAGTAGAGTAAATTTCAGGAATTAAAATCTTAGCAATTTTAATTTGTATTAATATTATATAATAATTTAACAACGTATATCGCAATATAACCTAATGTTTTAAGAAGTAAACTTAACGAATAAAATATTAAGTTAAAAAAAAAACATACCCGGTATTTAAATTCGTCAACATACTTTTTATGTACCAATATGAATTTAATTTAATTTAATTTTATATTAATATATTGATGAAACTTCCTTATTTTTTTGTATTACTATTTACTTTTGTGTTTTAATTTTGTTACTATTTTAATATTAGTATTAATTAATCTAATAAATAATAAAAATAAAAAAGTATAAAATAATTCAATATAATGATATGAATTTGAGTTCCATTAACATTAGTGAATGATTATATTTTTCCACTATCTTGTTAGTGGAGAAAAAAAATTTGCACTAAGCTGTAAGAAAAAGGTTTTTCACTATCACCAAATCAATTTTAGTGAAAAACACTCTTGTACCACTACCACTATTGCTTAGTGAGGCTGTTATTTTTCAACTCACCACTAAATAGCTATTAGAGATGTTGCACTATCACTAACTTTTAGTGGAAACTGCAAATTTAGTGCACTACCCCCAACTCTGGTTGTAGAAACAACAACAACACTACAAAATCAGGTAAAAACGATTTTGTTGTTTTGTGTTGAAGCAACAGCAACACTACAAGAATAAAAACATACATTATTTTCATGTTTCAAAAGTAAAATAAAAAGCAAAAATTCCCGAATCCTATTTGTTAAAATTATTTGGTTAAATACAACAAATTTTCGAAGTTAAATGATTACAAAAATCATGTCGGGCATGCTTCTGTTGTCTTATTATTGCGAGTTTTTATTTAAACAAAGGGAGGCATACAACAAAAGTAAAACAAACATGTGTAAGTAGCTCCCTACCTCTGGTTCTCTGGATTAAGTTTCGGATTATTTTAAGTACGAATTCGGGATAAAACAAACAAAGAAATTCTTGAATTAAACACAGTTCGAGATTCATTTAAGATCTATCTTTTACTTAAGCCACTTCCGTTTTCGGATTAATTTAAGTACGGAGCACTTGAATAATCGGTACTTGAATCAAGCATTCTGTTCTTGATTTAAGGAAATCCGTAGTTACCGTACTATTGACACCGCTTTGGCTTGATTTAAATACGAATGGATTGACCTTTCTTCTTAGTGTAGGTTAAGGATTTGCAAATGCTCCATTTTATCAGTTAAGAACAAACATACAGTCATTTGGCTATTCATCCTACCTTAATTCCGGAAAGTGTTTTTCTTCTTCTCTGAGAAAATTGCTGATAATTTTCATTAAATCAACAAATCGGCTTAGAACATATTAAATGTTTTCATTTCTTTTCGAGAGCCGCTTTCATTCTTGGTTCATATTGTTTTAGGTATCTTGTGGACAACTGATTTCACTATAATTTGGATGCGGTGACAAAAATTTGGTTAAAGTAACCATAATATTCAAATATAATAAGTCTTCATTAAGTATAGTCTAATTATCCGTGATATTATTTTTTTCTCTATGTGTACTAACACTTCTCAAAGCCTTAATTTTCACACACAAGTTAAAAAAAGTAATTTAAAAACAATCTCTCCATAGATAATCTTTATGGATGTTTTAAATTTTAGTTTAATATTCCATCAAAAAGCACTTACTATGATTTCGTATCAATATTAAAAGCAATTTATAGACATTTTACTCCCATATTTGTTGCAAGTTTTGCAAGAGCCGGGAGAAGTAAACATGTCAATTGTTGAAAGTGTATTTACATTTTTTTAAACATTGAATGACATTGACATTTTCGTGTTAACAGCAACGGATGTATGTTAGAAAGTTACATTAATTTAATAGATCATCCACGAAGAATAAATTAAGGTTTTGAATATTTTTTTTTTTTTTTTTTTTGAAAATGGCACAGAATTTGTGAATTGTATTTTTATATCTTATATGTAAAATTTTTTTTTAAATATTTTAATGGACGAATTATTAAAATTTTTAAGTTGCTTTTTCCACTTCATTTCACAGTTTTTTTTAATTTTAGTTTAACTTGATTTCAGATATATACATATGTATGTATATCTTGAATTCACTTTTTCATTATTAATTTTATTAAATGTGTTATTTTTGATTTTCTTATTTTTTATATAACAATTTAGAAGCTTTTTTAGTTTTTATATAAATTTCAAAACAGTATTTATTGGAAATATTTAAGTTTTTTTTATTAATTTTATCTTGACTTTACTAACAATAGTATTAAAAAATTTGTATATCTAAAATTTTACAAAAAAAAAATTTATTTTATTTTCACATTTATTTCTTCTTTGATTTTTTATTTCCATTATCTTTGTTTTAATTATAATCTCAGTTTACTTTTTATTTTATTTAAATACAAGTGCTTCTTTACCAGCCGACATTTAAAACCATACTGTCCCGTTATTTGTTAATTCAACACATAAATTGCCATTTAAAAACAATCCTACTGTTTAGTTCTACAAGAAACAAGCAAGCACAGACATGATTTTTACTTATCACACACAACTCATACGCACCCACAACTTTTCAAACATGGTTTCGGTAAATTTTGTAAAAAAAAAAAACAAAAATCCCTTTCCAAAATAGTACTACGATTCACCGACACACAGACACACCCATTCACATGGTCAGCCCGCCAAAAGTAAACCAAAATAAATAAATTTCCCTGCTCTCTTTTAGAGTATAACAGATATTTTTTATTGTTTACATTCGATTTGAGAATGTTTTGGGAAATTTTTCTTCTTCTTAATGTGTTTGAAAAACTAAACGAAAATGCAAGCCACCACGTGCTTTTCATTATTTTTTTTAGCAAATAGTATTACAGGAGAAAGAGACAAAGGGAAACAGGGTTACCGTTTCCCCGACTAAAGTCGAAATTTGAACTTTTTAAGCGGTCTTCAACTTTTGTGAGACTTTTATTTACCACCGATATTTTCTTATTAAAAAAAAAATTCTTTAAAATATCTTCGTAAAAATTTACAGGAGTTCACAAATTTTTGTTCATTTGGCAAAACTTTTATCATTTTCAACTTTTATATATAAAAATACATATACGTAATTTAAAAGTATATAAATGTATGTCTAATTCATAATTAATTTATTAATTAGTAAATAATTTATATTATACATATATTTATATAAAAATAAGTCCGTTTATGTACGTCGCCGAACTAATCATAAACGCGTCGTGCGATTTCAACCAAACTTATACACTACGTAGGCAGTGGCCCATATATGGTTTATAAGAAGTTTGGTTGAAATTTTCGGTCTGGGGGCGGAGGGGCGTGGCAAAATCCATAACTTGAAAACGGCTTGACCGATTTGAACGATTTTTTCTTTAAAATGATCGCCATGGTCCAATTTAGGTTTTACGGAAAGAAAATTTTGCCCCGCCCACTTTTACGCCCACTTTTTTCGATTTACCTAAAATCAGAAAATGGCTCCATCGAGTTGACTAATTTTTCTTTCAAATGTTCGTATTAATCAACTTTAAGTTTTCATCGAAAGAAAAATTTACCACGCCTACTTTTACGCCCACTTGTTCTATTAAGCGCATAACTGGAGAACGGCATGACCGATTCCAACGATTTACCATTTGAATTCAAGCGGCTCCAATTCCCTTTACGTCTTGCCTTTGCTATTACCATCAAAAAAGCACAAGGCCAATCATTGACTATTGCTGGCTTAAAAGGTCATGAACAATGTGATCGAAGCAACAATTTTAAAGGGGAAGTTTAAAGGTGAAGATGTATTGATTCCACGAATTCCAATGATTCCATTAGATTTACCTTTTGAATTCAAAAGACTACAGTTTCCAATACGTCTTGCATTTGCTATTACAATAAATAAAGCGCAAGGGCAATCGTTGGAATTGTGCGGATTTAGAATATCCATGCTTTTCACACGGCCAGTTATATGTTTCGTGCTCACGTGTTGGCAAGCCTTCAGTTCTCTTTATCTACACAACAACTCATGGCAAAACCAAAAATGTTGTCTACGAAAGAGCTCTAAGATAGTTTAAGATTGTAAGAAACTAGAATTAAAAGTTGAATAATAGGGAACAAAACCAACTTTATTAAAAACAAGTGTGTTTCTTTTCTTATTTTGTTTTGCCGTGCGAAGCAGGCAACGGGCCCGCTAGTATATTTATATATATATCATATATATTTAATAAAATTTAATATATCTCCATTTTTATATAATAATTATTTAAATCATGACTAGTAAAATTGTAATTTAATATTTTTTTTTTTATTAAATAAATTAATAGATATTTATTGATTAATTAAATATTTATATATATATATATTTATCTATTAATCTTATTTAATATATGAACTAAAAATCTTTTTTTTGTAAGGGTTAATATAAAATTTAATAGTTAATTTTTTTTATCACTTTTTTAATTAAAATTAAAAATATCATTTATTGAAAATATTTTTTCAAAATATTAAAATTTTTAGTAATCAATGTAATCATTTTGGTAATAGGTGCAAAATCAACAACTTGTTTGCTTGATATTATGAATTTAGAACAAATTTGGTGATTGGAGAAATTTAATAATTTTTCTGTGTATACATATACAATGTATATATTTATATATAATTTTATATAACTTTTTTTACTATTTGATTTTTATTATTTTATTATTTATATTTAAAAAATATAAGTTTTAAAGAAACGTTTAAGAAGCAAATTTTCAAAAAAAAAAAAAAATTGCGCTGCTTATTTTACAAAATTATTTCTAGCCGCCGAGTCATTGAAAGAAGAAATTGTCGTAAAATATGGAAAGGTATCTACCAAACTGGAATATTTTGCTTTAACATAACAAATAAAATTTATTGTATTCTTTAAATTAAGATTTATTTTTGAATTGAAAAGCAAATCTGAAAACGAAATAGGAAATGGAGCTAGAAATACGGGTTCAGATTCAGAGGAAACCACGGAGTCTGAAACAGATAACTTTAACATCGCTGAAGGTCTTCCGAGAAACGTAATATTTCGCGATACTATTCGTTCGAAAAACTGGAACTGAAGTATAAATGGGTTTAGCAATACATGGAGTCAAAGCGGCCTTTTTGCAGTATTACAATCATCTTTAGCGGCATAGAAAAACAAAACAAAAAACACACAGTAATAATAAGTGTTTTCATTGCTTAAAATTTATGTTTGTGCAAATGGGAAAACTTGCGACAGTCGTTTCATGAAACGCCTTTTTAACTATTGCGTAGTTTTTAATAATTAATGTCACTTTAAAAAAAAAAAAAAAATTAAAAAACATAAATAAAATTTAATTTTGTGTCCAAAAAGTGAAATTTGTGCTTAGAAGTATCTAAAGAAAGTCCAAAGACTTATTTGCTCAGATTATACCAAGAATTTATTGTTTTAATTGTTCTCTTTTAAGTTGAAAACGACGATAAGCATAAAAAATCTGTTTCTATATATAAATGCACAATTGGGCAGCGCAATTGTGTAAACGTACACAGTTTGCTCAGATTGCGAGACTTTTAAGCGATATCATGAAAACTCTTAATGCAAAAGAGGCTCCTGAAAATTAAAAAATGCACCTGACTCTTTTGTTTAATTGTTTTCTTTTTGATATCCTTTTTATTAATAAAAAAAAACGCTATAAAAAGATGTGCGACTTTTATTTTCTCAAACGACTTTTTTGTGCCACTTTATTTTTATGAAACGCCCTTTTGTGCGACTTTGAAAAAATTCCTAACGGTAACCCTTAAGGGAAATATGTTTGTTTATCAAGGAGAGAACGAGAGGCAGAGAGTAGAGCATGTTTAAAATTTTAACCGTGAACTTGAATTTATACTTCAAAGCATTGTTTACCTAAAGTAAAAGTATTTTTTTTTTAATTGTATTTATGGCAGGTATTTACATAGTTGCTAAATTTGTAAATAGATTTTAACGATAATAAAAAATTTTTGTTCTATTCGTGTACGTACATACATACATATGTATTTTCATATCTGTGCCAAATTGGAAATGTATACAGCTATAGCTTCCATATGTACATATGTATGTGTTCTTACAAAATAAAATGTTGTAGGAAAATAAAGTTCTAGGAAAAATTAACAATTCTTTAAAAAATGCATAAATATTTTAAATAAATTCCTCAAAAAAGAAAGAAAAAGAAAATTAAATGAAAAATAACTTTCACGGCAAAAACAAAACTGTATGTTAAATAAAGGAAAAGTGGAAAAAGTATGTTGTTTTAAATGATACCTACTAACTGTTCTAATTTTCAAAGGAAATCTTCATTCAGATTATGGCTGCTAAGGCCATATTTTTGTTACCGCAATTATTTTCAAACGCATTGTCTACGCGGCGTATTGTATACCTTTAGTGTATTGTGCACCGTGAGGCCAAAAAATAAGTGTTCGATCAAAAGTTTACTTAAAAAAAGCATCTGACTGCAGAAAATGATGTAAATATTAAAAAAAAATATGTAATTGATAATATTAAGTGGTTTACTGGTGCAAATTTAATTAATTTTTTAATTAACATCACAAATTTTTCAACTGAAATTAATTTTTACTTTTTTAGATATTTAATGTCTTTAATATGAGGATATTAAATGGCAGGATATTAAAAATTAGCACTTTATGAAGTAAGAAACGAGTACTCAGAATTTTCCGACGACTTTTTAAAGTTGGTAACTTGATCAGTGCGAGGGTCCTAACACAAGCCGCGAAGGCAGAATAATTTAAACTGGATTTGAGCTGATTCGATGTTGTTAGAGTGTACTGAGTGTGGTGGAACCCAGTGGTAAACAGTTTTTAGGTAGCATAAGGATCGGAAACTCTTAAGACCACCTTTTAATTAATCCCATTAAACCAGTATTTTTCATAGTCTATAGGCCACTTTTTGGAGTAGTTCTTGAGAAAATCATATATTTAATATTTTTACTACGAATTCCGTTTAATTGTCAGTACAGTAAGAAGTCAAGTAATTTATATCATTCTGTACAAGTACTTGTTGATCTATCTTCTTTAATATAATAAACATATTCGAAAAAAAACCATGATATGATTGTGGCCTTTTAATGAAGGCTCAGTTCACCTAACCATGGATGTCAATAGGGCGGTCCGGCTACTCTCAGTCGAAATGGTTGGCCACACTCCATTAATAGTGGCAACATATACTTTGATATTAATTTCATCATAAACTATTTATACTAAGAATATTTTCACCACAAAAACAAATCAAACAGAACCAATACCAATGATATGGTTGAAGTAAACATAATATGCTAAAAAATTGTTCGTCAAAAATAGTTGCATTTTGTTTTCTCTTCGTGTGGCTTCCCAATTCATACATACATTATTAATATAGCTCTGTTTGAACACTAAGGCCCAACTATAATGTGCATAAGATTGCCTTAAGCTCTATCAAAAATTGACAAAAAGCCTCTTAAATGCATTTCAATTTTTCAATTTCAATTTATTTATAAAGTCTTTGGACTTACAAATTATCCTTACAGACTACTCGCTTATATTAAACTTAGTAAATTAGTTTTAAACTTTTCTTTAGAAAAACTTAAATCTAATAAAACATTTTCACTTAATTTATTAAACAATAGTTGAGATCTGACAAGTGGCTCATTGAGAGAATAATTAGTTTTATGCAAACCAATATCAAAATATGCGTGATACCTTAAAGATCTACAAGGAACTTTAAAATTTACTAGTGCTTATATATTAGGACATTTTATGTTATAATTTATTATATCAAATAACAACAAAGTAGATTGGATCGATCTCCTTTCCTCAAGTGTTTTTATTCCTAAAATATTACATCGATAACTATAGGAATACAATGGATTATTATCGTCAAAATTCAGCAACAGAGCAAATTTTGTAAATTTACGCTGAACTCTCTCTCTTACCTATTTATATGAACTGTATAAAAAGGATTCCAAATAAAAGAGGCATATTAAAGAATTGATCTTACGAAAGCGCAGTACAAAATTTTTCTCGTTGAAGGATTTTGGAATTCTTTACATTTCTTTTCACAAAAGCAAGTAAAGAAAACGATTTAAAACACAAAAACCAAATCAAAAAACCTTTAAGAAATAATTTTTGGTAAGCTAATTGGCTAAAACATAAAATTCAAACTTTGGCCAAAAAACATAAATAAATAATATAATATAATGTTTTTTATATATGTGACCTTCTCCGAGAAAAGGGACCTAGTGTGTCAAAAATCGGGTTTAGACTTAAGAGTGGATTCTGGTACCTAAAAGGGTGTAGAATAAGATGAAATGAGTTAGATTTCTGATACAAACCGAACTTGGGAAAAACAATAAAAATGAGAAAAACATTAATCTTAAAATGCGTTTTTCTCAAAACTTCCTTTTCACACACTAGGTCCCTTTTCACGGAGTAGGTCACATATATTAAAAGCATTTGATTCCGTACGAAAAGTGCGATCAGTTTCGCACTTTGCCCTAGCAAATGACAGATTCATAAAACTTAACAAAAATGTTCCTTAAGTTCTATACGGCTTAACACATATGCCATATGATAACTTAAGCATATCATATTTGGGCCTTTAGGTTTCTGACGATTTACTTGGGGCTATACGTATTCTATGGTATAAAGTTTTATTTATTTAAAGTCTCTTATTGATTTTGTGAAATATTGTTATATTTTGTAGGAAATTTTGTAAGTTTTAAAAAACTGTCGAAAACTGTCGATAGTTATCGATGGTTTGTAAAAAACTGTCGCAAACTATCGATAGTGTCGACTATCGAGAGTTTCAGACCACTACTCAAACCATATTTTTTCCAGAAGGTAGGCCAACATTGCAATTAGTTTTACCAAAAATAGCGATAATTAAAACCATATATTCTACTAAATCCCTCCAAATATGGCTAAAAATTTTGGTTCTGTGTGACCTCACAAGTTAATAAGCACCGAATATGATAGTTTACATAGGCAAAATGAGAAATACCCAAAAGAAAACCACGCTACAATTTTTATTCCATGGACTATATTCTTATACCCTTCACCGAAGGTAAAGCTTTGACATTCGGTTTGTAATTTCCACAATTTTGATCTTAGACTTAGATAAAGTATATACATATATATATATTCTGAGTCCTTATGAGCAGCAAGTTGATTTAATAATGTCCTTCTGTCTGTTGAAATGCATTTTCGAAAGTCTACAGACATAAAGGGGAGTTGGATGGTATATATCTATGTCATATTGAAATTTCGCCTGATCGTTTCACAAATGGCTGAGATATGAACAAAAAAAAAAGACTTCCTCTTATCTTAGATACAAATTCCTTGTTGTTGTTATTTTTTATATCTGGAGAACAGCACGAGCCAGAATTTTCAAATCAGGTAGTTATCAATACACAACATCCAATAAAATGCGGGCGGGATAAGTGAAATGGGAGTGACAATTAATATACGAACCCATTATAAGCTTTTGTTAAGCTGGAGTACGACAAGAGTCAGGGTTTCCTAATATCGTACAAGCATCTTGATTTACACAACATCCGACAATATATGCGCGGGATTGGAAAAGTTCAAAACATTCTTTGCAAATATTTAACTCTAGTAAATACCGCCAGGAAGAATACTTATGAATACCTATGAGATAACAGAACTGTTGTGTCAACATTTAAATTAAATACGTAATTTAGATGAGCTCTCTTCACTATTCTGCTGACAAGAGAGTATATGAAGCTAACAACCCGGAAGTTATATATCATTATAGCACTGTTCAGCACTCTGTGGATAATATGGCTCACCCTGTCCTGCCACCATACTAGGCGACCTGGAACCGAAACTGAAACCATATATGGCCCTTCGCTCCATAAGGAGTTAATGGATATATTTATATGTATATATGTATATATATATATAACATTGCTAAAGCTTAAGTTGATGCTCTTGTACTAATCAGTTATATTAACATGCAAGCGTTTAACCAGGAGTTGGCCAGTTGCTTAATTTCCAAATATGATTGATGTTGCCTTATATGAAATAATTTCTGCTGGGAAATCAAACGTCGTCCTTACCGGGTGGAACTTGCAGATAGAATATATATGTAGAAGGCAACGTTGCTTTAATGCTCACATAAGAAAAGCTCGGGCAAACATTGAATACATGTGATATTTGTAAAAAAAAAATTTTTTGCTTATGCCACAAGACGATTTCTTCGCCCTTTACAAAACAAATTATTTTAAATCAAGTCATTTTTAATGTTATCTTAAGTGTGAAGTGTTTTTAACCCTTTCAGTGTCAAAAATAATTTGAGATAAAAATCTGAAAATTTGTATTTAAGGTAATGTGATGAAGCCAGGAAAAATAATAGTTTTCGCCTCATGCAGCTCCCCTGGTTTAACCTTCAAAGCAAGTCGAATTCATGTATAAGGTGGTGTCGATACTACAACAAGTAACAACACCAAAAACACAACAATGTATTTTTTTGTTGCTTTCGTTGATCGATATGTCAAAAACACAAGCAACTTTTGACATTTCTCTCTCTAAGTAAGAAAAAAAAGTAGCACAGCTGAGCTTTCAACGCCACCTGGTAAATGAATTCGCCTTGCTTCAAAGGTCCAAAAAAGAACCTACAATTTATTTTTGCAATTTTATTTTTCAAGAAAATACTTATTTACGCATGTATCAATACTTGAAATTTTTTTTAATATCGCCTGATCCCCGAAATTATTTTTTTTTTCTTCCTAAATATGACCTTTTTACAAATTTCCCGACTTTGGTGCGACAATGCACTCAATAATAAGAAGAGAAAGTCAATGTCTACTATAAGAACAATTTAAAATATCAAAAAATATCTCTCTTTCAGATAAAACAAAAAAAAATATAATTAACTGTTCATTTTTATACAGTAAAAGTGCTTAGAAAGAGAGTACAATGCAATGTCGAATATATTCGACAAAAACACTGAAAGGGTTAAATAAATAAAAAATTTTAATTGTTTCACGTCTTTTGTTTGTTTTTCTTAATACATATTAATTGTTGGTTCAAATTGAACGAAAAGACTATATTGAGGGTAAAAGTCTGAGGAATGCAGAAGGGTTAACACTCAATATTGCATAATTAATCATTTGCAGCTCTTAAAATTCCTTTATATTTTACTTTTGCCAAACTTTATAAAAGTCTCAAATAAACCGCAAAATTAATTATGGAAATTATTTAATCGACATATAGCTGTAAATAACAAGCAAATACATATAGTACATACATATATCGTTTACAAATTTGGCTGCTGACAAGAACTAACAGTCAAAATGTTACTCACATCAAACATTTGCTTATTATATTATTTTCAAAAACAGCCAAAGGTTTTATAAATTAACGTAATGTGAGTATATTCTCAATCCAAAATAAGGGTTTGCAATACCGAGAATATATTGGGAAATTGGTATGTCCGGTTGGAAATACTTTATATACCGAAAGTTCGGGATTCGTTTAAATAGATACCAGTAACATAATTCGTAATATATAAAAAAAATTTTATTTGTATCTCAAGATAAAACAATTTATGTATTATTTTTATGCAAATCTTGAAAAAATACACATTCGCATATATACTTTACATATTGTAATTTAATCTACAATTTTCACAAAACTTTTCATGCTTTAGGGCAACAAATATTCATATTGAGGGCTTATATTATAAAAGTGCTATCTGTAAAAACCCAATTTTAAAGGTGAACAAAAACTTTAATTTGCAATGCTATTTAACAAGTATGTTAATTTTTTATTTATTTCAAATATTCGATCTTAAGAGGTCCATAGACAATACTGCTGACAGAAACTGCTGTTGAATCCTTCGTATACGTGTGATTGCTATTTTACTAAACAGCTTTCAATCGCGATGTAAAATAAATTTTATAAATGCGTTTGAGAATAAAAAAAAATATTGCCGTCATTTGGCCGTTACTTATGAAAATTTTAAGGCTTTTTAATAAATAGTTTTGCTTTGTATTATAATCCCTGATAAAGTGGATTTGACCACCATAAGGAATTAAGAAAAAATAAATAGAGTTTTTTTATTTTATCATATTGAAGTTATAGCATATTAGTCTAGAGAGTTAGATGCATATACAGGGTGGCCCAAAATGACCGAAGGGGCTTGAATTGCTTATAACTTTTTTATTATAATTTTTTTTTCATTTCTTTTCAGTATTTTGTAACGAAGACTTGGGGAATTTAAAATGGAGCAGTACGCAATTGAACAACGTGCCCAAATTGTTGAGCTTTATTTTTCAAATTAACGATCCATTGTTTTGACTCAGCAAAAAGCAGAAGAAAATCGCCGGACTTAACCGCCCAGATTTAACCGTTCACCGGATTTAACCGCCCCAGACTGTTTTCTTTGGGGTTATTTGAAAGGAAAAGTCTACATTAATAAGCCTACAACCATCCAGCAATTAAAAAGCAATATACGCGACGAAATAAACAACATAAAACCTGAAGTTTTGCGAAAGGTTATGGAAAATGTGTTGGAAAGAGCACGACTTTGCGAAGCAGAAAATGGCCACCACTTGCCAGATATTATTTTTCATAACTAAACTAAAAATATTCCCCATTTATATACTGAATTAAAAAAAAAAATTAATAATTTTTTCTTAAATAAAAAGTTATAACGAATTCAAACCCCTTCGTTAATTTTGGGCCACCCTGTATGTACACATGTACAATGTACAATGTTCATATGGTAGTAGTTTAGGCTGCGAGACATAAAGTCCAAATTATTATAGACTAGGGATGGAGAGTAAATATTGATATATCAAAATACATTGATATATATCTACGACTATCGAATTCTATATTTTTAAGGTCTCTTTCTAATAAAATTCAACATATTAACCGTTGCTTAACTGCTTACAATACTGTTGTTTTTAAGAATATTAAGAAAATAACGGCGCTTTTCCATAGCACATTTTCATAGATTACACAGTTCAGTTTTGTCGCGGTTTTTTAAGAGATAACAACAAAAAAATAAGAGCGGAAAAAATATTCTGCCAAGGGTTCCTAGAATTATGCAAAGAATCGCCTTAATTATGGCGTATTAGCAGCAATAGACTCATGAAAGTTGGAATGTAAATAATAAAAAAATATTTTGTTTTTTTTTTATTTGAACATGTTCTTATATATTAAAAATAAAATCTTACATAGTTTACTTGTATAGTATGTGTCACAAGTTTCGTTTACCGGCAGTTTATAATCCGGCATTATATAATACCAATTAATTATTTTAGATTTCATATGGCGAATAAGTATAAACTTTTTTGTATTCTTTGCATTTTTTTTAATTTTTTTATTGTAGAATTAACTGCCGGTCCTCGATTTCAAACGAAATCTTCGTTCGCATAACTTACCTTAAAAATTTTAAAATTGTTTTTTGTTTTAAATAAAAGTTAAGCGAATGAAAGTTTTGTTCGAAATCGAGGGACAGCCAATAAATTTGAAATTAAAAGAAATAATAAAAAGTTAGAATGGAATTGCATGTAATTTGTTTGTACATATGTAAATATGTATTGATATGGGTATATTAAGTTTTTAAATTTGGTAATAATTCCAGCTTAATGCGGTCGATACATCGATATTTTTAATAAATATATATCGATACTATTAAAAAATACCGATTCGATATATTTTTTTAATTTGCCCATCCCTATTATAGACTAATTCATATGATCGTAAAATTAAGCTCATTTACTTCTCTAAGAACATTTTTATCATTTAATTTTTTCCAAAACTTATTTACTAAAAGACTGTGCAGAAATGGCAGTACTAAGCTTAAGTTACTTAAACTTAATCCCTGAAGCTTAAAATAATAGGGGAGCATATATTGAGTATCATGTTTAATACGGACAAGTAACAACAAGTTCAACAATTGAAGCAAAGCCGCGTATAACGTTGTAAAAGCCACTTTTTGCAAAAACAGTTTTTTTGCAGATTACCGTTAACATTAGTCTCTTACACTGTTTAAACGTCAATTCACCCAAAATTATGCACCTTAACGACATCAAAATGCGATACAAAGAGTCTGCCAGTGGAAGAACGTTGTAAGTAACTAACAAAATGATACAAACGAACTGGTTTTTCAAGGTGGAATAACGTTCTAAAAGCCGCTTGCGTAGTGGAGAAACGTTATAAATGACATCGCGATTGTGGATATGAAACGTTTTTCTACTAAAAAAAAGAATATTAACTGTAATTAAGCATGTTATTTAAAATTCGATTTACTTGATATTCTGCATAAAAGTTTTTATTGTCATTATTTTTGATAGTCTAAAAAAAAATTTAAATTTTAATAATCCTGCCTTCTAAAAACGTTTTTTTTTGCTCTCCTGAAAAATATTTATTTTGTAACTTACAACGTTATTCGCGGCTGTGCTTCAATTCATTATAGATAGCATGTAAGTATCCATACTCATAAGATTTTTAATGTCTTGAAGTTCTTTTAAAAGGTTTCAACAGTAAAATGATTTTATTTCTTAGGCCATTCCATCATTCACAAACGCTTTTTTTATTCTTTCTGCTTAAAATGTGTTATTTTTTTAATCTAAATAAAAAAGATCACATTGAGCTCTGTAGAATTTTCTGTTGTATACGTAATTTTACTTTGCTGTGATAAACATTTGACTTTCCGCCTATAATTAGTTCTTAAGACCCGCCCAGAATATGCATAACGTGGCTAAAGCAACTGAGCGAATACATGTAAATCAAATATGTCAAACCATTTTGAATTTGAGCGACCTTTTTGCTAAGTTTTATGAAGCTGTCATTTACTTATGCAAAGTGCGAAACTGATCGCAAATTACGTACGGAATCAAATGTTATTTTTTTTATTTTATTTTTTAATTGCATTTGATAGGGTTTTTGATCATCTTTTGACAGTAGCTTAAGGTTGTTTATTCACATTCTGCTTGTGCCTTTAATGGTTATCTTTGTATTATCGAGGTTTGCCGCAAAATTTTAATCAATTAAAAAAATTAATTGCATAAACTAAAAAATACACAAATTTATGTGTTCACCAATTAATTACACTGTGCTAGAATTTGACACTTTTCTTGAGACAAGCGGGGCACATAGCGTTTACGCCTAATTCGGGTACGTTGAATCCAACGTTGCTAACCGTTTCTTAGGTTAGCTCTTGTTTTCGAGATAAACCGTTATTTCGAAAATGGATGCGGTTGCACAACATTTATTCGCGTAACTCAAATCACTTAAGTTAATTGAACAAACTAAAAAAAAAACGAAATTCCACAATTAAATTTCTTTTAAGTGAGGTTAAACTTTTTTCTAATATGCCGAGTTGCTTAAGATGCATATTCTTGGTTTTTAGCAAAAAAAAAAAGAATAAATTTTTTTTAGCAAAATTTCGAAACGATTGTTTTTTAAAAAATCATAAACAAAAAAATAGGTATGTTTGAAATAAATGATGGAGATGAAAAACAAAGTGGTGTTGATCTTACCTTTGGACCCTCTCGCGCCTACGATGCCCTAGACGGGGCAAATTTTTCAATACAGATTAGAACAATTTTGAAGAAAATGGTCCATAACTGCCAATGAGTCGCATCTAGCGGGATAAAGTGTATGACCGACCTCCATTAGTGTTTTGTTCTTACCATTTTATCAATATACACCTGCACTTCATCCTCACTTCTTAAGGGGGCTTCCATGCAAATATTGCGTTTTATTTCATAAAATTTAATATAAAATAATTAAAATTTAATATAAAATAATTAAAATTTCTTAAATTTAATTAAAATTTAATTTTTCGTCTTTTGTGAATAAAATCAAACAGATTTAATTCATTTATGGCTCGTTTTGTCTGCAATTTCGTTTTCTATATATCTAAAAAAATTATATGCATAGCTACTAATTTTTTATGATTTTTGAAGAAACAAATATTTCGAAATTTTGATAAAAATTATGTTATTAGAGAAAAGTTTGATATTACTTAAAGGAAATTTTATTTCAGAATTTCGTTTTTTCTTTTAGTTTCTTAAAGAAACAAGACCTTTTTTGAGTTACGCAAGTATATATTCTACACCACCTCCATTTTCGAAATAACGGTATATCTCGAAAACAAAAGCTAACAAAAAAAAAAAAGGTTAGCACCACTGGATTCAGCGTACCGGAGTCAGCACATACCCGGCTTGTCTGTTTTTTTTTCAACTAGCACAGCGTTATTAAATTGAAAAATTTTTGGCAAACATTTTTTAACGTGCAACAAAAACTTAATTAAAAAAAAATGTTTTGGAAATAACTTTTTTTCTTCAAATTAAAATGACAAATAAGAATTTAGTCAGTGAACACGTTGATATAACAAAACGCATTTACGAAAAATAAAAGATAGTACTATTTGAATATAAGTCCTTGATATGTAAATAATAGAATTAACCATATTTTTATACAATACGTTTTTGGTGTTTTATAAAGAAATGAATTTATACTTAATTGTTAAACTTAAGGAATGGGCTTTTAATATTGTAATTGAATGCGAAATAAATGTAAATGAATATTATAAAAAAATGAAGAAACCCCCATAAATGAATTTATTATCATGTAAATCAATTGTTTGTTGTGTCTTGGCTTTTTGTTGTGCTCTCAATACCATTTTATGTAACAAAATACACCCTGAAATTAAATCAATCTTGAATCAGTCGGAGACGTCTATATTTTTTTATAAAATGAATATTTTTAGTCTTAACTCATTTATTAAACTATGGTTTAAATGTTAAAGTGTCAAGAGATTTAAAGTTTGTGCTTTGTATATGTTGTTCTCTATTTCCAAATGAGGTTAAAAGATGTGTTAAGTTTTAAATGATTTAGCTAGCCCACTCATGTTTAGAAAATACGGACAGTCTTACAATTGCGAGCTTTCCTTTTTTTATTTAACTAAATACGAGGGTTATATACGAAGTACACTGCTATGAAATAAAACTCATTCGATTATGATGTGCTCCTTTTTAGTCCTACTTCAGTGAACTAGAACAGAACCAGTACTGACCTAGAACAGAACTAGAACTAATCAAGGACTAGCTCAGTCCTAGTTCAGTTCTAGTTCAGTTCTAGTTCAGTTCTAGTTCAGTTCTAGTTTAGTTCTAGTTCAGTTCTAGTTCAGTTCTAGTTCAGTTCTAGTTCAGTTCTAGTTCAGTTCTAGTTCAGTTCTAGTTTAGTTCTAGTTCAGTTCTAGTTCAGTTCTAGTTCAGCTCTAGTTCAGTTCTAGTTCAGCTCTAGTTCAGTTCTAGTTCAGTTCTAGTTCAGTTCTAGTTCAGTTCTAGTTCAGTTCTAGTTCAGTTCTAGTTCAGTTCTAGTTCAGTTCTAGTTCAGTTCTAGCTCAGTTCTAGTTCAGTTCTAGTTCAGTTATAGTTCTGTTCTAGTTCAGTTCTAGTTTAGTTCTAGTTCTGTTCTAGTTCAGCTCTAGTTCAGTTCTAGTTCAGTTCTAGTTCAGTTCTAGTTCAGTTCCAGTTCAGTTCTAGTTCAGTTCTAGTTCAGTTCTAGTTCAGTTCTAGTTCAGTTCTAGTTCAGTTCTAATTCAGTTCTAGTTCAGCTCTAGTTCAGTTCTAGTTCACTTCTAGTTCAGTTCTAGTTCAGTTCTAGTTCAATTCTAGTTCAGGTATAGTTCTGTTCTAGTTCAGTTCTAGTTCAATTCTAGTTCAGTTATAGTTCTGTTCTAGTTAAATTTTTGTTATAATTCAGCTAAAGTGTATTGTCAGCTCAGTGAAATGCTTCTGGGGTAACTTTCCTATCTCCTTTTTTTATTGACACTTTAATGCAATATTGGTTTTTTCACAAACAACATTTTCGCTTATATCGTCCTACTCACACATTTAGAACATTTTCGCAAGACATTTTAAGAAGATTTATTTCTTATTGAGTATAAATCAAACAAAATTAATACGAATATATGGACAATGCCGACATTAATCTGGAACGCATTAACTTAAAAGACACCAATTTTTTTGGCCACAAAGATATAAAAAAAGTCTTAACAAAATGACTCCTTTTATTGAAACATACAAATGCAGACAGCACGTGTAAATAATATAAAAAATTTAAGGAAAAAAACATATAGAAACATTGTATATTCAAGCCATAACAGGTTGTAGTATGAATGTAACACCCAATTTTCACGATGATTTAAAAGACATGTCTTTTTTGTATTTCTTTTTTAAAGAAACTTCCAAAAACTTGTTAAATTTTCACCATGTTTCTTTTTTTTGTAGTTGGTTTTTTCTGATTTCCTTAGTTTCTTATTCGTAACAATAATTTAAAATTTCGTTATTCCACATAATTTTTATATATTTTGAATTTTTTTTTAATTAAAATTTTTAATTTTTCTATATTTTAATAAGCACATGTCATTTTGAAATAAGAATAAAACATAAATTAAAAAACACAAATAAGTGCAAAGAGGAATGTCAAAAAAGAAACACAGAAATACGTTTCATGTCTTTTTTTCTACCCTGCTTACTTCTCTACCCCGAGCACTATCAAACAAAAAAAGACATGATTTTAAAATAGGGGAAAAAATCATCGTGAAAATTGGGTGTAAGTTGTTTAATTTAAAGTTGAAAAATTTCCCCGATTGTAACAATACACGAAAAAAAATGCTTGTTTGTTTTAATTTCAAATTTTAATTGGAATTTCTAGGTTTTCACATCAAAACTGTTCTAACAGATGTAACTTTTGTATACTACAAACTTTTTTTCGTTTAGGTTTGAAGAACTAGGGTAATGTTTTTGTTATTTAAATGAAACATGTTGCAGATAGTAAGAAAAAATTATAAGCAAAGGTTTTGTTTGTAAAGGCCCAACCATAATGTGTATGAGGTCGCTTTAGTCAACTTAAGTAACTGTGCGAATACATATAAAACATATGTGGCCAACTATAATGTACTTATGAAACTTTTCGTTTAGTTTTGTCAATTGCCATTTGCTTAATCAAAGTGCCACGGAATGTGCGATCAGCTGTTTGTGCACTCTTAAAAAATAAACTAAATTAAAATGGATGAAGAACAAGTTAGAGTGCTATATTTGGCTGTGCCGAATCTTTGATACACTCCACCGACAGGAGTGGGCTCTATATGATAAATACATATATATTCTTAACTAAGCTTCACAAAAACGAGCGTCAGCATTAAAATTGATTGCGGTGTAGACCTATATTAAATTTTATACCCTGTCGATATATTTATTTAATGTTTTTTAGGTAATGATTTGGCAATATTTTTAATTTATAACAAAAAAACTTTGACTATCAGTCATATTCCTTTTGTCCATTCGTTCGCAAATATTGCAAATAGAAACAAGTCATAAGCATTTTAAAAATATTATAGATATACGTAAATTGGAAAATATTCATAAAAAATGCATTACGCATATCGCCATTACAGTTTCCAACGTCGCCAAAACAATCACTGCATCGCCAAACGTAAATGTTGATCGCCAAAAGAATTTAAGCCTCTGACAGTTAAAAAGCGGAAAACAATTTAAATTTTTACTTGTTTATTATTTATAATTATGAAGTACAAATTTATGTATTGTAAAGGACATATTCAAAAAAATTAAATAGATACTTTCAATATACTGAATTTTGTATGAAAATTTGACGGGTATAACTCTTATAAAATAAAAAAATGTTTTATGAAAAAGGTCTCAAATAAATAAAAAATTTTAATTTAAGTTGTTTATTATTTTGTTAATATATGTAGAATCACATTTCTTGTTTTGTTTTCTTAATTTGTAATTCATATTTTCCTATTAAGTGCAAATAAACTTTGTTTTACAATGCAGCTTAAAAATATTTAATGTTTTTCTCAATTAATTTGGTTATATATTGTCACATTTGGTAACTTTTTCAAAAATTTTGGTTGTTAAAATTTTATTAGTCGTGGCAGCACTGGTTGTACGTCTCCTTATAGATCCTAACATTGTAACTACATTAAATATATTCCAAATAGGAAGCTGTACAATGCAGCACAGATTTGTAGAATTGAGAACTTCACTATACACATAATAATGAACCACATAGTGAGAAGTCTAGAATGCTATGAGAATAATTATATTATGGCTCTGTATTATGCTAATGATGAATATATAGAGAAAACATTACAGAATGGAAACATACCCCTTGAGGCTTTTCTATACCTCGATAGTTTTATACAGAACGCAATTGGCATTCCTACATTTTACCACATTTTTAGGAAGGCCAATATGAAAAAGATCTGCAGACGATAGCAGATTTGATACTAGCGTTTACCCGGGAGATAGAAATATGATTCCAAATATAAGAACTAGAAAATATTGGTGGCCTAGTAGATAATTATCATTATTATTTTCTTTTATTTTTTTGACAGTTGCTTTTAATCCCTGGAAATATAAGTAAGATTTTTTTTTTCAAATTTTTTATTACATTAATTTACACAGAAAAAAGGGTTTTGTCAATTAAAAAAATGGTTTAAAAAGTATTTAAATTTAATTAATGTGAAAATTGAATCAATTGTTTTTTTTGGTGAAAGAAAATTAAAAATTTTATTTTGATTTAATTGACGTTTTAGTTGTTTTGAAATAAATTTTCAATTAAAATTTTAATTAAATAACAAAAATTCTTAATTGACTTTTTTTTAATATAAAATAATTTAAACATGTCCAATTGTTGTTGGGAATTGTCAAAATTTAATTAAATAAATAAACAGATTGTTTGAAATGGCAAAGTTTTTTTAATAATTTTTTTAATTAAAATTATTTATTGACAAAGTATTGACAATTTTACAATTTTAAGTAATCAATATAATCTTTTTGGTATTAGGTGCAAAATCAAAAACATGTTTGCTTGATATTATGAATTTGTTATTAATTTGGTGAATGGAGAAAATTATTAATTATTTCTGTGTATGTATATAGAAATACATACATAAGTCGTTGCATTATTAATTTATTCATACATATTATTAAAAAAATATGTTGTACTACAGGCTGTCTGGTGGCAAATTTATATTTTCAAATACGATTATTTTAAAAAGTATTAAACGGTCGAGATGTCGCAGTGATCGAGTGACCATCGCACGTTCGCTTTGGAGACATTTTTTAAGAGTAATGATTCTTAAGTAATTGCTCGTCGACAATTCTGTTCAAAGTTCGGTATTCGGCGAATACGTGATGGACCGAGTGTTAATTTAATTCGTTCGTAGGTGCAGATATTCCGCGCATCTGCTACGGCTATGAATGTCCCACGGCCAGGGCCCAGACGATCTTCATGTACTTCCGAAAACATTGAACTGGTTGAAAGCAGTTTACGTGAAAATCCGCGACTTTCAATACGAAAAAAAGCAGCCTCACTGGGACTTCCAAGAGCGATTGTTCATGAAATTTTAAAAAGGGATCTGAAGTTCCGTCCTTTTAAAATTCAAATCGTTCAAGAATTGAAAGAAAGTGACTTTGATTTACCCAACAATTTTTGAAGCGTTTTGGCACTGTTAAATTCCATTTTTTGTAGCGACGTGGCTCATTTTCACTTAAACGGCCACGTTAACAAGCAAAATTGCCGTTGCTGGTCTCCAAGAACCCGCAAACTCGATTGAAACATCAAAAACCATTGCATTGCCCCCAGGGTAACTGTTTGGTGTGCCTTATCCGAGATACTTGACCTTTTTTTCGAAAATTCTCGAGGCCAGGCAACGTATGTCGACGGTAAGAATTATCGACGCATAATTACGGGATTTTGTTTGCCAAACCTGCGAGCTCATCCATCGTACTCTCCACACTAGGGATGGGCAAATTGAAAATATATATCGATATAAATCGTTTCGATATTGTTTAAGAGTATCGATATTTATTTATTAAAAATATCTATATATCGACGTATCCAACGTATTAAGCTGAAATTATTACCAAATTTAAAAACTGAATATACCTATGTCAATACATATTTACATATGTACAAACAAATTACATGTAATTCCATTCTAACTTTTTATTGTTTCTGTTAATTTCAAATTTACTGCCTGTCCCTCGATTCCGAACGAATCTTACATTCGCTTAACTTTTTAAAATTAATTTTAAAATATAGTTTTTAATGTAAGTTATGCGAACGACGTTTTCGTTTGAAATCGAGGGATCGGCAGATAATTCTACAAAAAAAAAAAAAAAAAAAAAAAATTAAAAAAAAATAAAGAATACAAAAAAATTTTTATTTATTCGCAATATGAAATCTAAAAAATAAAAATTGGGATTATATACTGCCAGTAAACAAAACTTGTGATACATACTATACAAGTAAACTGTGTAATATTTTATTTTTAATATATATGAACATGCTCAAATAAAAAAAAATTAAGAACAATATATTTTTTTTTTATTATTAACATTCCAACTTTCATGAGTCTATTGTTGATAATACGCCATAATTAAGGCGAATCTTTGCATAGTTGTAGGAACCATTTCCAGAATATTTTTTCTGCGCTTATTTTTTTGTTGTCATCTCTTAAAAAACCGAGACAAAATTGAACTGTGTTATCTATGAAAATGTACAATGGAAAAGGGCTGTTATTTTCTTAATATTAGTTAAAAAACATATGATGCAATTCTTAAAAAACAACAGTATTGTAAGCAGTTGAGCAACGGTTAAAATGTTGAATTTTATTTAAAGAGTTCTTAAAAATATCGAATTCGATAGTCGTAGATAAATATCGATGTATCGATATATTTGTATTTTTAATTTCGATTATAATTTTTTAAATGTCGATATTTTGATATACCGATATTTATTGCCCATCCCTACCCCACACACGTGGTTTCAACAGGATGCGACGACTGCACACACCGCCAGACTTTCGATGAATTTGCTTCGGGAAAATTTCCCCTAAAAGCTGATCAGTCGCTTTGGGGACATCCCATGGGCTCCGAGGTCGCCCGATCTAACTTCCATCGATTTGTTTAATGGGGCTACCTTAAAAAGAGGGCTTATAATGACAATCCCTAATCTCTTGTGGCTTTAAAGGAAAATTTTCGTCGAAAAAGCAGCTCAATTGAACCAAGTTTACTACAGCGCGTGGCGCAGAACACAAGGATCCGTTTTGAAAGGTGTGTTCAACTCGACGGAAGACGGCTGGATGACATACTCTTTAAAAAGTAAACTCCGCATTCCCATTCTATCGTTCAATGCTCTTAATAAAACTTTGTGTCAATTATTACGTGTTTTATTTAAGTTTGAATATATAAATTTCCTACCAGAAAATACTTGAGAAAAAAAACTAACTTATATTTCTATTATTTGTTTATTTATAGTTAAATATATAATCTAATTGTTTAAATAAACTTAAAAAAAAAGAAAAAAAATTTTAAAAAATCTACAAAACATTAAAATATATATATTTATAACCACTACAATTGAGCTGTTGTATAACTAAAAAGAGAACGCTATATAATGCTTGTAAATAATTATGGACGGTATTAAAAGTTATGTACTAATACACAAACACTAAAAATATGTATACATATAATTTATGGATGTGTGTAACGTACGCTAAATTATGTTCGGTTTATTTTCAAACACTCTAACATAAACCTAGAAAAGTTATAGTACACAACAACATTTAATTAAATTAAGACAAGAACCTAGAAAGCTGCTGTACAGGATCAAAACTGTCGGGTACTTAACAAACACTCCATCCCTATAAAATTCTTTATCAGAGAAAAAAAATATTAAATTTCTCCAATCACCAAATTTATTCCAAATTCTTAATATCAAGCAAACAAGTTGTTGATTTTGCACCTATTACCAAAATGATTATATTGATTACTAAAATTTTGAAAAAATATTTTCAATAAAAGATATTTTTAATTTTAATTAAAAAAGTGATCAAAAAACTTTGCCATTTCAAACAATGTGTTACTTTATTTAAATAAATATTGACAACTCCCAACAACAATTCTACATGTTTAAATTATTTTATCTTAAACGAAAAAAGTCAATTACGATTTTTTGTTATTTAATTAAAATTTTAATTGAAAATTTATTTCAAAACATTTAAAATGTTAATTAAATCAAAATTAAATTTTTAATTTTCTTTCAACTAAAAAATAACTGATTCAATTATCACATTTATTAAATTTAAATACGTTTTAAACCATTTTTTTAATTGATAAAACACTTTTCTGTGATTGTTGTATAATTTTAGAGCAATTTATGTAGCCAGTTTCCCAATTTCGAACAACTTTATTTAATATAATTTTTCCTGAACGATTTACGAGAGCTTTAACAAAAATTAAATTTCGATTTGTTAGTACTTCTTGTTTTAAAACAAAATAAATGTTTGCTAATTAATTTCCTACAAAGAAATTAAATTAAATGGTAAACTTAAACATTTTAATAGAAAACCGATTAGTTTCAATTGCTTTTAAAGAAAAAAAAAAAAAATTTAAAACAAAGAAAACTTGGAAGAACAATAAACAATTATTTATGTAAATAAAAACATTTAAAAAAGTAATCAAGTTAAAAAACCTTGAAATTGGTTCAAGGAAATGTAGTGCAGGGAAAATGAAAAACAAGTCCCAAAAGGTAAAAAAAAACACTGCTGAGGTTAAACTGAATTCATATTTCTAAACTAAATGCTGGTTGCTGCTACAACTAAACGACAGATACCTCGTCCTGGTTGTAAAGGTAAAAGAACAAGAGGCTCTCATGCAAGGCTTTATCAACTACTATGAACTAGACTCAACTTCAAGTATATTGGGGGCAATTGAATAAAATTTATATTAAATTTTTTTTTTCATTATTTTTTTCTGTTTATGGGCAAAAGGAAAAGGAAATGGCAAGATAGCGGGACTAACTACTTTTTAGTTGGTTATTTGATTTACACATTTGAGTTTCAATTACCCATAAACGATTGGATTTCGTTGGAGATTCAAACAATGACCTTAAATTAAAGTGCTTGTAATAATACGTAGATAAATCGAAAATATTCATAAAAGGAGAAATCTATAAATAAAATATTGGTAGGGAATAAATTGTAGGCAAAGATGATATAAATGATAATGCAATAGAATAATTTTTTTTAAATGTATGAAAGTCCTTTAGAGGTGTTCTAATAACAATGGGCCTTAAAGTTTTGAAAACTCCTAAAATCAATATTAAAAAAATTTTTCTAATTGAATAGAGTTGTTCACGTGGCGGGAATTTTTTATGTCGCGCATGTTTCACTTTACTTTAAATAGTAATCAAGCGTGAGAGTTAGCATTATTGCAATATAAAAATTGCTTGCGTTATTAAAATTACTTGCGATTTCTCATACACTAACGAAGACATTCCTAAGAAAATATTGCATTTTCTGGCCCGCTAAGGCCTTCGTCAGCATTCTTTGTGTCACACTGGATAGTGATACTTTATAAATTGAATATATTTAACTCAACTATCTTAACAATTGGATATTGGGAATTATTTCTTTTCATAAGCAACTTTATTATATTCAACATTTTTTATTTCTCGAATATATTCTATTAGTTAAATTTCAGCTATGTATTTTATAAAGCTTTTTGGAATAGTTCTATTCCTTAAATTTTTTAGGAATGACTTTTATACACTACCAGACTATTATCTTATATCTTCCTGTTACATTTTACCTTAGCTATCCGTTGGATTGCAATGAAGTATATTGTATGTACAGAAAAATTTACAATTATTAGACACCAGCAGAATGTAATGCATTTTCCATTCCTAAAAATTTACAAAAAGCGTTATAAAATACATAATTGAAATTTCACTCATAGAATAAATTCGAAAAATAAAAAATTTTGAATCTAAAGGTACGTTCAATTTTTTTATTGCAATTTTTCGCGAATTTTAGCCATGTTCGCAAAAGAAGCGATTTCTTTCTGTGATTCTTTGCAGCTTTAACTATTTTTAATAATTACGAGTACTAAACTTTGGTATCACGCCGCTATTAGCAAATTTTAAAGAATTTCCGCTAATTTAGCAATTTTAACCGAATTTTCGCCATTCCTTATAGTTTTAGGGACTTTTAATAAATTTTATGGCTTGTTTGAAATATCAAAAATTTTCGCGAATTTTCGCTATTTTTGGAAAAAAATTTTTTTTTGTTATTTTCCGACAATCGGTTTTTTTAACCGATTTCAAATAAATTTTAGGGTTTGTTTCTTATTTTTAAATTTTTCGCGAATTTAAGCCATGCTCGCAAAGTAGCGATTTTTCACTGCGAATCTTTAGAGCTTTAACGATTTTTAATAATTATTAGGCTTTGCTATCATACCGCTATTAGCAAATTTTTGCGAATTTCCTTTAATATAGAAATTTTTATTGAATTTTTGCCATGCCTTTTTAGTTTTAGGCACTTTTAATACATTTTATGGGTTGTTTGAAATATCTAAATTTTTCGCGAATTTTCGCTATTTTTGCAAAATTTTTATTATTTTTTTCCTGACATTTGGTTTTTTAACCGATAAAGCGACTTCATATATATTTAAGGGTTTGTTTCCAACTTTGCAATTTTTCGCAAATTTTAGCCATGTTCCCGTTACCCAGTGGCTTCCATTTTTTTCTTTTAAATTCTCCAGTTCTAACACTATAAAAGATGCTGATCCACAGAATAAAAAAAATAAATTAGCTTTTGCGCTCATTTTTACTATTTGTGAAATATACTATTATTTTTAAACACTTTCATTAAATAATTATTTGATGCAAATATTTATTTTAGTCTGAATGCATGGCAACATGATTTAATTTATTTTATTTGAAACTATTTGCCAACTGTTTCAACAAACAAAAATTGTCAAATATTTGATCTTAGTTTGAACATTAAACGAAATATTTTTTTGTTTCACACAGTTTGATGCAAATATCAGAACAAATATTTTCGTCAAATATTTCATTAGTCTGAACGTAGCTACCTTAAGAAAATATCGAATTTTAGTTTTGTGTTTCATTAAAAATGTGTCTCTTTCATCCAATATTTTCTAAGTGTGCGTGATTAGAAGGCTTTGGAAATGATTCGTGAGTGAGCGTGCGTGATAGCAACCATTTTGTAATAGTGAGAATGTAAAAATTTCAGGTGCTTAACCGTGTGTGATAATATTTCTGTCACTCAGGCGCCTGCATGCTCGTTAGCAGTGTCGCCATTTTGGCATTTTTGCAGCTAAATCTAGCACTAAAAATGTTTTTTAGCTGCAAGATTTTCATTAAGCACTTGGCGTTTTTTGTAAGCATTTTTATAAATGTTTTTAGTGTTTTTAGCATTATTTTTTTTAAAAATTTGGACGAATAGTTTAATTGATTTTACTTACATTTTTTATAAATTTTGACTACTCAAAATGAAATTTCGTATGAAAATGGATAATTCTTATGTAAAGTAACGTATTACATGTTTTGTTAAAAAAAAAATTGAATATTCAGCAAAATTGTAATATTAAAAAAATGATTGTAAATATTTTTTGCCCTTGGATATAATGCAGTACAAGGAAATTTCACGCTGTACTTATATGCAAATTCAATAGTGTAAATGTTTGAAAAACTGTTTGCTCTTAACTGCTGAGAAAATAATAGTTGTAAAGCTTCAATTTTTCTTAAACTACAAAAAAATAAAATGGTATACAAAATGTATATATCATAGAAATAAATCGTTTAAGTTTTGTATGTATCAGGGGTTTGCGGGCCCCTAAATTTATAAATTAATCTCAACTACCAGTGCTACATATTTATATGTATCAAATGCTTTAGCAAAATCTACCAACTTGTTTAAATATAACCATTTATTTAAATTTCTTTTAAAAATAAGTCACTAAAATGTATTGAGTTTCGAATAAAACTTCATACTGGTCATAACTTTTTAACAGAAATCTTTAAAAATAAATTTTGCATTATTTTAAGCATTCTTTAAAATAATTTTTAGCATTTTTAGGCATGTCTAGTGCAAGATTTAGCTGTAAAATTTTTCTTAGATCTGGTCACACTGCTCGTTAGTCAACACCACTCACGCGTACAGCTCAAGTTTTGAATAGACATTTTAAGTCCCAATTTTCTTAAATGCTTCTTATCAATAAATTTTAATTAATTTCATGAGGTAAATAAAATTCCTTTCTTCATAAAAACAATTTAATGAAAATAAAATTCAATGAACTTAAGCCTGATTAAAATATCAAAATTTGGATCAAAAATCATTAACAGTTCAATAAAATAACCACAATACAAATTAATGCTTCTTAAAGGTTTGAAATTGTTGTACGGAATTGAATACATAAATAATTTTTGTGTTTTACCTTTATTTTCTTAAAATGACACTAAAAAACAGAAAAACTAGTAAGAGAGTATAGTCGGCCAAGCCCGACCATATGATACCTTACACGAAATTTTTGCAAGTGTACCTATTTGGGACCTAGTTTTGAAAAATGCATTGCATATGTGCCCATATAAATATGGATCTATCTATGGTTTACATTTAATTAAAACTGGTTTGACAGTGGGCACCAAGACCCTATTCCGGAAAGCAGCTTGTATGGGGTTTTTTAAAAATCTGGACGCATTCAAGCCTATTTTCAATAGGCTTGGTCCTTGTACCAAATTTCATCAAATAATCTTCAAAATTTCGGCCTTAACTTTGCGCACAAGGTTACATGGACAGTCAATCACCCGGACGGACATCGTTAGATCGACTCAGAAAGCGGTTCTGTGTAGATCCGTATATCTTAAGGTGGGTCTAGGACCAATAGTTAAAGGTGTTACACACATCAGCACAAATGCAGAATACCTTCTCCACTATTGCGGTGTGGGTATAAAAATAGCAAAAGTTATTAAGCAATTAAAGAAAATTTGTTAAATAAATAAAAAAAAATATTAAGTGCGAAAAAACATAAAATAAATAATAATCGATATTTTTATTTTAAAATCTTTTAAAGAATAAACGGTCTAATGACTGTTCTGAAATTTCATCAATCTTTACGGTAAGAAACAACAAAAGTTTTTATTTAATGATTCTTAAAAAACTTAAAAAGAGACGCGTTCTCTTGCATATTCTTGCATAGCCTACTTGCTCTGCTACGGGACAGAGTAACAAATCTCTTGGACTGCCTTAATCCAGAAATGGACGTCCATGTGTGAAGAAATTCACGTTCGGCCCATGTTTGCAACATCTCTTTAATGTGACTGGCAGGGATGCCGACGAAAGGCTCAGGGCCTATAAATGGGCGACGAGCTCCCCTGTTTGCTAAGCAGTTAGCCCTTTCGGTGCCTACATGGCCCTCATGGCCAGGTACCCAATACAAATTCAATTCGTTGTGCTTCCTTAGATCGTTCAGAGATGCAAAACAGTCCATGACCAACCTGGACTTCACCTCTAAAGAAGATAGTACCCTATGAGCGGCCTGGCTATCCGACATTATAAGTATCCTCAAGCCCATTGCCATTTTCCTCAGACATTCCCTAGCGCATATGAGGATAGAGTAGATCTCTTCCTGGAAGATCAGAAGCTGTTTGTCTATTGGCAAGCCCCTTTGGAAACCCGGGCCCATAGTGCCCCCTCCAGTATCAATATTCGTCTGTTTCGAACCATCGGTAAGCCAGACCGGGCCCGCGCACCCGCGCCACCAGGATTGGTCCGCCCATTGGTCCCTATCAAGTATAATGACATTAAAATTCCTATCCAATATCAGACTAGGCAGCATGTCATCACTTACCAAGATAGATGGATCGTTTTTGAGAATTTCAAGGATCCGCATGTGGCCTACAAAAGAATGACATGTTAAAAACTAACACTTCCTATAAATAACATTTTTGAAATTTACTAAGTATTTTATGTTTTATAAAAATAAAATTATAATTTTAACAATATTTTTTTTAATAAGAATGTAAAACTCATTTCCATATTTTTGGAATTCTGGGTACTGCACTCAATTTCTTTGGGGATGTATAAAATAGTGATTAATGAAAATGTATTACAAACTTTTGTTTTGATTGCAAAAAAGGAATACTAAAATAACAACTACGCATTTACCCACATTGAAAAGAATCCCTAGACCATAGATACAAAAATTACTAAATATATAATTTTACTGCATTTTTATGGCACCAGCCCAGCCGTATTTAGAAATTTATCTGCAAGACTTAACAAGAATTACAAGTTAAGTCCTGGCAATAAAAGTAAAACATATAAAAGTTTAAATTTAGTTGAAATACTAAAAATACGCGATGCAAGCTAAAGCTTATTTTTAATTTTAGTTTTCGTACATTTAATTTATAAATTAAGCCGTACATTTAATGTAAGGCCTGGTACTCTGTTGAAATATGTGGAAAATGTTGAGCAACATTTAATAATTCATTTGAAAGTTTTAAGAAATTTTACTTAGCTTGCGAGTTGTATATGTAATGAATATGTAATTTTTATTCTTTTAAAGTATGCAACATTGTATTTAGCAAGTAAAAAAAAAGGATATATCGTAACCTTAAAATCAAAGGGCCGTAAGCGACAAAAAATTAAAAAATGACATTTTTAATTGACTATAATGTATTTTGCTTAATTGCATAATAATCAATCACGTTACTAAATTTTTATTGCCGCTTAAGGACTTTTGGATTTTAGTTCTAGATATGTTTTATTACATTGTTGTTGTTTTGTAAGAAGGGATTTTAGCTAAGGGCAACTTATTCCAAATATGGGTATTATTTGTGAATCTGACAACCCAATAACATTTTCTTATTGGAATTCCCTTATATTTGGCATAACTATAATTCTAGTACATATTAATGAGTGTGCGAAATTTTTTTTTTTGGATTGATGTTTATTTGTTGTCGTTTTCGAAAATTTTTAATTAGGTTTTCGAACTGAAAAGTAATCAAACAAAAAAATTGGTTGTAATTCTTATAGGAAATCGATTGATCTTGAAAAATGTAATTTGAAAAAAAATGTTTTTCATCCGCAAACCCGGAAATGACCAATTTAAATCAAAATTTTTCCAACTAGGTCCTAATTTTTTTCACGGCACTCCGTTGCTACAAAGCAGGTTTGTAAAGAAAAATAATAAAGAATAACTGCAACAAAAAAAAATTGAGTTCATCCCTTTTTGTATAAAAAATGTATTGCTTCAAAGTTGTATCTTATCTTATAAAATGCCTTTATGCCTTCTGTAAGCGAACTGGTTAGCGAATCTTTAACATTTCCCCTTTACAAAAGTGCTACGTTTACAGCTCAATTTTTTATTGGGTTGTCACTAGGGAGATCGATTATTTGTCTTTTTTCAAAACCCGGTTTTCGGATATTCCGAAAAGTTGCTATTCCAAAAAACCGGTTTTGGGTTAAGCATTTTAAAAATAACCGGTTAACCGGTTTTAATTCGAATGAACAAAAACACGAAAATCAAGTTTGGAATAAAAAGTTAATACGAATAAAAACCAAACAATTCACTAAGATAAGAAACCAACAAAATACTTCGAGTTTTTAAAGATCTTTGGTTTTAAAAAATTATGGGAAATAAGTTTTAATTTGTTGGTGGTTAAGCCGTCGATATCAGTAGACTTCAACCATATTTTTAAGAAGTTACAAGAAAAACCTCTTAGCCAGTATCGAGCCATAACCGCAAAAAAGGCTCAAGCGACAAAAACAAAATTTTACAGGAGAAGGTTTTTTATATTATCTATATATGTATATAACATATAAGTTGTCCTATGTTCGTCATTTTATAACTCGAGAACCACTCAACCGATTTTCAAACGAGTACATGCGTTGGAAAGGTCTACTTTCACTGATGGTTTATAAAAAAAGCCATCAAAAAATTTCTACGAATATGCGTTATACACGCACTTTTATGATGGTGTTTTTTGTCTACATAAAATGTATTTTTTTCCTTATGAGAATTACATTTTCACGGTATAACAAAATTTAATTTTTAATACAAAGAGGTAAACGTATTTCATAAAAATTTTTTATGAAAATTGGCGCTTAAACTAAAATTGTTTTTGCTATAAAATCGTAACGATACCTTCTGTGACCATGAGATTTTGGAGAATCATGCAAGTGTTGCCAATAAATTAATTTATTAAAAAAAACGAAAATTTAAAATGTTGCCTCTTACGCTTTTTTTGCGGTTATGTCTCGATATATTTTAAAGGATTTTGTTTTAGAATTATATAAACGAATAGTAATATGAACATGATTTTTGTATGAAATAGCTGTCCATTCGTCGACCACAATTTAAAACTTACCAAGACATGGTTTGATTTTTTCAATTTTTAATTCACCATTTACTTAAATATAACCCATATAAAAACATAAAATTTTTATATCTTAAATTTTTTTCAACATTTTATTTGAACAAATATTTTATATCTGTGACCAAAAACAATAACCGCCTAAGTTTTATGTCTAAGACTAAGACTTAGGCGGTTATTGCTTGGGACCAGAGATATGGTCGCTGTTTTAACTAACAGACCTAATTAACATTTAACAAATTTTACAGGAGAGCCGAGGCAGCCATTTGAACGAAATTATTTTCCATTATTAACCGGAAAAATTGTACTTTCAAATAAAAAAGAAATTTGAGAAAATATTCAGTAGTTTTTTTTTATAGCATTTTCAAAAAAAAAAAAAGTTATTTGGGGCACCCTTTATAACATAAATTAGTTTGGCAATTATTATCGTGGCAACTATCAAATTATATATACGCTAGATACTAACGTATGGACCGCATAACTATGTATATCAACAAATGGTATAATCAGGGAAACCAGAAATATGCTTATTTGCAAACAAAATATTCAACGATTTAAAAACAATTTTAGTTAAAAAAAAAATCCTAAAGTTATAATCGGTAAAGCCCAAACACCATATATTTACAGACGAATTTTCGAGATTTTCCCTATTTGAAAACGACGAGCAGTCAGTCTTAAATTGTTTATTAATGTTAGCATTTAAAAGGAAGGTAAAGCTTTTTACAGATGGGAGCTGTGGACAAATGCGAGCCTATTCGAAAGAAACTTAATTTGCAGTAAAATATTTTTGCGGCGAATTTAATCTAAATACCAACATAACTGGATGGTTTACGGACACAAATGTCTAATTTAGAAAGAAGTTTTTATGATTAATATGTGAAATTATAGACGAATACTCCAAATTTACATAGTCTTCGTGTTAATTACAAGTAAAATGTATTTACCAAATTTAATTAAGTTATCTACAAAATTGTAACTTATAGTTTGCGCACACACGGAAGAAATAGAAAATCGATTTTAGTTAAAAAATTTGTTCAGACAGTTAAATTTTTTACTAATTTTGCCCCTGCAAAAGATTTAATCATATCAATTAACGGATTTGTATTTTCGAGTCTTGCTACACAATTTATTTCAATTAAAAAATTAATTGTATATAATAAAAAATTTTAATTAAAATCTTTAATTGGGTGAAACAAAATATTAAACTTGCTTTGTTTAAGCTAGTGATGCAAGCAGTTTTTTTATTGTCAAGAGACATACGGGTATTTGCATATTAGTGGTTATTTAATATTTTAAACTAGGTATTCGATTTTTAATAAAGATTAGTTTGTTTAAAAAGAATTACTTTTAAATGTTTATAAAGTTTATTCGCTTTATATTTTGATGTTTATATTTTAATCAAATTTAGTAAGCGTCAATAAGTATGCCAATTTTAATTATTAATACTCAACATAACATATTACACAGCCCTAAAGCAAAACATGATAACATACACACAAACATTTAAATTTATGAGTTTTGGTTAAAACAATTAATTGTAGCAATTAAGAAATTGATTGAAAAAATTTATTTACACCAATTAATTGTTTAATTAAACGATTTCTGGCAAACATTTTTTTGCGCAGAGTTAACTTAAGTTAGTTAAGTGTATGTCCGTCAGCCAGCCAGACCGACGGATGGACATCGTTAGATTACTTGAAGCAGTGATTCTGAGTCGGTCGGTATAATAAAAGATTGGTCCAGATTTCTTTGTATTACATCGTATTATAAAACGTATTTAATTTATTTTTCCTTAGTTTCTGCTTATATAAATATATAATTTGAAAGTTTAATATAAAATTAACCTTTAATAACCAACCTGCTCTGGCTTACAATTTTAGAGTTAAAATTAAATGTTGATGTCGAAATTGAAGCAACACGTTGGGTATATAGATAGATAGATATTTAAAAAAGAAAAACCAGAATTTTGGAAAAAAAAATTTATTTTCTGCGAAATTTGTTGTAAGCATCTAAAAAAAGTTTAACATGTATCAAAATATGCCTCAAAAAGGCAAATATGTGCTATAAATTTAAAAAATGCTGCAAAAATGCTCTTTAATCCAAATTATGCAAAAAAAAAATGCTGTAAAGGAAAAAATATGCAGAAATATGCACTAAAAAATCGAAAGTAACATTCATAAAAAAACTCTTAAACGAATAAATATATTGTTTCTGCGTTCATTGGTCGCACAAGGAAAAACATGCAATTGCTATTTTTATTCTTTCCCTGGTTATAATTCATTACTGAACAATTGTATTTTAACACAATCTGTAAAAATAAATTATCCATTACAAAAAAGAAAAAGTTTTAACGTACAAAGAAAAAATTAAGAATTGTCTCTAATCACCAAATTCATAAAATCAGGCAAACAAGTTGTTGATTTTGCGCCTATTACCAAAATGATTATATTGATTACTAAAAATTTTAAAATTGTGAATATTTTTTTTCAATAAATGATATTTTTAATTTTAATTAAAAAAATGATCAAAAAACTTTGCCATTTCAAACAATGTTTAATTCATTTAATTAATTTTAAAAGCACAAACAATGTCATTAATATTTTGTAATTTTGTTGTTGCTTTCAACTGAAATTCATGTACCGTTTTAAAATTTTCAACGCCACAAGCTATGGAGCATATGAAATTTTAAAACGCAATGTGAATTTATGTATAAGGCAACAACAAAAATACAAAATTTTTTTGACATTGTTTGTGCTTTCAATGTTATTCTTTGGCGTTGCGCTGCATTTTATATGATAAGGGCCTAAATATTGACAATTTCCAACAACAATTCTACAAGTTTAAATTATTTGATTTTAAACGAAAAATTCAATTAATATTTTTTGACTTTTAATTAATATTTTAATCAAAAATTTATTTTAAAACAGCTAAAATGTTAATTGGATAAAAATTTAATATTTAATTTTCTTTCAACTAAAAAAATAATTGATTCAATTAATTAAATTGAAATACTTTTCAGGCAATTTTTTTAATTGATAAAAAACTACTGATAATTTTTTTTTGTGCATGTATACAATTTTAAAACAAAATTTACAAATTTATAATAAAAAAATAATTAAAAAAAATTGGCTGTTACAGAATATGTAAGTATTTATTTACATACACTCTGAAAAAATTATTAAGCACAGAATATATTTGTGACGTCATTCTGCTGACGTCATTGCTTATGTAAAAAAATACAAATTTCCATTCTATACGTAGGGTATAAAGTGTATGATATATATGTTTACTTATAAAAAGCATATTAAATTAAATTATTTAAGTACAGAAAAAATGTTTGAGTTATAAAATTTACCGTAGAAACTAAAGAAGCAGGTGTAACGTATTTGTAAGCCTGGGTAGCACTCAGTTAATTTTGGGTCACTTTCTTCATTTTACAATTATGAACATATATTAAGATATAAGGAGCCACAGAACAAGACGTACTTTTTTGCATTTTTTGACAAACTGGTTTTATGGTATATTTATTATACTAGTATGGGCCACCAGTCGACATAATCGACTGCAATCTAAAAATAAAGACTTTGTTTAGTCTATGCCAGCCAGCCAAGTGGACTTAGTCGATTGGTACACTAAAAGGTGGGTCCAATCTTTTTTCTGCTACATACATCAGTACAATCGCATAATCGCAAAGCAAAAAGATTATTAAAAGAGTTAATAAAAATAATAAAAAAAGAAATTCAAAAATTAATTACATTACATTTATTACATACAGCATATGCATATGTACATTTGGTATCGAAGTCGAAGTTGGAGTCGGAGCCGGAGTTTAAAAAATTCCGCTGCTGGGGTCGGAGTCAGAGTTCGAACTATTTTTTGACATGTTCAAAGCCCTGCTTCAAGAAGAATTCAACTTCATCGACTTTAACTCATTAAAATATTTTACAAGTATTTTATATTCATTTGTGCAAGCATTTTGTGTCTAATGTTTTACAAAATTATTATAGTTATTTCAATCAGATGTAAGTATGTATATTACACCGTCTCACTTTTCAAAATTCGAAACTCCTTCATGAACATCGATTTTCTTAATCTACTATAAAAACCAAGAATTTTGGTGTATAACACTTAAATATTGATGAACGGGAAGTGGTCCCTCAAATCGTTTTTTCATGTTTTTATGCAAAATGCATTATTTCCAAAAAATTAAAAAATCTAGCTTTAAGGTGTTATGATACTTGCTATTTTTTGTATTGGATTTTTTAGGATTGACTGAATGAAAGAACAAATGCGAGAAAGAACAAGAAATACAATACAATAGCTGCGTTCGAGAACACAAAAGTTTTTACTATTTTTTACTGAACTTTACTGCATTTTACGAAATTGCGTTCGAGTACACAAAATGCAGTAAATGAGAACACAAATTGAGAGCGTAAAGTGACAGTTCTTGACTGAGTACTTACAAATTTTTACTGCAGAAATTTTTGCAGTAAAATTTAGTACAACAAAAAACCATATGTTTCAAAAAGTAAACAAACAAAAGTAACAAACAAAAAGCATACAAATTGTGAAAAAATTGTTTAAAAAAAGAAAAGTTGAAATAAAACTAAAATAAAAACGAAAAGTTAATAAATTTTAATTAATTAAACTTGTTTGTGAAGCATTTATATGGCTACATAACACTTTTTTTGTTATGTTAATTTTTTGGTGTTGTAAAAGTGTCAAGTACTCGGGTACTTAGAACAGCACTTGTTTTTAAAGTAATCAATAGTAAAAAAAGTACATGAATATTGATAAAATTTAGCCGGACACAAATTAGCAAAATTAAATAAAATAAAAAACAAACAAATATGAAGGATTACATAATATAATTTGTTTGTATTTTCGAAATATGTTCGTGTTATAAAAAGGATTTAATCGAGTACCGATAAGAAAACGAGCTAAGTAGTCAAAAGCGTAAACATTTTTCAACACTTTTATTATTCGCCATCAGATGTTGCCTCTATTTTACGAACTTTTACAAATTTTGCGTTCGAGTACTTTTTTGGACAACAGCTTTTTGTGAGAGAAAATTTTTCAGTTTACTCATTTACTGCATTTTACTGTAAAAGTACTCAAACGCACCTAATATAAAATGTAAACAAAACAAACAATATTGACCACGTTTTGTTCCCACAAAAACCGTCAAAAAAAAGCTATAAATCGCAAAAAAAAAAGTTAAAACCCGCTACTTTCGATCAAAAACTAAAAAAGTTAGCAGCAGTGCTAACATTTAATCTGGAAATGTCAATTTTAAGTTACAAATTTTTATATTTTTTTTAACAGTCTAAGATTATTTATCGATAACACACGTATATTTTTTTGACATTTCAAGATTTTTAATGGTATAATCAAACTCTTTACACTTAGTCAGTTTTCCTATGCAAATATATTTGCACTGTTCTCCAATATAGAAAAAATACAAAAAATAGCAAGTATCATAACACCTTTAGTAATTTGCCTCAAACTCAAGCAGTTTTGAACGGAAAGCTTACGTGCATTAGAAAGCTTATTAAATTTCCTAAATGTTTTTTAAAGCAACATTGCCATTTTGTTCGATGGTTTTTTATTCATAGCATTAAAAATTCAGATTTTCAAATACGAACTTAACATTTTTTTTCCTTTTTGCTTACCTTTTCATATATAAAAATTGAGCGAGGAAATTTTATAATAAAGATTTTGGTGTAACTAACAGTAGCATTCTGTTAAGAAAAACTGCAGCCTTAGTAGAAATGATAATATGAGTTCAGTTGTTTATTTGTAAATTTGCTTCAATTTCATAAATACATTATTATAAAGTAGGAAGATATTGATGTTGGTTTTTTTATTTTTTCAAATTTACTAAAATTGTACTTTTGTTGGAGCTTGGATGCGTTTTGTGAAAATGCTCGATGAATTGAGTTAAAGTATAAAAACTGAGACGGTCTAATGTATATACACATATGTACATTATTTCTAAAAAATCTGGTTT
The DNA here is from genome assembly GCA_943735925.1 of Pollenia amentaria. Taxonomy (NCBI): domain Eukaryota; kingdom Metazoa; phylum Arthropoda; class Insecta; order Diptera; family Polleniidae; genus Pollenia; species Pollenia amentaria. The sequence goes on along the minus strand of OX031009.1, from coordinate 204,213,094 downwards.
AATTCTAGTTTAATTCTGAGTTCAAATTAATTTCTACTTCCGCAACAGTGCAGTTCAACTTCAGATCTAGTTCAGTTCTATTTCAGTTCAAGTTCAGCTTTAGTTCACTTCTAGTTCAGTTCTAGTTCAGTTCAAGTTCAGTTCTAGTTCAGTTTTAGTTCAGTTTTAGTTCAGTTCTAGTTCAATTCTAGTTCAGTTCTAGTCCAGTTCTAGTTCAGTTCTAGTTCAGTTCTAGTTCAGTTCGAGTTCAGTTCTAGTTCAGTTCTAGTTCAGTTCTAGTTCAGTTCTAGTCCAGTTCTAGTTCAGTTCTAGTTCAGTTCTAGTTCAGTTCTAGTCCAGTTTTAGTTCAGTTCTAGTTCAGTTCTAGTTCAGTTCTAGTTCAGTTCTAGTTCAGTTCTAGTTCTGTTCTAGTTCTGTTCTAGTTCAGTCCTAGTTCAGTTCTAGTTCAGTTCTAGTTCAGTTCTAGTTCAGTTCTAGTTCAGTTCTAGTTCAGTTCTAGTTCAGTTCTAGTTCAGTTCTAGTTCAGTTCTAGTTCAGTTCTAGTTCAGTTCTATTTCAGTTCTAGTTCAGTTCTAGTTCAGTTCTAGTTCAGTTCTAGTTCAGTCCTAGTTCAGTTCTAGTTCAGTTTTAATTCAGTTCTAGTTTAGTTCTAGTTCAGTTCTAGTTCAGTTCTTGTGCAGTTCTAGTTCAGTTTTATTTCAGTTTAGTTCTAGTTCAGTTTTAGTTCTGTTATAGTTTAGTTCTAGTTAAGTTCTAGATAAGCTCTAGTGTAGGTCTACTATAGTTCTTCCTTAGTAAAACTTATTTCTTGTTTTAGTCCTATTTAAGATCGAGAATTGAAGAAAATAATTTTGATTTTTTTAAAATAGAATGAAATTTAACAATATTTTTAATTGAATCAAAACCCTTAATAAAATTTTCTCGTTAAATATTTGCTACCATTTAATAAAATCGCAAATTGTGTTGAATTTACCTTAAACTATTCAAGTTAACGAATTAAACTTGAAGTAAACACAATTTGCACTCTCATCAACATCATCTCTTGTCTTTTCTTTATATAGAGAACAACCAAGAGGATTCCGGCTACGTTAAATAATATTTATAGAAAAAGTTAAGACAAGAAATTCAAGTTCAAAAAATAAAAATGAACATTAAACATCCAAATTTAATTGATATTGAAATAATAAAAATTAACTTTACATTTAAAGCCAACTGGTTAATAATGTTTTTGAACATAAAATAGCAGCCTTAAGGCTGTCTGTATAATTTCAATATTTGTTAAAAGTTAAGCCGGAAACTATAAAACAGCTAATACCATTCACAGATTGTTTTTATTTTTCCTTTGTTACATTTTTTCCTCAATCTTCTTCTATATTTATGTACTAAAACCTTAAGTATATAAATAAATATTGATGTTAAGCCTAAACTTTCCAATATACTTTCCAATTAAGAGCATGCCTATAAGTATGCTTTATTAATTTTTCGTTACATTGTAAGTGTTATTTATTATTAGTCATGTTAGTATTTATGGCTACGTAATTATTAAGAAGAAATGACTAACAGCAAACTGTTCGTATTACAAATTTATTTTTCTAAGTTCTGTAGGATTTCGAGGGAAAAACAAGTTAGGGTGCTATATTCGGCTGTGCCGAATCTTTGATACCCTCCACCGACAGTAGTGGGCTCTATGATAAATACATATATATTATACTGATTTCTGGTATTACAAAAAATAAATTAGAATAAATTTCAATACATCAGTGTAATTAGTTTTAGCGTTAACAGTAAATTAAACATATTTTTTCTTGCCATATGAATTTAAGTAAGAAATTTTACCGCAATTTCTATATCTGTGATAGTTTTAGGCGAATTTAATTATTTTCCCAAAGTGGGCTTTATTTGGCCTAGGCTAAATTATGGACCAATCGTCACGAAATTTGGCAGTGTGATTTCTCGTTCTACAAAACTATGACGTCAAAATTGTAGTGTGCTAGAATTATTTATTACGATTTAAGGCGCACTAAACGGTTTTCCGGGAGTAGGGTTTATATGGGGACTAATGTAAATTATGGACAGATCTGCAAAAAATTTAACAGTGTGATATCTGGTCCTATAAAACTATGACGTACCAAATTTTAGTATGCTAGCGTTATTTATTGCGGTTTTAGGCGTACTAAACTGTTTTCCGCGAGAAGTGTTTATATGGGGCCTATAGGCCATATATGGTCAATTATGGACCGATCTTCACGAAATTTGCCAGTATGATTTGGATTCGTATAAAGCGAATTCGTGCAATATTTTATATCATTCCGTGGATTATTCCACCATTTATGTTAGTTTTGTATCAAAATTATCAATTTTTTTAGGGTGGTGGTTCCACATTTTGATTCATAGTTCTGAACCTACTGAACCGATTTTGCTGGATTTCAATCCCAAACTGCTTAGGATAACTACATGCAATTCTTTTGCGTTTTTCGAAAGTGAGATGGTTTTAAACAGACGGACAGACAGACGGACATGGCTAAATCGACTTAGAATTACTCAGGGAGCCAGAATATATATACTTTATGGGGTCTTAGATGTATAATAAAAAAGTTTCACACGGAATGACAAACTTAGTATACCCTCATTCACGACAGTGGTGGTGGAGGGTATAAAAAGAAAACAGTCTATAGAAAAAAATGTTGTACAAAAACATTAAAGACATTGAATAGAACATCTGGCTTATGAAACGTTCATAAATTAGTGAGTTGAGCTGAACCATTGAGGGGCACTCACAGTTTTGTTTTGCAATAGTCTCAAAGGGCAAAAAAAAACTTATGAAAGGAAATAAATAAATATTTACTGCAGAAGACAATGTTTTAAGAAAAAAAAAAATTATGAGTAAAAAACTCAAATATATAACTAGAAGTCTTAACCCCGTTTACACAACTTACCGATAGCTAAAGGCAGCATTTTATCGGACGTATAAAAAGTGTTCCATTGTTAAAAATTTATAACCTACCAGGTACGATGAACCTTCCTTTAACTTATCGCTCACTTTATGTTAGAGTAAAGTTGCAATAATGGATAACTTTTTATACGGCCGTTAAAATCCAACCTTTAGCTATCGGTTAGTTGTAAAAACGGGCCTTAGTGTTGTATGTGCTTAAACGGGTGGAGCAAAAAGATTTATTATAACATATGGTACGGTCTATAGTACAATCTATTGTCTGGGCTATAGTATGGTTTAAGTTTGATCTATTGGCTGGTGTATAGTCTCGAATAGAGTCTATTTTACTTTCTGGTACAAAATATGGTGTATGTGCTTTATACTATCTATATTTCTTTACTATCTATATTTTTTTTATTATATGTTGTCTGATTTAAAGTAAAGTCCCTTTTTGGCGTATAGTATTATTAATATTTAGTATGATTTTGATTTATATTTTTAATTAAGGCAGGGTTACAACTTGCATATGATCCCCGATATGTTAATGTCATTCGGAATACGTTAAGAAGGGTTATGTGCCCGTCTCTGGTCAATGTTCTAGCCTATACCGTCGTCTACACTCTGTTCTATAGTCTGATCTTTACAATCTGATTAATACACTAGTTAAAACATTGGTCTATTGTTTAGATTTAGTCAGGCTTATTTATATACAGTCTGATCATTACTGTGGTATACAGAATGATCTGTACTTTGATTGATAGTCTGATATAAGACGCAATACAGAGTGTAATTTATGCTCCAGTATATATTCTGATCTATACTCATGTTTATGGTCTGGTATATAGTCCGATTCATAGCCCAGAATATATTTTTATCAATACTTTGATTTATACTCTCGTCAATATTTTGGTCAATTCAGGTCCACAGTCTGATCTGTAACCAGATTAGTACCTTAGAGGTTATATTATCTTTCGTCAAGTCTACACTCTAGCCCATAGCCTAATCTGTACTTTATTTTATTATCTGACGGTATTGTCAATGGTATTGTTTAGAATAGGGCTATGGAGTCGTCAAATTAGTTCTAACTGCAACTCCAACACCTGGCATTTTTTAAAGTCTTCCTCCGACTCCGACTTCGATCCTTAATGCATAAGCTGTGGGTTATTGATTTAACGTAATATTTTATTTTTGAGATATTTAAATTATTTTTCTTAATTCTTTTAATAAATAACAAAATACTATAATATCGGAAACCTCTTAATGTCTCAAATAAAACTGAACTAACATTTATAAATCAGCCTGTATTTATAGCGCACAGCCTATAAACCTTCATGTTCTATTTTTCCTTATGTTAATCCCGCGAAGCTCTACTCTTATCTGTAGGAGGCCAGAGTCTCTGGCGGAAATCGAACCCGCAACCCCGGCACTGATAGACTAGTTTACTGCCAGCTAATCTGAAGTCTAACTTTAGGCGACTAAAGTTGGAGTTGAACAACAATTATGCATAACAATTTTAAACTAAAACGACATAAAGTTATATCTTCCAATAGAAGATTAATCTAATTTCGTATAAATATATTAAAACTTACTTATTCATAGTGAACTGTAAAATATTTCGTCGCCAACTTCGAAGAACTTTTCTTTTGGAAAATATTTAAAAAATTCTTTGAATTTTTTATGCAAGTGTAATACCAAGACATTTTTTCGGAGTCGCTAGTTTTTGTAGGTACTCCAACTCCAAATCCAACTCTGGTAAAAACACCTCGACTCCGTCTACACACCCCTGGCTTATAGTCTGACCTGTAATCGAATCTATACTTTCTACATGGTCTTTAGTGTGGGGTTGTCTAACCAAAAGTTTATTGCCATCTATGACATCTTAATAAAACAAACTTTCTCTTCCACATTTCCATACAGGACACTTCAGAATTATAGCAGATACTTATCGCATCACAAACACTAATTAAGCAGAACCTTAAGAACTTGCAACTTATCCAGTGTTACCACCAGCAAAATTTAAAACTACACTTGAAATGACGCAAAATTACCCAATTTAAATCAAATTACATCTGATATCAAATTAACGTTTAATTGTAAAGAAGCTTTTACAAAAAAGAAAGTAAATAGTCAGTCAATTCCGAACATTTAATACAATATACCACAATATTTACAGGCAAATTTTTAAGATTATTCCCTTCGTAAGTAATAAAATTATGTTTTGACTACATCTATTTGAGATTTTTTTTTTTTTAAAGTAATTTAAGGGAGGGGGTTTATATATGACCAACCTACCAGCCATTTTGTCATGGCATAGTAGCAATTTTTTTTATTAATACATACCAATATTTTCGTGAGAGGTATTTTTATGGGAGCCATGGTCAAATGAGGACTGATTCGAAAACTAATTTCGTAAGATAATTTAAGTTGCAATAAAATATTTGTATTTGAGCCAAATGTTGTCCAAATACCAACATAATAAGAATGTTTATGGGCGCAAAGACTTTATTAGGAAAAAAGTTCGTATAGGGACTATGTGAAACTATGCACCGGACCGATTTTCAACATTTTCAAAAAAAGTATGAACCAAATTTCATTAAATTATCATAAAAATTGCGACCTGTTCTCCGCGCTGAAGGTCTTCATGGACAGACAACCAGCCAGCAGAACAGACAACTCAGATACTGATTCTAAGTCAATCGATATACTACAACAATTTGTATGTGTTTCAGGTATCAGCACACACTCATAGTACCCTATTCACTTAAATAATATCAATATTAATCGTTATATTAAGATTCATATAGTAAATCAAAAAAATGTAACACAAATAAAAATTAAAACCTCAAATAAATTAATACAAATTAAATAAAATCTTAAAATAATAAGTTCTACTTCCATATAAATATCTAGGTAATGTTCATTGCCGTTCCTTTGTATACTCTATTTAGTAAATAAAATTCCTATAATGGTATCAAAGGACAGTCTGTTTCTCAAATTAATTTAGCAAATTCGTCGCCCGGGGGCTTAAGTGCTCTATGTGCCAAAAATGCATTTTGAGAAAATCGATGTTGAATTTTAACATATTTTTTTTATAAAACAACTCGATAGAATTTTGTGCTTTTCAAACCATATATTTGTTTGAAAAAGATGATTCTGATCGCATCTATAACCGGATATTTTCTAACGGTAATAAAAATCATGTTTGCTCTATACGCCACCTTAAGCATATTTCCTTGCAAATACATACACGTAGGGCATAGTATCATTAAGAAAGCAGTAAAATACACCAAAAAGTTTTAGTAAAAAATTTATTTATTTATTAATGAAAAACAAATACAGTAATTATAAATTCACAAACGATAATACAAAAATCATTTTCTTATTTTATTTGGGTTGTATAATAATTTTTGTCTGCTTCAGAAATAAAAAAAATTGAATAAAAATTTTAAATCAGAAAGTTTATTATTTTGAATTTCTGCATTTTTTTAACAATACTTATCTCTGTTTCAAAAATATTTAACGGTGTTCGTAATTTATTCCGGCAACCTTTTTTTATGATATTTCCTGTTTGGAAATGAGGCTGCAAAATTGAGTTTTTAAATTTTATTGTGAGTAATTTATTTTGAATATACTGATGACTATTGACATACTGATGAGTAAGACGGCAAATCCCCACTGAAGAGATTGTGTGGTTACAATCGAAACTAGTCTGGGCAACCTGTCCGTGAACGCCTGGGTTCAAATCTCAGCGCAGTCAATAATGAAAAATTATCAATAAAAATTTTAATTAATTTCATGTTGTAAAATTCCTGTCTTTATAAAAATAATTTAATGAAAATTAAATTCAATGAACTTAAGCCTTATTAAAAAATATCTAAATTTGGATTAAAAACCATTAACAGTTCAACAAAAAAAAACCACAATACTAATTATTATACTGAAGAACTTTAATTTTAGTAAACTGAAGAATCGAAAAATTTAGTTCGAGAGATATCTTAAAAAATTCTTAAAATGAGAATTGCATTTCTACAACCTTAAGTTTTATTTTATTTGTTTTGAAATTTTTTAAGTAGTTAACGAGTGACAAAATACTATGAATTTTTAAATGTTTGAGATATCTATCTAAAGCACTGTGAACGCAATCTATATCTTGGATTTGTGCATGCCCAGGCTCAGAAAACTTTTGAATAATACTTTTGACCTCTAAATAGTCTGGCAAAAGTTTAAAAATTGCTGTGGACTTTTGATTTTTATTTTGGGCAACACACGAATCGCTCCACATAACTATATATTGAATAGTTAAATGTTCTGTCACCAGAGTATTGAGTATTTTGTATATACAACTACTTATTTCCCAACCTCCACGACTGTTAAAAAAGATAATTTTTCGTTGAAAAAGATAATTTTTTTTAAAATTCTGTTAAATTCTTCTTTAGCAGAATTTTTCAGTCGATTTCTGACAAATTGGGAAATTGCAGACTAACGAGTAACAGCTAAACCTAAATTAGCACGTCAAGCGTTGCACTGACTGTAGCTGTCGGTTTCTCACTATCAACAAAAAATACAAACACCTTTACAGTAAGAAATTAGTTACTTTATAGCCTAATGCAACGCTTGACGCATTTATTTATTTTTGGTTGTAAGAGCTACTATAGTACTATTTTACTATAGTATACTTTATAAAAGAGAGAACTTTTAATAATTCTTTATAACGGAAAAATATATTTAAAATATTTGCATCCAACAATTTCAACTGCACGTTGAGCAAAATGTCCAGCAGAAATCAATTTCAAGATTTTGTACTAAAATTTTGCTCTATACGCCATTAAATGACGTATAGAGCACAGTGACACCGAAAGGTTCTGTTTAATAAGGTATAGAGCAAAATGGACACGATTTATCTCAGTAATGAGGCGAGATAGCCGAAAACGGATTGCAGATTTAAAAAATTTGGGGTCGAAAACCTAAGTTGGCGTTCTTAACTCAAAATTATCAAAATGGCGTATGGAGCACATAAACCCCCGGTCGACGAAATATTCAGGGCGCTTAATATTTCTCAACTAAATCATTTTAAATGTTAAACACAAAATTCATTCCTTTTTGTAATATTGGAAACATATCTTCCTCCAGGGGGTGGGGGGTTTTTTAGTATAAATATCTTCTTTTTCCGCTTAACCACGGGTTCTAAATCACTATGAATTTAATATTTCTTCATAAACTATGGAAATCTTTTATTTTTAATAAACAGGGACTTTCTAGATCAGCAATATCTTATATGGTATAAATTTTATCAATAAATTAAAATCCGTATACATGTTTGGGGGATTCACAAAGTAGTCATACAGTTGTAAATATGTCATATGTCTTAAAATAATTGCAAGAAATATATATGACTGCTGTGGGCAACCGCTTATAATTTAGATTTCTACAATTATGACGAATCAATGAAAAAAGCGTTGAAAGTTTTATTTTGCTTGAAACACAACAATATTTTTTTAAACACTTGTAAAATATTATTTGGGACATTATGACGATATGACTTGATAGTACACCTCGTGAATCAACCCAATTTTTGGTTTAAAAATGAAAGAATTTGAAATTACAACTGATCTACACCTCAAAGAAATTGCCCACGCTCTAGCCATGTAAAAATTACACCAAATTCGGGTAATTACCCACAAAGTAGCAACACTGAACTTATCAAACATAATGCTCTCTTAGCCTCTGATTGGTACATGAGTTAGTTGAGCCCCATAAATAGGCTCTATTAGAATAATAATACAATCTATTTATAATTCATAATAGTCCAGCCACAGTTTGGCCTTTTTCCGTTGTTGTCCTGCAGAGAGCAAATACCTAAAAAAAATTGTTTAAAAAAATCAGATAGTGAATTTCGTTTCTCTTACAGTTTGAAAACTTTAAAAAAAAATTAAAGTTTCTTGGAAACGTCATAAAAGGTAATAATAGTTTGTGGTTTTCCAAGCAAAGCTAATAAAGTAACACAATAAAAATAATTTATGAGATTAATGTATTTTTAACACACACCCACACATATGAATATACCTACACACAGCCCTTTACATATTAGGGTAGAGTATCGGTGTATGAAGCAAATTTAGAATACCTCCAGAATGTTGCATCTATTTAAATTAGAATAAATTGTTTTTTTATTTTTAATTTTTTGGACGTCCTACTACCAGGGCTGGAACTTGAAGCAATTTTAGAAATTTAATTTTAATATGCTTAATTAATATAAAAATCTTATTAATTTTTTTCTTTCAAGCCTACACGTAACAAAAAATCTTGTGCTAAATAAAAGAAACTTAAAATTGAGGAAATCCGAGAAAAAAATAAGAAAGTGAAAAAGCCGATTTTATTTCCCACACAAATAAAAAAAAAATATTTTTATACTTTAAACAGAATTAAAGCATTTTTTTGCAAAAAACAAGTTCGTCTTTTTCCACTTAATGTCTATTAATCAGAGACAGAGACTTCAGCTCTCAATTCCATTATTACAACTTAACTTTAATCTGCCAACTTTAAATTATCGCTCACTTTAGGCGAAAGTTAAGTTGTAAAAATTAAACACTTTTTATACGGCCGATAAAATCCTACCTTTACCCATAGTTAAGTTATGAAAACGGGTCTAAGTCTTTAATGGAATAAAGTTCTTTGACTGAATCATCACAAAATATTGAAGCAAAAACGCCAGCTATAGATACATACATATTTGCTTAATGTTTTTATATCCAATATTCTTTTATAACAGAGTCTAGTTTGCTTCGAATTTTATCATTTATTTCGCCTTCAATCCCATTAATTTTTTTATAGCTTCGTCAATTATTTTTATTTTGTTGTGCAACAAACTGTTGAAGCTATTGTATTCTACCGGGTTATCAATTTAGTGGTTTCAAAATCGCCGATCGGGCAAGTATGCAGCTGTTAAATATCTGGCATCTGACGTGTCATTTATTTATTAAAAAGTTTGCCATTTACGAATACGGATCGTTTAACAACCTTATGCGTAATGCGTAAAAATAGTTAAAACTTACTACGAAAAAGATTGGTACAAATGTGGCCCCGTTTCGTGCATTACGGGGTGATTATGGACATCATAATCGACCTACTGTGCAAGGAATCTGCAAGATTAACAAGTTAGAGTGCTATATTCGGCTGTGCCGTATCTTTGATACCCTCCACCGACAGGAGTGGGCTCTATATTGTAAATACATATGTATATATTATTAGCTAAGCTTCACAAAAACGAACGTCAGCATTAAAATTGGTTGCGGTTTGGACCTATATTAAATTATTGACCGACAATAAGAAAGTTTTATGCATTTCTTGTTAGAACTTTGCACTGGCTTGGGTAAAATATCATGATTCGTAACAGTTTTCGCCGAACTAAAATGATTTTTAGGAGGGTAATTTGTATTGGATCTATTGTAAATTATGGACCAATCATTCCCAAATTCTGAAGACTGATTTCTGGTATTACAAAAAATAAATTAGAATAAATTTCAATACAGCAGTGTAATTAGTTTTAGCGTAAACAGTGAATTTCACAAAATTGCATGATATTTTTTCTGGCCATATGAATCTAAGTTGGAAGAAAGTTTACCGCAACATCTATATCTGTTATGGTTTTAGGCGAATTTAATTATTTATCCAAAGTGGGCTTTATTTGGTTTTAGGCGCAATAAACTGTTTTCCGGGAGTAGGGTTTATATGGGGCCTAGTGTAAATTATGGACCGATCTTCAAAAAATTTTACAGTGTGATTTCTGGTCCTATAAAACTGTGATGTACCAAATTTTGGTTTAATAGCGTTATTTATTACTGTCATAGGCGTACTAAACTTTTTTCCGCGAGTAGGGTTTATATGGGGCCTTTGGTCAATTATGGACCGATCTTCACGAAATTTTACATTATGATTTGCAGTCATATAAAGCAAATTTGTGCAAAATGTTTTATCATTCCGTGCATTATTCCACCATTTATAATAGTTTTTGTATCAAATTTATCAATTTTTCATGTTGGTTGTTCCACATTTTGATTCATAGTTCTGATCCTACGAAACCGATCTTGCTGGATTTCAATCTCAAACTGCTTAGGATAACTACAAGCAATTTTAGACCAAGTTTGTTCTTTTCTTTTGCGTTTTTCAAAAGTGAGCGTGTTTTCAACAGACGGACAGACAGGCGGACATGGCTAAATCGACTTAGAATTACTCAAGGAACCAGAATATATATTTTATGGGGTCTAAGACATATAAGAAAAAAGTTTCACACGGAATGACAAACTTAGTATACCCTCATTCACCACTAGTGGTGGTGGAGTGTATAAAAAGAAATTTAAAGAGAATCACTTTCTGAGTCTATCTTACGATGTCCGTCCGGCTGGCTGGCTATCAATGTAACCTTGTGCGCAAAGTACAGATCGCAATTTTGAAGATAATTTGATTGGATTTGTTCTGTTTGGCCTATTGAAAATGGAGAGAATCGGTCCATAGTTTTATATAGCCCCCATACAAGCTGCTTTCCGAAATAGGGTCTTTGAGCTCACTATGAAACCAATTTTAATGAAACTTAAGCTTTGCATTTTTTAAAAAATGGAACCACGAAGGGAGTTAGGGGTCAATTTCGGCCTCTGCGAAACTATCTATCAGATTTAAGCCCTATGCATAAACTGGGTCACAAATAGGTGCATTTGCAAAACCAATTTCTTATATACTGTGGTGTAGGGTATCAATTATATATTTATCAGTGATGGAAAGTTGAAACATTGAGATGGTACTGACCACCAAGCAAAAGAGTACTTTATTCAAAATGTTGGTCCTTTTTTATAAAACATTTATTCTTATTATTATAAAATATATTCAAAACTTTAAAAAATAAAAAATTAATTAATTTTAATATAATAATATAAAATTTTGGTAAACAAACTAACAATTAATTCATTATGATATAAATATATATGTAAATGCAAATGTAAATACACACAGGAAAAATCAGCGTAAAATCGTCGAAAACGAGGTTGATTTTACATTTTTTCGGCAGTGATTTCACTTAATAGTTACTTCATGTAAATCATGTAAGAATAACATAAAGTAACTTGCAAGCAACATTTTTTCTATTAAAATAACTTTAATTCATTTTTATTTTAGAATGATTGTGAACAATTTCCCCTGAACTAGGCAGAGAGAAAGAATATTATTATTTTGTTTTTCTGTTGCACTTTGTTGTTTTCCCCGATGTTTACAGAAGCACTCATAGTTAAAAGACACCAGCAGAAAAGGCCCGATATGATTTCGTCATCATTCTACTTCGAAAATTGGATGTATTTAACTAAATAATTATAACGAAAAGAAAACGAATACGGGAATTTTTCTTCTTTTTAAATATAAAAATAAAAAATTCTTGTTTTTCTTCTTGTAGTGTTTTCACACAAAACACTTAAAACGGGATTTTATGGATTCCATATTGAACAATGTTATTTTAACATTATACATTTAAAAGTAATATGAAACAATGATCATTTTAAATAAAGTCCGTACTTTAGTAGAAATTTACTATGAATTTCAATCAGCATTGACATTGGTATTTTTTCTCTGTGTATATGTAAGTGCATATACTTTCTAGAAATGTAAAAATGTTAACTGATTGAAGTAGCCTACATTTTTTGCCAAGTTTCAATGCATCGTTTTATTTTCGTTCTCATTTTCCGAGCGAAAACTTTATTTTACATATTTTCTAGTGGTGTTCAAAATATGTTTGTAAACTATTGGTGAGTAAAAATAGTGAATACATACTGTGTTATACACTTTTCGAAACTATGTAGTCGAAATGCATTTTAAATGACATTTGTGCTGGAAAAATATCAATATTTTTGCGACAAAACATGAAACGAAAAAGAACATTAAATTGTATGTTATCCTGTATGTTATTGGCAAGTCGAATATGTTGTCAATGTTTAAAAAAAGTCACCTTGGATTTCTTTACAAGCATAAATAAATAAGAGTACTAAAACTGACGCGGGGGTACTGTGGAATATATGAAGAGATATAGTACTGAAAATAGTACCATAGTACTGAATTTTCCATCACTGATATTTATAGTCTTTGATCATATGGTCGGGCTTCACAGACTATACTTTCTTACTTGTTTTATTTATTTTTTGTCTAAGTTTACAAATTTTATAATACATCATGTGATCGCAACAAAATTATCTTTGAAATACAGCCTGAAAAGAATATTCTCAGTATATTTTGTATATTTTTGTAATGAAGCAATTCAAAATTATAGGTTTTCCCAAATCGTCAACAAAAAACTTTTTTAAACTTTTAAGGCCTGGGAACTGATTCTGGCAGTCGTGATCGTATACTTTTTCGATTCTAGAGCAATTTTATTTCTAATTCTTTCAGCCGATACTGAACGAATCGAAATTATTTTTTCAGTGTTGTGAAAACTCAAATAAATGCTTTACCCGAGGAATTTAAAAATTGTTCATCTTAAGTTTTTTCTGAAATCTGACCTTTTATATATAAAAATTGTGGATATTTAGATTGTAATGGTTTAAAACAACTAAAACAAATGTTAAGTGTTCATCATATAATGCCACAGTGGAGGGCTTTTTTCATTATTTTTCCCATGTGCTATTCCAAATGCTATTCAAAATTAAAATTTGCAAAAAAAAAATATGACGCTCAACCCTAATACACATGTGTATAACTTTAACTGCAGACTACATGATTATTTATATTTTAAGGTCGGCCTCATAAAAAATTATTAATCTTTTAAATTTTTATTTTTACTTGTTTGGGCTTCTCTAAGTGAATTCACTTTTTTCTGAAGAGCCTACAGTTTTGTTTTATATTTGCGGTATAAGATTTTTTTGTTTTTATGTTTGTCCATAGAAGAAAACAGCCAACAAACAAAAAACAACAGTAATAACAGCAACATCAAGAGAAACATTAAAATAATTTGTATATTGAAAGTATTTCATAAAACTTTTCTATGAAAAACTTTTCTATTTGCCTGGGAGTAGAAAAGATAATTTAACAACTTCAAATTGAAAACTTTATAATGAATTAGAAAGTTTAATAATTTAAAGCATATTTTAAGGCTATTCAAAAAGAAAATTATGTTTTTACATATTCTAAGGAAATACTGAACATTTATTACTTTTATTATTTTTATTGCGATTTAAAAGAAAACACTTAACATTTATTATCCAAAGTTTTTACCTAAAGAGAGGAAAATGGGAAAGAATAATTGCTTTTTACTGTTTTTCATCCAAAATCGATTAACTACAACTTAAAGAAAGCGATCAATACAGTTTTTTTCTTTCTCTCCGATACATTTGGCATAAGTAATAATCACATAAATTCTTAATGAATTTCTATTTTAAGTCGAACGAGGAAGAAAAACAATAACCTAATGATATGATAACAAAAACTAACGCACTCTCTCTCACTGTGTAAATTTATTACTTTGCTAATTACAAAAAAAAAAAAAATTAAAAAAAATGTATATTTTCTATCGTTCGTTTTATTAATTACTCACATTTAGACTTTACGGATTTTTCTCTTTTCCCAAACGGGTGAAGCATTTAAATATTAATGAATTTTTCGCACGCATACTACAATACGATGTAAATATTCCTGGTTGTGTTAAAAGCAATTTTTTTGCACATACGTTAAGGCTGTTATTAGCAACAAGAAATATGGCCTACTTTTAGGGAAATAATCATTTAATACTCGTTATAGTGCACATTATTTTTTATTTTTTTTTTTTCTATAATCAAAATTACTCAATGCTTTTACACAAATCTAGGTGTTTTTTTTTCTTCTTCTTCTTTATAAATTTTATTTAAAGCACAATAGTAAAGCATTCTCTTTTAGGGAAAAAGAAACTTTATAATGGATAAAATTAGCTATTTAATAAGTTTTTATTTTCCTTAAGTCCGAGATTTGTTGTGATAGGAAGATAAATGTCTTCAAGGAAATATTTTAAGTATCTCGAAAGAAAGAAGGCCCCAAAAAAAACAAGTTACAAGATGCCGGATGCATATCCAACCAGGTTTTGATTTGTTTAACTTTGAAAAAGTGGAGAATATGTCAGATAGATTGCTCTTTGAGTGTAAAATATATTCCTCCCATATAAAGTCAAAATCGACCAAATCATTAAAAGTCAGACAAAGTGTGGTTTACAAAGCGGTCCATCCACAGGTTTTTCAATATCGGGTGATTTTTTTAGCTGCATGAGAACTTTTGATAGCGATAACTATGGTTTGGCAGATTAGAATGGCATTTTCTATTGACATTTCTGTTGAGTAAGGCTTGTCAAGTCACTATGAATCGCTTAACGCTAGAACAACGCTTCCCAATTGTGGAAATTTAATTAAAAAAAATTTCTGGTGCCAAATTACTGCACTCGAAATCGATCGAAATTACAATACAATTTAAACGAAAATTTCGATCGATATCGAATGCCATAATTTGGTCCCTGGTTAAACGGCTACGCCAATAAGCGAAATTGCTGTATTAAAGCGAAGGCAATTATCGAACCCATTAAAATTCACTGCTTGGTAAGGCTCACGTGCTCTTTCAAAAGAAGCAAGGAGCTGCCATTATGGTGAAAAGCGAGCGATATCGAACCATGCTGACTGAATTTTTGCCTCCAAAAATAAATCAGCTCATTGTCAATAACATTTGGTTCCAACAAGACGACGAAACTTGCCATGCAGCGCGCTGAGCAATCGATTTATTGCAAATTCAATTTGGTGACAACTTTTTTTCTAAAAGTGGTCCTGTTCACAGGCCCCCACGTTTGTGGGGCTATTTTAAGTCAATGCCGACAAACCAGCAACTCTTGAAGCGTTGGAAGCCAATCACCCTTATTCCATTTAGCTTCGTCGTCAGCATCATCAAGGGTATCAAAGATTCGGCACAGCTGAATATAAACTCTAATTTGTTTTTTTTTTTTTAATAAAAAATCATCAAAATTTACAGGCAATTCACAGATTTTTGTTCATTTGGCAAACTTCGAAAATTTGCAATAAAAGTTTCAAAGAAACTTTTTAGCAATAAAAAATATTTTAAATAAAAACTTGCAGTGCTTACTTTACAAAATTATTTTTAGCCGCCGAGTCATTGAAAGAAAATATTGTTCTGTTTACGTGGTCTTCAATGGAGTCACTCGACAAGCTTTCCTTCCTATTCTAGTAGACTGGCTTTAATAAAACTACCATCGCTCAAAAGTCGTCGTACAATGTTAAATGTATCTTTTATGGTTAATCTTATTAATGGTAATTTTTGTTGTGAATTTCTGTTAAATTCTGTTAAATTTAATATACCTTGTCGCAATACTCGTCATTATAATCTGTTTTTTGTAAAGTTTTGTAGAGTAAATTACGCTATTGCTGATCCTTTTTCAAGATTATGTCGACAATTTAATTCTTTGTCTCAATTTGTTGATTTTTCTTTAAATTTAAATGTTATGAAGCATAAAATAATTGTTTATCTTAACTAGTAATTTTTTATGTACATTTGTAAATCCATCATGTAATTCATTAATTTTAAGTCAATCTTGTTATTAGTCAGTAAGGATAATGTCCATTGATTAAATATATGTGACAGCGCATAGAGAAAGGGACCAGTAAGGTAAAGGGAACAGTAAAAACCAACTACACAAAACAAGAGGTAGGGACGACCTACGCGCGTTTTCAAGGTTGACCAACACGTTCCTCATGAGATGTGTCGCTTTCAAATGAGACCAATACCAACACGCTCAGTGATGGTACACCAAAGATACACGTATTTAAATCTTTAAAATGCATCTCCTGAACAAAACCCTTAGGTCCCTTTCTATTTTGCTCGTCACATATATAAATAAATAAATAAAACATGGAGAGGTATGGACCAACATGAGTATATTTTGCTTTAACTTGAAATATAAAATATATTGTATTCTTTAAAAGGAGATTTATGCTAAAATGAAAAGAAAATCTGAAAAAAGGAAATGGAGCTAGAAATACGTGTTCAAAGGCAGAGACAACCACGAAGTCTGAGACGAATAACGATAACGTTGCAGGTCCTTCCGAGAAACTTAATATTTCGCGTTACTATTCGAGAGACTGAAACTGAAGTACAAATGGCTTAAGCAAGATATGGTGTCAAAGCGGCCTTTTTGTTGTGTTTGTAAAAGCTTTAAGTTGACCAAAACAATCATCTTCAGCGACATGGAAAAACAAAAAAAAAAACACAGTAATAATAAGGGGTTTCATGAAATCGCTTAAAATTGCTGTTTGTGCAAATGGAAAAACTTGCGACAGTCGTTTCATGAAGCCCCTTTTTAACTTTTGTGTAGTTTAATATCAAAGTTGTTTTTGGGAATACACACACTCAAAACGTCTTTTATGCAATGATATCAAAGCTTAAACAAAATTCCAACAATAAAACAGTGTGTTTATCTTTTCTTACATTCCCCACTACAATTAGTGGGAATTCTCCAAACATTAATTCTAGTTGTAAGTGGGTAAAGAAAAAACTAATTAAAAACAAAACACAAATTGCTTTTATTGTTTTCGCAAGATATCAAAATAAAAACAATTTGCCAGTTCAGTTTATTTATGCACGTGCACTTGCAAAAATTTATTATCAAAGTTGTTTTTGGGAGTACAATTATTTATTAAAAAATTTATTTGTTGTTTTTAATTCCCTATTTTTATTCTTGACTACAAAGAAAAGATAAACACACTGTTTTATTGTTGGAATTTTGTTTAAGCTTTGATATCGTTGCAAATAAGACTTTTTGAATGTTTGTAATTCTCATTCCCTCTGTAGTCTTATTTGCTAATATTTTTGGCTTTTCTAAGATGTTTTGGGAAAAACGTTTCCTGATAATCTGGCCTAAGCAACCAGTGAAATGCGCATAGAAAAAGCTTATCCTCCAACAATAAATTTTCAGTTGTTTTATCAAGAATGAAAATAGGGAATTAAGCACAACAAATAAAATCTTTTGTGTAGTTTTTAACAATTAATGTCACTTTTAATGAAACGCCAATAAAAAAAAAAAAAAAAAAAAATTTAAAAAATATTTTCTCTCCAATATTGGAGAGAAAATTAATGAATAAATTATAAATATTTTTTACAAATAATTGGCCTCGAGCACGAAAAAACTTTTTATTTTTAATTATAAAAAAAAGGTCGAAGGAATAATATTTATCAAAAATTATTTTCGGGAATGAAATATTTTATTAATTAATTCATTTATTAATGATGTGCTAATAATCCCAATTTTTGAATGAAAACACTGAAAGAAAAAAAAACAAAATTAAAAAAAAACAAGTTGCTTAAATAAAGCAGGCTGCTTGTTTTTTTAATTTTGTTTTTTTTTTCTTTCTATCCTCTTACAACTACAATTCGTGTTGGAAAAAAACTAGCCAATTGTAGGGGAATGTAAGAAAGAAAAATTGACGGTTTATTGTTGTGTCTTTGTTGAAGCTTTGATATTGTTACATTTAAGACCTGAGTGTTTTAAAATTCTTATTCACTTTATGGTCTTACTTGTATAATATTTTTAGCTTTTCTAAAGTATTTGGAAAAAGTTTCCTGACGAGCTGGCCTAAGCAACCAGCGAAATGCGCATAGAAACTAGCTTTCCCACAACAATAAATTTCAGTGTTTTCATTCAAAAATTGGAATAATATTTAATTTAAAATAAAAAATTTATAAAAAAGTTAAAATTTGTGTCTAAAAAGTGTAATTTGTTCTCAAAAATATCTAAAGAAATCCCAAGGACTAATTTGTTCAGACTATTCCAAGAATTTGTTGTTTTAATTGTTGAATTTTTCGTTGAAAAAGACGGTTAGGATAAAAAAATCTGTTTGTATAAATGCACAATTGAACAGCGCAAGTTTGCGAGTCAAAATTCTTGGGCAAACTTACGAAGTTTGTGTTAATGAACTCTTTCAAATTTTGACAGTTCATTTGCGAGGGTGTAAAAATACACAGTTTGCACAGATTGCGAAACTTTTAAGCGATATCATGGAATCTCTTAATGCAAAAAAGGCTTCGGAAAATGAAAAAATGCAACTGACTGTATTGTTTAATTTTTTTTTTTTTGTTTTTTATTTTGTTATGCTTTTTATTTATAAAAAAACGAAAATAAAAGATTTGTACAAATAGAAAAAAGTGGCATTTCAGAACATCTTGCTCTGAACAAGAATTCAAATTAAACCAATTCAAGAAAAAACTTGCCAAACAAAATAATTTCCATCCCTTTCAAAAGTAAGACATCAAACTCAATATAAAGAAAATGTTGTTCGGTCAAAAATATTCGCCGGAAAGCATGGATGAATCGAGCCTTACATTTATTACTAGCAGACTACTGCGTTATTAAAAAAAGTGAAAACAATTGAGTTAGTTTCCTGTGTAAGAATTTTTAATAAAAAAACCCATAACCTAAACTAATGCTATGGCAACTCTGCATTAACAATTTCATTAGTTAGATGTGGTTTACTGAATTTCGATGTGGCCATACAAGCATCGAAGATACCGAACCTTCTGGAAACGCAGTAAAGTAAAAAATTGAATTGAGCTGGCACATCATATAGTGTTTCTGCATTTATATTACAACAATTGTTTTTGTGCTGAATAATTATATAAAAAAATATATAAAAATAACAATATAAATTACCTTTTTTGTCCACTTCTTTAACACTCTTAGAAAACAATTTAATATACATAAGTAGTTTGCTAGTTGTGCTGCTATTTTTGATAATTGTTATGACATCTGTAAACCATTTGGCAGGTTTGCTTTTCCAGACAAATTTTTCGGTATGGGTTCTGCATCGTTCTGCAGAACACTCTCAGTAAAAATTTTTTCTCCGGACAAAAATATTGTTTTGAACGCATGGATGAATCCACCTTAAAAACAAAATAAATGACACAGAATATTGATATTTTGATAGGAGTCAACTGTCAGATGACTGTTGACAGAAGCAGTGTTGCCCTTTTAGTTAAGAGACGGGTAATTCAGAAAGTCAAAGAGCCACTAGTAAAATTTCTGGAAGATAAAAACCAATCACCACAAAATGTCTGAGGGAGAAAATCAATCGTATTACGGTTGTCGGCAGTTTCGTTTTTTGTAATAGATTAAAGAAGCACACAACCTGTGTTCTTGCATCTACAACGAAAAACGAATTAGTCCTTAATAAGACGGAATGTCATAAACCGTAATAAGACGGGATGTCATAAACTTTGCAAGAATATGGTTGGTGATTGTGTTTTTTATTGCATTAAAGCAAAAACATTTTGTTGTAAAAAAATTTTTTACTTTAATTCCATAAAAACCAAAATTGTTGTAAAAATAGAAATTCGTCTTTTGGTTGCCAGCAGATAAATTGTATTTGTTTAACCTAAATCCATTTAATTTAAAGCACTTTATTGCTGGTAATACATTCAATTCAATGAGAATATCTTAAAACAACAATTTAAAGCATACTTTTATGCATAATAAATAATCTATAATAAGAGTGTATTTTTGGGTTCAATATTTTTTTGTCTTATATGTTGGTCTTATTAAAAAGAAGGCATCTTAACAAAATGTGTCTGACCTTTTGTTTTTTTCATGTTGATAAAATGTAAAATATTTTTTTTTTTCAAAAAAAAAAACCTTTTCGGTGCTTGTCAATACCAAATATATTAAAATTAAATTATTTTATTTTCCCTTTATAGTCACGATTGAAATTAATTCAAAATGCTTTTCACACTATTGAATTGGTAAAATAAATTCTGGTTACGAAAATGAAGAACCCAAGAGTAGACACTAAAAAAAATGGAGTTTATTATATATAAAAGTAGTTGTTTTTCTATTTAAATGAATACCAACTTCTTTCAGACTTACTTATCTTTAAGTGAAAAGAACAACAAATAAACTTATTTTCTTGAATAGTTTTGTTACTGACTGTGCCTTTGTGCAACAAAGGACTAGACACTTAAAAAATTCCAAGACCATTTTGGTTAAGTTTATTGAATTTCTCATGGTATCAATAGCTAAAGGTCACAAAAAAAAGTTGTGGTAAAATAAGAGAACCAGATTTATAGACAAAAATCTTCAAAACAATTTAGTAAATTATTTAAACAACTTAAAAACTTAATAAAGTTCGATAAAAGTTATTTAAGCTTTCAGCTAAAAGTGAAATATTTTAAAGGTGGTTTTTTAACTGAATTTTCCTTAAATGTTTTTCATTGTTCCAAAAAAAATCTGTTTTAATGGGAATTTGGATTTTATTGGAATTTTTAGGGAGAGAGTTGCCACAGACTTTAGCCCCGAGTTTTTTTTCGGCTGTCCAAAATTTTTTTTCAAGGCGATTGTAGGTAAACTTTAACCACATGTAAAAGTAGGTTTGTTAATTAATTTATTGCAATTTTTTTTGACAATTTCATGTATGATAAGACACAAAATAATTGTTTTGAGGATTCCACATTGCACTTTGAACGTGGAAAACCTGTGTGACACATCCTGCTTCGTCCTTTTTGATCTTCATGCAACCCAGTGGGTAGTTTCATCAAATCTTTTGTTTTTAACAGGTTCAGCTATTGAAGATCTTTTTCGGGAGCCTGCGCTGTCAAATGGTAATGAGATTGATGAAATAAGTGATGATGGTGAATCTAGTGATGATGGAGCTGGTAAAGATGATCCTTCAATCGTTCCGTATAGGGATTTTAAAATATGATGGGTGACCTCTTTTGCTTGAAAGCACCGTTATATTTGTTGCATTCATTGATTAGTTTGCAGTTCTTAGCTGAAAATGAAGTAGAGACATGTGCTTCTTCCCTGCGATCGTAATTTATACGAGGGAACATGTGCCTTCTGTCCAAAAGCCAACTGTGGACTACCGATGAGCCCATACAAAAATATAAAGGGTGGTACCAAGATCTACTTTACATTGCTCGTAAATTTAATCAAATTCATGTTATATGTAAATTTAAAAAGCAAATTTTATTACAATTGTGTGATTCATTTAATGTAACATTAAAAATATTCCCCTGAAAAAGTCAACAAAAAACTGACGAAACGTTGTGTTTTTAATTTACATCGAAAAAATTTAGGCCCAATTTAAATTATATCTAAAACATAAAATTGAACCAAAAAACGTAAATAAATAATATACATAATGCACGATATTAATTGTTCGTCACACCTTAAGGTTCGTCACACCTTAAGGTCAGGTTTTTGTACAACTTAATTTGACATTTCGTTGTTTAAGTGTTTGACAAATTCAACCTTGAAGAGGTACATACATATTTTTGCAGCCTTATACGAAAATGGGCGTTCAAATCAAAATACATTTCGTGCACTTCGTGAATTTTTTGGTCAGCATAATTCACAATCAGGAGAATTGCGCAAATGAGAATCCACGACTGATTTTTCAAAAGCCGATGCATCAACAAACAGTGACCGTTTGGTGGGAATTAGGGGCTGGCGGCGTCATCGGGCCCTACTTCTTAGAAAATTAGATCGGCCAAGCAGAAGCCGTGAATGGTGTTCACTATTGCGAGATGATAACGGACCTCTTGTGGCCAGAAATTGAGGATATTGACCTGGACGATTCCAAGAGGATGGTGCTTCTTGCGACACAGCCAACGATACAATGGCTCTTTTGCGCGAGAAATTCAATGGCGCACAGTGGCTGAAAATCGTTTTTCATTGGCCAAAGTTCTGTAACTTTTGAACCGAAGGAGATATTTTAGTGAAATTTAAATTTTTTTTTTAACTTTAGCGTGAAATATGGCTTTTTAGTTATTTAAAAATGTCATATTTGTATTTAAATAATAATCATTAACATTTTTTATAATAATGGAACACTCAAAAAAATTTAATGTTTACGTTAGGATGAATCAGGGCAGCTATACGTTTTTCTGATTGTGTAACAATAAAACAATTTTTTATATGTACTACCTGTATTCTGTTCGATCACGATCAATATTCCCTATATCATAAAATTTTTTTGAAGGCAATAGCACATGATTTCTGTTACTTCTGCAAACATTTTGCGGAATAAAAAAAAAATTGTAAAAAAAAAATTCAAACAAAAAATTTTTTTTGAGTAATTTCATTAAAATTAAAAAAGTGTTAAACAGACGGGTCCAAACGGGTACAAGAGTATGTACAGGGTTAAAGAAAACACTTTCACCTTTCCTTCAGTGGTTTTACCTTCTTAATTCCTTTTGATCCGCAAAAGTTCTATTCTACTAAAATTGAAATTTGACAAAAATATAGTAGTTTAGAAAATATGTCTTAACTTTTTAAATATAAATACACAATAGTCGCACATATTACTTTTTTAAAGATAACAAGACTACCAACCTAGCAAATAAGCTATCAGGTCATTATCGATGATAGTTTTTGAGCAATGATAATTTCTTTCGGATTAAAAATAAAAAAAATCACTTTTTTATTAAATTTATAAAAAAAGTTGTGTTTAACAACATGGCAAGACCACAATTACCAATATTTTGAGCTAATTTTTTGGCTGCCTTAGTTTTAGTATGCTTACTATTAAATAAAATTAAAATTTTGGAAATCGGTGAAAAACAAAAGTTGGACTTTTGGCCAATGAAATAAAATTTTCAGCCACTGTGTGGCGGTGTTTTCTCACGTCGTGGTGATGTTATTGAGCCGCCACGATCATGTGATTTGACACCGTTGGACTTTTTTCTTTGGGGATATTTAAAAGAAAAAGTGTACGTCAATAAGAACAACTCAAGGGCTAACGGATAAGATAATTCGGCACATTAACGACATTGAAGCTCAATTAAGTCTCAGAGTCATTGATAATATGGACTATCGGATAGAGGTATGCCACCGAAACCGTGGCGAGTATATGGCTAATATGTTATTTTACACATAATTGTCATAGATCGTTCCATCATAATAAAAAATATTAAGATAATTCTCTGAAAACTTTTTGTTTTATTTACAGTTAATATCATGCGTTTTGGTTGTACCATCCACCCTTTAATTAAAATGTATTTGTATTATTATTATGCTAACGAGACCTTGCAAGACAGGTGTTAAGGGATTCATGAATTAAGACCCCAAAAAGATAGGCAAATAAATTTCACTTTCATCTTCAGACATAAAACACTTATAAACAAACGCCATTCTATATTATAAATAATTTGTAGTCTTGCTTCGTAACATAAAGGTAAAAAAAAATTAGAAATTTATTTTCACACAATGGTATAAAACAACAATCCTTCAACCTAACTTTAATGGTTTTCTTTAATAAATTACCTTTATAATATGATTGCCTAACTTAAGGAGCTCTTATGAATTTCATAACCTAAGATTGTTTTTATTTATAACGAATATAAATGCCTAAAAGTAGGCTCTTAATTACATTATTACTTTAGTTCAACATAAATTTAGCAGACCATAAAATAAATCAAAAATAAGGGAAGGAAATATTCAGTCTTATTACGGTTGTCGTAAACGACTAAAGGTACGTTCAGATTGATAAAATATTTAAAAGCAAACGTCAAATATTTCAATTACGTAGTCTGAACAAAAAATATTTTCGAGTGTGAAATAAAATAACAGCTGATTTTGAGCAAATAAAATTATTTGCTGGCAAACAAATATATGTCCAATGTGAATATAGTGTGAACACAAAAAATCAAATATTTTAGTAATTTTAGAGCAAACATTTATTTGATATTACAAAAAAATTGTAAGAGCAAACAACGACAAATAATTTTAGCCATGTTCCTGATAGAAGCAATTTCTCCTGTAAGCTTTCAGATCCTTTACAGCTTTAAAAGTTTCTAGTAATTATAAGACTTTGCTACCATGCCGGTGTTAGCAAATTTTTTCAAATTTCCGCTAATTTAGCAATTTTTATCGAATTTTTGCCATTCCTTATAGTTTTAGGCACTTTTAATAAATTTTATGACTTGTTTGATATATTAAAATTTTCGCGAATTTTCGCTATTTTTGGAAAATTATTTTTTTTTTTTGTTTTTTTCCCCGACATTTTGTTTTTTAACCTATTTAGCGATTTAAAATGAATTTTAGGGTTTCTTTTCAAGTTGCAATTTTTCGCGAATTTCAGCCATGGTTAGGTTAGGTTAGGTTCTATGGGCAGCCATCGAGAGACAGCTCACTTGGGTCCTTCAGCGGTCCCTTTGTGATACCCAGCGCCAATGCCCATCCCAAAGAGCAGTTACTCTGATGGCGTCACTACAGAGCCTAGCCAATTCGTCTTCCTAATGAAGAGAAGAAGCAATCTTAGTTATATTTTAGATAGATCCTCCAAACAGGAAAACACCGGTTCTCCCAGGTATTTTTCTCTGATGCCCCGTAGCCCAGGGCATTAACAGAGAAAGTGAAGCACAGTCTCCTCTTTCTTCTCATCATGACAACTTCTAAAGTAGTCGTTGAATTGAATGACCCATTCTTCTAGCATGAGTCCCAACAGACCAGTGTCCAGTCATGAACGACACCACAGTCCTGATTTGGTCCCTATTGAACCTCAGTAGAGATTTGGTTCTCCGTTCATAATAGCCAGGCCAAAGTGCCCTGGATATGGAGCAGGTGGACTCACGGGTCCATCCCTCTTGCGCAATTCTATAGTTCTCGCGCCGAATGAGTGACTTACAGTGAGCCATTGGAAGGTCAATCAATTGCTCAATGAATGTGTCATCCATACGACCACCTTCCTTGGCCAGCTCATCTGCTATCCGGTTTCCCGGGTAGTCTGAGTGCCCTGGTATCCATATAAGCGTTAACTCTGAATGTTCAGCAATCTCATTCAAAGACATCCGGCATTCCACAATTAACCTAGATGTCGTGTAGACACCCGCAAGAGAAGCAATGGCAGCCTTGCTATAACTAAATATACGTATATCTCCCGATACGCGATAATACTTTAGCCAGTTGGCTGCCCGCTTTATAGCCGAGATTTCCGCCTGCAGGACACTACGATTTCTGCCGAGGGAAATAATTGATTCAATTTTCACATTAATTAAATTTAAATACTTTTTAAATCATTTTTTTAATTGATAAAAAACTTCTTTCTGTGTACAGAAATTTATGGAAAATGCCTAAAGCCAAACGCTTATAAGCGAGAAATGCATTAAAAAGAATCTCGGTTTTATGCGTTACTAACGCATTTAACAGAATACCATCTTAATTTCGTTCACAACTTTTGACTGAATATCACTAATGCATAGTAAATTTTGTTTTCCTATGCTATCAGGTAATTTATGATGTGGTAATTATTTCATGTGAAGATTTTGTAAACTGAACTCTTAAGAGAAGCATAAATTTGTTTGGCATTATGTTGTGTGTTAATTTTAGAATTTAAAGTCTTTTTCTGTAAATATAATATTTTTGAGTTATGACGATGTTGCAGCAAATGAGCGATATGTAAAATTTATTAAGTGAAAAGAAGCAGCACATTAAGAATACCTAGGTAAAAAATTTGTATTGTCATAATTAGGGCAAACAACATTGTCAAGACAGTCATAGAATTATAGTAGATACAACCAATATGACACAATAGAACACTTTGTGAATTGCCTAATTATTTTAAAACACAAAGAAAAATAGAATCCTTTAAAGTTACAAACAAAACAAAAAATCTAGAAATTCGTTCATGCAATTAACCCTGAAATTTTGTTTATTTACGAAATATATAAAACACATTTATGAGTGTAACCCAATTCAGCGGGATGCAGTTAAGAGAAAAATTTGTACACAAATTAAATGGATCAAGGAAAATGTTTCATTCTAGAATTATTGAAGCGAGAAACTTACTTAAGCGTGATGCACTTATCCGTGAAGTACTGAATTATTGTAAGCGTCCTGGTTGACGGGCTTTGACTTCTGGCAGCCCTAAGCTAGGTCCTCTGCTCTACAACTGAGGAGACGTATAAAAAGTTAACAATCAGTGTTTCTAAAAGAAGGTTAAATCCCTACATGGAAGTGTTTTTGATACTAAAATTGTAGCGAAGGGAAAATCGGACTGAATTTTTATATTCGCCAAAATGTGGGTATTTTTTCCATACTGCCTTTACACGAAATAAATGCTTAAAATGTATTTTAAATGATGATTTAATATTTAAAGAAATGGAATTCTTAAGTCCAGAAGTCGCATAGAATTAATTTTTCTGCAATTGTAAAATCAATATGTGCAATTATAAAATTAACATGTTTTGAAACATGGTTTTGGAAAAGTTTTGGATAAAAACAGAAAAATGGAAAACTATAATGACAAAGTTGTATTTCCAAATTTATCGCAACTGGTACGGATTTTGTTTACTTTACCCAATGCAAATGCCGATGCAGAGAAACTACCAAAAAGCCACAAAACTTTAAGTTAAGTTTGCGTTGTAAGATCATTTCCGCAAAACAATGGAAGAGGCTGTATTAATTTCGAATGCACTAACAGTCAAATTAGAAAATTCAGTTCAAAAGAAATACATACAGTTAAGGAAAAAAAACTCTAAAAACAGCCCCTTATTTTGTGTTTTTAAGATATTCGTAAGGCAAATTAATAAAGCGTTTGCATTAATATATAAAGTACAAAAACAAGGTTTATTGACAAAACAGAAAGCTAATACAAAAGCAAAATAATAACAGAAATAACAAAAGCAATAAAAATTCACGAGAAAAAAGTCTACATACAATATAGTCGTTAAAATCGAAAACAATTTAATTTCATTTGAATAAATAAAAGAAAACAATATATCAATTTGGTTTAAATTTTGATGTTTGACAGTTGACGTCATCCGCCGTCATTGGTGGTGAGTGTAAAACGGCAAACCCCTCTGAAGAGATTGTGTGATTACAATCGAAAATAGTCGGGGCAACCTGTCCTTGAAAACATGGTTTCAATTCCCAGCTCAGTCAAGAATGAAAAATGATCAATAAATTTTAAATAATTTCATGTTGTAAAAATCCTTTTTTCATAAAAATAATTTAATGAAAATTAAATTCAATAACTTAAGCCTGATTAAAATATCGAAATTTGGATTAAAAACCATTAACAGTTAAATAAAATAACCACAATACTAATTATTGAAAACAAAATACATTTTTAATATTTTGTAGGACCACTTTGGGCTTCAAAAACCGCCTGAAGACGACGTGGCATAGACATCACCAAATTCTCCGTAATGCAGGGCGCAATTTCCGACCACGCCTGAGTTAGGACAGTTTTTAGGGTTTCATGATTTCTGTTATCATATTTGCGCGCAGATTTTTCCACAACGTCTCAAATATGCTCAATTGGATTGAGGACTGGTGACTGGGGCGGTGTATTGAGCTGTATTGGTACATGATAAAGAAGCCAGTCTCGAACAATATGCGCTGTATGCTTAGGATCGTTGTCTTGTTGGGAAATCCATTGGTTTCCCAGGCCCAAGCTTTCCACAGATGGCTTCACTACAATTATTCCCGCTACAATTATTTGGAATTCTCCCAACATTAATTGTAGTTGTAAGTGGGTAAAGAAAAAACATATTAAAAACAAAAACAAAGTGCTTTTATTGTTTTCGCAAGAAATCAAAATAAAAACAATATGCCAGTTCAGTTTTTTATGCACGTGCACTTGCTAAAATTTATTATCAAAGTTGTTTGTGGGAATACTATTATTTATTAAAAGATTTTGTTTGTTGTGCTTAATTCCCTTTTTAAATAATTGATAAAAAAAAATACTGAAATTTATTGTTGGAGGATAAGCTGTTCCTATGCGCATTTCACTGGTTGCTTAGGCCAGTGGGAAATGTAAGAAAAGATAAAACTCATCACTGATTTATTGTTTGGTATTTTGTTTAAGCTTTGATATCGTTGCAAACAAGACTTTTTGAGTGTTTGTAGGTAATTCTCATTCCCTCTGTAGTTTTGTTTGCTGATAGCTTTGGCTTTTCTAAAATTATTTAGGAGAACGTTTCCTGATGATCTGGCCTAAGCAACCAGTGAAATGCGCATAGGAACAGCTTATCCTCCAACAATAAATTTCAGTATTTTTTATCAATTATTTAAAAAGGGAATTAAGCACAACAAACAAAATCTTTTGGTAAATATAACTTTCATCCAAAAATCCATTCCTTTCTGTAAATGTGCCTTAGCAAAGTCCAGGCGAAGTTGTAGATTTTTTGGCTGAAATAAATAGCTTTTTGCGTGTTGTTCTACTTTTAAAGCCGCTATCATGCAAAACGTTTATTACTGTTCTTGATGAAACAGTATTATTCGAACACCTTGCAAACGGAAGACGGAGGTATGAACGATAGTCAAGGGGACGGAATGTCTGTGATATCGAGTCATGAGTCCGCCTGCGTCGAGGAAATAGTCACAAGGGAGAAGCTTAAGTGGGCTGTCAATACCTTCGACCCATATAAATCACCGGGTCCGGACGGTATTTTTCCGGCCATGCTCTGCAATATCCCGGACGACGCATTAATTCTGCTAGTGAATATATTTAGGAAATGCCTCAGTGGGAGGTATCTGCCTAGGGGGTGGAGAGAGGTCAGGGTAATTTTCAGACCCAAGGCTGGTAAGGCAGGCCACTCGAAGCCGGGAGATTTCAGGCCTATTAGTCTGTCTTCATTCTTATTGAAGACACTAGAGAGACTGGTAGACCTCTATCTTCGGGGTAATATTGGTACCCACCTCATTAGCAGCGCTCAACATGCCTACCTTAAGGGTAAATCTGTTGAGAGTGCGCTACACGAGGTGGTGGGTTGCATTGAGCACGGCCTGAGGCATAAGGAATATACTCTCGCCGCGTTTCTGGACATAGAAGGAGCCTTCAATAACATTAGGATTGAGGCGATCAAGGATTCCTTAGTGGAGCTGGGAGTTCAGGGCTTTCTGGTGGAGTGGATAGTCTGCATGCTTGGCAGCAGGATTATAAACTCTAGCCTGGGGGATCATAGGGTAAGGAGGAAGGTTACCAGGGGGACACCATAGGGGGGGGTTCTATCTCCTCTACTATGGTTGCTCGCGGTCAACGGTATTCTCAGAACATTTGATTCCAAGGGTATGAAAGACGTCGCCTATGCGGATGACATAGTTCTACTGGTCAGGGGAAAGTTTCTGTCCACGATCAGTGAAATTATGCAGGTGATGTTGGGCGAACTTTCGGATTGGGCAAAAGATAGAGGGCTGGGGGTAAACCCGGCAAAGACTGAGCTGGTTCTTTTTACCAGAAGGTACAGGATAGAAGGTTTTAAGGGGCCAGTGTTAGATGGCGTCGAGCTAACTCTATCTGACTGTGCTAAGTACTTGGGTAACTTCCTCGACTGTAAACTGTCTTGGAGAAGAAACACCCAGGAGAGGATGAAAAGAGGACTCAATGCCTACTACACATGCAGAAACTCCATCGGTAAGAATTGGGGACTGAGGCCGGATATGGTAAACTGGATTTACACATCGGTGGTTAGACCTATTCTTACCTATGGATGCACTGTTTGGTGGGATGCGTTGAGAGTGGACAGCTATAGGAAGATGCTTAACAAGGCCCAGAGGAGTGCATCACTTGGCATCACTGGTGCAAGGAGAAGCACGCCGCAGGCGGCGTTGGACATCCTACTACATTTGTCCCCCATTGAACATTATGCGAAGAGTGTGGCTGCCAGGAACTTACTTAGACTCTACGAGTCTTCGTTGATTAGACCTAGGCGAGATGACCACACAAGGATTCTATACGAAGTGGGTCTGCTTGATCAGGAAAGGGTTCCGGGGGGAATCTCGGATCATAGGAGTATGACCTTGGACTTCGGTGTAACACCACCGGTGGAGTTCCCGGATAGGGAAGTTTGGCGTGGATCCAACGGACTGTTTGAGGGGTGGGCAGTATATACGGACGGGTCCAAGATGGACACTGGCACTGGTGCTGGTGTTTTTATTGCTGACACTGACGTGAAAAGGTCATTCAGACTCCCGGATGAGTGCAGTGTCTTCCAGGCTGAGATCCTAGCGATCTGGAGGGCTACGGAAGTGATACTGGATCACATCGTGGGGGGATCTGTTGTGACAATCTACGTCGATAGTCAGGCTGCGCTAAGGGCATTGACAAATCACACGGTGCGATCGTGCCTGGTTGCTCGGTGTAGGAATGCTCTGAGAGAGCTCATGTTGGCATTCACAATAAGGCTGTGTTGGGTACCAGGACACTGCAAGGTGGATGGCAACGAGGTGGCGGACGAACTCGCGAGAGGGGGTTCGAATCTGGACTTAGAGGTAAGGGACAGAGGGGTAAAACCCCCCTTATGTCACTACTATGGGGTGTTGCGGGAAAGATTTCGTGATGCCGTTAACCGGTCCTGGAGGGATAGAACGGATTGCAGGGTGTCAAGGGCCTTATGGCCCGGATTGGACGCAGGTGCAACCAGGGTTCTATTAGGACTGGATAGGAGTAGTCTCAGGACTCTGATAGGGTTCCTGACGGGGCACTGTTCTGTTAGGGCGTTTATGGGTAAATGGGACATTGGGAGACCGGACTTCTGCAGGTTGTGCGGAGATGCCGAGGAGCTCGAGACGGTTGAGCATGTACTGTGCCACTGTCCTAGGATGCACGGCCCCAGGGAGAAATGGCTAGGGGCTAGGTTTCACGATGAACTGGGGTGTATCGCTGGATGTAATCCAACCGATCTGCTGGGGTTTGTCAGGGAAGTAGGACGGCTGTTTCAGTTTTTTTTTTTTCTTGAAAGCTTCTTCGGTCTTCCAGATCGTTGCTTGTTTTCGGTACTGTTGGTGTTTTGATGGTTTTTGACAATAGTTTGCACTGTAGAGCGACTTAATTTTACTAACGACTTAATTTTACTAATTTCTAATTGATTGATGTATTTCTCTTCTATTTAGCAGTTTTTAAGTTAAAACGTGCTTTACAAATCGCTTTCTGAATTTAAATGATTGCAATTTTTGAGAAATAAAGCAGATCAGGAAAACTAACGGTTTTTTCTTTTCATTTTCTTATTAATTTTAAGAGGTGCCAATGCTGTATGTAGACTTTTTTCCCACCGATTTCTATGTTTATCGCCAATAGTTTATAAATTATAATAGACAATCCCACGATGGCACACGTTATCGTTCGCATAGAGGATTACATTTAAAACAGCAATAAAATTTTAAAATTTGTTCATGTTTCAAATGTAACTTTCTATGCGAATGTTAACGTGTGACATCGTGGGATTGGCTATTAATATCTTCAAATTTTTTCTTCTTCCAACATTTTTAACTATTAATGTCGTAAACATTAACATCAAAATTATTTTTAATACGAGTATTATCACTAGTTCTCTAGAAGTTCAAAATAGTAGGGTGTATGTAGAGTTTTTTTCTTAACTGTATATTATTTATAAAATAACATTAATTTAAAGATTGTGTTTAAAAGAACTATTCGTATTTATTTCTTTAGAAAAAACCACTTGTTTTTGCTTTGAATTTAATCAAAAGTACCTAAAAATTTTTTAATTTTGTTACTTATTTTTTAATTAAATGCTTAACGATACATACATATTTATGCTAATAAAATAAGGTATTTACAACTATTGTTTTTCTTAGGTTTTAATGTCTAAAACGCGTAGGGATTTTTGAATGGAACATTTCTTCAACGTGTAGGTTAGGTAAAATCGATTTGTTTTGAATCGAAGGTAATTTTTCAAGAAATCTGCTGGCAACACTGTTTACAATCAAATAATTTGAAGAGTTTTTTTGCGATACCTATCAGTCAAAAAAAGTTTTTTAAAACATTAAAATTTTTGGTCACGGTTTACCTTTTGCTGGAAATGCCCATATGAAACCTTTGAGATGTTTACGACATTAAGAAATTTATATGGGTAATTCCATGTCAAATCGACAAAGAGTGTGACCCGACCTCTTTCGATTTGAATGAAATTTGGTGAGAAGGTTCTTTTCATCCTATAAGGAACATATATTAAAAAAATTCATTTTTTCAAAAGTTATATCATATTCAAATTGTCATAATTTCGCCGAATTAGCCGAATGTGTTGAGTATATTTTTTCAATATCTCCAAAACTACTTCACACACGAAGATGATTTGTATTTCATTTTAAAGAGAATACTTTGGGCTACAACAGTGTATTAAAAAAAAACATGCTTCAAAGAATCAGGATTTTTAAAGAACAGTATGAGGTATTATATAAAAAAAATCAACCAAAAAAATTAGGTTTTTGACTTAGTCCATTTTTAAAATTCAATATTTTGCAGATATTACACTTTTAAAAAAAAAATTGTATAATATACTGTTTGACATACAAATCATTTTCGTGTGTGAAGTAGTTTTGGAGATATTAAAAAAATAAACTCAACACATTCGGCTCATTCGGCGAAATTATGACATTTGGAATATGACGTAACTTTTGAAAAAAAAAATTTAATTTTTTTTTGTTAATATATGTTTCATTTCATTCAAATCGAAAGCGGTCGGGTCCCACTCTTGGTCGATTTAACATGGAATTTCTTATATTTTTTTCGGTTAATAAATTTGTTAATTTTTTTTTTTTTTTTGCTATTTTTCTTTCACTTGTCATTTATGCTTTCTGTCATTCCTTTCAAACTTATCTTGTCAATCAAATTGCAATGCTTGTCATTTACAACATTTGAAATTTCCAATATTTCACCTTTTTTTTCTTCTTTTAGGGAAAGTTTTTTTATTAATGCGTTTTATATGGAAAGTATGATGAGGGCACCACAAAATGCGTCAAATATATACATATACTACGTATGTATGTATGTATTTTTGATATTCACACAAACAAAACGAAATGATGAATGTATTGGTTTGAAAGCCTTTGACAAAGTTGTCATTGTTAAATTTTAAAGGTTCTTAATTTTGGTGGTTGTATTAAAATGCCTGTGGACGTTTTGTAAAATGCACAAATATAAATTTGTTGTTTTAAAAATGTTACTGAGTTTTTTCCTTATGAATAGATAATAAAAATTACAAAAAAAAAGATTTTTTATATATGAGAATCAAATTGTAAAATACAGATAATGACAAATGCCAACTGACATTAGAAAAAAGTAGACAATTTAAAAAATTTGCATTCAAAAAACTTGCAAACATTTTACATATAAAAAATGTTTAAGAAATACTTTAAGATTTTAAAGTGTCAACACTTTTATTACATACTTTACGACTGCTTTTGTTGTTGTTAAATTCTTGAAGCATACTTTTAGGCTGTAAATATTTGTGTGTGTGTGTGTGTGTGTGTGTGTGTATATATATGTGTGTGTGTGTGTGTGTGTGTGTGTGTGTGTGTGTGTGTGTGTGTGTGTGTTCTTATGCTTAAAAATTGTAAAGAAATATTTATTTATTTCAAGTATTTATTATATAAATAAAAATTTGTTTAGCACACAAAATATCTTCTAAGGTCTGTCTATAGACCCTATAGAAATTGTCTTTTTTATTTACACGCCTTAAATAGCGCTTTAAATTGTTTTTGTTATTTATATAACATATTTATCGGAATATTTGTTATCCCTTTTTGTATTTGAACAATAATATTCTCTGCTAAAGTTTGAATTCAGAGCCTGTTACTTCACATATAATCGATAATTCAGCGTTTTTTTTCACATGATAACAGTTGTATTTGTTGTTTTGTCAATAATCCTTTTTTTGAAATTTGAAAAGAAAAATTCGCAAAAGAAAAGGATTTCCTTGATAAAGATTCTCAATGGGGTATTTTACAAAAAAAAAAAAAAAAAACAATTGCTAGCATATTCCACTCAATAGAATATTTCTATGACAGTATTTCACTGCAAGTTTTACAAAATTGAATTTAAAAAAACCGATTTATATCTTATAACTCGGCTTTATTCGATTTCCACCTCTGCTAACTTTCAAACATTTTATTTTTGTAAGTGGGTGTATAATTTAATAATGCGGTATTCTCAACGAGTTTCTTGAACAAATGGTTTGTGTCTTTAATAACTTTTTTGGAATTTTTTATTATAAAAAACAAGTACGAACGTATAGTTGGTAAAGCCCGACCATATGATACCCTATACAACTATTTTTAAAAACTTATTTTTTAGAGTGACCAACGGGCAATCATAAACCCCCCAGAATAAATTTATGTTGTGAGTTTAAAATTCACGTAAAAGATTTTTGCGCCGAATATTTTTTAGGTTTCCCCATCTTTATCAGATTTGTTTGCCTTTAAGACCCATTATTGTCGGGCTTATAACAAGTTATTTACTATTTAAACTTAACTTTAGCCTATCCGGTAGGATGAATTTGCGTTTAACATATTGGTCATTCTAGTATAAAGCAAAGTTGTAATAGTAAAAAACTTTTTGTACGTAATACAAAATCGTACCTTTAACTATTGACAAGTTGTAATAATGGCCCTAAGTGATTAAAGGAGGGGGCTTAAATGGGACCTATGGTTAAACATTTTGTTATGAAACATTTTGTTATGACAGTGTAGCAGTGGTAAAAGTCATTGTCGCCAATTTGTGTGTCAATACAACATTTATAAGGAAGTTATGGTATTAAAAGCTATTTTCGGGAGTAGTATTTGTATGGGGGCTAGCATCAAATATGGACCGGTAAGATTATTCAGACTGTAATAAAACAAGTTTGGTCCAAATTTATTCTCAATACTAACATAATAATAGGGTTTATGAGCACAAAGACTATATTCCGAAAATAATCTTGTATGGGAGCTATAAGAAATTATGGAGCGGTGTTCGCAATTTTCCATAGGCTTGGTCCTTTGTCCAGATGGTTCACAGAAAAAATTATTAAATTTCTCCAATCACCAAATTTATTCCAAATTCATAATATCAAACAAACAAGTTGTTGATTTTGCACCAATTACCAAAATGCTTATATTGATAACTAAAAATTTTAAAAGTTTGAAAAAATATTTTCAATAAATGATATTTTTAATTTTAATTAAAAATGTCATCAAAAAACTTTACCATTTCAAACAATGTGTTAATTTATTTAAATAAATATTGACAATTCCCAACAACAATTCTACATGTTTAAATTATTTTATTTTAAACGAAAGAAGTGAATTAATATTTTTTGTTATTTAATTAAAATTTTATTTGAAAATTTACTTAAAAACAGATAAAATATTAATCAAATCAAAATTAAATTTTTAATTTTCTTTCAACTAAAAAAAGAATTGATTCAATTATCACATTTATTAAATTTAAATACTTTTTAAACCATTTTTTTAATTGATAAAACACTTTCTTCTGTGTTTATATGTACAGCCCGGCGGACGTGAATCGTGAGTATAACGATCGACGTAGTATACTTAGAGGCGGGTCCAGGACAAAACGCATAAAACTCTCTACACAATTGTGGTATGTGTATAATAAGTGCTGTTGAAGATGACCGAAACTTATCCTAAATATATTCCAACAATTTTAATATGCGAGAAATAGTTTGTGCTGGTCACCAGTGGTTATTTTAACGCGGAAGACAAGGAACACCCAGGTCCTGGTGAGGCAAGAAATTTAAATATTTTATAAATTGGAGGCATTAATTACAGCCTGACCCACATTGTCGATCGATAACTTAAGCCAGCCATAACAAGTCACTCATTATCATTCTCTCAAGCGGTCCACTCGACAGGTTTTACGTTTCATACGTAATCCACTTATTTTTTTGTCAAATGACTTTATTGTCAAATAAACAATTCCATAAACAAAATGCTGGTTTGAAAAAAAAAATCTTCAAAATATATAAAGAAAGCCATAAAAATACAACTATGTGCTACAAAAAAAGCAGAATAAAAAACAAAAGAGTAAACGAAAATCAGACATAGCAGAAAGCAAAATTTATACAATAGAATTTTGTAAAAAATATTTTATAAAATGAATTTAGTGTTGGTGTGTAAAGAAAAATTTCGTTTAATATTTTAACAAAATGCCTCTGTCGACAACCACTACACAAGTCAAATATTTTCTTAGTGGGCCGCAAATTTGTATGAAAGCTGTTATGTTATCGTTCGCTTGCATTGTCGATCGATTTATCGTACTGAAAATTTTTAGTGGAGCGCAAATCAGTTGTTTGTTTCAAACCTTACACCGTTCGACTACCATTGATTTCGATTAATGCAGAATAATGTCCTTGGAGTTCACTTCAATATAGAACATGGTATTCGCAATTGGCTTGAAACGATCTTACCTTCCAAATAAAGGCAGTTCTTTTGGCGCTAACGATGGTTACGAACACATTTATATTGTAACAATATTTAAAATTTGCTAAAAAACCTAAAAATTATTTTATTTGAAAGTCTGGCCATAAAATGCGCTGGGACAATTGACGCCTTGGAGGTCAGTATTGTTTGCGTTATTCGGGATATACGGCCAGAAATGCTCAAAAAAGTGGACCTTAATTGGACGTTCAGAACACGCTTCGCCCAGAACAGAATGTTACTGACATTTATTATTCTTTTACGCAGAAACCGACCCTAAGGTCGAAGAAACGAAATGGCATTGACGGGGTTTTGTACACAGAGGAACGGGATATAATTATTCCTTTCGTCTGCCAGACGACTGAAGTGTTCTGCAAGCAGAAATCTCTACTATTAGGCATTGGGCTAACTTGATAAGATATTATCTCTTATCTAGGGATATTTAATGATAGCAATATAGACATTGCACACCAAGCGGGTGTCTATATGACATGAAGATATATTGCTAGAAATGCAAAGTGTTGGGGTAACCAAATAGCAGATGAGTTTGCCAAATGATGTGGTCGTCGTAAGCATGGCTTACTTTAAGTAACTTATCAAACGTGAGTCTTATAGACCTGCTCTATTGGGATTGAATCGTGAATCCATACTATCTACTTAGGTGAAAATAAGGAACAAATAAGAACAGTGATATCAGTAATAACTGACTCATGCGAAAGAATGGGTCTGCAATTCCATGACTACTACAGAAGTTGTCATGACGAGAAAGAAGAGAAAACTGTGTCTGATTTTCTTTGTCAATTCCCTGGAATTCGGGACATTAGGGAGAGACACCTGGGAATTCTCTTTGGATTATCTATCTAATATAGAACTAAGCATGCGCCTTCTCTTTAATAGGAAGAAGGATATGTTGAATTCCGCAGTTACGTCTATTAGGTAACTGCTTGAGATTATTTATAATGTCGAATAGTAATGACGCTTTTTTTAGAACAGTATCTTATTTAGAGGTGCAGTCCAGGTTAGTTATGAACTGTTTGACATCTATGAACGAACTGGGGAAACACAATGATTTGAATTTGTTTTGGGTACCTGACCATCAGGATCATATGCGTAATGAAAGGGCTGCCTGCTAGGCAAACAGCAGCATTCGTTGTCCATTTATAGGACCTTAGCCTTTCTTTGGTGTCCCTGTCGGTCACATTAAGGGGAGGATACAAACATGAGCCGATGGTGAATTTCTTCCGATATGGACGTCCACTTCTGGGTTAAGACAGTTAAGAAGAGAAAACTCAGGCTATTTGTTGTCCTCTTTATGGGGCATAATGAGTAATGTAAGTAGCAAGCAAAATATGCATATTTTATGAGGTTAATGACGACACTTCAAAACATGTGTCCTCTGCCCTCCCGTTTTGGGGACTTCCAGGCGGAAATTTTTCGGCGGGCAAATGCTAAGCCCAACTGAAATTTATGATATTTCACCCGGCAGGGCTTTATACGTAGCCTGAGCCTGACATGGTGAGACATACATACAGGCTGCACAAAAGCACCTCTGGGTCGTGGTGCTTATTGCCTTCCACATATTTATCTAACTGCTCAGTTGGCTCAAGATATCACAAAGAGAGCAATGAAAGACCCAAGCAAATGGCTGCCGTAGGAACTTGACATAACCTAATGATCTTTTAAATAAAAAAAAAAATTGCAATATATAATTTAATATTTTGTTTTAATTTTTACAGTTTCAAGATCTATCGGGCTACAAAGAAAACACTCATTCTTAAGTACAAATAATAATAATAGTAATAATAAAACAAAAATTAGAAATTTTATTACAATATTAATAATAACTTAAAATTACCTAATATTTATTCTAAAAAATAATTAAATATAAAACTTAATATTACAGTCAAAGTAAAAAAAAACAAACAGACATTTTCCCCCACTTAAACCGTTTTCAAAAGCATTCATTCCCTGTCATTGTTAATTTTATTTACACACATTTTTTGTTCGTCTACATAAAGACACGGGTCTACAAACACATACAAACAATTATTTTTACACATGTACACCCAGCTAGCATTTTGTATCATAATCAAATCTTTTGGGAATCAGCTTCAAGAGCAACATAACCGTATATGAGCTCATTTTTTCGATCGTCAATAATACTCTCATTGTGAGAAAATGGTACCTTACCGATGAATCGCCTCAAAGAATTATTTGTGATACAATTTGATGATTCCTTTTTGATCATATGAATGAATCATATGTGAATCCTTTTTCAATCGCTCTAGTGATAAATCAGTTTTAAGTTCAAAACATTTAGAAATCATTATTTGATCATATGAATGTATCCATTTTCAATTGTTCAAGTGATATATTAGTTTTTAATCTAAAAATGTATTTAGGTTGTTTTTACAAAAAATAGCCAGCTGGGATCTTGTATGAACATTTTGTATCATAATCGAATCATTTAGGAATCAGCTTCACCAGCAAAATACCCGTATATGAACTAATTTTTCAATCAAAAATGATACTTTCGTTGAGAGAAAATGGTACCCAACCGATAAATTCCCCGATAGAACCATTTGTGATACAATTTTCTGATTCCTTTCTGAGCATTTTTATGGTAGTTTTTATAATCATTAGGAAGTATTTTTCGTCTAATTTTTCAATCGTAATTTATATAGTTTTTGATTATATATCAAATCATTTTTTAGCCACTGTCCGAATTACTTAGGAGCTTTATATGGATCAGTTTTATGTTTTCTCTATAACTTTGACGATACGAATGAAAAGAAAATCAAAATATTTACAAATCAACCGTTCAAGTGATAAATTAGTTTTAAATTCAAACAAGTAAGAGTGTTATATTCGGCCGTGCCGAATATTTTATACCCTCCACCGACATTTCCAATATATCAGGAGTGGGCTCTATATGATATCTATCTATTATTAATTAATCTTTATAGAAACGGAATTGCGGTTTAGACCTATATTCAATTGCTAACCGACAATCGGAAAGTTTTATGCTTTTCTTGAACTAGCTTAAGTAAAATATCATGATTCGTTACAGTTTTACCCGAACTTAAACTATTTTCAGGAGGGGAATTTATATTGGACCCATGGTAAATTATGGATCAATCATCCCAAAATGCTGTAGAGTGATTTCTGGTATTAAAAAACCTTAGAACAAATTTCAATACAGCAGTGAAATTAGTTTTAGCGCTTACAGTGAATTTCAAAAGGCTGTCTTAAATGGAATCTAAGGTAAATTATGGACCATATATCACAAAATTGCATGATATTTTTTATGGCCATTTGAAGCTAAGGTAGAGGAAATTTTATCGAAATATCTATATCTGCCACGGTTATAGGCGTATTTAGTTAATTTCCCAGAGTGGGATTTATATGGGGCCTATCGGAAATTATGGACCGATCATCACGAAGTTTATTAGTGTGATTTCTAGTCGTATAAAACTGTGAAGTATTACATTTTATCATGAAAGCATTATTTATTACAGTTTTAGGCGTAATAAACTATTTCCCGAGAGTAGGGTCTATAACGAGCCTATAGTAAATTTTGGACAGATCAACATGAAATTCGACAGTGAGATTTCTAGTTCTATGAAACTCTGAAGTTCTAAACTTTATTACAATTGTATTATTTATAACGTTTTAGGCGTCGTTAACTGTTTTCCGGCAGTAGCGTTTATATGGGGCCTAGGGTAAATTATTGACTGAATTTCATGAAATTTGACAGTGTGATTTTTAGTCCTATAAAACTCTGAAATATTAAGTTTAATTTTGATAGCATTATTTATTACGGCTTAAGTCGTAATAAATTTTTTTCCGAGATTAGTCTTCATATGGAGCATATGGTAATTTATGGACCGAACCTCACGAAATTTACCAGTATGGTTTCTATTCTTATAAAACTTAAACATACTAAAATTTATTATGATGGCAATATTAGCCGTATTAAGCTGTTGCCCGGAATCTGGGTTCATATGGGGCCCAGGGTAAATTATGGACCGATCTTCATGAAACGTAACACTATGATTAACAGTCATATAAAATGAATTTTTGTGGTGGTTATACATTTTGATTCATAGTTATAGTCCTACTGAACCGATTTTGCTGGCTTTCAATCCCAAACTGCTTAGGGCAACTACAATCAATTTGACACTAAGTTTGTGCTTTTCTTTTGAGTCTTTCGAAAGTGGGCGTGTTTTCAACAGACGGACAGACGGATATACAGACGTACAGGGCTAAATCGACTTAGAATTACTTTATGGGGTCTTAGATGTATAATAAAAAGTTTCACATGGAATGATAAACTTAGTAAACCCTCATTCCCCACTAGTGGTGTTGGAGGGTACAAACATTTAGAAATCATTAATTGAACATAAATATAAATAAATCATATATACACGAATCCTGTTTCAATCGCTCAAGTATAAAATCAGTTTTTAATCATCCAAAGGGATCAGAGAAGACAAATTTAGGTGATTTTCCCAAAAAATAATCAGCCAAATACAAACTGGGTATGTCTATATATGTACGTACAATTGGGTAAACCAAATATTGTTATGGGAATTAAATTGTTACGAGTGAGTTTGAGCATTTTAATATGAGCCATGTTAAGAAAATAAAATGTCAACATTTCTTTACGTGCGAATCACGTTTAATTTGCGTATGAAATACAATATTTCTGGTGTTTTACAAATCACAAACGTGCATTTTCTTATACAAATTGGAATAAACATTTATCTACGGATGTATGTAAATAAAAAAACGAAATAAAATTAAAATGTATGACAGACACACTTTTCGTATTCGAAGGGCGTGAAATGTGTCGTTAAATAAAATGTATTTATAGGGATGCTTAAATTTGTGTTTCCGCATCATATTTGCTATTTGGATTTTAAAGTGTGTGTTATTATTTGATTTTCTATTGTCAATGACAGAAATAACAAACAAATTAAATCGCAAAAGTAACACGCGTGCAGTCTTTGTCGCAATAAATTGTGTAAAAACAATAAATCCTTCTTCAAAATGGGAAATTAAGAAAGAAGATTAGAAGGAAATGTAACAATCGAAGCGGCAGTCATGTATGATTAACTTGTCATTTTGCACGCATTTTGTGGCAGGCGAAAGCCTTTAAACGTTTTGTTATAAAATAAGGTCATATATTTCAACTCGAAGAGTACGATTTCATTTGCAAAATGAGCTTTTTGTTAAATAGTAAAATTTATTAAAAAAAAAACAAGAACTTTTGCTTTCAAAGTACATTAACAATTTTTTTTTTAGTACTTTTAAAAATCAATTTTTAAGTAATTTTTAAAAATTAAAAAAATTTTCTGCCTGGCCAACGATGTCAACGGTTATCGTTTGCTTGCATTTTCAACGACAAACAGCTGATTTGCGTCCCACAATAACAATTTTTAGCACGACAAATCGATCGACAATGCCAGCGAACGATAATGTAACAGTTTCCATAAATGTCAAAGACCTGTGTTGCGGTTGTCGAAACGAAATTTTTCATAACACACCAGCACTAAATGTTTTTTAGACAACTAATAATCCACTAATAAAATTATGCAGACAATGTTACCACCAGCAAAATTTTAGATTATATATTTATTTATTATTTATTTGTGTGAGCTTCTACAACAAAACTTAAGTTTTAAAAATAGCAGAAGTATACAATTAGTTAAAAATAGATATTGGGAATTATATATAATAGTTCTATTACAAAAAAGCTTTATAAAAATACATAACTGAAATTTAACTCATAGAATAAATTCGAAAAATAAAAAATTTTGAATATT
The DNA here is from genome assembly GCA_943735925.1 of Pollenia amentaria. Lineage (NCBI taxonomy): Eukaryota > Metazoa > Arthropoda > Insecta > Diptera > Polleniidae > Pollenia > Pollenia amentaria. Next base: position 204,170,136 of record OX031009.1, on the reverse strand, counting down.
AGTTAAAAATAATTAATTAAAATCATGATAATTGAAAGATTGAAAATATCAAAAGTATAAAATTAACTAAATATAATTACTGAAAAGAAAAATAATTGAAAAATGACAGAAGTATACAATTAGTTAAAAAATAATTACTAAAAAAAAAGAAAAATAATAATAATTTAAATAATAATAATATGTTAAATTAGGTGTAGAATCCAGATTTGTTTATATCGGAAATATTCAGAATAAATAAAAGTTACGTTCGAGAATAAAACTGAAAAATCTTCCTTTTAGAATCTACTGCGTTGCTTGAACAAAATTACCCGATTTAAATGAAACTATTGGGATTATTAGCGCATCATTAATAAATGAATTAATTAATAAAATATTTCATTCCCGAAAATAATTTTTGATAATAAATTTGCATGTGCCCGGCAAATAAAAAACTGAAATGGCAAGCTGCTTTATTTAAGCAACTTGTTTTTTTCTTTCTATCCTCTTACAACTACAATTCGTGTTGGAAAAAAAACCAGCCAATTGTAGGGGAATGTAAGAAAGAAAAAGATTGACGGTTTATTGTTGTGACTTTGTTGAAGCTTTGATATTGTTACATTTAAGACCTGAGTGTTTTAAAATTCTTATTCACTTTATGGTCTTACTTGTATAATATTTTTAGCTTTTCTAAAGTATTTGGAAAAAGTTTCCTGACGAGCTGGCCTAAGCAACCAGCGAAATGCGCATAGAAACTAGCTTTCCCACAACAATAAATTTCAGTATTTTCATTCAAAAATTGGGATTATTAGCACATCATTAATAAATGAATTAATTAATAAAATATTTCATTCCCGAAAATAATTTTTGATACATCGGACCCTGTTTCTCAAAACTACAAATTACAAGTCGACAGGTAAAAAAAAATTTAAACAAAAAAAGTTGATCATTCATTCAAAAGCAAATTTCACTCTACCTAGGTAAAATGCCATTTGGTTTAAGAATTGATGTTTGACTATTGACGTCATCCGACGTCAATGGCGGTGAGTGTTCAACGTCTGCAGATATTGTGTGGTTACACTCGCAACTAGTTAGGGCAGCCTGTCCGTGAAACCTGGGTTCGATTCCCAGCTCAGTCAAGAATGAAAAATTATCAATAAATCTTAATTCATTTCATGTTGTAAAATTCCTTTCTTCATAAAAATAATTTATTGAAAATTAAATTCTATGAACTTAAGCCTAATTAAAATATCGAAATTTGGATTAAAGCCCATTAACAGTTCAATAAAATAACCACAATACTGATTAAAATAAATATTGCAAAATTGTTGCCTTTTAAACGTATTTTACTTGTAGATTTGTAACTTGTTGTTGTGAGAAACAGGGCCCTGATATCAAATTAACGTTTTAAATCAAAATAAAAAACTTAAAACAATGAGTTCTACTTCCACATTTGGTTGCATAGTTATATGTATCTAGGGAAGGTTTAAAATTGCAGTTCCTTTGTATACCTTGAAGTCACGCTCACTTTCAAAGGACTTAAGAGAAAATAAAAAAAGTATTGGTATCAAATTGTTTTTAGTTCCCCTAAAGGCCGTTATACACTATCCCACAAAGTCTTAAGAATTTTCCGAAAATGCTTCCCTGATCTAATTATTGTGGGGAATGTAGGAAAAGATAAACAGGCCTGTTCTGAAAATCACTTTAATTAAAATCACGTGATTTCAAATCACATGGGCCTTTTAAAATCACACGTTGGTATATTTTGGTGTTCCGTTTTTGTGTGTTTCGGTCTGCTTTTCAATTGCCGAAAGCACACCGAGAAACATAAAAACCGAATGATTTTCAGAACACGCCCGAAACTCACTGTTTTATTGTTGTTATTTTGTTTAAGCTTTGATATCGTTGCAAATAAGACTTTTTGAGTGTATGTAGGTAATTCTCATTCCCTCTGTAGTCTTGTTTGCTGATAGCTTTGGATTTTCTAAAATTATTTAGGAGAACGTTTCCTGATGATCTGGCTTATACTTCAACAATAAATATCAGTATTTTTATCAATTATTAAAAAAAGGGAATTAAGCACAACAAACAAAATTTAAAAAAAAAATAAAACAAACAAATAAGTGACATATTTACACCTTAAATAAGAAATTAGGAAAAATAAACAAATATGAATAAGAAAATTCGTTTAATATTTACCGATTTTTGAACGATTTCTTTGTAATTTGGACTCCTGATATTTCCTAGAAAGTAAGAAACAATTTGTCGAAATGAAGTTCACGCAGATTTCTCATTTGCTGATAATAACTTTTCAAAGTTAGAACTTAGAAGCAATATTCGAATTTAAGGGCCATCGAAAACCCCTTCGCCAATTTTTGTACATGAAAGGTTTGGAAATATTGTTTTCAAATAAACAAAGGCTCTACTCTCCTTGTCTAGTGCTTTCACAAAATTGTTAACTAAGCCGAGCTTTATATGTAGTGGTGGTAAAATTAGATTGTCCTTTTTAATCAACGCAGGGTACCTTAAATTATGTAGGCCTAAGGTGCTTATGGCTCTTATTTTCCAATCCTTTTTTATGTAGTGATTTTTGCGATCTCTGCTATCCCAGAGGCAGAGAAAACAGCAATACTTTGTATAGCCACCTTGAAGGCCTGTTAAAATAGCAACAATTTTTAAGTCGCAACACACTTTCCAATTGTGATTTTTATACTTCAAATTCCTTAATAAACTGGCCATAGTTTCATATGTTTCTTTCATTTCATGGCATGTGGAATAGGTATTGATGGCTTTTCGTTACCAATATGTAGTAAAACAGTCTTAAGGCTCTCTCTGCTACTATCAACAAATAACCGCCAGTCACTTGGAACATATTTTTGGCCGAGCCTCTCAAAAAGACCTTTTATGTCATAACAAAATCACAAATCGTCTTTTGTTATATACAAATTGGCATATGGCTTATGTCGGTTCCGGTACGCAGTTGACTTGATGTCATTTTCTAAGAAATTTCGCTATCTTAAGCGTGGTTCTAAAAGCTCCGACTTCTCTTTTGTTAGCTCGAGGTCTCTTAAAAGATCATCAAGCTCAAGTTGATTGTAAAGCTTCGGTGTTAGATCATCTGTGATACTACACATGCTCGAAGATGATTTGGGGGGTGATAAAAGTGGTGTACATGGTATATCAGACGGATCTTCAAGAAGTGACTTTCTATCTTGATGTAAAACGGGAAGTGTAAATCTACCTGCAGAAATGGTGGGGTAGGACCATTGCATATGTTTTCCAAAACCGCTTTTACTACACATTTGAGAAATTGCGGCATTTATTTTTGGTCATAAATTTGCCGCACACATAACAAGATACATCCGGCTCATTTTAACACGACATTTTTCTAAGTTTTTTGCTGATTTTTTATTTTATATTAATACTTGACTTTTCTAAAATCACTTGTTCAGTAATGCAGATTGCGCAAGGTTTTGCCTTTATATACCTTTTTAAAATAACGAAATTTTTGGCTTTACACAAATTTACGATTAAACATTTTACAAGTAGGTACTTTTACTTTATCGATCATAAAATAATTAATAACCCATCGATTTTCATGTAGCTTTAATAAAAAATAATAAAACTAGTATGTAACTGATTTCCATTATTCCAATAAAAATAAAAATAAAATAGGCATATTCACAGGTAGTCACAATTAGAACATGGTATACCGATAGTCTCAAATAGGACGCATGTAAATAAATTATATAAAGAGAACACAATAAAAAGGATTAATAATATTGTGTAATAAATAGGGTTAAACCGTTAAAAAATCACAACATTTTTAGCTCTACACAAATTTGCGATAACAAATGTCAAAAGTATGTAATTTCACTTTATCGGGAATAAAACAGGAATTTATCAATGGATTTTCATGAAATAAAATTTATTTTACTTCTAATACATGCAGCTTTGAGCTTAAGTACTAAAACTGGTAAGTATTTGTTGATTTAAATTTTTTATGAATTTTTTGAATTCAAAAATTTTACAAAAAATAAATATTTATTTTGCCACTTCGGCCTCAATAACTCCAAAAATAATGGCTAAATTAAAAAATGATATTAGAGAAACTTAAATCTGGCGTAATTTAAAATGTTTTGACGGATTGCATGCCAAAATCGGGTACGTCGTTCCAAAGTTACGATAAGATGTAAGGAGCTACCTTTTCAAAAATCTCAATTTTTAGAAAAAATTTTTTAAAAAAAACCTTACCATAGAATTTGAAATAATCATGATTTTTGTAGTTAGATGACTATAGCATATCAAAAAAATATAGTGGTTATTCAAGGAATTTTTGCTTGTTGCATAGTGTAATCGATCCTTAATTTAGCACTGTAATGTTGTAACTCTCATTGGAGGTGAAGGAGATTCGGCATTGCCAAATATAGCAATTTTACTTGTTATTTAATAAGATTCCTGTAATGGTTTCTGTGGACAATCTGTTTCTCAAATCAATTCTACAAATGTTAAGGGCGCTAAATATTCTATCCACTTAGGCATTTTTCTAATATTGGAAACATAGTTATCAATGCTGGCTTCATTTATAATTAAGCTTTTGCAAGTCTATATTAAGCGATGGGACTCTTTTCTTAAAAAAATATTAATGACTTCGGTTGAGAAGACTGTGAATTCAATCAACAATACTTTAATTGGTAATGTTATTACTTAAATCATCCTAATTGGATTTAGTAACTACTTTAGTATAAAGTCCTCAACAATTTTTAAATATTTTTGTCCATTCGATATCGGAACAAAATGCCAAAGGCTCATATGCCGAAAGAATTTTAAATTACACCTGATCTTCACCTAAAAGATATTAATATAACACCCAATTCGAGTAATTACCCATGAAGCGGCACAACGTTGATTTTTTTTTATTTTTTTTTTTTTTTTTGTAGCGGCTTATTTGTTGAATAGTTGATGTGGCACTTAAGTCATTTAACCAAAAATAAAAATGTATTACGTCAGAAACGTAAAACCAGTTTGCTAGTTCTGGTAGTCCTGATCGAACTTTTTTTCGATTCGAAAGCAATTGTATTTCCAATTGTTTCAGTCGATACGAAACGAATCGAAATTATTTTTTTAGTGTTGTGAAATCTCAAATAAATGCTTTACAATACGGAAAAAATATATACGAAAAATCATTCGATCACGACTGCCAGAATTATTCCCTTGGCGACCGACAAGTCGACAGTTAGTGGCCCGGTTAAGAAAACGATAATAATTGCCTGGCAGGCAGTTTTTGTTTTTGTTTGTTATTTTTTTTTTATAACACTTTTTACTTGAATCCATTTTATAAAAATGGAAAGTTTTTATTCGAATGAAAGTTTTTAATTTGAAAAAATAAAACGTTTTTACAAAAAAAAAATAAATTTAAGCTACAGTGAAACCTCTCATAAACGGACACTCACAGTCGGGGTGTTTTTGCCTGATTGTGACAGATGTCCGCTTATAAGAGGGCTTCACACTTATTATTTTAAAATTATAGTTTTCATTAAAGCAACTAGTCTGCCGTTGTGTCTATTGTGGTTGAACAAATTTTTTTAGACTTCACTTTTACTTGCATTACACTGGTTTACAGCCAAAAAATACCAAGAACGCCACACGCCTAGATAAGTTAATTGGGACCTCCTGAACACGAAAAACGCTGAAATTTTCGGTTGGGCTCCACAAGGGTTTGAGTGGGACCATACACCGAAAAACACAAAAGTACCGTTATCTAAAAAACGGTACTTAGAAAAAAAATCAGCGTTTTTCGTGTTCAGGAGGTCCCAATTAACTCATCTAGGCGTGTGGCGTTCTTGGTATTTTTCCAAATTAAAAATTTGTAAAGCAGTGTTATATATCGGTTCAATTTGAGCCGTTGAGTTTAAAAATTTCTTTAAAGGTTTTTGATGTGTTGAAATGCGTCAAAGTCGTCTCGGGCAGAATGCAATTCTTCAAACGGCCAATTCGATAGAATTCTTCATCATAAGGATTTATGAAATCAGATATTTCTATATGTATCTCGTCTTAAGACTCTTAGGACTTATTAATATCCATTACTGCACTTGAATATAACATTCCGATTTAGTCGTCTTTAGGGTACCCCTTTTCATCTACTTTTAAAAATTCGTCAAAGCCATTTCTTTTAAATTAGAAAGCGTTGCAATTACGATACCATCCACGGCATCATCAGATTGTAACTTCCTAATGAGATTCCAGCTTTCTGAAAGTAATTTTGCGGTTATATCACTTTGCCAAATAAAGAGCAATTTCTTTGGCATCCCTTGTGTTAACAAAGGAATCACCAATTTAATTGGCATTAACACAAATATGATTCAGACTTGCAAAAAGAAGATATTTTAAAGAAAAACATCTACAACTCCTCTTGGTGTATTTTAATTCTTCTCTGTCCATTTATGAGAGATATTTTGAAAAAAAATGGATTAATTAAATGTTCACATCCGGTTATAAGACTGTCCATTTATGGAAAAACATTTTGTATTAAAAAAAATTTCCATATATGGAAAAACATTTTGTATTAAAAAAAAATTTAACAGCTTGTATCAACAAAAAATAGCCATTTATGGGAGGTGTCCCGCTATGGAAGGTTTCACTGTACCTTCTTAATTAAAAGGTTATTAAAAGAATTCTTAACCGTAGAAACACAATTGCGCAGTATGAACGCAGTATCGTGCGACGTAGATACGTTGTCAAATTAAAACTTATAATATTTTGTAAAAAGGCACACAGTATTTGGCGTAAACGTAAAAGCGTATCTACGTCATAGGCCGACATAGATATAATTCTAATTCATACGCCTGTTACGACTGTCATAGAAAAAGAAAATTGAGAATATTGTGTTTAAAATATTACATAAAAGGATAGAAAAATAAACAATTATTTGTAACAAATTTGGAATTGTTTAATATTATTTTCAAGAGAAAACAAAATATGCTTACGACGACATTGTGGGTAAGTTAAGCGTGTTTTAAAAAATTTAGGGCGTTACGTCATATGTTCATACAATGGACGACTCAATCGTGTTAATAGCATAAAGTTTTTAAAAAGTATCATAATAAAAAAAGTACCTTTTAAAAAAAAATCATTAAATAGAATTTTCAAGAAAATTTTTTTTTATTAAAAACCCATTTCCAAACAAAAGTTTAATCTAAAACATTTAAAAAAAAAACTTGGATAATTGTACCTATTTTACAAAATAGTGCAAGTAAAAAAAACATGGCAAAAAGTACCAGTTAAACAAAAAAAATATTTGCCTTAAAACACAGTTTCCAGAAAGTGCTTTTTAGAAATAAAGAAACAATTAATAAACAACTAAAACCTAAATCTTTTTTAAAGTTGCTTTTCGAATTTTTACAAAAAGTACCTTAAAAAATTACTAAAAAATTCATTTTTACAATTCAAAGAGAACTCTTTAAATAAGTAATTTTTATTATCTCTTTGTATAAAAGTACGTTTAAAAACATTTTTGCTATCAAACGAAACTAACCTTCTACATTAAAACCCTTTTTATTTGTAAAAATAAAAACTACAGATTTACAAAAAAAAGTAGTTTTTTGGAAATAAAAAGCCCTCGTAGAAAAAAGAACCCTTTTTCAAAAAAGTACTTTTTAACATATACATACTTTTTGAAAATAAATTACAAAAAATGTTTTTTTTTCAATAGAAGTCCATTAAGTATTAATTTATTTACCAAAAAAAAACCAAAGACCCTTTAAGAAACGTTATTTTAAAGGTACAATTTAAAAAACAGCCTCCTTTAAAGAAAACATTAAATAAAACCCAAAAGTATTGAGCGTAAGATGTGACAAGAAACCTAATAAGAAATCCTTTTTAAAAAAATTATGGTTTATGGCATAAAATATTGTTTAAAATTCTACCTCCCCACTCAAAGTAAATAAACAAGAATATTCCAAAATTGTCTAGTCTTTTTTTCCAAAAAGATGTTCTCAACAAATTTTACTTAAACTTAAAAAACCTCTTCTCACACTACAAAATTAAACACAGAGTTTTTCATAGCCCATAAATAGGCAACACTTAATTAAATTCAAGAAACTCTTTAAAGTTAGCAAATACTAATTTTTCACTAATTAATTTCTTAAGCAAAATAAACATAAGACAACAAACAAAACATGATAAAGTTAAATAATTAAAAGTTAAAAAAAAACATCCGGTTTTACATACCTTCACACTTGCCTATGCCTACAATTTGTCTTTAATCTTCCTATAAACCTTTTTTAGGTGCAAAATAACAAAATTACTTTTATCTTACGAAACATAAAACGTGATACTTTTTGCAAAAAGACAAAATTATCTTGGCGACTAAGGAAAAGGTATTAAGTGCCTTGCAAATACACGTGTTTATAATCAAAGTGTTAAGGCGCCTAATGGTATGCTCTAAAAATTTTGTAAATGTATCGAGAATTTATTACTTTTAGAAGGATTTTTGAAAAAAGGACGAAACAACAGCCTAAAGGGTATATATAAAATTTAGTACCATTAAGTAGAAACTAAAAATAGACTGTATTTTTTGGTGATAATTTTACACTATTAAATGGATTTTAACATGTTGCCAAAAAAAAGGAAATTCTGATTTTGTTGTACCATTAATTACCAGAGGTGGGGAGGTTTGTATGTGTGTTGTGTAAGTTTTTATAATACCATAAAAAGTTATGCAAAACTTTTTTTTTCGTATAGCATTAACTAAGAATGACTGATGTCTAACACTGATGGGATTTGTGGTGCAATTGTACCAAATTTAGTACAATCGAAACTTTATTGGTACACTGGTACAATACATCCTTTCTTGTTCTGGCGGTTCCATGATTGCCCATTATATTTTTTGAGTCCCAAATAAGGTACATTATCGAAAATATGTCTTTATACACTGTGATGTAGGGTACCAAATGGTCGAGCTTGACGGACTCTACCTCTTTAATCATTTTGTCTTAATGATGAAACAGAACTTGGGCTGAACGTTGTTTTCCATACAGTTTGACATAAAATTATGCCAGAGAATGCGGTCGAGAAATAAAATGAATTTTATTTTGAAGACGTTTTTTCTCATGCTCTCACATAGAGACAATTATTCTCCCAACAATGCTACCATACTTTCGTTCAATTTCATACATTTTGTAAACAAAGAAAAAAAAGAACAAAAAAAAAACGAAAGAAATGAGGGAAAATTGCAGTTACGGTCGACGTTTTAATTATGGGCTTAAGAATTTTTGCCTGAAGTTGAAGACTCAATTCTGTTTCATCATTTAATTGAATAAAAAATGTTAGGAATTAAGTGGGGGAACAGAATAGTCGCTGTAGTACAACGTTGCGTATAGTGCCGCAAGCAGTGAAAAGTTAAAAATGACAGTTTTAAAGTAGTGTCAACAAATACGTAGTTGAGGTAGTCGTTACTGCTGAAGTTGAAGTGAATAGTTCAAAATTTCGATCTTTGTTGCGCTACAAAACATTCGTCGGCTTCAGCTACTACTAAATGCAACTAATTTATTTTGTTCCAGGCCTTAAACTTGAAGAGTGTGAGCCAGCACAAATAGTCGAATCTCATGCCATATGCTTTTTTCTTTACATATGCCACTGCCAGCTCATTTTCAAAATGTCGTTAAAGCGCCAACTTGAGGAAATTAGTTTACTTCTCAAATTTAAAAAAAAAAGAAAACAAAAAAATTATGTTACTAAGTTCATCATATCGAGCCATAACCGCAAAAAAAAAGCTCAAAAAAAAAGCGTTGTATGAAAATTGGCGATTAAACTAAAATTGTTTTTGCTATAAAATCGTAACGGTACCTTCTGTGACCATGAAATTTTAGGAGAAGAAGCCAGTGTTGCCAATAAATTCACTTACTCAAAAAAATGAAAATTAAAAATATTGTCGCTTAAGCTTTTTTGCGGTTATGGCTCGATATAGGTACATTTTTTTATTTTATACCGAATTTTTGGTACAACTTATGCCAATTTGGTACATTTTTCCCTTGGTGACGGTACAATTGAACATTGATGTGTTACTAAGCTACCTAAATAGAGCGGCAAGCGTTTTTTGAAGTCAAAAATTCTCATTATACCCTTCACCACAGGGAATAAGAGTATGTAAAAGATTGTCATTTCGTTTATAATTTGTACAATATTGATATAAGACCCTATGAAGTAAATAAAGTTTGGGCTCGTATGAGTAGCGAGTTTGATCTAACGAAGTCTGTCTGGCCGTCTGTGCATCTCTGTCTGTGAAATGGGTTATCAGAAGACATCAGAAATGGTTAGGACTATTAAAAGTTTGCTATTGAAATTCAGCCAGCCAGATAGGTCCAAAATGTCTGAGATATAAGCAAAAAAACGACTGCCTCTAATTGTATCCATACATCAGTTGGAGGTTTTTCTTCTGCATATTTGGAGAACGGCAAGAGCCAAAGTTCCAGAATTAGGTACTAGCATCTTAGTTATCAGAACATAACATCTCTTAAATAAAATGGGCACAATTTATGAAGTGTGTGCGACACTTCCCATGCCAAGACACTTTAGATTTCTTAACATCTGGAGAACGACCAAACACAGTACAACATTTTTCAGTTAATTGATTGCCAACTCAATTCTGTGAACTGTATGTGAAATTAGACCCAAAAAGAAGAATTTCTGCATCATTCGTTTTGTCTTCTTACCTGCGATTTGAAGTTAGTATCGATTTGAAGTTAGTACTATCGTATAGGGGAATTTATCACGTTTTAGGCCCTGTTGTTTGACATAGCTCGACAACCACTAGCCCAATTTAGTTGAAATAAATTTTAAAAAATTAAGAATTACAATTCCCTTAATCTGTTCATATATTGTTTTCCTATACAAGTAACACTTTCGAAGTTAAAAATGAATGTATGAAGGGAAAAAATTATTTTTTGCCTAAAAATTTAAATTTTTTTTTTAAAAATACATAAAAAATCCAAAATGGAAAAAAGTTTCAAGTCTAGTTATTTGTTCGCAAAGTCACATAACCTATGAGCAAAATGAGACAAAGATCATAAAAATCGATGCACGCGTTTCGCTTTTATTCGCAATTGAGTAAATGTATGAATTTCAAAAATTTGCTCGGGATATGCACAACATTATTTGGAGAAAACATTGACACCTTTTTCATGATTCTGAGAATTAAAAAAAAAGGAATAAACAAAAGGTTATTTGATTTTTATGATTGCGGTAATAAATGTACGTGGACAATTAAACGGAAAGTGGACCTTTTTATTATTTGGGTTTTTCCGGCTACCTATATGATTTTTTTACAGAAATTGCACCCACATTTAAGGGTGGTCATTATTTGGAAAGTTTTGCACAGTTTGAAACGTACAAGTGCTGAATCAGGTATATAGCCAGCCGCCCTTAAAATATGCGCCCATTTATAAGTACCTGGCAGTAAAATATTCAAAAATACGTAGTATTTATAGGTGTGCATTGATCGATTTTTGGCATTCAGCCAGTGCCGACGAGCGCGAACAGTAAAAGTGATTTTTCTCCAGTTTTTTAAAAGTGAATAACAACAAAACATAAAATATCAACATCATACCGACAACGCCAAGCTGATTTTCAGAAATTTTATTCCGTTGACGAAGCAAATACGTTCACGTACTGCCATGATATCCCAGGTTTAGTGAAAAAATTGGGAATGGATTATATCGCTGGCGACTGGCGTTTATTCATCGATGGTTCAGTTACTAGTTTGAAGGCTGTGCTGCTGCACAAAAAAAATAAAAAACCATGCATTCCATTGGGATTCAGCACAACTATGAAGGAAACGTATGAAGCATTGGGCGAAATTTTGAAGAAAATCAAATACGATGAACACAAATGGAACATTTGTTGCGATCTGAAGGTGGTCAACATACTACAAGGGATTATAGAAAAGGGCGGATATCCAAAATACTTCTGCTTCCTTTGTAATTGGGATTCACGATACAAAGGAAATCAATATCAATGTAAAGATTGGAAAGGAAGAACTCCCGAGCTCAACAAACAATTAAAATTACGCAATGAACCTATGATAAAGGACCTGGATGATATTTTGTTGCCACCGCTCCACATGAAACTGGGAATAGCTGGGAAATTCGTTGAAGTGGTGGTCAAAAAAGTTAACGGCGCCTTTGACTGTTTGAAATCCATCTTTCCGAAACTCAGTGATGAGAAAATTAAAAACGGTACGTATCGTACTCTGTATTTCAATATTGTCATATCTAAATTTGTTAATTTCTATACATTCGCATTACCAATAATTTTTTCTTTTTTCTTATGTATTTAAAACAGGTATTCTCAATGGACCTGATATTCGGAAATTGATCAAAAGTGATTCTTTCACACATTTGCTTTTAGAGCATCACGACCACCAACATGCATGGAACGCATTGAAAGAAGTAATAGAAGGCGTTCTAGGAAAGAACCGTGTCCAGCGAGAAGAGATACAGCAACGAGTGGACAGGTTGCTGTTTTATTTCGAAAAAATCGGTGCATCCATGACGCTGAAATTGCATTTCTTGCACCACCACCTCGATACTTTTTTGGCACAATCACCTCAGGAATCAGACGAACAAGGAGAGAGGTTCCACCAGGTGACCATGCCATTTGAAAAGCGATTCAAAAGCAAAAAATTGGATGCATTGCTTGCGGAGGTTTGTTGGTGGAGTTCCACAATTATGCAGTTTGAAGAAAGCACCGAAGATGAAGACATTAAAATTGGTGGACACAGTGAAAGAAACACGCCCTTGAATAGTATGTGTATCTCGGATGACGATACAGACTCAGACCATGAATATGAACAACCTACGAAGAAAACAAGATCATCAGAACCACAAGCGTCAACTTCTACAAGGATGGATATTGCCAATAATTGAAAAAATGTTCTAAATTTTGTTTTTATGCATATTATAATTGCGTATTAATTGCATATTATTTTATTTTCATTAAGTTTTTATAAATAAAGTTTTTTTTTGCATGATAATTTTTTAATTTATATTTTTATTTTTATTTTAAGGGTGGTGGCTATAACTGATTTTTGAAATTCATACCTTTACTCAATTGCGAATAAAAGCGAAACGCGTGCATCGATTTTTATGATCTTTGTCTCATTTTGCTCATAGGTTATGTGACTTTGCGAAAAAATAACTAGACTTGAAACTGTTTTCCATTTTGCATTTTTTATGTATTTTTAAAAAAAAAAATTTAAATTTTTAGGCAAAAAATAATTTTTTCCCTTCATACATTCATTTTTAACTTCGAAAGTGTTACTTGTATAGGAAAACAATATATGAACAGATTAAGGGAATTGTAATTCTTAATTTTTTAAAATTTATTTCAACTAAATTGGGCTAGTGGTTGTCGAGCTATGTCAAACAACAGGGCCTAAAACGTGATAAATTCCCCTATACGATAGTACTAACTTCAAATCGATACTAACTTCAAATCGCAGGTAAGAAGACAAAACGAATGATGCAGAAATTCTTCTTTTTGGGTCTAATTTCACATACAGTTCACAGAATTGAGTTGGCAGATCATGTGTTGTACTGTGAAAGCCAAAGTTCCAAAATCAGGAACAAGCATCTTGGTTATCAGTACACAATATATCTAAAAAGAAATGGGCTGAACTGGAGAAGTGCGTGCGGCACTTCCCAAACCAAGACATTTTAGATTTCTTTATATCTGGAGAAAGGCAAAAGCCAAACTTTGGTGATCATTACACAACAACCGACAAAATGTCGGCTGGATTGGAGAAGTGGGCGTTGAACCAAATATATTTATTTATATATAAGTCCCCTTTTACAATGTGGCAAGTGAAAGACAGACAGTCGAAGTTTGTAGGCGAGAGAGGAAAAAAGTAAAGTGTGTCATGCAAACAGCGTCGGCCCCTTACCAATAAATTTCGTCTGTCTGCCTTTCGCTTGCCAAATTGTTAAAGGGGACAAAGGAGCAGTAAGAAAAAAATTGTGCAAATGTGGAACACACGGCTTGATAACCCAGCCAAAAATTCCGCAAAATGCGGTTCTTATTGGATCTGTGAACGTGACAACACATATACGAGGCCGACAGGGTGGCGTTTATAAGGCTCAGTCGCGGTGTTCATATGCGAGAAATTACTTTCTAAGATTATTCCTATAAAAAAACACCCCTCACATATGCTATATTTTGTCTGTCAATCGATTCACCGCACAGCCATCTGATATTTTTTTGTATTGAATATCTGAAATTAAATTAAATCAACAAAAATTTGTTTATTTTAACATAAAGCCTTGATAGCTTACAAACTTAAATAAATGTAGTTGAATTTAAAGAAGTTATAAAATTAAGTTAAATATAAAAATTGTTCGCGATAATGTTCGTTTGACACCAAAACCCCCAGGAGACATACCAAAAAAGTTTTTACAGACTTTAAAGGCATTTTATGTTTGATTTAGAATCATTCAGTATGAACTAAAAATAAAATACATTTAAATAGCTGAAATTTTTATTTTAACTTTAAACACAAAAATTAAACTTGAACTAATACAAATCTAGAACTGGAAGAAGATACAGAGCAGACAAATTTTATTCTCTAAACAACTCAAGAGCTTAAGTAAATCTGTAATAAGATTTAGGGCAGTCATGATGGGAAAAATGAAAAATTCTGACCCTTAAAGAAAAATTATAATCATTACAAGAAACAAAACTAGTCTTAAATCTTTCATAATTTATTCCACTCAGTAAATAAAAAAAAGGAAACTACATATTTCCTTTAACAGAAATGTTACCAAAATACACTTATATTTAGAAAGATTTATATATAAATTTTTTTGTTTTAAGAAAAACAAACGTTCAAATACATAAATATAAACGAAAAAAAATCAACTTTCTGTTTATTTCTATTGCTCTTTCTGCTTCAATATAACGCCTTAATGTTTTGTAATCAATTTTGATAAGAAGGGATTATTTAATGGCCCAAGCAATTTTATTTTGGGTATACATACAGACACACACAGATACATATGTTTGCATAAATATGTGTGTATTTGCATCGACAACATAAGTGGATTTGATAAGTTAAAATCTCTCTTCCGCCCCCCTCCCCCTTCCCCCTCAATCCCTAAACGGATAATAAACAGCAAGGGTTTATTGTATAAATTTCAAAATAAATTACAGAATCAATAAACCAAGAGGAATGTTAAACAAATTATTTTGAAATGGTAAAAACAATGAGCGGCCTTGTTTTTGGGGTATGTTGTAGTAAAGGACTTAGGGTTGCGAGCTATAAAGGAAAATTTCGATATGTACATTTAATACAGCAACAAAAATTGCAAAATGGATATTTATGCCATAACAGTTATAGGGTATTTGCTGCAAATTTGTACTCTTTTAATAGGGCAGTTAAAGAAACGCTGTACTGTTTTAATTGGAAATTTAAGGCAACTTTAGATTAAAAAAAATCATTAATAAAATGCTGGAATTTTGGCTTATTTTACGGGCTTATTGTGTTAAATTGCTATAACATAAATTTGTTTGAAGTATTGGCCATCCTTCTAACAACAGATGGATTCCGCGCCAAAAGAACTACCCGGTTTTGAGCTCAAAGGCGAATCAAGCAAATTTCGGATAATCTGTTTGAAAAAAGTGTTTTCCAGTCAGACTCAGTCTACATCTAACCAAACAAATAGTACGGGACGGGGCAAGGTCAAGACTGCAGGGCAGGTGAGGTTAAACTTTTCAATAATTATTTTCTTTAAATATTTTAACTGGTCTTGTAACATGTGGCTGGGCGTTATGATAATTGGATATTACAGCTTCATATTTGGTCACATGCACTCATAGAAAAATGCATCTTCTTATTGATGATGCCCTATCATCAGCATTGTGACATCGATGTTATTACAAATGGCATCAATAAAGCAAAAAGTGACATAAATATTAACGTCATCATAAAATTTATCATATTTACCTAATGGGTCATATCGATGCCAAATTTTGTTTTACATTATTTTCATGTTTAAAAAGTAAAATGAGAAGCAAAAATTCCCATATTCTATTTTTTTTAAATTATTTAATTAAAAAATATCGGACATGCTGCTGGTGTCTTATAATTCTTCTGTAAACAAGGGGCGGAATACAACAAAAGTGAAACAAACATGTGTAACGGGTAAGTTAATAATAATATTCTCTTACTTTATCTTAAGTCAATCCCAATAACAAACTGTCATTAAATTCAGCCTAATGAGTCGCTTCTTCGATGTTACTGAGTCATCACACTGATGACATGTTTGTGACATTATTTCAATCTTTGACCCGATGACAATTTGGGCAAGTGGTATTAAGGCTGACATCACAATAATTTAAAATGTCATGGGGTCAAAAACCAAGACACTTGTCATAGTACTGAAAACAAAATATATCAGCGTTATGACGCTTTTTCTATCAGTGTATACCAGCTATTTTTGAACAATGCAGAAAATCCTAAGAGACCAACATTTTTTTTACCTAAGACGAGCTTGTAGTACAGTGTAAAAAGCAAATGTGAAGCTATCAACCTTCTATCTATTTTTAAAGCACACTCTGAAATATGTTTGATTCCGTCAGCATAGCTGCCAGATAAAATGTGTCGAAATCGTCAAATCGACTTACTTAAATCGTCACAAAAATCATCAATGTAAAATAGCACTAACTTTTGTTAGTTTTTGAAAATTTTCAACAATTTTCCATTTCCATTTGTTTTTATTGAAATAAAAAATATCATGCATGTGTATTTAAACTAAAAACTAAAAATCGTTAAAAATTAAACGATATGTGCAGGTTTAACTCCTTTTACAGACCAACTTAAATAAGAGTGGGAAGCGTTTCTTAAATATGAAAAATTCAGGTTTTCAATTATCCACAATAGGAAACTATTTGAAAAATATTTTGGTAGTACAAATAAGCCAATTTAGGCAACAAATGACTTGTATTGCGTAGGATGTCATATATCCGAATTTGCTTCAAATCTTAGAATTTATAATTAGAGACGCGACTCGAATAAGATCTTTAATTATTCATAAAAAGTAGGAAAATTGGTTACCACATGAACTGAGAGATTTTAAACAATGATTTTACTCATCATAACTTCTCCTTCACTGCTAAAAAAAAATGTATGTCCACTAATATATTTATATTATGAACTGCTTGAACGGGACAATTACTGTTAACCAAATTAACGAAAGTATCAAAAAAGTTGTTAAAAAAAATTAAATAATACTAAAAATTTTTGTAAATGAGTACAAAATTCAAATTGGAAAAATCGTCAAATTTAGGGTATAAATCGTCAACAGGCCATTTTTTGACCCCAAATTCGTCAAAATGACGATAAATCATCAAATCAGCAGCCGTGTCCGTCAGCTATTAAAGATTTTACTCTGATTACGAAACACAGAGTCAAAAAATAACTTATATTTTCAATAAAATTTTCAGATAGTCTTTGCAAGGAAATATATAATCTTAGAAATCTATTTGTAGTTATCAACCAACGCGGGTGTCATATAAGTTCCTGAACTCGATTTACCAGTTCTAGGGAACAAGTATTTCTGATTCTTGCTAAAATTTAGGAAGGATTTATAAAATTTTCATAAATAATAATTATAATGTAATAAGAATAAGTAGTAATAATGTCAAGTATTTGTAAAATAGAGCAATCAACCCTCTGAAAAGCAACGATGGGCAAAGATTTGCCGAGAGGTCCACTGAAAGACTGAGGATTCTTGGTGTTGCCATTAAGTGTTTCAAATAGATATTTCAGAGGTAATTCATTGAAAGGAAAAGTCACGGCAAATAATACACCCGTTGAAATGAAAGAGACATACGAATTTGATTGCTGCATTCTTCCATCCAGTATTTATTGAAATACCATCAGACCCAAGCACTATAATATTTCACGAATTTATTTATACCACTTTCTTCAAAATTGCCTACAATGCTGAATGCCATGTCCCTTTAACTTTTTGACAAGCGTACTTTGAGACTGGTTCCATAATTACTGAAATGTGTTCATCTTTTTGAACAGAATAATAACGTTTATTGCCTTTGCCAACCAAAAATAATGTTTTAGCCGCCCTGCTATCAAAGTACACGCACATCGGATCGTTGAATATAAAATCAATTGAAAATTTCTTTCTTCAACTTTCCAAGATGAAGAAAATATTTACAATCTTTAATAAAAAAAAAGTTAGGTATTTTTTATTTTATTAAACTAAAACTATTATTAGAAATTTATTAGAAAAGAAAATACAAAATAGATAACAGATGCTTTCTACATACATTAAGATAATTTTTTTAACTGGGTAGTAAATTGTTTTAACAAATAAACTTTATGATGCTCTATAAATTGTGGCAAGTTGTAGCCTTTTTCTTAACAACCCAGCAAAACTTTTGCAACCTGATGCTTTTCAATAGCCCTTTTTTGACAGATCACGTTTGAGTCGTGTCATGCTGTCATGTTATTTTTGTTTAATATTGTTTGGCATTTCATAATGGAAAGACTTACTCCTGAACAACGTTTACAAATCGCTCAACTTTATTACGAAAATTCACGTTCTGTGAGGAATGTGTTTCGTGCACTTCGCTCAACTTATGGTCACCATAATCGGCCTACTGAGCGTACTATTCGCAGCACCATCACCCATTTTGAGACCCAGCATTCATTATTGGATAATATTCGACGAATAGACCACGTCCAGCACGCTGTGAAGAAAATATAGCGGCCGTAGCTTAGGATGTACACGAAGACCGTGGAGAGTCGATTCGGCGGCGTTCGCAGCAACTCGGACTGACGTATGGAACGACTTGGCGCATTTTACGTCGAGATCTTAAATTGAAAGCGTACAAAATACAGCTTGTGCAACAACTGAAGCCGCTCGACCTTCCCAAGCGACATCGCTTTGCTCTATGGGCTCTTGAAAAGTTCCAAGAAGATCCGACGTTTTCGAGGCAAATTTTGTTCAGCGATGACGCCCATTTCTGGCTCAATGGGTATGTAAAGAAACAATATTGCCGCATTTGGGACGAAGAGCAACCTGAAGAGATTCAAGAACTGCCACTTCATCCAGAAAAAACTACAGTTTGGTGTGGCTTGTGGGCCGGTGGAATCATCGGTCCATATTTCTTAAAACATGATGCCGGTGCGAACGTAACCATCAATGGCGACCGTTATCGTGCCATGATAGCCGACTATTTGAAGCCTGAAATTGAAGCTCGTGATTTCGGCGACATTTGGTTTCAGCAAGACGGCGCCACTTCCCACACATCGCATCAATCAATGGATTCATTGAGCGAACACTTCGGTGAGCACATAATTTCACGTTTTGGGCCGGTCGATTGGCCACCAAGATCGTGTGATATCACACCGGTAGACTTTTTCCTGTGGGGATATGTAAAGTCTAAAGTTTATGCGGACATAACAATTTCGATTCAGGCCTTGGAGGAAAACATCACGCGTGTCATTCGCCAGTTACCAGTCGAAATGCTCGAACGAGTCATCGAAAATTGGACTCAACGGATGGACCATCTGTGACGTAGCAACGGCCAACATTTGATAGACATAATCTTCAAAAAATAAATGCCAAAGAATGTTCTTTCGAATGATAATAAACATTCCCTTTAAATTTTAATTTTTTCTGTTTTTTTCTTTAAAAATGAAATGGATCACGCTTTACTTCACCCAAATGTTTCTACGTACAACAGAAGTGCACCGCTGCCAAATGAAAATGCCATTTTATGCAGACATCATTTGTAAAATTCAAGAGTAATTGTACGAGGTGTTTTTTTAGACGCATATAACTTTTTTTTAAATAAAACAAAATATATTCAATGGAATGACCAAAATTTTTCCTTTTTTAGCTCACTAATGTCATGGCATTTAATATTTAAAAATAATTTCGCGACTGCGTCTCATGAACTTCATCCTGTCTTGGCCTTTTTTCAATAGTGCTTCGAATGTAGGCTTCTAAATTATCAGTTGTTGCTGGTTTATTAGCATAGTTCAGAGATTTCACGTACCTCTACATTAAATAGGTCAAAGTTGTAAAATCATAGGAACGAGGTGGCCCATTCACAAGTCTATTCCTTGAGACAATTCGGCCACCAAACATTTGGTCCAACAAACTGATGGTTTCAAGCGCAGTCTTATTGGAACCATTTTTCCTTCAAAGGACTGACATGAGGAATAAAAAAACAATCACGTATCAGTTGCATGTAGTGTTCGCCATTCGCGGTAATGTTGCTACCGTTTTCGTATTCAAGACAAATAAACTGATTTGTCACGCCTGCTCCCAGAGTGACTATGTTGGTACTTTTACAGCTAAATTTAGCATTGAAAATTTGTATTTTGTTGTTTTGCTGCAATATTTTCATTCAACACTTGGCGGTTTATTAAGCATTTTTATAAAATATTGTTAGCTTTTTTTATCATTATTTTAAATATTTGGACGAAAAGTTTTATGGATTTTATTTGAAATTTGTTTACAAATTATAATAAATTTTGGCTTAAAATAGTTGTACCCAAAGGGTTAGCTGTAAAGATTTTTAAGATCAGTTTCATGAGGATTGTGCTCTTTCCAAAAATTATTATTCTGCTTGTTTACATACCCTTAGCCACAAATGAGTCTCATTTACAGAAAAAATTCTTGCGAATTTTTTTTTTTTTTGTTCAATTTACCATTTATCAAAAACAAATCCGTTGTAATTAAACATTTAATCAAGTGAATTCAGCGTTTACTTGTATTAACAACATTACTGCAGAAAATATTGTAAGTATCAAAAACTATTTAATTGCTACTATTAATTTGTTTACTGGTGCAAATTTTTATCGATTTTTCAATTCACAGAAAAAATTATTAAATTTCTCCAATCACCAAATTTATTCCAAATTCATTATATCAAGCAAACAAATTGTTGATTTTGCACCTATTACCAAAATGATTATATTGATCAAAAAACTTTGCCATTTCAAACAATGTGTTAATTTATTTAAATAAATATTGACAATTGATGGATTTTATTATTACTCCAGTTGGAAATTATATGGATGTAGGCAAAAAATTTATAATTTCTAAAATTTTCCAAGTAGTTGACGGACAGTGACCGAATTGCTGAGAAAGGCATTCGATTGATAAACTCGAATTCTCTGTCACACTCAGTGATGCCACCCGTGCATATATCTGCATTTTGCAGATTTTATACTCAAAATTGTCAACATGCAGATTTGACGACTTTTAGCTTAAAAATGCAGATTTTGACCTCGGTGGAAACTTCTTTAAATTGTCACTTATGCTAATTGTCACTATTTCCACTTTTTGCGGTTGTCATATCACGCTAACCAATTTTTCGCAAGAAAAGTTTAAGCTTTAAAGAAAAGACATAAGGAATACAATAAATAGTTCAACTATGATTTCGACCCGTTTGGAAGTTGATTCATTAGTAGAAATTTTATTCACAGAATAAGACTTAAAAATTATAAATTCGAATTGTCTTGACCCATTAATATTGCTGGACTTATGTCATCTGGTTTTACACGAAATAATATACATATGTATGTATATATTCATATGTACTTACGTATAAATATCTTTAATAATTGCACAATCCTTGATATCTTGTAAATTCTCAATAAGACGTTTGATAGTTTAAATAACATGTCAAGCAATTAACATGTATCTTGATGTTTAAAAAGATGTTATTAATCCATGATCAGCCTAAGTAATTCAATTTGGAAAGATATTTTAAATGTAAAAATATCCAAAAATGATCAGCCATGTTCTGATAATCGCCTTCGAGTCAAATTAAAATTTAACAAATTTTAAAAACTTTTCTGTGTTGAAAGCTCAAATCTAGTTCTGGCAACACTGGTCACACTCAGCGGCTATTGCTTCTTCTGTACACACGTTACGGACTGGATTAAGATAAATACTAACCAATCGAGTAAAGGTGAATATAATCGCTCCATTGTATTGCGTATTACCTGCTCAGATGGACGATTATTCGCAAAGTAAACTGGACAATGTGCTCTAGAAGTTTGGCGATCAGAGCGCGAATTTTGTAAATAAATTTTCACGACTTGTAAAAGTTTTTCTGCTGAAAGTCCTTGCATGGTGATTTGCGAAAGTATACTGTAAAAAAAAGTTATCCCTATCGAAAATTCTATATGTCTAAAGAAACCAACCTTTAGTTAAAGTTGAAAAGTATGCAGTGTTTTACAAAATTTCTAATTACAATATGCGTTACGTGACAAGTGATGTGTTTTTTTTTTTTGCTGGGAAATTTAAAGAAAACAAGAAGAAACAAACGCCAAAAAATTTGCAACACAACAATTAAAGAGAAACCACAACCACTACATAAACATTGTAGTAACTTCCGGTTTCTACTTTACTTTTGTAAAAGAAGGACTAAACTCAAATTGAGAATTTTTTGCCAAAACAAACTTTATAGAGCAAATTTCGTATGTCAGTAAAAAATATTTTTCGGTAAAAGCAAAAGTTTTTGGTAAGAGTTAAATTAAAAAAAAAATATTTTGTGTAGAACCAAATTTTCAATAAAAGTACTTCTTTACAAATAAATTTCTAAAATATCTTCAATTAAATTTAATTGAGATTAAGGTCTTAAGTTGTTTTATCCTTCGCCTAAAGTGACTGTACTCAGCCCTTCTTAAGGCAGTTGTTATTTAAAAAAAGAGGTAAAATATCAAAAACTAAAAATTAATTGGGTTTGGGCCCCATAAATAGCTTAAGGAGGGATGGTTGTTGTGGTTGTCAAACTATTTTTGTTATTTCCATTTGTTCCAACTTGCCACATTAAGCCTGTTTTCAACTCTATTTCTCAGCCATAATGCTCCGTTCTATTATTGTTTTTACATGTTAGTTGAAAGTTGTTTAAGTCCTTAATTACTTTGATATTATTTTCTATTGTCCTTTATTTTTATAAATATTTTCTCCACTCTGTTGAGGTTAAAGTTGTTGTGCTACGTAGAAGAGCAAAAAGGCCATGGAGGCCATTTTGTGATTTGTAAGTAGTCGGTCATTTATATTTTATCGTTATTGTTTATTCATGTTTGTTTGTTGATGAACGTAATGAAATTTGAATTTCAATTATCATATTGGCGCCGTTTCTTCCGTTAATCATTATTATTCATTCATAAGCATTAGAAAATTAATTTAGGGCAATAATCAGAGAAAAGGTCTGTTGTGTTCGTTAGTTCGATAAAAGTTCATGTTTCTTTAAGGATGGTCCTTAATTGAAGGCAATGAGGCATATTAGAAGCAATAAACAGAGGCAACTAAAAAATTATTTTAGAATAAACATATAAAAATTCAATTAGAACAAATAGATTTTATTTCCGGTTTGTATGCGAAATATCTTATTTTATGAAATTTGGGAAATTTTATAACAAACTCTTGTATTAAATAAAACATATCCAGCAAAATCTTACATTGCAAAGTTATGAGTTAAAAACCTTAGACAGCTACTCTTCACCACTTCTACATTGGCATTTTAACTCATTATTTTAACAAGGTGATGTCATTGGAGGCAAGTACTTACCACCCTCGCTTACAAATAGGTAGTTAAATAAGTCATTAATCCGATTGCTAACAAATAGACACTTCACATTGTTATCCACAAAACTGAATTTGTCAAGGAAATTATGTCTTAAATTTAAAATAATTTCAAATGCAAAATTTTACTACCCTGCATCAAGGACATATTCATACCCAATAAACCAGAGAACGATATTATTGCAAAAACGATATGATATTTTCATGGAAAACAGATATTATAAGGAAATGTTCATTTTAAATACTATCGTTTATGATATAAGATCAATATCATATATTATAATTTATGTATATCACCTAGACGATATCGTTATAATATCAATTGGTTGATTGATTAGTGTAGTTTTTATTCAAAGTTTTAATTTTAAAGTACATATCAAAATCAATTAAGTATTTAAATTTTTAATATTCAAACTCTTATTCATTTATAACAAATAAAAAAAAAACTAATTGTAAGAACAAATATGTATTTAAAATCAATTTGTGTTAGATTTGAATAAATAAAACCTTAAATGTATTTTATTATGAATTAATTAAAAATGGCGTTAATCAACTCATAAACAAGTGCTTATGTATCAGATTATATGACAACCATTACTTAACTACTTCTATGTAATGCAGATGGTATGAAGTAGTCATTGAACAGTAAGTTGTTCAGTAATTACAATTCATTACCTGGTTTTTGCTGGGTAATTCAAAGCTTGCAAAATGTCTTTGGAAAAATTTAGTAAAATAAATTCTGAGTGAAAATTTTTGGTAAAAAGTTAATTGAAATACAACTTTAATTTTTTGTAAAAAAAAATTTTGTTAAAAATTTACAGTAAAAGAATTTTTGCTAAAAAGAAGTTTTTAGGGATCAGTTTTGCTTAACGGAATTTTAAAGAATAAAAATTATGTGAAATTTTGACGATAACAAATTTTGCTGAATATTTGTGGTTAAATTAAAATTTTAGTAAAAATTTTTTTTAACAACTTTAAGCGGAAATCGTTTGATTAAACTAAATTTTCAGCCAAAAAACTTCTGGTTAAAAAAATTTTCTGTTAAGATTTATTAGCGTAAAATTAAGTTAAAAAACTGTTAGCAAAACTTAATTAACATTGAGAAGTTTTAAGTGGCAGCCCTGTTTACAGTATATTAAAAGCGTGCTCTCACTGTCTCTTTCGTCTTTTTCCTCTAACGTTACCTTTACACATGCAAGTAGTGGCATGCCACTGTTCTATACATATTATCAACGAAAAACTGTTCATGCCATTTGCTTTTCTCTTTACACATGCCACTGCCAGTTCATTTTCAAAATCTCGTCGAAGCGTCAACTTGAGGTAATTTGTTTACTTCTCAAATTAAAAAAAAGTACCAGAAAACAAAAAAGAGTTAGCGACTTCATCACATAGTTTTAATTTTGGGAAAATAGTTTACATTTATTTATATTAGCATTATTTTAGCAAAATTAATGCTATATAATAAACAAATTTGCTTTTTTAATATGTTCTAAAAATGAATTATAATACTTGTAATACATTTAACAGTTAAAACTTGAATTACAATTCGACAATATTTCAGTAAATTTGCTTACATTGTAAACAGGGTAACATTGCTAATCGTTTTGACATTTAGTGGCATGCAAGTGCCAATTTTCCACTCGCATGCAATTTTTGTTGCCCCTGGAGCTGCCATTGCGAAAAATGTGGGTGTATTATTAAAAAATTGTGATGGTGTTGAGTTTTTCGCACTGACAGTGGCATGTGTAAATGCTAGGTAAATAACAAACTCACAAAAACAAAACACAGTGAGTTTTTTATTTGTTTGTAAATTGAGAATTTTTCGCCAAAAGAAACTTTATAGAGCAAATTTCGTATGTCAGTAAAAAAATATTTTTCGGTAAAAGCAAAAGTTTTTGGTAAGAGTTAAATTAAAAAAAATATTTTGTGAAGAACCAAATTTTCAATAAAAGTACTTCTTTACAAATAAATTTCTAAAATATCTTCAATTAAGTTTAATTGAGATTAAGGTCTTAAGTTGTTATATCCTTCGCCTAAAGTGACTGTACTCAGCCCTTCTTAAGGCAGTTGTTATTCAAAAAAAGAGGTAAAATATCAAAAACTAAAAATTAATTGGGTTTGGGCCCCATGAAAAGCTTAATGAGGGATGGTTGTTGTGGTTGTCAAACTATTTTTGTTTTTTTGATTTGTTCCAACTTGCCACATTAAGCCTGTTTTCAACTCTATTTCTCAGCCATAATGCTCCGTTCTATTATTGTTTTTACATGTTAGTTGAAAGTTGTTTAAGTCCTTAATTACTTTGATATTATTTTCTATTGTCCTTTATTTTTATAAATATTTTCTCCACTCTGTTGAGGTTAAAGTTGTTGTGCTCATTCCCCTTCGCCGTTTCACCATAAAACTCAAGTGTTTCGCAGCCAGTGTTGCCAAAACTTTTAGAGGCAAAATCAGCAAAAGTGGATGATGTTTTAATGAAATATCTTCAAAATCTGCATTTCATTTTAAAAAATCTTCAAAACACTTTTTATTTTTTTTTCTTTTACATATTTCATTAAAAAATATTATGATGAAGAACTATTCAAGAAAAATGAATTCGATTATATTATTTATATTTGATTATTCGAAAACTTAATATCACAGAATATAAAAGAAGTAATATGATTAATTTTTATTTTATTAATTAAATTTTTTTTCGCAATTTTAAGAAATCGGGGGCCAAAAACATTTGATTTGAGTATATTTTGAAAAAATTAAGTAGGAGATTTTTTTTTTGTTTTTAATATGTTAAAGTTATTCCTTCCTTATTTAATATATTGTTAAAATTGAACCGTTTTAGTTCTCTAAACTAAGAATCCAGATCTCGTTTTTCATTTGCTTTAAACAAATTTAAATTAAATCAGAGAGACTACTTATTATTAAATGTGGACTAAAAATTTTAAGAGATTTCATTTGATTTTTAAAATCCGAGTCTTTTCAAAACGTAATCTACCAACGAACTCAATGTAAAATTAGATACAATCAGTAGTTATTTTTTGTACAACACTTGGAGTGTTTCGGCTGCATAAATTTCGATATGAACACTTTCATAATGGATTTCAAGAAGAATTCTTGACAAAAGGTACGAAAAAAACAGAAGTTGAAGAACATGT
Organism: Pollenia amentaria; assembly: GCA_943735925.1. Lineage (NCBI taxonomy): Eukaryota > Metazoa > Arthropoda > Insecta > Diptera > Polleniidae > Pollenia > Pollenia amentaria. The sequence continues at coordinate 204,143,390 of OX031009.1, read as the reverse complement.
AAATCAATTAAAATAGATAATAATTTATTCAAAAGCAAATTTCGATCTACCAAGGTGAAATGCCATTTTGGTTTAAAGACTGTCATTGACGTCATGACTATTGTCATGACTATTGACGTCATCCGGCTTCAATAGCCGAGTTAGTAAAACGGCAAACCCCACTGACGAGATTGTGTGGTTACAATCGAAACTAGTCTGGGCAACCTGTCCGTGAAAGCCTGGCTTCAAATATCAGCGCAGTCAAGAATAAAAAATTATCAATAAAAAAAATTTTTAATTAATTTCATGTTATAAAATTCCTGTCTTCATAAAAATAATTTAATGAAAATTAAATTCAATGAACTTAAGCCTAACTAAAAATATCTAAATTTGGATTAAAAACCATTAACAGTTCAATAAAATAACCACAATACTAATAAAAAAAATATATTTCTTTTTCATAAGTTGCTTTATTATATTCAACATTTTTTTATTTTTTCGAATTTATTCTATAAAATACATAACTGAAATTTAGCTCATAGAATAAATTCGAAAAAATAAAAAATGTTAAATGTTAAAAAAAATATATTTATTTTATTCAAATGCTCAAAGTTCCTAAATTTTTAGAAAAGTTATATATTTTTATTTGTTTATTTCTTTTTATGCCATTAAAATTCTTTTACTAAAATTTCTATTTCCCTAATGACGTATTTATACTTTCGATGTACAAGAGTATAAAAAAAATTCTATTTTTGAACTGCGTCTTTGTGCTAAATTATTCATTATCATAAATTTTAGATTTAAATTTCATATTGATATTCAATTGCTAAAAGTTTTCGGTTAAATAATTGTCAAGTCCTGGAAAGAAGAATTCCTACTGAATAAAATTTGAATAATAGTCATAATCGTTAATGGTCGTAGCGGTAAATTTGTTTGTCGTACACAATTTAAATATTTAACGACCATTATCATAGAAGAGGACTAGAACAGAAAGAGCAAACAAAAACAGAAATCATCTGCCATATAAACAATAGCTGCTTATATGACATTCAGGGCTTGGTACGTTTTAAGTTGCAACTGTTTGTTATTGAAATAATTTTGCAATTTACAATGAGCGGTATTTTAAGCAACTTTGTATTGCCAGATGCAAATTAGGTAACAGCTGATATACAGAATTATTGGTCGTGAAAATTTACCAAAACGTGTTTGATTATTTTGTGAAATTGTCTTAAAATGTCACAAAGCAGTGCAATAGAAAATATTATCGAAACATTAGTAGATTTGTTTGACTATTTTAAATAATTGTTTATAAATGTCAGCTGTTCGAGAATTCAGAAATGCAAACACAATACACGTTGCAAAAAAAAAAAAGGAATACAGCTTTAGTATTGCGCAAAACAAATGATGTGACAATTGCAATTCTGTGTATTTTGTTGTTGGGTTGCAAGTACAAGCTACAATATTTTGCACTTGCACTTACGCAAGACTATTTGCATCAAACAAAGAACTCCACTAAAGAGTTTTTGTTGCAACTTCATACATACTGAATTTGGAAAGAATCGCCTATACCCTCCACCACTAGTGGTGAAAAGGGTAAACTAAATTTGTCATTTCGAGTTAAATTTATTTAAAAGTCATCTAAGATTCGAAATGGGATGTCCCTAAATTAAGGCAAGATATTAATTTGTCGCCATTTGTGCAGTAAAGTGTATGCACCCATAAAAAAATTGTTTGACAGCTGACAGTTTAGGGTTAGTAAAAATGGCGCGTTACACGATAGAACAACGTGTCTTCATTATTGAACAACAATTCAAAAATAATGAAAGCTTGGTGGCTGCAAATCGAAAAAGTCATAATATGGTCGGAATAGTGGAACTGCTTCGATATTGACATTCGACATTTACGAACAACCAGTGTATTTGGCGCATCGAACGAATCCAGTCTCCCTGAATTATTCAATTAACCTCTTTACAGTTGGCAAAGTTAAAACACTATTCCGACCATATTTTGTAAATTTTCGAACTGCGGCTTCCAAGCTTTCATTTTTCTTGAGTTGTATTAAGTAGAAATTTGTAAGCCGATTATGGTATATTGCCTAGGCTACTGAAATTTAATTAAAGAATATTACTTAATGATGAAGACACGTCATTATCTCGTGTAACTCTCTATTGTTATTAACCCTAAACTGTGAGCTGTCGAAAGTTTTTTTACTGCACAAAGGGCGACAAATAAATATCTGGCGTTAATTTTGAGACACTGTTTATATTCCGGGCCCTTGAATCATTCAAAGTCGATTTAGCCATGTCCGTCTTTCTGACCGTCTTTTGAGGGGGTCTAAGATTTCGATATTGAGGGTTTGGAGTGCCGTCAAATCGGCGTCGAGTGCCTATGTTCTACCTCCTCGTAGTGACTGCTGGAAACAGCTGGATATTTCCAGGTGGCTAAAGAACAAGGTTAATTATAAATGTCAGTTATACTACTATCCCTTAAGTTGGGCAGTAAAGAATTTATTTATAAATTGGAATTTATTTCTAAGATTATGAGAAGCATTAATTGATCCTGGGATTATAAGCATTAAGAGTGAATATTTCTTTTGATTATATGGTTACGCCTGGTATCCGCAAGGATTCAAAAAAAACCAAAAATAATTAATTAAATAAGCTGGTAACAGCTTGCTGATCATAGAGAAGCCGTTAAGAGATATCAGGAGATTTTTAGTTGGGCTGATGAAATAGTAGTGGCTCGAGTGAGCATGACATGTTTTGATATTCTTTCATTCGGACATTGGAAATCTATGACAGCACGTGGATGATGCATGCCACAAGGTTGCGACAACATCCGAAGTGACAGGGCTCTGTGAAGGTTCCGGCTTTCCTTTGTCCGGGGAGTTCAACAAAGCTTCCTTCTTAAAAACCACTTTGGCGCTACGGGAGTCATGCAGCCCCCAGATAACAACACTGGAATGACTGTATGGTGAGGACTCTGTAAGTGCTCCTTAATTGGGGTGCTTTCAGAGTGCACGTAGTGGCTGTGGTTTGCTCAAATGAGATACTGATTTGACATGCAATTATATTAGTGGAGGTTAGATAGCTCCAACTCCTATACAAGGGGTGGTATAAAGTTGTCGATTTATACCCAAATTGCAACCTGTTGTATTTATTTAAGAATGTCCACATAGAACGGGGGCTATGGAGCTGAGCAGAACCAGTACCTGTGGTTAGATCTACTGTGAGACAAGGCCAAACGGTAGGTCCTCACATAAATCATAACCACGTGTCCGTCTCTTTAAATTACACTCACTTTCAAACGACTGAAAAGAAAAGAACAATATTGGTCTCACATTTTTTTACTTTTTCCAAGCAATGGATTGAAATTCAGAAAAATCGGTTCAGTAGGATAAGAGTTATGAATCCAAAAGTCGAAAAAATAGCAACCAATTTATAATTGTGTTACAAAAACTAACATATGCACAGAATGATATAATATTTGGCGAAAATTCGTTTTTTATGATTAAAAAATACTTCTTGATTTCGTGAACATCGATCAATAATTTACCATAGTCCGGTCCGTATAGGAAGCGTTTAGTCGAAGAGTAGTTTATTAGGCCTTAAACTGTAACGAAAAATGATATTGTAATTAAATTTGGTCTGTCACATTTTTTTAAGACTAAAATTCCCTTTGCTGCATTTCGTAAATATCGGCTCATAATTTACAATTGGCCCCACATAAAGTCCAGTCTCGAAAAACACTAATTACACAGAAAGAAACAACTCGAGCTAAATTTAAGTTTTTACACTTAAACCCAATTTTCATGATGTTTTAAAAGACATGTCTTTTTTGTATTTATTTTTTAAAGAAACTTCCAAAAACTTGTAAAATTTTCACCATGTTTCCTTTTTAAATGCTTTTCTTTAGCTTCGCTTCGAAAATCAAATCTTGTAACGTTAATTTAAACGCCTTTTACTGATAGCAAATGGGTGAAACTTTGCATCCATTCATACTCCCGATGGCAATACACGAATACATGGGCGTAGCCAGGATGAAATCTAGGGGGGGAGGCAAAAAATTTTTTTTTTTAAAAATCTCACACATCCCTTAAAGAAAAGCGTGGGCGCGTTGTTATGAAACAAAATGCTCAATTATTGAAAATTCGTAGCTTTAAACATGATTGGTTGTATTTCTTTCGGTCTGAAATATTAAAATGTAGTCACGGCATTCATGTCTTTTTTCTACTCTGCTTACTTCTCTACCCCTCTCGCTATCAAACAAAAATTATTTTCATTATTTTCATGTTTGAAAAGTAAAATAAGAAGCAATAATTCCCATATTCTATTTGTTAAAATTATTTAGTTAGTAACATTTAATTTTAAAAGTAGAATTGTTGCGAAAACCATATCGGGCATGCTGCAGGTGCCTTATAGCTGAGAGTTCTTCTGTAAACAAAGGGCGGAACAAGAACGAAACAAACATGTGTAACGGGTAAATAAATAATAATATTATCTCTATTTCTGGTTCTCTGGTGTAAGTGTTTAGGTAGGTTAGAAAATAATCTCACGTTCGGATTATTTCATGTACAAATTGTGATTAAACCAAATTAAAAATTCTTGAATCAAGCACAGATTGAGTTTAATTTTAATCTCACATTTAATTTAGTCAATCCCGTTATCGGAATATTTAAAGTACGGATCAGGTATTAAATATTACCCATTTAAGTATTTGACACTTGAATAATCCGTACTTAAATCAAGCATTCTGTACTTGATTTAAGAAAATCGGTACTTACCGTACTATTGACACCGCTTCGGATGTTTTGTCTTTTCAGTGTACGCCTAAACCTGAACGAAAAATGCTATTGTAATCAAATTTAATCTGGTATAATTGTATAAGCCACGAAATTACGCAGTCGAATTTCGTGGAGATCGGTTCATAATTTACCCTAGATCCCATATAAAGCCAACTCTTGAAATTCGTTTAAATATGCCTAAAGACGTAGCAAATATAGATATTGACGCAAAATTTGTTCCAATTAAACCTAATAGGGCCTGAAAAAACATCATGCAGTTTATTCCGTTTTTATAAATATTGTTAAATAACTTATCTATCCCATATAAGCCTACTCTTAACATATTATAACGGTCGGTCGAGGATATCAAAGATTCGGCACAACCGAATATAGCACACCAACTTGCTTTTCTCTCTCTTTCTGTTTCCATTCTGGTCGTCTTCTCTGAGCATTATTACGAATTTTTATTTTAGAATTACTAAAGTCTTAGGATTTGAGTTACTTAAATGAAAGATACATTATACATATTGAATTGTAATTGTAATTGAAATGCAAATGAACAAGTATATTTTTATTACATATTTACATACATACATCTATAATCATAACGCAAACATTTTAGTTCCAAACGGAATATAATTTTTAAAAGTTTTTATTTAGGGGATAAAGTAGAAATATTATGAAAACAGATAAAAGTTTTAACATTATTAGGAAACTTATAAAAATTAACAATTAAGCTCTAAAGAAAGACAAGATGAAATTCTTAAACGAACAAGTTCGCTCATTAAGATTTTATTAAGTGAAACATTTAATGAACCAATTCAGGAAAAAAACAAGTAAGAAAGTTATTTATTGGATACTAGGGTATTCATTTAATCGGGCTTTTGTTTTGATCGGTTAATCGCTCGATTAATTAACCGCGGGTTTGGCTTAATCGGTCAATAATCGGTTAATTTGGCTATTGATCGGTTAACCGATTAACAAAGTTTTTTTTATAAATTAAGTAATTTAAATATATAAAAATGCATAAATTATTTATTATTTGGAGTTTATTAATAAAAAAAACCAATCACATAAACTCAAACGAGCAAACAAAAGAATAATTCATATATATGTAATACATATGTAAACTATGAGATAATTTTATTAGTTATTTCAATAGTTTATAAAATAATCTTGTATACAAATAATTTGGATTAAATGTTTAGGATTTAAGCGTTTATTTTCCTTTGTTTTGATGAAACTTGACTTAGAAAAAATTCTTTCATTTATCGTTAATGTTGAAAAAATCAAAAGAAATCCAAAATAAAGAATATCTAGTTTCTCAGTCCTCTACCTATAACATATACAATTTTCCATTATGTCATTAGAGTCCTCTTTTAATTTTTTTTAAATTTTTAGCACTTCTAATTGTACTAACCGAAGTTCTATTAAAACAAATAACTAAACGCATATATAAAAAGTACGTGAAACAAAACGCTGTTGACAGTAAACTCTTATTTAAAATGAAGAATTTGTTTGAAAAAATATTTTCTAAGCACATACTTTTGTATATGAGACGAAGAAAATAATTAAAAACAAAAAAAAAATGTGTTATAATACTACAAAAAGTTAAAAACTTTGTTACTTTGGTTAATCGGTTAATCGACTGAAATTAACCGTTATTAATCGTTAATCGAAAATATGCAATTTTAAATTAACCGATCAGTTAATCGGGTAGTATTTAATCGGTTAACCGATTAACGGGTAACCGAATGAATACCCTATTGGATACTATTCACCACAGTAATTATTTGATGAGTTTGAAATTTATTTAAGATAAAAATTTATAATTTTAAAGCCAGTGCCCATGTTCTGTAACTGCCGCGTCGAGAAACTTTTCGATTGAAATGTGAGAAATGAAACAAAAATGGTATAAATTGAAACAAACAACTGTGTATCTCACTTTACTGCGTCTGTAACATTTTTGGCGAGAAAAATGTAAGGAAATTACTCGCCAATTTAAAGAAAAAGTGAGTCTGTAAAATGTCTGTGAGAAAGTTCCTTCTTTGAACTCTCAAATAATCTTACGAATAAAAACGGGGTGAAAAAAATGTAAACTCTACAAAATAAATTAAAAATGCAATATGGAATGAATATTAACACGGAAGAGATAAGTATTTTGTTCTTGGCAGATTTTTAATTGTTTAATTATTTTGCTTTTAATATTTTTGAAAAATATAGGAATGTTGTCAAAGCAATTTTGTAAACAACAAACTTTAAAGTCACACTTTACATTATTTGGTATAGCCGACGGCATATTTTCGCCGCCGTCGTTGAAAAATTTTCAATTTCGGTAAATTTTGGTCGCCGCCAACGACATGTGGGACTGGTGTTCTTAATGTATGTACGGTTTCGATTGAAATATTATAACATTTATAGCGTCACGACATAATCTCTTTTGATAGTTTTCGATATGAGTTACACCCATATTTTTTCCTCACTTTTCGAGAACCGATATAATATTTTGTTTCACATCTTTTCGATGCGAGAAGTTCGCACCGAAGTTACAGAACATGGGTACAAAATGATGAAAAATTGCAAAAAAATGGTGTTCATCAGCCGTACTCAAGCACAGCTCACGTGGGTCCATTGATTAGTTCCCGTTGTGTTACTATGTCACACCGTCTCCCAAGGGTTCTATGTCACTTGGCTGCTAATATTCTCACTTTGCCACCCAGTCAATTCAATAAAGTAGTGGTTCCTGCTTAAATCATTATAGGAGAGACATGTTTTGTATCCAAGGGTTCTTCGACAAAACAGTTAAAGTCTCAAATCTCCGAAAGTCGGACAACGATGCAGAAGATGTTCCGTTGACTGATTCTCCTCCTCATCACCGCAACTTCTATATAGGTCATTGTAAGGGAGTCCTAGCCTCCCAATGGGCCAGGGGCCAGTTATAACCGCAATAAGGTTCCTGAGGTGATGTCTGGACATCTGTAATACCCGCCTAGTCCTTTTTTGATCTATGATGGACTAAATTTTCCTGGTTTCCTCACAGGTGGTTTCATCTAGCCATCTCTGACTGGCAATAAGATGAAACTTGTGTGAAATAAGTTGCTGTGAAATATGTTGAATCGTTTTGCTTCAAAGTGGTGCCTGCATGCGTCAACGAGTCCGCCATACAGTTTCCATGTATGGCCCTCTGTCCGGGGACCCACTTCAGGGTAGCCACTGAATGTCCCGTTATGTCCTCCAGAGACATCCGTCATTCTTGGAAAATCCTCGATGTGATGAACACATTCTCCAGGGATCTTATAGCCGCCTTGCTATCGGTAATAATATGAATATCCCTGCCAGATATTTCACCGTACCGAATGTGCTTCGCGGCTGTGTAGATGGCCATTATTTCGGCCTGAATGACACTGTAGTGATCCTGCAGGCTTATACGAACTGCCACCATTCAGTGTCTTAGACCATTCATAGAAATTTGGAATCGCATTCGCGGGAATTTGTAGGTGATCATGGTTAACCACGTTATTCAAAATGCTTGTGATGAAAAGCCAGGATCCAAGATTGGCGCAGGTATGACATAATCAACGTCCCTGTGCCAATTCATCGCAAACAGGATTTTAACATGTCCAACATTGTAATCTATCCATGCTCTAGTGACCCTAATTTTTACCGCCGTGTTCACAGCTAACCATTTCGCCAAAATGTCTGGTGGTAACCAGTTCAAGATCGTAAACAATGCCTTAGAGTGGGTTGTTCTAATGGCACCCATTACCGTTATTGCCTCGGTTTGATTCCCCAGTTTAGGTCAATAGCACCTTTGCAACAATATAAGCAGTTGCCGTCTTAGCAGTCCTGGAAATAGTTGTCATCTTCCAGTTCAGCTTACTGTACAATACGAGGCCAAGATATTTGGCATTATCGGACAGTGTCAGTGAGACCCTATTTATTTTTGGGAATATTGTACCTCCTTGTGAAGAGTACCAGTTCTGTTTTGGCAGGATTAACATCCAGTCCACAACACCCAGTAGGGACTCCATAAGTTCAGGAAATTGTGTAAAAAGAACAAGAATTAAAAATAGTTTTTAAAAGTGAAAATAAATAACTAGGACAATTTTTAGGAAGTGAAAATGTATCTATATGTAAGTATGTATCTAGTTACATGTATGTATGTAGTTAACTTTTTTTGTTTATGTAAAAAATATTTAAACTTAAACGTACAATGGTAAATAAATTGCATAAATGTAATACCCACATGTGCATAAATATATTCACACTGGTTATGTTTATAATTTTTTTTCTTTTAATTCTTTTTTTATTTAAATCATCAACTTAAAATTACAAATATTCTTTTTTATTTATTTATTTACAATCTATTTGTACAATATTTAGTAAATGTGTTAAAGGAAATCATAACTTAACATATGTCATTAAACTTCAATAAATTTAACAACCTTAGCTTAAAAATTTTTATTTACATTGATATCAATAAAATTTAGTAGTATTTACATTATTTACATTTTATTTACATTACTTTTATCATGTCAAGTCACCCCACTTTTGATATCGATGTCTTCCGATTTGGATAAAAAAAAGTTTTAAATGTAAAAATATTAAAAAAAAAAACAAAAGAAAGAAATTTTGCTAACAATAATAGATAATAATTTACATGGATCAGAAACAACAACTGTTTGGCCAAAATGTCAAATTTTGACCCCCTCTAACTCAGACACTTTTTGACCGATCTTGTTGTGTCTAAACTACTATCCAATGGGACTAACCATTGTGCAAATTTCATTCAAATCGGAAGACATCGCTTTCAAAAGTTGGGTCACTTGACATAAATAAAAGTGAAAAGGAATAAGATGGAGTATTTCCTGTAAGGAAGGTCAAATACATGCAGTCTTTTGAGTCTTATACCTCTTCACTATCATCTAATAAAGATATAGCTAAAACATTGCTGTGACAACTGAGTCTATCAATGTATCTAGAGCTGAATGGATTTAGTTCATCAATAATAAAGGGAGTTTTCAAATCTACATGGATTCTTTTGTTAGTTACAAACCAAGCTTTTGTAGAAAATTGTGATAATTCAGATAAAAATTTTAATTATTATGAGTTTATTGAAGCGGGTAAATACATACATACATACCCAGCAAAAACTTTACTTACATGGTAAGTTAGCAAGTAATGTTGGAGAAATATAAACACTACTTATTTTTCGGCTAAATAACTACTTATTTTTGTTCGAGTTGTCCACAGAATTCAGTAGTTACAATACACTTACTAGAAGTCACAAAATGTCTAGTTATTATTTAACTACCAGTAAGTTGAATTGTAAGTACTTGCAATATACTTACTAGAGGCCAAAAAATAAATAGTTTTTATTTAATTGGCGCTAGTTAATAGACCTAATAAGTAGTTATGGAGCTAGTTACCAGTAAGTATATATTCAGTACTGAAAACAAGACAGCTAATAAGTAGTTATTAAAATGATTATTAGTAAGCAAATCTTCATAACTGAAAATAATAGTAGTGAAAAGTACTTACTAAGGTCATTACTAGCAAGTACTTATTGAGGTTTTCAGAATAATGACAATTATAATGACAACTACTTACCAGGTAACGTATGAAATAACTACGACCTATTACCAAAATTCAAAAAGTTTTTGCTGGGTACATATGTAAAAGTTTTGTTGTATTTATTATAAGCAGGTATTATCTATAAAATTATTTGTTTGCAGTGAAGAAATTTGGAAATGTCTACCAACAACTTCATTAATCATGGTTTCGATGCTCATTACCATTTCGTATTGAATGTGAAGATTCTAATTATTTTAGAATCTAAAAGAAAACATACTGTTTTTAAATGAAATTAGAATATATTTTATATGCAAAATTTTTCATTTATCGAACTTATTCTATGAGCTAAATTTCAGTTATGTATGTTATAAAGCTTCTATTCCTTAAATTTTTAGGAATGACTTGAAATAATTCCCAGATTCTATTTGTTAAAATATTTGAGTTAAATAGATTCAATTTATAAAGTATCACTATCCAGTGTGACACAAAATATGCTGACAAAGGCCATAGCGGGCCAGAAAATGTATTACATTCTGCTGGTGTTTAATAATCAGGCATCAGAAATTAAAAACCGAAAACTTAAAATTTAAGTTTTTCATTTGAAAAATTCAAAACTCATGCGTACAAAATAAATTTTTTTTCTGCCAGTTAAAAAAAATAGGAAACACAAAAAAGATATTTGTTTTTAAAGTACAATATGTGTTTTGTACATGAAAAGAAACAAAAAAACAAAAATTTTAAATTTGAAAAATACACAAAAACGCTTTTTTTTTATTAGTTTTTTTTTTTTGGTTTTTTTTTTTTTTTGAAAAATATTTATCATTGGTGTTCAAAACATGTTTTCAACTGTACAAAAAAAAAAAAAATTAAAATTATTTTGTTTTATTTGTTCTTCAAAGTTCAAAATAATAAAGTTCTTAAAAAAACGTTTATGAGAAAAAAATTTTTTTTTGTTTTTAGAAACTAAAGGTACGTTCAGACTGATGAAATATTTGAAAGCAAACATCAAATATTTCATTAACGTAGTCAGAACACAAAATATTTTTGAGTATCAAATAAAATAACAGCTGATTTTGAGCAAATAAAAGTATTTGCCGGCAAACAAATATATGTCCAATGTGAATATAGTGTGAACACAAAAAATCAAATATTTTAGTAATTTTTGAGAAAACATTTATTTGATATTACAAAAAAATTGTAAGAGCAAACAACGACAAATAATTTTAGCCATGTTCCGGATAGAAGCAATTTTTCCTGTAAGTTTTCGGATTCTTTACAATTTTAAAGTTTTTTATAATTATTTGACTTTGCTATCGTGCCGCTATTAGCAAATTTTTGCGAATTACCGCTAATTTAGCAATTTTAATAGAATTTTTGCCATTCCTTATAGTTTTAGGCACTTTTACTAAATTTTATGGCTTGTTTGAAATATTAAAATGGTTCGCGAATTTTCGCTATTTTTGCAACATTTTTATTTTGTTTTTCCCCTACATATTGTTTTTTAACCGATTTTGCAATTTAAAATATATTTTAGGGTTTTTTTCCAAGTTAGATATTTTTCGCGAATTTTAGCCATGCTTGCGAAAAAGCGATTTTTCACTGTGAATCTTTAGAGCTTTAACGATTTTTAATAATTATTAGGCTTTGTTATCATACCGCTATTAGCAAATTTTTGCGAATTTCCGCTAATTTAGCAATTTTTATCGAATTTTTGCCATTCCTTATAGTTTTAGGCACTTTTAATAAATTTTATGGCTTGTTTGAAATATCTAAATTTTTCGCGAATTTTCGCTATTTTTGCAAAAAAAATTTTTCTCTACATTTTGTTTTTTAACTGATTTAGCGACTTCAAATATATTTAAGGGTTTGTTTCCAACTTTGCAATTTTTCACAAATTTTAGCCATGTTCCCGTTACCCATTGGCTTTCATTTTTTTCTTCTTCTACATTCTCCTGTTCTTACACTAAAAGAGATGCTGATCCACAGAATAAAATAAATAAATAAGCTTTTGCGCTCATTTTTACCATTTGAGAAATATATTTTTATTTTTGAACACTTTCATTAAATAATTATTTGATGCAAATATTTCTTTTAGTCTGAACGTATGGCAAACATGAATTAATTTATTTTATTTAACACTGTTTGCCAACTGTTTCATCAAACAAAAGTTATCAAATATTTGAGCTTAGTTTGAACATTAACAAAATATTTTTTTGTTTCACACAGTTTGAAGCAAATATCAGAACAAATATTTTCGTTAAATATTTCATTAGTCTGAACGTACCTTAACAATAAAAACTCAATTTGAAGTTAAAATTGTGAATTTTGATTAAAATTATAAAATAAAATTGTTCTTAAAATTGCAATTGCAAAAATTCTTTAGAGATTTTTAATTATCAAAACTAGCTGCTGTTGCATTAGCTGTACCCGCAACACAGGTATCTGTGGAGACAGCGTTCAGCGCTTTGCCAATTATTATGACCAAAAATAGAAGGATTTTAAGTTCTGAGCACGTAGAAAATTTATTGTTGCTCAAACTCAACATCAAGCTAATTGATAAGATTACTATTTAGTTCTAGGATAATCTTTATCATGTTATAACTACTTATTATAATTCAGCTTTATATTTTTTACTATAATTTTGTACGTATGAGTTTAAATTTTGTCAATTAAAAAAATTCAATTTTAAGTTTTCGGTTCATGAACTGAAAAAATAAAAATCTTTTTTTTGTGTTTGCTTTTATTTTTTTAAACTGATGAAAAAAAGAATTATTTTGTACGCATGACTTTTAAATTTTTAAAAAGAAAAAATTAAATTTTTGTTTCGTAATTTTTTGTACAAAAAACCTTTTTTTTTGAGAACTTTATTATTTTGAACTTAGCGAAACAATATCAAATAACATATTTATATATCTATTTTTGGTTATTGTACAATTTAAAATATTTTTCGAACACCAATGATAAATATTTTTTAAAAAACACAAAAAAAACGTTTTCCGGTGCTTGCTAATAATTGTAAATTTTTCTGTACATACAATATACTTCATTGCTGTCCAAAGGTCCGCTAAGGTAAAATGTAACAGGAAGATACAACATAATAATCTGGTAGTGTATAAAGTCATTTCTAAAAAAAATTTTTAGGAATAAAACTATTCCAAAAAGCTTTATAAAATACATTACTGAAATTTAGCTCATAGAATAAGTTCGAAAAATGAAAAATGTTGAATATAATAAAGTAACTTTTGAAAAAGAAATAATTCCCAGATTTTATATTTTATCTGCCGTATTCATAAAAAACTGAAATGGATATGAAATCTGTTTTAAGAAAAATTTGTATGGAAATTTTGTTTTAAAATACGTTTGAAATCTATTTTATGTTTTATGAATACAGCAGTATATGTTTAATTATTAAAATATGTATTATATATAACAACAACTGATTACTTAGATACTAATTAATAATATTATACACAAAAATGCTATATTTGTGTAATTAAAACCAAAATGTGTATATACATACATATGTGCATACATACTTATATATGTATGTATATAAATAAAGTAAAATCAAAATATTAAAAAGGTCATTTTTTTATTAGGATTATACTATAGTACTTACAATTTAGTTTTGACAAACGCAATATTGTAAATTTTTGGAAAAATAATATGTTTGAGTAGTTAATTCTGCAGTTAGTTGCAGCAATCATATTGTGTTCTTAATTTTCAGATCCATTATATGATTGGCACAAATATAAAAACCATTCATTAATGATAGTTTTCGATTGTGATCCTACCAATCATATTTTTTCTTTGCGTGTACACTTAGATTGAAAATCGTAAAGGTATAAAAGGCTTTAAATGGTATCTAAACCTGGTTTTGTGTGTGTATCTATATGCTAAAATATATATTTTTTGATTGTAAATCTGTAACATAAATTTCAAATTTTGAAATTTTAATGTATTCATATACATATACACAAAATACTGTTTTCATACCATTTAAATCACATGGTACATTTTAAATTTCCATCACTGTGTGTGTTGTACAGGGTGGTTAAATTTTAAGGGCCGATGTTGATTTTGAATAAAACACAAATTATTTAGGAAATTATTGTCATTTCTTTTTATTATTATAACATTGGTATGGTTTAATTATATATGGAACAAAATATCGGCCAAATGGCCGCCGCGATCTCGTCGGCACACCACCATCCGATAGTCCAAATTTTCGATGACGCTGATTCATAGTTGAGGTTAAATGCCGTTAATGTGCCGAATCATCTCATCCTTTAGCTGATGAATTGTTGCTGGCTTATCGACGTACACCTTTTCCTTCAAATAACCGCAAAGAAAGAAGTCCAACGGTGTCAAATCACATGATCATGGCGGCCAATTGACATCGCCATCACGTGAGATAACACGGCCATTGAATTCGTCGCGCAAAAGAGCCATTGTTTCGTTAGCTGTTCGGCAAGTGGCACCGTTCTGTTGAAACCACATATCGTCAAAACATCCATATCTTCTAATTCGGGCCATAAAAAGTTCGTTATCATCTCACGATAGCGAATACCATTCACAGTAACTTCCTGACCGGCCTCATTTTACAAAAAATACGACGATGATGTCGCCAGCACAAACCGTCACTCTTTATGGGTGCATTGGTTTTTCGATATATCATTCTTGAATTATCATTCGCCCAAATGCGGCAATTCTGCTTATTGACGAATCCACTGAGGTGAAAATATGCCTCATCACTGAAGATGATTTTCACGATATGCATTTTGATTTGAACGCCCATTTTCATAATAATCCTGAATAACTTAAACACGTTGCTCAATTGTGTATCTTTCCATGGTTCAAATTGAGATAGTCTGAAATTGAGAAATGTCAAATGAAATGCAGAAAAAAACTTGACGTTTAGGTGCGGTTCACATTCCACACCGGCCTTTATAATTTAACCACCCGTTATTATGTATACAAACTATTGCTTTTTACGTTATGGGTACAGCAACGCTCGGCTAAGAGGGCCTTTAATCTTTAAAAAAAATATAGTAAACTTTAAACGAAAATGTTAATTTTATCTCAAAATCAAAATTAACTTTAAATCTTAATTAAGTATTAAGATACGCATAAATTTCTACCAAAACTTATCACATAAGAAAATTCTCGTGAAAAGTCTCTGGAATAATTTAATTTTAAATTAAAATATATATTTTTTAAAATTTGCATATGAACTTTGAATATATTGACAAAACCAACAATTAAAAGATACAACACGAACTAGAAATTAAAACAGATACGGAAACAAAAAGGACTGGCAGGAGTTAAACTGTAAAGGATTTAAAGACTCAGGCAAGTTTTATTATTATTAATCGTGTTCCTAATTCCCACAAACGAATACATATTCCCTTTGTTAATACAAGTTTTTGATACGAGAACGAGCAAATAGAATTCTTATATAACAACAGAAAAAAAGTTCAGTGGCACACACAAATTAAATTTGCAATTGAAAGCAAAATTTATAGAATTTGAACTTGCTCCAATTACGCTGACTTCACTCCTTAATTAGTTGTTTTGTTCGAATGCAAATGCTATTAAAAAATATAGAAAATAATATTTTTTTGTAGTAAACACAAAGAAAAATCGATGATATTTTTACGAAAACTGTCCTAGATTGAACGAAACATGGCGTAATACCGCGATTTTTTGCGTGCAATGTCCGTAAAATAATTTATATTTTACAAAAGTAGCAACGAAAGTTACTTCCCTTAATTGTAGCAAGAATTATTTTCAGTGTAGCTAAAGTTTTGCTTTATGCAGTCAGTCTGTTTTTTTTCTCTTACGAATGAAATGAACTGTATTTCAGGAGTCAGACGTGTTTCAGGATTTAAACTACTACAAACGAAATAAAAATGAGGTGAATGGAAAATTAATTGATTTAATTAGTTTTTGGTAGGATACAGATTTATATGCAAATGAATTATTTTTGTCGAACGTATTAAAAGTGTGAATGATAGTGTTTGCTAGAAAATTAAATCGATTTGTTTGTGCAAATTGTTGCAAATTTCATCGTGTAGATTTGGGCGCGTGACGTAAATTTACCTACGCAGAAAAAATAACGTAGTAAAAACTAAGCAAACTTTCAGTTTTTCTGAATATTTATTAGGGTTTTCGCACCTTGAATGGCCGTAGTAAAAAACCAAAGAAAACGTTTAGTTTTACGTTGAATGTGCGTTAAGTTTTTTACTGTCCAGAGTTCAGCTTCTGCAAAATTGAACGTTTTTTCAATGCTGAACGTGAGTTGAGTTTTTTATACCATGCGTTGTGTGTAATATTTATAATGTTTGTCTTATCCATTTGAAAAACAGCTCTTTTGCATCAAAGTAATTTTGCAAACAAGTTTTTATTAAGTCAATCGATAGCTGGGAGTTATTCAAGCTAAACGCCGCGTAGGAAATATTAAAATACGCGTCCAGACGCGAGTTTAAATCAACGTAGTAAATATGACAATAGCGTTCAGTTCGACTTTTTTCTGAATGTTGCGTTCAGCTAATTTAGGCCCTAATCATGTACAACGCAGCGCAACGCCAAGCAATAACATTGAAAGCACAAACAATGTCATAAATATTTTGTAATTTTGTTGTTGCTTTCAACAGAAATTCATCTACCGTTTTAAAATTTTCAACGACACAAGCAATGGAGCGTTTGAAATTTTAAAACGCAATGTGAATTTCTGTAGAAAGCGACAACAAAATTACAAAATATTTTTGACATTGTTTGTGCTTTCAATGTTATTCTTTGGCGTTGCGTTAGTTCTGTGCAGAGATCAGCAATGAATCGCTTTTTCGCTACTCATACTGACTCATGAAATTTTAAGTATAAGTGAGTAGAAATCATTTAAACTCAACTACTCTGATTCACTCACACTCACAAATATGAGTGTGACGTCGACTCATACTCACACATTTAAAAATGACCTCAATTTGATTTGTAATTTCAGGAAAATACTTATAATACTCACATTGATTCAGCTCATTTAACTCATCCAAGTATATTTACAAGTTTAGTCATTTAACAGTTTCTAACTAGTATAAAATGTATAAAAATATAAAAAAGCATAAAATTGTAAGTTTATACAGAAACATTTTGGGGAAATTACATTTTTTTTATTATTATTGATATTTATGAGCAGGTTGTAAAAAATGGATAGAAATAGTGAGATAAAGGAAAAAATAAATAGCGGAGTTTTCCAATTAGTGAAAAAACGTAAGGGTAGAAGCCCATTGTGGACTCACATTTTGCTTTGCTTATACACATTGACTTCTGTTGAATCTAAATCAACCACTACATAAATGTTCTAAGTATGAGTACGATGAGTAAAATCAAACTTCTGAGTGAATATGAGTTTCGATCGAATTACAATAAGTATGAGTGCGTATAAGTACAAGAAATTATGAGTCATGATTCGGCTCTACTCACTTTTTCACTACTCATTGCTGATCTCTGGTTCTGTGGCGTTGGCCTGCGTTGTACATGATTAGGGCCTTAATTTTTCCTGTGTAGTTTTTACAAGAAAATAACATCGACTTGTTTGTGCACATGGTTGCACATTGTTTCAAATTTCATCGTGTAGATATGTGAGCGTGACGTAAATTTACCTAGTCATCTGTTACATACGCGCGAATCACTATTGATTATGAGTGCTTTAGATATTAATCACGCGAAAGTGATTGATCATGACTGCAATATAATAAATAGCCCACTCACGCGAACAGCAAAACTTTCCAACCAATATTTTTCTAATAGTTTTAACATGATCGCGCAACATGTGGCCGAGCGTTGATTTGATTGAATATAACGGCTATATGTCGGGTCGCATATGCCAGGCTCTCTTCAAACAAAACAATTGTCTTTCAGCTTATAAAAGGTGGGATCTTTCTTATTCCTTCATTTATACAGAGCATTATTTATTTTGGCGCAATGAATAATCGGCTTTGGTGTTAAAACGGCTGGTTGGCCGTGCGTCGCATATGATTGTATGCACTGCAGGCGGTTTTTATTCGCCAGTAATGATTACGTATATGTATTAATGGCGCTCAAGCAGTATTTCAAGCATCTTCATCAAGGCACAATGCCCTGAATTTCATTAACTTCGAACTTTTTTTCTACCCTGGTAGTCCTCGTCTTTAGTGTCAAATTCACAGCACAAGCCATATCCCGCACTTTACAGCCGATGGCATGTACTGAGGATAAGCTTCGGTGTATAATCGATGTGCTGCAACTGCACTTTTTTTTAGAAAATAATACGTTGTTGGCATAAAATTCGAAATTTTCAAAAATACTTAAATGTGTACTGTATAATTTTACCCTTCAAAATGTTATTAAAGACACAAGCTATTTTGAAAAAAATCTGTTATTAATACTGTATTTTTATATACCCATTACATACAGCCAGCGTTGCCAAATGTGCAGATTTATCTGCATTTGCAGTTTTTCCAAACATTGAATAGAAATAGAATCAAACACTACTTAATGTGTGATCATCGTGAAGATTATCTGCAAGCAACGAATATTTGTGATGAAGAGCTAAATCGAAACTTTGTACTTTCATCTTTATACTCTCCACCTAGATTTTCAATATCAGAAAGCCAATATTATAAATATTTTAAATCATTAGGACCCTGTTTCCTAGCCGCTGGCGATTACAACGCTAAACATACCTTCTGGGGTTCACGGCTCATTACACCAAAGGGTCGTGTTTTGTATAATACAATGTCTAAAATGGATTTAAACGTGGTCGCGAGTGGACAACCAACTTATTGGCCTACTGATCAGCAAAAAATTCCAGATGTCATCGATTTTGGCGTGGTTAAAAACATCCCCGCAGAAACGATTCACGTTGAAGCTTCTTTAGAATTATCTTCTGATCACACACCTACAATTCTTACCATATCAAACCCTTATAGAATTGTATCTCCGTCTGGTTACTTAGTGACGCCAGCCACACAAATAAATTGGTTAAAATATAAAAAATATCTCAGTACCCACTGCACTGAAAATATTCCGCTTAGAACACCGGAGAATGTGAATCTTTCTATTGTAAATTTTGACAATTATCTCAAACTAGCTGTTCAACATTCTAGCATAGCCCGCAAAAATATCATAAATAGTAAAATATATTCTACTGATGTCGAGCGTCTCTTGACTGAAAAAAGGAGAGTTCGAAGAGAGTGGCAATTGCACAGATCCCCTCAACTTAAAAATTTACTAAAAGAGTGCACAAAAAGGCTAAGAAACTTACTGCAGTCTCAAAAAACGGCTTCTCTGGAAAAATATCTTAAGGAACTTGATGCAACTCCTCAATCTGATTACTCATTATGGCGTGCAGCTAGAAATCTTAAAAGACCAGTTATCACTAAACCACCATTAAGAAACTTAAATGGACGTTGGGCACGAAATGACATAGAAAAAGGAAATATTTTCGTTAATCATTTGAAAACCGTATTTACCCCTCATACATCTTTCGATACTGCGGTCGAGTTACCACCTGTTGCTGTTAGGTCAGCTGTTCCATTAAGGTTTGAAATAAGAGAAATCGAGATGGCTATTCATGATTTAAACCCCAGGAAAGCCCCTGGTTTTGATAAGATCAGTAACAAAATGCTTTTGGAGCTACCCAGCATAGCAAAGAAAATTATTCTACTAATTTTTAATGCTATTTTACGCCTTGAATACTACCCACAAGAGTGGAAAGTATCCTTAGTTACCATGATACCTAAACCAGGAAAGGATCCCACAAAAGTTGAGTCATATAGACCTATAAGCTTATTGTCTAATATATCAAAGCTTTTTGAGAAACTTCTAGTGTCTAAATTAACGCCGATTTTAAATGGTAACAGATGTATTCCCAATCATCAATTCGGTTTTAGAAGAAAACACAGCACAATTGAACAAACTCATCGAATAGTAAATGTCATAAGAAAAGCCTTTGAAGAAAAAAAATATTGCTCAGCACTCTTCATCGATGTGTCTCAAGCTTTTGATAAAGTCTGGCATGAAGGTTTACTACTGAAATTGCAGCAAAACTTACCAGCAAATATACACAAGCTGTTAGAAAGCTACTTAGTCGGTCGTCAATTTATTATTAAAGAAGGCGAATTTTTAAGTTCTCCACAGCCAATTAACGCTGGGGTCCCACAAGGCAGCATCCTGGGCCCTCTATTATACTTAATTTATACTTCGGACTTGCCAACAAACAGCTACACCCATACCTCAACATTTGCGGACGACACAGCTTTTCTAAGCGTACACGCAAACTGTCAAGAAGCATCTCGTTATCTACAGGATCATATATTTGAACTAGAAAGGTGGTTAAAAAAATGGAGGATAAAGATCAATGAGCAAAAATGCGCACATATAACATTCACATTGCGTCGGGAAACATGCCCCCCTATTAAAATAAATAATCAAATAATACCCCAACACTCGCATGTAAAATACCTCGGTATACATCTGGATCGGCGTTTAACGTGGAAATGGCATATAGAAGCTAAATTAACTCAAATGAAACTAAAAGCAATCCAAATTAATTGGCTTATTGGAAGAAATTCTGTTCTTAGTCTCGATTGCAAACTTCTACTCTACAACTCTATCTTAAAGCCAATTTGGTGCTACGGTATTCAGTTATGGGGCACTGCCTCGGCTTCTAACATCGAAAAAATTCAAAGGCGCCGAAATAAACTTCTTCGAATAATCACAGCCGCCCCCTGGTACGTCAAAAACTCAAATATCCACAAGGATCTCAATGTGCCATTAGTAAAAACTATGATAACGAAATATGCAGTAAAATATTTAAAAAGGCTGGAACTGCACCCAAATCCATTAGCTAGAAATATTTTAAATTATGGCGGCCACACTCGCTTAAGAAGAAGAGACACTGCAGCACTCACCCAATCAGATGAGCGATAAACACCTATATATGTAAACAGAAACCGTGATGACTAAATCTTTTGTGTTTGGCACTGGCAGGACATAAAGCAAATATTAGGATAAGATTTGATTAATTATTGTTAGTTCATATTTAATATATGAAGATTCAATAAATAAATAATGAAAAAAAAAAAAAAAAAAAAAAAAAAAAGAATAGTTTTGAAGTTTCTTATTAAAAAAAAAACAAGTTTTTTTGTAAATTGTGCAGATTTTGCAGTTTTTGCATTAAAATTTTTTTAATTTCAATTTTGCTATATTATTTTTTATTTCTTAAGCCATTATCATTCCTAATTTGCTTAACACATACTCGTATAATAGAGGCAAGCTTTAAGAGCCAAACAAAAAACACAAACGGCTTGGAAAACACGCACTCTCCGTTAGCAAATAAACCACACAAACCTAATAAATAATTTTTCAACAAATTCTAATCAAAAACTTTTATTCTCTATAATTTTTTTATTGTTCGTCGCTTCCTTCTTGACTCTGCAAAATTTTCAATTAAATGATTAATGCGCTATCTAGTGCTAAATAGCCCCCTTTCAGACTCGGCAAGTTAGTTGCGCAAGTAACTTGCCGAGTACAACAAAGTCTGTACTCAATTTTTCCCCATTACCGCGACCTTACCCCTAACATCTACAAGTCAAGAGTTGCGCAAGATACTTGCGCAAGTAACTTGCCTAGTCTGAAAGGGGGCATACTAAATATCGCAAAAAGTTTGGAAAATATGCAACATTTCGATTTTTCTACAAACATGTATTAATCGTTTGTCAAAGACCCCAATTAACAACGCAAAAGGATTGTACAAACGTACAATTTTTACATGTTTGCCAAGCCGTTTGAGGAGTTTATTTGGCTTTTACTTTTAAAATGTTAATTATGTCCCTGTTTACATTTTGTGATATTTGTTCTTTCTTTTTTTATGTTGCATTTGAGTTTTATTTGTAAAATTTCTATTGCAGCAATTTGGGATGTATGTTCACTTGACAAATAGCAAATCGAAGCCGGAGCTAAAATAAATTTTGTATTAAATGAAGAAACAAAACAAATCGCAAGACTACATGTACTTGTGTACCCTTTTTAATTCCACTCTCTTTCATCTAGCCAACAACGTAACGATATTCGTTAATAATATAATATTGTATTTGTTTCTGAACGTACGCGTAGTTAAAAAAAATGAAGTAAATTATATTTCTTTGGGCTATTTTGGTGCGCAGTTTTTTAAAGTTAAAATCAGTTTTTTTTTCTTAAGCAGTTATTTTCAAAAAAATTATGGAAACGCTGCATACAGCTAAGGACATAAATAGTCGTACATCGCATAAATTGCATATATTCTAAAAATTATATGAAAAAAAAAATTAAATGCAGTTTTACTAAACAGAGATTATTACTCCATTAAAAAAATTCCACACATCGTCGGCTGATAATTTAATTGTCGTATGTGGATTCCGATAGTTTCGAGTAAACTGAGTTTGAACACATTTAATTTGAAAATTGCTTCAGCAAATACCACAAACGACAAACTCAACACTCCATATCTCGAAAACCGTATGAGGTATCGCAAAACTGATTACGCCAAATAAAAGATCAGGTCGAAAACCCTAAGGAATCGATCTTAACTCAAAAGCGCAAAAATACGACATATAAATAATCAACCGACGGCATATAGAAAGAAAAAAAAGTAAAATGAACGGGGACAAGAGTAAGTGTTCATTTTGTATAGACATATAAGACCTTCTTATTTTTCTTAAACGCAGTACGTAGTTGGACCTCTGTTCGTATCAATCATGGAAAACGCCAAACGTCCTATTCCACTGGCCGCTTTAGATGTTCAAAATTTTATACCCATAATTAAGCACGGTGGTGGAATTTTTATGGTATAGGGTGCCAATGGAGTACGAAGATTGGAGTTTGTTGGTAGTACTAATGATCAACATCACTTTTAGAGAATATTGGTAGGTAATTTTGAGAATTCCCTAGATTCTTTGGGTCTTCGCGTTCGTTGGGTATTTCACGTTCAGCAGAAGGGTTGCTTTATTATGCACTAATGCAATTAAATTCATTCCGCAATCACCTGACCTGAACCTTATCGAGCACTTTTGGGTTGCTTTATTATGCACCAACGCAATTTAATTCATTTCGCAATCACCTGACCTGAACCTTATCGAAAACTTTTGGGATGTTTTAAAACGTCAAGTTCGAAAAAGGAACGCTCGGAACAAGAATGAACGCAAAATTGATTCGGAAAGAATGAAAGGAAATACCTCCAGATTACACAAAAAAAATTTAGTACGGTCAATGCCTAAAAGACCGCAGGTCATAATTGCTGCGAACGGAGGTCCAATTAAGTACAAAATGTACAAATACTTTTGTTCCTATGAATTTTAGTATTTATTTCTTTTTTTTTCAACACAAATGATTTTTTTATTTTTTTATTTTTAATGGAATTATTATCTTTGTTTATAAAACTTTTTTATATAATTTTAAGAATTTTTCATATGATTTTAAGAATATATGAAATTTAAGCGATGTACGAATATTTATGTCTTCAACTGTACATGTACTGCCGAAAATTGCATATAAATTTAAATATTTATTTAAAAATGTAAAAAAATTTGAAATGAAAAAAAAGTATCATTCTTAAATTATCTCCAAAATCATTTTAATTATTTTGCGCATATTTTTCTTAAAATATATGCGTAAAAATCTGACCCTAGTTTTTAGGAACTTTATAAACAGCTTCTAATAATTCAAAAAGGAATAAAAGAAAACAATTGGAATGTTCGCATAACAAATATCCAGAAAATTAATCAGCAAATTAAGAAGGTCGTATACTTATTTTCTTTCTTTAACAAATTGGTTGGTTTTTTTGAACCATTTAATGTGAAAAATTAAACCAAATGCTAAAGATTTATTACTGAAAGGGCAACAAAAGAACATCAAGATGGAAAGACAGATTGTCAAGAAAATGCACGAGTTGCAAAGTGAGTAAAAGAAAATTAACTTTCTATTCAATTTACTCATGAACTCATGAACAATAATTTTTATGAAGACTCTGCCATTAATACCGCTTAGTTAATGTCCAGACTTGCAATTTTTGTTGCAGCGATTCTTGAGTGTATAGGTGAGAGGAATGAGAAGATTGGGAAAGTACTTAGTTTCATGTACTCTGCCAATCTGTTTTGTTTTGTAATTCTTTTTAATTTGAAGTTGGCTGTAGATTTATTTGTATTTATATACAAAATATAAAAAGAAGAGGAGCAAAGACAAGAAAAAAATACACGAATTGCAAGACTATAATTTCATATTAATAAGATTTTTTATTTTTGGCAAAAAAAACTGAAATTTATTGTTGAGGGAAATCTAGTTTCTATGCGCATTTCATAATCTGAGCTCGTTTCTTTATTTTTCGCATAGTAAAATTTCTAGCATGAAGTGTGAAAAAAAATTTCATCGTTTCTTGATTTGTGAGGAAAAAAAGTGTTTCTTTATTATAATGCGAAAACAGACAACACTGATTTGGTTTTAACTGGAATATCATGTAAAACGCAACGCCAAAGAATTACATTGAAAGCAAAACGAATAGGAGTAAGTAGGAATTTAAAGAAATTGCTCTCAAAAATACTAAAAAGTAAATGAACACTTTTCCAGCCAAAATTTGCAAGTTAAAGTAGTGACGAATATACAGGAATATATGAGTACCCATTAAAATTATTCTAAGACTTGGGAAAATTTTATACATTACGGTAAAAATAATGTGATTTTATTATTTTATATTTGCTTATGTTGAATAAAATGAATCATGAATTGGATTTTTTTTATTAAGGAGTTGAAAGAAGAATTCGGGTTTTCATCAATAATAAAAGATAACCTATAAATTTCAACGTTACGTACTGACTGACATATTCATCTTCGCACAGCCTTAACGCCGTGCGTTATAGGGTTGAAATTTGAAGCGGATGCTGGTCTCTCGCTAAATCGATCCACTAAAAATCGAAGAAATTGCCTATTAGAACCAAAATTGTGTGTGTGTTAGTCAGCAAATTTAGTGCATTGCAACTCGCAAGAAACTACTTTCATGTGTAAATGCTAGGTAAGATGGAATTTTCGGAAATTCGAATGTTAAGGGGATAAGCGTAAAAACGAGTTAATTCGCTAACCTCATAACTCCTAAACTAACCGTGGATTCATCCATGCGTTCCGAAAAATAATTTTTTTTAATGAAAGTGTTCTTCAGAACGATTAACATATTTCGGAAAATTTGCCCGGAAAAACAATGCTACCATATGGTTTACAGATGTAAACAATTATACAAACTGGCAGCACAACAAGCATACTACTTATATTGAATGGTTTTCTAAAAGTGTGTTAAGAAAAAAGGAAGTGGGCGAAAAAAGGAAATTTTTTTTATTATTTTTAATTATAATCTATTTTTTTATTTAATTATTCAGCAAAAAAAAAACAATTGTTGCACTATAGCACTATATTATGTGGCAGCTCAATTCAACTTTTATGTACAAATAGAAAAAAGTTGCATCGCAGATCATTTTGTTCTGAACAAGAATTAAAATTAAACCATTAATTTTTCAATTAAAGCCAATAAACATAGAAATAAAAACTGTTTTGCATTCATAACTTACCCAAAAAATACAAATTTGTTTATTTTTCGAAATTCAAACAGTTAAGGGTTGACAATTATACCTATTTTTGGTACTTTCTTAACAAACCATTTTCTCCATTCTTTGCAATATAGGTTCTCAATTATGGGCTTCCACTATAATAATGAATTTTTTTATATTTCAATGGTGAGAAAAAATGGTGAAATGCGGGAAATTAAATGTCTTTGTTTTACTTTTTCGTTCTACAAGAGGTATCTTTTTAGTTTGCTATAATAGATATTAGAAATAAAATTATAAGTGCAGGGTCCTGAGTGAATAAGGAGAACCTATAACGTTGGAAATTTTTTTAAAGCTCAGAAACATAAACTTTGGCATTTAAATATGACCACGAAAGAAAAGTAACGAGGTAGCGGGTAAACTTATTGTTAATTATAAAAAATTTTTAGATATTCTCATTATCTACTTTATGACCGTTTTATTTGGTCCAAATGCATTTCTTTGGTGTTTGTTTCATAATAAACAAGACGGTCATAAATTAAACAATGAGAATATCTCAAATTATTTTATAATTAATAAGAATCTATAATTTTGTAAATAATTAAATTTGCAAACAAATTTTTTAACTAATGGGTATCGGGTATCTAGGTAACCATTATACTCACATTTCTAATAACCACACCTGAGCGGTTAAAAGCAAAACAAAATACATAAGGGATTTTTTAACAAGTTCGTTATTTTATTTAGCAATAAAAATATCGAAATATCTGTCCTAAGTTAAACAAAAGTATGATTTCTTATCGCATAAATATTTTTAATAATTTTAAAAACCATTATATTATAAATTTTGCAAAATATCCGTATTTAAACTTTTTTTGGAAAAGTTTGTTTTGTAAACAAAAGCATGAAACAGCTGTAAAAATTCTTGCAAGTAAAAATTTGCAAGAATTTTTTTGTTTCTCAATTTTTTTTCTCTCTTTTTACGCTCTCAACTTGCAAATTTTTTGGGTTAATGAACACTTTCCAGTAACAATTCGCACTTAATCAACAAGAGGGTATTAACTCAAAATTTAAACATTTTCAGTAGAAGCAAAACAATTTTTAATTTAACATTGAAGGCATATGGAAATGAATTTTAAAACCAACCGTTTCATTACCAAAAAGTATACAAAATAGCAAGATATTTTTACAGCGGGCAGATATGAATATAGCGTGTAGATTTTTTCGAAAAAGTGGAAAAATAAAAATTTTGAGATAATACCCTCTTGTTGATTAAGTGCGAATTGTTACAAATTCGTAACAATTTTTAGTAATTGAACACACCTAATCTCATAAATATTTTGTAAATTTGTTGTTGCTTTCTACACAAATTCACTTTGCGTTTTAAAATTTCAAACGCTGCATATCTTGTGGCGTCGAATATTTTAAAACGGTACATGAATTTCTGTAAAAAGCAACAACAAAATTACAAAATGTTTATAGCATTGCTTGTGCTTTCAATGTAATTCTTTGGCGTTGCGTTGTGTTTTACATGATAAGGGCCTTAGTGTCAAATGCAAGCTAAACGTCAACAAGAGAAATAAATTACACAACCAGAGTTGCCATCTCAAAATATTTTATCCGACCAAAATTGTCTATAAGCCAACCAAAATACTTTAAACCTGAACAATTTTTTAAATGTTTAAAAACACAATTTTTGAAATTGAGAAAGAAGTTCAACACTTACAACGTAAAGCCACAATTGCAACATAAAACGTAACGTCTGAAAGCATAGAAGTTTTCAAAGGGACACCAGAAGAAAATACTAATAATATTGGCGTAGTGTTTTGGGTGTTGTGCATAAAACAGTACAATTGAAAGAAATCAGTACATTTACTACTAAAAACAGTACGTCTGGCACCCCTATATGGGAACTGTGTTCAAAATAAAATTTGGTAAAAAGATTAAGATTTCCATTAAATAAATTTTTTTTAAATTTAATCCAAATACCAACATAATACGACAACATGGTTATCGGGCACAAAGGCTCTATATTAATGATGCACCGATTCTCACCATTTTTAACAGGCTGGTCCTTGTTCCAGCTATGAAACAACTTTAATCAAATTATCTCCAAAATTGCCAAGTAGGCCCTGTTTCCCAAAACTGCAAGTTACAAATCTACACGTAACATACGTTAAAAAATCCAGAATTTCAAAATTTTTGTTTTGTTTCAAATCTATTTAACTTGTAGAATTTTAACTTGTAGTTTTGGGGAACAGGGCCCTATACTTTGCGCACAAACATAACATGGGATGCTTGCCAGACAGCAGGATGGGCGGAAATCGTTAGATAGACTAAGAAAGTAATTGTGAATCAATCGGTATACTTAAAAATCTAAGACCAGTTTTTAAGCTCTAGGACCAATATTTTAAGGTGTTACAAACATCAGCACAAACGCGTAATACCCTCTCCACTATTGCGGTGTGAGTAGAAATAGTGAAAACAACAACGTTTTTTTGTTGCCTCGAAATGGCCGAACGTTGTACCAACAAACCAGCATTAAAATTTGCACTTTTAGCACATATCAAGGCGAATTCAACTACAGGTGGTGTCGAAACGCCATCTGATTTTGATAGTTCGAGCCAATTTGTTTTGATTTGTTAGTGTTTTGTTTGGAATGGTTGACATTTTGGACCGTAAACACTAACAATGCAATGCAAAAACCCCTATGTTGTTTCTGTTGTTTTTGGATTGTTGTAGTTTCGACACCACCTGTAGTTGAATTCGCCTTGGCACATATATGGCTTATCCACGTTTACCATCATATCAAACTGAAAACTGGTTGTACAAATGGAACATTTAAGTCAATACTGAAAAATCAGTTCATGTTGTATTCACGTAACGCAAAGGAGTTTGTTCTCGTTTAACTATAAATAATAATGAAATTCCCCAAAAAGAATGTGTTAAATATCTTGGTCTTCATATTGATAAAAGATTAACGTGGAAAGCCCACATAAAATCTAAAAAGGAACATCTTAAAATTAAAACTTAACGACTATATTGGCTGCTGGGCCCTTAGTCCCAATTAAATGTCGAAACTTAACTTGTAATATATAAAACTATACTTAAACCAGTGTGGACCTACGGCATTCAATTGTGGGGCACTGCAAGCAACTCAAATGTTGAAATTCTCCAACGGTACCAAAATAATACTCTGAGATTAATTGTCAACGCCCCAAAATATGTATCTAACAAAACAATTCATAACGATTTATTTATTTCAAAAATTTAAAATGAAATCAAGAAGTTTAGCGCAAACTATCTTGAACGATTAAGTTATCATTGTAACCCATTGGCAATATCATTACTAGACGATATCAATGAATTGAGAAGACTTTAGCGGTATCTTATCCTTGATTTACCCTTAAGATGACCTTATGTTTAGGCTTATATGGACTTTTTTCAAAATAATTTAAAATTTTATTATTCTTTAATATATTACTTATTGATTAGAGATATTAGGAATTATTTCTATTCATAAGCAACTTTATTATATTCAACATTTTTTATTTTTCGAATTTATTCTATGAGCTAAATTTCAGTTATGTATTTTATAAAGCTTTTTAGAATAGTTCTATTCCTTAAATTTTTTATGAATGACTTTTATACACTACCAGACTATTATCTTGTATCTTCTTGTTACATTTTACCTTAGCTTTCCGTTGGATAGCAATTAAGTATATTGTATGTACAGAAAAATTTACAATTATTAGACACCAGCAGAATGTAATGCATTTTCTGGCCCCCGACGGCCTTCGTCAGCCTTCTTTGTGTCACACTGGATAGTGATACTTTATAAATTGAATGTATTTAACTAAACTATCTTAACAATTGGATATTGGGAATTATTTCTTTTCATAAGCAAGTTTATTATATTCAACATTTTTTATTTCTCGAATTTATTCTATGAGTTAAATTTCAGTTATGTATTTTATAAAGCTTTTTGGAATAGTTCTATAGTTCACAACATGTTCACGACATGTTGTGTAAAAAAATTTTTCTAATCAATAATTTAATACCAAATTTATAACATCAAGTGGTTGATTTTGCACCTATTATCAAAATGATTATATTTATTACTATACATTCTAAAATTGGGAATATTTTTTTTTTCAAAAAATGATATTTTTAATTTTAATTAAAAAAATTATCCAAATACTTTGCCATTTCGAAAATGTGTTAATATATTTAATTAAATATTGACGATTCCCAACAACAATTCTACAAGTTTAAATTATTTTGTTTTAAACGAAAAAGTCAATTAATATTTTTTGATATTTAATTAATATTTTAATTAAAAATTTTTTTCAAAACAACTTAAATATTAATTTAATCAAAATTAAATTTTTAATTTTCTTTCAACTAAAAAAATAATTGATTTAATTATCACATTAATTAAATTTAAATACTTTTAAAAACACTTTTTTAATTGATAAAACACTTTTTTCTGTGTATGTATTTTGCAGAGGAAAATTTGACATATCAGATGTAAAAACATCTCATGTATGGTTTTTTTAAGCCTGCAGATAGCCTTGTAAAGAAATGTTTAAGTTTCGTTAACACTATAATACCGAGTATTGCGACATTTGCAAGTTCTATGATTCTTACCAAAAGTCCTATGCTCCATATACGAACAACAGGAATTTATATATATACAATGTATTATACATATATATATTTTTTTAGAAGCACAAGAAGAAGAATATCAGGAATGGAAGGTTGAAATTTTGATCACAAATTTTCACTTTATTAATATTGTGGAAAATGTTGAACAACATCTATTATTTCATACGAGGAATTTGATATGCATCAATGTTTATTTTATCTCGCGGTTTTGCACAATTTGACGTTTTAACATTTGAAAGTATGCGGCATTGTTTTGCGTATGTAAACAAAAAAACATGTATTTTTCTAAGAAGTTGTTTATACCCACACCACAATAGTGGGTAGTGTCCCAGCGGGAAAACTCAGAAGGCCTTCTTACTTTAGGCCGTATTAAAGGCCTGCTTAAGAACTTTTTGATTCACTTACCGTTCTTATCTAACCTACGTACCAAATTTTATCAAATTATCTTCTAAACTGCGACCTGTGCTTTGTGCGCAAGGTTCACATGGACAGCCAGCCGTACATCATTAGATCGACTCAGAAGGTGATTCAAGTGATTCTGAGTCGATCGGTATACTTTAAGGTGAGTCTAGGACCAATATTTTAAGGTGTTACAAACATCAGCACAAGTCCACTATAATAAAATAGAGAGGATAACAATATGTTTTTTCTTTATTTTGCTTAAAACTAAAACTTGTTGGCTAACTATTTAAGTTATATTGCCGGAATATCACACGATTTACGAATAAGTTTTTGCATACTATTTAAGTTATAATGACAGGGTATTACATAAATTTTAGGAGCCTCAACCTCAAGTCCTCGTTGGGCCTGAAAGACGAGAGCTTCCAGAATCCGGTCCAGAGTATTCTGATCTCCACCAGTACACGTCTCAATTTTATATTATTCTCCACCAGTCACGTTGAGTTATTTTTGATTCTCCACCATACAAACATGTTAAAACATTGAGGTTAACAAGTAAGATTGCTATTTTTATAATTTTCGATACCCTCCAACGACAGTTAGAATATCTCAGGCGTGGGTTCTTTATAGGTCTAAAAGTAGTTAATTTATCTTTTTAAAACGGACGTCTGTATTAAAGCTTATTGCGGCTTAGACCTACATATTAGGGGTGGGCAAATTGAAAAAATATATCGATATATATGGTATCGATATTTTTTAGGAGTACCGATATTTATTAATTAAAAATATCGATATAAAGATGTATCGAACGTATTAAGGTGAAATTATTACCAAATTTAAAAACTGAATATACCTATGTCAATACATATTTACATATGTACAAACATATTACATGTAATTCCATTCTAATTTTTTATTGTTTCTTTTTATATCAAATTTACTGCCTGTCCCTCGATTTCGAACGAAACTTTCATTCGTTTAACTTTTATTTAAAACAGAAACCATTTTTTAAATTTAGTTTTTTAGGTAAGTTATGCTAAGCAAGTTTTCTCTTGAATCTACAATAAAAAAAAGTAAAGAGTTCAAAAAAATTTTTATTTATTCGCCATATGAAATCTAAAAAAAAAAAATTAAGGATTATATAATGCCGGATAATATACTGCCGGTGAACGAAACTTGTGACACATAGTATACATGTAAACTGTGCAATATTTTATTTTTAATATAAAAAAAATTAACAACAAAATATTTTTTTTTATTATTAACATTCCAACTTTCATGAGTCTATTGCTGATAATACACCATAATTAAAGCGAATCTTTGCATAATTCTAGGAACCCTTTCCAGAATATTTTTTCCGGGCTTATTTTTTTGTTGTCATCTCTGTTGTGGTAAGTATAACAAAAAAAAACGGCTTAAAGTTACTGCTGACTTAAATCGACAGCGAATATCGCTAATGTCGCTGAATAGCAAATTCGTGATAAATGTTACTGAATAGTAAATTCGAAAAATGTTCGTTATACTTATTTTAACGATACGACTATCGTAAAAAAAAGTTAGTGAATCGCACCATAGGAAAGAATAAATATAACACCTAGAAAATACGAAGACTTACAATTTTTAAAAGACTACCATAAATTTATAATGATTTACCTCTCCCAAGAATTGTTTTTTAATTATAAAAATTTTTTTAATGAAAATATGCAAACATGTATAAATAAAGTTATTTTTGTAAACATTAAAATACGATTGTATTAAGTTACAAACTATTCATTTTTTTTTTATCAGCATCCTGTCGGGTTTTTATTAACTGATTCAACATATTGTTGACCTTGACCTTATTGTTGACTTGACCTTATTGTCAAATGACTGTATTGCCACATCATCAATTCCATAAATAAAACGCTAGTTTGGAAATATAAATCGACCAAACATTTAATTTAAGCCAAAAATAAAACTCTGGCTACAACCAAATCAGAAAAGAAAACATAGGAGCAGACAAAAAATATAGAATAGAATTTAATGAAAAATATTTTAAATATAGGTTTTTTAATAAGTGGTGGGGTTTAAAAAAAATTTAATAATAAAAAAAAATATTTAGTGCTTCCTTGTAAAGAATTTTTTTTTAAATATTTTAACAAAATGCGTATGTCGACAACTACAACACAAGTGATTGATTATGACATTTCTGGTCGCATAATATTTCTTAGTTGGCCGCAAATTTGTATGAAAACTGTTACGTTATCGGTCGCTTGCATTGTCGACCGACTTGTCATGATGAAAATTGTTAGTGGGCCGCATATCAGTTGCATGTCGTTGAAAATGCCAGCGAACGATAGCAGTCGACATCGGGGGCCAGGCTGTAAAATTAAGTTTTAAAATATTAAGGAGCATGCAGCAGAAATAACAACGTTATAAAAAAATTAAATATGCTTTTACTTAATGTCTTTTAAAAAAAAGAAGTTTTAACTACTGTGTTATGTACTTTTGTTTACTTTTGAATTGGCTGCTTCTTCTTCGTTCAATGTAAATCAAGTAAACAAAACGCGCGAGCCGTAGCAATTGAAATTGGCGGTTGGCGAAAATCACTCACAAGTGATTTTACAATAACGCGCTTTTCAGCACACGGCGGATCAATATTAAAAAAGTTTCACACGGAATGACAAACTTAGCATACCCTCATTCACCACTAGTGGTGGTGGAGGGTATAAAAGCGGTTGCATATTGTTAATGTTGAAAAACCGCAAAAACTGTGATTCGGTACAGTTATACGACGCCAAGCCATTAGCCAAAGCGAGGTGACAAACGTAAAACTCATGACAAGCAGAGAAACAAGAACGACCTGATTGTCCTTTAAACATAATAACAACGAGCGCGAGCTGCTTCCCCTCCCACCATCCCCCCAAGAACAGTTTTACGAGATAACAATATGAAATAGTTCAAATGACTAGAATAAAAATAAAACAAATATGATGAACATGACACATAGACAAACATGCAAGTGACACAAGAGATAAAGATTTTTTTTTATTTTTTTTGGAATTTATTGTTTAATATTCTAGACACAACCGAACCATGAAGCGCCAAGGAACTACAATATATATTTATTAACAATCTATTTAATAAATAATTTTTTTAGGTTAAATCACTGCAAAAACGTTTCAGACAACCCCCCAAATTTTTTTCTTCTTTTGTTAGAAATAAGAGATGGTGAAGTAGATAGAGAAGGTACAAAAGGGATCTGTTTTAAGGAAGACAACAAGAACTAAGCAAACATTTTATTTATTTAATTTTATACCAAAATTAGGTTAAAGAAAATGAATTGAGTGTGAAATTTATCTAGGAAGAATTTGTATAAATTAGAGATAAATAAAGGTCATTAAAAGTGTGAGAAGATAGGAAGTTAATGTTAATGATAGTTAAGGAACAAAAGCATTTTTCTATAAAGAAAATGACTTTTTTAACAACAATTTTTCTTTTAATAATAAAAAGATAAAAGTTTAAGAAACTTCGCATAACATGTAACAGGAATAAAAAACAAAATATAATTACAGCTTGACTCCGTAAGAAAATTGGAAAAAAAACGGCTGAAATAAATAACCACACTATGGTTAATATTGACCATATTCTTGTTAATTCTGACCATAATATGACAACTTTCGATTTGGATTTTTAAAATCCAACCATAGTATGTTGCTATTAGAATATGCTCACTTCCAAAAATATATGTTTTGCTTTTTGGTACAGTTATTAGACGCCCGAGCATTAGCCAATGCGAATGAAACACAAAATGCAGAACAGCTTGATTACTCTCAAAGCAGTTTTTTGGAATCGAACAAAATTTTAGCTGTTATAACAATTACTGATGCTAACTAGTGTTGTCAACTCTACGAAAAAAACTACTTAGTTATAAGCAAAATATGGATTAAAATGGTTTCACCAGAAATAAACAGAGATTTTAAAGAGTGTGCCAGGTTTTGGAACCATGCACCATCTGCTCCATTCGATTCAGTGATTTGCCTCGAATGCAGAAGAACTTTGTGGGCAGTTGCTGTCATTGGTAGCCATTGATATTTCTGCACGAACATTTTTGCCGCTTGAAGCAGTTTTCACATTTGCTCGAATTTAGTGGAAGCTGGCATGAGAAACATATCAAAATTATTTTCAAATTAAATATGAACTCCTCATCAACGCCTGTAATTTTCAAAAATTTTAGGTGTTCATTAAAAGCTTTTCGCGCTGTGTTACCGTCATTCGTGCTCCCAAAACTACCAGCCTTAGGCTTATCGACGTTCAGGCCTAATTCATCCCAAAAATGCTGTTGGATATCAGATTTTCTTTTCGAAACTGTTTTTTGTCAGAATCAAGTCTAACTTGCCACTTTTTATGTTATTTTTGTAATCCGCTTTCAGAACAAACGCCAAAAAGCTTATCCAACAATGTAGTGGACTTATTCCATACTTAAAATTTTCTTTTTTAGGCTTAAATGTTGGCTTTTGAAAATCTGTCTTCATAGCCATTTTTATTTTTATTTTTGTAATATTTTTATGACATTTTTTTTGACATTTTTTATATTAAATGTGCTTACTTTGATGTTGATTTCCATTAAATACTTTTAAACGCAATAATGTTTTTTTAAAAAATTTAACCACCCAATTTTAAGGGCCGATGTTGATTTTGAATAAAACACAAATTAGTAAGGAAATAATTGTCACTTCTTTTTATTATGAAAATATTGGTATGGTTCAATTATGTATGGAACAAAATATCGGCCAAAGGGCCGCCGCAACCTCGGCGGCACTCCTCTATCCCATGGTCCAAATTTTCGATGACGCTGAGGCATAATTGAGGTTCTATGCGGTCAATATGTCGAATTATCTCATCCCTTAGCTCTTGAATTGTTGCTGGCTTATCGACGTACACCTTTTCTTTCAAATAACCTTAAAGAAACAAGTCCAACGGTGTCAAATCACATGATC
This sequence comes from Pollenia amentaria, assembly GCA_943735925.1. Classification (NCBI taxonomy): domain Eukaryota; kingdom Metazoa; phylum Arthropoda; class Insecta; order Diptera; family Polleniidae; genus Pollenia; species Pollenia amentaria. The sequence goes on along the minus strand of OX031009.1, from coordinate 204,107,406 downwards.
TTGGCGGCCAATTGACATCTCCACCACGTGAGATAACACGGCCATTGAATTTATCGCGCAAAAGAGCCATTGTTTCGTTAGCTGTGTGGCAAGTGAAACCACATATCTTCCACGTCCATATCTTCCAATTCGGACCATAAAAAGTTCGTTTTCATCTCACGATAGCGAACACCATTCACCGCAACTGCCTGACCGGCCTCATTTTGGAAAAAATACGGCCCGATAATGCCGCCAGACGATAAACCGCACCAAACAGTCACTCTTTGTTTGTGCATTGGTTTTTCGAATGCGGCAATTCTGCTTATTGACGAATCCACTGAGGTGAAAATGTGCCTCATCACTGAAGATGATTTTCACGATATGCATTTTGATTTTAACGCCCATTTTCATAATAAGACTGAATAACTGTAACGCGTTGCTCGATTGTGTATCTTTCCATGGTTCAAATTGAGTTAGTCTGAAATTGAGAAATGTTAAATGAAATGGAGTGGTTCACATTTAACTAGAGTTTTTTTTCGGGATTTCCCGTCCCGGGAATTCCCGGGATTTTCAATTGTTTTCAATTCCCGCTTTCCCGGGAATTAATTGCGGGATTCCCGGGAAATTTTGAAGAAAATCTTTTTTCAAACTTTAGTAAATCTATGTCGGACTAGTGTCTAGACTGTGTTAGTAGTTTAATCCAACTTAATTTTACCACAATATTAAAATTTGCTACAGTTTAAGACTTATTAAGCTAATTTTTGAGAATAGGCCTTAAATAGGGCCTATGATAAATTATAGACCTATCTTCCAAAATTTTATTTCTTGTCTTAGCAAACTGAAGTGTAAATATTACAATAATATTAAAAGGTTTTGCGGTAAAGGGCGTAGAAAAGTGTGATCATAGATTGTGCTTTTTATGCGGAATTTCAAGTAATTTTGAGTCTTATGAATGTATATTATGCTTAATTGCACCACAAAAGCATTATTCGTTACACTTTTAGCCATACTTACATGATTTACGAGATTAATCTTAACATCGAGCCGTAGGTAAATTATGGACCGATATTCACGAAATTTGGTGCCTTATAAAACGAATTTGTTAAAATTTAATGACAATGGGCGCATTTTGCCACAAATTTATGTAAGTTTTTGTTGAGTTTTTATTGAGGTAGTTCACATTTGGGTGCATAACTCTTTTTCATACTGACGCGATTCTGCTGGAATTAAGCCACAAACAGCCTAGAAGATCTAGAAACAATTTGACACCCATATGGCGAAATCAGCTTAGAATAAACGAAGGACTCACAATACAAATACGTTATGGGATCCTAGATGAATATTAAAAAAAGATTCACATGGAATGGCAAACTTAGTATAACTTCATACACCACTGCTGATTAAGGGTTATAAAATTGTAAAAAATATGTTTTTAAATATATGTATGTAGCAAATACAATTTCTCCTTCCTGCTGAATTTGTTAAACGGTAAAATTGTTTCAGAATTCCTACTTTGTAATGTTATGCCATCTGTTCCTAATCGCCCTTCCAGAAATTTTATTCCACTAACGGCCAATTTCACCAAGTTTACTTATAATTAACTACCAGTTATAACTGTCGAAAACATATTGTTAGCTGGAAGTTAAGGTAACAGTTAAGTTTTAATTGAACTTGATGAAATTGGATGTAAGACTTTAATACTGTTACGTTTTTACTTATAAAACGCGTTAAGGTTTTTTCCCTTTATAATAAACCTTTGAGTTCTTTTTATTGCAATTCAAAATAAATACACACACGAATTCAACTTAACAAACTTTATTGAAATTAATTATAATGTTTACAAATTTTAACCACAATTGTAAGTAGCGATCTGAACCATTTAATGTCTCCAATCAAACTAAACTTAACTTTTATGAGTTAGCCTGAATTTATAGTTCAAAACTATTCCTAGTTGATTCAAGAACCGTCTAGTATTTTCTAGAATGTTGTGTTTGAATTATTTTAAAATAACTGTTATACATCTAAATCTAAAGTCTACAATTACAATTGCTAGAAAATTTATTACAGTGGCGTTCATAAAAATAGTAACTAATATGACGTAAAACTAAAATTTACAAGATAACTTATAACAAAAACCATAAATAATTCTCAGACAAATCTAATTTCGTAACAATTTTTTCATTCTAATTATGCAAATGATCTCTGAATTTGACAATGCATATACCTATATTGATATCTATGATCCTATTGACATAAAAATAACCTCTTAAGTATCTTATAATAATTTTAATATTAAATTTTTTTACGTTTTTGTTACATAATGGATACTAGACTTAATTAATTTAAGCGTAATTCTCAGTAAGAAATATTAGTTTCATTGGAGAAATAAGGAAAGAAATAAATAATAAATTTTGGGAGGAAATCCCGGGATCCCGGGAATTTGATTTTTATTTCCCGCTTTCCCGGGAATCCAAAAAGTGCGGGAATAAAAAAACTCTACATTTAACATACATACATATGAAGATTTGATAAAGAAATAATGAAAAAAAGAAAGATGAATTCATATTTGAAGTTTAAAAAATGTAAACATTTTATATTTAAACATAAACAAAATTTTATTAATCGTGACAATAGCAACGTTAACAAGTAAAAAAAGCTATGTATATCCAGCTATGCCGAGTCTTGTATACCCTTCACCATGGTGCGATAAGAACAGAAATTTATATAAATACCCTTCTCTAGATATACATTAATCTATTTTTTGCCAAGGCCACTTCTCCAATCCCGCCTACAGTTTGTCTGATATTGCATTGTGAATACCAAGATGCTTGTACTTTATTTGGAAACTTTGGCATTTGCTGTTCTGCAAATATACAGAAAAAAAACACAACAAGGAGGGATTTATGGGTAAAATTAGACGCAAGCATGGTTTTTGCTCCCCATCTCACCTGGGGTCTTCGGAAACCCATTTCAGCGGACACACGGACAGACGGACATTGTTAAAAAAGCTTCGCTACTCATAACGACCCAAAATATATATACCTTATATGATCTAAACTTAATGAAATTCTACATGTGGTGAATGGTAAAAAAAACAACAATAGTTTCTGGCCAATGAGCGGATCATAATTTGGTTATTGCAACCATGTTTTTTTTTCAACATGAGGAAGAAACATTTGATAAATAATCGAAATAAAAGCCTGCAAAAAACCGATGTCCTGACACATTTCTAAAACATGACTTTATTCCTCCTTCAAATTATGTTTGTAATAAACCAAATATTTAAAAATAAATTATTTTTCAACTGTCCAACTGTTTTGCTGTTTGTACTAACGATTGATCATTTCTATAACTTGAGCACCTCTGTACAAAACTGTCAAAATATTTAATATAAGGAGTGTTCGTTTACTTTACTAGCCGAAACTTGCAACGAGAGAGTTAACTTAGAATTTACAAAATTTTTCTACCAATTACTCAAAAAATTAAAAAAGTAAATGAACGCTTTACCAGCAAAAACTAGCAAGTTAGGCATATTGACATTATTTAGCTGTAACATACTATATAAGGTGTGTTCATTTGCTTTACTAGCAGAAACATGCAAAGAGAGAGTAAGTAGGAATTTAAAGAAATTGATCTCAAAAATACTAAAAAGTAAATAAACACTTTGCCAGCCAAAATTTGCAAGTTAAAGTAGTGACGAATATACAGGAATATATGAGTACCCATTAATTATTCTAAGACTTGGGAAAATTTTATACATTACGGTAAAAACAATGTGATTTTATTTATTAATATTTGTTTATGTTGAATGAAATGAGTCATGAATTGGATTTTTTTTATTTAGGAGGTGAAAGAAGAATTCGGGTTTTCATCAATAATAAAAGATAAAAAAAAACCCAGCCTCAACGCCCTGAGTTATAAGGTTGAAATTTGAACCGGATGCTGGTCTCTCGCTATATCGATCCACTAAAAATCGAAGAAATTGCCTAATACGTAGTACGAAAATTATATGTGTGTGTGTTAGTGAACAAATTTAGTGCATTGCGACTCGCAAGAAACTGCTTTCATGTGTAAACGCTAGGTAAGATGGAATTTTTGGAAAATCGAATGTTTAGGGGATAAATAGAGTAAGAAACGAGTAAATTCGCTAACTTTATAGCTCCTAAACTAACCGTGGATTCATGGATGCGTTCCGAACAATATTTTTGTTCCAAGAATAATTTTTTTACCGAGAGCGTTCTTCAGAACGATTCACCTATTTCGGAAAATTTGCCCGGAAAAACAAAACTATCATATCGTTTACAGATGTAAACAATTATACAAACTGGCAGCACCACTAGCAAACTACTTATATTGAATTGTTTTCTAAAAGTGTGTGAAGAAAATGGACGAAAAAAGGAAAGTGATTTTATTACTTTTCCTTATATATTTTTTTTGTGTAATTATTCAGCAAAAAAACAATTGTTGTACGATAGCACTATAAGATGTGGCAGTTCAATTCCACTTTTATGTTGTACAAATAGAAAAAAAGTGGAATCGCAGTTCATTTTGTTCTGAACAACCATTAATTTTTCAATAAAAGCCAATAAACATAGAAATAAAAACTGTTTCACATTTGTAACTCATTCAAAAAATACAAATTTGTTTCTTTTTCGAAATTCAAACTTTTTAGTGGTGAAAATTGTATATATTTTTGGAACTTTCTTAACAAAACATTTTTTTCCATTCTTTACAATATACGTTTTCAATTATCGGCTTACACTACAATAAAGAATTTTTTTATATTTTAATGAGGTATTATACTGCAATAGTGTTAAGTATCGGGTATCTAGGTAACCACCATACTCACAGTACTAATAACAACACCTAACCGGTTAAAAGCAAAACAAAATACATAAGGGATTTTTTTAACAATTTCCTTATTTTATTTAGCAACAAAAATACCAAAATATCTGTCATAAGTTAAACAAAAGTATGATTTTATATCGCATAAATATATTTAATCATTTTAAAAATCAACATTATTTTATAAATTTTGCAAAATATCCTTATTTAAAACTTCTTCAGGAAAAGTTTGTTTTGTAAACAAAAACATAAAACAGCTGTTTCAAAAATTATTGCAAGTAAAAATTTTACCAGTAAAAGTTTAAAGAATTTTTTTGTCTCTCAATTTTTTTTTTCTCTTTTGACGCTCTCAACTTGCAAATTTGTTGGGTTAGTGAACACTTTCCAGTAACAATTCTTACAAATTCGTAACAATTTTTAGTAAATGACCACAGTTATTATTTCTTAATAAATTCAATTATTTTGAACTATTTGCGCAAGAATATTGTTCCTAAATTTTAGAAAATAAATATTTTATGTTATTGAAAAACTTTTAATTTAAAAATTTTTAATATTATTTTTGTTTTGTAAACAAAAACATAAAACAGGTAGTTGAATAATTCTTGCCGGTAAAAATTTTACTATCAGAAATTTACCAAAAAAAATTTTGTCGCTTTAATTTTTATGCTCTTTTGTAACTCTCTCGTTGCAAGTTTTTCGAGTACGTGAACACTTACAAGTAACAATTATTGATAATTTTCTGTAAATGAACACACATATAAGAATTAAGCAGTTTTTTTTTTTTGCTTTTTTAAAAAGTTTTTAAAAACATTTAGTAAAGGCATTTAAAAGTTATATTTTTTTAATCAAATGTTTTTTTTTCCATGTTTCAGACATATATAGAAAACTTATGATTTACCGTCTTAATTGTGGTTTGCTACAATTTATCATTAAGCATAATCAAAATCTGGTACATTAAAATTCTACATTTCCTTTTCCTAGAAAATTTTCAAAGGAAATTAAATTTTAAATAAACTTAAACCATAAGACGTTACATTATATAATCCAAAAATTTGTTTACAAACACAACATAAATCCTTCTAACATAATAAATACAAATAAAATACCACTAAAAATATTAAGCATATCTTAAGGATCGTAAAAAGTTTAGTTTACAAAGTAAATTTTTAGGGTTTTTTTTTTACAAAAAATAAAAAAAAGTGAAAATATAAAAATAATGAAATAAGTTATGTATTTTGATGTTTGTTGGAATGACAAGTTAAATTAATACTTCATACATTTCGTCACATAAAATGCAAAAGGGGGTAACAACACTTTTAATTTTTTTTTAAGGGGAATAAAAAAACTTGACAAAATCAATAACAACAAGGTATACCTGGCGTTTGAATTTCTTTAATAAAGTCACCGTTTTTGATAGCAGGTATCTATAGTTTTTCTGTGAAAATTTAGTTAATAAAACAAACAAAAATCAATAAATATTCTATTTCGAATTTTTTTTTTTTTGGTGTTACGCCCTTTTGTATTTTAAGTGGCGATTTGCTTTCTAAGTTAAAGTGAACACATATTTTGAATTATTTTGCTGTTACGCCCTTATGCGTTTTAGGTGACGATTTGCTTTCTAAGTTAAAGTAAACACATATTTTCAATGCTTTTGTTGTTACGCCCTTTTGTATTTTAGGTGACGATTTGCTTTCTAAGTTAAATTGTACACATATGTATGTATATGTACGTTTGTACGTAAGTACTTATGTGTGCGAATTTATACGATAATCAAAAAAAAAATTAAGTTATAAAAATAAAGATTTATATAATAGAATAAAAAAAACATACATACATAGAAAAAAAAGTTTTTTTCATGATTTACTAGAATATATTATTTTATTTGGTTTTTTAATAGATTAAAAAAAAAACTTTTCGAAATATATAAAAGCAGCGATGCCATGTTGAAAAAACTGTTCGAAATTTATAAAAACAGCGATGCCAACTTAGTTCTTTTATATATGTGAACCATTAGAAGTGCTTTTTGATGCCTTAAAACGCCAAATTACGAGCTTTGGTGCCCAACAAAGAAAAAGCACTAATTTCATGCTTATTTAAATTTTAATTGGTGCTTTTAAGAAGTTTTTAAATTTTTAAATTAAATTTAGTTAATTTTTGAGCGTAAAGCATCCTTTACCGTTATCTGTAAATCATTTGGCAGAATATGCAACTTTTCATTTGGTGACGTCAAAGCCTCTTATTTTTCGTTACGTCGTTCCAAATGGGTTAACATAATTAGTATTATTCTGAGTCCACATTCAATCGAAAACTTGTTGGCTGATACACAAGATATAAATTTTAGCTTAATTTTGGATGCACAGTGGACCAAATTCCTATATCTCGAAAAATTACACATTGACAAAATAAAATTTATATCACAAGCCAAAGACATTTAGAACATATATAATTTAAATTCAAAATTGAAGCGAATGTGGTCCGATTACAACAGAAAAAAGGTTCGAACCGGTTCGAATATAAGTTCTGTGCATGGAAAAATACCGATTGGCCAATATATGGAAAAAATTTAAGTGATATTTGTATTTTTCTAATTAATTACTGTATTGTGTTTGCTTTTAATAGTTTTTATTATTTTCTCCACGTGTGCTTTGTAGAACCCAACTACCAGCAATGCTCGTGATAGACCTTCTGTAGATTTTGAAGAAAGTTCGATTAGGATAATATGCAACCCTGGTATCTGCATAAAACATGTTCTTGCAAATAAGGAACTAAAAGCTGTCGCCCGTTTTATTGCCAAATATATAAAATATGCACCATTTTTTTTTACTAATTCTAATAATTTTGGTAGCTTTTAAACAATTTTTAAGTTTAAGGCCACATTAAGCTTACTATAAGTGTTTTGCGTACGGAATTTATTTAAGAAATTTTATTTTTTTTTTTCACTTTTTTTTTTAGATTTTTGAAAAAGGAGATTTTTGAGCTTGGCGTGTCCTTCATCTAATTTGGATAAAATATGGTTAAATCATTACCAATACCAAAGACCAGAGAGTCTCTGGCGGGAATCGAACCTGCAACAAAATCGTTTTCGCTGTATGCAATCAAACAGGATTTACGATAACCAATATTTAATTGATATGAATTTTTAATACTCATTTACTTTCAGGTATGTTTTAATAAGTGTATTACAATTAAGCATGTTTGTCGTGTTGTTTTCATAAAACCGTAGATAAAAAAGTGTAACTACCTGAATTCCATGGATATTTTAATTACGTTAGAAAGAATATCTATTAAGCTTCAAAATAATAAAAAAATATGGTTGCCACTTTTTGCTTAAGAGAGGAGTTGGTCAAAGTTCTGATAAGAAAAAAATAACACCTAAAGTTTGGATCTCTAGTCTTATTAAATTGTAATATACCATATTTTATTACAATAGCCTTATTCGTTATAGTATTTGAATACTACAGAGTTTTCAGAGAGTTGGCTTTATATGAGGCCTATAGTAAATTATGGACCGATTTCACGAAATTCAGTGGAGCGATTTCAAGTCTTACAAGACTGTTACAGAACAAATTTTACTACAAAAACATTATTCGTTACACCCAGAGATAAAACATGTTTAAATATGGTCACCTCCAACAAAACTATTTTTAAATAAAATTGTAAACATATTATGGTTAATTTAACCAAATAATTGTCTTCGACAACCATATTATGGTTAAATTAGTCATCCATCAAGAAGGCACAACCATATTATGGTTGCCTCTGAACTTATTTTGGCTAATAATAACTAAAATATGTTTAACACTTATAAAAGCATGGTTGGTTTTCAACCGTAGCATGTTTAGAGGTAACCATGATATGGTTGTGGCTTCTTGATGGAGGACCAATTTAACAATAATATGGTTGTCGTTGACAATTATTTGGTTAAATTAACCATAATATGTTTACAATTTTATTTAAAAATAGTTTTGTTGGAGGTGCCCATATTTAAACAAGTTCTTTTCTCTGCGTGTAGTTTTAGGGGCACTAAGTTTTTTTTCTGAGTGAAAATTTTCTATGGGTCCTATGATAAATTATGGGCTGCTGTTTACAAAATTTATTACATAGTATGATTTGTAATCGTATAAAACGAATTTGTGCAAAGTCTAATATCAATATGTGCATCCCTCCAATATTTCATATGCTAGTTTTTGTAACAATATACCTATTTCAATATTTAATTTTATTAAAAACTGAAGCCTGGGCAGTGGGAAATAATCTATGTCTGAAGCCCGCTAAATCGAAGTGCCTTATAATTTCCAGGAATCATACACAACTAACTATTTAACCCAATATAATCTTTAATTCTCAGCAAATTGTAATTGACAAGAAGACTAAAAACCTTGGAATTATTTTTAATTCTTCACTTGGTCGGATCATATCAACGCCGCCGACATGTTAAATATTCGATGTCAATTTTTTTTTTTTTTTTTTTTTTTGCATAAAACTATATATACTGACAAGCTTAATTATTTTTTTGGCTGAAGTGCACTTTACGGGGCGTACGAAAAAAAAATATAAAAAAACATGCCACCTGATCCAGAATTAAAACCAAAATACCAAAATTAATATTTAAGGAGGCTGAGGCCCGTGGGGACCTTTAGTTAGCGAAGCCGGTCTTTGTTATACAAAAGGCCGGCTATACAAAAAAGCTTTAGTTACAAAAAAATAAAAACAAAATATTTACAATCGTAAGCAAAATACCTTTCATTTTTCACGTTTATAATTGCTTTCAAAGTTGATTAAAACTCTCCTGCGCGGTAGATTAGGCTTTTGGTCCACTGTGCGATGTATCGGTAAGAATATATAAGCTTATTAATGGGGACAGAGGTATAAAATAGCAGATGTCTGCCGACTGAAAGCTGTTAAGAGTATATTAAAAACGTATCTGGACCTCAAAACTCATTTGAATACAATAGGCGATAAAGGGTATGTTTCTTTACTTTTTGAGGAAATAGGTATACAGTGACAACAAAAACTTTATATACTTAACAACATATTATTTAAGTTAACTTTTGGCACAAGTGCAAAAATGTCGTACTAAAAATTCTACGTTTGCTGTACTTAAATACGGAGGTGGAAATAACTTTAAGTTTAATGAATTTGTTTTAGTCCAAAATCATAAACTTTGTTAATTTAATTATGAACTTTAAATACGGATTTCGTCCCCACAATTTCTGCTGTACCGATTAAATTTTTTCTTTTAGTGTCTGTAGAAAAAATCGGTTAAATAAACCATACAAAGAATAAAAATTCAAATAAATATATTTAAAGGGATAACTTTTAACAAATAACAAACAGCAGTTTTTTGTGTGCTGTACTTTTCTTACTATTTTACTCTTTTATAAACATAAAATTAACTTAGTTTCTTTGAACGCTTTTATGTATTTTTAGTTGGCATCATTGTATAAAAGTATATACTCCAAGTTCATAAATAATTCATTATTTTGTGTAAATATGTATGGATTTTCCCCCTAGATTATGAATATGGTCATAAATAAAAAAAAAACAAAAGTGGGAAAACTAAAACATAATTTAAAATATCTGGCAGAATTTGTCATGCCATCGAGTATTTTTTTTTTTATATATAAATTTCCAAGCAATTTTTTTTTAAATCACTTTTTTTTTTTTTTTTGCTTAACTAGACTTTTCAAGCTGTTTTTTTAAGACTTTCGTGCAAAACTAACTTCTGTAATAAAAAGTGGACATATATCAAATACGACATTTTATTTAAAATGTTATTAATGACTTTAAATATCAAGTAGACCATAAAGTTTTAAATTATGAAGTCAGCGTGTTGTGTTTATACAATTTATTTAAAAAAAAGAAAACAAAAAAAAAAAGAAGTAGAGTGAGGTAAAGAATTGGCGTCTGAGTGAAATATGTAGGTCACATATTGTATTATACAAGATTGTAATACACTTTGTAATCTGAAAGATATGTATATATAACTGTATTTTTTTCACATGATTTCAGTGGGGACCAGAATAGTCGCTGTAGTACAACGTTCCGCAAAGTTCGAAATTTTGAACTCTGTTCGGCTACAGAGCATTCATCAGCTCCAGCTGCTACTACCATTCTGTTCCTGGCCTTATTCCTTATTCTATAAAATATTAATGAACACGATCAAATAATCTATATATGTATCTATATAATACTGTGTACACACTATGCAATGCATTTACGCAATCTGACAAATTTCATTCATTTGATTCATTCAAGATTTTATGAACATCAAAACGTTTTGATATTTTGAGATTACATAGATGTAGATTGCACTATCTGTGCCAGGCATAAGATACAACAAATGTTTCCACCTACACATTACCTATGCAGGGGATATAGGGGGCAATTTTTTTTTTTGCGAAACTATCTAACAGATTTTAATTAAATTTATGACATTGATAGATCCCTATTTATATAGACACATTATGCATTTTTGCGTAACTGGGACGATGACGGGAGAAGAGCGTAGTAGCAGACGGCGGGTACCCGCTAATATAATTATCTAAAATATACAAAAGCATTATTTATACATCACAACCACACAACCAGATTTGTCGTCATTTAGACGATTTTTGGGCACAAAAATGGTCTATTGACGAGTTATATCCTAAATTTGACAATTTTTCAAATGAAAAATTTTGTTCAAATTAAACTTTTTTTTAGTATAATTTCACATATCGCTCATTTCGTGCAAGACCGTCACAACTCAAAATTTGGCATTTTCGAGTTAGTAATGCAGAAATGTTCTTCTCTTAAATCTCTACAAATTGATCTAAGAACGGCTTGTGACGCTATGACCTCTCGTAACAAACTTGAGCAATTAGCATCAACAAGGTCACATTTCAGTTTGTGTTTGGCATTCCTCTTGTACATGTGGTTTTCTTTGTAGCAAAAAAGAAACATTTGATTTTATAACTGTATTTAAGTGAAAGAGAAGGTGAGAAATAATAGATTGGAATCTTTAAAAGGCTCTCCTGTAAAGTTTCAAATTTTGAGTTGTGACGGTCTTGCACGAAATGAGCGATATTATTTTAGCTTCTTAGGCCGGGTTTTCGAGATACGGATTAAGTTTAAACTTAGTTCAACTTACTTTGAAACTAGGATTTTTCCGGCGAAATTTGATTTTTTTTATTATTTCCTTAAAGACCAATCTTTTAAGCAAAAATAATCTGTTCCGCCAAAATCTGATTTCAGATTAACTAAACCTAGTTTAACTGATATCTCAAAAACCCAGCATTAGAAACTTTCGTTTATTTGACTGGCAGTAATTTTCATGTCTTCATAATACAAAATAAGTTAGTACTATTTTATTAGATCCATGGTACAACCACTCTCTTTAAGCACTTTAGCAGGATTCTCGACGTGTAAAATAGGTGTTCGATATCACTTGGACTTAGTTCGTTTTCCTTACTTTTCTAATGAATATGACAACTATTTAGACAATTTTTTGGTTAAGTTACTTCAATAATAAGTTTCTAAACGAAAATTTTATTTTATTTCAAAAACAGGCAGAATATATATTAACATTTTATAAGCAACGGAAACAAAAAATTGCAACAGATTTTCGAAACTTACACAGATAAAAATTTTGCCCCAATGAAAGCAATAATCAAAAATAAAATCAGTGTTAATTAAAAATGTAATCAAGTGAATTAAACGTTTATCCAGCCAATTAAACGTTTAATCAACTGAATTAAAAGTTTAATTGACACTATTAATTTGCAGAAGTTAACAAATTTATGGTAACAATTAAACGTTGAATTCAGTTGATTAAACGTTTAATTCACTTGATTAAATTATTAATTTAAACTGATTTTATTTTTGATTAATGCTTTAATTGGAACATAATATTTTTCTGTGTATTAAAAGATATATCACTACAATAGGGACTTCGGAAACCCCATTTCAAATCAACTACAGCTGGTGTTGCGGATCTACAACAATCCAATAACAACAGAAACAACATAGGGTTTCTTGCTTTGCATTGTTAAGGCCCAACCATAATATGCATAGCCTTGCTTAACCTACTGTCAAAAATTTACAAAAAGTCTCTCATATGTATTTAAAAAAAAAAACAAACTTAAAAAAAATTTCATTCCGTACGGAATGTGCGATCAGCTACGCACTTTGCTTAAGCAAATGACAATTTCGTAAAACTTAACAAAACGTTTCCTTAAGTTCAATATGGTTTGCTCATATAATTTACATATATTCGCACTTTTGCTGAAGCCAACTTAAGCTCATTATGGTTGGGCCTTTAGTGTTTACGGTTCACCATTCTTAACGAAACACTAACAAATTTAAACAAATCAAAGCAAATTAGCTCGAACTGTCAAAATCAGACGGCGTTTCGACACTACCTGTAGTTGAATTCCCCTTGGTGTTTAGTTATAGCTGTGTACATTTACTAAAAAATTTTACGATTTTGTAACAATTGTTACTGGGAAGTGTTCATTAACCTAAAAAATTTGCAAGTTGAGAGCGTCATAAGAGTGAAAAAAGTTGAGAGACAAAAAAATTCTTGCAAATTTTTACTGGTAATATTTTTACTTGCAAGAATTTTTGAAACAGCTGTTTCACAAACTTTTCAAAAAGAAGTTTTAAATAAGGATATTTTGCAAAATTTATAAGCTAATGTTGATATTTAAAATTTTTTTAAATATTTATGCGATAAGAAATCATACTTTAGTTTAACTTAGGACAGATAGATATTGGGAATTATTTCTTTTTCATAAGCAACTTTATTATATTCAACATTTTTTATTTTTCGAATTTATTCTATGAGTTAAATTTCAGTTATGTATTTTATAAAGCTTTTTGTAATAGCTCTATTCCTTAAATTTTTTAAGAAATGACAAATACAATATAATAGTCTGGTAGTGTATAAAGTAATTTCTAAAAAAATTTAAGGAATAGAGCTATTACAAAAAGCTTTATAAAATACATAACTGAAATTTAACTCATAGAATAAATTCGAAAAATGAAAAATGCTTAGGACAGATATTTCGATATTTTTATTGCTAAATAAAATAACGAAATTGTTCAAAAAATCCCTTATGTATTTTGTTTTGCTTTTAGCAGATGAGGTGTTGTTATTAGGTTTCTAAGTTTAAAAAAAAAATTACCAACGTTATAGGTTCTCCTCATTCACTCAGGACCCTGCACCTATAAGTTTATGTTTCTACTATCTATTATAGCAAATTAAAAAGGTACCACTTGTTGAACGAAAAGTAAAACAATGACATTTAATTTCCCGAATTTTTCCATTTTTTATAATTTTTCTCCACATTGAAATATAAAAAAAAAATTCATTATTGTAGTAGAAGCCCATAATTGAGAACGTATATTGCAAAGAATGGAGAAAAATGTTTTGTTAAGAAAGTACCAAAAATATATACAATTTTCACCACTTAAATGTTTGAATTTCGAAAAGGAAACCAATATGTATTTTTTGAATAAGTTACACATGTAAAACCGTTTTTATTTCTCTGTTTATTGGCTTTTATTGAAAAATTAAAGGTTTAATTTTAATTCTTGTTCAGATCAAAATGATCTGCGGTGACACTTTTTTCTATTTGTACATAAAAGTTGAATTGAGCTGCCACATAATATAGTGCTAAAGTGCAACAATTGTTTTTTTATTGCTGAATAATTAAATAAAAATAATAAAATCACTTTCCTTTTTCGTTCATTTTCTTAACACACTTTTAGAAAACAATTCAATTTAAGTAGTTTGCTAGTGGTGCTGCCAGTTTGTATAATTGTTTACATCTGTAAACGATATGATAGTTTTGTTTTTCCGGGCAAATTTTCCAAAATAGGTGAATCGATCTGAAAAACACTCTCAGTAAAAAAATTATTCTTCGGACAAAAATATTGTTCGGAACGCATGGATGAACGCACAGGTAGCTTAGGAGTTATGAGTTTAGTGTATTTACTCGTTTTTACGTTATTTATCCCCTAAATATTCGAATTTCCAAAAATTCCATCTTACCTAGCATTAACACTTGAAAGTAGTTTCTTGCGAGTCGCAATGCACTAAATTTGTTCTAACAAATACATAATTTTCGTAGTATTAGACAATTTCTTCGATTTTTAGTGGATCGATTTAGCTAGAGACCAGCATCAGGCTTAAATTTTCTATCTTATAACTCACAGCGTTGAGGCTGTGCGAAGATGAATCTGTCAGTCAGTCCGTAACGTTGAAATGTTATATACCTATATACATATGTTATACATAGATTGTAAAATTAAATATTTTTTGGGGCTTCTTTTTTAAATCACTTCACCTTGCGTTGAGAAATTTTTCATAAAAATTTGTTTTGAATTTTTAAAAATGTGTATGAAAATATTTTACAAGTGAGGTAAAGTGTTTTAGAAAATGACCCCCTTAGCTTCGCCTTATAAATACTTTTATTTTAAACAAAGGGTTTTTTATCTTTAATTATTGATGAAAACCCGAATTGTTCTTTCACCTCATAAGTAAAAAAAATCCAATTTATGATTCATTTTATTCAAAATAAACAAATATAAATTAACAAAATCACATTATTTTTACTGTAATGTATAAAATTTTCCCAAGTCTGAGAATAATTAATGGGTACACAAATATTCCTGTATATTCGTCCCTACTTTAGCTTGCAAAGTGTTCATTTACGTTTAATATTTTTGAGAGCAATTTCTTTAAATTCCTACTTACTCTCTCTGTGCAAGTTTCTGCCAGTAATAGGTGCGTTCGTTTACCCCAAAATTTGCACAAATTTGTCCAAGTTTTTACTGGATTTTACTGAAATGCGTTCGCTTACACAAAAATTTGCAAAAGAGAGCATCTACTGAGAGAGTAAAGAGACAGTTGTAAGCAAAGAGTCTGCAAATGTTTACTGAACAAATTTTTACCAGTAAAAACCAGTAGAAAACAAAAACATATGTTTCATTTAAGTAAACAAACAAAAGTAAGCAAACAAAAAGCATACAATTTGCAACAAAAACCAAAAATATTTATTACATCCTAGACAATTTTACTTACCACTTTGTACCTTCCCAAATGTTCCGGGAGAGCATGAAATATTAAGTTTTCTTTTTTTGGCATCCATGGTCAAATTTGTGTTAATTGTTCAATATTACTTATTTTTGTTTTTGTTTACATTAATATTTTAGAGATGTAAAGCTAATGAATATATGATTACTTCTTATTGCATATTATTGAGGGTACCAAATATCAAAAATCAAATATTGATGTAGTTTCGTAGGTAATTCAACTAGAAACAAAATTAAAAGTCATGTACAAAATAAACAAGTCTTAAAACTTGCACAGAAGCTCATTTAATAAATAAATTTGCTACGAATTTAAAATCATTACAATGCATTTCATCAAGTACCAAAAACATTATGTACTTGGTAGTCCAAACAACACATATTTTACAACACTTAGCTTTTTAGCGATCAGCTGTTTGAATTAACCTGCAAGTTTTTGCAATTTTTCCGTTCGTTTACTTTTTTGTGCAAGAGCCATTTTTGAGAGTAAAATTTTCATATTGCCCAAAATTTACTCAACTACTGGATTTTACTGGAAAAGTAAACAAACGCACCTAATGTAAATGAACACACCTTATTTGTTTCTTCTCATATCTTCTCATATCAGTGTTGCCAACTGAGCCATTTAGAGGCTAGATTTAGCCATTTTTCACTTTGGCTAGCCCTTAAAAATGAATTAAGCCATTAGCAATTTTCCAACTTGCTTAGCCATAAATTGTTTTTCGGTTTTTTCTTTGCAAATAATCTTCTTATATATAAATAGGCAAAAGCAAAACAGGTAAGAACACTTTCCTCCTCTGTTTGCCCAACGACTAGAACAAAAAGAACACCATTTTAAAGGTATTTACTTACAGAAGTGCACAGTATACATGTATTTTATTCAGATCTGTTCAATACTTTTGGAGTTATAAGCGTTCAAATTTGCTACTAACACATTTGCAAAACACATAAATAAAAAATTTGTTTTGTTTTTAATTATACAAATTTGTTTTATCAAATAAACCAAATCAAATAAATAAATCAAATCAAATAAAATTTTCAAAAACCGGTTTTCGAATATTTCGAATATATAACTCGGCCAAGGTGAACCAGTTAAGAACAGTTTCATCCGTTACTTGTCAACCAAACCTCAATGGGGTGAAAAAGTACCAAAATGGAGGGACATATTTATACAAATATTTATGGTCAAATTTCGACTATATGGAAAACATTAGTAATTTTTATTTTCTTATACAAATTTAAAAAATTGGTGAAAGAAAAATAAAATTTTTTAACAATTAAAACGCATTTAATTTAAATCACAACTTTTACAAATGTTGAAAGTCGCTATAGACGATCAGTTTTCACAAAAAAAAAAAGCAACAAAGTAACATCCCTAAGCGTCGAAAAATGCAACAGTGTATTGTTTTTAGAAATGTCGGAATTTACTCTAAAGTTGCTCTCACTTCCAAGGTCTAATGGTGAAGTAGAGAATGTATTAAGCCAAGTAAACATCGTTGAAAATAATTTGAAAAATAGGTTACATTTAGCAACCGGAAATTCGATTTTATCAATTAGGGAAATATTTTTATGATTATGATTTACGTTTTAAAATGCGATTTAATTTTTTAAAAGCTTAAAAAATATTTCAATTTCGTTTATTTTAACATTACAAATTGATCTCAATATAAAATTTTATTGTAAAAAACTTTTAATGAATTATTTTTGTTTTGTTATTGAATTTTAATGTGTTTTTATTTTAGCCATTTTTTGCCATTGTTTTCCGTAAATTTATCCATTTTTGGCCACCAAGTTTCAATATTTTAACAGAATAAACCAAAGCAATTAAAAGTATTGAAAATTTTAAAAAAAAAAAGCGGAAGAAGATTTTATAGGTTTAGTGAAATCCTGGAATAGTGCTGAGAAATTAGATATTCTGTATTACGGGTTGTTTTCGATTTTTCCAACATCTACGATAAATGAAAGAATTTTTTCAAATTCAAGTTTTATCAAAACTAAAGAAGAGAGTCACTAAAATCCTTCCCATTCAAACCAAATTATTTGTCTTTAATAGTTTTTTATAAGATCTCCTTAATAATAAAATTATCTCACAGTTTATTTATATTAAAATATGTATTACATATTTATGCATTATTTTTTTGTTTGCTCGTTTTAGTTCAATAATTGTTATGTTTGTCATGTTGTTTTTTTACTAATAAACTACAAATAAAAAATAAATTATGCATTTTTATTTATTGAAACAACTTAATTTTTAAAAAAAACTTAATTAATCGGTTTACCGATAAATTACAAAATTAATCGATTAAACCAAAACCTCGGTTAATTAATTAAGCGATTAACCGATTAATGCAAAAGCCTGAATAACTGAATACCCTAATATACATACTTCATAAGGTATAAGTTCAATATTATAGATGTTACAAACGGAGTGACAGACAAAGTTATACATATATACCATTTTACTTTCGGTGAAGAGTATAAAAAGGTAATAAATACAAAATTTTCTAATACATATATTTACAGTTAAGAAAACGAAGAAATAAAATAATTGTTAGTTCTAGATCTATTCTTGCTTAGCTTTGGATTAACTATGGTTCAGTTCTGTTCTACATAGAGGAAAAATGCGGTATGAAAATACCAACAGTTACACCATCGGGTCTCAAAAGTGGGCAAACTAGTTTGTGCTTAATTTTATAACGAATAGTGTCAATATTTTTAAACCATCTCGTTGTCGTTTTGTCACTATTTTATCTCTTTCTGAAAACAAATTTTATATGTTATCCCGACAACATTTTGTTGCTATTTTTGACCATACAACATTCGGTTGTCATTCCGACAACACATTGTTCTCTGTCTTTTAAATAATAACGAATAGAAAACCTATGATTTGTATTTATTTCTTGAATATATTTAATATTAAACTAAAATTCACATATTTTATGACCAAAAAAAAAAACAAGAACTGAAAATTTATTGTTTTAATTGCCTTCATCAGGGTTGTTAAAGTTGGTACAATTGTACTTTTTTGGTACATTTTGACACTGGTGTTAGCATTCAGAAACACAGTCTTTAATTTGCTACAAAAAATGTAAGCAAACCAAAAATGTGTTTGCTTTGTATATGTAAAGCAATCAATTTAAACACTGATATTACAGAACCACTTTATTTCAGTTCTAGTTCAGTTCTAGTTCAGTTCTAGTTCAGTTCTAGTTCAGTTCTAGTTCAGTTCTAGTTCAGTTCTAGTTCAGTTCTAGTTAAGTTCTAGTGCAGTTCTAGTTCAGTTCTAGTTCAGTTCTAGTTCAGTTCTAGTTCAGTTCTAGTTCAGTTCTAGTTCAGTTCTAGTTCAGTTCTAGTTCAGTTCTAGTTCAGTTCTAGTTCAGTTCTAGTTCAGTTCTAGTTCAGTTCTAGTTCAGTTCTAGTTCAGTTCTAGTTCAGTTCTAGTTCAGTTCTAGTTCAGTTCTAGTTCAGTTCTAGTTCAGTTCTAGTTCAGTCCTAGTTCAGTTCTAGTTCAGTTCTAGTTCAGTTCTATTTCAGTTCTAGTTCAGTTCTAGTTCAGTTCTAGTTCAGTTCTAGTTCAGTTCTAGTTCAGTTCTAGTTCAGTTCTAGTTCAGTTCTAGTTCAGTTCTAGTTCAGTTCTAGTTCAGTTCTAGTTCAGTTCTAGTTCAGTTCTAGTTCAGTTCTAGTTCAGTTCTAGTTCAGTTCTAGTTCAGTTCTAGTTCAGTTCAAGTTTAGTTCAGTTCTAGATCAGGTTTAGTTCAGTTCCAGTTAATTTAAGTTCAGTCCTATTTGTTTCATCACTTTATTCTTTAACTTAAACCTCAATCTTTTAAAAACTGTACATTCATACTTATTAATGTTTTTGGCTGATATAAATCATTATTAGCCTTTTGAAAGTTTTAACATATGTATAAAGCAAATCCTACATATTAAACAATACATTTCCGCATTAATAGTATTTCTTAAATAAACACACGCCATCTGCCTTATGGCACTTTCGGTTATTGAAATACAAGCGCATTACATAAAGGAATCACGTAATGAGCAACTTCCTTAATATAAAAAAAAAATTTACATAAAACGATTCATTCAGGTTTACATAAATGTTATACATTTTTAAAGATTGAACAATAATAAACAAGAAACTAATTTTGATTTTAGAATTTGACTCCTTAAATTATACAAAGAAAATGTTAAAAGAAGGTTCGGATGGAATATTAAAACATAATTTAAAAAAAACCTGAAAATGTTAATGGAAAAACAAACATTAATTCCTCAGGATATAAGGGCAAAGGCCATTTAATAATTGCCTTTACATATTTTTGATGTTGATAAATATTAAGATTTTTTTTTAGGAAAACTTCTGTATGATAAAAAAAATTTAAAGAGAATCTAAATTGACTTTAACAATTTTCATTTTAACAAAATCTAAATTATTTTTTTTTATATTTTTTGCTTTCTTTTGATATTTTTCTTTTTATTTTTATTTTAACTACTTTTATACAACCGGGGAAACCTTAGACGAAACAAAATTGTTGAAAATGGGAATGAAAAAGTTTAAAGTAGAGGAAAAAATCCAATTGAAAAAAGTTTAGGTTTATATGGCTTTATTTCAATATGGTGTTTGTTACAATGAAACAAAGCAGAATCTCTGTAACAAAATTCAAGCGAAATTACATTTTGAGCAGTGTTGCCAGATAATTTTTTTTTAAAAATACCGCAGTAAATAAAAAACACGATTATTTCCCACAGATCAAAAAAGTTTTTCTCTACGTATATCCCTAAAAATTTAATTCAACTGATTTATTTCAAAATATCAACTTAAACAAAGGAAACATATCATTGTGTAAATATTTTATTTTGAAAACTTAAAATTCTAATTACAAAACTCATAAAAATTGGGTTTTTACAAAATAATTTTAGACACTGACATAAACTTAATACTTTTTATTCTTCGAAAATTACAACAACGTCTGCAAAATATAGAAATTTGTAGTATAAATATGATATTTAAAAAAATTACTGACAATCCAAAAAATTTTAAGAATCTTTCCGATTTTCCCCAAGTTATTTTTTTTGTGCAGAAAAACCTTACATATAGAGATTTGTATATACTTCTGGCAACACTGTTTGAGAGTAACCGTTACTTTTAATATTTAAAATTTTTGGAATTTTTTTTTCACATAACTTAATTATACAACGTATACGCAGCTGCTAACCAGACTGATTGAAAACTAAGCTAGTATTTAACTTGAACTGAATATGAACTGAACTAGAGCAGAACTGGAACTGAACTAGACATGTACTAGAACTAAACTAGAAGTGTACTAGCTAGAACTGACCAAGAACTGAACTGAAGCAGAATTTAACTAGAACTTAAATAAAGTGGTTCTGTAATATCAGTGTTTAAATTGATTGCTTTAAATATACAAACTTAACACATTTTTGCATTGCTTACATTTTTTGCAGCAAATTAAAGAATGTGTTTCTGAATGCTTACTAAACACCAGTGTTGCCAATGAAGAATTCAGAATTTACACATGACTGTGTAGCAAATTACAAATTTGAAGTAAAATTACACACTCAATTCGAATAAGTTAATTTACCAGAATGAATTTGCCACGCAAAATCTTATTGATATTCCTTATTTTCAATTAAATCGTTAGGTTTACAAAAAAAGCAAAGATTACCAACTAAATATATCGAATTGCAGTATTAATTTCCGAGCATAAGCAGTAACGTCGGCGAAAGAACAGCACAAAATTGTTTTTGTACAAGCCAAGTACAAGTGCTATTGTTGAGCTATTTATAGCTTTTTTTTATTTAATAAAACATTAGAGACTCACTTCTTAAATTCTAAAATCTCTAGAATGTTCATCCTTTTTTTTATTAAATAACGCAAAAACAACTGTTAAAGAAATAAAAATCAAATTTGCCAATTTATGTTAAATATGCTGTTCTTCTCTTCCCTCTCACCAATAAACTAAGACTTTCCGATAGAAAACTTTCATATTGTATACCCAGACTTAGCAATAAAATTTGACAGTAGAGATTGCTCTAATTTTTTTTTCAATTGACAACCATATGTAACGTCTTACGTTAGCAATAATTGTCAACGAAAATTGACTAACAAAAAAGTGGTGTTTACTCAAGAGCTGCACAAGCACGAGAAAAATTTCTCACAAGCAATTACATTAAATTTAGATAGTATTGTGTATTACTCCATCATTACAAAACACATACTTCTTAAAACAATTGTTTTGGTTTACGATCAAAATATAGAAGAATAGAACAACACTGCACTAGAACAAAGCTGAATTAGAATAAAGAGGAAGTAGAACATTAAAACTGAAATGGAACATTCAAAACATGTTCTAATGTTTTGATTGTAGACACAGACCAAAGAGAAAATTGAAGAGCTAGATATATTTGCGTTTTGTTATATGAGAAAGCCTAAAAAAATTTATTTGCAAAAATGTATTGTTTATAATTTACATATGTAGGTACTTAAGTCTAAGATTATTTTTTATTTAAAAAAAATATTATTTAAAACTTAGAAAATATTTCAAAAAATATAATTTCGTTCACATTTAATGGTTCCATTTCTGTTTTTAGGCTAATGATCACTGTGATTTTTTTTAATTCCTACTTATGTTTTTGGAAATGTTCTAGTGCACTCGATGTTTTTACTATTATTTACCGTTTCTATATTTCATTGTCCGTTTGTGTGTTGATATTATGTTTGTTACTTACAAAGCAGCAGAGAAAAACTTTTCAAGTTATGCTTGTTTAAGTTTGGTGAGAGTCATGTGCTGTTATGTTTGTTTTGCTATTTATGTTTACCATTGTGACCAGATCTAAAAAAAATTACAGCTAAATCTGGCACTAAATATGGCCAAAAAATGCTAAAAATGATTTTAAACAAGTTAGAGTGGTATATTCGGCTGTGCCGAATCTTTGATACCCTCCACCGACAGGAGTGGGCTCTATATGATAAATACATATATATTATTAACTAAGCTTCACAAAAACGAATGTCAGTCAGCATTCAAATTAGTTGCGGTTTGGACCTATATTAAGTTATTGACAGACAATAAGAAAGTTTTATGCGTTTCTTGTTAGAACTTTGAACTGGCTTGAGTAAAATATCATGATTCGTAACAGTTTTAGCCGAACTAAAATAATTTTAAACAGGGTAATTTGTGTTGGAACTTTGGTAAATTATGGACCAATCATCCTAAAATTCTGAAGACTGATTTCTGGTATTACAAAAAATAAATTAGAATAAATTTAAATACAGCAGTGTAATTAGTTTTAGCGTTAACAGTAAATTTCACAAATTTGCATGATATTTTTTCTGGCCATATGAATTTAAGTAAGAAATTTTACCGCAATATCTCTATCTGTGATTGTTTTAGGCGAATTTAATTATTTTCCCAAAGTGGGCTTTATTTGGTTTTAGGTTTTCCGAGAGTAAGGCTTATATGGGGCCTAGGGAAAATTATGGACCAATCTTCACGAAATTGTACCGTACCGAATTTAATTATGATAGCATTATTTATTACGGTTTTAGGCGTACTAAGCTGTTTTCCGGGAGTAGGGTTTATATGGGGCCTATGGTCAATTATAGACCGATCTTCACGAAATTTAATAGTCGTATAAAGACGTATAAAGCAAAGTCGTGCAAAATGTTATGCCATTCCGTGCATTATTCCACCATTTATGATAGTTTTTGTATCAAAATTATCAATTTTTTTAGGGTGGTGAATCCACATTTTGATTCATAGTTCTGATCCTAGTGAACCGATGTTGCTGGATTTCAATCCAAAACTGCTTAAGATAACTACAAGCAATTTAATATCAAGTTTGTTCTTTTCTTTTGCGTTTTTCGAAAGTGAACGTGTTTTCAACAGACGGACAGACAGACGGACATGGCTAAATCGACTTAGAATTACTCAAGGAACCAGAATATATAAGTTAAGTATTTTCTTGTTTTTAAACATTAAAAAAAATACTTTTTTTTGTTCTTTATTTAATTTTTTTGTTTTTATTTTTATTATTTTTTTACACTTAATTTTTAACAATTACCACTAGACACTTAAGCCTAAAAATTATATCTAACTCTAGATTGATTTTAACATGTATCTTATAGATGCCAAAATTGCCGATTCACTAACTTTTTGGTGGCGTGTTTTCTTTCCGAGAATTTGATTGCACGAACCGGATGTCTTTGCTGGTAATTAAACTAATATTGCAGACGCATCATCAGCGATTTGTTTAATGTCAATTTAATTTAAAAAACTGCTTCCGTTGGATTGTTAATATTTATGGTGTTAACTTATATACTTTATGGGGTCTTAGTTGTATTATAAAAAAATTTCACACGGAATGACAAACTTAGTATACCCTCATTCACCTTAGTGGTGGTGGAGGGTATAAAAATGCTAAAAAAAAGAAAAAATAATGCAAAAATTAGTTTTTTAAGATTTTTGCTACAATTTGTTACCAGCATGAAATTCTATTTGAAACTAAGACATTTTAGTGACTTATTTTTTAACGAAATTTAAATAAATGTTTATATATAAACAAGTGGATAGATTTTGGTAAACCATCTGATACACATAAATATTAAGAACAGGTAATTGAGATTACATTTTTAATTTTGGGGGCCCGCAGGTCCCTGATACATGCTAAATTTAAACGATTTATTTCTATGATATACAAACGTTTTGAGATCATTTTATTTTTTATAGTTTAAGAAAAGTTGAAGCTATTATTATTATTATTTGTTCAACAGTTTAGAGCAAAAATTTTTTTCACACATTTACACTATTGAATTTTTATCTTAATACAAAGTAAAATTTGATTGTAAAACAAAAGTCAAAAAATATTTAAAATCAAAATAATAATAAGGGCATTTCTAATATTTCCTAAATATTCTATTTTTATTTTAACGAGACAGGTAAGATGGTTTCTTAACATACGAATTATCCCTCTTCATACGAAATTATTTTAGTTACAACTATTTTTAGTCAAAATTTATTATAATTTATGAAAAATTTAGGTAAAATTAAATATTCGTCCAAATATTTAATATAAATAATGCTAAAATAAGCTAAGAATATTTTCTAAAAATACTAAATAAAATGCCCAGTGCTAAATGAAAATGTTGCAGCTAAATAACAAATTTTAATGCTATATTTAGCTGCAAAAATGCCAAAATGGCCACACAGATGTTTACAGTCGAATACTGTGATTGGAAGTAGTGTAAAGTAGAACACAGAACATTTAGAATTTTTGCGCAGCTCTTTAGTGTCTACATTAAAGACAGCGTTGTCAACTTTGAAACTTAAAAACGCACCAAAATAGTGGAAAACGCGACATTTAAGAAAAAACGCACCAAATAAAATTGTTCTTTACTTTATACCAATTATCTACGACAACACGTCTTTTAAGCCTCTAGTACACGGCATGTAAAAAGCTACATGCGCATGTGGTTCTGACGTAATTTTGACGTCATCACACAACACGCAATGCTTATTGTGGATTTGCATTGACGTCAAAATTACGTCAGAACCACATGCGCATGTGGCTTTTTACATGCCGTGTACTAGAGGCTTTAAACATTATTACTTGTTGTTCTTATTTTGGTCTTTAAAATTGTTAGTAAAAATTTTGCACTGTTAAATGAAATGGTCAGTCTGGCCAGTTGTAAAAAAATTTAAAGCTAAATCTGGCATTAGACATGGCCAAAAAATGTTGAAATTATTTTAAAAAATGCTAATATAATGCCAAAATTTTTTTAAAGACTTTTGTTAAAAATGTATTACCAGTATGAAATTTTAGTGGAAATTAAATACATTTCAGTGACAAATTTTGAAACGAAATGGTAATATCTAAGCAAGTTGCTACATTTTGGCACAGCATCTGATACCTATGTACATATACATAAATAATTAGCACAGGAAGTTGTGATTAAATTTTAAATTTAGGGGAGCTGCAAACCTCTGATATATGGGCATTTCCTCCGAATGGTCAACCAGGATGGAAAAATAAAATGTTGATAACACACTGCTACAAAAAAACACTTTTTGTCAGAACTTGAAAACCGACCTAGTGGAGGTTGTAGGCCTAGGTGAGGACATACAAAAACCGTTTTCAAAAATTTTGAAACACCCTCAAAATTTTGAGTAATTTTAAAAAAACTGTTTTAGGGTAGGTCGTAGCACTTAAGTTCATCTAACTCACACGTTTTTTGTTCGATTTAAAAATTTTAAACAGTTTTGGAAAGGCAAAGAATTAAGCTTTTATGAAGTGTATTCATAAAAAATATATTCTAAGAAATTAGGTGAGTATTTTTCAAAAGTTTCTAATTTTTTTTATTTTTTTTCCTAATTTTTCAAGTTCAACAAGAGTTATTTTAATTTTTTTCTACGAAAAACTATTTTTGTTTGCACTGTATTTTAAAGATAATTTTATGTAGAAAAAAACGAGATATGATTTATTAAAATCGGTTTATATTTGCAAAAGTTACTAAACTTTTTCTAAAGTAAAAATTTTGCGATAGCTTAACCTAAGTTAACATGTGTAGTTAAAAATGATTACTAGCCCTCTTACGTTTGTTCAACAAACCATCTGTTTCTCGTTTGAGAGACCAGCAATAATTTGCCATCATTCTTATGTGGCTCTTTCCATCAAAACGCTTTTCCATTTGTAAAATTTCTTGGTGAAATCGTTCTCCCTGCTCGTCACTGAATTGACCAAGGTTTTCGGGAAAAAAATCTAAGTGTGCATGCAGAAAATGAATTTTTATGGACATTCGACATCCCATTTCGGCATAAGACTCAAGAAATTCGTTTACCACTTCAACGTAGCTAGGACTTTTTTGGTTTCCCAAAAAGTTTTCACATAAGGAAATAAAACTATTCCATGCTCTGTTTTCTATTTCAGTAAGCTTCTTAGAAAAATTTTTAACAAGCATAATTTTTCGAATTTGCGGTCCAATAAAAATACCTAAAAATCAAAAATAACATCAAGTTAATATAACTGTATTTAAGAAAAAAGTGTTAAGTACCTTCTTTTATTTTGCCTTCACTTATTTGTGGGAAAACAGATTTTAAATACAAAAAAGCATCGCCTTCTACATCCAGCCGCTTTACAAACTGTTTCATATAGCCCAACTTAAGGTGCAGTGGCGGTAGAATGATTTTGTCTGATTGCACAATAGGATTATTCTTAACGTTTTTCTGGCCTATTTTAAAAGATGTCCTTGCAGGCCAGTTTTTACGCCTGTATTGGTCATCGCTACGACTGTCCCATTCGCAGAGATAGCAAGGAAACTTAGTGTTACCTCCTTGCATTCCAAACAATATTGTCAGAACTTTTAAATCTGCAATAATTTGCCACTGATATTTTCTATAATTTATTAAATACAGTATTTTTTCCATTGTAGCATATGACTCTTTCATTTTTGTAGCGTAAGCTATTGTCACTGATGGTAATTCATTTTTATTGTGCAATAACACTGCCTTAAGGCCTTCAAAATATGTTAGTTGATTGTTAATTAAAAATGAATCATTAATACCTACTTTTACACGATCCGTCCATAAACAACCTCCAATCATTCGCTTCATGTTGGTGATTAAGGTAAATAAACAACTCTTCTATATTTGAACAATACACAAGGTCATCACTACCATCACTGGTTTTAAAAATTTACTCAAAACACGATTGGGGATTATCTCTTGGAAATGTAACTTTAAAGTCACTCTGTGTAATATTCCATTGTTTTAGTCGCGACCCTAAAACCTCTGTTTGTCTCCACGAAAGTTTTAAATCTCGCACAAGATCGCAAAAATCTGCATTTGTCACAAAATGTGGCTCAGCCGATTCTGGTAAATATTCCATATCACATTCCTCGTTTTCATCTTCATCATCATTTTGTTTATGAGAAGTTTCATTACATTTAATGGCACTTAATACTGGCTTAGTTACAGTTAACACATAAGCATACTTAATGCTATCACGATATTGATAACCAGTGATGTTTGTTTGGCAAAAATAACAGTCTTGTGGTTTATGGAATATTTGATGATGCCAAATCATTGGGATAGATAATGGTAATGGCTGGCTTATAAACTTTTCGGACTTAGTTTTCTTAAGCGCACTGGAACAGCTTGTACAAATACTTTCTGGTTCATACCATTTGCTAGAACTGTATGAGCAGTTAAAAACTGTATTGAAGGCATTTACCAAGGCTTTATTTTTCTTTAGATCCAAGCGATGTTTTTTGTCAGCGAATAAACCGCAAACATAACAAAAATTATTACGCTTATCACACACTGCAGAAAAAATTAATCACAATTTAAAATTTGTTAAAGGATTACAAAAATTTCAAACTTACTTATTTTAATAAAATTAATATTAATATCACTTCACTTGTCACAAATTTTACACTTTTTTTTCTCTTATCTAAAAACAATATCCTCCACCAAAAGGTAGTATATAAACTTTGCCTTTGTGTTGGTATTAAATTCGATTAGTTTATGTATTTATCCAAATATATATAACTAAAAAATGCATATAATAACATTTTAAACTTTTTAAATGATTCAAAAAAATAGGACATAATAAACCCTATTCATCTGTATTATCTTCCAGTTCGATTTTTTTAAATAAAGACAGATTAACAATAACGCGGGGTATATTTAATTCGGCATTATCCAATATAAAAACTTCTCTTATTAAGTAAATACCAAAAAAGTAACTGTAAAATTACAACAAACAAAACACTTTGCATTTTTAAGTTTATAAATTTGCTTGTATAGTTAATTGTTTTTTGTTTTTTATTCATCTGTTTTTCGCGGGGGGAGAAAATACTAAAAACAGGTGTTAATGAAAAGTTGAATAACTTATACAGTTTTCATCCGATTTGAAAAATTAAAACCATTTTTTGTTAAGAACTAAATTTTCTTCATATGTTGGTTTAAATTTTTATAAGCTTTCATATTAAAAAAAGCAATGAAAAGCTACTAAAATCAAAAAAGTTTATAATTTTCGTTTTTTTTTTTTGTAGATATTCTTAACAAATAATCAGTTTTCTTTCCAAACCAGTTAAAAAAATTAAAATCGGACAAAAACTGACCGAGTTACATGTCGATAAGTTGACGAACATCACTGAAAACGGTTTTTTTAAATAACTTCTGAATTTGAGGGTGTTTCTGAAATTTTTTGACACAATTTTTAATGTACTCAACAAGACCAATAACCCACGCTAGGTGGTTTTCCAAGTTTTTTTACACTGTAGCACCGTGTAATCATCGTGATTTATTGTTTATAATTATAAACAAAGTCTATGTTTTTATAATAGAATGGCATATATGATATTCTATGATATCTTAGCTGTTTTACTTGAGGAAATTGGGCTGGAAACTGGAAAATTTTATATATTCGTTTTAAGCTACTTCTAAAGACATTTTTATAATTAATTATTTTACATGCTAAAAAATTGGTTATGTTTGCACTCTTTCTTTAAAATCTCTCTATTTCAATCAATTTAGAAGAGAAAAGGGTAAGGAGAAGATACAAAGTTCGATTAACGGTTAATTAACGGTTAAAACATATGCAAAAATCGTACGTTCGCGACCAGTACTTAAGCCAATTAAACAAAAACCAATAGAAGATATAATTTATTGTATAAATATTGGATAGAGACTACATTAATACACTTTTAAAATAAATTAATCACGTTTGAATATTCCGTTCCATTTCGCAGATTTTTACATATCACTACTGTCGGCCAAAGTTGACTTATATTTTGCGTACGTTCGTGACCACATGTTCATCACTATCATTATGAAAACTTAAACTCGATGAAATCCATCTTTTGCACTAAAAATAGTGCTACCAAAATGCTATCGAATTGCAAAAAAATGCTAGGAAAAAGTTTTGTTGTCCACATTATTTAAAACGATATTATTTAATATTTACAGAATTGAGACAAAGTATTGAAATTAGAAGTTGTTGCAGTAATAGAACACAAAAATAGCAATTGTTTGATATGAAAAAGTCAAAATCGTATTTTTTTAAGTTACGAGGTTGAGAAAGTAAGGCATCGATATACGTATTAAATTATGGGCTCCCACTACAATATTGAAATTTTTTATGCTTCAATGGGGAGAAAAATGTACCAAAAAGGGGAAATACGGGAAATGTAATTTCTTACTTTAGCATTTTGGTTCCACAACAATTTTTTTAATTATCGTTAATATTGGACCTAGAAACATAAACTTCAACATGCAATGTCTTGAGTGGATAAGAACCTATGAAGATACTTTTTGCTCTTCAACTGGTACTTTTTGAATTTCCGTTAGTATTAGACCTAGAAACATAAAATTAAACATGCGAAGTCCTGAAAAAATAAGAACTTGTTTGAGGGGTCTTTTTGGTACTTTTTCGTTCTTTAACTGGTACTTTTTTAACTTTCGTTAATATTAGACCTATTAACATAAAATTAAACATGTATGGTCCTGACTGAATTAGAATATGTAAATGGGCTTTTTGGTACTTTTTTGTCTTTAACTGGTACTATTTGAATTTCCGTTAGTATTGGACCTAAAATCATAAAATTCAACATTAAATGTCCTGAGTGGACAAGAACCTATAAGAGGGATCTTTTTGGTACTTTTTCGTTTTTAACTGGTTTTTTTCGAAATCCGAACGTTTAAGGGGTGAAAATAGTACCTAATTTTGTTACTTTTTCTAAGATATTTTTTCTCCATCGATTTATCTTTCATCGCACAAGCTAAACGCCTGAAGCTAAAAAGTTGACATTTGGACCGGACGCAGTCCTCTTGCCAAATCGATCACACTTTCCTCATATCTGCTAAGCTAAAAGAAGATACAAAATAATTTAATAATTACACTGTGCAAGAAATTGACACTTTTTTTTCGTGACAAGCTGGGCACCTGGCGTTTTAACATAATTCGGGTACGCTGAATCCAGTGGTGCCCGCGGTTTTTTAAGATTGGCTGTGGTTTTCGAGATATACCGTTATTTCAAAAATGGAGGAGGTGGCACAACATATATTCGCGTAACTCAAAAACGCGTTAGCTTATTCAAAAAACTTAAAAAAATTTTTTGAATAATTTGCAATAAAATTTCCTTTAAGAAAAGTAAAAGTTCTTTTTAATATCCTTAGTCGTGAATATCCTTAGGAGTGAATTAGAAGCATAGCTGCATTTTCCAATTTTTTATGAATTTTTAAAAAACAAAAATTTCGAAATTTTGTTAAAAAAATAATTTTTTTTTCCAAAAAAAAAATATGTTTCTAAAACGACTAAGGATATTAGTTTTACTTCTTAAAGGAAATTTTATTGCGAAATTTCGGTTTTTAAGTTTTTTGAATAAGCTAAAGCGTTTTTGAGTTACGCGAACTTATGTTGTGCAACCTCCTCCATTTTCGAAATAACGGTATATCTCGAAAACCAGAGCCAATCTTAAAAAACCGCGGGCACCACTGGATTCAGCGTACCCGAATTATGTTAAAACGCCAGGTGCCCGGCTTGTCTGTTTTTTCAACTAGCATAGTGTTATTGTTGTCCAAAAGAAAAAAGCGGTAAAAACATAAATTCGCTAACCTAATATCTGCTAAACTAAAACAGATACAAATAAGTTTAATACCTATTATTGTTCATTAAAAAATAACCTTTTTTGAAGTAAGGAGTAAACGTGTAAAAACTGTCTTTTGAATCTCTTTTGTTGCGCCATCTATCTTTTATACCAATAAACGTAGAAATAAAATTATATCACATTCAAAACTCATCTAAAAAATACAAATTTGGTACTTTTTCGAAAATCGATCCCTTAACGAGTGAAAATCGTTTCTAATTTTGTTACTTTTTTTAAAATATTTTTCTTCATCTATCTATATAATATAAAATTGTAACGTTACTAACTGCTTCATTATCACTTATCCTAAACTCCAGAAGCTAAAAAGTTGACATTTAGGCCGAAGGCTGGGCTTTCGCCAAATCGATCCCGCTAACATCATATGTCGCTACAAAGACACCAAAAAAATTTAGTACTTATTGTAATAAAAAAATAAGCGGACAGGTGCCTGGTTTTTTTTTGAAATTCGGCCTTTTTTGGGCGTAAACGGGTAAAACCCGTAATATAAATTATATCACATATGTAACTCATTTAATAAATACAAATTTGGTAGTTTTTCGAAATTCGATCCCTAATCGTTCCTAATTTTGCGAGGGGCCAACCTCCCGGGAAGATTTCAACATTTTAGCTTCAAGCGTTTAGGACGTTCGATGATGAATCAGTCAGAAACTTTACATTTTTATATTATATAGGTAGAAAGAAAATTGTTTTGAAAAAAAATATAACAGAATTAGGTACGAAACGCATTTAATTTGTATATGTATTTTTTTGATAAGTTACGAAAGTGATATATTTTTTTTTTATTTTAATGTTTATTGGTTAAAAATATAGATGGCATAGCAAAAAAGTTTTAAAATACAGGTTTTATCCGTTTACTCCCCAAATAGGAAGAATTTAAAAAAAGTACCAAGCACCTGTCCGCTTATTTTTTATTAAACAACAATAAGAACTAAATTTTCTTGGTGTATTTCTTTAGCGGCGGGATCGATTTGGCGAGAACCCAGCCTCCGGTCCAAATGACAACTTTTGAGCTCTTGGAGTTTAGGATAAGTGATAATGAAGCAGTCAGTAACGTTACAAGTTTATATTTTATAGATAGATGAAGAAAAATATTTAAAAAAAAGTAACAAAGTTAGAAACGATTTTCACTCCTTTAGGGATCGAATTTCAAAAAAGTACCAAATTTGTATTTGTATTTTTAAGATGAGTTACATATGTGATATAATTTATATTTCTATGTTTATTGGCTTAAAAGATAGATGGCGTAACAAAAAAGTTTCAGAATACGGGTTTTACCCGTTTACGCCCCAAAAAGGCCGAATTTCAAAAAAGTACCAGGCAACTGACCGCTTATTTTTTTTTTATTACAATAAGTACTAAATTTTTTTGGTGTCTTTGTAGCGACATATGATGTTAGCGGGATCGATTTGGCGAGAGCCCAGCCTTCGGTCTAAATGTCAACTTTTTAGCTTCTGGAGTTTAAGATAAGTGATAATGAAGCAGTTAGTAACGTTACAAATTTTTATTATATAGATAGATGAAGAAAAATATTTTAAAAAAAGTAACAAAATTAGAAACGATTTTCACTCGTTCAGGGATTGAATTTCGAAAAAGTACCAAATTTGTATTTGTATTTTTAAGATGAGTTTTGAATGTGATGTAATTTTTATTTCTACGTTTATTGGTTTAAAAGATAGATGGCGTAACAAAAAAGTTTCAAAATACAGGTTTTACCCGTTTACTCCGTTAAAGGGCTGAATTTCCAAAAAGTACCAGACACCTGTCCGCTTTTTTTTCTAAAGAACAACGATAAGTAGTCAATTTTTTTGGAAGTTACTCGTTTTTACCCTTTTTATCCCCTAAACATTCAATTTTCCCAAAAATCCCGTCTTAATGGATCGATTTGGGGAGAGACCAACCCCTGGTCCGAATTTCAGGTTTTTAGCTTTAGGCGTTTAGGCTGTGCGATGATGAATCAGCCAGTCAGTCAGTAACGTTACAATTTTATATACATATATAGATAGAAAGATATTCTCTTTTTCGTTTGTAAATTATATATACATTAAAAAATATGTACATAAATGTATATATAAGTATATTAAATTAAAAATAAAGAAACCTTGTTGTCTAGACGATTTTTTGCAAAAAAGTGTTTTTAATTACGATGGAATTTTTTAAAAAAATATGTTTATTTATTTAGTTAATTTAACAGAAAAACAAACATTATTGTTTCTATAACGTAAATATTTTTTACGACAGACGTATCCAGAATAATAAAGAAGTAAGTATGTATAGTTGGTCGCCCCGACGACATGATACCCTATGTCACAGTTTATATACATTTTCGAGACCCATAGGCAATCATGAATCCTGAATCCATGAATCATGAATATTTTATGAGATTAAAATTCATATAACGGTTCTTTGAGCCGACTATTATTTAGATATCTTCGTTTACATGAAATTTGTTTTGTCTATTAGTAGGGATTTTAGGATGGGGACTTACATTGGAACTATGGTGAGATTTCACATGTCATAATAGCTGATATTAAAGTTATCGCGCGCTAAAAATTATATCAATACAATACATTTGTAAGAAAATAATTACAGTACTTTTCGTTTATAGTCTCTACCGATTTTAGTCACATTAGCGATATTGTCCATTTTATCTTTATTTTCTACCGCTTTGAGCAAATTTAATAGGAAGTATTTACGTTATAGTACATTTGGCGATATAATCACATTTGGTATATATTCCATTTATCTTCGACTAGAAAAGACAAAAGTAAAGAAATAATGAGCGTTATAGTCTCATTAGGAACATGTCCCAAGTTCCTTTTAGATTTCGAAGCCCAAACCATATAAAAGAACTTTATATGGTTTAATTTTTTTCAGCAACTCTTAACTCGAAAAAAGATTGGGTTTTGCCTTGGTATCAGGGATGATATATTTTGTTATTACTTTAGTAAACCAATAAGTCTCCATCAATAGTCTTAAAAACAATAAATCACCAGGTATAGACGGAATCTTCGCTGAATTATTAAAAGCAGACTCTTTTACGAGCGGCAAAATAAGCCACCCAATCATCCGCACCTTTTGGGAAAATTAAAGTCTACCCGACGAAGTGATAGAAGGTATAATAATTAACATTCCGAAGAAGGGATTTCTTACGAACCCTAAAAATTGGCGTGGTATTACTTTGCTTTATATGGTCAACAAGGTCATTGCCCAAATAATCGCCAAACGAATCTCCGCAAGGGTGTCACCAGCACTCAGACAAGAACAGCCGGGGCTTAGACCCCACAAATCCACTATCGATCATATAAACAGTCTCCGTGTTATCGTCGAGCAATCTGTTGAATGGCGATCACCACTCTATATGTACTTTATCGATTCTGAAAAAGCATTCGACAAATAAAATCACAGCGTGATATGGAGCGCACTTCGATGCAAAAACGTCCCGTTTAAACTTATCTCACTTATTAGGTGCCTTTACCGCAATGCTAGCTGTCGAATCAAACATGGTAAAGCGTTAAGCAGGAGGGTAAAAGTGGAAATCGGTGCTCGCCAAGGTCGTGTATTATCACCATTTCTATTTAATATAGTCTTAGACACAGTTCTTAAAAGTGCCCTACAAAACGGAAAGGGAATTACTTGAGGACTGCAAGGCCGCTTAAACGATCTGGATTACGCAGATGATATTTGCCTATTAGCTCACAGCTTCTCAGATCTAGCATCAAATCTGCGAAACATAACAACAACAGATGCGGCTGGACTTAAGATTAACACTGCTAAAACTAAAACACTGCGAGTAAATGCGACGTCTCAGGAATTATTTACAATATGAAGCAATCAAGTGGAGGATGTTAGCCAGTTTTGTTATCTTGGGAGCATTATTTCCTAAAATGGCGGGTCAATTGAAGACATTGACAATCGTGCACAGAAAACGGGACACAGTTTCGGTCGTTTAAGACCCATTTGGAATTCGTCTTCACTATCTCAACGCACAAAGCTAACAATTTTCAACACAAATGTCAAGTCAATAAACCTTTGAAATTTTTGGAATTTTTTCATACATGATAACCAAAAAAAATCAATTTTTTTCGATAATGGTTATTTTTAAACAAACAATTTTTTTGGTTGATATAATGGTTATTTATAACCAAAATTTTTATTTTCTCAATTAATTAGTTACGGTAACCAATATAATATAAAAGTCACGATAATGGTTAAAAATTCCTAAATGCAGATAAAGGTAATTTTTGCCTAACCTTTTTGCCCTCAAATAAAAAAATAACAGTTAGTTTCGGTCCCTGGTTTTTTTTCCTTTTCAAATTGTTTATCTGGAAAGTTAGCTCTGTTATTTTTTTTCTCTTTTGTACTTATAAAAAAATTTTATTAATTCTCTTACTTAATTTTAAACTTAAAATTTCCCTTCTTTTCTATCAACTGTGTTTAGGTTAAAAATTCATGTAGTAATTTTTTTTTATATTCTTATTTTCACATAAGAATTCCTATTTAAGTTATCTAATTTTTGAGTTTTTTCATTTAATACTTTTTTTGTTTTTTTTTTTAATGTATCCTTTACATACAAGAACATAATATTTCACCTTAAAACAATTACTTACAACAAGCCTAAAATTAGAGTTTTCATCTGAACCGTTGGGGCTATGAGTTGGTAGACGGTTCAGGATAAGCCATTTTCCTTTTTGTACTCCGGTCGCTCTTCGTTATTTAATCGCCAAGCCTCTTATCGTTGAATTACCTTCCTTTTAGATTTTCAGGCTTTGTTTGTTATTTATGCTGTTTTTAATTTATTTTTGGTTTTTTCCTTGTTAGTTTTTGATGTTATTGTCTTCTTTGTTCATTATTTTCATATGTTTTTTCTTAGAACAATTGTTTTAATCCTTATTATATTTTCTTTTTAAGCAATATTTTTTTTTAACATCTAAATTCCACTTTATTTGTCTTATTGATGCATTTCTATTAATTAAGTTGGTTCACTTTATTATTTATTTCATTTAATTTTATATTCACAGAAAACATTATTAAATTTCTCCAATCACCAAATATATTCCAAATTCATTATATCAAGCAAACAATTTGTTGATTTTGCATCTATTACCAAAATGATTATATTGATTATTAAAAATTTTAAAATTTTGAAAAAATATTTTCAATAAATGATATTTTTAATTTTAATTAAAAAAGTGATCAAAAAACTTTGCCATTTCAAACAATGTGTTAATTTATTTAAATAAATATTGACAATTTCCAACAACAATTCTACATGTTTAAATTATTTTATTTTAAACGAAAAAAGTCAATTAAGATTTTTTGTTATTTAATTAAAATTTTAATTGAAAATTTATTTGAAAACAACTAAAATGTTAATAAAATCAAAATTAAATTTTTAATTTTCTTTCAACTAAAAAAATAATTGATTCAATTATCACATTGTTTAAATTTAAATACTTTTTAAACCATTTTTTTAATTCATAAAACACTTTTTTCTGTGTTACTTTTGCCCTTTTAAACAATATCTTTAAAATTCCAAGATTCACTGTGATTTTCTTTTAGATTTATTTTAATTAATTTTTATACTTTTTGTTTCTATCATTTATTTTATACTTTTAGTTTTTATTATTAACTTCATTCAATTTTTCATTAAAATTATTCTTAAAATATTTTTTCCGAACCTTACTTTGTTATTTTCAAGTTTCTTATTTTTTTACACACGATCGTTACTATGTTTCTTTCAGGATTTTTATTTTTATTGCTACCACACGCGATCCTTACTAGTTATTTTCAGGAGTTTTTTCGAGTGTGATCCCTGCTCGGGCGCCAGTTAAATTAATTATTTATGAGTTAAGTTATTATTTCTAGATTGTATTTCAGTGTTTATAATTAATTGTGCATTACTTGCTGTAATCAATTCATTTTGCTTGTCAAACACTTCAGTGATATCATCGTTATCCGGCGTGCCACCTTCGTATTTCAGGGCAGTTAATAATATCAATGCTACGCGCGTGTCTGTGGTGTATGCGTAAGGATTCTTGTATTTGGTCAACATCTGATTCTAGCAATTTCCGCATGTGCGATTTTGGTAATAGATTTGTTAGGTTTCTAGTCTCTTCTGCCATAGTTGTAAAATTTGATAGGTCTGTTACATGGGCCAGAATTCCATAAGCGTCAAATATTGCTACGTACCCACCTGCTATTAGGATATAGCGTGAGACAGAGTAATCCAGGATGGCAGCATGGTTGGTGGATACAATTATTGTAAATCTTAGGGTGCTGTAAAAAGGAAACGAATGTTATCCTTGTAAACTATTTTATTATCAATCCTTACAGTTGTCCCTAGATCCTGCTGAACTACTCTTTCGACAAATGTTTTACTAAATTTATTTCCCAGACGTTTATTTACTTCAACGTAAACTTTTTCTCCGGGTCTGTATGTTTTAACTACTGTTTTTTTATTGTGATAACTAAGATCAGCCTTTTGCTTTGCTAGTGTTTTGCATTGAATTCTTTCTCTTAAATCATCTGATATAGATTAAATTACATCAATTGGTCTAAGTTCGGTGGTTGAGTGAATTGACCTGTTAAATCTTGTGGTGGCCATTAGGACTGATTCTATTGTGTCTTCAAAAGCGCATTCTAATTTAAGCCATCTAGCGATTTCAGTTAATGTTCCGCGGAACCTTTCAACTTGGCCGTTGGAAGAGCTAAGCATTGGTGGGGTTGTGTAAACTACAACACCGAAGTTATTTTTGACTAATGATTTTATGGTTTGTGAATTCAGGGATTTTTTGTTATCACAAATTATTGTTTTTGTTTCCTTAAAAAAATTCAAAATTTCTATAATCAGTATGCGACTGATTTTCTGACAAATCCTGATAAGGTTGAATACCTGGGTCTCCTTGATAATCGGGAATTTCTTCAAAAAATTCATTTTGTGCGACTTCATGTCCAAGATGGTTGATTCTTTGGATTTTTCTAGGGATTTGTTTATCGGGCATTATATCCCTTTTTTGTGCTTGAAACTCTTGAAAATTGTTAGTTTGCACTGTTCGCATGCTTACGTAGGTATCGACTGGCTGGGGAATATGCGCAGGGTTAAAACCCTGTTGGATTGTGTATTGGGCTGAGTTTTGCCTGAAGCTGCGAAAATTTGGATGAAATTGGAAATTAGAATTTGCAGTATTATGATGTTAAGACTGATTGAACGGCTGCCGATGCCGATTTTGAAAATGTTGCACATTTTGTTGCCCAAAGTGGCCTGGAGTGGCTTGTGGGTGGGCCGGTTGCTGACTGAAAAAGCTTTGCCTAACATTTTGTTGGCTTTGCCTTGGGGGTAGCGGGGCCAAAGGGTTTTGTAGAGCCCTATTTAGTCCATGATTATAGAAAGCTGCGGATTGGCATCGGTTTTGATTAGTTTCCAGCTCTTGGGCTAGAGCCAACGCAGTCGGTAAATCAGAGGGCTTACAAGGGAGTAGTGTATCGCATAAAGGCTTCTTGAGGCCAGAGACAAAAACTCGCAGTGCGACGTCTCTGTATTTTTGATTAA
The DNA here is from genome assembly GCA_943735925.1 of Pollenia amentaria. Classification (NCBI taxonomy): domain Eukaryota; kingdom Metazoa; phylum Arthropoda; class Insecta; order Diptera; family Polleniidae; genus Pollenia; species Pollenia amentaria. The sequence goes on along the minus strand of OX031009.1, from coordinate 204,068,269 downwards.
GTGACTTAATTAAAGCATCATCGCCTTCATTGGACATTATAACTTTATTGAAAATAGCGGTTAGTTTCCGTTCTACTTCATCGTAGAACTGAACAATTGATTTCTGACCTTGCCTGAGTGTAGAGAGTTCTTGCTTTTATGTAAATATGGACTTCTTGTCCATATAAGTGAAATCTAGTCTAGCTATAATGGCATTAAAATTAAGAACCGTATTGTAGGCGCTAAGTGCAGCGTCCGCGCTCCCTAAGACTTTATTTCTCAGGATCCCTACCGCTTGGTAATATTTATAACTCCCTGATAAGCTTCGAATAGCTTGTGCGCTGTGATGGCGGCTTGGCGCCAAGAAACATATCTTTGCGGTTCACCCCTGAAATCAGGGACCTACTTGACTATATCTAAAGTTTCGTCACACTGCACACCTGGTATGATCTCTATTCCCTTATATTCTTCGACCACGGACGATGGTTGTAAACTACTAACTCTTGCAGTCAAATCATTGACTGTTCAATGGCAGTATCTAAAAGCGTTCTTAAATTTGCTGGGTCCATGCTATTTCTATTTCCTACTGTGTTTGCTACTTCCCCGTCAGAAATTACCAAGTCTCTTATCCTGGCTGAAAGTTTTTATGTTCGTCTGTGAATTTCTTCTTGACTGTCCATAAACTTTTGAGAAATTAGCAAACATTACTAAAAAATTTCCAAAATTTTGAAAACTACCGCACGATTCTTTATAAAATTTAAATCTGATTTTTTCAAAGATTAGTTTAAAAAAAAATTTCAAATGAGTTTATTTTACTTTAAAATCCGAAAGCTATGTAGTCCAATATAAAATTTAACTCTAATTAAAATTTTTTTAAATTTTAAACAAAATGGTAGAAAATACAAAACTAAAATAACACCAATTATTACTTATAATGCTTACAAATAAGTCCTCATGTTGTTCCGCAGCTGCAGCAATATGACTTGTGGGATAGTAGTTGTTTAAGCTCTTTCCCTTGGCAGTTGGGACTTATCTCGGCTTTATTTATCTTGCTCCTTAAATTGTTCAAACTTTTGGTTTTTTTTTCAGTATTGTGACTGCATAATTTTTACTTGAGATTTTTTTTTTGCACTGTGTTATGTCTTTTGTCTGTTTTTTACCTTTTCCAAATTGGTTTTTTTTATACTTTTTACTAAGTTTTGTCTTAATTTTATTTTTATAGCTCCGTTGCAGTTTTTTTGTATTTCAATTAACTGTTTTAGCACTGTATTGTGCCTTTTTTTAATCACTATATGGTGACTACTTTTTTTAAATTAATTTAATTAATTAGATTTTTATTAATGTTAGTTTAGTTATTTTTGTTTTAGTAATTTTTTTGATAATCTTAGATTTTAATCAATTTAATTTATTTTTTTGTTTTAAGCAAGTATTGTGCATTTTTTATTCACTATATGAGCCGTTTATTTTGAAAGTGGCATAAGTCACTTTGTTATAATTAAGGGTTTGCGTTTTAACACGTTTAAAAATATGGATGCTAACTTTCGAGAAGATTTACTTGTATTTGTTATTTCATGATACTGATATTTTTCTCAGAATAAATAATTTCGTATTAACTTTAATAAATCGCCACTTTTCATTACGGTAAAGTGACTTAAGCCACTTTCAAAATAAATAGTTTAGAAAAATGACTGACATATATTAATTTTGTCCAACGTATTTTACTAAAGTGATGTTTTAAAAAGGGCAGTGAGTTACTAAAATTGTTAAATAAATTACATTTAACTATAATAATAATTCATATCATCAGGATATTTACCATAAATTAAGTATTTTTTATTTTAATATTCATAAAATAAAAAAAGAAATTAGTTCATTTTGAAACATATAAAAGTAATTTATATGAAAATACATCAGTTCAATTTAATTTTCGTCATCAATAGAAGTGATTAAGTCCTCGGATAACGTGATTTGTTTCAAATTTTCAAAATAACTGTGGTATTATTGGGGGTACATAATTAAGCAAGTCCATCATGTCTTTGTATTTTGCTGAAGAAACAGGACGAGATCCGACGTATAACGGATCCATTTCTATTAGTGAATATTGCCTAGGTCTTCCTCTTTTTGGTGACAAGAAATTCATCTTTTTTATCTAAAGTTAGTTTATAAAATATTTTATAGGAAATATCATGGTAAAATCATATACATTGAATTTTTAGCCAATTCACTTTGTTGTGGTCTGTATTTACTTTTCTGTTTTTTCGGCAGGCGGCTATCACGCTATAGAAATCATTTGGAATGTATAAAAAATTTATTTTTTTCAAGGCCGTTTCTATAATTCAAAACAATACTTCACACACACTTATCAATCACATTTTTCTATTTCTTTTACACTAAGCTTCGTAATTAATTTCCTGATTACAGAGTCTTACGCCACTTTCAAAATAAAGATGTTTGCTATACCGCTAATTACCAATACTTCTCTCGAACAAATTCTCAATAGTTCTCAACTTATTGATTGCAAATTTTTTAAAAATGAAAAGATACCGTTCAATTGTATTTAGTGCTGCCATTAACTCAATTTTTTGAAAAAGTGACTTATGCCACTTTCAAAATAAACGGCTCATATGGTGACTGGGTTTTCGTTGCTTTGTAAAATCTATGATTTCTCTTTTTTTTAACAAATCTGTGTTTAATCCAAATTTAGATATTTTTAATTAGGCTTAAGTTCATTTTTTTTTTTTTTTTTTTTTTTTTTTTTTTTATTGATAATTTTTCATTCTTGACTGCGCTGAGACAGGTTGCCCAGACTAGTTTCGATTGTAACCACACAATCTCGTCGGTGGGGTTTGCCGTTTTACTCACTCGGCTATTGAGGCCGGGCGACGTCAATAGTCAAACATCAATCCTTAAACCAAATGGTATTTCACTTTGGTAGATCGAAATTTGCTTTTTGAATGAATGATTATCTATTTTAATTGATTTACATGTTCTTCCTAACTTCTGTTTTTTCGTACTCTTTGTCAAGAATTCTTCTTGAAGTCCAAAGTACATTTTTTTTTTTTGTTTTTTTTTGATGTTTTTGTCTTTCTTTTTTCTTGTTGACCATTTTTAGCACAACTTGAAGGACAAATGTAAACACAGCTCGTGCCTTAGCTGTTAACAATAATTAGTATTGTGGGTATTTTATTGAACTGTTAATGGTGTTTAGTTTTTATAAAATCTTATGATTTCTTTTTAACTATTCTTTCACAAGTCTGTGTTTTTTTTTTAATCTATGATTCCTTTTTTTTACGTTGTGCGCCAATTATATTCTAGCCCAATCCCGACACTAAAAATAATGCTTATAACACATTAGTTTTTTTATTAAGGAATGTTTTTTTGTTTATTTTATTTATTAAAGAATGTTTTGGGTTTTTTTTAATTACAAATTTTAATGGTTATTAGTTTAACTTAAGTTTTACAATTATGCAAGCTTGAGTGTCGAAACTGATCTAAAGTTTTTGATTAAAATAAAATAAAGAGCTCCACAACATCATGAAAATGTAAAGGCAAAAGAAAAGACAACGACAAATATGCCTACCGGCAGAATGGATTCACATTTCGGAATGTTGAATAAAAAATGCAAGGTAGCGTCTGCAACAATTTTAATATTTTAATCTTAATATTTTTATTGCGGGTGCAGCGCTCATTTTTAGAGAATTCATATTTCATGTGGACGGAATGATTAATAAAATGCACGGTAGCGTCTGCTACAGATTTGGCATTTTTAGTCTTTAGTGTTTTTGTTGCGCGTGCAGTGCTCATTTTGCAAATGTTTTAATATTACAAAGAATTCGACAGAGTTAAACTTCCGTACCTTAACTTATATAAGTGAAATTTGTTATAGCGTTATATAGTATAAACGTGGTTTTCTGAAAGCTCCTTAATAAGGGACTTAAGGTCAATTATGGACCGATTATTACAAAATTGCATGGTATTATATCTGGCCATATGAAGCTAAATTGGACTGATACGGTTTACGCCGTATTAAAAAAATTTCCCAGAGTGGGCAATATATGGGGAATATGGTAAATTATGTACCGATCTTCACGAAATTTTACAGTGTGATTTTAAGTCATATAAAAGAAATTTTTGTGCAAAACCTTATATCAATCCAATTATACCACCATTTATGTTATATTTGGTAACAAAATTATAAATTCGGGTGATACTTCCAAAATTGGATTTATAAGTCTCATCCTACCGATTCTGGTGGATTTCAATCTCAACTCTTAGTATAACTAGCAGCAAATTGACAATAACACTAAGTGACCGTGTTTTCAACAGATGCACAGGCGGATGGACGTTCATAGAATATTTTACAAGTTTTCTGTAATGAGAAAAGTCAAATACATTTGAAATGATATTCCAGTTTAAATAAACACTATTCGCCCAGAACAAATATCTGAAATACAGTACTGATCTGTCTCCGTATTTATGTATATATGTTCAAATCAAGCCCTGTTAAAGAATATATATTACTTGTGTTTTATATTGTTGAATTAAATAAATAAATATACATACTTTTCCATGAAATTTTATCGTATAGGAAAACACTTTTTCTAAAAAAATCGTCTGGAACTATTATTTTAACCACAAGGTTTCTTTGTCTTTAGTTTAATATACATACTTATATATACATACATTTATGTACATATTTTTTATTTAAATATTATTAACAAGCCAAAAGTGAATATAAGTAATGAAAATATTTAACGCGGAAACTACAAAACTACACATATTATAAAAAGAACGTTGTTTAGTTTTTTTTTTTAATTTTATTTTAGATAAATTGAAAATGTTAACTTTTGCTTACTTCAAACTTTTCAAGACTTATGTCAACAGCTACAATTACGCCAAAGACCGAAAAACCAAATTCCAATTGGTTTCAGGATATAGTCTTCGGAAAAATCAAGTTTCAGCCAAAACATAATTGAGATCATAAAATCCAAGAAACAGCTAAGCTACCAAAACCCAAATGGGGTTTGGTGTGGAGAAATTCCACACGAGAAGGAGTTTATATTTAATGTGTTACACAGTGGTTTTAGCCATTGGCCTCATAAGAAGTCCACTCATTAAATATTATAAGTCATCACTAGAAAATACAAATAATTTGTTAAAAAGTATATACCATCACTAGGAAAAAAAATACAAAAGAGCACGACAGAAATGTCATTTATTTAGTTTTTATTCATTCTTTCACGTGCAAAAAAAAATTTTTATGATGAAAGATGAGAAATATCGAAATGTAAGCAAGTTGTTTTCATTTTTAACATCTTCCACTCATTCCTCTAAGATGTGCTCAAGTGTTAAAAGGCTATAATACCCCATTTCGGAGGAACGTATTGAAAATGTTAAAAATGTGAAACAGGCATTCACACTTGAAATATCTAACTTCTACTATCAATTAAAATTGTCTGAAAAAACAAATTTAAAAATAATACCAAAATTTGTTTGGAATAATATTAAAAACATTAAACAAAAAAGACTTCCAAAAAAGGAAAAACTTGAAAAATTTAAACGCTGCTTGCAAAACAAATGCCATTTGTCAGTGATGCCAAAATAATAGAAGAATTTATTTCTACTTTCCTAGTAATTACACTAAAATAATCGGAAAATGTAGAATGAAATAAAATGTATATCTTATGGAAACATTTCAACACCTTCGCAAATTGATAGATGATAGATGTTGATAAGTGTGAAAAGTCTTTGACGATTATTTTCGATGATTTTTTAAATATGTAATCTCAAAAAACGTTATATTATTTCTGTAGCTTGCAACTAAAAGGGCCAATATCAAAATATTAACTTTTGAGAATATGGCAATTGAATTTTTTTTATAGATGAGGTCTTAATTAAATAGGCTAGCAACACCCTATGAAGTTGTTCTGAATAAAATTAGACATTAGATGTTTTAGCAAAATAAAATAGAGTAACAGAATCATTGTGCAACGATTACCTTACAATAGCCCTTTTGGCTACAAGCCACAGATTAAGGATAACTCATGATTATTTTACGAGAGTGTAATGTAATCGTGATCATTTTTGAAGTTTATCTAATCATATCATCCGCTTATAGTAAGCGGGCAACACTGAAAGTTAACATTTACAGTTAAAATAATCCAACGATTAGTAATCAATATTAGCTATGTACAAGGTACATACATATGTAAATATATGTATGTACATATGTATATTAAAATATTTTTGTCTTATAATACATAGACAGCTAAATAATAAATTCCTAAAACTTATTATTGTAAAACTTCTTAACTACTACATTAAAAAAACTATCAGCATTAATTATTAAATAAACATAAATAAGATCCAAGAGAAAACGTATAAATATCAGCTGCAGAAAGACACGATATCAGTTAAATTAAATTTTTTAAAATGAAAACATTCAAAATAGTGTTGACGGTTGTACTCATTTGCTTTATACAGTCGTCGCCTGTTTTTGGCGAAAGTTACGACTTGTCAAACCCAAACAAAGCAGTCTACGATCTATTCAAAGAAGGACAACGAGGCTTTGACGAATTGTGCACTCAACAGAACCCAGAACTAATACCTAGATATGCAGAAATATTGGCCACTGCCTCCAATACATTAAAATCAGGAGAAGTAGGCTTAAAACAATTATGCCCTATAATGGAACCAGATCTAATATCTAAATATGCCGATATATTGACCCGTGCCATTGCTTTGAATAATGTTTTTGAAGCTGAAGCCAAACTAAAAGAGATATTCTACAATCATCCTAAGCATATTGCTGAACGTATAATCGCCCAAGCCATAAATAAACTGGTTTCAAAGCACAATTTTCTTATGTTGCCCTCCTTGTTATGGAGTATTTATGACCCAATGGATTCGGAATTACTTGAAATGTTGCTGAATGCACCGAAAGAAACTTACCACAGTGTTAGCAAAAAACAACATAAAGATAAATACGAATTTTTTCAAAACTTCTCGCACATGTTGCTTAAGATAAAACAGGATGATATGTACGCTAACACGACTCAGAGCTTTCAAGCAACTGTGGAAAATACAATAAAAATACTGCCACCGCATTTTTCTTCATTATTTTTTGAGCTTTTTTATATTATTAATGTAGAAACTCAGAGGTACATTTATACAGCCGAAAATGAAAAGTGGCATTCAACTGATCGCGGCATTTGGCTGTGGCCTTGGAATGGTAAATTGGATAGCTTCTTCTATATTCGCGCTGAATTTAAAGAAGTTAATTCAGCTAAAGGGACACAACTAAAAGTAATTCTAATTGGTCCTACAACCAAAGCTTATTACTCTATGATTGAAAAAGAAAAGGAGGTTATTGGTTTGAAGACAGATTCATATGGCATGTGGGATATTGAGCATCTGGATGATAATCGTGTTTTTATTTCTCAATTTGGCTATAGAATATGCGCTGCAGATGATCTTGATGTTCTAAGACGTAAAGTTAAGGGACGCAATGATTATTCTTCAATAGATCCTCATTGTCAATGGCATCTGGTAAAGTGTAAGATTTAGTGTAATATTTAATGCATGTAACGTAATCCCCATTATTCTTTAATGAAGTTATTTTGCTAAATTTAATTTTCTTTTACGCCATTTATTTATATCTATATACACACATATAGATAATTTATGGGGGATTTCATGTCAAGTGATCCAACTATTGAAACCGATGGCTTCCGATTGTGATGAAATTTGCACCAAGGTATGAGTTTGGATTTTTCAACAAGATCGGTCAAGAACTCTCTGAGTTATAGGGGCTCAAAATCTGACATTTTGGCACAACAGGTATTTATTCAAATTCATGCAAGTTATTGCCTATTGTAATTAGCATATTTTTTTCCAAGTAGCTTAGATATTTATTTCATCAATCTTTCGAAAAAAATGAAAAATTTTTTTTTACTGTTTTTAAAATAAAAAATTTTTTTTTTAATTTTTTCAAAATGGGCCCTTTTTTATATTCAAAAGTCTTTTCCTTTAAGAGCTTTATGATCGCTAGGTAGGGTGCGATTGAGATATCTATCAAAATATATGTTTTGTAACTCAAAACAACACTTTTTAAATTTATGGCATATGCTGGAACCTGTCCCTATTTGTGTGTAAGTATTTCTTAAACATTAAAAAAAACTTATACTGAGAAACTTGAAAATTAAAAAAGTGCTGTTTCGAATTACAAAACATATGTTTAATGGATATCCCACAAAAAAAAGATACCATTTAAAAAATAAAGCTAAAAATTTTTTTGGATTTTTTTTTTTGAAAGATTGATGAAATAGCTATCTAAGCTAATTGGGACAAATTTTGCTAAGTAATAAGTTACATGGATGAGAACAACCACCTGTTTGGCCAAAATGGAAAATATTTACACACTTAAACTCAGAGTTCTTGACCGATCCAAACTATTGCCTAAAAGGACTTCCCGTGGTGCAAATTTCATCCCAATCGAAAGACCTCGGTTTTAAAAGTTGGATCACTTCACATGAAATCCCCCATATATATATATCTTTATCTACTTATCGCTTTTATGTACACAATTATTAATAAACTTCAAATAATACGCACATTAGAAAAACTTGTGTTTATTTAGTAGGTACGAAGGGGAGTACTATTCTGATCGTTTTGATCATTGTAATGCTGTGTGAAACAGTAATAATAATCACAAAGTTTTAAGTTTCTAGCGCAACTTGTTTTGTAAATAAACGATTATAAAGTAGGGCAGGAATAATATGCAAATTCATTTGTTCTCTGGAACGCTTAAATCAGTGCCAATATTGCTAATTAGTTTATATCGAATATTATAGTTTGGAGATGTCTGCAGTGGTGCTAACCGTTTTCTTTTTAGGTAAGCTCTTGTTTGTTTCAAAACGAAGGAGTTTGCACAACATATATTCGCATAACTTTTTTTTAATTTGCGCAGTCGTTTTAGAAAACTAATTTTTTTTGGCAAAAAAATTAATTTTTTAGGAATACTTCGAAATTTTAGTTTTTTAAAACAGCCTAAAAATTTTGTCTACAACTTTTGATATTACATAATCACAAAAGATGAAATACATTTTTGTAATTAACGAAATAAAACTTTAAATATTAAAAACATTTATTTTTGTTGTTAAATAAGCTTAAGTTTTTATATAGAAATTTATTCTACTTCCTTCTGCAGATTCCAACAAATATCGCCTAAAAGCGAATCAAGTTTTTTGTCACAATACCAGTGTTGGAGTCTGGCTGTTACTTTGTGAAATCTCTCGCCATGTTCATCAGACTCGGCTGGTGATTGTTCATTAATTTTCCCTGCATGACGATAAGTGTGACCAGATCATAAAACTTTTTACAGCTAAATCTGGCATTAGACATAGCCAAATTATCTAAAAATGTTTTTAAAAAAATTTAGATTTTTGTAAAAAATTTATTACCAGTATGAAATTTTATTTGAAGTTAAAAATATTTTAGTGACTTATTTTTTTAACGAATTTGAAATAAATGGTTATATTTAAGAAGTGGGTTGATAATGGTTAAAGATCAGATATATATAAATATGTAGCACAGGTAGTTCATTAAATTTTAAAATTGAAACGATTTTATTTCTGTGCTATACAAATTAGATCATTTTATTTCTTATAGTTATTAAAGGAAAAGTTGAGCTTTTAAAATTATTATTTTTTCAGCAGTTTACAGCAAAAAATGTTTTCAAACATTTAAACTATAGATTTTTTATTTATATACAAATTTTAATTTCCTTATACTTTAATATCGTAATATTAACGGGCAATGCATTTTTACAATTAACATGACGGGGGCATTTCTACTATTCCCGTTCTTAACATAAGAATTATCCATTTTCATTTTGGGTCCAACTATTTCTGTCAAAATTTATTATAATTTATAAAAAAATTAAAGTAAAATGAATAAAACTATTCACCAAATTAAGAAAATCTAAAAACATTTATAAACTTGAGAAATAAAATGCCAAGTGCAAAATAAAAAATTTTAATGTTAAATTTAGCTGCAAAAATACAAAAAGGGTCACACTGATCACGATTCAAAAAATGTATTTTCAATGACATACTGCCTGTTTATGCGCGAATTAAGTTTGTGCCCATATTTAATTATTCGTAACTGTACAAAAGGCGAATTGGAATATTCCTGTCGCTCTTCACCTTTTGTTCTCTTTTTACTATCACTTGTGAACTAGCATCAGTGTTGCAAAATTGAAATTTTGAAATTGTACTGAACTTCAACTAAAAGAGTATTTTTCCCACAAAATGGTACTTTTTGTTAAAAAAAAAAATAAAACAATCATTTATAAGAATAAAAGGAACAAAAAATATTTTATTAGAATTCATTTATTTATGTATTTTAAAACATAAACTGCCGTATTTATAAAAAACTAAAATGGATATGAAATCTGTTTTAAGAAAAATTTTTATGGAAATTTTGTTTTAAAATACGTTTGAAATCTATTTTATTTTTTATGAATACAGCAGAAATTATTTATATATAAGGTACACATGTAAATAATATTTTGCATAAGATTAAAAAATAGTTCATATTTTATATGAATAAGTAAATAAATTAAAAATTTGATTTTTGTACATATAAATTTACACTGGTAGGCTATTTATATTTTAACTTTTGCAAAGTTTCATTACTCAGACTTTCATATTAAATTCTTAGAACTGAGATCTAAAATAAAGTTAAAAACATTAGTGTTTTAAAATAAAGCTTTTAATTCAGTGTTATAAATAATGCAAAGTTACTTTAAGAGATCATAGTTTTCTTTTTCGTTTGGAAATAACACAACTAACAATGGTATTATGCTCTTGGTTTAACCGGAAACAATATTTTCTGGACTGAAGCTGCTTATCATTTTTAAAGTTTTGTTTTCAAAACAAAATTTAGTTCTTAGTGATTCGCAAAATTTCAAATAAAATGATTTTGCAGTTTCTTTCAATTTGTAAACAATCTCCTTGTTAACTTCGCATGTTTCTATAAATATGTCAAATTGAGTTCCACAAAAAATTTCATTTAAGGGTAAATTGTTTTCATGTAAATTTAAATTTTCTACTGACATATTATTCAATGAATCTTTTGTTATAAAATTTCTTGCCACTTGTAAGAACAAATATTCCATTCTGGATAGCAAAATATGAATTCTGGCGTCCTCGCTTTGCATTTCAATATTAACGTCGTTAATTATTTTTAAAATATATGACAAAAACAGGAAATACAATTTTGTTTCAGGTTTTAAAATTTCTGTTCCAATGAATTTAATTCGTTCACTTTTATGGCCCCTTTCAAAATTATTTAAATTGAAATAATAGCTCAACGGCTCCCATTGTTCTAAAAATCTTTCAACAACAGCCTGTCTCGAAAGCCATCTGGTTTGTGAGTACCTTAAAATTGTGTGAACATCTGCACCAAAGTATTCTTGAAATGTGTTCAAGTTCCTCTTTTCGGCTTGAACTATTGCAGAAATAGTAACTTATTTCTTTCATAAATTTTTCTACATCTTCTGGAAGACATAAATATGCTTATGAAGAGCATAAATTTAAAATATGACATATACAGCCATTTACAAACAAATTCGGAACTAGTTTTTTCAACCTTGCCTGAATACCGTTAATTTGCCCCATTATTACGTTACAGTTATCAGCTGTAAACCCTATTAGATTTTTCAAAGGGATTTTGTTTGTTTCTAAAACTTCTAATATTTTTTCTACAATTCCCTTTACTGAAGGATCACTTATAGATTCTAATGATAGAAATCGATCTCTACATTTTTCATCAAAAGTTCTAACAAGGATCGATACATTTTTTGAAACAGTGCAGTCATTACTCTCATCAATGACAATTGAAAAATAGTTATTATTACAAAACGTTGACACCATTTTTGTATTTTCTGGGCCAAGTATGGACGTTATAATGTTTTGGGCCTTTTGGCGATTAATTAAGAACTTTTTTATTACCAGCGAGTCGGAGATTGCACGTTTTATGATGTTGTTTAGGTGGTCCAAAATTGAAAATGATAAATTGTGCTCCGCCACAAATAGACACAACATTATTTCCAATTTTTTTGCCGCATCAGTACTTACACAGCGGGTGTTTTCAAAAAATTAATTGATTTTTGGGGTGTTCTTTGCAAGCTGAAACTTTTTAATGTGACACTCTCGACTTGCGTGGCGTTGTATATGGCTTAAGCCACCGACGATTCCAATGTTACATATGGTACATTTTTCCCCATTCGATTTGTCTCTTACTAGCCATGGAAACTTTTCTCTCCACTCTTCTCGGAATCCAGCACAATATGTTTTAATTTTGCTAAAATTTGGTATATATGTACGCAAATTCTATTTAAATGAATATCAAATCATGTATTTACCTGTTGGACGAAAAATCCATTATGCATTTGCAGCTTTATATTATTTTTTTAAATTGAATTTGTTTATTTTCTATTTATTTGCAAAACTTTACAGATGCATATGTATAAAATTACCTTTTGCGCAACCAAAACTCTTAATAAAATTTAGCACACACACACACATAGCACAAGGTAGTGGTGGTATTTATATTAACAGCAACATAAACTTTGCAACAAACACATGATAACCAAAGACTGCTATCGAAATGATCACATCTCACAATTTAAGTTTAGCGCTGAGTTGAGAATGTTGCTAACATATTAAATGTTAAAAAGTGCAAATGATAAAAAAAGTACTGAAAACAACGCGGGGGTACTGCGGTATTTTTAAAATGAAAAAGTACTGAAAAAAGTACCAAAGTACTGAATTTCTCTACACTGACTAGCATTAAGATATAAAGATCGTAGACAAGACACTTGAAGCACAACCACCAAATCAAAAGGTTCGTACCATCGAATAAAATATTGAATTTTAACCCCCTCTAACCCCCCGTTTATTATTTCTTAAAATATTTGTTAAAATAACACTTTCACCCCATCACTGCCCTTTAAGTTTTTAGATGGGTTTAGCATATTTTCAATAAAAATTCGTCAATTCTCATACCGATGATTTCCTAAAACATTTTCAATTACTGATTTTACACAATTCCAGGCCAATAGCTCCATATCATTCAATGCAACTTCAAATTTTGTCCGGACCATAAAGAATTCCTGTAAAATAATTTTGATATGAAATATAAATTTTTTTTAATTAAGAAGATAGAGTTTTTACCTTAATTTACTTTTATGCCGCATTATTAAAACCAAAATGTACTTATAAAGTGGCCTCAGTTCTACAAAAACAAAAAACGATATAAATTTTTTTCTTCGTGTTCTGACGCTTGGTGTCTTTGTCTTGTTTGTTTCCATTTTTTTAAAGGCCTTTTGACATTGACCGAAACTCTCGAGGATAGATTTGCATATATGTACAGTAATTTTCGCTTATCTCACAACCTTCAGTTGCAGCCAAATATTGGACTATATCGCTAATGTGATTCACATGTATACCACCATGAGGAATGTTACCGAATCCGAATATGTTTATGTGAATATAGAAAATAAAAAATTAATTTTTATTACACCGCCAGCAGACTTATTGGTTTGCACCAAAGTTGAACACTGTATAAAAAATAAGTAAAAAAAAAATAATAAAATATTTCATCCTAGATACCAAGGCAAAAACTAATTTTTTTTCGATTTAAGAGCTGATGACAAAAAGTAAACGATGTAGGTGTTAGTATTTTTATATGTTTTGTGCTTCGAAAACTAAAAGGAACTTGGTACATTTTGCTAATGTCACGATAACGCACATAATTTGTGTTACTTTTGTCTTTACTAGCCACTGATAAATGGATTATATGGAAAATGTGCTTATATCGCCAAATGGTCTGTAACGTAAATACTTCCTATTAAATTTACTTCTAGCGGCAGAAAATAAAGATCAAATGGACAATATCGCTAATGCGACTAAATATAGTAGAGACTATAAACGACGTTACTCACATCTATGGATGTGAGAAACGTCGGCGTTGATCACTGACCTGTGAGCTTATTCTGAATTGCGATGCTTAAGTCAACGCGATGCGCAAATTTAATGCGATGCGAAAGATTCAATTGCAGATCAGGGCAGCACTGGTCAAAAAATAACAAAAAAAAAGTCAAATTAAATTAAAAAAATTGTGTTCTTGGTCTTGATTACAAAATACATATGGGCATTACTACAGAAATGTCAACCGCAGCCAAAAAATTCAAAGTCTATAAAAGAATGTTGTTTTAATATATTTTTATAGTCAATCTATTAACTTTAACTAATGTTAAAAAATTTTATATATATTTGAAATAATAAAATGCAAAGTCGAATAACAAAATTTCTGTTTTGAACATTTATATTGCATGTTTTGTTTGCTTTTTTTTAAGTGTTGGTTTAAATTCAGAATATAAGAAAAATGTAAAAGGAAGTATGTGATCGCCAATTATGGTAAATTTTTTCTTTGCTTTACCGTATATTTGGATGTAGCGTGCGATATTGAAATTTGTTATCAGTGCGTCGAAGGTGCCTGTACAATGCGCATAAAAAATTAGTAACACTGCAGACAGGGATTCGACCAATTAATTGAAGATGTCTAGCATCAATCGTTTTTGATCGGCCCTTTTGATTCTTGGCGTCTGAAGCAGCAACATCAACTTTTAAAAATAAGAAACTAATTGAATTAATAAAAATAATAAAAAGGGGTTTATTTACCTGAGGAGTAAATAGACACAAACAAACACAAAATATAAAATGTGCCAACTGCAAACGATGGAGAGGAAGGTTAAAAAATGATAAAACAAAATTATAAAACTATAAATTAAAAAACCAGGAGAGAATGCGCAATGCTAGACAGATGTGGAGAGTACTGACTGAAGGTAAAGAAGATATAATTGAAGGCAAACGGAAATATAATCGCAAAAGGCAACGGGAGAGGTTCCAAAAGTAATTAAGGGGTCTGTACATGGTCAAGCAGTTCTCATCAAGCGCTCTGGTAGTATTAGTGAAAATGTGGATGTATGTATGACACCGACGATGCTGGATGGATAATCAAAATATCCAGATATGATGGCGAATATTACGTCCAGCACACGTACACGAGTGAATTCGCCGCCATGACCACCATTTTCAGCGTGTACAGACCCTACAGGGTTCTTTGACTCTCCAGCTGATTTGCTGGATTTGAATCCCAAACTGTTAGGATAACTATCAGCAAATTTACATCAACACTGTTCTTTTCTTTTGAGTTTTTCTAAAGTGAGCGTGTTTTCGGATGAACGGACAGACAGACAGATCAAACATGGCTAAATCGACTTAGAATTACTCAAGAATTTAAAATATACATACTTTATTGAGTCTAAGGTAAATAATAAAAAAATTTACACGAGAGACCACTAAGTTGTGTTCGTCAAAGAGCACAAACAACTTTTCTTAGATAACAGATATCAATATGACATTATTCACGCGTGATCTGTTAAAAAAAACTAAAATGAATCACCTTTTATACAGCTTTGTTTCGCCCCTATCACTTTTAATAAAACATTCATATTTTACTAATTTTTAAGGCATGTTTTTAACTTTTTTAATCCATGTTATGCGCATGTTTTCGATTAATAAATGCATGAAAGTCTACGCCATAATTATTATTTTATAACTTTTTGTTCTGTTATTTTGGGTCTAAGATTAACAAAAACAGCTGCGTTTTAAGTAAATACTAAAAATAAAATAATAAAAAACAAGAAATTATTGCGGGTCAAGCCCGAACATATGATACCCTCTACCACGGTATATAAAAACTCCAAGAGGCATAAATTACTCCGTATCTCCCCTCGTGGTCCTATTTTTTAAAAAAATGCATAGCTTATGTGTCCATATTTATATGTAAATATTTATCTATCTATATTTTAAATTTCAATAAAATTGGGCACAAGGACCCTGTTCCAGAAAGCAGCTTGTATGGAGGGATATATGAAATTATGGACCGATTCGATCATTTTATCAAATGATCTTCAAAATTGCAATCAGACTTCCAACAGCCGGTGGGATATCGTAAGATCGATTCAGAAAGTGATTCTGAGTCGATCGGTATACTTTAAGGTGAGTCTAGGGCCAATATTTTAAGGTGTTACACACATCAGCACACCTGCATAATACTATTGTGGTGTGGGTATAATAATAACAGAATTAAAAGACAACATACTATTAACAACAATCATATTTATAGCTCCTTCCGTCCTTCCGACTGCCTTGTAGCCTGTCCAAGTTAACCTTGTGCGGAAAGTACAGGTCACAACCACCACGATGACGAAGCATATTGAAAACCTTTTTATACCCATACCCCAATACTATCTGAGTCGATCTAACGATGTCCATCAAGCTGGCTGGATGTCCATGTTAACTTTGTGCGCAAAGTACAGGTCGCAATTTCGGAGATAATTTGGTACATAGGTCCTAATTAGCACAAGGAGCAAGCTTATTGAGAATGGGCCGAATCGGTCCATAATTTCACATGGCCCCAATACAAGCTTATTTAAATCATCTTATTATGTTGGTCTTTATATTACATTTAGTCCAAACTTTTTTTATTGCAATCAAAATCATCTTACTAATTTTTATTGGAATCGGTCCATATATTATCCCAGCCCCTATACAAATACTACTGCTGAAAATAGCATATATACCATAACTTCCTCATTAATATTGTTATTGAATTAAAAATTGGCGATAAAAGCTTTTACGATAGCTAGTCATGAAACAATTTTTTCGCGGTAGGTATAAAATTAACCACTGGTCCGAAATAATACCCCATCCATAATTTTCCAAAGCTCCCGAGAATAGATTTTTATATAATTATTTTCCTACAACTTAATATCAGCTACTATGACATGTGAAATCTCACCATAGTTCCAATGTAAGTCCCCATCCTAAAATCCCTACTAATAGACAAAACAAATTTCATGTAAATGAAGATATCGAAATAATAGTCGGCTCAAAGAACCGTTATATGAATTTTAATCTCATAAAATATTCATGATTCATGGATTCAGGATTCATGATTGCCTATGGGTCTCGAAAATGTATCTGTATAAACTTTGACATAGGGTATCATGTCGTCGGGGGGACCAACTATACATACTTACTTCTTTAATATTCTGGATACGTCTGTCGTAAAAAATATATGCGTTATAGAAACAATAATGTTTGTTTTTTTGTTAAATTAACTAACTAAATAAACATATTTTTTTAAAAAATTCCATCGTAATTAAAAACACTTTTTCTGCATTAAATTGTCTAGACAACAAGGTTTCTTTATTTTTAATTTAATATACTTATATATACATATTTTTAATGTAAATATAATTTACAAACTAAAAAGAGAATATCTTTCTATCTATATATGCATATAAAATTGTAACGTTACTGACTGACTGGCTGATTCATCATCGCACAGCCTAAACGCCTAAAGCTAAAAACTTGAAATTCGGACCAGGGGTTGCTCTCCCCAAATCGATCCACTAAGACGGGATTTTTGGGAAAAACGAATGTTTAGGGGGTAACAGGCGCGGATTCAGGGGGGGTGAAAAAAGGAAATTTCCCCCCCTAAATTATAAAAATATGTTTTGCTTATTTCGATAATACACGAATTTCCAAATGTACAAAATTTTTGGAAATCCCATCAATTTTTATTTTGGTTCTTTATAGAATCTATAATCAAATTTTCAATAAGTATCCAAGTATTTATCCTAATAGTTATTTATAATATATTTCCAATGAAACATCTTGTTTACTGTACTCAAATACATATTATTCTACATTCATTCTCAGAAAGTGCCATCTATATCCGAATAATAAACGTTTGGGTTGAAAATGCGAGCGGTTGAATTATTAATAAGCTTTAGTATATGCAATATTTTTATTTGTGTTATGATAATTATTTATTATATACATTTGAATATAACCGTTTTTCGTATCATATTTTCATCATAGTAGGCTTTGAATTTGAATTTTATATGCATTGACATTCTACCTTCCCATATATACATATAAATATATGTATTGGTCTATTAAAAGTTCACCAAAGAATAATTCCAAGTGCATTAATAAGAAAAGTTCTTTGATATACAAAAATACATAAAAATGAGTGAAACAATGGTGAGTCCGTAATTTTTTTTTAATATAATGTACTTTAATGTTTAATGTTTTTTAATATAAGTATATGTATATGATAAATTTTATAGGAGAGAGGAAAAACTTTCTATGGTCTTTAGTTCTGAATATATTTTAAGTCTGTAAATCCAGTTTTGCTTCATTCTTTTTTTTTGTGGCTTGCAAACCAACTAAAAATAATACATTTATGTTTTACATAGCTTTTTGTGACTTATCACCTTTTCTATTATATATTTTTTACTTTTAATGTACATTTTAGTATGTCAATTTGCAAAAAATTAAATATACTATAAAATTATTTTATTTGTTTCAATGTTGACTATTAACAAATATTTTATATATTTTATTTTTTCTGCAAACGATGTACGTATTTTTCTTTACTCTATTGAACTGCATCAAAAACTTAATTTTCAAAAATTGTGGCATTAGCGCATTTACGACTGAAGGTACATATGTATGTATGTATGTACAGCCAAAATTATTTCTGTCTTTCCATTGTTATAATCTTTAAAATTCCTTTCTAAATAAAAATAATTTAAATAAAAAAATTAGCTGTAATCAACTGAAACCAGAATAATTATATATGTATCTTTGGATTAAAACCCAAACAGTTCGACTAAAATTCATAACTTAATTTTAAAATTAGTAAAGCATATTCCTTCTTCCAAAATGTTGTTACCAATTGCATGTTTTTTTTTTTTTGTTCGAAAAATTGGTCAAACAATTTAGTATGATGTAGTCAAATAAATTGTTTCAAATAAAAAAAATATAAAAAATAAATAAAATTATTTTTATAGCCAAAACGTTATTAAAAAGATAATTTTTTTTAATTTATATGGAACTAACTGATCTTGTATTTTATTTTACCTTATTGTTGAGTTTCTTTTTAATATAATATAAACATATCGTTTTTAATAAACTTTTAAAAACAAATTTTTTACTTGTTTTGTATTATAAAAATTTCCCCGCCCTTAGGCTCAAGCTGGATCCGCGTCTGGGGGGTAAAAAGGGTAAAAACGAGCAAAATTCGGTAACCTTATATCTCCAAAACCTAAAGAGATCCAAAAAATTTAATACTTATCGTTGTTCTTTAGAAAAATAAGCGGACAGGTGTCTGGTACTTTTTCGAAATTCAGCCCTTTAACGGAGTAAACAGGTAAAACCTGTATTTTGGTACTTTTTTGTCACCCCATCTATCTTTTAAACCCATAAACATAGAAGTAAGGGTTATATCACATTTGAAACTTATCTAAAAAATCCAAATACGAATTTGGTACTTTTTCGAAATTCGGACGTTTAAGGGAAAACCCGTAACAATTTTTGGTACTTTTTTTACAAAACATTTTTTTATTCATTGACATATACGTATTAAATTATGGGCTTCCACTAAAATTTTGAAATTTTTTATGCTTCAAAGGGGAGGAAGAAGTACCAAAAACGGGAAATTTAATTTCTTACTTTAGCTTTTTGGTTCCACAACTGGCAATTGTTTAATTGTCGTTAATATTGGACCTAGAAACATAAACTTCAATATGCAATGTCCCGAGTGTATAAGAACCTATGAAGGTACTTTTGCTCTTCAACTGGTACTTTTTTAATTTCCGTTAGTATTAGAACTAGAAATATAAAACTAAACATGCAAAGTCCTGAGTGTATAAGAATTTGTTAGAGGGATCTTTTTGGTACTTTTTCGTTCTTTAACTGGTATTTTTTTTAATTTTCGTTACTATTGGACCTATAAACATAAAATAAATGTATGCATGGTCCTGAGTCAATTAGAATATGTAAGAGGGCTTTTTGGTACTTTTTTGTTCTTTAACTGGTACTATTTGAATCTCCGTTATTATTGGACATAGAAAAATAAAAATTCAACATTAAATGTCCTGATTGGACAAGAATCTATAAGAGGAAAATTTGTGGTACTTTTTGTTTTTTAACTGGTACTGTTTGAATTTCCCTTAGTATTGGCCTAAGAAACCTAAAATGGAACATCCAAGGTCCTGAGTAAATGAGAATCTGTAAGAGGGTCTTTTTGGTACTTTTTGGTCTTTAACTGGTACTATTTTATTAACCGTTAGTATTGGACCTAAAATCATAAAATTCAACACTAAATGTCTTGAGTGGACAAGAACCTATAAGAGGGATCTTTTTGGTCCTTTTTCTCTTTTTAACTGGTACCTTTTTTATTTTCGTTAATATTGGATCTACAAACATAAAATTAAGAATGCAATGCCCTGAGTGAATGAGCATCTGTACGACGGGTTTTTTGGTAAGTTTTGTTCTTTACCTGTTACTTTTTGAATTTCCGTTAAAATTGGACCTATAAACATTAAATTAAAGATGCAAGTTTGCAAGTGAAAGGGAATCTGTAAGAGTGGTTTTTTGGTACTTTTTCGGACTGTATTGTTTGCCAACAGGTACTTATTGAATTTTTGTTAGTATTGCATCTACAAACATAAAATTAAGCAAGCAAAGCGTTGAGTGAATGAGCATCTGTAAGAGGCAATTTTGGTACTTTTTTGTGTTTTACCTGGTACTTTTTGATTTGCTGTTAATATTGGACCTAGAAACATAAAATTTGACATTTAAGTTCCTGAGTGAATGAGAATCTTTTAGGGGGATTTTTGGTACTTTTTCTTTCTTTAACTGGTACTTTTTTAATTAAAGTAGTACTTTTTTTAACTTGATACTTATTTTTGTTCATTAAATAAAAAAAGAGAACAGGTGTCTGGTACTATTTTGAAATTGCAAGTGCGAATTTGGTACTTTTCGAAATTCGAACGTTTATTGGGTGAAAATAGTAGTTATATTTTCGGAGTCTTATTTTTTCCAAAATATATATTATTTAAACTTTTTTGAAAGGTCACTTCATATATAATATTGCTGTGCCAAAAATTTTCGAAAACTTCAATCACGCTCTGCCGAAATAGACCTAGTTCTTACATATTTCCACTTTATGCTAAATTTTCGCCAATCGCAAGGCTGGAACCACAAATTTTAAACATTGTTCGTATGACCCAATATGATATTGGGAATTATTTCTTTTCATAAGCAACTTTATTATATTCAACATTTTTTTTTTATTTTTCAAATTTATTCTATGAGTTAAATTTCAGTTATGTATTTTATAAAGCTTTTTGTAATAGTTCCATTCCTTAAAATTCTTTAGGAATGACTTTATACACTACCAGACTATTATCTTGTATTTTCTTGTTACATTTTACCTTAGAATAATAAATTCGAAAAAAATTACCCAATATGTTTATAAAACGGGAATCCTGAGCCTCCTTCCTTTTAGGGAAAATATTTCAAAAAAAATTAAAACATATTTATTTTTGTGGATTTTCCGATCATTTTTAGCACTTTTTTTGCAAAATGTCTTCAATGAAATAAACAATTGCTTAAAATTCTTTTAGTTTGGGAAATCTCCTACACCTTGATGTATAATAGGTCTAATAAGCGAAATATTTATTTTTCCAATAGATATTCCCGTATACCCTTGTAGAACACCCTTATCATAGAAAATTTGTGTTGTAAATTTAAAATTAATTAAAGATATTTCAATGAATATGGCAGTAAGATCTTAAAAAATTAGGTTTTGAAAAAAGGATCAATATGAGGGGTGTATATGAAAAACAAGTAAGAGTGCTTCCTATATTCGGCTATGCCCAATCTTTGATACCCACCACCCAGAGTTGTAATATTTAAGGATTGCTTTTTTATTTAAAAGTAACAATTAAACGTTTAATTCTCTTGATTGAACTTTTAATTCACTTGATCCAATTTTTAATTAAGACTGATTTTATATTTTATTAGTGCTTTAATTGGGTAAATTTTTTTTTCTGTGATTTTAATGTTGCCTGTAGCTAATACCATTGTCCAATATATAAAATATAAACTCCTCGTGTCAAATTTCTCGAAGAAACTAACAAAATCCCATTTAGGTTTTGCTAGTTTAGCTGCTGCTTGGATTTTACGTTCTCATGTATATTTTGCCTAAAACTTGATTTTTCCGAAGATCATACAATTTTTCTCACGGCTATATCACGGAAACCAATTGCAATTTTGTTTTCCGGACTTCGGTGTGATTGTAGCTGTATGCAAGTAGAATAAAGTATTAATATAAGTTCGAAAAATTTGAGTTTTTTATATTTTTTTTCAATATTGATGCCAAATTATGGCAAATTCAGTAAAGTTATCTTCAGGTACACATAAGTCAATATTTTCTAAGTACAATTTATCTGAAGAAGATTTAAATAAAACTTAAACTACATAACGTCATTTTAATAATTTTTTAGTTTTGTAGTTTTCGCGTTAAATATTTTAATTATATATATTCTGTTTTTCGTTTGTGAATAATATTTACATTAAAAAATATGTACATAAATGTATATATAAGTATATTAAATTAAAAACAAAGAAACCTTGTTGGCTAGACGATTTTTTACAGAAAAAGTGTTTTAATTACGATGGAATTTTTTAAAAAAATATGTTTATTTATTTAGTTAATTAACCAAAAAAGAAACATTATTGTTTCTATAACGCAAATATTTTTTACGACAGAGGTATCCAGAATAATAAAGAAGTAAGTATGTATAGTTGGTCGCCCCGACGACATGATACCCTATGTCAAAGTTTATACAGATACATTTTCGAGACCCATAGGCAATCATGAATCCTGAATCATGAATCATGAATATTTTATGAGATTAAAATTCTTCTAACGGTTCTTTGAGCCGACTATTTTTTAGATATATTCATTTACATGAAATTTGTTTTGTCTATTAGTAGGGATTTTAGGATGGGGACTTAAATTTGAACTATGGTGAGATTTCACATGTCATAGTAGCTGATATTAAAGTTATCGTGCGCTAAAAATTATATCAATACAAACAGTTGTAGGAAAATAATTATATAAAAATCTATTCTCGGGAGCTTTGGTAAATTATGGATGGGGGATTATTTCGGACCTATGGTTAATTTTGGACTTACCGCGATAAAATTGTTTCATGATTAGCTATCGTAAAAGCTTTAATCGCCAATTTTTAATTCAATAACAACATTTATGAGGAAGTTATGGTATAAATGCTCTTTTCAGCAGGAATATTTGTATAGGGGCTGGGATAAAATATGGACCGATTCCAATAAAAATTAGTAAGATGATTTTGATTGCAATAAAAAAAGTTTGGACTTAATGTAATCTAAAGACCAACATAATAAGATGATTTAAATAAGCTTGTATTGGGGCTATGTGAAATTATGGACCGATTCGGCCCATTTTCAATAAGCTTGTTCCTTGTGCTAATAATGACCTATGTACCAAATTTCATCAAATTATCTCTGAAATTGCGACCTGTACTTTGCAAACAAGGTTAACATGGATATCAAGCCAGCTGGACGGACATCGTTAGATCGACTCAGATAGTGATTCTGAGTCAATTGCCACTATTGGGGTATGGGTATAAAAAGGTTTTCAGTAACCTTCGTCATCGTGGTAGTTGTGACCTGTACTTTGCGCACAAAGTTAACTTGGACAGGCAACAAGGCAATCGGAAGGACGGAAGGAGCTATAATTATGATTGTTGTTAATAGTATGTTGTCTTTAAATTCTGTTATTATTATACCCACACCACAATAGTATTATGCAGTTGTGCGTAACACCTTAAAATATTGGCCCTATATACCGATCGACTCAGAATTACTTTCTGAATCGATCTTACGATATCCCACCGGCTGTTGGAAGTCTGGTCACAATTTTGAAGATCATTTGATGAAATGATCGAAGCGGTACATAATTCCATATACTCCCCCCATAAAAGCTGCTTTCCGGAAAGGGACCTTGTGCCCAACTTTAATGAAATTTAAAACATAGATAGATCCATATTTACATACATGGACACATAAGATATGTATTTTTTAAAAAGTAGGATCACGAGGGGCGATACGGAGTAATTTATGCCTCTTGGAGTTCTTATATACCGTGGTAGAGGGTATCATATGTTCGGGCTTGACCCGCAATAATTTCTTACTTGTTTTTAATTAATTTTTTTTTTAGTATTTACTTAAAACGCAGCTGTTTTTGTTTATCTTAGACCCAAAATAACACAACAAAAAGTTGTAAACTTATTATTATGGCGTAGACTTTCATGCATTTATTAATCGAAAACATGCGCATAAAACATGGATTAAAAAGTTAAAAATATGCCTTAAAAATTAGTAAAATATGAATGTTTTATTTAAAGTGATAAGGGCAAAACAAATCTGTATAAAAGGTAATTCATTTTAGTTTTTTTGACAGATCACGCGTGAATATTGTCATATTGATATCTGTTATCTAAGAAAAGTTGTTTGTGCACTTCGACGAACACAACTTATGGCTAATAAATCAGAGCGAGTTAAACTCTTTTTTTGATTTAAAATGGGTTTAACAAATCTATAAATCAGAAAACATATAAACCTTATTTAAACGCATAAAATTGGGCGTTTAAACTACCAATACAAACCATATGAATTTTACAACGTTTATCGTAGTGCTGCCACATGATACTTCTTATGGTGTTTTCTTTTCTGACAATAATGTTCCATATATGCTACCATTCGTGCGGGTTTTTGTTCCATTCTAAAAATATATGCAAAAATGTGACAAGTTGTCGTTTTCCTTTCTATACATGTTGCAACAATAAATGGCATATTTGTTCCATTTCTTACCCGCAGTTATAACTGAGTGTGAGATAATACCCTTTTTTGCATCTGCGTAAAGTACTTTTTTATGCAAGCAAGTATTTTTTTTTCTTGTGTTTGCGGACAATTTGCGTTATATTGTGATTTTTAGTTATATTGTGATGGATATAAAAACTTTTTGTTTTTCGTTTGTTTTACTTTTATTATATTTTTTTTGTCGCAAAATTTTTAACCACAGCTGACATTAATTATTGAAAATCAGTGCTGTTAACGCTTATTGGAATTGTAAGAGAATTTAATGTTGAAAATTGCTACAAGCGTGGTGAATATCGCTTTTAGTACAAACTTTGCATTCAATATTAAACACGCTAAATACACATTAGTGTTGAGTGTAAAACGTAGCTACTATTTTGTTCCATTGTAATTTAGAAAAATGTATCACTTTGTAAGGGTTCGTGTAACCTAATAAATATATTACACAACTATAATGCATCATTATTTTTTAGAAAAGAAAACACCATTAAACTACATATAACACATAGCACACTGATTTACAACTGTTAAGTTTAAACAAAATATAAATTTAAGTTAAGTTCAACTAAACTAGCGTTTAAACACTTAGCCCAGGTTTTTGATGGATTAAATTTAAACTTAGTTTAACGTCCTCTTAAACTCAGATTTTTCTGTCGAAATGTGATATTTTTTTTTATTTCATTTAAGACCAACAATTTAAGCAAAACTAAGCTGTTCCGTCAAAATTTTATACACAAACTTGGCAATTGCGGCACAAATCTGTTTTCGGATTAACTAAACCTAGTTTAACTGAGTTCTCGAAAACCCAGCCTTACTGATTTTTTAGCCATTAGTGGTCTCTCGTGTAATTTTTTTTTTTTTATTATTTACCTTAGACTCAATAAAGGATGTATATTTTGCATTCTTGAGTAATTCTGAGTCGATTTAGCCATGTTTGATCTGCATGTCTGTCCGTACATCCGAAAACACGCTCACTTTAGAAAAACTCAAAAGAAAAGAACAGTGTTGGTGTAAATTTGCTGATAGTTATCCTAACAGTTTGGGATTCAAATTCAGCATAATCGGTACAGTAGCATGAGAGTTATAAATCCAAGCGTGGAATCACCACCCTAAAAAATTGATAATTTTGATTCATAAATCATATTGTTAAATTTCGTGTAGATCGATACATAATTTACCATAGGCCCCATATAAAGCCTACTCTCGGAAAACAGTTT
Organism: Pollenia amentaria; assembly: GCA_943735925.1. Classification (NCBI taxonomy): domain Eukaryota; kingdom Metazoa; phylum Arthropoda; class Insecta; order Diptera; family Polleniidae; genus Pollenia; species Pollenia amentaria. The sequence goes on along the minus strand of OX031009.1, from coordinate 204,042,159 downwards.
AGTATGCCTAAAAAGTATCAAATGATGCTATTGTAATAAAATTTAGTACGTCACAGATATGTGTTGGAAAAATGTATTTTTCTTTAACATGGAATTTCCTTGATTGTTTTTTAATACGCAGATATACATATAAAAGCACGTAATTTACTAAATTTTTTTCTAAACCTCGTAACTTAAAAAATACGGTTTTAATTTTTTCATATAAAACGATTGCTATTTTTGTGTTCTATTACTGCAACAACTTATTATTTCAATACTTAGTCTCCATTCTGTAAATATTAAAAAATAATTGAAATAATAAGTTGTTGCAGTAATAGAACACAAAAATAGAATCGTTTTATATGAAAAAGTCAAAACCAATTTTTTTTAAAGTTACGAGGTTGAGAAAGTAAGGCATCGATATGTCACGTTTTTCGAACTTAATAATGGATAACCTAAATTTGTAAACATGATTTTCGACATGTTTTAGAGCAAAACTAATTTTTGTTTGAGTTTTTCGAGCATGAAAAATGTATGGGAAAATAAGTAGAAAAACTAGTTTTGTGGCACAAAACCTGTAAGTGGAAACAATAAGTTACTATAAGTAACAAAAAGATTTGATCGAAATGATGCACAACGTCAAAATACATATTTCTTGAAAATTGTATTCTCCTGTAATTAAAAATAAAGTTTTTATCAACGAAATTTTTAAATCCCTTAGTGAAAGCGCCTTTCGATAAATAATAAATAAAAAACCCTAAAAATAAAGTTTTGCAACAACTTATATGATTCAGAAACCGCCATTAGCATAAAGCGCTTAGCTATTAATTTGCCTTCAATTATAATGGTGTCTCTTTTTCCCCGCTTGTACTCTAACATTATCATTCTTATAAAAATCATTGATGGCATTAACTAGACTTTCTGACATTGTTCTGCAGGATTAGTTTATGTTTTCCTTTTCGTCAATCTGTTTATATTTTTTGACCAGGACGTCAAGAACTTTTAGGGTTGTATACATTCGTAAGGCGCGTTTTAGCTTTGGCGTGCGTATGACATTTGATTTTCAAAAGGGTCTGTACACGTTCAAAATGCTTGTCATGCCGGCGAATGCACTCGTGTACGTGTGCTGGACATAATGTCATCGCCGTCATATCTAAATATTTTGATTATCCATCCAGCATCGTCGGTGTCACACATACAACCACATTTTCACTAATACTACCATAGCGCTTAATGAGAACTGCTTGACCGTGTACAGACCCCCTAATAACTTTTGGAGCCTCTCCCGTTGCCTTTTGCGATTATATTTCCTTTTGCTTCGATTATATCTTCTTTACCTTCCTCTCCATCGGTTGCAGTTGGCACATTTTATATTTTGTGTTTGTTTGTGTCTATTTACTCTTCAGGTTAATAAAACCCTTTTTATTTTTAATTTAATTATTCATTCAAAAACGTAAATTTATTATTTTTATTATTTCAATTAGTTTCTTATTTTTAAAGGTTGATGTTGCTGTTTCAGACGCCAAGAATCAAAAGGGCCAATCAAAAACGATTGATGCTAGACATCTTCAATTAATTGGTCGAATCCCTGTCTGCAGTGTTGTCAACAGTTCCTACCAAGGCCAATTCATGTATACTGTGGTGTCGATACTACAACAAGTAAGAACACCAAAAACACAACAATGTATTTTCTTGTTGCTTTCGTTGATCGATATTCCAAAAACTCAAGCAGCTTTTGACATTTCTCTCTCTAAGTATGAAAAAAAAGTAGCACAAAAAAGTAGTGCTATCAACGCCACCTGGTAAATGAATTCGCCTTGGTTCCTACTATTAATTATTAGTTTTACGTTAAGATTACCCAACCAATATTTATTTAACATTATTATCAATGATGATTACTGTTCATGTTAATATTTAGACAATTGTTTGTCTCAACAGTATTTACATATACATATATAAAGTATTTTGGAAAAATATAATAGTTTTGAATTTATGCATTTTACACTAACGATGTAGCACGCTACAAACTTTGAATAAGAAAACCGGTGATAGTTTTCCAGCAAATTTTTTTTAATTTAATTTGTAATAAAATTATCTGCTTGTTACTAATAAAGGGTCCGCCATCTAACGTTTTTTTTCAACTAGTGCTTATTTCGTGAATGGTAGCACTAAGCTCATGTCTGATTTGACAGATAATTAGTTTTATCCTTCCGCTGAACGAATATGGTTGTGTATACGCTTGAACAACGCTGGGAAATATTGCGACATTACTTTGAAAATCATGGTAATGTTGCAGAATGTGTGCGAAAATTGCGTACGGATTTTGGAAGAAGAGGAGCACCGTCAGCTCCGTATGTTCGTTATCTTGTGAAAAAAGTGAAAGAACCTGGCATCCTCATCGATAAACCAAAGCGTGAGAAGCCAAAAACAGTGAGTACACCCGAGAATATTGCTGCTATGGCAGAAAGTTGGCGTGAAGCGCCAACTCACCGTCGTTCTCAACAATTGAACAATTCGGAGACATCATTGAGAAGAATTTTTCATAAAAACCTTGGTATGATGCCATATAAAGTCTAATTGGTTCAGGAGTTGAAGCCAACTGACCATCCAATGCGTTTTCGCTTCGCTAAGTGGGCCTGCGATCGACTTACAGAAGATTCCGATTTTGCCAAAAAAAAATCATCTTTTCAGATGAAGCTCATTTTGATCTTGGCGGGTATGTAAACAAGTAAAATTGTAGCATTTGGGGCACAGAAAACCCGCACGCATACATTGAAAAGCCGATACACCCGAAACGAGTCACTGTTTGGTGCGGATTTTGGTCCAGAGGCATAATTGGACCATTTTTCTTCGAAAATGAGCAAGGAGTGGCCCTTACAGTCATTGGAAATCGTTATCGGGCCATGTTGAACGAATTTTTGTTCACAAAAATTGAAGAGGAGAATATTGGCAACATTTGGTTTCAACAGGACGGCGCTACGTGCCACACAGCCGAAGCTACACTCGATGTTTTGCGCCCTGTTTTTGAAGATAGCATTATCAGCCGCAGAGCTGATGTCGTTTGGCCACCTCGGAGCTGCGATTTGACACCGTTGGACTATTATTTGTGGGGTGCCGTCAAAGATCAGTGTTACGCCGACAAGCCAGAGACAATTGACGCTTTAAAAGGCAATATTCGTGAAGCCATTGGTGAAATACAGCTGCACACAATCGATAATGTGCTTAAAAATTGGACCGATCGTGTAGGCTACTGCATGGCCAGCCGAGGCAGCCATTTGAATGAAATTATTTTCCATTATTAACTGGAAGGATTGTACTTTCAAATAAAAAAAGACAGAAAATAATATAAATCGTTCCAATCGAAATAGTTATTTTAGACAAAACAATAATGTAGGTCATAGAGGATATATTTCAAATGGAGGTCATAGATCTTCTAATTCTGGAAATTTTATAAATCAGCCTAGGAATTTGACAAATTCTGAAAGTAATCAACGGAATAATTTTCAAAATAGTGGTTATTTTAGGCAAAATAATAATTCTCAAAATAATAGTGGTTATTTCAAGCAAAATAATAACTCCCAAATGGAAATAGATCATATTCAAGAATTAGATGTTAGTTTTGAACAACAAGTAAATTTTCATATAATCGCTTCAACCAAACACTTCCCATAATACGAATTACCATTGATAGTGTGGAAATGGAGGTTCTTATTGATTCAGGGTCAACAATATCATTAATGAACATTGAAAAATTTCCGCAGTATGAAAGATTGAAACTTACGACCCCTATAATACTTTTTTCCATGAATGGCAAGACAATTATAGAATATGAAATTATTACTAAATTACCTAAGGAATATAAGCAAGATGCTACAATGGCTTGGAAACTTGCTGACTTTAGTGGAAAAAAATTCGATGCTATTCTGGGTGGGAATATTTTAAAACCATCCAAAAACTGCGTTTTTAACGCCATATGGACATTATGAATTCATCAGAATGCCTTTCGGTTTAAAGAATGCACCGGCTACATTCCAGCGGTTGATTAATTATGTTCTTCGTGATCTTATAAATAAGATATGTGTAGTATATCTAGATGATATCCTAATGTTATCTACCAGTTTTCAAGAACATTTTAACAATATCAAAATAGTTTTTAATAAATTAAGTGAAGCCAATCTCAAAATCCAGATAAATAAATGCAAATTTTTTGCAAAGGAAACCGTATATTTGGGTCATGATTTAACACCTGAAGGAGTCAAACCAAATCCAGAGAAGGTTAATACTATTCTTGATTTAAAATTACCAACTACAATTAAAGGAATAAAATCTTTTCTTGATCTAACTGGCTATTATAGAAAGTTTATTAGGGAATATTCCAAAGTTGCTTATCCTATGATTAAGTATTTAAAGAAAGGTGTTAAATTGGACGCAAATGACCCAAATTTTGTAAAAACGTTTGAAAAATTGAAAAGAATTTTAACCGAAAGTCCTGTTCTTTAGTATCCGGACTTCGGGAAAAAAGCTTAAATTCAATTGGAACTGTTTAACAACAGAATAACCACCCTATTTGTTTTGCTAGCAGAACTCTAAACAGTCATGAACGAAATTATTCGGCAATTGAAAGAGAGCTTTTGCCAATAGTTTGGGCCACAAATTATTTTCGTCCCTATTTATTTGGTGTAAAATTTCAGATTCTTTCTGATCATCAGCCATTAAAATGGTGGTTTATAAAATCAGAAAGCAGAGAATTAAAGCCTAGACTTTAAAGATGGATGATAAAGCTTAGTGATTTCAATTTTTCTGTACATTATATTAAAGGTAAAGATAATTTAGTTGCAAATTTTCTTAGCCGAATAAATGCCGATTCCGGTGAAATAAATTTTTTTGATAATGAAAGTGATAACGAATCAATATGTAATAATGCAGGTACGACTATAGCAACTGTTCATTCTCAGTCAGAGGAAGGATGTGATCATATTGACATTCTAGATACAATTGTAAATAAGTTTAAAACGCAAATAATATTGACCGAAAATAAAATCATAGAATTTGAAATTAAACATGGGAATAGGAAAGTGTATATAAATTCTTATGATCTGGGAGATGGTTTAGAAAACATTCTAAAGCAGAATATAGAAAAAAGAAAGGTAGGTAGTTTTACTGAATTAGATGACCACAAATATAACATACTTCAACGGAAAATCATAGAGTTATATAAGGGAAATGATGCTATCAAGTTTGTAAGATGTTCGTATCATGCTTTAAATATGCCTTCCGAAGATGAAACTTATAAACAAATTCACTTGTATCACCGTAATGAAACAGGTCATACAGGAATAAACGAGAACTATGAGGGTTTGAAAAGAAAAATTTATTTTCAGACATTAAAGGTGTTAATTCAAAAATATATAAATAATTGTGATATATGTAACCGTGCAAAATTTGATAGAAATTCCATAAAATCTAAATTTAATATTACGGAAACTCCAAATGATGTTAGCCAAATTATTCACATGGATATTTATACAAATTCAAAATCGAATTTTTTTTATATTTATTGACAAATTTTCAAAATTTGCTACAGCTTATTATTTGAGGATAGAACGAATCAAACGGTTGTAGAAAAACTTAGACTATATAAGTCTCAAAAGGGTAATTTTACTAAACAAATAACTGACAATGAGTTCAAGAGCATTAATATAAAGGATTTTTTACGAAATGAGAACATTGAGTATCATCATGTAAAACCTAATAATCACACAGAAAATGCTGATGTTGAACGGTTGCAAAACACACTAAGCGAAACAATTAGGATATTAACGCTTGAGGAAAAATCAATGAGTATAAAGGAGAAAATTAATAAATCCATAGAATGTAATAATAACAGTTATCATTCTGTTATTAAGGAAAGGCCAATTAGTGTTGAGTAGGGTTATTGCAATCGAGAGAATAAATACAATAGAATAATTTTAACAAAAAATTACTATATAGAAAAAAGAAATCAATTAAGAGAAGAGTATGTTGAACAAAGGTATATAGGATCCTGCAAGTAACTAGATGCTTCATGACAGTTTCTGTGTACGCTTAAAGAAGCTGTATCATCAGCAAATGTTAAAGTAAGGTTGTGGTTATTTGTTGGCTTGTCTGAGGTATATATTAAGTATAACAGTGGGCCCATGATGCTTTCCTGAGGGACCCCAGCGTCAATTGGCTGAGGAGAACATAAAAAGGCCCCTTCTTTAAAAATAAAGTTTTGACCGACTAAGTAGCTTTCTAACAGCTTGTGGGTGTTTACTGGTAAGTTTAGCTTCAATTTATGTAATAAGCCCTCGTGCCAGACTTTATCAAATACTTGAGACCAGGGACCGTAACGGTTATAAGTGATACCAAAAAAGTTATTTTATAACATTTATTTTATGAATTGAAAAAAAAACTCCATCTTTAACAGTTATTTTCTAACGTAAAAATAAAAGGTCGAAACAAACTCTTAAAAATAGAGTTCTATTTTGCCTTCATAAAATAAAACTCATTTGAAGAGTTTTATTTCGCCATCATAAAATAAAACTCATTTTAGGAGATTTATTTCTTCCGTCTAAAGTAAAACTTATTTTAGGAGTTTTATATTTTCCGTCTAAAGTAAAACTCATTTTAGGAGTTTTATTTTTTCCGTCTAAAGTAAAACTCATTTGAGGAGTTTTATGTTTTCTGTCAGAAAATAAAACTCGTTTGAGTTTATTTTTTTCGTCAGAAACAAATCTGCATATTAAAACAATTTATTTTGCACTAAGTTCATTGCAAAAATCTGATTTTTTCCAACAAATAATTTTGATAATTAGTTAATTTGTTTTTGACATTTAAAAATATTTTCAAGCAAATAAATTTTCAATTATCAAACACCAGCAGATTAGTATAAATGTGTGATTTTTGTTTCGTCATCTTTCTTATTGTTGTACATCAAATCCTGTTTTTAGACGGTAGATACGTTCCAAAGAACACCGTATAAAAAAATCGTGTAAAAAAGACACCTAAAATATACATAAGTACATGTGTTCTTTTCATTATAAATTTGCGTTGCACTGACCACGTTCAAATATCAATAGGAAATAAAATATAAAAAGACAAAAATTTGTTGATATTGTGCCATAGATTTTTCGATAGTTTTTGGCATGAGGAATAAAAGTTCCACTACGACATATCAACAAAAAAAATATTTTCTAGGCGCGCAAATTTAAATTTTTTTTATATCCTACTTAAAAAAAAACCTCTTTAATATAAATGTAAAAATAACGTATTAAAAAAGGATTTGGTGTACTTTGTGTAAGTGTTTTTATTGTTATTCGTATTTATCTCATGAAGGTATGGTCACATATAACAAACATTTGACAAAAAAAGCGTAACCAACAAACAAACTTAATTTATTTTCTTTGATCCTAATATATATTTTTTTTTAATATGTATATCGTTGGTCTCAAGTAGAAAGGCCCTAACTCAAATAATTGTAACTGGATAGGAGAAGGTAAAAACAGAATAGAAACTGTATGTATCATAATGTAAACTTGCTCATACAACTGCTTGTAAAGCTGTTATTCTTTACAATATTGCAATGAATTTTTGTGACGAGGTGTATTTGTGTAAAATTTATTGGAATCACTGGAAAACTCAATTTCGTAAAAAATGCGAGTTAGGGCCTTTCTACTTGAGACCATCGATATGTATCTATTTTTAAAGATGTAGATAGAGAACAAGAAGAGGAAGAAAATGACAATGAGGATGAAAAAATCGTGCTATTAAAAAGATAACTTTTTTCCAAGGCAGTTATCGATAGATAAACCTCTTTTTGAATACTGGGAGGCAAAAAAATATGCTATCTTTACTTGTATAAATTGGCAAAAACTGTGCAATGTGTTCCTGCGGGGAAAGGGCATTCTCTGCTCTTAAGTTGGTATTGAGCGACAAAAAAATAAATCTTTTCAAAAGAGTTTTATTTTATGAAGGCGAAATAAGTTTTATTTTAGAGGCGATAAAAAACTCGTAAAAGGAGTCTTACTTTATACGGAAAAATAAAACTCCTAAAATGATTTTTATTTTAGACGGAAAAAATAAGACTCCGAAAATATAACTACTATTTTCACCCAATAAACGTTCGAATTTCGAAAAGTACCAAATTCGCACTTGCAACTTTTAGAAAAGGTACGAATTTTATATAATTTTTATTTCTATTTGCATTGATTTGAACGATAGATGGCGGATCAAATATTACCAAAATACAGGTTACCCTTTTACTCCATAAAAGGCCGAATTTCAAAATAGTACCAGACACCTGTTCTCTTTTTTTATTTAATGAACAACAATAAGTATCAAGTTAAAAAAAGTACTACTTTTATTAAAAAAGTACCAGTTAGAGAAAGAAAGAGTACCAAAAATCCCCCTAAAAGATTCTCATTCACTCAGGAACTTAAATGTCAAATTTTATGTTTCTAGATCCAATATTAACAGCAAATCAAAAAGTACCAGGTAAAACACAAAAAAGTACCAAAATTGCCTCTTACAGATGCTCATTCACTCAACGCTTTGCTTGCTTAATTTTATGTTTGTAGATGCAATACTAACAAAAATTCAATAAGTACCTGTTGGCAAACAATACAGTCCGAAAAAGTACCAAAAAACCACTCTTACAGATTCCCTTTCACTTGCGAACTTGCATCTTTAATTTAATGTTTATAGGTCCAATTTTAACGGAAATTCAAAAAGTAACAGGTAAAGAACAAAACGTACCAAAAAACCCGTCGTACAGATGCTCATTCACTCAGGGCATTGCATTCTTAATTTGATGTTTGTAGATCCAATATTAACGAAAATAAAAAAGGTACCAGTTAAAAAGAGAAAAAGGACCAAAAAGATCCCTCTTATAGGTTCTTGTCCACTCAAGACATTTAGTGTTGAATTTTATGATTTTAGGTCCAATACTAACGGTTAATCAAATAGTACCAGTTAAAGACCAAAAAGTACCAAAAAGCCCCTCTTACAGATTCTCATTTACTCAGGACCTTGGATGTTCCATTTTAGGTTTCTAAGGCCAATACTAAGGGAAATTCAAAAAGTACCAGTTAAAAAACAAAAAAGTACCACAAATTTTCCTCTTATAGATTCTTGTCCAATCAGGACATTTAATGTTGAATTTTTATTTTTCTATGTCCAATAATAACGGAGATTCAAATAGTACCAGTTAAAGAACAAAAAAGAACCAAAAATTACATATTCTAATTGACTCAGGACCATGCATACATTTATTTTATGTTTATAGGTCCAATAGTAACGAAAATTAAAAAAAATACCAGTTAAAGAACGAAAAAGTACCAAAAAGATCCCTCTAACAAATTCTTATACACTCAGGACTTTGCATGTTTAGTTTTATATTTCTAGTTCTAATACTAACGGAAATTAAAAAAGTACCAGTTGAAGAGCAAAAAGTACCTTCATAGGTTCTTATACACTCGGGACATTGCATATTGAAGTTTATGTTTCTAGGTCCAATATTAACGACAATTAAACAATTGCCAGTTGTGGAACCAAAAAGCTAAAGTAAGAAATTAAATTTCCCGTTTTTGGTACTTCTTCCTCCCCTTTGAAGCATAAAAAATTTCAAAATTTTAGTGGAAGCCCATAATTTAATACGTATATGTCAATGAATAAAAAAAATGTTTTGTAAAAAAAGTACCAAAAATTGTTACGGGTTTTCCCTTAAACGTCCGAATTTCGAAAAAGTACCAAATTCGTATTTGGATTTTTTAGATAAGTTTCAAATGTGATATAACCCTTACTTCTATGTTTATGGGTTTAAAAGATAGATGGGGTGACAAAAAAGTACCAAAATACAGGTTTTACCTGTTTACTCCGTTGAAGGGCTGAATTTCGAAAAAGTACCAGACACCTGTAGTGTACCTCGTAAGTCGCCACCGCATACCCTTAAACTACTCTTAAACCAACACTTACCAACTTATATAGAGTAGGGTATTTTAAGTATTAAATAACGGTATTAACAAATGACGACAATCGGAATGTAAGTGAATGACATTTCATTGAGTGAGAATTGAGTGCATTCCAACTTGCAACATTCTGATTGGCGAGAGAGTTTGTTATTGTTACGATTTATTGATATCTCCATATGACTGACAAAGACAAACATAAAGATGTAAATAATTAAACTAAGTTAGAACGGTTAAGTTAAAATCTCATGTATAGTATATAAGCACCAGTAAATTGAAAATAAATTAGACTTAAAATTAATAACTTAATTCGGCAATAACTTGCCTGGTTTTAATTTAAAGACTCATCCAAATTCGGCAGTTCCTTTGAACGCCTTACAAATCAGCTGGTACCCTAACAGCTCTTTAAACAAAATAAGGGCTATAGGGACCAATACACATTAGAAAAACACGCTCACACCGCAACACAAAACCCTACATAGCGATCCTGCCACCCCTCATACACTACATAGCGATCCTGCTACACATCCAACACTACATGGCGATCCTGCACTCGGACCACTAGGACCAGAACAGATTAATTATCCTGTCAGGCTTAACTTTTTAGATCCTACACCACCTTCCAAACTAAAAATTAGTTGAAGATCCTGCAATCGGACCATAAACTAACGATCCTGTTCACTCCACTGTAGATCCTTTTGTAGATATTCCAGTCTGGCAAAGAAAATTTTAGACTATTCCTGCCAAACTAAGACCAAGCATTCTAAATATAGACACCACATTGCAAAGAAGATTTCAAAATGACATGGTGGAAAAATATCTTAAAAGCAATCCCTTTAATTTTTGCGGGGTATGAAGTAGGAAAACATGAAGATTCCGAAAACAAACATAGCAATGATCAGCTATTAGAATATATAAGGACGACAAGTACAATGAGAGTACAACACGAGGTTGAAAATGAGAACTTAAATATTTTCGAAATTATAATGATAGTTATCCTAGCATTATTGGTAATTGCTTACATTACTAGATTAATATATGCAATCTTAAATAGAAGACAATAATAGAAGAATATTTATAATGTTTTCAAAATAACTACAATATTATTAATGATTGTTATAGTCCTATCTGTAATATACAGGATTCAGAAACTTATTAGTAAATATAAAAACAACAATAAGAATAAAATAACAGTAGTATAAAGATTAAACACACATAAATAATTCCTTAGTTTTTAAGAATATTTTTACTATTTTCAATGTATAAATAAGAAATTTTTTTTTAAAAAAATTATAATATAAAATTAATAACTCAAAAAAAAAAAAAAAAAAAAAAAAAAAAATTAAATTAAATAATAATTAAGATTCGGTAGAAATTCCTACCAAACTAAAAAAAAAAAAAAATGTTTAAGAAAAATTTTAAAAGATTTTTAATTTTTTAAAATAATTAAGAAATGCCTTTATAATTAGGAAATTCCTGCCACTACATTTCACCCACCACAGAAGATCCTTCACTTCATTCCATACCTATTCGGATCAAGATAGATGGAATTCTACGATTCCTTTCAACCTGAAGAAGATCGTACAGATCCTGCTGTCTCAAAGTTTTTAAGAAAGGAAAAATCTTTTCGTTAAGTTTTCGTATAGAGGAAAACGGAAAAATAGATTAAAACAATAGAAGATATGAAACAAAATTTTTTTTTATTCTAACGTTTTGATAGATGAAAATAGAACTAAGATTGAATAATTTAAAAAAATGGGTAAAATAAATGAAATGGCTTTAATAATAAAAAAGAAGAGAAAAAGGAAACCTTTTAATGAACATAAATTAAAAAAAAAAAAAATGGTAAAACAAGGAAAAATTTTTTAAATATTATAAAAACAAAACGAAAAATATTGTATTTATTTTAATTTGTTAAAAATATATAGAAACAGTAATGTTAAATAATTATTTTATTAAAATTATCAAAACATTCTTAAACATTTATTAATATTTTTGTATTTTAATTATCAATTATTATAAAAAACTATTATAAACACATAAATATTTATTTAGTTTTTAAGAATATTTTACTATTTTTCAAAAAAAAATTTAAATAAAACATAGCACTTTCAATGTAAACAAAAGCATTTAACACAAAAAAATTGTATACTACCCCAAAACAGAAATTATGCAATTATTGAAATTAAACCTTACTGATTCTTACGTCATATTAAATAATAATGAATTAAAAGACGAAATTTTTTTTTTTAGTAATTCAATAGGACAAAAAAAAAATCAGAATGACACATTAAATATTAAAAATAAATAAATAAGACAGAAATTTTGCAGGGCATTAAACTGCACGCTGACCCACTGAGAAACTCTGACATATTAAGTTACACAAATGTAAACAATGACGAACGTTTTAACAAAAATTTTAATGAGCTACAGTTAGACCAAAATGAATAGAAATAAACTCAGACATACTAAAACAAATGATATCGTTGGAAAATGATGAAACAAAAAAGAAAATACTAATAACTACAAGGGCGATAAAAAGAAAAATGAAAATACAAATAAAGAGGCAAATAAGAATAAAGAAATAAATATGGATGAAGAACGCGCGAATGGAAGTAATATGGGAAAATGCATCTCTCAGGAGTCTGATCAACTTCTAATATGGGAATGCACATACATAAATGATGTTAGGAATATGAAGAAATTGCAATTTAATAAAGTTTGAAAATATAGAATACGTCGATATAAGAATTGAAGATAATATTGTGCACATAGGACGTGATGATAATTCATCGAAACAAGATTCGATTATGAAGAAATCACGTACCCAAAAGAATAATTATATAAATGAAGGAAGTAACGATAATTCATCAAAACAAGATTTGATTATGAAGAAGTTACATTCCAAGAATAAAGATAATATGCATGCAAGATTCAGCGATAACTCAGCGAAACTAGATTCGATTCTGAGGAAACTGATATCTGTAATGCAGAAAGAGAATATAGAAGAATTAGCGCTAGCGAAGAATGAAAAATATTTAAAATATATAGAATGGAAGATTTTAAAAAGCATATGCAAAGATAAGAATGAACAACAGAAGTCCTCAACTAAAAATATTAATATATAATGCCCCAATAAGAAGAACAATAATTAAATTGAAACTGCGGTACATTTGGAAAAATATGATTGAGATGATAAAACAATTCGTAAAATACTGTGACAAGTGTAACATAAACAAACAAAGCAAATATATTAAGGAACCACTAACACTAACGGACAACAATAATTAAATGTACATAAAATATAAAAAACTTTATATAAATATATATTAAGAATTACTTTATGAAATTATAAAAATCTTAAGAACACATAAAATATATAAATAGAAATTAAGAATTATTTTATGAACATTGTCAGTACTATGAATATATCAAGAAAAATCAATCCCCTAATTTTTCTCTTAGCGGTGAGGGTGTAGTGTACCCCGTAAGTCGCCACCGCATACCCTTAAACTACTCTTAAACCAACACTTACCAACTTATATAGAGTAGGGTATTTTAAGTATCAAATAACGGTATTAACAAATGACGACAATCGGAATGTAAGTGAATGACATTTCATTGAGTGAGAATTGAGTGCATTCCAACTTGCAACATTCTGATTGGCGAGAGAGTTTGTTATTGTTACGATTTATTGATATCTCCATATGACTGACAAAGACAAACATAAAGATGTAAATAATTAAACTAAGTTAGAACGGTTAAGTTAAAATCTCATGTATAGTATATAAGCACCAGTAAATTGAAAATAAATTAGACTTAAAATTAATAACTTAATTCGGCAATAACTTGCCTGGTTTTAATTTAAAGACTCATCCAAATTCGGCAGTTCCTTTGAACGCCTTACAAATCAGCTGGTACCCTAACAGCTATTTAAACAAAAAAAGGGCTATAGGGACCAATACACATTAGAAAAACACGCTCACACCGCAACACAAAACCCTACATAGCGATCCTGCCACCCCTCATACACTACATAGCGATCCTGCTACACATCCAACACTACACACCTGTCCGCTTATTTTTCTAAGGAACAACGATAAGTATTAAATTTTTTGGATCTCTTTAGGTTTTGGAGATATAAGGTTACCGAATTTACTCGTTTTTACCCTTTTTACCCCCCAGACGCGGATCCAGCTTGAGCCTAAGGGCGGGGAAATTTTTATAATACAAAACAAGTAAAAAATTTGTTTTTAAAAGTTTATTAAAAACGATATGTTTATATTATATTAAAAAGAAACTCAACAATAAGGTAATATAAAATATAAGATCAGTTCAATATAAATTAATCTTTTTAACGTTTTGGCTATAAAAATAATTTTACTTATTTTTTATGTTTTTTTTATTTGAAACAATTTATTTGACTACATCATACTAAATTGTTTGACCAATTTTTCGAACAAAAAAAAAAACATGCAATTGGTAACAACATTTTGGAAGAAGGAATATGCTTTACTAATTTTAAAATTAAGTTATGAATTTTAGTCGAACTGTTTGGCTTTTAATCTAAAGATATATATATCCCTTTCAGACCGTGATGCATCGATTGTGCGGGTGGATTTCGGTCTCAATTTTTTCGCTTCTATTTGACCAATGTTAAATAGACTTGCATGCATCAATTGCTCTGATTGTTTTATAGGTTTGGTTTCACATTATTCCGCAATTCGATTTACCGTTACTTGAATTATTGCAAAATTCTCGTGTCGCATTTCAGTATTGACAAAATGAGCCGCTGAAGTTACATGTGTTTTCAATAACAAAAGTACTAACCGTTAACAAATAGTGAAGTGGGCATATTTTAACTGAACAAAATGGTAAATTATAATGTTTCAAGCCAATTGAAGTCAGTTGATGCAATAAAAACGCGTTTAGGCTTAAAAATTTTAACGAGATGCATCAATTGTGCGTGTTCTACAAATCCTTTAAGGATATAAAAATGGAAAAACCTAAGCATTGATTATTTTTCATATGCTATAGAGACTTTATATTCCAAGAATTATGACAAATTTCCCAGTAGTTTAGCGTCAGGTCTGAAAGGGATATAATTATTCTGGTTTCAGTTGATTACAGCTAATTTTTTTATTTAAATTATTTTTATTTAGAAAGGAATTTTAAAGATTATAACAATGGAAAGACAGAAATAATTTTGGCTGTACATACATACATACATATGTACCTTCAGTCGTAAATGCGCTAATGCCACAATTTTTGAAAATTAAGTTTTTGATGCAGTTCAATAGAGTAAAGAAAAATATGTACATCGTTTGCAGAAAAAATAAAATATATAAAATATTTGTTAATAGTCAACATTGAAAAAAATAAAATAATTTTATAGTATATTTTATTTTTTGCAAATTGACATACTAAAATGTACATTAAAAGTAAAAAATATATAATAGAAAAGGTGATAAGTCACAAAAAGCTATGTAAAACATAAATGTATTATTTTTAGTTGGTTTGCAAGCCACAAAAAAAAAGAATGAAGCAAAACTGGATTTACAGACTTAAAATATATTCAGAACTAAAGACCATAGAAAGTTTTTTCTCTCTCCTATAAAATTTATCATATACATATACTTATATTAAAAAACATTAAACATTAAAGTACATTATATTAAAAAAAAATTACGGACTCACCATTGTTTCACTCATTTTTATGTATTTTTGTATATCAAAGAACTTTTCTTATTAATGCACTTGGAATTATTCTTTGGTGAACTTTTAATAGACCAATACATATATTTATATGTATATATGGGAAGGTAGAATGTCAATGCATATAAAATTCAAATTCAAAGCCTACTATGATGAAAATATGATACGAAAAACGGTTATATTCAAATGTATATAATAAATAATTATCATAACACAAATAAAAATATTGCATATACTAAAGCTTATTAATAATTCAACCGCTCGCATATTCAACCCAAACGTTTATTATTCGGATATAGATGGCACATTCTGGGAATGAATGTAGAATAATATGTATTTGAGTACAGTAAACTAGATGTTTCATTGGAAATATATAATAAATAACTATTAGGATAAATACTTGGATACTTATTGAAAATTTGATTATAGATTCTATAAAAAACCAAAATAAAAATTGATGTGATATCCAAAAATTTTGTACATTTGGAAATTCGTGTATTATCGAAATAAGCAAAACATATTTTTATAATTTAGGGGGGGAAATTTCCTTTTTTCACCCCCCCTGAATCCGCGCCTGTCACCCCCTAAACATTCGATTTTCCCAAAAATCCCGTCTTAGTGGATCGATTTGGGGAGAGCAACCCCTGGTCCGAATTTCAAGTCTTTAGCTTTAGGCGTTTAGGCTGTGCGATGATGAATCAGCCAGTCAGTCAGTAACGTTACAATTTTATATGCATATATAGATAGAAAGATATTCTCTTTTTAGTTTGTAAATTATATTTACATTAAAAATATGTATATATAAGTATATTAAATTAAAAATAAAGAAACCTTGTTGTCTAGACAATTTAATGCAGAAAAAGTGTTTTTAATTACGATGGAATTTTTTAAAAAAATATGTTTATTTATTTAGTTAATTTAACAAAAAAACAAACATTATTGTTTCTATAACGCAAATATCTTTTGCGACAGACGTATCCAGAATATTAAAGAAGTAAGTATGTATAGTTGGTCGCCCCGACGACATGATACCCTATGTCAAAGTTTATACAGATACATATTCGAGACCCATAGGCAATCATGAATCCTGAATCCATGAATCATGAATATTTTATGAGATTAAAATTCATATAACGGTTCTTTGAGCCGACTATTATTTAGATATCTTCGTTTACATGAAATTTGTTTTGTCTATTAGTAGGGATTTTAGGATGGGGACTTACATTGGAACTATGGTGAGATTTCACACGTCATAGTAGCTGATATTAGGTTGTAGGAAAATAATTATATAAAAATCTATTCTCGGGAGCTTTGGAAAATTATGGATGGGGTATTATTTCGGACCTGTGGTTAATTTTATACCTACCGCGAAAAAATTGTTTCATGACTAGCTATCGTAAAAGCTTTTATCGCCAATTTTTAATTCAATAACAATATTAATGAGGAAGTTATGGTATATATGCTATTTTCAGCAGTAGTATTTGTATAGGGGCTGGGATAATATATGGACCGATTCCAATAAAAATTAGTAAGATGATTTTGATTGCAATAAAAAAAGTTTGGACTATATGTAATATAAAGACCAACATAATAAGATGATTTAAATAAGCTTGTATTGGGGCTATGTGAAATTATGGACCGATTCGGCCCATTCTCAATAAGCTTGCTCCTTGTGCTAATTAGGACCTATGTACCAAATTATCTCCGAAATTGCGACCTGTACTTTGCGCACAAAGTTAACATGGACATCCAGCCAGCTTGATGGACATCGTTAGATCGACTCAGATAGTATTGGGGTATGGGTATAAAAAGGTTTTCAATATGCTTCGTCATCGTGGTGGTTGTGACCTGTACTTTCCGCACAAGGTTAACTTGGACAGGCTACAAGGCAGTCGGAAGGACGGAAGGAGCTATAAATATGATTGTTGTTAATAGTATGTTGTCTTTCAATTCTGTTATTATTATACCCACACTACAATTGTATTATGCAGTTGTGCTGATGTGTGTAACACCTTAAAATATTGGCCATAGACTCACCTTAAAGTATACCGATCGACTCAGAATCACTTTCTGAATCGATCTTACGATATCCCACCGGCTGTTGGAAGTCTGATTGCAATTTTGAAGATCATTTGATAAAGTGATCGAATCGGTCCATAATTTCATATATCCCCCATACAAGCTGCTTTCCGGAACAGGGTCCTTGTGCCCAATTTTATTGAAATTTAAAACATAGATAGATCAATATTTACATATATGGACACATAAGCTATGAATTTTGTAAAAATAGGACCACGAGGGGAGATACGGTGTAATTTATGCCTCTTGGAGTTCTTATATACTGTGGTAGAGGGTATCATATGTTCGGTCTTGACCCGCAATAATTAATTTTATTTTTAGTATTTACTTAAAACGCAGCTGTTTTTGTTAATCTTAGACGCAAAATAACAGAACAAAAAGTTATAAACTTATTATTATGGCGTAGACTTTTATGCATTTATTAACCGAAACCATGCGCATAAAACATGGATTAAAAAGTTAAAAATATGCCTTAAAAATTAGTAAAATATGAATGTTTTATTAAAAGTGATAGGGGCGAAACAAATCTGTATAAAATATAATTCATTTTAGTTTTTTTAACAGATCACGCGTGAATAATGTCATATTGATATCTGTTATCTAAGAAAAGTTGTTTGTGCACTTCGACGAACACAACTTATGGCTAATAAATCAGAGCGAGTTAAACTCTCTTTTTGTTTTAAAATGTGTTTAACAAATCTATAAATCAGAAAACATATAAACCTTATTTAAACGCATAAAATTGGGCGTTTAAACTACCAATACAAACCATATGAATTTTACAACGTTTATCGTAGTGCTGCCACATGATACTTCTTAAACTACAAATAAGACATGGCACACTGATTTACAACTGTTGAGTTTAATCTAAATATAAATTTAAGTGTAGTTCAACTAAACTAGCGTTTAAACACTTACTGATTTATTAGCCATTAGTGGTCTCTCATGTAATTTTTTTTTTTTATTATTTACCTTTATTGAGTCTAATAAAGTATGTATATTTTGCATTCTTGAGTAATTCTAAGTCGATTTAGCCATGTTCGCCTGTCTGTCCGTCCGTACATCCGAAAACACGCTCACTTTAGAAAAACTCAAAAGAAAAGAACAGTGTTGGTGTAAATTTGCTGAAAGTTATCCTAACAGTTTGGGATTGAAATCCAGCATAATCGGTACAGTAGCATAAGAGTTATAAATCCAAGTGTAGAATCACCACCCAAAAAATTGATAATGTTGATATAAGGTTTTGCAAAAATTCCTTTTATATGACTAGAAATCATATTGTAAAATTTCGTGTAGATCGATACATAATTTACCATTGGCCCCACATAAAGCCTACTCTCGGAAAACAGTTTAGTATGCCTAAAAAGTATCGAATGATGCTATTGTAATAAAAGTTAGTACGTCACAGATATGTGTTGGAAGAAGGTATTTTTTTTAACATGGAATTTCCTTGATTCTTTTTTAATACGCAGATATACATATTAATGAACGTAATTTACTAAATTTTTATTATATTATTTTAACGCTGCAAAAAAAAAATCAGCTGGAGAGTCAAATAACCCTGTTTAATAAGTCTGGTTATTTTGTTAAATATGTCACCTTTTTCGAACTTGTCAATCACTAATAATGGATAACTTAAAGTTTTAAACATGATTTTCGACATGTTTTGGAGCAAAAGTAATTTTTTTTTGAGTTTTTCGAACATGAAAAATGTATGGGAAAATAACAAGGCGAATTCATTCCAGGTAATCTCGGTAGAACAACAAGTACAACTCGTACAAAAACCACAAGCAATTTGTTTTTGTAGAATCATTGTACAATGTCAAAAACCGAAACAAATCAAAATAGAAACAAAGATAATAAACAAAATTTTGACATCCAACAATTATAAAGATAAAGAAAAAAAGTTATCAGCAGGGCTTTTAGGATCACCTGTAATGAATTCGCCTTGGGAAAATAAGTAGAAAAACTAGTTTTGTGGTACAAAACATGTAATGCTTTAAACACATTCGAGACAGCAAGCTACCGACTTCAATATATCAAAAATAGAATATATGTGTGTATACGGAAATGATTATTTTAACGACGACACGGCTACATGGCTGCAGGTTGTTGTGCAAGCTGATTTTGTCGTTGCAGTCAAATTAAACTAATTTCTATTTTTGTTCGCTACAAAACAGAAAAAGTGTTGCTAAAATAATCAAAAATTAGAAGCATTAGTGCTTAAAAAAAATATTTTATTGATTATAACACGAATATAAACTCGCGTCACCACCAAATATATATTATTATTAATTTTTAGTAATCTTAAATGAAGTTTTATAGGAAGATGTTTGTCATCTTCAACTGATCTTAGCAGTATGGGTATCATTTAAATATTTAAAGTGTGTTTTATATGGTGTTTAAAGCATACTGATTTATTAACCCATTAAGAGCCCATTTCAAATACTCATACTTCTTCACTGACTTTTTTCTAAGTTAACTTTTCAGATCGTATTAATAAAAAAGTCAACAAATGAGTACAAACCAAAAAAAAATTAGACTTAAGCCGAAAGATGAGAGTTTAAAAAATAATAAAAAATACATTAAAGAAAAACTATCGGCGTTGTTTTATTGTACATATGAAGTAGCCAGTTCAAAAATAAAAACGAAACGTCACAAAATTCTCGAGGCTTTGAAGAACACATAGGAAAAAGCACACAGGAAAACATTACATACAGCGAAATATTCCGATCTTAAAGCAAGTTTGTACGAATGTTTTTCTTGAAGCAACGACAACGTAATTGCACAATGACTGTTCCAATTTCAATATCAATTGCGTAACTGCAATCTGAAAATACAATGATGCCAATAATGGATGGCTGGCAAATTTTTACAAAATACACAGAATTCGCTATCTGAAAAGTTTTGAAGAACTAATTTTCTGAGAAACGTCAGATGTAGCACCTTTAACTTATAATACATGACTGATTGTATAATTACTAATTATAAATTGTTGTTCAACAGCAATTGTGAACTTGAAACCAGCCGGTACAAATTAGATCAAAGTTTCTTTTTTGTATTGATGACAACTAAGTAATTGAAAAAATAAGTACACATGCTTATTATTGAATTTTGTGCAATTTAAAACCGCTTAGAAAAGTTAATACATAAGCCGAAAAAGTTAACAACCCTTAGGACATTTCCGTTACTTTTTCGTGATTCTACTGTATATTTGGATTGTTTTATTTAACCTGCCGTTGAGACGATATACTTTATGACTTCCAAAAATAACAAAATTAAAATATTTTAAATGTTTTTTAAAAAATTCAGATGTTTTACCGTTACAAAATGTATCATAAATAAGTATTTATATTTTTGTAGGCTTAAATTAAGTTTGTGTACGAGTCTGCAATTATGCATGTTGTTCAATTTTTAAAAATTAAAAATGATAGTGGCACCACTGAAATGTGAATACATAATAAAAAAACACAGCTTTTTCTCTTTTTTCAATTGTAGCTGTCGTCTTTAAAATAATTCAGTAGCTGATTACGCGACTACAATTGCAGCCAACAGCATTTGTAGTCGTGTGTTCATGCTGCCTGCTGTCTCGAATGTGTTTAATGCATAAGTGGACACTATAAGTAACAAAAAATTTGATCGAAATGATGCACAACGTCAATATACATGTTTCTTGAAAACTGTACTCTCCTGTAATTAAAAATAACGGTTTTATCAATGAAATTTTTAAATCCCTTAGTGAAAGCGCCTTTCGATAAATAATAAATAAAAAACCCTAAAAATAAAGTTTTGCAACAACTTATATGATTCAGAAACCACCATTAGCATAAAGCGCTAAGCTATTCATTCGCCTTCAATTATAATGGTGTCTATTTTTCCCCGCTTGCACTCTAAAATTATCATTCTTATAAAAATTATTGTTGGCATTAACTAGACTTTCTGACATTGTTCTGCAGGATTAGTTTATGTTTTCCTATTCGTCAATCTGTTTATATTTTTGACCAGGACGTCATGAACTTTTAGGGTTGTCTACATTCGTAAGGCGCGTTTTAGCTTTGACGTGCGTATGACATTTGATTTTCAAAAGGGTCTGTACACGTTCAAAATGCTTGTCATGCGAATTCACTCGTCTACGTGTGCCGTCATATCTAAATATTTTGATTATACATCCAGCATCGTCGGTGTCACACATACAACCACATTTTCACTAATACTACCATAGCGCTTGATGAGAACTGCTTGACCGTGTACAGCTTAATTACTTTTGGAGCCTCTCTCGTTGCCTTTTGCGATTATATTTACGTTTGCCTTCAATTATATCTTCTTTACCTTCAGCCAGTACTCTCCACATCTGCCTAGCATTGCGCATTCTCTCCTGGTTTTTTAATTTATAGTTCTGTAATTTTGTTTCATCATCCTTTAACCTTCCTTTCCATCGTTTGCAGTTGGCATATTTTATATTTTGTATTTGTTTGTGTCTATTTACTTTTCAGGTAAATAAAACCCTTTTTATTTTTAATTTGATTATTCATTCAAAAACGTAGTTTTATTATTTTTATTAATTCAATTAGTTTCTTATTTTTAAAGTTGCTGTTGCTGCTGCAGACGCCAAGAATCAAAAGGGCCGATCAAAAACGATTGATGCTAGACATCTTCAATTAATTGGCCGAATCCCTGTCTGCAGTGTTGTCAACAGTTCCTACTATTAAATATTAGTTTTACGTTCAGATTACCCAACAAATATTAATTTAACATTATTTACATACATATAGGAACAAATAAAGATATTTTAGAAAAGTATAATAGTTTTGAATTTATTCATTTTAAACTTACGATGTCGCACGCTACAAACTTTGAATAAGTACCAAAAGAAAACCGGTGATAGTTTTCCAGCAAAATTTTTTTAATTTAATTTGCAATAAAATTACCTGCTTGTTACTAATATTTGATACGCATTGTACAGGCATCTTCGACGCACTGATAACAAATTTCAATATCGCACGCTACATCCAAATATACGGTAAAGCAAAGAATAAATTTACCATAATTGGCAATCGCATACTTCCTTTTACATTTTGCTTATATTCTTTGAATTTAAACCAACATTTAAAAAAGCAAACAAAACATGCAATATAAATGTTCAAAACAGAACTTTTTCTATTGTTCGACTTTGCATTTTAATATTTCAAATATACATAAAATTTGTTAACATTAGTTAAAGTTAAAAGATTGACTATAAAAATATATTAAAACAACATTCTTTTATAGACTTTGAATTTTTTGGCTGCGGTTGACATTTCTGTAGAAATGCCCAGATGTATTTTGTAATCAAGACCAAGAAAACAATTTTTTTATTTAATTTGACTTTTTTTGTTGTTATTTTTTGACCAATGCGACCCTGATCTGCAATTGAATCTTTCGCATCGCATTAAATTTGCGCATCGCGTTGACTTAAGCATCGCAATTCGGAATAAGCTCCCAGGCCAGTGATCATGTTTCTCACATCTATGGATGGCAAATGGTAAGGTGGTCCTCTCAGATCCTACTTTATAAAAGGTATTAGCCAATTCATTACAAAACTGGCCAAGATTACCGCAAGGTCGAAAATGTAGTAAAATAAACCTTAAACGATAACGACCGAAGTAGATATGCAACAGTTATAGTCCTCATATGCATCCTATATTCCTGCACAACTCTTGGATAAGGATTATTGACATTTTGTTTTCGGCGATTATCATACCGCCTTATACTGCTTACAGGTTGAGAGCCAATATATGTAGACGGTTACGACCTTGTTGTCTTCCACACCATCTCAGTAAAATGAACGTTCCCTCTTTGTTTTCATAATATTCTTCTCATCCGGAAATCGACAATTGGGCAATCTGTTATGTTGAACTGTTCCAACGCAATGGATACCTTTTGTTTTGACAAATAATGTACCAGCGGCAATGAGGAGCACAAAAAATTTAATATACCATCCTAAGACTGGCTTATCAGGTATTATTTTTTATTCTTTTTATCTTCTTGACCAGCACACAAATAGCTTGAAGCCCCATTTATGGAGCTTGTTTGGTAAGTATTTTAATAGAACACAGCTGTTCGCCTATAAAAAGGAGTGGATCAATGGGTATTATTTTGATCCTCAAAAAAAAAAAAAAAAAAAAAAATATGCGAATACACAAACAACTATGAAATACAACATTTTGGGCGAATAAAAAAATGTAGAGGTGTCTCAAAGATACTGAAATCTTGATAAGTGAATACAAGGCGAAAAAATCACTTGTTTAATTTTTGTCAAATATTTTGCATATCGTAAAAGTTCTTATTCTAGATGATAAATAAGTTGAAATGCAGATAAAATTATATATATTCCAAAATATATAAAAATCCAAAATCGGTTATGAACTAGCCCAGTAATAAATAATGCCCCAGACCACTAATGTGCCATGAAATTTTTTTCTGCAAAAAAGACTTACAATTGAGAGATATAGAATAAGTTTTTTTTTTTTTGCTGACGTAAACCTGTTTTTTTGTGGAGTTTTTCAAATCTCCAATTTTAAATTTAAAAAATTTTTCATCAACAAAATCAAAGCAATTTGTATTTGCACTTCAGGGACTTGCTTAAAAGATCTATGAGAATGAATTTTTCATATGAATGAAAAATTCACACCTGAGCACAATAAAATAAATTGAAAAAATGGAAATGAATTGAAATTAAATTAGAAGCTAGTCGTTATTAAGAAGTTTGTACAGTAATCAAGGGCCATTTCCAAATAACAATATGCAACAAATGGGAAAAATTTTCTTTTTCCTTCAAAAACCACTATATTTTTTTGATCCGCTATATTCACCCGACTTCAAAAATCATCATTATTTCAAATACTATTGCAAGGTTTTTTTTTAAACTTTTTTTAAAAATTTTAGATTTATGAAGAGGCCGCTCCCTACATCTTGTCGTAACTTTGGAACTTTTATTTTCAAAAGAATAAACAATTTGTCTCACTACTATATCACGATACCAATTGAAATTTTGCTTTTCGGCCTCCGGTGGAGTTGTAGTTGTATGCCATCAAAAAAAGTGTTAAAAAAGTTCGAAAAATTTGAGTTTTTTATATCTTTTTTTAATATTTTTGGCCCATAGATGGCAAATTCAGTAAAGTTATCTTCAGGTACACATAGTCAACATTTTCTAAGTACAATTTATCTAAAAAAGATTTAAATAAAACTTAAACTTCATAACGTCCTTTTAATAATATTTTAGTTTTGTAGTTTTCGCTTTAAATATTTTTATTATTTATATTCTCTTTTTTGTTTGTAAATAATATTTACATTAAAAAATATGTACATAAATGTATATATAAGTATATTAAATTAAAAACAAAGAAACCTTGTTGTCTAGACGATTTTTTGCAGAAAAAGTGTTTTTAATTACGATGGAATTTTTTAAAAAAATATGTTTATTTATTTAGTTAATTTAACAAAAAAACAAACATTATTGTTTCTATAACGCAAATATTTTTTACAACAGACGTATCCAGAATAATAAAGAAGTAAGTATGTATAGTTGGTCGCCCCGACGACATGATACCCTATGTCAAAGTTTATACAGATAAATTTTCGAGACCCATAGGCAATCATGAATCCTGAATCCATGAATCATGAATATTTTATGAGATTAAAATTCATATAACGGTTCTTTGAGCCGACTATTATTTAGATATCTTCATTTACATGAAATTTGTTTTGTCTATTAGTAGGGATTTTAGGATGGGGACTTACATTGGAACTATGGTGAGATTTCACATGTCATAGTAGTTGATATTTAAGTTATCGTGCGCTAAAAATTATATCAATACAATACATTTGTAAAGAAAAAAATAATTACAGTACTTTTCGTTTATAGTCTCTACCGTTTTTAGTCACATTAGCGATATAGTCCATTTTATCTTTATTTTCTGCCGCTTTGAGCAAATTTCATAGGAAGTATTTACGTTACAGTCCATTTGGCGATTTAATCACATTTGGTATATATTCCATTTATCAGTGGCTAGTAAAGACAAAAGTAAAACCAATTATATGCGTTATAGTCACATTAGCAACATGTCCCAAGTTCCTTTTAGTTTTCGAAGCACAAACCATATAAAAGAACTGACGTTTAATTTTTTTCAGCAACTCTTAACTCGAAAAAAGATTGGGTTTTGCCTTGGTATCAGGGATGATATATTTTGTTATTATTTTAGTAAAGCAATAAGTCTCCATCAATAGTCTTAAAAACAATAAATCACCAGGTATAGACGGAATCTTCGCTGAATTATTAAAAGCAGACTCTTTTACGAGCGGCAAAATAAGCCACCCAATCATCCGCACCTTTTGGGAAAATTAAAGTCTGCCCGACGAAGTGATAGAAGGTATAATAATAAACATTCCGAAGAAGAGAGATCTAAGGAACTCAAAAAATTGGCGTGGTATTACTTTGCTTTGTATGGTCAACAAGGTCATTGCCCAAATAATCGCCAAACGAATCTCCGCAAGGGTGTCACCAGCACTCAGACAAGAACAGCCGGGGCTTAGACCCCACAAATCCACTATCGACCATATAAACAGTCTCCGTGTTATCGTCGAGCAATCAGTTGAATGGCGATTACCACTCTATATGTACTTTATCGATTTTGAAAAAGCATTCTACAAATAAAATCACAGCGTGATTTGGAGAGCACTTCGGTGAAAAACGTCCCGTATAAACTTATCTCACTTATTGGGTGCCCTTACCGCAATGTCAGCTGTCGAATGAAACATGGTAAAGCGTTAAGCAGGAGGGTAAAAGTGGAAATCGGTGCTCGCCAAGGTCCTGTATTATCACCATTTCTATTTAATATAGTCTGAGACACAGTTTTTAAAAGTGCCCTACAAAACGGAAAGGGAATTACTTGGGGACTGCAAGGCCGCTTAAACGATCTGGATTACGGAGATGATATTTGCCTATTAGCTCACAGCTTCTCAGATCTGGCATCAAATCTGCGAAACATAACAACAACAACAGATGCGGCTGGACTTAAGATTAACACTGCTAAAACCAAAACACTGCGAGTAAATGCGACGTCTCAGGAATTATTTACAATATGAAGCAATCAAGTGGAGGATGTTAGCCAGTTTTGTTATCTTGGGAGCATTATTTCCTAAAATGGCGGGTCAATTGAAGACATTGACAATCGTGCACAGAAAACGGGACACAGTTTCGGTCGTTTAAGACCCATTTGGAATTCGTCTTCACTATCTCAGCGCACAAAGCTTAACATTTTCAACACAAATGTCAAGTCCATTCCCCTTTACGGTTGCGAAACATGGAACGCTGCCTTTCGAGACATGCAGAAGATCCAAGTGTTTGTTAATCAGTGTATTCGCAGGATATTGCGAATATTCTGGCCTAGTGTGGAATCCAACAATAGGCTTTGTGAACCATCCAAACAACCACAACTTGCCAAAGAAATAAAAAGACGTAAATGGCGGTAGATTGGCCACACGTTAAGAAGATCACGAAACCACATTACAAGAAATGCCATAGACTGGAACCAGCAAGGAAGTCGAAGAAGAGGACGCTCATACGTGGAGAAGGCAAATTGATATAGAAATGTCCGGAATGGGTAAAACCTGGGGCGAAGTGAGAACGTTGGCACAAGACAGGAATATGTTCAACCAATTTATTGAGGCCATATGATCGTTATAGGATCGATGGGAACACATATATATATATAAACCAATAAGTCTGCTGGCCGTGTGCTAAAATAAATAATTTTTTATTTTCTTTATTCACATTAACAGATGATATCGGATTCGGTTACATGCTTCATAGTGGTATATAAGTTAAAGTAATTACACAGAAAACATTATTAAATTTCTCCAATCACCAAATTTGTTTTAAATTCATAATATCAAGCAAACAATTTGTTGATTTTGCATCTATTACCAAAATGATTATATTGATTATTAAAAATTTTTAAATTTTGAAAAAATATTTTCAATAAATGATATTTTTAATTTTAATTAAAAAAGTGATCAAAAAACTTTGCCATTTCAAACAATGTGTTAATTTATTTAAATAAATATTGACAATTCCCAACAACAATTCTACATGTTTGAATTATTTTATTTTAAACGAAAAAAGTCAATTAAGATTTTTTGTTATTTAATTAAAATTTTAGTTGAAAATTTATTTGAAAACAACTAAAATGTTAATAAAATCAAAATAAAATTTTTAATTTTCTTTTGATTCAATTATCACATTGTTTAAATTTAAATACTTTTTAAACCATTTTTTTAATTCATAAAACACTTTTTTCTGTGTTACTTTTGCCCTTTTAAACAATATCTTTCATATTCCAAGATTCACTGTGATTTTCTTTTAGATTTATTTTAATTAATTTTTATACTTTTTGTTTCTATCATTTATTTTATACTTTTAGTTTTTATTATTAACTTCATTTAATTTCCATTATTATATTAAATTTTTCATTAAAATTATTCTTAAAATATTTTTTCCGAACCTTACTTTGTTATTTTCTGGTTTCTTATTTTTTTACACACGATCGTTACTATGATTCTTTCAGGATTTTTAATTTTATTGCTACCACACGCGATCCTTACTAGTTATTTTCAGGAGTTTTTTCGAGTGTGATTATTTATGAGTTAAGTTATTATTTCTAGATTGTATTTCAGTGTTTATTATTAATTGTGCATTACTTGCTGTAATCAATTCATTTTGCTTGTCAAACAGTGATATCATCGTGATCCGGCGTGCCATCTTCGTATTTCAGGGCAGTCCCAATAATATCAATTCTACGCCCGTGTCTGTGGTGTATGCGTAAGGATTCTATTGCTTTTTGTATTTGGTCAACATCTGATTCTAGCAATTTCCGCATGTGCGATTTTGGTAATAGATTTGTTAGGTTTCTAGTCTCTTCTGCCATAGTTGTAAAATTTGATAGGTCTGTTACATGGGCCAGAACTCCATAAGCGTCCAATATTGCTACGTACCCACCTGCTATTAGGATATAGCGTGAGACAGAGTAATCCAGGATGGCAGCATGGTTGGTGGATACAATTATTGTAAATCTTAGGGTGCTGTAAAAAGGAAACGAATGTTATCCTTGTAAACTATTTTATTATCAATCCTTACAGTTGTCCCTAGATCCTGCTGAACTACTCTTTCGACAAATGTTTTACTAAATTTATTTCCCAGACGTTTATTTACTTCAACGTAAACTTTTTCTCCGGGTCTGTATGTTTTAACTACTGTTTTTTTATTGTGATAACTAAGATCAGCCTTTTGCTTTGCTAGTGTTTTGCATTGAATTCTTTCTCTTAAATCATCTGATATAGATTAAATTACATCAATTGGTCTAAGTTCGGTGGTTGAGTGAATTGACCTGTTATATCTTGTGGTGGCCATTAGGACTGATTCTATTGTGTCTTCAAAAGCGCATTCTAATTTAAGCCATCTAGCGATTTCAGTTAATGTTCCGCGGAACCTTTCAACTTGGCCGTTGGAAGAGCTATGCATTGGTGGGGTTGTGTAAACTACAACACCGAAGTTATTTTTGACTAATGATTTTATGGTTTGTGAATTCAGGGATTTTTTGTTATCACAAATTATTGTTTTTGTTTCCTTAAAAAAATTCAAAATTTCTATAATCAGTATGCGACTGATTTTCTGACAAATCCTGATAAGGTTGAATACCTGGGTCTCCTTGATAATCGGGAATTTCTTCAAAAAATTCATTTTGTGCGACTTCATGTCCAAGATGGTTGATTCTTTGGATTTTTCTAGGGATTTGTTTATCGGGCATTATATCCCTTTTTTGTGCTTGAAACTCTTGAAAATTGTTAGTTTGCACTGTTCGCATGCTTACGTAGGTATCGACTGGCTGGGGAATATGCGCAGGGTTAAAACCCTGTTGGATTGTGTATTGGGCTGAGTTTTGCCTGAAGCTGCGAACATTTGGATGAAATTGGAAATTAGAATTTGCAGTATTATGATGATTAAGACTGATTGAACGGCTGCCGATGCCGATTTTGAAAATGTTGCACATTTTGTTGCCCAAAGTGGCCTGGAGTGGCTTGTGGGTGGGCCGGTTGCTGACTGAAAAAGCTTTGCCT
Organism: Pollenia amentaria; assembly: GCA_943735925.1. Lineage (NCBI taxonomy): Eukaryota > Metazoa > Arthropoda > Insecta > Diptera > Polleniidae > Pollenia > Pollenia amentaria. The sequence goes on along the minus strand of OX031009.1, from coordinate 204,012,247 downwards.
AACATTTTGTTGGCTTTGCCTTGGGGGTAGCGGGGCCAAAGGGTTTTGTAGAGCCCTATTTAGTCCATGATTATAGAAAGCTGCGGATTGGCATCGGTTTTGATTAGTTTCCAGCTCTTGGGCTAGAGCCAACGCAGTCGGTAAATCAGAGGGCTTACAAGGGAGTAGTGTATCGCATAAAGGCTTCTTGAGGCCAGAGACAAAAACTCGCAGTGCGACGTCTCTGTATTTTTGATTAAGTGACTTAATTAAAGCATCATCGCCTTCATTGGACATTATAACTTTATTGAAAATAGCGGTTAGTTTCCGTTCTACTTCATCGTAGAACTGAACAATTGATTTCTGACCTTGCCTGAGTGTAGAGAGTTCTTGCTTTTATGTAAATATGGACTTCTTGTCCATATAAGTGAAATCTAGTCTAGCTATAATGGCATTAAAATTAAGAACCGTATTGTAGGCGCTTAGTGCAGCGTCCGCGCTCCCTAAGACTTTATTTCTCAGGATCCCTACCGCTTGGTAATATTTATAACTCCCTGATAAGCTTCGAATAGCTTCTGCGCTGTGATGGCGGCTTGGCGCCAAGAAACATATCTTTGCGGTTCACCCCTGAACTCAGGGACCTACTTGACTATATCTAAAGTTTCGTCACACTGCACACCTGGTATGATCTCTATTCCCTTATATTCTTCGACCACGGACGATGGTTGTAAACTACTAACTCTTGCAGTCAAATCATTGACTGTTCAATGGCAGTATCTAAAAGCGTTCTTAAATTTGCTGGGTCCATGCTATTTCTATTTCCTACTGTGTTTGCTACTTCCCCGTCAGAAATTACCAAGTCTCTTATCCTGGCTGAAAGTTTTTATGTTCGTCTGTGAATTTCTTCTTGACTGTCCATAAACTTTTGAGAAATTAGCAAACATTACTAAAAAATTTCCAAAATTTTGAAAACTACCGCACGATTCTTTATAAAATTTAAATCTGATTTTTTCAAAGATTAGTTTAAAAAAAAATTTCAAATGAGTTTATTTTACTTTAAAATCCGAAAGCTATGTAGTCTAATATAAAATTTAACTCTAATTAAAATTTTTTTAAATTTTAAACAAAATGGTAGAAAATACAAAACTAAAATAACACCAATTATTACTTATAATGCTTACAAATAAGTCCTCATGTTGTTCCGCAGCTGCAGCAATATGACTTGTGGGATAGTAGTTGTTTAAGCTCTTTCCCTTGGCAGTTGGGACTTATCTCGGCTTTATTTATCTTGCTCCTTAAATTGTTCAAACTTTTGGTTTTTTTTTCAGTATTTTGACTGCATAATTTTTACTTGAGATTTTTTTTTTGCACTGTGTTATGTCTTTTGTCTGTTTTTTACCTTTTCCAAATTGGTGTTTTTTATACTTTTTACTAAGTTTTGTCTTAATTTTATTTTTATAGCTCCGTTGCAGTTTTTTTGTATTTCAATTAACTGTTTTAGCACTGTATTGTGCCTTTTTTTAATCACTATATGGTGACTACTTTTTTTAAATTAATTTAATTAATTAGATTTTTATTAATGTTAGTTTAGTTATTTTTGTTTTAGTAATTTTTTTGATAATTTTAGATTTTAATCAATTTAATTAATTTCTTGTTTTAAGCAAGTATTGTGCATTTTTTATTCACTATAATATATTATGGTGACTGGGTTTTCGTTGCTTTGTAAAATCTATGATTTCTCTTTTTTTTTTAACAAATCTGTGTTTAATCCAAATTTAGATATTTTTAATTAGGCTTAAGTTCATTTTTTTTTTTTTTTTTTTTTTTTTTTTTTTCTTTTTTTTTATTGATAATTTTTCATTCTTGACTGCGCTGAGACAGGTTGCCCAGACTAGTTTCGATTGTAACCACACAATCTCGTCGGTGGGGTTTGCCGTTTTACTCACTCGACTATTGAGGCCGGGCGACGTCAATAGTCAAACATCAATCCTTAAACCAAATGGCATTTCACTTTGGTAGATCGAAATTTGCTTTTTGAATGAATGATTATCTATTTTAATTGATTTACATGTTCTTCCTAACTTCTGTTTTTTCGTACTCTTTGTCAAGAATTCTTCTTGAAGTCCAAAGTACATTTTTTTTTTGTTTTTTTTTGATGTTTTTGTCTTTCTTTTTTCTTGTTGACCATTTTTAGCACAACTTGAAGGACAAATGTAAACACAGCTCGTGCCTTAGCTGTTAACAATAATTAGTATTGTGGGTATTTTATTGAACTGTTAATGGTGTTTAGTTTTTATAAAATCTTATGATTTCTTTTTAACTATTCTTTCACAAGTCTGTGTTTTTTTTTAATCTATGATTCCTTTTTTTTACGTTGTGCGCCAATTATATTCTAGCCCAATCCCGACACTAAAAATAATGCTTATAACACATTAGTTTTTTTATTAAGGAATGTTTTTTTGTTTATTTTATTTATTAAAGAATGTTTTGGGTTTTTTTTAATTACAAATTTTAATGGTTATTAGTTTAACTTAAGTTTTACAATTATGCAAGCTTGAGTGTCGAAACTGATCTAAAGTTTTTGATTAAAATAAAATAAAGAGCTCCACAACATCATGAAAATGTAAAGGCAAAAGAAAAGACAACGACAAATATGCCTACCGGCAGAATGGATTCACATTTCGGAATGTTGAATAAAAAATGCAAGGTAGCGTCTGCAACAATTTTAATATTTTAATCTTAATATTTTTATTGCGGGTGCAGCGCTCATTTTTAGAGAATTCATATTTCATGTGGACGGAATGATTAATAAAATGCACGGTAGCGTCTGCTACAGATTTGGCATTTTTAGTCTTTAGTGTTTTTGTTGCGCGTGCAGTGCTCATTTTGCAAATGTTTTAATATTACAAAGAATTCGACAGAGTTAAACTTCCGTACCTTAACTTATATAAGTGAAATTTGTTATAGCGTTATATAGTATAAACGTGGTTTTCTGAAAGCTCCTTAATAAGGGACTTAAGGTCAATTATGGACCGATTATTACAAAATTGCATGGTATTATATCTGGCCATATGAAGCTAAATTGGACTGATACGGTTTACGCCGTATTAAAAAAATTTCCCAGAGTGGGCAATATATGGGGAATATGGTAAATTATGTACCGATCTTCACGAAATTTTACAGTGTGATTTTAAGTCATATAAAAGAAATTTTTGTGCAAAACCTTATATCAATCCAATTATACCACCATTTATGTTATATTTGGTAACAAAATTATAAATTCGGGTGATACTTCCAAAATTGGATTTATAAGTCTCATCCTACCGATTCTGGTGGATTTCAATCTCAACTCTTAGTATAACTAGCAGCAAATTGACAATAACACTAAGTGACCGTGTTTTCAACAGATGCACAGGCGGATGGACGTTCATAGAATATTTTACAAGTTTTCTGTAATGAGAAAAGTCAAATACATTTGAAATGATATTCCAGTTTAAATAAACACTATTCGCCCAGAACAAATATCTGAAATACAGTACTGATCTGTCTCCGTATTTATGTATATATGTTCAAATCAAGCCCTGTTAAAGAATATATATTACTTGTGTTTTATATTGTTGAATTAAATAAATAAATATACATACTTTTCCATGAAATTTTATCGTATAGGAAAACACTTTTTCTAAAAAAATCGTCTGGAACTATTATTTTAACCACAAGGTTTCTTTGTCTTTAGTTTAATATACATACTTATATATACATACATTTATGTACATATTTTTTATTTAAATATTATTAACAAGCCAAAAGTGAATATAAGTAATGAAAATATTTAACGCGGAAACTACAAAACTACACATATTATAAAAAGAACGTTGTTTAGTTTTTTTTTTTAATTTTATTTTAGATAAATTGAAAATGTTAACTTTTGCTTACTTCAAACTTTTCAAGACTTATGTCAACAGCTACAATTACGCCAAAGACCGAAAAACCAAATTCCAATTGGTTTCAGGATATAGTCTTCGGAAAAATCAAGTTTCAGCCAAAACATAATTGAGATCATAAAATCCAAGAAACAGCTAAGCTACCAAAACCCAAATGGGGTTTGGTGTGGAGAAATTCCACACGAGAAGGAGTTTATATTTAATGTGTTACACAGTGGTTTTAGCCATTGGCCTCATAAGAAGTCCACTCATTAAATATTATAAGTCATCACTAGAAAATACAAATAATTTGTTAAAAAGTATATACCATCACTAGGAAAAAAAATACAAAAGAGCACGACAGAAATGTCATTTATTTAGTTTTTATTCATTCTTTCACGTGCAAAAAAAAATTTTTATGATGAAAGATGAGAAATATCGAAATGTAAGCAAGTTGTTTTCATTTTTAACATCTTCCACTCATTCCTCTAAGATGTGCTCAAGTGTTAAAAGGCTATAATACCCCATTTCGGAGGAACGTATTGAAAATGTTAAAAATGTGAAACAGGCATTCACACTTGAAATATCTAACTTCTACTATCAATTAAAATTGTCTGAAAAAACAAATTTAAAAACAATACCAAAATTTGTTTGGAATAATATTAAAAACATTAAACAAAAAAGACTTCCAAAAAAGGAAAAACTTGACAAATTTAAACGCTGCTTGCAAAACAAATGCCATTTGTCAGTGATGCCAAAATAATAGAAGAATTTATTTCTACTTTCCTAGTAATTACACTAAAATAATCGGAAAATGTAGAATGAAATAAAATGTATATCTTATGGAAACATTTCAACACCTTCGCAAATTGATAGATGATAGATGTTGATAAGTGTGAAAAGTCTTTGACGATTATTTTCGATGATTTTTTAAATATGTAATCTCAAAAAACGTTATATTATTTCTGTAGCTTGCAACTAAAAGGGCCAATATCAAAATATTAACTTTTGAGAATATGGCAATTGAATTTTTTTTATAGATGAGGTCTTAATTAAATAGGCTAGCAACACCCTATGAAGTTGTTCTGAATAAAATTAGACATTAGATGTTTTAGCAAAATAAAATAGAGTAACAGAATCATTGTGCAACGATTACCTTACAATAGCCCTTTTGGCTACAAGCCACAGATTAAGGATAACTCATGATTATTTTACGAGAGTGTAATGTAATCGTGATCATTTTTGAAGTTTATCTAATCATATCATCCGCTTATAGTAAGCGGGCAACACTGAAAGTTAACATTTACAGTTAAAATAATCCAACGATTAGTAATCAATATTAGCTATGTACAAGGTACATACATATGTAAATATATGTATGTACATATGTATATTAAAATATTTTTGTCTTATAATACATAGACAGCTAAATAATAAATTCCTAAAACTTATTATTGTAAAACTTCTTAACTACTACATTAAAAAAACTATCAGCATTAATTATTAAATAAACATAAATAAGATCCAAGAGAAAACGTATAAATATCAGCTGCAGAAAGACACGATATCAGTTAAATTAAATTTTTTAAAATGAAAACATTCAAAATAGTGTTGACGGTTGTACTCATTTGCTTTATACAGTCGTCGCCTGTTTTTGGCGAAAGTTACGACTTGTCAAACCCAAACAAAGCAGTCTACGATCTATTCAAAGAAGGACAACGAGGCTTTGACGAATTGTGCACTCAACAGAACCCAGAACTAATACCTAGATATGCAGAAATATTGGCCACTGCCTCCAGTACATTAAAATCAGGAGAAGTAGGCTTAAAACAATTATGCCCTATAATGGAACCAGATCTAATATCTAAATATGCCGATATATTGACCCGTGCCATTGCTTTGAATAATGTTTTTGAAGCTGAAGCCAAACTAAAAGAGATATTCTACAATCATCCTAAGCATATTGCTGAACGTATAATCGCCCAAGCCATAAATAAACTGGTTTCAAAGCACAATTTTCTTATGTTGCCCTCCTTGTTATGGAGTATTTATGACCCAATGGATTCGGAATTACTTGAAATGTTGCTGAATGCACCGAAAGAAACTTACCACAGTGTTAGCAAAAAAACAACATAAAGATAAATACGAATTTTTTCAAAACTTCTCGCACATGTTGCTTAAGATAAAACAGGATGATATGTACGCTAACACGACTCAGAGCTTTCAAGCAACTGTGGAAAATACAATAAAAATACTGCCACCGCATTTTTCTTCATTATTTTTTGAGCGTTTTTATATTATTAATGTAGAAACTCAGAGGTACATTTATACAGCCGAAAATGAAAAGTGGCATTCAACTGATCGCGGCATTTGGCTGTGGCCTTGGAATGGTAAATTGGATAGCTTCTTCTATATTCGCGCTGAATTTAAAGAAGTTAATTCAGCTAAAGGGACACAACTAAAAGTAATTCTAATTGGTCCTACAACCAAAGCTTATTACTCTATGATTGAAAAAGAAAAGGAGGTTATTGGTTTGAAGACAGATTCATATGGCATGTGGGATATTGAGCATCTGGATGATAATCGTGTTTTTATTTCTCAATTTGGCTATAGAATATGCGCTGCAGATGATCTTGATGTTCTAAGACGTAAAGTTAAGGGACGCAATGATTATTCTTCAATAGATCCTCATTGTCAATGGCATCTGGTAAAGTGTAAGATTTAGTGTAATATTTAATGCATGTAACGTAATCCCCATTATTCTTTAATGAAGTTATTTTGCTAAATTTAATTTTCTTTTACGCCATTTATTTATATCTATATACACACATATAGATAATTTATGGGGGATTTCATGTCAAGTGATCCAACTATTGAAACCGATGGCTTCCGATTGTGATGAAATTTGCACCAAGGTATGAGTTTGGATTTTTCAACAAGATCGGTCAAGAACTCTCTGAGTTATAGGGGCTCAAAATCTGACATTTTGGCACAACAGGTATTTATTCAAATTCATGCAAGTTATTGCCTATTGTAATTAGCATATTTTTTTCCAAGTAGCTTAGATATTTATTTCATCAATCTTTCGAAAAAAAATGAAAAATTTTTTTTTACTGTTTTTAAAATAAAAATTTTTTTTTTTAATTTTTTCAAAATGGGCCCTTTTTATATTCAAAAGTCTTTTCCTTTAAGAGCTTTATGATCGCTAGGTAGGGTGCGATTGAGATATCTATCAAAATATATGTTTTGTAACTCAAAACAACACTTTTTAAATTTATATCATATGCTTAGCATATGCTGGAACCTGTCCCTATTTGTGTGTAAGTATTTCTTAAACATTAAAAAAAACTTATACTGAGAAACTTGAAAATTAAAAAAGTGCTGTTTCGAATTACAAAACATATGTTTGATGGATATCCCACAAAAAAAAGATACCATTTAAAAAATAAAGCTAAAAATTTTTTTGGATTTTTTTTTTTGAAAGATTGATGAAATAGCTATCTAAGCTAATTGGGACAAATTTTGCTAAGTAATAAGTTACATGGATGAGAACAACCACCTGTTTGGCCAAAATGGAAAATATTTACACACTTAAACTCAGAGTTCTTGACCGATCCAAACTATTGCCTAAAAGGACTTCCCGTGGTGCAAATTTCATCCCAATCGAAAGACATCGGTTTTAAAAGTTGGATCACTTCACATGAAATCCCCCATATATATATATCTTTATCTACTTATCGCTTTTATGTACACAATTATTAATAAACTTCAAATAATACGCACATTAGAAAAACTTGTGTTTATTTAGTAGGTACGAAGGGGAGTACTATTCTGATCGTTTTGATCATTGTAATGCTGTGTGAAACAGTAATAATAATCACAAAGTTTTAAGTTTCTAGCGCAACTTGTTTTGTAAATAAACGATTATAAAGTAGGGCAGGAATAATATGCAAATTCATTTGTTCTCTGGAACGCTTAAATCAGTGCCAATATTGCTAATTAGTTTATATCGAATATTATAGTTTGGAGATGTCTGCAGTGGTGCTAACCGTTTTCTTTTTAGGTAAGCTCTTGTTTGTTTCAAAACGAAGGAGTTTGCACAACATATATTCGCATAACTTTTTTTTAATTTGCGCAGTCGTTTTAGAAAACTAATTTTTTTTGGCAAAAAAATTAATTTTTTAGGAATACTTCGAAATTTTAGTTTTTTAAAACAGCCTAAAAATTTTGTCTACAACTTTTGATATTACATAATCACAAAAGATGAAATACATTTTTGTAATTAACGAAATAAAACTTTAAATATTAAAAACATTTATTTTTGTTGTTAAATAAGCTTAAGTTTTTATATAGAAATTTATTCTACTTCCTTCTGCAGATTCCAACAAATATCGCCTAAAAGCGAATCAAGTTTTTTGTCACAATACCAGTGTTGGAGTCTGGCTGTTACTTTGTGAAATCTCTCGCCATGTTCATCAGACTCGGCTGGTGATTGTTCATTAATTTTCCCTGCATGACGATAAGTGTGACCAGATCATAAAACTTTTTACAGCTAAATCTGGCATTAGACATAGCCAAATTATCTAAAAATGTTTTTAAAAAAATTTAGATTTTTGTAAAAAATTTATTACCAGTATGAAATTTTATTTGAAGTTAAAAATATTTTAGTGACTTATTTTTTTAACGAATTTGAAATAAATGGTTATATTTAAGAAGTGGGTTGATAATGGTTAAAGATCAGATATATATAAATATGTAGCACAGGTAGTTCATTAAATTTTAAAATTGAAACGATTTTATTTCTGTGCTATACAAATTAGATCATTTTATTTCTTATAGTTATTAAAGGAAAAGTTGAGCTTTTAAAATTATTATTTTTTCAGCAGTTTACAGCAAAAAATGTTTTCAAACATTTAAACTATAGATTTTTTATTTATATACAAATTTAAATTTCCTTATACTTTAATATCGTAATATTAACGGGCAATGCATTTTTACAATTAACATGACGGGGGCATTTCTACTATTCCCGTTCTTAACATAAGAATTATCCATTTTCATTTTGGGTCCAACTATTTCTGTCAAAATTTATTATAATTTATAAAAAAATTAAAGTAAAATTATTAAAACTATTCACCAAATTAAGAGAATATAAAAACATTTATAAAATTGAGAAATAAAATGCCAAGTGCTAAATAAAAAATTTTAATGTTAAATTTAGCTGCAAAAATACAAAAAGGGTCACACTGATCACGATCCAAAAAATGTATTTTCAATGACATACTGCCTGTTTATGCGCGAATTAAGTTTGTGCCCATATTTAATTATTCGTAACTGTACAAAAGGCGAATTGGAATATTCCTGTCGCTCTTCACCTTTTGTTCTCTTTTTACTATCACTTGTGAACTAGCATCAGTGTTGCAAAATTGAAATTTTGAAATTGTACTGAACTTCAACTAAAAGAGTATTTTTCCCACAAAATGGTACTTTTTGTTAAAAAAAAAAATAAAACAATCATTTATAAGAATAAAAGGAACAAAAAATATTTTATTAGAATTCATTTATTTATGTATTTTAAAACATAAACTGCCGTATTTATAAAAAACTAAAATGGATATGAAATCTGTTTTAAGAAAAATTTTTATGGAAATTTTGTTTTAAAATACGTTTGAAATCTATTTTATTTTTTATGAATACGGCAGAAATTATTTATATATAAGGTACACATGTAAATAATATTTTGCATAAGATTAAAAAATAGTTCATATTTTATATGAATAAGTAAATAAATTAAAAATTTGATTTTTGTACATATAAATTTACACTGGTAGGCTATTTATATTTTAACTTTTGCAAAGTTTCATTACTCAGACTTTTATATTAAATTCTTAGAACTGAGATCTAAAATAAAGTTAAAAACATTAGTGTTTTAAAATAAAGCTTTTAATTCAGTGTTATAAATAATGCAAAGTTACTTTAAGAGATCATAGTTTTCTTTTTCGTTTGGAAATAACACAACTAACAATGGTATTATGCTCTTGGTTTTACCGGAAACAATATTTTCTGGACTGAAGCTGCTTATCATTTTTAAAGTTTTGTTTTCAAAACAAAATTTAGTTCTTAGTGATTCGCAAAATTTCAAATAAAATGATTTTGCAGTTTCTTTCAATTTGTAAACAATCTCCTTGTTAACTTCGCATGTTTCTATAAATATGTCAAATTGAGTTCCACAAAAAATTTCATTTAAGGGTAAATTGTTTTCATGTAAATTTAAATTTTCTACTGACATATTATTCAATGAATCTTGTACATGTCGCCACCCTAATGTCTTTCATTAATCTCTTACATTATTAGTGTACTATATTTCACATGTAGAGGGCTCTAAACTGCTATAACATGTACTAAAAATTATATCTCCTTGCTTTTGAAATCCCATAAACTGTATTGTTAAGTTAGTTAAGTCTTAGAATTAGAAGAACAAACATTGTTGAATAAAAGAATTTCTACTATAAGCAAATCAACTACTGGCTTTTATTTGGCATCTACCTACCAACAAAGATTTTAACTCTGGTCCTTCAATTTTTCATGGTCCTCTACGAACCGGATAACCAGGGCCGTGGATTCTACAAGCACTTTATTTTCTTCCAATAAGAAAATAATTTCGAAGTTTGTCGTTTTCCTTTTAATAAGAAAAACAAATTCAACAAGGGTACTCAGAAAATATTTCAAATATGCACAATTTCTAATAAGGGTTTCTGGGTAATCTATGCAAATAACAAAGCAATCAAATTCTTCAAGTCACCTACTCTGGAATAATTCTCATGCAACAATTAATTCAACAAGAATTCCGGTGTAATTCATGCAAAGATAAGTATTAATTTTCAATAAAAATTCAAATTACTTCAGCTCAAGCTATTCACAATAGATTAAAATCATCTATCCAATGAATTTGGTCAATTATTTTTAAAATCAAATCTTCATCAACGGTCACCGTATCACTCCATCTACATTCCAAATTACATAATCAATCATCCAATTAAACGTTTCTCATCAAAGGAGGTACCGATTACATAATTAACATCACTAAGCTGTCAAAAGGAATTTTCTGTAAGTTGCTCTTTTTACTATTCCATTCCAATAGCAATGCGGTGTTAAAACGAGACGGTACAGAAAAAACGTGAAGGTCGGTAAAAAACCCTAAAAATTAAATAAAATCGTGAAAAAACGCAAAGAAAATTGTTAAAAAACTTTAAAACCATTACAAACAAGAAACTTTGAAAGAAAAACAATAAGATTCTGATAAAAAAGTGATTAATTAAAATAAAATCGTTTAACAAAAAACCAAGATCTTCTCATAAAAAAAAAAAAATACAGCCAAACAAAAATCTGTGTAGAAAACAACAAAATCAGTGTCTAATTTATATAAAAAAAAAAGTTCAAACCTCGACTATTAAAGAGAAAATAATTGGCGGTATATTTCTTGCAAAAAAAGTGTACATTAATTTCCATACATCAAATTAACAAAAAAATCGTAAAACAACAAATATATTTCCTAAAAATTTAAACGGTATTTTTGGTGTAATTATTGTTGTATTTAAAAAAAATAAAATCTTAAAACCAATATTTTTGCTAAAATTCAAACGGTAATTTTTTGGTGTAACCACTATAACTACTATTGTAAAAAAAGTTGAGCGGTATTTTTTTTGATGCAAAATAAAATTCGAAAAAGATGAAGCGGGAAATAGTGCTGGAAAAAAAACAACAAAAAAAAAATACAATTGCCTTTACAAAATTTCAAACGGTATTTTTCGGGTGTATTTGCCTACAAATTATACCAACATTTCAAATCTTCAGATGTGAATTTGTTCAAAAGAAGTTCAACAACAATTTTGGCATACGTGCATATCGTTTACCGTTACATTTTTTTCCTTAAATTTTTCGAAGTGGTTGTTAAAAAAAAAAAAAAACCAAAAATTCTCTTCACTCTTTTCAAAGTTGTCCCAACTTGTGTTTCATAGTTCACACCGTTCCACTTCAATCGCTATATTCAAAGCTCATTTGTAAGACAAAAATCCAAAAGCAAAAACTGTTGAAAACACATTATCCATAAAAAGAAACGTTTTTAAAGACTTAAAAAAAAAAAAAAGGAAAAAGTTTCGAAACATGTGTTAATCTTTTAATTTCTGGTTGTAGGTGTAGCAACATTTTTTTCTTTTTTTAACTTGTTGCCGACTTTTGCTTATGATCATTTGCTTTTACTTTTAAATTCGAAGCTAGCAACATTTAACTTATTTTCCAACACCAAATAAAAACAACAACACAACAAAAATATAAAGAGAAAGACAAAAAAAGCCTTTTCAATAGTTATTTTTTTTGGACAAACACAGCTGACATTAATAAAAGAAGAGCGAAGAAATAAAAGTTTTTTTTTTGTAGCGATTTTGTTGGACAAACATAAACAACAATATAAAAAAAAAAAAAACAGAAAACTTTAAGAATGCTTTCATTGTACTTTTTATGATAAATTCGTGAATTTAAATTTAAAAAAAAAAACATTATTTTTTAAATTCTCATATACAAAAAAAAAATAATAAAAATCAAATTAAATTGATTTGTGTAAAATTAAATTTCAAATATCTTAAATTAATTTCAACAACATAAAATTAGAAAAAAGACACAATCAAATAAAAAAAAAAAATAAAAATAAAATAACGTACACTCCAAGAAAAACCATTCACTAAAAAGACATCTCGATTAAAAGAATAATAAAAAAATCAATAAATATTTATACCAGCCACAATTTAAATCAACAAAATTTACAATAAAAATATTTTAAATTAATGAAATCACAATAAAACATACATTACATAATTACAAAAAAAAAAACGTTATTGCAAAAAACATTAATTTTTCGTTTCGTTAAATATTAAATATCGTTGAAATTTCGTTCTATTTAAATACAAATTAATTTCGATTGCTGTCGTGTTCGAAGAATTTTTCAACAAAAACGTAAATTTTTAAGCAACTGGTAACTAAAAAAAAAAAAAAAAAAAAAAAAAAAAAAAAAAAAAAAACACCATATTTTATTATTAATTATAATATTGATTTCACAATTTACTATCCTCATTTTCCCATTTATTATCCAATTCTTCTTAACATTTATCACATCAATTAATTTGTGTTCAAGAGTGATCAGAAATAAATTTTTTTTCTTCGATATTGTTAGTTTTTTCCAATTTTCGTGTCTCTTTTGCTATTATTGATTCATAATTCGGTAAAAATCCTTCGTGAGCCTTTGATAACATTTTAAAAGATGACTCACTTACAGCAATTCATAAGATGCACGGATAAACTTATCCAATTCGACGCTGAATTCGAGGAGTCACATCTTTCCCGAGAATCTATAGATTCACTTGAAGTTCATCGCGACGAGATGAAGTCTATTTGGGCAGAAGTTAAACTTATATACGGAAAGGTTCTTGACGAGATTGATAGCACAACTGAGGAAAATAAAGAGGGGGAAAAGAAGAAAAATCAAACAGAAGACGACGACGATGAGCCTGCTGCAAACGATAAAGAGATTGTTACCACAAAGTACCAAACAGCATACTCTACATACGTCCGATTCATTTCTCGATTTAGTTCCCGCATTAATGAGTTATCTTCTCTTAGAGTAACACCTCAACTTCTTCCAAATGAAGCTTCTGGCCCCATGCCTCTCTACAATATGCACCTTCCTCCATGTGATACAGGAATCTTTAAGGGCGATTACCAATCCTGGCCTTCCTTTCGCGACTTATTTACTGCTCTTTATATTAACAATCCACGTCTTTGCAAAATTCAGAAACTTTTTCATTTAAATCGAAACACCAGCGGTGAGGCAAAGGATATTGTTCAAAAATGTCCACCAACAGATGAAGGGTTCGATTTAGCGTGGGCAAATTTAAAGGAACGCTTTGAAAATAAAAGACTGCTTGTTAATAGCCAGCTTAGAATACTTTCTACTCTTCCTCATATTTCACAAGAATCTTGCGAAGATATAAAGAATTTAGTAAGAACAGTTGATAGTTGTGTTTCCGCTCTTAAGCTTTATAAAAAGAACATAGAAGCCTTGGATGATGTGTTCGTTTTTCACTGTACCAATAGTCTTCCTCCGATCACATTAGCTCTTTGGGAGCAATCTTTTAAGAAAAACGAAGATCCCACTTGGTCCCAGATGAGTATATTTCTCACTAATCGTTTCCAAACTCTCGAGACAGTATCCGAAGTTAAAGATTTTAGACAAAATGCTACATCACGGTCAGATAAAACAGAAAATGTCAAAATTAAGCCACAACCAAAACGATTTAATAGCCACCATGCAAATGTTTCTACAAATAATTCTGTCCAGTGTAGTCTGTGTACAAGTCAGCATCCTCTCAGGCAATGCCCTAAATTTCTTGAAAAGAATATCGATGATAGAAATTCATATGCCAAAAACAACAATTTTTGTCTGAATTGTCTCACTAAAAATCACCACGTAACCGATTGTAAAAGTTCTTTTAGTTGTCGTACTTGTCGTAAAAGACACAACACACTTCTTCATAAAGAGAGCATACAACCTTCTGCTTCGGCTACAACTAACAGTTCAGCTTTATCTTTAGAACCCTCAACTTCCACAACTATTCGTTCCAACTTTGCATCAAATTCAAAGTCCGTTGTACTTGCTACTGCCATGGTTCAAATTCACCACAATGGTGTTCAATTTCCTGCTAGAGCATTCATTGATTCAGGTTCCGAGGGGACATTTATTTCAGAACGTCTTTTTAGGCGAATTGGCCTTCCTTTCCAATCAATTAATGCACAAATAAGCGGTTTAAATGGCTCTATTTCTGCACAGTCCAGAAAAATCTGCCAACTAGTGGTTGGTTCAAATGGCTATAGAAATGATAAAGTCGAAATAAATGCTCTTGTTCTTAAAGAACTTTCAGGAAATCTTCCCACCTGTAATATTGATCAAAATATTGTATCAAAAATTCCAAATTTGACATTGGCCGATCCGTATTTTTACAAAAATTCAGAAGTAGACATTCTCATCGGCGAAGATACAATAGATCGATTCGAACTAGATGGATTTATACGAAATATTTGTGGACGTTTGAAAGCAAAGGAAACACTTTTTGGTTGGGTTTTGTCTGGAAATCTTGAGCATGACGCTCCTAATCCTACTAGAGTTCTCACATGCGTTTCTAAAGTGTCTCTTGAAAAACAGCTAACGCGTTTTTGGGAGGTGGAGGATGTTCCACAAAAACCAATAGTTTCACAAGCAGATAGATATTGTGAAGAATTATACGTACGAACTACCCAACGACAAGGCGATGGTCGTTTTATCGTATCACTCCCGTTTAAAAAATCATTTTTAGATGGTTCAGAAGGTTTAGGAAATTCAAGAAGTATTGCTCTTGCTCAATTTCTTCGCAATGAATTACGACTTTCGAAAAATATAGAACAAAAAGTCATATATGATTCCGTAGTCGAAGAATATTTTGCATTGAACCATATGAAAAAAGTCCCCATTCCTACATCTGTTCATAACTTCGGAAACTATTATCTTCCACACCATGCGGTCATAAAGCCAGAAAGTTCCACCACAAAAGTCAGGGTCGTATTTAATGCGTCTTTCCCAACAACAAACGGAACTTCATTAAATGACATGCTATATCCAGGTCCTGTCCTACAAAATGACCTTATCATTCTTCTTTTAAAATGGAGATTTCATAGATATGTCTTTAATAGTGACATCGAAAAGATGTATCGACAAGTTCTTGTCAATCCAAATGATACTCCTTACCAGCGAATACTTTTCCGAAATTCCATTAATGATAATATCCAAGATTTTGAATTAAAGACCGTAACCTTTGGGGTTAATTGCGCTCCTTATTTAGCAATCCGTACTCTTGTCCAATTAGCTTCTGATGTAGAAAACTTATACCCGTTCGCTAGCGATATTCTGAAAAATAATATGTACGTAGACGATGCCTTATATGGAGCTCCTGATATTCCAACGGCACTT
Organism: Pollenia amentaria; assembly: GCA_943735925.1. Classification (NCBI taxonomy): domain Eukaryota; kingdom Metazoa; phylum Arthropoda; class Insecta; order Diptera; family Polleniidae; genus Pollenia; species Pollenia amentaria. The sequence goes on along the minus strand of OX031009.1, from coordinate 203,996,293 downwards.
CAAGCTCGAAATCAACTAATAGATGCACTTAGTTCAGCAGGGTTCAATCTCCGAAAATGGACATCTAATTCGCCAGAAGTTTTAGAAGGAATTCCAAAAAGTCATCTTCTCCAAGAAGATTTTTGCGAATTCGAAGATACAAGCAATGCCAAAACTTTAGGCGTACGGTGGAATGCTAAATCTGATGTTTTCTATTTTTCTGCAAAACCTTTAACCACAAGAAAGAATATTACAAAGAGACAGGTTTTGTCCGAAATTTCTAAATTATTCGACCCCGCAGGTTGGCTTTCTCCGTTTATAATTCTGTCCAAGATTCTAATGAGAAAAGTTTGGGAATCGAAGTCCGACTGGGACGAATGTTTGTCAGATGATTGTCTTCGAGATTGGAATTTATTCTTACATCATTATTCGGATATCAACAAAATAGTAATACCAAGATGGATTTCTTTTGTTCCAAAATGTACTATAGAAATTCACGGATTCTGCGACTCTTCGGAAAAGGCTTACGCTGCAGCTATTTATGTTCGAATTATTGCTAACGAAACAATTACCGTGAATCTTTTAACAGCTAAATCCAAGGTTGCTCCCGTAAAGTGCATTTCGCTTCCTAGACTTGAGCTTTGCGGCGCCGTACTTTTATCCAATATGATTAATTCTATTCTCCCTTCACTTAATATTCCTGAATATTCTCTGTTTAAATGGTCAGACTCTACAATTGTTCTTTCGTGGCTGCGAAAATCCCCAAGTAATTGGAAAACATTCGTTGCGAATCGAGTTTCTAAAATTCTTCAAACTGTCGGATGTGACAACTGGTCCCACGTTCCATCGCAAGAAAACCCAGCAGATATTGCCACAAGAGGACTGTATCCAAGCGATCTATGTAACAGAAATTTATGGTGGCACGGACCGGCTTGGCTTAAGCTTTCACGAAATAGCTGGCCTAAACTTAACCATCAAATTGATGAAACTGAAGAAGAACAGAAACCAATTCGAGTCAACTTTGCATACTTTTCAGATTATAACGATATTTTGGATAGATTCTCAAAGTTTCCTACTGCAATTCGAACCCTTTGCTATATTTTTAGATTTTTGCATAGAACTCACCCAAAGTACAAAGATTCATTTCATTACGATTCCACTCTTATTACGAGCAGCGAATTTACTTTTATGCGAAATCGTCTTATCCTTATAGCTCAAAAGGTTGCTTACCCAAATGAATACAAATCAATCCAAAATAATGAGAATATTCAAAAAACGAGCTCTATCCTGAATTTAAATCCATTCCTAGATTCTAACAAACTTCTACGAGTAAACGGTCGATTAGCTAATTCGCCATTTCTCTCCTATGACGAAAAGTATCCTATTATTCTTCCTTACAAGTGTCGATTTTCTAAACTACTGGTCAAATTTTCGCATATAATTACGCTTCATGGTGGAAATCAACAAGTTTTACGTTTTGTCCGCATGCAATTTTGGATTCCAAAGCTAAAGAATTTAATCAAAACTACTATTCATAACTGCAAGGAATGTGTTTTGCATAAGGCAAAAGTAAAAACTCAGCTTATGTCAGCGTTACCTCCAGAAAGAACTGAGTTACAACGGCCTTTTTACAACACAGGACTGGATTTCGCAGGTCCTTTCGATTTGAAGAACTTCTCAGGGAAAGGCTGCAGAGTAACAAAGGGCTACGTGTGCGTATTTGTGTGCTTTGCCACAAAAGCCATTCATTTGGAAGCAACAACGGATCTTTCGACTTCAGCATTCATGGCGGCCTTTTACCGCTTTATATCAAGACGTGGATATCCGTTAAGGCTATACTCAGACAATGGCAAAACTTTCGTCGGGGCCTCTAAACAAATGGCAAAAGATTTCCTGTTAGCTTCTCGTTCCGAACTTCTATCCACATTCATATATCAGAACATTCAATGGCACTTTATTCCGCCAGGTTCACCGCATATGGGCGGTCTATGGGAAGCGGGAGTCAAAAGCTTCAAAACCCACTTCCGAAAAATCGCTGGTTCGTTCAAATATACATATGAAGAGTTTTCTACATTACTTTCAAGAATTGAATCTTGTTTAAATTCCAGACCGATTTCTCCTATGTCCGAAGATCCAATGGATTTGAATGCTTTGACTCCAGGCCATTTCCTCATAGGTAGCCCTTTCCTTGCTCCTCCAGACCCACAAATTGATAATCAACCAATCTCCATCATCAATCGCTGGCAACGACTGAAAGCTATCCAACAACAATTCTGTCAACGTTGGAAAAGTGAATATCTTAAAGAGCTTCACAAAAGGAATAAATGGAAAACACCAGAAGAAAATATTTCCGTTGGCACGATGGTTGTTATCAAAGACGATAATGTTTCTATCAACGAATGGCGACTTGGTCGTGTGACTAAAATTTACACTGGATCCGATGGCAGAGTGAGGGTCGCTGATATTATAACTCAACGAGGAACTATCACACGTCCTATAGTAAAGCTTATTTCAATACCATCATAACTCCATTTCGTTTGCATAGTTTTTTTTTCTCTTACAAAAAAAATCCTTTCTTAATCCATAGTATATGTATAATGAGAGTTCTACGCCAAATTTACCCAAAAAGCCATTAAAATCACCCAAAAGCCATTAAAAAGCCATTAAAATTACCCAAAAGCCATTAAAATTATCCAAAAGCCATTAAAATTATCCAAAAGCCATTAAAATTTTTCCAAAGCCATTAAAAAGCCATTAAAATTATCCAAAAGCCATAAAAATGTCATAAATTTTTAAAAAAGCAATAAAAATGTCATAAAATTTTAAAAAAGGCAAAATTAGGGGGGAAATTCCTGAACACGTGTTAAAGTAGGTGAAATGAACACGTGTTAAAGTAGGTAAAATTTAAAAAAATTTCAAAAACAAAGTAATAAAAAAAAGTCGTTAAATTTTATAGGATAGCAATGCACAAGTGGTGGGTGCATTGTTGAAGCCTTTCTTTTGTTGTGATCGATAGACAGACAGCCAGACAGACATAGAGATATGTAGATAGATAGACATACAGACCTTGTAGAAGCAATTGGAAAATATTGTTGATAATTCTATCTTTTTTGATCTTTGTGGGAAATTGAGGATTTTCTGGACGATGAAGAGGGAGATACCATCATTTTGAAGGCAAATGATGGTTTTTATTTGGACGAAGATGGAGATCGTTATATTAGGGAAGTAGACTTATGTTTATAGATGTAGTAGTGATTTTTTTTTTAATTCAAAATATATTTTAAGAAATTAATAAATAAATATAAATAATAAAAACTAATAAAATTGAAATTAGAATTTGTTTGTTTTTACAATGGGTGTGGTGGGTAAAATTAAAAAAACATTATCGATAATTTTAATGAATTAGAGCAAACTACATATGTTAAAACTAAGTGTAACCAAAAAAAAAAAAAAACAAAAAATTTTTCTATAAATTGTGAATTTATTTAGTAATTTATTACATTTCATTATAAATTATCAAACGATGAATATTAACGCGGAATTAATTGCTTCATTCAACAAATTAAATATAAAACATATTTTAAGTGTTAAAAATATGATAGGTTGAAAGGACTATCCTATTACAGGAGCTGAACGGGTAACTACAAAATATGGAGATGCCATTGTCTTGGAATTGGATGGAGCTATGCTTTATCTTCCTAAAAGGTTTAATGTCTTAACTGAAAACGATGTTGGGAGCCTATCAACTGGCTCATATATAATTTCAAAGATTCCTTTAGATGACGAAAAGGATAGCATTAATTATAAGCTAGAAATTAAGACGGCTGCTCCTATGAAAGGATATTACCCTTATACTCATTTTAATACATTTAAATAAAATAATTTTTTCAATAAAAAAAAAAATGATTGAACAATAAAAAAAAATTATTATAGATTCTAGTGTTTTTTTTTTTATTTTATTAGTATATATATATATATATATATATATATATATATATATATATATAATATAGAAATATTAATATTTTTAATAAGTTGTAACTGAAATCTTAATGTGGAAAGATGGAGGTTATTGAAGCTTTTCTACAAGAATTTGGAAGTGTAATCTTTGAAGAACATTTGGAATTATTATGTACATTCAAAAGAGAATATACAAATTTTAATGTATATAATATGCCTTGCTCTCACGAAAGTACAAGTGGAGATGTCGTGGGTTTGTGTGGATGCTACTTTTTCTATAAGAGGAAAAAGGAGGTTATAAGAATTATAGAAAATTATAAAAAGATATTAAAATATTTTAGAAGTCTAAATTTATGTACAAGAAAACAAAAATAATTAAATAAAAATAAAAAAAAAAAAAAAAAAAAAGATAAAAGCATTTTTTTCTTTAAATAGAGAGTTTCAAAGCAAAAATATTATTAGTTTACATTTAAAATTCATCGAGAATGTTCAATCTTGTAAGAAGCCCGAAAATATACGACTGTGTATTTGAGTTGGAATATTTTATAAATTTAAAATTAAAGATATCCTGCGGATTTTCCACAGCTCTTGGTTTTAAGCCTATTGTCTGGTTGCATTATAAGGATAGGAACTTCATTGGATTGGACCGGGATGAATGGATAAACCTTATGAGCTATAAGGAATATATTAAGGCAACACTTAATCAGTATGAATTCCAAGATTGTATGAATCTAATTAATAAGGATGAAAAGAAGGATGTTCAATATACATTTCAGTATAGGAATAATATTTGCTATCTCATCCTACAACAGGGAAACCATAAAATAAAAATTGATCCTGAAACTTGGAAATCTCTGACTCAAATTGGAATATTCTTGACGACATTTTTAAGCTGGAATACAATTCTTCGCAAGCAAATCTTATATTTTTATTATGAACATTATATTCCTAATTGCTCTATTTTAAATAAAACAAATGTACAATATTATGAAATTAAAAATATAAATGAAAGAGATATAGAAATTGATTTAACCAGACTTTGTTATGAGTTTGGAAAAAAAATGCAAAATAAAATTAAAACAGATGTTAAAATCTATAGATTATTATTAAGAATGGATAATAAATAAAAAACAAACAAACAAAAAAAATAATAAAAAAAAACAAAATATTTGAGTTTTTTATTAATTCTTTATTTTGAAATTTATTAAAAATTTTAAACATAAATGACCACAAATAAAAGTATTAAATTTTTGATATCTTAAATAGTTATATTTAATGTTTTTACCCAAGTATCTTAAAACTTCTATAGGTGGTTGGAGATTACCAAAACTATCAAAGTATTCTACATTGTCATTATTTTTATAAAATGCTACCCAATGCGTTCCATATCCTCTATTTGAATCCAAGTTTATAATTCCATTCTCTATTCGGTGTGGAGTTTTAGGAAGTTTATCCCTCATATATACTCCTCTAAAATAAGGAATATACTTCTTCCCAAATGTTCTCAAGTCCACATCTGTTAGCGGTCTATTAGGTAGCTGCTTTAATAGTTTTTTGATGAGGTATAAAATATTCCATAGCCTTTTTTATAGGGTTTAAGATATAGACCTTTACCCATAGCTATTGCCTCTAATGTTTTGTTATGACGCTTACTTTCTTCGAGCTGTTGTCTACCATTTTTAGCTAAAGTAATAGTTTTAGCGATTGCTGACCCACCAGAAGCTATTGCTCCCAATGCTCCAAGTGCTGTTAGAATAGGGACAAGTGGAAGAAAACCGCCAAGTTTAGGTATGTTGATAATTCTAGGAATTTTTACTATAGATTTTTTTCCAAGAAATGAATGTTGGATAGCTTTTCGTGCAGTTTTAATAGCGGTTTTGATGTCATTTGGTTTTTCCTTTTTTAAAATATCGGTTGCTGATTTAACGGCATTCTTAAAAATATTTCGTCTACACTTTTTCTTTTGTTTGTCAGTTTTTACTCCCAAGCCCAATTTAACTTTTGACTTCATTGTGTTAGTGACAAGGTATGCGTTGAGTTTTTCTCCAAATGTACTATCTTTAGCTTTAACTCTACTCCAAGCTTTTTCTGCTAGTTCTTTATCTGCGTAATGTCGTTTATGAATATCAGTGTTCTGGGCATAAGCAATATCATGAATTTTACAAGCTGCATCTAACGGATTGATACCTTTATCACCCCTTTGTAATCGTTTTTCCAATTTAGTGCCTGGTCCACAAAATTGATAACCCGGTAAATGAAGTTCAAGTGGTAGTGAATTAATTAAGCTATTTACAAGTCCTTTTCCAAGGACGAAATGTTTTCTACTAAATTCTTTATTTTTATACACAATCATTTATATATAAAATTGCTTTTCTGAAAATAAAAAATAAATAAAAAATCTAAAAGTAAATAAAACGCAATATTAAGCAAACGTATGCTTTCAGTTATAAAGATGCGTTTGGTAAAACAACAATCGAATATTTCAGTGAGAAACTTGGATTTAATGGAAAACAGAAATGGTTTTAAACATAGCTGTCTTTTACCTAATTCTATCAGAGCACTAATAGTTGGTCCCTCAAACTGTGGCAAAACAAATATAATGCTAAGTTTAATTGAAAGTCCGAATGGTTTAAAATTTAAAAATATTTATATATACTCAAAATCATTAAATCAACCGAAATATAAATATCTGTCAAGATTAATTTCATCAGTAAAGGGTATGGGACTTTATACATTTTCAGACAATGAACATGTCATACCACCCGAAAAAGCTAAAGTAAATTCTATTATGATATTTGACGATGTCGCTTGTGAAAAACAAAATAATATAAGATCATATTTCTGTATGGGGAGACATAAGGATATTGATTCTTTTTATTTATGTCAGACTTATACACATATTCCAAAACATTTAGTACGTGATAATGCAAATATGATTATTTTATTCAAGCAAGATGAATTAAATTTAAAGCACATCTACAATGATCATGTTGGCAGTGACATGAGTTTAAATATGTTTCGTTACATTTGCGGAGAATGTTGGAAGGATAAATATGGATTTCTTATAATAAGTAAAGATGATGAAATGAAGCAAGGCCGTTATAGAAAAGGCTTTGATCTATTCATTCAGATTTAGTCATATAAATACTACTAACTACATCAGACGTATACCTATTAATATTAAATACGTTTTTTTTTTCCACTTGGAAACTGTTAAAATTATTCCACGAAGCTGTTTATCTGTTTTAAGAAGCTGTTTAGCTGTTTTCAAAAGCTGTTTAACTGGTTTCAAAAGCTGTTTATCTGTTTTAAGAAGCTGTTTAGCTGTTTTCAAAAGCTGTTTAGCTGTTTTCAAAAGCTGTTTAGCTGTTTTAAGAAGCTGTTTAGCTGTTTTCAAAAGCTGTTTAGCTGTTTTCAAAAGCTGTTTAGCTGTTTTAAGAAGCTGTTTAGCTGTTTAAAGAAGCTGTTTAGCTGTTTAAAGAAGCTGTTTAGCTTTTTTTTTTTTCATCAAAGTTATAATCATGGAAGAAAATATTTTAAAAGAGTTGGTGAAATCCAAAAAAATTTTAAAGAAAAAATTTCAAAGCATAAGACTGGGAGAATTGGAAAAATTTAATAATTTAGAAAGAACGTTTAAACCAGGGTTTCGAACAACTGCTAATAGCAGTCAAAATTTGCTAAAAATGTCATTTATTTTCAGTAACATGCTGAAAAAAAAGAACTGTATTTTATTTTCATCCACACTCATACTTAAAACAGTTGAACTGTGTGCGCACAGTTACTGAAAAAATAGTAACACAATTCATTTTTTTTCAGCAGTCAAAAGAATCAGCAGCAGACTCCCTCCATTTTTAACACACAGACTGCTGAACCTGCGACTGAAAACCAGAAGCTGCTGTGTTTACAGTTGACGTAAACTCTTTTTTTTAGTTTACTAAACAACGTAGCTAGAAACTGGCAGTTCGACTATACAGTAACGTAAACACAAACTGGTTTGTTGAATGAATTGAGTAATGTTAAGTTGAAAACACATTTGTTTTGTTGTTTAAATCAAATAAAAGAATGGAGAAAAACAATTATTTATAGAATGAAACAAATAATTTGTAATATTTCGAATGCCAATTACAATACATACTTTTTATTTAAAAATATTAATTTTTGTTATATAAATTTTATGAAAAATTAAAACACTATTTTTTAACTTGATAATAATTCAGTGAAAATCTCAACCATTAAAACACATTAAAGATAATATGAAAATAAGATTTTCTATAGTAAAAAAGTAAATATAAAAATTGTTCCTGCTAGTTTAAAATATAACATTTTTATACCTTTCACCAACACTAGTGGTGAATGAGGGTATACTAAGTTTGTCATTCTGTGTGAAACTTTTTTATTACTCATCTCAGACCCCATAAAATATATATATTCTTGGTCAATTAGTAATTCAAAATCGATTTAGTCATGCCCGTCTGCTTGTCCATCCATCTGTGCGTCTGTTGAAAACGCGCTCATTTTAAAAAGAAAACGAGAATGTTGGTGTCAAATTGCTTCTGGCTATCCAAAGCAGTTTGGGATGGGCATTTAGTAAAATCGTTTCAGTAGGATGAAAGTTATGAGTCTAAATGAGGAACCACCTCCTTTAAAAATTGATAGCTTTGTTACAATAAGTAACATAAATGGTGGTATAATACACGGATTAATATGAGATTTTGCACAAATTCGTGTTATATGACTAGACGTTGCAAATAATGCTACTGCAACAAGATTTGGTAAGACACAGTTTTAGAAGACTAAACATCATATTGTTAAATTTCGTGACGATCGGTCCACAATTTACCATAGGTCAGATGTAAAGCCTACACTCAGAAAAGAAATTAGTACGCCTAAAACCGTTACGAATAAGGTTTTTGTAGCAGAATTTGGTCTTTCATAGTTTCTCAACAGCTTCAAATCACAGTAGAAAATATCGTGCAGATCGGTCCAAAATTTACCATATTCCCCCTATAATGTCCGCTCTGAAAAATTATTTAATAATTCTAAAACCGTAGCAGATATATATATTGTCGTAAAATTTTTTCAATTAAGCTTCATATGGCCAGAAATAATACCATGCAATTTTGTAATAATCTGTACATAATTTACCTTATGTCACATATTAAGCAGCCTTTTGAAATCCACTTTAAAAGTATTTCCACTTTAAATATTTCAGTTCTATATCAATATAGGTTCTAATTTGTTTTCTAATACCAGAAATCAATTTACAGAATTCCCCTCTCGAAAAAAGTTTTAGTTCGGCTGAAACTGACATTTTACTTAAATTTGCTAAAATAAAGTTTAGTATGACCGAAAATAAAAGCATAAAGCTTTTTGATTGTTTGTCAATAATTTAACATATGTCGGTCTAAAACGCGACGAATTTTAATAGTGACATCCGTTTTAATACAGATTAATTCATTATTTATAGATCCCATTTAGGGTCCACGCCTGAAATATTTCAACTGTCGGTGGATCCGGCGGAGCCAAATGTGTCACTCTTACTTGTTTTCTACTAAATTATTATATTATAAATTATTTGTGATAATCAGGGAAACCAGAAATATGCTCTAAAACGCGTTTTATGCGAATTAGATATGCAGTAAAAACTCGAAAAAATACACGGAAAATGGTTAAAAATAGCTCATTTAAAAAGAAAATATTCAACAGTTTAAAAACATTTGCATTTAAAAAAAATACCAAAATAATACTCGGTAATGGTCAAATACTAGACTAATTTTCGAGATTTAACCCTATTTGGAAACGAAAGGCAGTCATGAGCTAAAAAAAATATGTTATGAGGTTAAACTTCATATGAGAGTTATTTGTGGCGAATATTATCTAGATATTAACATCCATATGAGATTTTTTTGCCTTAAAGGGTTTCATCATGATGATGATGAATTTTCAACATTTATAAAAGTAGTGATTTAAATTAAATGCGCTGTAATTGTTAAAAAACTTTCTTAATATTTACAGAATTGAGACAAAGTATTGAAATAATAAGTTCTTGCAGTAATAGAACACACAAAAAAACAATCGTTTTATATGAAAAAGTCAAAACCGTATTTTTTTAAGATACGAGGTTAAGAAAGTAAGGCTTCGATATATGTTTTACATAGCTTTTTGTACTTTTCATGTACATTTTAGTATGTAAATTTGCATAAAATAAAATATACTATAAAATATTTTATTTATTTCAATGTTGACTATTAACAAATATTAACAAATTTTTTTTGAAATTTTCACATTTTAATGGGCCCTAGCTCTTTTTCTAAGCATTTTTGGACTTAGAACTTTTACATATCGTTGCAAAACAAGAACTAGAAAAAAATATTTGTATTTTTTCTGCAAACTATGTATTTTTGTTTACTCTATTCAACTGCATCAAAAACTTAATTTTCAAAAATTGTGGCATTAGCACATTTACGGCTGAAGGTACATATGTATGTGCAGCCAAAATTATTTTTGTTTTTCCATTGTTATATGTTTTAAAATTCCTTTCTAAATAAAATTAGTTTAAATAAAAAAATTAGCTGTTATCAACTTAAACCAGAATAATTATATATGTATGTATCTTTAGATTAAAACCCAAACAGTTCGACTTAAATTGATTATTTAATTTTAAAATTAGTGAAGCATATTCCTTCTTCCAAAATTTTGTTAACAATTGCATATGTTTTTTTTTTGGTCGAAAAATTGGTCAAACAATTTAGTATGATGTAGTCAAATAAATTGTTTCAAATAAAAAAACGTTAAAATAAATAAAATTATTTTTGTAGCCAAAACGTTATTTAAAAAGATTAATTTATTTTAATTTATATTGAACTGATCTTATATTTTATTTTACCTTTTTGTTGAGTTTTTTTAATATAATATAAACATGTCGTTTTTAATAAACTTTTAATAACCAATTTTTTACTTGTTTTGTATCAAAAAAAAAAAAAAAAAAATTCCCCCCCCCCCCCCCCACTAAGGCTCAAGCTGGATCCGCGCCTGACTCTCTGTGAGCACGGGCTTTCAAAGTAAAAGGACATTTTATTATCTGTTGTAATAAACACACGGACTTAAAATTTCTAAAATACCACTTAACACTATATAGCCAATTCACAAAGTGTTTTTGTGTGTCGTATTTTTTGTACATGATATAAATTTATGAATGTGACATTAATAAAAATATGGCACAAAACCATTATATACCACTGTAGAACACTTTCTGAATTGCAGCATAGTCTTCCAAATTTTAAAGGAAAAAAAGAAGAAAAAGTTTTTTATTATTTTCCAAATTTTTCATTTTTCAAATTTATTCTATATAGCTCATATAATTTTTTATAAAGATTTTTATCCTTAAATTTTTAGGAAAAGAACTATTACAAAAAGCTTTATAAAATACATAATTGAAGTTTATTTAGCTCATAGAATAAATTCAAAACTGAAAAATGTTGAATATAATAAAGTAGCTTATGAAAAGAAATAATTACCAGATTCTACTTTTTATTATTGGTAAGTTTTTCTCAAAATAGCTTTTTTTTTAAATAATTTTTGTGGAAACTTATAAGAGTTCTGTTACAAAAAATGGCCTAAAAGGGTAAAAAATTAAAAACACTGTCTGGTTGACTGAATTGAGTACGGTTCAGTTGTAAACACATTAGTTTTGTTGTTTAAGTGAAATAAAAGAAATCAGACTGGCAATTATTTATAGAATGAAACAAATATTTTTTTGAATTTATATGTACATATCAGAGATCAGCAATGAGTAGTGAAAAAGTGAGTAGAGCCGAATCATGACTCATAATTTCTTGTACTTATACGCACTCATACTTATTGTAATTCGATCGAAACTCATATTCACTCAGAAGTTTGATTTCACTCATCGTACTCATACTTAGATTTAGATTCAACAGAACTCAATGTGCATAAATATCAATAATAATAAAAAAATTTAATTTCCCCAAAATGTTTCTGTATAAACTTACAATTTTATGCTTTTTTATATTTTTATACATTTTATACTAGTTAGAAACTGTTAAATGACTAAACTTGTAAATATACTTGGATGAGTTAAATGAGCTGAATCAATGTGAGTATTATAAGTATTTTCCTGAAATTACAAGTCAAATTGAGGTCATTTTTAAATGTGTGAGTATGAGTCGACGTCACACTCATATTTGTGAGTGTGAGTGAATCAGAGTAGTTGAGTTTAAATGATTTCTACTCACTTATACTTAAAATATCATGAGTCAGTATGAGAAGCGAAAAAGCGATTCATTGCTGATCTCTGGTACATATATATGCACACATTTTATTTATTTAAGTAATTCTATATATTTAATGGATTCTAATCCATTGTATTCTAATCATAACATAAGGGAGTCTAATATTGTTTAATGTTTCACCTTCTTATATAGAAAAGATACGGGATTTCGAAAGAAAATGTTTAACAACTTGCACTTCGTTATATAGATCTCCAAACAGCAATTTTTTAAAGTAAAATAACCACAATACTAATTATTGTAAAATAAAATTAAAAAAATTTAAGTTGGTTTTTATCAATTAAATAAATGGTTTGAAAATTATAATAATTAAATTAACGTGTTAATTGAATCAATTATTTTTTTAATTGAATAAAAACTTAAAATATTTATTTGATTCAATAACAAATACGTTATTAAAATATTAATTAAAAGAATTAAATTCACTTTTTGTTTTTAATAAAATAACTTCAACTTGTATAATTGTATTGGTTGTTGTCAAAAGATTAGATTTATTTATCAAAAATAATTTTTAATACAATTATTGTTTTAAGTTTTTTAATCTAAGAAATTTCTTATAAAGATTTCAGATTATAAAAGTTTTTTAGTGTGATTTTTAGTCTCAGGATTCTAATTTGGACCAAATGGCATCACAACATCATTTTTTGTTTTAGTTTTGGACTTGTTTAAGTGTTTTCCATGGGTGAGCTTTAGGGATACCGGGCTTTTTCGGGATTCGGGATTTTTAAAATCAAAAGATAAATGCTTTTTATAAATATTTATTAAAAAAAACCCTCTTTAAAAGAGGTTTAGAAACAAAAGTTTTATAATTAATTTAATATTACAAAGTTGTTAAATGGTTATATTGATTACTAATATTTGTAAAAATGGAAAATTGTGATTTGGTTTCCTAATTAATGATTCATTTAATTAAAAGTATGATAAAAAACAACATCTTATTTCCAACAATGTGTTAATTGCTTCAATTAAAAAATAATTAACATAAAATCTATATTTAACTCAATTAGCTCAGTTGTTTCAAACTAAATAAAAAACTAATTAATATAGTTCTCGAATAGAGAAAATTAGTAATTGATTTATTTTTAAGATTCTATTAAAATTTTTATTAAATGAATTAAGATGAATAATTGAAATTTGAATTCGAAATAATTAACAAAATCAATATTTTCGGTTAAAAATAAAAATCTTATTTATAAAAAAAAACACATTTTTATCCCACCACCACTCGTGGTAGGAATTATGTAGTGTATCAATTACACTACTTAATTTCGTATAATCACTCTATGAATTACCTTAGGTCCCATGGCCATTCTCAAAAAACACTAAACTAAGCCTAAGCCTGTAACGAGTAAAGTTTAAATTTTAGATTTGGTGCACCAGTGGAATCAATTAAAAAATAAAAAAACACGGAAATTTTGGATTTTTCTCTTTGTTTTCTGCATTTCAAACGACATTTCTTTCTTTATTATTTTCAGCACTTCTCACATTTAAATTTCTTAATAATTGTTGGACACGCTTATCTTGACGAAAATTCCGGGACTGAAAAATTCAAATCCCGGGATTCGCTGATTCCCGAAAATCCCGAGATCGGGATTTGCATCCCGACTGGGCTTTATATGGGAAACATGGTATGACCGATCGTCACAAAATTACATGGTACAATTGCTAGATATACAAAACTATATTAATTAATTTTTTATACAAATTTTAATTATGTTTTTTGATCATATTTTTTATTGAAATTTAAAATACCATTTATTGAAAAAAAATTCACAATTTTTAATTTTTACAACTTTTATCAGTCAAAATAAGCATTTTGATAATAGGTGCAAAATCAACAATTTGTTTTCTTGATTCTAAGAATCAAAAACATTTTTTTATTTTTTCTGTAATATCAAATAAAAAATTACATAATAATTCAAATATAATTAGAAGAGACAATTTTATTATAAATTTAATTATAAATAATATTTAAGATGTACTTTATGTAAAGAAAATAATCTGGTAATTGCACCATACTATACAATTGAAGAACATATATACATAAGACATTGCAAAAAGGATTTTTTCAAACTGATGCATTTGTATATGTACCGCGATAGTATAGGGGTTGTACAAAATAAAAATGGCATAATAGTCTTATATCAGAATTATAGACGGGCCAGTATAAAAGCCGTAAATTTCAATGAAACAAATAATTATAATGTACGTCACGACACAAGTATTCTCCAATACAGTAATTCGTAGTTTACAATGATCTAAAACCAAAAAAAAAAATGGTGGCTAGATGAATAATCTGTTTTTGGCTTTTTTACTTTTCGACCATAGTTTTTAACAATTGCCATACAAATCTACTGTTTTTTAACAATTTGTTCATAACATTCTTAAATTAAATATAATATTTATCTTCATCATTTGAAGTTCAAAATCAAAACCTATTTCTGAAAATCAAAATCTAATCCATATTAATAATACTCGCGACCTTGTTTTTGAGACTTTTTAATAAATGTGTAAAAATTAATATTATTTACTAGTGTTTATTATAGTTTAAGTTTGTACAATATAATATTGTTCAATTAATAAACTGAAAAAACGTTAAATTTTAGTAGAAAAATATTATATTTTAAAGTAACAGGAACAAATTTTATATTTACTATTTTTACTATAGAAAATCTTATTTTCATATTATCTTTAATGTGTTTTAATGGTTGAGATTTTCAATGAATTATTATCAAGTTAAAAAATAGTGTTTTAATTTTTCATAAAATTTATATAACAAAAATTAATATTTTTAAATAAAAAGTATGTATTGTAATTGGCATTCGAAATATTACAAATTATTTGTTTCATTCTATAAATAATTGTTTTTCTCCATTCTTTTATTTGATTTAAACAACAAAACAAATGTGTTTTCAACTTAACATTACTCAATTCATTCAACAAACCAGTTTGTGTTTACGTTACTGTATAGTCGAACTGCCAGTTTCTAGCTACGTTGTTTAGTAAACTAAAAAAAAGAGTTTACGTCAACTGTAAACACAGCAGCTTCTGGTTTTCAGTCGCAGGTTCAGCAGTCTGTGTGTTAAAAATGGAGGGAGTCTGCTGCTGATTCTTTTGACTGCTGAAAAAAAATGAATTGTGTTACTATTTTTTCAGTAACTGTGCGCACACAGTTCAACTGTTTTAAATATGAATGGTGATGAAAAATGATGGTTCGAACTATTTTCAGTATAGTCGCATGTGTAAAAATACAAACTGGCGACTGAATTTTAAACACTGTTTCATACTAACGAATTAGTTAGGGGAAGAAATTTGGTTTTTATTGTTCCCGTACTTTTCTACATTTTTGTCTATTAGTGAGCGAAACTTTTTTCTACCGAGCTTTACCCAAAAAGTACGGGATCGCACGTAATGTGATATTTAAGAACTATTATGCGTTTGTGCTAATATATACATACATATATTTTTTAAAATCTTTGTTTAACAAAATAATAACTTTTTATGCTGCATTATTTTGTTTGCGACTAGCATTTCATCCATTTTAGCTTGGCAAATTTACAACTCCATAACATTTTAAAAACAAAAATATTGCACAATTCATCTTCAGATAACTAAAACATCTCCATTTAAGCAAAATTTTCTTTTCTCCTCAATGAAAACCATTTGGTTTTTTCTTCTACTTGAAAAATTTTACTGCATTTTGCTTTAACGAAAATACACTCTTGACATTTCAGCTCAGGGATCAGAATCGTAGTGAAAATGTACCTTTTTCTGGTACATTTTTAACTTTGTTGGTACCGCGATTCTACCGTGACTTATTTAATATAATTTAAAATTTTTAATATTAAATCATTTCTTAGATTGAACAAACTCATCGAATAGTAAATGTCATAAGAAAAACATTTGAAGAAAAAAAATATTGCTCAGCACTCTTCATCGATGTTTCGCAAGCTTTTGACAAAGTCTGGCATGAAGGCTTATTACACAAATTGAAGCAAAATTTACCAGCAAACACACACAAACTGTTAGAAAGCTACTTAGTCGGTCGTCAATTTATTATTAAAGAAGGAAATTTCTTAAGTTCACCTCAGCCGATTGGCGCTGGAGTCCCACAGGGCAGCATCCTGGGCCCTCTATTATACTTAATTTATACTTCGGACATGCCAACAAACAACTACACCCAAACCTCAACATTTGCAGACGACACAGCTTTTCTAAGCGTCCACGAAAACCGTTATGAAGCATCTCGTTACCTACAGCATCATATATTTCAACTAGAAATATGGCTAAGACAATGGAGGATAATGGTCAATGAGCAAAAATGCGTACATATAACATTCACCCTGCGCCGGGAATCTTGCCCCCCTATTACAATCAATAATCAAACTATTCCTCAACATTCGCATGTAAAATATCTCGGTATACATCTGGATCGGCGATTAACGTGGAAATGCCATATAGAGGCAAAATTAACTCAAATGAAACTAAAAGCCATCCAAATTCATTGGCTTATTGGAAGAAATTCTGTTCTTAGACTCGATTGCAAGCTTCTACTTTACAACTCTATCTTAAAGCCTATCTGGTGCTACGGTATTCAACTATGGGGCACTGCCTCGGCCTCTAATATCGAAAAAATTCAAAGGCGCCAAAATAAACTGCTTCGTATAATCACAGCCGCCCCCTGGTATGTTAAAAACTCAAACATTCATAAGGATCTCAACGTGCCATTAGTAAAAACTATGATTACAAAATATGCAGTAAAATATTTAAAAAGACTTGAACAACACCCAAATCCTTTAGCTCGAAATATTTTAAATCATGGCGGCCACACTCGCTTAAGGAGAAGAGACACTGCAGCACTTACTCAACTAGATGAGAGATAAACACCTATATAAGTGAACAGAACCCGTGATGAAGAAAATTTTTGTCTGGCACTGGCAGGACATAAATAAAGTATTAGGTTAAGATTTGATAAATTATTGTTAGTTCATATTAAATATATGAAGATTCAATAAATAAATAACGAAAAAAAAAAAAAAAAAAAAAAAAAAAAAAAAAATTTCTTAGATTAAACTATAAAAATGTTTGAGGCTTATTAATTAAGGTTGTATTAGACGAATTTTCTATGAAATTTATTTAAGAAGTCTTTTATAAATCCAAAATATTATTAATAATTGAGGGAATATATAATCATCAGGGTTTAAAGAACTGCAGTTGAAACAAAAAACGAAAATTTGTGTCCCTTTTTGTGTTGGTTTGACAGCGACTGTTTACATTTAATGAATAATGAATGAGTAAAAGCAACAGTTTTTTGTTTTGGCCAATTACAAATGAAGAAGTGGTAGAAATGGCCGTTCTCAACTTTGACTGCAGTTTTTTAAACGCTAATCAGTATTGCCAGTGTTAATTCGGAAATTACACATGACTGTATCCCAAATTACACACACACAAAACAAAAAAAAAAGATGCTTTGATAGAATGAACTCGCCTCTAGAGCAGTGGGGTCAACTATGATTGTTTTGGTGCGATTACTCATGTCTCTTACATTCCCAGCGGGAGAAATCTGCGGTTGCGAGGCCTATTACGAGGCCTTATTAACATACATATTTTGCTATGAAGACTTTAGAGCAATTAATAATAACACAATTATCGAAAAATGTTGAGTTATGGACAGACACACTCAGTTATTATTTAAATAAATTTAATTTGGAACCTGCATTTCGCAGAAACTTTGCTTATTTTTTGGAAAAATTGAGCACTTGACAATATTTGAAGTCTTTTTACAACCTTATACAATTCTTTCCAATATTTTTAATTTTGTGCTCAACATACCTTTGCGAATGCCAACAATGAAAATAATATTTGCACATACCAATGCATATAAAATAACCCCATTAAGTTTAAAAATATTCTATAATTATTAACCGCCATTATAAAAAGAGAAGGTTTTACTAGCCCATAAAAATATACTTTTATTTACCAATAATATCTTCTAAATTTAAATTGCAGTTTCGAAACAACAAAACATTTTTTAGGTTTGTCGACGTTAAACAATAAAGTTTCATTAATACATCAATAATACACATCTTCTTACACAAAAATTTTACCGGCTGTCACATTTGCTTTTATGTGTATATGTTTACACATAAATTGTAGGAAAACAAGACTTTTTTAACAAGTTTTTTAAATATTTTTACTTACTTAAGAAAAGTGTTTTCAAAGAAAAAAAAACCCACCGACGCGATTGGTACAGAAAGAAAAATATTTTTACAAGCACAAAATACCAACAAATTCTTGTGGCTATTTTTTTCTTAATAATTTCTGCATTTAGGTACGTCTTTTTAACGAAAGAAAAAGGGATCCTTTAACAGGCATCAAAGAATTTTTTTTCACAAACAAAACACATATCGTTAGCTTAAATGCAAAACAATGTAGATATTATTTGTCAATCATTGTACAATGTTAAAAACAGAAATAAAACAAAACATAAACAAAGATAATAAATAATAAATAAATTATTTCTGTTTAGGGGCCTCAAAACAGGCCGTGTGATTTAGCCCTGTGAATGAGAGTGTTTTGCAGTAAAAAATTATATTTTACGCTCGCAAAATAAAAGAGCGTAAGCGTGCATGTGAGTTTTACTTACGCAATTGTGTATGACGCTGACATCCCTGCTCTACACACATAAATATGTACGTGTGCAATTGTACCAATAAGTGTTCCTGGGAATGAAGGATTCGGCTTATAAAAGGACACATTTAAAATATTAAAGGACCCTTAAATATTTAAAGCGAAAGGGTTAATGAATTCGCAGAGTACGTAGCGAAAGTAACATTTTGTTGTCTTCAGGCGCGTGCCGAGAAATTGAGTATATGGCCATCACTGGTTTATGCATAATGTGGCAACAACTGCACCTGTAGTCTTCAACATACGCACATAAATATGTATGTTATGGTAGCAATAAGTATATGTCCGTAATAAAGGGTTTGGTTTATACAAGTAAATAATTTAAATATCAAAGGACTCTGCAATATTGAAGCAGAGATAAAATTTAACAAGCGCAAATGGTATGAATCATTGAAATCGACTTACAGAACTAGAACAGCTTTTCGTAGTTAACATTGAAGGAACTATATGGGCGAACTGTAGGGTATTTTTTTTTTTTTTAAAAAGTGTACATTGAAAGTGTCACATTCTAGACAAGTAGATGGAAAAGCTATTTTTGAAGGATACAGGATAAACGCAGGGTTATTCTATCAGGGAATAAGCTTGATAAAATAAACACCCTCAAAAACACTTCTTACGCTTTTTTGCTTTCGAAAATACTTTTGTCTCGATCTCAAAAGCTGCGTATTTAACCCCGAAAACTGAATCGTTTTCTATGAAATTTTATATCTTTAGAATATCATTAAATGTCAAAAAATCTAATGCGGTTGATTCTTTGTAGGATAATGTTTTCTTTATAAAATTAATTAATTTTCCCTTACGGGCCAGAACCGACGGTGAAACGCAACTGCAACGAAATCCTTTTGTAATTATTAGCTTGAAATTAGTTTCAATCGTTTTTCACACACTCCACAAACTAAAATGTACCACATGTGATCAAATTGGCACGACGGTTTCAATGCAACTGATTTCCATTGCGTTTTAGGCCGGTTTCAAAATAACCGCATCATGTGGGGTCTCTCAAGGGAGTCTATGGCGTAAACCCAAAAATAATCAGGAGTTGTAGTAGCGTCAGAGAATCTCGCAAACTTATTTTTGCAAAAAAAAAAAAAAAATTCTTTTGTTTACAAAAGTACTTTTTATTAGAAAAACAATATGTCATTTTGATTGGAAAAGGGTAATTAGTATTCTAAAAATAATTCTAGTTAATTTTAACTGCAAACAATTTTACACCCTACTGTGTCACGGCTTAAACAACCTTAATGTATCGATTATCAGCCACGTGACTAAAACAATTAAAAATACTGAAATAATTTATAATATAATTGAAATAACTTGTCAAGAAAGAGGAGAAAAATAAAATAAAAATATGCCAAATTTATTATTTTTGTAAATGCTCTGCATGTTACAATTTCATTATCGGGCATGAATGTTAAATGTTAACTTTTAATTGTTATTTATTTTTTGTTTTTTTTTTTTTTTGGGTGAAAATAAGAATGAAACGAATTAATATTTGGCCATTAATCACCAGACACGTTAATTAATGTCTCAACACAAACACCTACAAAAAAAAAAAATTAGACAAATTAAGTGCCAAAAGTTGTCATAACAATTATAAAAAAATATCTGTAAAAATTATAAAAAAAAATGTTGTTAATTTTTAAAAATGTTCTTAAAGAACGCGGAATAAAAATATTATTTCAAAACTTTATTAAAGAAAACAACTTGTCCACACACACACAGGAAGAGTTCGTTTAGTTATTGTCCCTTATGTTCCTTGTACTCGTATATCCTTTTCTCTATATTGAAGAAAGAATGTGAAGTATTTGAATGTTTTGTTAGTTGTTTATGTTGCAGCAGCTTCATTTTACGTGCTACGTGCTTTGCGGCAGAGTTGGTTTTTTTTCATATTTTTCCATTTTTAATAAACATTCAATTATATGAAAGTTTTGTCATGGTTTTACCTCATATTTCACAAGTTCAGGCATTGCGCAGAAATATATTCTGAGAAACGTGCATCTATTTGCATAAATTTATAAATTGGTTGCATATCTTGTTTTTTCAAATTGAAAATAAGGAAGTTCAGTAATAATTACATACATATTAACATATCGTTACCTAAAACGCAAAAGGCCCTAACTAACCAAAAATTGAAAATCGACATTTTCTTTGATTCTGTTGTGTTGCATCAACACAAATGTCCACAACAAAATTTGGAATCTTTCGACTAATATTGGCGATTTTATTAACAAAAAAACAAAAACCCCTAACTACAAAATATTATACGATAAACAATAAAAGACATAATTTTACGTTTGCATTATATGCCACATTATTATTTGTCAAAACCACTGGCAGGTTTGGCAAGAAAAATTTATTATAAACAGTTCAAGGCAATTTATTAATTTATAATCTTAAATAGTTTTTTGCTTCTCCTGTAAAATTTTCAAAATATTAGATAGGGCCTTTTGCGTTTTAGGTAACGATATACATATTTCATGGAATCTATAATTTTTATAAATAAAAAAAAATACAAATGATAATTTGTTTGTTTGTGCATGCAAACATTTTGGCAATATATAAAATTATTACTTGGAAAAATTATATTCGATGTTGGTTAATTAAAACGAAATTGTTTATAATTGGGAGTAGTAATTGGTTTATACTATTGAAAATCATTTTTATTCTTCTATTATATTCTCCGTTCTCGCTAAGAATGATGATGTTGAGAGAAACCTTAAATATGCAATTACATGTTTCCCAACGCCAGATAATGTGCTGCGCCTCTTAAGGGGCGTAGTTAAAGCAGCTGGAGTAAATGAATTCTGCCTTGATTAGTTAGTTAGCCTCGGTGCTTTAATGTACTGGCCTACTTCGGTATCTCATACACGCAAAGAAAAAAACATGGTTGTGGTTTTCCTGCGGGAAATTTGTGTCAATTGCTCTTAAAGCACTTATCCCGTGACCAGTGAACAAAATTTAATAACTAAAAGGAACGAATTGTGATAGCTGAAAACAAGACATATTACTTAACTGGTGATAATGTGTTTAGAGTGTAGTTAGTCCAGAGGAAAGGTAATTGGCACAAAACTATTCATGTGGCTGGATTTTGTGCGGGTAGTGGCTGATTTTCTCAAGTTCTATTACTTTATATTAAGGGGATCTATCATATTGACATGGTTCATTTGTGACAAGGCATTATTGGGTGAAATTGGATGTGTCCATTAAGGTTATTTCAGTGACCTGTTACAAAGTGTCAAAAAGGTGCCAATTAGCCCCTCGTAGGACATCGCCATGTTAAGTGGCAGTTCCCTTTCCCCTAGGGATATTATGATTAGATTCATGATTGTAGTCAACATATTACGATTATTATTGAATCATATTATGACCAAATATATAAATATACCATAATATTTTTCCCTTAATCCTAATTTGTTTTTATGACATCCTACTATAATTTAATGTAATCATATTATTATCATGTTAATCATAATAAGTTAAGAAGTAATAATATTATTATCATGTTAATCATAATAAGTTAAGAAGTAATAATATTATTATCATGTTAATCATAATAACATGTAGATATAATCTAAATCCAAAAAATATTTTTAATGTATATTTATGCTTATTTACTTACTGGCAACCTTAATGTAAAATTCTTACAGATATTTCACATCATAATATGATAATACTTTAAACATAATATTTTTGACCTATTTTTGTCGTAAGAATTGCTACTTTTTATAAATTATTTAATAGAAATAAGGTCAACAAGAAAAAATAAAGAAAAAACATGAAAAAAACAAAAATGTACTTTGGATTTCAAGAAGAATTCTTGACAAAAAGTACGAAAAAACAGAAGTTAGGAAGAACATGTAAATCAATTAAATAGATAATCATTCATTCAAAGCAAATTTCGATCTACCAAAGTGATATACCATTTGGTTTAAGGATTTATATTTGACTATTGACGTCATCCGGCTTCAATAGCCGAGTGAGTAAAACGGCAAGCCCCACTGACGAGATTGTGTGGTTACAATCGAAACTAGTCTGGGCAACCTGTCCGTGAACGGCTGGGTTCAAATCTCAGTGCAGTCAAGAATGAAAAATTATCAAAAAAATTTTAATTGATTTCATGTTGTAAAATTCCTGTCTTCATAAAAATAATTTAATGAAAATTAAATTCAATGAACTTAAGCCTAATTAAAAATATCTTTATTTGGATTTAAAACCATTAACAGTTCAATAAAATAACCACAATACTAATAATTTTATAGAATTGTCATTCTTTTTCTCTAAAATAACACAAAACAATGGCCAATATTTTTGCACCATTTTCAAACAATATTAACATTTTCTTTAGCATTGCTATTTTATTTTGTTGCACTTTACACTTTACAACTTGCAGTCATTGATTTCTCGAGACAGTGGGATTTACCAAACCAAAGTCCTTAATCTCTGGCGTTACGAAAGTCAGTAGCCCCTGGTACTTCGGTATCGGATTGACTATTTGTTGAGGCCCCCGAGGCCACACTCTCCTGAGAGCGGGTGTCTTTATGCTTGAGATAAATTTCGTGAGATGTGACAGTCAAATTGGGTGATGAAGGATAAAAAGGAGAAGAGATGAAAAAAGAATTTGAGACGTTGGTGGAAGAGGATGAAGAGGATATTTGAAAAGTTTGCCTGTTGTGTAAGAATGATTGGTTACACCGTGCTAGTTAAAAAAATTGTCAGGCCGGGCACCTGGCGTTTCAACCTTATTCGGGTACGCTAAGTCCAGTGTTGCTAACCGTTTTTTTAGGTTATCTCTTGTTTTCGTGATATACCGTTATATCGAAAAGGAAGAAGGTTGCACAACATATATTCGAATAACTTAAAATTAAAAGTGGTTCAGTTTATTAAGCAAACTAAAAATTCTTAGGCGCTGCAGGGTCCAAATTTAAAATTTAAACCATACAAATATGACCTTTTTATGAAATTCTTAAATTTGGTCCATGCAGCGCCAATAATGCCCGTAGCTGGGTTAAATGTATGACTTACCCCACTTTATTTTTCATCTCCATAATTTATTTCTAGCACACCTACCCGCTGTCTCCAATCCTTAAGGGCGCTCTCGTACTGAATTTTCAATACAGACTAGAAATATAGTGAAGAAAAAGCCCCATAACTGCCAAGGAGTCCCCAATAGGGGGATAAAATGTATTACCACCCTCCATTAGTGTCTTGTTTTCAGTATTTCCACAAAACAACTTGCGCTTTATAGCCAATTCTCCCATACAAATATTACATTTTATTAAATTCTTAAATTTAATTAAAATTATTCGTCTTTTGTGAATAAAATTAAAACTATGTATGGCTTATTTTGTATGCAACTTCGTTTTTTATATGTCTAGAAAAAATTAGAGGCATAACTGCATTTTCCAATTTTTTTATGATTTTAAAATAAACCAAAATTTTGCTAAAAAATTATTTTTTTAAACGACTGCGCACATTAGAAAAATGTTTAACTTTACTTAATGGAAATTTTACTGCGGAATTTCGTTATTTTAGCTTTTTAGTTTGTTCAATAGACTTAACCGGTTTTACGTTACGCGAATATATGTTGTGCAACCTCCGCCATTTTCGAAATAATGGTATATCTCGAAAAAAGGGTTAGCTTGGATTCAGAGTACACGAATTACTTTAAAACGCAAGGTGCCCCGCTTGTCTCAAAAAATGTGTAAAATTCTAGCACAGTGCTATTAGTGTGCCGCACTGATATGATGAAGTGATTATATGGCCACACCAGTACGAACCATGAATGATGTGTGAAGAGAGAATAATTAGATGAATGTTGTATGGAGACGCCCGCAAAGTGAATGATGAGTGATTGCATGTCCAGCCAACCATGTATGAGTGGGGGCCATGTTTGATGTAGGAAGAGTGAATGATTAGATGAATGTTTTAGGAAGAGTCCATTGAAGTCAATGATGTGTTATACATGAACCTGAACGGTCCATGTAAGTAGAGCGATTGATTATATGAATTATGTATGAAGACGCATCTGAAGTCCATGATGAGTAAATGAGTTAAGTAGAAAACATTTTTATTTTTTTCTACTTGACTATTTAAGTCATGTTGCCAGTGTATCACACGAAATTTTGGAGCCTCAACCACAAGTCCTAGTTTGACCTAAACCTTCGAATAGGAAGGCGAGAGCTTAAAGAATCCACTCCTTTTTGGTCTCCACCAGTAAACGTCTGAGTTTTTTTGGTTTTCCATCAGTCACGTTGAGTTATAAATGGTTCTCCACCAGACAAACACGTTACAACATTGAGGTTACGAACGATGGCACAAAGCCAATGCTGACAGCCGCAAAAACTGTAACTCGGTACAGGTATACGACGCCAAGCCATTAACCAATGCGAGGTGACAACGCAAAATGCACGAAAAGTAGACAAACAAGAACGATCTGATGGTCCTTAAGAAATAATGACAACGAGCGCGAGCTGCTTCCCCATTCAGAGCAGTTTTACGAGTGAGAAAATTTTATATGGAAATAAAAAAAGAGGATAAAAATGAAGTAATAAAGGATATCGCACTACGTCTGCGTTTTATGGAATGATGCTTTTATACAAAGAGTTCCGCTCTCATGGAGGCATGTCTTTGGGAATCACGTTGTGGCTGTGTTGTACACCCAAAGAATCGGGTATAGATTTCCTGAACTTCATGAGACCTTTCACTTGCCATAGTCGAATTGTGAGGATTGATCTCTCTAGGTGGTGTTGCTATTCAGCAGATGCTGCCCTAGAGGGAAGCGAACTGACACTAAAGTAGTCCCGTTATTATTTTATTTTTTGACAGAGACCGGTCCTGGTTCTAAAACTTTATATGAATGGGATCAATCACTTTTACATGGGGTTGTCATTGGAGGAGGTTATTAGTCACCTAACAGCCACCATTTGACCGGTCACACATCTTTTCTCAATAAACGCGTTTAGTGTTACTTACTACAACGCTAGTCCTTGGTATTCTTCCAATAAAAAAAGTCCAAGAATTAATTTTAAGAACAAATTTTTTAATAGTCCCAAAGAAATGTATTACACCATCGGCGAATACTGAAACTGTTATAAAAACGGTCGTAATAAATAAGAAAAATCATTTATATAAAAAAATTATTAAAACAAAATTAATACAAAGTTAAAAAATCTACATTTTTTCTTACTTATAATACCAGTTAATTGATAAGTTCTCATTTCACATGTCAGTATTCTATTTCCACAAATCCCAGGATCAGTTCTGTTGGAGCAATTGATACAAATTTCTTGCATGTTGTAGACTATTATAATGCAGCGGAGGTAATATAGCTCCACCTCCTAAACAAGGGACGAGTGTTTCACTTTAGCCGGCTTCTGCACTTGAATTGCTGATGTGTGTTGGTTGTGCTCACACACGCGGGCATTTGGTAAGTGCTTAATATTAAAGGCTTCATTTTCAACAGATTTGTCCGCAACAGAACAGAACGAAAAAGGAAAAACTAACCACACAAACAGACTTTCAATTGAACTGAAACAAAACAGCTGATTCGTAACAGTACAGAACGTACAAACTAATTCTGCCTTAACTCACCATGTAGTTTAGATCCACCTTGAAGTTAAGTCGCAAGATAGGTATTTACGTAATCAAATTCACAGTTGCATGTTTTTCCTTCTGCGACCAATGAAGGCAGAAATAATATATTAATTAGTTTTAGAGCTTTTTAATAATTTTGACATCGATTTGTTAGTGCATTTTTACACTTTGCAGGATTTTTTTTTTTTTTTTTTTTTGCATAATTTAGTTAGAATAGCATTTTTGCGACATTTATACATATTCCATTTTCTTAAATTATCTAGTTAAATACATCAAATTTTCAAAGTAGAATGAATACGAAAACCATATCGGCCATGCAGCTGGTGTCTTCTATTTAAGAGGTCTTCTGCAAAAAAATGATCGGAATACAACAAAAGTGAAACAGACATGTGTAACGGGTAAGTAAATACAAATATCTCACTTTGACTGAAATTAATCCCAATGACAAACTATCATTAAATTAAGACTAGGGAGTCGTTTCTTCGATGATACTGAGTCATCGCACTTATGACAGGTTTTTTTTAAAAATGACTCAGATTCGCCATGTCTGTAATGCCGCTGTTTCAGCCCATTTATGACATTATTTCTATTTTTGACCCTGATGACAATTTGGGAAGTTAAGGCTGACATTACAATGATGTAAAGTTTCGTGGTGTCAAAAGCGAAGACACTTGTCATAATACTGATGTCAAAATACATTAACGTGAAGACGCTTTTTCTATCAGTCTAATTCTCATCTCACTTCTGCTTTAAAGAAGTTTGGATTCTGGTTCTAGACGATTTGCACAAGGAAGAGCTTCTAGAACACATAAGCTTGTCTTTATAAATACTTCTAGAAGCCCTTAATGAGGCGAAGTTAATTACT
This sequence comes from Pollenia amentaria, assembly GCA_943735925.1. Taxonomy (NCBI): domain Eukaryota; kingdom Metazoa; phylum Arthropoda; class Insecta; order Diptera; family Polleniidae; genus Pollenia; species Pollenia amentaria. The sequence continues at coordinate 203,968,900 of OX031009.1, read as the reverse complement.
TGCCGCATGCTCGGAGCATTGTCATGATAAATTAAATGCTCGCTTAAAATGTATTATTTGTGTTTGGTGCAGGTCCTCTGTGATTTCTGGGCCGGTTTCAGCGGCTCACACCCTTTCGGTCGCACCAAATTCAAAGCACTATTTTGGCGCCATGTATATGCGGCTTTGGTGTTCACTTGGCTGGACTTAACATGCGATTTCTCGCGCTTGTAGTTATTGTAATGGATCCAGTTTTTATTGTATGGAATAACTCTGTATCAAAATAACGGATTTCTATGTCGTTCGAGCAGCATTTTCGACAAGCAAAATCATCCTTTATTTGTCTTTTGACTTTGTCGCATGTGGTAGACAATTTTCTTGTTTTCTGATGAATCTTCTTCAGGTTGAGAAAATCTACATGGATGCCTCCAACCTTTGAACTTATTCTGCTTACAAATGCGATCTTTCTGTTCTGGGTCAAAATCTAAACAGCACAAAGCATGGAGCACACTCAGGACAAGCTTCAAAGAACAATCGATCTGCTTCAGCTGCACTTTGTTTTCAAATTAAAAAAGTTAAGCAAACATTTTACACAAATCATTCTTTGTTGGCACGAATTTCAATATTTTTTTTTTATAAAATAATGTTTCGTGCAATGACTAAGGGAGAAAAACTAAGAGATGTTTACGCTTCAAAAAGTTATAGTTATTAAAGTTAAATTTTAGAAGCACAATTTTTTCGAAATAAAAAATCCCAAGGTTACGAAAATATTTTTTCCAGAATTTTTTTATGTAAAAACCGTAGGTGGCCATGTAACTATTAGCAGCAATCCATTATATGGAGTTAAATTAAAATCCATCATGTCGGAAGAATGAAATTGTTTTTTTTTTCTTTCTTTTTGCTGCCACTGTTAAGCAAATTAGACTAAAAATACATAATTCTAAGATTTTCTAAAAAAAAAACATACTTAGCGCTTGAAGTGGATTCAATTAGTGCGAACAAAAGGACAAATTGCGGGGCTTTGTACAAAAATATAAACGATTCAGTCATTCAATATCATATACCAAAAAAGGAACCAAAATTGATTTGTCTGGCAGAAGGAAATATAAATAATTGTAATAATGTTTACTAAACAAAATTTTTATTAATAATGAAACATCATAAATATTACCAATATTTCGCACAAGGAAAAAATACTTATAAAATTTACTGTGCTCGTAAGGAAAAACTTTTACACACTTATCGGTCATCTGTAAAAATCATGGTAAGTTTTTAAAAATTTATGCTTGAAAAGAATAAAAGCTTTGAGCTTCAGAGAAAAAATTTCAGTAGATTTTTTTTATCAATTAAAGTTTAATTGAATACATTTATTTTTTAATAGAACAAAAATTAAAAATATATATTTAATTCAATTAACATTTTAACCGTTTAAAAAAATGTGTTATTCAAATATAATTTTTTGATATTTTTTTTGAGCATATTAAAACTTTCCTTAACAATTAGTATCTTAATACTTAAAACAGAAAAACACACTTGTTTGTAGAAATAAATAATTGTAGGTTTTTTCATGAAACCCCCAGAAATGTTAAAAAATAAATAAATAAGAAGTTTTACGAATATAGATGAAAACTAAAAAAAAAATATAAGGGAAATTCTTTTACTAACGGTATAACAGTTTACAGCTCTCTTCAAAAAACAAACAAAACCGGCAAAGGGAAATTATCTCTTTTTTGAATATGCGCCTTAAAATTGAGATTTTGGCGCCAATTTAAATACAGTCCACAAAATTACGTTTACAAATTTAACATTTAACGTGAATGAAAACAAAACAATGAATAAAAATATATTGTAGGGTTCCTTGTTTCCCAGAAATTTGTTTACTACTGGGTAGGCAGAAATTTTTGTTTTATTCACGGGGATACAATACTTACAGACTAAATATTAAATTAACCAATTTTGTAAACCCCACACCGAAGGTAAAAGGGTATACTTATATAAGTATGACATTCCGTTTCTAATTTCAACAATATTCTTCTTTTTAGACCGTATAGAATACCTGCACTGTTCTTGAAGCAGTGCTCTTCGACGCTAGCTCGTTCCTTTGCAAATCTTTTCAGCACTTTATACCATGCCGGAGAATTTCCCATCTGTTGGAAAGTTGCTAATATAACGCCATTATAACGCGTTACCGTAATGCGACTGAAGTGGCATTTTGCCCCTTTTTACTGTCTTGCCACTTCCATTGCCCCTTCTGTTTCATATCCCTATTAGTATTATTTTGTATTCCTTTTGCCTCTTTTTTGAATTAATTTTTTTTTAAATTGGCTGTCAATGTACGCAGATGTACCTGCCAACTTTTATATCTTTGTATCTTTTTACTTTACCTCATAGTAGTGCATCCGCTGAGCGAATTTTTTCTAAATACGTTTTTGATAAAATTTCCATACCGGGAAGTTTTTTTAGAATGATCAAATTTTTTTAATATAAATTTGACTTTCAAACATTTTTGTCTCAATATAATAAATTATTTAAAAAAATTTTATGTTGGGCGATACCCAAGGATGAAAATAGGAATAAAAGAAATAGGTTTGTAATAAAAATTTTGACAGCAGTCGATCTTGCTCAGTGAAAGAAAATGTAGCAGCATTTATTTTTAAAAAATTTGATCAGTTAAAGTAAAAGCAGTAACACATAAAGTTTTGTAGCTTAGCAATGTAATTTTTACATCTTTCATTTAAATTTAATATGAAACAGTAGCAATTTTAAAAAAAGACCATGCTTTTGTACAAATTTACTATGATTAACATTGTGCCATGTTAATTTAACATTGATATTTTTTCTGTGTGTAAGAAATATATTTTCTTTAATGTTTTTGTTAATTAACTTAAAAAATATTTTTGATTTTTGAAAATGTTCTTGTGTTTCATTTTGCCCCTTTTTTCTCGGAATTCCCTTTTCGTGCCACTTATTTTTTGAAAATCTCCTTTTTGTGCACCTTTTTGAAAAATTTGAACTGTAACGCTAACTAATAACCCTGAAAATAGCCGACCAATTGCAATTTGTTCTGCACTTTCCACAGTTATGGGAAGTATGGTAAATCACCATCTTGTTTAAGTTTAAGAGTCAAATTACCAACTAAGCGAACGCCAGTATGGCTTTCGTAGAGGTTGCTCTACTGGAAACTTACTTGGCCAGTTATCGGAAAAATGGTGCTGTTCTATTCACCATTTTGGCGAAAGTAAGGTTATTACTTTAAACATTTCCAAGGCGTTTGACAGAGTTTGGCATGGTGCACACTTGTCAAAACTTGTTGCATTTGGTGTCGGTGATAATTTCTCTCGACTTATTCCGAGCTTTCTCAGAAATCGCACTATACAAGTTGTTATAGATGGGGTTTCGTCAAACGACTTCAAGTTACATTTAGGAGTGTCGCAAGGCTTCGTTTTTTCTCCTACTCTATTTCTTATTTTTCTAAATGACCTTTTAAGTCAAATTTGCGACCCTACTACTCTTTTGCAGATGACAGCAAACTTTGCCATTCGTATTCATTTGATTATAGACCAAGTGTATAGAATGTTGGTGCTATGTGACAGAACATGAATGATACGCTTGGCCGAGACCATGATATAATCTCGGAATGGGGTCGCATAGTGATTTAAATACCCAATGTTGCGTGCTGACGCATAAACGCGCGACGGATCAAGGTGCCTCATATGTATTTATGGGTGGTATAATTATTGAGGAATCAGAATCTCTTGGTGTTCTGGGCATGATGATACAATGTGATGCCCGATGACCAGAACATATATCTAATGTTTCGAAAGAAGCATTCAAGTGCCTCGGTTTTTTGAAACCACTCCATCTGATCTCCTTACTATTTATACCACCTATATCCGACCGCGAATGGAATAAAACTCTCATGTGTGGGCCGGTGCTTCCAAGTCTATTTTGAGCTTCTTGACCGCGTGCAGGAAAGGGTGAAGGTTCTAATTGGTGAAAGTATATAGATGCTTTCGGAAGCAAAAAATAAATTCCATTATACTGGCTTCCAACACAATGCATTTCATTTGCAGGGGTTATCCCCTGAGTGCTGGGCCTAACCAAAAAAAAAAAAAAAATAAATATATATCTATATATTCTGGATCCCTATTAGAAAAAAATTTGATTTAGCGAGATCCGATTTTCCGTTGAAATGGGTTTTCCGAAGACCCCAGATATGATGAGGATTTGGTAGTAATATATTTATGTCACATATAGTCCGGAATTGTTTGCTATTGAAATAGCTGAGACGTGAGCAAAAAACCACGACTGCCTCTAATTTTACCCAAAAATCCCTTGTTGTTGTTTTTTTATTTTATTTTTATGTAAATCTGGAGACTGGCATGAGCAAAAGTTGTCAAATTAGGTACAAGCGTCTTGGTTATCAAAACATTACATCCGACAAAATGTGTGCGGGATTGGACAAGTGGGTGTGGCACAATGTTCATTTCTTTATATCTAAAGAATGGTATTTATATAACTTACTGTTTTTATCGCACCATGATGAAGGGTATATAAGATTCGGCATTGCCTCATATAGCACTCTTACTTGTTTTAATATAAAGACAGTTAGTTACTTGTTTAAACTTTAAATAATATTACGTTTTATAATATTAACAGTTAAAAAGAAATCTATAAAGTTAAACATTTAATTAATATAATTTCCTAAACGGATCTGCCATTTCGTAGTTTGCTCAAAGAGTTTTAACATTAAGTGGGGGGGGGGGGGGGGGGGTGCTTTAAAACCATGTGAGATCAGGCCATTATGACTTTATTGCTCAATTGAATGGGAGATAAAGCCATAATGGCCTTATTGCCCAATCATTGCGAGGTAAGGTCATATTTAAAATTTTGCGAAATGAGAGATATAGCCATACTTTTTTTTCGCAAATTGGAGATAAAGCCATATTTTAAACTTTAGTATGCGAAGCCAAATTCCAATACTTTACTTTAGTGTTTCCGGGAAAAGAAACACTAAAGTTGTGACGCACGCTGGAAAACTTTATTCAGCGAAGCCACCTGCCGCGTCCTACTGGAGGAGAAAACCCGTAAGCGCGGCCGCAGGCCGCCACGCAAAAAAACTTTAGTATGCGAAGCCAGATTTCGTAAAAGGGAAAATCTATTATTAATCAATGTAAAATGCAAAAGTTCTTCAAAACTGAAATGAGAGATAAAGCCTTTTTGTAATATTGCTAATGTGAGCTAAGGCCATGATGGCTTTATCTCCCATTCAAATGAAAAAAGGCCTTATATCCCTATTGAATGAGAGATAAAGCCATCATGGCCTTATCTCACATGGTTTTAAAGCACCCCCCCCCCCCCCAAAGGGGGATATTGAATTGTAATGTGCGTTGTGGAACATTCACTAATATCTTACTTGAAAGAAAATCAGATAAAACATTTCCATTTAAAAGATTTACAAGATTTCTGGGTGATGATAATTTTTTACTTTCAGTAATTTTTTTTTTGTAGCCAATTAATATTGTCGCTGAAGTTAAATGTATTCTTCTCTTGGCTGCTTGTGATCTAAATTAAAAATTTTAAGTTTTAGTAAACATCGATGATAATAGAAAGTTTAGCTACTTAAATTGCGATAAAATGCGTATAATCGCAATAAATTTTATCCACAAAAAATTACAGAAATTACAGGGGTTTAAATGGGGAAAAAACATAATTAATTATTTTTAGAAATACATTCGAATTCGGTTAAACGAAAATGAAAAAAATTCGGAAATTTTGTTCCGTTTTAACGAGATTTTTGATTAAACGAAATTCGGATAATTGAAATCGCGTTTCGGTTAAACCGACATGGTACATTCAAGATTTCTTCACAGAAAAAAGTGTTTTATCAATTAAACAAATGGTTCAAAAAGTATTTTAATTTAATTAATGTGATAATTGAATCAATTATTTTTTTTGTTGAAAGAAAATTAAAAATTTTATTTTGATTTAAATAATAGTTTAGTTGTTTTGAAATAAATTTTCAATTAAAATTTTAATTAAATAACAAAAAATCTTAATTGACTTTTTTCGTTTAAAATAAAATAATTTAAACATGTAGAATTGTTGTTGGGAATTGTCAATATTTATTTAAATAAATTAACACATTGTTTGAAATGGCAAAGTTTTTTGATTACTTTTTTAATTAAAATTAAATATATCATTTATTGAAAATATTGTTTCAAAATTTTAAAATTTTTAGTAATCAATATAATCATTTTGGTAATAGGTGCAAAATCAACAACTTGTTTGCTTGAAATTATGAATTTGGAATAAATTTGGTGATTGGAGAAATTTAATAATTTGTTCTGTGTTTGTTAAGCTTTAATTTTTTTAAGAAATAAAACAAATAGGTAGATAGTTATATTGGAGAAATAAAAAATACTTCGGTATTACTGTAATTAATTGAAACAAAATATATGGGGGATTCAAAGTTAGTCACAAATTCATATGTCGTAAAACAATAACAAGACAAAAATGAGTTCTGGAAGCAAACCCCCATTATTTAAATTTATACTGTAACAAATGCTGCCACGACTAATAAGATTTTTGAAAAAATTACCAAATGTGAAAAAATATAACCAAATTAGAAATGCCTTTTGTAAATTGAGGAAAACAATTAAATTTATTTTAAGTTGCATTGGAAAACAAAAGTAATTTGCACTTGAAAAAAAATTTAATTAAAAAAATTAAGAAAAATTAAAGAAATCTGGCAGTACCTTCCAGGCCCACAATGTCGACAATAACATTTCTTTCGTTTATTTATATTGAAAACAATAATAAAAAACTGAAATTTGTTTTTGTTTTCAATATAAATATTCGAAAGAAATGTTCTTGTCGACATTATGGGCCAGGCAGGTAATTTTTTTCATATTAAAAATATAACAAGAAACTTAGATTAAAATTTTTTATTTATTTGAGACTTTTTTCATAAAAATTTTTTTTATCTTAAAAGAGTTAAACCTGTCAAATTTCCATACAAAATTGAGTATATTGCATGTTAATAACTTGAATTTTTTTGAATATGTCCTTTACAATAAACGAAATTTGTACTTCAAATTTCGCTTGGTAGGACTGTAAAATGTGGCGATTTGAAATCCTTTTAGCGGTGGATATTTACGTTTGTTTTGGCGTGTACTTTTTGTACTTTTTCAGTCATGTTCTTATCTTTGCTTCTATTAAAATCAGAAAAAAATACGCTCATTTTAAAAAAATTAATTGAAAATCTCCATCAAGTCAAACGTCATTTGATTCAAATTTCAGAACATTTCATGGGTTTCTAATATAAAAATCTCATTTGGCAATTTTTTCCTAACAAAAATATCTGGTATCTGTTTTGACAGGGATATTTTTTTTTTAGTCTTAATAAAGTATAAAAACTTTAGTACATTTAAAACAAATAATGAGAAAATCGTAGTGCAAAGTACTCATTATTCGAAGTCGTAAATAATTTCCCCCCATATAAATAAAAAGGTTAAAATATTCACATCTCCACATTGAGAAAAAAAATTACCAATTTTTGTTAGAAGTAACCAAAAACGGCAGCTCTGACTGTAACCCTTCATCAAAGGTGGAAAGAATTTATATAACTTTGTCATTCCGTTAGGGAAGAATTCGAAAATTTCACATGACTGTGAAATAAAAAAAAATATTAAATTTAATCAACTTTAGCCTGATTAAAATATGAAAACTTGGATTAAAAACCATAAACAGTTTAATAAATTAACCACAATACACATTAAAAAATATTAATTTTATAGATTTTACGAATAACAAATAAAAAAAATAAAAATTGGCTACAGTTAAAGACATAACCCTGCCTTTACACATGCAAGTAATTACTTGCAATTATAGTATACATATTAACATCGAATATGTCGAAGAAATAGTCTAAAGTGATGCAAGTTGCATGAATGTTTAAACAGTCAAGTGAAAGTTTTTTTATCAATCCGTGTTACGAAGTGCGAAACAGAGCTTCATTTCTAAATAAACAGTTAGCGTTGATAGCTATTATAACTTCTTCTAATGAGATTGATGCTCAAAACGTTAATCAATTGCCTAATTAAAGTATGTATAAGTATATTGAAAAAAACACATGAAATATTTTTAAATATACCCAACAAACACGAAGGTTTGATTTCAATTTGAAAATGATTTAAAATCAAACCATTTCTCAAACGACAAACGTTTGATAAATATAATTCTCAACAAAAAGGGAAAATTATTACCAGATTGAGAAATGCATTTATTTTTTACTTGCTTTCAAGCGTTTTTCTCAGATGTGCGACCACAACGATAGTCAGTAAACCATTTTTTTAACATGAAATCGATGGTGCAGAGTCGCCATAGTATTTATCAAGCTTTTCCTTGGTTTAATTGACGGTTTTTTTTTTGCCAAAAAATAATGTTTAACGAGCACTCGAAATTCACCTTTTGCCATTTTTAAAAAAATCCACGAGATTGTATGTTTTGAACAGCTGTTAAACGCAAAGTAAATGACGGAACTTGCTTAAAACATGACAGTAGTCTATTAACAGCTGGTACTTGATGGGAGCAGTGTTGCATATCATATAACTACGAGGGAAGTTCGAAAAGTCACGGACTTATTGATCCGCCCTCGTACTTGGCTCCATTTTATTTTGAGGATTGTAATGACGTAGCACCGCGGTCATACAACAAACTTATCTTTTCTTCACTTTCCCATTTTGGATATTTTTATTCGCAATCTTACGCTTTGTAATTAATTTTTTAATCGCAAATTATTTATATTTTTTTTATAAGAAATTAAGGTTTTCTAAAGGCGAATTCACTTTACGTAATTCATATGTAATTTTTTTTTTAATTGTAAAACATCTTTAACTTTAACTGGCCATTTTTAATGTTTTCATTTATTTTTCGCTTAAGTATTTGGCAAGTTTATTTTTGCTTTAAGAATATCATTTGATATCAATTTGATAAAGCATTGTACGTCAAATATTTATATTCAAGTCATTATCAATTTGAATTCAAATTCAGAATTTAATCACTTTTTTAGTACAAAGTCTTTGATGCTGTTCATCATGCAATACTTGAATGTTACGAGTAGTTACAAAATTTCTTTAACTTTACATTGATATTAGAACCATTTTAGTTTTTATTATTTAATTAAAATAACATAATTTAGGTCGAAATGATAAGAGTAACTGCAAGTACTTACTCGATATTTTCATTCGATAACGAGTACATTTGACATCGATACTTTGGCACCGAGTACCAAGTAGGTATCGGCCAAAAAGTACTTGTATCAGTAAAAATTACCTGTTTTATATTATGAGAAAAAGAGCATAGTTTACGCCATTTTTAACATAATTTAAAATTTGTGCTTGTTCAAAAAAATAAAAATCAATAACTAACTGTTATTTTTGCACAAAAAAATAAATAAATATCAAAAAATAACTGTTATGTTTATTCAAAAGATAAGTTTTAAGCTTGTTCGAAAAAAAATCCGATCAAAATTTTAATATTTTATCATAGACTAGTTCATGGTTCAATATGGTATACCTGAATTGTGGTTTCGCCATTAACTTCCATATCCTTTTTTGTTTTAAAATTTCAAAATAACTCTCATTTCCGGTCCCTGTTTAAAAACATACATACATATATACGCGTATAAGTATACAACGACAACATGTACTTAGTACCACGTACCTTTTGATTTGCTCTGGTTTTCACTGGCTCTCATCATATGGAAGTATTGACCGCTACAAGTAAGTATCGATGCTTTTCGTTTGAGACCGAGCAAGTATCGATACTTTACAGCCGATACAGTATCGAGTACAAGTATCGATACCCAAGTGGTATCGTTTCATCCCTAATTTCACGTCTAAAAATTTACTGACATTTTCAAAATGTCTTTTACTAATTCCTGGGAATTTTTTCCCCTAATAGAAACCCTTCATAGAAATCAATAGTTTACTACACATATTACCAAAAAAAAAAAAAACATTTATTTTTATAGAATACAATAATAAACAAAAAAAAAAAGCACAAGTCATGTTTTCCACAAAATAATAAAATGGCCTTAAAGCCATTTGGCTACCCACTAATCTGGCCAAGGTACTTAAAAATTTTGTTCTTTTTAACAATGGCAATAAATGTTCCTTATAGCTTTTATTTTTGCCTCTGCTTATACGAATATGAACTGTGTGACAATTTCCTGCTAGTGGCTATAGAAATTGTATTTTATTTCAGTACATTATCACACATGCTGAGCCACATAAAAAATGTTAAGAGTAATTTGCTCATATATAAAAATGAATAAATATCATTCTATGCCATTTTATATCAATCATTATCTCTTTTTGTGTTGTTAGTTCTTTTTTTTGCACAGATAAGCAACAACTACAACTATCAAATCTAACTCCCACTGTGTCATGTTTGTAGAAAATCTAATCGGTTTTTTATGGATACATTAAAACACAAAACGAAAACCATGTAAAGTGTTTGAAGTATGGGAGGTTGGACCATAAAATGGTCTATAAATCTAAACTATAAGTGACAAGAAAGTGTGTAAGTTATTTGGAAAATATTTATGGTAACATTTGACCTTTTTCCTTCTTCCGATTAGAGAGACAACACATCCCTGGAAATTGACAGTACATCACACTAATTTTTCACACTTATCTGTTTTAAAAGAATACAGTGACATTAAAAAATGTAAGTACATAAAAAATATTATTAACCTTTTAAACAGAAAGATTGTCAAAATTGAATATGATGATGCCCTTTACCGTTTAGAGAGCAAAAAGAGAGAGGTAGAATGCAATTTTAAAGCCAAAGAAGACTCTTTATGAGATCCTTAAGCTAAATAATTACCTATAGGTCTCATATGGTTCTTCTAAGGCTTAAGTTTATATACGAATTTTTGCGCTGTACTTAAGCTTGATACCGTATTTTTAAGTGACTTTTAGAAGTAAGATCTATAGATAAATTCGGATCGACCGTCACAAAATTTAACCATGGCTTACCAATACCTTAAAGGAAACTTATTTGCTTCAAAGCCTATATTGACTCCAATATATAAAGAGATTAATGCTGCTTAAAGATTAAGTGATTTTTGTACGAGAGTAAATAAAAGTTTGAAGAAAAAATCAAAAAAAAAGCATGACCAGTAGGTATTTGGCATAGCCAAAATACCCATAAAAAATATTAACATGCGCCATCTCTCTTTTTCGCTGCTTTAAAAAAAGTTCCCGCACCAAACGAGTTGAAATTTGTTCTTTATTAAATAACACTAAACTATTAAATTTAACATTGTCACAATTTCTAAAGTATATCGTAGCTCTTTTAAGAAATCTAACGGCAACTTTTTGTATTTTGTTGTTAGATTTAACAGAAGAGCTACGATTTTTTACATTTGTAGTAAGAAAATATGTGTGAATTTTTAGAAATGGCATTTGGTGTTGAAGATTTTTCTGCCGAAATGATCAGCAGCCACGATTTTTATCACTTATTTCGTAGTGGCTATCACGTGGTGATAGGTAAATTTTTTATATAAAATTAGTCATAACCAAGGCCCGGATTTTTATGCAAATGCGTATTTGTTGTCGTCAGTCTGAGATCAACATAAATTAAATATCAATCAAATATGAATCTAGAAATTACTTCAAATTTCTGAATGGCACCGATTTGTTAGTGCATATTTTCGCATATTTTTCTTTAAATGCATATTTTTGCACACATTGTGGAAATTGCATATTTTAAAAAACAAAACTTGTTTTATTTGCTTTATTTTGCGGTGCACCGTGTTGCAGAAAAGATAAGAGACAACTTCGATGGTATTGATTTATTGATTTCTTATGTAAAAAAAAATATTTTGCAAAGCACCTCCCGATTTGCCTCATATTAAGAGAAGTATCCCGATTTATTTCTTCCTCCAAAGTGTATAACAACCAGGTGGGGAACGTGGTTGAAAGCAGTTATGTATTTTGCTGAAAATTTTTACCAAATCAAGGATTTTGTGCAAGGATTCCACGATTCATTGAGAAAGCAAATTAAATTAATTGAAAATGCCATAAATGAAATGTATGCAGTAGAGGGTAAATGTAGTAAACAAATTCGTATCAAGCTTGATAAAGTTTTTAGAAAAATTAAGGATCTAAAACAATAAAACAAACTGGCATATTTAATTTAAATTTTTTCGAAAACAGCGTAGTGGAAAGTTAATATACCACAAAGGCACTACCAGCATTTAATCATGTACCGATCACTTCCGTCTGGTTGAACGATCATTTTGCATGTTTAAGAGTTTTTTAAGGCCAAGCCACCTTAACTTTACATTAGAAAATATTAAACAAAATTGTATACATTTATATAAACAAAATTTTTTCTTATTGTTCTTAATTAATTAAAAGATTTTGTTTGTTGTGCTTAATTCCCTTTTTGTAAATTGATAAAAATACTAAAATTTTTTTGTTTAGATAAATTCTATAAAAATAATAACAAATTCTAGAAAAAGGTCGATTAATAAGTAATATTGATAAATTATCGGAGGGCCCGCCGAATATACGAAAATTATTAAATCAAACACCAGCATTATGCATTTCTTTGAGACCATTAAACTAAAATACGGTAACGACACATGCATATCACTAAAAAAATACTGCAGAGAAATTATGAGATTAGCGAAACAGACAGAAAGATTAAAATATCTATTGACTTGCAGAAAAATTGGACTCACACCGACACACTTGTTTAATACTACAAAGAGTACGAGAAAACTTTTTACTACGACGAAAATAACACAGGAATTAGACAAAGTTGAACAAAAGTTTCATGTTAAAATTTTGAATCTAGAGATAAAGGAAACAAATTATAGCATTCAATATATAAAGAAGGAGATTAATTACTTAAAAAGAACATTTAGTGCAACATTAAGTGACTATGAATACGACAGTTTCATAAAAAAACAACAAGAAAGATATAACAATCTTATATCATCAGATAAAAAGACACATTCGTCCAAAATACAAAATTTAAAAAAGAAACAATTTGAAAAGTACGACCTAAAATTCAACTCATCATGGTTTGTAAACAAAATAAATGTAGAATTTACAGAGGAGGGAAAATGGCTTCTATCACTTGGATCCAAATTCGCAATTCCGGTAACCAAAAATAATTTTTCAACTATAAATTTGATAGCAGACCTAGAACAATGGGTTCAAACTTTAACTGACGATAGGACAAAAGAAATCGTAAGGACGAAAATAGCCAACAGAATTCTCACACACAAAAGAACTGTGAAAAATAATCAAAAGGATAAATTCATACTTAATGTATTTGATGAGACAAAGAGATTTTTGAAGAAACAGGCAAACGATATTGTTATCACAAAATCAGACAAAGGCAATAAAACTGTTGTAATGTACAGAAAATATTACAACAATGGGATGGAGAAATTATTAGAGGATAAAATGACGTACCAGAAGATTCAGATAGACCCAACGCAAAAACTACAAAAAGCTAATAATAGGATAATTATGGATCTATTTAAGCAAAAATCGATTTCGAAACATGAGAAAATGAAATTGACATCAGACGCAGCAACAGCCCCAAGGTTATACGGACTCCCAAAAATCCATAAACCGAACATGCCTCTACGACCAATATCATGTTCTGTAGAGGTACCTTGCTACAACCTTTCCAAGTACATAGGAAATATTCTAAAAAACATTATATTAGAAAAATATAATATACAAAATTCCGCACAACTTAAGGATAAATTAAATGAAATAGATCTGGACGAAGACGAAATCTTAATATCATTGGACGTGGTTTCGTTATTTACTAACATACCGATACATCTAGCAATAAGTAACATAATGACTAAATGGAACATTCTTAAAAATCACACAAAAATATCACGATCACAATTTTTAATAATTCTTCAATTTTGCCTAAAAGATAATAATTATTTCATGTACGGTGAAAATCTATACAATCAAACGTATGGCATGCCAATGGGCAACCCACTTTCGCCAACAATAGCGGACATTGTTCTAGATGCATTGTTAGAACAAACAACAGAGGACTTGAAAAAAGAAAATATAAACATTAAATTGATTACAAAATACGTCGACGATTTATTTGCCATAATTAGGAGAGAAGATGAAGATAAGATTTTGAAAACATTTAACAATTATCACAACAAATTAAATTTCACAATAGAGAAAGAAAACAACAACGCAATTCCATATCTTGATATGAGAATAATTAGAGAAGGTAATAAAATTGTTACAGATTGGTATACTAAAACGATAGCTTCTGGACGCCTGATAAATTTTAATTCAACACAACCTTTAAGACAAAAGATAAATACAGCAACTAACCTAATAACAACAGTAATGAAAATAAGTAATGAACAATTTATTTCTAAAAACATATCTAAAATAAAAGACATCCTAACTAAAAACAGCTATCCGAAAAATATAATTAATAACTTATTGAACAAACTAATCCACAAAAAACCAAGGGAAACTACCATAAACAATACATCTGGCAGCACTAAATACTACAGTGTATCATACGTACCAAAACTTACCGATAATCAAAAATTGAGAGAAATTATAGAAGATGAACAAGTTAAATTAGCACACAGACCCAACAAAACAATTTCTACATTATTTACAAAAACAAAAACCAAAATTGATAAAAAAGAACTTAACAACGTAGTGTATGAAATTACATGTGTAGGCAAACGAGACGAAAAGTGTGGGAAAATATACATAGGGACAACAAAACGAAGCTTAGGCACGAGAATAGCAGATCATGAAACTGATATAAACAAACAGAAATTAACAACAGCGTTGTCAACGCATTGTTTTGATACTGGACACTATATTGATATTGAAGGAGTTAAAATATTGAACAGAGAGAAAAACACAAACAAACGATACACTCTTGAAAGTCTTCGAATACAGGAAAAATCAAACAACGCAATAAATAGAAAAGAGGATAAAGACGGCACAAATGCAAATTACACAATCGCAATAATTTAGTATTAGTTCAACTGTGATACATTAACATTAATAAACTAGAATATTTAATCACTTTTTATTTTTATTTTAAAAACTTCGTGTTTTATGTTGTAAAACTTGTGTGTTTGTATTATAAAATGTAAATGTAACAAAGATTGAATGTAAGTTTGGTTATTGTAATGTGGAACTTTATTTTAGTTGTTCCTAAATATTATTTTATTTTTGTTTCGTGTCGTTGCCAGATTTAATAAACTGAAAAATCCCAGATGAAGTTGGAAAATACCAACGAAACGTAGGATGAATATATAAATAAATAATCTTTTATTTAAATACAAATGACCTTGAAAGCCTGTTTAGATAAATTCTATAAAAATAATAACAAATTCTAGAAAAAGGTCGATTAATAAGTAATATTACTAAAATTTATTGTTGGAGATAAGCAGTTCCTATCCGCATTTCACTGGCTGCTTAGGCCAGATCATCAGGAAACGTTCTCCTAAATAATTTTAGAAAAGACAAAGCTATCAGCAAACAAGACTAAGAGGGAATGAGAATTATTTACATACACTCAAAAAGTCTTATTTGCAACGAAAAAACAGTGAGTTTATCATTTCTTACATTCTCCACTACAATTAGTTGGAATTCTCCCAACAAACATTAATTGTAGTTGTAAGCATGATGAAATAAACAGTTGGTATTACTACGCCAGATGTCGATTTTTTGCTCTTGTATTGTTTGTCTAGTCTTATGTCAAAGTTTTGTTTATGTTTACAAAAAGTTCAAGTTTTGTGCTGTGATTATTGTATTGTATTAAAGTTTTTAATTATTTAAATCAAAATTAAATAAAATAGTAACTATAGTGAAATAAAAATTGGCTAAAAAGTAATTTATTTCATAGCGTCCCGAGGCAAAATTTGATTTTAGTTTAATATAATTTTTGACGTATACGGAGACTTATTATTGAGCAATTCCATATGAAAGCGATCACCTTTTGGACGACCCCTCTCCGATTTTAAAATAAATAGTCTCAATCGATTGCCCAGCAAAAAATAATGTACCTACATATTTTTTTTTTTTTATAATAGTGACTGGTTTAGTGGTGGTGTACACCACTGTCATGTGACAAAATTGAAGAATTCTTCATAAGGGACCTCATTGAAACTACTAAAGCGATCTCAACGAGTGATAGCTCGTTGGAAAGGTATTGAATCAGGCTTTAATTGAAAAATAACATTTTCCTAATTTTTCTTAGAAATTTACCTTTAAATTTTCCCAAGAAAATTAAATTTTCCGATTTTCCACAGAAGCTCCTAAATTTTCCGGCTAATTTTTGCTTTAAGAATCAGCAATAAAAAAATGGGCCCCGACTCCTTGTTTGGACATGAGAAGAGCATTTAAGAGACCACCTTGTTAAAAATACATTTTAAAAATTATTTTTCAGTTAAAAATACATTTATGAAGAAAAAATCTTTCTTATTTGGTATTTCACTTTGGTAGATCGAAATTTGCTTTTTTGAATGAATGATCTATTTTAATTGATTGATTTACATGTTCGAAAAAAACAGAAGTTAGGAAGAACATGTAAATCAATTAAAATAGATAATCATTCATTCAAAAAAGCAAATTTCGATCTACCAAAGTGAAATACCATTTGGTTTAAGGATTGATGTTTGACTATTGACGTCGCCCGGCCTCAATAGCCGAGTGAGTAAAACGGCAAACCCCACTGACGAGATTGTGTGGTTACAATCGAAACTAGTCTGGGCAACCTGTCCGTGAACGCCTGGGGTCAAATCTCAGCGCAGTCAAGAATGAAAAATTATCAATAAAAAAATTTTAATTGATTTCATGTTGTAAAATTCCTGTCTTCATAAAAAAAAAAAAAAAAAAAAAAAAAAAAAATAATTTAATGAAAATTAAATTCAATGAACTCAAGCCTAATTAAAAATATCTAAATTTGGATTAAAAAACATTAACAGTTCAATAAAATAACCACAATACTAATTATTGTTACTTAATACTTTAGTAATTATTTTTTTATTATTGTATAACATTTAAAATAAATATACAAGGAATTTTGCTATAAAAATAGTTTTTAGTTGTGTTTTTGATTATGTTTTAATTTTCAAGCATTATTTTTTTAATATGGTCACACTATTTCTCTCTCTTTGCACAAATAGCAATCAACCGTCTCAATTATAAAAGCTGCTTGTTGTTCGTCGTTATTGTGTTTCATACGACGAATTTACTCAGCGGATTTTTACTGAAAAATTCGTCGTGTTGGGCGAAATTCGTCGTACGTCCCAGTTGTGTTCCTTGCATAATGTTGAGAGAATTTTGGCAATGTAAATTTACGTTTGGCGACATGACGAGTGTTTTGGCGAAATTGGAAACTGTTGGCGATATGTGAAATGCATTTTTTGTGAATATTTTCTAATTTACATAAAATATTTTAAAAATGGGTATGACCAGTTTCTCTTCTTTGTAAATTGTATTTTAAATATATAAATGTAATTGTAACTGTTTCAAAATTTTTCTATTTTAAATATTTTGTGAATCATTGTTTAATATTATGGCGAATTAAAGCAAATTCGTATTCAGAACGTGCATATAATAGCCAAAAAGATTTTTTTATAAATTAAAAATATGGCCAAATAATTATCTAAAAAACAATAAATAAATATACATAACGACATTATATAAAAAGTAAAAGTTTAGAAACAATTAAACTACTTTTGTGTACTTTTTCAGTCATGTTCTGAAATCGATTCCCTGCGATATTATGCACTTTCTACTTTAAGTACCACTTCTCTTTATTACTATAGAAAACAGGAAAAACTACGCTCATTTAAAAGATATAATTAATTGAAACTCTATATCGATTAAAACTTCAGTTGATGTCAATTTCAGAACATGGCCATTCTAATATAAAAATTACATTTGGCAATTTTTTTCTTAACAAAAAAAATATCTGGTAGCTGTTTTGAAAGGGATGGTTTGTTCTCGATAGATTATAACAACTTCCGTTCGTTTGAAACAACTAATAAGAAAATCGTAGTGCAAAGTACGAGTACACATTATTTGAAGTCGTAAATAATTTCCTTCGAATCGAAATACGCGATAATCCCCCATGTAAAAAATAAAACGTTAACATTTTGAAAAACATAAAATACAAGTGAATCAAGAAAAATATATTCATGCGTATTTTATAATTTAGAAAAAAGTTACCAAAACTAAAAATATTCACATCTCCACATTGAGAAAAAAAAACCTATTTTGCTAAGAAATAACCAAAAAGGGCAGCTCTGGTTAGAAGTCAAACTTACTTTCAGATTATTTTAAGTACGAATACGGGATTGAAACCCAAATTAGAAATTGTTTAATTTCTACATATATCACCTTTACTCAAGTCAACTTGAATCAAGCATTCTGTGTTGATTTTACTATTGAAATCGCTTCGGCTTGATTTAAGAACGGATGGATTGATTTTTCTTTTCAGTATAAGTTCGACAATATTACCTTTTGGCTTTCTCAGCGTATCCATCGTCACTTTATACTGCTGATTTCGGCAGACCTATTCCTGCAAATACCTTGTTCGATATTATATTCGGCTAGTAAATTCGCAATATTCGACGAAGACATCTGTTGACGAATGCTTAAAAGAATCCACATAGAAGAACGGGTTTCAATTCGAAATAAATATACGAATTTTGACTTTTATAAAAAAGTATTTTATTAAATAGACCTTACATTTTTCTAAGCCCATTTTACCTAAAAAAAACTTACAAAAAACGCCCTTTAAAGCGAATATTATTAAAAGTAATTTTCCACAAAAAAACTTTTTAACAATAAAAACAAATAAATTTTTTATCAAAAATTATTTTTAGGAATACAAAATTTATTATTAAAATCTTATTAATAAAAAAATTCTTGTAATAAAAAAGTACTTTATAAAAGCACATTAAAAAAGTACTTTAAAAAAAGTAGGTACTTTTAACAGAAGAAAAACATTTTTCAAAACAGAATTGTTTTTAACAAAAAAAAGGGATATTTTAAAAATGCAGGTCTATAAGTTATAGTTTTTTTTTAAAAGTCAATTTTAAAAATAAATTCTTAAGAAATTACTTTTAAAAATTGTTTCGTGAAAGAAGTTCAGTTTTAACAAAAACAATTAAAAAATTCCTTTTAAATAAAAGTAATTTATTAAAAAATTACAGTTTTAATAGGTCTTCAAAAAACTCATACTAATAGAATTTTAAACAGAATTAAGAATGTATTTAATAAAATGTTCTTTAGAAAAAGAATTTTTTCATAAAAGTGTGTCCCTTTTTAAAAGTAACTAAAGGGTGTTTTATTTTTGCTATTTGATTTTTCAGTGTAAAAAAAGATTCGTTACATATGGCAATGCCAAAAATGCTCAGTAAGGTTCGCCATTTTCTTTTATCGAAATAAGTGCTGCGTGAGAAATGTGTTTCGTAAATTTCGTTCGTTTTATGGTTGTCATAATCGACCCACCGATCGTCTTCAAGAACGATGAAAATCTTAACATTAAAGTCAATGGAGCAAGGTAACGCACCAATTTTTTTTTTTACCAAAACGGAAGAATTGGACTTGGTTGACATATGGTTTCCACAGGAGGCTGTCACGATACCATAACCATATCGACTGCCGAGTTTGGTGAACAATTAATCTCACTATTTCGAGCAGTCAGTTGGCCGCCAATATCATGCAATTTCACTCCATTAGACTATTTTTTGTGGGGAGACATACAAACTTTCATGCAGGGACCAGCCAGCGACAATTTCAGCCCTAAGAGCCAACATTGATGAGATACCGGCCAAAATTATGGAAAAAGTATGCAGACGGACCCCTTACGGCGGGCAACATTTACATTAAATTATCTTTAAAAAGTAAATCACAGGCATTTATTTATCGCAAATTTTCTGTTGTTATTTTTATATTTTAAAACCCCAGGCATTTTAAGAATCACCTGTTAGTACATTTAAAAGGGAAATTGTAATAAATGTTGCCTTAATAATGGATTTTATTTAAAGAAAATAGGAAAAAGTACATTCTGCAAAAATGTTCGTCAAGGCAACTCAAAATTTACAAATTTTCAGTAGAGGCAAAAAACTGTTTTTTTTTTTTAAATGAAATTTGAAAACAATTATGACATTGTAAAAAAATACGAGTACTATTTTTTTTTTGTTAATTTTTCAAGGGTTTTCGAAAAATAACAAGTTTTTTGAGTTGTTCCCCTTTATGTGAAATTTGTTCATTTATAGGTATAGTGGTGTTATTTCAAGTTGTGCCAGTTTAATTTTAAATGTAACATCATCAAAGTAAACCGTTGTGACATAACCACTAGCACAACTTAAAACATTTCTCTTAAAGCCTAGTACTCTGTTCCAATTTGTGAAAAATGTTCAGCAACATCTATTATTTCATGCCAAAAATTTGACGAGAGTTTGCACAATTTGACGTTTTTTTTTTCTTTAGTTGACTCTAGAGAAGTTACTTTTATATTAAGAAGAGGGATACAACCAGTGTGGCCATTTTGGCATTTTTGCACCTAAATTTAGCATTACAAAAGAATTCCTTCTTTCGAACAACTACATTTAAAACAAAAACAAAAATTTTAGAATAAATAATTCTATCGCACATCGGAAATAGGCAGTTAGAATATTGATAAAAAAAATATTTGTGAAAAAAAAATGTATTTTTATAAAGTTTCATATACTGACGAATTATGTTTTTATGTATTTCAATTTAAATAATAAGAAGTATGTTTTTATAAAAAAATAATAATTCTTACTATTTTGCCCTTGTTTTAAAAAATTTAAATAAAGAAAAAAAAATTAAGATTTTCGCCATATGACAATTTTCATTCCAAAGATTCTGGTAACGCTGTATATAAATATAAAGTTGCAGCCAACTTCAGGTATAATCTACGAACGAAAAACAAAACGAATTTGCGATTACAGAAAAGTATGTACTCCCCCGCTATTCTCTTTTCCCTTCCCTTCTATAAACTCAAGACCTGTCTAAAAGGGGTCTAAGGAAAATCTTACCTGTCTTGTTAAAACAATTTAAAATTCAGGGAATACTAGAAACGTCTTTATCATATTGATTGTAAATATTTTTTAAATATTAAATATTATTATATAAATATTTGTATTAAGATAATTTGATTTCAACTACCTGGGCTTTATATTTATGTATGTGTATCAGATGCTTTACCAAAATCTATTCACTTGTTTAAATATAACCATTTATTTCAATTTCGTTAAAAAATAAGTCACTAAAATGTATTTAGTTTCGAATAAAATCTCATACTGGTAACAAATTTTAGCAAAAATCTTTAAACAAATTTTAGCATTATTTTAAGCATTTTTAAAAATCATTTTTAGCATTTTTTGGCCTTGTTTAATGCCAGATTTAGTTGTAAAATTTTTTTAGATCTGGTCGCACTGGATACAACTGTATATTTTGGCGAAAGAGTAGAGAAAATAATGTTAGATTTTTACAGTGGGCAGATATCAGTGTTGAAAAATCCAGTACTTTAGTACTTTTTAAAGTACTTTTTCATATCAAAAATACCGCAGTAGCACCGCGTTGTTTTTGTACTTTTTATCCTTTGAGCTTTTTAACTTTTAATATGTCAGCAACGTTCTCAGCTCAGCGTTAAACTAAAACTGTGTGATGTGATCATTTCGATAGCAGACTTTTGAATCATATGTTCGTTGCAAAATGTATGTTGTTGGTAATAGAAGCACCACTACCTTGTATTATTAAGGTATTCACAAATCAGATGGCTTTCTAGACAGGCAGGTGTTCAAAGATTTTTAGAGCAATTGAAAGCGGCCATAAAAGTGGACGAATCAAATTCATTGGAACAGAAATTTTAAAATCTGAAACAAAAATGTATTTCGTATTTTTGTTTTATATATTAAAAAAAATTAACGACGTTAATATTCAAATGCAAAGCGAAGACGGCAGGATTCACATTTTGCTATCCAGAATGGAATATTTGTTCTTGCAAGTGGTAAGAAATTTTATAAAAATGTATGCATTGGATAAATATATCAGTAGAAAAATTTAATTTATTTATCTTTCAATTAAATTTTTGTGGAACTCGACCTGTCATATTTTTATAAACATGCAAAGTTAACAAGAAAATTGTTTATAAATTAAAAGAAAATGCAAAATCAATTTATTTGAGATGCTGCGAATCATTAAGAACTTAATTTCGTTTTGACAATCAAACCTTCAAAATGATAAGCTGCTTTACTCCAGAAAATAATACCATTATTATTAATGTTATTTCCAAACGAGAAAGAAAACTAAGAAAATATCAATTTTCAAATTCGTGCACTAATGGATATTTCAGAAATAAATCATTTCACAACTGAAAGTATTTAATTTTTTTTGGAAAATTATAGCCAAAAAAAAAAAAAGAACAGAATGAATGAACTAAAGTTTGCTGACATTTCACGTATTGCCTTTGGAATTTTATCGATACCACATTCCTCAATGCAAAAAGCTGTTTCAAGTTTGATAAAAACTAAAGATCTATTAAAATCAAATGATATTTGCTATTATAGTTATAATATATCTAATGATCCTTTAAAAAATTTAATTTTTAATTTATTTACTTATTTTTAAAATATGAACTACATATTTTAAATAATTTTCTTTAGAAAATTCGGAAAAAATGTACCTTTCGCTTATGCAAAATATTATTTACACATGTACAGGTATCCCTTGATTTACTCGGTACTTCATTTACGGATTTAGATATAACACGGATCAATTATAGTAACCTTTTTCTGAATAACGCGCTTTGTTTACGCGATTTTATTAAAGCACGCTCACCAATGATGGTAATCCTTATTTTATGCGATTTGCAGCATTGTGATTCATCATCAGTGTGCCTAAATTAAACTGCACAAATGCATACATATTTTACAACAATTAAAAGATTTTTAAAAAATGTTTCAAATATACATGGGAATACTGCAATACAACTTTTAACTGCCTGGCCCACAATGTCGACAAAAACATTTTTTTTTGTATATTTATATTGAAAACAATAATAAAAAAACTAAAATTTGTTTTTGTTTTCAATATATGTAAATATACGAAAGGAATGTTCTTGTCGACGTTGTGGGCCATGCAGTAAATTTACTGCTTACTGAAAATGTTTACAGGTACTGCAATTTTTTTTAGTAACCAGTCAAATTTTACTGGGTTTTTAGTCAATCCGCATTGCTTTAGTTTGTTTTTGACTATTTTACCAGTCCTGAACCTTGTTTTACGCGAATTTGATTTACACATACTTTCTTCGGTCCCAACAGAGAGCGTAAATAGAGGGTAACCTGTACCTTTAATATAAATACTTATGTTTTTAAATACAAAGCTAAATAATTCCAATAAAATATTTTCGTTTATTTTTATAAATTATTGTTTTATTTATTAACAAAAAGTACCATCTGGTTGGAAAAAGTACTCTTTTATTTGAAGTTCAATACCATTTCAAAATTTCAATTTTGCAACACTGGTAGATATGATCACTGTTCATTGATTTCAAGGCGAAATCATGTATACGGTGGTATCGATACTACAACAAGTAACAACACCAAAAAAAAACAATGTATTTTTTTGTTGCTTTCGTTGATCGATATGTCAAAAACACAAGCAACTTTTGACATTTCTCTCTCTAACAGTACGTTTACATTTGACAGTACTGGCAAGACAGTAAGCAAATACATATTTGTTGCCAAAAACACTACTTGCTGTCTTCGTGACGTAGGCGTCCAGACAGTAGTTAAGACAGTTCACTCTTAAAAAAATGTCTAACGTGAAAGTCGCAGTGCAACCAGTTAAACGTGTTTTATATGAACTTAACAAATTAAAAATAGCTTTTAACAACTATTTTTTGTGAACATTGGCAACCCTTAAGTAAAACATGCAAAACCAAAGCATAATTTATTAATTTTCTTTTAATTGTTGATTTTTTTTTATTTTTGCGAACAAAACTTCAAATTACTGTCAGCAAATGTCAAATCACTGTCCATTTTGCTGTCTGAAAAATTTGCTAGACAGTAGACAAGACAGTTGGAAAAGTGTACATGTATTAGTGAAAAAGTTTGCATGTATTGCAACTGTCTTGCCAGTACTGGCAAATGTAAACATCGTGTAAGTAAGAAAAAAAAGTAGCACAGCTGTGCTTTCAACGCCACCTGATAAATGAATTCGCCTTGATTGATTTCTTGCAAAAAGTGAAAATGGAAAAATTTCGAAATGATTCTCTTAAGAGGAACAAGTGCGATATTATTTTTTTTATTAAGCTTGAGTTCTCTTCTTTTTTTTATAAAATTAAATAAATAAATAAATTAATAAAAAAGAATTAATTAAAATTTGTAAAGATCGAATATATATAAGTACTTTTTTAAATATGTATTAAGAGTCTCTCTTTCCAAAAGTACTTTTTTACAAATATTAAGTTAAATAAAAACAATTATATCTTTTCCAATTTTTGTAGTATGGAAAATATTCGACTTCTTCTAGGTAACACAATAAAGAAAATTTACTTTATTGCAGAACCATAAAACCAAGAATACACTGCAAATTAAACACCCTTTCAACCGGAAAATATAGGTCAGCAAGTGGAAAATGTCATCACATCTTAATTGGGCAATTTAAACAACAAAATAGTCTAAACAGATAGATTAAACTATATAACAAAATAAAAAAAATTGTACGAACAAAAGAATTAAACTTAACAAAATTAAACTAAAATCATAATAAAACTGTCCTCAGCATTCAAATACAGGACGTCAAACAAAAGTAATATAAACAAATACAAGAGACTCGTAAAAAGGAAAAGAAGAATGGCATATAACATTATAAGAATACAAGAAAAGACTGACTGACTATAAATATTTATACTGTTCCATACTTTTGTATAGGCGCCCCAAGGACACAACAAATGGGAGGCAACCTCAAACTTTTGCACAAAAGTTGGCATTGCTTAAGCTTTTATTTTTGCAACTATTTTTTATGGGTGTTATACACATTAATACATATGCATTAGTTTTTTCATCTATGATTGGTATTATGTATATACAAAAACAATAAAATTCTCATAACAATGAGTATAAACAAAAGAAAACTGTAACAAATGCACTGAGAGAAATAACTGCCCGCAAAGTGTTGAGAGTTTCAATATAAAAATAAATATAAATGTATCTGCTTTTTTAGGTTTTATTAAATAAAAATTATATTTTTCCTCTTAATATTTTCTTCAGAATTTGGATTTTATATTTTATTTGGAATACACTTAAATATTTTTTTCAGTGTAATTTTAACTTTTTTTCTCGAATGCCATTAAAAATCCTATTCCATCCAGAATAATATTTTGTTTCCTTATTTTTTATCTACTTATTCCTTAAGAGAAGACATAATTTATAATAGTTTATGAGATAGTTAAGATTTCGCAAAAGTTATTAGCTAAATTCACAGAACTAGATTATGATAGAGCACTTTTGCCGGAGTCAGAAACTTTTAATAGTGATTAAATGAGTTTAGTGTGAATTAATTCAAAATATTTTATTGCATTAATACCAATTAACCAATTGAAAACTAAATGAAAAAAGGAAAGCTAAGCAAGGAAATAAAACGTTCAAAAAGTACTTTCATATTGAATGAACTTTCTGTTAAAAAGAACATTTGTACGAAAAGATATAATACTTTTTTGTTAGAAGGTTTTTTTTTTTTTTTAAAGAGAACTTTTGTGCAAATATGTACTTTTTTTGTTAAGTGAAACATTTTTGTAAAATATTACTTACACAGTACAACACACGATTTTAGGACTCAATTCTGACAATTGCACGTGAAAGTAGCCCCAAATATAAGAACTTCGGTATCATTAGTTTTGTCAACTTGGCTGCATTAATAACACGGTGCTACAAATTAGCACTTTTTTTTTATACTTGAAAAGCGACCTAGTGTAGGTTATAGACCTTACTGAGTAGATCATAAGTCAATTTTGAAAAGTTCGGAAACACCCTCAAATTTCGGAGTTATTCCGAAAAAACTATTTTCGGGTAGGTTCGAGTACTTATGAACACGTAACTCAGTTGATTTTAATCCGATCTTCAATTTTTGAACGCTTTATGAAAGACAAAGAATAGATCTTTCCAACCGTATACATTTTATGCTATATTAATTAAATATTGGTAGTAATTTTTGTAATAACATCTACAATTTTTTTATTTTTTTATGTTTTTTTAACTTTGAGTTCTTTTTTTTTATAATTTTTTCTATAAAAGCAGATGTATTTGTAAAAAAAATTTGAAATAGAATTTTATAACAAATAAAATGAACTTTGGTTTTTTTAAATCGGACAATATTTGTGAAAGTTATTAAACTTTATTTAAATTTAAATAGCACTTGATACCCCCAAGCGGAAAAAAAATTTAGTGAGATTAATTTTTTTTTATACTGAGATAACAAAAGAGATAAATTAAATACTTTAGTTAAGTTGCAATGCTCTTTATGTTTTTGTTTTAATTTTGCCGTTAGATATTTTGACATTTATTTATTACTTGAGTGCATTGCACTTGGTAATGCAGAATTTAATATACCCTTCACTATTCTGAAGTAAATTTTAAACATAAAATATACTATAAGGGAAGTATTTTTAATTTCGTTTTTTTTTTTTAATTATAATAAATTTAATTTTTATATAAGTATATAGATTTGAAACAATGTTTTAAAATTTTTTTGTAAGCATTTTATGTCAATTGTAACTTTTGTGATAAACACACAAACTGTAATAAATGAATCCGTAATGACAAAACATACATACTTAAAGTAGAGGGTGTATAAGACATAAATTGTTTATTATTTTAAAAATAAAGTGGTACTATTTTGAATTTGTGAAAAGATTAGTGTTACTTAAATATTTAAATTAAAAAAGTAAGTTTGTGTTATTTTTTTATCTTTAATAAAAAAATATAATGTGGATTTTAACTTCTATTTCAGTGTGTGATAAGCGTAATAATTTTTGTTTTATCTGTGGCTTATTCGCTGACAAAAAACATCGATTAGATTTTAAAAATAATAAAGCCTTATGGTGTTTTCTTTTCTGACAATAATGTTCCATATATGCTACCATTCGTGCGGGTTTTTGTTCCATTCTAAAAATATATGCAAAAATGTGACAAGTTGTCGTTTTCCTTTCTATACATGTTGCAACAATAAATGGCATATTTGTTCCATTTCTTACCCGCAGTTATAACTGAGTGTGAGATAATACCCTTTTTTGCATCTGCGTAAAGTACTTTTTTATGCAAGCAAGTATTTTTTTTTCTTGTGTTTGCGGACAATTTGCGTTATATTGTGATTTTTAGTTATATTGTGATGGATATAAAAACTTTTTGTTTTTCGTTTGTTTTACTTTTATTATATTTTTTTTGTCGCAAAATTTTTAACCACAGCTGACATTAATTATTGAAAATCAGTGCTGTTAACGCTTATTGGAATTGTAAGGGAATTTAATGTTGAAAATTGCTACAAGCGTGGTGAATATCGCTTTTAGTACAAACTTTGCATTCAATATTAAACACGCTAAATACACATTAGTGTTGAGTGTAAAACGTAGCTACTATTTTGTTCCATTGTAATTTAGAAAAATGTATCACTTTGTAAGGGTTCGTGTAACCTAATAAATATATTACACAACTATAATGCATCATTATTTTTTAGAAAAGAAAACACCATTAGTTACTTCTTTTAATGCCTTTTTTAAGTGTTCGTATGTTTTTAGCAAATGGTATGAACCCGAATGTGTTTGCATAACCTGCTCAATTGCACTTAAGCAATGTAAGTCTAAAAATTTTATAAGCCAACCTTTACCATTCTATGCTCCTATGGTTTGGCATCGTCAAGTTTTTCATAAACCTGAAGATTGTTACTTCTGTCAAACAAACATTGTTGGTTATAAGTACAAAAACCGTGATCGTATTAATTATGCCAATGTGTTAACTGTATCCAAGCCAAAAATAATCAAACATAAAGCAAGTACGCCTGAAGAAGAACATGAATCCGAGGAAGAAAAGTCTGCAGACATGGAATGTGACCAGACATTTGTTGCACAGTCGGTGGAACCCCATTTAGTGACAAATGAAGATTTTCATGATCTTGTTCGAGATTTGAAACTATCATGGAGACAAACAGAGATGTTAGCGTCTCGACTAAAACAGTGGAATATCACTAAAAGTGACTTTAAAGCAACATTTGCAAGAGACAATCCCCAAATACAGTTTGAGCAAATTTTTAAAGCTGACAATGATAATAACAACCTTGTATATTGCTCAGATGTAGAAGAGTTATTTCATTGTCTGAATTACCAACATCAACCGAACGAATGGAGATTATTTTTGGACGGCTCGTGTAAAAGTAAGTAATATTTTTTTTGTTATTCAAAAACCATTAACATATTTTTTAGGTTTGAAAGCAGTTTTATTACACAACGAGAATCAGTTGCCCTCAGTGCCTATAGCATACGCTACTAACATGAAAGAGTCGTATGCAACAATGGAAAATATACTGGATTTAATATGTTATAAAAAGTATCAATGGCAAATAGTTTCAGATCTAAAAGTTCTGACAATTTTATTCGGAATGCAAGGAGGCTATACTAAATTTCCTTGCTATATTTGCGAATGGGACAGTCGTGGGAAAGACCAATACAAGCAAAAAAACTGGCCATCAAGAACAATTTTTCAAATTGGCAAGAAAAACGTCTTAAAAATTCCACTGGTGAGTACCGAAAAAATAATTTTGCCACCATTACATCTCAAATTGGGATACATGAAGCAGTTCGTGAAACGCCTGGATAGGGAAAGCGATGCCTTTTTACACTTAAAATCAGTTTTCCCAAGAATAAGTGAAGCAAAAATAAAAGAAGGTACAAATGTTTATTGATTTCTAAACATAATTGCACCATTTTTTTTATTTTTAGGTATTTTTGTTGGACCTCAAATCCGCAAAATCATGTTTGACGAAGAATTCACAATGAAACTAAATGTTGTGGAAAAAAGAGCATGGAGAAGCTTTATTAGTTTATGTGAAAATTTTTTGGGAAATAAAAAAAGTGAAAATTATATTGATGTAGTAAAAGAATTTCTTGAGGCTTATGCAGAAATGGGATGCAGAATGTCCATTAAAGTTCATTTTCTACACGCACATTTAGATTTTTTCCCAGAAAACCTAGGACAATTCAGTGATGAGCAAGGCGAACGGTTTCACCAGGACATTTTGGATATCGAAAGACGCTTCGAAGGAAAAAGCCAAGTAAGAATGATTTCAAATTACTGCTGGTCACTTAAGCGAGAAACAGACGATTTGATGTACAAGCGAAAGAGGCCTAGCAAGCATTTTTAATCATATATTCTTAATTTCTTAATAAAATAATTTAAATACTGTTATTTTAAAATATTTATATAATCATGCCATTATAAGATTAAAAAAAATAAAGAAAATGTAGTAGCTATTGATCAATATTTGAAAAAACTAAATTTTTCACTTTTGAAAAACCTTAATAACTTTTTTATTTTTTGTTCGATTTTATTAAATGAAAGCTGGTTTAACTCAAAACTAAATAAGCTTTAATAGTGTGTATACATATTGGTATGTTTCTAAACAAACTAATTTAAAAAAATGGCACCAATTTTGAAAAATCGAGAAAAAATCAAATTAAAATCAGATATAATTAAGAATATCACTACAAAAATTGTATACACATACCACAAAGTGTATACATTTAGAAAGGCACGTGTCTCTTCTTACTGAAACCGTTTAAAAAATAAAAATCGGATAATAATCAACTGAGTTACGTGTTCATAAGTACTCGAACCTACCCAAAAATGGTTTTTTCGGAATAACTCCGAAATTTGGGGGTGTTTCCGAACTTTTAAAAATTGATTTATGATCTACTCAATAATGCCTACAACTTACACTAGGTCACTTTCCAAGTATATTTTCACTGTAGCACCGTGTAATTTAAGGCCATACGAATTTGTTTGCTCAAAGTAGATTTTTATTATTTTATCTATATTGTAACACGGTTATATCTCGGTTATATATATTGCCATTTTACAATTTTTTCCCCATTTGATGCCTTTTTTGCTCAACAACTGGATAACAAATCCACAAATATGCTGTTTTTTATCAGTCAATTGGTTTGACTATTTTGTGGTTTGTTTTACTCATTAACTTGAAATGTTGGTTGAAAATTTATATAAGCGTTACCGTTTTGGTCTTATTTTTCTCTGTATGTCTTTTGTTGTGGGCAATAAAAACGAAAGTTAATCTGAACTTTTTTTTTAATCAAATTTTATGGTCCTGTACTGTCTCGTAAGCGTGGGTGTTTCTTACAGGTATAGGGAGATCGAACGGTTATTATTCGACCGGTTTTAACCGGCTATTTTAGCTTTGCCCAAGTCGGTTATTTTAAAATGCCCATTTTTCAAATATCGAATAAACCGGTTAGTTTGGTATTATAAACCGGTTATTTGAGTAATGTGTAATTTATATACATTTTCCTTACTCTTGTTGTAGATGTACGCGTAATTTAAGTATTTTCTAATTGAATATTGGCCAAACTTAATCTTTTTATGAAAAATGTCAAAACAAAATGTAACAAAGGTCAAAAAACATTATGTACACAAATCGCTTATAAAAGCGTGTGTTCTTGTAGAAAAAAAACAAACACTATTCAAAATACTACAAAAACTCGTGCAGTTAAAAAGTAAATAGTAAGAGTATTCTAAATATTAAATATATTTTAATATAAAGGTTATCTCTAGATCTTTTTCGAACGCGATTAAAAATACAAAGTTAGGTTCTTGAAGTTCCCTGAAATAATAAGTTACAAAGGTTCTTCTATTTCACGACTTATTAATTACCTTTAATTAGTAAACATGCTTGACATTAATGTGATCCAAATGAAACTTAACTCGAAGTAGTCCTAAGGAGACGACAAATAATACTTTTTTTTAGCCCGTTGTGTTGCCGAAATGTCCATTAAGGCACTAAAAACTCTTAAGTAGTTCTAGCATCTCTTCATGCTGAAAACTACAACATTCCGGCGGAATCAACCATTTGGAAAAAATGTCTACCAGTTTTATTTATTAAAATGCCAAGAACTAAAAAACAAAAATGAAGAAATCAAGCAATGTCATGGAATGTTTTAAATTGTAATCGACGAATTGACAAATATTTTACACAAAAAGCATGTTCATTTTACTATTCGTTTCTTTAATGCTGAAACAAAACATTTTAGCTTCGATCTTGCTTTCGAGATAAACATATACCGTTGTTTCGAAAATTGAGGAGGTTGCACAGCATATATTCGCGTTACTAAAATACGGCTAAACTTGTTGAAAAACCTAAAAAATCGAAATTCCGCAATAAAATTTCCTTTAAGAAAGATATATGCACAGTCGTTTTAGAAACATAATTTTTTTTGGTAAAAAAAAATAGTTTTATAGCAAAATTTCGAACTTTTTGTTTATTAAAAAATCATAAAAAATTCTTAAATATAGCCCCTGCAGTGCCTACGATGCCCCTAGGCGGATCAAACGTACCCTGCAGATATCGAGACTAGTCCATACATGCGTGTAAAGAGTAGTCCATAAAGGAGTAGGAGTTCTCCAAAACTACTCCAATTATATGGTAAAAAAGTAGTCTATTTAACATTACGATGTCCTAGGAGTGGACCATATAACCCACCGAAGTAGTCCCTAAACTTCTTCATGGAGTACTCAAGTGGGTTAGTTTTAAAAGTTCTCCATGTTACTACTTTTTCACTAAACGACTTTTATGGCGTGCACTGTTATCCATTATTGCTATTATTATATATATTTACTTGGTATTTTATTATTTTTTTTTTTTACAAATCTTAAAAAACTTTTCTGTTTCACTTTTAAATAAACAGTTAATAATGGACAACATCAGGGCTACCAATGTGTAATACTGTAAACTATAGTATAGTATACCTATACATCATGCAGTTGTTGGCAGCACTGCATTTTAATTTGTCTAATATGGTCCATACTACAGTACATTGGACCATGTTGTAAGTAGTCCATTTAAGCCACAATGGAGCACATAGTCCAATATTATATGCAGGGATATTGTGAACGAAGTTTTAAAGATAATATTGTTGCCGAGTTTCGGCAACATGTATTTTACTAAGAAGTGTTTGTTTTTAATAAAATATTAAATAAAATAGAAAGTAATTTTCAAATACATTACTGGTTGCTGATAATCTTTTTAATAAATTTTGTGAAAAATTTATTAAAAACTTTTATTATCAACGCAGTTTTTGGAAATACAATTATTTATTAAAAAATTTTGTTTGTTGTGCCTAATTCCCTTTTTTTTAATAACTGATAAAAATACTGAAATTTATTGTTCGAGGATAAGCTGTTCCTACACGCAGAGAAAAAATTTGGTTCGGCATGGTTACAGCAACTACACTATGTTTATTGGAACAATATATTGTTGTCGTGAACAAACAATTGTTATTTTTATTGAATATTAGCAATATTTTAGTTACTGCAAACATTTCAATGATTATCGAAATTATAAATTTGATTAAGGTTCACTGAAAGATAATTATTTTTCTAACAACTAAATATTGGTAACTTTGAAAACATATTATATTAGTTACAAACATTTAATGATATTTTATAAACATTACACCATATGATAACATGCGATTATATTATCATTACTGTAATCATATTTTGAATCACAATATGATTTTTTAAGATTCATTGCAAGTAAGACTTGAGTGGTTGTAGTTCTCATTCGCTTTCCATTTTTACTTGCATAATATTTTTAGCTTTTCAAAATTCTTTGGAAAAGGGTTTCCAGATGATCTGTTTATTAACCATAATATAATCACTTTGTATCATAATATGATAACTTCTAAACCTATTATGATTAATATGATAAGAGTATATTATAATAATAATAATTATAATATGATGTAATAAAAACAAATTATGATTAAGGGAAAAATATTATGATGTAATATTACGAATATATTTGGACATAATATGATATTTTATGATTCTAATAATATGTAATCATAATATGTTTTGACAACAATCATAAGTCTTAACATTATATGTTGCTCTTAGAATATGTTTACCCCAACCATGTTTTTTTCTCTGCGTGTATGCGCATTTCACTGGTTGCTTAGGGCAGATCATCAGGAAACGTTCTACTAAATAATTTTAGAAAAGCCAAAGCTATCAGTAAACAAGACTACAGAGGGAATGAAAATTACCTACAAACACTCAAAAAGTCTATTTTGCAACGATATTAAAGCTTAAACAAAAAAACTGTTAGTTTATCTTTTCTTACATTCCCTACTACAATAAGTTGGAATTCTCCCAACATTAATTGTAGTTGTAAGTGGGTAAAGAAAAAACATATTAAAAACAAAAACAAATTCCTTTTATTGTTTTCGCAAGAAATCAAAATAAAAACATTTTGCCAGTTCGGTTTTTTATGCTCATGCGCTTGCAAAAGTTTTATTAGCAACGTTGTTTTTGGGAATATAAGTCGAGCAAATAGAAACAAATGGAGATAAGATTTGAAATCAGCGACCTCAAATGAGTAAAAACTTGCAATTAAGTTCCAGGCCGCAAAACAACTGTTCCCCAGTGTAATTTACGCATTTATTGATTTATTAAAATTACTTTATAAAAATAAAAATTATTTATCGGTTAACCGATCAATAAGAAAATTAACCGATTAAGCCAAAACCTCGGTTAATTAATCGAGCGATTAACCGATTAAAGAAAAACCCCAGTTAAATTAATACCCCAGTACACACTATTTTTTAAGAAATATATTTTTTATAAAGGAAGCGCCAAAGTTAATTTGTGGTCAGTTGTTAAGTTGAACATAAAATTGGCAAACAAATGGAAAGGTAAAATTGAGAGCAATCTTGTGGTCAATTTAAAAAGTATAAGTGCGTTAGTAAAAAAAGTGAGAGAGTATAGCAAATAAGAAGGAAAGACAAAACTTGATCGTGTGGCTTCCAAGTAAAGCAAAACATTTAAACAACATTTTATTTTTAAAAGATTATTCTAAAATATCTGTTTAATTGCTTGTACATACAAAATTATATGATCTCAACACAAGGATCTCAATGTGCCATTAGTAAAAACTATTATTACGAAGTACGCAGCAAAATATTTAAAAAGGCTTGAGTCGCACCCAAGTCCACTAGCTCGAAATATTTTAAATGACAGCGGCCACTCTAGATTAAGGAGAAGAGATACTGCAGGACTCATCCGACGAGAGGACCGCTAAAAATCTACATATGTGAATAGAAACCGTGAAGAGAAAAATTTTCGTCTAGCATTGGCAGGACAAAAATAAAGTATTAGTATAAGATTTGATTAATTATTGTTAGTTCATATTTAATATATGAAGATTCAATAAATAAATAATGAAAAAAAAAAAAAAAAAAAACACATGTTTAATTTTTTTTATCATTGTAAAAGTTTTATCAATTAGTATGAATTGTTATGTTTGTTTTGTTTTTTTGTTAATAAGATATTAAAGTTTATTTACTCAAGTACCAACTTTTTCTAAAATGATCGAAAAAAATCTATTAATTTATAAAATTTCTAGATTTTTAATTATTCGATTAATCGATTAATTTTAAAATTTTATTCATTTAATAGAATGAGTCAAAAATGCCAAATATCTATTAATCGTTTTATCGAACAAAAAAAAGCCCATTAATTGTACACCCTAGTCA
Organism: Pollenia amentaria; assembly: GCA_943735925.1. NCBI lineage: Eukaryota > Metazoa > Arthropoda > Insecta > Diptera > Polleniidae > Pollenia > Pollenia amentaria. Next base: position 203,934,013 of record OX031009.1, on the reverse strand, counting down.
TAACTCAAAACCCCTGATTTTTGAGCTAATGTATTTAATTTCCAGTTAAACATTGGGCTGTCTACTTGCTAATAATGTAGAGTTAATCGCCATACCGTTTCTTCATATTGTGTAAAAACGTCATACAAATATCTTATATACTCAACTTTAGTGAAAAGAACTAAATTTTCAATTGAGCATAAACGTAATCGTGTGACAACTTCAAAGGATTGTTTGGAGTTGTTTAAACTCCAACATGGATCTATAACAACATTCCGGTGACCAAGCAGCAGTCTAAACAATGGCTTCCTCCGGGTGAACCGGCTCCAAAGAAGGCCAAGGTAAGTTTGTCGGCCAATAAGGTGATGCCAACAGTTTTTTGGGATGCACGCAGTATAATCCACATCGATTACCTTCAAAAGGGAAAAACAATAAACGGCGAATATTATGCTAACTTATCGGACTGATTTAACGAGGATATAAAAAAAACGACCCCATATGGCCAAGAAAAAAGTTCTTTTTCATCAAGATAATGCACGGGTGCACACGTGTGCAGTTTCAATGGCAATATAACATGAATTGGTACCTCAACCACCATATTCTCCGGATTTAGCCCCCAGTGACTATTTCCTATTTCCGAACCTAAAGAAATGGCTCGGGGAAAGAGATTTAGCTCCAACGATGAAATTATTGGTCAAAAAAATGCCTATTTTATGGACCTCGAAAAATCCTATTTTTTTTGGAAGGGGTACACAAATTAAAGAAACGTTGGACTAAGTGTATTGAGCTTAAAGGAGATTATGTTGAAAATGAAATTTTTTTTTTGTAAAAAAACTGTCTTTCATTCGGACTTCTTGACTCGCCCTCGTATGATCTCAACACATGTTTTATTTTGTCGTTGTAAAGGTTTTATCAATTAGTATGAATTGTTACGTTTTTTGTGTATAAAATATTAAAATACTTGTTATTTATAATGTTTATTTACTAAAGTACCATTTTTTTTTCTTAAAAATCTCTTAATTTATAAAATTTCTGGATTTTGCATTATTCGAATAATTTTAAAATTTTATTCGTTTAATCGAATAAGTCAAAAATGCCAAATATCGATTAATTGAACAAAAAACAACCCTATTAATTGAACACCCTGGTCTATATTCAGCATTAGGATCATTATTATATTCAAAGGTACTTTTTAGAAACAAATATTTAAGAGTGCTATATCCGAATCTTTAATATCCTTCACCTAACGTAATGCAACGTCTTTGGCCATTAACCCAATAACAAATATTATCAAACAGAATTTAAAACAAACAGGGGTGTCATGGAAATCGAAAACGTAAAACGAAAGAATTTGGAAGTTCTTTTTAATAAACTTTTAATCTAATTTTTACAATTTTTGTTAAAGAATTATGTTTAAGAGAGCAATATTTGTATAATAATTGTCATAAAATTTTTTTATTACAGAAATCTTATTGAAAAACTACTTTTAAAATTCTTTCGTTTTTCGATTTCCATGACACCCCTGATAATGTTAAGTACATATTTTCGTTTAAAACGAATTCTATTCTCTAGTTAAGCGGCAAATCATTTATGCATTTGTTATGTGTAAAAAAAAGCAAAAAAAACAAGTTAGAGTGCTATATTCGGCTGTGCCGAATCTTTGATACTCTCCACCGACAGGAGTGGGTTCTATATATGATAAATACATATATATTATTAACTAATCTTCACAAAAGCGAACGTCAGCATTAAAAATGGTTGCGGTTTAGACCTGAATTAAATTATTGACCGGCAATAAGATATTTTATGCATTTCTTGTAAGAACTTTGAATAAAATGATTCGTACGAGTTTTAGCCGAACTAAAATAATTTTTAGGAGGGAAATTTGTATTGGAGCTATGGTAAATTATGGATTAATCTGAAAATTCTGAAGACTGATTTCTTATATTACAAAAAATAAATTAGAATAAATTTCAATACAGCAGTGTAATTAGTTTAAGCGTTAACAGTAAATTTCACAAGTTTGTATGATATTTTTTCTGTGATGGTTTTAGGCGAATTTAATTATTTTCCCAAAGTGGGCTTTATTTGGTTTTAAACTACTTTCCGAGAGTAGGGTTTATATGGGGCCTAGGGTAAATTATGGACCAATCTTCACGAAATTTGGCATTGTGATTTCTCATCCTATAAAACTGTGACGTACTGAATTTCAATTTTATAGCATTATTTATTACGGTTTTAGGCATACTAAGCTGTTTTCCGGGAGCAGGGTTTATATGGGACCTAGTGTAAATTATGGCCCGATCTTCAAAAAATGTTACAGTGTGATTTCTGGTCCTATAAAACTGTGATGGACCAAATATTAGTATGCTGGCGTTATTTATTGCGGTTTTAGGCGTATTAAACTGTTTTCCACGAGAAGGGTTTATATGGGGCCTATGGTCAATTATGGAACGATCTTCACCGATCTTTAACAGTATGACGGACAGACAGACGGACATGGCTAAATCGACTTTGAATTACTCAAGAAGTTAGAATATATATACTATATGGAGTCTTAGATGTATTATAAAAAAGTTTCACACGGAATGACAAACTTAGTATACCCTAATTCACCACAGTGTAGGTGGAGGGTATAAAAACACAACAGTGGATCTAATGACAAAAATTATTGACAATCGTGGTTTTTCGATCATATCAGACGGACATCGTTAAATCAACTTCGCTACTTTAAAGGACTGGGAATTTAAATATTTGGCAGAGTCTAAGAGTTACGATAACACATCATAAAACCATAATATAATACATTATACATACATACATATACAAATACTTTAAAACAAGCCAACATAATATATTTACCCAATTCTTAATAAATAAAATTGCACACCACACAATTTAAAACAACCCAAAATCATTTATTTAAAAAATTCTTAATAATTAAAATTGCACGCTACACAGTTACTACCACACACCAGAAAACAAAATTCTTACTAATTTTTCGTACTTTTTTACTAATTTTGTTTTCTTAATTCCTATTGTTCTTTATTTAACATTTTTTGTTCTAAGCAGTTATAAGTATAAGAATTTACAACAATTTAGTAAGTTAGAATTTAGTGCTCAATCAATAAATAAAGTGTTTTTGAAACCAAAAATTACTAGGGTTTTTTTTTTTTTTTGTTAAAAAACGGAACCCAAAACATTTCTTCGAAGATCAATATTGTTTAAATTACAAACGGAATGATAAACTTGTATATACACTTTCCACCTTTTTGTAAAAAGTTACTTTTTGTAAAACCATATATTTTGTTAGATCCACGCACGAAATGTAATCTTTGATGAAAATGTAGTTTTTGTATAAAAGTGCATTGCTTTTGACCATAATTAGAAATTCTCTTAAGAAACCCCTGTTAAAATTTGTCTCTTTTTCATAATATTGTAGGGATTTCTAAATAAATAAACTGTATGAACACGTACAAATTAGTAAAATGATTTGTGCAGTTTTTTTTAACCAAACAATATGAATACCAAATCCTTTATTAAAAATAATTGTAGGATCTAATAAATGGTATTTCCATTTTTTAATTCGTCACATTTTTATACCCTCCACCACCACTAGTGGTAAATGAGGGTATACTAAGTTTGTCATTCCGTGTGAAACTTTTTAATAATACATCTAAGACCCCATAACGTATATATATTCTGGCACCTAGATTAATTCTAAGTCGATTAAGACATGTCCGTCTGTCTGTTCACTTTCGAAATACCCAAAAGAAAGGAGCAACCTTGGTGTCAAATTGCCTGTAGTTATCCTAAGCAGTTTGGGATTGAAGTCCAGTAAAATCAGTTCAGTAGGATCAGAGCTATGAACCGAAATGTGAAACCACCACCCTAAAAGATTGATAATTTTGTTGCAAAAACTAACATAAATTGTGGAATAATGCACGGAATGATATAAAATTTTGAACAAATTCGTTTTATATGACTGAGTTAAATTTCATGAACATCGGTGCATAACTTACCATGGGCCCCATATAAGCCCTGAAAGCCAAGGACCGTTAATAACAGTTATCCGGAATAATTTAAACATAAAAACTCTTCATGTTAGAGCCAACGGAGACCTACAGTGGCATATATCAATAGATTCGTACTGACGAGCTCTTTCAGAATCTGTGGTGATCTTAAAGTTTTATTTTTTTTGTTTAAAATAAAACTAATTTAAGGAGTTTTATTTTTTTAGTCTAAAAAAGAACTCATTTTAGGAGTTTTATTTTTTCCGTCTAAAATAAAACTCATTTAGGAGTTTTATTTTTTCCGTCTAAATAAATTTGCTGTTTTCATAACATAAGTGATTGAACGTGTAGTAAATTTTATATGAAAACCACTCAAAAAACTGAGTGCTTTTCATATAAATTTTACTACACGTTCAATCACTTGTGTTGTAAAAACAGCAGATAAAACTCAGTTTAGGAGGTTTTTTTTTCAGTATAACTCATTTTACATTTTTATTTTTGTCTAAAATTAAACTCATTTCGCCTTCATAAAATAAAACTCTTCTGAAGAGTTTTATTTTTTGTCTGAATCAAAATTCATTTGTTTATTTTCTTCTTTTTTTATTTGTTTAATTTAACCAACATAATGCCGAATAAGCTTACCATTATTAGTAGTTTGTCACATACAATGTGAATTAATGTATTTACCTGTATGACGCTCTGTCAGCTCAATGCAGCCTAGCGTTTTTATAACAATCTTCGATAAAGTGACCTCAGTACTACAACAATGCAATAATGCAAAAAAGAAACAGGCATTTCAGAATATGGGAACAGACAATATCAGAATCCAATCCGCTGGTGTTTGATAATTGAAAATTTATTTGCTTGAAAATATTTTTAAATGTCAAAAACAAATTAACTAATTATCAAAATTATTTGTTGGAAAAAATCAGATTTTTGCAATGAATTTAGTGCAAAATAAATTGTTTTAATATGCAAATTTGTTTCTGGCGGAAAAAATAAACTCAAACGAGTTTTATTTTCTGACAGAAAACATAAAACTCCTCAAATGAGTTTTACTTCAGACGGCAAAAATAAAACTCCTAAAATTAGTTTTATTTTATGAAGGCAAAGTAAAACTCTATTTTTAAGAGTTTGTTTCAAAAATAACTGTTAAAGATGGAGTTTTGTTTTTAATTCATAAAATTACTGTTATAAAATAAGTTTTTTGATATCACTTATAACCGTTACGGTCCCTACGGAAAACAGTTTAGTACGCAATAAAACCGTAATAAATAAAACAATAATAATAAAATTTGGTACGTCGCTGTATATAAACTCTACTCATGAAGATCGGTCCATAATTTACTATAGGCCCCTTAGAACCCTACTCTTGGAATACAGCTTATTACGCCTAAAACCGTAATAAATGATGCTATCATCATAAAATTAAGTACTTCACTGTTTTATAAGACTAGAAATCATACTAATAATCTTCGTGATGATCGGTCCATAACGTACCATAGGCCCCATATAAAGCCCACTCTGGGATATTAACTATATACGCTTAAAACCGTAGCAAATATATTTATTGCGGTAACTTATTTTCAAATGGGCATAAAAAATGTCATGCAATTTGGTAATATACTGTCCATAATTTACCTTAGATCCCATATTTGGCAGCCTTCTGAAACTCACTTTAAGCTCTAAAACTAATTTCACCGCTGCACAGTGTATCGACTAGTACAAGCTAGCGGCACAAAATTATTTCTTCACTTATTTCAATTGTTTATATATATGCCAGGCATCTTCCGCTATTGTAACCCTTATGTTCGCGGCAAAGAAAACACCTTATATAGCGCGGCAAGGTACCTGGGTGCCTATATGAAAAATACGTAGAAAACAAGCGTTTTCAACCGAAACACCTTGTAAAAAAGGTGTAAAATATTAATAGACTTGGCAAAATATACATATTTATTTCCTGAGGTTGCACTACAATATGCTTTTGGTCTCGGCCTGCTAAAGAAATATTCTCCATGCGCTAAAATCATTTGTACGTTGTCTCCAGTTTGATTCACCAGGGATTTTTAGTTCTTTCCCGTTTACGTTTTCTTTCATATTGATTCTCGAATGTCTCTCATTCTGCGTTCAGCTTTCCGATGTGTCCAGCCAGCGCAATCGTTGTATGTTTATTACGGTATTCGTTCGGTCCGTTAATCGGTTAACCGATAAATTACTACCCGATTAACTGATCGGTTATTTTAAAATTATTAACCGATTAACCGATGTAATAAAATTTTTAATTTTTTGTCGTAATATAACATATTTTTTGTGTTTTTAAATATTTGTTTCGTCTCATATACAAAAGTTATGTGTTTTGAAAATATTTTTTCGTACAAACAAAGAAGGTGTTCAGTGATTTTTATTTTAAATAACCCACCTAGCATTTAGGTGATCATTTTTTGTAAAATCAGCAAATTGTATCACAAATGATTCTTTGAGGTGATTAATCGGTAGGCTACCATTTTCTCACAACGAGAGTATCATTTATTATCGATAAATGTGTTCATATGCGGTGATTTTGCTCTTGAAGCTGATTCCTAAAAGATTCGATTATGATACAAAATGATAGCTGGGAAGTGTTTGCTGTCAAAAGATTTTTGTTTCACGTACTTCTTATATGTATGTGTTTAGTTATTTGTTTTTCTCATATCTTCTTAAATTTTTTAACAGAATTAACTAAAACCATTAAAAGTGCTAAGCATTTCAAAAAATTAAAACAGGTATCTAATGACACAATGAAAGAGTTTATATGTTTAGTGAAATCCAGGAAAAGGGCTGAGAAATTAGATATTCTGTTTTATGAGTGCATTCGAATTCTCCAACATCCAAGTCAAGTTTTATCAAAATTACAGAAAAGAATCGCTTAAATTCCAAACATTTAAGCCAAATTATTTGTCTAAAAGCTTATTTATAAGATCTCCTTAGACTATTGATATAACTAATAAAATGACTACACATATTATGAATTAATTAAAAAATATGTATTACATTTAATGAATAATTTTTTGGTTTGCTGGTTTTAGGTCAATAATTGTTATGTTATTGTTTTTTTTCTAATAAACTCCAAAAAAAAATAATTTAAGCATTTATATTTATTTAAATTACTTATGTAATGTTTCCAGGTGACAGACAACTGATTGTGTAGGAAAAGTTATATGAAAAGCACCCAAAAAACTGAGTGGTTTTCATATAAATTTTACTACACAATCAGTTGTCTGTCACCTGGAAACAGCACATTAATTTATAAAAAAAAACTTTATTAATTCGGTTAACCAATCAATAATTAAATTAACCGATTAAACCAAAACCTCGGTTAATTAATCGAGCGATTAACCGAATAAAGTAAAAGTCCGATTAAATGAATACCCAAATGCTTATACGTCTAACTATATTCACAGTGGTGTAAATCTCATACAGCTAATGACTCATTCGTCGTCTACGCCTTTTGTCAACGCTTATGGACTCACAAATTTTACGAATTATTTTTCTCTCAAAAATGCGCATATTTTTTTTTTTCCAGTATTTATTTATTGAATCTTCATATATTAAATATGAACTAACAATAATTAATCAAATCTTATCCTAATATTTGCTTTATGTCCTGCCAGTGCCAAACAAAAAGATTTCGTCATCACGGTATCTGTTCACATATGTAGGTGTTTATCGCTCATCTGATTGGGTGAGTGCTGCAGTGTCTCTTCTTCTTAAGCGAGTGTGGCCGCCATAATTTAAAATATTTCTAGCTAATGGATTTGGGTGCAGTTCCAGCCTTTTTAAATATTTTACTGCATATTTCGTTATCATAGTTTTTACTAATGGCACATTGAGATCCTTGTGGATATTTGAGTTTTTGACGTACCAGGGGCCGGCTGTGATTATTCGAAGAAGTTTATTTTGGCGCCTTTGAATTTTTCCGATGTTAGAAGCCGAGGCAGTGCCCCATAACTGAATACCGTAGCACCATATTGGCTTTAAGATAGAGTTGTAGAGTAGAAGTTTGCAATCGAGACAAAGAACAGAATTTCTTCCAATAAGCCAATTAATTTGGATTGCTTTTAGTTTCATTTGAGTTAATTTAGCTTCTATATGCCATTTCCACGTTAAACGCCGATCTAGATGTATACCGAGGTATTTTACATGCGAGTGTTGGGGTATTATTTGATTATTTATTTTAATAGTTGGGCATGTTTCCCGACGCAATGTGAATGTTATATGTGCGCATTTTTGCTCATTGATCTTTATCCTCCATTTTTTTAACCACCTTTCTAGTTCAAATATATGATCCTGTAGGTAACGAGATGCTTCTTGACAGTTTGCGTGAACGCTTAGAAAAGCCGTGTCGTCCGCAAATGTTGAGGTATGGGTGTAGCTGTTTGTTGGCAAGTCCGAAGTATAAATTAAGTATAATAGAGGGCCCAGGATGCTGCCTTGTGGGACTCCAGCGTTAATTGGCTGTGGAGAACTTAAAAATTCGCCTTCTTTAATAATAAATTGACGACCGACTATGTAGCTTTCTAACAGCTTGTGTATATTTGCTGGTAAGTTTTGCTGCAATTTCAGTAGTAAACCTTCATGCCAGACGTTATCAAAAGCTTGAGACACATCGATGAAGAGTGCTGAGCAATATTTTTTTTCTTCAAAGGCTTTTCTTATGACATTTACTATTCGATGAGTTTGTTCAATTGTGCTGTGTTTTCTTCTAAAACCGAATTGATGATTGGGAATACATCTGTTATCATTTAAAATCGGCGTTAATTTTAACACTAGAAGTTTCTCAAAAAGCTTTGATATATTAGACAATAAGCTTATAGGTCTATATGACTCAACTTTTGTGGGATCCTTTCCTGGTTTAGGTATCATTGTAACTAAGGATACTTTCCATTCTTGTGGGTAGTATTCAAGGCGTAAAATAGCATTAAAAATTAGTAGAATAATTTTCTTTGCTATGCTGGGTAGCTCTAAAAGCATTTTGTTACTGATCTTATCAAAACCACGGGCTTTCTTGGGGTTTAAATCATGAATAGCCTTCTCGATTTCTCTTACTTCAAATCTTAGTGGAACAGCTGATCTAACAGCAACAGGTGGTAACTCAACCGCAGTATCGAAAGATGTATGAGGGGTAAATACGGTTTTCAAATGATAAACGAAAATATTTCTTTTTTCTATGTCATTTCGTGCCCAACTTCCATTTAAGTTTCTTAATGGCGGTTTAGTGATAACTGGTCTTTTAAGATTTCTAGCTGCACGCCATAATGAGTAATCAGATTGAGGAGTTGCATCAAGTTCCTTAAGATATTTTTCCAGAGAAGCCGTTTTTTGAGACTGCAGTAAGTTTCTTAGCCTTTTTGTGCACTCTTTTAGTAAATTTTTAAGTTGAGGGGATCTGTGCAATTGCCACTCTCTTCGAACTCTCCTTTTTTCAGTCAAAAGACGCTCGACATCTGTAGAATATATTTTACTAAATGCGCATATATATCGGTTTTTGAAAGTACCCTTGTTTCAGAACGGGTATCACAAGTATTTTTCCTTTTCCTGGAGATGTATGTGCTTTTGAAATGTTTGCTTAATCCATAATAACACCTATTTGCAAGCATTATCATTCGGTTTATTTCAAGGATGATGCTATTTTCTCTATTTACAGTGGATCTTGATTGATTAATTCTTCTACTATCTCGAAATAATAACTGTCTGCTTGAACTTCGTCGCCATATTTTATTTGCGTTGATTTTTCTGCAGATACAATCAATATCTTTCTTTTATCCTCGTTTATGCCCAGACCCCTTTGAGCTGAATCTTTATCAATCTTCTCATATACAACAGTTCCATCTCGAATGTGTCTTTCAATGATGATAATATCATCTGGATAAGCGACGAGCAAATGACTTTTGTCTTCTGAGTTGCCCTCTTATTTCACTAAAAAGTTGAAAAAATTGCAGCATAAGTTGTTCCATTGTCTGTGACCTCTTGTGGCAGTAAATGGTTCGGAGATGACAGTTATGATTCCTACTTCTTACAACGGCGCACTTATATTACAGAAATACCGTCATCAGCCATTATTAAGCATTCCATTTATCGTCCAATGTGTACAAGCCAGGGACCGTAAGAGTTATTCCTTTTTTCATAAAAGTCTGATGATAACAGCTATTTTTTGATTTTTATTTTTTTTGAACAAAAATAACAGTTATTTTTTGATTTTTATTTTTTTGAACAAAAATAACAGTTAATTTTTGATTTTTATTTTTTCGATCAAAAATAACAGTTATTTTATGATTTTTATTTTTGTGAACAGTAATAACGGTTATTTTTTTATTTTTATTTTTGCGATCAAAAATAACAGTTATTTTATGATTTTTATTTTTTCGAGCAAAAATAAAAATTATTCTTTAAAGAAATGTCCGTGCTATAATTATTTAGTTGACTTTAAATATTTATTTTAATTCGCATAAGATATCCCAATGATGATCACACATTTAAAGACAACTCAATAATTATAACACGTACATTTCTTTAAAGAATAATTTTAATTTTTGTTCAAAAAATAAAAATCAAAAAATAACTGTAATTTTTGATCGAAAAAATAAAAATTAAAACTTTAAAAATCATAATATTTTATCATAGAAAAATTCAAAAGGATCAATATGTTATACTTGAATCAGTTTACCAGCATTTACTTATATATTTTTTTTTTGTTTTAAAATTTCAAAACAACTGTTATTTTCGGTCCCTGGTACAAACTGCTCAAAAGATCTGCACTATAATTTAATTGCTTTTGTTCTTATTATTTATTGAGTTTTGGTTTTCCTTATGTTTCCGTTTCTCTATTTCATAAAATAAATTCTTCACGTTTATATTTTTTATGGGCAGACTATCATAAGTTTATGCAGAGCTACTACCAACTTCAAACAATTTACCTACAATGACCGCATTTCCATTTAAAACACGTACAGGTACCCGGCTACCTTGCTGCGCATTTAAGAGTTTTAAGAGTAAATTGGTCTTTCACGCAAATGCCGCAAACGTCCGATTTTATGAAGATTAATTAATAATATATAGATATCATATAGAGCCCACTCCTGAAATATTCGAAATGTCGATGGAGGTTATCAAATATTCGGCATAGCCTAACATAGCACTCTTACTTGTTAATTATACCCTTCACCGAAGGCAAAAGGGTATATATAAATTTGTCATTCCGTTTGTAATTTTCACAATATTGATCCACGACCCTATAAAAAATATATATTCTGGGTCCTTATGGGAAGCGAAGTTGATTGAACGATATCCGGCTGTCCGTGTATCTATTGAAATTAGTTTTCCAAAGACCCCAGATATAATGTGGACTTGGTAGATACATATTTATGTCACATATAGTCCGGAATGCTTTGCTTTTGAAAGTGAGCCTGATCGGATCACAAATGACTGAGATATGAGCAAAAACAACGACTGCCTCTAATTTTACCCAAAAATCCCTTGGTGTTAAAGTTTTTTTTATTTTATTTTCATGTTTATCTGGAGACCAGCAAGAGCCAAAGTATCCAAATTAGGTACAAGCATCTTGGTTATCAATACACAACAACATCCGACAAAATATGAGCGGGATGGCAAAAGTGAGCGCAGCATAAAGATGATTTACTTATATCTAAAGAACGGTATTTATATAGGTAGGTAGGTAGAAAGGCTTGTGTGAGGTCTCCTTCACACCTTCACCCAGAGACCAATATGGTCCATTGTGATGCCTTGTTTAGAAATAAATAGCTGAAAAGTAGGTGAAGTAAACAGCGAAAGCACTAGAAAAGATAAGGATAGATAAGAAAAGGAATATCTGACCAAACCCGAGAGAAAAGCCTCACTCAACACAACACCGATCCGACCTATATGCGGTTAGCTCCCAGTCTCCTGCTGCGCAGCCATGCTATCCCCATTACGAATCCTATCAGACTCTCGAGCCCACAGCCCGGGACATCCCCTAATTCGCCTAGGAATCTGCTGCCCAGCCACCTCAGCCTGTTGCACTGTAGCCTGGGACAGCGGCAAAAAATATGCTCAAACGTCTCCAGCTCCTTTGACTCCTCACACAACCCGCACATATCCTACACGTCGGATCCCAACCTCATCGCCATCGTGCCTATCATGCAATAACCCGTGATGATTCCATTTATGGTCCTCACGCAGACCCTACTTCTGCCCAGCAGCAACTCCGAGTCGGACTTCCTAATCACAGCGTCCGTGATACCCGGCAGTCCGTTCGGTTCCCCCAGGCCCTATTGGTCGCGCCCAGAATCCATTCTCTAATCTTTCCAAAGTAGAAGCCTATTGGAAGCCTAACCGCCTCCATATAATTTGGATCCTCCATCTCTGAGCCCTGTCTCGTTGTCGTTTATGTTGCAGTGACCAGGCACCCAGCACAATCTCAACATATACCCGCTAAGGCTCTCCCAGAGCCCTCCTACAACCATCAACTAGCTTGGAGTTCACATAACAGCCCGTTACGGCCATAAGGGCCGCCTGCCTGTCGACGTATATAGTGACCTCCGAGCCCCTATCAATGTTGTCCCTCATCAGTTCCACGGCCCTCAACACCCCCAGAACCTCCGCCTGAAAAACACTGCAGTATTTAGAATGGTACTTATATAACTTTCTGTAATTATAGCACCATGTTAAAGGGTATATAAGATTCCGCATAGCCCCATATAGCACGTTTACTTGTTTCGTATTAAATTTGGTTTTTCTATTAAAGTTTAAAGATATTTCCGCTTCAACGCCTTAATTATCTTAATGCAAATTCCATTTTAAAAATCACTCAATTGTGTGTGATTTTGTAACTTAATCGTATTTCATTTAATTAATCATGTGCACAATTTAGGTGTGAATTTCTGTTTTCATGTTGGCAAAATCAATCGGTTTTATCAAATTGATAATTACAGCTACAACAACACAGCACTTGTGTGGAGGGAATTTAGGTCAAAATCTTAAACGACAACAAATGAGGGTTATTTTATACTAATACGATTACGAGATATCTTAGACAGAATAAAAATAAAACTTATACATTCTAACACAAAGTTTTTATGGTTCGAATACAAATACCAAGAGATACAATTTTTATACGCAACTTCATTGAAGAGGACATGATTTTTGTATGCATACAAACACACGTAAATTTTGAAAATAGCAAGCCTTGTGATAATGATATATTACAAAAAGAAACTTTGTCAAAAACCTTAAAAGAAACTTACTAGCTTACAAAGAGAGTTAAAAGATATTAAAGGAACAAATTAAAAACCAAATTTAACAACTTAATATTATTCGACTTCAATTTTCAATTAACATGATGTTTTTTTTTTTTTTTTTTATTTATTTAATTTTTATTAAAATTCATTGAAATTTACATACATTTTAGGTGTCTCAGCGCCGCTAGGGCTTTAAAGAGACAAGTTGGCAAAGTTAACAATTAAAAAAAAATAAAATAATAAAAACTATTTAATACATATAATCATAAGAAAAAGAATTTTTTTCTTTTTTTTTTAGATTAAAAGCATTTCAATATTTTGTAATAAATATTCTTTTAATTTGTTTTTGAAAGAAGAAATTGTGCAACAATCTTTTATATGTTGAGGCAAGTTATTATATTCCAGGCTACCTGCATATTCAATTTTTTGCTTCGTGATTTCTAAGCGACATCTCACAGCGCGAAGGTTATGGCTATTTCTAGTGTTGAAAACAGTTTGGTTTCTTGAAAAGCATATTGTGTGATGACCAATTCCATGTAGTGCGTTATAAACATAAATTAATGTTTTCATTTTATATAATCCATATATTGGTAAAATATTTTTCACAACATCAGTATATAAAGAGAGTGTAGGGTACAATAGAGGGAGATTATAAATAAGTTTAAGAGCTTTGCTTTGAATAACTTGTAAAGACTTTAGGTCTGCATTTTTCCGAAATCCATATATGTGAGTTAAGTAATTGAGGTGACTCTGTATAAGTGATTGAAAAATTATAAGTTTTGTTGTTGTGTCTAAATTATATCTTAATTTATACAATACTCCAAGTGCTGGTGATATTTTAGATCTTATTTGTTCAATATGATGATGCCACGATAAATTGCTTTGCATTTTTAACCCTAAGTAAGTAATAGTATCTATGTTACATGTCAGGAGTTCATTAGAGGTGTTCAAAAAAATTAAAGTGAATTCTAAAGCGAATGAATAGTCTGATTTGGTTCCTTTGTATATAAAAACATTTAATATGAAATTTGGTGCCGATTGGATAAAGAAAAGTCGAGGCGGAAATCGATTGAAAATTGTAATAGTAATACAGAACGAAAAAGTCACTTTATTTTAGTTTTTGTCACATTTTTTAAATGTCGTAAAAGTTTAATTCTAGATGATAAATTAATCGAAATACAATTACGTTTTAAAGGAGCTATACAAACCCAAAATCGGTTAAGAACTAGTCCAGTAATAAGTAATGCCCCAAGCCACTAATTAATATGCCTACTATTACTTGACCGAACAAACAAAAATAAAATAAATTTCTTCAATATAATTTTTTTATTCAAAAGACTGAAAATTGTGAGATATGGGAAAAGATTTTTTGTACGGAGTTAAACTTCCCTAAAGTTATGTCAATAACGGCAAACATTTTTTCAAATCTGAAATTTAAAATAATTTTCTTTAATAAAATCGAAAAAATTGGCAATTTCACGTTCAATTTAACATCTGATTATAAGTTTAGTGAGCAAATTTTTCCTGTCTCAGTATAAATTGTTTTCTTGATGACATCTTGAAAGTAAATTGCGCGCAGACTACGTCACAGCTTTCAATTCATGTAAATTTTGACAAACAGTATATGTAAAAGACTATCAAGAAAAGCTTGATCGTGTGGCCGCAGGGTAATGAACATACCTGATATTTTTTATACTATGTTTTAAACGAAAAAATCAATCAAGATTTTTTGATATTAAATTAATATTTTATTTCAAAGCAAATAAAATGTTAATTTAATCAAAATTATAGTTTTAATTTTCTCTCAACTAAAAAATTAATTGATTCAATTGTCACATTAATTAATTTGAAATATTTTTTAAAAAATTTCTTTAATTGATAAAAAAAAACAACTGAAAATTTTTTCTATGTTTTGAGCAAATCTTAACTTTTTTAAAATTCTGTAAAAAAAAAGTTCTCATAATACCAACTATTTGGGCAAAATTTTCGCCGGCGCTCTGATTGTGTGCATTTTCATATACACAAACGTCTTTTATTTTTGGCGACGAATATTCGCAGCCAAAAATTCGTCCTTCGCCACAGTTGTGTTCCTAGCATAAGTTAGCTTACAGTGCTTTCAAAAATTATCGAAAAGTCTGTCAAATGCATAAGAAAATTAAAAGAGACTTAAAGGTGGCCATAATGTACTTACCCCCTTTCAGACAAGCAAAGTTTACTTTGCAAAGTCTTGAGTTTATAGAAGAGAAGGGAAAAGAGTATAGCGAGGGAGTACATACTTTGCTGTACTCGCAAAGTCGTTTTGTTTTTCGTTCGTAGATTATACCTGAAGTTGGCTGCAACTTTATATTTATATACAGCGTTACCAGAATCTTTGGAATAAAAATTGTCATATGGCGAAAGAAATCATATTTTGAAGAGGAAAATCTTAAATTTTTTTTTTCTTAATTTAAATTTTTTAAAACAAGGGCAAAATAGTAAGAATTATTAATTTTTTATAAAAACATACTTCTTATTATTTAAATTGAAATACATAAAAACATAATTCGTCAGTATATGAAACTTTATAAAAATACATTTTTTCTTTTCACAAATATTTTTTTTATCAATATTCTAACTGCCTATTTCCGATGTACGAAAGAATTATTTACTTCTTAAGGTACGTTCAGACTAATGAAATATTTAACGAAAATATTTGTTCTGATATTTGCTTCAAACTGTGTGAAACAAAAAAATATTTTGTTAATGTTCAAACTAAGCTCAAATATTTGATAATTTTTGTTTGATGAAACAGTTGGCAAACAGTGTTAATAAAATAAATTAATTCATGTTTGCCATGCGTTCAGACTAAAAGAAATATTTGCATCAAATAATTATTTAATGAAAGTGTTCAAAAATAAAAATAAACATATTTCTTAAATGGTAAAAATGAGCGCAAAAGCTAATTTTTTTATTTTATTCTGTGGATCAGCATCTCTTTTAGTGTTAGAACAGGAGAATGTAGAAGAAGAAAAAAATGGAAGCCACTGGGTAACGGGAACATGGCTAAAATTTGTGAAAAATTGCAAAGTTGGAAACAAACCCTTAAATATATTTGAAGTCGCTAAATCAGTTAAAAAACCAAATTTAGGGGAAAAACAAAAAAAAAGTTGCAAAATAGCGAAAATTCGCGAACCATTTTAATATTTCAAACAAGCCATAAAATTTAGTAAAAGTGCCTAAAACTATAACACCCAATTTTCACGATGATTTTTTCCCCTATTTAAAAATCATGTCTTTTTTTGTTTGATAGTGAGCGGGGTAGAGAAGTAAGCAGGGTAGAAAAAAAGACATGAATCGTATTTCTGTGTTTCTTTTTTGACATTCCTCTTTGCACTTATTTGTGTTTTTTAATTTCTGTTTTATTCTTATTTCAAAATGACATGTGCTTATTAAAATATAGAAATATAAAAAATTTTAATTAAAAAAAATTCAAAATATATCAAAATTATGTGGAATAACGAAATTTTAAATATTGTTACGAATAAGAAACTAAGAAAAAATCAGCTCTGACTGCAAAGAAAAGAAACATGGTGAAAATTTAACAAGTTTTTGGAAGTTTCTTTAAAAAAGAAATACAAAAAAGACATGTCTTTTAAATCATCGTGAAAATTGGGTGTAAGGAATGGCAAAAATTCTATAAAAATTGCTAAATTAGCGGTAATTCGCAAAAATTTGCTAATAGCGGCACGATAGCAAAGTCTAATCATTATAAAAAATATTTAAAATTGTAAAGAATCCGAAAACTTACAGGAAAAATTGCTTCTATCCGGAACATGGCTAAAATCATTTGTAGTTGTTTGCTCTTACAATTTTTTTGTAATATCAAATAAATGTTTTCTCAAAAATTACTAAAATATTTGATTTTTTGTGTTCACACTATGTTCACATTGGACAAATATTTGTTTGCCGGCAAATACTTTTATTTGCTCAAAATCAGCTGTTATTTTATTTGATACTCAAAAATATTTTGTCTTCAGACTACGTTAATGAAATATTTGATGTTTGCTTTCAAATATTTCATCAGTCTGAACGTACCTTTACAAATACATTTAAACCAAAAACAAAGTTTTTAGAATTTGTTTTTGTTTTAAATGTAGTTGTTCGAAAGAAGGATCTCTTTCGCACATTGGAAATAGGTTATAATATGCCTTTTTTAATATTTTTATGTCCAGAAATAATGATGCAATTTTGTGTATTCTAGATACTGGGTACAAAAGTGTGCAGCACCAACACACATCAAGCTGATGCAAAACTTCATTGTTTTAGAAAGTTACTGTTTAAATAATCGTGTATTTTGTATAAGCAAAATTAAAGTAAAAATCAAAATTTCTAAAAATAAAAAATCATCATTTGAGAAAAAAATCTTTAATCATATTTTTGTTTAAAAAAATAATCCAAAATATGATAAAATCATCATTCTGGCAACGCTGTTTATATATTATATTCAAACAAGAGAAAACAAAAATTTGTCAAATTAAACTTTGTGTGTCTGAGCACCAAACAAAGTTTAAAAGAGAATTCAACAGACTTTGTCAAAGTAAACTTTGCCTGTCTGAAAGAGGTCTTACATAAAATTAAGATCCATGTTGCATATTTGTGCAATATTTTGCTTTCTTGCTAGTTCTTCAAATAAAGAAGTACCAAAAATTACAGCCCTGTATTTGCTTATTTATGTTTTATTTAATTTGCCAGCAACGTTATAAAAAGAAGAAAAAAATGGTGATTGTTGTACATACTTATTAATAATTTATTTTTCTTTATCCATTTCAATTTATTTTATTTTTTGTAACAACGCACAAACAGCTGATTCCGTACGGAATGGGCGCTCAGTTTGGCAGTTTGTTTAGGCAAATGGCATTTGACGAAACTTAACGAAAAGTTTCATTAAGTACATTATAGTTGGCTATATATGATTATATGTATTCGCACAGTGGCTTAAGTTGACTTAAGCGGCTTAATGCTTATTATGGTTGGGCCTTAAGTGTTAAGGTAGGTTAGAAACCAGCGTTACCGTTGGTGCTACTAAAGAAGCAATTTGCCACTTTTTCGACTGATTGGATACTATTTTGCTACTTCTCCAAATGCACCTAAATGTGACACTTTTTGTAAATCCTGTGCCACTTTTTTGGTCCTTTTTACTAAATAAAGAGATCCTTTTTTCGATTTCCCGTTTTTTTAAAACATCCAGCTTTAATATAAGTTATGCTATTTAAACATACATATATGTAAGCAAAAGTTTATATTAAGGCCCTAATCATATAAAACGCACGCAACGCCAAAGAATAACATTGAAAGCACAAACAATGTCATAAATATTTTGTAATTTTGTTATTGCTTTCTACAGAAATTCACGTTGCGTTTTAGAATTTCAAACGCTGCATAACTGTGTCGTTGAAAATTTAAAACGAAACATGAATTTCTGTTGAAAGCAACAACAAAATTACAAAATATTTATGATATTGTTTGTGCTTTCTATGTTATTCTTTGGCGTTGCGCTGCGTTTAACATGATTAGGGCCAAAATCTTTTTTCTTGTAACGCGTGATTAGATGAAGTATATGTTTCAGCTTGTTTCATCTTCGTAGCCAAATAATACACTGAAAATAAAAATTTTTGTTAAGCAAAATTCGCCAAATATCGCAAAATTTGATTTTTATATACCACTGCATTTGCACATGAAAGTACTTTCATGAAATTTCTGTATACGTATTATAAATAAAAACTTAAATGAAATTGTGAAACAAATCAACATTTGTCAACCGATCTTCATGGTGTATGGCTTATTTTTATTCGTAATATACTCGTACTATACTTTCCGATATATTGTAAAATGTAAAATTGTTGCTCTTATAATTTTTAATATGAATTTTTGAAAATAAAAAATAACATTAATTTTGCTTAAAAAAATTTACCGCCAGTATCTTCTGAATATCTCCGAAAATGTTGAAAAAAAATCTTGCAAATAATTCACTGGTATCCAAATCTGACATATCGCTCTTAAGTCGTGATGAAATGCAAACCCGACTTATTTCTTCTTAAATATAAGTCATGCCTACAATAATGAATGATACATAAAATAAACATTTGCCCACCAATTTTCATAATATATGCTTTATTTTATTCGTAATATATGTACATACCTGGCTTTTAGAAAAAAATCTTGAACTCCGAAACAGTTTAAAATACAAGAAAATAATGTTATTTGGATGACTCAATGGAAATTTTATTCTTAATGTATAAGCATAGCCGCCTTATTTCGGGCAAAATATTGGTCTAGCCCATAAAAAAACCTAGACGTGATAAAACCAATCTGTGAAAAGATTTGGAATCAGTACACTAAAGTCAATTAAAATCATATAAAAAAGTTCTTGCTCCCGACTATTCTTTCATTTTTTGCCGACCAGTGTTATTATATGTTTTCTGTTATGTTTTTATACCATCTATAAAATGTTGTTTACAATTTAAATAATTTTAACAAAATACGTGGAAAAAACATAATTTGTTAAACTTATTTTGGTTTAAAAGGAGGTGTCTCCTAATTTTTTTAAATCCCGTTTATGGTGCCACTTTTTTTTTCATGTATCCCTTTTTTTGGTACTTTTTGAAAATATCCAACGGAAACGCTGGTAGAAACCAATGTTTCAAGTAAGAATCGGGATTAAACCAACGCAGAATATATTGAATATGACTAAGTTAAGTATTTGGCACATGAATAAGCCGTACTTGAATCAAGCATTCTGTATTTGATTTTAGGAAATCCGTACTAAGCAAAAGTTTATATTAAGGCCCTAATCATGTAAAACGCAACGCAATGCCAAATAATTATATTGAAAGCAAAAACAAAGTCATTAATATTTTGTAATTTTATTGTTCCTTTCTACAGAAATTCACATTGCGTTTTAAAATTTCAAACGCTCCATAGTTTGTGGCGTTAAAAATTTTAAAACGGTTTTATCGGTGCATCCAGAAACATTTCAAATAATTTCGAATCCGTTGGCTCATAAATAGTCCATAACAAGTCGGGCAACATAAGAAAATTGTGGCTTTGGCGAATATAAGTTCAACAATTTGTTTAGGATGATGGTTATATGTATATCTCTTTTAGTTTGGATTCAGTTTCGAAAACATTATTCGAGGCTATGACATAAGTCAATATATCGGCATATTTAATTATTAGATCTGGTTTCACTATAGTGCAAAATGTTCTGTAACTTTGGTGAGAACTTCTCGCATCGAAAACATGTGAAACAAAATATTCCATCGTTTCTCGAAATGTGAGAAAAAAGTGTGTCTGTAACTCATGTCGAAAACTACCAAAAGAGATTACGTCGTTACGTTATAAATGTCATAATATTCCACTCGAAGCCGATATGAAATTGCAGATGTTGTGAACGCCAGTAAAACATACGTTGACGGCGACCAAATTTGACTAAAAATTAAAAATTTTCAACGACGGCGGCGAAAATACAACCGTCGCACAGTGGCGCCCGTAGAGCAAACGAGGTTGCAAAAATCATAATTTTCATGAGCGCCGGCGAAGTTTTGAATAAACCCATGTTGTAGGAAACTTTTCAACGATTTCAAATATGCCACTCTTAATAATATCACATTTTTAGTTTAGAAGATATAACCGTTCAAAGTTGACCGACTTTCGGTTTTCAAAAAAACACACAATTTTTAGTCAATTTGTTGCGATTTCAGGTGTAATATCACGAAAAATAGGTAACGAATCGCCTTATTTTTTGTTTGTATTGATTGATGTATTTATTAAATGTATAATGATAAAAAAAAATTAACTGTTTGCATTGTGTTTCTCCTGGTAAATCACTATTTAAAAACTATCCGTTTTTTCACTATTTTTCAACTTTGACGGAAAATAAAAAAAATTATATTTTTCTATATTTGCCATATTTGCAAAACCTGTGCTTTGATTATTTCTTTACATTATTCAAAGGGTTTTATCTGCTCGTACGTGCCCGTTTGGCTTCTAGAGGTAAAAAAGGTTAAAAAGACATGGTTGCAGAAATTGTATGGCGTCCATCCCTTATATGTTTTGACTGACAGTAGTTTGATCTAATAGTTTGAAAAAAACTACTCATTGAAATTAGCAGGTACGTACTAAAGACCTGCACGATTGCACCATAAAGTATTGTCAAAACAGATACACCAGATATGTACCTGTTACTATTGATATCAATGAGAGAATGAGTGTAACTGATATTGTATGGTTTTGCTTTTGTCCACTCACCATATCCTAAAACAGGGATTTCCAAAAATTTTTTGGTTGTGTATTAGTGAGTACCAGAGAGTAAAAAAATTGAGAGAATGCATTCATTTACAGCCGAAATAAAATGTTAGTAATATATTTTATAAGTTGTATAACACAAAGGTACAAAATTAAAAATTTTTTGTGTTGATAAAAAATTTGTAGCAATTCTTTACCAATTCAATGTCGCTGATTTTAAAACTGCACTTTTTTTTCATTCGGAAGCTTTTTGACTCTAAATCAGTTTTAAATATCTTATCAAACAATTGTAAAAAAATTAAAGATTTTTATGTTTTAAAAATTCATAAAAAATAAATATTGCACGCAAATCACACGTTTAATAACATATTCCGTTCCTTCCTTAAATGTTGCATATTTTTTAAGTGCCATCATAAAGTTTTTTCTGTTAACCTGAAACAAAAATATGTATTGAGGTACGTTCAGACTAATTAAATATTTGACGAAAATATTTGTTCTGATATTTGCTTCAAACTGTGTGAAACAAAAAAATATTTTGTTTAATGTTCAAACTAAGCTCAAACATTTGACAATTTTTGTTTGATGAAACAGTTGGCAAAAAGTGTTAAATAAAATAAATTAATTCATGTTTGCCATGCGTTCAGACTAAAATAAATATTTGCATCAAATAATTATTTAATGAAAGTGTTCAAAAATAATAATATCAGCCATGTCACAGAGCACAATTCCGTTCGGAATGATTCCGTTCGGAACTGAAGAAAACACGTTTTTTTATTGATAGAAAGAATATTTTTATAGTTTTTTGGGCTCTAAGATACAGAAAACTCCCATTCCGTTCATGAAAACAAAAATGGTTTCATTCCGCAAAGTTTTTTCGTAATTTTCTGAAGCACAAAAATACGGAATGAATTCCGTTTCCGAACGGAATAGTACTCTGTGACATGGCTGTATATTTCACAAATAGTAAAAATGAGCGCAAAAGCTAATTTATTTTTTTTATTCTGTGGAGCAGCATCTTTCATAGTGTTAGAACAGGAGAATGTAAAATATAAAAAAAACTGGAAGACAATGGGTAACGGAAACAAATATATAAATATAGGAATAAATATATTTGAAGACTCTAAATCAGTTAAAAAACAAAATGTCGGGAAAAAAAATTTTTGCAAAAATAGCGAAAATTCGCGAAAAATTTAGATATTTCAAACAAGCCATAAAATTTATTAAAAGTGCCTAAAACTAAAAGGAATGGCAAAAATTCGATAAAAATTGCTAAATTAGCGGAAATTCGCAAAAATTTGATAATAGC
This sequence comes from Pollenia amentaria, assembly GCA_943735925.1. Taxonomy (NCBI): domain Eukaryota; kingdom Metazoa; phylum Arthropoda; class Insecta; order Diptera; family Polleniidae; genus Pollenia; species Pollenia amentaria. The sequence goes on along the minus strand of OX031009.1, from coordinate 203,911,160 downwards.
GGTATGATAGCAAAGCCTAATAATTATTAAAAATCGTTAAAGCTCTAAAGATTTACAGTGAAAAATCGCTTCTTCGCGAGCATGGCTAAAATTCGCGAAAAATTGCAAACATGGAAACAAACCCTAAAATATATTTGAAATTGCTAAATCGGTTAAAAAACAAAATGTAGGGGAAAAACAAAAAAAAAAAAAATGTTGCAGAAATAGCGAAAATCGCGAACCATTTTAATATTTCAAACAAGCCATAAAATTTAGTAAAAGTGCCTAAAACTATAAGGAATGGCAAAAATTCTATAAAAATTGCTAAATTAGCGGTAATTCGCAAAAATTTGCTAATAGCGGCGCGATAGCAAAGTCTAATAATTATAAAAAATCTTTAAAATTGTAAAGAATCCGAAAACTTACAGGAAAAATTTCTTCTATCCGGAACATGGCTAAAATTATTTGTCGTTGTTTGCTCTTGAAATTTTTTTGTAATATCAAATAAATGTTTGCTCAAAAATTACTAAAATATTTGATTTTTTGTGTTCACACTATGTTCACGTTGGACAAACATTTGTTTGCCGGCAAATACTTTTATTTGCTCAAAATCAGCTGTTATTTTATTTGATACTCAAAAATATTTTGTGTTCAGACTACGTGAATGAAATATTTGATGTTTGCTTTCAAATATTTCACCAGTCTGAACGTACCTTTAGTAGTGGTATACACAATTGTGCATAGAAATGGATTTCCCTGGTCTATTTTTTCAAAAATAAAATAAATTACATGAGAATTATAACGTGAAAAAGTTATTTTAGTAAAAAGTTAGGGGGTTCATAGTGGTAAGTAAAATAGAAAGGGTATTCACGTTGTTGGGTTACTCATACTTCAAACATCTGTGCTTACATTTTAATTCTAGCTAATAGTATATCATAACTTTTTACAAAATACCAAATGCGCACCTGAGTTAGCCTGCAAAAATGTATAGTCATTGTAACAGGTCAAAGTTACGTTAAATAAATACCATAAATTAGTAAGGGTAACTCTTTGGACTCGGTCATATAATTGTAGCATAAAAAAGTAAGCAATAAAAATAGTGCTAAACAATAAAGTTTCATTAATACATCAATAAAACACATCTTCTTACCCAAAATTGTTACCTGCTGTCACATTTGCATTTATATGTATAGGTTTACACATAAATTGTAGGAAAACAAGACTTTTTTAACTTGTTTTTTAAATATTTTTACTTACTTAAAAAAGTGTTTTCAAAGAAAAAAACCTACCGACGCGATTGGTACAGAAACAAAAATATTTTTACAAGCACAAAATACCAACAAATTCTTGTTGCTATTTTTTTTCTTAATAATTTCTGCATTTAGGTACGTCTTTTTTACGAAAGAAAAATGGACCCTTTTACAGGCATCAAAGATTTTTTTTCACAAACAAAACACATATCGTTAGCTTAAATGCAAAACAATGTAGATATTATTTGAAAATTTGAAAGTTTTTTTGATTTGGATTCACGTTACAAATGTATTTTTATATAATTTTAAGTTATTTACAAAATTATAAATGACGTATCATCAAATAAATATATAATTTTTTTAACAGCATAATGTATAATCACACTCAATAAAAAAATTAGCAGAGTTTTTAATTCTTTTTATAAGAACACATTAATATTTTTAAACACCAAAACTGGGTAATCTGTTTTATAACTATTACCACGGTGTTAGTGGAATTAGTGATCAGATAATAATTTATAATAATAATTTTTAGTATTGCATAAGAAAAAATAAAAAAGTGTTGTGAAATTATAAGAACCGAATCCATATACGTATGTAAAATAAAACCTATAATAAATGTGACTATCAGCTTCTTCCACATAGGACTGTTAGACATTTTGAAATTTTTTATCTGAAATATTAAAAATTGCTTTTAAATCTCAAATAATTACCATTTTCCAAAGTTCTTTGCTTTGCATGTAAACTTATGAAATGTTACATTATTCTACATTTAATGGCGATTTCTTTTCTGAGAAATATGTTGCATAAATGGTACATGCTCTATCTCTTTTGTGTAGAGCATGTACCATTTATGCAACATTTTTCTCAGAAAATAAATAGCCATAAGTCTTAAAATTTAAACTCTAAATAAAAATTGCACGCAAGGCATTGGATGTTACCAAAAGCATTTTTGACCGCACAATATTTTTTGAGTGTAAGCTGAAACAAAATAATATAGCATCCGCTAGACATGCACACTTGTCGAAGTCACATCGACGACTGAATTGAAGAGTATAAAAATATGTGTTAGTAGTGGTGCGCACAATTGTGCAAAGAAATGGAAACCCCTGTCCTAAAAACCAAAACAGTTGCTTATGGTATTAGATTGAGTATATCATAACCTTTTTTTTTGCTCACAAATATCTGTTGTCACCATGGTATTTTAACAATACTTGTTGTTATCTGTTGTATTTTCAAATATTGTTGGAGAGTTGATGCAAATAACAGAGCTTATAAATATTTATATACGATCTCAACCAGGGTTGCCAGATGGTTTTGGTAAGAAATCTGCATATCATCAAAAACAAATCGGAAATTTAATTTCAAAAAATCGGCATATTAAAAATACCCTTTTTAAACACAATAAAACATATTTTAATGACAAAAAATAACAAAGCAACAATTTACCATTACCTAATGCTTTTAACATAAAAATCAATACAAATAAACGTTTTATAAATAAATATTAGTTAATTAAAAATTTATATGAATTTTCCATATTAGAGCCAACGGAGACATACTGTCATATAACAATAGATACATATTAAAGTGCTCTTTCAGAATCTATGGTGATCTAGAAAAAACCATCTCTAACTCCACAGTTAAGAATAATTTTTCAACGAAAATATAAAAGTTCGGATTAAACAATAAAAGTAGAGTTTTCTCTCTAAAAAAATAAAACTTGAGGAGCTTTCAGCCTAAAATAAAACTCACTTGGCTGTCAATAAATAAAACTCTTTTAAGGATTAATATTTTTACGTCTTTAATAACCAGTGATGCCCTTAGGATACGAAAGAAAAATTTTCGTATCTTTTGATGACTTCAGGTACTATGTATAATCCTGATATTTTTCGTATCTTTTGAATCTGTGCGCAAAATGTACAGAAATCAAATTTTAAACTTTTCTACTCTGACAAAGTTTATTTAAGTTATCATTTCGTTATGAATACTAAAAAAACAGTGACAAATAAATACAAAAATAACATGTATTTTGTTGTTAGGTTTTCTTAGTTCTTCTGTAGCTTGCTTATTCTTGTGTATGTGTGTTAAGATGAAATCTTAGAAGAAAACTTTATATGATCTTTTTGATCGCCTTAGTATATACGTCTTAACTCGTACATATATTAATTTTTACAAAAATGAATTTGTTTTGATAACATCCAAAGATAGTGACATATAACGAATTTTAACGTTTGCTTACTGTATTTTTAAATTTACATACCTAATATTTATGACTTAAATAAATATAAAAATTAATTTATATGATATCATTTTCTTTATAATATTCATTAACTATGTAAAAAAAATGTTATGTTAATAAATGTTAAACGTTAAAAATGGATTTTCAAATGTTTTCCAATATGTATCATTTTGGAAAAAAAGCGTATCTCTTTGGAAACTAAAATGTATCTTTCTCGAAATTTCACTGGCAACACTGATAATAACACTCATTTTGTTTTTCTTCTTTTTTTAATGACAATTTAATTGCAGCACAAGCTGATTAGATAATACTGCTATACAAATTGTAAAGATCTGACCAGCGGTAAGCTTTGAGTGTCGATCTTTTATTCCTCAACTGAGTTTTAATTTATGACGGCTAAATCGAACTCCCTTTTTAAGAGCTGAATTTGACCTTTTATATTTACGTTAAAGAGATAACTGTTTAAAAAGGCCTTTTTTGGTTTTAATTCAAAAAATAACTCCGGGACTGAAAATAATAATAATTATTATTTTTTTGAAAGGCTATAAAAAAATTCCTTTATTTCCAGTTGGGAATTTTTTAACCATTATCGCTACATATATTTTGTTTGAGTTATCGTAGCCAATTAAAGTAACATTTTTTTTTTTTGTTATTGATAACCATTTTTCAACCAAAAAATTTTTCGGTTAGAAATATGTATTATAAAAAAGCATTTATTTTTCCATTATAAACAAATAATTTATTTTTTTGGTTGCAATTATCCATTACAAACAAATAAGAAAGTAGTCTGCATGCCCGACCCTACGATGCTCCACACCACAATATTTAGAAATAACTTTTCAAGAGTGTAGCTTAGGGACCCATGGGCAATCATGGACCACGCCATTATTTTATGAAGTTAAGATTCATGTCAAAGTTCTTACCATTGACAATATGCTTGTTCCTTAGGACAATTAGAGCCTTTGTACCAAATTTCAGCAATTTATTTTCAAAACTGCGACCTGAACTTTACGTACAATGTTTACATAGACAGACATTTTTTCTATGATTTTTTTTGCCGCTTATTTTATAACTGTTACGATCCTTGAAATAACTGTTATTAAAGAACTTTTTTGATACCAGTTATAACTGCCACCGTTCCTGCTTAATTGTTTTTATGGATATAAAAAGTTTTTGTTTTAATTTTTTTATTATTATACATATATGAGTTTGACACTTTTATTAAATAACTTTAAATATAAGCATAAAAATCGAATTATTAAATTTGAAATAATCTTTAAAAAAAATAATTCCTTGCAAAGATTAATTTTTCGGTGGATATCGAAATTTAATTTTAAGGTGGAAGAATTCTCGCATTTTAAATCTGATTTTCTTTTTGCAAAAAAACTTGAATATTTACTTTACTTTCTTAAATTAAATTGGCTACCGGAGGTATAAGCCTTATCCTCAATTGCATATAATCCTATAAAATTAAATATTTACATTGACAGTGAATATAAATTAAGCTTAACTTTACTCTTTTGTAAGTAATAATCCCTTTTTCCAACATTTTTCATTTTTCGAATTTATTCTATAAATAAATTCGAAAAATGAAAAATGTTGAATATAATAAAGTTGCTTATGAAAAAGAAATAATTCCGAATATCTAATCCCTTTTTCCTTTAGAAAAATAAATTATCTCTTCTTTTAGCTTTAGTCAAAAAATCGTTAAGTTTTTTTCTTTCATTTGGAGTTAATTCTTTTCTTTATACCTAGTTGAATATTTTTCATAATGTGTGTGTGTGATGGGTTAGACAAACACTACATACATATGTACATATATGGAATAAATCTAACCCATTTTCCTTAAGTATAAGCGCTGAATTAATAACAGTTGTCTCTTTGTAACGTTAAAAGTTACCCAAAATTAAAAATGTATATAACACAAACCAAAAGCTACCGTGTTTTAAGTTTTTATCAAAAAATCGGTAAATAGGCACTTTGATAATTTAGAGAAAAAAATCGGCAAAATACCGATAATTCGGTAAATATGGCAGGCCTGATCGCAACGCTTCTTGCTAATTTTGTTGTTGTTGCTCAGCAATTTTCAATACCACAGCACGAAAAAGACCCATCCTTTTAAGGGCATCAATAAATTTGTTACAAAAACAAAATACATGTGTTGTTTTTTTGGTAATTTTTTTTTATTTAGTCAATTCACAAGGTATCCTAACATGTCATATTGTCAAAATGTCCTAATATTTCACAATGGTTTAAAAATATTGTTGTACGGCGCAGCCGCTCAGCGCTGGACTTTTATGATTAATTACGACAGCACAATAAACACAGCAAGCAACGTTCTATTTATTTAAGACACTTTTTTTTAACAAACCAACAACAATATTTTTAAACCATTGTGAAATATTAGGACATTTTGACAATATGACATGTTAGGATACCTTGTGAATTGACTAATTATATTTTTCAATAATTTGTGTCTACATGTGTTTTGAACGAATAAACGCCATCCTTTTAAGGGCATCGAAGAATTTGTTACAAAAACAAAATACATGTGGTTTTTTTTTGCTAATTTTTTTTTTCAATAATTTTTGTCTACATGTCTCTTGAACGAAAAGACCCCATCCTTTTAAGGGCATCAAAGAATTTGTTACAAAAACAAAATACATGAGGTTTTTTTTTTGGTAATTTTTTTCAATAATTTTTTTCTACGTGTCTCTTGAACGAAAAGACCCGATTCTTTTAAGGGCATCAAAGAATTTGTTACAAAAACAAAATATTTTCGTTGAAAGACAATTGAAAAAAAAAACGGCATCGTACAATGAGTAACTCATTGTATTCGATCAGTATCATCTAGTATCTGCTTTTGTAAAACAGATATAAACAGATATGTTACTCTCATTCTCTTTTTATCAACTCATATCCACTATGTTACAAAAAATATCCATATCAACTTATATCAGAAACACTCGACAACTCATCCATACACACTCACTTTAGTAAAAACACAGAAAGTTGTACAAACAGATATATCCGTGCACGTCTTTAGTACGTACCTCACTTAAACAATACTTTGGCGTACAAATGGTCAAGAACAATATTGACTTATGGTCCCTACAGGTAGGCACAAATCTTATTTGGACACGTGCATAATATCAAAATTGCATTATTCAGCCTAAATACATATGTATGCAGGGAACAGGTAAATTTTTAGGCATGGTAGCATAAGCCTATATATTGCAAAATAAGCATAATGCCTGGATTAGTCTACGACTGAAAGTTGGCGCAACAATTACTGAAACCATTTAACAATTTAAGTACTGAAAACATGGCGTTGAACAATTTAAAATTATCTGAACTGTTTAGAAAGTCAACCACACCAAAGTTTTTCACGAAAGCTGCTTTAGAAGAACTTGATAGCTTATACGGAAATATTGGCAGTATATAAACCCACCACATCAACCAGAGGAGCAAAAGGAAGGCCAAAAAAAGTATTGAGGAGTGTTCAATTTTCACAAGAAAAAGGAAACTTGCCGATGCCACCAATGACTTGACCACAAAGCATTTATCGGACGCGCTGTCTATTAGATATACAAAGGATAGTGAAAGAGTTAGGTCGCAGATAACCAAATCTGTTGCTGATGCAAGCCCACTGCTACTTAAAAGGATTAAGGAAAGCATTCCCACGCCCACAAACGCACACATTAAAAAGTATGGTTCCGAAGAAGCCTTGGTCTTGTTTATGGACTTAGAACTTTCCAAAGAGAAATATGAGAAACTACGGGCATCTTTAACGCGACACGGCGCTGACGTTTTACCCGGATACAAGCATATTACGCAAGCCAAAATAAATTCACGACCACTGCATACGGAGTTTACGGAAGTCTCTGCGAAAGCCAATCTGCAGGTTCTCAGTGGCCATACAGTAAAACGGTTGTTGGAGATTCTTCCTGAAAATGAGGTGAAAATTCTTTCTGAGAAGTTGACATTGATCAGCAAATGGGGCTGCGATGGATCATCCGGACAAAGCGTTTATAAGCAAAGGATATCTTCCGATGACGCTACAATATCGGACGGAAATATGTTTATGGCATCTGTTGTTCCTTTGCGGCTAAAATCTGATGTTTCCCTACACTGGAAAAATCCACGTCCGTCATCAGTACATAATTGCCGACCAATAATGCTTCAGTTTGCAAGGGAATCGGCAGAACTCATAAGGACCACGGTGAAGGACATTGAAGAACAAATAAGCAAGATTAAGCCTACAAAGCTGCAAATTGGAGAAGGAAAATATATTAAATGCAATTACGAGTTCCACCTGACCATGGTTGACGGAAAAGTCGTAAACGAACTGACAGGAACAACCTCAACAATGTCATGCCCGATTGCAAAAAGAGTCAGAAGAACTTTGGTAATTTAAACGATTCTACAAATAAGGAGAATTACGAATATGGAATGTCACCATTGCACGCAAGGATAAGGTGTATGGAATTCTTGCTAAAACTGGCGTATACCCTACCACAAGAGGAGGAAAACTTCGATGAAAATACATCAATAAAGAATAAGGAAAAGATGAGAAAGGAGCAAATACAGGATGCTTTTTTTAAACAAGTTGGACTAAAAGTAGACTGTCCCAAGCACGGATACGGTAACTCAAACGATGGAAACACTTCTAGGAGATTTTTTGAAAATGTCAATTTTACAAAATATGGAGAATATGCGTCGAAAACTGCATCTCTTTTAGCAGAAATGTATGCACAGAAGAAGTTGACCCCGACCGTCCATAAAATATTGGCGCATGGCAAAGATATAATTGAGTACCAGTCTTTGCCAATTGGAGAGCTTTCTGAAGAAGTACAGGAGTCTCTTTACAAATTTTATAAAAAATATAGATTGCAGAACACATTCAAAGCATCAAGGGTATGGCAAAATGAGGACATCTTCAACATGTTGGCAGCATCTTCCGATCCACTTATTTCTTCCCTGCGGCATGTGAAGTCACGAATAGAGTTACAAAATAATTATAGTTTAGAAATGGTTAGTCTTTTAGATATACCTTCTCTTACGAATTGTGATGAATATTTTACAGAAAATTGAAAAAATAAATTTAAAAAAAAAATTATTTTTTTTTAATTTGTTGGGTAATAATTTAAAACATAAAACTCTAAAGAAAAAAAATAAAAACAATCTAAAAATGTAAAAATAATTTTTTTTAGTTACCATAAAATTGATTTTTCTACTAATTTTAACCCATAAGTAGGCCCCTACAAAGCGTAGCACCCTTTCCAAACGCTCATTTCATAGGCTGAACAGTTATCTATCATACGCTGTTTAAACTGTTCAATTATCTTATTCGGTTCAAAAGATAAGATTTTTTGCAACGAAAAAACTCAAATGGCGCCACTGTGCATCGGCTACACCAAAAAATTTAAAGTGCGACTTTAATGTTTGTTGATTACAAAATTACTTTGAAAACATTCGTATATTTTTTAAAAATGTCAAAAGCAGTATATGTAATTAAAAATTAAAAAAATCTGCCAAGAAAAAATACTTATCTCTTCCGTGTTAATATTTATTGCACTAAGAATTTTTAATTTATGTTTAATGTTAAAATTTTTTCTCACCCCGTTTTTATGCGTGAGTTTATTTGACAGTTCAAAGCGGGAACTTTCTAATAAAAATTTTACAGACACACTTTTTCAGTATATGGGCGAAAAATTTCCTTACAGTTGTTATTCGCCAAAAATATTACAGACGCAGTTAAGTGAGAAAAACAGCTGTTTGTCTCAATTTATGGCATTTTTGTTTCAGTTCTTACATTTCAATCGAAAAGTTTCTCGCCGCGGGAGTTACAGAACATGGGCACTGATTTTAATATATTGGAGGCAGTGGCCAATATTTCTGCATACTCAGGTATAAGGTCTGGGTCCTTTTGAGTGCATAATTCATCAAAACCTCGTTGTCCTTTTTTGAATAGATTGTAGACTGCGTTGTTTGGTTCTGACAAGTCGTAACTTTCATCAAAAACAGGCGGCGATTGTATAAAGCAAATGAGTACAACCGTCAAAACTATTGTTACGTTACTGCCTTTTTAATAATGATTTTGCTTTATTTCCTTTATAATAAACCTCTTGAGTTCTTTTATTGCAACTTTAATAAAATAAATAAAACACTTTACTTTATAGCTGTACTATAAACTATTTACGCCACTTTATTTAGAACTTAATCAATTATACCACTTATAATTGCGATGTACACACTTAAATAATCGCACTAATACTGATTATCGATGCCAACCTTCGCGAGTATTTATACTCTGTTCGCTGACATCTAGATGTCTCTAGATCATTCTACTCGGCGAAATGTCTGTAACATTTTCGACATTTCTGGGCGAATCGAGATTTTATTATCTTACAGCGAATATCATTATGCATTAACACTGTGGCTGAATTTAAATTGATTTATACATCAATAAACTAAAGCATACTTTATGGGTTAAAGATAATCTCAACACTATTATGTTATACATTTATCTATAGGTCCCAATTTACATTATACGATTTTTGTCGTTGCGATTCTTACCTTTTTGGCGAGAGGGGAGAGAGGAATTAAAAGGGGTACACAAGCGAGTGTACTCTACGATTCGTTTTGTTCATTTATTCGTAGTGTCAAATTATATGTATACATAAGGAGTTGTAACGACAAAATTCGTACAATGTAAACATTAGACCGACTAATCGCAACGACAAAAATCGTTTAATGTAAATTGGGACTAACAATCATAACATTACATTTGTACTAGAAAATTCTGTACAGTGGGCTTACATTAAAAATATGCGAAACTTATACAATAATAAAATTACTAATAAACTAAACTTATTCTTAACTAAAGTTACTTTCGTAACACTATTTTGAATGTTTTCATTAAAAAAAAATTTAATTTAACTGATATTGTTTCTTTCTGCAGCTGATATTTATGTTTTCTCTTAGATCTTATTTATGTTAAATTAATAAATAATGCTGATATTTTTGTTAATGTAGAAGTTAAGAAGTAAATGATTATACAAATTTCTTTAACGGACTTTAAAGCAATACATTAATTACTTTTTGGAATTAATAAATTGCCTATGTATTTGGAAGACAAAGAATTAGTTTAATTTATTATTTATCTTGTATTTATTAGTTGTTTTTTTTTTGCTAGTAATTTTATTAGTTTAAATTGTTATTGTATTAGTTATGCACATTTCTAATGTAAAAATCACTACAGAATTTTCTACTACAAATGTAATGTTAAAATTGTTATACGTAATTGTATAACATAATAGTGTTAAAATTATTGTTAATCCATAAAGTATGCTTTAGTTCATTTTGTATAATAGCTCAATTTAAATTCAGCCATAGAGTTAATGCATAATGATATTAGTTGATTAAGTTTAGATTATTAGACGCTAGAGAAACTTTCGGAAACAATTCGAATAATCTAGAGCCATCTAGACGTTTTGGCTAGAGTACAAATACTACATTAAGATGGCACTAAAAAATTAATATTAGTACAACGTTTAAGTGTGTAGATCGCAATTGTAAAATGTTAAGGGGACTAAGTTCTAAATAAAGTTGTGTGAATCGTTTAAATATATTACCAGATATAAATTAAGTGTTTCAAGTGTTTTATATATTTTACTAAAGAAGAACTCAAGAGGTTTATTATAAAGGAAATAAACCAAAAACGTTATTGAAAAGCCAGTAACGTAATAGTATATATATGTATGTACATACATATATACCTATGAACCTTGTACATAGCTAATATTGATTTATAATCGTTGGATTATTTTAACTTTAAATGTTAACTTTCAGTGTTGCCCGATTACTATTAGCGGATGATATGATTAGATAAACTCCAAAAATGACCACGATTGCATTATATTATCGTAAAATAATCAAGAGTTATCCCAAATCTGTGGCCGGGAGCTATAAGGGTATATGTCAATAAATTGCTGTTGTAAGTCAATTGCTGCATTACGTTTCTGTTTTTTCTATCTTTTATTTTGCTAAAAATGTCCAATGTCTAATTTTACCCAGTCTTTTATTATTTTGGCATCACTGACGAAATGGCAAGTTTTCCCTTTTATGGTTTAAATATATCAAGAAAACATTTGCGATTACCTTATGTAGAAAGACATCAAACTACATACCAAAAAAATAAAATAGGAGAAACACTTTGTTTCCAGCAAAGTGGTGAATTTTTAATTGCACAATATACTTTTTTAAAAAAGACGTCACAACTTGAGGTTCAGTTGTTTAACTTCAGGTATTTGTTAAAGAGGCAAAGAAAAACTTAAAATAATAAACTATGACTGAGATTCGTTCCCAAGCTACCTGGCAATTGAGAACAGGTGTGTATGTAATCAATCCGAGAACTATCCCCAACCTAAAACCCACATTCGTTATGATATCATGGCCTTTATACCCGAAATTTTGCGAAAAGTTATGGAAAATATGATTAAAACGGTACGTATGTATGTGCGAAGCAGAAAACCGCCACGACTTACAGAATACATTTTTCAAAGCTAATCAAAAAAAAATGTATAATGATCGAATAAATACAAAAGTATTTTGCAACCTCATTTTTTTGCGTCACCCTGTAAAAATTTGCATTTAAAATTGTAGTTTTTGGAGAGAGTTATAATATTTAAGGAGTGGGCTCTTCATTAGGCCTACATAATATATAAACTACTTTTAGTATGGAATTTTTCGAAGTACTTATTTATCTTAACTAACTAAACCCCATTTGGGTTTTGCTAGTTTAGCTCCTGTTCGGATTTCAGACTCTCATGTATATTTTGGCTAAAACTTGATTTTTCCGAAGAACATTTTGTTGTCCGGAATTTTGTTTTCCGGTCTTTGTCGTAATTGTAGCTGTAGACAAAAAAGTGTTGAAAAATTTTAATAAGGTAAACAAAAGTTAAAATTTTTAATTTTCAATTTATCTGAAAATAAAATTTAAAAGAAAAAAGTAAATAAATAACGTTCTCTTTATAATTTTTGTAGTTTCCGCTTTAAATATTTCTATTATTTAAATTCACTTTTTGGTTTGAAAATAATATTTACATAAACAAGTTAGAGTGCTATATTCGGCTGTGCCGAATCTTTGATACCCTCCACCGACAGGAGTGGGCTCTATATGATAAATACATATATATTATTAACTAAACTTCACAAAAACGAACGTCAGCATTAAAATTGGTTGCGGTTTAGACCTGAATTAAATTATTGACCGACAATAAGAAAATTTTATGCGTTTCTTGTTAGAACTTTGAAGTGGCTTGAGTAAAAAATCATGATTCGTAAAAGTTTTAGCCGAACTAAAATAATTTTTAGAAGCGTTATTTGTATTGGATCTATGATAAATTATGGAGCAATCATCCCAAAATTCTGAAGACTGATTTCTGGTATAACAAATAATTAATTAGAATAAATTTCAATACAGCAGTGTAATCAGTATTTTCGTTAACAGTAAATTTCACAAATTTGCATGATATTTTTTCTGGCCATATGAATTTAAGTAAAAAATTTCACAGCAATATCTATATCTGTGGTGGTTTTAGGTGAATTTAATTATTTTCCCAAAGTGGGATTTATTTGGTTTTAGGCGTACTAAACTGTTTTCCGAGAGTAGGGTTTATATGGGGTCTATGGTAAATTATGGACAAATCTTCACGAAATTTGGCAGTGTAATTTCTCGTCCTATAAAACTGTGACGTACGGAACTTCAATTTGATAGCATTATTTATTGCGGTTTTAGGCGTACTAAACTGTTTTCCGCGAGAAGCGTTTATATGGGGCCTAGTGTAAATTATGGACGATCTCCAAAAAATTTTACAGTTCGATTTCTGGTCCTATAATACTGTCACGTACCAAATTTTGGTATTATAGCGTTATTAATTACGGGTTTATATGGGACCTAGTGTACATTATGGACCGATCTTTAAAAAGTTCTACAGTGTGATTTCTGGTCCTATAAAACTGTGACGTACCCAATTTTAATATGCTAGCGTTATTTATTGCGGTTTTAGGCGTACTAAACTGTTTTCCGAGAGTAGGGTTTATATGGGGCCTATGGTAAATTATGGACAAATCTTCACGAAATTTGGCAGTGTAATTTCTCGTCCTATAAAACTGTGACGTACGGAACTTCAATTTGATAGCATTATTTATTGCGGTTTTAGGCGTACTAAACTGTTTTCCGCGAGAAGCGTTTATATGGGGCCTAGTGTAAATTATGGACGATCTCCAAAAAATTTTACAGTTCGATTTCTGGTCCTATAATACTGTGACGTACCAAATTTTGGTATTATAGCGTTATTAATTACGGGTTTATATGGGACCTAGTGTACATTATGGACCGATCTTTAAAAAGTTCTACAGTGTGATTTCTGGTCCTATAAAACTGTGACGTACCCAATTTTAATATGCTAGCGTTATTTATTGCGGTTTTAGGCGTACTAAACTGTTTTCCGGGATTAGGGTTTATATGGGGCCTATTGTAAATTATGGACCGATCTTCAAAAAGTGTGATTTGCGGTATTATAAAACTGTGACGTACCAAATTTAAGTATGCTAGCGTTATTTATTGCGGTTTTAGGCGTACTAAACTGTTTTCCGCGAGAAGGGTTTCTATGGGGCCTATTGTAAATGATGAACCGATCTTCACGAAATTTAACAGTATGATTTGCAGTCGTATAAATTCGTGCAAAATTTTTTGTCATTCCGTGCATTATTCCACCATTTATGTTAGTTTTTGTATCAAAACTATCAATTTTTTTTGGGTAGTGGTTCCACATTTTGATTCATAGTTCTGATCCTACTAAGCCGATGTTGCTGGATTTCAATCCCAAACTGCTTAGGATAACTACAAGCAATATGAGACCAAGTTTGTTCTTTTCTTTTTCGTTTTTCGAAAGTGAGAGTGTTTTTAGCAGACAGACAGACAGACGGACATGGCTAAATCGACTTAGAATTACTCAAGGAGCCAGAATATATATACTTTATGAGGTCTTAGATGTATTATAAAAAAGTTTCACACGGAATGACAAACTTAGTATACCCTCATTCACCACAGTAGTGGTGGAGGGTATAAAAACATGTACATACATATATGTATGTATATATAATAGGGAAAACATTCGGTTAACCATTAATCAGTTAACTGATTATTTACTACCCGATTAACTGATCGGTTAATTTAAAATTTACTTTTTTCAATTAACGATTCAACCGGTTAATTACAGTCGATTAACCGACGTAACAAAATTTAAAATTATTTTTTCGTCTCATATACAAAAGGTAGGTATGTGTTTAGAAAATATTTTTTCATACAAACAAAAAAGGTGTTCAGTGATCTACATTTTAAATAAGTGTTTGCTATCAACACCATATTGTTTCACGTACTTTTTATATGTATGTGCTTAGTTATTTGTTTCTTCTCATATATTCTCAATCTTTTAACACAATTAACCGAAACAATTAAGAGTTAAAAATTAAATAAAAAAAAGGACTCTAATGACATAATGGAACATTTTATACGTTAGGAGAAATCCAGGAAAAGAACTAAGAAATTAGATGCTCTGTATGCTTTCGATTTCTCCAACATCAGCGATAAGTAAACTAATTTTTTCCAAGTCAAGTTTTATCAAAATTAAAGAAAAGAATCGCTTATATCGTACACATTTAAACCAAATTATATTTTTAAAAGATTATTTTTTAAGGTCTCCTTAAATTATTGAAATAACTAATAAAATTATCTTAAAGCTTGTTTTTCAATTACTACATAATATTTATGGGGTGTTCATGTCAAGTGACCCAACTTTTGAAATCGATGTCTTCCGATTGGGATGAAATAGGTAAGTCCTATTGGATAGTAGTTTAGACACAAATTTTCAACAAGATCGGGCAAAAAGTTTCAGAGTTAGAGCGGGTCAAAATTTGACATTTTGACCAAACAGTTGTTCTTTCTGATCCATGTAACTTATTATCTATTGGTGTTAGCAAAATTTGTCCCAAACAATTTTGTTGGCGGAAGCTTAGGCCTTGGTGCATCCCTCAAAATTCTTCACAATTTGTATTTACATACATACATATTTATTAAAAACCGTAACATTATTTAAAGTAAAACCTAAGGTACATAAATATATTATTTTTGTTGCTCTTGTTTGTAATTTTTCATTTATGGCTCTACATATGTACATACATACATACTTACTCACTAATGTGCATTTTAATAATTCTCTTATAATACAAGAACACTCACTAGTTATATCGCAGCAAGTTGATTTTTGTAAATATCAACGCCACTGCAGTATGTATGCACATATGTATGTATGTATGTATGTACCTATATTTGTAATATTTATGTATTTACGCATTTTACTTTATTGCCAAATTTCACATTAAATTTAGGTTTACTTTAATTTTTTAACATTTGTAAAGTCCGTCGTCGCTTAGATGCCGTTTAATAAAAAAGTTGTCTTTTTGGAAAAATCATCGTACTCGTTTAATTTTGCGCCTTCTTGCAAAAACTATTGCAAGAACAAAACATTGGTGACCCCGACGTGATCCATTTGTAACCAAATATCAATTTGGATATTTATTTTGCGTGTCAATATCAATTCGGATGCTGACAATTATTTTTATACAACTATTTTGGTTTAAATATTCATTCAATTATAGTGTTGAATAAATCGCAGCCTTGTGAAAAATGGCAACCAACAATATGGAGAAGTCTGCAGTGTCATTGGATTTAGCACCTTTTCGCTCGAAAACTGTCGTACTCTTGAAGCAGTTACAGGACTTAAATCAAATGCTATCATCAGCCCAATTAGAGCAATACGACGAAGCGGAGCTAGCTGTTCGTCTGGAATACATTGAGGAAATCAACAAAAACTTTGGAAAGGCCCAAGAAGTAATAGAGTAAAATGAGTGCAGTGGTTCGGTAAGCAACGATCGCATGATGTTCATTTCATTGTACTTTGATGTGCAGGCTAAATTAACACGCCAAATTGCTATCTTTCACAAAATGGAGGCTAATCAACGTGCGTCAACTATACGCCAATTTTCTCTTGATGAAACGCCATCTCATATAATGCCCCGGCGAACAAAAGTGCCTGAAATACAGCTTCCTAAATTTTGTGGTTCATACTCAGAATGGCCAAATTTCATTTCGTTATTTTCTACCGTCATAAATGATAACGTGGATTTAAGCACCCTTGAAAAATTTCATTACTTACGTGCGAGTTTAGAAAACGTTGCCCTCGATACTATTGCATCACTAGAGTTAAATGAAGCAAACTACCAAGAAGCCTTGACGTTGTTGAGAAATCGTTTTGACAACAAAGTTTTAAATTTTCAAACGCACATAAAAGAAATTTTTGCTCTAAGTTGTGTGGAAAATGGCTCTGCAGCAGGGCTACGTCGATTGAGTGATAATATGAATGCGCATTTGCGTGCTATTCAAACAATTGCGGATCAGCAGCAATTGGTCGATGGGCTTTTAATTCATTTGGTTTCAACGAAGCTGGATTCTAAATCGCTTATAAAATGGGAAGAACATTTACCTGTGAGTGAGTTACCTACCTGGGCCTCAATGGCAGCATTTTTGGAGAAACTATGTCGAATGGCTGAAAATGTGGAGAGCTCAGCGGCAAGTAAAACCACAAAGCAACCTGTTTTGAAAAAATCTAATAATCGCCACGTTCATGTTTCTTTGGCAACTTCCGCTAAAGTATGCAACTTTTGTGATTCTGCAGATCATTTTATTAATTCTTGTTCACGCTTTTTAAATTTGTCGCCCCATCTTCGTTTTAAGGAAGCAAAAAAAATGAAGCTGTGCTTAAACTGCTTAAAGAAGGGACACATGTTAAAAAATTGTGCTTCAGGTTGTTGTCGTCAGTGTGCCCTGAAACACCACACATTGCTACACATTGACAATGCCCCTGTAGAACAGCCCGTAACTGATCATAGTTCTTCGCAGACAGTGCTTGTTACGTCCGGTGATCCGATGCCTTCTGTAGGTGTCTTGTTAGCCACAGCAATTATTATGGTAAAAAATAAATTCGGATTTGTTGTACCTTGTCGCGCAATACTAGATTCGGCATCGCAGCTTAATTTAATTACAAACCGTTTTGTTAATTATTTAAGTTTGAAATGCAATCAGAACTATGCAACTATTTCCGGTATAGGCGAGGGTAGTGTCACAATCAAGAAATCTGTTGACCTTGCAATCAAGTCAAAGAATAAGGAGTTCTCAACATTTTTAAAAGCTATGGTAGTTCCCAGTATTACTGACTATCAGCCTAGTATTAAAACCAATACATCAGAATGGAAAATACCCAAAAATATACAGCTCGCAGATCCGTCGTTTGATAAATGTGGTCGTATTGATATTTTAATTGGGGCCGAGTTGTTTTTTGATTTAATGTCAGTAGGACAAATAAAACTAGCTGAAAATTTGCCTGTGCTACAAAAAACGTTACTGGGTTGGGTAGTTGCTGGTGGTAATCCTCGGTCTCATCATTCGTGGTCCTTGGCAGTTTCTACTAGTATAAATCAGGAGGATCAATTGTGCTCTATACTAAAAGGCTTTTGGGAAGTAGAAAATAATTTTGTCTGCAGCGATTAATTTACTAAGGAGGAAAGTTTTTGTGAAGATCATTTTATAAAAAATACTATTCGCCTCGATTCTGGTTCGTTTTCCGTTCGCTTACCTGTAAAGGAAGGACGAGGAACGTATTTGCTTGGTGACTCGTATAAACGTGCCTTACAACGTTTTAAAGGTTTGGAGAAGAAATTAAATAATCATCCGGAGGTCAAAGCTCATTATGCAGAATTCATGAGTGAGTACATTTCTTTAAATCATATGTCAGTAATTTCACCACAGGTTGCCCAAAAGAAATATTTTCTACCTCATCATTGTGTGCACAAACTTGATAGCACAACAACTAAATTAAGAGTCGTATTTGATGGCTCAGCAAAAACTACTACTGGTTTTTCTTTAAATGACATATTGTGTGCTGGCCCGACCATACAGCCCAAGCTTTTTAATACACTCCTGCGCTATCGCTGCTTCAAGGTTGCCCTTAGTGGGGATATTTGTAAGATGTACAGGTGCGTACGAGTTTCATACTCAGATAATTACCTGCAATGCATTTTGTGGAGGGAAAACGAAAAGGATGAAATTAAAATCTATAAGTTAGATACAGTCACGTATGGCACAAAGCCCGCAGCATTCCTAGCAATTCGTTCAATGCACAAATTAGCAAGCGAAGAAGAAAATAATTTCCCGATTGCTGCAAAAATTATTAGGCGTGACTTCTACGTTGACGATATGCTATCCGGTGGCGATTCTGTTGAAGAAGTTCTGCAAATAAGGCAACAGGTTACAGTATTACTACAGCGCGCAAATTTTGTCATAAGGAAGTGGTGCTCAAATAGTTCCGCAGTTTTGAATGGTTTGCCCCAGAGCAGTGTGAGACATTTTTAAAATTCAACGATGGCACAGATGTCACTAAGACACTTGGTTTAATTTGGGACCCTAATGGTGATAATTTTATTTTTTCGTTTAATCCGTTTGATAATTGTAAAGCAGTGACAAAACATTTTATTCTCTCTTCGATTGCTCGTCTCTATGACCCTCTCGGTTTAATTGGCCCAGTTATAACAAAAGCAAAAATTTTTATGCAACAACTATGGAAGTTACAGCTACAGTGGGATGAAAGCCTTCCCCAATCACTGCATACATCATGGCTAAAATATATCGCTCAATTTAATTCTATCGCCCAATTTAAGTTTCCTCGGTGTGTTTTGACGCCAAATTCAAAGCTGCAAATTCACGAATTTTGTGACGCCAGTTTGGCCGCTTATGGTGCATGCGTGTACATAAGATCTGAATCTAAAAATGCTATAAAATCATCGATATTGTGCTCTAAGTCGAGAGTATCTCCCCTAAAGAGTTTAACGGTTCCAAAGCTTGAGCTCGCTGCAGCTTATCTTTTAGCAGAACTTGTTGACGTTGTTGTTAAAGCTTTGCCGTATAATTGTGACGTACATTGCTGGTCAGATTCTATGGTGGTATTTTCGTGGCTTAAAGAGCAGCCCTCAAATTTCACCGTTTTCGTATCGAACCGGGTTTCTCGCATACAAGCAATCACAAAAAAGATGACGTGGCACTATGTTCCAACCAACTTAAACCCTGCTGACATTCTCTCAAGAGGTGCATCGCCTACAGAATTGCTACAATCAACCTTGTGGAACAATGGCCCAATATTTCTATGTTGTAAACCTTCTAAGTGGCCAGACAACGCAACATTTTTAGCCGAGGTACCCGAGCGCCGTCGAAATGCATTGGCGATGGTTTTGGTGTCTGACTTATCAATGCAGTGTAAGTACCATAATTCCTTTTGCAAAATGCAACGAATTTTTGCATACGTGTTTAAATTTGCATATCCTAAATTACGAAACAAAAACGAAGTATTAACTCCAAGCGACATCAAGGCCGGAACACATCTTTTAATTAAAAATATACATTTAGCTCATTTTGCAGTTGAGTATAAGTACTTAAAAGAAAACCAAAATATACCTGCATCAAGCCCGCTTCGTTCCCTGATGCCTATAATTGACTCTTTTGGCTTAATTCGTAGGTGGTCGTCTACAGAACTCAGGTCTGGATTTTGACGCCCAGCATCCTATTATTTTGCCTAAAAATCATCCCTTCACTTCGTCTCTTGTAATGCATTTTCATGAAAAATTGTTACATGCTGGCCCACAAGCTTTATTAGCCTCAATAAGGCAGCAATATTGGCCAATTGGTGGTCGTAAATTAATAAGTTCTATAATCTTAAAATGCTTACGTTGTTTCAGAATGAAGCCAATACTAAGTCAGCATGTTATGGGCAATTTGCCGGCCGATCGAGTGAGGGCAAGTAAAACCTTTTGCACAATTTAGATAGCTATTTCTTCAAGCTTTCGAAAATTTTTTTTTTGTTTTTTTAATTTAAGACTTTTTTTATTTTGTTTTAAGCGGGTACTTTTTTTGCTCAAAAGAAAGCTAATGTCTTTTTCTTTAAGGTAGTTCTAGACGTTTTTTGGGCCGCGAGTGGGGTTGCGTATAAAAAAAAATAAATTCTAAATCAAGTCGAGGGTTTTTCAATTTTCAGACTGAAAGATGCACATTGAAAACAAGAAATGTGTAGAGGACTGCTAAATTTAAGAACCCGTGACTTTTTAGTCAAAGAGCATTGGTCATTCTTTAAGAATTTGAAAATACATTTGAAGTCTGGGGAATTCGTTATTTCGTTAGATTTCGCAGAGAACTATAAATACATATGTTCTTCAGGATGCCATACAGTCATTCCACTTTAATAACGACCAAGCAACTATATTTACAGTAGTTATTTACTACATGAAAGATGAAAAACTGGACCACAAAAGTATGGCAACAATATCCGACGATTTGAGACATGATGCTGTTGCAATTTATGAATAACAGAAGATAATACTAAATTATCTAAAATCTAAATTTACAGTAGAGAATGTATACTATGTTTCTGACGGGGCTCGTCAACATTTTAAAAACAAAAGAAGCTTCGCAAATCTGATAGCTCATGAAACACATTTTGGAATGCCAGCTGAGTGGCATTTTCATCCGACTGCTCATGGTAAAGGAGCATGTGATGGTGTTAGAGCAAACCTCTCATCAAGATCTCATCTTAGATGCGATTGCTTTATTCCATTGGGCAAAGAATTTTTGTAAAGAAACTAAAATAGTTTTTAGTAGCAAAGAGGATCATGAGTAAAGATTAAAAACACTGAATAGCAGATTCGATGCTCGGAAACAATCGATGGCAAACAATCAATACCATGCTTTTATACATCTTGTCGATTGTTAAGTTATACATAACCCACTCGGGGCCCAAAAAGCGACCAGAACTACCTTAAAGAAAAAGACCTAAGTTTTCTTTTGAGCAAAAAAAAGTACCCCCTTAAAAAAATGCAAAAATAGTTTTAAATTAAAAAAAAAAATTAATTTAAAAAAACAAAAAAAAATTATTAGTGGATCTTATGTGATTAAGATAAAATTTTTTAGATTATTTATCTTTGTGTTTCTTTTATTATTATTTTATATTAATTTAATTATTATAACAAATAAATAAAAAAATTTAATTTGTCAACATCTCTATATTGTGAGTATTACAGTATCGAG
Source organism: Pollenia amentaria (assembly GCA_943735925.1). Classification (NCBI taxonomy): domain Eukaryota; kingdom Metazoa; phylum Arthropoda; class Insecta; order Diptera; family Polleniidae; genus Pollenia; species Pollenia amentaria. Next base: position 203,889,436 of record OX031009.1, on the reverse strand, counting down.
GGTATGAAATGCTAGTTAGGTATGTTATATACCGTTGGAAAGGTTAATTAGTCTAGTTTCTCAGCATAAGTTTTATTTTTAAGATTTTAGAAACACTTACACACAAATAGGAAAAAATTCAAAATAGTGCATATGCTAAAAATTTAAAAATCCTTTTCTTGACTCAGAAATTATCTTTTTTAAACATAACCCACTCGCGGCCCAAATAGCGACCAGAACTAACTTAAAGGAAAAGACCTAAGCTTTCAAAAAAAAATTCTTTCGAAAGCTTGAAGAAATAGCTATCTAAATTGTTTGGGACAAATTTTGCTTACACCAATAGATAGTAAGTTACATGGATGAGAAAGAACAACTGTTTGGCCAAAATGTAAAATTTTTACCCCCTCTAACACTGAAATTTTTTGCCCGATCTTGTTAAAAATTTGTGACTAAACTACTATCCAATAGTACTAACCTATTTCATCCCAATCGGAAGACATCGATTTCAAAAGTTGGGTCACTTGACATGAAATCCCACTTATGTATTAATTAAAAAATATGTTTTACATATTTATGAATTATTTTTTTGTTTGCTCGTTTTAGTTAAAGAATTGTTATGTTATTGTTTTTTTTTACTAATAAACTCCAAATAATAAATAATTTATGCACTTTATTAATTGAACTTACTTAATTTATAAAAAAAATTTTATTAATCGGTTAACCGATCAATTACAAAATTAACCGATTATTAACCGATTAAATTAAAACCTCGGTTAATTAATCGAGCGATTAACCGATTAAAGCAAAAGCCCTATAAGTATGTATATAAAATTAAAAAGAAAGAAACCTTGTTGTTAAAATAGTAAACAATTTTTTTACAAAAAGTGTTTTGATATAGGATAAAATTTCTTAAAAAAATATGTTTATTTATTTATTTAATTCAACAATATAAAATACAACTAAGAGTGCTATATTTAGCTATGCCGAATCTTAAATACCATTCACGATGGTTTGATATGAACATACAGTATAGGGGAAATATAAGTTATCAGAATATGCATTTTAGTTCTTCGATGTATATAATTTTGTTCTCTTCTACTGTAAGTTGATTACTTAAATATAAAGATGTACCGTTAGATAGATATATCTTAAATTTGTTATTGTTATACTTTATTCAAAATTTCCCAAATTTTTCAACGTCTTATGAAATGAGTCATCTTCAAACTTGTCAAGTTGAAAAATATTATCAATAAAATTTCCCTATGATGTGCTAAATTCCCAATTTGTATTTTTGATAACTTATTTTTGACACTGAAATATATTGTTGAGTAAAAGCTAGTTTCTTTGCGCATTTCGCTGGTGGCTTTGGCCAGCTCGTCAGGAAACTTAAAAATTAAAAAGTAAATTAACTAAGCATTAATAATTTAATTAATTTTAGTTTTTTTTTTTTTTTTTGAGATACAATTTAAGTCTTCTGTATGGTAACTGGTGCAATTTAAATTCTTTTAAAGGCAAATAATGTGATTTATTTTTAAAAATTTTATAAAATTGTTAGAGCTTAAACTATGGGGAAATTAAAGCAATTGAGTGATGAAGAGCGTAAAATATTAATTGATTTACTTAAATATGGATACAGCCAGCGGTACTTTGGGAAAATATTGAGTAAATCGCAAGCTTTCGTCTGGAAAGTCATCAACGCATGCACCATGGAGAATAGGGTTTCCAGAAAGTAACGTGTTGGGCATCCAAAAATTACTTCAGAAAGGATTGATAAACGCATAGTGGAAATATCCAACTCCAATCCATTCAAATTAGTCCCAAAGATTAGAGCCCGATTAATAAATGAAGCAAAAGTGCTCCATTCCAAAGTGCGCCTATCGTTCCGAGTAGGTGAAACACCGGCAAAAGACCTTCTTGGATTCCTCTGGAAGGCAGAGGGTCTTTTGGCCATCTAAAGGGGGGTGGGAACAAAAGAAATGGCTTGGTCGCGGTACCGTCTCCATTGGGAGAAATCTCCCCGCTCTCGCTCTCTAAAAAAAAATGTATACAATTAGAAACAGATTGCGCCAAAATAATAAACATGGAAGAGTTGCTCGCAAAATACCTTACTTGAGGAAAATTAATAAAGACAAAAGACGACAATTTTATGAAGAACACGGTCTAAAACCTATAGAATTTTCGTATAATATGTTTCGGACCAAGGAGTCCATGATTAGATTAAAATACTCACATGGTATGGTATACGTTTGGCGCAACCCGAGGGAACATAATCATACAAGGGCACTTTATCCACTGTTAAGTTCGTTGAAAAAGATAGTATTACAGGGTAAAACAACTGCCGCTGTGTATTGTAAAATTGGAGGAACATGCTATTCCTGAGGGTAGAACTCTAATAGGACCAAACCTTGTACTTCAGCAAGATAATGCTCCTATCCACACGGCTTAAAAATTTTCCGAGTAACTCCACAATCAAAAAAAAAAATGTTTCAAAATGACCTCCACAAAGTTCCACCAATTGAGAATGCGTGGGCTATCCTAAAATGAGCATATCAGAAGAAACCCCAAAATCTCAATGAATTGAAGGCCTGTATAAATAAAAGTGAATAATGCAGAGTTTTTAAAATTAGAGTTAAAGTAAAATGCAAGATGGATTAGGTTATTTGCTGACCTGTAGCTATGAACACTAATTTTTAGGTCAATTGAGCTGTTATGTTATAAATTATAGAAAAATATTTTAATTCCAAAATTTTGTTTGCAGGTTAAGAGAATACCCTGTTCAATAATTTGCTTAAATATTAGTTCAATAAATGAATAAATACGTTGTATTTTAAAGCTTGATGACACACATTCACCCTTGACAACTTATAATTTTTTTAGGACCAGCCCTCAGGGGATGACCCCTAGAAATGCAATGCATTGTGTTGGAATTAGGAAAAACGGTTATGGGAAGGAGGATAGAGGGAGTAGTGCTTGTGAACATTCGACTTGAACTTATTCGTGTTGAAAATGAGAGGGACGCTTTAGCAGGAAGGTTGTTCCACATACGAACAGTCCGGCCAAATAACGTATGAAAACCCGAAACGAAAATATTAATTTAGTTAAATATCTCAATAAGTAGGTCGCAAGTGGTCAAGTTTTATATACCATTGGATGCTGCTTCAAAAACCCTTTGCGATGATAATAAATTGTATTTATGTCGTCTTGGAGCAAAGTACAAAATTCGAAAAACTGAAAAAATACCTTTTTTAAAAATGCTCCAGCTCACGGATGGTCAACGCTAGAACCAAAATATTTTGGGAATCATCATAAAACATATCAACCTTTATTTTCAGAGGGGTAACTTAAACACTTTTTTCGGCTCCATACAACTTGAGTCGGTCTAATATATATATATATATATACTGTCACCAATGAGCTCCTTCACCCTCTGCTGCACGCGGTCGAGAAACTCCATAATAGACTTTAAAGCACCGGCCCATACATGATAGTTGTATTCTATTCGCGGTCGGATATAGGTGGTATAAATAGTAAGGAAATCAGCTGAAGTGAAGTATATCTTAAACCGTTTCAAAAAACCGAAGCACTTGAATGCTTCTTTCAACACCTTAAATATATTTTCTGTCCATCGGACATCACATTGTATCCTCAAGCCCAGAACATCAAGAGATTCTGATTTCTCAATGATTATACCACCCATATATACAGAGGCTCCTTGATTTGTCGCGCGTTTATGCGTCAGCGCGCAACATTGAGTTTTTCGAGCATTAAAATCGACCCTATTCGCGGGAACCCATTCCGAGACTATATCGAGGTCTCGGCCAAACGTATCATTCATGTTCTGTCTCATAGCACCAACATCGGATACGCTTCGTCTAAAATCAAATGAATACAAATGGCAAAGGTTGCTGTCATCTGCAAAAGAGTAGTAGGGTTAGACGTTTGACTTAGAAGGTCATTTAGAAAATTAAGAAATAAAGTAGGAGAAAGAACGAAGCCTTGCGGCACTCCTGAATGTATCTTGAGCTCGTTTGACGAAACCCTATCGATATAATTCGGGAGAAATTATCACCGACGCCAAATGCAACAAGTTTTGACAAGTGTGCACCATGCCAAACTCTGTCTAATGCCTTGGAAATATCTAAAGCAATTACCTTACTTTCGCCAAAATGGTGAATAGAACAGCACCATTTTTCTAATAACAGGGCCAGTAAGTCTCCAGTAGAGCGACCTCTACGCAAGCCATACTAGCGGTCGCTTAGTAGATACTTTGACTCTTAAACTTAAACAAGATCGTGATTTACCATACTCTCCATAACTTTGGAAAGTGCCGAACAAATTGCACTGAGACTGCAGTAACTTTCTTAGCAATTTTGTGCACTCTTTGAATAAATTCTTAAGTTGAGGGGATCTGTGCAACTGCCCGACCATATGATACCCTTTATAACAGTTTGTTTACAGACAAATTTTCGAGACCAATGAATCCGCCAACACAAAATTATTTAATCAGGTTAAAATTCATATAACAGTTCTGAGTCAATTATTTAGATATTTTTTATCAATATGAGATTTTAGGATGGGGTTTTATATTGGCACCTATGATTAATTTTGGACCTACCGCGACAACATTTTGTCATGATAATGTAAAAAAAAGTAATCCAAACACCAACATAATAAGATGGTCTAACCTGTATTGGAGCTGCGTGATATTATGGACCGATTCGCCCCATTTTCAGTAGCCTAATGAAAATGGAGCGAATCGGTCCATAATTGCATATAGCTCCCATACAAGCTGTTTTCCGAAATAGGGTATTTGCGCCCATTATCAAACGAATTAATCGATGAAATTTAAAACATAGATATATCCATATTTATACGAACACATACATTTTTACATATTTTTTAAAAAATAGCATCTCGATGGGAGGTAGCGAGCAATTTCTGCATCTCGAAATTCTTTATACTGGGGTGTAGAGTATCATATGGTCGGGCTTGACCCACAAAACTTTCTTACTTGTTTTTATTTAATTTTATTTTTAGTGTTTCCAAAAAACGCACAGCTGTTTTTGTTAGTTTTAGAGCAAAAATAACAGAACAAAAAGTTATAAACTTATTATTATGGCGTAGACTTTCATACATTTATTAATCGAAATCATGCGCATAAAACATGCATTAAAAAGTTAAAAATATGCCTTAAAAACTAGTAAAATAGGCATGTTTTATTAAAAGCTACTATATAGTAATTTATAACGTTACTAACTGATTCATCATCGCACAGCTTAACGCCTAAAGCTAAAAACTTTAAATTTTGACAGGAGATTGGCCTAGCCCCAAGTCGATCCACTAAGACAGAATTTTGGCAAACTTGAATATTTAGGGGTTAAAAATGGGTAAATACGGTTGCCTTATATATCGAAAACTAAAAGAGATACAAGCAAACATATACAAATACGAATTTGGTACCTTTTCGAAATTCGAACATTTAAGGGGTGAAAATCGTACACTTTTTGTTACTTTTTCAAAAAAACTTTTCTCCACCTAGCTATCCATCTATATATATAACAATGAAGCTATCTATTTATATTTGTTTGTTTGCTTGTTTGTTCGTATGAACCTTAAAGCCGCCTAAATCGCTGACCCAATCTTCATGAAACTTTTACAGTATATTACTGATGGCCTGGAAGGATTAATATGATATATATTTTTTGAAATTTGGAGTGGGCTTGGCATCTCCCATACAAACATATTATAGATTTATGTATATCTTGAGAACAATAAGGGCCAAATTACGTACAAGCATTTTGGCTATCAATACACAACAACCGACAAAATATGGGCTCGATTGGAGAAGTGGGCGTGGCACAAAATAGATTTATTTATAACTAAAGAGCGGGAAGAGTAAAATTGTCCAAATTTGGTACACATGGCTGGGTCATATATACACAGCCTCTCTAGAAAAACAGACGGCACTGGACAAGTGGGCGTGACGCCTCCCATACAAAGACATAATGGATTTCTTTTTATTTAGAAAACGGCAGGAGCCAAAGTTTCCAAATTCGGTACAAGCATCTTGGTTATCAATACACAACAACCGACACAATGTGGGAGGGCTAGGAGAACTGGGCGCGGCACAAAATTGATATATTAATATCTGGAGAACAGTCGAAGAAAAATTGTCCAAATTTGGTACACCGTGCTTGGTTATCAATGCACAACCTCTCCAAAAAATGGGCGGCATTACCGAAGTGGGCGTGGCATCTCCCATGTAAAGACATTATCGATTTCTGTGTATCTGAAACACGGTATGAACCCAGGGGTCGAAATTAGGTAAAAAAGCATCTTAATTATCAATCCACGACATCCGACAAAGTGTGGGTGGGATTGAATAAGTTGGAGTGGTACATCACATACAAAGGGATTGTAGATATCTTTATATCTTGGGAACTGCAAGGGCATAGATTTCCAAATTTGGTACATCCGACAATATTTAAGCTGGATTGATGATGTGGGCGTGGCATAACATAGATTTATTTATATCTAAAGAACGATAAGAGAAAAATTATTTGAAAAATTTGCTACAAACAGCGGGGTTATAGCTACGCAACATCTGTCAGAAATATGGTGGATGTGGATACCTGGGTACCTCACATACAAAGGCTTAAGAGATTTCTGTATATCTATAAAACGGTAATAGTTAAAGTTTTCAAAGTTGGAACAAATAGATCAGTATGCAACATCAATCAAAAAGTGGGAGTGATAAGATAAGTAGGCGTGGCACAAAATAGAATCACGTATATTTAAAGAACAGTAAGTGTAAACTTGTCGAAATTTGGTACAATGTGAATGGTATAGCATCTGTAAAAAAAAATAATGGGATCGGAGAGGTGGAACAAACAGCTTGGTTATAAGTGAACAATATCTGTAAAAGTCTCACTGTCTTATTGTAGACATAGGCGCGACAACTTCAATACAAATGCCATATAGATTTCTGTGCAACCGGAGAACGGTAACAGTAAAAGTATTCACACTTGGTACAAATAACTTGACAAACAATGGACGAGATCTGTATTGAAAAAAAATTATATATTTTATTTTAATGAGGCGCATTGGGTTAAGCAAATATAATATAAAACTGTAACGTTACTGACTGATTCATCATCGCTCATCCTAAACGCCTAAAGGTAACAAATTTAAATTTCGACCGGAGGTTGGCGCTTGTATCAGAGAATTGCGAGGTTTATTGGAAGGTATCTGATGTTTAAGCAAAATCTACCCACTTATTAAAATATAACCATTTATTTAAATTTAAAATAAAAATAAGTGATTAAAATGCATTTAGCTTGGAATAATATTTCATACTGATAATAAATTTTTAATAAAAATCTTGAAAAAATTTGAGCATTATTTTAAGCATTTTTTAAAATAATTTTTAGATAATTTGGCCATGTCTTATGCCAGATTTAGCTGTAAAAATGTTTATGATCTGGTCACACTGATTGTCATGAAGAGAAAATTAATGAACAATTACCAGCCGAATCGGATGAACATGGCGAGAGATTTTACCAAGTAACAGCCAGATTCTAACACTGGTATAGTGGCAAAATACTTGATTCGCTTTTGGGGGATATTTGTTGGAATCTGCAGAAGGAAGAAGAATAAATTTTTAAATAAAAACCTGAACTTTAATTAACAATATATATAAATGTTTTTAATTTTTACAGTTTTGTTTGGTTATTACAAAAATTAACTTCATATTTTGTGCATATGTAATTCCAAAAGCTGTAAACAGAAAAACAAAATTTCGAAATATTTCAAAAAAATTATATTTCTAAAACTACTGCGCATGGCCCAATTAACAGGTCTGATCGAAATCTGCTGTGCCGCATTATCCCACAAAAACAATGCAAACTCAAATGACTCAGGTTCTTTTCAAGAAAATGCAACTGTGATCGCATAGAATTTATCATTTTACGAAATTTTTCATAAACATTTGCAAGTCGAACAGACTTGTCAAAAAATCTGTCACTCAATTCACTTTTAAGCCATACTTTATCAGCACACACGATTTTTTGACAACTCGTGCGACTGAAATGGATAGTGTATCGCCGGCTTTAGCCATATTGGCACTGATTTAAACGTTCGAGAGAACAAATGAATTTGCGTTTCTTTAAAAAATAAATTGCGCTAGAAATTTAAAACTTTGTGAACATTATTACTGTTTCAAACAGCATTACAATGATAAAAACGATCACAATAGGAATAGTGAAAAGGTACTCCCCCTAGAACTAATTAAACAAAAGTTTTCGTAAGGTGCGTTTTATTAAAAGTTTATTAAAAATTGTGTGGATAACAGCGATAAGTATATTAAGATATAGAGATATTTAGGTATATATATTAAACATCTCCATGAAACTTAAAAATGATGTTCATGAAACTTTCATTATAATTTTGTATTTGCTTCGTTTGTATTCAGTATAATGAATAACTACGAAATTAATATGAATACGAAAGAGACTATGAATACTAACAACTCTGAAACAAAACAACCACTGAATAAATATCGAATAAGTTAATGGAAAAACACATTTATTTTAAAGTCAGTATTGCCAGTTGAAGGAAAAAAAAACATTAGGAAAGATAAAAAAAACAATAATAACCCTGAAGAGTAAAAGCAACAAGATAAGGAAGTACATTAATTATAAATTGCAAACATGATCACAAATATGACTTTGTTTTCAATGTAAATAAATTGTTTTTAATGTAAATTTTTAAACTTAAAAAAAATTTCATTTTATTTTCAAAGACATTTTCCAGCAATGTGTTTTGCTTGGAAGTACATAAAAAAGTTGTTACGAAAAAAATTAAAATTTTATTTAAAAAATGCTTTAAAAATTACATATATTATTGTAAAGGTAACAAAAAAGAAAAAAATTACATAAATTTACTAAGTGGCAACATTGCTATTGAGTATTTATATAAAAAAATGAGAGTGAGTGAAAACTGAAAAAAAAGTCGTTTCATTGAACAAAGTCTTTGTGTTTGCCATATGAAACGAAATGTGTTTGCTAGTAGCATGAATAAAACAACAGTTTGTGCAGTGGTCTGAATTTTATTTGAATACGAACTTCATTGAATAAACATTTCAGTATATTCATGAATGAAGTGATTCCTGCAGCCCTTGATTTTTAATTGATTTTATTGTTTTAAATCAAACTTCAAATTATTTAAATTGATTTGGTATATTATTTATTTGTTTTCTAAGAATTAAACGAGGCAGTCCCAACTTGTCACTCTTGCTTGCTTTTTATTTCTGATTTATTTTTTCAGCCGTGACAGTTGATTCCACCCAAGCTTGACATAAGAGTCCATTCTGCCGTTTTCTAACAAACACATAAACAGCCAGTACTACGACACATATATATATATATATATTATATCATGTCAAATGACCCTACTTTTGAAACCGATGTCTTCCTATTGGGATTGCGCCAATGTGTTCAACAAGATCGGTTAAGAACTCTGAGTCATATGGGATCAAACTTTGACATTTTGGCAAAACATGTCTTTGTTCTCATCCATGTTACTTATTGCCTATTATTCTTAGCAAAATTTGTGTAAGTAGCTTAGATAGCTATTTCATCAATCTTTCGAAATAAAAAATAAAACTGACTTTGTTGTTGCAAAAACAAACATATAAAAATTTTGTTTTTTTTTAAGGGCACTTTTTTGTGGGATTTCTAACAATTTTGAAGTTTTTTAGTATAAGTTTTTGCATATTCCCAAAATGTAAATAATGGTGGTTTGAGCAACAAAATATATATGTTGATAGATATCCCACTCGCATCCCACTAACCGACCATAAAGCTCTTAAACGAAAACAATATTTAAAAAAATGTTGTTTTTCCAAAAACAGAAAAAAAAATTTTTTTCGAAAGATTTATGACATAGCTATATAAGCTTCTTGGGACAAGTTTTGCTAAGAATAATAGGCAATAAGTCGGCGTAAAAAGTTAGTTCACTCGACATGAAATCCCCTATATATATATATATATATATAGAGAGAGAGAGAGAGAGAGCGAGAGAGAGATATGTAGATATAAATTAAAGGGCTGCATGAATAACATCGTTCATAAACATACTAAACTGTTTATCCAAAGAAGTTCGTATTCAAATAAAATTCAGACTACTGAACAAACTGTTGTTTTATTCATGCTACTAGAAAACACATCTCGTTTAATATAGCAAGCACAAAGACTTTGTTCAATGATACGACTTTTGTTTTACAGTTTTTACTCTCTCTCATTTTTTTATATAAATACCCAAAAGCAATGTTGTCACTTAGTAAATTTATGTAATTTTTTTCTTTTTTGTTACCTTTACAATAATATATGTAATTTGTAAAGCATTTTTTAAATTGAAATAAAATTGTTTTCCTATATAATTTTTCCAAGCAAAACACTTTGCTGGAAAATGTCTTTGAAAATAAAATTATATTTTTTTGAAGTTTAAAAATGTACATTAAAAACAATTAATTTACATAGAAAACAAAGTCATATTTGTATTATTTTTGCTATTTTAATATTAATTTACTTCCTTATCTTGTTGCTTCATGGTTGTTTTTTTTTTATTATTTTTCCTAATGTTTTTCATTTCCTTCAACTGACAATACTGAATTTAAAATAATTGTGTTTTTCCATGAACTTATTCGACATTTATTCAGTGGTTGTTTTGTTTCCGAGTTGTTAGTATTTATATTCTCTGTTTAAGTAAATGTCGAGTGTTTGTTGCTTTCGTTTCATGGTTATTCATTTTACTGAATACAAACGAAGCGAATACAAATTTATAATAAAGATTTCATGAGCATCATTGTTAAGTTTAATGCAGATGTTTAATATAAATAAATGGCATAGAAGAAAATTAAATTTAGAAAAAAAACTTCATTAAAGAATAATGATGCTTACGTAACATCTCTAAATCACTTTTAATTATACCGTACAAGACTCCATTCACAGTCAGGATCTATTGAAGAATAATCATTTCGTACCTTAATTTTACTACTTGACTCTTCACGATATTCAGGGCACCTTGCAAAGCCATATTTACAAAGACGACTATTTCGGTCCCTATTGTTACGTATTGAAATATCAAGATTATTTTTAGCGCACATTCTAAAGCCATGTTGAGAAATATAAACACGACGATCATCCAGATGCTCAATATTCCACATGCTGTATGAATCTGTCTTCAAACCAAGAACCTCATCCTCTTCTGGTTTCAAAGCTAAATAAACTTTGTCAGTAGTACCCTGTAGAATTACTTTTAATTGCTTCCCATTAGCCGAATTAACTTCTTTAAATTCAGCGTGAAAAATGTCTGTTCTATCCATTTTATCATTTCTACTCAACAGCCAAATGCCGCGATCGCATCGGGGTGATCGCATTTTTATTCGTATGGATGTATAAATGGCTCTTGAACTTCCTACATTAACAATACTAAAACGCTTCTTAATAAATAATAAAAAAAAATGTTCAGGCAGTGTTTGTATTATATTTTCCACACTTGATTTTAAGCTCTCAGTCGTGTTAGCGTACACATCATCCTGTGTTATCGTAAGCAACATGAACGATAAGTTTTGAAAAAATTCGTATTTATCTTTATGTTGTCCTTTGCTAATACTGCGGTAAGTTTCTATCGGTGCATCCAGCAACATTTCAAATAATTCCGAATTCATTGGGTCATAAAAAGTCCATAACAATTTGGGCAACATAAAAAAATCGTGCTTTGAAACAAGTTTTTTTATGGCTTTGGCGATTATACGTTTAGCAATATGCTTAGGATGATTGTAGAATATCTCTTTTAGTTTGGCTTCAGCTTCAAAAACATTATTCAAAGCTATGACACAGGTCAATTCATCGGCAAGTTTAGTTATTAGATCTGGTTCCATTATAGGGCATAATTGTTTTAAGCCTACTTCTCCTGATTTTAATGTATTGTGGGCAGTGGCCAATATTTCTACATATCTATTTATTAGTTCTGGGTCCTGTTGAGTGCAGAATTCGTCAAAGCCTCGTTGTCCTTCTTTGAATAGATCATAGACTGCTTTGTTTGGGTTTGACAAGTCGTAACTTTGGCCAAAAACAGGCGACGATTGTATAAAGCAAATGAGTACCACCGTCAAAACTATTTTGAATGTTTTCATTTTAAAAAATTTAATTCAACTGATATCGTTTCTTTTTGCAGCTGATATTTATACGTTTTCTCTTGGATCTTATTTATGTTAAATTAATAACTAATGCTGATATTTTTGTTAATGTAGTAGTTAAGAAGTAAATGATTATACAAATTTCGTTAGCGGGCTTTAAAAGCAATACAATAATAACTTTTTGGAATTAATAAATTGCCTATGTATGTAAGACAAATATATATATATATATATATATATATATATATGTACATACATATCGTTACCTAAAACGCAAAAGGCCCTAACTAACCAAAAATTAAAATAGGACTTTTTCATTGATTCTGATGTATTGCATCAACACAAATGTCCATAAAAAATCTGGAATCTTTCGTCCAAAATGAGAGATTTTATTAACAAAAAACGAAAAGCCCTACCTACAAAATAGTATACGATAAACGCTTACATACATAACTAACAGTTTGCATTATATGCAACATTGATACTTGTCAAAACCACTGGTAGGTTTTACATGAAAAATGGAAGACAAATTAATTATAAACAGTTTAAGGCAATTTATCAATTTTCCATTTTAAATAGTTTTTTGCTTGTCCTGTAAAATTTTCAAAATGTTAGATAGGGCCTTTTGCGTTTTAGGTAACGATATATACCTACCTATGTACCTTGTACATAGCTAGTACTGATTTCTAATCGTTGGATTATTTTAACTATAAATGTAAACTTTCAGTGTTGCCCAATAGCTATTAGCGAATGATATGATTAGATAAACTTTAAAAATGATCACGATTACATTACATTATCGTAAAATAATTAAGAGTTATCTTAAATCTGTGGCTTGGAGCTAAAAGGGCATATGGCCATAAATTGTTGTAAGTTAATTGTTGCATTACGTTTCTGTTCTTACTCCCTTTAATTTTTCTGAAACATCCAATGTCTAATTTAACCCAGAACAACTTCATAGGTGTGTTGCTAGTCCATTCAGAGTTAATGAAATGGGCTAGCAATCTACGAACTTTAAAAAAAATTTAGCGGAACGATTTTAAAAGTAAAAATTCAACTAAACGTTGGTTGGTTAAGTATATTATTAAAAAATTAAATTTAATAAAGCAGTAAAATAAAAGTTATGCTTCTCTTTCGAAACTTGATACCAATTTTTATTCATTTTAAATTTTTTTATTTTTTTAAAGCTTTCGTCATCAGCCAACGTTGTTTAAAAATGAGCGTAGTTTGAATACACATCAAAAAGTTATATGATAAGGTGTGAATGAGCTTCGTCGATTCGATGATCAGTAACCATCCAGGGTTAAGAAATAATATGAGGGGCATTTACACGGTGTCTTTTCAGACATGGCTGCTTTATTCATTCTCTTTTGAACATGCCTCCAAAATCATATTGTCTCTCCTCGATGTCTTTCCAAACATGTCTGTTTTCATGTATAATTGTCTTATATCAAAAAACATGAATATTCGTAAAAACAAACATGAAAACTCATTTCGTGTCTGTTTGCCAACCCGTCTTTCTTCTCTTACTCGATCGCCTACAAACAAAACAAACGTGTTTATTAGACATGGCTAAAAAGACCCCGTGTAAACTCCCTCTGTGTTTTATTTTTTTTTTAGATTCCATATTAAAAAAATCATCTAAAAATAATCGTTATAGACTTTTCACACTTGTTAACATCTACCATCAATTTGCGAAGGTGCTGAAATTAAGGTGTTGAAAAGAAATAAATAGAGCTAAAAATCAACATCTTTATAAGGAGTTCCTATTTCATTGTATTTTATTCAACATCTTCCGATTATTTTAGTGTCATCACTAGGAAAGTGGAATTTTTTTTTTATTTTGGCTTCCCTGACAAAGTGGCATTTTTTGAAGGCAGATTAACCATTTGTCAAGTTTTTCCTTTATTGTTTTAAATATATCAAGAGATTATTTGCAATTTTCTTACGTAGAACTACACATAAAAAAAAAGAAGCATAAACAATATACTTTTTTAAAAAAGACGTCACAACTTGAGGGCCTGTTTTTTAACTTTAGGTATTTGCTTGAGCGGCAAAAAAAAATTAAAAGAATAAACTATGGCTGAGATTCGAACTTAAGCTACAAAGTCCGTGGTAATTGAGAACAGGAGAGTCAAGCCGAGAACTATCCCCAACTGAAACCCACATTCGGAATAAATTCATGGCCTTTATACCCGAATTTTTGCGTAAAATTATGGCAACTATGTCTAAAAAAGCCCGTCTGAGTGTGCGAAGCAGCAAATCGCTACGACTTACAGGATACACTTTTCAAATCAAAAAAATGTATAATGATCGAATAGATAAAAAAGTATTAAACAACCTCATTATTTTGCGTCACCCTGAAAAAATTTGCATTTGAAATTGTAGTTTTTGGAGAGAGTTATAATATTTAAGGAGTGGGCTTTTTATTAGGCCTACATAAAATATAAACTCCTTATCGTGTGGAATTTTTCGAAGTACTTATTTATCTTAACTAACTAAACCCCATTTGGGGTTTTCTAGTTTAGCTCTTGTTCGGATTTTACACTCTCATGTATATTTTGGCTAAAACTTGATTTTTCCGAAGAATATTCACGACTTTATCCTGAAACCAATTGGAATTTTGTTTTCCGGTCTTTGTCGTAATTGTACCTGTAGACAAAAAAGTGTTGAAAATTTTGAAGAAGGTAAACAGAAGTTAATATATTCAATTTTCAGTTTATCTTAAAAAGAAAAATTAAAAAAAACTAAGTAAATAACGTTCTTTTTATAACATTTGTAGTTTCCGCGTTGAATATTTTAAGTATTAAATTTACTTTTGGTTTGTAAATAATATTTACATAAAAAACATGTACAAATATGTATGTTTATATAAGTATGTAAATGAAATAAAAAACAAAGAGACCTTGTTGTTAAAATAATAAACAATTTTTTTTTTGAAAATGTGTTTTGAATAGGATAAAATTTCTTAAAAAAAAAATATGTATGTATTTACTTATTTAGTTCAACAATATAAAATACAACTTTAAGAGCTATATTCGGCAAGACCGAATCTTACTTATATCATCTTCTATCAGTGTATACAAAATGTATCGACTTGATGTCACTGTAGTCATAGCGTAAATGATGCATAAAATATGACAAAATTTTGGGATGACGTTAGTCATTGGATTGATGTCGCTTTTTGCCACATTGATGCAATTTGAAATAACATTGATGTCAAAATTCTTATGTAAAGGCATCAACAATATGAAGATGCATTTTTCTATGAGTGTAGGTAATTTGTTTAAGAGGCAAAAAAAAAAATAAAAGTATAAACTTTGACTGAGATTCGAACCCAAGCTACAAAATCCGTGAAAATTGAGAACAGTACCCATGTTCTGTAACTTTGGTGAGAACTTCTCGCATCGATAACATGTGAAACAAAATATTCCATCGTTTGTCGAAAAGTGAGAAAACAAGTGTGTCTGTAATTCATGTCGAAAACTATCAAAAGAGATTACGTAGTTACGTTATAAATGTCATAATATTTCACTCGAAGCCGATATTTAAATGCAGATGTTGAGATGGCCAGTCAAACATATCGTTGACGGCGACCAAAATTGTCTTAAATTTAAAATTTTTCAAAGACGGCGGCGAAAATACAGCCGTCGGGTATATCAAAAATGTAAAGTGCGACTTTAATGTTTGTTGATTACAAAATTGCCTTTGAAACATTCGTTTATTTTCTAATGAAATCATGGCCTTTATACCAAAAATTTTGCGAAAAGTTATGTCAAACATGTTTAAAAGAGTGTGCATGTGCAAAGCAGTACATCGCCACCAATTACAGGATACATTTTTCAAATCCAAAAAAAAAAAAATTTATAACGATGGAATAGATAAAAAAGTTTTAAACAACCTCATTATTCTGCGTCACCCTGAAAAAATTTGCATTTGAAATTGTAGTTTTTGGAGAGAGTTATAATATTTAAGGAGTGGGCTTTTTATTAGGCCTACATAAAATATAAACTCCTTATCGTGTGGAATTTTTCGAAGTACTTATCTTAACTAACTAAACCTTATTTGAGTTTTGCTAGTTAAGCTCTTAGGATTTTAGACTCTCATGTACATATATTTTGGCTAAAACTTGATTTTTCCGATGAACATTCACGACTTTATCCTGAAACCAATTGGAATTTTGTTTTCCGGTCTTTGTCGTAATTGTAGCTGTAGACAAAAAAGTGTTGAAAATTTTGAAGAAGGTAAACTGAAGTTAACATATTCAATTTTCAGTTTATCTGAAAAAAAAAACTAAGTAAATAACCTTCTTTTTATAATATTTGTAGTTTCCGCGTAAAATTTTTTTTATTATTTATATTTACTTTTGGTTTGTAAATAATATTTATATAAAAAAACATGTACAAATATATATGTTTAAATAAGTATGTATATAAAGTAAGAAACAAAGAAACCTTGATGTTAAAATAATAGACAATTTTTTTTAGAAAAGGTGTTTTGATATAGGATAAAATTTCTTATATAAAATATGGTGTTTATTTATTTAGTTCAACAATATAAAATTCAATTAAAAGTGCTATATTCGACTAGACCGAATCTGATATACCCTTCACAGTGGTTTGATATGAACATATATTCGGTGACCGTCCATTCCGTATTATACAGATCAGTACTGCATATCAGCTATTTTTTCTTGGTGAATTATTTTTAAGTAAAAAATCCCAAAATTGTTCTGTATTATTATGATCTTTATTTGAACTGGAATATTATTTCAAATGTATTTGACTTTTTTCTCATTACTGAAAACTTGTAAAATATTCTATGAAATTTTGTTTAATGAATCTTTTAATTATCTAAAATGTTTTTATGAATAATGGGGTTAATGTTTAATTGAAATTTGGCTAATTTAATTTTGATTAAATGATTTTTGAAATATTTTTTAGCAATTTACTCTACTTTGAAGAGTTGCTTATATGAGAATTTTTTATATAAGAATGTTTTGTAAAAACAAGTTATTTAACATGAGTTATGTTGGTTTCCAAAGCATCAATCGTATCTAGCTTATACCTGAAGAACTCAGACTTTACATATCCCCAGAGAAAATAGTCCGAAGGTGTGATATCGCACGGTCTAGGAGGCCAATTTACCGTAGCAAAAACGGTAACTAATTTCTCAACAAGGTCAATGTTTCACCCACTGTATTGCTCGTAGCACCATCTTTTTGAAGCCAGAGCTCACGGAGGCGATGCGCTTGAATTTCAGGAAGCACATTTTCATTTTTGAAGAAATATGGACCAATGACTCCACCATCCCATAAACCTCACCATACCGTTATTTTTAATGGATCGAGCCGAGTATCATCCTCTTATATAAACTGGGACTCGAATTTGCGAATGGTGTTGGCAATAGTGGTTTCAGTATGTCGATTATGCATTCTGGAAAACTATCTGATATTTTGATACATAAAACGTGTCCTTATGTTAAACCTGAGCCCTAAAAATTAAGTTTTAACAAGTTTGATATTTTCCAGGCCATTTTTGGAGTATTTTGGTCATAGCTCGGCTATTTATTTTATCGATTTGACAAATTTATATATCGACGTGCACTTCACCAATCCCGTAGATGTTGTGTATTGATACCCAAAATACTTGTAACTAATTAGGAAACTCTGGCTACTGCCGTTCTACAGATATACAGAAATCTTAATTGTCTTTGTATGGGGAGTGCCTTGACCACTTGCCCAATCTCGTCCAAATTTTATCCATTCAGGTTTCCTAATGGCTGGTGTATTGAGATTTGTAGTTGCACACCATAAAGAGTAGTCTAATTGTCGAGTTGCATCGAGTTCCTTAAGTTATTCAAGTTATTCAATGGAAGCCGTTTTCTGAGACTGCAGCAACTTTCTTAGCATTTTTGTGCACTCTTTGAATAAATTCTTAAGATGAGGGGATCTGTGCAACTGCCCGATCATTCGATACCCTTTAAGTTTGTTTACAGACAAATTTTCGAGACCAATAGGAAATCATGAATCTGCCAACACAAAATAATTTTATGAGTTTAAAATTCATATAACAGTTCTTTGAGCCGATTATTTAGATATTTTCATCAATATGAGATTTTAGGATGGGGGTTTATATGGCACCTATGGTTAATTTTGGATTTACCGCGACAACATTTTGTCATGACTAAGTATCGTAAAAGTTATTATCGCCAATTGTAATGTAAAACATGTTAGAGTGCTATATTCGGTTGTGCCGAATCTTTGATACCCTCCACCGACATGAGTGGGCTCTATATGATAAATACATATATATTATTAACTAAGCTTCATAAAAGCGAACGTCAGCAACCAATTTTAAAGCTGACGTTTGTTTTTATGAAGCTTATTTAATAATAATTAGTATTGTGGTTATTTTGTTGAACTATTCATGGTTTTTTAATCCAAATTTTACTATTTTTAATTAGGCTTAAGTTCATTAAATTTAATTTTCATGAAATTATTTTTATGAAGAAAGGAATTTTTTTTATTTCGATCTACCAAAGGTTAAAATACAATTTGGTTTAAGGATTGATGTTTGACTACTGACGTCAGCAGTCATCGATGGCTGCGAGTGTAAGACGGCAAATCCCTCTGAGGAGACCTAGTGGTTGAGGTCGAAACATGTCAGGGTAACCAGCCGCCTGGGTTCGAATCACACGCCAGACAGCCAGGCTTCGAATCCCAGGTCAGTCAAGAATGAAAATTATCAATAACAATTTTAATTAATCTTCCATGTTGTAAAAATTCCTTTCTTCATAAAAATAATTTAATGAAAATTAAATTTAATGAACTTAAGAATGAAAATTATAAGAATGAAAATTATCAATAACAATTTTAATTAATCTTCCATGTTGTAAAAATTCCTTTCTTCATAAAAATAATTTAATGAAAATTAAATTTAATGAACTTAAGCCTAATTAAAAATAGTAAAATTTATTTAATGATATATATGTATTTACAATATAGAGCCCACTTCTGTTGGTGGTGATTGGGCGAGATTGGAGAGGTGGGCGTGGCACAAAATATATTTATATATAACTAAAGAGCGGTAGGAGTAAAATTTTTGAAATTGGTACACATGGCTGGGTCATCTATACACAGCCTCTCTAGAAAAATAGTCGGCACTGGACAAGTGGGCGTGGCAACTCCCATACAAAGACATAATAGATTTGTTTATATTTAGAAAACGGCAGAAGCCAAAGTTTCCAAAATAGGTACAAGCATTTTGGTTATCAATACACAACATCCGACACAATGTTGGTGGGCTTGGAGAACTAGATTTATTGATATCTGGAGAACAGTCGGAGCAAAATTTTCCAAATTTGGTAAACATAGCTTGGTTATCAATACACAACCTCTACAAAAAATAGGCGGGATAAGAGAAGTGGGCGTGGCACCTCCCATGTAAAAATATTATACATTTCTGTATATCTGAAAAACGGTATGAGCCAAGGGGTCAAAATTAGGTAAAAAAAAAAAAACATCTTAATTATCAATCCACAACATCAGACAAAGTGTGGGTGGGATTGGAAAAGTGGGAATGGTACCTCCCATGTAAATAGATTTCCAAATTTATTACATCTGACAATATTTGGGCAGGGTTGAAGATGTGGGCGGGACATAACATATGTACTTATTTATATCTAAAGAAGGGTAAGAGAAAATTTTGTCCAAATTTGGTTTACATAGCGGGGTTATCGATACACTACATCTGTCAATTAGATTGTGGTGGTACCTGGACGTGGTACCTGGACGTGGTACCTCACATACAAAGGCAAATGAGATTAATGTATATCTATAGAACGGTAATAGATAAAGTTTTCCAAGTTGGAACAAATAGATCAGTGATCAGTACGCAACTTCAATCAAAAAGTGGGCGTGATAAGATAAGTAGGCTTGGCACAAAATAGAATCTCGTATATTTGAAGAACAGTTAGTGTAAAATTGTCGAAATTTAGTACAATGTGAATGGTTATCAGTAAACAGACATCATCTGTAAAAAATGAACGGGATTGGAGAAGTGGGCGTGGATCAGACTAGATTTCTGTATATCTAGAAAATGGCCACAACTACAATTTACAAATTTGGATCAAATAGCTTGGTTATAAGTGAACAATATCTGTAAACGTCCCATTATCTTATTTATTAGACATAGGCGGGACAACTTCAATACAAATGCCATATAGATTTCTGTGCAACTGGTGAACGGTAACAGTATTCAAACTTGGCACAAATAACTTGACAAACAATGGACGAGATCTGTATTGAAAAAAAATTACACATTTAATTTTAATTAGGGTAGCGAAGCGCACTGGGCAAAGCAAGTATAATATAAAATTGTAACGTTACTGACTGATACATGGTACTTTTTTTAAATACGGCGCTTCTGGGTAGTAAACGGGTAAGCCCCGTTTTTTGAACATTTTTTCACCTCTAATATCTGGCTTAATCGTCCACTAAGGCGAGGTTTTAGAAATTCTGATATTTAGGGGGTCAAAAATGGAAAAACGTGTCACTTACTAACCTCATACCTCTAAAACTAAAAGAGATACAACAAAATTTAATAATGGGTGATTCAAGTAGAGATACTTTTTTCAATAACCTTTTTTGACATGTTATTTTTGTTATTATACCCTCCACCACCACTGTGGTGAATGAGCGTATACTAAGTTTGTCATTCCGTGTGAAACTTATTTATAATACATCTAAGACCCCATAAAGTATATATATTCTGGCTCCTTGAGTAATTCTAAGTCGATTTACCCATGTCCGTCTGTCTGTCAGTCTGTTGACGGACAGACAAGAACAAACTTGGTCTCAAATTGCTTGTACTTATCCTAAGCAGTTTGGGGTTGAAATCCACCAACATCGGCTTAGTAGGATCAGAACTATGAATCAAAATGTGGAACCACTACCAAAAAAAATTGATAATTTTGATACAAAAACTAACATAAATGGTGGAATAATGCACGGAATGACATAAAATTTTGAGATCGGTCCACAATTTACAATAGGCCCCATATAAACCGCAAAACAGTTTAGTACGCCTAAAACCGCAATAAATAACGCTATCATACTAAAATTTGGTACGTCACAGTTTTATAGAACCAGAAATCGCACTGTAAAATTTTTTGAAGATCGGTCCATAATTTACACTAGGTCCCATATAAACCCTACTCCCGGAAAACAGCATAATACGCCTAGAACCGCAATAAATAACGCTATCATACTAAAATTTGGTACGTCACAGTTTTATAGAACCAGAAATTACACTGTACAATTTTTTAAAAATCGGTCCACAATTTACAATAGGCCCCATATAAACCCTACTCCCGGAAAACAGTTTAGTACGACTAAAACCGCAATAAATAACGCTATCATACTAAAATTTGGTACGTCACAGTTTTATAGAACCAGAAATCACACTGTACAATTTTTTAAAAATCGGTCCACAATTTACAATAGGCCCCATATAAACCCTACTCCCGGAAAACAGTTTAGTACGCCTAAAACCGCAATAAATAACGCTAGCATATTAAAATTAGGTACGTCACAGTTTTATAGGACCAGAAATCACACTGTAGAATTTTTTAAAGATCGGTCTATAATTTACAATAGGCCCCATATAAACCCTACTCCCGGAAAACAGTTTAGTACGCCTAAAACCGCAATAAATAACGCTATCATACTAAAATTTGGTACGTCACAGTTTTATAGAACCAGAAATCACACTGTACAATTTTTTAAAAATCGGTCCACAATTTACAATAGGCCCCATATAAACCCTACTCCCGGAAAACAGTTTAGTACGCCTAAAACCGCAATAAATAACGCTAGCATATTAAAATTAGGTACGTCACAGTTTTATAGGACCAGAAATCACACTGTAGAATTTTTTAAAGATCGGTCTATAATTTACAATAGGCCCCATATAAACCCTACTCCCGGAAAACAGTTTAGTACGCCTAAAACCGCAATAAATAACGCTATCATACTAAAATTTGGTACGTCACAGTTTTATAGAACCAGAAATCGCACTGTACAATTTTTTAAAAATCGGTCCACAATTTACAATAGACCCCATATAAACCCTACTCCCAGAAAACAGTTTAGTACGCCTAAAACCGCAATAAATAACGCTAGCATATTAAAATTAGGTACGTCACAGTTTTATAGGACCAGAAATCACACTGTAGAATTTTTTAAAGATCGGTCCATAATTTACAATAGGCCCCATATAAACCCTACTCCCGGAAAACAGTTTAGTACGCCTAAAACCGCAATAAATAACGCTAGCATATTAAAATTAGGTACGTCACAGTTTTATAGGACCAGAAATCACACTGTACAATTTTTTAAAGATCGGTCTATAACTTACAATAGGCCCCATATAAACCCTACTCCCGGAAAACAGTTTAGTACGCCTAAAACCGCAATAAATAACGCTATCATACTAAAATTTGGTACGTCACAGTTTTATAGAACCAGAAATCATACTGTACAATTTTTTAAAAATCGGGCCACAATTTACAATAGGCCCCATATAAACCCTACTCCCGGAAAACAGTTTAGTACGCCTAAAACCGCAATAAATAACGCTAGCATATTAAAATTAGGTACGTCACAGTTTTATAGGACCAGAAATCACACTGTAGAATTTTTTAAAGATCGGTCTATAATTTACAATAGGCCCCATATAAACCCTACTCCCGGAAAACAGTTTAGTACGCCTAAAACCGCAATAAATAACGCTATCATACTAAAATTTGGTACGTCACAGTTTTAAAGAACCAGAAATCACACTGTACAATTTTTTAAAAATCGGTCCACAATTTACAATAGGCCCCATATAAACCCTACTCCCGGAAAACAGTTTAGTACGCCTAAAACCGCAATAAATAACGCTATCATACTAAAATTAGGTACGTCACAGTTTTATAGGACCAGAAATCACACTGTAGAATTTTTTAAAGATCGGTCTATAATTTACAATAGGCCCCATATAAACCCTACTCCCGGAAAACAGTTTAGTACGCCTAAAACCGCAATAAATAACGCTATCATACTAAAATTTGGTACGTCACAGTTTTATAGAACCAGAAATCACACTGTACAATTTTTTAAAAATCGGTCCACAATTTACAATAGGCCCCATATAAACCCTACTCCCGGAAAACAGTTTAGTACGCCTAAAACCGCAATAAATAACGCTAGCATATTAAAATTAGGTACGTCACAGTTTTATAGGACCAGAAATCACACTGTAGAATTTTTTAAAGATCGGTCTATAATTTACAATAGGCCCCATATAAACCCTACTCCCGGAAAACAGTTTAGTACGCCTAAAACCGCAATAAATAACGCTATCATACTAAAATTTGGTACGTCACAGTTTTATAGAACCAGAAATCACACTGTACAATTTTTTAAAAATCGGTCCACAATTAACAATAGGCCCCATATAAACCCTACTCCCGGAAAACAGTTTAGTACGCCTAAAACCGCAATAAATAACGCTAGCATATTAAAATTAGGTACGTCACAGTTTTATAGGACCAGAAATCACACTGTAGAATTTTTTAAAGATCGGTCTATAATTTACAATAGGCCCCATCTAAACCCTACTCCCGGAAAACAGTTTAGTACGCCTAAAACCCCAATAAATAACGCTATCATACTAAAATTTGGTACGTCACAGTTTTATAGAACCAGAAATCACACTGTACAATTTTTTAAAAATCGGTCCACAATTTACAATAGGCCCCATATAAACCCTACTCCCGGAAAACAGTTTAGTACGCCTAAAACCGCAATAAATAACGCTATCATACTAAAATTTGGTACGTCACAGTTTTATAGAACCAGAAATCACACTGTACAATTTTTTAAAAATCGGTCCACAATTTACAATAGGCCCCATATAAACCCTTCTCCCGGAAAACAGTTTAGTACGCCTAAAACCGCAATAAATAACGCTATCATACTAAAATTTGGTACGTCACAGTTTTATAGAACCAGAAATCACACTGTACAATTTTTTAAAAATCGGTCCACAATTTACAATAGGCCCCATATAAACCCTACTCCCGGAAAACAGTTTAGTACGCCTAAAACCGCAATAAATAACGCTAGCATATTAAAATTAGGTACGTCACAGTTTTATAGGACCAGAAATCACACTGTAGAATTTTTTAAAGATCGGTCTATAATTTACAATAGGCCCCATCTAAGCCCTACTCCCGGAAAACAGTTTAGT
The DNA here is from genome assembly GCA_943735925.1 of Pollenia amentaria. Taxonomy (NCBI): domain Eukaryota; kingdom Metazoa; phylum Arthropoda; class Insecta; order Diptera; family Polleniidae; genus Pollenia; species Pollenia amentaria. The sequence continues at coordinate 203,864,962 of OX031009.1, read as the reverse complement.
ACGCCTAAAACCGCAATAAATAACGCTATCATACTAAAATTTGGTACGTCACAGTTTTATAGAACCAGAAATCACACTGTACAATTTTTTAAAAATCGGTCCACAATTTACAATAGGCCCCATATAAACCCTACTCCCGGAAAACAGTTTAGTACGCCTAAAACCGCAATAAATAACGCTATCATATTAAATTAGGTGTGCACAGTTTTATAGGACCAGAAATCACACTGTAGAATTTTTTAAAGATCGGTCCATAATTTACACTAGATCCCATATAAGCCCTACTCCAAGAAAACAGTTTATTGCGCCTAAAACCAAATAAATCCCACTTTGTTAAAATAATTAAATTCGCCGAAAACCATAACAGATATATGGATATTGCGGTAAAATTTCTCTCATCTTAGATTCATATGGCGAGAACAAATATCATGCAATTTTTTGAAATTCACTATTAACACTAAAATAATTACACTGCTGTATTTAAATTTATTCTAATTTATTTTTTGTAATACCAGAAATCAGTCTTAAGAATTTTGGGATGATTGGTCCATAATTTACTATAGATCCAATACAAATAACGCTCCTAAAAATTATTTTAGTTCGGATAAAACTTTTATGAATCAAAGATATTTTACTCAAGCCAGTTCAAAGTTCAAACAAGAAACGCATAAAATTTTCTTATTGTCGGTCAATAATTTAATTCAGGTCTAAACCGCCACCAATTTTAATGCTGACGTTCGTTTTTGTGAAGCTTAGTTAATAATATATATGTATTTATCATAAAGAGCCCACTCCTGTCGGTGGAGGGTATCAAAGATTCGGCACAGCCGAATATAGCGCTCTAACTTGTTCACTTATTTCATTATACAAATTTTATTACAGAAATGTCCGAAAAGCGAACCGGAACCGACCGGTTTTAATCATTTTAAAACCGAAACCGCGGTTTCACATTTAAACGGTTTTTAGCCAACTCTATTCTATTGTACTTGATGAGAAAAGCTCTGTCTGCAGCGTCTTCAATAACTTGGGCTCTAAAACAATAACATCCCCATGAATGGTATAACATTATTGGTATAACGACTGATAATTGTGCTGTAATGACAGGCTTTGCAAACGATGTACAGTCAAAATTTATGGCTTTAGTGCCACATTTATTTCAAAATGGTTGCTTATGCCACATTTTAAATTTCCGCTTTTGATTACCGCCGATATTGACAAACTTATAGGGATATAAAATTCCACTTTCGTAGTAGTTCTAGTCTAAAAGAATACGAGTTTTTTACAATTTCAAGAATATTTTGGTACTGACATACATGTTATTTTAAAAATTGCACCAAAAGCTGGTTATCACGACAGGAAGTTATAAACAGGATTTTGGAACAGCGGGTACCTTTAGATTAATATTTTACTTTTAATAATTTGAGACGGAATTTAAAAATTCGAAATTACGATTCATCTCTATCTGGTTTTTCGAATCACATTTAAAAAATTGTATTTCTCTTTCTTCAATATGTATTAAAAATCGTAAAAGCAGAAGGCGCACGTATACACGCAGAAAAAAAACATGATTGATACAATCACAATCGCAAACTATCATTAATGTTTGTGGTTATGATTGTGTCAAACACGTCTTAAGTAACAATATATGTTCAGATATAATGTTTGTTGGTAATTATTGTCTTAAATATATTATTATGTTCGGAAGAAAAACGCAAACGATCTTTTAAACCATGTTTCTATATTTCCCAACACCATGTTACATATTTTCTTCAACATGTTATATGGTTCTCACAATAAAACTAATAAAAAATTTAATATCAAAAATTTTTTGTTTTATTAAAAATACACATTTATATACAATATTAATTAATCAAATCTAGCCTATTAGGGTGTTCTGGAAATCGAAAACGCAAAACACAAGAATTTAAAAGTCGTTTTTTTAATAAGATTTTTGTAGTAAAAGAAACACAAGTACAATACAATACAAATATTTCTCTATTAAACAGAATACCACAAAAAAATTATGCATTTATGAATATTTTCCTGAAACGACTTAATTTTTTATTTCGCCAAATTGGCCGTATTTAAAAAAAGAGTTCCTAGACAAAAATGAAATATAAAATATAAACCTTAACGAAAATCATCCTTCTTTTGAAGAAATATACTGTGGAACAGAAGTAAAAATTTATATTTCTACAAATAATGTTGAACACCACATCATGGTGAAGAATTTAAAGGAAATTGGCAAAAAGAATTTTTTAAATTTTACGAGGTGCTGAGAGTAAAAGTAGATTATAATTTTGAAATTTTGACTCAATTTTAAACAGTTAAGATCCCTGGCCGATATAGAAATATTAACAGCATGGCCCCCGATGCCGACCGCTATCGTTCGCATGCATTTTCAAAGACAAACAAATTTCAGCACGACAAGTCGATCGACAATGCAAGCGACCAATAACGAAACAGTTTTTATACAAATTTGCGTCCCACTAAGAAATATTATGCGATCACAATTGTCATAATCAGTCTCTTGTGTTGTAGTTGTCGACATATGAATTTTTTTAAAATATTTAATAACATTTTCTTTACACACAAACATTTAAATTTTTTTTTTATTATATTTCTTTAAAACACCACCATGTATAATATTAAATAGGTTTTAGAAATATATTTTCTAAAATTCTATTCTATCAGCCATGTCACAGAGTACAATTCCGTTCGGAAACGGAATTCATTCCGTATTTTGGTGCTTCAGAAAATTACGAAAAAACTTTGCGGAATGAAACCATTTTTGTTTTCATGAACGGTATGGGAGTTTTCTGTATCTCAAAGACCAAAAAACTATCAAAATATACTTTCTATCAATAAACAAATATGTTTTCTTCAATTCCGAACGGAATCATTCCGAACGGAATTGTACTCTGTGACATGGCTGTATATATTTTTTTTGGTTTAATTTATATATTTTTTGGATTTTTATTTCCAAAACTAGCGTTTTAGTTATGGAATTGATGCAGTCATTCGACATTAAATAAATTAATTACGTTAAATACGTAAAACATGTCGACCGACAAGTCGATAGTTTGTGGGCCGCTTAAGAGAACGATAATGAGTGAATTGCTGTCACTCGATTAAGTTTTCGATCGACATCGGGGGCCTGGCTATTAAAGATTTAAAAAATTTAAGTACATATACGCAACTATTGGAATAAAGTTTCTGAAATGAAAAATTAATTGAACGAATTGATGTTTCTGGAACTTTCAAGATTTGTAGGTGGGATATTACAAGATTTTTTTCTTCCAAAGCATTAATAAGAACATTCTTTGGCATTTATTTTTTGAAGATTATGTCTATCAAATGTTGGCCGTTGCTACGTCGCAGATAGTCCATCCGTTGAGTCCAATTTTCAATGACTCGTTCGAGTATTTCGACTGGTAATTGGCGAATCACACGCGTGATGCTTTTCTCCAAGGCCTGAATCGAAGCGGGTTTATCCGCATAAACTTAAGACTTTACATATCCCCACAGGAAAAAGTCTAACGGTGTGATATCACACGATCTTGGTGGCCAATCGACCGTCCCAAAACGTCAAATTATGTGCTCACCGAAGTGTACTCTCAATAAATCCATTGATTGATGCGATGTGTGGGAAGTGGCGCCGTCTTGCTGAAACCAAATGTCGCCGAGATCACGAGCTTCAATTTCAGGCATCAAATAGTCGGTTATCATGGCACGATAATGGTCCGAGTTGCTGCGAACGGCACTGAATCGACTATCCACGGTCTTCGTGTACTCTCTCAGCTACAGCCGCTATATTTTCTTCACAGCGTGCTGGACGTGGTCTATTCGGTCGAATATTATCCAATAATGAATGCTGGGTCTCAAAATGGGTGATGGTGTTGCGAATAGTACGCTCAGTAGGCCGATTATGTTGACCATAAGTTGAGCGAAATGCACATTCCTCACAGAACGTGAATTTTCGTAATAAAGTTGAACTATTTGTACACATTGTTCAGGCGTAAGTCTTTCCATTATGAAATGCCAAAAAACACTAAACAAAAACAAGTTAGAGTGCTTTATTCGGCTGTGCCGAATCTTTGATACCCTCCACCGACAGGAGTGGGCTCATATATATTATTAACTAAGCTTCACAAAAACGAACGTCAGCATTAAAATTGGTTGCGGTTTAGACCTGAATTAAACTATTGACCGACAATAAGAAAATTTTATGCGTTTCTTGTTAGAACTTTGAACTGGCTTGAGTAAAATATCATGATTCGTAAAAGTTTTAGCCGAACTAAAATAATTTTTAGGAGCGTTATTTGTATTGGACCTATGGTAAATTATGGACAAATCATCCCAAAATTCTAAAGAATGATTTCTGGTATTACAAAAAATAAATTAGAATAAATTTCAATACAGCAGTGTAATCAGTTTTTTCGTTAACAGTAAATTTCACAAATTTGCATGATATTTTTTCTGGCCATATGAATTTAAGTAAAAAATTTCACCGCAATATCTATATCTGTGATGGCAGTGTAATTTCTGGTCCTATAAAACTGTGACGTACCAAATTTTAATATGATAGCGTTTTTTATTACGGTTTTAGGCGTACTAAAGGGTTTTCCGGGAGTAGGGTTTATATGGGACCTAGTGTAAATTATGGACCGATCTTCAAAAAATTTTACAGTGTGATTTCTGGTCCTCTAAAACTGTGACGTACCAAATGTTAGTATGCTTGCGTTATTTATTGCGGTTTTAGGCGTACTAAATTGTTTTCCGGGAGTAGGGTTTATATGGGGCATAGTGTAAATTGTGAACCGATCTTCAAAAAATGGTACAGTGTGATTTGCGGTATTATAAAACTGTGACGTACCAAATTTAAGCATGCTAGCGTTATTTATTGCGGTTTTAGGTGTACTAAACTGTTTTCCGCGAGAAGGGTTTATATGGGGCCTATGGTCAATTATGGACCGATCTTCACGAAATTTAACAGTATCTTTTGTAGTCGTATATATATTCTGGCTCCTTGAGTAATTCAAAGTCGATTTAGCCATGTCCGTCTGTCCGTCTGTTGAAAACACGCTCACTTTCGAAAAACGCAAAAGAAAAGAACAAACTTGGTCTCAAATTGCTTGTAGTTATCCTAAGCAGTTTGGGATTGAAATCCAGCAACATCGGTTTAGTAGGATCAGAACTATGAATCAAAATGTGGAACCACTACCCAAAAAAAATTGATAATTTTGATACAAAAACTAACATAAATCGTGGAATAATGCACGGAATGACATAAAATTTTGCACGAATTTGCGACTGCAAATCATACTGTTAAATTTCGTGAAGATTGGTCCATAATTTACTCTAGGCCCCATATAAACCCTCCTCTTGGAAAACAGTTTATTGCGCCTAATTTTTTGAAATACCAGAAATCAGCCTTCAGAATTTTGGGATGATTTGTCCATAATTTACCATAGGTCCAATACAAATAACGCTCCTAAAAATCATTTTAGTCCGGCTAAAACTGTTACGAATAATGATATTTTACTCAAGCCAGTTCAAAGTTCTTACAAGAAACGAATAACATTTTCTTATTGTCGGTCAATAATTTAATTCAGATCTAAACCGCAACCAATTTTAATGCTGACGTTCGTTTTTGTGAAGCAAAGTTAATAATATATATGTATTTATCATATAGAGCCCACTCCTGTCGGTGGAGGGTATCAAAGATTCGGCACAGCCGAATATAGCACTCTAACTTGTTTTCTTTCTTTTATAAATTTCACAAACTTTTACCAAATTTAACTATATAACAATTAAAATGACAATATTAAAAAATTTTTTGTAATTGATTATAAAAAAATATTTTTCAATACAAACTTGATCTATTACAATATAAATAATTTTTTAACTTCCGTTTCTATTTTTATAAATTAAATGTCTATAATTTTGTGCTACATTTTCAGTGTCCGACTTAAAATTAATTATTGACATTGTTGGTACTTTTATAATTTGCAACATCTCTAACATAAATCTACGCTTATAATTATTTTCTGTGTTTAATGCTATTGTACTCTCAAAATCTGGATAATTGTTTAGATTAGCACAATGATATGATAAAGCTGTTTCTTGTAATGAATTATTCCTATATTTTTGGTCTGACTTATGTCCTGCTATCCTAGTTTTTAGCTTATTTTTTGTTGTACCTACATATACTTTATTACACTATCCACTATCATTACCCTTAAAAGGTATTTTATAAACAATATTTGACATTTCCATCTTATTTACTTTGTCTTTCATTTTAGTAAATAGTTTACCTACTGTGTTAAAAGATTTATGAGCTATTTTGTATATTTTGCTATCATATATATATATATGAATTATCCAATATTTCTGAAAATTTTGGTATATATTGTTACGTTTTTACTTTATAAAACGCGTTAAGGGTTTTCCCCTTTATATTAAACCTTTGAGTTATTTTAATTGCAAATCAAAATAAATACACACGAATTCAACTTAACAAACTTTAGTAAAATTAATTATAATGTTCACAAATTTTAACCACAATTATAAGTAGCGATCCGAACCGTGTAATGTCTCCAATCAAACTAAACTAAACTTTTATGAGTTGTAGCCTGTATTTATAGTTCAAAACTATTCCTAGTTGATTCAAGAACCGTCTAGTAGATTCTAGAATATTGTGTTCGAATTATTTTAAAAAAACTGTTATACATCTAAATCTAAAGTCTACAATTACAATTGCTAGAAAATTCAGTTACAGTGGTGTTCATAAAAATAGTAACTAATATGACATATAACTATAATTTACAAGATAACTTATAACTAAAACCATAAATAATTCTTTGACAAATCTAATTTAATAACAATATGTTACCGATTTATAAATTCTCTGTTCTGTAATATTGTTTCGGTTATTTACTCCACAATTATCATATTTTATTAATAAATCCGTTATTAATTGTTTAGGGAAGCTTTTATCAGTTAATATTTTTGAAATCCTCCTTTTGTTATCGCTATGAAATTCTGAATCACATATTTTAAGAACTCCTTCTATAAAATTTTTAGCTGTATTAATAATTATTCTCCTCGGATGTTTCGAGAAATAATTAATAATCCTACCAGAAGATGTTGCTTTTTGATACCTAATTATTATTACTCTATTACCTCTTCTAATTACCAAGGTGTAAATTTAATGTCCGAATGAAATGAGTTAAAATAACATTTGCTCCATTCCATATTCAGGAATTATACAAAATAAATCATCAACATATTTTGTCAAGATCTTCGGTTTTATAATTAATTTTCCAACACATATATCGAATAATTTCTCCATAACTATATCAGCTACAATTGGAGAAGCTGGCGAACCCATAGGAAGTCCCTTCATTTGAATATATATATGATTATTTAATTGAAAATATCTACTATCCATTATACGAAATCTAAGAATACGTAAGAATAAATCCTTTTCTATATTCGTATGTTCCCTTATTTTATTCCATTTTTCTTCTACTATATTTATAGCTAAGTCTACTGGTATGCTTGGAAACAATGAAACTACGTCAAGAGAAATTACTTTTCACTAATGTACTTTTCCAATGTAATATTCTTAATTCTATCCTTAAATTGAAAAGAATCTTTAACATTATATTTGGAATTTTCGGTAATTTTCTTAAAAATTCCTGTTATATATTTACAAAGTTCATATGATGGAGAATTTATCATTGAACATATTGGCCTCAATGGAAAATCCATTTTATGAATTTTTGGAACACCGTATAACTTAGGTGCCAATGCTGTATTAGATTTAAGTTTATTCCTTTCTGTGATTGTAATTATATCTTTATTAAAGAGTTCTTGAACTAAATTATTATTTTTCTATTCCAGTTTACTAGTTGGGTCCTTATCTAATCTCTTATAATTTGAATTATCCTTTATTATATCGTTAATTCTTAACTCATAATTAACTCTATTCATTACCACCGTTGTATTTCCTTTGTCTGCGTTTAAAATAATAATGTTCCTATTAGATCTCAAAAACCTATCTGTGTCCTTCACTTTCCCCAATATATACATATCCCTATTAGTAAGTTTCATTTTATTAATGTGGTTATCTGTATTTGTAGTCAGTTGTGTCCTCGCTATTTCCTGATGCTCTTTTTCCCTAAGTATCTGTACCAAATCCTCTCCTTCAGTAATAATTTTCAAAACTGGAAAATGTTTCCTTTCTATTGGTAGAATGTGTTTATGACCTAATGAGAGAACCCATTGTTTGTTATATTTTATACCTATTTCCATTTCTTGTAAATTAACGAGTTCTTGAAATTTCCTCCAATTCTGCATTTGATCTTCTCATTAAAATTGTTCGCTAACTTATCCTCATATTTTAAGAATCTTGCATAATCCACCTCATCTAAATAATTTTGTAGCTGTTCTTCTATTGTCCTACATTCTTTTTTTACCTCCTTCAGTTGCTGATGCTTGTACCTAATTCTTGTATTTAGAATCAAGGCGAATTCAACTACAGGTGGTGTCGATACTACAACAATCCAAAAACCACAAAAACAACACAGGGTTTTTTTGCATTGCATTGTTACAGCCGTATTCATAAAAATTTATTTATGATTAATAAAGTTGTATTCATAAACAAAAAATAGTCTATTAAACCTTTAATAAACCATTCATAAAGTAAGAAAATTTATTGTTGGATTTACCCTTCTTTAAACCTAAAATAAGGTGACATTTAGCATTTAGACATTTTGTTTAAACTTACATACATACATTTCTACTAATTTTTACATTTTATAAAAATATTTCTGTAGAATATTTTTGAAAAAAAGTAAGGAAAAGTGTTTAAATCATAAGTATGCATTCGATAAATGCAATTCGTCAAATAGGTAAGTGAAATTTGAAAGGAAAACATAATTTCAAATGAAAATTTTTTAAATTTTTAGAAATTTTATCCCAGATGCCAAGTTATCGACAACAAAAAGTTTACAAGGAAAGAGTGAATCCATTTTCCATTCCAGATGAGCAATTTAAAGTTAAGTATCGTTTTAAAAAAGCCACTGTGCTAAAAATTGTTGATCTAGTTAAAGACATTACAATGGATAGCAGGGGTTGTGGAACGTCTGCCGAGCTGCAGGTAATGATTGCCTTGCGTTGTTGGGGGCGGGGAGAGGTAATATATGATACCACCACAATAGTGTTAAAATAAGTTTTAAGAATGTAACAATGTATGTATATATTTCTTAGTACCAAGACGATGCCGCGGACCTTCATGGTCTAACACAACCAACAGTGTCACGAATTTGTGAAAGAGTTGCTCGTGCTTTGGCTTGTTATGGCCGAAATAAAATCAAAATGCCAACGTCTTTGGAGGAGGAGGCGTTGTTAATGAGAGATTTCAAAGAAATCCGTAACTTTCCAGGAGTAATTGGGGCCATCGATGGTACCCATTAAAAAATAAGAAAGACAGGGGGTGACCTTGCTCAATATTATATAAATAGAAAAGGATATTACTCCCTTAATGTGCAAGTAAGAACTCTTTTTTAAATCATAATATGTAAAAATTAATTATTATTTCCATATCTTACTTTTACGAAGGTAATATGTGATGCAACCTTAAAAATACGAGACATTGTGGCAAGATGGAGAGGTAGTACCCACGACTGTAGGATTTTTAACGAGTCCACTATTAAACGGCGATTTGAAGAAGGCCAATTTAAAGGTAGATTACTTGGTGACTCAGGCTACAAATTAACACCTTATCTATTTACTCCCTTACATCAACCCAAAAACGAGAAGGAGATTAGATATAATGTTGCTCATATTGCCACTCGAAATACAGTGGAAAGATGTTTTGGAGTTTGGAAGCAACGATTTCGATGTTTGTTGCGAGGGATGACAGTCAGTCTTACAAATGCAAAAATTGTTATTGTTGCTCTTGGTGTACTTCACAATATGGCATTAGACGAAAATGATTCGGTTCCAGGTAATAAGTTACTTTCGTCATAATTCAAGTTTGTGATGAAAATCCATCACCCCTGTTATGAAAGTCAACACAAGTCGACGGCAAAGGAACAACATCTAAGTCGGTATTGAAAACAAGCGATTTCTATTGACTTATAAAATTAAATTCACATAAAAAAAAAAAAAAAGAAAAAACACTAAGCCTTAGAAAATAATTAGAAATGGAGTTTTTAAAATTTTCGATAAATAGTCGACATGGACACAATATTCTTACCACAAAATTAACGTCGATGACATGTAGACGTCGGCTTGATGTGACAACAACTAAAAATTAAAATCGACACAAAATACGACTTTTATAATAGGGGCGAATAGGAAAATACTATAGTAAATACTATTCCATTTTGCAAATGCTACGATGCAAAACCATTTGCACATGATTGTGAATTGGTCTAATATTTCAAAATGTTAGAGAAAAAACTTTAACTCTTATTATTATTTTGTAACAAAATTTTTAATCATTTTTAGATGATTTTGAAGATATTCAGAGCGAAATGGAAACGGTTTATAGCCACAGTCATTCCACAACATCTGATGGAAGAGCTAAATCTATTTTAAAAACTTTTATTCAAAATAATTTTTAATAAAAAAAATTTTTAAATGACACAACTTGTTGTTATGTTTATGGTATTAATTCAGTGTTTTTTTATTATTATTTCACTTATTAATTAAATAAAACAACATTTCAGAATCAATTTTAATATTTAATTATAAAAACAATAAATAATTAACATAAATAAAAAAAACAGAAAAAATAATAAGGAAAACAATAAAAATTAAAGGTAATTTCAACGTTTGAAAAGAAATAAGCAATGAAAAAATTAACAAATAAAAGTAAAGAAAAAGAATTCAATATTAAACATATAAAACGTTAAAAAATAAACAAATACTTATGTTTAAGCTGTTATGTTATCTGCAAAAAAAGTGAATATTAAAAAATAAATACAATAGAATAAACTCCGCACTATTAAATCTTTGAAATCCTTTACTAGCAACAATAATAAATTTGAAATTACATCACAATTTTATTTTTTATGAACTTTACTTATAGTATACATTTCCACTTATATTTATAAGTGTTGCATACAAAATTACAAACCAACTGTTCGTTTCAGTAGTAAAGGGTGAAAAAAAATTGCTGCCTGTTTTGAAAATACGAGCTCAAAATTCGTTCGTTTAACTTGTATAAAAAACAAAATTTTAAAATTTGTTTCTGTGTTAAATGTAATTTAAGCAAATGAGTTTCACGCTTTAGTTCTAAAAAAACAGGTAGCAAGTAATTAAATACATACCAGATAACTTTTGTTTGTAAAAATCTAACTTTGCTTAAAGAACGTCAAATTTTAAATCGTAATTTCTTATCCGTTTTTTCTCGGCTTCAACCTGGAAAAAATGAAGTTCATTACGACACTCAACATCCGTTTGTGCAATTTTTAAAATGCTTTCATCAGCAACATTTTTTGAGAAGAGATCTTCACATTAACACAAAAAAAGTGAGATATTATTAGCGCCTTTTTCACTTAATGCGAAAGAACTCTTTCTTTCCCACAACAACAAGAAAAATAAAAACAAATTCTCAAAAATTTGTTTTTGTTTTAAATGTATTTGTGCAAAAGAAAACGTTCTTTCAACATCATGGAAATGGCAGTAAATAATTGGAAGAACATTTTTATACAAACTTTTTTTTTGGCGCAGCAAAGCTTTTTTGTTTAACTTAATACTTGGTTCTGCTTCCTTTTGTGTTGATTTGCTAATATAAGGGTCTTCACATTCCGACATATCCTCGTCAATCACAATACAATTTGCGAAACTTTCTTCTTCACACTTAAAGCAAAAGTATTTATTATAATACATTATCTGCCTGTCCCACGATTTCGCACGAAAATTTAGTTCGCTTAACTTACATTTAAAACGAAAACAATATTGTAAAATTTGTTTTTGTATTGTAGGCGAACGAAGTTTTAGTCCGAAATCGTGAGACAGCCAGTATATTTTCATACACTTTCTGTCACAGAAAGTCGAAGAAAATATTAGCATATAACTTTAGATTAAATTTCATATATTTATTAAATAAACAAACGTTTAATTTCACTGTTTTGATATACGTAGGTAATTTACTTACTTTGGAAAATATTATGTCGGAATCGTATTCGTTTGTGTCTATTACAAACTCATTGGGTAGCCAAACAGCAATATCATTGCCTGACATTGCTACTTCTGGAGGCGCCTGCCCTCCTCCAGTTTGTTGGGTTTTTGCACGAAATTCAGACACTTCCTTCTTTGCAGTAATTTTTATTGTTGTCCATTGCGATTTGAGTTGTCCAACTGTGCGCTTTTTACACGAACACAAACTATTAAAACTGCAAACAAATAAGTAAAACATATTTTTAAGCTAAATTTATTTGAAGCCTTCAAATAATGGCACTTACTCTTTTTCAATATCTTGCCAGGCTCTTTTTTTTATTTGATTAGTGTTGGTGCCAGTATTTTTATTCTCTATTTGTTTGACCCTTTTTTTTATTAATTCTTTTAACAATTCCTATAAAAATGTAAGTTAAGCAGACATTTATTAAAATTATATTTACTTATATATATAAAACTTTTTATACCTTATCCACTTCATTCCAATTTTCCGATCTCTGCCTTTTTGCTGTAATTTCATTTGCTTTAGTATCCTGCAATAATGTAGATGTATATGTAGAAGTTAAACAGTTTACATTTCTTATCCTCTTACGAGAATTATACTTTGTAGGACTTCTTTGCAGTTCTGTACAAATTTGGAATCAGTCGCACATGCTAGTCTTTTTTCGAAAACGTTAAAACAATTTGGCTAAGATATTTCGGCTTGATAAATTGGTGTCAAGAATTTAAAATGCCGCATAACCATACCTTTTTTCACAAATTTGTTCTTAACTTAAAAGTCACCAGTATTCAACAAAAATGTATTTTACTTGCCTTATTTTCCGATTGGGTTTCTTCTTTAAAATGTTTTTCAATTTCCATTTTTATTTATCACCAAGGCGAATTCATTCCAGGTAATCTCGGTAGTACAACAAGTACAACTCGTACAAAAACCACAAGCAATTTGTTTTTGTAAAATCATTGTATAATGTCAAAAACCGAAACAAATCAAAACAGAAACAAAGATAATAAACAAAATTTTGACATCCAACAATTATAAAGCTAAAGAAAAAAAGTTACAAAAAGTTAAAGTTAGTTTATCACTTAAAATTTTGTTTTTTTAATTTACAAATATGTTCTTTCCAAAAAAATTTTTCAAACATAATACAAAACAAACGAAACATAATAGAGATGTTAATAAAATGTAAACAAACTTTTTATTCGAATACTTTTTTTAAGTTTCATTAAAATATAGGCTTAAACAAACAGTTTTATAATAATTTTTAAGAAAAAAAATTTGTAGATACTAAAATAATACTTATTTTTATTTGCTAAACATAACTTTTTGATGAAATATTATAAACAGTTTCTGTTCAACAGACTATCGAGTAAACCGTATAGTTGGTTTTTGCGTCACTAGCAACAAAATGACCGCTTAATAAAATGAGAGTTGCCACACATTAATATAAAATCGCTACAAACATTTGATAGTTATAAAGCTGTTATTTAATGTTTATGAATACAATTTTTTTAAAGCGGTTTATAAGACAAAAATGACAACTAATGTATACTATAAGTTTGAAAGACGATTTTTTTATGAATATGGCCGTTAGTGTTTACTGTCCAAAATGTCAACCATTTCTAACAAAACACTAACAAAGCAAAACAAAGTAGCTCGAACTGTCAAAATCGGATGGCGTTTCGACACCACCTGTAGTTGAATTCGCCTTGCTTAGAATCTTGTTTTGCTTTTCTTGAACAATATTTGATGTTTTATGTCGGTATGACGGTAAATTATCATATTGATGAAAAAGATTAGAAACGTTTTTAATAAAAAAAAATCCAAGAAGAAAAAAATCCCTGAAGAAGGCACTCAACGAAGTGCCGAAATATTGGAAATAATAAACATTTAAAGTTTTTGATATAAAAAGACCTTAAGCTCGATAATTTAATTATGGTATAAATAATAAAGATCTAATAAAATATATATTATATACGTAAAAAAAAGGTTTACTATGCAGCCAAATTGTATTGGTAATTAATATGGATGCGATTTCAATGCAAATCACTGTTGCCAATTTAGCATTTTTAATGCTAGATCTAGCACTTTTTAAACTCATTTAACATAAAAAACGCATCGAGCATATAGCACTTTTTCAGCATTTTCCCAAATCTATTTAGCACTTTTTTAGTTTAAGTGATACATTTTTATTTTTTCCACTTATTTAAAGCTTTTTACTAGATGTGCAAATATGAACATACATATATATAATAATACTGTTTGTTTATTAGATATAAAATGATATTATTATTTTTAATATTTTAAAAATTAATTGTGAACGTAATGGAATTTAATTGTTTTCAATATAAATGTTTTAAAGCTGTTAATGTTAAAATACGATGTGATGTTTATACCCTCTACCACTAGCGGTGAATGAGGGTAAACTTAGTTTGTCATTCCATGTGAACCTTTTTTTATATTCATCCAAGGCCCTTGATTCTTGTGTAGCTCTTAGTCGATTAAGTCATTTCCGCCTTCCTACCCGTCTGTTTGAAACACGTTTACTTTTGAAGACTCAACAGAAAAGTACAATATTAATGTTAAACTCATTCTTGTTCCCCTAAGCAGTTTGGGATTGAAATCTACTGAAAATCGGCTTAGTAAAAGTTATTAACCCCAATGTGGAACAACCAGCTAAAAAAATTTTAATTTTGTTATAAAAATTAGCAAAAATTAAAATTGGTAACAGAATGTACCGTCTCATGTCTCATTACATTTTGGACAAATTCGTTTTATATGACTGGAAATCGCACTAGAATTTTATGAAGATGGGTCCATAATTTACCATATGCTCAATGTAAAGCGTCCTTCCTAAAATCATTTATAAAAGCATTAAATTCTAATATTAAACCTAATATCTATATTACTGTATAGATATTAGGTTTAATTTTAGTTTTTTCTTAATAATTTTGATGAGCGATCGATAATTTACGATCGGTTCAACATAAAATCTGCTCCTGAAAATTACCTTAATGCGCCTAATAATATTTCTGAAATAAATCAGAATATTTAATTTTACTTAGGCAACGAATTATTCTACTGTGAGCTCAGGTTTAATGAAGATTGGCCGAATATAGCACTCTTAGTTACTTTATATTTTATTTCGCAATTTAATTGTAAAATACTATAAAATGCTTACGGCCAATTTCACCAAGTTCAGTTATAATTAATTATCATTAATAACTGTCGAAAGCATATCGCTAAAAAGTAATAGATAGTTTTAACTGAACTCGGTAAAGTTGACCGTAATTTGTGTAATTTTATACCATGAGAATTATTTTCAAATCAATGTCAAATTTAATCGTTTTTCTTTTTATTTTAATATAATATTTTTATCACTTTTTTAAGCATTTTTTTTTTTGGCATTTTTTAGCATATTTTCACAATTTTCTTTTTCATTTTTCCTTCATTAAGTTTTGGTACCACTGATGCAAATGCGTGTTTTTAGTCGATGGTCTAAGAATGATGTCGACCAATTATCTTTTCGAATAATTAAATTTGCGTTAAAATGGCATCGATTTAATTTTGCATATTTTGGATTTCAACTCATTTTTTGTTATCATATTTTGACATTTTGAGTGATTGTTTTTTTTAATTAAAAAAAAAATACACAAAAAAAATCTTAAAAAAAAATTTTAATCTATAAATAAATTTTTTTGGATCTCCGCTTAAAATACAAGATTTTTCAAGATTTCGGCAAAAGAACATTCTTTTTTTAACCGATGCAGCACATTCTAAGTGCTGCCGGCTGTAATGTATTAACTTTTTTTATAAGAAGTACGAGTGTTATATATAATTTGCAATTTTTAAAGCATAAATATATTTTTAAAGTAAAGCTGAAACCCGAGGTTTTTTTGTCGGCTTTCGGCTTCTGGTTTTAGGCATTAAAACCCGCGGTTTTGATTTCGGTTAAAACCGAAATCCCTACAATAGAATAGTAGTTTGTCTTACAAAACTTAATTTTGTTATTAATATTAAGGCGTCAGTCAAATTTGATAAAATTTTTTGTATCTTTTGCCTATTTATTATGGATTTTTTTTGGCGATTTGAGAGTCAGTCACCCTTCCGTAATAACTTTTTTAGACGATCTAAAACTTGAAAAAAAATAGCGGAATGCAAAGAAATTATAGCAAAGATGAGTTGCCACTGTAAATCAAACAAAACGATGAACTAGGAAAATTCCATAAACAACTAGCGGGCCTGTTGCCTGCTTCGCACGGCAAAACAAAATAAGAAAAGAAACACACTTGTTTTTAATAAAGTGGGTTTTGTTCCCTATTATTCAACTTTTAATTCTAGTTTCTTACAATCTTAGACTATGTATCACTTAAACTATCTTAGAGCTCTTTCGTAGACAACATTTTTGGTTTTGCCATGAGTTGTTGTGTAGATAAAGAGAACTGAAGGCTTGCCAACACGTGAGCACGAAACATATAACTGGCCGTGTGAAAAGCAAGGATATTCTAAATCAATAACGCACAATTCCAACGATTGCCCTTGCACTTTATTTATTGTAATACCAAATGCAAGACGTATTGGAAACTGTAGTCTTTTGAGTTCAAAAGGTAAATCTGATGGAATCATTGGAATTCGTGGAATCAATACATCTTCACCTTTAAACTTCCCCTTTAAAATTGTTGCTTCGATCAAATTGTTTATGACCTTTTAAGCCAGCAATAGTCAATGATTGGCCTTGTGCTTTGTTGATGGTAATAGCAAAGGCAAGACGCAAAGGGAATTTGGAGCCGCTTGAATTCAAATGGTAAATCGTTGGAATCGGTCATGCCGTTCTCCAGTTATGCGCTTAATAGAAAAAGTGGGCGTAAAAGTAGGCGTGGTAAATTTTTCTTTCGATGAAAACTTAAAGTTGATTAATACGAACATTTGAAAGAAAAATTAGTCAACTCGATGGAGCCGTTTTCTGATTTTAGGTAAATCGAAAAAAGTGGGCGGGGAAAAATTTTCTTTCCTTAAAAACCTAATCATTTTAAAGAAAAAATCGTTCAAATCGGTCAAGCCGTTCTCAAGTTATGGATTTTGCCACGCCCCTCCGCCCCCAGACCGAAAATTTCAACCAAACTTCATATAAACCATATATGGGCCACTGTAGTGTATAAGTTTGGTTGAAATCGCACGCCGCGTTTATGAGTAGTTCGGCGACGTACATATACGGACTTATTTTTATATATATAGATATACATAAACTGAGAAAGTTTGTTAATTGTACCAAATTAGTAATTGGTGTACCACTGTACTTTTGAGGTTTGAACCGTACCAAAAAAAGTACAATTGTTCCAACTTTTTCAACGTTGTTTCACATCATACACCAGTGCTACCACCAGCAAAATTCAAAATTATACTTCAGATGAAGCAAAATTGCCCAATTTAAATGAAATTACACCTGTACATTTTTTATAAAACAAGTTTTTGCAAAAATTAATTTAAAGAAGATCAATATTAGTCATACTTTTTATGTTTCATATATGTAAACTATATATCGCACTTAGTTAACAAGAGGGTATTAGCTCAAAATTTAAAAATTTTCAATGGAAGCGAAACAATTCAGTTTAATTTTTAATTTAACACTAAAGGCATATGAAAAACAGTTTTAAAACCAACCGTTTGATTACCAAAAAGTAGACTAAATAGCACGATATTTTTAAAGCGGGTAGATATGAATATAATGTGTAAATTTATTCGTGCGGTATAACTTTATAATAAAAAACTTAAAATAATAAGTTTAACTTCCACATTCGGTTGCATAGGTTTGCCATATTCATTGTTATATTCAGTAGTATAAAATTCTCAAATCAATGACAGTCTGATCACTTTAAATCAATTTTACAAACGTGCTCGGCTTCATTAATCTTTCTTATGTTAGAGACATTTCTTCTCCCAGGATATTTTTAAGTTTGGAATCCAAACTTTGGAACCATTCATCATTTGCAGTTGAGGGGAAGAGAAACAGCGGCTTAAAGTCTCAAGTTTATGATAAACTAATATAACAATAGCAAACATTTGCATTTGTAGAATTCTTCTGATGTGTGAATATACAAAACCGAAAAAATCTTTTTCAGCTTAAATTAAAACATGAACATTTCTTCGTAATGTTCGCTTGAAGGTACATTCAGGTATGTAATATAAATCGATTTTAAAATCGAAACGATTTAAAACTGATAATATCGTTTTCAGTATCTTTAAAAATAGATTAATAACACATTTTCCTTTACAAAACGATCGTTTTAAATATGATCGATTTTCATCACAGACCTGATTATTGTGCTGTATTTTCAAAAAGCTTTTAAAGTAGCTAAAAAGTAGTACAGAAGTTAAGGAAAAAAAGTTCCAACAAAAAAGAATACCAATTTTCATTCATATTCGAGTATATCAAATTAAGTCATTATTGTTATTTTTTTTTTTTGATTTTCCTAAAACTAAACTATTTTAGTCATATTGCCAGGGTATCCCACGAAATTTTGGAGCCTCAACCGCATGTCCTCGTTCGACCTAAACCTTCGTATAGGAAGGCGAGAGCTTCCAGAATCCACTCCAGAGTATTTGTTGGTGTCCACCAGTAAACATCTGAGTTTTATATGGTTCTCCACCAGACACATCGAGTTATAAATGGTTCTCCACCAGAACAAACACGTTAAAAAATTTAAGGTTAAAAGCAATTGCATTAAGTCAATGCTGACAACCGCAAAAACTGTAACTCGGTACAGTTATACGACGTCAAGCCATAAACCAATGCGAGATGACACCGCAAAACGCACGAAAAGTAGACAAACAAGAACGATCTGATTGTCCTTAAGAAATAATGACAACGAGCGCGAGCTGCTTCCCCACTCAGAGCAGTTTTACGAGTGTGAAGTATTTTTTAAAGTAATTTTCAGATAATTTGGACATGCCATATGCCAGATTTAGCTGTTAAAATGTTTATGATCTGGTCACACTGATTGTCATGCAGAGAAAATTTTTGAACAATCACCAGCCGAATCGGATGAACATGGCGAGAAATTTTACCAAGTAACAGCCAGATTCCAACACTGGTATAGTGGCAAACTACTTGATTCGCTCTTGGGGGATATTTGTTGGAATCTGCAGAAGGAAGAAGAATACATTTTTAAATAAAAACCTGAACTTTAATTAACAATATATATAAATGTTTTTAATTTTTACAGTTTTGTTTGGTTATTACAAAAATTTACTTCATATTTTGTGCATATGTAATTCCGAAAGCTGTAAACAGAAAAACAAAATTTCGAAATATTTAAAAAAAAATTGTATTTCTAAAACTACTGCGCATGTCCCAATTAACAGGTCTGATCGAAATCTGCTGTGCCGCATTATCCCACAAAAACAATGCAAACTCAAATGACTCAGTTTATTTTCAAGAAAATGCAACTGTGATCGCATAGAATCTATCATTTTATGAAATTTTTCATAAACATTTGCAAGTCGAACAGACTTGTCAAAAAATCTGTCACTCAATTCACTTTTAAGCCATACTTTATCAGCACACACGATTTTTTGACAACTCGTGCGACTGAAAAGGATAGTGTATCGCCGGCTTTAGCCATATTGGCACTGATTTAAACGTTCGAGAGAACAAATGAATTTGCGTTTCTTTAAAAAATAAATTGCGCTAGAAATTTAAAACTTTGTGAACATTATTACTGTTTCAAACAGCATTACAATGATAAAAACAATCAGAATAGGAATAGTGAAAAGTTACTCCCCCTAGAACTAAATAAACACAAGTTTTCGTATGGTGCGTTTTAGTAAAAGTTTATTAAAAATTGTGTACATAACAGCGATAAGTATATTAAGATATATATATATGTATATATGTATATATATACATAAATATATATGGAGGATTTCATGTAAAGTAACCCTACTCTTGAAACCGATGTCTTCCCATTGGGATTGCGCCAATGTTAGTCCTATAGAATAGTAGTTTGGACACAATTTTTCAAAAAGATCGGTCAAGAACTTTTTGAGTCATAGGGGGTCAAAACACAACTTTGGCTTAGAACAATTTGCAATAAGTTACATGCATGAGAACAAACACCTATTTGGCCAACATGGCACATTTTGACCCCCTATAACTCAGAGAGTTCTTCAGCGCTCTTTTTAAAAAATTGGTTCCAAACTACTATCCAATAGGACTAACCTTAGTCCAAATTTCATCTTTGTCGGAAGACATCGGCTTAAAAAGTTGGTTCACTTGACATGAAATCCCCTATATATATAGAAAGATAGAGAGAGAGAGATATGTATGTGTATATAGATATAAATAAATGGGATAAAAGAAAATTAAATTTCGAAAAATCATTAATATGTACACTGTACAGGAGTCCATTCACAGTCAGGATCTATTGAAGAATAATCATTGCGTCCCTTAATTTTACGTCTTAAAGAATCAATAATACCTGCAGCGCACATTCTAAAGCCATTATGGGAAATATAAATCCGACGATCATCCAGATGCTCAATTCTAAACTTGCTATATGAATCTGTCTTCAAACCAAGAACCTCCATCTGTGTTGGTTGCATAGCGTAATAAACTCCGTAAGTAGTACCCTGTAGAATCACTTGTAATTGTTTCCCATTAGCCGAATTAACTTCTTTAAATTCAGCGTGAATATAGCCTGTACTATCCATTGTCTTATTATCCTTCCACAGCCAAATGCCGCGAGCAGGTGAATTCACTCCTTCGTTTTGGGCTGTATACGCGAATGTCAAAGTTCCTACATTTACAATACAAAACCTTTTCAAAAAATATAATACAAAAAAAGGTCTAGGCAGTGTTTGTTTTATATTTTCCACACTTGATTTTAAGCTCTCAGTCGTGTTAGCGTACATATCATCTTGTGTTATCGTAAGCAACATGAACGATAAGTCTTGTAAAAATTTGTATTTATCTTTATGTTGTCCTTTGCTAATACTGCGGTAAGTTTCTATCGGTGCATCCAGCAACATTTCAAATAATTCCGAATTCATTGGGTCATAAATAGTCCATAACAATTTGGGCAACATAAGAAAATCGTGCTTTGAAACAAGTTTTTTTATGGCTTGGGCGATTATACGTTTAGCAATATGCTTAGGATGATTGTAGAATATCTCTTTTAGTTTGGCTTCAGCTTCAAAAACATTTTTCAAAGCTATGACATAGGTCAATTCATCGGCAAGTTTAGTTATTAGATCTGGTTCCATTATAGGGCATAATTGTTTTAAGCCTACTTCTCCTGATTTTAATGTATTGTGGGCAGTGGCCAATATTTCTGCATATCTAGGTATTAGTTCTAGGTCCTGTTGAGTGCACAATTCGTCAAATCTTCGTTGTCCTTCTTTGAATAGCTCGTAGACTGGGTTTGACAAGTCGTAACTTTCGCCAAAAACAGGCGACGATTGTATAAAGCAAATGAGTACCACCGTCAAAACTATTTTGAATGTTTTCATTTTAAAAAATTTAATTCAACTGATATCGTTTCTTTTTGCAGCTGATATTTATACGTTTTCTCTTGGATCTTATTTATGTTAAATTAATAACTAATGCTGATATTTTTGTTAATGTAATAGTTAAGAAGTAAATGATTATACAAATTTCGTTAGCGGGCTTTAAAAGCAATACAATAATAACTTTTTGGAATTAATAAATTGCCTATGTATGTAAGACAAATATATATATATATATATATATATATATATATATATATATATATATGTACATATATATCGTTACCTAAAACGCAAAAGGCCCTAACTAACCAAAAATTAAAATAGGACTTTTTCATTGATTCTGATGTATTGCATCAACACAAATGTCCATAAAAAATCTGGAATCTTTCGTCCAAAATGAGAGATTTTATTAACAAAAAACGAAAAGCCCTACCTACAAAATAGTATACGATAAACGCTTACATACATAACTAACAGTTTGCATTATATGCAACATTGATACTTGTCAAAACCACTGGTAGGTTTTACATGAAAAATGGAAGAAAAATTAATTATAAACAGTTTAAGGCAATTTATCAATTTTCCATTTTAAATAGTTATTTGCTTGTCCTGTAAAATTTTCAAAATGTTAGATAGGGCCTTTTGAGTTTTAGGTAACGATATATACCTACCTATGTACCTTGTACATAGCTAGTACTGATTTCTAATCGTTGGATTATTTTAACTATAAATGTAAACTTTCAGTGTTGCCCAATAACTATTAGCGAATAATATGATTAGATAAACTTTAAAAAAGATCACGATTACATTACATTATCGTAAAATAATTAAGAGTTATCTTAAATCTGTGGCTTGGAGCTAAAAGGGCATATCGCCTACAAACAAAACAAACGTGTTTATTAGACATGGCTAAAAAGACCCCGTGTAAACTCCCTCTGTGTTTTATTTTTTTTTAGATTCCATATTAAAAAAATCATCTAAAAATAATCGTTATAGACTTTTCACACTTGTTAATATCTACCATCAATTTGCGAAGGTGCTGAAATTAAGGTGTTGAAAAGAAATAAATAGAGCTAAAAATCAACATCTTTATAAGGAGTTCCTATTTCATTGTATTTTATTCAACATCTTCCGATTATTTTAGTGTCATCACTAGGAAAGTGGATTTTTTTTTTATTATTTTGGCTTCACTGGCAAAGTGGCATTTTTTGCAGGCAGAGTAAAAATTTGTCAAGTTTTTCCTTTATTGGTTAAAATATATCAAGAGAACATTTGCCATTTTCTTATGTAGAAAGACATCAAACTACACATCAAAAAAACAGAAGGAGAAACATTTTGTTTGCAGTAAATGGGTGAATTTTTATTTACACAATATACTTTTTTAAAAAAGACGTCACAACTTGAGGGCCAGTTTTTTAACTTTAGGTATTTGCTTAAGCAGCAAAAAAAAAACTTAAAAGAATAAACTATGGCTGAGATTCGAACTCAAGCTACAAAGTCCGTGGTAATTGAGAACAGGAGAGTCAAGCCGAGAACTATCCCCAACTGAAACCCACATTCGGAATAAATTCATGGCCTTTATACCCGAATTTTTGCGTAAAATTATGGCAAATATGTTTAAAAGAGCACGTCTGAATGTGCGAAGCAGCAAATCGCTACGACTTACAGGATACACTTTTCAAATCAAAAAAATGTATAATGATCGACTAGATAAAAAAGTGTTAAACAACCTCATTATTCTGCTTTACCCTGAAAAAATTTGCATTTGAAATTGTAGTTTTTGGAGAGAGTTATAATATTTAAGGAGTGGGCTTTTTATTAGGCCTACATAAAATATAAACTCCTTATCGTGTGGAATTTTTCGAAGTACTTATCTTAACTAACTAAACCTTATTTGAGTTTTGCTAGTTAAGCTCTTCGGATTTTAGACTC
Source organism: Pollenia amentaria (assembly GCA_943735925.1). Lineage (NCBI taxonomy): Eukaryota > Metazoa > Arthropoda > Insecta > Diptera > Polleniidae > Pollenia > Pollenia amentaria. The sequence continues at coordinate 203,841,330 of OX031009.1, read as the reverse complement.
TCATGTACATATATTTTGGCTAAAACTTGATTTTTCCGATGAACATTCACGACTTTATCCTGAAACCAATTGGAATTTTGTTTTCCGGTCTTTGTCGTAATTGTAGCTGTAGACAAAAAAGTGTTGAAAATTTTGAAGAAGGTAAACTGAAGTTAATATATTCAATTTTCAGTTTATCTGAAAAAAAAAACTAAGTAAATAACCTTCTTTTTATAATATTTGTAGTTTCCGCGTAAAATTTTTTTTTATTATTTATATTTACTTTTGGTTTGTAAATAATATTTACATAAAAAACATGTATGTTTGTATAAGTATGTTTATAAAGTAAGAAACAAAGAAACCTTGATGTTAAAATAATAGACAATTTTTTTTAGAAAAGGTGTTTTGATATAGGATAAAATTTCTTATATAAAATATGGTGTTTATTTATTTAGTTCAACAATATAAAATTCAATTAAAAGTGCTATATTCCACTAGACCGAATCTGATATACCCTTCACAGTGGTTTGATATGAACATATATTCGGTGACCGTCCATTCCGTATTATACAGATCAGTACTGCATATCAGCTATTTTTTCTTGGTGAATTATTTTTAAGTAAAAAACCCCTTAAATTGTTCTGTATTATAATGTTCTTTATTTGAACTGGAATATCATTTCAAATGTATTTGACTTTTTTCTCATTACTGAAAACTTACAAAATATTCTATGAAAATTTGTTTAATGAATCTTTTTAATACCTAAAATGATTTATGAATAATGGGGTAAATGTTTAATTAAAATTTAGCTAATTTAATTTTGATTAAATGATTTTTGTAACTTTTTTAGCAATTGACTCTGTTTGAAGCGATGCTTATACGATTATGCTTTGTAAACGATTCTTATAATGGGTGATCCATTTCGAGGTTCCCTACATTTTTAAAGAAAAAAAAAACACAGAAAATTCAAATTTAATGGGGAATGTTTATTATCATTTGAAAGAACATTCTTTGGCATTTATTTTTTGAAGATTATGTCTATCAAATGTTGGCCGTTGCTACGTCGCAGATGGCCCATCCGTTGAGTCCACTTTTCAATGACTCGTTCGGGCATTTGCTTTCCTCCAAGGCCTTAATCGAAGCGGGTTTGTCCGCATAAATTTTAGACTTTACATATCCCCTCAGGAAAAAGTCTAACGGTGTGATATCACACGATCTTGGTGGCCAATTGACCGGCCCAAAACATGAAATTATGTGCTCACCGAAGTGTTCTCTCAATAACTCCATTGATTGATGCGATGTGAGGGATGTGGCGCCGTCTTGCTGAAACCAAATGTCGCCGAGATCATGAGCTTCAATTTCAGGCAAAAAGTCGGTTATCATGGCGCAATAACGTTCGCCATTGACGGTTACGTTCGCACCGGCATCATTTTTAAAGAAAAATGGACCGATGATTCCACCGGCCCACAAACCATACCAAACCGTTGTTTTTTCTGGATGAAGTGCCACTTCTTGAATCTCTTGAGGTTGCTCTTCGTCCCAAATGCGGCAATTTTAGTTGTTTACATACCCATAGAGCCAGAAATGAGCCTCATCGCTGAACAAAATTTGCCTCGAAAACGTCGGATCTCCTTGGAACTTTTCAAGAGCCCATAGAGCGAAGCGATGTCGCTTGGGAAGGCGTAAGTCTTTCCATTCTGAAATGCCAAACAATACTAAACAAAAATAACATGACAGCATGACACGACTCACACGTGAGCTGTCAAAAAAAAGGCTATTGAAAAAAGTATCTCTACTTGAATCACCCCATATAAGAAGTTTTTGTGAAAACAAATTATTAAAATGTTTTTATATTGTGATTTATAATTGCATATATGTCACTGGTGTTATACGTACGGAAAAATCCCTATTCGCAGGAATTTTCTTCTACAATAATGGTAGGGAAAAGAAGGGGACTTTTCATAAATGTGACAAATGTGACTTTTGGAAAAAACTGCACAATTGAACAAACTTATCGAATAGCAAATGTCCTAAGAAAGGCCTTTGAAGAAAAAAAATATTGCTCAGCACTCTTTATCGTTGTGTCTCAAGCTTTTAGTAAAGTCTGGCATGAAGGATTACTACTGAAATTGCAGCAAAACTTACCAGCAAACATACACAAGCTGTTAGAAAGCTACTTAGTCGGTCGTCAATTTATTATTAAAGAAGCCGATTTTTAAGCTCTCCACAGCCAATTAACGCTGGCTACACCCATACTTCAACATTTCGTCGGCTGCTAATTTAATTGTCGTGTGTGGAGTCCGATAGTTTCGAGTAAATTGAGTTTGAAGTTTGAACTCTTATAAAATCCACATACGACATTTAAATAATAAATAAATTTTTTGTTCGTTTTATATGGAAATTTGTCGTATGTTGCAGTTACATACGACATTTAATTTAAAAATTGCTTCAGCATATACCACATACGACAAACTCCACACTCCATACCTCGAAACCCGTATGAGGTATTTAAAAACTGCTTTAGCCAAATGAAAGATCAGTTAGGAAAACGTAAGAAACCGATCTTAACTCAAAACCGCAAAAAATCCACATACCACATTTAAATTATCAACCGACGATTTGCGGACGATACAGCTTTTCTAAGCGTACACGCAAACTGTCAAGAAGCATCTCGTTACTTACAGGATCATATATTTGAACTGGAAAGGTGGTTTAAAAAATGGAGGATAAAGATCAATGAGCAAAAATGCGCACATATAACATTCACATTGCGTCGGGAAACATGCCCCCTATTAAAATCAATAATCAAATAATACCCCAACACTCGCGTGTAAAATACCTCGGTATACATCTAGATCGCCGTTTAACGTGGAAATACCATATATATGCAAAATTAACTCAAATGAAACTAAAAGCAATTCAAATTTAAATATCGATGTGTTTAAAAAGAAATTTACCACTTACTTAAGTTTAAACTTGGACTCGGTAAGATTTTTTTTTTTTTTTGGGTATAACTCTTCTATTTCTGTAAAAAATCCGATATCTTGATATATACACATATATAAAACGGGTCCTTATGTTATACTTTATAGGGTCTAAGATCAATATTGTAGAAGTTACAAACGTAATAACAAACTTATATAAAGCCGCACAGTGGCTGAAAATTTTATTTCATTGGCCACAAGTCCAATTTTTGTTTGTCACCGATTTTCAAAATTTTTATTTTATTTAATAGTAAACATATTACAACTAAGGTAGCCAAAAAATTAGGTGAAAATATTGGTCATTTTGGTCGTGCAATGTTGTTAAACACAACTTTTTTTAAATTCAGAACAAAAATAATTTTTTTTTTTTTTTATATTTAATCCGAAAAAATTATCATTGCTCAAAAACTATCATCCATAATGACCTGCCAGCTCTTTTGCTAGATTGGTAGTCTTATTATCTTTAAAAAAGTAATATGTACGACTATTGTGATATTTATATTTGAGATGTAAAGACATATTTTCTAAACTACTATATTTTTTGTCAAATTTCAACTATAGTATAATAGAACTTTTGCGGATCAAAAGGGATTAAGAAGGTAAAGCCACTGAGGGAAAGGTGAAAGTGTTTTCTCTAACCCTATATATACTCTGGTACCCGTTTGGACCCATCTGTTTAACACTTTTTTAATTTTAATGAAATTACTCCAAAAAATTTTTTTTTTGTTTGAAATTTTTTTTTATTCCGCAAAAATGTTTGCTGAAGTAATAGAAATCGTGTGCTATTGCCTTCAACAAAAATTTTATGATATAGGGAATATTGATCGCGATCGAACAGAATACAGGTAGTACATTTAAAAAATTATATTATTGTTACACAATCAGAAAAACGTATAACTGCCCTGATTCATCCTTATCCGTTATACTACGTTCATACTAGCGTATTTAATAGCAGAATAAAGAGCTTAAACATGCTTTTACGCTAAACAGGTATATTGCGAATCCCACCTTAGAAGGAATTTTTAAATTTTTTTTTTGTTCTTTTTAATTTATTTGTTTTTATGACTCTAATAATATTCTATGGCCCTATAACTATGCAATGCGTTGTTACATTTGTGTCAGGTATTTTGTAGCACATAAATAAAAGGATTTTAAGTTTTTTAATCCTTTTTTTTCTAGTATGAAAAGATTTAAAAGCAAGTGACATTCGGATGCAAACACAGTGGATATAATATATCTGAGCAATAACAACGTTTTACATAAAAACATGGAGAGCTTCAGCTATAAAGAATTGGAAAAAAGGAAACTTAAATTCCTATAGCACTGAAATACAATTGGACTTAGAAAATAAATTATCTGTTTTCATCAAAAATTTAAAACAGCGATACAGGAAAGTTGATTTCAGCAAAGATAGATTTTATAAGAGCTTTGCAAACTGGTTAGAAAACAAACTTTCTGTCCAGATCGCTTCAGAAACTACAAATTAAAACACTCGTGGGAGACCAGAAAAATCGCTGGACAACTGTAGCGATAAATCTAAGAGGCGGAAGCTTAAGGATATCAATGAAGCAATCGGATATGAAAATATTCAAGATACTTCCCTACATCAATTACGATCGCAGAAACAATTGCCAAAAGTGGATATCATTGAAAAAGTTGTTAAAGCTAGTCCATTGAGAACAAAACGGATTCTTAAAAGTATACCAACTCCGAGCGATGCAAAACAATTCACAAATGAGGAGGAATTAGCATTATTTCTGGATTTGAAATTAACAAAACAGCAATATATTCAGCTGAGATTGCGTGCGATTTAAAAACGCTCAAATCTGTTTCCAGCACATCATCACATAACAGCAGAAATGAGTTAAAGAAATATGGAAACACAAAGTTAATTCTTTTTTGTAAATGGGGATGTGATGGTTCTTCCGGACAAAAACAATACAAACAAGTAGTATGTGAAAATATTTCGGACTCAGATATTTTCATTGTATCATTTGTACCATTGATCCACAATAACAGGTGTGGATTTTAACCTCATTTTTATGATGAAGAAATTTACTCTAGAAAATTTGGAGATTTTGCTAAGGAAACTGCAAAAATATATACAACCAAGTATCCATGGAGAAATATGTATGTTACAGTTCATTAAATCCTTTATCATGTCATTAAATATCAGTTGGTGCCACTTAGAGATTTATCAGAGGAAGCTCAGAAAAAAGGAATAAGGATTACAGATTTTATAGAGAGCACAATACTAGAAAAATTTCACGAAATTCCACAAATGAAGATCTATTTAATATATTATTGGCAACGTCAGATCCGTTCATCTCCAGTATTCAAATTCAATGGAAAGTGGAACATCGGGATTTAGATGAAGAAGTCAAAAAACTTCTAAAGAACAGAAATAACACAAAACAGAATATGGAATATTTGCAATCAATCTTTCAATTAAATGAACAATAATTATAATTCATTCGATCTAAGACAGACATGTATTAGTAAAAAAATAATAATAAGCAGAACCTCACATTGTTACAAAAGCTATTAAAATCTATTGCTGCTTTTATTTTTAAAAGGCTTTTTATCCACATATGTGTAAAATGTTTTAATAAATAAGAAATGTTCAAAAAATAAATACCTATATTTTCGTATCAAAATTTAAAAAAAAATCAGAATTCAGCGGATTTATTTTGCTAATATTAACAAATTTAACAGCAAAAAATAATAGATTTTTCTGTATATTTTAAATAATTACCCCATTATTACAAAAAATGTTAATGATTATTATTTTAATCCAAATATGCCATTTTGAAATAATTAAAAAAAAAACCATATTTCACGCTAAAGTTAAAAAAATCTAATGTTCCACTTTGCCTTTAAATTCCCCAATAACTACTCAACCGATTTTAATGAAATTGAAAGTGGAGAAAGTTAAAGAATTTATCTGTCGATTAAAAAATTTCACTAAAATACTCCTTCGGTTCAAAAATACTCCTTTTTCAAAAATTTTCAGCCACTGTGAGCCGTTTACCTTCGGTGAAGGTAATTTAAAATATTTTTATTTATTTATCTATTTCAACAAAAACCAAACATAATTGTTTCTATGACGCAAATATTTTTTACGAAAGTCGTATCCAGAACAATTTAGAAGTAAGAAAGTATGTATAGTTGGTAAAGCACGACCATATTTTTTCAATATTTATTTATGGAATCTTCATATATTGAATATGAAATAAAATCTTATCCTAATACTTTATTTTATGTCCTGCCAGTGACAGGCAAAAAATTTCGTAATCACGGTTTCTGTTCACATATGTAGGTGTTTATCGCACTTCTGATTGGGTGAGTGCTATAGTGTCTCTTCTCCTTAAGCGAGTGTGGCCGCCATAATTTAAAATATTTCGACCTAGTGGATTTGGGCTTGAAGACGGTTTAAATATTTTACTGCAAAATTTAGTGTGCTGAACGGGCACATTCCTAGAGGGTGGAGGAAGGTCAGGGTGGTTTTCATTCCCAAGGCGGGAAACCCCGGTCACTCTAAACCCAAGGATTGTAGACCAATCAGCTTATCGTCTTTTCTTTTGAAGACGTGGGAAAGACTGATTGATCTACATCTGAGGACGAAAATTGACGCCGGCATCATCAACGGCGCTTAACACACCTATCTTAAGGGTAGATCTGTTGAGAGTGCGCTTCATGATGTGGTTGATTATGTAGAGCGGGAATTGCGAAGCAAGGAATACACCTTGGCGGCATTCCTGGATATAGAGGGCGCCTTTAACAATTTGAAGATAGAAGGCTATTACGCAGGTACTGGTGGATCTAGGGGTTCCGTTGTTCTTGGTCGAATGGAGTTATTCAATCGGACTGGGGAAACGAACGCTTAAAGAAACTGGTGGGGATAGTTCTCTCTCCCTTATTATGGCTTCCAGTTGTCAATGTCGTTCTGGGACTTTTTGACAGAATATATCAGAAGATCGTGGTCTATGAGGAAGATGTAGTGATATTGGTATCGGGCAAGTTTCTGTCGACAATTAGCGAAGTCATGCAAGGGGCGCTGGGTGAACTGTCAGAATGGGTGAGTGGGGGAACTGGGAGTTAATTTGGAGAAGATGGAGTTGGTTCTTTTTACTAGGAGGTACAGGGTAGAGAATTTTAGGCTGCCGGTACAAGGAGGAGTAGAGCTTAGACTTAGTATCTAGGAGTTTTTCTGGACAGCAAGCTGTCATGGGGAAGGAGTACTCAGGAGAGACTTAAGAGAGGTCTCAATGCCTACTATGCCTGCAGATCATCGATAGGTAGGTAGATGGCTGTACACTTCGTGGTTAGACCCACTCTTACGTTTGGATGTTGTGTTTGGTGGGAGTGACAGGTGCCATGAGAAGTACTCCTCAAGCGGCCCTGGATGTCATTCTTCATCTTCTGCCTATTGAGCAGTATGTGATGGGAATGGCAGTCAGGAGCATTCTGAGGAAGTAAGGATTGATGGGGCATTTCACACAGGGTTACTCGCGGATCCTGGGTGAGATTGAGGCTGGTGGTTATTGTGTAGGATAACCCGGCTCCACGGATTATGGGGGCACAAGGGTAGATTTTGGGCGGTTGCCGCAGGTTATAATGCCTTCTAGGGAGAGTTGGTTAGGTAGGAGCAGATTATTTAGTGGACTTACTATGTTCGCTGATGGCTCGAAGCTGAGAGGAACGGGTGCAGTGTTTCTCCGGCGGAGGCTCTGGGGGTCTTGAGGGCCGTGGAACTGATAAGTGACAACATTGATAGGAGCTCGGAGGTTACTATATACGTGGACAGCCAGGCGGATCTTATGACCGTAAGGGGCTATTATGTGAACTCCAAGCTAGTTGATGGTTGTAAGAGGGCTCTGGAGGGAGCATTAGGAGGGTATGTGTTGAGATTGTGCTGGGTGCCGGGTCACTGCAACATAAATGGCAATGAGGTGGCTGATGAGTTAGCAGGACAAGGCTCAGAGATGAAGGATCCTAACTGAATGGAGGCGGTTAGGCCTTCAATAGGCATGGAAGGATCGGGGAATGGCTTCTGGACGCGACCAGTTAGGCCTAGGGGAACCGTCCGGACTGCCGGGTATCACGGACGCTGTGGCCGGTGCTTATTAAGTCCGATTCGGAGTTGCTTTTGGGCAGGAGTAGGGCCTGCGTTAGGACCATAATAGGAATTATCACGTGCCACTGCATGATAGGTAGGATGGCGGTGAGGATGTGATCCGACTTGTCGGATATGTGCGGGTTGTATGAGGATCCGGAGGAGTTAGATACAGTTGAGCACATGCTGTGCCACTGTCCCAGGCTACATGGCAGTAGGCTGAAGTGGCTGGGCAGCAGATTTCTAGGTAAATTAGGGGATGTCTCGGGCTGTGGACTCGAGAGTCTGATTCATAATGGGGATGGCCTGGCTACGTGGTAGGAGACTAGGTGCTAGCCGCACATAGGGCGGATTTGCGTTGAGTGGGGTTTCTCTCGGGTTTGGTCCGATATCATCAGTTCTTATCTATCATTTTTATCTTTTTTACGCTTTCGCTTTTTATTTCACCTACTTTCCATCTATTTATATCTAAACAAGGCATCAGACTGGGCCATATTGGTCTCCTGGATGAAAGTGTGAAGGAGACTTCACACCAGCCTTTCTACCTACCTACCTACCTACTGCAAATTTTTTTAATGAACTGCCTTTAGTTTTGAGCTTGAACTGCTTGAAATGTTATATATACATTCTTGCTCGGTGACCTTTATCCTCCATTGTTTTAACCACTTTTCCAGTTCAAATATATGATCCTGTAAGTAACGAGATGCTTCATGACAGTTTTCGTGTACGCTAAGAAAAGCTGTATCATCTGCAAATGTTGAAGTTTGAGTGTAGTTGTTTGTTGGCATGTCCGAAGTATAAATTAAGTATAATAGAGGGCCAGGGATGCTGCCTTGTGGGACTCCAGCGTCAATTGGCTAAGGATAACTTAAAATATCGAATCCTTTAATAATAAATTTACTATCGACACAAGGCTTTCTAATAGCTTGTGTGTGTCTTCATGCCAGACTTTTTCAAAAGCTTGCGCGGCATTTTTTTTTTTTTTTCTTCAAAAGCTTTGCTTATGATATTTACTATTCGATGAGTTTATTCAATTGTGCTGTGCTTTCTTCTAAAACTCAATTGATGGTTTTGAATGCTACTATTTTCATTGAAAATAGGTAATGAGCTAATAGGCCCGAATGGCTCAACTTTTGTGCGATCCTTTCCTGGCCTTGGTATCATCGTTACTAAGGAAACCTTCCATTCTTGTGGGTAGTATTCAAGGCTTAAAATAGCATTAAACATAAAGAGAATAAGTTTCTTTGCTATGCGAGGTAGCTCCAAAAACCTTTTTTTAACGGATCTTATCAATATCGGGTGCCTTCTTGGCGCTTGAATCACAAATAGCCTTTTCGATTTCTCTTAACTCAAATCTTAGGGGAAAAGCTGCTCTAGAATTCACAGGCGGTAACTCGACTGCTTTATCTTGCAATACATTCGGGATAAATATGTTTTTTAAATGACTAACAAATAGATATTCTTTTTCAATATCATTTCTTGCCCAACTTCCATTTAGGTTACTTAATGGTGGCTAAGATATAACCGCTCTATTGAGATTTCTAGCTAATTTATATTGAGATTTCTAGCCATAATGAGTAGTCTGATTGTGGAGTTGCATCGAGTTCCTTATGATATTTTTCCAGGGAAGCCGTTTTCTGAGACTGCAGCAACTTTCGTATCATTTTTGTGCACTTTTGGAATAAATTCTTAAGTTGAGGGGATCTGTGGAACTGCCCGACCATATGATACCCTTTATAACAGCATGTTTATTTATTTATTTATTTATTTATTATTTATTCGTGTGATCTTCTACAACAAAACTTAAGTTTTAAAAATAGCAGAAGTATACAATTATGCACAAGCACCAAGCCTATTGAAAATGGGGCAAATCGGTCCATATTTTCATATAGCCCCCATACAAGCTGCTTTCCGGAATAGGGTATTTGTGCCCACTATCAAGCCCATTAATGAATGAAATTTTAAGCATAGATAGATTCATATTTATATGGCCACATAAGCTATAATTTTTTTTTAAAATAGCACCTCGAGGGGAGATAGGGAGTGATTTCTGCATCTCCGAATTCTTATATACTGTGGTGTAGAGTATCATGTGGTCGGGCTTGACCCACAATACTTTCTTACTTGTTTTTATTTAATTTTATTTTTTGTGTTTACAAAAAAAACAGCGGTTTTCGTTAGTTTTAGAGCAAAAATAACAAAACAAAAAGTTATAAACTTATTATAATGGCGTAGCCTTTCATGCATTTATTAATCGAAATCATGCGCATAAAACATGCATTAAAAAGTTAAAAATATGCCTTAAAAACTAGTAAATTATGCATGTTTTATTAAAAGCTATATATTAATTTGTAACGTTACTAACTGATTCATCATCCCAGAGCCTAAACGCCTAAAGCTACAAACTTAAAATTTGGACAGGAGGTTGGTCTCGCCCCAAGTCGATCCACTAAGACAGGATTTTTGGAAACTCCAATGTTTAGAGGGTAAAAATGGGTAAATACGGTTGCTTTATATCTCCAAAACTAAAAGAGATAGAAACAAACATATACAAATACGAATTTGGTACCTTTTCGAAATTCGAACATTGAATGGGTCTGTGTGGGTGAAGGACCAGAGTTAAGCTCGGATTTCCTCATAAAATACGTTTCATTTCTTCTTTTTAGTTTATAATATTCAATCGTTATTTCAGTATGATGCTGACTTATCTGAGGCTCTTTCTTAACTAACTTGACCCTAGGATTACCGTCTTGGTCTGGCCAGACAATATTTGTGTTTTGCTTGCAATATTTTTTGAATATAACAAAAAATCAAAAAACCAGGGCAGTGAATTCTAAAATTGATATGTGCTGAAGCGAATGAAACTTGTTTGGATATGATTGGAGCAAATAAGAGGGGTGAAATTCCATTTTTATGTAAAAGTCTATGAAATTAAGCCTGGCCAGACCAAGTTTTTTTTTTGGTTGCAATTTCTTTCAAATAGGACAGAATATTAAAAAACCGAAACGTGAATTCTACAAATGATATGTTCTGAATCGAATGAATCAAGTTTGAATCAAATAAGAAAACTACGGACATTTATGTGCTTATTTGAATTTAACTAACAAACCTAAATCAAAACTCGTTTCAGCTGTGGTAGATGTGAATAAGAAATGTCTGAAATTAAGTACCTCTTTTTGGATGACTTGAATGTGGAATAAAATAATGAATTAATAAAATTGTTGAATAAATATAATATAATATAATATAATATAATATGCATTTATAAGCAAACGTTCGATAAAAAATATATTTATTTACTTTTTATTTAAATGGGGGTTTTAGCTGTTATAATTGTCGTCTGGCCAGACCATGAGGATAACTCAGTGGTAAAAAGTTACCGAGAATCCTCGGGTTAAATAAGACTTTACAAACTAACAATTCATGGTAAGTACTAACAGGATTATCGTATAAATGCAAAAGAGGAGTAATAGATAAGTAATTAGGCGTCATCTACGTTTTACACTGGTAGTGATACATATCGTTGGCTGATAATTTAATTGTCGTATGTGGATTCCGATAGTTTCGAGTAAATTGAGTTTGAACTCTTATAAAATCCACATACGACTTTTAAATAATTAATAAATTTTTTGGTCGTTTTATATGGAAATTTGTCGTATGTTGCAGTTACATACGACATTTAATTTGAAAATTGCTTCAGCAAATACCACATACGACAAACTCAACACTCCATATCTCGAAACCCGTATGAGGTATCGAAAAACTGCTTAAGCCAAATGAAAGATCAGGTAGGAAAACGTAAGAAACCGATCTTAACTCAAAACCGCAAAAAATCCACATACGACTTTTAAATTATCAACTGACGATATGTTAATTAAAGACGTGCACGGATATATCTGTTTGTACAAGTTTCTGTGTGTTTACTAAAGTGAGTGTGTATGGATGAGTTGTCGAGTGTTTCTGATATAAGTTGATATGGATATTTTTTGTAACATAGTGGATATGAGTTGATAAAAAGAGAATTTGAGTAACATATCTGTTTATATCTGTTTTACAAAAGCAGATACTAGTTGATACTGATCGAATACAATGAGTTACTCATAGTACGATGCCGTTTTTTTCAATTGTCTTTCAACGAAAATATTTTGTTTTTGTAACAAATTCTTTGATGCCCTTAAAAGGATCGGGTCTTTTCGTTCAAGAGACATGTAGAAAAAAATTATTGAAAAAAAATTACCAAAAAAAAAACCACATGTATTTTGATTTTGTAACAAATTATTTGATGCCCTTAAAAGGATGGCGTTTATTCGTTCAAAAGACATGTAGACAAAAATTATTGAAAAATATAATAAAAAAAAATTACCAAAAAAACAACACATGTATTTTGTTTTTGTAACAAATTTATTGATGCCCTTAAAAGGATGGGTCTTTTTCGTGCTGTGGTATTGAAAATTGCTGAGCAACAACAACAAAATTAGCAAGAAGCGTTGCGATCAGGCCTGCCATATTTACCGATTTTTTTCTCTAAATTATCAAAGTGCCTATTTACCGATTTTTTGATAAAAACTTAAAACACGGTAGCTTTTGGTTTGTGTTATATACATTTTTAATTTTGGGTAACTTTTAACGTTACAAAGAGACAACTGTTATTAATTCAGCGCTTATACTTAAGGAAAATGGGTTAGATTTATTCCATATATGTACATATGTATGTAGTGTTTGTCTAACCCATCACACACACACATTATGAAAAATATTCAACTAGGTATAAAGAAAAGAATTAACTCCAAATGAAAGAAAAAAACTTAACGATTTTTTGACCAAAGCTAAAAGAAGAGATAATTTATTTTTCTAAAGGAAAAAGGGATTAGATATTCGGAATTATTTCTTTTTCATAAGCAACTTTATTATATTCAACATTTTTCATTTTTCGAATTTATTCATAGAATAAATTCGAAAAATGAAAAATGTTGGAAAAAGGGATTATTACTTACAAAAGAGTAAAGTTAAGCTTAATTTATATTCACTGTCAATGTTAATATTTAATTTTATAGGATTATATGCAATTGAGGATAAGGCTTATACCTCCGGTAGCCAATTTAATTTAAGAAAGTAAAGTAAATATTCAAGTTTTTTTTGCAAAAAGAAAATCAGATTTAAAATGCGAGAATTCTTCCACCTTAAAATTAAATTTCGATATCCACCGAAAAATTAATCTTTGCAAGGAATTATTTTTTTTAAAGATTATTTCAAATTTAATAATTCGATTTTTATGCTTATATTTAAAGTTATTTAATAAAAGTGTCAAACTCATATATGTATAATAATAAAAAAATTAAAACAAAAACTTTTTATATCCATAAAAACAATTAACCAGGAACGGTGGCAGTTATAACTGGTATCAAAAAAGTTCTTTAATAACAGTTATTTCAAGGATCGTAACAGTTATAAAATAAGCGACAAAAAAAATCATAGAAAAAATGTCTGTCTATGTAAACATTGTACGTAAAGTTCAGGTCGCAGTTTTCAAAATAAATTGCTGAAATTTGGTACAAAGGTTCTAATTGTCCTAAGGAACAAGCATATTGTCAATGGTGAGAACTTTGACATGAATCTTAACTTCATAAAATAATGGCGTGGTCCATGATTGCCCATGGGTCCCTAAGCTACACTCTTGAAAAGTTATCTCTAAATATTGTGGTGTGGAGCATCGTAGGATCGGGCATGCAGACTACTTTCTTATTTGTTTGTAATGGATAATAGCAACCAAAAAAATAAATTATTTGTTTATAATGGAAAAATAAATGCTTTTTTATAATACATATTTCAAACCGAAAAATTTTTTGGTTGCCCCTTATCTCCACTTCTTAGGGGGCTCCCATACAAATATTGCGTTTTATGAAATTCTTAAATTAATTAAAATTTGTCGACTTTTGTGAATAAAATCAAAAGTTGCTAACAGATTTTAATCATTTATGGCCTGTTTTGTTTGCAGCTTCGTTTTTTATATGTCTGCAAAAAATTAGAAGCCGGCTTGTCTGTTTTTTCTACTAGCATAGTGTTATCAGGATTACATTATATTATCGTAAAATAATCAAGAGTTATCCTAAATCTCTGGCTTGGAGCTGAAAGGGAATATGCCAATAAATTGCTGTTAATTATTGCATTAACAGCCTGTTTTTAGAAAATGAAAATATTTGTTCGTTCGTAAAAAAAACGAACGAAAACTGATTTAGGTTTTCATAAAATTAAAACACATTTTAAGTGAGTGACTGAAAAAGCTTTCATTTTTTCCACACACGTTTGGTTTTTATAAAATGAACATCTTCGTAATAAATGAACACAAATGCCAAAATAAGACGATAAGTAAAAGGCATTCGTTTAAAAAAATAAATAGAAAATAAAAAGGATATTTTACTAAAAGAACCCTTAATTATTTACAATATTATTAAAGGTTTGTGTATCTATATATATGTATATGTATATAGAATTGTAACATTATTGATTTATGATTTATGTCAAACATGAATAGACGAAAGCTTTTAAATGTTTTTTAAAAACCAATTTTAAAACGTTTTCGTTTTAATACGAAAACTTCAAGTGAGAACACTAGTGTTTTACAAAAACAGGCTGTAAGTCTCTCTTTTATTTTCCTGAAACATCCAATGTTTAATTTTATCTAGAGCAACTTCATAAGTGTGTTGCTAGCCCATTTCATTAACCCTGAAAAGTTAGTCTTCGTTTTAGTACATTAAAGCTACTGTTAGTCGAATTGACGAAATTAAAAAAAAATCTAGCGGAACGATTTTTAAAGTAAAAAATCAGCAAAAAGTTTTTTAGTTAGGCATTTAATTAAAAACTTAAATTAAATAAAGCATAAAAAATATAAGTTTTTCTTCTCTTTCAAAAGTTGATACGAATTTTTACTCAGTTTTGTGTTTTAAATTTTTATTTTTTAAAACTTGCGTCATCAGCCAACATAATTTAAATGCACATTAAAAAGTAATATGTAAATGAGCTTCGTCGATTCGACGAACAGTAACCATCCAGGGTTAAGAACTCATCTATAAAATAAAAACTTCAATTTCATTATTCTCAAAAGGGAATATTTTGACATTGACCCTTTTAGTTTCAAGCCTCAGAAATAATATGACTTTTTTTTTTTTGAGATCACATATTAAAAAAATCATCGAAAAATAATCGTTTTAGACTTTTCACACTTATCAACATCTACCATCACTTTGCGAAGGTGTTGAAATTTTTCCATAAGAAACACATAGAGCTAAAAGTCAATATATTTACAAGATGTTCATTGTATTTCAGTCTACATCGTCTTTCTTCACTTGGAAAGTGGAAGTAAATTCTTGTATTATTTTAGCATCACTGATAAAATGACATTTGTTTTCCAAGCAGCGTTGCCATTTGTCAAAGTTTTCCTTTTTTGGCTTAAATATAGCAAGAAAACATTTGCGATTCTCTTACACAGGGTCTCCACCTGATATAAGATATAAGATTTTTATATCAGCAAACGTCAAATTCAATCGCAGAGAGTATTATTAAATGTTATGAGACAGTTGTTATGAGAAATCTTATAACAATTATCTTATAAGATGAGCTGTCCAAAATACACATGCATACACACATATAAAACAATAATAAGCTACCATTATTAAAATCTGTAATTTATAAATGCAAAGAGTGCCAATCTTGTAAAAAGTGCTTAAAAAATCAATATTTTAAACTAAAAAATCAAATAACAACATAAAAAGAATAAAAAATAATAAAAACGATACAAGTTTACTGTACGAGAATCAGTCGATTATGAAATCTTATAAGATACGTGTTCCCCTTGTTTAATATTAAGATTAACATGAAGAAATGTGCTCTCTCATTCTGCCGACGTTTTCTCACATATTATATCAGATATTATCTCAGGTGGAGACCCCGTGTTAAGCAGAAAAACATCAAACCACATATCAAAAAAAAAGAAGGAGAAACATTTTGTTTGCAGTAAATGGGTGAATTTTTATTTACACAATATACTTTTTTAAAAAAGACGTCACAACTTGAGGTCCAGTTTTTTAACTTTAGGTATTTGCTTAAGCGGCAAAAAAAAATTAAAAGAATAAACTATGACTGAGATTCGAACTCAAGCTACAAAGTCCGTGATAATTGAGAATAGGAGAGTCAAGCCGAGAGCTATCCCCAACTAAAACCACCATTCGGAATGAAACAATGGCCTTTATACCCGAAATTTAGGGAAAAGTTATAGCAAATATATTTGAAAAAGGACGTCTGAATGTGCTTTTAAATTACGTACACAATTTGTTGTGTTTTCTATAAGAGTTTTTTAATTAATGAAAACATATTTTCATATATTTGAATTACATTTCATAAACAACCTATTCAATTAATAAAACTAATAGTGCATTTACACTTGTAATTTTCAAACTAGTTTATGATCGTAAACTACTTTCATAAACTAATCGTTTACATCAGCAGTTTTGACAGTTAACAGTTTAACAGCCGTGTCACAAAACAGCTGCCTTCAGTAAAAAAAAACTTAAAAACGTTGGTGCACGTACATTTATACATACGATAAACATAAATTTTATTTTCGTTATCCATATTATAAAAAACAATTTGCAATTAATTTTTTTAAGGTTTTTCTTGATGTGTTCCTTTTTTTAACGCAAACTTTTTTAACTTAATTTTTTTTTTTTTTTATGAAATGTCAAATATCACTAGCGTTGCCAGAGCAAAATTTGAAAAGAACAGAGTTGCATTAACAAAAACTGGTTGTTTGCAACTAGTTAATCTCAAAAGCTAGTTACAAACGTGTTTATAATTTGTATGGATAAACAAGTTTCTTAAACTAGTTTATCATCATAAACAACTTATAACCTGTTTATGGTGTAGGTGTAAATGCACTATAAGTAAACAAAGTATAATTTAAACAAGTACATTTGTGAATTCAACATGTGCGAAGCAGCAAATCGCTACGACTAACAGGATACATTTTTCAAATAAAAAAAAAACAAATTTATAATGATCGAATAGATATAAAAGTATTAAACAACCTCATAATTCTGCGTAACCCTGAAAAAGTTTGCATTTGAAATTGTAGTTTTTGGAGAGAGTTATAATATTTAAGGAGTGGGCTTTTTATTTGGCCTACATAAAATATAAACTCCTTATCGTGTGGAATTTTTCGAAGTACTTATTTATCTTAACTAACTAAACCCCATTTGGGTTTTGCTAGTTAAGCTCTTCGGAATTTAGACTTTCATGTATATTTTGGCTAAAACTTGATTTTTCCGAAGAATATTCACGACTTTATCCTGAAACCAATTGGAATTTTGTTTTCCGGTCTTTGTCGTAATTGTAGCTGTAGACAAAAAAGTGTTGAAAATTTTGAAGAAGGTAAACAGAAGTTAACATATTCAATTTTCAGTTTATCGGAAAAAAAAAACAAAGTAAATAACCTTCTTTTTATAATACTTGTAGTTTCCGCGTAAAATTTTTTTTATTATTTATATTTACTTTTGGTTTGTAAATAATATTTACATAAAAAACATGTATGTTTGTATAAGTATGTTTATAAAGTAAGAAACAAAGAAACCTTGATGTTAAAATAATAGACAATTTTTTTTAGAAAAGGTGTTTTGATATAGGATAACATTTCTTATATAGAATATGGTATTTATTTATTTAGTTCAACAATATAAAATTCAACTAAAAGTGCTATATTCGGCTAGACCGAATCTGATATACCCTTGTGGTTTGATATGAACATACATATATACGGTGACCGTCCGTTCCGTATTATACAGATCAGTACTATATCAGATATTTGTTCTGGGTGAATTATTATTCCTACACTAAATCCCGCGATGCTTATTTAGGTTTTCATAAAATTAAAACACATTTTAGGTGAGTGACTAAAAAAGCTTTCATTTTTTCAACATACGTTTGGTTTTTATAAAATGAACATCTTCGTAATAAATGAACACAAATGATAAATAAGACGATAAGTAAAAGGCATTCATTTAAAAAAATTAATAAAATAAATAGAAAATAAAGGGGATATTTTACTGAAAGAACCCTAAATTATTTACAATATTATTAAAGGTTTGTGTATCTACATATATATAAGTATATTTATATAGAATTGTAACATTAATGACTCATTGATTTATGATCGTACAGCCTAAACGCCTGAAGCTAAAAACTTGATATTTGTACCGGTGGCTGGACTCTTCCCAAATAGATCCACTAAACGGGATTTTTGGAAAGTCGAATGTTTAGGGGGTAAAAAGGGTAAATTCGGTAACCTTATATTTCCAAAACTTAGAGAGATACAATGAAATGTTATACTTATGGTTGTCTTTAAAAAAATAAGTGGACGAGTGTCTGGTACTTTTATGAAATTCTCTTCTTTCACTGAGTATTTTGGTACTTTTTTGTCATCCCACCTCGTAATTTCTTTTTTGGTACTTTTTTTAAAAAAACATTTTTCTCCATTCCCACTACAATATTGAAATTCTTAATAGTTCAACGGGGAGAAAAAAAGTATCCAAAAGGCTAAATACGCGAAATTAAATGTCTTTCTATTACTTTTGTGTTCTGCGAATGGTACTTTTTGAATTTGTTATAATATTGAAGAGACTCAAAATTAAGCTGTAAGGTCCTGAGTGATTATCATCCCATACAATAAAAAATGTTAGTAGAAGAACTATAACCTTTGGTACATAAATATGATCATAAAAAAAGGACCCGACAAAGTAGCGAATTAAATGCTAGCTAGCATTTAAACAAGTTAAAACCTAGAAAAATAAACTTTGGCATAAAAATATGCTTACGAAAGGAAAGGACACGTTAATAAAGTAGCGGGTTAAATGCTACTAATTACATAAATATGTATTTACAGGTTCAAAAAATTCTAGAAACAAGTATGTACATAAGTATTGTAACGGTCGTACTAGTCCTACCACTTCGGAAAATATGCTACCTATGAATCCGGCCGTGCTCAGGGAAAATGAGGGGTGTTCTTTCTTCCTTATAGGTAGACTAAACCATTAACAAAATAGTTTAATAAAGGTAGCAGAAAATTAATTTTCTAAGTCGATCACAAAAACAAAGATAATTTAAATAAAAAAAAATTAAAAAAAAACAAACTATGAAACAAAACGGAAATACGCGAAGGAGTTCATATTGAGGACCAAGATAGAATTAGCCCTCTGTCTCTACCCACCCTACCATGCTATTTTTATTCTCATATTCTCCAAATAGCCCAACAATAACCCGACATTATTGTACCTAAACTTTTCGTGGAATTATTTACAATTTAGTAAATCAACGTGAATTAAAAGTACATTTATTTATTCAAAAGATAACTTATTTATAATAGAAAACATAGTAAGTTTAGAGAATTAAAAAAAAATGAAACAAATTTGATTAATAAAATGAATGAAAAATTAATAATAACAATGTTAAAAAAAAAACCAAAATAGAAATAAAAGCAATATTTAAATTTCAAATTTGCGTTATATATGTATGTAGGTAGTATATGTATGTATGTTTATAGTATATGTATGTTAATCAATTTTTTTCCATTCTTTTTTTCAATTAATATTTTAATATTTATCATTGTGCAGTAATGGAGTTGAACTTCAATAAAAAAAAATAATAGTTCTTATATGTAAATGTTCACTTACCAAACAAAATCCATCGAAGATCCCAGCGCTGTTATCTCGAAGTAAGTTAGGTTTTATGATAGTTACGTAGGATACAAAGTAATTAAAATTGATGAACAAAAATTTATATTCTTAGAGCAGGGTGCATGTATTTATAGTGTTGAGAATTTATTTATGTATGTTGCGTAATTGGTAAAATAAATAAGTGGTTATGTGTGTAGGGTATGTGCAAACATGTTAAATTTTAAAATTTGATATTTTTACATGTATATAAAGATTTCCTATTTGTTTCTTTCCCTTTAAAAAAAACTAACCGCGTACTTTCTACGTTTTGTTAATTAATGTTACGTTAAAATAAGAATTTACTTTAAAATTAGATTACAAATTTATTTTAAATTTTAACGTGTTATATTTTTTTTCCTTTTTAAATATGTTTATTCCCAATGACTAGCATTAAAATTTGTCTTCATAACCGATATGTTAAACCAGAATGCCAATGTAGTCTAGCAAAACCAAAATTAGAAGTTAAACGTTTAAAAATAAAAAAAAATATATTATTATTCTAATCCTTATTAGTTTTATGTGCACTTGGTGTAGGGTGACCTGTTTAAACTATCGTATGCTTAACCCCAAAACACATCTACCACAAAAATAATATTTCGAAAACTGGAACGATAATGATAATCTTGATAATCACACAATTGTCCAGGTGTTTAACTCCTTACACAGTATTTGAGCTTTCGTTCAAAGAAAGAATTTTCAATGGAATTTTCCTCTTTTTAAACAATCTACATATGTACATAAAACACAGTTACCACACAAATTAGTACAAAATTCCAAAAATGTCAACTTCAAACAGTGACCTTACCTTTTATTTCTTAAATTTTCAATTAAAATTGTTGTCCCTCCTTCTAAAGAAAATATCCAAGCAATCAAATTTAGCAAACCAAAAAAAATGTTTGCGCACTTAACTTTTCAAACCACACACTATAAAAATTAAATTTCAAGTGAAAATTTTTGACAAAATGTTTTTACAAAAAAAAATAAAATTACAAAAGTTACTTATTTGAATTAAAGCAAGTAGAAATTTTTCAGAGTGGAGAAAAAAAAATATTTTATTTGAGATCTCACAAAACAGATACAGTCACTGTACGGTTCTACGAAGAGACTGGATCTGGAAAAGGTCAAAATACATATTACTCCAAGACCTCAGGTCCAAATGTCCTTAGCATGGTAAACGCCCGTGTTCCCACTATCCACGTCCTTTAATTCATAATTAACCTGTCCAATTCGTTTCAAAACTATTGCCTTTACTCCCACAGGTGCAAGTTTTGAGTTGTAGCTATCTATTTTCGAGCTTTGAGCGTAATTTCGACGAATAACTTCCTGACCCACAGTATATGCCATATTTCTGGAACGTAAATTATATATTCTAGCATTTTTATTATACGATTTTTCAATATGATTCATAATTTCTCGCCGGATCAAAGCAAATTCGTCCTGTCTGTTTATTGTAATTTCGGAATCAGTCATAAGTCCCAAATTCGTGAGCAGGTTATAGTCCCCGCCGTGTGTTAGCATAGTCTGCCCAAAAACTATCTGGTATGGAGTTCTATTAACAGATTGATGCACGCTGTTCCTTAAAGCACAGTTTATACTGCTAATATATATGTCCCATTCCCTTTGATCCTTCCTAATGTAATGCCTCATTTATCGAGCGATTTACTCGCTCACTGGCATTCACTTGGGGACTGTATACCGCAGTTAATAAATGCTGAATACCTCTTTCCCGAAGAAACTCCTCAAAATCCTTGCTTCGAAACTGCGACCCATTGTCAGTTACAATAACCTGAGGAACCCCGTAACACGTAAAAATTTCATTCCTTAGGTAATTTATAATATCCCTGGAAATAAACTTTTTCAGTGGTTTCAAAAAAGTAAATTTGGAAAAGTGATCCAAAATAATTAAAATGCCCATATTACCAGATTTTGTCCTAGGTAAAGGTCCAATTAGGTCCATGTAAAGTCTCTGAAAAGGTCTTTCAGTCCTAGTCATTTGTCCCAAAGGCGGTCTCAATATATGTGTTGGAGTCTTCGACGTCCTGCACAACTCACAATCTCCAATATAGTCCCGTACCTCTTTTACCAGTCCTGGCCAATAAAAATACCGTCTTATTCTCTCAAGTGTCTTAGCAATTCCACCATGAGCCGAAGTTGGAACATCATGGCAAGAAAAAATAATACCATTACGAAGTTCCGTAGGCACCCACAACTTCCATAAAAACGATTCATCAGAGCCCCCGGAAGTAAAATCGGTCCTTTTGTAAATGTACTTGTCCACAATCCTAAAGTCAGGTGTCTCCGTCTCACTTAAATTCCGTCTCAACCCTGAATATTCCTCACTATCAAATGCCACAGACTTCAAGTCAATCATAGGCAAACTTTCACACTCCAAAGCCTCTAAAATCATTTCACCTTCATGAGCTCTCGATAATGTGTCCGGAACAACATTTTCCCTACCTTTACGATGTTCAATAGTAAAATTAAAACTTTGCAATTTTAACGACCATCTCGCTAATCGACCTGCTAAATCTCTCTGGCCCATTAACCACTTCAGGCTAGCATGATCCGTCACAACTTTAAATTCCTGACCTTCTATATAAGATCGGAATTTCTTTACAGCCATCACAACAGCAAGGCATTCAAGTTCTGTTATTGTATAATTTCTCTGCGCTCTATTTATCTTATGGGACATGAAGGCTATGGGTCTCTCCACTCCGTCGTCATCAAGTTGCGACAGAACCGCCCCAACCCCACAAGTACTCGCATCGCACTGTAATATAAATGTTTTTGAATAATTCGGGTGAACAAGCAATGGTGCCGATGTTAAACTTACTTTCAATTCATCAAAGGCTTCTTGAGCCCCGTCCGTCCAAACAAACGACCTTTTCTTTGTCAGTAGTTCCGTAAGAGGGTAAGTAACTGTCGAATAATCCCTAATAAATCGTCTGTACCATCCAGTCATACCCAAAAATCTACGTAAATGTTTCAAAGTCTTTGGTTCAGGAAAATCACGAATAGCACGTACCTTATCATCGTCCACTTGCAATGTGCCGTCACCTACTACATATCCAAGATACTTGACTCGTTTTAATGCAAAACAACTTTTCCCCACATTAATCGTTAAACCAGCTTTCCGAAGTTGGGAAGCAACTTCCAACAAGTGAGTCAAATGTTCGTCAAAATTCTGTGAAACAATCAAGAGGTCATCTAAATAAACAAAAACGTGAGATTTCAAATTGTACGGAATAACAATGTCCATCAGTCTACACAAAGTCTGTGGTGCGTTACACAATCCAAACGGCATCCTCGTAAATTGGTACAATGGCCGATTAGGGACAGTGAATGCTGTCTTTTGTTTTGAACTTTCCTCCAATTTAATTTGCCAGAAGGCATCTTTTAAATCTATTTTAGATATACAATAAACTGGAGGAAGTCTTGCAATTAGTCCGTCTATGTTAGGTATAGGGTACGCGTCTTTTACGGTCACAGAATTTAATTTACGGCTGTCCACGCACATCCTTATTTTCCCAGGTTTATCGACCACAACTGCTGGTGATGACCATGGTGAGCAAGGTGCCTCCTCAATCACACCTAGTGAGAGCATTCTATCTAGTTCCCCACATAGTTGCTTCTCAATTGCTGGCGAAATTGGATAGTACCTTTGTTTGATTGGTTTTGCATCACGAGTATCTATACAATGCTCAACGAGAGCAGTGACTCCCAAACCCTCAATCTCGGAGTTCGGAAACGCCGCAATAACCCTGTCAAGCCTACGTCTCTGCTCAGCAGTCAGTTCAAGCTTGTCCGGGCTAGCATCCACACTACCAATTTCCCCAATAACTGGTACTGAAATTTCAAGTCCGAAAAAAGTCCAAAAATCAAAACCACAAATAATTTCCTGTTGTATCGTCGGTACCACCAAAAATTCAAAAAATCCTGTCCGTCCATTAAATAAAATTTCCAAACTAACTGTTCCCGAAATATCCTGTTTTTGTCCGTCCGCTGTCTTCACATTACCATAACATTTCGTAAAACCCGTTAATTCCTGAACCTTGGCAGCCAGTGTACCACCGATCACACTTTTATTAGCACCACTATCTAACAATGCCAAATAAGTTCCGTCTACAATGTCCAAAGATATATAAGGTCTAATATCAGAATTTTGACTTACGATTGGAGAAATAACATAATTTCTATAAGATTTAAGCTTACGATAATAATCGCGAATACGCTTTGTAGACTTTAAACGCCTTTTTGATAAACCGAAAATTCTAGCACGAGCCGCCTCATATTCCATTAGCCGAATATGATATGGTCTTTTCAGAGGATGAACCATTTCAGATGTTTTGCTTTTGTCAATATCCGGTTGATAGATTGTCATGTCAGAGATTCTATTAGTTGATAATTCGGATGTCCGCATTATTTCATTCGGACATCCCGCTGCAAGTTTCCCAGAGCGTCTGTCTTTCTTTTACAATTCGGACATGTTGGTTTATAAACGTTCAATAAACCGCAGCCATAGCAAAAAATGCGACGAACCTCCATGCAGTCAAAGAATGTATGTCCGATTTTATCGCAGTTCCAACATTTTATTTCCGACCTAACTGCGCAAATATCCGCTTCCTTCGAAACCTGTAGTGTACGGTCGTCATCTTGTTCCAACAACTCAGATATTCGTCCTCTGTCCGTTCGACGTAATTCCATCACAAATTTTTCATGTTTCCTGACTTCTCGACGTAGATCAAAAACACTGCTTATATTAAGATGTAAAAGTTCAAGTCTTATCTCACTCCTTAGATTACGAATAAGAATCCCGCAAAGATCTCGTTCTGTCATCGGTGTCCTTAATCTATCTGTCATAGCTGACACTGTCTCTAAATAATCGTTGATATTTTCGGTAGGTTTTTGTTTGCGACGTCTAATGTCCTCTAATAGTTCAAAATCACTAAAATCATTTCCATATTGATCGCGCAAAGCACGTGTTAATGAAAACCAATCCATCTCATTGTTCCGCTTATGGTATCTCCAGTACCAATCCAACGCATTACCATCAAACAAACTATGACCATGTTTGCACAGCAAACTAAAATCACCCCCAAGATTATTAGTAGTTAAAATATTAACCCGGTAAATAAATTCCTCTACGGTCATCTGATTGTCATGACCTGTAAACTTTAACCGCCAGTTACGAATTATATTCAATACCTTTTCAGCACAGAAAGGATCCCTAGAATTGTCATTGTTCAAACGAGGCGACATGCCCGATGCATTCCCTGGCGCAGCAGCCCGTTCACCACTTCGACTTGTATTTAAATTTTGAACTAAGGATCTTAATTCACCAGAAATGTATTCTGCCATTTCTCCTCGGAAAGAACTCAATGACTCTGAAACTATTTCCCGCAACCTATTTTCCCTTTCATTACCCCTATCCCTATTGTCACCAGTAGGCCTTACATCACCCCTACCACGTCCACGCGCCCCCTGCGAAGCATCTCCGCCACCCATATCAACCGTAAAACTTACGTTCGTCGGTTCCTCCAAATTCATCAAATTATCCCTACTTCTAGTAACAGGCATTTTCGCAAAAATATAAAAGAAATATCTCAATTAAACTATCAATTCCACTACTTCGTATAGGTACAAATTGCCAAATATATTTAATAAAAACGATGTTAAAACCTTGAACTCCCTTACATAAAAAAATAATAGTTCAATAAAAAAAAAAAATTTATGAAATTCATTTGAGTTTCCAGATAACAATACCAGTTAAATAAAGAAAAATCTCAATATAAGAACTTCAAAGTAAAAAGAAATACAAAAAAAATCCTATCTGATGCAATATAATAGTATGTACCAAAATCAAATCCAGTACAAAAATCCACCATTTTATCACCAAATATAAGTATTTCGAAAATAATAAACCCAAAAATATTCGTAAGTGTTCAAATTCGAAAAGTATTTTCCCAACAATAAGTCAAGGAAAAAAAATCCACAGCGAAATTTAAACACCTCTTCCCAATAATTATTGATTAAGGTTTCTAATCTCCAAAAGAAAAATAGAATAGAAAAATCCTTAAGTTATATAAAATAAAAATAAAAAAAACAAAAAAAAAAATTTATAATCGACTTCACGGTTATGATCTTATAAAATGAAACATCAGCATAGATGGAAACTAACACCGTATTAACTAAAGAAAAAAAATTAGTAAAGTATAGCGCTGATGCCCCACGTTGGGCGCCAAATAAATATTTATGTAACGGTCGTACTAGTCCTACCACTTCGGAAAATATGCTACCTATGAATCCGGCCGTGCTCAGGGAAAATGAGGGGTGTTCTTTCTTCCTTATAGGTAGACTAAACCATTAACAAAATAGTTTAATAAAGGTAGCAGAAAATTAATTTTCTAAGTCGATCACAAAAACAAAGATAATTTAAATAAAAAAAAATTAAAAAAAAACAAACTATGAAACAAAACGGAAATACGCGAAGGAGTTCATATTGAGGACCAAGATAGAATTAGCCCTCTGTCTCTACCCACCCTACCATGCTATTTTTATTCTCATATTCTCCAAATAGCCCAACAATAACCCGACATTATTGTACCTAAACTTTTCGTGGAATTATTTACAATTTAGTAAATCATCGTGAATTAAAAGTACATTTATTTATTCAAAAGATAACTTATTTATAATAGAAAACATAGTAAGTTTAGAGAATTAAAAAAAAATGAAACAAATTTGATTAATAAAATGAATGAAAAATTAATAATAACAATGTTAAAAAAAAAACCAAAATAGAAATAAAAGCAATATTTAAATTTCAAATTTGCGTTATATATGTATGTAGGTAGTATATGTATGTATGTATATAGTATATGTATGTTAATCAATTTTTTTCCATTCTTTTTTTCAATTAATATTTTAATATTTATCATTGTGCAGTAATGGAGTTGAACTTCAATAAAAAAAAATAATAGTTCTTATATGTAAATGTTCACTTACCAAACAAAATCCATCGAAGATCCCAGCGCTGTTATCTCGAAGTAAGTTAGGTTTTATGATAGTTACGTAGGATACAAAGTAATTAAAATTGATGAACAAAAATTTATATTCTTAGAGCAGGGTGCATGTATTTATAGTGTTGAGAATTTATTTATGTATGTTGCGTAATTGGTAAAATAAATAAGTGGTTATGTGTGTAGGGTATGTGCAAACATGTTAAATTTTAAAATTTGATATTTTTACATGTATATAAAGATTTCCTATTTGTTTCTTTCCCTTTAAAAAAAACTAACCGCGTACTTTCTACGTTTTGTTAATTAATGTTACGTTAAAATAAGAATTTACTTTAAAATTAGATTACAAATTTATTTTAAATTTTAACGTGTTATATTTTTTTTCCTTTTTAAATATGTTTATTCCCAATGACTAGCATTAAAATTTGTCTTCATAACCGATATGTTAAACCAGAATGCCAATGTAGTCTAGCAAAACCAAAATTAGAAGTTAAACGTTTAAAAATAAAAAAAAATATATTATTATTCTAATCCTTATTAGTTTTATGTGCACTTGGTGTAGGGTGACCTGTTTAAACTATCGTATGCTTAACCCCAAAACACATCTACCACAAAAATAATATTTCGAAAACTGGAACGATAATGATAATCTTGATAATCACACAATTGTCCAGGTGTTTAACTCCTTACACAGTATTTGAGCTTTCGTTCAAAGAAAGAATTTTCAATGGAATTTTCCTCTTTTTAAACAATCTACATATGTACATAAAACACAGTTACCACACAAATTAGTACAAAATTCCAAAAATGTCAACTTCAAACAGTGACCTTACCTTTTATTTCTTAAATTTTCAATTAAAATTGTTGTCCCTCCTTCTAAAGAAAATATCCAAGCAATCAAATTTAGCAAACCAAAAAAAATGTTTGCGCACTTAACTTTCACAGTACAACACATGATTTGCCAACTCAATTCTGTGAACTGTATGTGAAATTAGACCCAAAAAGAAGAATTTCTGCATCATTCGTTTTGTCTTCTTACCTGCGATTTGAAGTTAGTATCGATTTGAAGTTAGTACTATCGTATAGGGGAATTTATCACGTTTTAGGCCCTGTTGTTTGACATAGCTCGACAAACCCTAGCCCAATTTAGTTGAAATAAATTTTAAAAAATTAAGAATTACAATTCCCTTAATCTGTTCATATATTGTTTTCCTATACAAGTAACACTTTCGAAGTTAAAAATGAATTTATGAAGGGAAAAAATTATTTTTTGCCTAAAAATTTAAATTTTT
This sequence comes from Pollenia amentaria, assembly GCA_943735925.1. Taxonomy (NCBI): domain Eukaryota; kingdom Metazoa; phylum Arthropoda; class Insecta; order Diptera; family Polleniidae; genus Pollenia; species Pollenia amentaria. The sequence goes on along the minus strand of OX031009.1, from coordinate 203,813,184 downwards.
TTTTTAAAAATACATAAAAAATCCAAAATGGAAAAAAGTTTCAAGTCTAGTTATTTTTTCGCAAAGTCACATAACCTATGAGCAAAATGAGACAAAGATCATAAAAATCGATGCACGCGTTTCGCTTTTATTCGCAATTGAGTAAAGGTATGAATTTCAAAAACCCCACCCTTAAAATAAAAATAAAAATATAAATTAAAAAATTATCATGCAAAAAAAACCTTTATTTATAAAAACTTAATGAAAATAAAATAATATGCAATTAATACGCAATTATAATATGCATAAAAACAAAATTTAGAACATTTTTTCAATTATTGGCAATATCCATCCTTGTAGAAGTTGACGCTTGTGGTTCTGATTTTTCTTCGTAGGTTGTTCATATTCATGGTCTGAGTCAGCTTGGCGTTGTCGGTATGATGTTGCGCTGACATTTTGCTGTGTGAGTTTTCTTCTCTTCAAAAATGATGTCAGCCATTCGGAGTCGTGTTGTGATAGTCCCAGCTTGGCCACAATGTAATCCATTTCGATTTGTGGTAGCGGTTGTGGTGCACTATTTTCAATATCGGGTATCCAATCAGCATCATCCAAATCGGTCGGATTGGTGAAAACGGTTTCGGCTAGCAGGGACACAGTATCGGCACTCGGAGGTTTAGGTGCATCGGTATCAGCAGGGCGTTGCACTGGAAGTGTGGCAGTAAATGCAGCAGTGTATACTTTTGTTTTCAATTGTTGTCTGTTTAATCCAGGACGAAAATTTATGCATGCATAGCACCTGGATTCATCATGTCCAATTGTGTCTTCCACCCAAATTACTGGCTTCATAAAAGATAACTTTCTACTTTTTCCGTGAATCCATTTTAGAAGGGTAGTATAACAACTGTTGCACACTGTGTTCGGCGTAAAATTTGCACCACTTAAATCTGATTCATCGAAATAATTACAATACGCGGTTTTGAATTGCTCAGTAAACAAATTTTTTCGATCTTTTTTCTGTATTTTTCGGACGATATGACCACAAACGTAACAATATTCATCCAAATATGGGCACTTGTTGTTTTCCATATTGATATATTTTATGTTTTGTTGTTATTCACTTTTAAAAAACTGGAGAAAAATCACTTTTACTGTTCGCGTTCGTCGGCACTGGCTGAATGCCAAAAATCGATCAATGCACACCTATAAATACTACGTATTTTTGAATATTTTTCTGCCAGGTACTTATAAATGGGCGCATATTTTAAGGGCGGCTGGCTATATACCTGATTCAGCACTTGTACGTTTCAAACTGTGCAAAACTTTCCAAATAATGACCACCCTTAAATGTGGGTGCAATTTCTGTAAAAAAATCATATAGGTAGCCACCGGAAAAACCCAAATAATAAAAAGGTCCACTTTCCGTTTAATTGTCCACGTACATTTATTACCGCAATCATAAAAATCAAATAACCTTTTGTTTATTCCTTTTTTTTAATTCTCAGAATCATGAAAAAGGTGTCAATGTTTTCTCCAAATAATGTTGTGCATATCTCGAGCAAATTTTTGAAATTCATACATTTACTCAATTGCGAATAAAAGCGAAACGCGTGCATCGATTTTTATGATCTTTGTCTCATTTTGCTCATAGGTTATGTGACTTTGCGAAAAAATAACTAGACTTGAAACTTTTTTCCATTTTGCATTTTTTATGTATTTTTTAAAAAAATAATTTAAATTTTTAGGCAAAAAATAATTTTTTCCCTTCATAAATTCATTTTTAACTTCGAAAGTGTTACTTGTATAGGAAAACAATATATGAACAGATTAAGGGAATTGTAATTCTTAATTTTTTAAAATTTATTTCAACTAAATTGGGCTAGTGGTTGTCAAGCTATGTCAAACAACAGGGCCTAAAACGTGATAAATTCCCCTATACGATAGTACTAACTTCAAATCGATACTTACTTCAAATCGCAGGTAAGAAGACAAAACGAATGATGCAGAAATTCTTCTTTTTGGGTCTAATTTCACATACAGTTCACAGAATTGAGTTGGCAATCAATTAACTGAAAAATGTTGTACTGTGTTTTCAAACCACACACTATAAAAATTAAATTTCAAGTGAAAATTTTTGACAAAATGTTTTTACAAAAAAAAATAAAATTACAAAAGTTACTTATTTGAATTTAAGCAAGTAGAAATTTTTCAGAGTGGAGAAAAAAAAATATTTTATTTGAGACCTCACAGTATGTATGTATGTGTGTATGTAAGTTCTTCCGTATGTTTTCAAAAATGTGTGCTTTCAAGCAAATACCTTCACCATTTCCATATGTTAATATGTAGCAAAAAATCGTCTTCATATATTGCGTTTATTAATTGCAATTTTTGTAAACATTTTAATTCAACATTTTTAGTTTTTACCAATTTGCTAACATTTTTTTATAGTAGTTTTTGTTTTTTAAATTTATAATTTATTTTTGTAAACGAAAGCCAGGGTTTAACCTTGAACACAAAATCCTTATACCTATGCAAAAAGCATGAAAAGGTACGAAAATAAGCGCATTGGCAATAAAGTTATTTAACGATAGAAAAAAGCTCTGTTTATGTCAAACATGAATAGACGAAAGCTTTTAAATGTTTTTTAAAAACCATATGTAAAATGTTTTCGTTTTAATACGAAAACTTTAAGTGAGAACACTTATGTTTTACAAAAACAGGTTGTAACAGCCTGTTTTTAGAAAATGAAAATATTTGTTCGTTCGTAAAAAATACGAACGAAAACTTATTTAGGTTTTCATAAAATTAAAACACATTTTAGGTGAGTGACTGAAAAAGCTTTCATTTTTTCCACACACGTTTGGTTCTTATAAAATGAACATCTTCGTAATAAATGAACACAAATGCCAAAATAAGACGATAAGTAAAAGGCATTCGTTTAAAAAAATAAATAGAAAATAAAAAGGATATTTTACTGAAAGAACCCTAAATTATTTACAATATTATTAAAGGTTTGTGTATCTATATATATGTTTATGTATATAGAATTGTTGATTGATTTATGATCGCACAGCCTAAACGCCTGAAGCTAAAAATTTGAAATTTGTGGCTGGACTCTTCCCAAATAGATCCACTAAAACGGTATTTTTGGAAAGTCGAATGTTTAGGGGGTAACAAGGGTAGATTCGGTGACCTTATATTTCCAAAACTTAGAGAGATACAATGAAATGTAATACCTATCGTTGTCTTTAAAAAAAATAAGTGGAGGAGTGTCTGGTACTTTTTTGAAATTTTGCTCTTTCAGGGAGTATTTTGGTACTTTTTTGTCATCCCCCTATCTTTTAAGCCAATAAACATAGAAATAAAAGTTAGATCACATTCGAAACTTATCTAAAAAATGCAAAGCCACTTTTTCGAAATTCAAACGTTTAAGGGGCGAAATTGGTAATTTCTTTTTTGGTACTTTGAATAGACTCAGAATTAAGCTGCAAGGTCCTGAGTGATAATCATCACATAAGATAAAAAAATCTTAGTAGCAGAACTATAGCCTTTGGCACACAAATATGATCATAAAAAATAACCGAAAAAAGTAGCGAATTAAATGCTACCATTTAAACAAGTTAAAACCTAGAAAAATAAACTTTGGCATAAAAATATGCTTACGAAAGAAGAGGAGACGTTAATAAAGTAACGGGTTAAATGCTACTAATTACATAAATATGTATTTACAGGTTCAAAAAAATTCTAGAAACAAGTATGTACATACTTAAGTATGTATGTATGTGTGTATGTTAGTTCTTCCATATGTTTAAAAAAATTAGTGCTATCACGCAAATACCTTCACCATTTCTATATGTTGATGTGTAGCAAAAAATCGTCTTCATATATTGCGCTTATTTATTGTAATTTTTGTAAACATTTTAATTCAACATTTTTAGTTTTAAAATTAACTAACATTTTTTATAGAAGTTTTTGTTTTTTAAATTTATAATTTATATTTGTAAACAAAGGCCAGGGTTAACCTTGAACACAAAATCCTTATATGCAAAAAGCATAAAAAGGTCCGAAAATAAACGCATTGGCAATAATGTTATTTTACGATAGAAAAAAGCTCTATTTATGTCAAACACGAATAGACGAAAAGCTTTTAAATGTTTTTTAAAAACCATATTTAAAACGTTTTCGTTTTAAAACGAAAACTTCAAGTGAGAACACTTGTGTTTTACAAAAACAGGCTGTAAGTTTAGATTATTAGACGCTAGAGAAACTTTCGGAAACAATTCGAATAATCTAGAGCCATCTAGACGTTTTGGCTAGAGTACAAATACTACATTAAGATGGCACTAAAAAATTAATATTAGTACAACGTTTAAGTGTGTAGATCGCAATTGTAAAATGTTAAGGGGACTAAGTTCTAAATAAAGTTGTGTGAATCGTTTAAATATATTACCAGATATAAATTAAGTGTTTCAAGTGTTTTATATATTTTACTAAAGGTGCAATAAAAGAACTCAAGAGGTTTATTATAAAGGAAATAAACCAAAAACGTTATTGAAAAGGCAGTAACGTAATAGTATATATATGTATGTACATACATATATACCTATGAACCTTGTACATAGCTAATATTGATTTATAATCGTTGGATTATTTTAACTTTAAATGTTAACTTTCAGTGTTGCCCGATTACTATTAGCGGATGATATGATTAGATAAACTCCAAAAATGACCACGATTGCATTATATTATCATAAAATAATCAAGAGTTATCCCAAATCTGTGGCCGGGAGCTATAAGGGTATATGTCAATAAATTGCTGTTGTAAGTCAATTGCTGCATTACGTTTCTGTTTTTACTATCTTTTATTTTGCTAAAAATGTCCAATGTCTAATTTTACCCAGTCTTTTATTATTTTGGCATCACTGACGAAATGGCAAGTTTTCCCTTTTATGGTTTAAATATGTATATCAAGAAAACATTTGCGATTACCTTATGTAGAAAGACATCAAACTACATACCAAAAAAATAAAATAGGAGAAACACTTTGTTTCCAGCAAATGGGTGAATTTTTATTTGCACAATATACTTTTTTAAAAAAGACGTCACAACTTGAGGTTCAGTTATTTAACTTCAGGTATTTGTTAAAGAGGCAAAGAAAAACTTAAAATAATTAACTATGACTGAGATTCGTTCCCAAGCTACCTGGCAATTGAGAACAGGTGTGTATGTAATTAATCCGAGAACTATCCCCAACCTAAAACCCACATTCGTTATGATATCATGGCCTTTATACCCGAAATTTTGCGAAAAGTTATGGAAAATATGATTAAAACGGTACGTATGTATGTGCGAAGCAGAAAACCGCCACGACTTACAGAATACATTTTTCAAAGCTAATCAAAAAAAATGTATAATGATCGAATAAATACAAAAGTATTTTGCAACCTCATTTTTTGCGTCACCCTGTAAAAATTTGCATTTAAAATTGTAGTTTTTGGAGAGAGTTATAATATTTAAGGAGTGGGCTCTTCATTAGGCCTACATAATATATAAACTACTTCTAGTGTGGAATTTTTCGAAGTACTTATATAAACTAACAAAACCCCATTTGGGTTTTGCTAGTTTAGCTCCTGTTCGGATTTTAGACTCTCATGTATATTTTGGCTAAAACTTGATTTTTCCGAAGAACATTTTGTTTTCCGGAATTTTGTTTTCCGGTCTTTGTCGTAATTGTAGCTGTAGACAAAAAAGTGTTGAAAAATTTTAATAAGGTAAACAAAAGTTAAAATTATTAATTTTCAATTTATCTGAAAATAAAATTTAAAAGAAAAAAGTAAATAAATAACGTTCTCTTTATAATTTTTGTAGTTTCCGCTTTAAATATTTCTATTATTTAAATTCACTTTTTGGTTTGAAAATAATATTTACATAAACCAGTTAGAGAGCTATATTCGGCTGTGCCGAATCTTTGATACCCTCCACCGACAGGAGTGGGCTCTATATGATAAATACATATATATTATTAACTAAACTTCACAAAAACGAACGTCAGCATTAAAATTGGTTGCGGTTTAGACCTGAATTAAATTATTGACCGACAATAAGAAAATTTTATGCGTTTCTTGTTAGAACTTTGAAGTGGCTTGAGTAAAAAATCATGATTCGTAAAAGTTTTAGCCGAACTAAAATAATTTTTAGAAGCGTTATTTGTATTGGATCTATGATAAATTATGGAGCAATCATCCCAAAATTCTGAAGACTGATTTCTGGTATAACAAATAATTAATTAGAATAAATTTCAATACAGCAGTGTAATCAGTATTTTCGTTAACAGTAAATTTCACAAATTTGCATGATATTTTTTCTGGCCATATGAATTTAAGTAAAAAATTTCACAGCAATATCTATATCTGTGGTGGTTTTAGGTGAATTTAATTATTTTCCCAAAGTGGGATTTATTTGGTTTTAGGCGTACTAAACTGTTTTCCGAGAGTAGGGTTTATATGGGGCCTATGGTAAATTATGGACAAATCTTCACGAAATTTGGCAGTGTAATTTCTCGTCCTATAAAACTGTGACGTACCGAACTTCAATTTGATAGCATTATTTATTGCGGTTTTAGGCGTACTAAACTGTTTTCCGCGAGAAGCGTTTATATGGGGCCTAGTGTAAATTATGGACGATCTCCAAAAAATTTTACAGTTCGATTTCTGGTCCTATAATACTGTGACGTACCAAATTTTGGTATTATAGCGTTATTAATTACGGGTTTATATGGGACCTAGTGTACATTATGGACCGATCTTTAAAAAGTTCTACAGTGTGATTTCTGGTCCTATAAAACTGTGACGTACCCAATTTTAATATGCTAGCGTTATTTATTGCGGTTTTAGGCGTACTAAACTGTTTTCCGGGATTAGGGTTTATATGGGGCCTATTGTAAATTGTGGACCGATCTTCAAAAAATTTTACAGTGTGATTTCTGGTCCTGTAAAACTGTGACGTACCAAAGTTTAATATGATAGCGTTATTTATTACGGTTTTAGGCGTACTAAACTGTTTTCCGGGATTAGGGTTTATATGGGGCCTATTGTAAATTATGGACCGATCTTCAAAAAGTGTGATTTGCGGTATTATAAAACTGTGACGTACCAAATTTAAGTATGCTAGCGTTATTTATTGCGGTTTTAGGCGTACTAAACTGTTTTCCGCGAGAAGGGTTTCTATGGGGCCTATTGTAAATGATGAACCGATCTTCACGAAATTTAATAGTATGATTTGCAGTCGTATAAATTCGTGCAAAATTTTTTGTCATTCCGTGCAATATTCCACCATTTATGTTAGTTTTTGTATCAAAACTATCAATTTTTTTTTGGGTAGTGGTTCCACATTTTGATTCATAGTTCTGATCCTACTAAGCCGATATTGCTGGGTTTCAATCTCAAACTGCTTAGGATAACTACAAGCAATATGAGACCAAGTTTGTTCTTTTGTTTTTCGTTTTTCGAAAGTGAGAGTGTTTTCAACAGACAGACGGACATGGCTAAATCGACTTAGAATTACTCAAGGAGCCAGAATATATATACTTTATGAGGTCTTAGATGTATTATAAAAAAGTTTCACACGGAATGACAAACTTAGTATACCCTCATTCACCACAGTAGTGGTGGAGGGTATAAAAACATGTACATACATATATGTATGTATATATAATAGGGAAAACATTCGGTTAACCATTAATCAGTTAACTGATTATTTACTACCCGATTAACTGATCGGTTAATTTAAAATTTACTTTTTTCAATTAACGATTCAACCGGTTAATTACAGTCGATAAACCGACGTAACAAAATTTAAAATTATTTTTTCGTCTCATATACAAAAGGTAGGTATGTGTTTAGAAAATATTTTTTCATACAAACAAAAAAGGTGTTCAGTGATCTACATTTTAAATAAGTGTTTGCTATCAACACCATATTGTTTCACGTACTTTTTATATGTATGTGCTTAGTTATTTGTTTCTTCTCATATATTCTCAATCTTTTAACACAATTAACCGAAACAATTAAGAGTTAAAAATTAAATAAAAAAAAGGACTCTAATGACATAATGGAACATTTTATACGTTAGGAGAAATCCAGGAAAAGAACTAAGAAATTAGATGCTCTGTATGCTTTCGATTTCTCCAACATCAGCGATAAGTAAACTAATTTTTTCCAAGTCAAGTTTTATCAAAATTAAAGAAAAGAATCGCTTATATCGTACACATTTAAACCAAATTATATTTTTAAAAGATTATTTTTTAAGGTCTCCTTAAATTATTGAAATAACTAATAAAATTATCTTAAAGCTTGTTTTTCAATTACTACATAATATTTATGGGGGAGTTCATGTCAAGTGACCCAACTTTTGAAATCGATGTCTTCCGATTGGGATGAAATAGGTAAGTCCTATTGGATAGTAGTTTAGACACAAATTTTCAACAAGATCGGGCAAAAAGTTTCAGAGTTAGAGCGGGTCAAAATTTGACATTTTGACCAAACAGTTGTTCTTTCTGATCCATGTAACTTATTATCTATTGGTGTTAGCAAAATTTGTCCCAAACAATTTTGTTGGCGGAAGCTTAGGCCTTGGTGCATCCCTCAAAATTCTTCACAATTTGTATTTACATACATATTTATTAAAAACCGTAGCATTATTTAAAGTAAAACCTAAGGTACATAAATATATTATTTTTGTTGCTCTTGTTTGTAATTTTTCATTTATGGCTCTACATATGTACATACATACATACTTACTCACTAATGTGCATTTTAATAATTCTCTTATAATACAAGAACACTCACTAGTTATATCGCAGCAAGTTGATTTTTGTAAATATCAACGCCACTGCAGTATGTATGCACATATGTATGTATGTATGTATGTACCTATATTTGTAATATTTATGTATTTACGCATTTTACTTTATTGCCAAATTTCACATTAAATTTAGGTTTACTTTAATTTTTTAACATTTGTAAAGTCCGTCGTCGCTTAGATGCCGTTTAATAAAAAAGTTGTCTTTTTGGAAAAATCATCGTACTCGTTTAATTTTGCGCCTTCTTGCAAAAACTATTGCAAGAACAAAACATTGGTGACCCCGACGTGATCCATTTGTAACCAAATATCAATTTGGATATTTATTTTGCGTGTCAATATCAATTCGGATGCTGACAATTATTTTTATACAACTATTTTGGTTTAAATATTCATTCAATTATAGTGTTGAATAAATCGCAACCTTGTGAAAAATGGCAACCAACAATATGGAGAAGTCTGCAGTGTCATTGGATTTAGCACCTTTTCGCTGGAAAACTGTCGTACTCTTGAAGCAGTTACAGGACTTAAATCAAATGCTATCATCAGCCCAATTAGAGCAATACGACGAAGCGGAGCTAGCTGTTCGTCTGGAATACATTGAGGAAATCAACAAAAACTTTGGAAAGGCCCAAGAAGTAATAGAGGAAAATGAGTGCAGTGGTTCGGTAAGCAACGATCGCATGATGTTCATTTCATTGTACTTTGATGTAAAGTCTAAATTAACACGCCAAATTGCTATCTTTCACAAAATGGAAATTGCTATCTTTCACAAATGCGCCAATTTTCTCTTGATGAAACGCCATCTCATATAATGCCCCGGCGAACAAAAGTGCCTGAAATACAGCTTCCTAAATTTTGTGGTTCATACTCAGAATGGCCAAATTTCATTTCGTTATTTTCTACCGTCATAAATGATAACGTGGATTTAAGCACCCTTGAAAAATTTCATTACTTACGTGCGAGTTTAGAAAACGTTGCCCTCGATACTATTGCATCACTAGAGTTAAATGAAGCAAACTACCAAGAAGCCTTGACGTTGTTGAGAAATCGTTTTGACAACAAAGTTTTAAATTTTCAAACGCACATAAAAGAAATTTTTGCTCTAAGTTGTGTGGAAAATGGCTCTGCAGCAGGGCTACGTCGATTGAGTGATAATATGAATGCGCATTTGCGTGCTATTCAAACAATTGCGGATCAGCAGCAATTGGTCGATGGGCTTTTAATTCATTTGGTTTCAACGAAGCTGGATTCTAAATCGCTTATAAAATGGGAAGAACATTTACCTGTGAGTGAGTTACCTACCTGGGCCTCAATGGCAGCATTTTTGGAGAAACGATGTCGAATGGCTGAAAATGTGGAGAGCTCAGCGGCAAGTAAAACCACAAAGCAAAAAATCTAATAATCGCCACGTTCATGTTTCGGTGGCAACTTCCGCTAAAGTATGCAACTTTTGTGATTCTGCAGATCATTTTATTAATTCTTGTTCACGCTTTTTAAATTTGTCGCCCCATCTTCGTTTTAAGGAAGCAAAAAAAATGAAGCTGTGCTTAAACTGCTTAAAGAAGGGACACATGTTAAAAAATTGTGCTTCAGGTTGTTGTCGTCAGTGTGCCCTGAAACACCACACATTGCTACACATTGACAATGCCCCTGTAGAACAGCCCGTAACTGATCATAGTTCTTCGCAGACAGTGCTTGTTACGGTGATCCGATGCCTTCTGTAGGTGTCTTGTTAGCCACAGCAATTATTATGGTAAAAAATAAATTCGGATTTGTTGTACCTTGTCGCGCAATACTAGATTCGTCATCGCAGCTTAATTTAATTACAAACCGTTTTGTTAATTATTTAAGTTTGAAATGCAATCAGAGCTATGCAACTATTTCCGGAATAGGCGAGGGTAGTGTCACAATCAAGAAATCTGTTGACCTTGCAATCAAGTCAAAGAATAAGGAGTTCTCAACATTTTTAAAAGCTATGGTAGTTCCCAGTATTACAGACTATCAGCCTAGTATTAAAACCAATACATCAGAATGGAAAATACCCAAAAATATACAGCTCGCAGATCCGTCGTTTGATAAATGTGGTCGTATTGATATTTTAATTGGGGCCGAGTTGTTTTTTGATTTAATGTCAGTAGGACAAATAAAACTAGCTGAAAATTTGCCTGTGCTACAAAAAACGTTACTGGGTTGGGTAGTTGCTGGTGGTAATCCTCGGTCTCATCATTCGTGGTCCTTGGCAGTTTCTACTAGTATAAATCAGGAGGATCAATTGTGCTCTATACTAAAAGGCTTTTGGGAAGTAGAAAATAATTTTGTCTGCAGCGATTAATTTACTAAGGAGGAAAGTTTTTGTGAAGATCATTTTATAAAAAATACTATTCGCCTCGATTCTGGTTCGTTTTCCGTTCGCTTACCTGTAAAGGAAGGACGAGGAACGTATTTGCTTGGTGACTCGTATAAACGTGCCTTACAACGTTTTAAAGGTTTGGAGAAGAAATTAAATAATCATCCGGAGGTCAAAGCTCATTATGCAGAATTCATGAGTGAGTACATTTCTTTAAATCATATGTCAGTAATTTCACCACAGGTTGCCCAAAAGAAATATTTTCTACCTCATCATTGTGTGCACAAACTTGATAGCACAACAACTAAATTAAGAGTCGTATTTGATGGCTCAGCAAAAACTACTACTGGTTTTTCTTTAAATGACATATTGTGTGCTGGCCCGACCATACAGCCCAAGCTTTTTAATACACTCCTGCGCTATCGCTGCTTCAAGGTTGCCCTTAGTGGGGATATTTGTAAGATGTACAGGTGCGTACGAGTTTCATACTCAGATAATTACCTGCAATGCATTTTGTGGAGGGAAAACGAAAAGGATGAAATTAAAATCTATAAGTTAGATACAGTCACGTATGGCACAAAGCCCGCAGCATTCCTAGCAATTCGTTCAATGCACAAATTAGCAAGCGAAGAAGAAAATAATTTCCCGATTGCTGCAAAAATTATTAGGCGTGACTTCTACGTTGACGATATGCTATCCGGTGGCGATTCTGTTGAAGAAGTTCTGCAAATAAGGCAACAGGTTACAGTATTACTACAGCGCGCAAATTTTGTCATAAGGAAGTGGTGCTCAAATAGTTCCGCAGTTTTGAATGGTTTGCCCCCAGAGCAGTGTGAGACATTTTTAAAATTCAACGATGGCACAGATGTCACTAAGACACTTGGTTTAATTTGGGACCCTAATGGTGATAATTTTATTTTTTCGTTTAATCCGTTTGATAATTGTAAAGCAGTGACAAAACATTTTATTCTCTCTTCGATTGCTCGTCTCTATGACCCTCTCGGTTTAATTGGCCCAGTTATAACAAAAGCAAACATTTTTATGCAACAACTATGGAAGTTACAGCTACAGTGGGATGAAAGCCTTCCCCAATCACTGCATACATCATGGCTAAAATATATCGCTCAATTTAATTCTATCGCCCAATTTAAGTTTCCTCGGTGTGTTTTGACGCCAAATTCAAAGCTGCAAATTCACGAATTTTGTGACGCCAGTTTGGCCGCTTATGGTGCATGCGTGTACATAAGATCTGAATCTAAAAATGCTATAAAATCATCGATATTGTGCTCTAAGTCGAGAGTATCTCCTCTAAAGAGTTTAACGGTTCCAAAGCTTGAGCTCGCTGCAGCTTATCTTTTAGCAGAACTTGTTGACGTTGTTGTTAAAGCTTTGCCGTATAATTGTGACGTACATTGCTGGTCAGATTCTATCGTGGTATTTTCGTGGCTTAAAGAGCAGCCCTCAAATTTCACCGTTTTCGTATCGAACCGGGTTTCTCGCATACAAGCAATCACAAAAAAGGTGACGTGGCACTATGTTCCAACCAACTTAAACCCTGCTGACATTCTCTCAAGAGGTGCATCGCCTACAGAATTGCTACAATCAACCTTGTGGAACAATGGCCCAATATTTCTATGTTGTGAACCTTCTAAGTGGCCAGACAACGCAACATTTTTAGCCGAGGTACCCGAGCGCCGTCGAAATGCATTGGCGATGGTTTTGGTGTCTGACTTATCAATGCAGTGTAAGTACCATAATTCCTTTTGCAAAATGCAACGAATTTTTGCATACGTGTTTAAATTTGCATATCCTAAATTACGAAACAAAAACGAAGTATTAACTCCAAGCGACATCAAGGCCGGAACACATCTTTTAATTAAAAATATACATTTAGCTCATTTTGCAGTTGAGTATAAGTACTTAAAAGAAAACCAAAATATACCTGCATCAAGCCCGCTTCGTTCCCTGATGCCTATAATTGACTCTTTTGGCTTAATTCGTAGGTGGTCGTCTACAGAACTCAGGTCTGGATTTTGACGCCCAGCATCCTATTATTTTGCCTAAAAATCATCCCTTCACTTCGTCTCTTGTAATGCATTTTCATGAAAAATTATTACATGCTGGCCCACAAGCTTTATTAGCCTCAATAAGGCAGCAATATTGGCCAATTGGTGGTCGTAAATTAATAAGTTCTATAACCTTAAAATGCTTACGTTGTTTCAGAATGAAGCCAATACTAAGTCAGCATGTTATGGGCAATTTGCCGGCCGATCGAGTGAGGCCAAGTAAAACCTTTTGCACCACTGGAGTGGATTTTTGCGGACCATTTTACTACAAGTCTGAAGTGAGGAATCGCCCTCCTGTTAAGTGTTACATTTAAATTTTCGTATGTTTTTCAACAAAGGCTACACACTTGGAAGTTGTTCAAGATTTATCCACATCATCGTTTCTGTCAGCCCTTCGGCGATTCATCGCCATCAGGGGCAAACCTAAAACAATTTGGTCCGATAATGCAACAAACTTTGTGGGAGCTAAAAATGAGCTAGCCGATTTAAAGCGATTGTTTTTAAACGAATCACACCAGAAAGAAATACATGCGCAGTGCCTCGAAGACGAAATAGAATGGAAGATTATCCCGCCTAGGTCGCCACATTTTGGAGGATTGTGGGAGGCGGCAGTAAAATCTGCTAAGCTACACTTTTATCGCACTGTAGGACTCAATTCGTTAACATTTGATGAGCTACGCACTTTAGTTTGCCAAATTTCGGCCATTTTAAATTCCCGCCCGCTGTCTCCGATCTCTGAAAATTGCAACGACCTTGACGTGCTGACGCCAGGACACTTTTTAGTGGGTGGTCCTTTAGTTTCTATAGTTGAGCCTAATATCACCGATATGGACATAAGCCGGCTAAGCAGATGGCAAAGAGTTGCCCAGTTACATCAAACATTTTGGAAGAAATGGAGCTGTTCGTATCTTTCTCTTTTGCAAGAGCGTAATAAGTGGCGTAATAAGGGTGAAAATATAATTTGTGGCTCAATGGTAATTTTGAAAGATGAAAATCAACCACCACTAAAGTGGAAAATAGGTCGCGTTTCTGATTTAATATTTGGTGACGACGGTGTAGCTCGCGTCGCAGTTATTCGCACAAATAGTGGCTTAATCAAGCGTGCAGTATCCAAAGTGGCAGTTCTACCAGTGGAATAGGTTGAAAGCCGTAGCCTTCCAACGGCGGGAGGATGTTGGCGGAAGCTTAGGCCTTGGTGCATCCCTCAAAATTCTTCACAATTTGTATTTACATACATATTTATTAAAAACCGTAGCATTATTTAAAGTAAAACCTAAGGTACATAAATATATTATTTTTGTTGCTCTTGTTTGTAATTTTTCATTTATGGCTCTACATATGTACATACATACATACTTACTCACTAATGTGCATTTTAATAATTCTCTTATAATACAAGAACACTCACTAGTTATATCGCAGCAAGTTGATTTTTGTAAATATCAACGCCACTGCAGTATGTATGCACATATGTATGTATGTATGTATGTACCTATATTTGTAATATTTATGTATTTACGCATTTTACTTTATTGCCAAATTTCACATTAAATTTAGGTTTACTTTAATTTTTTAACATTTGTAAAGTCAGTCGTCGCTTAGATGTCGTTTAATAAAAAAGTTGTCTTTTTGGAAAAATCATCGTACTCGTTTAATTTTGCGCCTTCTTGCAAAAACTATTGCAAGAACAAAACAAATTTAGATAGCTATTTCTTCAAGCTTTCGAAAATTTTTTTTTGTTTTTTTAATTTAAGACTTTTTTTATTTTTTTTTTAGCGGGTACTTTTTTTGCTCAAAAGAAAGCTAATGTCTTTTTCTTTAAGGTAGTTCTAGACGTTTTTTGGGCCGCGAGTGGGGTTGCGTATAAAAAAAAAAAATTCTAAATCAAGTCGAGGGTTTTTCAATTTTCAGACTGAAAGATGCACATTGAAAACAAGAAATGTGTAGAGGACTGCTAAATTTAAGAACCCGTGACTTTTAAGTCAAAGAGCATTGGTCATTCTTTAAGAATTTGAAAATACATTTGAAGTCTGGGGAATTCGTTATTTCGTTAGATTTCGCAGAGAACTATAAATATGTTCTTCAGGATGCCATACAGTCATTCCACTTTAATAACGACCAAGCAACTATATTTACAGTAGTTATTTACTACATGAAAGATGAAAAACTGGACCACAAAAGTATGGCAACAATATCCGACGATTTGAGACATGATGCTGTTGCAATTTATGAATAACAGAAGATAATACTAAATTATCTAAAATCTAAATTTACAGTAGAGAATGTATACTATGTTTCTGACGGGGCTCGTCAACATTTTAAAAACAAAAGAAGCTTCGCAAATCTGATAGCTCATGAAACACATTTTGGAATGCCAGCTGAGTGGCATTTTCATCCGACTGCTCATGGTAAAGGAGCATGTGATGGTGCTAGAGCAAACCTCTCATCAAGATCTCATCTTAGATGCGATTGCTTTATTCCATTGGGCAAAGAATTTTTGTAAAGAAACTAAAATAGTTTTTAGTAGCAAAGAGGATCATGAGTAAAGATTAAAAACACTGAATAGCAGATTCGATGCTCGGAAACAATCGATGGCAAACAATCAATACCATGCTTTTATACATCTTGTCGATTGTTAAGTTATACATAACCCACTCGGGGCCCAAAAAGCGACCAGAACTACCTTAAAGAAAAAGACCTAAGTTTTCTTTTGAGCAAAAAAAAGTACCCCCTTAAAAAAATGCAAAAATAGTTTTAAATTAAAAAAAAAAATTAATTTCAAAAATCAAAAAAAAAATTATTAGAGGATCTTATGTGATTAAGATAAAATTTTTTAGATTATTTATCTTTGTGTTTCTTTTATTATAATTTTATATTAATTTAATTATTATAACAAATAAATAAAAAAATTTAATTTGTCAACATCTCTATAGAAAATATAGGAATTAACATATTGTGAGTATTACAGTATCGAGGGTATGAAATGCTAGTTAGGTATGTTATATACCGTCGGAGAGGTTAATTAGTCTAGTTTCTCAGCATAAGTTTTATTTTTAAGATTTTAGAAACACTTACGCAAAAATAGGAAAAAATTCAAAATAGTGCATATGCTAAAAATTTAAAAATCCTTTTCTTGACTCAGAAATTATCTTTTTTATACATAACCCACTCGCGGCCCAAATAGCGACCAGAACTAACTTAAAGGAAAAGACCTAAGCTTTCAAAAAAAATTCTTTCGAAAGCTTGAAGAAATAGCTATCTAAATTGTTTGGGACAAATTTTGCTTACACCAATAGATAGTAAGTTACATGGATGAGAAAGAACAACTGTTTGGCCAAAATGTAAAATTTTTACCCCCTCTAACACTGAAATTTTTTGCCCGATCTTGTTAAAAATTTGTGACTAAACTACTATCCAAAAGTACTAACCTATTTCATCCCAATCGGAGGACATCGATTTCAAAAGTTGGGTCACTTGACATGAAATCCCACTTATGTATTAATTAAAAAATATGTTTTACATATTTATGAATTATTTTTTTGTTTGCTCGTTTTAGTTCAAGAATTGTTATGTTATTGTTTTTTTTTACTAATAAACTCCAAATAATAAATAATTTATGCACTTTATTAATTGAACTTACTTAATTTATAAAAAAAATTTTATTAATCGGTTAACCGATCAATTACAAAATTAACCGATTATTAACCGATTAAATTAAAACCTCGGTTAATTAATCGAGCGATTAACCGATTAAAGCAAAAGCCCTATAAGTATGTATATAAAATTAAAAAGAAAGAAACCTTGTTGTTAAAATAATAAACAATTTTTTTACAAAAAGTGTTTTGATATAGGATAAAATTTCTTAAAAAAATATGTTTATTTATTTATTTAATTCAACAATATAAAATACAACTTAGAGTGCTATATTTAGCTATGCCGAATCTTAAATACCATTCACGATGGTTTGATATGAACATACAGTATAGGGGAAATATAAGTTATCAGAATATGCATTTTAGTTCTTCGATGTATATAATTTTGTTCTCTTCTACTGTAAGTTGATTACTTAAATATAAAGATGTACCGTTAGATAGATATATCTTAAATTTGTTATTGTTATACTTTATTCAAAATTTCCCAAATTTTTCAACGTCTTATGAAATGGGTCATCTTCAAACTTGTCAAGTTGAAAAATATTATCAATAAAATTTCCCTATGATGTGCTAAATTCCCAATTTGTATTTTTGATAACTTATTTTTGACACTGAAATTTATTGTTGAGTAAAAGCTAGTTTCTTTGCGCATTTCGCTGGTGGCTTTGGCCAGCTCGTCAGGAAACTTAAAAATTAAAAAGTAAATTAACTAAGCATTAATAATTTAATTAATTTTAGTTTTTTTTTTTTTTTGAGATACAATTTAAGTCTTCTGTAGGGTAACTGGTGCAATTTAAATTCTTTTAAAGGCAAATAATGTGATTTATTTTTAAAAATTTTATAAAATTGTTAGAGCTTAAACTATGGGGAAATTAAAGCAATTGAGTGATGAAGAGCGTAAAATATTAATTGATTTACTTAAATATGGATACAGCCAGCGGTACTTTGGGAAAATATTGAGTAAATCGCAAGCTTTCGTCTGGAAAGTCATCAACGCATGCACCATGGAGAATAGGGTTTCCAGAAAGTAACGTGTTGGGCATCCAAAAATTACTTCAGAAAGGATTGATAAACGCATAGTGGAAATATCCAACTCCAATCCATTCAAATTAGTCCCAAAGATTAGAGCCCGATTAATAAATGAAGCAAAAGTGCTCCATTCCAAAGTGCGCCTATCGTTCCGAGTAGGTGAAACACCGGCAAAAGACCTTCTTGGATTCCTCTGGAAGGCAGAGGGTCTTTTGGCCATCTAAAGGGGGGTGGGAACAAAAGACCTGGCTTGGTCGCGGTACCGTCTCCGTTGGGAGAAATCTCCCCGCTCTCTCTCTCTAAAAAAAATGTATACAATTAGAAACAGATTGCGCCAAAATAATAAACATGGAAGAGTTGCTCGCAAAATACCTTACTTGAGGAAAATTAATAAAGACAAAAGACGACAATTTTATGAAGAACACGGTCTAAAACCTATAGAATTTTCGTATAATATGTTTCGGACCAAGGAGTCCATGATTAGATTAAAATACTCACATGGTATGGTATACGTTTGGCGCAACCCGAGGGAACATAATCATACAAGGGCACTTTATCCACTGTTAAGTTCGTTGAAAAAGATAGTATTACAGGGTAAAACAACTGCCGCTGTGTATCTTTAAAATTGGAGGAACATGCTATTCCTGAGGGTAGAACTCTAATAGGACCAAACCTTGTACTTCAGCAAGATAATGCTCCTATCCACACGGCTTAAAAATTTTCCGAGTAACTCCACAATCAAAAAAAAATGTTTCAAAATGACCTCCACAAAGTTCCACCAATTGAGAATGCGTGGGCTATCCTAAAATGAGCATATCAGAAGAAACCCCAAAATCTCAATGAATTGAAGGCCTGTATAAATAAAAGTGAATAATGCAGAGTTTTTAAAATTAGAGTTAAAGTAAAATGCAAGATGGATTAGGTTATTTGCTGACCTGTAGCTATGAACACTAATTTTTAGGTCAATTGAGCTGTTATGTTATAAATTATAGAAAAATATTTTAATTCCAAAATTTTGTTTGCAGGTTAAGAGAATATACCCTGTTCAATAATTTGCTTAAATATTAGTTCAATAAATGAAAAAATTAAAGCTTGATGACACACATTCACCCTTGACAACTTATAATTTTTTTAGGACCAGCCCTCAGGGGATGACCCCTAGAAATGCAATGCATTGTGTTGGAATTAGGAAAAACGGTTATGGGAAGGAGGATAGAGGGAGTAGTGCTTGTGAACATTCGACTTGAACTTATTCGTGTTGAAAATGAGAGGGACGCTTTAGCAGGAAGGTTGATCCACATACGAACAGTCCGGCCAAATAACGTATGAAAACCCGAAACGAAAAAATTAATTTAGTTAAATATCTCAATAAGTAGGTCGCAAGTGGTCAAGTTTTATATACCATTGGATGCTGCTTCAAAAACCCTTTGCGATGATAATAAATTTTATTTATGTCGTCTTGGAGCAAAGTACAAAATTCGAAAAACTGAAAAAATACCTTTTTTAAAAATGCTCCAGCTCACGGATGGTCAACGCTAGAACCAAAATATTTTGGGAATCATCATAAAACATATCAACCTTTATTTTCAGAGGGGTAACTAAAACACTTTTTTCGGCTCCATACAACTTGAGTCGGTCTAATATATATATATATATATATATACTGTCACCAATGAGCTCCTTCACCCTCTGCAGCACGCGGTCGAGAAACTCCATAATAGACTTTGAAGCACCGGCCCATACATGATAGTTGTATTCTATTCGCGGTCGGATATAGGTGGTATAAATAGTAAGGAAATCAGCTGAAGTGAAGTATATCTTAAACCGTTTCAAAAAATCGAAGCACTTGAATGCTTCTTTCAACACCTTAAATATATTTTCTGTCCATCGGACATCACATTGTATCCTCAAGCCCAGAACATCAAGAGATTCTGATTTCTCAATGATTATACCACCCATATATACAGAGGCTCCTTGATTTGTCGCGCGTTTATGCGTCAGCGCGCAACATTGAGTTTTTCGAGCATTAAAATCGACCCTATTCGCGGGAACCCATTCCGAGACTATATCGAGGTCTCGGCCAAACGTATCATTCATGTTCTAAAATCAAATGAATACAAATGGCAAAGGTTGCTGTCATCTGCAAAAGAGTAGTAGGGTTAGACGTTTGACTTAGAAGGTCATTTAGAAAATTAAGAAATAGAGTAGGAGAAAGAACGAAGCCTTGCGGCACTCCTGAATGTATCTTGAGCTCGTTTGACGAAACCCTATCTATACATCGATAGTGCAATCTCTGAGAAAGGTCGATATAATTCGGGAGAAATTATCACCGACACCAAATGCAACAAGTTTTGACAAGTGTGCACCATGCCAAACTCTGTCTAATGCCTTGGAAATATCTAAAGCAATTACCTTACTTTCGCCAAAATGGTGAATAGAACAGCACCATTTTTCTAATAACAGGGCCAGTAAGTCTCCAGTAGAGCGACCTCTACGCAAGCCATACTAGCGGTCGCTTAGTAGATACTTTGACTCTTAAACTTAAACAAGATCGTGATTTACCATACTCTCCATAACTTTGGAAAGTGCCGAACAAATTGCAATTGGGCGGTTACTTTCAGGGTTATTAGCCACTCCTTTTTTTAGGAATTGGCGTTAGATTAGCAACTTTCCAGCAGATGGGAAATTCCTTGGCATGGTATAAAGTGTTGAAGGTATTTGCTAAGGGACGAGCTAGCGTCAAAGAGCACTGTTTCAAGACTAGTGCAGGTATTACATCCGGCCCAGGAGACTTGTTAATGACAAGATCCGCAAGAACCCTTTTAACAGATAGAGCTCGAAAAAATATCTTTGGCATAGTAACCGAGACTTTTTCGAATTCGGGTAGTGGTTGATTGCTAGCCGGTAAATAAGAATTATTAGCAAATAATTCGGCAAAAGAATAAGCCTTATCAACCGGGTCCGTGAATGTTTGGCCATCCTTTAAAAGAGTTGGTATTGAGGAACTAATATTATACCTCACTCTTTTAACGAATGACCAGAAGCGTTTACTGCCCCGGAAAGCAGTAAGAACTTCAGTACGAAGACGTTGCTCGTGAAGAGTTTTTTCCCGTTTAAGTACTTTGGCACACGAAGACATTGCCATTTTGAGTAGCAATTCAGTATCAGCGTTTTTATTGGTACGCCAATTTTTAAATGCTTGTTCTCTGGATCTGGCTGCTAATTTGCACGTCTGATTAAATCAAGATTTTGATCTAGGTTTATACTACACTATTTTAAGTGGAACATTTTCATTCCCATACAAATCATTAATGTACTTCAGATATTTATTCTGGGTGAATATTAAACTTGGGCCCTGGAGGATCCATGGTTCCTGAAAATGGTTATTTTGGAAGAAATAATGTGTTGGTCACAAATTTTTTTAATCTGATCCGATATTTTCCAGTTTTTCAGAAAATCTTTTAATCTTTTGTTATATACTTCTTATCCATAGGCAGCCCTATTTGCACGTTTTTTCGCTCATTTTTGGAGTATTTTGCTCATAACGTGAACAATTTTTATTTTCTGCCTGACTCTTCTATTTCTGGAAAAAATCCGATATATTAATACATAAAACGTGTCCTTATGTCCTCATAGAGCCCTAAAATTTAAGTTTTTATAAAAAGTTGGTTGTTTTCTATACCAGTTTTGGAGTATTTTAGTCATTACTCGGCTATTTTTTTAAACCCATTTGACAAATTTATATATCGACGTGCACTTCACCAATCCCGCTCATGTTGTTTATTGATATTCAAAATGCTTGTACCTAATTTGGAATCTTTGGGTCTTGTCGTTCTCCAGATAGTCAGAAAAAATAAATAATATACAACAACAACAAGGGAGTTTTGGATAAAATTAGAGGCTGTCGTGGTTTTTTGCTGATATCTCAGTCAATTATGGACCGATGTCGCTGAATTTCAAAAGCAAATTTTAACGGAGTATATGTAAAACAAATATATAACAACCTAGTCCCCATCATTTCTGCGGTCTTCGGAAACCCCATTTCAACATACACACGGACAGACGGGCATCGTTTAATCAACTAATAAGGACCAGGAAAATATATACTTTATAGGGTCGAAGTTCAATATTGTAGAAGTTACAAATGGAATGACAAACTTATATAAGGCCGTTTACCTTCGGTGAATGATATAATTAATATTATTTTTATTTATTTATTTATTTCAACAAAAAACAAACATCATTGTTTCTGTAACGCAAATATTTTTTACGAAAGACGTATCCAGAATAATTTGGAATAAATAAAGTCGAGCCTGACTTTATGTAATGTCCTGCCAATTTCAGAAAAAAATTTCGAAATCACGGTTTCTGTTCACATATGTAGGTGTTTATCGCAATTTTGATTGGGTGAGTGGTGCAGTGTCTCTTCTCCTTAACCGAGTGTGGCCGCCATAATTTAAAATATTGCGAGCTAGAGGATTTGGGCTTGAACTGCTCTAGCCTTTTTAAATATTTCACTGCAAATTTTTTTATTAAACTGCTCTTAGTTTCATTTGAGTTAATTTTGCTTCTATATGCCATTTGCACGTTAAACGCCGATCTAGATGTATACCGAGGTATTTTACATGCGAATGTTGAGGTATTATTTGATTATTGATTTTAATAGAGAGCAAGTTTCCCGACGCAATGTAAATGTTATATATACATTATTGCTCGGTGACCCTTGTTGAAGTTTAAGTGTAGTTGCTTGTTGGCATGTCCGAAGTGGGACTCCAGTGTCAATTGGCTGAGGATAACTAAAAATATCGCCTTCTTTAAAATAAATTTACGACCGAATAAGTAGCTTTCTAATAGCTTGTGTGTGTTTGCTGGTAAGTTTTGCTTCAATTTATGCAATAATCCTTCATGCCAGACTTTATCAGAAGCTTGTGCGACATTTTTTCTTCTTCAAAGGCTTTTCGTATGATATTTACTATTCGATGAGTTTGTTCAATTGTGCAAGCACTTCTTAAACCGTAATACATCTATTTTCATTTAAATTCGGTGTTCGGTTTGATACTAGTATCAAAATTGAAATATTAGGTAATAAGCTAATAGGCCTGTATGACTCAACTTTTGTGTGATCCTCTTCTGTCTTTGGTATCATGGTTACTAAGGAAGCCTTCCATTCTTGAGGGTAGTGTTCAAGGCGTAAAATAGCATTTAAAATAAAAAGAATAAGTTTCTTTGCTATGCGAGGTAGCTGGAAAAGCATATTGTTACTGATCTTATCAATACCGAGTGCCTTCTTGGGGTTTGAATCACAAATAGCCTTTTCGATTTCTCTTAACTCAAATCTTAGGGGAAAAGCTGCTCTAGAATTAACAGGCGGTAACTCGACTGCTGTATCTGGAGATACGTTTGGGATAAATTTGTTTTTTAAATGACCAACAAATAGATATTCTTTTTCAATATTATTTCTTGCCCAACATCCATTCAGGATTCTTAATGGCGGCTAAAAGATAAATGCTATATTGAGATTTCTAGCTGTACACCATTTTATATATTTTTCCAGGGAAGCCATTTTCTGAGACTGCAGTAACTTTCTTAGCAATTTTGTGCACTCTTTGAATAAATTCTTAAGTTGAGGGGATCTGTGCAACTGCCGGACCATATGATACCCTTTATAACAGTTTGTTTACAGACAAATTTTCGAGACCAATGAATCCGCCAACACAAAATTATTTAATCAGGTTAAAATTCATATAACAGTTCTGAGTCAATTATTTAGATATTTTTTATCAATATGAGATTTTAGGATGGGGTTTTATATTGGCACCTATGATTAATTTTGGACCTACCGCGACAACATTTTGTCATGACTAAGTATCGTAAAATTTATTATCGCCAATAATAATGTAAAAAAAAGTAATCCAAACACCAACATAATAAGATGGTCTAACCTGTATTCGGTCCATAATTGCATATAGCTCCCATACAAGCTGTTTTCCGAAATAGGGTATTTGCGCCCATTATCAAACGAATTAATCGATGAAATTTAAAACGTAGATATATCCATATTTATACGAACACATACATTTTTACATATTTTTTAAAAAATAGCATCTCGATGGGAGGGAGCGAGCAATTTCTGCATCTCGAAATTCTTTATACTGGGGTGTAGAGTATCATATGGTCGGGCTTGACCCACAAAACTTTCTTACTTGTTTTTATTTAATTTTATTTTTAGTGTTTCCAAAAAACGCACAGCTGTTTTTGTTAGTTTTAGTGCAAAAATAACAGAACAAAAAGTTATAAACTTATTATTATGGCGTAGACTTTCATGCATTTATTAATCGAAATCATGCGCATAAAACATGCATTAAAAAGTTAAAAATATGCCTTAAAAACTAGTAAAATAGGCATGTTTTATTAAAAGCTACTATATAGTAATTTATAACGTTACTAACTGATTCATCATCGCACAGCTTAACGCCTAAAGCTAAAAACTTTAAATTTTGACAGGAGATTGGCCTAGCCCCAAGTCGATCCACTAAGACAGAATTTTGGCAAACTCGAATATTTAGGGGTTAAAAATGGGTAAATACGGTTGCCTTATATATCGAAAACTAAAAGAGATACAAGCAAACATATACAAATACGAATTTGGTACCTTTTCGAAATTCGAACATTTAAGGGGTGAAAATCGTACACTTTTTGTTACTTTTTCAAAAAAACTTTTCTCCACCTAGCTATCCATCTATATATATAACAATGAAGCTATCTATTTATATTTGTTTGTTTGCTTGTTTGTTCGTATGAACCTTAAAGCCGCCTAAATCGCTGACCCAATCTTCATGAAACTTTTACAGTATATTACTGATGGCCTGGAAGGATTAATATGATATATATTTTTTGAAATTTGGAGTGGGCTTGGCATCTCCCATACAAACATATTATAGATTTATGTATATCTTGAGAACAATAAGGGCCAAATTACGTACAAGCATTTTGGCTATCAATACACAACAACCGACAAAATATGGGCTCGATTGGAGAAGTGGGCGTGGCACAAAATAGATTAATTTATAACTAAAGAGCGGGAAGAGTAAAATTGTCCAAATTTGGTACACATGGCTGGGTCATATATACACAGCCTCTCTAGAAAAACAGACGGCACTGGACAAGTGGGCGTGACGCCTCCCATACAAAGACATAATGGATTTCTTTTTATTTAGAAAACGGCAGGAGCCAAAGTTTCCAAATTCGGTACAAGCATCTTGGTTATCAATACACAACAACCGACACAATGTGGGAGGGCTAGGAGAACTGGGCGCGGCACAAAATTGATATATTAATATCTGGAGAACAGTCGAAGAAAAATTGTCCAAATTTGGTGCACCTTGGTTATCAATGCATAACCTCTCCAAAAAATGGGCGGCATTACCGAAGTGGGCGTGGCATCTCCCATGTAAAGACATTATAGATTTCTGTGTATCTGAAACACGGTATGAACCCAGGGGTCGAAATTAGGTAAAAAAGCATCTTAATTATCAATCCACGACATCCGACAAAGTGTGGGTGGGATTGAATAAGTTGGAGTGGTACATCACATACAAAGGGATTGTAGATATCTTTATATCTTGAGAACTGCAAGGGCATAGATTTCCAAATTTGGTACATCCGACAATATTTAAGCTGGATTGATGATGTGGGCGTGGCATAACATAGATTTATTTATATCTAAAGAACGATAAGAGAAAAATTATTTGAAAAATTTGCTACAAACAGCGGGGTTATCGCAACATCTGTCAGAAATATGGTGGATGTGGATACCTGGGTACCTCACATACAAAGGCTTAAGAGATTTATGTATATCTATAAAACGGTAATAGTTAAAGTTTTCAAAGTTGGAACAAATAGATCAGTATGCAACATCAATCAAAAAGTGGGCGTGATAAGATAAGTAGGCGTGGCACAAAATAGAATCACGTATATTTAAAGAACAGTAAGTGTAAACTTGTCGAAATTTGGTACAATGTGAATGGTATAGCATCTGTAAAAAAAAATAATGGGATCGGAGAGGTGGAACAAACAGCTTGGTTATAAGTGAACAATATCTGTAAAAGTCTCACTGTCTTATTGTAGACATAGGCGGGACAACTTCAATACAAATGCCATATAGATTTCTGTGCAACCGGAGAACGGTAACAGTAAGAGTATTCACACTTGGTACAAATAACTTGACAAACAATGGACGAGATCTGTATTGAAAAAAAATTATATATTTTATTTTAATGAGGCGCATTGGGTTAAGCAAATATAATATAAAACTGTAACGTTACTGACTGATTCATCATCGCTCATCCTAAACGCCTAAAGGTAACAAGTTTAAATTTCGACCGGAGGTTGGCGCTTGTATCAGAGAATTGCGAGGTTTATTGGAAGGTATCTGATGTTTAAGCAAAATCTACCCACTTATTAAAATATAACCATTTATTTAAATTGAAAATAAAAATAAGTGACTAAAGTGCATTTAGCTTGGAATAATATTTCATACTGATAATAAATTTTTAATAAAAATCTTGAAAAAATTTGAGCATTATTTTAAGCATTTTTTAAAATCATTTTTAGATAATTTGGCCATGTCTTATGCCAGATTTAGCTGTAAAAAT
The DNA here is from genome assembly GCA_943735925.1 of Pollenia amentaria. Classification (NCBI taxonomy): domain Eukaryota; kingdom Metazoa; phylum Arthropoda; class Insecta; order Diptera; family Polleniidae; genus Pollenia; species Pollenia amentaria. Next base: position 203,786,597 of record OX031009.1, on the reverse strand, counting down.
GTTTATGATCTGGTCACACTGATTGTCATGAAGAGAAAATTAATGAACAATTACCAGCCGAATCGGACGAACATGGCGAGAGATTTTACCAAGTAACAGCCAGATTCTAACACTGGTATAGTGGCAAAATACTTGATTCGCTTTTGGGGGATATTTGTTGGAATCTGCAGAAGGAAGAAGAATACATTTTTAAATAAAAACCTGAACTTTAATTAACAATATGTATAAATGTTTTTAATTTTTACAGTTTTGTTTGGTTATTACAAAAATTAACTTCATATTTTGTGCATATGTAATTCCAAAAGCTGTAAACAGAAAAAGAAAATTTCGAAATATTTCAAAAAAAATTATATTTCTAAAACTACTGCGCATGGCCCAATTAACAGGGCTGATCGAAATCTGCTGTGCCGCATTATCCCACAAAAACAATGCAAACTCAAATGACTCAGGTTCTTTTCAAGAAAATGCAACTGTGATCGCATAGAATTTATCATTTTACGAAATTTTTCATAAACATTTGCAAGTCGAACAGACTTGTCAAAAAATCTGTCACTCAATTCACTTTTAAGCCATACTTTATCAGCACACACGATTTTTTGACAACTCGTGCGACTGAAATGGATAGTGTATCGCCGGCTTTAGCCATATTGGCACTGATTTAAACGTTCGAGAGAACAAATGAATTTGCGTTTCTTTCAAAATAAATTGCGCTAGAAATTTAAAACTTTGTGAACATTATTACTGTTTCAAACAGCATTACAATGATAAAAACGATCACAATAGGAATAGTGAAAAGGTACTCCCCTAGAACTAATTAAACAAAAGTTTTCGTAAGGTGCGTTTTATTAAAAGTTTATTAAAAATTGTGTAGATAACAGCGATAAGTATATTAAGATATAGAGATATTTAGGTATATATATTAAACATCTCCATGAAACTTAAAAATGATGTTCATGAAACTTTCATTATAATTTTGTATTTGCTTCGTTTGTATTCAGTATAATGAATAACTACGAAATTAATATGAATACGAAAGAGAATATGAACACTAACAACTCTGAAACAAAACAACCACTGAATAAATATCGAATAAGTTAATGGAAAAACACATTTATTTTAAAGTCAGTATTGCCAGTTGAAGGGAAAAAAAACATTAGGAAAGATAAAAAAAACAATAATAACCATGAAGAGTAAAAGCAACAAGATAAGGAAGTACATTAATTATAAATTGCAAACATGATCACAAATATGACTTTGTTTTCAATGTAAATAAATTGTTTTTAATGTAAATTTTTAAACTTCAAAAAAATTTCATTTTATTTTCAAAGACATTTTCCAGCAATGTGTTTTGCTTGGAAGTACATAAAAAAGTTGTTACGAAAAAAATTAAAATTTAATTTAAAAAATGCTTTAAAAATTACATATATTATTGTAAAGGTAACAAAAAGAAAAAAATTACATAAATTTACTAAGTGGCAACATTGCTATTGAGTATTTATATAAAAAAATGAGAGTGAGTGAAAACTGAAAAAAAAGTCGTTTCATTGAACAAAGTCTTTGTGTTTGCCATATGAAACGAAATGTGTTTGCTAGTAGCATGAATAAAACAACAGTTTGTGCAGTGGTCTGAATTTTATTTGAATACGAACTTCATTGAATAAACATTTCAGTATATTCATGAATGAAGTGATTCCTGCAGCCCTTGATTTTTAATTGATTTTATTGTTTTAAATCAAACTTCAAATTATTTAAATTGATTTGGTATATTATTTATTTGTTTTTTAAGAATTAAACGAGGCAGTCCCAACTTGTCACTCTTGCTTGCTTTTTATTTCTGATTTATTTTTTCAGCCGTGACAGTTGATTCCACCCAAGCTTGACATAAGAGTCCACGCTTGCCGTTTTCTAACAAACACATAAACAGCCAGTACTACGACACATATATATATATATATCAAATGACCCTACTTTTGAAACCGATGTCTTCCTATTGGGATTGCGCCAATGTGTTCAACAAGATCGGTTAAGAACTCTGAGTCATATGGGATCAAACTTTGACATTTTGGCAAAACATGTGTTTGTTCTCATCCATGTTACTTATTGCCTATTATTCTTAGCAAAATTTGTGTAAGTAGCTTAGATAGCTATTTCATCAATCTTTCGAAATAAAAAATAAAACTGACTTTGTTGTTGCAAAAACAAACATATAAAAATTTTGTTTTTTTTTAAGGGCACTTTTTTGTGGGATTTCTAACAATTTTGAAGTTTTTTAGTATAAGTTTTTGCATATTCCCAAAATGTAAATAATGGTGGTTTGAGTAACAAAATATATATGTTGATAGATATCCCACTCGCATCCCACTAACCGACCATAAAGCTCTTAAACGAAAAGACCTAAGCTTTCTTTTGAGAAAACAATATTTAAAAAAATGTTGTTTTTCCAAAAACAGAAAAAAAAATTTTTTCGAAAGATTTATGACATACAGTTGTGTTCAAAAAAATAGGAGTGCCCTTCACAAAAATCTATTTTGTTATTTTTTACAAAAAACACAAAATTGTATGTCACTTTTTTTTGTAACATTACACAAGAAATTCTTAAGAAATTATTACACAATTCCAGAGGTGATTAAAGGTATAAAAATAAATATATATACATTTTCAACAAAACATGATGAAAATCCATTGTTCAAAATAATAAGAGTATTATACTTTTCATTAAAAAATGTTAACAAAATATATTCAAAACAAGTTAAAAACGTTCAGAATGTTTAATATTTCGTAGAAAATCCTCGGTTCTTAACAACGGCGGCACATTGCCGCGGTATGGAGTAGATGAGGTTTCTACAACGGTTTACTGGGATGTTCCTCTACGCATCCTGGACTGGCGCAATAAAGCCTTAGCATTAGACGGTTTCTTTTCGGAAACATATTTTTTAAATCCCCCCATAGGTGTTCTATGGGGTTGAGGTCAGGGGACTGAGCGGGCCATGGCATAACCTCAACCCCATTGGCACGAAACCACTCCTTCGCTAATTTGCTGGTGTGTTTCGGGTCATTGTCTTGTTGGTAGACTCATTTCAGAGGCATATTCCACTCTGCGTATGGTAGCATGACATTATATAAAATTTCGACGTAGACCCGTTGGTCCATGATCCCGTTTACTTCATATAATGGTCCAACACCATTGTAAGAAAACCATCCCCAAATCATAACTTTTGCTCCTCCATATTGACAGTCTTTCTGGTGAATTATAGGAGATATTCCGTATTGGGTGGACGTCGGACATATTGTCTAGAACCAGTTCCTCCAAATAGAACGATCTTACTTTCATCCGTCCACAATACGTTTCGCCGTTTATCTTTAGGCCAGTTTACGTGATCCTGAGCGAATTTGAATTGGGCGTCTGCCTGTTTTTTTGTGAGTAAGGGTACCTCTCTGGGACTTCTTGCAAATAAATTGTTTTCGACTAAACGTCTTCGAATAGTAACGGTGATAACAAGTATATTAAGGTCCTTTTGTATCTTTTTTGATGACGCAGAAAGATCAGCCTTACTAAAACGTACTATGCGACGGTCATCTATGGGCGTTGTTTTACGTTTTCGACCTCGAGTTTCGCCTTTTTCCGTATACCGTAAAGCAATGGCTATCATCTGAAGTGAGCACGACATCAACTTTTTTATTTCCCGATATGTTTTGCCTTCATTTCTAAGATTTTTTATTAAATTTCGTTTCTCTTCGGTGCAATGCTTACCACGCCCCACTATTTAAAAATTTTGTAAATTAGAATAAAGAACTGTAACCATAGAGCTTATTCATACTTCCTTTTTGAATTTATAGCTTAAATTTTACAAGTTTAACAGTTAAATTTCTCAGTTAATGCAAATACTCCTATTTTTATGATCAACGCACTTTGGAACCAAAAAAGAAAATAAATTAATTGCAGCATAAATACTACAATTAGCTTGATCATTCCTTTTGTGTTTTACTTTCCGCATTCCATACTAAGTACCGTTAGAATATGGCTTACTTAAAAAATTGCCAAATTTCTAAAGATCAATTGAATAAATATATGATATGGTAACTCCTATTTTTTTGAACACAGCTGTAGCTATCTAAGCTTCTTGGGACAAGTTTTGCTAAGAATAATAGGCAATAAGTCGGCGTAAAAAGTTGGTTCACTCGACATGAAATCCCCTATATATATATATATAGAGAGAGAGAGAGAGAGAGAGCGAGAGAGACATAGTATATAACTAGTATGCCGACTGGTGAGAACGTTCTCTTTTTTTTATAACTCTCATCACACATATAGGTTCTGTGTGAATTTAACACACTTAAGAACAACAAAAACAAAACAAAATTTGAAATTTTTTAATTTAAAATTTTTCACAATATAACACTTTATGTTTAATTTTATGACTTAAACACATAATTAATAATTTTTTTCAATACATTTTGCTAATTTGCTTTTGCAAAATGTTTTTATTTTTCACAAACTAAAAATTTTTAAATAAATTTTTTTGACACTAAATTTTTTCTGTTGTTAATATTATTAAAGCCAGCAGAGTAGCATTTTGTGGTATAAAAATAATATTTGAAATCATTAATTATTTATATATTGTCCGATATCGCAGAATAAAAATTTAGCAAACATGGCTTTTAAAAGTTTATAAATGCAGCCAGCATTCAATAAATTGAAAATTTATTGAACTAAGAAAATTTTATTTTGGAAAAAAAATTGTTGCCACATTCTATACGATTTTATGCAACTATGTTTAGTGGTGGAAATAGTTTTATACACCAATACATTTGAAAAAAATCTTACTAATACAAACATAAAAATGTACCACTGACAGTTGAGTTATGTACCTGTCAAAGAGTCGGCATACTAGTTGTATACTATGGAGAGAGATATGTAGATATAAATTAAAGGGCTGCATGAATAACATCGTTCATAAACATACTAAACTGTTTATCCAAAGAAGTTCGTATTCAAATAAAATTCAGACTACTGAACAAACTGTTGTTTTATTCATGCTACTAGAAAACACATTTCGTTTAATATAGCAAACACAAAGACTTTGTTCAATGATACGACTTTTGTTTTACAGTTTTTACTCTCTCTCATTTTTTTATATAAATACCCAAAAGCAATGTTGTCACTTAGTAAATTTATGTAATTTTTTTCTTTTTTGTTACGTTTACAATAATATATGTAATTTGTAAAGCATTTTTTAAATTGAAATAAAATTGTTTTCCTATATACTTTTTCCAAGCAAAACACTTTGCTGGAAAATGTCTTTGAAAATAAAATTATATTTTTTTGAAGTTTAAAAATGTACATTATATATATATATTTGTTCCTTTTACTCCTACAAGGAGCATAGGGCCGCAAAAAATGTACAAAAAATGTACATTAAAAACAATTAATTTACATAGAAAACAAAGTTATATTTGTATTATTTTTGCTATTTTAATATTAATTTACTTCCTTATCTTGTTGCTTCATGGTTGTTTTTTTTTATTATTTTTCCTAATGGTTTTCATTTCCGTCAACTGACAATACTGAATTTAAAATAATTGTGTTTTTCCATGAACTTATTCGACATTTATTCAGTGGTTGTTTTGTTTCCGAGTTGTTAGTATTTATATTCTCTGTTTAAGTAAATGTCGAGTGTTTGTTGCTTTCGTTTCATGGTTATTCATTTTACTGAATACAAACGAAGCGAATACAAAATTATAATAAAGATTTCATGAGCATCATTGTTAAGTTTAATGCAGATGTTTAATATAAATAAATGGCATAGAAGAAAATTAAATTTAGAAAAAAAACTTCATTAAAGAATAATGATGCTTACGTAACATCTCTAAATCACTTTTAATTATACCGTACAAGACTCCATTCACAGTCAGGATCTATTGAAGAATAATCATTTCGTACCTTAATTTTACTACTTGACTCTTCACGATATTCAGGGCACCTTGCAGCGCCATATTTACAAAGACGACCATTTCGGTCCCTATTGTTACGTATTGAAATATCAAGATTATTTTTAGCGCACATTCTAAAGCCATGTTGAGAAATATAAACACGACGATCATCCAGATGCTCAATATTCCACATGCTGTATGAATCTGTCTTCAAACCAAGAACCTCATCCTCTTCTGGTTTCTAAGCTAAATAAACTTTGTCAGTAGTACCCTGTAGAATTACTTTTAATTGCTTCCCATTAGCCGAATTAACTTCTTTAAATTCAGCGTGAAAAATGTCTGTTCTATCCATTTTATCATTTCTACTCAACAGCCAAATGCCGCGATCGCATCGGGCTGATCGCATTTTTATTCGTATGGATGTATAAATGGCTCTTGAACTTCCTACATTAATAATACTAAAACGCTTCTTAATAAATAATAAAAAAAAATGTTCAGGCAGTGTTTGTATTATATTTTCCACACTTGATTTTAAGCTCTCAGTCGTGTTAGCGTACACATCATCCTGTGTTATCGTAAGCAACATGAACGATAAGTTTTGAAAAAATTCGTATTTATCTTTATGTTGTCCTTTGCTAATACTGCGGTAAGTTTCTATCGGTGCATCCAGCAACATTTCAAATAATTCCGAATTCATTGGGTCATAAAAAGTCCATAACAATTTGGGCAACATAAAAAAATCGTGCTTTGAAACAAGTTTTTTTATGGCTTTGGCGATTATACGTTCAGCAATATGCTTAGGATGATTGTAGAATATCTCTTTTAGTTTGGCTTCAGCTTCAAAAACATTATTCAAAGCTATGACACAGGTCAATTCATCGGCAAGTTTAGTTATTAGATCTGGTTCCATTATAGGGCATAATTGTTTTAAGCCTACTTCTCCTGATTTTAATGTATTGTGGGCAGTGGCCAATATTTCTACATATCTAGGTATTAGTTCTGGGTTCTGTTGAGTGCAGAATTCGTCAAAGCCTCGTTGTCCTTCTTTGAATAGATCGTAGACTGCTTTGTTTGGGTTTGACAAGTCGTAACTTTGGCCAAAAACAGGCGACGATTGTATAAAGCAAATGAGTACAACCGTCAAAACTATTTTGAATGTTTTCATTTTAAAAAATTTAATTCAACTGATATGGTTTTTTTTTGCAGCTGATATTTATACGTTTTCTCTTGGATCTTATTTATGTTAAATTAATAACTAATGCTGATATTTTTGTTAATGTAGTAGTTAAGAAGTAAATGATTATACAAATTTCGTTAGCGGGCTTTAAAAGCAATACAATAATAACTTTTTGGAATTAATAAATTGCCTATGTATGTAAGACAAATATATATATATATATATACTAGCGGACCCCGATGCACTTCGTTGCAACCAACCAAAAAAAGAAATGAAATATTCTAGATTTTTTTTATGAAATGAATGCATTGTATTTAAAAATTATTAATGTTAATCCAAAACATTTGGATATACAATATTTTTCGTTTGCCCATTTGAAGCGAGCACAAACAAACAATTTGGAGTTCCAACTCTTGAGCAGGCCACGTATAGCTGTCCATGTGAAAAGCACGGCTCCCCCAAATTTAATCCGCATATTTGAAGCGTTTGTCCTTGCGCCTTATTGATGGACATGGCAAATGATAGACGCACTGGGAATTGCAAACGCTTAAATTCAAATGGCATGTCTGTTGGAATCAGTGGAATACGTGGTATGAGCACAATTTCACCTTTCGCTGTTCCGGTCAATATTGTGGTTTCAATTAAATTCGGCATCAATTTTTTTACTGCCAATCTTGTGCCATTGCACAATTTTGGTGCATTTAAATTCCGTAGTAAAATAATTGATGAGCCAACCTTTAAATTCAAACAATGCGGTGGCATACCAGGTGGCTCCAATGAATTCAAAAATTCAATTGGATAATTCACTGCATCATCTGCATTCATTGCGCTATCAACAGATTTATATGATGTCTGCATTGTTTGGATGAACTGTGTATAATCTTCCCATGGTATCTGCAAAAAAAAAACACCCGGATGGCCATCAACAGGGGTTCCTTGTTTACGTCGTTGCCATTTCTTTGCAGTCCAAGTGAAATAATGCGTTACATCTGAATACAGCAACGTTCTGGCAAAATCATCGTTTTCGCACAATTGAAAGAATGCAGTTAATGTTGTTGCTGGTGGCTGTGCTGCTCTCTGCTGTACATTTGCATCGGTAAAATACACACGCTGGCCATTTTGAAGATGAACAGCCAAATGAACAACAGCAGGATTTCATCATTGCTATTATCACCAGCTACTCCAAAAACAGTCATAGTATCAGAATCCAAGAGTGAAAGAAAGTGATTTGCAAACATGTGCATTTCAACAGGTTCATCTGTTTGACATTTGTATGCTGTCAATCAAATGAATGTGTGTATGTATGAGTTTGTGTATTAGGTTGGATAGATTTTTTTCGTTAGGTCGAACCGAAATTTAAACTTTTTTTTTCAAATGTTGAATTTTTTCAGGAAAAAAAATCATAACTGGAGAATGGCTAGACCGATTTTGGATTTCAATCAACTAACCATCATCACTCCTCCCTGTACCTTCCCTAAAAATTTTATGGCAATCGGTCGAGCCGTTCTCGAGTTATGGAGTGACAATCAAAATGTACACTTCTTTTTATATATATAGATATATATATATATATATGTACATACATATCGTTACCTAAAACGCAAAAGGCCCTAACTAACCAAAAATTAAAATAGGACTTTTTCATTGATTCTGATGTATTGCATCAACACAAATGTCCATAAAAAATCTGGAATCTTTCGTCCAAAATGAGAGATTTTATTAACAAAAAACGAAAAGCCCTACCTACAAAATAGTATACGATAAACGCTTACATACATAACTAACAGTTTGCATTATATGCAACATTGATACTTGTCAAAACCACTGGTAGGTTTTACATGAAAAATGGAAGAAAAATTAATTATAAACAGTTTAAGGCAATTTATCAATTTTCCATTTTAAATAGTTTTTTGCTTGTCCTGTAAAATTTTCAAAATGTTAGATAGGGCCTTTTGCGTTTTAGGTAACGATATATACCTACCTATGTACCTTGTACATAGCTAGTACTGATTTCTAATCGTTGGATTATTTTAACTATAAATGTAAACTTTCAGTGTTGCCCAATAGCTATTAGCGAATGATATGATTAGATAAACTTTAAAAATGATCACGATTACATTACATTATCGTAAAATAATTAAGAGTTATCTTAAATCTGTGGCTTGGAGCTAAAAGGGCATATGGCCATAAATTGTTGTAAGTTAATTGTTGCATTACGTTTCTGTTCTTACTCCCTTTAATTTTTCTGAAACATCCAATGTCTAATTTAACCCAGAACAACTTCATAGGTGTGTTGCTAGTCCATTCAGAGTTAATGAAATGGGCTAGCAATCTACGAACTTTAAAAAAAATTTAGCGGAACGATTTTAAAAGTAAAAATTCAACTAAACGTTGGTTGGTTAAGTATATTATTAAAAAATTAAATTTAATAAAGCAGTAAAATAAAAGTTATGCTTCTCTTTCGAAACTTGATACCAATTTTTATTCATTTTAAATTTTTTTATTTTTTTAAAGCTTTCGTCATCAGCCAACGTTGTTTAAAAATGAGCGTAGTTTGAATACACATCAAAAAGTTATATGATAAGGTGTGAATGAGCTTCGTCGATTCGATGATCAGTAACCATCCAGGGTTAAGAAATAATATGAGGGGCATTTACACGGTGTCTTTTCAGACATGGCTGCTTTATTCATTCTCTTTTGAACATGCCTCCAAAATCATATTGTCTCTCCTCGATGTCTTTCCAAACATGTCTGTTTTCATGTATAATTGTCTTATATCAAAAAACATGAATATTCGTAAAAACAAACATGAAAACTCATTTCGTGTCTGTTTGCCAACCCGTCTTTCTTCTCTTACTCGATCGCCTACAAACAAAACAAACGTGTTTATTAGACATGGCTAAAAAGACCCCGTGTAAACTCCCTCTGTGTTTTATTTTTTTTTTAGATTCCATATTAAAAAAATCATCTAAAAATAATCGTTATAGACTTTTCACACTTGTTAACATCTACCATCAATTTGCGAAGGTGCTGAAATTAAGGTGTTGAAAAGAAATAAATAGAGCTAAAAATCAACATCTTTATAATGAGTTCCTATTTTATTGTATTTTATTCAACATCTTCCGATTATTTTAGTGTCATCACTAGGAAAGTGGATTTTTTTTTTATTATTTTGGCTTCACTGGCAAAGTGGCATTTTTTGCAGGCAGAGTAAAAATTTGTCAAGTTTTTCCTTTATTGGTTAAAATATATCAAGAGAACATTTGCCATTTTCTTATGTAGAAAGACATCAAACTACACATCAAAAAAACAGAAGGAGAAACATTTTGTTTGCAGTAAATGGGTGAATTTTTATGTACACAATATACTTTTTTAAAAAAGACGTCACAACTTGAGGGCCTGTTTTTTAACTTTAGGTATTTGCTTGAGCGGCAAAAAAAAATTTACGAATTTTTGCGTAAAATTATGGCAACTATGTCTAAAAAAGCCCGTCTGAGTGTGCGAAGCAGCAAATCGCTACGACTTACAGGATACACTTTTCAAATCAAAAAAATGTATAATGATCGAATAGATAAAAAAGTATTAAACAACCTCATTATTTTGCGTCATCCTGAAAAAATTTGCATTTGAAATTGTAGTTTTTGGAGAGAGTTATAATATTTAAGGAGTGGGCTTTTTATTAGGCCTACATAAAATATAAACTCCTTATCGTGTGGAATTTTTCGAAGTACTTATTTATCTTAACTAACTAAACCCCATTTGGGGTTTTCTAGTTTAGCTCTTGTTCGGATTTTACACTCTCATGTATATTTTGGCTAAAACTTGATTTTTCCGAAGAATATTCACGACTTTATCCTGAAACCAATTGGAATTTTGTTTTCCGGTCTTTGTCGTAATTGTACCTGTAGACAAAAAAGTGTTGAAAATTTTGAAGAAGGTAAACAGAAGTTAACATATTCAATTTTCAGTTTATCTTAAAAAGAAAAATTAAAAAAAACTAAGTAAATAACGTTCTTTTTATAACATTTGTAGTTTCCGCGTTGAATATTTTAAGTATTAAATTTACTTTTGGCTTGTAAATAATATTTACATAAAAAAACATGTACAAATATGTATGTTTATATAAGTATGTAAATGAAATAAAAAACAAAGAGACCTTGTTGTTAAAATAATAAACAATTTTTTTTTTGAAAATGTGTTTTGAATAGGATAAAATTTCTTAAAAAAAAATATATGTATTTACTTATTTAGTTCAACAATATAAAATACAACTTTAAGAGCTATATTCGGCAAGACCGAATCTTACTTATATCATCTTCTATCAGTGTATACAAAATGTGTTATCGATTTGATGTCACTGTAGTCATAGCGTAAATGATGCATAAAATATGACAAAATTTTAGGATGACGTTAGTCATTGGATTGATGTCGCTTTTTGCCACATTGATGCAATTTGAAATAACATTGATGTCAAAATTCTTATGTAAAGGCATCAACAATATGAAGATGCATTTTCTATGAGTGTAGGTAATTTGTTTAAGAGGCAAAAAAAAAAATAAAAGTATAAACTTTGACTGAGATTCGAACCCAAGCTACAAAATCCGTGAAAATTGAGAACAGTACCCATGTTCTGTAACTTTGGTGAGAACTTCTCGCATCGATAACATGTGAAACAAAATATTCCATCGTTTGTCGAAAAGTGAGAAAACAAGTGTGTCTGTAATTCATGTCGAAAACTATCAAAAGAGATTACGTAGTTACGTTATAAATGTCATAATATTTCACTCGAAGCCGATATTTAAATGCAGATGTTGAGATGGCCAGTCAAACATATCGTTGACGGCGACCAAAATTGTCTTAAATTTAAAATTTTTCAAAGACGGCGGCGAAAATACAGCCGTCGGGTATATCAAAAATGTAAAGTGCGACTTTAATGTTTGTTGATTACAAAATTGCCTTTGAAACATTCGTTTATTTTCTAATGAAATCATGGCCTTTATACCAAAAATTTTGCGAAAAGTTATGTCAAACATGTTTAAAAGAGTGTGCATGTGCAAAGCAGTACATCGCCACCAATTACAGGATACATTTTTCAAATCCAAAAAAAAAAAAATTTATAACGATGGAATAGATAAAAAAGTTTTAAACAACCTCATTATTCTGCGTCACCCTGAAAAAATTTGCATTTGAAATTGTAGTTTTTGGAGAGAGTTATAATATTTAAGGAGTGGGCTTTTTATTAGGCCTACATAAAATATAAACTCCTTATCGTGTGGAATTTTTCGAAGTAATTATCTTAACTAACTAAACCTTATTTGAGTTTTGCTAGTTAAGCTCTTCGGATTTTAGACTCTCATGTACATATATTTTGGCTAAAACTTGATTTTTCCGATGAACATTCACGACTTTATCCTGAAACCAATTGGAATTTTGTTTTCCGGTCTTTGCCGTAATTGTAGCTGTAGACAAAAAAGTGTTGAAAATTTTGAAGAAGGTAAACAGAAGTTAACATATTCAATTTTCAGTTTATCTTAAAAAGAAAAATTAAAAAAAACTAAGTAAATAACGTTCTTTTTATAACATTTGTAGTTTCCGCGTTGAATATTTTAAGTATTAAATTTACTTTTGGTTTGTAAATAATATTTACATAAAAAAACATGTACAAATATGTATGTTTATATAAGTATGTAAATGAAATAAAAAACAAAGAGACCTTGTTGTTAAAATAATAAACAATTTTTTTTTTGAAAATGTGTTTTGAATAGGATTAAATTTCTTAAAAAAAAATATATGTATTTACTTATTTAGTTCAACAATATAAAATACAACTTTAAGAGCTATATTCGGCAAGACCGAATCTTACTTATATCATCTTCTATCAGTGTATACAAAATGTGTTATCGATTTGATGTCACTGTAGTCATAGCGTAAATGATGCATAAAATATGACAAAATTTTGGGATGACGTTAGTCATTGGATTGATGTCGCTTTTTGCCACATTGATGCAATTTGAAATAACATTGATGTCAAAATTCTTATGTAAAGGCATCAACAATATGAAGATGCATTTTTCTATGAGTGTAGGTAATTTGTTTAAGAGGCAAAAAAAAAAAATAAAAGTATAAACTTTGACTGAGATTCGAACCCAAGCTACAAAATCCGTGAAAATTGAGAACAGTACCCATGTTCTGTAACTTTGTTGAGAACTTCTCGCATCGATAACATGTGAAACAAAATATTCCATCGTTTGTCGAAAAGTGAGAAAACAAGTGTGTCTGTAATTCATGTCGAAAACTATCAAAAGAGATTACGTAGTTACGTTATAAATGTCATAATATTTCACTCGAAGCCGATATTTAAATGCAGATGTTGAGATGGCCAGTCAAACATATCGTTGACGGCGACCAAAATTGTCTTAAATTTAAAATTTTTCAAAGACGGCGGCGAAAATACAGCCGTCGGGTATATCAAAAATGTAAAGTGCGACTTTAATGTTTGTTGATTACAAAATTGCCTTTGAAACATTCGTTTATTTTCTAATGAAATCATGGCCTTTATACCAAAAATTTTGCGAAAAGTTATGTCAAACATGTTTAAAAGAGTGTGCATGTGCAAAGCAGTACATCGCCACCAATTACAGGATACATTTTTCAAATCCAAAAAAAAAAAATTTATAACGATGGAATAGATAAAAAAGTTTTAAACAACCTCATTATTCTGCGTCACCCTGAAAAAATTTGCATTTGAAATTGTAGTTTTTGGAGAGAGTTATAATATTTAAGGAGTGGGCTTTTTATTAGGCCTACATAAAATATAAACTCCTTAACGTGTGGAATTTTTCGAAGTACTTATCTTAACTAACTAAACCTTATTTGAGTTTTGCTAGTTAAGCTTAAAACTTGATTTTTCCGATGAACATTCACGACTTTATCCTGAAACCAATTGGAATTTTGTTTTCCGGTCTTTGTCGTAATTGTAGCTGTAGACAAAAAAGTGTTGAAAATTTTGAAGAAGGTAAACTGAAGTTAATATATTCAATTTTCAGTTTATCTGAAAAAAAAACTAAGTAAATAACCTTCTTTTTATAATATTTGTAGTTTCCGCGTAAAATTTTTTTTATTATTTATATTTACTTTTGGTTTGTAAATAATATTTATATAAAAAAACATGTACAAATATATATGTTTAAATAAGTATGTATATAAAGTAAGAAACAAAGAAACCTTGATGTTAAAATAATAGACAATTTTTTTTAGAAAAGGTGTTTTGATATAGGATAAAATTTCTTATATAAAATATGGTGTTTATTTATTTAGTTCAACAATATAAAATTCAATTAAAAGTGCTATATTCGACTAGACCGAATCTGATATACCCTTCACAGTGGTTTGATATGAACATATATTCGGTGACCGTCCATTCCGTATTATACAGATCAGTACTGCATATCAGCTATTTTTTCTTGGTGAATTATTTTTAAGTAAAAAATCCCAAAATTGTTCTGTATTATTATGATCTTTATTTGAACTGGAATATTATTTCAAATGTATTTGACTTTTTTCTCATTACTGAAAACTTACAAAATATTCTATGAAAAATTGTTTAATGAATCTTTTAATTATCTAAAATGTTTTTATGAATAATGGGGTTAATGTTTAATTGAAATTTGCTAATTTAATTTTGATTAAATGATTTTTGAAATATTTTTTAGCAATTTACTCTACTTTGAAGAGTTGCTTATATGAGAATTTTTTATATAAGAATGTTTTGTAAAAACAAGTTATTTAACATGAGTTATGTTGGTTTCCAAAGCATCAATCGTATCTAGCTTATACCTGAAGAACTCAGACTTTACATATCCCCAGAGAAAATAGTCCGAAGGTGTGATATCGCACGGTCTAGGTGGCCAATTTACCGTAGCAAAACGGTAACTAATTTCTCAACAAGGTCAATGTTTCACCCACTGTATTGCTCGTAGCACCATCTTTTTGAAGCCAGAGCTCACGGAGGCGATGCGCTTGAATTTCAGGAAGCACATTTTCATTTTTGAAGAAATATGGACCAATGACTCCACCATCCCATAAACCTCACCATACCGTTATTTTTAATGGATCGAGCCGAGTATCATCCTCTTATATAAACTGGGACTCGAATTTGCGAATGGTGTTGGCAATAGTGGTTTCAGTATGTCGATTATGCATTCTGGAAAACTATCTGATATTTTGATACATAAAACGTGTCCTTATGTTAAACCTGAGCCCTAAAAATTAAGTTTTAACAAGTTTGATATTTTCCAGGCCATTTTTGGAGTATTTTGGTCATAGCTCGGCTATTTATTTTATCGATTTGACAAATTTATATATCGACGTGCACTTCACCAATCCCGTAGATGTTGTGTATTGATACCCAAAATACTTGTAACTAATTAGGAAACTCTGGCTACTGCCGTTCTACAGATATACAGAAATCTTAATTGTCTTTGTATGGGGAGTGCCTTGACCACTTGCCCAATCTCGTCCAAATTTTATCCATTCAGGTTTCCTAATGGCTGGTGTATTGAGATTTGTAGCTGCACACCATAAAGAGTAGTCTAATTGTCGAGTTGCATCGAGATCCTTAAGTTATTTTTCAAGGGAAGCCGTTTTCTGAGACTGCAGCAACTTTCTTAGCATTTTTGTACACTCTTTGAATAAATTCTTAAGATGAGGGGATCTGTGCAACTGCCCGATCATTCGATACCCTTTAAGTTTGTTTACAGACAAATTTTCGAGACCAATAGGAAATCATGAATCTGCCAACACAAAATTATTCTATGAGTTTAAAATTCATATAACAGTTCTTTGAGCCGATTATTTAGATATTTTCATCAATATGAGATTTTAGGATGGGGGTTTATATGGCACCTATGGTTAATTTTGGATTTACCGCGACAACATTTTGTCATGACTAAGTATCGTAAAAGTTATTATCGCCAATTGTAATGTAAAACAAGTTAGAGTGCTATATTCGGTTGTGCCGAATCTTTGATACCCTCCACCGACATGAGTGGGCTCTATATGATAAATACATATATATTATTAACTAAGCTTCATAAAAGCGAACGTCAGCAACCAATTTTAAAGCTGACGTTTGTTTTTATGAAGCTTATTTAATAATAATTAGTATTGTGGTTATTTTGTTGAACTATTCATGGTTTTTTAATCTAAATTTTACTATTTTTAATTAGGCTTAAGTTCATTAAATTTAATTTTCATTAAATTATTTTTATGAAGAAAGGAATTTTTTTTATTTCGATCTACCAAAGGTTAAAATACAATTTGGTTTAAGGATTGATGTTTGACTACTGACGTCAGCAGTCATCGATGGCTGCGAGTGTAAGACGGCAAATCCCTCTCAGGAGACCTAGTGGTTGAGGTCGAAACATGTCAGGGTAACCAGCCGCCTGGGTTCGAATCACACGCCAGCCAGCCTGGCTTCGAATCCCAGGTCAGTCAAGAATGAAAATTATCAATAACAATTTTAATTAATCTTCCATGTTGTAAAAATTCCTTTCTTCATAAAAATAATTTAATGAAAATTAAATTTAATGAACTTAAGCCTAATTAAAAGTAAAATTTATTTAATAATATATATGTATTTACAATATAGAGCCCACTTCTGTTGGTGGTGATTGGGCGAGATTGGAGAGGTGGGCGTGGCACAAAATATATTTATATATAACTAAAGAGCGGTAGGAGTAAAATTTTTGAAATTGGTACACATGGCTGGGTCATCTATACACAGCCTCTCTAGAAAAATAGTCGGCACTGGACAAGTGGGCGTGGCAACTCCCATACAAAGACATAATAGATTTGTTTATATTTAGAAAACGGCAGAAGCCAAAGTTTCCAAAATAGGTACAAGCATTTTGGTTATCAATACACAACATCCGACACAATGTTGGTGGGCTTGGAGAACTAGATTTATTGATATCTGGAGAACAGTCGGAGCAAAATTTTCCAAATTTGGTAAACATAGCTTGGTTATCAATACACAACCTCTACAAAAAATAGGCGGGATAAGAGAAGTGGGCGTGGCACCTCCCATGTAAAAATATTATACATTTCTGTATATCTGAAAAACGGTATGAGCCAAGGGGTCAAAATTAGGTAAAAAAAAAACATCTTAATTATCAATCCACAACATCCGACAAAGTGTGGGTGGGATTGGAAAAGTGGGAGTGGTACCTCCCATGTAAATAGATTTCCAAATTTATTACATCTGACAATATTTGGGCAGGGTTGAAGATGTGGGCGGGACATAACATATGTACTTATTTATATCTAAAGAAGGGTAAGAGAAAATTTTGTCCAAATTTGGTTTACATAGCGGGGTTATCGATACACTACATCTGTCAATTAGATTGTGGTGGTACCTGGACGTGGTACCTGGACGTGGTACCTCACATACAAAGGCAAATGAGATTAATGTATATCTATAGAACGGTAATAGATAAAGTTTTCCAAGTTGGAACAAATAGATCAGTGATCAGTACGCAACTTCAATCAAAAAGTGGGCGTGATAAGATAAGTAGGCTTGGCACAAAATAGAATCTCGTATATTTGAAGAACAGTTAGTGTAAAATTGTCGAAATTTAGTACAATGTGAATGGTTATCAGTAAACAGACATCATCTGTAAAAAATGAACGGGATTGGAGAAGTGGGCGTGGATCAGACTAGATTTCTGTATATCTAGAAAATGGCCACAACTACAATTTACAAATTTGGATCAAATAGCTTGGTTATAACCTACACCCGGAAAACAGTTTAGTACGCCTAAAACCGCAATAAATAACGCTAGCATATTAAAATTAGGTACGTCACAGTTTTATAGGACCAGAAATCACACTGTAGAATTTTTTAAAGATCGGTCCATAATTTACACTAGGTCCCATATAAACCCTACTCCTAGAAAACAGTTTATTGCGCCTAAAACCAAATAAATCCCACTTTGTTAAAATAATTAAATTCGCCGAAAACCATAACAGATATATGGATATTGCGGTAAAATTTCTCTCATCTTAGATTCATATGGCGAGAACAAATATCATGCAATTTTGTGAAATTCACTGTTAACACTAAAATAATTACACTGCTGTATTTAAATTTATTCTAATTTATTTTTTGTAATACCAGAAATCAGTCTTAAGAATTTTGGGATGATTGGTCCATAATTTACCATAGATCCAATACAAATAACGCTCCTAAAAATTATTTTAGTTCGGATAAAACTTTTATGAATCAAAGATATTTTACTCAAGCCAGTTCAAAGTTCTAATAAGAAACGCATAAAATTTTCTTATTGTCGGTCAATAATTTAATTCAGGTCTAAACCGCCACCAATTTTAATGCTGACGTTCGTTTTTGTGAAGCTTAGTTAATAATATATATGTATTTATCATAAAGAGCCCACTCCTGTCGGTGGAGGGTATCAAAGATTCGGCACAGCCGAATATAGCGCTCTAACTTGTTCACTTATTTCATTATACAAATTTTATTACAGAAATGTCCGAAAAGCGAACCGGAACCGACCGGTTTTAATCATTTTAAAACCGAAACCGCGGTTTCACATTTAAACGGTTTTTAGCCAACTCTATTCTATTGTACTCGATGAGAAAAGCTCTGTCTGCAGCGTCTTCAATAACTTGGGCTCTAAAACAATAACATCCCCATGAATGGTATAACATTATTGGTATAACGACTGATAATTGTGCTGTAATGACAGGCTTTGCAAACGATGTACAGTCAAAATTTATGGCTTTAGTGCCACATTTATTTCAAAATGGTTGCTTATGCCACATTTTAAATTTCCGCTTTTGATTACCGCCGATATTGACAAACTTATAGGGAAATAAAATTCCACTTTCGTAATAGTTCTAGTCTAAAAGAATACGAGTTTTTTACAATTTCAAGAATATTTTGGTACTGACATACATGTTATTTTAAAAATTGCACCAAAAGCTGGTTATCACGACAGGAAGTTATAAACAGGATTTTGGAACAGCGGGTACCTTTAGATTAATATTTTACTTTTAATAATTTGAGACGGAATTTAAAAATTCGAAATTACGATTCATCTCTATCTGGTTTTTCGAATCACATTTAAAAAATTTTATTTCTCTTTCTTCAATATGTATTAAAAATCGTAAAAGCAGAAGGCGCACGTATACACGCAGAAAAAAAACATGATTGATACAATCACAATCGCAAACTATCATTAATGTTTGTGGTTATGATTGTGTCAAACACGTCTTAAGTAACAATATATGTTCAGATATAATGTTTGTTGGTAATTATTGTCTTAAAAATATTATTATGTTCGGAAGAAAAACGCAAACGATCTTTTAAACCATGTTTCTATATTTCCCAACACCATGTTACATATTTTCTTCAACATGTTATATGGTTCTCACAATAAAACTAATAAAAAATTTAATATCAAAAATTTTTTGTTTTATTAAAAATACACATTTATATACAATATTAATTAATCAAATCTAGCCTATTAGGGTGTTCTGGAAATCGAAAACGCAAAACACAAGAATTTAAAAGTCGTTTTTTTAATAAGATTTTTGTAGTAAAAGAAACACAAGTACAATACAATACAAATATTTCTCTATTAAACAGAATACCACAAAAAAATTATGCATTTATGAATATTTTCCTGAAACGACTTAATTTTTTATTTCGCCAAATTGGCCGTATTTAAAAAAAGAGTTCCTAGACAAAAATGAAATATAAAATATAAACCTTAACGAAAATCATCCTTCTTTTGAAGAAATATACTGTGGAACAGAAGTAAAAATTTATATTTCTACAAATAATGTTGAACACCACATCACGGTGAAGAATTTAAAGGAAATTGGCAAAAAGAATTTTTTAAATTTTACGAGGTGCTGAGAGTAAAAGTAGATTATAATTTTGACTCAATTTTAAACAGATAAGATCCCGGGCCGATATAGAAATATTAACAGCATGGCCCCCGATGCCGACCGCTATCGTTCGCTTGCATTTTCAAAGACAAACTGCTAATTTGCGGCCCACAAACAAATTTCAGCACGACAAGTCGATCGACAATGCAAGCGACCAATAACGAAACAGTTTTTATAGAAATTTGCGTCCCACTAAGAAA
The DNA here is from genome assembly GCA_943735925.1 of Pollenia amentaria. Taxonomy (NCBI): domain Eukaryota; kingdom Metazoa; phylum Arthropoda; class Insecta; order Diptera; family Polleniidae; genus Pollenia; species Pollenia amentaria. Next base: position 203,766,317 of record OX031009.1, on the reverse strand, counting down.
TATTATGCGACCACAATTGTCATAATCAGTCTCTTGTGTTGTAGTTGTCGACATATGAATTTTTTTTAAATATTTAATAACATTTTCTTTACACACAAACATTTAAATTTTTTTTTTATTATATTTCTTTAAAACACCACCATGTATAATATTAAATAGGTTTTAGAAATATATTTTCTAAAATTCTATTCTATCAGTCATGTCACAGAGTACAATTCCGTTCGGAAACGGAATTCATTCCGTATTTTGGTGCTTCAGAAAATTACGAAAAAACTTTGCGGAATGAAACCATTTTTGTTTTCATGAACGGTATGGGAGTTTTCTGTATCTCAAAGACCAAAAAACTATCAAAATATACTTTCTATCAATAAACAAATATGTTTTCTTCAATTCCGAACGGAATCATTCCGAACGGAATTGTACTCTATGACATGGCTGTATATATTTTTTTTGGTTTAATTTATATATTTTTTGGATTTTTATTTCCAAAACTAGCGTTTTAGTTATGGAATTGATGCAGTCATTCGACATTAAATAAATTAATTACGTTAAATACGTAAAACATGTCGACCGACAAGTCGATAGTTTGTGGGCCGCTTAAGAGAACGATAATGAGTGAATTGCTGTCACTCGATTAAGTTGTCGATCGACATCGGGGGCCTGGCTATTAAAGATTTAAAAAATTTAAGTACATATATGCAACTTTTGGAATAAAGTTTCTGAAATGAAAAATGAATTGAACGAATTGATGTTTCTGGAACTTTCAAGATTTGTAGGTGGGATATTACAAGATTTTTTTCTTCCAAAGCATTAATAAGAACATTCTTTGGCATTTATTTTTTGAAGATTATGTCTATCAAATGTTGGCCGTTGCTACGTCGCAGATGGTCCATCCGTTGAGTCCAATTTTCAATGACTCATTCGAGTATTTCGACTGGTAATTGGCGAATCACACGCGTGATGCTTTTCTCCAAGGCCTGAATCGAAGCGGGTTTATCCGCATAAACTTAAGACTTTACATATCCCCACAGGAAAAAGTCTAACGGTGTGATATCACACGATCTAGGTGGCCAATCGACCGTCCCAAAACGTCAAATTATGTGCTCACCGAAGTGTACTCTCAATAAATCCATTGATTGATGCGATGTGTGGGAAGTGGCGCCGTCTTGCTGAAACCAAATGTCGCCGAGATCACGAGCTTCAATTTCAGGCATCAAATAGTCGGTTATCATGGCACGATAATGGTCCGAGTTGCTGCGAACGGCACTGAATCGACTATCCACGGTCTTCGTGTACACTCTCAGCTACAGCCGCCATATTTTCTTCACAGCGTGCTGGACGTGGTCTATTCGGTCGAATATTATCCAATAATGAATGCTGGGTCTCAAAATGGGTGATGGTGTTGCGAATAGTACGCTCAGTAGGCCGATTATGTTGACCATAAGTTGAGCGAAATGCACATTCCTCACAGAACGTGAATTTTCGTAATAAAGTTGAACTATTTGTACACATTGTTCAGGCGTAAGTCTTTCCATTATGAAATGCCAAAAAACACTAAACAAAAACAAGTTAGAGTGCTTTATTCGGCTGTGCCGAATCTTTGATACCCTCCACCGACAGGAGTGGGCTCATATATATTATTAACTAAGCTTCACAAAAACGAACGTCAGCATTAAAATTGGTTGCGGTTTAGACCTGAATTAAACTATTGACCGACAATAAGAAAATTTTATGCGTTTCTTGTTAGAACTTTGAACTGGCTTGAGTAAAATATCATGATTCGTAAAAGTTTTAGCCGAACTAAAATAATTTTTAGGAGCGTTATTTGTATTGGATCTATGATAAATTATGGAGCAATCATCCCAAAATTCTGAAGAATGATTTCTGGTATTACAAAAAATAAATTAGAATAAATTTCAATACAGCAGTGTAATCAGTTTTTTCGTTAACAGTAAATTTCACAAATTTGCATGATATTTTTTCTGGCCATATGAATTTAAGTAAAAAATTTCACCGCAATATCTATATCTGTGATGGCAGTGTAATTTCTGGTCCTATAAAACTGTGACGTACCAAATTTTAATATGATAGCGTTTTTTATTACGGTTTTAGGCGTACTAAAGGGTTTTCCGGGAGTAGGGTTTATATGGGACCTAGTGTAAATTATGGACCGATCTTCAAAAAATTTTACAGTGTGATTTCTGGTCCTCTAAAACTGTGACGTACCAAATGTTAGTATGCTTGCGTTATTTATTGCGGTTTTAGGCGTACTAAACTGTTTTCCGGGAGTAGGGTTTATATGGGGCATAGTGTAAATTGTGAACCGATCTTCAAAAAATTTTACAGTGTGATTTGCGGTATTATAAAACTGTGACGTACCAAATTTAAGCATGCTAGCGTTATTTATTGCGGTTTTAGGTGTACTAAACTGTTTTTCGCGAGAAGGGTTTATATGGGGCCTATGGTCAATTATGGACCGATCTTCACGAAATTTAACAGTATCTTTTGTAGTCGTATATATATTCTGGCTCCTTGAGTAATTCAAAGTCGATTTAGCCATGTCCGTCTGTCCGTCTGTTGAAAACACGCTCACTTTCGAAAAACGCAAAAGAAAAGAACAAACTTGGTCTCAAATTGCTTGTAGTTATCCTAAGCAGTTTGGGATTGAAATCCAGCAACATCGGTTAAGTAGGATCAGAACTATGAATCAAAATGTGGAACCACTACCCAAAAAAAAATTGATAATTTTGATACAAAAACTAACATAAATGATGGAATAATGCACGGAATGATATAAAATTTTGCACGAATTTGCGACTGCAAATCATACTGTTAAATTTCGTGAAGATTGGTCCATAATTTACTCTAGGCCCCATATAAACCCTCCTCTTGGAAAACAGTTTATTGCGCCTAATTTTTTGAAATACCAGAAATCAGCCTTCAGAATTTTGGGATGATTTGTCCATAATTTACCATAGGTCCAATACAAATAACGCTCCTAAAAATCATTTTAGTCCGGCTAAAACTGTTACGAATAATGATATTTTACTCAAGCCAGTTCAAAGTTCTTACAAGAAACGAATAACATTTTCTTATTGTCGGTCAATAATTTAATTCAGGTCTAAACCGCAACCAATTTTATTGCTGACGTTCGTTTTTGTGAAGCTTAGTTAATAATATATACTTATGTATTTATCACATAGAGCCCACTCCTGTCGGTGGAGGGTATCAAAGATTCGGCACAGCCGAATATAGCACTCTAACTTGTTTTCTTTCTTTTATAAATTTCACAAACTTTTACCAAATTTAACAATATAACAATTAAAATGACAATATTAAAAAATTTTTTGTAATTGATTATAAAAAAATATTTTTCAATACAAACTTGATCTATTACAATATAAATGATTTTTTAACTTCCGTTTCTATTTTTATAAATTAAATGTCTATAATTTTGTGCTACATTTTCAGTGTCCGACTTAAAATTAATTATTGACATTGTTGGTACTTTTATAATTTGCAACATCTCTAACATAAATCTACGCTTATAATTATTTTCTGTGTTTAATGCTATTGTACTCTCAAAATCTGGATAATTGTTTAGATTAGCACAATGATATGATAAAGCTGTTTCTTGTAATGAATTATTCCTATATTTTTGGTCTGACTTATGTCCTGCTATCCTAGTTTTTAGCTTATTTTTTGTTGTACCTACATATACTTTATTACACTATCCACTATCATTACCCTTAAAAGGTATTTTATAAACAATATTTGACATTTCCATCTTATTTACTTTGTCTTTCATTTTAGTAAATAGTTTACCTACTGTGTTAAAAGATTTATGAGCTATTTTGTATATTTTGCTATCATATATATATATATATGAATTATCCAATATTTCTGAAAATTTTGGTATATATTGTTACGTTTTTACTTTATAAAACGCGTTAAGGGTTTTCCCCTTTATAATAAACCTTAGAGTTATTTTAATTGCAAATCAAAATAAATACACACGAATTCAACTTAACAAACTTTACTAAAATTAATTATAATGTTCACAAATTTTAACCACAATTGTAAGTAGCAATCCGAACCGTGTAATGTCTCCAATCAAACTAAACTAAACTTTTATGAGTTGTAGCCTGTATTTATAGTTCAAAACTATTCCTAGTTGATTCAAGAACCGTCTAGTAGATTCTAGAATATTGTGTTCGAATTATTTTAAAAAAACTGTTATACATCTAAATCTAAAGTCTACAATTACAATTGCTAGAAAATTCAGTTACAGTGGTGTTCATAAAAATAGTAACTAATATGACATATAACTATAATTTACAAGATAACTTATAACTAAAACCATAAATAATTCTTTGACAAATCTAATTTAATAACAATATGTTACTGATTTATAAATTCTCTGTTCTGTAATATTGTTTCGGTTATTTACTCCACAATTATCATATTTTATTAATAAATCCGTTATTATTTGTTTAGGGAAGCTTTTATCAGTTAATATTTTTGAAATCCTCCTTTTGTTATCGCTATGAAATTCTGAATCACATATTTTAAGAACTCCTTCTATAAAATTTTTAGCTGTATTAATAATTATTCTCCTCGGATGTTTCGAGAAATAATTAATAATCCTACCAGAAGATGTTGCTTTTTGATACCTAATTATTATTACTCTATTACCTCTTCTAATTACCAAGGTGTAAATTTAATGTCCGAATGAAATGAGTTAAAATAACATTTGCTCCATTCCATATTCAGGAATTATACAAAATAAATCATCAACATATTTTGTCAAGATCTTCGGTTTTATAATTAATTTTCCAACACATATATCTAATAATTTCTCCATAACTATATCAGCTACAATTGGAGAAGCTGGCGAACCCATAGGAAGTCCCTTCATTTGAATATATATATGATTATTTAATTGAAAATATCTACTATCCATTATACGAAATCTAAGAATACGTAAGAATAAATCCTTTTCTATATTCGTATGTTCCCTTATTTTATTCCATTTTTCTTCTACTATATTTATAGCTAAGTCTACTGGTATGCTTGGAAACAATGAAACTACGTCAAGAGAAATTACTTTTCACTAATGTACTTTTCCAATGTAATATTCTTAATTCTATCCTTAAATTGAAAAGAATTTTTAACATTATATTTGGAATTTTCGGTAATTTTCTTAAAAATTCCTGTTATATATTTACAAAGTTCATATGATGGAGAATTTATCATTGAACATATTGGCCTCAATGGAAAATCCATTTTATGAATTTTTGGAACACCGTATAACTTAGGTGCCAATGCTGTATTAGATTTAAGTTTATTCCTTTCTGTGATTGTAATTATATCTTTATTAAAGAGTTCTTGAACTAAATTATTATTTTTCTATTCCAGTTTACTAGTTGGGTCCTTATCTAATCTCTTATAATTTGAATTATCCTTTATTATATCGTTAATTCTTAACTCATAATTAACTCTATTCATTACCACCGTTGTATTTCCTTTGTCTGCGTTTAAAATAATAATGTTCCTATTAGATCTCAAAAACCTATCTGTGTCCTTCACTTTCCCCAATATATACATATCCCTATTAGTAAGTTTCATTTTATTAATGTGGTTATCTGTATTTGTAGTCAGTTGTGTCCTCGCTATTTCCTGATGCTCTTTTTCCCTAAGTATCTGTACCAAATCCTCTCCTTCAGTAATAATTTTCAAAACTGGAAAATGTTTCCTTTCTATTGGTAGAATGTGTTTATGACCTAATGAGAGAACCCATTGTTTGTTATATTTTATACCTATTTCCATTTCTTGTAAATTAACGAGTTCTTGAAATTTCCTCCAATTCTGCATTTGATCTTCTCATTAAAATTGTTCGCTAACTTATCCTCATATTTTAAGAATCTTGCATAATCCACCTCATCTAAATAATTTTGTAGCTGTTCTTCTATTGTCCTACATTCTTTTTTTACCTCCTTCAGTTGCTGATGCTTGTACCTAATTCTTGTATTTAGAATCAAGGCGAATTCAACTACAGGTGGTGTCGATACTACAACAATCCAAAAACCACAAAAACAACACAGGGTTTTTTTGCATTGCATTGTTACAGCCGTATTCATAAAAATTTATTTATGATTAATAAAGTTGTATTCATAAACGAAAAATAGTCTATTAAACCTTTAATAAACCATTCATAAAGTAAGAAAATTTATTGTTGGATTTACCCTTCTTTAAACCTAAAATAAGGTGACATTTAGCATTTAGACATTTTGTTTAAACTTACATACATACATTTCTACTAATTTTTACATTTTATAAAAATATTTCTGTAGAATATTTTTGAAAAAAAGTAAGGAAAAGTGTTTAAATCATAAGTATGCATTCGATAAATGCAATTCGTCAAATAGGTAAGTGAAATTTGAAAGGAAAACATAAATTCAAATGAAAATTTTTTAAATTTTTAGAAATTTTATCCCAGATGCCAAGTTATCGACAACAAAAAGTTTGCAAGGAAAGAGTGAATCCATTTTCCATTCCAGATGAGCAATTTAAAGTTAAGTATCGTTTTAAAAAAGCCACTGTGCTAAAAATTGTTGATCTAGTTAAAGAAAACATTACAATGGATAGCAGGGGTTGTGGAACGTCTGCCGAGCTGCAGGTAATGATTGCCTTGCGTTGTTGGGGGCGGGGAGAGGTAATATATGATACCACCACAATAGTGTTAAAATAAGTTTTAAGAATGGAACAATGTATGTATATATTTCTTAGTACCAAGACAATGCCGCGGACCTTCATGGTCTAACACAACCAACAGTGTCACGAATTTGTGAAAGAGTTGCTCGTGCTTTGGCTTGTTATGGCCGAAATAAAATCAAAATGCCAACGTCTTTGGAGGAGGAGGCGTTGTTAATGAGAGATTTCAAAGAAATCCGTAACTTTCCAGGAGTAATTGGGGCCATCGATGGTACCCATATAAAAATAAGAAAGACAGGGGGTGACCTTGCTCAATATTATATAAATAGAAAAGGATATTACTCCCTTAATGTGCAAGTAAGAACTCTTTTTTAAATCATAATATGTAAAAATTAATTATTATTTCCATATCTTACTTTTACGAAGGTAATATGTGATGCAACCTTAAAAATACGAGACATTGTGGCAAGATGGAGAGGTAGTACCCACGACTGTAGGATTTTTAACGAGTCCACTATTAAACGGCGATTTGAAGAAGGCCAATTTAAAGGTAGATTACTTGGTGACTCAGGCTACAAATTAACACCTTATCTATTTACTCCCTTACTTCAACCCCAAAACGAGAAGGAGATTAGATATAATGTTGCTCATATTGCCACTCGAAATACAGTGGAAAGATGTTTTGGAGTTTGGAAGCAACGATTTCGATGTTTGTTGCGAGGGATGACAGTCAGTCTTACAAATGCAAAAATTGTTATTGTTGCTCTTGGTGTACTTCACAATATGGCATTAGACGAAAATGATTCGGTTCCAGGTAATAAGTTACTTTCGTCATAATTCAAGTTTGTGATGAAAATCCATCACCCCTGTTATGAAAGTCAACACAAGTCGACGGCAAAGGAACAACATCTAAGTCGGTATTGAAAACAATCGATTACTATTGACTTATAAAATTAAATTCACATAAAAAAAAAAAAAAAAAGAAAAAACACTAAGCCTTAGAAAATAATTAGAAATGGAGTTTTTAAAATTTTCGATAAATAGTCGACATGGACACAATATTCTTACCACAAAATTAACGTCGATGACATGTAGACGTCGGCTTGATGTGACAACAACTAAAAATTAAAATCGACACAAAATACGACTTTTATAATAGGGGCGAATAGGAAAATACTATAGTGAATACTATTCCATTTTGCAAATGCTACGATGCACATGATTGTGAATTGGTCTAATATTTCAAAATGTTAGAGAAAAAACTTTAAATCTTATTATTATTTTGTAACAAAATTTTTAATCATTTTTAGATGATTTTGAAGATATTCAGAGCGAAATGGAAACGGTTTATAGCCACAGTCATTCCACAACATCTGATGGAAGAGCTAAATCTATTCTTAAAACTTTTATTCAAAATAATTTTTAATAAAAAAAATTTTTAAATGACACAACTTGTTGTTATGTTTATGGTATTAATTCAGTGTTTTTTTATTATTATTTCACTTATTAATTAAATAAAACAACATTTCAGAATCAATTTTAACATTTAATTATAAAAACAATAAATAATTAACATAAATAAAAAAAACAGAAAAAATAATAAGGAAAACAATAAAAATTAAAGGTAATTTCAACGTTTGAAAAGAAATAAGCAATGAAAAAATTAACAAATAAAAGTAAAGAAAAAGAATTCAATATTAAACATATAAAACGTTAAAAAATAAACAAATACTTATGTTTAAGCTGTTATGTTATCTGCAAAGTGAATATTAAAAAATAAATACAATAGAATAAACTCCGCACTATTAAATCTTTGAAATCCTTTACTAGGAACAATAATAAATTTGAAATTACATCACAATTTCATTTTTTATGAACTTTACTTATAGTATACATTTCCACTTATAAGTGTTGCATACAAAATTACAAACCAACTGTTCGTTTCAGTAGTAAAGGGAGAAAAAAAATTGCTGCCTGTTTTGAAAATACGAGCTCAAAATTCGTTCGTTTAACTTGTATAAAAAACAAAATTTTAAAATTTGTTTCTGTGTTAAATGTAATTAAAGCAAATGAGTTTCACGCTTTAGTTCTAAAAAAACAGGTAGCAAGTAATTAAATACATACCAGATAACTTTTGTTTGTAAAAATCTAACTTTGCTTAAAGAACGTCAAATTTTAAATCGTAATTTCTTATCCGTTTTTTCTCGGCTTCAACCTGGAAAAAATGAAGTTCATTACGACACTCAACATCCGTTTGTGCAATTTTTAAAATGCTTTCATCAGCAACATTTTTTGAGAAGAGATCTTCACATTAACACAAAAAAAGTGAGATATTATTAGCGCCTTTTTCACTTAATGCGAAAGAACTCTTTCTTTCCCACAACAGCAAGAAAAATAAAAACAAATTCTCAAAAATTTGTTTTTGTTTTAAATGTATTTGTGCAAAAGAAAACGTTCTTTCAACATCATGGAAATGGCAGTAAATAATTGGAAGAACATTTTTATACAAACTTTTTTTTTGGCGCAGCAAAGCTTTTTTGTTTAACTTAATACTTGGTTCTGCTTCCTTTTGTGTTGATTTGCTAATATTAGGGTCTTCACATTCCGACATATCCTCGTCAATCACAATACAATTTGCGAAACTTTCTTCTTCACACTTAAAGCAAAAGTATTTATTATAATACATTATCTGCCTGTCCCACGATTTCGCACGAAAATTTAGTTCGCTTAACTTACATTTAAAACGAAAACAATATTGTAAAATTTGTTTTTGTATTGTAGGCGAACGAAGTTTTAGTCCGAAATCGTGAGACAGCCAGTATATTTTCATACACTTTCTGTCACAGAAAGTCGAAGAAAATATTAGCATATAACTTTAGATTAAATTTCATATATTTATTAAATAAACAAACGTTTAATTTCACTATTTTGATATACGTAGGTAATTTACTTACTTTGGAAAATATTATGTCGGAATCGTATTCGTTTGTGTCTATTACAAACTCATTGGGTAGCCAAACAGCAATATCATTGCCTGACATTGCTACTTCTGGAGGCGCCTGCCCTCCTCCAGTTTGTTGGGTTTTTGCACGAAATTCAGACACTTCCTTCTTTGCAGTAATTTTTATTGTTGTCCATTGCGATTTGAGTTGTCCAACTGTGCGCTTTTTACACGAACACAAACTATTAAAACTGCAAACAAATAAGTAAAACATATTTTTAAGCTAAATTTATTTGAAGCCTTCAAATAATGGCACTTACTCTTTTTCAATATCTTGCCAGGCTCTTTTTTTTATTTGATTAGTGTTGGTGTCAGTATTTTTATTCTCTATTTGTTTGACCCTTTTTTTTATTAATTCTTTTAACAATTCCTATAAAAATGTAAGTTAAGCAGACATTTATTAAAATTATATTTACTTATATATATAAAACTTTTTATACCTTATCCACTTCATTCCAATTTTCCGATCTCTGCCTTTTTGCTGTAATTTCATTTGCTTTAGTATCCTGCAATAATGTAGATGTATATGTAGAAGTTAAACAGTTTACATTTCTTATCCTCTTACGAGAATTATACTTTGTAGGACTTCTTTGCAGTTCTGTACAAATTTGGAATCAGTCGCACATGCTAGTCTTTTTTCGAAAACGTTAAAACAATTTGGCTAAGATATTTCGGCTTGATAAATTGGTGTCAAGAATTTAAAATGCCGCATAACCATACCTTTTTTCACAAATTTGTTCTTAACTTAAAAGTCACCAGTATTCAACAAAAATGTATTTTACTTGCCTTATTTTCCGATTGGGTTTCTTCTTTAAAATGTTTTTCAATTTCCATTTTTATTTATCACTTAAAATTTTGTTTTTTTAATTTACAAATATGTTCTTTCCAAAAAATTTTTTCAAACATAATACAAAACATAATAGAGATGTTAATAAAATGTAAACAAACTTTTTATTCAAATACTTTTTTTAAGTTTCATTAAAATATAGGCTTAAACAAACAGTTTTATAATAATTTTTAAGAAAAAAAATTTGTAGATACTAAAATAATACTTATTTTTATTTGCTAAACATAACTTTTTGATGAAATATTATAAACAGTTTCTGTTCAACAGACTATCGAAACGTATAGTTGGTTTTTGCGTCACTAGCAACAAAATGACCGCTTAATAAAATGAGAGTTGCCACACATTAATATAAAATCGCTACAAACATTTGATAGTTATAAAAATCGAATAATAATTTATACATACTAGTATACGGTCGTGTTTGCTTGTCGCTCTGTAAAAGTTATAAATTTAAACTGTTTTAGTACACATAAAATTATCATTAACCATTTAAAATATCAACAATTTTTAATATTAATAAACTGTGTAATAAGTGTTTATATGTGCTGTATAACGAGTCTATCATAAACAAACATAAACTTTCTTCAGTTTGCATTTTATTATTTTGCATTTTATTGTTACCTTGTTTTTGTAAAAGCATTTTTGTTGTTCGTACAAAGAATAAATAAGTAATATCTTATACTACTGTGATAACATCTGATTGAACTCACCATCACTACATATTATTACAACCTCATTGGTTTGTGAATTTGATACTTTCGTCGTAGCGCCATCTGTTGGAAAGTAGCTGTTATTTTAACCAAGTCAACATTTAATAATCAGTTTTCATCAAACTCAAATTTAAGAATAATTTGTGTTACTATGGACTGCCTTAATCCTAACTGCAACATCGCTGGTAACGAACGCATGATATCTTGTTGGTTATGCCTAAAATGTTGTCATTTGAAATGTAGTGGAGGACTTAAAGCACGTGATGCTGATGCCCTTGCTGACCCGGTGAAATGCATGCAGTGGAGTTGTTTCCGCTGTAAGATGATAAACGTAGAGTTCTACAAATTTTTCAAAAGTTTTAAAGATGAGTTTGACCAGCTTAATAAAGAATTCTCTCTGGTACAAAACAAGCTAATGAAATTTGGTGAGTTATTTACAAACTTTCCTAATTTGGATAAATTTGCAAGCTCGCAACACCTGTCTTCTCCCAAAAGGAAGAAGTCTGATTATAAGTCTCCTGCAGTACCTTATATCTCACATTCTTCAACTTCTGCTTCTCTTAACTTAACTGATGACAATCCTCCTGCAACCCCTTTGGCTCTACACTCTAACTCTAACACTCTAGCACATGTTTCGTTAAATTTAACACCTACTGTAACCAATAAGGAAACTCTACCTAATTCGATTTTATCAACGTCCACTGTCCCAACAAAGGTTTCAGATACGAATACAATATCATATTTATCTGTACAAGAAGCAGAACAGCTGGTCATTGGAGTAAGCCAACAGCAACAACATTCTACTATGAATCTTCCTTCAATTAACAATAGTCTTCCTAATAATATCACTGGTAACCCGGTTCAACTTAAAGTTATTGGTCCAAAAAAGACAATATTTGCTGCTCGTTTTGCTTCGGATACAACGTCAGACGCAATAAAACAATATGTTAACTTTAAACTTGGTAAAGAAATTGATATAAGTGTTTTCAAATTCAAGTATTCTGAAAGAAGAAGCAAATCATCTTTTAAAATTATTGTTCCAGAAGAAAATTTTAATACCATTGTCAATGCAAATTTTTGGCCTCCTAACGCTATTATACACGAATATGAATATAGAAATGCTTTTCGTTCTGATATTGCTTACTTACCTTCTCATGATAATATTCCAAAAAACTAAATAATTTGCAGACTGAAAACTTAATAAGTGTTGGGTACCAAAACGTGCGTGGCCTTAACACAAAATTATCCACCCTTTATGCCAATAGCTTTGGGTTTCCCTTTCATATAATTGTTTTTACGGAAACCTGGTTAAATAACAGAAAAAATATATACAATTATGAAATTTTATGCCCGAGATACCAGATTTTTAGATTTGATAGGATACATAAATCTGGTGGCGGTGTTCTTATCGCAGTGCTTGATTATTTTCCTTGTGAATATATAAACCTTACATCTAGTGATGATACTGAATTTGTTGCCGTTAAAATTAAGCTGTATTCGACTTATCTTTACATTTCCTGTTCCTATATACCTCCAAACTCGCCAGCTGAAATTTACAATAACCACATTTCTGCAATTAAACTTGTTCTTGGTCAGTCTAAACCTTCTGATTTGTTTATTGCCCTTGGTGACTTCAACCTTCCAAACATAGTATGGAGTAATCATGTAGAAATAAACTATTTAATTCCATTAAAATTAAATGAATTTATTCAGTCACTGCTGTCATGTGGACTTTCTCAGATAAACTACGTCTCCAACGCATTTGGGAAACTTCTTGATCTTGCTTTTGTTAACCAGCCATCAGACATACATGTGAGGAACACGCTACCTATTTCTCAACCTGAAGATTGTTACCATCCTACAATACAGCTAGATATTTGCCTTTCTACAAAAATCTTTCCCCAGGAATTAAGAGAAAATTTAAATAATTTGGTATTCTGTTTCTCCCGTACGGACTACACAAAATTTAATAGTTTATTATCGAAAGTCGATTGGGATACTCTTATTTCAGGAGATAATCTGGATAATGTCGTATCAAATTTGTATGCTGTATTGCATCACTGCATGTTGGAAGCTGTTCCCAAACAAATTATTCGCAGTAATAAAGGCCCTCCCTGGAATAATCGTTATTTATCTAAATTGAAAAATAGAAAAACCAAACTTTTTAAAAGATATAGGCTATCCGGCTCATCTGTTGATTTCACGAATTATTGCATTATACGATCTAATTACAACACGGCTAGCCAACTAGCGTATAAAAGCTATTTAAATCGAATGAAAACCAACCCCAGATCGTTCTACAATTTTATCAACAGTAAGCGTCGTGCAAGTGCGTATCCTAATTATTTGAAATTTGGATCTCGGAGTGCTGAAGATGATGTTTCTATTAGCAACTTATTTGCTGATTTTTTTGCAACCACGTATTCAAAAAAGTCATTTGATAGTCAAACTTCTTATCCCTATAGCATACCTCATTCTACAGGTATCAACTTTTCATTTATTGACACTGAAACAGTACTATTAAATTTAAAGTCTCTGCGGTGTTCTCTTAATCCTGGCCCGGATGGTGTACCTAATTGTATTTTAAAAAATTGTGCAGAATCCTTATATGTTCCTCTTACAATTATCTTCAATAAATCTATTGAACTTGGTTACTTACCACCTGAATGGAAAAAATCTTATATTACTCCGTTGTTTAAAAGTGGAAGTAAACTGGAAATATCGAATTATAGAGGAATTGCAAAGCTGAATGCGATTCCCAAACTTTTAGAAAAAATATTAACTGATAGTTTATATCATCAAATCTCTTCCCTTTTATCACCTTGTCAACATGGTTTCAGGAAATCACGTTCCACTGCTACTAACATTTTACAATTAACAACTATTGTAAATGAAGGTTTTGTTAATAATAAACAAACAGACGTTATTTACACGGATTTTAGCAAAGCATTTGATAAAGTTAACCACGATATTTTACTTTACAAGTTATCACGTATGGGATTTAGCAACAACGCAATACAATGGCTTAAATCATATCTTTTAGATAGAACCCAACAAGTAAAATTTAAAAATGCTACATCAAAATTCATCGATGTTCTCTCGGGTGTGCCTCAAGGAAGTCATCTTGGTCCTGTTTTATTTACATTATTTATTAACGATCTGCCATCGGTTGTTCAGCACTCTAACATACTCATGTATGCTGATGATGTTAAAATTTTTCATTCTTTTAACGATATTATTGATCAATCTATTTTGCGGTCTGACATTGAACTTTTCTCTCAATGGTGTAATTACAACTTATTGGATTTAAATATAAAAAAATGTAAACACATGTCATTTTTCCGCTCATTTAAACTTGACACTAGCTATTTTCTAAATGGAACATTACTGGATAAAGTTCACACTATTGGTGATCTCGGTATTTTATTGGATCACAAACTAAAATACTGTGATCACATTTCATTAATGGTCAATAAAGCTAATGGAGTTCTTGGTTTTTTGAAACGTTGGTCAAAAGAATTTTCTGATCCATATGTAACTAAACACTTATATACGTCTCTGGTTCGCCCTATCCTGGAATATGGATCAATTGTGTGGGATCCATACTTTAATATATATATCAACAGCATTGAATCTGTACAGAAACAGTTCCTTTTATTTTGTTTAAGAGGTCTTGGATGGAATTCGCTTGCACTACCTTCATATGAAAGCAGACTTGGTCTTATTAAGTTACCGACGTTAAAAAGCCGAAGAACAATGCTTAGTATTTCGTTTTTAATGGGTCTAATACGCGGTGATGTCGATTCCGGTTACTTGTTAAGCAAAATTAACTTTAATGTTCCAGTGAGACCTACACGAAATTTTCAGCCGTTAAATTTAACGTATTACCGTTCTGTGTACCCTAACAACGACTCCTTTCGTCAAATTTGCTTGAAATTTAATAATCTATATAACCTAATTGACTTTTCTGATAGTAATGATGCCTTAAAAAGAAAAATTATTGTTTATTTAAATTCAAATTAGTTAATATCATTATTCTATATTTATTATATGTACTATAATTTAAGCACTTATGTCTGTAAGGATTTTTAATCTATAGACTGGAAAATTAAATAAATAAAAAATAAAAAGCTGTTATTTAATGTTTATGAATTCAATTTTTTTAAAGCGGTTTATAAGACAAAAAGTCTTTGACAACTAATGTATACTATAAGTTTGAAATACGATTTTTTTATGAATATGGCCGTTAGTGTTTACTGTCCAAAATGTCAACCATTTCTAACAAAACACTAACAAAGCAAAACAAAGTAGCTCGAACTGTCAAAATCGGATGGCGTTTCGACACCACCTGTAGTTGAATTCGCCTTGCTTAGAATCTTGTTTTGCTTTTCTTGAACAATATTTGATGTTTTATGTCGGTATGACGGTAAATTATCATATTGATGAAAAAGATTAGAAACGTTTTTAATAAAAAAAAATCCAAGAAGAAAAAAATCCCTGAAGAAGGCACTCAACGAAGTGCCGAAATATTGGAAATAATAAACATTTAAAGTTTTTGATATAAAAAGACCTTAAGCTCGATAATTTAATTATGGTATAAATAATAAAGATCTAATAAAATATATATTATATACGTAAAAAAAAAGGTTTACTATGCAGCCAAATTGTATTGGTAATTAATATGGATGCGATTTCAATGCAAATCACTGTTGCCAATTTAGCATTTTTAATGCTAGATCTAGCACTTTTTAAACTCATTTAATATAAAAAACGCATCGAGCATATAGCACTTTTTCAGCATTTTCCCAAATCTATTTAGCACTTTTTTAGCATTTTTTAGTTTAAGTGATACATATTTATTTTTTCCACTTATTTAAAGCTTTTTACTAGATGTGCAAATATGAACATACATATATACATATAATAATACTGTTTGTTTATTAGATATAAAATGATATTATTATTTTTAATATTTTAAAAATTAATTGTGAACGTAATGGAATTTAATTGTTTTCAATATAAATGTTTTAAAGCTGTTAATGTTAAAATACGATGTGATGTTTATACCCTCTACCACTAGCGGTGAATGAGGGTAAACTTAGTTTGTCATTCCATGTGAACCTTTTTTTATATTCATCCAAGGCCCTTGATTCTTGTGTAGCTCTTAGTCGATTAAGTCATGTCCGCCTTCCTAACCGTCTGTTTGAAACACGTTTACTTTTGAAGACTCAACAGAAAAGTACAATATTAATGTTAAACTCATTCTTGTTCCCCTAAGCAGTTTGGGATTGAAATCTACTGAAATTCGGCTTAGTAAAAGTTATTAACCCCAATGTGGAACAACCAGCTAAAAAAATTTTAATTTTGTTATAAAAATTAGCAAAAATTAAAATTGGTAACAGAATGTACCGTCTCATGTCTCATTACATTTTGGACAAATTCGTTTTATATGACTGGAAATCGCACTAGAATTTTATGAAGATGGGTCCATAATTTACCATATGCTCAATGTAAAGCGTCCTTCCTAAAATCATTTATAAAAGCATTAAATTCTAATATTAAACCTAATATCTATATTACTGTATAGATATTAGGTTTAATTTTAGTTTTTTCTTAATAATTTTGATGAGCGATCGATAATTTACGATCGGTTCAACATAAAATCTGCTCCTGAAAATTACCTTAATGCGCCTAATAATATTTCTGAAATAAATCAGAATATTTAATTTAACTTAGGCAACGAATTATTCTACTGTGAGCTCAGGTTTAATGAAGATTGGCCGAATATAGCACTCTTAGTTACTTTATATTTTATTTCGCAATTTAATTGTAAAATACTATAAAATGCTTACGGCCAATTTCACCAAGTTCAGTTATAATTAATTATCATTAATAACTGTCGAAAGCATATCGCTAAAAAGTAATAGATAGTTTTAACTGAACTCGGTAAAGTTGACCGTAATTTGTGTAATTTTATACCATGAGAATTATTTTCAAATCAATGTCAAATTTAATCGTTTTTCTTTTTATTTTAATATAATATTTTTAGCACTTTTTTAAGCATTTTTTTTTTGGCATTTTTTAGCATTTTTTCACAATTTTCTTTTTCATTTTTCCTTCATTAAGTTTTGGTACCACTGATGCAAATGCGTGTTTTTTGCCGATGGTCTAAGAATGATGTCGACCAATTATCTTTTCGAATAATTAAATTTGCGTTAAAATGGCATCGATTTAATTTTGCATATTTTGGATTTCAACTCATTTTTTGTTATCATATTTTGACATTTTGAGTGATTGTTTTTTTTAATTAAAAAAAAAATACACAAAAAAAATCTTAAAAAAAAATTTTAATCTATAAATAAATTTTTTTGGATCTCCGCTTAAAATACAAGATTTTTCAAGATTTCGGCAAAAGAACATTCTTTTTTTAACCGATGCAGCACATTCTAAGTGCTGCCGGCTGTAATGTATTAACTTTTTTTATAAGAAGTACGAGTGTTATATATAATTTGCAATTTTTAAAGCATAAATATATTTTTAAAGTAAAGCTAAAACCCGAGGTTTTTTTGTCGGCTTTCGGCTTCTGGTTTTAGGCATTAAAACCCGCGGTTTTGATTTCGGTTAAAACCGAAATCCCTACAATAGAATAGTAGTTTGTCTTACAAAACTTAATTTTGTTATTAATATTAAGGCGTCAGTCAAATTTGATAAAATTTTTTGTATCTTTTGCCTATTTATTATGGATTTTTTTTGGCGATTTGAGAGTCAGTCACCCTTCCGTAATAACTTTTTTAGACGATCTAAAACTTGAAAAAAAATAGCGGAATGCAAAGAAATTATAGCAAAGATGAGTTGCCACTGTAAATCAAACAAAACGATGAACTAGGAAAATTCCATAAACAACTAGCGGGCCTGTTGCCTGCTTCGCACGGCAAAACAAAATAAGAAAAGAAACACACTTGTTTTTAATAAAGTGGGTTTTGTTCCCTATTATTCAACTTTTAATTCTAGTTTCTTACAATCTTAGACTATGTATCACTTAAACTATCTTAGAGCTCTTTCGTAGACAACATTTTTGGTTTTGCCATGAGTTGTTGTGTAGATAAAGAGAACTGAAGGCTTGCCAACACGTGAGCACGAAACATATAACTGGCCGTGTGAAAAGCAAGGATATTCTAAATCAATAACGCACAATTCCAACGATTGCCCTTGCACTTTATTTATTGTAATACCAAATGCAAGACGTATTGGAAACTGTAGTCTTTTGAATTCAAAAGGTAAATCTGATGGAATCATTGGAATTCGTGGAATCAATACATCTTCACCTTTAAACTTCCCCTTTAAAATTGTTGCTTCGATCAAATTGTTTATGACCTTTTAAGCCAGCAATAGTCAATGATTGGCCTTGTGCTTTGTTGATGGTAATAGCAAAGGCAAGACGCAAAGGTAAATCGTTGGAATCGGTCATGCCGTTCTCCAGTTATGCGCTTAATAGAAAAAGTGGGCGTAAAAGTAGGCGTGGTAAATTTTTCTTTCGATGAAAACTTAAAGTTGATTAATACGAACATTTGAAAGAAAAATTAGTCAACTCGATGGAGCCGTTTTCTGATTTTAGGTAAATCGAAAAAAGTGGGCGTAAAAGTGGGCGGGGAAAAATTTTCTTTCCTTAAAAACCTAAGTTGGACCATGGCGATCATTTTAAAGAAAAAATCGTTCAAATCGGTCAAGCCGTTCTCAAGTTATGGATTTTGCCACGCCCCTCCGCCCCCAGACCGAAAATTTCAACCAAACTTCATATAAACCATATATGGGCCACTGCCTACGTAGTGTATAAGTTTGGTTGAAATCGCACGCCGCGTTTATGAGTAGTTCCGCGACGTACATATACGGACTTATTTTTATATATATAGATATACATAAACTGAGAAAGTTTGTTAATTGTACCAAATTAGTAATTGGTGTACCACTGTACTTTTGAGGTTTGAACCGTACCAAAAAAAGTACAATTGTTCCAACTTTTTCAACGTTGTTTCACATCATACACCAGTGTTACCACCAGCAAAATTCAAAATTATACTTCAGATGAAGCAAAATTGCCCAATTTAAATGAAACTACACCTGTACATTTTTTATAAAACAAGTTTTTGCAAAAATTAATTTAAAGAAGATCAATATTAGTCATACTTTTTATGTTTCATATATGTAAACTATATATCGCACTTAGTTAACAAGAGGGTATTAGCTCAAAATTTAAAAATTTTCAATGGAAGCGAAACAATTCAGTTTAATTTTTAATTTAACACTAAAGGCATATGAAAAACAGTTTTAAAACCAACCGTTAGACTAAATAGCACGATATTTTTAAAGCGGGTAGATATGAATATAATGTGTAAATTTATTCGTGCGATATAACTTTATAATAAAAAACTTAAAATAATAAGTTTAACTTCCACATTCGGTTGCATAGGTTTGCCATATTCATTGTTATATTCAGTAGTATAAAATTCTCAAATCAATGACAGTCTGATCACTTTAAATCAATTTTACAAACGTGCTCGGCTTCATTAATCTTTCTTATGTTAGAGACATTTCTTCTCCCAGGATATTTTTAAGTTTGGATTCCAAACTTTGAAACCATTCATTATTTGCAGTTGAGGGGTAGAGAAACAACGGCTTAAAGTCTCAAGTTTATGATAAACTAATATAACAATAGCAAACATTTGCATTTGTAGAATTCTTCTGATGTGTGAATATACAAAACCGAAAAAATCTTTTTCAGCTTAAATGAAAACATGAACATTTCTTCGTAATGTTCGCTTGAAGGTACATTCAGGTATGTAATATAAATCGATTTTAAAATCGAAACGATTTAAAACTGATAATATCGTTTTCAGTATCTTTAAAAATAGATTAATCAAGGGTGTCATGGAAACCAATCTTATCGGTATTGGATTTGAAACCGACAAAAAAAATACATTGGTGTCATGAAATCCAATTTTATCGGTTTTTTGTTCGAACTGAAATTAGTGTCGGTTTTAGGTGTCACAGAAACCAATATTATCGGATTTTTATTGAAAATAAACCAAGCAGCTTACAGCTCTTGTTTTTATATTGGAAATAAATATAGTTGGTTAAAGTTTAATTTTTTATTTAATTTTTTCAACAGATAGTTATTTTGCATAGATGGAAAACAATAAAATTGGTAAATTAGTATTTTTTGCATGTCTCCGGTAGTCTCCGGCAGCGGGCTGCTGCGAGCTTGCAAAAGTATTCTCACTTTTTCTGCGTACAGAAAGTTCGCAACACATTTATTTATTTTATTTATTAACAAGAAACAATTTATTTTTTATTTTTAATTAATTTGCTTTATAATTCTACAAAACAATAAAATTACACAAATGTAAACAACAAATGCAAATATTTAATACAACGATGGCATTTATTGCATATGTTTAGTGTGTTTTCATTCTTATTTTCTTTTCTATAATTTTCCTTTTATTACAAACACAAGTTTTAACAATATTTTAGAGCACAATCATAATTTAAAAAATTATCAAACAAAAATTGCATTAAAAACTATAAACACATACACCAAAACATAAAACAGCTGTTTCGAATATCGGTTTTATTTGTATTCGAAAATAACAAAACCGACTTGTTTTTATGACACCAAATGAAACCAATATTGGTTTGAAAAACCGACAATTAGCAAAACCGACTTGGATTCTATGACACCCCTGAATAACACATTTTCCTTTACAAAACGATCGTTTTAAATATGATCGATTTTCATCACAGACCTGATTATTGTGCTGTATTTTCAAAAAGCTTTTAAAGTAGCTAAAAAGTAGTACAGAAGTTAAGGAAAAAAAGTTCCAACAAAAAAGAATACCAATTTTCATTCATATTCGAGTATATCAAATTAAGTCATTCTTGTTATTTTTTTTTTTTTGATTTTCCTAAAACTAAACTATTTTAGTCATATTGCCAGGGTATCCCACGAAATTTTGGAGCCTCAACCGCATGTCCTCGTTCGACCTAAACCTTCGTATAGGAAGGCGAGAGCTTCCAGAATCCACTCCAGAGTATTTGTTGGTGTCCAGCAGTAAACATCTGAGTTTTATATGGTTCTCCACCAGACACATCGAGTTATAAATGGTTCTCCACCAGAACAAACACGTTAAAAAATTTAAGGTTAAAAGCAATTGCATTAAGTCAATGCTGACAACCGCAAAAACTGTAACTCGGTACAGTTATACGACGTCAAGCCATAAACCAATGCGAGATGACACCGCAAAACGCACGAAAAGTAGACAAACAAGAACGATCTGATTGTCCTTAAGAAATAATGACAACGAGCGCGAGCTGCTTCCCCACTCAGAGCAGTTTTACGAGTGTGAAGTATTTTTTAAAGTAATTTTCAGATAATTTGGACATGCCATATGCCAGATTTAGCTGTTAAAATGTTTATGATCTGGTCACACTGATTGTCATGCAGAGAAAATTTTTGAACAATCACCAGCCGAATCGGATGAACATGGCGAGAAATTTTACCAAGTAACAGCCAGATTCCAACACTGGTATAGTGGCAAACTACTTGATTCGCTCTTGGGGGATATTTGTTGGAATCTGCAGAAGGAAGAAGAATACATTTTTAAATAAAAACCTGAACTTTAATTAACAATATATATAAATGTTTTTAATTTTTACAGTTTTGTTTGGTTATTACAAAAATTAACTTCATATTTTGTGCATATGTAATTCCAAAAGCTGTAAACAGAAAAACAAAATTTCGAAATATTTAAAAAAAAATTGTATTTCTAAAACTACTGCGCATGTCCCAATTAACAGGTCTGATCGAAATCTGCTGTGCCGCATTATCCCACAAAAACAATGCAAACTCAAATGACTCAGTTTATTTTCAAGAAAATGCAACTGTGATCGCATAGAATCTATCATTTTATGAAATTTTTCATAAACATTTGCAAGTCGAACAGACTTGTCAAAAAATCTGTCACTCAATTCACTTTTAAGCCATACTTTATCAGCACACACGATTTTTTGTCAACTCGTGCGACTGAAAAGGATAGTGTATCGCCGGCTTTAGCCATATTGGCACTGATTTAAACGTTCGAGAGAACAAATGAATTTGCGTTTCTTTAAAAAATAAATTGCGCTAGAAATTTAAAACTTTGTAAACATTATTACTGTTTCAAACAGCATTACAATGATAAAAACAATCAGAATAGGAATAGTGAAAAGTTACTCCCCCTAGAACTAAATAAACACAAGTTTTCGTATGGTGCGTTTTAGTAAAAGTTTATTAAAAATTGTGTACATAACAGCGATAAGTATATTAAGATATATATATATGTATATATGTATATACATAAATATATATGGAGGATTTCATGTAAAGTAACCCTACTCTTGAAACCGATGTCTTCCCATTGGGATTGCGCCAATGTTAGTCCTATAGAATAGTAGTTTGGACACAATTTTTCAAAAAGATCGGTCAAGAACTTTTTGAGTCATAGGGGGTCAAAACACAACTTTGGCTTAGAACAATTTGCAATAAGTTACATGCAAGAGAACAAACACCTATTTGGCCAACATGGCACATTTTGACCCCCTATAACTCAGAGAGTTCTTCAGCGCTCTTCTTAAAAAATTGGTTCCAAACTAGTATCCAATAGGACTAACCTTAGTCCAAATTTCATCTTTGTCGGAAGACATCGGCTTAAAAAGTTGGTTCACTTGACATGAAATCCCCTATATATTTAGAAAGATAGAGAGAGAGATATGTATGTGTATATAGATATAAATAAATGGGATAAAAGAAAATTAAATTTCGAAAAATCATTAATATGTACACTGTACAGGACTCCATTCACAGTCAGGATCTATTGAAGAATAATCATTGCGTCCCTTAATTCTACGTCTTAAAGGATCAATAATACTTGCAGCGCACATTCTAAAGCCATTATGGGAAATATAAATCCGATGATCATCCAGATGCTCAATTCTAAACTTGCTATACGAATCTGTCTTCAAACCAAGAACCTCCATCTGTGTTGGTTCCATAGCGTAATAAACTCCGTAAGTAGTACCCCGTAGAATCACTTGTAATTGTTTCCCATTAGCCGAATTAACTTCTTTAAATTCAGCGTGAATATAGCCTGTACTATCCATTGTCTTATTATCCTTCCACAGCCAAATGCCGCGAGCAGGTGAATTCATTCCTTCGTTTTCGGATGTATACGCGAATGTCAAAGTTCCTACATTTACAATACAAAACTTTTCCGAAAAATATAATACAATAAAAAGTCGAAGCAGTGTTTGTTTTATATTTTCCACACTTGATTTTAAGCTCTCAGTCGTGTTAGCGTACATATCATCTTGTGTTATCGTAAGCAACATGAACGATAAGTCTTGTAAAAATTCGTATTTATCTTTATGTTGTCCTTCGCTAATACTGCGGTAAGTTTCTATCGGTGCATCCAGCAACATTTCAAATAATTCCGAATTCATTGGGTCATAAAAAGTCCATAACAATTTGGGCAACATAAGAAAATCGTGCTTTGAAACAAGTTTTTTTATGGCTTGGGCGATTATACGTTTAGCAATATGCTTAGGATGATTGTAGAATATCTCTTTTAGTTTGGCTTCAGCTTCAAAAACATTTTTCAAAGCTATGACACAGGTCAATTCATCGGCAAGTTTAGTTATTAGATCTGGTTCCATTATAGGGCATAATTGTTTTAAGTCTACTTTTCCTGATTTTAATGTACTGGAGGCAGTGGCCAATATTTCTGCATATTTAGGTATTAGTTCTGGGTCCTGTTGAGTGCACAATTCGTCAAAGCCTCGTTGTCCTTCTTTGAATAGATCGTAGACTGCTTTGTTTGGGTTTGACAAGTCGTAACTTTGGCCAAAAACAGGCGACGATTGTATAAAGCAAATGAGTACCACCGTCAAAACTATTTTGAATGTTTTCATTTTAAAAAATTTAATTCAACTGATATGGTTTTTTTTTGCAGCTGATATTTATACGTTTTCTCTTGGATCTTATTTATGTTAAATTAATAACTAATGCTGATATTTTTGTTAATGTAGTAGTTAAGAAGTAAATGATTATACAAATTTCGTTAGCGGGCTTTAAAAGCAATACAATAATAACTTTTTGGAATTAATAAATTGCCTATGTATGTAAGACAAATATATCTATATATATATATATATATATATATATATGTACATACATATCGTTACCTAAAACGCAAAAGGCCCTAACTAACCAAAAATTAAAATAGGACTTTTTCATTGATTCTGATGTATTGCATCAACACAAATGTCCATAAAAAATCTGGAATCTTTCGTCCAAAATGAGAGATTTTATTAACAAAAAACGAAAAGCCCTACCTACAAAATAGTATACGATAAACGCTTACATACATAACTAACAGTTTGCATTATATGCAACATTGATACTTGTCAAAACCACTGGTAGGTTTTACATGAAAAATGGAAGAAAAATTAATTATAAACAGTTTAAGGCAATTTATCAATTTTCCATTTTAAATAGTTATTTGCTTGTCCTGTAAAATTTTCAAAATGTTAGATAGGGCCTTTTGAGTTTTAGGTAACGATATATACCTACCTATGTACCTTGTACATAGCTAGTACTGATTTCTAATCGTTGGATTATTTTAACTATAAATGTAAACTTTCAGTGTTGCCCAATAACTATTAGCGAATAATATGATTAGATAAACTTTAAAAAAGATCACGATTACATTACATTATCGTAAAATAATTAAGAGTTATCTTAAATCTGTGGCTTGGAGCTAAAAGGGCATATCGCCTACAAACAAAACAAACGTGTTTATTAGACATGGCTAAAAAGACCCCGTGTAAACTCCCTCTGTGTTTTATTTTTTTTTAGATTCCATATTAAAAAAATCATCTAAAAATAATCGTTATAGACTTTTCACACTTGTTAATATCTACCATCAATTTGCGAAGGTGCTGAAATTAAGGTGTTGAAAAGAAATAAATAGAGCTAAAAATCAACATCTTTATAAGGAGTTCCTATTTCATTGTATTTTATTCAACATCTTCCGATTATTTTAGTGTCATCACTAGGAAAGTGGATTTTTTTTTTATTATTTTGGCTTCACTGGCAAAGTGGCATTTTTTGCAGGCAGAGTAAAAATTTGTCAAGTTTTTCCTTTATTGGTTAAAATATATCAAGAGAACATTTGCCATTTTCTTATGTAGAAAGACATCAAACTACACATCAAAAAAACAGAAGGAGAAACATTTTGTTTGCAGTAAATGGGTGAATTTTTATTTACACAATATACTTTTTTAAAAAAGACGTCACAACTTGAGGGCCAGTTTTTTAACTTTAGGTATTTGCTTAAGCAGCAAAAAAAAACTTAAAAGAATAAACTATGGCTGAGATTCGAACTCAAGCTACAAAGTCCGTGGTAATTGAGAACAGGAGAGTCAAGCCGAGAACTATCCCCAACTGAAACCCACATTCGGAATAAATTCATGGCCTTTATACCCGAATTTTTGCGTAAAATTATGGCAAATATGTTTAAAAGAGCACGTCTGAATGTGCGAAGCAGCAAATCGCTACGACTTACAGGATACACTTTTCAAATCAAAAAAATGTATAATGATCGACTAGATAAAAAAGTATTAAACAACCTCATTATTCTGCTTCACCCTGAAAAAATTTGCATTTGAAATTGTAGTTTTTGGAGAGAGTTATAATATTTAAGGAGTGGGCTTTTTATTAGGCCTACATAAAATATAAACTCCTTATCGTGTGGAATTTTTCGAAGTACTTATTTATCTTAACTAACTAAACCCCATTTGGGGTTTTCAAGTTTAGCTCTTGTTCGGAATTTAGACTTTCATGTATATTTTGGCTAAAACTTGATTTTTCCGAAGAATATTCACGACTTTATTCTGAAACCAATTGGAATTTTGTTTTCCGGTCTTTGTCGTAATTGTAGCTGTAGACAAAAAAGTGTTGAAAATTTTGAAGAAGGTAAACTGAAGTTAATATATTCAATTTTCAGTTTATCTGAAAAAAAAAAACTAAGTAAATAACCTTCTTTTTATAATATTTGTAGTTTCCGCGTAAAATTTTTTTTTATTATTTATATTTACTTTTGGTTTGTAAATAATATTTACATAAAAAACATGTATGTTTGTATAAGTATGTTTATAAAGTAAGAAACAAAGAAACCTTGATGTTAAAATAATAGACAATTTTTTTTAGAAAAGGTGTTTTGATATAGGATAACATTTCTTATATAGAATATGGTATTTATTTATTTAGTTCAACAATATAAAATTCAACTAAAAGTGCTATATTCGGCTAGACCGAATCTTACTTATATCATCTTCTATCAGTGTATACAAAATGTGTTATCGATTTGATGTCACTGTAGTCATAGCGTAAATGATGCATAAAATATGACAAAATTTTGGGATGACGTTAGTCATTGGATTGATGTCGCTTTTTGCCACATTGATGCAATTTGAAATAACATTGATGTCAAAATTCTTATGTAAAGGCATCAACAATATGAAGATGCATTTTTCTATGAGTGTAGGTAATTTGTTTAAGAGGCAAAAAAAAAAAAATAAAAGTATAAACTTTGACTGAGATTCGAACCCAAGCTACAAAATCCGTGAAAATTGAGAACAGTACCCATGTTCTGTAACTTTGGTGAGAACTTCTCGCATCGATAACATGTGAAACAAAATATTCCATCGTTTGTCGAAAAGTGAGAAAACAAGTGTGTCTGTAATTCATGTCGAAAACTATCAAAAGAGATTACGTAGTTACGTTATAAATGTCATAATATTTCACTCGAAGCCGATATTTAAATGCAGATGTTGAGATGGCCAGTCAAACATATCGTTGACGGCGACCAAAATTGTCTTAAATTTAAAATTTTTCAAAGACGGCGGCGAAAATACAGCCGTCGGGTATATCAAAAATGTAAAGTGCGACTTTAATGTTTGTTGATTACAAAATTGCCTTTGAAACATTCGTTTATTTTCTAATGAAATCATGGCCTTTATACCAAAAATTTTGCGAAAAGTTATGTCAAACATGTTTAAAAGAGTGTGCATGTGCAAAGCAGTACATCGCCACCAATTACAGGATACATTTTTCAAATCCAAAAAAAAAAAAAATTTATAACGATGGAATAGATAAAAAAGTTTTAAACAACCTCATTATTCTGCGTCACCCTGAAAAAATTTGCATTTGAAATTGTAGTTTTTGGAGAGAGTTATAATATTTAAGGAGTGGGCTTTTTATTAGGCCTACATAAAATATAAACTCCTTATCGTGTGGAATTTTTCGAAGTACTTATCTTAACTAACTAAACCTTATTTGAGTTTTGCTAGTTAAGCTCTTCGGATTTTAGACTCTCATGTACATATATTTTGGCTAAAACTTGATTTTTCCGATGAACATTCACGACTTTATCCTGAAACCAATTGGAATTTTGTTTTCCGGTCTTTGTCGTAATTGTAGCTGTAGACAAAAAAGTGTTGAAAATTTTGAAGAAGGTAAACTGAAGTTAACATATTCAATTTTCAGTTTATCTGAAAAAAAAAACTAAGTAAATAACCTTCTTTTTATAATATTTGTAGTTTCCGCGTAAAATTTTTTTTATTATTTATATTTACTTTTGGTTTGTAAATAATATTTATATAAAAAAACATGTACAAATATATATGTTTAAATAAGTATGTATATAAAGTAAGAAACAAAGAAACCTTGATGTTAAAATAATAGACAATTTTTTTTAGAAAAGGTGTTTTGATATAGGAAAAAATTTCTTATATAAAATATGGTGTTTATTTATTTAGTTCAACAATATAAAATTCAATTAAAAGTGCTATATTCGACTAGACCGAATCTGATATACCCTTCACAGTGGTTTGATATGAACATATATTCGGTGACCGTCCATTCCGTATTATACAGATCAGTACTGCATATCAGCTATTTTTTCTTGGTGAATTATTTTTAAGTAAAAAACCCCTTAAATTGTTCTGTATTATAATGTTCTTTATTTGAACTGGAATATCATTTCAAATGTATTTGACTTTTTTCTCATTACTGAAAACTTACAAAATATTCTATGAAAATTTGTTTAATGAATCTTTTTAATACCTAAAATGATTTATGAATAATGGGGTAAATGTTTAATTAAAATTTAGCTAATTTAATTTTGATTAAATGATTTTTGTAACTTTTTTAGCAATTGACTCTGTTTGAAGCGATGCTTATACGATTATGCTTTGTAAACGATTCTTATAATGGGTGATCCATTTCGAGGTTCCCTACATTTTTAAAGAAAAAAAAAACACAGAAAATTCAAATTTAATGGGGAATGTTTATTATCATTTGAAAGAACATTCTTTGGCATTTATTTTTTGAAGATTATGTCTATCAAATGTTGGCCGTTGCTACGTCGCAGATGGCCCATCCGTTGAGTCCACTTTTCAATGACTCGTTCGGGCATTTGCTTTCCTCCAAGGCCTT
This sequence comes from Pollenia amentaria, assembly GCA_943735925.1. Lineage (NCBI taxonomy): Eukaryota > Metazoa > Arthropoda > Insecta > Diptera > Polleniidae > Pollenia > Pollenia amentaria. The sequence continues at coordinate 203,737,458 of OX031009.1, read as the reverse complement.
AATCGAAGCGGGTTTGTCCGCATAAACTTTAGACTTTACATATCCCCTCAGGAAAAAGTCTAACGGTGTGATATCACACGATCTTGGTGGCCAATTGACCGGCCCAAAACATGAAATTATGTGCTCACCGAAGTGTTCTCTCAATAACTCCATTGATTGATGCGATGTGAGGGATGTGGCGCCGTCTTGCTGAAACCAAATGTCGCCGAGATCATGAGCTTCAATTTCAGGCAAAAAGTCGGTTATCATGGCGCAATAACGTTCGCCATTGACGGTTACGTTCGCACCGGCATCATTTTTAAAGAAAAATGGACCGATGATTCCACCGGCCCACAAACCACACCAAACCGTTGTTTTTTCTGGATGAAGTGCCACTTCTTGAATCTCTTGAGGTTGCTCTTCGTCCCAAATGCGGCAATTTTAGTTGTTTACATACCCATAGAGCCAGAAATGAGCCTCATCGCTGAACAAAATTTGCCTCGAAAACGTCGGATCTCCTTGGAACTTTTCAAGAGCCCATAGAGCGAAGCGATGTCGCTTGGGAAGGCGTAAGTCTTTCCATTCTGAAATGCCAAACAATACTAAACAAAAATAACATGACAGCATGACACGACTCACACGTGAGCTGTCAAAAAAAAGGCTATTGAAAAAAGTATCTCTACTTGAATCACCCCATATAAGAAGTTTTTGTGAAAACAAATTATTAAAATGTTTTTATATTGTGATTTATAATTGCATATCTGTCACTAATGTTATACGTACGGAAAAATCCCTATTCGCAGGAATTTTCTTCTACAATAATGGTAGGGAAAAGAAGGGGACTTTTCATAAATGTGACAAATGTGCCTTTGGTCATAAAATTGTATCTTAAATTTGCATTGTCCGCTTTTTTTACAAGGCGAATGTACCTTCCAGTGCACCGAAAATCATTTAAAAAAATGGTCTTCTAACAGCTGTACGATTGTTAGGAAATAACAAGTCAAAACTAATACGGAATCGCTTTTTTATTCAATAAACTAAATGTAATTTAAAGTGAATATCACTTGTTTCTTGGGCTTCTTTTGGTTTATTTATTTTTTAATTTATAAAAAGAAAAAACTGCACAATTGAACAAACTTATCGAATAGCAAATGTCCTAAGAAAGGCCTTTGAAGAAAAAAAATATTGCTCAGCACTCTTTATCGTTGTGTCTCAAGCTTTTAATAAAGTCTGGCATGAAGGATTACTACTGAAATTGCAGCAAAACTTACCAGCAAACATACACAAGCTGTTAGAAAGCTACTTAGTCGGTCGTCAATTTATTATTAAAGAAGCCGATTTTTAAGCTCTCCACAGCCAATTAACGCTGGCTACACCCATACTTCAACATTTCGCAGGCTGATAATTTAATTGTCGTGTGTGGATTCCGATAGTTTCGAGTAAATTGAATTTGAAGTTTGAACTCTTATAAAATCCACATACGACATTTAAATAATAAATAAATTTTTTGGTCGTTTTATATGGAAATTTGTCGTATGTTGCAGTTACATACGACATTTAATTTAAAAATTGCTTCAGCATATACCACATACGACAAACTCCACACTCCATACCTCGAAACCCGTATGAGGTATTTAAAAACTGCTTTAGCCAAATGAAAGATCAGTTAGGAAAACGTAAGAAACCGATCTTAACTCAAAACCGCAAAAAATCCACATACGACATTTAAATTATCAACCGACGATTTGCGGACGATACAGCTTTTCTAAGCGTACACGCAAACTGTCAAGAAGCATCTCGTTACTTACAGGATCATATATTTGAACTGGAAAGGTGGTTTAAAAAATGGAGGATAAAGATCAATGAGCAAAAATGCGCACATATAACATTCACATTGCGTCGGGAAACATGCCCCCTATTAAAATCAATAATCAAATAATACCCCAACACTCGCGTGTAAAATACCTCGGTATACATCTAGATCGCCGTTTAACGTGGAAATACCATATATATGCAAAATTAACTCAAATGAAACTAAAAGCAATTCAAATTTAAATATCGATGTGTTTAAAAAGAAATTTACCACTTACTTAAGTTTAAACTTGGACTCGGTAAGATTTTTTTTTTTTTTTTGGGTATAACTCTTCTATTTCTGTAAAAAATCCGATATCTTGATATATACACATATATAAAACGGGTCCTTATGTTATACTTTATAGGGTCTAAGATCAATATTGTAGAAGTTACAAACGTAATAACAAACTTATATAAAGCCGCACAGTGGCTGAAAATTTTATTTCATTGGCCACAAGTCCAATTTTTGTTTGTCACCGATTTTCAAAATTTTTATTTTATTTAATAGTAAACATATTACAACTAAGGTAGCCAAAAAATTAGGTGAAAATATTGGTCATTTTGGTCGTGCAATGTTGTTAAACACAACTTTTTTTAAATTCAGAACAAAAATAATTTTTTTTTTTTTTTATATTTAATCCGAAAAAATTATCATTGCTCAAAAACTATCATCCATAATGACCTGCCAGCTCTTTTGCTAGATTGGTAGTCTTATTATCTTTAAAAAAGTAATATGTACGACTATTGTGATATTTATATTTGAGATGTAAAGACATATTTTCTATTTTTTGTCAAATTTCAACTATAGTATAATAGAACTTTTGCGGATCAAAAGGGATTAAGAAGGTAAAGCCACTGAGGGAAAGGTGAAAGTGTTTTCTCTAACCCTATATATACTCTGGTACCCGTTTGGACCCATCTGTTTAACACTTTTTTAATTTTAATGAAATTACTCCAAAACAATTTTTTTTTGTTTGAAATTTTTTTTTATTCCGCAAAAATGTTTGCTGAAGTAATAGAAATCGTGTGCTATTGCCTTCAACAAAAATTTTATGATATAGGGAATATTGATCGCGATCGAACAGAATACAGGTAGTACATTTAAAAAATTCTATTATTGTTACACAATCAGAAAAACGTATAGCTGCCCTGATTCATCCTTATCCGTTATACTACGTTCATACTAGCGTATTTAATAGCAGAATAAAGAGCTTAAACATGCTTTTACGCTAAACAGGTATATTGCGAATCCCACTTTAGAATGAATTTTTAAATTTTTTTTGTTGTTCTTTTTAATTTATTTGTTTTTATGACTCTAATAATATTCTATGGCCCTGTAACTATGCAATGCGTTGTTACATTTGTGTCAGGTATTTTGTAGCACATAAATAAAAGGATTTTAAGTTTGTTAATCCTTTTTTTTCTAGTATGAAAAGATTTAAAAGCAAGTGACATTCGGATGCAAACACAGTGGATATAATATATCTGAGCAATAACAACGTTTTACATAAAAACATGGAGAGCTTCAGCTATAAAGAATTGGAAAAAAGGAAACTTAAATTCCTATAGCACTGAAATACAATTGGACTTAGAAAATAAATTATCTGTTTTCATCAAAAATTTAAAACAGCGATACAGGAAAGTTGATTTCAGCAAAGATAGATTTTATAAGAGCTTTGCAAACTGGTTAGAAAACAAACTTTCTGTCCAGATCGCTTCAGAAACTACAAATTAAAACACTCGTGGGAGACCAGAAAAATCGCTGGACAACTGTAGCGATAAATCTAAGAGGCGAAAGCAATGAAGCAATCGGATATGAAAATATTCAAGATACTTCCCTACATCAATTACGATCGCAGAAACAATTGCCAAAAGTGGATATCATTGAAAAAGTTGTTAAAGCTAGTCCATTGAGAACAAAACGGATTCTTAAAAGTATACCAACTCCGAGCGATGCAAAACAATTCACAAATGAGGAGGAATTAGCATTATTTCTGGATTTGAAATTAACAAAACAGCAATATATTCAGCTGAGATTGCGTGAGATTTAAAAACGCTCAAATCTGTATCCAGCACATCATCACATAACAGCAGAAATGAGTTAAAGAAATATGGGAACACAAAGTTAATTCTTTTTTGTTAATGGGGATGTGATGGTTCTTCCGGACAAAAACAATACAAACAAGTAGTATGTGAAAATATTTCGGACTCAGATATTTTCATTGTATCATTTGTACCATTGATCCACAATAACAGGTGTAGATTTTAACCTCATTTTTAGATTTAAAATAATGCTAGAAGTACTTGCGTGCAATGAAGAAATTGACTCTAGAAAATTTGGAGATTTTGCTAAGGAAACTGCAAAAATATATACAACCAAGTATCCATGGAGAAATATGTATGTTACAGTTCATTAAATCCTTTATCATGTCATTAAATATCAGTTGGTGCCACTTAGAGATTTATCAGAGGAAGCTCAGAAAAAAGGAATAAGGATTACAGATTTTATAGAGAGCACAATACTAGAAAAATTTCACGAAATTCCACAAATGAAGATCTATTTAATATATTATTGGCAACGTCAGATCCGTTCATCTCCAGTATTCAAATTCAATGGAAAGTGGAACATCGGGATTTAGATGAAGAAGTCAAAAAACTTCTAAAGAACAGAAATAACATAAAACAGAATATGGAATATTTGCAATCAATCTTTCAATTAAATGAACAATAATTATAATTCATTCGATCTAAGACAGACATGTATTAGTAAAAAAATAATAATAAGCAGAACCTCACATTATTACAAAAGCTATTAAAATCTATTGCTGCTTTTATTTTTAAAAGGTTTTTTTATCCACATATGTGTAAAATGTTTTAATAAATAAGAAATGTTCAAAAAATAAATACCTATATTTTCGTATCAAAATTTAAAAAAAAATCAGAATTCAGCGGATTTATTTTGCTAATATTAACAAATTTAACAGCAAAAAATAATAGATTTTTCTGTATATTTTAAATAATTACCCCATTATTACAAAAAATGTTAATGATTATTATTTTAATCCAAATATGCCATTTTGAAATAATTAAAAAAAAAACCATATTTCACGCTAAAGTTAAAAAAATCTAATGTTCCACTTTGCCTTTAAATTCCCCAATAACTACTCAACCGATTTTAATGAAATTGAAAGTGGAGAAAAGTTAAAGAATTTATCTGTCGATTAAAAAATTTCACTAAAATACTCCTTCGGTTCAAAAGTTACACAATTTTCAGCCACTGTGAGCCGTTTACCTTCGGTGAAGGTAATTTAAAATATTTTTATTTATTTATCTATTTCAACAAAAACCAAACATAATTGTTTCTATGACGCAAATATTTTTTACGAAAGTCGTATCCAGAATAATTTAGAAGTAAGAAAGTATGTATAGTTGGTAAAGCACGACCATATTTTTTCAATATTTATTTATGGAATCTTCATATATTGAATATGAAATAAAATCTTATCCTAATACTTTATTTTATGTCCTGCCAGTACCAGGCAAAAAATTTCGTAATCACGGTTTCTGTTCACATATGTAGGTGTTTATCGCACTTCTGATTGGGTGAGTGCTACAGTGTCTCTTCTCCTTAAGCGAGTGTGGCCGCCATAATTTAAAATATTTCGACCTAGTGGATTTGGGCTTGAAGACGGTTTAAATATTTTACTGCAAAATTTAGTGTGCTGAACGGGCACATTCCTAGAGGGTGGAGGAAGGTCAGGGTTGATCTACATCTGAGGACGAAAATTGACGCCGGCATCATCAACGGCGCTTAACACACCTATATTAAGGGTAGATCTGTTGAGAGTGCGCTTCATGATGTGGTTGATTATGTAGAGCGGGAATTGCGAAGCAAGGAATACACCTTGGCGGCATTCCTGGATATAGAGGGCGCCTTTAACAATTTGAAGATAGAGGCTATTACGCAGGTACTGGTGGATCTAGGGGTTCCGTTGTTCTTGGTCGAATGGAGTTATTCAATCGGACTGGGGAAACGAACGCTTAAAGAAACTGGTGGGGATAGTTCTCTCTCCCTTATTATGGCTTCTAGTTGTCAATGTCGTTCTGGGACTTTTTGACAGAATATGTCAGAAGATCGTGGTCTATGAGGAAGATGTAGTGATATTGGTATCGGGCAAGTTTCTGTCGACAATTAGCGAAGTCATGCAAGGGGCGCTGGGTGAACTGTCAGAATGGGTGAGTGGGGGAACTGGGAGTTAATTTGGAGAAGATGGAGTTGGTTCTTTTTACTAGGAGGTACAGGGTAGAGAATTTTAGGCTGCCGGTACAAGGAGGAGTAGAGCTTAGACTTAGTATCTAGGAGTTTTTCTGGACAGCAAGCTGTCATGGGGAAGGAGTACTCAGGAGAGACTTAAGAGAGGTCTCAATGCCTACTATGCCTGCAGATCATCGATAGGTAGGTAGATGGCTGTACACTTCGTGGTTAGACCCACTCTTACGTTTGGATGTTGTGTTTGGTGGGAGTGACAGGTGCCATGAGAAGTACTCCTCAAGCGGCCCTGGATGTCATTCTACATCTTCTGCCTATTGAGCAGTATGTGATGGGAATGGCAGTCAGGAGCATTCTGAGGAAGTAAGGATTGATGGGGCATTTCACACAGGGTTACTCGCGGATCCTGGGTGAGATTGAGGCTGGTGGTTATTGTGTAGGATCACCCGGCTCCACGGATTATGGGGGCACAAGGGTAGATTTTGGGCGGTTGCCGCAGGTTATAATGCCTTCTAGGGAGAGTTGGTTAGGTAGGAGCAGATTATTTAGTGGACTTACTATGTTCGCTGATGGCTCGAAGCTGAGAGGAACGGGTGCAGTGTTTCTCCGGCGGAGGCTCTGGGGGTCTTGGGGGCCGTGGAACTGATAAGTGACAACATTGATAGGAGCTCGGAGGTTACTATATACGTGGACAGCCAGGCGGATCTTATGACCGTAAGGGGCTATTATGTGAACTCCAAGCTAGTTGATGGTTGTAAGAGGGCTCTGGAGGGAGCATTAGGAGGGTATGTGTTGAGATTGTGCTGGGTGCCGGGTCACTGCAACATAAATGGCAATGAGGTGGCTGATGAGTTAGCAGGACAAGGCTCAGAGATGAAGGATCCTAACTGAATGGAGGCGGTTAGGCCTCCAATAGGCTTCTATTTTGGAAGGATCGGGGAATGGCTTCTGGACGCGACCAGTTGGGCCTAGGGGAACCGTCCGGACTGCCGGGTATCACGGACGCTGTGGCCGGTGCTTATTAAGTCCGATTCGGAGTTGCTTTTGGGCAGGAGTAGGGCCTGCATTAGGACCATAATAGGAATTATCACGTGCCACTGCATGATAGGCAGGATGGCGGTGAGGATGTGATCCGACTTGTCGGATATGTGCGGGTTGTATGAGGACTGTCCCAGGCTACATGGCAGTAGGCTGAAGTGGCTGGGCAGCAGATTTCTAGGTAAATTAGGGGATGTCTCGGGCTGTGGACTCGAGAGTCTGATTCATAATGGGGATGGCGTAGCTACGTGGCAGGAGACTGGGTGCTAGCCGCACATAGGGCGGATTTGCGTTGAGTGGGGTTTCTCTCGGGTTTGGTCCGATATCATCAGTTCTTATCTATCATTTTTATCTTTTTTACGCTTTCGCTTTTTATTTCACCTACTTTCCATCTATTTATATCTAAACAAGGCATCAGACTGGGCCATATTGGTCTCCTGGATGAAAGTGTGAAGGAGACTGTTATATATACATTCTTGCTCGGTGACCTTTATCCTCCATTGTTTTAACCACTTTTCCAGTTCAAATATATGATCCTGTAAGTAACGAGATGCTTCATGACAGTTTTCGTGTACGCTAAGAAAAGCTGTATCATCTGCAAATGTTGAAGTTTGAGTGTAGTTGTTTGTTGGCATGTCCGAAGTATAAATTAATTATAATAGAGGGCCAGGGATGCTGCCTTGTGGGACTCCAGCGTCAATTGGCTAAGGATAACTTAAAATATCGAATCCTTTAATAATAAATTTACTATCGACACAAGGCTTTCTAATAGCTTGTGTATGTTTGCTGGTTAGTTTTTCAATTTGTTTAACAAGCCTTCATGCCAGACTTTTTCAAAAGCTTGCGCGGCATTTTTTTTTTTTTTTCTTCAAAAACTTTGCTTATGATATTTACTATTCGATGAGTTTATTCAATTGTGCTGTGCTTTCTTCTAAAACTCAATTGATGGTTTTGAATGCTACTATTTTCATTTAAAATAGGTAATGAGCTAATAGGCCCGAATGGCTCAACTTTTGTGCGATCCTTTCCTGGCCTTGGTATCATCGTTACTAAGGAAACCTTCCATTCTTGTGGGTAGTATTCAAGGCTTAAAATATCATTAAACATAAAGAGAATAAGTTTCTTTGCTTTGCGAGGTAGCTCCAAAAACCTTTTTTTAACGGATCTTATCAATATCGGGTGCCTTCTTGGCGCTTGAATCACAAATAGCCTTTTCGATTTCTCTTAACTCAAATCTTAGGGGAAAAGCTGCTCTAGAATTCACAGGCGGTAACTCGACTGCTTTATCTTGCAATACATTCGGGATAAATATGTTTTTTTAATGACTAACAAATAGATATTCTTTTTCAATATCATTTCTTGCCCAACTTCCATTTAGGTTACTTAATGGTGGCTAAGATATAACCGCTCTATTGAGATTTCTAGCTAATTTATATTGCGATTTCTAGCCATAATGAGTAGTCTGATTGTGGAGTTGCATCGAGTTCCTTATGATATTTTTCCAGGGAAGCCGTTTTCTGAGACTGCAGCAACTTTCTTATCATTTTTGTGCACTCTTGGAATAAATTCTTAAGTTGAGGGGATCTGTGGAACTGCCCGACCATATGATACCCTTTATAACAGCATGTTTACAGATAAGCTTTCGAGAACCATAGGCAATCATGAATCTGCCAACACAAAATTTTTTTATCAGGTTAAAATTCATATAACAGTTCTTTGAGCCGATTATTTAGATATTTTCATCAATATGAGATTTTAGGATGGGGACCTATGATTCATTTTGGACCTACCGCGACAACATTTTGTCATGACTAGGTATTGTAAAAGATATTATCGCCAACTGTAATGTAAAAAACATAAATCGATGGTTTCAAGAAGTTTGTATTGGGGCTATGTGAAATTATGGACCAATTCACCCCATTTTCAATAGGGCACAAGCACCAAGCCTATTGAAAATGGGGCAAATCGGTCCATATTTTCATATAGCCCCCATACAAGCTGCTTTCCGGAATAGGGTATTTGTGCCCACTATCAAGCCCATTAATGAATGAAATTTTAAGCATAGATAGATTCATATTTATATGGCCACATAAGCTATAATTTTTTTTTAAAATAGCACTTCGAGGGGAGATAGGGAGCGATTTCTGCATCTCCGAATTCTTATATACTGTAGTGTAGAGTATCATGTGGTCGGGCTTGACCCACAATACTTTCTTACTTGTTTTTATTTAATTTTATTTTTAGTGTTTACAAAAAAAACAGCGGTTTTCGTTAGTTTTAGAGCAAAAATAACAAAACAAAAAGTTATAAACTTATTATTATGGCGTAGACTTTCATGCATTTATTAATCGAAATCATGCGCATAAAACATGCATTAAAAAGTTAAAAATATGCCTTAAAAACTAGTAAATTATGCATGTTTTATTAAAAGCTATATATTAATTTGTAACGTTACTAACTGATTCATCATCCCAGAGCCTAAACGCCTAAAGCTACAAACTTAAAATTTGGACAGGAGGTTGGTCTCGCCCCAAGTCGATCCACTAAGACAGGATTTTTGGAAACTCCAATGTTTAGAGGGTAAAAATGGGTAAATACGGTTGCCTTATATCTCCAAAACTAAAAGAGATAGAAACAAACATATACAAATACGAATTTGGTACCTTTTCGAAATTCGAACATTGAATGGGTCTGTGTGGGTGAAGGACCAGAGTTAAGCTCGGATTTCCTCATAAAATACGTTTCATTTCTTCTTTTTAGTTTATAATATTCAATCGTTATTTCAGGATGATGCTGACTTATCTGAGGCTCTTTCTTAACTAACTTGACCCTAGGATTACCGTCTTGGTCTGGCCAGACAATATTTGTGTTTTGCTTGCAATATTTTTTGAATATAACAAAAAATCAAAAAAACAGGGCAGTGAATTCTAAAATTGATATGTGCTGAAACGAATGAAACTTGTTTGGATATGATTGGAGCAAATAAGAGGGGTGAAATTCCATTTTTATGTAAAAGTCTATGAAATTAACCTCTTGGCCTGGCCAGACCAAGTTTTTTTTTTGGTTGCAATTTCTTTCAAATAGGACAGAATATTAAAAAACCGAAACGTGAATTCTACAAATGATATGTTCTGAATCGAATGAATCAAGTTTGAATCAAATAAGAAAACTACGGACATTTATGTGCTTATTTGAATTTAACTAACAAACCTAAATCAAAACTCGTTTCAGCTGTGGTAGATGTGAATAAGAAATGTCTGAAATTAAGTACCTCATTTTGGATGACTTGAATGTGGAATAAAATAATGAATTAATAAAATTGTTGAATAAATATAATATAATATAATATAATATGCATTTATAAGCAAACGTTCGATAAAAAATATATTTATTTACTTTTTATTTAAATGGGGGTTTTAGCTGTTATAATTGTGGTCTGGCCAGACCAAGAGGATAACTCAGTGGTAAAAAGTTACCGAGAATCCTCGGGTTAAATAAGACTTTACAAACTAACAATTCATGTTAAGTACTAACAGGATTATCGTATAAATGCAAAAGAGGAGTAATAGATAAGTAATTAGGCGTCATCTACGTTTTACACTGGTAGTGATACATATCGTTGGCTGATAATTTAATTGTCGTATGTGGATTCCGATAGTTTCGAGTAAATTGAGTTTGAACTCTTATAAAATCCACAAACGACTTTTAAATAATTAATAAATTTTTTGGTCGTTTTATATGGAAATTTGTCGTATGTTGCAGTTACATACGACATTTAATTTGAAAATTGCTTCAGCAAATACCACATACGACAAACTCAACACTCCATATCTCGAAACCCGTATGAGGTTTCGAAAAACTGCTTAAGCCAAATGAAAGATCAGGTAGGAAAACGTAAGAAACCGATCTTAACTCAAAACCGCAAAAAATCCACATACGACATTTAAATTATCAACTGACGATATGTTAATTAAAGACGTGCACGGATATATCTGTTTGTACAAGTTTCTGTGTGTTTACTAAAGTGAGTGTGTATGGATGAGTTGTCGAGTGTTTCTGATATAAGTTGATATGGATATTTTTTGTAACATAGTGGATATGAGTTGATAAAAAGAGAATGTGAGTAACATATCTGTTTATATCTGTTTTACAAAAGCAGATACTAGTTGATACTGATCAAATACAATGAGTTACTCATTGTACGATGCCGTTTTTTTCAATTGTCTTTCAAAGAAAATATTTTGTTTTTGTAACAAATTCTTTGATGCCCTTAAAAGGATGGGGTCTTTTCGTTCAAGAGACATGTAGACAAAAATTATTGAAAAAAAATTAGCAAAAAAAACCACATGTATTTTGTTTTTGTAACAAATTCTTCGATGCCCTTAAAAGGATGGCGTTTATTCGTTCAAAAGACATGTAGACAAAAATTATTGAAAAATATAATAAAAAAAAATTACCAAAAAAACAACACATGTATTTTGTTTTTGTAACAAATTCATTGATGCCCTTAAAAGAATGGGTCTTTTTCGTGCTGTGGTATTGAAAATTGCTGAGCAACAACAACAAAACTAGCAAGAAGCGTTGCGATCAGGCCTGCCATATTTACCGATTTATCGGTATTTTGCCGATTTTTTTCTCTAAATTATCAAAGTGCCTATTTACCGATTTTTTGATAAAAACTTAAAACACGGTAGCTTTTGGTTTGTGTTATATACATTTTTAATTTTGGGTAACTTTTAACGTTACAAAGAGACAACTGTTATTAATTCAGCGCTTATACTTAAGGAAAATGGGTTAGATTTATTCCATATATGTACATATGTATGTAGTGTTTGTCTAACCCATCACACACACATCATGAAAAATATTCAACTAGGTATAAAGAAAAGAATTAACTCCAAATGAAAGAAAAAAACTTAACGATTTTTTGACCAAAGCTAAGAGAAGAGATAATTTATTTTTCTAAAGGAAAAAGGGATTATTACTTACAAAAGAGTAAAGTTAAGCTTAATTTATATTCACTGTCAATGTAAATCTTTAATTTTATAGGATTATATGCAATTGAGGATAAGGCTTATACCTCCGGTAGCCAATTTAATTTAAGAAAGTAAAGTAAATATTAAAGTTTTTTTGCAAAAAGAAAATCAGATTTAAAATGCGAGAATTCTTCCACCTTAAAATTAAATTTCGATATCCACTGAAAAATTAATCTTTGCAAGGAATTATTTTTTTTAAAGATTATTTCAAATTTAATAATTCGATTTTTATGCTTATATTTAAAGTTATTTAATAAAAGTGTCAAACTCATATATGTATAATAATAAAAAAATTAAAACAAAAACTTTTTATATCCATAAAAACAATTAACCAGGAACGGTGGCAGTTATAACTGGTATCAAAAAAGTTCTTTAATAACAGTTATTTCAAGGATCGTAACAGTTATAAAATAAGCGACAAAAAAAATCATAGAAAAAATGTCTGTCTATGTAAACATTGTACGTAAAGTTCAGGTCGCAGTTTTGAAAATAAATTGCTGAAGTTTGGTACAAAGGCTCTAATTGTCCTAAGGAACAAGCATATTGTCAATGGTGAGAACTTTGACATGAATCTTAACTTCATAAAATAATGGCGTGGTCCATGATTGCCCATGGGTCCCTAAGCTACACTCTTGAAAAGTTATCTCTAAATATTGTGGTGTGGAGCATCGTAGGGTCGGGCATGCAGACTACTTTCTTATTTGTTTGTAATGGATAATTGCAACCAAAAAAATAAATTATTTGTTTATAATGGAAAAATAAATGCTTTTTTATAATACATATTTCTAACCGAAAAATTTTTTGGTTGAAAAATGGTTATCAATAACAAAAAAAAAAATGTTACTTTAATTGGCTACGATAACTCAAATAAAATATATGTAGCGATAATGGTTAAAAATTCCCAACTGGAAATAAAGGAATTTTTTCATAGCCTTTCAAAAAAATAATAATTATTATTATTTTCAGTCCCGGAGTTATTTTGTGAATTAAAACCAAAAAAGGCCTTTTTAAACAGTTATCTCTTTAACGTAAATATAAAAGGTCAAATTCAGCTCTTAAAAAGGGAGTTCGATTTAGCCGTCATAAATTAAAACTCAGTTGAGGAATAAAAGATCGACACTCAAAGCTTGCCGCTGGTCAGATCTTTACAATTTGTATAGCAGTATTATCTAATCAGCTTGTGCTGCAATTAAATTGTCATTAAAAAAAGAAGAAAAACAAAAAGAGTGTTATTATCAGTGTTGCTAGTGAAATTTCGAGAAAGATACATTTTAGTTTCCAAAGAGATACGCTTTTTTTCCAAAATGATACATATTGGAAAACATTTGAAAATCCATTTTTAACGTTTAACATTTATTAACATAACATTTTTTTTACATAGTTAATGAATATTATAAAGAAAATGATATCATATAAATTAATTTTTATATTTATTTAAGTCATAAATATTAGGTATGTAAATTTAAAAATACAGTAAGCAAACGTTAAAATTCGTTATATGTCACTATCTTTGGATGTTATCAAAACAAATTCATTTTTGTAAAAATTAATATACGAGTTAAGGCGTATATACTAAGGCGAAAAAGATCATATAAAGTTTTCTTCTAAGATTTCATCTTAACACACATACACAAGAATAAGCAAGCTACAGAAGAACTAAGAAAACCTAACAACAAAATACATGTTATTTTTGTATTTAGTTGTCACTGTTTTTTTTAGTATTCATAACGAAATGATAACTTAAAAAAACTTTGTCAGAGTAGAAAAGTTTAAAATTTGATTTCTGTACATTTTGCGCACAGATTCAAAAGATACGAAAAATATCAGGATTATACATAGTACCTGAAGTCATCAAAAGATACGAAAATTTTTCTTTCGTATCCTAATGGCATCACTGGTTATTAAAGACGTAAAAATATTAATCCTTAAAAGAGTTTTATTTGTTGACAGCCAAGTGAGTTTTATTTTAGGCTGAAAGCTCCTCAAGTTTTATTTTTTTAGAGAGAAAACTCTACTTTTATTGTTTAATCCGAACTTTTATATTTTCGTTGAAAAATTAGTCTTAACTGTGGAGTTAGAGATGGTTTTTTCTAGATCACCATAGATTCTGAAAGAGCACTTTAATACGAATCTATTATTATATGGCAGTATGTCTCCGTTGGCTCTAATATGGAAAATTCATATACATTTTTAATTATCTAATATTTATTTATAAAACGTTTATTTGTATTGATTTTTACGTTAAAAGCATTAGGTAATGGTAAATTGTTGCTTTGTTATTTTTTGTCATTAAAATATGTTTTATTGTGTTTAAAAAGGGTATTTTTAATATGCCGATTTTTTGAAATTAAATTTCCGATTTGTTTTTGATGATATGCAGATTTCTTACCAAAACCATCTGGCACCCCTGGTTGAGATCGTATATAAATTTTTATAAGCTCTGTTATTTGCATCAACTCTCCAACAATATTTGAAAATACAACAGATAACAACAAGTATTGTTAAAATACCATGGTGACAACAGATATTTGTGAGCAAAAAAAAAGGTTATGATATACTCAATCCAATACCATAAGCAACTGTTTTGGTTTTTAGGATATGGTGAGTGGACAAAAGCAAAACCATACAATATCAGTTACACTCATTCTCTCATTGATATCAATAGTAACAGGTACATATCTGGTGTATCTGTTTTGACAATACTTTATGGTGCACTCGTGCAGGTCTTTAATGTTAATAGAATAATTAGGCGGTTTACATGAACATTACCGGCCTTGGAGCAAAAACTAGTAATTTATACACAAGACTTCAATTGCTCTTTATCGTAAATGAGAAAGTTAATTAATTCAAAGGTTCATTATAAATAATTTAAAGTTCAATAAAAAATAATTCGAAAATTTAGTATAAAATAAATATAGATTAGGTATGATAAGGTTGTATACAAGGAACAGAGGAGTTACATACGGACATATTTTTTGCATTGAGCTCACTGGTGGGTCACAATGTGATTTTTAGTGGGAAATTGTACCCGAGAGAACCCATCCAAATACTGTATATTAAGCAAGAGGTAGACCATTTTCAGCAGGGATAACACCAAACATAAAAATGTTGCAGCATATGTCGTTTCCAAGCACTAATGATATGCCATGTCAGTTGTAAAATTGGGTAGGTATCAGCTAGCATTAGATGAGAGAATTCGTTTATAATGGAACAATTCACAGTTAACGAAGGAGTATGCATAGGCAATCTAACACTTTTAGCAACTACATGAATTCTGATTTGTGGTTCAACCTTTGATGTGAGAATAAGTTAGTTAAAAGTTTCGTTTTTCAGCCTGTTAGTAGATAGGTAATGGGGATCTTTGCCATTTCCGGTTCCGGTAATGTGGATGGTAATGATGTATCCAATTTCCGAATCATTTTTCTAGTTCCCAAACCCTGCGACAAAATTAACGCAACTGTCAAAATATTTAAATTTAGTTTTTTTGTATGAAGAAATATTTTATTTCCCATTATGTTATTCTTATTTGCAGCTTGTTTTCTTTCATAATACAATGTGTCCTAATAAAATTAGAATTATAATTTGTATTTTGTAATAAGATGCTGACGATATGTCTGCTTGCATAAACGTGAGTGAGCATGTTAGAATGTATAATTTGTTTAGAATGTATAATTTGTTTATAAAACAAAACATTAATTGCAGCTTGTTTTCTTTCGCAATACAATGTGTCCCAATAATAATTAATAAGAATTTGTATTTTGTAGATTTGAACAATGGATTCGATCCAGTATGAAATTGAATTTGTCGATGAAAATTCTATTGAGAAAAATTTCGTGGAAGCAGTAGAGGAGAATTCGCAGACGCATATAAATGCGTTAATCGACGAATCTATATAGAGAATATCCTATCAACAAAAACCCAGGAATTGAAATCCCCAATAACCCGCTGACGTACTATGATTTTTTTGGGGGAAATTTATGATTTTCTGGATGATGAAAAGGGAGATATCATAATTTTGAAGGCAAATTATGGGTTTTATTTGGACGAAAAATGAGATCGCTGTATAAGGGAGGTAGATATATAAATATATATAATGGTGAAGGGTATTAAAGATTCGGCGCAGCCCAATATTACTTGTTTTTTTAGTCTGTTAGTTGGTTTTTACCATAGTTCATTAAAAAAAAGTAAAGTACATAAAGTAAGTGTACCATACCGTATTTTGCTATAAACAGTACACATACACATTCCATACAAGAATTAAAAATAAAAATCAAATTTGGTTGTGCTTGTGAATTTGTACACAAACAAAATATGGATTGTGAGCTGACGAACACAAACACTACTATAAATTACCACCTCTTGCAGATGAAATATCATTCTTAAAAAAACCCAAATGCAACAAATTTGCAGAAAATTAAAGAATTTTCGGTTCACTCATTATGCATTTTACGTTAAAAAATATTTACTATATATTTATGAATATAAAAAACAACAACAATTCTTTGACTGAAAAAAATTGTATTTATAAAAAACATAAAAATGTTTTTTTTTTCTTTATTCAAATAAACTCGAATAACGCATAGCACAACGACGTTTCATTTTCCACTTAAGGTAGAGTTAGCCGAACGTCCACGTCCCCTAACGAAACGTCTGGTCCGTTTTGTTATTTGCTTACAATGTAAATGATTACCGAATTTAAATGTCACGTAACGGAACGTCTTAATCTGTATAAATTAGAATTTCATGCCGTCTTTACGTGACAGTTGTAAAGCAGTAATGGCCTGCTCGCATATTAAATTGAATGCGGGTATTTTCGCTCTTTTTTTGGTACTTTTTTCTAGTATATCTATGGACTTTCGACAAAACGACTTACAATACAACATATTTCCATATATATAAATATACATAGGCTTAGATGTTCAAAATAAACAAATGCATATGCACACACAATAGAAATGAGAAACATATAAAAGGCTTTAAATGGTTACAAAATATTGTTTTGTCTATGCACATTTACAAATTAATTCATGTAAATGTGATGTATATGTTAAAATACATATGTATTTGTTTATTGTGAATCTATAATATAAATATCATTTATTAAATTATTAATGTTTTTTTACTTACACTAAATACGGTTTTAACACCATTTTAATCACTTGGTACTTTTTCTGCACAGCGGTCAACATTTAAACCTTTTGATTTCCCATCACTGTGTGTGTTGTTTTATGTATACTATTGCTTTTTTGTTTATGTATGTGAAAAACATATGACACGTTTTTAGATGTTCTATAAGTGCACCAACGTGCAAGCAGTCCGTTACAGTAAGTTACGGGTACAGCAACGTTCGCCTAACTCAGCCTTTACAAAGGTGCACAAACAATCATGCAAAATAGCAGAAATAAATACATGCGGCTTAAGCAGTTAAAAAAATTATCTGCGGCTTAGCGCCGGTTCAAAACTGCTAAACTTCGATATTTGAATTTGACTTTTACATTTGATTAACATAGGTTAATATAATGTAAACGCTTCACGGCTACAATGGAATGAAACACTTTTTCATTAAAAGAACGAGAATCGCAATTTGTGTCATTGTAAAATGATAATATGAAAAGTTCTTATAAAAACGAAAATGAAAAGTTTTTTTTTTATTTCACAGAACCGGAGTCGACCCCCTAGATTATTTTAGCTTTAAATGTTAACTTTCAGTGTTGCCCGATTCCTATTAGCGGATGATATGATTAGATAATCTCCAAAAATTACACTGTGCAAAAAATTTACACATATTTTTCGTGACAAGCTGGGCACCTGGCGTTTTTTGGAAAAAAAATAATTTTTTTAACAAAACTTCGAAATTTTTGTTTTTTAAAAATTCATAAAATAATATTTTGCAGACGTATAAAAAAACGAAATTTCAAACAAAAGAAGCCATAAATGATTAAAATCTGTTTGCAACTTTTGATTTTATTCACAAAAGTCGACAAATTTCAATTAATTTAAGAATTTCATAAAACGCAATATTTGTATGGGAGCCCCCCTAAGGGATAGTGATAAAGGGAAAGTATAATTTGGGAAAATGTTAAGAACAAAAAACTAATGGAGGTCAGTCATACATTTTATCCCCCTAGGGGCGACTCCTGGGCATATATGGGACTTTTTCTTCAATATACAGTGATCGAAATAACTAAATGTGCATATGTCTTTTCTACATGTTTCGCTCTCTATAATTTAATAATCCAACTAACGGTAAAATTGAGGTATACAAAAATGTTGATAGATTCTCTTCACATCATTTTGTGAAATTATTTTTATAATTTGCTTCTCAATAGTACCGTTATCAGCATGTATTAATTGCTAATACTTCTTTGTCAATGGAAACAATTATAAGTGCAAGATTAAAATTTTGTTTTATTTCAGATCTATTTCAATAAAATATGGTAAAAACTTATTTATGCTTGTAAACTAATATTTAGTATGACCACCTCTGTTAATTTGCACACTTGTTATTCGCCGTGGCATTGAATCAACGAGTCGGTGGAGAATATCTTCGTCCAACTTGGCCCATTCTTCTTGAATGGCTGTTTTAAGTGATTTTAAATTGTCAAATTGCCTTCCGTTCTTATAAACTTGATTTGACAATATGCTCCATAAATTTTCAATCGGATTTAGATCCGGACTGACTGCAGGCCACTTCAATACGGGGATATTTTTTTCTTCAAAAAATTGTCTTGTGTGTCTGGCATTGTGTATGGGTGCATTATCTTGCTGAAATATCCAGTTATCGCCATATTTTTCACCTGCAAACTCAATAAGCTCGGAATCAAGAAGCTCTACATATTGTTAAGCATTCATTCTGTTAGAAATAAAGCAAATATTACTCTTTCCGAGATATCCAAATGCAGCACACAACATCAGCGATCCCCCTTGAAAGTTGCGTGCACAACGCGTTTGACGGGGAAGCCTTAAGTCTTGCCAACTCATTTGATAACCGTCAGGGCCATCCAAATTAAATTTTTTCTCATCTGAAAAAATAACTGATTGCCACTCATCGTCCCAAAATTTATGTGTTTCTGCGAATCCCATTCTGGCAACTTTGTGCTTCTCCAACAACTTCGGTTTGGGCAATCGTTTTCGATATTGAAGATGTTCACAAGTGCTTAATATTTGCTGAACTCTTCTTTTTGTGACATTAAGTCCCAATTGGTGCTTTATCTGTCCAGCACTCATGTCTTTTAAATCAGCTAAGCGTCTAATTTTCCGTTTGCACCTATCGTCAACAGTTGGCTTGAACCATTTCGTTTTATGCAACCATAATTATTTGGATTTTTCAAATAGTTTGAAACAGTATTTCTATGTCTTTTTATCCTCGTTGATATTCCTTTAATACCCAGTTTCAAACAAAATTTTAATTTGATTCTGTTCGAGCTCAGTCAATGTACACCAACGAGGCATATTTCACTGAATAAAATAGTAAAATTCTAAAAACTTAATTTAAAAAACAAAATTTTTTTTTTATTATACCTCTTATTGTTATTTTTCTGATTAGACACCTCAAAGAAGTATTTATTTATTTTTTAAACCTTGCTCCCGCACGTTCAAAGATCAATGCACTTATAATTGTTTCCATTGACAAAGAAGTATTAACAATTAATACATGCTGATAACGGTACTATTGAGAAGCAAATTATAAAAATAATTTCACAAAATGATGTGAAGAGAATCTATCAACATTTTTGTATACCTCAATTTTACCGTTAGTTGGATTATTAAATTATAGAGAGCGAAACATGTAGAAAAGACATATGCACATTTAGTTATTTCGATCATGTATTTCTAGTCTGCATTGAACATTTTGTATGGAAGCCCCCGTAAGGAATGGAGATAGCGGTGGATATGTTAGAAATAAATGATCGAGATGAAAAATAAAGTGGGGTTGGTCATACATTTGAACCATCTAGGGGCATCTAAGGCGCTGCTGGGGCCAAATTTCAGAATTTCATTAAACGGCTATATTTCTATGGGAGCCCCCCTGTGGAGATATATGGCAACTATGTTTTAAGAAAATGTTAAGAACAAAAAACATTGGAAGTCGGTCATACATTTTATCCCCCTAGGAGTGAATCCTAGGCATTAGAACAAATGATGGGAATGAAAAATAAATTTGCGCTGGTCATACATTTGGCCTGTCTAGGGGTATCTCAGACGCTGCTGGTGCTAAATTTAAGGCTAGGGTTCTACGCGTATAAAAAACAAAGTTCCAAACAAAATAAGCTATAAGTGATTAAAGTCTGTCTACAACTTTTGATTTTTTCAGAAAAGATGAAATTTTTTTATTTTTAGATATTGGGAATTATTTCTTTTCATAAGCAACTTTATTATATTCAACATTTTTTATTTTTCGAATTTATTCTATGAGTTAAATTTCAGTTATGTATTTTATAAAGCTTTTTGTAATAACCAAACTTAAAAATTTAAAAACATTTATTTTTGTTGTTAATTAGTTAAAGTTCAAGTTTTTATTAAGAAATTTATTCTTCTTCCTCCTGCAGATTCCAACAAATATCCCCTAATAGCGAATCAAGTTGTTTGCTTGTTACTTGGTGAAATCTCTCGCCATCTTCATCTGATTCATTAAATTTTTCGGCATGGTAATGCAAAAAATGTATTTTCAACGACATTCTAACGTTTAAGTTTTTAAATGCGGTTAGCATATTTTTGATTAAAATTCGCCAGTTTTCAGACCGATGATTTCCTAATACATTTTCTATAACTGATTTCACACAACTCCAGGCCAATAGGTCCATTAAGAATTCCTGTAAAATAAAAACATTATGATATGAAATATAAATCTAATTTAATAAAGTAGATAGATTTCATACCTTCTTTTACTTTCATGCTGCTTAATCGTGGAAAAATTCGGCCCAATTCGGTAAAAGTAACACCATCTGGGCTCAATGCTTTTATAAAATATTTTACAATACCCAGTTTGATGTGGAGCATTTATGACTTTATTTTTTAATTCTAAGAATTTTTTAATCGGTAACTGTTGATTTTTCAAAATTCCTACCGCAAAGTGAAAGTGTGGTAATAATGCATGCATATTTCTTTGGAATAGCATAAATTTGAATATTTGTTATTTTGTTTTATATTGTAAATAGCACAAAAACCGCATTTAAAAAATTTTACGTCAAAATGTCATTGAAATTAAATTTTCTGCATTGGCACATTCTTCATATATACATAATGTTGAATAAAGAATTTAATAATTAAAAAAATCCTATGAAATGCTCCATATAAATTATATTCTTCATATATATTAAAGAAAAAGTCCCAGAAGTCGCCCCTAGTGGTATATAATGTATGACCAACCTCAATTAATTTTTTGTCCTTTACATTTTATCGAGACATACTTGCCCCTTATCTCCACTTCTTAGGGGGCTCCCATACAAATATTGCGTTTTATGAAATTCTTAAATTAATTAAAATTTGTCGACTTTTGTGAATAAAATCAAAAGTTGCTAACAGATTTTAATCATTTATGGCTTGTTTTGTTTGCAGCTTCGTTTTTTATATGTCTGCAAAAAATTAGAAGCCGGCTTGTCTGTTTTTTCTACTAGCATAGTGTTATCAGGATTACATTATATTATCGTAAAATTTATTATCAAAGTTGTTTGTGGGAATACTATTATTTATTAAAAGATTTTGTTTGTTGTGCTTAATTCCCTTTTTAAATAATTGATAAAAAGTACTGAAATTTATTGTTGGAGGATAAGCTGTTCCTATGCGCATTTCACTGGTTGCTTAGGCCAGATCATCAGGAAACGTTCTCCTAAATAATTTTAGAAAAGCCAAAGCTATCAGCAAACAAAACTACAGAGGGAATGAGAATTACCTACAAACACTCAAAAAGTCTTGTTTGCAACGATATCAAAGCTTAAACAAAATACCAAACAATAAATCAGTGTTGAGTTTTTATTTTACATTATCGTAAAATAATCAAGAGTTATCCTAAATCTCTGGCTTGGAGCTGAAAGGGAATATGCCAATAAATTGCTGTTAATTATTGCATTAAGTCTCTCTTTTATTTTCCTGAAACATCCAATGTTTAATTTTATCTAGAGCAACTTCATAAGTGTGTTGCTAGCCCATTTCATTAACCCTGAAAAGTTAGTCTTCGTTTTAGTACATTAAAGCTACTGTTAGTCGAATTGACGAAATTAAAAAAAAACGATTTTTAAAGTAAAAAATCAGCAAAAAGTTTTTTAGTTAGGCATTTAATTAAAAACTTAAATTAAATAAAGCATAAAAAATATAAGTTTTTCTTCTCTTTCAAAAGTTGATACGAATTTTTACTCAGTTTTGTGTTTTAAATTTTTATTTTTTAAAACTTGCGTCATCAGCCAACATAATTTAAATGCACATTAAAAAGTAATATGTAAATGAGCTTCGTCGATTCGACGAACAGTAACCATCCAGGGTTAAGAACTCATCTATAAAATAAAAACTTCAATTTCATTATTCTCAAAAGGGAATATTTTGACATTGACCCTTTTAGTTTCAAGCCTCAGAAATAATATGACTTTTTTTTTTTTGAGATCACATATTAAAAAAATCATCGAAAAATAATCGTTTTAGACTTTTCACACTTAACAACATCTACCATCACTTTGCGAAGGTGTTGAAATTTTTCCATAAGAAACACATAGAGCTAAAAATCAATATATTTACAAGATGTTCATTGTATTTCAGTCTACATCGTCTTTCTTCACTTGGAAAGTGGAAGTAAATTCTTGTATTATTTTAGCATCACTGATAAAATGACATTTGTTTTCCAAGCAGCGTTGCCATTTGTCAAAGTTTTCCTTTTTTGGCTTAAATATAGCAAGAAAACATTTGCGATTCTCTTACACAGGGTCTCCACCTGATATAAGATATAAGATTTTTATATCAGCAAACGTCAAATTCAATCGCAGAGAGTATTATCTTACGTGTGGACTCTCAAATAGTGTTAGTATTAATATTATAATAAATGTTATGAGACAGTTGTTATGAGAAATCTTATAACAATTATCTTATAAGATGAGCTGTCAAAAATACACATGTATACACACATATAAAACAATAATAAGCCACCATTATTAAAATCTGTAATTTATTAATGCAAAGAGTGCCAATCTTGTAAAAAGTGCTTAAAAAATCAATATTTTAAACTAAAAAATCAAATAACAACATAAAAAGAATAAAAAATAATAAAAACGATACAAGTTTACTGTACGAGAATCAGTCGATTATGAAATCTTATAAGATACGTGTTCCCCTTGTTTAATATTAAGATTAACATGAAGAAATGTGCTCTCTCATTCTGCCGACGTTTTCTCACATATTATATCAGATATTATCTCAGGTGGAGACCCCGTGTTAAGCAGAAAAACATCAAACCACATATCAAAAAAAAAGAAGGAGAAACATTTTGTTTGCAGTAAATGGGTGAATTTTTATTTACACAATATACTTTTTTAAAAAAGACGTCACAACTTGAGGTCCAGTTTTTTAACTTTAGGTATTTGCTTAAGCGGCAAAAAAAAATTAAAAGAATAAACTATGACTGAGATTCGAACTCAAGCTACAAAGTCCGTGATAATTGAGAATAGGAGAGTCAAGCCGAGAACTATCCCCAACTAAAACCACCATTCGGAATGAAACAATGGCCTTTATACCCGAAATTTAGGGAAAAGTTATAGCAAATATGTTTAAAAAAGCACGTCTGAATGTGCTTTTAAATTACGTACACAATTTGTTGTGTTTTCTATAAGAGTTTTTTAATTAATGAAAAAATATTTTCATATATTTGAATTACATTTCATAAACAACCTATTCAATTAATAAAACTAATAGTGCATTTACACTTGTAATTTTCAAACTAGTTTATGATCGTAAACTACTTTCATAAACTATATCGTTTACATCAGCAGTTTTGACAGTTAACAGTTTAACAGCCGTGTCACAAAACAGCTGACTTCAGTAAAAAAAAACCTAAAAACGTTGGTGCACGTACATTTATACATACGATAAACATAAATTTTATTTTCGTTATCCATATTATATAAAACAATTTGCAATTATTTTTTTTAAAGTTTTTCTTGATGTGTTCCTTTTTTTAACGCAATTTTTTTTAACTTAATTTTTTTTTTTTTTATGAAATGTCAAATATCACTAGCGTTGCCAGAGCAAAATTTGAAAAGAACAGAGTTGCATTAACAAAAACTGGTTGTTTGCAACTAGTTAATCTCAAAAGCTAGTTACAAACGTGTTTATAATTTGTATGGATAAACAAGTTTCTTAAACTAGTTTATCATCATAAACAACTTATAACCTGTTTATGGTGTAGGTGTAAATGCACTATAAGTAAACAAAGTATAATTAAAACAAGTACATTTGTGAATTCAATATGTGCGAAGCAGCAAATCGCTACGACTAACAGGATACATTCTTCAAATAAAAAAAAAAAAACAAATTTATAATGATCGAATAGATATAAAAGTATTAAACAACCTCATAATTCTGCGTAACCCTGAAAAAGTTTGCATTTGAAATTGTAGTTTTTGGAGAGAGTTATAATATTTAAGGAGTGGGCTTTTTATTAGGCCTACATAAAATATAAACTCCTTATCGTGTGGAATTTTTCGAAGTACTTATTTATCTTAACTAACTAAACCCCATTTGGGTTTTGCTAGTTAAGCTCTTCGGAATTTAGACTTTCATGTATATTTTGGCTAAAACTTGATTTTTCCGAAGAATATTCACGACTTTATCCTGAAACCAATTGGAATTTTGTTTTCCGGTCTTTGTCGTAATTGTAGCTGTAGACAAAAAAGTGTTGAAAATTTTGAAGAAGGTAAACAGAAGTTAACATATTCAATTTTCAGTTTATCTGAAAAAAAAAACAAAGTAAATAACCTTCTTTTTATAATACTTGTAGTTTCCGCGTAAAATTTTTTTTATTATTTATATTTACTTTTGGTTTGTAAATAATATTTACATAAAAAACATGTATGTTTGTATAAGTATGTTTATAAAGTAAGAAACAAAGAAACCTTGATGTTTAAATAATAGACAATTTTTTTTAGAAAAGGTGTTTTGATATAGGATAACATTTCTTATATAGAATATGGTATTTATTTATTTAGTTCAACAATATAAAATTCAACTAAAAGTGCTATATTCGGCTAGACCGAATCTGATATACCCTTGTGGTTTGATATGAACATACATATATACGGTGACCGTCCGTTCCGATCATTATACAGATCAGTACTATATCAGATATTTGTTCTGGGTGAATTATTATTCCTACACTAAATCCCGCGATGCTTTTTTTTTTTGCTTGTCTGCAGGAGACCAGAGTCTCTGGCGGGAATCGAACCCGCATCCCCGGTACTGATAGACTAGCTCACTACCAGCTAGCCTACCGGGGCACCCCGGTAACAACCTGTTTTTAGAAAATGAAAATATTTGATCGTTCGTAAAACGAACGAAAACTTATTTAGGTTTTCATAAAATTAAAACACATTTTAGGTGAGTGACTGAAAAAGCTTTAATTTTTTCAACATACGTTTGGTTTTTATAAAATGAACATCTTCTTAATAAAGGAACACAAATGCCAAAATAAGACGATAAGTAAAAGACATTCATTTAAAAAAATTAATAAAATAAATAGAAAATAAAGGGGATATTTTACTGAAAGAACCCTAAATTATTTACAATATTATTAAAGGTTTGTGTATTGTAACATTATTGACTGATTGATTTATGATCGCACAGCCTAAACGCCTGAAGCTAAAAACTTGAAATTTGTACCGGTGGCTGGACTCTTCCCAAATAGATCCACTAAACGGGATTTTTGGAAAGTCGAATGTTTAGGGGGTAAAAAGGGTAAATTCGGTAACCTTATATTTCCAAAACTTAGAGAGATACAATGAAATGTAATACTTATGGTTGTCTTTAAAAAAAATAAGTGGACGAGTGTCTGGTACTTTTATGAAATTCTCTTCTTTCACTGAGTATTTTGGTACTTTTTTGTCATCCCACCTCGTAATTTCTTTTTTGGTACTTTTTTTAAAAAAACATTTTTCTCCATTCCCACTACAATATTGAAATTCTTAATAGTTCAACGGGGAGAAAAAAAGTATCAAAAAGGATAAATACGCGAAATTAAATGTCTTTCTTTTACTTTTGTGTTCTGCGTATGGTACTTTTTGAATTTGTTATAATATTGAAGAGACTCAAAATTAAGATGCAAGGTCCTGAGTGATTATCATCCCATACGATAAAAAATGTTAGTAGAAGAACTATAACCTTTGGTACATAAATATGATCATAAAAAAAGGACCCGACAAAGTAGCGAATTAAATGCTAGCATTTAAACAAGTTAAAACCTAGAAAAATAAACTTTGGCATAAAAATTTGCTTACGAAAGGAAAGGACACGTTAATAAAGTAGCGGGTTAAATGCTACTAATTACATAAATATGTATTTACAGGTTCTTTCTTTTACTTTTGTGTTCTGCGTATGGTACTTTTTGAATTTGTTATAATATTGAAGAGACTCAAAATTAAGCTGTAAGGTCCTGAGTGATTATCATCCCATACGATAAAAAATGGTAGTAGAAGAACTATAACCTTTGGTACATAAATATGATCATAAAAAAAGGACCCGACAAAGAAGCGAATTAAATGCTAGCATTTAAACAAGTTAAAACCTAGAAAAATAAACTTTGGCATAAAAATATGCTTACGAAAGGAAAGGACACGTTAATAAAGTAGCGGGTTAAATGCTACTAATTACATAAATATGTATTTACAGGTTCAAAAAATTCTAGAAACAAGTATGTACATAAGTATGTATGTATGTGTGTATGTAAGTTCTTCCGTATGTTTTCAAAAATGTGTGCTTTCAAGCAAATACCTTCACCATTTCTATATGTTAATATGTAGCAAAAAATCGTCTTCATATATTGCGTTTATTAATTGCAATTTTTGTAAACATTTTAATTCAACATTTTTAGTTTTTACCAATTTGCTAACATTTTTTTATAGTAGTTTTTGTTTTTTAAATTTATAATTTATTTTTGTAAACGAAAGCCAGGGTTAACCTTGACACAAAATCCTTATACCTATGCAAAAAGCATGAAAAGGTACGAAAATAAGCGCATTGGCAATAAAGTTATTTAACGATAGAAAAAAGCACTGTTTATGTCAAACATGAATAGACGAAAGCTTTTAAATGTTTTTTAAAAACCATATGTAAAATGTTTTCGTTTTAATACGAAAACTTTAAGTGAGAACACTTATGTTTTACAAAAACAGGTTGTAAATCCTAAAATTGTTCTGTATTTTCATGTTCTTTATTTGAACTGGAATATTATTTCAAATATATTTGACTTTTTTCTCATTACTGAAAACTTGTAAAATATTCTATGAAAATTTGTTTAATGAAATTTTTAAATACCTAAAATTTTTTTTATGAATAAGAGTCAATGTATAATTAAAATTTAGCTAATTTAATTTTGATTAAATGATTTTTGTAATCTTTTTTAGCATTTGCCTCTAGTTTGAAGCGATTCTTATATAAGAATTTTTTGTGAAAACAAGTTATTAAAATGCTTTTATATTATGAAGCATAAGTGCATCATGCTGTGCCACTGTCCCAGGCTACAGGGCAGTAGGCTGAAGTGGCTGGGCAGCAGATTTCTAGGTGAATTAGGGAATGTTATTGAAAAAAAACTCCAAGAGCAAGTATAGAAACCTGGGCGCTGTTTCTCAAAACTACAAATTACAAATCTACAAGTAAAATACATTTGAACAAAAGCCAAAGTTGTAAAATTGTTGCTTTTTTAACGTAAATGAAGTGATTTTATGGTCCCATGCAGATTTATTATAGGGAAGTTCGATTGTACCTGCTGTCACATTTGCTTTTACGTATAATTTTTACACATAATTTTTAGCAAAACAATCCTTTTTTACTTTAATTTCAAATATTTGTTACCTACTTAAGAAAAATGTTATCAACGAACCACAGTTTTGGTTGGTAAAACCAAAACTGTTTTAAAATAACAAAATACTCGTATTTACTTGGAGTTTTTTTTTTCAATAAGTTTTGCCTTTATGTCTGCTTAAGAAAAAGACCGACCCTTTTCAAAGCATAAAAAAATTTTTGCAACAGTATACATATGGTTTGCTAAAATGCAAAGCAATGTATCATTGAAAATTTTGAAATAGACTTTTTTATTGATTACGATTTACGTTAAATATTTAAAAAATACTTTAAACTTCCACCTTAAAAAATGTCCAAGCTATTAACAAAATCAAAAATTTAGCAGAGTATTTTATATATTTTTACGAACACATTCATTTTTATTTACGTCAAAAATGGGTATTCCGTTTCATACTCTGAACGTGTTAGTGGAATAAGTGATCAAACTGCAAATTATTGCATAAGCAAAAAGAAAAACAGTGCTATAAAACTAATATAAGCCGAATCCATATATATATATTAGTGTGTCCCAAAAAAAAAAATTTATTTTTTATTTTTATAGGTACGCCAGCATTTTTTGAGAGCTTATAGGGTAAAGTATTTTTGTGATTTTTTCAGATTTTTCGGAAGAGGTTTAGAGGTCGCTAAAATCAAATTTAACCCGAAAATCGGGTTTCTCGACTTTTTTGAATTTTGCTGATTACTCGGCCCATTAACACGATTTTCTTTGTTACTAAGTCAATTTTTTTAAAGAAAACTTCTCAAACTTTACTTCTCTGCGCAGATATTAAAAGTTTCGGTTATTTTTTTTTTTTTTTTGCTCATTTGGGTCCAATTAATCACATTTTTTTGTAAATTTAGCATAAATTTGAAAAAAAAATGCTTTGTAACTTTTAAAATTTATATTGAAGTTAAAAAAACTAATGATTCAGTTTAAAAGGTGGGTCAATTCTGAGTCATTGCAAATAATTGAATTTGCTCTTACTGTTCCAAAGTTATACCCTTTTTAAGTTTTGTACCCATTTTGTGAAATTAAAAATATTGTAATGTGTTTGCCAGTTATGCTTCGGATTTGTTTTAATGTTAGATATTTAGATATTAGGTATTCTTTCAAAATATTAAATACTAGCATTTAACCCGCTACTTCGTTAGCGCCCCTTTTTCTTATGTGGGCATATTTTTACGCCAAAGTTTATGTTTCTAGGTTTAAACCCGCTACTTTGTAATGGGACGATTTGTACCTCTAAATGTTCGTATTTCGAAAATGTTTATTTGTATTTTTTAGATACGTTACGAATGTGATATTTTTTTATTTCAATGTTTATTGGTTTAATAGATAGATGTAGTGGCAAAAAAGTTTAAAGATACAGGTTTACTCCCCAAAAGGGTCTAATTTCAAAAAAGTACCAGACACCTAACCGCTTATTATTTAAATGAACATCAGGTTAGGGAATTTCCCGTTTTAACCTCTTTTACCCTCTAACCATAACAATTTCCAAAACTCCCATCATAGGTAATCGATTTCGCGACAGGCCAACCTCCCGGGCAAATTTCAGCATTTTAGTTCAGGCGTTTAGGTCGTGCGATGATGAATCATGCAGTAACATTACAATTTTATATTATATAGGTAGATGAAGAAAAATGTTTTGAAAAAAATAACACAATTAGGTACGATTTTCACCCCTTAAACGTTCGAATTTCGAAACGCATCAAATTTGTATTTTTTAGATAAGTTACGAATGTGATATGTTTTTTATTTTAATGTTTATTGGTTTAAAATATAGATGGTATAGCAAAAAAGTTTTAAAATTCATGTTTTATCCGTTTACTCCTTATTTAAAAAAAGTGCTAAATACCTGTCCGCTTATTTTTAATGAACAATAATAGGTTAAAATTTTTTGGTATCTCTTTTAGTTTAGCAGATATGAGGTTAGCGAATTTCCGTTTTCACCGCCTTTTTTTATTGAACCACAATAAGTATTAAATTTGTTTGTATCTCCTTTAGCTTAGCAGATATGAGGTCAGCGTGATCGGTTTGGCGAGAGGCCTGCCTCAGGTCCAAATGTCAACTTTTTAGCTTCAGGCGTTTAGGCTGTGCAATGAAAATAAATAGATGAAGAAAAAATATCTTGGAAAAAGTAGCAAAATTACGTACGATTTTTACCCCTTAAACGTTCGAATTCAGAAAAAGAACAACATTTTCACTTGGCATATTTTAGATGTTACGAATTTTATATAATTTTTATTTCTATGTGCATTGATTTAAACGGTAGATGGGGGACAAAAAAGAACCAAAATTCAGGTTTTACACTTTTACTCCCTAAAAGAGCCGAATTTCGAAATAGTACCAGACACCTGTTCTCTTTTTTATTTAATGACTAACAATAAAAGCACAAAATAAAGTACAAAAAGTACCAAAAATTGCCTATTACAGATGATCATTCAACGCTTTGCTTGTTTAATTTTATGTTTGTAGCTGCAATACTAACAAAAATTTAATAAGTACCTGTTGGCAAATAATACAGTACGAAAAAGTACCAAAAAACCACTCTTACAGATTCTCATTCACTTGGGAACTTGCATGTTTAATTTTATGTTTATAGGTCCAATTTTAACAAAAATTCAAAAAGTAACAGGTAAATAACAAAAAGTACCAAAACGCCCCTCTTACAGATTCTCATTCACTCAGGACATTGCATTTTTAATTTTATGTTTGTAGATCCAATATTAACGAAAATGAAAAAGGTACCAGTTAAATAACGAAAAAGTACCAAGAAGATCCCTCTTATAGGTTCTTGTCCACGCAGGACATTTAATGTTGAATTTTATGATTTTAGGTCCAATACTAACGGAACTTCAAATAGTACCAGTTAAAGACCAAAAGGTACCAAGAAGCCCCTCTAACGAATTCTCATTCACTCAGGACCTTGCATGTTTGATTTTATGTCAATAGGTCTAATTTTAACGAAAATGAAAAAGTACCAGTTAAAGAATAAAAAAGTACCAAAAAGATCCCTCTAACAAATTCTTACTCACTCAGGACTTTGCATGTTTAGTTTTATATTTCTACGTCTAATACTAACGGAAATTAAAAAAGTACCAGTTAAAGATCAAAAAATACCAAAAAGTACCCTTAGAGGTTCTTATCCATTAAGGACATTGCATGTTGAAGTTTATGTTTCTAGGTCCAATATTAACGATAATTAAAAAAATTGTCAGTTGTGGAACCAAAGCCTAAAGTAAGAAATAAAATTTCCCGTATTTCCCCTTTATGGTACTTTTTTCTCCCCATTGAAGCATAAAAAATTTCAATATTGTAGTAGGAGCCCATAATTTAATACGTATATGTCAATGAATAAAAAAAAATGTTTTGTAAAAAAGTACCAAAAATAGTAACGGTTTTTACCCCCTAAACGTCCGAATTTCGAAAAAGTACCAAATTTGTATTTGGATTTTTTAGATAAGTTTCAAATGTAATAAGGGTTATATTTCTATGTTTATTAGTTTAAAAGATATATGGGGTGACAAAAAAGTACCAAAATACAGATTTTTCCCGTTTACTCCGTATATCCCCTTTTTGGTACTTTTTTTCTCCCCATTGAAGCATGAAAAATTTCAATATTGTAGTGGGAGCCCATAATTTAATACGTTTAAGTCAATAAATAAAAAAAAATGTTTTATAAAAAAAGTACCAAAAATAGTTACGCTTTTAACCCCTTAAACGTCCGAATTTCGAAAAAGTACCAAATTCGTATATGGATTTTTTAGATAAGTTTCAAATGTGATATAACCCTTATTTCTATGTTTATGGGTTTAAAAGATAGATGGGGTGACAAAAAAGTACCAAAATACAGGTTTTACCCGTTTACTCCGTTAAAGGGCTGAATTTCCAAAAAGTACCAGACACCTGTCCGCTTATTTTTCTAAAGAACAACGATAAGTATTACATTTTTTTTTGTATCTCTTTTAGTTTTAGAGATATAAGGTTACCGAATTTACCCGTTTTTGCCCTTTTTTACCCCCTAAACATTCGAATTTCCAAAAATCCCGTCTTAGTGGATCGATTTGGGGAGAGACCAACCCCTGGTCCAAATTTTTTAGCTTCAGGCGTTTAGGCTGTGCGATGATGAATCAGTCAGTCAGTCAGTCAGTCAGTAACGTTACAATTTTATATATATAGATGGGTGGTTTTTTGTTCTGTTGGACAGACTTCAGCAATGCGAGTCCAAAAAATTCTAGGCAATTATTTATTAGAGCTTTTACGATGAAGCTCTATGCCCTGCAATAAATTCTGAAAGTCTGTTGCAGAGATTAATGTAAGTATTAGCTAAGGCCACGCCGCGTTCTGCGACATCATTTACCACGTGCAATTGCTGAACTTTGTTCTTTGCTTCATTAAATGATTTGTTTGTATGTCATTTTTCCAATTGGATGAATACAAAAACTTTAACGAATCAATCGCGCGCGCCACGTTGAAAACTCTTCTGCGGCATCAGTGGTACTTATCCGGTTAGTTGGCTGCCTTAGCATTTTTTGATGAACAAATCGACACCAACACTTTGCGTTTAATGGTCCAAAATATACACGCTCCAAGCAACGGTAAAGAATTAGTAAAAGCTGAATTATCCGAAAACATGCTTAATAACAAGCAAATTCAAGATTTAATATCCGAAGCCAACCTAGCCTTTTTTGAAACCAGCAACATTTCAGTTTAGTTTTTACAAACAGATCCGGAAAAATGGCATACAAACAAATCATTTAATGAAGCAAAGAACAAAGTTCAGCAATTGCACGTGGTAAATGATGTTTTTTTAACTTCAATATAAATTTTAAAAGTTACAAAGCATTATTTTTCTAATTTATGCTAAATTTACAAAAAAAAATGTGATTAATGGGACCCAAATGAGCAAAAAAATAACCGAAACTTTTAATATATGCACAGAGAAGTAAAGTTTGAGAAGTTTTCTTTAAAAAAATTGACTTAGTAACAAAGAAAATCGTGCTAATGGGCCGAGTAATCAGCAAAATTCAAAAAAACCGAGAAAACCCGATTTTTGGGTTAAATTCGATTTTAGCGACCTCTAAATCTAGCGACGAAAAATCTGAAAAAAATCACAAAAATACTTCACACTATAAGCTTTCAAAAAAAGGTGGGGCATAAAATAAAATTTTTTTTGGGACACACTAATATATATATGTATTGCAAAACCTATATTAAGTTTGACTATTAGCTTCTTCTGCATTGAACTGTTAGAAATTTCACAGCTTAACCCATTACACTCCCATACGCTATGAATTTCCAAGAATAAATATAACCATCGGCAGGTCCTTAGTTTTTTGCTTCCAGCAGACTGCCATTATTTTTATTATATGATTTTTCCTTTCATTTATTTCGTTTCCAGCCTTATGAGTTTATATATGTACATATATACTTTTTAATAAATTTTAATACAGTCGAATTTCCCTATAATGAATCTGTTGCTATTGGATCAGAATATATCTTCATTATTAATGTAGAAAGTTTATAATAAAATAGAAATATTTTTTCGACGTTTATTTAAAATAATCTGGTATTTTTGTTAGGATTGCATTCTTCCAAGTCGTCCTTCCTCAATATCCTCAAAATGACTGTTATAAAGCCTTTTGTGTTAAATAATAAATTACTTGTCTTCTACATCTTAAGAATAATAGCATTTCTTATCAAGTGCTGGAATATAAATTGTTTAGCTAAATTTTGTGTTAATCCTTTTACGGCTTTATTAAATACTAATAGTATTTTTTTTTTAGGATAAGTGCTTCTTTCTACAACATTTTCGTTTACTGAATACGCGGGCTGCTATCAATACTACTTTTAATTGAAAAACTCTTCCATTCTTCTTATTTAAATTTTTCAGAAATTAACTAATTAAAATTTACTTGCAGAAGTTTTTTTGAAATAATTCCTTATATGAAGACAAATATGCATATATGTATATGAGTCAAATTTTTTACAAAACTTGTTTATTGTAAAGAATAATTCAATTGAGAAAATTCATTATAAGGCGATCAAAATACACATTAGTTATAATGGAAAAGTTGGATTTTTATAATCAATTTATATTTAAATTTAATGAAGTACATTTTTTAGTTTAATCCACTTCTGATTAGAAATAAAAAACTATAAATAATATGTCATAATAATATCTCTAATAATATAACATCTCTACGTTCTCAAATGCAGTACTGCCTGCACTGCATCAGAAAAGCAAACTTATTTCACCATGTCAACGCATTCCTAATGATGCTCCATATTAATTGTGTGATTATCATTTTTATATGTGCATTTAACCATATTTAAATTTATTGTTTAAACGCAGTATTGCATTTATAACCATGTACATTATCTTTATATTCTATTATACCTGTAATTTAAGAGAAATAGTTAATTATTTAGGGTGGGGTTTTAACATGGAGATCAGAGATTTAGTCATCATTAATCTGTACTTGTAGTTTTTAAGATGATGATGAATTACTTTTATTTGCCAGTTTAAGCGGCCAATGTTGGTGGCTTAAACTTAATCAACAAATGTCAACACAGACACATGTTTGTATGTATAAAAAAAAGCAGCTGTTTAAATGTAAACACAAAAAAATATACATACATAAAAGAAAAGATTTTTCATTCTAGTGAATATGAGGACTAGTGATTCTGAAACATATGAAAACTTAAATAAAACAATTATATGAAGAAATTTTCTTTTTATAAGTACTAAAATGGTGGATTGTCTTCTTCTTATGTATAAAATGCAAAGGGAACTGGTAAAAAGTTGACATTTTAAAATATGTTTGTTGCCATTTTTGCTATTTAAGCTTCCACTTAAAAACGGCAAACACAATTCGTACACAATTAAATTTATTCTCAGATTAATTAATTATAGTTTGATGCGAAGATTAAACTCGATGTTAAAAACCCAATTTGAATGTTTTAAATGATTGTTAAACTTAATAATATCATACTTTCGTTGATGATTCGTCGTTTTGCTTCAAAGAATTACAAATTAAAATAACGTAACACACGTTACTTAATAAATAACAGTAAAAATAATATTTTTTTATCAAAAAAAAATCGGTTATCGCATTTTTATTCTAAATATTTAAAATTGCTTTTATATCTTAATTAATTTCCATTTTACAACGTTTTATGCTTCTCATGAAAACTGTGATGTTATATTATTCTGCATTTAAGATGACGATATATGCAGTTCTTTTATTTTTTTTTTTAAATAATATTTGCCTACAAAAAATTCAACACACACTTTGGCTCGTTAACAAAAACAAAATATGTACACACAAAGGCATTTCGTGCTGTGGTCATGCAAACTGTCGAGCAACAACAACATTACTGGTGAGGAGCGTTAAGAACATTTATTGTTTCCTCATTCTTCATGACTGAAGAAAGGCAAAAATTTGTTTTTCCTCACGCTCATGAATGGTTAAATATGAGCGATCATATATGAATTTTTCGGAACTCTGCTTTTATTTTTTTGTTCTAATGTGACGATCTTCTCCACAAAAAATGTTGCTGATGAAAGCATTTTAAAAATTGCAAAAACGGATGTTGAGTGTCGTAATGAACTTTTATTTTAGCCAGCTTGAAGCCGAGAAAAAACGGATAAGAAATTACGATTTAAAATTTGATGTTCTTCAAGCCAAATTAGATTTTTACAAACAAAATTTATCTGGTACGTATTTAATTACTTGCTACCTCTTTTTAAAACATTAGCGTGAAACTCATTCGTTTAAATTACATTTAACACAAAAACAAATTTTAAAATTTTGTTTTTAATACAAGTTGAACGAACGACTTTTGCGCTCGTATTTTCACAACATGCAGCATGTTTTTTGTCCCTTTACTACTGAAAAGAACAGTTGGTTTGTCATTTTCTATGCAACACTTATAAATATTAGTGGACATGTAGGTATAATAGTGATGAAATTTCAAATTTATTTTTGTTCCTAGTAAGGAATTTCAAAGATTTAACAATGCGGAATTTTCGAACCCTTTTACAAAATATAGAAACATATTTATTCTATTGTATTTATTTTTTAATATTCACTTTTTTGCAGATAATATTACAGCTTAAACATAATTTATCAATATTACTTATTAATCGACCTTTTTCTAGAATTTGTTATTATTTTTATAGAATTTATCTAAACAGGCTTTCAAGGTCATTTGTATTTAAATAAAAGATTATTTATTTATATATTCATCCTACGTTTCGTTGGTATTTTCCAACTTCATCTGGGATTTTTCAGTTTATTAAATCTGGCAACGACACGAAACAAAAATAAAATAATATTTAGGAACAACTAAAATAAAGTTCCACATTACAATAACCAAACTTACATTCAATCTTTGTTACATTTACATTTTATAATACAAACACACAAGTTTTACAACATAAAACACGAAGTTTTTAAAATAAAAATAAAAAGTGATTAAATATTCTAGTTTATTACTGTTAATGTATCACAGTTGAACTATAACTAAATTATTGCGATTGTGTAATTTGCATTTGTGCCGTCTTTATCCTCTTTTCTATTTATTGCGTTGTTTGATTTTTCCTGTATTCGAAGACTTTCAAGAGTGTATCGTTTGTTTGTGTTTTTCTCTCTGTTCAATATTTTAACTCCTTCAATATCAATATAGTGTCCAGTATCAAAACAATGCGTTGACAACGCTGTTGTTAATTTCTGTTTGTTTATATCAGTTTCATGCTCTGCTATTCTCGTGCCTAAGCTTCGTTTTGTTGTCCCTATGTATATTTTCCCACACTTTTCGTCTCGTTTGCCTACACATGTAATTTCATACACTACGTTGTT
Organism: Pollenia amentaria; assembly: GCA_943735925.1. NCBI lineage: Eukaryota > Metazoa > Arthropoda > Insecta > Diptera > Polleniidae > Pollenia > Pollenia amentaria. Next base: position 203,700,384 of record OX031009.1, on the reverse strand, counting down.
TAGTTCTTTTTTATCAATTTTGGTTTTTGTTTTTGTAAATAATGTAGAAATTGTTTTGTTGGGTCTGTGTGCTAATTTAACTTGTTCATCTTCTATAATTTCTCTCAATTTTTGATTATCGGTAAGTTTTGGTAAGTATGATACACTGTAGTATTTAGTGCTGCCAGATGTATTGTTTATGGTAGTTTCCCTTGGTTTTTTGTGGCTTAGTTTGTTCAATAAGTTATTAATTATATTTTTCGGATAGCTGTTTTTAGTTAGGATGTCTTTTATTTTAGATATGTTTTTAGAAATAAATTGTTCATTACTTATTTTCATTACTGTTGTTATTAGGTTAGTTGCTGTATTTATCTTTTGTCTTAAAGGTTGTGTTGAATTAAAATTTATCAGGCGTCCAGAAGCTATCGTTTTAGTATACCAATCTGTAACAATTTTATTACCTTCTCTAATTATTCTCATATCAAGATATGGAATTGCGTTGTTGTTTTCTTTCTCTATTGTGAAATTTAATTTGTTGTGATAATTGTTAAATGTTTTCAAAATCTTATCTTCATCTTCTCTCCTAATTATGGCAAATAAACTTTTGATATGCTTAATATTGAATTCTTTTTCTTTACTTTTATTTGTTAATTTTTTCATCGTTTATTTCTTTTCCAACTCTGAAATTACCTTTAATTTTTATTGTTTTCCTTATTTTTTTTTTTCTTTTTTTTTTTTTTTTTTGTTAATTATTTATACTTTTTATAATTAAAAATTAAAATTGTTTTTGAAAAGTTGTTTTCTTCAATTAATAAAATAAAAAAAACTGAATTAATAACATATACAAAACAATAAGTTGTGTCATTTAAAAAAAAAAAAATTTAAAATAGATTGAGCTCTTCCATCAGATGTTGTGGAATGACTGTGACTATAAACTGTTCCCATTTCGCTCTGAATATCTTCAAAATCATCTAAAAATTATTTAAAATTTTGCTATACAAAATAATAATTGGAGTTAAAGTTGTTTCTCTAACATTTTGAAATATTAGCCCAATTCACAATCTCGTGCAAATGGTTTTGCATCGTAGCATTTGCAAAATGGCATAGTATTTCCTGTTTGCTATAGTGTTTCCCCTATGTCGACGTTAAATTTTAGTTGTTGTCACATCAAGACGACGTCTGCATGTATTTGACCTAAATTTGGTGTTAAGAATATTGAGTTAATGTGGACTACTTATCGTAAATTTCAAAAAAATTTTTAAAACTTGCGTCATCAGCCAACGTAATTTAAATGCACATTAAAAAGTAATATGTAAATGAGCTTCGTCGATTCGACGAACAGTAACCATCCAGGGTTAAGAGCTCATCTATAAAATAAAAACTTCAATTTCATTATTCTCAAAAGGGAATATTTTGACATTGACCCTTTTAGTTTCAAGCCTCAGAAATAATATGACTTTTTTTTTTTGAGATTACATATTAAAAAAATCATCGAAAAATAATCGTTTTAGACTTTTCACACTTATCAACATCTACCATCACTTTGCGAAGGTGTTGAAATTTTTCCATAAGAAACACATAGAGCTAAAAATCAATATATTTACAAGATGTTCATTGTATTTCAGTCTACATCGTCTTTCTTCACTTGGAAAGTGGAAGTTAATTCTTGTATTATTTTAGCATCACTGATAAAATGACATTTGTTTTCCAAGCAGCGTTGCCATTTGTCAAAGTTTTCCTTTTTTGGCTTAAATATAGCAAGAAAACATTTGCGATTCTCTTAAGCAGAAAAACATCAAACCACATATCAAAAAAAAAAGAAGGAGAAACATTTTGTTTGCAGTAAATGGGTGAATTTTTATTTACACAATATACTTTTTTAAAAAAGACGTCACAACTTGAGGTCCAGTTTTTTAACTTTAGGTATTTGCTTAAGCGGCAAAAAAAAATTAAAAGAATAAACTATGACTGAGATTCGAACTCAAGCTACAAAGTCCGTGATAATTGAGAATAGGAGAGTCAAGCCGAGAGCTATCCCCAACTAAAACCACCATTCGGAATGAAACAATGGCCTTTATACCCGAAATTTAGGGAAAAGTTATAGCAAATATGTTTAAAAAAGCACGTCTGAATGTGCTTTTAAATTACGTACACAATTTGTTGTGTTTTCTATAAGAGTTTTTTAATTAATGAAAAAATATTTTCATATATTTGAATTACATTTCATAAACAACCTATTCAATTAATAAAACTAAGTAAACAAAGTATAATTAAAACAAGTACATTTGTGAATTCAACATGTGCGAAGCAGCAAATCGCTACGACTAACAGGATACATTTTTCAAATAAAAAAAAACAAATTTATAATGATCGAATAGATATAAAAGTATTAAACAACCTCATAATTCTGCGTAACCCTGAAAAAGTTTGCATTTGAAATTGTAGTTTTTGGAGAGAGTTATAATATTTAAGGAGTGGGCTTTTTATTAGGCCTACATAAAATATAAACTCCTTATCGTGTGGAATTTTTCGAAGTACTTATTTATCTTAACTAACTAAACCCCATTTGGGTTTTGCTAGTTAAGCTCTTCGGAATTTAGACTTTCATGTATATTTTGGCTAAAACTTGATTTTTCCGAAGAATATTCACGACTTTATCCTGAAACCAATTGGAATTTTGTTTTCCGGTCTTTGTCGTAATTGTAGCTGTAGACAAAAAAGTGTTGAAAATTTTGAAGAAGGTAAACTGAAGTTAACATATTAAATTTTCAGTTTATCGGAAAAAAAAACAAAGTAAATAACCTTCTTTTTATAATACTTGTAGTTTCCGCGTAAAATTTTTTTTATTATTTATATTTACTTTTGGTTTGTAAATAATATTTACATAAAAAACATGTATGTTTGTATAAGTATGTTTATAAAGTAAGAAACAAAGAAACCTTGATGTTAAAATAATAGACAATTTTTTTTAGAAAAGGTGTTTTGATATAGGATAACATTTCTTATATAGAATATGGTATTTATTTATTTAGTTCAACAATATAAAATTCAACTAAAAGTGCTATATTCGGCTAGACCGAATCTGATATACCCTTGTGGTTTGATATGAACATACATATATACGGTGACCGTCCGTTCCGTATTATACAGATCAGTACTATATCAGATATTTGTTCTGGGTGAATTATTATTCCTACACTAAATCCCGCGAAGCTTTTTTTTTTTGCTTGTCTGCAGGAGACCAGAGTCTCTGGCGGGAATCGAACCCGCTTCCCCGGTACTGATAGACTAGCTCACTACCAGCTAGCCTACCGGGGCACCCCGGTAACAGCCTGTTTTTAGAAAATGAAAATATTTGTTCGTTCGTAAAAAAAACGAACGAAAACTTATTTAGGTTTTCATAAAATTAAAACACATTTTAGGTGAGTGACTGAAAAAGCTTTCATTTTTTCAACATACGTTTGGTTTTTATAAAATGAACATCTTCGTAATAAATGAACACAAATGATAAATAAGACGATAAGTAAAAGGCATTCATTTAAAAAAATTAATAAAATAAATAGAAAATAAAGGGGATATTTTACTGAAAGAACCCTAAATTATTTACAATATTATTAAAGGTTTGTGTATTGTAACATTATTGACTGATTGATTTATGATCGCACAGCCTAAACGCCTGAAGCTAAAAACTTGAAATTTGTACCGGTGGCTGGACTCTTCCCAAATAGATCCACTAAACGGGATTTTTGGAAAGTCGAATGTTTAGGGGGTAAAAAGGGTAAATTCGGTAACCTTATATTTCCAAAACTTAGAGAGATACAATGAAATGTAATACTTATGGTTGTCTTTAAAAAAAATAAGTGGACGAGTGTCTGGTACTTTTATGAAATTCTCTTCTTTCACTGAGTATTTTGGTACTTTTTTGTCATCCCACCTCGTAATTTCTTTTTTGGTACTTTTTTTAAAAAAACATTTTTCTCCATTCCCACTACAATATTGAAATTCTTAATAGTTCAACGGGGAGAAAAAAAGTATCAAAAAGGATAAATACGCGAAATTAAATGTCTTTCTTTTACTTTTGTGTTCTGCGTATGGTACTTTTTGAATTTGTTATAATATTGAAGAGACTCAAAATTAAGATGCAAGGTCCTGAGTGATTATCATCCCATACGATAAAAAATGTTAGTAGAAGAACTATAACCTTTGGTACATAAATATGATCATAAAAAAAGGACCCGACAAAGTAGCGAATTAAATGCTAGCATTTAAACAAGTTAAAACCTAGAAAAATAAACTTTGGCATAAAAATTTGCTTACGAAAGGAAAGGACACGTTAATAAAGTAGCGGGTTAAATGCTACTAATTACATAAATATGTATTTACAGGTTCTTTCTTTTACTTTTGTGTTCTGCGTATGGTACTTTTTGAATTTGTTATAATATTGAAGAGACTCAAAATTAAGCTGTAAGGTCCTGAGTGATTATCATCCCATACGATAAAAAATGGTAGTAGAAGAACTATAACCTTTGGTACATAAATATGATCATAAAAAAAGGACCCGACAAAGAAGCGAATTAAATGCTAGCATTTAAACAAGTTAAAACCTAGAAAAATAAACTTTGGCATAAAAATATGCTTACGAAAGGAAAGGACACGTTAATAAAGTAGCGGGTTAAATGCTACTAATTACATAAATATGTATTTACAGGTTCAAAAAATTCTAGAAACAAGTATGTACATAAGTATGTATGTATGTGTGTATGTAAGTTCTTCCGTATGTTTTCAAAAATGTGTGCTTTCAAGCAAATACCTTCACCATTTCTATATGTTAATATGTAGCAAAAAATCGTCTTCATATATTGCGTTTATTAATTGCAATTTTTGTAAACATTTTAATTCAACATTTTTAGTTTTTACCAATTTGCTAACATTTTTTTATAGTAGTTTTTGTTTTTTAAATTTATAATTTATTTTTGTAAACGAAAGCCAGGGTTAACCTTGACACAAAATCCTTATACCTATGCAAAAAGCATGAAAAGGTACGAAAATAAGCGCATTGGCAATAAAGTTATTTAACGATAGAAAAAAGCACTGTTTATGTCAAACATGAATAGACGAAAGCTTTTAAATGTTTTTTAAAAACCATATGTAAAATGTTTTCGTTTTAATACGAAAACTTTAAGTGAGAACACTTATGTTTTACAAAAACAGGTTGTAAATCCTAAAATTGTTCTGTATTTTCATGTTCTTTATTTGAACTGGAATATTATTTCAAATATATTTGACTTTTTTCTCATTACTGAAAACTTGTAAAATATTCTATGAAAATTTGTTTAATGAAATTTTTAAATACCTAAAATTTTTTTTATGAATAAGAGTCAATGTATAATTAAAATTTAGCTAATTTAATTTTGATTAAATGATTTTTGTAATCTTTTTTAGCATTTGCCTCTAGTTTGAAGCGATTCTTATATAAGAATTTTTTGTGAAAACAAGTTATTAAAATGCTTTTATATTATGAAGCATAAGTGCATCATGCTGTGCCACTGTCCCAGGCTACAGGGCAGTAGGCTGAAGTGGCTGGGCAGCAGATTTCTAGGTGAATTAGGGAATGTTATTGAAAAAAAACTCCAAGAGCAAGTATAGAAACCTGGGCGCTGTTTCTCAAAACTACAAATTACAAATCTACAAGTAAAATACATTTGAACAAAAGCCAAAGTTGTAAAATTGTTGCTTTTTTAACGTAAATGAAGTGATTTTATGGTCCCATGCAGATTTATTATAGGGAAGTTCGATTGTACCTGCTGTCACATTTGCTTTTACGTATAATTTTTACACATAATTTTTAGCAAAACAATCCTTTTTTACTTTAATTTCAAATATTTGTTACCTACTTAAGAAAAATGTTATCAACGAACCACAGTTTTGGTTGGTAAAACCAAAACTGTTTTAAAATAACAAAATACTCGTATTTACTTGGAGTTTTTTTTTTCAATAAGTTTTGCCTTTATGTCTGCTTAAGAAAAAGACCGACCCTTTTCAAAGCATAAAAAAATTTTTGCAACAGTATACATATGGTTTGCTAAAATGCAAAGCAATGTATCATTGAAAATTTTGAAATAGACTTTTTTATTGATTACGATTTACGTTAAATATTTAAAAAATACTTTAAACTTCCACCTTAAAAAATGTCCAAGCTATTAACAAAATCAAAAATTTAGCAGAGTATTTTATATATTTTTACGAACACATTCATTTTTATTTACGTCAAAAATGGGTATTCCGTTTCATACTCTGAACGTGTTAGTGGAATAAGTGATCAAACTGCAAATTATTGCATAAGCAAAAAGAAAAACAGTGCTATAAAACTAATATAAGCCGAATCCATATATATATATTAGTGTGTCCCAAAAAAAAAAATTTATTTTTTATTTTTATAGGTACGCCAGCATTTTTTGAGAGCTTATAGGGTAAAGTATTTTTGTGATTTTTTCAGATTTTTCGGAAGAGGTTTAGAGGTCGCTAAAATCAAATTTAACCCGAAAATCGGGTTTCTCGACTTTTTTGAATTTTGCTGATTACTCGGCCCATTAACACGATTTTCTTTGTTACTAAGTCAATTTTTTTAAAGAAAACTTCTCAAACTTTACTTCTCTGCGCAGATATTAAAAGTTTCGGTTATTTTTTTTTTTTTTTTGCTCATTTGGGTCCAATTAATCACATTTTTTTGTAAATTTAGCATAAATTTGAAAAAAAAATGCTTTGTAACTTTTAAAATTTATATTGAAGTTAAAAAAACTAATGATTCAGTTTAAAAGGTGGGTCAATTCTGAGTCATTGCAAATAATTGAATTTGCTCTTACTGTTCCAAAGTTATACCCTTTTTAAGTTTTGTACCCATTTTGTGAAATTAAAAATATTGTAATGTGTTTGCCAGTTATGCTTCGGATTTGTTTTAATGTTAGATATTTAGATATTAGGTATTCTTTCAAAATATTAAATACTAGCATTTAACCCGCTACTTCGTTAGCGCCCCTTTTTCTTATGTGGGCATATTTTTACGCCAAAGTTTATGTTTCTAGGTTTAAACCCGCTACTTTGTAATGGGACGATTTGTACCTCTAAATGTTCGTATTTCGAAAATGTTTATTTGTATTTTTTAGATACGTTACGAATGTGATATTTTTTTATTTCAATGTTTATTGGTTTAATAGATAGATGTAGTGGCAAAAAAGTTTAAAGATACAGGTTTACTCCCCAAAAGGGTCTAATTTCAAAAAAGTACCAGACACCTAACCGCTTATTATTTAAATGAACATCAGGTTAGGGAATTTCCCGTTTTAACCTCTTTTACCCTCTAACCATAACAATTTCCAAAACTCCCATCATAGGTAATCGATTTCGCGACAGGCCAACCTCCCGGGCAAATTTCAGCATTTTAGTTCAGGCGTTTAGGTCGTGCGATGATGAATCATGCAGTAACATTACAATTTTATATTATATAGGTAGATGAAGAAAAATGTTTTGAAAAAAATAACACAATTAGGTACGATTTTCACCCCTTAAACGTTCGAATTTCGAAACGCATCAAATTTGTATTTTTTAGATAAGTTACGAATGTGATATGTTTTTTATTTTAATGTTTATTGGTTTAAAATATAGATGGTATAGCAAAAAAGTTTTAAAATTCATGTTTTATCCGTTTACTCCTTATTTAAAAAAAGTGCTAAATACCTGTCCGCTTATTTTTAATGAACAATAATAGGTTAAAATTTTTTGGTATCTCTTTTAGTTTAGCAGATATGAGGTTAGCGAATTTCCGTTTTCACCGCCTTTTTTTATTGAACCACAATAAGTATTAAATTTGTTTGTATCTCCTTTAGCTTAGCAGATATGAGGTCAGCGTGATCGGTTTGGCGAGAGGCCTGCCTCAGGTCCAAATGTCAACTTTTTAGCTTCAGGCGTTTAGGCTGTGCAATGAAAATAAATAGATGAAGAAAAAATATCTTGGAAAAAGTAGCAAAATTACGTACGATTTTTACCCCTTAAACGTTCGAATTCAGAAAAAGAACAACATTTTCACTTGGCATATTTTAGATGTTACGAATTTTATATAATTTTTATTTCTATGTGCATTGATTTAAACGGTAGATGGGGGACAAAAAAGAACCAAAATTCAGGTTTTACACTTTTACTCCCTAAAAGAGCCGAATTTCGAAATAGTACCAGACACCTGTTCTCTTTTTTATTTAATGACTAACAATAAAAGCACAAAATAAAGTACAAAAAGTACCAAAAATTGCCTATTACAGATGATCATTCAACGCTTTGCTTGTTTAATTTTATGTTTGTAGCTGCAATACTAACAAAAATTTAATAAGTACCTGTTGGCAAATAATACAGTACGAAAAAGTACCAAAAAACCACTCTTACAGATTCTCATTCACTTGGGAACTTGCATGTTTAATTTTATGTTTATAGGTCCAATTTTAACAAAAATTCAAAAAGTAACAGGTAAATAACAAAAAGTACCAAAACGCCCCTCTTACAGATTCTCATTCACTCAGGACATTGCATTTTTAATTTTATGTTTGTAGATCCAATATTAACGAAAATGAAAAAGGTACCAGTTAAATAACGAAAAAGTACCAAGAAGATCCCTCTTATAGGTTCTTGTCCACGCAGGACATTTAATGTTGAATTTTATGATTTTAGGTCCAATACTAACGGAACTTCAAATAGTACCAGTTAAAGACCAAAAGGTACCAAGAAGCCCCTCTAACGAATTCTCATTCACTCAGGACCTTGCATGTTTGATTTTATGTCAATAGGTCTAATTTTAACGAAAATGAAAAAGTACCAGTTAAAGAATAAAAAAGTACCAAAAAGATCCCTCTAACAAATTCTTACTCACTCAGGACTTTGCATGTTTAGTTTTATATTTCTACGTCTAATACTAACGGAAATTAAAAAAGTACCAGTTAAAGATCAAAAAATACCAAAAAGTACCCTTAGAGGTTCTTATCCATTAAGGACATTGCATGTTGAAGTTTATGTTTCTAGGTCCAATATTAACGATAATTAAAAAAATTGTCAGTTGTGGAACCAAAGCCTAAAGTAAGAAATAAAATTTCCCGTATTTCCCCTTTATGGTACTTTTTTCTCCCCATTGAAGCATAAAAAATTTCAATATTGTAGTAGGAGCCCATAATTTAATACGTATATGTCAATGAATAAAAAAAAATGTTTTGTAAAAAAGTACCAAAAATAGTAACGGTTTTTACCCCCTAAACGTCCGAATTTCGAAAAAGTACCAAATTTGTATTTGGATTTTTTAGATAAGTTTCAAATGTAATAAGGGTTATATTTCTATGTTTATTAGTTTAAAAGATATATGGGGTGACAAAAAAGTACCAAAATACAGATTTTTCCCGTTTACTCCGTATATCCCCTTTTTGGTACTTTTTTTCTCCCCATTGAAGCATGAAAAATTTCAATATTGTAGTGGGAGCCCATAATTTAATACGTTTAAGTCAATAAATAAAAAAAAATGTTTTATAAAAAAAGTACCAAAAATAGTTACGCTTTTAACCCCTTAAACGTCCGAATTTCGAAAAAGTACCAAATTCGTATTTGGATTTTTTAGATAAGTTTCAAATGTGATATAACCCTTATTTCTATGTTTATGGGTTTAAAAGATAGATGGGGTGACAAAAAAGTACCAAAATACAGGTTTTACCCGTTTACTCCGTTAAAGGGCTGAATTTCCAAAAAGTACCAGACACCTGTCCGCTTATTTTTCTAAAGAACAACGATAAGTATTACATTTTTTTTTTATCTCTTTTAGTTTTAGAGATATAAGGTTACCGAATTTACCCGTTTTTGCCCTTTTTTACCCCCTAAACATTCGAATTTCCAAAAATCCCGTCTTAGTGGATCGATTTGGGGAGAGACCAACCCCTGGTCCAAATTTTTTAGCTTCAGGCGTTTAGGCTGTGCGATGATGAATCAGTCAGTCAGTCAGTCAGTCAGTCAGTAACGTTACAATTTTATATATATAGATGGGTGGTTTTTTGTTCTGTTGGACAGACTTCAGCAATGCGAGTCCAAAAAATTCTAGGCAATTATTTATTAGAGCTTTTACGATGAAGCTCTATGCCCTGCAATAAATTCTGAAAGTCTGTTGCAGAGATTAATGTAAGTATTAGCTAAGGCCACGCCGCGTTCTGCGACATCATTTACCACGTGCAATTGCTGAACTTTGTTCTTTGCTTCATTAAATGATTTGTTTGTATGTCATTTTTCCAATTGGATGAATACAAAAACTTTAACGAATCAATCGCGCGCGCCACGTTGAAAACTCTTCTGCGGCATCAGTGGTACTTATCCGGTTAGTTGGCTGCCTTAGCATTTTTTGATGAACAAATCGACACCAACACTTTGCGTTTAATGGTCCAAAATATACACGCTCCAAGCAACGGTAAAGAATTAGTAAAAGCTGAATTATCCGAAAACATGCTTAATAACAAGCAAATTCAAGATTTAATATCCGAAGCCAACCTAGCCTTTTTTGAAACCAGCAACATTTCAGTTTAGTTTTTACAAACAGATCCGGAAAAATGGCATACAAACAAATCATTTAATGAAGCAAAGAACAAAGTTCAGCAATTGCACGTGGTAAATGATGTTTTTTTAACTTCAATATAAATTTTAAAAGTTACAAAGCATTATTTTTCTAATTTATGCTAAATTTACAAAAAAAAATGTGATTAATGGGACCCAAATGAGCAAAAAAATAACCGAAACTTTTAATATATGCACAGAGAAGTAAAGTTTGAGAAGTTTTCTTTAAAAAAATTGACTTAGTAACAAAGAAAATCGTGCTAATGGGCCGAGTAATCAGCAAAATTCAAAAAAACCGAGAAAACCCGATTTTTGGGTTAAATTCGATTTTAGCGACCTCTAAATCTAGCGACGAAAAATCTGAAAAAAATCACAAAAATACTTCACACTATAAGCTTTCAAAAAAAGGTGGGGCATAAAATAAAATTTTTTTTGGGACACACTAATATATATATGTATTGCAAAACCTATATTAAGTTTGACTATTAGCTTCTTCTGCATTGAACTGTTAGAAATTTCACAGCTTAACCCATTACACTCCCATACGCTATGAATTTCCAAGAATAAATATAACCATCGGCAGGTCCTTAGTTTTTTGCTTCCAGCAGACTGCCATTATTTTTATTATATGATTTTTCCATCATTTATTTCGTTTCCAGCCTTATGAGTTTATATATGTACATATATACTTTTTAATAAATTTTAATACAGTCGAATTTCCCTATAATGAATCTGTTGCTATTGGATCAGAATATATCTTCATTATTAATGTAGAAAGTTTATAATAAAATAGAAATATTTTTTCGACGTTTATTTAAAATAATCTGGTATTTTTGTTAGGATTGCATTCTTCCAAGTCGTCCTTCCTCAATATCCTCAAAATGACTGTTATAAAGCCTTTTGTGTTAAATAATAAATTACTTGTCTTCTACATCTTAAGAATAATAGCATTTCTTATCAAGTGCTGGAATATAAATTGTTTAGCTAAATTTTGTGTTAATCCTTTTACGGCTTTATTAAATACTAATAGTATTTTTTTTTTAGGATAAGTGCTTCTTTGTACAACATTTTCGTTTACTGAATACGCGGGCTGCTATCAATACTACTTTTAATTGAAAAACTCTTCCATTCTTCTTATTTAAATTTTTCAGAAATTAACTAATTAAAATTTACTTGCAGAAGTTTTTTTGAAATAATTCCTTATATGAAGACAAATATGCATATATGTATATGAGTCAAATTTTTTACAAAACTTGTTTATTGTAAAGAATAATTCAATTGAGAAAATTCATTATAAGGCGATCAAAATACACATTAGTTATAATGGAAAAGTTGGATTTTTATAATCAATTTATATTTAAATTTAATGAAGTACATTTTTTAGTTTAATCCACTTCTGATTAGAAATAAAAAACTATAAATAATATGTCATAATAATATCTCTAATAATATAACATCTCTACGTTCTCAAATGCAGTACTGCCTGCACTGCATCAGAAAAGCAAACTTATTTCACCATGTCAACGCATTCCTAATGATGCTCCATATTAATTGTGTGATTATCATTTTTATATGTGCATTTAACCATATTTAAATTTATTGTTTAAACGCAGTATTGCATTTATAACCATGTACATTATCTTTATATTCTATTATACCTGTAATTTAAGAGAAATAGTTAATTATTTAGGGTGGGGTTTTAACATGGAGATCAGAGATTTAGTCATCATTAATCTGTACTTGTAGTTTTTAAGATGATGATGAATTACTTTTATTTGCCAGTTTAAGCGGCCAATGTTGGTGGCTTAAACTTAATCAACAAATGTCAACACAGACACATGTTTGTATGTATAAAAAAAAGCAGCTGTTTAAATGTAAACACAAAAAAATATACATACATAAAAGAAAAGATTTTTCATTCTAGTGAATATGAGGACTAGTGATTCTGAAACATATGAAAACTTAAATAAAACAATTATATGAAGAAATTTTCTTTTTATAAGTACTAAAATGGTGGATTGTCTTCTTCTTATGTATAAAATGCAAAGGGAACTGGTAAAAAGTTGACATTTTAAAATATGTTTGTTGCCATTTTTGCTATTTAAGCTTCCACTTAAAAACGGCAAACACAATTCGTACACAATTAAATTTATTCTCAGATTAATTAATTATAGTTTGATGCGAAGATTAAACTCGATGTTAAAAACCCAATTTGAATGTTTTAAATGATTGTTAAACTTAATAATATCATACTTTCGTTGATGATTCGTCGTTTTGCTTCAAAGAATTACAAATTAAAATAACGTAACACACGTTACTTAATAAATAACAGTAAAAATAATATTTTTTTATCAAAAAAAAATCGGTTATCGCATTTTTATTCTAAATATTTAAAATTGCTTTTATATCTTAATTAATTTCCATTTTACAACGTTTTATGCTTCTCATGAAAACTGTGATGTTATATTATTCTGCATTTAAGATGACGATATATGCAGTTCTTTTATTTTTTTTTTTAAATAATATTTGCCTACAAAAAATTCAACACACACTTTGGCTCGTTAACAAAAACAAAATATGTACACACAAAGGCATTTCGTGCTGTGGTCATGCAAACTGTCGAGCAACAACAACATTACTGGTGAGGAGCGTTAAGAACATTTATTGTTTCCTCATTCTTCATGACTGAAGAAAGGCAAAAATTTGTTTTTCCTCACGCTCATGAATGGTTAAATATGAGCGATCATATATGAATTTTTCGGAACTCTGCTTTTATTTTTTTGTTCTAATGTGACGATCTTCTCCACAAAAAATGTTGCTGATGAAAGCATTTTAAAAATTGCAAAAACGGATGTTGAGTGTCGTAATGAACTTTTATTTTAGCCAGCTTGAAGCCGAGAAAAAACGGATAAGAAATTACGATTTAAAATTTGATGTTCTTCAAGCCAAATTAGATTTTTACAAACAAAATTTATCTGGTACGTATTTAATTACTTGCTACCTCTTTTTAAAACATTAGCGTGAAACTCATTCGTTTAAATTACATTTAACACAAAAACAAATTTTAAAATTTTGTTTTTAATACAAGTTGAACGAACGACTTTTGCGCTCGTATTTTCACAACATGCAGCATGTTTTTTGTCCCTTTACTACTGAAAAGAACAGTTGGTTTGTCATTTTCTATGCAACACTTATAAATATTAGTGGACATGTAGGTATAATAGTGATGAAATTTCAAATTTATTTTTGTTCCTAGTAAGGAATTTCAAAGATTTAACAATGCGGAATTTTCGAACCCTTTTACAAAATATAGAAACATATTTATTCTATTGTATTTATTTTTTAATATTCACTTTTTTGCAGATAATATTACAGCTTAAACATAATTTATCAATATTACTTATTAATCGACCTTTTTCTAGAATTTGTTATTATTTTTATAGAATTTATCTAAACAGGCTTTCAAGGTCATTTGTATTTAAATAAAAGATTATTTATTTATATATTCATCCTACGTTTCGTTGGTATTTTCCAACTTCATCTGGGATTTTTCAGTTTATTAAATCTGGCAACGACACGAAACAAAAATAAAATAATATTTAGGAACAACTAAAATAAAGTTCCACATTACAATAACCAAACTTACATTCAATCTTTGTTACATTTACATTTTATAATACAAACACACAAGTTTTACAACATAAAACACGAAGTTTTTAAAATAAAAATAAAAAGTGATTAAATATTCTAGTTTATTACTGTTAATGTATCACAGTTGAACTATAACTAAATTATTGCGATTGTGTAATTTGCATTTGTGCCGTCTTTATCCTCTTTTCTATTTATTGCGTTGTTTGATTTTTCCTGTATTCGAAGACTTTCAAGAGTGTATCGTTTGTTTGTGTTTTTCTCTCTGTTCAATATTTTAACTCCTTCAATATCAATATAGTGTCCAGTATCAAAACAATGCGTTGACAACGCTGTTGTTAATTTCTGTTTGTTTATATCAGTTTCATGCTCTGCTATTCTCGTGCCTAAGCTTCGTTTTGTTGTCCCTATGTATATTTTCCCACACTTTTCGTCTCGTTTGCCTACACATGTAATTTCATACACTACGTTGTTTAGTTCTTTTTTATCAATTTTGGTTTTTGTTTTTGTAAATAATGTAGAAATTGTTTTGTTGGGTCTGTGTGCTAATTTAACTTGTTCATCTTCTATAATTTCTCTCAATTTTTGATTATCGGTAAGTTTTGGTAAGTATGATACACTGTAGTATTTAGTGCTGCCAGATGTATTGTTTATGGTAGTTTCCCTTGGTTTTTTGTGGCTTAGTTTGTTCAATAAGTTATTAATTATATTTTTCGGATAGCTGTTTTTAGTTAGGATGTCTTTTATTTTAGATATGTTTTTAGAAATAAATTGTTCATTACTTATTTTCATTACTGTTGTTATTAGGTTAGTTGCTGTATTTATCTTTTGTCTTAAAGGTTGTGTTGAATTAAAATTTATCAGGCGTCCAGAAGCTATCGTTTTAGTATACCAATCTGTAACAATTTTATTACCTTCTCTAATTATTCTCATATCAAGATATGGAATTGCGTTGTTGTTTTCTTTCTCTATTGTGAAATTTAATTTGTTGTGATAATTGTTAAATGTTTTCAAAATCTTATCTTCATCTTCTCTCCTAATTATGGCAAATAAACTTTTGATATGCTTAATATTGAATTCTTTTTCTTTACTTTTATTTGTTAATTTTTTCATCGTTTATTTCTTTTCCAACTCTGAAATTACCTTTAATTTTTATTGTTTTCCTTATTTTTTTTTTTCTTTTTTTTTTTTTTTTTTGTTAATTATTTATACTTTTTATAATTAAAAATTAAAATTGTTTTTGAAAAGTTGTTTTCTTCAATTAATAAAATAAAAAAAACTGAATTAATAACATATACAAAACAATAAGTTGTGTCATTTAAAAAAAAAAAAATTTAAAATAGATTGAGCTCTTCCATCAGATGTTGTGGAATGACTGTGACTATAAACTGTTCCCATTTCGCTCTGAATATCTTCAAAATCATCTAAAAATTATTTAAAATTTTGCTATACAAAATAATAATTGGAGTTAAAGTTGTTTCTCTAACATTTTGAAATATTAGCCCAATTCACAATCTCGTGCAAATGGTTTTGCATCGTAGCATTTGCAAAATGGCATAGTATTTCCTGTTTGCTATAGTGTTTCCCCTATGTCGACGTTAAATTTTAGTTGTTGTCACATCAAGACGACGTCTGCATGTATTTGACCTAAATTTGGTGTTAAGAATATTGAGTTAATGTGGACTACTTATCGTAAATTTCAAAAAAATTTTTAAAACTTGCGTCATCAGCCAACGTAATTTAAATGCACATTAAAAAGTAATATGTAAATGAGCTTCGTCGATTCGACGAACAGTAACCATCCAGGGTTAAGAGCTCATCTATAAAATAAAAACTTCAATTTCATTATTCTCAAAAGGGAATATTTTGACATTGACCCTTTTAGTTTCAAGCCTCAGAAATAATATGACTTTTTTTTTTTGAGATTACATATTAAAAAAATCATCGAAAAATAATCGTTTTAGACTTTTCACACTTATCAACATCTACCATCACTTTGCGAAGGTGTTGAAATTTTTCCATAAGAAACACATAGAGCTAAAAATCAATATATTTACAAGATGTTCATTGTATTTCAGTCTACATCGTCTTTCTTCACTTGGAAAGTGGAAGTTAATTCTTGTATTATTTTAGCATCACTGATAAAATGACATTTGTTTTCCAAGCAGCGTTGCCATTTGTCAAAGTTTTCCTTTTTTGGCTTAAATATAGCAAGAAAACATTTGCGATTCTCTTAAGCAGAAAAACATCAAACCACATATCAAAAAAAAAAAGAAGGAGAAACATTTTGTTTGCAGTAAATGGGTGAATTTTTATTTACACAATATACTTTTTTAAAAAAGACGTCACAACTTGAGGTCCAGTTTTTTAACTTTAGGTATTTGCTTAAGCGGCAAAAAAAAATTAAAAGAATAAACTATGACTGAGATTCGAACTCAAGCTACAAAGTCCGTGATAATTGAGAATAGGAGAGTCAAGCCGAGAGCTATCCCCAACTAAAACCACCATTCGGAATGAAACAATGGCCTTTATACCCGAAATTTAGGGAAAAGTTATAGCAAATATGTTTAAAAAAGCACGTCTGAATGTGCTTTTAAATTACGTACACAATTTGTTGTGTTTTCTATAAGAGCTTTTTAATTAATGAAAAAATATTTTCATATATTTGAATTACATTTCATAAACAACCTATTCAATTAATAAAACTAAGTAAACAAAGTATAATTAAAACAAGTACATTTGTGAATTCAACATGTGCGAAGCAGCAAATCGCTACGACTAACAGGATACATTTTTCAAATAAAAAAAAACAAATTTATAATGATCGAATAGATATAAAAGTATTAAACAACCTCATAATTCTGCGTAACCCTGAAAAAGTTTGCATTTGAAATTGTAGTTTTTGGAGAGAGTTATAATATTTAAGGAGTGGGCTTTTTATTAGGCCTACATAAAATATAAACTCCTTATCGTGTGGAATTTTTCGAAGTACTTATTTATCTTAACTAACTAAACCCCATTTGGGTTTTGCTAGTTAAGCTCTTCGGAATTTAGACTTTCATGTATATTTTGGCTAAAACTTGATTTTTCCGAAGAATATTCACGACTTTATCCTGAAACCAATTGGAATTTTGTTTTCCGGTCTTTGTCGTAATTGTAGCTGTAGACAAAAAAGTGTTGAAAATTTTGAAGAAGGTAAACTGAAGTTAACATATTAAATTTTCAGTTTATCGGAAAAAAAAACAAAGTAAATAACCTTCTTTTTATAATACTTGTAGTTTCCGCGTAAAATTTTTTTTATTATTTATATTTACTTTTGGTTTGTAAATAATATTTACATAAAAAACATGTATGTTTGTATAAGTATGTTTATAAAGTAAGAAACAAAGAAACCTTGATGTTAAAATAATAGACAATTTTTTTTAGAAAAGGTGTTTTGATATAGGATAACATTTCTTATATAGAATATGGTATTTATTTATTTAGTTCAACAATATAAAATTCAACTAAAAGTGCTATATTCGGCTAGACCGAATCTGATATACCCTTGTGGTTTGATATGAACATACATATATACGGTGACCGTCCGTTCCGTATTATACAGATCAGTACTATATCAGATATTTGTTCTGGGTGAATTATTATTCCTACACTAAATCCCGCGAAGCTTTTTTTTGTTTTTGCTTGTCTGCAGGAGACCAGAGTCTCTGGCGGGAATCGAACCCGCTTCCCCGGTACTGATAGACTAGCTCACTACCAGCTAGCCTACCGGGGCACCCCGGTAACAGCCTGTTTTTAGAAAATGAAAATATTTGTTCGTTCGTAAAAAAAACGAACGAAAACTTATTTAGGTTTTCATAAAATTAAAACACATTTTAGGTGAGTGACTGAAAAAGCTTTCATTTTTTCAACATACGTTTGGTTTTTATAAAATGAACATCTTCGTAATAAATGAACACAAATGATAAATAAGACGATAAGTAAAAGGCATTCATTTAAAAAAATTAATAAAATAAATAGAAAATAAAGGGGATATTTTACTGAAAGAACCCTAAATTATTTACAATATTATTAAAGGTTTGTGTATCTACATATATATAAGTATATTTATATAGAATTGTAACATTAATGACACATTGATTTATGATCGTACAGCCTGAACGCCTGAAGCTAAAAACTTGATATTTGTACCGGTGGCTGGACTCTTCCCAAATAGATCCACTAAACGGGATTTTTGGAAAGTCGAATGTTTAGGGGGTAAAAAGGGTAAATTCGGTAACCTTATATTTCCAAAACTTAGAGAGATACAATGAAATGTAATACTTATGGTTGTCTTTAAAAAAATAAGTGGACGAGTGTCTGGTACTTTTATGAAATTCTCTTCTTTCACTGAGTATTTTGGTACTTTTTTGTCATCCCACCTCGTAATTTCTTTTTTGGTACTTTTTTTAAAAAAACATTTTTCTCCATTCCCACTACAATATTGAAATTCTTAATAGTTCAACGGGGAGAAAAAAAGTATCAAAAAGGATAAATACGCGAAATTAAATGTCTTTCTTTTACTTTTGTGTTCTGCGTATGGTACTTTTTGAATTTGTTATAATATTGAAGAGACTCAAAATTAAGATGCAAGGTCCTGAGTGATTATCATCCCATACGATAAAAAATGTTAGTAGAAGAACTATAACCTTTGGTACATAAATATGATCATAAAAAAAGGACCCGACAAAGTAGCGAATTAAATGCTAGCATTTAAACAAGTTAAAACCTAGAAAAATAAACTTTGGCATAAAAATTTGCTTACGAAAGGAAAGGACACGTTAATAAAGTAGCGGGTTAAATGCTACTAATTACATAAATATGTATTTACAGGTTCAAAAAATTCTAGAAACAAGTATGTACATAAGTATGTATGTATGTGTGTATGTAAGTTCTTCCGTATGTTTTCAAAAATGTGTGCTTTCAAGCAAATACCTTCACCATTTCTATATGTTAATATGTAGCAAAAAATCGTCTTCATATATTGCGTTTATTAATTGCAATTTTTGTAAACATTTTAATTCAACATTTTTAGTTTTTACCAATTTGCTAACATTTTTTTATAGTAGTTTTTATTTTTTAAATTTATAATTTATTTTTGTAAACGAAAGCCAGGGTTAACCTTGACACAAAATCCTTATACCTATGCAAAAAGCATGAAAAGGTACGAAAATAAGCGCATTGGCAATAAAGTTATTTAACGATAGAAAAAAGCACTGTTTATGTCAAACATGAATAGACGAAAGCTTTTAAATGTTTTTTAAAAACCATATGTAAAATGTTTTCGTTTTAATACGAAAACTTTAAGTGAGAACACTTATGTTTTACAAAAACAGGTTGTAAATCCTAAAATTGTTCTGTATTTTCATGTTCTTTATTTGAACTGGAATATTATTTCAAATATATTTGACTTTTTTCTCATTACTGAAAACTTGTAAAATATTCTATGAAAATTTGTTTAATGAAATTTTTAAATACCTAAAATTTTTTTTATGAATAAGAGTCAATGTATAATTAAAATTTAGCTAATTTAATTTTGATTAAATGATTTTTGTAATCTTTTTTAGCATTTGCCTCTAGTTTGAAGCGATTCTTATATAAGAATTTTTTGTGAAAACAAGTTATTAAAATGCTTTTATATTATGAAGCATAAGTGCATCATGCTGTGCCACTGTCCCAGGCTACAGGGCAGTAGGCTGAAGTGGCTGGGCAGCAGATTTCTAGGTGAATTAGGGAATGTTATTGAAAAAAAACTCCAAGAGCAAGTATAGAAACCTGGGCGCTGTTTCTCAAAACTACAAATTACAAATCTACAAGTAAAATACATTTGAACAAAAGCCAAAGTTGTAAAATTGTTGCTTTTTTAACGTAAATGAAGTGATTTTATGGTCCCATGCAGATTTATTATAGGGAAGTTCGATTGTACCTGCTGTCACATTTGCTTTTACGTATAATTTTTACACATAATTTTTAGCAAAACAATCCTTTTTTACTTTAATTTCAAATATTTGTTACCTACTTAAGAAAAATGTTATCAACGAACCACAGTTTTGGTTGGTAAAACCAAAACTGTTTTAAAATAACAAAATACTCGTATTTACTTGGAGTTTTTTTTTTCAATAAGTTTTGCCTTTATGTCTGCTTAAGAAAAAGACCGACCCTTTTCAAAGCATAAAAAAATTTTTGCAACAGTATACATATGGTTTGCTAAAATGCAAAGCAATGTATCATTGAAAATTTTGAAATAGACTTTTTTATTGATTACGATTTACGTTAAATATTTAAAAAATACTTTAAACTTCCACCTTAAAAAATGTCCAAGCTATTAACAAAATCAAAAATTTAGCAGAGTATTTTATATATTTTTACGAACACATTCATTTTTATTTACGTCAAAAATGGGTATTCCGTTTCATACTCTGAACGTGTTAGTGGAATAAGTGATCAAACTGCAAATTATTGCATAAGCAAAAAGAAAAACAGTGCTATAAAACTAATATAAGCCGAATCCATATATATATATTAGTGTGTCCCAAAAAAAAAAATTTATTTTTTATTTTTATAGGTACGCCAGCATTTTTTGAGAGCTTATAGGGTAAAGTATTTTTGTGATTTTTTCAGATTTTTCGGAAGAGGTTTAGAGGTCGCTAAAATCAAATTTAACCCGAAAATCGGGTTTCTCGACTTTTTTGAATTTTGCTGATTACTCGGCCCATTAACACGATTTTCTTTGTTACTAAGTCAATTTTTTTAAAGAAAACTTCTCAAACTTTACTTCTCTGCGCAGATATTAAAAGTTTCGGTTATTTTTTTTTTTTTTTTGCTCATTTGGGTCCAATTAATCACATTTTTTTGTAAATTTAGCATAAATTTTAAAAAAAAATGCTTTGTAACTTTTAAAATTTATATTGAAGTTAAAAAAACTAATGATTCAGTTTAAAAGGTGGGTCAATTCTGAGTCATTGCAAATAATTGAATTTGCTCTTACTGTTCCAAAGTTATACCCTTTTTAAGTTTTGTACCCATTTTGTGAAATTAAAAATATTGTAATGTGTTTGCCAGTTATGCTTCGGATTTGTTTTAATGTTAGATATTTAGATATTAGGTATTCTTTCAAAATATTAAATACTAGCATTTAACCCGCTACTTCGTTAGCGCCCCTTTTTCTTATGTGGGCATATTTTTACGCCAAAGTTTATGTTTCTAGGTTTAAACCCGCTACTTTGTAATGGGACGATTTGTACCTCTAAATGTTCGTATTTCGAAAATGTTTATTTGTATTTTTTAGATACGTTACGAATGTGATATTTTTTTATTTCAATGTTTATTGGTTTAATAGATAGATGTAGTGGCAAAAAAGTTTAAAGATACAGGTTTACTCCCCAAAAGGGTCTAATTTCAAAAAAGTACCAGACACCTAACCGCTTATTATTTAAATGAACATCAGGTTAGGGAATTTCCCGTTTTAACCTCTTTTACCCTCTAACCATAACAATTTCCAAAACTCCCATCATAGGTAATCGATTTCGCGACAGGCCAACCTCCCGGGCAAATTTCAGCATTTTAGTTCAGGCGTTTAGGTCGTGCGATGATGAATCATGCAGTAACATTACAATTTTATATTATATAGGTAGATGAAGAAAAATGTTTTGAAAAAAATAACACAATTAGGTACGATTTTCACCCCTTAAACGTTCGAATTTCGAAACGCATCAAATTTGTATTTTTTAGATAAGTTACGAATGTGATATGTTTTTTATTTTAATGTTTATTGGTTTAAAATATAGATGGTATAGCAAAAAAGTTTTAAAATTCATGTTTTATCCGTTTACTCCTTATTTAAAAAAAGTGCTAAATACCTGTCCGCTTATTTTTAATGAACAATAATAGGTTAAAATTTTTTGGTATCTCTTTTAGTTTAGCAGATATGAGGTTAGCGAATTTCCGTTTTCACCGCCTTTTTTTATTGAACCACAATAAGTATTAAATTGTTTTGTATCTCCTTTAGCTTAGCAGATATGAGGTCAGCGTGATCGGTTTGGCGAGAGGCCTGCCTCAGGTCCAAATGTCAACTTTTTAGCTTCAGGCGTTTAGGCTGTGCAATGAAAATAAATAGATGAAGAAAAAATATCTTGGAAAAAGTAGCAAAATTACGTACGATTTTTACCCCTTAAACGTTCGAATTCAGAAAAAGAACAACATTTTCACTTGGCATATTTTAGATAAGTTACGAATTTTATATAATTTTTATTTCTATGTGCATTGATTTAAACGGTGGATGGGGGACAAAAAAGAACCAAAATTCAGGTTTTACACTTTTACTCCCTAAAAGAGCCGAATACCAGACACCTGTTCTCTTTTTTATTTAATGACTAACAATAAAAGCACAAAATAAAGTACAAAAAGTACCAAAAATTGCCTATTACAGATGATCATTCAACGCTTTGCTTGTTTAATTTTATGTTTGTAGCTGCAATACTAACAAAAATTTAATAAGTACCTGTTGGCAAATAATACAGTACGAAAAAGTACCAAAAAACCACTCTTACAGATTCTCATTCACTTGGGAACTTGCATGTTTAATTTTATGTTTATAGGTCCAATTTTAACAAAAATTCAAAAAGTAACAGGTAAATAACAAAAAGTACCAAAACGCCCCTCTTACAGATTCTCATTCACTCAGGACATTGCATTTTTAATTTTATGTTTGTAGATCCAATATTAACGAAAATGAAAAAGGTACCAGTTAAAAAACGAAAAAGTACCAAGAAGATCCCTCTTATAGGTTCTTGTCCACGCAGGACATTTAATGTTGAATTTTATGATTTTAGGTCCAATACTAACGGAACTTCAAATAGTACCAGTTAAAGACCAAAAGGTACCAAGAAGCCCCTCTAACGAATTCTCATTCACTCAGGACCTTGCATGTTTGATTTAATGTCAATAGGTCTAATTTTAACGAAAATGAAAAAGTACCAGTTAAAGAATAAAAAAGTACCAATAAGATCCCTCTAACAAATTCTTACTCACTCAGGACTTTGCATGTTTAGTTTTATATTTCTACGTCTAATACTAACGGAAATTAAAAAAGTACCAGTTAAAGATAAAAAAATACCAAAAAGTACCCTTAGAGGTTCTTATCCATTAAGGACATTGCATGTTGAAGTTTATGTTTCTAGGTCCAATATTAACGATAATTAAAAAAATTGTCAGTTGTGGAACCAAAGCCTAAAGTAAGAAATAAAATTTCCCGTATTTCCCCTTTATGGTACTTTTTTCTCCCCATTGAAGCATAAAAAATTTCAATATTGTAGTAGGAGCCCATAATTTAATACGTATATGTCAATGAATAAAAAAAAATGTTTTGTAAAAAAGTACCAAAAATAGTAACAGGTAAATAACAAAAAGTACCAAAACGCCCCTCTTACAGATTCTCATTCACTCAGGACATTGCATTTTTAATTTTATGTTTGTAGATCCAATATTAACGAAAATGAAAAAGGTACCAGTTAAAAAACGAAAAAGTACCAAGAAGATCCCTCTTATAGGTTCTTGTCCACGCAGGACATTTAATGTTGAATTTTATGATTTTAGGTCCAATACTAACGGAACTTCAAATAGTACCAGTTAAAGACCAAAAGGTACCAAGAAGCCCCTCTAACGAATTCTCATTCACTCAGGACCTTGCATGTTTGATTTAATGTCAATAGGTCTAATTTTAACGAAAATGAAAAAGTACCAGTTAAAGAATAAAAAAGTACCAATAAGATCCCTCTAACAAATTCTTACTCACTCAGGACTTTGCATGTTTAGTTTTATATTTCTACGTCTAATACTAACGGAAATTAAAAAAGTACCAGTTAAAGATAAAAAAATACCAAAAAGTACCCTTAGAGGTTCTTATCCATTAAGGACATTGCATGTTGAAGTTTATGTTTCTAGGTCCAATATTAACGATAATTAAAAAAATTGTCAGTTGTGGAACCAAAGCCTAAAGTAAGAAATAAAATTTCCCGTATTTCCCCTTTATGGTACTTTTTTCTCCCCATTGAAGCATAAAAAATTTCAATATTGTAGTAGGAGCCCATAATTTAATACGTATATGTCAATGAATAAAAAAAAATGTTTTGTAAAAAAGTACCAAAAATAGTAACAGGTAAATAACAAAAAGTACCAAAACGCCCCTCTTACAGATTCTCATTCACTCAGGACATTGCATTTTTAATTTTATGTTTGTAGATCCAATATTAACGAAAATGAAAAAGGTACCAGTTAAAAAACGAAAAAGTACCAAGAAGATCCCTCTTATAGGTTCTTGTCCACGCAGGACATTTAATGTTGAATTTTATGATTTTAGGTCCAATACTAACGGAACTTCAAATAGTACCAGTTAAAGACCAAAAGGTACCAAGAAGCCCCTCTAACGAATTCTCATTCACTCAGGACCTTGCATGTTTGATTTAATGTCAATAGGTCTAATTTTAACGAAAATGAAAAAGTACCAGTTAAAGAATAAAAAAGTACCAATAAGATCCCTCTAACAAATTCTTACTCACTCAGGACTTTGCATGTTTAGTTTTATATTTCTACGTCTAATACTAACGGAAATTAAAAAAGTACCAGTTAAAGATAAAAAAATACCAAAAAGTACCCTTAGAGGTTCTTATCCATTAAGGACATTGCATGTTGAAGTTTATGTTTCTAGGTCCAATATTAACGATAATTAAAAAAATTGTCAGTTGTGGAACCAAAGCCTAAAGTAAGAAATAAAATTTCCCGTATTTCCCCTTTATGGTACTTTTTTCTCCCCATTGAAGCATAAAAAATTTCAATATTGTAGTAGGAGCCCATAATTTAATACGTATATGTCAATGAATAAAAAAAAATGTTTTGTAAAAAAGTACCAAAAATAGTAACGGTTTTTACCCCCTAAACGTATGAATTTCGAAAAAGTACCAAATTTGTATTTGGATTTTTTAGATAAGTTTCAAATGTAATAAGGGTTATATTTCTATGTTTATTAGTTTAAAAGATATATGGGGTGACAAAAAAGTACCAAAATACAGATTTTTCCCGTTTACTCCGTATATCCCCTTTTTGGTACTTTTTTTCTCCCCATTGAAGCATGAAAAATTTCAATATTGTAGTGGGAGCCCATAATTTAATACGTTTATGTCAATAAATAAAAAAAAATGTTTTATAAAAAAAAAGTTACGCTTTTAACCCCTTAAACGTCCGAATTTCGAAAAAGTACCAAATTCGTATATGGATTTTTTAGATAAGTTTCAAATGTGATATAACCCTTATTTCTATGTTTATGGGTTTAAAAGATAGATGGGGTGACAAAAAAGTACCAAAATACAGGTTTTACCCGTTTACTCCGTTAAAGGGCTGAATTTCCAAAAAGTACCAGACACCTGTCCGCTTATTTTTCTAAAGAACAACGATAAGTATTACATTTTTTTTTGTATCTCTTTTAGTTTTAGAGATATAAGGTTACCGAATTTACCCGTTTTTGCCCTTTTTTACCCCCTAAACATTCGAATTTCCAAAAATCCCGTCTTAGTGGATCGATTTGGGGAGAGACCAACCCCTGGTCCAAATTTTTTAGCTTCAGGCGTTTAGGCTGTGCGATGATGAATCAGTCAGTCAGTCAGTCAGTCAGTAACGTTACAATTTTATATATATAGATGGGTGGTTTTTTGTTCTGTTGGACAGACTTCAGCAATGCGAGTCCAAAAAATTCTAGGCAATTATTTATTAGAGCTTTTACGATGAAGCTCTATGCCCTGCAATAAATTCTGAAAGTCTGTTGCAGAGATTAATGTAAGTATTAGCTAAGGCCACGCCGCGTTCTGCGACATCATTTACCACGTGCAATTGCTGAACTTTGTTCTTTGCTTCATTAAATGATTTGTTTGTATGTCATTTTTCCAATTGGATGAATACAAAAACTTTAACGAATCAATCGCGCGCGCCACGTTGAAAACTCTTCTGCGGCATCAGTGGTACTTATCCGGTTAGTTGGCTGCCTTAGCATTTTTTGATGAACAAATCGACACCAACACTTTGCGTTTAATGGTCCAAAATATACACGCTCCAAGCAACGGTAAAGAATTAGTAAAAGCTGAATTATCCGAAAACATTCTTAATAACAAGCAAATTCAAGATTTAATATCCGAAGCCAACCTAGCCTTTTTTGAAACCAGCAACATTTCAGTTTATTTTTTACAAACAGATCCGGAAAAATGGCATACAAACAAATCATTTAATGAAGCAAAGAACAAAGTTCAGCAATTGCACGTGGTAAATGATGTTTTTTTAACTTCAATATAAATTTTAAAAGTTACAAAGCATTATTTTTCTAATTTATGCTAAATTTACAAAAAAAAATGTGATTAATGGGACCCAAATGAGCAAAAAAATAACCGAAACTTTTAATATATGCACAGAGAAGTAAAGTTTGAGAAGTTTTCTTTAAAAAAATTGACTTAGTAACAAAGAAAATCGTGCTAATGGGCCGAGTAATCAGCAAAATTCAAAAAAACCGAGAAAACCCGATTTTTGGGTTAAATTCGATTTTAGCGACCTCTAAATCTAGCGACGAAAAATCTGAAAAAAATCACAAAAATACTTCACACTATAAGCTTTCAAAAAAAGGTGGGGCATAAAATAAAATTTTTTTTGGGACACACTAATATATATATGTATTGCAAAACCTATATTAAGTTTGACTATTAGCTTCTTCTGCATTGAACTGTTAGAAATTTCACAGCTTAACCCATTACACTCCCATACGCTATGAATTTCCAAGAATAAATATAACCATCGGCAGGTCCTTAGTTTTTTGCTTCCAGCAGACTGCCATTATTTTTATTATATGATTTTTCCTTTCATTTATTTCGTTTCCAGCCTTATGAGTTTATATATGTACATATATACTTTTTAATAAATTTTAATACAGTCGAATTTCCCTATAATGAATCTGTTGCTATTGGATCAGAATATATCTTCATTATTAATGTAGAAAGTTTATAATAAAATAGAAATATTTTTTCGACGTTTATTTAAAATAATCTGGTATTTTTGTTAGGATTGCATTCTTCCAAGTCGTCCTTCCTCAATATCCTCAAAATGACTGTTATAAAGCCTTTTGTGTTAAATAATAAATTACTTGTCTTCTACATCTTAAGAATAATAGCATTTCTTATCAAGTGCTGGAATATAAATTGTTTAGCTAAATTTTGTGTTAATCCTTTTACGGCTTTATTAAATACTAATAGTATTTTTTTTTTAGGATAAGTGCTTCTTTCTACAACATTTTCGTTTACTGAATACGCGGGCTGCTATCAATACTACTTTTAATTGAAAAACTCTTCCATTCTTCTTATTTAAATTTTTCAGAAATTAACTAATTAAAATTTACTTGCAGAAGTTTTTTTGAAATAATTCCTTATATGAAGACAAATATGCATATATGTATATGAGTCAAATTTTTTACAAAACTTGTTTATTGTAAAGAATAATTCAATTGAGAAAATTCATTATAAGGCGATCAAAATACACATTAGTTATAATGGAAAAGTTGGATTTTTATAATCAATTTATATTTAAATTTAATGAAGTACATTTTTTAGTTTAATCCACTTCTGATTAGAAATAAAAAACTATAAATAATATGTCATAATAATATCTCTAATAATATAACATCTCTACGTTCTCAAATGCAGTACTGCCTGCACTGCATCAGAAAAGCAAACTTATTTCACCATGTCAACGCATTCCTAATGATGCTCCATATTAATTGTGTGATTATCATTTTTATATGTGCATTTAACCATATTTAAATTTATTGTTTAAACGCAGTATTGCATTTATAACCATGTACATTATCTTTATATTCTATTATACCTGTAATTTAAGAGAAATAGTTAATTATTTAGGGTGGGGTTTTAACATGGAGATCAGAGATTTAGTCATCATTAATCTGTACTTGTAGTTTTTAAGATGATGATGAATTACTTTTATTTGCCAGTTTAAGCGGCCAATGTTGGTGGCTTAAACTTAATCAACAAATGTCAACACAGACACATGTTTGTATGTATAAAAAAAGCAGCTGTTTAAATGTAAACACAAAAGAATATACATACATAAAAGAAAAGATTTTTCATTCTAGTGAATATGAGGACTAGTGATTCTGAAACATATGAAAACTTAAATAAAACAATTATATGAAGAAATTTTCTTTTTATAAGTACTAAAATGGTGGATTGTCTTCTTCTTATGTATAAAATGCAAAGGGAACTGGTAAAAAGTTGACATTTTAAAATATGTTTGTTGCCATTTTTGCTATTTAGTATGGCAATTCTGCCAGGTTTAAGCTTCCACTTAAAAACGGCAAACACAATTCGTACACAATTAAATTTATTCTCAGATTAATTAATTATAGTTTGCTGCGAAGATTAAACTCGATGTTAAAAACCCAATCTGAATGTTTTAAATGATTGTTAAACTTAATAATATCATACTTTCGTTGATGATTCGTCGTTTTGCTTCAAAAAATTACAAATTAAAATAACGTAACACACGTTACTTAATAAATAACAGTAAAAATAATATTTTTTTATCAAAAAAAAATCGGTTATCGCATATTTATTCTAAATATTTAAAATTGCTTTTATATCTTAATTAATTTCCATTTTACAACGTTTTATGCTTCTCATGAAAACTGTGATGTTATATTATTCTGCATTTAAGATGACGATATATGCAGTTCTTTTATTTTTTTTTTTAAATAATATTTGCCTACAAAAAATTCAACACACACTTTGGCTCGTTAACAAAAACAAAATATGTACACACAAAGGCATTTCGTGCTGTGGTCATGCAAACTGTCGAGCAACAACAACATTACTGGTGAGGAGCGTTAAGAACATTTTTTGTTTCCTCATTCTTCATGACTGAAGAAAGGCAAACATTTATTTTTCCTCACGCTCATGAATGGTTAAATATGAGCGATCATATATGAATTTTTCGGAACTCTGCTTTTATTTTTTTGTTCTAATGTGACGATCTTCTCCACAAAAAATGTTGCTGATGAAAGCATTTTAAAAATTGCAAAAACGGATGTTGAGTGTCGTAATGAACTTTTATTTTAGCCAGCTTGAAGCCGAGAAAAAACGGATAAGAAATTACGATTTAAAATTTGATGTTCTTCAAGCCAAATTAGATTTTTACAAACAAAATTTATCTGGTACGTATTTAATTACTTGCTACCTCTTTTTAAAACATTAGCGTGAAACTCATTCGTTTAAATTACATTTAACACAAAAACAAATTTTAAAATTTTGTTTTTAATACAAGTTGAACGAACGACTTTTGCGCTCGTATTTTCACAACATGCAGCATTTTTTTTGTCCCTTTACTACTGAAAAGAACAGTTGGTTTGTCATTTTCTATGCAACACTTATAAATATTAGTGGACATGTAGGTATATTATAAGTAAAGTTCATCATAAATTAAATAGTGATGAAATTTCAAATTTATTTTTGTTCCTAGTAAGGAATTTCAAAGATTTAACAATGCGGAATTTTCGAACCCTTTTACAAAAAATAGAAACATATTTATTCTATTGTATTTATTTTTTAATATTCACTTTTTTGCAGATAATATTACAGCTTAAACATATTTGTTTATTCTTTTTAACTTTTGATATGCTTAATATTGAATTCTTTTTCTTTACTTTTATTTGTTAATTTTTTCATCGTTTATTTCTTTTCCAACTCTGAAATTACCTTTAATTTTTATTGTTTTCCTTATTTTTTTTTTTTTTTTTTTTTTTTGTTTTTGTTAATTATTTATACTTTTTATAATTAAAAACTAAAATTGTTTTTAAAAAGTTGTTTTCTTCAATTAATAAAATAAAAAAAACTGAATTAATAACATATACAAAACAATAAGTTGTGTCATTTAAAAAGAAAAAATTTTAAAATAGATTGAGCTCTTCCATCAGATGTTGTGGAATGACTGTGACTATAAACTGTTCCCATTTCGCTCTGAATATCTTCAAAATCATCTAAAAATTATTTAAAATTTTGCTATACAAAATAATAATTGGAGTTAAAGTTGTTTCTCTAACATTTTGAAATATTAGCCCAATTCACAATCTCGTGCAAATGGTTTTGCATCGTAGCATTTGCAAAATGGCATAGTATTTCCTGTTTGCTATAGTGTTTCCCCTATGTCGACGTTAAATTTTAGTTGTTGTCACATCAAGACGACGTCTGCATGTATTTGACCTAAATTTGGTGTTAAGAATATTGAGTTAATGTGGACTACTTATCGTAAATTTCAAAAAAATTTTTAAAACTTGCGTCATCAGCCAACGTAATTTAAATGCACATTAAAAAGTAATATGTAAATGAGCTTCTTCGATTCGACGAACAGTAACCATCCAGGGTTTAGAGCTCATCTATAAAATAAAAACTTCAATTTCATTATTCTCAAAAGGGAATATTTTGACATTGACCCTTTTAGTTTCAAGCCTCAGAAATAATATGACTTTTTTTTTTTTGAGATCACATATTAAAAAAATCATCGAAAAATAATCGTTTTAGACTTTTCACACTTAACAACATCTACCATCACTTTGCGAAGGTGTTGAAATTTTTCCATAAGAAACACATAGAGCTAAAAATCAATATATTTACAAGATGTTCATTGTATTTCAGTCTACATCGTCTTTCTTCACTTGGAAAGTGGAAGTTAATTCTTGTATTATTTTAGCATCACTGATAAAATGACATTTGTTTTCCAAGCAGCGTTGCCATTTGTCAAAGTTTTCCTTTTTTGGCTTAAATATAGCAAGAAAACATTTGCGATTCTCTTACACAGGGTCTCCACCTGATATAAGATATAAGATTTTTATATCAGCAAACGTCAAATTCAATCGCAGAGAGTATTATCTTACGTGTGGACTCTCAAATAGTGTTAGTATTAATATTATAATAAATGTTATGAGACAGTTGTTATGAGAAATCTTATAACAATTATCTTATAAGATGAGCTGTCAAAAATACACATGCATACACACATATAAAACAATAATAAGCCACCATTATTAAAATCTGTAATTTATTAATGCAAAGAGTGCCAATCTTGTAAAAAGTGCTTAAAAAATCAATATTTTAAACTAAAAAATCAAATAACAACATAAAAAGAATAAAAAATAATAAAAACGATACAAGTTTACTGTACGAGAATCAGTCGATTATGAAATCTTATAAGATACGTGTTCCCCTTGTTTAATATTAAGATTAACATGAAGAAATGTGCTCTCTCATTCTGCCGACGTTTTCTCACATATTATATCAGATATTATCTCAGGTGGAGACCCCGTGTTAAGCAGAAAAACATCAAACCACATATCAAAAAAAAAGAAGGAGAAACATTTTGTTTGCAGTAAATGGGTGAATTTTTATTTACACAATATACTTTTTTAAAAAAGACGTCACAACTTGAGGTCCAGTTTTTTAACTTTAGGTATTTGCTTAAGCGGCAAAAAAAAATTAAAAGAATAAACTATGACTGAGATTCGAACTCAAGCTACAAAGTCCGTGATAATTGAGAATAGGAGAGTCAAGCCGAGAGCTATCCCCAACTAAAACCACCATTCGGAATGAAACAATGGCCTTTATACCCGAAATTTAGGGAAAAGTTATAGCAAATATGTTTAAAAAAGCACGTCTGAATGTGCTTTTAAATTACGTACACAATTTGTTGTGTTTTCTATAAGAGTTTTTTAATTAATGAAAAAATAATTTCATATATTTGAATTACATTTCATAAACAACCTATTCAATTAATAAAACTAAGTAAACAAAGTATAATTAAAACAAGTACATTTGTGAATTCAACATGTGCGAAGCAGCAAATCGCTACGACTAACAGGATACATTTTTCAAATAAAAAAAAAACAAATTGATAATGATCGAATAGATATAAAAGTATTGAACAACCTCATAATTCTGCGTAACCCTGAAAAAGTTTGCATTTGAAATTGTAGTTTTTGGAGAGAGTTATAATATTTAAGGAGTGGGCTTTTTATTAGGCCTACATAAAATATAAACTCCTTATCGTGTGGAATTTTTCGAAGTACTTATTTATCTTAACTAACTAAACCCCATTTGGGTTTTGCTAGTTAAGCTCTTCGGAATTTAGACTTTCATGTATATTTTGGCTAAAACTTGATTTTTCCGAAGAATATTCACGACTTTATCCTGAAACCAATTGGAATTTTGTTTTCCGGTCTTTGTCGTAATTGTAGCTGTAGACAAAAAAGTGTTGAAAATTTTGAAGAAGGTAAACAGAAGTTAACATATTCAATTTTCAGTTTATCTGAAAAAAAAACAAAGTAAATAACCTTCTTTTTATAATACTTGTAGTTTCCGCGTAAAATTTTTTTTATTATTTATATTTACTTTTGGTTTGTAAATAATATTTACATAAAAAACATGTATGTTTGTATAAGTATGTTTATAAAGTAAGAAACAAAGAAACCTTGATGTTAAAATAATAGACAATTTTTTTTAGAAAAGGTGTTTTGATATAGGATAACATTTCTTATATAGAATATGGTATTTATTTATTTAGTTCAACAATATAAAATTCAACTAAAAGTGCTATATTCGGCTAGACCGAATCTGATATACCCTTGTGGTTTGATATGAACATACATATATACGGTGACCGTCCGTTCCGATCATTATACAGATCAGTACTATATCAGATATTTGTTCTGGGTGAATTATTATTCCTACACTAAATCCCGCGATGCTTTTTTTTTTTGCTTGTCTGCAGGAGACCAGAGTCTCTGGCGGGAATCGAACCCGCATCCCCGGTACTGATAGACTAGCTCACTACCAGCTAGCCTACCGGGGCACCCCGGTAACAGCCTGTTTTTAGAAAATGAAAATATTTGTTCGTTCGTAAAAAAAACGAACGAAAACTTATTTAGGTTTTCATAAAATTAAAACACATTTTAGGTGAGTGACTGAAAAAGCTTTAATTTTTTCAACATACGTTTGGTTTTTATAAAATGAACATCTTCTTAATAAAGGAACACAAATGCCAAAATAAGACGATAAGTAAAAGACATTCATTTAAAAAAATTAATAAAATAAATAGAAAATAAAGGGGATATTTTACTGAAAGAACCCTAAATTATTTACAATATTATTAAAGGTTTGTGTATTGTAACATTATTGACTGATTGATTTATGATCGCACAGCCTAAACGCCTGAAGCTAAAAACTTGAAATTTGTACCGGTGGCTGGACTCTTCCCAAATAGATCCACTAAACGGGATTTTTGGAAAGTCGAATGTTTAGGGGGTAAAAAGGGTAAATTCGGTAACCTTATATTTCCAAAACTTAGAGAGATACAATGAAATGTAATACTTATGGTTGTCTTTAAAAAAATAAGTGGACGAGTGTCTGGTACTTTTATGAAATTCTCTTCTTTCACTGAGTATTTTGGTACTTTTTTGTCATCCCACCTCGTAATTTCTTTTTTGGTACTTTTTTTAAAAAAACATTTTTCTCCATTCCCACTACAATATTGAAATTCTTAATAGTTCAACGGGGAGAAAAAAAGTATCCAAAAGGCTAAATACGCGAAATTCAATGTCTTTCTTTTACTTTTGTGTTCTGCGAATGGTACTTTTTGAATTTGTTATAATATTGAAGAGACTCAAAATTAAGCTGTAAGGTCCTGAGTGATTATCATCCCATACGATAAAAAATGTTAGTAGAAGAACTATAACCTTTGGTACATAAATATGATCATAAAAAAAGGACCCGACAAAGTAGCGAATTAAATGCTAGCATTTAAACAAGTTAAAACCTAGAAAAATAAACTTTGGCATAAAAATATGCTTACGAAAGGAAAGGACACGTTAATAAAGTAGCGGGTTAAATGCTACTAATTACATAAATATGTATTTACAGGTTCAAAAAATTCTAGAAACAAGTATGTACATAAGTATGTGTGTATGTAAGTTCTTCCGTATGTTTTCAAAAATGTGTGCTTTCAAGCAAATACCTTCACCATTTCTATATGTTAATATGTAGCAAAAAATCGTCTTCATATATTGCGTTTATTAATTGCAATTTTTGTAAACATTTAAATTCAACATTTTTAGTTTTTACCAATTTGCTAACATTTTTTTATAGTAGTTTTTGTTTTTTAAATTTATAATTTATTTTTGTAAACGAAAGCCAGGGTTAACCTTGAACACAAAATCCTTATACCTATGCAAAAAGCATGAAAAGGTACGAAAATAAGCGCATTGGCAATAAAGTTATTTAACGATAGAAAAAAGCTCTGTTTATGTCAAACATGAATAGACGAAAGCTTTTAAATGTTTTTTAAAAACCGTATGTAAAATGTTTTCGTTTTAATACGAAAACTTTAAGTGAGAACACTTATGTTTTACAAAAACAGGTTGTAAATCCTAAAATTGTTCTGTATTTTCATGTTCTTTATTTGAACTGGAATATTATTTCAAATGTATTTGACTTTTTTCTCATTACTGAAAACTTGTAAAATATTCTATGAAAATTTGTTTAATGAAATTTTAAAAAACCTAAAATTTTTTTTATGAATAAGAGTCAATGTATAATTAAAATTTAGCTAATTTATAGCCTATTTCCAATGTGCGAAAGAGTTCTTTCGTTCGCATAACTACATTGAAAACAAAAACAAAGTCTAAAAATTTGTTTTTGTTTTCAATGTAGTTATACGAAAGAAAGAATTCTTTCGCACATCGGAAATATGCTATTAATTTTGATTAAATGATTTTTGTAATCTTTTTTAGCATTTGCCTCTAGTTTGAAGCAATTCTTATATAAGAATTTTTTGTGAAAACAAGTTATTAAAATGCTTTTATATTATGAAGCATAAGTGCATCATGCTGTGCCACTGTCCCAGGCTACAGGGCAGTAGGCTGAAGTGGCTGGGCAGCAGATTTCTAGGTGAATTAGGGAATGTTATTGAAAAAAAACTCAAAGAGCAAGTATAGAAACCTGGGCGCTTTTTCTCAAAACTACAAATTACAAATCTACAAGTAAAATACATTTGAACAAAAGCCAAAGTTGTAAAATTGTTGCTTTTTTTAACGTAAATGAAGTGATTTTATGGTCCCATGCAGATTTATTATAGGGAAGTTCGATTGTAACTGCTGTCACATTTGCTTTTACGTATAATTTTTACACATAATTTTTAGCAAAACAAGCCTTTTTTACTTTAATTTCAAATATTTGTTACCTACTTAAGAAAAATGTTATCAACGAACCACAGTTTTGGTTGGTAAATCCAAAACTGTTTTAAAATAACAAAATACACGTATTTACTTGGAGTTTTTTTTTTTCAATAAGTTTTGCCTTTATGTCTGCTTAAGAAAAAGACCGACCCTTTTCAAAGCATAAAAAAATTTTTGCAACAGTATACATATGGTTTGCTAAAATGCAAAGCAATGTATCATTGAAAATTTTGAAATAGACTTTTTTATTGATTACGATTTACGTTAAATATTTAAAAAATACTTTAAACTTCCACCTTAAAAAATATCCAAGCTATTAACAAAATCAAAAATTTAGCAGAGTATTTTATATATTTTTACGAACACATTCATTTTTATTTACGTCAAAAATGGGTATTCCGTTTCATACTCTGAACGTGTTAGTGGAATAAGTGATCAAACTGCAAATTATTGCATAAGCAAAAAGAAAAACAGTGCTATAAAACTAATATAAGCCGAATCCATATATATATATTAGTGTGTCCCAAAAAAAAAATTTATTTTTTATTTTTATAGGTACCCCAGCATTTTTTGAGAGCTTATAGGGTAAAGTATTTTTGTGATTTTTTCAGATTTTTCGGAAGAGGTTTAGAGGTCGCTAAAATCAAATTTAACCCGAAAATCGGGTTTCTCGACTTTTTTGAATTTTGCTGATTACTCGGCCCATTAACACGATTTTCTTTGTTACTAAGTCAATTTTTTTAAAGAAAACTTCTCAAACTTTACTTCTCTGCGCAGATATTAAAAGTTTCGGTTATTTTTTTTTTTTTGCTCATTTGGGTCCACTTAATCACATTTTTTTGTAAATTTAGCATAAATTTGAAAAAAAATGCTTTGTAACTTTTAAAATTTATATTGAAGTTAAAAAAACTAATGATTCAGTTTAAAAGGTGGTTCAATTCTGAGTCATTGCAAATAATTGAATTTGCTCTTACTGTTCCAAAGTTATACCCTTTTTAAGTTTTGTACCCATTTTGTGAAATTAAAAATATTGTAATGTGTTTGCCAGTTATGCTTCGGATTTGTTTTAATGTTAGATATTTAGATATTAGGTATTCTTTCAAAATATTAAATATGGGTGGTTTTTTGTTCTGTTGGACAGACTTCAGCAATGCGAGTCCAAAAAATTCTAGGCAATTATTTATTAGAGCTTTTACGATGAAGCTCTATGCCCTGCAATAAACTCTGAAAGTCTGTTGCAGAGATTAATGTAAGTATTAGCTAAGGCCACGCCGCGTTCTGCGACATCATTTACCACGTGCAATTGCTGAACTTTGTTCTTTGCTTCATTAAATGATATGTTTGTATGTCATTTTTCTAATTGGATGAATACAAAAACTTTAACGAATCAATTGCGCGCGCCACGTTGAAAACTCTTCTGCGGCATCAGTGGTACTTATCCGGTAAGCAACGGTAAAGAATTAGTAAAAGCTGAATTATCCGAAAACATGCTTAATAACAAGCAAATTCAAGATTTAATATCCGAAGCCAACCTAGCCTTTTTTGAAACCAGCAACATTTCAGTTTATTTTTTACAAACAGATCCGGAAAAATGGCATACAAACAAATCATTTAATGAAGCAAAGAACAAAGTTCAGCAATTGCACGTGGTAAATGATGTTTTTTTAACTTCAATATAAATTTTAAAAGTTACAAAGCATTATTTTTCTAATTTATGCTAAATTTACAAAAAAAAATGTGATTAATGGGACCCAAATGAGCAAAAAAATAACCGAAACTTTTAATATATGCACAGAGAAGTAAAGTTTGAGAAGTTTTCTTTAAAAAAATTGACTTAGTAACAAAGAAAATCGTGCTAATGGGCCGAGTAATCAGCAAAATTCAAAAAAGCCGAGAAAACCCGATTTTTGGGTTAAATTCGATTTTAGCGACCTCTAAATCTCTTCCGAAAAATCTGAAAAAAATCACAAAAATACTTCACACTATAAAATAAATTTTTTTTTTGGGACACACTAATATATATATGTATTGCAAAACCTATATTAAGTATGACTATTAGCTTCTTCTGCATTGAACTGTTAGAAATTTCACAGCTTAACCCATTACACTCCCATACGCTATGAATTTCCAAGAATAAATATTACCATCGGCAGGTCCTTAGTTTTTTGCTTCCAGCAGACTGCCATTATTTTTATTATATGATTTTTCCATCATTTATTTCGTTTCCAGCCTTATGAGTTTATATATGTACATATGTATATACTTTTTAATAAATTTTAATACAGTCGAATTTCCCTATAATGAATCTGTTGCTATTGGATCAGAATATATCTTCATTATTAATGTAGAAAGTTTATAATAAAATAGAAATATTTTTTCGACGTTTATTTAAAATAATCTGGTATTTTTGTTAGGATTGCATTCTTCCAAGTCGTCCTTCCTCAATATCCTCAAAATGGCTGTTATAAAGCTTTTTGTGTTAAATAATAAATTACTTGTCTTCTACATCTTTAGAATAAAAGCATTTCTTATCAAGTGCTGGAATATAAATTGTTTAGCTAAATTTTGTGTTAATCCTTTTACGGCTTTATTAAATACTTATAGTATTTTTTTTTTAGGATAAGTGCTTCTTTCTACAACATTTTCGTTTACTGAATACGCGGGCTGCTATCAATACTACTTTTAATTGAAAAACTCTTCCATTCTTCTTATTTAAATTTTTCAGAAATTAACTAATTAAAATTTACTTCTTGCAGAAGTTTTTTTGAAATAATTCCTTATATGAAGAAAAATATGCATATATGTATATGAGTCAAATTTTTTACAAAACTTGTTTATTGTAAAGAATAATTCAATTGAGAAAATTCATTATAAGGCGATCAAAATACACATTAGTTATAATGGAAAAGTTGGATTTTTATAATCAATTTATATTTAAATTTAATGAAGTACATTTTTTAGTTTAATCCACTTCTAATTAGAAATAAAAAGCTATAAAAATTATGTCATAATAATATCTCTAATAATATAACATCTCTACGTTCTCAAATGCAGTACTGCCTGCACTTCATCAGAAAAGCAAACTTATTTCACCATGTCAACGCATTCCTAATGATGCTCCACATTAATTGTGTGATTATCATTAGGTCTGTCTGCGTACACATATTTTGCATAATTTTGTACAAAATGTCGCAAAATCTTGCAAAATGTTGTCTGCGTACTCCAAATCTCTTACAGCGAGAGAGCCAAAAAGAGAATTTTTTGACAGTTGAAAGTTAGAGAACTTGCAAAATGTTACTGGAGAAATTTCCTCTGGTAAGATTTTGCAACTAGTTTGAACAGCTGTTTTCATATACTGTTTGAATGAAAGAGTTTACGTGTGCCAAGATAGCGTCGACGAAATAGCGTCGAATTTGGGAATTTAAAAACCGGGAAACCAAAATACCCAAATAATGGGGATTTACAGTATATGAACAAAAATCCTTGCGTCCGGCCAAGGGCTGGCTATGCAAAGAATTTTTTTTTTGCGGTGCTAATGTTTGTTATTTTATAAAATTTGTATTACACTTTTATTTAAATAAATTACATTCTTTCCTAGTGCACTTCCGTAACATTTCGACGTAAAATGAAAAAAACTGTAATGTGATCTAAAGAGTTTAATATTTTGAAATAAATTATGTATATCCAGAAAAATCTGTTCAAGAGCTTTAAAATGATACCAATATTGGCCATATACGTTTAGAATTGTAGTGGAAAATCACATATTTATATGAAAACTTTAAACGTCCATAACTCGAAAACTAAGCGTTTGTGCCAACTTTTTTAATTCATTTTTTCTTCTTATTTTTCCATTTTCCATCACCCTGGGTACTTTTTTTTTATTTGGAGCTGCGTCGGTAAACTAGATTTGTTCCTATATTTGTACTTCCCTATTTTAAATTCCTAAATTCGACGCTAACTTTTTGTTTATACTGCAAATACCCATTATTTGGGTATTTTGGTTTCCCGGTTTTTAAATTCCCAAATTGGACGCTATTTCTTCAACGCTATCTTGGCTCATGTTTGTTATTTCAATTGTTTACACACCGATCATCTGTTTTCTTGCAAGATTTCACTGGATACTGTCTGCGTACTTTTTGAGATATTCTCAGTCGAAAGAGTAAAATTTGTCTTACTCTCCCAAAAAAATTTACTGAGTATTTGCTACTGGAAAAGTACCCAGACAGACCTATTTTTATATGTGCATTTAACCATATTTAAATTTATTGTTTAAACGCAGTATTGCATTTATAACCATGTACATTATCTTTATATTCTATTATACCTGTAATTTAAGAGAAATAGTTAATTATTTATGGTGGGGTTTTAACATGGAGATCAGAGATTTAGTCATCTTTAATCTGTACTTGTAGTTTTTAAGATGATGATGAATTACTTTTATTTGCCAGTTTAAGCGGCCAATGTTGGTGGCTTAAACTTAATCAACAAATGTCAACACAGACACATGTTTGTATGTATAAAAAAAGCAGCTGTTTAAATGTAAACACAAAAGAATATACATACATAAAAGAAAAGATTTTTCATTCTAGTGAATATGAGGACTAGTGATTCTGAAACATATGAAAACTTAAATAAAACAATTATATGAAGAAATTTTCTTTTTATAAGTACTAAAATGGTGGATTGTCTTCTTCTTATGTATAAAATGCAAAGGGAACTGGTAAAAAATTGACATTTTAAAATATGTTTGTTGACATTTTTGCTATTTAGTATGGCAATTCTGCCAGGTTTAAGCTTCCACTTAAAAACGGCAAACACAATTCGTACACAATTAAATTTATTCTCAGATTAATTAATTATAATTTGCTGCGAAGATTAAACTCGATGTTAAAAACCCAATCTGAATGTTTTAAATGATTGTTAAACTTAATAATATCATACTTTCGTTGATGATTCGTCGTTTTGCTTCAAAGAATTACAAATTAAAATAAAGTAACACACGTTACTTAATAAATAACAGTAAAAATAATATTTTTTTATCAAAAAAAAAAAATCGGTTATCGCATTTTTATTCTAAATATTTAAAATTGCTTTTATATCTCAATTAATTTCCATTTTACAACGTTTTATGCTTCTCATGAAAACTGTGATGTTATATTATTCTGCATTTAAGATGACGATATATGCAGTTCTTTTATTTTTTTTTTAAATAATATTTGCCTACAAAAAATTCAACACACACTTTGGCTCGTTAACAAAAACAAAATATGTACACACAAAGGCAGTTCGTGCTGTGGTCATGCAAACTGTCGAGCAACAACAACATTACTGGTGAGGAGCGTTAAGAACATTTTTTGTTTCCTCATTCTTCATGACTGAAGAAAGGCAAAAATTTATTTTTCCTCACGCTCATGAATGAATTGGCAAAAAAATTCACAATTCATTCATGGTTGTGAAAAAAATTACACGTTTTAAATTCCTCATTCATGAAAAAATTCATGAATGGTTAAATATGAGCGATCATAAATGAATTTTTCGGAACTCTGCTTTTATTTTTTTGTTCTAATGTGACGATCTTCTCCACAAAAAATGTTGCTGATGAAAGCATTTTAAAAATTGCAAAAACGGATGTTGAGTGTCGTAATGAACTTTTATTTTAGCCAGCTTGAAGCCGAGAAAAAACGGATAAGAAATTACGATTTAAAATTTGATGTTCTTCAAGCCAAATTAGATTTTTACAAACAAAATTTATCTGGTACGTATTTAATTACTTGCTACCTCTTTTTAAAACATTAGCGTGAAACTCATTCGTTTAAATTACATTTAACACAAAAACAAATTTTAAAATTTTGTTTTTAATACAAGTTGAACGAACGACTTTTGCGCTCGTATTTTCACAACATGCAGCATTTTTTTTGTCCCTTTACTACTGAAAAGAACAGTTGGTTTGTCATTTTCTATGCAACACTTATAAATATTAGTGGACATGTAGGTATATTATAAGTAAAGTTCATCATAAATTAAATAGTGATGAAATTTCAAATTTATTTTTGTTCCTAGTAAGGAATTTCAAAGATTTAACAATGCGGAATTTTCGAACCCTTTTACAAAAAATAGAAACATATTTATTCTATTGTATTTATTTTTTAATATTCAC
Organism: Pollenia amentaria; assembly: GCA_943735925.1. NCBI lineage: Eukaryota > Metazoa > Arthropoda > Insecta > Diptera > Polleniidae > Pollenia > Pollenia amentaria. The sequence goes on along the minus strand of OX031009.1, from coordinate 203,658,619 downwards.
TTTTTTGCAGATAATATTACAGCTTAAACATATTTGTTTATTCTTTTTAACTTTTGATATGCTTAATATTGAATTCTTTTTCTTTACTTTTATTTGTTAATTTTTTCATCGTTTATTTCTTTTCCAACTCTGAAATTACCTTTAATTTTTATTGTTTTCCTTATTTTTTTTTTCTTTTTTTTTTTTTTTTTTTTTTTTTTTGTTAATTATTTATACTTTTTATAATTAAAAATTAAAATTGTTTTTGAAAAGTTGTTTTCTTCAATTAATAAAATAAAAAAAACTGAATTAATAACATATACAAAACAATAAGTTGTGTCATTTAAAAAAAAAAAATTTTAAAATAGATTGAGCTCTTCCATCAGATGTTGTGGAATGACTGTGACTATAAACTGTTCCCATTTCGCTCTGAATATCTTCAAAATCATCTAAAAATTATTTAAAATTTTGCTATACAAAATAATAATTGGAGTTAAAATTGTTTCTCTAACATTTTGAAATATTAGCCCAATTCACAATCTCGTGCAAATGGTTTTGCATCGTAGCATTTGCAAAATGGCATAGTATTTCCTGTTTGCTATAGTGTTTCCCCTATGTCGACGTTAAATTTTAGTTGTTGTCACATCAAGACGACGTCTGCATGTATTTGACCTAAATTTGGTGTTAAGAATATTGAGTTAATGTGGACTACTTATCGTAAATTTCAAAAAAATTTTTAAAACTTGCGTCATCAGCCAACGTAATTTAAATGCACATTAAAAAGTAATATGTAAATGAGCTTCTTCGACTCGACGAACAGTAACCATCCAGGGTTAAGAGCTCATCTATAAAATAAAAACTTCAATTTCATTATTCTCAAAAGGGAATATTTTGACATTGACCCCTTTAGTTTCAAGCCTCAGATATAATATGACTTTTTTTTTTTTTTTGAGATTACATATTAAAAAAATCATCGAAAAATAATCGTTTTAGACTTTTCACACTTATCAACATCTACCATCACTTTGCGAAGGTGTTGAAATTTTTCCATAAGAAACACATAGAGCTAAAAATCAATATATTTACAAGATGTTCATTGTATTTCAGTCTACATCGTCTTTCTTCACTTGGAAAGTGGAAGTTAATTCTTGTATTATTTTAGCATCACTGATAAAATGACATTTGTTTTCCAAGCAGCGCACAGTGGCGCCCGTAGAGCAAGCGAGGTTGCAAAAATCAAAATTTTCATGAGTGCCGACGAAGTTTTGAATAAACCCATGTTATAGGAAACTTTTCAACGATTTCAAATATGCCACTCTTAATAATATCACATTTTTAGTTTAGAAGATATAACCGTTCAAAGTTGACCGACTTTCGGTTTTCAAAAAACACACAATTTTTAGTCAATTTGTTGCGATTTCAGGTGTAATATCACGAAAAATAGGTAACGAATCGCCTTATTTTTTGTTTGTATTGATTGATGTATTTATTAAATGTATAATGATAAAAAAAAAATTAACTGTTTGCTCTGTGTTTCTCCTGGTAAATCACTATTTAAAAACTATCCGTTTTTTCACTATTTTTCAACTTTGACGGAAAATAAAAAAAAACTATATTTTTCTATATTTGCCATATTTGAAAAACCTGTTCTTTGATTAGTTCTTTACATAATTCAAAATTTTTATCTGCCCGTACGTGCCCGTTTGGCTTCTAGAGGTAAAAAAGTTTAAAAAGACATGGTTGCAGAAATTGTATGGCGTCCATCCCTTATATGTTTTGACTGACAGTAGTTTGATCTAATAGTTTGAAAAAAAACTACTCAATGAAATTAGCAGGTACGTACCTCACTTGAATAATACTTTGGCGTACAAATGGTCAAGAACAATATTCACTTATGGTCCCTACAGGTAGGCACAAATCTAATTTGGACACGTGCATAATATCAAAATTGCATTATTCAGCCTAAATCCATATGTATGCAGGGAACAGGTAAATTTTTAGGCATGGTAGCATAAGCCTATATATTGCAAATGTTCAAGAACAATATTGACTTATGGTCCCTACAGGTAGGCACAAATCTTATTTGGACACGTGCATAATATCAAAATTGCATTATTCAGCCTAAATCCATATGTATGCAGGGAACAGGTAAATTTTTAGGCATGGTAGCATAAGCCTATATATTGCAAATGTTCAAGAACAATATTGACTTATGGTCCCTACAGGTAGGCACAAATCTTATTTGGACACGTGCATAATATCAAAATTGCATTATTCAGCCTAAATCCATATGTATGCAGGGAACAGGTAAATTTTTAGGCATGGTAGCATAAGCCTATATATTGCAAATGTTCAAGAACAATATTGACTTATGGTCCCTACAGGTAGGCACAAATCTTATTTGGACACGTGCATAATATCAAAATTGCATTATTCAGCCTAAATCCATATGTATGCAGGGAACAGATAAATTTTTAGGCATGGTAGCATAAGCCTATATATTGCAAAATAAGCATAACGCCTGGATTAGTCTACGACTGAAAGTTGGCACAACAATTACTGAAACCATTAAACAATTTAAGTACTGAAAACATGGCGTTGAACAATTTAAAATTATTTGAACTGTTTAGAAAGTCAACCACACCAAAGTTTTTCACGGAAGCTGCTTCAGAAGAACTTGATAGCTTATACGGAAATATTGAGAGAAGCGAAATTATAAAAGATAATTTTTATCTGATATATGCAAATATTAAGGCAAAATGGGTGAAATCTAATCGAACCATTCAGAACTTCAACTCCAAATACAAGGACTGGCTTAATGAAGACACCATCCTGGATATATTAGCAGTAGATAAACCCACCACATCAACCAGAGGAGCAAAAGGAAGGCCAAAAAAAAAGTATTGAGGAGAAAGAGGAAACTTGCCGATGCCACCAATGACTTGACCACGAAGCATTTATCGGACGCGCTGTCTATTAAATATACAAAGGATAGTGAAAGAGTTAGGTCGCAGATAACCAAATCTGTTGCTGATGCAAGCCCACTGCGACTAAAAAGGATTAAGGAAAGCATTCCCACGCCCACAAACGCACACATTAAAAAGTATGGTTCCGAAGAAGCCTTGGCCTTGTTTATGGACTTAGAACTTTCCAAAGAGAAATATGAGAAACTGCGGGCATCTTTAACGCGACACGGCGCTGACGTTTTACCCGGATACAAGCATATTACGCAAGCCAAAATAAATTCACGACCACTGCATACGGAGTTTACGGAAGTCTCTGCGAAAGCCAATCTGCAGGATCTCATGGGCCATACAGCAAAACGGTTGTTGGAGAGTCTTCCTGAAAATGAGGTGAAAATTCTTCCTGAGAAGTTGACATTGATCAGCAAATGGGGCTGCGATGGATCATCCGGACAAAGCGTTTATAAGCAAAGGATATCTTCCGATGACGCTACAATATCGGACGGAAATATGTTTATGGCATCTGTTGTTCCTTTGCGGCTAAAATCTGATGTTTCCCTACACTGGAAAAATCCACGTCCGTCATCAGTGCATTATTGCCGACCAATAATGTTTCAGTTTGCAAGGGAATCGGCAGAACTCATAAGGACCACGGTGAAGGACATTGAAGAACAAATAAGCAAGATTAAGCCTACAAAGCTGCAAATTGGAGAAGGAAAATATATTGAATGCAATTACGAGTTCCACCTGACCATGGTTGACGGAAAAGTCGTCAACGAACTGACAGGAACAACCTCAACAATGTCATGCCCGATTTGCAAAAAGAGTCAGAAGAACTTTGGTAATTTAAACGATTCTACAAATGAGGAGAATTACGAATATGGAATGTCACCATTGCACGCAAGGATAAGGTGTATGGAATTCTTGCTAAAACTGGCGTATACCCTACCACAAGAGGAGGAAAACTTCGATGAAAATACATCAATAAAGGATAAGGAAAAGATAAGAAAGAAGCAAATACAGGATGCTTTTTTTAAACAAGTTGGACTAAAAGTAGACTGTCCCAAGCACGGATACGGTAACTCAAACGATGGAAACACTTCTAGGAGATTTTTTGAAAATGATGAGGCAGTAACTAGAATCACTGGAATTGACAATCAAATCGTGAAAAGATTGGGAACGATCTTGGATGTTTTAAACTGCAAAGAAAATGTCAGTTCTACAAAATATGGAGAATATGCGTCGAAAACTGCATCTCTTTTAGCAGAAATGTATCCACAGAAGAAGTTGACCCCGACCGTCCATAAAATATTGGCGCATGGCAAAGATATAATTGAGTACCAGTCTTTGCCAATTGGAGAGCTTTCTGAAGAAGCACAGGAGTCTCTTAACAAATTTTATAAAAAATATAGATTGCAGAACACATTCAAAGAATCAAGGGTAAGGCAAAATGAGGACCTATTCAACATGTTGGCAGCATCTTCCGATCCACTTATTTCTTCCCTGCGGCATGTGAAGTCACGAATAGAGTTACAAAATAATTATAGTTTAGAAATGGTTAGTCTTTTAGATATACCTTCTCTTACGAATTGTGATGAATATTTTACAGAAAATTGAAAAAATAAATTAAAAAAAAAAAAATTATTTTTTTTTAAATTTGTTGGGTAATATTTTACAACATAAAACCCTAAAGAAAAAAAATAAAAACAATCTAAAAATGTAAAAACAATTTTTTTTAGTTAACATAAAAATGATTTTTCTACTAATTTTAACTTTGATAACCCATAAGTAGGCCCCTACAAAGCGTAGCACCCTTTCCAAACGCTCATTTCATAGGCTGAACAGTTATCTATCATATGCTGTTTAAACTGTTCAATTATCTTATTCGGTTCAAAAGATATGATTTTTGCAACGAAAAAACTCAAATGGCGCCACTGTGCAGCGTTGCCATTTGTCAAAGTTTTCCTTTTTTGGCTTAAATATAGCAAGAAAACATTTGCGATTCTCTTACACAGGGTCTCCACCTGATATAAGATATAAGATTTTTATATCAGCAAACGTCAAATTCAATCGCAGAGAGTATTATCTTACGTGTGGACTCTCAAATAGTGTTAGTATTAATATTATAATAAATGTTATGAGACAGTTGTTATGAGAAATCTTATAACAATTATCTTATAAGATGAGCTGTCAAAAATACACATGCATACACACATATAAAACAATAATAAGCCACCATTATTAAAATCTGTAATTTATTAATGCAAAGAGTGCCAATCTTGTAAAAAGTGCTTAAAAAATCAATATTTTAAACTAAAAAATCAAATAACAACATAAAAAGAATAAAAAATAATAAAAACGATACAAGTTTACTGTACGAGAATCAGTCGATTATGAAATCTTATAAGATACGTGTTCCCCTTGTTTAATATTAAGATTAACATGAAGAAATGTGCTCTCTCATTCTGCCGACGTTTTCTCACATATTATATCAGATATTATCTCAGGTGGAGACCCCGTGTTAAGCAGAAAAACATCAAACCACATATCAAAAAAAAAGAAGGAGAAACATTTTGTTTGCAGTAAATGGGTGAATTTTTATTTACACAATATACTTTTTTAAAAAAGACGTCACAACTTGAGGTCCAGTTTTTTAACTTTAGGTATTTGCTTAAGCGGCAAAAAAAAATTAAAAGAATAAACTATGACTGAGATTCGAACTCAAGCTACAAAGTCCGTGATAATTGAGAATAGGAGAGTCAAGCCGAGAGCTATCCCCAACTAAAACCACCATTCGGAATGAAACAATGGCCTTTATACCCGAAATTTAGGGAAAAGTTATAGCAAATATGTTTAAAAAAGCACGTCTGAATGTGCTTTTAAATTACGTACACAATTTGTTGTGTTTTCTATAAGAGTTTTTTAATTAATGAAAAAATATTTTCATATATTTGAATTACATTTCATAAACAACCTATTCAATTAATAAAACTAAGTAAACAAAGTATAATTAAAACAAGTACATTTGTGAATTCAACATGTGCGAAGCAGCAAATCGCTACGACTAACAGGATACATTTTTCAAATAAAAAAAAAACAAATTGATAATGATCGAATAGATATAAAAGTATTGAACAACCTCATAATTCTGCGTAACCCTGAAAAAGTTTGCATTTGAAATTGTAGTTTTTGGAGAGAGTTATAATATTTAAGGAGTGGGCTTTTTATTAGGCCTACATAAAATATAAACTCCTTATCGTGTGGAATTTTTCGAAGTACTTATTTATCTTAACTAACTAAACCCCATTTGGGTTTTGCTAGTTAAGCTCTTCGGAATTTAGACTTTCATGTATATTTTGGCTAAAACTTGATTTTTCCGAAGAATGTTCACGACTTTATCCTGAAACCAATTGGAATTTTGTTTTCCGGTCTTTGTCGTAATTGTAGCTGTAGACAAAAAAAGTGTTGAAAATTTTGAAGAAGGTAAACAGAAGTTAACATATTCAATTTTCAGTTTATCTGAAAAAAAACAAAGTAAATAACCTTCTTTTTATAATACTTGTAGTTTCCGCGTAAATTTTTTTTTATTATTTATATTTACTTTTGGTTTGTAAATAATATTTATATAAAAAACATGTATGTTTGTATAAGTATGTTTATAAAGTAAGAAACAAAGAAACCTTGATGTTAAAATAATAGACAATTTTTTTTAGAAAAGGTGTTTTGATATAGGATAACATTTCTTATATAGAATATGGTATTTATTTATTTAGTTCAACAATATAAAATTCAACTAAAAGTGCTATATTCGGCTAGACCGAATCTGATATACCCTTGTGGTTTGATATGAACATACATATATACGGTGACCGTCCGTTCCGTATTATACAGATCAGTACTATATCAGATATTTGTTCTGGGTGAATTATTATTCCTACACTAAATCCCGCGAAGCTTTTTTTTTTTTGCTTGTCTGCAGGAGACCAGAGTCTCTGGCGGGAATCGAACCCGCATCCCCGGTACTGATAGACTAGCTCACTACCAGCTAGCCTACCGGGGCACCCCGGTAACAGCCTGTTTTTAGAAAATGAAAATATTTGTTCGTTCGTAAAAAAACGAACGAAAACTGATTTAGGTTTTCATAAAATTAAAACACATTTTAGGTGAGTGACTGAAAAAGCTTTAATTTTTTCAACATACGTTTGGTTTTTATAAAATGAACATCTTCTTAATAAAGGAACACAAATGCCAAAATAAGACGATAAGTAAAAGACATTCATTTAAAAAAATTAATAAAATAAATAGAAAATAAAGGGGATATTTTACTGAAAGAACCCTAAATTATTTACAATATTATTAAAGGTTTGTGTATCTACATATATATAAGTATATTTATATAAAATTGTAACATTAATGACTCATTGATTTATGATCGTACAGCCTAAACGCCTGAAGCTAAAAACTTGATATTTGTACCGGTGGCTGGACTCTTCCCAAATAGATCCACTAAACGGGATTTTTGGAAAGTCGAATGTTTAGGGGGTAAAAAGGGTAAATTCGGTAACCTTATATTTCCAAAACTTAGAGAGATACAATGAAATGTAATACTTATGGTTGTCTTTAAAAAAATAAGTGGACGAGTGTCTGGTACTTTTATGAAATTCTCTTCTTTCACTGAGTATTTTGGTACTTTTTTGTCATCCCACCTCGTAATTTCTTTTTTGGTACTTTTTTTAAAAAAACATTTTTCTCCATTCCCACTACAATATTGAAATTCTTAATAGTTCAACGGGGAGAAAAAAGTATCCAAAAGGCTAAATACGCGAAATTAAATGTCTTTCTATTACTTTTGTGTTCTGCGAATGGTACTTTTTGAATTTGTTATAATATTGAAGAGACTCAAAATTAAGCTGTAAGGTCCTGAGTGATTATCATCCCATACGATAAAAAATGTTAGTAGAAGAACTATAACCTTTGGTACATAAATATGATCATAAAAAAAGGACCCGACAAAGTAGCGAATTAAATGCTAGCATTTAAACAAGTTAAAACCTAGAAAAATAAACTTTGGCATAAAAATATGCTTACGAAAGGAAAGGACACGTTAATAAAGTAGCGGGTTAAATGCTACTAATTACATAAATATGTATTTACAGGTTCAAAAAATTCTAGAAACAAGTATGTACATAAGTATGTGTGTATGTAAGTTCTTCCGTATGTTTTCAAAAATGTGTGCTTTCAAGCAAATTCCTTCACCATTTCTATATGTTAATATGTAGCAAAAAATCGTCTTCATATATTGCGTTTATTAATTGCAATTTTTGTAAACATTTTAATTCAACATTTTTAGTTTTTACCAATTTGCTAACATTTTTTTATAGTAGTTTTTGTTTTTTAAATTTATAATTTATTTTTGTAAACGAAAGCCAGGGTTAACCTTGAACACAAAATCCTTATACCTATGCAAAAAGCATGAAAAGGTACGAAAATAAGCGCATTGGCAATAAAGTTATTTAACGATAGAAAAAAGCTCTGTTTATGTCAAACATGAATAGACGAAAGCTTTTAAATGTTTTTTAAAAACCGTATGTAAAATGTTTTCGTTTTAATACGAAAACTTTAAGTGAGAACACTTATGTTTTACAAAAACAGGTTGTAAATCCTAAAATTGTTCTGTATTTTCATGTTCTTTATTTGAACTGGAATATTATTTCAAATGTATTTGACTTTTTTCTCATTACTGAAAACTTGTAAAATATTCTATGAAAATTTGTTTAATGAAATTTTTAAATACCTAAAATTTTTTTTATGAATAAGAGTCAATGTATAATTAAAATTTAGCTAATTTAATTTTGATTAAATGATTTTTTTAATCTTTTTTAGCATTTGCCTCTAGTTTGAAGCGACTCTTATATAAGAATTTTTTGTGAAAACAAGTTATTAAAATGCTTTTATATTATGAAGCATAAGTGCATCATGCTGTGCCACTGTCCCAGGCTACAGGGCAGTAGGCTGAAGTGGCTGGGCAGCAGATTTCTAGGTGAATTAGGGAATGTTATTGAAAAAAAACTCCAAGAGCAAGCATAGAAACCTGGGCGCTGTTTCTCAAAACTACAAATTACAAATCTACAAGTAAAATACATTTGAACAAAAGCCAAAGTTGTAAAATTGTTGCTTTTTTTAACGTAAATGAAGTGATTTTATGGTCCCATGCAGATTTATTATAGGGAAGTTCGATTGTACCTGCTGTCACATTTGCTTTTACGTATAATTTTTACACATAATTTTTAGCAAAACAAGCCTTTTTTACTTTAATTTCAAATATTTGTTACCTACCTAAGAAAAATGTTATCAACGAACCACAGTTTTGGTTGGTAAATCCAAAACTGTTTTAAAATAACAAAATACACGTATTTACTTGGAGTTTTTTTTTTCAATAAGTTTTGCCTTTATGTCTGCTTAAGAAAAAGACCGACCCTTTTCAAAGCATAAAAAAATTTTTGCAACAGTATACATATGGTTTGCTAAAATGCAAAGCAATGTATCATTGAAAATTTTGAAATAGACTTTTTTATTGATTACGATTTACGTTAAATATTTAAAAAATACTTTAAACTTCCACCTTAAAAAATATCCAAGCTATTAACAAAATCAAAAATTTAGCAGAGTATTTTATATATTTTTACGAACACATTCATTTTTATTTACGTCAAAAATGGGTATTCCGTTTCATACTCTGAACGTGTTAGTGGAATAAGTGATCAAACTGCAAATTATTGCATAAGCAAAAAGAAAAACAGTGCTATAAAACTAATATAAGCCGAATCCATATATATATATTAGTGTGTCCCAAAAAAAAAAATTTATTTTTTATTTTTATAGGTACCCCAGCATTTTTTGAGAGCTTATAGGGTAAAGTATTTTTGTGATTTTTTCAGATTTTTCGGAAGAGGTTTAGAGGTCGCTAAAATCAAATTTAACCCGAAAATCGGGTTTCTCGACTTTTTTGAATTTTGCTGATTACTCGGCCCATTAACACGATTTTCTTTGTTACTAAGTCAATTTTTTTAAAGAAAACTTCTCAAACTTTACTTCTCTGCGCAGATATTAAAAGTTTCGGTTATTTTTTTTTTTTTTTTGCTCATTTGGGTCCACTTAATCACATTTTTTTGTAAATTTAGCATGAATTTGAAAAAAAATGCTTTGTAACTTTTAAAATTTATATTGAAGTTAAAAAAACTAATGATTCAGTTTAAAAGGTGGTTCAATTCTGAGTCATTGCAAATAATTGAATTTGCTCTTACTGTTCCAAAGTTATACCCTTTTTAAGTTTTGTACCCATTTTGTGAAATTAAAAATATTGTAATGTGTTTGCCAGTTATGCTTCGGATTTGTTTTAATGTTAGATATTTAGATATTAGGTATTCTTTCAAAATATTAAATATGGGTGGTTTTTTGTTCTGTTGGACAGACTTCAGCAATGCGAGTCCAAAAAATTCTAGGCAATAATTTATTAGAGCTTTTACGATGAAGCTCTATGCCCTGCAATAAATTCTGAAAGTCTGTTGCAGAGATTAATGTAAGTATTAGCTAAGGCCACGCCGCGTTCTGCGACATCATTTACCACGTGCAATTGCTGAACTTTGTTCTTTGCTTCATTAAATGATTTGTTTGTATGCCATTTTTCCAATTGGATGAATACAAAAACTTTAACGAATCAATTGCGAGCGCCACGTTGAAAACTCTTCTGCGGCATCAGTGGTACTTATCCGGTAAGTTGGCTGCCTTAGCATTTTTTGATGAACAAATCGACACCAATACTTTGCGTTTAATGGTCCAAAATATACACGCTCCAAGCAACGGTAAAGAATTAGTAAAAGCTGAATTATCCGAAAACATGCTTAATAACAAGCAAATTCAAGATTTAATATCCGAAGCCAACCTAGCCTTTTTTGAAACCAGCAACATTTCAGTTTATTTTTTACAAACAGATCCGGAAAAATGGCATACAAACAAATCATTTAATGAAGCAAAGAACAAAGTTCAGCAATTGCACGTGGTAAATGATGTTTTTTTAACTTCAATATAAATTTTAAAAGTTACAAAGCATTATTTTTCTAATTTATGCTAAATTTACAAAAAAAATGTGATTAATGGGACCCAAATGAGCAAAAAAATAACCGAAACTTTTAATATATGCACAGAGAAGTAAAGTTTGAGAAGTTTTCTTTAAAAAAATTGACTTAGTAACAAAGAAAATCGTGCTAATGGGCCGAGTAATCAGCAAAATTCAAAAAAGCCGAGAAAACCCGATTTTTGGGTTAAATTCGATTTTAGCGACCTCTAAATCTCTTCCGAAAAATCTGAAAAAAATCACAAAAATACTTCACACTATAAAATAAATTTTTTTTTTGGGACACACTAATATATATATGTATTGCAAAACCTATATTAAGTATGACTATTAGCTTCTTCTGCATTGAACTGTTAGAAATTTCACAGCTTAACCCATTACACTCCCATACGCTATGAATTTCCAAGAATAAATATTACCATCGGCAGGTCCTTAGTTTTTTGCTTCCAGCAGACTGCCATTATTTTTATTATATGATTTTTCCATCATTTATTTCGTTTCCAGCCTTATGAGTTTATATATGTACATATATACTTTTTAATAAATTTTAATACAGTCGAATTTCCCTATAATGAATCTGTTGCTATTGGATCAGAATATATCTTCATTATTAATGTAGAAAGTTTATAATAAAATAGAAATATTTTTTCGACGTTTATTTAAAATAATCTGGTATTTTTGTTAGGATTGCATTCTTCCAAGTCGTCCTTCCTCAATATCCTCAAAATGGCTGTTATAAAGCTTTTTGTGTTAAATAATAAATTACTTGTCTTCTACATCTTTAGAATAAAAGCATTTCTTATCAAGTGCTGGAATATAAATTGTTTAGCTAAATTTTGTGTTAATCCTTTTACGGCTTTATTAAATACTAATAGTATTTTTTTTTTAGGATAAGTGCTTCTTTGTACAACATTTTCGTTTACTGAATACGCGGGCTGCTATCAATACTACTTTTAATTGAAAAACTCTTCCATTCTTCTTATTTAAATTTTTCAGAAATTAACTAATTAAAATTTACTTCTTGCAGAAGTTTTTTTGAAATAATTCCTTATATGAAGACAAATATGCATATATGTATATGAGTTAAATTTTTTACAAAACTTGTTTATTGTAAAGAATAATTCAATTGAGAAAATTCATTATAAGGCGATCAAAATACACATTAGTTACAATGGAAAAGTTGGATTTTTATAATCAATTTATATTTAAATTTAATGAAGTACATTTTTAAGTTTAATCCACTTCTGATTAGAAATAAAAAACTATAAATAATATGTCATAATAATATCTCTAATAATATAACATCTCTACGTTCTCAAATGCAGTACTGCCTGCACTGCATCAGAAAAGCAAACTTATTTTACCATGTCAACGCAATCCAAATGATGCTGCATATTAATTGTGTGATTATCATTTTTATATGTGCATTTAACCATATTTAAATTTATTGTTTAAACGCAGTATTGCATTTATAACCATGTACATTATCTTTATATTCTATTATACCTGTAATTTAAGAGAACTAGTTAATTATTTAGGGTGGGGTTTTAACATGGAGATCAGAGATTTAGTCATCTTTAATCTGTACTTGTAGTTTTTAAGATGATGATGAATTACTTTTATTTGCCAGTTTAAGCGGCCAATGTTGGTGGCTTAAACTTAATCAACAAATGTCAACAAAGACACACGTTTGTATGTATAAAAAAGCAGCTGTTTAAATGTAAACACAAAAAAATATACATACATAAATGAAAAGATTTTTCATTCTAGTGAATATGAGGACTAGTGATTCTGAAACATATGAAAACTTAAATAAAACAATTATATGAAGAAATTTTCTTTTTATAAGTACTAAAATGGTGGATTGTCTTCTTCTTATGTATAAAATGCAAAGGGAACTGGTAAAAAATTGACATTTTAAAATATGTTTGTTGACATTTTTGCTATTTAGTATGGCAATTCTGCCAGGTTTAAGCTTCCACTTAAAAACGGCAAACACAATTCGTACACAATTAAATTTATTCTCAGATTAATTAATTATAATTTGCTGCGAAGATTAAACTCGATGTTAAAAACCCAATCTGAATGTTTTAAATGATTGTTAAACTTAATAATATCATACTTTCGTTGATGATTCGTCGTTTTGCTTCAAAGAATTACAAATTAAAATAAAGTAACACACGTTACTTAATAAATAACAGTAAAAATAATATTTTTTTATCAAAAAAAAAAATCGGTTATCGCATTTTTATTCTAAATATTTAAAATTGCTTTTATATCTCAATTAATTTCCATTTTACAACGTTTTATGCTTCTCATGAAAACTGTGATGTTATATTATTCTGCATTTAAGATGACGATATATGCAGTTCTTTTATTTTTTTTTTAAATAATATTTGCCTACAAAAAATTCAACACACACTTTGGCTCGTTAACAAAAACAAAATATGTACACACAAAGGCAGTTCGTGCTGTGGTCATGCAAACTGTCGAGCAACAACAACATTACTGGTGAGGAGCGTTAAGAACATTTTTTGTTTCCTCATTCTTCATGACTGAAGAAAGGCAAAAATTTATTTTTCCTCACGCTCATGAATGAATTGGCAAAAAAAATTCACAATTCATTCATGGTTGTGAAAAAAATTACACGTTTTAAATTCCTCATTCATGAAAAAATTCATGAATGGTTAAATATGAGCGATCATAAATGAATTTTTCGGAACTCTGCTTTTATTTTTTTGTTCTAATGTGACGATCTTCTCCACAAAAAATGTTGCTGATGAAAGCATTTTAAAAATTGCAAAAACGGATGTTGAGTGTCGTAATGAACTTTTATTTTAGCCAGCTTGAAGCCGAGAAAAAACGGATAAGAAATTACGATTTAAAATTTGATGTTCTTCAAGCCAAATTAGATTTTTACAAACAAAATTTATCTGGTACGTATTTAATTACTTGCTACCTCTTTTTAAAACATTAGCGTGAAACTCATTCGTTTAAATTACATTTAACACAAAAACAAATTTTAAAATTTTGTTTTTAATACAAGTTGAACGAACGACTTTTGCGCTCGTATTTTCACAACATGCAGCATTTTTTTTGTCCCTTTACTACTGAAAAGAACAGTTGGTTTGTCATTTTCTATGCAACACTTATAAATATTAGTGGACATGTAGGTATATTATAAGTAAAGTTCATCATAAATTAAATAGTGATGAAATTTCAAATTTATTTTTGTTCCTAGTAAGGAATTTCAAAGATTTAACAATGCGGAATTTTCGAACCCTTTTACAAAAAATAGAAACATATTTATTCTATTGTATTTATTTTTTAATATTCACTTTTTTGCAGATAATATTACAGCTTAAACATATTTGTTTATTCTTTTTAACTTTTGATATGCTTAATATTGAATTCTTTTTCTTTACTTTTATTTGTTAATTTTTTCATCGTTTATTTCTTTTCCAACTCTGAAATTACCTTTAATTTTTATTGTTTTCCTTATTTTTTTTTTTTTTTTTTTTTTTTTTTGTTTTTGTTAATTATTTATACTTTTTATAATTAAAAACTAAAATTGTTTTTAAAAAGTTGTTTTCTTCAATTAATAAAATAAAAAAAACTGAATTAATAACATATACAAAACAATAAGTTGTGTCATTTAAAAAGAAAAAATTTTAAAATAGATTGAGCTCTTCCATCAGATGTTGTGGAATGACTGTGACTATAAACTGTTCCCATTTCGCTCTGAATATCTTCAAAATCATCTAAAAATTATTTAAAATTTTGCTATACAAAATAATAATTGGAGTTAAAGTTGTTTCTCTAACATTTTGAAATATTAGCCCAATTCACAATCTCGTGCAAATGGTTTTGCATCGTAGCATTTGCAAAATGGCATAGTATTTCCTGTTTGCTATAGTGTTTCCCCTATGTCGACGTTAAATTTTAGTTGTTGTCACATCAAGACGACGTCTGCATGTATTTGACGTAAATTTGGTGTTAAGAATATTGAGTTAATGTGGACTACTTATCGTAAATTTCAAAAAACCCCCTTTCTAATTATTTTTTGAGGTTTAGTGTTTGTTTTTTTTATATTAAAATAAATTTAATAAGCTGGCTGTCAATAGTAATCGATTGTTTTCAATACCGACTTAGATAATACAATTATTGTTCCTTTGCAGTCTACTTGTGTTGACTTGTGGATTTTCACCACAAACTTCAATTTTGACTAAAGTAACTTATTACCTGGAACCGAGTCATTTTCGTTTATTGCCATATTGTGAAGTACACCAAGAGCAACAATAACAACTTTTGCATTTGAAAGATTGACTGTCACCCCTCGCAACAAACATCGAAATCGTTGCTTCCAAGCTCCAAAACATCTTTCCACTGTATTTCGAGTGGCAATGTGAGCAACATTGTATTTAATCTCCTTCCCGATTTGTGGTTGATGTAAGGGAGTAAGTAGGTAAGGTGTTAATTTGTAGCCTGAGTCACCAAGTAATCTGCATTTAAATGCACCTCTTTCAAATCTTTGCTTAACCCTTGACTCATTGAAAATTCTACAATCAGGAGTACTACCCGTCCATCTTGCCACGATGTCCTGGATTTTTAAGTTTGCATCACATATTACCTGTATAAAAGCAGAACAAACGAAATTAAATTGTTTAGATTGTATGGGTTTTTCTTACTTGAACATTTAAGGAGTAATATCCTTTTTCTATTTATATAGTACTGTGCCATATCTTCACCAGTCTTTTTTATTCTAATGTGAGTTCCATTGATGGCCCCACTTATTCCCTGAAAGCTTCGAATAGCTTTAAAGTCTCCCATTATCATACGAAGCTTCCTTTTCTAATGATGTTGGCATTTTTATCACATTTCTGCCGTGACTTGCTAATGCCCGAGCAACTCTTACACATATACGAGACACTGTTGGTTGCGTGAGACCATGGAGGAAATCTGTGTCATCTTGAAACTAAGAAAATAAAGTGTAAAAACTCTGTTGCAATGAAGTCCGTGCTTACCTCCCCACGACTCCAACAACGCAGCGCAATCAATACCTGAAGTTTAGAAGATGTTCCACATCCTCTGCTATCCAATTCAATGGTTTCCCTCACTAATTCCACTATTTTACCAACAGTGCATTTTTTAAAACGATATTTTACTTTAAACTGTTCATCTGGATTAGAAAATGGATTTGTTCGTCCTTATATACTTTTGGCTGCCTATAAATTGGAATCTGTTCTACGGTCTTTAAAATTTAAAATTTCGTTAATAAACTTTTTTCCGTTTCATTAATTTCACGTATTCGTCGAATTCTATTTATTTTTTATTTATTTATTTGATTTCCAATACAACAAGATAAAAATCTTATGATTATAGTATTGGATTTTTGTATTGTAATCAGTGATGGAAAATTCAGTACTATGGTACTTTTTTCAGTACTTTTTCACTTCAAAAGTACCACGGTACCCCCACGTCAGTTTTAGTACTCTTCTCTTGTTATGCTTCTTTGTTGAGAAATTTAGCGTTTCTATTTTTTTTACATTGACAACATTACCTACACAAAATTTAATGTTCTTTTTGTTGTTCATGTTAAGCCAAATTAAGAACAAAATGGACGAACTTATGTTTCCTGTTATTTCACGTATTGCTATTGCAATTTTGTCAATACCCCATTTATCAGCAGTTGAGCGCACGTTTTCAGTGCAAGATGCTATAAAAACGAAAAAAAAAATGAAAGCGTTTGCAAGTACAAACTCTTTCAAATTTAATTAAAATCAAATGATTCTTGGTGTTACAATTATAATATTACTAAAGATCTCATTAAGTAAATTAAACAAATTGGCTAACAGTCTTAGACATCTAAACGTCTGTACCTTATAATATTCAATATATATGTATGCACATACATATGCATTTACATAAATGTTTACATAAAATATGAAATAATTTTTTAGTTTCATAACCAGAATATTGTATATTTTTTTATTAAAATGAATTAGTTTTGCAATTTTATGTATTATTGTTTTTTCGTTTTAAGTTTGTTTAAAAAAAAAAGTACCAACATATTGAAAAAGTACTCTTTTGCTTGGTGGTCAGTACCATCTCAATTTTTAAGTTTTCCATCGCTGATTGTAATTATATTATTAAGTAAAAAAGATTATTATGTAAAATAATTTAATAATTTGTAGAGATGAAGAAATACATTTAAAAAAGTAAAAAAACAAAAATAATAAAAAGAATAACAGTATTAATTTGGGCTAAAAAATTTATACAATTCTTTCTCAAAATGCAAGGCGTTGCTAAGTGATTGATTGGGCGGTAGTAGCGAGTTCCAAAGGCGAATTGAATTGATATAACAATGACGTTCAGAAACCTGACTTCTATACATAGTATGAATGATATCATTTGATCTTCTCGAACGCGTAAAGGATATTCTCTCAAAAAGAAAAACTGGTTCTTGTTTAAATATTATTTTATGTAATAGCATTAGGTTTTCAGTTTTTAAAAGATTACTCAGTGAAACGCCATAAAGTTTATTTTTAAATAGGGAAATATGATAATTTTTTCTTAGATTTAAAACATACTCAATACAGCATTGAAAACTTTCTCAAGTTTTCTCAGGCTTGTTAAGTCACCACTTGAGTCAACAGTTCGCATCCATATAGTAGAATTGGCATTATATACGTTTTTGCAAGTAACATTCTAATATTAAGCGGTGTGATGTGTTGGGTGTTCCATAGCGTTCGCAGCATTGAATATGTTTTCCCAGCAGCAGCAGTTACATGATCAGACCATGTGAGTGTGTTGTTAAAAATTATGCCAAGATTTTTAGCTTTTTTACAATTTCGATTCGTTGGTTGTTCAGCGATATCATTGGTTCAGTGTTTTTTCTTTATCATCAAGCATTTGTATTTTGTGGGGTTTATACACAAACCATTTGCATTTGCCCATGTGTGAACACGTTTAAAATCAAGATTAATTTTTTCAACACAATCATTAATATTTATCAAGGGACTACTTATATAGAGTTGTAAATCATCAACATAAAGGTGAACATTACAGTGTAACAATTGTTTATCTAGATCAGTGATACAAATTGAAATTAGTAGTGGCTAGGGATGCCAATCGGGACTAATTTTTAAAAATCCCGGGATTCGGGAGTTTGGAAATCCCGATTCCGGGATTTTCGGGATTCACAACAATTACGCACTGGATATGCAAAGCCATACCCCACTGGAGCATTTGACTATTCCCTATAGTAACACAATTCATTTTTTTTTTCTGCAGTCAAAAGAATCAGCAGCAGACTCCCTCCATTTTAAACACACAGACTGCTGAACTTGCGACTGAAAACTAGAAGCTGCTGTGTTTACAGTTGACGTAAACTCTTTTTTTTTAGTTTACTAAACAACGTAGCTAGAAACTGACAGTTCGACTATACAGTAACGTAAACACAAACTGGTTTGTTGAATGAATTGAGTAATGTTAAGTGCAAAACACATTTGTTTTGTTGTTTAACCCTTTCACCCCGGAGTTTTTTCTCGAAATCTGTTAGGTTTTTTTAAATTCTTATTGCAAATTTATTTATAAGGAAATAATATAAGATGTTGGGGACGCGTAAGATGTCGGTGATTCTACCGTTACCCTGGGACATATAGTCCCAGTAAGTTCCCTCGGTGGGATATTTTGTCCCAATAAAGTTATCTGCATACACAAAAACAACAAAACTTGTATTTTTAACTTATATTGGGATAATGAATCCCACTCGATAATAAATCCCCATCTTTTTAGGACAATATGTCCCATTGTAAAAGAAAACCTTTCTAACTTTATACTCTATTGGGAATCATTAACTATTACAATATAAAAGTTTAAACAAAAGTTAGGACATAAGAAATATTGCTGGGACATATAATCCCAGTAGGGGCGAAAGGGTTAAATCAAATAAAAGAAAGGAGAAAAACAATTATTTATAGAATGAAACAAATAATTTGTAATATTTCGAATGCCAATTACAATACATACTTCTTATTTAAAAATATTAATTTTTGTTATATAAATTTTATGATAAATTAAAACACTATGTTTAAACTTGATAATAATTCAGTGAAAATCTCAACCATTAAAATACATTAAAGATAATAGCGGAATTCACCCTTCATAGTAAAGTCCCTTGTAGACCTTGTTAATCTTATAATTTTAGTTAAAATACTAACATTTACAACACTGCAACAACAAAATATATTAGACTAAAATATACTACGCTGTGGTTGAAAAATCGCACAAAGAGCAGTAGTAAACAAAGTGTGTGAATTTACCAGAATAAAACAGTTGAAGAAATTTTATCTGTCTCTTTCTCTCACACAGCAAATTCATTAATTTACAATGCATAGGAAAACGACACTCACGCTTTGAATCAAGAAAACAAGTTGTTGATTTTGCACCTATTACAAAAATGATTATATTGATTAATAAAAGTTGTAAAAATTAAAAATTGTGAATCTTTTTTCAATAAATTATATTTTTAATTTTAATTAAAAATATGATCAAAAAACATAATTCAAATTTGTATAAAAAATTAAATAATTTAGTTTTGTTTTCAAGAAAACCAATTAAATTTTGTGACGATCGGTCATACCATGTTTCCCATATAAGGCCCCCTAGATATGCAAATCCCGATCTCGAGATTTTCGGGATTCGGCGAATCCGGAATCCCGGGATTTGAATATTTCAACCCCCCGATTTTCGGGATTTAGTAAACCCCGAAATCGTCAAGAGAATTTTTTTGTTTTACCTTTTTCATAAAAAAAAAAAATCATCATGACATTCTTCCCTGCGAGGATAGGGAACACAATATTGATCTTTAATATTTATTTGATTAACTCCGTTAATACTGTCATTAAAAACGAAAGAAGAAAGTTAAACTTTGTTATTCTTTTTAAGCGTGTCCAACAATTATTAAGAAATTTAAATGTGAGAAGTGCTGAAAATAATTAAAGACAGAAATGTCTTTTGAAATGCACAAAACATAGAGAAAAGCCAAAATGTCCGTATGGTTTTTTTTTTAATTCATTCCACTGGTGCACCAAATACAAAATTTAAGCTTTACTCAATATCGGTCTACAATTTCACATATAAACCATAAAAACCTTTTTTCCAAATTAGACTTTTGTGTTCGTAAGCCATCTAATTTTGTTGGTATTTAGATTAAACTCGCCGCAAAAATATTTTACAGCTAGTTAATTTATTTTTGAATGGGTTCCCATTCGCCCAAAATTCTAATCTATAAATAGCTTTTGCGTCCTTTTAAATGTTAACATTAATAAACAATTTTGCGATCGTCCCTGAAATCTCATTAAAACAAAAAAATCTCATATTGATGTTAATATCTAGACAATATTCGCCACAAATAACTCGCATATCAAGTTTAACCTTGATACCCTCCATCGACAGTTGGAATATTTCAGGCGTGGGCCCCAAACTGGGTCTATAAATAATGCATTACGGCCTAAGTTATAAAAAATAAAACTGGTTAATAGAGGGTTTATTTCTTTTAACTTAGGCCGTTAATCTTTATTAAAACGGATGTCACTATTAAAATTCATCGCGGCTTAGACCTACATATGCTAAATTATTGATGGACAATCAGAAAGCTTTATGCTTTTATTTTTGGTCATATTAATCTTAATTTTAGCAAATTTAAGTAAAATGTCAGTTTTAGCCGAACTAAAATTTTTTTTTAACGGGGAATTCTGTAAATTGATTTCTGGTATTAAAAAAACAAATTGGAACTTATTTTTATATAGAAGTGAAAAGCTATAACACTTTTAATAGTTTTAAAATGGTTGTCAGAAGGCTGCTTAATATGTGACATAAGGTAAATTATGTACCGATTATTACAAAATTGCATGGTATTATTTCTTTCCATATCAAGCTTAATTGGAAAAAATTGTACGACCATATCTATATCTGCTACGGTTTTAGGATTATTAAATAATTTTTCAGAGCGGACATTTTATGGGAAATATGGTAAATTTTGGACCGATCGTCACGAAATTTTACAATATTATGTTTAGTCTTATAAAACTGTGACTTACCAAATCTTGTTGCAGTAGCATTATTTTTTAACGTCTAGTCATATAACACGAATTTGTGCCAAATATCATATTAATCCGTGTATTATAACACCATTTATGCTAGTTTTTGTAACAAACCTACCAATTTTTAAAGGAGGTGGTTCCACATTTAGACTCATAACTCTCATCCTACTGAACCGATTTTACTTAATGCCCATCCCAAACTGCTTTGGATAGCCAGAAGCAATTTGACACCAACATTCTTGTTTTCTTTTGAGTTTTTCGAAAGTGAGCGTGTTTTCAACAGACGGACAGATGGACAAACAGGCAGACGGACATGGCTTAATCGACTTTAAAATACTTAATGACCCAGAATATACATATATATTTTATTGGGTCTGAGATGAGTAATAACAAAGTTTCACATAGAATGATAAACTTAGTTTACCCTCAAGTATGTTTGTTATTTTTTTGGCCAAGTTGTTTAGATATTATATACCTATAAGTTTTTGTTAAGCTAATTGGGCCTAATGGATTAATGTAAATAAAAAACCTTTTTTACATGTTTCTCCCAACGTTACGTCAATTATTTGTTGACATCTTCAGGGGTTGTCTATTTAATATTTTTTTAAAAAAACAATTGATTCACCACTAGTGGTGGTGGAAGGTATAAACATTTTATATTTTAAACTAACAGGAAGCATTTTTAAATTTACTTTTTAACTATAGAAACTCTTATTATCATAACATCTTTAATGTGTTTTAGTGGTTGAGATTTTCACTGAATTATTATCAAGTTAAAAATTAGTGTTTAAATTTTTTATAAAATTTATGTAACAAAAATTAATCATTTTAAATAAAAAGTATGTATTGTAATTGGCATTCCAAACGTAACAAATTATTTGTTTCATTCTATAAATAATTGTTTTTCTCTTATTTTATTTAAACAACAAAACAAATGTGTTTTCAACTTAAAAGTACTCAATTCATTCAACCAACCAGTTTGTGTTTACGTAACTGTATAGTCGAACTGCCAGTTTCTAGCTGCGTTGTTTAATTAACTAAAAAAAGAGTTTACGTCAACTATAAACACAGCAGCTTCTGTTTTTCAGTCTCAAGTTCAGCAGTCTGTGTGTTTAAAATGAAGGGAGTCTGCTGCTGATTCTTTTGACTGCTGAAAAAAAATTAATTGTCTTACTATTTTTTCAGTAACTGTGCGCACAAAGTTCAACTGTTTTAAGTATGAGTTTGCATGAAATGAAAATACAGTTCTTTTTTTCAGCATGTTGCTGAAAATAAATGAAATTTTTAGCAAATTTTGACTGCTATTAGCAGTTGTTCGAAACCCTGTATAAAACTCCTATTTGGCGATTTCGATATACTATCTGGCGATGAAGATGAAAAATAGTCTGGTAGCCCTATGCATAAGTATATAACAGTTTAGTTTAGAAGTTAAAAAAAGTTCAACAAAGACTGGTTTAAATTTTGGATAACATTTGTTAATTAGTTTTTTTCTTGTCTTCTAGGGAAATTGTTTTTATTGTTAAATCTCACTCACACTTTGAATTGCAACCGAAAGATGCCATCAACTCTTCTACACTGGCCAACACTTAAGGAAAAAATGTACCAAAACAAAACAGAAACGTTATAGTATGTTTCCACTATGAGGAAAACAACTTGTTTTGGGCAAAACGTGTTTAAGTGTTTCCATTATGTTTAAGTGGTTTTGGTTTTCGAATTTTCGAAATCAATTTGACGTTTATGTTGTAAACAAACATGGATGCAAAACAAAATTTGTGTGACCAAAAAAAAAGTTATAAGTTTTACAAAAAAAATTTGAAATGAAATTATTATCTAAACTTTTACATTTAGGGACAATTTTTTTAAAATACGTTAAATTTGGGGGGTTTTTAATTTTTTTTGGTGGGGAAGAAAAATAATTACCTAGCAACACTGTGTTAGACATCGTTGTGCAAACAATTGTTTTAACAACGCTGTTTTAACAAAACATTGACAGAAGCAGTCTTCACTATCCAATTTCATGTGTGCACAAGAAATGGTTTGTAATCTATATATATAAAATTGTAACGTTACTGACTCACTGACTGATTCATCTTCGCACAGCCTAAACGCCTGAAGCTAAAAACTTGAAATTTGGACCAGGGGTTGGCCTCTCCCCAAATCGATCCACTACGACTGGATTTTTGGAAATTCGAATATTTAGGAGGTAAAAAAAGGTAAAAACGGGTAAATTCGGTAACCTTATATCTCCAAAACTAAAAGAGATACAAAAAAAATTTAACACTTATCGTTGTTCTTTAGAAAAATAAGCGGACAGGTGTCTGGTACTTTTTGGAAATTCAGCCCTTTAACGGAGTAAACGGGTAAAACCTGTATTTTGGTACTTTTTTGTCACCCCATCTATCTTTTAAACCCATAAACATAGAAATAAGGGTTATATCACATTTGAAACTTATCTAAAAAATCCAAATACGAATTTGGTACTTTTTTGAACTTCGGACATTTAAGGGGTAAAACCGTAACTAGTTTTGGTACTTTTTTACAAAACATTTTTTTTTTTTTTCAAAAATTTAGTTCTTATTGTTTTCCTGTATTTTAAAAGTTTTTTGCTCTGCCATCTATCTTTGAAACCAATAAACATTAATATAAAAAATATATCACATTCATAACTTATCTAAAAAAATACAAATACAAATTTGATGCGTTTCGAAATTCGAACGTTTAAGGGGTGAAATCGTACCTAATTCGGTTATTTTTTTGTCAAAACATTTTTCTTCATCTACCTATATAATATAAAAATGTAAAGTTACTGACTGATTCGTCATCGCACGCCCTAAACGCCTGAGGCTAAAATGTTGAAATTTGACCGGGAGGTTGGCCTCTTTCTAAATGGGTAAAGAAAAAACCAACTAAAAACAAAAACAAATTGCTTTTATTGTTTTCTCAAGATTTTTTTTATTATTATGTTCTTTATTTAACCGAGCCCATATGGCCATAAATGAATAATGTGATGTATTTGAAAATGAAAATAAATAAAAAAGACTGAGCTATTGATTTAATGTTTGACCGTACGTTACCAAGTGCAATTTTATGTAATTTTTAAAGCATCCAATTTTTTTTTTAAGGCCCCAGTGAGCTGACAGTAGCAGTAATTTGCGCGTTGCAGGCACAGCAACATTTTTTCAGACAAATACGACCTAAAGTTTGCGTGTATTGTACAGGTTTAAAGGGGATTAATTAGTGAGATGGGTAATTATTAGTAAATTACTTACCAAAAGAAGTTATCTTTATCAACTTCAGTCGATTCTGCAAATAAATTATCAAAATTAATAACACGTATTTATTCCATATAACATCTACTTTCTAAGACTGACAACAAATAAATTTAAATATTGATATATCCACCAGTGCTGCCAAAACTTTAAGAGGAAAAATCAGCAAAAATCCAAATTTTTTCTCCAAAAATATGCAAAATCGCGTCTAGATTTTAAAACCTTAAAAAAATCTTCAAAACACATTTAGCACATTTTTTTATGTAGTTTATTTAGGCTAAGATATAACAATTCATTTCAAAATATACGGCCATATTCTGGAAATTTAAATCCATGAAGATTTTTAATAAAATTTCCTTAAAATATAGCTTTTTCCGATTTTAAAAGTAGTTATGGTAAAAATAAATGGTCCTTTCAACACAGAAAAGTTTTCAAAATTTGTTTGATTTTAATTTTACTTGAATGCGATTTTCAGAATATGGCTGATAATTATTGAATATTTTTACATTTAAAATATCTATCCAAATTTAATTTCTCGGCCGATTAAGGATATATTATATCTTTGTAATTTAAAACAATAAATTAAAAGTTAATGGCTTGGCATGTATTTGAACTATCAAAAGTCTTATTAAGAATTAACGAGAGATAAAATATTGCAATTATGTATTTAAGATATTTATACATATTGACATATGAATATATACGTACATGTGCATTTTATTTCATGTTCATATCAGATGACCGACGCGTCGCACTGTGGCTGAAAATTAAATTTCATCGGCCAAAAGTCCAATTTTTTGTCATCGCCGATTTCAAAAATTTTAATGCCATTCGATAGCAAACATATTAGAACTAAGGTATCAAAAAAACTAGATTAAAATATTCGTAATTGTGGCTGTGGCATGCTGCTGGAAACAAATATTTTATTTTGTTTTAGAAAAAAATTAATTTTTGTAAATTTGATCAGAACTAAATTATGATTTCTCGCAAACCGTTATCAATAATTGGTCGAAATTTTTTTTTTTAATATTAATGGGATAGTAGTCTTTAAGAAATGGATCATTACATTAATGTATCATTTATACCTGATGTGTTATTAAATGTTTCCCCAGGTTCTATATTTTAGTTAAATCCGAATTTTAGAGGAGTAGAACTTGTTAGGGTCAAAAGGGGTCAAAAAGATTTTAGTACCATCAGAAAGCTGAAGGTGTCCTCTTTAACCCCATATATACTTGTGCAACTGTTTGGAACTGTCTGTTGAACACTTTTTTCATTTTAATGAAATTACTCGCAACATTTTTTTTGCTCTTTTTATTTAAGCTGCTCATATGACTGAAATATAACACAATGGTTTACGAGCGTTTTGTTTTGAAAAATAATTTTGCTTCTTATGAACGGCTGAACATATTTGAATGAAATTTTAAACTGTCATGGCCGGGTAGTTTTTGTATTGAATTGGAAGAACACGGGTCCATGGAGGGTCGGGAGAGTGACTTGCGGACCTCTAAAATTGGTAACGTCGGAAATTCAAACTTTTAAAAAATTCACCAAAAATATATTTATGGATTGCAAAAAAAAAATTTAACTTAAGCTGAGTTACAAAAAATATGATTAAATGTTAAGGTTATCTCCTTTACTTTTGCAGATATTTGGATTAAACTGATTTTTATTATGTTTTATGTCAAACTGTTATCAATAGTGGGTTCAACATTTTTTATATTGGTAGTAAAGCAGTCTTTAAACAATGTTATGTTGTATTACTGTACCGATTATACCTGTTGTGTTATTAAATATTTTTTCAGGTTCTATATTTTAGTCAAATTGAAGTTCAGAAGAATAGAATTTATGAGGTCAAAAGGGGTTAAAGAAATTTAACTAGCTGTAGGTAGGTGAAAGTATCCACTTTAAACCCAAATGCACTTTTGGACCTGTTTGGACCAGCCTATAGAACACTTTTTTAGTTCTATATGACTGAAATATAAGTGTACCAAGCCAAGTATTTTATATTATATAATTACCAATACCTGTGGTATTTTAAGCGTATCCTACTTAAGCCCATTTTAGTTCTTTATTCTACCTTATTTTGCTACCTAGGAACACAGTATAACGCAAGCTATGTATAAAAGCCAGTGGTATTCGAATAAAATCTCAGTTGTTAAAATATATCTAAGCAATAACAATCTAATTTTTTTAATATCTATAAAAATGGAGAGCTTCAGCTATAAATCCGAAGAGTATTTTAAAAATAAAAAGGAGGAAGATGTTTTAAGTTACATTGAAAGAAAACTCAATATATATTCCTGCAGCACTGAAATACGATCGGAACTGCAAAATAAAATAACCGATTTCGTCAAAAACTTAAAAAAGCGCTTCAAACAAGTTGGATGGAGTAAACCTAGATTTTACAACAGTTTTGCAAACTGGTTAGATGGCGAACTCAGTGTCCAGATATCTTCAGAAGGTACAAGTGAAAAGAACCTTGGGACCCCAAAGAAATCACTTGAAAACTGTAGCGATAGATCTAAAAGGCGGAAGCTTAAGGATATCAACGAAGAAATCGGGGATAAAAATATTCAAGAAGCTTTGCTATATCAACTGCGATCACAAAAAGAACTCACAAAAGTCAATATTATTGAAAAGGTGCTTATAGCTAGTCCCAAGAGAACATAACGGATTCTTAAGAGTGTTCCAACACCAAGCGATGAAAAACAGTTTTCAAATGAAGAGGCATTAGCATTATTTTTAGATTTGAAGTTAACAAAAGAGCAATATATTCAGCTCAGAGTACGTGCAATTGAAAAAGGTTCAAATATGTATCCTGCTTATCATCACATAACTGCTGCTAAGAAGGAATGTTTGCCACCAAGGGACACTATTAAAATCACACCAATTTCGGCAGAGGTAAAACTTCAAGGTCTACTTAATCATACAGCTGAATAGTAGATATAATTAACTTTTATTGTTATTTAGCAAAAAATATGTTTTTTGTCCTTATTGTTATTTAAATAAAAAAGAAAATAAAAATTTAATAATTTACACTTATTTATTCTTTTAATCTAAAAAGTATTCCAGTGGAACTGGTTCCAGTTGAACCTGTTGTAGAGTTGATAATGTAGAAACCTATTCACAAAATGATCATAGGTATTATTACATGCCTATGCATTTTTTTTAAAGGTATAATGGTATATACGAGGCGAATGTATATGCATATAAAGGTAATACGAATACTCATTTGTTCTTTCGCTGATAAAAAAATATTTTCTCCAGAAATAAATAAAAATGTTTAAATTTTTCGAAAGAAAACATTATGAGTATGCTTGTAGAAGCAATTTTTAGTCAGTTTAACATCTTTACTCCCATATGCCCTATTTATTCCAAATCAAATTTTTCAAACAAAAAAAAAAATAATTTGAGTAAAAAATTCTAATAATTCAACACACCGATTTTTATACAATTAGAACAGTAATTTTTTCTAATATGTCCATTATTTTCTAGAAAATTCTGATCAATATCGAGTGGTAAATTGTATTGCCTTTTTTGAACAAAAAAAAAAAAATTTAAAGCCGTTTTCCGGGATTGGGAATTTGGGTATTTCTTAATCAAAAATGGGGATGTTTTTCAGTCCACTGTTTTAAGAACTTTTTAATCTACATAACTGCCAAAATTCATTATGATACCTTTATTCATGTTAGATTTATAGAATGTCAAACATTAAAATTATTATTTATATAGTGTAAATGAATAAAAGGGCTTTCAACATGAGTAAAAAATAATAATTTTAAGGTTTGACATTCTATAAAGATATATTAACGAAATTTGGCAGTTATGTACATTAAAAATTTCTTAAAACAGTGGGCAGAAAAACATCCCACTTTTTGAATAAAAAATACCATAATTCTCAATCATTAGCATTTTCATACTAAATGCTAAAAAACATCAAAAGTTCAATTTTGACCTTAAATTTCTCAACAACTACTGAACTGATTTTAACAAAATTAACACTGAAAAAAAGTTCAAGAAGTCTTCTCTCCTGCAAAAAAAAATTTGCAAAATTATCTGTATCGGTTCAAAAGTTACAGATTTTTGGCCGATGAAAAACGATTTTCAGCCACTGTGCGTCGTCGACATTAATGTGTCAACACAATGCGATTTTAAATTTTTAAGTAATCTTTTGTGAATTAAATTCCTAGTTATGAATCAATTTTCAATTTGAACTATATAGGAATTTTATTTTTATGTCTTTCTTTTAAACTTTTCTGGAGCAAAATTGGTGGGCGTGATGTGACCACTTTTTCCAACGCAATATTTCTGTACTAATTAAAATCTCCGTACACGGAAAGAAGTTTATTTTATAAAGTAATTAATTTCGTTTCATAAAACAAGAAAATCCATAATAATTTCTTGATGTCATCTTATTTCGTTCATATCTAGTAAGTAAATTAAGAAAATTTTTGCATTAATCAAACTACACATATTTAGAATAAGTAATTTTGTGGATTGGATGAGAATCATGCTAAATTTTTTTTGGTTCAAGCCATATTTTTTTAAGGATCTAGTAAATAATTCTTTCCGAGTAAGTTCCGAAAATATCCACACTTACCAAACACGCATTTTTCTATTTATTTTGTTTTGTGTTTTCTTCCATAAATGGTTGATATTTTTCGGGAGGAAATGGAAATAATACAACATAAGTCACAAAGTAAAGAAGTTTCTATCGAAATAAAAAAAAATTAAGCCAAAAATCGTCAATCTGCTTTTTGGGGTATAAAATCTCCAAAATGCAGATAAATCTGCACTTCTGGCATCAATGATATCAACTATTTCTCAAAGAGAAACAAGAATACTCTTTACTTTCCCCTCTCTAGCTACGCTTGTTCCAATTGGCGCCTTAATACGAAGTTACATAGGTACATATGAACATTTTAAGCTAAGTAAATAAAAAAAACAAAAACGTGTTTTTCTTTTTTTGAAAAAAAAAAAAAAAAAAAAAAAAAAATACATACCGAAAGGGAAAAACATTTTACCCATTAGCCAAGGTCCAACAACAACCACACCAAAAATGTTGGTTTAATTTTAATTTTCTTTTGCTACTTGTTGGGTTTGGTGGACTGGCTGATGATGGTTAATGGTTTTTGCTGTTGGTTTAATGCCAAATGAAAGTGATAACACTGACATTCATTCAGGCGTTTGTTCGTTCATTAAATAAACTTGCATCTGTTGCACCATTATTGTTATTATGTAGTTTGTAAGTTCATTCGTAATATGTTGCCATGAATTAGCATGTTTTGAATGGGTGTGCGTGTGAGATAGAGAGGATAATAAGGGACGAAAAATTGTACGGTATTGATAAAATGGTACTTTTAAAGTTTTTTTTTCTAATTTTATGTTAATTTTATACATAATATGTTTTTACTAAAAATATACAAAGAAATTTGTTATACTCTTCTCTATATTAAGTTCAACTATTTTCTATATCGAACAAAAACAGTCAGTAACTCTGGTATAATGTTACTCTAACTCTACTTTAACGCTTTTGTAACTCTACTCTGGTTAGGGATAAAACGATACGAATAAATACAAGTATATATTCTATACTTTTTTATAAGTACCAAGTCGAGTACCTTGGCACTCGAAAGTATCGATCAAAAATACTCGGTATAGGTCAAAAGTTATCGATTCATTTTGGTATTGAATTTTGTTTAAGAAGTTTTATGAAAAAGTTTAAAAAAAAGCCGCAAAAATAAAAAGGTAAAAACACGAAATTTCTTAAAAATCTTGTGTTCGAATTAGGTACACTAAATAAGTTGGAAAAGTGATTTATGCAAAAAATGTGTTGCCAGCTCCGTACCGTGCTAAAGATTATTTTCCGAAACTGGCGCAGCACTGCCGGCAGAAACCGTTTGACCAGTAAACACAACGACAAGTTTTTGTTTTTAGCAAGTACATCAAATACTTAATTTTTTCACCACCACATAATCACATGTGTTATTTGATATCACGCGATTTTAAGAACCGGCCTGTGTATTAATTGAAACATCAGTTTATAAACCTTTCTGTTATGTTTGTTGCATAAAATTTCAAACTAAAAACCAAAATTTTATTTTTGCTAAAAATGTAATCATATATTTATACAGAATCAAATTCGATTCGCTTTACTTTCACCCACCACTTATTAATATAATTGAAAACGAATAAAAATGTGGATGGCAGAACATCAAAAGTAAACGTGCTAATTCCTTTTTCACATTTTATGAAATTTTGATACCGTTTAAAAGGTAAAGAGATGCTGCATCAACTAATACAAACATTTACTTCAGTTTGGGACTCTATAGAATATTAGCAAATAAGTCAAATATAAATATGTTTGCTTCTTAAGCTATAAATGGAGAACATTAGGAGTGTTTTTGCCCGTCCCGTAAAATTTGCTAGAAGCAGTCTTAAACTCTATGGTAACGAGATATATGTATATATTAGAACCCTTCAACAAGACTACTTACAAGTAATTTCAATTTTATTTGCATAGTAATCTTATTAATTTAATTTACATTTAAAATAGGTACATACATGGTGACATTGTCGATTTTTGGAATCACGGGCGAATGTAGGACGTAATCCTGAACGTTCTATAAAATTTTGTTTCCTAAGATAAAAAAGATTTTTCGAAAAGAAAATTGGTACTCTCTAACTCCTGGGATCACCCGGCTCCACGGATTTCGTGGGCACCAGGGTGGATTTCGGACGGTTGCCGGAGGTGGTAACGCCTTCTAGGGAGAGTTGGTCAGGCAGGAGCAGATTATTTAGTGGATTTGCTATTTTCACTGACGGCTCGAAGATGAGAGGCACGGGTGCGGGGGTCTACATTGAGGATCTGGACATCAGAATGTCATATAGGCTTCCTGACGACTGTAGTGTTTTTCAGGCGGAGGTTCTGGGGGTCTTGAGGGCCGTGGAACTGATGAGGGACAACATTGATAGGGGCTCGGAGGTCACTATATACGTCGACAGCCAGGCGGCCCTTATGGCCGTAAGGGGCTGTTACGTGAACTCCAAGCTAGTTGACGGTTGTAGGAGGGCTCTGGAGGGAGCCTTAGGAGAGTATATGTTGAGATTGTGCTGGGTGCCTGGTCACTGCAACATAAACGGCAACGAGATTGCTGATGAGTTGGCGAGACAGGGCTCAGAGATGGAGGATCCTAATCACATAGAGGCGGTTAGACCTCCAATAGGATTCTACTTTGGGAAGATTAGGGAATGGATTCTGGACGCGACCAATAGGGCCTGGGGGAACCGAACGGACTGCCGGGTATCACGGACGATGTGGCCGGTGCTTAGGAAGTCCGACTCGGAGTTGTTGCTGCACAGAAGCAGGGTCTGCGTGAGGACCATAATAGGAATCATCACGGGTCATTGCATGATAGGCAGGATGGCGATGAGGTTGGGATCCGACGTTTCGGATATGTGCGGGTTGTGTGAGGACCCGGAGGAGCTGGAGACGGTTGAGCACATTTTGTGCCGCTGTCCCAGGCTACAGTGCAGCAGGCTGAGGTGGCTAGGCAGCAGATTCCTAGACGAATTAGGGGACGTCCCGGGTTGTGGGCTCGAGATAGGATTCGTAATGGGGATGGCCTGGCTGCGCAGCAGGAGACTGGGAGCTAACCGCACATAGGGCGGATTGGTGTTTGTTGTGTGAGGCTTTTCTCTCGGGTTTGGTCAGAACTTCCTTTTCTTATATATTCTTATCTTTTCTAATGCTTTTGCTGTTTCTCTTCACCTTCTTTTTCAGCTTCTAATCTATAAACAAGGCATCACAATGGACCGCATTGGTCTCTGGGTGAGGGTGTGAAGGAGACTTCACACCAGCCTTTCTACCTACCTACCTACCTAACTCTGGCTTAACACTTTTTATACTATAACTCTTCTCCTACTTTAATCTTCCCTAAATCTACTGTAACACTACTATCTCTGGCTACAACTCTACTCTAACTGTGTGTTAAGATAACCAAAATATGTTTAAACATTTTCGTTAAAAATAGTTTTGTTTGAGGTGACCATATTGAAATAAAATTTTTCTCTGGGTGTAACTCTGCTCCAACTCATTAACTCTACTTTAATTCTTTTCTAATTCTACTAGACTGTTAGAAAAGGTGTCATAACGCTGATGATTTTGACATCAGTTCTATGACAAGTTAATTCGTTTTTGACCCCATGACACTTTTCACATTGTAAAGTCAACCTTAACATCACTTGGCCAAATTGTGGTCCGGGACACAAATTTTAATTATGCCATCTAATGGGATGACACATCGGCATCACAGAAATGACGAATCGGAGGCACTTAATTAAAATATGTCATCAGTGCGATGACTCAGTAACATCAGAGAAAGGACTCATTAGGTTCAATTTAATGACAGTTTGTCATTACAAACATTACCCATGTTTGTTTTACTCTTGTTGTATTAAGCCCTTTGTTAACAGAAGAATTCTCAATTATAAGAAACCAGCAGCATGCCCGATATGGTTTTCATAATATTTATACTTCAAAAATTTTATGTATTTAAATAAATAATTAAAAAAATAGAATATGGGAACTTTTGCTTCTAATTTTACTTTTTAAACATAAAAATAATGTTAATAACATATTATGACATGATATATTATGTCATCGCACTGATGACAGTTTGTCATCGCATTTATGACCTGATATATTATGTCAACGCACTGATGACAGTTTGTCATTGCACTGATGACATGATATATTAGTCATCGCACTGGGACAGTTTGCCATCGCACTGATGAAAGTTTGTCTGTACTGATATCAAAATAGATCAGTGTACACAAAATGTGGCATCGAATTGGTGTCTGTCTAGTCATAGCATAGATGGCGCACAAATTATGACAAAATTTTATGATGACGTTCGTCATTGATGTCACTTTTTGCATCATTGAAACCTTTTGTAATAACATTGATGTTACAATTCTGATGTAAGGGCATCATCAATATAAAGATAAATTTGTCTATGAGTGTATACTCTAATCTTACTCTTGTCTAACTCTACTTTAAGTTTACTATAACTCTAATTGAACATTTCCTAACTCTACTCCAACTTTACTCAAACTCATTTCCAACTTAAGTCTAACGCTACCAAATCCGAAATCCAATCTTACTGGCTCTAGTATACAGAACTATCCCATTTTCTAAATTTTCACATGTCGGAAATTGCCTAAGAATTGTTTTTTAAATTGTAAATTCTTATATTTTTCGATTAAATTTCAGGTAGTGTAGACATCAGCTTATTTATTTAAAAGGTAATTAAAACATGTACCAGCAAGAATATAAAAGCCATTAAAAAGAACTCTGCTTACAATAAAAATAAGTTCGCCAGTAATTCTATTGAAATTAGTTGCATTATACTTTGCACTTTTCATTTCAAAATAGTACAAAAAAAGGAACTTCTGTAACTGCTTCATCATCGCTGATTTGTCTGCTCTGTGAAAATGTTTGTGTCACTTTGTGTGGAACTATTATGTATGTATGTACCTATGTATATTAATATATTTGTGTATGTGTAAAATAATGTTGACCCAACTTGATCTTTATTAATTTTTTTTTATTTATTTATACGTATAATTTGTTTTTAACTTTTGGTTTTTTGTTTTACCAGTTTTTGAGGTAATCGTTTTAATATTTTTATTCGTAATTTCATTTTCAACACTTTTTTATTTTTATAAAAAATTTCTAAAAAAAAAGTAAAAAATGTGAAGAAATTTTAATCATTTACAATTGAAAGTGAGAGTAATTTAAGGTTATTTATTAAAATTAATAGAGATAAATCTCAAGTCGTTCGTATTATTATGTACAATGTTGTAGGTATTTAATGTAATTTTTAATGGAAAAACTTAATATCTTTTGGGTAATTTTTTTTAATTTATTTTATTTTTTAAACTGCTGTGAACATTTATTATGCATTTGACAGGGTATAGATTATGATTGGAATTGGTTGTAACATATTTTAAATATTTTATATTTAGATTTCAGATTATAGATTTTACTTGATCCTGAAAGTCCATAGATAATTAAACATTGATGCTGAATTTTACAAAAATGTATATTTTAACGTAAGATCACTTCATTTAACCCTACACCGCCATCCCTCGTCAAAATGAGAACGCGCGAATTTATTTTTAAATTGAAGCCTTTTTTGCTGTTTGTTTTGGTCTCATTTTTAATTAAAGGATTTAAAAAATATATATAAATTTATTTAAATATTGATTAAAAAATAACAATTTATAAATTTTGGTGCCTATTTTTGCTCACGATATATTTTATAGTCCCTTGAAAGAGGTCGTACTTAAAATGACGAAGGATGACGTTAGTGTACAAAATAAAAAATAACCCTTAAGGCCGGTATTCACTATCCTATTTAGTCGCACGATATGTCAAAAAAATCGTGCGTTCTCATAATGTCTGACAGTGTGGCTTAAAAGTGAATTGAGTGACAGATTTTTTGACAAGTCTGTTCGACTTGCAAATTTTTACGCTGGGTCTCCTCGAAGCCTATCCTTTTGATAAGCACAAGCAAAAACGTCGGCAGAACAATGGCAGAATAATGGCGCAATAATTGCTGATTATATTGCTGGAGAACACGTGAAATTGATTTGCCATAAGCAAACGTATAGAGAAATTCAATGTCAGATAAATGACAACTGATTTTACACCAGACTGCTAAGCAGTAATTACTCAAGCATTTAGAAGAGCAATCATTGCGCAATGGATTGCCACTTATGGCAATATGCGGTCCACACGTCGCAAATTTTATGGAGCAATCAAATTTGACGTTTGCCGCAATAAATATTGCTACGTGGAGACCCGGAGTTATGAAAATATTCATAAAATTAAAGATTTTATGCGATCAGAGTTGCATTTTCTTGAAAAGAAGCTAAGTCATTTGAGTTTACATCTTTTTTGTGGAATAGTGTGGTATTGACAGCAGATTTTGCAGACATTTTTTTATGTCAGATAGAATTCCGTCAGATTTTCGTGTGAATGAACCGTTCGATTATGTAGAATAGCGAATACCGGCCTTTAATAATGACATAAAGCATTACTTTCTACGCACCGTGTAAATCGACAGTGTTAATATTGCCCTGTAAAGCAGGTCACTTCTGTATATGGCTACCAGACGAAGTTGGGAAAATATCGCTTCGAATCAGGGCAGTAAAAAAATTAAGCTTTTAAAGTTATTTTTGTCTATTATATATTATACAAATTTTAAGTAATTTTTTTTTTTTAAATTTTGAAGAATTAACTTTTTGTCAGCTGTGAAAAACAGGGCATTGCACTTTTAAATAACTTGTGTTTAGTTCTCGTCAAATAACAAATAGCACTATTACATGCTTGGCAAGGCATTTTATATACCTTTTAACAAGGTGTATATTTTTTTTTTTTTTTTTTTTTTTTTGTAGAAAAGAAAACTTCATTCGATTTCATTACTACCGTTTTAGGACTTTTTAGAAAGACACATTTTCAATTAATCAATTTTAAAAAATTTTCCAAAATTTCGTTATTTTAATGGGAAATACTTTCGCTTCTGAAGGCAAAAAAAAAATACAGTTAAATCGCGAAAAAGTTAATATCGAGGTTAAGCTAACCAAATTTTAGCACCCGTATGGCGCTCTAAAAAGTTAAGTTAACTTTTCTGAGAGTATTGATAAAAAAAAAATTTCAACAAATCAGTACAAAACATAACAAGTCAGATTCGACTTTGAACAAAATTTAAATAGAAAAACTTCAAGAAAAACTATTTCCGTTGTTTTATTGTCCACCTGAACTAGACATCTCCAAAAGAAATGCCACAAAATTCTCGAGGCTTTAGAGAACACACAGGAAAACATTATAGAGACCGAAATATACTGATCTTAAGGCAAGTTTGTATAAATGTTTTCCTTGAAGCAAGCAAGGAATAGTCCAATTTCAAAAGCTAAGCACGATGCTATACACGAAAGCTATAATGTGAGTAATGCTAAGAACACAACTGGGACGAACGACGAATTTCGCCCAACACGACGAATTTTTCCGTAAAAATTCGCTGAGTAAATTCGTTGTATAAAGCACAATAACGACGAATAGCTGGCAGCTTTTATAATTGAGAAAGCTGATCACTGTTTTTGCAAAGAGAGAGAAATAGTGTGACCATATTAAAAAAAATAATACTTAAAAATAAAAACATAATCAAAAACACAACTAAAAACTATTTTTATAGCAATATACAAAAACAAAAAAAATAATTATTAAAGTAAAAAGTAACTTTATTTACTAAACTACTTCTTAACTAAAACCAAACATGGTCACCTAGTACTGATTTGTTCGTCGTTCGCCGGCGTATAAAATAGAATTAAATCTATTTAAAGTTCGCCGCGTCTGGCGAATTTTCGCCGGCGCCCTGATTGTGTGCATTTTCATATACACAAACGTCTTTTATTTTTGGCGACGAATATTCGCGGCCAAAAATTCGTCGTTCGCCCCAGTTGTGTTCCTAGCATAATGGATGGCTGGGAAATTTTTAGAAAATACACAGAATTCACTATCTGAAATTTTGTGAAGAGCTCCTTTCATGACATACGTCGGATGTAGCACATTTAATTTATAATACATACATGACTGATTGTAGAGTTATAAATTGTAGTTTAAGACCAATTGTCAACTTGAAACCAGACGGCAAAAATTAAATCTGAGTTTTTTTTTGTAATGTTGAAAACTTACTGCCGTATTCATAAAAAACTAAATTTGATATGAAATCTATTTTAAGGAAAATTTGTATGGAATTTTTGTTTTTCCGAAAAATCTTGGTATGTTACTATTGCATTACTTACAATTTAAAAAAGCCTAGAAAAGTTAATAATTCGAAAAAGTTAACAACCCTTCGGACATTCCGGTAAACTTTTTCGTGATTCTACTTTATATAGTATTTGTTTTATGTGAAACACCAAAATACTTGTAGGTAAATATTAAGGTATTCATTCGGTTAACCGATTAATTACTTCCCGATTAACTGAGCGGTTAATTTAAAATTGGCTATTTTCGATTAACGATTAAACCGGTTAATTTCAGTCGATTAACCGATGTAACAAAATTTAAAATTTTTTGTAGGATTATAAGATATTTTTTTTTGTGTTTTAAATTATTTTTTCGTCTCATGTACAAAAGGTATGTGTTTAGAAAATATTTTTTCGTACCAACAAAGAAGGTGCTTAGTGATCTTCATTTTAAATAAGTGTTTGCTGTCAACACCTTTTTGTTTCGCCTACTTCTAATATGTATGTGTTTAGTTATTTGTTTCTTCTTATATCAATCTTTAAAAAGAATTAACCGAAATAATTAAAAGTGTTAAAAATTTAAAAAAAAATTAAAACAGGACTCTTACGGCATAATGGAAGATTTTGAAGTTTATAGAAATTTAGGAAAAGTACTGAGAAACTATTATGTATTATGGGTTGATTTCGATTTCTCCAACACCTACCATAAGTGAAAGAATTTTTTCCAAGTCAGTTTCATTAGGAAATGCCAACAAACAACTACACCCAAACTTCAACATTTCTGGATAAAACAGCTTTTCTAAGCGTACACGAAAACTGCCATGAAGCATGGCGTTACTTACAGGATCATATATTTGAAAAGTGGTTAAAACAATGGAGGATAAAGGTCGACGAGCAAAAATGCGTACATATAACATTCACTTTGCGTCGTGAAACATGACCGCCTATTAAATCAATAATCAAATAATACCTCAACACTTGCATGTAAAATGCCTCGGTATACATCTAGATCGGAAACGTGGAAATGGCATATATAAGCAAAATTAACTCAAATGAAACTAAAAGCAATTCAAATTAATTGGCTTATTGGAAGAAACTCTGTTCTTAGTCTCGATTGAAAACTTCTACTTTACAACTCTATCTTAAAGCCAATCTGGTGCTACGGTATTCAGTTATGAGGCACTTCCTCGGCCTCTTATATCTAAAAAATTCAAAGGCGCCAAAATAAACTTCCTCGAATAATCACAACTGCTACCTGGTATGTTAAGACCTCAAATATTCACAAGGATCTCAATGTGCCATTAATTAAGACTATGATGACGAAAAATGCAGTATAATATTTAAAAAGGCTTGAGCTGCACCCAAATTCACTAGCTCGAAATATTTTAAATTATGGCGGCCACACTCGCTTAAGGAGAAGAGACACTGCAGCACTCACCCAATCAAAAGAGCGATAAACACCTACATATGTAAACAGAAACCATGATGACGATATTTTTTGTCTGGCACTGGCAGTACATAAAGTAAAGTATTAGGATAAGATTTTATATGGCATTATTTATTACGGTTTTAGGCGTACTAAACTGTTTTCTGGGAGTAGGGTTTATATGGGGCCTAGTGTTAATTATCGTCTGATCTGCAAAAATTTTCACAATGTGATTTATGGTCCTATAAAACTGGGACGTACCAAATTTTAGTATGATAACGTTTTTTATTACGGTTTTATGCGTACTAAACTGCTTTCCGCGAGTAGGGTTTATATGGGGCCTATGGTCAATTATGGACCAATCTTCACGAAATTTGACAGTATGGTTTGCATTTATATAAAGCGCATTCGCGCTAAATTTTATATGATTCCGTGCATTATTCCACCATTTATGTTGGTTTTTGTATCAAAACTATCAATTTTTTTACGGTGGTGTTTCCACATTTTGATTCACAGTTCTGATCCTACTGAACCGATGTTGCTGGATTTCAATCCCAAACTGCTCAGGATAACTACAAGCAATTTGAGACCAAGTTTTTTCTTTTCTCTTGCGTTTTTCGAAAGTGAGATTGTTTTCAACAGACAGACAGACAGAAGGACATGGGCTAAATCGACTTAGAATTACTCAGGGAGCCAGAATATATATACTTTATGGGGTCGTAGATGTATAATAAAGAAGTTTCACATGGAATGACAAACTTAGTATACCCTCATTCACCACTAGTGGTGGCGGAGGGTATAATAACTTAAGTACTTATTTAAATACAACGTCAATAACCGGTCATAAGTCTTTTAAAATGGCCATTAAAAAGACTCTGTCAAAAACGATTAAAAAAAACACAAAGAGTGTAATTAAATGACAATTGTTATTACAAAAAACTATTTGAAAACACAAATTTTGTTGAAAAAAAATGATAAACGATGAATGGGAAATAAGTTGATGTGAATAAAATTTGTCGAAGTTTTACTTCATATTGTAGGACAAGGAATGGCGAAAAGAGAGAAATGTTAGAATATGATTACGCTAATGTTTTTAAAATGGATGTTTTTTTTTAAACACAAACAGCCGTATTCATAACAAAAAGTTAGCCACAGTTTGTACACTACGTACAACGAGCTGCTAACTAGAATGCCGATTAAGCTTAGCAGCTTGTTAGCACAGAGTTTATTAATAACAAATTTTATCCGTCTGCTAACTTTTAATAAATCAACTCTGAATTTTAATGATGCCACATTATAATACTCAAAAATGCAACGTTTTGCATTAATCATCGCTGGTTTTGTCATTTCATTTCATTTTTTTTTTTTATTTTCCCTCTTTATATAAAAATTTGAAATGTTTGTAAATTAAAATATGTATATTTAAAAAAGGACTCTAAACTAAAAAAAAAACAGTGTATTAAAAAAAACAAACAAAATTATTCAACATAAAACGGCTGTTTATCACAAGTTGGCAAACGTTTGGCAGCTTGTTAACAAGAGTTTAGCAAATCGTTAGCCAAAGTTTGGTAAGTGTATTATAAATAAACTTTGTGCTAACTTCATGCCAAATTTTCGTTATGAATACGGCTGAAAGTATTTAAACTGACATGGTACTTGAGTTCTTTGCAACAAAGGGACTTGTCAACTTTACACAGAAAAAAATCTCCAAAGTTATTCACCAATTAAAGCATTAATCAAAAATAAAATCAGTTTTAATAGAAATTTAATTAAATAAATTAAACG
Organism: Pollenia amentaria; assembly: GCA_943735925.1. Lineage (NCBI taxonomy): Eukaryota > Metazoa > Arthropoda > Insecta > Diptera > Polleniidae > Pollenia > Pollenia amentaria. Next base: position 203,618,144 of record OX031009.1, on the reverse strand, counting down.
TTAAATCAAGTGAATGAAACTATGAATCAAGTGAATTAATCGTTTAAATGATACTATTAATTTGTTTACTGGTGCAAATAAAATTAATTTTTTAATTAATATTACAAATTTTTTAATTGAAATCAATTTTAATTTTTTTTCTGTGTAAAATCATGTGAACATTGTTTAGGTTCTAGCAAGTATTAAGCAAAATCCTGAAACTTATAGGCGATGTCCTTAGCATTTGATGAAGTTTAGATAGATATTTAATGCACAGACGATCATGGTACGCAAAAGGTCATTTAATATAGTGACCGTTTACAAGAATTTTTGGCCGGATCACTCAATTTAACGGATACCGAATATTTTCTTTGAGGATGGCTAAAGGTTAAGAATGTTTCTTGGCCAATAAGGTAGAAACGTTCCAAAGGCTTAAAGGTAATAACCGGGAAGAAATAAGGGCACTGATACCTGTAATTCTAAGAGGTTATAGCATGTGCTTCGGAAAGTCCGATTGGAATAAAATGTTAGGTGGTCTTGTATTCGAGTTTAAGTTTTGGATTTCAGAATTATAGAAATATCAGGAGGGCCGCCATAGGCTCCCAATATAGGGCACCTTGGGTATTGCAAAAATTAAAAACTATCAAGAATTCTTCATTTTAGCCCGATTTTAAAAATTGTTATCAGTGAAATGTACTAGTCGAGTTCTATAAAACGACATGCATATTTTGTATTCTATAGTTTAAGAAATATCCGACTTTGAAAATGTAAACTTGCTATTTTTGACCTACCTTTGTCTCGTATTTTGCAAATATAAGACTCAAATTTATTATGATGATTTATTATGATTTTTAAAATATTTTTGTAAGAATTACCAGTTAATTAAGTCAATTAATATTCGACAGAAAGACTTGTGTAATTAAAAATCTCTTTGTAGTTAAATGTAAAAAATGATTGCTGATGTATTTCTCAGATTCGGGATTCCGGCAAAGCTTATTTCTTACAGTGTTATTTGTGATTAAGAAATTAATTACATTGAATAAATATGCGAATAAAAGTAAAACGGGAAAGTGATGAAATTATAAGTTTCTAGTACAATCGCGGTGCCACGTAGAGCCATGATAATCCACAAAATAAAATGGAGCCAAATATTTCGTCTTTCCAAGAACTTGAGGGGAAAAGGAAAGCTAGTTCATCTTTTAGCAGCAGCTATAATGCCGAAGGTTTAGCTGACAGTTATGATTTACAAATCATTATCAGTCGTTTATCGTTTGAGAAAAGGTTTAGTTTCAAATTGTTTGTTGGGCAGAGATAATATTTAATTGTGACCAGTACCCATGTTCTGTAACTTTCCTGAGAACTTCTCGCATTGAAAAGAAGTGAAACAAAATATTCCACCGTTTCTCGTAAAGTGAGAAAAAAAGTGTCGAAAACTATCAGAAAATATCACGTCTTTACGTTTTTAATGTCACAATATTCCACTCGAAGCCGATGTGAAATAGCAGACGTTGAGAACGCCAATTACCCATGTCGTTGAAGGCGACGATACCAAAAATTGTAAAGAGATATATTTTTTATTAGTTTATTCTAATATTGTGAACTGTGTTTATCTCGATCACAAGATTAAAATACCCACAAAAAAGCGGACTGACATTATTAGATAGACTCAGAAAATGGTGTTATAGTGGGTACAATATTTAAAAACAGAAAAATTTTACGAGTATAAATTTTATTGCGGAAGATTAATTTAACATTATGCACAAATTATTGGTTTGACCTAATGACCATTTTTAAGAAAATTGAGTTAGGTTGGGTTATATATAAAGCGTGATCCATTTAGAGGCTCTTTACTTTAAAAAAAAAAAAAACACATAAAATTCTAATTTAAAGGGGAATGTTTTTTTTTATCATTTGAAAAACATTTTTGCTTTATTTTTTAAAGATTATGTCTATCAAATGTTGGCCGATCTTGGTGGCCAATCGACCGGCCCAAAACGTGAAATTATGTGTTCACCGAAGTGTTCTCTTAATAAATCCATTGATTGATGCGATGTGTGGGAAGTGGCGCCGTCTTGCTGAAACCAAATGTCGCCGAGATCACGAGCTTCAATTTCAGGCATCAAATAGTCGGTTATCATGGCACGATAACGGTCGCCATTGACGGTTACGTTCGCACCGGCATCATTTTTAAAGAAACATGGACCGATGATTCACCGGTTCTTGGATCTCTTCAGGTTGCTCTTCCTCCCAAATGCGGCAATTTTGTTTGTTTACATACCAATTGAGCCAGAAATGGGCCTCATCGCTTAACAAAATTCGCCTCGAAAACGTCGGATCTTCTTGGAACTTTTCAAGAGCCCATAGAGCGAAGCGATGTCGCTTGGGAAGGTCGAGTGGCTTCAGTTGTTGCACAAGCTGTATTTTGTACGCTTTCAATTTAAGACGTAAAATGCGCCAAGTCGTTCCATACGTCAGTCCGAGTTGCTGCGAACGGCGCCGAATCGACTCTCCACGGTCTTCGTGTACACTCTCAGCTACGGCCGCTATATTTTCTTCACAGCGTGCTGGACGTGGTCTATTAATGAATGCTGGGTCTCAAAATGGGTGATGGTGTTGCGAATAGTACGCTCAGTAGGCCGATTATGTTGACCATGAGTTGAGCGAAGTGCACGAAACACATTCCTCACAATACGTGAATTTTCGTAATAAAGTTGAACGATTTGTAAACGTTGTTCAGGCGTAAGTCTTTCCATTATGAAATGCCAAATAATACTAAACAAAAATAGCATGACATGACTCACACGTGATCTGTCCAAAAAAAGGCTATTGAAAAATGTATCTCTACTTGAATCACCCGTTATTTTGCATACCCTCTGTTTGAATCCAATCCCAGTTTCACGAAACTTTTAATGGTTTCTGAGATATTCAGCATTATAGTTTATTAAGAATTTTTTAGTTTAAGCTATTTTGAAGTTTATTACGTATTGTTTTGCTCTTCTCAAAAAAAATTCATTCTTGCTTTACCTCATTGTCATAAGAATAAAAGAAGTTAAAGCGTAAGCAGAACATAATGACAACAAATAAACAAAATTGACTTTTGCCTCGCTTCCTTGCCATAAGCGTAGCGTGGTCGAAAATCGTAAAATCTTGAGAAACAAATCATCAAATTGTATTAAGCTAAATCGCCACAAAAATCGTCATTGTAAAAAACCACTAAAATATTTGAAAAATTATTGTTTCGTTAAGTTTCCGTTGCTAATAAAATTTTATTATATTCGGCATTTTTTTGGAATTGAAAAAAAAAATTGTTTAGAAACTAACCCAGTAAACCTTCATTATCGTTCTTCTCCACTAAGCTTTTTGGCATATGCGCCAAACCAATAATAAGCTGATGACATAATAAAAAATATATTCCATTTAAAAAGACACTAGTATATTTGTGTACTTTTAAAAATCGAAAAGTCTTACAACAATTGTACCAACTTTTTCTATATTCTCAGTTAATTTATTTCTATTCCTTATGGGTTCTTAAATGACTACATCATTTTTAGGTATAATGCTGTTAAATCTAAATCCGACCTAAGCCAGCAATCCGATTAGTTTAGAAACTAAAGATAAATAATGTAAGCACTTTGTTAAAAGTACAAGTTCATGTTCAATTTAATATAAACTTATAACACAACCCTCGTAAAAACGAAAATGTTGAATTTTCGAAATTAATTTTTAACTTTAAAATTTCTACAGTAAAAAAGTATTTAATGTCTTAATTTTGTAATTACTACTGCTGTTAAAACAAATAACTTAATTTCTCTTTACAACAAAATCATTTTTCTTTCTCGAAAAAAAATTTTTGAATTTCATTGTAGTGAAATTGAAATTGTAGTTTAATCTATATAATTTAAAAATAATGATTTTTTTTCTTTAGAGCTTCAACAGTAATTCACTAGAAAGTCAAACCAAATCGATAAATTTGGGGAAAAAAATTCTGTTCAGAAAAATAATCAGAAACTGTAAAACAAAAACTTGAAATTTCTACATGTTTTGTTTGATCCATGAAAATGAAGAAAATAAATAAAAGTTTTTTTTTGGTTCTGCGGCTTTTTTACTTGTTAGATTTGAAAGTATCTTCTATGTAAAAATTGGCTTTGTTCAATAATAAAAACACAAATTGTTATATTTTTTTTAACAGATTTAACATAAAGACATAAGCTTATAGTGAAAAAAACAATTCTTTTATTTCTTTGGTATGTTAGGAATGTCTATAATTTTTCGATGACTTCTACAGAAAGAAAGTGTTCAACGGGATTATTGTTTTATAAACCATATGTTAAAAGCACAGTGGGCTGGAAATGAAAAAAATTCTGTATTTTGATTTTATATATAGACTTTGAATTTTTATCGTGACTTTTATTCGGTTTTGTGTAAAGTCCTTTGACGATTTTATTTTATCGAATATGAAATAAACGTTTGATTTTTAATATTGAACTAGCTTTAACTGATTAAAATATTTTTCATAATTTATTTATTGAAACTAACAAAAATTAATCAAATCTTATTCTTATTCCTAAGTTTACGTCGCGCCAATGCCTGGCGAATATTCTGCTGTTCACAATTCCCGTTCAAATAGGTGTTTAACGCTCTTCTGATCGGATAAGTGCTGCACTGTCTCCTCTCCTTAAGCGAATGTTGGCGCCATCATTTAAAATATTTCGAGCTAGTGGATTTGAATGCAGTTTAATCCCTTTTAGATATTTTAAAATTTTATTTATTTTATTTTTAAAGCCGATCTTGTTTGATAAAGCAGTTAGTTACACCAGATTTAGCAACTTTTAATGTTACCGTGTTTAAGAGATTTAGAAGTTTATATTGGCTTTGTATGGGAGACACCACGCCCACTTCTAAAATTTAGCCTACTTTTTGACAAATGTTGTATATTGATAACCATTCTATTTGTACCAAATTAGGACTATTTTACACCTCAGGTCTTTAGGTATACAGGATTCTATTTTATGTCACGCCCACTTATCTGAATCCGCCTACTTTTTTAATTATTTTTCGTATCGATAAGCTATTTGTATCAATTTCGGAAACTTAAACTTTTACCGTTATCTATATATACAGAAATCTTTCATGTATTTGTATGGGAGGTGCCACACCCACCTGTAACTCCCGGCAACCCACAGCCATTTGTGTCAAATTTCAAAATTTTAGTTCTTGCCGTTCTCCAGATATGCAGAATTTTATATTGTCCACGCCTACTTCTCCAATCCCGCCCACTTAAAGATAGTTGTTGTGCATTGATAACCAATATATATGTACTAAATTTGGATACTTTACCCATTGACGTTCTCCAGATATAAGGAATTATATTATGTGCCACGCCCACTTCCACAATTCTACCCACTTTTTGGCATATGCTGTACATTGATAGTCAAGAAATGTTGACCAAATTTTGAAACTATAGCTGTTCCATTGCTCCAGATAAACGGAAACCATATACTGTATGCGAGGTATCATGCCCACTTATCCAATTACTATCACTTTTTGACGGGTTTTAAGTATTGACAAATTTTACTAAATTTGGAAAATTTTTCTCTTGCCGTTTTAGATATAAATAAATCTGCCATGCCCACTTCTCCAATCCCGCTCGCATTTTGTTAGATGTTGTGTATTGACAACCGAGATATTTGTAACATTAGTCTGTTGTTAGCAGTTGTCTTTATTTTAGAGGTACCACGACCACTTAAAATGAGGGTATTAACCCAAAACTAAAAAATTTTCAGTAGAAGCCAAACAATTTTTAACTTAACATTGAAGGCATATGAAAAACCATTTTAAAAACAACCGTTTCATTACCAAAAAGTAGACAATATAGCACGATATCTTAACAGCGATTAGATATGAATATAACGTGTAGATTTTTTTGAAAAAGTTAAAAAAATTTAAGTTAATACCCTTTTTAAGTACGATATATATAACTCTCTATAACTATCACGGTTGTGCACAGAAAAAGTACACCAAACCGCTCATAACATACAAACACCCAAATATGGGCATTTCCATCGTAAAGTCTATTACCTTTCCCCCAAGCAAACGAGTCATAAAAAAGTCGGGCAATTTATTGTATCCATGGATATACATTATTTCTATATTTTAGCAAGAAACGTTTTATTTTAATATTTCTCGATTTTTTATATAAAATTATCGTATTTCTGATTATTGTTAATTATTGGATAAAGTTGTATATTCCTTATAATAAATAAATGATTTACTGCTAAAGTGTAAATTTTTAACAGAAATTTGTGATTTAAATGAAATAAGCTGTATTGAATTACATTTCGGAAATTTGCGATTTCGATTAATTTAAATGATTTTTTTTATATATATTTTTAATTAGATTTAATTTATCTATCTATGATTAGTGTAATTTTTGGTGAGATTAACAAATCGCTAATGGCTTGAAAAAATGTAAAACCTATTTCTGCATGTTCTGAGAACCGCGCATTTTGCTACTTTTCGAAGTTGTGCTCAAGCAATGAAAACGTATTTTTTATCATAACAAAACATAAACAAACAAAAAAATTTTAAATTTAAATTAAAAATGAAAGCAAATTTTTAATATTCATTTTTTTTATAAAAATCTCGAAAAAAAATGTTAAAATTTTTTTTTTCAAATTAAAAGAAATCATGTTAAATTTAAATTGTGCATCAGTTCATTTTCTCTTTAAAGTGCAGTCTAACGCCCCTATTTTTAAAAAATAAAACATGTTAATCAAGGGTTTCGGCTTGAAACTGACAAGTTTCTATAATTTTTCATTTGTTAGAACATCTATTTGGCGTTTTTCAAGCGATATGAGTTAAGAAATTTTTCTGAGCAACTTTAACGTTTTTATTTTTTTTAGCTTGCAAATTAATATATGTATATGTGTTTTTAAAATTTTGTTTTTTTTTTTTTAATTCAACTTTTTCTCTACATCAAGACGTAAAACCATATATTCGTTACAATATTTAGTCAATTCACAAGGTATCCTAACATGTCATATTGTCAAAATGTCCTAATATTTCACAATGGTTTAAAAATATTTAGTCAATTCACAAGGTATCCTAACATGTCATATTGTCAAAATGTCCTAATATTTCACAATGGTTTAAAAATATTGTTGTTGGTTTGTTAACAAAAAGTGTCTTAAATAAATAGAACGTTGCTTGCTGTGTTTATTGTGCTGTCGTAATTAATCAGAAAAGTCCAGCGCTGAGCGGCTGAGCCGTACAATATTTTTAAACCATTGTGAAATATTAGGACATTTTGACAATATGACATGTTAGGATACCTTGTGAATTGACTAATTGTATAAACACCATCCCACTGTATTCTACCATAAAGATATATGTACATAAAACCGAAACTCACACAGAACTAGTTTAAATCATATTCTCCACACTTTAAAATGTATTTTGTAGACTCCAAACTGAAATGGTCTATAATTTATGGTCATTTAAAGAGATAATCAAAGAAGTGGATGGTTGAATGGTTTGAGAATGATAATTTTACTGCTCTATTCTGAGATAAAACAAAAGTAAAAGAATTGTTATTTTTTTAGACAAACACTAAACACAATTTAAATTTCTCTACCCGTTTGCCATTTAATAAAGTAGTTTAACAGGCGCTCTCATAAAATTGTAAGCGAAAATGAACGGTAGTTTTATGGATTTGCAAAGAAGATTAGCACCAAGGTTGGATAATTCACTAGGTTTTCTAAAACGTAAATAATATAAATCTAAGAAAAAGGAAAATAAAATGGTTTTAGTATGATTATGAAAATGCAACATCGACTATCTTTGTTGACAGCTTAAGGCCTCCTTACTCTTAGATTATTGTTGTCACATGAACGTTGCGGTCGACTTCAGTCCTTGGTTGTTACTAAAAATACAGGAACGTGTGATGTGGTGCTGAAATGTTTAAAGAGAAAATGCAATATTTGACAAAATTTGTAATTTGTAAGAAGAAAACGTTGTATGTGTCGATGGAATAAACAAACATTATTAATAAACAAACATTAAGTTCTTTAACAGCTGATACGTAAAAACGGAGACAAATTTTAATTTTACCAGATTTATCCGATCGTTAATGTTAAGTGGCATAGACAAAAGCAATCCTGAGATGCTTAAGGCTGATCCGACAGAATGCAAAAAAACTGGAAGGGTATATCTCTTTTTACCATGATTATAACTAGATTACATGCTAGATTTTCATTATCAATTGCCGCAGATCTCCGCAAGAACAAAGCCGGGTACAGACCCCATCGATCATGCACCGAGCACATCGGTGATGGCGATCTCTCTTATATTTGGTATTAATCCACATTGCCAGGTCCTCGATACTATCTACCATTAAGCAATTTGGCATGCATTTTGATGCAGGGGAATCCCATCTGAGACCTTGTTAAAGCTCTGTATGGCAACTCAAACAGCCGAGTATTGCATGAACAGGGGTGTATTCTTTATCTGCTGTTATTCAATATTGTGTTGGACTCAATTATGAAGCAATCAACCCGAATTAGAAGAGGCTTCACATGGGGTATGAATGATTGACTGGAGGAGCTGGATTATGCTGATATCTGCTTGCTCGCAATAACTTCACCGACATATCAGCAAAATTATATCAGACACACCAGATATCCCCGGGTGCTGGGGTTCATATTAACATCGACAAAGCTAAGGTTTTACCTATCAACAACATATCCCTCTAAGCTCAGGCTCAACAACATAGAGTTAAGGAAGTCAAAACAAATACATACAGGCTTCACGTTTTATTCTCAAATGTCCGCTCTATTTACTATACGAATGTAAATCCTGGAACTCATGCAAGCCGTATACAGTATCATTAAAGTTCATTAAAGGTGGGTTCATCCATGCGTTCCGAACAATATTTTTGTCCGGAGAAATTTTTTACTGAGAGTTTTCTGCAGAACGAACGATTCATCCATTGCGGAAAGATTGTGTGGAAAAACGAAGCTACCATATGGTTTACAGATGATAACAATTATAAAAAATGCAGCTCAACTCGCAAACTACTTATATTGAATTATTTTATAAAAATGTGTTAAAGAAAATAGACAAGAAAGGAAAGTGATATTGTTATTTTTAATTATGTATATTTATTTTCTTATTTTATTATTCGGCAAAAAAAGCAATTGTTGTAATACTACATTTATACCTACAGAAAATCTGGTAGATTTTAGTTGAAATCTTAAAGAAATTTTTTGGCGTTTACGCCACTGCTTTTTGACAGACATATTGTCGGATTTCATTTTCATAATAAAAAAAGCCGATTGAAAAAGGAAAGAAATTGTAATGTAAACTTTTATTAGCAAAAAAATAAAGCCAAAAACAAAGTGTTATTACATTATATAGTTTACATACCCTTTATTTATTATTGGTTTATCCATTTTCACAAATGTTTATTTTTTATATTATTAATTTGCCGCATATTTATTTTTCCCCGCACTTTTTATATATATTTTTTTTTTTATTTTTTTGTCAAACTGTCAGATTTTTCTTGTTCAGAGCTGTATTTTTTAGTACATTAGTATGAAATTCATAGTTGTATCGTTGAGTATTGCAAGATTTTGTGAGATTTTGCCAAAATCTAGTGCCGAACTAGATTTTGTTTTATATGGGAAATCTAGTAGAAATGAACAAGCTTTCGCTCAAAATCCCTTACATACTACATTTTGTGTAGGTGTAAATGTAGCTTTATATATATGCACAAAAGCTATGTGATGTGGCAGCTCAATTCAACTTTTAAGTTCAAATTGAAAAAAGTGGCATCTCTTTTCCTTTTGTTTTGAACAAGAATTAAAATAGCTGTGTTCATTTACTAAAAATTGTTACGAATTTGTAACAATTGTTACTGGAAAGTGTTCATTAACCCAAAAAATTTGCAAGTTGAGAGCGTCAAAAGAGAGAAAAAAAACTTGAGAGACAAAAAAATTCTTGCAAATTTGTACTGGTAAAATTTTTACTTGCAAGAATTTTTTAAACAGCTGTTTCATGTTTTTGTTTACAAAATAAGTTTTAAATAAGGATATTTTGCAAAAGTCAATATTAAGTTTTAAAATTATTAGAAATATTTATGCGATAAGAAATAATACTTGTTTTTTTAACTAAGGAAAGATATTTCGATATTTTTATTGCTAAATAAAATAACGAACTTGTTAAAAAAAATACCTAATGTATTTTGTTTTGCTTTTAACCGATTAGGTGTTTTTATTAGTACTGTGAGTATATATAAAATTAAAGATTCTTATTAATTATAAAATAATTTAAGATATTCTCATTGTTTACTTTATGACCGTCTGGTTTATTATGAAACAAACACCAAAGAAATGCCATAAATTAGATAATGAGAATATCTAAAATTATTTTATAATTAATTTAACCCGCTACCTCTTTACCTTGCTATCGTGGTCATATTTAAATGCCAAAGTTTGTGTTTCTAAGTTTTAAAAAAAATTAACAACGTTATAGGTTCTCATTCAATCTAGAACCTGCACTTATAATTTTATGTTTCTAATATCTGTTACAGCAAATTAAAAAAGTACCACGAACGAAAAAGTAAAACGAAGACATTTAATTTCCCGCATTTCACCATTTTTCAAATTTCTACCTTATAACTCACTGCGTTGAGGCTGTGCGAAGATGAATCTGTCAGTCAATCCGTAACGTTGAAATTTGATATACCTATATACATAGATTATACATAGATTGTTAAATTAAATATTTTGTTTTGCAAAGGGTTTTTTTGACCTTTTATTATTGTTGAAAACCCGAATAGTTCTTTCCCCTCCTAAATAAAAAAAAAATCCAACTCGTGTTTCATTTTATTCAACATAAACAAATATAAATTGATAAAATCACATTATTTTTACCGTAATGTATAAAATCTTCCCAAGACTTAGAATAATTAATGGGTACTCAAATATTCCTGTATCTTCGTCACTACTTTAACTTTAACTACAAATTTGGGCTGGCAAAGTGTTCATTTACTTTTTAGTATTTTTGGGAGCAATTTCTTTAAACTCCTACTTACTCTCTCTTTGCAAGTTTCAGCTAGTAAAGTAAATGAACACACCTAATATTAAACCAATTCCGTACGGACTCAAATGTTTTTTGAATTTGTTTTTGGTTTTTAAATGCATTTGGGAGTTTTTTTTTCAAATTTTAAGAGAATCTTTAGCAATCTTATGCATATTATAGTTGGGTATTTTTGGTTTTTACTTATGCTTATTTTGACAACTATAATAATTAAATAAAAACAAAATAAAACAAGTTAGAGTTTTTTATTCGGCTGCGCCGAATCTTTGATACCCTCCACCGACAGGAGTGGGCTCTTTATGATAAATACATATATAATATTAGCTAAGCTTTACAAAAACGAACCTCTGCATTAAAATTGGTTGCAGTTTAGACTTATATTATATTATTGACCTACACTAAGAATGTTTTATGCGTTTCTTTTTAGAACTTTCAACTGGCTTGAGTAAAATATCATGATTCGTTACAGCTTTAGCCGCACTAAAATGATTTTTAGGAGGGTAATTTGTATTGGACCTACGGTAAATTATGGAACAATCATCCAAAAATTCTGAAGACTGATTTCTGTTATAACAAAATAATAAATTTCAATAAAGCAGTGTAATTAGTTTTAGCGTTAACAGTGAATTTCACAAAATTGCATGATGTTTTTTCTGGTCATATGAATCTAAGTTGGTAGAAATTTTACCACAAAATCTATATGTCTTCTGGTTTTAGGCGAATTTAATTATTTTCCCAAAGTGGGCTTTATTTGGTTTTAGAGGCAATAAACTGTTTTCCGAGAGCAGGGTTTATATGGGTACAAGGGTTAATTATGGACCGATCTTCATGAAATTTGGCAGTGTTATTTCTTGTCCTCTAAAACTGTGACGTCTGTAGTTAACTTTTTAATGTGATTCAGTATACATTTTTTAAAACACCGTTATTTTTGATGTGATTTGTATACCCTCTACCCCTAGTGGTGAATGAGGATATACTTAGTTTGTCATTCCATGTGAAACTTTTTTAATATTAATCTAAGACCCTTGATCATTGTGTAATTGTAAGTTGATTAAGTCATGTCCGCCTGCCTGTCCGTCTGTTTGAAACACGCTTACTTTCGAAAGACACAACAGAAAAGAACAATATTGATGTTAAACTCTTTCTTGTTCCCCTAAACAGTTTGGGATTGAAATCTGTCTGAAATCCAAATGTGGAACAACCTCCCTAAAAATTTATATTTTTGTCACAAAAATTAAAAGTTGTGACATAATGTGTGTTCATTAAGAGAAAATTATTGCTTATTTTCAATTATTGTTACTAGTAAGAGTTCACGTACTCGAAAAACTTGCAAGAAGAGAGTGGAAAAAGAGCATAACATTTTCAGAGACAAAAAATTTGTTGAAAATTTCTGATAGTAAAATTTTTACTAGCAATAACTATTCAACTTAAGAACAATATACTTGCCCAAATAGTTGAAATCATTTGACTCTATTTACAAATAATCTCGTATCTTTCAGCTGAATATTGTCAATATACCTTACTTACTAGTTTATGCTGGTAAAGCGTTTATTTGCTTTTTTATATTTCTTGAGTAAAATTTTGAGAAAAATTTTGTAAATTTTAAATTTACTCTCTCGTTGCAAGTTTCTACTAGTACAGTAAATGAACACACCTATAATGTACGGATTCTCATTAAATTTTGGACAAATTCGTTTTATATGACTGGCAGTCGCAATAAAATTTTATATAGATGGATCCATAATTTACCATAGGCCCAAAAAGCATTAAATTCAAAAGACGTTATTCATAAAAAATATTTCGTGCTTATAAAATGGTTATTACTCGAATTTGCTATGAAATTTTTTTTTAATAAACCTCTTATAAAACTAAAATATTTTTTATGAATAAGAGGGTAATTAAATTGTATTACTGCTTTTAGATTCGGCTTAATTAAAGTTTTTTTTTAATATTTTTGATGAGCGATCTACAATTTAACGCACCTAATAATATTTTTTGTGGTGTTGAAAATTTTAAAACAGTACATGAATTTCTATAGAAAGCAACAACAAAATTACAAAATATTTTTGACATTGTTTGTGCTTTCAATGTAATTCTTTGGCGTTGTGTTTTACATGATTAGGGCCTACATAAATATGGGCATGAGCCATTTCCGAAATTCATTTTAAAAAGCCACCTGTTTTTCACCGCCTATTCTTTTCATTCTCACAGTATATCGGTCTATATGTGTACCTCCAAAAAAAAGCAAAAAACTAAACTTTCAAAAAATTTTAACTGAGCCCTTCGACATAAATAATTCAATTGTTTTCAATTGCGCCAAATGTGTTCTCGAACTAAAATGTATGAAGTATTTGGTTGCCAAGTATTGCAAAATATATCAAAGGATGACGATTCAAATAATTTGATAACAATTTATAGATGGTGAAAAGCGCGTATTAGCGAATCGACGAATGTCGTACTTTCACATTTTTTCTTTGTACGCGTTTTCCCTGTTTATGTTTAAGAATAATTTGTTAAATAAATTAAATCTTATGTAATATGCCCGTAATGTCTTATAAATTAGGGAATCCTTAAACGCAAATTTAGTTGAACTAAACTCAAATTTATATGTAGTTTAAACTTAACAGCTGTAAATCAGTTGAAAAAGTAATTATGTGGCAGCACTAAGATAAATGTTGTCAAATGCATATGGTTTGTATTGGTAGTTCAAACGCCCAATTTGAGTTTAGAGATGGTGTATGTTTTAACTGATTTATAAATTTGCTAGTTTAAACACATTTTTCACCAAAAAGTTTAAAGGCCCAACCATAATGTGCTTAAGTTGTCTTAAGCAAATGTGCGAATACATGTAAATTATATGACCCTAAAAATATTGAACTTAAAGAAACTTTTTGGTAAGTTTTATGAAACTGTCATTTGCTTAAGCAAAGTGCGAAACTGATCGCACATTCCGTACGGAATCAAGTTTTTTTTATTAGGTTTTTGTTTTTTTTTTAAATACATTTGAGAGACGTTTTGTTAACTTTTGACAGTAGGTTCAGCTAGGCTATGCATATTATGGTTGGGCATTAACTTGCTTTTAGCTGTTAGCTTTAAGCTTAACTGAATAACTTTCCATCCCAGCGTTACACTACAAGAATAATCGACACATCTTAATTTGTATCTAAATGAAAGAATAATTTCAACAGTTAAACAAATAATTGTACGTTATTTTTTATTTGCAATACCGCACGTCAGATAACCAAGCAAAATATTAAAGAAAAAAGTGAAATTTTATTATTTTCATACCAAAACGAAAAAAAAGACAAGCGGCGACGAAAACAGTTTTTTAAATATTATTAATAAATAAATTGACAACAAAATGAATTGTAAAGTGACGTGACGAAATAAAATAATTAGTTTTTAAGGGCCCTTGAGACTATCAAATAAACCCATCACTCAGTGCATATTTGTTAGTGTCGTTTATTTTAGGCTTTTTCGGAGACGTACAAAGTAACACGTCAATCAATATTTGTATTTAGAAAAAAACAAAATTGTATTTTTTTTTTATCTGTACACCACTTATTTATGACAACAAACGCAAAGCAAAAAATTTTTTTGTCAATTACAACAGGAGACTATCAAATAATCAGCCATCAAATAAAATATTAAAACTTTTCGATTTTCATCAAGCATTGCCGATGTGTAGCCGAAAAAGAACGCCTGCACGCACACAACTATGTGTTTGATGTGTTTCTTTGATAGTCTCCAGGGCGCTTTAAATTGTTTTCAAATTAAAAGTAAAACAATGATCAAAAAATAACTTAGAGAGTGATAAAAATATAAACTGAACAAAACAAAGAAATTTTGATGAATAAAGTTTATTATTATTTATTAATGCGAAAAACTTTCGTTTTTATTTTTCGATGACAACAGATTTGCATAAGAAAAGATTCTTAAACAGCAGTAGTAGTTTAAAAAAAAAATATATAAAACGTTAACAAATTGTGTACATAAACTTATAGTTAATACCGTTTTTGTGTTTTGGAGTCTTAATTTTTAAAAATATTCATATTTATTATCAAAATAATTGTTTTTGGGAATACATAATTTTTCATTAAAAGATATTGTTTATTGTGCTTTTTTTAGTGTTTGTAGGTAATTCTCATTCCCTCGTACTCTTGTTTGCAGATAGCTTTGGCTTTTCTTAAATTATTTAGGAGAACGTTTCCTGATAATCTGGCCTAAGCAACCAGTGAAATGCGCATAGGAACAGCTTATCCTCCAACAATAAATTTCAGTATTTTTACTGCCTTATTCATAAAAAACTAAAATGGATATGAAATCTGTTTTAAGAAAAATTTGTATGGAAATTTAGTTTTAAAATACGTTTGAAATCTATTTTATTTTTTATGAATACGGCAGCTAGTAATTATACAAATAGGGAATTAAGAACAATAAACAAAATCTTTTTATTCATATTTATAATATAAAAAAATCTTGTTATCGAGGTAACTTTTTGAAAACTTGAAACTCATCTGTATAACCGTATGACCCAGAACAGACGGTAAAACGAAACTTCAACTTCTAGTTATTTTTGGATTTCATTTAAGTTTACGCCATATTCTACTTTGGGAAACCGCACATGAAGCGACTATTTTGATACCGGCTTAAAAAGCATTGGAAATCAGTTGCATTGAAACCGGCGCGCAGGAAAATCGTATTTGCGTTTCATCGGCTTTGGCGTATTTTTTCGATACATTGTATATATGTATCTATCCAAATAGATTTTCTTTTACGCCTCTTTCGTTGTCGAATATAAAAACATAACCCCAGCTTTTTCATCACCTGAACAAGACTTCTTGCAGATGTCTGTTCTCAAAGAAAACCAAAGAATGATTGTGAAATTTTATCACATTGTGATACAATTTAGGTTGAGGGATGTGTGGAAAACGATTGAAACTGGTTTAAACCCAATAATTTCAAATGGGTTCATTGCAGTTACGTTTCGTCGTCTATTCTGGGCCTTTATGACTGCAAATGAATTATCAAATTTACCTTAGGTTCCATAGCCAACCATCTAGAAAACAGCTCAATTGGTTCCTACAGCGGTCTCTTTATAATATCTTGGGCCAATACCCATTATTGTTTCCCTAACACAGTGAAAAACCAAATTCAATTCAATATAGATCATCTTAAGAGGTTAACTCTGATTTCCCCAGGCTTATCTCTCAAATGTCCTGTATTCTCAGACATTGACATAAAAATGAAACACAGTTTCCTCTTCTTTCTTGTTTAAACAGTAGTCATTAAAAGTCTACCAGGCAGTGTTCTGTTATTACTGAATTCAATGTCTTAATTTGCTTAAATAAAACTTAAATAGAGAGCTTGCTAGGCCACAGCGTTCTGGCATAGATCAGGAAGATCACCGAGTCCTTTCCTACCCTTGGGCCTACTCAATGGTAGATCTTAACCACCGGGTGACAAAAAAATGCATTTACCTATCGCTTCCAAGTGTAATAGCAATCAAAACAGCCAGGTAGCAATTTTCAGAGCATGATCCGGCAAGATTATATTATAGTCCCTTGTTTAGAAGTGGGAGCTATCTAACCGCCGCTGCCTTTGGAAAAATGCTAGCAGCATCAGTTAAGTAGCAGGGAAAGTCCTCCCTCAGGCCGAGTAATAAAAAATCAGCCCTTCAGTGGTATTTTTAGGCTATCCCTTTCCGCGACTTTGGTTAGTAAACCACAGCCACCACGTGATCCCGTGATTCAATGGAAAGGCGAAACTTCCTCAAAGACAATATTTCCGCAAGGCAACAACCATTTCCCGCAAGAAGCAAACTAACGGAGGCCTCAACCAAGAGTCAGTACGGTGGCGGGCCACCGGGGCCTATTGACTCCCGTGGTATCAGATAGGATCTCTGGGCAGATCTCTTGAGATCTGTCAATTTAGGATTTTCGCTAAATCCCAGGAATTGGTTGCACCTGATTATGCCCCGGCGGATGTAACACCCCAAGGTGAAATATCCTGCTGATGATCCCTGTACCGGGGGGTTACAGTGAGCCAATATAACGCCAATTAAGTGATTTATAAATAATGTAGCTAAATAAAGAGTCTTTTCGTATGGTATTGATCAGTTGCTGAGGTTTCGCTTTCAAGTTTTAATTAACACCGTCATTTGGAACTACATGGTCGATACTGTTTAATACTCTAGTGTTTGCATTACGGCAAGAAAATTCCTTTCAGGCTTTACATCCTGACTAGCTTTGTGCACACATGAATTTGGATCGTGAAGACTGCCGTTGTTGATGGTGTGTTCTCGTTCAAACTTTTGTTTGCACAACGATATCTTACATCGTTGCAGTATTGTCACATAAATAAACGCCCTCTTAATTGTCAGGGCTGCTTTTTATATGGGATATCTTGCCATACGTTTTCCCTACATTATTGAACATGTGTTGTTCTTGTGTCCACACAAAAATGGAAAGTCAAGACGGTGATTTAGGTTCTTGAAAAAATTTTGATGTTAGACGGACATTTTTTTACATATAGACATGTGGCCATTGCAGCCTAATCAGGGATGTTATAGTTGGTACAATTACACTTTATTTGGTACATTTTCACCTTCTAAAGTACCGTGGTACTACCGTGACTCATTTGGTACAATTTAAAAATTTGTCATAGTTCCCCCTTTTTTAATTTTTAGTATAGCAAACAAGTTATTGGGTCATTTTCATTGCATTTATTTTTATATCCTCCACCACCACTGTGGTGAATGAGGGTATACTAAGTTTGTCATTCCGTGTGAAACTTTTTTATAATACATCTAAGACATACATCCTTGATTAATTCTAAGTCGATCTAGCCATGTCCGTCTGTTGAAAACACGCTCACTTTCGGAAAACGCAAAAGAAAAGAACAAACTTGGTCTCAAATTGCTTACTGTTATCCTAAGCAGTTTGGGATTGAAATCCAGCAACATCGGCTTAGTAGGATCAGAACCATGAATCAAAATGTGGAACCACTACCTAAAAAAAAGTGATAATTTTGATACAAAAACTAACATAAATGGTGGAATAATGCACGGAATGACATAACATTTTGCACGAATTCGCTTTATACGACTGCAAATCATACTGTTAAATTTAAAAGATCGGTCCATAATTGACCATAGGCCCCATTTAAACCCTACTCCCGGAAAACAGCTTAGTACGCCTAGAACCGTAATAAATAATGCTATAAAATTGAAATTCGGTACGTCCAGTTTTATAGGACGAGAAATCACACTGCCAAATTTCGTGAAGATTGGTCCATAATTTACCCTAGGCCCCATATAAACCCTACTCTCGGAAAACAGTTTATTGCGCCTTAAACCAAATAAATCCCACTTTGGGAAAATAATTAAATTCACCTAAAACCATCACAGATATAGATATTTCGGTGAAATTTTTGCTTAAATTCATATGGCCAGAAAAAATATCATGCAAATTTGTGAAATTTTCTGTTAGACTAAAACTAATTACACTGCTGTATTGAAATTTATTCTAATTAATTTTTTGTAATAGCAGAAATCAGTCTTCAGAATTTTGGGATGATTGGTCCATAATTTACCATAGGTCCAATACAAATAACGCTCCTAAAAATTATTATAGCTCGGCTAAAACTTTTACGAATCATGATATTTTACTCAAGCATGTTCAAAGTTCTAACAAGAAACGCATAAAATGTTCTTATTGTCGGTCAATAATTTAATTCAGGTCTAAACCGCAACCAATTTTAATGTTGACGTTCGTTTTTGTGAAGCTTAGTTAATAATATATATGTATTTACAATATAGAGCCCACTTTTGTCGGTGGAGGGTATCAAAGATTCGGCACAGCCAATGCACTCTAACTTGTTTTAATTATTATTTCTTTCATCAGGATTGAAAAATCCTTCTTTTAAATGGCATTTTTTATTTAAAGAGCTTTTCTTTTCAAAATATAATAAAAACTAGTCGCATACCAACAAAGGATTGGTTAAGATCGAAAAATTCGTGCTGCTATGATTTAAAAATTTCAAATAGCTTATTAACTAAACAAATAAGTCCCAGATTTTGATCCCATATATTTATAAAACTTTTATGTACCTTATTTTATTCATACATATATGGGGGATTCACAAGGTGTCATAAAGTCATATGTCTTAAAATAATAACATGAAAAAATACGACTGTTGTGAGCAACCCCTCATAATTTAATGTGCTATTTTGAATTTTAATCTGCTGATTAAAAAAAATATAAAAATTTTCCACAATGCCAAAAATAAGTGAAAAAACTAAAATAATAGCCAGTTTGTGTGAAAAATACATTTTAGATGTTGCGATGGCAAACTCAAGTATTTTCCATTTTTCGGTTTTGTTGCAAATTACAAATAAATTTTATTTTGTTTGTTTACCAAACAGCAGAGTCCTAGGCCGATCTAATTTGACGCCGCAAGTAATTTGTCGCAAAAATTGCTAGCCGCAGGTTAAATACAGATGTTACCCGGATAAAACTATACCATCAACGGCAACGGCTACAAAAAATAACGCGGCACGGCTCAGCCGCTCAGCGCTGGACTTTTCTGATTAATTACGACAGCACAATAAACATAGCAAGCAACGTTCTGTTTATTTAATACACTTTTTGTTTACAAACCAACAACAATATTTTTAAACCATTGTAAAATGTTAGAACATTATGACAATAAACCATGATAGCACACCTTGTGAATACCCCAATAATGTATGTTAATGTTGTTTTTTTTTTTGCGTACAATTGAATTTTTATTTACTTTTTTGTTGTTTTAATAAATTAAAAAAAAATGGTACCGTGAAGGTCCAAAAAGTACATTTTTTTGAAAGTTGGTACAAAATTTAAAACCCCATTTAACATCCCTGAGCTTAATACATTACCAATAGCAATTCTAGCTTTCTCAATATGTTGAACAGAAAACACCACAAGCCAAGCAAGTTTAACCCTGGTTGGTTACTGTTCGTCGAATCGACGAAGCCCATTTACACTTTATCATATAACTTTTTTATATGTATTCAAGTTAGCTGATGACGAAAGCTTTAAAAAAATAAAAAGAATTCAAACACAAAAATGAGTAAAAATTCGTATATATTTTTGAAAGAGAAGAAAAACTTTTATATTTTATGCTTTATTTTATTTAGTTTTTTAAAAAAATGTTTAACTAAAAATTTGTTGTTGATTTTTAGTTTAAAAATTTTTTCACAAGAATTTTTTTTAAAAAGTTCGTTGATTTGACGAAGAGTAACTTTAATGTACTAAAATTTAGGGTAACCTTTCAGGGTTAAAGTAATTGTACTCTCGATTTTAGTTTAAGCCAGATTCATACAGTTCCGTGGGTTTTAGTTGCTCTTTGAGACTCGTTTTTTAGCGATTTAGCAATCGCCAGATAAATAATTGGCTCCACTTGATAATGCAACATCGAGAGAAAAATTATGGCTAAAGACACAGATTTATGAAAAAGCAATAACTTGTCGTAGCTCTTTCCTTTTACCAGTACCAGTAAGTATCATAACGAATTACCTACTCGAACGTTAAACTCTTCACTAATTTTATTAAAAACCGACAATATTTGTACCATTTTCCAAATTACTTCAATCAGAAAAATTATATTGCTCAGCATAATTAAGCCTCAAATTCACAATAAATTAAAATTTTAATTACCTAACTTAAAAAAAAGTGCTGAAATATGAACCTTAAAGAAACGCACAATAAATTAAAAACACATTCAAAAATTTAATTTGGGAAACGAATGGGACATCTAATGAAAACAGCGCGACATCATGGAATCTTTAACATTTCAACAAAATAACAGATTTAAAATATAAAAAATTAATTTTTTATTTATACTCATTAAATTGTTTAAAAAATAATCATTAAAAATTTAAATTTAAAAAGAAGATACAATTCTGCTCTAATAAAACTGAGGAAATGCGTCTCTTAAATTGTGAGAAATATGTTAACATTAATTATATGGTCACGTAAGATCTCATCAACTTGTTGTACAAAAGCCAACAACATCAAAATAACATAAAGACATAAAATAATCGTAAAAATTAAAATGAACCATTCAAAAATTTACTTTTTACAGCAAAGAAATAAAATAAAGGTAATAAATGGAAACAAGCTGGATTGCTAGCACGGTTGTCATAATTGAAGTGTTAGTACGTACTAGGGATGCCAATCCCGAGATATGCGGGAATCAGCAAATCCCGAAATCGTTAACTTGATTTTTTTGGTTTACCTTTTTTTATAAAAATAAATTCATCATGACATTCTTTTCCCTTGAGAGGATAGTGAACACAATTTTGATCTTTTATATTTATTTGATTAACTTCGTTTATACTGTCTGTCATTGAAAACGAAAGAAAAAAGTTAAACTTTGTTATTCTTTTTAAGCGTATCCAACAATTATAAAGAAATTTTGATGTAAGAAGTGCTGAAAATAATTAAAGAAAGAAATGTCCCTTGAAATGCATAAAACCAAAAGTTCCTTGTGGTTTTATTTTCTAATTGATTTTATTGGTGCACCAAATGCAAAATTTAAACTTTACTCTTTACAGTTTTAGGCTTATTAAAGGGTTTTCCGGGAGTGGGCATGAGACCTACGGTTATTTAATTCCTACTCTGCATAATACCTACTACTAGTAGTGGTGGGTATACAAATATGTTTTTGTTAAAATAAGATTTTTATGGTTAACTAAAAAATTGATTTTGTTAATTAATTTCGAATTCATTTAATAAAAATTTTAAAAGAATCTTACAAATAAATCATTTACTAGTTTGCTCTATTCAATTACCAAATTAATTATCTTTTTATTAAGTTTGAATCAACTTAGGTAATGAAATAAAATATAGATTTTATATTAATTATTTTTTTAATTGTATTATCTTTATATAAATCGGCAAAGGCAAAAGAGTTAAGAACACTTTCCTCCTCTGTTTGTCAACCGATTTGAACCAAAAATACAACATTTGAAAGGTTTTTACTTACAGAAGTGCACAATATCTATTTTATTAAAATCTGATGGGGTAAAGACTAAAAGACATACGGAAAAAATTTAATTCTTATCGCCGTTCACTAGAATAAGCGGACAGGTGTCTGGTACTTTTTTTTAAATTCGGCTCTTTTGGGAGAGTAAACGGGTATAACCTATATTTTAGAACTTCTTTGTCTCCCCATCTATCTTTTAGGGAAATATACATACATAGAAATAAAAATTATACCAAATTCGTAACTTATTTAAAGAAAACAGCTATTAATTTGGCACTTTTTGGAAAAACGTATGTTAAAGGGATGAAAATCGTATCTATTTTTTGGTACTTTTCATACAAAACATTTTTCACTATTTATTGCCATAAACGAATTAAATGATCGGCTCTCACTACAAAATTGATATTTTTGATATTTCAATGGGGAGAAAAAGGGAGTATCAAAACGTGGAACTATGGGAAATTATATTTCTTACTTTTACTTTTCTCTGGTATGTTATTATTTTTGAATTTTCTATAAAAGTGAACTTATAAAAATAAAATTGTATGTGCAGGTACCTTAGTCAATGAGAACCTATAAGATGGTACTCTTTTATTCGTCAACTGGAACTTTTTGAATTTACGTTATATGTATTGGACTAAGAAACATTAAATTAGGCATCATACAATGTCCGGAGTAGATGAGAATCTATAAGAGATAACTTTTTAGTACTTTTTGTTCTTTAACTGGAACTTTTCCAATTGCCTTTAGTATTGGACCTAGAAATATAAAATTAAACTTGCAAGGTCCTAAATAAATTAGAATCTGTAAAAGGGATATTTTTAGTACTTTTTCGTTCTTTAACTCGTAAATTTTTATGAAAACTGGACCTAGAAACATAAAATTCAACATGCAGAGTCCAGAGGGATTGAGAAACTATAAGAGGAGACTTTTTGGTACTTTATTGTTTTTCAATTGATACCTTTTAAACTTTTTTTTTTGCTATTTTTGAACTACCAAATTAATAAAACATTCACGTACTTGAGTGGAAGTTAACATATGGACCGATGGTTAGTTCCTTAAATGATTATGGTCAAATTAAGACCACATGGCGAACACTAGTTTTTATAATTGTATCAAAAATTTAAAATAACAATTTTAAATGTTTACAAATTTTAGTAATCAATATAATCAGTATATTCAACATTTTTTATTTTACGAATTTATTCTATAAGCTAAATTTCAGTATAAAGCCTTAATTCCTTAAATTTTTAGGAATGACTTTATACACTACCATTACAAAAAGCTTTATAAAATACGTAACTGAAATTAAGCTCATAGAATAAATTCGGAATGAATAAGAAATAATTCTCCGATTCTATTATTTGTTATAATCATTATATTTAACAATGTAATATTAAATTAATTATAAAACTTTGTTTTGTAAACCTCTTTTATAGACGTTTTTTTTTTAAGAAATATCTTTAACAAGCACTTATCTTTTGACTTACTAAAATCCCGAATCCCGAAAGATCCCGATATTCCGAAAAATCCCGGAATCCCTGGATTTGCAAAAGCCAGTTTCAATTGGCATCCCTAGTTGTGTTTTGTCAGAATTTGTTAGGGGGTTGTTAGGAAATCGTAACTTTTTTTGTCCAAAAATTAGGTTAATTTTTTAGATTTTTCGGACAAATCCCTGTGCCGTGTGGACCCCACGGGCTGTTTAATTACAACCGTGACCTAGCACAATTAAGGAAATGTTGCCAGAGGGAAAAATGTAAGGAACCACACGAGTGTCACTATGAGCGACTACTCTTTTGATCAACCGTTACGGCGAAGTACGCTGCAGTTGCGGGTACATTGTAATGGCCGTAAATGTAATGGGAGCCAAAGGTCTCTATATCCGGCCTTTTCGCTAAAGACGTCGTGGGAGTAAGATGCTGGATAAAAAATTAGCCGCTGGAATCCGAAAAGATAAGTAAACCAAGCAGTAGGAACAACGCGCATAATCAAAGGTAAGTGCCGAAAGTTACTAAATTAGGACGTTGGACACAGGGTTATATAATCTTAAATGGATGTTTTGTATTATACGCAGATCGGTTGTGGATAAGAGAAAAAGCAAGTATTGGTGAGTGGTACGAGGACAACTTGACACGCGTCGAGCACCCAGGTCCGGTAGAAACGCGTTGCGTAAACTGACAAACGGGGACTTATAGTGTCTGGGGGACTGGTATTTACGCGAATAATTTGGGGCAAGTGCGTGGCGTGGTCGCAGTGTTAGGCCGGATACCACAGTAACCGGGGCGAGACAACTACGAGTATTCCCCCCCGATCACCTCAAGGCGCAACACTGGCCAGATAAGTACATTTGAACACGGCGATTAGAAACGTTTCGGCAATGCCCTAGAACCATGCCATCACAATGAACATTGAGAATATCCCCAGCACTTATATCAAACCGGAAAAGCAATACTTACCCTGCTAAAAATAATCCCCAGGCGCCAAAGGGTGCAGTCACAACACCAGCACAGCATCTCCACGACGATACCTACAGAGAGAGGGAAGGAACAAAAATAGTAATCACAACCACAGCCAGGTGACGAAAAGTACCACCATAAATTTTACCACCCAAATAACAACAAAAATAGCCACAGCAATAACGACGATAGCTATAGCAACCACTACAATATCCACATCAACCACCAAATGCTACACCAACAACAATCGCACCGATAATAGGCAACGACATCGCCGCCTATATCAACGTCCTTATCAACGTCAATAGCAACATCAATGTTACCGCCTTGTCTACGACCTTATCAACATCAGAAGCGCCAACCATACCAGCCACCTAAATAGCGACATCCACAACCGACAGCCAACACCAACAATAGTGTCAGTACCAACAATAGCCAACATTAACGACAGTGCCACAAACAGCAATAGCCCACACCAACGTCCTCTACAACAACTTCTCCGAATGTGCTAAACATTAAAGAACCAACAGCAGACTGCTTAAGGAGAAGCATAGGACAACCACCACTATCAACATCAACCTTAATATCACCAACCATTGCAGCCACCATAGCACCGGCGATAGCCAAGGCGAAATTACTGACACCAACAACGGCAATCACACCCAACAATAGCGCTTAATAAATAAGCCAACATCACCATCCATACCAATACCACCAACAATAGCAACATTAACAGCACCTGTAACCATAACAGCACCGATAACCACCACAGTACCCACCCATACAGCTACCACAACAACAGCACCAATAATAGACAGCAGCTCCAAAACCACCACCAATATCAACATCCATCTCACCGACAATAGTGACAACCACAGTGGCCACAGTGAACCAGCAACAACAATAGCACCAACAACAACAATAGCTCCGGGAAAAACAGATAAGTAAAATATAAAGTTTACTCATATTGACATTCAGTAGTAGTCGCCTACATACGTAACTAGTTTCTGCGTACGGTTTACTCGGGCGGGTTTTGTTTTTTTAGTTTTCTTTGGCCATTTCTTTTGCCTAAATAAAACAAGAAATGTCCACACGTATTTGACCACGCATGTTTTGGGCATGCAAATAAAAATTTTCGGCAGTTTAACTCCGCTCAATTTGGAGCCTAATTCCCACCATTCGAGATTTTAGTTATAAGGTACTTTTAAGGTCACTTCATAAGAAGACTCTTCCTTGGATATTAATTTCAGGAAACCATAAACATAAATTAACTGGCGCAACAGTGTTGGCAAGACATCAACAGCAGTCCTTAAGACACCATTGCTCTTTCCACTTTGGAAGGAGTATAGCATAAACTTTTAGAACATAACAAATTTTGTAAATAAGCTGAATAACTTAATAAATATCTAAAAAAAAAAAAAAAAAAAAATAAAGAAAAAAAAATACAATAGAAAAAAAACAGGAACAAATGAAAACACAAAAAGATTTTTATTAAAAAAAAAAAAAAATAAGAAAAATAAAAAGAACAAGAACAATATTTCGTTTCCGAATTAAGAAATAACAAGTTACATCAATAGATGGTTCAAAGTTAAGAATTACAAGTTTAAATTTATAATTTTCTCAAATTAAGAATTGTAAGTTTAGATCGGTATTTGTTTTTGGTTGAGAGTTACCGAATTGATTTTTTTTTAAGAAAGAAAAATATGAATTACAAATGTAAATCAATAGTTTTCAACATTAAAGACTACCGATCTGAATTTGTAAGTTCTCTTTGCGAAAAAATTACGAATTACAAATCTAAATCAATAGCTATTCAGATTTAAGAATTACCGAGCTGAATTTATAAGAAAAAAAGAAAAGGAAAATTATGAATTACAAATTTGAATCCATCGTTTTTCATTAAGTCACCGGTTTGAATTTATGATTCTTCTCAAATTAAGAATTATAAGTTTAGATCGATAATCGTTGTTAATTAAGTGTTGCCCATTTGGATTTATAAAATTTTTCTAAAGTTCTGAATTACTAAATTTAAATGCATATCTCTCGAAATTAAGGGTTACCGATTGGAAGTTATAAATCCTGGGTAAAATTATGAATTACAAACACAAAGCAAGGGATTTCAAAATTCAGAGTTACCCATTTGAATTCATAATTTTTCCAACGCTAAGAATAATAAATTTCAATCGATATCGGTTTTGCTTCAACACCCATAGTTACCAATTGAGCTAGAGCTCATTTCTAAATTAAGAATTACGAAGTTAAAGCCATATTGGTTTCCTCAAAGGAGAAAGCGTTACCATTTTGGATTCATAGTTTTCAAAATTAAGAATTATAAATTCCAATCCGTATAATTTTTTTCAAAAGCAACAGTTATCAATTCCAATACACGTTTCGGTTCAAAATTATGTGTTTCACTTTTAAATCAACACTTCTTTTTTTGTAATTAATAACTTTAACGTAAGATCGGTAGTTCTTTTCAAAATTTAATAACTACAAAGCATGATCAGTATTTCTGTTCAAAATTAAATTTCGGGAATAACCTAATGATAACGTGCCTAAGGCACTAAATTACCAATATATGACTTTAGCATGTAAGAATATTTGTAGAACAGCACAATATGAAATTGTTGAATTAAGTGGCAGGTCCAGTCTTAATTGTAATAAAGTTCGAACTTAGGGAACAGTATAGTTAGCCCGTTGGCTTAAGTTACTTAAATTGTATTACTTTTAAGAAAAATAATAATATTGAATATATTTTTTTTTGGCTTTTGTGCAAATGAATTTAAACATGTCTTGCTAAGATTTTAATTCGGCTATAAAGGTAGGTATCGAGTGGTGATGCATTAAAGGGGTAGCCTTGGAAATGTAAACGGTTACCATGGTTTAGGGGAGGGTATATTAAACCGTAGGCGACCACACCTTGTCCTACGGGGAAGAAACTGCAGCTTATTTTTATACACTGGCACAAAAATTGTATTGTGTTTTTCACTATTACCCCAACGTACCACCGCCCAGGCCCGACGAGCCATAGCCGTGCATATTTGCTAAAGTTGTCAGTGTGGAGGTAATAGTGGGACTAACACGTCCATTGTTTTAGCGGTCTGGCCATCGGACAGCCGATGAACCGATTGAAGGTAAGAAGGAGGTTTCGTACCATAGGGTGAACGGTTTGTCATTGTTAGAAATGGGAGTGAATATGGACGGGTTAGAAATGGTACAGAATATATGGCGTGTTAGAAACAGTACAGAAATTATGGCGCCCAACGTGGGGCACGGCCTTGATTAGGTAGACAGTTTACTAGTATAGCTAGTCAGGTGTGAACATATTTGGGAACGACTTCGATTAGTTAGATAGTTTACTAGAATAGGTAGTCAAGATTATCCACATTTAGGAACAGACTTAAGGTTATGAATCGGTATTTATAGGTTTAGGGTTTGATGTGTGTTAAGGAAGTTTCGGGTGAGTCCGATTAGTCGCCAATGTAACAATTAGTATGCCACCGGGGCTTTATTAACCGATAGATTATAGCTAAGTTTTCGTTAGTCTTATAGAAGTAACTTAGGGATTTTGTAAATGCAACGATTTGTTAGCCATAGTTTAAGAGTGAAGTGAGATGAGGCCTAGCTTAGACAGTTTAGTTAGAAAGTTCGTTTGCCACTCTCTTGACTTCTTAAGGGTCCTATAGATATTTCATATAACCAATAGTTTCACCTAGCTCGTTCTGCAGTTCTTCCAATTTTTTATTTGCAATCACCATCTCGATACCATCTTAGCCATATGAAAATTTTTGAACATTTTTTTTTGATTAACGAATTGTCATATTAGTAAAACGTACTTACTGATTTATTATATAACGATTACTGGATTTGACTTTAGAATCCAATTTTCAGGATTTTTTTTGGGATTTAACCGTCGTTAGCGAATTGTTTACGACGTATAACTCCTTAAAATTTTTATTAGGAATATTTATTTTATTGGATGTACGCCACATTCGGCAATAACGTATATTACGTTTACCGGATTCAAGACAAAAAAAAATAATTTTTTTTTGTAGTCAACCAATTATTTAGAGCGCTCACCAAATTAAGCTTGGGAATTCGGTTTTCCAAGTTAAGTCGTCTTGTCTATCTTTCGTGAAGTTTATTTGCGAAGTATACCTACATATACGTTTATTCTTTTATTTTACCGGTCTTACGTCAAAATAAATTTCAATATTTAACCATATCACAATATTTTATTTAAACAAACTTGATTTTCAGAGTATTTTTATTTGGGCAAGTTTATTCGACAAGTTTCGATTTGTATTCTTATTAAGAATATTCTTCAATACTTTTACCTGATTTACGTTAAAAATAAAAACTACGCCTACCTGGGGCGATTTAAACCAATTTGATTTTCGGAAATTTTTTTGTTTGCAGAAACTTTAAAGGAATTTATTCACAAAGTATAGAGTCCTATACTTGTATTCTAGTTAATATATTTTTACCTGATTTGCGTCATAGTTAGCAATTACTTATATTGATTGCAACTTCTTTGTCTTGGGAATTCGATGTTTTACATTGGGTTCGTTTTGTTGATCTTGCGGGAAACCTGTTTATAAGTATACGTTCCTTATACTGGGATTTTCGCGGATATACGTTTGAAAGAATTTTTATAAGGGTGCTTTTACATTGTTTTGAAACTTTAAGATAGTTTTGGGGTGAGCCGAACTAGTATTTAAATTCGTAGAGTTTTTCTGAAGTTTAGTTAGTTTTGATTGATAGTTAACAATGGTAGGCACACGGTCTACTGGTAAAAACGATGATCCGATCGTTACCACTACCGCGATAACGACTACAACCAGTACCACATCTGTAACTACTGCGGGAGCAATTCCGATACGACAGGATTTGGATGCTACGATCATGGAAGCTCATAGAGCAGACGATTTAGATGCTAGTGGAGGAAGCTTTTCCGCCAATAGTTCTATCGTAACCCCACCGTTTAGTAGTATCAGCGCGCAAGGAGTAAGGGATGCCTTTAGACAACAAAATGTTCCGTTACGACCACCGCCAAATTTCACTAACCGTCCAGAGCCTATCCGATCTGAAAGAAGTATAACTCACGAGGACCTAAGGAATTTTGAGGATAGATTGTTAGATTTAGTACCCAGAATTATTCAGCAAAGCTTACATGGCATGTCGCAGCAGCCACAAGCAAATCTTTCACAGCCCAGAAATAGTAATCAATTTCCAGACTTAAGCCAACCACCTCCATCGTTCGCCAACCCATCGCAAAGACAGCTTCAGGTTCGGCAATGGCCTAATGTAGCTTATGACACAAATAATAATTTCCCTAATGAGTTTACTACTCAACTAGAAGTTCCTACTACATCGTTACCAACAACTCAAAGACAGACATCACATAGTTCTAGCCTACGTATTGACAAATGGGGTATAGTTTTTGATGGTACCACACGTACTACCAGTATTGAAGATTTTGTTTTCCGAGTAGAAACCCTACAGTCTGATTATGGATGTGAATGGAAGGATGTTTTGAAATCTTTTCACCATTTATTAAGCGGACCAGCACTTGAATGGTTTTGGGATCACCGAAGATTCAATAATGTGTCCAGGTGGAGGGAATTCAAAGCTGCGCTGATTACACAGTTCCATCGTTTTGACAGCGATTTTGACATCCAGCGGAAAATACTAGACAGGAGGCAACAGAACCAAGAAACTTTTGATGATTTTTATAATGCGGTAATCCGTTTACGTAACCAGCTTCGTAGTCCCATTAGTGAAAAAGATTTGGTTAGCATAATGAAAGGAAATCTCAGAGCACCTATGGCTCAATTATTGTTTTCAGTTCAGGTCGTCAGCTTGGCACACTTCGCCAAAGAATGTCGTCGTGCTGAAAATCTGTTAGGTAGTCATCGTAATTTCAATAATAGATTTACTGCTAGGTCAGTAAATGAGATAGAGTGTGAAGTCGACACAACGGAAGATACTCCGGAAGTAGAAGCATTATCCACAGTTCCAAGAAAATTAATTTGTTGGAATTGCAAAGTTGAAGGTCACACGTTCATGGATTGTTCTGAGGAAAAGAGAAACTTGTTTTGCTACAAATGCGGACTGGAAAATACGGTTACGCCACGATGTCCAGTATGCCAGGGAAACCCGAAGGCGAACTTGTCTCGAGTTGGGATGGAGACACGTTCCAGGGCCCCGTATCCCAAACCGCAATAAAAGAATGTGAACCAGACATAGTACCTGAAGAATTACCTACGAAGATTTTACAAAAAGTTAACCAGCAAGAACAATTTAACCTGATTTACCCAAGAAAACCATTACACGTACGGATGGAAGAATATGAGAAAGCCAAGGAAAGGATTTTCGGACCATCTAGGAAAATTTTAAGGGCAAGAAGCAGATATAAAGAAAGAAAACGCGTACGATTTGAGATTGCAGCGGCAAGTATTTACGAAGGACCCGATACCAGAATATATACCACAATCGATATTAATGGACAACCAATACAGGGATTGTTGGATAGCGGAGCATCAGTGACAGTACTCGGACAAAACTGTCTGGATTTTATTGAAAAAGCTAATCTGGTTATTTATCCATTTGAATCCGAAATTAGGACAGCAGATGGGAGGTTAAATTCTATAATAGGTCGTGTTAGGGCTGATATTTTATTTGGTAAAATTAGTAAGCCGATAGATTTCTTTTTAGTGCCGTCTCTCAAGTTACCTCTCTACTTGGGTTTAGATTTCATGAAAGCATTTAATTTGATTCGATTCAATGTAGATAGTATGGACACCTGCTCAATAGGGGTCGAGGATAATTCTTTTCCAAGGATGCATGTTTTGAATGTAAAGCAGCGGAGTGTAATAGAGTCTGTTATAGAGTCATTCCCTTGTTTCACACGCAAAGGCTTAGGTAAGACGTCACTGGAAACACATCACATCGATACAGGAGCGGCAGTTCCAATTAAAGAGAAACATTACCCAGTATCACCAGCGGTGCAGAAGCTTATGTATGGAGAGCTGGACAGGATGTTGGCGTTAGGCGTGATTGAGCCGAGCGAAAGCCCGTGGAACAATCGGGTGACATTTGTGCAGAAAGGGGACAAAGTGAGAATTTGTTTGGATGCCCGACGGCTTAATGATTTGACGGTTAAGGACGCATATCCACTACCACATATTGAGGGACTCTTAAGTAGGTTAGGTGATACCCATTTTATTTCCAGCATTGATCTCAAGGATGCGTTCTGGCAGATACCCCTGGCAGAACAGAGCCGAGAGAAAACAGCTTTTACAGTGCCTGGAAGACCCTTGTACCATTTCACGGTCATGCCTTTTGGGTTGTGCAATGCTGCCCAAAGGTTATGCCGTTTAATGGACAAGGTGATTCCAGCGCGACTTAGGGAGAAGGTGTTTGTCTATTTGGATGATCTGCTGGTGGTATCTCCAGATTTTGAGGAACATGTTCGGATTTTGGCCGAAGTGGCCGATTGTCTAAATAAGGCTGGCTTGACCATCAATGTTAGCAAATCTAAGTTTGGATGTGCGGAATTAAAATATTTAGGATATATCGTGGGAGGAGGACAATTGAAACCCGACCCAGAAAAGATTCAGGCAATTATCAATTTTCAGTATCCAAAAACACCGAAACAGGTACGCAGTTTCTTAGGTACTACCGGTTGGTATCGCCGATTTATCGCAGATTTCGCTACTCTTACGTCACCAATCAGCGACACTTTGAAAAAGGGCAAGAAATTTTCGTTTCCAGACGAAGCTAAAGAAGCTTTCGACAAGTTGAAGGAATGTCTGACTGCAAGCCCAGTATTGACACATCCGGATTTCAACAAAACATTTTTCATACAGTGCGATGCATCTGATGTTGGTATGGGAGCAGTATTGTTTCAGGAAGACTCTGAGAGTGGAGAACATCCTATCGCGTATTTTTCAAAAAAGTTTACTCCGGCTCAGAAAAACTATTCTGTGACTGAGCGGGAATGTTTAGCAGTTATCACCGCAGTGAAACGTTTTAGACCTTATGTAGAGCTTATGAACTTCGTAGTGATCACCGATCATTCATCGTTAAAATGGCTTATGTCACAACGTGATTTAAGTGGTCGTCTGGCTCGATGGAGCTTACAACTTCAAACTTTCTCATTCGAGATTCGTCACCGTAAAGGAGCACAAAATATAGTACCTGACACTTTGTCAAGATATCCGATGGATGAAATCGAACTCTTTGATAACAGGCTTATAGACCTAACCTCGCCAGAATTTAGCAGCACCGATTATAAGGATTTAATAGAAACCGTTAGTGGTAATCAAAATAGTCTTCCCGATATCAAAGTAGTCGATAATTTTGTGTATAAACGGACAGTCAGATATGACGGGGATATCGATAAGGAAAACCACGCATGGAAACTGTGGGTCCCGTCAGGACTAACGGAGAAAATAATAGCAAAAGCACACGAACCGCCAAATGTTGCGCATGGAGGGATAGGAAAAACCATACACCGGATAAGGGAATATTTTTACTGGCCACATCTAAACGTTCAAGTGAGAGAATATATCAATCGTTGCGATACATGCAAGGAATGCAAGCCTGCAAATAGCGTTTTGAAACCACCTATGGGTAAAGAACCCGACGCTTGTAGACCGTTTCAGCGTATTTATATTGACTTTTTAGGTCCTTATGTTCGCTCTAAAAGAGGCAATTGTTTCATATTTATCGTTCTTGATTATTTTTCAAAATATGTGTTACTAAAAGCTATGTCTAAAGCTACATCAAAGAATGTCATCAACTTTTTGATACAGGAAGTTTTCTATAAATTTGGATGTCCAGAAACGCTTGTTTCTGACAACGGACAACAGTTTGTCAGTAAGGATTTTGCAGATCTGATGGAGTGCTTTGGAATAGAACACCTACGCACAGCGAATTATGCGCCACAGGCCAACGCGTCTGAAAGAGTGAATCAGTCAGTTTTAGCAGCCATACGGTCGTATTTGGAATCAAATCAAAGCGATTGGGATTTGCATCTGTGCGAAATGGAATGCGCCTTAAGATCGGCAGTACACTCAGCTACAGGCGTGACTCCATACTTCCTACTGTTCGGTACCAACATGATAACTCATGCTTCAGCTTACAAATTAGCAAGAAAACTAGACCTGTTAGAAGAGCCAGAAAACCGTTTGGAGAACAGAAGTGAATTTTTAGAGGTAATTCGGGACAACGTGAAACAACACTTACACAAGAGCTATACAGTCAATGCGAAACGCTATAATGCAAGGTGTCGGGAAACCAAATTTAGACCCGGTCAGGAAGTATTCCGACGGAATTTCCAGCTGTCAGATTTGGCGAAGCAAATCTCCGCGAAATTGTGTAAAAAGTTTGTAAAGTGTAGGATTGTAAAACCAGTGGGAAACAACCTTTACGAAATCGAAAACCTTCAGGGAAAATTCCAGGGGGTATACCACGCAAAAGATTTAAAGGCTTGAGATGATAACTTTTGAATGATAATTTGAAATTTATCATATTAGCAAATTCTATTTGCTAATATGATAAAAATCTTCCACCACCTGTGAGGATGTGTGCCGTGTGGACCCCACGGGCTGTTTAATTACAACCGTGACCTAGCACAATTAAGGAAATGTTGCCAGAGGGAAAAATGTAAGGAACCACACGAGTGTCACTATGAGCGACTACTCTTTTGATCAACCGTTACGGCGAAGTACGCTGCAGTTGCGGGTACATTGTAATGGCCGTAAATGTAATGGGAGCCAAAGGTCTCTATATCCGGCCTTTTCGCTAAAGACGTCGTGGGAGTAAGATGCTGGATAAAAAATTAGCCGCTGGAATCCGAAAAGATAAGTAAACCAAGCAGTAGGAACAACGCGCATAATCAAAGGTAAGTGCCGAAAGTTACTAAATTAGGACGTTGGACACAGGGTTATATAATCTTAAATGGATGTTTTGTATTATACGCAGATCGGTTGTGGATAAGAGAAAAAGCAAGTATTGGTGAGTGGTACGAGGACAACTTGACACGCGTCGAGCACCCAGGTCCGGTAGAAACGCGTTGCGTAAACTGACAAACGGGGACTTATAGTGTCTGGGGGACTGGTATTTACGCGAATAATTTGGGGCAAGTGCGTGGCGTGGTCGCAGTGTTAGGCCGGATACCACAGTAACCGGGGCGAGACAACTACGAGTATTCCCCCCCGATCACCTCAAGGCGCAACACTGGCCAGATAAGTACATTTGAACACGGCGATTAGAAACGTTTCGGCAATGCCCTAGAACCATGCCATCACAATGAACATTGAGAATATCCCCAGCACTTATATCAAACCGGAAAAGCAATACTTACCCTGCTAAAAATAATCCCCAGGCGCCAAAGGGTGCAGTCACAACACCAGCACAGCATCTCCACGACGATACCTACAGAGAGAGGGAAGGAACAAAAATAGTAATCACAACCACAGCCAGGTGACGAAAAGTACCACCATAAATTTTACCACCCAAATAACAACAAAAATAGCCACAGCAATAACGACGATAGCTATAGCAACCACTACAATATCCACATCAACCACCAAATGCTACACCAACAACAATCGCACCGATAATAGGCAACGACATCGCCGCCTATATCAACGTCCTTATCAACGTCAATAGCAACATCAATGTTACCGCCTTGTCTACGACCTTATCAACATCAGAAGCGCCAACCATACCAGCCACCTAAATAGCGACATCCACAACCGACAACAGCCAACACCAACAATAGTGTCAGTACCAACAATAGCCAACATTAACGACAGTGCCACAAACAGCAATAGCCCACACCAACGTCCTCTACAACAACTTCTCCGAATGTGCTAAACATTAAAGAACCAACAGCAGACTGCTTAAGGAGAAGCATAGGACAACCACCACTATCAACATCAACCTTAATATCACCAACCATTGCAGCCACCATAGCACCGGCGATAGCCAAGGCGAAATTACTGACACCAACAACGGCAATCACACCCAACAATAGCGCTTAATAAATAAGCCAACATCACCATCCATACCAATACCACCAACAATAGCAACATTAACAGCACCTGTAACCATAACAGCACCGATAACCACCACAGTACCCACCCATACAGCTACCACAACAACAGCACCAATAATAGACAGCAGCTCCAAAACCACCACCAATATCAACATCCATCTCACCGACAATAGTGACAACCACAGTGGCCACAGTGAACCAGCAACAACAATAGCACCAACAACAACAATAGCTCCGGGAAAAACAGATAAGTAAAATATAAAGTTTACTCATATTGACATTCAGTAGTAGTCGCCTACATACGTAACTAGTTTCTGCGTACGGTTTACTCGGGCGGGTTTTGTTTTTTTAGTTTTCTTTGGCCATTTCTTTTGCCTAAATAAAACAAGAAATGTCCACACGTATTTGACCACGCATGTTTTGGGCATGCAAATAAAAATTTTCGGCAGTTTAACTCCGCTCAATTTGGAGCCTAATTCCCACCATTCGAGATTTTAGTTATAAGGTACTTTTAAGGTCACTTCATAAGAAGACTCTTCCTTGGATATTAATTTCAGGAAACCATAAACATAAATTAACTGGCGCAACAGTGTTGGCAAGACATCAACAGCAGTCCTTAAGACACCATTGCTCTTTCCACTTTGGAAGGAGTATAGCATAAACTTTTAGAACATAACAAATTTTGTAAATAAGCTGAATAACTTAATAAATATCTAAAAAAAAAAAAAAAAAAAAATAAAGAAAAAAAAATACAATAGAAAAAAAACAGGAACAAATGAAAACACAAAAAGATTTTTATTAAAAAAAAAAAAAAATAAGAAAAATAAAAAGAACAAGAACAATATTTCGTTTCCGAATTAAGAAATAACAAGTTACATCAATAGATGGTTCAAAGTTAAGAATTACAAGTTTAAATTTATAATTTTCTCAAATTAAGAATTGTAAGTTTAGATCGGTATTTGTTTTTGGTTGAGAGTTACCGAATTGATTTTTTTTTAAGAAAGAAAAATATGAATTACAAATGTAAATCAATAGTTTTCAACATTAAAGACTACCGATCTGAATTTGTAAGTTCTCTTTGCGAAAAAATTACGAATTACAAATCTAAATCAATAGCTATTCAGATTTAAGAATTACCGAGCTGAATTTATAAGAAAAAAAGAAAAGGAAAATTATGAATTACAAATTTGAATCCATCGTTTTTCATTAAGTCACCGGTTTGAATTTATGATTCTTCTCAAATTAAGAATTATAAGTTTAGATCGATAATCGTTGTTAATTAAGTGTTGCCCATTTGGATTTATAAAATTTTTCTAAAGTTCTGAATTACTAAATTTAAATGCATATCTCTCGAAATTAAGGGTTACCGATTGGAAGTTATAAATCCTGGGTAAAATTATGAATTACAAACACAAAGCAAGGGATTTCAAAATTCAGAGTTACCCATTTGAATTCATAATTTTTCCAACGCTAAGAATAATAAATTTCAATCGATATCGGTTTTGCTTCAACACCCATAGTTACCAATTGAGCTAGAGCTCATTTCTAAATTAAGAATTACGAAGTTAAAGCCATATTGGTTTCCTCAAAGGAGAAAGCGTTACCATTTTGGATTCATAGTTTTCAAAATTAAGAATTATAAATTCCAATCCGTATAATTTTTTTCAAAAGCAACAGTTATCAATTCCAATACACGTTTCGGTTCAAAATTATGTGTTTCACTTTTAAATCAACACTTCTTTTTTTGTAATTAATAACTTTAACGTAAGATCGGTAGTTCTTTTCAAAATTTAATAACTACAAAGCATGATCAGTATTTCTGTTCAAAATTAAATTTCGGGAATAACCTAATGATAACGTGCCTAAGGCACTAAATTACCAATATATGACTTTAGCATGTAAGAATATTTGTAGAACAGCACAATATGAAATTGTTGAATTAAGTGGCAGGTCCAGTCTTAATTGTAATAAAGTTCGAACTTAGGGAACAGTATAGTTAGCCCGTTGGCTTAAGTTACTTAAATTGTATTACTTTTAAGAAAAATAATAATATTGAATATATTTTTTTTTGGCTTTTGTGCAAATGAATTTAAACATGTCTTGCTAAGATTTTAATTCGGCTATAAAGGTAGGTATCGAGTGGTGATGCATTAAAGGGGTAGCCTTGGAAATGTAAACGGTTACCATGGTTTAGGGGAGGGTATATTAAACCGTAGGCGACCACACCTTGTCCTACGGGGAAGAAACTGCAGCTTATTTTTATACACTGGCACAAAAATTGTATTGTGTTTTTCACTATTACCCCAACGTACCACCGCCCAGGCCCGACGAGCCATAGCCGTGCATATTTGCTAAAGTTGTCAGTGTGGAGGTAATAGTGGGACTAACACGTCCATTGTTTTAGCGGTCTGGCCATCGGACAGCCGATGAACCGATTGAAGGTAAGAAGGAGGTTTCGTACCATAGGGTGAACGGTTTGTCATTGTTAGAAATGGGAGTGAATATGGACGGGTTAGAAATGGTACAGAATATATGGCGTGTTAGAAACAGTACAACCCTACACAAATTCTGACACAAAAAAGCTATCAGAATAAATCAAAAGAAATTTTTGTGCGGTTTAGAAATGGTGATTTTGGCACAGAAGACAAAAATCTTCGATGTCAGCCTAAAAAGTCTGAATATGATGAGCTTGCGGCATTACTCTAAAATAGTTAAGAAACTTAAGAAGAACATGAAGAATCATAAACAACACATTCACACCTACTTAAAAACTGAAGCTTTCAAAGTGACACACCAATAAACAATCCAGTACAGAAGTCCCAGAGAAACTGTTTCCCGTGATTCCAGAGCAGAATTTCTGGTCTGCCGTGATCATACTTTTAGAAAGTAAAACCTGTATATTTTGCTTTTGCAGACCGCCAGGTTTTTGCTGCACCTTTTTTCCGGAGAATGTAACACAACAAAAAAGATATATCCTTAGGATGTATCCCTACATGCACCCGGGGGACTAAACTAAAAGCAATTATGTACCACACGATTATAAGCCGAGAGGCGTTAATAAAAAATCGTATTTCAGGACGGGCAACCAGCCAATCCGAAAAACGTCTGCGATGTTCAACACGATATAACGCCGTACTATTTTATCGTGACATACTCGGCCCATGTCGCAAGATCAGTCCGTCTACTCTCAGTTGAAATTGTTGGTAGTGCAAAACATACTTTGCAATAAATATCATCATATGATCAATTCAAATAGAGATGTATGTTTTTTTCCCATTGGATAAAGTTAATTGAATTTTTCGAATTATTCGAGTAATTTGAACAAATTTAACCCCTTATTCGATTAATCGTGCAATTTTAAAATAAAAAAAAATTGATTAATTCCTTACTCGAACAAAACAAAAAGTCGAATAGTTGGATACTCTATCGAGAACTGCCCATACAAACGACTAAAAAATATTTGGAATATTGTTGCAGGGTGAAATAATATTTTTACACATACGCACGTTAACACTAAGTACCCAGCTGGAAAACTCAGAAGACCTTTTTACTTCAGGCCTTATTAAAGGCCTACTTATAAATTGCTTGGATTCAATTACCGTTCTTATCTTACTGCTAAATTATAAAAGATAAGATAAACATTTCCTTCTATGAGAAGGGAGAAGAGAAGGAGTAACATTTTTTGTTTTATTTTTTTTGCAAAAGAACTATTTTTTTTTTTATCCAGTTATCATTCCTATGTAAAGCCTAGTACTCTGTCCCAATTTGTGAAAAATGTTTAGCAACATCTATTATTTCATACGAAAAGTTTGACATGTATCAATGTTACCTATCTCGAGAGTTTGCGCAATTTAACGTTTTCAATCTTTCAAAGTATGCGACATTGTTTTGCTTATGTAAACAAAATCCACATGTTTTTACTAAAAAACTTTTTTTTAAATAAAAAAATTAAATAAAAATAAAAGTAAATATGGATGCAAAACTGTTACCGGTTGTGTTATTTATGTTTGTTTGTTCTCATTTAATATAAAGTGTACACTTTTTTCATTTTCCTAATAGTCCACGTGAAATAAGTGCAGCTTTTATTATTTCTCATTTGAAAAAAAAATATAGCCAGACACATTTCGCAACTTTTTCACAAATTGAACAGAGTACAACTCTATCAACATTATTTCATAGAAATTCCTTACAATTT
Source organism: Pollenia amentaria (assembly GCA_943735925.1). NCBI lineage: Eukaryota > Metazoa > Arthropoda > Insecta > Diptera > Polleniidae > Pollenia > Pollenia amentaria. Next base: position 203,578,321 of record OX031009.1, on the reverse strand, counting down.
TTTTTCATATGAGTTTTGACAGCATTTCACGTGAAATGTTGAACAGAGTACCAGGCTTAACTAAGAGATACGCGAGAGCGGAAGGCCTAACCAGGTATGACAACGTGTGCAAAAAAGATATGAGTTTGGAATGAAGCGAGCTGGCTTTGTACATCCAAAAGAAAGAGTACAGAGGCCTTCTAGAAGGCATCCGTACTCCCTCTTTTTTCCGCTGGGTATGTACACTGTTGCGTGTTTGATATGTATTTCATAAATATATATGCAACGTTAGATGACATCGGGCAAAATTATAAAGAAAATTTATAAATTTTGAAAATAAAAATACTTTAAATGAGTCGTATAAAACAGATCTATCGGGCGGATAGAGAAAACTTTTAATATTTATAACTTTTAACAAACATATACATATGTACATATACATACATATACATATGTACACATGTATATGTATGTATTTATTAACAAACACATATATATTTAATGCGTGTCAACCCAACAAACACGGAGGTTTGACTTCAAATTGAAAATGATTTGAAATCAAACCTCAAACGTCAAACAATTATTTTAAAATCACAGCATTCTCAACAAAAAGGGGAAATTATTTTCAAATTGAAAAATGCATTTTTTTCAACTTGTTTTCAAACATTATTATCAAATGTTTACATTTATTTTTCGCTTCAGTGTTGCCAAGCTTATTTTTGATTTGAGAATAACATTTGATAACAATTTGATATCGAATTGATAAGACATTGTATGTTAAATGTTTATATTGAAATCATTATCAATTTGAATTCAAATGTTAAAATCAAACAATTGAAAAAGGTTAGAGAATTGTGTTCGATGTCCAATGATCATGTCATTTCATATCAAAGGTTTGACTTCTTGTTTGTTGGGTAGACTCGAAAAAAATGCATATTTCCTAAAACAAGAATAACAAGAAAAAAATTTTAATGAAAACAAACATGATTTCGTTTTTATCTTTTCTTAAAAGAATAATTTAAATCAAGGTTGTTTTTTTTTTGTGGTTGGTTATTGTATTAACGAGCTTTACTGAAAAAAATTAAAAAAATTTAATTTCACTTTTTATATTATTTAAAATGTTACTTTAAATTTATAAACATTACAGTGGGACAGATGACCTTAAGATACTGTCTGAAACGCAATCTGAAAACGTATTTTTCATTTTGTTAGAGTTAAATTTTAAAAACTTGTCAAAATTATGACTGAAGCACAGAACAAAATGCGTAATCTTAAGAATCAGCATTTTATTTCTCAAGAGATCCTATTAAAATTTCTGTCATGTTTTAAATACATCTAGTGCTGCAACCGTTAACCGATAGGTTCAGCTTTTTTGACAACAAGGGGCTGGCCGTGATCTATTGCGCAGTTCGAAATGATGTAAACGTTGATCGGCTACACGTAAATATTTAAGGAAACGTACCCATTAGTTGGTCCTGTCAAGGCAATCTTTGCATAGAATTTACGCCATAGCTCGCTCAATGGCTCTGGTGCCCCAAAGTTATATGGATTGAATAATATCGTGTTTTGGCCACGAATTGGTTTGAGGCTTTGGCTGCACTGTTTTATTTCGGGTGTGCAAAATAATTTTCTATTTTTACTGACTCCTAAAACTGAAGTACTTAAATTTATTTTGCCCACTGTGCAAATAAACTTACCGTATACATACATATGTATGTATGTATGTCGTTATGTTTTCGTAAATTTATAGTACCCACATTAAATCCTTCTAAAAAAATTATTTTCATCTTAAAATAAAACATCATCAACTCATAAATAACCCAACCACAACAGCAACAATAAACAGAACGTTACCGTTAAAACACTTTGTAGTGCACTTTACATTTCTTTATACCCTACACTGGCGGATGATTGTGTAGTGCATAGAAATATTGCTTCTAAAACTTTAAGTGTACCGATTGATTCAGAATTATTTTCTAAATTGAAATTAAGCGAGGTCTGCCTTTCAGTTAGCTACCTGGTTAGTTATGATTTACAGCTCTTCGCAACATGAACTATACTTTAATTTTTCTCGAGCCCACGGAAGAATGACTAGACTACAACAAGCGAAAAAATCTTGAACTGTCAAAAAAGCGCTAACTCTGATTGTATTAATAGGCGTTTCCCTATTGTCGACCTCATCAATTGTTCTGATCATAATACATTATATCCTGCTTATCGTACGAAACACAAAGTAAAATCTTTGAGTAATGAACTCAAGGGCTTTGCTCTTTCATCTTTTCTTAGGTGTCTGGTTAGGTGTCTGTCCATGTACATGTACATGTGCGCAAAATACAGCTCGCAAGTTTAGATTTAATTTGACGAAATTTCATCTAGTCCCATTAAGAGTTTCCTCCCGAAAGAGTGTCTAGTACCTATAAACCCTTTCATAACAATCAGTTCACGATAGATCAAATCTCCCATAAAAATAATACTTCAAAAAACTACTTTACTGCCATAATTCCTTATAAATGTTTGAATTGTAATAAAATTTGGAAGAAATAAGCAAGTTAGAGTTCTACATTCGGCTGCGCCGATTCTTTACACTTTCCTCCGGGAGTTAGAATATTTCAGTAGGGAGAGAATAAATTATTTCATAAGTTATGCAATATATTATTGCCAACTCGCCTCTAAAATGCCTTCAAGGCGCTGAGGCACTAACATTGTAATGATTTTTTTTTGGAAAATAAATGAAATAAAAAAAAATTGTTTTCTAAGAGTGGGCTTTATATGGGGCCTATGGTAAATTATGGTCCGATATTCGCGAAATTTCATAGCATGATTACTAGTATTAATCAATCCGTCAAGTCTTATATCAATCCATGCGTATCGCAACTATTTATGCTACTTTTTGTATTAAAATTTTTAATGTTTTAGGGTGGTTGTTCCACATTTGGACTTACTCTTAACTCTTATCATACTGAACCGATTTTTCACGACTTCAAATCCAAACAAGAAGCAATTTGACATCAATATTTTACTTTTCTTTTGAGTAATACGAAAGTGAGTGTGTATTCAACAGACGGATAGACAGACGGACATGGTTAAATCGACTTAGAATCTGAAGGCACAGTATATATCTATATACGTACGTACGAGATCAATATTAAAAAAGTTTCACACCGAATGGCCCTCATTCACCACTAGTAGTGGAGTGTATTAAAATATAGCAAAACTTTATGAAAGTAGGTACAAAACGGACTGTCCTTTAGTTGATTAAAAAACCCCTCCCGAAAATCATGTTTTGGAAATTTAATTCTAGTGTAATTGAAATCGAACTAGTTTTGAAAGTTTATAAAAACATTACCTAGTTTTATTGCATAAATTGATTACTACTTAAGAGTACTTTACACTATCACACAAGTCTTTTAGCCTTTTCACACTTTTACATCTACCATCAATTTGAGAAGATGTTGAAATTTTTCTATAAGAAATTAAAGCTAAAAACCGCCATCTTTATAAGATGTTCCTATCTTATTGTATTCTATTCTAAATCTTCCTATTATTTTAGTGCCATCACTAGAAGAGTGGCAATAAATTCTATTTTTATTATGGGTCCGTGACAAAATGGCATTGCTTTCGAAAACAGCGTTGCCATTTGTCAAGTTTTTTTTTTTTTGCTTAATTTTTTTTAATATTATTAAACAAAATGAGTTCCAAATACATTTTGATTGTTTTCCTTTAAAATTTTGGCACTCTTAAAGAAAAAAGTATTTAAAAGTAATTAATATGTTTCTTCTTTGTTGAACAAAATCAGAAGTTGTTAACAGATTTTAATCGTTTATTGCTTGTTTTGTTTGCAACTTTTTTATATGTCTGGAAAAAGTTAAAAGCATAGCTGCTGCACTTTCCCATTTTTGCTAAATTTTTAAAAAATAAAAATTTTAAAATATTGCTAAATAATATTTTTTTTTTCAAAATGTTTGCTTCTAACACGAATGCGCACATGAGAAAACAAGTTTAACCTTTCTTTTCTAAATTTTATTGTGGAATTTCGGATTTTTGAGTTCGTTGAATAAACTAAAACGTTTTTGAGTTACACGAACATATGTTTTGCAACCTCCCACATTTAAGAAATAACGGTATATCTCGAAAACCAGAGCTAACATAACAAACGATTAGCACCACTGGAATCAGCGTACCCGAAGTATGTGAAAACGCCAGGTGCTCAAGTTGTCTCAAAAAAAAGTGTCAATTTCTAGCACAGTGCTATTGGTCAGGGAAACATTTTCGTCAAAAAAGAAAACATAAGACTTGCGAGATAGCGTAAAGTAGCCTTTACCAGAACTGCAATTCAAATCAAGAAAAACTGAGGTAAGTTTTGAACCATAAGTCGTCATAATTTGAAATTTTACTCAATCTCAAATTCCAGAACAACGCTGGTAACTAGATATTGTTATCAAGATAAAATTTGGCACAAATAACTTTTTTAGAAATCTTAATCTCACAAAAATGTTCTATGTTATTAGATTCATAATTGCCCATGCTTCACAAATTGGATCTTCTTTGGAAAATCAGTTGTATTATCTACAGGTGGTTTAGGGTTTCATATGGTCGGAATTGTCTGACTTTACTTGCTTACTTATTCGATATTGTGTATCTTTGTGTTTAAAAATATTTTCTAAGCAGACAAAACACTTTCAACTTTTAAAGAATGAAACACGACAAGAAATTTTAAAATAAATTAAACAAAACACATATACATAATTAAAAAAAATCCCACTAAAAATTGTGGTAAAAAGGAAAAAAAAAGAAAACGAAATAAACCAAAATATGCCTACAAGATACTCATAGATATGTCTGCTTTCGTATGTAGATGCTGGTACTTTATTATAGAGCATACAAACATTTATAATTAGTTAACAACATAAGCCTACTGAGGTACAAGATAAAAATATATAAATATATTCAAATGTGCTTGGTAGAGCGACCACTTAAAATGTATTAGGTTAGCAAGAAAGTCTCTTCAAGTAATTGCCTTGGAGTTAGTTATTTTGCCAGTTAGCAGAAGACCAAAAGCTAAAAGAAACAAAAAAATTGTACCCCAGTCAAAAAACAATAAAAAAATAAATAGAATCAAATCGCCGCTTTCCTATTTGGATTTTTTTGGAACATTATTTTGACGTCGGGAATTGATGTTACGGAAAACAACATATAACCTGTTACCTATCGGACCTAAGAACATTTCCTAAGCGTAATGTACAATTTGTTTTGGTAGTGATTAAAGTTTTCTACTTGCCACAGCCACAATTTATTTAACGTAAAAAGCCTCTCTTGGTATTGTTGAACCATTATTTTCGATGTGCAATATCGGCATTTGAATATAATGAATTTCTTCTTCCATTTAAATGAATCCCAATATTTCAAAACGAGTTTATTTATCTCGAATTTTCATCAGTTTTATTTTAAAGGGGTATACACGATCAAAATACTTGATGTCAAGCTCGCGTACATGTGTTTCATTCTCGTAATAACTAAATTTGTTTGATTTTCCATCCAGCATCGTTGGTGTCACACATACTAAGAATTTTTTTGCTTATACCATAATCATGCTTGTTAAGGATTTTGATTGTGTACATCACTTGTACTTTTATCATTAAAATCGCTATATTTAAACAAACTTGTTTAAATTTGTGAAAGAGCTAAAAATGCTTTTTATTTTATACAAAGTATTGACCATTTATTCCTCTCTAAAAAAGCAAAGTTCGCTGCAAAGTAAACTTTGGAATAAAATTTTATTTCAATAAATTTAAGAATCGATCAATTTTTGGTATTTTTCTCAAGATAAATGTTTGAAAATCACATGGGTTCCAAAAAACTGATTACAAAGGACTAAAAAATTAGATATTCTGTATTATGGGACTAAGAAATTAGATATTCTGTATTATGGGTTGCTTTTGATTTCCCCAACATCAACGATAAGTGAAAAAATTTTTTCCAAGTCAAATTTTATCAATACTAAAGAAATCGCTTAGATCCTAAACATTTCAAAAAAAATTATTTTTCTAAAAGATTATTTTATAAGATGTCCTTAAACGAAATAGCTAATAAAATGATCTCACAGTTTATTTTTTAATTACGCCAAACTTCCCTATAATGAATCTGCATGGGACCATAAAATCACTTCAATCTATAGAAACTTCATTATAAAGAAATTATATTTTTTTCCATTTTTATTTAAAATAATCAGGTAATTTAGTTTGGATTACACTCTTTAACGTGTGGCGGTTATCCATTTTAACATTTCTTCTCAATATCCTCAAAAAGGCAGGATCGGAGCCTTTTGTGTTAAGTGCTTATCAGCTTGTCCTCTACATTTTTAGAATAACTGCATTTGTTATAATTTTTTTTTTTTTTTTTTAAAGTGTTGGGAAGAATGGGAATAAAACTGCGTTGCTCTATTTTGTTTTTGTTGTTTATTCTTCAACTTTATTAAGAAGTATTTAATACTTTTTTTTAAACTTTAAACTTTTTTCAAGAGATATGCTACTTTCGTGCGAAAATTTAGTTCACTAAGCACAGCGGATTTCTGTCAAAATTGTTTGAACAAATTCATTATATGGAGACAAAAATGCATGAAAGTCCAATTTATAATTGAAAAGTTTGTTCATTGTAAAGAAAAATTTAATGTATGGGAATTCAATATAAGTGGATCAAATCACACTAAAATATAAATGAAAAAGCTGTGTTCTTTAAATCAATTCATAAAAGGGAGAGCTTCATTGTATAGAAGTTCACTATAGAGAAGTTCGACTGTAATACACTAATGTTTTAATTAGTTAATTTAATTTTTATTTATTGAAATTGCTTAATTTATAAACAATATTATTAATCGGTAAACCGATCAATAACAAAATTAACCGATTAAACCAAAACCTCGGTTAATTAATCGAGCAATTAACCGATTAATGTAAAAGCCCGATTAAATGAATACCCTTGTGTGTTCCCACCATAATATATATGTCTATGAAAATAATCGTAGGTCGCTTAATGGTATAATGGTTGACAAAAAACTGAGACCTGAATAAGCCGGTTTCTGACCCTCAAGATCTTGCATTGACCAAATTAGCACATTAAGAATAATTATTAAGCAAGCCATTAAATTACCCTCACCACTAGGAATAACAATGTATATGTTATTCATAGATTTTGAAAATGCATTTGATTCCATAGATATATCCTGTATTTCGTCAGAAATGCGAAACGGGGGTATCCCAGCAAAGATTTTCTTTCTTATCAGCAAAAGCTTCGATGCCTTTGAATGTTCTGTTTCGCATGATGGTGTAACATCAGATCCATTTAAAACTATTTCAGGGATACCTGCTATCACCCCTGATTTTGTTAATAGTGATTAATACTGTTGCGGTCCGCGCTACGAGAGAAAAGCCGAGGGGAATAATATGGGACCTAGTTAGCCCAACACTACGTCTAAAGTCTTTAGATTATGCCGATGGTATATGTTTAATATCGCATTAGCTCTCCGGTATGCAAGGTAAAGCCGATGATCTTTTGCAGAAGGCAAAAAGATTTTTGACGTGGATTACACGTCAAAATAGTCATCATTTACCGATATTGGGCAACCTCTACAAATATAAAGAAAGAGTTCACATATTGTACATATTGTTGGTTGGCAGGGTTTTCAGATTATGTTTCACCTTCTTCGCCAAATTATACTGCGAAAATTGCTCAAATTCGCCATATTCATTTTTCAAAAATTTTCTTAATTGATTTTTTTATTGGTTCTGACGTAATTAACCAAAATACATCATAATCAATCAAGAAGTCGATTTTTAATTTTTGTTGCTTACGGCATTTTGAATTTTGGGTGACGATATGAATAATTTTAACCCGTTGCGCTTTCCCTACCGCGACTAATATGCAGTAATAAAAAAAATTATTTTTGGAGCCGCGCCCATTTTTCCAAGCCCGCTCACTTTTTTCGCGTGTCTTGTTTTCTAATCTATTTTGTATTTTTATGGAAGGTGCAACGGCTTCTTCCATTTACACGTACTTTTTGCGGATTTTGTATATTGTCAGCCCAGCTATGTGTACCAAATTGGGCAATATTTCTCCTGCCATTCACCAGATATAAAGAAATGTATATTGGCCCACGACTTTTTCTCAAATCCCGCCGACTTCATGCAGTGACATCGAAGCAAATTTGGAAACTTTAACTGCGACGATTCTGCAGATATAAAGATATATATTTTTATTTGTATGGGAGGTACCACTCCCACTTCTCCAATTCCGTCCATTCTTTAGGGAGGTTAACCCATCTACATGTACCAAATTTGGTCAATTTTTCTCCGTTCTTTAGATATAAATAAATCTATTTTGTACCACACCCACTTCTCCTAGCCAACCCATACATTGTACCTTATTTGGAAATATCGGCTCTTGCCGTTCTCCTGATATATAGAAAAAGAAACAACAGCAAGGGATTTATGGGTAAAATGAGAGCCACCCCGGTTTATTTGCTCGAATCTCATCCATTTGTATACCCATTCGGCTGAATTTTAATATCAAAATTAAAGGCCGCATATGTGACATAAATATATAACACCAAGTCCCATTATTTCTGGGGTCTTTGGAAATCCCATTTCAACAGACAGACGTACATCGTTTAATCTGCTTCGCTCTTTATAAGGTCCCGGAATATATATAATTTGTGGGATCTAAGATCAATATTGTAGAAATTTCAAACGGAATCACAAGCTTAAGCCTTTTACCTTCGGTATTAGGGGTATAAAAAGAAGAGAAAAAATGTTCTCATGTTTATAAAATTTTATATATATATATAAATAAAAAAATGTAAAAAATCGTTTTCCATATGGCCCAAATAACCGCTTACCGTTTTAAATATTGCTGAGTCGCCAATGTTTGAAACCGTTACCATATTATGCTTTACTCAGTTCCCGCAAATAATTATATGATTGCATCTACGGCAGACCCCGAAAAACACATACATTAATAAATTTTTGTAGTATTAGTGAGAATATACAATTAATATCATACAAACCTTAATGTCGCGAAATCAACACCATTCTGTCTTATTTTACATCTTATTTTACAGATCCTTAGGTCGGTTTGGTTTATTGAAATTGTATTTCCAATAGAATTTTCATATTTCAAAAACTCTCTTATTTAGGTAGCTCAGTAATTCTTATATGACTCTTACAGAGAGTCGCAAAAGGTTCATTCCAAAATTAAAACACGAGCGTGTCAAAAATATATAAAAAAAGTAACAAATAAAAAAAATGTAGATGTTTTTGTTTTTTTAACTCGTCAGATAATCATCAGAATACTCTTTTAGGAGTTGTATATTGAACATAATCGTCTAAAAAACAGCCTATGCTAGCTGGGAATCAATGTAAGAAGTGTTGCCAAGATAAGAACTTTTTTAATTATTTAAATTTATTTAAATATTATTTTAAAGTCTGCTAAATGCAAAAATCATATACATAATACATTTATTAGATATACCTATGACTTTGAAAGCCTGTATATAGAAAACTATATAAACTATTTAGAGTAATTGAATAATTATTAGAAAATGTTTCTTTTAAACTAAATATTTTTAAAATTGTATTACATCTACATTATTTAAGAGCATTGTCATATCTTAGCAAGGTGCTAAGTTTTTGTAATATCATGAAAATATACTTTAATGGTAACATTGAATCAAGCAGCAAGCGATAACACAACCGTCTTGTATGAAAGCTCAAACGGGACATTGATTTTATTCAATATATTCACGATGTTCACGTATGTATGCGACCAAAAGGGAAAAGGCACGGTGCTGTAGTTTTGCCGGGGTCTGATCTACAACCATCAAATGTTGAATTTAATTACATACACAAAAAAATGTTAAACACAATAAAACTGTACATGGTTTTGGGCTACCCTAATATGGCTGACTTAATCATAATGTGGTCGCAAGAAAAAATATTAAGATTTACGGGATCATAATATTTCTTAATTTTCTGCAATCATACTAAATAAGACGAACCAAATTTATTTTCGATTCATTTTACTTTTATTTGTTCGCTTTAAAAAAATGTTTGTAAAAATTTATAGAATTTAGTTGTCACACACACCCAATTTTCTCCACGGATTGAGTGAGCGTTGGTTGCTTAAGCAGGCAGAAAACCATCGTTTTTGGTTTGGCTAATGAGTTCATTGGGTTTGTTTGTACTCTTAGTTAAATTTTACCACTTCAAGGAAGTTACTGGTACTGCGTAAAGTCGAAATGAGTTAGCTGTATGTGTGTTGTGTTGGATAATTTTAACACAAAGATTTATTTTTATAACAAAACAAAAATGTTGCACACATTATTTTTTCCACTTGACATTAAACGATTTGCACATAAATTCTCAACTTAAGGCACAAACTAAATCTGAATGAATTCTGCTCTGCATACAGAGGCACAGATATTCGAACATTAACATTAATTGGAACACGCAAAAACCACTTTGGTTAGATGACTAAGATCATACAAGTCAGAGACGATATACAAATGTGTAGCAAAACAGAAAAAAAAAGAAAGTTAAATTTATATGTCCGTCTGTCCATCTTGATGGCAAATAAGTAGTAAAAATGTTATAGGCAAATTTTTGTTCTGGATTAGTTTGGTGATTACAAGGAAGTTAACAGTTGTAACAGTAAAAGTAAATAGCAAAACGGTTAAAATGATTAAGAAAAAGTATATTATGATATACAGTGTATCAATTTAGTAACCGGACAGTTGTCTATTTTTTAATTAATTCGTTTTTAAATGTAAAGAGATTTTTGTAAAAACAGAAAAACCTTTTTAATTTCTTAAATCATCTATATATTGTATATATCACTTCTATTAATGCCACAATAATATACGCAAACAATTTTATAAGCAAAAAACTGAAGTCTGTCAAAATAAAACACCAAATTAATAATCGGACATGTGGCAAATACCATGCTTAAATGTCATTTTATACCGGAATTCCCCGAACAAAGTTAGTTGGGAATTAACTGAAATTGTAAAAAAGCGTTACATGGAGTTTTTTGCAAAAGAAAATTTTTGAATCTCTGACAAAAAATTGCGAAAAAGGCGATATGAGCAGCAAACGTGTTCAAACATCGATAGAAGTTAGAGAGTTGATAATAAAACATTATCAAATCGGTATGTCTTTACGTGAAATTGGAGATGCTGTTCAAAGAAGCCATTTTACGGTTCACGATATTATAAAGCGCTTCAAAATTGGCAATTTCGTAGAAAATAAGACCAAATCTGGACAACCAAAAAAGTTTACTCAATCTGATGAACGATGGATTGTTAATCAAGTAAAGAAGAATCCAAAACTAAGTGCTTCTAAATTAACAAAATTGGTGTCAGAAAGCTTACAAATAAGTGTCAATCCTGAAACTGTCCGAAATGTACAGCGTAAACACAATTTTCATGGCAGAGTTGAACGAAAAACACCATTTGTAAATGATGTAAATCGGAAAAAGAGATTAAAGTTTGCATCTGAACATAGAAACCATGACTTTTCGTACTGGAGTAACGTGATTTTTACAGACGAAAGCAAATATAACGTTTTCCGGTCAGGCGGACAGGCGTACGTTTGGAGAAAGCCAAATGAAGAACTAAAGAATTCTAATCTTCATCCCACCATAAAGCACGGATCTGGAAGTGTCATGGTTTGGGGCTGTATGTCCGCCACAGGACCTGGACAGCTCGTTTTTATAGATGGTATAATGGACCAGTTGAAGTACATAACCATTTTAAGGGAAAATTTGGCTCCGAGCGTAGAAAAATTAGGCATTTCGGAAAACTATAAGTTCTACAAAGATAATTATCCGAAGCACAAAGCGCATAATACACGGATGTGGCTACTGTATAATTATCCCCATGTTATGGAAACTCCCCCCCCCTCCCCCCCCCAGTCTACAGACATTAACGTGATAGAGAATTTATGGTCTCATTTGGAAAATAAATTGAAGTCTCGGACAATTTCCAATATCAGTAAGCTAAAGATTGCTCTAAAGGAAGAATGGGAACAAATTGATCCAGCTTACTGCAAAAAACTCGTGGAATCAATGCCAAAGCGATTAGAAGCTGCACGTAAGAGCAAATGAATGCCCACAAAGTATTAGATTGGCCAAAATATTAAATGCACCTACCATATTAAAAAGTGTCCGATTATTAATTTGATCCATATTTTTAACTTAATATGATTTTGTTGTTGTTTCTCTTAGAATTGAGATTTTGTTTTTGAATATTGTTAGCGTTTTTATAAGCCAAAAATAAATAAGTGAATTACATTAATAAATTTTTTTAGTTTTTTGAAAAAATCTTGTGTATTTACTCGAAATTCTTATAACTCGTTGTTGTCCGGTTATTAAATTGAGCCACTGTATAAAATTTATTCATATCCGTAGCTAGAAAGATTATATTTAAAATGTTTTGATAGTAAAATTTTCTGGCGGCATTACTCTAATATATTATTTCCAGCACTGAGAAGGAAATTAATGGTTATGTAAAAGGAGTAAAACTTTACTTTTCTTAACACGCAATTACTGTGTATATGGAAAAAACATAAACTAAAGAAAACACTGCCTTAAAGAAATAATGACTAAAATGTGCCATTTAAAAGTGCCTATTTAGCTTCCTGTGGAATACCAATGAGGGTTTAAGTATTTGTGGATATACTAAGAAACAAGTACAAATGCTATATTTAGCTGTGCCAAATCTTATTTACCCTTCACCACAGTATTAAAATCGTACCAAAACCTTAAACTCAAGAGTACACTTCGTCCCCTTAATAAAACAATAGTGTATAATTTTTTTGCCGTTTCGAGATAATAGAGTTTAAAATTTTAGAGTTATTAGACACATGGGAAAACACTAATATCTCAGAAAATAATCGATATTTTTGAGTTGTGGTAATTTAAATATGTGATGGAATCATCAGGCTACTAGGAGATGATATTTCATTAATTTACAAGTGCTTTAATTGAAAATAAATGGGATTCAAAGTACCATGATGTCACTTAGGCTATTTTATTTGTTTTATAATATGTATGAAAATCATAATACACTATTTAATTTTGTATGGTATACACTATTTTATTTGAATTTTTAACACCAAATATATTATTAAAAAATTAAAAAATTGTGTATATCAATATACGTCATTTTTCGATTTCGATTTTGTTATAAAATAATAAAAATAGTGAATAATAAAAATAGTGTATGCTTTTTATAGACTATTTTTCTTTGAAATGATATTCAGAGTAACAACTAATTAAAACACCATACCTGCACTTACACAATTGTTAATGAAAAATTTCAAACACGCAATTATACAATAATATTTCAATTAACCTTTTGACCCACTTTGTGGAAGTAGAATTCAACCAAATTTTGACCACATTTAGAATCAGTTATGTAGATTCTTATTATGCAATAAAAAAATAATGGTGTACATGCGTATACACTATTGTTTTATTAAGGGGACGGCTTGTATTTTTACCACTAGTATATACTTAGTTTATTTCAGAAGATAGTGAAAAAATAAAGTTTGTAGATTATAAGAAGACTTAAAAAAGTAAAGGTTTATGGGTTAAAAAAATGGTAAAAGGCCATTTGAGGACCGACCCGACTGCATTTCAATAATAAACAATTTTGAACTATACGTGAAAACCTCATTTTAACTTCGCTATTCATGAGATCAATATTCTTTCTTAGATTAATATTGGAGAAATTTCAAACGTAATGATAAAATATATATACCCTTTCCACCTGCGATGTAGGGTATTTTTATAATGCCAACTATGTATGCTTATAGCGATCCATTTACTGAGCTATGATATAGAAGTACATAAGTGGTTTTTGACTTGCGATCTCGAACGCTTACAAGAAAAAGAAATGTAATCGAACACGCATATGCCCGATGAATTTTGAAATCTCACGATCACGAACACTCAATAACAAAATTTTTGTTATTACGCTCGCTTGTTCACAAACCACTTTCAAAGTCTAATGCCCAATTTTTAGGATAGTATTTAAATCTATATTATGTTAATTTTTATAAAAACTTAAATCGTATTTAATTACAGATTGATTTTTTGAGTTTTATATGAAAAGTCTTATTTAATTAAGATAAAAGTATGGTAGCACTACTAAATACAAAAAAATATCATAACAAAAGTGTAGTTATTTACAAGGGGGTCTCAAAAAACAGCTGGTTGTTATTACTTTGTCTGTTGTTTTTGTATTGTTGTGATATTGAGGCCACCTTGCTAAGTTAATCCAATGGAAACTTAAGTTGAATTTAAATGTACCACATCGGTGACTTAAGTTTCATTTAAGTGTTTAGTGGAGAAGAGAATTTTGTATTTAAAACGATTTTAAACATAAATGTGTTTCAATGTCAATCCTGAAAATTGGCCATTACTGCCTGTTTGTAGAACGCGAGCTCAAAAGTTTGTTTTAAATATCAGTTAAACGAATCACTTTTGCGCTCGCCTTCTTTTAAACAGGCAGTTAAGTAAACTCACGACATTTTTTGTTGGAAAAGAACTTTAAATAAAACACAAAGAGTATTTTATTTTTATTAATTTTTTCTTTTTGCACTTTAAATTCTTTTAATTAAAACAAATATACAAAAAAAAATTTTTCTTCTTCCTTCACGTGAAAATAAGAGCAAGATTCAAATAAAAGGGTTTATCCAGCTAAAAATTTATAAAAAATTTATTTAATTTTCTACATTTGCACTTCCAGCTGTTGTCAGACGCTTTGTCACTTCAAAATAGAACTCGTTCTAAATCAAAAATTTCATATGTACTGTACACAGAGAAATTACACATGATATTGTCTGGAGGTGTTAAGACGATATGTACAAATTTAGCATGTGAAAAAGTGACAATCCACATCACAAATACAAATAATATGAACAAAGCTTAAGTTTATAGCAATTGATACTCTTGAGCAAAGTGTCTAAATATTATCTGCCTAATGAACCGTATGCAGTCCATTTTTTCCGGTTTTACCAATTTTTCCCCGTTGTACCAATTTTTCCCCGTTTTTACCTTTTAAGAGTACACTTTATTTTAATCTGGGACATATCGATGCCTTACTTTCTCAACCTCGTAACTTAAAAAAATAGGGTTTTGACTTTTTCATATCAAACGATTGCTATTTTTGTGTTCTATTACTCCAACAACTTATAATTCCAATACTTTGTCTCAATTCTATAAATATTAATAAATTATTGAAATAATAAGTTGTTGCAGTAATAGAACACAAAAATAGCAATCACTTGATATGAAAAAGTCAAAACCGTATTTTTTTAAGTAACGAGGTTGAGAAAGAAAGGCATCGATATGCTATCTCTATACTAGATTTATCGAAAAGAAAAAAAGTACCAAAGTACCAGCTTTTCTTCATTTCAGGCCCCCTCAAGTTCACCCGTATGTTAATGTAGGCTATAATCTGATGTATAGAGAACAAGAATTAATTTTGTCCCATTTTCAAAAAGTACCCTATACTTTAATCTGGACCATATACAAAATTTATCAAAAAGTACCCTATAATTTATCTTGGCCATTTACTATCTCTATACCAAATATGTGGTGAAGAGAAAAAGTACCAAAGGTTAAAGAGTTCCAAAAGTATCAGCTTAAAATAAGTACCAAAAGTTCCAGTTTATCCTCAATTTGTGCCACCATGAAGTACACTGTATATTTATATAGGCTGTATGTATGCCAAATTTATCAAAAAGACAAAAACTACCAATTTCGTTAAATTTTTGCACCTTAAAAAGTATCCTATATTCTATTGAGGGCTATATGCAATCTTTATTAAAAAAAAGTACCCAATATTAAAATCTGGACCATTTGTTAACTTTTGCGGTACAAATTTATGGAAAAAAGAAATAGTACCAAAGGTAAAACAGTACCACCAGAACCAGCTTAAAAATAGTGTCAAAAGTTTCAGTTTTTCTTTATTTTAGGCCCCCATAAAGTACACTCTATGTTAGTGTAAGCTTTTATCAGTATGTATACCAAATTTATCAATAAGAGAAAGGGTACCAATTTTGTTCTATTTTTACACCTTAAAAAGTACCCTATATTTTAACTTGGTCCATATGCAATCTGTCTTCCAATTTTATCAATATGAGAAAAAGTACCAATACTTCCCGTTTTTACCTCTTAAAGAATACCCTATAATTTAATCTAAGCCATAAACCATATACTGATAGAAAAAGCGTCATAACATGATGTATTTTGACATCAGTACTATGAAAAGTGTCTTCGTTTTTGACCCCATGGCACTTTTCATCATTGTGATGTTAGTCTTAACATCACTTGGTAAAATTGTCATCAGGGTTAAAAATTTATATTATGTCATCAATGGGATGACACATTGTAGTAGTAGGGTAATGGCGAGAAAAATGCTGCTTTAAATGAAAAGCAAAATGCACCCTCTGTGGTATATGGGAAAAAAAACTAATGGGGAGGCAGCAATTTTGCTCATTGGCATCACAGAAATGAAGAATGGGAGTCGGTGTTATAAAGCATGAGAATATCCTTATTTACTTACCCGTTGCGCATGTTTTCTTCAACTTTGTTATCTTCCGCCCTTTGTTAACAAATTTTCAGTTATAAGACACCAGCAGCAGCATGCCCAATAAGGTTTTCGTAATAATTCTCTTTAAAAATTTAATGTATTTAAATAATTAATTTAAAAAAATAGAATATGGGAATTTTTGCTTCTAATTTTACTTGTTAAGCATGAAAATAATGTTAATAATATATTATGATATACATATATAGATATTATGTCATCACACTGATCACAGTTTGTTATCGCACTGATGACAGTAAGTCATCGCACTGGTGACAGTTTGTCATCAAACTGATGACAGTTTGCCATCGCACTGATGACATTTTGCCATTTGACGTGATGTATATGACAGTTTGGGTGTACTGATGTCATAATGCATCAGCGTTATGACGTCTTTTATATCAGTGTACACAAAATGTGGCCTCGAACTGATGTCACTATAGTCAAAGCGTAGATGAGGCATTTAATATGATAAAATTTTAGGATGACGTTCGTCATAGGTTTGCTTTCACTTTTTGCCTCATTGATGCCATTTCTAATAACATTGATGTCACAATTCTGATGTTAGGGCATCATCAATATGAAGATGCATTTTTCTATGAGTGTATCTGAATACCGGATTTCATCACAATTTATTAAGCGGTTTTTGCGTGATTGCGCCACATACATACAAATTCCCAAACTAACAAACTCACAAGTTCGTAAACGTACAACCTTTAACATATATACTACATATAAGTAGGATTAAACAGTTTCTGAAGAAAGTCTTCGTGAGATCCTGAGAAATCTTGAGTGATTTAAAATTTTTTTTAACTACGCACGCAATCAGGCTCACTCTATTAAGCGTTCAATTGTTGCACGATTATTAAAAAGAACATTAATTTGAAACAACCTGCTTTTTAAAAATATTAATTACTAGCCACCTGCGAATATTAATTAAAATTACACCTCAATTTTTTTCATTATCAAAAAAGAAATTTACCGCAAATTATATACCAACAATATATTTACTTTAAAATTTAAAACTTTGTTTATCAATATGTTTTAATTTAAAAAATAAAAAAAAACTTTAGTACATATTAACAAAAATCATGAGTTCTTATTGCGAAAAACTTAACTTGAATGTACAGATGTGGCTTATATACATACATTATTTTAATTGCCAATGTGCAATGGCTAGAATAGTAACAGATGAAACCACTATATTAATAGCAATCTTAAGAGCTCATTAAAGTCGCTAAAGTAATAATTATAATGCCGATATTAGTTCTTTGGTTTGTTTGCTAATTTGCGCAAATACCTGTTTTTAAGAAGAGCAAGGCAATTAAAGAAATATATTTCACCGCCTTAGAAACAAGACTTCGATTGACTTGAAATAACCACAATAGAAATAGTAATTCTACACTATTCCGGTTTTAAATCAATGCCTCTCATTGAAGCATAATTAAGTCTTCGTCTATATTATGAAACATTTGCTGCCGAAACTTCCTTTAATCTTCTTTTAAAACAGCATTTGTGTCCATAACATGAAACTTTTGTTTTGCGGTATTCAAGTATTTTGTATCCCTTTTCTCTTTCTTTTTTTCCTTTCAATAAGAACATCACAAAAACTGCTTGTACTCGAAACAAAATACATTTTTCCATTCGTCATTTCCTCTGTAACAATTGAACTCTAATGTTTTGCAGCGAATATTTCTTAATATGGACGAGGACTAAGCTAGATTTTTTTCTGTACACGCAGAGAAAAAACATTTTTCAATATGGTCACCTCCAACAAAACAATTTTTAACGAACATGTTTAAGCATATTATGGTTATTTTAACCATATTATATTCAACTTAGTCCTACATTGAGGGGCCACAAACATATTATTATTTTCTTCGATCCTGTTATGGTTAAATAAACATAAAAATTTTTAACACTTATAATCAGGGACCGAAAATAACAGTTATTTCGAAATTTAAAAACAAAAAAGCATATAGAAGTAAATGCTGGCAAACTGATTCCAGTTACCATATTGATCCTTATGAACTTTTCTATGATAAAATAATACCCAGTAAAAAATGTGCTCCAAAAAGAGCTGGTTTTATTTATGAATTCATACCTGAAATCGCTTCAAACCTGCTGATGGGATGCCTGATTTTCGTATGGGATGTTCCCTAACTACATCTATTAACATAAACATTAACGTTTGCTTTTACTTGCTTAAATGCCTTTTTTCAATCATTTTCGTAAACCATTATATATTTTTTCGCTTTAGAACCTTCTTCGTTGTCAGCACTAAAAAAGCAGCTTTTTTGTATATTTAAATCGTTATTATTTACTGCTGTATAAGAGCTCTCTTATTGAAGCGCTCAATTATGCGCTTTCTATCTTAAGTGCTTTTTTTACTGGGTATGATGTTCAAAGCTTTGATTTGCATTTTTTGGATCTAAAATTACAGTTATTTTTTTATATATATTTTTTTGGACAAAAGCAAAAGTTATTTTTTTTTTTTTTGTTTTTATTTTTTCGATCAAAAATAACAGTTATTTTATGATTTTTATTTTTTCGAACAAAAATAACAATTATTTTTTGGTTTTTTTTCGAGCAAAAATAAAAGTTATTCATTAAGATTGATTGCCTTTAAATATTTATTTATATGTGTGATCATCATTGGGATTTATTATGCGCATTAAAATAAATATTTTAAGTCAACTAAATAATTATAACACGTATATTTCTTTAAAGAATTACTTTTATTTTGTTCAAAAAATAACTGTTATTTTTGTTAAAAAAAAATAACAATAAAAAAAATAACTGTTATCATCTGACTTTTATGAAAGAAGGAATAACTGTTACGGTCCCTGCTTATAATGAATGGTTGTTTTTCAACCATAGCATGTAGCTCTTGGAAAAGAGGAAAACACTGTTGTTAATTTAAAACCAAACAATTATTAGATGTAAACAAATTGTTGTCATATTTAACGCTAGCATGTTTAGGGACAACCATAATATGATTGTAGCTTTTTGACGGAGGACTAATTTAAAAATTGCTTAAACATTGTGGCTAAAAATGGATTTATTAGAGGTGACCATATTGAAAAATGTTTTCTTCTCTGCGTGTAGTATGCACAGCAGAGCATTTATTTAACCTGTAGCTTAATGCTACAAAGAAAATTTTCAGGAAATTGTTAAATGATAGATATTAAAGAATATGTTTCACTTGTTGAACTTTAAAAATATTCGCCAATTTTGAATCGCCCAAAACGTCGTTTGCATTTAAAGGTTACTGCAACTCTTTTCTGCTTTACTGATAATCGGTGGCTTCTTTTCAGAAGAATAAATCATGAATAAATGTGGATCGTCATAGTTTCTCAGTGGACAAAATGGAGTCCCATTGTCGGTTAGTGCAAACACATAAATGCATAGTTATATCCTAATGCCTCCATGACTTAACATGGTATGTGTATTTAATAACTTTTATTTCATTTTAAGGGTCATTATTCTGTTACAAATTTCGCTTGGTCAGTAAGCAAAATGCTGTAAACAACAAATTTTTTTTTTCTTTTCTTTGAAAATGTCGAATTTTGTGCCAAAAAGGATCAGTTTCAGAAAGTGTTTGTATTGTATCTCAATGAATCAGTCGGAGCATATAAATTGCTCACCGAAACTTATTCTGAATATGTTCCACCGATTTTAACCCTGGAGATATGGTTTGTGCTATCATAATTCAATTTGGTGCGTCACATTTTTATAGGACGAGAAATCACACTGCCAAATTTTGTGAAGATCGGTCCATAATTTAGCCTATGCCCCATATACTCTAGGAAAAAATTTCATTACACCTAAAACTATATAAAGCCCATTTTGGGAAAATGATTAAATTCGCAGAAACCGTAACAGATATAGATATTGCGGTAAAATTTCTTCAAATTAAGATTCATATGGCCAGAAAAAATATAATGCAATTTTGTGATGTACGGTCCATAATTTACCTTAGATCCCATATTAAGCAGCCTTCTGAAATTCACTGTTAACGCTTAAACTTATTACACTGCTGTATTGAAATTTATTATAATTTATTTTTTGTAGTGCCAGAAATCAGTCTTCAGAAATTTGGGATTATTGGTCCGTAATTTACCATAGGGCCAATACAAATTACCCTCCTTAAAATCATATTAGTTCGGCTGAAACTGTTACGAATCATGATATTTTACTCAAGCCAGTGCAAAGTTCTAAAAAGAAACGCATACAACTTTCTGATTGTCGGTCAATAATTTAATATAGCTCTAAACCGCAACCAATTTTAACGCTGACGTTCGTTTTTATGAAGATTTGTTAATAATATATATGTAGATATCATATAGAGCCAACTCCTGTTGGTGGAGGGTATCAAAGATTCGGCAAAGCCGAATATAGCACTCTAACTTGTTTTTTTTTATTTTCTTAGCAAAATTACTTTTTATTTGATCAGGGTTGCATTTTAACAAAAGCATGTTCATGTGTGTATACTAGAGTTTTTTTATTCCCGCACATTTTGGATTCCCGGGAAAGCGGGAAATAAATATCAAATTCCCGGGATCCCGGGATTCCCGCACAAATTTATTATTTATTTACTTATTTCTCCAATGAAACTAATATTTCTTGCTGGCTATTACGCTTAAAATAATTAAATCTAGTATCTATTACATAACAAAAACGAAAAAAATTTAAGATTAAAGTAATTTCCAGACACTTAAGAGGTTATTTTGATGCCAATAGGATCATAGAAATCAATATATGTATACACATTGTCAAATACAGCGCTCATTTGCATAATCAGAATGAAAGTATTGAAGTCTTAGTGGAATAAAATTTCTGGAAGGGCGACTAGACACTAGGGATGCCAAACGGGAAATCCCGAAATCCCGGGGTTTTCGGGATTTCCCGCTTGGCATCCCTAGCTATAACCCTAAATCAGCAGTGGTGTATGAAGGTATACTAATGGCTAATAAATCAGTGAGTGTTTAAACGCTGGTTTAGTTGAACTAAACTTAAATTTATATGTAGCTTAAACTCAACAGTTGTAAATCAGAGTCCCATGTATTATATGTAGCGTAAAAAGTAACATGTGGCAGCACTACGATAAATGTTAACAAATTCATATGGTTTGTATTGGTAGTTTAAACGCCCAATTTTATGCGTTTAAATATGGTTTATATGTTTTCTGATTTATAGATTTGTTGGCTTAAACACATTTTAAACCAAAAAATAGAGTTTAACTTGCTCTGATTTATTAGCCCTAAGTTTGTCATTCCATGTAAATCTTTTTTTAATATTATTGTGAGTCCTTCATTAATTCTAAGCCGATTTAGTCATATGGGTGTCAAATTGTTTCTAGATTTTCTAGGCTGTTTGAGATTGAATTCCAGCAGAATCGCTTTAGTAGGAAAAGAGGTATGCACCAAAATGTGGAACTACCGTCCTAAAAACTCAACAAAAATTAACATAAATTTGTGGCGAAATGCACCTTTTGTCATTAAATTTCCACAAATTAATTTTATAAGGCACCAAATTTTGTGAATGTCGGTCCATAATTTATCTACGGCTCCATGCTTAGACCATCATGTAAGTATGGCTAAAAGCGTAACGAATACTGCTTTTGTGGTGCAATTTAGCATATTCTACTTTCATAAGACTCAAAATTACTTGAAATGCCGCATATGAAGCACAATGTAGGAAAACACTTTACTACGCCCTTAGCCGGAAAACCTTATAATATTATTGTAAAATTTACACTTCAGTGTGCTAAGACAAGAAATAAAATTTCGTGAAGATAGATAGGCCTATAATTATCATAGGCCCTATATAAAGCCCATTCTTAAAAATTAGCTTAATAAGCCCTAAACTGTAGTAAATATAAATATTGTGGTGAAATTAATTTGGATAAAACAACTAAAGGCACAAGTTAATATAAATTTACTAAAGTTTAAAAAAAAGATTTTCTTTAAAATTTCCCGGGAATCCCGCAATAAATTCCCGGGAAAGCGGGAGTTCAAAACAACTGAAAATCCTGGGAATTCCCGGGACGAGAAATCCCGGGAACAAACTCTAGTGTATACAAACTGTAATGTTAAATTAGATTTTTTGACAGTCTCAACAAAACTCATTATAGTTCTATATCACTAATTATAAAGAAATACGTAAGACTTTTGTGATAGTGTAAACTAGCCTTAAGTATATCTCCATCTTACTTTTTAATAGATATTAAGAGCAACGATCTTCACTGGATGCGAAAAAATTTCTGTCAAAAGCATTTTTGATTTGAACGAAAGATCTCTGCGTTGAATTTAATATAATCTCTATCGAAACATTAAAATCTCAGTTTGAATGAAATCTCGAAGCCTGTTACATCTCTTATATTTGAAATAGCACTCCTGACGATGACGACATTTACCCCTATCTTGAATAATTTTGCCCTCGTAATATTTTCCCTTTCCACGTTTTTGCGATCAAAAAATTTTGTGGTAATTCAAAGGAGAATAATAGCCGTGAATACTTTTTTCCCTCAAAATTTTTTAAATTTTCCCTTTGATTTTCTTACTTTATTTTTGCTGGGGAACCGAATATGTTTATAAGAAGTTCTTCTTATAATTCGAATATTAAAGTTTACAAAATAAGGGCGAGATCCGTTAATAAGGCACAAGCTGATATATCTGTGGTTTTCATGGGTAACCGCGTATGTCTTAAA
Organism: Pollenia amentaria; assembly: GCA_943735925.1. Taxonomy (NCBI): domain Eukaryota; kingdom Metazoa; phylum Arthropoda; class Insecta; order Diptera; family Polleniidae; genus Pollenia; species Pollenia amentaria. The sequence goes on along the minus strand of OX031009.1, from coordinate 203,554,985 downwards.
ATCAAATTTTTCAGGAGAGCGGAAAAAACATTCTAGATCGAACTATGGGCTAGGTATTGAACTTTTTGATATTGGTCATTACATAAAAAAATCGGTATTGGTCCATATTTTTTCAGAAATTTTAAGACCCATGTAAAGAGCATTTAAAATTAAGCAATATGGCATCAACATCTCGCAAACGAAAAAATAGACATACGTGGTTACCCATGAAAACCACAGATATTGCTCAACAAAAAGCAAAGCAACAGGTCGATTGCCTGCGAATTTGTGCAGCTTCCGAAAGAAATGGTGGCAGAATTTTGTAAATTATTTTACTACAAAAAAATATTTATGGTGCTATAAACTAACGTTTTAATCAAACTATAACTTCAATACTAAATATTTCGCTCTGGTTTTTTTAACTTTTCTATAAAATTTATATTTTTGAACAAAAATTTTTTTGATTTTAATTTTTTTTTTTTTGTTGTTTACATTCATTACGAACTGATGGCGTGAAAATGTTTTTCACGTGAGATTCACTATAGAATTGTTCCCTTCGAGGGGAATAAAAGTTTCATGGGAACAAAAATTTCACTTGTTATTCACGATAGGGGTGATTAAAATTTCTACGTACTTAAGAGCAATGAAATTTTTTGATTTCTAAGAGGAAATTTTTAAAACAGCCTTTTGGATTTACGCTTTTTAAAGAAACTACTTAAAAACTTTCAAATTCAAATTAATCAAAATGCATCTGTTTATTTTTCTTACTGTATTCAAACCTGAAGATATTTTAAATCATAGAAAGAAAACTTTATTTCTATTATTGTAAAATATTTATAACAAACAGCAATATCATCCAGCTTAAAATTTTTGGTTGAACCCAGACAAACAGGTAATAAAGAATGTAAACAACTGGTTGCAATAGTCTTTTGTAATTTTTATATACTACTCTCCGGAGAGTCATATATGATCAGACTAGATTTAGAAACCAATATACATAAAATAAACCTTTCTTCTTAGATGAAATGTAAGCCCAATGGTAACAATACAACAACAAAAATAAAACATGAAAAAGACGAAAACTTGAAAAAAGTAAGAAGCAACAACCAACACAAATCAACACTCAAGGCAGAGCGCAGGCGCAACACAGCTCAAACAAGAAAAGAAAAGTTTAAAAAATAATAATAAAAAATACAACTTTTGTATACCCATAAAAAAAAATATAAGAGTCAGTTGGTCTTTTGTTGTCATGACCATGGTCTTGTGTCTTTTGGGTAAAAGTTAAAGACGTTTCAAGCAAGCTACGCTTAAAGTCTCAAAACCAACGGCACATTAAATGTAAGCTAGACGTTGGCAAAATAAGACGTTAAGAAGAAACTAAACGGAGAAAAAAATTAATTAAAAATAAAAGTTTTTTTTAAGTGTTAACAGAAAGTTTCCTGGTAGAGTTAAAAGAATGAAGTTGTATTAACAAATAAAAAAAAAAATAGTTTTTAATAATATTGTTTATCTATCAATCAATTCGAAATATACCATTTAACCATAAGAAGTAAAAGTGTTTATTTTTATGTACATATTCGTACATAAGTAAAAGAAAATAAAAGCAAAACGAAAAAAAAATGTTTTATTTACAACTATCGATAAGTGGCTTATTAATTATAACCTTTTATGGTTGGGTGTCATGCAGTGCTGAAAATATTGATAAGCATTTAATACCACAACAATATAAGGATCAATTAAATGATACTTTACATGTGTTAGTGAACAATGTTACGAATGCTAGATCGGGTCGTACTTTACTGCCGCAATCTAGAAATTCCAAGTTTAGCTTGAGACGTAGACAGCCGTTTAAAATTCACGCTCGGGCAGATCACTTCCCCATTCGTACTCAAATACGAAGGGTTCACAATGGCTTACCGAAAACTCAGCACAAGCCGCAAAACGTTCGCTTTGGATATGAATCCTTGAAAAGTTCTAAACATGTACCCTCCTCCAAAGGAACCATTTCTGGATTTTTGAATAATGTCAAAAGTTCCCCTTATAGACCACAATTATCGGGAGGACATCCCAATGCCATACATTTACCAGCCTTATCACAACAGTACATGCATAACTTTAAGGCCTCACCTGCATTTAATGGGCAAGTAGTAGTTCATCCTGTTACCCAAAAACAACAGCCAACTAGCACACAACAACAGAACAATTCATATCCTAAATATGAGAAACCACTACAGCAACCAGCTCCAGCTGCTGTGGCTCCACAATCTAAGCAACAAGCGCAAAAAAAACAACCTGCTTTGACACAATACCCTGATTTCAAGCAATATCCTATACCAGACCAGGAAAAAATGCAACAACACAATAAACAACATGAAAAGTATTTGCAACAGCAAAAATTTCTAACACCAAAAAATCCCCTGGCCTACTATCAACTGCAATACACCCAGCAGCAGCAGCAGCAAAAACAGCAAGAATTACAAGCACAGCAACAACAAAATTATGGAGTTCAACAACCTCAACAATATTTGCAACAGCAGCAACCATCCATTCCCATACACGAAAGTGCACAAGCTGGCAGCAATAACGTTGCCTTTCCGGCTGCCGCCTCTGTGCCACCAAAAATGTATTCAGTTTATGAAGAGAACGACATGACGGAATTGCAAAATAATAATTATCAAACAGCCACATATCAAGGACTGGATAAAGAAGCCCAAGAATATTTACGATTTATGAATACGAATGAATATTTTTTGCCCAACAAAGATCCAAATTACAAACAGATAGATGAGGAGACCGATAAACGACAATACAATGTTCTTAAAGCTCAAGCAGAACAACATTTACACTCCTTACAGCAATCACAGGCACCCATTCCCTATCAACAATCACTGCCACAACAACAGCCACCATATCATCATGTTTACACACCTTCCTCCTTACAAAATACACAATATTCAAAAAATCTTTACTACTCCGATGCCTCTGAAGCATCCGCGTACAATCAAGAATTTCCTGTGTCCAAACTCTTCTATCAACAAGATCCCTCTGCAGCAGCTTCTGCCTCTGCGACTGTTGTGCGCACTAGTTATCAAACAGGTTACAATCAAAATCAATATGCCTCTACACCAAGTACTATTACAATATCCACACAGTCTCCTAAAGTTTACTCCCAGCTGAGGCATAATACGGCTAGCAATCATACACCAGGACCTTTACGTTTTGAATTTACCGAAAGAGATGCTATGGTTGGAGGTGTTGCCTATACTCATGCGCCTCAAGGACAACTAAGATATAATGCTTTGACCGCCAATAAAGTAACGCCCATTATGGCCAGCATCCAAAGTTCCACAGAGAGTTCATTGAGAACACAAAACTACTTGAGAGGCAAAAACACAGTTAGACCAGTAAAGGAAGACGGCGACGATGATCCAGAGGATGGTGATGATATGCAAGAAGCAGGAACTGTAAGTTAATTTAAAAAGATTGGAAATTTTGATAGTGCTCTTCTAAGCTCTAAATTCAGTTTTTATAAAAAAATAATGCACTATTATAAAAGAAAATTTGCTAAATAATTTTTTTTTTTTTTTGCTTAAACTAAAAGTTTTTGGTTAAATACTTAAGTTATAATGACAGGGTATTACGTACATTTTTGGAGCCTTAATCGCAAGTCCTCGTTTGGCTTAAGCCTTCGTTTAGAAAAGCGAGAACTGTCAGAATCCGCTCCAGAGTATTTTGATCTCCACCAGTAAACGTCTGTGTTTTATATGGTTCTCCAGTATTCATGTAGGGCTATTTTTGGTTCTGCACCAGACAAACACGTTAAAACATTGAGGTTGAAAACTATTGCCTATAGTTAATAGTGAACAACCGCAAAAACAAAAACCATTTTTTCTAATGGTTTAAACATTTAATGTGTAAGGTTGAAACTAACAGTTAATTATCGTAAGGAGTTCCCAGCCAGATAGTTTTTTGTTTTATTAGAGATCTGAACCATTCACAAAGAGCGTTGTATAAACCCTTTAATGCACTTATTGTAGCAAATTTATAATTACTAACGATTAATTTTTGGGAAAACAAAATACATATGTATGTATTACAAGAAAAATCTTTAGCTCTTTGATTTTAGCTCTGCTGTGCTCGAAAATAAAATTTGTATACTGTTCTTTAGTGTCCGGGTGGTAGAAAGATAAAAAACACAAACGCTAATTGTGTTTGAGCAATGACTACCTTAAAAAACGTTTCTATGTTTGTGATCTTCGTACACAATAAAAATACTGTACTAATCTTTCGATTTTTCGTAAAAAAAACCACAAAATTCGTTGTTTTCCATGAAACAAAGAAAACAAGATTGTGCATTGCACAGGTCCGTTAACTTTTTGCTCTCATTTTGACATCATTGGAGTAAAGAGATTTAAATGAAAACCAACATTCAGCCTACCACATACACGTGTTTGTGTGATGTTGCTTGTGCTAATTTACTACTGTGACGTACATGCGCAGAAAAATAATGTTTTTAAAATTCAAATGCGCTATCTTGTTTTCTTTGTTTCATGGCTGTGTTCGGTTCAGCAGATTAATATTCGTTCGTTTCAGTTGTGGTCGTCGCACTTTTGGTTAGTAAATACAACAAAAAAATTTTATAAAAACAAATCCATATTTATAACTAGGAATGTAACGATAAGCCTTTTTGCCGATACGATACCGATATTCAAAAGTAAATATCGATGCCGATACCAATACGAATATTGATTTTGTATTCAAGTTAAAATTAACAAAACTGAAGTAGAGTAATTTCTTTACAATTTAAAATAACACCGTAAAATATTAATAATTGAAATTAATATTAATAAGATTTAAAATAACTACACTTGCTATATAAGGCTGTGCCGAATCATATTTATCCTTCACCATAGTATTAAAAATCCCAAATCTTATTTACGGGAGCCATGTGAAATAATGGTCCAATTTTGCCCATTTTAAATATTAAGTGCTCCTTATATATAAGACATATCTGAGTCAAATTTGGTTGGCATGATTTACAATAGTCTTAGGTGGTTAAAGACTTAAACAAGTTAAATTTTATGGTTCAAAATTGGAGACAGTCGTGGTTTTTTGTTAATATCTTACGCATTTGTGGACCGATGTGATATTGATATATAACAACCTATTCCACATCATGTGGGGAAACCCTATTTCGACACACAAACTGACGGAAGAATAAGTGGGCGTTGTTGAATAAACTCCTCTTTTCAAAAGTAAAAAGAATGTATAGTAAAATTCGAATTGTTGAGCAAAAGATTTCACAAATCCTTTTGAACCAGACCTGCAGTGGAAAATAGTGTCTCAGATGCCTCAGATCTCATTTGGAAACATAAATGTTTGCCCTTTTTTCTTCAAGTTTGGGTATAATATGCCATTGCGGCCGTGAATCTGCGACTCTAGATATATAACAATATCTAAGGTATCTCTCAATTCTCTGAAGTAAAAATTAATGAAAAAAAGCAGAAAAATTTTAAAACGTGGAAATTTCATGACTATGCACAGTGGAAAATTTTGGCAAACACCCTATAATTTTATGCGCGAAAAGCAATAATACTAACTGCCTGTTTTTAGAACGTTAACGCAAAAATTTTTGTTTTAAGTGTAAGTTAAACAAGTCACTTTTGCGCTCGCGTTCTACAAACAGGCTGTAAGGCCGGGTTTGTGAGATGTGAATTGAGTTTAAACTTAGCTTAACGTAGTCCGAAACTCAGATTTTTCCGGCGAAATGTTATTTTTGTATTATTTCATTCGAGACCAGCCAACATTTTAAGCAGAACTAACTTTTCCGTCAAAATTTTTTATGCAAACTTGGTAATGGCGGCACAAATCAGTTTTCAGTTTAACTAAACCTAGTTTAACTGAGATTTTAAAAATCCATCCTTAGTACTAAGGTGAAGTAGCTGAAGGCGGCCTGTATTAACGTTTTATATTTTTTTTTTTTTTTAGATTTGCTCAATGTTTTCAAAAATAACTATTACAACTTCATATATTTCTCTATCTTTATGTGCTTTCTAGAAAAGTTTTAATTTTTAAATAATATGGATCACTGAAAAGCTAATAAATAAGAAATATACCCTAACTTGGTTGTGAAACTCATAGTACTTAATTGTGAGCATTTACACCACTTTGTGTTAAAGCCATTCAATATCTAAAAAGGTCTAAAGAAAATCGGCAGCTTGCCAAACTTTGTAGTTTTTATTGTTATATTTTATTAACAAATTTTATTAACAAATTTTATTTGACATAAATTGTATATGAGTGATGCGATAAAAATCCGTCACTCCTGCAGTCAAGGAAAGCTGCACATTGTGATGCTCTAATATTGCATCAATATTTTTTTAAAAAATTAAGGTTTTGTCTGAAATATACAACATACCCTTGTGCTATGGTGCAAAGCTAAACGGCTCAGAATTAAAACAAAAGAATTTAATTTTTCTGTTTTATTAATGTCTGCTTTTAAATGCTTTATTTCTCGTAGTTGTTATTCAAAAAATAAACATAGAAAATAAAATTGTTTGATCAAAAAAACTCTAAAAATATGTAAATAGTATCGTGGTAAAATATCGCCGATACCGATATATCGGAAAATCTGAAGTATCGCCGATATATCGGTATTCGTTACGTCCCTATTTTTAACACAAAAAAAAACAAACAGCCAACAATGTTTACAAAAACAAAACATGTATACAGTACACATTCATGCTGTGGTCGTGCAAATTGCGAAGCAACAACAAAACTACTAGTGAGAAGCAGAGTGGCCAAGTTAGGGGCAAATTTAGGAGGTACACCTTTATTGAGAAAAAATTGTGGAGCATAAATTTATATTAATGGGGGTTTCGCTATTTGCTTGTCTGCACATAAGTAAGTACAATAACTAAGTAATACTATATTTTAAAGCAGGGATTTCCAAAAATTTTTTGGTTGTGTATTAGTGAGTACCAGAGAGTAAAAAAATTGAGAGAATGCATTCATTTACAGCCGAAATAAAATGTTAGTAATATATTTTATAAGTTGTATAACACAATGGTACAAAATTAAAAAATTTTTGTGTTGATAAAAAATTTTTAGCAATTCTTTACCAATTCAATGTCGCTGATTTTAAAACTGCACTTTTTTGTCATTCGGAAGCTTTTTGACTCTAAATCAGTTTTAAATATCTTATCAAACAATTGGAAAAAAATTAAAGATTTTTATGTTTTAAAAATTCATAAAAAAATAAATATTGCACGCAAATCACACGTTTAATAACATATTCCGTTCCTTCCTTAAATGTTGCATACCATATAAGGCATTGGATGTTACCAAAAGCGTTTTTGACCGCACAATATTTTTTAAGTGCCATCATAAAGTTTTTTCTGTTAACCTGAAACAAAAATATGTATTGAGGTACGTTCAGACTAATGAAATATTTGACGAAAATATTTGTTCTGATATTTGCTTCAAACTGTGTAAAACAAAAATATATTTTGTTTAATGTTCAAACTAAGCTCAAACATTTGCCAATTTTTGTTTGATGAAACAGTTGGAAAAAGTGTTAAATAAAATAAATTAATTCATGTTTGCCATGCGTTCAGACTAAAATAAATATTTGCATCAAATAATTATTTAATGAAAGTGTTCAAAAATAATAATATATTTCACAAATAGTAAAAATGAGCGCAAAAGCTAATTTATTTTTTTTATTCTGTGGAGCAGCATCTTTTATAGTGTTAGAACAGGAGAATGTAAAATATAAAAAAAACTGGAAGACAATGGGTAACGGGAACATGGCTAAAATTTGCGAAAAATTGCAAACTTGGATATAAACCCTTAAATATATTTGAAGTCTCTAAATCAGTTAAAAAACAAAATGTCGGAAAAAATTATTTTTGCAAAAATAGCGAAAATTCGCGAAAAATGTAGATATTTCAAACAAGCCATAAAATTTATTAAAAGTGCCTAAAACTAAAAGGAATAGCAAAAATTCGATAAAAATTGCTAAATTAGCGGAAATTCGCAAAAATTTGATAATAGCGGTATGATAGCAAAGCCTAATAATTATTAAAAATCGTTAAAGCTCTAAAGATTTACAGTGAAAAATCGCTTCTTCGCGAGCATGGCTAAAATTCGCGAAAAATTGCAAACTTGGAAACAAACCCTAAAATATATTTGAAATTGCTAAATCTGTTAAAAAACAAAATGTAGGGGAAAAACAAAAAAAAAATGTTGCAGAAATAGCGAAAATTGCGAACCATTTTTATATTTCAAACAAGCCATAAAATTGAGTAAAAGTGCCTAAAACTATAAGGAATGGCAAAAATTCTAAAAAAATTGCTAAATTAGCGGTAATTCGCAAAAATTTGCTAATAGCGGCACGATACAAAGTCTAATAATTATAAAAAATCTTTAAAATTGTAAAGAATCCGAAAACTTACAGGAAAAATTGCTTCTATCCGGAACATGGCTAAAATTATTTGTCGTTGTTTGCTCTTACAATTTTTTTGTAATATCAAATAAATGTTTGCTCAAAAATTACTAAAATATTTGATTTTTTGTGTTCACACTATGTTCACATTGGACAAATATTTGTTTGCCGGCAAATACTTTTATTTGCTCAAAATCAGCTGTTATTTTATTTGATACTCAAAAATATTTTGTGTTCAGACTACGTTAATGAAATATTTGATGTTTGCTTTCAAATATTTCACCAGTCTGAACGTACCTTTAGTAGTGGTATACACAATTGTGCATAGAAATGGATTTCCCTGGTCTATTTTTTCAAAAATAAAATAAATTACATGAGAATTATAACGTGAAAAAGTTATTTTAGTAAAAAGTTAGGGGGTTCATAGTGGTAAGTAAAATAGAAAGGGTATTCACGTTGTTGGGTTACTCATACTTCAAACATCTGTGCATACATTTTAATTCTAGCTAATAGTATATCATAACTTTTTACAAAATACCAAATGCGCACCTGAGTTTGCCTGCAAAAATGTATAGTCATTGTAACAGGTCAAAGTTACGTTAAATAAATACCATAAATTAGTAAGGTTAACTCTTTGGACTCGTTCATATAATTGTAGCATAAAAAAGTAAGCAATAAAAATTGTGCTAAACAATAAAGTTTCATTAATACATCAATAAAACACATCTTCTTACCCAAAAATTTTACCTGCTGTCACATTTGCTTTTATATGTATAGGTTTACACATAAATTGTAGGAAAACAAGGCTTTTTTAACTTGTTTTTTAAATATTTTTACTTAAGAAAAGTGTTTTCAAAGAAAAAAACCCACCGACTCGATTGGTACAGAAACAAAAATATTTTTACAAGCACAAAATAGCAACAAATTCTTGTGGCTATTTTGTTTCTTAATAATTTCTGCATTTAGGTACGTCTTTTTTACGAAAGAAAAATGGACCCTTTTACAGGCATCAAAGATTTTTTTTCATAAACAAAACACATATCGTTAGCTTAAATGCAAAACAATGTAGATATTATTTGAAAATTTTAAAGTTTTGTTGATTTGGATTCACGTTACATATGAATTTTTATATAATTTTAAGTTATTTACAGAATTAAAAATGACGTATCATCAAATAAATATATAATTATTTTTAACAGCATAATGTATAATCACACTCAATAAAAAAATTAGCAGAGTTTTTAATTCTTTTTATAAGAACACATTAATATTTTTAAACACCAAAACTGGGAAATCTGTTTTATAACTATTACCACGGTGTTAGTGGAATTAGTGATCAGATAATAATTTATAATAATAATTTTTAGTATGGCATAAGAAAAAATAAAAAAGTGTTGCAAAATTTTAAGAACCGAATCCATAAACGTATGTAAAATAAAACCTATAATAAATGTGACTATCAGCTTCTTCCACATAGGACTGTTAGACATTTTGAAATTTTTTATCTGAAATATTAAAAATTGCTTTTAAATCTCAAATAATTACCATTTTATAAAGTTCTTTGCTTTGCATGTAAACTTATGAAATGTTACATTATTCTACATTTAAGTCTTAAAATTTAAACTCTAAATAAAAATTGCACGCAAGGCATTGGATGTTACCAAAAGCATTTTTGACCGCACAATATTTTTTGAGTGTAAGCTGAAACAAAATAATATAGCATCCGCTAGACATGCACACTTGTCGAAGTCACATCGACGACTGAATTCCCTGCAAACAATTTCGATCGAAAAATAATCTAAATAGTTTCCCCATTTAGCAAAAACCTATCGCTTTTGCTGTTCAATTCTTATTGATGTAGTTACATCGTTCGGGAAGAAGTGTCCCACTATGGTAATATTTACTTTAAGAATCCACTTAGTGTCTATATTATATGACGAATTAGAGCGCTTTGGAAGTTTAATATCAATTAAATTTAGTAGTATCGCTGTTGGCTCCAAAAAGTACTCTTTTGAAGTTACATTTTTTCTTATTGTTCTCCATAATAAAAAGTGGGTAGTTTTACTGTTTATCTTTGTTTGATTTTGTAAGGGAAATCTAAGTAAAATATAAAAAAATTAGCTTAAAGTTAAACAAATATTAAAAAATCTACGTTACATTTAATCAAAATAGCTGTTAATGTTTTAAAGTTAAGAACCTAATGTGGACAAATTTTGTTAAAGAAAACTACACAAAATCACAAATTTGTTCAAACACTAACTTTGTAAACTTTCATCATATTATAACTAGCATATCTTTTTATTGCAAATTTTTTTTACAAATTTTCTTCACTCAAAGTTATTGTTGATCTTCACTAGAAAAATTTAACAAAAACACTAATTTTCACACTAAAATTTTTAAAGTCATTAAATAAACAGACAGTTTAAAAAAATCACTAATATCCTTTAAAAAGGATAATTATCAAATTTTGTTCTAAAAAAAATATGCATGAGAAATTATTAAAACTTTAACCAATCTAACCAAAGAATAAGTTTGGGCAGTTTTGTGCACTCATTTATACGTGAACATTTTTTTTTCGGTAACATTTGGATTCCGCGGAGTCCCAATTTTAAGTACAATATTATAACTATTTCTATTTTCAAATATTAAAAATTTCACTCTATTTTACATAATTTTATATATTAATATTATTTTACACGCACGTAGCACCGATCACATGGCAACTTAAATACAAACTGTGCTCTTTTACGTATTTTGCTTTTGTAATATTCACTATTAAACAGCAAATCGTTGCGAAGAAGTCAATATAATATGTGAAATATTCAATTGTGCCATTGTTGCAGTTGTATAACTGTTACAATTATCTGAACAACTCACTAAAGTAACGAAAAAGTATAATTTAAGAACTCATAATGCGATTCTACCGTATTTTGTTGTTGTTTAATTCCGAAAAATCTACTGTTTAACTACCAAATGTGACGAAGTAGTTAAAATTCGTAGACAATCGAAAAACACTCTACCAATTGCTTGGAGGGTTGAAGAGTATAAAAATATGTGTTAGTAGTGGTGCGCACAATTGTGCAAAGAAATGGAAACCCCTGTTTTAAAGCTTGTCTTTAGTTGAGCAAAAATAGCCAGACTTCCGCTACATGTATCTTCAAACTTCTAGATTTTGCGGAAAAAATAGCTAAAATACTATCATTGAATATAATAACTAATTAAAGCTTTTTGAAAAGATAATAAAAAAGCGTTTTAAGTGTTAAGTATTCATTAAATAATACGTGTTTTAAGTTGTGACACACCTGAATGCTCAAACTTTTTATTTCCGATAATACTCGTATGTACAAAGCTAACGAAAATGATTTTGCAACAATTGATAATTTTGAAGATACTTGATATTTAATTTATACTATACTAGCATTTAACTCGCTACTTTGTTAGCATCTCCTTTTCTTTCGTGTACATATTTTTACGCCAAAGTTTATGTTTCTAGGTTTTAACGTGCACCTCTTAAACGTTCGAATTTCGAAAATGTACCAAATATTTATTTGTATTTTTTAGATACGTTGTGAATGTGATATTTTTTTATTTCAATGTTTATTGGTTTAATAGATAGATTGCGTGGCAAAAAAGTTTTAAAATACAGGTTTTACCCGTTTACTCCCCAAAAGGGTCGAATTTCAGAAAAGTACCAGACACCTATCCGCTTATTTTTTTGATGAACATGAGGTTAGAGAATTCACCCTTTTATAGCTTTTTTAACCTCTAACCATAAAAATTTTCAAAACTCCCCTCCCGGTCAAATTTCAACATTTTAGCCTCAGGCGTTTAGGACGTGCGATGATGAATCAGTCTTTACATTTTTATATTATATAGGTAGATGAAGAGAAATGTTTTGAAACAAAAATAACAGAATTAGGTACGATTTCACCCCTTAAACGTTCGAATTTCGAAACGGATCAAATTTGTATTTGTATTTTTTTAGATAAGTTAGATAAGATAACTAATATATTTTTTATATTAATGTTTATTGGTTTAAAAGATAGATGGCATAACAAAAATGTTTTAAAATACTGGTTTTACCCGTTTACTCCGACTTTCAAAAAAGTACCAGGCACCTGTCCGCTTATTTTTTTGAACAACAATAAGTACTAAATTTTTTAATAAAAAAAAAAAGATAGATGGGGTGACAAAAAAGTACCAAAATACAGATTTTACCCGTTTACTCCCTATTTCCCCTTTTTGGTACTATTTTCTCCCCATTGAAGCATGAAAAATATCAATATTGTAGTGGGAGCCCATAATTTAATACGTTTATGTCAATAAATAAAAAAAAATGTTTTATAAAAAAAGTACCAAAAATAGTTATGCTTATTTTTCTAAAGAACAACGATAAGCATTAAATTTTTTTTTGTATCTCTTTTAGTTTTAGAGATATAAGGTTACCGAATTGACCCGTTTTTGCCCTTTTTTACCCCCTAAACATTCGAATTTCCAAAAATAGTGGATCGATTTGGGGAGAGACCAACCCCTGGTCCAAATTTCACGTTTTTAGCTTCAGGCATTTAGGCTGTGCGATGATGAATCAGTCAGTCAGTGAGTCAGTAACGTTACAATTTTATATATATAGATCGACTTATTCGACTTTATTCAATAACCGGTTTTCGAATATTACGAATAGTTGCTATTTTAAAAACCCCGGTTTTCGGTTAAGTAATTTTTAAATAACCGGTTAACCGGTTTTAATTCGAATACTTAAAAACACAAAAATCAAATAAGTTTTTAAAATAAAACGTTAATTTGAATAAAAACAAACCAATTTGCAAAGGTAAGGAACTAACAAAATACATAGATATCACTTAGATCATACCTAACAAATATTTGACGATAAAATCCAAGAAAAGTGGGACCAGTAAATTGATTAAACTTTAATAACTTAGTTTTCAACAATTTTTTATTGATTTACTAAACTTTATTTGTAAGAAGATATACATATGTTTAATGTAATTTAGAAACTGTTGAATGATATTTGATCTAGACAAACGCTTTACAAAAGCAACTAAATTATAGGAATTTCATAAATTATTTGAAATATTCTCCCAAATTTATTTTAAGTGAGTTATAATTCGTTGGTGGTTAAGCATGTCTATATAAATCAACCATATTTTTCAAAAGTTGAAAACAAAACCTCTTCGCCAGGATTATCTATTTCAAATTATTTTATTTCAGCATTACAGAAACGAATAGTGAACTGAAGATTGTTTTTGTGTAAAATATTTGTCAATTCGTCGATTACAATTTAAAACATTCCATGACATTGTTTGATTTCTTCAATTTTGTTTGTTAGTTCTGGTGTGCTAATAAATAAAACTGGTTGATTCCGCCGTAATGTTGTAGTTTTCAGCATGAAGAGATGCTAGAACTACTTAAGGTGTTATGATACTTGCTATTTTTTGTATTGGATTTTTTTAGGATTGACTGAATGAAATAACAAATGCGAGAAAGAACAAGAAATACAATATGTAAACAAAACAAACAATATTGCCCACGTTTTGTTCCCACAAAAACCGTCAAAAAAGCTATAAATCTCAAAAAAAAAAGTTAAAACCCGCTACTTTCGATCAAAAACTAAAAAAGTTAGCAGCAGTGATAACCTTTAATCTGGAAATGTCAATTTTAAGTTACAAATTTTTATATTTTTTTTGACAGTCTAAGATTATTTATCGATAACACACGTATATTTTTTTGACATTTCAAGATTTTTTATGGTATAATCAAACTCTTTACACTTAGTCAGTTTTCCTATGCAAATATATTTGCACTATTCTCCAATATAGAAAAAATACAAAAAATAGCAAGTATCATAACACCTTTAAGAGTTTTTAGTGCCTTAACGGGCATTTCGTCCTCGGCAACACAACGGGCTAATAGTAAAGTATTATTTGTCGTCTCCTTAGAACTAATTCGAACGGAGTTAAGTTTAATTTGGATCACATTAATGTCAAGCATGTGGATTAATTAAAGGTGATTAATAAGTCGTGACGGGGAAAAACCTTTGTAACTTATCATTTTAGGGCACTTCAGGCAAATTTCTTTGTCTTTTTAATCGCGTTCGAAAAATATATAGAGATAACCTTTATATAAAAATGTATTTAATATTTAGAATACTCCTGCACAAATTACTATTTACTTTTTAACTGCACACGTTTTTGTAGTATTTTGTATAGTTTTTGTTTTTTTTCTACAAGAACACATCTTTTATAAGCGATTTGTTTTTACAGTGTTCATAATGTTTTTTGACCTTTGTTACATTTTGTTATGACATTCTTCAAAAAAAGCTTAAGTTTGCCCAATATGCAAAAATTTTATTATATAAAAACATTCTAGAAACTTAAAAAAAAATATTTTTGGGGAAATTTCAGTAAAATGTAAAAAAATTTGGGTAATGATACAGTAGAATCGCGAAAAACTAACTCTCGTAAAAGTTAATCTTGCGATTAAGGTACCCAAATTTTAGCGCCCATGTGCCGCTCTAAAAAGTTAACTTAGAGTATTAATAAAAAAATGTCAACAAATCAGTACAAAAAATAATAAATCAGATTAGATTTAAAGCCGAAAATGGAGAGTTTAAACAAAATTGAGAAATACATTAAAGAAAAACTATTGGCGTTGTATTATTGAATATCAGAAGTAGCCATCTCAAAAATAAAAAAGAAACGTCACAAAATCTCGAGGCTTTGGAGAACACATAGGAAAAACACACAGGAAAACATTGCATACAGCGACATATGCTGATCTTAAAGCAAGTTTGAACAAATGTTTTTCTTGAAGCAACGAAAACGTAATTGCGCAATGATTGCTCCAATTTCAATATCAATAGCTAAGCACGAGTTTGCGTTACAACAACCTTAAAAGACAATAACGTCAGTAATGACTGACTGGGAAATTTTTAGAAAATGCACAGATTTCGCTATCTGAAAATTTGTGAAGAACTTTTTTCATTACAAACGTCAGATGTCGTATCTTTAGCTTATAATACATGACTGATTGCATAATTATTAATTGTAGTTCAAGAGCAATTGTGAACTTGAAACCAGTCGGTACAAATTAGATCTGTTTCTTTTTTGAAATGATGAAAACTAAGTCATTGAAATAAATATAGGTAAGGTTATTATTGCATTTTTTTACAATTTAAAACCGCTTAGAAAAGTTTATTATTCGAAAAAGTTAACAACCCTTAGGACATTTCGGTTAACTTTTTCGCGATTCTACTGTACATTAAAACTGGTCCAAGTTAAATTAATCGAAATTATTGTCTAAATTTTATATTTAGGGGGATTTTTACAAAATACGTTAAATTTGGAGGGTTTTTAAATTTTTTTGGGGGGAAGAAAAAATTTACCTGGCAACACTACAACGTAAAAAACTACTAATGAACTTCAAAATAAAAACAAATGGGTGATCCAACCAAGACGCACGACGTTATGCATGAAACGAATTTATCACAGCATTCTATACGAACACAAAACTAAAAATCTTGCTGGCTGATATTGTTGTGAATTGTAGTGAAATATTGTACTGAATTGTTTTGAAGGCGACAGCTACAAGCGTGTGCCAAGATAGCGTCGATAGTTATCCACGAAAACGCAAAATTGAATTGGTGCTTTTGTGGGTTGAATTGAAAATGCGAATTTAATGCTTTTGGGAATTAATATGATAATGGGAGTTTTGATTTTGGGTATTTAAAATTTGGGAATTTAAAAAATTAGGGCATTCGAATAAAAATGAGAAATTGTAATTTTAAGCAAATAATTATGCAAAAATGAAATAAAAAAAATTAATAAACATAATAAGATATTTAAATACAAAAAAGTATTAAAATAATAAAAAGAAATGTATTTTTAATAAAAAAAAAACATTTGTACTTATTATAAAAAACACTTTTCAAGAATTTTCAAAGACTTTTGTCTTTTTCAAAATACAAATCATAAACAATATACAAAAAAATGATTAATAAAAATATGAAGTATCTACACATTAAAATTATTAAAAGCGAATTTGGTGAATTACTTTTTCGGGGCTTAGAAGTAACGTCAAGGAAAAACTCAATAGATTATGAAAGAAGACATACTATAGAATATAAAAAGCTTTCCGTGCAAAAAATCCAAGGAACAGTTTTCCAGAAATCTGGTTTCATCCAAATTGGTCAGTAAAATATGGCATTAATTTTTTTCGGGGTTTAGAGGTAACGTCAAGAAAAAACCACAATTGATTATGAAAGAAGACGAACTATAGAATATAAAAAGCTTTCCGTGAAAAAAATCCAACGAACAGTTTCCCAGAAATCTGGTTTCATCCAAATTGGTCAATAAAATCTGGGATTAAATTTTTCGGGGTTTAATTAATAATCCGTTTTTCAATGCTTATTTTTGTCATTACAAGTACATAATACCAAAAATTCAAACAGAATAATAAACTGTTTCTGTGGACCGACCTCCAGGATTCACATCACGCGATTTTCCTTTTTTCGAGACGCATGCTAAAGTAGAAAATCTAAGTCTAAGAAAGTCATAATTCATGCTTTCGATACGTATATGCATTTTACGCGTTTGCTGTGTAATTTGTCAATACAATTTTACACTACGACTTTTTGGACTGATGCACAAACGCATTGAAGGCTTTGTGTGGACCAGCAGCATTAGCCGTTTTGCTTTCCACCGTAATGGCAAAACGTTCGCCCATTGATAACTCTTGTATGTAATTGTACGTTTTAAGAATTGTCTGCTAATTTTGAATGATTTTGGTGAAAATCAAAATAATTTCGCTACAAATTTTAGGTTACTTCAAAGAGACCCCAAAATCCATAAGCAAAGCCACTGCTACATTTTCTGCCGTAGCTCAATTTTCGATATTTCGATAGTTAACTGTCTTCGAACATTTTTATAAAATACGATAAATGAATAAACTGAGATGCAGAATAGTTTAGATTCCCAAAAATTGGCGATTTTCGTAGCATTAGCTCTGAATGAAAGATTTGAGGGCCTAGAGAATAATGAAATCTATCTATAATTCTCTACCTTCGATACAAAGTTAGAACATTTTAAAGACAATAGATCAAAAAAACATCTTATTGAGCTACTCAACATGACTGCACATTCCGAAAGTGTTGAAGACGCGGTCACCCCTACACCCATAGCTGCCAGATTTGACGATTTATCGTCATTTTGACGATTTTTATGTACAAAATGGTCTATTGACGATTGGACGATTTATACCCTAAATTTGACGATTTTTCATATGACAAATTTTGTTCAAATTTACAAATGTTTTTTAATAATTATAATTTCACATGTTTTTTTATCCTCATAAATAATTTCGACTTATTTGATTGGCAGTAATTTTCAAGTCTTAGCTATTCATCACATAAAATACGATTTTTTGTTAGCACAATGAATTTTTTCAGAGTTCTATTTGATCAGTTATTTATTACTGTTTTATTACAGCCATTTTACAACCACTCTCTTTCTCTTTTGCTATGAAACTTTTCTTGCAGAAAGTTTGAGTTTATTCTTTAACAGGATTTTCGACGTGTAAAATAGGTGTTTGGTATTTCTTGGTTTTAGTTCATTTTCTTACTTTTCTCATAAATGCAAATACTTTTGAAAAATGTTTGGTTGTGTTACCTCAATAAAAGTTTTCTTAACGAACATTTTTATTTTAACCAAAAAACAGGAAGAAAATATTAGAATTTTATTAGAAACGGGAACTAAAAATAACAGTTAATTTTTAAAACTTATTAAAAGTTTGTGGTTTTTTACAATGACGATTTTTGCGACGATTAAGCTTAGCCAATTGGACGATTTTGACGTTTTTTCCTTTAAAATTTTATCTGGCAGCTATGCCTACACCTAGTAAAAGTTCTGATAAGTCTACAAGAACTGACCTTTGGAGCGTTTGTGAAATCTTAAAAGAAAATTTGGAGAAGAATGATCTTCTGTTCATCCTACACTGTGGTTCAGCTTAATAAGAAGTCTAGATATATCTTACATCTTCTAATTTTTCTAGAGACGCAGATCCGTTTGTTTACTGGCGCCATTAAATATTATACTCAAAATTTAAGACCATGCCGCAAAATACTCAGTCACATCTAAGAGACGATTTTTTTACTGCAGGTCTGCTTCAAACGGAGTTGCGAAATTATCTCCGCAAAATATGAGGATACTTTGTTTTTTAAACAACAATCTAATTAATATTAATTTTGAATTGTAGTGGGGAATGTAAGAAAAGATAAACTCACTGTTTTATTTGTTGGTATTTTGTTTAAGCTTTGATCTCGTTGCAAATAAGACTTTTTGAGTGTTTGTAATTCTCATTCCCTCTGTAGTCTAATTTACGGAAATCTTTGGCTTTTCTAAAACTTTTTGGGAAAACCTTTCCTGCTGATCTGGCCTAAGCAACCAGTGAAATGCGCATAGAAACAGCTTATCCTCCAACAATCAATTTGAGTATTCTTATGAAGAATACTAATAGGGAATTAAGCATAACAAACAAAATCTTTTATTGAAAAATTATGTAGTCCCAAAAACAATTTTGATAATTTTGAATATTAATAATTTCTTACACAGTTTTTATACACTCCACCACCACTGTGGTGAATGAGGGTATACTAAGTTTGTCATTTCGTGTGAAACTTTTTTACAATACATCTAAGACCCTATAAAGTATATATATTCTGGCTCCTTGAGAAAATCTAAGTCGATTTAGCCATGTCCGTCTGTCTGATGAAAACACGTTCACTTTCGAAAAACGCAAAAGAAAACAACAAACTTGGTCTCAAATTGCTTGTAGTTATCCTAAGCAGTTAGGGATTGAAATCCAGCAACATCGGTTCAGTAGGATCAGAACTGTGAATCAAAATGTGGAACCACCACCCTAAAAAAATTGATAATTTTGATACAAAAACTAACATAAATGATGGAATAATGCAAGGAATGATATAAAATTTTGAATGATATAATAATTGACCATAGGCCCTATATAAACCCTTCTCGCGGAAAACAGTTTAGTACGCCTAAAACCGCAATAAATAGCGCTAGCATACTTAAATTTGGTGGGTCACAGTTTTATAGGACCAGAAATCACACTGTAAAATTTCGTGAAGATTGGTCCATAATTTACCCTAGGCCCCATATAAACCCTACTCTTGGAAAATAGTTTATCGCACAAAAAACCAAATAAAGCCCACTTTGTGAAAATAATTTAATTCGAATAAAACCATCACAGATATAGATATTGCGGTAAAATGTCTTACTTAAATTCATATGGCCAGAAAACAAATTATGCAAATTTGTGAAATTTACTATTAACGCTAAAACTAATTACACTGCTGTATTGAAATTTATTCTAATTTATTTTTTGTAATACCAGAAATCAGTGTTCAGATTGGGATGATTGGTCCATAATTTACCATAGGTCCAATACAAATTATCCTACTAAAAATTATGTAAGTTCGCCTAAAACTTTTACGAATCATGATATTTAACTCAAGCCAGTTCAAAGTTCTAACATGAAACGCATAAAATGTTCTTATTGTCCGTCAATAATTTAATTCGTGTTTAAACCGAAACTCATTTTAATGCGGACGTTCGTTTTTGAGAGGCTTGATTAATAATATATATGTTTTTATCATATAGAGCCCACTCCTGTCGGTGGAGGGTATCAAAGATTCCGCACACCCAAATTGTTTAAAAAAAAAATCATTTTACCAATTTAAATTCATTTCGTTGTTTTTTGAATTTTATTAAAATTAATTTTAAATATTAATGAATAATCTCTTCCACTGTAATTTTGTATAATAAAGAAATTACTCTACTTGAGTTTAATTTTACCTTGAATTTAAAGTTTATATTCGTATCGGTATCGGCGATATTACTTTTGCAAAAAAAAAATTTAAATTTAAAAGTCATAACCTTGCTGTACACGGATCTCCACCTAAGGGATAAAGGGATCGTTTAAATGATATATCACCCATTGGTATTACCAATGCAAATCAGGCCAATTAATAGAAAATGTGACAAATAGATCAAAAATGGCTGACAAGAGTATGCATACTTAAGAAAAGCCATTGAGAGATTGGAAGATTTATCTTCTCCTTTTTATAGTCCTACTTTCCTGGAATTCTTTAGAACAAATATATGGTAGCGGCTAGAGGCTCATGGCAGTTTCTGCTGTGTCGATATTATACCCTCGGACATTGAAAATATATGGGCATGTCAGGTGCATGCATACCCAGGATGCGGCAAACATCTAAAATCACAGGGTTCTTGTGGTTTTCGGATTTCTTGAGTCCCTTTGTTCATATGGCTCTATGAGAGTCAGTAGTCTTCGGTTCTCCCGTATTGGTCTGACTATTGACTGAGGTATTCGTTGGTATGCTTCTCGCAAGAAATGCTTTCTGTCTCATAAAGATTTTCTTGTGGAAAGCTTTCTCTTCTTTGAATGGATACTTTCGGGGATTGCGTAGTGGCTGTGGTTTAAACCATAAGTCGCGCGGTGGAACTCTCCACATGCAAGTTTGATTTTAACCCTTGTGGGAAAGTTGGGACCGTGGAGATCCCTAGTTGCTGTTGCTATTCAACAGAAGCTGCTGGGTAAACGATAGCTCCGGCTCATAAACAAGGGATGAGAGTATAATTTTTGTGTGATTATACACTCGAATTGCGACCTGTGTGTGAAAATGATCCTAACATACAAAGGGGCATTTGGTATGTGAATGTATTAACTCACCATGTGGTTGAAATCCACAATGATATTAGGCCATATGGCAGGTGCTCATGTAATTCAAATTCAAAACTGTAACCGGATCGCTTTATGAGCTTTTGCTATATAACATACATGAAGTAGCATTTAAGTGAAGATAGTTCCAACTTCTAAAAAATTGTTCTTTTATTTGACTGATGTTTTTTTTATATTAATGTCTTACTTTCGCCAAAACAGGTTTGATTTTCAGGGAGGAATATTCAGTTAAATCTTTAATTGAAACCTCCCAAAAAAAAAAAATTTAATTAAATTAAAATATTTTTCAGATCGCCTTACAATTAAATTGCATTTGTTTTACCCACTTCAATTATGTTTTATTTCAGAATCTATATGGCCGCCAACCACTGGTCAGCAGTGATTCAAAATCAACTAGCACCACAGAGTCACCGCCTAGTGAACAAAAAGATACAGAAGAATATTGTGAGCGCATCTGTGCAATTGTTGAAGATGAAAATGAAGAAATTGTCTGTGGTTCGGATGGTTACATGTACACGAGTGAGGCACAAATGGAATGTTATGCTTCTTGTTTGCATATTGGTAAGTTGTGGATGTGGTATATAATTAATTAATTTGTAAATTTATTTTAAAGTTATTGGTTGATGCACAAATATATGGGGGAAAGTGAAAAAATTAATGTTTCTATTTTTCTTTGTACTATTTCAGATGTAACGATACAAGGAAAGGGCTCTTGTTCCAAAAGATAAGCCATCCTGTGCATATTTATTATATTAACTCAATTAGTAAAATAATTAATTTATTTCTTTAGTATAAGTACTCGTATTACAAACTGTTATATATTAGGGGATAAAAAATGAAAATAGCAAGAAAATAAATTATAAAATTTCACATTAATTTTTTTTTTCGTTCTTGTAAAATGCTTGTTATTGGGAGAACCAATAAATATTTTCTCTTTGTCTTTATTAAATATAGAATTTTAGTTTTATGCTTTTGAATAACGCAGGCCTGCGATATTTGGAAATTTTCGGATATTTTAGCCTGAAGCTAGAAAAATCCGGTTTTCGCTATATTCATGGTATTTTCGCTGTACTAAGTTTTTCATTCCGTAGATATACTCTGACTCTTTGAGTTATTCTAAGTCGATTTAGCCATGCCTGTCCGTCTTTTGAAAACACGATCACTTTCGAACAACTAAAAAGTAAAGAACAATATTGGTGCCAAGTGCTTCTAGTTACCCTAACCAGTTTGGGACTGAAATCCAATAATATCGGTAGAATAAGTGCTATGAATCCATATCTGGAACCACCACCCTAAAAACTTGATAAGTTTGTTACAAAACCCAACATAAATGGTAATGAAATTCAACATATTTTTTTGCAAAAAATCGTTTTATATGACAAGAAATCATACTACTATATTTCGTAAAGATCGGCCCATAATTTACCATAGGCCACATATTAGTTTAGACTGACATACATCATGAAAAGTGTATGTTTTATAGTTATTTTCGCTTCTATGTATAAACTACTGAGTTTCTCGAACGCAGCTTTCAGGAAATTGTATGCTGTGGTTAACTTCTTCAACATGTCAAATAATTTGAAGTTGTTCAACATCATTTTGAAGTGTCTTAAAATTTTTTATCGCGCCAACTTTCAGTCGTAGACTAATCCCGGGATTATGATTGTTTTTAAATATATAGTCTAATCGTCCTATTACCTGTATACATATGGGCTTAGGTCAAGCTATGTAATTTTAATATGATGCACGTGTCGTGTACAAAGAAAAAAGTGTTTTATCAATTAAAAAAGTGGTTAAAAAAGTTATTAAATTTAATTAATGTGATAATTGAATCAATTAATTTTTTTTAGTTGAAAGAAAATTTAAAATTGAATTTCAATTATATTAACATTTTAGTTGTTTTGAAATAAATTTTCAATTAAAATTTTAATTAAATAACAAAAAATCTTAATTGACTTTTTTCGTTTAAAATAAAATAATTAAAACATGTAGAACTGTTGTTGGGAATTGTCAATATTTAATTAAATAAATTAACACATTGTTTGATTAAAATTAAAAATATCATTTATTGAAAAAAAATATTCACAATTTTACAATTTTTAGTAATCTATATAATCATTTTGGTAATAGGTACAAAATCAACAAATTATTTGCTTGATATTATGAATTTGGTATAAATTTGGTGATTGGAGAAATTTAATAATTTTTTTTTTTTTTTACTATTTGTGCGCCAACACAATTTCTATATTAGGTGCGTACCTTTAATTGTACAGCCTGTGTCTGAACCTGAACTTAGGGAGGAGAACTTTACAGAGAATCTCAGGTAAGCGTTACAGAATGAAAAACCAAAATCATATTGTATATCTAAACAATAAGAATTGAACCATATCTTTTTTAAAACTTTTACCTCTAGCAAAAAATGGGACAAGGACGGGCATCTGGAAATTTTTGCATTAAGTAAAGGAATAATCAAAGAACTTATTTTGAAAATATGACATATGTATATAGAAATTTATAATTTTTTTTTTTTTGCATAAAAGTTGAGAAATATTAAAATAATGGATAATTGCTAAATATCGATTTACCTGGACAAACACAAAGCAAACAGTACAATTTTGTTTTTATTCTTTTCTCAATAAATAGATATATTAATGGAATCAAAAAGAATGACGATCCGTTACCTAGTTTTCGGACACAATATCTGAAAGCGGACCAAATTACCTAAAAATTTTCTGTTTTTTTGAACACTGAAAATCCCTTAACTTTGAACCAATCGTTAGACAATTTCCTGTAAAATAAGCTAATTCAATATTTTAAGTGGCACATAAAATGTTTGCCTTTTGCAACCTCACTTGTTTTTCAGGCGCCACCGCGTAGACTGCATTAATTGAAAACAAACCATTAATTACAAATTAATGTTTGTATGAAACAGGTATTTGTTGTTTATTAGCTCCTCACATAATAAGGCCGAATATATTTATCCCTTTTAAAGCTTTTTATAAATTTTGGCATCGATTTGTTAGTGCATATTTTTGCATATGTTACCCCTTACATAATTTGAATTGCATAATTTATCTAAAAAATCTTTTTTAAGTTTTTAGCGCATATTTTGATACATGCCAAATTTTTTTAGTTGCTTACAAGAGGTTTCGCAGCTAGTAAAATTTTTTTTTCAAAATTCTGGTTTTTCTGTTTTAAATATCTGTCTGTATACCCAACGTTTTACTTGAATTTCGTCATCTACATTTAATTTTTACTCTAAAATTGTAAGCCAAAGCAGGTTGTCATCAAAGATAAATGTTATTATAAACTTTCAACAAAAATATTTTTTCAACTTAAAGATATTTATACAAATTACTTTTATTCGTTGGGGTTACATTCGCCTACCTAAAATGGACATTAGGGCAGTCCTCATTTATCCTTTGTATGAAATATGGGATGATATTTGCGACTCAAATTTTTAAACTGAATTCGAATTAGACGCCGTAGTTTTTTAATAATTAAAAAACAATTGGTTTTAATATTGGGATACTTTTTTGGAATAGTAATCTTTCGTTTAACATTAAAAAAATTGCTGATAGGGTTTTGTGAAAAAAGAAAAATCCTAACATTATATTTCAAATGGCACAAAAATGACTAAAGGCTTCATTTAATTTTCCGGATTTCACCATTTTATAAATTTTTTTTCCTCATTGAAATATAAAAAAATTCATTATTGTAGTGGAAGCCCATAATTGAGAACGTAAATTGCAAAGACTGGGGAAAAATGTTTTGTTAAGAAAGTCCCAAAAATAGGTAATATTTTCATCCCTTAAACAAATTTGTATTTTTTGGATAAGTTCCGAATGTAAAACAGTTTTTATTTCTATGTTTATTGCCTTTAATTGCAAAAATTAATGGTTTAATTTTAATTCTTGTTCAGAACAAAATGAACTGCGATGCTACTTTTTTTCTATTTGTATATAAAAGTTAAGTTGAGCAATTGTCGTACTATTAGGCAATTTCTCCGGTTATGTTGAATAAAATGAATCATGAATTGGATTTTTTTTATTTAGGAGGTGAAAGAAGAATTCGGGGTTTCATCAATAATAAAAGATAAAAAACCCTTTGTTAACAATAAAAGTTTTTATAAGGGAAAAACAAAAATCTATTTATTAAATAAAAAAGTTAATCTTGTTACGTCTTAAGGATTGAAAATTTTTTAAAAACAAAAATTTCCAATCCTGAAGACGTAACACAACGGAGTTATGAAAATTCGATAGAAAAATAAAGATTAACTTTTTTATTAAATAAAGAGATTTTTGTTTTCCCTTATAAAAACTTTTATTGTTAACAAAGGGTTTTTTATCTTTTATTATTGATGAAAACCCGAATTCTTCTTTCACCTCCTAAATAAAAAAAATCCAATTCATGATTCATTTTATTCAACATATGTAAGCAAATATAAATTTATAAATGCTTTCCCAAGTCTAAGAATAATTAATGGGTACTCAAATATTCCTGTATATTCGTCACTACTTTAACTTGCAAATTTTGGCTGGCAAAGTGTTCAATTACTTTTTAGTCTTTATGAGAGCAATTTCTTTACTTAATCTCTCTTTGCAAGTTTCTGCTAGTAAAGTAAATGAACACACCTAATCATAATTGTTTCATCAATATGAACCACAAATTAAATAAGTCTACTTTCACACGTTTCATCTTTTGATGCTCAACTTCGTTTCAATTCCCTTTTAAAGATGCCATTATGTTCACACGCAGCAACCGGTTTCAACTTTTTTGCTTCAAAACAACAACACTTTTATTCAAAGCGAACCAAAGAGAAAAAGAAAAGAAAAAAAATTACATGCAGCCATTGTTGTGCGAGAGAGAACACAAAGCGTACTGCCCGGCATCTCCGTACCAACCCCTATTCTTCTTGCTTCCCTCTCCATAAAACATAAGAGTTGAGCATCAAAAGATGAAACGTGTGAATGTAGACTAAAGAATTAATTATTAAATTAATTTCGTGATATCGTTAACATGATAATGTTTTTTAAACCCAAAAATAAAGCTTTTTTCATAAGATGTTTTCGCTTCGAGAACATTTTAAAAATAAACTTTCAACTGTATAAACTCTCAAGTTTCTTGCAAGACTTTCGGATATTTTTCGACATTTTCGTCGATAATACATATGGGCAGTTCCATCGAAAACTCTACTTTTTGTAGTAAATTAAATTGTTTGTCAAAAAATTGAATAATATGTATAATTTACTTTCTTATATTTTGGTGTAAAGCGCAACTACTTTCTAGCGTTACATTGAAAAAAGTAGACTTTTCTCTAGAAATTCCCATATGTACCTTAAACGAGCAAAGATTTTTAAATTTGATTACTTGGAAAATAAATCTATATAAGTTTAAAGCTTCCTAAAAATGGTTTTATACAAAAAGTCTTGCTAAATTCGCAGACTTATGCAATTTTGTAATGCAAGTCAAAATCCACTTCTGTTTTTTTTTCAACGTCAAGCCAGGGCATATTTTTGCTTATATCTTCTAATCCTTAGGGTTGATTGTTGTAAATTTTTCTGAATATAGGGGTTCTCCATTACTTTGCAAATATAAAAAAACTTTTTAACAAATTTGACATCTTCATTAAATTTTTTTTAAATTTTGTCGGACAAATATTATGTCACGTCACATAAACACTACTTGCAAGTAATTACTTGCATGTGTAAAGGCAGGTGTTAATACATATTAGTTTATTATGTTCTTTTGTTTATTTGTTTATTTGCAAGAATTAAATTTCATAATCAATAAATATAAGTTCATTGCATTTGCTTCTTTTTATTTATGTCGCAATCATAAAATTGTTATATTAATCACTTTCTTAAGCCAATGACTTGATGATGTTTAGCAAGCACTTTTATTTATTAAGTAGGTCAAGTTTTTTATTGTACAATTAATTTTTTATTAGGCATTTACTTATTATTGTTGTATTAAGCATTTAATTTTGTTGCATCTTTAAGCATTGATCTACAGTTAAGTGTATATATTTTATTATAGTTGTAGGTAAGCATAATTTTAATATAAAAGAATGTAAAATAAATTTTGGCATACCAGTGTGCTTTTAGAAACGAAATTTTAACTGTTTTTTATTTGGTACACTATCCTGCAGTTTAAAGTGTTTGTCAGGAAAAACAAAAAACAAACAAAGATCCTTCAGGTTAAAGTAAACTCAAAACTCTTATATCCTTCCAAAGAGCACATTTTCTCTTAACAGCAGGACTAGTCACATCCTTTAGTTGCATCCAAATCGTGTATTATATCGCTAATATGACTATAAGCCTTATTCACATATTTATTACAACGACAACAGGCTAATGGTTTTCTGTATAAACAGTTTTAAAAATAATAATAAAATATTTCATCTCTGATACCAAGACAAGTGGAGAGTTGGTGACAACAATTAAGCGATTTAATTATTAGTTCTTTTATATGGTTTGTGGCTTCGGAAACGAAAAGGTACTTGGTACATGTTGCTAATGTCACTATAAAGCTCATAATTTGTTTTAATTTTATCTTTACTAGCCGCTGATAGATGGAATATGTGTCATATATGCTTATATCGATAAATGGGCTAGGTATTACGCAAATACTTTTTTTAAATTTACTTAAAGCGGCAGAAAAAATATTTTCTTTTAAATTTATTTAAAGCGGCAGAATATAAAGATATGTAAAATGGACTATATATGTATATCGCTAATGTGACTGAAAACGATATTGTCTGTAAACGAAAACACACTTCTTTCTAAGCTAGAAATAATTATATTGAAAAGCTCTTTTTGATACATATTTATTGAAGTAGAAGAAGAAGTATAAAATAGAGATATACATACACAGAAAAAAGTGTTTTATCAATTAAAAAAATGGTTTAAAAAGTATTTAAATTTGATTAATTTGATAATTAAATCAATTATTTTTTTAGTTGAAAGAAAATTAAAAATTTAATATTTATTTAATGAACATTTTAGTTGGGGGGGTGCTTTAAAACCATGTGAGATAAGGCCATGATGGCTTTATTGCTCAATTGAATGGGAGATAGCCATATTTAGCCATATTTTATTTTCGCAAATGAGAGATAA
The DNA here is from genome assembly GCA_943735925.1 of Pollenia amentaria. NCBI lineage: Eukaryota > Metazoa > Arthropoda > Insecta > Diptera > Polleniidae > Pollenia > Pollenia amentaria. Next base: position 203,526,647 of record OX031009.1, on the reverse strand, counting down.
AGCCATATTTTTTCTTTTTTATTCTTGCGACGCACGCAGGAAAACTTTGTTCAGCGAAGCCACCTGCCGTGTCCTGCTGGAGGAGAAACCCCGTAAGCACGGCCGCAGGCCGCTACGCAGAAAAACTTTACTATGCGAAGCCAGATGTCAATACTTAACTTTAGTAAAAGGAAAAATCATTACATTTTAATTATAAAAATAAGAAAACTATTAATCAATGTAAAATGCAAAAGTTCTTCAAAACTGAAATGAGAGGTAAAGCCATTTTCTTATATTACTTATGGGAGCTAAGGCCATGATGGCTTTATCTCCCATTCAAATGAACAAAAAAAATAAAAGACTTTATCTCCCTTTTGAATGAGAGATAAAGCCATCATGGCCTTATCTCCCATGGTATTAAAGCACCCCCCTTTTAGTTGTTTTTAAATAAATTTTCAATTAAAATTTTTATTAAATAACAAAAAATCTTAATTGACTTTTTTCGTTTAAAATAAAATAATTTAAACATGTAGAATTGTTGTTGGGAATTGTCAATATTTATTTAAATAAATTAACACATTGTTTGAAACGGCAAAGTTTTTTGATCACTTTTTTAATTAAAATTAAAAATATCATTTATTGAAAAATAATATTCAAAATTTTACAATTTTTAGTAATCAATGTAATCATTTTGGTAATAGGTGCAAAATCAACAACTTGTTTGCTTAATATTATGAATTTGGAATAAATTTGGTGATTGGAGAAATTTTATAATTTTTTCTGTGTACATATTAGTTTGTTGTTTCAAAATGACAAATGCAGATCATCTATTTTCCATTTATATGAACTTCTAATAAAAACACATATGAGGAGTTCCATAACAAAATGCAACAATTCCAATTTTCAAAAAGCAACCATTCCAAATTTGTTTTTTTAATAACTTAATAACTAACTGCCACGCAAACTAATTTATTTGTGAATTGTTCTACTATTAATAAACTCTTTTTCCACAACAAGTCTTAAAAGGAGTCATTGATCTGGCTATTATTAATTTTTTTCATTTATGCAAAAAAATTATTGTGCAATTGTTGCGTTTTTTTATGGTTCTCCTCATATACCATATTTATCTCTCTGGCCATTATCAAGGCCGGCTTAAAATTATAAAACAAACAAAACTGATAAAGATTTTCAAAAACTAATTTGCTTTTGGAATGAAACATTCGTTTCAGTGATAAGAGTTGTTTTATTGTATTTTGTAAACGTCTAACTAGGTTATATTAGATAGAAGACTATTTTCAAGCCGAGAACAGACATGAACTTGAAATTGTTCTTAATTAGTTTTCTAATTTTAATTTTTAAATGTGTTAATAGTGAGGAAAATAAAGGTTTAATAGTGGAACTGAGCAATGGAAAACTGAAAGGAAGAGACAATGGATACTATTATAGTTATGAGTCCATACCTTATGCCAAGGCCCCAGTAGGACAACTTAGATTTGAATCGCCTCAAGTTTATGACGAAAAATGGGCAGATATATTTGATGCTACAAAGAAACCTGTGGAATGCATTCAATGGAATCAATTTAAAGAAGGTGACATTAAACTGGAAGGCGTCGAAGATTGTCTATTTGTTAATGTTTATAAACCCAAGACTGGCAAAGAAAAATATCCTGTCTTGGCGTACATACATGGAGGAGCTTTTATGTTTGGTGCTGCTAATATTTTTGGAGAAGATTACCTAATGAAAAGTGGTAATGTTATCATAGTGAAAATCTCTTATCGCTTGGGTCCATTGGGCTTTTTAAGTACAGAAGATGAGATTTTAAGCGGTAACTATGGTTTAAAAGATCAACAAATGGCCCTAAAATGGATTAAGAAAAATATAGCAGACTTTGGAGGAGATTCAGAAAAGATTTTATTAATTGGATTCTCAGCAGGAGGTGCGTCTACCCATTTACAAATGTTAAATCCCTCTTTACAAAAAATAGCCAAGGCTGTTGTATCATTTAGTGGTGTAGCTTTTAATCCCTGGGTTATAATTAAGAATCCCTATATACGAGCCTTAAAATTAGCCAAACTTTTGCAGTGTCCTAATGTGGAAAATACTCAAGCCATTAAGCACTGTCTTCAGCAAAAAAACCCAGAAGATATTGTGTCTAGTGTTAAAGAATTTTTAAATTTTGGCTATAATCCTTTCACCACTTTTGGACCGGTAGTAGAACATAAAAATTCGAAACAAGCATTTATGACTGAACATCCCAGAGATATTATTCGATCAGGCAACTATTCACATTTACCATGGTTGGCTTCTTATGCCGCTCAAGACGGTGGCTACAATGCAGCTGAATTGTTGCAAATAAATCCTAAAACAAAAAGGCCATTTATAGAGGACTTCAATGAAAAATGGTTAGAATTGGCCCCCCAAAATCTGTTTTTGGAAAATATAAGTAATGAACCCATAAAATATGCTCAAAAATTGAAAGATGAGTATTTGGGAAATTTTAAGTTTTCTGAGGAAAACTTTTTGAAAGTGCAAGAAATCTATACAGATGTTTTATTTAAAAATGGAGTACAAGAAGCCTTAAAACTGCACAGTGAACATAACAGAGCGCCGGTTTATGCTTATGTCTACGACAATCCTTCAGATTTTAGTTCGGCCCATGGTTTGGCGCAAAGAAATGATATAAAGTTTGGTAAGTTAATATTTAATCTGTAAGTGCTGATTCATACTCTTCAAGTTTTAGCCGTCAAGTCTTGAGCATTTTGGAGAGAGGGGAAAAGTTAATGCCATTTCTTTTCCTCTTTCTCCTTAAAACTCAAGACCTGACGGCTAAGTCTTGAAGAGTTTGAACCAGCACTAAATAAAATATGTTTGCTTTCTTTATTTAACTGTTCCCATTACAGGCACTGTTCATTCAGATGATTTTAGTTTAATGATGAGTTTTCCCCTACGTTCTTTAAGACTTGATGAGGAGATAATTTCACAAAACTTTATAAAAATGTTGGAGAACTTTATTGCTGAGGGGTAGGTTACTTAATTAAATTAAACGTTTTTATACCCTCCACCACCATAGTGGTGAATGAGGGTATACTAAGTTTGTCATTCCGTGTGAAACTTTTTTATTATACATCTAAGACCCCATAAAGTATATATATTCTGGCTCCTTGAGTAATTCTAAGTCGATTTAGCCATGTCCGTCTGTCTGTCCGTCTGTCCGTCTGTTAAAAACACGCTCACTTTTGAAAAACGCAAAAGAAAAGAACAAACTTGGTCTCAAATTACTTGGATTGAAATCCAGCAACATCGGTTCAGTAGGATCAGAACTATGAATCAAAATGTGGAACCACCACCCTGAAAAAATTGATAATTTTGATACAAAAACTAACATAAATGGCTTATTAATACACGGAATGACATAAAATTTTGCTCGAATTTGGTTTGTACGACTGCAAATCATACTGGTAAATTTCGTGACGATCGGTCCATATAAACCCATTTCGAGGAAAACAGTTTAGTACGCCTAAAACCGCAATAAAAAACGCTAGCATACTTAAATTTGGTACGTCACAGTTTTATAGGACCAGAAATCACACTGTAAAATTTTTTGAACATTGGTCCATAATTTACACTAGTCCCCATATAAACCCTACTCCCGAAAAACAGTTTAGTACGCTTAAAAGCGTAATAAATGACGCTATCATTATTAAATTTGGCACGACACAGTTTTACAGGAGCTGAAATCACAATGTAAAATTTTTTGAACATTGGTCCATAATTTACACTAGTCCCCATATAAACCCTACTCCCGGAAAACAGTTTAGTACGCTTAAAAGCGTAATAAATGACGCTATCATTATTAAATTTGGCACGACACAGTTTTACAGGAGCTGAAATCACAATGTAAAATTTTTTGAAGATCGGTCCATAATTTACACTATGCCCCATATAAACCCTACTCCCGGAAAACAGTTTAGTACGCTTAAAACCGTAATAAATAACGCTATCATACTAAAATTCGGTACGTCACAATTTTATAGGACGAGAAATCACATTGCCAAATTTCGTGAAGGTTGGTCCATAATTTACCCTTGGCCACATATAAACCCTACTCTCGGAAAACAGTTTATTGCGCCTAACACCAAATAAAGCTCACTTTGGGAAAATAATAAAATTTGCCTTAAGCCATCACAGATATAGATATTGCGGTAAAATGTCTTACTTAAATTCATATGGCCGGAAAAAATATCATGCAAATTTGTGAAATTTTCTGTTAACGCTAAAACTAATTACACTGCTGTATTGAAATTTATTCCAATTAATTTTTTGTAATACTAGAAATCAGTCTTCAGAATTTGGGGATGATTGGGCCATAATTTACCATAGGTCCAATACAAATAACGCTCTTAAAAATTATTTTAGTTCGACTAAAACTTTTACGAATCATGATATTTTACTCAAGCCTGTTCAAAGTTCTAACAAGAAACACATAAAATTTTCTTATTGTCGGTCAATAATTTAATTCATGTCTAAACCGCAATTAATTTTAATGCTGACGTTCATTTTTGTTAATAATATATATGTATTTATCATATAGAGCTCACTCCTGTCGGTGGAGGGTATCAAAGATTCGGCACAGCCGAATATAGCACTCTAACTTGTTTTATTTGTTTTTCTTTTTTTATATTTATGACCGTTATTTCTACAAAAATAAATCTATCTTTGTATAGAAATCTATGGTGTAAGTGCTGCCATACTTTAAAAGAAAACTTAAGGTAAAAACACGAAGGTGAATACATGTTGAAATAGGTAAAGATACCTGTTAGGTACGAACACGACCAGCTATCATTTTGTAGAAATTACGGGCAAAATATTATTATCAGGCCTGTTCTAAAAATCACGTGATTCCAAATCACGTGCTTTTTAATATCACACGTGTGATTTTGTGGTGTTCTGAAAATCATTTCGTTTTTGTTTCTCGGTGTGCCTTCGGCAATTGAAAATCACACCGAAGCACACGAAAAACGGAACACTTTTAAAGGCACATGTGATTTGAAATCGCGTGATTTGAATAAAAGTGATTTTCAGAACAGGGGTGTATATTAACCATTTTTCGAATGTGCTTCTATGAGTTGTGTTTCAATTTATAAAGCTTTTTACAATAGTCTTATTCCCTCAATAGTTCACATACTTTTTTGCTTAAGCCAATCTGTGGTTAACATTGATGCTATATATATGAACTTATACCTAGGAATGACTTTAAACACTACCAGAATATCTTATATCTTCATCTTACATGTTTTTACTTTAGCTATCCTTTTGTTAGCAATGACGTAAATTTTGTATGTACAGAACATTTAACAATTATCAGACACTAACAGAATGTAAAGCATTTTCTGGCCCGATACGGCCTTCGCCAGCATTCTTTGTGTCACACTGGATAGTGATACTTTATAAATTTCATGTATTTCTCTACATACAAAATTTACGTTATTGGTTACCAAAAGATAGCTAAAGTAAAAACATGTAACATGAAGATATAAGATGTTCTGGTAGTGTTTAAAGTCATTCCTATACCTATACCTATAGGTATAAATACATATCGTTACCTAAAACGCAAAAGGCCCTATCTAACATTTTGAAAATTTTACAGGACAAGCAAAAAACTATTTAAAATGATAAATTGATAAATTGCCTTACACTGTTTTTAATAAATTTTTCATCTATTATTCATGTAAAACCTACCAGTGGTTTTGACAAGTAACAATGTTGCATATAATGCAAACTGTTAGTTATGTATATAAGCGTTTATCGTATACTATTTTGTTGGTAGAGCTTTTCGTTTTTTGTTAATAAAATCTCTAATTTTGGACGAAAGATTCCATGGATATGGATATTTGTGTTGATGCAATACATCAGAATCAATGAAAAAGTCCTATTTTAATTTTTGGTTTGTTAGGGCCCTTTGCGTTTTAGGTAACGATATATATAGCTTCAATATTAAACACAGGTTGGCTTAAGCAAAAAAGTATGCGAAATATTGAGGGAATAAGACTATTGTAAAAAGCTTTATAAATTGAAATACAACTCATAGAAGCACATTCGAAAAAATGGTTAATATACATAATTAAAAATAATTTATGAAGAAAAAATTCTCATATTTTAAAATATCATTCTTATGATCTTATTTTTAGGGAACTTACCTTTGGTGACTGCAAATTTGTAAATAATGCTGGTAATACGAAGAAGTTGAACATGCTATTAATCACTAAAGATAATTGTAAAAATATTGTTCAATAAATGTGTTTATGGAAAACAAAAATAGGATCATTAATAAACGAGATTTATCTGCAAAATATGAATACAAATTGATGTATTTTTTGTTTTGAGGTAAAATAAAACAAATAGATTATTTTAAATCTGTATTTTTCACCTTGCTATGAAATAAATGAAATTAAAAAAATATCAACATTTTTCAAATCTGCATTTTAATTAGAGTTGTTAATTATTCAACACATTAAAAACCCCGGTTTTCGAATACATAGTTAAAAAACACACATTTTTATGAAACCGGTTTGGAAAAACCCCGGTTTTTCTAATTTTAAATAAAATATTAACAAAAAATTATTGTTATTTATTTATTGAAATTTTTGATATGTATTTTTAAATTAGGCTTAAGTTCATTAAATTTAATTTTCATTCAATTATCTTAGTGAAGGAAGGAATTTTAAAACATGAAATAAATTAAAATGTTCTTGATAATTTTTATTCTTGACTGAACGGGGAATTGAACTCGGTTCGAATGTACATGTTTCGAGAATAACCATATTCCTTCCCATCATCAGAATTCTTTGCATTTCTACCGTTGCGCCACTGCGGCGGCCGCCAGTCAATAATAATACATCAATATTTAACCAATCGTATTGGTGGATCGAAATTTGCTGGAATTGATTCTCTCATAGGTGGCATGTCATAACGTCCAGTGTCATAGTGTCCATGGACGTTATGACACTTTTGAAAGTGTCGTAGTTTTTTTAACAAAATTTCGAAATTTTTTTAAAAATTCATAAAAAATTGGAAACCCTAGACAGACCAAATGTATGACCAGCGCAACTTTATTTTTCATTCCCATCATTTATTTCTAAGGCATACGATTTACTCCTAGGGGGATAAAATGTATGACCGACCTCCAATGTTTTTTGTTCTTAACATTTTCTTAAAACATAGTTGCCATATATATCCACCCCTTAGGGGGCTCCCATATAAATATGGCCGTTTAATGAAATTCTTAAACTAGGCCCCTGCAGCGCCTAGGATGCCCCTAGAGGGGTCAAATGTATGACCAACCCCACTTTATTTTTCATCTCAATCATTTATTTTTAACATACCCACCCGCTATCTCCATTCCTTAAGGGGGCTTCCATATAAATGTTCAATGCAGACTAGAAATATATTGAAGAAAAAGTCCCATAAATGCCCAGGAGTCGCCCCTAGGGGTATAAAATGTATGACTGACCTCCATTAGTTTTTTGTTCTTAACATTTTCTCAAATTATACTTTCCCTTTATCACCATCCCTTAGGGGGCTCCCATACAAATATTGCGTGTTATGAAATTCTTAAATTAATTAAAATTTGGCGACTTTTGTGAATAAAATCAAAAGTTGCAAACAGATTTTAATCATTTATGGCTTGTTTTGTTTGGAATTTCGGTTTTTATACGTCTGCAAAAAATTAGAAGCATAGCAGCATTTTCCAATTTTTTTATGAATTTTTAAAAAACAAAAATTTCGAAATTTTGTTAAAAAAATTATTTTTTTTTTTCCAAAAAAAATATTATGTTTCTAAAACTACTAAGGATATTAGAAAGAAGTTTTACTTTTCTTAAAGGGAATTTTATTGCGAAATTTCATTTTTTTAATTTTTTAGATAAGCTAAAGCGTTTTTGAGTTACTCGAATATATGTTATGTAACCTCCTCCATTTTCGAAATAACGGTATATCTCGAAAACCAGAGCCAATCTTAAAAAACCGCGGGCACCACTGGATTCAGCGAATTATGTTAAAACGCCAGGTGCCCGGCTTGTCTGTTTTTTCAACTAGCATAGTGTTATTATTGATCGGCCATCTTCTACATTGAAATCGAAATGAAATAGAATTAAAATCGAACGAAATTTTGATTTCAATTATGTTAATGTAAAATGAATGTAGTTTTTACTGTTTTTAAGAGTTGTTCTTGTAATGATAACTGGTACTCAAGTATGAGATTTATAAAAAGGAATATTTTTATGAGCATTTAGTTTATTCGATTTTAAGCCCACTTCATTTCGATTTATAGAACATACCCGGACGTTTCCGATTTGTTTGATTATATAATTTGTTCGATTTAAAATCACTCAAATTCGATTTCGATAACATGGCTGTATGTTAAACTTGTTTTCAATATATTTAATTTTTCTATATATAAAATATTCCGACATACATATCATCTGATACATATTCAAAAGAATCTTCGGACGCTTTAGAAAATGCTAAACTTGAGCTACGGTCACACTTGGCCAATATTTGACAAAAGACGTAACCAACAGGCAAACTTAAATATAATATATTTGAATCACATTTATTTAACGATGTACCGGTACAGAAACTTCTATAACGATATATATCGGGACTACAATTAATTGAGTCAAACCAAAAGAAAAGGTTAAAACAGAAAAATATATTTTATTATTTACTAGCCGTGCTTGCGGCGTTGCCCGACCAGAATAAATCTTTGTGTGTAGATCGAACTAAATATGTTTTAAATTTCATCAAAATCGGTAAAATAGTTTTGGCTATGCAGAAATTACCCATGTGTCCATCTCACGGATGGAAATCATTAGAGTTGTTAATTATTCAACACATTAAAAACCCCGGTTTTCGAATACATAGTTAAAAAACACACATTTTTATGAAACCGGTTTGGAAAAACCCCGGTTTTTCTAATTTTAAATAAAATATTAACAAAAAATTATTGTTATTTATTTATTGAAATTTTTGATATGTATTTTTAAATTAGGCTTAAGTTCATTAAATTTAATTTTCATTCAATTATCTTAGTGAAGGAAGGAATTTTAAAACATGAAATAAATTAAAATGTTCTTGATAATTTTTATTCTTGACTGAACGGGGAATTGAACTCGGTTCGAATGTACATGTTTCGAGAATAACCATATTCCTTCCCATCATCAGAATTCTTTGCATTTCTACCGTTGCGCCACTGCGGCGGCCGCCAGTCAATAATAATACATCAATATTTAACCAATCGTATTGGTGGATCGAAATTTGCTGGAATTGATTCTCTCATAGGTGGCATGTCATAACGTCCAGTGTCATAGTGTCCATGGACGTTATGACACTTTTGAAAGTGTCGTAGTTTTTTTAACAAAATTTCGAAATTTTTTTAAAAATTCATAAAAAATTGGAAACCCTAGACAGACCAAATGTATGACCAGCGCAACTTTATTTTTCATTCCCATCATTTATTTCTAAGGCATACGATTTACTCCTAGGGGGATAAAATGTATGACCGACCTCCAATGTTTTTTGTTCTTAACATTTTCTTAAAACATAGTTGCCATATATATCCACCCCTTAGGGGGCTCCCATATAAATATGGCCGTTTAATGAAATTCTTAAACTAGGCCCCTGCAGCGCCTAGGATGCCCCTAGAGGGGTCAAATGTATGACCAACCCCACTTTATTTTTCATCTCAATCATTTATTTTTAACATACCCACCCGCTATCTCCATTCCTTAAGGGGGCTTCCATATAAATGTTCAATGCAGACTAGAAATATATTGAAGAAAAAGTCCCATAAATGCCCAGGAGTCGCCCCTAGGGGTATAAAATGTATGACTGACCTCCATTAGTTTTTTGTTCTTAACATTTTCTCAAATTATACTTTCCCTTTATCACCATCCCTTAGGGGGCTCCCATACAAATATTGCGTGTTATGAAATTCTTAAATTAATTAAAATTTGGCGACTTTTGTGAATAAAATCAAAAGTTGCAAACAGATTTTAATCATTTATGGCTTGTTTTGTTTGGAATTTCGGTTTTTATACGTCTGCAAAAAATTAGAAGCATAGCAGCATTTTCCAATTTTTTTATGAATTTTTAAAAAACAAAAATTTCGAAATTTTGTTAAAAAAATTATTTTTTTTTTTCCAAAAAAAATATTATGTTTCTAAAACTACTAAGGATATTAGAAAGAAGTTTTACTTTTCTTAAAGGGAATTTTATTGCGAAATTTCATTTTTTTAATTTTTTAGATAAGCTAAAGCGTTTTTGAGTTACTCGAATATATGTTATGTAACCTCCTCCATTTTCGAAATAACGGTATATCTCGAAAACCAGAGCCAATCTTAAAAAACCGCGGGCACCACTGGATTCAGCGAATTATGTTAAAACGCCAGGTGCCCGGCTTGTCTGTTTTTTCAACTAGCATAGTGTTATTATTGATCGGCCATCTTCTACATTGAAATCGAAATGAAATAGAATTAAAATCGAACGAAATTTTGATTTCAATTATGTTAATGTAAAATGAATGTAGTTTTTACTGTTTTTAAGAGTTGTTCTTGTAATGATAACTGGTACTCAAGTATGAGATTTATAAAAAGGAATATTTTTATGAGCATTTAGTTTATTCGATTTTAAGCCCACTTCATTTCGATTTATAGAACATACCCGGACGTTTCCGATTTGTTTGATTATATAATTTGTTCGATTTAAAATCACTCAAATTCGATTTCGATAACATGGCTGTATGTTAAACTTGTTTTCAATATATTTAATTTTTCTATATATAAAATATTCCGACATACATATCATCTGATACATATTCAAAAGAATCTTCGGACGCTTTAGAAAATGCTAAACTTGAGCTACGGTCACACTTGGCCAATATTTGACAAAAGACGTAACCAACAGGCAAACTTAAATATAATATATTTGAATCACATTTATTTAACGATGTACCGGTACAGAAACTTCTATAACGATATATATCGGGACTACAATTAATTGAGTCAAACCAAAAGAAAAGGTTAAAACAGAAAAATATATTTTATTATTTACTAGCCGTGCTTGCGGCGTTGCCCGACCAGAATAAATCTTTGTGTGTAGATCGAACTAAATATGTTTTAAATTTCATCAAAATCGGTAAAATAGTTTTGGCTATGCAGAAATTACCCATGTGTCCATCTCACGGATGGAAATCATGGTACAATTGTACTTTTTCGAGACATATTGATCTTTGTTGTTGTTGTTGTAGCAGGTCGACCTGAAAACTAGCATGCATAAAATTCATTTTCTATTCTCATTCTTCTTCTTCTTCGCTCTGTCCATCCAGCTCAGCTAGGTCAAGGCCCAGTAGCTGTGCTACTTCAAGTGGGCGGGTCCATAAGGACACTGTTTCTAGCTGGGTTGGGTTTGCATTGCAGATGAATAGGTGTCGTACGTCGTGTTGGCCTATTCCACATGCAGGGCAGAGGTCTGGGATGGTTCTATTTATTATGGACCAGTACGAGTTTATACGTGTGCACCATCCCGACCTCAATTGTGACAGTATCACTCTGGTAACCAACACCAACACATGTATTGATCTTTGTTGGTACTTGTGGTAATATTTGCTAATATTTTTTTTAAAGTAAAGAAGGCGGCAAAACTAATAAGTACATACATACATATATTTTTTATAAAATGTTTGTATTTTTTAAGTTTATGTACATACATATTTCTTTTAGATTTCAAAATGGTAAAAATAACTACTCGAAAACAGTTTGAACTTTTAATGCATGAAATTTAAAATAATAGCCAAACTGATCATGGTGTTGACATTTATTTATATTTATTTCCATCACTTTTTTCTAAAGTTTCTTTTAAAACGTATAACTCGATTTTGCTATCCAAAAATCGAAAATCATTAAGAATGGACAGCCAATTACTGAATCCTGCTATCGACATAAAACGCTGTGGTTCCAATTGCCAAACTGCCGAGTATACTGCTGTATTTTCAGTCTTAATATCTGCTCTCAATTTACCATTCATAGCATAAAATTGAGCATTTGTATGTTCCCCTCCGACAAAAATCATATCTTCAACGAAATCGCACACATGAACCTTGCCTGGAAAGGGAAACTCGTTTGTACATTCCATTGTGCGTAAATGCCATAACGATAATTTTGGCCCACCACCACACACCATCCAGTCGTCGTTAACTGCTAAGGCGCCTAGCCATTTACCCATTTCAGGGCGGTTTATTTTTTCATTTTTATAAGGTTCTATAATGCCAACACTCTCTTTTTCATTTGTCACCCAAAATCGTACAGAACCATCTTCGGAGGCTGAGTAGAGTTTATTTGAACCAAAGCCACACACACCATGTATATAATCTTCGTGGCCCTTAAAGTCACGTGTAATGCGACCATCCTCCAAACTTATTTCATAAATAACATTATCACCACAACCTACAAACAGAGAGTCGGTTTCAGGTCTGAGCCACATATAATTAACATCGGGCACTTCGATGGCATCTGCTTCTATAGGTATTTTTACTTCCCATGACTTTTTATTAATTAGTTCACACTTTTCCTCTAACCATTTTAGACCATAAACAACACCAATCGAGCCCACAATCAAGAAATCACGATGAAAACACAAACAGTTTATTTCCATTTCATCACTTTGGCCATAGATTTTAATGGGTTCATGGGGTTCATCGGAATTTTGTAAATCGTTTAATCTAAAAATAAATTAACCATATTATTTATTTCGAACATATTCTAGGTTCTAAAGAAAAAAAAAACAAACCTTTGCACAAAAATGTCTCCATTTCTATTACCGGCAAACAAAAACTTTCCAGAGCTTGATATCGTTTGGGCTAAGACACAATTATAAAAACGTTTTATTTTATAATCGTAAAGCGGATCTCGTAAAGAAGTAAGTGGAGACATATTTGGTGCAAATTATTAGTTTCCAATCAATTAAAACTTTTCAAAGCCAAAGAAACCTTGGTGAAATCAAAAAAATGTTTTTAATAATAATGTTTTTATCATTCATGAATTCGCCTTGATGTTTATTATACAAAATATTGAGTTGCCGGATCTTTATATATTTTTTAAAGAAAAAAAGTGCTACCAAATTATTGTTTTTTAAGCAGAGCTGCCAGCTCAAAAAATGATTACAACCAATATTTTTGAACAAGCTACCAAGTGTGAAAAAATATAACCAAATTTAAAATAAATTTTTTAATTGTAAAATTTCATCAAGTTGTACAAAAAATTGTAACGTCCATCGGTTGTACAAAAAATCAAAAAAATTTAATTTTTAATTAAACTGTTATATACAACTCAATTGAACGAAAGTGAAACGAGAAAGAAGTCGAATATAAAAAATCGGACCAACAAGAAACAATGCGACTAAACAAGAACTGTCCTAAGTGTACCCAGTTTCCTGTTGCGCAGCCAGGTCATTCCCATTACGAATTCCGTAAAATTCTTGAGCCCAAAACCCGGGACATCTCCCAATTCGCCTAAGAATTTACTTCCTAGCCCCCTCGTCATGCTGGTCTGCAGCCTGCGACCGAGACAAAAAATGTGCACAGCTGTCTCCAGCTCCTCCGGGTCCTCACACAGCCTGCACATATCCAACAAGTCAGACCCCATCCTCAACCCCATCATGCCCATCATACCGTGGTGCGTGATAATACCTATCATGGTCACAACGAAGGACCTGCTTTTGCCAGCAGCATTTCCGAGGGGGACTGCCATAGCACCAGCCACAGCGAGCGCGATACCCGGCACCCGATTAGTCCCGCTCAAACCCCTTTCCCTCATCCTTCCAAATAATAAGCCTTTTGAAGCTCTGACCGCCTCCAGACAGTCAGGATCCTCCATTTCCGAGCCCATTCTCACCAACTCATCAGTCAATTTACTGCCGTGATCCGTTAAGATTCTATACATTTTTGGTGGGATAACCACCTGGTAGCTGATATTCTTAAAATGTTTCGTTTTGGTCATAAAGCATTACTTGGAATTCTTCTAGTTCTACACATCTCTTTGAGCTACCTGATAATACGATGTAATTTGACGAGTTAATTCTTCAGGGGCTCTAGGCAAAGTAAAACAGACTTTGTTGGCAATTATTGCAGCCGAGTGGCATATACATACATATTACGGCATCAGACTTATCTTCCGGTTAACGGGATGAAAAGTAATTGAACTGATCCACCATAACATTTGCTCCTTCACAAGATACACCAATTATATTGGCAAATGGAATCGGATACTGTAAAATGCATTCTTTAAATGACTTATAAAGTTGTACAACTATTTCTTTGCACTCCTCATCGAAAGCCCTTACCAGAACACAGATTGTCTCTCTGGAACATATGTCATGTTTTCGTCCACAACTACAGATAGTTTGTTACTTTGTTGTTTTGATATTAATTTCGATTTTTTTTCACTGGCCAAGACATTTTTTTTATTATTTTTGTACATTTTGTTCTCCCCAATTTGCTTTTCTTTAAAAAAGCAGAGTCCGGAACAATGTCTTTTAGAAGTTGAATCAAATGGTCGATTATATTAACAGCTACATTTTGTTCCGAAAAGAATAAACTAATTCGCATTTCAAAAGTGGCAATAGGGTCTGCATCTATGGATTTTTTTTTTGCAAAAAATGTGTTCAGTGTTGACGTTTATTTCAATTTATGTATGGTAAGTTATAAAACAATTTTTTTGAGGATTGGAGCAAAAGTGCACATTGCATTTGCTGCATTTACAGCACGGAAACCCAGTGTTGCATAGCTTACATCTGCCTCTTGTTCCCCATTCCGGCCAATTGGATGATAAAAAATAGCACAATGTCTGATGATATTCCCAAGACATAAGACTTGCACGTTCCTTCTCCAATGCAGAGACTAAAATCGTAAATAGTCCCGGATACACCAGCTCTAGTGAACATTTTGAAACCCCACTTTTGGGGCTTTATCGGAAGATATTGTTTCAAACTATGTTGACATAAGAAACAAATGAATTATTGTATTATTCACAAATATTTATATTACATACATATATTCACAAATAATAAGATACCTTTATATGCAAGCATTTGCTCATCAATGCTTTGTATAACTTGTCGTACTCAGGTGTTCCCTTCTGGGGCTGTTTAGTATTATTGTTCAAGTGAAAAAAATTGTTTGATTTTTTCGAATCTGTTTCTTGGTAATGCAGTTGCAACGTCCGCTAATTTGAAATTGGTCGCCCACGCCATTCTGTATGTTGGTATTTTCACAACTGCAAGGTATATTAGAATGCCAACAACCCTTTTTATTTCAGGCACAGTAGATTTCAATTCTATGCCCTTTGTTTGCATGGCTTGTAAGCTCGTTTCCTCACATATTTACTACCACAGTTCATCCGCAAAGAAAATACTAAAATATTCGATAGGTTTTTTTAACCGCTTTAACTCATAGTTCACTTTTCCAGCTGGGCTCGCTTTCCATAAACTCTGCACTGCTCCACTTCAAACTCTGTAAATCAATTTTTTCCATCACCTCCTGCGCAACGTTTTCATTTCCACTCAAATCTTCATCATTTTCGATTGTAATAAATTGGTCAGTCAAACCAACTTGCATATTTTCAGCTCTGTTATCCAAATTTTTCAAAGTTTCTTCTATAATTTTGTCCATATTTGTATCTTCTTCTTCATTTTCCTCGTCAGCCGATTCATCCCAATCAAAGTTGGCAAATTTTTAAATTTCAGCCTGAGTCAGACCTTTTGGGCGCATCTTAGAATGTGTATACAAAAATAAGTTTTTATTTTTCGAAAATTACCAGAATAGACCAATGTTGCATATACGCAACACTACATTTGCAAAATTTGACAGACAAACTAAATAATATTTTCATGCTGGGGTTTTTTTAAATTACTCACTTACCTTTTATTATTTAGTTGATGAACTTGGTTTTAGGATGAATTAATTATTTTAATGTTTTTTTAACACTTTTAAAACAACGTTTTTATGCAAAATGAATTTGTCAACTTGGCTCTCGGGAAAATAGCTACTAACTGAACACGTGCACAGCTGACTACCAACCAATTAGCTGTAAGCTTATACAACACATGAGGCTATATTTTTGCGAAAGGTTCAAATACACAATGTTGCATATACGCAACATCGGGCATGAGAGGGTTAAAGCGTGTCTGCTTGGCTCGGATCTTCAGCAGTTTAAAATTGTTCCGCATGCTTTGCACTTGCATTTAAATTTATCTTCCACAACTTCCACTAACCACCCTCTGAATTCCCTCACTTCCAACCATTCAGAGAGAAGTTTTTGTTTTCTTGTTTTTTTTTTTTTTTTTTTTTTGTTTATCACATTCTGAAGAGTCGGACGAATCTCAAGAAATTTCCTATATTAAGAACAAAAAGCTTTTTAATTTAGTCAACAATAATTATGTTTAAATATGTGTACACCATTAAACTTTCGTGGTATAAACTGACTAATTACCATGGAATTATTAACTAAACTCAGTTGAGAACTATAACACATAATTTAATTATTCGAAACACTAAATCAAAACACAAAATCTT
The DNA here is from genome assembly GCA_943735925.1 of Pollenia amentaria. Classification (NCBI taxonomy): domain Eukaryota; kingdom Metazoa; phylum Arthropoda; class Insecta; order Diptera; family Polleniidae; genus Pollenia; species Pollenia amentaria. The sequence continues at coordinate 203,510,043 of OX031009.1, read as the reverse complement.
AATTTTGTATAATAAAATAAATTTTAAATTGGAAATTGTAGCTTTTTTTAAACCCTTAGAAAACTCGTTCATTTTGAAAAATTGTAACTGTAAAAAAATACTGAATGCTTACAAAAACGTCCAAGTTATGTGAATGTACTATAAGCTGAGTAATGCTATCCCTTTTATTTTGTATGAAGTTTATATAGTTAAAACGACAATTCAAAAAAACTGCCTAAATCATTGAAAATATTTAGTGTTATCAACATATAATTTTTTTGCTTAGTTAAAAATGGTTTTAAATGTTTTTTCACTAATAAAAAGGATATTCAGCCATGTCACAGAGTACAATTCCGTTCGGAATCGAAGAAAACATATTTGTTTATTGATAGAAGGTATATTTTGATAGTTTTTTGGACTTTAAGATACAGTAAACTCCTATTCTGTTCATGAAAACAAAAATGGTTTCATTCCGCAAAGTTTTTTCGTAATTTTCTGAAGCACCAAAATGCGGAATGAATTCCGTTGCCGAACGGAGCTGTAGTCTGTGACATGGCTGATTGTATTAAGAAGTTAATTTTTTTTTTTTCGAAAAACTACCTACATTTTAACAAAACAAAAATCTGTCCGATATTCCCTACGCTATCATTTTTGTGATAGAAAATACCTACATGTAGGGATTTATCCCTAGTTTAGGCAGCACTGACCCTTACCAATTTCATGGCCCTCGAGACCGCTAAAACCTCTGCCTGAAAATCACTGCAGTCGTCAGGAAGCCTATATCTGACATCCAGATCCTCAATGTAGACGCCCGTTCCCCTCATCTTCGAGCCTTTACTGTAAATGGCAAATCCCCAATACAATATGGCCTTACCTGACCAGCTCTCTCTAGACGGCAATATTACCCCCTGCAAACACCCAAAGTCGACCCTAGTGCCCACATAATCCGTGGAGCTGAGCAAACATAGGCAATAGCCACCCGCCCGAACCTCACGTGCAATTTCCTAACGTTCCTAACTCCCTTAGTCTAAGAATGCTCCTGGCTGTAATTTCCATCACATACTATAGGCAGAAGATGTAGAATAACATTCAGGCCAATTTCATTTGGAATTTTCTCAATTTCAAATTAAAATTCTCAATTAAGCGTTAGCGTAATTATTAATTTTGAAATTAATATAAGTATTTTATTTAAAAAATTACATTAAGCTGTTAAAAATTTATTTCTCTATAATAAATAAATTTTTCAATGGTCAAATCTATCGAATTTCTTTTGTCAACTTACAATGTTGTCTATACAAACGTTAGTTCTGTTATACAAACAATCAGTTAAGTATTTTTGCAATAATGAAATAAATGCTTTTGTAGATAAGGCCATTTGTTTTTCGTTAATAAAATTGGCAATTTTGGTCAGATAAGTCCAAATGCTATGTATCAGAATCAATAAAAACCCGATTTTGGATGTTTTGTTAGTTAGGGCCGTTTGCGTTTTAGCTAACGATATGTTTTATTGAAAAATAAACTAAAAAAAACAAATATATGTATATAAAACTATTATGAAAATATATGTGAATGCACATGTGCCTTTTAGAATTATATTCATTTTTGGGGTGCTCCCTGCTTTTTGCAACTTCTTAATGTGAACATTGTTTACATTTTGCTTATAGACAGCGTTACCGTTGAATATTTTCAATAAGTACCAAAAAAAAGGGGATCTTTACAATAAAAGTGGCACCAAAAATGTGATTTAAGAAAAAAAGGCGGCAATAATGATTTTGCACGTGTTTTGTTTAATTTATTTAAAATTTCCAATAACATTTTTAAATGGTTAAAAAAATCCAATTAAGATCACTTTTTTATGTGATCTTAATTGGTCTTAGCTTGCTGAATATAAATCTGTTAAATGATTGGTTCTATCAGGTCTAGTTTTTTAAAAGTCGTTGAGTCATCCACATAAATTTTTTTATATTTTCAACTGTTTTTTAGAAATTAGTGGCAATATATTTTTTGCAAAATTAGTACTATTTTTGTTTTCAAACACTCATACAACAGTTATTAGGACAACAATTTGACATTTTAAGCATTAATCTAAAAGCCACGAGTATGAATAAGTTACGGCATATTTCGTGAAAATCGAATGGTTTGGAATTCAATTCCCTTTTAGGCATCTTAGCAATATTTTTTTTTTCAACAGTTTGGAGATATTAAAGAACTAATGGGTAAATTTTTCAAAAAAAAATCCAAAAAAACAAAAATTTACGTTTTTAAAAATTTACAAAAAAAAAAATTATAAAAGCAAAAATCAAATATTGCGATTGTTGGTGAATTTTTCATAATTTTTAGAAAATTAAATTTGTCGAATTTTGGCGATTTTCAGACAACCCTGATTTATACAGGCATAAGTATACGCTATGGTATAAATTTATTTCATCATGGTATACCGCATACGCACAAAAGCAAGTGGTACTTCCCAAGAGCACTAACTTGTGAATAATTAATATGTTCACATGTTACTTAATATATTCGCAATAAATGCATAAACTTATTACGATAGACAACAAATTATTTCAGATAAGCTTTCTTGCATATATATTTAAACAACTACAGTTTATATTAAAGCTGGGAGTTGTAATAAAACAGAAAGTTCAAAAAGTATCTCATCGTTTAGTAAAAAGTACCAAAAAAGTTTCAAGAATTACAAAAAGTATCACATTTGGGTGCATTTTGTAGAAGTAGCAAAATAGTATCCAAGCAGTCGAAAAAGTGGCAAATTGCTACTTTAGTAGCACCAACGGTAACGCTGCTTATATATTACGTTTTTTGTTTTTTTTTGCATACAAAACACGTTTTTCCTTTGGTTAAGTACAGACCAAGGCGAATTCATGTATACGGTGGTTTCGATATTACAACAAGTAACAACACCAAAAACATAACAATGTATTTTCTTGTTGTTTCCGTTGATTGATATGTCAAAAACACAAGCAACTTTTGGCATTGCTGTCTCTAAGAAAAAAAAGTAGCACAGCTGTGCTTCCAACGCCACCTGATAAATGAATTCGCCTTGGTACAGACCAAGGCGAATTTAACAAGGTACGTGCAACTCTACAACTACAAAAAGCCACATGTATTTTGTTATTGCAATGTAATTGCTTGTTGTCAAAAACTGCTGAGCAAGGCAAACATTTTTCTTAAAAATTTTATCGGTAATTTTGGCACAAAACGTCAACAAAAGTATTTTTTGACTCTTTAACTACAAAAAAAAAACATTTTTTTTGTTTTTGCAATTTAATTGGTTGTCGTCAAAAACAAGCTGACCAAGGCAGACATTTTTCTCAGAAATTTTTTCGGTTACTTTGGCGCAAAACATGAACCGAAGACTTTTGATGTTTGGTAATTATATTTTGAATTCGCAGTGGACACAGCTGATGAACGGCTGACAAGTTGCACTTACCTTTTTAAATTCGGCTTGGAGTTAACTTTTTCTTTTTTGATTCGCCCTTGTATAGACTCAGCACGTTAGTGGGCTTTCTTATGTTTTAACATAAAGCAAATACCTAGGCAAGGCGAATTCACTAGAAGGTGGGGTCAACTCTACAACTTTGTGGTCCGATTCTCAAAAATATTGCAAGAAAAAAATGTTTGTTTAAGGTGCCCGTAGACGACATGTTTTTTACATCTGACTTGTCAAGTTTTCAAGTCACATGTAATTGTGAATGTCTGTCAAAATTGCTGTTTTACATAAGCTTTATAATATTTGGTCACACACGTACATGTAATTTGCTTCTGACATTGTATATGTTTTTTCTCTGTAGTTATGGAGTAAACCAAAGTAGTTCTTGGTTTCAAAATAGCGTGCTACCGCCACAAAAATTTTTATTTGCGCCGTAAAAAAGTTCAGCCATCTAAACATTTTTTTTTCTTTAAATTCCAATATACCAATTTAGGATATAATAATGATACGTTTTTATTTATATATGTACATAATTTCTATTCAATGGTGAAATGATTATACATATATCGGTATTGTAAAATATTAACTTAAGCCGGCTAATGATTCCGTCAACAATGCACCGCCGCTGCGGTTTTCTTCCCGGCATAGATTTCTGACACAGCTGATGTCAGATGATTTGTCAGAAGAAAATAGAGCACGCTCTAATTGAAATTTTGTCAGATGACTTTGCGTCTGACTTGTACAGATGCAATGTTTTAAAGGTAACACACGACATGTATGTATTTTGCAGTGGGAAATTTGACATGTCAGATGTAAAAAACATGTCGTGTACATGCAACTTTACATAACAACCTAGTTTGTATACAGTCGTTGGTCGAAAAATAACCATATGTTGACTTGACCCCACCTTCTAGTGAATTCGCCCTACATCTAGGGTTAACCATGGAAACTTTTCTAAAAAGAAACAATACTGAAAATAGTACAACAGTACTGCCTTTTCATCACTGGCACAAACATATATTTTCTAAAAATCGCGCAATTAAAGAACATGTAAAATAACAATAGTTCTATTAAAAACATTATATTATTTCAATTATTTATAATAATCACTTTTTAAAATCCCACTTGCAATGGGTAAAAATGTAAAAACATAAATTAAAAAGTAAAAGTCATAGAATTTTATTTAATTTGATTTTACACAAAATTTCTTAGGCGTCCTTTACAATGTTTTTGGAATTAAAAGGAAAACGTTGGTTACCTTTGGAATTAGGTCAAGTCTATTTGTTAGGTAAACAAATTAATGGCATAAGAGAGAAAAGCAATTTCATTGAAATAGAGGAAGATGTAAGAGCTGCAATGTTTCATTAAGATTGTGACAATTTTTAAGTAAATTTGTTTACAGGAAGATGTAAATCAAAGGCATTGCGTCATTGAAACTAGCCATAGTGAAGAAGCTTATGTTTTTGATTTGTTCAGTTTAAAGGGAACCTTGCTGAACAATAAACCTATAAGTCCAATGGTGCGAACGTTGTTGAAACCTGGGGATATTTTCAAGTTGGGCAATCAGGAAGTTAAATATTTGCATGATGTCCCGGAAGTAGTATGTCACGTAAGTTATGGCATGTAAAATAAATTTTTTAACTAAAGTGTAGTATATCTTCTATTAAACTTTTTGCATTTTTTAGTCTCATGATAGTAGCGGGTTTTTAGAGGGAAACAAGAACAACTCAGATATTATTGTCTCTAGTCCAGATTCAACCTTCGAACATGAAAGTCGCATTAAACAGAAGATAAATAATAATCATTTCTTAGTGCCCCCAGTACCTTCTAAGAAATCCGTTACTCCCAATAAAAATTTAGATTTATCGGCAACTGCAAACACCAGTAAGAACTCATTAAATGATTCGTTCTCATCTGCCATTAATCGTCGAAGTGATAGTTTTACTATACCTGAAACCCAATATTGTAGACCTCAAAATTCTTCAAATGCCTCAGATCTTTCTATAACAGAAAGTATTCCAGAGAATAATGCTAGTAAACTAAAATTAAATTTTGGTAATCTAGATAATTTTGAGGATGATGATGAATTTTGTATACCAGAAACACAAGAAGTATTAAAAGAGGAAGGCATTATATGCAGTCAAAGGCCACGATTACTTTCCCAGGGTCAGACTGAAGAAAATGGCATGAGCATTGCAGAAGAACACTTAAAGACAAAGGATGTGAATAGCAATGTTGAAAGCCAATTTCGTATTTGTACCCAAGATTATAATGAGGGTTTCGGTGAGGAAGCTGGGGACTATTTACATTCTCAAATCATTCCCTTTATTACACATAATGCAGTCATTTTGAATAATTCTATAAAGAGTCTAAAGGAAGATTCAAAGGATCAATCAAAAATTGAATGTGAAGATAAGGAGTTATTGGCTGTCAAATGGTCCAGTTCCAAAATTGATCATGAAAACACAGAATTACGAGTAGATTGTTCTACTCCCGATATATTTGATTTTGATTTAAGAAATAATAAAAACGCAAGCAACGTAATAGACAAGCAAACTATTAACAAAAACCAACTGCCCAATTTAGTGGATGAAGAAGACTTTTTGCCTACGCAAGTTCTTCCTTTACCCAGTGCAACAGCAGTGAAAAACAAGAGCTTAAATCTTCAGGACAAGCCTTGTTTGGAAAAAGAAAATGAAGAGGTTTTAATTTTAAGTGATAAGGAAAATAGATATCCTGTAACCTTGGAGCCTGTAACTGAGTCGTCTTCCCTACAACTCTTTGACGGTAATATATGTAAATAGAATAGTTGTTTTCTTTAAATTATTATTTCGATAACAGCAAAAATTGTATATTAACAAAAAATATACCTCTTAAAGATATACAATTTTTTGGTTAATCAGAAATTTGATTAATCAAATTCTTGAATAATCGGTAGTTTATTATTTTGCTCAATTAATACTTGTAATTTACGATTAATTGATTAATCAAATATCAAAACTTATCAGAAATTTAATTAATTAAATTAATCAAAGTATTGACCATACTAGTTTTAATTGTTTTTTTTTATACATTTAAAATAATTTTTTGTACTCGTTTAAGTTCTAGCAGCCAAACCTAACACTTCTAGTTTCTCTCGTAATAATATAAGTAATGTTTCAAAAACAAACCCTATACCAGGAGCAGAAAATAAAAGTGGGTCAAAATCGTTGCTTGGTCCTGATGATGAAGATGATTTATTAACCCAAGCCTTTCTACAGCCTTCAAATCATCCCATTTACTCTACGAGTTCTTCAAATAATATTCAACCAGTAAAATGTTTTAACTCCACTTTATTGGACGACAAAGTTATGGCAAAAAACCCTTCCACATTCTTTGCTGACATAGAGAAGACCCCTTTAAAAGAAACATCTTCCGTAGCAGCAGCAGCTTTCAAATTGCCCGACAAAGATTTTAGTGCTTTAAAAAAAACCTCTTCAGGTGCTAGTGCAACTTCAGAATCAGATTTAGATTTGCTTATGTGTACGCCTCAATTGATTAAGGAAAATATATTTGTGGGAAAAACTGAGGACTTAAGAAAAAATATTTTGGCAGCTAAAAACAAGAATTTGTTTGGAAAAGAAACCGATGAAGAGGAGGAAGAAGATGAAGACCCAAATAATTTGGTTAAATTAATTAATATACCAAAAGATTCTCTAGATTTCGATAAATTGCTGCCACATTTGAATAATAACTCAAAACATGACAAAATCAGTGAAGAGCAAAAAGCAGCTAACGAAACCCAAAAAGTATACAAATTTAACATTTCTTTTGGCAAAGAGCTAGATGAAAAACAGTCGAAAACATCTCACTCTAATTCATCCACACTTAACCGTGACGAAAGGCACGCGGCCCGGGATAAAGAGAAAAACTTAGCTGAGCATAAAAAGCAAAGAAAAGCCAAAAATAAAAATCTTGCCCAGAATAAAGGAAATAAAACTGCTAAATCTAACGATAAGGAAAAAGACTCAGCTGCTGCTGAAGAGCTAACAAAAGAAAATAATAAATGTAACTACCGCAAATCAGAAAAACATAAAGATAAAAACGAACAAACTAAACTTACAACAACTGCAGAAGAAAATCAAGAAACTAATGAACAGGAAAAAACAACACGTCTTCGCAAACGAAATGCCTCAACCGATAAAACAAAGAAAGCAAAAGAATCTAAATCGGAACAGAAAGCACAGGAAATGCCAGCTAGGCGCATGACTCGTTCAAAGTCAAGGGTCGAGGAAGCGCCCTCGACCAGCAAGCAGGCTACACAATATAACAATGACGATTTGGACAGCATCGCTACACAACCATGTAAGTTCTTTAAAACTCTCAATAAGTAAAAAATCTGTTTTAACAAACAAGATATTTTTTTTTTAAACACAGGGATTTTTTCGCAAAAAGTCCCTTTTTTACGGCAAAAGATTAAAGTTTTTATACAAAAGGCTTAATTTAACACAAAAAATATTGAGGTTTAATGCTAAACTGCTATTTTTTCTGACCTTTTATCCGTTAGTTGTTCGGGTTACGCGCATTCGATCAAGCTCAAAACATAGCGAATTGCAAGACGATATTGCACCTAATTGTTCCACACATAAAAGTGAACACCATAAAATCGAAAATGAATCATCAGTGTCCTATAATGGTCTTGTAAATGATAATATGACAAAGACGACTGCAGCCAACCGAAAACGTAAAGCAGACGAAACACCACCTGTAATACCAGATAAATTAGTGCGTAAACACTTAAAAAGCACGGTAAAAAAGACAGCAATTATTAACGTTAAAAAAACATAAAAACATTTTATTTTCTTTAAATCAGTGTACGGACTCTTTAGCGACAAGCACAAAAACATCGGCATCATCATCAAAAATTTCGATTTCAATGACGATGGTCGACTACGAGCTCATGGGAAAGCTTGTTAAAAATTCCAAAGGTTTTTGGACCGTTGCCAAAAATCCTGCAGACAGTGATGTGCTAGTAATGGATAACGCCTTTCGGACCTTCAAATTCCTTCTAGCCATGGCGAGAGGTATACCTATAGTAACATCTGAATATCTTAAGAAACTTAATGAAACACAGTCGATAAGAAAAGTAAAAATAAATGATTACGTCTTTACGGATGCAGAGTTTGAAAAGAAACATAAATTTTCTTTGCCCAAATCTCTTCAATTAGCTAAAAAATCTAAAATTTTTAAAGGCTACGAATTCGTAATGACACCAAATATTTTGCCAAAACCTGAAGAAATAACGGGTAAGTCAACATTCTTTTTAATACCACATGTTTTAAAAACCAACAATCTTTTTATCACTTAGCTATAATTCAAGCATCTGGCGGTTCTGTATGTAAAAAAACTGTTCCTCCACCTAAAGAAAATCAAAAACTATTTTTAGTTACGGTGAATAAAGACCAAAAGGATTGGCACAAGTATAGACGTTTAAACAAAGATATAATAATCGTGTCCACTGAGGCCATAATGTCGGCAGTTATGAGACAATCTTGTGAACGTATGACTAGCTATTCGTTGGCTTAAAATTTTTGTTTAAAATTGGGTATTATTTGTTTTAGTTGTAGTTATGTACCTTTATATTTTTAAATCGTATTTTTAGTTATTGTTCTTTAAAAATCAAATATTCGTATTTTTATATATAACCTGGAGTTATTCTTTATTTTTTTTTATGTTTACCCGTTAAAAAAACTTTATATCTGTGCACTTAATATGTTCAATTAAAATTATATATTTGTATTTTTTTGTACAAACACGTGGTATTAAAGCAATTTTGCTGTGAAGAATACTCGTATTTAAATTTTCTTTGTACTTTCAATTCTGTTGGTTCTGATTTAAACAAATCGATTTATTGTGAACGTGTAAACTCCATGCTAAAAAAATTATTATTTAAAACTATAAATAAACAAAATCTCAATTTGCCATATTTTTTTTTAAGTACATGTTTTAAATTTTTCAAAAAATTTGTGTTAGAAAAAGTCACTTCCATAGTATAATTAGGTATGGGATGAAAATCGATCGATTTCAAAACGGTCCTTTTCAAATCGTGTGATGAATTTCGAGGATTCTAAATTCCATTTCTGAATTAAGCTCTGATAATACACCTTAAAAAAACATATATAATAAATTATATTAATTAGAAAATAAGAGAATAATATATTAGAAATCAATTTTTAGGATACTGAAAACCATATTATCGGTTTTAAATAGTTTCGTTTTCGATATCGATTTCTATCACATGCCTGAATAATTACAAGGTACAATCATTAGGGAGAGTTGTCATTATTTATCCATGTAATGTCAAACAACGATATATTACTCAACTGCAAATATTTAAATATCAGCATATTTTGCACTTTTATGATATTGCAAACTTTTTATATAATAAGTATTGTGGTTATTTTATTGAACTGTTAATGGTTTTTAGTCCAAATTTTGATATTTTAATCAGGCTTAAGTTCATTGAATGTAATTTTCATTAAATTATTTTTATGAAGAAAGGAATTTTAGAACATGAAATGAATTAAAGTTTATTTATAATTTTCAATTCTTGACTGAGATGGGAATTGAACCCAGATTTTCACGTACAGGTTGCCTATACTAGTTTCGATTGTAACCACACAATCTCTTCAGTGGGGTTTGCCGTTTAAAAACTTTAAAAAATAAAATTAATTTATTTAATTTTTCAAGCTTGTTTTAATTTTTTTCTAATTTTCTTTTGTTTGACATTACATGGGTTTTAAAATTGAAAACTTACACTTAACCCTTCAAAAATTAGTATAGAGAACTATCAGCCCAATTATGAATAAAAATTCCCCGGGAGTGTTTTCCCTTCTCCCATTTTTCCTATTTAAATTCAACTGTAAAAAATGGGAAAAAGAGAAGACTCCCGGGGAATTTTTATTCAGAATTGGGCTAAATATCTCCAGATTTTTGGGGGTTATTTAATTTTTTTGGGGTATTTTTTTTTTAATTGATGTATTATTTCATATGAAGGTTGAATTCTAAAACGTTAGTTGCAATGCAACCAAACAAAGTCATGCATTCCTTAACGCAATCATTTAAACATTGACAATGTTATATGACCCTAAATTTAAAATAAAAAAAAAAAAAACAAAAGACGAACTGTGCATCAATAATTTTGTCGATTCTTTAATGACATTTTTTTCACTACTACAATGTCACCCGAAAAAATCCTTTCACAAGACGGCACATTACCGCATGTGGTATGTGCTGCGTACCCCGCACCGAAGAAAGGTTCCGGGGTACAATAGCCTACCCGTCAGGGTCAACAGGCGAAGTTTACCATTCTTGGGTTAAAACATTCACAAAAATAGTAGCACAAACACGTACATATAATGAAGATTTATTCAAAACATTACAAGCAACATTTAGTTGGTATACATTAACCCTCTAACTCCCCTGAAAATAGGCCTTATTGCAATTAAAAAAAAAAATCACCTTAAAAACAGTTAAGTATGTGGTTGAAATATTCTACAAAAATATTTGTCATGAAATACCACTATATGTCTCCGAACACACTTAAGTCGAAAATTCAACCAGAAATAAGCAAAAACTTTAAAGGTGGTTTAAGGGTTAATTATATCTATTTAATTTAAGTACAGCACTATTTTGACAGGCGCAGCATGCTCGCCTGGGTCTAGCCACCGCAGCAGAAATTCAAAAGTACATCTACCGTGTTTAGAATTACATTAGAAAAAAAGATGAATTACCTTTAAACCAAAGCACTAAGCCATTGTAACAATTTCGACAGCAATGCTAAGGCATCCAGTTCATTGGGAAAAACTTCCAATTTAAAATACATTTTATAGATTCATCCACTTTGCTATTGAAGGAATTTATTCTTTGTTGAGGTATAATATGTTTGACTCAGGCTTAACAAAACAAATCGTATTTTCGTGACATTTTCTAAATCCCTAAAAAATTTTATGATTTTTTTTTGCAAAATAAACAAAACTTTATTCTAAATAAACGAAACTTTTTTAAAAATAAACGAAACTTTATAGAGTTGTCAGCTCGACCTGAAAAACAAGCATGTATAAAATTTATTTTCAATTCTTCTTCTTCGCTCTGCCCATTCAAATCAGCTAAGTCAAGGCCCAGTAGCTGTGCTACCTCCCGTGGGTGGGTCCATAAGGACACTGTTTCAAGCTGGGTTGGGTTTGCACTGTAGTTGAATAGGTGTCGTACTGCCGTGCACATGCAGGGCAGTACTATTTATTCTGGACCAGTACGAGTTTAGACGTGTGCACCATTCCGACCTCAATTGTGCCAGTATCACTCTAGTCCGACGTGGTAAGTCCCGTTCTTCGTTTGCAACCGGTGGGAGAAAAAAGGGACGAATTGACAACATTGCTTAGATTATTGAATCATTAGACAAAAACAATAAAACCCAATCAAGCCAAATAAAACCCAATGGAAAAAGTAATTTTTTACACGAAAAGTCAATCTTGACGAGAAAATTAATTTTTCAAAGTCACTTCTCACACACAAATCCACTTTTGACCAACAATAGCACTTTAGCACAACGTTACTTTTAACAAAAAAAGTATGTAATTTTTTACACAAAAACTTATTTGAAAAGTTTAATGATTCGTTAAAATATATTTTTCTTAAAAAGACACTAATGTCAAATATTGTTCTGCAAACTTTTTTTTTTCTTTTAACAAATGAAAAGCCAAAAACTTCAGGGGCCTAATTCTGGCAGTCGTGATCGAGTACTTGCTCGATTCGAAAGCAATTTTATTTCTAATTCTTTCAGTCGATACTGAACGAATCGAAACTATTTTTTCAGTATTGCGAAACTCAAATTAATGCTTTACAACACTGAAAAAATAATTCCGATTCGTGCTGTATTGACTGAAATAATTAGATATTAAATTGCTTTCGAATCGAGCAAGTACTCGATCACGACTGCCAGAATCAGGCCCCAGAAGTTTCTAAATCTTTCCAATAAAGTTCATTTGCTCCAAGTTTAAAATTTAAAATTTTTAAAGTTTTATTAAATTGATTTTATACTTTTCAAATTAGAATTATTTAGTTTTAAAGAAATCTTTTTTGCCACAAAGAATATCAAAATTTTAAAATTAAAATTTTGAAATGCAAAGTTCAGCAATTTGTTTTGTTGTTAATTTTACAATTGCCATACATTAATAAACTTAATAATTCGTATATGTTATTCGATTTTTATTTTAAGTTATTAACAATATAATTTAATTTTATATGCGATATGACATTAAAAGTTTACTACATATTTAATTTAAAAATGTATTTATTACATACAATTTAAGGTGTATTCGAAAATAATTGGAGCGATCTACCTTAAAGAGTAAGGACAAACTATGATTTTCCTACTTAAAATTTTTTTTTAACAAATTGTCTTGTATAATAATATTTTATTCGTATTTTGGATAAAAAAATTAGTTGAATTTATTTGGTAGTTTTCTTTTTTTTTTATTATTTTTAGTGTTACTAATTCAGTTATTAAGTTGGTTTTTTTTAATAATAAACTTGTTTTTACTTTACAGAATGAGCTTATCGTATTAATGGCATTTCTGGTGCTCCACCAACGGCGGACATGGCAGAACCTGGTCCTAATAATACCTGTTTCTGTTGTGTTTTTTGCATTTCTTCCATCTGGGCACGTTCTGTTTCGAAGACAACGGGGGCAAATAGAATTACCGAACTGGTGAAGAAAATCCACGAAGCATTGCAAGTAAATTTATATAGACCCTTAACGCTGCTTATAGTGCCATCCACCAATAAACCGGTAAAATCACGCACAGGTTGTGGGAACATTTCTGTCAAACCCATTAGACGTTCAGCAATAGTCTCATCGGGTTCCTTTGGAGATTTTTGTAATTGTTAATGGTGGTGAATAAAAACAAGACAGAAAGAAAAAAATTAATAATGTTTGAGCTCTAAATGCGGAGCTAAAAATTTAAACTTATAGAAACTAAATATGTACATAATATTGTTCTTGTTGTTTTCCTCCACTTCAAAAAAGTGTTAAACTAAAAATACTATTAAATGCAGCTAATTAATGCATAGTGCCCTATCTATTTTACTTAGTTGTTGTTGTCGTAGCAACGATACCTGAAGAGCAGGTATTTTTGAGTTGACAATCCTTGGTCGGTATTCGTTGAACTCCGAGTCGTTCCTCAGAAGTTTTTATAAAAACACCTCAGAAGTTTTTATAAAAACTCTTCATTTATCAATGTCACAAGAATTTTAATGGATATCTTCACTTGTCAAAAATTTTGTAGAAATCTCCAGCTATATTAAAACTATCAATATCTTTCACTAGCTAAAAAGTTTATATTGAACTATTTTATTATCGTTCTAGCTTACTTTTCTATATAAACCTCTGAATATTAAAAGTGTTCTAGTTTAAAAATTTAGATATATAATATCAAACGTTATTGTATGTTTAAAAATTCTTTAGTCGGCGAAACACTCATATCTTCCACACTAATAGAGTGATCCGCAAAAAATGTATGGATGAATTATAGGGATTGATGCACGCTACAGTCAGACATTTTTAGCACAGTGATGCCACATGTAATATAAGAATTTTTTGTAGTTTTATTCATATTATTCCTACGCCATTAAAATAAATGTGAATACTTGAAAAAGTACCCTAAGGAATTTAATAGAGCCTTCATGGCTAATTCCCGAGATATTTTTCTGGTGTGTAACTCCTAGGGAGACTAATTATTCGACTTTTTTTCAAAAACCGGTTTTCGAATATTGCGAATAGTTGCTATTTTTAAAAAACCGGGGTCCGGTTAAACATTTTTAAAATAACCGGTTAACCGGTTTTAATTCGAATACATACAAATCAAATAAGTTTTTGTAATAAAACGATAATTTGAATAACATGAAGAAATACTAGAACTATTTAAGAGTTTTTAGTGCCTTAACGGGCATTCTGTCTCGGCAACACAACAGGCTAATATTTAAAACAATGATTCATTTTTGGCTGCGCATTATTATTTTAGGGCACTTCAAGCAACTAACTTTGTATTTTTAATCCCGTTCGAAATAACTCCAGAGATAACATCTATATAAAAATATATTAAATAATTAGTATTGTGGTTATTTTATTGAACTGTTAATGGTTTTAATCCAAATTTAGATATTTTAATTAGGCTTAAGTTCATTGAATTTAATTTGCATTAAATTATTTTTATGAAGAAAGGAATTTTTTACAACATGGAAGATTAATTAAAATTGTTATTGATAATTTTCATTCTTGACTGACCTGGGATTCGAAGCCAGGCTGTCTGGCGTGTGATTCGAACCCAGGCGGCTGGTTACCCTGACATGTTTCGACCTCAACCACTAGGTCTTCTCAAAGGGATTTGCCGTCTTACACTCGCAGCCATCGAAGACTGCTGACGTCAGTAGTCAAACATCAATCCTTAAACCAAATTGTATTTTAACCTTTGGTAGATCGAAACTTGCTTTTTGAATGATTATCCATTTTTAATTGATCTCACATGTTTTCCTTACTTCTGTTTTTTCGTACTTTTGTCAAGAATTCTTCTTGAAGTCCAAAGTACATTTTTTTGTTTTTCCTGTTTTTGTCTTTCTTTTTTTTTTTTTTATTTGACCTTTTTCAGCACAACTTGAAGGACAAATGTAAACATAGCTCGTGCCTTAGCTGTTAACAATAATTAGTATTGTGGTTATTTTATTGAACTGTTAATGGTTTTAATCCAAATTTAGATATTTTAATTAGGCTTAAGTTCATTGAATTTAATTTGCATTAAATTATTTTTATGAAGAAAGGAATTTTTTACAACATGGAAGATTAATTAAAATTGTTATTGATAATTTTCATTCTTGACTGACCTGGGATTCGAAGCCAGGCTGTCTGGCGTGTGATTCGAACCCAGGCGGCTGGTTACCCTGACATGTTTCGACCTCAACCACTAGGTCTTCTCAAAGGGATTTGCCGTCTTACACTCGCAGCCATCGAAGACTGCTGACGTCAGTAGTCAAACATCAATCCTTAAACCAAATTGTATTTTAACCTTTGGTAGATCGAAACTTGCTTTTTGAATGATTATCCATTTTTAATTGATCTCACATGTTTTCCTTACTTCTGTTTTTTCGTACTTTTGTCAAGAATTCTTCTTGAAGTCCAAAGTACATTTTTTTGTTTTTCCTGTTTTTGTCTTTCTTTTTTTAGTTGACCTTTTTCAGCACAACTTGAAGGACAAATGTAAACATAGCTCGTGCCTTAGCTGTTAACAATAATTAGTATTGTGGTTATTTTATTGAACTGTTAATGGTTTTAATCCAAATTTAGATATTTTAATTAGGCTTAAGTTCATTGAATTTAATTTGCATTAAATTATTTTTATGAAGAAAGGAATTTTTTACAACATGGAAGATTAATTAAAATTGTTATTGATAATTTTCATTCTTGACTGACCTGGGATTCGAAGCCAGGCTGTCTGGCGTGTGATTCGAACCCAGGCGGCTGGTTACCCTGACATGTTTCGACCTCAACCACTAGGTCTTCTCAAAGGGATTTGCCTTCTTACACTCGCAGCCATCGAAGACTGCTGACGTCAGTAGTCAAACATCAATCCTTAAACCAAATTGTATTTTAACCTTTGGTAGATCGAAACTTGCTTTTTGAATGATTATCCATTTTTAATTGATCTCACATGTTTTCCTTACTTCTGTTTTTTCGTACTTTTGTCAAGAATTCTTCTTGAAGTCCAAAGTACATTTTTTTGTTTTTCCTGTTTTTGTCTTTCTTTTTTTAGTTGACCTTTTTCAGCACAACTTGAAGGACAAATGTAAACATAGCTCGTGCCTTAGCTGTTAACAATAATTAGTATTGTGGTTATTTTATTGAACTGTTAATGGTTTTAATCCAAATTTAGATATTTTAATTAGGCTTAAGTTCATTGAATTTAATTTGCATTAAATTATTTTTATGAAGAAAGGAATTTTTTACAACATGGAAGATTAATTAAAATTGTTATTGATAATTTTCATTCTTGACTGACCTGGGATTCGAAGCCAGGCTGTCTGGCGTGTGATTCGAACCCAGGCGGCTGGTTACCCTGACATGTTTCGACCTCAACCACTAGGTCTTCTCAAAGGGATTTGCCGTCTTACACTCGCAGCCATCGAAGACTGCTGACGTCAGTAGTCAAACATCAATCCTTAAACCAAATTGTATTTTAACCTTTGGTAGATCGAAACTTGCTTTTTGAATGATTATCCATTTTTAATTGATCTCACATGTTTTCCTTACTTCTGTTTTTTCGTACTTTTGTCAAGAATTCTTCTTGAAGTCCAAAGTACATTTTTTTGTTTTTCCTGTTTTTGTCTTTCTTTTTTTAGTTGACCTTTTTCAGCACAACTTGAAGGACAAATGTAAACATAGCTCGTGCCTTAGCTGTTAACAATAATTAGTATTGTGGTTATTTTATTGAACTGTTAATGGTTTTAATCCAAATTTAGATATTTTAATTAGGCTTAAGTTCATTGAATTTAATTTGCATTAAATTATTTTTATGAAGAAAGGAATTTTTTACAACATGGAAGATTAATTAAAATTGTTATTGATAATTTTCATTCTTGACTGACCTGGGATTCGAAGCCAGGCTGTCTGGCGTGTGATTCGAACCCAGGCGGCTGGTTACCCTGACATGTTTCGACCTCAACCACTAGGTCTTCTCAAAGGGATTTGCCGTCTTACACTCGCAGCCATCGAAGACTGCTGACGTCAGTAGTCAAACATCAATCCTTAAACCAAATTGTATTTTAACCTTTGGTAGATCGAAACTTGCTTTTTGAATGATTATCCATTTTTAATTGATCTCACATGTTTTCCTTACTTCTGTTTTTTCGTACTTTTGTCAAGAATTCTTCTTGAAGTCCAAAGTACATTTTTTTGTTTTTCCTGTTTTTGTCTTTCTTTTTTTAGTTGACCTTTTTCAGCACAACTTGAAGGACAAATGTAAACATAGCTCGTGCCTTAGCTGTTAACAATAATTAGTATTGTGGTTATTTTATTGAACTGTTAATGGTTTTAATCCAAATTTAGATATTTTAATTAGGCTTAAGTTCATTGAATTTAATTTGCATTAAATTATTTTTATGAAGAAAGGAATTTTTTACAACATGGAAGATTAATTAAAATTGTTATTGATAATTTTCATTCTTGACTGACCTGGGATTCGAAGCCAGGCTGTCTGGCGTGTGATTCGAACCCAGGCGGCTGGTTACCCTGACATGTTTCGACCTCAACCACTAGGTCTTCTCAAAGGGATTTGCCGTCTTACACTCGCAGCCATCGAAGACTGCTGACGTCAGTAGTCAAACATCAATCCTTAAACCAAATTGTATTTTAACCTTTGGTAGATCGAAACTTGCTTTTTGAATGATTATCCATTTTTAATTGATCTCACATGTTTTCCTTACTTCTGTTTTTTCGTACTTTTGTCAAGAATTCTTCTTGAAGTCCAAAGTACATTTTTTTGTTTTTCCTGTTTTTGTCTTTCTTTTTTTAGTTGACCTTTTTCAGCACAACTTGAAGGACAAATGTAAACATAGCTCGTGCCTTAGCTGTTAACAATAATTAGTATTGTGGTTATTTTATTGAACTGTTAATGGTTTTAATCCAAATTTAGATATTTTAATTAGGCTTAAGTTCATTGAATTTAATTTGCATTAAATTATTTTTATGAAGAAAGGAATTTTTTACAACATGGAAGATTAATTAAAATTGTTATTGATAATTTTCATTCTTGACTGACCTGGGATTCGAAGCCAGGCTGTCTGGCGTGTGATTCGAACCCAGGCGGCTGGTTACCCTGACATGTTTCGACCTCAACCACTAGGTCTTCTCAAAGGGATTTGCCGTCTTACACTCGCAGCCATCGAAGACTGCTGACGTCAGTAGTCAAACATCAATCCTTAAACCAAATTGTATTTTAACCTTTGGTAGATCGAAACTTGCTTTTTGAATGATTATCCATTTTTAATTGATCTCACATGTTTTCCTTACTTCTGTTTTTTCGTACTTTTGTCAAGAATTCTTCTTGAAGTCCAAAGTACATTTTTTTGTTTTTCCTGTTTTTGTCTTTCTTTTTTTAGTTGACCTTTTTCAGCACAACTTGAAGGACAAATGTAAACATAGCTCGTGCCTTAGCTGTTAACAATAATTAGTATTGTGGTTATTTTATTGAACTGTTAATGGTTTTAATCCAAATTTAGATATTTTAATTAGGCTTAAGTTCATTGAATTTAATTTGCATTAAATTATTTTTATGAAGAAAGGAATTTTTTACAACATGGAAGATTAATTAAAATTGTTATTGATAATTTTCATTCTTGACTGACCTGGGATTCGAAGCCAGGCTGTCTGGCGTGTGATTCGAACCCAGGCGGCTGGTTACCCTGACATGTTTCGACCTCAACCACTAGGTCTTCTCAAAGGGATTTGCCGTCTTACACTCGCAGCCATCGAAGACTGCTGACGTCAGTAGTCAAACATCAATCCTTAAACCAAATTGTATTTTAACCTTTGGTAGATCGAAACTTGCTTTTTGAATGATTATCCATTTTTAATTGATCTCACATGTTTTCCTTACTTCTGTTTTTTCGTACTTTTGTCAAGAATTCTTCTTGAAGTCCAAAGTACATTTTTTTGTTTTTCCTGTTTTTGTCTTTCTTTTTTTAGTTGACCTTTTTCAGCACAACTTGAAGGACAAATGTAAACATAGCTCGTGCCTTAGCTGTTAACAATAATTAGTATTGTGGTTATTTTATTGAACTGTTAATGGTTTTAATCCAAATTTAGATATTTTAATTAGGCTTAAGTTCATTGAATTTAATTTGCATTAAATTATTTTTATGAAGAAAGGAATTTTTTACAACATGGAAGATTAATTAAAATTGTTATTGATAATTTTCATTCTTGACTGACCTGGGATTCGAAGCCAGGCTGTCTGGCGTGTGATTAAATATCTAAATTTGGATTAAAACCATTAACAGTTCAATAAAATAACCACAATACTAATTATTGTTAACAGCTAAGGCACGAGCTATGTTTACATTTGTCCTTCAAGTTGTGCTGAAAAAGGTCAACTAAAAAAAGAAAGACAAAAACAGGAAAAACAAAAAAATGTACTTTGGACTTCAAGAAGAATTCTTGACAAAAGTACGAAAAAACAGAAGTAAGGAAAACATGTGAGATCAATTAAAAATGGATAATCATTCAAAAAGCAAGTTTCGATCTACCAAAGGTTAAAATACAATTTGGTTTAAGGATTGATGTTTGACTACTGACGTCAGCAGTCTTCGATGGCTGCGAGTGTAAGACGGCAAATCCCTTTGAGAAGACCTAGTGGTTGAGGTCGAAACATGTCAGGGTAACCAGCCGCCTGGGTTCGAATCACACGCCAGACAGCCTGGCTTCGAATCCCAGGTCAGTCAAGAATGAAAATTATCAATAACAATTTTAATTAATCTTCCATGTTGTAAAAAATTCCTTTCTTCATAAAAATAATTTAATGCAAATTAAATTCAATGAACTTAAGCCTAATTAAAATATCTAAATTTGGATTAAAACCATTAACAGTTCAATAAAATAACCACAATACTAATTATTGTTAACAGCTAAGGCACGAGCTATGTTTACATTTGTCCTTCAAGTTGTGCTGAAAAAGGTCAACTAAAAAAAGAAAGACAAAAACAGGAAAAACAAAAAAATGTACTTTGGACTTCAAGAAGAATTCTTGACAAAAGTACGAAAAAACAGAAGTAAGGAAAACATGTGAGATCAATTAAAAATGGATAATCATTCAAAAAGCAAGTTTCGATCTACCAAAGGTTAAAATACAATTTGGTTTAAGGATTGATGTTTGACTACTGACGTCAGCAGTCTTCGATGGCTGCGAGTGTAAGACGGCAAATCCCTTTGAGAAGACCTAGTGGTTGAGGTCGAAACATGTCAGGGTAACCAGCCGCCTGGGTTCGAATCACACGCCAGACAGCCTGGCTTCGAATCCCAGGTCAGTCAAGAATGAAAATTATCAATAACAATTTTAATTAATCTTCCATGTTGTAAATAAAAAATTCCTTTCTTCATAAAAATAATTTAATGCAAATTAAATTCAATGAACTTAAGCCTAATTAAAATATCTAAATTTGGATTAAAACCATTAACAGTTCAATAAAATAACCACAATACTAATTATTGTTAACAGCTAAGGCACGAGCTATGTTTACATTTGTCCTTCAAGTTGTGCTGAAAAAGGTCAACTAAAAAAAGAAAGACAAAAACAGGAAAAACAAAAAAAAAAAAAAAAAAAATGTACTTTGGACTTCAAGAAGAATTCTTGACAAAAGTACGAAAAAACAGAAGTAAGGAAAACATGTGAGATCAATTAAAAATGGATAATCATTCAAAAAGCAAGTTTCGATCTACCAAAGGTTAAAATACAATTTGGTTTAAGGATTGATGTTTGACTACTGACGTCAGCAGTCTTCGATGGCTGCGAGTGTAAGACGGCAAATCCCTTTGAGAAGACCTAGTGGTTGAGGTCGAAACATGTCAGGGTAACCAGCCGCCTGGGTTCGAATCACACGCCAGACAGCCTGGCTTCGAATCCCAGGTCAGTCAAGAATGAAAATTATCAATAACAATTTTAATTAATCTTCCATGTTGTAAAAAATTCCTTTCTTCATAAAAATAATTTAATGCAAATTAAATTCAATGAACTTAAGCCTAATTAAAATATCTAAATTTGGATTAAAACCATTAACAGTTCAATAAAATAACCACAATACTAATTATTGTTAACAGCTAAGGCACGAGCTATGTTTACATTTGTCCTTCAAGTTGTGCTGAAAAAGGTCAACTAAAAAAAGAAAGACAAAAACAGGAAAAACAAAAAAATGTACTTTGGACTTCAAGAAGAATTCTTGACAAAAGTACGAAAAAACAGAAGTAAGGAAAACATGTGAGATCAATTAAAAATGGATAATCATTCAAAAAGCAAGTTTCGATCTACCAAAGGTTAAAATACAATTTGGTTTAAGGATTGATGTTTGACTACTGACGTCAGCAGTCTTCGATGGCTGCGAGTGTAAGACGGCAAATCCCTTTGAGAAGACCTAGTGGTTGAGGTCGAAACATGTCAGGGTAACCAGCCGCCTGGGTTCGAATCACACGCCAGACAGCCTGGCTTCGAATCCCAGGTCAGTCAAGAATGAAAATTATCAATAACAATTTTAATTAATCTTCCATGTTGTAAAAAATTCCTTTCTTCATAAAAATAATTTAATGCAAATTAAATTCAATGAACTTAAGCCTAATTAAAATATCTAAATTTGGATTAAAACCATTAACAGTTCAATAAAATAACCACAATACTAATTATTGTTAACAGCTAAGGCACGAGCTATGTTTACATTTGTCCTTCAAGTTGTGCTGAAAAAGGTCAAATAAAAAAAGAAAGACAAAAACAGGAAAAACAAAAAAATGTACTTTGGACTTCAAGAAGAATTCTTGACAAAAGTACGAAAAAACAGAAGTAAGGAAAACATGTGAGATCAATTAAAAATGGATAATCATTCAAAAAGCAAGTTTCGATCTACCAAAGGTTAAAATACAATTTGGTTTAAGGATTGATGTTTGACTACTGACGTCAGCAGTCTTCGATGGCTGCGAGTGTAAGACGGCAAATCCCTTTGAGAAGACCTAGTGGTTGAGGTCGAAACATGTCAGGGTAACCAGCCGCCTGGGTTCGAATCACACGCCAGACAGCCTGGCTTCGAATCCCAGGTCAGTCAAGAATGAAAATTATCAATAACAATTTTAATTAATCTTCCATGTTGTAAAAAATTCCTTTCTTCATAAAAATAATTTAATGCAAATTAAATTCAATGAACTTAAGCCTAATTAAAATATCTAAATTTGGATTAAAACCATTAACAGTTCAATAAAATAACCACAATACTAATTATTGTTAACAGCTAAGGCACGAGCTATGTTTACATTTGTCCTTCAAGTTGTGCTGAAAAAGGTCAACTAAAAAAAGAAAGACAAAAACAGGAAAAACAAAAAAATGTACTTTGGACTTCAAGAAGAATTCTTGACAAAAGTACGAAAAAACAGAAGTAAGGAAAACATGTGAGATCAATTAAAAATGGATAATCATTCAAAAAGCAAGTTTCGATCTACCAAAGGTTAAAATACAATTTGGTTTAAGGATTGATGTTTGACTACTGACGTCAGCAGTCTTCGATGGCTGCGAGTGTAAGACGGCAAATCCCTTTGAGAAGACCTAGTGGTTGAGGTCGAAACATGTCAGGGTAACCAGCCGCCTGGGTTCGAATCACACGCCAGACAGCCTGGCTTCGAATCCCAGGTCAGTCAAGAATGAAAATTATCAATAACAATTTTAATTAATCTTCCATGTTGTAAAAAAAATTCCTTTCTTCATAAAAATAATTTAATGCAAATTAAATTCAATGAACTTAAGCCTAATTAAAATATCTAAATTTGGATTAAAACCATTAACAGTTCAATAAAATAACCACAATACTAATTATTGTTAACAGCTAAGGCACGAGCTATGTTTACATTTGTCCTTCAAGTTGTGCTGAAAAAGGTCAACTAAAAAAAGAAAGACAAAAACAGGAAAAACAAAAAAATGTACTTTGGACTTCAAGAAGAATTCTTGACAAAAGTACGAAAAAACAGAAGTAAGGAAAACATGTGAGATCAATTAAAAATGGATAATCATTCAAAAAGCAAGTTTCGATCTACCAAAGGTTAAAATACAATTTGGTTTAAGGATTGATGTTTGACTACTGACGTCAGCAGTCTTCGATGGCTGCGAGTGTAAGACGGCAAATCCCTTTGAGAAGACCTAGTGGTTGAGGTCGAAACATGTCAGGGTAACCAGCCGCCTGGGTTCGAATCACACGCCAGACAGCCTGGCTTCGAATCCCAGGTCAGTCAAGAATGAAAATTATCAATAACAATTTTAATTAATCTTCCATGTTGTAAAAAATTCCTTTCTTCATAAAAATAATTTAATGCAAATTAAATTCAATGAACTTAAGCCTAATTAAAATATCTAAATTTGGATTAAAACCATTAACAGTTCAATAAAATAACCACAATACTAATTATTGTTAACAGCTAAGGCACGAGCTATGTTTACATTTGTCCTTCAAGTTGTGCTGAAAAAGGTCAACTAAAAAAAAGAAAGACAAAAACAGGAAAAACAAAAAAATGTACTTTGGACTTCAAGAAGAATTCTTGACAAAAGTACGAAAAAACAGAAGTAAGGAAAACATGTGAGATCAATTAAAAATGGATAATCATTCAAAAAGCAAGTTTCGATCTACCAAAGGTTAAAATACAATTTGGTTTAAGGATTGATGTTTGACTACTGACGTCAGCAGTCTTCGATGGCTGCGAGTGTAAGACGGCAAATCCCTTTGAGAAGACCTAGTGGTTGAGGTCGAAACATGTCAGGGTAACCAGCCGCCTGGGTTCGAATCACACGCCAGACAGCCTGGCTTCGAATCCCAGGTCAGTCAAGAATGAAAATTATCAATAACAATTTTAATTAATCTTCCATGTTGTAAAAAATTCCTTTCTTCATAAAAATAATTTAATGCAAATTAAATTCAATGAACTTAAGCCTAATTAAAATATCTAAATTTGGATTAAAACCATTAACAGTTCAATAAAATAACCACAATACTAATTATTGTTAACAGCTAAGGCACGAGCTATGTTTACATTTGTCCTTCAAGTTGTGCTGAAAAAGGTCAAATAAAAAAAGAAAGACAAAAACAGGAAAAACAAAAAAATGTACTTTGGACTTCAAGAAGAATTCTTGACAAAAGTACGAAAAAACAGAAGTAAGGAAAACATGTGAGATCAATTAAAAATGGATAATCATTCAAAAAGCAAGTTTCGATCTACCAAAGGTTAAAATACAATTTGGTTTAAGGATTGATGTTTGACTACTGACGTCAGCAGTCTTCGATGGCTGCGAGTGTAAGACGGCAAATCCCTTTGAGAAGACCTAGTGGTTGAGGTCGAAACATGTCAGGGTAACCAGCCGCCTGGGTTCGAATCACACGCCAGACAGCCTGGCTTCGAATCCCAGGTCAGTCAAGAATGAAAATTATCAATAACAATTTTAATTAATCTTCCATGTTGTAAAAAATTCCTTTCTTCATAAAAATAATTTAATGCAAATTAAATTCAATGAACTTAAGCCTAATTAAAATATCTAAATATATTAAATATTTAGAATACTCACGCACAAATTACTATTTACTTTTTAACTGATCAATTTTTTGTAGTATTTTGAATTGTGTTTGGTATTTTTTATTACAAAACACAAGCTTTTATAAGCGATTTGTATTTACATTGTTTATAATGGTGGGACACAGTGGGCTCCTGGGCAACCATACTGCGGACAGTCTAGCCAAACAAGGCTGTCTCTTGGACGACATGTTCGTCGACGGCCTGATTGGCACTTCAACGGCCCGCTGCAGGACTCTCATCAGACGGGAATCGTACAGAAGGGCTCAGGAGAGATGGCAGGGCGAGCATACCTGTTTGATGGCCAGGACTCTATGGCCTGGCTATGACGCGGCGAGAACGCGCGTACTACTCGGTCTCGGCAGGGATCGGATAAGGACAGTGATGTCGGTCATCACGGGTCACTGGGTGATAGGGACTCATGCTAGGAGGATGGGTCTTGCGTACAATGACTACTGCAGGAGTTGTCATGATGTGGAGGAGGAGGAGACGGTGTTTCACTTCCTCTGCCAATGCCCCGGACTGGCGGGCGCTAGGTTGAGGCATTTTGGGAGACCGGAATTGCCATGTCTGGACGATTTGTCCAATGCGGGACTGAAATCGATCTACCTGTTCTGCAGGGAATCGGGGTGGTTCGAGACTGCGGTGACCTCTGGGGAATAGTCTGGTGGATACTGGCTGACCCTTGTCACTGGCTGGGGGTATCACAAAGGGACCGCTATAAGGACCCAAGTGAGTCGTCTTCGTGACGGCTACCCATTTAACCTAACCTAACCTAAATGGTTTTTGACTTTTGTTACATTTTGTTTTGACATTCTTCTTAAAAAGTTCAAGTTTGCCCAATATTCAATTAGAAAAAATAATTATAGCCTATTTCCGATGTGCGAAATAATTCTTTCTTTCGAACAACTTCATTTAAAATAAAAACAAAATCTAAAAACTTTGTTTATATTTTAAATGTATTTGTACGAATCAAAGAATTCTTCCGCACATCGGAAATAGGCAGGTTTATTACGGGTAACTAACAACAATAGCAAGGAAAACGTATATAAATTATACATCATTAAAATAACCGGTTTATTATATTAAAATAACCGGATTATTCGATATTCGAAAAATTGGCATTTAAAAATAACCGGTGGGGGCAAAACCAAAATAACCGGTTAAAACCGGTCGAAAAACCGTTTAATCTCCCTAGTAACTCCCCATAATTTCTGAAGTCTTTATTTATTAACTCCATCGCTTCCTCCAATGGCCAAAGATACAGATTTTATTTTTTTAACAGCATGAATTAAGATTTTATGTAGGCCGAAAGTCATGTTGAACCAAGGATATTAATTAATATATAGCTGAGTTGTTTTACTAGTAAATTTTCTGAATGCTTTCAGAATTACAAGCCATAGTTCTTAGAATGTGGTTCCTTAATTTTTCAGAAGATTTTCGTCAACTCAAGATTAGGATATGAAAAAAATGTCCGGCGGTATTGACATCATAATACATTTGTCTCTTCAATTTATCAATTATATATTTCTTTCTTTTCTGAAAAGCAACATAGTTCTCCACAATACGAACCTGCCATTTATTCATTTTAAGTATATCGGACATTTGAAGCATCGAATCTTTTTGTTTCAAGTTGGCAAGTTTGTTTGGATCATTCATTATTTAAGGAGTAGTTTAAACTACACAACATTTCGTTGACGAGTTGGAAATTGCTTTACCATCAATCATGGTTAAATAAAACATGTGCCCACACTTATATCGAAATTCTCAACTTTTATAGCTACAATCTTTTTAATTTGATTCACTATCTCTTTAACTTCTTGTTAATTTAATAACAAGTTGTTTCGGAAGCAAACTACATCAAAGTCAGTACAAACAAGTAGAAAAATCGCAAAAAGATGTATAGTAGAATTTTCATTTTTTTCATTTTTTTTTTGTTTTACATAACAAGGAATTTAAAATAGAGAACTTATTTTCTAATGCACCTTCCTTATGCTTATTATACCATGGTTCATACCATTATTATACCATGGTTCATACTTATTATGATTCCATGGTCTGGATATTAGAATTGAGTAAAACTTAAATCGATGAACTTTTTCATTAATTTTTTTTTTAATGAACGTAGCTTTTCCTGATTTTAAGAGTAGTTGCGATAAGATAAAAGACGCTTATAAAAGTAAATATTTTTTTTTTGGCAAATAGGTATGCAACGAAGAAAATTGGCCCGCTCTGGAACTAAAAAAAGCCGAATTAAAATTTAAGGGGGCTGAGGACCGTGGGCCAACTGGATTAAAAAAAAAAACGAAAATATTAAAATTTAAGGCGGGTGGGACTTCTAGGGTAAAAACGTGACATATCCCCACTTATATCTATGTGTGTGTACTCAAATGAAAGCAAATTTGCTCACGATTGTAAATAGGTATTTTTTTCTTTTTTAGTTTTATGTGGCGTTTCATTCTCAATAATTTTTAATTTCATTCTAACTAAAGCTTCTCGCATAGCCCGGACGCAACATTTCTCTTTTCTATGGTTAATACCGACTTCGATAACTAAAGCTTCTTCTGCGCCTAAAAGATACTTAAATTTACCTAGAGCGGAAAATAATGAACGAATACAAAAACAATATACATACTTCCAATAATGTGCAAATTACCTTTAATTTGAGTACCAACACATACCATATAGTAGACGGGCGATTTTTTGGATCAGCCCTATCAAATTTTAATTTTGGTTTTTTGTAAACTGAATCGTTTTGGGGATTTTTTTGGTGTACCCTGTTAACTGCATTTTAGGTTTTTTCACTTAAAACACAGGATAGATTTCAAAATTTGAACGATTTAAATTTCACACGAATATGATTTCCAGAGCATGGCTGATTAATTTATGTATATTAAAAAAACAACCAATTTATACAATCAATACTTTGCTCTAAGTATAAACAAAACTAATCAATACCTACATATCAACCAACATCTATCTGTATGTACCTATCAAGAAAAACAAAAAGATTGCCTAATACGAAAAATGAGGTTAGGTGTTTGCAAAATAAATTAATGAAACTATTAATGAATTTTAATGAAAAATGTTTGTTAAAACTTTAAAAAAGAAAACTTTACATTCAAATACTTACATCATCGTAATTTTCTTCATTTTTATTATCTTTGTCACTGGTCTAAAAAAAAGTAAATAAAGGTAAAATTTTAAAAATTTCCAACAAATCACAAGAGTAATGCATAATAAACGAAAATTTTATCGATTTTCTTTTTGCCATGACAAAAAATGTCTTACAGTTGCTACAGTAGTGGTTTTTCTTTCAGGTGTTTCATCTTTGCTGCCCCCCAGTGAAGACATGCCGCTGTCTTTTTCGATAAACTCGATATCGGGATCGGAGTCTACCAAATCTTCAAGCTGTACGGTATCCACTTTGCTGTTTTATAAATACAACCGGAAAATCAATAAAATTCACTGCAGGTCTACGCGCTAGAACACACACAATGTTTGTTTTCTGTGTCACTTTCAATAGTAAACGAATTTCGTTTGAAAGCACTTTAGTTTTGGATTTATTATAATTATTGTGGTTGCTTTTTAAAGTTTAACAAATTTCACTAAAATTAAAAAGAATATCTACAGTTTTTTGCACAACACACGATGTTTCGGTATAATTTTCACACAAAAAGAAGAAGAATTCGATAAGTAGAAAAATCACATGCGATTGTTATTGAAATGTCAAAATAGTCAAAATAATGCAAAATTTTTGAGATTTAAAAAAGCTTATATATGTGAAACACTTGTTTTGACAAAAACTTGGGAGCACTATTGAACTTATATTAACTACTTAGCTAAGCCACAACCCAACTATTTGAAAAGGAATAGGTAGAGACAAATTTCAATATATTTGTGCTTGAACATCTTTCAATCTTTGGAATTAAAAGCCATATATTTGAAAGAAATAAGTATGTATGTACAGACGTATGTATGTAGCAAAAATTCAAAATAACGTTTTACGACGTTGTCGTTGATTTCTTTTAATTTTATTTTTTATTCGTTGTTTATTATATTTACCTTACCTCCCCCCCTTGATCTAACAGAGTCAGTAAAATTTTGTATTTTTTGAACATGTTCCACTTCGTTCTTAGTTTGTTCCATTTTGTTTTGCTTAGTTTTTATTGTGTTTATTTTTGTTTCAAAAACGTAAAATTTGCGTTACGAAATATAAAGATTTACATTAAAAAGTAATATGAACTTATTTGAATTTATTTTGATTAAAATTTGTACGATAACTTGAAATTTTTTTTGAAACGAAGAAAAAAATCATGATATAAAGGTATAAATATTTTTAGATCCAGTAGATAGATCGAATATAAAAACATCTCATATAAGAAAAAAACGCTTTTAACCCTGCATGCTTAATATTAACCGTTTTGACTAACATTGTTACTTCTTCTCTGATTTGATTGATGAAGAACATTTAATAATTTATTTCTCTCGTAAAACTGCTCTGAGTGGAGAAGCAGCTCGCGATCGTTGTCATTATTTCTTAAGGGCAATCAGGTCGTTCTTGTTTGTCTGCTTTTCGTGCGTTTTGCGTTGTCACCTCGCATTGGTTAATGGCGTGGCGTCGTATAACTGTACCGAGTTACAAACATATAACTGGCCGTGTGAAAAGCAAGGATATTCTAAATCAATTCAGCACAATTCCAACGATTGCCCTTGCGCTTTATTTATTGTAATGGCAAATGCAAGACGTATTGGAAACTGTAGTCTTTTGAATTCAAAAGGTAAATCTGATGGAATCATTGGAATTCGTGGAATCAATACATCTTCCCCTTTAAACTTCCCCTTTAAAATTGTTGCTTCGATCAAATTGTTCATGACCTTTTAAGCCAGCAATAGTCAATGATTGGCCTTGTGCTTTGTTGATGGTAATAGCAAAGGCAAGACGCAAAGGGAATTGGAGCCGCTTGAATTCAAATGGTAAATCGTTGGAATCGGTCATGCCGTTTTCCAGTTATGCGCTTAATAGAAAAAGTGGACGTAAAAGTAGGCGTGGTAAATTTTTCTTTCGATGAAAACTTAAAGTTGATTAATACGAACATTTGAAAAAAAAATAGTCAACTCGATGGAGCCGTTTTCTGATTTTAGGTAAATCAAAAAAAGTGGGCGTAAAAGTGGGCGGGGCAAAATTTTCTTTCCGTAAAAACCTAAGTTGGACCATGGCGATCATTTTAAAGAAAATCGTTCAAATCGGTCAAGCCGTTCTCAAGTTATGGATTTTGCCACGCCCCTCCGCCCCCAGACCGAAAATTTCAACCAAACTTCATATAAACCATATATGGGCCACTGCCTACGTAGTGTATAAGTTTGGTTGAAATCGCACGACGCGTTTATGATTAGTTCGGCGACGTACATATACGGACTTATTTTTATATATATGGATAAGGAATAGTATTTTACTTTTCCAGTAACTTTAATGGATTAGGTGCACTTCCCGTTCCACAGAGTTTATATTTCGGACATGTAAGTCGAATCGACTAACATTAGTCATAACCAGGGTAACCATAAATATGCAATTGCATGTTCTTCTTTGTGTGGCCAATGAAGGCAGAAACAATAAATTTATCCGTTTTAGAGCTTTTTACAAGTTTTGGCATCGATTTGTAGCTAAAAGAGTATTTTTGCAGCATTTCTAAGTTTATAGCGCATATTTTGCCTTTTTAAGACATATTTTAATACCTGTTCGATATTTTAAATGCATACATGATCAGACCCGCCGTTTTTGGTTATTTCAAATCAAAATTGGTAATTTTTTTCATTTTGGTTACTTTTTTTAAATATATGTAAAATACGTAGGTACTCGTATGAACACTCGCAATTTACGTTTTTAAAACTTTTAACGTTTTTTTTATCGCATATTTCTGTTCGAAGGAAATTATTAATGACATCGAATAATGTGTACTCTGCACTACGATTTTCTCATTAATTGCTTCAAATAAATGGAAGTTTTTTATACTGGATCGAAAACCAAAAATACTTTTTAAAACAGCTACCAGATATTTTTTAAGATCTTTGTTGAGAAAAAAAATATCCAAATGTGATTCTTATATTAGAAACGGACATGCTCTGAAATATATGATATGAAATTAAGTTTTAATTAATAGAGATTTAAATAAATTTTTTTTTAAATGAGCGTAGTTTAATGATTTTAACAGTAGTAAAGATAAGTGGTACTTAGAGTAGAAAGTGCATAATATCACGTGGAATCGATTTCAGAACATGACTCAAAAGGTACACAATACATAGTTATTTTAGTGTTTCTAAAAAGTTGAATAAGAGTAAAATGTTCTAAACTTACATTATTTCCAGTTGTGTATTTTAATACATATGTATATTGAAATACAAGTAGGAGTTTTAAAGATATTTCAATACTACATTGATATATAGCCTATTATTTTAGAATAAATATAATTTACTGTAGGTATGGCGTAAGTTTAAAGCTGTGTTCATTTACTAAAAATTGTTACGAATTTGTAACAATTGTTACTGGAAAGTGTTCATTAACCCAAAAAAGTTAAGAGCATCAAAAGAGAGAAAAAAAATTGAGAGACAAAAAAAATCTTGCAAATTTTTACTGGTAAAATTTTTACTTGCAAGAATTTTTGAAACAGCTGTTTCATGTTTTTGTTTAAAAAACAAACTTTTCCAAAAGAAGTTTTAAATAAGGATGTTTTGAAAAATTTAGAAGCTAATGTTGATTTTTAAAATCTTTAAAAATATTTATGCGATAAGAAATCATACT
Organism: Pollenia amentaria; assembly: GCA_943735925.1. Taxonomy (NCBI): domain Eukaryota; kingdom Metazoa; phylum Arthropoda; class Insecta; order Diptera; family Polleniidae; genus Pollenia; species Pollenia amentaria. Next base: position 203,478,429 of record OX031009.1, on the reverse strand, counting down.
TTTGTTTAACTTAGGGCATATATTTCGATATTTTTATTGCTAAATAAAATAACGAAATTGTTAAAAAAATCCCTTATGTATTGTGTTTTACTTTTAACCGATTAGGGGTTCTTATAAGTCCTGTGCGTATAATGGTTACCTACACACCCGGTACTTAACACTATTGCATTAGTTAAAAAATTTGCTGGCAAATTAAATTATTTACAAAATTTAAAATTCTTATTAATTATAAAATAATTTGAGATATTCTCATTGTTTACTTTATGACCGTCTTGTTTATTATGAAACAAACACCAATGAAATGCATATGGACCAAAGAAAACGGCCATAAAGTAGATAATGAGAATATCTAAAATTATTTTGTAATTAACAACGCTACCTCGTTACCTTTCTGTCGTGGTCATATTTAAATGCCAAAGTTTGTGTTTCTTAAATAAAAAAAATTACCAACGTTATAGGTTCTGCTCATTCGCTGCACCTATAATTTTATGTTTCTAATATCTTTTATAGCAAATTGAAAAGGTACCACTTGTAGAACGAAAAAGTAAAACAAAGAAATTTAATTTCTCGCATTTCACCATTTTCCATATTTTTTCTCGATCGATTTAGCCAGAGACCAGCATCCGGTTCAAATTTCAACCTTATAAGTCGCGGCGTTAAGGCTGTGCGAAGATGAATCTGTCAGCCAGTCCGTAACGTTGAAATTTTATATACCTATATACATAGGTAATACATAGATTGTTAAATTAAATATTTTGTTTTGCATTATAAATTCTGTTATTGTTAACAAAGGGGTTTTTTTATGTTTTATTATTAATTAAAACCCGAATACTTCTTTCCCCTCCTAAATAAAAAAAAAATCCAATTTATGATTCATTTTCTTGAACATAAACAAATATAAATTAATAAAATCACATGATTCTTACCGTAATGTATTAAATTTTCCCAAGTCTTAGAATAATTAATGGGTTCTCAAATATTCCTGCATATTCGTCACTACTTTAACTTGCAAATTTTAGCTGGCAAAGTGTTCATTTAATTTTTAGTATTTTTGAGAGCAATTCCTTTAAATTCCTACTTACTCTCTCTTTGCAAGTTTCTGCTAGTAAAGTAAATGAACACACCTTACGTTGTTGTAAATTTTACTTGTAATGACGTGTCAATATGTACATATATTTATTTAATGTTTTTAGCAATATTTTTAATTTATATACTTTTTGCCCATTTAATGTACATTCTGTACATTCATATTTTCAATGACTCTGCGACATTGAGGGTCGGTCCGATGGCGCCGACAGCCCATAAGCTGCACCAAACATCCACTCTTTGTGGATGCATCGGCTTTTCACCAATCACTCATGGATTCTGATTTGCCCAAACGAAGGAATTCTGCTTGTTAACGAATCCACTGAGGTGAAAGTGTGCCTCGTCGCTGATGATGATTCTCTTTGAAATGCATTTTGATTTGAACGCCCATTTTCGTAAAAGGCTTCAACAATCTTAACGCGTTGCTCAATTGTGTACCTCTTCATGATTGAATTTGCCAAATACTAAAACAAATAAATGTTAAATTAAGCTGGCGTTAAAGTGTGACTCACAATTAACATCGTGCATTATGGTTGGATCACCCTTTACAAGGTATACCCCATATAGCATTTGGGTAATCATTATTTGTAAGAATCAACTATCAGATAACTTTTGATGATTTAAATTTCCTTATCATTTAGGATCGAAAAATGAACTCATATGCGGTTCTTTTACTCGTAAAGCTGATTCCTAAATGATTCGATTATGAAACAAAATGCTAGCTGGGATCCCAGCTAATAAAACAACTTAATTATATAAAAAAAAAGTTAATATTGGTATTTCAGTAATTTGGTCATAACTCGGGCATTTTCCAATCGATTTGAAGGTGTATACTACGTCTTTAGGAAGAAATTTACCATTTACTTTGGTAATAAAACTTGGACCCGGAAAGATCTGCGGTTCCCGAAAATAGGTGTTTTTCTTAAAAAAAATTATATTTTGGTAAAAACTTTTTTGTATCTGAACCGATTTTTCCGAGTTTTTCAGCAAATATGTTCTAGTAAAAATTTCCGATCTTTTGATATATAAGACGTATCCATAGGTCATGTAACAGCTCTAAAAATTTGATGCTTTTTAGCCCATTTTTGGAGGATTTTGCTAATAACTTAACCATTTCTTACCCGATTTGGCAGATTTATATACCCACGTCTTTAGGAAGAAAAAACCACTTACTTAGATTATAAAACTTGGACTCGGGAAGATCTATTGTTGCCGAAAATGGGTATGTTTAAAAAAAAAATTTTTATTTTGGGCATTACTCTTCCATTTTTGGAAGAAAAGTTTCAGGGTTTTCGGGAAATATATGCTGCTATTTCTGTTATTTTGGTATATAAAACGTGTTCATATGTCATACTAGAGCCCTAAAATTTAAAATTTTGAGATTTTAGCAATAATGTCTTTGTACGGGAGGTACCACGCCCACTTTTCCAATCGCGCCCATATTTTGTGGGATACTGTGTATTAATAACCGATATGTTTGTACCTAATTTGGGAACTTAAGCTCGTTTCGTTCTCCAGATATACAGAAATGTATAACGTCTTTGTATGGAAATCCCACACCCACTTCTCCAATCCCGCCCATTTTTTTACGAGTTTGTGTATTGGGAAGCAACATGTTTGTACTAAATTTGAAAGCCGTAGCTCTTGCAGCTCACGAGATATACAAAAAAAAAGAATTTAAAAAACAACAACAGCATTGATTTATGAAAAAAATTAGAGGTAGTCGTCTTCCTGAATTTCAATAGCAAACGATTCCGGACTACATGTGACATCAATGTATAAAAACGTAGCCTCCATCATATCTGGGGTCTTCGGAAAACCCATTTCAACGGACGGACAGACGGACGGTGGGGTGCTTTAAAACCATGTGAGATAAGGCCATTATGACTTTATTGCTCAATTGAATGGGAGATAAAGCCATAATGGCCTTATTGCCCAATCATTGAGAGGTAAGGTCATATTTAAAATTTTGCGAAATGAGAGATATAGCCATAATTTTTTTTTTCGCAAATGAGAGATAAAGCCATATTTTAAACTTTAGTATGCGAAGCCAAATTCCTATACTTTACTTTAGTGTTTCCGGGAAAAGAAACACTAAAGTTGTGACGCACGAAGGAAAACTTTATTCAGCGAAGCCACCTGCCGCGTCCTACTGGAGGAGAAAACTCGTAAGCGCGGCCGCAGGCCGCCACGTAGAAAAACTTTAGTATGCGAAGCCAGGTTTCGTAAAAGGGAAAATCTATTATTAATCAATGTAAAATGCAAAAGTTCTTCAAAACTGAAATGAGAGATAAAGCCTTTTTCTAATATTGCTAATGTGAGCTAAGGCCATGATGGCTTTATCTCCCATTCAAATGAAAAAAGGCCTTATCTCCCTATTGAATGAGAGATAAAGCCATCATGGCCTTATCTCACATGGTTTTAAAGCACCCCCCCCAGACGGATAACCGGACTTGAACTTCCCTTCTCATAAGAAGCCAGAATATATATACTTTATATGGTCTTAGATCAATATTGTAGAAATTACAAACGTAATGACAAAGTTATATATACCCTTTTACCTTCGGTGAAGGGTATAAAAATGCGTGAATGAAATGAAAGAATCATTTGCATAGGCCAGAAAAACGATATCTTGTGAAGCACATGTTTTTGTTGAAAGCCATGAAGTCCGACTATGATGATGAAGACAAAGAGGTTGTTAAAGAGTGTTAGCCATTTTAAGTACAAGTCAAGTTTTTTTCTTCAGAATTAGGAGGATGTCAAATATGTGTTAAGTGTATAATGTGGAGGTTGTGCAAGCAAGCTAATTAGATTGATTCAATTATATTTTTTAACCTTCTTGACCACACTGAAGCAGTTGCGTTCATTAAGTGGGCATAACGTTTGAAGACCTCCCAGACATCACAAGCTTGAGCCCCAATAGGTGATCATGGGCTTGCGGGGCATATGTAATAGATTCTATGTTATTGATGCCGAAACACTCAATTGACCACTTTGTATTGTATCCATAATAACTATCACATAATATAAATTTTCTATTTTGTTACGGCAAATAAAAAATGTAACATATTACAAGAAAACTTTTGAAAAAACTTTTATTTTCCTTCACGTATAGTTTTGCTTTTTTTTTAATTTGTATTTTTATTTTGTGTTTCTGAAGGCACAGTGTTGCTCTTTTTTTTGAAGTCTCGGTAGAAAATACAAAAACAAATTGCCTGTGGTTTTTGTCTTGTTGTACTTGTTGTAGCAACGAGTTTACCTTGTGTAGTTGTACCATGCTATCTTTTAAATGGGTTGTCAAATAAAGCAGTGCTGCCAACTTAAAGTTGTGAACCTCTAACAAATCACCCGGTAATTATGGTCGAATTTCTAGTTGATAATAATGGGCTTCCCTGAATTGAAGGATTAATTCATTCATGTTCAGACCTATAAAATATTTGACGTCTACACGTAACCACTAGTTTTATTAAAAAATTGTTTGCTTTTGCAAACCGTTTGCTAGATAAAACAACATTAAACAGTTTCTAAAGTGCATTCTAAATTATCTTCTAACAAGGAAAGATAAGGAAGTCAATAAAAATTGTTAAAAATAAAACTTAAGTTTGATCAATTTACTGGTTACTTTTTTTTTAAATTTTTTGTCAAATATTTTTAGGTCTGAACCAGCTAATTCATTCCATGTAATCTCGGTAGTACAACAAGTACAACTCATACAAAAACCACAAGCAATTTGTTTTTGTAAAATCATTGTACAATGTCAAAAACCGAAACAATTCAAATCAGAAACAAAGATAATAAGCAAAATTTTGACATCCAACAATTATAAAGCTAAAGAAAAAAGTTATCAGCAGGGCTTTTAGGATCACCTGTAATGAATTCGCCTTGGTCTAAATATACCTTCAGTTAACCTTCGTTTTAACCCACTCTGAGGCGTTCTTACACTCAGGTATAAAATTTAAATTTAACAGCAGTAGGGCCTCGACTACGCTTAATACGGTTAACTGTCAACATCAGTTATCCGAAAAAAAATTTTTTCTCCGTTTACTTTTGAACAATTTTCTTGCAATGACCTGGAAGCATGCCTGTACATACAACAATATTCGTATTAAATGTGCCGTGTGCTTGTCCCTTAAAAAACTTATAGCACTTTTAACAATTTGTTTCGGCACACAGTGGCTGAAAATCGTTTTTCATTGGCCAAAAGTCTGTTACTTTCGAATCGATAGAGATATTTCTGCAATTTTTATTTTGCTGTAGTGAAGATTTATTGAAGTACAGTTTTTATTTTATTTAAATCATAATTTTAATGTTTGACATTCCATGAATCTGACATGGATAGAGATATAACAATGATCTTTTGAATTTATGTAGACCGAGAATATTTAAAAAAATGGACTGAAAAGCATCCCCATTTTTGATTTAGAGATACCCCAAATTCCCAATTCCGGAAAACACTTTTAAAAACGATTTTGTTTTACAAAATGGCAATACTGTCACCATTAAGCACTCGATGGTGATCACGATTTTGCAGAAAATTATGGAGAGTTCTAAGCGAAATTGGCTAGCAAAACCCTTTTGAAGCTGTTCTCGGTTAAAATAAACATTGGCTGTTTCCGCAAAATAAGAGGTTCAGCATGACCTTTTAATTGCAAAATGAAATTAATTATGCTGATAGATAAAGTAAAAAAACTACTCTTATTTAATTTTTTGTTGACTTATATTCAAAAAATATAATAGAATAAAGGAAATAAAATTCATGTTGGTCACGTTTTTTACGTCAAATATTTGCTAGGCTAAGAAAAGACCTAACGCAACAATTAACTCAAAACAGCAAAATATTGACATTGGCCATTTTAGTACGAAGCTTCAGACATAATAAGCTCAAGTTTTAATTTAAATAGAATTAATGTTTCTTTAAAAAATATTAAGCCAACTAGATAACAAGAAATTGAGAATCGAATTTTTAACAACTTGTTGTGTTTTAGATTTTTTGTGTTATTTCCTTTGTATTCGCGCTATATGTATATATACGGAATTGAATTATTGTTTTAAAAATATTCAGTTTTATTAATTAAATTTTGTCACGGTTCAAATTAAAGAATGAATTCAAGATTTGTTTTCGAAAAGATTAAAGTTTTTATATTAATAATATCCAATTTTATATTAAAAAAAGTATATGTACTGTTTTTGTGCAACTGTACTGATTTGTTTACTCTTATGTACTGATTTCTCTGATTTCAAAACTGGCAACCCTAGCCACTGTGCGGTATGCAACTTAAAAATTCTTGTCTGTATTAATTTTTTTTTTTTTATATTTAATTCAGGGATGTCAGCGTCATACACAATTGTGTAAGCAAAACTCACATGTACGCTTACGCTCTTTTATTTTGCGAGCGTAAAATATAATTTTTTACTGCAAAACACTCTCATTCACAGGGCTATATCACACGGCCTGTTTTGAGGCCCCTAAACAGAAATACATAATATATTTATTATTTATTATCTTTGTTTATGTTTTGTTTTATTTCTGTTTTTAACATTCTACAATGATTGACAAATAATATCTACATTGTTTTGCATTTAAGCTAACGATATGTGTTTTGTTTGTGAAAAAAATTTTTTGATGCCTGTTAAAGGGCCCTCTTTTTTTCGTTAAAAAGACGTACATAAATGCAGAAATTATTAAGAAAATATAGCCACAAGAATTTGTTGGTATTTTGTGCTTGTAAAAATATTTTTCTTTCTGTACCAATCGCGTCGGTTGGTTTTTTTCTTTGAAAACAATTTTTTAAGTAAGTAAAAATATTTAAAAAAGTCTTGTTTTCCTACAATTTATGTGTAAACCTATACACATAAAAGCAAATGTGACAGCAGGTAAAATTTTTGGGTAAGAAGATGTGTATTTAATTTAATTTTTTTTAATTTAATTTTTATTTTATTTCATCGACTGTCCTATGCAACAAGATTAAATCTTATAATTACAGCATAGGATTTTATAAAGCTAAACAGGTTAATTTGTTGTTTGTAAGAATTACATATAAAATTCAAAATAAAATTATATAATATACAATATGAAAGTATATATAATGTAAATAATATCTAATTTAAACATTAAACATTATGACAAAAAGAAAAAATAAAAAAAAATAAAATAAATAAATTAGAATTTATTACCAAAAAGATAATCAGGAAAAAAAAAAAAAATAAAGAAAATCATAAAAATCATGAAACAAAAATCATTAAACAAAATCATTATTAAAGTTAAGCGAATGATTTCAGAACTTCAATTTTAAATTTTGATGCGTTACTATGTAGCTGGATGTAATATGGCAATTCGTTCCAAAGTCGTATGGCGTTGATAAAAAATTGCCACTCAGATACAAGCGTTCTATACCTAATGGCGATAATTCTTTTACCCCTACTGGATCTCCCAAATCTAAGTAAGTCATGTAGATACTTTGGTGTTCTCTGATAAACAATCTTGTGCAAACACAAAAGAGTTCGTAATTTGAGGAGGTTTTCAAACGAGATTCCAAAAAGTTTATTGTTAAACATGGTGACTGAGCCATATCTTCTAATACCAAAGACATATCTCACAATATTTCTGTAAATGGAATTAAGTTTACGTTTGCTAACAGCATCGCAATTTGAAAAAATTTCACATCCATAGAGATGTATTAATGAAACTTTATTGTTTAACGTCCACAAACCTAAAAAATGTTTTGTTGTTTCGAAACTGCAATTTAAATTTAGAAGATATTATTGGAAAATAAAAGTATATTTTTATAGGCTAGTAAAATCTTCTCTTTTTATAATGGCGGTTAATAATTATAGAATATTTTTAAACTTAATGGGGTTATTATTTGCATTGGTATGTGCTAATATTATTTTCATTGTTGGCATTCGCAAAGGTATGTTGAGCACAAAATTAAAAATATTGGAAAGAATTGTATAAGGTTGTAAAAAGACTTCATATATTGTCATGTGCTCAATTTTTCCAAAAAATAAGCAAAGTTTCTGCGAAATGCAGGTTCCAAATTAAATTTATTTAAATAATAACTGATTGTGTCTGTCAATAACTCAACATTTTTCGATAATTGTGTTATTATTAATTGCTCTAAAGTCTTCATAGCAAAATATGTATGTTAATAATGCCTCGTAATAGGCCTCGCAACCGCAAATTTCTCCCGCTGGGAATGTAAGAGACAAGAGTAGTCGCACCAACACAATCATATTTGACACCACTGATTTAATTTTATTTACAATATATTTGTACAATTTTCTAATAGGCTTATTGGTCTGTACGAAGAAATAGAGTGTTCGGGCTTACCTAACGTTTACATTTGCTAGTACTGGCAAGACAGTAAGAAAATACATATTAGTTGCCAAAAACACTACTTGCTGTCTTCGTGACGCAGTCGTCCAGACAGTAGTTAAGACAGTTCACTTTAAAAAAATGTCTAACGTGAATGTCGCAGTGCAAGTTCTAGCTAAACGTGTTTCATATGAACTGAACAAATAAAAAATAGCATTTAACAACTATTTTTTGTGAACATAGACAACCCTTAAGTAAAACATGCAAAACCAAAGCATAATTTATTAATTTTCTTTTAATTGTTGATTTTTTTTTACTTTTGCGAACAAAACTTCAAATTTCTGCCAGCAAATGCCAAATTTCTTTCCATTTTACTGTCTGCAAAATTTGCAAGACAGTAGACAAGACAGTTGGAAAAGTGTACATGTAAAGGGTTATCCATTTTGCGGTTTCAAAAGTAAACGTAAATAAAACACATATAAAATATTTTTTTCATGATATTTCTTTTTTATTATAAAGGTTTAACGTTGACATTATGTGTGAAACACTATATCATTTAAATGACCACCACGCGAAGTGTTGCAAGCATTGTTTGAGATAATTTTGAACCACTTTTTGACACATATTGGGCGGTATCCCAGCCATAACTTGACGAATGTTGGTTCTTAAGTGCTCAAGAGTTAAAGGTTTATCTGCATTAACACGGTCTTTCGCGTAGCCCCACAAAAAAGTCAAATGGTGTCAAATCGCATGATCTTGGTGGCCAGTTGATGTCACCACGACGAGAAATTACACGGCCAGGAAATGTCTCTTGCAATAAAGCCATATTCGCTCGAGTTGTGTGGCATGTGGCACCGTCTGGTTGAAACCACTTATTCTCCAAGTCGTATTTTTCAATAGCAGGCAAAAAAGTCGGCTATCATACGACCATAACGCTCCGAATTGACGGTGACAGTCGATCCATCGTCGTTTTCGAAGAAGTAAGGTCCAATCACACCTTCGGACCAAAGAGCACACCAAGCAGTGACTTTTTGTGGATGTAATGGCCTCTCTTCAATTACTTGAGGATTCTCAGAACCCCAAATACGACAATTTTGTTTATAACAAATCCACCGAGTGAGAAATGTGCTTCATCGCTAAAGAAAATTTTGTTCGAAAAATCGCCGTCCACCGCCTGTTGTTCAAGCACCCATTCCACGTATCTACGACGTTGTGAATGGTCAGCTGCCTTCAGTTGTTGTGTGAGCTGGACTTTATACACAGAAAGAAAAACACTCGGGATAAATTAAGCTTTTTATACTTACTTTGAGTACGAGTCGTAGGTACTCAAAAATTCAAGTACGAATAACACTAAAGTGTACTCACAACAATCCTAAATGGGATAACTTTCGAAAATCAGTCCCGGAATTTTTTAAGGTAAGTATAAAATTCTTAAACTAAGTACAAAAAGATTGAACTTTTCGTTGGTACTGCCACTCTGAGAGTAAAATTACAAATTGAGCGTTTAAATCTCATATAACTTATCAAAGTTTGTTGTATCCACTACAACAACACCACACAAGTAGCTACAAAACGATTTGCTTGTTGTGTTTAGAAACAACAAAAACAATACAACAAGAAGAAAACACATTATTTTCATGTTTAAATCTTAAACAATTTTACTTTTTAAAGTTTAAAAAGTAAAATTTAAAGCAAGAGTTCTCATTAAGTTTATATTTTTAGTTAAATATGTACATTAAGTTTTTAAAATAAAAATCATATCGGGCATGATGGTGGTGTTTTATAATTGGAACTCTGTATTGTGAATCGGGTAAGTAAAGGCCGTGTCAGATACAACTTTGTCGCTTTGCGTGACGTTTCTACCTTTGGCAGAAAAACGCAAAGCAAAAGGTGTAAGACACAATGAAAACTTTGACAACACTCACGCATTGTTTGTTTACTTATAAAAGCGGTTGGTAATTTGTACAATAAATTATTTGTTATAAAAATAAAAGTTAAACATTTAATTGGACGGTTTTTTGGAATTGAATTTGGCAAACAAATTTAAAAAAAAAGAAAATTATACTAGCCAATTGTCAAAGCGCGCAAAAAGATGAGAGTTGGCTAACTTTTTGCTTCGCTCCGCTTTGAAAGTACTTTATGTGACATGTTTCGTATAAGTATGTATATTTTATCTTAGATGTCAAAGCGAATCGGTAACGCAACGCGAAGCAAAAGTTTTATCTGACATGGCCTTAAGTCAATCATAATAATATTCTTCTTTTAATTTCACATTTCAAGTACGAATTCGGAATTAAATCAGCTTTATAACACTTGAATCAAGCACATATTGAGATTGATTCAATCTCAGTTTTACCTAAATAAATCTAATTTTCTAATTATCTTAAGTACAAATTCGCGATAAAATCAACTTTATAATTCTTGAATCAAGCGCATTTTGAGATTGATTCAATCTCATTTTCGGATTATTTAAAGTACGAATTCAGGATTGAATATGGATAAGTTGAGTATTTCGCGATTGAATAATCCGTACTTGAATCAATCTTTCTGTACTTGATTCAAGAAAATCCGTACTCACCGTACTATTGATACCGCTTCGGATTCATTTGAGTACGGATGGATTGATATTTCTTTTGAGTGTATGGATGTAGCTGTAGATCCAAATGCAAAATACGCCATAATGTGCCGTAAGACAGTCCAAATTCCTGAGAACGACGAGGAATCGACACATTTGGGTCTTCGGCAACACTTTCACTTACAGCAGCGATAGTTTCAGCGGAACGAGCGAAACGATGATGCACTAGTCTTACAATATCTGTAACCGCTCCAGTCTCTTCAAATTTATTTACAATTTTTGGAATCACAATTTTTGTAGTAGGTTTAAATAATTTTTACGCGTTGTGTGATAGTTAAGCGATCCATTTTTTTGAAGCCACGAAATGGATAACCCTTTATTAGTGAAAAAGTTTGAATGCATTGCAACTGTCTTGCCAGTACTGGCAAATGTAAACACCGTGTTATTTGGTTTCGGAACCATTGTTATTACTGCACACTTCCATTGAGTAGGATAATGAGAAAGCCTAAGTATTGCATTATATATTAGTGTCAAATATAATATAGCTTTCTTTGGTAAGTTTTTCACAACGATGGCATCTATTTTATCCTATCCAGGTGTTGTAGTGTTATTTCAGTATTTCATTTTTACCTGTCTGTATTAAATGAAAATTCAAATTAATTACTTACCAAAACAAAAGTCGACTTTTATAAATAACAACATTAATTTGTTTTCTTTTGTTATTTTAATATAATATTTATTTAAATATTGTATTTGTTGTTTTGCTCTTAATAAAACTGGTTAGTTTTTTTGTTCTGGTTAACAATTTAATTTAAAATTATAATTTGTGTTTATGTTTTTGTTGTTGTAGTTGTAGTTGTGTTTGCAGTTGTATTTGTAATTTGTAACATCAACAAAATTTGTAACATAAAAAGAAGAACAAAAAAGGAAAATAAACAAACAAACAAACAAAAAAAAGGATAAAAAAGAAAAAATATGTAAATAATTATATTTACTATATAAGTATTTGTAGTAGTACATATGTATATACTGTGGTTGGTTTATTAGTAATTGTTGTTGTTTTATACATACACACATACAAAGCCATAAAGACTTGGTAATTAAGTTGATGCATATCAGGAATAGGGGAAGGGAGTAGGGAATTCTTGTGTGTATATTTTAGTGGTAAGACTTGTTACATTTAATATTTGTTGATTTACCACCCCCTTATGCAAAAAAAGTTAAAGTTCACTTTAGTTAACCAACAAATTAGTCCCATACACTTTTGCTGGGCTTAATGTGTTAGTTAACTAATGTGTACTTGAACTTTTTCAGCATAAGGGGGTTAGTGTTTATTTATAGTTTTGTTTATTTTTATTGTTTTTGTTGTTATTTTATATCAATATTATTTGTTTGTTTGTAATTATTGCAGCACCCTTAACACAATATCACTCTCACTTTCAGACTTATCCGAGAAATTATTACATATTAATGTTTAATATATTTGTAATTATTTTTATAAATATTTCTTTTTTTTTTGCATTTCTTTATTTTTTTTATGTAGGTAAACAAATTTCGATATATTAAGTATATTTGTTTTTAAAAATATATTTTTTTTATTAATTTTTTTTTTAAATTTTGTGTTTTTTTATGTTTTTTTTTTTCAAATTTTTTATAAATAAAATCTTAAAATTAACTCAAAAATTAAGTATTTATAAATTATTGTTAACATTTATTATTTAAAATAATTAATTAATGAAATTTCTTTAAATATAAACTTATAAATCTACTTTTTCTTTTAATATTATTATTTATTTTTTTTATAATAATAATTTGTGTTTAGTTAGTTTTACTTTCATCTATAAGCTTAACAAAAATATTTATTTATCTTTTAATTTTTATATAGATTTTGTAACAAAATTATCTTTTAATAATATATGCCTTTAATAAGGTGGTGTTTTTTTAAGTTTTAAAAATTTTCCCAAAATTTTAAAGGCTTCTTTAAAAGAAAAGCCTTTTTTTTTAATTTTTTTACAATAAAAATTTTGATTATTATGTAACATTTTATTTATTTATGCTTTATTTAGTAAAAATATAAATTTTGTAATTTTATGTTTTTTTCCTTTTTCATTGAGTATAATTTTTATTTTTGTTGTTATTTAAGTAAGAAGAATTTTTTATTTTAATAATGAGGTTCTCAACATTTAGCCAACTCTTTACCCGCTCAGCTTAGAGTAATAGTCTTGTGAATTCTGTAAAGAAGAAAAGATTAAGCGCAAAAGTTAGATAAATAATAAATGCATATTAAATTTATAAAAAACAATTTTAAATCAGCACCTTAATATCACAAATTAACACTAAAGAAAATTGTAGATTTTAATTTCTTTCGAAAAAAAGAGAAGGGGGCTGTCAAGCCCCTTGATAACACTATGCTAGTTGAAGAAAGAGGATAAGCCGGGCACCTGGCGTTTTAACCTAATTCGGGTATGCTAAATCTAGTGGTGCCAACAGTTTTTATACTATCCACCACCACTGTGGTGAATGATGGTATACTAAGTTTGTCATTCCGTGTGAAACTTTTTTATAATACACCTAAGACCCCATAAAGTATATATATTCTGGCTTCTTAAGTAATTCTAAGTCGATTTAGCCATATCCGTCTGTCTGTCCGTCTGCCCATCTGTTGAAAACACTCTCACTTTCGAAAAACGCAAAAGAAAAGAACAAACTTGGTCTCAAATTGCTTGTAGTTATCCTAAGAAGCTTGGGATAGAAATCCTGCAACATCGGTTCACAAGGATCAGAATTATGAATCAAAATGTGGAACCACCACCCTAAAAAAATTGATCATTTTCATACAAACACTAACATAAATGCTGGAATAATGCACCGAATGACATAACATTTGGCACGAATTCGCTTTATACGACTGCAAATCATACTGTTAAATTTCGTGATGAAATTTAATTGACCATAGGCCCCATATTAACCTTTCTCGCGGAAAACAGTTTAGTACGCCTAAAACCGCAATTAATAACGCTAGCATACTTAAATCTGTGGTTTTCACGAATAATCGCGTAAGTTATAAAACCAAACTTTTCAGGAGAGCAAAAACAATTATTTTTTTCAATTGCGGCTTCTGTAGATGCTTTTTTAAACTTTTTTCTTTACTATCCTCTTAACAGTGACTTTCTACGTATTATACATAGTTTTCATGAAAAAATCCTCACAGGATCACAATCTGTAAAAGGATTAAAAATGCATATGTTTGATTGACTCATTAAGTGTGTGCAATATAACATCATATCTCCAAATAAGTTCTTTTTTGTGAAAATAAATGTTATCATTTTAATCACACATGACGACTTACGTTGTTATTTTTACGACTTTAGTTGTTATTAATAGAAAAATTTTCAAAAAATACTTTCATATATTTTGCAAGAAATTAAAAAAAAAAAAAAAATATATTTTGCACGAATAACAACATAACATCACATATGCTTTTTATTTGGAAACATATTCAGCAATTTTACAATTTTTGGCGATGTATGTCGACATAAATCGTTATAATAGCAAAATATTTTATTAAACAGTTAACTTAAGTTGTTTTTAGCAGAAACAAATTAATAATACTACATTATATTCTAAAAAGCTTAATACTTATAAAAACCTAATGCAAAATGTAGCACTTTGACATCATTATCTCAATTTCGGTAAAAATCGACTTACGCGATTATTCGTGAAAACCACAGAAATTTGGTACGTCATGGTGTTATATGACCAGAAATCACACTGTAAAATTTTTTGAAGATCGGTTCATAATTTACACTAGTTCCCATATAAACCCGGAAAACAGCTTAGTACGCCTAAAACCGCAATAAATAATGATATCAAATTGAAATTCGGTACGTCACAGTTTTTTAGGACCATAAGTCACACTGACAAATTTCGTGAAGATTGGTCCATAATTTACCCTAGGCCTCATATAAACCCTACTCTCGGAAAACAGTTTATTGCGCTTAAAACCAAATAAAGCCCACTTTAGGAAAATAATTAAATTCGCATAAAACCATCACAGATATAGATATTGCGTCAAAGTTTCTTACTTTAATTCATATGGTCAAAAAAAATATCATGCAAATTAGTGAAATTTACTGTTAACGCTAAAACTAATTAAACTGCTGTATTGAAATTTATTCTAATTTATTTTTTGTAATACCAGAAATCAGTCTTCAGAATTTTGGGATGATTGGTCCATAATTTACCATAGGTCCAATACAAATTATCCTCCTAAAAATTATTTATATATATGTCCCCATCGATCCTATAAGGAGCATAGGGCCTCAATAAATTGATTGAACATATTCCTGTCTTGTGCCAACGCTCTCACTTCGCCCCAGGTTTTACCCGTTCCGGCCATTTCTATATCAATTCGCCTTCTCCACGTATGAGCTGGGCGTCCTCTTCTTCGACTTCCCTGCGGGTTCCAGTCTATGGCATTTCTTGTTATGTCGTTCCGTGATCTTCTTAACGTGTGTCCAATCCACCGCCATTTACGTCTTTTTATTTCTTTGGCCATGTGTTGATGGTTGGATTGTTCCCAAAGCCTGTTGTTGGATACCACTCTAGGCCAGAATATTCGCAATATCCTGCGAAGACACTGATTAACAAACACTTGGATCTTCTGCATGTCTCGAGAGGCAGCGTTCCATGTTTCGCAACCGCAAAGGAGAGTGGACTTAACATTTGTGTTGAAAATTGTTAGCTTTGTGCGCTAAGATAGTGATGACGAATTCCAAATGCGTCTTAAACGATCGAAAGTTTGTCGCGCTTTCTGTACGCGATTGTCAATGTCTTCACTTGACCCGCCATTTTTGGAAATTATGCTCCCAAGATAGCAAAACTGGCTAACATCCTCCACTTGATTGTTTCCTATTGTAAATAAATCCTGAGACGTCGCATTATTAAAAAATTATTTTAGTTCGGCTTAAACTTTTACGAATCCTGATATTTTACTCAAGCCAGTTCAAAGTTCTAACAAGAAACGCATAAAATTTTCTTATTGTCGGTCAATAATTTAATTCAGGTCTAAACCGCAATTAATTTTAATGCTGACGTTCGTTGTTGTGAAGCTAAGTTTATAATATATATGTATTTATCATATAGAGCCCACTACTGTCGGTGGAGGGTATCAAAGATTCGGCAGAGCCGAATATAACACTTTAACTTCTTTTTTATTAATTTGTTTTTTATTATTTCAACTAATTTAATTTTTTTCTTTTTTATGTGTTAATTTTTGTTCATTTTACTCTGTCAACATTAAAGAAAATGGCTTGAGTATTTGTTAAACTTAATTAGAATAATCGTTTTCATTTCGCATGTAAATTAAGTTATAGGAAAAAATTGTTATTATGTATACCATTATACTTAAATAGAAGGAGCTCACTATTTTTTTTAATTTCGTTGTTAACTTACCTTCATAATTTATTTTACCATCTTGATCTAAATCCGCTATGGTTAATAGTTGGTTCAGTTGTGTTTCATTTAAGGGTTCACCAATCATTTCCATGGCGGTTTGTAACTCATCACGGGTAATGAAACCATTGCCATCACGATCAAATACTCTAAATGATAAGAAAAAAAAAATATAAAATTTTTTAATAAAAATAAAACAAAATAGACAACTAAACCTTAACTTAAGCTATAATAAATACAAGATTTTTTTATACTTTAATATTTATTTACTAAATCTGCCTTAAAAAACTAAGCATTAATACTTAGTCCCACTCTAGGAGAACATTAAGGTAAGAGCAGGGTTCCCAGTTTTATTTTGAGCATTATCCCCAATTAGCGATTTATCATCCCCAAAATAGATATTTTTTATCCCCAAAAATCCCTACATTTCCTTAAAAATAAAATACATAATATTATGTCAAAGGAAAAATATGCATACTTTGATTTATTTAAATAAATCCATTTGTGTAATATTATTAAAACTTATGTTATTTATTCTTTGAGTTCTTAATATCTACGTACACATGTATAGTTCTATGTAACAAGGGTAACGTAAAAACGCAAAAGAAAAATAACTACACGCAGAAAAAAAACGTGGTTGTGTTAAACATGTTCTAAGAGCAACATATTATGATAAGATTCATGATTGTGGCCAAAATATATTATGATTATTGTTAGAATCATAAAATATCATATTATGACCAAATATATTCGTAGTATTACATCATAATATTTTTCCCTTAGTCATAATTGGTTTTTATTACATCATATTGTTACGTTTTAACTTAACAAAATGCATTTGTCCCAGGTCCGATCTTTGTAAGCAAGCTGCCAGATTTTGGGTTCAAATCGTACATAACGGGGAATTTCGTGGTTGAAGAGTAAAAAAATTTTCATTTGGGGGTTTAGAGACATTTTTTATATTTAGAAAAATAAAATGGCATTTAATATTCATCTAAGACCCCATAAAGTATATATGTTCTGGGTCCTTGAGTAATTCTTGGTCGATTTAGCCAGCCCGTCTGTCTAAATCATGCTCACTTTCGAACGAAAAGAACAATATTGGTGTAAAATTGTTTCTAGTTCTCCTAAGCAGTTGGGGATTGAACTCCAGCGAAATCTGTTTAGCAGAAAAATGTGGAACAACCACCAAAAAAAATTTACAATTTTGTTACAAAAATTAGCATAAAAAGTGGCGGAATGCACGTATTCATATACGATTTTGCACAAATTTGTTCCATATGACTTAAATTAATACCACAAGCCATAGGCCCTTTATAAAATCCACTCTCGAACAGGCGCGGATCCAGCTTGAGCCTTAGGGGGGGGGGGGGGGGGGGAATTTTTTATGGTACAAAACAAGTAAAAAATTTGACATTTTTCATTTTTCGAATTTTATTCTATGAGTTAAATTTCAGTTATGTATTTTATAAAGCTTTTTGTAATAGCTCTATTCCTTAAATTTTATTTTAGAAATTACTTTATACACTACCAGACTATTATATTGTATTTTCTTGTTACATTTTACCTTAGCTTTCCGTTGGATAGCAATGAAGTATATTTATGTACAGAAAAATTTACAATTATTAGACACCAGCAGAATGTAATGCATTTTCTGGCCCGCTACGGCCTTCGTCAGCATTCTTTGTGTCACACTGGATAGTGATACTTTATAAATTGAATGTATTTAACTCAACTATTTTAACAAATAGATATTGGGAATTATTTCTTTTTCATAAGCAACTTTATTATATTCAACATTTTTCATTTTTCGAATTTTATTCTATGAGTTAAATTTCAGTTATGTATTTTATAAAGCTTTTTGTAATAGCTCTATTCCTTAAATTTTATTTTAGAAATTACTTTATACACTACCAGACTATTATATTGTATTTTCTTGTTACATTTTACCTTAGCTTTCCGTTGGATAGCAATGAAGTATATTTATGTACAGAAAAATTTACAATTATTAGACACCAGCAGAATGTAATGCATTTTCTGGCCCGCTACGGCCTTCGTCAGCATTCTTTGTGTCACACTGGATAGTGATACTTTATAAATTGAATGTATTTAACTCAACTATTTTAACAAATAGATATTGGGAATTATTTCTTTTTCATAAGCAACTTTATTATATTCAACATTTTTCATTTTTCGAATTTTATTCTATGAGTTAAATTTCAGTTATGTATTTTATAAAGCTTTTTGTAATAGCTCTATTCCTTAAATTTTATTTTAGAAATTACTTTATACACTACCAGACTATTATATTGTATTTTCTTGTTACATTTTACCTTAGCTTTCCGTTGGATAGCAATGAAGTATATTTATGTACAGAAAAATTTACAATTATTAGACACCAGCAGAATGTAATGCATTTTCTGGCCCGCTACGGCCTTCGTCAGCATTCTTTGTGTCACACTGGATAGTGATACTTTATAAATTGAATGTATTTAACTCAACTATTTTAACAAATAGATATTGGGAATTATTTCTTTTTCATAAGCAACTTTATTATATTCAACATTTTTCATTTTTCGAATTTTATTCTATGAGTTAAATTTCAGTTATGTATTTTATAAAGCTTTTTGTAATAGCTCTATTCCTTAAATTTTATTTTAGAAATTACTTTATACACTACCAGACTATTATATTGTATTTTCTTGTTACATTTTACCTTAGCTTTCCGTTGGATAGCAATGAAGTATATTTATGTACAGAAAAATTTACAATTATTAGACACCAGCAGAATGTAATGCATTTTCTGGCCCGCTACGGCCTTCGTCAGCATTCTTTGTGTCACACTGGATAGTGATACTTTATAAATTGAATGTATTTAACTCAACTATTTTAACAAATAGATATTGGGAATTATTTCTTTTTCATAAGCAACTTTATTATATTCAACATTTTTCATTTTTCGAATTTTATTCTATGAGTTAAATTTCAGTTATGTATTTTATAAAGCTTTTTGTAATAGCTCTATTCCTTAAATTTTATTTTAGAAATTACTTTATACACTACCAGACTATTATATTGTATTTTCTTGTTACATTTTACCTTAGCTTTCCGTTGGATAGCAATGAAGTATATTTATGTACAGAAAAATTTACAATTATTAGACACCAGCAGAATGTAATGCATTTTCTGGCCCGCTACGGCCTTCGTCAGCATTCTTTGTGTCACACTGGATAGTGATACTTTATAAATTGAATGTATTTAACTCAACTATTTTAACAAATAGATATTGGGAATTATTTCTTTTTCATAAGCAACTTTATTATATTCAACATTTTTCATTTTTCGAATTTTATTCTATGAGTTAAATTTCAGTTATGTATTTTATAAAGCTTTTTGTAATAGCTCTATTCCTTAAATTTTATTTTAGAAATTACTTTATACACTACCAGACTATTATATTGTATTTTCTTGTTACATTTTACCTTAGCTTTCCGTTGGATAGCAATGAAGTATATTTATGTACAGAAAAATTTACAATTATTAGACACCAGCAGAATGTAATGCATTTTCTGGCCCGCTACGGCCTTCGTCAGCATTCTTTGTGTCACACTGGATAGTGATACTTTATAAATTGAATGTATTTAACTCAACTATTTTAACAAATAGATATTGGGAATTATTTCTTTTTCATAAGCAACTTTATTATATTCAACATTTTTCATTTTTCGAATTTTATTCTATGAGTTAAATTTCAGTTATGTATTTTATAAAGCTTTTTGTAATAGCTCTATTCCTTAAATTTTATTTTAGAAATTACTTTATACACTACCAGACTATTATATTGTATTTTCTTGTTACATTTTACCTTAGCTTTCCGTTGGATAGCAATGAAGTATATTTATGTACAGAAAAATTTACAATTATTAGACACCAGCAGAATGTAATGCATTTTCTGGCCCGCTACGGCCTTCGTCAGCATTCTTTGTGTCACACTGGATAGTGATACTTTATAAATTGAATGTATTTAACTCAACTATTTTAACAAATAGATATTGGGAATTATTTCTTTTTCATAAGCAACTTTATTATATTCAACATTTTTCATTTTTCGAATTTTATTCTATGAGTTAAATTTCAGTTATGTATTTTATAAAGCTTTTTGTAATAGCTCTATTCCTTAAATTTTATTTTAGAAATTACTTTATACACTACCAGACTATTATATTGTATTTTCTTGTTACATTTTACCTTAGCTTTCCGTTGGATAGCAATGAAGTATATTTATGTACAGAAAAATTTACAATTATTAGACACCAGCAGAATGTAATGCATTTTCTGGCCCGCTACGGCCTTCGTCAGCATTCTTTGTGTCACACTGGATAGTGATACTTTATAAATTGAATGTATTTAACTCAACTATTTTAACAAATAGATATTGGGAATTATTTCTTTTTCATAAGCAACTTTATTATATTCAACATTTTTCATTTTTCGAATTTTATTCTATGAGTTAAATTTCAGTTATGTATTTTATAAAGCTTTTTGTAATAGCTCTATTCCTTAAATTTTATTTTAGAAATTACTTTATACACTACCAGACTATTATATTGTATTTTCTTGTTACATTTTACCTTAGCTTTCCGTTGGATAGCAATGAAGTATATTTATGTACAGAAAAATTTACAATTATTAGACACCAGCAGAATGTAATGCATTTTCTGGCCCGCTACGGCCTTCGTCAGCATTCTTTGTGTCACACTGGATAGTGATACTTTATAAATTGAATGTATTTAACTCAACTATTTTAACAAATAGATATTGGGAATTATTTCTTTTTCATAAGCAACTTTATTATATTCAACATTTTTCATTTTTCGAATTTTATTCTATGAGTTAAATTTCAGTTATGTATTTTATAAAGCTTTTTGTAATAGCTCTATTCCTTAAATTTTATTTTAGAAATTACTTTATACACTACCAGACTATTATATTGTATTTTCTTGTTACATTTTACCTTAGCTTTCCGTTGGATAGCAATGAAGTATATTTATGTACAGAAAAATTTACAATTATTAGACACCAGCAGAATGTAATGCATTTTCTGGCCCGCTACGGCCTTCGTCAGCATTCTTTGTGTCACACTGGATAGTGATACTTTATAAATTGAATGTATTTAACTCAACTATTTTAACAAATAGATATTGGGAATTATTTCTTTTTCATAAGCAACTTTATTATATTCAACATTTTTCATTTTTCGAATTTTATTCTATGAGTTAAATTTCAGTTATGTATTTTATAAAGCTTTTTGTAATAGCTCTATTCCTTAAATTTTATTTTAGAAATTACTTTATACACTACCAGACTATTATATTGTATTTTCTTGTTACATTTTACCTTAGCTTTCCGTTGGATAGCAATGAAGTATATTTATGTACAGAAAAATTTACAATTATTAGACACCAGCAGAATGTAATGCATTTTCTGGCCCGCTACGGCCTTCGTCAGCATTCTTTGTGTCACACTGGATAGTGATACTTTATAAATTGAATGTATTTAACTCAACTATTTTAACAAATAGATATTGGGAATTATTTCTTTTTCATAAGCAACTTTATTATATTCAACATTTTTCATTTTTCGAATTTTATTCTATGAGTTAAATTTCAGTTATGTATTTTATAAAGCTTTTTGTAATAGCTCTATTCCTTAAATTTTATTTTAGAAATTACTTTATACACTACCAGACTATTATATTGTATTTTCTTGTTACATTTTACCTTAGCTTTCCGTTGGATAGCAATGAAGTATATTTATGTACAGAAAAATTTACAATTATTAGACACCAGCAGAATGTAATGCATTTTCTGGCCCGCTACGGCCTTCGTCAGCATTCTTTGTGTCACACTGGATAGTGATACTTTATAAATTGAATGTATTTAACTCAACTATTTTAACAAATAGATATTGGGAATTATTTCTTTTTCATAAGCAACTTTATTATATTCAACATTTTTCATTTTTCGAATTTTATTCTATGAGTTAAATTTCAGTTATGTATTTTATAAAGCTTTTTGTAATAGCTCTATTCCTTAAATTTTATTTTAGAAATTACTTTATACACTACCAGACTATTATATTGTATTTTCTTGTTACATTTTACCTTAGCTTTCCGTTGGATAGCAATGAAGTATATTTATGTACAGAAAAATTTACAATTATTAGACACCAGCAGAATGTAATGCATTTTCTGGCCCGCTACGGCCTTCGTCAGCATTCTTTGTGTCACACTGGATAGTGATACTTTATAAATTGAATGTATTTAACTCAACTATTTTAACAAATAGATATTGGGAATTATTTCTTTTTCATAAGCAACTTTATTGTATTCAACATTTTTCATTTTTCGAATTTTATTCTATGAGTTAAATTTCAGTTATGTATTTTATAAAGCTTTTTGTAATAGCTCTATTCCTTAAATTTTATTTTAGAAATTACTTTATACACTACCAGACTATTATATTGTATTTTCTTGTTACATTTTACCTTAGCTTTCCGTTGGATAGCAATGAAGTATATTTATGTACAGAAAAATTTACAATTATTAGACACCAGCAGAATGTAATGCATTTTCTGGCCCGCTACGGCCTTCGTCAGCATTCTTTGTGTCACACTGGATAGTGATACTTTATAAATTGAATGTATTTAACTCAACTATTTTAACAAATAGATATTGGGAATTATTTCTTTTTCATAAGCAACTTTATTATATTCAACATTTTTCATTTTTCGAATTTTATTCTATGAGTTAAATTTCAGTTATGTATTTTATAAAGCTTTTTGTAATAGCTCTATTCCTTAAATTTTATTTTAGAAATTACTTTATACACTACCAGACTATTATATTGTATTTTCTTGTTACATTTTACCTTAGCTTTCCGTTGGATAGCAATGAAGTATATTTATGTACAGAAAAATTTACAATTATTAGACACCAGCAGAATGTAATGCATTTTCTGGCCCGCTACGGCCTTCGTCAGCATTCTTTGTGTCACACTGGATAGTGATACTTTATAAATTGAATGTATTTAACTCAACTATTTTAACAAATAGATATTGGGAATTATTTCTTTTTCATAAGCAACTTTATTATATTCAACATTTTTCATTTTTCGAATTTTATTCTATGAGTTAAATTTCAGTTATGTATTTTATAAAGCTTTTTGTAATAGCTCTATTCCTTAAATTTTATTTTAGAAATTACTTTATACACTACCAGACTATTATATTGTATTTTCTTGTTACATTTTACCTTAGCTTCATTGCTATCCAACGGAAAGCTAAGGTAAAATGTAACAAGAAAATACAATATAATAGTCTGGTAGTGTATAAAGTAATTTCTAAAATAAAATTTAAGGAATAGAGCTATTACAAAAAGCTTTATAAAATACATAACTGAAATTTAACTCATAGAATAAAATTCGAAAAATGAAAAATGTTGAATATAATAAAGTTGCTTATGAAAAAGAAATAATTCCCAATATCTATTTGTTAAAATAGTTGAGTTAAATACATTCAATTTATAAAGTATCACTATCCAGTGTGACACAAAGAATGCTGACGAAGGCCGTAGCGGGCCAGAAAATGCATTACATTCTGCTGGTGTCTAATAATTGTAAATTTTTCTGTACATAAATATACTTCATTGCTATCCAACGGAAAGCTAAGGTAAAATGTAACAAGAAAATACAATATAATAGTCTGGTAGTGTATAAAGTAATTTCTAAAATAAAATTTAAGGAATAGAGCTATTACAAAAAGCTTTATAAAATACATAACTGAAATTTAACTCATAGAATAAAATTCGAAAAATGAAAAATGTTGAATATAATAAAGTTGCTTATGAAAAAGAAATAATTCCCAATATCTATTTGTTAAAATAGTTGAGTTAAATACATTCAATTTATAAAGTATCACTATCCAGTGTGACACAAAGAATGCTGACGAAGGCCGTAGCGGGCCAGAAAATGCATTACATTCTGCTGGTGTCTAATAATTGTAAATTTTTCTGTACATAAATATACTTCATTGCTATCCAACGGAAAGCTAAGGTAAAATGTAACAAGAAAATACAATATAATAGTCTGGTAGTGTATAAAGTAATTTCTAAAATAAAATTTAAGGAATAGAGCTATTACAAAAAGCTTTATAAAATACATAACTGAAATTTAACTCATAGAATAAAATTCGAAAAATGAAAAATGTTGAATATAATAAAGTTGCTTATGAAAAAGAAATAATTCCCAATATCTATTTGTTAAAATAGTTGAGTTAAATACATTCAATTTATAAAGTATCACTATCCAGTGTGACACAAAGAATGCTGACGAAGGCCGTAGCGGGCCAGAAAATGCATTACATTCTGCTGGTGTCTAATAATTGTAAATTTTTCTGTACATAAATATACTTCATTGCTATCCAACGGAAAGCTAAGGTAAAATGTAACAAGAAAATACAATATAATAGTCTGGTAGTGTATAAAGTAATTTCTAAAATAAAATTTAAGGAATAGAGCTATTACAAAAAGCTTTATAAAATACATAACTGAAATTTAACTCATAGAATAAAATTCGAAAAATGAAAAATGTTGAATATAATAAAGTTGCTTATGAAAAAGAAATAATTCCCAATATCTATTTGTTAAAATAGTTGAGTTAAATACATTCAATTTATAAAGTATCACTATCCAGTGTGACACAAAGAATGCTGACGAAGGCCGTAGCGGGCCAGAAAATGCATTACATTCTGCTGGTGTCTAATAATTGTAAATTTTTCTGTACATAAATATACTTCATTGCTATCCAACGGAAAGCTAAGGTAAAATGTAACAAGAAAATACAATATAATAGTCTGGTAGTGTATAAAGTAATTTCTAAAATAAAATTTAAGGAATAGAGCTATTACAAAAAGCTTTATAAAATACATAACTGAAATTTAACTCATAGAATAAAATTCGAAAAATGAAAAATGTTGAATATAATAAAGTTGCTTATGAAAAAGAAATAATTCCCAATATCTATTTGTTAAAATAGTTGAGTTAAATACATTCAATTTATAAAGTATCACTATCCAGTGTGACACAAAGAATGCTGACGAAGGCCGTAGCGGGCCAGAAAATGCATTACATTCTGCTGGTGTCTAATAATTGTAAATTTTTCTGTACATAAATATACTTCATTGCTATCCAACGGAAAGCTAAGGTAAAATGTAACAAGAAAATACAATATAATAGTCGGGTAGTGTATAAAGTAATTTCTAAAATAAAATTTAAGGAATAGAGCTATTACAAAAAGCTTTATAAAATACATAACTGAAATTTAACTCATAGAATAAAATTCGAAAAATGAAAAATGTTGAATATAATAAAGTTGCTTATGAAAAAGAAATAATTCCCAATATCTATTTGTTAAAATAGTTGAGTTAAATACATTCAATTTATAAAGTATCACTATCCAGTGTGACACAAAGAATGCTGACGAAGGCCGTAGCGGGCCAGAAAATGCATTACATTCTGCTGGTGTCTAATAATTGTAAATTTTTCTGTACATAAATATACTTCATTGCTATCCAACGGAAAGCTAAGGTAAAATGTAACAAGAAAATACAATATAATAGTCTGGTAGTGTATAAAGTAATTTCTAAAATAAAATTTAAGGAATAGAGCTATTACAAAAAGCTTTATAAAATACATAACTGAAATTTAACTCATAGAATAAAATTCGAAAAATGAAAAATGTTGAATACAATAAAGTTGCTTATGAAAAAGAAATAATTCCCAATATCTATTTGTTAAAATAGTTGAGTTAAATACATTCAATTTATAAAGTATCACTATCCAGTGTGACACAAAGAATGCTGACGAAGGCCGTAGCGGGCCAGAAAATGCATTACATTCTGCTGGTGTCTAATAATTGTAAATTTTTCTGTACATAAATATACTTCATTGCTATCCAACGGAAAGCTAAGGTAAAATGTAACAAGAAAATACAATATAATAGTCTGGTAGTGTATAAAGTAATTTCTAAAATAAAATTTAAGGAATAGAGCTATTACAAAAAGCTTTATAAAATACATAACTGAAATTTAACTCATAGAATAAAATTCGAAAAATGAAAAATGTTGAATATAATAAAGTTGCTTATGAAAAAGAAATAATTCCCAATATCTATTTGTTAAAATAGTTGAGTTAAATACATTCAATTTATAAAGTATCACTATCCAGTGTGACACAAAGAATGCTGACGAAGGCCGTAGCGGGCCAGAAAATGCATTACATTCTGCTGGTGTCTAATAATTGTAAATTTTTCTGTACATAAATATACTTCATTGCTATCCAACGGAAAGCTAAGGTAAAATGTAACAAGAAAATACAATATAATAGTCTGGTAGTGTATAAAGTAATTTCTAAAATAAAATTTAAGGAATAGGGCTATTACAAAAAGCTTTATAAAATACATAACTGAAATTTAACTCATAGAATAAAATTCGAAAAATGAAAAATGTTGAATATAATAAAGTTGCTTATGAAAAAGAAATAATTCCCAATATCTATTTGTTAAAATAGTTGAGTTAAATACATTCAATTTATAAAGTATCACTATCCAGTGTGACACAAAGAATGCTGACGAAGGCCGTAGCGGGCCAGAAAATGCATTACATTCTGCTGGTGTCTAATAATTGTAAATTTTTCTGTACATAAATATACTTCATTGCTATCCAACGGAAAGCTAAGGTAAAATGTAACAAGAAAATACAATATAATAGTCTGGTAGTGTATAAAGTAATTTCTAAAATAAAATTTAAGGAATAGAGCTATTACAAAAAGCTTTATAAAATACATAACTGAAATTTAACTCATAGAATAAAATTCGAAAAATGAAAAATGTTGAATATAATAAAGTTGCTTATGAAAAAGAAATAATTCCCAATATCTATTTGTTAAAATAGTTGAGTTAAATACATTCAATTTATAAAGTATCACTATCCAGTGTGACACAAAGAATGCTGACGAAGGCCGTAGCGGGCCAGAAAATGCATTACATTCTGCTGGTGTCTAATAATTGTAAATTTTTCTGTACATAAATATACTTCATTGCTATCCAACGGAAAGCTAAGGTAAAATGTAACAAGAAAATACAATATAATAGTCTGGTAGTGTATAAAGTAATTTCTAAAATAAAATTTAAGGAATAGAGCTATTACAAAAAGCTTTATAAAATACATAACTGAAATTTAACTCATAGAATAAAATTCGAAAAATGAAAAATGTTGAATATAATAAAGTTGCTTATGAAAAAGAAATAATTCCCAATATCTATTTGTTAAAATAGTTGAGTTAAATACATTCAATTTATAAAGTATCACTATCCAGTGTGACACAAAGAATGCTGACGAAGGCCGTAGCGGGCCAGAAAATGCATTACATTCTGCTGGTGTCTAATAATTGTAAATTTTTCTGTACATAAATATACTTCATTGCTATCCAACGGAAAGCTAAGGTAAAATGTAACAAGAAAATACAATATAAT
The DNA here is from genome assembly GCA_943735925.1 of Pollenia amentaria. Classification (NCBI taxonomy): domain Eukaryota; kingdom Metazoa; phylum Arthropoda; class Insecta; order Diptera; family Polleniidae; genus Pollenia; species Pollenia amentaria. The sequence continues at coordinate 203,450,411 of OX031009.1, read as the reverse complement.
AGTCTGGTAGTGTATAAAGTAATTTCTAAAATAAAATTTAAGGAATAGAGCTATTACAAAAAGCTTTATAAAATACATAACTGAAATTTAACTCATAGAATAAAATTCGAAAAATGAAAAATGTTGAATATAATAAAGTTGCTTATGAAAAAGAAATAATTCCCAATATCTATTTGTTAAAATAGTTGAGTTAAATACATTCAATTTATAAAGTATCACTATCCAGTGTGACACAAAGAATGCTGACGAAGGCCGTAGCGGGCCAGAAAATGCATTACATTCTGCTGGTGTCTAATAATTGTAAATTTTTCTGTACATAAATATACTTCATTGCTATCCAACGGAAAGCTAAGGTAAAATGTAACAAGAAAATACAATATAATAGTCTGGTAGTGTATAAAGTAATTTCTAAAATAAAATTTAAGGAATAGAGCTATTACAAAAAGCTTTATAAAATACATAACTGAAATTTAACTCATAGAATAAAATTCGAAAAATGAAAAATGTTGAATATAATAAAGTTGCTTATGAAAAAGAAATAATTCCCAATATCTATTTGTTAAAATAGTTGAGTTAAATACATTCAATTTATAAAGTATCACTATCCAGTGTGACACAAAGAATGCTGACGAAGGCCGTAGCGGGCCAGAAAATGCATTACATTCTGCTGGTGTCTAATAATTGTAAATTTTTCTGTACATAAATATACTTCATTGCTATCCAACGGAAAGCTAAGGTAAAATGTAACAAGAAAATACAATATAATAGTCTGGTAGTGTATAAAGTAATTTCTAAAATAAAATTTAAGGAATAGAGCTATTACAAAAAGCTTTATAAAATACATAACTGAAATTTAACTCATAGAATAAAATTCGAAAAATGAAAAATGTTGAATATAATAAAGTTGCTTATGAAAAAGAAATAATTCCCAATATCTATTTAGTAAAAAATTTGTTTTTAAAAGTTTATTAAAAACGATATGTTTATATAATATTAAAAAAAAACTCAACAATAAGGTAAAATAGAATATAAGATCAGTTCAATATAAATTAAAATAAATTAATCTTTTTAAATAACGTTTTGGCTATAAAAATAATTTTATTTTTGTTAATGTTTTTTTTTTTTTTTATTTGAAACAATTTATTTGACTACATCATACTAAATTGTTTGACCAATTTTTCGTATGCAATTGTTAACAAAATTTTGGAAGAAGGAATATGCTTCACTAATTTTAAAATTAAGTTATGAATTTTAGTCGAACTGTTTGGATTTTAATCTAAAGATACATATACAAACATACATATAATTATTCTGGTTTAAGTTGATTACAGCTAATTTTTTTATTTAAATAATTTTTTTTTAGAAAGGAATTTTAAAGCTTATAATAATGGAAAGACAAAAATAATTTTGGCTGCACATACATACATACATACCTTCAGTCGTAAATGCGCTAATGCCACAATTTTTGAAAATTAAGTTTTTGATGCAGTTCAATAGAGTTAACAAAAATACATCGTTTGCAGAAAAAATACAAATATTTTTTTCTAGTTCTTGTTTTGCAACGATATGTAAAAGTTCTAAGTCCAAAAAATGCTAAAGAAAAAGCGCTAGGGCCCATGGAAATGTGAAAATTTCAAAAAAAAAATTGTTAATAATTGTTAATAGTCAACATTGAAATAGATTAAATAATTTTATAGAATATATTTTATTTTTTGCAAATTGACATACTAAAATGTACATTAAAAGTATAAAATATATAACAGAAAAGGTGATAAGTCTCAAAAAGCTATGTAAAACATAAATGTATTATTTTTAGTTGGTTTGCAAGCCAATAAAGAGTCGGCAATGAAGCAAAACTGGATTTACAGACTTAAAATATATTCAGAACTAAAGACCTTAGAAAATTTTTTCTCTCTCCTATAAAATTTATACATTGGACTACATCCTTTTCGACTGAAGGTAATGATATATACTTATATAGGTACATTATATTAAAAAAAAATTACGGACTCACCATTGTTTAACTAATTTTTATGTATTTTTGTATATCAAAGAACTTTTCTTATTAATGCACTTAAAATTTGACATTTATTTAATTCTTCTTTGGTGAACTTTTACTAGACCAATACATATATTCATATGAATATATGGGAAGGTAGAATGGCAATGCATATAAAATTCCAATTCAAATCCTACTATTATGAAAATATGATACGAAAAACGGTTATATTCAAATGTATATAGTAAATAATTATCATAACACAAATAAAAATATTGCATATACTAAGGCTTATTAATAATTCAACCGCTCGCATTTTCGACCCAAACGTTTATTTTTCGGAAATAGAGGCTGTGGGAAAAATCGCCCAAAGAAAAATGGCCCAAAAAAAGAAATGAAAAATCGCCCAAATGAAGAATCGCCCAACAGAACATGAAAATTGACCCAAAAAGTTATATATGAAATTTTGCCCAAAAGAAACGAAAAAGGGCCCAAAAAAAAAAATGAAAAATGACCCAAAAAGCAAAAACGAATTTTTTCCCGGTGGCATGTTATAACGTCCAGTGTCATAGTGTCCATGGACGTTATGACACTCCAAAAAGTGTCATAGTGTCCACGGACACTGCGCTAACTAAAGCTTCTCTGCACAGCCGGCCTTCGGCCGGGCGCAAGGATTTTCTCCTCTATGGTATAACAAACACCGGCTTCGCTAACTAAAGCTTCTCTGCACAGCCGGCCTTCGGCCGGGCGCAAGGATTTTCTCCTCTATGGTATAACAAACACCGGCTTCGCTAACTAAAGCTTCTCTGCACAGTCGGCTTTCGTTTGGAAACAAGGCAGATTTTAGAAGCTTTACTTAGCGAAGCCGGTGCACAACTTTTGATTGTGTTCACAATTTACCGAATTGATAAAAATTGCGATTTCCATAAAAAAACGTATTTTAATGTGTATTTGTAAACAAAAAAAAAAAAAAAAAAAAAAAAAAATATACATTAAAATATGTTTTTTTTATGGATAAATTGTGAATACAATCAAAAGTTGTGCACCGCTTGCAATGAAATAAAGCTCATTTCATTCGAAATATGTTGAACTAAATGCTTTTAGACCCAAACTGTGACTTTTGTTGCACATTTATTTTTTATGAATTTTTAAAGAATAAAAAAATTTTTTTTCTTAAATTTTTATTTGTTTTTTTAAAAACTTCAACGATATCTCTGAAATTACTGGCCAAATTTAAAACAATGTTAGTACGTCTTAAAGATAATATTGTTAGCGAATTTCGGAATTTTCATGTTATTTCAATATATGTGCTGAAAGTACCTTAATTTTGGACATAACGGTATATCTCTAAAACTGGAGCTGATAGAGAAAAATGAAGGTTAGATTTGGAATCAGCGACCTCAAATTAGTAAAAAAAATTACACAAAGTTCCTGGCCGCACAAAAAAAGTTCAATTTTGTTCCGCAGTGTTATCAATTAAGGAAATTAAGCACAACAAACTAAATCTTTTAAAAAATAATAGTATTCCCAAAAACAACTTTGATAATATATTAAAGTTACTGTAAACATTTCAATGTTTATCGCAATTAAAAAGTATGGTAAGTATGGTTCACTGAAAAATAATCATTTTTATAACAACTAAATAATGATAACTTTGAAAACATACTATATTTCTCACAACCATTTAATGATATTTAATAGCCAACTTTCTATACGTGCACTCATAATATGTTTAAGATGCAAACAAAATATCCTTATTCTAATATTATTTTGTAATCGCCATTTGTAAAATAATTTTGCATCAGTTGTGTCGTTTGTTTTACATATGCCTATCGAATTTTTTTTTATTCAGTGGTTAAACAATTTAAAAAAACCCATTAAATTCCAAAATTAAAGAAATTAAAAAAATAAAGAACTTGTAGGCACATAAAAAAAAAATTGTAAAGTGTCACAAACTAAATTATCAATGCAAAAAAAATTTTAATACTATATGAAAATGGTGCAAAAATATTGACCATTGTTTTGTGTTATTTTAGGGAAAAAGAATGAAAATTGTATAAAATAGTTTATAAATAATTGCGACCTACGACAAAAATAGGTTAACAATATTATGTTTAAAGTTGCATCATATTATGATGTGAAATATCTGTACCAGTTTTACGTTAAGGTTGCCAGTAAGTAAATAAGCATAAATATATATTAAAAATATTTTTCGGTAATCGTAATAATAAGTTTACATATTATTATGATTAACAGATAATAATATGATTACTTCGTAACTTATTATGATTAAGATGATAATAATATGATTACTTCCTTACTTATTATGATTTACATGATAATAATATGATTGCATTAAATTATAATATGATATAGTAAAAAAAAGTTAGGATTATGGGAAAAATATTATGATGTGATATTACGAATATATTTGGTCATAATAAGAATCAATAATAATCGTAATATGTTAACTACAATCATGAATCTTATCATAATATGCTGCTCTTAGAATATGTTTATCACAACCATGTTTTTTCTTTACGTGTACATGTTTTACATTCATTTTATGCATTTTATGCAATTTTCGGAATGATTTTTACATTAATTTATTATATGCTGTATATTTGTTTGAATATTTTGTGTTGACCAATAGTATTAGGCAATTTTGACCCATGTTTACAAAATGCGTAGCTGTTTTGGTCCAGACATTTCGAAAAAATTTGAAATTAAACATTTTATATAAATATTTATACTATTCAATAAAAAAAAAAAAAAAAAAAATAACATAAATCAAAAAAAAAATTCATTGTCTAGTTTTAAAAATAATAAGCAATAAAACCTGTTTGGACAATTTTGACCCATGAATTTAACTAATGTTCATAAACAGAATGGGTGAGTCATTGAATAAACTGATATTTCACCCTTTAGTTAGATTGGTTTGTATTTACATATGTTCGTTATTATAGCCCTTATCTCGTTCACTTCTAATTGACTACATTTGTGTTGCTCACATGCTTCGAAATATATTTCTTACAGAGCTGAGCTTACACTTAAGAAGTTTTACCATTAAGGCCGCCTTAGCCGACCGTAAATGTAATGAAATGCAATGTAACGTACCGTAACGTACTGTAAAGGCTCAGTTAGGCGAACGTTGCTGTACCCGTAACTTACTGTAACGGACTTAATATTGTGCACTTATAGAACATCAAAAAACGTGTCATATGTTTTTCACATACATAAACAAAAAAGCAATAGCATACATAAAACACACACAGTGATGGGAAATCAAAAGGTTTAAATGGTGACCGCTGTGCAGAAAAAGTACCAGGCGATTAAAATGGTATTAACACAGTATTTAGTGTATGTAAAAAACATTAATAATTTAATATCTGATATTTAAATTATAGATTTACAATAAACAAATTTGTATTTTATAAATGTGCATGGAAAAAACAATGTTTAAAGCCTTTTATATATATCTCATTTCTATTGTATGTGCATATGCATTTGTTTATTTTGTACATCTAAGCATATGTATATTTATATATATGTATTGTTAGTAGTTTGGTTGAAAGTCCATAGATATACTGAAAAAAGTACCAAAACAAAGTGAAAATACCCCCATTCAATTTAACATAGCAGCAACCCATCACTGTTTTACAAATGTCACGTAACAACGGTATGAAATTCTGTTCTATACAGAATGAAACGTCACAGCTACGGTACATTACATTTCGGTAAGCTTTTGCATTGCTTTTCATATACCAAAAAGGGAACAGCTGATTGATACAGTACTGATACGGTACAGCAACGTTCGCATAACTGAGCCTTAAGTTCGTTTGTGCACTTATAGAACATGTAAGAATGTGTCATCTGTTTTTCAAAAACATAAGTATACATAAAACAACACACACAGTGATGGGAATTTAAAAGGTTCAAATGGTGACCGCCTTGCAGGAAAAGTGCCAACTGATTTAAATGGTAATAAGACTGTATTTCTTGTATGTATAAATACAAAAATAATTTAATATTAGTTATTTCTATTTTACAATAAACAAATATGTATTTTGCATATACATACACGTTTACTTATATTATTTTTAAAATTTGCATACACAAAACTAGGTTTTTATACCATTAATTAATTTTATTGTTTGTGTACATGTATGCATTTTTTTTATTTTATACATCTAAACATATATATGTATAAATGATAATATGTATGTATTGTAAGTTATTTTGTCAAAAGCCCACAGATATTATTACTGAAAAAAATACCAAAGAAAAAGAGTGCATTTACCCGCATTCCCATTAATATATATTTAGCCCATCACTATCTACAACTGTCACGTAACCTCGTAATGAAATTCTATTTTCTACAGGTTGGCACGTTACGGTTAAGTGACATTACAGACAGTTAAGCATTTGTATTGCTTTCCATATAACAGAAACGATCAGCTGTTGTCTTTGCATTTACATTTCTACATTTACGGTCGGCTTACGCGGCCTTTAGTTCTGCACAGCCCAAGGCGTATCATTAACTTTAAAACATTGCTATCCAGCTCATACCACAATTGTGGAAATTAATTCACACAGGATTGTCATATTTTTTCACCTTTATCGCCAAATAGTATACCGAAAATCGCCAAAAATTTATTTTTTTTAGATATTTGGTAAAAAAAATTCGCCAAATAGGAGTGTAAGCGTATTTTACCTTTATTAAAATTTTCAATATTTAGCATTATTCTAGTAGTGTGTTTATATTTTAGTATTTTGAACATTTTAAAACAAATCGGCCATGTTTTGACAATCGCAAAACGCTTAACATTTGCGATTCTGACTTAAAATCGCGTATTAGGTGTTCTGTAAATCATAACGCAATAAGTCGAGCTACTCCAAATTGCAAAAGTATGCTGAAGGAAACTAGAATACTTGTAAAAAACTATGGCAAATCGCAAGCAAGACGCACGAGTTTCAAAACACCGTAAATAAATCTAGCGTTTTGCGATTTTAAATCGTGCGTAAAAACCTAAAAATTGTGAGATCAGTTAATTGAATTTTGCAAAATTAAATATTTGATCAAGTATACAAAATGATTAGAGTTTGATGCAAAAAAAAAAAAAAAAAAAAAAAATACGTTTTTATAAGCGTGATTTTTCTATGTGCAAATAATAAGTCAGAATATGGTAAAATTTTGTATTCGATTTTCATTGAAACAAACTGTTTCTTCGACAAGAAATACATCAGAGGCTAAATGTCTTAAAAGTTGTATTCAAATTGATTATTTGGTATTGGATTGGAATACTTAAATTCAACTCAGTCTTCTTTATTTCATTATATGAATTATTTTTCAAAACTATTTTTTGACCTAGATTCGTTTTCGATTTTATATAAAATCAAGGTTTTCAAAATTTTTAGGTGATCAAAATCTATAAAAAACTGTAACTTTTTTCGCTCTGCAAAACACATTGAAAAATACGCTTGAAACTATTATATAGAACTCGACATCAAAGCAAATTTTTTTAAAAAGTGATTTCCTTTCGCTATTCTTTAGAAAGCAACAACAAAATTACAAAATATTCATGACATTGTTTGTGCTTTCAATATAATTTTTTGGCGTTGCATTGCGTTTTACATGATTAGGGCCTTAATGTTTTTACTTTGTACCATATCTCCAAATCTGTTTCAAGACGGTTTTATGCAGGATCACCAGACTAAGTTTAGAGTTGTCACTAATTAAGCCGTGATGTCTAGAGGCTCATAACTTCAAGTGAAGTCCCTAACCGTCTATCCAAATGTATGCCAAGGTATTTAACGAAATCAGACTACGGTATTTTATTAATAAAATTATAAAGTAACCCTCTTATTTAAATATTTTTTATTATAATTTTTTTTTGTTTCGAAAATTATCCGCATAATTTAATTTCGAATTAAATTTACAGAAATTTGTATTGTATAACATGACTTATAACCAAAATGCACCTAAAATAATTGTCAAAAACAAAAACCTCATAAAGTGACAAAATGAAATGTGGAAGCCAACATTTCAAACAGTCAAAAGCAGCAAAAAATAGTTAGTGAACCAACAGCATTTAGGTATGAATGTATGTACATTTGTACATTAGGGTGGGTCGATTTAGCAATCGATATTGTGCCATCGATTTTTCGAGAGTTTTGGCATGAGGAAAATTGTAAATTGTAAATTTGTACGCCTAAAACGATGGCGATATAATTTTTTTTTTATCGAATGAAATACATTTTTCGACCCAAACTCGTTTAAAATTATTTATTTTTTTTCGAAAAAACTGATATCACCATCGCCTTTAACGTGCGAATTTCTTCCGAAATGACTTATTTGATATGGGAGAAAATATATAAAAATTGGTTTGGAGCCTTATACTTATAATAACAAAAAAGAGGAAAAATCGAAAAAAAAAACTTTTTTCGTCAAAAACTCTTCTAAAAACCCAAATAATTTTTGTTAACCTACCTACTAAAAAAAACCTTAAAAATGAACGCGTAACAAATTTTTTTTTTGACAAAAACTCGTCCAAAACCTCAAGAAAAACATTTTTTTTGGAAAAACTGCTATCGGCATTGGTTTTAGTGTACAATTTCAGCTTGGAAGGGTAATATTAAAAATAAAACTGTATCAGTCGATTTTTTTATTACCGAACCTGAGCAAAATGCCCCATAACGCTGATGTGTTTTGTCATCAGTACTATGACAAGTGTCTTTGTTTTTTGCCTTATGACATTTTATATCACTGTGATGTCAGCCTTAACATCACTTGGCCAAATTGATAACAGGGTCAAATTTAAATTATGTCATCAATAGGATGACACATTGGCGTCACAGAAATGACTAAACGGAGTCCGTTTTATAAAGCATGTCATCAGTGGGATGACTTACTGTCATCAAATTGAGTCATTGCAATTAACCTTAAGTCAAATTGAAAGAATATCATTATTTACTTACACGTTACACATCTTGTTTAAATTTTGTTGTATTCTGCCCTTTGTTAACAGAAACGCTCTCAATTATAAGACACCAGCAGCATGCCCGATATAGTTTTCGTAATAATTCTACTTGAAATTTTTGATGTATTTAAATAAATAATTATAAAAAAAAAATAAAAAAAAATAAAAAAAATAGAATATGGGAATTTTTGCTTATATTTTTACTTTTTAAACATGAAAATAATATTAATAATATATTATGACATGATATATTATGTCATCGCACTGATTACAGTTTGTCATTGCACTGATGACAGTTTGCCATCACACTGATGACATTATACATTATGTCATCGCACAGATTACAGTTTGTCATCTCAATATTGACAGTTTGTCATCGCAGTGATGACAGCTTGTCTGTACTGATATCAAAATACATCAGCGTTATGACGCTTTTTCTATCAGTATACACAAAATGTTGCGTCAAATAGATGTCACTGTAGGCATAGCATATATGACGCATAAAATATAACAAAATTGTATTGATGTCACAGTTCTGATGTTAGAGCATCATCAATATGAAGACGCATTTTTTTATGGGTGTACTATAAAAAATAAAAAAATAAAAGTTGAGAAAAAGTAAAAAAAAATCAAATTTGGGCGCCTCAAAAATGATTTTTTTGATATGTCATAGTGGAACTTTTTTCCCTCATGCCAAAAACTATCAATACCGTCAAATTTGTGTTCTTACGAATTGGCCCACCCTAATGTACATATATAACACATGTGCTGGAAAAAATAACAATAATAGCACATTTAAAATGAAAGTTATGGGAGCACTCAAACTTGTAAAACAATTTATAGAGGGCCAAATAACTTTTACAAACGGCTTGGTTAACATACACATTTTCCTTTTGAAAATAAACGACACAAATATAATAATTAATTTTTCGACAAATTCTAATAGAAAACTTTTCACTTCACTTTTTTTAATACCTCTCTTCTCCTTCCATACATTTGTCAGCGCAAGCAGACTTACAAATATTCAACATGTTCGCTCAAAAACAAAAAATTTTAAATTTTTCTACAAACATGTTTGAAACGTTTTCAAATAATCAAACACCCCACTCTTAATAACTTACAAGCTTTGTTCTGACATACAATTTTGACATGTTTGCCAAGCCGTTTGCATAGTTTATCTGTCTCATAAATGCTTATATCAAAATTTGGAATTTCTTTCGAGTGTTTAAAACTCCTAAATTATATCATACTAGCCGGGCCCGCGGCGTTGCCCGCCCAGAGTTAATTGTTGACTATAAAAGTAAAATTAAAATCGGTTGGATAGAGTCGGATAGGCAGAAATTGCTTTTCTGTCTCCTATTGTTCCAAGGTTTGAAAAAAATATTAAACATTTGTATAGCAGGGTGTCTGGTAGCTGATTTATATTTTCAAACTTAAATAAAAAACGTAATAATTGACACAAAGTTTTATTAAGAGCATTGAACGATAGAATGGAAATTCGGATTTTATTTTTTAAAGAGTATGTCATCCAGATATCTTCCGTCGAGTTGAATGCGACACACACTGCAGTAAACTTGGTTCAAATGAGCTGATTTATCGACGAATATTTTCCTTTAAAGCCACAAGAGATTGGGGATTGTTATTATAAACCCTTTATTTGAGGTAGTCCCATAAAAAAATCCATGGAAGTTAAATCGGGCGACCTCGGTAGCCATGGGATGTCCCCAAAGCGACTGATCAGTTTTTGGGGGAAATTTTCCCGAAGTAAATTCATCGAAACCCTGTCTGTGTGTGCGAAAACGCTCCAACATCGTTTCACAAAAATGTTGCGTAAATCAAAGTCACTTTCTTTTAGTTCTTGAACGATTTGAATTTTAAAAGGATAAAATTTCAGATCCTTTTTTAAAATTTCATGAATAATCGCTCTTGAAAGTCCCAGTGAGGCTGCTCTTTTCCGTATCGAAAGTCACGGATTTTCACGTAAACTGCTTTCAACCAGTTCAATGTTTTCGGTAGTCTTTGCCGATCGACTAGGCCCTGGCCGTGGGACATTAATAGCCGAATCAGTTGCGCGGAATCTCTGCACCCACGAACGAATTAAATTTACACTCGGTCCATCACGTATTCACCGAATACCGAACTTTGAACAAAATTGTCGACGAGCAATTACGTTAGAATCATTACACCTAAAAAATGTTATCACAGCGAACGCGCGATGCTCACTCGACCACTGCGACATCGTCACTGACAAGTCCGCACAATCGATAATTCCAACGGCGCCACCCTCCCTCCGCGCCGTTTATTACTTTTTGAGATAATCGTATTTAAAAATATAAATTTGCCTCCAGACACCCTGTATGTAGATTGATCTATATATGATATAAATTTGATCAAAATTGGTTAGACATTTTCGGAGAGGCAGAAATTCTTCCTATGTCCCCCTCTTGGTCCTAGTTTTTTTTAAAAGAAAAAACCTATATTCCCAAATTTCATCAAAATCGGTTCAGCTATTTAGCTGATTAAGTGTAGCAAACGCAAAAGTCACTTTCGCATTCGGTGGACGGTCGAAGGGACAGATATACAGTAGGCGGAATGGAGGGCGAACAGCGTAATCACGTTAAAATGGCTTTGTTTTTCTTTTGAGTTCGGAAACGATTGCTTTAATAGATCTCTTATAAAACGATCACGAATATTTTTAGAGTATAGAAGGTTTAGCGCCCCTGTATCCTATCCTAAGCCCTTTAATGGAACCTTATATAGCCTTTTTCCGTTAGGAAATCCCATTCTTCATTTTGTGGAAAAACTTTTTAAAATCGGAGAGGCAATTCCGTAGGTTACCTATTACAAACATATAAACATACACACATATAAACATATAAAGTTTTCAGCTTTATAATATTAGTAAAGCTAACTTGACAGAAAAAATAATCAGTAGTTTTTTATCAATTTAATTAATGTGATAATTGAATCAATTATTTTTTCAGTTGAAAGAAAATTAAAAATATAATTTTAATTTAATTAACATTTTAGTTGTTTTCAAATACATTTTTAGTTTAACTATTAATTAAATAACAAAAAATCTTAACTGATTATTTTGCTTAAAATAAAATAGTTCCAAAAATTCCTGCACGAATTGGGAGATGCTTCGGGCTGCGTACTCGAAAATCTGACGGGATTCGTAATGAGAATGACCTGAGAGCGCGGCAGAAGACTGGGCGCATGTAGGGAAGTTTTCTGTTTGGTAGGTTGTTTTTGCTTGTGCTGTATATCTTCTACTACCTTCTTTTCCTGTGCTTTCACTCTTTACTTCTCCTATTCTTTCATACTAGAATTCTTCTGCTAACTAAGACGTCACAATGGCCTATATTGGTCTCTTGGTGAGGGTGTGAAGTTTACTTCGCACCAGCCTTTCTAACCTAACCTAACCTAAAATAGTTTAAACTTGAGCTATATTTAATTAAATCAATTAGCACGACAAATTTTTTTGTAGTATTTTTTTTAATAAAAATGACAAATATCATTTATTGAAAAAACAAAAAAATCACAATTTTCAATTTTTACAATTTTTAGTAAATAATCATTTTGGTAATATGTCAACAAGTTTTTTGCTTGATTCTATGAATTTGGTGATTAGAGACCATTTTTAATTTTTTCTGTGTAGTGTTATCATTCTTAATTTATAAACAGCGTTGTCAAGTTTAAAATTTCAAAACGCAACGAAATGGAAAAAACGCATCAGGCACCAACAAAGGAATTTTTCGCACACAAAATTTAAAAAAGCAACCCAAAGTAGTGCGAAACGCACCGAGTTGACAACGCTGTTTAATGTTTAATTAAGTAGAATTAATAAGATGTGACTTTATTGTCTCTTTCTAATGCAGATAGAGAACCGTTAGAAATAGCACGATGATCAAAATAGAAGTAAAAAAAAGAGAAAAAATGCGAGCTCACTTTTTAGGTGGCGTCGACAACACAGCTGAGCTACTTGTTTTTTCTTACTTAGAAAGAGAGAAATGGCAAAAGTTCCTTGAGCAACAATAAAAATACAATGTTGTTTTATAATGAATCTACTTTGTTTTTTATTGTTGTACTTATTGTAGTATTGCCGCCACCAGATACATGAATTCGCCTTGACAGAGAACTTTAATTTCATGAACAAAACAAAAATGAAAATATAAGCATTTAAAATTATTTTATTTTTAATGTCTTCTTTCAGTGCTTTTTGGCCATCAATAAGGAATTGTTCTCTTTATTTATTGGATTGTGCATGTCATGTTCATAGTAATATTCCATCATTGTAGCCATCAACATGCGTTTAAAGAACAAAACGAAATAATGCACTTGTTAAATACTTTTTCCACATTTATTCACACAATGAGACTTTTACTACTTTCCGCCTTCAGCTAAGCCCTACATGTATCTGTATGTTAATATTAGGGAGGTCTCAGAACAATAATCAAAGTTCAAATATATTTCAGAAATTGCTTTTTAAAGTTGAAACTTTTTAAGATTATAGTATACAGACGGGGCTATAGACGTGAAAATAGCCAATACTATAGTGATTAATAGAAGGAATTAAGTCTACATCATAGTCAATATTAAAGATAAAACTAGAGACAAATCTACTGTAGCATAGTCTAAAGTCGTGATCAGGGGTGTCAAATATAGCGATTTAAAAAAAAAAATTTTTTATGGAAATTTGCGTTTGGCGATATGGCGATATTTGAAACAGTTGGCGATATGTGGAATGCATTATTGTACATTATTATATTATGTAGCTAAATTCAACAGAAAATTCATTTTAAGCCACTAAAAATTTATTTAAAAAACGGATTATTCACATTTCATTTAAAATAAATGAACTTTACATTAATTTTTAAAATTTTATTTAATTAACAGCTTATTCCGTAAACTTTAAAAGTTGTTACTTTTAAAAAATATATTGTTACGAAAGTAACTTTAGTTAAGAATTACTTTTGTTTGTTAGTTATCTTGTACTTATTTGTTATTTTGTATTTGTTAGTAATTTTTTTAGTTTAAATTGTTATTGTATTAGTTATGCATATTTCTAATGTAAAAATCACTGTACAGAATTTTGTAGTACAAATGTTATGTTAAAATTGTTATACATACATAATTGTACTTCAACCCCACTGTAATTTTCGATATATATAATTATTAAGCCTTAAAGTACTTCAGTTTATTTAAATTCAGCCATTGTGTTATTGCATAATGATATTAGCTGCTAAGATAACAAAGGCTCGAATGGTCCAGACAGTTTGAAAATGTTCCAGACAGTTCGAAAACTTCGAATGTTCTAGAGCTATCTAGACGTCAGGGCTCAGATAGAGTATAAACAGCACATTCAGATGACACTAAAAAGTCAGTTTAGTACAAAAGTTTAAGTGTGCAGATCACAAATAGAGATCGCAATTGTGAGTTAGTTTCTAAGAGCTGTATATAAAGATTGTGAAAGTGACTAAGTGGAAATAACGTTTTGAATTGTTAGAAGTGTTTAAAGTGCTGTGTTTTGTTTATTTTATTAAAGAACTCAAGAGGTTTATTATAAAGGAAATTAACCAAAAACGTTATTGAAAAGGCAGTAACGTAACAATATTATAACCGTCAAAAAATTAAACTACATAACAATATATGTACGGAAAAATATTATTTTTGGTAGTTTTTTTTTAATAGCAAACAAAAATGTTAAAAAATAAAGTTATTCGTAAAATAACTATATTTTTTTTAAATTTTAGCAGTATGAAAAACGAATTTAATAACCTACAATCATTTACTGTAATAATTTTATGAGTGTATATATGAGATACAAAAGGTTTTAATACTGGAATTCGTACTTGAAATGAATCCAAAAGTGAGATGGATTCTTACCTTAACCCTTGACCCCAGAGAGATAGAGAGAGAGAGAGAGAGGGAGAAGCAGGGTATATTATTATATACTAACCCGTTTACATATATCGTTGTTTCACCTTTGTTGCTGATTTACATGTGCTAAAACTCAATTAACTCGAAACTAACGGAATCCACATACGACAATTAAATTATCAGCCGACGACTTGTATGCACGTATATAGAATATAGAGTGACACGACCAACAAAAAAGTTCAAGCTTTTATTTACTCGATAAAGAATTTTATACGTATTTTAAGAAATTCCGGAACTCGAAAGTAATCCCGTTTTGGGTTGTTTTAAGTACTTTCGTACTTAAGTTTATCAGTACGACTCGTACTAAAAGCAAGTGGAAAAAACTTGAATTTAGTACGTTTTTTTCCTTCTGTGTAGAAGTAGTGCAAGTTAAGAAAACTTTACTTATACATATGTATTTAAGTTTTTAGAAACAGTTAAATTCATTTTTTCTATTTTTTCAGCCATGTTATGAAACTCAATTACGAGTGATAATTATATCGAAAAAACTTTAAAAACGATCCTGGGGCCAAATTACGCCATTCGATATCGATCGAAAATACAATTTACAATTTAAATGGTATTTTCGATCGATATCATACAAAGCCTGTTGTTTACTTCATACTTTGGATACGACTTGGATCTTTACTACTCTTAAAATAAAAAAAAAAAAAATAAAAAAAAACATGAATTGAAAATTTCCATCAACTTCAATTTCATTAGATTGGCAGAATAGGGCAGTTAATTGTATAAAAATTACATTTGGGGATTTTTTCTTAGAAAAATTTAAGTATAATTTCAGTATCCGTATTGTGGTTATTTTATTGAACTGTTTATGGTTTTTAATCCAATTTTTTTTATATATTAATCAGGGTAAAGTTCATTAACTGCCAGGCCCACAATGTCGACAAGAACATTTCTTTCGAATCTAAAATTTGTTTTTGTTTTCAATATAAATAAATGAAATGTCCTTGTCGACATTCTGGACCAGGCAGTAAATTTGATTTTCTTCAAATTATCTTAGTATAATGTATAATTTGGCGACGAATGTGAAAGAAATCCGATAGCCTCTGTCGAAATTATAGATATAGTCAACGTTGTAGTAAGTAAAGCCTATAGCAATCTTCTGAAGTATATAGACGGTAGTACTAAATACGATAGTATATAGTCGATAGATGAGATTATATTCTAAATATACTCATGAAAATATTCCACACTATATATTCGGACACACTATATTCGGACTATAGTTAAGAGCATAGTATTGAAAATAGTAAAGATTAACCCCTATATTCATAAAAACATTTTTGATTAATAAATGGTTTATTAAACAAATTTTCATAGAAAATTCCTTTCATAAACCTGCTATAAACCTAAAATATTTTTTGTGGGGGTATATATGTATATAGTTAAGAGTCTAGTCAAAACTATAGCAGTCTACAGTAGTAAAGACTTTAGGCGAGATCGCTAGTTAAATACAGTCAAGAAAATGTCCGATACGGAAGTTAAGGCCATAAGCGGGTCTTTTGTAAAGACCATAGCTGCGACTTTAGTCAAACGCATAGTGGAGAATATAGTAAAGGCTATAGTCGAGACAATAGCAAAGGCTGTAGTCGAGACAATAGCAGCCTCCTATAGTAAAGACTAGAGACGAGAATATAAGCTAAATATACTAAAGAAAATAACAGATCATTTAGTAAAGACTAATGACACGACTGTAGGTAAGACAATACCACGACATATATTAAATACTATTGCAGTGTGAATGGTAAGTCATCGTTACCAAACCCTTTGTATGTACCACGCACGACCTTCATACAAAATATGAAGCCAAAATGCCCACACATACCAAACTTATTAGTGGGAATATGGTTAGGAGCAAATTCCCACTGATCTATATAAAAGTATCCAATTATTTTTTATATCGGGTGAGTCATCGTGAGGTTAGATTTATAATGTAAAATACACGCATAAATTTGAAAGTGAACTTAAAATTATTATTATCGGAACAACGTATGGCATTTACTGTTTGAAAATGATATCATGTATATTTTGGCCATGACTACGTCTGAGGTGGTCCATTCGGAAGGTCCAATTTTGGGAGACTCGTTCGAGCATAGCAACTAGTATCTCGCGAATAACACGAGTAATGTTAACTTCCACAGCTTTAATCGTAGCTGGCTTATTCCTGCAGATCTCAGAATTGAAGTAAGAGCTCATCCTAAAATACGCCAAGTTGTCGAATACGACAAGCTTAGCTGCTGAGAACGACGACGAATCGATATCTTCCACCAATGTAAACTCAAATTTGCGAATGGTGGTGGCAATAGTGGTTTCAGTGGGTCGATTATGCGCACCGTAAGCTTCTCGAAACGCGCAAAAAACATTTCTCATAGACGCTGATCTTCGTAATACAGCTGAACAATTTGAAGACGCTGTTGTGGTGTGAGTCTTTCAATGATGACTTGCCAAAAGATACTGAACAAAAATTACAAAGCAGTTTGATATGAGTCCCGCGTGATCTGTAAAAAAGCATTTTGAAAATCAAAACTCAAGGTGTGTCACCCTATATTAGAGTTGGTGTAAAAATAGTTTCATAGTCTGAAAAGACTTACAACAAAGAATATTTATAATAAAACATTTCAAGGCTTGTGCGACTCTTTCAACCTAATAAAACTTGCTTGAACTATTAAGCCTCGTACACAATAGGCAGCAACATTTTCACTGGTGTTCATAAAAGAGCAGCAATTTTTTTTCACAACCACACACATTTTCCATTAAGAAACCGATTGCAAATTTTGCCCACAACCTATTTATTATTATTTTTTAAAACATTTTGTTGAAATTGTCATTCAAAACTAAATAAAATTATTATAAACGTCATATACATACATACATTTTCATACAAATTGTTGCTGAAGTAGCAGTAGACTCAACTTTTTAAAAAAAATTTAGTTACATTTTTGTTCAAAAATTGAAAGGAAAATATATGAAATACTTTGGGATAGAAAAAAAAACTTTAGATAGAAGAAAAAACAAAATTGTTTCTAGCATTGTCTATGAAGGATTTAAGGATAAATTATTTGTACACTATAGTTGAGACTTTACTCGAGACTATAGAAGTCTACTGTATTAAAGTCTATAGTCAAGGCGACACAAAAGTAAAGGTCATAACCGGGTTTATTGTAAGCACTATAGCTGCGCCTATGGTCAGGAGCAGAAGTAAAGATTATAGTGGAGCATCTGGTAAAAGAAAATAGCAGAGACTTTAGTAAAGACTAAAGCTGGGGCTGTAGTAAGGAGATTAAAGTCGGGAAAATAGTAAATACTAAACAGAAAAAATTCTTCAAAATGTTTCACCAATTAAAGCATTAATCAAAAATGAAATCAGTTTTAATTAAAAATTTAATTAAGTGAATTAAACGTTTTTTAATTAATACTCCTGATTTCTTTACTGGTGCAAATTTAATTAATTTTTTAATTAATATCATATATTTTTAAACTGAAATAAATTTTTATGTTTTTCTGTGTATACGAGGGCGGAATAAGTCCGTGACTTTTCGAACTTCCCTCGTAGTTATATGAAATGCAACAATGCTCCCATCAAGTACCACCTGTTCATAGACTACTGTCAAGTTTTGAGCAAGTTTCGACATTTACTTTGCGTTAAACAGCTGTTCAAAACATACAACCTCGTGGTTTTTTTTTAAAATGGAAAAAAGTGAATTTCGAGTGCTCATTAAACATTATTTTTTGCGAAAAAAACCGTCAACCAAATCAAGGAAAAGCATGATAAATACTATGTGGACACTGCATCGAGTTCAGCGGTAAAAAGTGGTTTACATACTTTCGTTATAGTCGCACAAGTACAAATGACACTGAACGTTCTGGACGGCCAATCGAAGTCAATACACCCGAAAATGTCGAAAAAATTCACGATATGTTGTTGGCCGATCGAAGAGTAATAGTGCGTGTGATTGTTGATTCCATAGGCATTTTATATGGCAGTGAGGTTTCGATTTTAAATGATCAGCTGGGTTTAAGAAAGCTGTCTGCAAGATGGTTGCCGCGTTTGCTCTCAATTGACCATAAATGTAATCGTGTGACAACTTCAAAGGATTGTTTGGAGTTGTTTAACCGCAATTCGAATGAGTTTCTGCGGCGTTTTGTAACTGTGGATGGAACATGGATCCATTACAGCACTCCGGACACCAAGCAGCAGTATAAACAATTGCGATGTACGCAGGAAAATCCACATCGATTACCTTCAAAAGGGAAAAACAATAAACGGCGAATATTATGCCAACTTATTGGACCGATTTAACGAAGATATAAAAAAATGACCCCATATCGCCAAGAAAAAAGTTCTTCTTCATCAAGATAATGCACGGTTGCACACGTGTGCTGTCTCAATGGCAAAATAACATGAATTGGGCTACGAATTGGTACCTCATCCGCCATATTCTCCGGATTTAGCCCCCAGTGCTAATTTCCTATTTCCGAACCTAAAGAAATGGCTCGGTGAAAAGAGATTTAGCTCCAACGATATTGGTCAAACAAATGCCTATTTTATGGACCTCGAAAAATCCTTTTTTATTTGGAAGGGATACACAAATTGGAGAAACGTTGGCCTAAGTGTATTGAGCTTAAAGGAGATTATGTTGAGAAATAAATTTTTTTTGCAAGAAAAACTGTGTTTCATTCAAAAAGTCACGGAATTATTGAGCCGCCCTCCTAGTTAAGACAATAGTAGAAGCTTTAGCTGAACGAAGACTAAAGTTATAAATGTAGAATGTTAGTATAGTCAACATCCCAGTAAAGTCTATAGTGTGGACTATTTTTAAGACTGAAGTAAAAACTATAGCCTAACAATCAGCATTTTCTGGAGCCTTCCTAATATTCAGTTTTATCTACACTCACACAATTTTCTAGTCCCACTCCATTTTTTTCACAATTTTCTTTTGTTAATCAAACAATAGAATTAAATAGTAGTAGTAGTTGTTGTTGTTGTTTTGAACATACCTAAATGCAGCAATTAAGTCCTCGGTGACATCATCCAATTCATCGGGTTTGCTGGCATTTTCTTCTTGTTGTTGTTGCTGTTGACTTTGTTCATCGCGTAAGGCTTGTATGCGTCCGACCCACTGTAAGAATTCTGCTTCATTTATTAAACCGTTACCTAAAAGTAGTTATGAAAAGAAAAAAAAATTAATGGATAAATTGTTTGAACTACTAGATATATTTAAATCTTACAGCAATTAAATTAAATATTATTAAAACATAGAAATATTCTTGCACAGAAAAAATTAAAAATTGTCTCTAATCACCGAATTTATTCCAAATTCATAATATCAAGCAAACAAGTTGTTGATTTTCACCAATTACCAAAATGATTATATTTAATACTAAAAGTTTTAAAATTTTAAAAATTTTTTTTAATAAATTATATTTTTAATTTTAATTAAAAAAATGATCAAAAAACTTTGCCTTTTCAAACAATGTGTTAATTTATTTAATTAAATATTGACAATTCCCAACAACAATTTTACAAGATTAAATTATTTTATTAAAAACGAAAAAAGTCAATTAAGATGTTTTGTTATTTAATTAATATTTTTATTAAAAATTTATTTCAATAGAACTAAAACGTTATTTAAATCAAAATTAAATTTTAAATTTTTTTCAATTAAGAAAATAATTGATTCAATTACCACATTAATTAAATTTAAATACTTTTTAAATCATTTTTTTTTATTTGATAAAAAACTTTTCTCTGTGTGCAACATTTTTAATTATCTAGTTTTTAAAATCAATAAACGCTTATTTCTTTTATCTAGTTGTATTTTATCAATTAATTAGTTGAAAATGATATAAAGTTACTCGTATAATTTATTTAAGATTGTTGGCTTCGGTTAAGAGAAACTAAAGTCAAACTTGATAGTTTATTGTAGCACAGTGTTGCTTTTTAGTAGCGCACAAATAAAATGATTTTAGTTTGGAATTTTTGTTTTTAAATTTTTATAGTTTTCTATTTGACTTGCTTTTTTCTTTGCTTTAACCCTGACTTTGGCCATCAACAATGTCTGTGCTTTTTTTTTTATAACATCCTTCTTTTTTTCCACAAACAAGCCAGGAAACTTGCATTGCGTGTTAACCAAGTTTATAAAATTTATTTATTACCCAGAATTTAACTTTAGATTTATTTCACCTTAAAGTCTTTATTTTACTTGTTTTCTTTTGGCAACAAACTAATATTTCTCTTGGGAAATAAGTAAAATTTATGTTTAAATTTAATCGATTTTTCTTTTGAATCTTAACTGAAAAAGACAACAAATAAAACAAATTTAAAAGTGATTTTGTTTTAAATTGGAAGTTTTGTGCCAAAAAAAAAGAAAAAAAAAGAAAGGAAAGTTTGTGTCTGCCTTTTTGTTAGCAATCAAGGCCAGGGATAAGTCTCAACAATTTGCAGTTTTTTTAACGATTTTTTTTTGCTTTATTTTATAATTTTTTCTTATTTCATTGCTATCGACCAACAACTTCCTGTTTGTTTTTTTATAGCTTTTTGGTAAGACCTTATTGACTTTAAGTCCTTAAGTTTATTTTCTTTTTTTTTATAGAAAATTTTTGGGTTTCCCTTCGTTGTAAAAAAGAAATTATTAAATGATACTCTCAGCATAGTTGCAGAACATTTAAAAATGTCAGCTGTGCCGAATCTTTGATACCCTCCACCGACAGGAGTGGACTCTTTATGATAAATAAATATATATTATTAACTAAGCTTTTCAAAAACGAAGGTCAGCATTAAAATTGGTTGCAGTTTAAGCCGCATATTAAATTTTTGACCGACAATAAGAAAGTTTTATGCGTTTCTTTTTAGAACTTTGAACTCGCTTGAGTAAAATATCATGATTCGTAACAGTTTTAGCCAAACTAAAATGATTTTTAGGAGGGTAATTTGTATTGGACCTATGGTAAATTATGGACCAATCATCCCAAAATTCTGAAGACTGATTTCTGGTATTACAAAAAATAAATTAGAATACATTTTAAAACAGCAGTGTTATTAGTTTTAGCGTTAACAGTGAATTTCAGAAGGCTGCTTAATATGGGATCTTAGGTAAATTATGCACCGTATATCACAAAATTGATATTTTTTTTGGCCCATGAATCTAAAGGTCATAATAAACCACACAAATTGCTTGACAAACATGCACTTTGTTTTGGCTTCTGTTTGCCAATAAACAGCACAATCATATTTCGTACAAACATTAATTTTTCATTTTGGTTTTGCTTTCAATGAATGCTGACGTTGATTGTGCCGCTGTAATGTTGCTCGCTTTTTGTTTAAAACGCAAAAGATTTATAAAAGAAAGACAAATGGGGCAATCTATGCTGCTAAAAAATAAGAATTTACGTCTTTGCTCTGCAAAGTTTTCTCTGAAATGATAACGTTTAGCACTAGAAGCAACAAAAGTTTGACAAATATCCAAAAAAAATTTTTAATATCTCTACAAACATTGCTTCAAATATTTGTCCCAACAGCAAACACCCCAATTAACAACACAAAATATTTGTACAAACGTAAAATTTTGACATATTTGCCAAGCTATTTGTGTGGTTTATTACGACCTTAAGTTTCTGTAGAAAGCAACAAACAAAATATATACGACTTTGTTTTTGCTTTCAATATAACTTTTTGGCGTTGTGTTGCGTTTTACATGATTAGGGCCTTAATTCAAGGTTAAATAAATAAAACTCATGTAGAGTAATTTCTTTATTATACAAAATTACAGTGTAAGAGATTATAAAAACAACGAAATTAATTTAATTAATTAATTCATTTATTAATGATGTGCTAATCCCAATTTTTTAATGAAAACACTGAAATTTATTGTTGTGGGAAAGCTAGTTTCTATGCGCATTTCGCTGGTTGCTTAGGCCAGCTCGTCAGGAAACTTTTTCCAAATACTTTAGAAAAGCTAAAAATATTATACAAGTAAGACCATAAAGTGAATAAGAATTTTAAAACACTCCGGTCTTACATGTAACAATATCAAAGCTTCAACAAAGACACAACAATAAACCGTCAATTTTTCTTTCTTACATTCCCGTATTCATGGTAAAATAATTTAATTTTTAAACAAAGAAACAGTGTATTATTTATTATATTATTAATATTCAAAATTAATATTAATAAGTTTTTTTGTTAAAAATACAACGTATTTTCAACATAATTTCGCAACTTCATTCGAAGCAGACCTGCAGTAAAAAATTGTCTCTCAGATGTGACTGACAGCTTTAGCAACTTAAGTATTTCTGCGCCATGGTCTTAAATTTTGAGTATAATACTTAATAGCGCCAGTAAACAAGCGGATCTTCTTATTTAGCTGAACCACAGCGTACGATGGACAGAGAATCTTGCTTCTCCAAATTTTCTTTTAAGATTTTCACAAACGCTGCAAAGGTCAGTTCTTGTAGACTAATCAGAACTTTTACTAGGTGCAGGGTTGACCGTGTCTGCAACACTTTCGGAATGTAGAGTCATGTTGAGTAGCTCAATAAGACGTTTTTTCGAACTATTATCTTTGAAATTTTCTAGACTCGTTTCGAAGGTGAAGCATTGTAGATAAAAAATAGATTTCATTATTCTCTAAACACTCAAATCTTTCATTCAGAGCTAGTGCTACGTATGTCGCAAATTTTTGGGACACTAAATTATTCTGCATCTCAGTTTATTCATTTATCGTATTTTCTAGTAATGTTTGAAGACTGTTAACTAGCGAAATAGCGTCAGAAAACGTAGCAGTGAATTTTGCTTATGGATTTTCTGGTCTCTTCAAAGTAACCCAAAAGTTGTAGCGAAATGATTTTTTTTTTCGAAAAAAATCATTAAAAATTAGCAGAAAATTCTGCTGCAGGTCCAAACCAAGCGTTCAAGCGTTTATGCATCAGTCCCAAAAGTCGTAGTGTAGAATTGTATTAACAAGTGACACTGCAAACGCTTAATATGCATAAACGTATTGAAAGCATGAAGTAGAAGGAAAACGTGTGGTGTGGACCGTCCTCTAGCTTAAGAAGTAAAAGAAACAATTTATAATTCTGCTTGATTTTTTGCTATTAGTTGTTATGCAAAAAATAAGCATTGAAAATTAAATTGTTTGTTCAAAAACCCAATAAAAAAAGTTTCGGCGTATCGACACGACAGTAAAATATCGCCGGTATCGGTATCGGTATTCGTTACATCTCTAGTAAAAAAGCATTTATAAACATTTTTCAAAATATATTTTTAACAAAACTTTTGGTTTTTCCATCAAAAGAAATAAACAACTCTTTGGATGGAAAAACGATATAACTTTTTTAACAAAAACTTTCTGTCAAAATGGATATTGGAGAAAAAACCCTTTTTACGAAAACAATTTCATTAGCAACATTAAGCTTCGTACAGACGGTTGTCAGATCTAGCAATATTGTCAGTAAAATACGTAAAATTGTCTTACAACCGTGTAAACTGGCAATTTTTGTCTGACAACGTTAATAGAAAAAAAAAAAAAACGTTGTCAGTCCATTTTAAGACAACAATATTGCCAGGTATCTAATAATCGTTTGAACATTCGCACCAGCATTGGGTGATAATTGCCAGACATTGTAGGGAAATTTTATATTTGCAGATATGTTACTTTATGCACCTGAAAATGACATCATTGTCAGAAAAATATTTATATTGGCAACGTCGCAAGTACATATGAGTGAAAAGAAAAAACAAAAAGTTCAATTTTGTAATCTTGCAATTATTGCCATACTAATATCTGACAACCGTGTGAACTTTAAATTAATTGTCAGACAATTGTCCACCAATGAAATTTTAAGATTTTCTTACAACCGTCTAAACTGACAATTTACTTTTGGTGGTACTTAGAGATGTAACAAATACCGAAACCGATATATCGGCCATACTTCGAATTTGCCGATATATCGGTATCGGCGATATTTTACTGGCGATACGACGATAATTTTTTTTATAGTTTTTGTGAACAAACAACTTAATTTTGAATTCTTATTTTGTGCATAACAACTAAGAGCAATAAAACATTCAATAGCAGAGCAGGAAATGAAGCAGAATAATATATTGTCTTTTATTTTTTAAGATGGAGGTCGGGATACACAACGCGTTTTATGCATACGTTTCTTTTTTGACCTTTTTTCAAGACGCATGCGAAAGTAGAAAGTAATACTACTTCATTCTTTCGATACGTATATGCATTCTACGTGTTTGCTGTGTAACTTGTCAATACAATTTTACACTACTACTTTTAAGACAGATGCATAAACGCATCGAACGGTTGGTGTGGACCTGCAGCTTTAAGGCTAAGTCAGATAAAACTTTTGATTCGCGTTGCGTTACAGATTTGCTTTGACATTTAAGATGACATATACATACTAATACGAAACATGTCACATAAAGTACTTTATACGCAGAGCAAGGCGAAAAGTTAGGCAACTCTCATCTTTTTGAGGGATGAAGACACGGTCACCTCTAACCTGGCGCAATGAAATCTTATACCCAAAATTTAAGAACATGGTGCAGAAATATTTAAACTTTGAAATGAGTTCTCTCGCATCTGAGCTACTATTTTCCACTGCATCTCTGCAAAAGTTGAGAGTACTTTGTTTTTAAATTTAAATTTTAAATATTAATTATCTCTGACACGGTTTTTTGTTAAAGCAATAATTAAACTTTTGTTAATTTTACCATTAATTCAAATTCAATTCGTTTTTTTTCTAATTTTTTTTATTTATTTATTTGGTATGAATTTTATATTTCAATTATCTCTTACACTGTAATTTTGTATAATAAAAAATTACTCTACTTGAGTTTTGTTAATTTTACCTTGAACTTTAATTTAATATTCGTATCGGTATCGGTATCGCCGATATTTCTTTTTGTGTAACGGTATCGTGACAGCGAAAAGGCCTATCGTTACATCCCTAGTGGTAATTTTTCTTTGTCAGTTTATTGTCAGACTTTTGCCATACTTTATATAGCTTAAGAAAAAATGTTTTTTTTTACTAAAATCAAGGAGCTTAAAAAAATATTTCGAAAGATCTCTTATTCAGCCTATTTTACATAGCATTTACACATGAAAGTAATTTCTTGAAAGTCGCAATACACTTACACTTCTTTACTAACACATTTTCATTTTTTTTACTTTCAGTCCAACTTTCAGCTAGCTTTTAATGAAAATTTCAAGACAGCGATTTCATGAAGGCAAATGACAATAACCAAACAGTGTTGCCAATTGAAATTTTTTTTTTCGTATATATAAAGAATTTTCATATATTTTTTCAACTAAATATTAAGAACTCAATGATTCTAATTAAAATTTAAAGGTATCATGAAAACTAATAAAAATAAATATTAATATGAACGAATGCCTGAAGTTCGACTTGTGTAATTGGCTTGGCAGCTCTGAAACTTGAAATAAGCAAAACAATAAAGGAAGAAGAAGGGAAATTTTTTATAGAAATTTGCCTTTTGACGACATTTTGAAAATGAATTTTCATGAAATTTGTTTTAACTTTGTGAACTTTTATGAAATGACTTTCATGTGTAAAGGCGGCGTTAATAAAATGCTTTTATCAAAAATTTATGTTACCCAAAAAAAAAAAAAAAAAAAAAAAAAAAAAAAAAATTGGCATTTAGTATTTTTAAAGTTCCTTAAAATTTTTACCAAAAAGAAGCTACAATTTTATTTTAATAATTTTTTTTTTATTAGTCTCTTTTTATAAAGTTATTTATGAAATTGCACTCTTTATTCGCCTTGGTAGGGTGTCAAATGTTTTTGTTTTTACTTATTTTTCTTTACTTTGACACAAAAGTATTGGGTTTTTTGGTGGCGCCATTCAGGCTTTCACTTAACGAAAGGAACGATAACCTTCTATATAAAAAGAGATAAGAAAAACAAGGGAAAACTTGATTGTTAAAATAGTAGAGCTTTTAAGAGAAACTAAGAAAACCTGTATGTAATATTAAGTAGATTAATATCAATGAAATAATTTCCAGAAAATATTTTTAAATAAATAAAAATAAAAAGTTTATAAATTGTATTTTTCTAGAGAATAATTCCAAACAAAGTTACCAGCAAAAGCCTCCTTCAACATTGTAAATTGTTTATAAATTAATGCTTCCCTTTCTTTGTCGAATGTGTGGTGTAAAAGTACTTGATAATTCGAAAATCAAGGTAATCGTTTATTTTATTCTTTCTCCTCTGTAATTGTGTTTTTTGCTACATTTTTTTGTTAGTTTTTACGCTTTTCGTAGTTTTTTATTTTATAGGCGCCAGAAATTCAAAATCAAGGTCTTTTAAAAAAAAAAAAAAAAATATCACTAAAGTAAGAGAGGGATAAAAAGAACTACAGCCATAGAAATATCACCAACAGTTAAAAAATTACAAAAAAACCCTTTGGTATTGTCAGCATTAGTAGTAGTGATGATGATGGTGACATTCATACACACACATACACACAATAACTCACACATACATATGTATCATACAAGTCAAATGACTTTATATGCAATTGTATTTGTGCATCAGCTTTATGAGAGATTTATCAGTAAGATTGTTACTTGTTTGTCATTATCTTAGTTGTCGTTGTTGTTTAAATAATGATATAACAGCCTTGTAAACAAAAACAAAATACATACTATTCGCAATAAAAACCATAACAAAAATTATATATTGTGCATAATGTCATTGATATTAATCTACTTGAGTGATTTAAATCTGAAAAACAAAAGACGGATTAAAATTAAAAAAAAAGAGAATTTTTATCTTTAAGAATTTAGAAATCAGAGTGGATAATTGCGTTTATTTGAATTTGTTTTAGTGGAAAATAAGAAATAAGTGTACTTAAACATTTTTAAGTAGTGTCCGACCGAACGCAGTATTGACAGACCGAACCATTTTCGGTAGGTTTTTCAGATAAAACTCGTAATCGAAACCGAACTTCTTTTTATTGAATAGAAAAAATTTTAATTTTTGTAATTAATAAAAAAAAATTCATGGATAAAAAGGGTGATTCATCGTGAGGTTTGATTTTCAATATGCTTTTTTTACAGATCACGCGTAACTCATTTCAAACTGCTTTGTCAGCGTCTCCAATTTGTTCAGCTGTATTACGAAAATTAAAGTTCTGTAAGAAATATTTTATCGTGAAATTTTGTTCACTGATAAAGCACATTTCTGGCTCAATGGATACGCTCATAAACAAAATTACCGCATTTGGGCTGATGAGCAACCCGAAGAGTACCAAGAGCTACCATTTAATCCATTAAAAACAACGGAATGGTGTGGTTTATGGGCTGGTGGAATCATTGGTCCATATTTCTTCAAAAATGAGCAAAATCGAAAAGTTACCGTCAATGGCAAACGGTAATGGACCTTGTTAACGGACTATATGCTTCCTGAAATTCAAGCTCATGATCTCGGTGAGCTCTGTTTTCAAAAAGACGGCGCTACGAGCCATACAGCGCGTAAAACAATAACCTTGTTAAGAAATCGTTTTGGTGAGCATTTAATTTCACGTTTTGTTACGGTAAATTGGACACCTCGATCCTGCGATATCACACCTTTGGACTATTTTCTTTGGAGATATGTAAAGTCTGGGGCCTTCAGAGAATATTATTCGTGTTATTCTTGAGCTACCAGTAGCTCGAACGAATCGCCCAAAATTGAACCTTCCGAATGGAGCACCTCAGACATGGTCAACATATTCTTGATATAATTTTCAAATAGTAAATGCCATAAATGGTTATTTTAACCGATAAGAAAATTTTAAGTTCACTTTCGAATTTATGTGTTAAGTCAAACCTCACGATGAATCACCCGATATAACCAAAATTAAAAAAAAATTCGTTAAGGTTTATCTAGCAAAAATTCAATAGTTTCAACATTTAAACCAATTATTATCAAACATTCATTCCCTGATCATCTTTTACCTTTTTAATTTTTATACTTTTCACTGAATGTTAAAATGTGTATATAAATATAATATGGTCACTTTTTCTTTTTCATAATTTTTTTTTATTATATTAACCATTTTTTCGAATGTGCTTCTATGAGTTGTATTTTAATTTATAAAGCTTTTTACAATAGTCTTATTCCCTCAATATTTCACATACTTTTTACCTAAGCCAACTTTTGGTTAACATAGAAGCACATTCGAAAAATGGTAATAAGTTTGTCATTTCGAAATTCAGCCAGATCGGTCCCTAAATGACTGAGATATGGGCAAAAAAAAAAACCCCGACTTATTTCACCCATAAGTCCCTTGTTGTTCTTGTTTCCTTATTTCTTTTTTTTTTTCTGTATATCTGGAGAACGGCAAGAGCCAAAGTTTATGTACAGAGGTACAAACATCTCGGCTATAAGTACACAACATCCCACAAAATACGGGCGGGATTTAAAAAGTGGGCGTGGCACAACATAGTTTTTACTTTATATCAGTGATGCTCATTCAGGCAAAAAATTGTTTTGAAGCCCCACCCCTTTGCTTTTTACGCTCATTAATTCAGTTGCTCGTCAGACAGCGGCGAGTGCACTTGCACGGACGCTGTGTTGATACTTTTTCGAATACAGTGTGTAAGATAAATGCTAAAATATTTTAATGCTTTTTAAAAACTGTCATAAAAGCATAAATGTAGAATATTTTATTGGAGTTTTCTTAGATATTATTCTTACTTTTAATTTGCAAACATGCCCGCAGTTGACCCTTAATTTTCTTTTTTTTTTACTTGGTAAAATTGAACAATTTTCAATACATTTTGTTCTTTAAATGTCAATATTTTAAAAGTCAATTTAAGAAATTGAAAATTTAGTTTGACTCCCATTATTAAAAATGTTTTAATACTTAAACCTAAAACTTAAAACTTTTGTTTCACCAATATTTCGGTACTTCTTAATGTAAGTATTACCGTAGTGTGACACTTCTTCCCAAACGATGTTACTATATCAATAAGAATTGAAAAGCAATAGCGATAGATTTTTGCTAAATGGGGAAACTATTTAGATTGGGTACGTTCGTAAAAGCATAAAAACTGTGAATCACTGCAGTGATGCAACATTTTTTTGCTGATGCGTGATCACCAGTTGCAGTTGTGATGCTGATGCTTTTTTACTGCACAACAGCTGTGCAAAGTTTGAATTTTTGAGCACGAGCTAAATTTGAAAAGTTTCATAAACGAACATAAAATAATAATAAAAATGTTGTCAATAATAGTGATGACAAATTTTATTGATATATTGACACAAAATGGGACAATTTTCTTATAAATAACAAGAAAAAGCATCAAAAACGAAAAATATAATGATTTCTTTTATATCAAAATGTATTGCATCAGAAAAATAACTGATGCAATAATTGCAAAAATTTGCTGCAGAGTTGCGGCATCACTGCATAAAAAAACTTTTGACCTATGAGAGTGATGCCAAGTTTATTACATGTGATGCTTTTACGAACATTAAACTTTACTGATGCGCAAGTGATGCGCAACAACTGCATTTACGAACGTACCCATTATCTTTCGATCGAAATTGTTTGCAGGATATGTTTTGTTATTTTTAACGATTATATGTTCGGTGGAAAACATAATATGATTGTGGCTGATTGATAGAGGACTAATTTAGCTATAATTTGGCTGTCGGTAACAATTATATGGTTAATTTAACTATTATAGAAGATGATCATATCGAAAAATGTTTTTTCTCTGTTTGAAGAGAAGACAAAAAATGTCCAAAGCCACTTAACGGTTAAGTTGGAGGGATTGTTATATTAAACAATGTTACTAAAGTTTATTACAATTTAATTTTCATTTAAATTAAAAACTCTTTTATTCATAAGCCTTTATCTATTTTAAAATCGCATTAAAAGCAACAACAATCCTTTCTAAAAACGTTGAAGTTTTTTTTTTCAAAACTTTAATTAAATTTATCTTTTACACTCGTTATACAATTTTCTTGTTTCCTTTAAATTTCGTGCTTAAAACAAATATATTATTCAGTTAAAAAAAAACATTTTTGTAGTTTAAACTTCTCAGTTAAATGTTTCTTTCCAAGCGCCACTAGATGGGTAATGAACAATAACAACTTAGAAATTATAAGGAAATGTTTAATGTTTATTACATGTTGGCTGCTTATGCAACAGTATTAATGATTTTAACTTTTAACAAAAGTTGAAATACATTGCGAAGTTTTTTCTTTTATTCAATCACGACAACAACAATGAATCAATGAAGAATAAAAAAACAACAACAACCCATTTGCAATGCCAGTTCGTACACTGTGTTTCCGGTTTTGTGGCTGTTCGGTTAAGGATTTTTCTGTATGTGAGAACCACCATTTACACCCCAGTTGGCCAAGTCTTTAAGACATCTTTAACGACGTTGTACCCGTAAGTCGTAGAAGACATATTTAGGTCACACAAGACGAGATGAGCGACAGTGTGTTTTATAATATCGTCGACGACTATATAAAAGACAATATCTTTTACTTTGTCGTCAACGAATCTATACATGAGAATGTCAACTTTCTTTTCGTCCATGACAAAAACTTTTACAGGGTTATTTATTTTAGACAATTATTCCATGATAGTTTTTAGTATAGTTGCAATTTTGTTTCTGTTACATTATATATACATTTGATTCCTATAAGCAATTCTTAAATTGACAGTGAAGTACAAACTGCATGTTATCCATTCTCTAACCCGTGACTCCCTTCTTCAGCATATTTTCAATTTTACTGGTTTGTGCTAATTCGTAAATTGTATGTAGATACTTAAATAAACATTAAAAAAAAAGAATGTGAGAATTTTAAGCAAAACAAACCAAGTGATTGCAAAGCATTCAACTACGGCAGAAGAAAACTTTGTCGTCAAGAGCTTTTTATACAAGCCAACTTCTAAGAAAATGTCCTTTTTAATGTCACACATAGAGTTTGATAAAAGACAACTTATATGACAGTATCGCTTATACTTTCCCACATAAATAGAGTTTGATAAAATACAACTAATAAGACAATGCCGCTTATATTGTCCCACATTAGGGACGCCAATCGGGACTGATTTTTGAAAATCCCGGAATTCGGGATTTTTCGGGATCACTGTATTGCCTTAAAATGCTACTTTTTTTTAATAAACAACACTTTTTAAATATTCAATAGGTTTTATATACGTAACATACATTTTTAAAAATGGAAACAACAAAACAATTTATTTTATACATATGTTTATTTATAACACTGGCCTCACCCATGATCCAACTGATAAGATTCTGAAAAAAGCTTAAAAAAATATACGTATCTCTTAGTTTTTCTAGATCAATTCATTTCGGTTTTTTTGACAGCAATTCAATTTTTAATGTGAATTAAGTTGTGACGACATTAATGCATTGGAAAGTGTAGTCCCTCATTGATCTCGATAGCTGAGTTAAAAACTGTAAAACTATGTCGACTGCAGTGCAGTACACCTTTAGGGTGAGGGCGAGATTCATAGTCAATAATTTAAGTACGTTTGAAATTTATTTTAAAACAAAATGTTTATATAAATGTTTCTTAAAACATATTTCAAGTTTAAATAATTTATTTATGAATACGTCAAATAGTGTTTATTTATAAAAAAAAATTATTTATTTTACCGTATGATTTTTAAGCAAAGTTTTTATTTTTATTGGACCAGAAGGAATATAAGCTATTTCATCAATATTACGACTTAATTGTTATAATTGTATCCACTTTTATTCTTTAGTTTCTGAATAAAACTTTAATTGGATCGTTAATAATTTTTATTTTTTGCTTGATATATAACAATTATTTCTTGATTTCTATATTTTGCATAAAAATAATTATTTTTATTTTGGAATTATGTCTTAAGTCAAAGCTGAACTTGCTAAATGTAATTGTAATAAAGGCTTGAGATGTGAGTCTGTAAATTTCGTTTCTACTTAAAATAATGGTTTTTATTAAGCAAAATACAAAAATCCAGAAATAGTCGTCACATATCAAGCAAAAATTTAAAATTTTAAATATTCGCTGTGTGCCATAAACAAAAATTAAACTTAAAAATAAGAATTATTTGCAATAGAAAATATAACTCAAATATAATTTTTAATAATTTTTTTGTATATAGTATAAAAATTCAATAAAAACGAACAGTTTTGTACATAAAAGTTGATATGTTAAAAATCCCGGGACTCATAAAAATAAATCCCGGGATTCGGGATTTCCCGTTTGGCATCCCTATCCCACATAGAGCTGAATAGGAGACAGTGTCGCTCATACTGTCGTATACGACGATTTTCTCTAAATTATCTTCTAGAAAACCTAACGATAGGGGACAAGTCGTGCATACATCATTGACGACGATGTCGTCAACGGCCATCTGGCCAACTGGGACTTTTGTTGTGTAAGAGTAAGTGTGTATGAGTATCAGTGTGCTGAAGTTTAAATTGCATTTTATATTATTTGAGACGAACGAAATAAAAGAGTGTAAGATTTGTTGTTCTGTTTTTGTACAAAGGTTCTTTTTTATTTGCTAAAAAGTACATTTTTGTGAACAGGGGTATTTTCTGTTAAAATGTATTTTTTGCAAGTTTTGCATACGTCGAGTAAATATAAACTATGAGTTTTAAGCGTTGCATATTTGCAAAGGAGTAGCAAGTGCATTGCTGTAAATTTTGTTAGTGTAGAGTAAAAATATCGTAGCTTTTGCAAAATGGTATAGTATTAACTATAATCCCAAAAGTATACTATAGTATTTACTATACCAATTTGCAAATGCTACGATGCAGGACCATTTGCACAAGATTGTGAATTGGACTATTTTATAAATGTGGGCTTACTTTTTTAATTTTACTATTAGTACCAGGGTTAGCGTTAATGCTAGAAAACTTAACTTTATTTTTTTATTAACTTAAGTTATTCAATAAATAAAATAATAACAAATCTGTACATACATATGTATATGATTTAGGTTATTGCGGATATTGTACTTTTAATCTTTCGTAAATCGTAATTATTTAGAAGTCGCACAAGTATATTTTAGTAATGTTTCTACGAATACTAGCTGCTTTTTATTATGTTCGTTCTATATTTGGATCCATTTCGAACAAATTAAGA
The DNA here is from genome assembly GCA_943735925.1 of Pollenia amentaria. Classification (NCBI taxonomy): domain Eukaryota; kingdom Metazoa; phylum Arthropoda; class Insecta; order Diptera; family Polleniidae; genus Pollenia; species Pollenia amentaria. The sequence goes on along the minus strand of OX031009.1, from coordinate 203,416,344 downwards.
GACGAAAACATGGAATCGCAAATTTCTGTTTTGAGTCTGTTCAAAATTTATTTTAAAGCAATGCTAATTTCGCAAACGAATTTATTTTAATTTAAGTAAATATTTTTGATAAATCTCAAACTTAAACTTGTCTTAACTTAAATAACTTATATTTGTTGAAAAAAGCATCTCCTTTAAAAATTATGTATTGAATTCGGAAACAATGTCAAGGTAATATGTGTATATCTTAAAAATCTTAAAAAACATTCATTCCCGTCTTTTTTTATTTATTCTTGATACAATTTCGTGGCGTAAAATTAAAAATAATCCAAAGGAGAATTGATTTTAAAGTGCTACAAAAGAGTACTTTATAAAAGGGTCATAGAAGTAGCATGGCCCTCAAAAAATGGTAAAATTTGCCACTATAGTGGAATAACTGCAATGCTGTGCATATAAAATCTGATTGCAACATGCCGCTAAAGGGTACTTTACACACTAACAAAGTCTTACGTATTTTGAGGAAAATTTTCAAACAATAATTATATCAAAGATGCATTTTCGTCAAAATACGCACGACTTGTGTAATCGTGTAAACTACCCTTTACAAAAGCTGTTACAGCAATGTTGCCAAAAAACAAAATATAAGTGCTAAATCTAAAAAAGGTCAAAAAGTGCCACGTAATTGTGTGAAATGATACAAAGGAGTAATTTAAAAAAGGGTCATAAAAGCGTCTAAAAAGGGTCAAATTGATACCGTAGTATCACAACGGTAACGCTGATTAGTACTTCGCAAAACAAGAAATTTTTTATTGGGAACATTTGAACGAGGTTTACACTCATAACATAATTTTGTTCTGGCAAATCCATGATTGCCCATGGGTAGACTCTCGAAAATTTGTCTTGATATACTGTTGGTAGGGTATCAATTGGACGGGCTTGACCGACTATACTTTTTACTTGTATCAATTTAATTTTCCTGGTTTTTAGAGAAAGAATGAAATATTGTCAAGTTTTCAGTTATTAGAAAAGTCGGATAAATTGGGAATGTATATATTTGTTTTAGTAATTTTATTAAATACGTACAGTACATATACAGAACATTAAATTAAAAACTGAACAATTAAAGATTTTTCCTAAAAAAATAATTTACACAGAACAAAGCTCTAAGATACAGTACTGTTCTGTAAAATACAGAACGGATGACCATCGTACTTATTACACAAGTTCTATTTAAATTTTTTTGGGAAGGTACTTTTTCTGAAAGGTACTGTTTTTAAAAGGTACTTTTTTTAAAAATTACATTTTTCTAAAAATTAAACATTTTCAAAAAGGTTCTTAATTCGAAAGGTTCTTTTTTCAAACACATATACATATACAGTACTTTTTAAGAGATAATGCCGAGATTAAATACTTTTTTCTGTTGAACAATGTACATATTGCTTTCTTAGCAATGAATCCTTTTACATTTATGCCTTAAGTATTCTCCCTTGTAATTGGTGTTTTTTTTTCACCACTTTACAATGCATTAAATTGCATTTAACAGTGATTTTGTTTTTAAGGTTAGACCAAATGATTTTATTATGGTTTTCTTGTCTGTTTTTAATAGATGATTATGTAAATTTTTTTTCTCTTACTCGTTTTACAAAACTTTCAAAAACACTCGCACACACACTCTCTTCACATGCACATTAAATCACAATAAGAAATAAAACCAAATGCAACGAACATTAATTTTCAGTTCGTATGATTGTGTATGACACACACACAGATAGAACATGTACTACCCCTTGTGCACTTAACCTTTAGCCTTTAACTGCAATACATTCACATGGATAATCTAAATAAATAAAAACAAACATAAGCAAATGAAGAGCACAAATAGAATTTGGGGCTGATGGGGTTCGTTTATTCAAAGCGTTATAATTGTTGTTGTTATATCGCCTTGTTGTACTGCCGTGTTGTTATTGTTGATCAGCGTTGCCGTTTTAATTTCTTTTACCCAAAATTGGTGTTTATTTTCTAAATGTGTACATGTCATTTTTTTTCATTTTGGTTACTTTTTTCAACTGAAAAATAACCAATTTTTTTGTTTTACTTAAAGGCTAGACGATCAAGTTTCAAGTTGAGTGTTTCTATTCACATTTTAATGAGCACCTTTTTCGATTGACTTTATAGGTTGCTTTCTTGATGACATCTTGAAAATAAATTGCTTTAAAATTGCGTGCAGCCTACATCACAGCTTTACATTTTTGTGAATTTTGACAAGCAGTGTGTACAAAAAACTTCAAAACAACACTTGATCGTGTGGCTGCAGGGTTAGTACTACCATTACCTGTTTTGCTTTTCTGGACATATATAATAGTGCAAATGTATAGCAGTTTCAGTTTAAATAAAACATTTTTCAAATAAAACGAAACCTTTTTCAAACTAAACGAAACCTTTTTCAGAATAAACGAAACTTTATTCAAAATAAAAGAAACTTTATTCAAAATAAACGAAACCTTTTTCAAAATAAAAGAAACTTTATTCAAATTAAACGAAGCTTTATTCAAATACAGTTAAACATTTTTCAAAATAAATAAAACCATTTTTAAAATTTTGTAGGAATTTCGTCATGGTGTTTTGCCAACCGTAAAGAGAAAGAATATAACTCTAATTGCTACGACAGATAATACTGGCGTTGTTTACCATAAAGTTATTTCTGTATCCACTGTGAATTCGGCCCGTTTCCAAGTATTTCTTCGGGAGCTCTTAGATAAAATTGAAAGCAGCCCAATGCTACAAAACTCATTTTTCCCAAGTAATATGACATATGGTGGACAATAGTGAATGTACATTAAAATGTTACCACTTTATTCTCCTATGCTGAACCCGATAGTTAAGACATTTTCAAAGTTAAAATTTCATGCCCAATCATTATTAAGTTATTTTACCACTGATCGTAACATTGTTGTTTTCATTAATCAGTTATTCAAAGAAATCCAAAAAATAAATTCCCTACAAATTTTAAAAATGGTTTAATTTATTTTGAAAAATGTTTAACTGTATTTGAATAAAGTTTCATTTATTTTGAAAACCGTTTCGTTTAATTTGAAAAAGGTTTCGTTTAATTTGAAAAAGGGTTTCGTTTAATTTGAAAAAGGTTTCGTTTAATTTGAAAAAGGTTTCGTTTAATTTGAAAAAGGTTATATTTAAACTAAAAATGCTATAAAATGGTATTGTTGCATTTAACGTTTACACTATTTTTTATTCACTTTATAACGATTTCGTATGTAACCGATTATCAATAAAGCCATATAAGCAATACATATTGTTAATAATAACTACTATCTGGGTCATCCTTTTCCTTACTCCTACCGCGGCAATATGAAACCTGGTAATGTACATAGATTTATAATCTGTTGATTCTAAAAAAGTTTGAAAGCTCGAAAAAAAGTGTTAGCTTTGTTTGGGTTTAATAAACCTTTTATTAACCTGTGCCCATGTTCTGTAACTCATGCCTCGAGAAACTTTTCGTTTGAAATGTGAGAAATTTCTCACTTAACTGCGTCTGTAACATTTTTGGCGAGCAATAGCTGTCACGTAAGGAAATTTCTCGCCAATATTAAGAAAAAGTATGTCTGTAAAAGTTTTGTGAGAAAGTACCTGCTTTGAACTGTCAAATAATCTCACGAATAAAAACGTGGTGAGAAAAATTTTTAACACTAAAAAATAAATTAAAAATGCAAAATTTAATGAATATTAACAAGGAAGAGATATGTAATTTGTTCTTGGCATATTTTTTCATTGTTTAATTATTCTGCTTTTAACATGTTTGGAAAATATACGAATGTTTTCAAAGCATTTCTGTAAACCACAAACATTAAAGTCGCACTTTACATTATTTAGTATAGCCGACGGTTGTATTTTCGCCGGAATATTTTGTTTTACATCTTTTCGATGTGAGAAATTCTTACTTACCAAAGTTACGGAACATGAGTACTGGCTTTTTTTTTTATAAATAAGGCCGTTATTATTTATTTATTATTTATTTGATATAATGCTATATAAATAAAACCAGTTAGAGTGCTATATTCGGCTGTGCCGAATCTTTGATACCCTCCACCGACAGTAGTGGGCTCTATATTATAAATACTAAGCTTCACAAAAACGAACGTGAGCATTAAAATTGGTTGCGGTTTAGACCTGAATTAAATTATTGACCGACAATAAGAACATTTTATGCGTTTCTTGTTAGAACTTTGAACTGGCTTGAGTAAAATATCCTGATTCGTAAAAGTTTTAGCCGAACTAAAATAATTTTTAGGAGCGTTATTTGTATTAGACCTATGGTAAATTATGGACAAATCTTCACGAAATTTGGCAGTGTGATTTATCGTCTATTTAAAACTGTGATGTACCGAACTTCAATTTGATAGCGTTATTTAATGGCGGTTTTAGGCGTACTAAACTGTTTCCCGCGAGAAGGTTTTATATGGGGCCTATGGTAAATTATGGACCGATCTTCACGAAATTTAACAGTATGATTTGCAGTCGTATAAAGCGAATTCGTGCTAAATTTTATGTCATTCCGTGCATTATTTCGCCATTTATGTTAGTTTTTGTATCAAAATTATCAATTTTTTTTGGGTAGTGGTTCCACATTTTGATTCATAGTTCTGATCCTACTGAACCGATGGTGCTGGATTTCAATTCCAAACTGCTTAGGATAACTACAAGCAATTTGAGACCAAGTTTGTTGTTTTCTTTTGCGTTTTTCGAAAATGAACTTGTTTTCAACAGATGGACATGGCTAAATCGACTTAGAATTTCTCAAGGAGCCAGAATATATATACTTTATGGGGTCTTAGATTATTATAAAAAAGTTTCACACGGAATGACAAACTTAGTATACCCTCATTCACCACAGTGGTGGTGGAGGGTATAAAAATAATTATAGCACTGGCAGTCAGGGCCATCGGCTAGAACCATACATGTTAAATTCCAATTAGAATTAGCAATTGATGCAATTGGTTTATATTCTCTAATTCATCAAACAATTAGAATTAGTTCAACTAATTCCCATTAGATAATTGAAATTTTTATTCCAATGGTAAAACTAATTGGAATTAGTTGCCATTAGCAAAACAAATTGGTTTACCTTTACAATTATAAATCTAATTGACTTCTGATAATGCAATTAGATATTCAATTAGCTCGAATTAGAATCAATTATTTTGATATTTTCAAAAAACAAAAAAAAAATTAAATATTCATAATATGAATTTCACACATATATATATTACTTATGTACATATATTACATACATGCACACATATTTAACGTACGCACTAACTGTTTAATAACTACAATGACCGGGTATATTCGCTTTCAGCAATACGAGCTTTTCAAAAGAAAAGTCCGTCAAGCGACCCCGCCTTGGACTCTTAATAATGCCCGCAAAGGAAAATAGTCGCTCCACAGGGCCTGAAGACGTAAGCGATGTATTGCAAAATAGTGCTATTTCCTTTAATGTAGGATATTTGGACCATATATTGAAAGTTTTATCAGGATCATTCAAATATTGATGCATCATATTCGAAATAAAATGCAGGCTTTCAGCCCCCTCTGTCAATTTTGACAATGAAGCAGTACTTTCTTCTGCAAAAATGTAATCTGATTTACTAAAAATACCATATATGTATATGTGTCACTTATGCAGAACTTACCACCATCACTGAAATCATGTTTGCACATACAGTGACTTACATCATTATTCGTCCACTTCAATAATTCTTTGGAAAACATTAATTTTTATCAAAATAATTGATTCTAATTAGAGCTAATTGAATATCTAATTGCATTAGCAGAAGTCAATTAGATTTCTAATTGTTAAGGTAAACCAATTTTTTTTGCTAATGGCAACTAATTGCAATTAGTTTTACCATTGGAATAAAAATTTCAATTATCTAATGTGAATTAGTTGAACTAATTCTAATTGTTTGATGAATTAGAGAATTCCACAAAAGAAGGTTAATTAGCAATCATTAGCATTATCTAATCATTACTTAACATCTTTGGCTAGAACATACTTACGTAAAATATTTTTCAACTGAAGTGCAAATAAAATTGTATTTTTAAAACATAAATATTTTGGTCACTTTATTTATTTTTTTTGGTCCTGGCAACACTGTTGTTGATGGATGAAGTTGTTGTAGAAATGCTTGTTCAACTTGTAACGAGTATTTGTAAATGCATTAACATTAAATTGCAATAATTGAATAATGATTGTTTTTGTTAATATCTATTAAAATTTTAGTCAATGACTATTTAAGTGCGATAATTAAAAGGAAATTATGTAATTTGAAAATTATTAGAAAGCCTTTTTAAATGTATAACTTGATTACGAATGATGGATTGGCTTGATGGATTGGATTTAAAGATATTTTTTTACAAAATGCAAATATAGAGATTTAAAACTATAATTTATACTAAAAGAGGGTAACTTTTTTTCTTGTTCGCTTTTCAATGTAAAAAAGATTCGTAACATTTGGCAATGCCAAAAATTCTCAGATAGGTTTACCATTTCACCATAAATAAACTAACAAGCGAAAAATGCTTGCAAATCATTGAATTTTATTATCAAAATTCATGCTGTGTGAAATATGTGTTTCGTAAATTAATTATGGAAATCCCGATTTTGGTTCAATGTGTTTTTAATACCCTCCAGCACAAGTGGTGAATGAGGGTATACTAAGTTTGTCATTCCGTGTGAATCTTTTTTATTATGCATCTAAGACTCCATAAAGTATATATATTCCGGTTTCTTGAGTAATTCTAAGTCGATTTAGCCATTCCCGTCGGTCTGTCCGTCTGTTAAAAACACGCTCACTTTCGAAAAACTCAAAAGATAAGAACAATGTTGATGTCAAATTGTTATCCTAAACAGTTTGGGATTGAAATCCAGCAAAATCCGATCAGATTATGAATCAATATGTAGAACCACCACCATAAAAAAATTTAACATTTTGTTACAAAAACTAACATTAAAGGTGGCATAATGTACGACATGATATAAGATTTTGCACAAACTCGTCCATATATCGGTCCATAATTTACCATAGGCTCCATATAAAGCCTTCTCCCGGAAAATAGTTTAGTACACCTAAAACAGCAACAAATAATGCTATCATCATAAAATTTGGTACTTCACAGTTTTATAAGGTCAGATAATTTACCCTAAGCCGAATATAAAATCTACTCTCGGAAAAGAGTTTAGTATGTAAAAAAACGTAATAAGTAGTATTATTGTAACACAATTTGGTCCGTCAAAGAATTATAGGACTAAAAATCACACTATACAATTTCATGAAGCTTGGTCCATAATTTACCATATAATGTCCAATATTATGCTCACTCTGGGAAATTATTTAAATACCGTAGCAGATATAGATATCGCGGTAAAATTTGGTCGCATATTAAGCAGCCTTCTGAAAAGCACTTTAAACGCGTAAACAAATTTCACTACTGTATTGAAATTTGTTGCATTTTAGCTCTCATATATTCTAACTGTCGGTGGAGGGTATCAAAGATTCGGCACAGCCGAATATAACACTCTAACTTGTTTTTAATGCAAGATCCAATATCGCAAGAAAATAATTCTGTAAAAATTTCAATATTTGAAATATTGCATCGCCAATTTCGAAGAATTTTTATTTCGGAAAATATTAGAACATTTTTTTTAAATTTTTATGCCGAAAAATTTTGGAGTCGGAGTTGCGAGTTTTTGTAGATACTACGACTCCGACTCCGGTACAAAAAGCTCAACTCCGACTCCATAGCCCTGCTTGAAATCTTCTTCGTATAATTACAGCCGCTCCCTGGTATGTTAAAATTTTGAATATCCACAAGGATCTCAACGTGCCATTGGTAAAAACTATGATTACAAAATACGCAGTAAAATATTTAAAAATGCTTGAACTACACCCAAATCCACTAGCTCGAAATAAATGACCAAACTTACCCAATCAGAAGAGCGATAAACACCTAAATATGTGAACAGAAACCGTGATAAGAAAAATTTTTTGTCGGGCACTGGCACGACATGAATTAAAGTATTAGGATAAGATTTGATTACTTATTGTTAGTTCATATTTAATATATGAAGATTCAATAAAGAAACTCTGGAAAAAAAAAGTTTTATATGACTAGAAAAGAAGCATAAAGCTTTCTGCCTGTCGGTTAATAATTTAGTTTATTTACGTCCGTTTTTAAAAAGATTAATTAATAATTTAAAGATCCCATATAGTGCCCACGCCTAACATGATCTAACTGTCGGTGGGGGGTATCAAAGATTCGGCCCACCTGAATATAGCACTCTTACTTGTTTTAATTTTCAAAACCCAAACCCTTTATTTTAAAGTAAGCAAAATCTTTATTTATAAATTCAAAGTGCCCGCAAATATTTTTTTTAATAATATTATAATAAAAACAAATATACCAGAGCTGTAGAAAACTGTAATCAATTGGGATTAAAAGCAAAATGATTTCAATCAAACTGATTTCATTCTTTAATTTCAAAATTATTTCAGATTTCATAATGAAATCTTGTCAAAATTCCAATATTTTGTGGTGGCAATAATTTTATCATATTTTTTTTTTTTTAGAAATCATGGAATGCAATTCAATTCGATTACACAAAATTTTTGATTGAAATCATCCAATTTCAATCATTTCCTCAGAAATAACAATTATAGTGAAAGTCTAACGAACTTATATCTTACACTTGGAATCTAGCGGTTGTAAATAAAACTTGAGATTGTCGTAAATTCACAATTTTAGAGTAAGCTTTATATCGAGAAGAACGAAAATTTTGATTCTAATTGAAGTTTGATTATAAATACTCGATTCGATTGCAATTTCAGTATAGCAATAACATCAATTAAAATAAAATTTGATTGTAATCAATTAATATTTGCATGTATTGAATTAATTTCAAAAAATTGATTCAAATCATTTTTATTGTATTGATTTCATGATAAATTAAAATCATGCAATCAATTTTTAGATTTTGATTGCAATCAAGAGATTATCATGTGATTGCAATCTTTCACAGCTCTGAAATGTACCAAGTAAGTAATTTTATATTATAGCATTTACTAGATATTTATGTACAAAAAGGAAAAAAAAGCAACAATAATAATGTCATTATCCTTGGATTAAGCATTGGGTATTGAAGATTTGAACGCATGAATGAAAGTTTCTTAAAAAAACTCATATAAAAAAGCCAAAAAAATTATTATAACGATGATTATTACAGTGATTTAAAGATTAAAAAATCCCCTAAAAATACCGACGAGCAAAAAAAAATATTTTACAATTAAGGCCAAGATTAAATATTTCCAAAAATATAAAAATACTATAATTTAGTTAGACATTATTAAAAAAAACGTATAAAATAAATTTTATTTATTTGTTAACAAAAAAAGTATTAACAAACACAGTTGTATTCGTATGAGTTAAAAAATAAAGTTAGAATTTCTTTTTTTCTTTAGTTTTATTTAAGTTTATTTCATTTTGTAGTTTTCCGTGTAAGATACATTTAAGACCAAAGTTCTTTTATTAATTAAATTGACAAATCCAGCAATGCCTTATGCACTTGATTTGTAACAAGAATTTGCTAAAAGTTTTGTATAAAATATAAAAACCGGTTTTGAGTCAAAATAGTGTAAAGAAAAATCATTTAAATAAAAAAACAAGTACATAGCAATTAATGAGTATTACATATTACACAAAATATTAACAACTGTTACATCACAACAACAAAGAAATATAACAAATTTATATTGAAACAGGCTTTTTGTGTATAAATAAAAATTTTGTGCAAAATAAAGATCTAAATATAAAACGTTGCAGATCCGAAAAGGTATGCAATCATATCTGCGCTAACACAGTATATATTTAGACTCCATGGACATCCATTTCGAAGATAGCACACTGGGGTATCTTTTCGATTCGCAAAGACAAAGGCCATCCTAGAGATTAGCTACTTTCTGGGTGTCATTGCAGATTCCAACCAATTCGATTATCTAATGAAAATAAAAAACACCCCTAGTTCTATCTTAGATAGGACATCTAAATGTAAATATATTAGCACTGGCTTCCCCTGGTATTTCTACCTAATGTCCTGTATATCCGGACACTGCCACAACAAATTAAACACAGTTTTCTCTTCCTCCTGCTAATAAAAACTTCTACAGTAGTTTTTAAATTGAGGCCAATTCTTCACACAAAAATCTGTACCAGCCAGTCCCAAATATTAATAATTTATTCCCTATTCAGCTTAAGTAAATCATTTGCCCTCTGTTCATCGTAGCTAAGCCACAGACTCCTGGCTAAGAAGCATGTGGATTCAGCCGTCCACCACAACTGTGCAAGTCTTAAAGACTCGAGCGGAATGAGTGACTTACAATGAACCAGTGGAATGCCAATAAATTGATCTAAAAATCTGTACTTCAGAAGACCACTTTGTTTTTGGCAAACTCAGGTGCTATTTGCTTACCCCGGCAGTTCTTATACCCAGGTATCCATGTCAGCATTACCTAAGAAAGGGATTGTTTATACAGTATTCGCAGCTTATTTGCACACCGGTTATAAGCATTTTACGCTTTTATGCATCCGAACTTGTGCCAATTACACTTTGCTGTTTAAGGAAGGCGAAATTGTTTCGTGACTAAGCATTTGCTTATGCACATCCCGCAATATAATACAACTTTAATGAATTGCATTAAAAAATTCTCGTATAAGCATCGCTTCAATCTTGAGTCAAATACAATAAAAAATTACAAAAATTTTTTCATCAAAACTAAATTTGCGAAATTTAAATCAAACTTTGAATTTATTAATGCACTTTCGATGCAAGTAAAATAGCTTTTTTCATAATGCTGATAAAGTTAAGCGAATTCTCTTTATTAGCACTGTTTTTATAAAGGGTTTTCTCGTTTAAAAGCACCAACAAACCTTGCAAATTATGAAATGCTTATAAGCGATAAATAATATATGGTATCCATATGCATTCCGTTTAAGCACTACCATAAAGATATCTGCTATTCTACAGTGAACCGCTAAGGCTGCTATGACAGCTTTGCTAGCACTAAATATAGTATATAACTGTACATTAAGGTGGACCACCCCCTAAAATGAAAGATATATCAATAAAGTTAGCCAAAAAAAAGCGCTTTAGGTTCTTTTATGTATGTATAAAGCCGCCATTTAAAGTCCAACTCAACATATCATATATAATATTTAGTGGCTTGACTATGGCTTAATTTTTGCCTTTTTAGTCCGACATCAAATTCTAGGCGCTGATGTCCGATTTTTTTCATGTGCCAAGAAAGTCCTCTAAAACTTAGTGTGTGTAACTTTTTATATATGTACTGCATTTTATGACACGCTTCAAAATTGAGCGGTTTTTTCTTTTTCACATCCCTAGAGGGAAGCGAACTGACACCAAAGTAGTCAGTCCCATGATAGGGCTTTGGTGGTAGAGACCGGATCTAGTTCTAACACTTTTAATGAATGGGACCTATCACTTTTACATGGGGTTGTCACTGGAGGGGGTCAATTGACATCTAACAGCCACCATTTGACAAGTCACACATTTATTCTCAATGAACGTATTTAGTGTTCAATAAACAGAAAAAAGTTTTTTCTTATCATTAATGTGAAAATTTAATCAATTATTTTTTTAGTGGAAAGAAAATAAAAAATTTAATTTTGATTAAAATTTTAGTTGTTTTGAAATAAATTTAAAAATAAATAAATATTAATCCAAATTTAGATATTTTTAATTAGGCTTAAGTTCATTGAATTTTAATTTTCATTAAATTATTTTTTTATGAAGACAGGAATTTTTCAACATGAAATTAATTAAAATTTTTATTGATAATTTTTCATTCTTGACTGCGCTGAGATTTGAACCCAGGCGTTCACGGACAGGTTGCCCAGACTAGTTTCGATTGTAACCACACAATCTCTTCAGTGGCGTTTGCCGTCTTACTCACTCGGCTATTGCAGCCGGATGACGTCAATAGTCAAACATCAATCTTTAAACCAAATGATATTTCATCTTGGTAGATCGAAATTTGCTATTGAATGAATGATTATCTAGATAGATAGATATCATTTGGTTTAAAGATTGATGTTTGACTATTGACGTCATCCGGCTGCAATAGCCGAGTGAGTAAGACGGCAAACCCCACTGAAGAGATTGTGTGGTTACAATCGAAACTAGTCTGGGCAACCTGTCCGTGAACGCCTGGGTTCAAATCTCAGCGCAGTCAAGAATGAAAAATTATCAATAACAATTTTAATTAATTTCATGTTGTAAAATTCCTGTCTTCATTAAAAAAATAATTTAATGAAAATTAAAATTCAATGAACTTAAGCCTAATTAAAAATATCTAAATTTTGATTAAAAACCATTAACAGTTCAAATAACCACAACACTTATTATAAATATTAATTAAAAAACAAAAAATCTTAATTGACTTTTTTCGTTCAAAATAAAATAATTCAAACTTCTAGAACTGTTGTTTGGAATTGTCAATATATAATTAAATAAGTTAACACATTGTTTGAAATGGCAAATTTTTTTGATAATTTTTTTAATTAAAATTAAAAATATCATTTATTGAAAAAAAAAAAAATATTCACAATTTTACAATTTTTAGTAATCAATATAATCATTTTGGTAATAGGAGCAAAATCAACAACTTGTTTGCTTGATTTTATGAATTCGGTATAAAGTTGGCGATTATAGAAAATGTTTAATTTTTTCTGTGTACAATGTACAATTTAATTCAAGAACCAAATTTTAGAAAGTGCCAAAAAAATGTGTAACACCACCGGTGAATACTGTACTGTAATTCATTCCTTTTTCTACCTTTTGGTTCTTTATATACCGGTTAAATTCTTGGTTCTCCTTTCACTGGTCATGAGTTCTTTCTTTTTGTACTTGTTCTATTTTCACAAATCCCAGGACCAGTCTGTTGGAACAATTGATACAAATTGCCAGCAGGGATACATGTTACATTAAACCAGTAGCTCGTTTCTGTATTTCTTGTTTGTAAAATTTTTCACTTAAAGTGTAAAGCAAAAACTTCCATCGTTTTTCGATTTGTGAGAAAAAAGTGTTTCTGTATTTGAATGCGAAAACAGACAAAACTGATTCTGTTCTTACTGGAATATTTCCAGTAATTAAGTGTCAGATGCAAGCAAAACGTCAACAAAAGAAACCATTTACAAAACCAAAACAATGAAAGGCTAAAAAAATGTAAATAACAAAATAAAACAATTGTGTTTTATTTATTATCATCATTTTAATTATTCTATCATCAATTAAATTCTTTCTATATTTCCTATATTATAAAAAGGATTTTCATACAAAATAAAACCCTTTATTAACCTTTTTTATTTTTTATAACTTAGGCCGTAAGAGAATAGTTTACACATTTTAAATTTCAAATAAATTTATCTTTTAAAATTTTGTTTTTCTTGCACCACTTTGAAATATGACTTATTTATCACTTCTATCCAATAATTGCTGGACAATTATTTAAATGACAGCTAATTCTCGCAAAGTAAGTCAAGGTCCAGACTTGCAATTTTTGTTGCAGAAATTTATTAAAATTTTGCTTGGAAATTGCATTAGGGTCCAGATTATGAAATTATAGTTTTGCAATTTTTTGTATTTTTTTTCTTGTCTTTCCGCTTTTCCTTTTTATATTTTGCATATAAACACAAATACACATACAGCCAACTTTAAGTTAAAAACTGTGAGAATAACAAAACAAAACATAATTGCAGAGTTAACTAAACTGAGTACCTCTCCCCAATCTTTTCATCTGTCTCACCAATAAACAAAAGAATTGCTGCAACAAAAATTGCAAGTCTGGACGATGACTTAAGATACAGAAACACTTGTGAGAGCAAAAAAACCTTTTTTGTTTCATTTAACACTGTTTTTGTTGAAAATCAATTGTTTCATGCAATTTTACGATGCGATAAAAACAGAAAGGTTCAACAAACAGGTCGATCCGAATACAAATCAAAAAAAAAAAAGAGAAAAAATTTCACCAGTCACGCCCTAGAATGAAAGGAATATAAATGAATTTCTAGATTTTTTTTGCCACGCCCCATAATACAGCACTTACTACGATCAAGTCATAAGCAGTGATACAATGAAATCGGACTTAAATGGCGGCGCTTTATATTAAAAACGAAAAGTACAGTTAAAAATTATTTTTGGGAATGAAATATTTTATTAATTAATTCATTTATTAATGATGTGCTAATAATCCCAATTTTTTAAATGAAAACACTGAAATTTATTGTTATGGGAAAGCTAGTTCCTATGCGCATTTCGCTGGTTGCTTAGGCCAGCTCGTCAGGAAACTTTTTCCAAATACTTTAGAAAAGCTAAAAATATTATACAAGTAAGACCATAAAGTGAATAAGAATTTTAAAACACTCTGGTCTTAAATGTAACAATATCAAAGCCTCAACAAAGTCACAACAATAAACCGTCAATTTTTTCTTTCTTACATTCCCCTACAATTGGCTGGGTTTTTTCCAACACAAATTGTAGTTGTAAGAGGATAGAAAGAAAAAAAAACAAAATTAAAAAAAAACAAGATGCTTAAATAAAGCAGCTTGCCATTTCAGTTTTTTATTTGCCGGGCACATGCAAATTTATTATCAAAAATTATTTTTGGGAATGAAATATTTTATTAATTAATTCATTTATTAATGATGTGCTAATAATCCCAATTTTTTAAATGAAAACACTGAAATTTATTGTTATGGGAAAGCTAGTTCCTATGCGCATTTCGCTGGTTGCTTAGGCCAGCTCGTCAGGAAACTTTTTCCAAATACTTTAGAAAAGCTAAAAATATTATACAAGTAAGACCATAAAGTGAATAAGAATTTTAAAACACTCTGGTCTTAAATGTAACAATATCAAAGCTTCAACAAAGTCACAACAATAAACCGTCAATTTTTTCTTTCTTACATTCCCCTACAATTGGCTGGGTTTTTTCCAACACAAATTGTAGTTGTAAGAGGATAGAAAGAAAAAAACAAAATTAAAAAAAACAAGATGCTTAAATAAAGCAGCTTGCCATTTCAGTATTTATGGGCGTGGCAAAACAATTTTTTTTGGAAAGTTTTAAAAACATTTTTGTTGAAAACTTATGACCTTTTTCGTTTTTTTTTTATAAAAATCAACTTTTTAGGTTCTGTTCCATAATATGTGTTTTTTTTTTTGCAAAAAGATACATTAATATTATTTTTCCCGGCTTCAGCGCCATCACATTACCTTAAATACAAATTTTCAGATATTTATCTCGCCAAAAATTATTTTTGACCCTGAAAGGGTTAAGGTAAAAAAGAACTTTATTTTTATAAAAACTATTTAATAAACAAAACTTTATCAAAAAACAATGTATATTTTCGAAAAAGGTCATTTTTGTAAAAAGCAAAGTTTTGGAAAAAATTTAATATTTTTGTAAAATTGTTTTTGTTTTGATAAGAGCGTACTGTTTGGTAATGGCAATCTTTATAAAAGGGTACTTTTTTAGTTTTTTTAAACGGCAGCTTTTCGTGATGGGATAAAATGGTACTTGTTTGTAAAAAAGAGTAATTTTAGTAATAGAGTACTTCGTTAAATGGAACTTTAATGTTTAGTGTGTTTTTTTTAAAAGGCCCCCTTAAAACATTCTTTTAAAAGCTACTTTTTAGTAAAATAGTTATTGTTTATAAAAGGAGTAATTTTACAGTATTTTTTTAAAGAAACTTATTTGTAAACTTATTTTTTCTAAGAAAATTACACATATGTAAAGAGCAAGTTCTTTCCTTTTTGAATAAATTACTTTTTTTTTTTTTTTTGGAAAATGTACTTCTTTAAAAAATAGCTTAACTTTTTTCTAATCAGGGAATTTTCTTCAAAGGCAAAATGTACTTTTTTGTTAAAAAATCGTGGTTATTTATAAAAGATGTTTTTTATGAAACCTGTTTTGTATGTAAAATGTATTTTTTTTTTGTAAAAATCTAAATTTTTTGTAAAAAGTGAGAGACGAATTTTGTAAAATAGTACTTTTTGTAACATGGCCCCTAATTGTTTATTTTAAAATAAAATTAAATCCAATTTTTGAAACCTGATATTTTCCCCTCCTTAATTTACCATTAATGATCAAACAGAACTGCGTCGACAGTTAACATTAAGTTGCATTAAGAAAAAAAAAAAAAAAAAAACAAACAAAATCATTACGAAAGTATAGTCGGTTTAGCCCGACCATGTGATACCCTACACCCCAGTATTTTAAAACATATTTTCGAGAGTGTACCCTAATTGGGACCCACGGTCAATCATGGACCCGGCAGAACAAAAATATGTTATGAGGTTCAGATTCGTGTAAAATTTCTTTGTGCTGAATATATTATTCAGATATCTTCCTCTATAAAAGATTTGTTTGCTTTTTAGTGATTTTAGGAAGGGAGTTTATATGGGACCTATGGTAAGTTTTAGTTATACTTTGCGCATAAAATTTGCACATAAAGCCAGCCGGACGGACAGACAAACATCGTTAGATTGCTTAATAAGTTATACTAAGCCGATCGGTTTAAACACTTATAGGTGAAATAAGGACCAATATTTTAAGGTGTTCCAAACATCAGCACAAACGCATAACACCTTCTTCACTATTGTGGTCTGGGTATACAAATTAGAAAGCATTTGAATTCACTGCCGTTGATTTTATTATGGGCTTTATTAATTGCGCAGCGATTTTATCTGTTTCATCGCTTAATTGAATCGTTTATTTCAGAATACCATTACCCAACATTTTTTAAACAATGATATAATAATTGATTATGAACGGCCAACTTTAGTCACACCTTCTTAAGCAGTAAGCCGTCAACTGTCAAGCCTTTCAATTGGTTGTATTTTATTTTGGAAATTCTGTTTAGTGCAGAAGACCTTAACTCATTTGAAATTAAGAATTTTTTTTTAGTTTTGCGATGATTTAAAAAAGGCCACTTGATGGATTTCTGAAATAAACGATTCAATTAATTTCAATACTCACTCACTCCGTCATCATAATAAACTTCATCAATAAAAATGCTTACTATATAAAATTAATTATATTCTGTTAGTGTTGAAATGTACAAATAAATAAAATTATTTTCAGTAAAAATTTCGACACCATAATTTAGAAAAGAAACCCAAGCACACATACACACACACACACACACACATTGAAATAAAATCAATAAAGTGTGCGTGCTTAATTGGAAATATAAAAGCGATGATTATGAAATTATTGGCAAAATAACTACAAATAATTGCCAAGCACGAAACAATAAAGTGAAGAGAGAAAAATAACTGAAATTGCTTACAAATAAACAAGCAAATGTTACAAATTACAGAAAATGCTAGCTCAAATGAATGTTTACGATAAAGCCATAGGGTCCGGAAAAACCTGCAGGGATGGAAAATTCAATAAAAAAAACAGTTTTGAATAATTTCTTATTTTAATGCTTTCTTATGCTAATTTTCTAAATTACTTTTATTATTTTTAAGATTCTGCCAGAAAACCATTTTACTTTCTTAAATTTTAATTCTGTTTAAAATGGCGGTAAATAATTATATACCGCCTAAATTTCATATTAACTGTATTAGCTAATTATAAGGACTGATATCGATATCTATAATGTAACAATACTGTTTTCAGACTCTGTTTAGATGAGACAATGAATCGTCTTCAAGCCATTGGATCCCCAGATAGCTGCAGTTCTTGAAGAAGTTTTGGAAAGAGATCAAATATTTATTTATGAGAGTCAGTGCAGTAAACTAAATCTTGAACTGTGCTTCACATTCGTTGTCAATGTCCTGGGATCCGGGGCATTAGGGGAAAATACCTGGGACAACCGGTGCTTGCCTGCTTGGATGAGCTATCTAGGATACAACTTATGCCGCTTATTCTCTTCATTAGAAAGGCGAATTAGTGGAACTGCTCTGTATAATGGACATTGGCGCTGTGTATCACAAAGGAACCACTGAAGGACCCAAGTGAGCTTTGTCTCGATGGCTGCCGATGAAACCTAACATAACCTAACCTAACCTGCGTATGATGACAAATAGAAAATGTACCCATCTCTGATGTGAATGCATACGATTTTTTGTTTGTTCATTATTTGCTACGTACTTGTACTTGTTCATGGAAGAGTGTGTAAATATTGCATATATGTAGATGATTTAGGATTACATATTGGTATTATAGTTGTAGTTGTAACAGTTTTTTAATGCCACTCAATAAACCGCCAAACGTGCTTTTAAACAGTTTTGACATGTTAAAAGTTCATAATTTTTTTTTTATTTTAGTTTATTTTACTTTATTTGATTTTCACACAAAATCGCGTCGTGACGTGTCTGACAAATATTCCACAAATATTTTCAACATTTAAACGTGAAATTGTAGTAAAATAAAAAAATTGCTACAAAATTTTTATTTAATTAAGAAGTATTTGTGGTTATAAGTTGTACTGACCAACCTAAAGCGAGGCGTCCATATCGTATTTCAGACAGATTGTTCTCAATTTACTAAAGTAAGTGAAAGTCAGATAGGTTATAAAAATACTATATTTAAAAAAATACACTTTTATGCAAAAGTAGTACTTTACTAAATATCAATTTTTTTCTACCTCTTTTTACTTTTTCCTACTTTTTCCTACTTTTTACTAAGAATTAAATTTGTTTTACCTTTTTTACAATAAGTACTTTTACTTAAAAAATATATATTGAATAAAAAGTATGTACGACTTTGCTAAAAATCCAAAACTTTACTAAAAATGTACTCTTCAGTTCGCCTTGCTAATGACTTAGCGGTTAGAAATATACAGAAATCCCTTGATTTAAGTCGCCTCGATTAACGTTGTTTCGATTTGCGTCGCCAATTTTTTTGTGACTACTAAATTTAATTTGCGTCGCCATATCACCTTTTCTATTATATATTTTATACTTTTAATGTACATTGTAGTATGTCAATTTGCAAAAATAAAATATACTATAAAATTATTTTATTTATTTTAATGTTGACTATTAACAAATTTTTTTTCGGAAATTTTCACATTTTAATGGGCCCTAGCGCTTTTTCTTTAACATTTTTGAACTAAGAACTTTTACATATCGTTGCAAAACAAGAACTAGAAAAAAAAATTTGTATTTTTTCTGCAAACGATGTATTTTTGTTTACTCTATTGAACTGCATCAAAAACTTAATTTTCTAAAAATTGTGGCATTAGCGCATTTACGACTGAAGGTACATATGTATGTATGTATGTGCAGCCAAAATTATTTTTGTCTTTCCATTATTATAAGCTTTAAAATTCCTTTCTAAAAAAAAATTATTTAAATAAAAAAATTAGCTGTAATCAACTTAAACCAGAATAATTATATATGTATCTTTATATTAAAACCCAAACAGTTCGACTTAAATTCATTACTTAATTTTAAAATTAGTGAAGCATATTCCTTCTTTCAAAATGTTGTTAACAATTGCATATGTTTTTTTTTGGTCGACAAATTGGTCAAACAATTTAGTATGATGTAGTCAAATAAATTGTTTCAAATAAAACAAAAACATTAAAAATAAATAAAATTATTTTTAAAGCCAAAACGTTATTTAAAAAGATCAATTTATTTTAATTTATATTTTATTTTACCTTATTGTTGAGTTTTTTTTTTTAATACAATATAAACATATCGTTTTTAATAAACTTTTAAAAACAAATTTTTTACTTGTTTTGTATCGATTGTTTTCGCTCGATTAATAATTACAGGCAATTAGATTGAAATTAAACATTTTTATTAAATGTCGCCTATTTTTAGGCTCGTTATAGGTTTTATTGAAAGTCATTACATTATTGCTAATTTTAACAATATAATTCTTGAGTTCAGAGCAAAACGATTTTTCCTTTTGCGAATTAATTTTAACACAAACTTTAAATTAATAAAAAAAAAAAAAAATTGTAAGCTCTAACCCACAAACGTCAATGTTTCTGAAAAATTTTCATAAAATGAAAAACAATTACTTATAATAATGCTAATTGACGTTTTCACAAGAATTTTTTTTATTAATAAACATAAACCAACAGTTTGACTAATGCATTTGGCTGCAAAATTTGTTATTAACAAAAAAAAAAAAAAAAAGATTACTAGGTCATTAAAATAACATCAGAACAATCTCCGATCCCTCTCCAAGACAAAGACGTACAAAATAAATGCTTAAGCCAATAGCTTCCTTAGCTATAACGATAAGCACGATTTCAAATTAAATTTCTTAAACGAACATTTAGATACTTTGAAAACAGCAATTAAAATATAATGTCGTTGCATTAGAACAATATGGTTATGACCTTTTAAAATCATTTTTAAGTTTTTCAAGTAAAATTTCAAATCTCTAAAGAGTTTTGAAAAAGAGCCATTTGAAAAAATAGTTTAAAGAAGATTTAATATAAAATAAAGATTTAAGGGTTTTTTTTTGTTATATAAATATGAATAAAACGAAAAATTCTAATAAATATGACTTTCAAATAAAGTTTAAGTTAAGAAATTTTGGCATACAAATATTTTTAATTGAAAACTTTAAATACTTTTGTAATAATAACAAAAGGGTAAGCTTTTTATAAAAAATTAAGTTTTTAAATAAATGTAATTTTTAGGAAAAGTACTTCTTTGAAAATATTTTCGTTAAAGAAAGTGTTCCCTTTATCTTTCAGGAAAACACAAATTTTTAAGAAAAACACGTTTTTATGAAAAAAATACAGTTGATGAAAAAGTTTGCTTTTAGGAAAAATAATAATTTTTTAATTAAAAAAAGTGGTTTTAAGAAACTGGCGATTTTGAGAAAAAAGTACCTTTTAAAAAGAAGAAGTCTACAAATAAATTATTTTTTAGCAGAAAGTATGTACCTCTTAAGAAATCTTTTTAAGAAAACATACCTTTTAAAGCAACATTTTCGAAACAAATATATCTTTCAAAAGTACTTGTTGTATAAACGTTATAAATAATAGGTTAAGATGTCCGTAAACGTGCTTAGAATAAAAAAACAACGCAACAGTTTGATTTCAAGTTATTTTAATGTGCGTTTACTCAGAAAAAATATGGATTATAAAAAAATGAATTGAGAAGAAGAAAATGTATTGAAAAAAAAATAAATTTAAAAACAAAGTTGCCAGATAAATTTAGAAAGTGAATACCACAACAGTACTCTTTAAGGAAAAGTACCTTTTAAGAAGAAGTACCTTTTAAGAAAAAGTACCTATTAAGAAAAAGTACCTTTTAAGAAAAAGTAGCTTTTAAGAAAAAGTACCTTTTAAGAAAAAGTAACTTTTAAGAAAAAGAACATTTTGATAAAAAGTACCTTTTAAGAAAAAGTTCCTTTTAAGTAAAAGTACCTTTTAAGAAGAAGTACCTTTTAAGAAAAAGTACCTTTTAAGAAAAAGTACCTTTTAAGAAAAAGTACCTTTTAAGAAAAAGTACCTTTTAAGAAAAAGTACGTTTTAAGAAAAATTACCTTTTAAGAAAAAGTACCTTTTTAGAAAAAGTACCTTTTAAGAAAAAGTACCTTTTAAGATAAAGTACCTTTTAAGAAAACGTACCTTTTGAGTAAACTTTTTATAAAAAAAATAATTTTTTAAATAAAAGTAATTTTGAAGAAAAGTACTTTTTACGGAAAAGTACCTTTTAAGAAGAAGTACATTTTAAGAGAAAGTATTTTAAAAGGTACCATTTTTAAGAAAAACTATGTTTTTAATAATATATTATTTCCAAGAAAAGGGAAATTGTTAATCAAGTTTTTTTTATTTATTTATTTATTTACAAATTTATTATAATTAAATTACAATAAATCTTAATTGTTTTTTAAGAAAAGTACCGTTTTAAGAAAAAAAATAATTTAAAAATTGTACTTTCCTAAGACAAGGCCCCTTTCCTAAAAAATTTATCTTTCAAGAAATAATAACATTCAAACCAAATTTGCGTTTTTATACAAAGAACCTTTGTATGAATATTAAAAATTTTCCTTTTTTAAAAAATTTACCTTTTGACAAGATGAACTGAAACACTGTAAGATGAGGTGACTTAAAAGAAAAAACGTAGAGGAAACTCTCATTAACCGTTAAGAAAGCTTATATAGATGTTACCGCAACAACGTCAGAACAGGAGATAATAGCTCAGAGGAATTCACCACAACACAAGGTGTTAGGCTAGGAGATGACATCTTCAACGGCTATAAACAAGGAATGAAAAAATGCACGACAGAATACTCGAAACTTCAATCTGTGGACGATGTGGCCCTCATAGCAAATACGGCGAATGACCTGCAAAGCAACCTCAACATCATTGTCGACGAAATGACCAGCACAGGATTCCGTGTACATACAAATAAAACCGAAACAATGGTAATGTGCCGAGAAAGAGCCGACCACTTTATTAAATTGGAATGGAATTACGAAAACAGGTGGAAACAGTTCTGCTATTTTGAATCAGTGATAAGTATGATGGAAAATTGGACAACGACCTTAACTCCAGAAGATCGGCGGCAGCTAGATTATACTCAGGGGGGCTATTCTCTATTGCGATGCGAAAGAAAATGGTACGAAATCTCGTGATTGGCACTCTTTAATGCATGTACGCATTTGAAAGACGTGATATTTCTTTTTTTTATTTCGCTAATCATCACTATTTATTTTATTTAAAATTTTCTAAGTCTTAATTTTTTTAAAACTTCCTGCGTACAACTCTTATATACGGTCATACATACGGTTGAGAGTCATGGGCTCTTACGGCAAATACAAAAAGCCGAATTCAAGCAGTTAAAATAAAGTACCTAAGAAGGGTACCAGAAGAGATAAAATAACGAACGAAAAGATCCAAAGGCATTTAGGTATAGAACCCTTAGAAATTTTAATAAATCGCTTCAAAATGAAGTGGATAGGTACGTTGCCAGGATTCCAGACCCCGGCTGCCAAAAAGAGCTCTTGAGGGTGGATCAGAAGAATCAAGAAAAATAGGACACAGAAGAATAACTTGGCAAGACACAATGGATGACATACTAAAAGAAAATGGGTGGGGAAAACGAATGACACAAGCCGCAGCACAAGACGGAAATGGCACAACGTTCTACACTGAAAGGTAGAAGATGTCCTAAATAAGTAAGTAAGAAAAGGTACGTTGTCTTTAAAAAGTACTTTTTTCCCAGTAAGAACTTCGCCTACAAAGTAATGTGTTGAGTAATCCGAAAAAAGTAAAAATACTACTTACAATTCTACTGAAAGAACCAATGAATTTTACAAGGGATATCTCAAAATTAACGCACTTAAAAGTAAGTCATTATTTGTTATCTACATACATCTGTAAAATAAGAAGTTATAGAAGAAAGCTTCTAAATAATATGTGAAAGCAGCATTTTAAAAAAGTAAGTGAAGTTTTTACTGGATTATTATAATATGAACCTTTTTGACAAGAAAGTAAATTTTTTTTAAAAAATGTATCTTTTAGTAATATCTTTTTTAAGAAATGTTCTTTTTCAACTTATTTTTTTATATATCCGATATACCGGCGATTCAAATTTTCCAAAATATCGGTATCGGCGATATATTGATGTCGATAGGACGATCCTTTTTATATTTTCGTGGAATATTTTTGAACAAAAATTTAATATTTTATGCTTATTTTTTGCAAAGCAACTCAAAGCAGAGCATAAAAGCGAAACCGAATAATAAAATTGTTTCATATAACAAATGAATCAACGGAGATGGGGAATAGTCCCAAAATTTAGCGGGTGACTTAGCATTATATGTATATAAATAAAAAATTTGATTCTTTTGAAAATAATGGAATCTGTTGTTTATCTACCATTCTCTACCCTCGACACAATTGCTCGAATATTTCAAAGACAATCGACTTTAATCTTATCAAAAAAAAAAAAAAAAAAAAAAAAAAAGTCTTATTGCGCTTCTTATCATGTCTCTGCATTCCTCTGGTACAAGTACAATTTCTGATAAGTCTGGCCTTCGGAGTGCTTGCGAAAAAAATTATAAGAGAATCCGAGAAGGATCGGCCCCTTTTTTTTTTGTTAATTTTATCATAAATACAAATTTAATGCTTTGTTTTTAAAATCTTATCTAATTTTAAATATTAATAATCTCTTACTCTGTAATTTTGTAAAATAAGACAAGTTAAAGTGCTATATTCGGCTTTGCCGAATTTTTGATACCCTCCACCGACAGGAGTGGACTCTATATGATAAATACATATATATTATTAACTAAGCTTCACAAAAACGAAGGTCAGCATTAAAATTGGTTGCGGTTTAGACCTGAATTAAATTATTGACCGACAATAAGAAAATTTTATGCGTTTCTTGTTAGAACTTTGAACTGGCTTGAGTAAAATATCAGGATTCGTAAAAGTTTTAGCCGAACTAAAATAATTTTTAGGAGGGTTATTTGTATTGGACCTATGGTAAATTATGGACCAATCATCAAAAAATTCTGAAGACTGATTTCTGGTATTACAAAAAATAAATAAGAATAAATTTCAATACAGCAGTGTAATTAGTTTTAGTGTTAACAGTTAATTTCACAAATTTGCATGATATTTTTTCTGGCCATATGAAATTAAGTAAGAAATTTTACCGCAATATCTATATCTGTGATGGTTTTAGGCGAATTTAATTATTTTCCCAAAGTGGGCTTTATTTGGTTTTAAGCGCAATAAACTAGAGTAGAGTAGAGTTTATATGGGTCCTAGGGTAAATTATGGTTTACTGTTTTAGGCGTGTGTAAACTGTTTCCCGAGAGTAGGGTTTATATGGAGCCTTGTGTCAATTATGGACCGTCCTTCAAACAATTTTACAGTGTGATTTCTGGTCCTATAAAACTGTGACGTACCAAATTTTAGTATGATAGCATTATTAAATGCAGTTTTAGGCGTACTAAACTGTTTCCCGAGAGTAGGGTTTATATGGGACCTAGTGTAAATTATGGACCGATATTAAAAAAATTTTAAAGTGTGATTTGTGGTCCTATAAATCTGTGACGTACCAAATTTAAGTATGCTAGCGTTATTTATTGCGGGTTTAGGCGTACTAAACTGTTTTCCACGAGAAGGGTTTATATGGGGCCTATGGTCATTTATGGACCGATCTTCCCGAAATGTAGCACTATGATTTGAAGTCGTATAAAACGAATTCGTGCAAAATGTTATGTCATTCCGTGCATTATTCCACCATTGATATTTGTTTTTGTATCAAAATTATCAATTTTTTTAGGGTGGTGGTTCCACATTTTGATTCATAGTTCTGAGCCTACTGAACCGATGTTGCTGGATTTCAATCCCAAACTGCTTAGGATAACTACAAGTAATTTGAGACCAAGTTTGTTCTTTTCTTTTGCGTTCTTCGAAAGTGAGCGTGTATTCAACAGACGGACAGACGGACATGGCTAAGTCGACTTAGAATTACTCCAGGAGCCAGAATATATATACTTTATGGGGTCTTAGATGTTTTATAAAAAAGTTTCACACGGAATGACAAGCTTAGTATACTCTCATTCACCACAGTGGTGGTGGAGGGTATAAAAATTACTCAAACTTACTAATTTTCAATATTGAGTATCAGTATCGCATCGGCCAAAAGGCGTATCTTTACATCCCTTCTTTTAGCCAAATAATCCTTTTGAATATCTTAATACCTACAAACCTTAAAATAGCAATTGCACAAAAAGTATAATTCCACAAGACCATATTTGTTAAAAAGTACTTTTTAAAATGGCAACACAGACTGTTTGCAAAATGGCACATGCATGTAAAAAGTTTATTCTTACAAAAAATAACCGTTTTTATAAAGAGTACATTTTTATAAAAAAAAAAAATATATGAATAACTGCCAGGCTCATAATGCCGACAAGAACATTTCTTTCGCATTTTTATATTGAAAACAAAAGCAAAAAAATTAACTTTGTTTTTGTTTTCAATATAAATATACGAATGAAATGTTCTTGTCGACATTGTGGGCCAGGCAGTAAGTATCATTTTGAAAAAGGTACTATTTCCGTCGTAATAAAAAAATCATATGAAGTTGAGAAAAAAATTATTCTCATTTGTACTTAAAGTACTTTGAATTAAAAGAGTAAGTACTCGGGTTTTCATTTAATCGGGCTTTTGCTTTAATCGGTTAATCGCTCGATTAATTAACCGAGGTTTTGGTTTAATCGGTCAATTTGGTAATTGATCGGTTAACCGGTTAATAAAGTAGCTGGTAGTGAGCTAGTCTATCATTACCGGGGTTGCGGGTTCGATTCCCGCCAAAGACTCTGGTCTCTCCTGCAGACAAGCGAAGAGCTTCGTGGGATTAGCGTAGGAAAAAAAAAATGGAAATAAATAGGTATTTTTAATTTCAATACAGAAAAACGCATAAATTATTTATTATTTGGAGTTCAATATTAAAAAAGCAATAACAAAACAAGCAACAATTCTAGAACTAACACGAGCAAACAAAAAATTAATGTCCATTTTTTGCGATTTTGAAATGTTGATTAATTTTAAACGCTCTACATGTTTCTTAAAACGGACCGATTTCGTTTTTTTTTTTACGTAATAGCTAATTTCAAAAAGTTCAGTACCTACCCCGTAGTTCGATCTAGAATGTTTTTCCGTTTTGCTGTATTTTAAGACATACTCGGTTACCCATGAAAACCACAGAAATATGTAATACATATTTTTTAATTGATACATAAATATTATGTAGTAAACTTCGCAACATGCCACATACTTTACCACAAACTTGTGTAATGTGGTTCGACCAGGTTAAAGTTTTGTTAAAAAGTACTCCTAAGTTTCTTGCTGAATCTACAACATCGATTTTCGAATCACCAAGAAATAAATTTACCTCAAAATTTATATGAGAGGCTCTTTTACATATTAATATGCATTCGGATTTATAAGGATTAAGTCGCAAACTGTTAGCCGCTGCCCATGTAAGTATTTTCTCAAGATCATGATTTAACTCCCGTATTTTCATTATAGCTGACTTTTTAGGACTACTGAGATACAGCTGAACGGCATCAGCATACATTTGTATACTAGAATACGATAGTTGGTTTGGGAGATCGTTCGCATATAAGGAGTATAGCAGGGGTCCAAGGATGGATCCCTGTGGAACACCTCTAGTTACTTGTAAAGAACGCGATATAGTTTCGGCATTTGCAACTGATCGGAATCTACTTGAGAGGTATGATGACAGCAGTTTCACCGCAAACGTGGAAAATTTAAATAATTTGGACAATTTCATGCACAAGATTGAATGGTGCACTGTATCAAAAGCCTTTGAGTGGTCCAATAATACCAAAAACGTTATTTTTTTCCCATCTAGGTTACTACGAATTTCCTCTATCTCATCGGTAAGAGCTAAAGTACAGCCACGTTGAGGTCTGAGTCCAGATTGACGATCGGTTAACAAGTTGTTGTTATTAACATGGTTATAAATTTGTTTATGTAACAACTTTTCAAAAACTTTGGAAAAATAGGGGAGAATCGCAATCGGACGATATTCATTTCCTGCTTTTGATACTGGAACAATTTTAGCGTGTTTCCACTGCATTGGAAATGTACAGGTTATAATTATAGTATTAAAAAGATGTGTAACATATCGAATTATCCTGGGTAGAATAATTTTAACAAATTTTGGGTTAATATTATCTAATCCAATTGAATTAGATTTCATTGCATTAAAAGCGTTAACTACATCACATGCGGCTACGCATTGAAAATTAAATTCACTACATGAAATCAAAGGCAAACATCCCTGATAAAAACTAGACTGAACAGTTGGATAATCAATTTTAGTAAAATTTTCATTAAGCAAGTTAACATCAACTTCCAATGAACGGTCAACTGAGTCATTAATGCCAATCTCTCGTATATATTTCCATTTACTTCTACAATCAACAGCTGTGTTAAATTTGTTGTAATAATACAAAGATTTATCATGTCTTATCCTCGAAACAACCCTTTTCCTCGCCAAACGATACTCAGTTTGTAGATCAGGGGTCTTGTACCTTCTCCACATGTGGTATAGACGGTCACGTTGTTCTTTTAACAATTTAATTTCATTTCCAAACCATGGCCTAATTTTATTTTTTATTATCTTAGTTTTTATTGGCACGTGATTGTTATAAATTTGCAGTATTGAGTTATTAAATACCCTAGTAAGTACACTTTAAAGAAATATTTGATTGTTTTATATACTTTCGCGATTAAGCGCCTTAACACTTCCAAACGATAAAGTAAATATCTAATAATGAATGAATAACTACTTTTTGTCATTACTACAATTACAACAATTTAATAATAACAAATTGTATTTTGTAAATGAATCATTTTCATATTTAAAGCCAATTAGAGACCTGTCAACAATTTAATTTACGTTGTTATCTTTATCAGGTCTAAAACTTGTGGCCTTTCTTTGCCACTAACCTGTCGGCTTATAAATATTCTTGTTCATATATGCAACTGTAATTGTTTTCATACAAATGGTGCTGCTATCGGTGATTAACTATTTTTGTGTAATTGTAATTTGGTATATAGAAAAAGGTACGCCATTAACATATGCCACTGATTTCCTAGTAAGCATTTTAGAACATAATTTAATGAAGTGAATTTTATTCTTTTAATTACATGGTTTTAAAAAAATATTTCAACATATTGTCAAATTCATAGATATTCCACTTGAGATTTCTTGTTATCCTGTGCTCTAAAATGTTTAGTAGGTTATATGTTCCTTTCACTGGTCATGAGTTCTTTCTAGTTGTACTTGTTTTATTTTCACAAATCCCAGGACCAGTCTACTGGAACAATTGACACCAATTTCCCGCGAGGACCTTACAAGCAAAAAAGTGCGCCGTATACCCCCTAATAAATATAAAGTATTTAAAAAAGGTTTGCCTTTTTAAATTGGTTTTCCGCAGTTTTATAAGACTAGATATTATACTAACAAATTTCGTGAAGATCGGTCCATAATTTACCATAGCCCAATA
Organism: Pollenia amentaria; assembly: GCA_943735925.1. NCBI lineage: Eukaryota > Metazoa > Arthropoda > Insecta > Diptera > Polleniidae > Pollenia > Pollenia amentaria. The sequence continues at coordinate 203,387,232 of OX031009.1, read as the reverse complement.
AGCACATGTTCGGAAAACACTTTAAACGCCTTAAATCGTTGTGAATAACGCTATTGTAAAAAATGCAATAGAAAAATTTTTTTTTTTTCGAAACCGCCTTGTTTGTAAAAAATTTTTTTAATACAAATAATGTACAGGGATTTTTTTTCTTGTAAACATTTTTTATATTAGGGGGCATACAGGGAATTTTTTTTAAGGAATGTTCATTCATAAGTGCTTTAATTATAATATTTACAAAATGTCAAAAAATATGTGTTTTTTTGTCTGTTGCTAAAACCAATAAATTTTTAACGTAGAAAAAGGACAGGAAAAAATTTTTTGGTTGTAATGAAAAAAGGTATTTTTTTAGGCACTAAGGGATTGTTATAAATTTGCACTGGCATCACTGATCAGCACAAATGCATAACAGCCTCTACACTGATGATAGTGTAGATATAAAAATCTATTGATATGGGTGGCTAAATTTTCCAAATAAATGCTACTGCTCTTAATAAAAATCGAAAACAAAATGAGTTGGAAGGAGTCTTCAGTTGCTGTTGACACTGTCGATGACACATAAATGTATAACAATGAATGTTTACATATATGGTGTGTGCATATGTGTGTTTATGTGACAAGTGACATTTTCTGGCTGCAAAAGTAATAAACTATATTGGAAACTATAAGGCAGACGATGCTTAAATAAAAAATAGAATAAAAACATCAGTCAGTCAATCAATAAGTTTTAAATTTTATTTTATAGAGTTGTTTAAGATGAAGTAGATATTATTAGGGGGTAATTCTTTTTGTAAGTAGAGTATGGGTACCCCGGTAGACTAGATGGTAGTGAGCTAATCTATCAATGCGGAGGTTGCGGTATCGGTTCCCACCAGATACTTTGGTCTGTTTTATTGCAACGTGCTAAAGGTCAATTAAATTATTAGAGTTAATTAAGTTTGAGTATAATTTGTAATTGTTTTTGTAACTTTAATAAATAAATAAATATCGCTTAGGTATATTTACACTTAACACATATTTGACAACAAAATTCAAAAATGTGTGACTTCCTTGTTAAAATTTTTTATTAACTAACTGATTTCATCAAGGAAAGTTAATATTTTAAAGTAATTTTTTCATAAATATATCCTGCGGGAACTTTGTGTCAAGTGGTCTTAAAGCAATTATCCCGTGACTAGAGTACGCAATATTAAAATAAAAAGAAATAATTGTGAAAGGTGAAAACAAGACATATCACTAAACTGGTGATAGTGTGTTTAAAGTGTAGTTAGTCCAGAGGTTGCCCCGGTAGGCTTACTGGTAATGAGCTAGTCTAGCAGTGCGGAGGTTGCGGTTTCGATTCCCGCCAGAGACTCTGGTCTCCTGCAGACAAGAGTAGAGCTTTGCGGGATTAGCATAAGAGAACAAATTGGCACAAAACTTTTGATGGGACTGGATTTTGTGCGGGTAGTGGCTGATTCCATCTGGTTCTATAACTTTATATTTAAAGGGGATTTATCATATTAATATGGTGTTGATCAAGGAGTTGGTAAACTGATATATTTTTGGCTCTATGCGATGGGTCACATAGTGAAGGCAAACGAACCTGTCCCGTATTGGATAATATAAAAATATACACCAGAAATTAAAATGATTTTAGTTAAATTCGTTTTAAATTGATTGAAATATTATGAGATTTTTGTCGTATTTTCTGCGACAGATATAAATATATTCACCGAAATTTAATATGTCCATTTACGTTATTTCTGTGACCTGTGACAAAGTGTCGAAAAGATGCAAATAAACCCCCATCTTTAAGCATAACTATCGTCTTAGAATTTCGTTTTGAATCGCCCTTAAGATGTCAGTCCGTCCGGCTAGCTGACCGGCTTATTGTTGTAAACCTTGTACGCAGGCTACAGGTCGCAATTAAAGAGCAGTTTGATTTAATATGGGATAAAGGTTCTAATTGTTACAAGGACTAAGCCTGTTGAAATCGGCGAGAAACGGTCCATTATTTCGCATAACTCCTTATAAGTTTCTTTCCGGAATATAGTCTTTGTGCCTATTAAGCATCTTATAACATTGATATTTTACAAAATTTAATTATAATCGGTCCATAACCATAGCCGCCATACAAATACTACTCTCGAAAAAAAGCTTTTAATGCCATAACTTCCTTATAAATGTTGGTATTGACATACAAATTGGCAGTAATAACTTTTACGATGACTACACTCATCGAAAAATGCATCTTTATATTGATGATGCCCTAACATCAGAATTGTGACATCAATGTTATTACAAATGGCATCAATGAGGCAAAAAGTTGCATAAACCCAATGGCGAACGTCATCATAAAATTTTGTCATATTTTATGTGTCAACTATGACTACAGTGACATCAATTCTATGCCACATTTTGTGTATTATTAACATTATTTTCATGTTTAAAAAGTAAAATTAGAAGCAAAAATTCCCATATTCTATTTTTTTCATTATTTAGTTAAATGCATCAAATTTTCTAAGAAGAATGATTACGAAAACCGTACCGGTCATGCTGCTGGTGTCTTAAAATTGAGAGTTCTTCTGTAAACAAGGGAATACAACAAAAGTGAAACAAACATCTGTAACGGGCAAGTAAATAATACTGTTCACTCACTTCAGTGATGTTATACGCAGGGAAAAATCCCTATTTGTAGGGATTTTTATCTATCAAAAAATTGTCGTAGGGAAAAGAAAGACAGATTTGTTAAAATCATTAATATGTAGGAACTTTTTAAAAGTTGTAATGATTTTTGTGGGCACACATTTTTGAGTGCGTAGGGATAAATATGGATTTTTTTGGGCTGCGTAGGGACTTTTCAATTAAGTTTATAACATCACTGACTCCCTTTGGCTTTAGTCAATCCCAAATCTAATCAGTCCTTTTTTCGATGTTACTGAATCATCGCACTGATGACGTTTTATTTAACCAACTCCGATTCGTCATTTTTGTGATGCTAATGTTGCATCCCATTGATGACATTACTTAAATTTTTGATCCTGATGATAATTTGGCCAAGTGATGTTAATGCTGATATCACAATGATGAAAAGTGTCATAGGGTCAAAAACGAAACACTTGTTATAGTACTGATGTTAAAATACATCAGCATTATGATGCCTATTCCATCAGTGTACTATGTCATGACATTATATTGTGCTGTTAGATCCAGAAAAAAAAATATTTGTCCCACATAAACCTTCCCACAAACCCTTCCCAAAAACACTTAAAGGCAAAGAAATCCCATATAGATGAAGATATCTGAATAGTATTCGACACAAAGAACTTTTACATGAATCTTAATCTGATAACATAATTTTATTCCGGCGGGCTTATGATTGCCCATTGGTCCCAAATAGGGTATATTCTCATATCGTATGGTCAGGCTAGACCAACTATACTTTCGTACTTGTTTTAAATAAAAATTTTTAAGGAGTGTTTTGCCATAAAGAGCAAAACTAACTTTCTTAAAATGTACATATTTAATATTATTAAAGCTTTCTCTGACAAGGCCAGCAAATGCCGCCTTCAAAAAATCATTTGCCTACTAGCGAAGTTGGATGAGGCTTTACTGCCCCAATGGCATAGCAATGATCCATCTCGGAGTCTGTAAACTATGTAAGGTGCGGCCGAAATAGGGAGTCTATCTTGTATCAAGCGTCTCGCTCTATAAATATTTTTTTTCAGTATTTATTTATTGAATCTTCATATATTAAATATGAACTAACCATAATTAATCAAATATTATCCTAACATTTACTTTATGTTCTGCCAGTGCCAGTTATAAATAGTTAACTCAACTCCTGTCGGGATGTTCGCCTGCAGCCCTGGCACCAGGATCAAATGCGAAAGCCTACAAACAAAATACTACATAACGTCTTATATAAAGCATTATTTTCAAAACATTTTCGGGAGAGATAAAAACTTTATGTAAAGCCATTTTTTGTGATTATTAAAACGATTTTTTCTAGTTAGTTTCAATAATAAAGTATTAACTAATAGTATTATCCTGACAAAACTTTTTTTGTAATCACAATTGTTTGCTTTTAGTTAAATTTTTCATCGCTCCCGCAAAATTTTTTAAAATGATGATAAACCCTTTTGCATTTTATAGGGCGATTTATACTTTGTTTTTTGTTGCTTTTTTTTAAAAATATAGTAAACTTTTCAAACATTAAAGAAAAAATAAAAAAATTTAATGAATTCATTTTGTCAGCATTTTAACACTTTTTCTTTTATTCATTCTGATAATCAAAGTAATAAATGTAGCACAAAAAAAAAAAAAAAAAAAAATTGAAAAAATTCTTTAATCAAAAAAAAAAAATATATTTTATGTTAAGGCCAGCAAAAAAGATTTCTGGTTCTCAAAATTGGATTTTTTATTTTACTTCATTCTCTTGGTTTTTATATCGGTTTATAGGAATTTATTTTCATTCTACCGCTATTTTTTTAATATGTGGAATGTTTTTTGTGGACCATTTTTGTTCTTCCAGTTTATTTTTTTTCTTCTTAAAGTTGCTGTTCTTGGAGTTAAATTAAATATCAGAAAAGCTTTTCCCTACCAAACTATAAAGCGCCTTAAATATATTTAACTCCTACTTTACAGCCAAAAGAGGATAAACATATACAGACACTCATTACACTTACAGTTTTGTGAGAGTTGAAAGTCTTGTGTGTAGTTTTTATAATGCTGAAGTGCTTAAATAAGCAGAAAAAAAGGTTACGAGCCATAACAATATACGGTACTTTTACAGTGGGTTTATTAAAAAAATACAAAAAAGGAAAAATAAGCCGACAATTTAAAAAATACTCGAGGTGATCTGGTTTGAAGGCTTCTAAATTCAAAAATAAAATTCGACTTTTTCAATGTCCTACCAAATTCAGATTCTTTTTCTCTATTTTTTTTTTAATATATCTGCCTCACTGTGCGAAAATATTTCTAAATTTATATGAGTGTGTATGTACTTTTTAATATATCTGGGTATATGTGTGTGGTTTTTGTTATATTAAATAAACAATTTCCACTCAATATATCAGTGTAAACATAAAAAAAATATATAAAATAGTAGACTATAAAATAATATTAACACACATATTTATGTCATATGTATAAGTACGTATGTATATACGTATATTCAATACAAACACAAATAAGCAGATATTGAACAAAACTTGTTTTCATTACAAAAAGTGCAAGAAATGGTTTTTATTAATCATAATGATTAGAGTTTTTCGAAAATCTTAAATATTTTTCCATCAACTTACCCGAATGACTCGCCTCTCTTATTAAATCATTTATGATTTCATCTCTTACATTTATGCCTAAATTTTTAAGCATAAATTGTAGTTCATTTGCAGTAACACGGCCATCACGATTTCTGTCTAATAAATCAAATGCTGTGCGTAGATCTGGAAATATTAGATTAAAAAAAAACACACAAATATTAAAACTAATTGCGATTTTTTTTTAAAAAAATCTTATTATTAAATTAACATTACTCAAAATAATTAGATAAAAACCAATAATGTATTGAACTACGTAACGTATGATTGTTGGCTATAAGAATAACAAGTATACGCCTACAGACAGTCATAAAACCGATTAAATTTATAGAAAAATTAAAAGAAAAATCGTATTAACAATAAACTTAATTAGAGAAATTATCATTAAAATGTAATTAACTTTCATAACGCTTATACAATAGCAGTATAATTTGTTTAAACAAAAAATTCCTCTAACAGCCAATGTTTAGGTTTGATTTTAAATCTCACATTTATATTTAAAATCGTTTTAAATAAAAAATTCTGTTTTTAATTAAACACTTTATTAAACACTCTGGTACATTTAAATAAAATTTTAGTTTCAATTGTGTATAAATTATCAAGGCGGCCTCAATAGCACAGCTATACCACGACAACAATAGGAAAAACAATAACAGTCAGCTGTTTTATGAGACCACCTTGTAAATAAATACACTTTTTGCAATAAATCGATTGTTTCATGCACAGTGTGGCAGGTGGCACCGTCTTACTTAAGCCACATGTCGTGCAGATTCATTCCGTTAAGTTGAGGACATGTTCCTCTAACGAATGCCGTTCACAGTCATTGAAATTTCGCCCTCATCTTTAAAAAAAGTAAGGCCGAATCACGCCGCCTTGTGTTTCAGAAATTTCCTATGTATAGTAATCTTTTTAACGTAAACGGTGTTGTTTTGAGTCCGAATGAACTTGAAATTAAAAAAGACCAGTGACTTTACGTTGCCACACAGGAAAGAATCGAGATTTGTCAAAACGAACGACCTTGCAGGCTCATTGATTTCGTAAAATCAACTTTTTGAGAAATCAATTAGCCTTCCGGGTTTTAAAACCACATCTCGCCCGGATTAATGTCATCCATATTTTTAAACATCATAATTAATAAATCTGTGACCGTGGAGCTCCGGCTTCTCTTTTAAAGAAACGCGGTCCGATTATGGCACCAGCGTATAAACCGCCCCAAACGTAGTAGTGTTAATTGTGGATTGGACTCACTCCATATGCGCCAATTTTTATTTATAAACAACTGAGGTAAAAAAAGAGCCTCATCGCTGAACACAATTTCGGATGTATAAGTTGCATCAATCAATGACTGGTTCTCAACGTAAATTTTAATAACTAATAAATCTATTCATGATGTTTTGCTAGAGTGTACTGATTATTAATGTTAAAAAGTAAGTGCAGTTTGACAGCTAACCCTTTTGTATGTTTTGTCAGGCTTTAAAAAATAGCCTTTATACGTCAGTAAATTACATGCAGCATTTAAAAACGAGATTTGCATCGATACACGGACAGAGCTCAGTTTTTATAAAAGGAAAGAAAATTAAAGCTCTATTTTCTTTATGTTACCCTGGATTACAAAGCTTATGTGCGGTTATCACCAGCGTTTAAAAAGCTGCAGTCAAAGTTAAAAAACTGGCATTTTTTTCACTTCTTCATTTGCCATTGGCAAAAAAAGAAAACCTGTTGCTTTTACTTCTGAATCATTATATGTAAACATTCGCTGTCAAACCAACACAGAAAAAATTATCTGTGTTTTTTTTTATCAATTAAAAAAATTGTTTAAAAAGTAATTCAATTTAATTAATGTGATAATTGAATAAATTTTTTTTTATTTGAAAGAAAATTAAAAATTTAATCTTGATTTAATTAACATTTTAGTTGTTTTGAAATAAATTTTTAATTAAAAAATTAATTAAATGACAAAAAATCTTAATTGACTTCTTTCGTTTAAAATAAAATAATTTAAACTTATAGAATTGTTGTTGGGAACTGTCAAAGTGACGAGATCAATAAACACATTAGTAATAATTATAATCATTTTGTTAATAGGTGCAAAATCAACAAATTGTTTGCTTGATTCTAGGAATTTGGTATAAATTTGGTAATTAGAAACAATTTTTAATTTTTTCTGTGAACTCAAAAAGCGAAAAGTTGTACAAAAATTTTCTTTTGTTTTTTTGACAGTTTTTGGTTTCGACTGTAGTTTTTTAAACCCTGGTTTTCACAATACCATTTATTATGAAAATCACTAAGAAAAAATAATTTGTAAGGTCTTATTTTCTGGGGTTAATTACGAGAATTTTTATGTGACCCCGTTTTAAAACAGGTTGGTTAAATATGGATTTTAATGGAATAGTTTTTCACTATGATTTTCATATGAATTTATTTCCATCACTACAAATATATAATTTTATATTACATAACTATTTCAGTTGATTGTTTTATTGTTTTTAAAATAAAAAAAAAAAAAAATTGTCACCCCTTAACATATGCTTTATTTATTTCTAAGAACACTTAAGGGCAAAATAACCCACACAAATGGTAACACAAACATATAAAAAAAGTATGTAGCATGTTTGTGTGAATATTGAAAACTTTTCAATAAATACACAAGCATCTTGGCGTTGTTTTTAAACTGCTTGGTATATTTTATTTGGCCCTTAAAACTTAAACATTAAATTTCCGCTTGTCTACGTATGAGTATTATTTAATTCCATGAAAACAATTATTTATTACTCATACGCTACAGTCAGTACAAATAATATACAAAAGAATTCTCATTTTTTTTCTATTCTTTTAATTAAAATAAAAATTGTTTAAAAAGCGACTAGTTTTAGTCAAAAACATAATTAAAGTTTTTGCATCTTCCATTTTTTGTTTTGTTATAAAATTTTTTCTAACGAAAACTTTTTCTAATGCCAGTTTTATTTTCTACCCCGCAACTGTATTTTATGCCAGGGATTCATAGAGAATAAAAAAGTATAAAAAGAAATAATTTAATAAAATTCATGCATAAATTCCAAAAATTAACATTCAAATAACTTTTAACTTACTTTTCTTACTATTAAGAAAAAATTTATTAAAATAATAAATTGCTAAAAAAAATTCATAGAGATATTTTCTTTGTACATTTAATCAAAGTAAAGAAAAAAAAAATGGAAATATAAAAGTGAAGAAATAAATAAATGCGTATTATTCTGATACTTATTTGTATTTTGTATAAATTAAATCAAATGTTTTTATTACAAACTTAAAGGTTTTGGTTTCCCCGGGCAACATTTGTAAAATAAAATACATTAAGACAAGATAAAGAAAAAAAGGAATACAACAAAAAAAATGGAAACGTTAAATAAATAACAAATATAAATTTTATGAATAACTTTAACGCAGCAAGTTGGTGGTAGGAAGTGAAATAATAAGAAAAATAAGGCAAAAACAGAAAATTAAATTAGCCCTCCTTAAGCGAAAAAGTTTTATCCAATCAACAGGTGGCATCAAAAGGAATGTTTTAAGCAAAAATTATGTGAATTAAATCAGCTTTGAAGTCTTACATTATAAATCTCCCTCTCTTAATTCAGATCTTTTTTTTTCAATTTTGCTTGGATTTTTTATTTATTGCCTAACAGCATTTCAATTATATTTAGAAGTGTTTTTTGGATTTCAATAATTCTTAAAATTGTTTCTTCTCTCTTCCTGTTTCTTCTTAAAAATAGTTGGATGTTTTAAATTTGAATCCATTGAATTGAAATATATAAAAAGTATTAATTATCTTGTTTTCGCTTTTTTCGTTTGCTTTCTATAATCAACTTTCAATGATATAAAATAATTGTATTTGTGAAAATAAATTAAATTGTCGTAAAATTATGGATAAATTGAGCTGATTATCAGATATTTAAGGCGCTAATTATTAAGGATGAGTTTGTAAAGAAAACAAAGAATATAAATTTTAGAAATCCCACTCGTTTAATAAATGTGAAAGTTTGCATGCTACGCTTTTTAGATGATTGTTAGTTTGTGGTTAAATCACGCGAAACCCGCTAAATGGATTTGGTAGACGGATAGTATATGACCCAGATTTTTAAGAGGTTAATCGGGGAGGAAATTAGTACTTAGGTACTTTTTCTCATTTGCTGATTTCATATGGTCAGGATTAAAGTATAGCGCACATTTTAAGGGGTTTATTTTTGGGGTAAAAACGCGAAAAAATTGCTACTTTTTCCCTTTTCAATAAATTTGATATACGTACAGATTATAGCCTACATTAACATACAGTGTACTTTCTGGGGGAATAAAATGAGGAAAAGCTGGTACTGTTTTACCTCAGGTAATTTTTTTCTTTCCCAAAAATTTGGTAAAGAGAAAGCATACAGCATAGATTAAAAGATATAGCATTTATCACAGAATAAAATATTACGTACTTTTTATGATGTAAAAACAAAAAAAAAAATTGGTATTTTGGTACATTTTTTTTTTTTGGATAAATTTGGTACACAGATTCCATATGGTACAGTGGCCATAATATACATATGTAGAGACCCCTTGCTTTTTATATGGACAGTTGAATGTCAAATGCTCAAGAGTATCAAAACTTGGCGAACAATTATAATTATTCAAACGCTGTTGATGGTAATATTTTAACATCAAAGAATTATAGATGTATACACCCAGAGAAAAAATTTGTTTAAATTTGGTCACCTCCAACAAAACTATTTTTAAAGAGAATTGCAAACATATTATGTTTAAATTTAACCATACTATTGTCACCGACAAACATATTATTGTTAAATTAGTCCTCCATCAAGAAGACACAACCAGTTTATGGTTTCCTCCGAACATCTTTTGGTTAGTAATAACTAAAATATGTTTAAGATTTATAATAGCATGGTTGATTTTCAACCAAAGCATGTTGCTCTTAGAAAAGAGGAAAATACTATTGTTAATTTAAAAACAAATTATTGTCATATTTAACCATAACATGTTTAGAGGCAACCATAATATGGTTGTGGCTTCTTGATGGAGGACTAATTTAACAACTATATGTTTGTCGGTGACAATAATATGGTTAAATTTAAACATAATATGTTTAAAATTTTGTCTAAAAATAGTTTTGTTGGAGGTGACCATATCTAAGCATATTTTTTCTCTACGTGTAGAACTACAAAAAACGGTTGTACATTTTTTATAGGATAATCCCTTTTCTATATATAAAAACAGAACAATGGGGCTGATAAAAAATAAAGGTAAAGTCTGTATCATTTAAACATTTGAAAAATTTTAAAGGGTAGAAGTTTCGGATTATAGTATAATACCCCTTACCGACCACTTTTCTAACCCGGATCGCATCTTCGGACGGACCCTGTACCTACCCTGGCCCGGCAGCGTTCTAAGGAAAATAATTTTTTTGATCGGTGTCCGGTCATGAAAGATTCCACTGTACATATATGTATTGTCAACATTCTGTTGTAATACAGGGTAATAAGCAGTTTATCAAAGTTAAGCTTTTGTATTTTCTTTGCTTTCTCTACAAAAAAAAAAAATATAATCACCCCTATTATGAAAGTCAACGTCAACAGAATTCGATGGCAACGGAAAACTAATTGTATTTTCTTAGTCGGTATTGAAAGTAATCGATAACTATTGACCATACTTGAGAATACTGCGTTAAAAATAATGCATTAAAAATTTGAAATTTCTTTTTACATTTGGCCTGTCTAGGGGCATCCTAGGCGCTGTAGGGCCCTAATTTAAGAATTTTATTAAACCGCCATATATGTATGGTTGAAATTCTTAAATTTGGCCCATTCAGCGCCTACGATGCCCCTAGACGGGTCAAATGTATCACCAACACCACCTTATTTTTATTCTTCATCACTTATTTCTAACATACCCACCCGCTATCACCATTCCTTAAGGGGGCTCGCATATAAAATTTTTAGTACAGACTAGAAATATATTGAAGAAAAAGCCGCATTGTTGCCAAGGAGTTGTCCCTAGGGGGACAAAATGTATGATCGACCTCCATAATGTGATTGTTCTTAACATTTTCCCAAAACAAACTTGCCCTTTACATTCACTTCTTAGGGGGGCTCCTATACAAATATTGCGTTTTATGAAATTCTTAAATTTAATTAAAATTGTTCGTTTTTTGTGAATATCATCAAAAGTTGTAAGCAGATTTTAATTGTTTTGTTTGCTACTTCGTTTTTTTATATGCTTAGAAAAACTTAGCAGCATATCTGCATTTTAAATTTTTTATGATTTTTTTAAAAGATAAATTTCGAAATTTTGCGAAAAAATTTTTATTTTTTTGCAAAAAAAAATTATGTTTCAAAAATGACTGCGCATAGTAGAAAAAAGTTTAACCTTGCTTTAAGAGTTCTTGCGGAATTGTGGTTTTGGTACGTTCAATAAACTAAACAGTTTTACGCTTATATATGTTGTGCAAACTCCCCCATTTTCGAAAGAACGGTATATTGCGAAAACAAGAGCTGACCTAAAAAAAAAAAAACAGTAAGCACCACCGGATTCAGCGTCCCCGAATTAAGTTAAAACGCTAGCTGAGCCGCTGGTCTAAAAAAAGTGTCAAATTCTAGCTCAATATAATAAAATAACTAAAGGCCTCATTATTCTTACGTAAACGTATACGTTGCGAATTCGACCATCAAGCTGTTTCGTTTCGCTTACCAAGTTTACGTATAAAGAAGAACTCTTACTATAACGTGGCATTAGAGTGCGAATCAACCTGAATAAATAAAGAGTTTTTTTTTTTGATGGAGCGAATATTTCATCGAAAAAACAAGAACTAAAATTCAAATAAATTTTTTGATATCATGGTTATAAATTTTGATCAATTTTTGTTTGTTTTTGTAACAAGTTTTAACATCATATGTCACGTTAACGTATTTTTAGTAACTACTAACCATTGAAGACGAACGCTTAGTTTACGTGTCCGCAACATTTACGTATCAGTAATGAGGCGTTAAGGCATTTCTGCGTTAATCCTGACAGTTTTTGTGACTATTTGTTTAACAACAAATTTTACCTAAAAAGGTAAAATTTTAAAACCTTAAGATTTCCTCTATGAGTTTATTATTTATTTATTTTCAACTAAATTAATCTTTACCTAAAGTTCATATTTAATTTTCAAATTATTCATATTTTTAGTTTTTCAACGACTGTCAACTTCGATACTGTCGATTTCATTCTCTATTACAAAAAAAAAAAGTGGTGAGGAAGTTCATTAGTACTTTTTTTTAAATACTCAGAAAAAATTATTTTTTCTATTCAAACAAAAAAATTTTAGAATCAAAACCTTTTTTATTTAAAACAAGACCTACAAACGAATTTGCATATTCAAACAATTTATTGTGCATTTCGTATATTGAAAATAAACTCGGATTTTTTCAAACAAATAATTGTTATTATTGGTCAAGTTTGTGTTTGATTAATAAAAATTTCAAAACAAATAATTTTGCTGAATCAGTGAACAGCAGCTGGCTGGCCTTGGGACACATTTTTTTTTTTATAATTTCCGAACACCATTCGTCCTGTTGTACAGAATGTTTCTTTCCCCCTCACTGTCGTTGTATCCTTTCCTTGGCTTCAGAAGAAGAAATCACAATTAAAAACAACAGCATTACGACCCGATATGGGTTTCATCGTCATTTTACTTTCAAAATTTAATGTATTTAAATAAGAAATTTAAAAAAATTGAATACGGGATTTTTTTTCATTCTCTTTTATCTACTTTGAAGCCAACCAAAAAATTCTGTTTTTTATTTTATAGTGTTGTTATTGTGAATCGTTTTTACCTACTTTTCTTATTGCTTTAAGCTGCATTTACACATGACAGTGCTTTCATGAAAATTCTGTATACGTATTATCTATCCCCCACAAATTTCACAAAAAAATAATAAAATTTCATGAAAATTTACGTGAAAGTGAAATTTCATTTTCAAAATGTCGTCAAAGGGCAAACTTCTATCAAACATTTATCTTCTTCTTCTTTTATTGTTTTGCTTATTTCGAGTTTCGGCGTTGCCGAGCCAATTATTCACGCCGAACTTCAGGCATTCGTTCAAAATAATATTTATTTTAATTAGTTTTCATGATATTTTTAAATTTGAATTAGAGTCATTGTGTTCTTAATATTTAGTTGAAAAAATATATTAAAATTCTATATATATACGAGAAAAGAAAATTTCAATTGGCAACACTGCTTAGTTATTGTAATTTACTTGCATGAAATCGCTTTTTTGAAATTTGCATTGAAAGCTAGCTGAAAGTTGGACTGAAAGTAGAAAAATGTTAATGTGTAAGTGAAAAATTGTGAGTGTATTGCGACTTTCAAGAAATTACTTTCGTAAAATTTGCAACTAATAACAATCCATATTTTATCATTAAGAAAATGTATTAGTATTTTATTAAAAATAAAAAAAAAAAAAATATATATATATAAATATTTAAATATTAGCACAGTCATTTATTTATTTCTTTCAATCATTCATTTATTTGACCGAATTGGTTGACATAAAATTTTATTAAAATTTGCAAATAGAAAAAAAAACAACAAGTAAATAAATATTAAAAGGTCAAGGATAACTCCTTAGAATAAAAAGCTTTTAATACAAATATAACTTTACATAACTACACACATTTATAAAATTATAATTTTCTACAATTTTATTTAAAATATTTAAGTGTGATTAAGTCATGTGTATGCAAAGGATTAAATTTAATACTGGACACAAGTATTACACAGTCTTTTAATGGTATAAAAAAAAACTTAAGTACACAATAATTTAAAACAGTAGTGTGTGGCAAAAAGAGAACTCATTTAATTTATGAATGTAGCATTTGCTTTTAAATGTTTTTAAAATACTTGCGATATTATTCCCCTTTAGTTAAAAGAGAAGGATTGACAAGGATGGAAAAATTCGGTTTTTGAATTGATGCCAAATTCTTGCCTAAAGTTTATAATACATTCATGTGTATTTAGTGTTCTTCCTCATGTAGGGTATTTCGACATCAGTCCTTATTCCATTAAGAGACTTTTTTTTATAAGGAGCCATAATTAGAGCTGGGTGAAAAACTTCTACCTTTCTGCTATAAAGTAAAAATTGTTTACTAGTCCGTGACTGTCGTGCCAGTTTCGAAGCTTTTTATTAACACTGACCCTTAACTTTAAAGAAATTTTTTTGCACGATCTTCAAACTAAAGCGAGCAATTTTCAAATTAGTGACTGTACTGGATAAGACAATTCCAAGATATAATCCATGGAGCCCTAAATGATTTTGACTCAAGGGGTGACCTTTACATCCTTTGTGACGCATAATGACGACCAAGTGAAATAGTATTAAAGCCATATAAATCATCTGGAGTGCGCCTGATTTCATGTTGCTTCTCACCCAGTGGTTAAGATCAACCATGGAGTAGGCGCTAGGGCAAGTATACATGTAAATCTTTGCTACAGCTCTCATTTAACACTTTGCTAGTTGCGATTTATTGTTAATCAGCTGTAAAACAAATGACTTTACTCCCTTTCCGCACCAGCAATAAGTTTGGCAATTACTACCGTGGCAAAGGTCAAATTTTTTTGCTAACACAAAATATGAACTTGTGCCCTGCATAAATATGTATGCGTTTGAGTAATGTCCAGTAGCGAAAATTATTATAAGGGCGTTGACTTTCATGTTTCGAAGGTTTAAATATCAATTAAATCAAGATTTTTGCTGAAAATTGGCATTTGTTTGTTTGTGCCTATTTTTGCATATTTTATCGTTAATGCATTTTTTGTCATATAATGATTAAGAACGCATATAAATTCGCAAAAAAACATATTTTTTGTTATCATTCAAATGCCTAAGAAGAATCCTACGAGTCTTTTGGCCACAATACATATCAAACAACAGACTATGGCATCTAACGAATCAATCCCCCATAACTATTGAAATACAAAGGCGAAAATGGAACTGGATACGAAAACCGGTCACAGATATTGCCAGAATAGCGATACAGTGGAATCCTCAATGTATCCGTAGAAGAGGTCGACCAGCTCATACATGGCGAAGACAAATTGAAACTGAAGCGTCAAATATACAAACGAGCTGGAACGAAGTAAACAACATCGCTATGAACAGATCAAGATGGAAAGATTTTGTTGAGGCCCTATGCTCCTTATAGGAACGACGGGAACATATATATTCAAAGGATTTATGGTGTTATCAAAATCAAATAATTGTAGCACTGAAACAAAAATTTTATAAATTATTTAAAAAATGTGGGGATTATAAATGAAAAAAATTTTTAATTACTGTTACTTTAATACACAGAAAAATAACAAGAATTAGTATGTAATTAATAAAATATTTTTAAACTTTTCTTATATTTTTAGCAACTTTCTAAATTAAATTGTTTTTAATTTCTCATATTAACAATTGGTTTAGTTGGAAATATAAAATAATTTTCAATCGAATATTAAAAAGTTATATTTTTTTTGGTTTGAATCTCGTAAGGAATAAACGTTGGGGCTGTTATTGACAACTTAGTCCACCTAAGAGGCAAGTAAAGCTATAATTTAGAACTTTTTATCGAAATTTTAAAGCGGTTTTATTTATTTTAGTTTTCAAATTATAGTTGATGGTTGTGTCAAGAATCCGGGTTTTTGCACGTGTTAAACCTTCTTCTGCATCCACTTCTAAGTCTGTTCATCTTAAAGATATTTGTGATAAGATTTTTATTACATTTAAATAAAAAAAAAATTAATTATATCAAAATTTTTCATGCATTTCCTTTTTTTAGAATTGCAATAAATTTTTCAAAATTATCATTTTGTTAGTATGAAAAGTTTTATAAAAAAAATTTTATTTGATTGATAACAAATATTAAATTAAATGTTACAATCTCACATTGTTAAAAATATTTGTTGAATTTCAATAATTTTAATTAACAAAAGTATTTTTAATATTTACAAATTTGGTTGTTGGTGCGTTTTCAGTTAAAAAATTAATTGTATTGAATATGCCAATTAATTTGTCGTAATTTCTTTCTGTGTAATTTAAGCAGCATTTCCGATGTGCAAGATCACCGTTCGATGTCTATCTACTGTGTTTTTGTGTTTGTCAAAAATCTTCAAATAGGTGCCTCAATTTATGAAGTGTCAAACACAAAACCTACAATTGGTTTCAGAAAGAGAAAATGCATCGCATGAAATTCCTTGAGAGTAGATAGATTTTTTTGGTCGTTTTTTAATAAGAAAAGTTCTTACCAAAAACTTTTTTCGATTCAATTTTGTTGTTGTTAAAAGTATCTTGTTAGAAATAAGAATTCGGGTGTTCCGATAGGTACTTGACAACTTTGAATTTAATTTGTGAACGCACTATATCTAACTATTACTTTCCTTTTTTTGCAGTAAATTCAACATTTTCGTCATGATAAAGTAATGTCGACGACCTAGTGAGACAACGGGTTGGTCGAAGTGACGAAAATGTCGCTGCCGTTCAAGCGTCTGTAGCAAACGATCCAAATCAGACGATTCCGCGGCGTTCTGAAGAACTGGGCTTCGCCAAGACCACTTAATGACGAATTTTGCGGAAAGATCTTGGTTTACACCCATAAAAGATCAAGCTTACTCAAGAATTGAAGCCGATAGACCATTTGACGCGACGTACGTTCTCCGATTTGGCTCTGGAGAAGATGCGCCAAGATGATGAATTTCATCGCAAAATCGTCTTCAGTGACGAAGCTCATTTTTGGCTCAATGGGGCGAACCCATATAAGCAAAATATGCGTTCTTGGTTTGGTGAAAATCCACATGTGCTTCATGAATTACCATTTCATCCACTAAAAATAAATGTTTGGTGCGGTTTGGATGCCGGCAGCGTCATTGCGCCATATTTTTTCGTCGACAAAAACGATCGTTACGTTACTGTGAATGGCGATCGTTATTGCGCCACGATTACCGAATATTTTTGGCCAGAATTGGAAAACATGGACTTGGACGACATGTGGTTACAACAGGACGGTGCCACAAGCCACATAGCACACGTTACAATCAATTTATTGAAGAGTAAGTTTGGTGAGCGTGTTATCTCAAGAAATGGACTATTTAATTGTGCGCCTCGTTCATGCGATTTAACGCCTCTAGACTTTTTTTTGGGGGCTACGTCAAATCATTGGTCTATGCCAAATAGACGACGACTTTGGAAGAACTCAGAGCTAACATTGAACGCGAAATAGCGGCCCTTACGGCAGAAATGTGTGACCGAGTCATCGAAAATTGGATCCAATGAATCGACCGCTGCCGACGTGCCCGCGGTGATCATATGAACGCAGTCGAGTTACATTCATAAATGTTTTGATTGTATTTCAAGTCGATCACAAGTTTTGGAAATAGCTCAAATGGTTTGGGGTTTTTTAAAAATATAAAGTTGTCAAGTCCTTATTGGAAACCCCTTTAGTTATTTTTTAATTTTAAGTACAGCCAATAAAAATTAACTTATGCTATTCCAAAATTTGATGTTTGTAAGCAAAAGTAACTTAAACTCTTATGCATGTAAAAATTAAAAATAATGAATTACTGTATTCAG
Organism: Pollenia amentaria; assembly: GCA_943735925.1. NCBI lineage: Eukaryota > Metazoa > Arthropoda > Insecta > Diptera > Polleniidae > Pollenia > Pollenia amentaria. The sequence goes on along the minus strand of OX031009.1, from coordinate 203,369,306 downwards.
TTTGTCAGTTTTTCTTTAAATAACACAGCGGAACAAAATTGAACTTCTTGTGTGTTGATTGGAAGTTTGATGCAATTTTTTACTAATTTGAGGTCGCTGATTTCAAATTTAATCTCCGTTTTTCTCTATCAGCTCGCATTTTTAAGTTACAGGTACTAATCGAATTTTTTACCTTTTTTCCAAAAATTAAAAGTTCTAAAAATCAGAACTTTACTCTTTACTCAGAATTCTTTATTTAAAGAAAAACAATCAAAGCATAAAAAATGGCTGTTTACGTTAAAAAAAATCCAAAATATTAAAATTTTTTATTTTTAAAAATCACGAAAAATCCAAAACATAAAAAGTCTAAGGCTTATTACTTTCACGTAAAGTCACACAACCTGTAAATAAAATGAGATATAGATTATAAAAAGCGATTAACGCTTTTCGCCGTTATTGGCAATTAAGTGAAGGTACCTCATTTTTAAGTGAAGGAAAAAACGTTCATAAATAGAACAGCAGCAAACACACACATATTATAAAATGTTATTTTTGTATGGAAATCGCGATTTTTATCATTTTAATTGTCTCAGTAAATTGTGAATAAAATCAAAAGTTGTGCACCGATTCCAATGAAATACAGCTCATTTCATTCAAAATATTTTTTTTATTTTAAATAAAAGAATTTTTTTTTTTGTGTCACACTGGATAGTGATACTTTATAAATTGAATGTATTATTATTATTATTTATAAAGTATCACTATCCAGTGTGACACAAAGAATGCTGACGAAGGCCGTAGCGGGCCAGAAAATGCATTACATTCTGCTGGTGTTTAATAATTGTAAATTTTTTTGTACATACAATATACTTCATTGCTATCCAACGGAAAGCTAAGGTAAAATGTAACAAGAAGATACAAGCTAATAGTCTGGTAGTGTATAAAGTCATTCCTAAAAATTTAAGGAATAGAACTATTACAAAAAGCTTTATAAAAGACATGACTGAAATTTAACTCATAGAATAAATTCGAAAAATTAAAAATGTTGAATATAATAAAGTTGCTTATGAAAAAGAAATAATTCCCAATATCTATTTGTTAAGATAGTTGAGTTAAATACATTCAATTTATAAACTATCAATATCCATTACATTCTGCTGGTGTCTAATAATTTTTTTTTTAATTGTTCTTTTTTTTTTAAACTTTAACGATATCTCTGAAGCTACTGGGTAAATTAAAAATAATGTAAGCAATAATAATGTTGGCGAATTTTGATTTTTTTTATGGTGCGCCGTTTTCAAGTTATTGCAATATATGTAGTGGAAGTGTCTTAATTATGAAAATACCGGTATATCTCGAAAAGTAGAGCTGAAAAAAACTAAGTGAAGGTTTGAATTCAGCGTCCAAAATAACCTTAAAAACATCAACAAAAACCTTGTTACCTTCTGTAATAAATGCTTATTTAAGTTTATTTTTAAAGCATATTTTAAACGTTTTTGAGCATTTTTTATGCGCATAATTTCCAATAAAACATGCATGATATTCCACGCCCTAGTTATAGTATATTATAGAGGCATTATTTTTTAACTGAAGCTGTCAACTTTAATTGCCATTTTCTTTAGACTGGTTTTTTTAATGGTGCAGAAAAACATTAAAAATTAAGAATTTAAAATAGAATTGTGTATTTTTAAAACTCTACAAAAAGGCAAAACTAACTTTTTAATTGTTTTTAAAGTAAGTAAATGTTTAATATTTTTACATTAAGCCCCTTTCTTTTTGCGAACAACCTCTATTTAGCAAATTTTTTAATTTATATTCTTATAAACACAGAAAAAAATAAAAACTAAATTAAAAAGTTTGTGATATTAATTTAAAAAGTAATTAAATTTGCAAGAGCAAATAGAGTAATAGTATCAATTAAACGTTTAATTAATTTTAACGTGAGATTAAACGTTTAATTAATTTGATTATACGTTTAATTCAATTGATTACATTTTTAATTAAAACTGATTTTATTTTTGATTAATGTTTTAATTGGTGAAACATTTTTGAGAATTTTTTCTGTGTATGCCGTGTTAACCAGCTCTAGACATACTCTTGAACATTGGAAAATTGATGCAGTTATTCTGCCAGCATTATCGCTTGTGTTTAGACATCATAAATTTCTTATGTGGTCGGAGGGCAAAGGAAACGAAATTGTATTTGCGTTACATAATGAAACATTTTCTCTCTTCTCCCTGTTTCTAACTTAAATTCAATTTGTTTTCGCTTTTGCTTTTTGCAAGAATTTTTTGCTTTGTGCATATTTTACAAATCTTCTGATTACCACTGGTAAAGTTTCTAATATATTTGTTTTTTTTTTCTCTTTAAAGACTAACAAGTGTTAGATTTAATATTTTTTGCTTTGGTTATGAATAATGCAAAAAAGTATTGAGTAAATTTATCAGTATATTTCAAAGAAATGAAGAATATATTTCGAATATTTGCATTTTTTGCACAAATTTATAATAATAATTCATAAAAAAAATGTTTAAAAGAAGAAGCATTGTGAAACAATTTTTTTTACTAAAAATTGATCTAAGAATTCAGTAACACTTGTCTGCAATCAAACTCTCGTTTAAAATAAACATTTCGTCACGTTAGATTTAAAAGGCCATAAGCGCCACAAAAAATTCAAAATTGACTTTTTGATTGGTTATGATTTATTTTGGTTAATTATATCATAATCAATCTAAAATTCGGTTTTAAAATTTGTTGTGGCTTTTTAGGTGACGACATGTGTCTTCAGTATACCTACACTCATGAAATTATTACAATAACTGGTTGTAGGTTATTAAATTCGTTTTCCGTACTGTTACAATTTAATAAAAATATAGTCATTTTACGAATAAATTTATTTTGTTATTCAAAAAAGAAACTGCAAAAAATTACTGTTTTTTTGTACTAATATTGTTATGTTTGTCAGTTAAATTATATTTATTTAAAGCAACAACTGTTAAACTTTACGGAATATACTGTTGAATAAAAAAAAATTCAAAAATGTATGTAAAATTCATTTATTTTAAATGACATGTAAATGATCCGTTTTTTAAATAAATTTAAAGTTGTTCAAAATTAATTTTCTGTGGAATTTACCTACATAATATTTTGAGTGTATACTATTGCATATCTTATTTTCATAAGGACGAAGCCTATTGAAGAAATTAACTATATATCCCACATAAATCCCCTATCTAAAGGCACTTAAAAGCACACAAGTCTCATATTTATGAAGTTATCTAAATATTCGGCAGAAAGAACTATTACATGAGCCTTAACCTCATAACATAAATTAGTTCTGCCGGGTCCATAATGCCCCTGGATCCCAACTAGAGTAGACTCTCGAAAATTTGTTTTTAAATACTGTGATATAGGGTATCGTATCGTCGGGCTTTAAAGACTATACTTTCTAACTGGTTACATTTTCTTCAGTCCATGTTATCTTATTTTCCGAGCAATAGTAACATAGTCCTTCGAAACGTTGGAGTACAACCACAGTCTCCGGGAATTAAACCAGCAACCTTGTTATTTCGAGACCAGCTTGCTACCCAGTAGCCTAACGGGGCACACTTTAAAAAAATCAAACCGCTTAAAAATTCTACTTGTAGCACCAAAATGTTAAAGCTTCTTATGTTGGTAGCAAAATGTAGTTAATATTATTAAAAAAATTTAATAACCGATTTAAATGTTATTTTAAATTTATTGAAGGTGTATCTTTTTGAAAAGTGAATCTTTGGATAACAAAAAAAAAAAAAATTTTTGCCAAAATTTCTTCATATTTGGCATAACTATTGTTCTAGTAAATACGAATGTGTGTGTGCCAAATTCTTCAATTATATTAACCCAAATGGTTACTGTTCGTGGAATCGACGAAGCTCATTTTCACTTTGTCATATAACTTTTTTATGTGTATTCAAATTACGCTCTTTTTCTTTTTTTGTTAGCTGAAGACAAAAACAAAAAAATAAGATTTAAAACAAAAAATGAGTAAAAATTCTTATCAAATTTTGAAAGAGAAGAAATTTATATTTTATGATTTATTTAATTTAATTTTTTAATAAAATTTTTTTTGTTGATTTTTTACTTTAACAATCGTGCCGCTACATTTTTTTTTTAAAAAAAGAGTAACTTTAAACGAAGAGTAACTTTAATGTAGTAAAATGAAGAGACACCTTTCAGGGTTAAAGAAAAAGTCTCATAACTGCATATAAGTCCCCCTCCATCGATGAGTTTTTCGTCCTAAATATTTTCCCAAGAAATAGTTGCCCTTATTTCCACCCCTTGGAGGAGCTCCCATACAAATATAGCGGTTTAATGAAATTCTTAATTATTGAAATTACATTTTTTCGGTATGTCAGCTTCACGAATAATTCTTCATATGTAAAATTAGAAAATAAATTAAAAAATAAACTAAGGCCCTAATTGTGTAAAATTCAACGCAACGCTGTAATTTTATTGAAAGCAAAATCAAAGTCAAAAATATTTTATAATCTTGTTGTTGCTTTCTACAGAAATTCATATTGAATTTTTAAATATCAAATGCGGCATTTGTGACGACATTAATACACGACAAAGTGTAGACCCTCATAGAGATCGATAGCTGAGTTAAAAACTGTAACAATATGTCGACTGCAGTGCAGTACACCTCCAGGTTGAGGGCGAGATTCATAATCAATAATTTAAGCACGTTTGAAATTTATTTTAAAAAAAAATGTTTATACAAAAAAAAAAATGTTTTTATGAATACGTCAGAGTGTTTATTTATAACAAAATTCTTTTATTTGCCGTATGTTTTTTAAGCAAATTTTTTATTATTATTGGACCGGAAGGAATATGAGCTATTTCATAAATATAACGACTTAATTGTTATAATTATATCAACTTTTATTCTTTAGTTTCTTAATAATACTTTAATTGGATCGTGAATAATTTTTATTTTTTACTTGATATATAACTATTATTTCTTGATTTCTATATTTTGCATAAAAATAATCATTTTTATTTTGGTATTATGTCTTACGCCAAAGCTGAACTTGCTTGAGATGTGAATTTGCAAATTTCGTTTCTACTTAAAATAATGGTTTTTATTTGGCAAAATACAAAAATCCAGAAATAGTCGTCATATATCAAGCAAAAAATGAAAATTTTAAATACTCGCTGTGTTCCAAAAACAAAAATTAAACTCAAAAATAGGAATTATTTGCAATAAAAATAAACTTAAATATCATTTAAAAAAAATATTTTTGTATAGAGTTAAAAAATTTAAAAAAACGAAAATTTTTGTACATAAAAGTTGATATGTTTAAAACCCCGGGACTCATAAAAATAAGTCCCGGGAATCGGGATTTATCAATCCCGAAAAATTCCGGGATTTCCCGTTTGGCATCCCTAGTATATGCACAACAATGGCTGCATGGAAATTTTTTTCTTTTATTTTTCTCTTTGGTTCGCTTTAAATAAAATTGTTGTTGGTTTGAAGCAAAAAAGTTGAAACCGATTGCTGCGTGTGGTCATATTGGCATCTTCAAAAGGGAATTGAAAAGAAGTTGAGCATCAAAAGATGAAACGTGTAAATTCAGACTTATAAAATATTTTAGTCTTTATTTTTGCTTTTAATGTAATTTTTGGCGTTGTGTTGCTTTTTACACAATTAGGTCCTCAAATTTTAATCTTAATTAATTTTTCTTTGCTTCCTAACAAATTATTTTTCTCCTGCAAAATTCAATTTATGAATAAACATTTTCAAGGTACTTAACTTTTTATTTAATATTTAAAAATAATGTCTAAGTAAAAGAAAAGCAAAAAAAAAATTTTTTTTTCAACTTTCTTAGTGGGAGTTGAATTATGTTACTTTTTGCCAACCAGGAAATAAGTTTTTGTTGTAAGTACATAAGTGAAAAGTTAAATTTGTTGCCTTCCGCAATAACCTTTGGAAAAAAGTTGTACTAAAATCTCTAGAAAGAGGAAAATTCTTAAGTGTTAAGGTAAAAAGTCAAACAAAGTTTACAAATACTTTTAATTATACTTTTTTAAAAATTATATAAAATAAAATTTAAGCAATAATACTAAGACCATACATTTATAAAGCTTGGACAAATGGGAAGAGCTTCGCAACACATGACCGAAAGACGCCATTACACAGAAAAAATTATCAGTAGTGTTTTATAAATTTAAAAAAAATGGTTTAAAAAGTATTTCAGTTAATTAATGTGATAATTGAATCAATTATTTTTTTATTTTAAAGAAAATTTAAAATATAATTTTGATTTAATTAACATTTTAGTTGTTTTGATAAGCCTTTTTAATTAAAATATTTATTAAATAAAAAACAAAAAAAATCTTAATTGATTTTTTCGTTTAAAATAAAATAATTTAACATTCTTCATTTTTCGAATTTATTCTATGAGTTAAATTTCAGTTATGTATTTTATAAAGCTTTTTTGTAATAGCTCTATTCCTTACAAAATTTTTTTAGAAATGACTTTATACACTACCAGACTATTATATTGTATTTTCTTGTTACATTTTACCTTAGCTTTCCGTTGGATAGCAATGAAGTATATTTATGTACAGAAAAATTTACAATTATTAGACACAGCAGAATGTAATGCATTTTCTGGCCCGCTACGGCCTTCGTCAGCATTCTTTGTGTCACACTGGATAGTAATATTTTATAAATTGAATGTATTTTAACAAATAGATATTGGGAATTATTTCTTTTTCATAAGTAACTTTATTATATTCAACATTCTTCGTTTTTCGAATTTATTCTATGAGTTAAATTTCAGTTATGTATTTTATAAAGCTTTTTTGTAATAGCTCTATTCCTTAAATAACTGAAATTTAATTCATAGAATAAATTCGAAAAATGAAGAATGTTGAATATAATAAAGTTGCTTATGAAAAAGAAATAATTCCCAATATCTAAAATAATTTAAACTTGTAGAATTGTCAAAACCTGAGCTATATTTAATTAATAATTCAATTAACACATGTTTGAAACGGTAAAGTTTTTTTTTTAATTATTTTTTCAATAGAAATTAAAAATATCATTTATTGAAAAAAAAAAATTGTCTAAATTTTCAACTTTTACAATTTTTAGTTATCAATATAATCATTTTGGTAATAGGTGCATAATCAACAAATTGTTTGCTTGATTCTATGATTTTGGGATGCATTTAGTAATTAGAGAAAGTTATTAATTGTTTCTGTGTATAAAATTTCCTAAAAAATGACTAGAGTGTGTTTGATAACTGATGGGGAATCGCTCTTCTCAGTACAATATAAGAAAGAAAGGAAAGCTTTCGACTCGATAAGTGGTAGTGTAATATGGAACGCACAAAGAGCGAAGACAGTTCCTAGTAAAACAGTAAATAAAGTAGAGGTAATGTACACTAATAAAACACTTCACATCGGACAAAAAGAACTCCTTCACGGCAAATGCTGGTGTATGCCTTTCGCCACCGAACCGGATGAAATTATGATTAAATTGTTTCAAAAAAGAGGTATTGTATGGAATATCAGTAAATAGAGTAGGGGATGTATCTAGACTTTCCAGACTTGCCTCATTTCACACATCTTTAACGATAACTTTGTAAATAAAAGTTAATGACATAGACGATTTTGCAAATTAATATCTCAAAAACAAGCTCAATGCTATTTATTACTCTTCTGACAACCATATCAAAATGCGAAATCAAGCAATTGGATATGCAAAAAAAATAAGGTTCTAAGAGCAACATACTATGGTTGGATTTTAAACATGTTTATGTTTCAGGTTGTCGTAGTATGGTTAAATATAACCATATGGTTAAAATTACCAATCATTTGCCCGAAATCAACCACAATACGGTCAAAATAAACTATAATTTGTTCAAAACTAACCATATTTTGATCAATATTAACCATAATAATGGTCAAAATTAACCATAATAATGGTCAAAATTAACCATATTATGCACAAAATTAGCCATAATATGGTAACAACTTAGCATGATTAGGCCAAAAGTAACCATACTATGGTTAAAATTAAAAATAGCATGGTCAATGTTAAACATATTATTGTTATTCATTTCATCCATTATATCAATTTGGTTATTAAATGTAAATTTTTAATTTTATTTCGTTTTTTTTTTATTCCTGTTACGTGTTAATTCATGTTCCAGCCTGTAAATTTAATTTTTTGCATTTTAACCAGTAATCAAAATAAAGTGATTGGGAATTTTAAGCAAATCAAGCAAGTATGAATTTGAAAAGCATTCAACTGTTGTAGAGAAAAAACAACCACAAGTTTGTTCATTTAAAAATATTATTTTTAATTTAAAATTAGACATACAGAGTTAAAAAAAAAATAATAAAATATTATAATTTCAAATATATTATTGTTATTATTAACCATAACATGTTTGGAGGATGATTCTAACCATAATTTGGTTGCGGTGAAAATAATATGATAAAAATAACCATAATTTGTTTAAGAGTTTAGTTGTAGCTTTATTTTATAAAAACATTATCTTCTTAAATTAAACCATATTTAAAGTATCAGGGGAGGTAAACACTTCATTGTTAAATAGAAACAAAATATTATCAATTGTGAAACAAGTAATGTTAAAGACAAACAATGGTTTGGTTTTTGCCATTGCGGGGACCATAATATGTATGTTTTTTTAACTATACTTTAACCATTTTTTTCTCTGCATGTGCACTCCTGCTTAGAGCTTAGAGACTTAGGCCCTAATTATGTACAACGCAGCGCAACGCCAAAGAATAACATTGAAAGCACAAACAATGTCATAAATATTTTGTAATTTTGTTGTTGCTTTCAACAAATATTCAGGTACCGTTTTAAAATTTTCAACGACACAAGCAATGGAGCGTTTGAAATTTTAAGACACAATGTGAATTTCTGTAGAAAGCAACAACAAAATTACAAAATATTTATGACATTGTTTGTGCTTTCAATGTTATTCTTTGGCGTTGCGTTAGTTCTGTCGCGTTGCGCTGCGTTGTACATGATTAGGGCCTTAATTATTTAACAAATGTCTAAGAATAATATGGCGCATTTTTTGTGAAGCGGGCAACCCAATTATTAAAAAATTTTGTTGGAATTCCTTTATATTTGGCATAACTATAGTTTTAGTAGATATGAATAAGTGTGCGAAATATTTTTTTCTATGATGTGTAAGGCCGCTTTAGACGACCGTAAATGTAGTGAAATGCAATGTAACGTACCGTAACGTACTGTAAGCTCGTTTTTGCACTTATAGAACATGTAAGAATGTGTCATCTGTTTTTGAACAACATAAACAAAAACTCATTAGTATACATAAAGCAACACATACAGTGATGGGAATTTAAAATGTTCAAATCGTGACCGCTTTGCAGGAAAAGTATCAAGTTATTTAAATGGTATTAAAAATGTATGTCTTGTATGTATATATGCAAAAATAATTTAATATTTGATATTTATATTATAGAATTACAATATGTAGGAGATGAGACTCGGCAACAATTGGGATAATATAAAAGTAATAGAGTCTAAGCCAGACAGTTAAATGTCCTAGTTGACTGCAGTTACTTTTAGTATTTTCCTTATTAATTAATAATAAACAAACGGCTTAAGCGTTATATTCGCCCTCAGATGAGATAATTTATTAATTGTTATATGTTTATTTTTCTCAAATTAAAAGAATTTCGGTTTTCTATTTATGTTATCAGCTCGATGGCTAGTTCACGAGTGACCAAAAAATCAAATTATTTCTTCTTATATATAAATATCGGTAATTAAAGTAAATAACAAAAAAAAAATCGAGTGGAATTAAATTAAATGAGCATTCAATAGTTATGTACAGAAACTGCAAAAAGAGATCAATAATAACTGTTGAGTGAAATAATAATAATACAAATGAGCTGAGTTTAATAATTCTCACAGACAAAAAAATACAGTAAGGACAAAATAAAATCATGACAAAATAATTTTCCGTCATTCATGATTAAAATATAAATAATAGAATAATTCAATTTACAAAATAATATTAATCTTAAGAAATTGATTAAAATTATTCCTGTTACAAATAAACAAATATGTATTATAGCGTAACCATACACGTTTACATATATTATTTTGAAAATGTGCATACACAAAACTAGGTTTTGATACCATTAAAAACCACAGTTTTTAGTGTTTGTGTATACGTATGCATTTTTTTTATTTTATACATCTAAACATAGATTTGTATAAATGATAATAAAATCATATATTTGTATAATATTTTATTACTGAAAAAAGGACCAAAAAATAGAGTGGATTTACCCGAATTCCATTTAATATACAAGTAGCCCATCACTGTCGCGTAACCTCGTAATGAAATTCTATTTTCTAGAGGTTTGCACGTTACGATTAAGTGACATTACAGACAGTTAAGCATTTGTATTGCTTTCCATATAAAATAAACGATCAGCTGTTTACATTGCATCTACATTTCTACATTTTCGATCGGCTAACGCGGCCTTTATTTGTCCAGTTACGAGGTGGTAAAGTGTTGCCGTTTTCAAAAAAATGTTTTTTTTTAAAGAATTTTTTGGAACTAAAAACTAATCAAACAAAAAAAAAGACAATTTCAAGTGATTATTATAGAAAATCGATTAATCTTTATATAAAAAAAAAAATTATTTAAAAAAAAAAATTCATCTGCAAAACCGGAAATGACCAATTTAAATCAAAATTTTTCATACTTAGTAATAATTTTTTTTTAATTTTTTAACCGAAATTAGCCTATAGTGTTCTTATTATATTGTAAAGGTTTTATTATGGGACATCTATTAGTTTAAAAGTCGTGCAAATTTCTTTACACTCATTCTTTTTAATTTTTCTAATTATATGTAAATAAATTTATTTGCTTATGAAGCCTTTGTCTTTTTTCTATATTACAGTTTTTAATAAATGTTTTTTTTTCTTTTTTTTTTTGGGAGGAAAAAATAAACTTTCAAAATTTTTATTTTTTAAAAATTATTAAAAAAAAACTGGAAAATCCAGTTAACTTTTTCCAGACATATAAAAACCAAGTTGCAAATAAAACAAGCCATAAATAATTAAAACCTCCCTAAAGGGAAGCGACTTTTTCCAGACATATAAAAACCAAGTTGCAAATAAAACAAGCCATAAATAATTAAAACCTCCCTAAAGGGAAGCGAACTGACACCAAAGTAGTCTCGTTATAGCTCTTTGGTGATAGAGACCGGATATAGTTCTAACACTTTTAATAAATGGGAATATCACTTTTACATGGTGGTTTCAGTGGAGGGGGTAAATTGGCACCTAACAGCCACCATTTGACAAGTCACACAACAATTCTCAAAGAGTATTATTTGTTCTAGTTTAACAAATCCCACAAATTTCCCGCAGGGTTGTTTACGACTTTTGATTTTATTTACAAAAGTCGAAAAATTTTAATTAAATTTAAGAATGTTGTTTTAAAATAATAAAACAACAGGTCAACTGTACACAAGAATAAATAAATTTAAGAATTTCATAAAACGCAATATTTGTGTGGGAGCGCCCCTAAGAAGTGGTGATAAAACAAAAAACTAATGGAGACCGGTCATATATTTGATCCCCTTAAGGGCGACTCTTGGGCAGTTATGGGACTTTTTCTTCAATATATTTCTAGTATGTATTGAAAATGTTGTATAGGAGCTACCTTAAGTAATGGAGATAGCGGGTAGGTTTGTTAGAAATAAATGATGTATATGAAAAAATAAGTGGAGTTGGCTATACATTTGACCCGTCTAGGAGCAGCCTACGCGCTGCAGGGGCTACATTTGTATAAGGCCCCTGCAGCATATACATCATTGAAATGAACAAAAACCATTTGCATTTAAGGCGACGATTTGCTATTCAATAATAAAAATAATTGTACATGGGGCCAGTCGTGACCCATGAATACAGGATAAGGCTTAAGTAAAATTGCTTCATGCTTTTAATTAAATTGCTGAAGTCATTAAATACAAAACTCTCAATGCATTAAAAAAAAAAACAAAAACACATTTTAAAAGTAGTTATCCTGATAAAACTTTGCAATTTTAAACCAGAATTACTTGGGTCTAATCGCCGAATACGATATCGAGTATACTCTCGTATCGAGTAAACTATCGTATTTTTCTGCATATGATAGACACTGAAGTATCGAATGAAAGCTCGAGAGATGTGTTTGGTAACTTCGACATCAAAAACTGCGTACTGCTCTTCTCCCCCAAAATACTGTTTTTAGCAACGTAATAGAAACATAAACGGCGAACAGCGAATTCATGCCATAATATTGTTTACTTCAAAAATAAGCATTCTCCTCGGATTCGTTGCCAGCCGGCAACTGCCTCTGTTGTGCGTTGGCGGTTGACGTCGAATCGTCGCACAGAAGAAGTTTACGATTGGTGGAGCCGGTGAAGATAATCGTGGCAGGCATCGACTTTTTTTTCGTGCTTCTTCTTTGCTACAATTTTATTATTATCTCTACCAACTTCAATTCGTAAAGTCTCGTCTTTCAAAAAGTCAAATTAAACTTGAAATTAAAGTGTTAAATCCAGTACTGTTTTTCCAAATCGATTTACTGCTTTTTTAAAAAATTTCAGTGAAATGTACTGTTTTTGGTCCAAAAAAATATACGAGCGTTTTATATGTATTAAATTTCGAGTGTCAGGCTACCAAAACAAAAAATTTTGCTCGATATCGTATGCGGTGATCAGACCCCTTCTTTAGTAAAAATGTTTTTTTTTTTAAGGGAGTGGTCTTTCAATACGTAACCTGCTTCCATTATACACTTGCTCATTTTGTATAACGTTTGCTATGTCAAACAGCATTTAAGAACCTACAATTATATTCTATTACGATATTTTTTGTTTAAATTAAATTTTGTATATTAACAAAAATTGCTTCAACTAAAGGTAAAGGTTTAGTGATAAAGCGTTTTTATGAGTTTTACGACAAATACTTCAAATTATCTTATAATGAAAATAATAGCATTTATTTTTAGTTTAGAAAATGTAATAGTGGTATTAAGTTTATCTTATCTTGCATGTAAGAGGTTCTTGATTTAAAAAAGCAGTAGTATGTTATTTAGTTTATCTTATCACTATAAACATATCGACAAAAGTTTACAACTTGTAAGCGTTGGGTTGAGTTCAAAAATATCTGAATACTTTGCAATCAAAGTTAAAAATGTATCATCAAGTTTAACGATGCACAGTTTGCTTACTGTGTATTAGGGAGATCGATCGGTTATTATTCGACCGGTTTTAACCGGTTATTTTTGCTTTGCCCAAGTCGGTTATTTTAAAATGCCCATTTTTCGAATATCGAATAATCCGGTTATTTTGGTATAATAAACCGGTTATTTTAATAATTTTTTATTTATTTATTTATTTATTTAAGTCTATGGATATATGTAAATCCTTACAGACTAGAATTTAATTACAAATAATATTATCTATTAGGTAAAGTATTCAAAAACAAAATAATACTACGTTTAATGACATTAACATTCAAAGAAAAGTCAATAAAATTATACATTTCATTAAAATCCTTGCATATTCTCAGAAAAGGATCAGAATTAGCGTAGTTTGTGCGGAAAGTCTGAAGATACAATGGTATGAAATTGCGAGTTGATCGTTGAGGAACGTTGACATTAACATTATTAAGCAGGAATTCAGAACAAACATTACCATTAAGCAAATTAATTAATATACATTTCCATTACTCTGGGTTTAGATGTACCCGTAATTTAAGTGTTTTCTAATTGAATATTGGTCAAACTTAAACTTTTAATGAAGAATGTCAAAATAAAATGTAACAAAAACTATTCAAAATACAAAAACGTGTGCAGTTAAAGAGGAAGAATTTGTGCGAGAGTATTCTAAATATTAAATATATTTTTATGTAAATGATATCTCTAGATATTTTTCGAACAAAGACACAGTAAGGTGCTTGAAGTGCTTTAAAATTATAAGTTACAAAGGTTCTTCCATGTCACGACTTATTAATCACCTTTAATTAGTATACATGCTTGACATTAATGTGATCCAAATGAAACTTAACTCCGGTCGAAGTAGTTCTAAGGAGACGACAAATAATACTTTACTAAAATACGCTGCAAAAAATGAATTATTGGGTGAAATATAAGCCCGTTGTGTTGCCGAGGACGAAGTGCCCGTTAAGGCACTTAAAACTCTTAAGTAGTTCTAGCATCTCTTCATGCTGAAAACTACAACATTACGGCGGAATCAACCATATGGGAAAAATTTCTACCAGTTTTATTTATTAAAATGCCATGAACTAAAAATCATAAATGAAGAAATCAAGTAATGTCATGTTTTAAATTGTAGTCGACGAATTGACAAATATTTTACACAAAAAAATGGCCAGTTTACTATTCGTTTCTATAATGCTGAAACAAAATAATTTAAAATAGATAATCCTGGCTAAAAGGTTTTGTTTGCAACTTTTTAAAAATATGGTTGATTTATATAGAGCGCTTAACCACCAACAAATTAATACTCATTCAAAATAAATTTGAGAGAATATTTCAAATAATAACTTTATAAAATTCCTATAATTTATTTGCTTTTGCAAAACGTTTGTCTAGATCAAATATCATTCAACAGTTCCTAAATTACATTATACAAATATCTTCTTACAAATAAAGTTTAGTAAATCAATAAAAAAATTTTGAAAGTTTACCTAGAGTTTGATCCATTTACTGGTCCCACTTTTCTAAGTCATATTTATGTATTTTGTTGGTTCCTTACCTTTGCAAACTGTTTTGTTTTTATTCAAATTAACGTTTTATTTTAAAAACATAATTGCTTTTTGTGTTTTTAAGTATTCGAATTAAAAACGGTTAACCGGTTATTAAAAAAATGATTAACCGAAAACCGGGTTTTTTAAAATAGCAACTATTCGTAATATTCGAAAACCGGTTATTGAAAAAAGTCGAATAATCGATCTCCCTACTGTGTATGCAACGATAGCTTTTCAAGGGCACTTTGATGCAAAGATGTGGGAAAGATCAACAGTGTGACAAACAATGCGTTTACCAACTACCGTGAGTGTGAGAGAAACTAGCACACACAGGTAGCAATTTCAGTGCCTAATGCAACAAGAATATGCCCTCGTCCTTTGCTTAGGAGTTTGATATATCTAATCGCTGCTGCTATTGGAAAAATGCTAGCTCAATCTGTTGAGTAGAAACAGCACATAGGGATGGTTCTCCTACAAGTGGTGAAAAATCAGCCCTTTAGTTGAATTTTAGGATATTCATTCCCGCAAGAGGGTCTGGCTCCTGTCGCCCCATATGACAAGGTCTCAAGAAATCACAAAGACTTCACCAGGCAAGTCATTTTGGAAGTTTGTCGAATCCGAGAAATTTTCAATACCAAATAGAGAATATCGACACAACAGACATTGCCATGCTTCTCAAGCCCATCTACCATATTCTCTTCAAATAACTCCATGGCAGTTTTCCTATAAAAAGAAGAAGATAAAAGAGAAACTATACCTATCGACGGCTTTTATATGGACGCGTCCTGTTGCTGGGCACTATGCTAATTTCGATTTGTTTCGGATTCAGGCCTTAAACACAGTTATTTTTCCCAGTGGATGTAACAAGAAGATCCTCAAGATGGTTTTCTACTATTACCCCAGAGATTTGTAGCGGATGCCCCGGGGGATATGGTTTCGATTTGCGTAAGCACCTGCCATTTGGCCTAATCTCTTGGTGGATCTCAACCACCTGGTGTGTAAATGAGGATTCATTTGCTCACACAGGTAGCAATTTCGAATGTATAACCCCGCCAAAGATTATACACTCACTCTTTGTTTCAAGGTCGGAGCAATTTAACCTCTTCCGCCTTCCATCAAATCTTTGCATCTTCTGACAAATAGCAACAGCATCTTGGGATCCCTCGATTAACCGAAATTTACCGCAAGGTGAAAGGTCAGTCGTTCACAGGACGTCACCCTACTCGCAATTGTTGAGTTAAGCCACAGCCACGACGTGCTCTCCTTAATAGTATCTCTTTGCCAAAACTGCTGTTGAACTCATCCCTCATTCGCGACGATGAACAACTTGGTGAAAAACAACCTTCCAACGGAACAGCATGGCTTCCGCAAAGACAATCATCCTGATGACACGAAGCATTTGTCGCAAAAAAAATTATCAAAAACTTTGCCATTTCAAACAATGTGTTTAATTAAATATTAAATTGTATTTAATTAAATATTGACAATTCCCAACAACAATTCTACAATTTTAAATTACTTTATTTTAAACGAAAAAATAATTTAATATTTTTTATTATTTAATTATTATTTTAATTAACAATTTATTTCAAAACAATTTAAATATTAAAAAAGTCAAAATTATATTTTAAATTTTCTTTCAACTAAAAAATAATTGATTCAATTATCACATTAATTAAATTTAAATACTTTTTAAAGCATTTTTTAATTGATAAAATACTTTTTTCTGTGTAGTTTTGAAAAATGCGTATCAAATGTGTGTATGTTTTACAATTTATAAAATTCTGTTAGATAGTTTCGGGATAGGCATTGCCACCTATCTCCCCTTGTGGCCCTATTTTTTTTAAAAAAATGTAAAGCTTATGTATCCATATAAATATGGATCTATATATTTCATTAAAATTGGTTTGATAGTGGGCACAAGGACTCTTTTCGGGAAAGCAGCTTGTATGGGGGCTATATGAAATTATGGACCGATTCGCCACATTTTCAATAGGCTTTGTCCTTGTGACATTAGGAACCTATGTACCAAATTATCTTAAAAATTGCGACCTGTACTTTGCGCACAATGTTACTTGAACAGCCAGCCACCCGGAAGGACATTGACAGATCGACCTAAAAAGTGATGCTGAGTCGATCTTTATACTTTAAGGTCTATGATCACTATTTTAAGGTATTAAACACATCAGCACAAAATCATAATACCCTCTCCACTATTGTGGTATGGGTATAAAAAGCAGTTAAACTTTTTTATTATTGCCATTTAAAATTGTATTTATCAGTAGCTGATAGTAGTGGATTTTAAAAATCTAGCCAAGATAAGAGAGATATTCTGTAATCGTAAATAAAAATTTTTTGCGTACCAATGTTTTTGTTGGTTTATCAATTATACAATTTTTTAAATTTTCCTAATATTTCGCAAAATAAAAATTCTTCGAAATTGGCGAAGCAATATTTCAAATATCGATTTTAAATTTTTACAGAATCATTTCCTTGCTATATTTAACCATTTAAAAGGTACTACATTAAAAACAAGTTAGACTGCCTGGGGGAACCGAACGGACTGCCGGGTATCACGGACGCCGTGGCCGGTGCTTAGGAAGTTCGATTCGGAGTCGCTGCTGGGCAGGAGTAGGGTCTGCGTTAGGACCATGATAGAAATTATCACGGGCCACTGCATGATAGGCAGGATGGCGATGAGGATGGGATCCGACTTGTCGGATATGTGCGGGTTGTGTGAGGATCCTGAGGAGTTAGAGACAGTTGAGCACATTCTGTGCCACTGTCCCAGGCTACAGGGCAGCAGGCTGAGGTGGCTGGGCAGCAGGTTCCTAGGCGAATTAGGGGATGTATCGGGCTGTGGACTCGAGAGTCTGATAGGTTCGTAATGGAGTTGGCCTGGCTGCGTGGCAGAAGACTGGGTGCTAGCCGCACATAGGGCGGATTTGTGTTGAATGGGGTTTCTTTCTGGGGGTTGGCCCGATATCTTCTGTTCTTATCTATCATTTTTATCTGTTCTTATGTTTCGCTATTTATTTCACCTACTTTCCATCTATCTATATCTAAACAAGGCGTCACAATGGACCAGCCTTTTTACCTACCTGCCTACCTAGAGTGCTATGTTCGGCTGTGTCGAATGTTTGTCACCCTCCACCGACAGTTAGAATATATGAGAGCTATAAATTATTCATTAATCTTTATAAAAACGGACGCCAGTATAAAAATTAATTCCGGTTTAAGCCAATTGGGCGACAATCAGACAGTGTTATGCTTTTATTTCTAGTAATTTGAACTAACTTGAATAAAATATCATGATTCGAAAGAGTTTATGCCGAACTTAAATGATTTTCAAGAGGGGAATTTATATTAGACCCATGGTAAACTATGGACTTATCTTCACGAAATCCTGTAGAGCGATTTCTGTTATTAAAAATATAAATGGAACAAATTTCAATACAGTATTCAAATTTTTTTAGCGTTTAATGTGCTTTTCAGAAGACTGCTTAATATGGGATCTAAAGTAAATATAGACCGATAATAAGAAAATTGCATGATATTATTTCTGGCCATATGCACCAAAATTGGACCAATTTTTACCACAATATCTTCTGCTACGGTTTTAGGCGTATTTAAATAATTTTCCAGAATGAGCATAATATTAGACATTATATGGTAAATTATGGACCGAGACAAGAAATATTATAGTATTATTTTTAGTCCTATAAATCTTAGGCGTTAAATTGTTTTTCAGTAGCATTATTTCTTATGTTTTTTAACATACTAAACTGTTTTCCGAATGTAGATTTTATATGTGGCCTTTGGTAAATTATGGATCGATCTGCACGAAATATTGGAGTATGATTTCTAGCCTTATAAAACTGTGACGTAACAAATTTTATTATGATAGCGTTATTTGTTACGGTTTAAGACGTTCAGTATGATTTCTAGTCATATAGAGCGAGTTTGTGCAAAATCTTATATCATGCCGTGCATTATGCCATCTTTTATGTTAGTTTTTGTAGCAAAATTGTAAATTTTTCAGGTTGGTTGTAATACATTTTGATTCATAGCTCTCCTCTTGCTGGATTTCAATCCCAAACTGCTTAGGATAACTAGAAGCAATTTGGCATCAACATTGTTCTTATCTTTTCAGTTTTTCGAAAGCGAGCGTGTTTTCAACAGAAGGACATGTCTAAGTCGACCTAGAATTACTCAAGAAACAAGAATATCAGCCATGTCACAGAGCTTAATTCCGTTCGGAAGTGGAATTAATTCCGTATTTTGCTTCTATGGAAAATGTAAAACGAAAATTTATTTCGGAATGATACCACTTTAATTTTTCAAAGTGGAATTCATATTTAAAGCATTTTTCAGGTGTACAAACTATTCAAAATACATTGCTATCAGTAAAGCACGCTGTCTTTTTGCTTCCTTATCTAAAATAAATATAATTTTATGTGAATTAAATAAAAAAAATTTAATTTTCCTAATGCTTTCCAAAAAAAAGAAACATAAACGGAATTTGTCTATTTAATGTTGCCATACTTTAATTCTTTCTTGCCATATTTAATACACAAAAAGTGGTTTCATATTTTTGTGAGGTTTAATGAATCCGAACGGAATCTATAGAAGCTAAAACCATTCCGATCGGAATGGTTACTACGGAATCATTTCCATTCCGAACGGAATTCATGACATGCCTGTATATGTACTTTATGGGGTCTTAGATGCATTATTCATAAGTTTCACACGGAATGACAAACTTAGTATACCCTTATTAACCACTTGTGGTGGAGGGTATAAAGAGGGCTTAAAGTCAAATCAGAAACAGAGTCATATACATTTTGCATCAAGGTTAGAGAGGGAGTTGGAGTCGGAGTCGCACTTAAAAAATTCCAGGGTTTGGAGTCGGAGTTAGTACTTTTTTCTGACGACTCCACAGTCCGGGAAAAATCATAGATTACTTTAATTTCAAAGTATAAAAATCAACTTTAAAAACATGAAAATTACAAGAAAAAAAAACATGATCCACTTTGCTAGCTATTAGGGTGTTCAGTCGATTAATTCTTGTTTGCCTTGAATTAATCGCCTAAAATTGTTCGATTATTTTAAAATTGCTGATTTAGATTAAAAGATTAATCGAAGAATTTATGCCGATTAATCGAATAACAATACATTAATGGTTTTCTGTCAAATGTATAATTTTTTAAAGTGTTAAATCAAATAAATAAACCAAATGTATGTGTCCGTTGGAATTAAAAAAAAACAGTCATATTTAGTGAGTAATTCACATGAAAAAATATTCTGTAACCAGTAACTTTTTTTTGATTACTGAAATAATGCAGTAATCCTTTAATTTTTACTTACAATTGAAATAAATGCAAAAAAAAAATGTTTAACCCTGGAGCTACACGTTCAATCACTTTCAAGTGGTTCACAGGCTGCTCTCAATTTGATACTCAATTTCATTTTAAAAATGCCCCGACAAAGAAACAACTCAAAAGAGTAGTATGACTCAAAGTATTTTGTAAAAAAGAACTAGATTTTTTTTAATAAAGCACATTTATTTTTTAAGAAATATATTTCTAACAAAGAAAGCACCAACGTTGATTTGTGGTCAGTTGTTAAATTGAACGTAAAATTGGCCAACAAATGGAAAGGTAAAATTTTGAGAGCAAGCTCGTGGTCAATTTAAAAATGTGAGTGCCTTAGTAACAAAAGGGAGAGAGTATGGCAAATTAAAAGAAAAGACAAAATTTGATTGTGTGGCTTCCCAGTAAAGCAAACATTTAAACAACATTTTATTTTTAAAAGATTAATTTAAAAGATCTGTTACATTTTTATATTACATATTACATTTTTCAAAATAATATACTATTTGTAGCCCCAAGTATTCTTTTTAAAATGACGTACAAATCATCTTCGTATGTGCAGTAGTTTTTCAGATATTGAAAAAATAAACTCAACACATTCGGCTAATTCGGCGAAATTATGACATTTTGAATATGCCATAACTTTTGCAAAAAAAAATTGAAAATTTTTTTTCGTTGATATATGTTTCTTAGAGAATGAAAGGAACCTTCACACCAAATTTCATTCAAATCAAAGAGGGTCGGATCCCGCTCTTGGTCGATTTGACATGGAATTACCCATAAATTGCTACGTTTGTTTTGTTTTTTGTTAATAAAATATTAAAATACTTGTAATTAATAATGTATATTTACTCAAGTACCAATTTTTTCTAAAATTATCGAAAAGAAATCTCTTAATTTATAAAATTTCTGGATTTTTAATTATTCGATTAATCGATTAATTTTAATATATTATTCGTTTAATCGAATAAGTCAAAAATGCCAAATATCGATTAATCGTTTAATCGAACAGCGAAAATCCGATTTTTTGAACACCCTAATAGCTATCCAAGAGCCAAATTAAGAAATCAGTTGTATGTTTTGAAGTGTAAGCTATAAATTGGCATCAAAGTTTTATTGAAATTAAAAAAAAGATTTTTGGCCGGAATGACCAGAGTGTTTATTGGTTAAAAAAATGGAAAATCTTTATCGTTGGATATAAGTCAATCGCCTTTACTTACGATCAACGAAAAACTTATTCAATAATTTTTGCTCTTAGTATTTAAACAAAACATAACATTTTATTAGCAAAAACAAAATTTTTAATCAAATTGATGCAGTATTACATAATTGTATTCATGAAAATACATACATATTTTATTTTTATTTAAAAAGAACTCTGACATTTCTTGGAATTACAAAAATTCAATACACAATTTCATTTAACTCATATTCCTTTCACTATTTATTCAAAATAACTAAATGAAAAATACTCACCAACAAGTATAAAGAGCAGAAAGCTGAAACTACCAGTTCAACCAAAACAACAAAAAAACTTATTTAATCTAAAGCTCTTGGAAACAACAATATAAAAAGCGTCAAAAACAACGAAAAGAAAACGCAGTAAATGTAAAAAAAAAAACAGAAAATCGCAAAAATAGAAGAAAAAACTTGGAAATGTCAGTTGGTATGTGCAGGTCTGTGTGTTTAATCTTTTGAGCCGTGAATTTGGTATATCGGTGTGTGTTGTTTAATACCCTCTACCACAATTAGTGGTGATTGGAGATATACTAAGTTTGTCATTCTGTGTAAAACTTTTTTAATATTCATTTAAGACCTCAAAAAGTATAAATATTCCGGGCGCTTTAGTAATTCTAATTTGATTTAGCCCTGTCCGACTGTTGAAATCACACTCACTTTCGATCAATCAAAGGAAATAACAAGCAAATTGGTGTTAAACTCTTTCGAGTTCTCCCAAGCAGTTTGGGATTGAAATTCAGCATAATCGGTAGGAAAACAGCTACGAACCCAAATGTGGAAAGACCTCCCTTAAAATTAATATTTTTGTTACAAAAACTATCAGAAAAAAATGACAGAATGTACCGATTCTCATTTTATTTTTGACAAATTCGTTTTATATGACTGCAAATCGTACTAAAAATGTTTGTGAAGGTCGGTCCATAATTTACCACAGGCTCCATATAAAGTCCTCTATCGAAAAACACTTAAGAACGTCTAAAACCTCAGCGAATCATGCTATTGCAGTTGAATTTAGTCTGTCACAGTTTCATACAATAAGAAGCCACTCTGCTAAATTTCGTAATGATCGGTCAATAATTTACTATACACGCAGAGAAAAAATATGTTTGGGCATGGTTACGGCAACTACACAATGTTTATTGTAACAATATATTGTTGTCGTACACAAAATATTGTTATTTTTATTTAATCCAAATTTAGATATTTTTAATTAGGCTTAAGTTCATTGAATTTAATTTTCAAATTAAATTAAAATTAGTCCATAATTACCAATAGGCCCCATATGAAGCCCAATAACTTCAATACCCCTAATAATATTTCTGACACAAATCATGATATTTTATTTAAATTGGGTAGCTAATCATAATTCTGTGAGGTCAGGTTTTATAAAGATTGGCTTATATTTTATAGATACCATTTACAGCACACACCTGAAATATTCGAACTTTTGGTAGAGAGTGTTTAAGATTCGGCACATCCGACAATAACCCTCTTACTTGTTAATTCTTGTAGTCGTCGTTGTTCTGTTATCCAACTTAATGTAAAAATATCCTTGAACAAGAACAGACTCACACTCAATTATACAAATGCACGCACACTCTAAAGATTTCAATGAATTTTATAAGTTGATGTTTGGTTGTTGTTGTTGTCGTTGGTTTGTTATTTCTTGTCAGTTTTGTTGTTGTAAACATAGATATCGAAGACAATGCATAATACATATGTATGTATGAATAAATGTACTAGCAATGTTCATGCAACCATATCCTAAATGAATACATACATATCGTCACCTAACATCCAAAAGGACGTAACAAAAAAAAAAAAAGTTAGAAATAGAGTTTTTGATTGATATTTGTTCGTTTTATTAAATTACATTTTCACAAAAATGGAGACTTTACTAAAGAGATTTCCACGCCACCTTTTTGTTATTGATTTTGTAAAGGTTTTAGCTTCTCCTGCAAAAAATTAAAGTGTTGTTACGCCCTTTTGCATTTTAGGTGACGATATATACCCAGACGTCAAGAACACATATATTGCACAGTGGGTATGATTTTCTACTGAAAAGGGAATTTGTGGAAATATATTTATATATTTTCTATACATAAATTTTGATTGTAATTTTACAAACATGCCACTGCAAATTTTAACAGAAATATAAGCATAAATGACTGAACAAATTAAAGAGTTTTAAAATTAAAAAAAAAAAAAAAAAAAAAAAAACGATGGATTGAAAATAACAGTTCCCATTAAGAACTTTATTTAAAAAATTCAAGTGCTTTAGATATTGCGGGAATTCAAGTAAAATTGCAGTTTACAAAAAAATTTTAAGAAATATTTATTTTTTTTTTAATTTTGTGTTGCTTAACACAGAAAAACTTAAAAATTGTCTCTAACCACCAAATTCATAGAATCAATCAAACAATTTGTTGATTTTGCACATATTACCAAAATGATTATACTGATTACTTAAAATTGTAAAAATTTAAAATTGTACATATTTTTTTATTATCAAAGTTGTTTTTGGGAATACTATTATTTATTAACAGATTTTGTTTGTTGTGCTTAATTCCCTTTTTAAATAATTGATAAAAAATACTGAAATTTATTGTTGGAGGATAAGCTGTTCCTATGCGCATTTCACTGGTTGCTTAGGCCAGATCATCAGGAAACGTTCACCTAAATAATTTTAGAAAAGCCAAAGCTATCAGCAAACAAAACAACAGAGGGAATGAGAATTACCTACAAACACTCAAAAAGTCTTCTTTGCAACGATATCAAAGCTTAAACAAAATACCAAACAATAAATCAGTGATGAGTTTATCTTTTCTTATATTTCCCGCTACATTATTTGGAATTCTCCCAACATTAATTGTAGTTGTAAGTGGGTAAAGAAAAAACATATTAAAAACAAAAACAAAGTGCTTTTATTGTTTTCGCAAGAAATCAAAATAAAAACAATTTGCCAGTTCAGTTTTTTATGCACGTGCACTTGCTAAAATTTATTATCAAAGTTGTTTTTGGGAATACTATTATTTATTAATATATTAAAAATATATTTCAATAAATATATTTTTAATTTAAATTAAAATATAAAACAAAAAACTTTGCCGTTTCCAGGCGCGGATTCAGGGGGGGGGAAAGGATATTTCCCCCCCCTAAATTATAAAAATATGTTTTGCTTATTTCGATAATACACGAATTTCCGAATGTACAAAATTTTTGGAAATCCCATCAAGTTTTTTTTTTTTTTGTTTTTTATAGAATCTCTAATCAAATTTTCAATAATTATCCAAGTATTTATCCTAATAGTTATTTATTATATATTTCCAATGAAACATCTAGTTTACTGTATTTAAATACATATTATTCTACATTCAATCCCAGCAAGTGCCATATTTCCGAAAAATAAACGTTTGGGTTGAATATGCGAGCGGTTGAATTATTAATATTATAATTCATTACTTAATTTTAAAATTAGTGAAGCATATTCCTTCTTCCAAAATTTTGTTAACAATTGCATAAGTTTTTTTTTTGGTCGAAAAATTGGTCAAACAATTTAGTATGATGTAGTCAAATAAATTGTTTCAAATAAAACAAAAACATTAAAAATAAATAAAATTATTTTTATAGCCATAACGTTATTTAAAAAGATTAATTTATTTTAATTTATATTGAACTGATCTTATATTCAGTTTTACCTTATTGTTGAGTTTTTTTTTAATATAATATAAACATATCGTTTTTAATAAACTTTTAAAAACAAATTTTTTACTTGCTTTGTACCATAAAAATTCCCCCCCTCCCCCCCCCCCCCCCCAAGACTCAAGCTGGATCCGCGCCTGGCCGTTTCTAACAATATGTTAATTGATTTACGGCCAATTGCACCAAATTCCGTTAAAGCTAACTATTACTTTAACTTCCAGTTAACAATATATTTTTAACAGTTATAACTGATAGTTAATTATAATTGAACTTGATGAAATTGGCCGTTATTTAAATAAAGCTAAGCGTTTGACAATTCCCAACAACAATTCTACAAGTTTAAGTTATTTTATTTTAAACGAAAAAATCAATTAGAGATTTTTTGTTATTTAATTAATATTTTAAATTAAATGTAATTGAAAACAACTAAAATCTTAATTAAATCAATATTCTTTTTTTAATTTTCTTTCAATAAAAAAAATAATTGATTCAATTATCCCATTAATTATATTGAAATATGTTTTAAAAAAATTTTTTTATTGAAATAAAAAAAAACTACTGATAATTTTTTCTGTGAATACAAAAAAAAAAAAAAAAAAAAAAAAAAAAATTTGAAAATTTTCAACAATGCTTGCATAATTAAAATGATTTATTTATAGTATGTTTTTATTAGGGAGGTAAGGAAAACCGATCGCGATATATCGGCGATACTTCAGATTTTCTGATATATCGGTATCGGCAAAATTTTACTGTCGATACGACGATACTTAAAAAATATTTTTTTGAGTTTTTTTGAACAAACAGTTTAATTTTCTATGCTTATTTTTTGCATAACTACTAAAGCCTCTAGTACACGGAATGTAAAAAGCCACATGCGCATGTGGTTCTGACGTAATTTTGACGTCAATGCAAAGCCACAATAAGCATTGCGTGTTGTGTGATGACGTCAAAATTACGTCAGAACCACATGCGCATGTGGCTTTTTACATGCCGTGTACTAGAGGCTTAAGAGTTATAACGCATTTAAAAGCAGCATATAATAAAACCACAACAGAATAATAAAATTTTTTTGTTTAAATTCTTAGTCGTTTTGCTTTGCACCATAGTACAGACCTTAAAAAAATTGTTTTTGGACTTTTTAAAATATTGATGCGCTATTAGAGCTAACACTTCAAATTTTGATCGCAATGTACAGCCTACTTTGACTGATTGAGTGTAGGAAAGTTTGCAAATGTCGTTATTAGTTTTCATTACAAATATTTGGCTTTTTTTATAACGAAATCTGGGTAACCTATTTTTTAATAAAATTTATAAATAACATTTTTTTCGGTCTTTGAAAACTGACACTCTTTTAAGTCAACCACATTATTTTTGATAATTTTTTCCGCATCCTTCATTTAAAATTTTTGGTAAATAAAATTTTCTAAAAACAATATAACAATAAAAAGGACACTATTTGGCAAGCTTTAGAAGTTTTATAATGTTGAAATGCTTTAACACAGAGTAGTATAAAGGCTCACAAGTATGTGCTATGAGTTTCACAACCAAATTAGGCCAAGTTTTTTAATTACCTTTTTACTGATTCCAATAATTACAAATTTAAAACTTTTCAATGTGTGAGAAGCCCATAAAAATAAAAATATTTATGAAAAAGTAACAGCTAAATATTATTGAAAACATCGAGCAAATCTCAAAAAATGAAAACGTTAATACTGCGACCTAAAACTACTTTACCCAAGTACTATGTTTTATTGCTTTACGAAAAGAAATAACAAAGTTATAGGGTTTTTGCCGAAATTCCCTAATGTGCATAATCATGAAATGTTCTCTCATTTCTAAATCTTGTAGGGTTTTGAACGTTGTAAGATTTCTCTTTTTTTCATTAGTTTTTACTTAAGAGGAGCTGAGAGATAGTTTGGATCTCGAAACATTTGTAGAGTCGTAGATCCGCTTGCGTACGAGCGCAATGTCATGTTTTACCCAAACTTGAAGAAAATGGGCCTGTTCGGAAATGCATCACTGCCCTGCATCTGATGCGCATCTATGATTAGTTTGCGATGCTCATGCAAATCAGCTTGGCATCAGCTTGTTTGCCGCCCGTATTGGTTATATTATTGAACACAATATGCATCAGGAATTTTTGTGATGCGTGTTTTAGATTTGTTTGCGCATCATCTGCATTTGTTATGTATTTTCGAACAACTGACATTTGCAGTGATTCTTAACCGAACGCGCTGCGCATCAGATGCAGCACAGTGATGCATTTCCCAACAGGACCAATGTCGCAGAAAGATTTAAGTTTTCAAATGAGTACTGTCGCATCTAAGAGATTATTTTCCACTGCAGGTCTTGGGGGCTACTCTCTATTGCGATGCGAATCAGGGGTGCCAGAAAATTTTTATGAAAATTCGGCATATTTCCAAAAAAATAAAAAAATCGGCATTGTCGGCACTTCAATGAAAGAAATTCGTCAAAAAATCGGCAAATTAACAATATCCCTTTTAAGAACAATATTTTTATTAACACAAAAAATAACAAAACATAATAATTCAGCATTAACTTACATATAACCCATATAAAAACAAAAAAATTAATATTTTTATAAATAAATTGTAGTTAATTTAAAAAAATTTTGTACATAAAGTTAAAATTGTTTTTATAGTTGAAATGTTTTGTTTTCAACATTTTATTGTAACAAATATTTTAAAGATACATATTTGAGTTTAATAGTTTCATTACATCCATTTATTAAAATTAAATTAAATTTTTAGTAATCTTTAGAAAAAAGAATTCCTTCAAAGGACTCATTTGCCAGGGAACATCGAAATTTGGTTTTATTGAGGTTGACTTGGCTAAAAATGCTTTTCACATTTGCGGAAGAATGTGGAAGGACCATAATTTGTGGTACAAAGTTTGACAGCACTGGAAATGCATCCGTAGAATCCCACGTTTTATGTCTGAAATGTGTTTGCCAAACAGTTTGCCAATTTACTTCAGTTCCTTCTAAATCTTCTTACAAGTTTAAAAATTTTAGCTCTCTAAATTCAGGGTCTAAAATTTGTTTTTCTTTTTCAGAAATAAAGCTGGGGAACTCTTTCAGAATTGCCATAAAAGAAATATTTTCCTTTTTCATAATTTTGTTAGGGTTAATCATATTTAAAGATTTATAAGATTTTTGTTTAAAATCAAAACGTTTGATTTGAAAGTTCTATATAAAAATAAATGCAGTTATTAACAATTTTGTTAATTTCGCTTTTGTTGAGTTTTGATTTTGATAGTAACTCATTAGCCAATAAGCCCAAATACTCCTCATCTAAATTCAAAAAATTCTTGGTATTCAGAAATTTCGTTAAGTAAATTAAATTTTTTAATCGTTTTTTATAAATTTAGTTAATACAGTTTTAAAAAGACTTTCCATTTGGTTGTATAGGTTATGACAAATGCTGCAAAGTTGCCCAAAATTAATCAATTACACGGTAACAAGCAAAGTTACCGTGGTTTTAGTGTTTATAAAAAAATCGGCAAATCGGCACTTTGCTAATTTTAAGGCAAAAATCGGCAAAATGCCGATAAAGCGGCAAATATGGCAGGCCTGATGCGAATACTATTTCGATGCGAAAGCTAAATGCTTTAAAAATCAAGGATAGCGCGGATTTCCAGTAATGAAATGACAAAATATTTAAAAAAAAATTTTGAAATTGGAAAGTTTAAATAAAAGAAATAATGATGATTTGCGAAAAGAAAAAAATAAAAAGATGCGAAAGACAAATGCGCAAACGCACTTAAGAGTACCACGCACTAGATTTGCTACAATTTTTTTTTCGCATCGCAATAGAGTGTAGCCCCCCTGGTTAAAACGGATTTGTGAAATCTACTATTTCCGCCAAAGTTCTTGTATAAGTTTGTCGTTGTAATTTCCAGCAATTAGGATCTTGGTATACATATATATTCTAGTTCCTTATGAAAAGCGGAGTTTATTAAACGATGACAGCTAATTTGTCCATCTGTTTGCCTGAAGAAATGGATTTTCCTAAGACTCCAGATATGATGGAGACTAGGTTGATAAATATTTATATCACATATAGTCCGTAATAGCTTGCCAGATCGGTCGATAAATGCCTGAGACATAAACAAAACCCACGACTGCATCCAATTTCAACCATAAACTTTAACTTGTTTAAATCTTCTTACACAGAAAAAAGTTTTTTTTATCAATTAAAAAAATGTTTTGAACAGTATTTAAATTTAATTAATATGATAATTGAATCAATTATTTTTTAGTTGAAAGAAAATTAAAAATATAATTTTGATTTAATTAATATTAAAGTTGTTTTGAAATAAATTTTTAATTAAAATATTAATTAAATATCAAAAATTATTAATTGAATTTTTCGTTTAAAATAATTTAAACTTGTAGAATTGTTGTTGGGAATTGTCAATATATAATTAAACTAGCTGACCCGGTCCGCGTTGCTGGCCCTAAGCAAACATTAGTGTTGTATTACCAGACGACTTAAATTAATCTTTAAACTAAATTTATGGCCTTTAAATAAAAATCCATGAAATACCTATCATAAAGTAAAAACCTAAGTTGGACCATGGCGATCATTTTAAAGAAAAAATCGCCCAAATCGGTCAAGCCGTTCTCCAGTTATGCGCTTAATAGAAAAAGCGGGCATAAATGTAGGCGTGGTAAATTTTCCTTTCGATGAAAACTTAAAGTTGATTAATACGAATTTTGAAAGAAAAATAAGTCAACTCGATGGAGCCGTTTTCTGATTTTAGGTAAATCGAAAAAAGTGGGCGTAAAAGTGGGCGGGGCAAAATTTTCTTTCCGTAAAAACCTAAGTTGGACCATGGCGATAATTTCAAAGAAAAAATCGGTCAAGCCGTTCTCAAGTTATGGATTTTGCCACGCCCCTCCGCCCCCAGGCCATTAATTTAAATAATAACTATCCTATCATCTAAGTTGGACCAAATTACATATATATGCCAATTTTCATGAATATCAGTTGACTAGTTTTTGAGTTTATTCGAAACATACACAGTGACACGGATTTTTTATATATTAAGATAAGTTAACACATTGTTTGAAATGGCAAAGTTTTTTGATAATTTTTTTAGTTAAAATTTAAAATATCATTTATTGAAAAAAAAAAATATTCACAATTTTATAATTTTTAGTAATCAATATAATTATTTCGGTAATAGGAGCAAAATCAACAACCTGTTTGCTTTTTATTATAAATTTCATATAAATTTGGTGATTATAGAAAATTTTTAATATTTTCTGTGTATAAAATATTAGAAATTCCATAAAACTCTTTGTACTTTTTTTTATATGTAATTACGTTTCTGAGAAAAATTATTTGTCGAAAACT
Organism: Pollenia amentaria; assembly: GCA_943735925.1. Lineage (NCBI taxonomy): Eukaryota > Metazoa > Arthropoda > Insecta > Diptera > Polleniidae > Pollenia > Pollenia amentaria. The sequence goes on along the minus strand of OX031009.1, from coordinate 203,338,803 downwards.
TTAAATTATAATGCAATACAATGTAAATTCAAACAACATATCGCAGTTCAAGCCCTGGTTCAGCCAAAAAATAAATATTAACAATAAATTTTAATTTATCACAAAATTCCTTCCTTCATTAATGAAAATTAAATTTAACGAACTTGAGCCTGATGAAAATGAAAATGAAAAATTTGGATTAAAAATCATAAACAGTTCGATTAACAACAAACAAGCAAATTTATGAACTTGTTATTTCAAAATATAATGTTTATTTAAAAAATATGGTTCCTTACATTTCTCTATATTTATTTATATAGTTGGTTGTTTTCAATTTTCCGTATTTTTCTATCAACCTACCTGCTTGTCTGTGTGGCTGTGTCACTGTTCGTGTATATTTACAGTGCTGCAAAAAGCTAAAGACAAAAGTGCAACGAAAAGAAAAAAACAGGAAGCAACTCATTGAGCCAAGTTCGTTTATTTTCAAAAAAAAAAAAAAAAAAAAAAAAAAAAAAATTAAAGAAGATGGAAATAAAAGATTAACTTGCAAAAGAATACACCATAAGCCCAACTACATGAGGATTGTTATATGTATATATGAATAAGAATAAATATGTAGAGTGTGTATACATAGTAAATAAACTATTATATAAGTTAATGCAACAATACAAAATTAACTATAATAAAACAATGTTAACAACATTACTAAAGACACTGTGTAATAGTTTAACTACAAATATAGTAAGTAATTTATTGCAGAGTATTGTTTTATTAAGGGAGAGCAATAGTTTAATAAGGTTATGGGAAGGTATGTGAGTTGCTAAAGAGTCCGTACACAGAGCGAAAGAAAGGTGTTAACAAATTGACACCTTATAGTATACACACGATAACGAATCGATGTCGGATTGAAATCATAGTTGTATAAAATACCATTGTTGTCAAAATAACAACTAGCTGTTATCAAATAGATAACGCCAAACTAACATGTTTTGTATTCGCAGCTTTACAAATAAGAAAGTGCAAATGTTTAGAAGTGAATATTTATTAAGTGATATATAAAAAATTTCTTGTATTTATAGACATGGAAGGTATTTTTAATTACTTCAAAGGTAAGTAAGAATATACAATAATTTGGACTATATATGTAGTTACCCAATAAAAAATGGAGCTTCCAACGAAGCAGGTTTGTAAGGGAGAAACGTAATCGTTTCGCTTATCATATCGCTTTAGGAAGACATGAATTTTATATGGCGAGTTCTCACTTTGAAGAAATACATTTTCGAAACAGAAAGCGCTTTGTTCAGCGCATATAACAAATGGTGAATGCAACGATCAGCTTTACACACTAAATTTTTGTTGTTACCATTATTCTTTAATATGATCCCTTACAAACCTGCTTCGTAGTAAGTGAATGTCGTGGCTCTTCAAATTTCATATATTTAATAAGATGTCGTTCACTTACCATACTGCATCTCTGTATGTCTTATTGCGTAGCGCATAGAGTTTTTTTATTCCCGCACTTTTTGGATTCCCGGGAAAGCGGGAAATAAAAATCAAATTCCCGGGATCCCGGGATTCCCGCCCAAAATTTTTTTATTTATTTCTTTACTAATTTCTCCAATGAAACTAATATTTTTTACTGACTTACGCTTAAAATAATTAGGTCTCTATCTATTATATAACAAAAATTTAAGATTAAAATTATTTTAAGATACTTAAGAGGTTATTGTTATGTCAATATGATCATAGAAATCAATATACGTATATACATACATTGTAAAATTCAGAGCTCATTTGCATAATTATAATGAAAGAATTGAAGTCTTGCAGCCAATTTCATCAAGTTCAGTTAAAACTTAACTGTTACCTTACCTTTCAGCTAACAATATATTTTCGACAATTATAACTGGTAGTTAATTATAACTGAACTTGGTGAAATTGGCCGGTAGTGGAATAAAATCTGGAAGGGTGATAAGGAACTGAAAGCATAACATTACGAAGTAGGAATTCTGCAACAATTTGATCGGTTAACAAATTCAGCAGGAAGGCGACAATTTATTTGCTACATAATTTTAATGACATATTTTTTTACAATTTTATAACCCTTAATCAGCCTTGGTGTATAAAGGTATACTAAGTTTGCCATTCCATGATTTCCCCATATGGGTGTCAAATTGTTTCTAGATCTTCTAGGCTGATTGGGGCTTAATTCCAGCAGAATCGCTTCAGTTGGAAAAGAATTATGTGGAACTACCTCCCTAAAAACTCAACAAACACTAACACAAATTTGTGGCGAAATGCACCTATTGTCATTAAATTTCAACAAATTCGTTCACTAAGGCACCAAATTTCGTGAATATCGGTCCATAATTAACCTACGGCTCCATGTTTAGACTAATCTCGTAAATCATGTAAGTATGTCTAAAAGCGTATCAAATAATGCTTTTGTGGTGCAATTTAGCATAATATACTTTCATAAGACTCAAAATTACTTGAAATGCCGCATATAAAGCCCAATCTAGGATAACACTTTCCTACGCCCTTAACCTTATAATATAATGGACGGCGAGCGCCCCTCTTTGCTAAGCAGCCAGCCCTTTCTTTACCCACATGACCCTTATGGCCATGCACCCAACACGACTTCAAGTCATTGTGTTTCCCTAACTCGTACAGAGATGTTAAATAGTCCATGACTAGTTTGGACTTCAACGCCAAAGAAGAAAGTGCTCTAAGAGCTTCTTGGCTATCCGACATAATAAACTATCTCAAGCCCTTTGGCCTCCTCATCAGACATTCCCTAGCGCATATGAGGATGGGGTAGATCTCCGCCTGAAACATCACTTTTGACAACGGATGTTGTCAGTTTTGTTATTTTTATACCGGATTTTTCCCTCTGTGTATCACATTTTCTGGCTCAAAGACTAAGACGTTATTAAATGCTTGTTCACGGCATGCAACGTTTAATAATAATAATAATAATGAAGAAAATAGAAAATGAATAGATGACTGAGTAACTAAGCGAGAAACAAGGTAATTTGTAACAAAATGTTTTAGAAGTTTTTACATTTAAGTATTTTGAAGTTTTTTCCTGTTGTTTTTCCAATTTAATGAATTGCTACTTGAAATTAAAAAAATATTTTATTGTTTTTTTTTTTTTAGTTATTCATACAAATGGAGAGATATTACTTTATTACTTTCCGATATAAAGTTAACACGCCAACTGGTGTAAAATACTTTTAACCTTTTTAAATTACGGTTTCGAGGTTGCATTAATTGGCTTAAAACAAAAGTTTTGAAAAAAACAAGGATGAGATATTAATAGAATAACGTTTTAGAATTTAACCATAATTTTTAATAACACAAAGGCATGAAAAATGTAGTTCTATTGCTTTTTTTATTATTACTTTTTAAGATAAAAAATATTGCGGTCTGTTTCTCGATAGAATCAAGAGAAGGACACTCAGCTTCGGTGTTGACGTGTGGACTGGAGATTCGGTATATAGGGTGGGTTATCAGGCTCAAGAACCAATTCTCTTCTTTCGCAAAGGCCCTACAAAGAAACTATAAACGTCGGCGAAAATCAAAGGTTTTATCAAAAATGGCATTAGAGTTTTCTTAGCCTTTATTTATTAGATGACTAAGAACGACTCTATGCTATACAAACAGGAAGCATCACAAGTGCCTGCATCTGCTGTTCTGAGAAAATAAACTTAGAAAAAAACGGGTAAAGGTGTCCCTACACGACATGTTTTTTGCATCTGAATTGCCAAAATTCCCACTGCAATATACATACATGTCGTGAGTTACTTTTTAAACATTGCATCTTTTAAAGTCAGACTCAAAGTCATCTGACAAAATTTCAATTGGAGCCTGCTCTATTTTCTTCTGACAAACCATCTGACATCAGTCAGAAATCTATGCCGGGAAGAAACTGGCAGCGGCGGTCCACTATTGACGGAATCATTAGCCGGCTGAAGTTAATATTATACAATACCGATATATGTATGATCATTTTATCATTGAAAAGAAATTATGTATATATATATATATATATATATATATACATAAAACGCTTCATTACAATATCCGAAATTTGTTTCGTCGAATTTAAAGAAAAAAAAAAAATTTTTAAGAAATTTTACGGCGCAAATAAAAATTTTTGTGGCGGCAGCACGATATTTTGAAACTGAGAATTACTTTGGTTTCTGCAATAACTATGCAGAATAACAGATTCAATGTCAGCAGCAAATAACATGTACGTTTGTGACCAAATATTATAAGCCTTATATAAAAAAGAAATTTTGACATGCACAATCACATGTGACTTGAAAAGTTGACAAGTCAGATGTAAAAAACATGTCGTGTACAATTGGTCACTATTGAGTCGATAATATGAAACTTTTCTTTTGTCACTCCTTCCAATGAGAAGTTTAGTATTTTCATTTTTCGAAATAGTACTCTTCGGGTTACCATTTTAAAATTTTAGTTTTCCGTCCCTGGTTTATAAACTAATTTTATTGTTATAAAAGGTGGTTAAATTTTAAGGGCCGATGTTGAGTGTGCACCACACCTAAACGTCAAGTTTTTTTCTGCATTTGACATTTCTCAATTTCAGACTAACTCAATTTAAACCATGGAAAGATACACAATCGAGCAACCCGTTAAAGTTATTCAGGCTTATTATGAAAATGGGCGTTCAAATCAAAATGCATATCGTGCACATCGTGATTTTTTCGATCAATTTAATCGTCCAAATGTGCGTACAATCGGAAAAATCGTGCAAAAATTTGAGCAAACCGGGTCTGTAGGAGATGTGAAAACACCAGTGCATGCTCGTACAGCTCGTACTGAAGAAAATACTGCTGCTGTTCGCGATAGTGTGGCTGGAGAGCAGTCCACCTCAACTGGTCGTCGTGCCAAACAATTGCACCTCTCACGCTCGTCGTTGATGAACATTATGCATAAAGACTTGCATTTACACTCTTACAAGGTGCAATTGACTCAAGAACTAAAGCCTCTTGACCATTCCAAATGTTTGGCACATTAACGGCAAAGAACCTCAATTATGCCTCCACGTCATCGCAAATTTGGACCATCGGATGGAGGTGTGCCGCCGAGGTCGTGGCGGCCCGTTGTCCGATAATTTGTTCCATACATAATTGAACCATACCAATATTATTGTTTTATTCAAAATCAACATCGGCCCTTAAAATTTAACCACCCTTTATAATACATAATAGTAAAGAAAAATTATTAAATTAGTGTCCCTGTTGTTGCTGTAAAACTTGATAAAGGTAATGGGGGTATTTTCTTAACCACTTAACCACTTAAATAATAGGGATATCGATTATTCGACTTTTTTCAATAACCGGTTTTCGAATATTACGAATAGTTGCTATTTAAAAAAACCCGGTTTTCGGTTAAACATTTTTAAAATAACCGGTTAACCGGTTTTATTTCGAATACATAAAAACACAAAAATCAAATAAGTTTTTTAAATAAAACGTTAATTTGAATAAACACAAACAAATCGCAAAGATGAGGAACCAACAAAGTAAAAAGGTATGACTTAAGGTTTTTAAAAATTTCTATTTATTTACTACACTTTCATTGTAAGAAGAAAATTGTAGAAGTGTAATTTAAAACTTTTAAATGATGTTTGATCTAGACAAACGTTTTGCAAAAGCGAATAGAAAATTATAGGAATTTGATGAATTTATTATTTGAGATATTCTACCAAATTTTTTTTAAATGAGTTTTAATTTATTGGGGATTAAGTAGACTTTAACATAAATTTTGAAAAGTTGCAAACAAAACGTCTTAGCCAGGTTTATATATTTCAAATTATTTCGTTTCAGCATTAGAAAAACGAATAGTAGTTTGAACATGCTTTTTGTATGAAATATTTGTCAATTCTTCGACCACAATTTAAAACCTTCCATGACTTTGGTTCAATTTCTTCAATTTAGTTTTTTTTTTCATATCGTTGATTCCGGCGGAATGTTGTTTTAAACATGAAGATAATGGCTTAACGGGCATTCTGTTCTCGGCAACACAACGAGCTACAATTACACCCAATGGTGTAATTTTGCGTAATGGCTGCGTACTTTAGTATTCTTTGTCATCTCTTTAGAATTACTTCAAACGCAGTTAAGTTTTACTTGGAGTACATTAATATCAAGCATGTGGACTAATTAAAGGTGATTAATAAATCGTGACGTGGAAACCCGTTGGAAACTTTTTATTTTAGGGCACTTCAAGCACCTAACTTTGTCTTCTTAATCCCTTTCGAAATATTTCCAGAGATAATATCTATATAAAAATATATTAAATATTTAGAAGTCTCTCGCACAAATTACTATTTATTTTTTGACTGGACACGTTATTGTAGCAGTTTGAATAGTTTTTGGGTTTTTTACAAGAACACAGGCAGTTATAAGCGATTTGTATTTACATTCTTCATAAAAAGTTTAAGTTTGCTCAATATGAAATAAGAAAAATACCTCAATTTGACGCCGTGCTCATGAGCTTTGGCTTCAAAGAACAACTTTGGCCACAATTTTGGACAAGGATTTGCATTTGTTGCCATTTAAGATTCAGTTGACACAAGAGCTTCTTCCACAAGCCCATTTACGCCATTTACAAACAAAGTACAAATACCTTCCCGGCGGACACCCCAGTTTAAAATTAATTAATTTAAACAAAATTGTGTTGAAAATACTTTCACAATCTAATTTATTCTCATTCCCTCTGTAGTCTTATTTGCTGATAGCTTTGGCTTTTCTAAAATTATTTAAGAGAACGTTTCCTGATGATCTGGCCTTAGCAATCAGTGAAATGCGCATAGGAACAGCTTATCCTCCAACAATAAATTTCAGTATTTTTTTTATCAATTATTAAAAAAAAGGGAATTAAGCACAACAACCAAAATCTTTCAATAAATAATTATATTTCCAAAAACAACTATGATAATTAAATTTTTGCAAGTACACGTGCATAAAAAACTGAACCGACAAATTGTTTTTATTTTGATTTCTTGCGAAAACAATAAAAGCAATTTGTTTTTGTTTTGAATTTGTTTTTTATTTACCCACTTACAACTACAATCAATGTTGGGAGAATTCCAACTAATTGTAGTGGGGAATATAAGAAAAGATAAACTCATTACTGTTTTATTGTTTGGTGTATGTAGGTAATTCTCATTCCCTCTGGGAACAGCTTATCCTCCAACAATACATTTCAGTATTTTTTTTATCATTTATTAAAAAAAAGGGAATTAAGCACAACAAACAAAATCTTTTAATAGTACATATTAGTTTAACGTGAAACTTGCAAAGCAATTTGTTTAAATAGATAAAAAAATCCTCCCTGGTACTATTCCAAAAATTACACAGTTTTGCCTTTCCAATTGATATTTTATGTAAAAAAAAAAACTTTTTTCCCAAATAAGTTCGTATTTACAAAATAATGACCAAATAAATTTCTAATACTTAAAAAAAATCGTGTTGAAATGCTAAATAACTTTATTAAAATTGTCAATAGTTTGACAAATGTAATTATCTACTCCACCACTAGCAGATGCTACCCAGTAAACAAATTTGTTAATGCCTTTTTGCATTTAATATTAATGGGTAGCTTTTACTTCATTTAATTTACAATGTTAATGAAGAGATTTTCCTGCATAGCAGTTTATTTTGTATTTAAAAGACCAGAAATCAGTCAAATTTTCTTGGGCCCCTAAGCAAATATACTTTATCACTTGCTATTTGTTCACTTGGGTTTTTTGGCCTAATAAAATTTACAAAATGTTAACTGAAAAACAAAAACAAATTTATTTTTTCATCAAAAAAAAAAAAAAAAACTTTTAATTGCAACATCAAGCAAATATAAAATAAAATAAGTTAAAATTATTTTACCAACATTCACACACACACCCACACTGACTAACACTTGAAGAAAACTTTGCCGGAAAGGGAAAAGGTTAAAGGAAAATGTGTTCAGAGCTCTAGTGTTGAAAACTTTTTCTAATTTTTGCAGTTGGGCCAATAAAAGTTTGTGTTTTTATATTTGTAGCCGCTTTTGTAACACAAGACATAAGGGAGCGGCCGGCTTATAACAAATTTCTTGTTGTTTTTAAATTGTTTAAAGGGACAGTAAAACCTCCTCTAATGATACAAAAAAAAAAATTTAAATTTTTTTTATATAAATATTTTTGTAATTACAGCAAGATTTTTATTTTCAAAAATTGTCATGGAAATTTGTTTCAAAAATCGAGTAACACAAAACGTGGTTTTACTGTTTGTCTTGGGGTGCCTATGTTGGAGAAGGAAACATGTGTCTTATTTTTTATTTTATCTATTTTAAGGAAATGTTATCTTTTTAGAGAAATCATAAAAACTTTCAAGTAATTTTTCGTTGTGAGAGTAATTGTTTTCAGTAATGGGAAAAGTATTTTCTTAATACTTGAACGTGTGTAACAGAAATGTATTAAGTAATAAAATAATTTTAGATATTACACTTAATAGATTCCATAAAAAATATAAAAAGTTGTGTACTTATAAAGTTTTTACAAGATTTATTTTTATTTGTGAAAATAAAGTAAAACTAGGTGAAAGCTTTTTAAGAAGGAATTAATGTAACGCACTTGTTCAACAATACTGTATTAACTCAAATTTTAAAAACTTGCAGTAGAAGCAAAACAATTTTTAATTTAACGTTAAAGACATATGGAGAAGAACTTTTAAACCAACAGTTGCATTACCAAAAAGTTGATAAAATAGTCCAATATTTTTGCAGCGGGTAGATATAAATATAAAGTGTTGATTTTTTTCATAAAGTGAAAAAATAAAACTTTCAAGTTAATACACTATTGTGTATTTTTTATTTTTAGTGAAATTTTATAGTTGCAAGAAATTTTATAAGTTAATGTTAACATGCGGAAACATTTTCGAAGCTGACAATAAACGTGGCATATGTGTTCATATTTTTCATTCGTACAAATTTTGCAGACATAAAAATTTACCGTAGAAAGTCGTCGTGAAACAGAATATATTTTAATGATGAAACAGAACTTGGGCTGAGCGATGTATTGCATACAGTTTAACATAAAATTGTGCCAGAGAATGCGGTCGTAAAATAAAATCCATTTAATTTTTTTTTCAAATGCTCTCACATATAATTACCTGTTCTCTTAACAATGCTGCCATACTTTCATTCAATTTCATACATTTTGTAAGCAAAGAAAACTAAGAACAAAAGAAAACGAAAGAAATGAGAGAAAGTTTGAAGTAACTTAATTTTGGACTTTATAGCAGAGGTAATCACAAAGAGAGGCAGTTAAAAATGTGTTTGTAGTGGTGAGTGTATTTTGGGTGCACTGAAAGAAACCTATTTTGTGTGTATTAAACATATTTTTTGTTATATAAATGCATGTATGCACTTATTTTTTTTTTTAATTTCTGATTGTACACAAAGCATGCAGCTTTATTCAAAATATTAGATGAAATTTAAAACTTTTTCCCCACTATATTTTCCACATTTTAATAAACACATACAATAGTAGAAAAATATTCAAAGTGTACTGAAAATATTTGAAATTCTGAAAAAGAGAAACAAATAAAAGTACTCAGTTGGGACATTAACTATGTGTTTTGTTTTTGTTTTTAAATAACAAAAGCGACGGCGACCTGCTTGTTTCAAAGCTAGCATACAACTAAATGAAATTATAGTTTTTTTCAAGCTTTGAAGTGAGTTTCGGTAACATTCGTGTTGTGTGTGTGAAAATCCCGAAAAGTGCTCGGCCCCTGGGGGCATAGCGTGATGATCGTTGCTTTATAGGCCCAACCATAATGTGCTTAAGTTGGCTTGAGCAAATGTGCGAATACATGTAAATCATGTGAGGCAAACCATATTGAACTTAAGGAAACGTTTTGTTAAGTTTTATGAAATTGTCATTTGCTTAAGCAAAGTGCGAAACTGATCGCACATTCCGTACGGAATCAAATGTTTTTTATTTTGTTTTTGTTTTCTTAAATACATTTGAGAGACTTTTTGTTAATTTTTGACAGTAGGTTAAGCAAGGCTATGCATATTATGGTTGGGCCTTAGGACTTTTGTCTGAAGACTCAATTCTGTATCATCATTTATTTTGAGAACGTTTTTTTCTTAAGCTCTTCCATCAGTGTTGCCAGTGAAATTTCGAGAAAGATAAATTTTAGTTTCCAAAAAGATACACTCTGCCTAGAGTTTGTTCCCGGGATTTCTCGTCCCGGGAATTCCCGGGATTTTCAGTCGTTTTCAATTCCCGCTTTCCCGGGAATTTATTGCGGGATTCCCGGGAAATTTTGAAGAAAATCTTGTTTTAAAACTTAAGTAAATTTATGTCAGACTTGTGTCTTTAGTTGTTTTATACAACTTAATTTCACCACAATATTTAAATTCCCTACAGTTTAAGGCTTTTAAACTAATTTTTGAGAATATGCTTTATATTGGGCCTATGATAAATTATAGACGTATCATCACCAAATTTTATTTCTTGTACTAGAAAACTGAAGTGTAATTTTTACAACATTATTATAAAGCTTTGCGGTTAAGGGTTGTTTGTGTTTTATATGCGGCATTTCAAGTGATTTTGAGTCTTATAAAAGTAGAAAATAGAAATTTGTGTGCTTTTCGCCACAAATTTATGTTAGTTTTTGTTGAGGTAATGCACATTTGGGTGCATAACTCTTTTCCTACTGAAGCGATTCTGCTGGAATTCAATCCCAAACAGCCTAGAAGATCTAGAAAGAATTTTACACCCAAATGGCGAAATCGGCTTAGAATAAATAAAGGACTAATAATACAAATACTTTATGGGACCTTAGATGAATATTAAAAAAAATATCACATGGAATAGCAATATTATGGTATTTTCTTTTTTCCAAAAAAAATACCACCTTGTTAAAAGATACATGTATAAAATGTCTTGCCGACCCTGTAATAATGTAATTTTTGACGTGAACAAAACACAAAATTGGACCGCCCTGTTTTTAACAGATGACATAAAGTTTGTTCTTCAAAATGTAAAAAAATATGTACATAAATTAAAAAAGTTTGTTCTTCAATATATAAAAAACAATATACATAAACCAAAATTTGTTAATAGATTAATATTAAATAAATAAATTAACAAAATGAATGACAAAATTCCAATTTTTTAGTTTGTTTTTTATAAAATATGTAAACAAGAAAACACCTTTGCCATTAACATTTTATGTAGAAAAGAAAACACCATTATTATACCTGCATGCACCACTGCTGACTAAGGGTTATAAAATTGTAAAAAAAATATGTTATTAAATAAATGTAGTAAATCAAATTTCTCCTTTCTGCTGAATTTGTTTAACGGTAAGATTGTTTCAGAATTCCTTTTTCGTAATATTGAGCTTTTAGTGCCTAATCACCTTTCCAGAATTTTTATTCCCATAAGACTAATAATTTCATTCTAATTATGCAAATAAGCTCTTAATTTGACAATGTATATACGTATATTGATTTATATTATCCTATTGGCATCAATAAACCTCTTAAGTGTCTTAAAATAATTTGAATCTTAAATTTTTTACGTTTTGGTTATTAAATAGATACCAGGTTTAATTATGTTAAGCGTAATAGCCAATTATAAATATTAGTTTCATTGGAGAAATAAGTAAATACATAAATACAACATTTTGGGCGGGAATCCCGGGATCCCGGGAATTTGATTTTTATTTCCCGCTTTCCCGGGAATCCAAAAAGTGCGGGAATAAAAAAACTCTAACTCTGCCCCAAAAAGATACATTTTGAAAAAAATTTTAAAATCCATTTTTAACGTTTAACATAACATTTTTATTTCATATTTAATAAATATTGTAAAGAAAACGATATTAAATAAATTAATTTTTATATTTATTTTACGCCGTTATACACTATCCCACAAAGTCTTAACTATTTTTCGAAAATGCTTCCCTGATCTAATTATTGTTTGGAAATTTTCAAAAAACAAGAAAACTTATCATGACTGGTCTATCTTTGGATGATATCAAAGAAAAAAAAAAAATAATTTTTGGAAAAATTAGTATACGAGTTAAGGCGTTTATACTGGTACTAAGTCGATTATATCAGAAAGTTCACACAGAAAAAAGTGTTTTATCAATTAAAAAAATGATTTAAAAAGTATCTTAATTTAATTAATGTGATAATTGAATCAATAATTTTTTTAGCTGAAATAATTTAAAAATTTAATTTAGATTTAATTAACATTTTAGTTGTTTTGCAATAAATTTTCAATTAAAATTTAAATTAAATAACAAAAAATATTAATTGAGTTTTTTCGTTTAAAATAAAATAATTTAAACATGAAGAATTGTTGTTGGGAATTGTCAATATTTATTTAAATAAATTAACACATTGTTTAAAATTTGAAAGTTTTTGGATCACTTTTTTAATTAAAATTAAAAATATCATTTATTAAAAATATTTTTTCAAAATTTTAAAGTTTTTAGTAATCAATATAATCATTTTGGTAATAGGTGCAAAATCAACAACTTGTTTGCTTGATATTATGAATTTGGAACAAATTTGGTGATAGGAGAAATTTAATAATTTTTTCTGTGCATATAAATGTTTCTCCTAGAATTTCATCTTAACACACATACACAAGAATAAGCAGACGACAGAAAAACTTAGAAAACCTAACAACATAATACATGTTATTTTTGTATTTAGTTGTCACTGTTTTTTTTTTAGTATTCATAACGAAATGAAAACTTAAAAAATCTTTATCAGAGACGGAAAGTTTAATTTTTTTATTTCTGTACATTTTGCGTACAGATCAAAAGATACGAAAAATGCCAGGACTATACGTCAGGAAGATACGAAAAATTTATCTTTCGTATTCTAATGACATCACTGTCTTCTATATACACACCAGTGTGGCCATTTAATTTTTTTTCTTCATCCCGAAAAAAATTTTAAAACCCCCCAAATTTAACGCATTTTGAAAAAATCCCCTTAAATGTAAAAGTTTAGATAATAATTAAATTTCAATTAATTTAACTTGACTAAGTTTAAATTAATGTACTAATATCTTTACCTAAATAAAGCAAAAATCGATTGTTTTTAATTTTACTGAAGTTCCCCAATATATATATATTTTTAGTTTGTTGAATGTCTATTAATAATATATCTAAAAACCAAATTAAAAAAGAGTTTAATAAAAACTGTAACATATGGATGTGTCCGAAGCTAAAATGCGTGACTCCATATAATAAAAATTAGAGTAAATTAGTGACTTTTAATCCAAATTTAGATATTTTTTAATTAGGCTTAAGTTCATTGAATTTAATTTTCATTAAATTATTTTTATGAAGACAAGAATTTTACAGCATGAAATTAATTAAAATTTTTACTGATAATTTTTCATTCTTGACTGCGCTGAGATTTGAACCCAGGCGTTCACGGACAGGTTGCCCAGACTAGTTTCGATTGTAACCACACAATCTCTTCAGTGGGGTTTGCCGTCTTACTCACTCGGCTATTGCAGCCGGATGACGTCAATAGTCAAACATCAATCTTTAAACCAAATGGTATTTCAACTTGGTATAGCGAAATTTGCTTTTGAATGAATGATTATCTATTTAATTGATTTACATGTTCTTCCTAACTTCTGTATACCAACTTCGATATACCAAGTTGAAATACCATTTGGTTTAAAGATTGATGTTTGACTATTGACGTCATCCGTGTAGGTTTTTCATGTCGGCTTTCCTATTATCTGGTTAGTAGCTTCTGAATATAATCAAATTAGATACAATCCCTATACCGATTTTTTATATTTTTTTTTATGGAAAATTTTTTTAATAATAGAAGAAGAAAATAATTTTCAAATTAGATAGTAATAGAAAAGAACTGAAATTTTTTCGAAAAGTGGAGTTATGCCTTAAAGCTTCTGACACATCCATTAGTTAATTACTTCGCCCTTAAAACGCTTTCATTTAATGTATTTTCAAAAGGTTTCACTTTGTAAATTTTACTTTTTTTAATTTAATGAAACTAAGAAAAACTGGCACTTGAATTATTAACAAACATTTTTAAAATGTTCATACTTAATTACCTACTTCGAAGACAATCTCAAGGTAATTTTAGTTATTTTATTAAAGAAATGGTAATTTAGCTATTTTTCGAGGGGGTGCCTTAATACCATGTGAGATAAGGCCATTATGACTTTATTGCTCAATTGAGTGGGAGATAAGGCCATAATGGCCTTATTGCCCAATCATTGAGAGGTAAGGTCATATTTAAAATTTTGCGAAATGAGAGAATTAGCCATATTTTTTTTTCGCAAATGAGAGATAAAGCCATATTTTAAACTTTAGTATGCGAAGCCAAATTCCAATACTTTACTTTAGTGTTTCCGGGAAAAGAAACACTAAAGTTGTGACGCACGCAGGAAAACTTTATTCAGCGATGCCACCTGCCGCGTCCTACAGGGCGCAGGCCGCCACGCAGAAGAACTTTAGTATGCGAAGCCAGATTTCGTAAAAGGGAAAATCTATTATTAATCAATGTAAAATGCAAAAGTTCTACAAAACTGAAATGAGAGATAAAGCCTTTTCCTAATATTGCTAATGCGAGCTAAGGCCATGATGGCTTTATCTCCCATTCAAATGAAAAAAGGCCTTATCTCCCTATTGAATGAGAGATAAAGCCATCATGGACTTATCTCACATGGTTTTAAAGCACCCCCCCCCCCCCCCCCCCTATTTTTCCCGTGAAATCAATCGAAGTTAAACTTCGATTTTTTTTGGTGTACTCTATGGGATTTTGGCCATATTTGGAGAGATCCGTTCTTATCACTCATCCCCACCATATGGAAAATGAAGACTAAGGACCGCACTATCATGCTATGGTATCCATATGCCTGAGTTTTTGTGATTGTATTGTAATTCCTAAGAGCATCAGTACTGAGAAATTTTAAATTTTTTCAAATAGCCCAAAGGTTTTTTTTTTCAAAAAGCGAAAAAGTTTTTAAATGAGGGCGCAATTGTCTTTACAATAAGATAAGGGTCTTTAAGTTTGTCTAAAATTTCCCAAAATTCCTTAAAGTATCTGTATTTTTAATACAACTCTTAAGTTCTTTCAAATTTCATTAGGTAACAAATACGAAGATATTTTATAATTTGATATATTAAATGTGTCACAAATACGTAAAAATATTTAATAATTAATTTAATAAATAATTTGTAAATTAAATATTATTTTCCATCTTGAGGTCTGTTTTATTCTTTAATTTTTTTTTCAATATTTCGCCATCCTTTGGATGTCACCTTCAGGAATAAGGAGTCACAAAAATACACAGCAATTATCTTGTAGGTCTATTATTGCAGTGACTCGTTATTCCTGAAGATGACATCCAAGAATTTAAAGAATAAAACAGACCTCGAGCTTGAAAAAATTATTTAATTTATAAATTATAGTAAAAAAGGTCGAATAACTAAAAACTTAAAAATGAGTTTGTCATAAATATTAAAACAGATTTGGAAAAATGTCCCAAATACGAAAATCGAATTTTTTATATGTAAAGACGTAAGATGTTACGTCGAAATATATTTAGTTCGACATATTTATTTTCACCCACATACAAAACTGACGTTCAGAGGCGATTGCCTTGCCATACATTTTCTTGTTCGATTATGATCCAAAAGATGTTATTTGGACAATGCAGGAACGATTTGGTCCGAATCCGGATTACTGTTTTCAAATCGTATTGTCGAGCTTTTCTTCTATACGGTTGAGAATGATTTTTGTGAACACTTTAGAGGGTATTGACAGAAGCAAGATGCCTCTGTAGTTACAGCTTGTAGTCAGTTCTCCTTTCTGAGGAACTTTGATCAGCGTTCCGCTTGGCGAGTCAGTTAGTAGTTGCTCTTTCTGCTGTATAATTTGAGACAGTGCCAGTAGTAGCTTTACTGTGTTCTGAGGGTAAATCTTTAGAATTTCGGGGGGATATTATCTACTTCACGGGCTTTGTAGTGTTTAAGACTATTTATAGCTGTGATTTTTTTTGGATTACCAACATTTAAAAAATTTAATATTTAAAAAACTGTGAAAAAAATGATCTATTTTATTAAAAGACAGGTAAAAATCTTAATTTCTAATAACAAAAAATTATCAAATCATATTTTGATTAAACAAATCATAAAACATATGGGCAATTCCATGTCAAATCGACCAAGAGTGGGACCCGACCCCCTTCGATTTTAATGAAATTTGGTGTGAAGGTTCCTTTTATCCTATAAGGATATTAACGAAAAAAAATTTAAAATTTTTTTTTGCAAAGACTACGTCTTATTTAAAATGTCATAATTTCGCCGAATTAGCAGAATGTGTTGAGTTTATTTTTTCAATATCTCAAAAACTACTGCACATATGAAGATGATTTGTATGTCATTTTAAAGAGAATACTTGGGGCTACAAACAATATATTAAAAAAAAAATTTTAAATTTCAAAAATGGACTAAGTCAAAAACCTAATATTTTTTTTGGCTGATTTTTTTTATGTTATTCCTCAAACTGTTCTTTAAAAATTCTGAAATTTTGAAGGAGGTGTTTTTTTTTTCTTTTTTAAGATATGAGTTTTTTTCTTCTGCAACCTGTAAAAAATTATACTAAAATAAAATTTTAATATTGTAATTTTGAGAAATAAGTATTTTTTAAATCTGATTTGTGTGATTTTATGTATTAAAAACTCATTTAATTTTTTGGTGACGTTACGTGACAAAAAGTGTACTTTTCTTTGAAGAAAAGTACACTTTTCAACAAATAAACATAAAAAACGGGTTCAATGTCGTTACTTTTTTTAACACCTAAAACCACACAAATCAGATTTAAACAATACTTATTTCTCAAAATTACAATATTAAAATTTTATTTTAGTATAATTTTTTACAGGTTGCAGAAGAAAAAAACTCATATCTTAAAAAAGAAAAAAAAAACACCTCCTTCAAAATTTCAAGATTTTTTAAGAACAGTTTGAGGAATTACATAAAAAAAAAATTCAGCCAAAAAAAATTAGGTTTTTGACTAAGTCCATTTTTAAAATTTAATATTTTGTAGATATTACAACCTTAATATATTGTTTGTAGCCCTAAGTATTCTCTTTAAAATTACATACAAATCATCTTCGTATGTGCAGTAGTTTTTGAGATATTGAAAAAATTAACTTAACACATTCGGCTAATTCGGCGAAATTATGACATTTTGAAAATGCTTTTGCAAAACAATTTAAAAATTTTTTTTCGTTAATATATGTTCTTTATAGGATGAAAGGAACCTTCACACCAAATTTCATTCAAATCTAAGGGGGTCGGGTCCCACTCTTGGTCGATTTGACATAGAATTACCCATATGATAAAAAAGTCATTCTGGCAACGCTGCCGTAAAGCCTGCACAATCGTTAAGATGAGGTACCTTATCAGGTTGTTTAACACTCTGTATTTAAGCCATAATTATATTATACAATTTTCTGAAACTCTTTTTGTAAAACCTCCCAAGTTATTGCTTTTTGTTTATTTTTTCTTTTGATAGAATAAATTTACAAAATCGTTTTGCAATTCTGGAGGATGAATCCTCCGAAGCACCTAATATCATAAAATCGTTATGTCCACCCCTGATATATCTTATGGAGTTAAACGCAAGTGAGCTTATAAAAAGTTTGATCTCGGTGATAGGGGAAAATTCGTTTTACGTAGCTGCAATCAAGCGTGATAATATAAACGAGACAAAAATACGGGTTACTCATGAGAATGATTTTCGTTAAATAATTAATAAGTTTGAAGCACTTAAAAAAAGCTTCTATACATACCAACTGAAAGGCAGTAAAGCTCTTCAGGTTGTGATTAAGGGCATTGACTCACGCGTGGACCCAGACGAAATAAAACATTTTTAGAAGAAAAGGGCTTCAAAATAAAAATCATAACAAATATTAACAATAGGAGAAAAAACCCCCAACCAATATATCGAGTGGAGTTAGAGCCCGGCGACGTAAGCTAAAAAAATGAAAAGCATCCCATTGAGAGAGGAGCCGCACAAAAGAAAGGAGCCCGTTCAGTGTTTTAACTGCCAAGAATTTGGTCATACTAGGGCATACTGCTATTTACCCCTGTTTGCGTCGTAAGTGGAGAATTACATGGTACCGTCCAGTGCGAAAAGTCAAAAAATTACCCCAATGTAAAAAAATGTAGCAACTGTGGTGGAAATCACACTGCCAACTATAGAGGATGTCGGGTACTTTCGATTGGCAAGCGTTCTGTTGGACAGAAACTTAATCCTCCTCAAAAGCAGGCAACTAATCAAGAAAACACTAACGGCGTTCAGATACCGCAGCCAAATATTAACAGAACCTCGTACGCTAATGTCTTAAAATCTAATCATATGCCATTGAAAGGTGATTTACCAAATAATGACGAAATTCCTATTTCCAAAGCTTCGTACAGACGGTGGCCAAATCATACAATATTGTTAGCAGGCGTTGCCAATAGAAATATTTTTCTGACAATGATGCCATTGTCAGATGCATTAATTTTACACGTCTGCCAAATACAAATGAGCTTACAATGTTCACACAGTAGCAAGACATTTTTAGTCAATTTTAATATAATTAAAGCAACGCTGTTTACCAATATTGTAAGATCTGACCACCGTCTGTAAAAAGATTAATTTTACTCGGCTAGAAAAAAACCATAGAATTTGTAATACAAGTTTTTTAAGTTTAATGATTGTTGTTCTATTTCTGTAATCAAAAAATCTAGATTTTAAGCTGCCATTTCATTTTCAGTTCTCAAAAAAAAAATCTTTTTTAACTCAAGCCATAAATCTGTAAAAAATTTATATTCCTAATTAATATCACTTATACTTAAAAATATCTCGTACATACGTATAAGTAATATAATTAATTTTACAAATTCTCTATAAATATTTTAGGTGTTTTAAATCATATTGTTTCTTCTGAGTTTGCTTCTTAAGCTTTCATAAAATTTAATTTACTTATATTTATGGTATCTTTCATTGTATGTTAAATAAATTAAGTAAAAGGCAATCTTAAAATATGTAATCTTTTCAGTCTACGTACTTCCTCTGTTTCGTCTAGTAGGCTAATGGCTAATAAGTTGTTATGATTGCTCAGTCTCAAAAGGTATCTGGAGCTAAACTTTTTTATGGTTTCCTTTACTGTAGGTATATACATTAGACCGTCTCAGTTTTGATACTTTTTTCGAAATTTCTTCATGAACATCGATTTTCTTTATCTACTATAAAAACCAAGAATTTTGGTGTATAACACTTAAATATTGATGAATGGGAAGTGGTCTCTCAAATCGTTTTTTCATTTTTTAGGCAAAATTACTTTTTTCCAAAAAATTTAAAAATCTTGATTTAGTAATTTGCCTCCAACTCCAGCAGTTTCGGATAGATTTGAACATTATTACATGGATTAGAAAGCTTTCTAAATTTCCTAAATGTTTCTTAAAGCAACATTGCCATTTTGTTCGATGGTTTTTTATTCATAGCACTACAAATTCAGATTTTCAAATACAAACTTAACATTTTTTTTAATTGTTGCTTACCTTTTCATATATAAAAATTGAACGAGGCAAAACTTTTATATTCTGTAAATGGCGTATGGTAGGAAATTTTAAAATAAAGATTTCGGTGTAAATAACAGTCGCATTCTGTTAAGAAAAACAGCAGTTTTAGTTGAAATGAGTAAAGTTGTTTATTTCTAAATATAAAAAAAAAAAATTATATTTTGGTAATAACTTTTTTGTACCTTAACCGATTTTTCCGAATTTTACAGCTAATATATTTTTCTAAAAATTTCCGATCTTTTGATATATTAGACATATCCATAGGTCATATAACAGCTCTAAAATTTTAGTTTTTATAAAAATGTTGATGCTTTTTAGCCCATTTTTGGAGTATTTTGCTAATAACTTAACCATTTCTTAACCGATTTGGCAGATTTATATACCCACGTCTTTAGGAAGAAATTTACTATTATTTTAGATTATAATACTTGGACTCGGAAAGATCTATTGTTTCCGAAAATGGGTATGCTTAAAAAAAAATTTTATTTTGGGCATTACTCTTCCATTTTTGGGAAAAAACTTGCAGGGTTTTCGGGAAATATATTCTGCTAAAAATGTTTGATATTTTGATATATAAAACGTGTTCATATGTCATACTTTGAGTATTTTCAATAATATCTTTGTACGGGAGGTACCATGCCCACTTTTCCAATCCCGCCCATATTTTGTGGGATGATGTATATTGATAACCGATATGTTTGTACCTAATTTGAGAACTTTAGATCGTGTCGTTCTCCAGATATACAGAAATGTATAACGTCTTTGTATGGGAAGTGCCACACCCAAAATAATTTAATTTAAGTCATCAAGCATTTTCACAAAACGCATCCAAACTCCAACAAAAGCACAATTTTAGCAAATTTTAAAAATAAAAAAACCAATATCTTCTTACTTTATAATGTATTTATGCAATAGAAGCAAATTTAGAAATAAACAACTTTACTCATTTCAACTAAAACTGCAGTTTTTCTTAACAGAATGCGACTGTTATTTACACCAAAATTTTTATTTTAAAATTTCCTACCATACTGCATTTACAGAATAAAAAAGTTTTGGCTCGTTCAATTTTTATATATGAAAAGGTAAGCAACAATTAAAAAAATGTTAAGTTTGTATTTGAAAATCTGAATTTGTAGTGCTATGAATAAAAAACCATCGAACAAAATGGCAATGTTGCTTTAAGAAACATTTAGGAAATTTAATAAGCTTTCTAATGCATTAAATTATGTGCATATCCATTCAGAACTGCTTGAGTTTGAGACAAATTACTTAATCAAGATTTTTTCATTTTTTGAAAAAAAGCATTTTGCCTAAAAAAATGAAAAATCGATTTGAGAGACCACTTCCCATTCATCAATATTTAAGTGTTATACACCAAAATTCTTGGTTTTTATAGTAGATAAAGAAAATCGATGTTCATGAAGAAATTTCGAAAAAAAATGAAAAGTGAGACGGTCTAATATACATATATAAAATTAAAAAAAAAAATATTCTTAAAACCGAAGTTATCGATTGCTGTGAATTTGTTTACCAAAATTATATTAATCATACGTCTATATTAATCATATGCCTTATTTAAGGCATGTTCACCCATTTCGAACGAACAGTTCGTTCGCTTAACTCACATGTACAACAAAAACAATATTTTATAATTTGTTTTTGTTTTAAATTTAAGTGCTGGTTCGCACTCTTCAAGGATGCCATTTCTTTTCCTCTCTGATCTAAAAACTCAAGACTTGACGGCTAAAATTAGAAGAGTGTGAACCAGCTATAAGTTAAGCGAAAGAAGTCTTCTAATTTCTAAATTTCTAGAAGGTACAATATCTAAAAAAATTATCCTAAATATTATATAAATATTAGTTTATTTTGATATAAAACTATAAATATATTTGTCTTACCCCGCACTTGACTGGCAATTGAGTTCTGATCCATATCGTTCTTAAAGTGATTTACAATTAATTGATGGCAAAGGTGGATTTATGGAGGAAGGTGATAGTTTAAGAAAGGGATTGGAAGGAGGAAGAGGAAATAGAAAGGAACGCTGATCAAATGGTTTATTTTGTTGTCTTTTTTAATGATTTCGATGTTTTACACAGTTCAGTTTTTTTTTTTTTTTTTTTTGTTAGAAAAAATTTAGTTTATACTTTTTTTATTTTGTTTAACCCACAACAAGTGAAAGTGTTTTCTTAATGTATTTTTTCTTTTTCTTTTTTTGTATAATTTTTATTATTTACTGTTGATTTAAATTAAATACTCGTAGCTACAGCAACAATAAAAACTGCACATAAAAGCACTTGAAACATTTATTTGTTTTTTTTTTTTTTTTTTTTCTTTAAACACACACACTTAGAGAAATCTATGAATAATCTTAAAATACACACACAGGCGTTGTTTGAAGAAAAACAAATTTGAGTAATTTTGAATTATTGAAATAGATTTTCTTTTTAATTTTCACACCATTAACCATTAAATTGGGTAATTTGTTAAAAAAAAAGTATTTAAACAAAACAAATTAAATAATTTAATTAAATTTATTTTTATTAAAAGATCAAGTTTATTGATATACTTATAATTTGGATATTGTTTAATTTTATTAAAAGTATTAATTCAATTTTAAACATTTTAAACGCTAATAAACTTTTTTGGAACACAACATTTTTTTCTTTGTGGGTTCAATCATTCACCTTTAGAATTTTGAAAAAAAAAACAAAAACCTGGTAATATTTGTTTCAAAATAAAAGCAGAACAAATATAATTTTATAAAATATTTCTGTTTTGTAAAATTTGATAAGACTTATTTGTTTCTCTTTTTTCCATTTTGCAATAAATTTTTAGTCTTTAAGGATTCTATAAATTCATCCTTAAAAATAAGAATTATTGAGCTTGTTGTACATACTCATCCATAGTCGTTTTGCACACGCCAGACATTTAAGGACAAGTGGTTTTTATGGGTAACACTCTCAGTGGCCATGAAGCCAAGTGTACACAGTCTAGTCAAGCAAAAAATTGTAGATTTTTATTAACTAAAATGCCAAGTCTTTCATATTGTATATTGAAGGGGTTAGATATTAGATTCTAATATAATTAAGAAAATAATGTTTGTTTAGAAGGAAAAGTAATATCTTAAGGATTTCGTGTAAGCGAAATCATATAGATAGAGATAAATAAATAAAGAAAAATTTAAATAACAAAAGCGATACTAACGATAAAAGGGATAAAAGCAAATTAGAATTTTCAAACAATTTTTATAGATTTTTCTTAATAATGTTTCAAAGTTTGTTAATATCCCTGGTTAGCCTTTTTACACATTTCTATCGAAATTGTTTTCATTTTGCAGCTGCGATTCCGAACGAATGTGTTTTAGTTCTTTAACATTAATTTTGGTTTTTTGGAGGCAAAGTACGGAGTTACTTTCACCTTCGATCGAAATTAATTTCAGTGAGAGGTCTGATAATTCAAAAAGTCTTTTTTAATTTCTGGTTTAATACCATTTTTCTTTATAAAATATTAATTTTGCGTGTATTAGAAAGAAAATTAATTTAAGATTTTAAAATCTTTTAAAATCTCTAAAAATCACATAATTTCCAAAAAAAAACTACAAAAAAAATGTTAAAATGATTTTTTATTTAATAGTTTAAAAATGCGGCATTCACATTCGTTTACACATGGTTTGTGCCTCAAACAACTTATACGGCATTTGGATGTTTAACAGCTGTCATTTATCCTCATTTAACAAAATAGTGCCCCCAGGGGTTCGTAGTGACCATCTTAAGGATATTTCTCCTTCTGATAATGCACCCTCCAAGGAGATCAAGTACAGGCAATACCTGCAATTCGGAAGTAATACAAAATTGACAGATCTCTGGAGATATTCCCGATCGCTTGCGGTCGCGTCTGTAAGAAGGCCCTGGTATCGCGGTGCCACACTGATTACAGGTTGAGGCCTGCGGTAGTATGCTTCTTGCGGAAAATAATTTTTGCCTTTCAGAAAGATTGTCTCTGCGGAAGTTTATCTTTTTCGTTGAAAGGATACTTTCAGGAGTCAGGTGGTCGTTGTGGTTTACTACCCAAAGTCGCAGGAGGGCAATATTTGAACATACCAATAAAGGGCAGATTTTACACCACTTGTGGGTGAGTTCGGCTTACGGGCGGATCATCCCTTTATGCTGTTGCTTCTCAACAGGTAATGTGTTTTTCTAAAAGCAGAGGATGTTAAACAGCTTCAGCTCCTAAAGGAGGGGTGAGTGTATAATCTTGCCGGATTGGATACTCAAATTGCTACATCTGTATGCCAGTTCCACTTACATACGGGTTGATTGTAAACGTATTGTTTATCACCCAGTGGCAAAGATCCACCGTGCAGTATTTGCTGCTAAAGCACATCGCTTCATCGCTAATGAAGCTTATGTTGTGTATGTTTCATCGACTTAAACGTTGGAGAGATGGTTTGTGGGTGTTTTGACTTCAAAGACAATGACTCCATAAAAAGTGTTGCCAAGCTTAAGAAAAATGTAAGAAACACAGCCAAAAACAAAGAAATTGAAGAGGAGACGATTTTGCATATCTAAAATGCTACTCAACATTTTCACTGCAAATAAAAAAATCTTTTCAGTACGACAAAAAAAAAAGCCACATGCGCTTGTAGTGCTGACTTAATTTTGACGTCATTACAAAGCCTCTATGGCCACTGTGTGTTGGGTGAAGACATGAAAATTAAAACGTCAGAACCACATCTGCATGTAGATTTTCAAATTCCGTGTGATCTTTGCTTTGGAAACCTTATTCGAAACTCGGTTAACTGACTCTTAAGTCGAATATTTATAGCGTCAATGCAAAAATGTTTACTATTTAGTGGGGCCATATAGAGCCCTTTACTTTTCTAAACTGCTAAAATTGGGCTAGACAATTACTGGGGACCTCTACTGAACACAATTAATTCATTTAAAGCAATCATTTGCGATTAATGATTTAGGCGTTATAATCTATCATAACAACGCTCAGCCAGCTGCAAGACCATTTAAAACCTATAAAAAAAAGATGTGGAAAGTTTTGTCTCACACCTACATAGCTCCATGCAACTACTAGCGAGATTCAAGTGATGAAGAACGCTAGCAATGGAATAAACTTCACTTCAGAATCAATATTAAAGATTCACTTTAAATGCTGAAAAGTTTTTCGGCGCGGTGTCCTTTGATTACCAAAAAGATTAAAGCTTAGGTAAAGATCAAAGCTTAGGATTCCCAATACTTTTAATAATTTTAAATTGTACCAATGTTCCACAGTATATGCTCAAGATTTTACAAAAGTTTAGCATTTTAAAGTTATCAATATTTCTTGAATTTCAGAGCAATAACTTCAGAGATAAATACTGTTTTTTTTAAACAATTATTCCCTTATTCATAAAAAATAAAACAGGTGTATTAAACAAATTTTCATAGAAAACTCCTTTCATAAACCTTTTATTAATCTGTTTTATTCTTTATGAATAAGGCCGTTAGTCTATAATAAATAAATAAATATTAATAATGATTCAGAACATGTAATCATTAATATACAGTGTTGCCAGAAGTAGGAAAATATGGCTACGTGTAGGTTTTCTCTTTCTGTACAGATTTTTAAAATTCTAAGTACATAATTTTTCGAAATAGAACTTTTTATAAGAGAAAATGCTTTAAAATAAAGGTTACTGTTTTTCTCTGAAAAAACTAAAAAAAAACCTTAAAATTTAATAAAAAAAAAAAATATTTCCATTGAATTTAAAAAATTGTAACATTTAGAAATAAAAAATAATCATTTGCAAACTATTTAAAAGCATCATTATCTCAGCGAAATATCACTAAGTGAACATGACTGTAATTCAACTAAAAAATTGTTGTCTAAAAACAAACGCTGATGTTTCAATAAATAAACTCCAAAATACGTTATTGACTTAAAAAAAAAAAACAAACAGTTTTCTATTTTTTCCCATTGAAAATCCCAACTTCTATGCAAAACAATTTGAAATTTAATTTATTTCTGCATACATTTACTAACTTTTAATGGCACGCTTCTTGGAACCCGTTCAAAGACACAGCATTACTCGACAATTTCTGTTGTTGTTGATGCAATTAAATGGAGATGGACAGAATGGACAGAAAAAATATTAAAAACAGATTTTAAATGAATGAATGCAGAGCGTATGGACGGATGGATGATTTAATTGCAAGAATGACTAAAAATAAATTTCATTCATTCATGCACATGTGGCAGGTATTTTTGTTGTTGTTTTTTTTTTATTGTTGTTGTTGCAACAACCAAAAATACATAAATTATAAGCTGGCTGTTTAATTTCTTGCTTTTTTTTAGTTTTCTTGTAGTTTTTTTATTACACACGCAGAAAAAAACATTTTTTAATATGGTCAACTAAAAAAATAAAAAAAAAAAAATTTTTTTTAATATTATGGTTAATTTAACTTTTTTTTTGTCGCCGGAAACAATGTAAGTCCAACAACAATAATCCACAACAATATTATGGTTGCCTCCAAACAAGTTGTGGATAAATATGACATCAACTTGTTTGCCACTAATGGCCAATTTCATCAATTCTATTTAAATTTCAATTCATATTTAAATATAGTTTTCATATACATACATACTTACAGCCATGTCACAGAGTTCAATTCCGTTCGGAAACGGAATTCATTCCGCATTTTAGTGCTTCAGTAAATTACGAAAAAACTTCGGAATGAAACCATTTTTTTTTCATGAACGAAATGGGTGTTTTCTGTATCTTAAAAGCCAAAAACTATCAACATATACTTTCTATCAATAAACAAATATGTGTTTTCTTCTGTTCCGAACGGAATTGTACTCTGTGACATGGCTGTAAATTTTATTTTTATATGACATGAAAAACGCATTTAAAACATAAATTGATATTTAAATAAATTGGTGAAATTAGCCATAAGAGTTGTTTCGTTCTTAATTAACAATTGTATTTTCCTCTTTTCCAAGAGCAACATGATATGGTTGAATAAAAACAATACTTTATAAGAGTTAAAAATATTTTTGTTATCTAAATGAAGAAGCCATTTAGCCATAATATGGCTTAATACATATAATAATACAGTTTGATTAACATATTATTAGGCAATTCACAATGTGTTTTATTTGTCGTATGGGTTGTATTTGTTTAATTTAGGAATGTCACGTCACGTTCATAAAATTAAAGCCAATATCGGGTGATTCATCATGATGTTTGATTAACAATATGATTTTTTCTTAAAAAAAGATCACGTGTGACTCATATCAAACTGCTTTGTCATTTGTGTTCAGTAGCGTTTGGCAAGTCATCATGGAAAGACTCGCACCAGAACAGCGTATCCATATTGTTTAGCTGTATTATGAAGCGTTCTGTTTTTCATGCGATTCATGAATTTATGGTGCTCATAATCAACCTACTGAAACCACTATTGCCCACACCCTTCGCAAATTGGAGTCCTAGTATCCACTATTGCATGATACTCGACCGGTCAGAACACATCCAGCTCGAAGAGAAGCTGTAGCTGATAGTGTATGCAAAGACCGTGACGAATCGATTCGTCGTCGTTCTCAGCAGCCTGGCTCGTCATATTCGACAGCTTGACGTATTTTTCATTAGGAGCATATTTTGCGGTGAGCTCTGGTTTCAACAAGACGGCGCTACGAGACATACAGAGCGTGAAGCAATGACCTTATTGAGAAATCATTTTGGTGAGCAATTAGATTCAGGTTTTGCTACGATTAATTGCTTAATTTTCTCTGGGGATATGTAAAGTCTGAGGTCTTCATGAATAAGCCAGCTACGTTGAAGCTTCGGAAGCCAACATTACTCGAGTTATTCGCAAAATACCAGTCGCTATAATCGAACGAGTAGCGAGCTTCGAATGGACCACCTCAGACGTAGGCATGGCCACCCTTCACATGATATCATTTTCAAACAGTAAATGCCTTGAATAGTTTTTTTTTTACCGATAATAAAAATGTTTAGTTCACTTCCAAATTTATGTGTTTTATTTTACATTATAAATCCAACCTCACGACGAATCACCCGATACAATACGACACAATAGAACACTTTGCCAGTTGTCTAAATATGTTGACAAATTTTCGTTAAAAATATTTTTGTTGGAGGTTACCATATTGAAAAAGGTTTTTTCTCTGGGTGTAGATGTTTGTAAATTTTATGGGTCAACGTTTTTTAATGAGGTTAAATATGACGAAATCAACAAATATTTTAGCAACAAATACTACAAGGACGCACATGATTGCAGAAACTCACACAAAGAAATATATGCAATATTAAAGAAAGGAAATAATGGTGGAAAAATAAGTTTTAAAAACAAATTTGTTTTTCTATTTAAAACAAAAATTTACCCATAAAAATATTTTAACAAGAAACTTAAAGGTTTTTCTGTTGGATTTTTTTTCTATTTCAACACAATTTATTTGTTTCTTTTGTTTTTTTTTTCCTTTTATTAAGAAAGTTTCGTTTGCAAAGAGTTTTTATCAACAAAAGTTAAGTAGGTATAATTTTAAAGATATTTGTAGATAATGCAGAAGAATTGAATTGAACTGATTTAATTTTTTTTTAAATATTTTAAAAGATTAAAAACGAATAGTAGTAGTGAGAGAAGTATCGATGTTTACACACGCGTTGCTTTGGTAAGACTGAATAAATAAGTGTTTCCATGTCAAACCTCATACAAATAAAATTTCATGCAGTTTTTTCTGTTCTTTCCTACTAAAACAATATTGTTGGTTTTGTTTTTGTTTGCGTTTCTGCTTCTATTTTCCATTTGAAAAAAAAAATAATAAATATTTTTGCTGGCATGTTTTACATTTTAACCGACATGTTCGTTCAGTTTTCGTATCAACTCTGCAAAATTATTGTTTTCTTGTTATTATTTGTTGTACACTCCAACACACACACACACACGTACACTTAAGTATTATTAACGGCATTTTTACTATTAAGTAGAATTCGCTCTTTCCTAAAATTTATTTTGTTTTTATCTCTATTGCTCTCATTGTATTGTGGGGTTTCTTGTTATTGCTCTCTTTTAGGGGGTGATTTTGTTCTTGTTGTTGCTGGTTGGAATACTAGAAAATTCATGTTATTGTTTCTCGAAACATTTGTTACACGTGATTTTTCGTTTATTGTTTTGATTTTGTTATTCGTATGAAAAGAATATTGAAAATAGTTAAGAGGACCAACCAAAAAAGTGCCAAGACTATAAAATCTTAATAATTTGAGGAAAAAAAAACTTGTAAATTTAGCAAAAGAAAAAAAAAAGTTGTATAAATCCAGAAGAATTTTTTTTTAGAAAAAGTACTTTTTGTCAACGTCATTTTTGGTAAAAGGTACTTTTCTGCAAAACTTATTTTTTTTTGTACAATTGTACAAAAGTGCTTTTGTTTAATGGCGTTACACATTTTTCTAAAGGGATCTTTTTGTATACTAGAGATGAGCGATATTTCTGTACCTGTGATTTAATCACTGTTACTGAAAAATCACTAATCACAGTTGTGACCAAATTTGTCAAGTAACAGGTACTTTCTAAATCGTTCTTTTTGTATTTTGTTACATATACAAGTTTATGATATTTCACTGTTTAATGAATTCTCATTCTCTCTTCTATCTTATTAGTATTTTTTTAAGCCAAAGTTTATTTGTTCAAGTATGTATGTATAAATAAACAGATTTGAAAGCTCTTACAATTTGTTGTTGTTTCTTTGCAAAGTGCTTACAAAAGCTCTTGCGAAAGCTCTCGCATTGTACATATAGCTTGGCCGCAATTGCTATAAAAGAACAGAAAACTGATAAACCGTGATCATAATAACAGTTTAAAAGAGCAGTGATTTTTAAAACACGTTCACTAATCACGATGATATTTAAAAATCACGGGATCGCTCATCTCTATTGTATACACTTCATCGAAGGTATTTATACTCCTTTAATTCCGTTTGTAATTTCTACAATATTGATCTAAGACCCTAAACATTTTTTATATTCTGGGTCCTTATGTGTTTTAAAGTTGATTTAACCATGTCCGCCTGTCCGTCTGATCATCTGTCTATTGAAATGGGTTTTCCGAAGACCCTAGACATGATGGAAATTTGTAACTTATTTATGTCACATATGCTCCATTAAATTATGCAATTGAAATTCAGCCTGATCTATTTATAAATGGCTGATATGTGAGCAAAAAAACAACGACTGCCTCTGATTTTACCCATAAATCCATTGTTGATGTTTTTTCTGGAGAACAGCAAGAGCCAAATTAGGTACAAGCATCTTTGTTATCAATACCTCGGGTGCCTCGAAAGGGTAGCTGGTAGATAGCTAGTATATCAGTACCGGGGTTGCGGGTTCGATTCCCGCCAGAGACTCTGGTCTTCTGCAGATAAGCGAAGAGCTTCGCGGGATTAGCGTAGGAACAATAAAAAATCAAAATACACAACATCCCACCAAATGTGGGCGGGATTGGAGCAGTGGGCGTAGCACAATATAATTTTTTATATCTAAACAACGCAAAAGAAATATTGTCCAAATTTTGCACACATAGCAGGGTTATTAATACACAACCTCTTTAAAAATATGAACGAGATTAAAGAAGTGGGCAGGCACCTCCCATACAAAAACATGGATTGTTTTAACTTTTCAGTGTAAATATTAAAAACTAATATTATTAAAAACTGACCTCGCAGTTTTATAATTCGTTGCGGCTTTATCTGGAGAAAGGCAGAGATAACATTTCCAAATTAGGTACAGGCACAACATTCGACAAAATGTGGCCTTGGCAAAAATAGATTTGTTTTATAAATATCTATATTTATATAACTTTATGTTCTTATCGCACCATTGTGAAGCGTATATAAGATTAGGCATAGCCAAATATAGCACTCTTACTTGCTAAAATGTTTATATGAAAAGTTTTTTTTTAATACTCGTATTAGGACATTTTTGTAAATGGACATAATTTGTTCCTATTATTTTAACCTGACAAGCAAGTTGTATCCATAATTGTTTATATCTCACAATGCATAAGATAATCAAATATTTGCTGCAATACTTTTAGTATTGCAACCTTACAAATTAGTTTTGAATAAGACACAATTTTGAAAAGGTTCTTTTTAAAAAAGAGCCAAGTCAAAAAGTGCTATTTGCAAAAAAAAATAATAACTTTTTAGTCAAAAAGTATTATTTATAAAAAGTTCTTTCTTATTTAAATAAAAAAATTTTTTTTGTAAACATCAAATTTTTTTTAAAATTTAATTTTATTGATAAAAGGTTATTGTACAACCTGTAATTTTATTACAAATAACTGGTGGTTAAATTTTAAGGGCCGATGTTGAATGTGAACCACACCTAAACGTCAAGTTTTTTTTGCATTTCATTTGACATTTCTCAATTTCAGACTATCTCAATTTGAACCATGGAAAGATACACAATCGAGCAACGCGTTAAAGTTATTCAGGCTTATTATGAAAATGGGCGTTCAAATCAAAATGCATATCGTGCACATCGTGATTTTTTCGGTCAATTCAATCGTCCAAATGTGCGTACAATCGGAAAAATCGTGCAAAAATTTGAGCACACCGGGTTTGTAGGAGATGTGAAAACACCAGTGCATGCTCGTACAGCTCGTACTGCAGAAAATATTGCTGCTGTTCGAGATAGTGTGGCTGGAGAGCCGTCCACCTCAACTCGTCGTCGTGCCAAACAATTGCACCTCTCACGCTCGTCGTTGATGAACATTATGCATAAAGACTTGCATTAACACGCTTACAAGGTGCAACTGACTCAAGAACTTAAGCCTCTTGACCATTCCAAACGTCGTCAATGGTCAGAATGGTGGCAAGCAATGGCATGATAATCTTCAGTGATGAGGCATATTTTCACCTCAGTGGATTCCTCAATAAGCAGAATTGCCGCATTTGGCCGAATGATAATCCAAGAGTGATTGTCGAAAAACCAATGCACCCGCAAGGAGTGACTGTTTGGTGCGGCTTATGGGCTGGCGGCTATCGGGCCGTATTTTTTCCAAAATGAGGCCGGTCAGGCAGTTACTGTGAATGGTGTTCACTATCGTGAGATGATAACGAACTTTTTATGGCCCGAATTGGAACATACGGATGTGGACGATATGTGGTTTCAACAGGACGGTTCCACTTGCCACACAGCTACCGAAACAATGGCTCTTTTGCTCGAGAAATTCAATGGCTGTGTTATCGTACGTGGTGGCGATGGCCGCCAAGATCATATGATTTGACACCGTTGGACTTCTTTCTTTGGGGTTATTTGAAAGAATAGGTGTACGTCGATAAGCCAGCAACAATTCAAGAGCTCAAGGATGAGATATTTCGCCACATTAACGGCATAGAACCTCAATTATGCCTCAGGGTCATCGAAAATTTGGATCATCGGATGGAGGTGTACCGCCGAGGTCGCGGCGGCCATTTGGCCAAGATTTTGTTCCATACATAATTGAACCAAACCAATATTATCATAATAAAAAGAAATGACAATAATTTCCCAAATAATTTGTGTTTTATTCAAAATCAACATCGGCCCTTAAAATTTAACCACCCTTTATAGATATTTTTCTGTTAAATCGTACTTTTTTTTAATCTTTTCTGTTTTTTCTTAAATATTTATTTATTTATTGAATTTTTATATCAAATCAAATCTTATTCGAATACTTTATTTTATTTTACACTGGAAGTGCAGGACGTAATATGATTAAAAATTTCTCTTTATACCTTTCACAACTACACAGTTCTGAAGAGGGTATACTTAGTTTGTCCTTCCGTGTGAAACTTGTTTGAAGTATTTATATTCAGGGTCCTTGAGTAATTTTAAGTAGATTTTGTCATGTCCATCTGTCTGTCCATCTGCTGAAGACACGCTTACTTTCAAAAAATTCAAATGAAAAGAACAATATTGGAGTCAAATTGTTTCTAGATCTCCTAGGCAGTTTTGGATTGAAATACAGCACAATCGGTTCAGTAGGATAAGAGAAATGAATCCATATGTGAAACCACGACCCTAAAAAAATTGATAATTTTGTTACAAAAACTAAACTAAATAGTGCCGAAATACACTTATTGCTTTACGATTTTGTGCAAATTCGTTCTATATGACTAGAAATCATACGACAAAATTTCGTGAAAATCGGTCCAGAATTTTCAATAGGCTCCATATAAAGAGAACTTTTCAAATAGAATTTCATACGCCTAAGCCGCAACAATTTATTAAGCTACGAGGACAGTTCTTATTAATATTAGTTTTTAATTTGTACACTGAAAAGTTAAAACAATCCATCCGTACTAAAATCAAGCCGAAGCGGTGTAAAAAGTACGGATTTTCTTAAATAAAGTACAGAATGCTTGATTCAAGTACGGATTATTCATGTGCCCCGTACTAAAAATAATCCAAAAACTGGATTGACTTAATTTTAAGTGAGATAAAATAAATCTCAAACTGTACTTGAGTCAAGAATTTCGAAGTTGGTTTAATCCCGATTCGTACTTGAAATAATACGAAAGTGAGATTTGTTTCTAACCTTAAAAAATTACTTCACTTACCCCAGAGAGACAGAGATAGAGACAATAGTTTTATTTACGTATGTACCCCTTGCACATGTATATTTCCCTTGTGTTGTATTCCGCCCTTTGTTTACAGAAAAAGTCTCAAATAAAAGACACCAGCAGCATGCCCGCTATGGTTTTTTTAATCATTCTACTTACAAATTTTTATGTATTTACATCAACAATTTCAACAAATAGAATATGGGAGTTATTTTACTTTAAAACTATGAAAAAATTCTGTATTTTTCTTCTTGGAGTCTTGTTGTTGTTTCTACAACAAACTTCTACGAACACATGCGTATGCACGCATATTGGTTTTCGAAGGTTACCCCATTTTTGATTGTTTTAAGTACTTTTTAGTGTTATTCGTACTTACATTTTTGAGACCGACTCGTAATAAAGTAAGAAGAAACAACTTAAATTAAGTACGAGTTTTTTCTTTCTCTATAGATTTAGAGAACAATCCTGAAATATTGTTATTCTGAGTGGAGGGTATCAAAGATTCGGCGCAGCCGGATATAGTACTTTTACTTGCTTTATATACATTTATACACTTTTTTGTTAAAAGGCACTTTTTGTAAAAAGAGTCATTTATAACATATAAAGTAGAAAAGGTACTTCTCTTTAGAAATGTATACAAAATAGTACTTTCTGAATTTAAAGGTACTGTTTGGTAAAATGGAAAATAAAGATTTTTTTTAATGTACTGTTTATATTTGTTAAAAGTTTCCGTTTTATAATATGGTACATTTTGTAGCAACATGATAAAATAGATAAAAAAGATACGTTTTTAAGCACGTATATTTTCTTAAAAGTACAATTTTGTGTAAAAAAGTTTTTTTTAAAACGAACTACTTTTTTTTAAATATAAGTGTTTTGTTAAAAGTTTCCGTTTTATATAAAAAGTACATTTTGTTACAACTTGAAAAAAAATTTTTTTTTTAATATTTTTAAAATGGACATTCTTTCTAAATTAATTTATTTTTTATAAACGATTTCTTTTTATATGTATCAAATTTTTCCTTAATGGTACTTTTTTCATGTTGGTTTTTTAGATCTTTTTTTATCTTTATTAAAAATGAACTTTTTCTTTAAAGCTGCAAAAAAAAGCTTTTGCCAAAAATTTAAAATTTTTTTTAATTAAAAAAAGTACTTTAATTTGAAAGAAAACAATTTCTATATTAAGAAATCTTTATAATTTCTGCGTATTATTTTAATTTTATTCAATCATTATGTTAAAAAAAATTCACAGAGATAAGAAAACTATCATTACAAAAGGAAAAACTGAATGCCAAGCCTCCTTATGAAACATGTACACACTTCCAATGACCTTGTCTCTTTTATATTTTAGTTTAACTCTCTTTTCTCTATTCAGCCTGCAATTTGCTCTCATACACAAACACTTAATTTTACACCCACCCCTTAAAGTCTGCTATAAATTTGTCTACACTACATAAATGTGTATGCGCGAATACATCATGTGCGTTGTTGTTTCTGTTTATGCAATTCAAATTGACCTTTTAACCCTAAAACATTTTTTCCTTAAAAGAAAAGTTTAAGGACTGTATGTATTATTGTGTGTGAGAGCGTTTGTAAGCAGTTTCTTAGAATTTGTGTATTTTTATTTGGAAGAAAAATGTGACTGACTCACGTTTCTGCTCTAGTCGTTGGCAGTGTTGTTAACTTTTTAATTTTAAAACGCATAAAAATCGAGAGAACGTGCTTATTTTTGGAAAGTAACCAAAAAAAGTTTATAACATTAATGATATTTGAAATTTAAAGAAAATGTATCTTATAATATTTTTTTCGTATAAATCTTTAATATTTTAAAGAACAATAGTAATTACCAGAGTTCGAAAAAAAAAACTGTTCACTGAAGTAGTGTACTTGTCTTACCATACAAAAACTATAAATCTTATTTTTTTGTTTGTGAATTTGTACACAAACACTTAGATAACTTACCGAACTTATTTTAGAGTCCGTGTTAAGTTCTTTTGAGGTACTTATTCTGTATTGTTTAGTGAACACGTAGTTAACTTTTAGCTAACATGATATGTTTTTTTTAGTGTCTGCGTAGTAAACATTTATTGTACTTACTTTTTTTAAAGGAAATATTTAAAATAATAAATCCTCTGTTTGTATGGGAAAGAAAATAAGAAATTTAATTTTTTAATGGTTTGTTTATTTATGGAAAAAAACCAAAAATATAATTTGAAGTTAAGTTTTATAACAGGAGTGCAAAAATATAACAAACATGCAAAAGTATACAAATGTTCGTCAGCTCACAATAGTTATGTACCATATTTTGTTTGTGTACAAATTCACAAACAAAAACTAAAAAAACTGTATGGTACTTTAACATGCTGCACTTTACTGTTTATTTTCGAACTCTGGTAATAACACATTATAAAAGTCTTTTCCAGTTCCACTTTTTAAGACAAATATAGACCAATATAAATAAGACGGCACAAATGTATAATTCAAACACAAACCGTAACTACCCAGCGGTAAATATTGAAAGGAACGCAAGTGGCACTCTTTTTTGAAGGCCCCTATACTTCTTTCTAATATATTATTTTCTTATGTATCCTCCCTTCAAAAATATGCCTTCGGGAAGGTATTAATTTCTTTTAGAAAGACCTTCCAAAATATTCATTACACATTCGCTACCCCCTTCTTTAAGAATTTAGTAGCTCGTTTGAAAATGTTCTTCCCTTTTTTTTTTTTTTTTTTTTTTTTTGAATGTGTTGAAAATGTACCAGAAGTTTAGTATTTTCTTAAGTAAATGACCAAAAAACTACAAAAGTTTTATAACAGCAACAACAAGATGTCTGTGTATGTATTAAACATTTTTTATATTTACACATACATGCACAGAAAGAAAACACTCGGGATAAATTAAGCTTTTTATACTTACTTTAAGTACGAGTCGTACTCAAAAATTCAAGTACGAATAACACTTAAATGTACTCAAAACAATCCGAAATGGTATAAGTTTCGAAAATCAATCCCGGAATTTCCTAGTTTTTATTTTTCGTTAAATATGTACATTAAGTTCGTAAAGTAACAATCATATCGGGCATGATGCTGGTTTTTTATAATTGAAACTTTGTAAGGTGTGAAACGGTTAAGTAATTCAATCATAATAATATTTTTCTTCTAATTTCCCTTTTGGTTTATTTCAAGTACGAATTTATTTTTGTTTTATACAAATTTAATTGCCGCTAGTTGGTACAAAGCGAAATGGGTACAATAATTGCCGCAGCACAGTCACACGATTGTTCTTAAGTGTGTCAACTCCGAACAGAGCTGCCGTTAATGGTTATTTCTAACCAAAATTGGTAATTTTTTTTCTGAATATGGAGATGAGAATATTTTTTTCATTTTGGTTACTTTTTCCTAAATATAAAATACGTACATACATATGAATATGTTTTCCTTGATACACTTGCATCGATGTCGAATAATGTAGACTTTGCACTACGATTTTTTCATTATTTGTTTCAAATGAACGGAAGTTTGTATACTTTATTAAAAACAAAAAATCCCTTTCTAAACAGCTACCAGATATTTTTTTTAAGATTTTTCGATGGAGATTTTCAATGATTTTTTTAAACTAAGCGTAATTTTTCCTGAATTTAATGGTAGTAAAGATAAGTGGTTCTTAAAGTGGAATTTGCATAATATCACGCGGAATCGATTTCAGAACATGACTGAAAAAGTACACAACAGTATTTTTATTGTTTCTTAAATCTTGAATATAAGTAAAATGTTCTAAATTTACATAATTTCCAATAGTTTATTTTAATTTTGAAATACACATCGGAATTTTAAAGCTTTCTGAAAAAAAATTGATATATAATCTATAATTTTAGAATTTGTGGAATTTACTGTAAGAAAATGGCTTGAATTTAAGAAATTTGAAATTTTACTTTTTATATATATTAGACCGACTCAAGTTGTATGGAGCCGAAAAAACTGTTTTAGATACCCCCCTGAAAATAAAGGTTGATATGTTTTATGATGATTCCCAAAATATTTTGGTTCTTGCGTTGACCATCCGTGAGCTGGACCATTTTTAAAAAAGGGCTTTTTTCAGTTTTTCGAATTTTTTTGTACTTTGCTTTAAGACGACATAAAAAAAAATAGAACAATTTTGAAGCAGTTATATTAAAAATTAAAAAAAAGTGATTTCGTATCTTGCTTTCCCAAAAACGAAATCACTTTCGATCGGAATTGATTTCTGTGACACGCCTGATTAATTTAAAATACAATTTACAAACAAGTGAAATAATTTATGCCCATTTT
The DNA here is from genome assembly GCA_943735925.1 of Pollenia amentaria. Classification (NCBI taxonomy): domain Eukaryota; kingdom Metazoa; phylum Arthropoda; class Insecta; order Diptera; family Polleniidae; genus Pollenia; species Pollenia amentaria. The sequence goes on along the minus strand of OX031009.1, from coordinate 203,301,241 downwards.
TATAATATTTTAGATATATGTATAATAGAAAATATTCACAAATAATGCACTTCGTATATCGCCAACAGTTTCTAATTTCGCCAAAATAATAGCCATAACGCAAATCGTAAATTTCCATCGCCAAAAAACTTGTCGCTTAAGTTGATTTCAATTTCGTTTTAAATATTAGTATTTAAATACCAGTAACTCAAATCTGTAACTTTTTGGATTTTACTACCGATATCGTTAAGTTACGAGAAATATCGGTTACTTCAACGAATTTGTTATTCTCATTTTTAAGTTAACAAATATTTTCTTTAAGAAATATTATCGACAAATATCGGTTAAAATGTAAAGAATCCAAAGTTTAAATATTTTTAAAAATGGTTACTATAATAAAAATTTAAAAAGAAATAATTAGCACATTAAATTTGTTAAAAAAAAACCATACAATAAAATCGCTTTAAAGAATTTCAATACATTTTGCTCCGTTTTCCTGTATATATTCTTGTAAATTGTTTATTATTTATATTATTAAAACTATGTTTTGAACAAAACATAGTTTTGTTGTAATTCAGACATAGATTTTAAAATCGCTCGAAAGGGATCAATTTTTATCGTTTTGAAATCGAGCGATTTTCATCACATACCTAAATATTCCTTAAAAAGAAATAATATTCCATTTTATTTTAATTTTATTAAATATCTTTAATAATAATATTCATCCTGAACAGCTATTGTACTTACTTAAAAAAAATTATATGTGACCTCCCTAGTGTGTGAAAATGAAGTTTTGAGAAAAACGCATTTAAAGTTTCAAATTTTAATGTTTCTCTCATGTTTATCGATTTTCCCAAGTCCCTTTTGTACGTTTTTATAGGGTAAATATATTTTTATCAGAAATCTAACTCAATTCATCTTATTCTACACCTTTTTAGAAACCAAAATCCACTCTTAAGTCCAAACCCGTTTTTTGGCACACTAGGTCCCTTTTCTCGGAGAAGGTCACATATACACAGAAAGAAAAACACTCGGGATAAATTAAGCTTTTTATACTTACTTTGAGTACGAGTCGTACTCAAAAATTCAAGTACGAATAAAACTAAAATGTACTCACAACAATCCTAAACGGGATAACTTTCGAAAATCAATCCTGGAATTTCTTAAAGTATAAAATTAAAGTATAAAAAACCAAGTACAAAGAAGATAGAACTTTTCGTTGGTACTGCCACTCTGAGAGTAAAATTACAAATTGAGCGTATTAATCTCATACAACTTATTCAAATTTGTTGTAGCCACTACAACAACACCACACAAGTAGATAAAAAACGATTTGCTTGTTGTGTGTAGAATCAACAGAAACAACAGAACAGGAAGAAATCACATTATTTTCATGTTTAAATCTAAATCCATTTTACTTTTTAAACTTTAAAAAGCAAAATTGTCTTGCCTTCAATTTCTCACTTCTCATTTAGTGTATATTCTTAGCTAAATACGTACATTAAATTTTTAAAGTAAAAATCATATCGGGCATGGTGGTGGTGTTTTATAATTGGAAGTTTGTAAGGTGTGAAAGAGGTAAGTAAATTAATTATAATATTATTCTTCTTCTAATTTCAGTTTTGATTTATTTAAAGAACGAATTCGGGATTAAATCAACTTTATAACACTTGACCTAAGTTCATTTTGAGATTGATTCAATCTCAGTTTTACTTAAATCAATCTCATTTTCGGATTATTGTAAGTACGAATTCGGGATTAAATCAACGTTATAACACTTGAATTAAGCGCATTTTGAGATTGATTCAATCTCAGTTTTACTTAATCAATCTCATTTTCGGATTATTAAGTACGAATCCGGGATTGAATATGGATAACTTGAGTATTTCGCGATTGAATAATCCGTACTTGAATCAATCTTTCTGTACTTGATTCAAGAAAATCCGTACCCACCGTACTATTGATACCGCTTCGGATTGATTTGAGTACGGATGGATTAATTTTTCTTTTGAGTGCATCAAAAGTTATTTTCGGTAATACAAAATTTATTATTAATTTATTTCTTAATGACGTGCTAAATTCTCAATTTTTATTTTTGATAAATTTAATGATAATAATAATGAAAAATAAATAAATATGTTTATATTTATTCCTGCTAAAAGAAACACACAAAAGTTAATTTATTAAAAAAAAGGTAAATATTGCCGTATTGTGTTGTTTAATTGTCGCACAAGAACCCAATAAATCTTGGTACATTTTTGTTATTTTTATTGACGGGAGGTTGCGTATCAAGTAGTCACACGGTTACCGCGCCAGGGTTGCATTTTAATGGTAAAAATAAGTACAATATTGTCCTCGATTGGTACATGAGCCATTTGATTATGCAGTCACACGATTGGGGTATAAAAAAGTGTGAAAATTGGTGCATTGTGTGAACCCAGCTTTAGGCCCGTAAAACTGATATCCTAAGTGTCGACGTATGAGTAGTATTGACATTCCAATATTAAAATTAAGTATACGCATTATTTTTATTTTATTTCAATTTTGACTGTTTTCTTTTTATTTTTGTCTTATAAAATCATATTAAATTTATTTTTTAAAAAAATGAATAAAAAATTTCTTGTTTCTTTTAAACATTTTGTTTAATGGCCTGTCTGATATGTAATAAGTCTTGATAAAAATCCTTTTTTGCCTTTTTGATATTTCGACTAATTAATAACGCTTATGTTAATTATTATGACATTTGTTGTTGATGGCTACACTTTTTTTTTGGTCCGGTTTTTGTAGTAAAATTATTATTGTTTTGCACATTTTATTTTCGTAAAGAAGAATCTTAATTAAAAAACAGTGAGGAAAAGTTATAACAAGTAAAAGGGCTTTACCGAATCTTATATACCCTTCAGTACTTAAACAGCCATTTTTTGAGATGTAAAGTTGTAAGTGTTTTGTTCTTTTTTGTTTTTTGGTTTTAATAGAGTTGTAATTTTTGAAACTTTTGATGTACTTTCTAAATTTAGGCATTTCCAATTAAAATTACTTCTTAACAAAATATTTTTATAATATAAAATATACTATTTATTAAATTTTTTTATTTTTATTTCAGCTGTATTTTTTTCTGTAACATTGGTACTCTTTTTGTAGAAAAAATTACAAATTGTCTGTTATTACCAAAGTCATAGGATCAAGCAATCAAGTTATGATTTTCACCCATTACCAAAATGATTACTAAAAATTGTAAAATTGTGAATATTTTTTTTTTCAATAAATGATATTTTTAATTTTAATTAAAAAAAAATTATCAAAAAACTGCCGTTTCGAACAAGGTATTAATTGATCTGAGGTTTTGACATTTCCCAGCAATAATTCTACAAGTTTAAATTATTTTATTTTCAACGAAAAAATCAATTAAGATTTTTTGATATTTAATTAATATTTTAATCAAAAATTTATTTCAAAACAACTAAAATGTTAATTAAATCAAAATTATATTTTAAATTTTCTTTCAACTAAAAAAATAATTGATTCAATTATCATATTTATTATATTGAAATATTTTTAAAAATTTTTTTTAATTGATAAAAACTTCTGATAATTTGTTCTATGTTAGTGTAAAATGGTGAAAAAGTAATATTATGAATAAATTTTTTTTGTCAAAAGAATAGCATATAAATAGCATTTTTGTTATTAAATCTGATTTTTGACAAAAAGTACTTTTTCGTAAAAGTAAACTTTTATTGTTAAGCAAAAGACATTCTTTGTTATTTTTAAAGTTTTTACTGAAGGTAAAAGGGTGTATATAAGTTTGTCATTCCGGTTGTAATTTCTACAATAAGAATCTTAGACCGTACAAAGTGAATATATTCTTGGCCCTTATGAGTAGCGAAGCTGATTTAACGATGTCCGTCAGTCCGTTGAATTGGGTTTTCCGAAGACCCCAGATATGATGGGGTCTAGGTGGTTATATATTTAAGTCACATATAGCCCGGAATTTTTACTGTTTAAAATTCAGCCTGATCAGTCCACAAATGGCTGAAATATGAGCAAAAAATAACGACTGCGTCTAATTTTACGCATTAATCCCTTGTTGCTGTTTTTTTCTTATTATCTTTTATGTGTATCTGGCGAACGGCAAGATCCAAGGTTCCCAATTTAGGTACAAGCATCTTGGCCCAACGTCATCAATAGCCAACATCCGATTAAATGTGGGCGGGATGAGAGAAGTGGGCGTAGCATTTCCCATACAAAGACATTCTAGATTTCTGTATATCTGGAGAACGGCAACAGCCAAAGTTTTCAAATTAGGTACTAGAATCTTGAACAGCAATACACAACTTCCCGCAAAATGTGAGCGGGATTGGAGAAGTGGACGTGGCACAAAATAGATTTATCTTTATCTTAAGAATGGTACTTATATAACTTTCTGTTGTTATTTCACCAAGGGTAACTAGAACTCTAACTTATTTTTACTAAGTTCCTTTTTCAGACGCTACATTTTTGTTGAAATATGCGGTTTCCAAAAAGGTTCTGCTTTTTTTCACAAAATTTAAAATAAACAGGTTTTTTTAAAAGGTAATTTTTGAAAAAGAGATTTTTTGTACAATAAAATGGTACTTTTATGAAACATGTTTCTTCAAAAATCGCAAAAACGATTGTTAAATGTTTTTTTCGGATCAATTTTTCGTTACAATTACTTTTTGGCATAAAAGTACTTTTTCCATAAAAAAGTACTTTTTCCATAAAAAAGTACTTTTTCCATAAAAAAGTATTTTTTCCAAAAAAGTAGTTTTATCTTAAAACAGTACTATTTTTAAAAACAGTACTTTATTGAAAATGACGGTTTGGCATAAAAGTTCTCTTTTCGTTAAAAAGTACCTTAATCATAAAAAAGTACTTTTATCATAAAAAAGTACTTTTATCATAAAAATGTACTTTTATCATAAAAAAGTACTTTTTTTAAAACAGTAATTTTATTGAAAAAGAATTAGTATTTTTGTAAAAAAAATTGTACTTTTAAAAGAGGAACTTTTATTAAAAAGTATCTTTTTTATTGAGGTTGCATTTGCTAAGCGTTTTGAAAGGTTACTTAAAAAAAAGGTAGTAAAAAAAATTTTATTATTCACATTTGGTCCTTTGGAACAAATGCAGTATAGTTTTTGGAAAAACTACTGTGCATTTTGTAGTTATTTTGAGATAACTAATTTCACTAATAAAACAATTTTCTTTCACACTCTTTTGTTTACACCGAATGCAGTCATAATTTCTTAAATTATCGTTTTAATTTAAATTTTTCTAAATAAATTACGAATTCAGTCAAAAAAGTAATTTAAGATTTCATTGTGCTAATGAACAAAATTATTAATTAACTAAGATATTCTTACAAGATAGAATATACCTAATTAAATTTAAATATGACTGCCAGATTTTTCATCTACATAAACTGTTTAGCGCGTTTTTCTGGCAACCAACTTTTATCAGTTTTTATAAACACAATCTGATACAGTGACTTGCAGATACTTTAATATTTACGCACTTATTTTAAATAAGTAAATATTCATGTGTGTTTGCCTGTGTATGTATCTGTGGATTGTGGTAAACATTTATGTATGCGTGTACAATTAAAAACTTAAGGACATTTTATTGTTGTTTCCAAATGTAACGAAAAACTAACGCCCACCACAAATTTAAAAAATAAAAATAAAACACAATGACAGTAAAACAAAATATTTATTTACATCAACAGCTGTAATAGCAATCTGAGCAGCAATTAAAGTTGAATTTTTTATAGGAATAACAAAGTTAAAATATATCTAGTCTTTTAAATTTTTCGAAAATTCGCCCTTTTTTATATATACAAACGAGCTTTCGTGGATGATATGGAGCCACTGCTTTAAATAAATATGGAAGTAGTTCTGTAAAACTATTATGAATTTTTTGCTTAGGGAAACAGACATGACTTTAAATTTTTGCAAGTGATGGGCGTAGAAAGAGAAAATCAAGATAAAAAAGTAATTCTGCAGCCTTGTCTACAAAATTAAAAGTCATGCCTGTTCTTTCAAGCAAAAAAAAAACGTAATGCAAATTCAAAGCGCTCATTATAAAGCTCAACTACAATTTTTCTCAAAATTTAAGGCCAGTTCTTCGAAGTGTTAAATATTAAGTCTAAAAAGAGAAGCATATAAAGCTGTTCTTCCGAGCAAAAAAGTCACAATAAAAAATTCAGTCTAAAAGAGCTTAATATAAGGCTCAAATAAAATTTTTCACAACTTTCTTAAAATTTAAAGTCATGCCTGTTCGTTTAAGCAAAAAAGGCATAGTAAAAAATTCAGTCTTAAAAGAGTTCCATATAAAGCTCAGCTAAAATTTCTCAAAATAAAAAGTCATGTCTATTCTTCTAAGCAAAATAATAATAATTAACTCTAGTCCAAAAAGAGTTTCATAATAAGCTCAACTAAAATTTCTCAAAATTAAGTCATGCCAATTTTTCCAAGCAAAAAAGTCATAATAAAAATCCACTCTAAGAGAGTTTAATTTAAGGCTCAAATAAAATGTTTCACAGCCTTCTTAAAATACAAAGTGATGCCTGTTCTTTTTAATAAAAAAGTCATAATAAAAAGTTCTATCTAAAAAGACGTTCATATAATGCTCAACTAAAATTTCTCAAAATAAAAAGTCATGTCTATTCTTCTAAGCAAAATAATAATAATTAACTCTAGTCCAAAAAGAGTTTCATAAAAAGCTCAACTAAAATTTCTCAAAATTAAGTCATGCCAATTTTTCCAAGCAAAAAAGTCATAATAAAAATCCACTCTAAGAGAGTTTAATTTAAGGCTCAAATAAAATGTTTCACAGCCTTCTTAAAATACAAAGTGATGCCTGTTCTTTTTAATAAAAAAGTCATAATAAAAAGTTCTATCTAAAAAGACGTTCATATAATGCTCAACTAAAATTTATCAAAATTAAAAGTCATGCCGGTTCTTCCAAGCAAAAATATTATAATAAACTCCAGTTTAAAAAGAGTTTCATATAAAACTTAACAACAATTTTTCAAAATTAAATTTCATGCCTGTACTTCCGAGCAAAAAATTCATAATAAAAAATTCAGTCTAAAAGAGCTCAATATAAGGCTCAAATAACAGTTTTCACAGCTTTCTTAATATTTAAAACCATGCCTGTTCTTTTAAGCAAAAAAGTCATAATATAAAATTCAGTCTAAAAAGAGTTTCATATAAAGCTCAACTAAAATGTCTTAATATTTAAAGTCATGCCTGTTCTTTTAAGCATAAAAGTCAGAAAAAAAAAAATGTTATCTAAAAAGAGTTTCTTATAAAGCTCGACTAAAATTTCTCTTAAAGTTTTTAAAAGTTTTACAAAAAAGTCACAATAAAAAATTCAGTCTAAGAAGAGTTTTATATAAAGCTCAACTAAAATTTCTCAAAATTGTTTAGCGCGTTTTTCTGGCAACCAACTTTTATCAGTTTTTAATAAAAGTCATGGATGTTCTTACAAGCAAAAAAATCATAAAAAAAAATAAGTCTAAAAAAATTTTACATAAAGCTCAACTAAAATTTCTCAAAATAAAAAGTCATGCCTTTTCTTTCAAGCAAAAAAGTCAAAATGAAAACCCAGTCTTAAAAGAGCTCAATTTAAAGCTTAACTAGAATTTTTCTCAGAACTGCAGCACCAACAGAATATTTAATACTTTCATCGCATCGTGTAGAAGCATAAATTTCCGACTTAAATAAGCGTGCAAAAAATTGAGAAAAAAATAAAGACCGAATGATGGTAACAAAATTGGATACCCATCATTTGTGTTATTGTGTTATGGCCCAAGAGAAAATGTATCTTCTTTTTTTCTTCTTTTTTGGAAAAAGACAATAAACTAGAGTAACAGGCAAGTGACAGTTAACAGTGGTAGACAAAGGCGTCATGTTTTGAAGACGGTTGGTGCTTCTTTTGCGGCTGCTGAAACAGCAACAATTTAACGTTAAAGGCACGTGATCTAATTTATAATGCGTTACACTTACTCTCATAATATTTTTTCTCAAACGTTTTTTGCCTGCTAAACTTATTATTTTCTTATATGCTGTATTACGTCGTACAATAACAATCCTCAATTTCAAACAATTTATGGGTTAGAGCATGAAATAAAATTTTGTTTAAAAAAACGTATTGAAATTTAATTTAAATACTAGAATAGGTAAGGGAATAGGCATGACATTGAATTTGGTAGGTAAATTATGTAGGAACACGCATCTGCACCTCATTGTTCTCTACGAGCTGGAGTCCTCCAAAATTCCAGTTGAAATAATCGTACATACAGTAGTTTTCAGTAGTTTTTTATTAATTAATAAAAGTTGGAAAAGTATTTCAATTTAATTATTGTGCTAATTTAAGTTAAAAAATTTAAAATATAATTTTGATTTAACTAACATTTTAGTTGTTTTGAAATAAATTTTTAATTAAAATATTAAATAAATAACAAAAAATTGTAATTGATTTTTTCGCTTAAAATAAAATATGAAATTTAAAGTTGCAGAATTGTTGTTGGGAATTGTCAAAAAAACCTGAGCTATATTTAATTAAATCAATTAACACTTTATTGGAAATGGTAAAGTTTGATAATTTTTTTTTAATTAAAATTAAAAATATCATTTATATTGAAAAAATATTCACAATTTAAAATTTTTACAATTGTTGTATAACCATTTTGGTAATAGGTGCAAAATCAACAAATTGTTTGCTTGATTCTATGAATTTGGTATGAATTTGACGATTAGAGACAATTTTTAATTTTTTCTTTGTACAGTCAAATATTTGGGTTTTGCTTCTACACATTCACACACTTGCGTTTATTCGTCATTTACACTTCTCTTCAGTATTTGATTGTGAAAGCGCCACTATAGTTTTAAGTTTGAAAATTTTTCAATGCCTATCCAATGCTAATAGAAGCCTGGTTGCCCCTGCATCCAATCCGGGCCAGAATCAATTCGTTCTATCCCTCCAGGACCGGTTAACGGCATCACGGAATCTTTCCCGTATCACCCCATGCTAGTGACATAAGGAGAGTTTTACCCCTCTGCCCCTTACCTCTAAGTCTAGATTCGAACCCAATCTCGCGCCACCTCGTTGCCATCCAACTTGCAGTGTCCTGGTACCCAACACAGCCTTATTGTGAATACCAACATGAGCTCTCTCAGAGATCGCACCGTATAATTTGACAATACTCTTAGCGCAGCCTGACTATCGACGTAGATTATCACCACAGATCCCCCCACGATGTGACCCAGTATCACTTCCGTCGCCATCCAGATCGCTAGGATCTCAGCCTGGAAGACACTGCACTCATCCGGGAGTCTGAATGACCTTTTCACGTCAGTGTCAGCAATAAAAACACCAGCCCCAGTGACAGCGTCCATCTTGGACCCGTCCGTATATACTGCCCACCCCTCAAACAGTCCCTATCCGGGAACTCCAGCGTCTTGGTTATCAATACACAAAATCTGAGAAAATGTGGGCGGGATTGAAGAAGTAGGCGTTGTACAAAATAGATTTATTTATATAACGGGTGATTCATCATGAGATTTGATTTATAATGTTAGATAAAACACATAAATTTAAAAGTGAACTTAAAATTTGTATTATCGGTTAAAAGAACAATTTACGGCATTTACTGTTTGTAAATGTTGGCCATGACAACGTCTGAGGTGGTCCATTCGGAAGGTCCAATTTTTAGCGACTTGTTCCGCATAGCGACTGGTACCTCGCGAATAACACGAGTAATGTTGGCTTCCTAAGCGTCGATCGTTGCTGGCTTTTTTTTCCCAATTTTGCTTGTTTTTTATTTTTTTCTGATTTTTTCTTTTCTTGAATGATTTGAGTTCATTTAAGTGGTTGAATATATTCTGATTCAGGGGACTTTTTTTATAATAATTTTGATTTTGAATAAAGCACAAATTATTTAGGAAATTATTGTCATTTCTTTTTATTATGATAATATTGGTTTGGTTCAATTATGTATGGAACAAAATGTTGGCCAAATGACCGCCGCGACCTCGGCGGCACACCTCCATCCGATGGTCCTAATTTTCGATGACGCTAAGGCATAATTGAGGTTCTATGCCGTTAATGTGCCGAATTATCTCATCCTTTAGCTCTTGAATTGTTGCTGGCTTATCGACGTACACCTTTTCTTTCAAATAACTCCAGGCCGCCAGGATGATTTGATTTGACAGCGTTGGATTTTTTACGCTGTCAAATCAAATCATCGTGGCGGCCCATTTACGTCGCCACGACGTGGGACAACACGGCCATTGAATTTGTCGAGCAAAAGAGAGCTGTGTGGCAAGTGGAACAGTCCTGTTGAAACCACATATCGTCCACATCCATATCTTCCAATTCGGTCCATAAAAAGTTCGTTATCATCTCACGATAGCGAACACCATTCACAGTAACTGCCTGACCGGCCTCATTTTGGAAAAAATACGGCCCGATGATGCCGCCAGCCCATAAGCCGCACCAAACAGTCACTCTTTGCGGGTGCATTGTTTTTTCGACAATCACTCTTGGATTATCATTCGGCCAAATGCGGCAATTCTGCTTATTGAGGAATCCACTGAAGATTATCATGCCATTGCTTGCCACCATTCTGACCATTGACGACGTTTGGAATGGTCAAGAGGCTTAAGTTCTTGAGTCAGTTGCGCCTTGTAAGCGTGTTAATGCAAGTCTTTATGCATAATGTTCATCAACGACGAGCGTGAGAGGTTCAATTGTTGGGCACGATGACGAGTTGAGGTGGATGGCTCTTCAGCCACACTATCGCGAACAGCAGGAATATTTTCTGCAGTACGAGCTGTACGAGCATGCACTGGTGTTTTCACATCTCCTACAGGCCCGGTTTGCTCAAATTTTTGCACGATTTTTCCGATTGTACGCACATTTGGACGATTAAATTGACCGAAAAAAATCACGGAGTGCACGATATGCATTTTAATTTGAACGCCCATTTTTAGAACAAGCCTGAATAGCTTTAACGCGTTGCTCGATTGTGTATCTTTCAATGGTTCAAATTGAGTTAGTCTGAAATTGAGAAATGTCAAATGAAATGCAAAAAAAACTTGACGTTTAGGTGTGGTTCACATTCAAGATCGGCCCTTAAAATTTAACCACCCTCTATTTAAAGATTATTTAATATTTTAAGATTTTAATTAACACTCAATGCTAGGACATTAAGGACTTAAAGGATATATTTATCTAAATAAGACAATAATATAGTATAGGGCCGTTTACAAATTTTCAGTAAATAATCACAACTTATCATGAGAGAGTTGTATTTTTAATAAATGTTATAAATGACAATATAAATTCAAAACATTATTGGTTCATTTTATTTCACATATTGGCTCCTACATGCATGTTGGAGAGTTATATCTTTAATAAAAAGCATAAATGACAATAGTAGATTTGAGTTGAAATTAGTTTGTTTGGTTTTTAATATAAATACGTTAACAACACGTTCGCTTTTTATAATGTCAAAGCTCGCCCATGATATTAAAATGATTTTTATATATGACTTTATGTCATAAAGATAAACAAATTAAAAACGACATGACGACAGATTTCTAATAAATTTTATTTATCAACACCTTTTTTTTAATAAAACCACCAAGTTTAATTCTAATACAGTAAGGAACAATTAAATAGATTTTAGAAACTTTAAAAGCAATAATGTTTTTATGATGAGGTAAGTTTTTAGGAAATTCACCACACATCCGTTTCAGATTAAATTTAACAACTTTAAGTTTAGGATTTAAAACAAAAAAAATTAACTTTTAAACTTAATTCCTAAGAAGTGGTGTGTTTTAGGTTATTTACCACACCTTCAACAATATTTCTGTAGACAATTTTTTTAAATTGAGTTTAGTTGAAATAAGATTGATTCTTTAAAACTAAATTCCAAGGTGTGGTGAATTTTATTGACACTTAAGAAGATTGAAATTAAATAGATTTACAGCCAGGCCCACAATGTCGACAAGAACATTTCTTTCGCATTTTTATATTGAAAACAATAATAACAAATTTAAATTTGTTTTTGTTTTCAATATAAATATAAGAAAGAAATGTTCTTGTCGACATAGTGGGCCGGGCAGTTAAAGTAATTAATTTATATAGTTTGGAATATTATTTTACCATTTTATTTTATTTTATAAAATTTAACCATAAGAACGTATGTATTTTGAAATGTGATTGACTCTTTTAACAAAGTATTCGAGTGTGATGAATTTTATTAACTTTAAAAATTTTAAATATTGAGAAATTAATTTATTTATTAAATCAAATAGTTTTTAAAATGTCTTTTTTAACAAACATTAGCACTAATTCATACATATTTTTTAAATGTGGTGATTTAAAGAAAGTCGCCACGTCTTTAAAATATTTCAATAACTAGTTTTTCGTATTATGTGCACAAATCAAAGGTTTTCGTTAAACATGTTTGCCTTTAACAGTCGTTAACCATTAAAAACTTAACTTTTTGAAAGTGTTGAATATCATCACAACTTGATTAAAACTTTAATTAAAAATTCCACTTTATACTTATTTTGTGCATTAATACGTAAATAACAATAATGAACTTCAATATTTAAGGTGTGTAAAGCATTTATTTAGGGTAAGTAATAGGTTTTAAGCAAATTCACCTTGTTCTATTAACCTAAGAGATGTAAAAAAAACTGCGATCAATTGGGATGCATTCAAAATTTTTTTAACCCAACTGATCTAAATTTTTGATTTTAAAATTACTTTAGATTTGAAATAATTGCATACACAAGATTGCAATAATTTCAAAATCATACATTTTAGATGTCATAAAATAAAATCAATTGCATTACAATCAATTCAATTGCATTCAAATTTGAACTGAAATCCTGCGATTATATTGATTGTAGTGGTGTACAGCTCTGATAAACATTAAAAATTATAACAAATTTTGATACTTTTAGTAGTTACTCTAGTTTTCCTTATTTTGGCAATTTTTTAAAGTTGGTGAGTTTTAATAAAAATTCTCTACACTTGTAAATCAGGTACAATTTAATATTTTTTTATCTAAATTTTTATATTTGTAAGGCAAGATATTTTGTATTAAGTACAGTTACTAAGTTGCGTGACTTTTTATACGAATATTCTAGACTCATCAAATGTACAAAATTTGCCATTTTTAACTTTCTTTAAGGTTTATTTGGATAACAATTTAAGAGTGGTAAGTTTGAAGAAAAATTTACCACAAACATGTAAAACAGATAAATATTCGTTCTTCTAAGAAGTTATGTCGAATATTTTAAATACCGGAAATTTTTTAGTGAGGTGTGGCCTTCTAAATATTCACCACACTTGTGAAATAGGTTAACATTTTTTTATTCTGGAAATTCAAAAGGCTGTATTTCTTTAACTTCCAAATTTTTGTAAATTTTTACGTTTCTTTCAAGATCATATTTTTAATGTGTAGTGTGTGGGGATTTTTGTTTAATTAAACACACTCTAATGGCCAGTTTCAGCAATAAATTTAAATATCAATTCATATTTAAATATAGTTTTTCATATAATTTTATTTTTATTGGACATGAAAACCGAATTTTTAACATAAATTGGTATTTAAATAGAATTGGTGAATATGTTGCATAAAAAAATTTTTATAAAAAATAAAATATTATTTATTTATTGAATGTTAGCAATACTATCACAATTAATATTTTAACTTAATTTATCGTGCACTTCAATTTAAGAGTACATTATTTTTTTTTTATATTACTTACAAATTATTTCCAAAGTATGGTGAGTTTTAACACAAATTAGCTACACTTATAAAATAAGTAAAATTGTTAAAAATGTTTGAAAACTTAAAAATATATTTTACGTTCTATTCCGAGGTTTGTATGTTCTACACAATTATAAACTTTTGAACAATTTTCCCAAAATAGTTATTTTTCAAAAAAAAAAAAAACACACCTGACCCTCCATAATTTTATTAAAATAATTACAGAATTTTTTTTTTGCATGATTTATTAATTATATAATTATTAATAATATTTATTCAGTGCCCATGTTCTGTAACTCTCGCTTCGAGAAACTTTTCGATTGAAATAGGAGAAATGAAACAAAAATGCCATAAATTGAAACAAACTGCTGTTTTTCTCACTTAACTGCGTCTGTGACATTTTTGGTGAGTAATAACTGTCACGTAAGGAAATTACTTGCCAATTTACAGAAAAAGTGTGTCTGTACAATTTTTGTGAGATAGTTCCCGCTTTGAACTGTCAAATAAACTCACGCATAAAAACGGGGTGAGAAAAAATATTACCACTAAAAAATATATTAAATATGCTAAATGCAATGAATAATAACATGGAAGAGATAAGTATTTTGTTTTTGACTGATTTTTTCATTGTTTAATTATTTTGCTTTTAACATTTTTGAAAAATATAAAATGTTTTCAAAGCTATTTTTTAAACAACAAAAATTAAAGTCGCACTCTACATTATTTTCTATAGCCGACGGTTGTGTTTTCGCCGCCGTCATCGAAAATTTTTCAATTTTAATAATTTGGCCGCCGATAACGATATGTGTTACTGGCGTTCTCAACGTCTGCCATTTCACATCGGCTTCGAGTGGAATATTATGACATTTATAACGTAACGACGTTATCTCTTTTGATAGTTTTTGACATGAGTTACAGATACACTTTTTTCTCACTTTTCGAGAAACGATGGAATATTGTGTTTCACAGCTTTTCGATGAGAGAAGTTCTCACCAAAGTTACAGAACATGGGTACAGACCATTATTATTAACAAGTTGTGGTAAGTTTTATACAAATTCACCACACTCTTAATCTTTTTTTTTTAAATAATTTTATATATTTATTTTATTTTTAAGTTTAAGACTTGTAAAGAATTTAATTTGAAAACTTAAGACCCATGGTCCTAGAGTGGTGAGTTTTAAAAGAAATAAAATTAAAATTTACTCTTAAAAAACTAATAAAATGGCTAACAAATCTTTAAAACGCAGCTGCTTAAAGGGTCTGTCTAACTTAAGTTTTTTATTTCTTAACTAAACAAAAAGTTTTTTGTATTAGCAAAAATTATTTTAATTATTTAAGGGTTTACAAAACCCTTTTGATATGAAAATTTTACTTCATGAAAATCCGTTTTCTATGAAAATGTTACTTTATTAGTTTAGTTATAGTTTCTCAAAATGTTTCCCTTACAACCTCAATTTACTTTACTTAATTTATAAATAAATAAAAAACATTGCCCGTTTACTTACAAATGTCATCATTGCTCATATTTTCCAAAATAGTTTGTGTTGAAATTGTTGTTCTAATAAATTGTTAACACTGATTAACAATCGAGTTCTTATCAATTCAAATATATAAAAAATAGCGATGTTTTTTGTTGTAAATTTTACTTTTCCAAATTAAACTGAATTTTGATACTTAAAGTAAAAAGTTGATCAATCAAAATATTATTTCAAATTTCACAAAATTATACACACTTTATTTAAAAAAAATTTTATTACTCAAAGGGATTTAACATTTGATTTTTTTTTTCGTTATCAAAACAGAAAAAAGTATTAAAGCCAAACCTTCTTTTTTTTATTAAATTTTAGTTCGTAGTTTATTTTTTAATTTTTTTTCTCTCTGTGGATTTTTCCGTTACTGATTGAAACTTGTTGTTGATGTCGTTTTAGAGGTTTAAATTTTAATATCCTCAATTTCGGTTTGTTTTCACTGCACTACTTATCATTTTCACCAAACTTGCTTATTCCGATATGAGTAAATTTTTTTTTTTTTTGCTGATTTTTTTGTTAATCTCGTTTGTTGTTTTTTGTTTTTTATAAATAATAAAAAGATAAAAAATATTTTTATTAAAAAAGCTGAATAATAACAAAAACAAAAATACTAAATAGGCTGCTGTAATTCAAAAGAGTTTTGTGTTTTCGTCATTCTCTTCACTTTATATGACAGTTTGTTTTTTTTTTTTTTTTTTTTTTTTTGACATTAATCAAACAGCTTTGTTGTTCTTTAGCCGTTAACTGACTCTCTAACTGTCTAGTTGCTTAAATGGGTGCAAAAAAAGTACTCAACTATAAATACCAACAGGCAAGTTAACTTAATGACTGTTTCTGTTTAGAAAAAATATTAGTTTATTTTACTTTCAGTTTTCCAGCAGACTGAAGAAGCAAATTCTTATCAAAAAAAAAAAAAAAGAAAGATTTTAAGACTCTTTTGGGAGAGTATTTGATAACAGTCAAGCATGTTGTTACCAAAAGTTTTGCCAAGATTAGAATTATTCTTAATTAAAAAGAAAATTATGAAAACAGTTAGTAATATGTGCTATCTTGTTTATTAGGGTGGATAAATCAAATAAAAATTTTTTTCATAACCAACAACATTTATTTTAAGGGTTTTTTTTTTTTTTTTTTTTTTTTTGTTTACAAGAGAAGATAAGATAAAATTTTAAGACTATAAACAAAATAATTTAAAAAAAAAAATTTTTTTTTGCTCTTTTAACTAAATATCTTTAAAAATAAGTTGAAATTTATTCATAAAAATACATTTTAAAACTAAATTGAATTTTTTTAAAGTAATTTTGAAGGTGTGGTAAGTTTTTCGTGATATTTATTGTTTGGTATTTTGTTTAAGCTTTGATATCGTTGCAAAAAAGACTTTTTGAGTGTTTGTAGGTAATTCTCATTCCCTCTGTAGTCTTGTTTGCTGATAGCTTTGGCTTTTCTAAAATTATTTAGAAGAACGTTTCCTGATGATCTGGCCTAAGCAGCCAGTGAAATGCGGATAGGAACAGCTTATCCTCCAACAATAAATTTCAGTATTTTTTTATCAATTATTTGAAAAGGGAATTAAGAACAACAAACAAAATCTTTTAATAAATAATAGTATTCCTAAAAACAACTTTGATAATTTTTCAAAAATTTATTTACATATTAAATTTTAGGTTTTACCAAAATTTTTAAAAAAAAATTGATTTTTTTAAACTTTTTTCAGATTTTTATAAAATTTTGAAATAAAAAAGGCTCTTGATCATTCTTGAAGTTTTTCGAGCATTTTAAAGCAATTTTTAAAAGTGGTGAGTTTTAAGAAAAATTCACCACACCCTTAAAATTATTTATTTTTTTGGCACTTATGCTTTTTAACCAGTGTTACCACCAGCAAAATTCAAAATTACACTTGAGATGAAGAAAAATTACCCGATTTAACTTAAATTACGCCTGATAAAACTTTTCGTTTTGTTTTATAAAAACGCTACCAAATTATATAAATTAACTTAAAAAATCTGTCATATATTCGCGCAACTAAAAGGCGACATTATGATATTTATAACGCACATAATCGTCTATCTGAAGAGGTTTGTTATAAACAAACGATTTGACACCTCTCGATTATGACGTGAGGTCACTGGTTTATGCTGATAAACCAGCAACAATTGAAGGAACATTGTTCGTGACATACCGCCAGAAATACTTGAAAAGAGTATGTTTCGTTAAAAACCGCCGCGGTGCTCACAATAACAAATGTTATCGTGGTGGAATTGTCTTTTGAATAAAATTTATTTTTTTAAATTACTTTTACAATTTCAAGTTTTATGGTTTCAGACAATAGTATGTTTCTTAAATCAGTGTGACAACTGTTAAGGGCGCTAAATATGCTCCCAAATAAAGCATTTGGAAGTTGCAAAATAATATTAAATTTATTCCTTTTTAAATACCTTTTTCCAATAAACTTCGTGTTCAAAACCGATTGAAATACTTTCGAAATAAGAAACAATATTTCAAGTGGTATACATTTTTTTCTGAAATTAAATATTTACATTTTTTGTTTTTAAACGAAAGAATTTCAAATTACACCTGATCTACACCATTACCCACGCTCTACACACGACAGTAAAAATTATACCAAATTCGGGTACTTACCCGCAAAGTGGCATCACTGTTTTTAACAGATTATTTATTATTTGTTTAACTTTATAACAATAATTTTTTTTCTTACTTTTTTTTTGTTGAAATTGTTTTCTTCTTTGTTGAGAAATTTTTATAGATATTATAAAATATCGAACATTAGAGTTATTTTAAACACACCTTTTATACTAAAAATTAAAACAAAGAATATTGTTAACAATTTAAATTTTTTATCAACTTTTCTGAAAACAAAAATTTTATGACACCAAATATGATAAAAGATAAATATTATCATAAGATAAATATTTTATAAGCGGACACAGTCTAGAGTCTGACATAAACTACATATTAAGAGCCTAATATAAAAAGAAAAAAATGAATAAAGTCCGTAAAATTTTATATATAAAAAAAAATTTTAATGCAATTTTTAATAAAAAAGACTTACAACAAATTTTATACTATAACCCAATGAGACTTTCAAGTAAGATGGGTTAGGCAGGGGGGTGCTTTAAAACCATGTGAGATAAGCCCATGATGGCTTTATTGCTCAATTGAATGGGAGATAAAGCCATAATGGCCTTATTGCCCAATCATTGAGAGGTAAGGTCATATTTAAAATTTTGTGAAATGAGAGATATAGCCATACTTTTTTCGCAAATGAGAGATAAAGCCAGATTTTTTCAGAATATTGTTATGCATGGTGTAAACATTCTGTAAAGGGAAAATCCTTAGTTATTACTGAAAAAATAACAACTAAGAAAACTTTATTCAGCGAAGCCACCTGCAGCGTCCTACTGGAGGAGAAAACCCGTAGGCACGGCCGTAGGCCTCCACGTAGAAAAACTTTAGTATGCGAAGCCAGATTTCAATACTTAATTTTAGTGTCTCCGGGAAGACATTTTTTTACAGAATGTTATTATTATTACTATTAGAGTTTCTTCCTTCAATGAAAACTATAGATTTTCCCTTTTAAATGTTTACATTAGGTGTAAACATTCCGTAAAAGGGAAAATCATTACCTCTTAATTATAAAAATAAGAAAACTATTAATCAACGTAAAATGCAAAAGTTCTTCAAAACTGTAAAAGGGAAAATCATTACCTCTTAATTATAAAAATAAGAAAACTATTAATCAACGTAAAATGCAAAAGTTCTTCAAAACTGAAATGAGAGATAAAGCCATTTTCTCATATTGCTAATGTGAGCTAAGGACATGATGGCTTTATCTCCCATTCAAATGAAAAAAAAAGGCTTTATCTCCCTATTGAATGAGAGATAAAGCCATCATGGCCTTATCTCACATGGTATTAAAGCACCCCCTCGTTTGGCATTTGTCTACCAGAATTAACAAAAAAAAAGCTATTCCACAAAAAAAATGTTTACGCCTTTTTTATATTAAGTCATCGATATATAGTCTGGGTTCACACTATGAAAGATTTCTTTCAGAAAGTCTGAGTTTATTGGTAAGAGGGGAGAGAAGAAAATCATATTGTCTACCTCTCTCCCCAATAAACTCAGACTTTCTGAAAGAAAATTTTCATTGTGTGAACCCAGACATACATAGTTTATTACGCAAGCATTGTAGTAAATTACTGAATTATTTGAACAATGTTTAGTTTAAAAAAGGTTTAACATTATTTTAATCATGTCATAAAGATATTTTTCAGTTTAAACTTTTTTTTGTTTTAAAAAATTTGTATAATTCTTATTATAAAATCCTCAAACAAAAAATAAAAAGAAAACGCAACAAGAGGCAATTTCCATCTTGCACGTGATTATTTAAATTTTCCTTTGTTTGCTTGTTTATTTAAAGAAAATTAAAATACTTAAGTTTTTCTACATACATATATGTATATACATATGTAGATGGTTTTATCCGTTAAGATATATTTAAATTCGAATGTGGCTGTGCCTAAAAAGTATAAGAAAAAAAAGCAATACGAAAGAATATTAAAAATAATTATGTTTTAAGTATTATCATTCATCATGAGCACATTTAGCATTTACTAGATTTTTATTACCACTGAAATTTAATTTTGCGGTGGGAAACCTTTAATTAGTTTTATTACTGATAGAATATTTCAATTTAAATTGCGAATAGCTACAAACATTTGGGGAAAGAGGCTGAAAATTACAAAATTAAAACAAACTTCCTAAAAGTATGCCACAAAAAATGTTTGAATGAGCATTTAGATTAGAAAAGAAAGTTAAAGAGATTTAATTACGATTCAACCATTTTTTTAAATTTGTTTAATTAAAATAAATAACAAAAATTAAAACATGTGAAAAATAAATATTCGCCGATTTGATTCTATGTTATCCCCCACCATTTTAAGTTCAATTAAAATAACGTAAGCTGATAAAAAAAAACAAAAGAAGCAGTCAGTTCAAAATATTTTTGGAGAAATATTTAACATTTAAAAACATTTTGCAAAACTGATGGTATTTTCGATTTACCTGGACGTAAAGTAGATATTTTACAATTACAATATGGGGGATATACAGTGAAGGACTAAAGTCTACATGCAACCTACTTTTTTACGATTTTTGGGAAGTGGTAACGATAATGAAAAATGTTTTTATACAACCAATTAAGACATTAAACATTATTAAAGAAAAAAAAAATTAAAAAGAAAAGCTTAACATGGAAATTTCAAGCGTTTAACAAAATCTTAAGAAGGACCAAAGTCTACATACAACGTGACTACATCTAGGAAAACCTTAAAAATACAAAACGAAACATGGGGAATCCCATTATTTTAATTGATATTGAATTTAACTTACCGAAACAATTTTTTAAATTACTTTAGTGTATATAAATATTGTGTTAAGAAAAATTATTGATCTTTTAAATGGGGAATAGCCAAAAAATATCTATTTCGGTGAGAAATTTTATAAGAAATCTTCGTAAAGAGCAAAAATATTATGGAGAAATTGCCAAAACTGTAAAATCTGTCGGTTTACAGTACAACAATTAGTAGAAACTATATTAAAAAAATGGAAGTGCTGAAAATCATTCAAGATATGACCGTAAAAAAATCTGCCACGACGCAATGTTAGCAGTTTTCTTAAAGAAGTAAATGCGGATCGGAAAATAAGACCCCCAAAATTGGCGGAACATATTAAAAAATGTTCCAGAAGTAGTGTCCACCCAAAAATTATACAACGACCTTTGCATGAGAGTCGCTTTACAAGCAGAATTAAACGCGAAAAACCATTTATATCTGCCAAAAAGCAAAAACTCTATCTTGAATTTGCTAAAACAGATTAATAAGATACGAAACGAAACTTAGTTACTGCCGAGATTAAATACAATATTTTTGAAAGAGATAGCCGTTCCAGAGTTTGGAAAAAATCCAACACAGTCTTAGATCTAAAGAATATTATACTCACAGTCAAACATGGAGGTGGCAGTGTATAGTTTAGCGAGCCATGGCATCATGTGTATGTAGCAATTAGGTTTAAGTTGAAGGCACAATGGACCGGTATCTATATAAGAACATATTAGAACATAATTTGAAACCATCGGTTAAGAACTTAGGTATTGAAAATAACTGGATTTTTAGCAAGACAATGAAGCAAACAGCGCACATTGTTCGCCAATAACTTCTATATTATGCTCCCAGACAACTCAATTCCCTACCACGACCACCGTATTTTAATCATAAAAAACATATCTAGGATGTTTTAGAGAAAAAAAGTCAGAAAATATAAAATAAGCAGCAGTGAATGGCTGAAAATTGCTTTAAACCGAACTTGGGCAGAAAATTAAGTAAACTCCATGGCTCGACATTTGCAAGCTGTGAACGATGCTCAGGGCGAACCATCTAAATATTAAGTTTTAAAATATTTAAATTTTTTTTAATGTAATTTTTAATTCTATTGTTCCTTTTTTACTGTATGTACACTTTTGTCCTTTGAAATTTTTAATATTTTTGTTATTATTGCTTTTGTTATGTTTTTGAATTAAATTTTTGTGTCATTAATAAAAGTATTTATTAATGTCTTAAATATTGGTATACAAGTTTTTCTTAATTTCGTTACCAATTCCCAAAAATCGTAAAAAAGTAGGTTGCATGTAGACTTTAGTCCTTCACTGTATCTACGAATTAATTATTAATATCGAAAATTTTTACAACTTAACATTCATTGACTTATGTATAAGCAGTATAAATTCCAAATTATCTTGTTGTTGCTCATTCCGTGAAATAGTTATTATTTCAAAAAGTCATATTCAGGCGCTAGGCTTGTTAAGGAAGCTATTAAGCGTTTTTTTTTTTATTTATTTTGAATAAATTGCAAACTTAAAATTGCAGACAAGAATTGGTGTAATTGTTAGTTGAAATACAGGCCTGTTCTGAAAATCACGTGATTTCAAATCACATGTGCTTTTAAAATCACAATGTGCTTTTAAAATCACACGTGTGATTTTGTGGTATTCTGTAAATCACACCGTTTTTGTGTTTTTTGGTGTGATTTTCAATTGTCGAAAGCACAAGTTCTTAACACCTGCTTGTTCTACAAAGGCGTTGCTCATTTTTTTAACGCTTTTTACGTATTTTCCGATAATTAGTTTTTTTAGCCGATTTGGCGATCTCAAGATGGTTTTAGGGCTTGTTTCAAATTTTGTAATTTTTTTTTTGTAAGTTTTCTGATTCTTTACAGCTTTAAAGATTTATAATAAATAGAAGACTCTGCTATCTTGCCGCTGTTAGCAAATTTTTGCGAATTTCCACTAATTTATCAATTTTTACCGAATTTTTGCCATTCCTTATAGTTTTAGGGACTTTAAATAAATTTTATGGGTTGTTTGTAATTTTAAAAATTTTCGCGAATATTTTGTTATTTTCCGATATTTTTTTTTAGCCCATTTAGCGATTTCAAATAAGTTTTAGGGTTTGTTTACATGTTTGCAATTTTTCGTGAATTCTTGCCATGTTCGCGGATAGAAGCGATTTTTTCCTGTGATACTTCACAGTTTTTACGATTTTTAATTAATATTAGACTTTGCTATCATGTCGCTGTTAGCAAATTCGCGATCTTTTATTCAACTAAAAA
The DNA here is from genome assembly GCA_943735925.1 of Pollenia amentaria. Lineage (NCBI taxonomy): Eukaryota > Metazoa > Arthropoda > Insecta > Diptera > Polleniidae > Pollenia > Pollenia amentaria. The sequence continues at coordinate 203,278,239 of OX031009.1, read as the reverse complement.
GACAAGCGTGAAATTACAACAGAAGTCACAAAAGCAAATTTTATTTTTGTACTGTCTTCGATTTTTCTTAATTTTAAATGATTTGTTGTAAATAAAACAGCTTATTGCATAAAAAAATTAAAAAACAACACATTGAATATTTTATTAGGTAATTTATTATGACGGTCATCTTACAATAGTCGCAAAAATAACAAAGTGATTTTAAAAAGTTGTTTACGTAGCTGATCGTTTTGAAATCACAAAATAATTTGCCCAGAACACCTTTCTTGTGATTTCAAATCACCTTTCAATTATTTACTTATTAATATTTTAACACAAAACCACTAATGAACAGTGAGGGAGTACTATCAACATCCAAAAATGAGCAATTGGAAATATGGAGACGTCATTATTCTTCAATGCTTTCAAACGCTCCATCCAACCTTTCGAACATCTGCTCATGCGCAACCCACACAGTTAGGCAAGACATCTCAACTGAATGCCCTGACATTTCAGAAGTTTTAAACGCTATTAATACTTTGAAGGCAAACAAGGCCCCCGGTGCCGATAATATAGCCCCTGAAATGCTTAAAGCTGATCCACAACTAACAGCGAACATTCTGCTACCCCTCATCGAGAACTTTTGGCTCACACTCGAACTCGACTCAAAGCTTAAAGAAGGTATCATTGTCAACCTACCAAAGAAAGGCAACCTTACCGATTGCAGGAACTGGAGAGGTATCACAATTCTTAGTGCAGTAAACAAGATTATAGCGCATATTATCAACAAAAGAATATCAGATGCTGTAATGGATGATATCAGGCCTGAGCAGGCTGGCTTTCGTCCACAAAAGTCTTGTGTGGACCATATAAACACTTTGCTATAATTATTGAGCAGTCCGCCGAGTGGCAGTCCCCCCTGTACATGATCTTTATAGATTTTGAGAAAGCATTCGACACCCTGAGCCACGGTGCGATATGGACTGCTCTCGCGTGTAAAGGTGTTCCACCAAAGATTATCATGCTTACTCAAGCTCTGTATAAGGATGTTAGATGTCGTGTTGTCCATGACAACGCACTAAGCAATAGTTTTAACGTTGTAACCGGATTGCGCCAGGGATGTATACTATCCCCTCTTCTCTTTAACATCGTCCTAGACGTCATAGTGCGCAATGCTACTCAGGACAGCAGAGGTATACGTTGGGGACTCACTCAACAACTCGAGAGTCTGGAGTACGCAGATGATATTTGTCTTCTGTCTCACAGCTATCGGCATATGTCAGCTAAACTTAAGTCCATCGAAACCGAAGCTGCAAAAGCTGGTTTAAAAATAAATATTAAAAAGAGTAAGGTAATGCGCTGCAACACCTTTAATAACAGCAGATTTAAAATACAGGATGTTGAACTAGAGGAAGTAAGGTCGTTTTGCTATCTTGGTAGCATTTTAACTCATACTGGCGGCTGCAGCAATGACGTCGCCTACAGAATGTCAAACGCCAATAAGGCATTCGGTATTTTCCGCCCTGTATGGAAATCTACTGTTATTTCAAAGCACACTAAGATCAGCATATTCAATTCGTGCGTCAAATCAGTGCTCCTTTACGGTTGTGAGTCATGGAACACAACATCACGTGAAATAAATGTCATACAGGTGTTTGTTAACCGCTGTCTACGAAGGATCCTTAAGATATTCTGGCCAAGCACCATATCAAACATTCAACTATGGTCACAAACAAATCAAAGTCCAATCAACATCGAGATCCTTAAGCGAAAATGGCGCTGGATTGGTCACACGCTCCGTAGACCACAAGGCGACCCTACTAAAACTGCTATTGACTGGAATCCCCATGGAAATACACGAAGAGTTGGACGCCCGTCGCACTCCTGGAGACGTCAACTCGATGCTGAAGTAATACAAAGTGGGCTAAGCTGGAGGGAAATCAAACACCTAGCATCAAACAGAACCGAATGGAAAGAGTTCGTTGTGGCCCTTTGTTCCTTATAGGAACCTCAGGACATAATATATATATATAATATTTTTGGTTAATAGTGTCAATTTTTAAATATTTTACAGTACCCATGTTCTGTAACTTTGGTGATAACTTCTCGCATCGAAAAGATGTGAAACAAAATATCGTTCCTCGAAAAGTGAGAAAAAAGTGTGTCTGTAACTCATGTCGAAAACTATCAAAAGAGATTACGATAATGCCATAATATTCCACTCGAAGCCGATATAAAATTGCAGATGTTGAGAACGCCAGTCAAACATATCGCTGGCGGCGACCAAATTTGACTACAATTGAAAAATTTTCAACGACGTCGGCGAAAATACAACCGTCGGCTATTGCAAAAAATTTATTTATTTTTTAGTGTTAAAATTTTTTCTCACCCCGTTTTTATGCGTGAGTTTATTTGACAGTTCAAAGGGGGAACTTTCTCACAAAAATTTTACAGACACACTTTTTCAGTATATTGGCGATAAATTTCCTTACGTGACAGTTATTACTCACCCAAAATGTTACAGACGCAGTTAAGTGAGAAAAACAGCAGTTTGTTTCAATTTATGGCATTTTTGTTTCATTTCTCACATTTCAATCGAAAAGTTTCTCGCCGCGGGAGTTACAGAGCATGGGCACAGGTTATCATTAAATTTTCTGACATAAAAAGAACAATTTCTAACGTGTGGTGAATTGGATCAGAAATTCACCACACATAAAAAACACAATTATTTAAAAAAAAATTACGTTAACTTTAGCAAATATTGAAACAAATCAGTAAATTATTTAAAGTATATTCGATTTTTTGAGGTTCAGCTCCAAGAAGAATGTTAGAATTTAAAAAAAACCCACCCGGACGGGATTAAATATTTTTCTGAATTGTTTATTATTTTTTTTCCTAATTTCTGTGGTGTGGGGAGTTTAAGTCGCCAAAATTCATATTAAAACAAATTGTTTAAAATCGAAAAACAAACATCGAGCCATAACCGCAAAAAAAGCTTAAGCGACAATATTTTCGTTTTATTTTTAATAAATGAATTTATTGGCAACACTTGCATCATCTACTAAAATCTCATGGTAACAGAAGGTACCGTTACGATTTTAAAGCAAACACAAATTTAGCTTAAGGCTTAAGCGCCCATTTTCATAAAAAGTTTTTTGAAATATAATAAAAAAAAACCTTCTCCTGTAAAATTTTGTTTTTGTCGCTTAAGCTTTTTTTGCGGTTATGGCTCGACATGTTCAGATAAGTTACTGATACGAATAGAAAACAATAAATTTAAAATTTTTTTTTAGAGAATTCCAAAAATTTAAGATTGCTTTCGAGAGTTATAAGTAATTATTTTTAATCCAAATTTTTATGGACTCCAAGAAGAATTCTTGACAAATAGTATGAAAAACAAAAGTGAGGAAGAATATGTAAATCTTTTTTTGTAAAATTCACCACGCTCCTAACATATTACTTTTGAAAAACTGTCTCGATTTAGAACAAATCTGTAAATTTTCACTGAAAACCAAGTTTTGTTATAGATTGCAAATATTTAAAAGTAAAGTAAGTTTTAAGAAAAATTCACCATACCTTAAAGGCGTGTTAAACTTAAGAATGAAAACCATTTTTAATAATTTTCTAGTAGTCTAGAATGGTTCTGATAAAAACTTAAAAAAATTTAAACTTATTGAACTTTTGCTGATTTGTTGCAGATTAAATAGAAAGATTTTAGAAAAACAGATTTTTTAATAATTTGAGATATAAAACAGAATAAAATTCATCTTATTTTTGAGATAACCTAAAAACATGATGAACGCATGACATCAAAGTTTGTTTTTTTTTTAATATTAAGGTGCGATAAGTTTCTTAAAAACATCACCGCTCCTAAAAACATAAAACATTAAAAATAGACCGTCAATTTTTAACAAACAAGAGAAATAAATAGTAAAAAAAAATTCTTTTTCAGTATTTTTAAAATGATTGAATGGATACACGTGAATACTTTTAACGAAAAGATGTTCTAAAATATTTTTGTGATATTTTTAAAAACTAAATTTGTAGATATAAATATAGTAGAATCTCTTATGGCCGTACAAGAGGAATTTCATCTTAAAAGAACTCACATGCTTTCCTTTAGAGAGCTGCAGGGAACAGGTAATAGCGGCCGTCGAAAAAAGGTGTCCGCTTAAGAAAGTTGTCCGTTAAGGGAGATTAAAAAAGATCTTAAAAAATGCGTTAAAAGTTTCTAAAACCTCCAGAAAAAAAACAAATAATTTGAATTTTTTTTTGGAAACGCAACGATACATCAAACAAACTGGCGACACATTAATTCATAAAGACATTTTTGAAATACATTTTAACGGCCAAGCATTTCAACGAAGCGTTTTCTGTCAAAGTACTTGCAAAAATAATAAAATAGAAACTTTTTTAAAATAAATTACAAAGAAAAAAAAAATTTTTTTTTTTTTTTGGCATCAAAAAATGCGTTGTTGCATTCATGCATTTTCCTACTCAAATCTGCAGACAGAGGGTAACAATATTCAATTCCCTGCGAATTGAAATTCAAAAAATGTTCGGCTGCTAATGTTAATATGAATGCTTTTTGTTTAGAGTTCTAAAATTAGAATTTATTTGACACGATGTAACAAGTGAAACACAGAAACAAAAATCATATGCATGCAATCAATCAGGCAGCCAGCCAGGAATTGTTGAGATTGTTTTTTAAAAATTTGACGAGTGATCAGACAGGGCTAAACAAATTTGACAAAAATACTTTTTTAACTGTTACAAATAAAATGTATATATATTTTTTTCAAATAAATAAATTCATTTTAGAGGTATGGTGAATTTGAAATTAACCATATTTACAATATTGGGCCAATAATCATTACCTTTTTATGAACCTTTTTATACCCTCCACCACCACTGTGGTGAATGAGGGTATACTAAGTTTGTCATTCCGTGTGAAACTTTCTTATTATACATCTAAGACCCCATAAAGTATATATATTCTGGGTCCTTGAGTAATTCTAAGTCGATTTAGCCATGTCCGTCTGTCTGTCCGTCTGTCCGTCTGTTGAAAACACGCTCACTTTCGAAAAACGCAAAAGAAAAGAACAAACTTTGTCTCAAATTGCTTGTAGTTATCCTAAGCAGTTTGGGATTGAAATCCAGCAACATCGGTTCAGTAGGATCAGAACTATGAATCAAAATGTGGAACCACTACCCAAAAAAAATTGATAATTTTGATACAAAAACTAACATTAATGGTGGAATAATGCACGGAATGACATAAAATTTTGCACGAATTCGCTTTATATGACTGCAAATCATACTGTTAAATTTCGCGAAGATCGGTCCATAATTTACCATAGGCCCCATATAAACCCTTCTCGCGGAAAACAGTTTAGTACGCCTAAAACCGCAATAAATAACGCTAGCATACTTAAATTTGGTACGTCACAGTTTTATAATACGTCAAATCACACTGTAAAATTTTTTGAAGATCGGTCCATAATTTACACTAGGTCCCCATATAAACCCTACTCCCGGAAAACAGTTTAGTAAGCCTAAAACCGTAAAAAATAACGCTATCATATTAAAATTTGGTACGTCACAGTTTTATAGGACCAGAAATCACACTGTAAAATTTTTTGAAGATCGGTCCACAATTTACAATAGGCCCCATATAAACCCTACTCCCAGAAAATAGTTTAGTACGCCTAAAGCCGCAATAAAAATGCTAGCATACTAAAATTTGGTACGTCACAGTTTTATACGACCAGAAATCACGCTGTAAAATTTTTTGAAGATTGGTCCATAATTTACACTAGGCCCCATATAAACCCTTCTCGCGGAAAACAGTTTAGTACGCCTAAAACCGCAATAAATAACGCTAGCATACTTAAATTTGGTACGTCACAGTTTTATAATACGTCAAATCACACTGTAAAATTTTTTGAAGATCGGTCTATAATTTACACTAGGTCCCCATATAAACCCTACTCCCGGAAAACAGTTTAGTACGCCTAAAACCGTAATAAATAACGCTATCATATTAAAACTTGGTATGTCACAGTTTTATAGGACTAGAAATCACACTGTAAAATTTTTTGAAGATCGGTCCACAATTTACAATAGGCCCTATATAAACCCTACTCCCGGAAAACCGTTTAGTACGCCTAAAACCGTAATAAATCATGCTATCAAATTGAAATTCGGTGCGTCACAGTTTTATAGGACGAGAAATCACACTGCGAAATTTCTTGAAGATTTGTCCATAATTTACCATAGGCCCTATATAAACCCTACTCTCGGAAAATAGTTTATTGCGCCTAAAACCAAATAAAGCCCACTTTGGGATTTATAGATATTGCGGTGAAATTTTTTACTTAAATTCATATGGCAAGAAAAACTATCATGCAAATTTGTGAAATTTACTGTTAACGCTAAAACTAATTACACTGCTGTATTGAAATTTATTCTAATTTATTTTTTGTAATACCAGAAATCAGTCTTCAGAATTTTGGGATGATTTGTCCATAATTTACCATAGGTCCAATACAAATAACGCTCCTAAAAATCGTTTTAGTCCGGTTAAAACTGTTACGAATAATGATATTTTACTCCAGCCAGTTCAAAGTTCTTACAAGAAACGAATAACATTTTCTTATTGTCGGTCAATAATTTAATTCAGGTCTAAACCGCAACCAATTTTAATGCTGACGTTCGTTTTTGTGAAGCTTAGTTAATAAGCCCACGCCTGTCGGTGGAGGGTATCAAAGATTCGGCACAGCCGAATATAGCACTCTAACTTGTTTTTTATTAAATTCTCGTAGTTTTTTTAAGGTGTGGTAAATTTTATTAAAAACTGGCAACATACCATTACTACTTAATGGCAACTATAATTACTATAATATTATTAATTACAAAAATATTAAGGCCCCAATCATGTAAAGCGCCAAGCAACACCAAAGAATTACATTAAAAGCAAAAACAATGTCATAAATAATGATGAAACAGAACTGGGGCTGAACGATGTTTTCCATAAAGTTTGACATAAAATTATGCCAGAGAATGCGGTCGAGAAATAAAATCAATTTTATTTTGAAAACGTTTTTTCTCATGCTCTCACATAGAGACAATTATTTTCCCAACAATGCTACCATACTTGAGTTCAATTTCATACATTTTGTAAACAAAGAAAAAAAAGAACAAAAGAAAATGAAAGAAATATGACAAATATGACAAAATTTGCAGTTACGGTCGACGTTTTAATTATGGGCTTAAGACTTTTTGCCTGAAGTTGAAAACTCAATTCTGTTTCATCATATATTTTGTAATTTTGTTGTTGCTTTCTACAGAAATTTTTAACGCCACACGTTATGCAGCGTTTGAAATTTTAAAACGCAATGTGAATTTCTATAGAAAGAAACAACAAAATTACAAAATATTCATAACTTTGCTTTTGCTTTCAATGTAATTCTTGGCGTTTTGTTGCGTTTTACATGATAAGGGCCTAAGTTTTCTAATATTTATTTTCTTTTGTTTTTTATTTTTCGTTTACAAAGTGTAAGAAATATAATAAAAGTATGGTAGCATTGTTGGGAAAATGTTGAAAAAAGAAAATGAACTTTAATTATAGGTATAACTTGTTTTAAAATATTATAAATGAAATCAATAACGTTCGTTTTTAATTGTAATATTTATTTTAAAAGTAGAAAATAAAATTTTTCAGTCGTTGACAGTTTTTTAGAGGAAAACACATCAATTACTAACAGGTTATGGGCCCCTTCGCAAAATAAGTGTTAAGGCTGAGTTAGGCGAACGTTGCTGTACCCGTAACGTACTGTACCGTACCGCTAGCACGTTGGTGCACTTATAGAACATCTAAAAACGTGTCATATGTTTTCACATACATAAACAAAAAAGCAATTGTATACACAAAACAACACACACAGTGATGGGAAATCAAAAGGTTTAAATGGTGACCGCTGTGCAGAAAAAGTACCAAGTGATTAAAATGGTATTAAAACAGTATTTAGTGTATGTAAAAAAACATTAATTTAATATCTGATATTTATATTATAGATTTGCAATAAATAAATATTTATTTTAGCATTCACATACACATTTACATGTATTATTTTGTAAATGTGCATATACAAAACAATGTTTTGTAACCATTTAAAGGCTTTTATATATTTCTCATTTCTATTATATGTGCATATGGATTTTTTTTATTTTGTATATCTAAGCATATGTATATTTATATACATATGGAAATATTTTGTATTGTAAGTAGTTTTGTCTGGAAAAAAATACCAAAAAAAAAAGAGCGCAAATACCCGCATACAATTTAATATACAAGCAGGCCATCACTGCCTTACAACTGTCAAGTAACGACGGCATGCAATTCTATTTTATACAGAATGAAACGTTACAACTACGGTACATTACATTTCGGTAAGCTTTTGCATTGCTTTTCATATACCAAAAAGCGAACAGCTGATTGATACAGTACAGATACCGTACAGCAACGTTCGCCTAACTGAGCCTTTAGAATATGGTGCGTAAATTATTGAATGTTTAAAGGTTCCATATATTTCAAGATTGTAGATGTCTAACCACAATCAAATAGAGAAGCTTCGTGAAAGCGAAAATTATGAAGATTGGAGATTAATGGTTGAGGCGTATTTCCAAATGAAAGGTCTTTGATCCTCACATTCGTAATTGCAATAATTCTCAAGAAGTATTCCAAACACTAAAAATAATTTTTACAGATTTTTAGCGTTAACATTTATATGGGGCCTAGTGTAAATTATGGACCGATCTTCAAAAAATTATACAGTGTGATTTCTGGTCCTATAAAACTGTGACGTACCGAATTTAATTATGATAGCATTATTTATTACGGACAAACTTAGTAAACCCTAATTCACTACTAGTGCTGGTGGAGGGTATAATAGGGACCGATGCTTCAATTGCAACCAATATGGGCACATTGCCTCAAAATGTTATAACAAAAGTACGAAATCAAAATTTAAAAACAAATACAAATGCGATGTTGGGATGTGGGACGAGAATTAAATAAAGATTAATTATATAACAAATAAATTACAAGCCAATTTTTTTTCAAAATTGGAAAAAAAAATCAAAATGATTTTTCTTTTTCAACAATAGAATATTTTCTACAAAATTTTCTCATTATAAACACTTTATTAGCCTCAATATTTTTTTTATAACCATTTCATGTCTAAGCGTATGTAATCTTAAGAAAATTTTTGTTTAAAACTTTTAGTAAATGTTCACATTAGTGTTTATGTGCATGCAAAAAAAAAAAAAAAAAATTAAATTGTTTATATTGATTTCAATCAAAACAAGTGAAAGTTTATTTTGCAAACTTTTCATTTTATTTAATTTTACATAAAGAATAAATTGCTAGTTAATATTTTTCTTTTGGGAATTTACGTATTTTTGTATTTTGAATTTCTTGTTTTATTTCTTCATTACTCATGTTCGATATTGTTTTCTTTGTTCCTATACCCTGCACAGTCACAAGTGGTAAATAAGGATATGCTAAGTTTGTAATGTCGTGTGTTACAGCAAGAATAATTCATCTAAGATTCCATAAAACTTATATTTTTTAGGTCCGTTTGTTGAAAACAAACTTAATTCCGAAATCCTCAACACAAAAAAATACTTTGGTTGCCAAATTTTCTCTCTTTGTTCTCTACAAGTATTAAGATTTTTGCTCTCACTAAATTCAATGATTTTTGGTCCGATTGCCAAAAAATACAGTGGAAAATTTTTTTAATTACATAAAATCAAAAGGAAACTCTTTGTAGGTAGAATACGAGTATAAACAGCTGTTCGATATTAAAATAACATTAATATTTTTGCTTGGGAGCGCTTTAAATTTACATAAAAAATTCTATGTAATATTTCTCTAATATTTAATTAGTTGTATTCTAAAGCTGGCGGCAAATTATTTAAAAACTGTTTTTGTTATTTTTATCAAGGATGGGAACGTTGATACGAATCTAATTTTACGTCTGTGTTCCGTATTTACTTGGGGCTTACAACAAAAATGTATGTGAGCACTGAAATTTTTATATTTATTTTTTTCGTTTTCCATTTTTTTTATTAGAAAAAAAAAATTATAGTAAAAACTTGTGATCAAAATACTCGTATAAATTTCCCATCCCTGATTATCTTCGTCTGTTTTTTTTCTCTCAAAATACAATTCTCATAAAATTAAGAATCGTTTACAGCCATAACTAGACAATACCGAAAGGCTGTTTAATATTCTCAGTGCTGGTTCACACTGTTCAATTCTTACACAAACAGCCTGTTAGACGTCAAGTCTTGAGTTTTTAAGAGAGAAAAAGAGGATTCTCTTTTCCCTTCTCTCCTAAAAGCTTAAGACTTTATGGCTTAAACTTGAACAGTGTGAACCACTCACTCCCATACAATTGCTATAAAGCATACAGAAATAACGCGGCGGCAACGCTTTGCAATTGGAAAATCCGACATTAACAGCGCGTTTCATAGTGAACTTAGGTGCAAAAAAAAATTAAACAAAAAAAAAAAAAAGAAGAAGAAAGAAATATGCAATAAAAACAATATATTTGTTATTATAACTCATTTTTTTGCTTTAATATTCTGTTTTTTTTTATAAAATTTTAATTTCCAAAAAAAAATATTTATTTTTTTGATAAGGTTTCGACGGGTTTTTATTCTTTTGACGTAGCGTTGCCCCTCTTGTTTAGGTATGGAATTTCAGCGTTGAAGCTTAACGGTAGAAGACGTCCCGCCTTCCGCTATTGTTAAGATATGGCTATTGAAAAAATTTTCAAAAAATTGTGAGAGCCATACGACTGTCAAATTTCTTAACGTATTTTTGACGTTTCATAACAAATTGTTTCACACTATTCACCCTATTAAAAATTTTTTTTTTTTGAGACCCTAAGTTTCACCTACGAATTACGGGAATTGAATGATAATAATAAATAATAAGAATACATTTTTAATTTATAGTGTATTGTAGTGTAAAACGGCCTTAAGCAGTTTGGAATTGAAATGTTTTATTGCCCTAAAACTTGGTCTTGTTTAATAAACTTTTATTTTTTTTTTGGCGGGTGGTTCAAAATATATATTAAAGATCTTTTATAACAATTAGTATTGAGATTATTTTATTGAACTGTTTATGGCTTTAATTTAAAATTTTTAATATTTTATTCAGGCTAAAGTTCATTAAATTTAATTTTCATTAAATTATTTTTATGAAGAAAGGAATTTACAACATGAAATGATATAAAATTTATTGATAATTTTGTATTCTTACCTGAGCTGGGAATTGAACCCAGGTTTTCATGGACAGTTTCGATTGTAACCACCTCATTATGGTTGGGCCTTTTAAATGGTCAAAAAAATATATATGTATGAGAGTGGGACTGAAAATCAACGCAGGAAAAACCTTTTTGTATGTGGACCAATCCAACACAGAAAGTGCAGCCTTAACAGAAAAAAATTCGAGATTTTTTTTTTTTCAATTAAATCAGTAATCAAAAAAAATTTGTTTTAACTAAAAATTTTGCCAAGTAAATTAAACGTTTATTTTTATTATCGACATTTCTGCAGAAAATGTGTTTAATATCAAAAAATATTTCATTGATAATATTAATTTGTTTGCTGGTGCAAATTTAACTAATTTTCCAAATGAAGAAGTCATGCATTTGGCACACTGAACTCCGTATTATCGATCAACACGAAACTTAGAATTATCGACTTAAACGTGAAGCCTATACTACTTTATGATAGCGAATCTCGAAATGCTATACCAACAGTATTCAAGTCTTTGTGAACAGTGGCTTTCGTAATTGGAAAGTTGATTTTCGGCGCACCTCCCGACAAATTCCCATTCAGGCTAAGTCTTTTAGGCAAAAATTAAGCTGAATTGGGCACAATCCCAGGAAGTCGCTAGACGACATTACCAAAATCGCCATTGATTGGAACCCCCTGGGCCAGAATCGTGTTTGTAGGCCTGACCATACACGGAAGAGATAGATTGAATTTGAAATCAGAACTGCGAGGCACAGTTGGAATTAAATAAGAATCATGACAAATAAAAGAGACGATTGAAACAACTTTTTTGCAGCCCTATGTTTCTAATAGGAATTACAGAAAACAAAATATAGTTGTCTTCTGCTCTAATGAAAAGCCAATTTAGTCTTAAGATACGAATCTAATTTCAATTCTAGGTAGGGAGTATCAAAGATTCGGTACAACCGAATATAGCATTTAATTTTTTAGTTTTTTTTTTTGCGAAAAACAAACTCACACATAAAAGCTTAAGCTATTATTGTCGCCCTTGCACAGTGGATAGTGGGCATTGAAAAAATTGCGAAAAAATTCGTGTTACAAAAAATTTTATTTTAATGTTCTATTTTAATTTTTTATTTTAATGTTTTTATTTTACGCAATAAATTGAAGCAAATCAAAAACCAGAAGCAAAATTATAGTTTTCACTATAAGCTAATATTATTAAATAAATCTGACCTAAAATATGGAATTTAAATCGTTTTTAATTTTGCCCCACTCTAAAACCTTTTTGGTTTTGTATGTATATCTTATATCAAAATGTTGAACTCAATATGGTTAAGAGATATACAAGTTTTATCTCGTACAGTCTGTTTAGAAACTGCAGAATAATTTGCTCTTTTTCCAATATTCTCCACTGTGACTCGTCGTCATGTTGATATGAAAAAAAAATTACAAAGTATAATAAAATCAGCCATCTTTTGTAAGGAAACTAATAAATTTTAAAAACTACAATTTACAGTTAATTGTGTGATTTGTAAAATGAGTATTTATAGTTCTTGCACATACACAGGTGGTGTCAGCGGCGGGTTGAATTGTGAAAAAATTTTAAATACTAAAAGTACTGGCTGGCATGGTCGTACATGCATCACTGCGCTGCATCAGAAAAGCAAACTTTTTTTAATGCCGATAGAAAAATAATTGAATTTTTTTTTATCGTGTGACTATTATTTTTATGGAGTATTTGACAATTTTTTGGTCCACATTTCCTTCACTGATATGATATACCACTTGAAAACAATGCCCTACGCTTAATTTGGTAATTTCTTGGGTTAGTTTTATACAAATTACTCTTTTTATTTTATCTGTTTTAATATTGTTATAAAAATGTAAAACTATGAATGTCTAAAGACCTTGTTATTCAACCATAAACGTATACGTTGCGTAGCCCCCTTTCAGACTCGGCAAGTTACTTCGCAACTCTTGATTTGTAGATGTCAGGGGTAAGGGTGCGGTAAGGGGGACTTTGTTGTACTCGACAAGTTACTTGCGCAACTAACTTGCCGAGTCTGAAAGGGGACGTATAAGCTGTTCCATTTTTCTTACCAGGTTTGGATACGAAACAACGTAAGAGGCAGTTGCCGTAATGCTACGTTGCGGATGAACCTGATAATATTAAAATTTGTCTCCATTTTACGTATCAGCTGTAAAATAATTTAATGTTTATTGATAGAAACGAACATTTCATTGAAGTATTGGACTGTTTTCTGTTTTTTATATAAAACGCAGAAAGAACAACAGCTAAAATTTATGAATTATAAATTTTGACAAATTTTTTTTTCCATACATTTCCCCACTATTTTTAGTAACTATAAACCATTTAAGTCGACCGCAATGTTTACGTGTCAGCAACATTTACGTAAGAGTACAAAGGCCTTTAAGATTTGAAAATATTTTTCGAATTTTACAAAAAAAATTGCAGCAACAAATTATTTTAAGTTTTTTTAAGTTTACGTGCAAATGAGTAAAAATAAATAAACAAATCAATTTGATGAATAATTCATTTTTAATTTCTTTGCCAAATTGTTGAAAATGTTTGGTTAATTTATTGATAATTGTTAAATATTTTTTAAACTTTGAATTTTAATATTTCAAATCACTCACCTGCTAATTCGACTTCTGTGAAGGGTTTCTTTTTAACAGACTAAAAATAAAAATGAGAATGAGAATGAAAAAAAATATTAGAAAATATTCCTTATGGATTATAGAAGAGTAATTGCTTTAATTCTTTATATTTGCCTTTAACTTTAAGTCACTATCTTTTAAGATTTTTTTTTACTAGTCTCTACTTTAAACTGTAGAGAACATTCTCCGCAAAAACTATTTTAGGTTCAAAATCTATTCTTTTATGAAAAACAGATAAATGTGTACTAAATATTGTGGATAACAATTTTTCGTGAAAAAATTTTATGTCAGCGTTTACCACAAGTAAAACTTAATAATACGACCAATATCTCTTAAACTAAAACTATTTTTATACCCTCCATAACTTCCCTGGGGTATGTGGGGACCATCTTAAGGATAATTTACTTTCTGATGTTAACAAAGGGAGTCTGCCGGGAAGGTATACTATTTTGTTTTGCCGCCATTTTGGTAAACATTCGTTTTGACAGTTTATATTTGGCAGTCGTGGAGTAGGCACGTTGCAAATTTATTGTGGAAAAATATTCGCTATACCAACGTGTTTTAATCGCTAAAACATAATTTTATCAAAATCAATCATCGATTACTGTGACGATGAGAAAGCTACGTGAAATTTTTGGGAGAAACAACGTGACAACAAAACGCACTATTTATCGCGTAGTGAATGATTTCGAAGAAAGAGGTTCTGTAGGTGATAGGCCGAAGCATGGACCAAAACGTACTGCAAGATCGGTTGAAAACATTACTGCTACTCAAGAAAGTGTTCAAAACAATCCATCAACCTCATTTCGACGCCGTGCTCAGGAGCTTGGTCTTCAAAGAACAACTTTGGCCACAATTTTGCACAAGGATTTGTATTTATTTCCATTTAAGATTCAGTTGACACAAGAGCTTCTTCCACAAGACCATTTACGCCATTTACAAACAAAATAGTATACCTTCCTGGCGGACACCCTGTTGTTCAAAATTGACAGATCTCTTGAGATTATGGCTGACCAGAGTTCCTATCTGGTACCATAGGAGTCGTAGCTCCGAGTGACACGGCACAAGAATGACTATTGGTTTTGTCCCCCGAAGGAATGATTTTCTTTACAGGTGGTGTTTTGTTCTCGAGGAGATAATTTTTATGAGAGATACATTTATTGAGGTCACCATCATGGCCCTGATGATGTACAGCTGGAGAGAGAAGTGAAGGGTGAGGGCTCGGATTTCATAAATAAAGAGCTGGAAATGATGAAAGAGAGGTTAAAGCGTTTTGGATGAAATCTAAAAGCTTGGATTAAAGAAGTGCGGAAAATGTTGTAGAAAAAGTTGAAGTTGAAGAAAAAGTTGAATTGAAGAAGAAGAGTGGAGTGTGTTGAATGAAAGGTAAAAACTTAGATTTGGTGAATGAAAAATTAAGAACCGAGGGTGACAAACATTTTCATATAATTTGTCTTTCGCACGAAGATGCTCTTTCACAAATAGCGCTTTTCTCATGGAGATGTGCTTTTGGAGATCTCGTGGTGATTTTGATTTAAACCCAAATCGCGCAAAGGGAAATACTGAAACTGCAAGAGAGCTTTGCACTTGGGGAAGGTTCGAATATCGGGGAAGCTGCTGGATTTTCCTAAAGCGGTGGAAGTTTAATATCTCAAGCTCGAAAACAAGGGACAACCTGTTTGTTAGTTGCTCTCATGCACAAGAGTGGTAGGTAGGCACAGTGTTTGTCACCCAATGGTTTATAGCCACCATGTGATTTGGCCAAACACGGCGCTGTTCATGTACATCTTTTCTACTCTGGCCTGCCACATCTAGTGGTTAATGAGGGTATACTACGTTTGTCTTTCCATATGGAATTTTTTTATATTCATCTAAGACTATATTCATTCTGGATCCTAGAGTATTTCTAGCTTGATTTAGCCATGTCCGTCTGTCCATCTGTTGCAAACACGCTCACTTTCGAAAGACTCAACACATTCTCGCCATTTGTTTCAAATTAACCATTAATCAAAAATACAATCAGTTTTTATTAAAAATTTAATCAAGTGAATTGAACGTTTACTTATATCAACAACATAATTGCAGAAAATATTTTTAATATCAAAAAATATTTAACTGTTACTATTAATTTTTTAATTTATCATGGTGGAGGGTATCAAAGATTTGGCATAGCCGAATAGAGAAATTTTACTTGTTTTTGCATTAGTTTCTTATATAATTTTTTCAAATGTGATTACATCCCTTAAGTGAAATAGGAAATTTTTATTATTTGTATTAAAAATATTCACTTACCTTCGGCGTGCGTTTCCCCAGCAATGCTGTGCCCAGCATCTACAAAACAAACAAATAAATAAAATTAAATTGTAAATGTATCCGGAATAAAATTTGAAAACTTTGTAATTATTAATAAATATATATAGATATGTATATATTTATATAGGGGAGACAAAGCTAAGGTTAATACATACATATTTATAATTTAAGAAACTTCAATTTCAAAACAGTTTGCATTTTAATTTAAAAAAAATTTTACCTTAAGTCCTAATAAATCAGAGCAAGTTAAACATATCTATAAATCAATAAACATATAAATCATCTTTAAACGCTTAAAATTAGGCGTTTAAACTACCAATGCAGACCGTATGAATTTGGCAATATTTATCGTAGTGTTGCCACATGTTACTTTTTAAATTACATAAAATACATGGGACACAGATTTACAAATATTTAGTTTGAACTACATACAAATTTAAGTTTAGTTTAACTAAACCAGCATTTTAACACTCACTGATTTATTAGCCATTAAAGTCATACGACATTGAACTGAGTTTGAACTACATACAAATTTAAGTTTAGTTTAACTAAACCAGCGTTTTAACACTCACTGATTTATTAGCCATTAAAGTCATACGACATTGAACTTAAGACTTGAAAAATTTAAATTTAAAAATGCATATTTGATTTGACAAAAAATAAACATTAATTTTATATTGTTTAATCCTGAAAATTATTTCAACAACACTCGTTTTTCTTAGTGTTTAAACAGAATTGAGTCTTTAACTTATGGCCAAAATCCTAAAGCCCATAATTAAAACGTCTGCAGTAACTTCAAATTCTCTCTTTTTCATTGTTTTTAATTTCTTTTGTTTTTCATTTTCTGTTTACAAAATATATGAAATTTTATGAAAGTATGGTAGCATTGTTGGGAGAATAAGTGTCTATGCAAGAATGATATAAGAAAGATTACGACAACACGAACTCAAAAATTGAATTTTCTGCGCAGGTGGGTCAAATGACGTCACGAAACATACACGAATAGGTAACCCTAGCTTGGGTTAAGCTACGTCATCTAACGGGAAAACATGCGCATGGCGTAATCTCTTTTTATATCATTCTTGGTGTCTATGTATATGTGAGAGCATTGGAAAACACGTTCTTAAAATAAAATTGATTTTATTTCAGGACTGCTTGATACGAAAAATTCTATGAAAAATGTGGTCCGATGCAGTTCTGTTTGAAAACTTAATCTGTGAATTTTTAACTGCTTTCTTTGCTTAGTTGAATCAATAATTCATATATAAATGCTTTGCCGTTAGGCAAAAAGGTCTTAAGTCAAAAAACGCATTTTGAGTTTTTGATTGGATTTAATTTAATTGTTTTTTCTCTTTCGGTATCAATAACTTAAGTCTAGCACAACTGCTTCTAATAGTAATCATCTGCTTCTTAGGAAAAAAAAGGATATGAAACACACCAAATAAATAATTTTCCATTTAACATTTCGAAAAACTACAGTTTCTGACTTAACCCCTTTTTGCCTATTATTGAATTCAAATTTTTTGGGTATTTGGTATGTGTATGGGACCGATTCCAATATAATTTGGAAAGATGATTTAGGTTGCAATAATATATGTTTGGGTCAAATATAAAAACCAACATAATAATATGGTTTATGGGCAGACATACTCTATTCCGGAAATAAATTGGTATTGGGGCTACGTGAAATTAGGGACCGATTATGGACAATACCGGATATCCTTAAATGTGATTGCGAAACATTCTATGTTAATTTTGGCATGGGCACCAGGGCACAGCAGGTGCCTGGGAAACTGCAGACGGCCTGGCCAAACCAGGTTGTCTGAAGGAAGACATGTTCGTTGACGTTCTAATTGGCATTTCAATAGTTTGCTGTAGAACTCTCATTTACCCTGAGTAATACAGGAAGGCTAAGGAGAGATGGTAGGGTAGGAATACCAGCTCGGGTTTATTTGGCCTGGCTACGACGCGGGGAAAACTCACGTTCTACTTCGGTTTGGCACAGACCAGATTATGACGGTGATATGGGTTATAACGGGCCACTGATTGATAGAAACTCATGCGATGAAGTTGGTCCCAGCTGTTATAATGAGAATAATGAGTAAAAGGTGTTTCACTTTCTCTGCCAATGCCCCGATCTCGGTGATATTTTGGGAGACTTGAATAGCCTTACTTGGACGCTCAGGCTCACTGGCTCAGGGTTTCACAAAAGGGGCAGCTATAAGGAGCAAAGTGCGCCGTCCTCGTTTTGGCAGCTCATTGAACCTAAAGTAACCATTGATTTTATCATATTATCCTCAAAACTCCGACCTTTTCCTTACAAACATAAACAGACAACCAGTCGGACGGACATCGTTAGATCGACTCAGAAAGTGATTATGAGTAGATCGGTATACTAAAAGATAGGCCAATTAGAAACAATATTTTCATGTGTTAGACACATTAGTACAAAGGCGTAATATACCCTCCACCGATAGTGGTGAGGGTATGAAAAAATGTATAAGCAATATTATATTTTAAATAAAAATTTAGCGTTTTAATTAAAATTTTGAACAAATGTAAAGCCCTATATATATATATATTTATTGTGTCATGCCCACTTTTCCACTCCCGCCCATATTTTGTCGGATATTGTCTATTGGTAACCAAGATGCTTATACATAGCTTGGCAACTTTGGCTCTTTCCGTTTTCCAAATATACAGAAATCTGTAATTTTTTATATGGGAAGTGCCACCCCCCTTACCCAATTTCGCCCACATTTTGTCGTGTGTTGTATATGGATAACCAAGATATTAAGCCATAACACAGAGTACAATTCCGTTCGGAAAAGGAATTCATTCCGTATTTTGGTGCTTTAGAAAATTACGAAAACAATTTGCGGAATGATACCATTTTTGTTTTCATGAACGGAATAGGTGTTTTCTATATCTTAAATGCCAAATAAGTATCAAAATATACTTTCAATTACTAAACAAATAAGTTTTCTTCGGTTCCGAACGGAATCATTCCGAATGGAATCTGTTACACGGCCGTTCTCCAGATATACAAAAATCTATAATGTCACACACACTGCTCTTATCCCGCCCACATTTTGTCGTATGTTGTGTATTGATAACCAAAATGCGTGTTCCTTATTTGAAAACTTTGGCTCTTGCCGTTCTTCAGATATATTCCAAAAAATAAAAAGGATTTTTGGGTAAAATTAGAGACAGTCGTGGTGTTTGCTCATATTTCAAGGATTTATGGACCGATCTGGCTGAATTTGAATAGCAAACTTTAACTGAGTATAGGTGACTTTAATGTATTACAACGTGATCCCTATCAGTTCTGGGATCTTCGGAAAATCAAATTCAACATCCACACGGACAGTCGGACATCGTTAAATCAACTTCGCTGTATATGTATATGTATTTTATAGGGTGTAAGATCAATATCGTAGAAATTACAAACGGAATAAAATACTTATATCTACCTTTTCCACCTGTGGTGAAGTATTTTTTTTATCTAGAGATTACTAAACTAAAAATTGTATTATATTATTTTTAATTCTTACATTTTATTTAAAAAAATTTTAAATTTTATACAAAACAACATTTATGAAAAGTGAAAAAAATTACAGCTTTTTTCTTCTCTACATGTCTGATATAAATTTAAGGCAAAATATACATAATGAAAATCTATGACGATTTAAATGACATTGATTAATTGTGAAATTTTGAATTTTGTTTTCAAAACAAATAAATTGTGTTGATATTTTTTTTCAACTTTTTGCTTTTAGTTCAAAAGTTTTAAAAATAAATATAAAATTTTAGGAATGCATTGTAGTATTTCTGGCAGGGCAAAATGAAAAAAAATCTAATATTATTTTTAATCTACATTAATCTTTAAGATTTTATTTTTTTAAATAAAATCTTTCGTCATTCACACAAAAAATGTTCATTTGTTTCTTAACAATTAAATAAATTGCTTAAAAGTATCATAACTTAATTAATGTGTTAATGGAATCAATTATATTTTTAATTGAACTAAAACTAAAAATATTAATTAATAATTAAAAAAATTTATTCAATAACAAGAAATCTTAATGGATTTTTATACCCTCCACCACCACTGTGGTGAATGAGGGTATACTAAGTTTGTCATTCCGTGTGAAATTTTTTTATTATACATCTAAGACCCCATAAAGTATATTTATTCTGGCTCCTTGAGTAATTCTAAATCGATTAAGCCATGCCCGTCTGTCTGTCCGTCTGTCCGTCTGTTGAAAACACGATCACTTTCGAAAAACGCAAAAGAAAAGAACAAACTTGGTCTCAAATTGCTTGCAGTTACCCTAAGCAGTTTGGGATTGAAATCCAGCAACATCGATTCAGTAGGATCAGAACTATGAATCAAAATGTGGAACCACTACCCTAAAAAAATTGATAATTTTGATACAAAAACTAACATAAATGGTGGAATAATGCACGGAATGATAAAAAAATTTGCACGAACTCGCTTTATAAGACTGCAAATCATACTGTTAAATTTCGTGAAGATCGGTCCTTAATTGACCATAGGCCCCATATAAACCCTACTCGCGGAAAACAGTTTAGTACGCCTTAAACCGAAGTAAATAGCGCTATCATACTAAAATTTGGTACGTCACAGTTTTATAGCACCTGAAATCACACTGTAAAATATTTTGAAGATCGGTCCATAATTTACACTAGGCCCCATATAAACCCTACTCCCGAAAAATCGCTTAGTACGCCTAAACCCGTAATTAATAATGCTATCATAATGAAGTTCGGTACGTCACAGTTTTATAGGACGAGAAATCACATTGCCAAACTTCGTGAAGATCGGTCCATAATTTAACCTAGGCCCCATATAAACCCTACACTCGGAAAAAAGTTTATTGCGCCTAAAACCAAAAAAAGCCCATTTTGGGAAAATAATTAAATTCGCCTAAAACCATAACAGATATAGATATTGCGGTAAAATATCTTCCAACTTCGATTCATATGGCCAGAAAAAATATCATGTAATTTTGTGAAATTCACTGTTAACGCTAAATCTATTTACACTGCTGTATTGAAATTTGTTCTGGTTAATTTTTTGAAATAACAGAAATTAGTCTTCAGAATTTTGGGATGATTGGGCCATAATTTACCATAGGTCCAATACAAATTACCCTCCTAAAAATTATTTTAGTTCGGCTAAAACTGTTACGAATCATAATATTTTACTCAAGCCAGTTCAAAGCTCTAACAAGAAATGCATAAAACTTTCTTATTGTCAGACAATAATTTAATGTAGGTCTAATCCGCAACCAATTTTAATGCTGACGTTCATTTTTGTTAATAATATATATGTATTTATTGCGTTTAATTCTCGAACGATCATCACAAATCACAAAAAATATCAAGAAAAAAAATTGGGAATTAAGCATATCATAACAAAATCTTAAAAATGAATGAAACATTTTGTACTCCCGAAAATAAATTTGATCACAAAAGCCTTTAGGTGGATTTCCAGTCTCACGAAACAATATCGGGGCAAACTTTAGCAGAATATCAATATTTGTCACAGTTTCAGGCGTGTTTAAGTGTTTCTTAGGATTGGGTTTTATATGGAACCAATATTAAAATATAGACCGACCATCAAAAAATTACTTCGTGTATTTCTAACCATAAAAATCTAAATTAATTAATTTAACAGTCTTATGCATTTTAATTTATTCAATAAATTTTTTTTTAATTGAATCTAAAAGAAAAATTTGATTAATAGTTTACTCAACTTTTTATTTTTAGTTACCTAAAGTAATTGAATAAAATATATATTTTTTGTAAATTATTTTTTAATTTAATCAATTAAATGGTTATACTGATTACTAAAAATTTTAAAAATTTAAAATTGCGATATTTTTTTCAATAAATGATATTTTTAATTTTAAGTAAAAAAAAACTATCAAAAAACTTTGCCATTAAAAACAATGTTATATATTTAATTAAATATAGGTTTTTACAATTTCCAAGAACAATTCTACATGTTTCAATTATTTTTTTTAAGCGAAAAAATCAATTAAGATTTTTTGTTATTTGATTAATATTTTAATTAAAAATTTATTTCAAAACAACTAAATTTCAATTAAATCAAAATTATATATTTAATTTTTTTTTTCATTTAAAAAAAATAATTGATTCAATTATCCCATTAATTAAATGGACAATAAACAATTTTTTTAATTGATAAAAAAAACTACTGAACATGATTTCTATGAGTTTAAATTATTTAATTTTAAGCGAAAAAATCAAAAAAAAAAAATTGTTTTTATATATTTATTTCTTTTATTTTTATGTTTAATGTTAAAATATTTTATTGTATGACACATATGAAATTGCAACAATTTTTTATCCTGTACTTTAATTATAGGAATTTAAGTCCTGTTGTATAGGAATACTAATAAATAAATAAAATAAGTAAATAAATAAAAAAATTTTTTGTTATTTAATTAATATTTAAATTTAAAATTTATTTCAAAAATTAAATCAAAATTATATTTTTAATTTTTTTTTACTAAAAAAATAATTGATTCAATTATCATTAATTAAATTGAAATACAATTATAATCTGGGAACTATTTCCGTTTCAAAAGTTATTTTTTTCGAATTTATTCTATAAGTTAAATTTCAGTTATGTATTTTTATAAAGCTTTTTATAATAGTTCTATTCCTTTAATTTTCAGGTAGTGTATAAAGTCCTTCCTAAATATTGAAGGAATAGAACTATTACAAAAAGCTTTATAAAAATACATAACTGAAATTTAACTTATAGAATAAATTCGAAATAAATAAAAAATGTTAAATTGAAATACTTTTCAAAGAATATTTTTTAATTGATACAAAACTACTGAAAATATTTTCTGTGTTTATTGAAAAGAAATCACATTTTAAATATTCAAAATTATTAGTAATCAACATAATATCAGCAAATAGTTTGCTTGGTTCTACGAATTTGGTGATGAAAAATAATTTTTAATTTTTTCTGTGTTTCTAGCGGTAAATAAACATTTAACAAAATGTGCATATGGTTACCGCTAACGAATAATACCCAAACTTGTTATGGTTACTTCAGCAATATTATTCACACGGGCAACCATATTATGGTAAAATCTGTCATCCAAACACAAAGACTCTATTCCGGAAAGACGTTTGTTGGGGGGCTTTATGAAATTATGGACCGAAAATTCACTTCAAAATTGCGAACTGTACTTTGCGCAGAAGTTACACAAGGACATTCAGCCAGCCATCGGTTAAGGAAAAGATTTTGAATTGTTCGTTTATATCCTTACGTCTTTAATATCAGCACAAACACTTAATACCTACCCTCTCCTCTATTGTAGTGTGGGTATAAAAATTTAAACGTAATTTAAACCATAAAGCTCATTCTGCACCACCCTGTACTCTAAATACTCTACATGTTATTAGCATAAAATTTATTTAAATTGGTTCATTTAATTTTTTTCAAAAATATTTACTACTTGAGATTTTATTTTTAACTTATTTAAAAAAAATGTTTTCGTTCGCCTTTAAATCAATAACAATTAACTTATTTATAACCATCGTGCAATAAATTAAAATTAAATTGTTTAACAAATTTATTAATGTCATTTAAAATATTTAAAAAAATGTTTTATAAATGTCTACATACTGGCAATCATAAGCAATTGTGTTAAATTATTTTGCAATTTTTTTTTTTATTTTTGTTTAAATAAAATTTATTAAAATGTTTAATAGTTTTTGTATATTAACAAACTGCCCAGTAGTTTTGATAATTAAGTTTCTTAGTTGTATTAACCCGTATGTGCTAAAAAAAATTTCCCAAAAATATCGAATTTTTTGGTTTTATATGTATATGGCTAAGCGACATAGAAGTTTTGAAAAAAATAATACGAATTATACCATTGCAGAAATAAATAACGCCCCGATATCGTGGCGCTGAGCATCGCTGGGCCCCCTCTCAGCTGGACAATAGTTTTAAAACGGGGCGATGAGCGCATATGGGTTAAAATTGATTTTATACCCAGCAATAACTTTAGCTAAAATTTAAAACAAAACTGTTTCCATTTACATTAATAAAAATGAGAGATGTATGGGTAAAAATTAGAGGTAGTCATGATTTTTTTCTGGGCGACTAATGGAAAAGTGAAGCCTATACAATTTGCTATTTGTACATACATATAAACAATCCTTTTGAAGTGTCAACATCAAACAAACACCGGACTTGGTGTACCTGCCACGCTAACGAGGCTCTGACGACCGACCTTGGGCGTAATAACCCTATTACATGCATAGATTAAAATCCTGCATAACACTGCATGTCTGGTGGCGATGTTTGCCGCCCCAACACCAGTACCTCGTTTCTGTATTTCTCGCATCGAAAAAGTTTTCACATTGAGTGTGAAACAAAAAATTCCATCGTTTCTCGATTTGTGAGTTAAAAGCGTTTCTGTATTTCAATGCGAAAACAGACCATTCCAATTTCGTTTTTACTGGAATATTTCCAGTCATCAAATGTCAAAAAGAATAAAGCGTCAAAAATATAAAATAAACAAGGCGAGTTAATTATAAGATGGCGTTGAAAACCAGATGTTTTTTTTTTAATATAGACAAACAAATTATTGAGTTAAAATTTTAAAAATGTTACAATTGTTATTTTTTTAAATGAACTGTTGGGTTTTAATGGAAATTTTTGATATTAAATAGGCTTAAGCTTATTAAATTAAATATTTATTTTAAAAATAATCATCCTTACAACCGAAAAGCAAAAACAAAAACGCTGTGGTTTTTGAACTGGTGTAGGATTGCCGCTACCTAATATTTAACTTCCATTGTAAATAAATTATAAAAAAAACAGTGTTTGTTTAAATGTTATATGTAGTTTGGTTTAAATTATTAAATAAAAGAAAATTATATATTTTGTTGTGATAAAAAGTATGTGATCCCTTAATTAACAAGAAGGTGAAAAAAATTAATACTTTAACATCTCCTAATGTGTTCAGCCTTGAATTTGCCCTTAGCAATATTAGGTGTGTTCCACAAGATCTCGGGCATGTTCGGACTAATGAAATTAATATGAAAATTACTCTCTAAATTTGCCAAATCAAACCAAAATTGCTAGAACGCAAAAAACCATTTTTGACCTTCTTCGAATACTAATGCTGCTTACTTTTCAAATTAGGATCTATTTAAGTGATTTTAGACGCTTAAAAGTTATTACATTATAAAACCAAAACATTTGCATCATTTTAATTTTTTATATTTTGTTTTTTTTAACGTGAATTATTTTGAAAGTTTTTGCGAAAAAATTTTCACATAAAACTGGTACATAAAACACAATTTCTCACATCATTCCAGTATTTTTAAAAAAAAAAAAATAACAGATCATGCTCGTATTGTGAAGATACAGAAACACTTATGTGAGAAAATCAATTTACATCGCTTTGCTTTCAATTCACTCGTTTCATGCAAACATTTGTACGATGTGAGAAATACAGAAACCAGGCACAGGATCGGACTCTATCGTCCAATTAGTTATTCGTCTTAAGTTTAAGCTATTACCGAAGCCGAACCAAGCAAAATAACAAATATAACCGTCTCAAAGATGACGACATTTGGCATGAAAACAAGGGCTAGAGTTGGTCATATGCCGTCTTAGACAACTGGGCAGAGAATTTGTTGCGACTCTGGCGAATTTACAACAACTGATGCTCTTACTCTTCTATATTCCAGAAAACCAAAGAATTAAGTACTTCGCTCTAGTGGAGTTGGAATTATACTTTCAAAACGGGCAAAAGGGCCATTATTGATTGACTCTAATAGAATAATAACAGCGAGATTTTGTTCTAGGGCCCGAAATATCACCAACGGCGAAATCCAAGCCAACGGAGACATCCCAGCTATCAACAAAACCACTATTTTAAGATCTTTTAGATATTGTACTGGCAAACGTTTAGAAGGGTGACATTGTTGTGATAATCGGTGACTTTAATGCCCTGAAGGGTGCAAATAATCTGAACATGGAGAACATAATGGGCAGGCATGTATTGAGTAATCTTAACAAAAATTAAGAGATGGTGGTACATACCTGCAGAACTAATAGCCTTGTTATTGGTGGCAAGTTATTTCCGCACCCGAGGATACGCAAGGTGACATGGGTGTATCCTGATAATAGATCCGAGAACCGGATTGGTCACATCAATATAAGCAAAAAGTGGAGGGTTCATTATTAGATGAGAGGAGTAAACGCGGTGCCGGATTCTCGGATTTTTCTTTTTTTTTTCAATTAAACCATTTATCAAAGATAAAATCAGTTTTAATGAAAAATGTAATCAAGTGAATTAAACGTATACTAATATAAATAACATTACTGAAGAAAATGTTGTTAATATCAAAAAATATTTCATTGATACTATTAATTTGTTAACTGGTGCAAATTTAATTAATTTTTTCATTAATATCACAAATTTTTAACTGAAATCGATTATTATTATTTTCTGCTTAGACTTTGATACTCTTAACCGCTCTGTATTATCGGACGCATTAGCATGCAAGGGTGTCCCCACCAAGCTTATACATCTCATCAAAGGTTTATAAAAAACCGCCACATGCCGTATACTTCACGTGAGGCAATTGGGCAACATACTCCCAGTGAATAAAGAAGCACGACAAGGTTGTGTGCTATTAAATTGTTTTCTCGACATAGTATCTATTAATATGGCTACAAATGATAGAAGGGGAATCACGTGGGGACTGCAAAGATGACTGGAAGACTTAGACTTCGCCGATGACATCTGCTTGCTCAGTCACTCATTTTCAGGCATTCTGCTAAGGTTGACACTGCACAGAAAAAAATGTTAGTAGTTTTCAGTAGTTAGTAGTTACAGTTATCAATTGCAAAAATTGTTTTAAAAGTATTTTAATTTATTGAATTAATTTAATTCATTGAATCAATTATTTTTTTAGTTAAAAAAAAAAATTAAAAATAGAATATGGGAACTTTTTCTTTTTCATAAATTATTTTTAATTATATTAACCATTTTATCGAATGTGCTTCTATGAGTTGTATTTCAATTTTTTGAACTTTATACAATAGTCTTATTCCCTCAATATTTCAAAAAATGGTTAATATAATTGAAAATTAAAAATGTAATTTTGATTTAATTAACATTTTAGTTGTTTTGAAATAAATTTAAATATAAATTAAATAACAAATAAACTTAATTGATTTTTTCGCTTAAAATACAATAATAGATAGTTTATCTTCCGTCTTGTATCACCTCCGTGTGTACTCTGTGCCTTGGGGCAGGTATCCATGTAACTATTACACAGAAAAAAATATTGCTAAAATAATTTCAAGCAAACGCTTTTTTGAAAATTTTTTAAATTTCATCAAATTTTTTTTACAGTTTCTATTAATATTTTTGTTAGAATTTTATTTTAGCAACAAAAATGTTGATAACTATACAAAAATATGA
Source organism: Pollenia amentaria (assembly GCA_943735925.1). Lineage (NCBI taxonomy): Eukaryota > Metazoa > Arthropoda > Insecta > Diptera > Polleniidae > Pollenia > Pollenia amentaria. The sequence goes on along the minus strand of OX031009.1, from coordinate 203,250,433 downwards.
TATACGCGCTATTGGTTTCAAGTTTTCATAATTTTGTATGAAATATTTAACGCTCTTTAAAGTTTTGGTTTTTTTTTTTAAATTTTTTTTTTTTTGCTCGTATGCAACACTACTTTAAGTGAAAAAAATTAACAACAACAAAAAACACAAACAGTCTATTTGTGGAGTTATTAAAAAAGAACAACAATAAATAAGATGATCAAATAGCGTGGCCAAGGCGAATTCATTTACCAGGTGGCGTTGAAAACACAGCTGTGCTACTTTTTTTCTTACTTAGAGAGAGAAATGTCAAAAGTTGCTTGTGTTTTTGACATATCGATCAACGAATGCAACAAGGAAATACATTGTTGTGTTTTTGGTGTTGTTACTTGTTGTAGTATCGACACCACCGTATACATGAATTCGCCTTGAGCTTGGCGAAGTTTGTTATTAAAGCAACAACAAAAGTAAACAACGATTCAATGTTTGTGTCGACACAATCACCCTTATTCTGCGTTTTTAAACATGCTCTTCTCTTCTTATTTATTTTTCTTTCGATTAGGTTTTTTTTTAGAATACCTATTTTCGATTCCAGCGTTACTGAATGCGGGAACGTTATCGAAACGCAGAATAAGGGTGAATAGCAATTATAATTTTTTTCTTTATTTTTCAGTATTTTGCAACGAAGACTTGGGGAATTAAAAATGGATCAGTACTCAATTGAACAACGTGCCCAAATTGTTGAGCTTTATTTTTCAAATCAACGATCAATACGGGACATCTTTGGTGAACGAATTATTTCGTGTACAAGTAATTTTAATTGGCCTCCGCGTTCACCGGATTTAACCGCCCCAAACTGTTTTCTTTGCGGTTATTTGAAAGGAAAAGTCTACATTAAAAAGCCTACAACTATCCAGCAATTAAAAAGCAATATACGTGACGAAATAAACAACATAACATCTGAAATTTTGCCAAAGGATATGGAAAATGTGTTGGAAAGATCACGAATTTGCGAAGCAGAAAATGGCCACCACTTGCGAGATATTATTTTTCATGACTAAACTAAAAATATTCCCCATTTAAATACTGTATTAAAAAAAATTAATAATTATTTCTCAAATTAAAAGTTATAACGAACTCAAACCCCTTCGTTAATTTTGGGCCACCCTGTACAAAAAATTGTGAAAGTAAAATGATGATGAAAACCACATCGGGTCGTAAAGCTGCTGTTTTTGATTGAGATTTCTTCTTCTGTAGCCAAGAAAGGGATACAGCAGCGAGAGTGAGGGGGAAAGAAGCATTGTATACGATAAGACGAAAGATGTTAGAATATTATTAAAAAAAAAGTGTCCCAACCCCCCATCTGCCGCTGATTCACTGATTCAGCAAAATTTTTTGTTTTGAAATTTTTATTAATTTCAGTAAACTTATTTGTTTGATTCAGTAAATTATTTGTTTGCAATTTTTTTAAATATCAAACACAAATTTAACCAATAATAACAAATATTTGTTGGAAAAATCGAAGTTTGATTTCAATAAACGAAATGCAAAATAAATTGTTTGAATGTAAAATCGTTTGTCTGGTCCTGTTTTAAACAAAAAAGGTTTTGATTCTAAAATTTTTTTTGTTTGAATTGAAAAAATAATTTTTTCTGTGTACATATCTACATATGGAACGTATTGCCAAAAAAACCACCCAAAAAAGTCCAAAATTAATTTTGCTTTATTTTTCAATCTTCTCAACATATTGAATTATATGCCCTGCTAGTTTATCGCTTTTTATTTTCTTTTATTATTTTCATTATTATTAATTTACGTTTTTCCTTTTTTTGTTCTAAATTTTATTAGAGTTTTTACCTGACATTGTTTACACATATGTAACGGGTGTTTTATTTTTAGGTGCATGAGAATTTTCGATATCGATCACTATGGTTTGACAGCTGAGAATGCCAAACTGTGTTGACATTTCTCTTCATTTGGTATGTCATCATGAATCGCTAGAACAATGCATCCAAATTGTTGCTTGTGACTTTGAAAAAAGGAAATCTGTTCCCGAAGTTGATAGAGCAAATCGTCCATTTTACGAAGCTCATTTCTGGTTAAATGGTTACGTCAATAAGCTAAATTGCCGTATTTCGAACGAAGAAAATTCTTAAGCCGTTAACGAATCACTACTACAGCCATTAAGATTGACTTTTTGGTGCTGTTTCCACGCTGGCAGCATCATCGGTCAGCAACATTTGGTTCAAACAAGTCGGCGCAACTTGCCACATAGCGCTCTTTACAAAAAATCAATTTGGTGACAACGTTATTGTCAGAAGCGGTCCTGTTTACTGGCCCCCTCGGTCGTGCAATTAAAGGCCTCTGGATTACTGTTTAAGGGGCTATGTTGAGTCATGGGTCTATGCCGACAAGCCAGAAACTCTTGAAGCATTGAAAGCCAATATTGAAGCCACCATTGACGACAAACGGCCGGATTTATTGGAAAAAGTATTCAAAAATTAGACTAATCGAATGGATAATGTAACTCGTAGCCACGGCGGACATATGCCGGAAATCATATTAAAAAATTATCATATTATGAAATTGACTACCAGATTTAAAAAAAAGAGCAATTTCATTCCGACAATATTTCAGTCTTGTATTATCATTTGAAGTTCTCATGCAGCTAAAAAAAAAACACCCTGTATAATAAATTAATGTAGTGAAGAAAAATTATTTTTTCTTTAGTCTATTGGAATATTATCTTAAAATAATTTTTTGTTGTTGCTGCTTTTTCTTTTAAATATGTATACAAAATATTATTTTGTTTATAAACATTTTCAAGTTTATTTAACATAAACAATATAGTACATATAACTTTAATGAGCAAAGCGAGATGTTTGCCATGGTCTAATAATTAATTTTACCAAAAACAAAAAAAAAAAATACTCTTATAAAAATCTAAAAGTAGACAAATTTTATTTGGGGTAGACTTGAAAAAAAGTGTTAATTGAAATAAAGAATTTAATGAGGTGCAAATTTTTATTTGAAACAGAAAATATAGTTCAATGATTTTTAAATTTATTGTATTAAATATCAACTTTTCTACATATAATATTTATGTTGAAACTTTTAACTTAGAGAAAAAAGTAAGAAAATTTCAATTGAAGAAAATACAGCCAAAAAAGATACATTTTATTATCATCGTTGTCTATTAAAAAAAAAAAACTTTACGACCTTTAACTCAATTTGCTTCCTTCTTCGGAATGATCGCGACTGACCAGAAATCCTACTAGGATTAATTTTTTATGCTAATCCCACGTACCTCTACGATGGTCTGCCCCAGACCAGTCTCTGGCGGGGGTCAAACCCGCAACCCCACTTAAACAACTTCAATTTAAAAATACATATTTGATTTGAAACGGAATCATCTTCAATTAAATATTAGTTCATTCCGAAAATTTATTCAGCAACTGCTTGTGTTTGTTTATAACTGCCATCATTTTAAATCAAAATGCGGTTCCTTCAATTATTGGTGAAAGGTTTTTAATTTCGCCCCTTGCGACGCATTTTAAAATCAAAGATGAAATCAAAGTAGATAAAAAAGTCAAGGATGTGTTTATTCTTAATTTAATGTTAATTTAGGGATATACGTGGGGATAATTCACCACTTGGTGTTATGAAATATGTGCAGCCAACAACTGGCATGGCAGGTTTAAAAAAGTGGCTTCGCCTTCTTCGGTATGATCGCGGCTGAACAAAAATCCTACTTGGGGCCATTGGTTATACTCTACGCTTGTCTGCAGGAGACCAAAGTCTACCAGCTAGCCTTCCAGGAAGTCCCGCCCACATCGGCTCTGGACTGTTTATTAAAAGGTTAGTTGTATTTTATACCCTCCCCCCATGGGATGTTCTGCGCCTCTTTGGTGGCGTGGTTAAAGCACCTTGAGGAGTGTGACCTCTTGGTGTTACATCCACTGGGGAAAATTGGTGATGCACACCAAGATTCCGGTATACAATCGAATGCTAGGGCTCTTGAAGTTTTCGGATTTCATGAGTCTGGGGTACTCACCAGAGTACCCTTGATTTCCTGGTACAACGGGAGTCAGTTGGTGTCACCGGACTGACAAATGGTTATGGTCTCCATAGGTATACCCTCTTTTGCAAAAAGGGTGCTTTTCGCCACGAAGAGATGGCTTTTTATGGTGTGGGTATTTTTCTTTAATTAAGGTGTCCTTGGCTTTCAGATGGGTTATCTTAGGTAAGAAATGCTGCTGCGAAGCAAACTTCACACCCTCATCCAGAGACCAATATGGTCCATTGTGGCGCCTTAATTAGTGTAAGAAATCTAGTATGAAAGAGTAGGAGAAGTTAAGAGTGAAAGGAAAAGAAGATAGTGGAAGATGAAGAATCGTACAGAACAAGCAAAAACAACCCTACCAAACAGGAAAATTGCCCTACATGTTCCCGGTCCCCAGCCTTCTGCCTCGCAACCAGGTCATTCCCATTACGAATCCCGTCACATTCTCGAGCCCGCAGCCCGAGACATCTCCCGATATGTCCGATAAGCCAGACCCCATTCTCAATGCCATTCTGCCTATTATACAGTGGCTCATGGTTCTGGCCCAGGTTCTACTCTTACCTGGCTTTCAGATAATTTCTGTGATAAATACATTCTGTGTGGAGTGAGAGTGTTGTACGTTGGTGTTGTATTGAAGACTATGCTGCTGGTCCGTCACGATAGTATACACAGAAAAAATTATTAAATTTTTCCAATCATTAAATTTATACCAAATTCAGAATAGCAAGCAAACAATTTGTTGATTTTGCACCTATTACCAAAATGATTATATTGATTACTAAAAATTGTAAAATTTTGAATATTTTTTTCAATAACAATAAATTATATTTTTAATTTTAATAAAAAAAATGACCAAAAAACTTTGCCATTTCAAACAATGTGTTAATTTATTTAAATAAATATTGACAATTCCCAACAACAATTCTACAATTTTCTTTCAACTAATAAAATAATTGATTCAATTATCACATTAATTAAATTTTAAAACTTTTTAAGACTTTTTTGAATTGATAAAACACTTTTTCCTGTGTCGTCTTGAAAGGTTGGCGAAAAGTCTGATCTGGCGAAAAGTCTGATAATAAATAAAAAAATAAATTATATTTTTAATTTTAATAAAAAAAATGACCAAAAAACTTTGCCATTTCAAACAATGTGTTAATTTATTTAAATAAATATTGACAATTCCAAACAATAATTCTACATGTTTAAATTTTTTTATTTTTAACGAAAAAAGTCAATTAAGATTTTTTGTTATTTAATTAAAATTTTAATTGAAAATTTATTTCAAAACAACTAAAATGTTAATTAAATCAATATTAAATTTTTAATTTTTTTCAGCCAAAAAAATTATTGATTCAATTATCACATTAATTAAATTAAAATCCTTTTTAAACCATTTTTTTTAATTGATAAAACACTTTTTTCTGTGTAGGTATTTTTAAATAAATTTTCTCGCAAAAGTGTAACTAAGAAACTTAACTTTCTAATGTCTATGAGTGCCTCAAGGCATGCTTTACAAAATTTGTACTAACGACCAATATATAATAAATTTTATATTTATTTTCTGTTTTTTTAATTGCTTAAAGATCTAGAAAAATATTTGTAGAAGCATCGAAAGCTCTTAAAAGCTCTAAAAGCTTTGTGAACAGTCTCGAACTAAATGCTTTTGTTCAAAATGCAACTTCATTTATGCTGCTCAAATAATAAAAATAGTTTTATTTTTCTTATCATGAACAAAACGAAATATTTTTAATTTATTTTTTACTGATAACAGAATTCTCCAAAAATTTAATGTGATTTTATAACTAGACGCCCAAGGGTGCCTCCAGGTACTCCTTGACGTTTTCTCACCTGGAACGTAAACAACTCATTGCACGGTCCTAAAAATAATTTTTTTTTTTAATTCAGAGGCCCAAAAATACCCTTAAAAATGATTTTCATAATATATCCCCATTTATTCTTAAACTTGGCATTAGAAAGTTAATAACAAAAATACATAAAAAATTAAGTCACCAGAAAAGATAAAAATTAGTTAATTTTAATATTCATGTCAACTGGCGCAAAACAATTTCATTTTATGAACCAACACAAAAACGTGAACAATTTTAATTATCAAACGGAAACTCAAGAAAAAAAACCAAACAAAAAGTTCATAACTTTAAACAATTTTTTTTCTTGTTTATCTGATTTGTTTGTTAATAAACAATTGCCGAATTTGGTCACGTCTTAATTTAAAGACAAAACAAAAATTGTGTTAATGATTAAATGGCACAGATTAAAACACTCACGCATAAAAATGTTTATAATTAAAAAAACATGTAACAAAAATATTGATTTATTATTGTTCCAAATCTTAGAGAGTCTGAAACTTTTTTATTGTTATAATAAAAAAGGAAAAGTTAACGAAAAGGCGTCTTAGATAAAAAAAAATCAGATACAAGCTTTAATTTCGAGCTTCGAGTAAACAACTCCTTAAGAACCTGCTACTAAAAACTGAGTTAAACACGCAAAGAAAAACTGGGTTTCAAACCTGATTTTTCTACACATCCATAATTTTAAATTAATTCTATTTGATTCTAGTATATTTGTGCCTAATAAAATCCAACTTACGATATAAATAGCCAAGAAATCAGGGTTAAGCTTTGTTATCGACTCCCAAACTAATAACCCTTCAAATACCCATACAGAAATTTAAAAACTCCATAAAACTAGTTTTTAATTTTCAAATTGCAGGTGGGAAGGCCATTAAAGTACTCCTTTCCCTGTAGATCTTAAATTTAAGTACCGAAAAACCAGTTCTATTAGAAGTTTAACATTCTAATAGCCCGTTTACACAAGAACGATATGTGGCGACTAGATTTTGACGAAATCTAGTTAAAATCTAGTAGACTAGTCCTTAGTGCCCATTTATATTATACTATTTTTGTCGCTGCAACATTTCGTCGGTGCTTCTTTAAAACTGCTTTTGCTTTTACATTGTGCAATTTTTATCGCAGTAACTTCTTCCATGCGACCGAACTTAAATACATTTTTCGTCAACTGAGAGAACGGATGAGCGAACTAAGCGAATCGAAGAGTACACTCTCTTGTGCCTTCTGCCCCTCACCCATAAAGTAAGTCCCAATTTACATTATACGATTTTTGTCGTTGCGATTCTTACCTTATAGGCGAGAGGGGAGAGAGGAATTAAAAAGGGTACTGTACACAAGCGAGGGTACTCCTCGATTCGTTTTGTTCATTCATTCGTAGTGTCAAAATATATGTATACACAAAAAGTTGTAACGACAAAAATCGTACAATGTAAACATAAGACCGACTTCAAAGAAAAAACGACAATAATCGCAACGACTAAAATCACACAATAATGCGACTGTGGTTTTTCCCATATAGTACTCATTTGTGAGAGTACTCCCTGTGTGCTGTTGCTATACAACAGACGCTGTTTTCTAGTGGATGTTATATAACACTGGCTGCTAAGCAAGCAGCTTTTGTTTAAGCAGATTTTGTACTATAATTGTCACCGACGTGCTTGATGCATTAAGTCCAACCTGTGTTTAGAGTCATCTTGAAAACATCTGTGAAGTGACCTTTATAAAATATAAAATGATCAAAACTGTTATTTTTATTTACATCCTTTAGTTTAAGAGCCCCTGATGTCTGGCATAACCGTCTGTTTTTACAAAAATTGTTTAATTAACTGCCAGTTCATCGATTTCGAACGTCAATGTTCGCAAAGAAAATAACATTTAAAACAGCAACAAAATTTTAAAATTTGTTTTTGTTTAAAATATTATTTTCTATGCGAACGTTAACGTTCGAAATCGTTGAACAGGCAGTAAATGTAATTTTTTAAAGATTTCTTATAGTTTTTTTATTATTTTTTTTTTTTGTACTAATTTCCGTGTGTTCATCCAGAATTTTTGATTTAATTTCATCATGTAAACGCTAAAACACTTTACAATTTCTGGTCAATCAAAAAACAAAAAAAAGCTGACCTTAACCATGGGAGTGTATGTTAAATGAATACTTAAATAATTTCATTTTAAATTAAATAATTAAAAAACATTTCTGACAAATTTAAATCTATAACAAATTTCTCAAAAAAAAAAAAAAAAAAAAATCATAAATGATTAATAAATTTTTTCCAATGGGGCTAGTCATTAAAAGTTTCCACAGTAAAAACTGCCAAATAAATTGAGACAAAGAATAAAAAAAATTAAAAAAGTATAATAAAAAAAATTTTTTATAGCACATAATCTTATTTTACATACTTACTTTTTTATAGTATTTTAATAGTTATCAGATAAAAAAAGAAATACCAAAAAAAAAACAAAAAAAAAATAAGAAAGTATAGTCGGTCTAGCCGCACTGTATTGTACCCTATACCATTTGGAAAAATAATGAGAAGTGTAGTGGCAAGAACGGATCCAGCCTTTCGTTCAGGTTGGGAGTTTCACATAATGTAAATTTCGTCGGAAAAGCCTCAAGACCCAATTTATGATTTTTGAATACTAGTGTTCGACAAGCCCAGCAGGAGTCATGACCGTCAAGATTCCCCCAATATATCCGAGCTTGAGTAGAGGCCTTGAGGCCGGGATTCACTATCTGTACACGAAAATCTGTTAGAATACTGTCCGACATAAAAAATTGTCTGCAAAAGCTGTTGCCAATGTTACTTTTGGTTCTAAATTTATGTTATGAATAGTTTTATGCAGATCTTACCAAAAAAAAAAGAAATAAGCATGTAGTGAACCGTTTTTTGCAATGCTATTTGTTACCTTACTAGGTAAGTAGAGTTTTTTTCGCGTATTTGAAAATCTTAAGCGAATAAAGAGATTTCTTATAACTGAAGAAATTTCTAATATTGCTAAATGCAACTTATTAAAAACAAATTGGTGAAATTGTTTGGCCTTGTTCCGACTTTTGTCCCCATATTAAAATTTTTACGAGATATAAGTGACCCGGTCTATGAAAAGGTGGCTTATGACTCAATAACAAAATTTCGAAAAATCAGCTGTTAAAGATAAACAATGCATTTCGTCAGTTTCTCGGTAGTTGTTTTCCTTCGTTCTGTTTCTGTTGGTCTTTTCCGTTATAAGCTACACTCAAAAAAAAAAAGTTTTGCTAAAACTAGTAAAACTGTTTTTCTGTTTTTCTTTCATTTGTGCTCTTCTTTCTCTACCATGTTAAAGAGCGTTTTAAAAACTATCTGAACCAAAAAAAAAGTGAAAAATAATTTTTTGAGTCATAAGCCACCTTTTCATAGACCGGGTCACATATACGGATATAGACATGCTCAACCACCAGCAAATTAAAACTTATTTAAAATAAAATTGGGAAAATAAATAAAAAAAAATTTACTAAGTTCCTATAATATTTTAAAACCAAAGTTCTTCAAAAACTCTTAAGGCCCAACCATAATATGCATGAGTTAGCTTAAAGTACTGTCAAAAATTAACGAAAAGTCTGTCAAATGCATGAGAAAATTAAAAGAGACTTTAAGGTGGCCATAATGTACTTACATCAACTTAAGATCCATGTTGTATATTTGTGCAATATTTGGTTTTCTTGTGAGTACTTCAAATAAAGAAGTACCAAAAATTACAGCCCTGTTTTTGTTTATTTTATTTTATTTAATTTGCCAGCAACGTTTTAAAAGAAAAAAATTGGCGATTGTTTTACATACATTTTAATAAAAAATTTATACAAAATTAATATATGTAAAATTCTTCTTTTTCTATATTCTTGTTTTTTTTATCCATTTCAATTTATTTAATTTTTTTGTAACAACACACAAACAGCTGATTCCGTACGGAATTTGCGTTCAGTTTGGCACTTTGCTTAAGCAAATAACATTTGACGAAACTTAACGAAAAGTTTCATTAAGTACATTATAGTTGGCCACATATGTTTTATATGTATTCGCACAGTTGCTTAAGTTGACTTAAGCGGCCTCATGCATATTATTGTTGGGCCTTTAGTCATATCTATGTATTTTGTCGGTCTCTTACCTTTGTGAATTGTTTTGTTTTTATTTAAATCAACTTTTAACTCAAAAACCAATATGATCTTTGTGTTTTTATTTATTCGAATTCAAACCGGTTATTTTTTAAATCCTTAACCTAAAACCGTTTATTTGTAATAGCAACTATTCGGAATATTCGAAGTCCGGAAAAAGTTGTAAGTAAATATGTTTAAATATATATTTGCCGCCTCAAGCAAATGATTTGAAAAACAGTTGATGTCAGATGGGGTGTTAGTTCAAAATAGGACACGCTCTGAGTGATAAATTTTACACTGCTGTTTCGAGCTGATAATTACAGAAGTAACTTTTGTTTTGCTTTTGCACTGCTAAATACATGACGTGTAAAAGTTCCTTTACCAAGTTAAAATAAGCAATTGAGTGCAATAAAATAAAAGTGATTTTTAACCCATTTTTCGCCGCACCAACGAAACTGACAATATAATAACAAAATAAGATTTTAAGTAATTGACAGGAAAAAACATTGCAACAAAAAAATGGTATAAGTGCTGGTGATTATTATGACCGGTCAGCGAAAAATGGGTTAAATAAAAGTTTTGGTACAAATAACTTCTGATTACAGAAATAAAAAAAAAAATAAATAAAATGTCACTAGTGAGTATTTTTTATTATTTTTCGTGAAATATTGGTGATTTCTTCTATTAGTAAGATTTTATAGAATTCTTTTTTTAGAACAATTATATCGGAAGTGGCTTGAAAATTAATAAATAGAACTTTGAATATGAACTTCACTTGGACCTTAAAAAGAAGTGATTGCACCCATTTTTTTCCTTACATTAATACTTTATATAATTTACACGTATAATAATACAAATAAATATACATTAACAGTGCTATATATAAGTTATATGTAATACTTTTTGTTTTTTATAGTAAAAATATCTTATAAGAGAGTTCTAAAACATGATTTTTTTTCTACAGGGCAATAAGATATCTGCAAATACTTGCAAATTTCTTTTATAAGGTATTTCTCTAGGTAACTTCTGGATGCCAAAATCAAAGTTATTTAATTTATAGCGAGTAAAACCTAACGAAGCTGACAAACGGGCCCCTGCTTTTTCAACTTTTTACCCCGTGACAGTGCGTGAAAAAAAATTAATGAGCTTTAAAAGGAAGGGAGGATTCCACAGATCGAAACTAAAAAAATTATTTTATTTGACCCAATCGTTCGGCTAAAAATTAGTTTTGGCTAGTAAAAAAAGAAAAAAGTTCTTTTTAAAGGTGTCAAGCCGAAAGTACCATTTTACAAAAAAGTTTTTTTACATATGGGCATTTCCATGAGAATGTCAACCACTACTCAAAAAATAAATAGTCTTGAAACTATTTTTCGAATATGGTAGAAAGTAAAAAAACACTTAAACTTTACTATGCAAAGGGATTTACATCTTATTACAATTTTTAAAGAGCAAAAAATAAAAGTTAAAACTGACTATCTTTTCATTCATTTTTAGTAACTTCAATCAACAATTTTCACTTGTCTGCCGATTAAATACAGATACTGGTAACATTAGAATTATACCTTAAAATTAATGTTATAGCAACAATGAACAAAATTCACGAGGAGAGACCAAATATATAGTTTGATTAGCGGTATATTTTTTGGTTTGCTTTGGGTGCTATTTAAATGTCACGTACGTGGTGCGAAAACATCATTTGTCTATGTCATTGGTATTTGATCAGTCGTACGTGTTTCAAAATAAAGGTTCAAAGCAAGATATTTGTTGCAAAAAAATATTGACCGGAATTTTTTTTTAAATAGGTATAGTAAAAATTTTATAAGCTGTTAAACGTCGTCACGTACGATATTGTATTACTATAAATTCAACTAAATGTATCATCTTATTATGTTGGTATTAGGTTGAAATTTGATCAAAAATTATTTTTTTGCAGTCTTAATGATCTAAACAAATATAATTGGTATCGGTCCATATTTGACCATAGCACTCATTCAAATACTACTCCAGAAAATAACCTTTAATGTTGTAACTTTCTAATAAATGCTAGTATTGACATAAAAATTGGCGACAATAACTTTTACGACAAGTATCATGTCGTGATAAAATGTTGTGCTGGTAGGTCCAAAATTAACTATAGGTCCCATATAAACCCCCTTCCTAAAATCGCTGAAAGGCAAGAAAATCTCATATAGATGAAGATATCTGAATAATATTCGGCACAAATAACTTTTATATAACTCTTAACGTCATAGTATAATTCTGTTCCGGCGACCATGATTGGCGATGTGTCAAAAATAGGGACACTCAAAAATTTGTTTTTAAAATATTATGGAGTAGGGTATTATATGGTCGGGCTTGGCCGACTATACTTTCCGACTTGTTTGTTTTAAGATTTTGTATGCATATATTTCCCAAAAATATATTTCATATCTTGTAAATACTATAAGAGAAAAATCTGTCACGTACGGTATGTCACGTACGATATTACATTTGGTTCATTATAAAACCATCCAGAAAAATGTTTTTCTTTCCAATTACGGATTATAACGGAAAAATATATGGTTTAATGCAAAAAATTAAAAAAAGGAAAAATACATCCCACAATTCGCAGATTTTCGGATTTTTTTACATTCACCCCAAAATCACTTCCGTTTTATATCACGTACGATATACACTTATTTTGCTAGGTATTTTGGATTACAAGGTTTCGAATGCAATAATTTTTTTTTCATATATAGTACCCTCTAAAAGAAACATAATGATTAATAAGTTTTCCAGTTACTACTATTTGCGCAAAAACTCCATCGCTCCGAAGGCGTACAAATGTCACGTACGATGACATGGAAATGCCCATATTACAAAATTCAAGATTTTCACAAATACTGCCCTAAAAACAAACAAAAATAGTTCCTTTTGTGGAAAATATGCTTTTTGTTAATACATTATTAATAAAATTTTATGAAAAATTGAGTTTTGTTTAAAAAAAATTTTTTTTTTTTTTTTTTTTTGGAAAAAGGTAATTTAATCAAAAAGGCTACTTTGGTTTTAAGAATGTTTTTTTTTTAAATTTATAAATTTAAAGTAAACAAAATAACAAATCGAGGGTTATTATTGAAATAGTGCTATCTGCAATTTTTCGAAAATGTGTTATTTATAGAAACGAATTCACTGACTGAAGGGGCATCTGTCATTTAAATTTGAAAAAAATTTCCCGAAAGGTTTTTTTCATTAATATTGTATTGTGCTCTCTAACACACACGTTTTTTTTTTTTTTTTGGTAAAAAAGTGCAATCTACATACAAAATATTACTGTATATAATAAAACGATAAAAATTCTTATTACAAAGTACATCAACAGGTTGGGAATTGTGTCTTCATATCAAAAATTAATATTATTTTAAAATTCGTTGAAGACATTTTGCAAAAAAAAACTGCACAAAATTTGTGGATGAGTTTTTGTCAACAGTATAAATTTTTATTTATATATTTATTTATATTTATTATATTTATTTACTTGCTTAACCCGGTGTGCTTCGCTACCCCAATCGTTTTAAAATGAAACAAAAAGTATTTATATATAAACAAATTTTTTTTTATTACAGTCGGTTGTGGGCGTGGGAGACTGAGAATAGGGTTACCCCACTTATTTAATTAACATGTGCATCAAGCATGGGTTAATATGTTAAAAAATTCCCTTTTAAATTCATCCCAACACCTACCTACGTGAAACAGTATCGAAGATAAGAGGATTTTAAATTTTGAGTTGATTAGGCTGCCACCGCCCCTTTGTCCAACCACACCTTTACATAGCCTAGGACTCATTAATTCATAACAACAGCCTACTGTGAGAATTTGATGACGATCGGTTCATTAGTTAATTAGATATAATCGACATAAAGGGGCTTGGCCCCTCCCACTTTTTTCATGCAACATATTTATATTCATAACAATACCATATATACCAAATATCATCATCCTACGCCAAATAGTGGCTAAGATATGAGGTTTTATGTTTTGGGTTGTATGGGTGTGGCACCGCCCCTTTTTTCAACCACATCTTTATATATCTTAAAGTTCAATAACTCAAGTCAGTCGCCTACTGTGGAAATTTGATGACGATCGGTTCAGTAGTTTATTAGCTATGATGGTTTTTACTTTTTCTATAAAAGGGAGTGGCTCCGCCCTCTTTTTTCATGGAGCTTATTTCTGTTCATACTAACACCATATGTACTAAATATCATCATCATATGCAAAAAAAATGCCTAAGATATAACGATTTTAAATTTTGGGTAGTATGGGCGTGGCATCGCCCCTTTATCCAATCTCAACTTTATATAGTCTATTGTCTCTTCCAGGCTCACAGTTATATTATGTGAGCATTTCAAGATGATCGGTCAAGTGATTTGGCCTCCTATAAGGCAAACATACATTCACTTTTGTATATATAGATGTCATGTGCTTACCATGGATGCACAAGCAGTAAAACTATGCCCGATATAAACGCATCACCTATTTACTATAAACAGCGCTTTCAAGTACACAACTTTACAATTTATAACCTCGCAACCCATCAATGTTCAAATTACTGGTGGAATTGAATTAATGGGAATCTGTCCGCATCGACGTTTATTTCATGTATTATACACAGAAAAAATTATTAAATTTCTCCAATCACCAAATTTATTCCAAATTCATAATATCAAGCAAACAAGTTGTTGACTTTGCACCTATTACCAAAATTATTATATTGATTACTAAAAATTTTAAAATTTTGAAAAAATATTTTCAATAAATGATATTTTTAATTTTAATTAAAAAGTGATCAAGAAAATTTGCCATTTCAAACAATGTTTTAATTTATTTAAATAAATATTGACAATTCCCAACAACAATTTTAAATTATTTTATTTTAAAAGAGAAAAGTCAATTAAAATTTTTTTGTAGTTTAATTAAAATTTTAATTGAAAATTTATTTCAAAACAACTAAAATGTTAATTAAATCAATATTAAATTTTTAATTTTCTTTCAACTAAAAAAATAATTGATTCAATTATCACATTAATTAAATTTAAATACTTTTTAAACCATTTATTTAATTGATAAAACACTTTTTTCTGTGTACATTATTTAAAGATCCGTTGTTTGTCAGATACGTTACCAATTATAATATATTCCGATTGTTGGTGCTATCAAAATCTTTACCACTATTTATCAAATGCACTTTCCGTTTTTTCAATAGAAAATAATAAGAAAATTGAGCAGAAGTACTTAAAGAAGAGGGACTCTCAAATGGAGTGCGACAGTGCACACGCTAAGATTGAGATTAAGCTGAAAAATCAGACAATTTATGTGCCCAAGGATTATGTTAAAATAATAAAAGATGCCAGAAAGTTAATCAAAATTGAAAATAAAATTGTTAAAATGCCTTTTGATGGTCTATATCTGAATTATGATTTATTTAAAGACTATACCAACAAAAAACTTATTCGTTTCACATCCATTAGACCTGGTCGATAAAAAAAATGATCCCACCGTATCACAAATAAAATCTCTCATATATCTACCAAGTGATGACATTATGTAAAAAGTTAGATTTGATGACGAATACAATTAAAACATACAGCGGTCATATAGAAGCGAATCCCTAACAATCTGGCTGACGTCCTATTCAACTTAGCAATAGAAGCCCTTACAAGCATTGAAGTCTGTTATTCCGCAAGAATATCATTCTTTTTATGGCAATTTAAAACATGCGAATAAAAATTAATTTATTATTGCTTGCGAATATAGGTAAATTAATAAACATAATTTCGAGTTATATTAATATGATAAAGCGTTTCTTAATATTTTACTTTTTCATTAAATATTGTTTCGTTAAAAAAAAAAAAAATTATTTTTATAAAAGTTCGTGTTACTTAAATTAAAGTCTCAAATAGTATTTATTACAGCTCTTTATTTTTGTTCAAAAAGTGCTATCTGCTTATTTCAATGTTCAAATCGATAAAATTTTAATTTCTAAGTAGTGCTATCAGACATATAAGCGCGAATATCTGGAATTAAAATATTAATATATGTATGATTAAGACGTTTATTTTGAATAACATTGTAAAACAAAGTTTAGTTAATACTCTTATGGCTAATAAATCAGTGAGTGTTAAACGCTAGTTTAGTTGAACTAAACTTAAATTTATATATAGTTTAAACTCAACAGTTGTAAATCGGTGTCCCATGTATTATATGTAGTTTAAAAAGTAACATGTGGCAGCACTACGATAAATGTTGACAAATTCATATGGTTTGTATTGGTAGTTTAAACGCCCAATTTTATGCATTTAAAGATGGCTTATATGTTTTCTGATTTATAGATTTGTTGGCTTAAACACATTTTAAACCAAAAAGAGAGTTTAACTTGCTCTGATTTGTTAGCCCTTAGAGTTATAGAAAATATCAGTTTTTTCGCTCTCCTGTAAAATTGTGATTTGGCTCGAAATAATTTTTAAAAACAGAAATGGTTTTGTAACTATAAATTTTGTAATAGAAGGTACTTTTTGTAAAAATGGTACTATTTTGTTCAAAATCATATAGAAAAACCCCAACTTATTAAGCAATTAATAATCACTCCTATCGTGAAAAACAAGTGGAATTTTGGTTCCCATGAAATTTTTATTTTCCTCGAAGGGAAAAATTCTATCGTGAAACTCCCGTGAACAATTTTTCGCGCTATAAGTTCTCAGTAAATGTAAAAAAGAAGAAATATTAAAAAACATTAAAATAAAATTTTGCCCAAAAATATACACGTGTATTTTTAAGAAAAGTTAAAATAAAAAACAAAATAAAATATATTGTATTGGAGTGATAGTTTGATTGCAACATTAGCTTATTGCGCTTTTATGTAGTAAAAAAATTTCTAAAATTCTTCAGGCAATCGACCTGTTTTCTGCATTTTGTTGAACAATATACATATAAGTTTGTACCTCTTTTAACGGAAATTGACCTTAAAATTAATTTTGTAAACTTCAATATTCAAATTATGAGAAGAATTACTTACATAAATGTTTTGTTCCTGAGCAAAATTAAAGTGAGAAATTCAATGGGAAAAGTGAACAAATTACGAGGGAAAGAATTGTTCATGATAAGGGGAATTTTTTCCCGCGCACATTTTTTCACGTTATTATTCTCCTATGAATTAATTTTTTTTCATGGGAGAACAAACTACGACGGAAAAATTATTCACGATAAGGGTGAATATGTATTCAAATTTTGAATATACCTTGACGGGTATATTCGCTTAATCGATTAATAACACAGCGGAACAAAATTTAACTTTTTGTGTGTTGATTGGAAGTTTGATGCAATTTTTTACTAATTTGAGGTTGCTGATTTCAAATTTAATCTCCGTTTTTCTCTATAAGCTTGCATTTTTAAGTTACAGATGCTAATCGAAATTTTGACTTTTTTCCAAAAATTAAAAGGTCAAAAAATCATAACTTCCACTCTTCATGAAGCGATCTGCTTTTTTTTCAAAGATGTAACTGTTAGCTTTGAAAAACAATCGAAATTTTTAAAATCACAAAAAAATGGCTGAGTAATGGTTGTTTACGTAAAAAAAAAAAATCCAAAAAATTAAAATTTTTTATTTTTAAAAATCACGAAAAATTCAAAACATAAGAAGTCAAAGTCTTATTACTTTCACGTTAAGTCACATAACCTGTGAATAAAATGAAACATATATCATAAAAATCGATTAACGCGTTTCGCCTTTATTGGTAATTAAGTGAAGGTACCTCATTTTTAAGTCAAGGAAAAACGTCCATAAATAGAACAGCAGCAAACACACACACATTAAAAAAATTTTATTTCTGTATGGAAATCGCGATTTTTATCAATTTAATTGTCTCAGTAAATTGTGAATAAAATCAAAAGTTGTGCATCGATTCCAGTGAAATACAGCTCATTTCATTCAAAATATGTTAAGCTAACTGTTTTTGTACCAAAACTTTGATTTTTGCCTAAGTTAAGTTTTTATGAATTTTTAAATAAAAAAAACTGTTTTTTTTAAATTGTTCTTTTTTTAAAAACTTCAACGATATCTCTGAAACTACTGGGCAAATTTAAAAACAATGTAAGCACGGCCAAAAGATAATATTGTATCGTGAATATGGTGCACCGTTTTCAAGTTATTGCAATATATGTAGTGGAAATGTCTTAATTTTGGAAATAACGGTATATCTCGAAAAGTCTCGAAAGAAAAAAAAACTGAGTGCAGATTTGAATTCAGCGTCCCAAATAACCTTAAAAACAACATTCAGTTCTTAATCAACAAAACCCTTGTTCCCTTGTGTTATTGTTAACTCATATTTAATTAAATAAAAAAATTATGAGAAAAAAAATTTTATATATCAAAAACCATTTTGAAATGCGTTAAATAAAAACCAAATAAATAATTTGAGAATCAATAAAAATTAAGAAGCAATTTTTAATAAAAATATTCAAATGAAAGAAAATATAATTTTTCTCACTTTTTATGCGTTTATTGTGTTTAAAAACAATTTAATTTCATTGAAAATATTTTAACAAAAAAAAAAAAAAAAAATTAACTTGTTTCTTTTTTAGTTGACAAAAAGCCATAAAGCCACTACAAAATAAACATTTATTTATGTTAAGCAAAAAATTTTTACAAAAAATTTGAGAAAAAAAAAATAAAACAAAAAATATAAAACAAAAGCCCCAGTGAATTTTCAAGGGAAATTCAAAGAAAAAATTTTGCAAAACATCAAATTATTTTAAAAATATAAAAAAAACATGTTTATTATTATAAACAAATAAAACCTAAAATACAATATACAGAAAAATACGTTTAAAATTAATCTATAATAGATTTATGAAAAAAAAAAATTATTTATCATGCTAAAAATGCTAAAAATAATACACAATACAAAAGTTTATTAACAAATTTCAACTATAACTGACTCTCTCATGCTCACACATGAATTAAGTACAACAATAACAAAATACAACTACAAAATTAAGAAAAAAAAAATAACTAACAAAATAAAATAACAACAACTTTTTATATATATTTTGATATATTATACAAAGTGAAATATTGAATATGAAAATTTTTAAATTTCTATACGAAATTTTAAGCCGCTTAATCTACAAAAAGCCATAAATGATTTTATTTACAAAGCAGTTCTTAAAAACCTTTTATATGTATGTCGGAATTTATCCTTCCAATTTACACTGAGCAAGTTTTCTACCATAAGCCTTTAGTTGATAGCAAAAGGAAAGTCAAGCTGGCAGCCTTCTCATACTCTTTTTCGCTTACAATGTCCTTTTTAATTTACCTTTCTCTCTCTCTCTCTCTCTCTCTCTCTCTCTCTCTCTCTGCTTTATGAACTCAATACTTGATCAATAAAACTTATTCGAATATCTATGCAAATGTCGGTTTAGCCACGTCAGGCTTAGCTGAACAGGGTTTCTTTAAGGCCTAGAACTAGAACAGAATAAAGAAGTTGTAGTAGTAGCTGAAGCTGACGAATGCTCTGTAGCGCAACAAAGTAAACAATTTCGAAATTTACGCATACAAATTTTTCTTAAAACACAATTCAAATCCATTTTAATTTTTTATGAATACGATAGTAAGAATACAACAGCTGTTTTTATACCAAAACTGTGATTTTTGCCTAAGTTAAGTTTTTATCAACAAAAGGAAAAATAAGCCTGACTGGTCCAAAAAATATCCATTAAATCTCATCTAGTTCCAAAACTTATCAGTACCCTGCAACTTTTTATAAAATAGCAATTTTTTACAAAACTTTTAATAAATATATTTGTTATACCCTTTACAACTAGTTGTGATGAGGGTATACTTCGTATTTGGATATTTTAGATAAGTTTCAATGATATATAAAACCCTTATTTCTATATTTATGGGTTTAAAAGATAGAAGATAGATGGGGTGACAAAAAATTAGCAAAATACAGGTATTACCCGTTTACTCCGTTAAAGGGCTGAATTCCCAAAAAGTACCAGACACGTGTCCGATTATTTTTCTAAAGAACAGCGATAAGTATTACATTTTTTTTGTATCTCTTTTAATTTTAGAGATATAAAATTACCGAAATTACACGTTTTTACCCTTTTTTACCCCCTAAACATTCGAATTTCCAAAAATCCCGTCTTAGTGGATCGATTTGGGGAGAGACAAATTTCAAGTTTTTAGCTTCAGGCGTTTAGTCTGTGCGATGAAGAATCAGTTACGTTACAATTTTATTTATATAGATTTAATATATACAGTTAATCGACTATTTTAATAGCGATTTTTTTTTTAGCAAAATTCGTGTTTTGAACAGAATTTCAACTAATTGTTGAAAAAAAAGACGAAGAAGTTGTCTTTTGGTTGCAAAAAGTCGAAAAACCTATTATAAAAGTTATTATTAATTCTGGGTGGCAGCACTGAAAGTAAGAAATATCCAATTTTTTAGATTTTACTAATAACGACTTTTGTAAACCACTACAATCAATGAATTTTTATAGTCATTCCATTTAAGTAGTAACTTTAATGACATCGAAGTAATAACTTATTTAATTCCCTATTTGTAACCAAACGAGGTAATGACTTATTAACTCCCTATTTGTAAACGAATGTGGTAATGACTTATTTAACTCCATATTTGTAAGCGAGGGTGGTAAGTACTCGCCTCCAATGACATCACCGTGTTAAAATAATGAGTTAAAATGCCAATGTATAAGTAGTGAAGAGTAGTTATATTAGCTTTTTAACACATTACTTTTCAATGTAAGTTTTTGCTGGGATTACCAACACAAACAGTGAAATATCATAAATTTGTGTATGTAACAAAATGAGAAAATAACGACTTAGCAAGTACCTGTTACTTAACAAATTTGGTCACTACTGTGATTCGTGATTTTTCAGTAACAGTGATTAAATCACAGGTACAGAAATATCGCTCATCTCTACAGGGGACACTGTCTTACAACTGTTGAGTTTAAACTACATATAAATTTAAGTTTAGTTCAACTAAACCAGCTTTAAGCACTCATTGATTTGTTAGCTTTAAGGCTGAGTTTTTAGGATCGCAGTTAAACTGGGATTAGTTAATCTGAAAACACACTTGTGCTATTACCGAGTTTCTATACAAAATCTTAACAGGACATCTTGGTTTTCCATAAAATGTTGGTCTTTAATGAAAAAATAAAAAAAATCAGATTTCGCCGGAAAAGTAATGGTTTCAGACTATGTTAAATCAAGTTTAAACTTAATCCACAACTCAAAAACCCAGCCTAAGTCGATTTAGCCATGTCCGTGTGTCTGTGAAAACACCCTCACTTTCGAACAACTCAAGAGAAAAGAACAATATTTTTGTCACTTTGATATAAATATCATCATATAAGAATATTTCTTCCACTAAAAAATTAAACAAAACAAACAAACAACAACTTTTAGTTATCCGAAGCAGCTTGGGATTGAAATCCAGCAAAATCGGTTCAGTAGGATAAGAGTTATGAATTAAAATGTGGAACCAGCACCAAACAAAAAAATTGATAATTTTCTTAAAAACTAACATAAGTAGTGGCGGAATGCACACATTTACATAAGATTTTGCACAAATTTGTTATATATGACTATAAATCTTACTGTCAAATTTCTTGAAGATCGGTTTATAATTTACCATATGCCCAATATAAAGCCCACTCTCGAAAAACACTTTAGTACTTCAAAAACTGTTTACGCGCATAGTGTAAACGGGTCCTGATTATTGTTCAGTGGACTAATTACTGTTTTTCGTTAAGTTTTAGTTGCTGTTATTTGTGTCATTGTCATTATTATTTATTTATGTATATTTACTTACTTTTGTAAACCAAAGTGTACGGTACGTACTGCAGAAAAAAAACCAAACAACATAAAATACATTAAACCCAAAGAACTTTTAAACTACATAAGTTAACCCCGTGTTTTTCTCCTTTTTCCTTATTTTCGAAAAATATTTCAAGGAAATATTTTGATCCCTCGAACCGGATTTTCAGAATACCCAGTATCTCTTTTGCGATCACCAAAAAAAATGAAACGTTACAAATAATGCTATTGAAATAATTTTTTGGTCTGTCTCAATTTTATGCACCTAGAAATCACACTATAAGATTTCGTTAAGATCGGTCCCTCATTTACCACAGGGCCCATATAAATCTTAATGTCGGAACACCGTTTAGTACGCGTAAAGCCCTAACTAATAAGGCTGTTGTACTAAAATTCGGCCTGTCGCAGTTTAGTAAGACAATAAATTACACTGTCAACTTTCTTAAAGATAGGTCCATAATTTACCATATGGGTTTATATGGGGTCAAATCTCGGAAAACACGATAAGTTTAGTTAAGTTAATTTATTGAGTCTTTTTTTTAACAAATATAGAATATAAAAGTAATAAACAAATTTGAAACATTTAAGAGTTTAATGTAATGTCTTAAAAATTATATCATGACAATTACAGTACCAAACTTAACAGAAAATGTATAAAATGTATAATGAATAAAAATTGCTAACGCATTTCCTCCCGATGGAAAAACACATTAGTACGCGTTAAACCGGAATAAATAATGCTATTATAACAAATTTTGGTCTGTCACAGTTTTATATGACTAGAAATCACACTTTACAATTTCGTCAATATCGCTCCATAATTTACCATAGGTCCCATATAAAGCCCACACCTGAAATATTCCAATTGTCGCGAATCTTTTAACGACATGTCGTTGGAAAGTATCAAAGATTCGGGCCAGCCCAATAGATATAAATTCTGGAAGGTTTCTTATAAATTTCCTATTTTTTTTTAAAAATTTTTAACAAAAAAAAATTGCAAAAATATGTATGAGAAATTTTCCAAAAAAAATTTTTTTTTTTTAAATCTTAAAAAAAAATTATGCCAACCCTTTTTAAAAATTTATAAAATAGAAGTTTTTGATATTTTAATTAGATTTAAGTTCATCAAATTTCATTTTCACTAAATTATTTAACAAAAAAAAAAATTTTATTCAATACATTTCATGTTGTAAATTCCTTCCTTCAATAAAAATAATTTAGTGAAAATTAAATTTGATGAACTTAAGTCTAATTAAAGTATCAAAAACTTCTATTAAAAACCAACAGTTCAATTAAAAATCACAATTGTTATTTATAAAATAGCAAAAAAGTTTTTACAAATTAAAAGATTTTATTTGTTGTGCTTAATTCCCTTTTTTTATTCTTGATAAAACAACTGAAAATTTATTGTTGGAGGATAAGCTGTTTCTATGCGCATTTCAGTGGTTGCTTAGGCCAGATCATCAGGAAACGTTTTCCCCAAAATTTTTTTAGAAAAGCCAAAAATATCAGCAAACAACTCAAAAAGTCTTATTTACAACGATATCAAAGCTTAAACAAAATACCAAAAATAAGACAGTGTGTTTACCTTTTCTTACATTCCCCACTACAATTACCCAGCAAAAACTTTACTTACCTGGTAAGTTAGCAAGTAATATTGGAGAAATATAAACACTACTTATTTTTCGGCTGAATAACCACTTATTTTTGTTCGAGTTGTCCACAGAATTCAGTAGTTACAATACACTTACTAGAAGTCACAAAATATCTAGATATTATTTAACTACCAGTAAGTTGAATTGCAAGTACTTACAATATATTTACTAGAAGCCAAAAAATATCTAGTTTTTATTTAATTGGCGCTAGTTAGTAGACCTAATAAGTAGTTATGGAGCTAGTTACCAGTAAGTAAATATTCAGTACTGAAAACAAGACAACTAATAATTAGTTATTTAGCTGATTATTAGTAAGCAAATATTCATAACTGAAAATAATAGTAGTGAAAAGTACTTACTGAGGTCATTACTAGCAAGTACTTATTGAGGTTTTCAGAATAATGACAATTGTAATGTCAAGTACTTACCAGGTAACGTATGAAATAGCTACGACCTATTACCCAAATTCAAAAAGTTTTTCCTGGGTAGTTGGAATTCTCCCAACATTAATTGTAGTTGTAAGTGGGTTAAGAAAAAACAAATTAAAAACAAAAACAAATTGCTTTTATATTTTTCGCAAGAAATCAAAATAAAAGCAATTTTCCAGTTTACTTTTTAAGCACGTGCAAAAATTTATTATCCAAGTTGTTTTTGGGAATACAATTATTTATTAAAAGATTTTATTTGTTGTGCTTAATTCCCTATTTTTATTCTTGATAAAACTATATAAATTCAAACACTTCTTTCAGTGGTGTGTTGTATAAAATAAGTGATGTTGTATTTGCGGAGTTTATGCACATGTATTTTAATTTGGAGCTATTGACTTTAGATCTGCTTTTTCGCGTACTCATGGACTTGGTTTAGTTTGTTCTGCATACTGGACTGCTGGTGAGTTAAGATACAATGTCGTCAGCATAGTCAAGATCCTCTGACCTACTATTGAATATCCCAATTAATACCGTAAGATTCCCGGGTCACAGCTGCTATAATAGAAAAGAAAGTGTCGAAAGCCTTTTGAAAGTCTATAAATGTGAGATACATAAGCTTCTCATCTCTGTTGATTGATCAGTAATGATCCTCAGGATATTGATGAATGAAATCCTGTTATTCAGTAAGTGGACTATGACCTTATTGACCATACTCAGTAGAGGGTTAACCAGGGCTGTGGAGTCGGAGTAGGAGTTGAAGAGTCGAAGTTGAGGTTTTTGTACCGGAGTCGTAGTCGAAGTACCCACAAAAACTCACGACTCCAACTCCAAAATTTTTCGGCATAAAAATTTAAAAAAAAATTCTAAAATCTTCCAAAATATTAATTCTTCGAAATTGGCGATGCAATGTTTTGAATATCGATTTGAAATTTTTACAGAATAATGTTCTTGCTATATTAAACTATATAAAAGAAACTGCATTAAAAAAAGATTTTAAAGTCAAATATAGACCAGTCTCATATACAGTTAGCATTTAGTAGGAGTCACAGTTGGACTTAACAAATTTCAGTTGGAGTCGGAGTAACAAAAATTTATTGACGACTCCACATCCCCGCTGTTAACCCTATAGTTGGAGCAATCAGAAAGGTACGCCTTTTTAGGCTCATTGATTACTTATCCTTCTTTAAGATGATACAGCAGTTAGTTCCACTATATACCAGAAGATTTTTGTCAAATAGAATTTTTTTTTTTTTAATTTCCTATAAAATAAAAAATGTTACCAACATTTCTTATAATAATAGAAACATTTTCATATCAAATATGTATCCTCAAAACTGTTAAGCAATTTTTTACTTTTTTCTATTTTTCCAAAATATGCCATAAAAATAGCAATTTTTGGAGAATTTCCTATGCTAAATATAGAATACGTTAAATAATTTTTTTTTATTAATTTCCTTAAAACACTGCAAATTTAAGCAGAAATATCTATAAAATATAAGCTTTTTTTAACGAATTTAAGCAAACATTTTCTAAAAATAGCAAATATTTCCTATAAAAGTAGAATTTTTTTTTCGGAAAAATTTAAAAATGTTCTCTAAATATAAAATGATTTTTTTTTATAAAAAATGTTTCCAAAGTTTTCTATCAAAATGGCAAACTTTTCTAGAAGAATAACACATTTTGGCAGAATTTCCGATAAAATGTAGGAGTATCATAAAATGTCCTTCTTTTTAACTTTAAGTAAAATTTTCTATCAAAGTAGCCAAGCTTTTCTAAAGAATAGAACATTTAGGTCAACATTTTCTATTGAGGGTGTGTGTGAAACGGTACCAACCCAGCCAGCAAAATAGTCCGACGTCTTCCAGATATCTGACAGAAACGTCGGCAAAAATGTCGGAATCGTAAAGGATTCTGTCAGATTTCTGACCCAAAAATGTATGAAGTGGTTGACACGAATTCTGGCAGACATGTCGTGGGAAATTCTGTTTTTTGCCGTCATTTCAGATAGAAATCTAGTAAAAAAAGGTACGGAAATTCTGATGTGTTAGCCGACATTCTTATTGTTTTCTGACAGATAGCTGAAATAATATGGAATAAACTTCTAACCTAATAATAAAATTCTTATCTAATAATTATTGGAAAATAAAAGTTTATAATAAAAAATTTTACACACATACGTACCATTTTTTTTTAACTTTTTTTAAATAATAAAATATATAAAATACATATTTAGATATTTTTAATTAGGCTTAAGTTCATTGAATTTCATTTTCATTAAATTATTTTTATGAAGACAGGAATTTTACAACATGAAATTAATTAAAATGAAATTTGAACCCAGTCTTTCTCGGACAGCTTGCCCTGACTAGTTTCGATTGTAACCACACAATCTCTTCGGAGGGGTTTGCCGTTAAGCTCTCACCGCCATTGACGACGGATGACGTCATTAGTCAAACATCAATCTTTAAACCAAATGTTATTTCACCTTGGTAGATCGAAATTTGCTTTTGAATGAATGATTTTCTATTTTAATTGATTTACATGTTCTTTCTAACTTCTGTTTTTCGTTTTTTTTGTCAAGAATTCTTCTTGAAATCCAAAGTAAATTTTTGTTTTTCATGTTTTTGGCTTTCTTTTTTTTTCTTGTTGACCTTTTTCAGCACAACTTGAAGGACAAATGTAAACATAGCTCGTGCCTTAGCTGTTAACAATAATTAGTATTGTGGGTTTTTTTATTAAACTGTTAATGGTTTTTAATTCATTGAATTTAATTTTCAATAAATTATTTTTTTTTTTTTTTGGATTAAAAACCATTGACAGTTCAATAAAATAACCACAATACTCATTATTAAAATAAAAATATTTTCAACTTAATGAGAATTGTAATTATTAAAAAAAAGAACCACATATAACAACATATATGAATTCAATCAGAAATGTATTAGACATATCAGTACATTAATTCCCTCCGATATATTCAAGCGAAATCGATCAGAAAGCGGCCAGACAGAACGTATCAATGTCTGACAGAAATCTGAACGAAGTTTCTAAGAATGAAGTCTGATATTTCCAATAAATTTTACTTCCATGAGTACTTTGCTACTGTTTTACACAAACCCTCAATGTAAAATTTTTTTTTATAACATTTTTTTTTTTTTTTATTTTCTATAAAGTAGCAAAACTTTTTATAAAAAAATAGAAAATTTCTATAAAGTAGCAAAACTTTTTATAAAAATAGACAAATGTTCCAGAAGAATAAAATATTTTAACAGAATTTTCTATAAAATGTAAAATTATTTTTTTTTGTATAATAAACTATTTTTTAAATTTTCTATAAAATAGCAAATATTCTATTACAAAAATTTTCTATTAAATAGCAAATTTAAGCAAAAGTTTTTATAAAATTGGAAATTTTAGCAATATTTTCTATCAAATTAGCCAAGTTTTTCCAAAAGAATAAAACATTTTAACAGAATTATCTATAAAATATAAAATTGTTCTAAAATTTCCTATAAAAATTGCAAATTTTTTTTATAAAATAAATTTTTTTTTTAAATTTTGTATCAATCACCAAATTTTTGTGCGAAACTATCTATTAAGTAGCAAACGTAAGCAAAAGTTTCTTTAAAAACAAATCAAATATTTTCCTATAAAAATTGAGAATTTTAGCAGAATTTCATAAAAAAAAAATATATCTTTCTATTAAATGAGAATTTGATTTTAAATTATTTGCAAATATGTATTACCCATTAAATAGAAAATTTTGTTAGGTTTTGTAAAAAATAAAAATTCTTAAAAATTTCCTATAGAAATAATTTTTTTTTAAATATTCCAAAAACTAGCAATTTTAAAGTAACATTTTTCATAATATATAAACGTTTGTCTAAAAACTGCAAATTTTCGCTCATTATTTTTATAACTATTAACAAGTTAAACAAAAAAACTTTATCCCTTTTCCTAAAAAAATATAAACAAAATAATATTTATTTTTGACCAAGTCGAACTGCAGTAAAATTAAATTAATTATTTATAATTTAATGCTTCAGAAATTTGGCAAATTGAAAATTATTTTTGTGTTTTGCGCCATTTAAATTTGTTTATTAAAAAAAAGGAAAAAAATTTAAAAAAAAAATTATATAAACAACATAAAGCTGACTAATTAAGTGCTTTTTTTTAAACAAAAGTCTCAAATAAATAAATTAAATAAACAAATTGTACCTTAAGCTGATGACGAAAACCACTCATTGGGCTCATTCAATTTTAAAACACACTTGACTAAACACCTTTTTTTAAAAAAAAAAAAATAATTCTTTAAGCTAAAAAAAATTTAATTTTTTATTGATTTTATTTTAAAAAAAATATTATTGAAAGCTTTTTTATTTACTTTTTATATTTTTCTTAAAAAAATTATTTTAAATGTTGTCAAATTTCTGTTTTATTTTTTAAAGCAAATTTTATCACTTTTTTCTAAAATATCTGAAATCTTAATTTAAAATCAATAATTTTTTTATTTTATTGTTTTTTAAACATTTTTAATTTTTTTGCCACAAATTTTTAAATCGCAATATAACAACTGAATTGTTCATTTAGAATAAATACTTAAAAAAAATCAACAAAAACAGCGAAGAAATCAAAACTCTCCAGTAAATAAAAAAATATTCTTTTGTTTTGTTTTTTTTTTTTTTTTCTTTTTACACAAAAACGTTTGCGACCCGGTCCACGTTGAAATTGAAAATAAATTTATTTGAATATTGTGATCGGCTAAAAACCCCATCATCATCATCAAAATAAATAAAAAAAAAAGATCGGCGAAAAGGCAAAAAACAACAACAAGAAAAGGAAACAGCAGCAAAGACAGCAATTATAAAAAACAATGTTGTTATAACAGCCAATGTTGCCATTTTGTTAACCTTTAACCAAAATTGGTTAATTTTTATTCAATTTGTGTACTTTTGTCCATTTTGGAACTTTTTTAATACAAAAATAACAAATTTTTTGTTTAAGTATTTATATTACCAACTGCGCATTGCTGGACCTTAATATATTTGTATCGTATTGCTGCATACAACAGCAATACTTTTTTCAACTTTTTCTAGAAGCTTAAACTGACTTCATTCTTACACACTTTCCACTTATAGCCTAGCCTACGATGTCGATTGACGGATTAAGCGATCGACCACCATTAGTGGTGAATAAGGGTATACTAAGTTTGTCATTCCGTATGAAACTTTTTTATTACACATCTAAGACCCCATAAAGTTTATATATTCTGGCTCCTTGAGTAATTCTAAGTCGATTTAGCCATTTCCGTCTGTCTGTCCGTCTGTTGAAAACAGGCTCACTTTCGAAAAACGCAAAAGAAAAGAACAAACTTGGTATCAAATTGCTTGTAGTTATCCTAAGTAGTTCGGGATAGAAGTCCAGCAAAATAGGTTCAATAGGATCAGATCTATGAATCAAAATGTGGAACCACCACCCTAAAAAAATTGATAATTTTGATACAAAAACTAACATAAATAGTGGAATATTGCACGGAATGCAAATCACACTGTAAAATTTTTTGAAGATCGGTCCATAATTTACACTATCTCCCATATAAACCCTACTCCCCGAAAACAGTTTAGTACGCCTTAAACCGTAATAAATAATGCTATCATAATTAAATTCGGTACGGTTCAGTTTTGTAGGACTAGAAATTATACTGCTAAATTTCGTGAAGATCGGTCCATAATTAACCCTAGACCTCATATAAACCATACTCCCGGAAACATTTTAGTACGCCTAAAACCGAAATAAATAACGCTATCAAAGTAAAATTTGGTACGTCACAGTTTTATAGGACCAAAAATCACACTGTAAAATTTTTTTAATATCGGTCTATAATTTACTCGATGCCCCATATAAACGCCTTTTTCCGGAAAACAGTTTAGTACGCCTACAACCGTAATTAATAATGCCATCACAATAAATATAATACCTCTCGGAAAACTGTTTATTGCGCCTACAACCAAATAAAACCCACTTTGGGGAAATAATTTAATTCGCCTAAAACCATAACATATATAGATATTGCGGTACAATTTCTTCCAACTTAGATTCAAATGGCCAGAAGAAATATCATGTAATTTTGTGAAATTCAGTGTTAACCCTAAAACTAATTACCCTGCTGTATTGAAAATTATTCTAATTTATTTTTTGTAATACCAGAAATCAGTCTTCAGAATTTTGGGATGATTGGTCCTTAATTTACCGTAGGTCCAATACAAATTACCCTCCTAAGATCCATTTTAGTTCGACTAAAACTGTTACGAATCATAATATTTTACTCAAGTCAGTTCAAAGTTCTAACAAGAAACGCATAAAACTTTCTTATTGTCGGTCAATAATTTAATATAGGTCTAAACCGCAACCAATTTTAATGCTGACGTTCGTTTTTGTGAAGCTTAGTTAATAATATATATGTATTTATCATATAGAGCCCACTTCTGTTGGTGAAGGGTATCAAAGATTCGGCACAGCCGAATATAGCATTCTAACTTGTTTCTTATGCTTATCCCGCAAAGTACTACGCTTGTCTACAGGAGACCAGAGTCTTTGGCGGAATCGAACCTTCAACGCCGGTACTGACAGGCTAGATCATTACTAACTAGCCTACCACGCGTTTTCGCCGCCATGCATTGAATGTTTTTCATACCTTACTTGCGTTCTACGTTTCAAGTAACATGAAAGTAAACCACTGTTTACAACAGAATGAAAAAAACTAGAAAATATCTAAATTTTTTATATAATAAAATATGTATCTATGTATTTATATTCATGTTATTTTCAATACATATTTATAGGTAAAAAATGTATTCAAAAATTTACATAAACGTCATTTAGAAGTTTAAATTGTTGCTGTGGTAAAAGTAGACTCAATTTTTAAAACAAATTTAAGTTACATCTATCTGAAATAATGGACTAGTTCTCAGAACGTTCAATAAGCGTATGTACCAAATTTCATCGTTATTTTTAAAATTGTGACTTGTACATTGCGCAGAAGGTTTATATGGACAGATAAACAGCCTGCTTAGCGAACATCGTCATTTCGCCTCAGGTATTGATTGTAAATCGATCGGTATACTACGATATAACAAATATTTACTATGGTGGTGTTTGGGTTCTAAATCACGTCGAAACTAGGGATGCTACGATACGCCTTTTTGCCGATACGATACCGATACTCAAAGAGAAATATCGCCGATACCGATACCGATACCGATACAAATATTTAGTTTAAATTCAATGTAAAATTAAAAACTCAAGTAGAGGAATTTCCTTATTATACAAAATTACAGTGTAAGACATTATTAATATTTAAAATGGATTTTAATAAGATTTTAAAAACAACATAATGAATTTAAATTGGTAAAATTTACTCGTATTTATTTTTTAAGCAAAAGAACAGTGTAAGACATCATTGATATTCAAAATTAATATTAATAACCCAGGAAAAACTTTTTGAATTTTGGTAATAGGTCGTAGTTATTTCATACGTTACCTGGTAAGTAGCTGTCATTACAATTATCATTATTCTGAAAACCTCAATAAGTGCTTGCTAGTAATGACCTCAGTAAGTACTTTTCACTACTATTATTTGCAGTTATGAATATTTGCTAACTAATAATCAGCTAAATAACTACTTCTTAGTTCTCTTGTTTTCAGTACTGAATATTTACTTACTGGTAACTAGCTCCATAGCTACTTATTAGGTCTATTAACTAGCGTCAATTAAATAAAAACTAATTATTTTTTGCCTTCTAGTAAGTATATTGTAAGTACGTACAATTCAACTTACTGGTAGTTAAATAATAAATAGATATTTTGTGACTTCTAGTAAGTGTATTGTAACTACTGAATTCTGTGGACAACTCGAACAAAAATAAGTAGTAATTCAGCCGAAAATAAGTAGTGTTCATATGTCTCCAATATTACTTGCTAACTTACCAGGTAAGTAAAGTTTTTCCTGTGAAGATTTTTGTTTAAAAAATGTCTTCTCAACTTTTGCAGAGATAATTTCGCAACTCCGTCTGAAGCAGACCTGCAGTAAAAAATTGTCTCTCAGATGTGACTGAACTCATTTGACAACTTAAGTATTTCTGCGCCATGGTCTTAAATTTTGAGTATAATATTTAATAGCGCCAGTAAACAAACGGATCTGCGTCTCTAGAAAAATTAGAAGATGTAATGGCGATTTCTTTTCTGAGAAAAATGTTGCATAAATGGTACATGCTCTACACAAAAGAGATAGAGCATGTACCATTTATGCAACATATTTCTCAGAAAAGAAATCGCCATAAGATATATCTAAACTTCTTATTTAGCTGAACCACAGTGTAGGATGGCCAGATGATCATTCTTCTCCAAATTTTCTTTTAAGATTTTTACAAACGCTGCAAAGGTCAGTTTTTGTATTTATCAATTAAAAAATAGTTAAACAAGTATTTAAATTTACTTAAAGTGATAATTGAATCAATTAATTTTTTAGTTGAAAGAAAATTACAATTAACACATTGTTTGAAACGGCAAAGTTTTATGATCATTTTTTTTAAATTAAAATTAAAAATATAATTTATTGAAAAAAAATAATTATTCACAATTGTTACAATTTTCAGTAATCAATATAATCATGTTGGTAATAGGTGCAAAATCAACAATTTGTTTGCTTGATTCTATGAATTTGGTATGAATTTAGTAATTAGATACAATTTTTAATATTTTTCTGTGTATTTTACAATGTCGATTTTTTTGATGATTTAAGTAAGTCAATTTGATGATTTCTTTTAAAAAATTGGTCGATTTTCTATACATTTTATCCGGCAGCTACGATTACACTTGATCTCACCTCTAACTGAGCTACCTAAACAAGGGCGGCAAGCGTTTTTTTAAATATGAAAATTCTATTTCAAATACATTATCAATAAGACAAATCGACATAGAGATTTGTCAAATAGGATTTTCCAGCCGGATGGTGTCGAATTCGCGTTCTAAAGGTTTTTTTCGTATAAACTTTATGCAAATGAAAAGTTTTGACATACAAAAAACGCTTGCCGCTCTTATTTAGGTTGCTCAGAAAGTAATTACCCACGACGGTAAAAATGACACCCAATTAGGGTAATTAGCCACAAAGCGGCAACACTGTTTAAAGCAAAACCAAACAGAGAGTTGGATTATCTTGAGAAACAATTTATCACGATTAATAAAATTTTTACTCTTAGAAGTTCTCCTTTTTGTTAGTAAAGAGAACATTTTGATTTAAAAACCCCGATAGATGTTTTCCATAATTTGTGGGCTTTTAAATTAGAGAGCATAGGGGAATGTATTGTTAATTATTGTTATTAACGATTTGGTTGTAGAAATTGTGATGAAAAGTTTTTACGAAATGTTCTAAAAATATCTCACTAAAAAAAAAAAAAAAAAAAAAAAAAAAAAAAAAAAAAAAAAAAACATATTTTGTTTGTTTTAGTTCTCCACAAATAGCAATTTCTTAAATATTAGACAATGACAATTTTCATTAAAATATTTTTGGTACAACATCAATTTTTACCATACATTTTATTTATAATAAATAGCAAATTATTCTTTAAAAAAAATCTAATTTAAATCTGCAAATTTAAAAAACAAATCCTTAAAAAAAGCAAATTAAAAATAAAAACAATCCTAAAAATAGCAAATTTAAAAAAATCAATAAAATAGCAAAATAGCCATAAAATAGCAGTATAGTCATTATAGTCAATTTGGAAACTAATTTTAAGGTGTTTTGTTATATATCATGAAGTTTTGATTTTTTTTGATTTATGCTAGGAACACAACGCAACACCGTAAATTTTTAAAAACACGCTCTATTTACCCACAATTCCATCGTAGACGTATTTTGTTTTCCTTTGAAAAAAAAAATACAAGAAAAATCCAAATTTATTGAAAATGTTGTTTGTTTTTTTTTCTTCTTTTTATTTGTTTACAAATATTAAATTTTAAACCACAAACATTGTTATATATTTAAAATGTCTGTCTTTCTATGACAATACGGCCTATAACGTAGAACAAATATAAAATTTCGTGTAAAATAGTACTAAATATAAAGTTTCCTATAAAATAGGAAAAAATATAAGATTTCCTGTTAAATAGAAAATAATATATAATTTCCCATTAAAAAGGAAAAAATTTAAAATATATTTTAAAAGAAAAGAAATACAAAATTTCCTTTATCAAGGCAAAAATTCAAAATTTCCTATATAAAGGAATATTTCTTAAAAAATAAGAAAAATATAACATTTACAATAAAATATAAAGAACTACACAATTTCCTATAAAATGGAAATCATAATAAAATTTCCTTTAAAATAGGTAAAACATATAACATTTCCGATAAAACAGGAAAACAATTGCTATAAAATTTTTTTTAAGTAGGAAAAAATTAAAATGCCCTTAAAAAATATAAATACAAAATTGCGTATAAAATATGAAATATAAAAAAATTTCCTTAAAAAATATAATAACATAAAATTTCCCTTAAAATAGGAACAAAAATTCACTACAAAAGCAAAATAGGATGATAAAAAATTTTTTCTGAAAGACAATCAAATTTTTCTTTAAAAAAGGAAATATACAAAAAATAAGCTTAACAAAAGAGGGGGAAAATATGAAAATTTACTTAAAAAATAGAAGAAAAAATATAAAAGTTCCCACAAAAGAAAATAAAAATACAAAATTCAGCATAGAAAATAAAAAATTTCCTTTAAAAAACTAAAAATACAAAATTTCGTATTAAAGGCTAGATTACACTATCTCACAAGCCTTACGTATTCCATAATACTTTGTGAGATAGAAATCAAATGAGTTTTGTTTCGACTGTCAAAAAATCGAATGTAACTTTACAGTTTGTAGTCACACTATCACACATGAACATGCTTTTGTTAAAATGCAACCCTGATCCAATGAAAAGTATTAGCTTTTAGAAAATTTTCAAAAAAAACAATGAATTCGTATGGGATGTCAAATTTTTTTTCGGAACACTTCCATTTTCATGACACATTGCATTCACACTATCACACTTTGTCATATTACTTGAGTTTTTTACATGTATTAATACAAAGTATAATAGTGTAATCTAGCCTTAAATAGGACAAATTTTGAATTTCCAATTTAATAGCAAAAACCTCAAATTTCCTATAAAAAAAAGAAAATTTCCTATGAAATAGAAAGATACAAAATGACCTCTAAAAAACAATATAAATATAATGTCCTTTAAAAAAAGAAAAATGCAAAATAAGCAAAACACAAAAAAGGGAAAATATGAAATATCCTATAAAATAGCAAAATATATATAATTTTCTATAACCTAGAAGAAAATATTAAAAATTTTCTATAAAATGTGAAACAATTGGGGGATTCACAAGGTGTCATAAAGTCATATGCCTTAAAATAATAACATGAAAAAATACGACTGTTGTGAGCAACCCCTCATAATTATAATTTAATGTGCTATTAATTACGACAGCACAATAAACATAGCAAGCAACGTTCTATTTATTTAAGACACTTTTTGTTAACAAACCAATAACAATATTTTTAAACCATTGTAAAATGTTAGAACATTATGACAATAAACCGTGATAGCACACCTTGTGAATACCCCAAATATAAAATTACCCATAAAAGAAAATAAAAATACAAATTGAGTATAAAATATGAAAAAATATTCTATAATAAAATATCCTATAATAGGAAAAATTCAAAATTTCGTTTTAAGAGCGTGTGTGAAACGGTAGCAAAGTACTCATGAAAGTAAAAAATTTGACACTGTTGAGGTAAATAAAATTTCACTAGCACAGGGGGTTAGTATAAATTTTGACATAAGCGTGGAAATTTTTGACAACCACACAATTTTCAGACACACTCCCAGGTCGTGCAGCTCAAAGTCGCCTCTTAGCCGCCGCCGAATTTAAATTTTGCGTTGAAGTCGCCGCGGGTTCGAAAAGCATATTTACACGCATTTTTTTAGTCAAACTTTTCTTTTTATCCGTGTTGCATATTTATATAAGCTATTATAAGATCAAAATAGTTACATATTTAATTTTTTGTATTAATAACATTTTTTTTATTATAATTTGTGCATGTTGACATCAGTGTCTAATAAAAGTAAAATACCTTTTTTTAAATAAATTTAAAATTCATTAATAGACTACAGAACGATTATTACATTTATATTACAAGCATTTTGTTATATTTCCAAATCTTATGTAACTGTAATTGGAAAAAACCAGTCACAACAACATGGAAATATATTCGATTGAGAGGTGATCTAAATAAACAAACTGGATAAATAATGTTTGCTAGATCATTAATCCCATAATCAGCTTATTGGGATTTGGGTTACCTAAAACGCGCAATTCGCGAAGGTTTAAACAATTTTTATAAAAATTAGAAATTTTACAAGTTTATAAAAGCATAAAATATCTGTTTATGGGTTTTAAATCAGTAGGGAATAAAAAAAATCGGTGAAAAACTTCAAAAATTAAAAAAAAATGCAAAAATTATGAAAAAGCCAAATGTTCAACCTCCAAAAATTCCTTAAAATTTGTTCACATTTGCAACCTGCTAGCAAATCATATTAAAAATAAGCGCGAATTCTTAAAATTGTTTTATAAATTATGGAGCAGCTTAAAAATAAAATTTCCGGACAGCTTATAATTACAAGCTGCTGACACGCCCGGAGTTATGCGGTTACAAACATTAAAAAAGCAACATACAACCGAATTGAAACCCTCCTTCTTTTTTGAAGTCGGGTTAAAATATATTTATATTAATAACAAATACATATATTTCAAATAATAACTTATTGTAATAGTTAATTTTTTCATTTTGAATAACTAATTCTTTTGTCAGGTGATCCAGTACCGGCTACTTTTTGCTGAACCGCCGCCGCCAAAAAATTTATCGACGTAGACTTCTGCTAAGAAATGTCAGCAAGAAATTGTTCTTTTCTTAATGTCAAAATTTTACATTGTCAAAAATGTTATAATTTCACACAGCACAAACATGAAATTTTTCTACTACACATAAATTTTTTTTCACCTTAGAACTTTGCTACCGTTTCTCACACACCCTAAATAGAAAATATAACATTCTATAAAATAAGAAAAAATATAAAATTTCCTATAAAATAGGAAAAAATACAGCACTCTATAAAATAGGTAATCTATAAAATTTTGTATAAAATAGAAGAATTAAAAATTTCTTATAAAAGAAAATAAGCAAACAAAATGGCGTATAAAATATGAAAAATAGAAAATTTGCTATAAAATAGGAAAATATATATTTCCTATAAAATAACAAACAATATAAAATTTCCTTTTAAATAGGAAAATATATATATTATTTCCCATAAAATAGGAAAAAATTGACAATAACCTATAAAAGAAAAGAAATACAAAATTTCCTATATAAAGGAAAAATGCATTTCCTATATATAAGAAAAATACAAAATTTCCTATTATATAGGAAAATATCAAAATTTCCTTAAAAAAAGGATAAATTTAAATTGTCCTATCAAATAGGAAAAATATGAAATTTACTATAAAAAAAAAAAAATATGACATATCCAAGGCGAATTCACACAGGTGACATTTTCGAGTCATCTGCTTATTGTTTATGTATTTGTGTGTATACTGAATATCAAGCTTTGTTTACATTTTGTGAAAAAATTAGTTAAAATTTAAAATTAAATAAAAATCTAAATACTTGAATAAAAAACTTATTTAAATTTAATAAAACAAAAAAAGTGAATATAATATGTATACAAAATCAAGGAATAAAAAGTGCGTAAGGAATAAGTGGAGCCACAATAAATTTGCAATACAGGAAAAAAAATACCTTGTTTATGTTTTCAACAAATAATTTTAGCATTCACTCTAACTTTTTACAAAAACAAAATACCTACAATGTATTTTTTAAAAAAAGGGATAGCTAGCATAACTTTATCTCATGATGCGGTCACCTGTATGAATTCGCCTTAGACATATCCCATAAAATAGGATAAATACAAAATATTTCATATATATGTAGGAAAATTACAAAATTTCCTATTTAATAGGAAAAATAAAAGATTTCCTATAAAATTGGACAAATATAAAATTATCTATAAAATAGGAAAATGACCAAACTTCCTATAAAATAGGAAAAATAAAACAACAACCATAAAATAAAAAAAAAATATATAAAATGTTCAATAAAATAAAAATTTTTAACAAAATTATTTACAAAATAAATAAAAAAATATAATAAATAAAAATTTTTTATAAACGTCATTTATAATTTCATACAAATTGTTGAAGAATTGAAGAAGTAGACTAAATATTTGTTCGAAAAATAAAAGGAAAATACAATATGAAATACTTTGGGCAAAAATACGATAGAACAAAAACATAATTGTTGCTATCATTGTGAACGAAGCTTAATGTGCTGTTTCTAAATAACAGGCAAGTAATTGTGTAGAAAAATTTATATGAAAATCACTCAAAAAACTAAGTGCTTTTCATATAAATTTGACTAAACAATCACTTGCCTGTCATTTGGAAACAACACATAAGACCTTGCGATTTTAACAAACTTATACGAGAATAAGTCAAATTTACTCAAGATGTTTTTTTAGCATTTAAATTAAATTTGTCTATTTTTATTGATTTCCTAATTATTTATTATATTAAACAAAAAAAATATGAAATTAGTAATCAAAATACAAAAATCTAAAAATTTCTGCCAAGAATATAACGACAAATAAAAACGTAAAACAACAACGAAAAGCAATTTATCTCTCTTTATAAAGTTCACATCAACAATTTTCAGACTGCCGCATTATTTAAGCACATAAATTTGGCCCACAAAGACCAACCAAAAGATTTATTACGTTTGTAACACCCTTTTCTCTTTAAACCGAATGACAGACAACGGTAAAAAAAGAGTGACTAGTGCAATATAAACAGAGATTTTAAGATAATTGAGAACCACATTTTTATAAACAACAAAAGATATGCGATAAAAACAAGAGTGCTATATTCGGCTATGCCGAATCTTATAAGCACTTCACAATGGCGCGGATAAGAACAGAAAATTTTTTAAACATCGTTATTAAGATATAAATAAGGCTATTTTGCGTGCCGCCCACTTCTCCAATCCCACACACATTTTGTCGGAGGATGTGTATTGATAACTAAGATGATTGTACCTAATTTGAAAGCTTTAGCTCTTGCCGCGTCTGCAGATATATATGTAGAAAAAAGGAATAAAAAACAATAACAACAAGGGATCTATGGGTAAAATTATAAGCAGTCGTAATTTTTATATATGTATATCTCCTACATTTATGAACTGATCTGGCTCAATACCAATAACAAGCTTTAACGGAGTATGTGTGACATAAATTTATAACAATCTAGTCCTTATAATTTCTGTTGTCTTGGGAAACCCCATTTCAACATGCACACAGATAGACGGGCGTCGTTAAATCAACTTCGCTTCTCATAAGGACCCAGAATATATATTCTTTATTGGGTGTAAGATCAATATTGTGGAAATTGCAAACGGAATGCCAAACTTATATACATATATACGCTTTTACCCTTGGTGAAGGCTATAAAAAAGAAAGAGAAAATAAATTTTTTTTTATAAATTATAATAAATTTTGTCTTAAAATAGTTGTACCCAAAATTAAATTTCGTATGAAACCGGATAATTCTTATGTTAGGAAAGGGAAATGCCATCATCATGTTTAAAAAAATGACTTGCTCTTTAATAAGGGCGGATCAATAAGTCCGTGACTTTTTGAATGAAACACAGTTTTTTTTTACAAAAAAAAATTAATTTTTCAACATATTTTACTTTTAGCTCAATACACTAAGTCCAACGTTTCTCCAATTTGTGTATCCCTTCCAAAAAATAGGATTTTTCGAGGTCCATAAAATAGACATTTGTTTGACCAATAATTTCGTCGTTTGAGCCAAATCTCTTTCCACCGAGCCATTTCTTTAGGTTCGGAAATAGGAAATAGTCACGGGGGGTTAAATCTGGAGAATATGACCCATTGTTTAGACTGCTGTTTGGTCTCCGGAGTGTTGTAATGGATCCATGTTTTATCCTCAGTTACAAAACGCCGCAAAAACTCATTCGAATTGCGGTTAAACCACTCCAAACAATCCTTTGAAGTTGTCACACAATAACGTTTAAGGTCAATTGAGAGCAGACGCGGCACCCATCTTTGCAGACAGCTTTCTTAAACCCAGCTGATCATTTAAAATCGAAACCACACTGCCATATGAGATGCCTATGACATCAACAATCTCACGCACTTTTACTCTTTTTCGACATTTTCGGGTGTAGTGACTTCAAGCTTTTTCTGGTATTGATTGACGGTTTTTTCGCAAAAAATAATGTTTAATGAGCACTCGAAATTCACTTTTTTCCATTTTTAAAAAAATCCAAGAGGTTGCATGTTTTGAACAGCTGTTAAACGCAAAGTGAATGACGGAACTTGCTCAAAACTTGATAGTTGTCTATTAACAGGTACTTGATGGGAGCAGTGTTGCTTTTCATATAACTACGAGGGAAGTTCGAAAAGTCACAGACTTATTGATCCGCCCTTATTAAGATATTAAAGTACAAGGAAATTTCACTTTGTAATTAACAACTTTTCTTAAACTATAAATAATCAAGGGATTTAAAAAATTTTGTATAGCATAGAAATAAAACCGTTTAAATTTTGCATGTATCAGAGGTCTGC
This sequence comes from Pollenia amentaria, assembly GCA_943735925.1. NCBI lineage: Eukaryota > Metazoa > Arthropoda > Insecta > Diptera > Polleniidae > Pollenia > Pollenia amentaria. The sequence goes on along the minus strand of OX031009.1, from coordinate 203,209,611 downwards.
GGGACCCCTAAATTTAAAATACTACCTGTGCTACATATTTATACATATCGCACTTAATCAACAAGAGGGTATTAACTCAAAATTTAAACATTTTCAGTATAATCAAAATTATTTTAAATTTAACATTGAAGGCATAAGCACTTTTAAAACTTACCGTTTCATTACCAAAATGTAGACAAAATAGCATGATATTTTTACAGCGGCTAGATATAAATATAACGTGTGGTTTTTTTCTTTTTGAAAAAGTGAAAAAAAGATTTTGAGTTAATACCCAGTTGTAGATTAAGTGCGATATGTACATATCTGAGTTTTACCCAAATCTACCCACTTGTTTAAAGATTACCATTTATTTAAATTTCGTTAAAAAATAAGTAACTAAAATGTATTTGGTTTCGAATAAAACTTCATACTGGTAATCATTTTTTAACAAAAATCATTAAAACAAATTTAGCATTATTTTTAGCATTTTTTAAAATCATTTTTAGCATTTTTTGGCCATGTCTAATGCCAGATTTAGCTGTAAAAATTTTTAAGATCTGTTCACACTGATGTGGATATTAATTTAATTGGAGAGCAAAGAGAGAGAGAGAGAGAGAAAAGATGGAAAAGTAATTGGGTTATATTCATATCCTTGTTTGAAATTTTAGGACAGTCAATAAAATGTGTACCTACGTACAGTCGTCGGCACAATTATTTTGACAAATTGTTCTCTTGTCCATTGGCGTTTTTTTTTTTTCGTTCAAGTGGGTAAGATACCGTTACCTCTGTTTTGCTTAAAACAAAGTGCACATCAACAACAAAAGTTATGTAAAATATTGTGTCCATTGTTTTGCGCACTTTCAAACTGCTGATAAGAGTCTCAGTTGGCATTGACTTTCTCTTCTGCATATATAAGTATTTTGACATGCACTTCATATCAGTTTTCTTGCGTATTCTGTGCAATTGAAGGTCAACAAATATTTTTCTAATTAATTTTTGTGTCATTACTTATAATTTTGATTTATCAGTGATTTAAAATTATGGGGAAAACGGCTGAGTTATCTAATATTATTAGAGCCTCAATAATAGTAAAGTTCAATGCCGGCTTCAACAAATTTAAGAATAAAAACGATGTACAAAATTTACCGCGATCCGGCGCGAAACGCAAAACAACTCTATGTGAGGACCGAATCAGCTTGCGAAAAATTAAAACAGATTTTCAGTTAAAACCTAAAGATGGCGAGATGAATGGAATAAAGGCCCAACCATATTATGCATAAGTTAACTTAAAGTACTGTCAAAAATTAACGAAAAGTCTGTCAAATGCATAAGAAAATTAAAAGAGACTTAAAGGTGGGTATTATGTACTTATATAAACTTAAGATCCATGTTGCATATTTGTGCAATATTTTGCTTTATTGCGAGTACTTCAAATAAAGAAGTACCAAGAATTACAGCGCTGCGTTTGTTTATTTTATCTTTTATTTAATTTGCCAGCAACGTAATAAAACCAAAAATAATAAAAAATAGATACAAAATTAAAAAATGTAAAATTTCTCTTTTTCTATATTCTTGTTTTTCTTTATCCATTTCAATTTATTTAATTTTTTGTAACAACGCACAAACAGCTGATTCCGTACGGAATGTGCGTTCAGTTTGGCAATTTGCTTAAGCAAATGACATTTGACGAAACTTAACGAAAAGTTTCATTAAGTACATTATAGTTGGCCACATATGTTTTATATGTATTCGCACAGTTGGTTAAGTTGACTTAAGCGGCCTAATGCATATTATGGTTGGGCCTTAAGTCATCCAGTACTTCAATTAGTGAGCGGACGATTCTGCGCCGCTTGAGAGAAACATGTTTTAAGACTTGCATAGCAAAAGATATCCCATACATATCCCAGTAAAACAAACTCAAGCGTTTAGCTTTTGCTTATGCACATGTCCAAAAGTTTTGGAGAAAAGTTCTTTGGACTGATGAAAGCTCATTCCAATACAATTCATCGAAAAAGAAGATTTATGTAAGACTTCCACAATTTCAACGGCTAAAAACTGCGCCAGTTTGTGAAAGAAATAAGTGATTTTTTCTTTCTTGTCGAAATAATTGTGCCGACGAATGTAAATACAACAACTTAATTATATAAAAAAAGAGTAAATATTGGGACTTCGTTACTTTGGTCATAACTCGGGCATTTTTAAGCCGATTTCTTTAGGAAGAAATTTACCATTTACTTTGGAAATAAAACTTGGACTCGAAAAGATCTACGGTTCCCGAAAATATGTATTTTTTATAAAAAAAAAATTATATTTTGGTAATAATTTGTTTGTATCTGAAGTGATTTTTTCGAGTTTTTAGTAAATATGTTCTACCAAAGATTTCCGATCTTTTAATTTATCAGACGTATCCATAAGTCATATAACAGCTCTAAAATTTTTGGGAGTATTTTGCTAATAACTTAACCATTTTTTAACCGATTTGGCAGATTTATATACCGACGTCTTAAGGAAGAAATTTACCATTTACTTAGATTAAAACTTAGACTCGGGAAGATCTATAATTCCCGAAAATGGGTATGTTTAAAAAAAAATTTTATTTTGGGCATAACTCTTCCATTTCTGGGAAAAAAAAAATATAATACTATTGGCAATAAAATGTATTACTATTGTTTTACAATAATTAGAAATGTGGTTATTTTATTGTAGAATAAAAATTTTCATTAAAAGCCTAAAAAATATTTTTAATACAAATTTTTATTTTTATTCGGACTAAAGTTCATTAAATTAAATTTTCATTAAATTATTTTTATGAGGAAAGGAATTTAACAACATTAACTGCCTGGCCCACTCTGTCGACAAGAACATTTCTTTCTTATATTTATATTGAAAACAAAAACAAATTTAAATTTGTTATTATTGTTTTCAATATAAAAATGCGAAAGAAATGTTCTTGTCGACATTGTGGGCCTGGCAGTAAATGAATAAAAATTTGTTGATAATTTTTCATTCTTGACTGACCGGGGGATCGAACCCACGTTCACGGACAGGTCGATTCGTCAGAAATATTCACCGTTTAACACTCACCGCCGTTGACGACGGCTGGCAATCATTAGTCAAACATCAATCTTTACACCAAATGGTATTTTCTAGGGATGTAACGATACGATACTCATACTCTAAGAAAAATGTCGCCGATACCGATACGAATATTAAATTTAAATTCAAAGTAAAATAACCAAAACTCAAGTAGAGTAATTTCTTTATGATACAGAATTATAGTGTAAGAGATTTTAAAAGATTTTAACAACAACGAAATGAATTTAAATTGGTAAAAATAATTAATTTTTTAAACAAAGTAAAATAACCAAAACTCAAGTAGAGTAATTTCTTTATGATACAGAATTATAGTGTAAGAGATTTTAAAAGATTTTAACAACAACGAAATGAATTTAAATTGGTAAAAATAATTAATTTTTTAAACAAAAACGTAATTATTAATCTGATTATTATTAATAAGACTTTTGTTTAAAAAACAAAGTATTCTTAACTTTTGCAGAGATAATTAAGCAACTCCGTTTGAAGCAGACCTGCAGTAAAAAATCTCCTCTCAGATGTGTTTGAACTTATTTGACAACTTAAGTATTTCTGCGCCATGTTCATAAATTTTGAGTATAGCATTTAATTGCGCCAGTATACAAGCGGATCTGCGTCTCTAGAAAAATGAGAAGATCTAAGGTATATCTAGACTTCTTATTAAGCTGAACTACAGCGTAGGATGGACAGAAGATCATTCTTCTCCAAGTTTTCTTTTTTAACATTTTCACAAACAAGACTGGGTATAGGAGTGATCATGTTGAGTTGCTTAATAAGACGTTTTTTGATCTATGGTCTTTGACATTTTCTAGCTTTGTATCGAAGGTAGAGAATTGTAGATAAACATTAGATTTCAGTATTCTCTAAACACTCAAATCTTTCATTACGAGCTAATGCAACCAACATTTTGGAATTTGAACCATTTTGCATCTCAGTTTGTTCATTTATCGTATTTTCTAACATTGTTCAAAGACTGTTAACTATCGAAATAGCGTAAGAAAATGCAGCAGTGGCTTTGCTTGTGGATTTTGTGGTCACTTTGTAACCCAAAATTTGTAGTGAAATTATTTTTATTTTCACAAAAATCATTAAAAATTAGCACTAAACTCTTAAAACGTGCAATTACATACAAGATTTATCAATGGGAGAACGTTTTATTATTACAGCGCAAAGCAAAATAGCTGATGATGCAGGTCCACACCAAGCGTTCAATGCATTTATACATCATTCCAAAAAGCCATACCGTTAAATTGTATTGAAAAGTTACACAGTAAAAGCGTAAAATGGATATACGTATCGAATGCATAAAGAGGGATTACTTGAAAAATAGAAAAACGCGTGGTGTGGACCAACCTCCAGCTTAAGAATTAAAAAGCAGAACAATTTATAATTATGTTTGATTTTGTTGCTCTTAGTTGTTATGCAAAGAATAAGCATTGAAAATTAAATTGTTTGTTCAAAAAAAAAACTATAAAAAAAGTATCGGCGTATTGACAGTAAAATATCGCCGATACCGATATAACGGCAAACGTGAAGTATCGCCGATATATCGGTATTCGTTACATCGCTAGTATTTTCACCTTTTTGGTGGGTCGATATTGTTGTGGATCATTATCTATTTTAATCAGGGACCGAAAATAACAGTTATTTTGAAATTTTAAAACAAAAAAAGCATATAGAAATAAATGCTGGCAAACTGATTCAAGTATACCGTATTGTCCTTATGAACTTTTCTGTGATAAAATATTATGGTTTTTAAAGTCTTGATTTTTATTTTTGCGAATAAAAATTACAGTTATTTTTTGATTTATATTTTTTTGGACAAAAGTAACAGTTAAAAATAACAGTTATTTTATTATTTTTTCTTTTTTGAACAAAAATAACAGTTATTTTATGATTTTTATTTTTTCGAGCAAAAATAAAAGTTATTCTTTAAAGAAATGTACGTGTTACAATTATTGAGTTGTCTTTAAATATTTATTTAAATGTGTGATCATCATTGGGATATCTTATGCATATTAAAATAAATATTTAAAGTCAACTAACTAATTATAACACGAACATTTCTTTAAAGAATAACTTTTATTTTTGCTCGAAAAAATAAAAATCATAAAATAACTGTTATTTTTGATCGAAAAAATAAAAATCAAAAAAGAACTGTTATTATTGTTTAAGAAAATAAAAGTCATATAATAACTCTTATTTTTGATCGAAAAAATAAAAATCAAAAAATAACTGTTTTTTTTTTTGTTCAAAAAAATAAAAATCAAAAAATAACTGTTATTTTTGTTCAAAAAATAGAAATCAAAAAATAACTGTTATCATCTGACTTTTGTGAAAAAAGGAACACCTGTTACGGTCCCTGATTTTAATTGATTTACATGTTCTTCCTTACTTCTGTGTTTCATACTTTTTATCAAGAATATTTCTTGAATTCCAAAGTACATTTTTATTTTAAATTTTTCTTTATTTATAAAAATCAAGCCATCTAGTAAATCATATTATATATGACACCAATTTTACTCAAAACTCATGTCATTTATAAGTGACTTTTTGAGTGTCACAAATATGTGACAAACAGTTTCTATTAGGAAATTTTTTGTAAAAGTCTCACAAATATGTGTGATTTTTTTTTTTTTTGTACCCTCGTATTCTTTAGAAAACGAAAAAATTGTTGAGTAGCGCAAGTGTTAAAAAAAATTCCAAGTCTGGAGGAGCACTAAGAACGAGACGTAGTTGTCAGCAAGATTGCCATAAAATTTAGGTAGAAACTCCGATTCAAAATGGAAGATCTTTAACATTTCGAGCAAAGAAAATTTTACAAAATTGGTTTTTAAGTCATTATTTACCAAATCAACTTTGCAAGTTAAGTTTAACCCCCGCAGTTTGTTTTTTTTTTAATTCCATCCACTTCTTCTCGTGATCGTTATTTAATTAGATTTGTTATGTACAAAATTAATTAATAACATTTTCCTCCTTATAAATTTTAACAACAACAATAATATTAAACTTAATCATAATGTAATAAAAAGGAAGAAAAAAGCCATTTAAATCCTAATTATCATTAATTTAATGTAATCAAAGTCTATTTTAAACTTTTAATACACATTTATTTTTTTTTTTTTTTTTTTGCTAAATTATTGCTTCAAAACACAAAGACATTTTAATAACTTTTTTTGAAATACAACACAAAACAAAATAGCTTTTAATTCTACAATAGAATAATACAAAAATAAAAACAAAAGCAAAACAAAAAAAAAAATTAATAATAAATGCACCAATTACACTCAACAAAATATCAACAATTTGATATGAGATGTTTAAAAATAAAAATAAAAAATTATAGAAGTACAAAAACAAAATTTAGTGTCTGGTCATGCTGAAATAATTTTATAAATAAATTTTTGTATGCAAAAATAAACCAACATAACCCAATCAGCATTTTATAATAAATTCATAAATTGCGAAATTTTTTTTTATTTTTGTCGGTAATTCTCTTTGAAATCATTTGAATCTAAAGTAGAGCAGTGTGAGTGAGTGGTTTCTGAATTAAGATCACGCGCGCTCAAAAGAGACAAAAATGAAATTATGCACGCTCCCGCTTGAGAAGTTTTTAAATACTCACGATCACGCAAGCTCATTAAAAACATTGTTGTTATAACTCATACTTGCTCGTAAATCTTTTTCCAATATTTTATTAAGGCCGGTATTCACTATCCTACATAATCGTACGATTCATTCACACGAAAATCTGACGGAATTCTATCCGACATAAAAAAATGTCAGCTGTTAATGCCACACTATCCCACAAAAAAGATTCAAACTCAAATGACTCATCTACTTTACAAGAAAATGCAACTCTGATCGCATATAATCTATCATTTTATGAAAATTTTCATAAACATTTGCAAGTCGGACAGACTTGTTAAAAAAATCTGTCACTCAATTCATTTTTAAGCCACACTGTCACACATTATGAGCACATTTGATTTTTTTGACATACCGTGCAACTAAATAACTAACTTAACTTTTTTTATTACGTTACCGCCTTTTTCACTAAATGCGAAAAAAAACTCTTTCTTTCGCACAACTACATGTAAAACAAATACTCAAACATTTTTTTTTTTTTTTTTTTTCAAATATATTTGTGCGAAAGAAAGCGCCCCTTCGGCATGTCGGCATGGCTTGTCGTTGCGATTCTTACCTTATTGGCGAGAGGGGAGAGAATAATTAAAAGGGGTACACAAGCGAGTGTACTCTACGATTCGTTTTGTTCTTTCATTCGTAGTTTCAAATTATATGTATACACAAGAAGTTGTAACGACAAAAATCGTACAATGTAAACATAAGACCGACTTCAAAGAAGAAACGACAATAATCGCAACGACAAAAATCGTATAATGTAAATTGGGACTTAGCAGTTATTTAATTTACAGCTAAATTGAATTAACAGCTGAGAAATAAAAACATATTTCATTTACTTCAACAACGTCATAACTCAAAAAAAAAAACCATTTCGAGTTAAACGCGCTTAAAGTTTTTAATTTGCTTTAACCACATAGAAAAAATAAAGATAAATTCTCTTCAAACGGGAAAAGTATAAAATATATAAGGAGGAATTTTTTACACTATATAAAGAAAAACATACGAACAATTCTGCAGCACTAACTCCAAAATTTCATGTTTTGAGTTATGACGTTGTTGAAGTAAATGAGCGATATGTAGTTTATACAGATTTTTATTTATAACCATTTGAGTTAATTTATGTCATCAGGGTTTTTCTGGAGGCATATAATTTATTGATGTCCGAACAAATTCTTCGAAATGGAGACCCTTCGCCTTCTCAGTGTTGGGAGGCTTATAAGGGATAAAAGAATACGATACGGCGGAAGATTTACACTTTACAAAAAAAGCAAAAGTTGTTTTTGAACAGTTTACATTTTATTAACATACAAATGCATTTTTTATAAATATTTTAAATAAGAAGTGATTCACAAGAAAAATTCACTACACGGGCCGGGCCCACCTCTATTCTAAAGTACTTCAACTCTACTAAAGACATTAACGATATCAAAATGAATAAATATTTTTTATATTATATCAATTTTCGTAAATTTTGATCCCAAGAACATTTAAAGTGGGTTTTTTACACCGAGTTTATTCTTCGCAGCAAACTATAATTAATTAATCTGAGAATAAATTTATAGCCTATTTCCAATGTGCGAAATAATTCTTTCGCTCGCATAACTACACTGAAAACAACAACGAATTCTAAAAATTTGTGTTTGGTTTCAATGCAGTTATACGAAAGAAAGAATTCTTTCGTACATCGGAAATAGGCTATTAAATGTGTACTAATTGTGTTTGCCGTTTTTAAGTGGTAGATTAAACCTCGCAGAATTTCTATACTGAATAACAAAAATGGCAAAAACATATTTTAAAATGTCAACTTTTTAGCAGTGCCCGTTGCGTCCACCCTTTTAGTTCTTATAAAAAGAAAATTTCTCCCTATAATTGTTTTAATTAAGGTTTCTTATGTTTAAGAATCACTAAAGCCTTCATATTCACTAGAATGGTCCATTTTTCAGTTTTCTAAAAATATCTTTTCTTTTATGTATGTATATTTTTTCTTTGCTTATATTTAAGCAGCTGTATTTTAAAACATACAAACATGTGTACGTGTTGACATTTGTTGATTGGTTTAAACTACCAACATTGGCCGCTTATTGCTAGGAACACAACTGGGACTAACGACGAAAATAATAGTGTCCGGCGAAATTCGCCATACGTGGCGTCTTTGCAATAGATTTATTTATATTTCATACGCCGGCGAACGACGAAAAAATCAGTACCAGGTGACCATGTATGGTTTTAGCTTAGAAGTATTTTAGTAAATAAAGTTACTTTTTACTTTAATTTTTTTTTTTTTATTGTATGACATTTAAAATAAATAAACAAAGTACTTTGCTATACAATAGTTTTAAGTTGTGTTTTTGATTATGTTATAATTTTTAAGCAATTAATTTTTTAATATGGTCACACTATTTCTCTCTCTCTCTTTGCACAAACAGCAATCAACTTTCTCAATTATAAAAGATGCTTGTTATTCGTCGTTATTGTGCTTCATACGAAGAATTTACTCAGCGAATTTTTGCTGAAAAATTCGTCGTGTTGGGCGAAATTCGTCGTTCGTCCCAGTTGTGTTCCTTGCATAAACTGGCAGACAGTGTGACCAGATTTTAAAAGATAAAGCTGGCATTGGACAAGACCAAAAAATGCTAAAAATAATTTTAAAAAATTTTTAAAATAATGCTAAAATTTTTTGAATATTTTTGTTAAAAATTTATTACCAAAATGACGTTTTATTCGAAACTAAATAAATTTAAGTATTTTTTAACGCAATTATATAAATGAGTATATTTAAAAAAGAGGTAGCACAGGTAGTTGATATTACATTTAGGGTGCCCGCAAACCCCAGATACATGCAAGATTTAAACGATTTTATTGCTATGCTATACAATTTTTTTTAGATCATTTAGTTGAAAGTTATAGAGAAGTTGATGTTTTAAAATTATTATTTTTTCCGCAGTTCAGACCTTAAAAATATTTAACGAAAAAAAAAATTTAAAAAAGCATGACCAGTAATTTGATCAAACGTTGGCTTTATTTTTAACAATTTCTATTGATTTACTAAACTTTGTTTGTAAGAAGTAATTGATTAATCTAATTTAGAGACTGTTAAATGAGGTTTGACCTAGCCAAACGTTTTGCAAAAGCAAATCATTTTTTAATAAATCTAGGGGTTAGGTGTAGGAAGTCAAACTTTAAATAGGTGCAAACATAGCTTATAGAATTTTTATTTATTTAAATACAAAGTGAAATTTTTTTGTACTTTTATATCGTGATACAAAGGGCAAATAATATTTACAATCAACATGATGAGGGCATTTCTAATATTCCCTGAATATTCTATTTTTTTTTTTTTTTTTTTAATAAGACAGGTAAGATGTTTCTTAACATAAGGATTATCAGTTTTCATACGAAATTTTATTTTGGGTACAACTATTTTTAGCCAAAATTTATTTTAATTTATAAAAAAAAATTAAGTAAAATCGATAAAACTATTCGTCCAAATCTTTTAAATAATGCTGAAAAAAAACTCTAAACACATTTTCTAAAAATGGTAAATAAAATGCCAAGTACTAAATGAAAATTTTTCAGCTAAATAAAAAATTTTAAGGCAAAATTTTGCTGCAAAAATGGCCAAACTGCTGTCAGATAAAAGTAATTAATCCTCATCTTAAAAACTACAAACACAGATTAAAGATGACTATATCTCTGATCTCCATGTTAAAACCCCACCCTTAAGGGTTAAACTATATTTTCAAAAATTCAATTTTGGACTTTCAGAATTATATTCCTCATTTTTTCCTACTATTTTTTATAATATTTTTATTCTTACTATTTTTTATAATATTTTAATCTGTTCTATACTGAGTATTTTTTATTGTTTTGTTATTGTTAAATTTAAGTAAACATTCCCTGATGATGATATTCAAAGAATATCGAAATATTGGAAACAAATAAAGAAAAACTTTACATACAACAGACCTCGAGCTTGAGTATTTTCATTTAATATTCCTAATTTTTTTTACATAAAAGACGTAAGTAGTGTCCGACCGATTAATAGGCTTCGGTAACGGCTAAAAATTGAGAATTTCGGCATTCATTTGGCCGATTTTTTCTAAGGCCGAACTTTTTTATACCATTATATGCAAATTAACAAGATGCCTAATTTTAATGATAGAAAGATAGATAATTTGATAGAACTAAGAAGTATTGCAAATATACGCTCCAGATGGAGACTTCTTATTGAAAGCCTACAATGTACACAATGAGGTAGCTCTAAAATAATTTCAGATGTAAGGCCTATTATTATTATTATATTCAACTGTTACCAAGCCATGAACAAATAATCAACTCGAAATTTTTTTTCCAAGATTCGGTTATGGTAAAGTACGTGTAAATTGTTTCTAAAAAATAAGCAAGCAATATCGGAAGAAGAAAAAAAGAAAACAAATTAAAGCTTCTTAATGGGATAAGCATGACTTAATTTCTCACATTGAAGTGAAAGAAAGAAATGAAAATATTCTCGAAAATAATGAAACGATTCTCGAATTTCGTATTTATGTAAATAAGCCCATAATCAAAACATACAACTTTTGAATTTGGAATATTAATCAATACGTAGCACCTATCGCTCCTTTAAGCTGGAGGTCCACTCCACGCTTTTTCACCTCCACGCATTGCATGATTTTTATACCTTACTTGCGTTCTACGTTTCAAGTTACATGCAACGCTTTTCATGCGGCATTACTACAAGTAAAAATAAGATTGCATTTGTCAACATCAGTTGATTTGTTCAAATGCTGCTTGTGACGCTTGCAAAAGTAGAAAGTAACTCTACTTTTTGCATTCAACGCCTCAATGCATCCTACGCTTTTGTGCATGTAACTTGTTACATATAATTACACAGATTCTACTTCTTTAACAACTGTGAAGGCTGCGAGAAGGCGTGTAACGCGTAGTGTGGACCTCCAGCTTTATTGCAACGTTGCCATATCTCAAAAATATCAAACTTGGCAAAATATGATTAAAGTTTTCAAAAAGTTACATTATTTAAAAAAAATATTCTGCCATAACTTCGGTTCAGTATGAGATAGAATACTGGCATATCTCATTATTGCTCATTATTGGTTTGACCTACTTGCCATTTTTTAAAAATTGAGTTAGTTATTGCGTATATATATTTCGAATACCACCTTTCTAAATCAAAAAACTGTTTCACGAAATTTTTTTAAACTTTCTGAGCTATTAAGTATTAATTTTGCATCATATCCACTATTTTAAGATATACATATTAAGTATTATTTTGCTCGACACACCACTATTTGGCGAATGCTTCAAATCCCTCATACAAAAACGTATAAAACAAATTTCACTCTTGCTTTGCTTCTTTACCGTAAGAAAACAAGTAGTCAAAGCGAAAGAAAAATAAAATGACATCAAGAAATAAATTTCACTATTAGTATGCTTCAATGCCTTAAGAAAAGAAGTAGTAAATGTAAAAGCATCACAAAATATCAACAATTCAATACACTGAAGTAAATAAACGTATGCAGAACAAAAAGCTACTTATTAGAAATAAATTTATAAAAGTGGCGTATGCGGCGCAAAAAAATAATTTTCACTTTCAATAAAATACTATTTATTATTTTATATGTTCGTTAATGAACGTTTACAAAAATTAACGTTTTTTTTTTAAACTAAAATATGAAAAATGTTTATCAGAATAGTTTATCAAACTTTATGTAAACCTTCTCTCTTCTCTCCGCTCTGACTTTTTTTTGGCATATGCGTCAAACCAATAATGAGCTGACGATATAGAGACAGTTTGAATGAGCCCTTTTCTTACGTAAGTTAAAATTTATAATTTTTTGATAAATGACTACGTTGCAGTAAAGGAGCGATATGCACATTGATATAACAACTTTCTAATAAAAAGTTTTTTGTTTGTTTTTTTTATCACCAAAAACTTGTATAAATAAATGGGTGTTTTCTGTTCAATAAATTAATAGATCTCAAAACTTTCGAAGTTTTTTCTTGTTGTGAATTGGAATAAGAAGAGTTCGCCGTTGGCTTCGGTTCGGTCGAATTTAGCCAATTTGGCTGAACTTCGGCATCGACCTAAAAAAGTGATTTCTGTCGGTCACTAGACGTAAGAGTTTACTAATTTGAGCAGATCTTTTGCGCGAAATTAAATAATTAGTAGTTTTTAAGGCCTTATGGTTTTTGAACTCACACTAAAATAGTGGAGAGAGTGTATTATGCTTTTGACCTAAATCTACTGGTCGAATCAGAATCACTTTCAGAGTCGATCTAACGATTTCCGTCCTTCCGGCTGTCCATGTAAACCTTGTACGCAAAGTACAGGTGTCAATTTTGGAGATCCTTTGATGAAATCTGGTTGATACGTTTTCAATTGCCACAAGGGCCAAGCATATTGAAAATGGTGCGAAATAGTCCATAATTTTACATAGCCCTCATACAAGTTTCAATCCGGAATTGAGTCTTTGTGTCAATAAACAATCTTAGATATGTAGGTAGGTAGGTAGAAAAACTGGTGTGAAGTCACCTTCACCCAGAGACCCATATGGTCCATTGTGATACCTTGTTTAGATATAGATAGAAAGAAAGTAGGTGAAATAAATAGTGAAACATAAAAAAAGATAAAAATAATAGATAAGAACAGAAGATATCGGACCAAACCGAAGAGAAAACCCCACTCAACACAAGTCCGCCCTATGTGCGGCTAGCTCCCAGTCTCCTGCTGCGTAGCGAATCCTATCGGACTCTCGAGTCCACAGCCCGAGACATCCCCTAATTCCTAATTGCTGCCCTGTAGCCTGGGACAGTGGCACAGAATGTGATCAACTGTCTCTAACTCCTCCCGGTCCTCACACAACCCGCACATATCCGACCAACCATCTTAGATAAAATTTATTAAGATCGAATTTGGTCCAAACTTTTTTGTTTGCAATTTAATCATCTTACCAAATTTTTTTGGAAGCGGTCCGTATTTTACCAATTCTCCCATACAAATGCAACTCCCGAAAATGGCTTTTAATGCCATAACTTCCTTAAAAATGTTGCTATTGATATACAAATTGACGACAAAAACATTTACGATAGCTTCTATGTCATGACTCATGGCAAAATGCTGGTAGGTTCAAAATTAACCAAACTTCCTATACAAACACCCATCCAAAAATCCCTTAAAGGCAAACAAATCTCATATAGATGAAGATATCTAAACAAAGCACAAAGAACTTTTACATAAATCTTAACCTCATAACATAATTTAGATCTGGCGGGTCTATGGCTGCCCATGGGTCCCAAATAGGGTATACTCTACAAAATTTGTTTTTAAATACTGTGGTGTAGGGTACCATATGGTCGTAATTGAACGAGTATACTTCCTTACTTGTTATTATTAAAAATAACTCTGTTTGTTTTTTTTTTAGATATTAGCGCTATTTTGAGAAAAATTACAACTATTTCGACTTTTTCTCAAAGTAGAGATTTTATCCGCTGTTTTCTTTTTATAGATTTAAGCGATTTTCTTTTCTTTATAAGCAAATTAAGATTTATTGACATTTCTAAGTTTCAGCGATTTTATGTGTAATTTCTTAAATTGTTGGTTTTGAAAACCATGAGCACCAAATAAAAACAATTTTAAATTTAAAATAAAATGTTTTTGTACTAAAAACGAAATTGGTACAAATCGAGCTTTTTTTATTATTTACTTCAATGTTGTAGGATTTAATAATAAAAATAAATTTTTTTTATTTTCAAACTTCTTGCTGGGTTTATTTTTTTTTTTTATCAAAATTAACAGTAAATAAATTATTAAAATAATAGTGAGTGGAAATTTCTTAAGACATAAAAATTTGTCGTAAAAATAACACAAATCAAATTAGCAGATAAATGACGCATGATTAATTGTTTAATTTGTGTTCTACGACTGTTTTTAGTGTATTTTTTTTTAAATTTTTTTTTGTTGCTGTTTAACAAATACAAATATTTAAATGATCTATATTTATAGGTGGGAGTTTTAATGCCCTTCGCCACTAGTGGTGAATGAAAGCATACTTAGTTTATCATTCCATGTGAAACTTTTTTAATATTCATCTGAGACCCCATTCTGGGTCCTTGAGTAATTCTAAGTCGATTTAGCCATGTCCGCCTATTTGTCCGTCTGTTGAAAACGCGCTTATTTTCGAACAACTCAAAAGAAAAGACCAATATTGGTGTCAATTTGTTCCTAATTATCCTGAGCAGCTTGGGATTGAAACGCATAAAAATCGGTTCGGGAGGATAAGAGTAAAATTTCGTGAAAATCGGGCTATAAAGGCCCCATATAAGGCCCACTCTCGGGAATGATTTTAGTAGGCCTTAAGCCGTAACATAGCAGGAGGCATGCACGTCTGCTAGCAGGTTGCCGCGCATTACTGGATACAAGACGGGTGACTTTGTGGGTCACATGCGGATCCTCGAAATTCTTAGGAATGATCCATCTACTGTGGTTAGTGATCATGTGCACCCTAGTCTGGTATTGAATAGGAATTTTAATGTCTTTATACCTGATAGGATCCAACGGGTCCGGGTCTCTAAAGAGGCTTGCCAATGCCTTCGATCTTTCAGGCTGAGATCTACACCATCATCATATGTACTGGTGAATGTCAGAGGAGGTCGGGAAAGGGCTTGAGATATTTTAAATGTCGGATATCCCAGCCACTCTTCGATCACTTTCTTCTTTGGAGGTGAAGTCCCGGTTAGTCATGGAATGTTTTACATCTCTGAACGAGTTTGGGAAACACAAAGACTTAAATTTGAGTTGGATGACCGGCCATGAGGACTATGCGGGCAACGAAAGGGGTGATTGCTTGGCAAACAGGGGCACTCATCGTCCGTTCATAGGCCCTAAGCCTTTCTTCAGCGTCCCTGCCGGTCACATTAGGGGGCGTTACGAAAATGGTCCGAACGTGAATTCTTTCACACATGGACGTCCACTTCTGGATAAAGACAATCCAGGAGATTTGCGACTCTGTCCCGTGGCAGGGCAGGTAAGCTACTTCTGCTTGAGAAGGCGGAACTTAGACTACTTGTTGGCCTATTAACGGGGCACTGTGGTTTTAGGCACCACCATTTTATAATGGGTAAGGCATGCACCAAGATATGCAGGGTTTTTGAGGTGGATGACGAAACGTCAGAGCATCTGCTCTCCTTTGTCCCGTCTTGGGGACTTCCAGGCGGACGTTTTTCGGGGAGCAAATGATGAGCCCTACTGATATTTATGATCTTTCAGGTAAGAAAATGGGCTGCATTCGTAGCCTAAGCCTGACATGGTGAGATACATGAGCTGCACAAAAGATACTCTGGATCATGGTACTTATGGCCTTCTACGTGCATAGATCATAAGCTGTAACGAATAATGCTACTTTAATAGAAATTGGTCTGCCATAATTTCATAGGCCTTGAAATCACACTTTCAAATTTCGTTCGGTGCGTAATCTATAATAGGCCCCATACAAAGCTGCCTTCCAAAAAGCACTTTAAGACGCATAACATGCCAAAAAATTAATTGTATTACTGTATTGAAATTTGGTCTAATGTAGGGGGTTTTTTAATACTAAAAATCACTACCGAATTTTGTGATGAACGATTCATAACTTCACGCAGAGAAAAAATATGTTTAGATATGGTCATCTCCAACAAAACTATTTTTATACAAAATTTTAAACATATTATGTTTAAATTTAACCATATTATTGTCACCGACTAACATATAATTGTTAAATTAGTCCTTCATCAAGAAGCCACAACCATATTATGGTTGCCTCTAAACATGTTAGGGTTAAATATGACAATAATTTGTTTTTAAATTAACAATAGTATTTCCTATTTTCTAAGAGCAACATGCTTTGGTTGAAAATCAACCATGCTATTATAAATGTTAAACATATTTTAGTTATTACTAACCAAAAGATATTCGGAGGCAACCATAATATGGTTGTGCCTTCTTGATGGAGGACTAATTTAACAATAATATGTTTGTCGGTGACAATAATATGGTTAAATTTAAACATAATATGTTTGCAATTCTCTTTAAAAATAGTTTTGTTGGAGGTGACCAAATTTAAACATATTTTTTCTCTGGGTGTTACTATAGTTCCAATAAAAAATCAGTTTGAATAAAGATTGGTTTATAATTAATAAATCCCGTATAAAGCCCACTCCTGAAATATTCAAACTCTCGGTGGAGGGTATCGAAGATTCGGCACAGCCGAATATACCACTCTTGCTTGTTTTTATTTAAATTTGTAGACGGTTTCAAGCTAATTTTTTTTCTGTTTAACTGGTTGAAATAAAAAAAAATGTTCGAAAAAAATATAAAAAGTTCAAAATGCTTGTGTAACAGCCAATTCACGTGGAGGCTTTTACGACGTCGTTTTTTTCTTAATTCCCTTTTGAAGCAACTTCCAAAAACCTCTTGCGTTTATACGATGATTTTAAGTGGCATGTCGCTTTTTTCAATTTTAATTAGACTAGGCCACTGTCGGTTGACACACCAACACCTCATTGAAAACAAACCTGCTTCCCAATGTTTCTTCTGCAGATCCTAAACAATTTTAATGCATCATATTATTAATGAATGTACTTTTATAGAATCAATATGTATTAAAAATAATTACAACCTCCATAATATTGTCTCAGAAGTTACAAAAGAAAATATAAGCAACCTTATTAAACTCTTAAAAGAACTAAATATCTTACACAAAATTTAAATTGCAGAAATTATATGTACATATAACTTTATACATAGCATAGATTTAAGTATACACTTTAGGTGCGTTCGTTTACCCCAAAATTTGCACAAATTTGTGCAAGTTTTTACTGGATTTTACTGAAATGCGTTCGCTTACACAAAAATTTGCAAAAGAGAGCATCTACTGAGAGAGTAAAGTGACAGTTGTAAGCAAAGAGTCTGCAAATTTTTACTGAACAAATTTTTACCAGTAAAAACCAGTAGAAAACAAAAACATATGTTTCATTTAAGTAAACAAACAAAAGTAAGCAAACAAAAAGCATACAATTTGTAATAAAAACATTTAAAAGAACAAAAGCTGAATTAAAAGTGCAACAAAAACCAAAAATATTTATTACATCCTAAACAATTTTACTTACCACTGTACCTTCCCAAATGTTCCGGGAGAGCATGAAATATTAAGTTTTCTTTTTTTGGCATCCATGGTAAAATTTGTGTTAATTGTTCAATATTTCTTATTTTTGTTTTTGTTTACATTAATATTTTAGAGATGTAAAGCTAATGAATATATGATTACTTCTTATTGCATATTATTGAGGGTACCAAATATCAAAAATCAAATATTGATGTAGTTTCGTATGTAATTCAACTAGAAACAAAATTAAAAGTCATGTACAAAATAAACAAGTCTTAAAACTTGCACAGAAGCTCATTTAATAAATAAATTTGCTACGAATCTATAATCATTACAATGCATTTTATCAAGTACCAAAAACATTATGTACTGGGTAGTCTAAACAACACATATTTTACAACACTAAGCTTTTAGCGATCAGCTGTTTGAATTAACCTGCAAGTTTTTGCAATTTTTCCGTTCGTTTACTTTTTTGTGCAAGAGCCATTTTTGAGAGTAAAATTTTCATATTGCCCAAAATTTACTCAACTACTGGATTTTACTGGAAAAGTAAACAAACGCACCTTTTATTACCTAACTTTACAAAAAAACAAAAATCATAAAATGTGAGCTGATGGCCTTAAGACGCTAGTGCTCTAACTCATCAACTATATAATAACACTATGCTAGTTGAAAAAACAGACAAGCCGGGCACATAGCGTTTTAACATAATTCGGGTACGCTGAATCCAGTGGTGGCCGCGGTTTTTTAAGATTGGCTCTGGTTTTCGAGATATACCGTTATTTCGAAAATGGAGGAGGTTGCACAACATATGTTCGCGTAACTCAAAAACGCTTTAGCTTATTGAAAAAACTTAAAAAAGCGAAAAATATAAAAAAAAAGTGTTTTTTTAAATATGAAATATATAAAAAATATGTTTAAATTAAAACTCAAACTTTTGTTTTATATTCTTTTTTATTTTTTCCGTATTTGTTTGCAACCTGACGCTTCAAAGTAAGAGAAAGAATAAAACAAAACAAGAAGAAGAGAAATAAGTTTGAAGAGGAATATAAGAAAACGACATGAAAAACCAATGTATTTTTTTGTTGCTTTTGTTGATCGATATGTCAAAAACACAAGCAACTCTTGACATTTCTATCTCTAAGTAAGAAAGTAGCACAGCTGTGCTTTCAACGCCACCTGATAAATGAATTCGCCTTGAACGAGTCGTTTGGCCTTTCTTCTCTACACCGCTCGCCTTCAAACCAAAAGAGACGTCGACAAAGCGACGTCGCAAAAGCCTCCATGTGAATTGGCGGTAAGATAATAAAATTAATGTTTTCTCCAACACAAAACTTCTAATTCTATGATTGTTCTTGATAGTTTGTCGCGTAATTACTTGAAACAATCTTTTGCTTTGTATGCCCAACTAAGTGGGCGGGTCAAATTTGTTTTTGCTAGGATATATATGTATCGCCAGAATATATATCAAATAAATATTATAAGTTTTTAGTTATTCGAACTTTTTATATTATAATTTATAAATTAAATAATTTTTTTCAAGCTCGTGCACTGTGGAATAATAGTAATGGGGAATGTAAGAAAAGTGGGGAATGTAATAAAAGATAAACTCACTGTTTTATTGTTGGTATTGTGTTTAAGCTTTGATATCGTTGCAAAAAAGACTTTTTGAGCGTTTGTAGGTAATTCTCATTCCCTCTGTAGTCTTGTTTGCTGATAGCTTTGGCTTTTCTAAAATTATTTAGGAGAACTTTTCCGGATGACCTGGCCTAAGCAAGCAGTTAAATGCGCATAGGAACAGCTTATCCTCCAACAATAAATTTTAGTATTTTTATCAATTATAAAAATAGGGAATTAAGCACAACAAACAAAATCTTTTAATGAAAAATTATGTATTCCCAAAAACAACTTTTTTGATAATTAATTAATAAATATTATAAAGCTTAAAAGTTTGTATATTACTATGTTTGTATGTTTATATGTTTGTAAGAGGTAATCTCCGGAACTGCTGGTTGAATTTTAAAAAATTAAGAATATTTCAGCAAAATGAAGAATATAGCCTCCTAATGGGCATAGGCTATATAAGGTTCCAATAGGAGCGCTTAACCTCCTATAACCAGACAATATTAATGATCGTTTTAGAAGAGCCGGGAGGGCAACCTCACGAGCACGGCTAGTATTTAATATATAAAATGATGATTCTAAGGTCTTTCATTAAGTGCTTTCTATCTTGAAATTTAAATAAAACAAAGTATGTCTGGAATATTATCGAAATGTCGTTAGCGGCTTTGCTGGGTAGCGTGGAGTTAAATTGTTCATGACTCTGTCTCATAAATTAGGTTGAATATGACCAATACCAGGGAAGATGCTGATGTTGATGGCTACTAGGGCTTATTCGAATAGACCTGCGACTTAAGAAAAGCGCAGAAGAAAAAGTCTGCTAATTTATGCCAAGACAAGTTCATCGACCTATATCATTCGCTTTTGACGGTAATGAACCGATGCAGCCGCCAGACCAAAATCTATACTTAACAGTGACATTTTCGGGATGCTTTGGACGCTCTTAGTAGATTTGATTTGTCTTAAATGGACAATTTTCTTTGTTGACGAAACCATTCATCAAGAAATGGGCTTCATCGGTAAAGATGATTTTTTTAAATTAAAGCCAGTTTAATATTTCAAAATTTTCCCGTGTTGTCCATGGTGATTTGGCAAAGCAGACTGAATAAAAAAAAGCCAATTCTACAGATAAAAGTTCAACGAAAAACATCATCTATAATGTAAAAGTTTGAAGTCCCTGTAGGAATTGCCTTTGCAATGTACGTCAATAAAAAAAAGTTGTTGCCCAAAATAATTTTTTTTAACAAAATGTTTACGTGATTTGTTAAAATAAATTTTTGAAAATGTCGAATAAATCAAACAAAATGTTCATCGAATCTTTATTTATTTATTTATTAATTCCCAATTTTTATACATTGATACATACACTAAAATAAATTGTTGGGGGATAAGCTATTTCCTATGCGTCGTAATTCGCTAGTTGCTTAGGCCAGATCATCCGGAAACCTTTTTCCAAATACTTTGCCAATAAAAAGATATTATACAAATAAAACTGTAAATCGAATGGGAATTTTAAACGATCAAGTCTTTTTTTCAGCGATATCAAAACTATTAATAATGAACAAGAGTTGTAAAAATACTGTCTTTTCTTTGATTCAAATATTTTTTTTATCGAATATAAAGAAATATTTAATTATTTCATTATTAAATATGCAATTAGATAAACAAATTCGATGAATTTTCGTTATATTTATTTTAACGATATGATAATGGTAAAAACAGTTAGTGAATCGCACTTCTGATCTGTTTTTACTAACCCAATTTTAGGGGATTGTAGGGGAATGTAAGAAAGAAAAGATTGACGGTTTATTGTTGTGACTTTGTTGAAGCTTTGATATTGTTACATTTAAGACCTGAGTGTTTTAAAATTCTTATTCACTTTATGGTCTTACTTGTATAATATTATTAGCTTTTCTAAAGTATTTGGAAAAAGTTTCCTGACGGGCAACCAGCGAAATGCGCATAGGAACTAGCTTTCCCACAACAATAAATTTCAGTATTTTCATTCAAAAATTGGGATTATTAGCACATCATTAATAAATGAATTAATTAATAAAATATTTCATTCCCGAAAATAATTTTTGATAACCAATTTTTATCATTTGAAATTATCGTTACCTCATTAAATTTATTCCGTTTTTATTTTTGCGCTTATTTTAAATAAACAATCATTTAAATCAATATTGATTAATGGCCGCAAGTGTTTTTGCAATAAAACTTTTTTTTTGCAACAAAATAATCCCAATAATCAAGCTGTCAAACCAGATCGATCACTGTGATGACAAAATGTCAAGACAAATAAAGAAAAACGCGTTAAGTAAAAAACTGTTTAAATAAGAAAAAAATTAAGAGAATTTAAGAAAGAGAGACAAAGTAAAGACAAATAAAAATTTATAAACATGTATAAAAAATAAAGGCTAATTTACAGATGTATTTAAAAAATTTTGCAGTATTTAAAATTTATTTCATTAATAAGACCAAGGCGAATTCATGTATCAATTGGTGGCAATTTTACAACAATAGACAATTTGTTGTTACTTTTGCTGGTCAAAATCCCTAGCAAAATAATGTTGACAGTTTCATTTTATTTTAAATTAAAAAGGTTTTGGACCACAACAAAATAATACAGTATTTATCGCTTATTTGCACACCGGTTATAAGCATTTTATGCTTTTATGCATCCAAACTTGTGCTTTTAGAGTTCGCTATTTAAAGTAGCCGAAATTGTTTGGTGTATAAGCATTTGCTAATATGCATATCCCGCTTTTATGAATCACAATAAAACCGTTATAAATAATGCAATGATAATAAAATTTATAAACTGTTCAAAATCTTATTTATATCCGAGCATTGCAACAGCATTTGTGTTAGTTTATGAAACAAAATTATCAATTTTTTAGGGTGGTGGTTCCACATTTTGATTCATAGCTCTGATCCTACTGAACCGATATTGCTGGAATTTCTATACCGAACTACTTAGGATAACTACAAGCAATTTGACACCAAGTTTTTTTCTTTTAAGTTTTTCGAAAGGGAGCGTGTTTTCAATAGACGGACAGACAGACGGGCATCATTCACCACTAGTGTTGGTAGAGGGTATAACAAGTAAGAAAGTATGGTCGGTCAAACAGACAAATTTACGAGAGTGTAACCTATCTGGGAACCATGGGCAATCTTGGACCCGGCAAATCAAAATTATGTTATGAGGTTAGTATGCATTTAGAGTTTTTTGTGTCGAATATTATGTTGATAACTACATGAGAGTTATATGAGATTTATGGTCAGTTATCGATCTAACAGCACAAAATTCTGTTATGACAAAGTAGCTACTATAAAGATTGTCAGCGTCAAATTTTATATCAACAACAACATCTATAAGGAAGCCAATTAAAGCTGTTTTCGGGAATGGTATTTCTATGGAAGCTTTTGTTGAGTATGAATTAGGGTATTCATTCGGTTAACCGTTAATCGGTACCCCAATTAATTACTAACCGATTTACTGATGGGTTAATTTAAAATTGGCTTTTTTTGATTAACGATTAAGCCGGTTAACTTTTTGTAGTATTATAACATATTTTTTGCGCTTTTAATACTTTGTTTCGTCTCATATACAGGTAACCCTCCTACAAGACGGCTTCCTACAAAACGATTTCGATCTTACACGAAAAAAAATTTGCGGAAATCTCCTCATCTACAACACGGTTCCATTCTAACATGATAAAATGGAATTGCAACTTTATCATGATTGAGTTGTTAAAATTGTACCAAAATAGTACAAAAGTGAAATTTACAACGACCACGTAAGGACCAGTAAACAGACTAAAATAACAGATTTTCTGAAGAGAACAGGCACTGAAAGTCGTAGCGGAGAAAAAGATTCGTGATATCGTTGGGCCAAAAAAACACCGACTAATTCTGGTGAGCAGTGACGAGGAATAAATAAAATTTAATGAGTTTAAACTGAATAAAAATGTAACTCTTGTTTATTTTTTTCTACGTATTTGTATGTATGTACATATTTCTAATAAAAACAATGAATTTAAAGAAAATATTTCATTAAAAAAAATTTATATTTTACACTGTCTCCTAGTCTCATATAACACGCTTTCCTACAATACGGCGTTTTCTAGGAACCTATCTACCGTGTTGTAGGAGGGTTACCTGTACCAAAGGTTGTGTTTAGAAAACATATTTTTATACAACCGTGTAGAATTTATTCAGTGATCTAAATTTGAAATAAGTGTTTGCTGTCAACAGCTTTTAGTTTCACGTACTATGACCCCTTTCAGACAAGCAAAGTTTACTTTGCAAAGTCTTGAGTTTATAGAAGAGAAGGGAAAAGAGTATAGCGGGGGAGTACATACTTCGCTGTACTCGCAAAGTCGTTTTGTTTTTCGTTCGTAAATTATACCTGAAGTTGGCTGCAACTTTATATTTATGTACAGCGTTACCAGAATCTTTGGAATAAAAATTGTCATATGGCGAAAGAAATCATATTTTGAAGAGGAAAATCTTAAATTTTTTTTCTTAATTTAAATTTTTTAAAACAAGGGCAAAATATTAAGAATTATTAATTTTTTATAAAACCATACTTCTTATTATTAAAATTGAAATACATAAAAACATAATTCGACAGTATATGAAACTTTATAAAAATGAATTTTTTCTTTTCCCAAATATTTTTTTATCAATATTCTAACTGCCTATTTCCGATGTACGAAAGAATTATTTACTTCTTAAGGTACGTTCAGACTAATGAAATATTTAACGAAAATATTTGTTCTGATATTTGCTTCAAACTGTGTGAAACAAAAAAATATTTTGTTAATGTTCAAACTAAGCTCAAATATTTGATAATTTTTGTTTGATGAAACAGTTGGCAAACAGTGTTAATAAAATAAATTAATTCATGTTTGCCATGCGTTCAGACTAAAAGAAATATTTGCATCAAATAATTATTTAATGAAAGTGTTCAAAAATAAATATATATTTCTCAAATGGTAAAAATGAGCGCAAAAGCTAATTTTTTATTTTATTCTGTGGATCAGCATCTCTTTTAGTGTTAGAACAGGAGAATGTAGAAGAAGAAGAAAATGGAAGCTACTGGGTAACAGGAACATGGCTAAAATTTGTGAAAAATTGCAAAGTTGGAAACAAACCCTTAAATATATTTGAAGTCGCTAAATCAGTTAAAAAACAAAATGTCGAGAAAAAAAAATTTTGCAAAAATAGCGAAAATTCGCGAAAAATTTAGATATTTCAAACAAGCCATAACATTTATTAAAAGTGCCTAAAACTATAAGGAATGGCAAAAATTCGATAAAAATTGCTAATAGCGGTATGATAGCAAAGCCTAATAATTATTAAAAATCGTTATTGCTCTAAACATTCACAGTGAAAAATCGCTTCTTCGCGAGCATGGCTAAAATTCGCGAAAAATAGCTAACTTGGAAACAAACCCTAAAATATATTTGAAATTGCTAAATCGGTTAAAAAACAAAATGTAGGATAAAAACAAAAAAAAAAATTTGCAAAAATAGCGAAAATTCACGAACCATTTTAATATTTCAAACAAGCCATAAAATTTAGTTAAAGTGCCTAAAACTATAAGGAATGGCAAAAATTCTATAAAAATTGCTTAATTAGCGGTAATTCGCAAAAATTTGCTAATAGCGGCACGATAGCAAAGTCTAAAGGTACGTTCAGACTTATGAAATATTTGAAAGCAAACATCAAATATTTCATTAACGTAGTCTGAACACAAAATATTTTTGAGTATCAAATAAAATAACAGCTGATTTTGAGCAAATAAAAGTATTTGCCGGCAAACAAATATTTGTCCAATGTGAACATAGTGTGAACACAAAAAATCAAATATTTTAGTAATTTTTGAGCAAACATTTATTTGATATTACAAAAAAATTGTAAGAGCAAACAACGACAAATAATTTTAGCCATGTTCCGGATAGAAGCAATTTTTCCTGTAAGTTTTCGGATTCTTTTCAATTTTAAAGATTTTTTATAATTATTAGACTTTGCTATCGTGCCGCTATTAGCAAATTTTTGCGAATTACCGCTAATTTAGCAATTTTTATAGAATTTTTGCCATTCCTTATAGTTTTAGGAACTTTTACTAAATTTTATGGCTTGTTTGAAATATTAAAATGGTTCGCGAATTTTCGCTATTTTTGCAACATTTTTTTTTTGTTTTCCCCTAAATTTTGTTTTTAGCCAATTTAGAAATTTCAAATATATTTTAGGGTTTGTTTCCAAGTTTGCCATTTTATCTATGTTCGCAAAAGAAGCGATTTTTTTCTGTGATTCTTTGCAGCTTTAACTATTTTTAATAATTATGAGTACTAAAGTTTGGTATCATGCCGCTATTAGCAAATTTTTGCGAATTTTCGCTAATTTAGCAATTTTTACCGAATTTTCGCCATTCCTTATATTTTTAGGGACTTTTAATCAATTTTATGGCATGTTTGAAATATCAAAAATTTTCGCGAATTTTCGCTATTTTTGGAAAAAAAATTTTTTTTGTTATTTTCCGACAATCTGTTTTTTTTAACCGATTTCAAATAAATTTTAGTGTTTGTTTCCAAGTTTGCAATTTTTCGCGAATTTTAGCCATGCTCGCAAAGTAGCGATTTTTCACTGTGAATCTTTAGAGCTTTATCGATTTTTAATAATTATTAGGCTATAATTATTATAATAATTATTTGCTATCATACCGCTATTAGCAAATTTTTGCGAATTTCCGCTAATATAGCAATTTTTATCGAAATTTTGCCATTCCTTTTAGTTTTAGGCACTTTTAATAAATTTTATGGCTTGTTTGAAATATCTAAATTTTTCGCGAATTTTCGCTATTTTTGCAACATTTTTTTGTGTTTTTTTCTTGACATTTTGTTTTTAACCGATTTAGCGACTTCAAATATATTTTAGGGTTTGTTTCCTACTTTGCAATTTTTCGCAAAATTTTAGCCATGTTCCCGTTACCCAGTGGCTTCCATTTTTTTTTCTTTTACATTCTCCTGTTCTATCACTATAAGAGATGCTGATCCACAGAATTAAATAAATAATTTAGCTTTTGCGCTCATTTTTACTATTTGAGAAATATATTTTTATTTTTGAACACTTTCATTAAATAATTATTTGATGCAAATATTTCTTTTAGTCTGAACGCATGGCAAACATGAATTAATTTATTTTATTTAACAATGTTTGCCAACTTTTTCATCAAACAAAAATTGTCAAATATTTGAGCTTAGTTTGAACATTAAACAAAATATTTTTTTGTTTCATACAGTTTGAAGCAAATATCAGAACAAATATTTTCGTCAAATATTTCATTAGTCTGAACGTACCTTAACAATTATAAAAAATCTTTAAAATAGTAAAGAATCCGAAAACTTACAGGAAAAATTGCTTCTATCCGGAACATGGCTAAAATTATTTGTCGTTGTTTGCTCTTACAATTTTTTTGTAATGTCAAATAAATGTTTTCTCAAAAATTACTAAAATATTTGATTTTTTGTGTTCACACTATGTTCACATTGGACAAATATTTGTTTGCCGGCAAATACTTTTATTTGCTCAAAATCAGCTGTTATTTTATTTGATACTCAAAAAAATTTTATGTTCAGACTACGTTAATGAAATATTTGATGTTTGCTTTCAAATATTTCATCAGTCTGAACGTACCTTTACAAATACATTTAAAACAAAAACAAAGTTTTTAGAATTTGTTTTTGTTTTAAATGTAGTTGTTCGAAAGAAGGAATTCTTTCGCACATTGGAAATAGGTTATAATAATCCTTTTTTAATATTTTTATGTCCAGAAATAATGATGCAATTTTGTGTATTCTAGATACTGGGTACAAAAGTGTGCAGCACCAACACACATCAAGCTGATGCAAAGCTTCATTGTTTTAAAAATTGACTGTTTAAATAATCGTGTATTTTCTATAAGCAAAATTAAAGTAAAAATCAGAATTTCTAAAAATAAAAAATCATCATTTGAGAAAAAAATCTTTAATCATATTTTTGTTTAAAAAAATAATCCGAAATATGATAAAATCAACATTCTGGCAACGCTGTTTATATATTACATTCAAACAAGAGAAAACAAAAATTTGTCAAATTAAACTTTGTGTGTCTGAGCACCAATCAAAGTTTAAAAGAGAATTCAACAGACTTTGTCAAAGTAAACTTTGCCTGTCTGAAAGGGGACTATTTATATGTATGCGTTTAGTTAATTGTCTCTTTTCATATCTTCTCATATTAATCTTTTAACAGAATTAACCAAAACAATTAGAAGTGTTAAAAATTTAAAAAATTTTAAACAGAACTCTAATTAAATAATGGAAGATTTTATATGTTTACAAAAATACAGGAAAAGGACAGAAAAATTAGATATTCTGTATTATTTGTTGTTTTTGATTTCTTCAACATCTACAATTAATGGAAGTTTTTTCAAAGTCAAGTTTTATCCAAACTAAAGGAAACAAACGTTTGAATCCTAAATATTTAAATAAAATTATTTGCATAAAAGATTATTTTATAAGGTCTTCTTAAACTATTGAAATAACTAATTAAATTATCTTACAGTTAATTTTTAATTAATACATAATATCGTCGGTCACAGGTTGACAACTCTTAACATGTTTTTTTGTACTTTTCAGGAGACAAAAAAAACGTTATTACTCCGTTACCAAACCGTGTTGGAAGTAAATAAGAAAAAAACCAAAATTAGTAGGAGATATTTATTGTAAGATGGTGTAAAGAAAACAAAGGTATTTAAATTATTTCACATTAAAAAAATTTAAATAAATAATACGAGTTGACAAATTTAAAAGTGAGTTAAGAGTTCTCAACCTGTGACCGACGATATGTATTACACAGAAAAAATTATTAAATTTCTCCTATCACCAAATTTGTTCTAAATTCATAATATCAAGCAAACAAGTTGTTGATTTTGCTCCTATTACCAAAATGATTATATTGATTACTAAAAAATTTAAAATTTTGAAAAAATATTTTCAATAAATGATATTTTTAATTTTAATTAAAAAAGTGATCAAAAAACTTTGAAATTTTAAACAATGTGTTAATTTATTTAAATAAATATTGACAATTCCCAACAACAATTCTACATGTTTAAATTATTTTATTTTAAACGAAAAAAGTCAATTAAGATTTTTTGTTTTTTAATTAAAATTTTAATTGAAAATTTATTTCAAAACAACTAAAATGTTAATTAAATCAAAATTAAATTTTTAATTTTTTTCAGCTAAAAAAATTATTGATTCAATTATCACATTAATTAAATTAAAATACTTTTTAAACCATTTTATTAATTGATAAAACACTTTTTTCTGTGTATTTAAAAAAATATGTTTTACATATTTATGAATTATTCTTTTGTTTGTTCGTTTTAGTTCAAGAATTGTTATGTTTGTTATGTTATTGGTTTTTTTTTACTAATAAACTCCAAATAATAAATAATTTATGCATTTTTATGTACTGACATTACTCGCTTTATAAAAAAAATTATTAATCGGTTAACCGATCAAAAACAACATTAACCGATTAAACCAAAACCTCGGTTAATTAATCGAGCGATAAACCGATTAAAGCAAAAGCCCGATTAAATGAATACCCTAGTATGAATCGATTTCAATAAAATTAAGGCAGATGATCCAGGTTGCAATCAAATATTTTGGCCAAAATTAATCTAAATACTACTTGGGCACAAATACTCTATTCCATAAAGAAGTTTGTATGCGGGCTATCAAGGCGATGTAATGTAAACGTCGGTGGCAATACTAAAACAACATTGTTTTTATATTGTTGATTTAGTTGGTCGATATGTTAAAAACACTAGCAACTTTTGACATTTCTCGCTCTAAGTAAGAAAACAAGTAAGAAAGTATTGTCGGTTAAGCCCGACCATATAATACCCTACCCCACAGAATAAAAAATAATTTTTGCTCGTGAACCCTATTGGGACCCATTGCCAATCATGGATCCGCCTTAACAAAATTATGTTTTGAGGTTAAGATTCATATAAAAGTACTTTGTGTCGAATATTATTTAGATATCTTTATCTATATGAGATTTTACGATGTACCAGTAAAAAAAAATTTGGGTTTTTTGAAGCACTTAGGAGAAAAAGCGCATACTCGAGCGCTTCGCTAAAAAAGCTCTTATGCAACAGTAAATGATAACGAATAAAATATACAAAAAAGCTGCTATTTTAGAGCTGACAACAAAGAAGCATTCAAAGCGAAAAAAATATTATGGTTTACGAAAATGCTTAAAAAAGGCATTTAAACCAGTAAAATCAAAACATTTATGAATATGTTAATATAGTCAGCCCTTAAAAAAGCACTTTAGGAGTGCTTTATTTGCATTTTTTATCATGTTAAAAAAAGCGCTTATTATCAGCAGAAAATAGTCCTCCAAACCGGGAACACTCCATACAAAAAACAGGCATCCCATCAGCAGGTTTCTAGCAATTTGAGGTATGAATTTATACATAAAACCTGCTCCTTTTGGATCACATTTTTTACTGGGTAGTTTTATATGGGGCCTATGGTTATTTTGGACATACATGACATTGTAGCTATCGTAAAAATTATTGTCGCCTATTTTTAGTTAATACCAACATTTATAAGGATTATGGCATTAAAAGCTATTTTCGGGAGCAGTATTGGTATATGAGCTTAAATATGGACCGATTCCAATAATATTTGGTAAGATGATTTTGATTGCAAAAAAATTAGTTTGGACCAAAGTTAATCTAAATACCAACATTATACCTTTTCCTGTCCACTATTATGGTGTGCTAGAAGAGGTAGCAAAGCTGTGATTTCAACGCCACCTATAAAGTGAATTCGCCTTGAGGGCTATGTGAAATTTTCAATAGGCTTCGTCCCTATGACAAGTTAACCTAATTTACCTGTACTTGGCGCCAGCCGGATGGATGGGCATAGTTTCAGAAAGTACTTCTGAGTCGATTGGTATACTAAGGACCGGTTGGTCTATTTTACCCTTATCGCTATTGTGGTTTGGAGATAAATACAAATTACATATATATTCAGCCATAATTTTCTCTGGTTTAAGCAACATTTAAATGTTTAAAACCAAATTAATAATTCTTTAATATTATAAAATTTTGTTTTTTTTTTTTTAATTTTATCACCGATTTTAGTGCCAAAAATTATTACGCTTGAGTTGTGGCTGAAAAATTATTTTGGAATTGTGCAGTTTACAACAATAAATTTATTTTTATATATTTGTTTTTGTCTACAACAATAAATTTTCTTTTATATTTCTGTTGTTGTCTACAACAATAATAAGATTTTTTATATTTTTGTTGTTATCAACGTTGCTGTCCGTCTGTCTGTTGGTGCAAAAATATCAGCGACATAAAAATGTTGTGGTGTAATTTTACAACTTTTATTCTTTCTTGGCAAAAAGATTATTTTTTTTTTTTTTTTGTTAAATTAACTGGGTGTTTAAGCGGTTTTTATGTTGTTTTCGGCATTTAGAAGGAAAAAAAAAATATAAGAAACATTTTATAGCATTTTGTAAATAAACTGAACTATTAAAATTAGTTTTTAACGATTTTAAGGAGGGCTAAATTTCTCTGACAAAGTATGTGAAATCGTAAATGTGAATATTTTTAGGATTAAACGGGCTTGAAAGAAATTCCCAATACAAATATTTTAGAGGTATTAAAAACATATTTATGTATGTTTGAGTAATATTGAATTTGAAAAAAATGTAAAGCATATGTATAGGGGCCCAAAACTAATAACTTCTTTTTACAAGACAGTTTTTTTATGCCAAAAAATTAGTTTTCCAACAAAAATGTTTGCCGCTTAAGGTATAAAGCAAGTAAAAATATTTTAAATTGCCACACAAATTTTAAAACTATATCAACAATTTTAATTAAATATTAAATTTAATGAACTTTAGCCTGAATAAAATATTAAAAATTTGGTTGAAAAACCATAAACAGTTCAATAAAATACCCACAATACTAATTGTTAAATAGCTAAGGCACAAGCTCTATGTTTACATTTGTCCTTCAAGTTGTGCTGATAAAAAGGTCACCGTGAAAAAGAAATTCAAAAACATGGAAAACCGAAAAATGTACTTTGGACTTCAAGAAGAATTCTTGACAAAAAGTATGAAAAACGGAAGTAAGGATGAACATGTAAATTAATAAAAATAGATAATCATTCAAAGACAAATTTCGATCTACCAATTTGGTTTAAAGATTGATATTTGGCTATTGACTGACAGCTGCCTTCGATGGCGATGAGTGTTAAGACGGCAAACCCCTTTGAGAAGATTGTGTGGTTACAATTGAAACATGTCAGGGCAACCTGTCCGTGAAAACCTGGGTTCAATTCCCAGCTCAGTCAAGAATGAAAAATTATCAATAAATTTTAATTCATTTCATGTTGTAAAAAATCTTTTCTTCATAAAATTAATTTAATGAAAATTAAATTTAATGAACTTTAGCCTGAATAAAATATTAAAAATTTGTTTTAAATTTTTGTTTAAAACTTTCTCGATTGAGATTCCTTTAAAAGATTTAAACAATTTGTTTCCTATGTCAACAATACACTGGAAGATTTACAAAGCCTTTCATAATTTATTCTTTTCATTTCTATGAGGAGTAGGGGTATAACCAAAATAAGAACCTATCATTACGGTATGGGCAATGTTATACTGATATTAAAAATCGATATCAGGGGTCATTTCGGTCCAAAAACCTTCGGCACCGAATGCAATTTCTAAAACACCAAAAATTTTTTTTTTTTTTTTTTTTAATTTTTATTACAAAGTAAAAAAAATAAAACAAGCTTAATTAAATAACTTATACATTATTGTTGTACATTATAAACTTCAAATTGAGAGTTCGTGTTGATTTACAGAACGGAACATCTAAGAAGTTAATATTAATAAAAATATATGTATTTTTACGTAATATTTTTGTCGCATAAATTGTAATATAAATTTTTATGGTGGGTATCCTTCCCTTGTACCGTTTTTTTGGTTTCTTTTTTTGGAATGCAAGGAATCGCCATTTTATAAAAAAAACACGAAATGCAAAGACCAGCATGGCTTTCGACGTTAGAATTATGGATTTCCTGTAAAACTGAAAAAAAATATAAGCTAAAACTTCATCTCGATCGGTGCCGAACCTTTTTGAACGCTCGCGAAAAAAGGAAGGCACATTTCTGCATATTTTTTTATGCACTATCTCACTATGATAGGTCCTTTTTGATATTTGCAAAAAAATGCAAATGGTTATATCCCTAATGAGGAGTCTATCTTCTTAAAAAGCAACAAGTGCACGAATTTCCTCAAAACTTGGCATTTTGCAAAGAATTTTTAAAGAAAAGTAAAGATGAGTGCCTTCTTATGTCCTAACAGATCCCATAAAATACGGACGTATTATTTTTCTCTTGATTGCGCATATTTTATTCTGTAAAAGATTTCTTTCGATTTAATTAAAATCACATGATTTCTCGTTAACGATTGCAAATTTTAAAAAATATAAAATAAATTTTTTTAAATCAATAGATATATTAATTGATTGCAATCAAATCCAATAATTGCAAACAAAATTAAAACAGAATCAAAAACGTTGTCCTCTTCAAATGAAACACGTTCTTTTAGGAATAAAGATGCCTCTGATAATTTTGAATTGGCAACAATGTCAAATTTTGTTTACAACCGCCAGATTCCAAGTGGTAATTTTCGTTAGACTCTCTAGTGAAAGTTGTGATTTTAGAGGAGTTGATTGAAGTCGGATGATTACAATAAAAATTTCATTGAAATCGAATGGATTGGAATTCAATTAATTGCATTTAATGATTTGTAAGAAGAATGATTATAATTACAAAATATTGCAAATTTGACAAGATTTCATTTTGAAATCTGAAATCATTTTGAAATCAAAGAATGAAATCAGTTTGTTTGAAACCATTTTGATTTCAACGACAATTGATTGCAGATTTTTGCAGTTCCAATTTTATTACCTTAAAAAACTTTTTTACAACATTCTTTTAAACAAATCTGCTAAGATTTAATTTTGATTAATTTTGAGAAAACAAGGATTAATAAGGGATTTTTTTTTTAACTACAGTACGAAAAAGTACTTTCATGAAACACGTTACTTCTAAAAAAAAACATTTATAGAAAGAATGAAACATAAAAAAAAATTGATTGCAAAAAGTACCAACTTACAAAAAAGTACCAATTTACAATAAAAGTACCAACTTACAAAAATTAAAATTTTACAAACAAAAAACTTTTCCAAAAGAAGACATTTACAAAAAAATTTTTTTTTGCAAGGAATACTTTTTCCAAAAAAAAGATTATTTAAATAAATTAGGGAAATAACGAATACCGATACCGATGTATCGGCGACACTTCAGGTTTGTCGATATAACGGTATCGGCGATATTTTGCAGTCGAAACGCCGATATTTTTTATAGTTTTTTTTGAACAAAAAATTTAATTTTCAATGCTTATTTTTTGCATAATAACTAAAAGCAAAAAATCAAACAGAATAATAAATTGTTTCTTTTAATTCCTAAGCTGGAGGCCGGTCCACACCACGCGTTTTTTCATTTTTTCGAGACGCATGCTAAAGTAGAAAGTAATCATACTTCATGCTTTCGATACGTATATGCTTTTTACGCGTTTGCTGTAAAACTTGTCCAACACAATGACTTTTTGGACTGATGCGTAAACGCATTGAACGCTTGGTCTGGACCTGCATAAGGCGTTTTACTTTGCACCATAATGGAAAAACGTTCTCCCATTGATAAATCTTATATGCAATTGTACGTTTCAACAATTTTCTGCTAATTTTTAAAGATTTATGTGAAATAAAAAATCATTTCGCTACAAATTTTCGGTTACTTCAACGAGACCACAAACACCATAAGCAAAGCCACTGCTACATTTTCTGGCGCTATTTCGCTAGTTAACAGTTTCGAACATTATTAGAAAATACAATAAATGAATTAACTAAGATGCAGAATAGTTCAGATTCCCAAAAATTGGCGATTTACGTAACATTAGCTCTGAATGAAAGATTTGAGTGTTAAGAGAATAATTAAATCTATTGTTTATCTACAATTCTCTACCTTCGCTAGAAAATTTCAAAGACAATGGATCGAAAAACGTATTATTGAACTACTCAACATGACTCTACATTGAGAAAGTGTTAAAGACACGCTCACCCCTACACCTAGTAAAAGTTCTGATAAGTCTACAAGAAATGACCTTTGGAGCGTTTGTGAAAATCTTGAAAGAAAATTTGGAGAAGAATAAACCTGTGTCCTTCCTTCGCTGTGGTTCAGCTAAATAAGAAGTCTAGATATACCTTAATTTTTCTAGAGACGCAGATCCGTTTGTTTACTGGCGCTATTAAATATTGTACTCAAAATTTAAGGTCATGGCGCAGAAATACTTAAGTTGTCAAATGAGTTCAGTCACATCTGAGACTGCAGCTCTGCAGGTCGCTCCAAACAGAGTTGCGAAATTATCTTCGCAAAAGTTGAGAATACTCTGTTTTTTAAACAAAAATCTTATTAATACTAATTTTAAATATTGATAATCTCTTACACTGTAATTTTGTATAATAAAGAAATTACTCTACTTGAATTTTGTTAATTTTACCTTGAATTTAAATTTAATATCCGTGTCGGTATCGGCGATATTTCTTTTGAAATATCGTATTGTTACATCCCTAAAAAATAGTCTTTCAACAAAAAGTACCTTTTTACAAAAAATTTAAATTTTTATATTAAAAAGTCTTTTAACAAAAGTGCCTTTTTACAAAAAAAAAACAAACTATTTTTTAAACCAATATGTATGTACTTTTTTAGACAAAATTTCCCTTTTTGTAAAAATTTACCTCTTAATAAAAAATTATATTTAAAAAGGCATTTTTTTCAAAAAAAAATTATCAAAACAAATTTTTACGAAAAAAAATGTTTTTTACAAATAAACACATTTTTACAAAAGAAAGTGTAAAACTTTTATTTCTATTTTTAAGTGATTACCCCTATTGTTTGCTTTAAACATAAATATGTTTTTCATTTCATTCAATTTAAATGAAACACATATTATTAAGAGAATAAAAACAACAAATCTTTACCGACTTAATTAAACAGTTTCTTTGCTTAATTTAAATTTCTTCAACACCCCTCCCCCTCTTTTTAGATGATCAGGCATTGTTAAGTCTTGTAAGAACAGTATTATTGTTTATTTGTTATTTGTTATTTTTGTTTTTTTTTTTTTTTTTTTTTTTGAATATTTAATTATTAATAATAAATAAAATTTAGAAAAGCATATCATTTCAAACAATACCCTTAATTAAAATTTTTGATGGCAATTGGATGAAAGACCAAATTGAACGAGTTGTTGAAATGTTGTAGACAATAGTTTTAAAATACAGAAGAAAAATAGGAAAGATTTATGAGGGTATTTACACTGGGCTACACAGGACTGCTAATTAAAAGACTTCAAGATTTTATTATCAGTAAAATTTTTAGATTTTAAGAATTTTTTAACTTTCACAAGCAGGCCTTATTTACAAATTGCCCAATCCTAAACTTTAAATGCACAAAGACTTTAAATTAAATTCATACCCCCTTATGCAAAAAAAGTTAAAGTTCACATTAGTCAACCAACACATTAAGCGCAGCAAAAGTGAATGGGTTTTTATGTGTTGGTTAACTAATGTGAACTTTAACTTTTTTTTGCATAAGCGGATAGAGTTTTAATTCAAAATGTAAATTTGTTTTGATAGTGGGTTACACTGTTGCCAGTTTAGCCTTTTGTAGGCTAAATTTAGCCTGTTTATTTATATTTACGACTATTAAATATAATTACTTAAAATATTAAAAAAAAAATAATTGATAAAAATACTGGTTGCTTAGGCCAGATCATCAGGAAAAAATATTCACTTAACATTTTTGAAAACCTTAATTTAATATAGAATCGAAAACGAATTTTGGCGATTTTCGGTATGCTATTTGGCGATGAAGGTTAAAAAAAATATAACAACCCAGAGATAGAATCAAAGTAAAAATGGTTAAGGCCGTATTGAATATACGATTTTCATTAAAAAGATTAAACAAATGTTGCCATGACTTTGAAAGTTCTGATGATATCCTTAAGTTTTCTACTCATGTGATATTTATGCCAATGCCAGTTCCGGTGATTATAAAATTATTTTAGCTGTTATAAATATATCTTTAATACACTGAAACTATATTATAATAGATGTGTTATCAATAAACTATCGGGTGTCAAAATTTGAGGCATCAATGGTAAATGGAAATAGCTACAGGGAGATGATCCCAAGCTTTTTGTGGCAGAAAATTGATCATTTAGACGCGGAGAATATGTGCTGTTAACAGGATGGTGCCACTTGCCAGACAGTAAGAGAAACAATGGATCTTTTGAAAGAAAAGTTTGAAAATCGTATTATTTCTAGTAGAGTGAATTGGCTACCAAGATCGTGCGTTTGACGCCTCTAGACTATTTTTTTGTGGGGTTTTTTGAAATCGAAAGTTTACAGAATTAATCCTACAACAGTTCAAGAGCTTAAAAACAACATTATCGAGCAGATATCAACCATTGACTACAGTTTATTGAAAAACGTATTATTCAAATTAAAATGATACCTGAATTTTTAAACACTTTTTATATATAGTACTAGCCTAACCCGGTCCGCTTCGCTACCCTTTTAAAACAATTTAACGATTTAAGCCGTTCTTCCGATTTTAAATTTCATTACGTATTTCCAAAATAATTTTTTTTTTGTTTAAAAAGTACGAAAAGGAGATCTTATTTTTTGTTATTAGCACAATTCCGTTTAATTTTTTTTTAAATTCTATTTAAAGAACTGTAAAAGTTTTTTGGGGACATAATAAGAACCAATATACATGTTTTAAATGAGTTTACCCCAAATAAGTACCAGACACCTATCCGCTTATTCTTTGCGTACTTTAAAACGTAGTTTAGCTTGTTTTTCTAGCTACAGTGGTCCAGAAGATATACGAGCTTTTTACTCTCTATATATTTAAATTTCTAAAAATTTCTTTCCAGTGGATCTATTCGTTGGGAGGCTTATCCACTGTCCAAATTTCATGCCTCCAACTTTATTTGGGCTGCGCAATGATGAATAATTTACTTGACTAAGTCATTAATTTAATTCAATATTTGCGTCCTATGGGGGTACTGCTCCCCTGCGCCTCTCGACAAAATAAGTAGTCTATATTATTTTTGGGGCTCACAGGATACGTCTGTAAAATTTTAATGCTCCCCCTGCATCTAGCCCCTTTATTATAATTTTGAAAGGTGTAGTTTACCATAAGAGAGGGTACTACTGATTGAAGACTTTTGTCGTTAGATATGCGGTATTTAATATTTTCGTTCTATGGGGGTACTGCTCGTCCTTCTACCCCGCGCATTATTATTTTTAAATTTTTTGTTTACTATAATAGTGGCTTTAACGGCGTTTTTTAGTTACGTCTTATTTAATATATGCATCCTATGGGGGGTATGTCTCCCCTTGCGCCTACCTCCTTTATTTTTATTTTCAAAGGTAAAGCTTACCATAAGATTGCCGCCTACTACTATGTTCGAACATTCTCACTATAACAGTTCTTAAGATATGCGATATTTAACATTGGCGTTATATGGGGGGCACCACTTCCCCTCCTGCTATCTTATTTCAATTTCGGGGCTCAGAAAATCCTACTGCAAAAAGTTAAAGAAAATGGGTTCCCCTGCCTCTATTAAAAATAATATTTTATTTTCGCGGCTCACGTGATGTTACTGTAAAAATTTCAGGAAAATTGGTTCAGTAGCTTAGGAGTCTTATCCAACAGACAAACAGACAAACATTTTTTATTTTTATAAAATATTATTATAAGAGTTAAACGTATATTTAATTTTTGTGTATATACAAATACAGTATTTTTCGCTTATGGTCCATTACGCTTATAGGCCAAAAATGGATTAAAGGCAAAACTGTCATATTCACTTGCAGATTTTTCCGAATTTCATACAAATTAGTTGTTCTTAAGGTCTATTTCGCTTGTAGTCCATATTTGCTTAAAATCCACATTTTCTTTGCATGCGGTTCTAATACTATATGCAAAAAAATTCGCTTACAGTCCACTCTGTTCTTTATATTTTTTTAACAAACTGGCAATATGTTTTTATTTACCTTTCTGGCAACTTTTATAAATGTCAAACTTTGGTTACTGCATAAAAGTAGAAAAAAAAAAGTAAACGCGTTATATTGAGTGGTTATATTTAAGAAAATAATTTTTATATAGTCCAAAATGTGGATTATACTATTATTCACTTATTATCGATAAAATGGCGTATAAAAAGAATCGGTTATAGTCTAAATCAGTGGTGTCAATTATGATTGTATTGGTGCGAATACTCTTGTCTCTTTCATTCTCAGCGGGAGGAATCTGCGGTTGCGAGGCCTATTACGAGGCCTAATTAACATACATATTTTGCTATGAAGACTTTAGAGCAATTAATAATAATACAATTATCGAAAAATGTTGAGTTATGGACAGACACACTCAGTTATTATTTAAATAAATTTAATTTGGAACCTGCATTTCGCAGAAACTTTGCTTATTTTTTGGAAAAATTGAGCATTTGACAATATTTGAAGTCATTTTACTACCTTATTAAATTCTTTCTAATATTTTTAATTTGGTGCTCAACATACCTTTGCAAATGCCAACAATGAAAATTCATTTGCACATGCTAATGCAAATAATAACTCCATTAAGTTTAAAAATATTCTATAATTATTAACCACCATTATAAAAAGAGAAGATTTTACTAGCCTATAAAAATATACTTTTATTTACCAATAATATCTTCTAAATTTAAATTGCAGTTTCGAAACAACAAAACATTTTTTAGGTTTGTGGACGTTAAACAATAAAGTTTCATTAACACATTAATAATACACATCTTCTTACCCAAAAATTTTACCTGCTGTCACATTTGCTTTTATGTGTATAGGTTTACACATAAATTGTAGGAAAGCAAGACTTTTTTAAATATTTTTACTTACTTCAGAAAAGTGTTTTCAAAGGAAAAAAAACCCATTGACGCGATTGGTGCAGAAAAAAAAATATTTTTACAAGCACAAAATACCAACAAATTCTTGTGGCTATTTTTTTCTTAATAATTTCTGCATTTAGGTACGTCTTTTTAACGAAAGAAAAAGGGACCCTTTAAAAGGCAACAAAGAATTTTTTTCACAAACAAAACACATATCGTTAGCTTAAATGCAAAACAATGTAGATATTATTTGTCAATCATTGTACAATGTCAAAAACAGAAATAAAACAAAACATAAACAAAGATAATAAATAATAAATATATTATTTCTGTTTAGAGGCCTCAAAACAGGCCGTGCGATATTTCGATATTTCCCGCTGAAAGAGAGTGTTTTGCAGTAAAAAATTATATTTTACGCTCGCAAAATAAAAGAGCATAAGCGTACATGTGAGTTTTGCTGACACAATTGTGCATGACGCTGAGACCCCTGGTCTAAGAAGTTGTGCAACTATAGTAGCGGACTATAAGCGAAAAGTATTGTAGTTGTTATAAGTCAGTAAGAACAGCTTCTTTTTCCAGCTCCTGGCAACAATGATGAGTTCACATTACTTAAACATTCTTTCACTTATTAGATAATTTCCATTTTAATTTTAAACGCTTTGTAATGCTTTCGAAACTATGTTTTTTTTATCTAAGGACATAGTTAAATCTTATTGTTTAAGTTCTATTTAACGTCGCTCGCTCTTGAATAAAAATTAAAATAGTTAAAGTTGAAACAGTAGACATTTAACACTATTAAGCTTTGATTTAAAGTTGTGCTGTTCCTACAAAAGTTCTTATTTGCAATGAAATTCGTGATAAATAACTGAACAATTATTGGATGCACATGACTGCAGTACATCGCGTTCCGGAAAAATTATTATAGAAATATACATACATACAACAAATTATAAAAATGTTGCTAAAAAATTACACTTTAGATAAGTATAAAATGTTAATGAATTTTCAAATTACTTACTTTTTCTAGAGGATTAATATTTTCTTGTTGTTCCGAAATTTTGAAAAATTAAAAAAAAAATAATTTAAATTAACACTAATTTAAGGCAATTAAAAAAACTTTATAAATAATAAAAAATTTTATTATTTTTTTTTTTTTTTTTTTTTGTTTTTCAATTATAAAATAATTTGAGCTAATAAATACATATAGGTATGTATAAATATAATTTAAAAGAAATAAATTCTTTAACAATTTCCGATTATATCGTCGATGAACAAAAAAAATCGAAATGAAACGCAAATGAACCAACGTTATTAAGTGCCGAAGACAACTAAAAAACAAAAGAGCCACAAAAATATATAAATATTTATCTGAAGATCTTCTTCTAATATTTATTAAAGCGAGAAGAAAAAAACATTTTTAGAAGAGACATCGTCATCTGAATCATTATTATGATTATTATTTTTATGATCATTAACATCCCCAACGCGACAGCAACATCGATACACAAACAACAATTCTGAGTGAGGGGTGGGTTAAAGTAAATTAAAAGCAACAACAACAGAAGCAATTAAACAAAAATACAATGAGCACGCGATCAAAACAAAAACACTATTGCAACAGCAAATATGTACCCACAATATTTTAATAGATACATACATCATATACATATATATATGCACATACATATCGATCGCACTCGATCATAAAGAGGGTACTAACTCAAAATTTAAGCATTTTTAGTAGAAGCAAAACCATTTTTAATTTATTATTAAAGGCATATGAAAAAGAATTTTAAAGCCAACCGTTTCACTGCCCAAAAAGGAGACAAAATAGCACGAGTTTTTTTTACAGTGGGCAGATATGAATACTACGTGACGACTTTTTCGAAAAAGTGAAGAAAGGCTGAGTTCTAAAACATCATTATTTTTGCAGTCAAGGTCAAAAATGTATCATAGAGTTTAATGATGCCCAGTTTTCTTATTGTGAACTAGGGCTTCCAATCGGGAAATCCCGATTCGCCTAATCCCGAAAATTTCCAGGATCCCGATTTTTTTATATTTTTGTTATTATTTTTACATTTTTTTTCAATAATTTGTATAAATATTTTTTTGTACGTTTATTTAAATTTTAAATATCTACAAACAAATCTATGAACGAAAGATGTTTTTCACCTGCATCATATCTTTACAACAAAATTCGATCGTGTTTAGCATTGGATGCTTTAATATTCTTAAGAAACTACTTTAACTTAGTATTAAGTGCACGCCTTTTAAAAATTTGAAATACTTCATTTCCAATTGTGTTTAAAAATTTTTCAAATAAATTTTTAAAATTTTCAAATAAATTTTTAAAATTTTCAAATAAATTTTTAAAATTTTCAAATAAATTTTTAAAATTTTCAAATGTATTTGAAAATCGTTCAGTTGTATTTTAAAATTATCCAAATGTTTTTTTAAATTTGCCCAATTGAATTTTCAAATTTTCCATTTTTTTTTTTAAATTTCCCAATTGTATTTTTAAAATACATCTGGACAATTTTAAAATACATTTAAAAAATTTTGAACTTCATTTGTAAAATTTTGAACACTTTTATATGATTTTGAAAAACATATGGACAATTTAAAAATACATATGGAAAATTTTAAATTGTATTTAAAAATTTTAAATATTATTTGGACAACTTAAAAATATATTTGGGCAATTTTTAAATTAATATGGAAAATTTGAAAATACATTTGGAAATTTTAAAATACAATTGGAAATGGTGTAAATTTTTTATCACTTATCAAATATGGATAGAAATAAGATTTTTACGTTTTTTGTTACGTATTTTAATTACTGATCTTTATGAATTGTCATCAATAATTTTTTTTTTTTTTTTTTTTTTTTTTTCAAATAAATAATATACAAAGTTCATGAAATTTGTATTTTTACTGGAAAATTAAGTTTTA
The DNA here is from genome assembly GCA_943735925.1 of Pollenia amentaria. NCBI lineage: Eukaryota > Metazoa > Arthropoda > Insecta > Diptera > Polleniidae > Pollenia > Pollenia amentaria. Next base: position 203,167,015 of record OX031009.1, on the reverse strand, counting down.
TATATTGGGTATAAATGAAACAAATTCTCAAAAATCCCGAAAAATTTTAAAAAATTCCGTGAATTCCGGGACTAAAAATATACCGAAAATACCGGGATCCCGAAATACTACTTTCAATCCCGAATCGCGGGATTCAGAAAAACCATTCTCGATTGGAAGCCCTATTGTGAACGCATCGACATCTTTTTAGCGCACTTTGAGACAGATTGAAACATTGTAAGATTCTACACCGTGGCATTGCAGAATGCATTTTAAAAAGCTAGTTGCTTTGCAACCAACGTTTTGGAACCCAGCCAAATAAAAATGTTGCGTTAACACCATTTTATTGATCAAGTGCGATATGTATTACGAATGTATCTATGAGAAGAAAAGAAAAACATTAATATATATGAATTAATACATAAAAACAAGTAAGAGTTCTAAATTCGGCTGTACTGAATCTTTGATACCCTCCACCGAAAGTTCGAATATTTCAGGAGTGGGCTTTATATGGGATCTATAAATTATAAACCAATCTTTATTCAAACTGATTTTAAATTGGAACTATTGTAAATGATGGTCATCACAAAATTCGGTAAAGTGATTTATGGCATTAAAAATCCTAAATTAGATCCAATTTCTATACAGTAATACTGAAATTTGTCAGCATTTTATACGTCAGAAAGTGCCTTGCAGAAGACCGCTTTGTATGAGGCCTATGGTAGGCTATTGACCGATTTTCACGAAATTTAACAGTAAAACTATGACAGGCCAAATTTTAGACGTACTGTTTTCCGAGAATTTTATATGAGGCATATGGTAAATTATAGACCGATCTTCACTAAATTTGGCAGAGTGATTTCTAGTCTTATAAAACTGTGACGTAGCATCATTTCTTACAATTTTAGGCGTACTTAACTGTTTTTCAAGAGTAGGCTTTATATACACTGATAAAAACGGCGTCATAACGCTGACGTATTTTGACATCAGTGCTATAACAAGTGTTTTAGTTTTTCACCCCATGACACTTTTCATCATTGTGATGTCAGCCTTAACATCACTTGGCTAAATTGCCATCAGGGTCAACATTTTAAATAATATCATCAATAGGATGACACATTGGAATCACAAAAATTATGAATCGGAGTCAGTTTAATAAAACATGTCATCAGTGCGATGACTCAGTTATATCGTTGAAAGGACACTTATTTAAGCAAAATCAAATATTTCAATTAAAGCCGATTTATTAACGTAAAAATAAAAATCTTTTTTTTAGTAAAAATTATTATTTGTTTCTATGAAACCGGAAATTTTATTAAAAAAGAAAATTTTTTTTACCAAAACTCATGAAAAAAATCTTTTATTTTAAATCTGCTCAGACATATACTACATTATTTGATTTATGATTTTTATGTTACAAACGGAATGGTTAAATGATTGTATTCATCTTGTTTGGAAATATTAATAAGAAAAAGGCCTAACAGTGGAGATGAGAGGTAAAGAAAATAATCCTGTTTGAAACCAGTAACGTGACATTATAAAGTATACTAAAGTAATCTACTGAGGAAGCAATAGTTTTTTAACATTCCCATTTTAATCGTTTGTAGTCCATTACACCCTCACTTCACTTATTCATACTTATACCCACACCACAATGGTGGAGAGGGTACCCTCTAATACGTATTATGCATTTATGCTGATGTATGTTACACCTTAAAGTATACCGGTCGACTCAGAACTACTTTCTGAATTGATCTAACGGTGCCTCTCCCGCGGCTGTCCACGTAACCTTGTGACAAAGTACAGGTCGCAATTTTGAAGATTATTTAATTAAATATGGTACATAGGTTCTAATTGGCACAAGGACCAAGCCTATTGAAGGTGGAAACGGAATGAATCGGTTCATAATTTCCTAGAGCCCCTATACAAGCTGCTTTCCGGAATAGGGTCTTTGTGCCCACTATCAAATTTTAATGAAACTTAAAACAAAGATAGATCCATATTTATATGGACACATAAGCTATGCATTTTAAAAAAAATAGGACCTCGAGGAAATTTAAAATATAAATAGATCCCTATTCATATAGCCACATTAGTTAAGCTTTTTTCAAAACATGCAAAAATGTGTTATTTTATACTGTGGTGTATCATATGGTCGGGCTTGACCGACTGTACTTTCTTTAGACTTAATTTGTTGCTGCTGTTGCATTTCTCCTCTCATTTGTTTACAAGCACACTGACAGGCACGCCTCGCTAACGATTTGTCACTTTTAATGCAACGTGACGTCTTCAAGTAACTAACGATCTAAAACGACCCGGTTATTAATACAACGAAAAAAATGCAGGGTTGGACAATTAAATATTAATTTTAAACATTTTTTGGTATAAAATTTTCACACAAAATAAAACAAAAATTTTTTTAGAAAACTTTTTGGTATAAAAATTAATTTTTTTTTAACAATTGTGATTTTTAAACTGTTGGGATTTAATTGAAGTTTTTGGCAGGCGCCGCAGTGGCGCAAAAGGTAGAACGCAAAGAATTCTGATGATGGGAAAGGGGTTATTCTCGAAACATCAAAATTCGCCCGAGTTCAATCCCGTGTTCAATCAAGAATTAACAAAAAAAAAATACAATTCATTTCATATTGTTAATTCCTTCCTTCAATAATAATAATTTAATGAAAATTAAATTTGATGAACTTAATTGAAATATCAAAAACTTCAATTAATTTTTTTTGTTTTTAAAGTTGTATGTCTACTATTTTTACTTTAATTTTGCCTAAATGTGTTTTCAACGAAAATAAAAGCATCCGTACGATTCAAAATATGACAGCATTCTAACCGACACGAAAAAAAGTCTGTAAGATCTGTTGTCAATGTCCACACTATCACACCAAAAAAAAAAAAAAAACAATATGATTCAGCCATGATGAAATAAACAGGTGGCACTACTACGCCAGATGACGATTTTTTGCTCTTGTATTGCTTGTCTAGTCTTGTGTCAAAGTTTGGTTTATGTTTACAAAAAGTCCACGTTTTGTGCTGTGATTATTGTATTGTATTAAAAATTTTGATTATTTAAATTAAAAAAGATAGTAACCATAGTGAAATAAAAATTGGCTAAAAATTAATTTATTTCATTGCGTTTGGCGGCAAAATTTGATTTTAGTTTAATATAATTTTTGACGTATACGGAGACTTATTTTTAATTTTTGTTGTAATGTTGTATTTGTTGCCGTAGTGCTGCCACCTACTTATTCCACCATGGATTCAGCTCATTTACAAGAAAATGCAACTCTGATTGCATGGAATCTATAAAGGTACATTTACTTAATGTATGGACTAGAGAAGCCTATGCTGGCTGTCCTCTTTTGTATGTTCTTTCTTAATAAATATATATAGCTTCGTAATGTCATTTTGGCATTAAGAAGACATATAAAACTAACAAACAAGTAAGAGTGCTTTATTCGGCTATGTCGAGTCTTATATACCATTTAACATGGTGCGATAAGAAAAGAAAATTATATAAATACCATTATTTAGATATAAAAAAATCTATTTTGTGCTACGCTTTCCTTTCTACCTACCTTTCTTCTTTCTACGCCCACTTCTCCAATCCCGCCAACATTTTGTCGGATTTTCTGTATTTTTAACCAAGATGCTTGTACCTAATTTGCCGTTCTTCAGATGCACAAAAATCTAAAATGTCTTTATGCCACGCCCACTTTTCTAATCAGGCCCACATTTTGTGGGATGTTGTGTGTTGATTACCGAGATGTTTGTACATAATTTGGAAACTTTGGTTCTATCCGTTCTCCAGAAATAAAGAAATTTATAATATGTTTGTGGTTTTAGAAGACCGCTAGTAAAATTTTATTCAGAAAATATTCATAAAACAGTTTTACCCTCTAAAGTGCCGTTTTAGAATACTTTTGTGTGGAAGATGGATAACGTACAATAATTACCCCTTAAAATGAGTGTTAGAGAGTTAATATATTGTAAAAAAAAGAATCGCCACACAATTCTACCAAAGCTATCTGAAATTATTTTTTAGCTAAGAAGCACATTTAGTATATTTTTTTTTAACTTGTACCAAACGCCTTTTCAAAAAATTCAAAAAATTTAGGGACCGAAATTTCGGAAACCTGAGCTAACTTTTCAAACCCCTTTGGCAGATTTGATGTTAAAAAAGTTTCACACGGAATAACAAACTTAGTATGCCCTCATTTACCACTAGTTGTGGAGGGTACGAAAACAAGTAAAAACAGTTTCAGCCAAGACGAATAATATTTTGCTCCATACTATATAGAACCTTTACAAGAGGAGGATCTCATTAAAATAACAGTTTTGAAACAAAAAACAAATATTTCAATTAAAATCGTTTTATTAACGTTAAAAAAAATCCCTTATTTGACAATACCTTTTTTAGTACAAATTATTTGTTTTTCAAAAATTGTTAATTGGAATATTAATTCTAATTCAAATTACAACATGATAACTAAAATTTCCAGATTCTATTTATTATTTGTTTTTATGAAACCGGAAATTTTATTAAAAAAGAACGCTAGTGGTGATGGTGGGTATAAAAAGGGAAAACCAGCGTAGGCTTCTGTTGTGCCTATACCTTGTGTAATGTACCTTACATAAAACAATTGCCCTTTGATACGGAGTGTAACATTTAGAAAATTAACAAATTTTTGTACATTTTTTTGTATTATAAGCCCCATTCCTGTTGTCTTGGTTCCCTACACCACTCCGTACGTAGATCTTTGTCAACACTAACCATCACCACAGAGATACACACATATAAACATGCATTTGCCCTCCAAGCAATTGGTAGTGTTTTTCGATTGTCTACGAATTTTAACTACTTCGGCACATTTGGTAGATAAACTGTAGATTTTGCGGAATTTAAAGGGGGTGTTCACGGTCAAAATGCTTGTCATGCGGGCGAATTCACTCGAGTATGTGTGCTGGACGTAATGCTAGGAACACAACTGGGACGAACGACGAATTTCGCCCAACACGACGAATTTTTCAGTAAAAATTCGCTGAGTAAATTCGTCGTATGAAGCACAATAACGACGAATAACAAGCAGCTTTTATAATTGAGAGAGTTGATTGCTGTTTGTGCAAAGATAGAGAAATAGTGTGACCATATTCAAAAAAATAATGCTTAAAAATAAAAAGATAATCAAAAACACAACTAAAAACTATTTTTATATATTTTAAATTCTATGCAATGAAAAAAAACAATTATTTAAGTAAAAAGTAACTTTTTTTTACTAAAATACTTCTAAACTAAAACCAAATATGGTCACCTAGTACGTATGAAATATAAATAAATCTATTGCAAAGACGCCGCGTATGACGAATTTCGCCGGACGCTATTATTGTGTGTATTTTCATATACACCAATATGTTTTATTTTTGACGACGAATATTCGCGGCCAAAAATTCGTCGTTCGTCCCAGTTGTGTTCCTAGCATAATATTCTTTTAATTTTTTAATTTTTCATACAGCATTGTCGGTGTCACACATACAAACACATTTTCACTAATACTACCATAGCGCTTGATGAGAAAGGCCCCTGCAAACAATATCGATCGAAGAATTATCTAAATAGTGTCCCCATTTAGAAAATTGTTTCACTTTTGCTATTCAGTTCTTATAGATGTAGTTATTTACATTAAGAATCTACTAATCATGTAAAACGCAGCGCAACGCCAAAGAATTACATTGAAAGCACAAACAATGTCATAAATATTTTGTAATTTTTTTGTTGCTTTCTACATAAATTCATGCACCGTTTTAAAATTTTCAACGCCACAAGCTATGCAGCGTTTGAAATTTTAAAACGCAATGTGAATTTCTGTAGAAAGCAACAACAAGATTACAAAATATTTTTGACATTTTGTCAATTCACAAGGTATCCTAACATGTCATATTGTCAAAATGTCCTAATATTTCACAATGGTTTAAAAATATTGTTGTTGGTTTGTTAACAAAAAGTGTCTTAAATAAATAGAACGTTGCTTGCTGTGTTTATTGTGCTGTCGTAATTAATCAGAAAAGTCCAGCGCTGAGCGGCTGAGCCGTACAACAATATTTTTAAACCATTGTGAAATATTAGGACATTTTGACAATATGACATGTTAGGATACCTTGTGAATTGACTAATTGTTTGTGCTTTCAATGTTATTCTTTGGCGTTGCGTTTCGTTTTACATGACCAGGGCATTAAGTTTAGTTTAACCACCGTTTAAACACTCACTGTTTTATTAGCCATAAGCAGTGTGGCCAGGTCTAAAAAAATTTTACAGCTAAAACTGGCATTAGACATGGCCAAAAAATGCTAAAAATTACTTTTAAAAAGTGCTAAAATAATGCTAACATTTTTTAAAGATTTTTGTTAAAAATTTATTACCAGTATAAAATTTTATTCGAAACTAAATACATTTCAGTGAATAATTTTGTAACGAAATTGAAATAAATTGTTATATTGAGACAAGTGGCCAGATTTTGGAAAAGTGACTAGATTATTGGTAAAGCATACTTATAAATATGTAGCATAGATAGTTGAGATTAAATTTTAAATTTAGGTGGCCATAAAACCTCTGATATATGCAAAATTTAAACGATTTATTTCTATGATATTCAAAATTTTTTATATTATTTTATTTTTTATAGTTTAAAAAAAGTTGAAACTTTAAGATAATTATTTTTTTAGCAGTTCAGAGCAAACAATTTTTTTAAACATTTTTATCTAAATACAAAGTGAAATTTCCTTGTACTTTTATATCATAATATCAAAGGACGAATAATGTTTACAATTGACATGATAAGGGCATTTCAAATATTCCTTGAATATTCTACTTTTTTTGAACAAGACAGGTTTCTTAACATAAGAATTATCAATTTTCATACGAAATTTAATTTTGGGTACAACTATTTCTAGTCAAAATGTTTTAGAATTTATAAAACTTGGGCGAAGGATAGAGGGCTGGGGGTAAACCCGGCGAAGACTGAGCTGGTTCTTTTTATCAGAAGGTACAAGATAGAGGGTTTAAGGGGCCAGTGTTGGATGGCGTCGAGTTAACTCTATCTGACTGTGCTAAGTACTTGCGTAACTTCCTCGACTGTAAACTGTCTTGGAGAAGAAACACCCAGGAGAGGATGAAAAGAGGACTCAATGCCTACTACACATGCAGAAACTCCATCGGTAAGAATTGGGGACTAAGACCAAATATGGTAAACTGGATTTACACATCGGTGGTTAGGCCTATTCTTACCTATGGATGCACTGTTTGGTAGGATGCGTTGAGAGTGGATAGCTATAGGAAGATGCTCAACAAGGCCCAGAGGAGTGCATCTCTTGGCATCACTGGTGCAAGGAGAAGCACGACACAGGCGGCGTTGGACATCCTACTACATCTGTCCCCCATTGAAAATTATATGAAGAGTGTGGCTGCCAGGAACTTACTAAGACTCTACGAGTCTTCGTTGATTAGACCTAGGCGGGATGACCACACAAGGATTCTATACGAAGTGGGTCTGCTTGATCAGGAAAGTATTCTGGGGGAATCTCGGATCATAGGAGTGTGACCTTGGACTTCGGTGTAACACCACCGGTGGAGTTGCCGGATAGGGAAGTTTGGCGTGGATCCAACGGACTGTTTGAGGGGTGGGCAGTATATACGGACGGGTCCAAGATGGACACTGGCACTGTGGCTGGTGATTATATTGCTGACACTGACGTGAAAAGGTCATTCAGACTCCCGGATGAGTGCAGTGTCTTCCAGGCTGATATCCTAGCGATCTGGAGGGCGACGAAAGTGATACTGGGTCACATCGTAGGGGGATCTGTGGTGACAATCTACGTCGATAGTCAGGCTGCGTTAAGAGCATTGTCGAATTATACGGTGCGATCGTGCCTGGTTGCACGGTGTATGAATGCTCTGAGGGAGCTCATGTTGGATTGCAACGAGGTGACGGACGAACTCGCGAGAGGGGGTTCGAATCTAGACTTGGTGGTAAGGGACGGGGGGTAAAACCCCCCTTATGTCACTGCTATGGGGTGATACGGGAAAGATCCCGTGATGCCGTTAACCGCTCCTGGATGGATAGAACGGATTGCAGGGTGTCGAGGGCCTTATGTCCCGGATTGGACGCAGGTGCAACCAGGGTTCTTTTAGGACTGGATAGGAGTAGTCTCAGGACCCTTATAGGGTTCCTGACGTGGCATTGTTCTGTTAGGGCTTTTATAAGTAAATGGGACATTGCGATACCGGACTTCTGCAGGTTGTGCGGGGATGCCGAGGAGCTAGAGACGGTGGAGCATGTGCTGTGCCACTGTCCTAGGATGCACGGACCCAGGCAGAAATGGCTAGGGGCTAGATTTCACGACGAACTGGGGTGTACCGCTGGATGTAATCCAACCGATCTGCTGGGGTTTGCCAGGGAAATAGGACGGCTGTTTCTGTTGGGGTGACCATAGGGGGAATTTGTCCAATGTATCTACTAATTGGTACCAAGCCTTAGGTCTATTTTCTACTCTTCTTCTTTACTTCTCTTTTTCCTTTTCTCCTTTACTGAAGGGATTCACAATGGACCTCATTGGTCTCCAAGGGGATATGCGCCCTTGGGCGCATAACCCTTTCTAACCTAACCTAACCTAACCTATAAATTTTTTTTAGTAAAATCAATAAAACTATTCGTCCAAATTTTGTAAATAAATAATGCTAAAAAAGCTAAAAAAAACATTTTCCAAAAATGCTTAATAAAATGCCAAGTGGTAAATGAAAATTTCGCAGCGAAATAAAAAATTGAAATGCTAAATTTATCTGCAAGAATGCCAAAATGGCCAGACTAGCCATAAGTGCATTCCTTAAGTAAATATTACCATAGGTGGAAACTTCTTCCCGAACGATGTATCTACATTAATAAGAATTGAGTAGCAAAAGCGATTAGATTATTTTTAAAAATATATCTACATATACATATATATCTGTGTTGTAACCAAAACACTAAAATCCTAAAAAGTACTCTTTTTTTTTTATAATTCAGTTTGTATATATATGTATATATGTTATTTGTATACATATATATTTATTTATATAACTTTTTTTTCTTCTTATACCATGGTGAAGGGTATATAAGATTCGGCACATCCGAATATAGCGCTCTTACTTGTTTTTATTCAGTTATTAATCATAAACAATAACAAAAAACACTGGGATAGTGTGTAGGAGAAATGTTCACTTAAGAGGGTATTTTTCTAAACCGATCCCATTTTTAAGAAAAAGAAATAAAAAAAAGGCAGACAATTGTTTGCTATACTCTTCTCGTTATGCAACGTTTATTTAAAAGTTTAAAAAAAAGGTTTACGCTTAGTTTTAAAATTCTATGAATCTTTAGGTTAAATTAATTAAATGAATTAATGTTTTATGTATTAAAAACATATGGAATATTTGTTTTTCGAAATCAATTTCTTGCCAATAGAAAATTGTCTTTTCCTTTAAAAATGTTCATTCAATTAAAATGTGTAAAAAAGTATTACGAAAGTTTTTTGTTATCATCAGGTGGTTATTTACAACTTTCTCGTTTGTCATGATGAGATAACACTGCACTCATAGAAAAATGTATCTTCATATTGATTATGCCCTAACATCAGAATTGTGACATCAATGTTATAACAAATGGTATCAATGAGGAAAAAAGTGATATCAATCCAATGACGAACGTAATCCTAATATTTTGTCATATTTCAGGCGTCATCTACATTTTGTGTACACTGATAGAATAGGCGCCATAACGCTGATGCATTTTGACATCAGTGCAGACAAGCTGTCATCAGTGCGATGACAAACTGTCATCAGTGCGATGACATAATATATCATTTCATCATTTTGATGACAAATTCTCATCAGTGCAATGACAAACTGTCATCAGTGCAATGACAAACTGTCATCAGTGCAATGGCAAACTGTCATCAGTGCAATGACAAACTGTCATCAGTGCAATGACAAACTGTCATCAGTGCAATGACAAACTGTCATCAGTGCAATGATAAACTGTCACCAGTGCGATGACATAATATATCATGTTATCAGTACGTTGACTAATTGTCATCAGTGCAATGACAAACTGTCATCACTTCGATGACATAATACATTATGTCATCAGCGCCAAAACAACTGTCATCCGTGCGATGACATAATATATCATGTCATCAGTGCGATGACATAATATATCATGTCATAATATGTTATTTTCATGTTTAGAGAGTAAAATTAGAAGCAAAAATTCCCATATTCTATTTTTTTTAATTATTTATTTTAATACATAAAATTTTTAAAGTAGAATTATTACGAAAACCATATCGAGCATGCTGCTGGTGTCTTATAATTGAGAGTTCTTCTGTTACCAAAGGGCGGAATACAACAAAAGTGAAACAAACATGTGTAAGGGGTAAGTAAATAATGATATTCTCGCAATATGACTTATGGTCAATTACAATGACTCAATTTGATTATAGTTTGTCATCGTACTGATGACATTTCTGTGATGCCAATGTGTAATCACATTGATGACATAATTTAAATTTTTGACCCTGATGGCAATTTGGCCAAGTGATGTTAAGGCTGACATCACAGGGATGTAAAGTGTCATGGGGTCAACTTTTCATAGTACATTTTTATTTATTTTTATTTCATCGACTGTCCTATGCAACAAGATTAAATCTTATAATTACAGCATAGGATTTTATAAGGCTAAACAGGTTAATTTGTTGTTTGTAAGAATTACATATAAAATTCAAAATAAGATTATATAATATAAAATATGTAAGTATATATCGTCGTCGAAAATCCAAAAGTACGTATCATCAAAAAAATCAAAATCGTGTTTTTGATTGATTATGATTCATTAGGTTAAACTACATGCCTCTACCAATTTTTAGACTTCTGTGACCAAAAACAACGATTGTCCATAATTCAAAATAACGTATCAACATGTTCATGATTTTCATATGTCAAAAGAACGTATCACACTTGGGTAGGAAATGTAAAAAAATATTTGAATTTTTTAAATAACATAGCAAGCATTTATTTTTGTTATTACTAGTTATTAGCGTTGATTTCGTTTACCATTAAAAAGAATTTCAGTTTATATCAAACTTAAAATTGCAACAGAAGTGAAAAGTGTGGTAAAAATAAAAAAAAATGTGTTCTAATATAGAAAATATTTATGATGACAATGTACATTGTTCCAAAAACACAAACAAAAAACAAGAAAATAAGCAAAAGCGTATGAATGGACAAAAATATGAAGGTTTGTCACGGGGAATAGTTTGTGAAAGAAAGCCAAGAGAGATGAAAGCTGGGTGCACTTCGAAATATTGTGAAAAATGTTCAACACGGCATTGTTCCCTCTTTTCCGAAAGTGTGAGAAAAGAAATATTTTATCGTTTCTGGCAAATGTCGTGGGACCAAAAAAAAATGTATGTTACCGATAGAATTGAATGTTCTACCAAGAAGCGGACATACGTAGAAAATTCGCGCCGAACATTTTCAAAATCATATTATTTAAACAAAGAAACCGCCCGCCTGCAAGTATGTAGTAAAATGTTTTTTTCAACCCTAGGAATTTCAGAATCAGGGGTTAGGAAATGGGTGAACTTCAGTGAGTTACATGTTACACAAATGGGTCCGGAAAACCAAACAAAATTTAGAACTGAAGCCAAAAGAAATACCACCCAAGGAAAACGCTATGAAACAAGGTTAAATTATTTAAATAAATGGTTAGACGCAATTCCAAAGATAGAGTCGCATTACCGACGTCAACACACAACTAGATTGTACTTTCAGACGGATTTTAAATCTTACAAAAACGTATATGAAGTATATTCTAAGAAATGTGAGTCCCTCAAAGAAAATGAAATATCTCCTGTATCTTTCCCAAGATTCATGGAAGTTTTAAAAAAACGTAACTATTCTATTTTCAAACCCAGAAATGATATGTGTGACACTTGTATATCATATGAATCTAAAAATATTTCACAAGAGCAGTACGAGAGCCACAGAAAACAAATCGACAGTATGAGAGAAGAAAAATTAAATGACATAGAAAGTGCTAAGGCGAATTTATGCCTACTGTTATGTATAGACATGCAAGCTGTAAAGCTAATTCCACAGTCAAAAGCAAATGCTTCATATTACAAAATGAAGTTGCAAGTTCACAACTTTACTATTTATAATATTGTAACTCATCAATCTGACAACTATGTCTGGGATGAAACTGAAGGAAGCCTCGTTGCATCCACTTTCGCCACTATTCTAATAAAATATTTAAGAAACGCAATCCTTGATAGGAAAAATTTTCACCATATTATTATATATTCAGACGGATGCTTCTACCAAAATCGCAATGTGTTGTTATCCAATGCTTTGATTTCCTTTAGTGTTGAAAAAAACATTACTATTGAACATAAATATTTAATCGTAGGACATACACAAATGGAGTGCGATTCAACACACTCTCTTATTCAACGTAAAATTAATAACAAGCAAATAAATTTACCATCACAACTCGTTGAACTAATAAAGGATTCGCGACAAAACCCATTTCCACTTAACGTTCATCACCTTGAACATGATTATTTCCTGGATTACGAAGCTGTTCCCAAGCGATACCATCTATTCGACCAGGTAAAGTATAACAAAATAAATAAATATATCTTTAAACAATTAATTTGTTTAAAAATGTAGGTAAAAAGTCTGGAGACCCTACGGTTAATATGATACGATCTTTGGGTTATGATTCATCGGGAACCATTTATTTTAAAACAAACATTGAGGAAGATTATAAGGTTCTTCCACAACGGGGTGCCAATAAATCTGAATGTACCCATCCTAACCTCTTGCATCCTGAAAGATTAAAAATTTCTAAAAAGAAATGGCAGCATTTGCAGGACCTGAAATTATTACTTCCTTCGGACTGTCATTATTTTTATGATAATATTCCATTTGAGTATTGAATTGTTTTCTCTTCTGTATATTATTTTTTTAATGAAATTGAATTCTTTATGTTTTGTATTATTTTAATTATAAAATTATTACTCTAAGTATTAATCTTAGAAAAACTTTATAATGAATTGTTTTTTTTATTTTGTAACTAATTTTTGTTTAGTTAAAATTAATACTTATTATTAAAAGAAGTCATAAGTTTATTTTAAATAAAAGATGATAAATGCCCTAAATGTTTTATTAAAACTGAAACTGTTAATAAAAATTACTTAAAAATTACTTTATATTTGTAACGTATGTTTCACTTTTGTTTAGAAAAATTATGATGATACGTACTTTAGTTTCAGAAAACACAAATTCAAAATAACGTAACATACATAACTGCAAAAATATTTCGAAAAATAATTTTTTTCCTTGGGAAATAGTTTTGTTGTTGTATTTTAAGCCCATGTTCAATTATTTGTTTTTATATCTGAAACATTTTTCATTTTATAACGTTTTTTGCTTGCCCTGTAAAATTATGAAAAGTGATGTTACGTACTTTTGGATTTTCGACGACGATATAATGTTTATAATATCTAATTTAAACATTAAACATTTTGGCAAAAAGAAAAAAAAAATAAATTAGAATTTATTATTATAAAGATTATCAGGAAAAAATAAAGAAAATCATAAAAATCATGAAACAAAAACCATTAAACAAAATCATTATAGAAGTTAAGCGTATGATTTCAGAACTTCAATTTTAAATTTTGATGCGTTACTATATAGCTGGATGTGATATGGCAGTTCGTTCCAAAGTCGTATGGCGTTGATAAAAAATTGCCAATCCTTATTTGGTATATAGACCAAAAATTTTTTTTGTAAGGGTCAATATAAAATTTGATAGGTAAATTTTTTCTATTAAATTTTCATTCAAATTAAAAAATTTTTAAAATTTAAGAATTGTTTTTGACAATTAAATTTTCATGTATTGATTTTTTTAAAAATAATTTTTTTTTTTATGTCAAAATATATCAGCGTTATGACGCCTTTTCTATCAGTGTGGTGTATATTATTTAAACATTATTCTGATACTTAAAAAAACTAAATTTAATTTTAAATATAAAAATCGTAAGAATAAAGAAATGGGATCGTTTGGAATTTTGTGCATACTCGAAAATTACTGCTTTGGTCTGCCCCTATTTCACAAATAGGCTGCAAATTCTTAACACTAGAAAAACTTGATATCACCTTCGCTATGGATATTAAACAAGTTGGATCATTTGCTCAAAAATTTATGGAACATGGGAGCGTAGTTTGCAAAATTTTTGCTAAAGGTACCCATACATTTGTAATATTATTGTTCAATGATGGATACTGTACAATTAAACTGGCTGTGTGTATATCATATTAGTAGTTGGCACTACATATTGGATAAAGTCAAAACTCTTTTGATTTATATTGCGCAAAAATAAATAGTTATTAATGTGTTGCCAACATTGTACAATACGATACATACATACATACGATACATGTCTGCGTTGGTTTTGCTTACTTTTTCATGTTTTCAATAAAAAATTGCGCCATATACATATTTGTTTTTTATATTCCCCAATTTATAGAATTATGTATAGCAAACCAACAATAACAATACCAATAAAGTACCCAATAATATTGCAAATGTGTGGGTACCTTAATACTTAAAAAAGTAATACATTAAAATCTGAGCAGTTAAGTAAAAAGAGTGCTTAACTGTGGAAAAACTGAATTGGGAAAAAACTAAAATCATGAAAGCCCAAATTCGGATGTCTTGAAAAATTTAAACAATTCCGCAAATCGGGATATAAGAATCGGAAAACAGTAGATTCCGCAAATAAAACAAAATGGGATTGGATTGCAAAAGAAAGAATAGAAAGTCCGTAAAATTATAGAATTCCAAAAATAAAATAGGAAAGGCCGAATGCAAAATAGGTATTATGTATAGAATTGAGAAACTGTTAATTAATGAAAGATAAAATTTACTCATAGAAATCATTAAAGTAATCGAAAAAAAAAGTTTAAATATATCCGAAATCGGGGAAGAGCTAAAATCAATCGTTTCGCGAAAACGTTAAAAATGCAACAGTTTTGAATAAAGTTGAAACAATAAATAAGTAATTTTCTTAAAGGCGAAAATGCGAAACAAAATTCATATAATTTTTAAATTGCAAATAACCGCTAAAATCTGAACTACAATTAAAAATATCAGCGAGAAAAAGGAAAAATCGCTAAATTAAGTGAAAACATAACATAATTAAAGCACGAAACATTTTTAAGCCAAAATAAACAAAATGTAATCGTTAAAAAGGCAAAAAGACCAAAAATTTAAAAAATAGTCTGGGTTCACACCATGAAAGTTTTCTTTCAGAAAGTCTGAGTTTATTAGCGAGAGGGGTAAGAAGAATACGAGTATCATGTTCTCCTCCACTCTCCTCGACAAAAAAAAACGTAGATTTACACTAGATTCGAAAAAAGAGATTACGAATCTCAAAAATGGAAAAATAGGGAAACATTTAAGAATGAATTTTTTTTTTTTTTTTTAAATTTAAAAAAAGATAAAAATAACAAACTGTTTTATTAACAAGAATCTTATTAAGAAAATTAACACAAACTGAAAATTTAAAAATATGTATCAAAATTTTAAGGCGTTCCTTATTTTGAAAGATATTGCACAAAATTCGAATTTTAGTTAAAAGAATATCAAGAAATACCAGACAAATATACTTCACAGAACAAATCATTTTACTTAATTTCACTACTAACACCTCACTGTGCTTAATTAAAATAATCAAATTTAACGTTTTAAAGTATTTTTTAAAATATTACTTGAAACTACTTTTGAGATACAAGCCTGCTCTTTCAAATACAGCCCGCGATGTCATCTCTAAAATAATTGACATTTAAACTCCTCTCATCTAGGGATGGGAAAATTAAATTAAAAATATGTCGATATACATCATATCGGTGTTTTTTAAGAGTATCAATATTAATTTATATATATCGAATAAGTTAGAAGACAAGCGGCATCACCTACCATTTCGTTAATAATTTAAATGTTTTCAAAATATAACTTAATAATTTATAGTTAATAAATTTGCAAATCGTTGTATAAAATCATAAAATTATGTTTTTAATATGTTGTTGTTCTCAATGAAGTCAAACAACTAATGCAATTATTTACTGTATCCAATTTGCTCATTTTCCTTAAATGGATAGATTGTCAATAAAAATGTAAAAAAATATTTATCGAACGTAGCTTAAATTATTACAAAATTTAAAAACTCAATATATTATGTACAAACTTATTACATGTAATTCCATTGTTACTTTTTATTGTGTCTCTTTATTTTAAATTTAATTTTACAATTAAAAAAAAACTTCAATAAAAAATTTAATCAAAAATGAAAAAGAAAATAAGCGAAGATTACTAAAATAACTGTTCGTTGATTTCCAAGACCACATTTTATTTTTCGCCATATGGAATCCTAAGTATGTTCACAATGGACCGCATTGGTCTCCGAATGGAGGTGAGCCCTTGGGCGCAATACCCTTCTTAACCTTAACCTAAGTATATTACAAAAAGTTTAAATGGGTTTAAATAAGTCACGAAAGTATCAAATTACCTTAAAATTTAAATTGCACTACAAATAGTACCAACTTCAACTAGAAATGTTTGATTGTTTTAGTCAAACCAGCCCTAATCAAATACGGACATCAGGAGCACTCAGAACTCTCCCCTGGCAATCTTCTTCTTTTATCCGGCACTACAAACTATACAGCCAATGCAACCCATTCGAACGATACTAAGGAAGCCAGGCAGATCAAAATGTCGACAATTCACACAAAATTTTACAGGATCTAATTTTCTTTCTAAGTCTTAAGAAAAAGTACCTACATACATTATTTGTTTTTTTTTTTTTTTTTTTTTTTTTTTTTTTTTAAAAACTTCCACAAGAAAGATATAATTATTTTCACAAGCCAACTATTTTTTCTACAAAAACCACATAAAATATTTTTTGTAAGTTTCTTCGCCTTCACTATGCAAAGTATGAAACTGAACTATTAAAAAAATTATCGATTATATCTTTTTTTAATATCGATATTTGTGCCCATTCCCTCTCTCATCTCTAATACTAAAATAAATATATTATTTTTCCATCCCTATCCAACGAACTGCTCTCAGCAAAATTTTGTGGTTCGCGTACGAACGATCGAAAGAAACAGAAGACAAATATTTCCAACTTTTGTCAAATATTTTTGCATAATTATTGGATTTTCCATTAAATAATCTTTTAATAGAACTAAATACGTGCAAAACAAAACGATGGCTGCCAGCTCGAGAGTTTTGCTTAAAGTACGCGGTAAGTATTTGGACAGAGGACACCCAAAGAAAATTTATTTTAAAGTGAAACTAATTTAAAAAAATTATATAACAAAATTGAAAAAATTATGTAGGAAATTAAACAGAAATTGCACCGGTGTTCAGATGTGTGCGGAAAAAATGTAATATTGAATAATGATAAGGTCAAATAGATGTGTACAATAATTAACTTTATTTCTAATAAAAACGCAACAACAACAATTATAATACAAAAGTTTAGACCAATCTAAAAAAACTAAACAGTGCAAAGGGAAAGGAGAAAAAGGAACTCAGTGACCGAAATTTTTTATCTAGAGAAATTCATTAAAACAATTTATAATAGTTTGAGTGTGTTGGAAAAACCAAATTTTATTAATTTAGCTATTTTAATGAAGATTAATTAAAAGTGTTCATTGGTGATTTAATTCATTTTCAGATGGCTTGGTTTCGGCCGTACGCCACAGCTCCCAGTACAACCAGACACGTGCCAACTTAATGTTGAACGAAAACTCACGTGTCATTTGCCAAGGTTTCACCGGCAAACAAGGCACCTTCCACAGTCAACAGGCTTTGGAATACGGCACCAAATTGGTAGGTGGTATTTCACCCAAAAAGGGTGGCACCACACACTTGGGTTTGCCTGTTTTCGCCAGTGTGAGTAATTCTATTTATTATATTCTTATTTGATTAAAAAACTTTTGTTTTTTTTAGGTTGCTGAAGCCAAAAAGGCTACAGATCCTCATGCTACTGTTATTTATGTACCTCCACCTGGTGCTGCTGCTGCCATTATGGAAGCTTTGGATGCAGAAATTCCGTTGATTGTCTGTATTACTGAAGGTGTGCCCCAACACGATATGGTGCGCGTCAAAAATGCCTTGTTGGGCCAAAACAAATCACGTTTGGTCGGTCCCAATTGCCCCGGTATTATTGCTCCCGAAAGAGTAAGTTTTTTCTTTCAAGATTTTTAGAAATAATTGCGCAAGAATTGAGTTTTTAGGAGATTGTAGAAGTGGGAAGGAAAAAAAGGTTTCATTTGCTTTTTCCTCTTATTAACTCAAGATTTACTCAAGTAAACTTAATGTACATATCTAAATTTTAAAATTTATTTAAGGTTTAAATGTTAGTTCAACGAGTAATTTTTCCGGTCGCGTTCTAAAAAAACGGGTAGTTTTTGTGATATTTGAAAATTTTTAGCTTTAAGAAAGTTTATTAATATAATACGTTCGTAAATGCATCGCTAAATCAGTGTTTTCAATATCAATGAAGAAGATGTAGACCAAAAAATTGTCAAATACTCCACAAAACATTATAGTCACACAATAAAAAAAATATAATTACTCTTTTATCGGCATTAAAAAAAGTGTGCTTTCCTGCTGCAGTGATGCATTTAGGAACGGACCCTCTATGTGTTTGGTTGTATGTTAAAAGCTGCATGACGAACTCTTTTTTTTTAAATAATTATTCAAAATTTTTAAAAAGGCTCAATAACCTTCAATATTTAATAAGAAATTTTTGGTCTAGTCATCTTGTTTTTAAAAAGTCCCGTAATTCATTAACCAAATAAGGTGTTCCAAATAAAATCTAAACTCTTTTAAATTAAATAATACTAATTTTTAATTATTCAATAGTTTAAAATCATAATTGTCCTTTTTTTAATATTTCAAACAAATTAATATCTGCTAAAACCGGTAAAATTGCAATTTATTTTATTATACATTTTCATATACCATATAAACTGATAATTTATACAAAATGAATTTATTTATTTATACCTCCATATTTGTTTATAATAAATGATAGTGTTTTGAATAAATCAATTTACATACACTCATGATCATAATAATAAGTACACTTTAATATTCCCTTCTTAAAACAAAACAAAATCATTTTTATGAAACTGAACAACAAAAATAGCATACATTTATTCCTTGGATCAAATTAATACAAAAACTTCAACCTTTAACATAAATAGTAAATAAAACTAAAAAATATTCAGATACGGTTTTAAGTTATAGCATGTCATTTGTTGATCATAATATTGGGTGCATTTCAATGATGCATAAAATTCATAACACACCTTTATTTAATTTTCTGAAATACCTTTTAATAATACGGTTTACAACTTAACTCAGTTGAGTTCAATTTTAAAAAACTGCTAGTGACAAGTTGTAATTTTTTGATGTTTTTGTTAACCCTGCAGCCACATGATCAATTATTTCTTGATAGTCTTTTACATATACTGTTTGTCAAAATTTACATAAATTGAAAGCTGTGACAGGCTGCACGGAATTTGTGAGCAATTTACTTTCAAGATGTCATCAAGAAAAAATTTTATAAAAACCAATGAAAAATTTGCTAACTAAACTTGTAATCAGCTGTTAAATTGAACGTGAAATTGCCAAACAACTGGAAAGGTAAAATTGAGAGCAATCTGGTGGTCAATTTAAAAAGTGAGAGTGTGTTAGTACAAAAGTGAGAGTGTTTTGCAAATTGAAAGGAATTGAAAGGCAATACTTGATCGTGTGGCCTCCAAGTAACCGCACTATAACAGTGTTGTTAACCATAATCAAAAACTGTTAAATTTCTACTGAACTAGAGTTAAGTTGTAAACCGTAATAGGCATTAGTATCCAGTATAGCCGCCTTTAATTTTCACAAGTATCTGCATTCTCTTTGGCTCTGGTTTCTAGTGTTATTACATACCATGCCTTCTTAGTTTTTTCCTTAGCTTCCTCTTAAGTTCGTTCGGTTCAAATCCGGTGATTGGCTAGGCCAGCTTAAAATATTAACATTCAGCCTTATTGAGGTTGTCATTGCCTAAACGACAGTGTCGTTTTTTGTAGTAGATTAAGGAACACAGGTTCTGTTTACTTCAATACATTACAAAAACGACATAGTCGCATACGACAACCGAAATAAGGCTGATAGTCTCCCCTAACCAATTCTTGACCAACGCAGAAGTACATATGCTTTGGGTCATTATTTTGTTGAAAACCCCAAAGCAATGGCATATCCTCAGCTGCATATGGAATCATTATATCTTGCAAAATATATCGGTACCCTACGGCATTTATCGTACCATTAAAAGAAAAAGATCCCCATACCCTAATGTTTACCCCACCATGTTTAATCGTCTGTCTGTAAATCTAACGAGGAATTCTTTAAAAATGTCTCTGGTAGTCATTAACAAACATAATTATTTTTGTTTCATCACAAAATTTTACAAATTCGGTCATAAAAAAATAGGAATTTAACAGTAATTGGTATTTGAAAATAAGTAAATGCTGTGTACCTATCATTATGATTATGAGTGTACATAAATACACAAATACAGACTGCAATCAATATTCACAGATCAAAGTTCTTTTGATTTAATAATAAAAACAAGGGAACTATGTTTTCCTTTAATACGAGTAGCTCTTTATAATTTTTTATTTTATATGGTGGTATTAGCTATCATTAGCTTTACTTGGTGTACCCATATATTTTTCTTTATCTGTTTTAGTTCTTAAAAAAGTCTATACAACCTTTATTTAAATAATGCTGTATCCAAATGCTGGTTTGTTTGTGCTACATAAACAAATGACGAGAGCAGTTTTTTTTTATTTCCAAATGCTCAGCTGACTTCTTTAAATAAGTGAGTCATTATGTTAAGGACTGTTGAAATTGTTTATTATTAAAATATTAAACAACTTAAATTTTAAATCACATTGAAAACTTATAGGTAGTTATTTCAAAGTAAATGTTAAATTCTATATGTACTTATTATGTAGAGCTATGTATAGTTATCTTTAAACGGCACTATTTATTTAATACCATACGATTTTTACTAATACATACAGGTGATGTTATTTATTAGAATAATAAATGTTCTAATTAATATATTTGAAATAGTTGATTGGTTTAACAAATAGCGTATTTGAGAAAAAGTAAATGAGGTATATTATTTAAGTTTCGTTTTTTTATTAATAAATTCTGCTTTCATTGTCAATTAAATATTTTTTTTTTTTTTTTTTTTTTTTTGCCAAATTGAGGGTTTTTATGATTTTGGAACAAATTTTTTATAATATAATATTATCATCATCTTGTAAAATAGTAATAGAAAAAGTCTTATTTTTAAAAATTACTTAAGAAAGTATATTTATCGTAAAGCTTAAAAATAAGTTGAAAAATAATTTGTTATCAAAATATCAATCGGGGTTCAGGAAGAAAAATGTTCATGTGAAACAACCGTGAACTATGTAATTTTAATCGGTGGAAAAAATAGGAAAAAAAAACAGAAAAACAATGGCAGTATTTTTAGACTTTAAACGGGCGGGCGGTTGAAACAATTGATTGACTAATTTTAAATTCTCCAGGTATTCAGAAAAAAGAACTTTAATGGTTTAAGTCATACTTGACAAATAGAAAACAAATATGTAACTGAATCAAACGGTATAATATCAAATGTAATGGATGATTTCGGTGTTCCCCAAGGGTCTATTTTGGGTGCTTTGCTATATATGATATAAATAATTATATCCACCCTTATCGTGGTTGTCAAATTTAAAATGCATCTGCGACTGTTTGGTAATAGATTAAAGATAACGTGGACTTATTTCCGTTAATCTATTACTAAACAGTCGCAGGCATATTTTAAATTCAAAATTACTCTTCAAAATGCTTCAAACTCGTGTAAACAGCAAAATTTCTTCAAAATTTATTGATCAATATTATTGAAATATTCTTTTAATGGGCATAAGATATCCCAATGATGATCACACATTTAAATAACAACTCAATAATTATAACACGTACATTTCTTTAAAGAATAATTTTAATTTTTGCTCGAAAAAATAAAAATCAAAAAATAATTGTTATTTTTGTTCAAAAAAATAAAACTCATAAAATAACTGTTATTTTTGATCGAAAAAATAAAAATCAAAAAATAACTGTTATTTTTGTTCAAAAAAATAAAAATCAAACAATAACTGTTATTTTTGTTCAAAAAAATAAAAATAAAAAAATAACTGTTATTTTTGTTCAAAATAATAACAATCAAAACTTTAAAAATCATAATATTTTATCAAAGAAAAGTTCATAAGAATCAATTTGTTATACTTGAATCAGTTTGCCAGCATTTACTTCTATATGCTTTTTTTGTTTTAAAATTTCAAAATAACTGTTATTTTCGGTCCCTGATTTATATACATACATATGTACATATATAAAAATGAAAAAGCTTATTGTTGGTTCTTGGTTCCCTATAGACTTCTAAACTACTGAAACGATTTTTCTGAAATTTTCATAGCAATTTCCTGATTACCCGCTGCTTAACATTTGATATACATATTTGTAAATTTACAAGCGGACGTGGACCCTCCCGTACAAAAAATTTCTGAATATTTAGAGAACGGTAACGGCAAAAGTTTCCAAATTTGGTACAAATAGCTTGGTTATCGATGTGCAACATCAGTCAAGAAGTGACCGGGGTTGGAGAAGTGGGCGTGGCACAAATAATATTATTTAAATAAGTATTTTTACTAAACTCTCAAATGAGTTCAGATTATTTTAGGGAAAAATCTCTTAAAACTTGAAAACTATTTTTATTTTAAGACCATATTTTGTTATTTTTTTTAATATCTGCGATTTTGTAAAATGATTATCTATTTTCAAAATCTGTTTTTATTGCATCGTTAAGGTGATTTATTTATAGAATTAATAAAGGTATTCACGAAAAGTTGCACCACATAGACAATTTTTTCGACAAACCGATGCAAACTTTTCAGGGTCTAAAGTCTTTATGACACTACATTTTTTATACATTGAATTGATATAGAATTGATGGAAAGAAACAGTAAATGTTGGAAAGAGCAAACTATAAAAAATGTAAACAGAAATTTTTGTTTAGTTTTTCTTTTGTTTTGATTTTATTCATTTTATTAAATGTTGTCAACTTTTCTTGAAATGTCAATTTTAAGTTGAACAATTTTACATTGTTTTTGACATAACTTCATTTTTTATCGATAACTTTAGTAAAATTTTTGACAGTTTGCTATTTATCTTAATACAGCTGAACTCTTTGCACTTGGTAAATTTTTCTATTACATTATATTTGCACTGTTCACCAAAACTAGAACAATGCATTAAAAATGTAGTGTCATAAGGCCTTAAGTAAGTGCAAGCAAGATTATCAGAGTTAAAGCATAAAAATGTTGCAACTTTTTATGGCATTACCAGGTTGAAAAAAATGTTAAAAAAGTACTCATAAAATCAGCTCTACACAAAACAACAACGCAGGACGTACATTTTTTCTTTGAAATTAAAAATATTATAAATTGTAGTGTTTAAAGATGAACTTTGTAAGAATAAAACAATTAAAAAAAAATAAAAAGCGTTAAAAAATTGAAGAAGCAGAAATAATAAAAATACTGTCTGAAAAAATTTTTAGTTAGATATGTTATAAATTCGACTTGTAAATTAATACAATGAATAATTTTGTGTATTTTTCAAGAAGTTACGGTTTCAATTTATTAAAAAAATTATATTGTCAAATGGAAGGTGCGCTGTGTGCGTTGTTTAAAATTGTTTCAGAAAAGCTGAAAATTGAAGGTTAAACAAAATAGGTTGTACACGCCAAATAAGTGCAACTATGCTATTTTGCACAGTTGCAAGGGTAACAAAAATTAAAGTGAATACCTTTAATGATTTTTTGTATTTTGCAATTTTACTGTTTTATTTAAAAGTTACTATTTTTTTTTAAAGAGATATCCTTATAACAAATATAAAATGTATCAAAACAATCTAATTTATTATTGAAAATAATTTTTTGTTACAAATTAAGATAAAAGTTGAAAAATATTTGGCACATGACCAATTATAACACTTTTTTTACTTGTTTAATTTTGCATTAATTATTGCCTAATATGTCAACAATTTTGTAATCAAGAAAATGAAATTAAAATTGATTTTATCTTTTTTTCAACTACAGTGTAAAATTGGCATTATGCCCGGTCACATTCACAAGCGTGGCAAGATTGGCGTGGTATCAAGATCCGGTACCTTAACCTACGAGGCTGTCAATCAAACCACTGAAGTTGGTTTGGGTCAAACTTTGTGCGTTGGTATTGGTGGTGATCCCTTCAACGGTACCGATTTCATTGATTGTCTCGAAATCTTCCTTAAGGATCCCGATACTAAGGGTATCATATTGATTGGTGAAATTGGTGGAGTAGCTGAGGAACAAGCTGCTGAGTACCTGACACAGCACAATACTGTAAGTTTAGGAAAAAAAAACTTAAGAAAAAATGTTTTTCTTTTATTTATTTAATTAAATTGCAGGGTATGAAAGCTAAACCTGTTGTATCCTTTATTGCCGGTATATCTGCCCCTCCCGGCAGAAGAATGGGTCATGCTGGTGCAATCATTTCAGGCGGCAAAGGTGGTGCCGGTGATAAGATTAAAGCTTTGGAAAAAGCCAATGTCATTGTAACCAGGAGTCCAGCACAAATGGGCAAGGAATTGTTTAAGGAGATGAAACGTTTAGAGTTAGCCTAGAAATTAGAAGAATTACGCCAAGCGAAAAGTTGTAAAACATACAAATAAAACAGAAATACACAAAACAAATTAAATAACTCATCAATCGATAACTGAATATAAATAAATTACAAAATAAGAACAAAAACCAACCACCAAAAACCGAAAAAAATTAATTTTGAAAAGAAATGAAAAATGAAACTCAACTAATAAACACCATCAAGAGATTTCCAACACAATCAAAAGAGATTTCCATATTAAGGGAGAGAAAATAATATATATAAAAAACTGCCATCACTAAAAAGCAAGACAAAAAAGGAAACTAATTGATTCATTGAAACAAAATATGTTACTAATTAGAATGTAGTTATTCAATTTTTAGGTTTTTAACTACAAATTTAATGAAAGTAACAAATATTATTATTTTGATAATTATACATTTCTTTTTTGCCATTAATTATACATGTCCAATATGTATTTACATAAATTAAATTGCTTACTATTGTTAAACTTTTCAGCACTTTTTCATTAGATGTAATTTTTAAAACAAAACAAGTAACATATATTCTCGTAATGCACTACATTGTTGTGAATATGGCCTACATTAATAAAATATAAAACAATATTCATTTAAACAATTAAGAAAAAGTGGCAAAAATTTAAGTTTATTCAAGCAAATACATATTTTTGTGTGTGTTTCTTAAAATATTTAAATAAAAACAATAAATAAATAATACTATTATAAATTATAAAAAAGAAAACTTAAATAATAAATGCAAATTATCGTTAAAACTTTAAAGGGAATCTGATTTTAATTTACAGCTATGAAAAACCGCGAAAGTCGGTTATGACAATTTCAAGAATAACAAAAATGTCATTTAATTTATTATTCTTCTACTTTCTCTTACACAGGGGGTCCACCTGAGATAATCAGTCTTAAGGTAGAGTTAGCCGAACGTCCATGTCCCCTAACGAAACGTCTGGTCCGTTTTGTTATTTGCTTACAACGTAAATGCTTACCGAATTTAAATGTCACGTAACGGAATGTCTCAATCTGTATAAATTAGTATTTCTTGCCGTCGTTACGTGACAGTTGTAAAGCAGTGACGGCCTGGTTGTTTATTTAATTGAATGCGGGTATTTTCGTTTTTTTTTTTTTTGTCACTTTTTTCCAGTATATCTATGGACTTTAGTTAGATTGTCATCCGTAATCGACTCATAACACAAATAGTTGCGGACACTCAGATTGATATAAGATTTTGCACAAATTCGAGATATCCAAGGCGAATTCATTACAGGTGATCCTAAAATCCCTGCTGATAACTTTTTTTCTTTAGCTTTATAATTGTTGGATGTCAAAATTTTGTTTATTATCTTTGTTTCCGTTTTGATTTGTTTTGGTTTTTGACATTGTACAATGATTTTACGAAAACAAATTGCTTGTGGTTTTTGTACAAGTTGTACTTGTTGTACTACCGAGATTACCTGGAATGAATTCGCCTTAGAGATATCAGACTACTAAATTTCAGGAAGATCAATCCATAATTTACCATATGCAACATTAAAGCCTTCTCTCGGAAAAGAGTTTAGAACGCCAATGACCATAAAAAAAAATTATTGTAATAAAATTTGGACTGCCATAGTTATACATATAAGACTAAAAATCGCACTGTCAAATATCGTGAAGATCGGTCCATAATTTACCATACGCCCCATATAAACCCCACTAAGAAGTAATAAAATTCAGTAAAATTTTATGAGACAATGAGACAAATCGGCCCATAATTCACCATATGCCTCTCATAAAGCCGACTCTCAGAAAACCCTTTAATACGCCTAAAACCGTAACAAATAATACTATTGCTATTAAATTCGGTCTGTCGGAGTTTCATAAGACTAGTGGGTCGATTAAAACAACTTCAGTTGCGTTGTCAAAAACAACAATATGACTAGTTATGTGGACCAAGAGGAGACGGTAAACGCGGCATCTATTAGACGCTTTATTGTTGTTGCCGCTCGTAAGTATTTTGGAGCTCAGTCTCTTGTTCCAAAACTTCATCTAAGTTTGTCCAAAAGACATGTCCTTTAGGATTTACTGGCACTTCCATCTGTAAAAGCTCAACTGCATCCTGTTCAATTGGGGCCAAGCTTATTTCCTCTGACGGCTCTCCGCCGGTAGTGCATACATTTTTTTATTGTGCGACATTTGGCTTTAAATGTACCCACACTTCTTGCTAAAACTGTTAAATCTTTCTGCGATACGCTTCCATGTAGTTTCAGTGGTGGCTTTTGATTCTGCAAATTTTGAAATCTAAATTTAAAGAAGTTATACATAAACTTAAAAAACACAAACATTTTATCAAAAATATACAAATGTATCTACATTAGGACTTTAAAGAAATGTTGGCCCTGACACTACGTGATGGCGAATGTTTTGTTATTTACGAAAAAAAAAATTCAGATAATTTTTCAATAAAAACATCACCCACAAAACGATTTTTTAAAATCTCCCAAAAAGTTTATTTTAAATAAAATATTTGAAACATTTTATTAATAAAGTAAAATAGTAGGGTGAAAAGTGTTTTTAAATACAGGTTCAAACCAGGTTTAAATATTGATAGAAATATTTATTTTTGGATAAATAAATAAAAAATCTTTACCGCGTTATGTGGGTGCACTTTTTTGACAACCGCGAAAAAGTATGTTAGCGCTATGTTTTATCAGTGAAATTTACTAGTAGAGTTCCACAAAAAAAAATATCGGCAAGCATATTTTATCTCTTATAGTTTAGGAAATATTCGACTTTGAAAATGAAAAATTCCTGGCTGACTTTATAAACGCAGTATTGCAGTGGAACACTAAAAGAAGTAGCGTCATAAACTCCACAACTTTTCTGTGCCTTCAGTTCTTTATTGCATGGTAACCGTATTCACTGCACAACCATGGCCCAATTAGTAGGTATTCTCGAAACGCCTGCTGATTTTTTGTAGTGTTGTGTTTTTATCGTGCAATTGTTTTTGTATGGACATCTTTTCCATTTTTTACACAAACAAATACATTGGGTTTTGACATCTTTAACATAATTTACACAAACAAAATGCGCTATTTTTGACCTAGCGTTACCAAATTATCCAAATTTACTTTGAAAATCAGGCATCGATGTTTTATTGAAAAATTGTGTTCAGCGATGAGGCATATTTGTGGCCAAGGCGAATTCATTTATCAGGTGGCGTTGAAAGCACAGCTGTGCTACTTTTTTTCTTACTTAGAGAAAGAAATGTCAAAAGTTGCTTGGGTTTTTGACATATCGATCACTGAAAGCAACAAAAAAATACATTGTTGTGATTTGGTGTTGTTACTTGTTGTAGTATCGACACCACTGTATACATGAATCCGCCTTGTTTGGGGCTTTACGGGCTTGATAATAAACATAAGCGCTGCATATGTCGTTATACCATATTTTGAAACCCTGCTCGATGGGATTTGTTAAAAAGTCGAATAAGTTTTGAAGACAAATACAACGATACCTCAAATATCGAAATCTATCCAGCCGTTTTTAAGATACGAATAAAGAAATTTACATTCACTCACAAGACACTCGCGAACAACATAACCCATCCTTGACAGTCGGGTAAAAAATGAAACAGAAAGTTTTACCTGACTCGCTTCTTAGACCTCGCACAGTCTGTCTATATTCGATCGATTCAGATTAACCGACTGGAATCGAAGACATCGAAAACAAGATTTATTCGCTTTGAACCTGTTACTTTAGATTGAAACCCATTTATGGTCGGAAGGACAGGAATGGCTAAAGTTTACAATGGAAAATTGTTTACAATTTGTTGGCGACTTTCAAAAAAAAATCGATTTTTTTTAAATATTCTTTTCTATTTGCGCCCGTGTGCAATGTGGTCATTTTGGCATTTTTGCAGCTAAATTTAGCATTAAAAATTTTTATTTCTGCAAAATTTTCATTTAGCAGTTGGCATTTTATTTAGCATTTTTAGAAAATGTTTTTAACTTTTTTTTTAGCATTATTTATTTTAAAAATTTGGTCGAGTAGTTCTATTGATTTTACTTAAATGTTTTATATATTATAAAAAATTTTGATAAATTTGATTAAATTGTGTTAAGATAAAAATTTAATAGTGTAAATATGTGAAAAAATTGTTGTCTCTAAACTGCTGAAAAATTATAATTCTAAAGCTTCAACTCTTCTTAA
Organism: Pollenia amentaria; assembly: GCA_943735925.1. Classification (NCBI taxonomy): domain Eukaryota; kingdom Metazoa; phylum Arthropoda; class Insecta; order Diptera; family Polleniidae; genus Pollenia; species Pollenia amentaria. The sequence goes on along the minus strand of OX031009.1, from coordinate 203,137,894 downwards.
ACTATAAAAATTAAATGATCTAAAAAATTCGTATATTATAGAAATAAATCATTTAAATTTGGCATGTATCAGGGGTTTGCGGACCCCTAAATTTAAAATTTAATCTCAACTATCTGTGCTTCATATTTAAGTGTATCAGATGATTTACCAAAATCTATCTATCCACTTGTTTAAATATAACGTTTTATTTCAATCTCGTTAAAAAATAAGTCACTAAAATGTATTTAGTTTCGAATAAAATTTCATACTGGTAATAAATGTTTTAACAAAAATCTTTAAAAAATTGTAGCATTATTTTTAGCATTTTTTTAAATCATTTTAAGACTTTTTTGGTCCTGTCTAATGCCAGATTTAGCAGTAAAAATTTTTCAGATCTGGTCACACTGCCCGGGAGTCCAGTTGGTAGTAAACTAGTTCATGAGTGTTAGCGTTCTTTTGCCATCAGAAACTCTGGTATGTTCAGTAAATTAAGTAAGAACAAAATTAAATATTTTTTTTTTTAAAAAAATATGTAATAAATACTTAAAAATGCGAGAAATCACAGATTTCAGGCAAAAATGCGAGCGATCACAGTTAAAGCTTATTTTCCATTAAAGTTTCTAAGCATTTTTGTGCTTTTTATATTAAAATTCGATTTTTCGTCAAATTTATTAGTGATCACAGATTTAAATACACAAAATTATAAATTGCAAAAATATAAATTTTATTTAAATCTGTTATTAAAATTATAGTTTTAATAACTTATATTCTAATTTTATTAAATTTTCCCCAGGTTTTTCTGTTAAATTTTTTCAGATTTGTAAGCCCTGCTTTTTAATTTCTAACTCTCTTACCAAACTGCTTCTCTCATTTTATTTTGCACTCCCTATTACCCAGGCCTAAACTTAATTTTTCTAAACTTATTTTTTAGTTTATACAATTTGACGAAAAGATCAGTCTTCAAATGAACGTGTAGCCGTTGAGTCGTTAAAATAAAACGGTAAAAAATATCAGTTTATAAAATACGCGTTTTTCTAGTTTTGTGTTTTTTTTTTTCTTTCAACTTATTTTTTATTTTGTTTATTAATAAAGTGAGTTGTTTTTGGTTAAAAGAATTTACAAATAAATATTAATTTCGAAAGAATTTAAAGTGCTTTAAAACAAAGAAATTTCAATAGAATTATAAGCAAAATAAATATATAAAACCATTGAAAAAACAAACTCCCCCGCAGTTTTTTGTTCAAAAAGAATAAATTATTATGAATTCATGGAGTGCGTGGAATTAAATTTAATTTTTGATTTTTTTTTTTCTTGTTAAGTATTCACAATTTCATGTTTAATGCATTTTTACCAAAAGTCAGTTAAGGAAAAATGTTATAATAATAATTATTTAGACGAAAATGATGATCACTAAATAATGATCATTTTTAGTTGTTGTTGTTGTGTGTGTTTGAGTGTAAAAAGAGTTGTTGCTGTTTTTGTTGTTGTTCGGGAAGTTAAAGTACTTAAAATGCAGTGAAGCATTTGGCAAAACGAATGTAACGTAAATTCATTCGTATTTTTAAATTGTTTGAACACCCAGACTATTGACACTACTAACAGACAATAATGGAAGTGCTGGAACTTCTGTAGGTACACTTTACGGTACGTTTTGGGAATTCAAAATACCCCATTATGATTAATTGACTAATGGCCAATTTCTTCAATTCAAGTTAAATATTAATTCCTATTTAAATGTAGTTTTTCATATAATTTTATTTTTATTTGACATGAAAAAGGAATTTTAAACATAAATTGATATTTAAATAGAATTGGGGAAATTGGTCATAAGTCTCTGTTTATATTAGTCAAGTTTAATTAAAGCAAGTCAGACTTTTGTAAGATACGAAGACATTAAGCAATTTTGTTTTCCTAATATTAACAAGTATGAAAGTGTAGTTGCTCAAGCCCGACCATATGATATCCTACACCACAATATTAAAAAACAAATTTTCGAGAGTGTACCCTCTTTTGGAATAATGGGCCCCCGAGACAATAATTATGATATGAGGTTAAAATTCATGTAAAAGTTGTCTGTACCGAATATTATTTAGATATCTATCTATATGAGATTAATTTGCCTGTAAGTGATTTGAGGCAGGGGTTTTATATGGGACCTATGCGTTAGCGAAGCCGGTATTTATTATACCATAAAGGAGAACATTAGCGAAGCCGGTGTTTGTTATACCATAGAGGTAAAAACATTGCGCCCGGCCGAAGGACGACTATGCAGAGCAGCTCTAGTTAGCGAAGCCGGTGTTTATTATACCATGGAGGAGAAAATCCTGGCGCCCAAACACGTTTTCTTTATAAATTAAAAAAATGAAATAGTCCCCCAAAAATATATAAAAAATTAAATCATACCCCAAACAAATAATATAACGCTCCAAAAATAGTTGTTGTTGTTATCTGTAATAATTTTTGGAGGGGTATTTCATATGGCGGCATTAAAAACTCCCTAAAATAAACCCCCCCCAAAAAAAATTATGAAATAACCCCCCAAACCCCCCCGGATTCGCTGAGTAAAGGTGCTCTACATTGCAAGCCTTCGGCAGAGCGCAAGGGGTTTCTCCTCTATGGTAAACAAGCACCGGTTTCGCTAACTGTATATTTTATAAACAAAACAATTCCCTTATTTATATTTTCAACAAATAATTTTGACAATCACTCTAACTTTTAACAAAAACAAAATACATAGAATTTTTTCAAAAAAAGGGATAGCTAGCACAACTTTATCTCATGATGCGGTCACCTGTATGAATTCGCCTTGGAACTTATTTCATATAAAATATTCCCCCAAAATAAGGGTATTATTTCATTTCGTTGGAGGCTTACTTCATTTTTAAAATTGGGGTTTTTTTACATATGAAATAAGGCCCCACACTTTGAAGGGTTACTTCATTATTTTTTGAGGGGTTATTTCAAGCCGCCATTTCATATTTTTTCGGGGTTATTTCAGCCACCCCGATCCTTACCATTTTCAACAAGCTTGGTCCTTGTGATAATTAGAATATTTGTACCAAATTTCAACAAATTGCAACATGTACTTTGCGGACAAGGTTTACATGGACAGCCAGCCAGTCAGGCCGACGGACATAGTCAGATCGGTTAAAAAAGTAATCCAAGTCGATGGTTATACTAAAAGGTCATTTTAGGACCAATATTTTAAGGTGTTAGGAACATCAGCACAAACGCTTAATACCATCTACACATAGTTGTGGTGTGGGTATAAAAAAGCCAAATGAATTTCAGAGATATCTGGGTTCAACCAAAATGGTCGGAAAATTTTTTTGCTTATTTATTCTAGAGAATGCACGAGTTTGTATGACCTAAAATCAATACTGTCTGAAAAAAAATACCTGGAATTTATATACTGACTATTTGGCATAAACATTTAAATGACATTTTATCATATTTCGTGAATTTTAATCCTCGATACAGTCTAGGTTCTCTAAAATATAGAATACAATATTTATATTAACCATTTCGGTTGAACCCATATTGCTCTGGAGCAATTCCGCCATTTTTAGCACGATTTCCTGATTTTGTTTTAAACACTTAGTCAATTCACAAGGTATCCTAACATGTCATATTGTCAAAATGTCCTAATATTTCACAATGGTTTAAAAATATTGTTGTTGGTTTGTTAACAAAAAGTGTCTTAAATAAATAGAACGTTGCTTGCTGTGTTTATTGTGCTGTCGTAATTAATCAGAAAAGTCCAGCGCTGAACGGCTGAGCCGTACAACAATATTTTTAAGCCATTGTGAAATATTAGGACATTTTGACAATATGACATGTTAGGATACCTTGTGAATTGACTAAATATGTTTTAAATCTGTGTTAACTATTTCGTGGTATTTTTGTTAAAAAATGTTAAATAAATATTGTTTATATCCCCTTTTTAAATTGCCAAAGTAGACGCTAACTTTTTGTTCTTAATCTGCGAGGCCCCATTATTTTGGGTATTTTAGATTCCCGGTTCTTAAATTCCTAAAATCGCCGCTATCTTGGCTGACGTACAAATTTACGTATAACCCCCAGTTATTATTCATTTTGCTCAGGTTACGAAGAGAAATACTCAATAAGAATGTAATTAAATTTATAATTTAAAATTGCTTATGCGTTTACATAGTGTAATTTTTATCGAATGAGCAACAAAACGAATCGCAGAGTAAGCGAGTGTACTCCTTTTAATTCCTCTCTCCCCTCGCGCACATAAAGTATAAACCGCAGCGACCACAATGACACAATGTAAATATGTTTTTAACATTAGTGCTGGTTCACAATCTTCAAGTTTAAGTCGTCAAGTCTTGAGATTTTAGAAAAGAGGGGAAAAGAAATTGCATTATCTTTTCCCTTCTCTCCTAAAAGTTCAAGACATCACGGCTATAACTTGAAGAGTGTGAACCCGCACTTATTATTATTAATAAATATTGTGAGCTCTCTTCTTGAGGAGCCCTACACTAGACTCCTTATTTATGTACTGGACTACCAACACTGTCACAACAACACTTAATACTTAATTATACAAAAACAACAAAAAACAAGCATAACATAAATGAAGGATAGACCCTGTATAACCAGTTAAATGTGAATTACGTGAGTCAAAAACAAATCTGAAAAATACGTCAGTAGTTGTAAGCCAATATGAAACGGAATAGACAAATACAACAAAATACGAATTAATAAAAAAAAAAACAAAAAAAAAAATATATAAAAAAAATATTAAACAAATGTTGTATTTCAAACAATAAAAATAAATAAATATTACGTTTGTACCAGCGAGTGAGTGAATTAAGTGTGTAATACATTTTAGTAACAACTTCCTAAATTAAAGAAACAAAAAATTATAAATTAAAAACGACTTCAATATCAAAACGCAATAGGAAATTGTTTAAAATACTTATTTGAAAAATTACTTATTTTTAATTTGCTTTAAAGGTGGTCTTAAGAAAAATTTTGCGATTAAATAAAATGTTAAATGTAAAAAAATTTATTAAATTAAAATATGTAATATACTAAAAAGTGAAAACCATAATAAACTTAAAGAAAAATGGTTTCAAAAAGTTCCGCGGTCCCCTCATGAATGTTTGTGACCCCATAATTATCTGCGGCGCGGCATAAATCGTGTAATGACCATTTGGTCATTGACTGTGTAATTTGTAAATTTTAGTTACGAAAAAAATTACAGAAAAAATTTATTAAAATCGAACTTAAACATCATAAAATACATAATAGGAATTTAAAAGAGTTGACAAAAAAATGTTGAGTTTTTTATTTAAATGCAAATTTTTGCGAAATTATGTCATTTAAATTAATGTGATTTATCATTTTATAAAAAATCTATTGAATGATAAAAAATGTGGAGGTTTAAAGTTTTTATTTTAATTTATAAAAACAAACTTTAAAAATATATACAGGGTGGCCCAAAATGACCGAAGCGGTTTGACTTCACTACAACTTTTAATTTAACCCATTTTTCGTCGATCGGTGATTATAATCACCAGCGGTTACACTCTTTTTTTAAGTTACTCAAAATCTTATTTTATTGTTATATTGTCAGCAGTGTGACCAGATCTAAAAAAATTTTACATCTAAATCTGGCATTAGACATGGTCCAAAAATGCTAAAAATTATTTTAAAAATGCTAAAAATGTTTGAAGATTTTTTTAAAAATGCATAACCAGTATGAAATTTTATTCGAAACTAAATAAAGCGTGATCCATTTCGAGGTTCCCTACTTTTTTAAAGAAAAAAACACAGAAAATTCAAATTTAATGGGGAATGTTTATTATCATTTGAAAAAGCATTCTTTGGCATTTATTTTTTGAAGATTATGTATATCAAATGTTGGCCGTTGCTACGTCGCAAATGGTCCATCCATTGAGTCCAACATTCGAGCATTTCGACTGGTAACTGGCGAATGACACGCGTGATATTTTCCTCCAAGGCCTGAATCGTTCCGGGTTTGTCCGCATAATTCTTTGACTTTACATATCCTCACAGGAAAAAGTCTAACGGTGTGATATCACACGATCTTGGTGGCGAATCGACCGGCCCAAAACGTAAAATTATATGCTCACCGAAGTGTTCTCTCAATAAATCCATTGGTTAATGCGATGTGTGGGAAGTTGCGCCGTCTTACGCCGAGATCTCGAGCTTCAATTTCAGGCATCAAATAGTCGGTTATCATGGCACGATCACGGTCGCCATTGACGGTTACGTTCGCACCGGCATCATTTTTAAAGAAATATGGACCGATGATTCCAAGGGCCCACAAACTACACAAAACCGTTGTTTTTTCTGGATGAAGTGGCAGTTCTTGAATATCTTCAGGTTGCTCTTCGTCCCAAATGCGGCAATTTTGTTTACATACCCATCGAGCCAGAAATGGGCATCGCTGAACAAAATTTGCCTCGAAAACGTCGGATCTTCTTGGAACTCTTCAAGAGCGCATAGAGCGAAGCGATGTCGCTAGGGAAGGTCGAGCCGCTTCAGTTGTTGCACAAGCTGTATTTTGTACGCTTTCAATTTAAGATATCGATGTAAAATGCCCCAAGTCGTTCCATACGTCAGTCCAAGTTACTGCGAACGGCGCCGAATCGACTCTCCACGGTCTTCGTGTACACTCTCAGCTACGGCCGCTATATTTTCTTCACAGCGTGCTGGACGTGGTCTAGTCGGTCGAATATTATTCAATAATGAATGCTGGGTCTCAAAATGGGTGATGGTGTTGCGAATAGTACGCTCAGTAGACCATAAGTTGAGCGAAGTGCACGAAACACATTCCTCACAGAACGTAAATTTTCGTAATAAAGTTGAACGATTTGTAAACGTTGTTCAGGCGTAAGTCTTTCCATAATAAAATGCCAAACAATACTAAACAAAAATAACATGACAGCATGACACGACTCACACGTGATCTGTCAAAAAAAGGCTATTGAAAAAAGTATCTCTACTTGAATCACCCATTACATTTTACTGACTTATTTTTTAACGATATTAAAATAAATGGTTAAATTTAAACAAGGGATAAAGCATATGATATAAATATGTAGCACAGGTAGTTGAGATTTAATTTTAAATTTAGGGGCCAGCAAACCCCTGATACATGCAAAATTTAAACGATTATATTCTATGATATACGCAGAACCTCGTACGCTAATGTCATAAAATCTAATCCTATGACACTGCAAGGTGATGTACAAAATAATGACGAAATTCCCATTTCTAATTTAACCCGGCTAGAAAAAACCATGGAAACATTAGTGCAAACAGTTAACAATTTCACTAACACAATGGATAACATGATGCAAGAAATGTTAAGAATGCAATCGATGTTATTGCAAGCTGTACTAAACAAGCCATGAACTGTTTAAAAATTTGTTTTTGGCACGCAAATGGCATCCGCCAACATAAAAATGAACTAGAATATTTCCTTAAAAATAAACAAATTGATGTTATGATGGTTTCTGAAACTCATCTGACCTCAAGAAATACGTTTAAAATCAATGGTTATACATTATATGATACCAAGGACTCTCGAGGTAGAGCTTGTGGAGGTTCTGCCATTTTGATAAAAAACCGAGTAAAACACTACTTAATGTGTGATCATCGTGAAGATTATCTCCAAGCAACGAACATTTGCGTTGAGGAATTAAATCGAAAGCTAGTAATTTCATCACTATACTCCCCACCTAGATTTCCAATATCAGAAAGCCAATATAATAAATATTTCAAATCATTAAGACCCTGCTTCCTGGCTGCTGGCGATTACAACGCTAAACACACTTTCTGGGGGTCACGACTTATTACACCTAAGGTTCGTGTCTTGTATAACACAATTTGTAAAATGGATCTAAATGTGGTCGCGAGCGGACAACCAACATAAAGTTTCAGATGTCATAGATTTTGGAGTGGTTAAAAACATCCCCGCAGACACGATTTATGTTGAAGCTTCCTTAGAATTATCTTCTGATCACACACCTACAATTCTTACTATAACAAACCCTAATAGAATTGTAGCTCCGTCTGGTTACTTAGTGACGTCGGCAACACAAATAAATTGGTTAAAATATAAAAAATATCTCAGTACCCATTGCACTGAAAATATTCCGCTTAGTACACCGGAGAATGTGAATCTCTCTATTGTTAATTTTGACAGCTATCTAAAACTAGCTGTTCAACATTCTAGCATAACCCCAAAAAAAATCAAAAATATTAAAATATATTCTACAGATGTTAAGCGTCTCTTGACTGAAAAGAGGAGAGCTCGAAGAGAGTGGCAATTGCATAGATCCCCTCAACTTAAGAATTTATTAAAAGAGTGCACAAAAAGGCTAAGAAAGTTACTGCAGTCTCATAAAACGGCTTCCCTGGAAAAATAGCTTAAGGAACTTGATGCAACTCCACAATCAGACTACTCATTATGGCGTGCAGGTAGAAGTCTCAATAGACCAATTATCACTAAACCACCATTAAGAAACTTAAATGGAAGTTGGGCACGAAATGATGAAGAAAAAGGAAATATTTTTGTTAATCATTTGAAAAACGTATTTAACCCGCATACATCTCCCGATATTGCAGTCGAGTTGCCACCTGTTGCTGTTAGAGCTGCTGTTCCACTTAGATTTGAGATAAAAGAAATCGAAAAGGCTATTCATAATTTAAACCCCAAGAAAGCCCCTGGTTTTAATAAGATCAGCAACAAAATGCTTTTAGAGCTTTTGATTTTTAATGCTATTTTACGCCTTGAATGCTACCCTCAGGAATGGAAAGTATCCCTAGTTACCATGATACCTAAATCAGGAAAGGATCCTACAAAAGTTGAGTCATATAGACCTATAAGCTTATTGTCTAATATATCAAAGCTGTTTGAGAAGCTGTAAGTGTCAAAATTAGCCCCAATTTTAAATGTAAATAGATGTATTCCAAACCATCAATTCGGCTTTAGAAGAGAACTTAGCACTATTGAACAAACCCATCGTATAGTAAACGCCATAAGAAAAGCCTTTGAAGAAAAAAAATATTGTTCCGCCCTCTTCATCGATGTTTCTTAAGCTTTTGATAAAGTCTGGCATGAAGGCTTATTACATAAATTGAAGTTAAACTTACCAGTCAACACACACAAGCTGTTAGAAAGCTACTTAGTCGGTCGAAGGTTTATTATTAAAGAATGTAATTTTATAAGTTCTCCTCAGCCAATTGACGCTGGAGTCCCTCAGGGAAGCATCACGGCCCACTGTTATACCTTATATATACCTCAGACATGCCAACAAACAACCACACTCTTACTTCAACATTTGCTGATGATACAGCTTTTTTAAGCGTACACGAAAACTGTCATGAAGCATCCCGTTACTTGCAGGATCATATATTTGAACTGGAAAAGTGGTTAAAACAATGGAGGATAAAGGTCAATGAGCAAAAATGCGTACATATAACATTCACCTTGCGTCGGGAGTCATGTCCCCCTATTAAAATCAATAATCAATTAGTGCCCCAGCAATCGCATGTAAAATATCTCGGTATTCATCTAGATCGGCGTTTGACATAGAAATGCCATATAGAAGCAAAACTAACACAAATGAAACTAAAAGCAATTCAAATTTCTTGGCTTATTGGAAGAAATTCTGTTCTTAGCCCCGACTGCAAACTTCTACTTTACAACTCTATATTAAAGCCAATCTGGTGCTACGGTATTCAGCTATGGGGCACTGCCTCGGCCTCAAATATCGAAAAAATTCAAAGGCGCCAAAATAAACTTCTTCGAATAATCACAGTTGCTCCCTGGTATGTTAAAAACTCTAATATTCACAAGGATCTCAATGTGCTATTAGTAAAAACTATTATTACGAAGTACGCAGCAAAATATTTGAAAAGGCTTGAGTCGCACCCAAATCTACTAGCTCGAAATATTTTAAATGACAGTGGACACTCTAGATTAAGGAGAAGAGATACTGCAGGCCTCATCCGACGAGAAGACCGCTAAACATCTACATATCGTCCCCTTAATAAAACAATAGTGTATAGTGTATAGTGTATAGTGTATTATACACTATTGTTTTATTAAGGGGACGATATGTGAACGTAAAACGTGAGGAGAAAAATTTTCGTCTAGCATTGGCAGGACAAAAATAAACTATTAGTATAAGATTTGATTAATTATTGTTAGTTCATATTTAATATATGAAGATTCAATAAATAAAAAAAAAAAAAAAAAAAAAAAAAAAAGTTTTTTCACATAAAAATCTATACGAACATAAACGATCGAAATTGTTAAACAAGCAGTAATATTTTTTTTCTTAAAAAGATATTTTTGTTAGGTTTTAGTCGAGGCGAATTAATTTTTCAGGTGGCGTTGAAAGCACAGCTGTGCTACTTTTATTTCTTACTTATGCCCGTAATTTCTACTAACAGATATCTGGTCGTGTTCGTACCTAACAGTTATCTTTACTTATCCAGTGACACTTTTTTGTAAATTTCATCGTTAAATTGGCCCACGTGAATTAACTATTGAAAATCGATGGTTTAAAATACACTACACTTTACCCCGTAGGTAAGAAATAGGTTTTAAAATACGTCACACAATAGATATCCATACACAGCTAGATATCTATTTGTAGAAATTACGGGCATTAGAGAGGGAAATATCAAAAGTTGTTGTGTTTTTGAAAGCAATAAAAAAATACCCTGTTACTTGTTGTAGTATCATCACCACCGCGTACATGAATCCGCCTTGCGTTTTGCTTTACATATTCAACAATTTATTCCAAATTTTATTTTGATACTATTTTTACTTACGAAGCAATCAAATAAGCCCTGCTTTGCTTGAAAGAAATCTTGTTAAAGCAAAAGTATTTTCAATTTAACTTCAAACAAAACTAGTCAATATAAAAAATAATTATCAAAAACAGTAAACCAGTTATTAACCCGTGTTGTCATCAGCAAGACAGAGAATGTGATAAATGAGTATGGGAAAATAAGTTTATGGTTACTTACATACACACAGATTCATACATACATACAAAAACATTTAAAATTCTGATATGCTTTAGATCTCGTTTTACAAATAAAACAATCTGCGGGCGATCTTTTAACTCATTCGTAATAGTGAATAATAAAAAATAGAAATTAAACGTAAATAATTAAACAATTTGCAATCAAATTTTCGAATTTGGTCTTCCATGTTTCCAAATGGATAATTATATAATGAGTTTTTACTTTTAAGAGGTCTCAGAAATGGTTGAGACTTAAGTGACTTTAAAACCATTTTGGGGAGTTCACTCACTACGTTTTAAAATATTTTAATCTTGTGAGAGCTGTTGATTCATCTAAAAATTGATTTGTAAAGTTACTAAAACGATCATCTTACCTATTTTTTTGTATTTTTTTTCGTTCTCGCCCTATTTCTCTGAGCCATATTTTTTTTAAGCAGAAGAAAATACATAATTGCCAGATGCCTAAACGAAATAGTTTTGTTTTTCCAAAATAACGGCTTTCAATTGAGAATCCGTAGAGTCCTAGGGGTCCGTTACAGATTTCCAGTCGGTCTGCGAATAATTATACAACACTTTTTCAAATTTTAAGACTTTTTAATCCAAATTTAGATGTTTTTAATTAGGCTTAAGTTCATTGAATTTAATTTTCATTAAATTATTTTTTATGAAGACAGGAATTTTACAACATGAAATTAATTATCAATAAAAAAAAAAAAAAAAATTTTAATTAATTTCATGTTGTAAAATTCCTGTCTTCATAAAAAATAATTTAATGAAAATTAAATTCAATGAACTTAAGCCTAATTAAAAATATCTAAATTTGGATTAAAAACCATTAACAGTTCAATAAAATAACCACAATACTAATTATTTTAAGACTTTTTTATTTTAGTTTGCTACAAATTACATATTTTCATAGTTAACATATTCGGCCTTATTGTGTAATTCGTTGTCGTTAACGCGTAAGTCATTGTGATAGATTAAAATAACATACAACTTTTCTTTTATATTATGAATACTTCAATCATATAACGTTTTTAGTTGTCGCCTGTGAAACTATTATCGTAAAATAAGTCATACATAAGCAATCGACAATCATATTATGGTTTCATCAGATCATGTTTTAGTTTCTAATTACATTAAGTTTACCGCATATAATAAATAGTTTGCTTATCAATCATAACACGAAGGAAGCTCTTAAAAAAGAAAAAAAAAATGTTATTGCTAGAGCCAAAGAATATATTGGAGCTCTTTCTAACACAGGGTCTCCACCTGAGATAAGATATAAGATTGTTATATCAGCAAACGTCAAATTCAATCGCAGAGAGTATTATCGTACGTGTGGACTCTCAAATAGTCTTAGTATTAATATTATAATAAATGTTATGAGACAGTTGTTATAAAAAATCTTATAACAACTATCTTATAAGATGAGCTGTCAAAAATACACATACATACATGCATACATACATATAAATTAATAATAAGACGCTATTATTAAAATGATTAATATTTTTAGTGCAAATAGTTTAAATCTTGTGAAAAGTGCTTAAAAACAAAGAAAAAACTAAAAAAAAATAATAAAAAAACGACACAAAATTACAGTACGAAAATCAGTAAATTATGAAATCTTATAAATTATGAAATTTTTAAAATTAAGATTAACATGAAGAAATGTGCTCTCTCATTGCCGACGTTCTTTCACATATTAGCTCTGTTTCTTTACTCTACTTTGGGATCCCTCGAGATCCCAATTTGCACGAAAAGCGTTCCCGTACTTTTAATTTGTGTAAAAGAGAGCGAGTTTGAGAGAATTAAATTCTTCTTCTTCTTGCACGAAACAGCCCAAACTTTTTCTTCGTGTAAATTGGTAAACAGCTGTAAAACATAAACAAAACAAAAAAAGGTATGGAAAAAATGCTAATGAACAAAATTTTGGAAAGTGTTGTGGAATAAAATAGTGTTATTAAATAAAAAAGTTTTATATTAAAATATCAAGAAAAATAATGTAAGTTATTGTAAAAGTGTTTGTATTGTTCTATTTTTGGTAATATATAGTTTATTTCTACAGATAATATACAATTTTTCAAAAGTGGCGCAAACTTTTATTGGTTTGTTATGACTGTCAAAACACTTTGACTTTTTATTTTGTGCTAAAAATGGTTTTTTCTGTTCCCGTACTTTTGTGTAATTTTGTATCTTTGTGAGAGATATTTATGCTAACTCTCATTTTCACGAACTTTACCCAAAAAGTAAAGAAACAAAGCTATTATATCAGATATTATCTCAGGTGAAGACCCCATGTAACACTCCAAGTATACTTTGACAAACCCTTTTAAATATTTTCTTTAACTTTCTTACACTTCTTCTCGCAAAAATTTCACTTTGACAAATTGTGACTTCGACTTAACCGTAGAAGTAGTGATTTTTAATTTTTGTAGCAGGTAAACACTTAAAAAAATCTTGTTTTGCAATTAGAATTATAACTGCTTAGAAAAAATTAAACTTCGATGGCTTATAATTAACGGTTAATTAGTGTTAACAAAAACAAAATTTATTTTTAGTTGGTCTGAAGTATGGACTACTAGATTGCAATAATAAATGCAACAAAAGAGAACATCAAAAAATTAGTTTTAACCTAAGAATGTGACCGTCTGAACCACAGTGCATTGATGAAACTTTAAATGAATCTATACATTTTTGGCAAGCCAACCATTTCTATGAAATCATTGCCAAAAACAATTCCGGATTTATAAAATCCAAATGCATTTACACTTTGAAGTCCATAAAATGCGGTCAAACGCTGTATGTATATAAATACACTGTTAATATTAGAGTATCCACTCAAGTAATCGTTGTTCGACTAATCGAAGAAATTTTTCGCCATTATTTGATCGAATAATTAAAATAGCTAATTTCAAATAACGAATAGCTCGAACAATTTATGTCAATTAATCGATTAAAATTAATTTCTTAGAAAATTCTACTTTTTTAATATATACATATATATATTTTTTTTTTTTTTTAGATTTCTAACAAATAAAATACATAACAACTAAATAACATGTTGTTATATTCCGTATCTATTGTGCTACTCGCACTACTGAACATATTTTATATTGTTCAATATGCTTTTGCATATTGAGTTTAACGTTCATTTAAAAAAAATTCATCAGCATTTGTAAATATGTAAATTATGCACTGTCAGATTATGGGTTACCTGTTTTTACTCGACCTTCAGTTTCTTTATTACCTCAACCATCCAAACGGCTGGATGAATTTTGACATTTAAGGTATTGTTAAAATCGTCTTAAAACCAAAGTGTCATTAGAAGGTAATTGAAAGCAAAATCACGGATTGTTGGCGCAAAATAGTAATACGTTAAAGAAACAAATAACCAAAACCTATAGAGTAGAGCTTTAAAATGATGATAAATAAAGTTATCAGCCATGTTCGGTAAATCGAATACATATGAGTGAAATTGAAATCGAACAAACTTTGAACACGATCCAGTTTAAAAAGTTTGGGTACGTTCGTAAATGCAGTTGTTGCGCATCACTTGCGCATCAGTAAAGTTTAAGGTTCATAAAAGCATCACTTGTAAGAAACTTGGCATCACTCTCATAGGTCAAAAGTTTTTTTGTGCATTGATGCCGCAGCTCTGCAGCAAATTTTCACAATTATTGCATCAGTTAATTTTCTGATGCAATAACTTTTGATATAAAAGAAATCGTTTTATTTTGCTTTTTTGATGCTTTTTCTTGTTATTTATAAGAAAACTGTCTCATTTTGTTTCAATATATTCAATAAAATTTGTCGTCACTATTGTTGTTAACATTTTTATTATTATTTTATGTTCGTTTATGAAACTTTTGAAATTTAGCTCGTGCTCAAAAATTCAAACTTTGCACAGCTGTTGTGCAGTAAAAAAGCATCAGCATCACAACCTCAACTGGTGATCACGCCTCAGCAACAAAATGTTGCATGCAGCAGTGATGCACAGTTTTAATGCATTTACGAACGTACCCTTTCTTAATACTTTGAGTTCTTATCTTAACCATAACTTCTCTTAAAATCAGGAAAAATACGGTGATTTAAAACAAATCAACTGAGAATCTCAATTAATTTCATTTTATCTTAAATTTCAGGAATAATATATTAGTTAAATTGAATTACGAATAATAAATTTGATTAAATAGACTCGACCTCTCATAAAAATACCGCGACAAAAACGTCTACAATAAAATAAATAATTAAAAAATAATTTATAGATATATGAGCTGAAAGTCTATGTTGAATTCCCGTATTGAGTATAGCAGGCGCGGATTCAGGGGGGGGGGGTAAAAAGAAAATTCCCCCCCCCCCCCACACCCCCCTAAAATATAAAAATATGTTTTGCTTATTTCGATAATACACGAATTTACGAATGTACAAAATTTTTGGAAATCCCATCAAGTTTTTTTTGTTTTTTATAGAATTTTTTAGAATAGTTTTTTATTATATATTTCCAATAAAACATCTAGTTTTCTGTATTTAAATACATATTATTCTACATTCAATCCCAGCAAGTGCGATCTATTTCCTAAAAATAAACGTTTGGGTCGAAAATGCGAGCGGTTGAATTATTAATAAGCCTTAGTATATGCAATATTTTTATTTGTGTTATGATAATTATTTACTATATACATTTGAATATAACCGTTTTTCGTATCATATTTTCATAATAGTAGGATTTTAATTTTATATGCATTGCCATTCTACCTTCACATATATACATATGAATATATGTATTGGGCTAGTAAAAGTTCACCAAAGAAGAATTACACAGGTCAACACGATTTTTGAGTCTGAGTTCTGTACCTCTGATTTTGATTACTTATGCCAAACTAAAGAAAGAAAAAATATTTTTATCTAATAAAGTTTGCTTTTGTAGATACCAGAACGAAATTTCAACATTTATGGAATAGGTCTATTTTTCAATGTTAATCATATTTAAAATTAAAACAAGTTATGAATTATATATTTTAATTAATTTTTATTATAAAAGACAGCACAAATAAACATAAAAATTCAAAAAAATTATACAAAAGAAGCTTCAAAAATGAATACTTTTAGTATTTCTAGTGTAATCGTCAGAACTTTCTCGTATGAGCATCCAAATGTAGTCACCCATCATGTTCTCATTATATTGTCCTTGATATCTTTGTCTAGGGATGGGCAATAAATATCGATATATCAAAATATCGATATTTAAAAAATTTATAATCGATATATATCGCCGATATTAAAAATACCGATATATCGATACATCGATATTTATCTACGACTATCGAATTCGATATTTTTAAGATCACTTTATAATAAAATTCAACATTTTAGCCGTTGCACAACTGCTTACAATACTGTTGTTTTTTAAGAATTGCATCATAAGTTTTTTTAAACTAATATTAAGAAAATAAAGGCGTTTTTCCATCGTACATTTTCATAGATTACGCAGGTCAGTTTTGTCTTGGTTTTTTAAGAGATGACAACAACAAAATAAGCGCGGAAAAAATATTCTGGAAAGGGTTCCTAGAATTATGCAAAGAATCGACTCATGAAAGTTGGAATGTTAATAATAAAAAAATATTTTGTTTTTTTTCTTATTTGAGCATGATCTTATATATTAATAATAAAATATTGCACAGTTTACTTGTATAGTATGTGTTACAAGTTTTGTTTACCGGCAGTATATAATCCGGCATTATATAATCCTAATTATTTTTTTTTAAATTTCATATGGCGAATAAGTAAAAACTTTTTTGTATTCTTTACTTTTTTTAAAATTTGTTTGTAATATGTAATACGTTTGTGCCTATGTAAAAATGTATTGTCATAAGTATATTAAGTTTTTAAATTTAGTAATAATTTCAGCTTAATACGTTCGATACATCGATATATCGATATTTTTAATTGATATATATCGATACTCTTAAAAAATATCGATACGATATATATCGATATATTTTTTCAATTTGCCCATCCCTATATTTGTCCAAAGTTTATTATATCCTGGTGGAAGCGTTCCCCTTGCTCTTCTGAATATTCACTCAAGTTATCTTTGAATTTATCCAAGTGCGCATGTAGCATGTGCAGTTTGGGTGACATTCTGCAACCCATGACTTTGAAGCTGTCAAGCATATTAGAAATAAGCTCTTCATAATTCTCGGCCTTCTTGTTACCAAGGAAGCCATGAATGACTGCTTTAAGGCTGAGCCACGCTTGTTTTTCATGAGCACTCAGGAGCTGAAGAAAATGTTTACTCGCCATTATTTTCTTTATTTGTGGACAGACGAAAATACCAGCTTTAATTTTAGCCTCTGACAGTTTTGGGAAAAATGTTTTTAAATATTGAAAGGCTTCGGAGTCTTGACGAAGAGCCTTTACGAATTGCTTCATGAGTCCTAATATTATGTGCAGTGGAGGCATTAAAATACGATGAGGCTCTACAATTGGTTTATTTTTTACATTATGTTGTCCGATTTGATACTCGCTCCGTTGAGGCCATGAATGCTGCTGGTAGTGAAGTGCATCGGCTCTACTGCCCATAAGCAAAGGTGACACGGATATTTAGTGTATCCCCCTTGCATTCCCATCAGAAAACCAACCATTTTGAAATCCCCTATCACGGGCCAGGCATACTGTTCATATTTTAAAACTTGAAGAACCATTTTAACGCTTTCGTAATTTTCTTTGAGCATTACAGAATGAGCCAGAGGAAGTGATGGAAATTTATTCCCATTATGAAGAAGAACAGCTTTTAAGCTTCTTGTAGAGCTGTCGATGAAAAGACGCTATTCAGAAGAAATGCAAGGGATTCCGATTGCATCAAACAAACCTTTCACATCATTACAGTAACACAGTCCGTCTTCCTTCCTGAAAAACCAAGCAAACATTTCATGACGCTTTCTTTGGTCACTTATTTTAACGTTGTCCTTGAGTAAATTCCTTTGTTTAAGCCGTGAACCTAATATTTCTGCTTTAATTTTAGGAAGGTTTAAATCTCTTATTAAGTAATTAAACTCTTCTGCATCAATGAGATGTGGTTCAACAGATGGTGTCGCGATTATGAACTCGCTGCCCTCGCTATTACTAGATAATTGTGATAGCGGTACCATCTCTTGAGTCTTCACGTTTGGACTAGAAGGAACTGGAAAAATTTCACTGTGAGGTACTGGAGCAGACGTTGATAATAGGTTTGGATACAGGATCTTCTTGGCATTTTTTCCAGCACGACGCTTACGTGGATTAATAACACAAAAATAGCAATCATTGATGTGATCAGTTGGCTCTCTCCATATTCTTGGTACTGCAAACTTCATCTTTTTGTTTCTCCTCGGTACCAGGCTGGAAAAAAAATTAATATCATTCATTAACAAATGACGCATTTAATGTATATTTTAAAAATATGTAAATAGGTATACAAATTTACTTTAAATATAAGGTGTATTTTCTTACCTTCTAAAGTGTTTTTTCAGTTATTACACGAGAAGTGAGGCGCCCATATTTTATCCTGACTTCGTACGGGCATGTTAAAATAAGCTTCATAGGCTTCACAAAGTTTCTTATTTGATGATAAACTAAATTTTTTGGCTCTCACTTTAATAAACTCACCACAAACATAGCAAAAAGAGTCCACGTCGTTTTTACACATTTTCGATGACATTTTTACGCCTCGCGACACATAAAATACGTTATTCCTCTAGAAAGCGCACTCGCATACTGCCATGACACTCTGCTACCTCTCACTTCACACCCACAGTCCCTCTCACCCCTCTCTTGCATCATAAATGCAACGGCTTTTAAAAAAAATGTGCAAAACCACCGTATATTTAGTTTTCATTATATTAAGTACAAAAGCAAACTTTATTTATTATTAATGGAGTTCCTGTTTACTTTTCCATTTATATAATCAGAAAATAATCACTAAATAAAAGACTCAAAAAAAAAATTAGTGAAACAATGGTGAGTCCGTAATTTTTTTTTTTAATATAATGTACCAATATAAGCATACATTATTACCTTCAGTCGAAAAGGATGTAGTCCAATGTATATATTTTAAAGGAGAAAGAAAAAACTTTCTAAGGTCTTTAGTTCTGAATATATTTTAAGTCTGTAAATCCAGTTTTGCTTCATTGCCGACTCTTTATTGGCTTGCAAACCAACTAAAAATAATACATTTATGTTTTACATAGCTTTTTGTGACTTATCACCTTTTCTATTATATATTTTATACTTTAAATGTACATTTTAGCATGTCAATTTGCAAAAAATAAAATATTCTATAAAATTATATTATTTATTTCAATGTTGACTATTAACAAATATCAACAAATTTTTTTTAAATTTTCACATTTCAATAGGCCCTAGCGCTTTTTCTTTAGCATTTTTGGACTTAGAACTTTTACATATCGTTGCAAAACAAGAACTAAAAAAAAATATTTGTATTTTTTCTGCAAACGATGTATTTTTGTTAACTCTATTGAACTGCATCAAAAACTTAATTTTCAAAAATTGTGGCATTAGCACATTTACGGCTGAAGGTACATATGTATGTACGTATGTGCAGCCAAAATTATTTTTGCCTTTCCATTGATATAAGCTTTGAAATTCCTTTCTAAATAAAAATAATTTAAATAAAAAAATTAGCTGTAATCAACTTAAACCAGAATAATTATATGTATGTATATGTATCTTTAGATTAAAATCCAAACAGTTCGACTAAAATTCATAACTTAATTTTAAAATTAGTTAAGCATATTCCTTCTTCCAAAATTCTGTTAACAATTGCATATGTATTTTTTTTTGGTCGAAAAATTGGTCAAACAATTTAGTATGATGTCGTCAAAGAAATTGTTTCAAATAAAAAAAAACATTAAAAATAAAAAAAATTATTTTTATAGCCAAGACGTTATTTAAATAGATTAATTTATTTTAATTTATATTGAACTGATCTTATATTTTATTAAACCTTATTGTTGAGTTTTTTTTTCAATATAATATAAACATATTGTTTTTAATAAACTTTTAAAAACAAATTTTTTACTTGTTTTGTATCATAAAAAATTAAAAGTATCCAATCAAATAGTCATGTATGTTTTTCAATTTGTTAAAATTTTTTGAATTATTCGAGTTATTCGAACATATTAAAACTCTTATTCGATTAATCGAGCAAAATTAAAACTTAAAAATCGATTAATTCCTTACTCGAACAAAACCAAAAGTCAAATAATTGGATACTCTAGTTAATACCTATACACTAAACCGTAAACAGAAAAACATTTATTACCTTCATGCTTAAGCAAAGTGTAAGATAAACTGAAACAAACCAAACATAAGAATTCAGATATACAGATACCAAACCGCGGCATCTCCCACTTAAGGCAAACTGACAAAAACAATAAAAAAATGTTTTAATACAAAGAGGTAAGTAAATAACTTAAAAGCCCGGCTTTTGTTAACCGACACACACATACGTAACATATTAATGACGACGATGATTATGATGATGTGAGTTTTTGACCTTGATTTTTAAGCCCACATTATGCACAAATTATTGTACGTATCTTATGAATGTCCATAGAAATCCAATACAAAAACAACAAACATTTAAAATACATATTTAAAAAAAGCACATGCAACAACAATAGCAACAGAAAGCTACAAAAAAAAATACATCTAGAATTCCAAATAACAACAGCAAAACGGTTGACTACCCGCACCATCTTTCAAGCCACCACAAGATACTCGTGCTGCGAACAAGATTTTAAAGTTTCCTGTGCTTAAATGCCACTTACGGAGAGATGAAAATGGGGAGATATAGAGGCGTTATAAACGTGAATACAATATTAAGTAAATATCAATTAAATTTGACTATATGCGACTAGAAAGAGCACTACTGTTTCAGAAAAGTACTTTAATTTACAACAAGTAAGTCATCGTCCAGACTTGAAATTTTTAATTCCTGCAATCTGTTAAAATTCTGCTTTGAAATTGCATTAGTGTCGAGTAGCTCGTTTCTGTATTTCTCGCATCGTAAAATTTTCCGCATGAAACAAGTGAATTATGACAAAAACAGTGAAATATGAAACAAAAAATGGCTTTTTCACATAAGTGTTTCTGTATCTTTACTTTGCGAGAATTATCGGTCATTTAAATAATTTTCCAGCAATTATTGGAAGGATGTGAGAAAAAGTGTTTCTGTAACAATAGGGTATTTTGCGAAAAGTTTCTCACAAGAACTGTCAAAATAAGTCACATTTGAATTTGATTCGAGAAAAATAAAATTTCGAAAAATGGAGGCCAAATTATACGAAAAAATAATATGTACAAATGTACATATACATATCGCTCATTTCGTGCAAGACCGTCACAACTCAAAATTTGGCATTTTCGAGTTAGTAATGCAGAAATGTTCTTCTCTTAAATCTCTACAAATTGATCTAAGAACGGAGAGAATTATCGAAAAAATAACGGTAATACAGATGCTTGTGACGCTATGACCTCTCGTAACAAACTTGAGCAATTAGCATCAACAAGGTCACATTTCAGTTTGTGTTTGGCATTCCTCTTGTACATGTGGTTTTCTTTGTAGCAAAAAAAGAAACATTTGATTTTATAACTGTATTTTAGTGAAAAAGAAGGTGAGAAATAATAGGTTAGAATCTTAAAAAGGCTCTCCTGTAAAGTTTCAAATTTTGAGTTGTGACGGTCTTGCACGAAATGAGCGATATGTACACAAGAATGTGTATCATTTTATTTTTAATTTAAAAAGAAAGAAAGAATTTCATGAAAATAAATAACACACAATTGTTCCCAGCTAACATTTTCAATCGTCTAGGAGTCTACTGGGAATCTCATGACGAGTGTTTTTGAGTGACGATTCCTCGCACGGGAGAAACTGTTACACGTGCTGATTCGTATGAGAGATTCTTCCATAACACAGCAAAAGACTCTTACATTAATCCTAAAGGGAATCGTTTATGATGTATGTAGAGATTATCTAACGAATCTTTCAAAACGCATGCCAACAGTCGTATGAGACTCACGTAGGAATTATTTTACAACTCGTAAAATGCTCAGCCGATCCTAAGGTCAGTTTGTTTTATTGAAATTATATTGCCAATAGAATTTTCATATTTCAAAAACCCTCTTATTTATGTAGCTCAGTAATTCTTATATGACTCTTACAGAGCGTCGCAAAAGGTTCATTACAAGATTAAAAAACGAGCCTGTCAAAAATATTTAAAAAAATTAATAAATAAAAAAAGTAGATGATTTTGTTTTTGTAACTCGTCAGATAATCATCAGAAGACTCTTTTAGGAGTTGTATATTGAACATAATCGTCTAACAAACAGACTGTGCTAGTTGGGTTATATTTTTTTAGGCTTTCATTAGGTGTGTTCATTTACTTTACTAGCAGAAATTTGCAAAGAGAGAGTAAGTAGGAATTTAAAGAAATTGCTCTCAAAAATACTAAAAAGTACATGAACACTTTGCCAATCAAAATTTGCAAGTTAAAGTAGTGGCGAATATACAGGAATATTTGAGTACCCATTAATTATTCTAAGACTGGGGAGAATTTTATACATTGCGGTAAAAATAATGTGATTTTATTAATTTATATTTGTTTATGTTGAATAAAATGAATCATGAATTGGATTTTTGTTTGTAGGAGGTGAAAGAAGAATTCGGGTTTTTATCAATAATAAAAGATAAAAAAACCTTTGTTGACAATAAAAGTATTTATAAGGAAACACAAAATATTTAATGTAACAATAACAATATGTATGTATAACCTACGTATATAGGTATATCAAATTTCAACGTTTCGGACTGACTGACAGATTCATCTTCGCACAGCCTTAACGCCGCACAGTGGCGCCCGTAGAGCAAGCGAGGTTGCAAAAATCAAAATTTTCATGAGTGCCGACGAAGTTTTGAATAAACCCATGTTATAGGAAACTTTTCAACGATTTCAAATATGCCACTCTTAATAATATCACATTTTTTAGTATAGAAGATATAACCGTTCAAAGTTGACCGACTTTCGGTTTTCAAAAAAACACACAATTTTTAGTCAATTTGTTGCGATTTCAGGTGTAATATCACGAAAAATAGGTAACGAATCGCCTTATTTTTTGTTTGTATTGATTGATGTATTTATTAAATGTATAATGATAAAAAAAAAATTAACTGTTTGCTCTGTGTTTCTCCTGGTAAATCACTATTTAAAAACTATCCGTTTTTCACTATTTTTCAACTTTGACGGAAAATAAAAAAAAACTATATTTTTCTATATTTGCCATATTTGGAAAACCTGTTCTTTGATTATTTCTTTACATAATTCAAAAGGTTTTATCTGCCCGTACGTGCCCGTTTGGCTTCTAGAGGTAAAAAAGTTTAAAAAGACATGGTTGCAGAAATTGTATGGCGTCCATCCCTTATATGTTTTGACTGACAGTAGTTTGATCCAATAGTTTGAAAACAACTACTCATTGAAATAAGCAGGTACGTATCTCACTTAAACAATACTTTGGCGTACAAATGGTCAGGAACAATATTGACTTATGGTCCCTACAGGTAGGCACAAATCTTATTTGGACACGTGCATAATATCAAAATTGCATTATTTAGCCTAAATCCATATGTATGCAGGGAACAGGTAAATTTTTAGGCATAGTAGCATAAGCCTATATATTGCAAAATAAGCATAATGCCTGGATTAGTCTACGCCTGAAAGTTGGCGCAACAATTACTGAAACCATTAAACAATTTAAGTACTGAAAACAAGGCGTTGAACAATTTAAAATTATTTGAACTGTTTAGAAAGTCAACCACACCAAAGTTTTTCACGGAAGTGAAAATTCTTCCTGAGAAGTTGACATTGATCAGCAAATGGGGCTGCGATGGATCATCCGGACAAAGCGTTTATAAGCAAAGGATATCTTCCGATGACGCTACAATATCGGACGGAAATATGTTTATGGCATCTGTTGTTCCTTTGCGGCTAAAATCGGATGATTTCCTACACTGGAAAAATCCACGTCCGTCATCAGTGCATTATTGCCGACCAATAATGTTTCAGTTTGCAAGGGAATCGGCAGAACTCATAAGGACTACGATGAAGGACATTGAAGAACAAATAAGCAAGATTAAGCCTACAAAGCTGCAAATTGGAGAAGGAAAATATATTGAATGCAATTACGAGTTCCACCTGACCATGGTTGACGGAAAAGTCGTAAACGAACTGACAGGAACAACCTCAACAATGTCATGCCTGATTTGCAAAAAGAGTCAGAAGAACTTTTTTCAATTCAATTCAATTTATTTCATATATAATATGTTACATCTCAATTTTATATAATTAGTTGTAAAGAGTTTAAGATTAGTATCTTTTTCTGCTTAATTATAATATATTTCAATTAGTTATCATATACATATATATAGACAGAATTATATTGGAGGTAAAAATTTAGCAAAAACCTATTTAAACCCCTTTTTTCGTTTTATTTTTATATTTTTTTTATCGATTTTATATTATTATTTGTCAGAAGAACTTTGGTAATTTAAACGATTCTACAAATGAGGAGAATTACGAATATGGAATGTCACCATTGCACGCAAGGATAAGGTGTATGGAATTCTTGCTAAAACTGGCATATACCCTACCACAAGAGGAGGAAAACTTCGATGAAAATACATCAATAAAGGATAAGGAAAAGATCAGAAAGAAGCAAATACAGGATGCTTTTTTTAAACAAGTTGGACTAAAAGTAGACTGTCCCAAGCACGGATACGGTAACTCAAACGATGGAAACACTTCTAGGAGATTTTTTGAAAATGATGAGGCAGTAACTAGAATCATTGGAATTGACAATCAAATCGTGAAAAGATTGGGAACGATCTTGGATGTTTTAAACTGCAAAGAAAATGTCAATTCTACAAAATATGGAGAATATACGTCGAAAACTGCATCTCTTTTAGCAGAAATGTATCCACAGAAGAAGTTGACCCCGACCGTCCATAAAATATTGGCGCATGGTAAAGATATAATTGAGTACCAGTCTTTGCCAATTGGAGAGCTTTCTGAAGAAGCACAGGAGTCTCTTAACAAATTTTATAAAAAATATAGATTGCAGAACACATTCAAAGCATCAAGGGTGAGGCAAAATGAGGACCTCTTCAACATGTTGGCAGCATCTTCCGATCCACTTATTTCTTCCCTGCGGCATGTGAAGTCACGAATAGAGTTACAAAATAATTATAGTTTAGAAATGGTTAGTCTTTTAGATATACCTTCTCTTACGAATTGTGATGAATATTTTACAGAAAATTGAAAAAATAAATTTAAAAAAAAAAATAATTTTTTTTTTAATTTGTTGGGTAATAATTTAAAACATAAAACCCTTAAGAAAAAAAATAAAAACAATCTAAAAATGTAAAAAAAATTTTTTTTAGTTACCATAAAATTGATTTTTCTACTAATTTTAACTTTGATAACCCATAAGTAGGCCCCTACAAAGCGTAGCACCCTTTCCAAACGCTCATTTCATAGGCTGAACAGTTATCTATCATATGCTGTTTTAACTGTTCAATTATCTTATTCGGTTCAAAAGATATGATTTTTGCAACGAAAAAACTCAAATGGCGCCACTGTGCGCCGTGAGTTATAAGGTTGAAATTTGAACCGGATACTGGTCTCTCGCTAAATCGATCCACTAAAAATAGAAGAAATTGCCTAAAAGTACGAAAATTGTGTGTGTATTAGTGAACAAATTTAGTGCATTGCGATTCGCAAGAAACTACTTTCATGTGTAAATGCAAGGTAAGATGGAATTATTGGAAATTCGAATGTTTAGGGGATAATAACTCCTAAACTAACCGTAGATGCATCCATGCTTTCCGAACAATATTTTTGTCCGAAGAATAATTTTTATAATTCAGAACGATTCACTTATTTCGGAAAATTTGCCCGGAAAACAAAGCTCCCATATGGTTTACAGATGTAAACAAATATACAAACTTGCAGAACAACCTATAACGTTAGTAATTTTTTTGAAACTTAGAAACATAAACTTTGGCATTTAAATATGACCACGAATGAAGGTAACGAGGTAGCGGGTTAAATTTTTGTTAATTATAAAATAATTTTAGATATTCTCATTATCTACTTTATGGCCGTTTTATGCATTTCTTTGGTGTTTGTTTCATAATAAACAAGACGGTCATAAAGTAAACAATGAGAATATTTCAAATTATTTTATAATTAATAAGAATCTTTAATTTTGTAAATAATTAAATTTGCAAGCAAATTCCTTAACTAATGGGGTATTATACTTCATTAGTGATAAGTACCGGGTATCTAGGTAACCATTATACTCACAGTACTAATAACAACACCTCATCAATTAAAACAGGGGTGTCAGCGTCATGCACAATTGTGTCAGCAAAACTCACATGTACGCTTATGCTCTTTTATTTTGCGAGCGTAAAATATAATTTTTTACTGCAAAACACTCTCATTCAGCGGGAAATATCGAAATATCGCACGGCCTGTTTTGAGGCCTCTAAACAGAAATAATATATTTATTATTTATTATCTTTGTTTATGTTTTGTTTTATTTCTGTTTTTGACATTGTACAATGATTGACAAATAATATCTACATTGTTTTGCATTTAAGCTAACGATATGTGTTTTGTTTGTGAAAAAAATTCTTTGTTGCCTTTTAAAGGGTCCCTTTTTCTTTCGTTAAAAAGACGTACCTAAATGCAGAAATTATTAAGAAAAAAATAGCCACAAGAATTTGTTGGTATTTTGTGCTTGTAAAAATATTTTTCTTTCTGTACCAATCGCGTCAATGGGTTTTTTTTCCTTTGAAAACACTTTTCTGAAGTAAGTAAAAATATTTAAAAAAGTCTTGTTTTCCTACAATTTATGCGTAAACCTATACACATAAAAGCAAATGTGACAGCAGGTAAAATTTTTGGGTAAGAAGATGTGTATTATTAATGTATTAATGAAACTTTATTGTTTAACGTCCACAAACTAGAGTTTTTTTATTCCCGCACTTTTTGGATTCCCGGGAAAGCGGGAAATAAAAATCAAATTCCCGGGATCCCGGGATTCCCGCCCAAAATTTATTATTTATTTCTTTACTTATTTTTCCAATGAAACTAATATTTCTTACTGACAATTACGCTTAAATTAATTAAGTCTAGTATCCACTATGTAACAAAAACGTAAAAAAATTTAATATTAAAATTATTTTAAGATACTTAAGAGGTTATTTTTATGTCAATAGGATCATAGAAATCAATATAGGTATATGCATTGTCATATTCAGAGATCAGTTGCATAATTAGAATGAAAATATTGTTACGAAATTAGATTTGTCTGAGAATTATTTATGGTCTTAGTTATAAGTTATCTTGTAAATTATAGTTTTATGTCATATTAGTTACTATTTTTATGAACCCCACTGTAATAAATTTTCTAGCAATTGTAATTGTAGACTTTAGATTTAGATGTATAACAGTTATTTTAAAATAATTCGAACACAACATTCTAGAAAATACTAGACGGTTCTTGAATCAACAAGGAATAGTTTTGAACTATAAATTTAGGCTAACTCATAAAAGTTTAATTTAGTTTGATTGGAGACATTAAACGGATCAGATCGCTACTTACAATTGTGGTTACAATTTGTGAACATTATAATCAATAAAGTTTGTTAAGTTGAATTCGTGTGTGTATTTAATATGAATTGCAATTAAAAGAACTCAAAGGTTTATTATAAAGGGAAAAAACCTTAACGCGTTTTATAAGTAAAAACGTAACAGTATTAAAGTCATACATCCAATTTCAGTTAAAACTTAACTGTTACCTTAACGTCCAGCTAACAATATGTTTTCGACAGTTATAACTGGTAGTTAATTATAAGTAAACTTGGTGAAATTGACCGTTAGTGGAATAAAATTTCTGGAAGGGCGATTAGGAACTGAAAGCATAACATTACGAAGTAGGAATTCTGAAACAATATTACCGTTTAACAAATTCAGCAGGAAGGAGAAATTGTATTTGCTACATATATTTAAAAACATATTTTTTACAATTTTATAACCCTTAATCAGCAGTGATGTATGAAGTTATACTAAGTTTGCCATTCCATATGAATCTTTTTTAATATTCATCTAGGATCCCATAACGTATTTGTATTGTGAGTCCTTCGTTTATTCTAAGCTGATTTCGCCATATGGGTGTCAAATTGTTTCTAGATCTTCTAGGCTGTTTGTGGCTTAATTCCAGCAGAATCGCTTCAGTATGAAAAAGAGTTATGCACCCAAATGTGGAGCTACCTCAATAAAAACTCAACAAAAACTTACATAAATTTGTGGCAAAATGCACCCATTGTCATTAAATTTTAACAAATTCGTTTTATAAGGCACCAAATTTCGTGAATATCGGTCCATAATTTACCTACGCCTCGATGTTTAGATTAATTTCGTAAATCATGTAAGTATGGCTAAAAGTGTAACGAATAATGCTTTTGTGGTGCAATTAAGCATAATATACATTCATAAGACTCAAAATTACTTGAAATGCCGCATTAAAAGCATAATCTAGGATAACACTTTACTACGCCCTTAACCGCAAAACCTTATAACATTATTGTAATATTTACACTTCAGTTTGCTAAGACAAGAAATAAAATTTTGGAAGATAGGTCTATAATTAATCATAGGCCCAATATAAGGCCCATTCTCAAAAATTAGCTTAATAAGTCTTAAACTGTAGCAAATTTGAATATTATGGTAAAATTAAGTTGGATTAAACTACTAACACAGTCTAGACACTAGTCCGACATAGATTTACTAAAGTTTGAAAAAAGATTTTCTTCAAAATTTCCCGGGAATCCCGCAATTAATTCCCGGGAAAGCGGGCATTGAAAACAATTGAAAATCCCGGGAATTCCCGGGACGGGAAATCCCGAAAAAAAACTCTACCACAAACCTAAAAAATGTTTTGTTGTTTCGAAACTGCAATTTAAATTTAGAAGATATTATTGGTAAATAAAAGTATATTTTTATAGGCTAGTAAAATCTTCTCTTTTTATAATGGTGGTTAATAATTATAGAATATTTTTAAACTTAATGGAGTTATTATTTGCATTAGCATGTGCAAATGAATTTTCATTGTTGGCATTTGCAAAGGTATGTTGAGCACCAAATTAAAAATATTAGAAAGAATTTAATAAGGTAGTAAAATGACTTCAAATATTGTCAAATGCTCAATTTTCCCAAAAAATAAGCAAAGTTTCTGCGAAATGCAGGTTCCAAATTAAATTTATTTAAATAATAACTGAGTGTGTCTGTCCATAACTCAACATTTTTCGATAATTGTATTATTATTAATTGCTCTAAAGTCTTCATAGCAAAATATGTATGTTAATTAGGCCTCGTAATAGGCCTCGCAACCGCAGATTCCTCCCGCTGAGAATGAAAGAGACAAGAGTATTCGCACCAATACAATCATAATTGACACCACTGAATTAAAAGCAAAACAAAATACATAAGGGATTTTTTTAACAAGTTCGTTATTTTATTTAGCAATAAAAATATCGAAATATCTGTCCTAAGTTAAACAAAAGTATGATTTCTTATCGCATAAATGTTTTTAATAATTTTAAAAGTCATTATTAGCTTATAAATTTTGCAAAATATCCCTATTTAAAACTTATTTTGGAAAAGTTTGTTTTGTAAACAAAAACATGAAACAGCTGTTTCAAAAATTCTTGCAAGTAAAAATTTTACCAGTAAAAATTTGCAACAATTTTTTTGCCTCTCAATTTTTTTCTCTCTTTTGACGCTCTCAACTTGAAAATTTTTTGGGTTAATGAACACTTTCCAGTAACAATTGTTACAAATTCGTAACAATTTTAAGTAAATGAACCCGGCTATTGTTTTCGTTTTATGCAGGTCTGCCAGATAAATTTGTGAAAAAATCGTTAACTTCCTCAAAAAAATAAAAAAAAAATCGTCTATTTTGTTTTAAAAAATCGAACAATTTAAAATAAATTTTGAAAAATTTTGTTCGATTTTTATTAAAGCATATTCAAAAAATAATAGTTAAAGTTCATGGGTATTTTATACATACATACTTAAGCTTGAGGTCTATTTTTTTAATTATTTATTTTAATTTTTCTATAATCCGATAACAATTTAAAATTTCAGATTGTATTTTGTGCTGTTATCTTGTCATTCATCTTTTCCTTTTTCTATTTTATATATAGTACATAAATACAAATATACCAACAGACAACTTTAACCCGTATCATCATAGTGTTCCATTTTTGGAGCAGTTACTTTTATTATTCTTATTTTATTTTGTGTGAATGCAGTTGTAATTATTTTTATGATGTGGTAACCCTGAGGTAGTCACCTATCAAACTAAAGAGCCGTTATTATTTTCAGTACTAAATTTTTGTTTTATTGCGTGTTGTTTGTTCAAGTTCTTTGAAGAAAATAATGTCTCAACGGAAAATTAAAGTTATTTTGTGTTTGTTCACAATGTAAACAAATATTTTTCTTAAAACTCATGAATTTATAGGTAGTTGATATATAAAATAGTTAAAACAAAATCAAATTTTAAGTTATTTGTGTTTCGTTTTTTACATAAATGCGTTCCATTATTCGAAAAGTAGGACAATATAGGTATGTACTTATGTAAAGTAAAGTAAAATTTTACTGGGTAAAATAGTGTGTTTGTACTTGTTTTGCTTAACTATTTTATTAAAATTAATAATATTAATTTATTATTGTGTAGAAGGGTATTAACATACCATTTCCAAATTTTTAAAAATCTGATGACTAGAAGATAGATGGGGGATAATATGGGTTAAGTTAAAGTGTGAGAATTACAAAACAAGAATTTCAGAGTACATGAAACTGTGTACCCCTCCCCAATCTTCTTACCACTCTCACCTATAAACTCAAGAATTGCTGCAACAAAAAATGCAAGCCTGGACGTTAGTCATCGTCGAGTGCTATATTCGGCTATGACGAATCTTATATACCCTTCGCCATCGTGCGATAAGAACAGTAAGTTATATAAATATCCTTCTTTAGGTGCAAATAAAACTATTTTGTACCACGCCCACTTATCCAAACTCACCCACATTTTGTCGGATGTGAATTCTGAATCTCAAAATCCCGAATTTTGAATCCCAAATTTAAAAATCGCGATATAAAATCCTGAATTTTTAAGCTTTAGTTAGCGAAGCCGGTGTTTGTTGTACCATAAAGAAAAAAAAGTTTTGCACCCGCCCGAAGGCCGTCAATACAGAGAAGATTTATTTAGCGAAGCAAATGTATGTTATACCATAACAAATTATACCAGCCGTGATATCTATCGAGCGATTTTCAAAACCAAAACTGTTAAATAATGTGTATTATATTGGGGTATTATTTGATTTTAGAAATTGAAGTTTTATTTCATACTAGCTTAACCCGGTGCGCTTCGCTACACTGGCAATTGTGTTCAGATATATGTATGGTATTTAATATGTCTTCTATGAGGGTTACTGCTCCTAGTCTGTCTAACCCGCACATTTTTATATTGAAATTTATAGTTTACTATAATAGTAGCTTTAACCACGTTTGAAGACTCTCCCTTTAATAGTTCTTCAGTTGAGCGATATTTAATGCATGCATCCTATGGGAGGTATTTCCCCCCCTGCGCCTACCCGCTTTATTTTTATTTTCAAAAGTGTAGTATACCATAAGAGTTACTTTTAAAAAGTTTGAACATTCTCACTATTACAGTTCTTAAGATATGCGATGTTAAACATTGGCGTCCTATGGGGTATTCCTTTACCCCCGCTGCTATTTTATTTCAATTCCGGGGCTCAGAAGATCCTACTACAAAAAGTTCAGCAAAATGCGTGCAGCGGCTCTTAAGATATGCGATAATTAATATTGGCATCCTATGGGGGGTACCAATTCCCCTGCCCCTATCGAAAAAATAAGTAGCCTATTTTATTTTTAGGGCTCACGTGATGTTACTGTAAAAATTTCAGGAAAATCGGTTCAGTATAATATTGGCATCCTATGGGGGGTACCAATTCCCCTGCCCCTATCGAAAAAATAAGTAGCCTATTTTATTTTTAGGGCTCACGTGATGTTACTGTAAAAATTTCAGGAAAATCGGTTCAGTATAATATTGGCATCCTATGGGGGGTACCAATTCCCCTGCCCCTATCGAAAAAATAAGTAGCCTATTTTATTTTTAGGGCTCACGTGATGTTACTGTAAAAATTTCAGGAAAATCGGTTCAGTAGTTTCGGAGTCTATAAAGCGACAAACAAACATACAAACATACAAACATACAAACATACATAATTCATTTTTATATATATAGATAAAATAAGTCCCAAAAAAAGTAAGATATTTTTTCGGGATTTCATTTTGTTGGGCCTTTATTTCATTTTTAAAATTTAAGCCCCAAAAATTGGAAACTTTTTTAATTTTCTTTTTCGGGACTTAATTCGTGGGGACATACATATTTCATGGAGCCAAGCAAAGTTAAAATTTTTCGTATCTTCTCAATGGATATATAATTTTGATTATACATTATATACATTTTGATTATAAATTTGATTAAACAGTCCGAACTTGCACAAAGTTGCCCAAAAGCTTTCGAGATAACAATTTTTGTGCAATTAAGAGAGTAATTTTTTTCATTTCCCGTACAAATTTACACGAAATTTTTCTTTGGATTAGTTGGAACAAAAATTAGGCAATCAGATGTTTTTTGTTTACATATGAAACTGATAAATTTCTCAGAAAATTTGGAAGTTAAAAAGGCAAGTTTTTATTAAAAAAAATATTAAAAAGAAAAATGGAAGGTTTTAATGAAAAAGTTAAGGTGGTAAATAAATTGGTGCATAGTAGCACTGCATACATATTTCTCTTGTTCTTTAATATAAAAAAATAAAATGTAAAAAATTACAATGATGCAAAAGTTTTGTTTTTAAAATTTTATGACTTTTCAGCATTTTAAATCACTTAAATAGATCTCAACTTCAAAAGTGAACATCATTAATATTTCAAAAACGGTTTTTTGCGTTCCAACAATTTTGGTTAACTTTGGCAAATTTAGAGAGTAATTTCATTTTACTCTCATTAGTCCGAACTTGCCCGAGATCTTTTGGAACAACACACCTAGAAATGATTTACAAACAAGTTTTATTAATTAATAGGTGTGTTCCATAAGATCTCTCCCAAAGAAAAAGTTCGGGCAAATTTGTACAGGAAATGAAAAAAATTACTCTCTCAATTACTCTCTTAATTGCACAAAAATGGTTATGTGGAACGCTTTTGGGCAACTTTGTGCAAGTTCGGACTGTTTCGTTATGCATGTGGAACAGAGCTAATACGTATTAACTTTTTGTTTTTATTAAAATTGTTCTTTTATTAAACAATTTTTTCAAATTTTGTATTCTTTTGCTTGTTTACCTTAAAAAACATAGGTTTGTTTCGTTTTATAAAATTTTACTGCAAAAATTTGTGCAGTAAAACTTTGTTAATACTCCAATGAATGTTGCTAAATCTTTGTGACCAAAAACAAATATTTAGCCAAAAAGTAAAAAAACTAAGTTTTACAATAAAATTTATAATAAAAGGTTGATGTTTTTATAACAATAAGATAAACATGAGTAAATTTTTTTTAATAAAAAAATTCACAACAGCCTTTCTACCTACCTACCTAATTCAGCGGTTCTCATAGGTAACCGCGTATGTCTTAAAATCCAATTTTTCAGAAAAAAACCATTTTAGATCAAACTATGGGCTAGGTATTCCACTTTTTTAACTTTGTTATAACGTTAAAATATCGGAATCGAGTATATGGAAAACGAATTCAGTTAAATTCCGAAAGAACGTTTTTAATGGGGCCCATGTTAAACAATAGGCCTATCTGATTCATTTTTGGAGGAGGGTTTTATATTCGGCCTATGGCAATTTATTGACTGACCATCACGAAATTCACTAGAGTGCTATCTAGTATTAGAAAAACTGAATTACACCAAATTTTAATACAGAATTGTAATTTTTTAGGGTTTTACGTGTGTTAAAGCCCATTAGGATGCCCGCTTTATATGTTGCCTATAACCCATTACCAAAAAAAAAAAAAAAATGCGTGGTGTTACTTCTAGCGATATAAAGTTTATTATGGACCGATCTTTAAGGAATGTGGTAGTGTGATTTTTAGTCTTATGGAACTATGACAGACCAAATTTAACTACAATATTTACTTTCTTATGCGAACTAAGGGAAATAGAACTTTATCTCAATCGACACAATCGTTTTCAGCAGGTCATCAGTGATTTTCTATTTAAAAGAATTGTAGAAAATACCGTAAATTTAAAGAATTTGTTTAAAAGACTCTCTTTTGAATATATGATCCGTTTGAATCTGATGACCGAACCAAAACGGAATGCATCTGCTTTCTGTTTTTATTTGGCATTCGGAATAGGGTTCCCTCGGGGAGTCTTTCCGGAAATTACCAAATTTATTTTTATGACAAAATATTGTTTAGATCTAAATCTTATATTTACTCAAGAAAGCGAAAATAAAAAAGTTTATATTTTGGAAAATTATCAGTGTTGCCAGTCCATGTGTAAATGCACATATTGTGTGTAAAATATGTATGTGTAATTTTACTTTCGGATCTATCTTTTCATAAATTTTTGACAGTAAAGATTTTATTTTCGACCATTGATTTAATGTAATTATTTTCAGTTTCCATCACAGTTAAAATTTTTTTTCACCCTGACTTACTTCACTTTCCATCTCCACGAGCACAAATTAGTTCTGTTAGTTCTGTGCCACGAGCAATACTCTGCTGTCAAATTTTATTGCTAAGTATGGGTTTACACTATCAAAGTTTTCTTTCAGAATGTCAGAGTTTATTGGTGAGAGGGGACGAATAGCATGTTTAACATAAACTGTCAAATTTGATTGTAATTTCTTTGACATAGCGCAATAACTATTTAATTAAAAAAAAAAACAGAAAATGTGAACATTTTAGAGATGTAAGAAGTAAGTTCCTAATGTTTTATTAAATAAAGAATAAATTGGAACTTCAAATTAAGCACATTAAGTCAAACAGAACCACTCACAGCGAATTTTTAAAATTTATGTTGATTAAGGTTGGGCAAAACATTTTTGCGCTGTTCTTTCACCGATGTTCGGAAATAAATACTGCGCGTGGATACGTGCCGTTATACATATGCATTCAGTTATTTCTTACTACAGCAATTTGTAAACTTTGCTTTTTTTGTTAACCTAACGATTTAATTACAAATAAGGAATATCAATAAGGTTTGCAAGGTGTATTCATTTTAGCAAAGCTCCTTTTTCGATTTGTGTGTGTAATAATGCTACAAATGTGTAATTTGATACACAGTCATGTGTAATTTCCGAATTCTTCATTGGCAACACTGGAAATTAGGGACTATTGATATGAAAATATACCCGAAACCTGTTCAACTCAATAAATGATTTTTGTATAAAAAAAGTTCAACATAATCATTCAATAATAGGAACCCATGTTTTGTATTATATTTCTATTTAATTCTATTAATGTACAGTTTTCGCAATACAAATGAATGTACGTGTATTAAAATTTATAGATTTTCCTACACTTTCAATCACTAGTATTGTGAAAACAGCACATTAACTTTTTTAGTTCAAAACGATTGTCTTTTATGTGCTGCAAACATATTAACCAAACTTAAACACCCATATCAAAAGTAAAACCCACCTCTTCTGCATTTCGATGAAACATGTTTTATAACTGGAAATTTAACTAACAAAAAATTAAATGATAATTCAAAATAAATTTTTAATTAAACGAAAAAATGTAGGTCAACTTTTTTTATATGTACTTATAAAATATGTAGTTATTTTATAAATTATTAATTTTCCATTAAAATTTCTTTGCAGATCTATTTATTTTATATGAGTAGAAACATGACCTTAAACTAAAATTATTTTGAGTAACACAATTTATGACACGCTCAATCAAACTTACTTACAGCATTCTGCAGAAAAATGCCTCGTAAACTTTTAAAATTTCTTATAATATTCGATAATACCTCCCTTTTATATTTCCCGGGGCAATTTCTATCGGGGCGTGTATTATTAGAATTGCAAGATGATACACCGGCTTTAGGGCTACACTTTCATGTAGTTGGGGAAGGTGTGGTCAGAGCGGGTACAGGACGTCAGGAGCGCGGTACATATGAGAATGAAAATTATATAGATTTTCGTATGCGGTTATTGGGGGATGTGGATCAGGGTCCTACAGTATTGTCACCTGGTATACATAGTTTTCCATTTAAGCTGGGTTTGCCATTGGGATTACCATCAACTTTCCTGGGGCGATATGGTTGGATACAGTACTACTGCAAGGCAGCATTGAGAGAGCCAAACGGTCTGATTCATAAAAATCATCAAGTATTTATTGTTATGAACCCAATTGATTTGAATATGGAAAAGCCAATATTAGCGGTAAGTTTTGAATATTGTAACGTTTATCCCAAAAAAATTTTAGAAATTTAATTTGAAATCAATGTGGAAAAAACTGCTTATTACAAACTTTTAATTATTTAAAATAAATTAAAATAGAATTCCTTTTTACTTTTAGCAACCTTTTACATGTGAAGTTGAGCATAAGATGGGCGTGGCCTGTGTTGGCGGTGGCATGGTGAAATGTCGAGTAGCTTTAGATCGTGGTGGATATGTACCCGGCGAAAGTGTTTTAGTAACAGCCTTCATATCAAATCACAGTAATGCCACAATAAAACGTACAAAAGCATCTCTAACAGAGGTAATATTTAAGAAATTTCCAAAATTTTACAAAATATAAGTTTACATTTTTACAGACAGTTGAATATTTGGCTCGCGGTAAAGTAGTGCAAACGGAAAAACGTGCTCTGGCGGTATTAGTACGCGGTAAAATTCGTCCTGGCGGCAAAGATGAATGGCAAAATGATAGTCTTTATGTGCCACCTTTACCACCAACAAATCTTCATGGCTGTCATTTGATTAAAATATCGTACGATGTCTTCTTTGTTATTGAGCCTAAATCGCTTGAAAAGGAAATTAAATTACAACTGCCAATAGTTTTAGCCACATATCCATTCCGTTCAACGGGTAATGATATATCGAATACTTGGCCAGATTCAGTGCTTAAACCAGATACTCATTATCCCTCAACATTGCCAATTTTTCGACCATGGCTACACGAGAAACCAGAATCTAATTGAATTTAAATATTAATATTTTTTATTTAAATGCTAACCCAGTTTACACACACAGTTTTTAAAAACATTTAACAAGAGGTTTTATATACATACTTATAAAAATAACTAAAAAAAGATGTTTGAGAAACGATTAAATTAATAATGAAATTTGTTTTATAAAGATACTTAGAACGCCTACTTAATAATTTATAGAAGTATACATGCATATGCATGTATATTTAGATTCGAACATAAAAGGCGAAGTTTAAAAAAGATAAAAAATGAAAAAAAAAACTTGAAACAAACGCACCCAGCCATACTTTGTTGTGAAAATAAGATTTTACTTTTATGTGTAGGTACTTATTATATTATTAAAAATTTTTTATTTTTAAATTTTAATTCTATGTTTTAATAAATTTATAATATTATCATTAATAATAAGCTGTGTATAATAAATTCATATTTCTTATTATAATATTTATGTTTCAAAAAGGAAAAAATTACCCAGCTTTTAAAAATAGCATAAAAGTGTATGATATTTATTAGTTAGAACAAACTTTAAAAAATTCAAATTTAAACGATTAGCTTTTTAAAAAATATGGTTAAATTAAAAAAAAAAACAAGAAAAACTGTTTTTGTAGTTAAAATGTTTAATAGAATTGATTTTTGACAGTTGGAAGTATGAAAAATTTTTAAAAATAAAATTTTTTATGAAAAAGGTTTTAATTAAATATAGACATTTGTATGTTTGGGAAACGTTTTATAGGAAACGTTTGCAAAGTTAAAACTTTCTAAAGAAAATGTTTTCGAAATTAAAGTTTTCTATATAAAACGTTTCCGAAGAAAGAGTTTTTTCGCAGTTAAAATGTCCCGTAGAAAACGTGTTAAAAATATTAATTGTCTCTAGAAAATGATTTCGATGTTAAGACTTTCTAAAGAAAATGGTATCAAAATTAAAATTTTCTATAAAAAATATTTTCAGTGATAAAATTTTCTTTAGAAAATATTAAGAAGTCAAAATTTTTTAAAGAAATTGTTTACAGATTCAAGATTTTTGTAGAAAATGCTTTGGAAAGTTTTTTGTATTTATACAAATATTTTTAAAGATCCAATTTTCCACAGAAAAGGTTTTTGAATAATGAAAAAAGATTTTTCAAGTTAAGATTCTCTAAGAAAAATACTTTCGAAATATATACATAAAAATATTTTTTTAAGATCAATATTTCGGAAAAAATTAGGTATTAAAAATTATTTCAATTTTAATATTTTTATAGAAAAAATTTCTTTTTTAAAATATTTTTCTAAAAAGTCTTTTCGAAAAACCATTTTTTATATCTATTTATGTGTGTATGTACATTAGTATTCTACTGAGAACTAAAAATTTTCTATAGAATTAAACATTTTCTTTAAAAACTGTTTTCGAATTAAAAAGTTTCTATACAAAATGATTTCATAATTATAATTTTCAATAGAAAATGTTTTCGAATTAAACTTGGTTTATAAAATCTTTTTAAATTAAAGCTTTGTTTGCAATGGAAGCAACATATTCACAGGTGTTCACAATAAAGCAACAATTTGTTTCACAACCGCACACATTTTCAATAAAGAAACCGTTTGCAAATTTTGACCAGAACAATATTACTTACATATTTGTTATTATTGTTTAAAACATTTTATTAAACTTGTCATTCAAAACTAAATTATTATAAACGTCATTTAATATTTTTTTTTTTTATTCCTACACTAAATCCCGCGAACCTTTTTTGCTTGTCTGCAGGAGACCAGAGTCTCTGGCGGGAATCGAACCCGCAACAAATTGTATACATACAAATTGTTGTTGAAGTAGACGTAGACTCAACTTTAAAAAAAAAAAGAAAACTAAATGAAATACTTTGGAAAGAAATAAGATAGAAAAAAACGAAATTGTTGGTCCCATTGTGAACAAAGCTTAAACATTTTCTATATTTTCTAATTTAAAATTTTCTATAGCAAATCTTTTTTAATTTTAAATTCTTATCAAAACTCATTTCGAATTAAAATTTAATAAAAAAAAATATGTTTCGAAACTACAATTTTTCATGAAAAACTTGTCAAAATTGTAATGTTTTTATCAAAGCGAATTGCCTTGGTTTTTATTTAAAATTTTTTGAAAATTAAAATTTTATAATGTAAACCTATTTTGATGAAAATTTCATTAAATTTTGGAAGTTACTTTTGAGTAACAATTTTTTTGAATAACGTAAAAATATCGTTCTTAACTTCTACTTTAGTGAAATACTTTCATTGTTACAATTTCTCTTTGATTGTTATCTATTTGGGTTAATGGAAGGTTCTTCCCTCTGGTCGTTTTACATTAATATCATAATGAATGAAATCATAACAATTAATACTGCTTCCTATGTAAAGTGTTTTAGTAAATTAGAAAATTTCCAATGCAACTCATGCAGAAATTCATCAAATTGTAAACGTAAAGCCCTATGCTAGGTGGCACGACGATTTGTATTGCCGGTTCTTTGAATAACACAACCCTTAAATGAATTAAGGCGTACATCAATTTCACCTTCTTCCAGCTGTCAGGTGTACACACAAAATCGAAAAAGAAGTTTAAAATATAAGACGACAATGAAATTATTTATGTAGCTGTATTAAAACTATTAATACAAACCTCATCGAATGCATAAATATCCTGATAGCAGGAATACGATATACAACGTCTAACACAGGCTTTTCGTTTAACACCTTCGAGATTCTCACAGGCTACATGATGCTCACAGGTAACCTCGAAATCATGGTATGTTATTTCCTTTTTGTTGTGTTATCAAAGTTAAATATTTTTAATTAATAGGTTTTCGTGTAAATAGAAAATCAATAATTTTTCATATTTGATTAATGAGAATGACCTACATTTTTACTTGTTTCCTTATAGGCGTATTCGGGAAAATGAAACGTTGCTGCTTTGGCCAATGGTTTGCCATCGGTACCTTTTTCCTGAAGACAGGATATTTCGTTTAAAAATTGCATGATTATAAATATAAGATTCGTAAAAATTGTAAATTGTTTATTTTGCCACATTGTTAGATTGTTGTTTACGCAGGACGATGTTTCCAACTAAAGTGTCAAATTCGAGTCAAGAACAAACATGTGTTTGACTTAACGGTCATAAGGGTTGTTTATTAATAAAAACTGTCAAACTAATAAAATTGAATAGTAAGTTAAAGGGAAGATTTGGTTCTGCATATAGATTTAAGTCGGTTAAAGTTTAATTTTGAATTTATTGTTTGAATATTATTGGTCGTTTTGTATTCGCACTTAAGTTAAGCATTTAAAATATCTTCCCAGTTAAATTTTAAAGAAAAATAATTTGAAGTAGATATATGTATAAAACAAACGCCTATGCAGTATTTAAATTCATACGGAGAATACAGAACAGGATAAACTTCTCACATTTTCAGCCGGAACAATTTGGTTAATACATTGATTGTCGGTCAAATGTTTGCATTTTTATTCAACCAACCTCATCCTTCTACTGTTTGTTGATAAAAGTTATTAACAGTTACATGCTTTTTTTAGATTTCTAGATCATACGTTATGGAAAGAACCTCTCCGAGCCATTCTGTACCAAACGAGGTTTCCGACAAGGAGATAGTCTCTGGTGTGACCTTTTTAACATCCTGCTGGATGTGATACGAGACGCCGAAGTGAATAGGACTGGCACACAAAGCAAAACATGCAACATCATGGTCCGAACATTGCGAGCAGTAACTGCAACCTTTGAGAAAGCCGAAAAGGAATCTGCCAAAGTGGGTCTGGCAGTAAACGGAGATAAAACTAAGTTGATAGTATCTACCACCAAGACTTCCAGAAGACTCGGGCGGACAGTGCAAGTTGAAACCACAACTTTGAAATAGTCAATGATTTTATCTACCTCAGCACCACCATTAACAAAACAAACTAATCAGTTTTGAGATAAAACGAAGAACAATCATGGCTAATATATGCTACTTCGGACTAAGCAAGCAGTTTAAGAACAAAGACACCTCTCGACAGACAAAAATCACCCTCTACAAGACACTGATACTACCCTTGCTGTTAAATGGTTCTGAATCATGGGTACTTGCGAAAGCAGATGATGCAGTTCTTGGAGTATTCGAGAAAAAAATCTTCGTAAAATCTAATGATCAATCTGTGTTGACGGAGAATATCAATGTCGTATGAACCAAGAGCTGTACGAGCTACATATATGCCGACATCGACGTAGGTAAGCGAATTGAAATGCAGCGATTACGTTGGCTAGGTACGTTCTGAGAATGAAGGAAGATGCACCAGCTAAAAGGCCATTTAAATACGAACCTACTGACGGTTCACGCAGAAGAGGAAGACCAAAACTCCGTTGAAAAGATCAGTTGGAGGAAGAAATCTAAAAAATTGGTGTAACAAACTGGAGAAGCGCAGAAGATCGAAGCGCTTGGAAATCTATTATACGTTCGGCTGAAGGAACCAATGTTCAGTAATAGCCGATTTAGTAAGAAAGTAAGATCATACGGGTTAAAAAATTCGGCAACTTTTACAAATAATCTGGAATTTCAAGTAGTACATATCGCACTTAATCAACAAGAGGGTATTAACTCAAAATTTAAACATTTTCAGTAGAAGCAAAACAATTTTTAATTTAACATTGAAGGCATATGGAAATGAATTTTAAAACCAATCGTTTCATTACCAAAAAGTGGACAAAATAGCAAGATATTTTTACAGCGTGTAGATTTTTTCGAAAAAGTGGAAAAATAAAAATTTTGAGATAATACCCTCTTGTTGATTAAGTGCGATATGTATATTGATAAAGCCAAAGTACTACATATAACATATAAATCGTTTTCAATATACATTCAATATAGCTATCTGTGATCAAAAGCAATAACCGCCTAAATCGAGAAAGGGCACTTTATATTTATGCTTGCGTTTTTGAAAAAAATAATTGCATTAGGAAAAAAAGTAATTCAGAATCAAAGATTCTTATCCACACAATGCTAAGATATAAAAATTATAAAGAAAGTTGAATTTATTTCAGAAATATTTAAAAACAAATTTGTTTTATTTAAATATAAAAAAGGGCACTTTATATTTATGCTTGCGTTTTTGAAAAAAATAATTGCATTAGGAAAAAAAGTAATTCAGAATCAAAGATTCTTATCCACACAATGCTAAGATATAAAAATTATAAAGAAAGTTGAATTTATTTCAGAAATATTTAAAAACAAATTTGTTTTATTTAAATATAAACTCAATTGTTTCTTAAGGCGACTTAGGCGGTTATCACTTGTGACCACAGATATGTATGTATGTATGTTCCTAGGTATATTTTCTTTTATATGAAATAATTCCACTTACCTCATCATTGCTGTTGGAGCCAAATAACTTATGATTAATTTTACTTTATTTTTAATAAATAATAAAATGATTAACTAAGAAACTAGACGCTAGATTTTTTTTTTTTTTAAAGTTCGTTGAATCGACGAAGAGTACCCTTAATGTACTAGAATGAAGAGTAACCTTTCAGGGTTAAACAGACCATAATTTTGTAAATTTTTTAACTTAAACTTTAACCGCCGTATTCATAAATGATTATTAAATTTAACTTTATCACTTAAAAACAATTCACTAAAAAAAACCTTTACGATCTACATTTTTCATAGACATGCTCTTTTTTACAACACTGCACTTTTGTTTAGGAAATAAATGCCCAACACTTTACTTTAATAACGAAATTTGTTTAAATTTCTTGGCTAATTAAGTTTTTAAAAAAATCATAAGAATAACTTTAATAAATTTTTAGACAACAAAAGAAAACTAAAAGGCGCAAATGTCAAACGTCATAAAACACAGGGTTGCGAGATGTTTATTTTCCTTATAACTAAAAGTAACGGTACTGATTTGTTTACATATCC
This sequence comes from Pollenia amentaria, assembly GCA_943735925.1. Classification (NCBI taxonomy): domain Eukaryota; kingdom Metazoa; phylum Arthropoda; class Insecta; order Diptera; family Polleniidae; genus Pollenia; species Pollenia amentaria. The sequence goes on along the minus strand of OX031009.1, from coordinate 203,094,581 downwards.
ATTTCTCTCGATATGGCCATTTTTATTCTACTTTATCTTCCGCTATATGCTGTGACGTCATTGTTGTATACTTAACAACATTTTGTTTTAATTAAAATTTATTACATTTTTATTTGGTTCTTATTTGAAATTGATTAAGAAAAATATACAATTTACATAACTAAATATCGATTAATGAAAAAATATTGCTAATAAATATAAACTTGTACCTAAAACCAGAAATTTAATACAAAATAGATTTTTATACCTATGTACCTAAAAATATGAAATGATTAAGGGAAGATTGCAATTTTAGGATTTATTGTTTAAATATTCTCTAGCGTCCTCAACCTAAGAGTAAAAAATAATTATTATTTTTAACTCCATAATTAATAAAACTTACCGTTTTAAACCAATAAGAATGAGGTTTAAACATAAAACTGTTAGTCCATGTCATATTGGAGCGAGGTGCTATGCCATGCATATGCAAATGTTTGACACTTATAAAAGGAGGCAAATGAAAGCCAAATAAGGCATCATTAATATCTACATCCTGTGATTTAAGAAATCCTTTTAAACCCTCTTCCATGCGATTGACTACAAAAATTTTAGTTTAGCCAGATTCATTGATATAAAGATTACTTAACTCACCTAATGGTATATCCTCTTTGGTCATTACTTTTAGGCTTTCTATGTGCTGTTTTGTTACGCACAAATAATGGTAAGTCGATGCTGGTTTAATATCTTTAAATATCACATATTCTTCGGTTTCCACTTCAATTGTAGTGTTAGGCGATTTTCCGGCCACAATATCACAGAATATACAACGCGTCATTGTGTTTTGTGTGGCAGTTGAAGCGTACGCTACAAGCAGCAGAATTACGGCCGACCCGATTAGCCCAAAGCACAATAATTTCTTGATTTGTTTGGTTTTTACAGTTTTTTGATCAAGTACTCGTATGTGTTTTGTTTTCATTTTTATTTTTTTTTTTAATCTGAGCCAAAAATTACAACATTTTCGTAGATACTTCAAGTGCTGTGAAGATTTTCAAGATAATCGGTTACTTAAAGTTGCGTGGACGCAACTTTGCCTTTACGAATTAATATTCAAATTTGATTTATAAGTTAAATAAGAAATATGTGTATTTTATAGATTCAATAATTGTGTAGTCCAGAAAGAAATCTATAAAAGCAGAAATTTTATTTGTTTTTAAAATTCTTCCATAAGCCGTTATCAATCTTGTTAAGTAGCGCCAAAGACGATTATGGCCACATTTATGTTTAAAATCGTTTTAATTACAAAATTATCTTCTTCACTAAACACTTAAAAGAAACTTAATTCACCGATGTGGTACATCTCAATTCCACTTTAATCATATGGAATGCGCGTCTCAAAGGAATCTAAAATATAAAAAAAGATCATGATGGCACTCGTAATTTCTCCAAATTTTTTTTTTTTTATAAATACATATATGAAAAGATTGTATTTTCAAATTTTTTTCTTGAAATTGTATTATTTGCCAAGTTGTTAAATATTTTTTTTTTTATTTATTTATTTATTTCTTTATTTTCGTAATATAAGCCACTGAGGCCAAATATATATTACATAGCACTTAGTACCTAAGTATTACATCAGAGAACAATATGTATAAAAAATAAGCATATATATATATATATAAAGACATTATATTATTAATAAAATCTAATAACAAACAATCTCAATTCATTCGCTCCCCCGAGCATAAAAAAAAAAAAAATCACAAGGACATATATTAATATTAACTAATAAGAATAAAGAGTTAAATTCGGTCCAAATAGGAAAGTGCGCATATGCTAAGTTTTCAAGCAATACATAATAATAACTACTAATCTGCATCCGAAAAATGCGCCATTAGTTTCAATCTGAAAGCATTATTAGAGTGCGTGAAGGTACGTAATTCTAATGGTAGGTAGTTCCAATGATAAATAACTCTGACACGGAAAGATCTAGCAAATGCTGATCTAACAATTCTAGGAACAATAAGGTGTGGGTTTCTAGTACGAGGTGAGAATAGAAAGGCATTACGAAGCGCCAAAGGCTTGCCACTTTTTATAAGCTTATGAAACAGACTTAGATTGCGAAACGATACTAGTTCATCAAAAGAGCAGCCTAGAAAACTCTTAACAAAACCAGAAATATGGTCCCTACGTCGAACATTATATACAAACCTAACAACTGCATTTACCAAACGTCTCAATCTGGCAAGTAGGAAACCAACAGTTCCAGATATTACTTCAAACCCATAGAGAACCTGTGACATCAAAACCGCATGCGCTAATCTCTTCCTAACGTGAAAGGGTAAAAATATACTTGAACAGTAAATTTTCCGCAACGAACCCCAAACTCTCCCCGACAAGGAATCAATATGATTACTAAAACACAGCTTCTTATCAAGAATAATTCCCAAACATTTATGATTATCAACAAATTGAACTTCATCATCACCAACAAAAATATCCATGGTAGTAAAAAAACGAGACGTGGGGCCAAACATCATTGCTTTGGTTTTCCCTGTATTAATCGACAAATAATTATCGACGGTCCATTGTCTTATGCTTTCTAAACACAAGTTTATATCATACTCAAAAACTTCATTAAATCTTCTGTTCCCTCTAAAGAGCAAAAAAACATCATCAGCAAAAATAAAAGGAGTGCAGTGTATAGAGTTAATTACATTCAAGAGATCGTTTATATACAAAATAAACAGAAGAGGGCCCAGAACTGAACCCTGGGGGATACCAGCATGAAGGGGAAGCCTTTCAGAAGCAACATCATTAGCAACAACGAATTGAGACCTACCAGTTAAATAAGACATTAGAAGCCTGCAGGCAGTCCTAGAAAATTGGAACTCACTCGAGAGTTTACGTATAAGCCTTGAAAAATTTATTGAATTAAATGCCTTGGAGAGGTCCAACGAAATTAACACACTCAATTTATCCTCATTAATATTTCCCCTTATACTGTCAGTTAGGCTTAATAGAAGGCAAGTAGAGTTTAAGCCATTACGAAATGCATACTGAGATTCAGAAATTTTATTAGATACCGAATTAACCATTTGCTCCTTAAGAACATGTTCAATGACCTTTGATAGTGCTGGAAGTATAGAAATAGGTCTAAGATCATCAGGACTACGAACTACTTTAGTCTTAGGTATAGGGACAATACGAGCAACTTTCCAGGCAGATGGAAATATAGACGTGGTTAAAATCGAGTTAATCGAGTGTAGAATAGTATCAGAAATGAAAGGAAAAACAAGTTTCAAAAATTTAATAGGCACTCCATCTATACCAACAGATTTAGAATTAACCTTATTCAAGGCCTCAAATAGTTCCATCTCACTCACACAAGAAAATGAAAAGGACTCAGGCGAGGTTTCAGGATGATCAAAGATGAAATCATTCGAAGTAGGAGCACTAGAGCCAACAAGAAAAACACTTTTAAATATTTTATAATTCATATTCTTTGGTTACGCGCAATTTCTGGTTAAATATTCAATACCACGGCAAAATTCTCTATAATTCTCGGCAGTTCACTTAAAAACTTTTTAAATCGATTTTTTCAGAATTTTGTTATTTACTCAATTCATCGGACGATAATTTAAGCAAGAAACATAAGGGTGAATTTCCAAAAATAGAACTGTAAAACTACTTTTCCTTATGGATATATTACCAAACATATACATATAAATTGAATTTGCTCTCATTGGTAGTTTTTCAAAGTTTTTAAAGTTATTTTTACAAAGTCGTTCGATAATTTTTCGAACATGGAAATTACCTAAGCAAATAGTTATGCATATAACATAAACAAATTCGTAACTGCCATTATACCCTTGCGCTTAGGTTATTAAATACCATATTTTGAGGTAATTTTACCTATGGATTTTTTTGTCCGTACTTTGAGAACCATATATCTATCTTCTGTAGAACTACTATTACAATCCGAAAAACTACGTTCACCTTCATCGATTTAAATTCCGCTGAACTCAATTTTCGGATCATGGTTAAATATTGTTCTATTTCTATTTAAGTTTTTTATATAGAAAATGTTTCGAAATTAGGTTTTCATTTGCTTCTAAGTTTTAAATTATAATTGTGTTCATATCCATATACAAAGTCAGAATTATTTACTATATAATTATACAGTAATAATAGATGAAGTTGTTTTTCGACCTTTTTATTAATATAAATAACAAAAAAAAAAAATAGTCACGCTCGAGGTCCTTTTTTTGTATAAAATATTCTTTATTTTATTTTCCAATATTTCGTAGAGTAAGATAATGACGACGGTAGCAGCAACAACTAGCTTATAAGGATATTTCTTGTACTGTTCCTGTCCCAAAGAATATTGGAAAATAAAATAAAGAATGTTATATACAAATTTTATTTGTTATTTAGATACCGTAATAATAAAACTAATAATTATTATAATAAAAAACCCGTTACTGTAGTAACGGGTACTTGTTTGTACTACTTTTTTCTCATATATTTATCTGCTATCACTTTAAGGTGAGTGGTAACAATGTTATCAATTTGATTTGAAATAACGTCAAAACCAAATGACAAAAATATATATATAGCAATGCATGGCCCAATTAGTAGGGCCGCGCGAAACTACAACAATGCAACAATAGAAAAAACAAAACGCATTTGGTTTGTGTAAATAATGTTAAAGATGTCAAGACATAATGCATTTGTTTGTGTTATATGGACAATATGTAAAAAACAATTGCTACAACAGCAATTGCACGATAAAAATACAACTCTACAAAAAATCAGCAGGCGTTTCGTGCAGACCTACTAATTGGGCCATGGTTGGGTCATGCATTGCTATATGTATATATTTTTGTCATTTGGTTTTGACGTTATTTCAAATCAAATTGATAGCATTGCTAGCACTCACCTTAAAGTGATAGCCCCTAAATAAATGAGAAAAATGTAGTACAAACAAGTACCCGTTACTTTTTTATTATAATGGGCCCATTTAGTAGGTTGCTCAAAACGCCTGCTGATTTTTTGTAGAGTTGTGATTTTATCGTGCAATTGCTCCTGAGCAGGGTTTCGAACAACTGCTAATAGCAGTCAAAATTTGCTAAAAATGTCATTTATTTTCAGTAACATGCTGAAAAAAAAGAACTTTATTTTATTTTCATCCACACTCATACTTAAAACAGTTGAACTGTGTGCGCACAGTTACTGAAAAAATAGTAACACAATTCATTTTTTTTCAGCAGTCAAAAGAATCAGCAGCAGACTCCCTCCATTTTAAACACACAGACTGCTGAACTTGCGACTGAAAACCAGAAGCTGCTGTGTTTACAGTTGACGTAAACTCTTTTTTTTAGTTTACTAAACAACGTAGCTAGAAACTGGCAGTTCGACTATACAGTAACGTAAACACAAACTGGTTTGTTGAATGAATTGAGTAATGTTAAGTGGAAAACACATTTGTTTTGTTGTTTAAATCAAATAAAAGAAAGGAAAAAAAAACAATTATTTATAGAATGAAACAAATAATTTGTAATATTTCGAATGCCAATTACAATAGGTACATACTTTTTATTTAAAAATATTAATTTTTGTTTTATAAATTTTATGAAAAATTAAAACACTATTTTTTAACTTGATAATAATTCAGTGAAAATCTCAACCATTAAAACACATTAAAGATAATATGAAAATAAGATTTTCTATAGTAAAAATAGTAAATATAAAAATTTTTCCTGTTACCTACTTTAAAATATAATATTTTTCTACTAAAAAATTTTTTTAACGTTTATTAATTGAACAATATTATATTGTACAAACTTAAACTATAATAAACACTAGTAAACAATATTAATTTTTACACATTTATTAAAAAGTTTCAAAAACAAGGTCGCGAGTACTATTATTAAAATGGATTAGATTTTGATTTTCAGAAATAGGCTTTGATTTTGAACTTCAAATGATGAAGATAAATATTATATTTAATTTAAGAATGTTATGTACAAATTGTTTAAAAACTATAGATTTAAATTGTTAAAAACTATGGTCGAAAAGTAAGAAAGCCAAAAACAGATTATTCATCTAGCCACCAACTTTTTTTGGTTTTAGAACATTGTAAACTACGAACTACTGTATTATAGAATACTTGTGTCGTGACGTACATTATAATTATTTGTTGCATTGCAATTTACCACTTTTATACTGTCCCGTCTATTATTCTGATATAAGTCTACTATGCCATTTTCATTTTGTACAACCCCTATACTATCGTGGTACATATACAAATGCGTCAGTTTGAAAAAATCCTTTTTGCAATGTCTTATGTATATACATACATATATTCTTCAATTGTATAGTATGGTGCAATTACCAGATTATTTTTTTTACATAAAGTACATCTTAAATATTATTTATAATTAAATTTATAATAAAATTATCTATTCTAATTATATTTGAATTATTATGCAATTTTTTATTTGATATTACAGAAAAAATAAAAAAATGTTTTTAATCACCAAATTCTTAGAATCAAGAAAACAAATTTTTGATTTTGCACCTATTACCAAAATGATTATATTGACTGATAAAAGTTGTAAAAATTAAAAATTGTGAATCTTTTTTCAATACATGATATTTTTAATCAAAAAACATAATTAAAATTTGTATAAAAAATTCATTAATTTAGTTTTGTATATCTAGCAATGGTACCATGTAATTTTGTGACGATCGGTCATACCATGTTTCCCATAGAAAGCCCAGTAGGGATGCAAATCTCGATCTCGGGATTTTCGGGAATCAGCGAATCCCGGGACTTGAATTTTTCAATCCCGGGATTTTCGTCAAAATAATTTTTATATAATTTTTTTATAAAAAAAAAATCATCATGACATTCTTCCTTGAGAGGATAGGGAACACAATATTGATCTTTAATATTTATTTGATTAACTCCGTTAATACTGTCATTAAAAACGAAAGAAGCAAGTTAAACTTTGTTATTCTTTTTAAGCGTGTCCAACAATTATTAAGAAATTTAAATGTGAGAAGTTCTGAAAATAATAAAGAAAGAAATGTCGTTTAAAATGCACAAAACAAAGAGAAAAATCCAAAATTTTCTTGTGTTTTTATTTTTTAATTGATTCCACTTGTGCACCAAATCCAAAATTTTAACTTTAATCGTTACAGGTTTAGGCTTATTTTAGTGTTTTTTGAGAATGGCCATGGGACCTAAGGTAATTCATAGAGTGATTATACGAAATTAAGTAGTGTAATTTATACACTACATAATTCCTACCACGAGTGGTGGTGGGATAAAAATGTGTTTTTTTTTTTTAAATAAGATTTTTATTTTTAACTGAAAATATTGATTTTGTTAATTATTTCGAATTCAAATTTCAATTATTCATCTTAATTCATTTAATAAAAATTTTAATAGAATCTTAAAAAGAAATCAATTACTAATTTGTTCTATTCGATAACTATATTAATTAGTTTTTTATTTAGTTTGAAACAACTGAGCTAATTGAGTTAAATATAGATTTTATGTTAATTATTTTTTAATTGAATCAATTAACACATTGTTGGAAATAAGATGTTGTTTTTTTATCATATTTTTAATTAAATGAATCATTAATTAGGAAAACAAATCACAATTTTCCATTTTTACAAATATTAGTAATCAATATAATCATTAAACAACTTTGTAATATTAAATTAATTATAAAACTTTTGTTTGTAAACCTCTTTTAAAGAGGGGTTTTTTTAAATAAATATTTATAAAAAGCATTTATGTTTTGATTTTCAAAAATCCCGAATCCCGAAAAAGCCCGGTATCCCTAAAGCTCACCCATGGAAAACACTTAAACAAGTCCAAAACTAAAACCAAAAATGATGTTGTGATGCCATTTGGTCCAAATTAGAATCCTGAGACTAAAAATCACACTAAAAAACTCTTATATCATCTGGAATCTTTATAAGAAATTTCTTAGATTAAAAAACTTAAAACAATAATTGTATTAAAAATTATTTTTGATAAATAAATCTAATCTTTTGACAACAACCAATACAATTATACAAGTTGAAGTTATTTTATTAAAAACAAAAAGTGAATTTATTTCTTTTAATTAATATTTTAATAACGTATTTGTTATTGAATCAAATAAATATTTTAAGTTTTTATTCAATTAAAAAAATAATTGATGCAATTACCACGTTAATTTAAATATTATATTTTTCAAACCATTTATTTAATTGATAAAACCCAACTTAAATTTTTTTAATTTTATTTTACTTTAAAAAATTGCTGTTTGGAGATCTATATAACGAAGTGCAAGTTGTTAAACATTTTCTTTCGAAATCCCGTATCTTTTTTATATAAGAAGGTGAAACATTAAACAATATTAGACTCCCTTATGTTATGATTGGTCTAATTAAAGATTGAAACGTTATTATTTTGATTCGATTTTTTGTATCTTAAATATAATAAGAATTTATAAACAAAAAATGCCTTTCTAGCTTTGTTAAGTATTTCATTTAAATAAAATCAGTGTTAATTAAAAATTCAATCAAGTATATTAAACTTTAATCAAGTTAATTAAACGTTTAACGAATACTATTAGTTTGTTAACTAGTAAACATGTTATTAATTTCATTTTATTTTATTTTTGTTGGGTATATCAATATTGCATAAATAAGATTTAACTCCTAATTATTTCCATATTTACTTTTTCATTTATCAGCTTAAGGTCTAGAAAGAATTGTCTCACATTTTTCTATATTAATTGTCATATTCCAATCATTTGTAAACTTTTAAATAAAACACAGTTGCTCTGTTAATTGAATAAACAGTGCGTGCACATGCAACTGTGTTTTCTTTTTTACAACTATGGAAATATGTTATGAAAAGATGTAAACCTAAAGGTACGGTCACATATGGCAAATATTAGCCCCAAATATGTTTGCCTTTATTTGGCAAATTTTTTTTCAAAACAATGTAGGTTTCATTTTGTGGTCACACTGCGCACATTTATTTGCTCATATTTGTTTGCTCGAACAGATGTCAAATAGCGGCAAACACACATATTAGCAAACATGTTTTCCATATGGTCACACTTAAAAAAATATTTGCCGAAGCAAAATATTTGACCAAACTGTCAAAATATATAAATTTATTTGCCAAAACACTATTATACAAATTGTGATGGAAAATATAGAGGAATTTCTTTCAATTAGAGCGTGTTCTATTTTGATCTGGCAAACCATCTGACATCAGCTGTTTTGCAAGTCGTCTGTTTGTGGAGGCAAATATATATTAAAATCTATTTACTTACACATATTCTTAAAAAAAAACAAAATTTTTAATTAACTAAAATACAATAAAAAGTGTATATAAATATAAATCAGTAAATAGTTTGATAATATGAATGTTTTTATGTTGTCAGGTGAAACCAAAAAGGAACGTGTTAAAGCAAAAATGATTAACCTTCTGTAATTGTCCATTTTGACAGACATGTGAAATTACATATGGACTTTACATCTGACAAACTCACCGCAAAATAAATATCGTGTAAAATTGCTTAAACATTTTTGAAAGGTTGAGTTTAAAATCGATTATACATATATGATTTCAGTGTTCTTTTTATATTTCGTAATCCATTTTTGAAATCTTAAAATGGTAATTACTCAAAAAATGGTTTTATACAATAACTAGCATTTAACCCGCTACTTCGTTAGCATCTCCTTTTCTTTCGTGGACATATTACGCCAAAGTTTATGTTTCTAGGTTTTAACCAGCTACTTTGTAATAGGTACGATTTTCACTTCTTAAACGTTCGAATTTCGAAAATGTACCAAATTTTTATTTGTATTTTTTAGATACGTTATGAATGTGATATAGTTTTTATTTTAATGTTTATTGGTTTAAAATATAGATGGCATAGCAAAAAAGTTTAAAAATACAAGTTTTACCCGTTTACTCCCCAAAAAGGCCGAATTTCAAAAAAGTACCAAGCACTTATTTTTTTTTTATTGAACAACAATAAGTACTAAATTTTTGACTAAAAAAAAATGTTTTGTAAAAAAGTACCAAAAATAGTTACGGTTTTTACCCCTTAAATGTCCGAATTTCGAATAAGTACCAAATTCGTATTTGGATTTTTTAGATAAGTTTCAAATGTGATATAACCCTTATTTCTATGTTTATAGGTTTAAAAGATAGATGGGGTGACAAAAAAGTCCTAAATACAGATTTTACCCGTTTACTCCCTATTTCCCCTTTTTTGTACTTTTTTCTCCCCATTGAAGCATAAAAAAATTTAAATATTGTAGTGGGAGCCCATAATTTAATACGTCTATGTCAATAAATAAAAACAATGTTTTGTAAAAAAGTACCAAAAATAGTTACGCTTTTTACCCCTTAAACGTCCGAATTTCGAAAAAGTACGAAATTTGTATTTGGATTTTTTAGATAAGTTTCAAATGTGATATAACCCTTATTTCTCTTATTATGGGTTTAAAAGATAGGTGGGGTGACAAAAAAGTACCAAAATACAGGTTTTACCCGTTTACTCCGTTAAAGGGCTGAATTTCCAAAAAGTACCAGACACCTGTCCGCTTATTTTTCTAAAGAACAACGATAAGTATGAAATTTTAGTTTTAGAGATATAAGGTTACCGAATTTACCCGTTTTTACCCCCTAAACATTCGAATTCCAAAAATCCCGTCTTTGTGATCGATTTGGGGAGAGCTAGCCCTGGTCCAAATTTCAAGTTTTTACCTTCAGTCGTTTAGGCTGTGCGATGATGAATCAGTGAGTGAATCAGTAACGTTACAATTTTATATATATAGATTAGATAACTTTTTTATCTTTGATCCAAGGCAGTAACCGCACGACGATTTGGCTACAACAACAAAAAATACTGAAAATCAAAAACGAATTTAATGTAATTCAAAAATCATGTGTTTTTTTTAATAAATAAATTAGATAAATGTTAAATTTTACAAAAATATTATTACAATACTTTGTGTTTTTTTATTTGATTTTAGTGGTATTTTTTTTTTTTAAGTTGTTCCCAACAGCAGTTATTTGCTACTGTTTGCTCTTACAAAATAATTGTAAGAACAAATATTTGTTTGCTTAAAATACAGGCAAATATTTGTTTTTGAGTGGTCACATTAAAAGCATTTTTGTTTGACACCAAACAAACTTATTAGCCCAAAATCAGCTGTTTTCCTGTTTGTCGCAAATAAATATTTTGTGGTCACATTACGGCAAACAAATATTTGACGTTTTTCGGCAAATGTTTGCCATATCTGACCGTACCTTAAGTAACGTTAAAAATTAAAAAATAAGCTGAAGTGCGTGATAGATATTATTGTTGACCAAAAAACAAAATAAAATAATTTTAAAATGGAAGATATTTCTAATTATTTCAGTGACATGGACACTAGTGGAAAAGTTATATGCAATATATGTAAAAAACAACTAAAATCGTCTAGAATTTATAATTTAAAAATACATTTGAAAAATTGTCATCAGGTGGAGATATTACAAAATAACAATGTTTTAAAAAAAGTGCAAAAAAAGAAAATTATTAAAGCAAAAATAGAAATAAACCGATTTGAAATTATGCGATCATTTATTGGTTTAGTAACTGAAAACAATATCCCATTTGATACTTTAAATAGCAGCAATATGAGAAATCTACTCAAGCCTATTTGCAATGCAATAACCAGTAAAGAAGAAAATATATTTACTTTAAATTCCGAAAATGCTAAAATTATGTTGAGCAACGTTGTTAAAAAATTAAGAGACGTGATAAAAAATGAATTAAACAATAATCTATTTTCCGTCAAAATAGATAGTGCAACGCGACTAGATCGGAATAAGTTTCCAATACTGCAAAGATGGCTGTATTGTGTCGAGAGTACTAGGAATGTGCGAACTAAAAGGTGTAGGTAGCAGTAAGTCAAAAAACTTAGCGGCAGAAATGATTAAAACATTAAATAAATTTGATCTCAGTTTGCAACAAGTGGTGGCTATTACTTCTGACAATGGGGCAAATATGCTTAAAACTATTACTGGTAACAGTAATGAAGAGGAGGTCTTAGACAACGAAGACTACTTAAATCTTTTAAAAGAAATTGAAAATGATGGTGATATCAATATAGGAGAAATAACTATATGCCGATGTGCAGCTCATACTGCACAACTTGTTGCAATGGACACTCTTAAAAGTACAGACATAAGAAGATTTATATTTATATCCAGAAATTATGTGAAATATTTAAGAAAGTCTGCAAATGGAATTCGGTCCTTATTTGAAATAAATAAAATAAAAATTCCACAAATTGACTGCCCTACCAGGTGGGGATCAACATTTAAAATGATGTTTGATTTAGAATCTGCAAAGTCATTAATAAAAAATGAAATTTCAATTGTAACTGGAACTGAGGATTTTGAAATTAATTCAAAATATTGGGATGATTTGAACGAATTTATAATAATTTTCGCGCCATTAAACGAAATCATTGTTAAATTTCAGGCTGAATCATTACATTATGGAGATTTTTTTGCTCATTGGATAAGGTGCAAACTAATAATATCAAAAATAGTTGACGACTCCTTACAAAATTCATTTAAAAAAATTGTTGGTACTTCATTGTTAATAAATTTTGAATTACGTTCAAAAAAGTTATTAGATAATGACATATTAAAAGCATGCCTATTTTTTGATCCGAGGTTTCAACATACATTGTCTCCAGATGAAAAAGAAAGTGCGATAGCTTGTTTAAAAAAATTATGGGAAAAATTTATATTTATAAATAAAGATTACGTTTCTAGAAATAATACTAATGAATTGGAGAGTTTAAACGAAGAAGACATTTTGACGCAATTTTTAATGCCAGAGACTACAGGAATAAATGAAACAGTTTCAGTCAACAATAAAATAGAATCATTGAAACTACCATTTTTAAAAAGCACAATCTGTGTATTAAATTACTGGATTGAAAGAAGATTCACTGATCCAGAATTATATATTTTGTCAAATATTGTTTTCGGTGTACCCCCTACACAGGTAAGCGTTTTGAATAAAGTTTGTATAACAGCCAACTCTTATATTACTTAAATTAACATGAGGTGCGTTCATTTACTTTACTAGCAGAAACGTGCAACGAGAGAGTAAAATTAAAATTTACGAAATTTTTCTCCTAATTACTCATAAAAAATAAAAAAGTAAATAAATGCTTTTCTAGCAAAAATTATCAAGTAACAGCCATACCTAAATAAAAGCGGAAGGCGGAACGTTTTCTTTAGCGTAGCTTTTACCTAAACACTCTTTTTCACTCATTCGTTGCAAGTTTTTTTGAGTAAACTTACTAGTAACAATTATTGACAATAAGCAATAATATTCTGTAAATGAACACACCTATGTTATCAACTATTTTTTGACATATTAAAGTACGTTTGATAAACCAATTTATTTTTATTTTCTTTCTTTTAAGGTTTCAGTAGAAAGAGCATTTTCATCTCTAAGGAACGTTTTGACTGACTCTCGAAATAGATTAGGTGAAGAAAATCTTGAAAATATTTTATTGGCAAAATTAAACTCATCCCTTTTAGATGATGTTGTAAATGATATAGAAGAAAACAACAATACATACTTGTTAAATGAGCATTAAAGTTTTTTTTACACAGTATAAGTGATCTCATATACAAGTTCTGCTTTGTTAGAATCCATTAAATATATAGAATTACTTAAATAAATAAAATGTGTGCATATATATGTACATATAAATTCAAAAAAATATTTGTTTCATTCTATAAATAATCGCCAGTCTGATTTCTTTTATTTCACTTAAACAACAAAACAAATGTCTTTACAACTAAACAGTACTCAATTCAGTCAACCAGACAGTGTTTTTATTATTTTACCCTTTTAGGCCATCTATTGTAACAAAACTCTTATAAGTTTCCGCAAAAATTATTTAAAAGAAAAGCTATTTTATTATTATTTATAAAACGTACCAATAATAAAAAGTAGAATCTGGGAATTATTTCTTTTCATAAGCTACTTTATTATATTCAACATTTTTCATTTTTGAATTTATTCTATGAGCTAAATAAATTTAAGTTATGTATTTTATAAAGCTTTTTGTAATAGTTCTATTCCAAAAAATTTAAGGAATAGAACTATTACAAAAATTTAAGGAGTAGAACTATTACAAAAAGCTTTATAACAAATTTAGCTCATAGAATAAATTCGAAAAATGAAAAATTTGGAAAATAATAAAAAGTTTTTTCTTCTTTTTTTCCTTTAAAATTTTGAAGACTATGCTGCAATTCAGAAAGTGTTCTACAGTGGTATATAATGGTTTTGTGCCATATTTTTATTAAAGGAAATGATAATAGAAAATATAAGGTATATGGGTTTGTAAAACATAACTTACACATATAAATTTATTTTAATTAAGACAATCGTTAAAAAAAAAACAAAATAAAAACTTAGACTTGGAAACCACAAATATGCATTTTTTAGCCATTTTAACTACTTGTTTAGCCATAATTTTTTTCCGTTTTCCTTTAAAATAATAATTTTAATTATCATATAAAAATTTTTAAAATTGATAAAAGTACAATAAACAATTTTAACAATTACAGCGCATTTAATTTAAATCACTACTTTTATTAATGTTGAAAATTCATCATCATCATGATGAAACCCTTTAAGGCAAAAAAATCTCATATGGATGTTAATATCTAGATAATATTCGCCACAAATAACTCTCATATGAAGTTTCGTTTCCAAATGGGGTTAAATCTCGAAAATTAGTCTAGTATTTGACCATTATCGAGTATTATTTTGGTATTTTTTTTAAATGCAAATGTTTTTAAACTGTTGAATATTTTCTTTTTAAATGAGCTATTTTTAACCGTTTTCCGTGCATTTGTTCGAGTTTTTTCTGCATATCTAATTCGCATAAAACGCGTTTTAGAGCATATTTCTGGTTTCCCTGATTATCACAAATAATTTATAATATAATAATTTAGTAGAAAACAAGTAAGAGTGACATATATGGCTGCGCCGGATTTTTGATACCCTCCACCGACAGTTGGAATATTTCAGGCGTGGACCCTAAATGGGATCTATAAATAATGAATTAATCTGTATTAAAACGGATGTCACTATTAAAATTCGTCGCGTTTTAGACCGACATATGTTAAATTATTGACGGACAATCAAAAAGCTTTATGCTTTTATTTTCGGTCATACTAAACTTTATTTTTAGCAAATTTAAGTAAAATGTCAGTTTTAGCCGAACTAAAACTTTTTTCGAGAGGGGAATTCTGTAAATTAATTTCTGGTATTAGAAAACAAATTAGAACATATATTGATATATGTTGATGTGTTATAGCTTTTAATACTTTTAAAGTGGATTTCAGAAGGATGCTTAATATGTGACATAAGGCAAATTATGTACAGATTATTACAAAATTGCATGGTATTATTTCTGGCCATATGAAGCTTAATTTAAAAAAATTTTACGACAATATATATATCTGCTACGGTTTTAGAATTATTAAATAATTTTTCAGAGCGGACATTATATGGGGAATATGGTAAATTTTGGACCGATCTTCACTATATTTTCTACTGTGATTTGAAGCTGTTGAGAAACTATGAAAGACCAAATTCTGCTACAAAAACCTTATTTGTTACGGTTTTAGGCGTACTAATTTCTTTTCTGAGTGTAGGCTTTACATCGGACCTATGGTAAATTGTGGACCGATCGTCACGAAATTTTACAATATGATGTTTAGTCTTATAAAACTGTGCCTTACCAAATCTTGTTGCAGTAGCATTATTTGTAACGTCTAGTCATATAACACGAATTTGTGCCAAATCTCATATTAATCCGTGTATTATACCACCATTTATGCTACTTTTTGTAACAAACCTATCAATTTTTAAAGGAGGTGGTTCCACATTTAGACTTATAACTTTCATCCTACTGAACCGATTTTACTAAATGCCCATCCCAAACTGCTTTGGATAGCCAGAAGCAATTTGACACCAACATTCTCGTTTTCTTTTGAGTTTTTCGAAAATGAGCGTGTTTTCAACAGACGCACAGGTGGACAGACAAGCAGACGGGCATGACTAAATCGATTTTGAATTACTTAATGACCAAGAATATATATGTATATTTTATGCGGTCTGAGATGAGTAATAAAAAAGTTTCACACAGAATGACAAACTTAGTATACCCTCATTCACCACTAGTGTTGGTGGAAGGTATAAAAATTTTATATTTTAAACTAGCAGGAACAATTTTTATATTTACTTTTTTACTATAGAAAATTTTATTATCATAATATCTTTAATGTGTTTTAATGGTTGAGATTTTCACTGAATTATTATCAAGTTAAAAAATAGTGTTTTAATTTTTCATAAAATTATAAAACAAAAATTAATATTTTTAAATAAAAAGTATGTACCTATTGTAATTGGCATTCGAAATATTACAAATTATTTGTTTCATTCTATAAATAATTGTTTTTTTTTCCTTTCTTTTATTTGATTTAAACAACAAAACAAATGTGTTTTCCAACCAGTTTGTGTTTACGTTACTGTATAGTCGAACTGCCAGTTTCTAGCTACGTTGTTTAGTAAACTAAAAAAAAGAGTTTACGTCAACTGTAAACACAGCAGCTTCTGGTTTTCAGTCGCAAGTTCAGCAGTCTGTGTGTTTAAAATGGAGGGAGTCTGCTGCTGATACTTTTGACTGCTGAAAAAAAATGAATTGTGTTACTATTTTTTCAGTAACTGTGCGCACACAGTTCAACTGTTTTAAATATGAATGGTGATGAAAAATGATGGTTCGAACTATTTTCAGTATAGTTGCATGTGTAAAAATATAAACTGGCGACTGAATTTTAAACACTGCTCCTGAGCCTATCTAACATATCTTAATTGTTCAATCAGGTAGACAACATATGTCTAACTGAAGTGCGCATAGCCTTATTTTGCAGTTTTGTAGCCTTGTTATTTGTTGGTCTGAACAGCATGTGAATAATATAGTTGATCAATATTCAAAGTGTGGTTTTAGCATTGTGTTACATATGTTTATTGCGGTTGTTATTGTTACCTTATATCTTAAACGTTTAAAACCCCCAGTTTTTGCCAATTTTTCTATACACACATTCGATATGTTCCTTAAAATTTAACCGCCTAAGTTATAAAAATTAAAACAGGTTAATAAAGGAGTTATGAAACCGATTTTGTATGAAAATCCGTTTTATAAGCCGTTTATTAACCTGTTTTAATTTTTATAACTTAGGCCGTAAATCTTTGTCAAATAAGAAATCCAGATATTTTATGTTATTAACTTGTTCTATAATCACATTATTTATTTGGAATATTTTATTACTAATTTCCATTAACTTGGTTTTGTTTTCGTTTAATTTTAAATTATTCATTTTTAGCCATTTGTTTATATTATCCATATCCTGTTTTAAATTTTCATAACATAATCTGTTAGTTGCTGCTACGGTGAAAATTTATGTATCGTCTGCATATAGTACAATCTTGCATTTCTTTAATATATTTTCCATATCATTTCTGTATACAACAAACAGCTGTACTATAAAAGCCGATTGGGCTTAAATTTTAACCGCATATATTATAGACCAAATGTAAAAAAAATTGGTAGGCGTTATCTACAGACTTCCATAATTTGCAATACAGCTGCACCCTCCTGCGCATCAATACATTTGTTGATGCTTTTTTGACATTTATTTTTACAAAGTAATCAACACAGTACGTTACACAGTACCGAAACAGTAGCAAATCCGAATCACTGCAATGTGTTTCGATATTTTGGAACTCACCCAATTACACCATGGGCTTTATATAACAAACTGTAAATAATGAAAAAAAGCTATTTTCCCGTTCCGGGTTGTTGCAGAACTATTTATCATAACTGAAAGTCAATTTCGATATTAATTCGTTTTTAATGAAACCGTCTTGGTTTTATCACATTCTGGTATAATTAAGGTTTCGGAGTATGAGGAAAGCGATGAAAACTGGTTTTAAACCAATAATTTGAAAAGGATTTATATATACATACATACATACATTTTTTGCTTTAATTAAAAAACCGTTTGAATAATGAGGCTTTCCAAATGTTGGTCCTTTAAAATTAACTTGCCTCTGTCAAAGATTTCCTACTCTAGCTACCTGAAGCATTGCGTTTTTTTGGCGGAAGGGCTTATCAGAAGGCAGTTGGAAGTTAATAAACCGTTAGTTTGGTATATTGTTAAATTGGCATGGATTGCTCAAAGCAATCGTTGCATCGATGAAACTCAGATCAACCCCATAAACTTCAAAAAAATTACGCTTTGTGGCTGGCTTTTTTGTTTTCTCTTATATATATTTTGAAATTTATTTCAAATTATATTGATTATTTCCTGTCTGTTTTCTTTGAAATTTTATATTACGAGTATATATACATACATACATGTGTTAATTGATCTATATTTTGAACATAAAATTTTATGTTCAATTAATTGAGACTAACTTAACTGCCTGTTTGTATTCAAAAAAAAAAAACTAATTTTGAAATTTTGTTTTGGTTTTAAATGTAAGATAAATGAGTCACTTTTGCGCTCGCGTTCTACAAACAGACAGTTAAATTTAGAAATGGATTATAAAATCGCTCGATATTCATCACAATTAAAAACGAATCTTTTGAAATCGATCGGTTTTCATCACATACATGTATTACCAAATTCTGATAACAATTCTAATTCGAACATATATCATAAATATCTGTTTCCGTCACACCAAAAATAATTTTTTTTTATTTTAATTCATATTCAGGCAACAATCAGATTTCGCAGCGGCCCTGATTATCTCCAGTTACCATTTTTTGCCTAAAAAATTAGTCTGGGAGCTCTCCTTTTGAATTTTGACATCCCTGTTTATGTTTTTATTTAATTTGTTGTGCAAAAAATAAATAAGAATTTTTCCGAATAAAAAGTGCAATTTTAGTTAATTAAAACAAAAACTGATAACCATCAGCAAGATTTTCGAAAAGGAAAATATGTAAAAATTACAACTAAGTTTAAGATTTGTAAAAAAAGCATTCATTGAGTAACTAACAAAATTCTACGACAAAAATTTACAAAGGGGAGGATTAAAGCCGCATTAAAATATTACATTTTATAGATTTGTTAATGCAAAAATAATTTTTATTTATTTAAAATGGATGAACTTAAAGCACCTTCTTTAAATTCTCTTTTGGGTTCGGATCGTGGTTCCACGGACAGTTTATTGGCGGAGTCGCTTTTAGATATGGAAGAGGTGAGTAAAATTCTTTAAATATATCGTTCTTTTCTTTTGTTGTGTGTCAATTAAAATAATTATTTTAATTTTAGTTAGATGACGTAGAATATTCCATACCACCCACGGGGGTTTTGCCTTCTTTGGAGACAGTTTTAAGTGAATTTGAAGCAGATTCTGATATTGCCTCTGAATTGGGTATACCGCCCCCTACACCCACCCCCTCTATAGCAGATGAAAGTAGTGTCCGTATGTCGGGTTCCGGCGGTGGTGGTAGTATTATGCGTTACTCTATGTTACAGGGCATTTCCACGCAAGTTTCCTCGGCCGCAGATCGTATTAATGCCGGCATGGCATCTTCTTGTTGCATTTGCAGCCATTACTATGCTGTAGGTACTTCTCATGGTCATATTCTCAATTTTGATATAACACAAACTTTACGATGGGCTCATCAAGATAAGAATGGTCAAGGGGCGGTCTCGTCCATGTCTTATAATCCTGAATGCAATAGACTTTTAGCAGGGTTCGCTCGAGGCTTGGTTATAATGTTGGATACTCAATCGGGTGATATAATGCGTCAATTGTTGGATGTGGTCACCCCCAACACCGGTGTTTTGCATATTAAATGGACTTCTAGAGCAGCCATGGCTTTGGCCGCTGATTCAGGAGGGTCGGTATGGTCTCTTAGTTTTACTCGCAAATTGGGTGTTAGAGGCTGTTCGACTCGCTGTCTGTTTTCAGGGGCACGAGGTGAAGTATGTGCTGTAGAACCTTTGCTAAGTCAAACCAATGAACACCATGATTTAGATCAATATTGCATAGTAGCTTTGGCTACTTTATCAAAATATTTCATAGTGACCATAAGACCTCGTCTAAAGGTTATTAAATATCATCTCTTGCAAGGGCCGCCTGATTGCTTGCCAGTTTTAGCCTGGCAAATGGTTCTTATACAAGCTGCCGATACTTCAAGGTCTGTAGATCCTGTTTTAGTAGTGGGACGCGGCAACCAACTTTATTTTCATCAATTATTTATATCACATGGACGCATAACTTTACTTCTACTGCGTCACATAACTATGCAAACAAATCTATTATCTGCTCATTGGTTGGGTCCGAAATGTGTGGGATGTTTGGATACTTCAGAAATTATGCATTTGTTAGATGTGCGTACAAGCAAGGAATTGGAATGCATAGATTTGGCCAATGCTGGTATGGTGTATGGATCTGCACAATTTAAAGGCTTAGCGACGGGTGGGAATGTTTCACCCGCCTTAGCTTTGGCTGGTACGCATGCTTGCTACAATTCTTTAGCTTGTCGAGGAGTACAATTGTATATATTGGGATCGAGGACCATGCATTCGGTTGGTGTAAGGACCTGGATGGAAAGAATTACGTATTTGGTTAGTGGTTTAACAAAATATTTTGTTTTCAGTAATTTTAATATTTTATTTTGATAAAAGTGATAACCAATATTCATGAGCACATAACTTTTTTAGGTTAAAAACCAACGCTGGCAAGAAGCCTGTGATCTAGCGTTAGATGGCTATAAGGCGGCAGGCGATCGCCCCAAACGTAAACTACAAGCCAAGGAACGTATTATCATGCTTTTTAAAGAATATATCGCAGCTTCTGCCCGTGCGCCCGATTACTGTTTAGGGGCGATTATAAAATGTCTTATAACCATAGGAGAACTTGAACTTCTCTGGACCCAATTATGGGAACGTTTACAAAATAAAGAATTATTTTTACACCACATAACCGCACACATAGAAAACGATGACATACACCGTGTTAATCCCATTATTTCACAAGCACTTGTAGAGTATTGGCTTAAAATTTCACCGTCACAGCTAGAAGAAATTATTTTAAAAATGGACTGGACCTGTTTGGACTTGAATCAAGTCCTTAAGGCGGCAAAAAAATATAAACTCTATAAAGCACAAATATTTTTAAATGCCAATGCTTTGCATGACTACACCGTATCGTTAACTGAACTTATACCCCTGTTGGACTATGAGCATCCCGATTTAGGCAACTGTTTGTTGGTTTATATCTCAAGTTGTTTGGCTGGTCGCGGTTATCCTCAGGGCGAAATACCAGAAGAGTTAAAGCAAAACGTTAAACATGATGTTCTAAGATGTCTAACTTCGCTGCATTCCAATTCAAGTGAGCCTAATGAATTGCCATATCCGTATTTGAGAGCCTTGTTGAAATTTGATATTCGTGAAACTTTGAATGTGATATCGTTAGCTTTTCAGGAAAAAGAATTCAATAGTGAGTTAGGATTTCAGCATCGCAAAAGGATAATAAATATATTATTGGAAATAATGACACCGGAAAATAATACGGTAAGTTTTAAAGGGGAATTTTTAAATTTAATTTTTTATCAAAAAATGTTTACCCGAAAATGTATAGCGATAAATTTTCGAAATTTTTTTTTCCAAAAAATTTTCAAAAATTTTATTTAAAACAACTTTATCCAAATTTAATAAACTAAGCATTTATTACAAATTTTTTTGCACCTGCCATTTTTGCCCAAATTGTAATCCAAACCTTTTTGAGCAAAATACGTTTAACAAGAAATTATCACTGAGAAATTTCACCAACACTTTTCGCGGTAAAATTTCCACCAAAATTTGTTACGAAAATTTCATTTACATTTTGTTGGAATTTAATCTTTCTTAATTTTAAACTTTACAGTGGTCCGAAATTGGTTGCCTTCTCAATTTCATTGCTCAACAGATCTCACAAATTTGCTTACCAGCAGACACTCAACTCTTAGAAAAAGTCCTAAATTATTTATCCAAGGAGAGTATAGAAAACGAAAGTGCTCGTTTACATTCCGAACGTGAAAATGCCTGGCATGAACTGCTGGTCAACAACTGTCTTGATGCTATTACCAACGACGAAGAACAATTACAATTAGCTAAAAGGGCAAGATGTTATTATGTTGAAGAATATTTGCTGGAAAAGCTGCAACGCTATGACACCATTCTCGAATGTTACCTCAACAATCCTCTGCGCCATGAAACCATGTTTGTGTATATGGAGCGCCACAACAAAGACGAGAAAAGGAAAATCTATGAACAATTACGTAGACATATCATAGGTTTGCTTAATATAGATGCCAAAGAAACCACTCGTATAGCCGATTTATATTTTCACTCAAAAATACCGGAATTGCTGGAACTGGTAAAAGATAATAAACAAGTTTTGTTTAGATTTTTGAAACAATTGCAGCAAAGAGATGATCATTTGCCGTTTGAGCAAAAATTAACCCTTTTAGATCTTTTGTGTGAATTTGAACCTTTAGAAGTGGAAGCGTTCCTAAGGGAAAACGAAACTTATCATACTCAAGACGCCTTAGAAGTGGTTCAGAAATATGACCTCCCAGAGTGTGCCATATTTTTAGCTGAAAAGTTATTTGACTATAAATTAGCTTTTAAAATTTCAATGGATATTTTAAAAAATGCCAAGCCAGAGGATATGGCTAAATGTGCCAAGTCTGTTTCAGAGTTATGTGCTCGCTCTTCCACATCCAACAAATCTACACTTTCTCTCAAAGATCGCGAAAATTTGTGGATGGATTTATTGAAATTTATTCTTCCTTTGGAAGAACTCAAATCCATTACAAAATCAATGCTTCATGAAGCATCACAACATGTCGATCTGCCCAATTTGGTTCAACTTGTTATGATTACCCACAACGTTTCCGGCAGTTTTGGTGATATTAAGGAATTGCTTTTGAGCATGTTAAACCAATCCAAACAAGAGACCAATGCCATGGAAATAACTCTAAAGATTATGGAAAGAGATCTTGCACAAGAATTTCATAAATACCACAAAAAAGCTTCACGTGGCTTGTGGATAACCATGATGCGTTGTGTAGTGTGCAATCAACGTTTGTACAATCAATCTGCTATCTTGATATTGGGCTCCTGTGGTCATGCAATGCATGAACAATGTTCTAATGACTTGTTGATGAAACAAGACGAAAGCCGCTCCGGTGCGTTGGATACAGACAATGGCTCATCAACATCTACAGATGAGAATTGTATGCAATGTCCTTACTGCCTTAATGAAATCGATATAAGGATATTCGATACACCTTTGCAATTAGCCAAACCTAGTCATAATGTAATTAATTTCAGCAATAATGCCGTTTCGAGTTATACTCATAACAAAACCACTCATAGACCTTGCAGAGAATTGGGAGTTTTGCAATTAAAATCACCTCCTAGAAAATTTTAAAACTTTGCACCAGGAGCTTGTATTTCAATAAAAATAATAAGTCAAATATTAAAAATATTAGTTAAACTGCACTTGTTATTATCAACTCTCTTTTGCTCCTACTTTTTTAGTTCTTAAGCTTATTAAATGTGTGCAAGTATTTTTTTAATACTTATTTATTTATATTTTCCAATTCTTTTTTATAACTACATAAAAAAATAATGTTTATTTAACCAGTATTCCTATTAAGACTTTTAGTTGTTATACAAAATGGTTTCTTTATAACGTATCAGGTATAAACAACAAATTAACTAATTTGATGAACTTATTTTATTAATATTAGCTAATGCATTTTTGTTAAATTTATTATTGAAAATTATATGTAAAAATCAGGACATACATATTATATTTTATGTAATTAAACAAACAAGAAATAACTAACAAAAATTGGAAATTAGTTTTTATTTTGTCCACGTTGTGATATAAAGCATGTAA
Organism: Pollenia amentaria; assembly: GCA_943735925.1. Taxonomy (NCBI): domain Eukaryota; kingdom Metazoa; phylum Arthropoda; class Insecta; order Diptera; family Polleniidae; genus Pollenia; species Pollenia amentaria. The sequence goes on along the minus strand of OX031009.1, from coordinate 203,070,513 downwards.
TGGAAAACGATGCTTAAAAAGGTACAAGAATTCCACATGAATGACAGGACCACTGCTCAGGAGCTGAAGCTATCTTTTTATTTTTTAATATAACCTATGCTAATTCCGCGAAGCTAAAAGCTTGTCTGCAGGAGACCAGAGTCACTGGCGGGAATCGAACCCGCAACCCCGGCACTGATAGACTAGCTCACTACCAAATAGCCTACCGGGGCACCATCCAGCGCAACGCAGCTTCTGTTGTATAGCATAATCAAACAGTGGCAACCGCTAGAACAGACCGAACTTTACTTTTTGCTAAGGAGAAAATTAATCACTAGTCTGACTCCTTAACATCTCTCACCCCACGATTTGGGTTACACTACAGCCACCGCGTGGTGCCTGAAATGTCGTTAACAACAACAACAACAACTTAAGTCTTACGGTTACTGGTTTCAGCGTTTTGATCTGTCGCGACATTTTGGCGTCACGTATATCTACCGAGAGTGCAACGCAAATACTTAGATGCTCCTCAAGACGTCTTTACACAATCCCCGGGAAAACAAAAAAATAAAAATGGAAAAGAGAAAAAACAAAAAAAAGATGAATATTGAAAAAACAAAAACATTTTGAAAAGTACCAAAACCGTTATTAGAGTATTACTTATACCCAACCGATTAAAATAAAAGCAGGCAAAATTGAAAAAAACGTAACAAGGTCCTAAAGTTTATTTTATCCAAAAATTTCTAAAATAAAGTTGAAATCGGATAACCTGTAAATAATGGTTTTAACAGAAAATATTAAAGTTGCAACTTTAGATCTAAAAATATAAGAATCGGCCAAATGTAGAAAAAATCAATAATGTTGAAAATAAAAATATCAAAAAGCGTTAAATAAAAAACAGACATTTTAAGATTTCGCACTTGATCATAGATAGTGTATTAATTAACTCAAAATTTTTGTTTTATCGCTATTTGGAAAAAATCATATCAAACCGCTGTAAAACTATCGAGCTATTTTATCTAATTTTTGGTAATGAAACGGTTGGTTAAAAAAATTTCCTTATGTTACTACTACGAGGTAATACGGAAAAGATTTCGTGAAACCTTTAACCGGTCTTGGAGGGATAGAGCGGATTGCAGGATGTCCAGGGCATTATGGCCCGGATTGGACGCAGGGGCAACCATGGTTCTATATGACTCGGATAGGAGTGGTTCAGGACCCTTATAGGGTTCTTGACGGGTCATTGTTCTGTTAGACTTTTACGAGTAAATGGGCAATACCATAATGGACTTCTGCAGGTTATGCGAGGCTGCTGAGAGGCTAGAGACGATTGTGCATGCACTGTGCCACTGTCCTAGGATGCAGGGTCTCATGCATAAATGGCTAGGAGATAGATTTCCCTACGAACTGGGGTGCATCGCTGAATGTAATCCAGTTGATCTACTATGGTTCGTCAGGGAAATAGGACGGTTATTTCTGATGATGGGACTCTAGGGGTAGTTTTATTCTATCTATTGTCTACTAACTATCTTAAATCTATCTGCCAATTCTTTTCTTCTTTACGTCTCTCTTTCTTCTTCCTGTATTTTGAAGGGATTCACAATGGGCCGCATGTGTCTCCAAATGGAAGTGTGGCCTCGGGCGCATTACCCTTCTTAACCGTACCTAACCTAGGAGAACGAGAAACAATTTTTCATCAAAACTATTCTTTTCTGTTGAGATGTTCGAAAGTAAACGTGATTTTAACAGACGGATATGACTAAATCGACTTAGAACTACTTATGAATCCAGATTATATTTATATATATAATTTATTAATGAATATTAAAAATATATTAAAAACCTTCACACTGACTAGGCGGTAAATCAGAGCAAAAGGTGGCTAAAATAATTTTAAAAAAATTAACTTTACATTCTAAAGAACAAAAATAAAAATATATATATAAAAGTTTTTAAGTAAATTAGATAGAATATTAGATAAAAGCGTATATTTGGATCATCACAAAAAATCGCTAGCATAAATTTATAAAACAAAAACTTGAAAAATAACCGCCTTATTTATAAAAAATAACACAGGTTTACAAAGGGCTTATTAAACAAATGTTCATAGAAAATCCGTTTCATAAACTTTTTATAAACCAGTTTTTTTTTTTTTTGTAAATAAGACCGTAATTAATTAAAATTTTGAAAACGCACAAAAAAACAATTTGCTAAAACCAAAAAATTATCAAAAAAAAAAAAATTTGTCAAATTACAAAATTACTGAAAAAAAAAAAAAAATTAAAAACAGCGACAAAATCAGATAATTTGCAAAATTAAAAATTTTTTAGCTAAAAATTTATTTTTCTTATTCTTATGAAATTAAAAGCACCAGAAATTTCAAAATTCCAATTATTTTCTTAGAAAAAAAAATTACACATTTCTTTTCTATTTAACCCAACTCTAAGATACGTTTTAGCTTTAAAAAACTTTTTCTAAACTTTTTATTTGTTTAATATAAATTATTATAATATTGAACAAATTCAGCACATTGTTCAGCTGAAACAAAAAAATTAATTAGAATATAAAATCAACTCTGTAAAAATATCCAAATCAAAACTCACCCTTTAAAAACTCCATTGAGCCATGTTGTTTGTAATTGCACATTTGAAAATACTTGTACACACTATGAAATGTCATGTCATTTTGAGATTTTTGCGCAGCTTCTAAAAATTTTCGAGCCGATATACGACCAGTATCGCTGGTATTTATGGCCAGGCGTAAGGCATCTACAACTTTACCTTGGCCCAATAAAACTTCTATGATTATTTCATGAGCTTTAATTTTAGTTAACATATCTAAGGCAACTTGTGAGACAGCTGGATCTTCGTTGGAATGTGAGAGTAAATAGCATGCTATAGCTTTTGACTCAATTAACAAGGAATACTCTGCCAACCGACGCAAAGTATCAAAACTTTTGTTGAGTATTAACTCATTTATTAGCATTTTACTGAGATCTTCTTGGGCAGATATATTATGTTTGCAAAGAGATTGTAAATAGAGTAGAAGTATAGTTTGGCACTGCGGCTTTTCTGCTATTGATTGGAAAACTTGTGTATGCATATCAATTTGTTCGATTAACACTTTTGGCGGAGCGGGTAGTTTGGGTGTAGTCTTAACATTTGATGGCTGAGCTGTTTGATTTTGTAGTTCTAATTGGACCCACGATCTTTATGAAAATTAAGAATTGTAAATTTTTTTTAATTACGAGTTAAAAATGTATACTTACGCATATACTTTGTTGATTTTATTGAAAATGGTTTCCAATACTGGTAAAAATGCTCCATTATATTGATCATCTACTAATTGTCTCATAACTTTTAGTAAAGTCTGTTTGCCATTGTTACGTTGTAAAAGAAATTCTGTTAAACGTATCCTGTCTGATATTAAAGTACATAAGGATTCTATGTCCAGATGCAAATACCACATACAGCCCAATTTGGCATCTATAACAATATTGGGCTGAAATAGAACCCAATTTGTGGAGTCTGCAAAACGAAGCATTATTTTACTTAAAAATAGTTAGATTTATATAAATTTCTTTAACTTACACAATTCACATTGTAAAATTTGACCATCGGGCATCAAACTGGGAAGTTTCAAAGCAAAAGGCCTTATTGATCTTCCTGCTGTAATAGGAGAATGATGTGTTATGTCATTGACAATTTCTCCACTAAGAGAAATATCAAATAACAAAGAAGTGGCAGAGGCTTGGTGATGTACTACAATCAAATTGTCTACGGTATTAATGGCAAAACGTCCTACCAAACCTAAACGTAGAACATGACATTTTCGAGGCGCCAAGCCAGGACCATTCAATAAATATACCTCTACCTCAATCATGCCGGAGGTGCTAGTCTGTAAAATTAAGACAGCCATAACGCCATAGATTTGACCCAAAGTAACTTTACTCTCCTGGATTTCACGATTTGAGCTGCCCACTAAAAGAAAAATACAAATGTCCAACAAATAAAAAACCTTTTTACATAAGTTTTCTACTTACCATCCAATTTAGGCAATTTGGTAATTGATTTCTGTTTTATCAACACCGGTATTAGAGAACTATTACTATCCGCAGTACATAGTACAGCTATATTGGCCTCGGAACACCATGCAAACCATTTTATGCTCATACTCATGGCTTTTACGGATTTCACTAGACTTTTCTCGGGCACTATGCTAAAAATCTCTACACCCGAATTTGATATTACGGCACATTCTCTATTGTGTACCCAAACGAAACCATATATTAAAGCTTTCACTTGATGTACTATAATGTCCTGCAGCATTGGCTGATCACCTTGGAAACAAATAAATTCGACTGAATTTTCACGTCTCTGAACTGCTAGTACTTGATTATCTGGTGAAAATTTTATTGAACGTATAGCACCACGATCGGTCATACAAAATGAAATAACATTATTTTCGGTGGGTCCTTTGACGACAACACCGGTTGCACCGCCGGAGCGGACGGCAAAGATCTGAAAAGGGAAAATAAAGATTAAAATTATACCCGAATATATTTATCTACATATATACACTTTAATTTCGCTAAGTTTTCATTAAAAGTTTTAATTATAACTTTACAGTTTCCTTGTTCTACAAACATACCATCTTCTGCTTTATGAAGAGTTCGACGGTTTTTTTAATTTTACCATTTAATTTGAGTAGGAAGAAAGGAAGAAGAAGGAAAGCTCCCGGTTTATTTTTATTCATAATTGAGATCATAATCTGGTGCAGTATAAAATATTGTCTTTTGGTGCAAGAAAACGCAAGTTAGGTAATTGTAGAATTAAAAAAGTATTAGCTGTAAAGAACCCGCAGTTTAATGCTTATGCACAATTTAAAAAAATGTAAAGACGATCATTTTAAGATTATACTCATTAATACAATTTTTCCTTCCGTTAAGTTTCTGGCCTACAAAGTAAAACTAATCTTTCATTCTTTTAAATGAAAGTACTAAAATCTAAGTTTGTTCAAATTGCGATTATTTGGCTATAAACTTGAATCGTTTTAAAAAATATTTGTGATGGAACAGAATGTGTATGTAGGTATTTTGTGGGTATGGTATTGTTAGATCTTAGTTACCTCTGTGAAGTTTTACATCCGACAATTGAAACCACAATGTTTTTTGCCGATCCATATTTTGTTAAGCAGACTTGTCTAAACTTTTAAAAGTTATAAATTATGACTTTCTAGGAAAGGAAAGTTATTAGTAAAGTAACTAATAGCCCCACGTTTTATTATACCCTTCACCGAAGGGTATAATACTTATTTTAGACCCTATAAAGTATTTATGTATATGCGATGTCTGTCTGTCCATTGAAACGGGTTTGTCGAAGACCACAGATATAATGGGGACTCGATAGTTTTATATTTATATCACATATAGTTCGGAATTGTTTGCTATTGAAATTCAGCCTGATCGGCCCACAAAAGGCTGGTATATGATGAAAAACCATATGATGAAAAACCATATGATGAAAAACCATTATGTATGTAGTATATCTATAGATGGCCAAGAGCCAAAGTTTCCAAATTAGGTATAATCTTCTAGGTTTAAATACACAACATCTTGTCTCATAGGAACTCACGTTACTTGTGTTAAATTGTATTGACCATCTGACTATTTGTATTACTATAAATATATAATCTAAATGAAAATGTTGGCGTGGTTGGATAGTGGCCGTAGCACTTCCCATACAAAGACATTATAGATTTCTGTATAAATGGATAACAGCTAGAGAAAAAGTTTCCAAAAATTTGGGCGGGATTGGAAAAGTAGTAGTGGCACAAAATAAATTATCCTTTAACTGTGGAGGTGAAATTTTGGGACATACTTAATGACGTGGTGGTAAATTTTACCCCTCTAAATTTTACTTAAAAAATGTTAATAAAAAAGATTTTTTTTATAATAATTTGTTTTTGAAAAATAAGGAACTACATACATTTTGAATCACAAAAAATAAAGAAACCAAAAATTATTTTTATTTGATCAAACAAAACAGGTACTTTACTTCACAATATAAAAAAGCGATATATCAAAAACTTATCAAAAAATATGAATTAAAAAAAAAAAAAACAAAAACTTTAAGGGGCATTTTTTCTTAACCAAATGTATACACTTAAAGATGTAAAAGAGATCATGAAAAAATTTAGGTGTAGAAACTACAGGTCCACATTTTGGAGGTTTTTACTCATTAAAATCTTAAAATCATCCCATACACATTGGCTTACTACATTGCAGGCAAATCGGCCAGAGCTAAAGCTTTCAACTTTGGTCGAAATATCTTGGTTATCAATACACAATATCTGACAAAATCTGGACGAGAGAAGTGGGCGTGGCACCTCTCATACACTGGCCTTATAGATTTCTGTATATCTGAAGAATGACAATAAAAGTTTTGCAATTAGTAGGTACAATCATCTTTGTTAGCAATACACAACATCGCACAAGTTGTGGGTGTGATTAGAGAATTGGGCGTGGCACAATATAATTTTTGTTGTATCTAATGAACCGTAAGAACCGTAAGCTGGGTTATCAATAAACAACCCCTCTACAAAAATGGGCGGGATTGGAGAAGTGGGTGTGGCACCTCCCATACAAAGATATAGATTTCTGTATAAATGGAGAATAGTAGCAGTAATAGTATACAAAAATGGTACAAACAGCTTCCTAAACACTGCACGAGACGGGTAGCAAAGCGCACTGAGTTAAGCTTGTATCATATAAAATATTTTTTACCAACAAGAAAACGGACGAGTGGTAAAAATAATTCCATGAAATATTACGATAGTTTGTGGGGGATGTGGGGTAAATTTTTTTCTACCAAATACTTACGCTAAAGCTGACGTGGTGGTAATATATTTTCAAAGAAAAAATTACGTAGATGATGACGAGAATTAATTTTTACACCAGCATGTCCGTAGCTCCGCTCGTGCTTAGTCGAGCTCAGCCAAAACACAAGTGAATAACACCGATCATTATATGTGAAGATACTAAGAAAATGTAATTAATACAGCGCAATGGAGGAGATTATTTTAAAAAAAATGTAAGGAGAGGGTAACATTTACCACCATCTCCACAGTTAAAGGTTATTGTATATCTAAATAACGGCATTTATGTATATAACTTTCTCTTCTTATTGCACCTTAGAGAAGGTTATATAAAAGTCGGCATAGCCGAATATATCACTCTTAGTTGTTTAGAATATTATCTTGTGTTAAAACTCATCTAATCTTCAAAGCCGCTAGTAATACTAAACATAATATTGAGCATTTTACGAACTTATAATAAAACATAGTTTAAATCCATATAGATTATAGTTTGAGCAAAGTGTTGATCAAAAAACATTGCTTAATAGATTGTGCCTTCACACAAAAATCAATGAAAGATCTTAAAAAAAAAGAGGTGTCTCATATTTCATTTTAATACAACATACCTGCTTATTGGAATCATCAAAAAACACATTTGTTAATTGGCTAACTGCATCAAAACGTATAGGATTCTTTGATAGTTCTATATAATGCATAGAATGTTCCATTTTGCATTAAAATTTTTGAATAAAAAACAATATTTTAAAATTTAATAAAAATTACACCTTGTATGTAAACAAATAAATAAAAATGCTTAAGTAACAGCTGCTAGATAAAAACTTATTTAACTTCTTCAGCTGTAAAAAAAAAACAAATCACCGAGTTGTCTTAAGAAGTAGTAGTAAAAAATGTAAACAAAAAGCAAATATAGTAGTAGAAAACAAGCTGGTAACAAAAACAAAGCAAAAAGTAAAGAAATTTAAGAAAATCTTTTTAATATATTGCGTAAATTTGGCATTATGTGGGAATCTAATCTAAAAATCTCTCTATGTCGTACCTGCCTTGTTAATGTTACACAAACTACTGTTTTTCATGTATTCAATACGGATGACTTGGCCAAAAAGTTAATGTTATGTTCTGGCCTGCCTTTGGAAGCCTCAGATGAATATCCTGAAAATGTGTGCCCTCAGTGTTATGAAAAAATCTTGATATTTTATGAATTTCATCAAATGTGCGGTAAATCTTTAGATACATTGAATGAATTGTTAAAAACAAAGAGTGTCTTGCATGAAGAAGGTGGCCAGTACTATGATCGGCACGAAAATGAAACCACGAAAAATTCTTTGAGATGTAATAATTTAGCAAATTCTTTGGAGAAAAATGTTAGTGATCCTTTAGATAATATAGAAATTTTATATAAAAATAGAGACAGGCCTCCTAAGAATACAATTGAAGGCTTGAAATTAGAAAGAAATTCTGCGACTAAAAAGTCTAGAAGTGATGAAGAAACAGTTGAAATTGTAGTCAACAAATACACTTTAAAAGATAAAATCATACAGAATTTGAAAGAGCATTTGCAGTTTGATGACAAAAAACTTGACAATGTGGAAAATATTTCAGAAAAGGAAAAATTTAATGAACATTTTAGCAAAAATTTGAAAGAAGCCGGTTTGACACCTGCCATAAGTGAAGAAAATGATCATAAAGAAAAGGTACAGTTTTTTTTGTGAAACAAATTATTCAAAATCACAAGATATTATTTCTTTTGTTTCTTAAAGTCATCCTCAGATACTGAAAGCTGCTCTTCTTTATATAAAAATTTAAATCCAAAAAAACGTAAACACAAATGTGATCGTTGCAGTAAAAGCTTTAACACTCCCAATCGTTTAGAAACCCACAGACGGCAGCATGATGGTTTACCTCCCTACTCCTGTAATTATGAAGGATGTAAACGTTCTTTTAATCGTTGGCATTTCTATCAAAAACATCAAAAGGATCACGATCAGGAACAGATTGAAAGTTTTAAATGCGATCTTGACAATTGTCAACGTGTATATAAAAACAAATCAGCCCTAAACATACATAAACGTAAATTTCACAATGTAGGACCAGAACTCAAGTCCCACATGTGTGAAATCTGTGGTAAAGTATTCAAATCATCAGCTGCATTAAATGATCATCACTATACACACATAGACAAGACCCAGCTGCCTTATGCCTGTGAAGAGGGGGGTTGTACAAAAAGGTTTTCAAATAAAGAAAAGCTAAAAGTTCATAAAATGCGCCATGCGGGTATAAAGAATTTTGTTTGTCCCTATTGTGGCATGCGTAAAACTACCCGTAATGAACTTAAAATTCACATTAACTATCACACTTTGGAAAGAACTTGGCCCTGTCGTTTTTGTTCGAAAGTCTGTAACAGTGCTGGTAATTTGAAGATGCATGTAAAAAATATGCACGAAAGAGCCAAAGAATTTGCTTGTCGCTTTTGTGAGAAGACATTTGCCAAAGCAGATACGAAAAAATATCATGAAATGACACATACTGGAGAAAAGCCACATGCATGCAAAGAATGTGGAAGAAGATTTGTTCAACCGGCAGCTTTAAGGACGCATCGTAAAATTCACCTAAGACATAATGTTGGAACAGCAGGAAAGGATAGGAGTAAATGGTCTAATGTAAAAGAAGCAGATGGTAATAAGGCGAATACCGATAAGACTAATATATTAACGGACGCTATTGTAGCAGAGATTTTAAATGAAACAAATTGTAATATGCCTTGATACTCGTATTTATTAAAACAAATTTAATAAAAAACGTTAATGTATATTAAAACTTGAAGAGTCTATGATTAATTGATAACTATATAGCTAGAAATGCAATGTTTTCTTAAAAACATCGTTGTTTATGAACGATACATCCATGGTGAAATAATTTTTTTTATTTCATCATGGATACATCAAAGTCAAGCCTAAAAAATATTGTCAATATTCATTCAATTTTTTCGTTCATTTAAATATTTTAAAATATTTCATTAAAAGGTTTTCTTTGTTGTGCTTAATACCCTAATTTTATTTTTGATAATAATACTGAAATTTATTGTTGGAAGATAAGCTGATTCTCTGCGCATTTCACTGGTTGCTTAGGCCAGATCATCTGGAAACTTTTTCCCAAAAATTTTTGATAAGCCAAAAATATCAGCAAAAAAATATATTATATTTTTTACAATTTTTAACTTTAATTTTTTTCCATTACAGCCTTTAACTAAATATAAGAAAAAAGTTTACTTAATTGCATATTAAAAGGCACGCAATCGCCTTTAAAATAATATACATACGTTTTGATTTTATTTTCCAATCTTCAGAGGTCAAGTCTTACTGACCTTTGTTTGGATGCGATTTAACGTAACCTGGTATTTTTAATTCTTAAAAATATATGTACATATATGTATGTTGATAAAACTCCTTATTAGGCTACTTAAATAATGGCGGCATGCGTATTTTATGTCAAAACTTCTTCTCATTTTCATACAGTTTTTACGAAACAAACCTTTAGAACGCGAATTTAATACCACCCGTCTGGAAAATCTTAATTAAAATATCGCTAGGTCGGTTTGTTTTATGGAAAATGTATTCACAGAAAAAAGTTTTTAACAATAAAAAATGATTTAAAAAGTATTTAAATTTAATTAATGTGATAATTGAATCAATTATTTTTTTTAATTGAAAGAAAATTAAAAAAATAGTTTTGATTGAATTAATATTTAAGTTGTTTTGAAATAAATTTTTAATTAATTGATTTCTTCGTTTAAAATAAAATAATTTAAACTTGTAGAATTGTTTGTGGGAATTGTAAATATATGTATATTTACGGACAGGAAGGCTGACATTGCAGCTCTGGCTGGTGTCTTCACGACATCTATGTTGACAGTGGAATGCCGGATTTCTCTAAATGAGATCGCGGTACATTCCAGGGTAACAGTGGTATGGGTACCAGGGTACAGTGAATGCCCGGGCAACCAAACTGCAGGCGGTTTGCCCAAAAAGTGCTGTCTCTTGGACGACATGTTCGTCGACGGCCTGATCGGCAATTCAATGGCCCGCTGCAAGGTCATAACGGGTCACTGGGCGAAAGGGACACATGCGCGGAGAATGGGTCTTGATTATAATGACTACTGTAGAAGTTGTAATGATTAGGAGGAGGAGACGGTGATTCACTTTCTCTACCAATGCCCCGGCCTCGGGGATATTAGGAAAAAAGATCTTAATATAAAAATTTTAGCGGTACATACATACATACATATGTACGTAATTTTGTACACTAGTTTCAGTACGTTTTTGTTAAATTTTTCTTTTTATAGTCGCAATATATTAAATGAGTCAGGCGCTTTAATTTTTCGAATTTTAACAAAATCGGACATTTAACAGAAAGTATTCACATTCCTACGACTTACGACTTTTCTACATGACTTCTGCGGACTGTCTTATTTTAGTTTTCTTAATGTTTATCATTTTAAATATAAATTAAAATTCGTGGCACAAGACTCACAGAAGATAATTTTTTATTTTGTTTTGATTTTATGTTCGAGTTTTATATTTTTGATAAATATCTAATTTTAGCTTCGACTTTTCTTCGATAATAATACGACAGGACCAATGTACACTTACACAAGGGAGTAGCACTAGAAAATCATATACCGTCTGCCCTTTTTTTGCATGTAGTTTTAAATATCAAGTCCAGCTCTTCAATATGTCAAGGGAAAGCTAGATTCCTCGTGGACATATTTTTAAGCCAAAGCTTATGTTGTATTCACTCAGGACCATGCATGTTTAATCTTTTGTTCATAGTTCCAATATTAACGATAATTAAAAAAATTGCCAGTTGTAGAACCAAAAAGCTAAAGTAAGAAATTAAATTGAAGCCCATAATTTAATACGTATGTAGGTATATGTAAAAAAACGTCCGAATTTCGAAAAAATACCAAATTCGTGTTTGGATTTTTTAAATAAGTTTCAAATGTGCTATAACCCTTATTTTTATGTTTATGGGATTAAAAGATAGATGGGGTGACAAAAATGTAACAAAATACAGATTTTACCCGTTTACTCCGTTAAAGGGCTGAATTTCCAAAAAGTACCAGACACCTGCTTTCTAAAGAACAACGATAAGTATTAAATTTTCTTGTATCTCTTTTAGTTTTGGAGCTACAAGGTTACCGAATTTACCCGTTTTTACCCTTTTTTACACCCGACATTTTTCTAAAAATCCCGCCTTAGTGGATCGATTTGGAGAGAGACCAACCCCTGGTCCAAATTTCAAGTTTTTAGTTTCAGGCGTTTAGGCTGTGCAATGATGAATCAGTCAGTCAGTCGGTCAGTAACGTTACAATTTTATATATATAAATAAACCGAAGTTGAGTTAATTTGTTTATAGTTTATTTTTATTATCGATTTTGTTTGGTGAGTGGATTACTTCTATAGTATATTTTCTATGCGAACGATATCGTTCGAAATTGATGATCCGGCAGTAATTCTTTTTTTCTTGCAGTTAATTAAGTATTTTTTAATAACATATTTATTTTACACTTTACAAATTTTTTTTTATTTGAGTAATCGAAAAGTTTTTTATTGCAAAAAGTTAGGCCCTGATTGTGTAAAACGCTATGCAACGCCATCATTACATTGAAAGTAAAAACAAAGTCAAAAATATTTCATAATTTTGTTGTTGCTTTCTGCAGAAATTCATGCTGCGTTTTAAAATTTTCAACGCCACATTCAGCGTTTGAAATTTAAAAATTCAATATAAATTTCTGTAGAAAGCAACAACAAAATTATAAAATATTTTTGACTTTGTTTTTGCTTTCCATATAATTTTTGGCGTTGCGTTGCGTTTTACACAATTAGGGCCTTAAATTCTTATCAATTTAAAACAGTCTTATATAAAGTTTTTTTTTTAAAAATTTTTATATACAAACCTTTTTCAAAAAAATCCATTTTAAAAACCATTTTTTTTGTAAATAAATGTTTATTTGTTGTATTTATTTTTTGCTTAATTTTTTTTTTGTTTTTGTTAATATTTTCTTAAATGGATATTGGGAATTATTTCTTTTTCATAAGCAACTTTATTATATTCAACATTTTTCATTTTTCGAATTTATTCTATGAGTTAAATTTCAGTTATGTATTTTATAAAGCTTTTTGTAATAGCTCTATTCCTTAAATTTTTCAGAAATGACTTTATACACTACCAGACTATTTATTAAATGTATTTTCCTGTTACATTTTACCTTAGCTTTCCGTTGGATAACAATGAAGTATATTTATGTACAGAAAAATTTACAATTATTAGACACCAGCAGAATGTAATGCATTTTCTGGCCCGCTACGGCCTTCGTCAGCATTCTTTGTGTCACACTGGATAGTGATATTGTATAAATTGAATGTATTTAACTCAACTATTTTAACAAATAGATATTGGGAATTATTTCTTTTTCATAAGCAACTTTATTATATTCAACATTTTTCATTTTTCGAATTTATTCTATGAGTTAAATTTCAGTTATGTATTTTATAAAGCTTTTTGTAATAGCTCTATTCCTTAAATTTTTCAGAAATGACTTTATACACTACCAGACTATTTATTAAATGTATTTTCCTGTTACATTTTACCTTAGCTTTCCGTTGGATAACAATGAAGTATATTTATGTACAGAAAAATTTACAATTATTAGACATAATTACATAAATATACTTCATTGTTATCCAACGGAAAGCTAAGGTAAAATGTAACAGGAAAATACATTTAATAAATAGTCTGGTAGTGTATAAAGTCATTTCTGAAAAATTTAAGGAATAGAGCTATTACAAAAAGCTTTATAAAATACATAACTGAAATTTAACTCATAGAATAAATTCGAAAAATGAAAAATGTTGAATATAATAAAGTTGCTTATGAAAAAGAAATAATTCCCAATATCTATTTGTTAAAATAGTTGAGTTAAATACATTCAATTTATACAATATCACTATCCAGTGTGACACAAAGAATGCTGACGAAGGCCGTAGCGGGCCAGAAAATGCATTACATTCTGCTGGTGTCTAATAATTGTAAATTTTTCTGTACATAAATATACTTCATTGTTATCCAACGGAAAGCTAAGGTAAAATGTAACAGGAAAATACATTTAATAAATAGTCTGGTAGTGTATAAAGTCATTTCTGAAAAATTTAAGGAATAGAGCTATTACAAAAAGCTTTATAAAATACATAACTGAAATTTAACTCATAGAATAAATTCGAAAAATGAAAAATGTTGAATATAATAAAGTTGCTTATGAAAAAGAAATAATTCCCAATATCTATTTGTTAAAATAGTTGAGTTAAATACATTCAATTTATACAATATCACTATCCAGTGTGACACAAAGAATGCTGACGAAGGCCGTAGCGGGCCAGAAAATGCATTACATTCTGCTGGTGTCTAATAATTGTAAATTTTTCTGTACATAAATATACTTCATTGTTATCCAACGGAAAGCTAAGGTAAAATGTAACAGGAAAATACATTTAATAAATAGTCTGGTAGTGTATAAAGTCATTTCTGAAAAATTTAAGGAATAGAGCTATTACAAAAAGCTTTATAAAATACATAACTGAAATTTAACTCATAGAATAAATTCGAAAAATGAAAAATGTTGAATATAATAAAGTTGCTTATGAAAAAGAAATAATTCCCAATATCTATTTGTTAAAATAGTTGAGTTAAATACATTCAATTTATACAATATCACTATCCAGTGTGACACAAAGAATGCTGACGAAGGCCGTAGCGGGCCAGAAAATGCATTACATTCTGCTGGTGTCTAATAATTGTAAATTTTTCTGTACATAAATATACTTCATTGTTATCCAACGGAAAGCTAAGGTAAAATGTAACAGGAAAATACATTTAATAAATAGTCTGGTAGTGTATAAAGTCATTTCTGAAAAATTTAAGGAATAGAGCTATTACAAAAAGCTTTATAAAATACATAACTGAAATTTAACTCATAGAATAAATTCGAAAAATGAAAAATGTTGAATATAATAAAGTTGCTTATGAAAAAGAAATAATTCCCAATATCTATTTGTTAAAATAGTTGAGTTAAATACATTCAATTTATACAATATCACTATCCAGTGTGACACAAAGAATGCTGACGAAGGCCGTAGCGGGCCAGAAAATGCATTACATTCTGCTGGTGTCTAATAATTGTAAATTTTTCTGTACATAAATATACTTCATTGTTATCCAACGGAAAGCTAAGGTAAAATGTAACAGGAAAATACATTTAATAAATAGTCTGGTAGTGTATAAAGTCATTTCTGAAAAATTTAAGGAATAGAGCTATTACAAAAAGCTTTATAAAATACATAACTGAAATTTAACTCATAGAATAAATTCGAAAAATGAAAAATGTTGAATATAATAAAGTTGCTTATGAAAAAGAAATAATTCCCAATATCTATTTGTTAAAATAGTTGAGTTAAATACATTCAATTTATACAATATCACTATCCAGTGTGACACAAAGAATGCTGACGAAGGCCGTAGCGGGCCAGAAAATGCATTACATTCTGCTGGTGTCTAATAATTGTAAATTTTTCTGTACATAAATATACTTCATTGTTATCCAACGGAAAGCTAAGGTAAAATGTAACAGGAAAATACATTTAATAAATAGTCTGGTAGTGTATAAAGTCATTTCTGAAAAATTTAAGGAATAGAGCTATTACAAAAAGCTTTATAAAATACATAACTGAAATTTAACTCATAGAATAAATTCGAAAAATGAAAAATGTTGAATATAATAAAGTTGCTTATGAAAAAGAAATAATTCCCAATATCTATTTGTTAAAATAGTTGAGTTAAATACATTCAATTTATACAATATCACTATCCAGTGTGACACAAAGAATGCTGACGAAGGCCGTAGCGGGCCAGAAAATGCATTACATTCTGCTGGTGTCTAATAATTGTAAATTTTTCTGTACATAAATATACTTCATTGTTATCCAACGGAAAGCTAAGGTAAAATGTAACAGGAAAATACATTTAATAAATAGTCTGGTAGTGTATAAAGTCATTTCTGAAAAATTTAAGGAATAGAGCTATTACAAAAAGCTTTATAAAATACATAACTGAAATTTAACTCATAGAATAAATTCGAAAAATGAAAAATGTTGAATATAATAAAGTTGCTTATGAAAAAGAAATAATTCCCAATATCTATTTGTTAAAATAGTTGAGTTAAATACATTCAATTTATACAATATCACTATCCAGTGTGACACAAAGAATGCTGACGAAGGCCGTAGCGGGCCAGAAAATGCATTACATTCTGCTGGTGTCTAATAATTGTAAATTTTTCTGTACATAAATATACTTCATTGTTATCCAACGGAAAGCTAAGGTAAAATGTAACAGGAAAATACATTTAATAAATAGTCTGGTAGTGTATAAAGTCATTTCTGAAAAATTTAAGGAATAGAGCTATTACAAAAAGCTTTATAAAATACATAACTGAAATTTAACTCATAGAATAAATTCGAAAAATGAAAAATGTTGAATATAATAAAGTTGCTTATGAAAAAGAAATAATTCCCAATATCTATTTGTTAAAATAGTTGAGTTAAATACATTCAATTTATACAATATCACTATCCAGTGTGACACAAAGAATGCTGACGAAGGCCGTAGCGGGCCAGAAAATGCATTACATTCTGCTGGTGTCTAATAATTGTAAATTTTTCTGTACATAAATATACTTCATTGTTATCCAACGGAAAGCTAAGGTAAAATGTAACAGGAAAATACATTTAATAAATAGTCTGGTAGTGTATAAAGTCATTTCTGAAAAATTTAAGGAATAGAGCTATTACAAAAAGCTTTATAAAATACATAACTGAAATTTAACTCATAGAATAAATTCGAAAAATGAAAAATGTTGAATATAATAAAGTTGCTTATGAAAAAGAAATAATTCCCAATATCTATTTGTTAAAATAGTTGAGTTAAATACATTCAATTTATACAATATCACTATCCAGTGTGACACAAAGAATGCTGACGAAGGCCGTAGCGGGCCAGAAAATGCATTACATTCTGCTGGTGTCTAATAATTGTAAATTTTTCTGTACATAAATATACTTCATTGTTATCCAACGGAAAGCTAAGGTAAAATGTAACAGGAAAATACATTTAATAAATAGTCTGGTAGTGTATAAAGTCATTTCTGAAAAATTTAAGGAATAGAGCTATTACAAAAAGCTTTATAAAATACATAACTGAAATTTAACTCATAGAATAAATTCGAAAAATGAAAAATGTTGAATATAATAAAGTTGCTTATGAAAAAGAAATAATTCCCAATATCTATTTGTTAAAATAGTTGAGTTAAATACATTCAATTTATACAATATCACTATCCAGTGTGACACAAAGAATGCTGACGAAGGCCGTAGCGGGCCAGAAAATGCATTACATTCTGCTGGTGTCTAATAATTGTAAATTTTTCTGTACATAAATATACTTCATTGTTATCCAACGGAAAGCTAAGGTAAAATGTAACAGGAAAATACATTTAATAAATAGTCTGGTAGTGTATAAAGTCATTTCTGAAAAATTTAAGGAATAGAGCTATTACAAAAAGCTTTATAAAATACATAACTGAAATTTAACTCATAGAATAAATTCGAAAAATGAAAAATGTTGAATTTTCTTAAATGTGTATAAATAATTTATTAAATTTTTAGATATTCTGAATCTATACATACTTTTCTGTTTTTCCGTTTTAATAATTATTGAATTTTATTAAACACAACTAACAATATGTTGCTAAAATTTCGATATTTTTTTTATTGTAATTGTATTTTACAGTGTAAATATGAATAATTTGTTTATGTCTTGTTGGTTTTCTAATAACTCTAATTTATTATTTTCTTTGTATTTTTATAAATATTAAGGTAATTCACTTTACAAGTTGCACCCTTGCAAAAAAGTAAAAAAACATAACAACAACACACATACAATTATTTGTACACAATTGATTGTGTATGTGGTTGTTGTTTTGTTTTTACACTTTTTCGCAGGGGGGGTGCATCTTGTGACGTTAACTACTTTATTGTATTTTTAATTTAAAAATGTATCCGGTATTTGTTTTCAGCTACTTAAGATATAAAAAATTAAATTTCAAACGATACTCATATACTACAATTAAAAATTAAGTAAAACAGCAGGGAAAATACTGAGTAACAAAATTAAAATTTTTAAGGTTTTTTTTAAAGTTATTTATATCGCACTTGTTCAACAATAGTGTATTAACTCAAAATCTTTGTTGTTTCACTTTTTGGGAAAAATCGATACGTAATATCTATATCTAACCGCTTTAAAAATATCGTGCTATTTTTTCTATTTTTTGGTAAATTGGTTTAAAAATTATTTTCCATATGCCTTTAATGTAAAATTAAAAATTGTTTTGCTTCTGCTGAAAATTTTTAAATTTTGAGTTAATACAGTAATTTAGAACAAGTGAGATATGTAGATTTTCAAAATAATTTTATTTAAAAACACTAAATTTATTTCTAAAATAATCTGTGTTGCTTTGTAAATATAAAATGATTTTTAAGTACTTTTTAATAATGAAATATTTGCAAAATTGGTTTTTTATTTGCCCTGTCTTCGCAACTACTTATTAAATATTCTCTTCATTGTTTAAAAATTTTATAATAATTACTCATAAATATGTATATATAGAATTTGTTTTATAATTATAATAATATTAATAATAATAATAGAATATAGAAGATTTCTCAAATACATACAATAAATCGTGTTTGTATATTTAATTAGATTTTAAAGTCTAAATATCACTAACGATTTTTTTTAAAAACCGTTTTATTATTTTTAATAAAACTTAAATTAAAAATTCTCTTTTATTAAAGATATTTTTATATTTTCTAAATATGTTGCACATATTTTAGATTTTTCAAAACATTTTTTTATAATAATTCAAAATATACTTTTTTAAGCTCTTTATTTTTTAGAATAAGCTATACAAATTTTAACAGAGTAGCGCTTAGTTTTTAACAAAAGTGGGGTTATTTCCGAATGATTTTAATTAAAATTATAATGACTTTTATTAAGACACAATGCAAGAAAAAATGGGTACTTTATAGGAAAAAGAGATTGAATTATCTTTGAACCGTAAGTATCATTAAATATGCAATTCCTAGAAAATTTTTAGTTTCTTATATGGGGAATATTTTAAAAGGAAGACAAGACTGACTGCCTTTGCTGAACGAATACAAATAAAGTTATACATATTGTAGCAGAAGTCGTGTTGAAATAGAAGGACATATCGCTTATATTGAGCCCTTTTTGCGATTAGATCCTAAGCGGCAATTAATCGAAATTTTGTTTTTTCCCTTGCAAATAGGTTATAAGTACTCGTTGCAATGACGATCAAATTCATAGACTTTGCATTTGTACCGTTGCGGAGAAAAAGCCCATCTACATCAAAATAAAGTACATATTGCATTCTTAGGAAAAAAACTGCAAAAAACCTTCACCTTGCCTTTTGTCGCTTACGATATAATCGCAAATAGGGATATACAATATGCAAAATCCAAAATTTTTTTAAAATAAGATTTTCATCTTACTTGGTCCAAATTTGTATTCATTATGAAAAGAAATCTATCAGAAAGTTATCGACAATTTTTGTGATCTTTTGAAAAGCTACAGATAATCTTTCTAATCTTTTAAAGAGACATCGATAACTAATATAATCCATAAAAAAGTTGTAAATTTTTTTATAATCAATTGAAAAGTTATCGATAACTTTCAAAATCTATAGAAAAGTTATCGGTAACTTTAAATCTCCCTGGAGCCTATCAAATGAACACATCAATCACATAGTTGTGTGCGTGCAGTCGTTTTTTTTCGGCTACACATACGCGTTGTCGGCAATGCTTGATGAAAATCAAAAAGTTTTGTTTTTTTTTTATTTGATGGCTGATTATTTGATAGTCTCCTGTTGTTTTTTTATTTGCTTTGCGTTTGTTGACATAAAATTTATAAATATTTTTTATTTATTACAAAATACAATTGTTGATCGTCGTGTTTTTTTGTATGTCTCCGAAAAAGCCTGCAACAAACGACGCTAACACATATGCACTGGTTGATGGGCTTATTTGATAGTCTCCAGGACCCTTAATAATCGTTAGAAAAGTCGTGATAACTTGTGTAATCTTCGTTAGAAATACTGTCGATTTTTGCCATAGAAAAGATACCGGTGACTTTCAAAATCTAAAAAAAGTTCTTTATAATTTTTCTTTAGATTTGTCGATTGTTTTTATAACCTGTGGAAAAGCTTTTGTTCAGCTTCAAAATGCTTAGAAGAGTTATTGATAACTTTTATAATAGATAGAAAAGTTTTCTGTCATTTTATAATTCCTAGAAAAGTTATTGATAAATTTTTTAATTCATAAAAATGCTATATTAGGCAAAATTTCTCTACTCAAGTGCTGGCTTAAAAAAGAAGCCCCAACATAAACATTTTTTAAGGCCCCGCACTTGAGTTAAGTAATTTTGTATATTAATGTGCTGTTTCCAAATGACAGGCGATTGATTATGTAGTAAGATGTAGTCAGTTTTTTTGAGCGCTTTTTAATTTTTACAAATTTATATGACAACATTTTTAAAATGAAGTGAATGAAATGAAGTAAAAATTGTCTAGTAGCTAATAATTTATATAAAAAATGTATCGATTATTTTAAATTCTAAAAAAATCATTGGTAACTTTAAATTACACTTTTTCTGTTAAAATTTCCACAACTATTTCCATTTTTTCCCTTAAACTAATTAAAATTTACTTTCATCTCATACATAATCTGAGGGTACCGTTGTTGTACTGGTTTCGTTAATAGCCGCTAAACGTGGTATTCTTCGCTGCGAGGCCATACCCTCAGCGTTGGGCGCTAAGTGGGGAGCAGTGGCTGCAATGCCAGCACCACCGCCACCATCCCAATTCGGTAAAGGTTGATTCATAACCGTTAGGCCAACAATTTCATAAGCTCTTTCATTAGAGCTTGAACCACTGGGTACAGCGGTGACCGATAAGTCGGAATAATAAGCACTGCTAGGGGCCGAAGAGACCACCATGGGTATGTCTTGTTCCTGATGTTGAAAATTGTATTTCTAGAATATTAATAAAATATTAGATTCCAAATAGAAATAACAAAAAAGAACAAATTGTTTAAACTTACATCCCCACATTGACTGTAACCGGTATTTTGATATGATGGATTGTTGGATCTCACCGATTCACGATCCAATTCTGCATATAAAGCCTCACTAACGCCTACTGGACTATAAGCATCATCCATATGAGTATAATGATTCTCTGCAGGCGATGAGGAGGGTGGACCAATTTGATCAGGTCCTTCCGAAGAACGTCGACTGCCACCCAACCAAGTCCAAACACCTGAATTACTAGTAGGCCTTCGTATACTATCTGCTGAATGTTTTGCTGACAGAGAATTGCGACCATTTGTGCCACCGTTACGATTATTACGGCACCACCAGGGCTGGGGCCGGCCTTAAAAAGTAAAAAAAAAAACAAAATGTTATAAATAAAAACTAATTTTAATTTTTTTTTGCTCGCCCAAAAACAATGGTCATAAATCTTTTGTTATATGATCACCTGGCTTTTAATTCGATTTCATTTCGTATTTTATATTTATTTTTTTTTTTTTTTGCTGAAAAGTTTGGCTTATTTGTTGATAAAATAAATATTTTGTTGGTCAATTGAAAAAAGCGTAAATTAAGTATCTGTCAATTCGTTAAATGCTACAATTTTGTTGTTCTTGTCCAAATGCCACAACCGCAGCTTCGACAGCAGCAGCAAGAAACCAACCTACAAAAAGGTGTAAAACCATAAATGTTGTCACCTTTGTTATTATTGCTGGTGTTGGTTACATTATTTCCTACATGAATACGAGTACCTCATTCCTCCATATAGTCTTAAATGTTATAAAAAAAAAAAAAAAGTATTTAACATGGCGTGTATCGCTGAGTTTTTTCTTCTCTCCTCGGCGAGTAAATCTATGAGTAATTCCCATATGAATATTACATATACGGAATTTGTACTACTTTATGTTTGTTAAGTTATTTTGCCATATTTGTTAACAAGTTAAATAGCAACAAAATTTAACAAGATAAAGGGTAAAAAGCTAAGAATCTAGTTATTTTTTCCATATTCAATGTGACAAAAAAATAAAAAGATATAAACATTTTTATTCAGAAATAAACTTTCATAACATGTCGTTATTCATTAACAAGATACATACGGGATGGAAATATTTAAAACAAATTTTTTTAATAATAAAAAAAAATATCAAAAATAAAAAGTTGGAAAAACTCTAGAAAAGCGACTTAAGTACCATAAAATCAGTAAAACCCCTTCGTTACCTAAAAAAAAAACAATTATAGTAATAATTTGTATCGATAACATACATTTTCTATACAAATTTTAACAATGACATGAATTTCTTATAGACAATTTAACGATAATGTGAAAAACATACAATTTTAATAAATTAATAAAATATCTATGGAAATTTTACCGATAAAATAAAAGTTTGGTAGAAATCTTATCAATTCCAACAAATTTCTAAGAAATTTTATCGATAATCAAAATTTGTATCGATAACATTAAAGTTCTATAAAAACTTTATTGATAACATTACATTTCTATAGAAGTTTTATCGATAACATACAATATCTATAAAAATTTTATCGATAACTTGAAATTTCTTAAGTAATTTTACTAATAAATCAAATTTTTATCGATAACAAAATTTATTTTAGATAACATAAAATTTCTATATAAATATAACATTTCTGTGAAAATTTTATCGATATTATAAAATTTTATCAATAATGGAAATTTTTTTTAATAGTTTTACCGATAATATTAAATATCATAAGAAATTTTTCCAACTACATTAAATTTCGGTAGAAATATTACCGATTAATCAAACTTTTATAGATAAGATTACATTTCTGTAGAAATTTTATCGATAGTATACAATCTCCTTAGAAAATTTAGCGACAACATAAAATTTCTATAGAATATTTTTCGATAACATAAAATTTCTATAGAAAATTTATCGATAACATAAAATTTCTATAGAAAATTTTTCGATAACATAAAATTTCTATAAAAAATTTATCGTTAACATTGAATTCCTATAAAAATTTTATCGGTAACATAATATTTCTGCGAAGATTTAACAGATAAATCAAATTTCTATAGATATTTTATCGATAATATAAAATGTATATATGTATATAACATATAATTTCTGTAAAAATGTTTATCAAATATATAAAATTTTAACGATAACAGAAAAATTTTATAATAGTCTTACGGATAATATAAAATTACATTAGAAATTTTTCTGATAACACATAATTTCGGTAGAATCAAATTTCTATAGAAACTATATCGATAATATAAAATTTTTATATATAAATACCAGAAATTTATTTAACGATAATGTAGAATTTTTATAAATTTTATCGATAATTGAAAAAATGTTTATAAAAAGTAAATACGTTATTAATTGTAAATTTTTTTATTAATTATGTTAATAATTGAAAAAAATTTTTGTAAAATAAATAAAGAATAAATTTCTACAGATGGCTTATGTTATTATAATAGTTTGTAGAAAAATTTATCGATAATATACAATTTTATCGATATTGAATTTGATATAATTTTTATCAATAATAAAAAAATTTCTTAATAAATTTTAACGATATGTTGTTATAATGTTATAATGAAAAATTTGGTCGATAATAAAAAATTTTATAAATAATTTTATTGACAACATAAAATTTCTAAAAAAAATATAATAAATATCATAAAAATTTTATAGAATTTGCTACTTCTCAATTTTAATGCCCTAAAGAACAAAATTCTCGATAACTTTTAAACTCTAATGGCCTGTTTATCGATTTCGAACGAAGACTTCGTTCGCTTAATTGACATGTAAAACAAAAACAATATTTTATAATTCGTTTATGAATAAATAACGATTGTTCTGTAAAATGTTAAAAGTTGATAGAAAAAAATGTATTTTGTTTAAAATGACTTTAATTAACTTAATTGAAGTTACTTTAAATCCTATAGCAAGATTTATTTAAAACAAATAATTTAAACCAAATTAAGAGATAAAACGAGCAAATGAAGCCACTAAACTACATGGTTGGTGGTTTCTTATCTGTCATCAATTTGACATTAATTGACAATCCTTATGCCACTATAAATTAAAACAAATTCCTTTTCCTAGTTTTTTACATAATTCATTGATCACTTCATTTAAAATAAAAGTTGTAGTTAACAAAAAAAAAAAAAAAAAATGAATAAAATCCCATTAATCTCTACTTCAAAATCACTCATTCATTCAGCAAAACTTAAAAAATCGTTTGCTACTGAATTTGTTGCAGACATTGCTTTTGAGTGCTGCTCTGCTACGGCTGCTTATTTAAGTTGCATTCGAATAAACCGTTTAATTTGATTAACGTAAAATTCACAATCTGCAAGATACAACAAAAAAAACTTAAGAAAATGAAATGGAATTGCAGAAAAAGAAAAAAAAAACAATATAATCCTCTATTTTGATTGTAGTTGGTTTTAAGTCGTTTGTGGTGCTACAAGTATGTATGATGAAGACTCGAGAACAAAAAGGTTTGGAATAAAAAAAAAAAAAAAAAATTAAATGAAAACACTTGAGCCTTTTACAGGGAAAATAAAACAAATTATGAGAACTAACTGTTAAGTAAAATGCATAACCTGTAAATTAATGTCGAACAAAAACGAGTTCGAATGTTTTCATTAAGCCATTTTCACCATATTACTGAGGTATTTTTCCATTTTCAATTTTCCCTCATCTTTATTTTAAAAAGCTTATTTGTTTTGAAAGGGGGCTCGGAACAAAAAAATAACGTTTCTATTCACTTCATGCAGCAGTTAAATAAAAATGATTTCCAAGCAGGCTTTTTGGGTAAAAAAAATGTACAGAAGGCAAAATATAGGAAGAAAAACAAACCCAAAACTTAAATCAACTAAATCAAGCGACACATCATCTACTCCAATACAGATGAAACTAAAAACATAAAAAGGAGGAGGAAAATATCGACTACTATTAGGAGCGGCAGAGTTGAAGCCACTGCAACAGCATCATCGTCATTGTCGTCATCACGGCAACATACAAACAACAGGAGTGTAATAAACAAACGTGCAACTCAATCGTGGAAATTTGTTTGTTTTGTACAAATGGCTGACGATATGGATGAGGCTGTCTGGTGATAGTTGTGGTATGTATGTGTGGTGTGGTATAAACCAAACTACATTCATATAAAAAGTATTGGGTGTTATTGGTTTTAGAGCGCTACGCGAATTTTTTTGGTCAATTTCGAAGTTTTATATTGAAATTTAATAAATTCCTTACTAAGATAATAATACTTTTAAAATATAAGTTATCGATAACTTTTTTAAAGAAAATTATTAATAAATTAAAACATTTTTGATAGTAAAAGTTTTTTTTTTTCAGAAAATAAATAAAAGTTAACGATATATATAAATCGGCAAGGCAAAACAGTTAAGAACACTTTCCTCCTCTGTTTTTCAACCGATTTTAACAAAGAATACACCACTTGAGAGGTATTTACTTGCATACTTACAGAAGTGCATGATATATTTTATATTAAATTCTGAGGTGGTAAAAGGATAATAAGATTAGGGATGGGCAAATTGCAAAAATATATCGATATATATCGTTTCGATATATTTTAAGAGTATCGACATTTATTATTTAAAATATCGATATATCGATGTGTCGAACCTATTAAGCTGAAATTATTACCAAATTTAAAAACTTAAAATACCTAGTATGTCAAGACATATGTATTTACATATGTATAAACATATTACATGCAATTCCATTCTAACTTTTTATTGTTTCTTTTAATTACAAATTTACTGCCTGTCCCTCGGTTTCGAACGAAACTTTCATTCGCCTTACTTTTATTTAAAACAAAACCAATTTTAAAATTTAGTTTTTAAGGTAAGTTATGCGAATGACATTTTTGTTTTAAATCGAGGGACAGGCAGTTAACTCTACAATAAAATAAATTCAAAAAAAAGAATACAAAAAAAATTTTATATAGAGCAATTCCATATGAAAGCGATCACCTTTTGGACGACCCCTCTCCGATTTTAAAATAAATAGTCTCAATCGATTGCCCAGCAAAAAATAATGTACCTACATATTTTTTTTTTTTTTTATAGTGACTGGTTTAGTGGTGGTGTACACCACTGTCATGTGAAAAATTGAAGAATTCTTCATAAGGGACCTCATTGAAATTTGTTTTAAAAAAAAACTACTAAAGCGATCGCAACGAGTGATAGCTCGTTGGAAAGGTATTGAATCAGGCTTTAATAAAAATAAAATTTTCCTAATTTTTCTTAGATATTTACCTTTAAATTTTCCCAAGAAAATTTAATTTTCCGATTTTCCACAGAAGCTCTTAAATTTTCCGGCTAATTTTTTTTTTTTTGGATTCCTCATAATTTTTGCTTTAAGAATCAGCAATAAAAAAATGGGCCCCGACTCCTTGTTTGGACAGGAGAAGAGCATTTAAGAGACCACCTTGTTAAAAATACATTTTAAAAATTACACTGTGCACGAAATTGACACTTTTTTTTCGTGACAAGCTGGGCACCTGGCGTTTTAACATAATTCGGGTACGCTGAATCCAGTGGTGCCCTCGGTTTTTTAAGATTGGCTCTGGTTTTCGAGATATACCGTTATTTCTAAAATGGAGGAGGTTGCACAACATATGTTCGCGTAACTCAAAAACGCTTTAGCTTATTGAAAAAACTTAAAAAACCGAAATTCCGCAATAAAATTTTCTTTGAGAAAAGTAAAACTTCGTTCTAATATCCGCATTTGTTTTAGAAACATAATTTTTTTTTTGAAAAAAAAAATAATTTTTTTTATCAAAATTTTGAAATTTTTGTTTTTTAAAAATTCATAAAAAATTGAAAAATGCAGCGAGGCTTCTAATTTTTTGCAGGCATATAAAAAACGAAGCTGCAAACAAAACAAGCCATAAGCGATTAAAATCTGTTAGCAACTTTTGATTTTATTCACAAAAGTCGACAAATTTTGATTAATTTAAGATTCTTAAATTAATAATTAAATTAATATTTAAGATTCTTAAATTAATCAAAATTTGTCGACTTTTGTGAATAAAATCAAAAGTTGCTAACAGATTTTAATCGCTTATGGCTTGTTTTGTTTGCAGCTTCGTTTTTTATATGCCTGCAAAAAATTAGAAGCCGCGCTGCATTTTTCAATTTTTTATGAATTTTTAAAAAACAAAAATTTCAAAATTTTGATAAAAAAAATTATTTTTTTTTTCAAAAAAAAAATTATGTTTCTAAAACAAATGCGGATATTAGAACGAAGTTTTACTTTTCTCAAAGAAAATTTTATTGCGGAATTTCGGTTTTTTAAGTTTTTTCAATAAGCTAAAGCGTTTTTGAGTTACGCGAACATATGTTGTGCAACCTCCTCCATTTTAGAAATAACGGTATATCTCGAAAACCAGAGCCAATCTTAAAAAACCGAGGGCACCACTGGATTCAGCGTACCCGAATTATGTTAAAACGCCAGGTGCCCAGCTTGTCACGAAAAAAAAGTGTCAATTTCGTGCACAGTGTAATTTTTAAAATGTATTTTTAACAAGGTGGTCTCTTAAATGCTCTTCTCCTGTCCAAACAAGGAGTCGGGGCCCATTTTTTTATTGCTGATTCTTAAAGCAAAAATTATGAGGAATCCAAAAAAAAAAAAATTAGCCGGAAAATTTAAGAGCTTCTGTGGAAAATCGGAAAATTAAATTTTCTTGGGAAAATTTAAAGGTAAATTTCTAAGAAAAATTAGGAAAATTTTATTTTTATTAAAGCCTGATTCAATACCTTTCCAACGAGCTATCACTCGTTGCGATCGCTTTAGTAGTTTTTTTTTAAAACAAATTTCAATGAGGTCCCTTATGAAGAATTCTTCAATTTTTCACATGACAGTGGTGTACACCACCACTAAACCAGTCACTATAAAAAAAAAAAAAAATATGTAGGTACATTATTTTTTGCTGGGCAATCGATTGAGACTATTTATTTTAAAATCGGAGAGGGGTCGTCCAAAAATTTGCCAATTTTGATCGTTTTCATATGGAATTGCTCTATATTCGCCATATGAAATCTAAAAAAAAAATATGAATTGGGATTATATAATGCCGAATTATATACTGCCAGTAAACGAAACTTGTGACACATACTATGCATGTAAACTGTGCAATATTTTTTTTAATATATAAGAACATGCTGAAATAACAAAAACTATTTTTTTTTTATTATTAACATTCTAACTTTCATGAGTCTGTTGCTGCTAATACGCCATAATTAAGGCGATTCTTTGCATAATTCTAGGAACCTTTTCCAGATTATTTTTTCCGCTCTTTTTTTTGTTGTCATATCTTAAAAAATCAAGATAAAACTGAACTGTGCAATCTATGAAAAAGTACAAAAGAAAAGCGCCGTTATTTGCTTAATATTAGTTAAAAAACATATTATGCAATTCTTAAAAAACAATAGTATTGTAAGCAGTTGAGCAACGATTAAAATGTTGAATTTTATTATAAAGAGATCTAAAAAATATCGAATTCGATAGTCGCAGATAAATATCGATGTATCGATATATCGGTATTTTTAATATCGGCGATATATATCGATTCTGATTTTTTTAAATATCGATATTTTTATATATCGATATTTATTGCCCATCTCTAAAAAAGATTATATTCGGTAACCTGTATTTTGGAGCTTCTTTGCCACCCCACCAATTAACCAATTAACATAGAAATATAGATTATACCAAATTCGTAACTTATCTAAAAAAATACAAATATGAATGTGGTACCTTTTTAAAATTCAAACCTTTAAAGGGAGAAAATCCTACCTATTTTATTACAAGACATTTTGTTCCATTCATTGACATAAACGTATTTAATTATGGGCTCCCACTACAATACTGAAATTTTTGATACTTCAACGGGCAGAAAGAAAATGCTGGTACTTCCTTATTCTTCAACTGTACCTTTTTGAATTGGACATTAAAACATGAAATTAAATATGCATGGCCCTGAGTGAATAAGAATCTGTAAAGGAGAGCTTTTTTGTACTTTTTCATTCTAAAACTGGTACTTTTTTTAATTTTCGTTAATTTTGTAACTAGGAATATAGTATTAAACATGCAATGTCCTGAATGGATGGAAATCTATATGACGGAACTTTTTTGTTCTTCAACTGCTACTTTTTAAATTTCCGTTGGTATTAGACATAGAAACATAAAATTAAACATGCAAAGTCTTGAGTGAATGAGAATCACGAAGAGGAATTTTTTCGTTCTTAAACCGGTATTTTTTGATTTTTATTAATACTGAACCTATACACATAAAATTCAACATGCAGAGTCCAGACTGATTGAGATATATAAGAGGAGACTTTTTGGTACTTTTTTGGTTTTCAATTGGTATTTTCTAATTTTTTTTATAGATATTATTGAACTTACAAAATTAAATTAACCATTCACGAACTTGAGTGGAAGATTATGTTTGGATCGGAGGTTGGTCCCTCGCCAATTCGATTCAATAAAACGGAAAAAACAAATGCTCGAAACATGTATATATATATATATATGCTTATATGTTTGTTTTCTTCATATTTGCATAAATAATTATGGGCGAATTTTGACTGGGCAAACACTAGTAACTTTAATTATAATACTGCAAGTAATTCGTAACTTTTTAAAGAAAATATTTGATAAATCGATTAAGTTTTTTTAAAGAATATAAAAGTTACTTTTATATTACTCGTATGTATAAGTTATAAGTTATAATAAATTATTTATAAAAGATAAGTTATCGATATTTATTTTATAAAAGATACAATTTTATCGATGGCTTATTGATGAAAGATTCAGTTATTGATAACATTCTTATTCAAAACAAAAATTATTTATAATATTTTAAATGAAAATAAAAGTTATTGCTCATAGAAAAACGGTGTATTTACTTTTTTTAGGCTGAAAAATAAATTTTTGATGCTGGCTTCATTGTAAAACATATTTCTAATCATATTACGAAGTACATTTTATTATTCTCAGTACGTTACTGTTACAAAATTGCATTTTTTATGAAAAAAATTGTGTGTTTTATTGGAAAAAAAATTATTATTTTTATTACTAAAACAACTTTTTTATTTAAAAGTATTATATGTTATTATATCTTATTTGGATCTCATTTTGAATCCGCTGAATCATCATCACTTTCACTCTTAATTTGCATGTTTGAAGTAGCAAAAGCTCCAAAAGTAGTAGGTTGTGCATCTCTGTATGTTTCTGGCTCTTGCTCTTCGTCAGTATCCTCTTCATCGGTCCTTCGCTTTAACCGCCAGCATAAATCACCTAACATAGAATCTAGTTTCATTCCTCTTTACCTTGTTTCCTTGGTTAAAGCTTCTTGGTGAAAACGTTCACCTGGCTCATCAGATTCGGTGAAAAGTTGGTTTTTAAACTAATCCATATGGTGATGAAAAAATGAATTTTTAATGACATATTCACACCAAGTCGCTCAAAGGCTTTCAAGAGACGTTTAACTCTTTGTGCACTATCTGCTTCTCGTTGTTACCAAGAATATTTTCGATTACGTCTTTAATTGCATTCCATGCCATTAATTGATTTTAATCCAAAGAAATAAAATCAATATTTTTCATCAATCTTCTAATGTCTGGACCATTAAACATATGTACCTGTAAAATTAGAACTAAAAACTCCTTGATGGTTTTGTTATGGATAATGTCAACTCCCATTCGCATTTTGATTGTTACAAAAGGTGTGTGTTTAGAAAATATTTTTTCATACAAACAAAGAAGGTGTTCAGTGATCTTCATTTTAAATAAGTTTTTACTGTCATAAGTTTTTGTTTCACGTACTTTTTATATGTATGCGTTTAGATATTTCTTTCTTCTCATATTTTCTCATATCAATCTTTTAACAGAATATACCGAAACAATTAGAAGAGTTACAAATTAAAAAAATTAAAACAGGACTCTAATGGCATAATGGACGAGATATCCAGGAAAGGGACTGAGAAATTAGATATTCTGTATTGTGGGTTGCTTTAGATTTCTACAACATCAACGATAAGTGAAAGAAGTTTTTCCAAGTCAAGTTTTATCAAAACTCAAGAAAAGAATCGCTTAAATCCTAAACATTTAAATGAAATTATTTTTCATACATATTTATGAATTATTTTCAAGAATGGTTATGTTTGTTATGTTATGTTTTTTTTTTTTACAAATAAACTCCAAAAAATATATAATGTATGCATTTTTTATCTATATTATTTTTGTTGTTTGGCCAATGTAATTGTTCATTAAATTATATTTTATTTTAGCTAATACGGCCTAAAGTTCTATATGTAATTAATTTTTATTTATTGGAATCACATAATTTATAAAAAAAAACTTTATTAATCGGTTAACCGATCAATTACAAAATTAACGTATTAAACCAAAACCTCGGTTAATTAATCGATCGATTAACCGATTAAAGCAAAAGCCCGATTAAATGAATACCCTTGTATCTAATTTATAATCCAATTGATACATTTAAAGTTTTTATAAAAATATTGCGATCATTTTCTTTGACATCGAAAACTTATTTTTAATATTTTTTAATAAATTTTTTTTTATTATGAAAATATATTTTAGAATTATTCTTTTTAACGTTTCACTGATATATTTTTTTTTTACAAATAATTGTTTTGTTATCGATAAATTTTTTTGGGATTTATGTATGCCCAATTAATAAATAAATGAAATAAAATAAATACAAATTATTAAAAATATATACAATGGTCATTGTACATACTATACAAAATGTTACCGATAAAGTTTTTATTAATTCTTTGCTCACCATTAAACTAGCGATTATTTTTTATTTACAAATTCTGTTGGCGATACGTTCTTTATAAAAAATTCAGTCACCCATAAATTTTTTATAAAAAACTCCGTTGTCGATCAATTTTCCACTAAAAAATTTTGTCAATGTAAAAATTTTATGTTTTATAAATTTTGAATTAACCGTCATTAATCAGATTCCCACGATACCCATCAATCAATTAAGGAACAATCGATAAATCATTTCATCTCATTTCTTGTTTTTATCATCTCAATAACCGCACTTGAAGGGCCAAATAACCACTCAAACGGCTACAGAAACATATGAAAAAGCGCAGTGTTTAATTTAAAATTCGTCAAGCAGTAAAAATTTATATAAAAAAGAGCTAATATTGTAAGCTTTAAGTGTGTGTTAAAATATTTGTGAAAAGTTTATGAAAATCGGGCAAAAGATGTGTGGAAATTTGGCAATTTCCTTAAGAGAAACGCTAGTTAAAACAAAGCAAAAAAGAGTATATTAATTGGTTATAGTGTTGTTGTTGTTATAAGTAACAAAGTCAAATCAAAAGCAGAACATACAGAGTGCAATTGTTTTTGTAATAAAATCACTCATGCAAACATAACTACCCTGCAGGAAAATTGGATTGAGGTGTCTTAAAGATGTCACTTGTTGATTATTTTGGTGACTTTTTGATGACACTGTCAACAAAGTCTTAACACTTTTGTCTACTCTTAATAAAAACAAGGTTTTTTTTTTCAGCTGTAAAGCTATGTATATATTGCTAAAAAACCAACCTTTTACAGTAGAAATTCAGATTTTTTATTAATGAAATAATTAAAATAATTTTTTTTTTAAACAGGGTTTTTAACCAAAATATCTTGCATTTATTTTTGAATTTATACAAAATTTATTTCAAAATTTGAAACTCTTAGGGCCTGGCCCACTATGTCGACAAGAACATTTCTTTCTTATATTTATATTGAAAACAAAAACAAATTTCAATTTGTTATTATTGTTTTCAATATAAAAATGCGAAAGAAATGTTCTTGTCGACATTGTGGGCCTGGCAGTTAAGCTCACATTACAGTTTTTTTTTTACATTTTAAGTAGAAATGTTACGAAAGTGCACTAAGAAAATATGTAAATTATTTAAATAAAAGTTTAATACAAATTTTATTTAATAACAAACACCAGCTTCGCAAAAATATAGTAATCTATGGTATAACAAACACCGGCTTCGCTTACTAAAGCTTCACTGCATAGCCGACCTTCCGCCGGGCGCAAGGATGTTTTCCCCTATGGTATAACAAATACCGGCTTCGCTATCTAAAGATTCTCTGCATAGCCGGTCTTCAGCGGGCGCAAAGATTTTCTTCTCAATGGTATAACGAACACTGGTTGCGCTAACTAAAGCTTCTCTGCATAGCCGGCCTTCGGCTGGGCGCAAAGTTTTTTTCTACAAGGATTCTCTCCTCTTTAGTATAACATAAATATAAAGAAGGTTTTACTTTTATTTTAATTAAAATTCTTAAATAAATTAGTATGTACTATATACATACATTAAACAATTCGAAAAAAATTAATAAATTTGTTTTTAGGCTTACAAAAAACTTTTGTATTTTTGCAAACTCATCCCACTTCTTAAAAAACTAAAAATAATTAAATAAATTTTGTATGTCCAGAAAGATCTAGTGAAAAGCTTTGATACCAATATTAGCCATATACCTAGTACGTTTTGAAATGTAGTGGACATCGCATATTTATATGAAAACTTTAAACGTCCGTAACTCGAAAACTAAGCGTTTGCGTCAATTGTTTATTAAATTTTTTCAATTTTCTATCACCCTAGGTACTTTTTTTTATTTGGAGCTGCGTCGGTAAACTAGATTTAAGCTTTTAAAATGTAGAAGTGAATCTGGTTTCAATGTCTCAATATGGCCTAAAAGGAACTTCCTAGATAATAGTTGAAGCACAGCCGCGAATAACGTTGTAAGTAACAAAATTAAAATTTTTTAGGAGAGCAAAAAACGTTAACAGGCAGTCGTTCAAAAATAACGACAATAAAAACTTTTATGCAAAATATCAAGAAAATCGAATTTTTAATGACATGCTAAATTGCAGTTTATAATTTTTTTTTTTAGTGGAAAAATGTTTCATCTCCACAATCGCGATGTCATTTTCCACTACGCAAGTGGCTTTTAAACAGTTATGCAAAAAGTGGCATTTACAACGTTATTCCCGGCTTTGCTTCAGTTTTCAGGTCAGTAGTAGCTTTTCAATGACAAGAACTTGATAAATGCCTATACACAAAGCATTGTCTGGTTAACAGTTGGTCAGTAGTACTAGTGACTAGGTCGATAGTGAATGAGAAGTTTCACTATTGGCATTTCCTACAGGGTACGTATGCCTCTTGCTAGTGTTAATTTCTGATTGGTGTAAAAACTAAATAAAGGCCATGTCAGATAAAAGTTTTGCTTCGCGTTGCGTTACCAATTCGCTTTGACATCTAAGATAAAATATACGTACTTATACGAAACATGTCACATAAAGTACTTTCAAAGCGAAGCGAAGCAAAAAGTTAGCCAACTCTCATCTTTTTGCGCGCTTTGACCATTGGCTAGTATAATTTTCTTTTTTTTTTAATTTTTTTTGCCAAATTCAATTCCAAAAAACCGTCCAATTAAATTTGTAACTTTTATTTTTGTAACAAATAATTAAATGTACAAATTACCAACCGCTTTTATAAGTAAACAAACAATGCGTGAGTGTTGTCAAAGTTTTCATTGTGGCATACACCTTTTGCTTTGCGTTTTTCTGCCGAAGGTAGAAACGTCACGCAAAGCGACAAAGTTGTATCTGACACGGCCTTAAGTGTATTCTGTTATATAGAGGCGTGAGAAAAGTAGGGGGAGTTTATACTGAAAATATTTTAAACAAGGTAAGTTTGTTTTTGTTTACTTTTTTTATGTGACATGATTTTGTTTTGTTAAAATAAACATAATTTATTAATAATTATTTCAAAAAGTTTTTTATGTAAAACTGTAAAGTGTAGCATAAGTCGTCCTTTACCTCTTATTACTTCTTATTACAATCTATTTTTAGTTTTTTTTTCATTTCGTTTTATTTCATTTGGCATTGTAAAACTATTTGATGATTGTGTCTCTGGGTTAAACTAAAAATTGTGCAAAGTGCATGCAAAATGTTTACAACCGCATCCTCCATGGGCAATTTAATTAAATTGTTGCCGTTTGCTAATACGTTTTTAGTTTCTTGTTTTAGGTATTATGTTTTTTTTAAATTTTGTTGTTGTTATTTTTTCGGTTTTCTATTCCTCCATTGATTGTTGTTTTTGTTGCAGTATTTTTTTGTTGTTGTTGCAGCAATTGCTTTAACAATGAAAAACATATCGTAAAATAGTTAAGCTATCATGGTTGTTGCAATTATTGCAGTTGTTGTTGTTTTTTCCTTCTATAGTTTTTATTTGTTCATGGCAGGTTTAATATAAATTTCCCTACTTTTTCCATTGAACAAAAGATTTGTTGGTGGTAAAAAAAATTATACAAACATTTTTTGTATTTCGTTTTTTTCTAGCCAAAAATAAACAAAAATATGTTTTTATAAAATAAAATTGGATTTGTTGAATGTAATTGATAATAGAGTAGTAATCCTTTGATAACGGAAAAATGGTATTATATTTGTTATAAAAAGTACAGATTTCATAATTTTTTTTTTTTAATTAATAAAGTAAAATTTTCCAAACACGCTTTTAGCAATAAAATGGAATAAATACTTACATTTAAAATATTTTATTCTTATTTATATTATTTTTTTTATAATAAAATTATTTTTTTTTTGTTTCTGAGAACATTTGGGAGTTTTTCGCCAATTGATTACACTATGCCACAAAAAAATAACCTCAATAATCAGATTTTTTATGCTAAAATCAGGCTGCTGGACACGAATATGGCATTTATTTATTTCTTTTTAAAGCGTTTTTGAGATAATTGCCAAATTTTTTTTTGCAGTTCATTAGGCTAGTTCCAAAACTTTTGAGAATTGATTTTTTGAATTATGAAAATTTAACACTGTTGCAAAGATACACTCACAATATTATTACAGTAACGGACTCTAGGTTATTCAAGAAGTATTCCGTTCAGTCATTTTTAAATAAATAAACATTTAAAATTCCAAGGAAATTTATTTTTAACTAATTCTAACATTTATTCAAAAAACTAAAGCCTATAGTACACGGCATGTAAAAAGACACATGCGCATGTGGTTCTGACGTAATTTTGACGTCATCACACAACACGCAATGTTTATTGTGGCTTTGCATTGACGTCAAAATTACGTCCGAACCACATGCGCATGTGTCTTTTTACATGCCGTGTACTATAGGCTTAAGTGCACATTAATACGGATTTTCGGTTGCATTTAATATTGTCAGTTGATTAAGTAAAAGTGTTCTGTATGTAAAATTAAATAAAAATTAAATTTAAAACAAGTGCCAATTTACTTAAAACCCGATAAACATATATACTTATTTCGCATTAAGTTTTAACGAAAAGTTAATTTAATTTTTACTGTCAAAACTTCAACCGCGAATTCCGTAAAAAATTAAACACAAATTCCGTAAAAAGCAAATGATCAAAAAAAAAAAAATAACCGACAAATTCTGTAAAAACAAATCCATTTCCAGTTATTTTATACAATTTAACTAACAAAATATAAATTTTTAGTTATCTATTTATAGATCTGTGGCAAAAAGTAAAACCGATTTGCTTGTTTTGTGTAGAAAATTCCCATATTCTATTTGTAAAAATTATTTAGTTAAATACATCAAACTTTTAAAGTAAAATAATTGCAAATACCATATCTGACATGCTGCTGGTGTCTTAAGGCCCAACCATAATATGCATAAGTTAGCTTAATGTACTGTCAAAAATTAACAAAAAGTTTGTCAAATGCATGAGAAAATTAAAAGAGACTTTTTAAGGTGGCCATAATATACTTACATAAACTTAAGATCCATGTTGCATATTTGTGCAATATTTGCTAGTACTTCAAATAAAGAAGTACCAAAAATTACAGCCCTGTATTTGCTTATTTTTGTTTTATTTAATTTGGCAGCAACGTTTTAAAAAGAAAAAAATTGGTGATTGTTGTACATACTTTTTAATAAAAAATGGATACAAAATTAAAATATGTAAAATTCCTCTTTTTCTATATTCCTGTTTTTCTTTATCCATTTCAACTTATTTTAATTTTTGTAACAACACACAAACAGCTAATTCCGTACGGAATGTGCGTTCAGTTTGGCACTTGGCTTAAGCAAATGACATTTGACGAAACGAAAGTTTTATTAAATACATTATAGTTCACCACATTTGTTTTATATGTATTCGCACAGTTGCTTAAGTTGACTTAAGCCTCATGCATATTATGGTTGGGCCTTTAGAATTGAAAGTTCTTCTGTAAACAAAGTGGTCAGTACAACAAAAGTAAAACAAACATATATAACGGGCAGTGTTACCACCAGCAAAATTCAAAATTACACTTTAGATGAAGAAAAATTAAAATTTATTTTTTTAAATTATTTTTACAATTTCAAGTTTTATGGGTAAGGCAAAAAAATATTGTAAAAAAATTTCTTTTACCTGTATCTTAACTAATATTTTGTTCCAAGAGTAGTAGCGTAAAATTGTTGTCATTGGAAAAAAAATTTAATATCAAGGACTTATTTAGTAGAAAACACCCGAATTAGATTTTTATGAATTTTTTTTCAACGCTTCTACTGGATTTACTATGTAATATATTGCGGTTTAACTTGAGGGTTACACCATCAAGTTTTGTCTATCAAGTTTTAATACACTCACACTTTTTTACCAATACACTCATACTTTTAAAAATTGAAGCGAACTTGCCTTTAAAATTCTCTTTCAAGTGAGTGTATCAATTTACGTTCAAGAAAACAGCTGATTAAAAGTTTGGTGAGAAAATTTTTCGTTTGTCTTTATAAATTGTTCTCTTGATGACATCTTGAAAGAAAATTGCTTCAAAATTGCGTGCAGCCTACGTCACAGCTTCAAATTTTTGGAAATTTTGACAACCTGTATATGTAAAAGACTATCAAGAACAACTTGATCGTGTGGCTGCAGTGTTAGGTAGTATGCAAGGCGAATTCATGTATACGGTGGTGTCGATACTACAACAATTAACAACACAGCAATATATGTTTTTGTTGCTTTCGTTGATCGATATGTCAAAAACACAAGGAACTTTTTACATTTCTCTCTCTAAGTAAGAAAAAAAGTAGCACAATAGCACTGAAAAATTAATTCGCCTTGGTAGTTTGCTTTCACTTATCGTTCTTTTTAAAAATGCTGGATGACTTTTTAAATGTAGTGTTGCAAATAGGATTACCGTTGGAAATTTTCAAAAACGGTCACAAAAAGGGGTTTTCCAGAAAAAGGGGTCAAAAAGGGGGTATTTCAATTTAAAAGGTCAAGTTTTTTATAAGCAGTATTTTCCATTTTAAAGAAAATAATAAGACTGATACTTTAGTATCACAGAAATAAGTTCAACAGAAATTCATGTACCGTTTTAACATTTTCAACGACACAAGCAATGAAGCGTTTGCAATTTTAAAACGCAAAGTGAATTTCTGTAGAAAGCAACAACAAAATTACAAAATATTTTTGACATTGTTTGTGCTTTCAATGTAATTCTTTGGCGTTGCTTTGCGTTTTATATGATTAGGGCCAACTCATAATACCAAATTAAAATTCGTTAGTCGATATTCGATAGCCAGCGAATATCGTTATCGAATGTAACTCATAATAGGGGCCAAAGACTCTAAACCGGAAAGAAGCTTGTATGGGTACTATGTGAAATTATGGATCGATTGTCACCATTTTTAATATGATTGATCAGATACGGCAAGGTCGAATTTATCACTCTTACTTCATCAATCAACTTTGCAGGGTGGTATGGAATTCAAAAGATTGACAAGTACAACTGCCATTTAAATATATTTTATGGCATCATCAACATCCCAAAATCGAAAAAAATGGACATACGCGCGGTTGCTCATGAAAACCACAGATATGTATTATATTTTATGACTTGGTTCGCTTCACCTCTGAACCCCCCTAAACGTTTGAAATTTGTAACACTTATCGCTTTAGTGTCGCAAAACTAATCTCAAACAAATTGCATTAATTTCCTAGAAAATCTCAGAAAATTTTCCCTTTTGTTTGTTTTGTAGGCTACATTCTTTGTCTGTGTTTTGTAGCAAACTAAATAATGTCACACTTTAGCTAATTTTCACTTAAGATCGGAGTAACTTGGATTGGCTTGGCAAAAGACCTTTGAAACGCACCTTATAATGTTTGACCCCAAATCAAAATGTTGTAATTTGTTTAAAGTTGTGTTGTTTGTTGTTTGTTTTTTTGCATTTTGTTTTTCTCAATATTATTTGTTAGTGTGGTAGTGGCTGTTGTTGTTGTAATTTCCTAACAACACTTTGCAAAGGAAAGCAAAGAACGATTTTCATGTGCCATTTGTCTCTTTGGATATAATGGATTGTTTGTTTACTTGGATATTTGTTTACAGTGCTTTTGTTGTTTTTAGGAAAACTGAGTGGGGAATTTCATTAAACATATTGGAGGCGCCACTTTTTCGCCTACATCTCTTGACTTGTTAAAGTACGAGTAATTCTTTTTTTTTTTGCTTTTTAAAGATTTTGTGTGTTTTGGGGAAATGTTTAGTATTTTTTTTTGGGATTTTTGTTGGTTTCAAGTAAGTAGTATCTAAAGGGGTGTGTATGTGTGTTTGAAAGTTTGTAACACTGCCTTGACAATTTAACGATTTGTAGCGGTAATAGTTGTTGTAACATTGTTGTATTTGTTTGTTGCAACAACAGCAACATCAATGAAAGAAAAAAAAAAAATCGAAAATATCTCTTACTTCGTTTTTATTTTCCAAAGACTTAAAATGACATCAAAAGCTTTTTGATCATTTCCAAAATACGTTTCATTGCTTAATTTTTTGTTTTTATTTATTTTTTTTACTTTTTTTTTATTGTAGCGAGATTTGTTTTTATTGTTGCTGTTGTATTTTGTTGTTTGTTACTTTTCTTGCAAATTGTTTTATTTTTTTTGGACATCATTAAGTGCTAATTGATCTTTTGCTTAGCGTTGAAACTTTAAGCAAAAATAAAAGAAAAATATAAAAAAAAAAATCCAACAATATAAACTTTAACTGCAGCCAAATAACGAAAAAGGTTAAACAGCGTCTGCTCCTTCAGATAATCAAGGAAGTTAACAATTTTTGCGTGAGATGACATGACAGAATGCTTTTTGTTTTAAATTTTATTTTCTTTAGATAGAAAGTTTTTCCTGGTGTGTTTCTTTTTGTAACTGTTTATTGTTTTACTTTGTAAATGCGTTGGAATTTATTTATTTTTTCTACTGACATAAAAATGGGAAGATGAAATTTTTTCTATACTTATAAACTTTTGATAGATGATACTGGAAAGTTTTCGGGTTAACATTTTTTAGTTATTTTGTGACATTTGAAAATGGTTAAATAATAATTTGTGCTAATGATTTTATCTGTATTTTTTAAAAGTTAAAAATACATACATTGAACCATTCTAAGTTGATGACAAAAGCCTCTAATATTTTAGAATGCACTAAGATTTCACAATTTGGGGATCAGGGCTGTCAGATGTGGCGATTTCTCGCCAAACGTGGCAATTTTAAAACTTGTTTTTCGTTTTGGTGACATGGCGATTTTTTGGCGATTTATTAAAAAGTGGGCGATTTTGTTGGCTATTTTTGATGAGCCATAAATTTGTTTTGAAATTTGTTAAATTAAATACGAGAAATAATATTTTTTTAACTCTAGTATTTCAATGTATGATGCATTCATATGTATGACCATTATTTAAAACTAAATTATGTTGAAATGACTGATGAAGATAATGAAAATCTTCGAGGAAATTTTTTTCACATTTAAATATGCTCTTGAAAGAAGTAATAAGTAGAATTCTTTAAAAAATTAATATAATTAAAGTTTATGAACATTTTTCCATTATAAAATGTGACAAATTATCACAGATAAAATTTGTTGTTGTTAAAGGTATTTTTATGAATCCTAACGTACATTTAGATGTTAATGAAACACAATGGAAGAAATACCGTTTGTTAAAGAGAATTTTAATGATGATATTTAATCTTATTTAAGTAAATCAGTTTAGGCCAACAATTTATAGCTACAAGGATACAGCAGGTACGTACCATTTTAAGGAACTTGAACTGACTGTTCTTTATATGCTGGCTATTGCAACTAGTAATGCCTGTGTTGAAACAATGAACTCCACTAAAACTCGCCTAAGTACGAGTTAAAACTTATATAACTGTAAATAGTACATGTTGCATTTCTTTTATAAGTTCACAAGGTATTCCAAAAAGAAGACAAAAAGGGAGTCTGACACCATACCGTAAGACTTTTTCCTGTGGGGATATGTAAAGTCTAAAGTTTATGCGGACAAATCCGCTTCGATTCAGGCCTTGGAGGAAAACATCACGCGTGTCATTCGCCAGTTACCAGTCGAAATGCTCGAACGAGTCACCGAAAATTGGACTCAACGGATGGACTATCTGCGACGTAGCAACGGCAAACATTTGATAGACATAATCTTCAAATAATAAATGCCAAAGAATGCTCTTTCAAATGATAATAAACAGGCGAAATGGATCACGCTATATTTTACAATGCTAGAAATCTAAATTATAAGCGGTTGCCCACAGTAGTCATATATATTTCTTATAATTATTTAAAGACATATGACTTAAAAACTTTATGACTACCGTGTGAGTCACCCAAATATGTTTTGACAGTTGTAACTGATAGTTAATTATAACTGAACTTGGTGAAATTGGCCGTAAATGGTACAAAGTGTCTGGTTTTATTATGTCTAATGAAAAGAAAAATTTAAATTTTTCGAACGGATCAAATGATATCGCACGTCAGCGCTATTTTAGAAGCAAATCTTTGTAAACGTTTATCAAAACAGGTTTTGGGTTTCCCAACATAATTTGAAAAATCGTTACTGTTTAAACAACTTTTTTTTTTTAGGACCTGCTCTACAAATCCAATGCATTGTGTTGGAACTAGGAAAAATGGTTATGGGAAGGAGGATAGGGGGCGTAGTATCTGTGAACATTCGACTTGAACTTATCAATGTTGGAAGAGAGAGGGAAGACTTCTGCTGAAAGGTTGTTCCACATACGAACAGTCCGTCTAAAAAACGAACTTTCCTTGCAATGCGTTGTACGATAAACCGGCCAATTGACCGCAAACTATAAGATTTAAGAAATTAAAAGTCTAATTTAAGCAAAAATATAAACCAATATTAATGACTTTCGGACGAGGACATGCTGTTCGACAGAATCTTTACAAAATGTTTAACATAAAGAAACAGGAATAACCTGTTAGAGTATTTAGAGCTGGAGTATATCAGGGGGCATATTGCAATGCGAAAGTCAATGCCGACTCGAAAATACATTTATACATAGCTGCGAACAATTGCTATTCTGAGGTACGATGTTCGCAATTTGGCGAAAAAGTGCCAAATCGATGTTCCGTAATGCGAAAACAAATGTCAAAATCTCAAAATTTTTTCGACGGCGGAACAGCATTCGCAAACAAATAATATTTTATTTATTTAATCATCTATTTATTCTTAAAATGACACAATACATTTTTTTAAATTATATAATATGGGGCACTAGCTTCTAGGCTATCGGCTCAAAAAACTTTAATTGCTTTTGATAATAAAATGTTATTCAGGGATACCAAGACCTTTTAAGACATTTTTTTACAAATTAGTGTTCAAACAGAACTGTGTAGAAACCAAATTTTTCATACAATTTGACGAAAAATTTGTTGTAGAAAGCTGTCGGAAAACAAATGGGTTGTTCACGGAAGGCTGGTTATCAGGCTATTTATTTATATTCACAACAACAGAATACATTTATTAAATTTTTTTTTAATATATTACATAATGCATAACCTTTCGTAAACATCCCAAAAATCGATTTTATTTTGAGAACGTTTTATTAATGCTCTCACATAAAGACACTTATTCTCTTAACAATGCTACCATAGATACTTTCATTAAATTGCATACATTTTGAAAACTAGGAAAAGTTATAACAAAAGAAAAAGAAAGAAATAAGAAAAAATTTGAAGTTACTGCCGACGATTTAATTGTGGGCTTTAGGATTTTTGCCTGATGTTGAAGAGTCAATTCTGTTTTAACCCTTATACAACTTTTACATATTTTGTAATCAAAACCACAAGAATTATTTTTTTAATTGTTACTTTTGACATTTATTTGTATTTTTGGACAAGTGTTGTCCTTTTTTAAAATAAAACTCAAATGCGAATACGAAAGTCTTAAGCCTATAGTACACGGCATGTAAAAAGACACATGCGCATGTGGTTCTGACGTAATTTCGACGTCATCGCACAACACGCAATGTTTATTGTGGCTTTGCATTGACGTCAAAATTACGTCAGAACCACATGCGCATGTGTCTTTTTACATGCCGTGTACTCTAGGCTTTATAGAATACCAACTTTGTTTCGCATCGCATTTTATTTGCGCATTGATTATCTCCAATTAAGATCTGTGGCGACGAACTGGTGAAACTTCAATCAGGTAGAAATTGCCCGCCGGAAATGGAACTGTATTGGTCATGTTTTAAAAAGACCAAAAGGGGATATATCAAGAACTGCAACTGAATGGCGCCCTCAAGCCAACAGGAGAGCTGGTAGGCCATCTTACATCTGGAGACGGTCGGTACAAAAATAAATTCGTTTGATAGGAAAATCTTGGTCCGAAATTAAAACGCTGCACGCAGAGAAAAAATATGGTTGGGCATGGTTACCGCAACTACACCATGTTTATTGTAACAATATATTGTTGTCGTACGCAAAATATTGTTATTTTTAATTATCATAGTTGGTTTTGGGAATACAAGTATTTATTAAAAGATTTTGTTTGTTGTGCTTAATTCCCTTTTTTATTTTTTTTTAAAAATTTTTATAAAGAAATACTGAAATTTATTGTTGGAGGATTATTTTAGAAAAGCCAAAGCTATCAGCAACAAAACTACAGAGGAAATGAGAATTACCTACAAACATTAAAAAAGTCTTTTTTGAAACGATATCAAAGCTTAAACAAAATACCAAACAATAAATCAGTGATGAGTTTATATTTTCTTACATTCCCCACTACAACCAGTTGGAATTCTCCCAACCAAGGCGAATTCACTAGAAGGTGAGGTCAACTCTACAACAACACTGCTTCTGTGGTCCGATTGTCAAAATTATTGCTAGTAAAAATAAAAACGTTTGTTTACATAAAAAACTAGTTTGTATACAAACTTTGACATATCGACCACCGAAAAAAATAACCATATCGCTCATTTCATGCAAGACCGTCACAACTCAAAATTTGGCATTTTCGAGTTAGTAATGCAGAAATGTTCTTCTCTTAAATCTCTACAAATTGAGAGAATTATCGAAAAAATAACGGTAATAGAGATGCTTGTGACGCTATGACCTCTCGTAACAAACTTGAGCAATTAACATCAACAAGGTCACATTTCAGTTTGTGTTTTGCATTCCTCTTGTACATGTGGTTTTCTTTGTAGCAAAAAAAGAAACATTTGATTTTATAACTGTATTTTAGTGAAAGAGAAGGTGAGAAATAATAGGTTGGAATCTTAAAAAGGCTCTGCTGTAAAGTTTCAAATTTTGAGTTGTGACGGTCTTGCACGAAATGAGTGATATGTTGACTTGACCCCACCTTCTAGTGAATTCGCCTTGTTCCCAACATTGATTGGAGTTGTTAGTGGGTAAAGAAAAAACAAATTAAAAACAAAAACAAACTGCTTTTATTGTTTTCACAAGAAATCAAAAT
Organism: Pollenia amentaria; assembly: GCA_943735925.1. Taxonomy (NCBI): domain Eukaryota; kingdom Metazoa; phylum Arthropoda; class Insecta; order Diptera; family Polleniidae; genus Pollenia; species Pollenia amentaria. The sequence continues at coordinate 203,025,555 of OX031009.1, read as the reverse complement.
AAAAACAATTTGTCAGTTCCGTTTTTTATGCACGTGCACTTGCAACTCAGAACGTTTCCTGATGATCTGGCCTAAGCAACCAGTGAAATGCGCATAGGAACAGCTTGTCCTCCAACAATAAATTTCAGTATTTTTTTATAAAATTTTTTTTTTAAAAAAAAGGGAATTAAGCACAACAAACAAAATCTTTTAATTGTTATTTTTATTTAATATCAACAATATTATAGTTACTGAAAACATGTCAATGTTTATCGCAATTATAAATTTAAGTATGGTTCACTGAAAAATAATTATTTCTATAACAACTACATAATAATAACTTTGAAAACATAATATATTCCCCACAACCATTTAATGATATTTAATAGCCCTAACATGATAACATTCAATACATGTACTCATAATATGTTTAAGATGCAAACAAAATATTTTAACTCTAATTATATTTTGTTATCGCCATTTGTAAAATAATTTTGTATCAGTTGTGTCGTTTGTTTTACATATGCCTATCGAATTATTTGTTATTCAGTGGTTATATAATTTAAAAAAATGCCCACTAAAAAAACCAAGTTTAAAGAAATTATAAAATATAGAAATTGTAGGTGCATTTAAAAAAAAAATTGTAAAGTGTCACAAAATAAAATACCAATGCTAAAAAAATTTTAATATTGTTTGAAAATGGTGCAAAAATATTGACCATTGTCCTGTGTTATTTTAGAGAAAAAGAATGAAAATTGTATAAAATAATTTATTATATGATGGTTGCCAGTAAGTTAATAAGCAGAAATATATATTAAAAATATTTTTCGGCTTTAGAGTTAATATACATATTATTATGATTAACATTATAATATTATGATTACCTCTTAACTTATTATGATTAACATGATAATAATATGATTACTTCTTAACTTATCATTATTAACATGATAATAATATGATAACATTAAATTGTAATATGATGTAATAAAAACAAATTAGGATTAAGGGAAAAATATTATGATGCAATATTACGAATATATTTGGTCATAATATGATTCAATAATAATCGTAATATGTTGACTACAATCATGAATCTTATCATGATATGTTGCTCTTAGAATATGTTTACCACACCCATGTTTTTTTTTTGCGTGTGTAAGGTCAAGAGAATAGTGCTACCTGAAGACGCATTGGGGTTCTCCTTACCCCCAATTGATTCAAACTATGGAATGTTGCAAAATTTATGAAAATGGTGGTAAAAGCTGACACATACTAAAAGCACTTTGGCGCATTTGAAATCATACCTTCCGCAAACAGGTTGGCAAGCAGGTGTTACATATCTCTTCTTTACAAGTCGGTTTTTAAGGCCCCTATTACGGTTCACAACTCAACACAGTTAAGTTGTAATTTCTTAATTTTTGTATTATGGTTTACAACTTTTCTATATTGCGGCGAACAAAAACATTAAAAAAACTACAACTCATCACAACCAGTTGTCTTAATTACAACTGAACTGAGTTGAGTTGTGAACCGTGATAGAGGCCTTAGTTAGCAAAATTAAAATTAATTCCATTAGCTTAGCAGTGACTTAATAAAACTTAAAATAATGTTGCTTAAAATATAATTAAATAGATCTTTAGAAAATTTTCAAAGGATGATGGCAGTAAAATCTAAATAAATATTCCAGTTTAACTTCTCTCATATATGTACTTAGTTTTTGTTTTTATTGTGCCATTAACTAATTTAAAAGAAAAAAATCCTTCATTATTAAGCTTTAAACATAAAAGCTACATTATGAACTTGTACGATTGTGGACTTGTATCTCAATTATAAACACTTTAACGTTCATATAATCGTAGCTAGTTCGGTCGTTATAAAGGAATTATTTTTGTTCCTGCAATTATTTTGCACATAAATAAAAATTGTGATTTTTTTCTTATTACAACTTTCACTTAATTAGGCTTTAAGGCTTATTACTAATAATTCTATAGACAATATTCCTGCTTGTTTCAGATGACTACAAACAATATTTTCCTGCCAGTCATTGCTGTAAAATAGTGTGTTGCACATCTTTTTTTTTTTTTTTTTGTTTAATTTTTATTTTTTTTTTTCATTTTAGATTTTAGTGTGTGAATGCCAGCCACCATCAAGTACGTCATGTGTAGTTAAAGTTTGAGCTTCATTTAACTTATGAATTGCAACATTTTTTTTATTGCTGCTGCAGTTTTTTTTGTTGAGTAAATTTATTCTTCCCTTTTTGAAAGTTTGTAGCATTTATATGAATTGTTGTATGTTGCCACATTGTACGAGTTTACGTACTTAGTTAGCGTTACTTGGTTTAGTAAGTCAAAAAGAGCATGGAGGATGGAGATGGATGAATGGATGCATGGTTGGATGCTGAATATCACATGTAGTTGCAGTCAGTGTAAAATGCCACATACTGCACTTGCCAACAAGTGTAAAATTAGTCAAAATTGTTTCTGTTTTTTTTTGTTTGCTTCTTTATTTGTGTCTTGCTCAGTTTTCAAAACTAAGTGACTGCATAAATGCAAACAAAAAAAAATTAAAATAATTTCCTGTTAAAATTAAAATGAAACTTTTTAGTTACAGATAGCTCCAATGAAAGACGGAGGCACAGAAATGCAGACAGACAGACAGACCGACATATTTATTTGTTTGTTAGTACCTTTAGCTTGGTGAGACAACCCACATGTGTTTTGTTGTTGCTGTTTGTCGGTTACTGTTGCCACTTTAACGTAAAATCAGCTTGTTAACAAAAAATTGCTGATATTTTTCTTATTTTTTGTTTGTTTGTTTGTTGTTGTTAATTTTAGTTTTGTGTCTTGTCTATTTTTAAATGCAAATTGAAAAAAAAATTTTATCGCTTTTAAAGCATCAATTAATTTCAAATGCTCAAGCATTAAAGCCACAATATAAAATGCATTTGAATAAATAACAAATAAACAAATTATAGTTGGTATGTAAGAACTGTACAAAGTGGTACAGTCGGTCTCATAAATATTTAAAATAATTTTTCTTTAATTTTAGGGGAGTGATAAGAAATTTGATGCTAGAAAGTTTAGTAATTTTTTTTTCTAAATAATCTTTTAACTAAAGCGGTAAGAATTTTGAGGTATTAAAACTTTTATTAGCTTCAAAATCACGTTTTCGAATATGTCCTTTAGTTAACTAGCATTTACTCCGCTACTTCGTTAATGTCCCCCTAGCTTTCATGGACATATAAATATCCCAAAGTTTATGTTTTTAGGGTTTTACAAAAAAAGTACCAACATTTTTCCACTTATAGTTTGCCATTAACTCAGGACCCTGCACCTATAATTTTCTGCTTCTAAGTGCAATATTAAAGAAAATTCAAAAAGTACCACATGAAGAATAGAAAATTAAAAGAAAGATATTTTATTTCTCGTACTTCCCCGTTTGATAATTTTTCTTCCCGTTGAAGTACTCGTATCAAAAATTACAACATTGTAGTGGGAGTCCATAATTTAAGTGTTTAAATTAAACTGCGTCGAGACCACTTTTTTTATACAATTTGACATAAATTTTTTCGTCGTAGAAAGCCGTTGCAAAATAAAATCTATGGTTAATAATAACTTAATTATATTTGACAAATATAACAGCAAGGTTGTTTTTCAACCATAGCATGTTGCTCTTGGAAAAGAGGAAAATACTAAAGGTATTCACGTCAAAAAGTGCACTCTTGTGTAAAGGCATAAGTGCAAAAACATAACAACAACCACATACACAATTATTACGCGCAAACGATGCAAAATTGTCAGGGTCTAAGTAAGTGCAAGATTATCAGAGTAAAAGCATAAAAATGTTGCAACTTTTTTGGCATTGCCAAGTTGAAAACAATGTTAAAAAAGTACTCGTAAAATCAACACTACACTAAACAACAACGCAGGAATTCCATTTTGACGTACATTTTTTTCTTTGAAATTAAAAATATTATAAATTGTAGTGTTGAAAGTTGAACTTTGTAAAAAAAAATATAAAACGATTAAAAAAGATAAAAAAACGTTAAAAAATTGAAGGAGCAGAAATAATAAAAATACTGGAATACTTATCTGAAAAAAACTTTGAGGTAGATAAGTTATAAATTCGACTTGACAAAATGGGTTGCTCCCGTCAAATAAGTGCAACTATGCTAATTTGCACAGTTGCAAGGGTAACAAAAATTAACGTGAATACCTTTACTATTGTTAATTTATAACGGATAATACGGATAATAACGATTTCAAGTTCACTTTCAAATTTATGTGTTTTATTTTACATTATAAATCAACCCTCGCGATGAATCACCTGATATTTTCTTATATCCGTTACCTACTGTATTCGAAAATTGTTAGCATAACCTTTAGTACGTTCAGTAATCAGAAATAAATAGAAAAACTTTATTAAGTAAGACATTTGCATTCAGGATGTTTTAAAATAAGATCATAACTTAAGTAATGGTCAAAACTATTAATTCTAAAATGTTAATATATACATACTATAGACTAATTAAATCTGTCTAAACAATATCCTGGCCCAAAACTAAAATGACAATAAAGAACCTGAGAATGTCGATGTAGGCACTTATAACATTCAAAAAGATAGACAATAAAGGTCAGCTTAAATTTTTCTCCAGACGTTCGTTATTTCAATACTTAACACTCTCGGATACACAGTAATAAGTGATGCCAACTTGGTGCTTTCGGTACAATTTATGGTGATTTTTAATGCCCCAAAAACCCAAAATTTAGTCGTTAGTGCCAAACTAAGAAAAAGCACTAACTTGGTGCTTTTTACAATTTTTATTTTTTTCTAAATTTTTTTTTTTAAATTAATTATGCAGTAACAATTTTGTTAAGTGTAAAAACAATCTTTCGGTATAGCAATTGTTTTTTAGATAAGCTCACTACAAGGCATCGCCCATACCTTCGATTTTTGTTGCAGCAATTCTTGAGTTTATTGGTAACAGAGGTGAGAAGATTGGGGAGGGGTACACAGTTTCATGAACAGGGCAATCCTGCACGTAAAGAAAAACATGGTTGTGGTAAACATATTCTAAGAGCAACATATTATGATTAGATTCATGATTATAGTCAACATATTACGATAATTCCCAGTAAAAAATGTGCTCCAAAAGGAGCAGAATTATGTATAAATTCATACCTCAAATCGCTTCAAACCTGCTGATGCCTGCGGATGCCTGATTTTTGTATGGGGTGTTCCCGGATTGGAGGACTATTTTCTGCTGGCAATAAGCGCTTCTTTTAACACAATAAAACATGCAAATAAAGCACTCATAAAGTGCTTTTTAAGGGCTAACTATATTAACATATTTATGAATGTTTTGCTTTTACTGGTTTAAATGCCTTTTTTGAGCATTTTCGTAAACCATAATATATTTTTATTTTTTTCTTTCACTGTCTTTGTTTTCTGCACTAAAATAGCAGCTGTTTTTGTATATTTTATTCGTTATCATTTACTGCTTTATAAGAGCTCTCTTATTGAAGCGCTCGATTATGGGCTTTATCTCTTAAGTGCTTCAAAAAACACAATTTTTTTTTACTGGGTTATTGAATCATATAATGACCAAATATATTCGTAGTATTACATCATAATATTTTTCCCTTAATCCTAATTTGTTTTTATAACATCATATTATAATTGAATGTAATCATATTATTATCATGTTTATCATAATAAGTTAAGAAGTAATTATATTATTTTCATGTTCATCATTAAATGTAGATTAAATCTAAAACCGAAAAATATTTTTTATATATATTTATGCTTATTTACTTACTGGCAACCTTAACGTAAAACAGTAACAGATATTTCACATCATAATATGATGCAACATTAAACAATATTTTTTATCTATTTTTGTCGTAGGTCGCAATTATTTATACATTATTTTCTAGAATTTGCATTCTTTTTCTCTGTCAATATTTTTGCACCATTTTCAAACAAAATAACATTTTTTTTAGCATATATTATTAGAGTAAATATATTTTGTTTACATCTTTAACATATTTTGAGTACACATATAGAAAGTTATCATGTTATGGCTATTAAATATCATTAAATGGTTGTGAGGAATATAATATGTTTTCAAAGCTATCATTATTTAGTTGTTATAAAAATGATTATTATTCAGTGAACCATACTTAAATTTATAATTGCGATAAACATTGAAATGTTTTCAGTAACTATAATATTGTTGACATTAAATAAAAATAACAAAATTTTGTGTACGACAACAATTTATTGTTACAATAAACATAGTGTCATTGCCGTAACCATGCTCAACCATATTTTTTCTCTGCGTGTGCTTTGTTTTGTAATTCTCCCATCGGTTGTTAATCCTAATTAAAACGATGTAATTGTTTTCGTTACACATTTTATTAAATAACATTACTTGGAAAATATTAAGAATTTTACAGGTCTTTTTGGATAGGAGTCAACGATTTTAAAGATTCAATAGGGCAAAATCCATTTTTAAATTTGTCTAATTTTGTGATAAGAATTTTAAGTTTACCATACCCTAATACGGAAGTTGAAAGAACATTTAGTTCGATGAACTACAGTAAATTCAAAATAAGAAACGGATTATCCTTGGACTCTATTAATTCAATTCCTCATATTAAATATGGGCTTAATGATTAAACTCTACCACCTAGTGCCTGCCGTGATATCTTTTCAAATGAAACACCAAAATATTACTTAAAAACTGTTTTATGACCCAATTCAAACTGAACTTATGATGATCCAAATGATTTCGATGATATTATTTTTATTGAAGATGATAACAATAATTTTAAATAACACATTTAAAAATTTGTATATACAAATCTAAATATATATATTGGGGGGATTCACAAGGTGTGCTATCAAGTCATATCGTCATAATGTCCTAAATAATATTTTACAATTGTTTAAAAAAAAAATATTTTCGTATGTTGTTTGAAACACAACAATATTTTTTTTTTAAACAATTGTAAAATATTATTTAGGATATTATGATGATATGACTTGATAGCACACCTTGTGAATCCCCCCATTATTTACTTTTAAATTATATACCATACCTACGGGAAATTTGTGTAAATCACTCCAGCAGACTGGTCATGGGATTTGTGAAAAAAGAACAAGTACAAAAAGAAAGAACTCATGACTAGTGAAAGGAGAACCAATCCTTTAACTGGTTTATGCAGAACCAAGACGTAGAAAAAGTAATGAAATACAGTACAGTATTCACCGGTGGTGTGACACATTTTTTGGGACTTTCTAAAATTTAATTCTTAAATTTAGTTCTAGGACTTGTTTTATTGAAATAATAATACATTATTTTGAAATAATACTCCATTGTAGTAACTAACACTAAACACGTTCATTGAGAATAGATGTGTGACTTATCAAATGATGGCTATTAGGTATCAATTGACCCCATGCAATGACAACCCCATGTGAAAGTGATAGGTCCCATTCATATAAAGTGAATCGGTCCCTACCACTAAAGAACTATCACGGGACTACTTTGGTGTCAGTTCGCTTCTCTCTAGGGAATTAATTATAAACAGTTTAAGGAAATTTATCAATTTATCGTTTTAAATAGTTTTTTTTGCATCCCCTGTAAAATTTTCAAAATGTTAGATAGGGCCTTTTGCGTTTTAGGTAACGATACATTTGGATATACTTATATATTAAACTAGATGTGTTAAAAACACTACTGATAGAAAATTTAGTTTTACTTGAAGACTAAAGTCTTGACTTAAGACAGGACAGAACATTGTGTGAACTGTTCACAATTAGACGACGTTAACACAACATAATAATAGTTAATTGTTTTTCTGTTTTCTGTACGTTAATAATTTTTTCAATATTATAGCCCAGAAGATGTTTTTCAATGAAAAACGAAATATCGGCAAAATTTAATAAATTATTTTAAAATAAAAATAATTAAAAAGATCTCGAGCTCAAAATAAGTTCTTTTATTTATATATTTGGGGTATTCACAAGGTGTGCTATCATGGTTTATTGTCATAATGTTCTAACATTTTACAATGGTTTAAAAATATTGTTGTTGGTTTGTAAACAAAAAGTGTCTTAACTAAATAGAACGTTGCTTGCTATGTTTATTGTGCTGTCGTCATTAATAGCACATTAAATTATGAGGGGTTGCTCACAACAGTCGTATTTTTTCATGTTATTATTTTAAGACATATTACTTTATGACACCTTGTGAATCCCCCAATTATAAAGATCGAATAAAATAAAAAATTAAATTTATAAACCTTATAAATTGTGTTAATTAAAGTTATGTACGACATTGGTCCCCCAACAACGCCCTCGCCATTTTTTTTTAAATATTTGGTAACTTGTTTTGTGTTCAATTATCGATTGAATTGAAAAAATTCCTTAGTGCTTTTGTGATTTTGTACAATCTTTACATACGTATTTAGTTAGAAAAAAAAACTCTATGTATTACAAAAATAGAAATTTTATTCATAGAAGTGTTTCAACATTCTCGCATAAATACCGCTTCAAATTGTGTTTAAACGTTGAAAAGACTGAAATATTCTTTAATTATAAATTAGACCATATACAATTTTCAGAGCTTTATTTTGTGCCGATTGTAAAGATTTTAATGTTGAACATTTTTTATAGCCACAGATCATAGGAAGATATGTCAGATGTGAATGTATTAAGGCTTGGTAAAGTAAAAGTTTGGTGTTGGTATTTAATTTATTTTAAATTTATAAAGAATTCCAATTCCTGATGATATTTTTGTCTTGAGGAAATTGATGTGGTTATCCCATAAAGGATTATGGCAAATATTTACACCAAGATATTTAATATTTGTTCTATAAAAGTTGGTATCACTTACAGTACAGCTTGTTTGAGCAAAAGTAAGTGTTTACGTAGGCTGCGCAACCGGCGGAAGACAGGTTACATTAATTTTAACCCAACTAAAACTCTTTTTATACCATTAGTAGGGTATCTTGAACGAATAAATATAAAACAATTTAACTTTTGAAATTATTTATTCCTCACATTAAACCCAGTATTGTTTTAATATGTATAATCTATCTCTCAGCTTGCCTGTACGTGTCTTTGTCACCTTAGCAATACTTTTGTTTTTATTTTATCTCACAGTTAATAAACTCCAAGCTCCTGGTGCTTGCTTTCCAAGTATTTAGTATAGATTTGTTATTAAAAAAGACACCAATGCAAAAAAAAAAAGGATAACTCCAGCTAAGTATTTAAACAACTTTTGAAGCTTTACAATCTCTTGGGTTTTTAGTTTTATTTTTCAAGTTTTTATTTTTTTTTTGTGCTTCTACGATCATGTATTTCATTTTCGGATTTCAAAACAAATTTTGTCTGTTACTGATAAATGTTTTATGGTGGTTATTGGATAATTTTTTTTTTTTGGTTTTAGGCAAAGCACTACTTAACAATTTGCATAATACAACGTTCAAGGAAAAATATTTTACGCATTAGACAGAGTTTATTTCCAAAAAAAAAAAAAAAAAAAAAAAAAAAAATAATAAAAAAATGTATGTATGTAAAAAATAACGAATCAGTAACTAATATAAATTTGTGAATTGGCATGTGTTTTTCATTGTTGTAAATACATATTTTGTATGAATTCCCCTCGTCTAAAGTAACAGAGGGAAAAACAGTGTGCAAGTCAGTGGTCATGTTCAAATAGGTGACAACATTTATGATTGTGTATCAGTTGTGTTGTGCGAAGGCAGGAGCGTAGACTATTTAGGGAAATAACTTAATTCCAACCTTAAGTGATCAAATGGAAGTTGAGTTAGCAGAAATAAAAAGAAACAAGTATAACCCCCCGTTTTCATAACTTACCGATAGCTTAACGCAGAATTTTATCGGCCGTATAAAAAGTTTTCCATTATTAAAATTTTACTTTAACCAACCAGGTAGGATGAGACGTCCTTAAACTTATCGTTCACTTTAGGTTAAAGAAAATTTGTAATAATGAAACACTTCATGCGGCCGATAAAATGCTGCCTTAAGCTATCGGTAAGTTGTGAAAACGGGCCTGAGTGCGCAAAATCTTTTATACCCTGTAGGTAGCATACTACTCGCAGAGAAAAAACATTTTCAATATGGTCACCTCTAATAAAATTATTTTTAATGCAAATTTTTAAACATATTGTTAATTTAACCATATTAGTGTCACTGGCTAGCATATTATGGTTAAATTAAGGAAGAAATGGAAGAAAAATGGAAATTAAAATCGGACCAGAAGGCAAAAACAAACAGGTGATGATATGCGATATACATAAATATATATAATAACCTAGTTCCAATCACATTCTGGGGACCTATTTCAACATACACACGGATAGATGCACATCGTCAAATCAACTTCGCTACTCTTAAGGAGCCTGAATTAGAGATGAGCGATATTTTTGTACCTGTGATTTAATCACTGTTACTGAAAAATCAAGAATCACAGTTGTGACAAAATTTGTCAAGTAACAGGTACTTGCTAAGTCGTTCTTTTTGTTTTTTGTTACATACAAAAATTTATGTTATTTCACTGTTTGTGTGGGTAATAGCGTTTTTTGAATGCAATGGCGAATAATGTTGCTGTTCCTTTCATTCTCTCTTCTTTCTTATTAGCATTTTTTTAAAGCCAAAGTTTATTTGTTCAAGTTTGTATGCATAAGCAAGTTAACAGCTTTGAAAGCTCTTACAATTTGTTGTTGTTTCTTAAAAAAGTAAATACACAAGAGCTCTTGCGAAAGCTCGCGCATTGTACATATAGCTTGGACGCACTTGCTGAAAGAACTAATCACTGACAAACCGTGATCACAATCACAGTTTTAAGGAGTAGTTATTTTTAAATCACGTTCACTAATCACGATGTTCTTTAAAAATCACGGGATCGCTCATCTCTACCAAGAATATATGAACTTTATAGGGTCTAAGGTTAATGTTGCAGAAATTACGAACGGAATAAAAAACTTAAATATCCCCCTTCTACATGTGGTGAAGGCCATAAAATGATACATATTTTTTTTTAATTTAGGAGTATCTATTTTATGTGTGTAAAGATAAATATATATATATATATATATATATATAATTCCTGTTGTCCTATAAGGAGCATAGGGCCTCAATGATTTTATTCCATTGTTTTTTATCTGCTGCTACGATCTTCAGATCGCTCCACGTTTTGTGGACTTTTGCTGCTTCGATGTCTAGCTGTCAACGCCAGGTGTGGCTTGGCCGACCTTTCCTATGCCTACCTTGGGGATTCCAGTCTATTGCGTTTCTGGTGGTCTTCGCAGGGCATTTCTGTTTGCTGATTTCATGTGTAAAGATAAATACGACTAGTTAAATTAATTTTTTTCAAATATCGCATGCGATAAAAAATTTCTTAAAAGTGCTTGTGATCATTTAAATACATTTTTGAAAATTCTACTAAGGGAAAATTTTCTTCAATAAGTTCTGCGAGGGATATGGTCACTGTGTCCAAATTCTTCCATCTTAGGAAAGCGAACGTTTGAAAAATGAAGACAATAGACAAGGCTATAGTATAATAAGTACTAAGTATGTTTATTAGGGAGAGTTGTCATTATTTACTAGGCTATGCAAACGAATAACCGTTGTTTGATTAATCGATTAATTTTGGGCTATTAACTGTTCGAAGAAATTAAAATTGCTTATTTTCAACAAAAAAGAAAGAAATCGCTTGAAAAAAAAACATTTAAGCTGTATACTCGTTTTGAAATATTATTTTTGAAGATTAGCTAAAATGTTCATGCTATTTTTTATTAAATAGATTTTTTCTATTTTATATATGAAGTACCTTTTGTTAAAATAAAATTTTAATGTTAAAAAACATAATTGTTGGTCCTATTTTTAAACTTCTAAATTAGCCAAAATTAAAATTATTCGATTAACCGAATAACATTAAATCGATTTAATTTTTACCTAGAATAATTATTTTAATCGATTAAAACAAAACATCGATTAATTGAATACCCTTTTATTTACCCATGTAATGTCGAACTAATTTATTTAATTTTTTACGCTTGTTTTAATTTCTTCTGGTTTTAAAATTGAGAACAAAATTTCTAATGACTATACCTTGTACTTATTGTACCATGGGCGAGGCTTTAATAATCCATAGGCGTAATATCCCAGAAGTATTGGTGAACATTTAAATAAATTTTTGAAAATTTGACTTTAGGGAAAATTTGCCTCAATGAGTTCTGTAAGGGATATGGCCAACGTGCCCAAATCCGTCTATCACAGGGATTCAAACTTATTAGAAAATTAAGACAATCGACAAGGCTATAATAATCTATAAACGTAATATCCTAGAAGTACTTGTGAACATTTAAATACATTATTTTAAATTTGACTAAGGTGAAAATTTGCTTCAATAAGTTCGAGGGATATGGCCAATGTGTCCAAAGCATTCCATCACAGGTACTCAAACCTATTTAAAAATGAAGACACTAAATAAGCCTATAATAATCTTTATATGAACGTATTATTCTAAAAGTATTTGTGAACATTTAAATAAATTTTTGAAAATTCGACTTTAGGGAAAATTTTTCCTCAATGAGTCCTGTGAGGGATATTGCCAGTGTATCTAATTCTTTCCATCTCATGGACTCGAACCCATTGGAAAATGTGGACAATAGACAAGGCTATAATAATCTATAAACGTAATATCCCAGAAGTATATGTAAACATTTTAATAAATTGTTGAAAATTCGGCTGAGGAAAATTTGCTTCAATAAATTATTTGAGGGATATGGCCACTGTGAAAAAATCCTTCCATTTCAGGGAATCGAATCTTTTGGAAAATTAAGATAATAGACAAGGCTGTAAACGCATTGTAGCAGAAGTATTTTGGAGCATTTATATAAATTTTTGAAAATTCAACTTAGAGGAAAATTTGTCTTAATGAGTTCTGTTGGGAATATGGTCACTGAGTCCAAATCTTTCCATCTTGGTAAATGAAGACAATAGACAAGGCTATAATAATCCATAAGCCTAATATCTTAGAACTTTTTGTGAACATTTAAATACATATTCAAAAATTCGACTTCAGTGAAAATTTGCCTTAATGAGTTCTGTTAGGGATATGACCAATGTGTACAAATCCTTCCATATCACAGATGCATTTGACTTGCAGTATTTATCTTCACACACGTCTAAATTATTATATATAAATTTTCTAATTTTTATTTTTTAGTCTATTCCCTGTGTTTGTTCTTTTTTTCATCCAAAATAAATGAAACTCTTAACAAATATGGATTTTATTTGACGGTGTTAGGAAAATAATATTTTAAACTTTTTTGTTTTCATACTGATCCTAATATTTCTCGCATCCTCTTGCTAAAACAACACTTTTGAACTTTAACTATTTTAGCGTTTACCTGCTCTTTATCATAGAAAAGTTTTAATTAAATGTAAGTGTTGAGGAAAAAAATATTTGAAAACTAAATTTGTTTTTTCCTCTTTTCAATTCTTTAAAACCCACATCTCTGCCAACAAACTAACAAATTCGCATTGAGCTTAAGCTATATTAAGAAACACTTTAGCGATAATGTCTCTGCCATTTGAACATGTTCAAAACTCGTAGATTGTGTATGTTTAACAAATACTTAAGATATTGCAAGCAAATTTCTTAGCAAACTGTTAGATAGCGAGCAAAAAATATTTACAAATAAAAAATAAGAAAATAATAAAACTTTACTTACCATTAGCATTCGTTGATTTAATTCTGTAAAAAAACACGAAAGAAAAAAATCACAATGAAAAATAAATAAATTAAAAAAGTTTCAATTTTAAATTACTATCTACGTTAAGTTTAAACACACAAATAAAATCGACTGATTATTGTTTCCAATTTTTTTTTTCTCTTCTAAGAATTTTCTAATTTACAATAGTCGTAAATTTTCATTTCCGTTCCCATAAATTTTCTTAAATACAACAGCAACAACAACAACAAAATGAAGAAAAAGTCAAATTAAGTTTTCACTCGACCGTGTTTTACAGCGACAAGGTAATTGGCCATCTTTACACATGATTTTAACGGTATTAAACAATTGTTTAAAGTGATTTTAATAGATTAAGTTTATTCTATTTTTATGTTGGTATTTTAGTTTTAGAAATTTTCATCTCAAACATTTAAAAGCTTGGAAAACGTTTTAAGTCTGTGAATTAAATTTAAAGTAAGTTTTATTTCTTCTTCTTAGATTTTTGATGGCAATTGGGGAAATTTCTTTTGCAGATAAATAAATTTGTTAAAATAATGTTAATTTATGGCTTAAATAAAAAAACTAATTTAAACTTAATTTTGATCTTAAAATCAATAATATCAATAAAATTTTAAGAAATGCTGAATCATAACCAGAAAAAAATAAAAATTTTCTCTAAGCTAATTTTGCACAAAATGATTTTGTTGATTACTTTTTTTTTTTTTTCAGTATTTATTTATTTAATCTTCATATATTAAATATGAACTAACAATAATTAATCAAATCTTATCCTAATATTTGCTTTATGTCCTAACAGTGCCAGGCAAAAAAGATTTAGTCATCACGGTTTCTGTTCACATATGTAGGTGTTTATCGCTCATCTGATTGGGTGAGTGCTGCAGTGTCTCTTCTCCTTAATCGAGTGTGGCCGCCATAATTTAAAATATTTCGAGCTAATGGATTTGGGTGCAGTTCCAGCCTTTTTAAATATTTTACTGCATATTTCGTTATCATAGTTTTTACCAAAGGCACATTGAGATCCTTGTGGATATTTGAGTTTTTGACATACCAGGGAGCGGCTGTTATTATTCGAAGAAGTTTATTTTGGCGCCTTTGAATTTTTTCGATATTAGAAGCCGAGGCAGTGCCCCATAACTGAATACCGTAGCACCAAATTGGCGTAGCACCAAATTATTGATGACTAAAAATTGTTTTTTTCAATAATTGTAATTTTTAATTAAAAAAATTATCAAAAAACTTTGCCATGTGAGTCGTGTCATGCTGTCATGCTATTTTTGTTTAGTATTGTTTGGCATTTCATTATGGAAAGACTAACGCCTTAACAACGTTTACAAATCTTTCAACTTTATTACGAAAATTCACGTTCTTTGAGGAATGTGATTCGTGCACTTCGCTCAACTTATGGTCAACATAATCGGCCTACTGAGCGTACTATTCGCAACACCATCACCCATTTTGAGACCCAGCATTCATTATTGGATAATATTCGACCGAATAGACACGAACACCGTGGAGAGTAGATTCGAGGCCTTTCGCAGCAACTCGGACCGTTATAGTGCCATGATAACCGCCTATTTGATGCCTGAAATTGAAGCTCGTGATCTCGGCGACATTTGGTTTCAGCAAGACGGCGCCACTTCCCACACATCGCATCAATCAAAGAATTTATTGAGAGAACACTTTGGTGAGCGCATAATTTCACTTTTTGGGCCGGTCGATTGTCCACCAAGATCGTGTGATATCACACTGCAGACTTTTTCCTGTGGGGATATGTAAAGTCTAAAGTTTATGCGGACAAACCCGCTTCGATTCAGGCCTTGGAGGAAAACATCACGCGTGTCTTTCGCCAGTTACCAGTCGAAATGCTCGAACGAGTCATCGAAAATTGGACTCAACGGATGGACCATCTGCGACGTAGCAACGGCCAACATTTGATAGACATAATCATCAAAAAATAAATGCCAAAGAATGTTCTTTCAAATGATAATAAACATTCCCCATTAAATTTGAATTTTCTGTATTTTTTTCTTTAAAAAAGTAGGGAATTTAAACAATTTTAAATTCTTTTATTTTAAACGCAAAAATCAGATTTTTTGTTATTTAATGAATATTTTAATTAAAAATTTATCTCAAAACAACTTAAATGTTAATTAAAGCAAAATTAGATTTTTAAGACAATTAAAAAATTAAATTAAAGAAAATTGTTTCAGTTATCTCATTAAATAAATTGAAATACTTTTTAAACCATTATTTTAATTGATAAAAAACTATTGATAATTTTTTCTGTGTAGTCATATTCTAATAGCCCAATTCACAATCTTGTGCAAATGGTCTTGCATCGTACCATTTGCAAAATAGAAAGGGTAATCACGATGATCATTGTGCAAATTTGCCCTTTGGAAATTTTCAGTGCATATTATTATACGTGCAAATGTGCTTTTTTTCTAAAAGTTTATTCTGGCAACACAAAAAACTTCTGGCAGCACTATCATAGGTTGTCAAAAATCTTCATTTGTTTACAATTATGCGCAAGCATAGGTATTAAAACTATTTTTTTAATAAATATTAATGCTTAAAACCAGTGAAAAATAATTTTCTTAAAAAAAAAAATTAAAAAATTTTGGCGGTCCGTATGTCAAAAGTTGTTGTTTGCTTTTATTTGCAACTGAGCAAATATGTACTTGTTTTTTTGCTCAAGGTTTTCTTTAGTGCAAACGAAGTAAAATGACGCAAATTGCAAATACGTACATTTTGTTGTTGTATTGTGCATATGTGTGTATTTTTGCTCATATTTGCATCGTTTGCACACTTTGCACTACCCATCGTGATTACCCTTAATATAGTATTTTCTAGTATAGTATTTATTATACCATTTTGCAAATGCTACAATACAAGACTTTTTGCACAAGATTGTGAATTAGGCTAGGTAAGGTTATGTTAGATTAAGAATGGTTATTCGCCTAAGGGCACACCTCCTCTCGGAGACCTATGCGGTCCATTGTGAATCGCTTCGATACAGAAGAAGAAGAAAAAGAGAAGTATAGAAGAATGGGAAGAAAAGAATGGATATAAAGATTAAGAATAATAAGTTGGAACCACTGCACAAAAAACTTTCCCTACAGTCCCCTCATCAAATACAGCCTTAGCACTTTCCTGACAAACCTCAGTAGATCGATTTGATTAACTCCAGCGATACTTCCTAGATCGTCGTGAAATCTGTCGTCTAGCCATTTCCGCCTGAGACCCTGCATCCTAGAACAGTGGCATACTACATGCTCAATTGTCTCTAGCTCCTCACCATCCTCGCAAAATCTACAGAAGTCCGGTATGGCATTTTCCCATTTGTTCGTGAACGCCCGAATAAACCAATGTCCCGTCAAAAACCCTATTAGTGTCCCAAGATAACTCCTATCCAATCCTAATAAAACCCTGGTTCTCCTGCGTCCAATCCGGGCCGTAATACCCTGGACACATCCGTTCTATAACTCCAGGACCGATTGAGTGAATTTGGCTAAGTCTCCTAATCTATTTCTTTCCAAAATAATTTTTTTAGCACAAAAGCGCCCGGCGAGCAGGAATTGAAAACAATTAAATTTCCCGAAAAATTCCAGGGCGGGGAAACATCTCTAGTAAGACTGAGTAATAAAAAAAAAAAATTAAATAAATTACGATACCTACATATGCAAAAAAAAAACTTAATGTGCTGTTTTCACAACACAAGTACTTGAACGTGTAGTAAAATTTATATGAAAAGCTATACTTTACGTTCAATAACTTGTGTTGTGAAAACAGCACATAATATTTTAACTAAACACTTGATTTGAGTGTATTTGAGGTTGTTGTGTTAAGGAGAGTGAGCGATAGAAGACAAAAATAGCAAGTCATTAATTTTAATTAATTAACAGAAATAATGAAGTTAAATTTTAAAGAAAATTACAGTTAATAAGAGGAATATAAAAAGCCATCTTGAGAATAAATAGAAGGTGATTATAATCACTTATTGTTGTTGATGGTGTTCATTTTGGCCTTTTTAACGGCGAAAGAAAAATACTGTAAACTGATTAAAAGAGTGAGTGATTGCGTTCGAGAGTGTGTTGGATTCATAGCGTGTGCCTGCTGGTTCTATGTATTTTTTGTTGTCTTTTTGTAGGGATTTTCATGATGTTCCAGCCACATTTTATTTTAACACTCTAATTCATAAACGCATTATTGCGGCTTTATTAGTCATTAATAAACAAAAGTCGAAAAAAGAGTATTCATAACGGTTTAATAGCCTATTAAGGGTTTAAAAAACCATTCAAAAATTTGAGAAATTTATTGTAACCTTTACCCTACTTTACTGGGCATTTACACATGAAAGTAGTATCATGAAAGTCGCAATACACTCACACTTTTTCACTAACACGCTGACATTTTTCTATTTCCAGGCCAACTTTCAGCTAGCTTTCAATGAAAATTTCAAGAAAGCAATTTCATGAAAGTAAATGACAATATTTAAGCAGTGTTACCAATTGAAATTTTTTTTTTCCGTATATATAAAGAATTTAAATATATTTTTTCAACTAAATATTAAGAACACAATGATTTTAATTAAAATTTATATCATGAAAACTAATAAAAATAAATATTATCTTGAACGAATGCCTGTAGTTCGGCGTAAATAATTGGCTCGGCAACTCTTAAGCTTGAAATAAGCCAAACAATAAAAGAAGAAGAAGAGACATTTTTGATGTGGTGGTTGTTATGGAGAAGTTTGCCCTTTGACGACATTTTATAAATGAAATTTCACTTTCATGAACATTTTCATGAAATTTCTTTATTTTTTTGTGAAATTTGTGGTGATAACACGTATACAGAATTTTCATGAAAGTACTTTCATGTGTAAATGCAGCGTAAAGCGTGAAATGGACGACTTTCTTGAAAATTTCTTGTGCGATTACACGGGAAAGTGAAAGTTCATTTTAAAAATGTCGTCAAGGCGAGAAGTTGCAAAAATTATTTAACTTCTAGAATTAAAAAAACTAGAAATTGAAGGTAAATGTATGATTTATTATTCATATCCCATAAAATTTGGTATGAACATTATAAATTTATTAATTTGGTGGTTTAATTTTGCCCTTATTTGTGATGTTTTGATTACTACCTAATGAGAGTTGCCAACGTTATCACATACACAAATTTATAGGGCAATAGTTGGAAATAATTATTATGTTAACTTGTTAATAACATTTTTGTTATAAAATACATAAATTGTAATTTTTTATGTATATTTGAAGAAAAATATTATAAATACATTCATACATACACATAAGAAAATACATAGATTAAATTACCTAAAAATATGGTATAAAATTAAATAAGCGCAAGGAAAGCATGGAATTATCTAAGTTTCTTAGGTAATATAACTACATATTAAATTAGGTAATTTCTATGTTCGAAAAAGTATCTTATATTTTGTTAAAATTACTTAAAAGCTTGGAAAATTTACCAATAATTGAAAAGTAATTTTATTTTTTATTTTTGGAAAATTATCTAATCTAATGTTGCATAAATGTTACATGTTCTACATTTTTGTGTTCGTTTGTAGAAAAAATAAAACTGTGGGAAACATTTTCAAGTTCTCTTGTGGATATGTTGATGAAAAACATGCGAAACATGTTGCATATTTAACCCACACTTTTACTTTAGGTGTTTAAACTGCCCTGTTTTATAACTTTGGTACTTCTACTTTGTTCGTACAATCAAGGTTTTATTTTGTTTGTCATAACACAAACTGCTTAGAATTTTGTGAAGAGATTGCTTAAAAACAATATAGCAAAATGTTTACATATTAAAATAAAAAATTGTATGTATATTATTATCGTTTTAAATGCTGGTTCACACTGTTCAAGTCTTAGCCGTCAAGTCTTGCGTTTTTAGGAGAGAGAGGAAAAGAAATGGCATTCTCTTTGCCCTTATCTCCAAAAAGCTCAAACCTCACGGCTGAAACTTAAACAGTGTGAACCAGCACTAACTTTTTCCAAGCCATTAGTGATGTCAATGTTGGTTACAAAACCGCAATAGTTTGCAGAAACCGCTCAAATAGCTAATGACGTACATTAATAATAAAAGTGTAATAGTTTTAAATAAAAGCAGCTAATTTTATTCTATTGAATTTGCACAACATGAAAAATTTTATTGTAAACTTTTGCTGTAAAGTAAGCATATTTGAAAAAACTATATACTTTTTTCAGTTACACACTTTTAATAAAATTAACTTCCTTATTCTTTTCATTGTAATATGCTTTTTATCAATGTATAACAATTAACTTAATTATCTACCGAAACTTTTTACTTGTTTGTCTTTCTAAATCTATATATCGGTCATTTTCTGTAACGTCGTAATTATTCAAAAAAATACATTTCGAAATAAACGTGTTTAAAATTTTTGATTTGCTTGATCCACTTGGAAAAAATAACGACACATTTTTTTAAACGGAGAAAGTATAAAAGATATAAAAATGCATTTAATACACAGTATAAAGAAAAACATAGCGACCCATTCTTCATCACTACCTAATTTGTGCGATAAATAACGAAATTCTTGTAAGTTTAAGATGCGACCATTATTATCAATTACGTATGTTCGCCTTGGTACAATTACCTAGATTGTTTTTTTGTGTGTGTACAAAACAAATTAAATTTAAAATTATCATATTTTTTGTGTGTACAAAATAAAATAAAATTTAAAATTATTATTTTACCACAATCCTGTAAATTTGTATAAGTCTGTTTAGTGGGCAACCGTGTTTACCGCTCTGTCATTTTACTTTCAGAAAGTGTCAAAAAATTACTTTCTTGAAAAAATCGTTGAAAGCTGAGTGGAAAGTAAAAAAATGGGAGTGTATTAGTGAAAAAGTGTGAGTGTATTGCGACTTTCACGAAATTACTTTCACGTGTAAATGCTAGGTTACATAAAATTTTAATAATTGTGCGAAAAATTAAAAATTTTTGTCTTTTTATTTATTTTAAAAAATGGTTTTATAAAAATTAAAACTAGAAAAAATAACAATGGATATAGTATATTTGATTTCTAGAATTTGCATGTATAATAAATTAGTGCAATTAAAAGCATTTAAAAAACGATTTCAACCCATCGTTGAAATATCGAGTGCAAGACGTCCCAAGACTTTTAAGAAGAAAATTAATCCCTTTACAATTCCAAAGGAACTATTCAAATCCAGATATCGGTTCAACAGATTCACCGTTAAAAAAATTATTAGAATGGTTAAGCCGGAAATTGAATTAGATAGAAGAGGCTGCGGTACCTCAGCCGACTTGCAAGTTTTGGTAGCATTGGGGTCGAAGAGAAGAATTTATGATTGTGAAAAAATTGTCGTTTGTCCAAAACAATAAAAATTAGGTTTTAAAATTTATTATTTCATAATTTTGAAAACTAAATTTTAGCAATTCCCAAAAAGCGCTAACATTTTAAATTAAAGTTTAAAAAATGATTTATATATTCAGGATGATACTACCGATCTTGATGGGCTATCTGAAGCAAAGTTTACGTTTGCTATTTGTAGGCAAAATATATCAAAAGTGTTTGAAAACTATTGTCAACATTAAAGCTGAAATAAGAAATTTTTATGGATTAGACCGCTAGTATTGATTTTTTGCATTGTTTACATTTGGTAAAAGCTGATGATTTAATTTTCCTCGTGGTTGTTGGGTTTCGCTCTTAAAAGTTTCGGCTTCAGTGTCAAACAGGGTTGCAAAATGAGAACATCAAACTTGTACCAACAAGCTCATAAAATTGTACAATTGGGGTCGAAATTGTACCCAAAAAATTTTTTTTAATATATATATATATTTTTTATTTTTATTTTAAATAAAAGCAACAAAAACCTTAAATATAACATAAAATTGTACATTAAAAAACTATGGGTACGTTCGTAAATGCATCACTGCGCTGCATCAGTGATTTCAAATATTTATATATATTTCAATGAAGTAGATGTGGACCAAAAAATTGTCAAATACTCCACAAAAATAATAGCCACACAATAAAAAAAAATTATAATTACTATTTTATCTGCAATAAAAAAAGTTTGCTTTTCTGATGCAGCGCAGTGATGCATTTACGAACGCACCCTATTTTTGTAATAATAAAATTACTATGTATTTGTATTTAAAAATTCATTTATACCCACGGTGATTTCTAATTTAACTGTTGGTTTTTAATTGAAGTTTTTGATATTTTAATTAGGCTTAGTTCATCAAATTTAATTTTCATTAAATTATTTTTATTGAACGAAGGAATTTACAACACGAAATGATTTAAAAAAAAATTTTTTTTTGATAATTCTTGACTGAACACGGGATTGAACTCAGGTCGAATTTACATGTTTCCAGAATAACCACATTCTCATCATCAGAATTCTTTGCGTTCTACCGTTTGCGCCACTGCCAGTCTATAGTCAAACATCAATCTTTAACCAATTGTATTGGTAGATCGAAATTTGCTGTAATTGATTATCAATTTTTCTATTTTTATTTAGATGTTTTTTCCTTTCTTCTTGTTTTTATTTCTATTTAAATGTTAATTTAAATACAAATTAAATTTCAAGATTTTTTTTTTTGTTAATTATAAATTATAAATGCGTGTGTGCTGAGTGAAAAAAAATGTAATACAGGGGAGGAACTTTGTTCCTTTAAATGGTTTAAAGGAAAGTTATTAAACGTGGACTGAATACATTTAAGCTGCTTGACTTCTTTAAAACTGCTTATGCATAAACTCAATTTGCGCTTATGACTACACTTACTCCTCAATATGCCTACAGATTTAATGATGGGTTAACTTCTTCAAAGTACTGGCAAAATTTTGGCCGTTTGGGAATAAAACTTCAATCTTCCCCGGGGGTTTCTGGTGGTTGTTATGGAGCTGGTGGTTCTTTTGATAATTTTAACTTAGAATTATGATTTTTTAAAAGTTTTTAAATTATTACATTCCACAACACACGATTTAAAATTAAAAACATAATTAAAAACCATAGAAATTTTTGACGCACAGCTATTTTATTTACTACAGTGTTGTATTTATATAGACATAACGTTAAAGTATTTTGCGGTGCTGTATCCATTTTCAAAATAAGACCACCTTGTATGAATTCGTCACGATCAAAACGATGAATTAAGAAAATTTCATAAAAAAAACATAAACTGAGAAAGTTTGTAAATTGTACCAAATTAGTAAAGGGTGTACCATTGTGCTTTTTAGGTTTGAATTGTTCCAAAAAAAGTACAATTGTACCAACTTTTTCAACCCTGGTGCAAAGTCTTTTCTTTAAATTGTTTGATTAGCAGATATTGAATTTTTTTTATTGTGCTTAGTTTTTTGGATTTTGTTTAAATTCGGTGAAAGGAAATTGTAATTATGCAAATTTGAAACAAATAAATTTATAAACAATTTAATGTTTTTTTTAAAGTCAGGAGGTTTGGCAATTGCACATTTTTTATTTTACATAAGATATATACTAAAAAAATTATTTTATGGTTAAAGTTTATCACTCAAACGTAAAAAAAACAAAATTTTTGAGGTTGAACTTCTTAGTTAAAACATGTACCTATTAACCTAAAATTTTTTAAGATGAAAAACTATAAATAAGATTAAAAAACCACACATATTTTAAAACTTTTCTTATTTTTTGTGTTGTTGTTTATGGGAAAAAATATTTGAATTTTAAATTTAACGGAAGATGTTGAAACAAACGAATTGTGTGTCAAATCGAATCTTTAATATTTACTAACTGTATTTAATATTTTTGAAATCAAAATAAATTTTTTTTTAAAACTACTTAAGTTAAAGAAAAAATTATAAATTTACTTACCTTCTACATCTTAGAGCTACGACCATAACAATAGCACCGATAAGAGCTGATAAAATTGACACTACAATTAGGGTAAAAGCCCAGCCAAGTTCACCAGAAGTATCTGAAATAATAACATTTAGGAAACAATTTAATAAATGCGAATTCAAAGAAGTAGATTTGAAAATAAAAATACTTTTTCAAATATAAAATTTTAATCAATTTACGATTTTAACTCCAACACTTTTACAAAACTTATGAAAACATTTACAAAACTAAAAGAAATTGAAAATAAATTGAAAATGTTTTCTACACCTTTGAAAGAAACCCAAATCAAGGGTCTTTCATTAAGAGCAAGGCACTTTGTTTTTTTTTTTTCAATTAAAATACTGGTGGGTTAATTTTAGAAATCATTTTTATTGTAGATGAAAATACAGACGATACCAATATTTATGGCATCGAGTGCCAAAATCGGCCGAAATACCACGACCTTCGCGTTCGATGTTGGCTTGTAACCTTTCTGACATTGTCGGAATAGCCCAACAAACACGAAGTCAAACCTTTGATATGAAATGACTTGATCATTTGACATCAAACACAATTCTCAAACCATTTTCAATTTTAACATTTGAATTCAAAATGATAATGATTTGAATATAGACATTTGACTCGCAATGTCTTATTAATTTGATATAAAATTAAATTATTTTTATTGAAGGAATTTTTTTGAATATTGACTCGGGTCGAATTTACATGTTTCGAGAATAACCACATTCTCAACATCATAATTCTTTGCGTTCTACCGTTCACCCCACTGCGGCGCCTGCCAGTCTATAGTCAAACATCAATCTTTAACCAATTGTTTTGGTAGATCGAAATTAGCTGTAATTGATTATCAATTTTTCCATTTTTATTTACATGTTTTTTCCTTTCTTCTTGCTTTTCGTACCTTTGCCAAGACTTTGTCTTGAAAACTGAAGTGTTTTTTATGTTTTTCTTTTTTTCCTTTTCTAGTTGACCTTTCTCTGTACAACTTGAAGGATAAATGTAAACATATAGGAGCTTGTGCCATAGCTATTTTATAACAACTGTGGTTTTTAATTGAACTGTTAGTTTTTAATTGAAGTTTTTGAAATTTTAATTAGGCTTAAGTTCATCAAATTTAATTTCCATTAAATTATTTTTATTGAAGGAAGGAATTTACAACATCATAATTTAAAAGGTTTTTTTTTTTGATAATTTTTGACTGAACACGGCCGGCGATGCAGTGGCGCAAACTGTAGAACGCAAAGAATTCTGATGATGAGAATGTGGTTATTCTCGAAACAAGAAAATTCGACCCCAATTCAATCCCGTGTTCAGTCAATAACTATCAAAAAAAAAAAAAAAACAAAAAAATTTAAAGTCATTTCATTTTGTAAATTCCTTCCTTCAATAAAAATAATTTGATGAATTTAAGCCCAATTAAAATATCAAAAACTTCAATGCATATATACTTTAAAAGTACACTACGTTATTGGTACATATGAAAACGAAAAATAAGGCACATAAAAAGTCTATCGATATATTCATCAAATCAAATTGTGTTTTTATGTCAAATCATTTGTTATTTTAAAACTAAAGAAACAAGCATTTGATGATCTTAACAAATCTTTTGTCTGTATTAGACCGGAAACTGTCGGCACGGCACCTACACTTCCTGAAAGTTCCGGAAACATTTATTCGTTCAATTTAAAATTGTTATCAAATTTTATTCTCAAATCAAAAACCAACTTGGCAGCACAGTAGCGAAACATAAATGTAAACATTAAAAAATGGCGATTAATGGCGATTAGTGTTGAATTCTTTTGAAAAAAATATTAATTATTTGTGAGTAAAAAAATTAATTACAAAGCGTAAGAGTGTGAATAAAAATAAAACGGGAAAGTGAATAAAATATAAGTTTGTTTTACGAAAGGAAAAAAAGGAGCCAAGTATTTCGTCTTAACCAAGAATTTAAGGACGGAAAGAACACTTTTTCTTCTTTTAGCTAGGGTGCCGAATGTTTAGCTGACCGTTTATTGAAATAAGTAATGAATTTAAGTTAAAAAATATTTTCCACTTACGTTCCACATTTGAGAATAACGTTTAAAAGCAAGTTGAAAATAAATGCATTTCTCAATTTGAAGATAATTTCCCCTTTTTGTGGAGAATGCTATGGTTTTTTAAATCACTATCAAACATTTGTCGTATTAGAAAAGGTTTAATTTCAAACCATTTTCATTTTAAAATCAAACCTCCGTGTTTGTTGGTAGACCGTAGTTAGCCAAAACTTAAGATGAAGTTGTGTAGGTGAGCGAACTACCCAGCAAACACAATTTATGTACACAATAAACTTTTCTGTATTTACAGTCTTATGACTGTTTCTAACTAATAAAATGTGACGAATTTAACTTATAGCGTTGCTTTGAACAAATGAATTGTTGGTTAAAAAATCAACCTTATTCTATTTGGCGTCGTCAACAGAAAACAACAATTTCGTATTCCCGTTGGCAATATTGCCATATTTCGATGACTGTTAACATATATTTGTTATTTCGTAAGTTTCAATTTACACGTTTCATCTTTTGATGTTCAACTTCTTTTCAATTCCCTTTTGAAGATGCCATTATGTTCACACGCAGCAACCGGTTTCAACTATTTTTTCTTCAAAACAACATCACTTTTGTTCAAAGCGCACCAAAGAGAAAAAGAAAAGAAAAAAATTACATGCAGCCATTGTTGTGCATATACCTACGAATGAGAACACAAAGCCCAAGTACAGGCATCTCCGTACCAACCCCTTTTCTTCTTGCTTCCCTCTCCTTAAAACACAAGAGTTGAGCATCAAAAGATGAAACGTGTGAATGTAGACTAAGAAAAATCGGCATTGATATTGTCCTTAAACGCCTTTGATTTTGTCGTCGGCGTGTTTAGTGTTCTCTTGTGTTACTTTGTGTTGTGTTTAAAAATTATTTAAAAAAATGCAACGAGATTGTTATCTTCAATTTTGATTTCTACGGCGGTTTTGATATCTTTCTACATTTGTGTTGTGTTTTTTATATATTTTTGTGGAAATAATGGAAAAAAAATTTCCAAGTAAGTGCCTGTTAAAGAAACTAGTGGAAGAGCTTGAAAGAATCCATCACTAGCCAAAGGATTTCGCAGGGGCTCTGTTCCTAATAATTTAAAGGAACAGTGAGATACTATTGCCTCTGCAGAGGCATGCGATAAATTCTCTTGGTGTACCAATTAGAATTGGTGATGGGTTGCAAAAGGTAAAGCGAATAGCTGGTTTTAAAACTATACTGTCTGATAGAATTCCTTTAACAGATTTTGAGTGACTTAAAATTCCAAGTCAAAAGAAAAATGGCCACAAATAAAGCAAAAACTAAAGCTACTGGAGTTGGTGTATTTAAACAGGTAATGCTGAGCCCATTGGAGGATGCTGTTTTATTGTGTTTGGAACAAACGTTGATCTCGTCCCTTTCTCTATTATTTCCAACACATGTTTAAGGGAAAACCAAAAATATCTTTCAAATCTTTAAAAGGATAAAATATCCATTACTTGAAAAATTATAATTTTAAATATGTCACTTATTTTTAATCGGGCATTCTATTAAAACTTTACTTTTTTCACAAACAAATATTTTTTAAACTTTTAACGCATAAGCACCACAGAACTTTTTCCTTTTATCAAAAACAGTAAACAAAATGAATCAGCTGACTGTAATATTAGCGATGTGTGCTGTATTTTATTAACATTATCGATAAACAGTCAACGGCGTCGTAACACTCTTACAAAATACCAAATTAACATAGAATTGATGTTGCCTATGATTAGCATTGCTGTTGCCTTAAAAATGCCGTTGTTATTGCCGACGCCAAATAGAATAAGGTTGAATATTTACTCACAGAGATAAGTAGAGAAGGAAAGAACGATAAATAATTTAAAGTTTTTTTTTAAGTTTATATAACAATACATTTATTTATTTTTATTTATTTATAAAATTTTTTTTAATAATTTTTTGTAATCATTTATCCAAATTTTTCCAGAACTCTATGCCATTCATTTTACGTTGAACTTTAAATTCGCTTCTATTTTCCGTTTTATTTCAAAATTATTTATATAACTATGAAAAGTATCATAATGTCTTTTAATGACCTTTTTTCTTAAGTATTTGATAACATAAAAGTCCCTGTATGTCACCAAATGCGTTATTAATCATGAAATATTTGTCGTATATCAACGTGAATTCAAAATGTTTGCTGGATAAGTATTGTTGTCTTATTGACGATTAAATAAAAAAAAACATTGGAATATGTGTGAAGTGGTATGAGCACAATTGTGCTATGCATTGGCGGCTACCTTTGGCATAGTAAGTAAGTAAGTAAATTTTTTTTATTGAGACTTATTTTTTAAACTTATTACAGAGAAAGAGATACAAATCGAAAGTATAACATAATAAATCTTAGAACTGTATTTGTCTTGTTCTAATACACATTAAAAGAATAAGCAGCTTGCAAATTGAAAATTTTAAATAAATAGTGGATACGTTTTGATATAGCTAAACAATGTTTGCTCCCGACATTTACATTGACAAACAGAGCGAATCTGTTAACAAAAAAAAAACATATAATATAAAAACACTTAAAACTAATTAACATACTGTTAAATAAAATATCAAAACAGGGTTTACCTTCATATCACAGAGTTTCATTTAAGTTATCAAGCGAATGTTTGTATAAACGTTAATCAAGTAAAATTTTAAACAAAGCTAAGTACCCGAAGATACAAAATTAAGTTGTAAGTATATAATAAATATAATGAACTAATTTGAATATAAGATATTTTAAGTTAGTGAAAGTATATCACAGGTAATACAAAATTAAACCTAGCCTCTATGAGAGCCAGGATGAGTCTTTTGGTAAAAATCTGGCAGGATAAACAAGACCGGCACTTCATCAAAATTTTCCGAAAGGACACCAATTGGTGAGATATAAGGATATGTTGACCAATCCGTGTTTTTTTCAGCATCAAAAATCTCGTTCATAAAGGTGTTGTCAATATGGGCGAGATTGTTAACAAACTTATTTTGTAGCATCAGTGCATATCTACAAAAGGGCACGACCGAGGAGTTTTCGTAGATATATTTGTTAGAAAATCTTTTCGTATAACTCTCAAAATTCCTGTATATGCACTTCCGCAATATTTTCCGTTCAAAAATTTCCAACTCTTTGACCACAATAGGGGAAATGGTGAACCAGATCGGAAATGCATATACCATGACTGATCGAATTGCGACCTTGTACAGCAAAAGCTTTGTATTCTGGGGAAGAAATCTACTGTTCATCAGACTGGAAAACATACCAGAGATGCGCTTTGCTTTTGTAAGAAGCAATCTTCCATGATGATTAAATTTTAACAAGTTATTAAAATTAACACCAAGGTATTTGATATTAGACTTGAAAGGTATCTCAGCACCATCAAGAGATAGATGAAGAAGTTTGCTTTGCGGCACCACAAATCTTGCGCACTTTCCAGATGCGTTTCTAATGCAAATGGCCTCAGATTTGGAAGCATTTATTCTAATTCCCCAGGTTTTGTAAAAAACATTTATAGCTCCGAGGTGAAGGGCCGCACTATTCAGAGCCAGTATAGGGGATTCGTCATGAGAATATATCATGCAGTCGTCCGCATACAGAATTGCCTTTGAATTTCCAACCGAGTGGGGAAAATCGTGTAGAAAAATGTTAAATAAAAACGGCGCCAGCACACTCCCTTGAGGAACGCCGCTTTTAACCGTACCAGTGTTGGAAGATGCTTCGTTGATTTGAACGCTAAATTTTCGGTCCGAAAAATAGCTGTAAAACAATTTGATTAAAAATGGGTCTATATTAAGATCCACCAGCTTGTACAGAATTCCTTTGTGGCATGCTGAATCAAACGCCTTTTCAATGTCAAGGGATATGGCAACTGTACAGATTTTATTTCTTAAATTGTTTACCACATCAGTGTGAAATTTTAAAAGCGCGTGCTGTGTAGAATGGTACCGTTTAAAGCCAAATTGGTATGCTGACACTGGGTTGACCACAAATTCATTTTCAAGCTTCAATTTCAGGATGTGTTCAAAGATCTTGCCAATATTTGATAACATTGATATTGGACGGAAGTCTTCAATCTTATCGCTTTTTTTCCCCTTCTTGATGGGTATGATCTTAGCCGACTTCCACACTGTGGGGAAGTATCCATTATTAAGGCAGTTATTGAAAACAATTGTCAACAGATTCAGAGTGGTGTCGGGGAACTTTCTAATCACAAAATTCGAAATCCCATCAATACCATAAGATTTCTTGTTGTTAATAACCTTCACGATGCCTTTAACTGTTTGGAAATTGATGAAGTGGTAAGAATCATTGCTCTCCAAAGCGTTAAACGATCTGTCAAAGGAGTAAATGTGATCAGAAACAACATTCAGACATGATGAAACACGCTGAACCAGATCGGTGACAGCTCTTTCTGGCAGTTCTTCAGAATATACTGATGAATAATAATTTAGGAAATGATTGGCATTTTCATTGTCATCAGTTATAACGGTATCATTTATAACAATTTGTTGACAAAAAGGGGATTTTTTGTTACCGATAACATTGTAGATTTCTTTAAAAGCTGTGGGACCAGGCCTAATATTTTCTAATCTCTCATTGAACTTTTTAGCTTGATCCAAGTTAACAAGTTCCTTGATAATGGTTTTCAGCAGTTGTATTTGTTTAGACAATATGTTGTATTCATGGCTAAGTCTATTTCCCGTACGATGATAGATTTTTTTCAACTCCCTCTGCCATCTATGCTTAATAGTAAAGTATTTTTTTACTTGTTCTGACAATGGAGTCTTGTTGTTTTTAAATTCAATTCTTTCTGAATGGGCATTATGAATTGAATTAAAATTGGAATTAAATTCGTTAATTAGGTCATCAATTTCAGCATTTTGCAAATTTTTATCCTCGGCAGGCATAATACTTAGAGAAGAGATTTCCATGTCGCGACGAAACAGATTCCAGTTGGTTTTATTATAAGAATTAGAGAAACGTGGAGAACGCATTACAAGCTCAGATAAATCTAGTTGTAGTTCCAGCTTGATTGGAAAATGGTCCGAAAATGTTGGGAGGCTTGACGTTTTAAAATTTGGGAGACTGTCGTTAATAAGGTAAGCACTAACCAGAAAGTGATCTAGGAATGAAGAACCATTTGGGAAGGATGGACAATTGTCACAGAGGCGTAAAACGTCCACTGCATGGTCCTGAAGCCAACTGTGAAGGACTTTACCATTAGAATTCTCAATAGTATCACCCCATTCCTGGTTTTTTGCGTTTAAATCTCCGCCCAAAATAATGCCATCAAAACTATTAGCCGCGTCTAATATTTTGCTTAGTCCATCGTAAATCTCCAACGTAGGAAAATTGCAGGGTATGTATACAGATCCAACTAAAAATGTTTTCCGTGAACCATTTGAATTGGATTCTATTGTAATAAAGGTGCAAAAAAACTTTATGCCCCCAATACTATAACGACTATATGAAATTTTTTCTTTTATGACAATGGCCACTCCAATAGGTGAGTTATCATACAAAAAGTCGTAACCTCTTAGTACTACTTTTCTATTTGTTTTCAGGTGGCATTCTTGAATGAAGCCAATGTCAATGTTGTTGTGAAATAAAGTATTATTAAGATCTATTCGACGACTTGTTTCCACAAGAGATCTTACATTGAAGGACAGGAGGTTAAGAAGTCTAAGGCCCATTAGAGCTTTTAACTTTATTGAAGAGGCGCAAAAACTCTGCTTTTGCATCTATTTCAGACATGATTCTGTATTCACCAAGAAATTTGTTTATTTCTTGCTCTAAGGTCAGCTCAGGTCCCATAAAAAAATCAGCGAGTTTCATAAACTCCTGAATTATTGATGATTTTGGAACATTTTCATTTGAGTGGAAATGACTGGCATAAGACCTACCCTGTGTAACTGGCGCAGACCGTAAAGCTCTGTCAACGTTGTTTGATACTGCTGTTCTTTCCTCGCGTGCTTTTTTTAAACGCTCCTTTTTGTTATTAAGAAATTTCTTAAATGCAGGGCAGCCACGCCAGTTTGCTGGATGGCCAGATTCACCACAGTTTACACAGCATGGTTCGGATGTTGTTTTTTCCTGCTCATTGTTACGGGAGCACTCTTTGGGCTCATGTTGTAGGTTGCACTTAACACATTTAAATTGTGCATTACAATTTTTCGCAATATGTCCCCAGAGTTGACAGTTGCGGCATTGGATTTCGTTATCCTTTCGTTTTGGTTTTTCCCAAACAATACATTGACTGAGCAAGAATTTTATGTGGGAAACATCATTTAATTTTTTCCCAGGAAACAAAGTCACAAGAAAGAGCCCAGTATCAAAATCATTTTTCAATGAAAATTTTGTTGTAAACTTGGACACCTTAGATATCACACCAGGAACAGAAATGTCTAAGGCAGACTTAATTTCATTAATTTCAGTATCGTAATATAACCCACGTATGACCAAGGACATTTGTTTATTTTCCTTAGGAGTGAACGAGTATGAGCTGATTTTCTTTTCCTTTAAAAGGGCCATCATGTCAGCATGTACTGTAGCATCTGACATATAGAGTTTACTTTTATGCTGATTTATATTTTTTATTTTAAACAAAATTTTCGGCGTAATTTCTTCAAGTTGCTGTACAAGTCGCTTTATGTTGACGTTGTACAGAAAAATAGGGGGGCAAAAGGACTTGCCGGTAGTAGTAGTTTGCTCATTAGGCAGATACAATGGATTACGCGTGCCTTTACGGCTGACATTTTTTTCGATTGGAATCTCCAAATCTGCAAGTGCAGCAAATCTGTTATGTCGGTTGGGAGCAACCCCGTTCAAACCCGACACATCCACAATAGCTGGAGGAGTCGCGCCATCAACTCTTCTTCTTTTAGTACAATTGTCAGCACCATTTACGTCCAATGGAATTTCGCCCAAGGTCTGTCTACCAGGCGGTAGGTCGTCATCCTCCATCACAACGGGTATGAAGATACCAAGTTGCTAACAATAGCAATTTAATTGCCTGTAGCAGTGTTAAAATTTATCAAAATAAAATAATATTCGCAAAATAAACAAAATTTTCCGCTTTTTTTAATGTTGTTACATCAAGGTTGCCAGAAAACTCCTCTACCTTTGGCATAGACTATCGTTTTATCCCGAAGAAAAAAGTCTAACGGGGTAAAATCACATAAACAAGGACTTTGTGGATAATAATTCGATTGTATCGTTCGCTATAACAGGCTTTGCGCTGTTTTATTGAAACCACACATTGCCCGAAATTTTAGCGTCCGTCTGCTACTTCGATACGGCGTCCTTGTAGATATCGCCTTTGAAAGAGGTTGGCGTGTCGTTTTTATTGTATTTTTCAAATAAGCCGATGACACCTCCATCTTGAAAACTGAACCAAAAATTATATTTTGTGAATGAAGTTGTGCCTCGAGCATCACTTCATGCTGCTCATTTACTCAAACGCGACAATTTTGCCTACTGACAAAACTATCAAAACTATCATCCGAGAAAATGATTTTTTTTTATGTTTGCGAACGTAAAGTAAAGTCTTGATAAAACGATAACTCTGAAAAACTAATTGAATAGCTTGCAAAAGTTTTTGAAGAGCATATCTCTCCATTATTTAATGACATGCAAAGCCAAAATATAAAGCGTCTTAACTACTGAAAACCCCAATATGAAAACTATTTTTATCTCTTTTTATTTTGTATATTTAATTCTGTTTATTTTACCAAACTAGTGCTTGTAAATTACCTATGACTTTACGTATTTCCAGTAAAAAAGAAATCAATTCACATAAATTATTCCTGTTTATTTTATTTCAACTATCAAATATAAATAAATTTTACTTGTAGTAACAAAAAGGGCTCTCTGAACTGTTATTGAATTACAACTAAATTTTCTTTAGATTTATCGTTTCAACTAGTTTGAATAATATACTTATTTTGGCTAGCAAAAAAAAAACTCAGAGAAATTGTTGCAAAATTTTAAATGAACAGTTATAGAGCTGGGATCAGTTGACTTACACACCATCCAGACCATCCATTGTTATTTGTGCACAGAACAGAACTTTGTCATAATAATTTAATCATGCTCCTTAATGTGGGAAAAACGTATGTCATAACAATTTCATATAAAAAGCATTAATAACAATCACAGAAAGCAATACTGCAGTGATGTCAGATATTGTTGGGCAGAAACATCGATCAGAGCAGTCTTTATGATTCAAATTTGTAGTTTGAAAATTGAGATGGCTAGTCTTGACGGTGTGTTATACTATTTATTTCCACCAAATACAGGCAATTTCTTAGCGCAATGGATAATTTGCATTGGTTTTGATTTTGATCGCTGATCTCGTCTTAAATATTTGGATTTTCTTTAAGATTTGTCGGATCTATTACGACTGGAGTTGTTTGTATGCAGTGCTAACGCTCGTGGACAAAATTCGCAATATGGTCTCTTTTTGGCAGACTGTGACTTTTTCTAACTGAGCTACCTAAACAAGGGCGCCAAGCGTTTTTTTAAACATAAAAATTTCAAATACATTTTCAATAAGACAAATCGCCATAGCGATTTGGCAAATAGGATTTTCCAGCCGGGTGGTGTCGAATTCGCGTTCTAAAGGGTTTTTTCGTATAAACTTTATGCAAATGAAAAGTTTTGATATACAAAAAACGCTTGCCACTCTTATTTAGGTAGCTCAGTAAGACTTTTTAAGCTCGTCTAATTTTGCGACTTTTTAATTTTGTGGCAACCTTTCCTCTAAAAAAAAAAAAAATTTCGTATGTTGTGCTTAATTCCCTTTTTTATTGATAAAAATACTGATATTGATAAAAATACTGAAATTTATTGTTGGAGGATAAGCTGTATTTTTATCAATTATTAAAAAAAGGGAATTAAGCACAACAAACAAAATCTTTTAATAAACAATTGTATTCCCAAAAAAAACTTTGATACTAAAATTTTTGCAACTGAACTGATTTTGATTTTTTGCGAAAACAATTAAAGCAATTTGTTTTTGTTTTTAATTTGTTTTTTCTTTAGCCACTTACAACTACAATTAATGTTGGGAGAATTCCAACTAATTGTAGTGGGGAATGTAAGAAAATATAAACTCACTGTTTTATTGTTGGTATTTTGTTTAAGCTTTGATATCGTTGCAAAAAAGACTTTTTGAGTGTTTGTAGGTAATTCTCATTCCCTCTGTAGTCTTGGTTGCTGATAGCTTTGGCTTTTCTAAAATTATTTAGGAGAACGTTTCCTGATGATCTGGCCTAAGCAACCAGTGAAATGCGCACAGGAACAGCTTATCCTCCAACAATAAATTTCAGTATTTTTTTATCAATTATTAAAAAAGGGAATTAAGCACAACAAACAAAATCTTTTAATTGTCAAAATTATTATGAATCTTCGTCATAATATTAAAAACAATCAACAAGTTGTTCTTCTTCCATTCGACAATTTATACAAATTTTCACACATTCACAAAGATACAAATCTTTAATGTGTGTATTTGGGTTCGATAGACATGATTTGGTTGCGGTACCGTCTCCGTTGGCCGGAACCCCCTCGCTCTCTCGAAAAAAGGGGAAAAAAGTGTACGCCACATACGACACAAGTTAGTAAAAGCAGAAGCTAGGAGTAAAGGCAGACTTTTTTACTGTATTGAAAGGTTTTGAAAAAAAAAACAAGTACTGTCTGAAGTATATTTCTTTGAATTGTTGTGCCCTCACAACACTATTTAAATTGTGCGACCAAGAATACCTCATAGAAATTGTGCATATTGTTTGATTTTTAAATACATTTATTGAACCCTTAACCACTGTGTATGAAAAGTTTAATTAATTAAAAAATTTATTAAATTTGCACCAGTAAACAAATTAATAGTATCAATTAAACGTTTAATTCATTTGATCAAACATTTAATTCACTTGATTAAACGTTTAATTCACTTGATTAAATTTTTAATTAAAACAGATTTCATTTTTGATTAATGCTTTAAGTGGTGAACAGTTTTAGAAAATCTTTTCTGTGTTGTGACTACACAGAACACCTGCATCTTGTGATCATCTGCATGACTAATTTACATTTTGTTTTTAAACCAGTCACTTTCAAAGCATTTCTGGGAATCATATTCGAGTGTTGTTTTAAGCGCAAAACAAATTAATCAGTTTTTGATCATCTAAGATAATCTTAAAAGACTCAGTTTGGTGATTCAATCTTCCACATGCTGACTG
Source organism: Pollenia amentaria (assembly GCA_943735925.1). Classification (NCBI taxonomy): domain Eukaryota; kingdom Metazoa; phylum Arthropoda; class Insecta; order Diptera; family Polleniidae; genus Pollenia; species Pollenia amentaria. Next base: position 202,989,570 of record OX031009.1, on the reverse strand, counting down.
GGATGTTCCAAGCCACCACTATCACTTTAAACATACATTCTTTTTTCCAAAAAATTGTTTTATATTCATATTAGGTGTGTTCCACAAGATCTCGGGCAAGTTCGGACTAATGAGAGTAAAAGGAAATTTCCTCTAAATTTGCCAAAACTACCCAAATTGCTGCAACGCAAAAAACCATTTTTTCCCTTCTTCAAATACTAATGCTGCTTACTTTTCAAATTAAGATCTATTTAAGTGATTTAAGACGCTTAAAAGCCATAACATTATAAAACCAAAACATTTGCATCATTATCATTTTTTAAATTTTGTTTTTTTTTTTTTTATATTACAGATTGAAGGAAATGTAAATGCAATAATGTATTTACCACTTTAATTTTTTCATTAAAAACCTACATTCTGCTTATTAATATATTTTTTTAATAAAACCTAAACTTTTTCTTTTGCTTGCTAGTTTTCTGATTAATTTATCAGTTTCATATGTAAACAAAAACAGCTGATTGTTTATGCTTGTCCGAACTTACCCAAAGAAAAAGTTCGGGTAAATTTGTACAGGAAATAAAAAAAAATTACTCTCTTAATTGCACAAAAATTGTTATGTGGAACGCTTTTGGGCAACTTTGTGCAAGTTCGGACTGTTTCGTTATGCATGTGGAACAGAGCTATTGTTTTATAATAATCTCTTAAGAGGGGTTTGTTATTTTTTTTGGCATTTTATTTTGTCTCAAAGACTTGCAGCTTGAACCTGTGTAACTTATTTACATATTTAGATATGATTTTAGTTTTCCAGCATTTTGCAAGAGTCTTTAGCCAACAACAACTCAAACAGATGATAATGCAATTTTTAAACTTCTTTTTACATACACATATAAATTACTGCCCCATTTTTTTTACAAAAATGGGCAGCAACAGGTGTATGAACATATATACATACATACATACATATACCCTCAGAGTGAGTGCTGGTCATGCTTTAAAGCAACGTACATACATACATACATATGTAATATTTTTCTACACTTTTATTTGAAACCTTTTTGTATTTAAATTACAAATGTTTAACATTTTTTTGACATATAATTATTTGGTGTATTTTTATTAATATTTAAATTTGTTAAATTATTATTATTTTAATACAAAATAATTTAAGTCATTGTTCATGTTTATTTTTCGTATTTTTCGTTATTTTCTTTTCTGAAGATCTAATTGCATAAACTTAACATTAACAAAGTAGGGAAAATTATAAAAAAAATTATAAAACAAATTTTTGTTTAAACAAAAAAAAAAAAAAAAAATATTCATAATGAACAGACCAGAACTCATTATACAGTTATTACTCTATAATTACTACAGCAAAAACGCTTCTGTTTAATTCTGTTTAGTCATGCAGTATTTTGTCTAGAGTTTCTTTTTAATTTTAATTTAAGGTTTTTTTTTGATAGTTTTTGTAGTAACCTGGTTGAAAACATTTAAGAATGCGTAAATATAAAAGAGATAAAATATAATGTGGGAATTTGTTGAATATATGTATGTATATAAAAGAAACAATCATAATTTTGTAGTCTAATCAGCAACAAACTCTTAAAACATGAGTTGTGTTTTTTCTTTATAGGGGTTTAAATAAAACTAAAAAAGATTTGGATTTTAAATTACCAAATAATGTACAGTGTAATGATAATTAGAAAAAAGAATTGATTTTGATATGGCAGTAGTACCTAATTATTTTTAGTGCAGGATGTCTTAAATGTAATTAATTTTAGTTCACAGGCATCATGAAAAAGCTCCTCTGTTCTGTTCCACAATGCTTCAGAACTAGACTAACTGTCTGTTTTTAGAAAATGAAAACAAAATTTCGTGTGAAAATTTATATTGAAAACAAAAATAAATTATCGTATTTTATTTTTGTTTTCCATAAAATATCTCATATCGTGGGCCTATATTCAAAATCCTCTATCTCAAAAAACACAACTTTTCAGGAGAGCCAAAAAACTGTTTTTTTTCGCGTATTACTTGAGTTATTAAAATTCGCTATTCTACAATATTTTTAAATCAACTACTGAATCTTACAGATAATTGCTTCATTGGGGATTTTATGCGACATAGAGGGGTTTGCTTCTCAAAAATATTAAATATGTATGTATGAAAATTGAAAAGATAGAGGGTTTTGCATTTTAATAAAAATAAATTATTTTGATTTTATTTATGCCATCTGTCGGTGTTTAACGTGGTTTATTTAAGATAATACAACATAAGATAAAAAAAATTAACAATATTAAACAAAAAGTTATAGCAACAATTTTTTTTTTGTTTTTGCTTTTCTAAGTTTGTTTGGAGTTTGATTGGTGTAAATGATCGTAAAAATAATGGTATTCCTGTAGTATAATGTCAAATTCATGTTCAGCTTGCAAAAAATAGTAAAAAAACGTATTGCAAGAACAAGTTATTCCAAAAAATATTTGAAAATTAATTATTAGAAAAGATAGAGGGTTTTGCATTCAGAAAAATTAATTGTGTAAGATAGAGAAAGTACAAAAATGCAAATAAAACAGCAAAAGAAAAAAAAATATGTTTATTATGAAAATCACACTGAACATTTTACCATTAAAAAATGATTTTCCTGAAAATCAAAGATAGAGGGTTTTGAATATAGGCCCTCGATATGTACTAAATTTTGTTTTCATTTTCTAAAATCAGGCAGTAAAAGTAGCATTAGAAACAACAATTTATTAAATAGTCTAGCTAAAAAATATGAAAAACTTTAAGACATATTTTTTACTACCACTATTTCTACCTTCACATTTTCTTAGCAATAGTTGTAGTCGTAGCAGAAATGCAAAATTAGAAAAGTAGCAAAGTTTTTAAATTTAATTTGCTACTAGGGTTGCCAGTTTTTAAATCAGAGAAATCAGTACATAAGAGAAAAAAAGTCAGTACAATCGCATAAAAAACAGTAAATATACTTTTTTAATATAAAAGTGCATATTGATAACATAAAAACCTTTAATCTTTTTTAAAACAAAACTTGAATTCATTCCATAATTTGAACAGTGACAAAATTTAATTAATAACACTAAATTTTTTCAAAACAATAGTTCAATTCCGTATATATTTTAAGTGGAAATACAAAGTGAATAACTAAAAATCTTAAACACAAGTTGTTAAAAATTCGATTCTTAACTTCTTGTTAGCTACTTGGTTCAATATTTTTAAAAGAAACATTAATTTTATTAAAAGCAAAATTGGAGTTCATTATGTCTGAAGCTTGAGACAATGTCTATATTGTGCTGTTTTGAGTTAGTTGTTGCATTACCAACATGTGAACTTATTATATTTTTTGAATATAAGTCAACATTAAATTAAATAAGAGTAGGTTTTTTATATCTACCAGCATAATTAGGCCCTAATCATGTAAAACGCAACGCAACGCCAAAGAATTACATTGAAAGCAAAAACAATGTCATAACTACTTTGCAATTTTGTTGTTGCTTTCTACAGAAATTCATGTACCGTTTTAATATTTTCAACGCCACAAGTTATGCAGCGTTTGTAATTTTAAAACGCAATGTGAATTTCTGCCAGATTTTTTTTTAATATTATTGAAATTACAAAATAAATTAAACATTCACGGAAATAAAAAATCGATCCACTAAGACGGGAAATAACAAATGCTTGAAATTTATACTTATATATGTATATTTATGTTTTCTTCAAGTTTGCATAAATTATTAATGGTTAAATGAACTACCTGATTTAAAAGCGCATATTCATGGCGACATCGCCACAAATTAAAAGGAATTCACATTTCATCAAATATGAACAACTTTGACTTTTATTCGAAAGATTTAAGTTACGTATTGTCGCTTTAACTCGATTAGTGGTCGTGGCCTTACTTCTTGTGCTGAGGTATTAAATAAAATACATTTTCGAATTCTTCTTAAAAACTCTTTCACTTTTCCCATAATCTGAAAAGAACAAAACTTGCAAAAAAGTTTCGAAATAGCTTTAAGTTTGTATTTTTAAAAGTTTTGCCTAAACCAAACGTTCTTAATCTCTATCAGAATAAAAAATCCATTAAAAAAAATTAAATTTACTCGTACAATTCATTCATACATAAATAAATAAATGACTATTTGTTAAGACAGGAACCCTTAAGCAGTAAATATACCAACTCTCACAAGTTGTAGCTGAAAAAAAACTAGTGAGGCTGCTGCTGCTGCCACTGCTGTCTACCTTTTAGCAATCATTGCTAGTGACAATAGCAATTGTAACATAGTGGCAATAATTCATTTTACCTACAGCAGCGCTTACTTTACAATTTAATGAGGCAATGCCATTGCAATTCAATGGTGGCCATTTTAGAAAAACGAAACGACAAACTAATGCCTAGAAACTCGTACTAACAACAATAATATACAATAATAGACCAGATGCATGCATGTGTGTTTGCATGAGAACAGTGAATGTGGCAAGTTAAACACATACTCATACTTACCACTCGAACTAAATGACATGTGGCGTTGCCAAGTGGTTTATTTGTAAGTCACATTTACTTTTCGCAAAGAAAAAGAAGAAAAAAAAAACGCAGTAGAACCATAAACTATAAAGGATTTTCTTTTAAGTGAAGCATCCTTGTTACCGAATCAAATGTTACAGCAATAAGAATTATTGTTTGTACTTTGTATGTTGTTGGGGGAAGAGAGCGAGTTCTACAATATAAAAGTAAGAAAATGCCAATTGTCGAAATACAAGTAGTATTTTATTTTCAAGTCGTTTTTCTTTTTCTATTTCTCTACTTTATTTTATCGATACTTACAATACGAGTAATTTTACACTTGATTGCTTTAAACGATGTATGAACTTGCACTCTCAATTTCGTTTATGCCACTAAAAACAAATGACACTTTAAGATGTTGGGAATTTAAGGGCCAAGTTTTGCAGTAAATGGTTAAAAGGTAGTTATAATTTAGTTTAAGAAAAAACGAGTTTTAATGTCGGTATAAAATGTTTAAGATTTTTTAAACGTTTGTAACTATAATTAGTATTGTGGTTATTTTATTGAACTGTTAATTGTTTTTAATCCAAATTTTGATATTTTTATCAGGCTTAAGTTCATTGAATTTAATTTTCATTAAATTATTTTTATGAAGAAAGGAATTTTACAACATGAAATTAATTAAAATTTATTGATAATTTTTCATTCTTGACTGAGCTGGGAATTGAACCCAGGTTTTCACGGGCAGGTTGCCCTGACTAGTTTTGATTGCAACCACACAATCTCTTCAGAGGGGTTTGCCGTTTACCACTCCCCGCCATTGACGACGGATGACGTCATTAGTCAAACATCAATCTTTAAACCAAATGTTATTTCACCTTGGTAGATCGAAATTTGCTTTTGAATGAATGATTTTCTATTTTAATTGATTTACATGTTCTTCCTTACTTCTTGTTTTTCGTACTTTCTGTCAAGAATTCTTCTTGAAATCCAAAGTACATTTTTTGTAACTAATTTATATTTTGATATTGAAAAAAAATTATAAGCACTTAGATAAGTGGGTATAAGGGTTCCTTGGGCAGACCATCATTTCTTGATCCAAACATGAATCATTCAAACATTTAGGTTCTAAGAAACGCCTTTGAGTATTTAAAAAAATGAAGGACGGACAATTTTAAATGAAAGGCTCTCCGGGGACACCATTATTCCTTGAGCTCAAAAATAATTATTCAAACAAGAAAGGTTTCAGAAACGCGTTTGAATATTTTCTAAAAATTAGGACTGAAAATCTTATCTTATTTATCGCCGAATTTAGGTTCTGTCTAGACTCTAGAAAAATTGCTCTTATAAACCGTTTCAAGCTGCTCTGCTGTGCATACATGATTTTAAAGCATTTTTGCTCCCATTGTTAAAGATAAGTGATCCCCAGACAAGAGATCCCCAGATAAGTGATCTCAGACCATTTTAAATTTAAATTAAAGGCTCTCCGGGGACACAATCATTCCTCGAGCCAAAAATTAATAATTCAAACATTGAAGTTTTCAGAAACGCGTTTAAGTATTTTCAAAATATAAGGACTGAAAATCTTATCTTATTTATCGCCACATTAAGGTTCCTTCTACCATCTAGAGAAATTGTTCTTTCGAGTTGCTCTGCTCTCCATACATAATCTTAAGGTCTATTTGTTCCCATTGTCCAGATAAGTGAACACAGAATATTTTAAATTTAAATTAAAGGCTCTCCGGGGACACAATCATTCCTCGAGCCAAAAATGAATCATTCAAACATTGACATTTTAGAAACGCGTTGGAGAATTTTCAAAAATTTAGGACTGACGATCTTATCTTATATATCGCCAAATTAATGTTCCGTCTAGACTCCAGAGAAATGGCTCTTTTGTACCGTTTCGAGTTGCTCTGCTCTCCAGAAATGGCTTTAAAGTTTGTTTGTTTGTTCCCATTGTTAAAGATAAGTGATCCCAGACCATTTTATATTTAAATTAAAGGCTCTCTGGGGACACCATCATTCGAAGATAATTGATCCCCAAAAAAATCGTTTTATTCGATGGGCATATGTTCGAAATAAGAATGAAAATTGACACATACAGATCGATCCAGATCCATACAAAGTTCATCAAGTACTGTGACATCTATTTTGATCGAGTTTTGAGCTGTAGTTTTTTCAAACACTAAGTTGTAAATACCTATTATTCACCTTTAAGGGCGCAACTAAGGAATTGAATTGATCTTGAACATTAATGGCGAACATGCTTTATAAACGATTGGGCGACGAAAGACTTTTTAAGGTCCCAGACAAATTTTAATGTAGTACAGGGTGTCAAGTTTTGCAGACCGTCTTGCAAATGCATCAGAATCCATTTAACCACCAATAACGACACGATCTCTTATATGTGTGCAATCTCAAAAATTCCCGTCAAACTTTTGGTCGAGGGGTCTTCCGCACTTTGAGCGACCTATATATCATCCTCGAATGTTAGAAGACTTAACTAAGAAGACTAAACATTTGTCACCACGAGACTCAGTAGACCGCAAGATCTGAGGTAATCTCCAGTACAGCTTGGGCTTAAACTTTATGTACTTCTTAAAAATGTCTGGTAGGAAGCTATGGTTTTAACACCTACACAGGAAAAAATGTTCACCAAAATTTTTTCAATTAAATCAAGTAATGCTGTTTCAAACAATCCTTTTAATTGTTTCAATTAATTTGCTTTAATTGAAAAAAAATTTTAGGATTGTTTTGTATATCTGCAAATATGAAAACATACACATACCGGTTTGTGATGAAAATCGATCGATTTCAAAACGTTCGTTTTTAAAAGGTGTGATGAATATCGATCGATCTTAAAAACCATTTCTGAAATATAGTCTTCTTCAGAATACAGTTCAACCAACATATATAATATAAAATTAAAAAGAAAATAGACAGGCAATAGAAAGACGATGTATTAGAAGTAAATTTTTTTAACATACTGAAAACGATATCATCGATTTCAAATCGTTTTGTTTTCTAAAACGATTTCCATCACATACATGTTAAACTTTAAAATATTTAATGTTGTATTAAATTTTTAGACAATTTTTTAATTGTTTCAATTAACTATGCTTCATAAAAAATTATTTTGATTTGTTTTTACGTTTTCGAATTATGTATAAACTCTTTGGCTTTTAGTGAAAGTGATTGATTTCAATTTAACCTTTTAATTGAAACTCAACAGCAAGAAAAGCTCAAACTTACAAATACGTTAATTGATATGATCATTTTCTTTGCAGTTTGAAAATCAGTACGAAATTTAATTAGTAGTGCAAATTTTTAACTCATATATTAATTGAAGTTAATTTTTAATTTTTGCTGCGTAGTCAAAAAGCTTGGCCATCAGTTGATGCAAGCTATAACGAGCAGCCGTTTAAAAGATGAAGATTTTTTGTTTCAGTAATTATATATTGAATCTTCATATATTAAATATGAACTAAGTGTTTTTTTATCATAAATTGGGATTATTAGCACATCATTAATAAATGAATTAATTAATAAATATTTCATTCCCGAAAATAATTTTTGATAATAAATTTGCATGTGCCCGGCAAAAAAAAAAAAAAAAAAAAAAAAAAAAAAAAAAATAAAAAACTGAAATGGCAAGCTGCTTTATTAAGCAACTTGTTTTTTTTTAAATTTGTTTTTTTTTTTCTATCCTCTTACAACTACAATTCGTGTTGGAAAAAACCCAGCCAATTGTAGGGGAATGTAAGAAAGAAAAAATTCACTATTTATTGTTGTGTCTTTGTTGAAGCTTTGATATTGTTACAAGTAAGAGCTGAGTGTTTAAAATTCTTATTCACTTTATGGTCTTACTTGTATAATATTTTTAGCTTTTCTAAAGTATTTGGAAAAAGTTTCCTGACGAGCTGGCCTAAGCAACCAGCGAAATGCGCATAGAAACTAGCTTTCCCACAACAATAAATTTCAGTGTTTTTTTATCATAAATTGGGATTATTAGCACATCATTAATAAATGAATTAATTAATGAACTAACAATAATTAATCAAATCTTATCCTAATATTTGCTTTATGTCCTAACAGTGCCAGACAAAAAGATTTCGTCATCACGGTTTCTGTTCACATATGTAGGTGTTTATCGCTCATCTGATTGGGTGAGTGCTGCAGTGTCTCTTCTCCTTAAGCGAGTGTGGCCGCCATAATTTAAAATATTTCGATCTAAAGGATTTGGGTGCAGTTCCAGCCTATTTAAATATTTTACTGCATATTTCATTATCATAGTTTTTACTAATGGCACATTGAGATTCTTGTGGATATTTGAGTTTTTGACGTACCAGGGAGCAGCTGTGATTATTCGAAGAAGTTTATTTAGAAGCCGAGGCAGTGCCCCATAACTGAATACCGTAGCACCAAATTGGCTTTAAGATAGAGTTGTAAAGTAGAAATTTGCAATCAACACCAAGAGCAGAATTTCTTCCAATAAGCCAGACAAACTAATCGAACTCATCAAAGAACTCTATAATGCAGCTTGTTGTCGAGTCTTACATGAAGGACAACTCGGCGAAGTTATCCCTGTTAATGTCGGTGTACGAGCAGGCTGCATTCTATCCCCACTCCTGTTCAACATTGTGCTAGATACTGTGATGCGACGTGCAACGGCTGCTAGAAGAGGTAAAACATGGGGTCTACAGGGCAGATTAGAGGATTTTGATTTTGCAGATGATCTTTGCTTACTCTCACACAACTTTAAGAAATGACGATGAAACTTAATATGATTCAAGAACTACGAAGGAAAGTCTTCCTAGAGATCAATTTCAACAAAACCAAATTCCAAGTAAATGGAAGTGAACTCCAGGAGGATCTGACGAGGATATAAAAAGCCGTACCATTAAGGAAAAACAGGCATTTAGTGCCCTTAGCCCTATATGCAGATGTTATCAGTACTCAATCAACACGAAACTGCGACTGTTCTCCTCAAACGTGACATCTAATCGGTTGTATGGATGCGAATCCTGGTACACATCTCAACGCCAGATCAACAGCCTACAGGTTTTTTGTCAAAAAATCGTTTACCATTTTCTGAGCAACGGTAATATCTAATATTGAGCTCTAGAGAAAAGCAAACCGAACACCCCTGAAATGGGAAATCCTAAAAAGAAAATGTTGTTGACTGGGTAATATTCTGAGAAGACCACCAGGAGATATTGCAAGAACGGCAATAGACTGGAACCTATAAGGCAGTAGACGACCAGGAAGGCCAGCCCACACGTAAAATCGGCAAGAAAAAGCTGGGGTGAAATAAAAAAGTTGGCAAAAGACAGATCAGAATAGAAGAAATTCGTTGTGGCCCTTTGTTCCACTATGGAACCTTAGGATGGAATATATATATATATATATATATATATACAAAAATCAACCTACGATTAAGTTGTGCCCATATTACGGTTTGAGTTGTAACCTCACTTAAGTTGAAACTTAACAACTAACCTGCTAGGGATGAGATGTAATTGTTCGTTGTTTGACGTTTGACGCACTAACACATAGTGTTTAAGAGTAATACAAAACTGAAAAATTTCAACTGAACTAGAGTTGAGTGGAAAATCGTAATAGGGGTGTTACTGCCTGTTCATCTATTTCTGAACGAAGGCTTCGTTCGCTTAACTTACATATAAAACAAAAACAAATTATAAAATATTGTTTTTTTTTTAAATGTAAGTAAAGCGAACGAAGTCTTCGTTTGAAATCTATGAACAGTCCATTATGTATATATATATATATATATATATATACAAAGAACAGCCTACGATTAAGTTGTGCCCATATTACGGTTTGAGTTGTAACCTCACTTAAGTTGAAACTTAACAACTAACCTGCTAGGGATGAGATGTAAATGTTTGTTGAGTGGAAAATCGTAATAGGGGTATTACTGCCTGTTCATCTATTTCTGAACGAAGGCTTCGTTCGCTTAACTTACATTTAAAACAAAAACAAATTATAAAATATTGTTTTTTTTTTAAATGTAAGTAAAGCGAACGAAGTCTTCGTTTGAAATCTATGAACATTCCATTAATCTTCAATTGAACTATAACCTGAATCTATGTGTTAATCGCCAGTTAACCTCAACTAAATAACGTTAACACTCTTAAACCAGTACTTTTCGAACTAACCATTTTATAAATAGAAAAACTTTATCAGGTAGAGGATTTTTGTTGAAGAACATTCTTTATCAATAATGTCACTTTTATACGAAAACGTACAATTTTATTTTACTTCCTAAAGCAGACGACATTAATCGTCGTTTAAATTAACTTAAACGTTTTAAGCTGGAAGACAATAAAAGAAATAACATGTAATTGTTATAATACTAAAGTAAACTCAGAATTTCTATTTCTTAAACCGAAAATATACGATTTCAATTCAATTTCCTCACTATCATAATCTCATACGAGTACATTGTTAGTTTTTGTCTAGCAGATTATTGAAAACTAAAAATTATTAACAAAATTTTGAACAGGAAAAAAAACTATTGTTTTAAAGATTTATGTTCTCTGATTACACACAATTGGTAACATTTATTCTGTTCATTCGTTCATATTCGCCAAATGTTAGTATTTTAGCCATTTATCATGATAGGCTGTCTAATGTACACCAGAATTACTTTAACTATGTAGTGCAATATTTTCTGTCTGTCTATCCGTCTGTCTGCCTGGTGTTGGTTGCTGGCTCTTGTTGTTTCAATTGGTTGCAACTAAAACTTGATATTACCACATCAACAGTTTTCATCAAACAAAAATTACTAGACAACTACGAAACATGTTATTTCTGTTAAAAGCTGATTTTATTTGTTGCTGTTGTTTTCATTCAGCGGAAATTTTATCATGTTCATCTACGTCATTGCCATCATCAATGGGATTTTTCATTGATGTAGTTGTTGTTGTTCTTAGTTTTTGTCGTTGCTGGGAAGTAGAGGAAAACATTTTTTCTTTGTTAGTTTTGAGATTATATTCTATTGACGCTGGAATTAAGTTTAAAGTCACAAAGATTTTAAAATGATTTCTTATATTTTCAAGTTTTTTGTTGGAAAAATTAAAGTTAAGTGGATTAAATGCGAACTATTCGCTTGAGAAGCTTTTATAGAGAGAATTCGGAAACGAATCTATATAAAAAACGGACAAGGAACAAGTAGAATATAGAACCTTCAGAACCGGTCTAGACGTGCGAGTTAGATTCCATTGTGGATAAAAAACTAAACAATTCTAGATCGACCGGAGATAATAGGCTTAAGTTCAAAGGAATGCCGTTTGGCAGAAGTTCATTGCGACTATGTCCAGGAACTTATAAAAGTGGAGATGCTCTATTTATTTTTAAGTTAAAATTTTCTTTGGACTTTTTCATAAGATGCCCGTATTTATAAAAGAGAAACAACTTAAATTTTTGCTCGAAAAATCAGATGAGAGTTTTAAATCGCCTTAGGACTCGTATTACCCTCCGCTACTAGTAGTGAATGTGGGTTTACTAAGTCTGGCATTCCGTGTGAAACTTTTTTAATAGTCCTCTAATTCATCGTCCAGACGTGCAATTTTTGTTGCAGAAGTTCTTGAGTTTATTGGTGAGAGGGGTGAGAAGATTGGGGAGGGGAACTCAGTTTCATGTACTCTGCAATTCTGTTTTGTTTTGTAATTCTCACACTTTTTAACTTAAAGTTGGCTGTAGGTCTATTTGTATTTATATATATTTTAATTATATATTAACTCCCAGTGTTCCCATAAGGACGTATGGCCCTAATTGCGGATAATTATTCGGACACTAACATCTATGTCGGCGCCCGAATTATTATCTGCATGTGATGAGCGTAGCTAAATGCTACCGGATGCATCACAGGTGGCGGATAGTGGTACGTTACGCAGATGTAGGGGTAGCTGCTTTATGCTGTCGCAGACAATCAGCAGCTCCGATAGTAGAGTCTCCGTGGGATATCGGGTTAAAACGATTTCTACCTGATACTTTAAATTACATGGCGAGTCGTTGGTGCCATCCAAAAACGTCTACAAGCGGGCGTCTGTTCTTGCATCAAGTGGCTCGCTATATAAATGTTCTCCACGCCTGTCTGGTAGGCTTAGCTAGCAGCCCTAGAACCAAACTAAGATGCTTTAGCCCAAGCCGCTAATCCTCCGAAGCTTAAATTATTAATGAATCTGTATTTATATACCAAATATAAAAAGGAGAAGAAAGATAACATAAAATTACAAAATTGCAACATTATGACTTCATAAGCTGGACACTAATGCAATTTTAAAGCAGAATTTTCAAAAATTGCAGCAACGAAAATTGCAAGTCTGAACGATGACTAAGATGCCACATAGTTTATATATTCTGGGTCCATGAGTTATTCTCATTCGATTTAGCGATGTCCGTCCATCTGTCTGCCTGTTGAAAACACGCTCACCTTCGTAAAACTCAAAAGAAAAGAACAATATTGGTGTTAAATTGTTGTTAGATATTTTAAGCAGATTAGGATTCCAGCAAAATCGGTTTAGAAGGATAAGAGCTATGAATCCGAATGTGGAATCATTACCCTAAAAAAATTTATCTTTTGTTGCATAAACTAACACAACTAGTGGCGGAATGCACATATTGATATCAGATTTTGCACTTGCTGGTTCTGAAATACTAACAAAATCTACAATAGAATATGAAGATCTGAATGGAGTCCAAACAAATTTTCTTTAGGCTACATGTATTAAAATCAAATTTAATGATGGTGAAATAATTGTGTCTGCAATATATTTTCCTCCTCGATACTCAGTAAAATGTCAATATTATGAAAAATTTTTTAACATGCTTGGACCGCGTTTTATTGCTGGTGGAGATTTAAACGCTAAGCACCCTTGGTGGGGTAGTAGACTAATTAATCCAAAAGGTACTGAGCTTTATAAATGCATATCTCTTAAAAAATTATCAGTTTTGTCAACTGGCTCGCCCACTCACTGGCCAAGCGATCATCGGAGAAATCCCGACTTATTGATTTGGTTGTTTACTCGGGTATACCATCATATAAACTAGAAATTAAAGGTAGCAATGAATTGAGTTCTGATCACACTCCTTTGTTTCTAAATGTTAATGTCTCAACGTCGTTAAAACTCAAACAAAAAATTTTGTCCCCATATACAACTGTTCAACAATTTCAGCAATATCTAGATGAAAATATAAGATTAAATGTAAGTCTAAAAAATGAATCCGAGCTTGACCAGGCGGTTGAAAATTTTACGACTCACATTTATAATGCCGCTCATTTAGCAACACCAAATGAAGAATCTTAACCTCACCAAAACTCTAATATGCATATTTCCTTTGAAGTCCGACAGAAAATTAGAGAAAAACGAAATTTGAGGAAAAGATGGCAAATAAGTAGGAATTTGTATGATAAACAAATTTTTAACAAGGCTTGTAAAGAACTTAAAATACTACTTTCAAATCATAAAAATGAACGAACTTCAAAATTTATTGACAAAATCAACAACTCAAGATACGCTGAGCATCTTCTTTGGAAAACGACCAAATTTCTAAAACGGCCAATAAAAAAATCAATTATACTGAAAAACCGGATGGTATGTGGTGCAGAACAGATAAAGATACTGCAGATACGTTTGCTGATCATTTAAAAAACACTTTTGTGCAATTTTTGTTTAGCTCTAATACACATCAGGAAGAAATAGCAGATTTTTTAAACTGCCCGCTACAAATGGATTTTCCTATCAATTTTTGTACCCCTAGCGAAGTGAAGAATGAAATTAAAATTCTTAATAAAAAGAAAAGCCCTGGATATGACCTTATAGGCGCGAATGTTGACAGTAGTCTATTAACAGGTGTTACGAGGGAAGTTCGAAAAGTCACGGTCTTATTGATCTGCCCTCGTATATTACGACATGATATATTATATCATCGCTTTGATGACAGTTATTCATCGCACTGATGTCAGTTTGTCATCGCACTGAAGACAGTTTGCCATCGTACTGATGGCAGTTTGTCATCGTACTGATGGCAGTTTGTCATCGCACTAATGACACTTTGTCATCGCTCTAATAACAGTTTATCATCGCTTTAATGACAGTTTGTCATCTTATGTCATCGCAGTGATGACATGATATATTATGTTATCGCACTGATGACAGTTCGCCTTCGCATTGAAGAACATGATATATTATGTCATCGCACTGATGCGTTATGACGCCTTTTCCATCGGTGTACAAAAATTGTGGCATCGAATTAATATCAAAATAATAACAAAATTTTACGATGACGTTCGTCATTGGATTGATGTCACTTTTTGCCTTATTGGTGACATTTGTAGTAACATTGATGTCACAATTCTGATGTTAGGGCATTATCAATATGATTCATGCTTGACGTCGCTTATAATAGAAAGAGTGTTTTGTGTTAATGACAATTTTAAATTTAATTTTTGTGGATGGTTTTTATTCCGTTCCAAGCCTTTGAAGAACTCCATTACCGTAGAGTATCCCGCGCAGAAGTGTAAGTCTAAGGTTATAACTAATTGAATTGTAAATTTGGAATTGTTGATCATGTGAAAAGATTGTCTATTTGAAAATAAACATAAGTGAAAGCCCCTGCATAAACAAAGCCAAGAACGACATTATAGGATCCAGGTAGGACCTAAGCAGAGAATTTATCTTAATGCTAGGATTAAAAGAAACTTGCATTTTCCATATTTGCTTTTGGAGGAACTCAGGCTATAACGAACTTTTTGAACTCAAAATATAGTAGTTCCCTTATGAACTGGTACTTTGTAATACATTATAAACTATTCTTAAACTGTTCTTAACTGAACAAAAATGTATCATACTTATATTAATTTCTTTTTTCCCTAGCCATTTCTCACATTCTTACTAGACCTAGTTCATAGTTTTCATTTTCATTTTTGCATGTCTTCCTTGTATCCATTTGACATTTGTGTTCGTGTTCTTTGTGATTGGCCGTTGTTGTAAAAGTTGGTTAACATTTTATTTCCACGTTGGTTTTGCTGACTCTTTTTGACAAATTCGGCGTAAAATGTCAAAACATTCCTTTAACTGTCATGTTATTTTAATGTTTTGCTTATTGTTCATTTCACGTACAAGCTCTCATCGTACACAAATTCTGTTTATATGTGTGTATGTAGATGATGTTGCTTGGCTCACAAATGATTCCTTGAAATCATGTTCATGTTCCAGCTAGCAATCGAGAGTGGCCAGGAAAAGGGCAATAAAATAATTTTAAATAGAATAAAATCAAATTATAAAACAGCTGGTCTCCTCATTAGGCAAGCATTAAAAGAGTCTATTAGCTTATTTGAAATCATAATTTACATTTAAGTTTCTTATTTTTTTTCTTTTTCAGTTTTGGCTGAACTTAATTTATGCTACAATTTCCCTTTAAACATTCGAACATTAATTCTGAATCACCAGGAAAAAAAACGATCTAAGAAGTGGAAAGAAACTACAAACTAAACAATTTGCTTAAAATACAAATAAGACAAATAATTTTAACTATCAGCAACAAAAGGCCAACAATAGATACAACATCAAGAGCAACATCATTGAACAGCTACAACAACTACAAATCGTTGTTCAATGATGATTGATTAGAAACAATTTTCAATTTCGTCCTAAACATTTGCAAAATAGAAGGAGAAAAAAAAACAAACCAACAACCAAACAGCCATGACTTTGCCTCATACAAGGTTAGCGGTTAAAGCCCAGCAAAATGTTTAAGAACTATTTACCAGTCGAGATGTTGACAGAGATTCTTTAAAAAAGGGCTTTTTTGTTAAGGAAAATACGAGAAATCTTAAAAAAGAACGTAATAATAAAATTCAAGGATACATTTTTATAGAGCAAATGGGTATACAAAAATTGTAGTATTCATTTAAGCTTTTAAGAAATCTTATCGTATTGTCTCTGGGTGCACACTATGCAAGTTTTCTTTCAGAGAGTGTTATTGATGAGAAGGAAGAGAATAGTAGCATGTACTTTTCCCCTCTCACCCATAAACTCAGACTTTCTGAATGAAAACTTTCATAGTGTGAACTCAGACTTTCTCAAAATTTCGTTCATACATAATATTAAAAAAGCTATTGAATTTTTAATATATTAAAAAATAAACTATTTATTTAAGAATATTACAAGTTTTGTTAAAGATTCTTAGTTTTCTTCAATATCTTGTAAAGCAGCTTTTTAATGGCTCTTGTTAATATTCTATGAAATGCAGTGCCTAAAATCTTTATTTAAAAATTTTTCGTAAGCTTTTAGTAGAGCTTTAGTATTTTAGCAGAGAGAAATTTTCTTAAATATAACTACAAGTTTTTTCAGAATTCTTTACTTCTGAAAGCTTTACCTAGAGCGTACTTTTAAGCTTTTGGGGAAATTCACAAGTTTTCTTAAAGTCAAATAGATTTGTTCAAGGCTTCCTGACAATATAAATAAATATTTTGTAAAGCAGCTTTTTAATGACTTCTGTTAATATTTTATGGAACACTTTATTGTAAAGTTTTTCCAAAAGCTTTAAGCAGATCTTTAGTATTTTAGCAGAGAGAAATTTTCTTAAAGAAAACTACAAGATTTCTTCAGGATTCTTTATTTTTTGAAAACTTTCTCTTTAGCGTACTTTTAAGCTTTTGGGAAAGCTGTTTTTTCAGCTAAATATTAAGGGCAGATATTTAACGAAACCCGTAATGTACTATACTTTATGGTCTTTTAAAGCTTTTTTTTTTTTAGGAAATAAAAGATTTTCTGTTAACTGTAAAGTAGTAAGATATTATGAGGCCATTTGAAGAAGCTAAAAAACTTCTTAAATTTTTGGAGATAGAAGCCCTTTTTAAAAATAGCCACAAGCTTTTAAAAAGCTTTTGATAGCTACTTTTAAGGAAGCCTAAGACAAGGTCTACCGCCTTTTAATAAGCTTCTTTAAAAAAGGCTAATAATTTTTTAAGCTTCATTAAAATTATATTATATAATAGCTATTAAAAGATTTTTACCACCTTTTTAAGCTTTTTAAAGACATTCCATCAAGCTTCTTTATGAAATCAATATTGAAAACAGCTTTTTTAGTTTCGTTGGCTAAAGAATTCAGAATTTTTCGTTGGGTCATCTCTTTCTTCCTTGTTGGTCGTTTGGCTCGTTTGCTGTCGTTTGGTGTTGTGGTCATGATTGACTGATGTTGAATGATGAAGAAAATTTGTAGCTTTAGGGAGGTAAATGAATACAACAGCATGATTTGATTTAAACATTGTTTGTTTTAATAATTTCTTCCTCACTCCGCTTCCTTCACTCACCACTTGAGCTTTCCTATCTTTTGCTATGGTACGACTACTTAACTATGCGCGATTTAGACATGGCTGTGAAAATCAAGAAGATGAGACAGGCACAGTTTTTCTGCTTTTTTTTTTTTGTAAACTTAAAACTTTTGTAAAAGTCTTGCTATTTTTGTTGTTGTTGTTATTGTTTCTTTTGTGCCTAAAACAAATGCAGAAACTATTAGTTTTTAATTTCATGCTGCTGGATTCACTTCAAGTTAAAAATGATTTTAATTTAATTTTCAATCGGCCGCAATAAGTTTTAATTTGTCCTAAAGGCATGAAATTGAACGTGAAATTTATTAAATGGCTTATTACTAACGAGGGTTGGGTATTGAGTAATTGGCGGGTAGAAGGGGGGGGGGGGGGGGTGGATACGTTCCAATATAAGCAAACGGTGGTATTTGATGGGTTACAATTGCTTCATTTAAGAAATATGTATAAACGATTTTCGTTTGTTTTTCAGATTGATTTTCTGTCTATTTTCGATATTTTGAGGAATTTTATAAGAGATCTCATATTAGGTTAATTTTCGCTTAAAAAGACTTCATTTAGGAAATGTAGCTGATTTTATATATATTTTTTTTATTTTCAAATAAAATTTAATATTTTAATGGTTTTTTGAGAGATCACAAATCAAGCTTAATTTCCCTTAAAATCAGTTTATTTAAATAGATATCTTATTAAAGATTTTGTGATCATATTTTTTACTGGTGGCACATTGAGTTCTTTGTGAACTTCCGAGTGTTTTACATACCAGGAAGCGGAATTTTGTTTTGGCGCCTTTGGATTGTTTTGTATATTGAAGGCCAAGGCAGTGTGCCAGAATCAGCAGGGAATCCGTAAATATGCAATTGCATGTTATTCCTTTTGCTACCAATGAAGGCAGAAGCATAATATTTATCCATTAAGAGCTTTCTATTAAATTTGACATCAATTTGTTAACGCAAGTTTTTGCATATTTTACCCTTTACAGCATTTTTTTTTGCATATTTTACTTAAAAGAGCATTTTTGTAGCATTTTTTAGATTTGTAACGCATATTTTACCTTTTTGAAGCAGATTTTGATACATGTACAAATTTCCGTCCGTCCATGTTACCCTTGGGCGCAAGGTATAAATTACAATTTTGTAGATTATTTGATAAAATTTGTTTAACATTTGTAAATTGCCATAAAAACGAAGCCTATTTCAATGATTAGAATCAGTTTATAATATCACATAATCCGAAGTGAACTCTTTGTGTTTTTAAACCATCTAATTATGTTCGTATTGAGATACAATTCGGTTGAAAAATATTTTACTGCAAATAAGATTCTTTTTGGAATCGTTTTATAATTGACCATAGCTCCCATCCGTAAAAAGCTTTAACTTCCTTTTAATGCTTGAATTAATATACAAATTAGCGACCGTCCTTAAAATCCCTTTAAGGCAAAAAATGTCATAAAGATGGTGTTCAAATAGCTCTTATATGAAATTTAGCCTCACAATATAACTTTGTTTTGGTGAGCCCATGACTGCCCATCGGTTCTAAATAGGGTTCAATCTCAAAAAATAGTCTATAAATATGTGCTATGGGGCATGAGCATTACAGATTTTTTGGACATATTTACTGTTTTCATGGAGATCATATATAATGATTATTTCGGGCAAAAGGTGTCGATTTTAGATTTTTATAGGCTTTAACATCCCTCATTTTGCTTTTGATTTGCTGGCAACACTTAGAAATAATAACGACACGTTGCCTTCAAACGGAAAAAGTATAAAATAAATAAAGATGAATTTTATACAGAATATAAAGAAAATCACAGCGAACAATTCTGCAACACTTACTCTAAAATTTAATTTTTTGAGCTATCGACGTTGCAGCAAATGAACGATATAAAATCCGACATTAATAGCATATTCGCACGGCAGCGTATTTTCGTAATTCGCTCTCTTATTCGTAATTCACAGGTCCAAATTACATAATTCGTCATACAAAATTTTGAAAGCGGATTATCTCATTTGTACGTAATTCTATATTTATTACCCTGTGGATTACTTCAAAATCAATGTGAGCTCTAATTTTTATCGGTTTTTGACCATCACCAGCTGTCAAAGCATTAAAAAATAAAAAGAAATAATAACATAAACAAAGAAAAGTAAGCAAGCAAAGAAGTAAAGGAAGTAAATTTATATAAATTTACTTTAGTTAACTCAAAAAAAGGAATGAAATCAAAAAAATAAATTATAAAAAAAATATTGATAAGAAGAAGGTTATTCGCAAAATTGGCAGAGGACACGAGTATGGTTATAGACAACCTGTTGAATGTACAGGAAATATATTTGCAGCTTTTGAAAGAGATTTAAGTAGTATATGGCTATTTTTCCGGCAACCGCGTAGCTCGCCTATTTTTTCTTGCCATATCTCCAACAATACCAGCTCGCTGCATTGACTCGATTTGCTTACAGCTTTTCTATTTACTTTCTTTGAAATAATATTTTTAACTTACTTTTTCTTTCCATTCTTAACACATGTAACATCAAACAAAAAATTAAATTTAGCAATAAACAAAAATAAGAAGAAGAACTGTCAAAACTGATTCCGAAAGTGCCGTGCGAACACGGTAATCCAAATAAGTAATAAACATAGAGAGCGAAGTAATCCAAAGCACCGTGCGAACATGCTATAAGGCCCTTATCATGTAAAACGAAACGTAACGCCAAAGAATTACATTGAAAGCACAAACAATGTCATACAAATTTTGTAATTTTGTTGTTGCTTTCTACAGAAATTCATGTACCGTTTTAAAAATTTCAACGCCTCAAGTTATGCAGCGTTTGAAATTTTAAAACGCAATGTGAATTTCTGTAGAAAGCAACAACAAAATTATAAAATATTTTTGACATTGTTTGTGCTTTCAATGTAATTCTTTGGCGTTGCCTTGCGTTTTACATGATTAGAGCCTAAGACACATTTAGTAAGTGATTATCAAGGCCTGGCTTTTTATGCAGTTTAAATCGCGTTTTATGTGCATAAAACATGCACTAAAAATAGAAAAATATGCGCTTCAAATTGTAAAAATGTGCACTTCAAATTATTTGTAACACATTTGTTAATGATTAAAAAAACATTAATATAGGGTACGTTCGCAAATGCATCACTGCGCTGCATCAGTGATTTCAAATGTTTAAATATATATCAATGAAGTAGATGTGGACCAAAAAATTGTCATATACTCCACAAAAATAATAGTCAAACAATAAAAATAAATTATAATTGCCTTTTTGTCGGCATTGAAAAAAGTTTGCTTTTCTGATGCAGCGCAGTGATGCATTTACGAACGTAACCATAACAAGAGAAACAAAAATAGCACGAAAACGTTAAAATTTAGTCTTATAAACGAAAATAAGTTACGATAAACACAAAAGTGGAAGTTAAAATAAAGTGAAGCACAAAAATATAAAGTAAATTAAGTCACTTGTTAGATAGATTTTTGAACTACATATAAATAAAGGGTGTCCCAACTAGAACGCAATTTTTAAATTTTAAATAAAACACAGATATTTAAAAAAAAAATCGTGAAACTTTATCATATCGTAAAGTAGACAATATGAGGTTATGTATGGAACAATATATCGTGCAGATGGCCGCCGCGGCTTTGCTGGCACACACGCGATCTTTTAATGAAATTTTCAATGACCTTTTTGCATAAATGCTGCGGTATTTCATTAATTCAGCGTCCAATTTCCTCTTTTAAGGCTTGAGTCGTCGTCGGCTTATTCGCGTAAACCATCGACTTCAAAAAACCCCAAAGAAAAAAATCTAAAGGTGTTAAATCGCACGATCTCGTCACTGAAGATGATTTTATCGGCAAAATCAGCATTTTCATGTTGTCTCTCCAATACCCAATTAACGAACTCCCTTCGCTGTCCATGGTCAGCTGGCTTCAGTGCATGAGTCAATTGAACTTTGTATGCATGAAGATGCAAATCTTTCGTCAAAATTCGCTGTATAGTGGATTTGGAGACACCAATTTGCTGAGCTCGGTGTCGAATTGAGGTGGATGGAGTTTGAGCGACATCATCACGTTCAGCTGCGACATTTTCGGTCGATCGACCTGGTCGAAGGCGCGTTGTTGTCTTTACATCACTAACAGACCCAGTTTCGGCAAATTTATCCATTAATCTCTTTACAGTTGACTCTTTTGGAGCATTATTGTGACCCCAAATTGATCGCAATTTGCGAACTGTAGCGGCAAAACTTTCACCATTTTGGTAAAACAATTTCACAATGAGAATGCGTTGTTCATTCGTGTAGCGCTCCATTTTTACTAACCTCGTACCTTCTACTAGCAAACAATAACAATTGTTCAAATGTCAAACAATGACACTTCGAATGGCTCCAAATTTAAAAATTGCGTTCTAGTTGGGACACCCTTCACAATTAAGAACAATAACAACAGATTTTGTTTATATAAATAAATAAAAATTTTTGAATGTAAATTTAAGGCAGCTTGGCCTCAAAGTGCTTTTAAACATGGAATTTGCCCGTTCAATGCGACGGAAGTAATCGCTACATGATTTAGTGCTGCTAGTTCCTTTGTGGTATATTAATTTTTCACTACGCTGTTTTCGTAAAAATTTTAATTAAATATGCCAGCAGTTTGTTTTATTGTTTTGCATCCCAAAATTTTCTAAAATCTTTATCAAATTAATTTGTTTACTAAAGTTACCTTCCACTGCATACATTTTATTTATCGCATTATCAATTACGAACAAAATTTATGTAATTTCACAATAGCCTCAAAGATAAATCCATAATTTGAAGACACAAACATTATCTGAGCTTTTATATTTGATAAATTTGCTTTTTTTAATAAAACATCGTTGAATCCTTCCACCACATCCTTGAATTGGTCAATACTTTTATCATAATAAATAACATCTTTCAACCACGTTTCCCAACTGGGTTTTATAGACTGTGGAGGAAGAAATAAATGGGGATCCTTCTCTTGATATGCATCAAATCACGAGGAGCTTTGCAAAATTTTTTTCCTGTAAGAAATCTATAAATAAATATCATCGAAGTTGCCTCTTATCTCTTTTGCAACACGATGCATCGCAAAATAAAACAAGTTTTGTCATGAAAATATACAACATAAATATGCAATGTCAGCAATATATGCATTTAAAGCAAAATATGCACAAATATGCACTAACAAGTCGATGACATTTTTCTTCAAATATCACAAAGAAAAAAATTATTAAAATTTTAAAATCAAAGCCTTTTTTTGTTTAAAACAGGCCCTACAAACGAATTTGCATATTCAAACAATTTATGCATTTCGTTTATTGAAAAAAAAACTCCGATTTTTTGCAACAAATAGTTGTTATTATTGGTTAAATTTGTGTTCGATATTAAAAAGATTTCAAACAAAAAATTTACTGAATCAAACAAAAAAGTTTACTGAATTAAATAAAAATTTCAAAACAAATAATTTTGCTGTATCCGTGAAGAGCGGCAGCTGGGGTTGGGACACTTTTTTTTTTTTTTTTTTTTTTTTTTTTTTTTTTTTTAAATAATTTCCTAACATCATTCGTCTTATTGTATACATTGCTTCTTTACCCCTCACTCTCGCTACCGTATCCTTTCCTTGGATACAGAAGAAGAAATCTCAATTAAAAAAAAAAAAACAGCAGCACTACGACCCGATAGGGTTTTCATCATCATCTTACTTTCAAAATTTGCTGTATTTAACTAAACAATTTTAAAAATTTGAATACGGGATTTTTTTTTATCAACTTTGAAACCAACCAAAAAATTCTGTTATTTGAGTTGCTATTGTGTCGACACAAACATTGAATGCACACAATCAGGGCGCCGGCGAAAATTCGCCAGACGCGGCGAAGTTTAACTAGATTTAATTCTATTTCATACGCCGGCGAACGACGAATAAATCGGTCACCTAGTACTGTTTGGTTTTAGTTAAGAAGTAGTTTAGTAAATAAAGTTCCTTTTTACTTAAATAATTTTTTTTTTTTTTTATTCTATAACACATAAAATAAGTATACAAAGTATTTGGCTATAAAAATAGTTTTTAGTTGTGTTTTTGATTATGTTTTTATTTTAAAGCTTTATTTTTTTTAACATGGTCACTCTATTCCTCTCTTTGTACAAACAGTAATCAACTTTCTCAATTATAAAAGCTGCCAGCTATTCGTCGTTATTGTGCTTCATACGACGAATTTACTCAGCGAATTTTTACGGAAAAATTCGTCGTGTAGGGCGAAATTCGTCGTTCGTCCCAGTTGTGTTCCTAGCATAAAGTAGTGTTGCTTACGATCAAAAAAAATTTAAAAAAAAAAACGAAAACTTTAAAGAGCCTTAAATATTTCATACAAAATTATTAAAAGTTGACACCAATAAGCGCGTATATGATATTTCTTTATAGTTGTCAACATTTTTGTTGCTAAAATCAAACAAAAATATTAATAGAAACAGTAAAACAAATTTGCTGAAATTTAAAAAATTAAAAAAAGCGTTTGCTTGAAATTACTTTAGCAATATTTTTTTCTGTGCATGATTCGCAAAGCTATTTAGTTTCTGTTGATCTCAGACTAACGACATCAAATACGCATTGCATAAAAATCCGGGCCTTGGTGATTATATAATATGGCCTTATTATTAACGCTCCATAAAGGAGAAAACTAACGGGCAACTTCAAACTATTTATGCTTAAAATTATATGCTGAAGAAAATCTTGATGATTTAAGATTTCTAACGATTTTCGTTTAAACTTTGAAATTTGTAGGAATTTTTGTTCGCTTAAAAGTTTCTTATCCAATGTGGAATTCAAAGCCAACTTAATTTTAATTGAAATGGTTTTATCAATCTTATTCTCTTTTTTTATACAGCAGAATAATTTCATTAAACTTATCTTTTTCGAATTAATGAACTAAAGAATTTTGAATGTAAATTAAAATTTCACTTATAAACTTGTATATAAAAGTGGCAATTCATTTTATTCTTTTTTTGTTGTTGTAAATTTCGAACAATAAATATTTAACCCTTTCACATGCTAAAGCAAAATTCTTTTAACGTTTTTTTGACCTTTTTTTTTTCTTTCTTAAATATTATTTCTTTAACAAATTTGACCAATTTTGGTTGTATTGGACAGTTTAAAGAAGCAAAAGAAAAAGGAAGAAAAAAGATTATGTTTTCACTGAATTTGGTCAAAAGTCATTTACGTGTTTTTAGCAGTAGCGTTTTTTGGTTTTTTTTTCTGTTTTAGTTCATTGCATCTTTGAAATTTGCAGCTGACTTTTAGAAGCTCCGAAAGAATAAACATTCAACCGAACAGATAAAACCCAAGAAGCAGCAAAGTCAACCATCATCCAACATGTTTTGTAGGAATTGTTAATTTCACTTAAATGACCTTAAGACGAAGGCTCATCTGCCATTAAGACCAACAAAACTTGTCGAAAAAAAACGTTGCAGCCACCAACTATGAATAATCCAACAGAAAAAAACAGCCAACCAAATGGGATGCAATGCGATGACACCGGTACATTGTGGCAAAATGACAAATTGAATAATGTTTATTTTGTTTGGAGGAAAACAAAGTTAAATGAAAAATTGTTTAAAAATAATAAAACAAGACAATACAATCCCCAGCCCAACATTTTTACACATATTCTCCAGCATTATTTCCTCAACATTGGCCTGGTCACAAAAAAAAAGCAGCTTTAGTTCGTATGTTTTATTAAGAGTTGGATAATTTATAAAGAAAAGTCGGCAGGAGAAATGCAAACAAAAGGAATGGAAGAAAGCTGATCTTCCTTTTTGTTAATAAACTTTCAAAGATCAAATAAAAATCATGGTGTTTCAGAATGATAAAATTTTTGGGGGAAATAAAATTAAAACTAAAACAAATAAATAAGTCAAGGAAAAATGAGTTGCTTTATTGTAGATCTAAAAGGACGCAAATGTACGGAAAGGGTGAATTTATTAGTAGACGACTTGGAAGAACTCTTCCTCTGATAAGTCGGCTTAAATTAAGTCTTTTGCGTCGACTATAGTCAAGTCTACACAGAAAAACTTCTGGCCAATTTTCATCAGTTAAACCGTTAATCAAAACTACAATCAGTTTTAATTAAAAATTTAATCAAGTGAATTAAATGTATATCAACAACATTACTTCAGAAAATGTTAATATAAAAAAAAAAAAAAAATTAAATTTAATTGATACTACACTCACAGAAAAATTCATCTTCATTTTGATGATGCCCTAACATCAATGTTATTACAAATGGCATGAATGAGCAAAAAGTAACATCAATCAAATAACGACCATCATCAAAAAATTTTGTCATATTTTATACGTCATCTATGCTATGACTACAGTGACATCAATTTAATGTCACATTTTATGTATTAACATTATTTTCTTGTTTAAAAAGTAAAATAAGAAGCAAAAATTCCCATATTTTATTTTTAAAGTAGAATAAACATGCAAACCAAATTGGGCATGTCTTTTAATTGAGAGTTCGTCTGTGAACAAAGGGCGGAATACAACAAAAGTGAAACAAACATGTGCAGCGAGTAAGTAAATAAGTCGATCCCAATGACAAAAAGTCATTAAATTGAGTATATTGAGTCGTTTCTACGATGTAACTGAGTCATCGCACTGATGACATGTTTTATTAAACTGACTCCAATTCGCCATATCTGTGATGAGTCAACCCATTGATGACACAATTTAAATTTTTGACCCTTATGACAGTTTCAGTAATGTTGAGGCTGACATCACAATGATTAAAACTGGCATGGAGTCAAAAACGAGACACTTGCTATAGTTCTGATATCAAAATACATCAGCATTATGACGCTGTTTCTATCAGTTT
Organism: Pollenia amentaria; assembly: GCA_943735925.1. Taxonomy (NCBI): domain Eukaryota; kingdom Metazoa; phylum Arthropoda; class Insecta; order Diptera; family Polleniidae; genus Pollenia; species Pollenia amentaria. Next base: position 202,962,827 of record OX031009.1, on the reverse strand, counting down.
ATTACTTTCTTTACTGGTGCTAATTTAATTAATGTTTTAATCAATATCACATATTTTTTTTATTGATTTATTTCTGTTTATAAAGACGACTAAAGTCTATAGAGCGGACTTTTTTTATGGTCCTAATTTTAGTAAGGGTGAGTTCCAAAATGTCTGTTGCAAAGCCTCTCGCTTTTTTAAGTAAATTCATTTATGCCACCGTAAAGAATTATACAATGCTAACTGCAACAAAACATTTACCGATCCGAACACAATAATCCAACTGTGCATAGTTACACTTGATGATATATTTTTGACCTTGACTATAAAGTTTTATGATGTTTTTGAACGTAGCATAAGTTACCATCTAGAGGCCCTACGACATCAGCAGAAATCTATTTCGGTACTTTGTCTGCATTTTACCTGTGCGAATGGGGTAGTTTCGATTGGCATTTTGTGTTTAATGCTTCTATTAGGACAATTTAATAGAGATTATTTTCTATTTTGAATAATGAAAAATATCTGACTAAAATGATGACAGATAAACTGGAATTTCATTGTTTTTATAGATTTTACTATCGTGGACATAAGTCGACACTATAAATTTGACTACAGTATATTCTTTAACTTTAACTAGAGCATATCGTTAACGCCAAAAAGTCCTAACTAGGCAAACATTTTAAATCTACTTTTTAATTAATTCTGATGTACTGCGTCAACACAAATATCCACAACTTGAAGTTGGTGCATTTGAATTTATATATAAAATATAAAAAAGGCAAGATCAAAATAAGAAAATTGCAAGCCTGGAATTTCACAATATGGACACTATAATAGGAGGTTCGGAACTACCAAATATCTTGCCTTTATTAAGGTGTTGATATATATCTCACACCATTTCCAGGCTTTCTTCGATGCCAGGATAACGTGTATAACGTTTCATGCTGCTCATCGTCTTACCTACTTTTCTTTGAAGCTCTTATTTGCCTACTTCGGACACTTGAAGAGGTAATATTTTAGGCTGTATCCTCTTCTGATCTGCACGCCTGATATACCGCAGTCCTGATCAATTTAAGCCTGTGAAGAACAAGTAAGATAGTATTGACCAACATTTCCGTACTTTCTCTGGACCCACTCTTGAATGTGTAGGTTATGGAATCCGTCGATCTTCCCGTTTTTCTACAAGTTCATCTGTCTTGACATGCCATCGGCATTCTTGATCATTGCTTCTTATTTTACTTCTTAAACTTGAAAATAATGTATGTTTTTCTTCTTGTAGTGCTGTTGTTGTTTTTAAGCAAAACAAGCAAATCATTTTTTGCCTATTTTTGTAGTGCTGTTGTTGTCTATCCAGTTCTGTAACGGAGTAAATCAAAAAGTATTTCGCTTCTAAGATAACGGCAATAAACCCAAGTCAATGGCTCCAGTAATTAATGGCAGTTCACTCCCACAATCTCAAAGAATTTTCTCTTTGACTTAATTCGCTTTAGCTCTGAGCCCTTCATATATAATACAATGATTTTAGATAGTAATCCCATTTTGTATTGTTTTAAGTACTTTTTGTTGTTATTCGTACTAAAAATGAGTGGAAAAAACTTAAATTTAGTAATAATCGAATCAATAGGGCAGACTATCATTAAGTCCATAAAGTCGATTTGTGAATGGGCACTGGGCTGTGGGGAGTCATGCGAGGAAAATGAGTCTGGGATTCAATGACTACTGCAGAAGTTGTCATGTCGAGGAGGAAGAGGAAACTGTGTTTCATTTTCAATGCCAATGTCCAGGCATTCGGGGCACTAGGAAAAACCGGTATTTTCCTGATTGGAGGATCTTTCTAGGATGGACATTGGCGCTGGGTATCACAAAGGGACCACTGAAGGACCCAAGTGAGCTGTCTACCGATGGCTGCCCAAGTAACCTAACAGAATATACTAAAGTTATACTTATTGAATATACTATAGACTATAGCCAAATAAAATTGTGTGAGCACCGCATTTGAATTTTTTTTGTACTGCAGTTTTAACACTTGTAGGGTACCGTTTACGTTCGACTTTGTTATGCCTTTATGCATAAAAATTACGTTTAAAAAAGTTGTTTATTTTTCCATTAAATTTTAAACAATTGTGGCACAAATGAAATTTATGTGAAGATGCCAATGTTTTAACTGTTGCGGATTTTTTTTCGATTTGGTTTTTGTTCCCCTTAAACCAGATAAAGTTGCTAAAAACCGACACAAACTCTCCAGAAATTCTCCTGCCATGTGGAATTTCTTTTGAATACTTTTTACATGCAACTAAAGGAATTTATTTATTGCTTTCTTAAATATTTTTTTTGGTTGTTTCTTTTAAAAGCACAACAGTTGAAACGGTATCTTTGACTTTAGTTCTTTTAGATTTTTTTCTCTCTTGTATTCTTGAGACCCCCAAGGGCGCCATGTCGCTCATATCCACAGAATTTGAAAAATTTAAGTGACAATTTTTGCGTGAATCAAAAGTCAAAGTAATAAAGAACAGCGCGAATCAACCAGCCAACCGCCAACAAAAATGAAGTGCTTAAATTTAATAAAAAGACCAGAGATACAATCTGAATTCTTTTTTCTTTTTTTTCCTGTTTATTAATAAAAAATTATTACGAAAATTAAGCAGGGAATTTTTTGAATGGCACTTCATTTAATAAATGGGATTTTGCTTAAAACACACACAAACACATACAGTTTATGTGTCCATTCACAATAGTAATCTGATTATGTGCAACATATTTTAGCATGAAATTTTTTGGTAATCCAACCATATTGTTGGCAGAATAAAACAAAAAAGCTTAATTTTGAAATAGTCGTCATTTTTGGAGAATGCAAATGAATTCGTAGCATTTTGTGTTGAATGCTTCTATTAGGACAATTTAATAGAGATTATTTTCTATTTTGAATAATGAAAAATATCTGACTAAAATGATGACAGATAGACTGGAATTTCATTGTTTTCATAGATTTTACTATAGTGGACATAAGTCGACACTATAAATTTGACTACAGTCTATTCTATTACTTTAACTAGAGCATATCGTTAACGCCAAAAAGTTCTAACTAGCCAAAAATTAAAAATCGACTTTTTCATTAATTTTGATGTACTGCGTCAAGACAATGTCCACACAAAATTTGGGAATCTTTCGAATAAAATTAGCGATTAATAATAACAAACAAAAGGCCCTATTTGCAAAAAATTATATGATAAACGCTTAAAGGCCTAACTAACCGTTGGCATCGTCCAGACTTGCAATTTTTGTTGCAGCAATTATTGAGTTAGTGATGAGAATTGGTGAGAAGTTTGGGGAAGAGTACTTTTCAACTTTGAGTTGGCTGTAGCTGCATTTGTATTTATATGTAAAATATAAAAAAGGCAAGATAAAAATAAAAAAATTAAAGTCCTAGAATTTCACAATATGGACACTAGTGTAATTTTAAAGCAGCTTTTTAAAAAGTTACTGCTACAAAAATTTTAAGTCTGGACGATGAGATAATATGCAACATTGTCAATTGTCAAAACAACTGGTAGGTTTTACAAGAAAAAAAAAAAAAAACAGAAGAACAACCCTGCGTGAAACTTGTGTCAATTGCTCCAACAGACTGGTACTGGGATTTGTGAAAATAGAACAAGTTCAAAATGAAAGAACTCATGACCAGTGAATAGAGCACCAATTATTATGAAGAACCAAAAGGAAGGAAAGTAATAAATTACAGTACAGTATTCACCGCTGGTGTTACACATTTTTTTGAGATTTTCTAAAATTCGGTTCTTAAATTTTGTACTAGGACTTGTTTTATAGAAATAATGCAACATTGTATTGAAATAATATTCCATTGTAGTAACAAACACTTAATACGTTCATTGAGAATATATGTGTGGCTTGTCAAATGGTGGCTGTTAGGTGTCAATTCACCACCTCCAATGACAACCCCATGTGAAAGTGATAGGTCCCATTCATATAAAGTGAATCGGTCCCTACCACTAAAGAACTATCACGGGACTACTTTGGTATCAGTTCGCTTCTCTCTAGGGAATTAATTATAAACAGTTTAAGGAAATTTATCAATTTATCGTTTTAAATAGTTTTTTTTGCATCCCCTGTAAAATTTTCAAAATGTTAGATAGGGCCTTTTGCGTTTTAGGTAACGATACATTTGGATATACTTATATATTAAACTAGATGTGTTTAAAACACTACTGATAGAAAATTTAGTTTTACTTGAAGACTAAAGTCTTGACTTAAGACAGGACTTTATTCCAAATAACAAACAAGACTTTATTCCAGACTATAGATATGACTCTCGTCCAGACTACAAAACAAAATATAGTCCTGGCCTAAGTAAAAACTATAAACAAAACTATATTTTTAATCCAAAACTTTTTTGTTTTTCATATTTTAATCAGACTTAAGTTCATCAAATTTAATATTTATTAAATTATTTTAATGAAGCAAGGAATTTTGCAACATGAAATTAATTAAAATTTATTGATAGTTTTTCATTCTTGTCTAAATGCGGGATTGAACTCACGGACAGGTTGATTTGACATGTTTCGATAGTCACCACACAATCTCCTCAGAAATCTTTGCCGTTTTACCTTCATTGCCATTGACGACGGCTGGCAGTCAATAGTCAAACATTTATCTTGAAACCAAATGGTATTTAACTTGGTAGATCGAAATTTGTTGTTGTGAATAATTATCTATTTTCAAATGATTTATTTGTTTTTACCTTTACTTTTACATTTTCATACTTTTTGTCAAGAATTTTTCTTGAAGTCCAAATTAAATTTTTTCGTTTTTTTCGTTTTTTATGTTTTTTTTTCTTTTTTGTCTTTCTTTTTTTGTTCAGCACAATCTGAAGGACAAATGTAAACATAGATCCTTAGCTGTTTATAAATAATTAGTATTGTGGTTATTTTTTGCACCGTTTATGGGTTTTAACCCAAATTTTTCATTCATTTTGATTAATTTTTTTTTAAATTATTATAATGAAGTAATGAATTTTACAACACGAAATCAAAAGTCAATATTATAGTCCAAACTATAACATTAAGAACTCTTTAGTCCACACTACTTACAAGACTATAGATCTGACTATATAAAAGACTAAATTCCAGATTATCAACATGAATTTATGCACTTGATAACATATTTCAATTCGACTATTGTCACCTCCGTAGTGTTAAATGTAGAGGCAACTTGGCTATCCATTTAGTGGTTTCAAAACCATCGGTCTGGCAAGGCTGTGAGCTGTTAAATATCTGTCATCTTAAGTGTCATTTATTAAGTGAAATTTTTGTCATTTATGAATATGGATCGTTTAAGAACCGAAGACGTCATAATCGACCAACTGTTCAAGAAATTGGCAAGATTGTAAAGAAATTTTAAGATACTAGGAGAGTTACTGGTGAACTCAGGTCTGTGCATCATCGTAATGTGCGCATTGCCAAAATCTCGTTTCTGTTAGTGAAACTGTGGCGGATATAGAATTTGTAGATTCCACGGCGTTCTAAACAATGGCCGTATGATGACCAATATTTTTTAGGCTTGCAATTAAAGATTGTGAACTGGACGATATGTGGTTTTAATAAGACAGTGCAACGAGCCACAAGATATTACCGATTTTGGCTTTATTGCATGGGAAGTTTCCAGAGTGCCTTATTTCTCATTTTGGATACGTCAATTGGCCACAAAGATCATGAGACGCCGTTAGACGGTTCTGGGGGCTATATCAAAGACCGTATCTGCGCGGATAACGCCTTAACGTGGGAGCATTTAAAAACCAACATTCGTTAACCCTAGGGGAAAGGGAACCATCACCAAACTTGTCACGTGGCAGTTCTAAAGTGGTAGGAACGGGTTCCAGTTCTAATACTTTATATGAAGGGGACTTGTCACTTTAACTTGGTGATGTCCTAGGGGGGGGTTAATTTTTACCTTTTTGACACTTTGTAACAGGCCACTTAAATGACCTAAATAGACATTCAATTTCGTTTAAAGTAATGCCTGTCGCAGATATTGGCCCGAGTGAACCATATTAATATGATAGATCCCCTTCAAATAAGAAAATAGAACCCTAAAGACTGAGCCAGTCCGCACACAACATACTGTCACATGACTAGTTTTAGCGATTCCCTATGCGAAAGGGAACTAGCACCAAACTTGCAATGTGGCAGTTCTTAAGGGGTAGGGACGGATTGTGATTCTAACACTTTATACTAACGGGAATTGTCACATTAAAATAGCGATGTATTAGGAGGGGGTTGACTGGCACATTTTAGACACTTTGTAACAGGGCACTGAAATAACCTAATTGACCACATTCAATTTCGTTTAAAGTAATGCCTGTCGCAGATATAGTCCCGAGTGAACAATATTAATATGATATAACCCCTTCAAATACAGTAAAAGAACCCTAAAGATACTGTCACATGACTAGTTGTGTCTCTAACTCGTCACGTGACAGCTCTAAAGTGGTAGAGATTGGTTCTGATTTTGTGTTAATTACCTTTTCTCTGGAGTAACTACACTTTAAACACATTATCACCAGTTAAGTGATATGTCTTTCTGTCATCTATCACAATTCATTCCTTTCTATTATAATTTCTTATAGACTGGACACGGGATAAGTGCTTTAAGAACAATTAAAACAAATTTCCCGCAGGGAAGTTATCGCCGAGATACCGCCACAAAATGTGCGAAAAATTGGTCAAAAACTACCTCAAAAGGAGCGACTGCTGCAACCAATCTAGAGGGGGTCATTAAAATGGCATTGCATTTCGTACATAAGGGCAAAGTCTAAACATAATAAAGGAATTCACGTAAATTTTTCTTACCCTTTCAACTTTGCAACACCCATTTTGTTTGCTTCAATTTTCAGCTTTTCCGAAACAATTTTTTTAAGAACGCACCTTCCACATGACAATATAAATTTTTTAATAAATTTAAACCGTAATTTCTTGAAAAATGCACAAAATGATTAATTTTATTAATTTACAAGTCGAATTTATAATTTATCTACCTCAAGATTTTTTTCAGATAAGTATTCCAGTATTTTTATTATATCTGCTTCTTTAATTTTTTGACCCATTTTATTTTTAATTGTTTTATTTTTTACAAAGTTCATCTTTGAACACTACAATTTATAATATTTTTTAATTCAAAGAAAGAAAAATTTACGTCAAAATGGAATTCTTATAGTGCATTTACACCTACACCATAAACACGTTATAAGTTGTTTATGATGATAAACTAGTTTAAGAAACTTGTTTATCCATACAAATTATAAACACGTTTGTAACTAGCTTTTGAGATAAACTAGTTGCAAACAACCAGTTTTTGTTAATGCAACTCTGTTCTTTTCAAATTTTGCTCTGGCAACGCTAGTGATATTTGACATTTCATAAAAAAAAAAAATTAAGTTAAAAAAGTTTGCGTTAAAAAAAGGAACACATCAAGAAAAAGTTTAAAAAAATTAATTGAAAATTGTTTTATATAATATGGATAACGAAAATAAAAGGTATGTTTATCGTATGTATAAATGTACGTGCACCAACGTTTTTAAGTTATTTTTACTGAAGTCAGCTGTTTTGTGACACGGCTGTTAAACTGTTAACTGTCAAAACTGCTGATGTAAACGATATAGTTTATGAAAGTAGTTTACGATCATAAACTAGTTTAAAAATTACAAGTGCAAATGCACTATTACGTTGTTGTTTAGTGTAGAGTCGATTTTATGAGTACTTTTTTTTCATATTTTTTCAGCTTGGCAATGCCATAAAAAGTTGCAACATTTGTATGCTTTTACTCTGATAATCATGCACCTACTTAGACCGTGACAATTTTGCATCGTTTGGACGAAATAATTGTCGATGTGGTTTTATTGTTATGTTTTTGCACTTATGCTTTTTCGCAAGAGTGCAACTTTTGACGTGAATACCTGTAATAATGAAATAAAAGTTTCATAAAAACCATAGCTTTAGCCTTAGGATGTTTATTTAACTTGACTTTTAAAACCTACAAATGGATAACCAGTTACAAATACCAGAAATCTTGAAAGCAATCTGCTTAATAGAATTAACTCTAATCCAGACTTAATTATAATGTTAGATCATTATCTTTATTTTTTTCATATCCAGCTTTTTTTCATAAAATGAAAAAAACTCTAGCAAATTTATTACATTTTAATGCAAATTCATTCGCAAAAGCAATCTGTTCAAGTGTGTACAGAAATTTAAATAACTCAATCAAAATTCTGGTGTGACACTTGTGCGTTTTTTAATTAAATCTCATAATGATTAATAAAAATTCAATTACTTAGTATTCATAACAGAAAAACGAAAAAACGAAGAAATAAATATAGTGGCCAAGTCGAATTGTAACACACACACACACGTTGCAGGTACTATAATCTGTCATAGCAGAATTGAGTCCGCTATGAGCAGCATTCATTAATATGCACTTTTGAAGTGAACAAAAAAAATATACACCTGGTTCTAGTGTGACTACATAGTTTCACGCAATGGTCCCACAAACAACCAGTAGCCTAATTGTTGTATCACCGGCAATTGTTGCAGTTGCAACTTTCTGGCTGAAGTTGTGGTTTTTGTTGTTGTTTTTGGCGGTGGTGCTGGCGGTAACAAAATAGTTTTAACGGGGATAAAAAAATATAGAAATAAAATAACACCCCTTCACTTTAAGACACTGTCTGTGAAACAAAAACTAGAGCCAAAAGCATTTGTGAGGTACAATACAGGACTGTAGTGACGAGAGTTATCTTAAAAGTCTCTTAAAGAAGGCAAGGCTTTAGCCAAATAAGACTGCATTCTGTATTTCTAAAGGCGGCACTCCCTACAGATGACATATCTTTTAGACAACGTTTTTTACTAAACAAGTAAGAAAGTACAGTCGGTCAAGCCCGACCATATGATACCCTACACCACAGTATATAAGAACTTATTTTTGCAACCTAGTTTTGGAAAATGTATTGCTAATGTGGCTATATGAAGAGGGATCTATCTATGTTTTAAATTTCATTAAAATCGGTTTGATAGTTTCTGAGAGGCAGAGAATCGGTCAATTTTTAACCTCGTGGTCCTATTTTTTATAAAATGTATTGCTTATGTGGCCATATAAATATGTTTTATATCTATGTTTTAAATTTCATTTCATTTCGTTTCATTTCATTTCATTTCATTTCATTTATTTAATCGTATATAATATGGCCAATTTGGCCGATATAAATATTACAAGCAGGGCTGCCAGATAAAATTGTGAAAAAATCGTCAATTTCCTGAGAAAAAATAAAAAAATCGTCTTTTTCTGTTTAAAAAATCGTCAAATAAATCGGACAATTAAAAGTTCGATTTTAAACAAAGTTTGTTCGATTTTTATTTAAAAACAAGCAAACAAAAAAATACCACCGTATGTTAATGAAATTTAACAAACGTTTGCTAAGGACAATTTTCAAAAAAAATTGGTTTTGTAAACCGTTAATTACAAAATTATAATAATCTATAGTTTTTTTCAAAGTCTTAAGAATAAAAGATACTTTCAATCGGACCAATTTCTAAAAAATTTGATATTTGTATACCTTTCGGAATTTCGGAAAAGTACCAAATTCATATTTATATTATATAGATAAGTTAAGAATTTGGTATGATCTTAATTTCTATGTTTGTTGGTTTAAAAGTTAAATGTTGTAAAATACAGGTTATACCCGTATAGTACCCAAAAGGGCCGAATTTTAAAAAAGTCCTCTTATTTTTCTAAAGCACAACGGTAAGTATTACAGCCTGTTCCTCGATTTCGAACGTTAACGTTCGCATAGAAAATTAAATTTAAAATAAAAACAAATTTTAGAATTTTGTTTTAAATATAATTTTCTATGCGAACGTTGATGTTCGAAATCGTTAAACAGGCCGTTAAATTTGTTTTTTGGATCACTTATTTTTACCCTTTTTACCCCGCAGATTGTAATGAAATATTTATTGTGCACTACTGTAAGTAAATACCTCTCATATAGTGTACTTTTTGTTCCAATCGGTTGGCAAACAGAGTACCAATGTGTTCTTTACTGTTTTGCCTTTGCCGATTTATATATAGATTTATCGTGGCTTTAAGGGCATCCAAAAAATGACGATCACTAGACCAAAGCAATTGCAAATCATCTGCAAATATGAAGGCTTTGCATGTGCTTTAGCTAAGAAATTCAACAATGTCATTTAAAAACAATGCAAATAAAATGGGACCAATAACGGAACCTTGTGGTACTCCTGATCTAACACCAAGCAAACTGGATATCAACCCATCGCAAGAAACATACTGTTTACGACCAGATAAATAAGACCATATCAAGCGACATGCGGATCTTGAAAAGTTAAACTTACGGTTAAGTTTATTAATTAACAGCAAATGACTGATCTGATCTAACGCCTTAGTTATGTCAATTGATATTCAAACATTATCCTTCCCTTTATTTCAATTATCTCTAATAGTTTCTGTCAAAGCCATCCACAACAAATTGGTGCTTCGACCATGACTGAAACCATATTGGCAATCGTGCAGTATTTTCCTACATTCCAACAAATCCCAAATCTGGTCTTTAATTAAATGTTCAACAGCCTTAGATAACGTAGGCAAAATACTAATAGGCCTCATGTTATGAACAGAGATTGCAGTTCCATGTTTTGGGATAGGCATGGTCAATTCTAAAAAAAATTTGAATGTTGTTTGAAAATGGTGCAAAAAGATTTACCATTGTTTTGTGGTATTTTAGAGAAAAATAATGAAAATTCTATAAAATAATTTATAAATAATTGCGACCTACGACAAAAATATGATGTAAAATATCTGTAACAGTTTAACGTTAAGGTTGCCAGTAAGTAAATAAGCATAAATATATATTTAAAATATTTTTCGGTTTTAGATTGAATACATATTATTATTATTAACATGATAATAATATGATTACTTCTTAACTTATTATGATAAACATGATAATAATATGACTACTTTTTAACTTATAATGATTAACATGATAATAATATGATTACATTTAATTATAACATGATGTTATAAAAACAAATTAGGATTAAGGGAAAAATATTATGATGTAATATTACGAATATATTTGGTCATAGTATGATTCAATAATAATCTTAATATGTTGACTACAATCATGAATCTTATTACAATATGTTGCTCTTAGAATATGTTTACTACAACAATGTTGTTGCTACAACAAAATGTTGTTGCTACAGCCATAACAACCCATACATCATATAAAACCAGTCCCAGCCAGGCCCAGGGGTTCTTTAGTGTGTGTTTTTTCGATAGCCACAAAAAACTCCATACAAAATTCAAGGGGTCCCAGCCAGTGCCAGGTGGCAGCTTGGGCCACACAAATTAGGTGCCTACTTAAGAGATAAACAATGTATGTATTTCGAGAAGCAGGAATTACTCGAAAGCCACAGGACGAGACTTTGCACACAATTACAAATCTAGCGAGCTCAGAAAGATAAATGAAAAGTATAACCAACCTTCGAACTGTTACCTGGTGGCAGTTCCGTGAAGCATTGTGTTGACGATGGTGGTATTTTGTAAACAAGGCTTCCTCCATTGCTATACAATAAGGCTGTAGTCACGGACAAATCAATGCATGCGAATTGGAATGGAAATTTCGATCTATATCTAATGCCGTTATTTGTCCCCAGGGGCTGTTAGGATAGACTAGACTTTTAACCAGTTTTAATACAAAGACAATAGTCAAATCTTTTGACAAAACTATAGGCTTTGCTATAAACTTGAGAATAGAAAAAACTAGACCTGCATTGAGGCAAGACTTTAAACCAGGGTGCTAATTCAGTCGTGATCGAATAGTTTTTCGATACGAAAGCAAATTTTTTTCTGATTCCGTCAGTCCATACGGAACAAATAAGAAATTAAATTGCTTTCGAATCGAAAAAGTATAAGCCCCCAGACTGTAGGCTTGGCTATAAACTACAATACTCTATGCACAATATTATTGTTTAGTTTTTAGGTTATAAACGAGACTTAAGCTTGGATCAAAGGCTATTGACTTAAGTATAGACAGAACTCAAGTCAAGCCTGTAGACTTAACTATAAACTTTAGACTTAATTTTTATAAAGACCTTAGGTACAGAGAAAAAATATGTTTAAATATGGTCACCTCCAACAAAAATATGTTTAAAGAAAATTTTAAACATATAATGTTTAATTTAACCATATTTATGTCACCGACAACCATATTATTGTTAAATTAGGCCTCCATCAAGAAGTCACAACCATATTATGGTGTCATCTTAACATGTTATGGTTAAATATGACAATGATTTGTTTTTAAATTAACAATAGTATTTTCTTTTTTTCAAAGAGCAACATTCTATGGTTGAAAATCAACCATGCTATTATAAATGTTAAACACATTTTAGTTATTATTAACCAAAACATATTCGGAGGCAACCATAATATGGTTGTGCCTTCTTGATGGAGGACTAATTTAACCTTTATATGGTTGTCGATGACAATAATATTGTTAAAATAACCAAAGTATGTTTATAATTTTATTTAAAAATAGTTTTGTTGGAGGTGACCATATTTAAACATATTTTTTCTCTGGGTGTATAAGTACATAACACGCGTTAGTGCGCAAGCGCGCTGTAGACTTCTGTCAGAAAAGTTAAACTAGTGTTTTTTCATAGAACGAGTTACATAAAAACTATTTTTACGCGTTTGCGGCAGAAAGTTGGTTAACTTTGTACTTATTAACGTGTTGTGTATTTTAAACAAGTAATCAGCTGACAATAAAAAAGAATAATTTAAACAAATTTTTAAATTTGGAGAAAAAACTTATCGAAGAGGTTAAAAACATACAGTATTGTGTGAAAAAAGTAAGCCATGACTACACAAACAAAAAGTGCCAAAGCTTAGAATTTTAAAAGCAAAGTAAGGATTTTTATAACGCGCGTTGTATACAGTTTTCATGCGTTAAAGATTTAAAACGCATGATACTCGTCTACAAATAACCGCGTGTTATGTACTTCTACCTTAAGGACTAGAGTCAGGGGTGCCAGATAATTTTGATAAAAAATCGGCATATTTTCAAAAAAAAAAAAAAATCGGCATTATCGGCACTTCAATTAAAAAAGCCGGCAAATTAATAATATCCATTTTAAGAACAATAAAACATATTTTTATTAACACAAAAAGTAACAAAACAGAATAATTCCGCAATAATGAATAATAATATTTTTATAAATAAATTGTAGTTAATTTAAAAAAATTTTGTACATCAGGTTAAAATTGTTTTACAGTCGAAAAATTTTTTTCAATATATTATTTTAACAATCATTTTATAGATACATATTTGAGTTAAATAGTTTAATTTAATCCATTTTAATATTAATATCAAAACAGTTTGCGTTATTAAATTTTATGTAATCTTTAAAATAAATAATTCCTTGCAAGGATCCATTTTTACAAATTCTTTCCACATTTGCGGAAGAATGTGGAAGGACCATAATTTGTTGCACAAACTTTAACAGCACTAGAAATGCATCCGTAGACTCCCCACGTTTTAAGTCTGAAATTTTTTGCCAAAAAGTTTGCAAATCTACTTTAAAATTCCTTCTGAATCTTCTTAAAAATTTAAAAATTTTAACTCTCCAAATTCAGAGTCTTAAATTTGTTTCAGAGTCAAAAATTAGTTTTTCTTTCAGATTTTTGTTCAAAATTTCAAATGTTTGTTCAAAATCAAAATATTTTAACATTTGATTTCAAATTCTATGTAAAAATTAACACAGTTATTCAATACAATTTTGCTAATTTCGCTTTTGTTGAGTTTTGATTTCGAGAAAAACTCATTAGCCAATAAGCACAAATACTAATCATAAAAGTAAAAAAATTCTTTGTGTTCATAAATTCCGATAAGTATATTGAATTTTTTAATCGTTTTTTATAAAATTAGTTAATACAGTGTAAAAAAGACTTTATTTTTTTTTTGGCTTTCCTTAAAAACTAAAGTTTTTGGCTGACTATTAAAGTCATAATGCCAGGGTATCCCACGAATTTTTGGAGCTTCAACCACAAGACCTCGTTCGACCTAAACCATCGTATAGGAAGGCGAGAGCTCCCAGAATCCACTCCAGAGTATTATTGGTCTCCACCAGTAAACGTCTGAGTTTTTTATGGTTCTCCACCAGTCACTTTGAGTTATTATTGGTTCTCCACCAGAAAACAAGTTAAAATTTGAGGTTACAAACGATTGCACAAAGTTAATGCCGACAACCGCAAAAACTGTAAAGGCCGTGTCAGATACAACTTTGTCGCTTTGCGTGACGTTTCTACCTTCGGCAGAAAAACGCAAAGCAAAAGGTGTATGCCACAATGAAAACTTTGACAACACTCACGCATTGTTTGTTTACTTATAAAAGCGGTTGGTAATTTGTACATTTAATTATTTGTTACAAAAATAAAAGTTAAAAATTTAATTGGACGGAATTTGGGAATTGAATTTGGCAAAAAAAAAAGAAAATTATACTAGCCAATTGTCAAAGCGCGCAAAAAGATGAGAGTTGGCTAACTTTTTGCTTCGCTCCGCTTTGAAAGTACTTTATGTGACATGTTTCGTATAAGTACGTATATTTTATCTTAGATGTCAAAGCGAATCGGTAAAGCAACGCGAAGCAAAAGTTTTATCTGACATGGCCTTAACTCGGTACAGTTATACGACGCCACGCCATTAACCAATGCGAGGTGACAACGCAAAACGCACGAAAAGCAGGGTGGCATGTCATAACGTCCAGTGTCATAGTGTCCATGGACGTTATGACACTCCAAAAAGTGTCATAGTGTCCATGGACACTGCGACACTTTTGAAAGTGTCATAACGTCCATGGACACTATGACACTTTGCAAATGGACATTATGACACTTTCAAAAGTGTCATTAGGTCCATAATTACTAAAGAAGTTAAATACAAAAAAATGATCTGCATATACGCAGAGAAAAACATGTTTCATTATGGTCCCAACCAACAAAACTATTTTTAAAGAAACTAATTTAACCATAATATGGTTGTCGGTGACAATGATTTGGTTAAATGAAACATAATATGGTAAAAAAAAAATTTTTAAATGGTTTTGCTGCTTTTTCTCTGCGTATTTATATTAAATATATAACGAAATGTAAACAAATTTGGGATCATAGCCGGCCTGCGGCCGGGCGCTAGGATTTTTTCCTTTATGGTATAACAAATACCGGCTTCGCTAACTAAAGCTTCTCTGCACAGCCGGCCTTCGGCCGGGCGCAAGGATTTTATCCTCCATGGTATAACAAACACCGGCTTCGCTAACTAAAGCGCCTCTGCATAGTCGGCTTTCGTTCGGAAACAAGGCAGATATTAGAAGCTTTACTTAGCGAAGCCGGTGTTTGTTATACCATAGAGGAGAAAATCCTTGCGCCCGGCCGAAGGCCGGCTGTGCAGAGAAGCTTTAGTTAGCGAAGCCGGTATTTGTAATACCATAGAGAAGAAAATCCTTGCGCCCGGCCGCAGGCCGGCTATGATCCCAAATTTGTTTACATTCTTGCTTGTTGTGGACATTATGACACCTTGCAAAGTGTCATAACGTCCGCGGACGCTACGACATTTCTTTGATGGACGTTATGACACTGGACGTTATGACATGCCACCGAAAAGCAGACAAACAAGAACGACCTGATTGCCCTTAAGAAATAATGACAACGAGCGCGAGCTGCTTCTCCACTCAGAGCAGTCTTACGAGTGAAAAAGACTTTATACATGGTTGTATATGACAAGTGCTCCAAAGTTGCCCATAATGAATAAATTGCAGGTTAACAAGCAAAGTTACCGTGTTTAATTGCTTATCAAAAAATCGGCATTTTTGGGGCAAAAATCGGCACTTTTTTAATTTTAAAGCAAAAAATCGGCAAATATAGCAGGCCTGACTAGAGTATAGGCAAAGACCATAGACAAAAATAACTTTAACGTCAGCTCTCGTAAGAGCATGTGGTAGTTATACATACAGTTGTATGTGTGAATGTGGAAATAATGCATGTTTAATAATAAAGAAAAAAGAAACTATTTATTAGATCAACAGCAAACATTCTGTAAGCGGCAAGTTTGTTCTTGTTATTGTTGCTGAAATTTTCCCTCTTATGGACTATTGAAAAATGTGTTTCTAATTTGAACCTGTTCTCTAAACTCTCTTGGACTTTTTAATATATCTGTATAGTCTTGTTGTTGTTGTTGCTGTTGATATTATTAATAAAATAACAAAACAAGTGTTTGTACGCCTGCATGTTTGTATCCCTCTTACATATTTCTAGCCATGATTATGTAAAACATTAACAAGTAAGTGCGAGTGTGTGTGCGAGAGTGCATGACTGAGGGTAATGCATGAGAATGCACTATGTAATAAGCCTCCTAATTAGTCTAATTAGCGATTGAGCCAGTTTTGACTTAGACGTTTTTTCTTTCTTCTTATTTTTTACTACTATTTTTCGCTTGTGTTTTAGTTGTTTGTTCGGTTCGACTTGACTTGCGTTTTCTAATGAAGTTGTTAAATAAAATATAATAAAATGAAATGTTTATATTTTGTCTGTAATTGACCAGTATTTGTTTCCCTGAGTATGTGTTTATTGCTAAGCGCCTGCTGGTTTGTTCTTTTTTTTTTTTTTTTTTTTTGCTTTTTGATCACAATAAAAGCGGTATTTACTTATAAGCCGGCATTCAGATATAGTTTATGTGTTTTAGTTTTCTATTTTTTTTAACATTTATTTCGACAGACGAAGAATTTGATTCGATGTTTAGAAAAATACACACAGAAAATGGGTTTTATTTCCAGATTTAAGTGTAGACTTGAGGCTGGACTATTGGTAAGATTATGAAACAGGTTATAAAAAATAATTGACTTCCTATTATTAACAAGATTACATCCTTGATTAAAAAAAACTATAGTTTAGACAAAAAAGAAAATATATTGCCAAAGACCAGAATGTAAACAGAATGTAGTTCAGACTATAGACAAGAATATTGATGACTACACAGAAAAAAGTTTTTTTTATCAATTAAAAAATGGTTTAAAAAGTATTTAAATTTAATTAATGTGATAATTGAATCAATTATTTTTTTTAGTTGAAAGAAAATTTAAAATATAATTTTGATTTAATTAAAATTTAAGTTGTTTTGAAATAAACTTTTAATTAAAATATTTATTAAATAACAAAAAACTTAACTGATTTTTTCGTTTAAAAAAAAAAATAATTTAAACTTGTAGAATTGTTGTTGGAAATTGTCAATATTAAATTATATAAATTGTTTGAAATAGCAAAGTTTTTTGATAATTTTTTTAATTGAAATTAAAAATATCATTTATTGAAAAAAAATTCACTAATTTACAATTTTTAGTAATCAATATAATAGTTTTAGTAATAGGGGCAAAATCAACAACTTGTTTGCTTGATATTATGAATTTGGTTAAAATTTGCAGCCGTATTCATAACAAAAATTTAGCCACAGTTTGTACACTACCCAGCAAAAACTTTACTTACCTGGTAAGTTACCAAGAAATGTTGGAGAAATATAAACACTACTTATTTTCGGCTGAATAACTACTTATTTTTGTTCAAGTTGTCCACAGGATTCAGTAGTTACAATACACTTACTAGAAGTCACAAAATATCTAGTTATTATTAAACTACCAGTAAGTTGAATTGTAAGTACTTACAATATACTTTCTAGAAGCCATAATTAATAGACCTAATAAGTAGTTATGGGTATAGTTACCAGTAAGCAAATATTCAGTACTGAAAACAAGACAACTAATAAGTAGTTATTTAGCTGATTATTAGTAAGCAAATATTCATAACTAAAAAAGTTAGTAATGAAAAGTACTTACTGAGATCATTACTAGCAAGTTCTAATTGAGGTTTTCAGAATAATAGCAATTGTAATGACAACTGCTTACCAGGTAACATGTGAAATGACTACGAACTATTACCAAAATTCAAAAAGCTTTTCCTGCGTACGTACAACGAGCTGCTAACTAGAATACCGATTAAGCTTAGCAGCTTGTAAGCACAGAGTTTATTCATAACGAATTTGATCCGTCTGCTAACTTTTAATAAATCAACTCTGAATAATCATGATGCCACATTATAGTGCTCAAAAATGCAACACGTTTTGCATAACTCATCGCTGGTTTTGTCATTTAATTTCATAATTTTTTTTTATTTTTGTGTTTTTTATGTTTTTAAATTAAAATAAAAGGACTTGATTAAAAAAAGACAGTGAATTAGAAAAAAAAACAAACCAAATTATTCAACATTAAAAGCCTGTTTTTCGCAAGGTGGCAAACGTTTGGCAGCTCATTAACCACAGTTAGCCACAGTTTGGTTAGTGTATTATGAATGAACTTTGTGCGAACTTCATGCAAAATTTTCATTATGAATACGGCTGTTGGTGATTAGCGAATTTTTTTAATTTTGTCTGTGAATAGACAAGCCTTTAGACTTTAGACCAGTGCCCATGTTCTGTAACTCTCGCGTCGAGAAACTTTTCGCTTGAAATGTAAGAAATGAAACAAAAATGCCATAAATTGAAACAAACAGCTGTTTTTCTCACTTAACTGCGTCTTTAACATTGTTTGCGAGTAATAACTGTCACGTAAGGGAATTTCTCGCCAATATACTGAAAAAGTGTGCTTAAAAAATTTTTGTGAGAAAGTTCCCGCTTTGAACTGTCAAATAAACTCACTCGTAAAATCGGGGTGAGAAAAATTTTAAAAACTATAAAATAAATTAAGAATGCAAAATGCAATGAATATTAACACGGAGGAGATATGTAATTTGTTCTTGGCAGATTTTTTCATTGTTTAATTAATATGCTTTTAACATTTTTTAAAAAAAATATACGAATGTTTTCAAAACAATTTCTTCATCAACAAACATTAAAGTCGCACTTTACATTTTTTGGTATAGCCGACGGTTGTTTTCTCGCCGCCGTCGTTGAAAATTTTTCAATCTTAGTAAAATTTGGTCGCCGTCAACGATATGTTTGACTGGCGTTCACAACATCTGTAATTTCTAATCGGCTTCGAGTGGAATATTATGACATTTATAACGTAACGACGTAATCTCGAAAAACGATGGAATATTTTGTTTCACATGTTTTCGATGCGAAAAGTTCTCACCAAAATTACAGAACATGGGTACAGGCTATAAGTAAGATTAAAGTCCAGACTATACACACAAAAAAACATGGTCGAAGTGTGGTTAAATCCCCCATATTATGATCCCCGCATAAGTTAATATTCTCAATTGTTTTTCCTTTTAATTGCTGATTTATATATATAAAATTTACGAAGTAGTACAAGCCAGTAAAGCCGAAACAGTTCTGAATAAGTAAGGGCTGAAAAGTGGATTACATGCACTTTACTTCAGTGTTGCCAGCCTAAGCTCTTTAGTGGCTAGGTTAAGTCATTTGTAATCCTCTTTAGTCATGCAAAAATGGAATTTTTTTTTAGACATTTCTGTTTGGCAAAATTTCCTTCAAGCTTTTGTAAATAAGACCAAAAAGAGTCATAAATACTGCTGTGTTAATTTTCTGATGTATAAATTTTTTTAATTCATATATGCAAACGATTAATATGATAAAAAAATCCATTTAATCGAGGACTTAAATGTTTTGTTATATCAAAATTTTACTTATGTAATTCTTATTGTTATAAAAAATTGTTAGATTCTAAGCAACTCATCAATTATTTTAAAGCTTATTGCTATAATTGTTATTGTAACTTTTTGGCTTAATATTTGAAAGTTTTTGTAATAAAATCTTATTTAACATAAAATAAGTAATTAATTAAGCTCGAGGTCCTTTTTCTGATATTGCAGTTCTGAGTGCAATATCAGAAGAAGTAGTGATAACTACATTTTTTAACGTTTTGTTTTTGAATTTTAAAATTATATCTTTAATCCTGATGATGCTACTCGATGTTTTGTATTAAAATATTGGAAAAGAAAATATGATTTTATAAAAACAAAAAACTGGACCTCGAGCTTAATTAATTACTTCTTTTATGTTAGAATTAAAAGGTCGAATAATAATAAACTTAAATAATCTCATATAACTATTTTTTTAAAATAGATAATCATTCATTCAAAAAGCAAATTTCGATCTACCAAGGTGAAATACGATTTAGTTTAAAGATTGATGTTTTACTATTGACGTCATCCGGCTTCAATAGCCGAGTGAGTAAAACAACAAACCCCACTGAAGAGATTCTGTGGTTACAATCGAAACTAGTCTGGGCAACCTGTCCGTGAAAGCCTGGGTTCAAATCTCAGCGCAGTCAAGAATGAAAAATTATCAATAAAATTTTAATTGCTTTCATGTTGTAAAATTCCTGTCTTCATAAAAATAATTTAATGGAAATTGAATTCAATGAACTTAAGCCCAATTAAAAATATCTAAATTTGGACTAAAAACCATTAACAGTTCAATAAAATAACCACAATACTAATTATTTTTTTTTTAAATTAAGCTAGTTTTAGTAATAAAGTTGTGGCAACACTGCCTGACAACCATTTTAAGGATATAAAAAATAATACAAAATTACAATTTGATTAAAATAGCACATAAAACCAAATGGCTATAATAAAATCCATAATATGATTAATTTTGACCCTATACATAATGGAACAAAATCAAATTTTTTTGTGTTGATTGGAAGTTTGATGCAATTTTTATACCCTCCACCACCACTAGTGGTGAATGAGGGTATACTAAGTTTGTCATTCCGTATGACACTTTTTTACTATACATCTCAGACCCCATAAAGTATATATATCTGGCTCCTAGAGTAAATCTAAGTCGATTTAGCCATGTCCGTCTGTCTGTCCGTCTGTTGAAAACACGCTCACAAGAGATTATTAATATTTATAATTGATTTTGATAAGATTTTAAAAACAACAAAATTAATTTAAATTCATGGTAAAATTAATTTATTTTTTAAACAAAAAAAAAAAAAAAAAAAAATAAAAAAAGGAAAAATACAGTGTCAGAGATTATTAATATTCCAAATTAATATTAATAAGATTTTTGTTTAAAAAAACAAAGTATTCTCAACTTTTGCGGCGATAATTGCGCAACCTGAAGCAGACATGTAGTATAAAATGTCGCTCAGATGTGACTGAACTCATTTTACAACCAATGATGGTCATAAATTTTGAGTATAATATTTAACAGCGCTAGTAAACAAGCGGATCTGCGTCTCTAGAGAAATAAGAAGGTCTAAGGTATATCTAGACTTCTTATTTAGCTGAACCACAGCGTAGGATGGTCAGAGGATGATTCTTCTCCAAATTTTCTATTAAAATTTTCACAAACGCTCAGTTATAAGAACTTTTACTAGGTGTAGGGGTGACCGTGTCTTCAACACTTTCGAAATGCAGAGCCTTGTTGAGTAGCTTAATACGTTTTTCGATCTGTTGTTTTTGAAATTTTCTAGCGAAGATAGATAATTGTAGATAAACAATAGATTTAATTATTCTATAAACACTCAAATATTTCATTCAGAGCTAATGCTACGTTAATCTGAAATTTTTGGAACTATTCTGCATCTTAGTTTATTCATTTGTCGTATTTTCTAATAATGTTCAAAGACTGTTAACTAGGGAAATGTAGCAGTGGCTTTGCTTATGGATTTTGTGGTATCTTTGGAGTAACAGAAAATTTGTAGCGAAATGGCTTTTTTTTTTACAAAAATCGCTAAAAACAGAGCAGAAAATTCTTAAAACGTATAAATTAGGGATGATTTTTGAAAATCCCGGGATTCGGGATTTTGGAAATTCCGATCCCGAAATCCCGGGATCCCGTGATTTTTTGGGATCAATGTGTTTCTTTAAGATGCTACTTTTTTTTAATAAACAACTCTTTTTGAATATTCAAAAGGTTTTATATACGTAACATAAATTTTTAAAAATGAAAATAACAAAACAAATTATTTTATACATATGTTTATAGCACTGGCCTCACCCCTGATCAAACTGATCAGATTCTGAAAAAAAGCTTAAAAAATATACGTATTTTTTTATTTTTTCTAGATCAATTAATTTCGGTTTTTTGACAGCAATTAAATTTTTAATGTGAATTAAGTTGTGACGAAACTAATACACTGCAAAGTGTAGTCCCTCATCGATCTCGATAGCTGAGTTAAAAACTGTAACACTATGTCGACTACAGTGCAGTACACCTCCAGGGTGAGGTACGTTTGAAATTTATTTTAAAACAAAATGTTTATACAAATGTTTCTTAAAACAGATTTCAAGTTTAAATAATTTATTTATGAATACGTCAAATAATGTTTATTTATAAAAAGAATTATTTTATTTATCGTATGTTTTTTAAGCAAATTTTTTATTATTTTTGGACCGGAAGGAATATGAGCTATTTCATCAATATTACGACATAATTGTTATAATTATATCAACTTTTATTCTTTAGTTTCTGAATAAAACTTTAATAGGATCGTTAATAATTTTTATTTTTTACTTGATATATAACAATTATTTCTTGATTTCTATATTTTGCATAAAAATAATCATTTTTATTTTGGTATTATGTCTTAAGCCAAAGCTGAACTGGCTAAAGATGTGAATCTTCAAATATCGTTTCTACTTAAAATAATGGTTTTTATTAAGCAAAATACAGAAATAGTCGTCATATATCAAGCAAAAATTAAAAATTATAAATACTCGCTGTGTGCCAAAAACAAAAAATTAAACTCAAAATTAAGAATTATTTGCAATAAAAAATATAACTTATATATAATTTTTAATCATTTTTTTCTATATAGTATAAAAATTCAATAAAAACGAACAGTTTTGTACATAAAAGTTGATATGTTAAAAATCCCGGGACTCATAAAAATTAATAAATCCCGAATCCCGGGATTTCGGGATTTCCCGTTGGGTATCCCTAGTACAAATACATGAACGATTTATCAGTGGGAGAAAGTTTTACCATTATGGTGAAAAAAGAAAACGGCTGATGCTGCAGGTCCACACCAAGCGTTCAATGCGTTTATGCATCAGTGTAAAATTGTATTGATAAGATACTTAGCAAACGCGTAAAATGCATATACATATCGAAAGCATGAAGTAGGATTACTCTATACTTTAGCATGCGTCTCGAAAAAAGGACAAACGCGTGGCGTGGACCGACCTCCAGCTTAAGACTCAAAGGAAACAATTTTTTATTCTGTCTAATTTTTTGCTATTAGCTTTTATGCCAAAAAAAGCATTGAAAATTAAATTGTGTGTTCAAAAAACTATAAAAAAAGTATCGACAGTAAAATATCGCTGATACCGATATATCGGCCAACGTGAAGTATCACCGATATATCGGTATCGGTATTCGTTACTCTCCTAATTTTAACCATATTATGGCCATATTTAAACAAAAATAGTTGCTTACAAATATAAGCATTGTTAAAATCCCACCATAGTATTTTGCTCCTAGAATACGGCTACCTATATGACTATAGACAAAACTATACTCTAAGCCAAGCCCGGCTAACCATATTGCACAAAAGCTTTAGCGTGACTGATTGGTTATATTCAAGATATGAGAGAATATATGTTTGAGATCAAAAGAGAAAGAAAAAACAGGATTGTAGTTTTTCCGGGCTTTGCTCTAAATTACAAACAAGACTAGTATGTCATAGTCCAGACTTGAAATTTTTGTTGCAGCAATTCTTGAGTTTATTGGTGAGAGGGGTGAGAAGATTGGGGAGGGGTACTCAGTTTCATGTACTCTGCAATTCCGTTTTGTCTTCTTAGAGTGGGTTTTTTAACATCGAGCTTAATCTTCGCAGCAAACCATAATTAATTAATCTGAGAATAAATTTAATTGTGTACTTATTGTGTTTGCCGTTTTTAAGTGGAAGCTTAAACCTCGCTGAACTGCCATACTGAATAACAAAAATGGCAACAAACATATTTTAAAATGTCAAATTTTTACCAGTGCCCTTTGCATTTCATATAGAAGAAGACGACAATCCACCATTTTAGTTCTTTTAAAAAGAAAATTTCTGCATATAATTGTTTTATTTAAGTTTTCATATGTTTCAGAATCACTAGTCTTCATATTCAGTTGATCAATGAACCATTTTTCTGTTTTCTAAAAAAATCTTTTTTTATATTTAAACAGCTGCTTTTTAAAAAATACAAACATGTGTATGTGTTGTCATTTGTTGATAAAGTTTAAACCACCAACATTGGCCGCTTAAACTGGCAAATAAAAGTAATTAATCCTCATCTTAAAAACTACAAGTACAGATTAAAGATGACTAAATCTCTGATCTCCATGTTAAAAACCCACCCTTATTCTCACACTTTTTAACTTGAAGTTGGCTGTAGGTGGATTTGTATTTATATATAAAATATATAAGAAAGAAGAGGAAAGACAAGATAAATATCCATAAATTGCAAAACTGTAATTTCATAATCTGAACACTAATTCAATTTCAAAGCAGAATTTTTTAAAATTGCAGCAACAAAAACTGCCAGTCTGGACGATGACTATAAGAAAAAGTCCTTTTGCAATATTTTTTTTCTCGCAGTGCATATAACGCTTTATAAACTAATTAATATGTACGTCTTTCGTATTCAGTTTTGTTTCAAGCATTTGTTATACAATTAATTGTCACGTTGGTGTGAGTTTTTTTTTTCTGGGACCGCATGTTGTTTGCTTTTTATTGGTCTTATTTTTCAGCACTTCCCAATGCATATTTGAACAGTCAGTCAGTCAGTCTTACAAAACACAAAAGGAAAATGAATATAATTTGAAAATTTTATGGTATTTTCTTGGTATGATAAAATACAATAAAAACAACTACAAAAAGTAATAATAAAAAAAAACAAAATTAAATAAAACCGTAAAAAATTGTGGCGCTAGCGTTAAAAAAAGAATGTGGATGTTTGGTAAATATTGTCTTTTTTTGGAGACTTTATGAGGCAACATCTTATGATTTCAAAATGAAAAATTTCAATTATTTGTTTATAGTTTAGCGTGTTGGGTTTCGTTTCTTATTACTTTTTTCAGACAGTTTTGCCGCTATTTCTGTTTCTTTTTTTTTTTTTTTTTTTAAAGTAATTAGAGTTTGCCCAGGATGGCTAACACAAGGGGAGAGAGACCAAAAAAAAAAAAAAAAAAACACAAGCCAAATTCCTTTTCATTTCTGTTGTTGGAAGACTTATATGCCGTTATCCATCTCTACATGTGTATTGTACAATCATCCATCTCCATTCCATGTTTAGTTACACAAAAATTCTTCCAAAATTGGCTATATCATTGACAAATTAAATGACTGGGAGACAAATCTCTACGTTAAAAAAAAAAAAAAAAAAAAAACAACAACAATTGAAAAAAATATTTTTTTATAAAATAATATTTGTTGTAGTTGAAATACCAATGTTCAATGGTTACTAATGATTCGAACAAATTGGTCTCTCATTAGTGGCATGAATGTATGTATGTTGTCGTCACATTTAGTTGCAATTTGTTTTGTTGTGGTAGTGCATGTTGCACTGTACTCTTGGGTTTGTACAAGTGACAACTTTTACTTAAGTTTTGTGCAACGTGCTGTTGCTGCTGATGATGATGACGATGATGTTGTCGAAACCCCGTTATAGTTGTTACAAATATGAACTTACAATGGGGACCACTAATTTTCTGTAATTGTAACAGATTTCTTTATGTTTTTTTTTTGTATTGATCACATTTAGACTTTTTGGAGTTTTTCTTTTTGTACAGTATCGATAATTGTTTAAGTTGTTAGTAGTATTTCTTAAGGTAAAGTTTTGTTAAATTGATAAAAAAAACAAGTAAGAGTGCTATATTCGGCTATGCCGAATCTTATATACCCTTCACCATGGTGCGATAAGAACAATCTTCATATACCTATAATCTATTTGTGGCTTAAGTCGGAATTTCTTGTTTTGAGATATAAAGGGTTTTACCAAAAATAAATTGTTTGGTTTTTATATAAAATTATTAGCCACAGAAAAAAAATAAAACAACTTAATTATATAAAAAAGGTAAATATTGGTATTACAGTAATTTGGTCGTACCTCGGGCATTTTTAAATCGATTTGATAGATTTATACACCGACGTCTTTCGGAAGAAATTTACCATATACTTTGGTAATAAAACTTGGACTCGGAAAGATCTACGGTTCCCGAAAAAGGTATTTTTCTTAAAAAATGTTATATTTTGGTAATAACTTTTTTGTATCTGAACCGATTTTTCCGAGTTTTTCAGCAAATATGTTTTTTCCGATCTTTTGATATATAAGACGTATCCATAGGTCATGTAATAGCTCTAAAAATTTAGTTTTTATAAAAATTTTGATGCTTTTTAGCCCATTTTTGGAGTATTTTGCTAGTAACTTAACCATTTCTTAACCGATTTGGCAGATTTATATACCCACGTCTTAAGGAAGAAAGTTACCATTTACTTAGATTATAAAACTTGGACTCGGGAAGATCTATTATTCCCGAAAATGGGTATGTTTATAAAAAAATTTTATTTTGGGCATTACTCTTCCATTTTTGGGAGAAAAGTTTCAGGGTTTTCGGGATATATATGCTGCTAAAAATTTATATTTTGGTATATAAAACGTGTTCATATGTCATACTAGAGCCCTAAAATTTAAAATGTTGAGTATTTTCAATAATGTCTTTGTACGGGAGGTACCACGCCCACTTTTCCAATCGCGCCAATATTTTGTGGGATACAGTGTATTTATAACCGATATGTTTGTACCTAATTTAGGAACTTTAGCTCGTTTCGTTCTCCAGATATACAGAAATGTATAACGTCTTTGTATGGGAAGTGCCACACCCACGTCTTCAATCCCGCCCATTTTAGAGGGTTTGTGTATTAGCAAGCAATATGTTTGTACTAAATTTGAAAGCCGTAGCTCTTGCCGCTGTAGAGATATGCAGAAAAAAGAATTTAAAAAACAACAACAACATGGGATTTATGGAAAAAATTACAGGTAGTCGTGGTTTTTTGCTCATATCTCAGCCATTTATGGACCGATCTTCCTGAATTTCAATAGCAAACAATTCCGGACTATATGTGACATAAATGTATAACAACCTAGCTTTCATCGTATCTGGGGTCTTCGGAAAACCCATTTCAACGGACGAACAGACGGACAGACGGACAACCGGATTTGAACTTTCCTTCTCATAAGAAGCCAGAATATATATACCTTATATGGTCTTAGGTCAATATTGTAGAAATTACAAACAGAATGACAAAGTTATATATAGCCTTTTACCTTCGGTGAAGGGTATAAAAATATACAGGATGGCCTTAAAGAAACGAAGAGGTTTGTAGAGTCAAATATTTCTTTACTTAACCCTGGATGGTTACTGTTCGTCGAATCGACGAAACACATTTACACTTTATCCTACAACTTTTTTATGTGTATTCAAACTACGCTTTTTTCAACAACTTTAGCAACTATTTGTAAAAAATATTTATTATTTATTCATTAATTTTCTTTCCAATATTTCGATATCCATCGGATATTATTATTAAGGAATGAGTTAAAAATATATTTTTAACCATTTTTGACCATTCTGATTTCATATTAGGATTCACCGTACAATTTTACATAAGGATTAGCTAACAGATTCATTTGGTCACGACTTTGTTGAAAATTTGTGGCACAGTGTAATTAATTAAAGAGAAGAAAAACTTTTATTTTTTGTGCTTTATTTAATTTTATTTTTTAATAAAATGTTTAATTTAAAAACTTTTCCTTGATTTTTTACCTTAAAAATCGTTCCGTAAGAATTTTTTTTAAAAGATCGTCGATTCGGCGAAGAGTAACTTTAATGGACTCAAACGAAAAGTAAACTTTCAGGGTTACAAGTCAAGTCATTTATATACCCTTCACCACAGGTGAGAACGGTATATAAAAGTTTCTTATTCCGCTCGTAATTTCTACAATATTGATCTCTACCTATAAAAATCATATATTCTGGGTCCTTACGAGGAGCGAAGTTGATTTAACGATATCTGTCTGTGCGTCCGTCTGTCTAAATGTTGAATTGGGGTTTCCGAACACCACAGGTATGATGAGAAATATGTTGTTATATATTTCTGTCAGATATACACCGTTAAAGTTTGCTATGGAAATTCAGACCGAACGGTCCACAAATCGTCGGTTGATAATTTAAATGTCATATGTGGATTTTTTGCGGTTTTGAATTAAGATCGATTCCTTAGGTTTTCCAACCTGATCTTTCATTTGGCGTAATCAGTTTTTCATACGGGTTTTGAGATATGGAGTGTTGAGTTTGTCGTATGTGGTATTTGCTGAAGCAATTTTCAAATTAAATGTTGTATGTAACTGCCACATACGACAAATTTCCATATAAAACGACCAAAAAATTAATTTATTATATAAATGTCGTATGTGGATTTTATAAGAGTTCAAACTTCAAACTCAATTTACTCGAAACTATCGGAATCCACATACGACAATTAATTTATCAGCCTACGAAATGGCTGAGATATGAGCAAAAAACTACGACTGACTTGATTTTTTTTCATAAAATCCCATGTGTTGAGGTGCTTTTTATACCCATCATCGAAAATAACTACATATATTTTTTTAGATTTTTTGCGTTTTTTTTACACATAACAAATACGTATATATGTACATGTACAATGATTTAACAATGTCCGTCTTTCCGTCTTTTTCTCTATATTTGGAGAACAGAAAAAGCAAAAGTTTCCAAATAAGGTACAAGCGTCTTGGTTATCAAACAAAATGTGGGCGGGATAAGTGAAGTGGGTGTGGCACAATATAGTGGGCGTAGCACAAAATTAATTAAGTTATATCTAAAGAACGGTATTATGTAACTTCTTCTTCTTATCGCACCATGGTGAAGGGTATATATAACTCTTACTTAGTTTTATTACACCCAATATTATGGGCATTTCCAGCGAAAATTCTACTTTTTGAAACGTAACGCTAGCAAGTAAAAAAGCTTGTATTTTAGGCCCATGTTCTTCAAATATTATCACTTTTGTGATTAAATGTAGAGCTAGTTACGCTTTACACCAAAACATAAAAAAGTAAATTATACATATGACATTTTTTGCGAAATTATTTTAATAACTTTCTGCAGCTATCGCTTAAATTTCCCTTTTTTTAACTACACACCAACTTACAAATACGCCCATTGGATTAAATCGAGGACGAGCCAAGGTTAGTTAAAGTTTCTGCATTTTAAAATAATGCGTTAATCGAAATGCCCATTTAAATCTCCGCTGTTTGAATTGGTGTATGTGCTGTGCTCCTCGGGGGCTTGTAGATATCTTCTTAAGGATATTTCACCTTCTGGTGTTACATCATCCGTGGAAATTAGGTGCAGTCAATACCTGGGATTCGGAAAAAGTCCAAAATTGCCAGATCTACCAGACCAGAAATCCTATCTTGTACCACGGGTGTCAGTAGCCCCTGGTGGCACAGCACCAGACCATGAATCATATAAATCAAAATAGCGCATTGCGCAAGTCCGTTAACTTTTTGCTCTCATTTTGATGTCATTTTGACGTCACTATAGTAAAAAGATATAACTGTAGACAAGCATTCAGCATACCAAATACACATTTGTGTGATCATGTTTGTGCTCATTAACTACTTTGACGAACATACGCAGAAAAATAATGTTTTTTAAATCTAAATGCACTATCTGGTTTTCTTTGTTTCATGGCACCAGACTGACTGTTGGTTGAGGCATCCGAAAGTATGCTTCCTGCGGGAAAGGCTTTTTACTACCCAAAGTCGGAGGAACATCCTACACAAACACAGATTTTTTACCACTTGTAGTAGAGTTCTTCATGCGGGAGGATTATCCCTAGATGCTGTTCCTACTTAACAGATGCTGCTAGCATATTTTCAAAAACAGCAAACCTTAAATAGCTCCAGCTCATAAGCAAGGGACAAGTGTAAAATGTTGCCGGACTATGCACTCAAATTGCTATCTGTGTGCACTGGTTGCTTTAACACTCAAGGGCGGTGGGTAGACGCGTTGTTTGTCACCCAATGGTTACGATCCACCATGTAAATCTTTTCCACAATCAAATTATTAAGTCTACTTTCACACGTTTCATCGTTTGATGCTCAACTTTTTTAAATTCCCATTATGTTCACACGCAGCAACCGGTTTCAACTTTTTTTGCTTCAAAACAACAACACTTTTATTCAAAGCGAACCAAAGAGAAAAAGAAAAGACAAAAATTAACATGCAGCCATTGTTGTGCATATACCTACGAATGAGAACACAAAGCGTACTACCCAAGTACAGGCATCTCCGTACCAACCCCTTTTCTTCTTGCTTCCCTCTCCTTAAAACACAAGAGTTGAGCATCAAAAGATGAAACGTGTGAATGAAGACTAAAACTAAGCAGATTTTATTTTTTTTTAAAGAAGGGAAGTAAAACATTTTAACTGTAAAATTTAATGCAAAATATTCAATGGCCATTTGCAAGTTATATTTTTTCTTTAAACAAAATTTAATATTAAACAATAAATAAACAACACTAAAAAAGTTGTCGTTTACTTAACACAAACAGCTGACTTTACGATAACAAGCGTTGTTTAAAATGTTATAGAATGGCAAAATCGTTAATTGGCTTGTTAATTTTTTTACAATGACAACTATTGTTAAAATTGCACATCTGGGAAAATAAGGCGCAGTCAACAACCGCTACTCGACAAAGGCAAAATTTACGTTTCATTTTTAGATCATGGTCGCCCAGAAAGCCTTTATGGCACCACGGCAACCATAAGCCTCTGAAAATACGAGCACGGAACATGCTTATTGCTTTATCAGGAATCACGTAGTCACTCTATCTATCACGCAGTGACTCCATGTTACCCCATCTATCTTATAAACCAATAAACATAGAAATTAAAATTACTCGTATATCAATCACATTCATAACTTATCTAAAAAATGCAAATATATATTTGGTACTTTTTCGAAATTCGAACGTTTAAGTGCTGAAAATCGTACCTTCGGTACTTTTTTACAAAACATTTTTCTCCCTTCTTTGATATAGATGTATTGAATTAAGGGCTCCCACTACAATATTAAACGTTTTGACACTTCAACAGGAATAAAAAAAATTTTCAAAAAGGGGAAGTACGAGAAATTAAATTTCTATATTTTACTTTTTTGTTCTTCATGTGGTACTTTTTGAATTTTATATAATATTAAACTTAGAAACATAAAATTATAGGTGCAGGGTCCTGAGTGAATGAACACCTATAAAATGAAGAATTTTGATACATTTTTGTAAATCCCAGAAACATAAACTTTGGCATATTTAAATATCCACGAAAGAAAGGGAGACGCTAACGAAAAAGTTGGTTAAATTCTAGTCATATAATAATGTTATAAAACATCCTTTTAAACAATTCTTAATTAAATTTTTAATTGTACTCTCTTAAGATAAAAAAAATTTAATAATGGAAATCGTAGACAATTTGCAGAGCATTGAAATATATACATAAATACTTATTTAATTATCATAAACGTTAATCAAGGATTGTAAATTCAAAATAATCATGATATGCCCCTTTCCGATCTGATAAAACTCCTAGTCCCGATTCCAGATATTTCTGATATAAAATTCTTATCATATCAATAGATTAGCAACATCTAATGAACTTCAATAATAAAGGGTGGTCCAATCATAGTGCACGATGTTAACTGTGAGTCACATCTTAACGTCAAGTTTTTTGCCCAACTTAATTTGACAATTGAACAGCGAGCTTAGATTGTTGAAGCCTTTTACGAAAATGGGCGTTGAAATCAAAATGCATTTTGTGCACTTTGTAATTTTTTTGGACAGCATAATCGACCAAATGTGTCCAAAATCGGGACAATTGTGCGCAAATTTCAGTAAACCGGGTCTGTAAGAAATTTGACAGCACCTGTGCATGCTCGCCCAGTTTGTTCGGCGAAAAACATTGCTGTTGTTCGCGATAGGGCCGTACTTCTTCGAAAATGAGGTCGGCCAAGCAGTTACCGTTAATGGTGTTCGTTATTATAAAGATGATAATGGACTTCTTCTGGCCATTTTCAAGCGCCAAGCACTATTGCTAAATTTAACGATTGCTTGTCATTTTTGCGATTTTTGTGTCCAAAGAAAATACCTTTTTTCACATGAAAAATTTCTATACAAATTTATCTATCGCACTTGTTCAACAATACTGTATTAACTCAAAATTTAATAATTTTCAGTAGAAGGAAACAATTTTTATTTTTACATATAAAGGCATATAAAAAATAATTTTTAAGCCAGCCGTTTTATTAACAAAAAGTAGACTCAATAGCACGATAATTTTACAACGTTTAGATATGAGGGGCTTAAAGCACAAGGAGTATAAGTGCTTTTTTTGAAATTGAGATTACATATAATTCCATATATGAAGTTCAGACCACAAGAGGTGAATGTCGAATTCTCATCCGGTAGCGAGATATGGCGACCAATTCCAGCTGTTGTCATTAAAATACCTGTTTCGCTTGGAGCACACGGGGTATATGAGCACTGAATCTTTATTGTAGAAAAAAGGCACTTAAACCCTTGCGCTTTAGATCCCTCATATGAATATTACGTGTCGATTTTCTCCAAAAAGTGAAAAAACATCAATTTGAGATCGATTATTCGACTTTTTTCAAAACCCGGTTTTCGAATATTCCGAATAGTTGCTATTTGTAAAAACCGGGTTTCGGTTAAGCGTTTTTAAAATAACCGGTTAAGTGGTTTTAGTTTGAATAGAAATCTGGCAACAGAGAAAAGTGAATGTTCTATGTTTGGGTTTTGAAAAGATTTTTCTTATTAGCATACATTTCAGGGCTTAATCAAATATAACGCTTAATTCCATTTTGCGGGTAGCATTTCTGGAGCCATAGAGCTAAACGCAAACTTATGCTTTCAAATAAGTTTTTCGAAAATAGTTCGCAAAATTTCTTTCAAAAATTTTAAAAAAGTTTTTTTATTTTTTGTCATCATATTTATTGAGGCCATGATACACAATCACACAAGTTGTACGTATGTTGACATAAATTCATATCTGATCTTATTATTGTTTTAAAATTAAAAAATTAATAACAACTAACTATGATCGGTTTGTATTATATTCAAAATACGTACGACTTGTGTGATAGTCTACCACGGCTTTTAGCAAATCCAAATGAGTTTATAAAATTTTAAAAGTTATCATCATGGAAACCATAAATATGCAATTGCATGTTTTTCCTTGTGCGACCAATGAATGCGGAAATAAAATATTTATCCGTTTTAGAGCTTTTTATAATTTCGGCATCAATTTGTTAGAGCATATTTTTGCATATTTTACCCTTTACAGCATTTTTTTTTGCATAATTTAGTTAAAAGAGAATTTTGCAGCATTTTTTAAACTTATAGCGCATATTTTGCCTTTGTGATGCATATTTTGATACAAGTTCAGTTTTTTTAGATGCTTAAAAGAGCTTTCGCAGCAAATAATTTTTTTTTTAATTCTATTTTTTCTGTTTTAAATATTTGCCTGTATACCCAACGTGCTTATCAATTTCGCAATTTAATTTTTACTCTAAAATTGTCATTAAATATAAATGTTATTTCAAAATTGCAAATTTTATATGTACATAAGCAAATATTAGGGGAAAAGCAATTTTATACGTTTTTGGCGATGTAATACATAGAAATGTGGACTAATCTTTTAGTATACCGACCGACTCAGAAGCACTGTTTAAGGTGATATACCGATGTCCATCCGTCGGTCTGGCTAGTTGTCTGTTCATGTTAACTTTGTCCGCAAAGTACAAATTGCAATTTTGTATATAATTTTATAAAATTTGCTAAATAAATTTAATTTTTACTAAGGACGAAGTCTATGTAAATGGTGAGAATCGGTCTATAATTTCTAATATAAGCCATAAAAACTTCTTTCTAAATTAGACTTTTTGTGTTCGTAAACCATCTAAATTCAAATTTTTTAAAGTTTATAGCGCATATTTTGCCTTTTTGAGGCATATACATGATACATGTAACATGTTAAAATGCTTACAAGAGCTTTGGCAGCAAATAAATAAAAACTATTTTTTTTTTCAAAATTCTGGTTTTTCTGTTTCAAATATCTGTCTGTATACCCAACATGTTGCTTCAATTTCGCCATCTACATTTAATTTTTACTCTAAAATTGTCATTAATGATAAATATTATTTTTAAATTGCAAATTTTATATCTACATAAGCAAAAATTAAGGAAAAACCCTTTATATACTTTTTTGGCGATGTTATACATAGAAATCTGAGCCAATCTTTTAAAATATCGACCGACTCAGAATCACTGTTAAAAGTGATTTAACGATGTCCATCCGTCCGTCTGGCTAGTTGTCTGTTCATGTTAACTTTGTGCGAAAAGTACAAGTTGCAATTTTGTATATAATTTTATCAAATTTGGTAAATAGATTTAATTTGTACTAAGGACAAACTCTATGTACGTAAATGCTGAGAATATGTCTATAATGTCACATATTAACCATAAAAACTTCTTTCCAAATTAGACTTTTTGTGTCCGTAAAAAATCTAATAGAGTTGTTATTTAGATTAAATTCGCCGCAAAAATAATTTACAGCAAATTTAATTCTTTTCGAAGCGGTTCACATTTGCCCAAAGCTCCCATCAATAAATAGCTTTAACTTACTTTGAAGTGTTAACATTAATAAGCAATTTAGTGACCGTCCCTGAAATCCCTTTAAGACAAAAAATCTCATATGGATGTTAATATCTAAATAATATTCGCCACAAATAACTCTTATATGAATTTTAACGATTTAACATAACGTTTTTTTTGTGAGCCCATGACTCCCCATAGTTTTGAAATAGGGTACAATATCGAAAATTCGTCTGGCGTTTGGGCTTTACCGATTAAAATTTTAGGATTGTTTTTTTTTTTTTAATGCAAATGTTTTTAAATTGCTGAATATTTTGTTTTCAAATGAGCAATTTTTGATTTTTTTGGGGCATATTTTTAACAATTTTCATAGCATATTTTCGAGTTTTTACTGCATATTTAATGCGCATAAAATGCGTTTTTAGCGCATATTTCTAGTTTTCTTGGTTATCATTCAGTAAAGAAGATGGGAAAGTAAATATTAATAAATATTAAACTAGTATCTAACATTTTTTTTTGAACTACATAAAAACAATATCCGTCAACATTGCTACTAACTTAATAAACATTCTCCTATAAAGAATATAATTTAAACAATTAATCAATTTCGTTATTTGTTTAACATTTGATATGCCCTCTAAACTTAAGAAATCAAGTGCCAGTCAACAGACTGGTGCCAATAAAAACTGAAACTTTCCTTTATAAATCTTGAAATTTGTATATAAAAAATGATTATTATTTTTTGTTTGTTGGCTACAATTAGGGTTCCCAATTTCGGGAGCATGCATTCAAACAGTTTCTTTCATATCTGGGATATATTTCTTGAAAAGAAAAATATTAAATAGTTTTTAAACTGTAATCAAAAAATAATATTTTTTTTATATTAGAAAAAAAAACAAGTACGAAAGTAAAGTAGGGCAAGCTCGACCAATTGATACCCTACACCACAGTATGTAAAGGAAATTTTTCGAGAGTGCACCATATCTGGAACCTATAGTCAATCATGGACTCATCAAAACACAATTATTTTATGAGGTTAAGATTATTTAAAGATCAACATCTAAATGGTCAATTCTGGACCTACCAAATTTTGCAGTAACTTAGTCGGTTATATTCGATAAATCGCAATGAAGTGAATGAAATCGAACGAGATTTTAAGTTAATTATTTACAAAATGAACAAAGTTTATTCTTGTAAAAATAATTTTTACTCAAAGAATGAAGTAGATAAAAAAAGAATGTTTTTATGAACTTTCATTACAGAGTCCTTTTTTAAAATCGGTCGATTTTAAACCATTTTTCGCCGCACCAATTAAACTGACATTATAATAACGAAATAAGATTTTAAGTAACTGACAGGAACAGAAAACATTGCAACGAAAAAA
Source organism: Pollenia amentaria (assembly GCA_943735925.1). Taxonomy (NCBI): domain Eukaryota; kingdom Metazoa; phylum Arthropoda; class Insecta; order Diptera; family Polleniidae; genus Pollenia; species Pollenia amentaria. The sequence goes on along the minus strand of OX031009.1, from coordinate 202,926,623 downwards.
AGAAAATGAGTACTGGTGATTATCATCATCGGTCGGCGAAAAATGGGTTAAATCCACTTCATTTCGATGTCTAGAACGTGCCCGAGTAACTATTATGAAAGTTATCGTCGTCAAATTTTATTTAATAACAAATTTTTGATTGAAGTTTTGGCACTTATAGATATATTCGGCAGCTATGGTCGAATATAAACCGATTTAAAAGAAAAAATTTGGTAAGGCGATTTACGTTGCAGGCTGTGGGAAAAATCGCCCCAAGAAAAATGGCCCAAAAAAAGAAATGAAAAATCGCCCAAATGAAGAATCGCCCAACAGAACATGAAAAATGACCCAAAAGCTTCGCTAAGTAAAGCTTCTAAAATCTGCCTTGTTTCCAAATGAAAGCCGACTATGCAGAGAAGCTTTAGTTAGCGAAGCCGGTATTTGTTATACCATAGAGGAGAAAATCCTTGCGCCCGGCCGAAGGCCGGCTGTGCAGAGAAGCTTTAGTAAGCGAAGCCGGTGTTTGTTATACCATAGAGGAGAAAATCAAAAAAATGGGCCATTTTTCATTCAACATTTTTGGGTGATTTTTCATAATGAAAAATCACCAAATTTAAAAAAACGAAAAATCACCCAACAATAACAAAAAATAGCCCAAAAATTTTAGGTCACTTTTCATATAAATTAGGCCCAATTTTACATGGGATTTTTTTGGGCGATTTTTCATTTCTTTTTTTGGGCCATTTTTCTTGGGGCGATTTTTCCCACAGCCTACGTTGCAATGCGCTACCAAACTCAATCTTACTTGAGGGTTACACTATCAAGTTTTGTCTATCAAGTTTTAATACACTCACACTTTTTTTACCAATACACTCATACTTTTAAAAATTGAAGCGAACTTGCCTTTAAAATTCTCTTTCAAGTGAGTGTATCAATTTACGTTCAAGAAAACAGCTGATTACAAATTTGGTGAGACAATTTTTCGTTTGTCTTTATAAATTGTTCTCTTGATGACATCTTGAGAGTAAATTGCTTCAAAATTGCGTGCAGCCTACGTCACAGCTTCCAATTTTTGGAAATTTTGACAAGCTGTATATGTAAAAGACTATCAAGAACAACTTGATCGTGTGGCTGCAGTGTAAGGCTCTAATTGTGAAAAACGCACCGCAACGCCAACCATTTCATTAAAAGCAAAAACAATGGCAAAATTTATTTATAGTTTTGTTGTTGCTTTTTACAGAAATTCACATTGAATTTTTTAATTTCAAACAGGCAACAACAGAATTACAAAATATTTTTGAATTTGTTTTTGCTTCCAATGTAATTTTTGCGTTGCGTTGCGTTTTACACAATTAGGGCCTTAAAACCAACAGTTTATGGGCACAAACACAATTCCGAAACAAAGTTTGCATGGGGGCCATGTGATAATATGGACCAATTCTCACCATTTCCAACATACTTTGTCCTTATAACAATTGACCCATATGTACCCAATTTCCTCAAATTTTCTTTAAAATTGCTAACTGTACTTTGCGCACAAGGTTACATGGACACAAGGTTACAGAAAGTGATTCTGATTCGATCGTTATGCCTTCTTTAGACCCTCGGTACACATATGTGTACCTTACCTTTTTACAAGTTTTAAAGACCAGCGACATCGTGTGATCACTAGTAACAGTTTTATTACATTCTTTAAGCTTCACTATTGATATTTGGGCTTCAACCAAATATCAATAGTGCTTAGCCACTATTTTTGCATTTGAATTTTACAGTTTGAAAAAACCCTACTGTTATGGATATTGTTCCTCACTAACTAATCGTTAAGACCTGAATAACACATATGTGCACCTCCTTGTCTGTCACTTTATATAAAAAAATAATAAAAACCGAAATTTTAATTGCACCTCATAAGATAAAAAAATAGTTAAAAAACCTTTTACTCAATCGGTTCACGTTCGGGTCTTAAGAGGATACTAAAAAGTGGTTCTGCAACCAATATTTTTATTTCTTACACACATCAGGACAAACGCATAATACCCTGTCCACTATTATGGTGTGAGTATAAAAAAAGGAATCGTTTGTATCGTTTGGCATATGTTTTAATCATAACAGTCAAGAAGAAGACGCTCATTTTGCCTCATGTTTAAAAATGATTGGCATCACCATCAAATGTTCTTATCTAATATTTACATTTGCCAGTACTGGCAAGACAGTAAGAAAATACATCTTAAGGCCCAACCATAATATGCTTAAGTTGGCTTCAGCAAAAGTGCGAATATATGTAAATCATATGAGCAAACCATATTGAACTTAAGGAAACGTTTTGTTAAGTTTTATGAAATTGTCATTTGCTTAAGCAAAGTGCGAAATTGATCGCACATTCCGTACGAAATCAAATGTTTTTTTATTTTGTTTTTGTTTTTTTAAATACATATGAAAGACTTTTTGTAAATTTTTGACAGTAGGTTAAGGAAGACTATGCATATTATGGTTGGGCCTTTAGTTGCCAATAGCATTACTTACTGTCTTCGAGACGTAGGCGTCCAGGCAGTAGTTAAGACAGTTCACTTTAAAAAAAATTATAACCTGAATGTCAAAGTGCAAGTTCCAGCTTAAGTCGTTTTTTATGCACTAAGCAAAAATTAAAAATAGCATAAAAAACATAAAAATCAAAGCATAATTTATTAATTTTCTTTTAATTGTGGATTTTTTTTTTTGCTAACAAAACTTCAAATTACTGTCAGCAAATGTCAAATCACTGTCCAATTTTACTGTCTGCAAAATTTGCAAGACAGTAGACCAGACAGTTGGAAAAGTGTACATGTATTATTGAAAAAGTTTGCATGTATTGCAACTGTCTTGTCAGTACTGGCAAATGTAAACACTGTGTTATCGTATCCCAAAAGATCTTAAAAAAGCAGTGTTGTCAACTAAGCCATTTAAGTGTCCAGATTTAGTCTTTTTTCATTTTGCTTAGTCATGAAAAAATGAATTTAGCCATAATTGGAATGGAAAAAACTTATATCAACAAAAATCTAGTTATTTTTTTAACATAAAAGGTTGACAGCACTGCAAATGTTTATTTAAAGAATCAGTCTTGCTGATTACCAAGGCAAGAGCAGTTGCAAAATAAAGTCGATCTCTTATGAAATTTAACAGAAATTCTGTGGCATTTTGTTGCTGGATTTCAGAAAAGAACTGCGATATCTTGCATTTTCTTTTTCGCAAATTTCCGATTTCGGTCCATTATGACTTAAAATTGTTGTAAGCAAATGCGCTTAATAATAAAACTATGGATTTTGTTATTAATTGTGGTGCAAATTTTGTTGCCGGAATGACAATAATTATTGAAAAACGTACAAAAATATTCTTAAGTCTTGGATTTCATCGACTATAACTCAGGCATTTTTTATCCGTCCAAAGCCAATTAGGCTTTTAAACCAGATATACCACGTTTTAATTGAGAAAGACGTTGGCTCTGGATGGCGGCTGAAAAAGGAGTATGCAGCGATAAACGCAAATGTAACGTCATCTGATAAATCTGACGTAATGCGAGAAAACTGAGCTCATATTCGTCTTTCGCATGCCAAAATCCATAAGAGTAGGTTGAAATTGTTTAAAAACTTTTTTTTAATGTTGACCTGTGTTAATGATAACAGAAAAGACACCCTCGGGAAAGGCGAAAAGTGCACTTTACAATTCACACTAACACCTGTGCTTCTATATGGCGCCGAGGCATGGGTACTTGCGAAAGCGGTTGAAGCAGTGTTGGATGTATTCGAGAGAAAGATCCTCTTTAAAATGTATGGGCCTATCTGCGTGAACGGAGAGTTAAGACGTCGAACGAACTGTGAGCTGTAATCCTGTTATGAATATGTTAAAGAGCGTCAAAATAAAGCGATTGCGATAGGTAGAACATGTTTGGCGAATGTAAAGTAATGGTCCTTCCAACCCTCCGTTGGAAGAATCAAGTCAAAGAAAAAGCCAAAATTCTTTTTTTTTTTTTTTTTTTTTCATTATTTATTTATTGAATCTTCATATATTAAATATGAACTAACAATAATTAATCAAATCTTATCCTAATATTTGCTTTATGTCCTGCCAGTGCCAAACACAAAAGATTTAGTCATCACGGTTTCTGTTTACATATATAGGTGTTTATCGCTCATCTGATTGGGTGAGTGCTGCAGTGTCTCTTCTTCTTAATCGAGTGTGGCCGCCATAATTTAAAATATTTCTAGCTAATGGATTTGGGTGCAGTTCCAGCCTTTTTAAATATTTTACTGCATATTTCGTTATCATAGTTTTTACTAATGGCACATTGAGATCCTTGTGGATATTTGAGTTTTTGACGTACCAGGGGGCGGCTGTGATTATTCGAAGAAGTTTATTTTGGCGCCTTTGAATTTTTTCGATGTTAGAAGCCGAGGCAGTGCCCCATAACTGAATACCGTAGCACCAAATTGGCTTTAAGATAGAGTTGTAGAGTAGAAGTTTGCAATCGAGACTAAGAACAGAATTTCTTCCAATAAGCCAATTAATTTGGATTGCTTTTAGTTTCATTTGAGTTAATTTCGCTTCTATATGCCATTTCCACGTTAAACGCCGATCTAGATGTATACCGAGGTATTTTACATGCGAGTGTTGGGGTATTATTTGATTATTTATTTTAATAGGGGGGCATGTTTCCCGACGCAATGTGAATGTTATATGTGCGCATTTTTGCTCATTGATCTTTATCCTCCATTTTTTTAACCACCTTTCTAGTTCAAATATATGATCCTGTAGATAACGAGATGCTTCTTGACAGTTTGCGTGTACGCTTAGAAAAGCTGTGTCGTCCGCAAATGTTGAGGTATGGGTGTAGCTGTTTGTTGGCAAGTCCGAAGTATAAATTAAGTATAATAGAGGGCCCAGGATGCTGCCTTGTGGGACTCCAGCGCTAATTGGCTGTGGAGAACTTAAAAATTCGCCTTCTTTTATAATAAATTGACGACCTACTAAGTAGCTTTGTAACAGCTTGTGTATATTTGCTGGTAAGTTTTGCTGTAATTTCAGTAGTAAACCTTCATGCCAGACTTTATCAAAAGCTTGAGACACATCGATGAAGAGTGCTGAGCAATATTTTTTTTCTTCAAAGGCTTTTCTTATGACATTTACTATTCGATGAGTTTGTTCAATTGTGCTGTGTTTTCTTCTAAAACCGAATTGATGATTGGGAATACATCTGTTACCATTTAAAATCGGCGTTAATTTAGACACTAGAAGTTTCTCAAAAAGCTTTGATATATTAGACAATAAGCTTATAGGTCTATATGACTCAACTTTTGTGGGATCCTTTCCTGGTTTAGGTATCATGGTAACTAAGGATACTTTCCACTCTTGTGGGTAGTATTCAAGGCGTAAAATAGCATTAAAAATTAGTAGAATAATTTTCTTTGCTATGCTGGGTAGCTCCAAAAGCATTTTGTTACTGATCTTATCAAAACCAGGGGCTTTCTTGGGGTTTAAATCATGAATAGCCTTCTCGATTTCTCTTACTTCAAACCTTAGTGGAACAGCTGATCTAACAGCAACAGGTGGTAACTCGACCGCAGTATCGAAAGATGTATGAGGGGTAAATACGGTTTTCAAATGATTAACGAAAATATTTCCTTTTTCTATGTCATTTCGTGCCCAACGTCCATTTAAATTTCTTAATGGTGGTTTAGTGATAACTGGTCTTTTAAGATTTCTAGCTGCACGCCATAATGAGTAATCAGATTGAGGAGTTGCATCAAGTTCCTTAAGATATTTTTCCAGAGAAGCCGTTTTTTGAGACTGCAGAATCAAGTCAAAGAAAAAGCCAAAATTCTTGGTATGACAAACTGGAGGTAGAACGTACAAGACTGAAGTGCTTGCTGGTCATTTATTAAGTATACCAGGATCAACAATACGCTGTAGAGCCAAGTATGTTTCCTTAAAAATGGCTAAAATTCTAATTCTTTTAAATAATGTTGAAATCTTGACGCTGTATAGACAAACGACTACACAATTTAGCTCCCCAAGTTGGGTTAAAAAGCGCTATCATTTGCTTTTGCCAAAAAGAGTTATTCTTTCGTTTGTTTTGACATTTATAAACTGACAGTTAGTTTTACATAAATTTCTGAAATTTCCCGTATAAAAAATTTCATGAATTAATAAAAAAATATTTTTCTGGGATATCCCAGGACATTTTTTCCCGTTTAGAAACCCTAATAACAGCATGAAATATCTGCCCTCATGCAAATGATTAACAACTGCTATTTATTTTAATACCATAGACTTTTAAAACATTAATTTAACTTTTACCAAGACTATGTTACAATATTATTTAAATTTTAATGCATTTTATTATAACATATTTATAATTTTTGTACAGAACCAGAGGTAACAACAATAATGTGTATCACATTTCTACAATTTACATACAATTTACATACAATTTTACATTTAAATAAATAACAATCAGATTTCTTTGAATTATAGACTTGTACTATTTAGGTAGATAATGTTTGCTGTTTTTGTTCTTCTGGTTTCTGCTGCAGGTAAATTGTCGTTGGTAAAGTTGACAAGACAACCAAACAACATTAATTATCTTAATTACTTAATTTACTTTTTTTTAATGAACATTTACTTAGTTAAAAGTTTCAACCATTCAATTTACATGGGAACAGGGTTGTATTCGTTGAGTGTGTATGTATGTGTGTAAGTGGCATTTAAACGAACTTGACTGCCACTTGGTGGCATGTTAATGTTACAATTGTAATGGTTTTAACATGTTTAAAGTTTACAGGTACTCGCTCACACTTGTAAACAAACATACACGATTATGATTACGGTGAAAGAGTGAGAGAGAGAGAAAGAGATACGGAGAGGAAGGGAAATATAATTTATACTCGTACTCGGTTGTAAACAAATAAATAATTTTTTTGTGTTTGTCAAAATGTTTTACAATACAAACAATGCAATTAAACCGTTTCAATAGCATAACGAATTACGCAACGTATTCAATTAAAAAGCGTAATAGCATTTCCCACACCAACTGACTTTACAAATGGATTTAAATTTACTGTACCAAAACAAACTGGATACAGCACGTACAAGACCGAAGCTACCAACAATAAACTGTAGCCCCAAATGTACTTTGCTTTAATTCAGGGATGTCAGCGTCATACACAATTGTGTCAGCAAAACTCACATGTACGCTTACGCTCTTTTATTTTGCGAGCGTAAAATATAATTGTTTACCGCAAAACACTCTCATTCAGCGGGAAATATCGCACGATCGCACGGTCTGTTTTGAGGCCTATAAACAGAAATAATACATTTATTATTTATTATCTTTGTTTCTGTTTTGTTTTATTTCTGTTTTTAACATTGTACAATGATTTTAAAAAAACAAATTGCTTGTGGTTTTTGTACGAGGTGTAGTGTACTTGTTGTAGTATCAAGAATAACTGTGATGAATTCGCCTTGATGTTGTGTTTATTGAGCTTATGTAAACTTCAAATTTGAATTTTATTAATTAGTCTTGTAGACAGCGATAACGAGCATACAAGCGGATGAGTTTATTAAAAATTTAATCATCCAGATAGGGAAAATATTATTGAGTTCTGAAAAAATTTAGACGGGGCACTATATCCTGTATTAAAAAAAAAAATCCTTCAAATGTTTGTCGCTTTTTTTCCTCAATATATCTTTGCGAACAAATATTTTCCGATTTGAAATACATTTGCTCAAAACAACGCAATAAATTAACGTCCGCAAACCTAAAAAATGTTTTGTTGTTTCGAAACTGCAATATAAATTTAGAAGATATTATTGGTAAATAAAAGTATATTTTTATAGGCTAGTAAAATCTTCTCTTTTTATAATGGTGGTTAATAATTATAGAATATTTTTAAACTTAATGGAGTTATTATTTGCATTAGCATGTGCAAATGAATTTTCATTGTTGGCATTTGCAAAGGTATGTTGAGCACCAAATTAATAATTTTGGAAAGAATTGTATAAGGTTGTAAAAAGACTTCAAATATTGTCAAGTACTCAATTTTTCCAAAAAATAAGCAAAGTTTCTGCGAAATGCAGGTTCCAAATTAAATTTATTTAAATAATAACTGATTGTGTCTGTCCATAACTCAACATTTTTCGATAATTGTATTATTATTAATTCATAGCAAAATATGTATGTTAATTAGGCCTCGCAACCGCAGATTCCTCCCGCTGTTAATGTAAGAGACAAGAGTATTCGCACCAACACAATCATAATTGACACCACTGCTTTAATTGTAATTTTTCTAATGTTTAAAACTTGACGCTGTATACTATACAGTGTATAGACAAACTACTACAAAATTTAGCTCTCCAAGTTGTGTTGAAAAGCGCTAACATTTTCTTTTTCCAAAAAGAGCTCTTCTTTCGTTTCTTTTGACATTCATAAACTGACAGTAAAGTAAGTTCCACTTAAATTCCCGAAATTTCCCATATAAAAAATTTCAGGAGTTAAAAAAAAAATTTTTCTGGGAAATCCCAGGACATTTTTCTCCGTTTAGAAACCCTTATAACCACTTGAAATATCTGCCCTCATTCAAATGAATAACAACTGCTATTTATTTATATTCTATAGACTTTTAAAATATTAATTTAATTTTTACCAAGACATTGTTACAATATTATTTAAATTTTAATGCATTTTGTTATAACAAAGGTATAATTTTTGAACAGAACCAGAGGTAACAACAATAATGTGTATCACATTTCTACAATTTATATAACATAAATGTTAATGTGCTGATCCCATAACCTGTAGATCGTGCCCTATACTCCACCAATTTTATCAAAAAAATGAGAAAAAAATGAATTTCTATGAAATGTTTAACATAATAAAACATGACCATTAAGGCCGGGTGTTTAAGATGTGGATTAAGTTTAAACTTGGTTTAACGTACTCTGAAACTCGGATTTTTCCGGCGAAATGTGATGTTTTTTTTTATTATTTTATTATTAGTAATGGCAGCACAAACCTGTTTTCGGATAAACTAAACCTAGTTTAACTGAGATCTCAAATGCCCAGCCTAAGTCTTTTTAATTAAAGCAGAAGCTGAAATCTATCAGCTCAAATATTTCTCATAATAAATTGTCCTCGTTTTTAACGGGATTTGTGTTCCAAAATCGTTTGTGATGCGATGGCAAGATTTAGAAACGATGCCAAGCATTTTTAAGCAAAAATCAAGCTAAGTGACTTATTGCATAAACTGATTATTGATTGTCAGTGATTGTAAATGTACTGCATCATAAAAATTTGCACAAGAATTGCCCAGAAATTTCCCGGAGTTAAAGATAAATTTCCAGCTCTTCCGGAAATTGAAAAAGTCCGGGAAATTAGGAAGCCTAGTCCAACTATATCATAAAGAATCATAAAATATTTTTAATGATTATTTGAATAGAAATTTTAAAGTTTGTATTCACTCCCTTGGAAATGGTGTAACAATTTTAATAGACTTGTTAATTTACCAATTACAACCATTAAAACGGGCATTCATATAAAAAATGCTGTATCAATTAAATAGTAAAAAATGAAAGCCGAAGCAACCTGGCTTTTAAGGGTTTAAAATCATAGAATACGGCTAAAATTTAAAGACGAAAGTTCCAATGTGAAGTTACAAAAACAAAATAACCCTATTTCTTACAAACCCAATCATAGAGTTGGCTTTCCCCCCTCTCTTTCTATTCTAGTCGTCTTCTATGCTTAGAAAACCTACAAGGAAATAAAAAGTATGTCGGTTGCTTAAATTTAATACATTTGTTACCATTTGTCATTCTGTTCGACGACTGTTCTGTTCTTTGCCATAGTTAATACCTGTATCTCATAAATTTGAATTTTGTTCGTTGGTTTTTTTTTCAAAATTAATTAAAACAATAATTAATTTTGAGACGAAACTTTAAAAGGAAATAAATAAGATAAAACAAGAAAGACACAATTAGAATGTGTGTTTAGAGGCAGGCAGTGGCACAGTGACAGTAGTACTAAAACAGTGGTGTAAAATGGGATATGACACGTAAATCACACTAATGGCGTTGGTTAACGTTAACGTTGATATTGGTTGGTGGTGGCTGTTTGGAACGGTCTTTTTTTTTAAGTCGCTGTCAGTGGCAATAGTCTTATGAGTAACATTTAACTTTAAAATTTTTTTTTGTGTTGGTTTTGTTAAACTTTTTTCCATTTATAATTCCCACATTAACAAAGACATTAATGTCGATTAATTATGTTTTAAATAATTTTTACAAACTACTTAAAAATTTATAAGCGACAAAATTTTTAAAATACCTTAGACACTTATTAACATTTGGAAATTTCTATTTGGAAATTTCTATATTCACTTAAGAATATTTATGAGCTGATAAAAGTTAAGGCACAGTGGGATGAGTTGGTGATTTGATGTGATTGTGTAATGAAAGGATTAAACAATTCTGTGTACAGTTTTATTACAGGCAACTCAAGTGATTCTTAAAATATATACTTTTATCTATTTTAAGTTTCTTTAACTTAAATCTATCTCAACTCTAGTTTTACACTAACCATACTATAACTCCTCTCAAACCTTTCTCTAACACTACATAAACTCTACTTTGACTCAACTTTACTTCTTTTTCTGATCTTAATCTACTCTTACATTGGTTGTGCTCTTTCTTTACACTAACTCTACTCTAACTCCACTCTAACGCTACTGTAAGTCTACTCTAACTCTACTCTAACTCTACTCTGACTCTACTCTAACTCTACTCTACCTCTAACTCTAACTATGACTCTAACTCTAACTCTAACTCAAACTCTTACTCTAACTCTAACTCTAACTATGACTTTTTTTTTTTTTTTTTTTTTTTTTTTTTTTTTTTTTTTTGCGGAAGGAGGTGGAAATCTTACATAGATTCCCGTTGTCCTGGGATATGTCGGATTCTTACCGACTAAAACCACCCCCCTTCTTCGCCGCCACTCCCTACGGGACTGCCCTTCCAGGTATTACGTCGCAGGGTGGGGAAAGACTCAGTTGGTCATTTCATCCGTGTTTCTAGAGTTCTTTCTTTCTTGCTCCTCTTCTCGTAGCTTGAGTAGAATTATTTTGACATAGCTACATATACTCTTCCAGTTATCATGGCTTTCTGTCATTGTGTGGATTATATTATGCGGGTGTATATCCCGACCAACCTCTCGCTCCAGTAGCGCCTTGTCGTATGCAAACCTAGGGCAATGAAACAGAGCGTGCTCCACATCCTCTATTACGTTTGGGCATCTTGGGCATATTGGAGAGTCGTCATGCCCATATTTAAATAAGTAGCTCCTATATCCTCCGTGGCCTGACAGGAACTGTGTAAGGTAGTAGTTGACTTCTCCGTGCCTTCTACCAATCCAGCTGCCTATATTTGGAATGAGCTTGTATGTCCATCTTCCATTTTGACTGGCGTCCCAGCGAGCTTGCCATCTTCGCATGCTTATCTCCTTTTCATCGATTCGCGTTTCTCCTTCTGAGTTGTCGCTTCTTGCTCTTGAATACCTCCGTCGGGCTTCGTCAGCGAGTATGTCTATCGGTACCATGCCAGCTATAACGTTCGCTGCATCCTCTGATATAGTTCGGTAGGCGCTACAGACTCTCATAGCCGCTAGTCTATATACCGATGCCAGCTTTTTTCTTATCCTTTGTACGTCCAAGCTCTGTGACCATACTGGTGCTGCATACAGCATGGTGGAGCTTACCACCCTAGCGATAACCTGCCGTCTGCTCTGCTTGGGGCCTCCGACATTTGGCATCATGCGGGAAAGAGCTGCGGTAACGTTTGATGCTTTGTCCGCTATATATTTTATGTGTGCTCCGAAATTTATCCTGTCATCAACCATTACTCCTAGGTACTTAATTTGCCTCTTTGAGGTAATTTCATGTTGGCCTACTCGAATGACCACGGTTTCGGGTCTCCTTCGGTTGCTTATTAATACTGCCTCCGTTTTGTGCTCCGCCAGTTGGAGTCCCGCTGCGTCCAGCCAACCCCTTATTTTGGCTACTGTCTCATTAGCATACAACTCCACTTCATTGATATGGCGCGCCATTACTACAACAGCGATGTCGTCAGCGAACCCAACTATCCTGCTCTCCGGGGAAAACTCCAATGTTAAAACATCGTTATACATTATATTCCATAACAATGGGCCCAGTACCGATCCTTGTGGAACCCCCGCTGTTACATTATATGTTTTCTGGCCCTCTTCAGTATTATATAGCAACTTTCGGTTCGAGAAGTAGCTTGAGATAATATTCAACAGGTAGAAGGGAACTCCTAGGTCCTCCAACTTGGCCATTATTCGGTCCCATCTTGCCGAATTGAATGCATTTTTTACATCCAGGGTGACTAGTGCGCAATACTTCCTTTCCGCGCCTTTACCTTCTACTGCCTCTCTTACTAGTGTTGTCACTAGCCTAATTGCATCAACTGTGGACCTTGCCTTACGGAAGCCAAACTGCCTATCCGATAACCCCTGACGCTCCTCTACTGCTTGAAGCAATCTGTTGTATATGATCCTCTCCAGTATTTTCCCCGTTGTATCCAGTAGGCAAATGGGCCTATATGATGATGGATCTCCCAAGCGTTTATTGGGCTTAGGGAGCAGTACTAGCCTTTGTGTCTTCCAGGGATCCGGAAATATACCCTCTTCAAGACACTGGTTGAAAATTTCCGCAAATTTATCCGTCGCATTGAGTATCGCCAGTTTCAGCGCCTGGTTTGGTATAAGGTCCGGTCCGGGGGCTTTGCTATCTCCTACGCTCTTGACGATTTCAATAATCTCCTCTGCTGAAACCCTTATAATGTTGTCCGATCGACGCTCCCGAAATGTTGGGCCACTGTGTTGCAGGTGCTGCGGAAACAGTGTTGTGACAATTTGCCGGAGCAGCAGTGGACAGGAAAGTTCGGGAGCCCTCGTGCCCTTTAGCCGAGCCATCACGACTCTATATGCAGTCCCCCATGGATTGTCGTCCGCCTCATTGCATATCTTTCTGAAGCAAGCTCGTTTGCTCCTGTTTATAGCAAGTTGAAGTGCTTTCCGAGCCTTCCGGTACTCTATTTGCCTATTCTCAAAGTCCGGTTGAAGCCTGCCACGTTGGCTTAGTCTTCTCGCTTTAAGACATGCGCTCCGGAGTCTTCCAATCTCCTCATTCCACCAGTAATTTGGAGGTCTAGAATTCTGCATTCTGCGCCTAGGCATAGAGGCGTCGCATGCTCTGGTCAAGGATGAGGTGATCGTCTGCACCTTCTGCCTAACAGTTTCTCCCGCAACTTCTTGGTCCAGAAAGGTTTCCAAAAAGGCTTCCTTATCCAATTTTCCTGTTGCCCATCCAATAGCTTTGGCATCGTTACTCCCCGGCGATTTTCTTCTCCCGTCGTTAATGCTAAAAATTATCGACTGGTGGTCGCTGTGGGTGTATTGTTCACTAACGCGCCAATTAAGGTTCCGCATGAGTGAACTGCTTAAAAACGTGAGGTCTACTATTGATCCCCTTCCCCTTGCTCTAAACGTGTTTACCCCACCATTGTTCGCCAATACTACGTCATTGCCCGACAAGGATTCCATTAGAATTCGCCCCCTTTCGTTCGTCGCTCTACTTCCCCATTCAACCGCCCAGGCGTTAAAGTCTCCTGCAATCACCTTGGGGCTATGGTGATCCGCGTCTCTCGCTAGTCGGCTTAACATACTCTTATAGTCGTGTATCGTATCATTGGGAGGGGCGTAGCAGCTGTAAATGTAAATCCCTCCGATTTTAGCTCTCACAAAGCCTGCCTCTATGATGGTTTGTACTCCTTCGATAGCTCTGTCTCCACATGCCCATATCGCGCATTTATTCACGCTGTCCGCAACCCACACATTGCCCTGGAGATTCCTGTATTGCTCACATATTATTGCAACGTCGATGCCGTTTTCACGAACGGTTTGTGAAAGCAGCTCTTGCGCGGCCTCGCAGTGGTTCAAGTTTATCTGCAGTATTTTCATTTACGCGTGTTTCTAAGCGCCTCCTTAAACACTGGGCATCTGCGACTGCCCGCAATATGACCATCATCTGTTTTTCCTCTCTCCTGACAGAACATACACAGTGGGTTCTTTTTGCAATCCCGCGCAATATGACCATCTACTCCGCACCTTCTGCACTTTTTGGATCGATCCTGCGAGCTAGTGCACCTCGTAGCTATGTGCCCAAATTCTAGGCACCTAAAACACCTTTTTATGGGTACCCTCTGTCGGAGATGACATACGACCCATCCTATGCGAATTTTCGGGTTCCTCAGCACGGATTGGGCAGTGTCCGCCGGTAGTAGAATCGTAGCTACCTGTGTCCCTCCATACCCTCTTCTGAGGCTTAATATGTTATTCTGCTTTATTGTGTTTATCCCCCTTTCCATAGCAAAAGCGTGGTGACTTCATCCAGATCCCTACATTCTACTATGACCTCATTGCGCCTTGTCTTTATATCCACTTCTGGGCCCATGGTTTTCTCTATCTCCTCTTGGAATTTATCGACGAGCCCACGATCATTTGATCTTATCTCCAATAATAAATCGCCTTTCTGTGTCCTTCTGATTCCAGAGACGCTCTTTCCCATATCCTGCAGACCTGGATCTGCCTTCATCCTGCGTAGAATGTCAGCATAGGTAGTTTCGCCCTTTGCGGATATTATCATGGCCTCCGGTCTATGGCTTTTCTTAGGTCCCTTCTTCTTTTTTTGCCTCTTTCTTCGGTGTACTGTTTGCCACTGACCACTATCTTCCTCCGTTGCCCTTTGTTGCGGTTTATCTTGCTTCTTCTTCATTTCTAACCTTTTAGGTGTAGGGCGCTTATAGCGCTTCGGCGTATCATTCTTCGGGGATTCTGCAGTTAAATCCGGGCCTCGCTTTCTTGACTGCTCTGTAGCAGTAACTAGTTGGGGTGTGGTCTGAGTAACCTTCTCGCGTTTCTCCAATAGTTTCGGTAAGGGTAGATTCTCTCCCTGACCGATCTCCTCGCGCGCTCTATTGTATGTCGACCTTATGGTGCATACTTGCTCCTTAATAGCATGATGGATATTATTCTTATTCTTCATAAAATCCATCAGGTTGACGATCAATTCACCTAGTTTCGTGAAGGCATCCTGTTTACCCAACTTCACTATATTTGCGCTTGGATGGGTGGTGCTTGCCACCCTCTCGTCGGTTTCACCTCCAGTTGGTGTGCTAAATATCACCCCGGGAGGGGTTCTGCGTACCATTGCGCTTCTGCCGAAAGGGTTTACAGCTGTTTTCCCCTTTCTTATTGCTCCGTTTATTATTGGATTGTTTCCATTGTTGTTGTTGCTTGTAACATTATCTGCTGCCTCAGCCAAGCGTACCGGGGTAGCATTGCAGTCGCTGGATATCGACGACCGGGAGCCTGCTTGGTCACTCCTCTCTGCCGCCGGTACTGGGTTATTAGTCCCCTGCACCGTAAGTCTTAAATCATTTTCGGAACTTTGCATGGTGGTTTTTTCGTTTTCCGGGAAACCGTCCCGTAGCGTTTTAGACCTGCCGCCAGGTTGTAGTTGTTGTGATAGTACAGCCGCCCCTAACCTGGGAACAGACGCTGACCAGGTAGCCGCCCACTATGGGCCAGACGCTCCCTGGGTTTGTATTGACTGGGGAAACACGGGGGCGTCACTCCCCCTTTGCAACTCTCTTGAGTGCATCCCTGTGTGTGATGCCTACTTATTGGCGGCATCATTTCGCCACGTCGCAGATTCGTCATAAGGCACTTGTACCTTTTTTTAGTACGCCCTCGGTTTCTGCCGCTCTTGGTCGGGGACTGCTTATTAATCGCAGCTAACCTGCATATCTGCAGGCCTTTCAGCTATCCGCCACCCGCTGACCCCGGTAGTAGCCTGAGCTCGGCCCTACCATTTCTAACTATGACTCTAACTCTAACTCTAACTCTAACTCTAACTCTAACTCTAACTCTAACTCTAACTCTAACTCTAACTCTAACTCTAACTCTAACTCTAACTCTAACTCTAACTCTAACTCTAACTCTAACTCTAACTCTAACTCTAACTCTAACTCTAACTCTAACTCTAACTCTAACTCTAACTCTAACTCTAACTCTAACTCTAACTCTAACTCTAACTCTAACTCTAACTCTAACTCTAACTCTAACTCTAACTCTAACTCTAACTCTAACTCTAACTCTAACTCTAACTCTAACTCTAACTCTAACTCTAACTCTAACTCTAACTCTAACTCTAACTCTAACTCTAACTCTAACTCTAACTCTCACTCTAACTCTAACTCTAACTCTACTCTAACTCTACTCTAACTCTACTTTTACTCCATGTATAAACAATTTTGGATACTGTAAGGGAGATTGAGTACAGTTAAAAACTATTCCACATTACAAAAAATAGTTAAGAACTGTACAATATAATGGAGTAGAGTTCAAAACTCTCAATTATTGTGTAGAAGAGTTAAGAACTCGACAATATTAACCCCTATCCTGTATTCAAAAAATAAAACGCATTTGGTGTTTGTGAGTCAATTGTGAATTTTCCCCAATATAGACAATTCATCATACATTTCGTCGGTTGATAATTTAAATGTCGTATGTGGATTTTTTGCGGTTTTGAGTTAAGATCGATTCCTTAGGTTTTCCGACCTGATCTTTCATTTGGCGTAATCAGTTTTTTGATACCTCATACGTTTTTCAAGATATGGAGTGTTGAGTTTGTCGTATGTGACATTTGCTGAAGCAATTTCAAATTAAATGTGTTCAAACTCAATTTACTCGAAATTATCAGAATCCACATACGACAATTAAGTTATCAGCCGACGATTTGTTAATTTTTTACATGAATGCAAGTTTTAAAATGATTTTTACTTAAATTTATTATATGCTGTACATTTCTTTGAACATTTTGTATAGACTTAATAGCGTTGGACCATTTTGACGCATGTTTACAAAATGCGTAACTTTTTTTTGTACAGACATTATGAAAAAAGCCTTGAAATTAAATATTTTATATTCAATAGAAAAATAATTGTTGCATTTGCACAAGATTGTGAATTGGTCTTGTTTCGAAAATAATAAGCAGTAAAAACTGTTTGGGCAATTTTGACCCATGAACACAAGATAAGGGGTAGAAAAAGGGAATAAGATCTTTAAAAATGCTTGAATAGAGTGAGTTCCTAATTGAAAAGATGGAGATTAGAGTGTTTAAATGTTGGAGAGGGATGTATGAAATTTGCATAATATTGGTAAATAAGTTATTAAATCTGCAATATTGAGTTAAGGGTTTCAAAATCGGGAAAAGTTGTATTAAAAACTTCACTGAATTGTTAAACATATTTGAAAATTTTACAAAAAAAATTTCTTAGCCAATGAAAATATTTTTACAAGTAAACTACTGTTTTTCTCCACAATAAAATGACTGCTGACCGTAGGTCTAGTTTTTTTTTCTTTATAAACATATATCTTTTTCATTATTTTATGACTTTGTAGTAGAACAAAAAAAAAAAAAATACTAAAACAAAGTGTTAATATTAAAACAAAACAAACAAAATATTAACACAACATAAAACATCATCATTAAAGAAGAAATTGAAAAACATAAAATTAAAAAAAAAATTCATATTTTTTCAGACTAAAACACGACTAACTAAATAACTAAATGCTCTTTTTATTTAAAAATGAAAAGAATTTGTTTAACCATTTCAAATCCCTTCAAAGAAAAACTTACCGACCGGCAGGGCCCAACAAATCATACACTCACACACAAAATTAAGATGTTCTTTGTTTTTTCGGTAGTTTTTGGTTAAAAATGTAAATTTTTGTGTCAGTTTAATAAATTATTTTTCTCTTACACACATTTAGTTTTTGTGTTCTTTTTTCATTCGTATTTCTAATTAAAAATGCAAAATAGGCAAACTGAGTTCCTTTTGAATTATTAAGACATGAAATAAACCACCAAAATGAATAGAATTAGAGACATGCTGCGTTTGATTTTTATAGAAAGCTGATAGTTTTTCTTTTTCTTTAATTAAATTTTTAAAAAATTTTTCTTAAGAATTATAATTATTTTATACTTTAATATGATTTACATACTAAAGTGATAAAATATGTTAAATTTATGACTCAATTATAAACCTGGTCTTTGGGCTCCTAACCCACTCACTCAGTTACTAATTTGAGCCCATTTTCATAACAAAAGTGGCCATAAATTAAAAATGTTTTTTAATGTCTTGTAATTATTTTAAATAATTCTTTGTCTTCTTTTGTTTCCAAGATTCTTGATTATTGTAATAATTTATTTGAATTTTACTTAGAATGTAACTTATATGGCTTTTTTGAATTACAAACAAATGAATTAAGACTTATTGTTTCATTAATTATTTTTTAAATGTTTTTTGTTGATAGAAAAAAAATTTGATATTTATCTTGAAAAATAAGTATTAAGCTACCAAAATCTAACATTTAATTAATCAATTAGTTGTTATAAATTCAAAAGGTAATTTGTGTTACAAATTTTGGATATATTGCACCAAAAGAATAAATGTTGAAACCCTACTCCAGTGTTGTCAACTCTGTATGACAAAAACAAGTAAGGAAGTGTGGCCGGCAAGACCGACCGCACGAAAGCTAAATGACAGTACATATTTACAGACAAATTTTCGAAAGTGCACTGATAGAAAAGTGCCCTTATATAAAAATTGTGACATCAATTAATAATGGCATCAATGAGGCAAAAAGTGACATCCATCCAATGACGAACGTCATCATAAAATGTTGCCATATTTTATGCGTCATCTATGCTATGACTACAGTGACATCAATTCGATGCCACAGTTTGTGTATTATTAACATTATTTTCATGTTTAAAAAGTAAAATAAGAAGCAAAAATTGCCATATTCTATTTTTTTAAATTATTTAGTTAAATACATCAATTTTTCAAAGTATAATGATACCGAAACCCATATCGGGCATGCTGCTGGTGCCTTATAATTGAGAGTTCTTCTGTTAACAAGGGACGGAATACAACAAAAGTGAAACAAACATGCGCATAAAAATATACTCTCAATTTTTCTTAAGCCAATTCCAATTCTATGGTCTATACTGGAACTACTAGCACAAAATTTTGTCGAGTCATAAAAAAAATTTAATATCAATAACAAAATTTTTAAAGAAGTTATGTCATTAAATATTAATTTCGGGAGTGGTATTTGTAGAGGGATATGGTCAAGTGTGAACCGATTTCGATTTGGTAGGTTGAATGTGATTGAATTAAATGTTTTTGGACCAAATTTAATCTTAAATTATTGACTCACCACACAGAAAAAATTCTCGCCAATTTTTTTTTCAATTAAACGATTAATCAAAATTAAAATGAGGTTTAATTAAAAATATTAATCAGGTAAATTAAACGTTTACTAATATCAATAATATTACTGCAGAAAATGTTGTTTATCACCCCAACACAAGTCGAAGGCACCGAACCAGTTTTCGCAGTCGTTATTCACTATTGTCGGTTAATACTGACAGTCACTAAATATTTCCTAAGGCGCGTTGAAGTCAATGTTGGGTAGAATTGCCTCTATTTTAGCCGACAGGAAATTTTGCGACGACTCAAATGAAAGTTAAAAAAATTTTTAATAGAATGTAAAGATATTTATTAAAAACGTATTAAATAAAATTAAATAATAAAATAAAAATCTAATAAATAAATAAATTAAATAATGAAATAAATATATAATGAATAAATAAATTAAATAATAAAATTAGTAAATGAAACGCGAAAAATGCAAAAATTTAAAAACGTTTGCCAAAATAGGTAAACATTTTAATTTGTTATGATTCCATCAAACATCAACAAATCTACGCGAAAATTGCAAAAATTCAGAAAAGTTTGCTAAAATAGCGAAAAACAAAAAAAAAAAAAAAAATTTTTATTTACTTTGGATTTTAAAAAGAATTCTTAGCAAAAAGTATGAAAAAAAGAATTAAAAAACATGTAAATCGATTGAAAATACATAATCATTTACAACAACAAATTTTTATCCACTAAGAAAAATTTAATTTGGTTTAAAGATTAATGTTTGTTTATTGACTGCCAGCCGTCGCACAGTGGCGCCCGTAGAGCAAGCGAGGTTGCAAAAATCAAAATTTTCATGAGTGCCGACGAAGTTTTGAATAAACCCATGTTATAGGAAACTTTTCAACGATTTCAAATATGCCACTCTTAATAATATCACATTTTTAGTTTAGAAGATATAACCGTTCAAAGTTGACCGACTTTCGGTTTTCAAAAAAACACACAATTTTTAGTCAATTTGTTGCGATTTCAGGTGTAATATCACGAAAAATAGGTAACGAATCGCCTTATTTTTTGTTTGTATTGATTGATGTATTTATTAAATGTATAATGATAAAAAAAAAATTAACTGTTTGCTTTGTGTTTCTCCTGGTAAATCACTATTTAAAAACTATCCGTTTTTTCACTATTTTTCAACTTTGACGGAAAATAAAAAAAAACTATATTTTTCTATATTTGCCATATTTGCAAAACCTGTTCTTTGATTATTTCTTTACATAATTCAAAAAGTTTTATCTGCCCGTAAGTGCCCGTTTGGCTTCTAGAGGTAAAAAAGTTTAAAAAGACATGGTTGCAGAAATTGTATGGCGTCCATCCCTTATATGTTTTGACGGACAGTAGTTTGATCTAATAGTTTGAAAAAAACTACTCATTGAAATTAGCAGGTACGTACCTCACATAAACAATACTTTGGCGTACAAATGGTCAGGAACAATATTGACTTATGGTCCCTACAGGTAGGCACAAATCTTATTTGGACACGTGCATAATATCAAAATTGCATTATTCAGCCTAAATCCATATGTATGCAGGGAACAGGTAAATTTTTAGGCTTGGTAGCATAAGCCTATATATTGCAAAATAAGCATAATGCCTGGATTAGTCTACGCCTGAAAGTTGGCGCAACAATTACTGAAACCATTAAACAATTTAAGTACTGAAAACATGGCGTTGAACTATTTAAAATTATTTGAACTGTTTAGAAAGTCAACCACACCAAAGTTTTTCACGGAAGTGAAAATTCTTCCTGAGAAGTTGACAGTGATCAGCAAATGGGGCTGCGATGGATCATCCGGACAAAGCGTTTATAAGCAAAGGATATCTTCCGATGACGCTACAATATCGGACGGAAATATGTTTATGGCATCTGTTGTTCCTTTGCGGCTAAAATCGGATGATTCCCTACACTAGAAAAATCCACGTCCGTCATCAGTGCATTATTGCCGACCAATAATGTTCCAGTTTGCAAGGGAATCGGCAGAACTCATAAGGACTACGGTGAAGGACATTGAAGAACAAATAAGCAAGATTAAGCCTACCAAGCTGCAAATTGGAGAAGGAAAATATATTGAATGCAATTACGAGTTCCACCTGACCATGGTTGACGGAAAAGTCGTAAACGAACTGACAGGAACAACCTCAACAATGTCATGCCCGATTTGCAAAAAGAGTCAGAAGAACTTTTTTCAATTCAATTCAATTTATTTCATATATAATATGTTACATCTCAATTTTATATAATTAGTTGTAAAGAGTTTAAGATTAGTATCTTTTTCTGCTTAATTATAATATATTTCAATTAGTTATCATAGACAGAATTATATTGGAGGTAAAAATTTAGCAAAAACCTATTTAAACCCCTTTTTTCATTTTATTTTATATATTTTTTATCGATTTTTTATTATTATTTGTCAGAAGAACTTTGGTAATTTAAACGATTCTACAAATGAGGAGAATTACGAATATGGAATGTCACCATTGCACGCAAGGATAAGGTGTATGGAATTCTTGCTAAAACTGGCATATACCCTACCACAAGAGGAGGAAAACTTCGATGAAAATACATCAATAAAGGATAAGGAAAAGATCAGAAAGAAGCAAATACAGGATGGTTTTTTTGAAACAAGTTGGACTAAAAGTAGACTGTCCCAAGCACGGATACGGTAACTCAAACGATGGAAACACTTCTAGGAGATTTTTTGAAAATGATGAGGCAGTAACTAGAATCATTGGAATTGACAATCAAATCGTGAAAAGATTGGGAACGATCTTGGATGTTTTAAACTGCAAAGAAAATGTCAATTCTACAAAATATGGAGAATATGCGTCGAAAACTGCATCTCTTTTAGCAGAAATGTATCCACAGAAGAACTTGACCCTGACCGTCCATAAAATATTGGCGCATGGCAAAGATATAATTGAGTACCAGTCTTTGCCAATTGGAGAGCTTTCTGAAGCAGCACAGGAGTCTCTTAACAAATTTTATAAAAAATATAGATTGCAGAACACATTCAAAGCATCAAGGGTAAGGCAAAATGAGGACCTCTTCAACATGTTGGCAGCATCTTCCGATCCACTTATTTCTTCCCTGCGGCATGTGAAGTCACGAATAGAGTTACAAAATAATTATAGTTTAGAAATGGTTAGTCTTTTAGATATACCTTCTCTTACGAATTGTGATGAATATTTTACAGAAAATTGAAAAAATAAATTTTAAAAAAAAAATTATTTTTTTTTTAATTTGTTGGGTAATAATTTAAAACATAAAACCTTAAAGAAAAAAAATAAAAACAATCTAAAAATGTAAAAATAATTTTTTTTAGTTACCATAAAATTGATTTTTCTACTTATTTTAACTTTGATAACCCATAAGTAGGCCCCTACAGAGCGTAGCACCCTTTCCAAACGCTCATTTCATAGGCTGAACAGTTATCTATCATATGCTGTTAAAACTGTTCAATTATCTTATTCGGTTCAAAAGATATGATTTTTGCAACGAAAAAACTCAAATGGCGCCACTGTGCGTCGTCAATGGCGGTGAGTGGTAAACGGCAAAGATTTCTGAAGAGATAGTGTAGTGCCTATCGAAACATGGCAAATCAACCTGTCAGTGGGTTCAATCACAGCTTCTGCAAGAATGAGCAATCATCAATAAATTTTAATTCATTTCATCTTGTAAATCCCTATTCTCATTAAAAATAATCTAAGGAAAATTAAATTTGATGAACTTTAGCCTGGTTAAAATATAAAAATTTGGATTAAAACCCATAACAATTCAATAAACTAACCACAATACTAATGACACTGTAAGTACGTCAAAATGATACAGAAAAACGCCGAGACACTCCAACTTCATTTTGGGCCGTAGAATACAACGGTATACTCCTTTTTAAAAGATTGGGTTATAATCGAGAGATATTTGATTTTTAAGTTTGTAATGTCTCTCAAGCTATTTTTATACTATATATGAAAAAAGGCATCGAAAACTCTTTTGAAATAACATTTTTATTGTTTATTTGGCGATACTTAACTTTAACAATGAAAGTGGTCTATTTTCAGGTGGATACAATTTAATTATTTTCAGCTTGTGGCACTATTTATTATAATTTTGTCAATTATATGCATTTTTATCATTTATTCAAATTAAATCCATCTTTTGAGTTGCACAGAAAAAAAAAATCTGTAGTTTAACAAAAATTCTCAATTGATTTTTTTTAAAAAAAGCCGGGAGGCAAATTAAGGCATTCGATATCGATCGAGATCTGAAATTGTATTTAAATTTCGATCGATATCGAAGTTTCAAGCTTTTTAAACAAACAAAAAAGAATTTACTGCTGTTTGAAAAAAAAAATATTTTTACAAAAAATCATTGTAAAAGGTGATCCAAACAAAATGCACGATGTGAATTGTGAGCCACACCTTAACGTCAAGTTAATATGACATTTCTTTGTTTCAGTTCTTGACAAATTCAACCATGAAGAGGTTCACAGTTGAACAGCGCGTTAAGATTGTTGAAGCCTTTTTACGAAAATGGGCGTTCAAATAAAAATGCATTTCGTGCACTTTGAGATTTTTTTGGTCAGCATAATCGACCTCAGTGGATTCATTAACAAGCAGAATTGCCGCATTTGGGTAAATACGAATTCAAGAGTAATTGTTGAAAAACCGATGCATCAACAAAGAAGGACTAGCTGGTGCGGTTTATAGGCTGGCGGCGTCATCGGATCGTTTTTCTTCGAAAATGAGGTCGGCCAAGCAGTTACCGTGAACGGTGTTCGCTATCGCGATATGATAACGCACTTCTTGTGGCCAGAAATTGAGGATATGGACCTGGACGATATGTGTTTCCAACAGGATGGTGCCACTTGCTACACAGCCAACGAAACATTGGCTCTTTTGCGCGAGAAATATAATGGCCGTGTTATCGAATGTCGTAGCGATGTTAATTTGCCGCCACGATCAAGTGATTTGACACTGTTGGACTTCTTTCTTTAGGGATATTTGGAAGAAAAAGTGTACGTCAATAAGTCAAGAACAATTAAAGAGCTAAAGGATGAGATAATTCGGCACATTACCGACATTGAACCACAATTATGTCCCAATTATCATCGAGTCTTTTGGTTTGAACCACCCTTTAGTCATGGTTCAGACTTGCAATTTTGGTTGCAGCAATTCTTGAGTTTATTGGTAAGATGAGTACTAGGGTATTCATTCGGTTAACCGTTAACCGATTAATTAATACCCGATTAACTGATCGGTTAATTTAAAATTGAATTTTTTCAATTAACGATTAAACCGGTTAATTTCAGTCGATTAACCGATTAACCGACGTAACAAAATTTTTCATTTTTTGTAGTATTATAACCTATTTTATGTGTTTTTAATTATTTGTTTCGTCTCATATGCAAAGGGTAGGCGTTTATAAAGTATTTTTTCATACAAAAAATGGGATCTTCATCTTAAATAGGTCTTTGCTATCAACAGCTCTTTTTGTGTCACGTACTTTTTATAAAGGCATTTCCATTGTGACGTGGCGAGATATTTGTACGACAAAATGTAAAACAAATTACCGAAGAAGCAAATTTATTAAAAGTTTTTTTAATATTACAAAGTTGTAAAGCAGCACTTTATTCAGAAAAAAAAATAACAGCAATTAACCATAAGGATTTGAAGATATAAGTAAAAAATATTCGCCGGAGTGACGTTACAAAAAACAGAAGTTGATTTTGACTTGCATTACAAAACTGCACAAGTTTGCGAATTGAGCTAGACTTTATGTATAAAACCTTTTTAATAAGCTTTAAACGCATAAAGATTTATTTTCCAAGCTTTCTAATTTAAAAATCTTTGCTCGTTTTAGGTACATATACGAATTTCTTGCGAAAGTTTTCTTTTTGTAATGTAACGCCAGAAAGCAAATAAGCTAATATTTTAGGACAATGTTGTTCAAAAGTTATTCCTTTTTTTAACTTAATGTAGAGCTAGTTACGCTTTACAAAATATATAAAAAAGTTTACTATACATATACAATTTTTGATAAACGATTTAAATTACTTCTGGCGTTACGTTACAAAAACGAAACTTTTTGCTGGAACTTCCCATATGTGTGTATGTGTTTGGTTATTTGTTTCTTCTCATATTTTCTCGAAACAACTAGGAGAATTCAAAATTTTGAAAAAATTAAAAACAGGACTCTAATGGCATAATGGAAGATTTAATACGTTTAGAGAAATCCAGGAAATGGACTGAGAAATTAGATATTCTGCATTATGGATTGCGTATGGATTTCTCCAACATCAACGATAAGCGAAAGAATTTTTTTCAAGTCATGATTCATCAAAACTAAAGAAAAGAATCGCTTAAATCATAAACATTTTTCTAAAACAATATTCTTAAGGTCTCCTTTAACTATTGAAATAACTAACAAAATTATCAAACAGCTTATATTTTTATTACGACATAATATTTACCATAGCGGATCAACAAGTCCGTGACTTTTTGAATGAAACACAGTTTTTTTAGTCAGGAAACCACCATTGTACAATTGAAATCGATGGTGCAGAGTCCCCATAGTATTTATTGATTGACGGTTTTTTTTCGCAAAAAATAATGTTTAATGGGCACCCGAAATTCACTTTTTTCCCTTTTTAAAAAAATCCACTAGGTTGTATGTTTTGAACAGCTGTTAAACGCAAAGTAAATGACGGAACTTGTTGCATTTTTTATAACTACGAAGGAAGTTCGAAAAGTCACGGACTTTTTGATCCGCCCTCGTATGTTTTAATTTAATTTTTTATGAATTATTTTTTTGTTTGCTCGTGTTAGTTCAAGAATTGTTATGTTTGTTATGTTATTGCTTTTTTTTTTAAATAAACTCCAAATAATAAATAATTTAAGAATTTTTATGTATTGAAATTACTTAATTTATAAAAAAAACTTTATTAATCGGTTAACCGATCAATTACAAAATTAACCGATTATTAACCGATTAAACCAAAACCTCGGTTAATTAAACGAGCGATTAACCGATTAAAGCAAAAGCCCGATTAAATGAATACCCTAAGGAGTACACTTCCCAAATTTTCTCACCTCTTTCACCAGTAAACTTAAGATTGCAAGTCTGAACCATGACTTATTTATTTTTTATACAAACAAAGTTGCAAAGTGTTCAAAAACCTTTGCGTTTTTGCAAAAAAAAAAAAAAACTTTTAGAGCTTATTATAAACAATTGGGTGCTTCAAAAGGTAGTTATAAAGTTGTAAAGTCATGTCTTAAAATAATTTAAAGAAAAATTAAAATTTTTATTTTGTTTGAAACACAACAATTTTTTTTTTAATCAATTGTAAAATATTATTTAGGACATTATGACAATATGAATTTATAGCACAACCAAATATTTATCGCTTTTTATGAATAGTCTTTTTATAACAAACGCTTAAAAAACTTTTTTCTTTGTAACAAAATATGGACTGTAATGGGGTTTTTGTTTAAGTCTAAACAAGTAAGAAATTTGGGTCACACCAGCCCTTCCAAATGCGACAAAATACAGAATGATTTTCAGGTATGGACAATTTGCGAAAACTTTTATGGTGATAAAAATATAAATAAACAAAAACCTATTGGAGGATATGGATCAAATAAAACTTAATCCAAAAACTTACATTTGCACGTGCTTTTTGTTTTAAAGTGATTTTTGAAAAGAGGTCTTATAGGAATTATGATTAATTTGGAATCTACCACTAAAAAAAGTTCATGTTATAAAAAGTAATTTTTATCTAAATAGCAATATTTTAAGAGATTTTAGGTCGGTGAATTTTAGAAAATGTTCTATGTATGAGAGCTTTGGCCTTATATGGACCGACTTTTACTCTAAGCTTTTCATCATATTTAAGGTCAACTATCAAGAAATTAAAATTAAATGCGCTCAACAAAAGAGATTTGTATATTATGCGCATTAAATATGCAGTAAATACTCGAAAATATGCCCTGAAATTTTTTAAAAATATGCCCCAAAAAATTAAAAAATTGCTCATTCAGTAATTTCACAGAAAACTTTTTTTTATCAATTAAAAACATGGTTTAAAAAGTATTTAAATTTAATTAATGTGATAATGGAATCAATTATTTTTTTAGTTGAAAGCAAATTAAAAATTAATTTTGATTTAATTAACATTTAAGTCGTTTTGAAATAAATTTTCTATTAAAATTTCAATTTAATAACAAAAAATCTTAATTGGCTTTTTTCGTTTAAAATAAAATAATTTAAACTTGTAGAATTGTTGTTGGGAAATGTCAATATTAAGTTATATAAATTAACACATTGTTTGAAATGGCAAAGTTTTTTGATAATTTTTTTAATTAAAATAAAAAATATAATTTATTAAAAAAAAAAAAATTATTCAAAATTTTACAATTTTAAGTATATTGATTACTTTGGTAATAAGTCAACAAATAGTTTGCTTGATATTATGAATTTGGTATAAATTTGGTGATAAGAAAAATTTTTTCATTTTTTTCTGTGTTAAAAACATTTGCATTAAAAAAAAAACATTCCTAAAATTATAATCGGTATAGCCCAAACGCCAGACGAATTTTCGATACTTTATCCAATTTCAAAACGATGGGCAGTCATGTACTATGAGGTTAAAATTCATATAAGAGTTATTTGTGGCGAATATTTTTTAGATATTAACATTCATATGATTGTTTTAAAAGGATTTTAGAGAAGGAAGTTAAAGCTATTTATGGATGGAAGCTTTTGGCAAATGTGAGCCGATTCGAATAGAATTTAATTTGCAGTAAAATATTTTTGCGGTGAATTTAATCTAAATACCAACAGAATTAGATGGTTTACGTACACAAAAACTATAATTTGGAAAGTAGTTTTTATGGCTAATTTGTGAAATTATAGACCGATTCTCCCCATTTACATAGACTTCGTTCTTAGTACAAATTAAATGTATTTACCAAATTTGATCAAATTATCTACAATATTGCAATTTGTACTTTGCGCACAAAGTTAACATGGACAGACAACCAGCCAGACGGACGGATGGACATTGTTAGATCACTTTAAACAGTGATTCTGAGTCGGTCGGTATTCTAAAAGATTGGTCAAGATCTTTATGTATTACATCGCCAAAAACGTTTATAATTGCTTTTTCCATAATTTTTGCTTATATAGCTAGAAAATTTCCAATATTGAAATAACATTTATCTTTAATGGCAATTTTAGAGTAAAAATTAAATGTAGATGGCGAAATTGAAGCAAAATGTTGGGTATACAGACTAGAGATGAGCGATATTTCTGTACCTGTGATTTAATCACTGTTACTGAAAAATCACGAATCACAGTTGTGACCAAATTTGTTAAGTAACAGGTACTTGCTAAGTCGTTCTTTTCGTTTTTTGTTACATACACAAATTTTTGATATTTCACTGTTTGTGTGGGTAATAGCGTTTTTTCAATGCAATAACAAATAATGTTGCTCTTCATTTTATTCTCTCGCCTACTTTATAAGTATTTCTTTTTCATGTGTATACATAGAGTTCAGGGTTGTCAGTAAAGATGAGCTATAATTATTTACCTGTGATTTAATCAAAATTACTAAAAAATCACAACTCACAGTTTGACCAAATTTGTCAAGTAACAGCTACTTGTTAAGTCGTTATTTTCTCATTTTGTTCCATACACAAATTTATGATATTTTACTGTTTGTGTGGGTAATAGCGTTATTTGCATGCAGTAACGAATAATGTTGCTATTTTTTTTATTGACAGCAAGAAAACCACAATGTTTTTGTACATGATAAAAATACCTTCCTTAAAGAACTTTATTTGTAAAAATACATGTGTTAGCGCATATCTTGTTGTTTTTTAGGTTTTGAATCTATTCACTTGATTCGTGCAATAAAAAATTAAACATATACTAGAAAATATAGTATACTGGTTTTATTTTATGATAACTATAAAAGAACTGCAAACTAACAAACCGTGATCACAATCACAGTTTCAAAGAACAGTGATTTTTAAATCACATTCACTAATCACGATGTTCCTTAAAAATCACGGGATCGCTCATCTCTAATACAGACAGATATTTAATCCGGAAAAACCAGAATTTTGAAAAAAAAATTTCATCTACAAAATTTAAGATGTATCATGTATGTATATGCCTCAAAAAGGCAAAATATGCGCTATAAACTTAAAAAACGTTCTTTTAACTAAATTATGTTAAAAAAATTCTGTAAAGGGTAAAATATGCACTAACAAATCGATACCAAAATTCGTAAAGGGCTCTAAAAAGGAGAAATATATTGTTTCTGCCTTCATTGCTCGCACAATGAAAAACATTTGCATATTTATGGTTTCCCTGGTAATAAGATACTTATTAATAAAGTTACTAAAAACTCGTGTTAATCTTTTTTTATATTTATCTTCTGATTTAAAAATTTATAACCCTTGAAATTTTTAAAAATTCATATAACAATTGGTTTATTTATTCGTTGCTTTTTTTGAGTTAAGCGGTTGACCTTTGATTTAAATCAGTTAATCAAACAAAATTGATGACACTTCAGATTTTTTTTCTTTGATTTAACTGCTTTATTTTCTACAGTATTTATTGTTTATTTACTTACCCTTTAGGCATTTTTTTGACAAGGTTTCATAAATTTTATATTTATGTGTGTCTATCTGGTGTCTTCATTTTAACAAAAAGATCATAAAAATTAAAAAAAAAATATTAATAATTTGTTGTCTGTTTTGTTTCTTCGATACGTTTGCTTCTTCAGCGACTTTTTAATAAACCTTAAACAAACTTTTTACAAACAAATTTGTAGGTTTGTGTATACAAAAAAAAAAAAACACTTAAAAAATAACTAAATTGTCCAAAAATTATGTGTCTCAGCAATAAAAATAAATAAAAGATAAAGAAAACATGTAAAAAAATTAAAAGTGTTCAAATTAGTAGTTTTTGCTTTTTATTTGGTTTATTTAAAAGTAAAATGCACTAAAAAATTAACTGAAACATGTCATAAAACTTATTTCGTTTTCCCTTATGCAGACTTGAAGAAGACAATATTTTATAGCGCGATCATAAAACGTCCAGAGGCACAACCACACCACACCTTCTTTTATACTAGTAGGGAACAATTGTTTTTCTTTTCTTGACTTTATTTAACAAACAATGCCAAAAAGATATTAAAACTATATAAATTTATTTAACTATAAAAATAAATAATAAACATTTTTGTTTCTTTTTTATTTTACGACAACCTGCATTGCGGGCAACAACAAAACTTTTTATGCGAGCAACAGTAACAGTTTATTTGTTGCTGACAAATTAAATGTTGTACTAACATTTAATTACAACTATTTTTTCATGTAAAATATTTAAATTTGACATAAATTATTTGTTGATCGTTGGGGTTTTTTTATTGAGGTTTTTCTTCTTCTCTCTCTCCAACATCCTACACTTAGGGAAATTGCATAAATAATTTATAGGTTTTTTTTTATTTTTTACAGTTTGCAGAGTGAAAGAAAAAAGGAAACAATTAATCAATTTATTTTCTTAGTTCTAGAAATATAATTCTTTTAAGTAGGGTTCCTAATTTTTTGGATTTTTTTTCTTTAGTATTAGATCATCATTTCAAAATGTTGTTTACAACTTTTCTCCAAGTCATAAAAATTTAACCAAAAAGCCAGAAAACTTTCAATAACTGAAAAACGATATTAAAGTTTTTTAAAAGGAAGAAAATAACAAAAAAAAAAGTACTCAAAATTATAATATACACAATTAGACGAAAATTCATATTTTTATACCCTCTAACACAACTAGTAGTGAATTAGGGTATACTAAGTTTGTCATTCCGTGTGAAACTTTTTTATTATACATCTAAGACCCCATAAAGTATATATATTCTGGCTCCTTGAGTAATTCTAAGTCGATTTAGCCATGTCCGTCTGTCGGTTCGTCTGTCCGTCTTTTGAGTCACTTTCGAAAGACTCAAAAGAGGAGAACAAACTTGGTGTGTAATTTCTTTTTGTTACCCTAAACAGTTTGGGATTGAAACTCAGCAAAATCGGTTTCGTAGGATCAGAGCTATGAATCAAAATGTGGATCCACCACCCTAAAAAATTAATAATTTTGTAACAAAAACTAACATAAATGGTAGAATAATGCACATAATGATAAAAGATTTGTCCTTTAAGTTGTGCTGAAAAAGGTCAACAAGAAAAAGAAAGCAAAAACATGAAAAACAAAAATGTACTTTGGATTTCAAGAAGAATTCTTGACAAAAAGTACGAAAAAACAGAAGTTAGGAAGAACATGTAAATCAACTAAAATAGAAACTCATTCATTCAAAAGCATACCAAAGTGAAATACCATTTGGTTTAAAGATTGATGGTTTGCCTATTGACGTCATCCGGCTGCAATAGCTGAGTGAGTAAGACGGCAAACCCCACTGAAGAGATTGTGTGGTTACAATCGAAACTAGTCGGGGCAACCTGGCCGTGAACGCCTGGGTTTAAATCTCAGCGCAGTTAAGAATGAAAAATTATCAAGAAAAATTTTAATTAATTTCATGTTGTAAATTTCCTGTCTTCATAAAAATAATTTAATGAAAATTAAATTCAATGAACTTAAGCCTAATAAAAATATCTAAATTTGGATTAAAAACCATTAACAGTTCAATAAAATAACCACAATACTAATTATTTTGCTCAAATTCGTTTAATAAGACTGAAAATCATATAAAACGAATTTGAGTTTCATGAAAATCGCACCATATTAGGCGTGGGCCCCATATAAAACCAGCTCCCGGAAAAACTGTTTTCTGTTCGCCTAAAGCCGTAAATAATGCCATTATAATACATTTTGGTACGTTATAGTTTTATAAGACTAGAAATCACACTGCTAAATTTCGCGAAGATCAGTCCATAACTTACCCTATGCCCCATCTAAACCCTACTGCCTGATAACAGTATTGTACGCCTAAAACCGTAATGAATATTGATATTGCAATAAAATTCTGTACGTCACAGTTTTAAAGGACTAGAAATCACACTGCCAAATTTCGTGAAGATAATCCCATAATTTTCCATAGGCCCCAAATAAAGCCTTCTTTCTGAAAATAGTTTTGTACGCCTAAAACCTTAATAAATAACGCTATCACAATAAATTTTTAATACTTCACAGTTGTATAGGACTAGAAATTACACTAATAAACTTCGTGACAATTGGTCCATTATTTCCCATAGGCCCAATATGAAGCCCCCTCTGGGAAATTTACTAAATACGCCTAAAACCTTAGCAGATATATTTATTGCGGTAAAATTTGTTCCAACTTAACGTCATATGGCCACAAAAAATTTCATGCGTTTTTGTTTTATACGATTCATAATTTACTTTAGATCCCAAATCAGGCAGCCTTATGAAATTCACTCTAAACGCTACAACTAATTTCACTGCTGTAATGAAATTTCTTCTAATTTATATTTATGTTTTTTAATAGCAGAAATCACTCTACAAAATTTTGGGATGATGGATTCATAACTAATCATGGGTCCAATATAAATTCCTCTAATGAAAATCATTTTAGTTCGGCTAACGCTGTATATGTATATATCAGTGTTAACACCGGCAAATTTTTAAACTGCACTTGTATGCATATAAATGCAATATTTATATATGTGACAGCGCATAGAGAAAGGGACCTAAGGGTAAAAAAAATTAATTTTCACTTTTTGTTTTTTGATGTGGACAACATCCGAGCGCGTTTTCAAGGTTGACCAACACGTTCATGACGTCATGAGATGTGTCGCTTTCAAATGAGACCAATACCAACACACTCAGTGATGGTACACCAAAGATACACGAATTTAAATCTTTAAAATGGTTATAAATGGTTTTTACCCTTAGGTCCCTTTCTCTATGCGCTGTCACATATATTGTACATATTGCTAAAATAATGTAAACATGTTTATGACGAATACTTTCGAAGTTGTTTATAAACATTCTACAAATTATTTATAAACATTTAGTATGTTGTTTAAGAATTTAATAGCATTTAGAATTTAATATAAACATTTTGCAAAACGTATAAAAACTCTAACCAAAATATAACGAAACATTTCAACGATTTTAATTTAATCAAAGTTATTATAATTTTTATTTTTAATTAACCCACCAAGACGATTGAGCCCTCACGTTCAAATTTTGTAACTCTATATTTCTGTTGTGTCAAAAGACTTAAATATTTATCAAAATCTATCAATTGAAAAAGCAATAAATTAATCATTTTTATTTCAATATTTTTTGCCACAAATGAAATTTTACAAAAGTCTTTATTATTTAAACAAAAATATTGTTTATAAACAAAACCAAACAAAAAAAAAAAAAATTTTGTATTTGCTTTGAAGGAAGGCCATCTACATAATAAAAAGAGATGTTCCAGCAAAACCGCAAAATTAATAAATTCATATATGATTTTTGTTTATTATGTAAAATAAACACTATTGTAATGTAAATATGTTTATGATGAATGAAAAAACAAACCAATAAACAATTTATTTCATAAACCACATGATATTTTTCTTCAAGCCTGGGGAAATGTTTATAATCATCGTGTGAACTACACTGTGTTCTGCGATATAAAACATTTTGTCAAATTCAAATATTGATATTTTAATCAGGCTTAAGTTCATTGAATTTAATTTTAATTAAATTATTTTTATGAAGAAAGGAATTTTACAACATGAAATTAATTAAAAATTATTGATAATTTTTCATTCTTGACTGAGCTGGGAATTGAACCCAGGTTTTCACGGACAGCTTGCCCAGACTAGTTGCGATTGTAACCATACAACCTCTTCAGTTGGGTTTGCCGTTTTAGCTCTCACCGCCATTGACGACGGATGACGTCATTAGTAAAGCATAAATCTTTAAACCAAATGGTATTTTACCTTGGTAGATCGAAATTTGCTTTTGAATGAATGATTACCAATTTTAATTGATTTGCATGTTCTTCCTTCCTTCTTGTTTTTTCGTACTTTTTATCAAGTATTCTTCTTGAAATCCAAAGTACATTTTTTGTTTTTCATGTTTTTGTCTTTCCTTTTTCTTGTTTACATTTTTCAGCACAACTTGAAGGACAAATGTAAGCATATAGCTCGTGCCTTAGCAGTTAACAATAATTAGTATTGTGGTAATTTTATTGAAGTGTTAATGGTTTTTAATCCAAATTTTGATATTTTAATCAGGCTTAAGTTCATTGAATTTAATTTTCATTAAATTATGTTTATGAAGACAGGAATTTTACAACATGAAATGAATTAAAATTTATTGATAATTTTTAATTCTTGACTGAGCTGAGAATTGAACCCAGGTTTTCACGGACAGCTTTGGAATAAAAACCATTAACAGTTCAATAAAATAACCACAATACTAATCATTTTGTTAAATGTTTGTAGAAATTCTGCTAAATGATTACAATTCATTTAAGTAATTTAAAAAACCTAATTTAATTTTTATAAAATTTCTCGCCCTTTAATGATTGTAATCGGTCCCAGTCTATGAATATTTCGTTACACATTTATAAACATTCTAGTGAAAAATTCTGTTAACTGCTAAATCCTAATACTCCGTTCAGTATTTCGTGCGAAATGTTGTCAAGCTCAAAAAAAACAATTTCTGTGACATACATAGGAAAAAATATTTTTA
Source organism: Pollenia amentaria (assembly GCA_943735925.1). NCBI lineage: Eukaryota > Metazoa > Arthropoda > Insecta > Diptera > Polleniidae > Pollenia > Pollenia amentaria. Next base: position 202,891,495 of record OX031009.1, on the reverse strand, counting down.
GATTTGTAGCCAGGGCTGGGTTCGGAGTCGGAATCGTGTACCCACAAAAACTCGCGACTCCGACTCCAACATTTTTCAGCATAAGAAATTTAAAAAAAATTCCTAATATTTTCCAAGATAAAAATTCTTCGAAATTGGCGATGCAATATTTGAAATATCGATTTGAAATTTTTACAGAATAATTTTCTTGCTATATTTAACCATTTGAAAGGTACTGCATTAAAAACAAGTTAGAGTGCTATCTATATTCGGCTGTATTAGAATAAATGAGAGCTATAAATTATTAATTAATCTTTATAAAAGCGGACTTCAGTATAAAAATTGGTTCTGGTTTGTACGACAATCAGACAGTGTTACGATTTTATTTCTAGCAATTTGAACTAACTTGAATAAAATATCACGATTCGTAACAGTTTATGCATTTTAATATGATTGCAATATTTATTACGGTTTTATACGTACATTATGATTGCTTGTCATATGCCGTGCATTTTGCTACTTTTAATGTTAGTGTTCAAACAGAACTGCGTCGAGACCACATTTTCCATACAATTTGACAGACAAATTTGTCGTAAAAAGCGTTCGAGAAATGAAATCAATTTTATTTTGAGAACGCTTTTCCAAATGCTCTCACATATATACACTTATTCTCCCAACAATGGTACCATACTTTCATTAAATTTAATACATTTTGAAAACAGAAAATTAAAAAAAGCAAAAAAATAACAATAAAATGAGAAAGAATTTTAAGTTACTGCCGTCGCTTTCATTATGAGTTTCAGGATTTTTGCCTGAAGCTGAAGACTCAGTTCTGTTTGAACACTTAGATTTTGTAACAAAATTGTAAATTTTTGAGGGTGGTGGTTCTACATTTTGATTTATAACTCTGATTCTACTGATCGGATTTTGCTGGATTTTAATCCCAAACTGCTTAGGGTAACTACTAGGGCTTCCAATCGGGAAATCCCGATCCCGGGAATCCCGCGGTTTTCGGCATTAGGCGAATCCCGATTTCCGGGATTTCTAATTTTTAAACCCGGGATTTTCAGGATCCCGATTTGTGTTATCTTTTTTTTTATTATTTGTACATTTTTTACAATAATTTGAATAAATATTTTTTTTGGACGCGTATATTAATTTAAATTTTTAATATTTACAAACAATTCTATTAACGAGTGTTGAAAGATGTTTTTCAACTGCATCATATCTTAACAACAAAATTCGTTCAAGTTTGGCAGATACAACATTGGCTGCTTTAATATTCTTAAGAAACTACTTGAACTTAGTATTAAGTACACGCCTTTTAAAAATTTGAAATACATCATTTCCGATTGTGTTTTAAAAGTTTCTAAATAGTTTTAATAATTTTTCAAACATATTTTAAAAATATTTGTATTGTGGTAAGAATTCTTGACAAAAAGTACGAAAAAATAGAAGTTAGGAAGAACATGTAAATCAATTAAAATAGATAATCATTCATTCATAAGCAGATTTCGATCTACCAAAGTGAAATACCATTTGGTTTAAGGATTGACGTTTGACTATTGACGTCATCCGGCTTCAATAGCCGAGTGAGTAAAAACGGCAAACCCCACTGACGAGATTGTGTGTTTACAATCGAAACTAGTATGGGCAACCTGTCCGTGAAAGCCTGGGTTCAAATCTCAAGAATGCGCAGTCAAGAATGAAAAATTATCAATAAAAATTTTAATTAATTTCATGTTGTAAAAATTCCTGTCTTCGTAAAAATAATTTAATGAAAATTAAAAAAAAAGATCATGTATTAAAAAATGTAACAAAAAACATAAAAATCTTAATTTTATCCATATTTGATTATTGGTATAAAAAATTAAACCATTTCCAATTGTATCTTAAAATTTCCAAATGTATTTTAAAATTTTTCGTATTAATTTAAAAAATGCCCAAATATATAAATCGCGATGCTGGTTTGAAACAGAAACACTATCAACACTTGTTTACTCTAATTGCTCAACACTGCTTAAATCGGAAACTATTTTTGTAAGATTTTTTTTTTGTAAAATAATAATTATGATTGAATATTAGTTAAACGTGCCTAAAAACGCAATTTTTCTCGGTTTTCTAAAATATATTAATTTTAATATTGATTGCAAAAACATTATATTGGTGAACATTGGGCTTATGCAACGGGTACCCTGTGGTGCGATTCACTAACTTTTAACGATCCGACAATCGTAATTTTTGTCGACATATATATATTCGCTGGCAGTAACGATAGTGTGATTCTGTAATTTATTTTTAACGATTGTAAACAGCTGTAGTTTTTGTAACATCTCTGTCTACAAAATGTTAAAATAAACGAAAAGCACAAAAGAGATTTAAGAAAAAACAAATGAAATTCTGCTTAATTTACTGTTTTTATATTTTATTTTATGAATTTTACATTTATAATTTTGCTTTTGTTCATAATTTGCTTTTTTTTGTACATTTTGAATTTAGAATTTTGTTTTTATTCATACATATTATATATGTATGTATGTAAGTAAGAAGTTGGGCCTCAGCCACTTTAAACATAAAATACACTTTATCGATTAAATAAACACAACGTAAAATGTTGTCGTTACAATAACGAACAAAAACTGCTTTAAGTAACAGCTGAGTTCAACCGACAGCAAATATCGTTAAAATGTTAATGAATTGCAAATTCGATAAATTTTCGTTATATTTATTTTAACGATACGTATAGCGTAAAAAAAGTTAGTGAATCGCACTACTGCTTGTTACGTTTTTCAACAAGTACAATATAATTAAAAACGTTAAACAGCTAACTCGAAAGAAAAGCGTACGGAAATTTTTGGTACAAATAGTGAGTTCATTTGCTTCCATTTTTTGCTTTTAGCTATTTTAAATAATTGTGTTATTTTTTATTTTAGGAAGTTTTTAATTGTCAAGAATTATTTTCAAAAGTGAATGCCAAGAACTTTGCGAATTTGAAGCTGGAGAGCCTAGATACGACAGACAAGTAAACATCACAATTTTTCGCAGTGTGTACTTACAAATAATACTAGGACTATAGGCAAATATTTATTACTGTACTTAAAGGTTTTCGAAGAAACAAGTACAGCCTGGAAATAAAAATTTCCGACTTGTATTTTCAAAAAGTTTATTAACTTTTAAGATTTTCTTTTTAAACATTTCCTTAAAAGTTCATCAAATTTTTTTTACAACATTTATAAACGTATTGTTCATATTTTACAAAATCCTTTGTGAAGAATTTTGTTTGTTTATTTTTCTTTTAGTTTATAAAGATTTTTTACAAATTTTTTAAAAAAAAATAAAATTATTTATTGGGACTTTTGTTTTCTATTTAAAATAAACAAATCAATAAAAAATTATTTAATTGTTGAAAAAATACATAGTAAAAAGATAATTGAAATAAAAATGATTCACTGAAAAAAAATAAATAAAATTTATCACAAAAGAATTTTAAATAAGTTTAACATCTCTCAGTCACACAAACCGAATCAAATCTATTATGAATTTAAATAAAATTTTATTTCAAATTTAATATTAAATTTATCTTTTTTCTTTTATGACAAAAAAGAAACTCAGAAAATCTCCTAAAATTAATGAAACAATACCAAAAAAAAAAAAAAAAAAAAAATAAAAAAAAAATTAAAACACAAATGTGAGACGCTCGTTGCACTCTACTCATAAAAAAAATATGTGGAGGCATCTTTAACCGTTTAGTTATGACCGTCTGAAATTTTAAATTGATTTCTTTAAGGAATTTGAATTTATGTTAATTCTATTGATGTAAAAAAGATTAAAAATAACTAAATACTGTATTAAAAAACCATAAAAAATAATTAAGTTTAAGAAATTTTCTTTGATATTTTTTAATTTGGAGCATTTTTTATGGTTCAAAATTTAATGAGGATTTTAAATTTGTAAATGACTAAATTGTTTTTCTTAACAACATAAAACACAAATTTTGAGACTATTTAGTTCAGGTTAATGGATAAACCTACGAAAAGATTAAAACAAATGAGATTTTTATATTCTACTTAGAAAAAAGATTTCTAAATTTTTCAATATAAAAAGATCAATGGCCCGTTTCTGGAATCCGATTAGTAAATTTTTATAGTAAATTCTTTTATAATTTCTTAAGTTTGGCTCCACTAAGCTTAAGAAATTATTTTTGAAATCCGATTAGTAAATTTTTATAGTTTAGCAAAATTTTAGTGGAGCTTAAGAAATTATTATTTGTCTTATGCTACTTTATTGCTACATAATATGCTACTTATCTTGCGATATCATTTGAACCTTTATTGCTGGTTTTTGCTATCTCTACTGATGTTTCTTTTAGCTCTATGTTTTAAATTTTAGATTAATTCTATTACTACTGCTTTTTAGTTGTTTGAATATCAGTGGCAAACGAGTCTTGCATACTCTACTACGCTTTTAATTGTATTTTCTGCTACGACTACAATAATTGCTAAGAAACTGGGAAGGTAGCAATAGTGGAAGTTAACATATGGCCTCAAGCTCTTAAAATTTTTAAACTAGACCATTTAGTTTAAATTTATTGCTACTGCTTAAGAAATTTTGATTTGTTCTTATGCTATTTTAATGCTACATTATATGCTTATTTAATGCTACTTCGATTATGATATCACTTGCTACTTTATTGGCGCACTTTTTTCTATCTTTCATTTCTTAACTTTTATTAATTTCTGTAACTACTGCTTCCTAATTTTATGAATAACAATGGCAAACGAAATTTAAAAACTCTATTAGGCTTTTAATTTTATTTTTCTGCTACGACTACAATTATTGCTAAGAAACAGTGACGGTAGCAATAGTGGTAGTAAACATAAGGCTCCAAGTTCTTAACATTTTTCAACTAGACTATTAAGTACATTTTGTTGCTAATGCTATTTTTAGTCCAGTTGTTTAAACACAAATATGCTACTGTCATTATTGCTACTCTATGCTGTAAACAATTGTTTCCTCTGCAATTTCTTTAATTTTTAAATGTGGCTCTTTTCTTAAGATTCCTTTACTTATTTGCCTTAATAGCATTAAATATAAAATATTTCTTTTAATTTTATTTATGCAAACTTATGCCTAATGAAACATGACATTTTGTTTTAAGGGTCTTAATATCGAAAGTATTTTTGTCTTTTTTTTCTTTGTCTGCAGTCAGTTTTTTTTGTTTCTTAATTTATTTTTCTTTTTACCATTTCTTTATTAAAATTCTAATTTAAAGTAATTAAAACTTTTGCTTGCTGTTTCTCTAGTTCTCTTAAATTTTTTTTCATTTTATTTTCTTAACATTTTATTGATTTTTCTGCTTGCCAAACTTTATTTTCTTTTTCGAAAAAGAAAAAAAAAACTGTCAGCAAAAGTTTCAATGAAAAAAAGAAAAAGCGAATACAAAATAAATATTTTGAAAAAAAAAAAATTCAAATTCAACTCTATATAAACGATTTAACCCCTTTGAGCTCAATATAAGATAATTACACTGTGCTAGATATTGACTCATTTTTTTCAGACAGGGAGCCAAATTTAAGAATTTTATTACACCACCATATATGTATGGTTGAACTTCCTTAATTTGGCCCCTGCAGTGCCTAGCGTGCCCCTAGATGAGTCAAATATATGACCAACCCCACTTTATTTTTATTGCGGAATTTCGGTTTTTTGAGGTTCTTCAATAAACTAAAAAAATTTGAGTTAAGCGAACATACATATGCTGTGCAACCTCTTCCATTTCCAAAATAACGGTATATCTCGAAAACCAGAGCTAACCTAAAAAAACGGTTAGCACCACTGGATTCAGCGCGCATGAATTATGTTAAAACGCCAGGTCTCAGGCTTGTCTGTTTTTTCAACTAGCTCAGTGTTATTATTTTATTTTTTATATGAGCTGCTTTTTTTAAAATTGGCATAAGTCCATTTTTTATGTATTGAGATATTTGAGCTGTTATTTTTTATAGTGGTATAAGTCTATTTTTTATATATATCATGCTATTTAAGGGTTTGCGTTTGAGTTAATTTAAAAATATTGGCTAACGTTTATCTATTCAAGTGATGTTTAATGTACATCGTTTCAACATTTTTATAAAAAATTAATGATTTACTTGATTAATGATTTACTATCAAGTCAATATCGTCATAATGTCCTAAATAATATTTTACAATTGTTTAAAAAAAATATTGTTACGTTTCAAACAAAATTAAAATTGTAGTTCTGTGTTCATTGATTCGTCATAACTGTACAGTAGAAATCTAAATTATAAGCAATTGCATATGACTTTACAACATTATGACTACCTTGTGAATCACCCAATTATAATTACCTAGAAAAATATTAGATTTGTTTTAACTCCCAATGCACTTAAACTACATTCAAAAATAACATAACGGGTGGTTAAATTTTAAGGGCCGATGTTGAAGGTGAACCACTCCTAAACGTCAAGTTCTTTTCTGCATTGCATTTGACATTTCTCAATTCCAGACTTACTCAATTTGAACCATGGGAATATACACAATCGAGCAACGCGTTAAAGTTATTCACGCTTATTATGAAAATGGGCGTTCAAATCAAAATGCATATTGTCAATTTTCGAAGAAAACCATCTTCAGTGATGAGGGACATTTTCACCTCAGTGGATTCGTCTATAAGCAGAATTGCCGCATTTGGGCGAATCATAATCCAAGAGTGATTGTTGAAAAACCAATGCACCCATAAAGAGTGACTGTTTGGTGCGGTTTATGGGCTGGCGGCATCATCGGGCCGTATTTTTTTTCTAAAATGAGTCCGGTCAGGCAGTTACTGTGAATGGTGTTCGCTATCGTGAGATGATAATGAACTTTTTATGGCCCGAATTGGAAGATATGGATGTAGACGATATATGGTTTCAACAGAATGTGCCACTTGCCACACAGCCAACGAAACAATGGTCCTTTTTGCGCGACAAATTCAATGGCCGTGGTGTCTCACGCGGTGGCGATGTCAATTGGCCGCCAAGATCATGTGATTTGACACCGTTGGAGTTCTTACTTTGGGGTTATTGGAAAGAAAAGGTGTACGTCGATAAGCCAGCAACAATTCAAGTGCTAAGGGATGAGATAATTTGGCACATTAACGGCATAGAACCTGAATTATGCCTTAGCGTCATCGAAAATTTAAACCATCGGATGGAGGTAAGCCGCCGAAATCGCGGCGGCCATTTGGCCGATATTTTGTTCCATAAATAATTGAACCATACCAAATTATCATAATAAAAAGAAATGACAGTAATTTCCTAAATAATTTGTGTTTTATTCAAAATCAACATCGGCCCTTAAAAATTTAACCAGCCTTTATTATAAAAAGTAAATATAATGGATTTTAAATGTAAATAGCAATTAATATAAAGACATTTAAATACACGACCAACCAAGTGTATTAAGAGTAAAATCCCGATAATGAGTAGGAGAAGCGGGTGACTGCTTTTTACGAGTTAGAGGAGTCTTCGAAGTAAACATATTTATTTACCTGATTGAACAGTCACTAACTACATCAGCGAGAACTTAATATTTTGATTTTGTCCCGTACACATATTACTCTACGCTATAATATGGTCGTGGGTTGTAACATTCTGAATGTGCTTCAGGCAGGTAGATGCTATTTCTATCGCACCTATATATTCTACAGCTTCTTCCCATACATATAAATTCTGCTATCATAAGACGTTATGTCTGTTAAAGCGCAGTGTACACTAAAGTCATAATAAACAAATAGTAATTGCAATAAGTATTTTGTTTTAATTATAACTATTTGGAGTGGACTTATTTCACTTTAAAAAAAAATGATTTTTGCGATAACATTTTATTGCCAAAATACGAGACGAATCTTTATCTAATTAAAATTGATGTTATCTAATTTTTTTCGGAAGTGGACTTATACCACTTTCAAAAAAAAAAAAAAAAAAAACAACTCACATCTATTATAAATATTTAACTGTCCTCCGTTTAAAATAATGAGTTTTTTGTTTTTAACTTCCTTCTCTTTTTAGGTAAATAAATACAAATACAATTTTCTTGAAATTAATTTGGAAATTAAAATGAGGGTAATTATAAATACAAATATTTTTCATTAAGGAAAACTTTGTTAATGTCTAATTTTAAGTTTATCTTGTGCAACTATGGCAATGCTGTTTTAAAAAAGGATTTATATAATTACCTTAAAATTTTAAGCACTTGATTCCTCTTAGGATTTAAAAAAGAGAAAGAGAATACATACCTGTAAAGAAAGGAAATTTGTTAAAGGTTTATAATATTTTAAGAGACTAATGCAGAGAATAACAAAATATTTGTTAGATTAATTAAAAAAAAAAAGATAATTAACGGCCAATTTCACCATGTTCAGTTATAAAAAACTATTTCTATAACTATCAGTTAACAATATGTTAAATGACATTTATAGTTAATTATAACTGAACTTAGTGAAATTGGCCGTAAGTTCCATGTTTATAAGCTCTTGTTATTTATTATTTTCATACGGCAACTGACAGTTCAAATGGGACACATAGAAAAAGTTTTATATTAATATGTTTGGAACTCAGCATAAAAGCTGTAGTATAATTTAAATTTTTTTATTAAATATACTTCATTTTTTATATATTATCTGATTAAAATATCCCATTTTATTTAATAACTACACAAAATAGTTAGTAGCGGTTTTCAGCCTTTGTATTAAGTTTACAACTCTGTTTTATTTAATACGATTTTATAGTACAAAGCGTGAGTGTCTTTCTTGTACATCCAAAATATTACTTCACAGAAAAATCAGTTTAACCACCTTAACATTTATTTAACAAGTTAGAGTGCTGTATTCGGCTGTGCCGAATCTTTGATACCCTCCACCGACAGGAGTGGTCTTCACAAAAACGAACGTCAGCATTAAAATTGGTTGCGGTTTAGACCTGGAGCCTAATTCTGGCAGTCGTGATCGAGTACTTTCTCGATTCGAAAGCTATTTTATTTCTAATTCTTTCAGTCGACACTGAATGAATCGAAATTATTTTTTTAGTATTGTGAAACTCAAATTAATGCTTTACAACACTGAAAAAATAATTCCGATTCGTTCAGTATTGACTCAAATAATTATATGTAAAATTGCTTTCGAATCGAGAAAGTACTCGATTACGACTGCCAGAATCAGGCCCATGAATTAAATTATTGACCGACAATAAGAAAACTTTATGCATTTCTTGTTAGAACTTTGAACAGGCTTGAGTAAAATATCATGATTCGTAAAAGTTTTAGCCGAACTAAAATAATTTTTAGGAGGGTAATTTGTATTGGACCTATGGTAAATTATGACCCAATCATCCCAAAATTTTGAAGACTGACTTCTAGTATTACAAAAAATAAATTAGAATAAATTTCAATACAGCAGTGTAATTAGTTTTAGCGTTAACAGTAAATTTCACAAATTTGCATGATATTTTTTCTGGCCATATGAATTTAAGTAACAAATTTCACCGCAATATCTATATCTGTGATGGTTTTAGGTGAATTTAATTATTTTCCCAAAGTGGGATTTATTTGGTTTTAGGCGCAATAAACTGTTTTCCGAGAGTAGGGCTTATATGGGGCCTGTGGTAAATTATAGACAAATCTTCACGAAATTTGGCAGTGTGATTTCTCGTCCTATAAAACTGTGACGTACCGAACTTCAATTTGATAGCATTATTTATTACGGTTTTCCGGGAATAGGGTTTATATGGGGCCTAGTGTAAATTGTGGAACGAACTTCAAAAAATCTTACAGTGTGATTTCTGGTCCTATAAAACTGTGACATACCAAATTCAAGTAAGCTAGCGTTATTTATTGCGGTTTTAGGCGTACTAAAGTGTTTTCCGCGAGAAGGGTTTATATGGGCCGATCTTCACGAAATTAAATGATTTGCAGTCGTATAAAGCGAATCCGTGCATTATTCCACCATTTATGCAAGTTTTTGTATCAAAATTTTTTGTATCAACTTTTTTTGGGTAGTGGTTCCACATTTTGAGTCATAGTTCTGATCCTACTAATCCGATGTTGCTGGATTTCAATCTCAAACTGCTTAGGATAACTACAAGCAATTTGAGAACAAGTTTGTTCTTTTCTTATGCGTTTTTCGAAAGTGAGCGTGTTTTCAACAGATGGATAGACGGACAGACAGACGGACATGGCTAAATCGACTTAGAATTACTCAAGGAGCCAGAATATATGTATATACTTTATGGGGTCTTAGATGTATTATAAAAAAGTTTCACATGGAATGACAAACTTAGTATACCCTCATTCACCACAGTGGTGGTGGAGGGTAAAAAAAACGGATCATTTACATTTCATTTTAAATAAATGAATTTTACATGAATTTTTTACTTTTTTTTATTTAACAGCATATTCCGTAATATTTAACAGTTGTTGCTTTAAAAAAAATATAATTTAACCGACAAAAAATCAAAATCAATCAGTTTTGGTAGTTTGTATTTTGAATAACAAACATAATAGTATTTTCACACATAAAGTTAAACCATGGTTTTAACATAAAAACCATTAGCAGCTGATTTTGCGTTCACATTAAAAGTTTAACTAAATCCGGTTTTAACTCACGGATTGTCTAATAATCTTGTGAAAAATAAAATTATCTTCTCGTAGAAATTAGTGAAATTGTATAAGAAATGAACGAAGTGAAATGCTTGGAAAGCAAACAGTTTTATATAAAATATTAATTTTACAATTTTTCATCTGTATAAAGTAATTTTTGTCTGTTGTTTTTATTTATTTATTTTTATTGAGCGCCATCCCAGTTATCATTTGGGTGATAATTTTTTGTAAAAATAACTTAAATGAGTGTTCTTACATCTTTTTGGATGAATAAAACTGACTTATCACTTGAGCGATTCAAAAAGGATTTATATATGATTCATTGACATGTTCAAATAATGAATTCTTAATGATTTGAATTTGATTCATCAATTGAGCGGTAAAAAAGGATTCATATTTTGTTACATAAAAGGCTCTAACTAACCAAAAATTTAAAATCGTGTTTTTAATTGATTCTGTTTGTTGTATTGCAACAAAATAAATATCCACAAATGTTTGGAATCTATCGACAAGCGGTTTTATTAACAAAAAAAAAAAAAAAAAAAAAAAAAAAAAAAAACGGCCCTATCTACAAAAGATTATATGATAAACGCAAAAAGACTTAATTAACCGTTTGCATAAAATGCAACATTTTCAATTGTTTAAACAACTGGTAGCTTTAACAAGAAAAATAAATGATAAACAGCAATTTATCAATTTTAATAGGTTTTTGCCTCTCCTGTAAAATTTTCATAATGTTGGATAGGGAATTTTGCGTTTTAGGTAACGATATAATTCACCAATACGCTAAAATAATGATTTTTAAATATTTTGAAGTGGTGGTATTTCGTCAAGTCAGATTAAAAAAAAATTGAATCTTTCGTATCAACCAAACAAATGAAAAGATTGGCTAAAAAAGAAGCCCAAACATTATAGTCAATTAATGAAAATAAATGTAAGTGCGTGCGAACGGTTCCTTCTTTTCTTTGAGAGAAGTCGATTACTTTTGTTTGGTGACATGACAATAATAATTTTTAACATAATCAAAAAGTATAATTTATGATTAGAAATAAGTTTTTTTATACATAACCACTCGCGGCCCAAAAAGCGACCAGAATTATCTTAAAGGAAAAGACATAAGCTTTTTTTGAGCAAAAAAAAAAAAAAAAAAAGAACCCCCTTAAAAAAAATAAAAAAAAGTTTTAAGTTTAAAAAAAAAATTTTTAAAAAATTTAAAAAAAAAAATTTTTTTTCGAAAGATTGAAGAAATACCCAGTAAAAACTTACATTGCAAAGTAATGAGTTAAAAAGCTAATATAACTACTCTTCACTACTTATACATTGGCATTTTAACTCATTATTTTAACACGGGGATGTCATTGAAGGCAAGTACTTACCACCCTCGCTTAAAAACAGGGAGTTCAATAAGTCATTACCACATTCGCTTACAAATAGGGAGTCAAATAAGTCATTACCACGTTTGCTTACAAATAGACACTTCACATTGTTAACAAAAAAACTGAATTTGTCAAACAAAAATTGTGTCTATAATTTCATTTCCTTTCTAATACAAAATTTTACTACCCTGCATCAAGGACATATTCATACCCAATTAACCAGAGAACAATATGATTGCAAAAACGATATGATATTTTTATGGAAAAACGATATTATAAGGAAAGGCACAATTTAAATACTATCGTTTATGACACATGATCGATATCATATATTATAATTTATATCACCTAGACGATATCGTTATAATATCGTTTGGTTGGTTGATTAGTGAAGTTTTTATTCAAAATTTTAATTTTAAAATGCATATCAAAATCAATCAAGCATTTAAATTTTTCATATTCAAATTCATATTCATTTATAACAAATAAAAAAAAAACACATATTATAAGAGCAAATATGCATTTAAAATCTGTATTAGATTTAGATAAATAAAACCTTAAATATATTTTATTATGAATTAATTATAAATTTCGTTAATCAACACATAAACAAGTGCTAATGTATTAGATTATATGTCAACCATTACTAAACTACTTCTATGTAATGCAGATGGTATGAAGTAGTCATTGAAAAGTGAGTTATTCAGTAATTTCAAGTCATTACCTAGTTTTTGCTGGGATAGCTATCTAATTTGTCAGTTCTTTGAAAATTTAAAATGTTTTTAGATAATTATCTAAATAACATTAATGGGACTATTTTGTATGGAAACAGTGTTTAAGAAACTTTTAAACTGATTAAAACATGTAAATTTTAAAAGATATCAAAGGTAATACTTATGTGCAATATTCAATGGGATTTGTATTAAAATTACTTATTTTACTAATCTCACGCAAACTGAGTTTTAAATTAAAATTGCAACTTCAACCTAAACAGACGGTCATGTTCTGACAATCGCAAAACGCTTAACAGTTGCGATTCTGACTTGAACTCGCTCGTAAAATGCATGCTATTGCAATAGCAAGAATTTTGGCGATTTCAAATTGCAAAAGTATGCTCAAGGGAACTAGAATATTTTTAAGAAACTTGCAAATCGCAAGCCAAACGCACGAGTTTCACAGCACCATTAAACAATTCTGGCGTTTTGCGATTTTTAATCGTGCGGATGTCAGAACTTGTCCGATTAGTTTAAATTTTTGAAACTTAATGTATATTTCTTATAGAAAAATTAAATTTGGCAATTTTTGGCGAATTTTTATAAACAAAAATCTGAAGAAAATAAAATTTGGCGAATTTTGGCGATTTTCAGTGTATGACAACCCTGTACCAGGCGTATTTTTAAAGAATTACCGCCTTATCTATAAAAAAAAATAAAACAGGTTTATAAAGGGCTTATTAAACAAAAAGATTCCGTTTTATAAACCTTTTATAAACCTGTTCTATTTTTTTTTATAAATAGCACCGTTAGTCTTTTAAAAAAATTTTTACTAACAATTCAAAACATATTTTTTTGTAGACTTTAAAGTGTTTATTTATATTTAATAAAATTTTTAGAAAAGTTAGACTTATTATTTAAAAAAGCTGAAAGAAGTTAAAGGAACGTTAAAGAAAATACATTCGAAACAATTGAAAAATGCTTATAAACATTCAAACAAAGTGTTTATTAATATTAAAAACTATTTTTGTAAACATGCAGAAATAAAAAAATAAAAAATTTATGAAATGTTTCAAAACTGAAATACATAAATGTTTTCACAAAAATTTAGCAATAAATTTAAAATTTTCGTTCGGTTGTTTGTGCATAATCAATATGTAAATTGGTGTTTGCATTTCTAATTTAATATTTTAATTACTCCTTTTGCTGCAACACATTTTAATGGTCGGTTTCCTCTTTCGATGACATGCAATAGTCCAATTTTCTTTATTATTGTTCATTTTCTTTCCAAATGAAAGTTGCGGAGGCATTTAACTTCCTAATTCCCTTGTGGCAATGGTATGCAAAATTACCACAAGTAAAATAATCTAAATAAAAGTGTTTAATTCTTAATTAATGGATTTTGTTTACGCTAAAATAGCATTTTAATTTTTTTTAAAGTACTAAGTTCTGAACTTTAAAGTTGCTATAAAAAAATATATGTGAAATATTAAAAAAAATAATTTTTCTGTATTGTAAACATTATCATATTAAGACAACATGTTCATTTCAGTGTCTTCAACACTTTTAGTTTTTGTTGCAGAGCATTTCAAAAAGAAATGTGTTCCATTAAAATATTCTATAGTAAACCAAACCATTATAAGACCCATCAATGTTCATGTTTCTAGTAAGTACATGGATAAAATGCAAAATATTTATAAAATTTTGTAGTGCCGTACTGCTGCACACGAAGTGCCACGCATTCGGTGCAGTCACTCAGTCAGCCAGGAAAATTTGTTTCCCCCTTCAAGAAGACCACACACATATTGGGAAATAATAGCAAACAAAATTTTGCAAGAGGAAAAAAGAAAATGAACGATCTCTAGAAAAACAAAGGAATGTTTTATGAAGCTAAATTAAAACAGCCCAATGGGGAAATTTGTCTTTAAAGACAAAACTAAAAATTTATATTTCAAATTTAAGGTGTTCTCAAAACGGAAGCAAAAACAAACGCTTTTGACTTTTAATGGTTAAAGCTGTTAAAAACGTCTGGATTTTTATCTAAATTATAAATTTATTTAATCTTCATACATATACATATTAAATATGAGCTAACAATAATTCTAATACCCTATTTTATGTCCTGCCGGTGCCGTGCAAACATTTTCCCCATTTCGGATCTTAAATAAATTTTTCTCACTGGGTTTATTAATTTTGATATTTAAGCAAAAAAAAAAAAACTTTCCTAAATTTTTTCCATAAATAATATTGCTTTTTTTAAGGAAATTTTGGAAAATATGTTTATTTGCATTGAAAAAATTTCACTCCACATTTTGCTCCTAAAATATTCTTACATAAAAAAAAGATCAAAACCTTTAAAAATAATCAGATTTTGAACTCTGTGGAAAAAAAATAATTTATTTAATTTTGGTCAAAATTAAATTTTTTTTGGTTGTTAGGAAATATTAATGAAATATATTCCATTTAAGGCCTGGTACTCTGTTCACTAATTCGTGCGAAATGTTGTCAAACTTATTATCGTCACCTAAAAAGCAAAAGGGCGTAACAATACATTGCTTGTTTTTTTTAAAGGAGAGGCAAGAAATTTTACAAAATCAAACTTGGCGTTTGAATTTCTTTAATAAAGCCGCCATTTTTAACCGCAGTGATCCACCATTTTTTGTGAACTTGTAGTTTAATAATAAAATCAATCAAAAACTCTATTTTGAATTTTTTTGTTGTAACGCCCTTTTGCAGTTTAGGTGCCATAAGACCTAGTACTCTGTTCAGCTTTTCACGTAAAATGCTGTCAAAACTTATATGAAAAAAAAACTTGTGCGGAAATTCTATGAAATAATATTGATAGACTTGTACTCTGTTCTATTTGTGAAAAAGTTGCGAAATGTTTCTGGCAACATTTTTTTTACAACTGCGAAATAATATAAGCTGCACTTATTTCACGTGGAATTTTAAGCAAATGAAAAAAAGTTTAAACATAATATAAAAATGAGAACTGAAAAACATAAATACAACAACCGGTAACAGTTTTTCATCCATATTTACTTTCATTTTTACTTCATATTTTATTTAAAAAAATAGTTTTTAGTTAAATACATGTGGGTTTTGTTTACATACTTAAAACAATGTCGCATACTTTGAAAGATTAAAAACGTCAATTTGTGAAAACTCGCGAGATAGGTAACGTTGATACATGTAAAATTTTACGTGTGAAATAATAGATGTTGCTGAACATTTTTCTCAAACTGGAACAGAGTACTAGGCTTAAACAAAAAATTTCTGTGAACGAAAAAATGTTGATAGAGTTGTACTCAGTTTATATTGCGAAAAACATACGAAAATTTTCTAGCGTCATTTTTGTTTTCCGTGCGAAATAAATGCAACTCATATTGTTTCGCACTGAATTTTAAGCAACAGTTAAACATTTTTTTGTGGTTTTAATTTTGTGTAAGTGCAGTCTAAATTTTCGTGTAATAAAATCAATGTTGCTCAACATTTCATATTACTTTAAAAATAATATGAAATTAAGTTTACGCCTAATATGCTTATGAACGTAAATTTAAGAGCTGTTAAAAAATTTTAAACATTATGCCAAATGTTTATAAACTTTTAAAATTATGTGAAATGTTTTTAAATATGTATGTTTATAATCAAATATACATAATAAAGAAATGCCTTTAAACATAAATAGCAAAACAAACTTAACAACAAACGTGAAATGAATTGAAATTTTGTTAAATATATATTAATATTTCCTTGCAATGTTTGTATACATTATTTTGTGTCCTTATTAAAACTCCTATAGATTAGTGTTTATAATCATTCATACAATACAAATTTTCTTTGATGATTTTAATATATTTTGCAGATATTAATTTTGCAAATATTTTTGTAAACGTTTAAATTTGTATTATTATTATTAGAAAAATTTTGTTGAATGTTTATAAACTTTTTTGAATATTGCTCAAATGTATATTATCATTTTCTTTGTTAAAATTTTTCTGAACTGAAATGATTATCAAAATTTTGTTAATTAAAAAAAACGTCTAGCTTAAATGCTTATGAACAGAAAATAAATTTTTATAAATATTTTAAAACGTTTATAAACATTTTTTTTTAAACTTATTGTAGCACACTAAAAAACTTATTGTAGCCCATTAAAAAACACTTTGCTAAACACTTGTTTAACGTTTTTAAGCATTTGTTAAATGTTTATAAATTTTTGTTCAATGCTTGTAAACATTTGCTCAATGTTTATAAGCATTTGCTCAATGCTTATAAATATTTTTTTTAATTTGGAAACATTTTTAAATTTTTATTGAACTTGAATATTGAATTTGTAACAAAAAAATAAAAAAAACTGTGTATATAAAAAAACGAATAGTAGAAGTTTTTAAAGATTTAGCTTGACATTTATAATACTATTTTAAACCGTTTGTAAAGACTTTATTATTAAAGTTTTTATTATGTTTTAGAGCGGTAAATTGAACATCTTTGTGTATTTCTATCTAAAGCCTTCAGCATTTCGTGCAAAAAGTTTTCATACTCAATATAAAAAAAATTTCTTTGAAATACAAACGAAAAAATGTTGATAGAGTTGCACTCTTTTGATATTACGAAATACATTCCAAATGTTTCTAGCAACTTTTTTATTTTCCGTGCGAAACAAGTTCAGCTCATATTATTTCGCACGGAATTTTAAGCAACAGCTTATAATTTTTATTTAGTATTTGTAAAGTGGTTTTTATAACAAATGTTTTACAAACAAAAATGTAGAAAAGCGCTAAAATTATTAATAAAATTTAATTTTTTTTGTTTTTTGATTTGGGAAATTATAAAAATAATATTGTTTAACATATTTAATGACTATTTAAAAATACATTATTTTTGTTTACCTTCGCAAAACAATGTTGTATATGTACTTGCAACTTATTAAATCGTTAAGTTTTGAAAAATCTCGAGATAGATAATATTGATACATATCAAAATTTTTGTATGAAATAATCAATGTTGCTTAACATTTTTCGGAAGTTCGAACAGAGTACTAGGCTTAATTTTAAGAAACAACTCACAATTCACAACTTATTTTCAATATCTTAAATGTATGTAAACATTATTTATCAACATTATTTAGCGTTTGTAAAGATTTTTTTAATAAATTAAATTACTAAAAAAATGGTAGAATTTTTTTTTAAATTTTGCTGAATAGAATAATTCCCACATTATTTCTTTTTATGAGTTATTTTTTACATTCAACATTTTAATTTTTTCGAATGAATTCCATGAGGTAAATTTTAATTTTTTCATGAATTCATTCGAAAAAATAAATATGTTAAAATTTTTCTAAATATTTATTCGAAAATTGTTAAACACTTTTATAATGTTTGTACTCAATTTTTTTTTCTCAATATTTAACAACATGATAGTCAATGTTCATAAGCTTTTTTTTTTTTTAAAATTTTACAGATTTTTTTGTTAACGTTTTAGTCTTTTAATCATTCGAACTCAAATTATCATTTTTAAAATCATTTAAACAAAGAACTCCCTGTTTCTCAATACCTTTTCATTATTTTAACACCAATATTTCTTAATACCTCATAATTTACACCTTTTGCTCAATATATATGTACATATATTTTTTTACGATCTTTTAATAACTTTATTTTGATTACTTTCCAACCGCAAAAAAATAAACTCAAAATCCGGTTCAATATTTAAGCGTTGAAAAAAACGGCCAAATTGAAAATTTAAAACATGTTCAGTTTCATGTTTAAAGCAGCTTAAATTAAATCTCTCTTAAGTAAGTGTTTGTGCGTCTGCAACTGTTTGCAGAGAGGACAGATGTTAAAATGAATTTTATAGTTAAGATGACAAATAAACAATTTCAGACAAAAAGAACTCTTAACATTGCTGTCCAAATTTATTGCGGCTTAAAAATTATTTCAACCAAAAAAAAAAAAAAAAAAAATATGAAAAAAAATACAAGAGGTGAGATCTTAATTTTATTTAAGTTGTCATAAATGATGCACTTTTATGAGCCTGTTTTATGAATTGAACTTGATATTTAAAGATTTGGTATTAAGAAAACCTGTTGAAGGTGATTTTCCTAATTGAAATGGAAAAATATAATCAAAATTCTTAAAACTTTTAAACAAAAAAATTCTAAAATCTTAATTAAAGTAAATTCACCAATATTAAATTTCTTTAATAATTCTTAAATCTGCACGATTAATATAAATTTAAATAAATTTCTGAAGTACATTTCCACAAGACACAAACATCTTTTTTATAAAAACTTAAGTTGTTGAATTTAATTAATGTGTTTAAATTAAAGTTTCTTAATAAAGTTCTTAATGCCTTAATACTTTTAAAAACTTTTGACAAAATAATACCACAGACTTAAAAACTCTGAAGCACTAATATCTAAATATTTATATTCAAGCTATTTTTCAGGTATAATTTGCAATTCCTAAGAAATCATTAAGGTACATAGTTCAAAATTCTAATGAATTAATAATACAATAACAATTTATACGCACACGTACAACTTCCTAAAACTATACTAAAGGCGTTTATTACAACACCCTACAGTTCACAGATTTTGTAATGAACTTTGTATGTAGTTAAAAATCATCAGTAGTTTTTTATTTATTAAAAAATGGTTTAAAAAGTATTTCAATTTAATTAATGTGATAATTGAATTAATTATTTTTTTAGTTGAAAGAAAATTAAAAATATAATTTTGATTTAATTAACGTTCTAGTTGTTTTGAAATAACACTTGAATTAAAATGTTAATTAAATAACAAAAACTCATAATTGATTTTTTGTTTAAAATAAAATAGTTTAAACTTGTTGAATTTTTGTTGGGAATTGTCAAAACCTGTGCTGAGCTATATTTCATTAAATCAATTAACACATTGTTTGAAATGGCGAAGTTTTTGGATCATGTTTTTAATTAAAATTAAAAATAGCATTAATTGGAAAAAAAATATTCACAATTTTACAATTTTTAGTAATCAAAATAATCGTTTAGGTATTTGGCGCAAAATCAACTAATGGTTTGCTTGATTCTATGAATTTGGTGATTAGAGACAATTTTTAATTTTTTGGTGTACGTTCAAAAGGGATTATAATGTCTTTAACATCTTTTAATTCCTAGTTTGATGAAAAATACCTCTTCTGGAAAAATAACAGATTAAGTTTCACCCCTTCTATCTCTATTTATTGTATATGGGCATTTTCAGAGAAACGTTTCCTTATTGTCACGTTGCGCCACCATTCAATAAAGATTGTATTTTCGGCCCATGTGGTTAAAATTTTTCGCCTGTTTCACTTAATGTAGATCTAATTGCGCTCTTTACCAAAATACAAAAAATAAATAATTAGGCAATTCATAAAGTGTTCTATTGTGTCATATTGGTTGTATTTGCTGTATTTTTTATTAATGTCAAATTAATTAAATTATAGCATATACGATCAACACAATAAAACACTGTGTGAATTGTCTAAATATAAAAAATTTTTTTTTTTTTATAAAAAAAGACTTTTCTGTGGAAATGCCCATGCCGATGAACTTTCGATAGGGATAAATGTAAAACTAGCTGTCATACTAATGAAGTGTGTTTGACTTTTTTTTCAGTCCACTATAGTAAATCACAATGCAAAGACTTACACCAGAACAACGTTTACAGATCATGGATATTTATTACCAAAATTCGTGCTCGGTTCGTCAAACGTATAGACAGCTTCTTGAAGTTTACGGTGAGCATAATCTTCCGTCCGAGAAGCTAATACGCAATATTATGGATCGATTAATAACCACATTGCTGCTGTAGACGTGTGTGTGTGACAGAGGACTCCAATTTATCGATCCTATGTTATTCTAACTAACTCGGTCACTGTCCGTCTACTACTTGGGAAATATTGAGGAAAGACCTTGGCCTATATCCATATAATATCAAACTGGTACAAGAATTAAAGCCAGCGGGCCGTCATTTGCGTCGTGTGTTCGGGAAATGGGCCGAGAATCAACTGGAAACTTAACTAGATTTTTTATCGTCTAATAATCTTCAGCGATAGGGTCAATAGGGTCAAAGAGAGCACAATTCTCATGAAACTCTTTAAACTCTTGATACTCTACGAGTGGTTTACAAGCCGAAGGCGTCATCGGCCTGTTTACCTTAAAATCCGATACCGGTGCCATCATTACTGACCATGAATAGCGAACGCTTCATGAAAATAATTCGTGATTTATTAATTGCTCATGTCATTGCAAATCATTTTGAGGAGAAATGGTTACAACAACACTGCGCAACATGACATACAGCGCGTGAAACCATCACTTTGTTGAGCCAAACGTTTGGTGACTGAATTATCTCAAGAAATAAGATATGTGAATGGGACACTTCGTTCGTGTGATTTGGCATCTTTGGACTAATTTTTGTGGGGGTACGTCATATCTCTGGCCTATGATGATAATCCAGTTTAGAAGCCAACTTTCGACGCACTATTGCCGAAATAAGACCAGGTACACAGGAAAAAATAAAAATTGATTTCAATTAAAAAATTTGTGATATTAATTAAAAAATTAATAAAAAATTGCACATTTAAACAAATTAATATTATCAATTAAATATTTTTACTTTTAGTAATTAAAATAAGGTTTAATTAAATAATATTATTAACAATTAAATATTAATTTATGTATTATACGCAATTTAAGAAAGTGTTGCATGCTAATGCAAATAAGGTATATATAAGCGCTTTTGCCTAAAAGAGTCGCAAATTTCTTTGTTTTATTTTAAAAACCAGTCTTTTTATTTAAACAACATACCGTTTTTTTTTAATTATTTGATATTGACAACATTTTCCGTTTTAATGTTGTTGAAATAAGTAAACGTTTAATTCACTTCATTACATTTTTTAATTAATTTTCAATCTTCAAAAAAATATTTTAAATTATTAATTACTTAAGTTACTTGCATGTGCTAATTGACTTCTGTATAGTTGAATTTAGCTAAGTCGTTTCGTCAATTTTTTCGAAAATGTTTTCGAACGAAATTCCAAAAACTCAATGAACTACCGGGCTATTAAAGTTAATTTGTTCTACAACCGTTTTTTGATAGCCTTCCTTTTATAAACGAGCTGAGTGTTTTGTAGGTGTTTAACAAAAGCTACAACAACTAATGTATAGCAATAACAACAACTAAATATATTTAACAAAAACACCACAACAATTATAAAAACATAAAAAGGAAATCATTCAAGCCTGAAATACTAAAAGGTTTTTTATTTTAAGTTTTGTTTATGCTATTTTCTACTTCTGCTGATGTTGTAGGTATTTCATTTGTAATTTTTTTATTATATTTTGAAAATGTATATATCTATATGTGTGTGTATGTGTGTGTTGGAAAAAAGAACAATAATACTTGACATGTTTCCAACTAAATTAAGACATTAGTTATTTTTTGAACTAGAATGAAAACAGAAAAAAGTAATAAAAACACATCCATTTAAATACGAGCAGAGTACAGTGGGTGAGAAAATTTTATGAAATATGTTTTTTCGGCAAATTTAATTGCTTAATTAAAATTAGAGAAAACAAACCAATTGTTGGAGTAATTGTTTGGAGTTAAAAGTTAGCTTTTTTTTATCGATAAAGTGATTCCATTATTTTCCTTTCCTCACCAACGGTTTTATATCTTTTACGAAATTGGGTTTCGCCAACACCTTGAGGCCCTTGGCAGGTTTATAGAGGTTCGCAAATCAAAATAAAAAAATAAAATAAAATTATCTTTTGAAAAATTAAAAATTTTTTATTTGCATTTGCAATTCTTTTTAAAGTCATATCAAAACCAGAACAGAAGAGTAACAAGCAGTTCTGCCAAATTTTTCACAATCTAAAACTGCTAAATTTATAAAAAATAAGTTGAACCAAATTTTATTACAAAAGAAATAAAATAGGTGGGTAATAAAGAATACTCTTACATATTACCAGAAACAAAAAAGTAATATAAAAACAAATTCAATTTAGCATATAATTTTTTATTTTAATTAATTAAAAACGTAAGACTTCCTTCATGGCATTACTTGTTGTTTAAAAATAAAAATCTATTAAAATTTATTCCTCAGGCTTTCAGTGAAATAGGGTTCCACAATGCCCGCCTTCAGTTATTCCACATAAGCCGATTTGCAAATTTTTTTAAACAAATTTTATAAATATTACAAAGCTTATTAAATTCCCACACTTACCAATTAAAAGTTTTATTTAGGCCCTAATCATGTAAAACGCAACGCAACGCCATAGAAGTACATTGAAAGAACAAACAATGTCATAAATATTTTGTAATTTTGTTGTTGGTTTCTACAGAGATTCACATTGCGTTTTAAAATTTCAAACGCTGCAACAACAAAATCACAAAATATTTATGACATTGTTTGTGCTTCCAATGTTATTCTTTGGCGTTGCGTTGCGTTTTTTTTTTAGTTTGAGAAATAAAGGGGTTTCGACATTACCCGCCTGTTCCACAATACCCGAAGTTACTCTAATAAAATTTTTTTTATTAGATTTTAACTTTTTAATGCTTAATAGTACAATATAATTTTTTGTAAAACATTTTTAAAATATTCAAGTGGCTAATTACTAAATTAATTTTTTCATGGCTAAACAAGATAAAAATTAGCTTCAACAAACCCCTAATGTTTAGATGGGCAACAGTCGTAATGTAATAAAAAATTCACAAGTGTGACATTAAGACTAATAAATCCACTAGAGATCTTTCAGATAGGTTCTCTACTGGCTATAGGTCGCATGAAAGACTATTTTCCAAAAATCTTTAAAAATGTCTCTAAGGAAGGAAACTAAATGTTTAAAGTAACTTTTATGCAAACACGTAGAAAGAGACAAAACTCTATTTAAGGCTAGTTTTTTTTTATCATTTTAAGGGTACTTCCACCATATTAATATCACCTGCAACCATATTATGGATAAATTAGTAATTTTTGACAAAACTATAAACATACTATGGTTGGCTTTGATTATGTTATGGTTGGTTATCCACTAACCATATTTGTAGAGCAACATGATCATAAACATACAATTACTACATCTGGTAAAGCTGTTGTTAAACATAACATGATCAAACACTATCACAACAACCAGCGGCTCATCTCAGGATATAAAATCTAGATTGTACAAGGCGAGACGGACTTTTGCTATGTTAAATCCTTTAAGGCGATCCACCCAGCTATCTACACATATCAAACTAATAATCTTTAATTCCAACGTGAAGTCAATATTGCTGTATGGCAGTAAATCTTGGAATGATGCCCCCAAACACATCAGTAGCATCCAAGAATTTACAAACAGATGTCTGTGTAGAATCCTACGTATATTCTGGCCTGATAAAATAAGTAACATCAATCTTTGGAATATCACCCACCAAATACCCATCCAGTTAGAGATACGTAGACGTAAGTTGCGCTGGATTGGCCATGCGCTTATAAAGCCTCCAGGCGTGATTAGCAGAATGGCCATCGACTGTAATCACAATGGCCAACGACGTATACGAAGGCCTGTTCGTACTTGTACTTGATATCAACAAATACCCATCCAGTTGGAGATACAAAGACGTACGTTGCGCTGGATTGGCCATATGCAAAATGGCCATCGGCTGGAATCCCCACGGCCAACGACACGTATAAGAATGCC
The DNA here is from genome assembly GCA_943735925.1 of Pollenia amentaria. Classification (NCBI taxonomy): domain Eukaryota; kingdom Metazoa; phylum Arthropoda; class Insecta; order Diptera; family Polleniidae; genus Pollenia; species Pollenia amentaria. Next base: position 202,867,068 of record OX031009.1, on the reverse strand, counting down.
TGTTCATACTTGTAGGAGACAGCTGGATACCGAAATAAGAACTTTAGGACGTAGCTGAAGCGAAATACAACATATTGCAAATGAAAAAGAAGATTGGAAGAAATATGTTGTGGCCCTATGTTCTTATAGGAACTACAGGATATAACATATAACATGATCAAAAGCAGCCATAATTTGTTTGTGGGTTTCTTCTTTAGGACTGATTTAAATATAATATTCTAACAGGAGGCAATACTAAGGCTTAAGTTACCATAATAAGCTTAAAACTTTGTCGTTTAAATCAGTCATGTCCATATGATAAAAATATGCTTTCTCGACGTAAATTTCAATTAAGCTAAAACATATCGTTAGGATAGAAATATTAAGTGAAGTCTTTTATATGGTCCGGCTTCACCAACAACACTTTCTTACTTACTTTTTTTATGTAAAATAAATTTTTATTTTGTTTTAGGATTAACTGCAATATTCTTCTTTTTCTTTTTAGTTTAAAATAAATTTTATTTTGTCCATTTATTTCGTCCACGCACTGTAAAATATGTTATTGTTTTTAAAATCTAACTAACTGCCACAAAATTCAAGCACATATAAGGACAGTGCTACAACAAAAATAAAGAGTTCTTTTTGCAAAAAAAAAAAAAAAAAAAAAAAAAAATTATAAAAAAAAAATCAAAAAACCCCTTTTTTCGCTTTAATTTTTATTTTTGTTAAACCTGCCGCCAAGTCTAACCTAAATACAAATACAAAAATACATACACACATTTTCCATACAAATAAAATTTAACAAACTTACATAAATATAACAAATAAAGACATTAAAATAACAAACACACACACAGATTCACACATTCAAAAAGTTTAAACAATATTTAAAATACTGACAGCAGCAGCAGGACGTCCTTCTAAATAAAACTAATAATTTAAAGTTTTAAGGGAGAGAGTTGTAGCTGTTGCAAATTGAGACGCCACACAACATTTAATATTGCTATTGTTGTTGGTTTTCCAGCGACAGCAACAACAACGTGAGCAGTGTCAGCAGCAAAACAAAAAATTGAAATAAAAATCATCATCCACGTTTGTTGTTTGGTGTCGTTGCCAATTAGTTGACACCAACTATGGTTATGTTGAGTTCAAATATATTGTAACGACAGCAACAACAACAAAATAACAGCAATTTTTGTTTGCAACAAAATGATTGCAACTTAGTGTGACTATAGCGTGCGAATTATGCTTAAATAAGAAATAAAATCAAATGGTCGCTCTAATGTGCAAAATCGTAAAACAAAAAAAAAAAAATGCCTCTTACCACGACGAAAATAATGGGTAATAATTATAACAGAGTTGCCAGATATTCACAGATAGGAAGGACACATATCGAGCCTTTGCTGCAATAGAGTCATAACTTTAATTTGAATTTTCTAGTACCTTTAAATTTAATTCTTCTCTTTACGATATTTTTACACAATATGAAGAAACGATATGGCGATTAACTTCACATTATAAGCTAGTAGGTGGCCCTATGTTCCACTGGCAATTGAAGAATTAAATACATTAGCTAAAATATAAGTTTTTTTTTTTAGTTATGACTCTATTGCAGAAAAGGCTCGATATTAATGAGTTTGTCATTCCGCTTGTTTAACCCTTTAATTCAGTCCCCATCATATCTAGGGTCGTCGGTAAACCCATTTCAACAAACACACCGTCAAACGGACCAACGAACATGAGGTAATCATGGTTCTCATAAGGACCCAGCAGTCAAATACTTAACAGCGTCTAAGATCACTATTGTTACACCTGTGGTGATAGGAATTATCACGGGTACTGTATGATAGGCAGGATGGCGGTGAGAATAGGATCTGACTTGTGTGAGGATCCAGAGGAGTTGTAGACAGTTAACCAATTTCTGCGCCACTGTCCCAGGTTGCAGAACAGCTGGCTGAGGGGAATGGGAGAATTGGGAGATGTCTCGGTCTCGAGAAGCTGACGGGATTCTTAATGCGAATGATCTGGTTGCGCGGCAGGAGAATGGAGACTGGGCAAATGTAAGACAGTTTTCCTGATTGGTAGGGTTGTTTTTGCTTGTGCTGTCCTATTTTTTATATATAATCTTAAGGAAAAGAAATTGAGTAAAGATTGGTTTAACAACGAGTTTTTTTTTGGGGCAAACAATGCAGCTTAAACAAAATTAAAATTTACGACTGAAAATAATTTTTAATGCTTCTTCTTCAAAGTCTTTACTCTGAAAAGTTTTCGCTGAAATGATTTCATTTAGCACTAGGCACCACAAAAAGTTTGACAAATATCCTTCAACATGTCTGCCAAATACTAAACATTTTTTATATTTCTGAAAACATCTTTCAAATGTTTGTCCAAACACCCCAATTAACAACAACAAATATTTGTACAAACGTATAATTTTGACATGTTGTGTGGTTTATTTTGCCCTTTAGTTTAAAAAAACACCCGATATTGTTTATTTCTTAGCAAATCTTACGGCTTAAGCAATTAACCCTTAAACAATTTTTCATTCACCCTCTTGGCATCCCTTTTAATAAATCATTTTTTCTACATTTGACTTTTCTGTATGAGTGACGACTGATGTCTATGAACTAAATAAATGAAATAAATGTGCAAAATTCATTTGAATTCGTCATCAAAAATCAACAAAACAACAACAACAAAAATCACAAATAACACCAAAACCAACAGAAAAACGTCAAGTCAAATCAAAAGTAAATCGTGTTATTGTTGTACTCTAACGTATAATTACCATAAAAATAATATGTGTGAATAAAGCGCCATTTCTTATTGTTGTTGTTGTAGTTATATGGAATACAACAAAACTAAAACATAAACACATTAATACTCATGCATATTTGAAATAGAATGAAATGCATTTTGCAAAAAATATAAATGATGGCTTTTTGGCAGAGCGGCAATTGATGGTGGCTGTGGATGGGGATGTGGCTGCGGCGTTGTGGCAAAGTGCTCGTGCTTGTTTTGGGAAATGTTGCAAAAAAAGGTACCACCACATAATAACTTTATTAATATGTACTTCTTTGTACATTCACTCACACCAGAAAGCACGCAAATACACAAAAACCAAAACCATAAAGCCAACATGGGTTGAGACAAGAAATATGCAAAAAAAAAAAAACAGAACTAAAACCGAACAGAAATAAACGTAAAGTTAAAATACAACATTCTAGCACAGGTAACAATTTTCCAGGAATTATATTAAGCATACACTCAATTCGATTTATACAAATATTAAAAAATCCAAGTTAAAAACACTTTGAGGCGAAATAAGAAGACCCAATGGAAATTTCAAAAATCTACGTTTAAGAAAGAATGTTGGATTACAAAACTGCTAATTCTTCTTTTTTTTTTTAGCAAAAAATTAATTTCTTAAAACAAATTTTTTTTATCACAAAATTAATTTTGCAACAAAAAACAAAAAAAAAAATACTTTTTGAAAAATAACACTTTTATTTAAGCTAATCCTTTCACAAAAGCTTTAGACCACAGCAGATAATTGTTTGAGAAACATCTATGCAGGTAAAAAAAATCTAGCCGAGCCCTACGCAACTATTGTAGTAAAGTAAAGTATTTAGACAAACACTCACTTTTTCCCCATAATTCCACTTTAAAAATATCACTCTTTTCACAAAAATTCCTTTTTTCTTGATATTTATAATTTTTTCCCATATGAATTTTTTTTCCCAAAAATTCACTTATTCCCAAAATGTCTTTTTTTTTCCAAAAAGTCACATATTTCGCAAACAATAAATTTTTTTCCAAAAATCAAAATTTTCCAAAAAGTCGCTTTGTTCTAAAAAATTTAATTTTAATTTTTCCCAAAAAAAAAAACACTTTTTCACCAAATGTTACTTTTGCCATTAAAAAAAATCCCATTTCTCACAAAAAGTCACTAAGTCCATTTTTTTTTGTTACAAGTGAATGTCTGTGACTTTTTTCAGAAACAAATCAAAAACATTCACTAGTTACACAAGACGTCACGTTTTTTAAACAGAAAAAGTTTAAATTTTTACGCAAAAGCAACTTTTTTTTCACAAAACTGAATCTTGCTTATTAAAATGTTCTTTAGAAATTCCTATCGGGTCCATTTAGTTACCAATTTGCCATTTTAAATTTTGTAGCAGCATTTCTAATGCGATGATGTTGAATTATAACTCGTACGTTTCAGTTTTTTTTTTCTCCACTTAGATTTTTTTTAATTCTTTTTTTTCTAACACATGTTCCATGTTGTAGTCGTATGTCTGAGATTATGTGAAGAATTAACCCAACTAGTCTACAAATACACACACACACACAACCACATACGACCGAACAGTGGGACAGACAGATTCATTTATACACGTATTTTTAGCTCATTTTATTGTTAGTAATTTGCTTTTATCGTGTTGAACAAAAATTCTACATGCCACTTTTGTTGATTAGAGATGGCTGATATCTCCAAAATACATTCGCACACACACTTTTGGACTTAAATATAAATCTTTTATGAACTAATAAATGAAGCAACCAACAAAACGCTTTAAAACAAAATCTATAAAAAAATCCAAAAATTGTTATTCTTTTTAAGTTTTGCCTACAATTCTCTTAATGTCTTAATTAAATCTGAATTTTTTTAGATTTCTTTTTCGGAATAAAAAAAAATTAAACAGCAGTTACGTTTGATCTTGTAGTGTGGCCAAATTAGATTAGACATTTGTTAAATTCATTTAAGACAATGTAATCATACGGATAGATAATTTTTGAGTGTAAATGGAGCTTTGCTTTTATTTAATAGAAAATAATTTTGGAAGATGTGGGCTTAATGTAAATAGAGGAATGCAAATTATAGAGAAATAAATTTATGATTTTTTACAGATGGAAATCAATTATTTAAGGGCATGAATCTAAAATTTATTGTTTGGATTGTTAAAAATGTAATTTAAAGTATTGTTCGAAAAATATATGATTTTTATTTTAAAGAAATATTGAGGATATTATAAATTATAGCATTAAATTGACATTATCTCTTTGTTGGGTTTAAACATCAAAAAACGTATACACAAATTCGGGAACCACTAAGTAGCTGCGGTTTAAAATAAAATAGGTGTCTTTTCCTCTAGGGTTTTGCGTATGAGTCTAAATGGTGAACCTTTCTCTAATCGTTGCAATCTTGGGGGATAAAGTTTCAACAAATGCTTAATTTGGAGCTTAAAATTGGCAAATTGTCAGAGTAACTCAGAGATCAAAAGCCATTAAGATTAAAAGGTCCTAATACTAAGAGTTTATAAGTTTGTAGTTTTAATATAAATTCCAAAAATTTTTTTTATATTTATTTAACTATTATTGCTGTCACAAGTCTTTTTTTTTATTAAATATTTTGCACTTCCAAAAATTTATACGTTATTTTTGGTCCTTCGAACCGTAAAAACAATACAAAATTTTAAATAAAAGTAGTTCTCTAGGTTTCTTTAAGTATGAATGCGTATACGTATTAGCAGTTTTTGTCATTTGAATAAAAATAAAGGAAAACAAACGGAAGTTGGAGTGAAGGCCTTAAGCAAGAGTTCTTTGAAATGTAAAAAGGGGGTGGCCCAACCAAACGCACGATGTTAATTGTAAATAAAACAAAAAGTTGTCAGAGAATTATCTGAATATTTTTTATTATGATATAAGGATCTATGAAAATTATGCCGAAACAAAATATCGGCCTAATGCTCGCCACGGCTTCGGTGCCATACCTCTATCCGATGGTCCATATTTTTATTGACTCTGAGACATAATTGAGGTTCAGGGTCGTTTATGTGGCGAATTATCTCATCCTTTAGCTCTTGAATTGTTCTTGGCTTATTGTCGTACAGTTTTGCCTTGTTAAATAACATGATCGTGGCGGCCAATTAACATCACCACGACGTGAGATAACACGGTCATTAAATTTCTCGCGCAAAAGAGCCATTGTTTCATTGGCTGTGTGGCTAGTGTCACCATCCTATTGGAGCCACATATCGTCCAGAACCATGCTCTCAATTTCTGGCCACAAAAAGACCGTTATCATCTCGCGATAGTGAACACCATTCCCTACCTCATTTTCGGAGAAGTACGGCCCGATGAAGCCGCCAGCCCATAAACCGCACCAAACAGTCACTCTTTATGGATGCATCGGCTTTTCAATCGCTCTTGGACTCTTAATTGCCCAAATTCTTCAATTCTCCTTGTAAGCGAATTCACTGTGGTGAAAGTGTGCCTCGTCGCTGAAGATGATTTTCTTTGTTAAGTCACCATTTAATTCTGTCTGTTCAAAAAACCATTCGGCGTATTAACGACGCTTGAAGTAGTCAGTAGGCTTCAGCTCTTGAGTCAGTTGAACTTTGTCAGCGTGTAAATTTAAATATTTATTCAAAATTTGCATCACTCATATTCGTGAGATGTTCAATTGTTGCGCACGACGACGAGTCGAGGTTGACGGCTCATCTGCCACACTATCGCGAAGAATTGGCTGAGCATGCGCAGGTGTTTTTACATTTCGTACAGACCCGGTTTGCTGTAATTTTGGTCGATTATGCTGACCAAAAAAAATAATGAAGTGCACGAAATGCGTTTTGATTTGAACACCCATTTTCGTAAAAGGCTTTAACAATCTTAAGCCGCTGCTCAATTGTGTACCTATCCATGGCTGAATTTGTCAAACACTGAAACAAAGAAATGTCAAATTAAGTTATGCAATAAACTTGACGTTAGGGTGTGACTCCCAATTAACATCGGGCATTAGGGCTGGCCATTAAAATATTTAATTTGATTAAAATATTTAATTTTGTCCTTTGAATCACACACTAACTTAAAGCTTGCTTTTTGCGGTTCGAAGGACCAAAGCAAAACGTCTTCATATAGGGTTTCATATATACTTATTTATTACATATGGTTTGGATGGCGATTTTGCTGATGACGTACACGCCAAAAGAACTCATAATTTTTCGAAGCCAAGAAGGAATCAAGCGACTTTCGGATACCCTGTTCTTAAGTAATACGTAATCCAGTGAGCAAAGTTTGAAAACTTCTTAACTTTATTTAATAGTTTTCAATTGGCCGAGCGTTATCCTGATGAAATATTACGGATTTATGCCTGATCGCATATTTCGGTCAATGCTCGATCTAACCGAAAAAATTTTATTCGTTACATATTTCCTGCGAGCGTCTGATCTGATTTCTGCAGATCATATATGGTCGCATATTTCTCCTGTGAGGGTCTGATCTGATTCCTGCAGCTCATTAATGGAACCTGGTCCCACTAAATACAGAGCATACTGCATGTTAATTATGATTTTTTGCTCTTCAGAAAGTCGTTATAGATCTCTTTTTCCTCCTCAGTAACTTTTATGCAAAAATAACTTTTTTTTTATGGATATAAAGGGTGCATTATCGAACAACTCTTACGTATTTTGAGGAAAATACAACCCTGTCATGATAATATGTTATTGTTTGTTGAAAATTTTTAAAGAATAATAAGACAGGCAAGGATTTTCGGCAAAATACTTAAGACTTGTATTATAGTGTAAAATGGCATTAAGTGACTCCCAATGATTTCACAAGTGTTTCACCAACTCAACATCTTCCAACATTTTTTGCTAACCCGGTAAATCTTTGCTTTCCTTGTAAAAAGCACCACTAATACACCGCACAACCCTGAGAAGTGTGCACATTGAAATCGATTGAACATATTTACTACAATCTTTGGGCAGTCGATATTCTTCAACTGCAATTTTTTTTTTACATTGGAAGAGTAGAGCAAAAAATGTCCGCATATCGAGAAAAAACTTTATTGTTTACATTATTTGGTTCAATGTCTAATGGTGTTTTCTTTTCTACAAAAAATACCACCTTGTTTAAAGGTACATGTATAAAATGTCTTGCCGACCCTGTAATAATGCAATTTTTTATTGGTCGACAACAAAACACAAAATTAGACCGCCTTGTTTTAAACAAAAACTTTGTTCTTCAAAATATAAAAAAATATACCTACATAAACCAAAATTTGTTAATAGATTGATATAAAATAAATGAACAAAATGAATGACGAAATTCCAATTTCATTAGTTTGTTTTTTATAAAATATGTAACAAAAAAATACCTTTGCCAGATTGCTGATTTATTAACACCAAGTTTTTCAGATTTCTTGATTTGATGTTTACTTTTCCAAAACAATTTTATAACACCGAATACATTTAAATTTTAAATCACTGAAAACCTATCATTAACAATGTAATGCTTTCTTATGTTTTTACTATTAAATAATGTAAAAATAACTATTAAAATTTGAAAATTTTACTGTTCTGATTAGAGGCGATTTTTTCCCAACTTCGTCTGGTAGCCCTATATATAAACAGAAGCCATATTTTTACAGGGCATTATCAACACTGTCGATTTATACGGGGCGTAAAGTGCAATGCCTTATGCGATTAGTAAGGGTGCATTTTTTAGAATAAAACAAGCCACCCTTTTAGAGAGCGAAGCATTTTTAAGAAACGAACACCAAATTGCATTTTTTTTAAATAAAATGTCACATTTTTTATAGAAAAGAAAACACCATAAGTAAGAATAGAAACCATGACAGATGTCTTTCCACTAAACTTTCATATAAGTAACTTATTAAGGATATAAACTGTTAAAGTGCTAAAGATACATCAGATAGTGTAAATCCATTCTTTTTAAATTTATACACCCAATACTACCATTTTCTACAATATACTTGCTAAAATTTATAAAAATAATTCTTGCAATTTGCACTTTTTTATTTTGGTCCTTTGAACCAAAAATAAATTAAAAATGTGCAGTGTGAAGGATTCAAACAGAAGGCTTTAAAGTTAAATATAAAATAGAACAATGGCAATATTAAAGCAACGCAAATTTGGAAATTTATGGTTTGTATTAGGCCTAGTTCAATACTTAGTGGATCGAAGGACCAATACTAAATACCCAAAAATAAAATAAAAACATTCCTGTCAGCCTCAAAACATAATTGTTTCAAAAGTTTAATACATTTCTACTACTTATTTTTGGTTGCTTTATACACTTTTACAATAAATGTCATTTATTACACCAACACATTTCCCGACATGTACAAAAATTGTTCATGTTTTATTCTCACATTTTTTAATTTCTGCACAAAAATGTTATGAAATTCTTCGTATTCATCACAGTTTGTTATGATTACGTAAGGAAATCATAAATCGTTTAAAAATGTATAAAAAATGTTTATAATTTTTTCTGGGACAAATGAAGGCAGCCAAGCCAGACTTATTTTAAATCTTGTTGTTACTTCTACAGCTTTTTTTTTATTTGCAAAATACGTGCGAAAAACGTTTAAATTTGTCTGATTTTTTTGCCTCTTGTAATTTTGTAATCTAAGCAATTGTCTATTTGAAATAAAACATTTAAAAAAAAAAAGAATAAAAAAAAACAGGAAAAATATCTTTTAATAAGGTTGTACGAAATTCATTTAAATTTCATAATTGCAAATAGACATGCACATTTCTTAAAGCCCCTTTTTATGCAACTTAGTGTTGCAAGTATTTAAGTTGTTATAAAATGTTAAAAAAAGTTTCTTTTCAATTGAATTTATAGTACAACCGAATGACGGACTAACAAAATGCTTATTTTCGTTTTCAATGTTCTGTTTTTTTTTTGTACTTGCAACCACAGCAACATGCAACATACGCGTTTTAACATGTTAAATTAAAAGAAAAGACTGACCAGAAGGGGGCTTAAGAGGTCGGTCGTCCATCCGTCTGTCTGTTTTTATGTTGTACTAATAAGAAAAATTGCACAAATTAAAAATGTTTAGATTTTCCGCCTACTTTGATTTAAAGTTAAAAGGAGCAAAAGAAAAAAATAGCAGCCTCCTAAAGCTTAGGCATGAAAACAAACAAAATAAGAACTGATATTAAAAATGAATGTCTACCATAAATTAATTTATGTTAACATGCTGTAGGACATTAAAAACTTAAATGTAAAAGTCGAACAAAACTGATGCTCTAACCGATCAAGAGGAAGGCTTGCCTCTTTCATAACCTACAAATGTAAAAAAGGGTACAAGAGAATTATCACAAGTGGTGATTAATGTATTTATAACCAGAACATGTAAGACATCCTCCAGCCTACCAGAAGGAAATTAGTACGGACAAAATTTGTTAAACGTCATTTTAACAAAAAAAAAAAAAAACAAAAAAAAAAAAAAAAACAATTCTTGTTCAAAAAATCTTTATTTAAAAAAATATAAGTACAGATAACTTAAAGGTTAAGTTTGGGGTAAATAACATTTATTAATTGACAAACCCTATTGTATGTTTTCCCAAAAATTTGTCTGCATTCAAGATTAACATAAGAAGCTGTTCTTCGGCCTAACTTTAAATTGCTCTAAATAGCAGGTGGGCAGAGCAATTTTTCCCACAAAGCTTTTTACCAAATAAAAAAAAAAGCTTTTTAATATTAAAAATCACTGTTTATCTAAAAAGTATTAATTTGCGTGAAAATTATTTCGTACTTACAAATGATTGCTGAAGAAATTCAATGGCACCATTGTCAGAAAAATATTTATATTGGCAACGCTTGCTTACAATATTAGATCTGTCTGGGTACTTTTCCAGTAGCAAATACTCAGTAAATTTTTTTGGGAGAGTAAGACAAATTTTACTCTTTCGGCTGAAAATATCTCAAAAAGTACGCAGACAGTATTTAGTGAAATCTTGCAAGAAAACAGCTGATCGGTGTGTAAACAATTGAAATAACAAACGTGAGCTAAGATAGCGTCGAAGAAATAGCGTCGAATTTGGGAATTTGAAAACCGGGAAACCAAAATACCCAAATAATGGGTATTTGCAGTATAAACAAAATTATTTAGTTTTAATATTATAATAAATGTTATGAGACAGTTGTTATAATAAATCTTGTAACAACCCTGCAAGCAATTTCGATCGAAAAATAAACTAAATAGTTTCCCCATTTAGCAAAAATCTATCGCTTTTGCTATTCAATTATTATTGATGTAGTTACATCGTTCGGGAAGAAGTGTCCCACTATGGCAATATTTCCTTCAAGAATCCACTTAGTGTCTATATTTTGTGACGAATTAGAGCGCTTTGGTAGTTTAATATCAATTAAATTTAGTAGTATCGCTTTTGGCTCCAAAAAGTAGTCTTTTGAAGGTAAATTTTTTCCTATTGTTCTTTGTAATAAAAATAGGGCCATTTACCTGTTTTTCCTTGTTTGATTTTGTAGGGAAAGTCTGAGTAAAATAGAAAATAAATGAACTTAAAGTTTTACAAATATTAAAAAATCTACAGTAAATTTAGTCAAAATTGCTGTTAATGTCTTAAAGTTAAAACCTTAATGGAATTTTTTTTAATGAATTTACAGAAATTCGCAAATTTGCTTAAGCACTAACTTTATATAAAATTCATCATAGTATAACTAGCATATTTTTACTGCTTCACAGAACTTATTTTACAAATTTTTTCACTGATAAGGTTGATTTTCACTAAAAAAAATCAAATAAAAAAACTCATTTTTTACAAAAACTTTTATAGTCCTTGAATAAACAGATAAAAAAAGATCACTATATCCTTTAAAAAAAAAGAATATTATCAATTTATTTTTTTTAATTTCAATTTTATTGGCTCTTAAAAATTAATGTATGAGAAATTATTAAAAATTTACCCAATATACCCGAAGATTAAGTTTGGGCTGTTATGTGCAATCATTTATACAACTTTCCTGTAACATTGGATCCAGCGGGGTCATAATTTTGAGTACAACATTATAACTATTTTATTTTTCAAATATTCAATATTTCACTTTATTTTACATAATTTCTTAAATTTATATTACGTGCGTCTGAACGTACCAGCGATCACATTGCAATTTCAAAACAAACTATTATAATTTACGCATTTTGCTTTTGTACTAGGTATTCACCATTTAACATCAAATCGTTGCGAAGAAGTCGATATTATATGGGCAATATTCAATAGTGCTAATATTGTAATTATATAACTGTCTGAAAAACTCTTTAAAGTGGCGAAAGAGTATAATTTTAGAACTCATAATTCGATTCTAACGGATTTTGTTGTTGTTTAATTCCTCAAAATCTACTTATTAACTATTAAATGTGCCGAAGTAGTTCAAATTTCGTAGAAAATCGAAAAACACTCTACCAATTGCTTGGAGGGAACTATCTTATAAGATGAGCTGTCAAAAATACACATGCATACACACATATAAAACAATAATAAGCCACCATTATTAAAATGTGTAATTTGTTAATGCAAATAGTGCCAGTATTGTGAAAATTGTTAAAAATAACAATATTTTAAACTAAAAAGCCAAAAATAGAATAAAAAAAGAATAAAAAAGATAAAAGTTTACTGTACGAGAATCAGTCGATTATGAAATCTTATAAGATACGTTTGTTTGATATTAAGATTAACATAAAAAAAAGGAATTCTCTCATTCTGCCGACGTTCTCTCAGATATTATATAAGATATTATCTCAGGTGGAGACCCTGTGTAAACCAGAGGCAAAACATCGAGCACGGTGGATGCCTAGAGCATTAAACTCTCTGAAAATATCTTTATTAACTTCTCAATTTGAGTTATTGATGGATGGCAGAGCCGCATTTCAATATGTGTGCTTTTTAACAGCAACATCCTACGTTTCGATATCTTAAGATCTCGAAATGATAGAGAATTTTTAAACCGTATTTTGGTTTAGAATAAAATTATTCTTGAGGACAAGACTACTTAATTATTTTTAATAAATCACGTGGGGATTTGATAAAAAAAGTCTTATAATTCACATTCGCGTCGATTTGACACCTTTGTCGTCAATTCGGCATGGGTTAACGTTATTTGGGAGAGCTGATATTTTGCGTATGGGACCAAATAGAAAAAATTAACATGGTATGCGTATCGAATTTTTAAAAAAATAATATTTTGGTTCGTATTAGGGGCACACTTATATACATAAATATATGTATAAGTTCTAAAGCTTTTTTAAAAAGCTTTTTCTTTATATTTTGCTAGATATTTATTAATTTTTACAATGATTTCCATACAATTTCTAGTAATTCCGCCTAAATTTAAAAAACTAATTTTCTCTTTTGCTTGCCTTGCACTCCGTTAGCCTAACACTTCGTTTTTTTTTTTGTTCTTTGACTTTTTGAAAAGACTTTTTTTCTTCTCGGCTTAGGAAATTCATTTCAAGTGTAATTTTTTTTTTCTTAAAAACCCACCAAACCAACCATTCAATTTATTATATTGATTATAAAGATAAGCGACAGATTTTTCAATTATTTCTGCAGTTGTTTTTTTATAATTCTCTCTTTTTTCTAGACTCATATGAAAAAAATTAAAATTTACTGGATGCATAGAAAAAAACAACAAAAAAGTGCAGCAGTTACATTGAAAACAAAAATGGAAAACAACTGGCCTTTAACATGCATTCCTTATAGTTCTTTAGATTGTTGATATTTTGCTATTCCTACAAAAAGTTGGGCTGGTTGGTATTAAAGAAAAAGCAGAAATTGAAAATTTACTATTGATAGTTTTTTTTGTGCATTAGCACTACTACTGCAAGTGGTGACAGTGGGTGAAGAGGGGAGAAATTTTAAGAAGACTTGGTGGAGATTTTTAAAGGGCTTGAATTTAAGGTTTGAATGCAGCCAAATACATTATAGATTTATATATATATCTGTACAACGACAAGAGCTAAAGCTCCCAAATTTTCTTGGTTATCAATACACAACATCTGACAAAATCTGGGAGGGATTGGAGAAGTGCGCTTGGCACGAAATAGATTTCTTTATATCTAGATAAAGGCTAGAGGAAATATCCAAATTTGGTACAAATAGCTCGGCTAGCAATGCGCAACATCAGTCAACAAAAGTGGGCGGGATAAGATAAGTGGGCGTGGCTCAAAATATAATTCTATATCTCAGCAGAACTATAAAGTTGTCGAAATAATTGGGCTTTTATGCTATAATATTTTTTTTACAAAGTGTTAAAAGTTAGAGAGTGCAAAGTCCATAATGGTTTGACACCGGGCAGCGCCGGGACTTTGCAACTAGTATCTTATTAAATGAAATAAATTAAGTTTGATATGTTTAGATTTTTTTAAAAAAAAATTTTTTACATTATGAATTGTGAACCCTTTTAAATCCTCTTGATATTAATGTGTGGTCTTGGTTTCAGTTCCTTTTTAGATATCCTTTGTACCTGTCGTTGGCAATTTTTTCTATTTATTTACACTTTTTGTCTGATCATTCAAAATCATTTTCGTTTAATTTATTTCTTCTTCGATCCACTGTGCCAATGTTTCAAGTTTTCAACTCTCTATAGTTTGCTGGCAAATGTTGGAAATATGATAAATCGCCATCAGTGATTGTGGCGATAAATTATTTTTCGATCGATTGTATGAAACGATAAAACAAAAAGCCGCCTCTCTCTCCAAGCCAAAGCACATACTCAAGTGTTACTGTGTTTTTGGCCAATGGAATTCATTAAACTTGTTTTTTTTTGTTGCAACTTTTAAAAGAAAATATATTTTCTTAAAGTAAATTGAAAAGTGAAATTTTTTTTCAACAAATAAATATTAAAAAATCTCATATAAAACTAATTTTTCTTTATATTAAAAAAAAAAAAAAAAACATCCAACTACTCCCACTTACCTAACGATCCATCTAATGAATAGGCGTTACGTTGCCATGCCCATGTGCACAGATCACAGGTTGTCAGACCATCCGCTGCCACACTCTCATCCAAAAATGGTGGTCTTGGTGGCGGCGGTACAAAACGTCCATTCCACAGACCATTTTCGCTGGCATCGAAGGCCAATGGTGACTCGAATGTATCCTCTTCGATGGCATTTAACCAAAAGTCATCGTCATCATTGATGTTGGCAGGTAAAAAACTATTGCTAATACTACTAATGCTACCGCTATTACCGCTGCTACCAGCTAAACTATTTGCTACATTTTCGATTGCATCATTTATTGCCGCTGTTGCTAGAAAATCAGACGATATCGTTGGATCGTACGGTGATAGCAATTGATTGTTGCCATTGATTGCAGGTGTTGATGTTGGCTGAGCGTAATTATGTTGCTGATGATTATTGTTGTTGTTGCCGTTACTGTTCGTGTGATGCAGTGACGTTTGTTGATTGTGATTTGTTAACGAGTCTAAGCGAGAGTTGGGAAATGCTGTTCGAACTGTGGTTGTGGCACCCAGAAATATGTCATCTGTTATGGGTCCTGGTAGGCGGGGAAACATTTTTCTTAGTTGTTTTTTTTTTGTCTTCTTCTTACAACTCAACACTTGTACGGGGCGGGCGGGTTTGATTTTTGTGTTTTTTTAATTAATAATTTGTAAAACTAGAACTGAGTTGGTTGGTTGGTGGCAACATAAAAATACCTGGAAAGAAAAAAAAGCAGGAAGGAGTTAATTAAACGGTGTTTTATAGAATGTGATTTAAGACAGTTTTAATAATAAAAAGTGTAAGAGAAAAATAAAATGCTTAACAATTTTGAAGATTTTTTATTTTTTTTTCGTACAGTATAAAAATATTTTAAATTTAATTAAGACTTACAAAATTAATTTCATATGAAAATTTTACTTAATAAACATTTGATAAATTTTAATTTCGTTTTTACAAGAACTGCACAATTCCATTTGCATACACATTCAAGTCATTGAAAAAATAAGTATAGCTGTCAAAAGCAACTACTGAAGAGAAGTGCAGACGACCAATTTACGTAAGTGTGTGAACGTGTGAACGCTTCACTATAGTGAAAGGGTAGGTATAATAAACTCTCGAAATTTAACAAGAAATGAAAAATACAAATTACTGCTTGTATTTTTCATTTCTGATGGTGTAAACAAAAGTACAGTTCTTTGCGTTTATAGTCACTACAGTTTTTAGTCACATTAGCGATATAGTCCATTTTGTCTTTATTTTCTGCCGCTATAAGCAAATTTTATAAAAAGAATTTACGTTATACTTTGTTTAACGATATAAGAACATTTGCCGTATATTCCATCTAGCAGAGAGCAGTAAAGGAAAATTAAATTAAAGCTAATTATTAGCGTTATTGTCACATTTGCAACATCTTCCAAATTTCTTTCAGATTTTGAAGCCACAATCCATCTAAAAGATCTAATACTTAACTCTCCACTCGAAAAAAAATTAGTTTTTGTCTTTGGTATCAGGTATGAAATATTTTATTATTTAAATATTTTTTATGCAGTATGCAACTCTGTTGCAAAACAATAAGCCTGCTGTCGGTGTAATACACATGAATTATTTATTTTATATATTCACATTGATTATATTCGAATTCGTTCATATGCCTCATAGTCACATCATATCACAAAGGGGGCATTAATACGGTGTCTTTACGCGATGTTTTTCCAAACATGTCTTTTTTCATGTCTAACTGTATAATAAATATATACACACAAATTAAAAAAACATGAAAGTTCATAAAAACAAACATGAAAACTCGTTTCGTGTCTGTTTGACAACCACTGTTCCTTCTCTAGCCCGATCGCCTACAAACAAAACAAACTTGTTTGTTAGATATGCCTGAAAATACTCCCTCATATTATGTGAATTAGGCTTATAATCACATTAGCGGTATAACCCAAATTTGGCTACAGCTTTAGGATGTAACTTAATGTCAGATTCGGATGTGTATGGTACGAAATATTTTTGTATGTTAGTTTCTTTGCTAATATTGCAACAACAATTCTTTGCATACGAACGCCACGTACAACATACAAATTAACTTCGCAAATTATTTGTATGCAGCCGCTACATACGATTCTCACCAAACATTAAAAATTTTCGCAGACTTCACGAGGTTATTTTCAAATACTTGAAATACAGGCTAACATCATTTACTGTATTGAAAGGTCTTAAAAGCAACAACTACTACTACTGTTTGCAGTGTATTTCTTTGAATTCTTGCACCCTCACAATAATATTTAAAATTTGCGATGAATGGTAATGTGTAGTATTTGGCATGTTGGCATGGTTATACCTGTAATTAAAAGTCCTTTAAAGCTTTAATTAAACTCTTAAAAACTTTTTTTAAGTTTTGTAATTTTGAATTAATAATACAAAAAATATAATTAAAATTTGTGATTATTAGTGAAAAAAATTATTTCTAGTAAAATAAAAGATTTATAAAGACTTTTTATATTAATTCGAATGGTTATTCTAAGTCAAATTACAATTTAAAAAGCTTTCGTACTTTAATGGTCTTATTCACATAAAAAATAAAAAATTTTCTCTAATCACCAAATTTATACCAAATTCATAATATCAAGCAAACAAGTTGTTGATTTTGCACCTATTACCAAAATGATTCTATTGATTACTAAAAATTTTAAAATTGTGAATATTTTTTTTTTTCTATAAATGATATTTTTAGTTTTAATTAAAAAAATAATCAAAAATCTTTACCATTTCCAATAATGTGTTAATTTATATACATAATTAAATATTGACAATTCCCAACAACAATTCTACAAGTTTAAATTATTATTATTTATAATTATTTTATTTTAAACGAAAAAGTCAATTATATAATTTGATATTTAAATCATATTTTAATTAAAAATTTATTTCAAAACATCTTAAATATTAATTAAATCAAAATTATATTTTTAATTTTCTTTCAACTAAAAAATATAACATTAATAAATTTTAAATACTTTTTAAACCATTTTTTAATTGATGAAACACTTTTTTCTGTGTTCAATATTTTCCAGGAATATCAACATGATAACTAACATTCCCATATAATATAACTAAGTTAAATACATAAAATTTACAATATCCTGTTATAAGATACAAAGAATGCTGACGAAGGCCGTAGCGGGCCAGAAAATGCATTACATTCTGCTGGTATCTAATAGTTCCATACATTTTCTGTCCAATTTACTTCATTCCTAGCCAAAGAATAGCTAAAGTAACCCTCGTAACAGAAATATACAAACAACAAATTCAAATAGTGTATAAAAACTATTCCTGGAAAATATTGAAGGAATAAGACTATTAAAGTTGAAAGCTTTTTAAATTGTAAGTTGATTTAGAATGAACATTCGAATTAATATAAAAAATGAAACTCAACATGAGAACTAAAATTCCCAGAATCGATTTCTAAAGAAACTCTTTTCAAAGTGTTCGAGAGGACACGCTTTTTGAAACAATTTTTAGACTTTATTTTCGCTAATTGGAAGATGGAGATTTTTTATGTTGAAGACTATTCTTTGGTAAATATCTTAATACAAGAAGATCAAACACAAGAAGATCCATACAATAGTCTTATGTATTTTGGATTATCCCTGACGTAATGCCAGGCATAGCAAGCAGAAACTTTCGCAAAAGTCCGGATTTTTACCTTTTTATTTGATTTTTAACGATAACCCAAATGGTGGTCCGTAAAAAACATATAAATAACCAGTTTAGACCTCATCATAAGCTCTGGGGGCTGCAGGATTCCCTGCGTCCATATGAGGGGCTTAAGTCACAGAGCGTTTAAGTGCCTTTTATTATACCCCGTATGCTCCTAGCGAAACAGGCATTTTAATGAGAACTGCTAGAATCAGTCGCCATATCTCGCTACCGGATGAGAATTCCACATTCGCTCTTGTGTTCTGAACCTCCCTTCTAATTCCATATGTAATCTCAATTTAAAAAAAGCACTTAATCCCCTTGTGTTTTAAGCCCCTCATATGACCTTATTTAGCCACAATAACTGTCAGTTTTAAGTCCCAGGCAAGCTTAAGGTATCGGCTAAACAAAAAATGGCAGCATAATCCCAAAGACGCCCACTCCATGGAGACGCATGACTGCCTTAAAAATGTTCTGAACCCCTTTCTTGAGAACCCAAACTATTACAACAACAGCTCTAGTTAGCCATAATATTTGTAAATTTTAAGCCGTCCTAAGAGGTAGGTAATCCCAAATATTCAACCGCCACGGAATATACTGAACTCACAACAACAACTCTAGTTAGCCGCAATGAGATGTCCAGGTAAGCTTAAGGTATCGGCCTTTCTAAGAGCTACGTAAGACTTAAGACATCCAGACACATACAACCTTTCTTAGGAACAAGAACTACCTAATTGACCAGCAGAGTTTCGCTTAGTAGCCAGAGCTAACCGACATCTTTATTTCCCTCTCCCTACGATTTTTGAATATACCTGACGTGAAACCCGAAGACCATCGCCTAAACGCGTTAAGGTCCCATTTCTCTGGGGGCTTCAGTTTCTCCTTGTCCCTACAGCCTAATATTTTAACACAATTTCCGATTTGTAAAAACCTGCCAATTATAAGCTCTAGACAAACTGTAGGTATTGGATGATCTAGCATTTTTGTTAAACTCATTTAGCACGAAAAAAACGCTTCTAGCATTTAACACTTTTTCCGGCGTTTTCCCAAAATTATTTAGCATTTTTTAGTTTAAGTGATAAAGTTTTATTTTTTCCATTAATTTATAGTTTTTAAAGATACAAAACTAAATTGTTATTTCTAATATTTTAAAAATGAATTGTGAACGTAATGGAATTAAATTGTTTTAACCAGGTTAAATTTAAAATGTGACTCATATAAATTTTTTAAGGGTGCGATATATTTTTTTAAACTAAATATTAATTTTGCATCTATTTTGATTTATTTATAATGTTCAAAAATGATGTGATTTTATACCATCTACCACTAGTGGTGAATGAGATACTTAAGCCTCTAGTACACGGAATGTAAAAAGCCACATGCGCATGTGGTTCTGACGTAATTTTGACGTCAATGCAAAGCCACAATAAGCATTGCGTGTTGTGTGATGACGTCAAAATTACGTCAGAAGCACATGCGCATGTGGCTTTTTACATGCCGTGTACTAGAGGCTTTAGTTTGTATGAAATTTTTTCAATATTCATGTGAGACCTGTGTCGATTAAGCCATGTCCGCTTGCCTGTCCGTCTGTTAAAAACACGCTTACTTTAACTTACTTAACAAAGGCTTAACAATTAACAATATTGATGTCAAATTACTTATACTTCCCCTAAACAGCTTGGGAAGGAAATCTAGCATAATTCGCGAAGTAGAAAAAGAGTTATGAACCCAAATGTGAAACAACCTCCCTAAAAATTTCAATAATTAACAAAATTAGAAATGGCGATATAATGTACCGATTCTCATTTATTTTTAGACAAATTCGGTTTATATGACTGGAAATCGCACTAAAATTTTATGAAGATGGGTCCATAATTTACCATAAGCCCCACGTCAAGCGTTATTCTTAAAATCATTTAAAAAAACATTAAATTATAATAAAATTGTATAACTGTATTGAGATTGGGCTTAATTTAAGTTTTTTATGAGCGATCCTTAATTGACGGGTCGCTTCTGAAAATCACTTTAGTGCGCCTAATAACAGTTCTGAAACAAATCAGTATATTTTATTTAACTTATAACTGTCGAAAACATACCGTTAACTATAATTTTATACCATGCAAATTATTTTGTTCTGTCAAATATAATCGATTTCTGCTTATTTTTATATAATATTTTGTAGGATTTTTCAAGCATATTTTTTTGCCATTTTCTTAGCATTTTTTCACAAAAATCTAGCATTTTTTCCTTTACCAAGTTTTGGCACCACTGCTGATCATACATATCTATATGTTACTCCGAAATTCAAACGCTAAAGAGTAAGTGATAAAATCTGATCAGACTACCTACAGATCACAATTTCAATCAAAATTTTCAGAATATGCCGCTAGACGAAGATATTTCTACTCTATGATTATGCTAAAACAATAAAAATCTATTTGGAGGGAAACTTTAACCCTCACCTGCTCCAAGGAAGGGCAAATTGAAAAATATATCGATATATATCGTGTCGATATTTTTTAAGAGTATCGATATTTATTAATTACAAATATAGATAAATCGATGTATCGAACGTATTAAGGTGAAATTATTACCAAATTTAAAAACTTAATATACCTTTGTCAATACATATTTACATATGTACAAACATATTACATGTAATTTCATTCTAACTTTTTATTGTTTCTTATAATTTCAAATTTACTGCCTGTCCCTCGATTTCGAACGAAACTTTCATTCGCTTAACTTTTATTTAAAACAAAAACCAATTTTAAAATTTAGTTTTAAGGTAAGTTATCCACTAGAGATGGGCAAATTGAAAAAATATATCGATATATATCGTATCGATATTTTTTAAGAGTATCGATATTTATTAATTAAAATTATCGATATATCGATGTATCGAACATATAAGGTGAAATTATTACAAATTTAATAACTTCATATACCTTTGTCAATACATATTTACATATGTACAAACATATTGCATGTAATTCCATTCTAAGTTTTTATTCTTTCTTTTAATTTAAAATTTACTGCGAAGGTTTCGATTGAAATCGAGGGACCGTCAGTGAATTCTACAATAAAAAAAACTTAAGAATACAAAGAAAATTTTATTTATTCGCCATATGAAATCTAAAAAAAAAAAAAAATTAAGTAGGATTATATAATGCCGGATTATATACTGCCGGTAAACGAAACTTGTGACACATACTATACAAGTAAACTGTGCAATATTTTATTTTTAATATATAAGAACATGCTCAAATAAAAAAAAAAACTAAATATTTTTTTTATTATCAACATTTCAACTTTCATGAGTCTATTGCTGCTAATACGCCTTAATTAAGGCGATTCTTTGCATAATTCTAGGAACCCCTTCCAGAATATTTTTTCCGCGCTTATATTTTTGTTGTCATCTCTTAAAAAACCGAGACAAAACTGAACTGTGTACAGCGTTACCGTTGGATATTTTCAAAAAGTACCAAAAAAGGAGATATCTTCAAAAAAAGTGGCACCAAAAAGAGGATATCAAAATAAAAAGGGGCACCTTTTTTAAAATCAAAATAACTACGCCAAATTACGTTTTTCCACGTATTTTTATTAATTTATTTAAAATTTCAAATAACAAACAAATAAGAAAACATTATAAATTAACACTGATCTGCAAAAAATTCGAAGGCAAGAACTATGTTATAGGATTCAAATTAATTTTATCGTGCCGAATCCAAGTCTCTTCACAGATAGTTACAATCACGTCTAGCTTTTTTTTATGGTTAAACCAATATTTCGACCGAACTAAGGCGATTATGCTAATACATTTTATCATAACTTGAGAACGATTAGTCTAATTTTGATCAAAATACTCGCAGATGATTAGGAATAAAATTTCCTTTGAGTCATTTAAATTTTTTATATTTTCAACCATTTCGGAGTTATTCAGAAAGTACTGTCGATAAATGTTTGCAAAATTAGTACCAATTTTCATATAAAAATTATACGGGAAAAATTTTAACATTTATATCATTAATCTGAAAGACAGGTATATTACGAATAAAAGCGACATATATCATGAAAGTCATAAGACAAATAAGGCGATTATGCTAATACATTTCAACTTGACTTGCGAACGATTGGACCGATTTGGATACAATTAACAGCGAATGATATATATTCCCATTACGCCGCTTTACATAAGTTTTTTATATTTTTTTTTACCAGTTTAGGATATATTTAGAAAATAGTGGCGGTATTTTTTAAAAATTAATTTTAAAAAATTATAAAAACAAAAATTTAAAATTTTTATAATTTATCGAATAAAATAAGCCCCAAACCATGAAAATCGGTTGGCAAATTTTGATTTAAAACTTATTGAAATTTTTATTCATTTTACGTTTGCAGAAATTCCATGTAAGTACATTCATGTGAAAATGCAGAGTTATAAAAAAATAAAGTTTTGCGATTTTGGTCTAATTTTTCTTAAGTTATCGTCCAGACTTGAAACTTTTGTTGCTGCACTTTTTATAAATTCTGCTTAGAAAATGCATTAGTGTTCAGATTATGAAATTATAGTTTTGCAATTGTTGTGGTATCTTGTCTTTCCTCTTCTCCCTTTTATATTTTATATATAAATGCAAATACACCTGCAGCTAATTTCAAGTAAAAAAGTGTGAGTATAACAAAAAAAAAAAAAAAAAAAAACGGAACTGCGGAGTACATTAAACTGAGTACCTCTCCCCAATTTGTTCATCCCTCACACCAATAGTCAAGAATTGCTGCAACAAAAATAGCAAGTCTGGCGATGACTAACTAAAACCGAAAGAAAATAAAATTTGGCGATTTTTGGAGTATAAATTGGAGACTAAGGTGAAAAAATCTAACAATCCTGATTCAAACAAACATAAGTTTAAAGTGTATTCCATACACCATGGCATACTATAAACGATGGTATAAGTATTTATTTCATCGTGGTATACGCATTAAAGTAAGCAAAGCGAGTTCACTCATTGAGATCAGCTTTAAAACAACACTGCGATTGTCAAATATATTGCTATATTGCTAGGATATACATATGCTTACCCCGCTTAACAATAAAAAAGACTTACGCTTTCTTACATATATACAAAAACAGTATAGCTTACATTAAAGCTGGGAGTTTTAGTAAAGAAGAAAGTACAACAAATTATCTCTTCATTAAGTAAAAAGTATCAAAATAGTGACAAGAATTACAAAAAGTGTTACTTTTGGGTGCATTTTGTAAAAGTAGCAAAATAGTATCCCAGCAGTCGAAAAAGTGGCAATTTACTACTTTACAACAACGGTAACGCTGACTGTGTAATCTATGAAAATGTACAATGGAAAAGCGCCGTTATTTTCTTAATATTAGTTCGAAAACATATGATGCAATTCTTAAAAAACAACAGTATTTTAAGCAGTTGAGCAACGGTTAAAATGTTGATTTTTATTATAAAGAGATCTAAAAAACATCGAATTCGATAGTCGTAGATAAATATCGATGTATGTATGGGTATTTTTAATATCGGCGATATATATCGATGATAATATTTTTAAATATCGATATTTATTGCCCATCCCTAGCCTGCTCTTTAGTTTGTAGTCAATTTGTTTCGATTGTTTGGCTGGAGTACATTTCATTTCAAGTGAACTAAGGGTTACAGCATTTCACAATAAATGCTTGAATATTTTCCAAAAATCTCTAACTTTCAAATTATAATTCCAATTAATTAAATTATTAAAAAAACTTGCTTAACTGTACTATTTTTACTAAAAGCTTTCTTTTATTAAAATTTTAAATAGAAATACAAAATTTTAGAGTTGTGTTTCTTGTCTGTCCTTTAACATTTTCCCAAATATCACTTTAATTTACTGTTTTATTTTGTTTATTTCTAACATAATCAAAAGTTCACGTTTTCCGTATTAAGATTTAACAATTTTAAAAGACTTGTGGTATTTTTTTTTTCTTAATTTTACTCCTTTAGGGATTTAAGAGAAGAAAAACCTCAAAATGTAAAAAAAATATTTAAAAAAGTGTATATGTATATGTATATATCTTTTTACAACAAACTGAAAGTAAAATTATACATTGCACCAGTCAGCCAGCCAACCAGCCATAATACAACAAAAATTATAATGTAACCAACAAATATATAAATAACTTCAGACTAGTCTAAAGGTACAAGTAAGGTGCACTTTTGAAACCGAATTTGAACAGAAAAAACATGTAAAAATGCTTTAATCGGCAGTGCAGAATCTTTGATATCCTCTACAAAGAATTAGAAGTTTTTCGTGAGGGGCCTTTGTCTGGGACCGGTCATAAATTCTGTAACGTAATTATGAAGCGTAACTCAAAAACGGGTTAGTTTATTGAATAAGCTAGAAAAAAATAAAAATTTGACCATAAAATTACCTTTTATAAGGAAGTGTTCAAACCGAATTTCGTCTTCAACTTCAGAAAAAAATCCTAAAGCCGATAATTAAAACGTCGGCAGTAACTTCAAATTCTCTCTCGTTTTATACCCAGCAGGAAACTGTAATCAATAGGAATCGGGTAGCTTGTATTATATGATGATTTCAGAATTCATTATTCGTAACAAAGAGATGTCCTAGGATAATAATGAATTATTTTGTTGTGTCCGGAGAACGAATTTTATAATTCATTATTTAATGGATTATATTATTTGATCATTTACAATTAGTTATATAATTAATTCCCCTGTATCCTTGGCATATTCTGTTTTACTGTATCCCTAACGCTTTGATACTTCTGCAATTAAATAATACACGCATAAGAAAAGTCATCACTGACGAAAAATTATACGATGATTTTCCTTATTCCCTCATAATTATAATTTATAACCAATTCTTCCGAAATAATTTTTGAACAATTTAAAGATTTTTGGTTTGTCACGTAAAATTACATTCTCGATTCCGGAGGAATGCATTATATTTAAAATTTAAAATTATATATTATATAATTAGTTATATATGTAATTAATTCCATGTTTTTCTGCTGGGTTGTTTTAATTTTAAATTTTCCTTTGGTTTTGCTTTTTGTTTACAAAATGTATGAAAGAAAATAATAAAAAATATGGTAGAATTGTTGGGAGAATAAGTGCCCATATAGTATGTGAGAGCATTAGAAAAAACATTCTCAAAATATGTTTTCAAACAGAATTGAGTAGTCAACTTCAGGCAAAAATTCTAAAGCCTATGAAACAAATATAAACAAATATCAACTAACAATTATTTGAGTAAATTTTAGTTTTGCTTGTTTCCTTTGAAAAATTTTATTTCTCTCTACACAAATTTTATTATTTTACAAATTTCATTTAAAATTCCAAAAATCGAAAGTATCTAGATTATAAATTATTTTTAAGTTTAAAGTATTTATATTAAAAGAAAATATTATGTTGCTCATCTGTTGCCCACACCTAGAATTAAAACGTCGGCAGTAACTTTAAATTCTCTTTCAATTTACATATAAAGTCCATATGTGAGAGCATTAGACAAAAATGTTCTCAATGTTCTCGTCTGATTTATTTCAAATTATATGGAAAATGTGGTCTCGACGCAGTTCTAATTGAACACTAAAATATATTTTATTTCACGACCGCATTCGCTGGCAAAATTTTATCTTAAACTGTGTGAAAAATAATGTTCAGCCCCAGGTTTGTTTCATCATTAAAATATATTCCACGACAGATTTCTACGACAAATTTTTATGTCAAATTGTATGAAAAATGTGATCTCGACGCAGTTCTGTTTGAACACTTTTTTCATCTGCGCAGTCGTTTGAGAAATATGGGGAAAAAAATTCTTTTTTAGCAAAATTTCGAAATTTTTGTTTTTTTAAAATTCATAAAAAATTGGAAATGCAGCTATGCTTCTTAACGTACATATAGAAAACCAAGTTCCAAACAAAATAAGCCTTAAATGATTAAAATTTCTCTACAACGTTGATTTTATTCACAAAATATGAAAAATATTAATTAAATTTTAGAATTGCATAAAACCCCATATGTGTATTGCAGCGCCCCTAAGGGGGCTGCACAAACTCACAAACTCATGGAGGTCGTTCATACATTTTAACCCTTAGGGGCGACTTCTAGGAAATTAGGGACTTTTTCTTCAATATATTTCTAGCCTGTATTGAAAATTGTGAATGGGAGCCCCATTATGAAATGGAGATAGCGGGTAGATATGTTAGAAACAAATGATGGGGAGGAAAAATAAAGTGGTGTTGGTCATACATTTGACCAATGTAGGGCCATCCTATGCACTGCAGGGGCCAAATTTAAGAATTTCATTAAACCACCATATTTGTATAGGAGCGCCGAAATGGAAGGTGATAAGGAGCAAGTATGCTTTTAAAAAAATGTTAAGCACAAACAAACTAATGTTTACAAATCGTTCAACTTTATTACGAAAATTCACGTTCTGTGAGGAATGTCTTGCGTGCACTTCGCTCAACTTACGGTCAACATAATCGGCCTACTGAGCGTATTATTCGCAACACCATCACCCATTTTGAGACCCAGCATTCATTATTGGATAATATTTGACCGAATAGACCACGTCCAGCACGCCGTTCGCAGCAACTCGGACCGTTATCGTGCCATGATAACCGACTTTTTGATGCCTGAAATTTAAGCTCGTGATCTCGGCGACATCTGGTTTCCGCAAGACGGCGCCACTTCCCACACATCGCATCAACAATGAATTTATTGAGAGAACACAATCAATGGATTTATTGAGAGAACACTTCGGTGAGCACATAATTTCACGTTTTGGGCCGGTCGATTGTACAACAAGATCGTGTGATATCACACCGTTAGACTTTTTCCTGTAGGGGTATGTAAAGTCTAAAAATTATGCGGACAATACCGCTTCGATTCAGGCCTTGGAGGAAAACATCTCGCGTGTCATTCGCCAGTTACCAGTCGAAATGCTTGAACGAGTCATCGAAAATTGGACTCAATGGATGGACCATCTGCGACGTAGCAACGGCCAATATTTGATAGACATAATCTTCAAAAAATAAATGCCAAAGAACGTTCTTTTAAATGATAAAAAAAAACATTCCCCATTAAATTAGAATTTTCTGTGTTTTTTTCTTTAAAAAAGTAGGGAACCTCGAAATGGATCACGCTTTATATATGAAGAATATAATTCAATAAGCTAAACCGATTTTGAGTTAGGCGAAGATATGTTGTGCAACCGAAACACTGTATTCAGCGTACCCGAATTAGGTTAAAACGCCAGGTGCCCCGCTTGACAGTTTTTTCAACTAGTACAGTGCAGTTGATCAAATCTTATTATATTTTATGCATAGCTAGTGCCGGACGAAAATGTTTCCCTTTACGTGTTCTTTTCACATACATATGTTTTGGTTTAGCGCTCTTCTAACCGGATGGGTCCTGTATTATCTCTTGCTCAAGCGAGTGTGGCCGTTACCATTTTAAATATTTCGAGCTAGTGGATTCTGGTACACAATTCGAGCCTTTTTAAATATGTTACTGCATATTTCGTATTCCTAGTTTCAACTAATGGCACATTGAGATCCTTTCGAATATTTGAGTTTTTAATTTTATTATCATAATTTGTTTGTGGGGAGGATGCTCCACGTTTGGGTTCATAATTATTTTCCCATTAAAACAAATATGGTGGATCTCACTCAATTCAAAGCTGTTAAAGGGAACTATAAATAATTCATACTTCTTTTACTACTCTGAATCGATTGTGATGGATTTTAAGCCTGAACTTCATAAGAGAACTAGAAACAATTTCTTGGTAAAATCATTCGAAAGTATTTGTAATTTACAAAAAGGAAGATGGTTAAATCGGCGTAGAATTACTTAAGAAACTGAACCATATATAGACTCTCAAAGGCCTTAGATAAATAACTACATATTTCTTAATGTTACCCATGGAATGGCAAACTGAGTATACCCCTATTCAAAAAAAAAAAGAACGGAAAAAATGAACATAAAAAATGGACAGCAAAAAAGCGAAAAAGTCTCGTAAAAGAAAAAAAAGTGAGATTCAAGGTAGCAATTTAAATAGACCCCTAACTGGAGTCAACTATAAAATCCCATCATAGTTTAAAGGTACAAACTTAACACACACACACACACACACAGGGACCCCATCCATACAAAATATTTGAAAACAAAAAATATGATACACCAACAAAACAATGATCATAATGATGACGAGGCAGCAGGAGAATGATAATGATGATGAAAATAAAGTACATGCAACTTACAATGGAAATTTAAAGCAGGAGCAAGAGCAGCAGCAACATTTAAGGCGGCTGTAATAACAACAACCGTAAATACTACAAAAAGTCTATGTATAGTAACGGCAACATCGGTGGTAACAACATGGCCACCATGTTGTTTGAGAAATTTACTTTTTTTTTAATTTTTGCAGTTCATAATTCCCCCTGTTTTAGTTTGAGCTCTGAAAAATATGTCTGTTGGTGGTTGACTGGCTGTTTTGTTGTTGTTGTTGTGGTTTTTTTCTGTGCTGCAAAGATATTGTATAGATGAAGTTGATGGCGGCTAAAAAGAAGCGGCATATAACTATCATAACGCTTAAAATTATAATAACTCTATTAAGGCTTTAACAACGAGAAACACCACCGCCAACAATAACTTCAACTGCAACTACTACAAACAGCATTATATTATGGCAATAGCAACAAACAACTACAACAAGTGATGTTTAAAATTACAAATAAACTGTTTTTCGACTGTATTGTACTTTTGTTTTTTTTTTGTTGCAGCATGTGTTTCCCATACATTAAGTTTGAAAGGGAAGTTTGAAAAGGCAAGAAATACAAAGAGAGAAAAAAAAGGATTTTGTCAAAAAAAAAGAACCAAAAACTATAGACTTTGAGTATAAGGCAATAAGTAGGCGTAGGCTGCTTTAAAGCACAGACAATAACTTGAAACAAAATTTCGCAAAACAATCCTTCTGAAAATTAATGAATCCCTCGCTAATTTCCTCAGTACCGTTCCTGAGTACAGTTCCAGTCATCACTAGCCAGTTGCGACAACAGGCTAATTAGTTTTTTTTATCTTTAGGGAAATTTTCGTTTATCCTTAAGCTTTTTAAAAGCTTTTTATATTTGACTAAGAAAGAATTTCCAAAGATGCAAAAATTGCAGTTATTAAAGAAACATTGAAAATAGTCAATTTGTGAAAACCTTTGGTTTTTTTGGTTACATCTTAAGCCTACCAAATCGGCCCAACAATTAAGAGTGGGTTTTTACATCGAGTTTTATCTTAGCAGCAAACTTTAATTAATTAATCTGAGAATTAATTTAACTGAGGACTAATTGGGTTTGCTGTTTCTAAGTTGTAGCTTAAGCCTCGCAGCATTGCCATACTGAATAACAAAAAATGGCAACCGGATATTTTAAAATGGCAACTTTTTATCAATGCACTTTGCATTTTATACAGAAGAAGAAGAAGTTCCTCCCTTTTGATTCTTATAAAAAGAAATTTACTTCCTTTAATTGTTTTATTAACGTTTTCATATGTTTCAGAATCACTAAAGTCTTCATCTTCACTAGGATAATCCATTTTTCGTTTCTGTATACACTGTGGTTCATCAGGATAGAACCAACACATTTTAAAATAAAAAACTGTATAAATTGCAAATACGGATGGAATAAAAAAAGTTTGCTGTGCACAAAAATAATTGATACTTCCAATGACAATTTAGACACAATAATTAGCATGACAATGGATTACAACGGTATTTTTTTTTTGTTGTTTTGTAGTCAAGTATAAAAGTCTTTATTTATTTTTTGGTTCAACTGAATAGAACCGCTTGCACTTTTAACTTAAATCAGTAAGCGGTTTTGATAATAAAAAACCGAATAAAATTCAAGTTTCGGTTCGTGAACGCAGTTTGCGAAATCAATATGGGAAGAAAAAGTTCTTTAAATTCGTCGGAAATGGTGAAAATTGATGTTTACCATTCTGAAAGGTATTCCTTTCGCGAAATCGGACGAAGTCATAATGTGGTAATAAATTACATAAAAAATCCCTCAACATATAGTAAAAATTACAAAGGAGGTACTTGCGCAGCTCTAACACTACAGGACAATCGGAAAATTCATCGAATTGCCTCAAATTCAGCCCATTATACGTCTTAAATTAAGCATTTAGCAGGAGTTAGTGCAAGTAAATCAGCAGTTCGTCGCATTATTTTAAGTAGTGAACATTTACAGCTCCGAAAGCTAAAGAAAAAACCTCCATTAAATGCAATCCGCCAACAACAGCGCCTTCATTTTGGTAAATATCATATGACATGGGATGTACAAAGACAAGAGCGGAAGGCGGAAAGTTTTCTTCCGCGTAACTTTGACGTTGATATGCCATACCTAAACAAGAGCGTCAGCGTTGTTTTACAAACAGTAGTGTAAACTTTCGTGCTTACTAAAACCCTCATTAAAGAAATAAGAAAAGAAATTAAAACCGCTAGTTTGACCTAAAAATAGCTAATTTGCCATTATTTATTATCAAACAGGGTTGTCAAAAGCACAAATATAGCGACCCTGCTTATTTTAATGCGCTTTCAAAATCGGATTTTCCAATTGCAAAGCGTTGACGCCGCGCTATTTAGGGATGTTTCATACAAATTGTATGAGCATGAGGACTTTTGAGAGGTAGAAAAAGCGTTCCGCTCTTATTTAGGTATAGCTGTTAGTGATAAGGATTGGCGGAAAGTCAGTTTTTCGGATGAACAAGTTTAATTTGGATGGGCCCGATGGCTACAACTTTTATTTTCACGATATGCGTAAAGATAAAAAATTTCTGAGCCGCCATCACAGCAGAGAGGGGGGCGTTATGGTATGGGCTGCAGTTTCATACTACGGCACTATTGATCTTGTTATTCAAAGCACCCGAATGACCGGAAATAATTACAGAACCCTATTGGAACAAATTTTGCCTAAAATTAAAGATATTTCTGGACCACTAGAGTGGATTTATCAACATGATAACGCACCGATACACACGGCACGTGTAGTAAAATCGTGGATTGCCAACCAAAATATTGAGACCTTAAACTGACCGCCCTATTCACCCGACCTTAACATTATAGAAAATGTTTCGGGTTCGCTAACGCGTAAGGTATATGAAGGAGGAAACAGTAGGAAACCAAGGATTAACTTATTGTGGGAATAAAGGCTGCATGGGGTGAAATATCTTTCGACTATTTAAAATCTCTATACGAATCAATGAAAAATAGAATTTATGAAGTTATTGTGAATAACGGTACACGCATTATTAAATTAATATTTACAAAATATAATTAAAATAAAATTAATTTTCAATAACAAAAATCATGTACATAGGTGGTTCTATTCTGTTGAACCAAAAAATAAATAAAGAATTTTATACTTGACTACAAAAAAAAAAAAAAGAAAAAATACCGTTGTTATCCATTGTCATACTATTTTTTGTGTTTAAATTGTCAATGGAAGTATCAATTATTTTTCTGCACAGCAAACTTTTGTAGTCCATCCGTATTTGCAATTTATATAGTTTTTTTATTAAAAGATTTTGTTTGTTGTGCTTAATTCCCTTTTTAAATAATTAATAAAAAAATACTGAAAAATTTATTGTTGGAGGATAAGCTGTTCCTATGCGCATTTCACTGGTTGCTTAGGCCAGATCATTAGGAAACGTTTTCCTAAATAATTTTAGAAAATAGTATTCCCACAAACAACTTTGATAATAGTTTTTTTTATTTTAAAAAGTGTTGGTTCTAACCTGATAAACCACAGTGTATGTATTATTTCTTTGTGTTCCCTGTCGGATTTTTATTAGCTAGCTCAACATTAAGTTGAGTTTTAGCCAACTTATTTACAACTGGCTGCTTAACTTACTCATAATTGGTACAGTCTTGAGTCAGTTGTTTCTGATGCAAATAACTTCTTCTCGATAAGTTTTGAACTACATACCTTTTGGCTAACACAAAGCTGGTGCAGATATAAATACAATGTTGTACAAAAACTTTGGTAAAAAACGTTTTGCTTGTTTTGTCTACTTTTTCAAAGTTAAATAAAAAGCAAAAATTTCCATATTCTATTTTTTAATATTATTTAGTTAAATACATTACATTTTCAATGTTATTATTACGAAAACCAAATCGGGCATGCCGCTGGTGTCTTATAATTGAGAGTTTTTCTGTAGACAAAGAGGCATTACAACAAAAGTGAAAGAAAACCTATGTATAACGGCGGGGGTAATTTAATAATATTAATATTCTCTGGCTCTCTGGGAGGGGTTAGTGTAAGAATTACATACAATCTTGATTTGAAAAATATATAAACAAAAATATGTAAATTTTTTTTTATTAGAATCAACATGTTATATGCACCACAAGCTAACTCATAATGGGCCAACCATTAGTTAGCCAGTTCGCAAGTTCGCAGCTAACTTAAAGTGCACTCACACCGCCCAGAAACTAACTAAAAATAAGCTAACCTAATGGTGAGCTGAAAGTTATGCAGTGTAAGTGAGTACTGACTCGTACTGCGGACATTGTGTGTAAAAACTGAATAGCTTTAACAATGCAAATGAGTTAGTTTTTGAGTCACCTGTGACTAATTTCTGATTAACCATGAGTTAAGTTTAAGCTAACTAATTTCCCACAGGGTTTTAACAGCTGCTTTTGTTATACATGTATATGTGTTAACATATGTTGTTTAAGTTTAAACCACCAACATTGGCCGCTTAAACTGGCAAATAAGAGTAATTAATCCTCATCTTAAAAACTAAAAACACAGATTAAAGATGACTTAATCTCTGATCTCGATGTTAAAAACCTACCGTAAGAAAGTATGGCCGGCCAACGCCTTCTATTTAGTATCCTTTACCGCAGAATATACCGACACATACGCGAATATACTCTGAAAATATTTCATGAGTAAAATAAACAAAAACCTTTGTACTTTGTACAAAACTATTCGTTATTTTGCCGGAACAAAAAATTTTGTAATATGTACAAATGTTATTTTGTAAATGTTGTGGCATTCTTTTTTTGTACAATTTACAAAATTTTTGTTTCAGCACAAAAAATAATTTGTAAAAAGTACAAAATTAATGGAAGTTTATTTACAAATGTTTTGTACTATTTACAAAATTTTTCGTTTCTATACGCAAATTTTTTTGTAAAATGTACAAAATATTTTGTAAAAATTTTTGGAAATAAAAAAATGTTTGTTTTAAAATTTAAATAAAATAAATATTTTTTATTTATGATAAAAAACTAGAAAGTAATACATTTAATGTAATAATAAAAAACTTAATACAAAAAAATAAAAGTAAATATTAATTCATAAATTTGCACATAAAAAGGTTGAATTTCTGGAAGAAGTGTAAATGGAACAAAAACTTTTATGGATCCGAATTTAAACTGGCAAAATTTTTGATTTCTAAAAAATAGACTTTTTTCTTATCATGAGTACCATTTAATTGCTAACTACTCACATTCTTGAATGGTTTTATATAAAATTTGCGTCGTCGGGTTGACAGGTGTATTTTCTGCGTTATAAAATTGCAAGTTAATGAAATCCCACATATGAACGCAAGAATCGGGGTATTTAATATGGAATAAATGGTATGCCTTGAAGCAGATGTCAATAGCTTTTATTATACCAAAAACTTTGTATTTGATATTATCGAAATCAATAAAAAAATTGCCTGCACTATATATGTCTCCTATGGCAGTTACAAAAGGGCGAGTCGGACCTTTGAATTTTGCTTTTTTATCCAACTGTTCCTTATAGGCGTCGTCTGTAGGTGCAAATGAAAAAATCCTCGTTTTGTGTTAATATTACTAAAGAACTTATTTCCCGATTTTGATGGTTTTGATTTGAGTCTTGAACGTGGAAGTAACGATTGTATGAGTGTTAATACAATAAGGTATTTTGTATCTAGAAAAATTAATTAAAGAATTATTATTTAATATAAAATATTAGAAAAATAAATATTTACGTACTGGGTTCGCAACATTTATTTTCCTTTACAAAAATCCAAAGCTTATTCTCTTCATCCTCTTTAAATTCAGATTCAAATTTTGGAAACACCAGATTTATCCTCACTTCAGAGAATTTTTCAAACTTATCAAGAAGTTGATTGATGCCACCAAAAATCATTGTCTATCTACATATTTTTTTAATGAAAGAAGTAAGAATTCAGTCAAAAATTTCTATATTGTAGACTTTGGATCACAAATATCATTATACGACTCCCGCCGAAGTTCAAAACAGCCATTCCAATGTTTCAAAACTTCTTCAAGCGGCATTGAGTGTAATTCGTGTTTTAGAATTCTTGTAATTCTTCTTCTTCAGTTGGCGGACTTATAACATCGATTAAAGATTTTTGGAAGCGATGATATGCAAATTATAATTTGTTGATTGCAGTCATTCTACGTTACAAAATCTGTTTTGTATATTTTACAAATTTTGTATTTTAACTAAATTCTTTAGCGCAATCGAAATACAAAAATTTTGTTCATTGCACAAAAAAATATTTACAAAAATTTATTTTGTATTTTTACTCATGAAATCAGTGTACCGATCCGCATAATTATGTTATGAGGTTAAGATTCATATGAGGGTTTTTTTGTGACGCATATTATCTAGATATCTACGTCCATACACACAGAAAAAAATATATTTAAAATCGTGGAAAACAAGGTTGATTTTGCATTTTTCGGTAGTGACCTTGCTTGATAGTTACTTCATCTTAAAGATTCACGTTGCATGAAATTTATTTCAAGTTGAAACGACGCGAATTTGAATTTAATTCTACATGAAATCAACGTAGTTTAAGTGTGAAATAACAGTGAGAAGAAACTACAGATACAACATATGTATGTATATAATACGGGAATTTTTCTTCTTTTTATAAATTATTTTAAACACGAAAATAAAAAATTAATGTTTTTCATCTTGAAGTGTTGTTGTTGTTTCTATACAAAACAAGTAAAACAGGCTTTTATGGATTCAATATTGAACAATGATATTTTAACAACTTTCATTTAAATTTAACATGAAACAATGACAATTTTAACCCTGGATGGTTACTCTTCATCGAATCGACGAAGCTCATTTATACTTTATCATATAACTTTTTTATGTGTATTAAAATTACGCTCTATTTTTCAACAACTTTGATGACAAAAGCTTACGCTGATGACAAAAGCTTAAAAAAAATAATAGATATTGAAAGAAAAAAAATGATTGAAAATTCATATCAGAGAGTAGAAGAACTTTTACTTTTTATGCGTTATTTTAATTTATTTTTTAATAAAATGCTTAACCAAAGAAATTTGTTTTGATTTTTTACTTTAAAAATGGTTCCGCTAGAATTTTGTTAAAAAAGTTCATCGATTCGGCGAAGAGTAAGTTTAATGTACTAAAATGTAGAGTAACCTTTTAGGGTTAAATAAAGACTTTGCATTTGCAGAAATTTACTAAGATTTTCGAATTACATTGCGCCATGTTAATTTAACATTGATATTTCTTTCTGTGTGTATGAGACTTATAAGTCCTAACCTTCGCCATACCAAAGTGTTTTATGTACATACATTGTTTACCACTCGGGCACATATGTTTAAAGGCAATGAACAATTTTTCGTCATACAAATTTTTTTTTAGTTTTTTTTAAAAGAACTTGACAATTTGTAAAAAATTCCTTTTAACTGAAGCATATTTAAGAAAGTAAATAAAGATATAAAACCAAAATGGTCACCTGTAGCTCGTTTCTGTATTTCTCGCATCGCAAATTTTCTCATATTAAGTGTGAAACAAAAAATTCCATCGTTTCTCGATTTGTGAGAAAAAAGTGTTTCTGGATTTAAATGCGAGAACAGACAACACAGATTTTGTTTTAACTGGAATACTTCCAGTAATTAAGTGTCAAATGCAAGCGAAACGTCAACGAAAGAAATATATATAATAAAAATAAGGCTGCCAGATTTAAAGATTCATCGACATTTTGACGATTTTTTTTTGTTCCAAAATTGGCAAAGTGACAATTTGCTGATTTTTTTCAAGTGACGATTCAGTCTTTGAAATAAAACAATTTTAAATAGTTTTATATGTTTGTGTATTAGGCACCACAGAAAACCGATATCTTTAAAAACAAGGCAGATTAAAAATGTATCGGCAAAAGCAAAATTTCGAACGGAAACTGTTTAATTTTTATTTGCTTGGATTATTTAATACATTTGTTTGTGTGATCAAAAGATTAAACTATTACCCCATTTTTCAGTCAATGCACTTTAGGAAATTTTTGCCTTTTACTTTGTCCAAAAGTGTTTATTTTATTTCAATATGATATTTTGTCACTCCTTTGTGTGATTTCTGCAGGGAAAAATAGCAATCTGAAATTTTAAGCTCTTATCGGATTAAGGAAAATAAAATAAATAATTTTATTTAAATAGACCTCAAGCTTATGTATGTATAAAATATGTATTTTACCCATGAACTTAATGTTTATTTTTTTTTTTTTTTTTTTTTTTTTTTTTTTTTTGATTATGTGTTTATATGATAAAAATTTGTGATTATATGATAAAAAACGAACAAAATTCGTCAAAATTAAATTTAAATTGTCCGAAAAAATAGACGATTTTTTTATTTTTTCTTAGGATATTGAGGTTTTTTCACAAATTTATCTGGCAGAGCTGCATAAAACAAACACAACGAAAGGCCAAAAAATTTAAATAACAAAATATAACAATTGTGTTTTATATACTTATTTTCATCATTTAAATTCTTTCTTTTAAAATAAAATAAAATAATACACATTCTTGTGTACATACATACATAATTTGGGCTCCATTTTTTTAAATTTTGTTTTCTCGCATCAATTTCAAATATGACTTATTTTGACAGTTCTTGTGAGAAACTTTTTGCAAAATATTGTTACAGAAACACTTGTTCTCACATCCTTCCAATAATTGCTGGAAAATTATTTAAATGACAGATAATTCTCGCAAAGTAAAAGTACAGAAACACTTATGTGAGAAAAACCATTTTTTGTTTCATATTGCACTGTTTTTGTCATAATTCACTTGTTTCATGCGGGAAATTTTACGATGCGAGAAATACAGAAACGGGCTACTGGGTGAGTATTGGTTAAAATGCTTTTATGAAGGAGGTTTGTTTTCATTTGTTCTTCTAATTTCATTTGTCAGGTTAATTACTAGGTTGTTCTTAATTTTGATTTTATTAAACATTTTTTTTTAAATTTATTTACTACAACGAACTTTTTTTTAGTTGGTAATATTTTTTCTTTAAAACATTTCAATGTTTTTTCTCTCCTTCACTGAAGTGGCGTACGGTTTTGATCACGACTTTTTTATAAAGTTTTTTTTATAGTTTTTGTTCTGCCAGAAAATCTACAGAAAAAAGCAAATTTATATATGATTTTTGTTGTTTTATTAAAAATAATTTTTTAAGTTGATTTTTTTACGACTTGTGTGTACAAAAAGTAAATGTCCGTCCGTCCTTAAGGTTTTGCAGCAAAAAAGCCCCACATTAATGTGGCACTTGAAGTGTATTAAATATGGTGGCAACTTCAAATATTTTAAATAAAAAGTTAAAACAATTTTTTGTTGTTTATGTTTTTTGTTTTTCATACAATCTGTAAATGTTTATTTGTTTCTTTAAGTCGACAAACTGCCAAAGACAGACATACAGACAGGGTGGTCTGTCGAAAAATAATGGCCGAATAAAAAAACAAAATACGAATGAAAAAAAAAACACTTACCACTCACTTTTAAATTTAAAACAATTAACATAATCAATTTTAATAATTTTTTTCCCATGAAAGAATACAAAATAGAATTTTTCAAAAAAGCAGACAGAATCATAATAAAACGAATTAATGACAATTTGCGCCAAAAGAAAATTAACTGCCCGTTCGCCGATATCGAACGTTAACGTTCGCATAGTAAATAACATTAAAAACAAAAACAAAATTTCAAAAATTGTTTTTGTTTTAAATGTAATTTTCTATGCGAACGTTAACGTTCGATATCGGCGAACAGCCAGTAAACAAGTAAAAGTGTTATGTTCAGCTGTGTCGAACCTTATCTGCCCTTCACCATAGTATTAAAAATAGTACCAAAACCTTATGCCCCTTTAACGGCTTACAACTCAACTCAGTTGAGTTAAAACTTGTTGCCCGTTTACATTGTGCGATTTTTGTCGCTGCAATTCTTACTTAGCGGCGTGAGGGGGGAGAGGAATTAAGCTGGGTACACAAGCGAGTGTGCTCTTCGATGCGTTTTGTGCGCTCTTTCGTTCTCTCATTTGACGAAAAGTATATTTAAGTTCTGTCGCACAGACAAATTTGCTGCGGTAAAAATTGCACAATGTAAACGCAAAATCAATCTTTAAAGAAGAACCGACAAAAGTTGCAGCGACAAAAATTGCACAATGTAAATGGGCACTTAGTCATCGTTTAGACTTGCAATTTTTTGTTAATGCAATTCTTGGGTTTATGGGTGAGAGATGTGAGAAGATTGGGAGGGTGTTGTCAGTTAAGTTGGCTGTAGGCCAAAAGGATAAGAGGAAAGACATGCTAAAAATACAAAAATTGCAAAACTAGAGTTTCCAAAATCTGGACACTAATGCAATTTCAAAATAGAATTTTAAATAATTGCAGCAACAAAATTTGCACGGCTGGACGATGACTTAGCAACTTAAATTTTTAAAACTGCTAGTGATGAGCTTTAAATCTTTGATGTTTTTGTGAAAAGTGTGACTTTTTGTGTAAAAGGTGCGAATTGTTGTGTAAAATGTGTGATTTATGCGAAGGGAGACGTTTTGTTTAAAAAGTATGACACTTTTAAAAAGTATGACACTTTTAAAAAGTATGAGAGGTTTGGCTTTTTGGGTACAAACTGTAATTTTGTGTAAAAATTGGGACTTTTTGTTGAAATAGTGTGACATTTTCTGCAAAAAGTGTGGTCTTTTTTTAAAGTTTGGCATTTTGTTTTAGAAGTGTAACTTTTTGTCGGAAAAGTGTGAACTTTTGGAGTAAAAATTGGTACTTTTGGTTAAAAATTGTGACTTTTAGTTGGAAAAATGTGACTTTAATTTAAAAAGTTTAACTTTTTGTTAAAAATTGTGACGTTCACTTACAAAATGTAACTTTTTGTGAAAAGGATGATTTTTGTGCAAAAAGTAAGATTTTTAGGCAAAGTTTTAACTTTTTGAGTAAATTTTAAAATTTATTGTGCTGAAAAAATTTATTGGACTTCAAGAAGAAAAGTATGAAAAGCCGAATTAAGGAGGGACATGTAAATCAATTAAAATAGATAACCATTCAAAAACAAATTTCGATTTACCAATTTGGTTTAAAGGTTGATGTTTGGCTATTGCCTGCCAACCGCCTGTGAAGGTAAAAGGCCAACGACCTCTGAAGAGATAGTGTGGTTACTTTTGAAACGCTTCAGATCAACGTGTCCGTGAACGTGGGTTCAAGCCTTACGGTAGTCAAGAATGAAAAATGATCAATAAATGTTATTCGATTTCATGTTGTAAAATTCCTTCATTCATAAAAATAATTTAATGAAACTTAAATTTAATGAACTTTAGCATAATTAAAAATATGAAAATTTGGATAAACATTTATTTAATTCCTGATGAAATAGTTCAAATTTCTTTTTATACTTTGTATACATTAAGTTCATTACAAAATGTTCATTGCATAATTGCTACTTTCATTTTTGAGGTTATAATAAAAAAAAAAAAATAATAAATCTTAAAATATTTTAGGTTTTTTCCTCCCTCTATTTTTTGCTGCCTCCAAAATCCTTCACCCAATTTAATCAAAAGAAAAAAAAATTTAATCAAACTTTTTTTTTTATAAATATTCAAAAAGTAAAAGTGATATTTAAAGACAAAAACCAACAGCAACTATATAAATAAAAAAATAAAAATTATAAAGAAAAAACAGTCATTTATCAAAATCATGTTGATTGATTTGTTCATTATTAAGCATTAAAAAAGGCAATAAAGAGCGAACAATCAGTTGCATTGAAAAGCTTTTGTAAGTTCCCGGCTCGATTGATTGTTCAAATGAACTCGATAGACTAGAAAGAAATCTTTAAAGAAACAATGAACAGAAAATTTTGTAAAAAAATTTAAAAAATAAAAATAATGAACCGTAAACGAATCATTTAAGCGTTTTTTTTTCTTTTTTTGTTGTTTAATTATTTTGTATAATATTTTAAGGGTTTCAAAAGAAACAAGTAATAAAATTAATATGAAATTAAAAATAAAAATATCAAAATTTAATTTGAATATTGTAATGAAGGGCATAAAAAAATTAACGTCTAGCAAAACTCTTGGAATTTTTTTTCTTTAAAAAGTGATTTTATTAAGTTTTTTAGTTATTCGACATTTGTTTTTAAAATTTAATATTTTTTTCTTTTTTTTCGAGGGTGAAAAAATTATTAAATTTATAAAGTGATTTTTTCCTGTAAAAGTTCATTTTGACTTTGCGTGCAAAAAGTCAGAGGACTAATTCTGGCAGTCGTGATCGAATATTTTTTCGATTCGAAAGCCATTTTATTTCTAATTCTTTCAGTAGATACTAAAAGAATCGAAATTATTTTTTCAGTGCTCTAAAAAATTTATTTAAATTTTCACAACACTGAAAAAATAATTTCCAATCGATTAGCATCGACTTATTTGAAATAAAATTGTTGTCGAATCGAAAGAGTATTCGATCAGGACTGCCAAAATTAGACCCCAGTTCTTATGTTAAAGGTAGATTATGTAAAATAAACCTTTTTGTGTAAAAAGGATTGTTTAAAGGTAATTTGTTTGTGTAAATGGTGACTTTGTGTGCACAAATGTTAATTTAATCCCCTCCACCAAAGGTAAAGGGGTAAATATAAGTTTGTCATTCCCTTTGTGGTATCTAAAATAAACCTTATAAAGTATATACATTCTGGGTTAAAAGAAGCCAAGTTGAGTTACCGATGTCCGTCTGTCCATCTGTCTGTCCGTTGAAATGGGTTTTCTAAAGTAGTGCGATTCACTAACTTTTAACGATCCGACAATCGTAATTTTTGTCGACATATATATATTCGCTTGCAGTAACGATATTGTGATTCTGTCATTTATTTTTAACTGTTGTAAACAGCTGTAGTTTTTGTAACATCTCTGTCTACACTATTTTAAAATCAACGAAAAGCACAAAAGAGAATAATGAAAAAACAAATGAAATTGTGCTTAATTTACTGTTTTTATATTTTATTATGTAAGAGGTCGGGCCTCAGCTACTTTAAACATAAAATACACTTTATCGATTAAATAAGCACAACGTAAATTATTGTCGTTAAAATAACGAAAAAAAACTGCTTAGAGTAACAGCTGATTAACAGCGAGTATCGTTACAAATGTTACTGAATAGCAAATTCGATAAATTTTCGTAATATTTATTTTAACGATACGATTATCGTAAAAAAAAGTTAGTGAATCGCACTACAGATATGATGGGGACTTGGTTGTTATATATTAATGTTACATATAGTCCGGAATGGTTTGCTAATAAAATTCAGCCTGATTGGTCAGCAAATACCTGAGATGTGAACAAAAACCAACGACTGCCTCTAATTTTACCCAAAAACCCCTTTTTGTTATTGTTTTTAAAATTTTATTTTAATGTATATCTGGATAACGGCAGGAGCCAAAGTTTTCAAATTAGGTACAAGCAGCTTGGTTATCAAAACAAAACATCCGAAGAAATATGGGCGGGATTGGACAATTGGGCGTGGCACTTTCAATAGAAAGTCATTATAGATTTCTGTATATCTAGAGAACGGCAAGAGCCAAAGTTTCCAAATTAGGTACAAGCATGTTGGTTATCCATACACAACGTCCCACAAATGTGGGCGGTATTTTGAGCTAAAGGCGAGTTTTTGCTTTAAATTTTAAATTTTTTTTGTGTTCTTTGCCGGTTCTTTTCGTAATGGTCACTTTTTGTGTTAAAAATGTGACTTTTTGTGTAAAAAAGTTCTTTTTGCAGAAATTACGGGCAAAAGTCACACACACAAAAAAAAGCCATACGGGCATGTTCTGAAAATCGAAATCACGTGATATTGAAATCGAAGAAGATTTTCAATTGAATTCTTGTAAAAATGAACATAGCGATTCCTGATTTCAAAAATATTTTAAGTAGAGGAAAGTGGTGCTCTAAGTATGAGATACTGAAAACGAAATATTTCTATGAACTTTGAACACGGGAAAGTTTTCAAGATTAGTTTTATTTCAATTCCAAGTGATTTAGATTTCCTGAACATGCCCGTATGGCTTTTTTTGTGTGTGTGACTTTTGCCCGTAATTTCGACAAAAAGAAATCAAGCTGTGTATAGAAATCTTTGGTGTAAGAGCTGTCATATTTGAAAAGAATACTTAAGGTGGAAACACGTATGTGAAATAAACGTTGCAATAGGTTAAGATAGCTGTTAGGTACGAACACGATCAGCTTTGTTTTTGTAGAAATTACGGGCATTTGAATAAAAAACGTGGCTTATTTTGTTAGAAGTTGGACATTTTTGTGTAAAATATTTTACTTTTTAACAATATGACTTTTTTTTTGTATGTGCACGCAGAGAAAAAACATGTTTAAATATGGTCAACTCCAACAAAACTATTTTAAGACAAAATATTGAACATATTATGTTTAAATTTAACCATATTATTGTCACTGACAACCATATTATTGTTTAATTAGTCCTCCATCAAGAATCCACAACCATATTATGGTTACCTCTAAACATGTTATAAATATGACAATAATTTGTTGTTAAATTAACAATATTATATTCC
Organism: Pollenia amentaria; assembly: GCA_943735925.1. Taxonomy (NCBI): domain Eukaryota; kingdom Metazoa; phylum Arthropoda; class Insecta; order Diptera; family Polleniidae; genus Pollenia; species Pollenia amentaria. The sequence goes on along the minus strand of OX031009.1, from coordinate 202,823,713 downwards.
TCTTCTCCAAGAGCAACATGCTATGGTTGAAAACCAACCATGCTATTGTAAGTGTTAAACATATTTTAATTATTATTGACCAAAACATGTTCGGAGGCAACCATAATATCGTTGTGCCGTCTTGATGAAGGACACATTTAATCATAATATGGTTGTCGGTGACAATTATATGGTTAAATTTAACCATAATTTGTTTACCATTTTCTTTAAAAATAGTTTTGTTCGAGGTGACCATATTTAAACATAGTTTTTCTCTGGGTGTGTGACTTTAAATAAAAAGTGTGACTTCTTTTGTTAGAAGTTGGAAATTTTTGTGTAAAATATTTTACTTTTTAACAATATGACTTTTTTTGTATGTGTGACTTTAAATAAAAAGTGTGGCTTTATTTGTTTGAAGTTGGACATTTTTGTGTAAAAAATTTTACTTTTTGAAAATGTGACATTTTTTTTTTGGTGTGTGACTTTTATATAAAAAGTGTGGCTTTTTCGTAAGAAGTTAGGCATTTTTGTTGAAACTGCAATTTCGTTGTAAATAAGAAATTAAACTGTGACCCTTGGTTTATTGGAGGTTTTTGTTGTAAATGTGTGAAATTTTGTATGAAAGGTGTGACTCTTTTTTAGTCCAACACACCACTATTTTTTAAGGGGGTGGGGTAACTTTTTGAATAAAAAATTATTTTTATTTTAAAAGAGTAAAAAAATAACCAAATAAATTTTTTGTGCAAAATATTAAACTTCTATCTAAAATTAAACTTGTTTCTTTTTTTTAAGTATTAGGAGTATTTTCAGTGTAACTTCGATTATTTCTCTTTTTCGAATTGAAATGCTTAACCAACCCTCAGTTTTTGATACCCAATTCAATTCAATTTCATTTTTATTTTCCCCCTGATTTTAACTTTTGTTTTTTTTGTTTGTGGTAATAATCATTACTTACAAATCTTAATATAAATTACGTGCAAAAATCATACAGCGAGTGAAAACAGACAAAAAAAATCTTTAAATTTTGAACACTAAATTATCAGTTTATAAATAAAAAAAAAAAAAAATATATACAAAAATATATAACAATAAAAACCAACATGATGAATGCTATTGAATTGTATTATTTTTGTAATAATTTTACTTGAATATCGATGGATGTGTCTGGAATTGACCAACCAACCGACTGACCGAATAAAAAGTTTTATGATCATTATCGTTTTGAAGCAGCAGCACAATTACCCACATAATAATTCATAAAAACTCATTTTTTACAAGTTTTTTTTTTTTTTTTTTTTTTTTTTTTTTTTTTTTTTTTTTTTTTAAAGAATGACTGAACTGACTGATCAAATGTTGGCTGTATGACCCCTACATATCACATCATTAGCAGGGGCTTTCTCCAATGAACCACATCATAATCGTCATTATGGCAAAAATGATTATGTTGCATTCATTGAATCAGTGGATTCTTTTTGAAGTTTTCTGGGGATTTTATTGCTTATGATTACTTGTACTTTTTACTTTTTTTTGGAGTTTTGTTTTCAATCTGAGTCATGCATTTTTATGACCGTTATTTTAATGCACAATGTGATTGTGAGTTTTCTTCTTTTTCTTATGATCAATTATATTTTGTTATAATTTTTATATATTTCTTAAGAATTTTTGATCATTAAAGAAAGAGAAACTCTTGATAAAAAAAACCTAGATTGACCTGGATTTAAAGTTTTGAAAGAAAATCCACATACAAATTTTTTTGAGGCATTAACGAAAATATATACACAGCAAAAATTAATAGTTGTCTCTAATCGCCAAATTCATAGAATCAAGCAAATAAGTTGTTGAATTTGCACCTATTACCAACAGGATTATATTGATTACTAAAAATTGTAAAATTGTGAATATTTTTTTCAATAAATAATATTTTTAATTTTAATTAAAAAAATGATCAAAAAACTATGCCGTTTGAAGCAATATGGTAATTGATTTAGGCCCTAATCATGTAAAATGCAACGCAACGCCAAAGAATTACATTAAAAGCACAAACAATGTCATTAATACTCGTATTTTGTAATTTTGTTGTCGCTTTCTACAAAAATTCACGTACCGTTCTAAAATTTTTAACGCCACGAGCTTGCAGCGTTTCAAGTCAAAATTATATTTTTAATTTTCTTTCAACTTAAAAAAATAATCGATTTAATTTCCACATTAATTAAATTGAAAAATAAAGTTCGTAAATTATAAGAAGACTTGTGCCCGAAATTTCTACAAAAAGAATAGATATCGTCTTCGTACCAAACAGTTATCTTTACATATTTCAACGTTTATGTGGCCTATGTGATTTAACCTTAAGTTTTCTTTTAAAATTGGCAGCATTTAACCCATAGATTTCTATACGCAGCTAGTTCTCTATTTGTAGAAATTGCGGGCATTAAAACAGTAGAGGTTTAACGGTAAATGTGAGAGATTTATGGGTAAAAAATTAAAAGAATTCGTCCTTTTTTGCTCATATCTCAGCCATTTATGATCAGATATAGTTGAATTTCAATAGCAATGCGGAATATATGTGACTTAAATATATAACAGCCCAGTCTACATCATATCTGGGGTCTTCGGAAAACTTATTTCAACATACACACCGACAGGCCAACCGACAGGCGGATAGAAAGAACAATGTTCAATAAACTGTTACACAAAAAGATCCATTTGATATTCTTTGCAACAAGTGTTACTTTTTATGTTAAAAATTGAAGTTTTGTATAAAAAGTGACATTTTTTGTAAAATTTTTTATTTTTTGTGCAAAAAGTGTGACTTTTATATAAAAAGTGTGACTTTTATATAAAAAGTGTGACTTTTATATAAAAAGCTTGACTTTTATATAAAAAGTGTGACTTTTTTTTAAATGTGTGAATTCTATGCACAGCTAGATATTTATTTTTAGGAATTAGGGGTATCAGTTAAATAAAAATATTTTAAGATTCTTAAAAAATCTGGTTATTGGGTGCCTGGTAGGCTACTTGGAGTAGAGCTTGTCTATCAACGGGAGGGTTACGGGCTCGATTCCCACAAGAGGGTCTGGTCTGTTAGACCTTAGGTCTACGTTACCTTTGCTCACTAAATTCTGTTAGATTAAATACAGTTTTTGCTTAATTTAGGAAGTTCATAAGTAAGTCAATATCATTAGTTCCGTTTTTGTACTTCAAAAAAAAAAAAAAAAAAATTTTAAAATATTTTTTTTAACAAAAAAAAAAAAAAAAACAAAAAAAAAAATCATCAATAGTTAACATTGGCATCAATTCGTTAAAATTAAAAAGCCATAAGAAAAAACTAAAATCAAACCTAAAAATTATCTATCTGTCGATAACAAATGGCGACTAATCAAAAACCACAAGATACTTGAGGTGTCATTAACCATCATTATTTCTTTTTATATAAAAATGAATGAAAACATTTTCACACTCACCTCCGTAATTAAGCCAAAAGTCAATTAAATATTAAAAATAAAAAAAAAAAATATATTATTTTTGTAAAATTATCGCTTTGTTAATGATTTCAAATGTTATTTAAATATTTATTTAATAAAATTAAATAAAAAAAAAAAAATATTCAATCGTGAAATTATTTTTTTTTCTTCTATGATTTTGTTTTTACCATAAATAATAAATAAAAACTAAGAAATCATTTAATAATTTCATCAATGTTGATCTTTTATTATTATATTTTTTTTTTTTGTAAGAAATTATGATGACGTTGTTGATTATGTTGTCTAAGATGACTGTGTTCTCTATAATCACCTTAATAATAAGTTTTAACACCACATCCGTATTATTTTTTATAACATACATATTTTTTATATATTTCTCTATAGTTTTATAAGTACAATTTTACTTTAGACTTGTACAACCAAATAAACAACATCATTCACTATATTTTACCACTAACCGACCAACCAGCAAACCATTCATTTGGAACTGTATGGATGAAAACAGACAGTAAAAAGTATTTACTACCAATTTAATAATAAAAAATATGTAAAAAAAATAAGTTCTACAAATAAAGCACTAGTGTAAAGCTGGTAAAATAAGATAACAGAAATTTAAAAGAATGAAATCAACAGCATACTTGTTGTGCAACATAGGACTTTTTGTGTGAAAAAAGGATCTTTATGTAAAAAATTGGATTCTGGATTTCAAGTAACATTTGTGTAAAAATTTACTTCAATTTTGTGAAAAAGTGACTTTTGTGTTAAAACAAAAAACTCACAAAAAGACACTATTTTACAAAAAAAAGAAAAAAAAAAAATTTTTCAAATGGGCCGACTCTTTAGTACCCTCCACCTACAGCTAGAATATATACAAAGTGAGCTTTATATGTGACCTATGGAAAGTTTGAATCGAATTTTCCGACATTTGACAAAGTTTATAATAGTCTTATAAAACTATGGCTGACCAAACTTTATTATAATTTCGTTATTACTAAAGTTTTTTTCCGAGAGTAGGCCTTTTATGGGCCCTATAGTTTATATTATTGACTGATCTTCACGAAAGTTAACAGTGTGATTTCTAGTTATATAAAACTGCAACGGACAGAAATTCATTACAATAGCATTATATTGTTACGGTCTTACGCGTGTTTTTCGAGAGTGGGATTTATATTGGGCCTATTGCAAATTAACGACCGATCTTTAATAAAGTTGACAGTGTGAGTTCTCTTCTTTTGAAACTGTAACATATCGAATCTTATTATAACATAATTATTCTTTACGGTTTTACGCGTAGTAAACGGTTTTTCGAGTGTGACTATATGGGGCCTATGGTGAATTATGTGTGCAGTGTGATTTATAGTCATATGTCTATAGTCAGTATAGTCAGTATAGTCATTCCGCCACCATTTATTCTAGTTTTTGTAACAAAATTATCAATATTTAAAGGTGGTTGTTCCACATTTTGATTCATAACCAATGAACCGATTTTTCTGAATTTAACTCGCAAGCTGCTTAGAAGAACTAGAAACAATTTGACACTTATATTGTTCTCTTCTCTTGGGTCGCTCTGAATTGGGCGTAATTTCAACAGACGGGCAGACAGAAGGACAAATCTAATTCGACAAAGAATTACTCAAGAACCCAGATTATATATACTTTATTGTGTCTGAAAGTGTATATATTCTGGGTCCTTGGCAATTTTTAGTAATCAAAATTGTGCATTTTTTTCAATAAATGATATTTTTAATTTTAATTAAAAAATTGATCAAATAACTTTGCCATTTCAAACAATGTGTTTATTGATTTAAATAAATATAGCTCAGGTTTTGACAATCCCAACATAGAAAAAATTACTAACTTATCTCCAATCACCAAATTTATACCAAATTGATAATATCAAGCAAACAATTTATTTGTTGATTTTGCACCCATTACCAAAATGATTATATTGATTACTAAAAATTTTAAAAAATTTTTTTCAACAAAAGTGTTCAAAAGTGATCAAAAAACTTTGCCATTTCAAACAATGTGTTAATTTATTTAATTAAATATAGACAATTCCCAACAACAATTCTACAAGTTTAAATTATTTTATTTGAAACGAAAAAAGTCAATTAAGAATTTTTGTTATTTAATTAAAATTTGAATTGAAAATTTATTTGAAAACAACTAAAAGGTTAATTAAATCAAAATTAAATTTTAAATTTTTTTCCAACAATAAAAATAATTGATTCAATCATCACATTAATTAAATTTAAATGCTTTTTAAACCATTTTTTTTTTAACTGATAAAACACTTTTTTCTGTGCATCAACAATTCTACAATTTAAAATTATTTTATTTTAAACGAGAAAATCAATTAAGATTTTTTGTTATTTAATTAATATTTTAATTAAAAATTTACTTCAGAACAACTAATAAAATGTTAATTAAATCAAAATTAAATTTTTTAATTTTCTTTCAACTAAAAAAATAATTAATTCAATTATCATATTCATTGAATTGAAATACTTTTCAAACAATTTTTTCAATTGATAAAAAACTACTGATAATTTTTTCTGTGTACCCTCTTCACAACTATTTGTGTTGGAGATTATAAAAAGTCAGGGATCTAAATTAAAACATTCGAAATTCGTTCGAAATGACAATGCAATTTAAATGCAAAGTTCTGTCGGTATTGCCGGCATTACGCTCCTGTATTTTGTTTTGTAAAATGAACACTTTTTTTTAAAAGTTTTTTTTAAAAAAAGAAATTTTTTTTTTGTAAAAACCAGAATATTTTCTTCTTAAAACGGACCTTTTGTGTAAACCGTAACTTCTTGTTAAAATGTTACCGCCTTTTTGTGGAAAAATTTAGTTTGGTCTAAAAAGTAACTTTTTGCGAGAAATCCTGTAAAAATTTACTTCAATTTTGTGAAAAAGTGACTTTTGTGTTAAAACAAAAAACTCACAAAAAGACACTATTTTACAAAAAAAAGAAAAAAAAAATTTTTTTCAAATGGGCCGACTCTTTAGTACCCTCCACCTACAGCTAGAATATATACAAAGTGAGCTTTATATGTGACCTATGGAAAGTTTGAATCGAATTTTCCGACATTTGACAAAGTTTATAATAGTCTTATAAAACTATGGCTGACCAAACTTTATTATAATTTCGTTATTACTAAAGTTTTTTTCCGAGAGTAGGCCTTTTATGGGCCCTATAGTTTATATTATTGACTGATCTTCACGAAAGTTAACAGTGTGATTTCTAGTTATATAAAACTGCAACGGACAGAAATTCATTACAATAGCATTATATTGTTACGGTCTTACGCGTGTTTTTCGAGAGTGGGATTTATATTGGGCCTATTGCAAATTAACGACCGATCTTTAATAAAGTTGACAGTGTGAGTTCTCTTCTTTTGAAACTGTAACATATCGAATCTTATTATAACATAATTATTCTTTACGGTTTTACGCGTAGTAAACGGTTTTTCGAGTGTGACTATATGGGGCCTATGGTGAATTATGTGTGCAGTGTGATTTATAGTCATATGTCTATAGTCAGTATAGTCAGTATAGTCATTCCGCCACCATTTATTCTAGTTTTTGTAACAAAATTATCAATATTTAAAGGTGGTTGTTCCACATTTTGATTCATAACCAATGAACCGATTTTTCTGAATTTAACTCGCAAGCTGCTTAGAAGAACTAGAAACAATTTGACACTTATATTGTTCTCTTCTCTTGGGTCGCTCTGAATTGGGCGTAATTTCAACAGACGGGCAGACAGAAGGACAAATCTAATTCGACAAAGAATTACTCAAGAACCCAGATTATATATACTTTATTGTGTCTGAAAGTGTATATATTCTGGGTCCTTGGCAATTTTTAGTAATCAAAATTGTGCATTTTTTTCAATAAATGATATTTTTAATTTTAATTAAAAAATTGATCAAATAACTTTGCCATTTCAAACAATGTGTTTATTGATTTAAATAAATATAGCTCAGGTTTTGACAATCCCAACATAGAAAAAATTACTAACTTATCTCCAATCACCAAATTTATACCAAATTGATAATATCAAGCAAACAATTTATTTGTTGATTTTGCACCCATTACCAAAATGATTATATTGATTACTAAAAATTTTAAAAAATTTTTTTCAACAAAAGTGTTCAAAAGTGATCAAAAAACTTTGCCATTTCAAACAATGTGTTAATTTATTTAATTAAATATAGACAATTCCCAACAACAATTCTACAAGTTTAAATTATTTTATTTGAAACGAAAAAAGTCAATTAAGAATTTTTGTTATTTAATTAAAATTTGAATTGAAAATTTATTTGAAAACAACTAAAAGGTTAATTAAATCAAAATTAAATTTTAAATTTTTTTCCAACAATAAAAATAATTGATTCAATCATCACATTAATTAAATTTAAATGCTTTTTAAACCATTTTTTTTTTAACTGATAAAACACTTTTTTCTGTGCATCAACAATTCTACAATTTAAAATTATTTTATTTTAAACGAGAAAATCAATTAAGATTTTTTGTTATTTAATTAATATTTTAATTAAAAATTTACTTCAGAACAACTAATAAAATGTTAATTAAATCAAAATTAAATTTTTTAATTTTCTTTCAACTAAAAAAATAATTAATTCAATTATCATATTCATTGAATTGAAATACTTTTCAAACAATTTTTTCAATTGATAAAAAACTACTGATAATTTTTTCTGTGTACCCTCTTCACAACTATTTGTGTTGGAGATTATAAAAAGTCAGGGATCTAAATTAAAACATTCGAAATTCGTTCGAAATGACAATGCAATTTAAATGCAAAGTTCTGTCGGTATTGCCGGCATTACGCTCCTGTATTTTGTTTTGTAAAATGAACACTTTTTTTTAAAAGTTTTTTTTAAAAAAAGAAATTTTTTTTTTGTAAAAACCAGAATATTTTCTTCTTAAAACGGACCTTTTGTGTAAACCGTAACTTCTTGTTAAAATGTTACCGCCTTTTTGTGGAAAAATTTAGTTTGGTCTAAAAAGTAACTTTTTGCGAGAAATCCTGTATTTTTGTCAAACAAGTGTGTCTGTTTTGTGTAAAAAGTGTGACTGACGTGTGTAGAAAGTGTGAATCATTTGTGTAAAAAGTTACTTTTTATATAAAAAAGGGCTTTTTGTGTTTTTTTTTTTTTTTTTTTTTTTTTTTTTTCATTATTTATTTATTGAATCTTCATATATTAAATATGAACTAACAATAATTAATCAAATCTTATCCTAATATTTGCTTTATGTCCTGCCAGTGCCAAACACAAAAGATTTAGTCATCACGGTTTCTGTTTACATATATAGGTGTTTATCGCTCATCTGATTGGGTGAGTGCTGCAGTGTCTCTTCTTCTTAAGCGAGTGTGGCCGCCATAATTTAAAATATTTCTAGCTAATGGATTTGGGTGCAGTTCCAGCCTTTTTAAATATTTTACTGCATATTTCGTTATCATAGTTTTTACTAATGGCACATTGAGATCCTTGTGGATATTTGAGTTTTTGACGTACCAGGGAGCGGCTGTGATTATTCGAAGAAGTTTATTTTGGCGCCTTTGAATTTTTTCGATGTTAGAAGCCGAGGCAGTGCCCCATAACTGAATACCGTAGCACCAAATTGGCTTTAAGATAGAGTTGTAGAGTAGAAGTTTGCAATCGAGACTAAGAACAGAATTTCTTCCAATGAGCCAATTAATTTGAATTGCTTTTATTTTCATTTGAGTTAATTTCGCTTCTATATGCCATTTCCACGTTAAACGCCGATCTAGATGTATACCGAGGTATTTTACATGCGAGTGTTGGGGTATTATTTGATTATTTATTTTAATAGGGGGGCATGTTTCCCGACGCAATGTGAATGTTATATGTGCGCATTTTTGCTCATTGATCTTTATCCTCCATTTTTTTAACCACCTTTCTAGTTCAAATATATGATCCTGTAGATAACGAGATGCTTCTTGACAGTTTGCGTGTACGCTTAGAAAAGCTGTGTCGTCCGCAAATGTTGAGGTATGGGTGTAGCTGTTTGTTGGCAAGTCCGAAGTATAAATTAAGTATAATAGAGGGCCCAGGATGCTGCCTTGTGGGACTCCAGCGCTAATTGGCTGTGGAGGACTTAAAAATTCGCCTTCTTTTATAATAAATTGACGACCGACTAAGTAGCTTTGTAACAGCTTGTGTATATTTGCTGGTAAGTTTTGCTGCAATTTCAGTAGTAAACCTTCATGCCAGACTTTATCAAAAGCTTGAGACACATCGATGAAGAGTGCTGAGCAATATTTTTTTTCTTCAAAGGCTTTTCTTATGACATTTACTATTCGATGAGTTTGTTCAATTGTGCTGTGTTTTCTTCTAAAACCGAATTGATGATTGGGAATACATCTGTTACCATTTAAAATCGGCGTTAATTTAGACACTAGAAGTTTCTCAAAAAGCTTTGATATATTAGACAATAAGCTTATAGGTCTATATGACTCAACTTTTGTGGGATCCTTTCCTGGTTTAGGTATCATGGTAACTAAGGATACTTTCCACTCTTGTGGGTAGTATTCAAGGCGTAAAATAGCATTAAAAATTAGTAGAATAATTTTCTTTGCTATGCTGGGTAGCTCCAAAAGCATTTTGTTACTGATCTTATCAAAACCAGGGGCTTTCTTGGGGTTTAAATCATGAATAGCCTTCTCGATTTCTCTTACTTCAAACCTTAGTGGAACAGCTGATCTAACAGCAACAGGTGGTAACTCGACCGCAGTATCGAAAGATGTATGAGGGGTAAATACGGTTTTCAAATGATTAACGAAAATATTACCTTTTTCTATGTCATTTCGTGCCCAACGTCCATTTAAGTTTCTTAATGGTGGTTTAGTGATAACTGGTCTTTTAAGATTTCTAGCTGCACGCCATAATGAGTAATCAGATTGAGGAGTTGCATCAAGTTCCTTAAGATATTTTTCCAGAGAAGCCGTTTTTTGAGACTGCAGTAAGTTTCTTAGCCTTTTTGTGCACTCTTTTAGTAAATTTTTAAGTTGAGGGGATCTGTGCAATTGCCACTCTCTTCGAACTCTCCTTTTTTCAGTCAAGAGACGCTCGACATCAGTAGAATATATTTTACTATTTTTGATATTTTTGCGGGCTATGCTAGAGTGTTGAACGGCTAGTTTGAGATAATTGTCAAAATTTACAATAGAAAGATTCACATTCTCCGGTGTTCTAAGCGGAATATTTTCAGTGCAGTGGGTACTGAGATATTTTTTATATTTTAACCAATTTATTTGTGTGGCTGACGTCACTAAGTAACCAGACGGAGATACAATTCTATAAGGGTTTGATATGGTAAGAATTGTAGGTGTGTGATCAGAAGATAATTCTAAAGAAGCTTCAACGTGAATCGTTTCTGCGGGGATGTTTTTAACCACGCCAAAATCGATGACATCTGGAATTTTTTGCTGATCAGTAGGCCAATAAGTTGGTTGTCCACTCGCGACCACATTTAAATCCATTTTAGACATTGTATTATACAAAACACGACCCTTTGGTGTAATGAGCCGTGAACCCCAGAAGGTATGTTTAGCGTTGTAATCGCCAGCGGCTAGGAAACAGGGTCCTAATGATTTAAAATATTTATAATATTGGCTTTCTGATATTGAAAATCTAGGTGGAGAGTATAAAGATGAAAGTACAACGTTTCGATTTAGCTCTTCAACACAAATATTCGTTGCTTGCAGATAATCTTCACGATGATCACACATTAAGTAGTGTTTGATTCGGGTTTTTATCAAAATAGCAGAACCTCCACAAGCTCTATCTCGAGGGTCCTTGGTATCATATAATAAATAACCATTAATTTTAAACGTATTTCTTGAGGTCAAATGAGTTTCAGAAACCATCATTACATCAATTTGTTTACTTTTAAGAAAATATTCTAGTTCATTTTTATGTTGGCGAATGCCGTTTGCGTTCCAAAAACAAATTTTTAAACAATTCATGGCTTGTTAAGTACAGCTTGCAATAACATCGATTGCATTCTTAACATTTCCTGCATCATATTACCCATTGTATTCGTAAAGTTTGTTACTGTTTGTACTAGTGTTTCCATGGTTTTTTCTAGACGACTTAAATTAGAAACTGGGGTCTCATCATTATTTGGCAAATCACCTTGCATTGGCATATGGTTTGATTTTAGGACGTTAGCGTAGGATGTTCTGTTATTACTAGGCTGCGGTACATGAATGTCATTAGTATTATTTTGATGTGTTTCCTGAATTTGAGGTGGATTAGGTTTCGGTCCAACCGAGCGCTTGACGATAGAGTATACAGGGCATCCTCTATAGTTGGCAGTGTGATTACCACCACAGTTGCTGCATTTTTTTACATTGGGGTTTGTGTTTAAACTGTAAAATTTTGTGTGTAAAAATTGCAAAATGAAAGCCAAGACTTTTGTGTATATTTTGTGTAATTTTCGTGTAAAATTGTGGTTTTGTGTAAAAATTGTAACATTTTATGTCAAAATATTAATTTTGTGACTTTTTTTTTTGGTGAAAACTCATGTAAAAAGAGTAATATTTTGTGCAACAAGTGTGATTTTTATATGTTTTTAGCATGTCCATCCATCCAAACTATTAAGTTTTTCTGCTACAAACTGAGAACTTTATGAAGTAAATTTAAAAAAAACCCATGTGATTTATTTACAACTCTGCGAATTACAAATATATTTCTTGTTGACTGACGGGGTTTTTTCATTCCACCTGATAATGTTGTTGCTGTTGTAGTTTTTGACGTTGTTGTTACTGCTGACTTGAATGTTGTTGTGGTTAATAATGCCTGCTGCAAATCATGTTGAATTATGGTTAAAATATAATTTTTGCGCTTAATTTTTTTTTTTTTTTGTAGAAATTGGTTTTTCTTTTGCTGTTGTTTTTATTTTCACAGTTTTAAATTGAACATTAAACAGACAGTAACAGCAAAAATAGCAGCATTGAGTTACCAATTACCACAAATAAAATAAAGCGAAGAAGAGAAATTATTACTTTAACCCAAATAAATTTTTGAACCCTGTAAATTACACTTCACTAGCTGTATATTTAAATTAATCAAACTGATCATTTCGTTCTTTTTTTCCTTTTTGTTAGGTAAAATATTAATAATAATATTTTTAAGTAATAATGTTGTTGAGTATGTAACACAATCATAGTAATTATGTTGATTTTGAATACAGAAATTTCTTTCGTTTGTTTTAAGGCGCTTTTAAAGCAAAATCTTCTTATTCATTTGGGGTTTTAAAGTTTTTTTTTTTGTTTTTCAAAATTCTTGTTGTTGCTTTGTATTGAATTAATTTGTGTTGTATTTAATTTAACATTCCCATTAATTAAGTTTTACCTCTCGAGATTTATTAGGTGATGGTTCTAGTTTATTGCTTTTTATGGGTGATTTTTGTTCACTCCTATTTTTCTTCATAATTTTTGTTTTTGGCTTCATTTATTTTAAATTTTTCTTGTTGTTGTTAATATATGTTGACTTGTTGAAAATGTGGTAACAAGTTGTTGTAGACAGCTTTAATGTTTTGTAGCAAAGCTGCCATATTTTTAGATTCAATAGTTCTAAACAGAACAACAACTATTTTTACACAAAAAATAACTTTAAGCATGAATATGCTTTTTTTTACAAAAAAGGTCACTACACAGAGAAATTGGCTATTTTTATTATTATTTAGTCAAAAATACACAAAAATTTTAATATTTCAGAAGTCAGATTTTTATGTAAAAAGTCAGACTTTTTATGTAAAAAGTCACACTTTTTATGTAAAAATTCACACTTTTTATGTAAATAGTCACACTTTTTATGTAAAAACTCGCACTATTTATACTAAAAAACACAAAAGGTGACCTTCTCACACATGGTGCATAGAGTCAATCTTTTAGAAAAAACTTACACTTTTTCTACGTAAACTGTTACCCTTTATACCAAAAATTACACTATTTTCACAAAAAGTCCCACTTTTTACAAATTTTTTTATGTTAAGTTGTTCTTTTTACGTTAAACCCAAAAATGCACTAATTTTAGACAAAAAGATACGCGCTTTACCCGAAAGTCCACTTCCTTCCAAAAATGGTCGTACGTTTTATATAAATTCTTATTTTTTACATTGAAAGTCAGACTTTTCAAATAAAGTCACGCTTACCAATAAAGGTCACAATTTTCACTTAAAAAGACACAGTTCCAATAATAAGAATTGTGGTTATTTTATTGAACTGATTATGATTTTAAATCCAAATTTTTATTTTTTAATCAGGCTGAAGGTCATTAAACTTAATTTTTATTAAATTATTTTTATGAAGAAATGAAAAGAATTAAAATTTGTAAATAATTTTTCATTCTTGACTAACCGCGGGATCGAACCAAAAAAGAAGCAAAGAGAAACATAAAAAATGCACTTTGGATTTCAAGAAGAATTCCTGACAAAAAGTATGAAAGGCAGAAGTAAGGAACAACATGTAAATCAATTTAAATAGATAATCATTCACAACAAACTTCGACCCACCAAAAATGTGGTGAAAATACCATTTGGTATTTTCGACCTGTCCGTGAACATGGGTCCGTCCGGTCAGTCAATAATAAAAAATTTTATGAACAAAGTTTATTTAATTTCATGTCACAGGTTTTACTTAAACATTTACACTTTTTATACAAAAATAGTTGCACGTTTTTATAAACGCACATTTTTTTACATAGCAAGTTACGCTTTTCAATAATAAGTCACACTTTTCAATAAAAAGCCACACTTTTCAATAAAAAGTCACACTTTTCAATAAAAAGCCACAGTTTTTAATGAAAGTCACACTTTTCAATAAAAGTCACACTTTTCAATAAAAAGTCACTCTTTTCAATAAAAGACACACTTTTCAATAAAAAGTCACACTTTTCAATAAAAAGTCACTCTTTTCAATAAAAGACACACTTTTCAATAAAAAGTCACACTTTTACATAATAAGTCAAACTTTTTTATAAAAACACACACTTTTCAATAAAATGCCGCACTTTTTTTTATAAAATTTCAGTTCGTTTTTATAGAAAGTAACACTTTTTACATGAAAAAATGCGGCTTTTTTATACGAAGAATAAAACTTTTTTCCTAAAAAAAAAAATCACTTTTTATACATTATGTCACTTTTCACACAAAAATTTAAATTTTTTGACTGGGGTTTCTTAACAAATCCGGCATCTTTGGTAACCAGTAGTCGCACTTTAACTTAACTTAATATTACACTATCATTAGCAAACACACCTCGTTAAGATTTTGTTTTAAGTGAAGTAATAAAATATTTTTATTTTTTATTTATTTTCTTGTCTTCAACATTTTCATTTCAAGTCTTCTAGATATTGTTTATTAATGTTACGGCTGCTACTTTTAAATCAAACTCGCGCAAATGTAGACAAACTGATTTTATAAAAAAAAAAATATAAAATATGAATGTCAGTTCGTAATAGTTTATGTTGCAATTAATTACATTTTTTGTGCAGCCGTATGATAAAACAAGTTATATTTTTATAGTTTTTGCGAAATATTAAAAACAAATTGCAAAGAATTTGTAATTAAAGTTGAAACAAAATCCTTGATTTGATTGCAGAGAGACCTCAAAATTGGCTTGAGAATTATTTTAGAGAGTTAATGGAAATTTCGAAAATGATATTGAGTATATCTGGGTTCACAATATGAAACTTTTCTTTCCGAAAGTCTGAGTTTATTGGTAAGAGGGGAAGAGAGCAGGCTATTCCTCTCCCCATCTCCCCTTCTTAACCATAAACTCAGACTTCCTAAAAGAAAACTTTTTTATGTGAATCCACACTTAGGATAGCTTAAAATGCGATTATTGGAATAGGATGTGATATTTGATAAATATGCGGTAATCTGCAAATATAGGGTGATTCAAGGAGGAGATACTTTTTTCAATAGCCTTTTTTTGACAGATCACGTGTGAGTCGTGTCATGCTGTCATGGTATTTTTGTTTAGTGTTGTTTGGCATTTCATATCGCTTCGCTCTATGGGCTCTTGAAAAGTTCCAAGAAGATCCGACGTTTTCGAGGCGACCATTATCGTGCCATGATAACCGTCTATTTGATGCCTAAAATTGAAGCTCGTGATCTCGGCGACATTTAGTTTCAGTAAGACGGCGCCACTTTCCACACATCGCATCAATCAATGGATTTAATTTAATTTCACGTTTTGGGCCTGTCGATTGGCCACAAGATCGTGTGATATCCCACCGCTTTACTTTTTCCTGTGGGGATATGTAAAGTCTAAAGTTTATGCGGACAAACCCGCAACGATTCAGGCCTTGGAGGAAAACATTACGCGTATTATTCGCCAGTTAACAGTCGAAATGGTCGAACGAGTCATCGAGAATTGGACTCAACAGATGGACCATTTGCGACGTAGCAACGGCCAACATTTGATATATGTACATAATCTTCAAAAAATAAATGCCAAAGAATGTTTTTTTAAATGATAACAAACATTCCCCATGAAATTTGAATTTTATGTGTTTTTTGCTTTAAAAAAGTAGGGAACCTCGAAATTGATCACCCTATATTTTTACCTAAGCCCGTGCCTTTCGTTAGTGATATTTCCCAGTTTTGTTAGAGAAAAGAATAAAAATATTTTAAAAATTTAAGGATTTATCTCTCGACCTAATATTATTACCAGTGGTGTATCGATTATGTATATCATTTTTCCTTTTATAATTGCCTTAAAACTTAAGAATTTTTCACACTTTTAAATCGTTTTTTCTCTCTTTATTTAAAACAGATTTTCTACTTTCGTTTTGGCATATTTCCATTTTGTTTCATGGCCTGCTCTCTATTTATTTGTTTCCATATTTGCTTCTTGAACACATTCCACTACTGTTCTTTTTTTTTTTAATTTTTGCAGTTTATCATGATTTTTGCTAATTTCTTTTTTTTTTACATAAACACACAATCTTTCACATAAATACACATTTTACACACTTGAAATCAAAGAAAAATTTATTTTCTTCGTCTTTTTTTTAGATGCTTTTGTTATTGCCTTAGAATCATACTTTTTGGCACCGAGTCCTTTTAACCCCATTTTACTTAAAGTGCTTTCTTTAAGTGCTTTTTCATTTAGTTACTTTTCCTATCCACAGATCTCCTCTTCTCTGTGTTAAATGAATATTTAACTTTCATCCTCATATTCCTTCAAAGCTATTCCTGATACTTTACAGGCTCTTTGCCTCTTAACTGAACATGACACTTCAAATCGATTACGAACAGCAAAAGCAGCCCAAGAGAATCAGACAAAAAGTTTATTGAGCTGGAGTAGAGATTCCCATTGGGTTTTGCTTAAATGTTTTTGTACTTTTTTATTTTTTTTTTAAATTTTTTTTTTGAGATTTCGTGCTTTAAAAACTGACCCTTTAGCAGATTTAACTTTTTCACGGATTTCACATATTCGTTCCACTATTATTAGAAACAATTATGCAGAAAATTATTTTTTTTTTTTAATTTTGACAATAAAAATTTTTTTTTTTTTAAATATGAAAGTCGATCTCTTGAATAAAAACGATATTCGCCAACAGGCCGAACTTCCCCAGTAGTGGTCTTAAATAAGCTCTTGAAGATGACTTCTTAAGATCTGCCTTCCCGCAAAACCCAACGGGCTAATGACTTCCATGAAAACAAAACGTAAATCTGGAAGTTAATTCTGGCAATCGTGATCGAATACTTTTTCGTTTCGAAAGCAATTTTATTTTTAAGCCTTTTAGTCGCTACTGAACGAATCTGAATTATTTGTTCAGTGTTGTGAAACTGAAAAAATAATTTCGATTCGTTCAGTACGACCGAAACAATTAAAAATAAAATTACTTTCGAATAGAAAAAGTATTCGATAACGACTGCCAGAAATAGCCCCCTGGTCAGCCGTGACCTCAAGAGATCTGTCAATTTTGAACTCTGCCTAATTCCAGGTATTGACTGCACCGGATTTCCCCAAGGATGCAACGCCAAAAGGAATATTTTTTAAAGGTGGAAGGAGATTGTTAGCGCGTACAATTTTTACGCACTATTAGCACGTAATTAGGCTGTATTTCGGTAATAACGAGTCGAGAAAATGATAATATAATAATGATAATAATAAATGCTTTAAATTTTCCATTCGTTGAAATTGTTTCGCTAAACTTTCTTTCAGTAAATTGTTTATTTCACGAGCAGCCCGACATGTGGTACTATCCTGCTGAAACCAAATTTGTTCTAAATTCATAATATCAAGCAAACAAGTTGTTGATTTTGCATCTATTACCAAAATGATTATATTTTCAATAAATGATATTTTAATTTTAATTAAAAAAGTGATCAAAAAACTTTGAAATTTTAAACAATGTGTTAATTTATTTAAATAAATATTGACAATTCCCAACAACAATTCTACATGTTTAAATTATTTTATTTTAAACGAAAAAAGTCAATTAAGATTTTTTGTTATTTAATTAAAATTTTAATTAAAAATTTATTTCAAAACAACTAAAATGTTAATTAAATCAAAATTAAATTTTTAAATTTTTTCAGCTAAAAAAATTATTGATTCAATTATCACATTAATTAAATTAAAATACTTTTTAAACCATTTTTTTAATTGATAAAACACTTTTTTCTGTGTACATGTATCCAATACTCTTGCCCTCCAATTAAAGCAAAAAAGTTAGTAAGCCTGTCTTTTTACCGCTCAACGTTGCACAGTGGGACCGAATCCGAATATAGCTGAACAAAATTTTTTGATGGTCAGTCTTTATGGTTTTGGAGCAGCTGAATTCGAAAAAATAGTTTAAAAATTCTAGCTCAATTTTTTTTAGGAAATACGATAGAGTTCGCTATTGCGAACTTTGGCAGTATAAAGTTTTCATATAAAATTAATAAATTCGCATAGTTTTTAATGTTTTAGCCTCAAAACAACCGATAACTGTCAAATAAGTTGTCACAGACGACAGTGCTGCCAAATTCTCTAAAAAACACCAGGGGGCTAATTCTGGCAGTCGTAATCGAAAGCTTTTTCGATTCTAAAGCAATTTTCAGTCGGATCGAAATTATTTTTTCAGTGTCGTAAAGAAATTACTTCAGTTTTCACAACATTGAAAAAATAATTTTGATCGACATAAAGAAAAAGGATTCGTCGATCACGACTGCCAAAATTAGCCTCCAGATATTTGCGAGACTAACACTAATACCTACAAAAATTTCTTATATTATTTAATAGGCTTACATTTGTAAACAAAAAAGTTTTAAGAATTCATGTCCGAAACAGAATAACCGATATAATCAATAACTCAATTCCACAAAAATTATGTTACCGATCCCTAAAATGAAAACCCTTAAAATTTTCAAAAAGAAAACAAAATCATGCATCTTTTGATTTTTTTTCTTTTCCATAGTTTTTCTTCAACTTATTTCTAGCGTCGCTTTTAATTTTCCTCTTCCTCACATTTTCTCTTTCTGGACAACGGCAGTAAAATCGAAAGAAAAAAAGTGGCAACACAAAAAAACTTTTAAAAGCCTGTTAATTAAGAGTTTTTAACAAAATATTTTGTAAGTTCAAAAGGACAATTTAAAGAAGAAATTGCTTTAATTGAAATAATATAATAAATTTACAATAGTTGCAGTTGCATCCAAAAAAAAAAAAAAAAAAAAAAAAAAATACGAAAAGCTTAACAATTACAAAAGAAAGAAAAGGAAAATTGTAAAAATTGGCAATTGAATGCCGAGAAATGGAAGTGCAAATAAAAACTAAACATTTTGTTAAACAACTTTTAAATGCATTAAATTTATAGAAGCATTTGCCCTTTTTTCTTGTTGGAAGTTTTTGGGAAAACTTGGGGAAAATGTTGAGAGATGTGGAAAATTTTATGAAAATAAGCAAGTTTACAAAACAACAGCAACTTTTGAAATGTATGAAAATATTTTGTTGTAGAACTTGTTTGATAAAGAGAATTTTCCGGTTTGTCAAGTTGCAGAGAGTTTTATAACTTTTCCCTGGCTTCGATGAAACAACCTGTGGGGAAACCAGGAAAATCTGGCCCATTATATATGGCAAAAGCATTCGGCTGACATTAAAGCTGTCCAGACCTCACCTCAGAAACTTGATTGCAGTTATAGCTGGCCATTTGCCTATTGGGATCTACGCCCAGAGGCTGGAGCTCCTTTACAATGAGCTTTGTAGAAGTTGCGATGACTACGACGAAGACAAGATGTTCAGTTGACTCCTCTTCTTCCTAGTCATCACAACTTCTACAAAGGTCATTAAAGAAAACTGCCTGGACCAAAGGTGATTTTATTTTAGGAATTAAATGATTTTATTATTTAAATTTTTAAACGAAATAATTTCTATTTTATATCTGCTTGACGTAGAGCATTTTACTAAAAAAAAATTTTATTTAACCTGTAGACAATTTTGTGGACAGTTTTAACTTCCCACCAAAATGAAAACTTAAGTTTAATATTTGAAAGGGTATAAACATTTGTATCGAATTTCGACCTCAGTCTTTAATAAGAGTTTCTTTAATTTCGAAATCGAGAAACGATAACAACTTTTGTCTTTTATTAATATCATATTGTCTATTATTAATACTGGTCTTTTAAAATCATAAACTGGGTTTGGAGGCTGTCCGGCCACAATTTACAATATATGTAATCCCCCCAAAGTGAAGGCTGGATCCGCCTTGGGGTAAGTCAGTGGAACTTTGTAGTTGAGTAATATAAGATTTGGTTTAAGTGTGCCCATTCGGCCGCCACAGTAGGGATTTGCAAGAAAATATTTGCATTCGGTAGAAGAGTAGAAAAGCTTATTGACAACAGTGATTTATACGCACCCTGTTTAATCAAGAAAAATATAACTTTAGTGCTGGTTCGCTGCCTCTATATAACGAATTTTGCGCACGCATTTGATTCGTAAGCCCACAAAGTTCAGTTGGTACAAAAATGTGAGGATAAGCGACATGCCGAACAGCCCTCCCAAGCATTGAATTAATTGAGGACGATAGTGGAAAGAAAAGTTGCACAAAAATCTAAGGAAAATACCTCTGCAATATTTTTACAAGGCCATCTTAATAATAGAGTTTATTCGAATAGATTTGAAACAATTGACGTCTTAAAAGACAACACTTGGCGTCAAATTGGCCAGGCTGAGTCATTATTATGAAAGACAACGTTTAAATGTATGACATTAAATTATAAAAATGCTTTGAGCGATTGTTCGATTAATATTGCTGATATTATTTTTTTTACTGACTTATTATTTCATATAAAACAAAAACAAACACTGAAAGAAACGTGAGTGCAAGTGTCTCCAAGTACCAGTTTTGCCGACTATTTTGGTGACTTTTTGCCGATATTGTCAACGAAGTGTCTACAATTTTTTATATGCCTTTAATACGGAAAAGAATTTTGTTATGAATTCCTTTTGTTATTTATTTGTTGTAATAAAATAATTAAATTTTAAAAAAAGAAATTCTCAATACGACATATACTTTAAATAAGTGCCAAAAGTGTAGACTAAATTTTTTAAATGTACTAGTGATTCTCTGGTTCCAATGTCTACATATGGCCGCAAAAGAACTACCTAGCCAATAGTACCAACGTCAGTAGTAGATTTTCAATGACACGCACATTTTAAATGCTCTATAGTAAATAACATTGTCTGGGGTAAAAAAGTCACTAGTGCTAGTGACTGTGTCACACTGGGGAACCGCGGCCAGATTGCTTAATTTTAAACGCACTTTACAAAGTTCTTAAAATTTCTGAAACAATATGGACCAGTTCCGATTTCTTTACGTAATGACCAATTTCAAAAAGTTTAATACCTAGCCCATAGTGTGATCTAGAATGTTTTTTCGGATCTTCTGAAAAATTTTATTTCAAGTGATTTAAAGACATTAAGAGGTTACCCGTGAAAACCAAAGATATGACGCATAAAATATGACAAAATTTTATGATGATGTTCGTCATTGGATTGATGTCCTTTTTTTTTTTGCCTTATTGATGCCATTTGTAAGAACATTAATGTCACAATTCAGATGTTAGGGCATCATCAAAATGAAGATGCATTTTGCTATAAGTGTAGCTCTCCATTGTTAAGGGATTTTACTTTGTACTTATTTATTTCCCAAACGTCAAAGCAGAGCTGACATTTACCGCCCGGTGATGTGTAACACCTCTTAGGGGGCGTAATAATCCATCATTAATATGAAGATTCATTTTTCTATTTGTGCAGTAGTGAATTAGTAGAAATTCACTAGTGATATTTTCTACAGGGAATTCTCAAAAATTTGTTTTTGTTTCAAATGTATTTGTTAAATTGGCAGTTATTTTTATAAAAAGCCTTCCCGTCGAACGAAAAAGATTCTTCTCCTAAATATGGGGAAAAGTTTCTTCGCTTATGAAAATATTCCGGTAATGCCGGTCTTCGGCTAGGCGGAATTGAGTCTTTTTTGGGTATACAAAAGCTTTAGTTGGTATTGGACGCGTAAAACGGGGTTTTTTCTCTGCGAATAAAGAAAGGCGGCTTCACTTATAAATTTTTTTTATCGCAGAGCTGGCCTTTGGCTGTGGTACGCGTCTCCTTGGAGTTAAGAAAATGCTGCTTTGCTTAAAATACTTTATTTTAAATAGCCTGCAGAAGAGTTTTGTTTTTATTATCAGCTATTCAATTGTTGTCAACTGTACAAATGGTAGCAAAATTAAATCTCTTTTTTTAAAAAAGACAAAATTAAAATCTCTTTTTTAAAAAATAAATTCGCAAAATTTGATTGTAGATTAAATTAAAGTTAATCAGCCATTTAAATACAATGTATTATAAATGATTTTATTTTCAGTCCCTTAAACGAAAATATGTAAACTTTGACTTATTCGCCAGAAAGAAATATCTTCAAATTGTTAACACACTTAAGAAAAGCAACCACTTTAAGCCTCTCCCTTGTACCTGGTAAATGTTATCAGTTGTAGCAATTTTTTTTTTTTAATTTTAATAGTTTTTTCTACTTTTCTTGCTGTTGTAGTTGCCAGGTTTTTTTTTTTTTTTTTGGTTTTTTGCTAAAATATAATTTAACATAATGTTTGCCATATGTAACGTGACTCACGTACTTGAGTTTTTGTAGTTGAATATTTTTTTTGTTCAATTGAGTCCGTCCATTAACTGCAAATTTTTCTAATTGTTAAACTCTCAATTGTTGGCAAAGGAGAAAAAAAATCTGCAAAAAAAAAAAAAAAAAAATAGACAGAAGGATGGACAGACAAAACAAAAAAGAATAAATAAAATAAGAACATACATTTGTTACATTACAACAAACACGGACAACAACAATAACATTAACAAAATAAAAACAACAATTTATCTTAAAATTGTAAAACGAGAGTTAATCTTAAATCATGATCACTGATCTACAACAAGAACTTTTTGTAGTTAAGCAACAAACCAGGAACAGAAAAAATTTAACAAATACGAAAAATAAATAAAAAAATAAATAAAACTGTTTTAAAACTACAACAAAAACAAACATACAAAAAAGACAACAACATGATTAAACAATTCGCATTTGTTGTTAAAACTATTAGATTAAAACAACAAAAAAAGGGTAAACTTTAAACTTTTTTGCAGCTTTAAAAAAAACTGCTGGCTGTAAAGCCCGCATAGAC
The DNA here is from genome assembly GCA_943735925.1 of Pollenia amentaria. Classification (NCBI taxonomy): domain Eukaryota; kingdom Metazoa; phylum Arthropoda; class Insecta; order Diptera; family Polleniidae; genus Pollenia; species Pollenia amentaria. Next base: position 202,800,518 of record OX031009.1, on the reverse strand, counting down.
CCTCATGTCTGACAAAAGTTTTATTCTCTGGTGCTGCTGCTGTTGCAGTTTATCTTGCATTGCGAAAATGATCCGTGCCCAATAAATAAACTACTCAGCGAAACCCGAAAAATTGTTTGGTCATCGTCGTTGTTGTTCCTTCTAATGTTTCACAATTTGCTTAATAGTTTTTCTTCGATCTTAAAACAAAAAAATTTAAAACAAATTTGACAAAAACTTTAACGAAAAAATAATCAGCCAAAAAAAAAACCAATTGAAGCGAAAATTTTACGTTTAACAACGACAAGTAGTTTTTTTTCGCAAACTTTACAAAACAATTTTAAACGTTTTGCTTTTAATTTTATTTGTATTTATATTTATTTGTATTTAAACCACCATCAGCCAGCACCTCAAAGATGATGATGTTAAAAAAGAAAAAAAAAAAAATAATATAAACATACTCGTATATGTATTATAGGTGGCGCTGTTTGTTAAGTTTTTACTCATATGCCATTTGGTACGTAGATTAAATTTCGTTTATGTAAAAGAATTTGATCATAATAATTAAAAATACTGGATTTATAACACAAAACTGTGGAATGCACAATGGAGAACAGATGAAAATCATGATACAATTGTACTTTGTTTTGTACATTTTAGCCCCTGTTGGTACCGTGGTACTACCGCGGCTTCATTTTTACAATTTGAAAATCCAAACGTTTCGCTATGTGGGAACAGTAATTATGTTCTCTCTAATTTTTTTCCTTTTTTTCTTCTTTTTAATGTACAGCTTTTGTGTTTTAGTTGCAACGTGTTTCGCGTCTGTAATGATTTTATGTGGTGTACAAAACTTAGGCCCGTTTTCACAACTAACCAATAGTCAAAAAAAAGACTGTCTGCCATATAAAAAGTGTTTCAAAAGGTTTATCCTATCTCGAAGGATAAAGTAAAATGGTAATTATGGAACAATTTTTATACGACCGATAAAATAAAATCTTACCTTTGGCTATCGATAAGTTTTGAAAACGGATCTTAAAATAATTAATTCTTGAAAACGAAGAGTAGGGTTTCTTCAAATTAAAATACAAATTATTCGAACGAAAAACGAAGATTAAATTATTTTAAAATACAGTGAACTCGCGATAATATGAACACCCCAAAATATGAACACTTATATTCTTGCATTGACAACTCTAAAATATTAACTTCTGCGAAAGCTTTAAAATATGAACAACTTATAATTATATTTTTAACGTATTTTATTTACGTATACAGTGCTTAAGTCTAAATTAACAGGGTGGTGGATAAATTTTGATTCAACTGTATAATAATTGGGGAGTTTTTCCAGCTGCTTGCTTTAAAATTGTCTTCAAATGTCAATCAAAATGTCTTGCATAGAACATTTAGGAAAAGGTGTCAGTGTTACTAATTAAGCTTATAAATTTGTGGTGAAATATTCTACAATATGTGTACAAAAAATAAAAATGCTAACAATACTTTTATTTGACCTGGAAAAAGAAAAACGTGAGGCCTTCCGAGTACCCAAAAATTGAAAATGCGTTCTCCGGATGGTTTTTGAATATGGGAGACAAAAAGATCACTGTTAGCGGACACGGAAAATATTTTTGAGGGGCAATTAGTTGCCATTCGTAAATATGAACAATCTTGCAAAAGCGAACTGGCGTGGTTATATTAGTTCATATTATCGCGAGTGCACTGTATTACGATTGTAGGACAAGTAAGCAAGTAAAGCCGTAGGCTGAACCACTTCGGGAAGAGTGGATCAAACAATTTCCATAGTTAGAAAAGGAAAAGGGAGGTCAAAGGATAACATGTACTAATTGCAAAATATCAACAACGAGTGATCTCGCTCATATCAAAATACATTCTTCACGGTCTAAAGCAGGGGTCACCAACTGGCGGACCGCGGTCCGGATCCGGACCGTAGACCTATTTTATGCGGACCTTGTGTTAACAATTAAAAATATTTTACATTATGTAACAACCAATTCATGAGAAATGTTATCGTCTCTACATCAGCCTTTGGTGCTGATTTCTTACCATTGTATCATTCACCAAACGGTGCTTTGCTGCAATCTCAATCTTAATCGCGAGGTAACAATGCAAAGAGTGATGAAAATAATAAATTTTCTTTGGGCAAAATCAGCACTGAAACTATTTCTTGACGAAGTGGATGCTCAATATGACGATCTGTTATTGCATAATAATGTGAGATGGTTAACCCGGCGTTTACACATTCAAGTGCAAGTTCGAAAAACTCAATACACTCACACATTTTTACTAACACCATCACATTTTTCGCACTTGCAGCCCAACTTGCAAGAGAATTTGCTTGCAAGTAAATTTTTGACACTTGCAGCAAGTAAAATGACAAATAAAGAAACAGTGTTACCGTGGATGCATTTGGTATCAATTTACTAGTACTTAGTAATAAAAAAATTATGTTTATTGTTGATTTTCTGTGTGTTTTTAAGAATAAATAACAAAATAAAAACACTACTACAAAGCAACACATCTTCATTGTATTTTAAAACATAAATTGCAAGCATTTAAGAAAAAAAAAATTTTAATCAAAATATTTTCACAGAAATTTTATGATACAGGTAACTACGGCAATACTGGATTCACATATTTTAAAAATAAACATAATTTTTTCATCAAGATAGACCAAAAATAAAATAAAGAAATAATTAAATTATTTATTTTAAATATTATTAAATAAATTGCGTGATAACATTAACATGATAATTTTTTTTTTTTAATCCCAAAATGAAGCCTTTTTCATAAGATGTTTACGCTTTAAGAACATTTTGAAAATTAACTTACAGCTGACTGTGTAAACACTCAAGCTACTTGCAAGACATTTGACTATTTTTGCGCCATTTTCGATGATAATACATATACACTACTTGCAAGTAATTACTTGCATGTGTTAAGGCAGGGTAAGCAAAGGCTGTGTTTTACATCGATTCTTCACTATTTTAGAAGACTTCAAGACATTTCTTTTTAAAATTGATCAAACGTCAAAAAACGATTACTTAAGTTTTCTTAGCGATAAAGAAAACGTAACTTCCATTGCTTTCTTATCAGATATTCTTAAACACATCAACGATCTGAACCTTAAACTTTAGGGCAAAGGAAAGCTTGGTTTCTTGTCAAGAGCTTCGGATAAAATTAGTTTGTGCTAATAAATACACAGAATTAAAAAAAATTTGCCTTGAAACTTCTCACTTTGTTTGGGTCAACATATGTTTGTAAAGCAGCATTTTCTAAGATGACTTCATTAAATATAAATTCCGTAACAGACTTGCCGATGAACATCTCCAAGATTTAATGAGAATAGCCTGCACAAGCTTTACTTCAAACTTCAGACGGATAGTCCCAGACAAAAAATTAAATTTTTCTCATTAATATTGTAAAAACTATTAGTACTTACTTCTTTTTATTCAAAGCATTTGTCTATTATTTAATAAAATAATGCACCGAAACCCATTCGTTTTATTTGTCCATTGATGCAGTATCTAAACATATTATTTAAATAGTTCAGTTTATTACCTTCCGGACCGCGATTTTTTAAAAAACGGACCCCAAATGAAAGTAGCTTGTGACCGCTGAAGTATCCAGTCTAAAGTATGAAAAATTATATGTTTAAGGAGTTGTAACAGGAGTGCTCTCTATTCTACAATAATCAGCCAATGTCACTCGAAATGGACTACACGATCCTGCTATTTTCAATTTGATACAAATAAAAGATTTCTTGAAATCAACAAATTAGTATTGCTTTCATTTTAAAATTATTTTATAAATATTTTTTTTTATTTAAATGTAACTAGAACTGCAATGAATAATGTATGCCATATTTATTGAGCTTGTGAATTTTTAAACACATTTTGGCACCGTCATGGTATAAAAAGTTCCTTTTTTTTAATAGTTGGTACAAAACCATAAAAGCCATTTCCCATCCCTGCAATGGATTGTGTATATTTTATACACGGTTTATTTCTTAAAAACTTATTAGAAGTGTTGGACCTTCTTCTCTTACTTGGGTAGCGTTATAAAAAAGTCTGGTGGCTCTAAGGAAGTATTTAATACAAATGTGAAATCGATAACTTACTATGGCTGTGAAACATGGAATGCTGCATCGCGATATGTCCAAAAGTTGGAAGTATTTATGAAAAATCTGATCACGAAAGGATAAGGACCGAAACGAATCATGTACAATGCAGCATCAATTAAGAAATGCAAGTGGAACTGAATCGGCCACATTCTACCCCGACCACAAACGTTAACGACTTGAATCCTCAGCGCAAACGAAGCGTTGGGAGACCCGTACATTAATGGAGACGTTAAATTAACATCGAAGCTGCTATCATGAACAAAAGCGGTGTAGAAATTAAACTTCTTGCGGAAAATAAATCACGTTGGAACGTGTTTGTGGGGCCTTACCCTCCTTCTAGGAAAGACGGGAACGTATTTATGGAGTTTTGGAGTGCTAACAAATATAAGTAATTCACATATAGTTATTGCCTCAAAAATCTTTTAATTTCGTGAAAACAAAGCATTATTTGCGGAAACTTTGAATTAACTTCTTCAAATTAAGCAAGTAAGAAAGTAAAGTCGGCCAGGCCCGACCATATGATACCCTACACTACATACATTTAGAGTGTAGCAGCCAGAAAATTAAAAATTAAAAAATTAAAAGATCTTTGTGCCGATTATTATTTAGATATCTTCATATACAAGAAACTTTTTTTGTCTTTATGTGAGGGGGGAGGGAGGGTTATATAGGATCTTTGTTAAATTCTGGATCTACCAATACAAAAATGTCCCAACTTAGGTGCTTTCACCAAATGTTAACGCCATATCAATATTTATAAGGAAGCTATGGCATTAAAAGCTTTTTCCGGGAGTAGTTGTTTTATGGGAGCTATGGTCAAATATGAATCCAATAACAAATTTTTAAGATGATTAAGACTACAACAAAATGTTTTGGACCAAATTTAATATAAATATCAACATAATAAAATGGACTCTATTCCGTAACGAAGCTTGTATGAGAGCTGTGTGAAATTTTGGACCGATTCTCCCCATTTTCAATAGCCTTGGTCCTTGTGACAATGAGAACCAATGTACCAAATTTTATAAAATTAACTTTTCGCAGAAGGTTCACATGGACTGCCAGACGGACGGACGGATATCGTTACATCGATTTTAAAATGTATTCTGAGTCGTTCGATAAACTGAAACGTGGGTTAAGGAACAATATTTTACAGACTGCGAACATCAGCACAAATGCATAGAAGAATAGCTTAATCACTTAGCAAAGCTCGTCCTGAATGACTTCCATTAACTTCAACGTAGAGACAACAGGAGACAAATACTGAATAAGTCTACATAAAATGTTTTGAAGACGATAAATTGAAGCCATTACTCCATGAAAATTCTCTGCCAAACTCAAGAAGAACTTGCAAAATCATTAAAGTACTCAACCAGCAATTGTTGCACGTTTTTGAGCGACAGAATTCATCGAAAAACAAAGAAAATACCAACCGCCCCCAAGTGTGAGCGCAACCAACACATCCAGGTTGCAATTTTCATGCATAATCCGGAAAGATTGTACACACACTCGTTGCTTAGGAGCCGGAGCTATCTTACCTCTGCTGCATTTGGAAATATAGCAGCCGCATCTGTTAAGTAGAAACAGCACCTAGGGATGATTCGTCCCTCAGACCTTCCTAAGGTTTTGGGTAGTAAATTACCACGTGGTCCCGAGAGTATCTTTTCAACGGAAAAGCGAAACTTTCGCAAAGACAATTTTTTAGATAGACGGAAAGCATTTCCCGAAAGAAGCATAATAACGCAGGCATCCACCAATAGTCAGTCCGCTGCCGTGCTACAGGGGCTACTGACTACCGTGCTACCATATAGGATCTCTGGCCAGCCGCGATCGCAATAGATTGTTAATATCTCCAGAGATCTTTCAATTTAAGATTTTTGCCAGGTATGGACTGCACCTGATTTCCCCTGAGAATTTAACATCAAAAGGTGAAATTTCCTTTAAATTATCCCTATAAACTCCTGGGGAGGAATCATTACTGGCGATAAGAAACGGAACCATTACGGCAAACCGAAGAACAAGAAATGGTATGTAGAACCTGGCAAACCAGCCGAATCGTCGCCAAACCCGAATATCCCTTGCGCTAAGGCAATACTGTGTATTTGGTGGTGGGACCAGAAGGGTCCATCCATTACGAGCTGCTATAATCGAGAAAGGCGAAAAAAAAAATGAGCGATTAAGGCGATTTTTAAGCGATCAACTCCAGGAATATACTCGGCAACATCTTGGAAGATCGGTTAAAAACGATTTATAAAATCGTGTCTGGGATGTTTTGCCATACCCACATTTTTAAATTTAATATTATTAAGAAAATTGCAGATAATCAAGAGAAACAGGTTTTAAAGTTTCTTATGAAGTTTAATCACTTTATGACCGTATTCGTCTTCCAGGTTTTAACTGTTCTCAAAGCTTAAAGCTTTAAAGTACCGACATATTCACACACTTTCCCTTTCCCACTCTTTTACAAACTGTTGAGGGAGATTTAAGTGTGTTAAATTTAATTTTTTCTCTCGCCAAGTAATTTTCCTATCATGACACATACTCTATTACGTATAAATGTCCGTTCATCTGGCTGTCTTTCTATATCTATGTGGTTGACTTGTGATACTTTAATTTTCTTTAAAAGTAAAACTCAACTCTGCTTATAGAGTTTGGAAGGTAATATTAGAGATTTTTTTCTTCATTGAGTTTTAAAATGTTTAATGATTGAAAAATAACATGAAAATCGTGCAAAAGTTTCGGTAAACTATTACAGAAAATTATTTTAAAGTTAGCACAAAGTTAGATGAATTTAAAGCGCCTGCTTAAAGTGCTTTAAAGTGACTGCACTCATAAGCATTTTAAGAAGGCAGGAGCGTTAAGGGACAACATAGGAAAGGGGTATTTTTAAACTCCTTCAATTTAAAGAGAATTATGTAAGTTTTGTTAAAAGAAATTTTAATATTTGCTTTAAAAATTTAAATATTTTTTGTCATACTCCCCTTTTATTGCCGATGTCTGTGATGTTTCTTCACATACTTTTTTTGCTGGCTAACTTGTGATTGTTATTTTTTTTTTTTTTTTTTGTAGATTTTGCAAGTTTTCGTCTTGCTTCCATCTCTTATATTTCATTGCGTCATTCAACAAATTTTCAAATTCATGCAATTTTTCATCGTATCAGACATCGATAGCATTTCATTGCAATTTGATTGCCTTAAATTGAGTTGAGAAAATTTTTGCCAATAAAATTTTCAAAAAAAAAAAAAAACCAAAAAAGGGAAGGCAGGAGGCAACTTGCTATAATCCACAGCAATTCATGCAACATGTTTAGTCAATCGTCTGCAACGTAGCAAAGTAATTGTCTAATGTTTTGTTTTTTTTTGTTCGTATTTTTTTCTGGTAGTGTGTTGCACTCTAACAATCAAAAAACGTTTTAATGTTGCGGCTGAAGCTGCAATTCGTTGTGCATGATTTTTTTGAGTTCTTTTGTCTGCATTTTAGGGGGGGGGCCTTTTGGGGGCGCGTTTCTTTTGTTGTGGTTTTTATAGTGAGTGATATTTCTTTAAGTATTTTATATTTGATTTGAAGGACAACCAGACGAATAGTTATTCATATAATAGAAAAATAATAACATTAAAGTGTTGGTTTTAGGCATGGTCGGCATTTTGGTTTGTTTACACTTAAAGAAATTCATGTTTGCAGTTTTATGGAAAACATACTAAAATTAAACATTTTTGAAGAAACGATTTTTTTTTAGAAAAAAAAACCAATTTTATTTTCTAGAAAATTTTTTTACACTAAATTTTTATTCAAAACTTTTCTACAGAAAAAAGTCTTGTGAGTTTTTCTATAAAATAATTATCATACAAACCTTTAAAATACAAAAAACTCTTATACATTATATTTTTGATAAAAAGTTTTCTTACAGTAAGACCCCTTTCAGACGCGGCAGGTTAGTTGCGCAAATCATTTGCCGAGTACAACAAAGTCTGTACTCAATTTATTCCCCTTAACCCGACCTTGCCGGGTTTGTTGCGCAAGTAACTTGCCGAGTCTGAAAGGGGCCTAAGTAGTTACTTTATAGAACAAACTGTTTCGTACAATTTTTTCCTTAGAAAAAATATTTCTACTTACCAATAGAAGAACTGTTATACAGAACTCTATTTAAAAAAATATTTTGCTTAACGTTTTCTAATGCAAAATCTCTTATACAGAATATATTTGAGAAAAAAACTTCCTTACAGTAGTTGTTTTATAGAAAAAAAACCATTTTGTACAACGTTTTCCTTAGAAAAAACCTTTACTGGCCAATAGAAAAACACTTATACAGAAATATACTTAAAAAAAATTATTTTGCAATGTTATGTTCTACTGCAAAAACAAAAACACAAAATATTTTTCTATAGAAAAACTTTTATGAAAAACTCTTTAATAGGAAAAACTTGTATACAAAACTTTTTCTATAAAGAAAACTCTTATTGAATATCTTAAAGAATTAAAAATTTTTCTTTAAACCTCCATTTTTTAAGTGTAACTCCATTTCAATCTTATTATTCAATGACGAAGATCTTTATTTTACTTGTTGTGTTGCGGTTGTTTGTTGCCTCAGTTGCCCCCTTCAGATTATGGCCACAAATCGTATAAAAATGAAATTTTTAAACAATTTTGATTGTTTTCGATTTTCATTCCTTAGTGATTTTTCTATTCACTTTTTGCCCAAAATGACGTAACTGAGCTTTTATTTGTAAATGATGTAGATGTTGTTGTCTGTATTCGTTGCCACTTTGCCCTCAGGTGTGATATTTATTTAGTGTTTATTTACCACAAACAATGAAAAGAAATAATAATAAAAAAAAAATAAATTCACTTTTCTTTAAAAGACAACACCATTTAAACATCGAAAAAAAAAACGGAATAATTTTGGGTTTTCATGTGAATTTGGCTAAAGAAAAAAATAAAAACTGATTTTCCCTTCCTGCCTCTAATTTTCGTAAAAAAATGATTTGTTTATTGTATTTTTTTTGCAGTTAAATAGGAAAAATAAAATAATAACTGTTGTTTTAACTGTCGTTTTCAATATATTTTCACAATGATGAAAATAAGGAATGGAATCAGTAGTCATAGCAAATGATATTCATAGACCGTCAAGAAAGACAAAGTAACGTTGGGTTATTTAAGGCCTTTTTTAAAAAACTCTTATACTAATTATCCATTGATACAGAGGCATATACAATTTTTTTTAAGGATAAAATTCATGTACAATGGAGAAAAACTTGATTAAACAAAATTTTCTATTAAAAAAATTATTGCACACAATTTTTTTTTTCTTATAGAAAAAGACAAAGTTGTGCATAACAAGTTTATTTTATAAAACAATTGTGAAAAGGATTTTTAAAAAAAAAACTTCTTATTCACAATTGTTTTCATTAAAAAACTCTTAAGGACCAACTATAATGTGCATAAACTTGCTTAGACTTCTGTCATAAATAACAAAAATTCACAGGTGGCCAAGCCAACTTAAGAATATTATAGTTAGGCCTTTACTATATAGTTTCTATAGAAATAATTCTAATCCACAATTTTTTGTTTAAAAAATATTATTTATTTTTATTATTTTTTTTATTTACACAATTTTTTCTATAAAAAACATATTTTACAAATTTCTTCTTGTGTTTGGAATTGTATTTCATACAAACTTTTTTAATATAGAAAGAATCTTATTCAAATTTTTTTTTATAGGAAACAATTTTTTTCTATAGAAAATATTCTTATAAAAAATTTTCTTCTAAAGAAAAAATATTTATGCGCATGTTTGGAATAGAAAAACTCTTATACAATGTTGTGCGTAACAAATTAATTGAAATTAAATAAATAAAGAAAAAATAAATTAAATAGAAAACTCTTTATGCACAATTGTTCTAAAGAGAAAATTCTTACTCAAATTGTCTCTATAGAGAAAACTCTTCTAAATATTTTTTCAATGTGCAAAATTCTTAAATACAATTTTTTTATAGAAAAAAATTTTATACACAAATTTTTCTAAAAATCTAAAATTCACATACACAAGTTTGTTTTACAAAAGTCTAATAAACAATTGTTTTTATATAAAAAAATGTAATACATAATTTTTTCTGTGGAAAAATATTCTATATAAACTTTTAAAAAACTCTTAAAAACTATATAAAAACCCAATATTTCTTACAGAAAAGATTCAGATAAAAAAAAAATTTTTCTGTAGAAAAAACTTTTATGCGCATGCCTTTCTTTGGAAAAACTCTTATACTATCTATGCGTAAGAAATAAATTCTGTACAAAAAATTGTTGAAAGGATTTTTCCATAAAAACTTCTTATGCAAATTTTTACTCAAATTTTTTCTATAGATAAAACTCTTATATATATTTTTTAATAGGAAAACATTTTGATAGAAACAATTTTATGCACAACTTTTTAACAGAAAAAGTCTTATACAAATTTTTTTTAAAAAAAAAACTCTTAAACATAAAGTTTTCTTTCGAAAAATATTCTATTAAAAAAAATGCTGTCCATAAGGTTTTCCTAAAAAAACAATCTATAGAAAAACTATTATACACAACTTTTATTATAAAAAATTGTTTATACACAATTTTATATAAAAAAATTTCTTTTAAATAAAACATTTTTTTTAAACTCTTCTATAAAGTTTTTTATAACTTTCTGCAAATATACAGCTTTCGCCCATACTTTTGCAGAACTTGTCCTAGTCCTTATGGAACTTGTAAATTCGATTTGTGGTTGTTTTTTCTTTTTTATTTATTTTTAAAAATAAAAGGTCGCTTGATTTTCGGTTGTTTGGTGGCTGATTTCCTTGTTGGGTGTTTTTATTTGCTTTGAACAGTTTTTTTTTTGCTTTATTTTATGCAACTAAACGTCTGATCAAAACTGACGGTGTGATTTTGACTTGTAATGCTGTTATTTTTTGTGATGTAGTTTTTGCAAATTTGTTTTTTGTGTTTTGAAATGTCAATTTGAATTTATGTTTATATGTCGTGATTTTGTATAGTTTTTCCCATATTAGTTCAGCTGTTATGATTTGTTTAATAACAAGTTATTTAATGATGATGTTTCAGGATTTTAGGAGGCTTGACGAGGACAATTTTTTCGCGCTTAGTTTATTAAAAAAGGAAAATTGGCAGGAGGCTTTGATCCAAACAAACTACATTAAAGGGTAGGAGGGGGACCATTCGCCATTTTTTTTTAAATTGCTCTCTTCTTAAAACTGCAAATGATATTTGGAAACTTGTTTGGTTTTTAAAGCCTTACATGTGTTGACTTTAATTTGAGTCCTTTTAGTCATCGGTGTACCTCCTCTTATATGTTTTTCTCAGCAATTTCTGAAGTGACCAAAAACGGCGATGCCACCCCAGCTATGGGGTGAATTCGCCATGGGGGTGGGGCAGAAACGACAGAAATAAAAAAAAAACGAAAATTTGTCGTTATATGACTATTTTTTTTTATTGTTATACTGTAATTCAGGAAACAAACAAAAATTAAGGCAAATAAATTTAGTTCTACGTAAAGTAAATAAAAATTTGTTAAAATACTTGAGATCAAAAGGCAGTCACTTTACACAAAATTAAAAAAAAATGTTTTCTAAAATTTAATAACACTACAAAGTTACTTTACGTTGTACTGCGACATATCAACATCAAATAAATATCTTGTTACAGATCAGAAAGTTCCTGGACGATAAGTTGTGTCCGGTAATCGTAAAACAATATCAGGTTTAAGAACGTGGCAAATGTCAGGAATATTGGGTTCGATGAAAGTCCACAAACTACTTTTTTTCTCAGAAAATCGACCTTTACCGAAGTTGGACTTCTTGATATTATTTTGCCAATATAACAATTAACTTTTTCTCCAGAAAATCGAACTAGTACTAAGTTTCCTTCCGTATAGCTATCATCTACAGCAAAATAACCAACAGATTTATCAGAATCGGCGTAACTTATAGTCGATAGATAAGACGAGGAAGATGTTGCAGCATAGTATTTACGATTTTTTTAGGGACTGTTTTTTTGCGCAAATCCTCTTTTTCTTCGGCTTTGTATGCTGCTGAGTTCTATCTTTTTCTTCCTTCTCTTCTTTAGATAGAGTGCATGTTAATATTTTTGATTTTCCCTTTCTGTTATTCGAATTTGACTTTTTCTTGGGAAGTGGACGAACTTGTTCTGGTGTTTTCAGTAGAGCTGGACCGTTCGTTCAATGGTTTGATGGTCAAGTTTAATTATATTTTTTCCTGAGATTACAACTATTAAAGCAAGTTTTATTTTGCCTTCATCTGAATTTCGTTGGTGTGTACACGCAGAGAAAAAACATGATTAAGAAATGGTCACTACGACCATTTTTATTCATATTTGCCTAATACGTTTACTTTAATAAATTAATTATAGTCTTAATATAACTTGAAAAATTGGTTTTTGTCCTTAACATTTTAAAATTCGCTATAATAATATTATATGGTATTTAACACCTAAAAAGTTACTATGATCTAGCTTAGAATAATAATTAATTTGTTTGATATGTTTGCTACTATAATATATATATTTTCAAATATACAATTAAAATCAGAATATTGTTGCATTCAAAAGGTATTTTTAATACCATAATTTTTGTTTGCTTTTAATTCTCTTAATGAGCAAACATTTATTGTCAAAACAGACAGCGTGTGCTTATAAAGAATATACAATTTTCTCCGTCAGTTAATCATGAATGATTACAAACTCATTAAAACATTTTTCGGGAACAAAAAGGCTCCCCGCAAAACTAACGAAATAAATTATTAAACGTTTATTGAAACAGGTAAATTATTTATATAGAATTATAAAAATATATAAATATGCAATTACTTTGCCTTTCTTGCAGCAAAAAAAAAACGTTTAACATTGAAGCCGGTATAGAAATTTTGACACAAAGTTTTGTCAATAGCCCCGAATTTTTGCAATAGCTGTTCAACAATATATTGATATAGTAGATTTCATAAAAGAAATAAAAGGTAAGTCTGTATTTGACTTTATTTTGACATGGGCACGGATAAAAATATTGAAAAGTGTTATTGCAGTCTAAGGCTACATAAATTTCTTATTTTTTGGATATATTTGCAGCACAAAACAGTATAAAATTTATAAATTAAAACACATACACATGTATACAAATGAATGTATTTAATTTTATTTTTTAATATGTACTATAATTTATTTATTAATATATGCTGTATTTTTGTAATAAAACATAAATTTTTGAAATGAAAATTTTTATTGTTTTTATTGTGAGAACTATGTAACATGTTAAAAAAGACATTTTGCATGGTGTCGGCAAATATAGAAACATGGTTTGATAGATCGTTTGCGTTTTTCTTCTGAGCATAATAAAATGGTTGAGAGAAAAATTAGGTAAAAACATTATGTCTGAACATATATTGTTGGTTAAGACGTGTTTGACACAATCATTACCACAAACATTAATGATAATTTGCGATTGTGATTGTATCAACCATGTTTTTTCTTTGCGTGTAGTCGAACTTGTTTACATTTGCAAGACCCCTTTCAGACTCGGCAAGTTACTTGCGAAAGTCTCTTGTACAACTCTTGGTTAGTAGATGTCAGTGGTAAGGTCGGGTTAAGGAGACAAAAATTGAGTACAGACTTTGTAGTACTCGACAAGTGACTTGCGCAACTAACTTGCCGAGTCTAAAAGGGGTCTTGCAAATGTATACAACTTTTTCTGATTTACAACATCTTCCACGGCGAATTCACTAGAGGGGGCCAAGTCAACGTATCGTTTTTTTCATGGTCGGTCTGCGAAAGTTTGTTAAAGTTTTTTATATAAACAAACTTTTTGTTTACTAGATGTGCCTATGACAAAAGCAGATCTCTGAAAACTTTTTGTTTACTAGATGTGCTTATGACAATCGGACCACAAAAGCAGTGTTGTTGTAGAGTTGACCTCAACCCCTTCTTATGAATTCGTCTTGCACTCCTCTAAGATGTGATCAACTGTTAAAAGACTACAAGCTTCTACATCTAACTCTATGTCACCATCTGGTGTGACCATACTGGCAAGATAACAGAATTGGTGGATTATAGCAAAGTTTTGGCCGTCTGCAGTTATCAGTTGTGCACTTTAACCATGAATAGTCAGACATTTGGTTTTAGCTGCATTTATTTTGAGGCCTGTGTCATTCAGAATTTTTTTGAATATTTGAAAAAGACTGTTCTATGTCATCTACTTTGTTTGATAGTATCCAATGGTCAACCTCATGGGCTATTTAGTTTAAGAATTATGCCATCGTACATTGTACGAAAAAAATGCTCTAATGGGTGGTCCAGCCATAATGCACGATGTAAATTGTGAGTCACATTTTAACGTTAAGTTTTTAGCCCAACTTAATTTGACACTTCTTTATTTCAGTGTTTGACAAATTCAACCATGGAGAGGTGCACAATTGAGCAGCGCGTAAAGATTGTTGAAGCCTTTTAGGAAGATGGGCGTTTAAATAAAAATGCCACCAAGCATATCAAATTGATTCACAAAGAGAAATTAATACATTTTTTACTCTTTTGTAGAGAGAAAAAATTTGAACAACATGGGTCTAAAATAAAAGCCAAAAATAGAGCTTTTCTTTGGAAGTTTCTGATAATATTCGATATGATTCGATGCTCCACTTCTAGTGATTTTCTATTGTTTTTATAAATTAAAATACAAGCTTGTTTTATTTTTTTTTGTAATTTAAATAACAAAAAGAAAATTTTTTCAAAACATAAATGAAAAAATAAGTAACAAGAAAGTACTCTATCTTTCTAATGCGTAAACTTTATATTTGCTTGTCAACAAAATCAAAATTATATTGAAAAATTTATTAAAATTGATTCCCTTAAAAATAAAGACAATAATAGAAAACAAAACATAATCTCTTACTAAAAATCTATCACTTAATTTGGAAACATTTCCAAGCGTTTTTGCCATAATTCAACTTTCCAAAACCCTAGACTAAAAATTTCTCACCAATTTTATTTTTTTCTTTAGTTAAAGGTCTTAAATAACGAAAATAAAGAAAAAAACACATGACAGGTGACCGAGCAGCCCTTGTAAATTTTGCTCATTAAAATAAAAACAAAATAAAAAAAAAACAGAAAACCCTTTTTCTGTCAACAATGCATTAAAATTTTTTTTTTTTTTTTGTTAAACAAAAAATAAGTCAAACCCAAAACAGCCAGCATTCACATAAAGTGGTAATAAATACTGCTCATAAAGAGCAGTAGAAATGGGTCTGGTCAGAGAGTTTATAAAATAGTTAGAAATCTTTACAATAAATGGACACAACGCCACTTGAGGTGACAATCAGATATGTCAAAATGAGTTGTAAATGGCACTGGTTACAACAAAACCAAAAAGAAGAAGAAAAACTCAACCTGTTAAACAAAAGAAAACAAACTAAAGAATCTACCGAAATAATGTTTTTTTGTTTTTTTTTTTTAAGAGAAACACAAAAGAAAAAGTCTTGCGATGACAAACGATAATAATGATACTTTGAACGGATACACTCGGTTAAGCAGTTAAATAATTCACACGATGACAGGTTTAAGTTTTTAATAAAAAGAAAATAAAACCTAAGAAGTAACTAGCGAATATACAAACATACGAACGCCTTATCTTATTTCATGAAAGATCTTTTTTTCTAGTCTTGTCACACTCTATTTAATATTTCCCTTCTTCAAGTTTTATCTTTCTCTGTTGTTGCCGTCTCATTTGCTCTGTCGTATGAGAGAGTTTTCATGCGTTTGCAACAGTTATTGTTCAAATTTTTTTAGCAAGTTAGTTAATCGTATGGTAAACTATGGTTAAGTCAATGGTTAACTTAAGTTAGTTTAATAGACATATTGACAACTTATATCGGCAGGGTATATTTACTCATACAAACAAAACAATTGTGTAATCATACTGGCCGCAAATCTATTCAATTCAAGAGGAGATTCTCGGCATTCAGAAATGAGAAAGAACGAATTCACTTAAAACCGATTAAAGGGGAATATTCACATTTTTAATTATTAAACATTTTGAACTGGGAATCTTACCCTTTCTTTGAATCTCAAACTTGGTTAAACGATTTTTTTGGCACTATTCGCAAGTGCGTTGATTATGAGATCCATAAAATAATTTTTATTAATTTGATATAAAACAAAAGTTTTGGATACAGATAACCGTTGGACCATTTTAATTCAAAATTTTTAATTATAAATACAAGGTGGCACAAATGTCGTCAACCGATGTTTTTTGTAATTTTTTTAATAAATAAAAATATTTAGTTGTTTATTGGATGTCTAAACTTTTTATTCATTAAGCCGCCTGAACCATACGGCCCCTATTTATGGCATTTTCCATCGCTCTTGCCAGAACTTTTGGCGATATGTTTCCACATTCTTTATAAATATTCTCTTTCAGGACTTCAAAGAAGTCTAAAAAGATTAAATTGGGTGAACTTTCCGGCAAGTTAAAATCACTAAAACAAGAGATAAGGTGAACCGCAAATGAAGCCCTCAGAAAATCGAAACAATTATTCTGCCTTCTTGAGGAGTATACACTGATAGAAAAGGCGTCATAACGCTGATATATTTTGACATCAGTACAATGACTAGTGTCTTCGTTTTTGACCCCATGACACTTAACATCAATGTGATGTCAGCCTTAACATCACATGACCAAATTTTCATCAGGATCAACAATTTAAATTATGTCACCGATGGGATGCCACATTGGCATCACAGAAAAGACTCAGTAACATCGGAGAAATGACTCATTAGGCTCAATTTAATGATAAGCTGTCATAAAATTGAGTCATTGGAATCATATTGAGGGAATATTATTATTTACTTACAAATTACACGTGGTTGTTTTACTTTTGTTGTATTCCGCCCTTTGCTTACTTAAGTTTGCTTAAGTTTGAATTACAAGACACCACCAGCATGCCTGATATGGTTTTATTAGTCATTTTACTTTGAAAATTTTATGTATTTAACTAAATAATTTTACAAAATAGAATATGGGAATTTTTGCTTCTCCTTTTACTTTTTAAATATGAAAATCACGGTTGATATGCTAGATGACACATAAAATATGACAAAATTTTATGATGACGTTCGTCACTGGACTGATGCCACTTTTTGCCTAATTGATGCCATTTGTAAGAACATTGATGTCACAATTTAGATGTTAGGGCATCATCAAAATGTAGATAAATTTTTCTATGAGTGTAGCACTCCACTGTTAACGGATTTTACTTTGTACTTATCTACTTCCCAAACGTCAAAGCAGAGCTGACATTTACCGCCCGGAGGATGTGTTACACCTCTTAGGGGGAGTAGTAAACCATCTTAAGGATTTCATTCATTTGATGTTACATCCCATGGGGAAAAAGGTGTGGTCAATGCCTATAACCAATCAATGCCTAGAAGGATTCAAAATTGACTAGCCGAAACCCTGGTAACAGGAACGATTTAGAGAAGCCGTTGAGAGGCATCGCAAAAATGTTTATTTTCTGCTGTAGAGTCGTACTACCATGGAAGTCGATTTAAGAGAGATATGGTAAATCGGCTTTAAAAGCATGACATTTATGTTGTGTCGATATTCTTTCCTCTAACATTAAAAACACAGGTCTAATGAGCCATGAATTCGGTAAAAATTCAATATGCCAGTCCTCTGAAGTCTTCGGATTTCTTGAGAACGAAGGATCACCAGAGTTACCATCTCATCTGTTGCCACGGGGGTTAGTAGCCCCCGTTGACGAGGCACAGGTCTAACTCTTGGGTGGGGCGTCTGGAGCATACTCATGAATATATTTCATATATATATATATCATTACTGGGTGTGTTTTTTTCTTGGAAGGTGTCTTTGGCTTTGAGATAAGTTCAGTAATAAAAACATTCTGTGCGGTAGTGAATGGTGATGCTGGTTGTAGTGAAGATTAAGTAGTCTGTCTTAGTATAGAGTAGGGCCGAGACTGTCGGTAGAGAACCGGATGTATTGGTGCAGTGTGTGAGTGTTTGGTTTTAGTTGCGTTGGTGATGCGAGTTTGGTTGGATGTTGGGTGAGAACTGCATTTTTGAGTAGTCGAGAGCCTGTAGGTTAAGGAGTTGACTACTTTCACATAAGGATCTTTCTGACAAAGAGTACTTTTCTTACAGGAATTTGCCTTAGGGAGTCATGTGGTTTTCGTGGTTTGAACCGATAGATCGCGGTGAGAGTGTTTCTAAATTGTTATGAGAGCTCTTCACTTGTGGAGGGTTCATCTCCGTGTGCTGTTGCTATTCAACAGAGTTGATAATTCGATATTGTGCTGGGCCAGAAAATTCGCAATATCCTTCTTAGGCACCTGTTAAGATCTGCTGCAGAGGTATTCCAAGTGTCACAGTCTTGACGCACGAATAAAAAATTCTACGTTTTGGACGTGTGAAGGGGGATGGAGACTTTCATATTGCGTTGAGTTGTTTAAATGATCATCTAGCTTTCATTGTACGATTAGATACATCATCTGAAGATCGAACCAATGATGAGAGAATACTTCTTAAGTAGCAGAACTGGTTTATATCTTGAATATTTGTATTTTCTATACAAAGTGGTCTATTGTGTGTTTTGTATTTTTTTGACAATAACAGTCTGAAAATGATGAAATGTGGTCGGCACCTGGAGGCGTAGCTTGATTATGTTATACATACAAACTAAACAAAAAGTATAAAAACATGAAACAAAAAACAAATTATTAAATGGACTGAAAAAAAATTCAACTCATTCAATTCATTGTGTGCTCTCTTACATGAATACACATGTGTTGACAGAACTTAGAACTTGATAGCACCGTACTGCGCAACACTTGTTTTTTCAATGAATTGAAAAAAAAATTTAATGAATCGAAAGGACTTGTAAGTGGTCTTGTTGCAGGACTCTTGTACATACTCAGCTGCTTGGGATACTCCTCTTTGTTATACCTCCTGGTAAAAGTTCTCCTCTTACCAGACGCGTATCCAGCTTAAGTCTTAGGGGAAAAATTTGTTTTTAAAAGTTTAATAAAAACGATATGTTTATATTGTATTAAAAAAAAAAAAACTCAACAATAGGGTAAAATAAAATATAAGATCAGATAAATTAAAATAAATTAATCTTTTTAAATAACGTTTTGACTATAAAAGTAATTCTATTTATTTTTAATGTTTTTTTTTTTATTTGAAACAATTTGTTTGACTACAGCATACTAAATTGTTTGAACAATTTTTCGACAAAAAAAAAAAACATATGCAATTGATAACAAAATTTTGGAAGAAGGAATATGCTTCACTAATTTTAAAATTAAGTTATGAATTTTAGTCGAACTGTTTGGGTTTTAATCTAAAGATACATATATAATTATTCTTTTATTTAAATTATTTTTATTTAGAAAGGAATATAAAGCTTATAACAATGGAAAGCCAGAAATAATTTTGGCTGCACATACACAATACGTATGAACCTTCAGTCGTAAATGCGCTAATTTTTAATTTTTGAAACTTAAGTTTTTGATGCAGTTCAATAGAGTAAACAAAAATACACGTTTGCGGAAAAAATACAAATATTTTTTTCTAGTTCTTGTTTTGCAACGATATGTAAAAGTTCTAAGTCCAAAAATTTTTTTCATTCTAATTGCTTGATATACAATAAAATGAAGCAGCTGATTTGCAACGTTACTGTTACTCTCAGCTAACTGAGGCTTAAGAATGCAGATATTATGGGTACGTTCGTAAATGCAGTTGTTGCACATCAGTTGCGCATTAGTAAAGTTTAATATTCGTAAAAGCATCACTTGTACAAAAAGAAACTTGGCATCTCTCTTATTGGTCAAAAGTTTATTTTATGCACTGATGCCGCAACTCTGCAGCAAATTTTAGCAATAATAACTTTGGACATAAAAGTAGCCGTCTTATTTTTATTTTTTAAAGCTTTTTCTTGTAATTTATAAGCAAACCTTTACTTTTTGGTTCAATATTTTTAATAAAATTTGTCATCGCTATTGTTGATAACATTTTTATTATCATTAAATGTTCGCTTATGAAAATGTTAAAATTAAGCTCGTGTTCAAAAATTTAAACTTTGCACAGCTGTTGTGCAGTTAAAAAGAATCAGCAACACAACTGCAACTGGTAATCCATCATCAGCAACAAAATTTTGCATCACTGCACAGTTTTTATGCATTTACGAACGTATCCTATTCTGTCAAGTAGTAAATCCGTACTTGTATTATATTTTGACTACGGCTCCGATTCGGAAAATTATTTTTCTAAAATTCCTGGAAGAAAAATATTTCCAGTTAAGCCCTAAAGTTATGTTTTTATGGCATTAAGGCTCGCTCGTTTTCAAAACGTACCGAAAGCTAAAGGTAGAATTTTATTTGCCGTATAAGAAGTGTTTCAATATTACAATTTTACGCTCACCTACCAGGTGAAACTTTCTTTAATTTATCACACCCTTTAGCTTAAAGAAAATTTGTTATAATGGAAGACTTTTTATACGGCCGATAAAATCCTTCGGTAAGTTGTGAAAACTGGTCTTAATGTTACTACAAGGGACATCGATCGATTATTATTCGACCGGTTTTAACCAGTTATTTTAGTTTGGCCCAAGCCGCTATTTCAAAATGTCCATTTTTCGAGTATCGAATAAGCCGGTTATTTTGGTATAATAAACCGGTTTTTTTAATAATGTGTAAATTATATACGTTTTCCTTACTCTTGCTGAAAATATACCCGCAATTTAAATCTTTTTCTTATTGAATATTGGGCGAACTTAAACTTTTTATGAAGAATATCAAAACAAAGTGTAACAAGAGTGAAAAAACATTATGAACAATGTAAATACAAATCTATATATGTGTCGTTTATTGTAAAAGTGGTGTAACTCCATATTTTTAATAAAAACATATTTTTTGTAGAATAGTATCACATTTAGTCATATCTTTCGTAGTAACAGTGAAGCAACTGCAATATTTGCACCAAAACCCCATAGATGACGTTACTTGTTTACTCGCAGAAGTAAAACTGCAAAATATATATTCACTATAAGGGGCTCGTTTTCTCGAAATTTAATTACAAGGAGATAATTCACTGTTACAATGAACGACACATATATAAAATTGTAACGTTACTGACTCACACACTGACTGACTGATTCATCATCGCACAGCCTAAACGCCTGAAGCTAAAAACTTGAAAATTTGGACCAGGGCTTGGTCTCTCCCAAAATCGAGGGAAATAAGCGGTCAGGTGTCTGGTACTTTTTGGAAATTCAGCCCTTTAACGGAGTAAACGGGTAAACCTTTTAAACCCATAAACATAGAAATAAGAGTTAAATCACATTTGAAACTTATTTTAAAAATCCAAATACAAATTTGGTACTTTTTCGAAATTCGGACGTTTAAGAATTAAAAACTGTAACTATTTTTGGTAATTTTTTAAAAAATATTTTTTTTTATTCATTGACATATACGTATTAAATTATGGGCTCCCACTACAATATTGAAATTTGTTATGCTTCAATGGGGAGAAAAAAGTACCCAAAAGGGGAAATACGGGAAATTTAATTTCTTACTTTGGCTTTTTGGTTCTACAACTGGCAATGTTTTTAATTATCGTTAATATTGGACATAGAAACATAAACTTTAACATGCAATATCCTGAGTGGATAAGAATCTATGAGGGAACTTTTTGGTACTTTGTGTTCTTCAACTGGTACTTTTTGAATTTCCGTTAGTATTGGACCTAGAAACATAAAATGAAACAAGCAAGGTCCTGAGTGAATGAGAATTTGTTAGAGGGATCTTTTTTGTCCTTTTTCGTTCTTTAACTGGTACTTTTTTAATTTTCGTTAATATTGGAACTATGAACATAAGATTAAACATGCATGGTCCTGAGTGAATGCAACATAAACTTTGGCTTAAAAATATGTCCACGAAAGAAAAGGAGACGCTAACGAAGTGGGGGGTTAAATGCTAATCACTTAAAAAATCGTCTGTTCTTGTAAAAAAAAACTAAAAAGTATTCAAAATATGTACTACAAAAAAGTGTTCAGTTAAAAAGTAAATAGTAATTTGTGCGAGAGTATTCTAAATAATAAATATTTACTTTTATTTTCTTCGATCTTTGATTATAAGTTTGATTTTTTATATAATTGACTTTGCGCTTGAATATTTATTACATCAAATAAATAATAATAGCCTATTTCCTATGTGCGAAAGAATTCTTTCTTTCGTATAACTACATTGAAAACAAAAACAAATTTTTAGACTTTGTTTTTGTTTTGAATGTAGTTATGCGAACGAAAGAATTCTTTCGCACATTGGAAATAGGCTATAAATATATTTTTATATAGATGTTATCTCCAGAAATATTTCGAACGGCATTAAAAACACATAGTTGACTGAATGAAGTGCCCTAAAATCACCTTTAATTGCTTAGCTCCATTCGACGATAAATAACACAGTACAACATTTTTCAGTTAATTGATTGCCAACTCAATTCTGTGAACTGTATGTGAAATTAGACCCAAAAAGAAGAATTTCTGCATCATTCGTTTTGTCTTCTTACCTGCGATTTGAAGTTAGTATCGATTTGAAGTTAGTACTATCGTATAGGGGAATTTATCACGTTTTAGGCCCTGTTGTTTGACATAGCTCGACAACCCCTAGCCCAATTTAGTTGAAATAAATTTTAAAAAATTAAGAATTACAATTCCCTTATTCTGTTCATATATTGTTTTCCTATACAAGTAACACTTTCGAAGTTAAAAATGAATGTATGAAGGGAAAAAATTATTTTTTGCCTAAAAATTTAAATTTTTTTTTTAAAAATACATAAAAAATCCAAAATGGAAAAAAGTTTCAAGTCTAGTTATTTTTTCGCAAAGTCACATAACCTATGAGCAAAATGAGATAAAGATCATAAAAATCGATGCACGCGTTTTGCTTTTATTCGCAATTGAGTAAATGTATGAATTTCAAAAATTTGCTCGAGATATGCACAACATTATTTGGAGAAAACATTGACACCTTTTTCATGATTCTGAGAATTAAAAAAAAGGAATAAACAAAAGGTTATTTGATTTTTATGATTGCGGTAATAAATGTACGTGGACAATTAAACGGAAAGTGGACCTTTTTATTATTTGGGTTTTTCCGGTGGCTACCTATATGATTTTTTTACAGAAATTGCACCCACATTTAAGGGTGGTCATTATTTGGAAAGTTTTGCACAGTTTGAAACGTACAAGTGCTGAATCAGGTATATAGCCAGCCGCCCTTAAAATATGCGCCCATTTATAAGTACCTGGCAGTAAAATATTCAAAAATACGTAGTATTTATAGGTGTGCATTGATCGATTTTTGGCATTCAGCCAGTGCCGACGAACGCGAACAGTAAAAGTGATTTTTCTCCAGTTTTTTAAAAGTGAATAACAACAAAACATAAAATATATCAATATGGAAAACAACAAGTGCCCATATTTGGATGAATATTGTTACGTTTGTGGTCATATCGTCCGAAAAACACAGAAAAAAGATCGAAAAAATTTGTTTACTGAGCAATTCAAAACCGCGTATTGTAATTATTTCGATGAAGCAGATTTAAGTGGTGCAAATTTTACGCCGAACACAGTGTGCAACAGTTGTTATACTACCCTTCTAAAATGGATTCACGGAAAAAGTAGAAAGTTATCTTTTATGAAGCCAGTAATTTGGGTGGAAGACACAACTGGACATGATGAATCCAGGTGCTATGCATGCATAAATTTTCGTCCTGGATTAAACAGACAACAATTGAAAACAAAAGTATACACTGCTGCATTTACTGCCACACTTCCAGTGCAACGCCCTGCTGATACCGATGCACCTAAACCTCCGAGTGCGGATACTGTGTCCCTGCTAGCCGAAACCGTTTTCACCAATCCGACCGATTTGGATGATGCTGATTGGATACCCGATATTGAAAATAGTGCACCACAACCGCTACCACAAATCGAAATGGATTACATTGTGGCCAAGCTGGGACTATCACAACACGACTCCGAATGGCTGACATCATTTTTGAAGAGAAGAAAACTCACACAGCAAAATGTCAGCGCAACATCATACCGACAACGCCAAGCTGATTTTCAGAAATTTTATTCCGTTGACGAAGCAAATACGTTCACGTACTGCCATGATATCTCGGATGACGATACAGACTCAGACCATGAATATGAACAACCTACGAAGAAAACAAGATCATCAGAACCACAAGCGTCAACTTCTACAAGGATGGATATTGCCAATAATTGAAAAAATGTTCTAAATTTTGTTTTTATGCATATTATAATTGCGTATTAATTGCATATTATTTTATTTTCATTAAGTTTTTATAAATAAAGTTTTTTTTTGCATGATAATTTTTTAATTTATATTTTTATTTTTATTTTAAGGGTGGTGGCTATAACTGATTTTTGAAATTCATACCTTTACTCAATTGCGAATAAAAGCGAAACGCGTGCATCGATTTTTATGATCTTTGTCTCATTTTGCTCATAGGTTATGTGACTTTGCGAAAAAATAACTAGACTTGAAACTTTTTTCCATTTTGGATTTTTTATGTATTTTTAAAAAAAAAATTTAAATTTTTAGGCAAAAAATAATTTTTTCCCTTCATACATTCATTTTTAACTTCGAAAGTGTTACTTGTATAGGAAAACAATATATGAACAGATTAAGGGAATTGTAATTCTTAATTTTTTAAAATTTATTTCAACTAAATTGGGCTAGTGGTTGTCGAGCTATGTCAAACAACAGGGCCTAAAACGTGATAAATTCCCCTATACGATAGTACTAACTTCAAATCGATACTAACTTCAAATCGCAGGTAAGAAGACAAAACGAATGATGCAGAAATTCTTCTTTTTGGGTCTAATTTCACATACAGTTCACAGAATTGAGTTGGCAAATCATGTGTTGTACTGTGTAATACAACTGCCAAAAATGAATGATTGGGTGCAATATTATCCCGTTTTGGTGCCGAGGACGGAATGCACGTTAAGGCACTAAAAAATCTTAGTAGTTCTGAATATCTTCATGCTTTTTTTTAACTACAACATTCTGGCGAAATCAACGATATGGAAAAAAATTCATCAGTTTTATTTATTCAGATACCAAGAACTAAAAACCAAAATTGAAAAAATCATAGAATCAGCCATGTCGAAGAAAACATATTTGTTTATTGATAGAAAGTATATTTTGATAGTTTTTTGGCCTTTAAGATACAGCAAACTCCCATTCCGTTCATGAAAACAAAAATGGTTTCATTCGGCAAAGTTTTTTCGTAATTTTCTGAAGCACCAAAATACTGAATGAATTCCGATTCCGAACGGAATTGTACTCTGTGGCATGGCTGAATGTCATGGAATGTTTTCAATTGTGGTCGGCGAATTGACAAATATTTCATATAAAAAGCATGTTCATATTATTACTGTTCGTTTCATTAATGCTGAAACAAAATAATTTGAAATATATAATTCTGGCTAAGAGGTTTTGTTTATAACTTTTCAAAAATATGGTTTAAGTCTACTGATATAGACATGCTTAACCACCATTAAAACTCATTTAAAAAAAGTTTGGAAGAATTCTCAAATAAAAATTTTGTTAAGGTTTAATTAATTTCATGTTGTAAATTCCTTTCTTCATAAAAATTATTTAATGAAAATAAAATTAAATGAACTTTATAGCCTGATTAAAAATATGAAAATTTTGATTATTAAGTTCCTATAATTTTTTATTTGCTTTTGCAAAACTTTTGGCTAGATCAAACATCATTTAACTTTTATTAAAACCGGTTAACCGGTTATTTTAAAAATGCTTAACTGAAAACCGAGTTTTTTAAAAAAGCAACTATTCGGTTCTTGAAAAAAGTCGAATAATTCCTAGTTACTACTAATTTTGGCATAAACCTTCAAAAAAATTATTTGCTTGCTTAAATTATTTGCAATGCGATGAAGAAATTTGATGACGCACTGTGGCTGAAAATTGAATTTCATCGGCCAGAAGTACAATTTTTTGTCATCACCGATTTAAAAAATGTTAATGCCATTCGATAGCAAACATATCAGTACTCCAAAAAACTGGATTAAAATATTTGTAATTTTGAGTGTGGCATGATGCTGCTGGAAACAAATATTTTATGATATTGTAAGAAAAATTAATTTTTTGTAAATTTGATCAGAATTAAATTATTATTTCTCGCAAACCATTATTAATAATGTTTCGTTATCTTAATGGGATAGTAGTAGTCTTTAAGAAAATGTTCGTTACATCACTGTATCATTTATACCTGATGTGTTATTAAAAGTTTCCCCAGGTTCTATATTTTAGTTAAATCCAAATTTTAAAGTAGCATCATAGTAGCATCATTAAGCTAAAAGTTTCCTCTTTAAACCCATATATACTTTTGCAACTGTTTGGAACTTTATGTAGAACACTTTTTTCATTTGAATGAATTTACTCGCAAACATTTTTATTTTTTCCCTTTTTATTTTACTAAAATAAAACACAATGGCTTACGAACGTTTTGTTTTGGAAAACAATTCTGCAACTGATGCAATTCTTGAAACTGTCATAGCCAGGCGGCTTTTGAGTTAATTTAAAAGAACACGGGCCCATAGAGGGTTGGGAGATTGACATGTGAACCTTTAAACTAGTAACCTCGGATATGCAAACTTTTAAAATTTCACCAAAAATATGTATCTGTATTTGTGGATTGCAAAAAAATTCGACTTAATCTGACCTACAAAAAATGCTTAAATGTTTAGGTTATCTATTTTTGCCTTTAGAGATATTCGGATAAAACGGATTTTTGGGTTGACTTTTTTTTAACGATTTTTGAGTTTTTTAATCGGGGGGATTATGTTTAATATCAAACTGTTATATATAGTGGGGGTAAAATATTTTTTATATTGGTAGGAAAGGAGACCTTAAGCGATGGTATGATGTAGTATTAAATGCTTATGCATTTTTCTGTAAGTGTAATGGTATATTCGAGGCGAATGTAAATGTTTATAAAGGTAATACATACGAATACTCATTTTTACTGTTTCATCAAAAGATGGCCATGTTCTTTCACTGATAAAAACATTTTTTGTCCAGAAATATATAAAAATGTTTAAATTTTTCGAAAGAAAACATTCTGAGTGTGCTTGCAGAAGCAATTTTTAGTCAGTTTGACATTTGTTTCTCCTACATTCCCTATCCAAAAAAAAAATTTAATTAAAAAAAAAAATGAATTTTAGTAAAAAATTATAATAATTCAACACGCCGATTCTTATAAAATTCGAGCAGTAATGTTTTGTAATATGTCCATAATTTTCTGGAAAATTCTGATCAATATCGAGTGGTAAATAGTGCCAGTATTGCCATTTTTTTTTTAAAAAAAAATTATTTTTGAAAGCGTTTTTCTGGAATTGAGAGTTCGGGGTATTTCTTAATCAAAAATTGAAATACTTTTTAGTCCACTGTTTTAAGATCTTTTTCGGTCTACATAACCTCAAGTTTCATTGTGATATCTCTATCGGTGTCAGATTCATGGTATGTCAAACATTAAGATTATTATTTTTATAGTAGGCTTGTGTCGTTCATGAATGAATTACATCAACTGAATGATTCACTTAAGTGAAAGAATGAAATATTTCTGTATTTTCTTTCAATTTCTTTCATCATTCAGTTTCATCTTTCTTTCATTCTCTGTTTTATGTTAAATACGTGCATTCGTCTACCTGGCAGTTGTTTTGACAATGTTGCATATTATGCTGTTAGTTAGGTCTTTTTCCATTTATCATATACTTTTTTTGTAGATGGGCCGTTTGTTTTTTGTTAATAAAATCGCTAATTTTGGTCGAAACATTTCATAATTTGTTGCAGCAGAAATTTCTGTTGATGCAATATATCAGAATCAATGAAAAAGTAGATTCTTACTTTTTTGTAAGTAAGGGTCTTCTGCGTTTAAGGTAACAATATTTACATACTAAATGCATGCGTAATTTATATTTCTAAAACAACTCTTTAAATTAAAAAGAAAATCTAGGTACATAAACTCAATTTTTGTTTTTAAAATAACAATTTAAACATTCATTAAAAAAGATAGACACTTCATTCTGAAAGCTTAGTGTCTTTGAGAAAGGTGAAAGAAAAGAATGAATTAATTCACTTAACCTTTCTGAAAGAGAATGAAAGATTCACATAAATGAAAGATTTTGCCCAATACTATTTTATAGTGTAAATGAATGAACACGAGTAAAATAATAGTAATTTAAAGGTTTTACATTCTATAAATCTGACATTAATCAAGATATCTTAATGAAATTAGGCAGTTATGTAGATTAAAATGTTTTTTGAATAAAAAATACCATAATTCTCAATTTCAGTCATTTGCATTTTCATACTAAATGCTAAAAAGCATCAGAAGTTCAAATTTGGCCTCAAATTTCTCAACAACTACTAAACCGATTTTTACAGAATTAAAATTGTAAAAAAGTTCAAGAAATCTTCTCTCCAACAAAGAAAAAATTGCAGAATTATCTCTATTAAAAGTTCAGACTTTCAAAAGTTGCACACTTTTGGACTATGACAAACTATTTTCAGCCACTGTGCAACGGTGCTAAGCATGGTGATTCTTTATTCAAAAATCATTCAGGACTTTCCATGAACTTCAAACAAAAATGTGCTTTCTCAAAATTGCCCTCCAAATTTTAAATCTTTCCCTTTAGATACCACTATAGTGAACGATTGTGGAATAGAAAATTGTATTAATTTCTAAATTAAATACAAAACATTTCCCTGTACACTCATAGACAAATGCGTCTTCATAATGATGATGCTCTAACATCATAATTGTGACATCAATGTTATATATCAATGACGCAAAGAGTGACATCAATTCAATGACGAACGTCATCATAAAATTTTGTCATATTTTATGCGTCATCTATGCTATGATTACATTGACATCAATTCCACGCCACATTTTGTGAACACTGATAGAAAAGGCGTCATAAGGTCGATGTATTTTGACATAAGTACAGGCAAACTGTCACCAGTGCGATGACATACTATGCCATGTCATCAGTGCAATGACAAACTGTCATCAGTGAAATGAAAAATTGTCATCAGTGCGATGAAATAATGTATCATGTCCTCAGTGTGATGACAAACTGTCATCAGTGCAATGACAAACTGTCATCAGTGCGATGACAAATTGTCATCAGTTCGCTGACATAATATATCATGTCATAATATATTATTAACATTATTTTCATGTTTAAAAAGTAAAATTAAAAGCAAAAATTCCCTAATTCTATATTTTTAATTATTTCTTTATTTCTTTAAATACATAAAACTTTTCAAGTTAAATTATTACAAAAACCATATCGGTCATGCTGCTGGTGTATTTTATTTGAGAGTTCTTCTGGTAACAAAAGACGGAATACAACAAAAGTGAAACAAACATGTACAACGGTTAAATAAATAATAATATTCTGTCGATTTGACTAAAAGTCAATTTCAATGACTATCAAATGATGACAGTTTGTCTTCGCACAGATGACATTCTTTATAAAACCGACTCCGATTCGTCATTTCTGTGATGCCAATGTGTCATCCCATTGATTAAATAATTTAAATTATGGGGTCAAAAACGAAGACATTTTCATAGTTCTGATGTCGAAATACATCAGCGTTATGACACCTTTTCTATCAGTGTTCGTAATTACTTCCAAATGCTTAAAATCACACTTTACAATCGTTTCCACAGTAACGATTGAAATTTCTTAATAATACCTTATCTAAACGTCAAATGTCAATATTTCTCCATACACTTTATTCCTTTCAACCTCTGACTACTTTGTCGTACCACAAGTCTTGAAAATTGAATCTAAACGAAATAAGACATTTTGTTGAAATGTTTTTTTGTTGTATTTTCCATCTTCTTTTTCAAATGATTTTAATTAAAAGATCGACCTCTGCCGCTAAACAGTGTGTCACATATACTTAACTATTGTTTATCTAAAAAGGTTCTAATGTCATTAGCAAAACAATAACAGCACAACAGCAGAAGCAACAACAACAGCTGGTAAGTTGTTTTTGTTGGTCGGGATCAATGGTTAAAGCTGTTTCAGTTCTAATGAATCTTTTTCCAAAGAAAATAGAGAGTGGAGAAAGACAAACAAATATACAGATACTTCTACGGTAGAAATGGACAGACAGATACGAGTGTAGCATGTGTCATTAAGTAGTTAGTGTCAGATGCTAACTGTTGTTGTTTTTTTTTCTTTTAGATTAAGATTGTTTCTTTTGTTTTTTTTTTTAATTTTATTTTTCTTGTAGTTTTTGTTAATTATAATAAGTTTATCAAAGTGAAAGTATCTTTTTATTGCCAGAGTTTGTTTTTTGTTTCTTTTAGTACTTTTATCGATTGAGATTAAAACAAAATTGTATAGAATAGTTAAGAAGTATTCGCTTTGAGTTTGTCTAAAGCAAATTAAACAAACGAAAGAAAATAATTTAAATCGAATTGGGGAGAGAAGTGTCAGGATAACATATGGCTGGTTGAATGATAAAATTTTCAAGATAAAGGGTTAAATTCAAGAAAGAGTCACTTAATTTCTGTTAAATTTCATTTGGCGTATGTTGCCTTATTTTACTTTTATGTTTTTTTTTTAATCACCAGATCACAATTGGTGGTCCAAATTTCTTAAGGTGGATTCTTTCCTTTCCAGATTACTGTTACTGTGGCTGCAATTTGAAATGGTGTCGACTGATTATTGTCAATGACTTCTGAGAAGACCTCTTTTGCGCTTGTCATTTTTTTTAACGAAAAGTCAACAAGAAAAAAATGATTCACAATCTTTAAGATGCTTTATTTTAAATTTTTTTTGTTGTTGTTTAATTTTGCTGTAAAAAGATAAGTCAAGTTTTTTAAGTTTTTTTCTGTCGTAATTTATAGAAGGTAACTTCATAAATTTATTGCTGTTAATGAAGAAAAAAATACAGTGGTGGGCAAATGGATTCGGTAATATTGCAGGATTTGTTTTTAGCAAAACAAAATTAAGTGAAAAAATGCACCAAAAGTGAAAGCAATATGTGCAGCGTATGGATAAACTAAACTGTGATTTTCCGAGGATTTGTGGCCAAATTGGGAGACCCACAAGGGTGATTTATACCTTATTTTATAGATAATATTCCCAATAAAGTGTTCCATAAGTTTATTTTAATGATATATACTAGTTGGCTGATTTTTGTTAATTTTTTATGTTGTAGGGTATTTCAGTGGTTCTCTGAGGGATGCTTACCCCACTGTGGCCAAACTGGGAGACCCAGTTCTGAGCATGATCTCGTTGCTAATCTGGCAAGACTGCTCATGAGTCATGACTGTTAGAATATTGTATAAAGACCTTGCTGGGGCACACATAACTTCGGTGCAGAAGCGTCTTAATTACATGCAAGCAGCACATAGATGGGAAAAAGATTTATGTGCATGGATACCTGCTTGGGTGACAAGCAATGCGATTACCAAACGGGCCCGTATGAAAGAACAACAGCACACACATGTAGCAATTTGAGTGTATAATCCGGAAAAATTATACACTCGCCACTTATTTAGGAGCTAAAGCTATCTAATGTCCGCTGCTTTAGGAATAATCTGTTGGATGGCAACATAATCTATAACTGATCCTTTCTCACAACTCGAACTTTCCGCAAATGGAGAGCTCTCATGCAGTCCAGGAGCTCCCTTCCCGATGTTTTGTAGCCGCAGTCACCTCAAAAGCGCGCTCTTATTAGAAAAACAATCTTTGTGGAAGAGCATTCTCGACTCTCGACTTTTCATCCATTCAGCGAATCCAAGTCTCACCCTTCATCCCACATTCTCGTTTCCTCAACCTTGCATTCTCTCACCAATCCAGGTCACTACACAAATTGAGGTTTTCACCCCTCAGAAAATTCCACTCTTCCGCACTCTGGCTCCATCTACCCTTTTCATTCACCTAACCTTAGTATTCACCTCTTTCCCGCTCCAGCAGAAGCATTACCTAAAATTACAACTCTCATCATTAGGTTGCCCCGAGAGGTTAGTTGGTAGTGAGCTAGTCTATCAGCGCAGGGGTTGCGGGTTCGATTCCCGCCAGAGAATCTGGTCTCCTATAGACAAACGTAGAGCTTCGCGAGATAAGCATAGGAAAAAAGACTCACTACGACTACCTCTGGTGTATTTCTAACAAAATTTATCTTTTCGAGCACAAAGACATTTCTTCTCCAGAAAAGTACGCTCCTTGCAAAAGCAATCTTTTTGTGGCTATCAGCTTCCTTTTACAAGATGTATGGCCTTAAGGGCATTACGCAATAGTCAGGTATGGTTTAGAACTACTGACTTTCATGAGACCAGATGAGTCAATTTAGAACTACTGCCGACTTTCAGGTATTGGCTACACCTGATTTCCCTGGAGAATGCAACACGAGAAGGTAAAATATCCTCATGATAATCCCTACAAACTTCCGGGGAGGGTCAACAGCGCACAGATAAGCTCCCCGTCATTGGCTTCCAGATGTTGGCTGCACTAGATTTCCTCAGAGAATGCAACACGAAAAGGTGAAATATCCTCAAGATAATCCCTACAAACTTCAAACAGCACACATATTTGCTCCCCGATAGGCCGTAATCAATTTAAACGAAAAATTATCCCTTTGGGCTAAACTTAAAAGTTACCTTCAGATAACTATTTTGTGCGTGATACGTGGTAACTAAAGCATCTATGCCAGTGTTCGAAAATAAGCAAAACTTTATTTAGCGTGCGGCTCACACACCCAGAAACGACTTTTTCCGTGTTTGTGTGTTAGTGTTCCCTTAAAACCGTTTATATCTATTTTCACGAAAGTAACGAACATTATGTAGTGTTCTGTTTTTTGTTATAAACCAGAACAGTTCTTTATTGTTTTTTTACATTAATGAAGAATCGCATCAACTTTTTCGTTAAATGATAGAATAATGAGAGAACAAATGAGCGAACAAAACGAATCGGTTCACTTGTTTTGTTCCCCTTTTAATTTATCTCTCCCCATTCATAAAGAAAGAATCGCAGCGGCAAAAATCGCATAATGAAACAAAATGTTTTCATCTTTTTGTTGAGTTGGATAATTACAGTATTATTTTGTTCGAAGATCACAAATAGGGAATCGTTTTTTTTTAATGATTTAACCATGAAAGGTAACTCTTCATTTTAGTAAATTAAGGTTACTCTTCGTCGAATCGACGAACTTTAAGAAAAAAATTCTAACGGAACGATTTTTTAAGTAAAAAATCAACAGAAATTATTTTTTTTAAAAATATTATTAAAAAATGAAATAATATAAAGCATAAAAAATAAAAGTTTTTCTTCTCTCTTTCATCATCAGCCAACGTTGTGGAAAAAGAGCGTAATTTGAATACACATAAAAATGTTATATGATAAAGTGTAAATGAGCTTCGTCGATTCGACGAAGAGTTACCATCGAGGGTTAATACACAAATACTATAAGCGTTTGTGTTTTTCACATAAGAACAATATAAAATGTTTATTTTCTAACACTGATATATGCTCACTTGCAAATGGCACGATTAGAGAGATATTTGTTTAGGTCAACAACAATCAACAACCAATCTAAGTTACCAGCCTTTTCAATTTACTTGACAGTCAAAGACCAATTTCTAATGTCCTGCTGAAATCCACCACAGATTTAATAAATTACTAAGAAGAATAATATTCTCTACATAAGACCCGAAGAACTTATTTGTGTTGAACTATTGGGACATAACACTCTTAGACCGTAATGCATCGATTGTGCGGGTAAATTACAGTCTCAATATTTTCGCTTCTATTTGACCAATGTTAAATAGACCGGCATACATCGATTGCGCTGATTGTTCCTTATGTTTGTTGGTCACATTATTCCGCTATTCGCTTAAGCGATACTTGAATTAATGCGAAATTCTCGTGGCACATTTCAGTTTTGTCAAAATGAGGCGCTGAAGTATCTTGTGTTTTCAATTACAAAAGTACGTACATTTTAATGTTTCAAGCCCAATTGAAGTCATTTAATGCAATAAAAATGCGTTTTGACAAAACATTTTAACGTGTCCTGAAAATCCTTAAAGGATATAAAAATGGTAGATGAGATTTTTGCCAATCCTCCCGCCTCTTAACAGAAAGGGCAGCAGTGCTCCTGTCAACGGGCATCTGTCAGTTGACTCGTGTCAACGTTCTAATAAGATGTGACATTTAGCCATTGCAACCCACAAGCCTAGATGGATGCCATAGAAAATCTTGTTTTTTTGGAGGGACACAGTGCTGGAGAAACGTTGGACAAAGTGTAAAGAGCTGAAAGGAGAATACGTTGAAAACTAAATTTATTTTTTTTCATATTTTTAATTAGGCTAAAGTTCTTTAAATTAATTTTCATTAAGTTATTTTTATGAAGGAATGAATTTAACAACATGCATTAATTAAAATTTATTGATACTTTTTCATTCTGGAATACCGTGGGGCTCGAACCCACGTTCTCGGAAAGGTTGATCTGACGCGTTTCTCTTCAGAGGTCTTTGCCTTCCCCTCACCACCATTGAAGGCGGCTACCAGTCAATAGCCAAACATCAATCTTTAAACCAAATTGGTAGATCGAAATTTGTTTTTAAATGATTATCTATTTTAATTGGTTTATATGTTCCTCCTTAATTTTGTTTTTCATACTTTTTATCAAGAATTCTTCTTGAAGTCCAAAGTATATTTTTCACTTCTTCATGTTTGTGTCTTTCTTTTTTTCCCGTTGACCTTTTCAGCTTTTTTTTTTACCCTAAAACCTGTGTCTCATTTAAATGGTTATGGACTTATTGACCCAAGCTCGTATTTCAATTTAAAAGATTTAGGCCATTTGAGTTTTTTTTTTAAATATGGCAGTTTATGGATTTGGATTGTTGAGTAAATTGGGCTTATCGAAAGTTTCGCTTGATTTTGTACTATTTTATAAACATATAGAAGTATTATCCACTTATTCGTAATGAAAAATTATACAATTTGGTACATCTACGAATCTGGAAGTCTTTAAAGTTTCCTTTGATTTTGAAGGATCCTAAAGTCGACTTCGTTTTAAAGGGGGCGCTAATTTATATTTCAGTAATCATTTTTTATAATATAATGTAATTAAAAATAGTTAAGTCTTAACTGAAAAGTTTTGCACACCACTGTACTACATCCAGCCTAGCTACTGTTATATTACAAAAGTCATAATAAAAAAAACAGATTTTTAACCATTTTTAATTATCATGTTAACCCACACACACACTCGAGCCGATCGCTAACTCTTCACACTGATGGCCCAACGAAAAAAAAAACTTAAGAAATCGTGAGTTTGCTTTAATAAAAAGTCCTTTAGATTTTTTTGCTCCCAATGCACTGGCTGGTAGTTTACCGAAATTCGTACTATTTGTTGCAACAAATGCTTGGCAGCCAATACTTTTACCAAAAAAAAAAAAAACAAACACTCACAATGATGATGATGATGTTGTTAAAGCTACTGAAATAACAAAAATTGTTTTGTGTTAAAGAGCCACTTCATATACGAAAAAGTTCCAAAAGTACCAACGAACTAAGAAGTACTTCCACAACTAAAGAAGGCATTTTTAAAGATTTTTTCGTTAAAAAAGTCATAAAAATTGTTATAATTATTGCATGTTGCAACTTCATATGAGTGTCTGTGTGTTTGTAAATGTTTGTGTGTGCAATTGTATTTGTGGAACTTTTTAATGTTTGTTAAAATGTTTTTTTTTTCGAAACATGTGAGAATTTGTTAGGAATTCCCTTCTTTGGCAGGCGGGCTGCTGCTGTTTGCTGTTGGTTGGATGGATGTTGTGGCACATTTAATTGTTACTTGTTTGTTAAAATTTATGAAAACGACTATAATAATTTCAAGGAATGTTGTTAACAAAGCAAAAAATTACGTCAAAAAAAATGAAGAAGAACTTTAACAAAAGTTTGTTAATTGTTTAAATGATGGATCGTGATTTGACCCATAATAATTAAACAATAAATATTTTTTTAAATAACACGACTCTGATGGCAATTTGTAATTGATATATTTGATGAGCAGGACGGAAAATTATGATATTGAGGATAATTGCATTGTTCGCTTCAAAATTTTGAAATGGCAAGATTTTAACGTCGAAAGTGAAAGAAGACGTTATCGAACTATAAATAAAAATTTTTGTAATTTCTTAAAAAGAATTATTATTAGAATTATTATTGTGAAAAAAGCACTAAATTACCAAAAATTCTTTTACATTACATCCATACCCAAACAAGAGCGGAATGCTCCTTTTTTTTCTTACTTAGGGCGTGTGTGAAACGGTAGCAAAGTACTCATGAATGTAAAAATTTGACACTGTAGAGGTGAATAAAATTTCACTAGCCCAGGGGGCTAGTATAAATTTTGACATTAGCATAGAAATATTTAACAACCACACAATTATCAGACACACTCCCAGGTCATGCAGCTCAAAGTCGCCTCTTAGCCGCCGCCGAATTTAAATTTTGCGTTGTAGTCGCCGCCGGTTCGAAAGGCATATATACAATCATTTTTTTAGTCAAACTTTTCTTTTTAGCCGTGTTGCATATATATATAAGCTATTAAAATATCAAAAATAGTTACATATTGAATTTTTTTATTAATAAAATTGTTGTTATTATAATTTGTGCATGTTGGCATTAGTGTCTAATAAAAGTAAAATGTGTTTTTTTAAATTAATTTAAAATTCAATAAAAGACTGCAGAACGCTAATTACATTTACATTACAAGCATATTGTTATATTTCCTAGGCACAATCTTATGTAACTGTAATTGGAAATAACCAACCACATTAAAATGGAAATATATTCGATTGAGAGGTCATCTAAATAAAAAAACGGGATAAATAATGTTTGTTAGATCATTAATCCCATAATCAGATTATAAGGATTTGGGTTACCTAAAACGCGCAATTCGCGAAGGTTTAAAAAATTTAATAAAAATGAGAAATTTCCTAAAAGTTTATAAAAGCATAAAATATCTGTTTATGGGTTCCAACCAGTAGAGAATAAAAAAATCGCTGAAAAACGTCAAAAATGAAAAACATTTTGAAAAAGCCAAATGTGATTTAAGGTGACGATATACAATTTAAAAAAATTACTTTTAATTCGGGGTGTAACGAATACCGATACCCATATATCGGCGATACTTCACGCTTGCCGATATATCAGTATCGGTGATATTTTACTGTCGATGCGCCGATACTTTT
The DNA here is from genome assembly GCA_943735925.1 of Pollenia amentaria. NCBI lineage: Eukaryota > Metazoa > Arthropoda > Insecta > Diptera > Polleniidae > Pollenia > Pollenia amentaria. The sequence goes on along the minus strand of OX031009.1, from coordinate 202,763,002 downwards.
TTATAGTTTTTTTGAACAAATAATTTAATTTTCAATGTTTATTTTTTCCATATCAAATTAGAGCAAAAAATCAAACAGAATAATAAATTGTTACTTTTAATTCTTAATCTGGAGGTCTTAATCACACCACGCGTATGTTATGCGTATGTTTCTTTTTACACTTTTTTGAGAAGCATGGTTAAGCAGAAAGTAATCCTTCTTCATGCTTTCGATACGTATATGCGTTTTATGCGGTTGCTGTGCAACTTGTCAATACAATTGCACACTACGACTTTTTGAACTAATGCATAAATGCATTGAATGCGTGGTTTGGACCTGCACCAGAGTTTTTTTCTAATTTTTAATGATTTTTGTGAAAATAAAAATCACTTCTTTACAACTTTTGGACTTTACTTCGAAGAGACCAAAAAATACATAAGCAAAGTAACTGCTGCATTGTCTAACGCTACTCCGGTAATTAACAGTCTTCGAACATTGTTAGAAAATACGATGCACGAACTGAGATGCAGAAGGATTTAGGGTCCCAAAAATTGCAGTAGCATTATCTCGGAATAAAAGATTTGTGTGTTGAGAGGATACTGAAATCTATTGCTTATCTACAATTCTCTACAATCAATACAAAACTAGAAAATTTCAAAGACAATAGATAGAAAAATCGTGTTCTTGGGCTACTCAAGATGACTCTACATTCCGAAAGTGTTGAACACACGGTCATAGCTACTCATAGTAAAAGTTTTCAAGAATCGACCTTTGGAGCGTTTGTGCAAACCTGAAAAGAAAGTTTGGAAATGGATGATCCTCTGTCGATCCTACGCTGTGGCTCAGCTAAAGAATAAAGGTAGATATACCTTCTATTTTCTAATTTTTCTAGAGACGCTGAGCCGCTTGTTTCCTGGCGCAATCAAATGTTTTACTCAAAATATAAGACCATCGCGCAGAAAAACTTAAGTTGTCAAATAAGTTCATTCACATCTGAGTTGCGAAATTATCTTCGCAAAAATTGAGAATAATTTGTTTTTTAAACAAAAATCTTATTAATATTACACAGAAAAATGTGTTTTATCAATTAAAAAAATAGTTTAAAAAGTGTTTAAAATTAATTAATTTGATAATTGAATCAATTATTTTTTTAGTTACAAGAAAATTAAAAATTTAATTTTGATTTAATTAACATTTTAGTTGTTTTGAAATAAATTTTCAATTAAAATTTTAATTAAATAAAAGAAGATCTTAATTGACCTTTTTCGTTTAAAATAAAATAATTTAAACATGTAGAATTGTTGTTGGGAATTGTCGACATTTATTTAAATAAATTAACATATTGCTTGAAATGGCAAAGTTTTTTGCTCACTTTTTTAATTAAAATTAAAAATGTCATTTATTGAAAATATTTTTTCAAAATCTTAAAATTTTTAGTAATCAATATAATCATTTTAGTAATAGATGCAAAATCAACAACTTGCTTGCTTGATATTATGATTTTGGAATAAATTTGGTGATTGGAGAAATTAAATAATATTTTCTGAGTAGTTTTGAATTTTGAATATTAATAAACTCCTACACTTTTTTTTTTTTGTTTAAAAAATAAATTCATTGTACCATGAATTTAAATTAATTTCGTTGTTTTTTAAATCCTATTAAAATCAATTTTAAATATTAACTGCCGTATTCATAAATAACTAAAATGGATATGAAATCTGTTTTAAGAAAAATGTGTATGGAAAGTTAGTTTTAAAATACGTTTGAAATATATTTTATTTTTTATGAAAACGGCAGTAATAATCTAATCTATAATTTTGTATATTAAAAAATTACTCTTCTTGAGTTTTGTTAATTTTACCATGTATTTAAATTTTATATTGGTATTGGTATCGGTATTGGCGATATTTCTTCTTGAGTATCGATATCCCTACTTTTAAGTATTTTTTTTAAGTTCTCTCGGTAAAATGTGTCTATGAAACTTAAAAAAATTATCTTTTTAAAGGATGTTACGTAAAAAAAGATTTTTATTCAATAAAAAAAACCTTTTTTAAAAAAGAACTTTTTCGGCAAAAGTGCTTTTCCGATTAGGAAACCTGCTTATGCTAAACTACTTTTTTGATAAAAGTGCCTTTTTAACGAGTGTATATTTCCAACAACACAGAAAAAAGTGTTTTACCAATTAAAAAAATGGTTTAAAAAGTATTTAAATTTAATCAATGTGATAATTGAATCAATTAATTTTTTTTGTTGAAAGAAAATTAAAAATTTAATTTTGATTTAATTAACATTTTAGTTGTTTTGAAATACATTTTCCATTAAAATTTTAATTAAATAAAAGAAGATCTAAATTGACTTTTTTCGTTTAAAATAAAATAATTTAAACATGTAGAATTGTTGTTGGGAATTGTCAATATTGATTTAAATAAATTAACATATTGTTTGAAATGGGAAAGTTTTGTTGATCACTTTTTTAATTAAAATTAAAAATATCATTTATTGAAAACATTTTTTTTAAATTTTCAGTAATCAATGAAATCATTTTGGTAATAGGTGCAAAGTCAACAAATAGTTTGCTTGATATTATGAATTTGGAATAAATTTGCGGATTGGAGAAATTTAATCATTTTTTCTGTGAATAGTATACTTAAGTTCATTAAAAACAAAAATCGATTTTACTTAAATACCTTTTTAATGGAGTGCATTTTTAAAAAAAGTAAATTTTTTAAAGTGTACCTTCTTCATATAATACATATTTGAACAAGTACTCTTACAAAATATCCTTAAGAGAAACTATGTATGTAGTAAATTACAAAACGTAGTAATTATTTGAAGAAGGCAACATTTTGTAAATGTAACTTTGTACCAAATATTTAATTTTTTGCACAAAAGTTTGCTTGTTTACAGGTATCTTTTTAAAAAAAGAAGCATTAGCATTTACTTAAAGCAACTTGAAAAAAATACAAACGCTTTTAAATGCGTGCTACGAAAAGGCTATTTTTATTTACAAAGCACCTGCTTGCATGAAAAAATTTATTGTTTAAATAAAAAGAGCACATTTTTCGACATAAAAAGTACGTTCTTTAATCAAAAGTAGCCTTAACATTTAGAGCACCTATAAGAACAAATACATTGTTTTTAAAACTATTAAAATTTTATCTTTGTTTTATAAAACATAATTTTTTGTAACATAAAAAGCAAGACTTTAAATATTTTTAATTTTTTTTTTTTATTTATTAAATAGATTCATTTACTAATAATATATTAACAAAATTTGGTTTAAATGTAAATAATGATCTATAACTGGCATAACAAATATTTGTAAGCCAGATTGGCAAAATTAAAGCTGTTAACAATTTATTATTTATTTTAATTTAAAAAGGATCTAAGCAAATTCATTTAATAAAAGTTTTCTGTATTTTAAGCAAGATTCCTGGTAATTGACAAGAGCACCAAAATTAAAGATATCTCCATTATATATATTAAGAACGTCGCTAAGGTTTAGTTGATGATTGTTGAAAAATGCACTTCTAAATTCACACATTCTGAATCACACATTCTGTACTTGATTTAAGGAAATTCGTACTTACCGTACTATTGAGACCACTTCGGCTTGATTCAAGAACGGATGGATGGGTTCCCCGGTAAGCTGGTTGGTAGTAAGATAGTCTATCAGCCCCGGGGTTGCGGGGTCGATTCCCACCAGAGAGTCTCGTTTTTTTACTGTATACAAGCGTAGAGCTTCGCGGGATAAGCATAGGAAGAAACATTTGTCTTTTTAGTGTATATATTAACAATTATAAAAATAGGAACTGGCTGCCTCGGAATTCGTCCTGCACTGCTATTAAAAAGGCATTTCAACTGAAAAGAGCCTATTTTCCATTAACTTTAAAGTAATTTTCTCTTAAAAAGTACATTTTTGCGTAAAAAGTTCTTTTCTACGTACATTTTATCCATATGCCTTAAAAAGGAACTTTTGCATTAAATGTAATTTATTTACAAAGAAACAAGTTTTTTCCATTAATGGTTTTAAATGCTCCTTTTGCGCCCTTATCTTATATTCCCAAAAATTATTAAGTCCCAATTTAAGTTAAAAAGCAAAAATTCCATTAAATTTAATAAATTTCAATTGATTATTACAACAAAAAGGTGTGAATTAATAATATTGAAAATTATAACTCATCATGTGCAATTCTCGTTATTACGAGCACACCAGATATAATTTTCTTTCAGTCATCTCTTATTAATAATATTTTCAAACTATTTAACTGTAAAATAAAAAAGATAATAATTGAAAATAAAAATAAAATAATATGGAAAATAATTTAAAACACGAAATCCAAAGATGAATTGCACTTCCCATACGCAATATCACATTCAAGCATCCAAAACAAAAAAAAAAAAAAACAATTCTCATTCGGAGAATGAGAATGTTGATGGGAAAGAAGTTGGCCCAGAGATGTAAAAATACTCAAAAGAAGAAGAAGGAAATGAGACTGTTAACAAGCCGTAACAGAAATGACCAATAATCATCATGCGTAATATGGGTTATGACTTTGACTTTAAACTCTCGATAGTGCCAGAACGTGGATTTTTTTTTTTAAAGTACGCAACAAAAGTTTGTTATTATTTTCCAATTTTTTTTTAATGTTTAATTCTGTTTTCTTTATAAAATGCTCTGTTTTGATTTTTATTGCTTTTCAATTAAAGTAACACGATTTCTCTGGAAATTGTTATTCAGATTTCTGTGTTGAGTCGAAAGAAAAAGAGGAAAAAAAAAGAAAATTGTTTATGGTTTTTAACTGGCCTTCGAAATGAATTTTTATTGTAATGAGTTGAAATGCAATTGGAGTTATTTTTTTAATATATTAATAAAATGCTTTTTCCAAGAGAAATTTAAAAATTAACCAATTTTCTTTATTTGCATTAAATTTAATTAATCTTTTTATTATCTTTTTTATATTTTCAGGTAAGTTTTATTAATTGTCCTAATAAGAAATGGAACATGAAGAAAAGTACAGGTAAATTTATATAAACATTTATTCTTAAATTTAAGTTGAGGCATATTTATTATCCTTTCTAAAAGAGATTTTAGGGTTTTTTTTGCGAAATTTAGGAGCCGCAGAGCAAAACGTACTTTTTCGCTCATATCAAATTTTTAGAAAATTGAGGTTTATTTATTGGTATTAGGGAGGTAACGAATACCAGTACCGATATATCGGTGATATATCATATTTTCCAATATATCGGTATCGGCGATATTTTGCTGTCAATACGTTTTATATATTTTTTGGAATATTTTTAAACAAATAATTTAATTTTCTAAATTTATTTTTTGCATAGCAACTAAGAGAAATACACAGCAAAAAGCAGAGCATAAAATTAAAACAATTTCATTATTAATTGTTTCATATAATAAATGATTGCACGAAGATGAAAAATAATTTGGAATCTCAAAATTTATCGGCTGAGTTAGCATTAGCTCTACAGTTCAAATTAGAAGTGACATAACCATAGCCATACAAAGCAGCTATTTGAGCGAACCTTATGGACAACACTGTAATTGATTATAAGTGACTTAACGACCCAACCATAACCATACAAATCAAAAGAATTTTGGTTTCTATGGTTATCGTTCCGACTATGGCATTATGTTTATGTCGCGTCTATTTGGACCTTAAATAGATGATTTGAGACTTTAGAAATTCATGAAACATATTGTTTATCTACCTCGATACATTGCTCGAACATTTAAAAGACAATTGACTTCAATTGTACCCAAAAAAACGTCTTATAGAACTACTTAACATGTGTCTGCATTCCGAAAGTGTGAAAAACACGGTCACACCTAAAGGTGGTACAAGTTCTGAAAAAAATTGTTTGTAAAAAAATTGAACAATGACAAGTTATACCCAAACTTGAAGGAAATGGCGCAGGAGTTCTTAAATTTTTAAATAAGTTCTGTCGCATCTAATAGACAAGGGTGAGTTCCAAAACGTCAAAACACTTTGCAGTGATGCTGTTTTGATACTGTTACGATACAAAGTAACGAGCTGTTTTGTTTACTTTATATAAAAAAATGTCAACAAAGCATAAACAAAATGATTGATGCTCAGTTTGCCTTTCGTTTGCGCATCGCTTGCGTAACTGTAATTATATGTATGTATGTACATTTAGAGACGTATGACATTGCCAACGTTGAAATGGTTACGTTTAGGATGTATGACTTTGTTCGGTGGCATTGCAAATGACGTTTTGGAACTCAACCACTGCTTTCAACTGTAGGTCTACAGTAGCGGTTGCACACAGCAGTCATCTACATTTCTTGTAATTATTTTAAGACATATGACGTTACAACTTTATGACTATCTTGTGAATCCCCCAAATATAAAAATATGATGCTAAACAATTTTAGTTTTAATAAAAATACTTTTTTAGTTAAAAATTGGCAAAAAACGAATATTAAAGACTGAGTTAGGCGAACATTGCTGTCCCATAACGTACTGTACCGTATTGCTAGTACGTTGGTGCACTTATACATTACACATACATTAACAAAAAGCAATGGTATACAAAAAACAGCACACACAGTGATGGGAAATCAAAAGGTTTAAATGGTGACCGCTGTGCAGGAAAGTACCAAGTGATTTAAATGGTATTAAAACAGTATTTAGTGTATGTAAAAAAAAACATTAATAATTTAGTATCTAATATTTATATTATAGACTTAAAATAAACAAGAATGTATTTATTATTAAATTATATTTTATACAGAATGAAACTTTATAACTACGGTACGCTTTCGGTAAGCTTTTACTTTTTTTATGATATACCAAAAAACGAACTGCTGATTGATACAGTACAGTACTCGGCACAGCAACGTTCGACTAACTGAGCCTTAACGTTGAATACTTTTTAATAACAAAAGTTTTTTTTTGCCAATTCTTTTTGTAGAATTTTAACAGATTTTATGGTACTTTAAATACTTGCAAAATACTACCACCCGTAGGTCAAAAATTACAAATTTTATTTTCAAAGTCGTATATTTCCTAAAGTTTAAGAGAATATGGATGTCCCTAAATTCACTGACAAAAAATTTTTGAAATATTTGCAATACGGCGGCCCTTCTGATATATCTATAAACTCCAAATCAGTGCTGCCACGACTAATAACATTTTTACAACCAAAATTTTTAAAAATTTTACCTAATGTGAAAAAATATAACCAAATTAGTAATGTCATTTGTTAATTGAAAAAACCTTAAAATATATAGGAAAATATTAATTACAAATTAAGAAAACAAAGCAAAAAATGTAATTCTTGTTTATATTAAACAAATAACTAGAAACTTAAATTAAAATTTTTTATTTATTTGAGACCTTTTTCATTAAAATATTTTTTTAATATAAGAGTTTAACCCGTCAAATTTCCATACAAAATTCAGTTTATTAAAAATTAATAAATTGAATTTTTTTATATGTATCCTTTACAAAAAAAAATTTTGTACTTCCCAGTTATAAATAACAAATATGGAAATATTAAATTGTTTTCCGCTCTTTAACTGTCAGTGGATGGGCTGCCAAATGTTGCGATTTTTTAATCCTGTTGTTGATTGGAGTCAAAGGTTTTTTTTTATAAATTTAAAATACTGCCAAAAAAAAAAACATTAATCAGATATATCTCTTAAATTCACGCCATTTTCTTACAGTAAATTCTATAAATTCTAAAATTATAGATTAGAAATCAATTTATTTTTTAAAAATCTTTAAAATTCTTATTTTTATTTCAATATATTAAAATATACTGCTGGAAATAATATAAATTTAGAACATTTTACTTCTATTCAAGTTTTTAGAAACACTAAAACGATTTCTGTTTACTTTTTCAGTCATGTTCTTAAATCGATTAGGCGTGATATTTTCCATGTTCTCCTTGAAGTGCCACCTATCTTCACTACTCTTAAAATTAGGAAAAACTACGCTCATTTAAAAAAAAATAATTTAAAATCTCCATTGATTAAAACTTCATTTGATATCAATTCAAGAACATGGCCGTTTCTAATATAAAAAACACATTTGGTAATATTTATCTTAACAAAAATCTTAAAATAAAAATATCTGTTAGCTATTTTAAAAGGAATATTTTGTTGTCGATAAAGTATAAGAAACTTCCGTTCATTTTAAACAAATTGTTAATAAGACAATCGTAGTGCAACGTACACATTATTCGAAGTCATAAATAATTTCCTTCGAATCTAAATACGCGATAACCCCCCATTAAAATAAAAATGTTAAAAGTTAAAAAAAAGTAAATTGCAAGTGTACCAAGAAAAACATATTTATACGTTATTTTAGAAAAAAAGTAAACTAAATGAAAAAAATATTCACATATCCACATTGAGAAAAAATATTACCATTTTTGGTTAGAGATAACCAAAAGCGGCAGTTCTGCTCCAAATCCAAAACTTAAACTCGAATGCAAGTACTTAATTGCCACCTGAAATTTTATTGCAACCGGACTAACTGTTTACAAAATCTAGAATTACATATTCCCTTTTCTCTTTAAAATCTCTCAATGTTCAATGTCATTACAATAAACAAATGTGTTTGAGGGCAATTCAAATTGGTGTAAATATTAACGAAAAACAATAATTAAATCAAAAGTTATTCTTTCAATAAATCCTAACTTGACTTGAGCACCACCCTGAAACCAAAGTCTTAATTTACCAATTAATTCCTATTCATCCCTACTTCTAAATTCTATTTACAGTTACGGCATTACAAAATGTAGGTTAAGTTCAACCTACAATTTATCCACCTGCAAAGAAATTTGTCTCCGTATGACGTTCCTGTTAAAATGACAAAATATGAGAAGAGTGTGTGGAAGGGAGAAAGGAAAGAAAACGTTTAAACTGCACACAGGAATTGCTTGAGCAAGAAAACTTGTTGAGTGTAAATTTTATAATTTTTTGTTATTTTAAAATATGCATCACTTTTTCATACAACAAAATCTGTTTTATACAAAAAAAAAAATGCTGTTTTACTTCAGTAGTTTAAAAAATGCATTAATTCCATAACGAAATTGAATATGAAGTTATTTGCTAAAAAAAATAAATATGTTTTCTCGAAAATATTTGCTATGTCTTACCGGCGGACATTTATGACGATTTTAAATGTGTTATTTAAAACAAAAAAAAAAATAAAAATTTATATCGTTGTCAATGTTACGTGGATATTTTTTTGCACAAATTTTCATTAGGTAATTCATATTATACCGAATCCAATTACATTTACGATACAATAAACTTAATTCTGAACGCTTCAAAGTAATTATCACTTGGTTTTGTTTTATTTTGGTGCTTTTTTTTTTGCTTAATATTTTTTTTTAATGGCGGCATACATGCCACCATACATTTAAGATGTATTCGAACATTTGCCACATTATAATTTTTTAAACCTCAAGCAAGTGTTTTTTGTTGCTTTGGTTTTCCTTCTGCAAATGCCCAGAACTGAAAAAGTATTCAGGTATTAAAAAAATCTTTAAAAGGGAGTCAAAAGTTGGCAAATAAAATTCAACTTTATTTTGTTTTCGACATGGTTGTCTGTAGGTCTACGCCAGTGTTGCCAAAAGTAAGTAAAATCGCTATTGCTAAATAAGTAGCAAAGGGAAAATAAAAAAGATTTTCTATATGTTATAAATTCCAAAAAAGCGACTTAGAATCACTTTCTGAAGCGATCTAACGATGTCCGTCCGTCCACCTGGCTGACTGGTTTTCTGTTAAGTTAGCCTTGTGCCCAAGGAACAAGTCCCAATTGTGGAGATCATTTGATGAAGTTGATATATACGTTTTAACTATCATAAGGATAAAGCCTGTTAAAAATAGTGAGACGGTCCATGATTTCATAAAGCCCCCATACCAACTTCTTTCCGATCAGAGTCTTTGTGCGCGTAAACCAGCTTGTTATGTTTGTATTAAGATTAAATTGGGTCCAAACATATTTCCATTGCTTTTAGCTTCATTAAAAGAAATTTTGATTATATATGGCATATAGATGTTAAATTGATGTTTAATATCAAGATGGTATTAAGCGTAAATAAGCCTTATATGAATATTCAACTTAATATTAAGCATAATTTTGCTTAGGCGGATCCATGGGTCACAAATAGGGTACACTGCAAATGCTGTGATCCAGGGTATCACATGGTCACACCGGCCAGAAGATTTAGACTTTGCCGACGATGTCGGCTTATTCTCACATAGCTTTACAGATATGAAAACAAAATTAGAGCGGGTGCAGGAACTAGCCTCGGAAGTTGGACTTCGTTTAAATTTTAATAAAACGAAGGTATTACGAATAAATTCGAATAATAGCAATAATTCTGTCAAAGCCGGCATTGAACTTGAAAATGTTCAACCCTTTTGTTAGCTGGGCAGTATCCTGGCCAACACCGGAGGCTCAGGTGCAGATGTCTCTAACCATCCTAAAAAGGCCAAACCAGCCTTTGGAGCACTGCAATGGTGATTAGCACAAATGCAAATCCATACAAAACTACTCCTTTTTTTCAAGCATTAAATCTACTCTACTATACGGGTGCGAATCTTGGAACACTTTCACGCAGGAAATACAGTCTCTCCAAGTTTAAGTTAAATGTTTTTTGCGGAAAATACTAAGAATTTTCTGGCCAACCGTTAACTCCAATTATGATCTGTGGCTACGAACTGGTGAAACTTCAAGAAATTGCCCGCCGGAAATGGAACTGGATTGGTAATTTTTTAATAAGACCAAACGGAGATATATCAAGAACTGCAATTAAATGGAACCCTCAAGGGCCATTTTACACCTGGAGACGGTCGGTACAAAAATAAATTCGTTTGCTGGGAAAATCTTAGTCCGAAATCAAAACGCTGGTACTGAACAGAACTGAATGGAAGAATTTTGTTGTGACCCTTTGTTCCAACCTGGAACCATAGGAATATACAATATAAGTCACCAAGCTGGTACACTTTAAATCCACTTTAAGTTTTCATTATATATAACTTAAAGGGCCCATAAACAACAACATCATGATTGTGCAATCAAGTGATTGTGCAATTAAGCTTGAAGGACACAATACACCAGCATGCTGGTAAAATTCTTAATTTTTGGCATGCCATTTGTAGCAAATTATCTTCCACTATTGCTTTTCGTTTTTTGCATGGTGGTTCCTTTATTGTTTCATCGCCAGACTCGATCTTTTTTTTACAAAATACCATTTTATTGTAGCATTGCTTTTTTATTTACGATTGCAATATTCCGTACTTTTAACTTTCCAGAGGCAATGCATTGTTTTATAAAGTTCGAGAAATTCTCCCCAAAATATTTTTTCTTTAGCATTCATATTTAAAATACTTTGTTAAAAAAGTTCTATTTTTTATGTTTATGCCTTGACGATTTACCTTTGCAATTTAAAATTTTCTATTTTTTTGATGTTTATGCACTGACGATTTAACTTTTATGAGCTAAATTTACAACACATGACTCAATCATGCTGGTACAATCATAAAAATATCAAACTATTTTTGATTTAGCTCCAGCAGCTGGTACAATCACACCACAAGCTCATACACGGTCAATCGGCTGGTACAATCACTTGATTGCACATGCATACTGTAGTCGTGTATGGGGCCTTTTAGCAAAGTGGGATCAATATCACAACAATAGAACAACAACAGGCAAAGCAATAACAGTCAGCTGTTTATGAAAAACCACTTTGTAAATAAATACCCTGTTCATGATATTTTTTGTATTTAGTAGTACTACCATACTTTTATATAAAATAAAAGCGAATGTTATTAAAAACACAGGAAAACTGTATTCAAATACGATTTAAGTTTATATGAAAATTAAAAATGGTGATATGTAAGTGTTTCATCAGAAAAATAAAAGACGTTATTGCCAATTTCTAAAAATAAGCAGTGTAAAACCACAAGTTTTACAACTTTGTTTTATTTTTTTAAATCCTTGCAAATTTATATGCTTAAAATTTATAAATCAAATCAAATTTTCTTGTACCAGTGCTGTAGGAAATCGTGTGAAAAAGAACTTGTGGGGCGTGAAGGAATAAATCGAATTTGTTATTGACTGCATAGCAGAGGCCTGCACAATTCCATTTGAATACACATTAAAATCATTGTAAAATTTTGAAACTATAGACTTTAGTGTCGCTGTCACAAACAAAGACTGAAGAGTGAACGCCTAAGAGCAAAAAATAAATGTTTCCTTTAGTGAAATTACGGGTGTAACTAATAATATTAAAAATTAACAAGGGAATGAAAAATACATGCAGCAATGAAAGTGGGAATACAAAATACAAACGTTCTTTATTTTTTTTAATATGAGTTTGCGATACGTACTTATGTACGAAATATTTTGTATTCTTATTTGTTTGATAACATTACGAGAACAATTCTTTGCATTAACAATTTTTTGTATGCGAACGTCACATACGACACACAAGTAAACATCCCAAAGGTTTGGTATGCGTCCGAATACTAGGAGTAAAGCAAACATTTTTTACTGCATTGAAAGGTTTTGAAACAAGTACAGTCTGGAGTGTCCCTTTGAATTCATGTATCCTTACAACACTATTTTAACTGTGTGTGCGATCTGTACCGCATAGCATTTGTCAGTGTGGTTGTACACAAAAGTTCTGTACAAATATTTGATTTTTGTTGTGCGTTTGATTTGCAAATAAATTTAGGCAGACATTTACGGCATACGTTTAAAAAAATGCTCTGGCAACACTGGTCTATACTAAGTTTAAGTGTTATTATTGTTGTACATAATTTTTTTTTACCTTTAAGGTCTTGGTTAAAGAAAACAGTGTAATTTTAAGGATTTTATTTGCACTTTTTCCTAACAAAATAAAAAAGTAAAAAGAAAACGTTTAATTCTTTTTCTCCTGAGGATCTCTTCTTTGCTTTAACACCAGTTGAGATCAGTTCTTAGTTTTCTTGGTAGAAACAAACAGACGTCCGGACAGACATATCATTATGCATGTATAGATGTTTGGTCAATAGGTAAACGTTCTCCTAGAAGGGTGTTAAGTAACATGCATGTTATAAGCGTTTTTTGAAGACCCCTTTTTTGTTATGGGTTATCAAAAGTGGTTGGATTGAAAATTAAATTAAAATTTAACAAAGAATATTTCAAATTTTTGGTTTACTAATTCTGGTATTTTTGTATGATTTATTCGGTCCAGTTCCGATGCCAAACGCTATTTGCAGAAAATAAGGTATTTACGACAAATTTGGCTAATTTATCTTGTACCGTTTGGCCGTCTTCTTTTGAAAAGTTTATTTGAGGAGACCAACTTCGTATTGGTGCTTAATTTGGCTTAATTTCAATGCCAAACATTTCTAATATTTAAAATTTGTTAAGGCCAAATTAAGGTTTCTTAGCTCGTTCCGTATGAGCGTTATTGTGGTAAAAAACCGCATTCCAGGTGGTAGTCTTTATAAAAGCTTTTTTTATTAAAAACATTTAATGCAAAATTTTAGAGCTTTTTTACTTTGTTTGTATTAAAGCTTTTGTGTATAATCATACCTTTTTTTTAAGTCTTAGAATCCATATTAAGCTTAATAGACATTTGATTTTTTTGCCTTTTTTAAAAGCTTTTTTGGATTTTTCGTATATTCAAACACAAGTTTATTTTGGAACTTCAGGCTAAATGGCTTTTTAAAATATTTTAAATATTAAAAGTTTTTATATTTTAATATAAAATTTCTCACCGCATATGTATGGTAAAAGCTATAATATTAATTAAACTTTATTAAATGCATACGTATATTTTTATGCTTATTTATTTTGTTACTATATTACGAGCTTAACCCGATGTGCTTTGCTACCCCAATTGAAATAAAATAAGAAATATTTTTTAAAACAGATCTCGTGTATTTATAACCAAGCTGTGGGTCTAAAATTCAAAAACTTTTGTTGCTTACGTTAACCGGATACATAGAAACCTGTATTGACTTTATAAACTCTTTGATAAATGTGATAGCCAAACTATTTGCTCCAAATTAGGAAATGTTTACTTTAACCGCTCTTCAGATATACTTTAATTTGTGCAACAACCACTTAAGATTTGGTATTAAATGTACCTTACGACCTATTCTCATATCTATCAAATGTACATAAAAAATTTTACAAAAATCGGTTCAGCCGTTTCGGAGACCACAAACACATTTTCATCCACATATTTAGATAATTGTGTTTTTAGTTTAAAACTTTATAACAATTTTTTAAAAACTCAAAGCGGTAAATTTTTTTTATTATAAACTAAATTCATTACTAAGATTGAGCTTAAATTATTTTCCAAAACTTCACAGCTATTCAAAATATAATTAATGCGTTAAAGCTTTTAAGTAATTTTTTAAAAATCCATTTTTTCTTTGTTAAAGGGTTTCCGAAGTTTTTTTTTTTTTGTGAAACTCTTATTAAACTGAACTTCGTTATTTAAATTATGTGCAAAGATTTTAAGGCTTCAAATTTTTTAATATTATAATTTTATTAAGAAAGTTCCTCTTCTAACTCGTTTTCTTTTTGTTAAAAGCCGCTTAACTTTTTTTTAAAGCTCACAAAGCCTTCCTTTTTTTAGTCTTTAGCAAAATCTCTTCTCAAATTCTTACCAATTGACTTACTTTCTCTATTATTTTTCTCACACATGTAACTTGGATCGAAGCTGATGAGGAGTTGTTACATGTGAGAAAGAGGACAATTGGTTGGTACTTTAATTTTAATTTTTTTTTTTATCCGAGAAGGAGTAAAAATGTAGTAAAAAGATGTACTGCTCTACCATGACCGTAATGGAAATTATAATGTTGATTGGTTTTCTTGGCAAGAGCAAAAAAAAAAAATCATATAAAAGTAACAAAATGAATTGTTACTTTAGCATGAAATAGTTTCTTCTTCTGTTTCTTTGCTCTGAAAGAAGATGAGGATAAAGTTGAATGCTGGTTCCTGCTGCTGCTGCTGCTTCTGATGATGATATTGTTTGCTCTGCTTAAGGTCCTCAGGGATTATTTTTTTTTTTTTACCAATTTCAGCATTTTATTGTAGTTTTATTTCAGATTGTTTTTTTGTACGTTCGTTGAGTTTTGAATTTTGCTTTTTTTTTGTTGTAGTGTGTTTATATTTGTATTGTTTATGATTGTAAAAATTTATTGTTTTGCAATTAAAATTCCTAATAAAAAAGTGCAGAATCGATTGTTGGTATACGAAATGATTTGTATTTGCTGTTTGTGTTCTGGCATTGTTTTTAGCAATTTGGTTTTTTTCTTTCTTCCCTTTTTTCTTTTGATTCTAGAAGGATGTTTTTCTTCATAAACCACATTTTACACGGGAGGTGTTGATGTGATTACTGGAATCCATAAAATATTAAGATTTTTATTATTATTTTTTTTTACTTAAATAAACAATTATTATTAAAGTGTTTTCTTCTTCGTTTTAGGTGGCAAAAGGTTAAAATAGATAAAAAATAAATATGTATTTATTAGTTCTTGTACGAAATTAAGTTTAATAAAAATTCTTGGAATTTGTAATAAAATTTCTAGAGAGAACTTTAAATTTCAATAGAAAATGTTTGGGTTTAATGCAAAGAGATGAAGATAATTTTTTTTATTACTGCAGGGTACGATTATGTTTATAATTATATTAAAACAAAAGCTTTTTACTCGTTAAAACTAATAACGGCATGCATTACAGAGTACTAAGTGGTCATTCTGTTTGGTTTTAAAAATTTTACAATAATATTCGTTTTAGTTACAGTAGGAAATTTAATAGCAATTGCTAAAAAAGTTTAATATAATTTTTATTTTTACTAAAGACAGCTAAGAAATTATAGTCGGCCAAGCCCAACACCAGTCCACACAATTTGGGAGTATTAAATGAACCTTCTTCCGGATTTATAGACTTTCTAGCTAAACATTTTGTTTTGAGGTATAGATTTATATATAAAATATTGGTGCGAGTTTTATTAAGATTCCAACATTAATACATCAGATTTATATTTTTTAGACGATTTTCATGAAGAAGCATATACAGGACTTGTTATTATAAAAGGTAATTTAAGCAAATTTAATCTTAATACCAGCCAGCATTTAAGATGAAATCATGACAATAAAGCTTTACTAAAAATCAATTTTTTGCAAAAGAATACTGTTTTGAAAAAGGGGACTATCCTGTAATAAGGTACTTTTTTGTAAATGGTACTTTTTGTAAAAAGGTACATTTTTTAAAAACGAACTTTTTGTAAAAAAAGGTACTTCTTGTAAAAAAGGCACTTCTTGTAAAAAGGTGCTTTTTGTAAAAAAGGTACTTTATGTAGAAAGGTACTGGGTTTGTAAAACGTTTTTTTTTTTGTAAAATGGTACTTGTAAAGATATACTTTTTTTTTAAAGAGATAACTGGTTTTATAAAAACCGTATTTTTTCTTAATTTTAAAATACATTTTGTAAACGTTTTTAGTAAAATGGTACTTTTTTATATATGTATATATATATACTTTTTTGCATAAGATAATTTGTTTTAACAAAGTATTTTTTTTTTTTAGCAAAAAAATTGCTTATTTGCAAAAACTGACTTTTTTGTAAAAAGGTACTACACGTAAAAATTTCCCTTATTGCCAAAGGTATTTTTTTGGTAAAAATATGACGTACTATTTTGCAAAATAGATTTTTTTTGCAAAATATTTTTAGAAAGCAGGTTAGAGTACTATACATATTCGGTTTTGCGGAATCTTCGATACCCTCCTAGGACAGCTTAAATATTTCAGGATTTTTGCGCTTTATATATAAATTATTAACAAATCCTTTAAAAAAACTGACGTCAGTATTATATTTGGTTGCGGTTAAGACCTTTGTATGTAAGGAGATATTCTTTCTGTCAATAAAAAAAGTATTTTTTCCTAAAAAGGAACTATTTGGTAAAAGGTACTTATTATGTAAAAAGGCGCTCTAGAAACATTTACTGCTTTTTCAAAAAGTACGTCAAAAACACGGTTTTTAAAAAAGGTATTTTTTTTTTAAAAAAAAGGGCCTTTCGAATGCATTTTTATGTGTTTTTTTATAGGAGCATACTAGACCCCTTTTTGAACAGATATTTTTGTGCAAAAATTTAATTTTAAACAAAAATATGTATTTTGTCCCCAAAAAGAAAGTTTCTGTTAGAGATACGTTTCGTATGATGACATTTTTGTGAAAGTTTTTTTGTTTGTTGTTTTCGTAAAAAAGTACATTTTATGTAAAGGAGTGTGATCTTTAGACTTTTGAAAAATCGATTCTGTTGTTTTGTTTTAAATTTCTGTAAAACTAAATATAATTCTTACCTTAGAAATCAGAAAATAGACATGCTGATTAAAATGCTAAAAAAGAAGAAAAAAATTTACTTTATATTACAGTATATTACAATATATTAATTAAGTTTTAACAAATCAGATTATAAGAGCTTTTAAATTATTTTTAGTTATTTTCTCACACAGGATCTTCTAATTTCAATTTGGCTGGTGTGCTATTGTGAGTCTTTTGAAATAATTCCTGGGTGAGCGTATGTGATAATAAAAATGGTGTTAAAAATCAAAAATGCTTACCACCAAGTCGCCAATTGTTAATAGTTTATTATAATAAACCAGTGACGGCACCCAGCCCCGACCTTGGAGGCCACTTGACAGGTCCATCTCTCGAAGATAACTCTTAAATTATCGACAAGTTTTTATTTAAACTAGGACCTCCAGGTGGCCGAAATTTGACCACTTGATTTTACAGTTAAAATAAATTCTTTCATGCACGTATGGAATATGCAATTCTTATTTAAAATGGCTACCTAAATTGAAAAATAACAAATGTCTTTTCATAATTCCTTTTTTTATCAAGGCCAGGATTTTAATGCAAATGCATATTTGTTGTCGTCAGTCTGAGATCAACATAAACTAAATATCTTTGCGAATCAAGAAATTTTAAATAAAATGGCATCGATATTTTAGTGCATATTTTTGCATATTTTGCTTTAAATGCATATTTTTGCATAATCGCTGACATTGCAAATTTTGAAAAACAAAACGGGTTTTACTTGCCGTTTTGTGCGATGCACCCTGCTGCAGAAGAGATAATATGCAACTTCGCTGATATAGATATATTGATTTCTTATGGGAAAAATATTTTGGAAATCATTTCGCGTTTTGCCGCATATTAAGAGAAATATCCCTATTTTTTCTTCCTGATTGAAAGCAGTTAAGTATTATGCTGAACATTTTTTCCAATTCAAGGATGTGGTAAAAGGATTCGACGATAATGATGCAGTTTCAGTAAAAAACCAAATTTAACCAATTTAAAAGCTCAGATAATGTTTGTGTCTTCAAATGATGAAAAAGCAAATTACATTAATTGATAATGCCATAAATAAAAGTAATGCAGTGGAGGGTAAATTTAGTAAACAAATTCGTATCAAGCTTGATAGTTTTTAGAAAAATGAAGAATTCAAAACAATAAAACAAACTGCTGGCATATTTCATTTAAATTTTTGCGAAAACAGCGTAGTGTTTTTTTTTCTATTTTTAATGCTTTTTTGTGTTAAAAAAAATTTCAAGTGCATATTTTTTGCATTTTAAGCTCATATTTTTTCTATTTTTAGTGTATGTTTTGTGCGCATAAAGCAAGATTTTAACTGCATAAAAGTCCGGCCTAGTTTTTAGTAAAGCATTTATTTACTATTTTACCTTATTTTACTATTTATTTATTTTTACAATGTGTATGTGATAAATTTTCGAGTATAAAGTGTAAAATAAAGCTTAAATTGCCTGTTCTTAAAAATAAAATTAAAAAAAAAAACAATATGTATAGTGAAACAACAATAAGAAAAATATAAATTTTTATTTTATTTTCAGAACAAAAAATGTTTGTATGTGTGTGTGCTTGCAAGCAAATTTGAAACACTTTAATCCTAAAAATTTATATTGTTCATATCTACACAAAAATAGCTTTAAAACGATGGAAGATAAGATACTTTAACTGCCCATTCGCCGATATCGAACGTTAACGTTCGCTTAGAAAATTACATTTAAAACAAAAACAATTTTTGAAATTTTGTTTTTGGTTTTAAATGTTATTTTCTATGCGAACTTTAACGTTCGCTATCGGCGAACGGGCAGTAAAATCAACTAAAAAAAACTTGTTCCCGTATTTATTATAAGATTAGTCACTGGTTGGGGTCGCGTCATTCTGTTGTAACCACATCTCGACTGGATCAATGCCATCTATATTTTTCAAAAAAAAAAAAAAAAAAATAATTGATAGTGGTCAGTATCGATCTACATTGATATGAACGCGAGCTCCGGTTTCCTGTTTAAAGCAATATGGACCGATGATGCCACCTGTTACAATATGTGCTGGCATCAGTCCCATAGTGTAATATACTTTTATTATAGTTGGCAACTATTGTAATGTTTTGTGTAACATGTCACCTCTTGATTGTACTAAATAAAAGGAAATAATTCTGAACTTAACATAACACGACCCACTAGCGTTTAATTTATACCAAACTAGTGAAGTTCAGTATTAGGCTTGCAAAAGAGCCAATGCAAAATATCGTAGCACTTTTATAAAATCTAGCGGAAACTATGTGTACTTTGTTGTTGGATTTAAAAAAAGAGCTACGATATTTTGTATTTGCTCTTTTCCAAGCCTGATACTGATCTACGCTACTGTGTCGTTTTCTGGATGCAATTGTTGACGTAGGGTCTGTTGTTTGTTGGGCTCAGTCCATAAGCTACAATTTTGTTTATAAACAAACCCTTTAAGCCTCGATGATAGATTTTCAAAAGAAATTTGGAAAATCTTTGCAGCTCTGTAACTGAGATGAAGTTCCGCTTACCATCTCGCTTACGGAGGTAACGAATTTCATATTGCAAGTTCTCACTTTAAAGCAATAAATTTTTGACACAAAAAGCGCTTTATTTAATCCGGTAGTTCCCAGAACTTTTTTTTATCTTATATTTTGATGAAATGATGTATACTTATATATTTTGACCTCCTGAGAATGAATATGAAGTCCAATTTTAAAAAAATTGTTACTCTTTTCCGAAAAACGCGGAAAACGAGCGTTACCATATGGTAACCGTGGGTCGCCTAGGGTACAGGTTTTTAGTAAAAAAGAAAATGAAAGAAAATACACACAAATAGCTGTTTTCAAACAATTTTATTGAAATTATAAGTGAGAAAAAATAAATTTATGAAAATAAAAATCAAAAATGCAATATATTCGTTTAACTGAAATAAATCATCGTCTTGTATGGTAATTGACGAAACACTTTACGCAAAGTCCGACGTTGCATTTTATACATGCTGTTCGCCAGTTAACTTTGCACCGGTCGCCGGCACAATGCCTACGATTGGATGATTTGGCTTTTGTACCATAATGTTTGCAGTAGTATACTGCCAATTGACGTCGAAATTCGAGTTGAGTTACTGTCGGTGGCGCTTTTCGATAAAGCTGCCACGCATTTTGAACACAAGCATCTATCAGCCAGGTAAAAATGCTAGACCACCACTTTTTTTCTCTGTATGCGATGCGGTATTGGGCCAAATTTTGGTCGAATCGGTCTACTCCACACATATATTTGTTATATTCCGTAATCGCAAAAGGACGGGGTACAATTGGATGTTGTTGATTGATCCTCCATTCCTTGGTTTGTGTCCTACAACCATAATAACGGGCAAGTCTGTTATGTTTGGAGCTGAAAAATTTAGGATTGAAAAAAATAATATAAAAATAATTGATAAACTTATATTGTGTTCCAACTTGCTTACGATTTCATCTTCTTCATCAAAATTTTGTAAATAGCGTCCACTAGCCATTACAACTTCACAGCCGCCTTTTAGTTGAGCCCGGCAAACATTATCTAGGATGCCCTCACATTCATCTTCAGCATCATCTTCGCCAGATATGTTGCCATCTGCAGGAGGCTCGATGTAAATGGCGGTTGGTATATCAGGTATTTATTTTCATCTTCGGCGTCATCGAGCTCTTGAATAAAATCAAGCACTTGTTGCAACGATAAACTTCTGAAAGCCGTACAATTTATAAAATACCAACAAAATTAAAATAAATATATCACAAAATAGCACAGAAAATCACATCAAACGCAAAAAAAACATGTACCCTAGGCGACCCACGATTTCCATATGGTAACGCCTTGAGTAAAATGGAAAGAATAATACAAAAAATAAGTTCTATCTAAAAAAAGGTTCTCGTTTCATAGTTTATTTCATTAGCTTCCAATTACTATAATTATTTATAAAATGAATTGAAAAACTCTTGATAAATTCGTATACTTACCGATGTGCCATATCAAAAAACGGGAACTATTCACTTTTTTTTTTGCCACCTGACTTTGACATGCAATCGCTTCACTAATTCAACTCAGAATAACAGAAACTTTATTTGTTGGCAAACCACAAAAGTTTTGCAATAAATAATGTTCTTCTCTTGAAGTTTTGTTTTGAGGTTTTAGATTTATTCGTGTAAATCTAACGGCATTTTTTGCATTACCATATGGTTATCGTGGGTTATATCGGGTTAACGCATATTAAAGTGTAACGATGAGCCCAATGTTTTGTTATTCTCCCTTACAAAACTGCTCCGAAGTAAGGAAATGCCGTAGCCTATTATATGCTATTCTTTTTAAAAAATTTCTTAAAAACTCGTTTGCTAACCTTGCGGAATTTCAGCATGTCTTATTATATGCGCTTACTTTAAAAAATGTACGATTATTGCTACTCAAAATAAGAAAATTTTTTATTGGTAGCGTACTTAACCTTTCGTAAGTCCTATCGGGCTTAAAAACCACCCTTTATTTCTGTAAATTTAATTTAAATTTCATATATTTTTTAACCTGAAGAAAAAAAAAACACTTGTAAATCGGTTTACAAATGCAACATGATTATTTAATCTGGGCCCCTGAGTTACTTGAAGTTTAAGATAAATACTTCTTAAAAACCACAAAAAAATAAACATTTTTAAATGCTTCACAGTTTCTAGGTGGTCTTAAAGAATTATAAGCATCTTTTCGTCTACCCAAAAAACATAAGAAATAAAAAAAAAAAATTATTAAAAAACGTTTAAAAGAAAATTTTTCAAAAATCACTTGAAATATCAACTGGTTAAAATTCCATTTACAACAGCCTGTTGACGAAATACTTGACACATTTGTAATTATTTGTGAGTACGGAAAAAATATTTATTTCTGTCAAAAACAAAAATTTTTTTTTTGTTCACTTTTGTAACAATATTTTTTTTTTGGGACGATTTCTTAAAGAAATACCCCCACTAGAAAATGCGTATGCGTATGTGTAAGTGTTTTAGCCAGTCGGCCACCAAAATGATCGATTTGAATGAATAACATTTTGAAATAAAAATGAGTTCAAACAATTCAAAATAAACCATACGAAGAAACGTGATCCACTTTAAAAAGATACACAAGTGTTTATTTTTTGTGATGTTTCTTTAAACTTTTTTTTTTTGTATTGATGATTATGAAAAGTACTTTATTCCATTTTTTTTATCTCTTTGTTTTCTTTTATTTTGGATGGGTTTATATTTTTTTTCATATATAAAATTGTACTAAGTAAAAAAACACTTGATATTTGTTAGTTTCAAATGAATTTTTTGTTTATGGTAAAAAAAAGATTTATTTTCTTAAAGCCAGCATAAACCAGAAAAAAACATTATGGAAATTGATTTTTTTTTTGTTAAAAAAAATAAACATTTCTAATGAGATCAATATCTTTGCGATTGTATAAACAGTAGCGCTTAACCTCAACAATGAACACAATGGAAATATTAATTGTTATTAGAAGACAAAGAAATATTGTTATTAAAATTTGTAACGAAATTAAAATATTATTTAAAGATCTGTGTGTAGAATTTAGGATTCGCTATTTAGGAGGGATATAAACTTATTTGATCATTATCTACATTAACATTTTTTTAAATTTCTTTAATCATGAAATACAGAAAAAACTTCTCAGGGACAAAGACTTTAAACGAACCCAATTATATAGATATGCCCCATATAAATATCTTAGGCTTATAGCGAATTTTTTATGAAAATTTGTTTAATAAACCATTTATTAATCAAAATTATTTTTTATGAATATGGGGGATGGAAATTAGGCGTTAAGCATATACCCGTTATGCCAAGGGCGATACCAGCCTTCAGTTTAGGGACACTCTGATTTCTGTTTTTCGAATACCTTTGATCAAATAGTCAGTGGGTTATGATCCCCATGACCCCTTATCGCCAACGCCTTGGATCCATGCTTGTGTTCTGCCCTACTTTGGTGTATTCTAGACACCCTCCAATTATAATGGGCCATAGCTTTCAATCACTTTAACTGCCAACAAGTTAACAGAACTTGGAGAAAGTGCAAAACTATAGTTTTACAGTTCTCTAGTTATGAAAAAATTTGCGGAAATTTTGGAACAAAATATTTTTAAAGATTACGAAAACTTTAAAACATAAAATTTCGAGATTTTCTTCGTAAAGTTCTCGCCTTCAATTTAAGCCGGTTGATGTTACTTATATGCAACCCCTGCGGGTTCGATCTTTCGTGCATATAAAATATTTTTGAAATTCTCGGAAATGTTTAGCAATTATTTCCGACTCAATTTTTTGAGATAAACTGAAGTGTTTGCGGTAGGGATATGCGCTTAATTGTTCAAAATTTGTGGCATTCAAAAGTACCAACTGCCAGTTTGTCAATGCCGAAAGCAATAGGAGAAAATCCTTTTTTTTTGCGAGAGAGAGGAATTAGGCAATTAGGTTAGATTAGGTTCCATGTGATACCCAGCACCAATGCCCATCCCAAAGAGCAGTTACTCAGAGGGCGTCACTGCAGAGTTGAGCCAATTCGTTCCTAATGAAGAGAAGAAGCAATCTTAGTTCTATTTTAGATTGATTCTCCAAGCAGGAAAACACCGGCTCTCCCAGGTATTTTTCCCTGATGCCCCGTAGCCTAGCGCATTGACAGAGAAAGTGAAGCACAGTCTCCTCTTCCTCCTCATCATGACAACTTCTGCAGTAGTCATTGAATTCCACACGCATTCTCCTAGCTTGAGTCCTAACAGGCCAGTGTCCAGTCATAACCGACACCACAGTCCTGATTTGGTCCCTATTGAACCTAAGAGATTTGGTTCTCCGTTCATCATAGCCAGGCCATAGTGCCCTGGATATGGAGCAGGTAGACTTACAGGTCCATCACAGGGATAAGGCAATTTATTAACAACAAATGTTCAAACGGAACTGCGTCGACATTACATTTTTTATACAATTTGGCGGACAGGTTTGCCGAGGAAAGCCGTAGTGAAATAAAATCTATTTTATTTTGTGAGCGTTTTTTCTTATGCTCTTATATATAGACACTTATTCTCTGAACAATGCTACCATACTTTCATTAAATATCAAATATTTTGTTAACACGGAAAAAAAGGAATAAAAGAAAGAAATGAGAAAGAATTTGAAGTTACTGCCGATGATTTAGTTATGGGATTTAGGATTTCTGCGGGAAGTTGAAGACTTAGTTCTGTTTGACCGCTAAAAGAAAATGGCAGAAACCGTCGAATTTTACCAAAAATCTAAAAACTGTCGCTGCCTTCCTGAACCAGCGTTCTCCATTTTGGGGATTTTTTTTTTTGGTAAGTGGGACTAAAGATTTCGTTAAAAATTCCCATTTGATTTTTTTGGGGAAAACACTTTTTCGCTGGTGATTTTTAGGGATAATATATTTTTATATACGACATTTGTGCAATGGCAAGAACGGTTTGGGCAAGACGTGGGTACAAGTTAAAGTCTTTTTTGATCCAAAGTTTTTTGTCATACCAAGACGCTGGTGGTTCGAAACCTTTTCAAGAGCTTGCTGAAAAAGTTTAAACATGCTTTCTGTACCAACATGTAACGCTGGTTTCTATAATAGAATCAAAGCCAAAACTCGCAACATAATGAGTTACTTGTTAGAAGCTCTTCTTAGAATGCTGTTATAAATTTATTCTATCTACAAGCAACATGTAAATCAAAATTACAATGGCTGATGAACCAGAAGTTTTTAATTCTGAAGTTTTGGAAATGATAAACATTGGTGCATAATTATTTTTCTTGTTCATCTTTGCAAGTTACTCTTTTTATTTACCTTTGTATATAAGTACATATGAACCTCCTTATGCAAAAAAAGTTAAAGTTCACATTAGTTAACCAACACATTAGGCCCAGCAAAAGTGAATGAGTTTTTATGTGTTGGTTAGCTAATGTGAACTTTAATTTTTTTTGCATAAGGGGGGTAGTATTTGGAACTTAAAGTACAAATAAAATTAGTTGAAATAATATAACACAAATGAATTTTATTATAGAATAAAATATATGCATATTTTTCCTTTGACATAATATTATTTAAAATAAATAAAATTCGCTATTTTGGGGATGAAAAATTGTAAATTGGGGATAAGGTGTAAAATAAAACTGTGAACCCTGTCCGGAACGTTTGTGAGTGTCCGTTTACATTATGCGATTTTTGTCGCTGCAATTCTTACTTTATAAGCGAGAGGGTTTCGTTTTGTTCGTTTCATTCGTTCGCTAAGTGTTCTCTCATTTGACAAAAACATGTATTCAATTTCAGCCGTACAGAAAAAGTTGCTGCGATAAAAATTGCACAATATAAATGCAAAAGCAGTTTTGAAGAAGAACCGATAAAAAATTGCGGCGACAAAAATCGATAGCGTAAATGCGCACTTACTTTGCAATGCAACACTGTCAAGTAAAGGTTCACACCGTGCGTTTATGCGTAGATGCGTATGATACTTTTTGTGCATTTCATGTGTTTTTAAATTCAAGTTACATGCAATGCGTTTTGTGCACCAAGTTATGCTAAAATGTTTATCATATAAAAACAATTTTGCAAAAATGAAAGGTGAAACTGATATTTTAATAGAATTTATTTATAAGAATTCATAGCGGTGTAAACTTTTATTATCATAAAATTCGTAATTTTTCAAGGTATCAATAAGTTTTTTTTTCAAATCATTTGTTAAAAAAATAATAAGCACAACGAAGATGACACTCAGAATATAAAAGTATGTAATCGATAACTAGAATGCAAATTTAGTTCATGAAAAAATTGTTTAAAAAATAATTTCAATATAATATATTCTTGAAAGCTAGCGCTATCGTTATTACGAAAGCTTTTTATTTTATTAAAGTTCTTTATTAATACAAAAAAATAGTAAAAAGGAATCCATCACATAAACAAATTTATCGATAACAGTGAAAATAAAATTTTATTTTGCATCCATGGCCATCAAAAACAGCTGACATTTTTCACCACACGTTCGACGCATACAAAAGTAGAACGCAAGCCTACTATCATGCGTTTATATACATTCCATGCGTTTTGCTATGTAACTTGTCACATACAATTACACTGATTTTACTTTTTGAAATAGTGTTAATATATAATGGCAATTCAGCTATTTTTAGATCAATCTGGCGGTTTAATCTCAATTTTTTATTTTAATTATATGGGTTTAGTTAAACAAGAAAGTTTTCTTGTTGCAACATAAATCGAAAACAGTTTTAAATGCTATAACGTCCATATAAATGTTAGTGTTTATATAAGATTTGGCATCCATAACTATTACAATGGGTGATTTTTTAAGAGCTATGGGAAAGTTTTAAAAAAATACACATAAAACTCATGGCGATTTCTTTTCTGAGAAAAATGTTTCATAAATGGTACATGCTCTACACAAAAGAGATAGAGCATGTACCATTTATGCAACATATTTCTCAGAAAAGAAATCGCCATCAGAAAAATGCATGAAATCTTTATTTGAATCGATAGTACGGTCCATATAATTTAATGTTTGAAGATTATTTCATGCAAATGTTGACCATGACTGCGCCTCAAATGGTCCATCCGCTTAGTCGAATTTTGGCATACTCTTTCCATCATTTCGGCCGGTATCTCATGAATAAATGCTTTAATGCTGTCTTCCAATACGTCAATTGAAGCGGTCATGTGTGTATAGACATGAGCTTTAACATAGCCCAACAAAAAATAGTCTAAAGGCGTTAAATCGCACGATCTAGGCGGCCAATTGACCGGTCCCGAACGTGAAGTAAAATGTTCACCAAACTCGCCTCTCAATAAGTCCATTGGTAAGCGTGCTGTGTGGCATGTGGCACCGTCTTGTTGAAACCACATGTCATGCAAGTCAAGCTCTTGCATTTTGGGCAAAAAAAAGTTGGATATCATCCCACGGTAGCGCTCACCATTCACAGTTAAGTTACGATTCGCATCATCTTTGAAGACGTACGGTTCAATGATGCCACCAGCCCATAAACCGCACCAAACTGTGACTTTTTCTGGATGCATTGGTAGCTCTTGCAATGCTTCTGGCTGGTCTTCACTCCAAAATCGACAATTCTGCTTATTAACGTACCCATTGGGCCAAAAATGTGGGTCGATTAAACTGACCAAAAAATGGAAGAAGCGCGCGATGAAATTTCTTAACAGAGCACGCATTTTGATAATAAAATTCAATAATTTGCAAGCGTTGTTCGTTTGTAAGACGATTCATTGTTAAATTGTAGACCAAACTGAAGATGTTTGACAGTGAAACAAAACACGAAACGTGCGTCAGCTGTTTAAACCAGTGTTACCAAAAAGAAAATAGCTAAAAAATCACACGTTAATAGCTACTGTATCATATTTTGCAGTAGGTCTATAGTTGACCATGGGTGTCATATAAATCCCCTCTATAAAGTCCCTTTAGGAGGAAGAAATCTCATTTAGATCAAGATAATATTCGGCACAAAAAACTCTTATATGAATCTTTAGCTCATAACATAATTTTGTTTTACTTGTTCATTGGTTTGCCCATGCGTCCCAGGTATGTTACATTCTTGAAAAAATTTTCTGTATATACTATGTAGGGTGTAGGGACATGACCGACTATAAAATCCCTTGATTTGCGGAGAAATAAATGACAAATCTTATGTACTCCTGGGTATGACAAAAGCACGGACAATTAGATACCCTGTCTCATTTCAAAAATTAAACTTTTCGGCCATTTGAAGGGGTACCAAAATTCCCATTTATAAATATTCATTATTAAAACTCCTTTCTCTAAGTTATTAGCAAAACTTAAAAACAAAATTCAAATACATTTAAATCAGTTTTAATTTATTTTTCGTCTAAAAGTTTTTTTGTAGGACAAAAAAAACCAGTAGTAGGCTGCTATTTTAATGGACATTTCTGTCTCAGACTCCGGTTATAACTTAGTAAACTTAATTTATTTTATAGACGGATACGACTAAGTCTGCAAGTGAGTCTATGAATATTTGTATGTGCGTGTGAGACTGGGAAATATAAAAAAAACAGTAATAAGAATCTGAAATGTGTGGGTTTTAAATTTATGACAACTGACAAACAACATCATCAATCGAGTTGACCAATAGTTTTTTTTTTCATTAAGGCTGCAGTCATTGCTTTTTATTTTATTTTTTTTAATTGTATTATTTTTCATTAAACTTTTTATGGCGGTTTTAAGACAATTGTGTTTTTTTAAAATGCTACATTTGTTAGATTAAGTCGGTCCTGTTTTATAAGGTACAGTGGGTATTTTTTTTATTTAGATTATTTGAAAATTTTAATTAAACATTTCTAATATAAAGTTTTAACTTAATTCACCGCTGTGATACAGTTAAATTCAACTTAAGTTTTCATTGTAATAACTTAGCAAGGTGACGTCAATATCACAATAACAACAGGCAAATCAATAACAGTCAGCTGTTTTTTGAATCCACCTTGTAAATAATTACACTTTTTTATGATATTTTCTTTTTTTTTTATTCAGTAGTGCTACCATACTTTTTTCTAAATTAAAAAGGACTCTACAAATAAAACTTAAAAAATCTATATGTATTTAAATACGATTTAAGTTTATATGAAAATTTCTTAATATAGATTTAAATACTATCATGAAAATTGGACATAAGAAAATTAAAGTATAAAAGCTTTATAAATTGTAATTTGACTTAGAATACACATTCGAATTAATATAAAAATTTATAATAAAAATTAATCTCAACATGAGAACTAAAATTCCCAGTTTCAATTTGTGAAACATTTCCAAAAAATTAAAATTTTTATTAATTAATTCATTTTTTAATGATGTGCTAATAATCCCAATCTTTATTTACGATTAAAACACTGAAATTTATTGCTGTGGGAAAGTTAGTTTCTATACGCATTTCGCTGGTTGCGCATAGAAATATTCATTCCCGAAAATAACTTTTGATAATATATTTGCATGTGCCCGGCAAATAAAAAACTGAAATGGCAAGCTGCTTTATTAAGCAATTTGTTTTTTTTTAATTTTGTTTTTTTCTCTCTAATATCCTCTTACACCTACATTTTATGTTGAAAAAAAAAAAAAAAACCAGCCAATTGTAGGGGAATGTAAGAAAGAAAAATTCACTGTTTATTGTTGTGGCTTTGTTAAAGCTCTGATATTGTTGCAAGTAAGACCTGAGTGCTTAATATTCTTATTCACTTTATGTTCTTGCTTGTATAATATTTTTAGCTTTTCTAAAGTATTTGGAAAAAGTTTCCTGACGAGCTGGTCTAAGCAACCAGCGAAATTTCAGTGTTTTAATCATAAATAAAGATTGGGATTATTAGCACATCATTAAAAAATTAATAAATCAATAATAAATATTCATTCCCGAAAATAACTTTTGATAGAAAATTTTTATGTTTGGAAGCTCAATGTGCGGTTTTGAGAACACAAGTGATTGAACGTGTAGTAAAATTTATATGAAAAACACTCAGTTTTTTTGTGCTTTTTACATAAATTTTTTTACACTTTCAATCACTTTTATTGTGCACCGCACATAAAAAGTATCAGATAGAGCTGTGTCGTTCCGGGACGACCTAGTTCCATTGAACAATTCCCTAAGAGGAACGGTGCGGACTTTTTTAACAGTTCCTTATTTATCGTTCCGCAACTGCAATCCGTTAGATCATCGCATGTGTTTCGTTCACATATTTCTGTAGACTTAGAACAAGGTTGATTTTTTATGTAGGACTTTGTTGTATTTATAAGGTGACATATAAAAAATTTAGTAAATGCTCAATTACAAATTTCATCCAAAGCCATGAATTTTATCAATATATCACTCCTTCACCACCAGCAACGCCATGCAGATACGGTTAGATTTAAATAAGTACTCATTTACGAAATTCTTAAAAAATTTGCAATTCAGTGAAAAAGTTATTATTTTTTACAAATATCATACAAATAAAACACATAATAATCCTTAATTAAAAACAGAAACGATAAACGAAAGGAACCATCTAGTCCCTTTAATCTTCAGGATCGGTCGGAACGATTTCACAAAAGGAACTATTTTTCCCAACTCTAGTATCAGATATATTTTTAAAATTCTTGGAAAACGTTAAATTTTACTCGGTGACTAACTAAAACATTTAAACTAAATTGTTAAAGGCTAGTTTACACGGTAATACAATGTATTACGACATGCCAAAAAATGATGTAGATTGAGAAAAATCTTACCATGTAAAAGCAATATGTATTGAGTAAGAGAGAATCCGAATACAAAATTTGACAAACGGTCGGTAAATGTTTATTTTCTAAACTATTTTAGATAATTATGTATTCTCATCACACCAGAGGTGCATTTTAAAAGAATATATTGAAGGTGGTAACATTTTTATACAATTACAAAAACAACGAAATTTTCATGTTGTTTTTGTAAATATTGTAAAACTGTGACCATCTGCTTTTTTGTTATTAATTCAGATGTTTAATATCTTTACTTTGATTTAACTTATACCATCCGTGTAAACATGAAAAATACTTACAACAGATTTTTATTTTTTTTATTTTAAACACGGAGAGAATTTCATAATATTTTGATTCTACAAAGTCGTAATACATTGTACTACCGTGTAAACTACCCTTAAGCAATGTTAAGAACAAAAAATCTTTCTGGCAACATTTGAATTTCATGTTAAAAGAGCAGATCATTTTTTGAGGCCAAACACGAATCAAGACAATTTCTGATATCCTGTTCTGAAATCAAACGTTTTCAAGTGAGAGTGTTCTATATCGACCAAAACCCATTGTGGTCGGACGGGGCAAAGTCTGGACTATAAAGCTGTTAAGGCGAAACTTAGCAACCACTATTTTTTGAATATTTTAGAACTGGTCTCGCGACATGTAATTGAGCGCGTCCATTATCAAATTGTTTGGTTTCGTGTTTGGTTATAGTACATTTACACTAAATTGAAATCTAGCACATGCGAAATTTCGAGCCAAATCCGTTGGCTTTGACAAGATTTTGCATACAAAATTACATCTACTTCGTGACTAAATTTTGGCAAAATATCCTTAATGCTAGGAACACAACTGGGGCGAACGACGAATTTTTGGCCGCGAATATTCGTCGCCAAAAATAAAAGACGTTTGTGTATATGAAAATGCACACAATCAGGGCGCCGGCGAAAATTCGCCAGACGCGGCGAACTTTAAATAGATTTAATTATATTTAATACGCCGGCGAACGACGAACAAATCAGTACTAGGTGACCATGTTTGGTTTTAGTTAAGAAGTAGTTTAGTAAATAAAGTTACTTTTTACTTTAATAATTGTTTTTTTTTATTGTATAACACATAAAATAAATATACAAAGTATTTTGCTATAAAAATACTTTTTAGTTGTGTTTTTGATTATGTTTTTATTTTTAAGCATTATTTTTTTGAATATGGTCACACTATTTCTCTCTCTTTGCACAAACAGTAATCAACTTTCTCAATTATAAAAGCTGCCAGCTATTCGTCGTTATTGTGCTTCAAACGACGAATTTACTAAGCGAATTTTTACGGAAAAATTCGTCGTGTTGGGCGAAATTCGTCGTTCGTCCCAGTTGTGTTCCTAGCATAAATTTTTCCAGTACCAAGAACTTAAACTGAATTTCTTAATAATGGAATTGAAGATACAGCACCGTATACGTAAAATTTTAAAGTCTGGCAGAAAAAAATAAGTTATTTTTAAAGAGTAATGGGTGCAAAAATATATAAAAAAAGATTTATTACAACATAAAAAAGAGGCTTTCTTAACACTCTTTTTTATTACTCTTCTATGATATAAAATCTTCCTAAGTGCCAGAAAACAATAAACACGATATAAATTTTAAGGAAGTTTTAAAATTAAATCTTCAAGATTTCGGTGCAATGTAAGTGCGCTATTACATATTCCGGGTATTTTCGGCAAATGTATATATTCAAAGGAATCAATTGTATTATGTACAGATTCACTGTGTTCGTCTGGCCAGACTTTAGCAACTCATAACAGATCAAACTCCCCTACTGCTCCCGTCATTTCAAGCAATTACCGAATGTAAGAAAAGATAAGCTCACTGTTTATTGTCGTTGTTTATTTAAGCTTTGATATTGTTAGAGGTAATACTTGAGTGTTTATAATTCTTATTCGCTTTACAGTTTTATTTGTATAATATTTTTAAGCTTTTCTAAAGTTTTTTGAAAAAGCTTCCCGATGATCTGGCCTAAGGAACCAGTGAAATGCGCATAGAAACCATTTTTCTCTTATCAACAATAAAAATTCGGAATTTAGCACGTCATAGAGAAATATTATAAATGACATCCTATAAAATTTTCATTTTTTTAATAAATTAATTCATTGGCAACACTTGCATCATCTCCTAAAATGTTTTTAGCTTAAGCGCCAAACTTCATACACAATGTTTATGAAATACAATTAAAAAAAAAACATTTTCCAGTAAAATTGTGTTTTTGTTGCTTAAGCTTTTTGGCGGTGAGGGCTCGATATACAGGCATTACCTTGGCGCCATGGATATTTAGCTTTGACGCTGATTCCGCTGCGATTCTTGCACTTTGGGCTACTGTAATGGAACATTTTATTGACACTAATATTTGAATGCAAAACTGATATAATTTAATAGCTTTCAGTCAGCATTTCAGACGTGCAATATCGTCTGTCTCTAAGGTCTCAACTCATATTGTATATAATTTCCTTACATTTTGAGTAATTTTGCAGCCTAAGTGGCTCTCAATGATACGAGTATTGTAAGTTCTTCTTGAGCTTTAAAGCCATTTTAATGCAGTAACGCCTGTTTCAACTTTTAGCTGCTCTGGGTGGCCTTTGCCTTTCTTGGCGATCTTACTACTTCAGAACCACACAAACCATCGCTCGCATGTTAAAATCGATAAAAAAAAAAATAAGGACAAGCTTCCGTGAGTTACCACTGTGCGTCAGCTGCAGTTTTCTTTAATTGCAACACTTCCCGCAGTTTATATTTAGTTAAAACTAAATTCTACTTTTTTAAAAAAAGAACATTAACTTTATTCTTTTCACAATTTCTGATTTCATCAATTTTATTTATATATCAATTTATCGGTCATGTCATGGAAATCAAAATCACGTGAAATTGAAATCGGCGAATACTTTCAATTATATTTTTGTAAGAGTAAATTCAGCTTTTCCTGATTTCAAAAGTAGTATGAAAAAAATATAAAAGAAAATATTTTTATGAACTTTAAATACAGGAGAATTTTCAAAACTTGTTCGATTTCAATTTCACGTGATTTCGATCTCGATGACATGGCCGATAAAAATAAAATTATACAAAAAAAAAAAAAGTATATATATTCAAATACGAATGGATATTTTAATAGAATTGGTGAAATTAGCAATAAGTGACAGTTATTTCCCCGCCGAAATCCAACATAAGTTATTAAAGACATACACCATGTGTAAAATATACGATGTCTACTGTAAATCTCGCATTTTTAATACTTGTAACTTTTATTTAAGCTTCAATAATTTATTTTAAGCTTTTAATATATTGGCTTCAGAGCCTTTTCGTATATGTTTTGGTTTACAACTCTAAAAAAAACAATTATTTGTTGTCAGTTTACATAGAAACTGGGTCATATCTAGTTTAAGGCTATTTATTTTTGATAACCACTGTACCTGTCGGTGAATACGAGTTTATTTATGTGTGTTAGTATTTAATAAATGTCTTCCAGACATTGATTGACATTATTGTTGAAAGTTGCTTATTACCGTGTCTCTTTTGCTCTTATTAGCCATAAGCACCAAGCTAATAAGTTGCATGACCACCACATTTTCCATTTTATTTCATCAAATTACTATAATTGTCTGTCTGGTCGTTCGTCCGTCTGTCTGCTCATTTCAAATATATTTCTGTCCATCCGTCTGTCTTTTTACTTATTTATTTTATTACATGAATGTATATTTGACTTGTTTCTAACTGTATCCATTTGTCTTCTTGTTTTCTTTAAATAAATAGATAATTATTTTATTATTTCTTTGTTAAGTCTTTTAATCATCATCTATCAAGGTGTGTATCAAGTTTTTTTTTTATCGCAAGTCTCATTCAAACTCGTAAAAATACCAAAATTACTTAAATTTAATTATAGGCCAAGTCAACAAAAGTTATCAAATATTACCAAAAAAAGAAAATAAAACTTAATTATACATGAAAGCTTTTTTTTCTTTGTCTCCTAAAATCAGAAGTTAATTAATTTAATAGGTTTTTGGTTTTTATTGACTTAATCCTCCTAAATTGATCAGTAAGCTGGTTGGTGGTTTTCAGTAGGAGTAGTGGCAAATGTTTTTTTACATCCATCTAATTATCTACTAATAAGAGGAATATGTTGTTGTTTTGGCGCGGCATGAATTTTGGTGGTCATGTCTAGAAATTAGATGGCTGGTTAACCTTGATTTATGGCTTAAAGCTGATGAATTTTTTTTTGGCAATTACATATTAATGAAATTTTGATTCAAAGAACAGGAAATATTCTTTGATAATAATAAGATAATATGTAAAAATTCCGAAATTTTTTTTATAAATCATCTACAAAAATAGAAGCTCATTAGCTTAAAGTTTTTGGCAGCCAAAAGTACATTTCAGCTTCTTTAATGGCAATTATAAGAAATTCAACACGGTGGCGTAAAATTACAAAACACTATCAGTTTTAATCAGGGACCGTAACATTTATTCCTTTTTACATAAAAGTCAGATGATAACAGTAATTTTTTTATTTTTATTTTCTTGAACAAAAATAACAGTTATTTTTTGATTTTTATTTTTTTGAACAAAAATAACAGTTATTTTTTTGATCAAAAATAACAGTTTTTTTATGATTTTTATTTTTTTTGAACAATAATAATAGTTATTTTTTTATTTTTACATTCCCCGTTATTGTTGGACAACCCTTTATATGTTTTTAATCCGTCCTTAAACAATCCATAAATTTTTATTATTAAGTTTGAAAAAGTCTTTTGATAACTTTACTAAAGTATTTCTTTCGATTCTTAATGCTTTCAAGAAATAAAAATTTGTTTGCTATCCTTTTTTTATTGATCATCTTAAATGAAATGTGAACGGCTTTGATTAACTTAATCAACATTTTGCCCAACAATAATATGCATGAGGCCACTTAAGTCAACTTAAGCAACTGTGCGAATACATATAAAACATATGTGGCCAACCATAATGTACTTAATGAAACTTTTCGTTAAGTTTCGTCAAATGTCATTTGCTTAAGCATAGTGCCAAACTGAACACACATTCCGTACGGAATCAGCTGTTTGTGTGTTGTTACAAAAAATAAAATAAATTGAAATGGATAAAGAAAAACAGGAATATAGAAAAAGAGGAATTTTAAATATATTAATTTTGTATCCATTTTTTATTAAAATATATGTACAACAATCACCAATTTTTTTACTTTTAAAACGTTTTACTGCAAAATTTAATAAAACATAAAATAAACAAATACAGGGCTGTAATTTTTGGTACTTCTTTATTTGAAGTACACTCAAGAAAACCAAATATTGCACAAATATACAACATGGATCTTAAGTTTATGTAAGTACATTATGGCCACCTTAAAGTCTCTTTTAATTTTCTCATGCGTTTGACAGACTTTTCGTTAATTGTTGGCAGTACTTTAAGCTAACTTATGCATATTATTGTTGGGCCTTAACCCTTTACGGCGCAAAAACGCCAATTTCTTTAGTTTTTTGTTAAAAGGTGGTAAATAGGCTACTATTAATGGAAAAATTAATAAAAAAATTTTTTTTTATATTTAAGATATTATTTATGGAAAAAAATTATATGTTGCAGAAATGCAACATTGCAGCTGTAGCTCTAAAAATTAAATTGAAATTAAAGAATATGAAAATTTTTAAAGAAGTTGTTTTGCTTATTGTAGCATAGACTAACCCCGCATTTTTCGCAAGATGTCTGCGTATAGCCTTTGCATTCAGGAAATTTGCATCTCATGCGTTTATCGACCCAAACTGGCCAGTGCCCATATTGGTCCAACCTGACATCTTTCGGTGGAACGTGTTGAGCCGGCCCTTTCTTCTTTTTATTTTGAATAAGACATTCAACATCACTTCCACGCTTTGTACGATTGTATTTGCATAACGTTTCAGCAAACATTTAATCGAAAGTCAGCAGAGTTGAGAGTTTTGCTGGTACTACCCTTCCCAGCTTGTATTTTTCTATACAGAAGCCATGAAAAAATAGTAAAATAATACACCTCAATAGGCAATGTTGCATATATACAACAAACCAAAATCAGTATAATTAGGCAATGTTGCATATATACAACAAACCAAAATCAGTATAAAACGTAAACGAAATTGGTTTGGGGGAAAAATATGTAACTGATTATTGAAATATATCCTCTTACCTTTCACTCAAACAAATTTCAATAGTTAAATAACACTTTTACTTAAAAAAATAATTTTTTGAAAATGAATTCAAAGAGCGCACAACAGATTTCTACACACTTGTCACTTGAATGAAATAAATACAAACTTGTTGCTGTCTAGAAAGCTTATAGTTTTTAAACCGTTAGAATGCTATGTTGCCAAACTGCAACATCAACTTTAATTGCTATGCTGCCACATATAATATTTTTACACTTACTTTAAGGGAATGTTGCAGAAATACAACATGACGCCGTAAAGGGTTAAGTGTGAGTATTAGCTTGCTTTTTCTTACAACTATTTTGGCTGGGAAAACAGGCTTGCTTTTAAATGTTGTAGGCTAAAGGAATACAAAGTCTTGTCCGTTCTTTTATACTTCGCCTACAAAAGTACAAAGTCAAACTTGCATTTATATATAAAAAAAAAAAAAAAAAATTTTTTAAAAAAGATTTGATGACTGTTTGACTTTTAACTTCTGTTTTTAAAATTCTTATTGCATAACTAATCTTTATTTCTAAACAATTAGATTGCAATTTAACAACAGCTTTTAAATGTTTTTCAATCTAGCAAACGTTATGTAAAATTAAACAAATAGTTAATAAAACATAGTGGTTAATTATTAGATATTCTAAAAGTTAACTCTTATGTTATAAAGAGTTTTTTGATATAAAAAATATCATCTCTTATATTTGGTTTTATTATGTATAATGTACAACTGAGTGTTTCAACAGAACTGCGTCGAGACCGCATTTTCCATACAATTTGACATAAAAATTTGTCGTAGAAAGCAGTCGAGAAATAAAATCTTTTTTATTTTGAGAACGTTTTTTCTAAAGCTCTCGCATACAAACACTTTTTTCCAACAATGCTACCATACTTTTATGAAATCCTAAACATTTTGTAAACCGAAAATGAAAAACAAAAGAAAATAAAAAATTAAAACAATAAAATGAGAGAGAATTTGAAGTTTCTGCGACGTTTTAATGATGAGCTTTATGGTTTTTGCCTTAAGTTGAAAACTTAATTCTGTTTGAACACTTATAAAGGGCGGATTCACAACAGAGGGGTAACTGGTTTGTATCTTTAATATTGAGTGTTATAAAAATCGACTATCGATTATTGAACTGAAAGGGCCAGAGAAAAATTTCAAATAATCGGGTCAAGGGCTTAAATTATAAAGAGGGAGATAAAAAACCTCTTGATTAAAGTTTTAGATTTTTAATTTTATAGAACGGTAACATTCCTATATATAAAGTAACGCATACAAATCAGAGTACCGAAACGTTCACACGTTACTCAGTCATGAGCGAGCGTGAAGGTTTAAAATTTTGCAGCTTATTCATCCTCATGAGCGCGAGGAATAATAAAATTTTAATTTCCTC
Organism: Pollenia amentaria; assembly: GCA_943735925.1. Lineage (NCBI taxonomy): Eukaryota > Metazoa > Arthropoda > Insecta > Diptera > Polleniidae > Pollenia > Pollenia amentaria. The sequence continues at coordinate 202,724,744 of OX031009.1, read as the reverse complement.
ACTCATGTGTGCAAACAACCAAATTCATATGAGAATTTTTCAGGTATGCAAAATTTGATTTATTTGTTGAAATTAAAACACAAGTACACGGTTTTCAATTCAAGATGTTTATTTAACAAAGCAATACTTAAGACTAAACGAACAAAAGAAAAAGTATAAAAACTATGCAGTTGAATTCATTCATAGTTTTATTTGTATGGGTTGCCATTAGGTTTAATATAGTGTTGCTATATTTTCAACACTCCTTCTCAACACTATTTAAAAATTCAATTAAAATCAAAAATAAAGATTCATCTAATGTAAGCCCATACAATTTGTAAATTTATTATGTTTTAGTTTACATAGATTCTTGGTAAGTATATCGGACATCATATCATCTGTTGGCATGTAACGGACTTCAACCTCGCCATTGGAATACATATCCCGGACATGGTGATATTTAATCGCAATATGCTTACTTCTCGAGTGAAAAATAGGATTCCGCACTAAGCATTGAGCACTCTGATTATCATTGTAGATTATCATTGGACCATCATGTGGAAATTTCAATTCTAATAAAAGTTTTCGAATATAAGCTACCTCTGTTGCTGCTGATGAAATCGCGACATACTCTGCCTCCGTACTGCTGAGAGACACCATATTCTGTTTCTTAGCGCTCCAAGCAAAAACACAACCTGCAGCTACAAACGCATAGCCAGTAAATGACTTTCTGTCAGTTGCATCTCCTGCCCAATCAGCATCAACGTAACACTCCAAAGGTTTTCCCGTTTTCTTATAATGTAGTTTGTAATCAGCAGTTCTTTTCAAATATCTGAATATATGTTTATAAGCCGATTCATGTTCTGAATGTGGGTCACAATTTCTTTGCGCCAGTTTGGTAACGGATAATATAATATCAGGTCTAGTAGAAAGCGCCAAATACATTAAGATACCTATAGCCGACTGGTATCCAGTTGAGTCTACTTTTCTACAGTTTTCATCAGTACAATTTACCTGATACCCTGGTTCCAATGGGGTGGATACTTCTTTACATTCGCTCATACCGTGTTGATCAAGAACATCTAAAATATACTGTTTTTGGGACACAGTAATAGCACCAAGATCACCTTCACGTTCAAACTCTATTCCAAGGAAATGTGACAGCTCACCGCCATCTACGACTTCAAATTTATCCGCTAATAATTTCTTTATTTTTTCCAGGTTAGGTAAAGATGAACTTCCGACGATTAAATCGTCTACGTATACCACTATAATATTGTATATATCGTTTTCTTCCTTGATATAAATACATGGGTCACTTATACATGGTTTAAATTTTAGCTTTCTAAGAACGTCATCTAGTTTAGCGTTCCATTCACGGCCACTTTGCTTCAATCCATAAAGAGACTTTCTAAGTCTAAGTACCTTATTTGGATAGTGTTTGTCTTCAAAAAACTGTGGCTGTTTCATAAAAACTGTATCGTGCAAATCACCGTTAAGATATGCAGAGGATACGTCCATTTGATGAAGATAAATGTTATGCTCTACTGCCAAAGCAATTACCATTCTAATATTTGCATAACGTACCACAGGAGAAAAGGTTTCATAGTAGTTAACTCCATATAGTTGGCTGCACCCTTTTGCCACGAGCCGGGACTTTAGTTTTCGAATACCACCATCCTTGTCCCTCTTTACGGCATATACCCATTTGCACCCTATAGCCAATTGACCATGAGGTAGATCAGTAAGTTCCCATGTTCCATTCTTAATAAGGGAATCATACTCTATCTGCATGGATTTTAACCATTCTTCCGCATACGGACCATTTAAAGCCCTTTCTGTATTTTCTGGGGTCTCAATAGAACACTTACCCATAGCATGAATCTCGTTAAATACCTTTTTAGGGCGCCCTCTGGTACCATCGCGTATTATCTTAGGTCTGCCTGGTCCAATTTTAACTATTGACCCGCCAACTGCTCCTTCTTCATGAACACCTTCTATTATGTTGCTTGCCCCATTTTCTTGTTGTTCAGTATCTGCTTTATCTTGGTCGGGGGGAATGTCCCCATGAACTTCATCCTCAAGCTGTGCTTCCTCAAACGACTGTTGATTCTGAATATCCTCGTTGTGAATAAATGTAAAAACATTGGCACCTTCGTTGTGTTCTTCATTATTAAAAATATCCTCAAAGAATACTACGTCTCTTGCGACTATCACTTTACGAGTAGTTGGGCTGTATAATTTATAGGCTTTGCATTCCTCACTGTATCCAATCATAATGTATTCAGATCCCTTCGATTCAAATTTTCTTGAGTGGCTCTTATTGAGCGCAATCGCTTTAACACCAAATACTTTCAAGTGACCTACAGCTGGTTTATAACCATTCCACATTTCAAATGGCGTTTTATCACACAGAATCTTTGTCGTCGTACGATTTCGGATATACACTGCAGTCTGTACCGCTTCGGCCCAAAAACCCTCAGATAAATTAGAATGAATGAGCATAGCTCTGGCCATCTCCACTAATGTACGGTTTGCCCTCTCCGCGACACCGTTTTGTTGGGGCGTATATGGCACTGTTAATTGTCTTCGTATACCGCGTTCGCGTAAAAAGTTTTCAAAATCTTTGCTTAGATATTCACCGCCGTTATCTGATCTTAAGCACTTTATTGTTTTTCCCGTTTGTTTTTCAACCACGATTTTGTATTTACGAAACGCTTCAAATACTTTGTCCTTTGACTTTATAAAATAAACCGTCACATATCTCGAGTAATCGTCTATAAAAGTCACAAAATAATGTGAACCACCGAGCGAACTGTTCTTAACCGGACCGCACACGTCACTGTGAATTATTTGCAAAATTTCAGTAGATCGATTCTGCGAAACTTTAAATGGTTTCTCACATATTTTACTTTTGGCACACGTAATACATTCTAACGAATTTGGCATATTTCTCATTCTAATACCGCGCACTGTATTTTTATTAATCATGTCTTTTAAACAATTAAAGTTCACGTGTCCAAATCTATTATGCCATTTAATTGCCTGTTCGTTAACTTTTGCTACACTGTTACATTTATTGTTTGTTTTTTCTTTACTTTTAAACACAAATAATCCATTGTTTTCAAACGCACGAAAAATGCACTCATTGTCTTTGTCAATTATTTCCACGAAATTGTCTTTAAAAACAACACACATTCCCGCACTCGTTGCTTTGCTAACAGAAATAAAATTGTTCGGTATTTCCTTAACATGCAGCACATTCTTTAATGTAACCGTCGTACCGCGAATATTAACGTCGCCGCGACCGATTGCTTTTGCACACATATTATTTGGAAGCACAATTTTTTCTTCATGTTCTTCATATGATGTAAATAATTCGCGCACACAACAGAAATGACTGGTTGCGCCGCTGTCGACGCACCAATTATCAACGCGCACATCGTTTTTGTTGCCTAGAGTTAATAACTGTGTCATAAAACAAGAATTCTCTTTTTCTTTTCTTTGTTGTTTACATTTTGCTGCGAAATGCCCTGGTTGTCCACAATTATAACACTTTCTGTTGCTTTGTCCGTTATTTTTGATTTTGGTATTTTCAAAACGATTGTTGTTGTTCCTTTTGTGGTATTTTTTGTCTGTTTTTGTCTGCATAAGTGTTTCTGCTGTACCAATACTGCTCGATGGGTTTTCTGTCTCGTTTTGTCTTGCACCTTCTTCCAGCAATTTGATTTTTAACGAACTAAATAAAGGAAGACTATCCCGTGCTTCAATTGCGACCACAAAATTCTCAAAACTTTTGGGTAGGCTTGACAATAACAAAATAACTAACATTTCATCAGCTAGAACTATTTCCACTTCTGCCAGACTCTCCACTGTGTCAATAAACTCATTAATATGCTCCACAATTTTTTTACCCTCAGGCATTCGCATATACAACAGCTTTTTGAATAGCATAATTTTTCTCGCCGGACCTTTAGGTTGGTGGATCTCCCTTAACTTGTTCCACGCCTGTGCAGCTGTTGTGCAGGTTTTTAAGTGGTTAAGTTGAGTTGGTTTTACACAAAGTAAAATTGATGCCAACGCCTTTTCATCCTTGGTATCAAAAATTAAAACCTCCGCCGCTGTGGCTGTTTCCGATTTTATTTCTCTTCCGCACGTGATGGACCACAGATCAGAATGTACCAGGACACTTTTCATATGGATGCTCCAGGTCACGAAGTTTGCATCATCCAGCTTATCTATTTGCATTAAGTTCATTTTCACACACTATTTCTAACACACAGTTATTAGTCCAATATTATTTTTTTTTAATTAATTACTTTTCTTTTCCTTCTTTTACACACAGTAAAAATCACTTCTTTATTATATTTAATTTATAATAAATTATTTATTTTCTGTTTGCACACACAGTGTCTTTTTCTTTTTTATTTCTAAAACTGGTTTTTTTTCCTTTCTTTCTTTTACACAGTCAAAGCAGCCTGTGCCCATAACCTGTTGAAATTAAAACACAAGTACACGGTTTTCAATTCAAGATGTTTATTTAACAAAGCAATACTTAAGACTAAACGAACAAAAGAAAAAGTATAAAAACTATGCAGTTGAATTCATTCATAGTTGTATTTGTATGGGTTGCCATTAGGTTTAATATAGTGTTGCTATATTTTCAACATTATTTACATTAATTAATTCTTCACAAGGAAAAAAAAAACAAACAAACCATGTATAAAATACACGCAGGGACTATTCGTGCTGTGATCGTGCAAATAAATTGTCGAGTAACAACAACAATACTAGTGAGGAACTTTAATAAAATATTTGGTTGTTTGCTCATTCCTCATGAGTGAAAAAAGTTAAAAATTTTTGATTTCTAATTCATGAATGCAAAATATGAGCAATTATATATGAATTTTTCTGAACTCTGATATAATCTAAAAGAAATAATTATTTTATTTTTTGTTTTTAAATAAACACAGCTCATTAAAATAATACAGATTTTTTAACCGTAGAGCTGAAAAAATTATTAATTAAATATCAAATTACCGAGGGCACTAAATTACAAAGACTTTTTTTTAATTTATTAAATGTTTTTCTAGGGATTTAGAAACTTCATCAAGAGATTGAAATGAACTAGTTTAAAATTATCGCGAGGTTTGATTTCAAATTGAAAATGATTTGAAAACAAACCTTTTCTCAAACAACAAACGTTTGATAATGATTTGAAAATCATAGCATTCTCAGCAAAAAGGGGAAATAATTTTCAAATTGAGAAATGCATTTATTATCCACTTGTGTTCAAACGTTATTCTCAAATGTGGATTTAAATACAATGTGAAATATAAAGGAATAAATTTTAAATTATCAAATGAAAATTTTTTTTAATTTAAATTCATTATTTATTTCAATAATTTGTTAGCTAAACATTCGGCACCATAGCTAAGAGATGAAAAAGAGTTATCTCCGTCCACAAATATTTAGGAAGCCGAAATACTTGGTTCCTTTTTCTTTTAAGGATTGGCATCACGTACCACTACGACCGTACAACCAACTTATATTTTCCTCATTTTTATACGCATTCATACACAGTGTTGCTAAAAACTTGGTGACCAAAAATGGCTAAATTTAAGGAAAACAAAGCTAAAAAATGGCCAGATTTTTTTTAATTAAAAGCACATCAAAATTTAATAGCAAAACAAAAATAATTCATTTTTACAATGAAATTGTAAATTTAGATCAATTTGTAACTTAAAAATAAACGGAAATTAAATATTTTTTTAGCATTTAAAATATTAAATCGTCGATAAATTCGATATCGTTATTATTCATATCACTTGTGCCTATTAGTTTTAAATATTTTTAAGGGGATGAAAGGAATTTACAACATGAAATGAATCAAAATTTATGGATAAATTTTCATTCTCTTAAACGGCAACGATTTCTGAAGGGATAGTGTGGCTACTATCGAAACATGTCAAATCAACCTGTCCGTAGGTTCAATCCCAGCTTCAGTCAAAAATGAAAAATTATCAATAAATTTTAATTCAATGCATGTTCTAAATTCATTTCTTCATTAAAAATAATTTAATGAAAATTAAATTTGATGAACTTAGGCCTGATTAATAAAAATTTGGTTTAAAAACCATAAACAGTTCAATAAAGTAACCACAATACCAATTATTTTGAAGGTAAATTTTAATCATGACAACATTTACCCAACCTTCTGAGTCCTAAAAACCCAAAAAAAAAAAAAAAATAAAAAGAGATAAAAAATATGTTATTGTTATGGTAAACATATTTCCCTAATTGATCAAATCGACTTAACGGTTGATAAATGTAACCTATTTCTCAAATTACTTTTAACGATGTTTACTTGGCTAAATTCCCTGTCTTCTTTAGCATTAGACCATGGAAGTGAAAGCAACTTTATAGTAAATTCTGAAATTTCTAAAAAATTTTTGTTGCCACCTGCATCTCTATATTGAAATATTGTAATTAAATGCGTTTTTAATGCTAAAAATGTTTATTTTACTTTTAGCAATTTTATAAATTTTTATAATAAAAATTATTATTTTCAAAGAAAAAACGGGGAAAAAATTGTATGGCTAAACAAGTTGGAAAATGGCTTTAAAAGTGGCTAATGGCTGAGATCATTTTTAATGGCTAAACAAGTTGGAAAATGGCCAAATCTAGCCACTAAATTGCTAAATTGGCAACACTGTTCATACACTCTGTAAAAAAATTTTTTTTTGCCCACAAATAATTTATATTTTTCCTCAAGAATTTAAGGTTTTCTTAAGACGAATTTATTTCATTGAATATGAAAGTTTTCTTTAATTGTAAAACACATTTAACTTTAATCGCCATTTTTTATTGTTTACATTTATTTTTCGCTTAACTGCTGCCAAGTTTATTTTTGATTTGAGAATGACATTTGAAAACAATTTCATATACATAAAATTGATTAAACAGTTTATGTCAAATGTTTATATTAAAATCATTATCAATTTAAATGTTAGAACAAACAATTGCAAAATAATTGAGAATGATCATATCAAAGGCTTGAATTCGTGTTTGTTGGGTTAGGGGGAAAACATTTTCCAATTATTCTCACTTAGCAATTAAACGAATTGTAAAAAAGTTTTGCTTCACGTTTATAATTTTCAAGCAATTGTTTGTGCATTATTCAAAATATGTTCCATCGAATTCTGAACCACACAGTTCAGAGAGGTAGAGGTAGACAAATACCGCCCATATCTGCCAAAAAAGTCCAAGGAAAAGCAGGGCTATACGAAGAAAAACCTCAATTAGCAATTTCAAGACGTTATTAAGCAGAAAAATTCATGGAAATCCAAGAAAAAAGAGTCCCACACGAGTTGAAAACGAGCGACTTTTAAGTAAATATCCGAAATACTGCTTAAACTACAAACAAAAAAATAGTTTTTTGCATCACAAGCAAAAGCAAAGGAAATCGTATTTAAAGTCCAGCCAAGCAGCCGAATCAATGATAAATCCGATTAGTCATTAAGCTAAGGTTCCGATCTATTATAACCTGCTTAAATCTGGCAGGCAAGGAAAATTAGCTAAAAATTTAAAAATATGCGACCAGAGACAATGCGTTTTATTCCACTATGACAACGCTTTTTTTTTTTAGACAGTAGAGTTGGGTAAGGTTTGCATCACCTTCTCTGTAGTTCAGACCGAATTTGGATCGATTTAGCGCGGTCTCACTAGAATGCGCTTCACTTTAAAGCAGTGTATTTGAAATTATCTTGATCCGATCTTAACTTCAAAAAATTAAAAGTTATTTTTGCGCGAAATCCATATGATGTCAAAAAGACCAGTATTTTGAATAAATTTGTATTGGGCCAATATTTTACAATAAGATAGGCCTATGTCAGGGTGTTTCAAAATATGTTTGAAAAAGCTAAGCATTATATCTGTTTTTTATTTTTTATCAGGGTTTTTTTTTTAATTTGCGCACTAAAAGTGACAGCGAAAAACCTGCTGACTTTGACAGTATGAACCAATTTGTTTTGATTTTACAAACCAATTTGTTTTTTTCTTACACTGAAAAAAAATTAAAATTGATATCAAATAAATAATTTGTGATATTAATTTAAAAAATTAATTTAATTTGCACCAGTAAACAAATAAGTAATATCAATTAAATATTTGTTGATATAAGTAAACGTTTAATTCACTTAATTTAATTTTTATTAAAACTTATTTTATTTTTGATAAATGACTTAATTAAAAAAATATTGGCGAAAATTCTTTCTTTGTTCAAGCCGTGAATACTGAGATTGCAATGTGAAAAACCTCTGTTGTTTTTGTTTTGTTGTAGAATTGCCTTCACCGTTTGTATTAATTTGCCTTGGCGCCACTAAACGCATTCCTAAACTTAAATAGGGTTTCATATTTTAAATTTTAGTGTTACAAAATCACCTTTTCAAAATGCAAACTTAAAAAAAACAAAAATGCCAAATTTCTGGCAACTGCTTTTTGCTGCAAATAACAATTTGAGAAAAGTCTTTTTTGGTTTCGCACATTTTTTTTGCTTTTCCCGGAAGAAATTTCAGATTCTTACAAAGCTCTTCTTTTATTGCCTATTTATGAAATAATCCCTTTTTGTGCTCGCAAAATTCTACTTTCTAAATTCTTACAATTTCAAATAAGAATAATCTTATTCATTATTCCTAATCTTATCAAATAATCTGGACAAAAAAAGTACAAATTTTGAAAATATAAAACAATTTCATATTCATTTTATTTTCCTTTAAGAGTCCTTCTCATTTAGAGCCAACAACTGAAAAATGTAGGTTGGCAAATAAAATTTTTAATTAATTATTTTTGATCTCTATTTCAAAACCTTTAAAGAGAAAATCTTCGAAATGCAGACGAATTAAAAAAATAAATTTTAAGTGGAAAACATTTTTCTTTCTATTTTTAGATTTTTAAATTAAGATAAAACTTATTTGAGTTTTAAAGAAAGCAGACGAGCTCCTGAAGCATCTGCACAAACACACACATGCACGTACAAAAAGGATAAAGTGAGGGAAAGAGGTAGAGTTAAAGAACTGTTAGCACCTGATATAAAAACAATTGTAACACAACAAAAAGAATTTATAAAATAAAGGACGTTTAGAGACAAACATGAACTCTTATTCACAAATGCTTTTAAGTACATGTTTGAATTACAATATTTGTGTATTTACACACACATTTGAGTGTTGAAAGAACACTAGGAAGGGTTGAAAGTAAAATAAGTTTTTAATTCTTCAAAATAGTTTAAAAAAATTTTAAAAATAATTCAAAATTTTTTTCTTAAAAAGTGGGCATTTTGTGTAAAAAGTAATTTTTTTGTGTAAGAAAAAAACTGAATCTTTGGGTATGAATTGACTTTTTTTGTATAAAGTGAATTTTTGTGTAGAAAGCAGCATTCGAAAATAAACCGAACATTATATAGCGTACACACAACCAGAAACGATGTCTTCATTTTTAGTGTTTGTGTATTTGTACATAACCCTTTATATCGTTCCTAACTATTTTCGCGAATGTAATAAACAGAACACTACACTGTTATTCGTTATAAGACAGTACACTTGTAGTGTTTTTGTAGATAAACATTATATTTAGACGTTCTTTAGTGTTTTTTTTTTTATATTCTGACTAGTATTGTTGTTATTGGTTGGCAATTTATACGACCACAGCACGAATAGCCTGTGTGAGTATTGTGTGTGTACACGTTTTATTTTTGTAAGAAACTTTTTGTTGCCTTTACCAGCATGCTAAACACAACTGAAACGAAGGAACCCCTAGAGGAAATCTAACTAATACTAAAGTAGTTCTGTGATAGGGTTCTTTGGTGGCAGAGACTGGTCCTAGTTCGAACACTTTATATAAATGGTACCTATTTTTTTCTACATGGGGTTGTCACTGGAGGGGGTTAATTAACACCTTACAGCCACCATTTGACCAGTCAGATGTCTATTCTCAAGAAACGTGTTTAGTGTTAGTTACTACAGTGATAGTCCTTCGTATTCTTCCAATAAAAAAGTTCTAGCACTAATTTGAAGAACAAATTTTGAAATACTCCCAAAGAAATTTATCACACCACCGGTGAATACTGAACCTGTTTCAAAAATGGTTCTAATAAATAAATAAAAAATCATTTATATTAAAAAAATTAATAAAACAAAATTAATACAAAATTTAAAAACCCACTTTTTTTCTTACTTAATAAGTTGTCTCATCACATGCCATTATTTATTTTTGTTCTTATTCTATTTTCATAAATCCCACGGCCAGTTCTGTTGAAACCATTGACACAAATTTCACGCAGAGACATTAATGTGATGAACGGAACACTACGAATTTTGTGATTTTTTTTTTTGCGAAAGACGCAATGAAATGTTCTCATGTTTATGAACTAAAACAGTATTATTATTGGGTACGAAGATCACAATCAAAGAAACGTTTTTTAAGATATTTGCTACACTTACACTATTATCGATTGTGTTTTCCATATTTCTACCGTACAGAACACTAAAGTAAAGTATTTAATGTTCATTTTCGCACTCTGGTGGAAAGTGACTTTTTTTGAAGGAAGTTTTTTTTGGTGTAAAAATGACTTCTTGTTTAAAAATTACGTTTTGTTTTAAGGTGACTTTTTATGTAAACAGTGACTTTTTGGCAAACAAGTTACCGCTAGTGTAAAGTGTGACTTTTTATGTAGAAAATGATATTTTGTGTAAATACATAATACTTCTTGTGTAAAAAATTACTATTTATGTAAAAAGTCAGCTTTTTCTGTAATAAGTTACGTTTTTTGTTTAAAGTGAATTTTTTGTAAAGATGACTTTTTCACTAAAAAGTGTCTTTTATGTAATAATTGTTGTTTCGTGTAAAATAAGTTTTTTTTTTGTAAAAAGTAACTTTAAAATATTGTGATTTTTTCATTGAAATTTTTTTGTAATAAAAGGACAAAACTTATATTATACTAAATATGTAAATTAAGATATATAAGAAATTTTTGATATAAAACTGGTCTTTTAATTATAACACACACTATGCCCCATCACAGACACTTCAGGGACACATAAAAAAAATTTAATTTAAATTGGAACAAGAAACAAACTCATATGTGAGAAAAAAAATGACAAAAAATTTTCATAGACAAATAAAAGAGAACAAAGAAACGAAAAGGACCAGGACCAGGTAATAGTCGTAGACAGAGACACTACATTATTGTGCAATTTCCCCTCCTGGAAAATGTAATAACCGTCTGAGTCTCTTATTCCCATTTTAAGTCTAATAGAAAAATATTTCCTTTATTATTTCAAAAGCTTCAGGTGCATGTTGACTTGCACAGAGAAGGGAAAAACAAAAAAATTCTAACAAAATAAACAAAAATATTTTTCATAAAAATTTAAGTTTAAGGAAACTTTGTTTTTGTTTATTGTTATTATTTTTTTTTTTTTGTTGCCACGAGTTTTGTTCTGTTTCTATTAGGAACGTTCCAATTTCAATATGTTGTTTCTACAATTAATTTTAAGCCCAACAGCATCGCCACCACAACATCATCACATCATCTTTAGGCTCGTCAGTGACTTCCTCATCAGCATTAATTTACAAAAAAAAAACAAAACAAAAATCGCATTTTTCACCAAACAAACTAAAAAGTTTTTAACTCCTTGTATTTTTGTTGTTAGTTGTTGCTGATTTTTTTTCCAAATCGTAAGTTTCATGCAACAATAATAATATTGTGTGCTGCTAAAGATTTATGTATTTAGTCGGTAGCCCAGTTGGAAAATGGAAAGTGTTGAGTTAAAAAAAGATAAACAGCAACGAATTACGAAAAAAGTTACATTTTACAGAAAAATCCACGTTTTACACCAAAAGTTAAATTTTACACAAAAATTCAATTTAGGTATCTTTAGTTTTATTTGACTTTTTTAATAATATTAAAACGTATTTTAATTAAGCTCTAGGCCTTTTTTATATAAACAAAATTTAAAAATAAAAAAATATATGAAATTAAATTCAAAAAATCTGTTTGTCATTAACAATTTCAAAAATCATATTAACAAAAATTATAATAACAAAAATTATAACTAAAGTATAACAATTCATATAAACTGAAAAACATTTCCTATCTATAAACCAAATTCAAATCTCATATTTACAATTAGTCAATTCACAAGGTATCCTAACATGTCATATTGTCAAAATGTCCTAATATTTCACAATGGTTTAAAAATATTGTTGTACGGCTCAGCCGCTCAGCGCTGGACTTTTCTGATTAATTACGACAGCACAATAAACACAGCAAGCAACGTTCTATTTATTTAAGACACTTTTTGTTAACAAGGCAACTACAATATTTTTAAACCATTGTGAAATATTAGGACATTTTGACAATTTGACATGTTAGGATACCTTGTGAATTGACTAAATAATAAAAAATATTATGACTAAAGCCTAGCACTCTGTTCCAATTTGTGAAAAATTTTCAGCAACATCTATTTTTTCATGCGAAAAATGTGACATGTGCGACATTGTTTTGCATATATAAACAAAACTCACATGTATTGTACTAAAAAGTATTTTTTTAAATAAAAAATTAAGTATAAATGAAAGTAAATATATATAAACAAATGTTACCGGTTGTGTTATTTATGTTTTTCAGTTCTGATGTTATTATTAAGGTTAAACTTTTTTTTCTCTTCCTTAAAATTCCACCTTTCGAAGTTGTAAAAAAATCTTGCCAGAAACATTTCGCAACTTTTTCACAAATTAAACAGAGTACAACTCTATCAACATTATTTCATAGAAATTCGGTTTTTTTTATATGAGTTTTGACAGCATTTCACGTGAAATGTTGAACAGAGTACCAGGCTTAAAGAATATTACTATAACATATAACAATATTAATAAGCTACCCAGCTAGCATTTTTTTCATTAGCGAATCACTTAGGAATCAGCTTCACTAGCAAAATACCCGTATATGAGCTCATTTTTCAATCATTAATGATACTCTCGTTGTGAGAAAATGGTTCCCTACCGATGAATCACCTGAAAGATTCCTTATGATTCCTTTCTGATCAATTTTGTGGTAGCTTTTATAATCATTAGGGAGTATTTTTCGGCTCATTTTTTAATCGTTAATTCCATAGTTTTTGATTATCAGCCATGTCACAGAGTACAATTCCGTTCGGAAACGGAATTCATTCCGTATTTTTGTGCTTACGAAAATACTTTGCGGAATGAAACCGTTTTTATTTTCATAAACGAAATGGGAGTTTTCTGTATTTTAAAGACCAAAAATCTATCAAAATATACTTTCTATCTTTACTATTTTTAATTAGGCTTAAGTTCATTAAATTTAATTTTCATTAAATTATTTTTATGAAGAAAGGAATTTTACAACATGGAGAATTAATTAAAATTGTTATTGATAATTTTCATTCTTGACTGACCTGGGATTCGAAGCCAGGCTGGCTGGCGTGTGATTCGAACCCAGGCGGCTGGTTACCCTGACATGTTTCGACCTCAACCACTAGGTCTCCTCAGAGGGATTTGCCGTCTTACACTCGCAGCCATCGATGACTGCTGACGTCAGTAGTCAAACATCAATCCTTAAACCAAATTGTATTTTAACCTTTGGTAGATCGAAATTTGCTTTTTGAATGATTATCCATTTTTAATTGATCTCACATGTTTTTCCTTACTTCTGTTTTTTCGTACTTTTGTCAAGAATTCTTCTTGAAGTCCAAAGTACATTTTTTGTTTATCATGTTTTTTGTCTTTCTTTTTTCTTGTTGACATTTTTTTTTCAGCACAACTTGAAGGACAAATGAACACATAGAGCTTGTGCCTTAGCTTTAACAATAATTAGTATTGTGGTTATTTTGTTGAACTATTCATGGTTTTTAATTTAATGAACTTAAGCCTAATTAAAAATAGTAAAAATTTGGATTAAAAACCATGAATAGTTCAACAAAATAACCACAATACTAATTATACTTTCTATCAATAAACAAATATGTTTTCCTCGATTCCGAACGGAATCATTCCGAACGGAATTGTACTCTGTGACATGGCTGTATATATTAAATAATTTTGTAATCGCTGTCCTAGTTGTTAAGGAGCTCGTAGTTTCTATCATAATCGAATCATTTAGGATTCATCTTCATGAGAAAATACTCGTATCTGAGCTCATTTTTCTATCATATATGATACTGCTGTTGTGAGAAAATGGTACTCTACGGATGAATCATAATTATAATTTTTAGTTTAATAAAGTTTTTAAAGTGTTTATTTTAAAAAGTTGTATTAACAATTATAATAACGGAAAGTTAACAATAAAGTAAAATAAAAGTTGAAAAAAAATATTTAATAAAAGGAAATACTAAAACCATGAATAATTACTTCACTAATCACAATTATAATTAGCAAAGCCTTTTTTACAAAAAGTAACTTTTACATAAAAAGTCACTTTTTACACAAAAAGTCACTTTTTACACAAAAAGTAACTTTTTACACAAAAAGTAACTTTTTACACAAAAAGTAACTTTTTACACAAAAAGTAACTTTTTACATAAAAAGTCACTTATTACACAAAAAGCCACATTTTAAACAAAAAATTTTACAGAAAATGTATATTTTTACACAAAAAGTCACTTCGTAGTAAAAAGTCAAAAGGACAACAATTTTCCCCTTATAGCTCCCAGCTTCAGTAGATTTCGTTTTGGGTCCTTTCATTTATCATTTGCTTATAATAGAAATATTTTTGCTTAATTCTACTGCCACTAAAAAAATATTTTCTAGAAATGCAGCAGCTTCTGCAAAATTGCAGTCAATGCACTTTCAATGGGACGCCATCATAACGTTTGGCTGAACGTTATGAAAAACAAAAACAACTACGAAAAAGTAGCAGTAGAAAACAAAAAAAAAGAATTAACAAAATAAAAATAAACAACAACATCGTCGTAAATACAAAACATTAATATGGAAGAAAAAAACTTATGAAACATCAAAAAAAAAAAAAAAGAAATAAACACACAAAAATAATTTGTATTTTTTAACTTCTTTTTTACGCCTAACAAAGTTAAAAAACATTTTATATTCCAAAAAAGAAAAACGTAAAAAAATTGAGAAAAATCTCAACAATACAACAGCCATAAAGTATAACAAACAAAGAGCAAAAATAAAATTTGACTTGCATTTTGTAGCATTTTTAATCTGCCTCAGATTGCGCCTGAGAACCAGCAACGTCATCCTTAACAACCACTACAAACACAATACGAACACACTGACGCTTAAACAAAACTGCAGTTTTCAACATCTTGTATTTGCAGAATGTTACTGCTTGCAACGCCAACAACAACTACAGCAGCAGTAGCATCCATCGTGTATGTTAATCTGTAGATCTGTAGACTCCTTTGGGAAAAACTGAAGTAAACTTAAAAAACAGAGTCCTGACACCCGTTAACACATACCAGCATTTCCTCCCAAAACCCTGGCTATGGGCTTTTTATTTAACTTTGTTGGTTGTAGACTAGGCGTCGCGACGCACAGTGGGTGACATTCGATAAAATAGGAAATATCGAACTTGTTCCTCGCAACAGAGTCAACTCAAAATTTATAAATTTTCAGTAGAGTCAAAAAACTTTTTTTTTATACATATGCATTCTTATATTACAAATGGGGATAAAATTGCATTTTTTAAGCAAAATACTAGAGAAATAGATCTAAAGTCTTTACAGTGGGTAGATATGGCCACTGTTTATCGTTTTCTTGCAAAAAGTGAAAATTGAACATTTTTGAGTTGACGCTGTTTAGAGGAACAAGTGCGATTGGTTTTCGGTAAGGACAGTGGTCTAAAGTCAATATAGATCTTTTTAAGCTCGTCTATAGGACTGACTATAAGCTCGTTTATGGTGACTATGAACTCTTAACGATGAAAATAAATAAACAGGGCTGTTCGGGAAATCACATGATTTCAAATCACGTGCTTTTAAATTCAAACGTGTGATTTTTTGGTGTACCGTGCTTTCGGCAATTGAAAATCACACTGAAAAACGCCACAAAAACAGAACACCGCAATCTCACACGTGCGGTTTTAAAAGTACATGTGATTTGGAATCACTTGATTTAAAACCAAATGATTTTCAGAATAGGCCCGATAATCTAGTCAGAAGTTTGAAAATCAAAAACTCCCGTTGTTTATAATAAGGAGTCTGAGGTATATATATATCCCATGGTAGCTTTGTTATAAAAACTCTAAATAGTTCTTTGACTTAAAATGTTCTTCCTTTAAGAAAAAAAACCACA
Source organism: Pollenia amentaria (assembly GCA_943735925.1). Taxonomy (NCBI): domain Eukaryota; kingdom Metazoa; phylum Arthropoda; class Insecta; order Diptera; family Polleniidae; genus Pollenia; species Pollenia amentaria. Next base: position 202,708,433 of record OX031009.1, on the reverse strand, counting down.
CCGTATTTCTCACAGTCTCACACTTCCAACGCAATGCACTCACTACACATTTATCCTGTTAAATGTTATGTAATACCCTTATTATGATTTTGTAGACTTCTTATTTGGCCAGGACTATAACTGTGTATCTACTGTTAAATTTGATATGAAGTTTAAATGTTTGTTGCACTTTCTATAGTATGTAGTAAAATGTCTCAACGGCAAATTATGCACTCAGACGAAAAAAGTCAGTAGCATCAATCGCACACACACACACTCATTCAGATACTTGAAACAAAATATCATTCATTCATTCAAACAGCCAGTCATTCATTCATCCATTTTCTCTAGTGAAACTCATATCATACGAGCATGTGTCATACAACTAGTTATTGCCATCTAAACCAGCCCATTCATTCATTAATTCAGGCAACCAAACCATCCTGACTGCCATCATCCTTTCGTTTGCCTCTTCCTTCATACACACATGAAGTCATCTTTTGAAATGTCTCTACAATTGTAAATAATAATCAGGATCTTTCTCTTGTTTGTTGTTTTCTGCACATTTGCTTCTTGTGTTTCAGCTCCTTCTGTGTCATCTTCCTTTGCCTGGGCATAGATAAGACAGTGACTGACATGTTGTCGCAGTATCGTTGTCTGTCTTTCGTTGTGGTTAACATGGCATTAATCTTAACCGCTGTATTCTATCAAATTATGGTTGAAATGATTTCAGTAGCTTGTTGTGACAAAAAAATGGAAGAAAATTTGTAAAAGCCTACAGATTGAAATTGTATTAAGTTAAAATCTTATAAGAGATAAAAATTCTTTTTTTATTGAATTTTTGGATTCCAAAAGAGTGCACTGCTATTTGCAAAGTGATCTGTGGTAAAAGGAGCTGGTACACAATTTTAAAACATACGTTTTTTTACATGAAGAGCTCTAATGATAGTAGCCAGGTCTTAAATACTGCTCTCATGAATATAGAAAATTTATTCGCAAAGAATCGGTCCTATAGCCATATCTTAGACGACCATTGGAGTGCAACTACTCTTGTTTGTCTCGAAGGCAAAACAAAAGTGTAATAGCAGATAATTTGAATTTATTTGAAACATTAGGGAGGAACCAATTTTATACAAGTAATAAAAGTTAGGAAAGTATCGGTCCTATTGCATTTTATTAGAGGGCCATTGAAGTGCAAACACTTTCTTTTGTCTCGAATACAATACAAACTTGTAAAAACAGGTCATTTTTATTTATTAAGAACATTAGGGAAGTCCCAAATGTATACAAGCGTTAAAAGTTGGGGTTGGCAAAGAGAAAAATGTTCAGTTTTCCAGCATGGAAAATACCTTCAGTAATATCGGCGGTCTTTAGTTTTATTACTATAAAGTCTTTAAGAGAATCTTATGGCTCTTTCAAAACTTTCATGCATTTCAATGGTTCGGATTATAATTTATTCATAAAAAGTGAAAGTAACATTAGTTTAGAATAGAGATGGGCAATACATATCGATATTTTTATAATCAATATATATCGCCGATTATAAAAATACCCATATATCGATACATCGATATTTATCTACAACTATGGAATTCGATATTTTTAAGAGATGACAACAAAAAATAAGCGCGGAAAAAATATTCTGGAAAGTGTTCCTAGAATTATGCAAGAAATTGCATTAATTATCGCATTAGCAGCAATAGACTCATGAAAGTACCATAAAACGATATTTTTTGTACTTTTGGGATCATTGTTGAATTCAAATCAATTCAACTCTATTAAATACAATTTTTCGTTATTTTTTTCGAGGACAAATTGTTTTTTTTAGGATTTTTGAAAAGTATTTTTTTTAACCCTGCCTTTGCAAATGTAAGTAATTACTTGCAAGTAGTGAATATGTATTATCAACGTAAATGTCGAAGAAATAACCGAAAGTCTTGCAAGTAGCTTGAGCGTTTATACAGTCAGTTGTGAGTTTATTTTAAAAATGTTTTCGAAGCGAAAACGAAAATTTATTTTTGGGTTTAAAAAACATTATCAAATCAACGATATCACGAAATTAATTTAATAATTTCTTCTTTGTTTTATTTTTGGTCCTTCTTGATGAAAAAATTATGCTTATTTTTAAAATATGTGATTGCAGTCTTGCCGTTTTTACTGATATCATAAAATTTCTAAGAAAATATTTTGATTGACATTTTTTATCAAAATGGCTGTAATTTATAAGTACTAGTAGATTGATACAAATCTCATATACGGTGACACTGTTTCTTCATTTGTCATTTTACTTGCTGCAAGAGGCTAAAATTTACTTGCAAGCAAATTCTCTTGCAAGTTAAGCTGCAAGTACTAAAAATGTGATAGTTTTAGTGAATAATTGTGAATGTATTGAGTTTTTCGAACTTGCACTTGCATGTGTAATACCAGATAACTCTGTTGAACATTTTTGTAAGCCCTATGCAAGGCGAATTCTTACCAGGTGGTCTAAGTGCTGGTTCACACTGTCCAAGTCTTAACCGTCAAGTCTTGAGTTTTTAGGAGAGAGAGGAAAAGAAATGGCATTCTCTTTTCCCTTCTCTCCTAAAAGCTCATGGCTGGACGGCTTAAACTTGAACTGTTTCAACCAGCACTTATTTTGAAAACGGATACAACGCTGTAAAATAATTTAATGTCGTGTCAAAACAATACAACACTGTAGTAAACAATTCAAGTAAACATTTTATTTGTTTTTAATTTTAAATTGTGTGTCTTGAAACGAAATAATTTAAAAACGTTTTAACTATCATAATTCTAAGTGAAAATTATAGAATTTATAAAAAATTCCCCAGAGCCATTAGAACGGTATACCATTTTGAAAAATGGTTAGTCATCAGCTGTTGCATACGTGGCCAGCCAAGGTCACGCTGTATTAATTCGCCTTGGTCCTATGGAATATATACAAAAAAAATATAACATTGTAGTTTTTATTTGTAAAAAAATGTGTTCGCAAAATTTTTTATTGATTTCAATATCAATAACAAACAAACAAAATAAATTAAAAATAAAAAAAAAAAAATTTTGCATTAAACAAAAATTACAGTTTATTTAAAATTTTTAATCGCGAATACGAGCGCTTACTTTGAATTCAGTGTACTCAAATTTGGTTCACCGGTAGGGTGCCCAGATTATTGCATCTTGCCACTTACACAGTTTATTCAAAAGAGTTAAGAAAAAAAAAAATTCGTAGAAAAAAAATCGGCAAAATAACAAAAAAAAATTTTATAACAGTTGGATTGATTTAAGTTTAGCAATCATACCAAAAGTGTTAATTCATAAGTGTTAAAATTTTTAAAATTTAACTCAGCGCACTGAAATAAGTTTTATGGGTAGGTGTCCAGCTTGTTAAAAAAAGTATAACATTTATTAAAGTAGGTAAAGGAAAATAAGGGTTATACGTCGCTGGCACACATCCACTCGGAGACCAATACGGTCCATTGCGAATTTATTATTCGCAATTTTATGTATAGTTATGAAGTAGTAAACTTTTAGAAATTCTATTTCCATAATTACGACTCTTATCCCTACGGGGATTCCGGGATTTGATTTTTTGAAATCCCGAATCCCGGGACTTGCGAAAACCAATCCCGATTGGCACCCCAAGTTCATAGAAATAGGGACCTATCTGTGTTTGAACATCTATTAAAATCTGCCAGATAATTTTGGAGAAATGGGAGTTACCCATACTTTTCCTCGTGTTCCTTATATATAAAGCCTTAAACTATATTCACAAAATTACCTTTCTAATGGTTTATTCCTGGTATTTTTTTGTGCGCTTGACTATCAAAAAATGCTTTCAATTTCTTTCTTCGAAAGCTGCATTTGCAACTGATTTGGGGATTTTTCTTATGTCACTATTTTCTCCTCTGTATACTTTGTGTTTAACTCCCGTAGAAGGGATTTTTCAAAATGTCGGATTAGTTCAACCACTTACTAAAAATTCGATCAATGTGTAGGCTTAAGAAGGCGAATTTTCCAAACTGGGTGTCTGAATCAACGTTAAGTTAGGGCCTAATGGCAGGTACTCCCGCTAATTTAGAACACGCATCTCTCCAATGAAATTTAATTGCTTTTAAACTTGTCGGTCTTTGAATAAAGAAAGGTTATAAATTTAATGAAACTATTGTTATTTTAATTAATATTTTGTAACTAGTGATAAAAATCATGTTTTCCAACTTCGTTTGCCTTCAAGCACTGTCTCTGCTTATACTCGTAATTTCACTTTAATTTCCTTCTCTTATTTGTTTAATTATTAAGTGAATGTAAAAACTATTTTTTTAGGCGCAATCTACAAGATTTGTAAATTTTATTGCACCATTAAAGTCTTTGATAAAACAGTAGTTACAACCTAAACAACTACTCATGGCAATAAATTTGTACTAATTTTTGTACCCACACCATAATCGTGGAGCGGGTATTATTATTTTGTTCTGATGTTTGTAACACTTTAAAATATTGGTCCTAAAGCCACATTTTGTTATACCGATCGACTAACAATCGCGTTTTGAATCGATTTAACGACGTCCGTCTGTCTGGATGGCTATCCATGTAAACATTCGCAGAGTATACATCGTCGTTTTATATTTCATTAAATTTGGTACATAGGTTCTAATTTTAACAAGGACCAAGCCTATTAAAAATAGTAAGAATGTGTTCATAATTTCAAATAGCCCCCATAGAATTATCTATCCTTAAAAGAGTCTTTCTGCCCATAAGCCATCTTGTTACCATGTTATTTAATTTGGTCCAAACTTAATGTATTGCAATCTTAATCATCTAAACAAAGTTTATTGGAATCGGTCCATATTTGGCCATAGCTCCCATACAAACACTCGGCCCGAAAATAGCTTCTAAAGCCATAGCTTTCTTATGAATTTTGTATTGACAAAAAAAAAATTGGCGGCAGTACCCTTGACGTATTGGTATGTCCAGAATTTAACATATGTCCTACCCAGTAAAAAAATTTGTGTTTTTTGAAGCACTTAAGAGAAAATGCGCATAACCGAGGGCTTCAATAAGAGAGCTCTTATAAGCAGTAAATGATAACGAATTAAATATACAAAAAACTGCTATTTTAGTGCTGACAACGAAGAAAGTTTTAAGGCGAAAAAAATTTTTATGGTTTACGAAAATTATTAAAAAAAGACATTAAAACAAGTAACAGCAAAACATTAATGAATATTTTTATATATTTAGCCCTTAAAGAAGCACTTTCGGAGTGCTTTGTTTGCATGTTTTATTAGGCTAAAGGAAGCGCTTATTGTCAGCAGAAAATAATCCTCCAAACCGGAAACAACCTATACATAAATCTGGCATCCTATCAGCAGGTTTGAAGCGATTTGAGGTATGAATTCATACATTAAACCTGCTCCTTTTGGAGCACATTTTTTACTAGGTAAAATCACATATACACTGATACAAAATGCACCTTCATAATTGTGATGCCCTAACATCAGAATTGTGCCATCCAGTGCTGCCAGAAATTTTCGGAGAAAAATCTTTATTTAATGAACAAAAAATCTTCATTTGAGAAAAAGCTCTTCAAAATTGTTTTTTGTTGTTATTATGTGTAATAAAAAAATTCATGTTAATTATAATAGGCGTTCTATATATACATATCGAGCCTTTGCTGCAAAAAAGTCATCACTCAAATTTGAGTTTTCTAGCACCTTAAAATTTAATTCTTCTCTCTAGAATTTGGTATATAAGATATTTGTATGACATTTTACACAATATGAAGAAACGATATTGTGATTGAGGTCACATTATTAGCTAGTAGGCGGCCCTATGTTCCGCTGGGAATTGAAGAATTAAATACATTAGCTCGAATGCAGATTTTTTAAATTATGAATCTATTGCAGCAAAGGCTCAATACCTACACTCATAGAAAAATGCTTCTTCATATTGATGATACCCTGACATCAGAATTGTGACATCAATGTTATAACAAATGGCATCAATGAGGCAAAAAGATACATCAATCCGTTGACAAGCTGTCACCAGTGCGCTGACATAATATATCATGTCATCATATACTATTAACATTATTTTCATGTTTAAAAAGTAAAATTTGAAGCAAAAATTCCCATATTCTATTTTATTTAATTTTTTATTTAAATACATCAAATGTTTCAAGTAGAATTATTACGAAAAATATATCGGGCATGCTGCTGTGTCTTATAATTGAGAGTGTTTCTGTTAACAAAGGGCGGAATACAACAACAGTGAAACAAAGATGTGTAACGTGTAAGTAAATAATGATATTCTTTCAATTTGACTTAAGGTTAATTGCAATGACTCAATTTGATGACAGTCAGTCATCGCACTGATGACATGCTTTATAAAACGAACTCCGATTCGTCATTTCTGAGACGCCAATGTGTCATCCCATTGATGATATAATTTAAATTTTTGACCCTGATGTCAATTTGGCCAAGTGATGTTAAGGCTGACATCACAGTGATGTAAAGTGTCATGGAGTCAAAAACGAAGACACTTGTCACAGTATTGATGTCAAAACACATTAGCGTTATGACGCCTTTTCTATCAGTGTATGTACTTAAAAACATTTTAAGTTTCTTATAATAAAATTAATAATATACGTTGTACATTTTTGAGATCGAATTTGTATTTCTGGTTGTTTTTTCGATAAATTTTTGTCGTAAATTTTGCATTTTTGTCGCTATGTTTCATTTTTATGTAAGCTTTATTCTAAATACTACTTTATTTTTATTGAGCTTATATTAAGCTGACATAGATAATTACCTACATTAAATAAATCTCAAGTAAGGCGCGTGACAAAAAAAGCTGTTAAACAACCACATCTTAAAAAAATCTTCATTTTGGAAAAAAGATCTTCGAATCTTATTTTAACTAAAAATCTTCAAAGTGTAGATAAATTCTTCATTCTGGCATCGCTGGTGTCATGATGTTATTACAAAGGGCATCAATAAGGCTAGAACGGACATCAAATCATTGATGAACGTCATCATAAAATTTTGCCATATTTTATGCGTCATCTATTCTATGATTACCGTGAGATCAATTCGATGCAACATTTTGTACATTGTTAACATTATTTTCATGTTTAAAAAGTAAAATTAGAAGCAAAACTTGCCATATTCTATTTTTTTAAATTATTTAGTTAAATACATTAAATTTTCAAAGTAGAATGATTGCGATAACCATTTCGGGCATGCGGCTGGTGTTTTATAATTGAGAGTTCGTCTGTAAACAAAATTAATAATATTCTCTCTTTTTGACTTAAGTCAAACCCAATGACAAACTGTCATTAAATTGAGCCTAATGTTTCTTCGATGTTACTGAGTCCTCGCACTGATGACATGTTTTATTACACTGACACCGATTCGTCATTTCTGTGTTGCCGATGTTTCACCCCATTGATGGCGTAATATAAATTTTTGACCCTGATGACAGTTTGAGCAGGTGATGTTCAAGCTGACATTACAATGATGTTAAAGCGGACATCACAATGATGCCCCGGTAGGCTAGCTGGTAGTGAGCTAGTCTATCAGTACCGGGGTTGCGGGTTCGATTCCCGCCAGAGACTCTGGTCTCCTGCAGACAAGCAAAAAAAGCTTCGCGGGATTTATTGTAGGAATAAAAAAAAAAAAAATAAAAAAAAAAAAATAAAAAAAAAGCTGACATCACAATGATGTTAAGTGTCATGGGGTCAAAAACGAATACACTTGTCATAGTACTGATGTCAAAATACATTGGCGTTATTACGCTTTTTCTATCAGTTCAGATGAAGATATCTCAATAATATTCGCCACATAGATATTTTACATGAATCTTTAGTTCATAATATACTTTTGCTCTGGCGGCTTCATGATTCCCAAATAGGCTGCCATCTCAAAAATTTGTTTCTAAATGTTGTGGTGTAGAGTATCAAATGTTCGTACTTGACCCACTATACTTTCTTACTTGTTTTATCTTTCTTACGGAATTGAAGTGTTGTGTTCATTTTTTTTAAAGCAAAATAACAAAATTTCTAAATTAATGATCATTATCATCATTTTAATGAAGTCTATCAACATCTTTAACATCATTATGATTGTTTCCGTAATATGGCCATAAAACAAGACATCAAAACTTGTATCAGTTTACAAGGCAGTTAAGATACTCGTACGAAAGAAAAACAATGAATACAATGCCAGAATAAATGGAAAATGTGGCCCCAACCAAAACGAATATTTGTAATATAAAACTAACAATTAAATTCATTAATGGCCAGTAACCGAAAAAAGAGGGAAATAACAAAAACAAAATCAAGCCCATTATTGTTAAGGTGTAGTAAATAATGTGGGGTGAAAATGTTCGTCTGTCCTTCTATATGTCTAGATGTTTGTTTTTTCATTTCTTTTTTTTTTTTTTTGTATCTAGGCCATTTACTTACTAACAGCAACTTCAGGCTCTCAAACATAAAGAATGAATAATGAGGGCTTTTTGAACCCCTTCACACAAAAAAAAACAGAAGAAAATTAAACAAAAAGTTGTTTCAAGGAAGTCAAAGGGTAAACGGGAATGAAAGGTCTCTTATTCATGTATGTTTTTTTGGTTTAAATATTTAAATTGGCAAATGAAAAAAAAGTTTTCTCGAGTTTAACGACATATTTGTGTGTTTTTTTCTTTCTCTCTAACGATTTTAAAAGACCAAAATGTTTGTTCATTTTAATGTTTTATTAAAATTTTTTAACAACTGATTTACATTGGTAATTTAACTAGAAAATTAAGTCTGCCGTGTTTTTTTTATTTGGTTTGTAATTTGAAACCTTCTATAAAAATTTATTTTAGAGTTTTTTCGCTATTTTCTTTTGTTGGTTAATTAAAAATTTTTTTTGTGGGTTTTTGCATGTTTGCAGGCCATTGTGTTCCTTGCTGCTACTGCTGTGTGTTTTTAAGTACCTCTTTTTAGTCCGACACTTGTCGTCCTACTTTTTCAAATAGACTTTAATTTATGTTAGTTTTTATAAAGTGCAAGCAATAATCCTTTTTACACAATTTAGTGAGTGTTAATTGAGGGCGAGTACAATTTTTAGAACAAATTATGCGCAGATATGCACATTTTGTCCACCCATTTAATGGTTAAATCAATTCTTTATAAGACTATGACAATTTGCCTAAAACAATTTTGTATTTGTCTAGCATTTAACCGGCTCCTTCCCTGGTGTTACCCTTTCTTTTGTTGACATATTTTTATGATAAAGTTTATGATTCTAGGTTTTAACAAAAAAGTACTAATATTTAAGGTTCTTATTCACTCAGGATCCTGCACCTACAATTTTGTGTTTCTATTTTTAATGTCATAGAGAATTGCAAAAGTACCAACTGCAGAGCGGAAAGGCAAAAGAAAGAAATTTAGTTTCCCGTATTTTCCATTTTTGGTACTTTTTCCATCATTAAAGGATCAACAATTTCAATATTGGAGAGGAAGCCCATAATTTAATACGTAAATTGAGAATAGTTTGGAAAACAGTACCAAAAATAGGTACGGTTTTCATCCCTTGTACGTTCGAATTTTGAAAAAGTACCAAATTTATATTTTTAAGATCAGTTACGAATGTGAAGTAACTTTTATTTTTATGTTTATTGGTTTGAAAGATACTCGTAAATGGGCTGACAGAAAAGTTCAAATATACAGGTTTTACCACACGCAGAGAAAAACATGCTTCAATATGGTCACCTCCAACAAAATTATTTAAAAAAAAAAATATAAACATATAATGTTTAATTTTACCAGATTATTGTCATCGACAACTATATTATGGTTAAATCAAGAAACCACCACCATATTATGATTGCTTTTAAAGATTTTATGGTTAAATATGACAATAATTTGCTTTTAAATTAACAATATTATTTTCCTCTTTTCCAAGAGCAACATGCTATGGTTGAAAACCAAATATAGTTGTAGCTTCTTGATGGAGGTCTAATTTAATCATAATATGGTTGTCGGTGACAATAATATGGTTAAATTAAACATAATATGTTTAAAATTTTCTTTAAAAATAGTTTTGTTGGAGCTGACCATATCTATACAGGTTTTTTTTCTGGTTGTAAATTTACTTCGCAAAAGTGCCGAATTTCAAAAAATGTACCAGATACCTGTCCGCTTATTTTTTTTTAATGGACAACGATGAGTATTTAATTATTTTTTGTATCTCTTTAAGCTTAGAAGATATTAGGTTAGCGAATGTACACGTGTTTACCCACTAAAAATTTCTAATTTCCAAAAATCCCGTCTTAGTGGATCGACTTTACGAAATACCAACTACAATCCAAATTTCAACTTTTTAGCTAAACTTTTCATCTTTTTAGCTCATAACACGGCCTAAACGCCAAGGCTGTGTGTCATCATCACATCGGTCAGTCAGTAACGTTTTAATTTTATATATAAAGATATGACTTAATCATATATGGCGTTCACAGCAATTATCTTTTCGTAAAAAACTCGCATATCTCCCACATATGTTAAGTCCACGTTATTATGCGGAAGTGAGACATGGCATACAACAGATATAACCATGCGAAGAAGATGGGTTCAAATAAACTAGTTTCTCCTTATTATGTACCGTGTATTTTGACCAAACCATCTCCAATATGGACCTGTGGAGGAAAGTTAACGCGACTCCAATTAAGAACCAAAGAAAAAGAAGAAAATGGAAATCGATCGGACATTCTCTACGCAAACCAATTCATAGTATTTGTAGAGCAGCGATGCAATGGAACCCGCAAGGCAGTAGATTACGCGAAAAACCAACAACTAAGTGGCGGCAAACAATCTTAATGGAAATAAGGAAACTCGACAAGTCATGGGACGAGATAAAAACATATCGTAAAGATAGAATTAGGTGGAGTTATCTTGTAGAAGTAACAAATTACAACGTGGCGCAAAAGTCATCACTCTATTCAGAATTTCGAAGAGATGCTACAATTTTTCCAAAATATCAGTACCTCTTTGACATTTGTGAAGTAAACAGATACGAAATACAGGCCAATAAGAAATGTACTCCTCGAGAACGCAGAATAATTATTTCTATTTTGTGAGGGCTGCATTTTATTTCCACCGGCCGGCAAGATTGCGCGATTTAGTCGTTTTAGACTTCTTTTTGTGACCTTTCTTGATGCCACGAGTCCATGTCAACAACCTTCAGATTTTTGAAGTGCTCAAGGAGATGCGTGAGCCTATCGCCGGAATTTCTGGCAAGAGTGCCGGAAAATGTCATAATTCAGGCCGGTATGGTCATTTATGGAGGCGACCACTTGGCAAATGTATTTTTTTTTTTAAATGAACAACATCGCATGACAACTTTTGAGCTGCCATTCGTTCAACGCAAATAATTTTAAGATATGTCAAGACTGTTTTATTGCAAAACTCTATTAAACAATGTCCTGTGAAGTCCCAAGTCTATATGTATGTTAGTGAGAGTTTTCAGAATTATGACATTTTTTCCAAACACACTTGATATTGATTTCTTTTGAAGAAGAAATAATAAAATCAAAAAAATATAATTTTGGCGTTTTTTTGTTTAATTTTTTTTTTGTCATATATTTTGTAATTTAATGTGTCTTTAGATTTGGTCAACCCGGTTATTACCTTATTATATTATAGATATGCTCTCGTAAATTGCAAGGATTCTTAAATGTCGAAAATTAAGAAGAAAAGCTGAAATGCACCACATAAATTAGTGCTGCTAAATATATAGTAAAACGTGGCTAAATGTTGGCTAAAAACTTTTTAAAATAAAATAGTAGATTACAAAATTTTTTCCTACCCAATGGTAAAAAGAATGGGTAAAGAGATCTAATAGAAGGCCTTATTTAGCAGACACAATCTTTCCTTCCATACTTATGTATTTTTTTATACAGGTTGTCATTGGGAGCAAGCCCTTCTACACTCCCTATAATATCAAATTCGTCCCCTTCCCAAAGAAGAGAGAAAGGAAGGTCACTATAAAAAAACTGAACAACTTTCTTTCTCCCTTAAGAAGGGAGTAGCGAATGGCTACTGAATATTTTGGAAGGTCTTTCAAAAAGAATGGTATACGTTCTAGAAGGTATACTTCTGAAGGCAGGATATCATACAAAGCCAATCTTTTAGAAAGGAGTATAGAAGCCTTCAAAAAGGGGTGCCGCTTGCGTCCCTTTCAATAGTTACTGCTGGGTAATAAAAATAAAAATTTTAAATTCTTTTTTTATTTGGCTCTTTGAATGTTTCCTAGTTGTCTCTTATATTTGAAGCGCCAATAAGTAATTTGTGTTTTTGTTTATATTCAAAATAAATTTAAAACTAATCAGTCAAGAATCGCTATATTATTTATTTGTAAAGCTTATTTAAATAAACTTTTCAAAATTGAAATGATATTTCCCTCATCTGTCGTCACAAGCTCTACACCATGGCAAAGTAGTGCTGAGTGTTTGTTCATTTGTCAAATTCAATTTGTCGGTGGTTTCGTTTGTTTTTCTTTAAGATGATAAAGATATATTATTCTTAAGGCACTAATATACCCTACAACCCTTTGACGAAAATGTTAGTTACTTCTACAAAGTTGTTTTGCTTTCTAGAATAGTTAATATGTTTACCTCAGTCATATTTTGGCTATAACAATCGAGGAGCCATTAATCCATTAATCAAAAAAAAAAAAAAATCAGTTTTAATTACAAATGTAAGCAAATGAATTAAAAGTTTACTTATATCAACAGCATTTCTTCAGAAAATGTTGTTAATATTAAAAATTTTTTTAATTGATACTAATAATTTGTTTACTGGTGCAAATTTAATTAATTTTTTTTTTCTGTGTATACTTTGGAACCAGAGAAAGTAGATTCGTTTTGAAGACTGAATTTGTGGAAATCATTTAGTTTATTTCTTCTTTTATTAACTGCATCTTATCGCTGCATCTGAAAAATTTTATTGTTAGACCTTTCGATTGACTAAAATCTTTCTCCCTGATGCTATCAAAAATGTCAAATTACTGATTTGTTATATTTGGGGGATTCACAAGGTAGTCATAAAGTTGTAAAGTCATATGTCTTAAAATAATAACAAGAAATATTTATGACTAATGTAGACAAACGCTTAAAACTTAGATTTCTACTGTACAGTAACGACGAATCAATGAACACAGAATTACAATTTTTATTTTGTTTGAAATACAACAACTTTTTTTTAAGCAATTGTAAAATTGTAGCACACCTTGTGAATACCCCAATTATTTCTTTTTAAAGGTTTAAGTTTAATTACTTACGAAAATAATTTAATTGAAATTTTTTTTCCAGAAAAATATGTATATTTACCTAAAAAAAAAAGAAATTTATTAAAATATTTTGTCAATATACTTATTTCCTATTCAATAATTAATTTGTATAGTATTTGTTTAAGATCGAAGGACCATTTATTAATTATGTAAAATAACTTACGGTGACCAGCCTTTCTGCATTATACAGCACAGTACTGTATTTTAAAACTTTGTTCTGTTTGAAAAATTGTTCTGTATTTAATTTAATGATCTGCATTTGTACTGTATTTTACAAAATAACATTATCAGTTTACCTGACTTTTTTTATTACTGACAACTTGTACAATTTTTCTTTCTTTCTCAAAAAAACTAAGACAAATGATTGATGCTCTGTTTAAATATTTTACGACGTGGTGCTTAAGGTGCCCGTAGACGACATGTTTTTTACATCTGACTTGTCAACTTTTCAAGTCATATGTAATTGTGAATGTCTGTCATAATTGCTGTTTTACAGAAGGTTAATAAGATTTGGTCACAAACGTACATGTAATTTGCTTCTGACATTGTCTATGTTTTTTCTCTGTAGTTATGGAATAAACCAAAGTAGTTCTTGGTTTCCAAATAGCGTGTTGCCGCCACAAAAATTTTTATTTGCGCCGTAAAAAAATTCAACCATTTAAAAATTTTTTTTCTTTAAATTCGAATATACCAATTTAGGATATCATAATGATGCGTTTTTATTTATATATGTACATAATTTCTATTCAATGATGAAATGATTATACATATATCGGTATTGTAAAATATTAACTTAAGCCGGCTAATGATTCCGTCAACAATGCACCGCCGCTGGGGGTTTCTTTCCGGCATGGATTTCTGACACAGCTGATGTCAGATGGTTTGTCAGAAGAAAATAGAGCACGCTCTAATTGAAATTTAGTCAGATGACTTTGCGTGTGACTTGTACAGATGCAATGTTTTAAAGGTAACACACGACATGTATGTATTTTGCAGTGGGAAATTTGACAAGTCAGATGTAAAAAACATGTCGTGTACATGCAACTTTAAAGGCTAATATGAACAAATCAAAATTTGTTATATTTTATCAAATCTTAACTGGCAGTTTGGTGATGACAACATCGAGATCCTAAACAGCTACAAATATCTTGAAATAACGTATAACTAGTCTTTTAACAAACATCTTAATAGTAAATTGGCTGCCTCAAAACTTGCTATAAATTCCACTTGGTCTTAATATATAAATCATCCAAAAATTTCTAAAGATAATAGACTAAAAATATTTCATGCCGCTTTTAGATCGATAATGTTATACGCTGCTCAAGTATGGGGCTATCAAAGATTTGATGCAGTAGAGAAGCTATTCGGATTTTTTACAAAAAAGTTATTATATCTACCAGCAGCTACACCCAACTACATGTTATACCTCGAAGCAGGCCTAGACTTTCTGTATGTATTCACTCTGAGACTACACTTTTCGTATGTAAACAAAGTTTTAAACATGGGTCAAAACCGATTACCACGTATTTTAGCAGAAACAATAATATCCAAAAACGAATTCTGGGCAACAGATTGGCTTAATCTACAACAAGTTCTTCAATTTATACCTGCGAATTCGAACCTCCCACTTTGCAAAAACTAGAAAACAATATTAAATCTATTCACTGCAAAGGAGCGTGCAGATAATATACTAAAGGAAACAAACTCACAGCACCACGACCTTTACTGTCGACTAAATCAAGCCGTAACACCTCTTCTTGCTAAAAAACTACTCATCTCGTATCACGTCATAGTCAGAGCGGGAGGAGGTTTGCTTAACATAAATGCCAGGTCCTTTAGAAACAATTTTGCAGCTGTATCCAATTTTTAACCACTTTTTAGCTGTCTGCATAATATATAAGGGATTTAGACTTAAATTTTTTGGAAAATCTCAACTACAACAAAATTAACAAAATTTTGTTAAAACACTTTAAAATCAAGTTGAAGCTTAAATATCTTAATTATTCAACTGAGTAGTTCGAAGGACCATTTAAAAGAAATAGCTTGACAAGTTAATTACTTATTTCTGTAAAGTAGCCCATTTCTAAAAACTTTTTAATTCAGTTCTTCCCCATGACGAGTATATTCTAATTATCTTTCTTAACACAGTAGAGTGCCTTTCAATTCCCTAATTAATACCCCTGCTGTCTTCATTCAGTACAAATACTAACTGACTAAAGAAATATTTTTTTATTTAACTTTTTTTGAGAACTTAATTGGATTTTGTTGATGCAAAAATTAACAACATTTTCGGCGAAATGCATTGACAACAAAACAGAATAAATAAACAAAACCGAAAAAATACCAAAGAAACTTTAAGGGGAATCTTTGTCTTTTGTTTATTCCTTCAACGGAAGTTGTACAAATTTTTGTGTAAATGTGGCACTTTTTTGTTGAAATTGTTGGTTGCTTCTTTTTATTTTGAGTTTTCAAAAAGAACAGAAACCAACCACAAAGCCCTGAGTGTCATTTTTGATTTATAAACTTATGAAAAATATAAGCAAAAATTCTGTTTCAATTACCAGTATTTTACCAAGAAAATATTCTTCTTAAAAAGAGGAATTTGTTTAAAAGTAATAAAAAAAGGATGAATGAAAACAAACGAAACGAAAAGGGAAAACACATATTTTTGTGATCATGGGAAAAAAGTAATTAAATGAGGTTTGTTTTTTCTTTGTGATAAATTCACTTTCTGATGGAATAATAAAAATTCAATTTAAAGTTTTTTTTTTTAAAGGGAGGAAAACTTTCCAGAAAATGTTTTTAAAATAAATATGTAAATTAAGGCCAAGTTTATGAAGAAGTGGCGCGAAGTACCAACTGCTATACCATAAAAAATGTCATTTAAAAAGTACTCCTTAAATTTTCTCTTAAAAATCACATCAAAGTAGAAGAGACATAATATCCATTAATTTAATTTCCAATATCTTTTAGTTCCTTTTGAAGACTTTGCTTTGAATCATGATGTCTAAGTTCTAAATATAAATAATTCTATAAAATTTTTATTTTTTTTTATATATTGTTGTAATGTGTAAGCAAAACCGAACCAGGAATTTACTGATTGGTTTTTATTCAATACATTGTATTTAAGAGACAGCTCAATAAAGCAGCATTGTAATTGGAATTATTCAAAAAGTTTTTCTCTTTTTTCATTTTCATAAAAAAATACAACTGTTTAGTCATTTAACTGGCAGTATGATGTTTTGTTACAGAGCCAGATGTTCCGCAACTAATTTAAAATGGTCGTTTCTAAATGAGACATTTTTGTAAACGGTACATTTTATGTTAATTGTTCTCTTTGTTGTTCTGCTTACGTAAAAGAGTCATTTATATGTAAAAAGTTAAATATACATATGCACATATGTATGTATATAAATAAAAATTAAAAACGTACTTTTAATGTTAAAAGGTAATTTTTATGTGCAAAGGTACTTTTAATGTAAAAAAAAATCTTTTTATGTGACAAGGCACTTTTATGTAAAAATTTACGTTTTATGTTAAAATGTAGTTTTTTTTTTGTAAAATTGTACTTGTTTGGTAAAAACAGGCACGTCTTATGTTAATACGTTGTATATTGCTATAATGGTACGTTTTGGTAAAAAGGTACTTTTTGGGTAAAGAGGTCCTTTTTTGGGTAAAAAGTTATTTTTTATGTTAAAATGAAGTATATTGGGAAAATGGTACTTTTGTTTTGTACTTTTTTGTTTAAAAGGGACTTGTTTTATTAAAACGGTATGTTTTATGTTAAAATGTAGTTTTTTAAACTGGTTCTTTTTTGTGCAAAAATGTACGTTTTATGTAAAAATTTAGTGTTTTGGTAAAATGATTTTTTGTAGTTTAACAGGTACTTTTTTTGGTAAAAAGGTACTTTCCGGTATAAAGGTAATCTTTTGGCAAAACGAAACTTCTTGTGAAAGTAGATATTTTTAAAGCAAAAAGTATTTTTTAGTTAAAGGATACTTTGTAGTTAACATCTTGTATCGTTAAGTAAAAAGGTACTTTTTAGAAATAATGTTCCATACTTTTAAGTAAAACAATAATTTATGATAAAAACGGAAACATTTTGGTAAAGTGGTACTTTCTTGGTAAAAAGGTACTTTTTTGGGTAAAAAGGTACGTTTTGTGTTAAAATTTTGTGTTTTGGTAAAATTTTGTTTTTTTATTTAACAGGTACTTTTTGGTAAAAAGGTACTTTTCGGTTACTTCTTTTGAAAGTAAACATTTTTAAAGAAAAAATTACCTTTTAGTTAAGGGATACTTTCTAGTTAATATCTTTTATCGTTAAGTAAAAAGATACTTTTTAGAAGTAATCTACAATACTTTGAAGTAAAACAATAATTAAAGGTAAAAATGGAAAAAATACTTTAAAGTTTTTTGTATTTAAGATTTTGTAAAATGTAAAAAAGTACCCTCTGAATGATTAGTTTGGTTAAAAATATTATGCGATCAACTTTGTTTTACTTTTAGTAAATTGTACCTTTTGTTATAAAGTTAATTCATAGAAAAATTAAAAAAAATTTGTAAGAGATAATTAAACAAAAAAAAAAAAAAAAAAAAACAGCCTTTATGAAGTTCTGCTAATTTCCAATACCTTCTGTCCGTCTCCCATCATAATGCGCTTGTCATTCAATTAGAGTATTAAATTCATAATAAGGCCTGCAACACGTCTCATACTCATTCCAGGCTGTTTTTCCACAGCAAAATGGGAAAAATATTAAAAGGACTAAAGCAGAATAAAAGCAAAGAGCAGAAATACCAGCTGCGGAAATTGCTAATCGTTAACAAATGAAAGCCTTTAAGGCCAAACAAATGAATCAACCAACCAATCAGTCAGTTAGTCAGTTATTTAGTAGTGAGTCAAGTCATACAACAATACCTTTAAATAAAATCATTCAGACAAACCGTCAGATAGTCAGTCGTTCGTTTTCCTATATGTTTGTCTGTCATTCGTATCATACATTTTAGTTGTGCTCAAGCAATTGTTGTCACAAACATATCAACAAGTTATAAACTGTTGATGATGATGATAATCGAACAAGTACATGCAATTTACAAGAATATCCATTTAGTACATTTAACAACAGTGATGAACAAAAAATTATTTAGGATTGCGTTTTTGAGTGTTGTAGGATTGCTTAACAAAAAAGGGAGCGTTTCTTATTCTATTTTGCGTGTTGGAGAATTCTCTAAAATACGCATAGTCATCTTTATCGCAGTCCTAGAATGTTAACGTTATCATCGCCCCTGTCGTCGTCGACATCATCATCAGCAGCAACCACTTACTAAAAATGCAATTAACATAATCACAATATGTACAGAGTTGGTATTCTGTCCTCTTTAGTAATTGCCGACTTATATTGTACTGTATGCAAAACATTCCCTAATTATTTTATGCTCATCATGGGTTTAAGGCGCGTAAAACGATTTTGATGGTATACAGGGTTACCGCTAGGAATTTTTGAAAAGTCGCACAAGAGGTCGTTTCATAAAAATAAAGTCGCACAAAAAAAAAATTGTTTGAAAAAATAAAAGTCGCACATTTATTTCTAAAATATTTTATTAATAAAGTAATACAGTTAATACAGTTAGTTGCACTTTTTTTAATTTTCAGAAGCCTCTTTTACATTAAGGGTTTTCAAGACATCGCTTACATGTCCCGCGATCTGTGCAAACTGTATGTATATATTTACACTCTCGCAAATGAACTGTCAAAATTTGTATGAGAATTCATTAGCAGAAACTTCGTAAATCTATACAAACACTTTTTTTTATGCTCAACGTCGTTTTCATTTAAAAATTCAACAATTAAAACAACAAATTCATGGAATAATCTGAGCAAAGGCCAAAAGACTAGCCTTCTTTAGATATTTTTAAGCACGAATTTCACTTTACAGACATAAATTTTAACTTTTTTTTATATATATTTTTTTATATTCTTTTCAATTATTTTATAGTGGTTTCTTAAAAATTGACATGAAGTGCTACAAATTACACAAAAGTTAAAAAGGCGCAACTTTGCCCATTCGCACAAATATCATTTTTAAGCGACTTCATAAAAATCTTTATTATTACTGTGTTTTTTTCTATGTCGCTGAATATGATTTATTTGGTTCACTAAAAGCTGTTTACAAACACTGCAAAAAGGCCGCTTTTACTCCATGCCTTGCTTAAGCCATTTATATATCAGCTCCCCGTCTTTCGAATAGTATCGCGAAATATTACGTTTCTTGGAAGAACATGCAGCGATGTTAACGTTATCCGTTTTAGACTCCGTGGTTTTCGCTGCCTCTGACTGAACACGTATTTCAGGCACTATTTTAAAGAATAAAATAAATTTAGGCCCTAATCATGTACAACGCAGCGCAACGCCACAGAACTAACGCAACGCCAAAGAATAACATTGAAAGCACAAACAATGTCATAAATATTTTCTAATTTTGTTGTTGCTTTCTACAGAAATTCACATTGCGTTTTAAAATTTCAAACGCTCCATTGCTTGTGTCGTTGAAAATTTTAAAACGGTACATGAATTTATATAGAAAGCAACAACAAAATTACAAAATATTTATGACATTGTTTGTGCTTTCAATGTTATTGTTTGGCGTTGCGCTGCGTTGTACATGATTAGGGCCTTAATTTTTTAAGTCAAAGCTAAATATTCGCATGGCCATGTTTTACGAAATTTTCTTTTGCTGATTCGGCCACTAAAAACAATTTTGTAAAATAAACACTGCAATTTTTATTTTAAAATGCATTTTTGCTAAATGCGTTACTTTGAAATTTTTCTGAAAACTTTCGAAAAATGTCTTAAATACATTGCATTCATGACAATGTTGCAAAAAAGTGATAAAAAGTGTTGCCAAATTAACAATAATCTCTAAATGGCTTTTAACCTTTGAAGACGTTACATTGACGATTTTTAAGTTAAATGACGATTTTAAAGGTAAAAAGGCGCAACAAAATTAAAAAAGTCGTAAAAATCGGTGATAAAAAAAAGTCTCACAAAAAGTCGCAGACCGCTAAAAAAAGGATAAAATTGCGACTTTAGTCGGGAAAACGATAACCCTCATGGTATATTAAGTGCGTCAAACTTTTGCTAGCAAAAGAAATGAAAAAGTTTTGCAGCAACAAAATATGAACACTATTGTGCCCCCTTCCATATTATGAGACATTTGCTGCGAAACATTTGAGTTTGAATGTGAAAAGGGAAAGACGTATGGAAAAATTTAATACTTTGTTTTATTTACAAGCAGTTTTTGAGAGTTTGTTATTGAAAGAAATAAGAATATAAGGACAATGCATACAAAATACCTAAGTTCTCCAAAACAAAAGTTTCATTGCATTCAGCGTTGCACAAATAGAGTTTAGGGTTGATTTTTTTCCCCGCTATCGGGAATTCGTTGAAATTAAAAAATAAAGCGAAGCGACAACAAAAATACGAATGTGAGCAAAGAAAATATAAAAAAGACACAGAGAACAGACAAGGTGACCACAAAAAATCATGTCTTAAAAAACATGGAAAAAAATCACCGTCTGAATTGCGTGTTTGACGTGTGCTTGTGCTAAGCAAAAGATAATATAACCCATTCAAACGTAAATTAGATGAATCAGTTTGAATTGTGGAAATGCTGCTAAATGTCGAGACATTTTTTGAATGTAAACTTCAATTACAAAAATCAATTTTATGGTTTTCAAAATGAGTACCGTATTGCCAGAATTATTCAAGCTTTTTTGCCTTATTTTCTTCCTGCATAATTCACAGGATTAAAACAATAAAATTGCATATAATTACATATTTTTAATAAAGGGTGGTTAAATTTTTACGGCCGATGTTGATTTTGAATAAAACACAAATTATTTAGGAAATTATTGTCATTTCTTTTTATTATGATAATACTGGTATAGTTCAATAATGAATGAATGAACAAAAAAGCGGCCAAATGGCCGCCGCGACCTCAGCGGCACACTTTCATAGGATGGTCCAAATTTTCGATGACGCTGAGGCATAATCTGTGCCGTTAATGTGCCGAATTATCTTATCCTTTAGTTCTTGAATTGTTGCTGGCTTATCAAAGTACACCTTTTCTTTTAAATAACCCCAAAGAAAGAAGTCCAACGGTGTCAAATCACATGATCTTGGCGGCCAATTGACATCGCCACCACGTGCCATTGAATTTGGCGCGCAAAAGAGCCATTGTTTCGTTAGCTGTGCGGCAAGTGGCACCGTCCTGTTGAAACCACATATCTTCCACATCCATATCTTCCAATTCGGGCCATAAAAAGTTCGTTATCATCTCACGATAGCGAACACCATTCACAGTAACTGCCTGACCGGCCTCATTTTGGAAAAAAAAGGCTCGATGATGCCGCCAGCCCATAAACCGCACCAAACAGTCACTCTTTGTGGGGACATTGGTTTTTCGACAATCACTCTTGGACTATCATTCGCCCAAATGCGGTAATTCTGCTTATTGACGAATCCACTGAGGTGAAAATGTGCCTCATCACTGAAGATGATTTTTACGATATGCATTTTGATTTGAACGCCCATTTTCATAACAAGCCTGAATAACTTTAACGCGTTGCTCGATTGTGTATCTTTCCATGGTTCAAATTGAGTTAGTCTGAAATTGAGAAATGTCAAATGAAATGCAGAAAAAAACTTGACGTTTGGCTGTGGTTCACATTCAACATCGGCCCTTTAAATTTAACCACCGGTTATTAGAATTGAATTACTTTACAAAGATATTATATCTTGCCATTAAAGACAAATTAAGATCTAGGGAGAATCTCTGATAAGTTAAGATTTTCCGGAATTCTCGGCTAGGGATTCTCTATTCAATGGCTTTTAATTTTCGCTCCCGGGAACTTACTACAGGATTTTCGGGAGATTTTTCTGATCTATGCGATAACTTTTTTTTTTTGGATATTTCTCCGTTTTTTTTTTTGAGTTTTTTTGTTTGCTTATTTTGTTTTTTGTGGATGTAGAAACTTGTCCTGCTGTAGATTTTTTTTAATTTTTTAATAATTTTTGGGCAGCACCATTTTTGGGATGCTCGGAAAACATCTTAGTGGGCAACCGACATTGAATTGGTGTTTTACATATCCAAATTAAATCGAAACAAGTATGAGTGTTATATTCGGCTGTACAGAATCTTAAGAACTCTTCACCTAACGTATGGCAGTGTCCAAGACTACTCACCCACTAACACACATTATTAAACAGAACAAAAACCAGCTTTGTGTACCGAATTTGGACACTTTTTCTTCTTCCGCTCTGCAATCCCGCCTTTTTGCCAGGTGGTATGCGTTGACATCGAAGCTATTTGTACCACATTTGGAAACTTTTACTTCTCCAATCACTTCTCCAATTGCATTTTTTTTACAGAAGTTGTGTGTTGATAACCCAGCTATGTGTGCCAATTTTGAAAGTTTTTCTTTACTTTTCTGTAGATATAAATAAATCTATTTTGTGCCACTTCTCCAATCCCGCTCACATTTTGTTGAATGTTTTGTATTAATAACCAAAATCTAATTTGGAGACTTTGGATCCTGTTGTTCTCGAGATATACAGAAATCTATATAGTCTTTGTATGGGAGGTGCCATGCGCACTTGTTCAATGCCGCCTATAATGTGCCTTATTTGGAAACTTTACCTCTTGCTGTTCTGCAGATATACCGAAAAAAACAACAAGGGATTTATGGGTAAAATAAAATGCAGTCGTCGTTTTTGCTGATATTTTAGTTTGCATTTCAATAGCAAACTTTAACGGAGTGGAAGGTGCACCCTAAAATCAGAAATTAAGAAAACCCTGCTACAACAAATTGATCAGTCCAAATTTTGGATCAAAGAAAATTTTACTTTTTAATGCGCCCACTCTCTCTCTCTCTCTCACTCTTTTAAGAATTTCTTGGAGCTTGTGCTACATATCGGTGTCATCGGACTGTGGTGGCTAAAAGTGCCGAACATTTCTGTAGAGCCAAACACATTCATCAAAGGCACTGTAGAACAACTTCAAACCGTTTTAAACACTTAACAGCCATAACTGCTGATTTTAATTTAACAACATCATCAATTCTTTTTCATTTCGTTTTGTGGCTGCATGTTGCATTTGTAAATCATAACAACAACAAATAATATGCGTGCAGTAAATTTGTTTACTTCAATTGCAAATTTTCTTAAGTAAACGCACCCAATCAAACTCCTCTTTCTTTTCATACTGCCATCCTATTTTAACACACTTTTAACCAAAAAAAAAAAAAATATGTACATGTTTATGTATTTGTTTAAAAAAATAAGTGCTAAATTAAGTAAAACGTTTATTAATGCAACAAAGCATTTTCTTTCTTGTGAATTAAAAAAGAAAAGAAAAAACCACTTGAACGTTTTGTTTTCATTTCACCAACAACTGCAACATCGTCGCTGGCAGCAACAAACACATTTGTTGTATTATTGGTGAAAGAGAACTTAAGCGTGCCCATCAAAAGTCGTCAAATGTCAATCAACAACAATGAAAAAAGAACTCAGAGAACTGTATAAAAGAATTAAACATGTTGTTGATCATTCAATGTATAAAAAAAGCAACGTCAACAACAACTGCAGTGGCAATACAAGCAAATCAAAAATGCAGCAATGTGTTTCGTGATGTGAAGGTAAGTAAGTTTAGGTACTTTAAACAATACAAAAATGCATTCAAAGCGAACGAACAATAAAAACAACAATGACGCAAACAACGCGATAACAACTTGACAACAACAAAAAAAAACGCACTTAAAATTTCATACGCACAAGTGTAAAAATCAGAAGCGTAGGTGGCAATAGAGTGCACAAACCGGCCAATTATTCATTCTTTTTGTTGCAATTATGCCCATTTAATAAAAACTTTCTTTTTTCGCACATCAACATTTTACAAAAGTCAATATTTTACATAAAAAGGGACTTTTTACGCAAATTCTCACTTTTTACACAAAAGTCGTATTTTTGTGTTATAAGCAGGGCAAGTTTAAATATTCACAAAAATGCTTAAAATATGCATGAAAATTAAAAAAAAAAAACTTAAAAGTATGCACCCGAAAAAACACAAACTAATAATTGAATCTTTTTTTTTTTTTTTTAGCAAAGTCCTTTTATTACGAAAATCGGAAGGTCATATGATAATACGCTATTTTATTAGCATTTTCAGTTCCAGAAGCCTAAACTTTGTCAATAAAGTTGAAGCGACAAAAAAGTTTATATGGCAAAATAAATCTTTTTTCATATTATGTGTGTTTACACCAGCAATTCTATAAATCAGTAAAAGTATAAATTATCTCTAAACTCAAACAAGATCATCAGAACCACAAGCGTCAACTTCTACAAGGATGGATATTGCCAATAATTGAAAAAATGTTCTAAATTTTGTTTTTATGCATATTATAATTGCGTATTAATTGCATATTATTTTATTTTCATTAAGTTTTTATAAATAAAGTTTTTTTTTGCATGATAATTTTTTAATTTATATTTTTATTTTTATTTTAAGGGTGGTGGCTATAACTGATTTTTGAAATTCATACATTTACTCAATTGCGAATAAAAGCGAAACGCGTGCATCGATTTTTATGATCTTTGTCTCATTTTGCTCATAGGTTATGTGACTTTGCGAAAAAATAACTAGACTTGAAACTTTTTTCCATTTTGGATTTTTTATGTATTTAAAAAAAAAAAAATTTAAATTTTTAGGCAAAAATTAATTTTTTCCCTTCATACATTCATTTTTAACTTCGAAAGTGTTACTTGTATAGGAAAACAATATATGAACAGATTAAGGGAATTGTAATTCTTAATTTTTTAAAATTTATTTCAACTAAATTGGGCTAGTGGTTGTCGAGCTATGTCAAACAACAGGGCCTAAAACGTGATAAATTCCCCTATACGATAGTACTAACTTCAAATCGATACTAACTTCAAATCGCAGGTAAGAAGACAAAACGAATGATGCAGAAATTCTTCTTTTTGGGTCTAATTTCACATACAGTTCACAGAATTGAGTTGGCAATCAATTAACTGAAAAATGTTGTACTGTTGCATAATTATGCGCCTTTTCTCTTAAGTGCTTCAAAAAACATAATTTTTTTTTACTGGGATACCAAGCAGTCCACGTTCGACCCATGTAAGCGGACGGAACATTTTTTAAAATTGATTTTCGAGTTTAAAAAACTCAAGTGGCTTCAATTCCCCTCCAAACAACCATTCAAGAAGCCCCCTGATCACCCCTTCCCCTGGAAAAGAAGATAACAAAGGTCAGACAGCCCTCACCCTCTGGAAACAAGTAGAAAACAAAGATGAGCAAGGTTCCACACCCGTATACCAAATACACGCAAGGCGTTGTTTTTAGGCAGCTACAGATGGCAGACCCATTATCCTTGGACCTGGTACAGCAGACCAATCGTCTACTTAGCTGGAACAACAGCCGATTAACGAAACTGATACAAGGCAAAATAAAAATTCGGAATGGATCGATACTTCAAGATCTACGACAGTGAAACCTTATACGAGACGCGCAAACAACTGCAAAAATCGTGTAAGATGGAGATGCTTTGTATGAGCCATATGCTTCCAAAGTGGGTAATGAAAAAAAATAAACGTGGCCAGAAGCCCTAATTTAGTTTAAAAACATCTTGACACAAGGACCCAGCCTATTGAAAACGGGGAGAGTCAATCCAAAATTTCAACTAGCCCTCATAAAAGCTTCTTTCCAGAATAGAGCCTTTTTTTACCCATAAACTAAGATATTTAGATTATACTCGAATTTGGTCCAAACTTATTCCATGGCATCTAAATCATCTTACAAAAGTTTATGCAACCAAATCTCAGATATATGAAGATATCTAAAAAATATACGCAAAAGAAATATTTTATCTTAACATAATTGTACTCTGGCGGGTCCATTTTTTCTTATAAAAGGGAACACACTTTCGAAAGAATTAATGCGATGTAATTTCTTTTAGGTTTTGTTAAAAATTTCGATATAAAAAATGCATATGAAAGAAAAGGAAAGAATATTTTTGTGTTATAGGTGCAACTGATTAACACAAGCTCAATTCTTTTGTTTAAAACGGCTGCCATCCTGCGTTATATGCAAAAAAATTTATGTTTTTTTATGCAAAATGCATTTAAAACTTGCCCTGGTTATAAGAAACTACAAAAAAAAGTTCATTGTCAGTAGAAACTTTTGCACCTATTTTTATCTTGTCATCAAATTGACTTTTTCAAATATTTGTAAGAATATCAGTTTATCAGAAAAAAATTCCTTACGCATCTGAGAGGGGGTTCAAGGTAAAAAAGACACATGCATTTTCACGTGTATGAAATGAAGCCTGGAAATATTATACGTCGTTAATCATGTTTTCATTCACATGTTCGTCGTATGTTTTCTCAAATATCGAGAGGGCAAAAGAAAAAGAAATTTAAGCTGCCATGCAGTCTGTTTAAAAAACCCTCAACTATTGAAAATAAAGAAAACCAAGCAACGTTGCAACAACATGTTGACATTAAATTCCTGCATAAGTCTCTGGTTTTTTTTTATAAATTTTTTTCTTTACCAACCATCATCAGCAATAATACGAGAAATAATGCAACTAAATTGTAAAAATGTTAAAAAAAAAACAGCAAAATATGTTATGACAAGTAAAAGATAGAAGGGAGAGGGTGCGTTAGTGCAACATTATGTTTTTGTTATTTTTAAATGTTGACATACAAGTTGTCATTCAATTTCAAACTGCAACTGAATGATGAGGGATTCTTTAATTTTTTTTTCTAAACATTTTTTTTCTGTTTCATTATTTTTTAGTTTTTTCTTTCGGTTTTCATTTTCTGTTGTAGAAGACAAGTGATGCTTAACAAATGATATAATCAGGCGAATTTGTGATGATGACGATGATAATGTTTCAAAAATAAAAACGACTTTCAATGAATGCAATTTAACCTTTGCATTATAAATGTTTGACTTTAAACAATGAAAGTTGGATGAAAAAGGCATTTAATGCTAATACTGAAATAATGGAAGCAGTTGCCACAAATTAGCATTTACTTATTTGCAACATGCATCGGAATGGCGCAGGGTTATGTATTGCTCTTATTTTTTTTTTGTTTGCTTTAAATGAAAAGCGTATCTTGCAAATAAAGGGGAGTTGTTTTACTAGCGATAATAATCAAAATAAGGAATATTTGAGACAAGTTTAAAATTGGTATAATATTGAGGGGAACTGTCTGAGAAAGCTGAAGTTGATAAGATCTCTTTGTTAAGTTTTTGACAGTTTTTAGAAAATGATATACATATTTAAGGAAATAAATTAGAATATTAAGTTTTTATGTTGTTTTAATTAAATAAAAAAAAGCTTGTTAATGAGGAAATTTGTTAAATTCGTTTCATACCATACATGTCGTTACTTAAAATTCAAAAGGTTAAAGCGAAAAAAAATTCAAAATTGACTTGTTGATTGATTATTATATAATTAACCAAATCAAGTATATTTGGAATTTTTTTGGCGCTTACGTCCTTTTTGAATTTAAAGTGGCAATATATATGTATGTACATTAAACCGACTCAAGTTGTATGGAGCCGAAAAAAGTGTTTAAGCTCTGAAAATAAAGGTTGATATGTTTTATGATGATTCCCAAAATATTTTGGTTCTAGCGTTGACCATCCGTGAGCTGGACCATTTTTAAAAAAGGTCTTTTTCAGTTTTTCGAATTTTTTTTGTACTTTGCTCCAAGACGACATAAATAAAATTTGTTATCATCGAAAAGGGTTTTTGAAGCAGCATCCAATGGTATATAAAACTTTACCACTTGCGACCTACTAATTCAGATATTTAACTAAATACATATTTTCGTTTCGGGTTTTCATACAAATTCTACGTATGTGGAAGTAATGTTTTGCTTTTCAAATTGAATCTGTTTTAAAATAATTTCAATTTATTTTTTTTTTTTCGTAATTTTTCACATAAACCGCGAAAATCGCGATATATTTTCGTATATAGGCAATATGGGTATAAAATTTTTTCATTTAAAAATTTATCAAAATCTGAAAAATACAATAAAAAATATAAAATTAATAAAAAAAATACGTAGAATTTGTATGAAAAACCGAAACGAAAATATGTATTTAGTTAAATATCCCAATAAGTAGGTCGCAAGTGGTTAAGTTTTATATTCCATTGGATGCTGCTTCAAGAACCCTTTTCGATAATAACAAATTTTATTTATGTCGTCTTGGAGCGAAGTACAAAAAAATTCGAAAAACTGAAAAACGACCTTTCTTAAAAATGTCCCAGCTCACGGATGGTCCACGCTAGAACCAAAATATTTTGGGAATCATCATAAAACATATCAATCTTTATTTTCAGAGGGGAAAAAAACACTTTTTTTTTTGAGTCGCTCTAATGTACATATTTCCGTAAATATAAATATGTAATTGCATGTTTTTTCTTGTGCGACCAATGACTTCAAGTTGTCCTGAAAAAGGTCAACAAGAAAAAAGAAAGACAAACACATAAAAACCAAAATGTACTTTGGATTTCAAGAAGAATTCTTGACAAAAAATACGAAAAACAGAAGTTAGGAAGAACATTGAAATCAATTAAGATAGGTAATCATTCATTTAAAAGCAAATTTCGATCTACCAAGGTAAAATACCATTTGGTTTAAAGATTGATGTTTGACTAATGACGTCATCCGGCTTCAATGGCGGTGTGAGTAAAACGGCAAACCATTCCGAAGAGATTGTGTAGTTACAATCGAAACTAGTCAGGGCAACCTCTCCGTGGAAGCCTGGGTTCAAATCTCAGCGCAGTCAAGAATGAAAAATTATCAATAAAAATGTTAATTAATTTCATGTTGTAAAATTCCTGTCTTCATAAAAACAATTTAATGAAAATTAAATTCAATGAACTTAAGCCTAATTAAAAATATCTAAATTTGGATTAAAAACCATTAATAGTTCAATAAAATAACCCCAATACTCATTATTCAGAAAGAATATATATATATCCGTTTTAGAGCTTTCTATGAATTTCGGCATCGATTCATTTAGTGCATATTATACCCTTCACAGCATTATTTGCATTATTAAGTTAAAAGAGCATTTTTGCAGAATTTTTTAAGTTTATAGCGCATTTTTTGCCTTTTTGAGACATATTTGGATATATTTTAAACATGCTAACAAGAGCTTTCGCAGCAAATAAAAAAAATTTATTTTTGTTTCAAAATCCCTTTAAGACAAAAAACGCCCCCAAATAACTCTTATATGAACTTTAACCTCACTTAACCTAACTTTGGTTTTGTAAAATCTCGAAACTTCGTATCTTGGCTTTATCGATTATAATTTTAGGGTTGTTGTTTTTAATACAAATGTTTTTAATTGTTAATATTTTGTTTTCAAATGAGCAATTTTTGTATTTTTTAGGGCATATTTTTAAAAATTTTCAGGGCAATTTTCCGAGCTTTTACTGCATATTTAATGCGCATAAAACGATTTTTAGAGCATATTTCTGGTTTACCTGGTAATTACACAGGTTTGCGATGAAAATCTTTTTAAATAATTTCATAAAAAACACAAAAGGCCATAAATAACCGTAAATTACAAATCACCTTTTTATTGGTTCTCATTTATCGCATTAACAAAAATGTCCACAAACAATTTTGGAATCTTTCAACCAAAAGATTATACGACCCTATCTAGATTATATGATGAACGCTTAAAGCCATAACTAACAGTTTTCATAATATGCAACATTGTCAATTGTCAAATCAACAAAATATTATTCTTTCATCTTCAAGATCTACGTTGTATATTTGGAACTTTTGGGAGCTTGTGCTACTTACACGCAAGACCTTAGTCTTTTCTATGTTAATATGTTGACCTGCAACACTTGCAATGAAGATGTGCAAACGTGTAGTGGCATATCAGCAACAGGCGGCTCGCGCGAGAATATTAGAAATCGCAACAAAAAGGCAAACCAAGCATTTGGGGTACTGCAAAAAGTATAAAAATCACTCCAAATTCAGCCGAGGACCAAACTCCACCTCTTTTCATCTAACGTGCTTTCCGTCCTATTGTATAGTTGTGAATCCTGGAACACCACAGCTAGCGACTTACATTCCTTGCAGGTATTCATTAATGGCTCGTTACAAAAACTACTCAAGACTTTGGCAAAATGTGGGAAAGAGCAGGTGAAACACCAATACGGATCCAGATCATCAATCGTAAATGGAGTTGCATTAGCCATGTTTTTAGATGCACCATGGAAACCCCAAGGCAGTTGAAGAAAAGACAGACCCACTGACATTTGGAAGAGACAAATCGAAAGTAAAACAAACTCAATTGGAAAGGCTTGGGCCGAAGTGAAGCATAGAGCGTATGTTAGATCACAATGGAAGAACTTTGTTTTGGCCCTTTGTTCCACCCTGGAACCATAGGAATCAATATAAATTGCTCTTTACTTTTGGGTTTGTCGAAAGTGAGCGTGTTTTAACAGACGAACAGACAGACGGACATTGCTAGATCGACTTAAAATTACTCAAGGATCCAGAATATATATCTGAGAGATTAAAAATAAAAAAGTTTCACACGGAATGACAAACTTAGTATACTCTCTTAACAGAGCCATTAATTGTTTAAAATGGCACAAACGCTTTTATGCTAGGAACACAATTGGGACGAACGACGAATTTTGCCCAACACGACAAATTTTTCAGTAAAGATTCGCTGATTAAATTCGTCGTATGAAGCACAATAAGGACGAATAACAAGCAGCTTTTATAATTGAGAAATTTGATTGCTGTTGGTGCAAAGATAGAGAAAGAGTGTGACCATATAAAAAAAATTAATGCCTTAAAATTAAAACATAATCAAAATCACAACTAAAAACTAAAAAAAGCTGTAAGCAAATGGAGTCAATGCAGCGAGCGGGCATTGTTGGAGATATGGTGAGAAAAAATGGGCGAGCAACGTGGTAACGGAAAAATAGCCATTTACTCGTACTACTTGCAGCTCTTTCAAAAGCTGCAAATATGTTTCCTGTACATTCAACAGGTTGTCCATCACCATACTCGTGTCCTCTTCCAATTTTTCTAATAACTTTCTTCTTATCAATATTTTTTTTTATAATTTATTTTTTTGATTTCATTCCTTTTTTTGATTCTATTAAAATTGTATAATTTACATTTACTTCCTTTACTTTTTTGCCTGTTTACTTTTCTTTGTTTAGGTTATTATTTGTTTTTATTTTTTAGTGCTTTGACAGCTAGCTGGTGATGGTAAAAAATCCGATAAATTAGAACTCACATTGAATTTGAATTTCCACAGGG
Organism: Pollenia amentaria; assembly: GCA_943735925.1. Classification (NCBI taxonomy): domain Eukaryota; kingdom Metazoa; phylum Arthropoda; class Insecta; order Diptera; family Polleniidae; genus Pollenia; species Pollenia amentaria. The sequence goes on along the minus strand of OX031009.1, from coordinate 202,676,747 downwards.
TAATATAAATATAATTACGTACAATTGAGATAATCCGCTCTCAAAATTTTGTATGACGAATTATGTAATTTGGATAATAATTGGGCTGTGAATTACGAATGAGAGAGCGAATTATGAAAATATGCTGCCTTGCGAACATGCTATAAGTCATATAACTGAATTTGAATATAATAAATTTATGTGAACATAACCATATTTATTACACCGGCAGCAGGCTTATGGTTTTGCAACAGAGTTGCATACTGTATGAAAAGATAGCTAAAATAGAAAAAAAAAAAGTTTTTTTATCACTGATAACAAGAAGAAACCCAATTTTTTTTAAAGTAGAGAGTTGATGATAAAAATTAAGCGGTTTAATTAGAAGCTCTTTTATATGGTTTGTGTCTTCGAAAGCTAAAATCAACTTGGTATATGTTGCTAATATTTCTATAACGCTAGTAATTGGCTTAACTTAAATCTTTGCAAGCCGCTAATAGATGAAATGTGCTTATATCGCTAAATGGACTATAACGAAAATACATTCTATTAAATATAATTATAGCGGCAAAGATTGATGTTTGACTATAGACTGTCAGGCGCCGCAGTGGCGCAAACGGTAGAACGCAAAGAATTCTGATGATGGGAATGTGGTTATTCTCGAAACATGTAAATTCGACCCGAGTTCAATCCCGTGTTCAGTCAAGAACTATGAAAAAAAATTTTTCTTATTAATTTTATGTTGTAAATTCCTTCCTTCAATAAAAATAATTAAATTAAAAGTAAATATAATGAAATATCAAAAACTTCAGGCAGAAAATAAAGATAAAATGGACTATAGCGCTAATGTGACTAAAAACGGTTTTGACTATAAACGAATAGTACTGAATGTGTTCAGTTATTTGTTTCTACTTCTTCGAACCAATTAGAAGTATTTAAAATTAAAAAAAATTAAAATTACGAGAAATCTAGGAAAAGAACTGAGAAATTAGATATACAGGTATGTGATGGAAATAGATTTGGAAAACGAAACGATTTGAAAACGATAAAATCGTTTTTAGAATCTTTTGAAATTGGTTTCTTATACATTTTCCTCTTATTTCCAGTCGCTATTCTTTTAAATTGTGTATTACATGAGTTTATTGTTCTGTATTTTGAACAAAAACTTAAGATTATAATTCAGAAATTGATTTTTAAATCGCTCGAAATTTATCACACCTTTTAAAAACTTTCGTTTTTAAATCGATCGATTTTCATCACATACCCGATATTATGTATTATGGGTTGCTTTCGATATTTTTCACATCAACGATAAGTGAAAGAATTTTTTCCAATTAACGTTTTATCAAAACTAAAGACGAATCGCTTAAATCCTTAACATTTAAACCAAACTATTTTTATAAAAGATTATTTTTTAAGATCACCTTAAACTACTGAAATATTTAATAAAATGATCTCACAGGTTATTTTTTAATTAATACATTTATGAATTATTTTTTTTTACTCGTTTTAGTTCAAGAATTGTTATGTTTGTCATGTTATTGTTTTTTTTACTAATAAACTTCAAATAATAAATAAATTATGCATTTTTATTTATTGGAATTACATAATTTATAAAAAAAATTTATTAATCGGTTAACCAGTTAGTTACAAATTTAACCGATTATTAACGCCTTAAACCAAAACCTCTGTTAATTAATCTAACGATTAACCGATTAAAGTAAAAGCCCGATTAAATGAATACCCTAATATTAACTGAATGTTAAAAGAAATGAAAATTTCCTTCATCATTGTGACTCAAATAAATTAATATTCATATTTAGTTTAATTATTCTCATGCAAATTTTTATCTTAAATAAACACTAATTTTTATAATTGTTTTAGTCATTTGTATCTTTAACCACAAATTAGCTTTTATTGCACATGGATATAAATATTTCGGTGGTTTTTGACCAAATCGACATGTACAAATTGCCGTCGAAACTTGGTGAATATGAATGAACAAAAAACAAGTTGCCACAATAAATTTTATATGGAGATTTTTTTTCTGCATAATAAAATCCATAAAGAGCAAAAACAGCTTAACAAGCTCAAAAGAAATTAGTTTAAGTTTAGTAAAAATTCATAACACGTTTTATGTTTTATTGGTTTAAAGTTGTTAAAGTTAAAGCACAACGTACACATTTGAATGTGCCTGGATTCAAATGGGGGACCACCCACTTTTTTTCTATTCACATATATTTTTCCTCAGCCTTAGACGAAATCTAAAATATTAAATCTTTTCTTTTTTTCTACTTTTGTTTGGGTTAAAGTTTTTGTTGAACAATGACTACTGCTGCTGCTGCCGCTGCTGCTGATACTGATGATGATGATGTTAAAGCCTGCCTTGCAGCATTTGTCGATTTGGGAAGTAGGAAGAAGGCTTAATGTTTTGTTGTGGATCTGCCTGACGGCTTGGCCATCCTCATATTCCTTCTTTGTGTGTACAATGATTTGTCTAAATGTCTGTCTGTCTGCCTGCCTCAGTTTTGTTTTTAATGTCGTTTAAAGCAAACAACTGTCTGCTTTGTTGTTGTTGTTTCTTTTGCTGCTACATATTTGCTTTTTGAACCTTTTGTGACTCCTCATGTTTTAACAATTTAAAAGTTACATATTCCTCGACAATATGTGACAGTAAACACATTGTTTTTCAACATTTTAATATGATGTTTTAATTTTTCTTTCCGTTTTGTTATTGTTTGTTTGGTTTAGCTTTGTCTGTGCTTTCAGGATTAAAAAAAACTTTAGCTACGAGGGTTTTAATGGGATTAAAAAATCCTAGAAATAGAAATTAGGATTATTTTCTTAATATTCGAATATAAAGGAAAATAAATCTTTTTTAAATTTTTCTACTTATTATTCGAATTCCCAAAAATCTTGCCACAAATGCCCAATAATCGCTTTAAATGAAAATTTAAATTTTTAGGGTTGGGGTCATATGGGAGAAACTTAAAATCCCGAGAGAAAACACGGCTATGGAATTTACCTCGCAAAAGTGCCATTATTTCGTTGGCGTATGGCACCATCCTGTTGGAACCACATATCGTCCAGTTCCATATCCTCAATTTCTGGCCACAAGAAGCCGTTGGCGAACACCATTCACGGTAACTACTTGGCCGACCTCATTTTCGAAGAAGTACAACCCGATGATGCCGCCAGCCCATAAACCTCACTGCGTGAGCATGCGCAGGTGCTTTCACATTTCCGACAGACCCGGTTTGCTGAAATTTGCGCACAATTCTCTTGATTGTGGACACATTTGTTCGATTATGCTGACCAAAAGAATCACGAAATGCATTTTGATCGTAAAAGGCTTCAACAATCTTAACGCGCTGCTCAATTGTGTAACTCTCCATAGAATTCTTATTTTCGGAGACAGGCATTATTATATTAACCGAAATTGAATGTGTATTTACGTTATTTCAGTGTCAAAAAGGTGCCAAAGTATTTAAATTTAATTAATGTGATAATTAAATCAATTATATTTTTAGTTGAAAGAAAATTAAAAATATATATTGGGAATTATTTCTTTTTATAAGCAACTTTATATTCAGCATTTTTTATTTTTCGAATTTATTCTATGAGTTAAATTTCAGATATGTATTTTATAAAGCTTTTTTGTAATAGTTACATTCCTTAAATTATCAGGAATGACTTTATACACTACCAGACTATTATCTTGTATCTTATTGTTACATTTTACCTCAACACAAAGAATGCTGACAAAGGCCGTAGCGGGCCAGAAAATGCATTACATTCTGCTGGTGTCTAATAATTGTAAATTTTTCTGTACATACAACATACTTCATTGCTATCCAACGGATAGCTAAGGTAAAATGTAACAGGAAGATACAAGATAATAAATAGAATAAATTCGAAAAAAAAAATGTTGAAAATTAAAAAATTTATTTTGATTTAATTAACATTTTAGTTATCTTGAAATAAATTTTCAATTACAATTTTAATTAAATAACAAAAAATCTTAATTGACTTTTTTCGTTTAAATTAAAATAATTTAAACATGCAGAATTGTTGTTGGGAATTGTTAATATTTATTTAAATAAATTAACACATTGTTTGAAACGGTAAAGTTTTTTGATCACTTTTTTAATTAAAATTAAAAATATCATTTATTGAAAATATTTTTTCAAAATTTTAAAATTTTTAGTAATCAATATAATCATTTTGGTAATAGGTGCAAAGTCAACAAATTGTTTGCTTGATATTATGGTATAATTTGGTATAAATTTGGTGATTGGAAAAATTTAATTACTTTTTCTTTGTTCGACACATAACTTAGTATCCTTTCAAACGAGATATTCATTTCAATTGAACCAGCTTTCGAGACTGGATGGCGGATGAAAGAGAAGTATACATCGAAAAACTTAAATGTACCGCTATTTAATAAATGTGACGTGGTGCATTTAAACAAAGTTTATTCTTGCAATATATAACCCAACATCTGCAAGTTTTATATGAAATTATGTTAAAAACATTATTATCAAAGACCTGTTTTGTTTTTAATTAATATAAAAACACATTTTCATAATACCTTTTTTATTTCAGATAATGAATGATTCGCTTTGTTGGCTAAACTGCTTAATTATTCCGATAATACTTTACCAAAAACCCTTCTAATTTGTTTAAATCTGCCTTGAAATGCATATACAAATTTTGCATTTTCCATTCATATATACATATTTTTTTTTTTTTTTTTTGTTAGAAAATGATTTTTAACAAAACAAAGAGAAAAACATTTTATTTAAATTGATCTGTCTTTTGTTTTTAAAAGAACATGTGTGTGTTAGGAAAACTCGCTACTTCTAAAGAGAAGTATATAAACTTTCGTTTGAAATAAGTAACATTTTAAGGGAACTAACAGCCACACCTAAAAAAAGAGCGTAAAGGGGTTTCTAGCTGTTCTTAGCATACCGAAATAACGCGGCGGCAAGGCAATGGGAAAATTTAAAAATTCTGTCAGCGCGTTTAATAGTAAAGTTGGCCGCTATTTTAAATAAATAATGGCAACTTTGCTATATTAAATGAATAAGGGAATTTTGCTATTTTAAGGTCAATCTAGCGGTTTTATTTCTATTATGCGTGTATTCTTAAACAAGAAAGCTAACACTATTATTCGTGACACAACATTGACGCTATTCTTTAGGTATGCATACACTCATAGAAAAATGCATCTTCATATTGGTGATGCCCTACCATCAGAATTGTGACATCAATATTATTACAAATGGCATCAATAAGGCAAAATGTGACATCAATCCAATGAGGAGCGTCATCATTAAATCATGTCATATTTTACACGTCATCTATGCTATGAATACAGTGACATCAATTTGATGCCACGTTTTGTGCATTATTAACATTATTTTCATGTGCAAAAGTAAAATGAGAAGCAAAAATTCCCATATTCTATTTTTTTAAATTTTCAAAGTAGAATGATTACGTAAACCATAACGGGCATGCTGCTGGTATCTTATAATTGAGAATTATTCTGTAAACAAAGGGCGGAATACAACAAAAGTGAAATAAACATGTGTAACGGGTAAGTAAATAATAATATTCTCTCACTTTGACTAAAGTCAATTCCAGTCACAAACTGTCATTAAATTGAGCCTAATGAGTCGTTTCTACGATGTTCCTGAGCCATCGCACTGATAACATGTTTTATTTAACTGACTCCGATTCATAATTTCTTTGATGTCGAGGTGTCAACACATTGATGACATTATTTGAATTTTTGACCCTGATTACAAATTTGGGCTTACATCATAATGATGAAAAGTATCATGGGGTCAAAAACGAAGACACTTGGCAAAATACTGATGTCAAAATACATCAGCGTTATGACCTTTTTTCTATATGTTTAGGTATGACTGTAAAAAGCAATTTTAGTTAACCCGAAATTAATTGGAAAAGCGAGTTTATCATAAAAAAATTTTGAGTTATAGAAATATCTACTTGTTTTAAACTTCATTAAAATCGGTTCAATAGTTACTGAGAGGAAGAAATTGCACCTCTTTTTCCCCTCGTGATCCTATTTTTTTTAATGCATAGCTTGTTAATACGGATTTATCTATGTTTTAAATTTTATTAAATTGGTTTGATAGTGGGCACAAAGAATCTATTCCGGGCAGCAGCTTGTATGGGGGCTATAAGATATTATGCTCCGATTTGCCCCATTTCCATGGTCCTTGTGCCAAATTTGATCAAATTTTCTGTAAAATTGCGACCTGTACTTTGCGCACAAGGTTATATGGATAGCCGGCCGGACGGACATCATTAGATCGACTCAGAACGTTAGTCTGAGATCGATATACCTTAAGGTTGGTCTAGAACCAATATTTTAATGTGTTACGCACATCAGCACAAATGCAAAATACCCTCTCCACTATTGTGGTATGGGTATAGAAATGAACTTTAAGGACAAATCGACGGCTGATAATTTAATTGTCGTATGTGGATTTCGATAGTTTCGGGTAAATTGAGTTTGAACACATTAAATTTGAAAATTGCTTCAGCAAATACCACATACGACAACTCAACACTCCATACCTCGAAAACCGTATGAGGTATCGAAGAACGGATTACGCCACATGAAAGATCAGGTCGGAAAACCTAAGAAATCGATCTTAACTCAAAACTGCAAAAAATCCACATACGACATTTAAATTATCAACCGACGAAATAGTGATTGCAACACATATTGCACTATATACATATGCAGGAATAGTGGAGAGGAGAGTTCTAAAGATGATTATGGGATTATAATTTTAAAATATCTTTTGAAGTTCAGGAATTTAGATATGAAAAACTTAATTTTTAAAGCAACATTTTGGAAAGGATTATTTAAAAAAAACAATTAAACTATAAAAACAGTTCAATTCTTTTAATTAAAAAGTTCGGTAATTCAAAAACTTTATTATTAATCGAAAATACATTAATCCTTCTTTTTCCTTTAGCTTACTTCTTAAGTCACCTTTATTGAAAAATTTAAAGGCAATGTTTATATTTGGTATCTCAATACAAAGTGAAAAAGAAATATTTTATTTATAAAAATTAAAAAACATAAATTCAAAATAAAACTAGATTAAAATATTTTACAAATATCAAAGTAAAATTTGATACAGTACAACACCCCCACTCAAATTAACTTTTAAATATTTAAACCCAATTCTTTAAAGCAATATTTGTGTTTTGGTGCTGTTGCAGCTTTCGTAAGAGAGTCCGCTATCATCTTATCAGTTCCAACTGGTAAAAAATCAACTTGTTTCGCTTGCTTCTTCTCCCTTATGAAATGATGTCGCACATCAATATGTTTTGAACGGGGTCGATAAACGTTGTTGCATGACAAAGCTATTGCACTTTTGTTGTCACAAAATATTGGGGTTGGCTTACGAAGGGTATCTGGAACTAGTTCGTAAAAAAGTTCTCTTAAGCAAACAACTTCTTGAGTAGCTGCAGACATCGCCATGTACTCTGCTTCAGTTGAAGATAAGGCCACTGTTTGCTGTTTTTTACTGCTCCATGAAATAGCACCTGATTGTAGAATGACAACATAACCAGTAATTGACTTCCTTTCATCCACATCATTGGCCCAATCAGCGTCTGAATATGCTATTAATTCATTGTTTCCATCTTGACAATAGGAAAGTTTAAAGCTTCTAGTTCCCTTAAGATATCGGAAAACCCTCTTAACAGCATTCCAGTGTTCCTGACTTGGATTATTATTAAAACGACTTAAGTAACTTACTGCGTGTGAAATGTCTGGTCTTGTACACTGCTGTAAATACATTAGACTTCCAATTGCTTGCTGATAAGGATAATTATCGGTAGTAATTTCATCATCCTTCTTCTTAAGCTTTTGATTTGGATCCATTGGTATCTGTACAGGATTACAATCTGCCATACTGAAATTGTTTAATATTTGATTTATGTATTCCTCTTGATCTAAGCAAATTCTTTTGTTTTTCTTAGTTATTCGAATATTCAAACATTTTTCGGCTTCTCCCAGCATCTTCATATGAAACTCTTGACACAGCTTTGACTTGACAGTTTCACGAAATGGTAAATCATTACTTAACATTAACATGTCATCGACGTAAATTGCCAAGTACGTACGCTTGGTATCCTTAATTTGGTAATAAACACAAGAATCTATTTTAGATTTTCTAAAACCAATGTTTAACAGAACTTTGTCCAACTTATTGTTCCATACCAAGCTCGCCTGCTTTAGACCGTACAAAGCCTTGTTAAGTTTTAAAACAGAGTTTGGATTTGCACATTTTACTCCCTCTGGTTGGTAAATATATATTTCTTCCTTCAAATCTCCTTGCAAAAAAGCAGTTACAGCATCCATTTGTTCAATATATAAATTATATTTTCCAGCTAAAGCCACCAGCATTCTTAAGGATGTATAACGTATAACCGGGGAATAAGTTTCTTCAAAATCAATGCCCTTTTTCTGCGTAAAGCCTTTTACCACCAAACGCGCCTTATACCTTTTAGAACCATTTGACTCGTCCTTAATTTTAAATACCCATTTGGTTTTGATTGCATTTTGGCAACTAGGATGAGTTACTTCCGTCCAAGTATTATTAGTTTGCAAGGAATTAATCTCACTATCAATTGCAGCTAACCATTTTTCTCCATCTGGACTTTTTAGAGCTTCTTCATAAGTTAATGGAAAATCGCCTACATTATTTGATGCCAGAAGGCCGACCTGAGCTTTCTTTGCTAAACGCTCACTTCTCCTTGGAACTGGAGCTATATGTTCTGAATTAACTACTTCATTCTGTATTGTTGAAGATATATTTTCACTTTCAATTTCTTCCCCCACTTCATTGTTATTGTCTGTAAACGAAGAGAATAATAATGAATCATCGTTATCAAAGGTTTCTTGAGAACTTCCGTAATTTTTCTCCGATTTAGAGATTAAAAACCAATATTCTTCAATCGACTTTTCATTATTTAACGCCATAAACTCGTCCTCAAAAAATATTACATCGCGACTAGTGGTTACCATCTTTTTTACTGGATCATACAACCGATAACCTTTGGATTCATCGCAATAACCAATAAAAATCATTTTCTCGGATTTTGCATCAAGCTTCCTTCTCTTTTGATAGGGAATGTGTACCATTGCACTACAACCAAATACTCGTAAATGATTAAGAGTTGGTTTTTGACCATACCATATTTCATTTGGACATTTTTCTAGTACTCGATGTGGACTTCGATTTATTAGATAACAAGCAGTATAAACTGCATCTGCCCAAAAACATTTAGGTAGCTTTGCATTGTACAACATACATCGAGCTTTCTCAATTAACGACCTGTTCATCCGCTCTGCCAGACCATTTTGCTGCGGATTATAAGCCACGCTTGTCTGATGCTTAATTCCACACTTGGTTAAATAATCGAACATCTTTTTGTTCACGAACCCTCCTCCATTGTCTGATCGTAGAGTTTTAAGTTTTTTTCCAGATTGATTTTCAACTAATTTTTTAAAATTGACAAATGTTTCAAACACCAAACTTTTATTTTTTAAAAAATAAGTAAAAACTTTTCTGCTATAATCATCCGTAAACGTAAGAACATACATACTTCCAGCATTTGATTTTACTTCCATAGGACCGCATAAGTCGGTGTGAACTATTTCCAAAATATCATTGGCTCTTGAACCTTCTTTTGGAAATCTGAACTTTGCATGTTTTCCTTGTGCACATGCCACACAATTTAACTTAATTGAATTATTAAAGTGTATAAAACCATCAGATTTCATCTTCTCCATTGATTGTTGATTCAAATGACCCAAACGTTGATGCCATGTTTCAAAATTTGACGATTCGCTAGCCAAGTAAATACGTTGATTAGTAGGAGTACACAATTTATACATACCCTCAACTAATTTTCCAGTAGCCACCAACTTATTGCCTTCATCAAAAACATCACATCCATTTTTATTAAAAACAACCTTTTTGTTTCTCCTAATAATTTGGCTAATGGATAATAAATTAGCTCCAAGGTCTGGTACGTACAAAACATCTTTAATTGTAACCTTCTGACGTCCACCCGGAATTGATACGTCAATTACAATTGTGCCTTTACCAACAGCTTTCAAGGTTTTGTCATTTGCAATACGTATTTCACCTTCATAGTTCTGAAGATTCTTAAAATAGCTTTCTGACTGAACCATATGTACAGACGCTCCACTATCAAAAAACCACTCGTCTTGAGCCATACCTTTCACGACATATGCAGCAAACATAGATTGGTTTTTGTTACTTGAATTTCGATTTGGACATTTCGTTGCATAATGGCCGAACTTTTTACAGTTGTAGCACTTTACGTTCTTGATGTCTTTCTTTTTATTTGGTTTTTTGCTGACTAAAGCTGAGTCTGATATATGTGACTCATACTTAATATCTTGCAGCAATTTTGCCTTGATTGCATCCGCAGATAAAACTTTATTTGAACTCTCCATACTCATAATCATGGGATTATATTCAGTCGGCAAACCTTTTAATAAAATTGAAGCTAGCCATTCATCAGATACGTTAAAACCAATACCATTAAGTTTTTGAGCCGTTGAAACAACTTCCGAAACATAGTTTTCAACAGAATTACATTCCGTCAACTGTATTGAGCACAACTTACGTAATAATCCAATGCGCCTGTCTAAACCAGAATCTTGAAATAAACGCTTTAATTTTTCGAAAATTTCCTTTGCAGTTACGGCTTCTTGAATATAAACGTATAAATCCTTGTGAATTGAAAGTATAATACGGCATTTTGCCTGTGTTTCCTTCACAGCATCTCCGCACGTACCTTCAATACAGCACCATATGCCATCCAACTCAAACTGAGCTTTTAACGCAAAACACCATGTGGACCAATTTTCAGATCCAACTAACTTTTCAAATTGAATCATTGCGTTTGCACCCGACATTTTTACAATAAAATTCACGTATGTATAATTCCAAGATACACCAATTGCTCAATCAAATGAAACTCAATTATGAATAAGGCCCATAACCTATTGAAAAATTTAAAGGCAATGTTTATATTTGGTATCTCAATACAAAGTGAAAAAGAAATATTTTATTTATAAAAATTAAAAAACATAAATTCAAAATAAAACTAGATTAAAATATTTTACAAATATCAAAGTAAAATTTGATACAGTACAACAACCTTAACTAGTAGGCAGCGCCAAAGGAGAGCACTATTAAGCTGCTTTTACTTGTTTGTTTAATCCATTCATCACGTGTTTGTAAAATGCAAGCATAAGCATGTTGTTTGTCGTACGTGATTTTGTTTTTTCTTTTCTTTTTCGGTTTTCCTCCTACTTTCATGTGCATACGTCTGTTGTAATTTCTTAACTCTTTCCTTTGTAATGTTAAAATAAAAAAAAACTTTCATTTGGTCTTGAATTGCCAACGTCTTTCACAGTGGGGGAGTGTTTTGGGTGCTGGTGGAACTTTTGTAATGCCTCATGATAGAGAGATCAAAATCATTTGTAAAATACGTAAAACTCTACTTTTGTTTAAAATATGTATGTATGTATAAACAAAAAACAAGAAATAAACATTTGTAATCTTTATTTAACTGGGGGATTAGTGCAAGTGAAACTTGACTTAAACCTTTTTTAATTGTTGACGATACTTTAAAATAAGAAAAAAGTTGTTTAAAAATAAAACGATATTATTTTTGAAATTAAAAATTGATTTTTTGTAAAAGAAGAATTTTTTTTTGTTAATAATAGGACATTGGTAAGTCCTTGCATATAAATGTATATTAAAAAATATTTGCTGCAGAAACTTTTTTCAATTCTCTTTGGAAACTGCATTCGTTTTCATACACTGAAACTTTTAAAGCATTTTAAGTGAATGATGCCAAGACGGAATTCGTTGAGAAACATTGTTCCAGGCAGGAGAAAAACCGTGAACTTCTATACTGATAACTATATCTTTTTCTAGGCGGAGATACTTGCGATCAAGAAAGCTGTAGACTGGCTCAGTCTATCAGCTGGGTCGACGACTGCTGTATATATTTACACCGATAACCATGCCGCCGTTCTGGCCTTGGATTCCCTCTCCCTGAGAACGTGAACAGCCCTTGTCTGCCGATCATCTCTAAACGAGATGGCTGGGCAGTTTGATATCAGGATCATATGGGTCCCATGGCACGGGGATGAATAGGGAAACATAAGGGCAGATGAGCTTGCTAGACCTGGCACTACCTTACGGGTTCCACTGGATGTGGAAGGGTGCCACTGCTCTCCAGCAAACTCGAAATTCACGATTTACTTTCGATATTGCTAATGATAGATGGGACGCGAACACTGCATGCATGACTGCCAGGCAATTGTGGACCCGCTTGGATGACGGGAAAACCATCTCTCTACTATCGCTAACCAAGAGGGACATCAGTTTTGGTATCTGTTGTCTCAGGACATTGTCTTATAGGTACGTATGCACAGCGCCTGGAAGCCGGACACTGCGATTACTGCCACGTCGGTGATGACGCAAATGAGGGGGAGAACGCAGAACATATTTTCTGTCGCGCCTTGTTGAAATGGGATCAGCCATCTTTGACGGCTTGTACGATGTCTTTGGCCTTGAATTGGAGCGCATTTTAAACTAAGTGGAACTCCGTGGTAACTCAATGGATCATTTGGTCTTAATGCGTCAGATAGATACTGACTGGCATTTCTACCTACCCAGCCTAAATAGCTTGAATGACTTTATTCTTCATCCTCTCAATGACCAACTCAAAAGACTTATTGTAAGCGAAACAAAATATACTTTTGCATTCCTCTTTCCCTTTCCGCATTAAACACAAATGTTTCATAGTATGGACGGGAACTAAAAAAAAGTGCACTTCTTGCGCAAAATCCATTTTGTGAAAGGAAAAAGGATTTTTTTTTTCAAATTTTCTCCTGCTTTGTAAAGAAATTTACTTAGAGCTTCTATTTACTAAAAAAAAATATTTTGTTAAAAATAGTCCGGTTTCCGAAGAAAATACGTTTTTGTTAAAAGCTGCATTTTTAGGAAAAAAACAGAGCGAATTTCATTACAATGTTATTCGTTAAGTGTTTTCCGAGAGTGGACTTTATATGTGGCCTATAGTAAACTGTTGAGGATAACTATAATCAATTTGACACCAAAAATTTTTCTTTTCTTTTGAGATGTTAGCAAACGTGTTTTCAACAGACGGTCAGACAGCCAGACAAACGTACCTAGCTAAATCGGCTTAGAATTTCTCAAGCAGCCAGAATATATATTAGAGAGATCTATCGGTTATTATATGACCGTTAACCGGTTGTTTCAGTTTTGTCCAAGCGGTTATTTTAAAATGTCCATTTTTCGAATATTGAATGAACCGGTTATATTGGTATAATTAACCGGTAAAAGTATGTTCATATTACTATTCGTTTCTATAATGCTTAAGCATAATAGTTTGAAATATATAATCCTGGCTAAGAGATTTTGTTTGCAACTTTTCAAAAATATGGTTGAATATCTCAAAAATAAATTTATTAAATTCATACAATTTTTTTATTTGCTTTTGCAAAACGTTTGGCTAGATCAAACATCATTTAACAGTTTCTAAATAACATTATACAATTATCTTCTTACATATAAAGCTTAGTAAATAAATAGAATTTGTCAAAAATAAAGCCAAAGTTTGATCAATTAACTGGTCACACTTATGTCATATCTATGTATTTCGTTGGTTCCATATCTTGGTGAATTGTTTGGATTTTATTTCAATTAACGTTTTACTACAAAAACTTTTTTGATAATAATTTTTATACTGCAGCTTATTTATGATGTAAATTAAGAAATCACTTGGAACTTCGTTTGCAGTCAAATCTTACGTAGTTTTGATCTAAAGTTTTTTCTTTTAAGAAATAAGTGTTAGTATCACTGACTTGTAGTTTCCTTATGCCATTTTCATTAAAAAAGTTTGGTATTCCAAGCTCAACAATTATTCCTCTCTCTCGACGTTTTCCATTAATTTTTAAATAATATTTTAGTTCATGTTTTTAAAATTTTTTAATTTAATATAATTATAACGTACAAAAGAAAAAGATAGCCTTTTTACATCAGCAAACATGTCGTATAAACTCTGCATAACAAATTTCAACCAAAACCAAAAGCGTTGAAATTGACACCTTAAGAAAAAAAAATCAGTAAAGATTAAAAAAAAAAATCTTTGAATAAAAAACCAATCCCTTTTCTCACAAAAGCCAAGGATACACACAGAGAATGCATTAACAAAAATTTTATAAAAGAACTCTTTAGAAAAACACTTCAGACTTGATTAACTGAATGTAGAATAATTTAAAAAATATATGTTTGAATGAAGAATACAAATTGTTCAACAAATAGTTCGAGTTATATCTAATACCTGTTTCATTCTATGCTAAATGTCCCTGCAACATTACTCTTTTTTTTTTGGCATCCCTTAGAAAACTCGTTTTTGTTCTGACGTTACGTATTTAATTGCAAAGTAAAATTGTACGTTTAACTGTTAAATTCAAAACCTATTCAACACAGAAAAAAATTCTCAGTAGTTTTTTTATCAATTAAAAAATTTTTTCAATTTAATTAATATGATAATTGAACCAATTATTTTTTTATTTTTTGAAAGAAAATTAAAAATATAATTTTGATTTAATTAACATTTTAGTTGTTTTGAAATCATTTTTTATTAAAATATTAATTAAATATCAAAAAATTTTATTTGTTTTTTATGTTTAAAATAAAATCATTTAAACTTGTAGAATTATTGTTGGGAACTCTTAAAACCTGAGCTGTAATAAATTAAATCAATTAACACATTGTTTAAAACGGCAAAGTTTTTTGATCATTTTTTTAAATAAAATTAAAATTATAAATTTTTGGAAAAATAATATTCACAATTTTAAAATTTTTACAATTTTTGGTAATCAATATAATAATTTTTGTAGTAGGTGCAAAATCAACAACTTGTTTGCTTGATTCTATGAATTTGGTGGTTGGAGACAATTTTAATTTTTTTCTGTGAAGACAAACATCAAATTGTTGGTTGATTATACATTTAGTGCTACATAGTTTACCCCGCAAGCGTCAGAGCCCATAAAAATAGTTTTGTGACAAATGCTCTAACCGCCAACCAAGGGTTAGGTGTTAACCAAATTCCTACAATAATACATTTTATTCAAATAAAAATATCATATGAATTTTTGATTTTTTTTGCTTAAAGAAAATATTGTTATTTGAATTTTACACCAATTGTATATTTTTTAATGTTTTTTTTCGGACGGAGTTTCTCTGTTCAATATTTTTTGTTTCTTCACTTTTTTTTTGCTGCTTTTACTCTTGACACTTCATACAAAAAGAATTCATGCAGTTTTTTGAGTGGTTTTTTGTTTGCTGCTTTTTTTAATTTTTAACACTTGAAATGATATGATTTCTTTTTGTTTTAAGCCTTCTTTTGGGTAGAAATGTCCATATGCATGAACAACATTTTTGAAAAAAGAATGATGTATGTTTTTGGTATTATTTTTTTTCGGTGAGTATTAATAATCAGGTCTACATATTCATAAGTATAATATTTAAAATAACATCAACACTTACCACCATTGCCATCAGCACCATCCAGCATTCACATACAACAAACACTACCAACCATCATCAACATTTGTTCTACTACCCAACAAACATGGCGGTTTGTTTCTAAATTGAAAATTATTGGAAAATCATAGAATTCTCAACAAAAAGAGGAAATTATTTTCCAACTGAGAAATGCATTTATTTTAAACTTGCTTTCAAACGTTACTCTCAAATGTTTTTTAAATGTAGATTATAATAAAATGTGGAACATAAATTTTTTTTTTTTCCTCATTATTTATTTATTAAATCTTCATATATTAAATATGAACTAACAATAATTAATCAAATCTTATACTAATACTTTATTTTTGTCCTGCCAATGCTAGACGAAAATTTTTCTCTTCACGGTTTCTGTTCACATATGTAGATGTTTAGCGCTCTTCTTGTCTGATGAGTCCTGCTGTATCTCTTCACCTTAATCTAGAGTGGCCGCTGTAATTTAAAATATTTCGAGCTAGTGGATTTGGGTGCGACTCAAGTCTTTTTAAATATTTTACTGCATACTTCGTAATAATAGTTTTTACTAACGGCACATTGAGATCCTTGTGAATATTTGAGTTTTTAACATACCAGGGAGCGGCTGTGATTATTCGAAGAAGTTTATTTTGTCGCCTTTGAATTTTTTCGATATTAGAAGCCGAGTTAGTGCCCCATGGAACATAAATGAAAAAACTTTTAGTTTTTATATTTAAATTCATTATTTATTAAAATAAACTGTCATTTAAACATTCGGCAGGATAACTGCAGCTTAATGATGAAATATCCTTCTTTCCGTCTTCAATTTCTTGAAAAGACGTAATACTTGGCTTCTGCTTATTATTATTATTATCTTCATAGCACCGCCGTTGTACAACAATCTTATAATTTCTTACTTTCCGTGTTATTTTTATTCACATTCTTACTCATTGTAATTAATTTTTTACTCACAAATAATTTCTATTTTTTCACAAGAAATTAAGGATTTTCTAATGTCGAATTCACTTCACTTAATATGTTATTTTTCTTAATTGTAAGCCATTTTATTTTGCTTGAAAGTTTTTGGCTAAATATAAAAGTTATATTGCCAGGGTATCACACGAATTTTAGGAGCCTCAACCACAAGTCCTCGTTCGACCTAAACCTTCATATATGAAGGCGAGAGCTTCCAGAATCCGCTCAAGAGTATTTTTGGTCTTCACCAGTAAACGTCTGAGTTTTATATGGTTTTCCACCAGACAAACAATTTAAAATATTGAGGTTAAAAGCGATTGCACTAGTTAATTTTGAACAATAGAGTATACAACGCTAAGCCATTAGTCAATGCGAGGTGACAACGCAAAACGCACGAAAAGTAGAAAAACAAGATCAACCTGATTGTCCCTAAAAAAATTATGACAACGAGCACGACCTGCTTCTCAACTCAGAGCAGTTTTACGAGTGATTTTTAGTGATGCAAAATGTGGCACAATTGGGCCATTTATGGCACTTTTGAATGTTTTATGTCCTTGTGGTACTTTCTAATCTATTTTGGCCCTTTCATATCAAAATTGAACTAACTACTATTAACGGTTCAGTACATTTTTCAATGTAATTTTCTCACTGTTTCAAACACGAATTTTCTTTACAACATAGTGTTGTTTGTTAAAATAACAAAGAAATTCATAATTTTATAGCCAAACCTATCTTGTCTTCAATAAAAATTCTTTTTTGTAAGTATGTATATCAAGTTAATACCAAAAATTTCGACCATAGGACCGCTACCGTGCACCTGTATTTCTATATTTTATTCGCTTTACTATAATTTGCGGGATGCAACTCCTTATCAATAGCTCTCCTCCAGGTTTTTTAAGGGGGCGAAGGAGCGTCCTCTACCTATAGGGTTCCAATTTAGCGCAAAATTGAGCAACATTTTGCCTGGTTCTTCTAATATATGGATCCATTGGCATTTTCGACTTTTTAATTTATTACACTAGTTTTGATTTGTTTTTTTACCACAAGCCAACATCACTGATTCTATTTGACCACAATATACGCAAAATGCATCATTGGCTTGAATCGCTATTTCTTAATGTTGACATTTAATTTTCGCTTTAGTGCTGTCAAGTTTATTTTTGACTTGAAAATAACATTGGTTTGTATATCAACTGTTTACATTCAAATTATTATCAATTTGAATTCAAATATTAAAATCAAACAGTTGAAGAGTTTTGGAAATTGTGTTTGATGTCAAATGATAAGTTATTTCATATCAAAGGATTGAGTTCGTGTTTGTTGGGTGGTAATAGCCGTAACAGCGCTCATCACCTTCTCTTCTTTTTGAGTGTGTTTGTGTATTTTGGTTCTAGTGTTCATAATTATAATAATAATAATTGTCATTATCATTGTAGACATTGAACAATAGACTGAATGGCAGACCATTAAATGCGAAACAGTGCAGAATACATAAGAACTTTTACATATGTATTCAAATACATATGTATGTACTTAATTTGAATGTATGTGTTTAGATGGAAAAAATATTAAAATGAATCATTACAAACTTTTGACTGTTAATCCCTTCAGAAGCGGCAACTCATGGCAAGACATTTTGCAAAACCAGAAAATGTTTGTTTAAAAAAGTGATATTTGTGTAAAAAGTGCCTTTTTGTGTAAAAAATTCCCTTTTGTATAAAAAGTGACCTCTTGGGTAAAAAGGGACTGGGGGCTTTATTTGGCAGTTGTGATCGAATACTTTTTCGATTCGAAAGCAATTTTATTTCTTAGGTCTAATTCTTATTGGTTTCAAAAGCAATTTTATTTCTAATTCTTTAAGTCGATACTGAACAAATCGAAATTATTTTTTCAGTGTTGCAAAGCATAAATTTGAGTTTTCACAACACTGGAAAAATAATTTCGATTTGTTCAGTATTGACTGAAAAAATCAGATGGCTTATTCCGGCAGTTGTGAAAAAACAGTTTTTTTTAAAGTTGCTTTCACAACGTTATACGCGGCTGTGCTTCAATTATAAAAGCTGTTAGGCATCGTCGTTATTGTGCTTCATACGACGAATGTACTCAGCTAATTTTTACTGAAAAATACTTCGTGTTGTGCGAAATTAGTCGTTCGTCCCAGTTGTGTTCCTAGCATAAGTGGACGATCGACATCGTGGGCCAGTCTGTTTGTATTCGATTAAAATTAAATTTTAAAAATAAAAAATAACTTTTTGCATAAAAAGATAATTTTTGTATAAAATGTGACTTTTTGATAAAAAGACACTTGTAGTGTAAAAAATTAACTCTTGCATAAAATGTGACTTGTTTTAAAATGACTTTTTTTAAAATAACAGAAAAAAACTTTTACCAATTAAAGCATTAATCAAAAATATAATTAGGTTTATTTAAAAATTTAATCAAGTGAATAAAACGTTTAATCAAGTGAACTAAGCGTTTAATCAAGTGAATTAAACGTTTTATCGATACTATTAATTACCACCAGTAAACAAATTAATAGTTTCAATAAGATGTTGAATTCACTTGATTAAACGTTTAATTCACTTGATAAAATTTTTAAATTAAACTGATTTTATTTTTGATTAATGCTTTAATTGGTTTAAAAATTTTTTCTGTGATACGTCCGACAAAATCCCTACTTTTAACTAACGGCATATTGTAATAATGGCCCTTAAGGGTTTAAGCAAAACATGTTGTATTCCCTAATATGTATGTATATTCACATGTGTTATATGTGTTTTAATTTCTAAATTCATATAGAATTCCAATCAAATTCAATTCATAACATTTTTTATATTCAGGCCATACTTTGGCAATTCTTTTAATTATTATTTTATTTATTTATTTTTTTTTCGTTTTGCTTGAAGAATTGGAGCTTGAAGTTTAAAATATGCGCACACATGATGCATTAATACGAGAATAAAAAGAGAATACACAAATTTTAAAACCCTCTTGATATATAAAATAATTTATTTTTTAAAAGAAAAAATATTTTCTATATGAAACGTGTACAAGTACAAAAATTTACACAGGAAATGTGAGCAATTGGTGTGGAAGAAGAGCTCACAATGGCATTTGACAGGATTCTTAAATAACACACAGTTAAACACAGAAACAGACAAAACATTGAGGAAAAGTGACAAAACTTTTTTTGAATTTATAAAAATGCATGTAAAACTTATGTATGTCCGTCTGTCTGTCTATCTGTCTCAATCGTTTCTTTTAGGTGAAAGCTCCATTCCATTGTTTTCTTAAGCCCATCATCATCATCTTCATAATTTTCTCACTCAGCTCTTGTTTAAAGATCTTGTTTTGCATTTAATTCCTTTTTTTTCTTCTTAACACTGTATCACCAAAAAGAGGACCGAACAACTTATTTGTCTTTCAAGGAAATGTGTGTGATTGTGTGTTGAAATTAATCTTTAAACCGCGTGAATTTTGATATCTTTCAAGATTGAAATATTGTGGTTTTTATCAAAAGATCCTTTTACTTTGTTTTCAAAACAAGTTTACATCTGCCCTGAGTTTTATGACCAATATGAAAATTTTTCGTTATGATGTTGCTGATGTTGGCCATTTATCTGCCAAAGAATCCAATAAAAATGTGCAAAAAGATCGTTAAGAATTGGTGAAACCTTAAAAATGTCAGTAAGCTAATAAATGAAGAGATAAATATTAAATAAAGAAATGGGCATAATTGTGTAATTCTTTTGTTATGAAAAAGGAATGGGAGGATGAAAAAACCACTCCATATGTATTTACAACAAATTTGTGGTTAGCAAATGTGGAAAGTTAAAAATCAGGGAAAGAGTCAACAAAAGCACATTTTTTACACACAAATCTACACATTTTACACAAAACTGCATACTTTTTTTTCAAAAAGAGTTAACTTTTAAACATAAAAGTTACACAAAAAGAAACACTTTCTTGTAGACAAATTGTCATATTTTACACAACCTGTCTTTTATTTAAAACGAGCTGCGGAGTCACCTCTTGTGTCTTAATTGAAGAATTACAAATTTAACTCATTTACAGCCTTCCGAATAGTCTGGGTTTACACTTTGAAAGTTTTCTTTCAGAAAGTTTGTGTTTATTGGTGAGAGGGGAAGATAACATGCTATTATTCTCACCCTAAGACTTTCTGAAAGAAAACTTTCATAATGTGAACCCAGGGCTGTGGAGTCGTCAAAAAATAGTTCTCACTCCGACTTCAACCGCTAAAATTTTTTAAGTAAGCTTCTCCTTATCTAACCTGGATCCTAAATGTATATAAGGCTGATTCTTATTTGACTTTGAACTCTTTTGTTCATCCAGTATCTTTTAAATGGTTAGATTTAATAAGAAAATGATTCTGTATAAATTTAAAATTGATATATAATTCCTAGCACTTGCGCATTGAGATTTAATATAGTTATTTACACATGTAAAGCAGACAAATTTTTGAGTCGGAGTCGCGACTTTTTGTGGGTAATTCGACTCCGGTACAAAACCTCAACTCCGACTCCACAGTGCTGGTTATCGCGAAGTTAAATTCGGCAATATGATAAAAACCTCAATGCTAATATCAAGTCTGATCTGGGATGCTTTTTTTCTTGACGAGTTGTGACTCAAGCTATGTTCACATTATGTGTGTTTGTCATGTGGAATGTCGCTTTTTCACATGTTCTTGAATGGGAGAATTGACTGCGTTGACGTGCACATTTTTTGGTGCTGAAACAGCATGTGGCTAGCTTAACATATACCTATGATACAATGAAGGTTTATAGCATGTAAAAAATGGAATGGTAAGTGGACAAATAAAATGACATTCGAAACAACGACTGAAAAGACTCAGTTCAACATTCCAATTAGAAAGACCGAATGTCATTGTACATATAAGACATTACGATACGTGGTTTGGTAACTTTTCAAGTGACAATAAAAAATCATAATATGGAAAATGGAGAGCATATTGTTGATATTTGTATGGATATATATATAGGATAATCTTAATGCCGTATCTTCGGAACCACTGGTGCAAACTTCACATGTACCATCTACAGACTATCCCCAACGTACCCTGAAATTTTGGTTGAAATCGGCCGACCCGTTTCCGTAGTTATTGGTGATATCAAAGGGTACACTTCTTTTTATTTATATAGATAATTAAATGTTAAATTTACCAACCGTTTTTAAAAGTGGGCCCTATTCCACGAAACAACTTATCAACTTTTCACTTTGCACTTATCAAATTTCATTTTTTGGCAAAGTGATAAGTGTTGCTGTTCCACAATATTCTTTGCAAATCTCACTTTGCAGTAAGCCAAGTTTTGCAAAGACTTTGCTCTCCTTGAAAAGACTTTGCCCTCTTTGAAAAAACTTTGCTCTCTTTGCAAAGTCTTTGCGCTTTCATGCAAAGTGAGTGTGCAAAGTGTTCCACAAAGCATTTAATCATCTTTGCATTTCTGTCTTATCACTTTGCGTTGCTAAATAAAAGTTATTAAAATGAGCCGCAAAATAAAAATGGAAAAAAACTGTCGGTGAAAAGATATTATATTTGCTAGTTTTCAAAACAATAACTTAATTATTTTTTTAATAAAATTATTGTGAATATTTAGCACATATGTATAATAAAAATTTTGAGCTTGAGGTCTTACTTTCTATATCAAATTTTTTAATTTGTCTTATCCAATATTTCGACACTGCTTTGCGTTTCTTCTTCAGGGGTTTTTTCTTTCTTTATACATATGTTCTAAATATTGACAATAACATTCAACATTTTTTATTTTTCGAATTTATTCTATGAACTAGATTCAGTTATGTATTTTATAAAGCTTTTTGTATTAAAAATAAAAATAATAATAAAAAATATTGAGTATGAAAAGAAATAATTCCCAGATTATATTTACAATAATTTTATAAAAAAAAATACTCGCGTTATTGTTTTGAAAACAAGCAAATAAAATATCTTTTTTTAATAATATTTAAAACTGCAGGTTTTTTTTCCATTTTTTTGCGGTTCATTTTGATAAATTTTATTCAGCAACGCAAAGTGAAAAGTGATAAGACAGAAATGCAAAGATGCTAAATGCTTCGTGAAACACTTTGCACACTCACTTTGCATGAAAACGAGATTGATGAAGGTAGGTAGGTTGAAAGGCTGGTGTGAAGTCTCCTTTACACCCTCACCCAGAGACCAATAAGTAGCTGAAAAAGAAGGTGAAGAGAAACAGCAAAAGCATTAGAAAAGATAAGAAAATATAAGAAAAGGAAGTTTTGACCAAACTCGAGAGAAAAGCCTCACTCAACACAACACCAATCCGCCCTATGTGCGGTTAGCTGCCAGGCCATCCCCATTACGAATCCTATTAGACTCTCGAGCCCACAGCCCGGGACGTCCCCTAATTCGCCTAGGAATCTGCTGCCCAGCCACCTCAGCCTGCTGCACTGTAGCCTGGGACAGCGGCACAAAATGTGTTCAACCGTCACTAGCTCCTCCGGGTTCTCACACAACCCGCACATATCCGACACGGCGGATCCCAACCTCATCGCCATCCTGCCTATCATGCAATGACCCGTGATGATTCCTATTATGGTCCTCACGCAGACCCTGCTTCTGCCCAGCAACAACTCCGAGTCGGACTTCCTAAGATCCGGCCACAGCGTCCGTGATACCCGGCAGTCCGTTCGGTTCCCCCAGGACCTATTGGTCGCGTCCAGAATCCATTCCCTAATCTTCCCAAAGTAGAATCCTATTGGAGGCCTAACCGCCTCTTTATGATTAGGATCCTCCATCTCTGAGCCCTGTCTCGCCAACTCATCAGCAATCTCGTTGCCGTTTATGTTGCAGTGACCAGGCACCCAGCACAATCTCAACATATACTCTCCTAAGGCCCCTCCAGAGCCCTCCTGCAATCGTCAACTAGCTTGGAGTTCACGTAACAGCCCCTTACGGCCATAAGGGCCGCCTGGCAGTCGACGTATATAGTGACCTCCGAGCCCCTATCAATGTTGTCCCTCATCAGTTGCACGGCCCTCAAGACCCCCAGAACCTCCTCCTGAAAAACACTGCAGGCGTCAGGAAGCCTGTATGACATTCTGATGTCCAGATCCTCAATGTAGACCCCCGCACCCGTGCCTCTCATCTTCGAGCCGTCAGTGAAAATAGCAAATCCACTAAATAATCTGCTCCTACCTGACCAACTCTCCCTAGAAGGCGTTACCACCTCCGGCAACCGTCCGAAATCCACCCTGGTGCCCACGATATCCGTGGAGCCGGGTGATCCCAGGCAGTAACCTCCAGCTTCGATCTCACCCAAGGTCCGTGAGTGACCCTGCGTGAAATTCCTAATCAATCCTACTTCCCTCAGTCTAAGAATGCTTCTGAGATTGATGAAAAGAGGGTAAAGTCTTTTCAAGGAGAGCAAAGTCTTTGCAAAACTTTGCTTACTGCAAAGTGAGATTTGCAAAGAATATTGTGGAACAGCAACACTAATCACTTTGCCAAAAAATGAAATTTGATAAGTGCAAAGTGAAAAGTTGATAAGTTGTTTTGTGGAATAGGGCCCTGGTCTGGTTATAACCAGACAATGCGTGAGTATTGTCAAAATTTTTACTGTGTCACACACCTTTAACTTTACGCTTTTCTGTCCAAGTTAGAAACGTAACGCAACGCGACAAAGTTGTATCCGATACGGCCTTTATGCCTTATTTTTTTACAGATATAAAAAAACACAAAATGTAATATATGCTTTATGATTAAGCTGGAATTATTTGGCCGACAGAGCTTACAATCAATATCAAATAAATAAATAGAAATAATAAGATTGAAGTTAAAGTTGGATCAAATCAGTCTTGTAAGACTAGAAAGAGCAGTACAAATAGCAAATCCTACACACAATCTACCATGATCTGACCAGCTCTTCCTAGACGGTAATACCACCCTCGGCGAATGCCCAAGCTCGACCCTATATCCCACGAAATCCGTGGACCCAAGCGGACATAGACAATAACCACCAATTCTAGTGTCATCCAAGATCCGAAAGCGACATATCGCGAAATTTCCTATCAGTCCCAGTTTGTCTCAATCTATGAGACATCTGGCTACCATTCCCATCAGAAACTGCTCAGTAGGGAGAAGATGTAGAAAAACATCCAAAGCCGAAGGTTCCTCTGATTTGCAAGCCACATTGCCTTCCACCAGGCCATTTGGATTTATCATTAAACGAGTAAAAGTAACTGTGTTACTTTTTCTTGTTTAACATGAAAAGTTTCTTGTTTGCACAAAGAGCCACTTTTTACCCAAAAATTCGTATACCATTAAATGGTTGTTTTATCTTCATTAGGTATTTATACCCTTTTTGCAGCTTTTATCTTAGAATTTAAGATATTTTTGATAAGACTTTTTATATCACAAACTCAACGATATAATTTAAAATTTATGATGTTATCTTTATTAATGTATAAAAAAGGACACTTATATTTAAAAAAAAAAAACTAAACCAAAAACTATTTACTGATCTATTTAAACTAGAGAAAGTAATGAAAACAGTACAAAAATAAAGTTTTTTCAGCTTAAATTTATCTAAAAGGTTTTAATTTTTTTTATCTTTTTCTACATATTTAAGTATTTAAGATTACTGAAACTACTGCTGAAAGTTTGTTTTATTTCCAAACAAAAGTCCGTATTTTTTAAATAAACTTTTTCCATTTTTTTAAACAAACTAAAAAAAAACTATTCCACAAGTGTTAAATTAGTATAAAAATAATTTAAGAGAAAACAAAATCTGCTAAAAAGGGATAAAATGTTAAAAGTGTTTACAAAACCATAGAAAAACTACATCATTTTTGCGTTTTTTTTTTGCACTCATTGAATTTTTTCTATTACAGTAAATAGTTAATTTTTTTAAGTTTTCTCTTTAGTTTTGAGTAGAAAATGTTGGGTTCAAGTAGGGCGTTTTTTTTTTGTTTGAAACGAAATAAAATAGAGTAAAAGAAAATTCTTCTTTAAAAGTAGAAAAAGTGAAAAATTATATGTTTTTCTTTGTAAATAGAAATTAAAGAGAGAAATTTTGAACAATATTTTGCTTGTTTTTAAAGTTCTTAATGGATAAATAAAATAATTTTTATAGGCACTCATAATCTTGCTTTGGTAAAATTCCTTTAAAAAATAATTTGAAACAATTTTTTTCTTTAAAAATAGGAATGTGAAGACGTAAACCCAAAAATTATGTTGAGAGCATTAAGGATATCTTAAAAATCTATTAAAACTGTTCAACGGATTATTCTTTTGACTAACGTGTATAATACCTTTCTAGCGACTTTACTTCACGGTGGATCCAATCCACATTACAAATTATGTGTTAGCCAACCGCCCCCGATTAACAATTTGAGTGAATAATTCGGCTATAGAGTCACACTCGCCCCTTGTTTACCTACACTCATAAAAACCTGCATCTTCACATTGATGATGCCCTAACATCAGAATTGTGACCTCCATGTTATTACAAACGGCATCAGGGAGGCAAAAAGTGTCATCAATCCAATGACGAAATTCATGAAAAAATTTTGCAATATTTTATGCGTCATCTATGCTATGACTACAGTGATATCAATTCGATGCCACATATTGGTGGCTATTCTTGAAAATGCGTCGTAGGAGTGAACATTTTCATGTAAACAAAAACTTAATTTACAAAAATTGTTTTTGTTTATCATACAAAAATTACAGTTTTTTAAAGAGACAGAAATGCGTTAAATCTCTCACGTTAATTTAATTTTAAAAGTGTATAGATAACAAAAACAATTTTGGAAAATTTTGTTTTTGTTTACATGTAAATGTTCACTCCTTCGAAGCGTTTTCAAGAACAGCCACCGTTGTGTATTATTAGCATTATTTTCGTGTTTAAAAAGTTAACTAAGAAGCCAAAATTCCCATATTCGATTTTATTAAATTATTTAGTAAAATGCTTCAAATTTTCAAACTAGAATGATTACAAAAACTATATCGGACATGCTGCCTGTGCCTTATAATTGAGAATATTTATCTAAACAAAAGACGGTATACAACAAAAACGAAACAAACATGTGTAACGGGTAAGTAAAAAATAATATTCTCTCACTTTGACTAGAGTCAATCCCACTGACAAACTGTCATTAAATTTAGCCCAATGAGTCCTTTCTACGATGTTACTGCGTCATCGCAGTGATGCCAAAAATTACCCCCACAAAATAGAAAAAAAACCCTAAAAAGAAAATGAAATATGACCCCAAATTTGAAGAATTATTATGAAGAATCACCTCAAAATTGTTAATGAATTTCAACCCCCAAAAAAGTAAACATTAAAAGGACACAAAGAAAACTATATTAAAAATTTGGGTTGGGTTCATATGCCCGATACTTAAAATCCCGAATTTCAAAATCCGAAGTTTAAAAATTCAGAATTTAAAAAAAATTAATTATACAATTTGGCTCCGCTAACTTATGCTCTGGCATGAATTTTCTCCACTTTGGTATAACAAATCGGGATTTTGATACTTACCCTGGGAATTTTTATATAAAATTTTACAAAACTTATATAAAGGTTTAATTAGGTTAATAAAGGGTTTATGAAACGGATTTTCATACAAAATCGTTTTATTTTATATAACTTAGCCCATTTAAATTTACAATTTATATTTGTAAATGAAAAGTAGCACCAAAGTAAAAATTGTGATTTTATTTTGGGCCATTTTTTATTTCGTAATTTTTCAATTCACTTAAAATGCAAAAAAATACATCAACGAAAAAAATGAAAAAGAGCCCCAAAAAACCAAAAAAAAAAAAAATCCACAAATTTGCTTGTTGTTTTGTCTCCTTTAAAATTTTTGGGACATTCTTCATTTTCTTTTGGGAGCCATATTTCCTGGGGCATTTTGAGCCCTGCTTATGCCAAATATGAAGAAATTACGGCAAAAAAAATTGTTTTTGGTATGTTTGCTTTTCGAATAATGTCTCATAAGTTTGGTAAGGATTACGTGATAGCTGATACGTAACGTATTCGTTTACGCTAGAGTGATTTTATTTCTGTAGGGTTTTTTGTATCAAATTGATCTCTGTTTAACAAATTTTTTCTAAAGATAACTATAAAATTAATTTTCATGTGTTTTGAATTAAAAAAATTGTTGGCCATTTTTTTTTAAATTTCATCAAGTTCTGCCAACACTGTATATAATTTCACTTATTTTATTCACAATAATACAATATTTTAGATTATATTTTTAATTTTAAAAATTTATCATCAAAATTTTACGATCTCATTTATTAATCTCTCATCAAAACATAAAACTACAAACTTTCTTAAAATGTCACTTTCAATTCTTCAAATAAATTATTCATTAATATTACAATTCATTTTCAAACACCTTGCAAAACGACGACAAAAAAAAAGACACCTTTGAGAAAGAAACCCCCCTTTTTAACCTTTGAAACATTAAACCCTCAACAGCAAGTGGGGTGATTTTAGTCCCCTTTTATCTTGTTTTCATTGGCATTATGTTATTGTGTTTTGTTATTTAACCATAATCTACTTGTCTCTGTACCTGTTTCTGTATATGTATGCTCTACATGTCATTACTGTTATATAAATGCATACAAATGTAAATGTTCGTTATAATTTGTAGAACGATTACTTTCTCTAAACTGTCTAGACACCTTGAGTAAATTTTTTACACATCTTTTTACACACATACTTAAGTGAAATATTCACACAAACTTCAACACATTAATGGCTGATCCTAAAGGGTAATATAACAGCAGCAACAACAACAGCAACAAACCCACCCCAAATACGAAGAAGTAATTTTAAACAAACACTCATTTGGGAGGGATTTTTGAAATTGTATACTCAGTTAATTATTGCGTTCTGCAAATTATTATACAAACATTTCCAGAAATTATTCTCTTATTTTCCTTTCTAATTTTGTTTAATGGAACACAAATCAACAATGACACATACGTGTCAAGTTCTTAACATTTTTATGTCTTGCAACACTCCCCAATTTGTTGTAGCCTGGGCTTATATTTCCTGGACTTTATTTTTTTGTTGTTAAGTATTTTTTTCCCTTAAGAACACATCAAACAGCACAAACTTATTCTGGTCTAGTAATTCTTTAAATAAAATTAAGAGTCTTAAAAAGATTTTATTTATTTGTTTTTGTGTTGGGCCTATTGGCGACTAATTGTGGTCTTAGGTGGGGTAGTTGGTACAATTCGGGAAGTGTTTGTGGTGTTGGCATTAGTGTGTAAAAGTGCTAGCATTTTATTGTTTTGTGAGAAGATTCGATTGTGCGTAAATTTTTAATGCAATTATAACAAAATAAATACGATTTGTTTTATTTATTTTTAATTTTTTTTTTTTTTTTGTTGTTTTCACTTTAGTAAATTTAATCAACAAATTTATACAAATTATGTGTAAAGAGTGTTCAAAAAGTAGCTCAATTTTAAAATGTATGCCATTTGTTTACAAACTATTTAAAAGCTGACAGTTAAGTGTTAGATTCCTCACTTCATGCACAGCGAATAAAGTCTGTTAAATTGATTATTAAATTTTGGCGATTAGAAGCTGGTTTTATGAGCCAAACTCTAAGGGTGTGTGCGAAACGGTAGCAAAATGTTGACACCCTTGAGGTAAATAAAATTTTACTAGCGCTGCAGTGCGATTCACTAAATTTTTTTACGATAATCGTATCATTAAAATAAATATAACGAACATTTATCGAATTTGCTAACGATAACTTTAAACAGTTTGTTTTTTTCGTTATTTTAACGACAATAATTTACGTTGTGTTTATTTAATCGATAAAGTGTATTTTATGTTTAAGTGGCTGAGGCCCGACTTCTTACATACATACTTCATACATTCGTACATATGTTAATGTATGAACAAAAACAAAATTCTAAATTCAAAATGTACAAAAAAAGCAAATTATGAAAAAACCAAATTCTAAATGTAAAATTCACAAAATGAAATATAAAAGCAGTAAATTTAGCACAATTTCATTTGTTTTTTCTTTGTTCTCTTTTTTTTTTTGTTTCGTTTATTTTAACATTTTGTAGACAGATTTGTTACAAAAACTACAGCTGCTTACAATCGTTAAAAATAAATTACAGAATCACAATATCGTTACTGCAATCGAATATATATGTCGACAAAACTTACGATTGTCGGATCGTTAAAAGTTAGTGAATCAACCACTGGGGCCCATAGCTGCCAGATAAAATGGGTTGAAAATCGTCCTATTTTGTAGAAAAAATCGTCAAAATCATCAGATTGACTAAGCTAAATCGTTATTGTAAAAAACTACTCACTTTTAATAGTTTTAAAAATTAATTGTTATTTTTAGTTTCTGTTGCTAATAAAATGTTGATATAGGTATTCTGCCTGTTTTTGATATTAGATTAAAAATTTTCGTTAAGAAACTTATCATTAAAGTAACACAACCATTCATAAGAAAAGTGCCGTTTCAAACAATGTGTTAATTTATTTAATTAAATATAGCTAATTCCCAACAACAAGTCTACAAGTTTAAATTATTTGATTTTAAACACAGAAATTGGCCCAAGGGGTTGGTGTTATTTTTAAAATTAATAAAATAAAAAAAAGTCAATTAAGATTTTTTGTTATTGAATTCATATTTTAATTAAAAATTTATTTATAAAACAACAACAATGTTAATTAAATCAAAACTAAATTTTTAATTTTCTTTCAACTAAAAAAAAATTGCTTCAATTATCACATTAATTTAATTTAAATGCTTTTTAAAGAATTTTTTTTAATTGATAAAAACCTACTGATAATTTTTTCTGTGTACGAAACTGATCGCACATTCCGTATGCAATCAGATGTTTTTGAATTTTGTTTTTGCTTTTTTAAATACACTTGACGGTCTTTTCCTTACTTTTTGACAATAGCTTATGCCAGCATACGCATATTTAACCTTTAGAGTTTAAATTTTTGAAAATGAGACTGTTACTCGAGTTCATGATATGCTAATTTGTGGTTTAAACTAGTCATTGAAAATTATTTCTTTTTTCTATTAAATTTAAGGGTGTCTTTTAAGCCCGATATAATTTACGAAAGGGTTAGCTGTCAAATGAACTATCGTACTGCGCTCACTTTTGGTTATTTATGTACAGTATACTCTGACTAGTCATTATGTATTGAATCAGGATTTGTCAGCGCTACAAAATTATCCAAATTTGCTTTAAAAATTAGTCATCTTTTTGTGCAACTTAGGGACGCAAAATTGTGTTGACCCTACAGACTCCATCACATTCAGAAAAATTCAACGTTTGGTGCGGCTTTCCCGCTGGCAGCATCATCGGAACTTATTTCTTTGCGTTTAAGGGAGATCGCTATGGCAGGCACCATGATCAATAACTTTTTTAATAAGATTTTGCTTTGATGTGCTAAATTTACAATTTTTATTCTTGATAAATACACTGAAATTCTTGTTGGGGGATTAGCCAGTTTATATGCACATTTCACTGATTACCTGGGCCGGATTATTAGGAAACCTTTCGCACAGATTTTAGAAAAGAGATATTATGCAAACAAAACTGCAGAGTGAATGAGGATTACAAACACTTAAGTTAAGTCTTATTTGCAACGATACCAACACTTAAACAAAACACTAACAATAAAAAGAATGTTGACCTTTTCTTACATTCCGAATTACAATTGGTTGGTTTTTTCCGATTATTTTTTATTTTAAAATACGGATGACATTATTCCGGTCGAGATGGGGTTTCTTATGTATGGTGCTACGTGCCATGCGCCGACCGCAATCATCGACTTATTGGCGATACATTGATCTCGAGAAATAGGTCTGCCAATTGGCCTCCAAGGTCGTACGATTTGACACCTCTCGATTTTTTCCTGTGGGTCTGTGTAAAGACACTGGCTTATTTTGATAAATCAGCAACAACAGACGACTTGAAGGCTAAAATTCTTCGTGTTATTCATGACATACAATCAGCAATGCCGCTGTACGGTGCCCTTATGCACGAATAAATTTTCAAATACACAGAAAAAATTAAAATTTGTCTCTAATCACCAAATTTATACCAAATTCATAATATCAAGCAAACATGTTGTTGATTTTGCACCTTTTACCAAAATGATTACATTGATTACTAAAAATGGTAAAATTGTGAATATTTTTTTTCCAATAAATGATATTTTTAATTTTAATTAAAAAAATGATCAAAAAACTTTGCCCTTCAAACAATGTGTTAATTTATTTAATTAAATATTGACAATTCACAACAACAATTTTACAAGTTTAAATTAGTTTTTTTTCAAACGAAAAAAATGAATTAGGATTTTTTTTTTATTTAATTCATATTTTAATTAAAAATTTATTTCAAAACAACTGAAATGGTTATTAAATCAAAATTGAATTTTAATTTTCTTTCAACTAAAAAAAATTTATACAATTATTACATTAATTAAATTGAAATACTTTTTAAACATTTTTTTAATTGATAAAAGACTACTGATATTTTTTAATATTTCAGGTTCTATTGGGCTTAAAAAAACATCCTTTAGTTAAATTACAAACAAAAATATTAAAACTATTCAAACAAATTTTATTAAAAATGTCCACAAATTCCTAAAATTTCTTAAATAAATCTTTATAAATCTTTTAAATAAATAAAATAAATTTTGTTAAATAATTTTTTATCCAAAACAATGTTAAACACAAAAGATAAATATGTAATTGTGAATTAAAAAAAAAATAAATAAATAACAATAATTTCAAATATTTAGAAACATTTTTACCAAAGCCAATCAAATCAAACACACACATACTTGCAACATTTGTCTTTTTTCTAAGTCTGGTAAACATATCATTTTGTAATGCGACAACTTAATTTTTAATGAAATTTATAAGCAACAAATTTATACAATACAATACTTTAAGAAATACAACAATAACAATGGAAAAAAATGAATTTGTAATCCACCTCTTAAATACAAGCCAACGAGGCAGGATGGACAGACAGACATACATACCCCTTTATTCAATTCAATCAATGTTTATTGTCGTTATTATTATTTTAAATGTTGAAATGTAGGAAACAAGCAACAAAAAAAGTTAGAAAATATTTGAAAACCAGGCTACACACATACTCGTTCATAGATTAATGGAAGTTTTTGTTTGTTGGTTCCTCCTGGTTATAAGAGACTTCGAGTTGGCTCTAAAGTATTTATATCTTATTTATTTGCCAATACACAGAATTGAACAAAATGCATATCTTGCTACAAGACAAACAATACCTTCGTTCATATCCAACCTTTCATGGGCTGCTACGTTTGAGTTGTCAAATAGTGTCAACAATGACACCTTCAACATAATTTCCGTTGCAATATTTTGAAATGAGGGGGGAAAAAACATTCTATGTACGCTTGAATGATCTGAAAACCACACCCAATTTTTGTTTGCTGATTTCTTTTTGTTGCATACAAATTGCATGAAACCTTTAAAAGGCATAAATTAAAGAAACGCATTGAGCTCTAAAAAATAAAAATAAAAAATTTACAAATCACTGTTTAAGTGTATAAAAGGATTTTAAAGTGCTGGTGTTTCATTTTGTTTCCAGCATAGAATTCTCTTTTCATTATGGCGTTTATGTTTTACATTAAAAAAAATTAATAAAATATTTTGCAATTAAAAAAAAAGCTGAACTGTAAACTAAACAGTCAGTCAGTTTTTCTCTGCATGTTTAAACCGTCATTAATATAGTGGCATAATGAAAATCAAATGGGTTAAAATTTATATCGTTTTTTGAACGGGTGTGGGAAACCTTAAGGTCTCGCGCTTAAAAAAGCCAATAGCTTGACACGTCGAGGTTAAATTGGCAGGCAGATCTCTGTTTTCTGACATCGCAGCAGACCAGAGGTCCTATCTTGAACAACTGGTACTACGGTCTCACTCCCGTAATATCGCACTCGCACATGGTAGCTCCTGTGAACGCTTTGTGTTTATCCTAACTACTGTTAAAAACTTTTAGAACTCAAAATGTTTTAATTCATTTTTTCTTTTTTTTCCAACATCTAGTTGGACATTTCAGTTATCCTTTGAATAAAATATAGTAAAACACTATAGAAACAACCATCCATCTATATTAATATTCATCCATAAATAAGTATATAAAAGCTTACAAGCTGCATATAAATATAAAGTTTAAAGTTTTACCTTCGTTTACTTTTTTTTTTTTTTGTATTTTCTGTTGTTTTTAACCCAGCGGGGCGTATGGAAAAAAGTATTATCAACAAATTCGATGAAGATGAACATGAACATGTATTTTGTACATTGAAGTTCTGATGTTGCGCCACAAACAATAACGTCACACTCACAGAAAGTCAAGCAGACAGACATAATGTTTGAAAAGGGGGCGCAAATAATTTGCAAAGAGTACGAGAAACCTCCTTGATTATGTTCGCATAACATATGTAAAGACATGTGCATATAACTAATCATATACATACGTACTCATCATAATAATAATGTAATGTATATGAAGTAATTATTATGTGAATTTATAAATATAGATGGATTATTTTCGTACAGATGTACAGTGGGCTTTGAAATAGGAAAAGGATTTTTCTTTTGGCTTAGCAAACTTGAGAACGTTTTCCCTTTGGTAATAATTTTGGACTTTGCAAACAAAATTTGGAAACTAGAATTTTCTGGCGAATATTTCTACCAATAACTAAAAGTTCATGGTTTAGAAATATATTTTCCCACTATGCAAAATATAACCCATAATGAAGCGACATTTTCACCTCCATAACTTTTGCATTTTACTTCGAGGTCGGGCCAATAAGGGCGTGACTTTTTTTGATAAAAAATCATTTTATTATTCCACGTAGTGCTGCATGAGCTCTACACATTTTTTTCCAACGTGCACCAATTTTCCCCCCTCTCGAAAAATAAGATTTGTCATGTTACTTTTTCCATAGTTATTTGTTTCTTATATAATTTTATTGTTGAATCTTACCTTTTTCCATTTTTTTTTCAAATCACGAGGCATTAATAAGTCTCTTATCAGTGGCAGTCAAACACAAACTAAATAAAGCAGCTTATTCAAACTTTAAAATTATGCTGTTGATAATTATTAGTAGAAAGGATTAACACGAGCATCTGCTGTGTTGAACGAGATACACCATGAAATCCTATCCACTGGGTGACAATCAATGCGTTTACCAACCGCCCCTGTGTGTGGGTGCAACCAGACCACACACGTAGTAATTTGAGTGTATAACTCAGCGCCTTCTGCTTAGGAGCTGGAGGTATCCGCCAGCATGCCGAACTTTCCTATAAGTAGTGAAACATAAACCCATTGGGTATAAACAACAAGCACCACGTGTTTTTGAGGTGGCCCCACCATTAGGACGTTCCTGACTCTCGTGGTACCAATTTTGAATTTTGAGCTCTGCCGAAGTCCTGGTATTGATCGGCCCTGATTTCTTCGGAGAATGTGAGAGCAAAGGGCGAAATATCCTTAAAATAATTCCCTACATACCCTCGGAGTAACTAACTGTAGACATCTGTCGAAAAGATTGAAATCAGCACTTGTCATATGGCCTTAAATCGGGCGGACCTAGCCAAGATAGACAAGTATCAATTTAAGTGCATTATCCGGCAAGATTATACACTCGCCCCTCGTTTAGCAGTTGCAGCCCTCTCACTCAAGCTCATTTTGGAAATATGCTAGCAAAATTTGTTGATTAGCAATATAACAAAGGGATGATCCTCCTTCAGGCCGCACCCTTCCTCAAATGGTGAAAAATCAACTCTTAGGCGAGAGGATATTTTTCCCCGCTTTTTTTGTGTTTAAACCACAATCACCAGGTGATCCTTAAGAGCAGCTTTTCAATCGAAAATAAAACTCCCCGTAAGGACAATCTTCCTGAAAGACAGAAAACTTTTCCCACAAGAAACGTACCTTTTGAATCCTCAACCAATAGTCATTCTGGTGCTGTGCCACCAGAAGCTACTGACTGCCGTGGTACCAGATAGGATCTCTGATTAGCCGCGATCGCAAGAGATCATGCAGATTCCTTAAAATCTGTGAAATATCCCTAAGATGATCCCTTAAAACTCCATATACTGACTGATCGGTCTTGCTCTTTCGCATATCACATAATCATTTAAGACTATGTATGTTTAGTGATCCGTTCTCGAAGCAAATTTAGTCACTTAAATACGTTCTTTGTATTAACGACTTAAACTGGAATAAAAAGTTTTTACATACTGTGAAATCTACTTTACAATTCATGTTACTAATAGTCTTTTCTTACAAATTTATTAAAAATTTTCACTTTCATTGCCCACTGTTCTCTGTACACATTCATTGTATATTCCTTGCAATTTCTGTTGTCTCCAGTAACTTTTTAAGTACTTTAATCTTAAAACACAACATAATTTTTTTTCATACTTGCACTGCATTTAAACCTACAACAGGCATAAATTAACATTTTCATTAAATTGTTGTTTCTTTCATGTCAATTTTCTTTGTTTTTACTTAAACAACATATTTTTCTTTTTCCTTCATGTATTTAAAAATTTTAATCTTTATATGTTGTCTGTGTCAAAGTAATAATGGGCGTAACTTAAAAGCGGCATAAATTTTATATAAAATGTGGCCAAAAATCACACCATCAACAACAACCGAAAAATAAGATAGAAATTAATAATTAAATTCATACGTCGGCAAAAGTACAGCAGAAATAAAAAAAAAACAAAAAAGAGTTGTTTTAACACACATTTTTAATAACTTAATTAAGACATAATACGAGTATTTTTATACACAGAAAAATTCTTTACGACATTTAAAACATTTTTTTTTTGTTTGTTTGTGAAGTGGCTGTCTGTTTTTGGCCTTAAGTTGAATGTCGGTTTTCTGATTTTTACCAAAAATAATTTTTAAATTATTTACGCCCACCCCCCTTTGTTTTATCGGCATAAATATTTTTATATGGAATTATTATAAAAACTTTTAGTTTTAATAACTTCATTATCATGAATAAGGGGAGCACTACTTTAAAAGAAGGTATGTTAAGTTAAAGACATTTATTTGGAAAATTAATATAATCTTCACTGTACACATTTTAAAAGATTTCTTTTTAAATTTTCTTTAATTGACTTTTAGACTTTCGGTCGTGGCTACAAATAGAAATTTTTTTCAATAAAATTCCATTATGTCTGTTTTTGATTTTTTTAAACAAAAAGTAAATCGAGTTGGCCAAAGTTCAATAAAAAATAAATTATAAAAAGTAAGAGAAAATTGTAAAAACCAACTCCAACTTTAAGTTGATAATTACGAATTAAAACATAAAGGGAATTTTCCAGTACAGTGAGTCCTCGATTATTCGTTATTTAATTTAACGGCAACATCAATTATGCAGGAAATGTAATAATACCCAAATTTTTGGAGGTTTATTTCATATGAAATAAGACCCCAATAAGTATAATACAATTACTTTCAAATAAGAAGTGAAAAGGTTTTTTGTGGAAATTTTAATTTCCTAAAGGAATATGCTAATTAAAATTAAAAAAAGAATTTTGTTTTGTAGTTTTATTTGGCAAAATACGAAAAATAATTTCATCACATGTAAAAAACGGAAAGTCGTTGAGTATCGCGTAGAAACAAAATATGGAGCTGATCTAGTGGGAGAGCTTTTTTATGCCTACTAGACTTTTGAAATGAAAGAAAAAAAAAATTTGCTAAGCATTTTAATGTGTATGGGTTTACCAAGTCGGGAGGAGAACAAGAAGCCTCCTAAATGGGCGTAAGTCCGAAGTTGGTATGATGGTACGTATCCTGACAGGTCATGATGGACTACGGGCACAACTACACCAAATAAGGCGGGCAGAACTTGAGGAGTGTAGAGCGTTTTGCGAGGAGAGTGAGATTCTGGAATACTTTCTCTGCCACTGTCAGACCCTCGTCGAATTAAGATTCAAATACGATGTCATTTTTCTTTTTTCTATGCTAATCGCGCGAAGCACTACGCTTGTCTGCAGAAAACCAGAGTCTCTGGCGGAAATCGAACCCGCAACTCTGACACTGATAGACTACCTCACTATCAGCTAGCCTACCGGGGCGCCTCAATTATGATCCCAGAGGAACGTTGACTGGAAAAGCTTAAGAAACTACGTCCGGTAAAGTGGGTTTCTTAACGCCTATAGGTGGTGGTAGCACTATCCACCTAAATCCCCATGTTTCTTTCTTAAGGAGCAAACAGTGGCCTATGTGTATATCGTACTGATATGAGGTTGCATCTTTGATGCTTCGTCCTACTTTCGACCTAACCTAACTTAACCAAACCACCATAATGTACATGCTTACGTAAGTGTGCGTATAAAAATGTGAACTTGTGGTGGGTACCCGGCTGTGAGGGCCATGTGGGCAATAAAAGGGCTGACTGTTTGGGAAACAGAGGCGCTTGCCTTTCACTTAAAAGCCATGAGGCCTTTATGGTGTCCCTTTCGGTCACATTAAGGGTTCGATACAATCATGGTCCGAACGTGAATTCTTTCACACATGGAAGTCCATTTCTGGGCTAAGACAATTCAAGAGAATTGTGACCTTGTCCCGTGGTTAAGCAGGTAAGCTGCATTTGCTTGAGAAAGGGATAAATTAAGTTACTTGCTCGTCTATGTAAGTGGCACTGTGTTCTCACATACCATCAGTTCATAATAGGCAAATAAGTAAAAAGCAGAATATGCAGATTTTGAGAGATTGATGTCGTAACGTCAGAACATCTGCTCTGCTACTGTCCAGTCTTTGGGACTGCCAGGCGGAAATTTTTCCAGGATCTCACAGTACAGGAAAGTCTGTACACAATGATATTTTTCTCTCCCCTCTCACCAACAAACTCAGATTTTCTGAAAGAAAACTTTCACAGTTTGAACCTTGACTTACAAAACATTAAATTAGAGAATTTAAGAGTATTAAGAACTGAACCAGATCTGATATAGAACTGAAATAAAACTTCATTCGAAGTAAACTACAACTGAACTAGAACTTTACTAAAACTCAACAAATACTCGGGAAGAAATTCCCCAGAACTGAAACAGAATTTTAAACGAACGAAGCTTTTCACTACATTTAAAGAGAAAAGCTTTTTTTATGTATATACATAAGTGAATATTTTATAACTTAGACCAGATTCAGCCCATGATTTAGAAATCATGTTTTGTTATTAATTATATTTAGAAAACGGTTCCATAAACTCAACAGATGATAATTTTTCCCCCCCATGATTTTAGGGTTGATTTTTCCCCGGTATTGGTAATTCTTTTTTTCTTTTTTATTCATAAAAACAAACAATTTAAATGCGGTCGGTGTTTTGTAGTGTAAAGAGATGTTGCCACATTGAAATAAAAAACAAAATGAAGCAACATAACAAAAATACGAATGTGTGAAAAAAAATATAAAAAAAGACACAGAGAACAGAAATTGTGATTTTTTTTCTACCCTCTATACCGTTCGCCGACAAACACCAAAACTCATGTCTTAAAAAACATGGAAAAAATAACCGTCTGAATATGGTGTTGGCAATCCATCTTAAAGTATGACTTTTTTTTACCAACAATTATATACATTTTTTTTAATTTTAAAACTTAAAAGATAATTTTCTGCAGTCACTTAATCACCAATGTGCTTATAAAAATAACGATAATATAGAATTTTTGTATGCTTTTTTGCATGTTTTGGGCTTTTTTTTTTGCTTTTTGGAACCCTTTTTGTTTGCATGTTTTTTATATTTGTTTTTTTTTTTTTTGTGTATTTGAAAGCTTGTCATATTTGTTATACAGGGGCATCCATTTAAAACCGCCGGCCTGGCAAGGCTGCCAGGCTGTTAACCCTCGTCAAAAGAAAAGGGTACAATTGTAAATTTTTCATTTTTAATATGCTTTAACTTTTACATTTCTTTAAATTTTTTAAAAATATCATGGGGGTTGCCCCTAGTAATAGGGCCTGGTTAATTTGAAGCCTTCAAAAGGCTATATGGATACAACTGTACCTTTGCATATTTTATGTGAAGAGAACCCAAGAAAACAAAATCAAATTATTTGACAATGAAGATTTTCTTAATTTAAGAAGTAGCAAACAATGTGCAAATAGAAAAAAAAACTAATTTAAAATATGTTTACTGAGATTTTTTGCATGAAACACATGTTGTATGTATCTTATAGTGAGTATTCATCACAGACAAGATTATTACAGACCATACATGACTTTCTTGTATAAAGTTATATTCTTGTTCACTTTGGCAACAACGGCTGAGGCTCCATGACTGCCATATTGTGCTTACAGTTCATTTTCTGGTTCTGCTATTACAAGAAGCATCTTCCCAAAACCATTTCTACTGCACTGCGATGGAAAAATTTTCTTATAACAAATTTATTTATATAAGTATGCTACTTTCTTAAACTGTGTCTTTTGGGATTTCCCCATTTTCCATTTTTAAATGTAGATCAATAAAAAATTAGAGTATTGCTTGAGTATTACATGTTTATTCCTCGGGAAGTGTCCATCGGTAAATGCCCATCAAAACATAAATGCTGTTTTTATTAGGTAATCTCTACGTCTATTTTCTACACTTGAATTTTAAGTGTTCAAATAGGTTTTAAATAGATGTCATATAAAATACAAAATTAATTATAAATTCGCTGTTGTAGCATTTTAGGCATAAAATTGTGTAATTAGCTTTTAAAGAAATTTTATATATACACAGGTAAGTACATTGTTATATGCAGATACAATTGTACCCATTCCGTCTGTTAACGTTGTTAAATCATACCGCTCGACGAGGGTTCAATATCTGTCATCTGAAGTGTCTTTTATTAACTGAAAGTTTTGCCAATTATGAATATGGGTTAACAACCGAAGATCGCGTAATAATAGTGGTTCAATCATGGCCACTTTTCGAGCATTATGGTCATCATAACCGACCAACTGTGCAAGGAATTGGCAAGATTACAAATAA
This sequence comes from Pollenia amentaria, assembly GCA_943735925.1. NCBI lineage: Eukaryota > Metazoa > Arthropoda > Insecta > Diptera > Polleniidae > Pollenia > Pollenia amentaria. The sequence goes on along the minus strand of OX031009.1, from coordinate 202,636,057 downwards.
ATGTTGAGACTGGAAAAGTTAGAGTTGTGTATCATCGCGATGGCACACTGCCAAAAATATCGCTTCTGTTACTTAAAGTGTGCCTTATAATAACAGTTTTTTTTTTGTTTTTGTTTTTTTTTTTTTTTGGCCTGCAATTGAAGATTATAAACTGGACGATATGTGGATTCAACACGATGGTGTCACGAGCCACACAACACGAACGATTTTAGCTTTATTGCATGGGAAGTTTTCTGAAACCTTATTTCACGTTTATTGACAACAATTGGCCACCAAGATCATGCGATATGACAACGTTAGATTTGTTTTGTGGGGCTGCGTCAAAAACCATATCTCACATTAGGGTTAAAGGATTATATAACGTTGGATAATTTTAAAACCATCGACTGCCGCAACCAATCTAGAGGTACTTTGAATGACATTGTATTTCGTTGGAAATCGCCATCGAGTAACAGCCCAAATTATTGCAATCATTTTATGATGCTGAGTGATGAATTGAAAATTAGCAGCCTCACTAAGCATGAGTGATAGAGATGTTAAAAAAATTAGCACTAAAAAAAAGTTTGATTTAAGAAAATCAAACTTACTCATTTGAGTGCAACTGAAAATTTTGCACTTCATCTAAAATCAGAAACTTGTTTTTTCATGATTAAAGCCAAGAGTTATTTCCTTAATGACGAAATTTCATTTTGCTTAATTTCCTTTGCTTATGCATATCATCACAAAAATCCAAAGCCATGCACACACAAAATTAAATTTTTAAAATTTTAGTGTTAGTATGTTTATATGCAGCTTTTTTGATTGCAAGTTCAAATTTTGCACTATTTGAATTGAGTGCAGATTTTATGCATTCGGTCGCCATTAGTGATAGTAAAAAAGTTAGCAATCCCACTACATTTTTTTTAGTGCTAGTGCAAAAAAAACAATCTGGTAAAGCTAGTACAAAATAATGCAAACAATTAATTTTTTACTTTTTATTTAGTGAGGGTGAAATGTTGATTTAAATCAAGATTTAGTGCACTACCCCCAACTATGGCAATCGCAAGCAGCAAGCATAATACTGAAATAAAAGTTTAATCGTAATCATAACTGTATGTGCGTTTTATCTAACTTAATTTTTGAAATCAAATAATAGAATACCCGTTATTAATATATCACTTGATAATTGTTAATATAACTACAAGCTCTGGTATTTTTCAAAATATGTACATTCAAAATATGTGCCCCGGTAGGCTAGCTGGTAGTGAGCTAGTCTATCAGTACCGGGGTTGCGGGTTCGATTCCCGCCAGAGACTCTGGTATCCTGCAGACAAGCGAAGAGTTTCGCGGGATTAGCGTAGGAATAAAAAAAAAATTTGGAAAATTACAGCAGTATAAAAAGTTTTATTTAAGTAAAAAGCGCAAAACAAACTACAACCAAAATTGATTAGTATATATCAGCGCTTACCAGCTACTTTCATTTGGGGTCCGTTTTTTAAAAAATCGCGGTCCGGAAGGTAATAAACTGAACTATTTAAATAATATGTTTAGATACTGCATCAATGGACAAATAAAACGAATGGGTTTCGGTGCATTATTTTATTAAATAATAGACAAATGCTTTGAATAAAAAGAAGTAAGTACTAATAGTTTTTACAATATTAATGAGAAAAATTACATTTTTAGTCTGGGACTATCCGTCTGAAGTTTGAAGAAAAGCTTGTGCAGGTTATTCTCATAAAATCTTGGAGATGTTCAGCGGCAAGCCTGTTACGAAATTTATTTTTAATGAAGTTCATCTTAGAAAATGCTGCTTCACAAACATATGTTAACCCAAACAAAGTTATAAATTTTTTTTAATTCTGTGTATTTATTAGCACAAACTAATTTTATCCAAAGCTCTTGACAAGAAACCAAGCTTTCCCTTGCCCTAAAGTTTAAGGTTCAGATCGTTGATGTGTTTAAGAATATCTGATAAGAAAGCAACGGAAGTTACGTTTTCTTTATCGCTAAGAAAACTTAAGTAATCGTTTGTTGGAGTTTGATCAATTTTGAAAATAAATGTCTTCAAGTCGTCTAAAATAGCGAAGAATCGTTGTAAAACGCAGCCTTTGCTTAACCATCTCACATTATTATGCAATAACAGATCGTCATATTGAGCATCCACTTCGTCAAGAAATATTTTCAATTCACGTTGTTTCAGTGCTGATTTTTCCCGAAGAAAATTTATTACTTTCATCACTCCTTGCATTGTTCTCTCGAGATTTAGATTGAGTTTGCAGCAAAGCACAGTTTGGTGAATGATACAATGGTAAGAAATCATCATCAAAGGCTGATGTCGAGACGATAACATTTCTCATGAATTGGTTGTTACATAATGTAAAATATTTTGTTTTGTTAACACAAGGTCCGCATAAAATAAGTCTAAGGTCCGGATCCGGACCGCGGTCCGCCAGTTGGTGACCCCTGGTATATATATATAATATTACCAAATATATTTTCTTTCAATAATCTGCAAAAATATTTTTATATTTGAAACATTTTTTAAATGTCTGCATTAAAAATGTCAAAACCACAAAACTCTTTCAAAAGCGTTGCTGCAATAAACAAAAAATAAAAAACAACATTAAAGTTATTCAAATTCCTTTTGTTTATTATCCTCTAATTAATTTAGTTTTTTTATCTCAATCTTTTAGGTTTTTTTTTTATCAAATTGTATTTCATTAAATTTTTTTTACTTTAGCAGTTTTTATAATTATTAAAATGTTAAAAGTTTCATATCAAACTATTTTATATATTTACATTTTAATTAATATAATTTGCCGCTTTATTTTGGCTAAGTCCTGCATATCCTTTCAACTTCCATTATTTATATACGCAGACTAAAAAATTATTTGTACAAAAAAAATTTACAAATTATGTGGCAAATTTTGTATAAAATGTACATAAAACTTTATGTAGAAAATTCATAAATAGATTTATTTTATATAAATTTTTAATATTTATAATTTTTTTTATAATATTCGCAAATATTTCGCATAATCCTAATGTAAATATATGCATAAATAATAAATATTATCATTATTTTTGCTAGTAATTGTTAAAACATGTATGTAGTATTTGTTAATAGGATTTCTATTTAGAAAATAACAGTGAAACTGGGATATGATGAATAGGAGATTTCAAAATTGGCGTTGGCTTGCGTCTTTAATACTTCATATGACTTTTTAAAGTGTAAACAACTTTCATCCACTCACGCTTATTCATTAAACGAAATTGTGTAAACAAGAAAGTTCAGAGTTGATAAAATAGGAGCATTAATCCATAAAGTTTATTACTAAGCTCAATAAAAACTTGAAAAATCATGGAAAGCCATTTAAAGAACAAGCCGCAGGGTTTCCCCAGAAGCAAGACAATTTAGAACCACACGAGTTAAAGCCAAAATACATGCCCAAAATGTTGTTTGGACGCTATTTAAGAGGTCAGTATTGCTTCGAATTATAAGGAATACATTAAAACTAACAAAAATACAACCTGCGAATATCAATTGCGTCTAGGTTAAGCTGCTGAAATGGAACAAGATGATCACAGGGGAGTATATCGAAGACAATAGATTTGGTATATTGCAGCATTAGCCGAAAACGCTTAGTACACGCAGAGAAAAATATGGTTGGGCGTGATTACGGCAACTACACTATGGTTATTGTAACAAGATATTGTTATCGTACTCAAAATATTGTTATTTTTATTTAATATCAACAATAGTAACTGTTAACATTTCAATGTTTATCGCAATTATAAGTTTGAGTATGGTTCACTGAGAAATAATAATTTTTATAGCAACTAAATAATGATAACTTTGAAAACATATTATATTCCTCACAACCATTTAATGATATTTAATAGCCCTAACATGATAACATTCTATACATGTACTCATAATGTGTTTAAGATGCAAACAAAATATCTTTACTCAAATAATATTTTGTTATCGCCATTTGTAAAATAATTTTTCATCATGTGTGTCATTTGTTTTACATATGCCTGTCGAGTTATTTGTTATTCAGTGGTTAAAGAATTAAAAAAAATTAGTTATAAAAAAATCCAAGTTTAAAGAAATTAAACAATAAAGTAATTGTAGGTACTTTAAAAAAAATTGCAAAGAGTCACAAAATAAAATATCAATGCTAAAAAAATTTTAAATATTGCCTGAAAGTGGTGCAAAAATATTGACCATTGTTTTGTGTTATATTAGTGAAAAAGAAGGAAAATTCTATAAAATAATTTATAAATAATTGCGACCACGACAAAAAAAAAGGTTAAAAATATTATGTTTAAAGTTGCAACATATTATGATGTGAAATATCTGTAACAGTTTTACGTTAAAGTTGTCAGTATGTAAATAAGCCTAAATATATATTAAAAATATTTTTCGGTTTTATATTTAATCTATATATATTATATATATTATTATGATTAACATTTCTTAAATTTTTATAATTAACATGATAATAATATGATTACTTGTTAACTTATTATGATTTACATGATAATAATATGATTACATTTAATTATAATATGATGCAATAAAAACAAATTAGAATTAAGGGAAAAATATTATGATGTAATACTACGAATATATTTGGTCATAATATGATTCAATAATAATCGTAATAAGTTCACTACAATTATGAATCTCATCATAATAAATTGCTCATAGAATATGTTTACCACAACCATGTTTTTTCTTTGCGTGTATATGCGATTGTATACATTTTACAAAAATTGTTCATTGTGATAACGTTCGGTCGGTCACATGTTACAATACCAGTTAATATCTAACTCTCTTATGCAAAATAATGTTAAAGTTCACATTAGTTCACCAACCATACATTTTTGATATTCTTAATGTGCTGGTTAACTAATGTGTACTTTAACTCTTTTTTACATAAGTGGGTTAGTATTTTAAAATTAGTGGTAGTGGTATTTATTTCGATCGTGACAAAACGCTCTTACTTGAATTCCGAAAAAAGGCAGTACTAGTATAAAAGGTCAAAGGTTACTGGAATTTCAGGGGGATTGCAATGTCTTTTAAACGCCGAAAATATATGAGACTTAAGATTTACTGACTGGTTCACCATATCGAAAATAAAATTTATTTTGCATATGGGTAATTCCATGTCAAATCGACCAAGAGTGGGACCCAAACCCCTTCGATTTGAATAAATTTGGTGTGAAGGTTCCTTTCATTATATATTAACGAAAAAACTCATTTAATTTCTTGGTGACGTAACATGACAAAAAGTTACTTTTCTTTAAAGGTGCCCACATTGAGGTCCAACAAAAAATTTAACAAATAAACATAAAAAACTTTTTCAATGTCGTTACTTTTTTTAACACCTAAAATCACACAAATCAGATTTAAAAAATACTTATTTCTCAAAATTACAATATTAAAATTATTTAAGTATTATTTTTTACAGGTTGCAGAAGAAAAAAAATCATATCTTAAAAATTTTTTATAAACCAAAAAAAAATTCTTCAAATAGTCAGGCTTAAAAAAAATTTAAACAAATAAATCCAAATGATCTCTTTCAAATTTATGGCTTAAAAGTTTTTCACTTTGAATTCATTATTCCTTAGTTCTACTGTTTTTTTTTTAAACATTTTATTATTTTATTTGGACTACATGTTATTTTAACCATATTTAGTTGTTTTTTTCTATCTCTGGTGAAAAGAAATGCTGCAAATATTGGCTTAAATAATTAATTCTAGTTATTATTTTCCCATCTTGTTTTTCCTTGTTCAGATAATTTTATTATTATGGGTTTTTTGTTGGACAAATTGAAATTATCCAACAAAAATAGTTTAAATAATTAAATAAAATTTTTGACATTTAATAATTGTATTAAATTTAAAAACAATTTAGTTTTAGAAAAAAAAAATAAGAATCAAGAAAATATTTAAATGGTAAATAAAAACTTGATAGCGGAAGGTGAAAATTAGAACAGTAATGTAGAGTTTTTAAAAAAATCTTGCGAAAAGTTTACAAATCAAATACAGGTCAAAGGTCAAATTTATTATTGTTTTTTTTTTATAAAAACGTAAAAAACTATTGACTTTTTTTGTAAAACTAAAAAAGATCTATTTCATTAGGTCTAAAATTACACTTAAAAATCAATTTTATCTTAAAATTCCCTTTGGGGCCAAAATGACCCTCTTAGAAAGTTGTTGAAATATTATCGTTTTGTTTTGTAAACTTCTGTAATGTAAAAAAAATAAAATCCAAATTTACCGTTTGATGAACATGGGTGACATAAATTATTCACTATTTTATGGCATTTTCGTTTCTGATACTAAATGTGGCCGACCTATTTTGTAGCTTTTATTAAGGGTGCCTCACTAGTTTGGTCGTTAAAAAAGTGTTCGATCTCAATACGAAATACAAAATTTTGGGCGAATAAAAAAGATTATGAGGTGTCTCAAAGCGAGTGAAATCATGAATAGTTAATATAAGGCGAAATACACTTTTTTTTAGCTTTAATCCCATTTTTTAAGTGTCGTAAAGTTTTCATTCTAGATGATAAATTAATCGAAATGTAGATAGCATTATGTTTTCAAAAGCCCAGTTAAAATTAAAATCCCAAACCACTTATGTGCCAATTATTACTTGACCGAATACAATTTTTATTCAAAAGAGTGAAAACTGTGAGATATGGAAAAGATTTTTTTTGGATGACGTTTACCGGTCCTAAGGTGATGTCAAAAACGGAAAAAAATTTTGTGGGTTTGTTCAAATCTTCAATTTAAAATTTGTGTGCAACTAGAATTGATTCTTCAACTTCTGGCAATAATCCTAAAGCCCATTATTAAAACATCGGCAGTAACTTCAAATTCTTTCTCATTTTATTGCTTTAATATTTTATTTTCTTTTGTTTTTCATTTTCTGTTTACAAAATGTATGCATTTTAATGAAAGTATGGTAGCATTGCAAGGAGAATAAGTGTCGATGTATATGTGAGAGTATAAGAAAAAACGTTCTCAAAACAAAGTAAATTTTATTTCACGACGTCTTTCAACGACAAATTTTTATGTCAAATTGTATTAAAAATGTGGTCTCCTCGACGCAGTTCTGTTTGCACTCTTAAGGCCATGTCAGATAAAACTTTTGCTTCGCGTTGCGTTACCGATTCGCTTTGACATCTAAGATAAAATATACATACTTATACGAAACATGTCACATAAAGTACTTTCAAAGCGGAGCGAAGCAAAAAGTTTACCAACTCTCATCTTTTTGCGGGCTTTGACAATTGGCTAGTATAATTTTCTTTTGTTTTTTAATTTTTTTGCCAAATTCAATTTCAAAAAACCGTCCAATTAAATTTTTAACTTTTATTTTTGTATCAAATAATTAAATGTACAAATTACCAACCTCTTTTATAAGTAAACAAACAATGCGTGAGTGTTGTCAAGGTTTTCATTGTGTTATACACCTTTTGCTTTGCGTTTTTCTGCCAAAGGTAGAAACATCACGCAAAGCGACAAAGTTTTATCTGACACGGTCTTTAATGATGAAACAGAATTGAGTCCTCAACTTCAGGCAAAAGTTCTAAAGCCCATAAATAAAACGTCGACAGTAACTGCCTTCTTTCTCATATCTTTCGTTTTCTTTTGTTTTTATTTTTCTTTGTTTACAATATGTATGAAACTGAAAGAAAGTATGGTAGCATTGTTGGGAGAATAATTGTCTCTATATGAGAGAATTAGAAAAAATTTTTTCAAAATAAAATTGATTTTATTTCTCGACCGCATTCGCTGGCATAATTTTATGTCAAACTGTATGGAAAACATCTTTCAGCCCCAGTTCTGTTTCATCATTTAAGAATACAAACGAAATTAAAATTATTATTTTTTGTTTCAAAAGCAATAACAAAAACGGCTGTTTTAACCCTTATGTGGTCTTCGGGTGAAATTTCACCCATTTTATGTATAAAAAATAAATATGGATCTAAATGAAACTTTTTTAAATTAAATATTTGCATTACTAACAATAACTTTTCTTTTTGTATATCTAAACGTTACAAAATTTCGAACAAGACCATCGGGATAATTTCACTCATTTAGAAAAACGTCTAAGTATTACCTACATCCGATTGAATTTGATGGATGATTTTAGTTTATTGCTTAGTGTTTAAATATTTAAATATTTAAATATTATTTTGTTTAAAAAATAAAATAATGAAACCTTGAATAAAGGAAAACCTGCTGTATATTTTCATTAAATAAATAGTATGGGTGATTTTTTTACAAGAAGAACTTTCCTGCAAGTTATTTTGAGGACAGTATAATGATTAATAATTCTGAATTTCTATCTAACCCTTTGATAAAATTAAGGGTAGAACACGTGATGCGCCAACAATTTTACAATTAATTTTAGAAAAGAACACAAGGAAAGGCAAAATGCACAATTAAGGTAACATTTATGCTAGAAATGTAATTACTTCAAGTTATTACAAAAAGTGTTGCCCTCAAAACCAGAAAGGAAACATTTCAGAATATGTAAAAGTGATAGCCAAATTTTAATTAAATCTCAGGATGTTATGTAAAAACTTTTTAAATATTCCCTACATGATTTTCAAAATTTTCTCAAAAATAAAAAATTTACCCTCATGGGTATACCTTAAAAATACTATATAAAATTAATAAAAAAATCGTTAAAGCTTCGTTCACAATGGCAGCAGCATTTTCACTTGGTGTTCACAATAAAGCAACATTTTTTTCACACAGATTTTTAATTAAGAAAACGTAAGGCACTTTTCCCCAGCACAATATTACGAATACGTATGATTATTTTTTAAAACATTTTGTTAAAATTTTCATTGAAAACTAAATAGCAAAATGATTTTTGGCTTTTCGTTTTTTAATGCGCAATATCATTTGGAGCTAAAACTTAAATTTACTGTGACAGTAGCAAAATTTAGTAATACCTACTTAAAAATCTATAACCGCAGAGAAGTGATGATTATATTAGAATCACATTTAATGTTTAAAATTGTTCTCCTACAAAGCTATAAAAAAAAGACGTAACCCTGCATACTTGACGTTATTTTTTATACATTATGACCAGTGTTAGTCGATTTGACTAACATGCCCGAAATTTGAACTGTTCATCATCAGTCAAGCCATAGAAAAGGTAACAATTTTCGTCGAAATGACTAATATTTATCATGCAGGGTTAAGCATTATTTCCTTATTTCCACAGTATAGATGCTACGGTATACCAGCTAGCAGTAAGCAAGTCTATCAGTGCGAGGGGTGCTAGTTTGATTCCCGCTTCGCTACAACGGCCTGAAATTCTTCGCTATCACTGCTCAGTCAATAAAGTTGGAAACTAATTTGTAATTGTATTTTTGGAACATTTAATAAATTTAAGCTAAATACTTATTTACTATTATTTTAGTCTACAATTGCATTGTATTTATTTATATTAAATCTACATTGTGATTTGTTTTTGTTTACAATTTATAAACTAGTGTTATCGATTTGCATTAAATACTTTTACAATAAATTAGATTTTGTAATTTTACAGCAATGTTTGCAAAAAAATAAATTCTACAAGCAAAAAAAAAATTAATCCGACTATCAACAGTCTTTTTTACCCCTTTTTGAGGGGCCTCTGTGTTTAAGTTTGACGATTTGGTAGACATTTTGCCATAAAGCAAAACTTCTTTTTGCTTGGATCAGAATTTGTTTCTGGTTTGATTTTTATAGTATAATTTTTCAAAATTCATGTAGAATTTTATAAAATACGAATTGAAGCTTATTTTACAATTTCTTAAAAAACTTCAATACAAATACACGATATAATACAAAAAGGACCAAATTACAAGACAGAACAACATCGAAATAAGTAAGAAAGTGTATTGTCGGGCAAGCTTGACCATTTGATACCCAACTGGGGAGATCGATTATTCGACTTATTTCAAAAACCGGTTTCCGAATATTCCGAATAGTTGCTATTCAAAAAAACCGGTTTCCGGTTAAAGATTTTAAAAATAACAGGTTAACCGGTTTTATTTCAAATTCATAAAATCACAAAAATCAAATAAGTTTCTGTAATAAAACGTTAATTTTAATAAAAACAAAACAATTCACAAAAGTAAGTAACCAACAAAATACATGGATATGACATAAGGTGTGTTCAGGCCTAACAAATATTTGACGATAAAATCCAAGAAAAGTGTGTATAAATTGATCAAACTTATGTTTTATTTTTTACAATTTCTGTTATTTACTAAACTTTATTTGTAAATGACGTTTTACACTATCACACAAGTCTTACGTGTTTTGGCGAAAATGTATCTCCGAACTAATAATTGTTTGAACAAAAACAATAAAAACAGAAATGACTGCATATTTTTCAAAATACGTAAGAGAAAAGAATGTAATAGTGTAGAGCAGCTTTAAGTAGATAATTGAAAGATGTAATTTGGAAACTGTTAAATTTATTATTCTCCAAAATCTATTTTAAATGAGTTTTAAACTTTAACCATATTTTTGAAAAGTTACAAGCAAAACCTCTTAGCCAGGCATATAAACGGTGGTTGAATTTTAAGGACCGATGTTGATTTTGAATTAAACACAAATTATTTAGGAAATTATTATCATTTCTTTTTATTATAATAATATTGGTTTGGTTCAATTATGTATGGAACAAAATATCGGCCAAATGGCCGCCGCGACCTCGGCGGCACACCTTTATCCGATGGTCCAAATTTTCGATGAGGCTGAGGCATAATTGAGGTTCTATGCCGTTAATGTGCCGAGATATCTCATCCCTTACCTCTTGAACTGTTGCTGGCTTACCGACGTACACCTTTTCTTTCAAATAACCCCAAAGAAAGAAGTCCAACATGATATTGGCGGCCAATTAACATCGTTACGACGTGAGACAACACGGCCATAGAATTTCTCGCGCCATTGTTTCGTTAGCTGTGTGGCAAGTGGCACCGTCCTGTTAAAACCACATATCGTCCACATCCATAAAAAGTTCGTAATCATCTCACTATAGCGAACACCATTCACAGTAACTGCCTGACCGGCCTCAGTTTGGAAAAAATACGGCTCGATGATGCCTCCAGCCCATAAACCGCACCAAACAGTCACTCTTTGTGGGGGCAAAGGTTTTTCGACAATCACTCTTGGATTATCATTCGCCCAAATGCGGCTATTCTGCATATTGACGAATCCACTGAGGTGAAAATGTGCCTCATCACTGAAGATGATTTTCACGATATGCATTTGGATTTGAACGCCCATTTTCATAATAAGCCTGAATAACTTTAACGCGTTGCTCGATTGTGTATCTTTCCATGGTTCAAATTGAGTTAGTCTGCAATTGAGAAATGTCAAATGAAATGCAGAAAAAAACTTGACGTTTAGGTGTTGTTCACATTCAACATCGGCCCTTAAAATTTAACCACCCGTTACATCAGCATTATAGAAACGAATAGTATTATGAATATGTTTTTGGTATGAAATATCTGTCCATTCGTCGACCACAATTTAAAACCTTCCATGGCCAATGTTTGATTTCTTCAATTTTGTATTTAAGTTCTTGGTGTTTTAATAAATAAAACTGATGAATTTTTTCCATATCGTTGACTGCGCCGAAATGTTGTAGTTTTAAGCATGAAGATATTCTAGAACTACTTAAGATTTTTTAGTGCCTTAACGGGAAATCCATCCTCGGCACGAAAACGGGCTAATATTTAACCCAATGATTCATTTTTGGCTGCGTATTTAAGAAAAGTATTATTTGTCGTCTCTTCAGAACAACTTCGAGCGGAGTTAAGTTTTATATTGAGCACATGAATGTCAATTATGTGGACTCATTAAAGCTGATTAATAAGTCGTGACATGGAAGAACCTTACTTCTTCTGTCTTATTAATCCAGTTCAAAATATCTTCAGAAATAACATCTAAATAAAAATACTCGTATATTCAATATTTAGAATACTCTAGCACAAATTACTATTTATTTTTTAACTGAAAACTTTCTGTAGTATTTTGAATTGTTTTTGTTTTTGTTTTTACAAGAACACACGCTTTTGTAAGCGATTTGCGTTTATATTGTTCATAATGTTTTTTGAGCATGTTTTTTTATTACATTTTGCTTTGTCATTATTCATAAAAACTTTAAGTTTGCCCAATATTCAGTTAGAAAAATACTTAAATTACGGATACATTTGCAACAAGAGTAAGGAAAACGTATATAAATTTCACATTATTAAAATAAACGGTTTATTAAACCAAAATAACCGGTTTAGTCGATATTCGAAAAATTTTAAAATAACCGACTTGGGCATAGCTAAACTTAACGGTTAAATAGCTAAACTAACCGGTCGAATAATAACCGTTTGATCTCCCTATACTACGGTATTTACAGAAAAATTTTGTATAGTATAGCCTGTTAGGGACCTATGGGCCAATCATGAACCCCGAAAAACAGAATTATCTTATAAAGTTTAGATTCGTATAAGAGTTTCTTGTGCCGAATATTACCTAAATGTTATCATCTGTATGAGTTTTGTACTTCTTAAAGCGATTTTGGTGAGGAGGTTTCTATGGGTCCTATGGTCAATACTCGACCTACCGGTAGAAAATTTTGCCATGACGTAGAAGCTGTTATAAAAATTACCGTCGAAAAATATTATATCAATTCATGGCATTAGATGATTTTTTAGGGAGTGGTATTTGTATTGAAGTTGAGGTCAAATGTCGATCCATTTTAAATTAATTTGGTAAGATGATTTAGATTGCAACAAAACGTTTTTAAAGATGATTTATTTGTAAAAAAAACTATATTCCGAAAGAGGGTATCGTCAAGCTATTCTTATAGTTCTTATAATTTTCGCTGGAGTTCGTCCTAATAGCAATCAGTACCAACAACCAAATTTCACCAAAATATCTCTTAAATGGCTACCTGTTATTTGCGCACAAGCTTTACATGGATACCAAGCCCGCCAGACGGACGGATGGACATTGTTATTTCGATTCAAAAAGTGATTCTGAGTCAATCGCTAGACGTAGAAAACGTGGTTTTAATACAAATATTCGTATATCTAACACACATCTGCACAAACGCATAATAACCCAGCGGTAAAAAGAAGTAGTAAGCAGGCCTTCTAGAAGGCCTTATTTGGCAGACACAAGGCCTTACTACCCCATTCCATACTCATACATTTTTTACACGCGATGTCCTAGCCAACCAAGGCCTTCTGCGTTCCCTTCCTCAGCAGGCCTGATTAGAGGCCTTCTTCAGCATCGCGTCTTAGCGATCTTTTATTCATTTTATTATTGTTTAATAAAAATTTAATTATTACCACGAGAAAAAAATGTAAACACCGCTTCGTCAAACAATTTTAGAAAAACTAATATAAATTTATGTACTTCTTTTTTCTTTCCACTTTTTTTATTTATATTGTTTGCTGTCTTTGGAATGTTTTTTTTTTTTTTTTTTGGTAACGGTTTTTCGGTTTTGCTGCTACAAACCATATTGCAATAATACACTTTGCTACAAACGTAGTAGGCGCACAAAATTTATGCATATATACGAAAACATAATTTAAAAAAAACGCATGAATGTAGAAGGGAGTAAGTAGGCCTTCCATAAGACCTTCCTGAGAAGGCAAGCGAGCATGAGTACTGGATCTAAAAAAAGGGCTAGGAAGGTCTTACAGAAGGCCTTATCATTTCAGACCTTCAAAAGTTTACCGCTGGGAAACTCTCTACTATTGTGGTGTGAGTATAACTAACAGCCGTACCTAAACAAGAGCGGAAGGCGTAACGTTTTCTTCCGCCTAGCTTCTACGCTGAGGTGCCATACCTAAACAAGAGCGTCAACGATTTGTCACGAACAGCAGTGTTAACTTTCTGGATTAATAAAATCCACATAATATAAATAAACAATTCTGATGAAACCGCTAGATAGTCTTAAAATAGCTGAAATTGAATTTTTTATTAAAAATAGAGTCCAACTTCACTATGAAACGCTCTGTCAAAATTAGATTTTCCAATTGCAAAGCGTTGACGCCGCACTATTTAGGGAAGCTTCATACAAATTTTATGAACATGACAATTTTTGACAACTAGAAAACGCTTGCCGCTTTTGTTTAGATACGACTGTAACTTTACAGGAAACATTTGCATCGTAAAAAAGTCCATTTCGGGCTCGTCGGTGACCGATTAAAAAAAGCCTCAATTGGATAAAAAAAAAATTAAACCCGGCTTTCTCCACTCAAAATGTTGTTTTGTAAATCTCAATATACAATTTTTTTTTAATAAAGACATTCATTTAATCGCATGGTATTAAAAACTAATTAAAATAATTTATTTACATGTTCGTATTTGCAGTATCAATATTTGTTTGGGTTTAAGTGGGATTTTTTACTGCATTATTCAGTGAATAATAAATTAAAAATTTATTATCAATAACTATTTCATTGTTGCACTGTTTTTTTTTTTATTGCACGTAGTCATAATTTATACTTTGCATCGCAGGTGGTAAATAAAGTTGTCAATTTAAATGTGACACCGAATTGTTGTGGTCAGATGAGATCTCAGATGACCCCGAGCTAAAAACTTGCAGTGATTTGACTGTGATAAATAAATGTCATACATTAAGTTTTTATTTTTATTATTATATTTATCGTTAAGCAATACTAAACATGTGGTTTTTTTAATACGATGATTTTTAAGACAAGTTTTTTTTTATTTGTAGGCGAATTCGAGAAAAAAGAAAGAGGGGCAGAAAAAAGACATGATTTCTACTCTTTGTATTTTTCCTTATTTAGTTTTGCTGTAATATTAATCTGGCACAAATTTTTATATTTTTTAGTTTACAAATGACTTTATAAAAGAGATCATATAAGTTAAATATCGTTTATAAGTTAAAAATCTACCCTGCAAAAGATTTCTTGAAACAGCAAAAAAGACATGTCTCAAAATGTATCATCTAAATGTAAAAAGATATTGTTAGCAGCTTAAAAAACAAATTAAAAAAATTTTTTAAATCATCGTATAAATGCCGCCCAAATCCATAGTAAAACAGAAACAAACAAATCTCCTGTTTCTGAGCAGATATTCAAATTCGTTATTTTACCAGATTGTCACCGATATTTTTAATCTGTTTAAAGTTGCTAAATCTGAGTTGCTAGGAATTTATTGTAAATATACAAAAAGCGATATCTACAATGTGAAGAAGAAAAAACTGCATGTAGGGACAAATTCCCTTCTACTGGCAACACTCTGCTAAATATTAATTTTTAGAAAAAGATAAATTCATGACTTTTTATCTAAAAATGTGACAATTTGTATATTATAGATCTCCTTTTTGCAAAAAAATTACTTATATAATTATAACTATATAATTAAAACTGTAGATTTGTTTGTCAAACCAGAGAAATATTCGGTCATGTTGTAGAAATCGAAATAAAGTGGAACTAAAATCGAACGAGATTTTATTTTCAATTACCTATAAAATCATAGAACTTACTTTACAGGTTCGATTGTGTCAAAAGGTACCTTTTTTGGAATATATGACATTTTGTGTAAACAAGTGACTTTTTGTGTAACACAGGACCTTTTCAAAAAAACTTTAATTGCCTTTTTGTGTTAAAGACTGCATTTTTGCTTAAAGTGACTTGTTGTGCTTAAAAGTGAATTATTTTGTAAACAGGCCTTTTGTATAAAAAGGTGCTTTTTTGCAACAAAGCTACATTTACAAAAAATTGCCCTTATGACCAAATCAAAACATTTCTTATCTTGACGTCATCTGGCTTCAATAGCCGAGTGAGTGAAGACGGCAAACCACACTGAAGATATTGTGTGGTTACAATCGAAACTAGTCTGTGCAACCTGTCTGTGAAAGCCTGGGTTCAAATCTCAGCGCAGTCAAAAATTAAAAATTATGAATAAAATTTTAATTGATTTCATGTTGTAAAATTCCTGTATTCATAAAAATAATTTAATGACAATTAAATTCAATGAACTTTAGCCTCATTATAATATAGAAATTTCGATTAAAAACCATTAACAGTTCAATAAAATAACCACAATACTAATTATTTCTAATCTTATTGGAAAAAATACGCTTTTTGACTAAAAAAAGTAAAAATTACTTATTGTGTCAAAAAGTAACCAGCCAGCAAAATACTCCTACGTTGTCTGAATCTGACATTTCTGGCAAATGTCTGACTTCATTCACAGGAACTTGTTCAGATTTCTGTCAGACATTGAATATATGTACGTACTGTCTAATCGATTTGACATTGATATATCGTGGAGAGCTTATGTACCGATATGTATAAGAAACTTCTGACTGAATTCATACATATGTTTTAAAGAGGTTTATTTTTTGTAGTGAAAATAATGACAATTGTCATTTAGTTGAAAATTAATGATGAAACAGAACTGGGGCTGAACGATGTTTTCCATGCAGTTTGACATAAAATTATGCCAGAGAATGCGGTCGAGAAATAAAATTAATTTTATTTTGAAAACGTTTTTTCTCATGCTCTCACATAGAGACAATTATTCTCCCAACAATGCTTGCCATACTTTCGTTAAATTTCATACATTTTGTAAACAAAGATTTAATAAATTTTTTTTTTTATTGAACATTTTTTATTTTTCGAATTTATTCTATGAGTTAAATTTCAGTTATGTATTTTATAAATCTTTTTGTAATAGCTCTATTCCTTAAATTTTTTTCGGTACATAAATATACTTCATTGCTATCCAACGGAAAGCTAAGGTAAAATGTTACAAGAGAATACAATATAATAGTCTGGTAGTGTATAAAGTCATTCCTAAAAAAAAAAAAAAATGAATAGAGCTATTACAAAAAGCTTTATAAAATACATAACTGAAATTTAACTCATAGAATAAATTCGAAAAATAAAAAATGTTGAATTTAATAAAGTTGCTTATGAAAAAGAAATAATTCCCAATATCTATTTTTTTTATTGTTTAAAGAAAAATATATCACAGGCGATTTTTTTTTATATTGTGTATATGAAAAGCACTCGGTTTTTATTTCATATAAATATTTATACACAATCAATCGGCTGTCATTTGGAAACAGCACATAAAATATTATCCGTATGTATGAATGTAGATTTAAAATTTTCAAATATACTTTTATTTTGCAATTAAATTAGCTAAAATGAATTATTTCAATTTCGAAAAACAATAAGAAGGTCGGCAAACACATCAGAATTTCCTTTGCCTTTTTTTGATAAGATATCCGTCAGATATCTTTCAGAAATTCCGGCATAAAACCCAGAATTTCCCACAACATGTCTGCCAGAATTCCCGTCAACCACTTCATACATAAATTTTTGGGTAAAACATACAAGTCCAGTTTTTGTCCGCAATTTTCCCAGATATCTGGAAAACGTCGGACGATTTTGCTGGCTGGGGTAACTTTTTGTGTAGAACTGTAAGTTTAAGGTGTAAACAAGAAACTTTTTTGTAAAACAGAAACTTTTTGGGGAAAAAAGAAACTTTTTTGTAAAAAAAAACTTTTTGAGTAAAAGAGAAAATTTTTTTGTAAAAAAGTAACGTTTTGTTGTGAAGAAATGAGTTTTTGTGCTGTTGAGTAAAAAACGTGACTTTTTGTGCATAATAAATGAAACATTTTGTGAAACAAAAATAAGTTTTTTGTGTATAAAAGTGACGTTTTGTGTAAAAAGTGACTTTTTTTTTTGGTAAAAAATGTTTTTTTCTTTTCAGTATAAAATAACCTCTTGTTTAAAAAAGAAAATTTGTATGTAAAAAAGGGACTTTATTTGAAACAAGTGATTTTTTGTGCAACCAAGTGACTGTTTGTGTCAACGATTAATATTTTGTGTAAAGAAGTGACTTTTTTGTAAACATGTGCCATTTTGTGTAATGAAGTGAGTTTTTGGTGTAAAGAAGTGATTCTTTTTGGGTAAAAGAGTTTTTTTTTCAGTAAGAAGTAACTTCTTGTTTAAAAAAAAAAAATTTTATGTAAAAAAGTGTCTATTTGAAAACAAGTGATTTTTTTGTGCAACCAAGTGACTTTTTTGTATCAACAATGGCTTTTATTTGTAAACAATTGATATTTTGTGTAATCAAGTGACTTAGAGTGCAAACAAGTGACTTTTTGTGTAAAGAAGTGACTTTTTTGTAAACATGTGCCTTTTTGTGTAATGAATTAAATTTTTGGTGTAAAGAAGAGACTTTTTTTGTGTAAATAAGTGATTTTTTTTTTCAGTAAAAAGTAACTTCTTGTTTAAAAAAGAAAATGGTTTAAGCAAAAAACAACTTTTTCTGTAAACCAGTGAATTTTTTCTGCAACCAAGTGAATTTTTGTGTCAACAATGAATATTTCTTGTAAATTGGCTTTGTTTTGTAAGCAATTGACTTTTTGCGTAATCAAGTGACTATTTGTGTAAATAAGTGACTTTTTTGTAAACATGTGACTATTTGTTTAACGAAGGGACTTAAAGAAGTAACTTTTTCCGGTAAATTAGTACTTTTTTGTATTAAAAAGTGGCTTTTTGTGTTAAAGGGTGACTTTTTGTGCAGAAGAATGAGATATTAAAAGTAAAACGATGACTTTTTATGCGTATATAAAGAGTTTAGATAAACTTGAAACATAAAAATCCACTCTGTTTTTATTATAATTTGTAAAATAATATTTCTTCGCAGTAAATTTTCAAGCTCAAGGTCAATTTTATAAAAAAAAAATATTTATTATTAATCCAATATATAGATATCCATTGAGATAGCGAAATATTGGACGAAGAATTTATATTAAAAGGGTGGAAGAATAAATAGTTTGTAAAAAATTATCTCAAATCACAAATTTCTCCAGGCATGGGCTTTCAAACTCTCTATTAATAGTAACGTCCACTAAAAAGTTAAAGAGTTAGATGTGAATTATATTGTGTAGGGTGCACAGCAACCATTTAAATATTTATTAACACATTAATAGCTTTTAATATTTTATTTAAATTTAAATGATTTTTATTGTTATAAAGTCCACCAGCTTTAAAAAAGTTGAATGTCATACACGATTCTATTGCCACAAAAATAATAACGCAAAAGAAAAAAATTATAATACAATTTACAATTATTTCTGCAATTTTTTTTAAATTTTTTTCGTTAATAATTTCAACATTGTTGTCACACTATTTAAATATTTTATTATTATGACCTTTTTTTAATGCAACTGAAGAAACGGCAAAAAAAATTATTAAAATGTTAAAACCACGAGTTTAAAATTTTTTTTCTTTTTCAACTTTTTGTTAAACAATCAGGCTGTTTTATTTTATTTATTTATTACAAATAAGCCATATTATGGCCACACTGAATGTTGCCAATTCAGCAAAATAATTCGCATTCAAGTAAATTCTATATAAATAGATAAATAAAATGCTAAAAAAAATATTAAAATGGGCAAGAAAAAAAAACATAAAAAAAAATAATAATGTTAATAATTTGCTTTTTTTTTTGTTGCTTTTATTGTGCACGATTCTTTTTTTATGTGGAATATAATACAATTTTTTTAAATTAATAATTTTATGGGTTTTTATTTAGCAAACATTTTTAAAAAAAAAATAAAGAAAACAAAGTGCTTAAATGTGCATTCATATTTTATTTAAATTGAATTTTATTTAACTTTTTTTTCTTATTTTTGTTATAATAACAAAACCTTAGAATCGTTCAAAAAAATTATATAAAATACTGGCGGGCACAGAAAATTGAATTTTGCATAGTTTTTTGTTTGAAAGTTTTATCTTTTATGACAAAAGTGGTAAAAATCACAAATTATCAGTCACTACAATAGATTAAAGAACTGCACGAATAGCATAAAAAAATCACACATCTGAAATATTTACGGTATTAATAAATAAAAAGACTGGTATTATGCTCTAATGGGGTCTATAGATGGTCAAATGCTTGTCATGCAGGCGAATTCACTCGTGTACGTGTGCTGGACGTAATATTCGCCGTTTTTTGATTCACACATACAAACACATTTTCACTAATACTACCATAGCACTTGATGAGAAATGCTTGAACGTGTACAAACCCCTTAATGCATTTCAGGGATGATCTTAAATATTATTAAACCAAATCAAAACGGCTGTTTACTCTATATTGTTCAAACAATCATGACGGTCAATTTTAATTTATTTAAGAGCTTTGTATTTCAAACAAACAAATGCTATGGTGACTTTAACGAAAAAAGAAAAAAAAATGGTAAAAGGTGACTTCTTAAGTAACAAAATACTTTTTATGACTTTGTATTAGGGTGTAACGAATACCAGTATATCGGCGATACTTAACGGCCAAAAACACTTGTCAAATGCTTGTCATGCTGGCGAAAACTCGTGTCAGTGTGCTGGACGTAATATTCGCCGTCACACATAAAAACAAATTTTCACTAATACTTCCAAAATGCTTGATGTGTATTTCCCCTCTAAGCAATTGGTACAGTGCTTATCGATTTTCTACGAATTTTAACTAATTCGGCACATTTGATAGTTAAGCTGTAGATTTTTCGTAATTTAACAACAACAAAATACGTTAGAATCGAATTATGTGTTCTTAAATTATACTTTTTCGTTACTTTAAAGAGTTGTTCAGATAATTGTAACAGTAGGTGCGTTTGTTTACTTTTCCAGTAAAATCCAGTAGTTGAGTAAATTTTGGGCAATATGAAAATTTTACTCTCAAAAATGGCTCTTGCACAAAAAAGTAAACGAACGGAAAAATTGCAAAAACGTGCAGGTTAATTCAAACAGCTGATCGCTAAAAAGCTTAGTGTTGTAAAATATGTGTTGTTTAGACTACCCAGTACATAATGTTTTTGGTAGTTGATGAAATGCATTGTAATGATTATAAATTCGTAGCAATTTATTTTTTAAATGAGCTTCTGTGCAAGTTTTAAGACTTGTTTATTTTGTACATGACTTTTAGTTTTGTTTCTTGTTGAATTACATACGAAACTACATCAATATTTGATATTTGGTACCCTCAATAATATGCAATAAGAAGTAATCATATATTCATTAGCTTTACATCTCTAAAATATTAATGTAAACAAAAACAAAAATAAGTAATATTGAACAATTAACACAAATTTTACCATGGATGCCAAAAAAAGAAAACTTAATATTTCATGCTCTCCCGGAACATTTGGGAAGGTACAGTGGTAAGTAAAATTGTTTAGGATGTAATAAATATTTTTGGTTTTTGTTGCACTTTTAATTCAGCTTTTGTTCTTTTAAATGTTTTTATTACAAGTTGTATGCTTTTTGTTTGCTTACTTTTGTTTGTTTACTTAAATGAAACATATGTTTTTGTTTTCTACTGGTTTTTACTGGTAAAAAATTGTTCAGTAAAAATTTGCAGACTCTTTGCTTACAACTGTCACTTTACTCTCTCAGTAGATGCTCTCTTTTGCAAATTTTTGTGTAAGCGAACGCATTTCAGTAAAATCCAGTAAAAACTTGCACAAATTTGTGCAAATTTTGGGTTAAACGAACGCACCTAGTATAATTACAATATTGAACATTACCCATATTATTAGGACTTATTTGCAACAATTTGCTGTTAAATAGTGAATACTACTTAAGAAAAATGAGTAAAAGAGGACAGTTTGTATATAAATTGCAATGTGATCGGTGGTACGTGCGTGTGAAATAATATAAATTTATAAAATTATGTAAAATAAAGTGAAATTTTAGATATTTGAAGAATTAAATAGTTATAATATTTTACTTAAAATTAGGATACCGCGAAATCTAAATATTACCGAAAAATGTTCTAGTACACGAAAGTCGTATAAATTCAGTGTACAAAACAGGCCATAAAGCAGTAAAAAAAATATTCTAGTTATAATATGATTTTAAGTTTACAAAGTAAGTGTAATTTTTTTCTGTAATTTCCTTCAAAAAAATTGGTCCCCATCAGGATTTTAAATGTAAAACATTAACAGACATTTTAATCAAATGCACTGTACATGTTTTAATATTTGTAAAACTTAAGGCTTATTTATTTTCTATTTTACTGAGACTTTCCCTACAAAATCAAGGAAAGATAAACAGTAAAATGGCCCTCTTTTTCTTATAAAGAACAATAAGAAACAATTTAACTTCAACAGAGTACCTTTTGTAGCAAAAAGCGATACTACTTAATTTTTAAAATTAAATAGCTATAATAAGTACTCAAAATTAGAACCCCGCGGAATACAAATGTAATCGAAAGTTTTAGCACGCGAAAGTTGTTTGAGTGCACAAAACAGCCCAAAACTTATGGTGTTTTCTTTTCTAAAAAAAAACCACCTAAATACTAAATCGGACCGCCCTGTTTTTAATAGCTGACATAAAGTTTGTTCTTCAAAATTTAAAAAAAAAATATACATAAACCAAAATTTTTTAATAGATTGATATTAAATAAATAATTAAATGAACAAAATGAATGACGAAATTCTAATTTCTTTAGTTTGTTTTTTATAAAATATGTAAACAAGAAAATACCTTTGCCAGATGGCTGATTTATTAACACCAAGTTTTTCAAATTTCTTGATTTGAAGTTTTTTTTCAAAAACAATTTTATAATACCGAATCCACTTAAATTTTATATCACTGACAAACTATCATTAATAATGTAATACTTTATTATGTTTTTACTATTAAATAATAGAAAAAATAACTATTAAAATTTTAATTTAAATTTTTACTGTCCTGATTAGAGGCCTTATGCCATTAGAGAGCGAAGCATTTTTAAGAAACGAACACAAAATTGCATTTTTTTAAATAAAATGTCACAGTTTTTGTAGAAAAGAAAACACCATTAGTCTTCTCTTAGATTTGGTAAATTTTTAATAATTTCTCATGCATTCATTTTTTTACAGCCAATGAAAGTGAAATTAAAAAAAATTAAATTAATAGATGCCTTTTTAAAAATTAACAGCCGTATTCATATAGCCGTATGCTAACTAGAATGCCGATTAAGCTTAGCAGCTTGTTAGCACAGAGTTTATTCATAACCAATTTTATCCGTCTGCTAACTTTTAATAAATCAACTCTGAATATTAATGATGCCACATTATATTACTCAAAAATGCAACACGCTTTGCTTTAATCATCGCTGCTTTTGTCATTTCATTTTTTCCCCCCCTCTTAATATAAAAATTTGAAATGTTTTAAAATTAAAATTTAAATTTATTTATAAAGGGCTGCAAATAAAAAAAAAACAGTGTATTAAAAAAAACAAACAAAATTATTCAACATTAAACGGCTGTTTATCACAAGTTGGCATACGTTTGGCAGCTTGTTAACAATAGTTTAGCAAATCGTTAGCCAGAGTTTGGTAAGTGTTTTATGAATGAACTTTGTGCTAACTTCATGCCAAATGTTCGTTATGAATACGGCTGTAGATTGATAGTTGCCTTTTTTAAAGCATATTAGTGATTTTTTTAAATTGTTTGTTTATTTAATGACTTTAAAAATTTTTGTGGAAAATTAGCATTTATATTTAATTTTTTTAGTGAATATCAATGTAATCAGTGAAGAAAATTTGTAAAATAAATTTTGTAAAGCAGTAAAAAAATATCCTTGTTATAATATGGTGAAAGTTTAAAAAGTTAGTGTTAACAACAAATTTGTGATTTTCTGTAAGTTCCTTTAAAAAAAATTATCCACAATAGGTTTTTAACTTTAAAATATTGACAGTTATTTTGATTAAATGTTCTGTAGATCTTTTAATATTTGTAAAACTTTAAGTTCACATATTTTTTATTTTACTCACATTTCCCTTACAAAAGCAAACAAAGATAAACAGTAAAATAGCCCACTTTTTATTATTAAGAAAAATAAGAAAAAATTTAACTACAAAATAGTAGTTTTTGGAGACAAAAGCGATATTACTGAATATAATTTATATTAAACTACCAAAGCCCTCTAATTCGTCATAAAATATAGACACTAAGTGGATTATTAATGTAAATATTACCATAGTGGGGCACTTCTTCCCAAACGATGTAACTACATCAATAAGAATTGAATAGCAAAAGCGATAGATTTTTGCTAAATGGGGAAACTATTTAGTTTATTTTTCAATCGAAATTGTTTGCAGGATTAATAGGTGTATTTGGACCTTTAAGGTTTGCCGATATATTTACTGTCAATATTCCTAAATTTTTTTTTTTAATTTTGTACAGGTATATCGGCGATACTTATAATTTGCCGATAAATCGATATAAGTGAAATTTAATTCTCGATACGACGATACTTCTTAATATATTTTTTTTGTGTTTTTAAACAAACCATTAAATTATCAATGCTTTTTTTGCATAACAACTAATTAAGCTACCAAAAGAAGAGCAGTAAGAGTTTTTTTAATCATGAAAAGTCTGCTTCCAATACATTTTCAATAAAACAAAACGACATAGCGATCTCTTTTAATTTGTCGTAAAACTGTATGAAAATGAGAAGTTTTGACATAAAAAGTAGCTCAGTTAGAGAAATAAAACATTCAAAAGCAGAGCATAAAATCAAAGCAAAATAATGAAATTCTCTCTTTTTATTCTTAAGCGTTTTGCTTTATATTTCGGTCAAAACCTCAAACTGGGTTTTTTTAACCAAAAAAAAAAAAAATATTCTACATTAGAGCGAACACTTCAAAACAAATTTCGATATGGATATAAAGAAATCTATTTTCTGCCACGCCCACTTCCCTAATGCGGCCTACTTTCTGGTAGATGTTATGCATTAACATCGAAGCGATTTGTACAAATTTGGACACTGTTACTGCTACGATTCTCCAGATATAAAGTATGGGCCACTCCCACCTTTCCAATTCCGCCCTTATTTTGCCGGATGGAGTGTTCTGATACCCAAGATGATTGTACCTTATTTAGAAGCATTGGCTCTTGCCATTCTCCAAATATAGAGAAATCTATATTATTTTTAGAGGGGTTTTGTACAGCTAGGTGTGTCAAATTTGGACAAATTTTCTCTTACCCTTTTATAGATATAAATAAATCTATTTTTTTTTTTTTTTTTTTTTTTATTTTTTTTTTTTTATTATTCCCGCCCACAATTGGCAGAAGTTTTATATTAATAACGAAGATATTTATGCCAAATTTGGAAGTTTTTTTACCTTGCCTTTCTCCAGATATATAGAAATTTGTGTTGTCCAATCCCGCCCACGATTTCTCGGATGTGGTGTATTAATACCCTAGACAATATAACCATATTAGGAAACATTGGCTCTTGCCATTTTCCAGATATAGAGAAATCTATAATATCTTTGTATGGAAGGTGCCACGCTCTCTTCTTTAATCCCATCAAATTTTTTTAGAGATTGTGTATTGATAACCCAGCTATGTGTACCAAATTAGTACAATATTTATCTTACCGTTGCATATATATAAAGATATCTAGTTGGCGCCACGCCATCTTCTCCACTCCCACCCACATTTTTTTAGATGTTGTGCATTGATAACCAAGATATTTGTACTAAATTTGGAAACTTTAGCTCTTGCCGTTCTCCAGATATACAGAAATCTATATTGTCTTTGTAATGTGCCACGCCCAATTAAAATTTCAAAACATATATAGCCTATTACCTTCCCGGACATGCGCAGAATAAGAAATTGTATCTGCATAACATACGAGCACACAAATATTACCTTTTACATACATAAGATGTGATTTTTATTGACAAAAGTACCTTTTGTAACCAAAGTACCTTTTCTAACAAAAAGTACTTTTAGAATAAAAAGTACTTTTATAACACAAAGTCTAATTTTTATAACAAAGAATAAGAAGATGAAAATTTATCATAAAAAAAATATATTTATAACAAGAAGCATCTTTTGTATACCAGAAAGTAACTTTTTGGAAAATGTTGATTCAAAATGTTCATAAGTCGGGCTACTTCAGAAATTTAAGATACTTAAACACAACTGCCTTTAAAGCTTATCGTAGGGGGCTTTTAAGCAATTACCATAAAAAATATTTACAAAGTTTGAAGTATTTTTATTCTCCCGTCTTTTTTCCCCCGTTTATTTTGTTTTAATTATTTATTTTTATAATTGAATGGAATTAAATTAAATTTTTGCTGCATCCAACAGCTGCTGTTGTTTTTGTTCACATTTTTTTTAGAAATGCTTTGATTTTTATTACTGCTGCGCATAATTCAAATAAAACTTGAATGTGATTTAAAAACTTTTTTAATTTTGTGTTTTCCCTCAATGAATGATTTTTTTTACTGGTCTATTTATTTTAAACATTTAACAAATTAGTGTTTATTTGTTTTTTTGCTGGTTGCAGAGTTTTTATCTTTGATGGGCAATTGAGCAAAAGTGATTTTATTTCGGGCAGTGCTTCAAAAGTGTTTTATTTTTGTTGTGTTTCTCATTATTAATTTAATTATTTATTTGCATAAACAAAGATGTGTTTGATGATGAAAAGTATTTTTTTTTTTTCGTTAATTTGAAAATAAATAAAAATTATTTAACTTATTTATTATTGCTCTGTACATTTGTGAAGAGAAATGCAGGTTTTGTTCGCTTGAGTGTCTGTTTTTAAGTGTGATTATGTTTGTGTTTGTTTTTATGTTTTCAATTAAAATTTATTAAAATTTAATTTCAATTTATGCATTTTATGGGTTTTTTAATGACATAAACATTTTACAAATTAAATAATTTCTTTACCCCGCAGCAGCAGCCAAGTTCTTTCACACACAAAACTCAGTCAGCGAGCTGACAGCGCGAAGTACTCTGGCAAAAAATTGCTGAGTGCCTATTAAAGTCATATTTATATTACATGTATATGCATTAATATGCATGTTGTTTTTGTAGCTTTAATTTAATATTTGCCTGGCATATTTTGCTGTTTTTTTTTTTATTTTCAGAGATGTGTGTAAAAATCAGCTGGAGCTGATGTGTCGTTTTGCGTTTCAAAACTGCTCTGTGTTTGTGGAGTTTTTTTTTGCTTTTTTTATTTCAATCCATCTATAACAACATGAAAATTCAATAAACATAAGAATTGCAAAATTATGACAAAATTTGCAATAATGTCACTCTGTATGGCAGATCGGCATGCGCATGCTGAAGAAATTGCTGCACAAAAAACGTTCAAGTTCGAGTTTGAAGTTCTTAAGATGTTTGTGATATGTTTGTAGTTTTTAGTACCCTACAGTTCAACAACAACTAACATGATTTGTAAAGCTAACATACAGAAAACAATTTGAAATTTACCGTTTTGCTTCGAAACAAAAAAAAAAAAAAAACAGGCGTTTAGGGTAAATTCTAATGTAAAAAATATTTTTTATGTAAAACGCGTAATTTTCTTTATATTTAAGTGAAATTAAATTTTTTTGTTTTTTTTTGGAAAAAGTACATTTGTCCGTTAAAAGTGATTTAGTAAAGAGGGACTTTTTTTGAAAAAATTGCATTTTCTGTAAAAAAACAAGTGACTTTTACTGTAAAAAGTAGCCCAGCAAAAACTGATGCTTCCACGGAAGCAGTAATGTAAGGGAGAATTCGAAGTGAAGCGCTTACACTTATATGAAACATTATATGATTTTTGTTTGGAGTTCCTCGCGTAGGAGCTCTGATTTGAAATATGCCTATTGCACGTCTTAAAAACGGACATGATTTACGTTAATAAATAAAGTGAAAAATTTAAGCATTGGAAAAAATTGTATTTCAGCGTTTGAAAAACTTTTATACATCCAAAATATTTTTTTGGAATAGGAGGGTTATAGATTTATATAAAATTATATTTAATTGCTGTAAAATCTAATAAAACTTTTGTATTTTTTTATCAAAGAAATAAAGGATTTTACTGTTTCATTGAAGCATTAGCAAATGTTACCTTAAAAAACTATTAAGCATAGCATTTAAAGATTGCCGGATTATATGCCTTAACTTACAGCACTAGAGCAAGGTCGTCATTTTGAGAAGCATAAAAGGAAACGGGTGGGTTGCAGAATTCGTATTTACTGCTTCCAAATCTTGAAATATTTTAGCTGGAAGCTTTTCATAAAAATGGTCTTTTCTAAGAAAAGATGGTGCGTTTCTATCGTAGGGTGTCAAAACATCATTCGTAATTAGTAGGGCGTGGAATTTTATGCAAATGCATCTTTTTCCTCAGAGGTTTTAATTTTAAGTGAATTACCCAGCAACAACTTAATTTACAATGCTTCTCTTAATGACTTCCTGAATTCATTACTTTGTAGATGTATTCGACACTTTTTGCATTATTAGTTATATATTAAATAATAACTTTCTTATTACTTATTACTTAAATAAGTCATAATTATAATTATGATTGCGGTGATAATAATATAATAAATTAACTATAACGTGCTTAAAAAAAGTATAATTGGAGGTGACTTTAACGAAGAAAGTATTTTCTTTGTGTCGACTATTATGAGAAAGGAAAAACCATATATAGGGATCTTTTCCTACATTTGGCAACACTGATTCGTTATTAACTTTTATCCCTCTTCGTGAGGCTACAGCCAGAATTTTCATGTGAAATACTACCATCAGAGAAGGGTGTAAGCAGGGCTGTGGAGTCGGAGTTGAAGAGTCGGAGTTGAGGTTTTTGTACCGGAGTCGGAGTCGCAGTACCCAAAAAAATGCTCGACTCCGACTCCAACATTTTTCGGCATAAAAAATTAAAAAAAAATTCTAATATTTTCCAATATAAAAATTCTTCGAAATTGGCGATGCAATATTTTGCAGATCAATATGAATAAGTAGATTTTAATTTATTTTATGAGGAATAGTTGATTCAAGTACTTTACTATTTAAGTATATTTTTTATACGTGCGGGAAAAAGTCTAAATTACATTAGCAAAACTTATACTCAGTTATTGATCTAGTTGAAAAAGATGTGTGATTTTTTAAATAATTTACTCATGCTAAAAAATATTAATGACAGGAATTGCCAATAATTTTAATATCAGAATTTTTTAACCATCGACGCTGAAATATTTTCAACATTGTACAGAATAAGTGTTGCTATAGCGCATAAATACTAGTATGTATTAGAAAAATTGTGACGTAAACTTATTTCTCTTTTGTATAGAAACATCTTTATCGGCCTGCCTTTAATTCCTACCATAACATTCATGTTTTTCTTATGCACATTACGCGGGGATTCCCATAATTCGTTTAATAAAGATGTTTCTACACAAAAGAGAAATAATTTCACGTCTCATTCATTTCGCATCACGGTTAGAGTAGGAGTCGGAGTCGTGAGTCGGAGTCGGAGTCGCACTTAAAAAATTTCAGCGTTTGGAGTCGGAGTTAGTACTGTTTTCGGACGACTCCACAGCCCTGGGTGTAAGTCATTCCAATAAAACACTATAGCCAGCAAAAACTTAACTTACAATGGGTCTTTTAATGACTTCCTGAATTCATTACTTTATAGCTGTATTCGACACTTGTTGCATTATTAGTTATATATTAAATAATAACTTTCTTATTATATCTTAAATAAGTCATAATTATACATAAAAAATAATACTTTAATATAATGATTTAAATCAGTTATTATTATATGGTTTTAAAGAATTATTTTAATCAATTTGCAATATATTCCATTAAAATTTGTTTGATATAAAGTAATATTATAAATTATTAGTTGTTTTTGCTTGGCTGTAGGTCCACGTAAATAAATAAAATAAAAAATAAAAATTCGTGATATTTTCGTTTTTTATATTTTTATTCTTTTCCCAATATTTCGGTAAGCATCGCTAACCATCTTCAGGGGTCTGAATAAATAAATACAATAATAATTATTATTAACATTAAACAAAAAACAAAACATAATATTACAAAGATAATTACATGTAAACAATTAAAAATATAATAAACACAAAACTTCACAATAACACTTGTGCCACTTCTTATTAAATTTTATTAACTAAATCTATTGTATCGATCGTCTGTTGTTGTTTACTAATTGTCTGTATATGTGTGCACAATTTTTTGTGTCTTGTCGGTAATTTAGACGAAGCTGTGGATTAACATCAATAATATGTAGCATCTCTAATGTAAATCTGCTCGAATAATTCCTCTCTTCCTGTAATATTTTTACTCCTTCAAAATGTGGTTTGTGATTTTTCAACGTACAGTGGGCTGCTAGCGCAGTTTTTTGTTCAATAGGTTTTTCAATAGCTTTATGGTCAGATTTGTGCGAAGATATTCTTGTCTTAAGTTTTGGTTTTGTCGTCCCAACGTATACTTTATCGCATATATTGAGCCCGTCACCACTACAGGGAATTTTATATTCCACATTTGACTTGTCTTCCTTTTTAATTTTTGATTTTGTTTTACTAAATAACTGATTCATAGTGTTGTCCGTTCTAAATGCTAGTTCAAATTTTTCTTCGTCATAAATATCTGAGTTTTTCCATCTTTCCGAGAGTCCAGAAACATATGATATGCTTTTATATCTTTTCGGTTCTGTTATCACCTGTTGCCTGTTGTTTTTTGCACGTTTTATAAGATATTTAATTGTTATTATTGGGAAGTCATTCATGGTTAAAATATTCGTTATTTTTGTTATATTGTTTTCATGGAATTCCGTGTCACTTATTTTAAGAACTCGTCGTAAGAAATTCGATGCTGTATTTATAATAATTCTTCTGGGATGCTTAGAATAAAAATTTATCAATCGTCCCGAGGCTGTTGGTTTTTGATACCAATTAACTTTTAAATTGGGTACGTTCATAAGACGTAGCTGTTGAGCTCAACTGCTAGAAAACTGTTGACAACTGTTGAGCCGAACATTTTCGTCTTAGAAACGGCATTATGAGTATAATGCAAAATTAACAGCTGATAAACATAAACAATTGAAAAAAATAAAGGTTGAGGTTGAGCACAACATGTTGACTTTAGGTAGCTAAAAAATTTTATGATGGAATAAATGGCCTCAAATACTCAACTGTTGTGTTGAGCGAAAGTGCTCAACTATGCGTTTCTAAGACAAACACTAAACGGTTACACAACAGTTACGCCTTATGAACGTGCCCATTGTTTCCTTTTCTAATAGCAATTGCGTCTAAGTATGGCAGTTGGTTGTCATTTTCTTCGTCCTAATATTATAAAATTTTAAGAATAATTTCGATGTAAAATACATGGAAAATCAATAAAATGTATGTAAATATGTGTATATATGTACATAAATATGTTCCAAAATTACCCCCACAATATATTTTTGTTATTAGAACACTAGTAGTGACAGCGATCTAATGTAAACGATGTTTTTTTGAAGAACATAATCAGGCCTGCCACAGAAATTATTCGTAATGGTTTTGAATCCGTATTTTCATTTCGATCGATTTTCGTAATTCCGAGAAATTTAAATTTTTTTTATTTTTAAGTTAAATGTGGCAATATTGTGCAAACCAAACAAAAACTTTTTCGATCGAAAAATTAAAAGTGATTTCAATCCGAGAAAATTTATCGGTTTTCGTTTTCTGAAGAAGCTTTCTCGGAATTAAAATAACATTCGATCGAAATTGATTTCTGTGACAGGCTCGTACAAATTTACATATATTAATGCAAATATTGTTATTACACAGAAAAAAGTGTTTTATCAATTAAAAAAATGGTTTAAAAAGTATTTAAATTTAATTAATGTGATAATTGAATCAATTATTTTTTTAGTTGAAAGAATATTAAAAATTTACTTTTGATTTAATTAACATTTTGGTTAATTAAAATATTAATTAAATATTAATTGACTTTTTTCGTTCAAAATAAAATAATTTAAACGTGCAGAATTGTTGTTGGGAATTGTCAATATTTATTTTAATAAATTAACACATTGTTTGAAATGGCAAAGTTTTTTGATCATTTATTGAAAATATTTTTTCAAAATTTTTAAATTTTTAGTAATCAATATAATCATTTTGGTAATAGGTGCAAAATCAACAACTTGTTTGCTTGATATTATGAATTTGGAATTTGTATTCCCAAAATTAACTTTTAAATAAAAATTTTATGTTTGTACGAATAATTAACTTTAATTCTATTAAAATTTATGTCAAATTTAATAAAAAAAAAAACAGTTTTTCAGTTTTTCTTTAAATAAGAAATGTATATTTTATTAATTTTGGATTTTTTTAGCCAAACAGAAAAACTTAAAAATTTTCTCTAATCACCAAATTTATACCAAATTCATAATATCATGCAAACAAGTTGTTGATTTTGCACCTATTACCAAAATGATTAAATTGATTAAGGAAAATTGTATAATTATGAAAAATTTTTCTTATAAATGATATTTTTAGTTTTAATTAAAAAAATGATCAAAAAACCTTGCCATTTCAAACAATGTATTAATTTATTTTATTAAATATTGACAATTTTATTGACAACAACAGTTCTAGAAGTCTTAACTATTTTATTTTAAACGAAAAAGTCAATTAATATTTTCTGATATTTAATTAAAAATATATTTCAAAACAACTTAAATATATTAATTAAATAAAAATTATATTTTTCATTTTCTTTGAAAGAAGCATTCAAGTGCCTCGGTTTTTTGAAACGGTGTAAGATATACTTCACTCCATCTGATCTCCTTACTATTTATACCACCTATATCCGACCGCGAATGGAATACAACTCTCATGTGTGGGCCGGTGCTTCAAAGTCTATTTTGGAGCTTCTCGACCGCGTGCAGGAGAGGGCGAAGGTTCTCATTGGCGACAGTAGGGTATCCAATTCTATTGACTCCCTTGAGCACCGTCGCAATGTGGGTTGTACTTGCCTATTTTATCGTTACTACAACGGGATGTGTTCTGATGAAATTAGGGATTTGGTTCCCGAAACCCATAGCTTTGTTCGTAATACACGTTTTTCCCAAGAGCACATCCTTTTGTGGTCGATTGGCCGGTGAATCGTACAACGCATTACAGGGAAAATTCGTTTTTTGGCCGGACTGTTCGTATGTGGAATAACCTTCCTGCTGAAGTCTTCCCTCTCACTTACAACATGAAAAAGTTCAAGTCGAATGTTCACAAACACTACTCCCTCTTTCCTCCTTCCCATAACCTATTTTCCTAGTTCCAACACAATGCATTGCATTAGTAGGGGTCATCCCCTGAGTGCTGGTCCCAACAAAAAAAAAAAAAAAAATAATTGATTCAATTATCACATTAATTAAATTTAAATACTTTTTAAAACATTTTTTTTATTTGATAAAACAACACTTTTTTCTGTGCATGTTTTATGCGCATATTTTTAAATACTAGAGGCATTAAATTCCTGCCCCTAGTAATTAGTATACTTTTTTACAAATTTTTATTTTAACCCTGTCAATGTTGCCACATGCTGTTGACGTTGCTTAAATAATGGCACATTTTGTTTTCAGCTTTTTTTTCTTTGTATCGTGTTCGATATATTCGTATAAAATAAAATATTTTTCTTTGGATGCTCAAACATTAATGAGTTTCTTTAATAAGTTCCCATAAAAATTTGTCTACTCCTGTGGGAAATGAGCCTGACTAAATGATCTCAAGTGCAGTAATTTGTTGCGGAGTGGCAAATGTGAAACCAAAAACTGTCGTTTAAATTTTATGAAGTTCTTTTTTATGAAATTGTTTTTCGTGGAGAATTTTATAAGCTCAAAATTTAACAACCTGACAAGTTTAACTGCAAATTCGGTTTTATGGATGATTTTGTTCATGAAAAAAAACAGATAATTTTATGCTAATTTTCAAATAAATAATAATAAATTTTGCTGCTGCTTATCTTAGTTTGAAATCATATTAACAAAAAAAAAAAAAAAAAAAAAAAAACTTACCTGATTTAACTTTTTTAAAAACAAAAAGATCCAAATAATTCCCTTTTTGATGTAAAAATTGTAAGCTGAAATAAAAATAAAAAATAAATATGTAGATCAATTAATTTAATTATTTTAATTCATAATATATTTAATAATTTATTTAAAATAACATTATTAAAAGGAAATCATTATATTCCAATCGCAAACTTAATTTCACTCCTCAAAAGATAAAAATCATCATAATTTCAAAATTTATTTTTATACCCGGGTCATTAATCGGACAGCTCGGCTGCTTGTTTAAGATACTGGCTGGCTGCTATCGTTGGCTTAATTAAGTTTAATATTTAATAAAAAATAAAATAATGTTTATTTCTTACCACCTTTTTTCCATTTTTTTTTTTTTAACTCACTGTCTGGTAGCGTTAATTTATGGCTGCTAAGAGGAAAATAAGTGCAGCAAAAGTTTCTTTTGAAAAGTTTGTCTAAGTTTGATTGCGGCATCTGTGTTGTAATTTGAATGGTTTTAGAAGTTATGTGACAGTTATGGCAAATATACTTTACAATCGAAATGTTATATAATAATCTAGTCAAAGTTAATGGAAACTCTTTCCGGTGAAAAGCAGGTAACGGGCAAAAACAGAAGTTGTAAAGGCAGGCAGGTTTTTCTAACAAATAATCATTTTGATTAAGTTAGAATGAGTTTGTAAAAGATATTAGCAGATAGAATAATATTCAGTATGTAGATAAATATTTTAAAAGTTTAAATTTCTTATAATGCAACTCTGGTCTGCAAAGACTTCATCCAAATTTTCGTTGTGTGATAATTTTTTTTTGTTTTATATAAAAAGTGTGACTTTTCGTGTAAAAAATTTTAATTTTTGTAAACAAAGTGAACATTTTTGTTTAAAAGAGTGCTTTTTTGATCAGGTGCACAGAAAGTGTGACTTTTTGTAAAAAAAAGTTTGACTCCTTATACACAAATTGTGAATTTTTGTTTTGGAAAACATTGTGACTTTTTTTTTTTTTGTTTAGAGAGTATTTGTGTCTTTTGTAAAAAGTGTCAATTTTTATGTAAGAATTATGACATTTTGTCCAAAAAAAGTTAGATTCCACACTTTTAGCATTTCTGTGCAAAGTGTA
Source organism: Pollenia amentaria (assembly GCA_943735925.1). Lineage (NCBI taxonomy): Eukaryota > Metazoa > Arthropoda > Insecta > Diptera > Polleniidae > Pollenia > Pollenia amentaria. Next base: position 202,601,081 of record OX031009.1, on the reverse strand, counting down.
AACATTTTTAAGTTTTATATGAAAATTTTGAGTTTAAGTGTAAAATGTTAAAATACTTGTGTAAATTTTTCAAAGGCGTAGGTTAGGTTCCATTTGAATTACAGCTCACAGTTGTATTACCATGTTTCACTGCTTCACATGGACGTCTTTTTCTGGATTAAGACAGTCCAAGAGATAAGTGACTCTGTCCAGTAGCAGGGCAAGTAGGCTACTTCTTCGTGAGAAGGGGGAACTAAGGCTACTTGTGGGCCTACTTACGGGGCACTGCGGTTTCAGATACCATTAACATACAATGGGTATTGTTGGTACCAATATATTCAGATTTTGTGAGGTTGATGACGAAACGTCGGAACATCTCCTCTTCTGCTGTCCCGCTTTGGGGACTTGTAGGTCGCGATTTTTTTTGGGGCAAATGATGGAAATCTACGATCTTTCACCGGCAGGGTGATAGGCCTTACACGCAGCCTGAACCTGACATGGTGATATACACAGCCAGAACAAAATATCCTCTGGTTCGCGGTGCGTATGGCCCTCTTCATATCTATCTTCACTGTCTCCCAGGGGTCCTGTGTTACTTGGCAGATGACATACTCACTCAGACATCCGGTTGATTTATAGAAGGAGTGGATTCTCTTGAAATCAATGTCAGGGGGGCAAGTTTTTTCTCTAAGGTTTTATTGACCAAACAGTTCGAATCTTAGATGTCCGAATGACGGACAATGACAGAGAATATATTCCGTTGAGTCTTCTTCCTAATCGTCATCGCACCTTCTACACAGGCCACTGTAAGAGGCCCTAATCAGTCAGTGGCCATTTATAACCGCAATTAGGTATCTGAAGTGAAGTCTGGATTGCCTTACAGGCCGCTAAGTCCCTTATATGCACTTCACCGAAGGTGAAATGCTATTTATTACTTTGTAATTCCGCTTGTAATCTCTACACAATTGATCTTAAACCCTATGAAGAAGATTTATTTTGGTCCTTCGGAGAAGCGAAGTGGATTTAAAGATGTCCATCAGGCCGTCTGGTCGACTGTCTGCTAAAATCGATTTTGCGAAGACACCAGATATGATGGGTACTTAGTTGTTATATATTTCTGTAACATCTACTCCCTTAAATTTTGCTATTGAAATTCAGCCAGATCGGTTAATAAATTGCTAAGATATTAGCCAAAAAAGCACTACAACCTCTAATTTTGTTCTTAAAATTCCATGTTGTTGTTGATTTTTTATACTCATTGCCAAGAGTAACAAAGTATATATTGGCCTTATATAAGATGTTTTTTAAGGTCTATAATTTTTTTTCCTTTTTTACACATAACAAATACATACATGTATAGCGCAGTTGATTTAAAGATGTCCGTCTGTCTTTCTTTCTTTCTGTTTATCTAGAGAACGGCTTATAACGTCATTGGACAATTTATATGATATAAAAGCTTGTCGCGAGATTAACTTGTATTAATAAACTAGAACATTAAATAACTTGATGTGATTGATTTTAACTATTAAAATTTTCAAACTAAGTAAATTCGAGAACTTAAAGCTCGCGACAAGCTTTTATATCATATAAATTGTGTAATGACGTTGTATGTTGAAAGCAAAAGTTTTCAAGTAAAAGTTTATTTTTCTCTTTATAGGACATTTAAATTAAAGGGATTTTACAGTAGTCCTTCAATTTACGTCGCAATTGGTTCCGGAAAATGACGACGTACATCGAAACAACGTAAATCGAATTTAAACATGTTCATAGGTGTTCTATAAAATGTTCCTTTATTAAAAACATTAAGAAATGCTGATTTATAAACAAATTACTAAACATTTACGGAATTAAGCAAGTAAGAAAAATTTTGTTATGAGGTTAAGATTCATGTAAAAGTTCTTTATGCCGAATATTATTTAGATATTTTCATCTATATGAGATTAGTTAAAATTATTTTAGATAAGGGGGTTTATATGGGACCTATAGTTAAGTTAGAATCTACAAATACCACATTTAGCCATGGCATAGAATCTATAGTTAAAGTGTTGATTTCGCTTAATTTTGTGTCAATACCATCATTTATAAAAAATATATTTTCAGAATAGTATTTGTATGGAAACTTTGGTCAAATATAGACCAATTTCAGTATAATTTTTTAAGATGAATTAAATTGCAATGAGATAAGTTTGGACCAAATTTAAGATAAATACCTAAAAAATTAGTGGGTTCATGGGTACAAATACTCAATTCTGGAAAAAACTTGTGTGGGGGCTATGTGAAATTATGAACCGATACTCACCATTTTCAATTGGCATTTATGCCAAGTATAGTGAAATTATCTCCAAAATTGCGTACAATGTTTCCATTCATAGCCTGCAAGCAAGCCGAAAGAACGGAGGTCGTTAGATCGATTCAAAAAGTGATTCTTAGTATACTAAAAGTAGGGACTAGGACCAATATATTAGCATTAGCACAAACGCATAATACCCTTTCCACTACATATTCAGCCCAATTATGAATAAAAATTCCCCGAGAGTTTTTTATTTTCTCCCATTTTTCCAATTTTAATTCAATTGTAAAAATGGGCAAAGGGAAAACCTCCCAGGGGTGATTGTTTTTTTATTTCATATTTCTGTCCGTTGTGCTTGACAAGAAAAACAAAAATGTATCCATGTGTAGATAGGAATAGCTGCACACGCATAAAAACCCCAAAATAACATTTCAACTTAAAACTGTGATTCCCCGCTTATTTGCTAATAAAACATAAGCAAATTAGGCGACGTAAATCGAATGGCGGCGCAAATCGAGTATATAAGGAACAACAAATATTAAGACTCAAATCGAATGGCGACGCAAATTAAATTTAGAAGTCACACAAAATTTGGCGACGCAAACCGAAACAATGTTAATCGAGGTGACGTAAATCGAGGGATTACTGTACTTTTAATTAATTGTTTTTTGTAGGTGGACTGTGTGAAATTATAGACCGCAATTTTTCGTTATTCTCAAAATTTAACAGTATTTACAAAATTCCATCAAATTATCTCCGAAATTGCGACCTGTACATTGCGCACAAAGTTTAAACGGACAGACAGCCGGACTGACATCTTTAGATCAATTCACAAAGTGATTATGATATGATCGATATACTAAATTATGGCACTATAGGCAATATTTCTACGTGCACAAATGCAAGCACAATCTATTGATCTATTGATAATATCATGAAGAGCGTTTTTCATCGGCGACGAGCGCATTTCTTATTCGTAAAAGATTCCTCGGACGGGAAAAACACAAGCTGATTCATCTATGAGATACATCTCCAACAACTTCTACAACGATGTGTGTAAAGATTATTTACCGAGTCTTTCAGAAAGCATGTCAGTAATCGTATGAGACTCGTGTTGGGAAAAATGTATAAAAAAGTAATTAATAAAAGATAATGTTTTTGTTATTGTAGGTTCCATTGGCAGCCGTACTCAAGCACGGCTCACTTGGGTCCATTGATTAATTCCCGTTGTGTTATCATGTCACACCGTCTCCCAAGGGTCCTATGTTACTTGGCTGCTAATATTCTCACTCTGCCACCCAGTCGATTCAGTAAAGGAGTGGATCCTGTTTCAATTAACGTTTGTGTTCAAGGGTTCTTCGACCAAACAGTTTAAGTGTCAGATCTCCGAAGGCCGGATAATGACACGGAAGATGCTCCGTTGACTCTTTCTCCTCCTCGTCACTACAACTTCTACATAGGTCATTGTAAGGGAACCCTAGCCTTTAAACAGTATGTACAAAATTCCTCCCAATGGGCCAGTGGCCCGTTATAACCTCAATTAGGTTCCTGAGCTAATGTCTGGACAGCTGTAATGCCCGCCTAGTCCTATTTTCATCTTTGATGGGCCAAATTTTTCTGGTTTCCCCACAGGTGGTTTCATAAAGCCATTTCTTAGCGGCAATAAGATGAAACTTGTGTGAAATAAGTTGCTTACTCTTTATAAGCGAAACACCTATATCATTTGTTAAATCGTTTCGATTGAAAGTGGTGCCTGCATGCGCTAACGAGTCCGCCATACAGCTTCCATGTATGTCCCTGTGTCCGGGAACCCTCTTAAGGGTAGCCACTGAATGTCTCGCTATCTCCTCCAGAGACATTCGGCATTCTTGGACAATTTCCGAAGTGATGAACCCATTCTCCAGCGATATTATGGCCGCCTAGCTATCGGTAATAATGTGAATATCCCTGACAGATATTTCACAGTGCCGAACTTGTCTCGCGACTGTGTAGATGGCCATTTTTCGGCCTGAATGACACTGTCATTGTGACTCGTCAGATAATCATCAGAAGATTCTTTTAGGAGTTTTATATTAAACAAAGTCGTCATCATATGCAAGCTGGGATAGTACTCTCCCCGCCTGTGGTTGTGTGGGTAATAGAAACATTTGTTTTTTTATCAATTAAAAAATGGTTTTAAAAGTTTTTAAATTTAATTAACGTGATAATTGAATCAATTATTTTTTTAGTTGAAAGAAAATTAAAAATTTAATTTTGATTTAATTAGCATTTTAGTTGTTTTGAAATAAAATTTCAATTAAAATTTTAAGTAAATAACAAAAAATCTTAATTGACTTGCTTCGTTTAAAATAAAATAATTTAAACATGTAGAATTATTGTTGGGAATTGTCAATATTTATTTAAATAAATAAACACATTGTTTGAAATGGCAAAGTTTTTTGATCACTTTTTTAATTAAAATTAAAAATATCATTTATTGAAAATATTTTTTCAAAATTTTAAAATTGTTAGTAATTAATATAATCATTTTGGTGATAGGTGCAAAATCAACAACTTGTTTGCTTGATATTATGAATTTGGAATAAATTTGGTGATTGGAGAAATTTAATAATTTTTTCTGTTTAACCATAATTTAAATCGATTTTTTTTTTGTTCTGCTGCGAAAACACGAAACAAAATATAAAAATATGCTTCAAAAAAAAAAAAGAAATATGCACTATAAACTTATAGTGCATAATCCAATAGATTAAAGTAAAATACACCCTGTGTTCTTTAATCTAATACAAAAGTTTTTACCTCCATTGGTCGCACTAGAAAAAACAAGCTATTGCATATTTACGGTTTCCCTGATTATATATTTTCTTTTCGTCAAATGGAAGTTATGGGCTTTTTCTTGTAAAATAAACTTTTTATGTAAAAAGTTGAAAATGCGGCATTTTATGTAAAGTAAACCTTTTGGTGTTCAAAACAGCTAAATAAAACATTTTACGCAAAATAAAATATTATTTGTATGTGTTTACTCTGTGTGAAACGGTAGCAAAGTTTTCATGCAAGTAAAATTTTGACACTGTTGCGGTGAATACAATTTCACTAGCCCTAAGGGGCTACGGTAAATGTTGACATTAGCGTAGAATTTCTTGATAATTTGAATTCAGCATAGAACTTTTCTACCGTTTCACACACACCCTAAGTAATTAATTTCATATTGTGTAAAATTTGGTATTCAAAAAGACATTAACTTGTTTATCTTTCAGTAATTTATTTTTTTATTATCATTTAGTTCTAAAAACATATTTTTCGGTTTACTTGCTTTTTAAGTTTCTTCTTTTTCTTGGCTATGATTATATGCTAATTTAAATTTTACCTTCATTTAAATATTTAAATTTATGTTGAACCAAAAATCTCTTTACAAAATTGTTTATAAAATTTCTACAGTTTGTATGAAAATTCCTTTTGGAAAAATTCCTTTTATAAGAAAAAAAAATAAATAAACTTTCATATGAATTGCTAACTAATGACGGTAGTAAAAATATTTCCAACTCACTTGACATAAAGAAAAACTATGAAAAGTTTATCACACTTAAACCACATGCAAATGACGCATAAAAATATAAATTTGAATTTTATGACATTCCATGTTTTTTGCTATTATTATTTTTTTTTTTTGTTTTATTTAAAATTTTGTTCTTTCTTTAAGAAGACATTGTGTTAAAATTACAACATTATGTCAAATATTTTTATGGATAATGTTCTTAAATAAATTGCAAAGGTTGTTTTTTGAAAAGAAATGTTTACACACAGTCGTAATGTAAGGATCTCTTTTAATATGTGGTACAGTGGAGTAGCGAGAGATTTGGAAAGACAGTTTACATATGAGGGCGGATCAATAAGTATGTGACTTTTTGATTGAAACAAAGTTATTTTTCAACATAATCTCCTCTTAGCTCAATACACTTAGTCCAACGTTTCTCCAATTTGTGTATGCCTTCCAAAAAAAAAGGATTTTTTGAGGTCCAGAAAATAGGCATTTGTTTGACCAATAATTTCATCGTTGGAGCTAAATCTCTTTCCACCGAGCCATTTCTTTAGGTTCGGAAATAGAAAATAGTCACTGGGGGCTCAATCCGGAGAATATGGCGGATGAGGTACCAATTCGTAGCCCAATTCATGTAATTTTGGCACTGAGACTGCACACGTGTGCACCCGTGCATTATCTTGATGAAAAATAACTTTTTTCTTGGCCATATGGAGTCGTTTTTTTTAAATCCTCGTTAAATCGGTCCAATACAATGGCACAATATTCGGCGTTTATTGTTTTTCACTTTTGAAGGTAATCGATGTGGATTATCCCGCGTGCATCCCAAAAAACTGTTGCCATCACCTTATTGGCCGACAAACTAACCTTGGCTTTCATCGGAGACGGTTCACCCGGAGAAACCCATTGTTTAGACTGCTGCTTGGTCTCCGGAATGTTGTAATGGATCCCTGTTTCATCCGCAGTTACAAACCGCCGCAAAAACTCATTCGAATTGCGGTTAAACAACTCCAAACAACCCTATGAAGTTGTCAAACGATTACGTTTATGGTCAATTGAGAACAAACGCGGCGCCCATCTTGCAGACAGCTTTCTTAAACCCAGCTGATCTTTTAAAATCGAAACCACACTGCCATATGAAATGCCTAGTGCATCAACAATCTCCCGCACTTTTACTCTTCTATCGGCCAACACCATATCGTGAATGTTTTCTACATTTTCGGGTGTATTGCCTTCAATTGGCCGTCCAGAACGTTCAGCGTCATTTGTACTTGTGCGACCACAACGAAAGTCAGTAAGCCACTTATTTTTACCATTGAAATCGATGGTCCAGAGTCCCCATAGTAGTTATCAAGCTTTTCCTGGGTTTGATTGACGGTTTTTTTTTGCAAAAAATAATGTTTAATGAGCACTAGAAATTCACTTTTTTCCATTTTTAAAAAAATCCACGACTTATTGATCCGCCCTCGTACAGAATACATTTCATTTGGGTACTCAATACTACACAGAAAAAATAATAATAAAAGTTATTAAGCAGTGAAAAAAATATTTTTAAAAGATTTTAAATATATTAAAAAATTTTCTTAATTAACATTTTTGTAAATTGTCATACATATTTACAACTTGTTCTATTTGTAGAAAATCAATATGTTTGTGTATCATAGTAAAAAATAATTTTGTTTCAAAAAACTTGAAGTACAATATAAAAAAGAATTCTATATTTTTTTTGCTTAAAATCTTTAAAATAAGATATCAACAGGGTAAGTAAAGTTTAGTAAAGAATCGTAAAGAATTAGTAAAGAAATTTTAACGGATCTTTTATATATTCTAGTCGAGATTCCGTTTGGTGCTGATGTTAAAACCTCCTACTGCATACAGGTCTAAATTTGTTACTTAAATAAGTTGTGTATAATGTAATTTTTAATATTTATTACACTAAAAATTAATTATAATAGTGATTCTAGGGAATACATAATTTTTTAATAATATGATTTTGTTTGTTGTGTTTAATTTCCAATTTTCATTCTTGATCAGTGTGACCAGATTTTAAAATAATAAAAAGCTAAATCATGTTTTAAATAGAGATAAAAATAGATAAAGACGGAAACTTAAAGCCAAAAAATAAAGGAATTTTTTTTTAGAGATTTCTAACAGTAACTTTTAATTATTTCGATATTTAACATTTATGTATATAAAAATTTTAACATTACGGACTAACTGGCTGCATTATTCATTATCGCTCCGCCTAAACGCCTAAAGATGAAATTTGAACCGGACGTTGATCTCTGTCCAAATCGATCCACTAAGGCGGAATTTTTGGAAACTCAAATGTGAATGGGATAAAAAAGGGTAAAAACCAAGGTCTTAACTGTTATAAGTTTTATCGTGAATTAGTTAAGCAATAAGTATTACATTGTAACTGTTATTCGGTTTTCCTTTTTATAATTATTATCTCGCAATTTTTATTTTTTTTTATTGCATGATAATAATTATTGATAAGGAAAAAAATATTTGTTTCACATAACTCTTATTTCTCGATTTTTATTTATAGATTATTTCGATAATAGTTACTCGAAAGACAGTGATATAATAATTATTCGTAATAGTTATATTAATAATTATAAATGTACACGTTTTGATCAATATTGTAAAATGCGCGATTATAATTGGGTTATTAACAAGCCCTTCACTTAAAAAACTCTGATTAAGCTTTTTTGTTTTTGTTCCGTTTCATACAGATTTTTTTAATTAAGAATTTTTCATAAAAAATAGCAAAATTTTAATAATTACTTGTAAAAATGTATTAATAACTATTAAAAATCAATTTTTAAAATATAAATTGGAAAATAATAATTATCCATAACAAATACTTTTTTTGTTATGCATAACTATTTCAAAGCAATAAATAACAATATTAATTGGATATTAATCGTTATTTGCAATTAATTGCTTTTTAATAATTATTAACCAATTTTTAAAAATATTCCTCAAAATGGGCAATTTTTTCAATTTTGGAAATGAAGATAATTGTTATTTTGGGTCCTTGGTAAAAACATGTAAATTCGCTTACATCTTTTCTTCTAAACTAAAACCGATACAACAAATATTAATACTAATCGTTAGTCATTAAAAAAATAAACGGGCAGGTATATGGTACCTTTTTTGAAATTCGGACCTTTTGGGGAGCAAACAGGTAAAACCTGTATATCGGAACAATTTTGTCTGCCCATTAAAACCAATAAACCAAGAAATTCCGAAATTCAAACGTTTAAGAGGTGAAAATCTGACCTATTTCTTGTTCTTTTTCTTTAAAAATATTTTCGACAATTGATTGCCATGTACATATTAAATTATGGACTCCCACTAAAATATTGTAATTGTTAATCGTTCAAAGAGGAAATAAAAAAGTATAAAAAAGAAGAAATACTGAAAATTAAATTTTATTATTTTACTTTCTCTTCTACATGTCATATTTTTTGAATTTTCTATAATATTGAATTTAGAAATATAAAATTATAGGTGCAGAATTCTGAGTAAATACTAACCTATAAGATGAAAAATTTTGGTACTTTTTTGTTAAAACCAAGAAACATAAACTTTGCCATATAAATAAATATGTCCACGAAAAAAAGAGAGACGCTAACGAAATAGCGGGTTAAATGTTATTATTATATAAAAATATATTTTTGGTTAGTTTAAATAAAAAAAAATAAATAGAATCTGAGAATTATTTCTTTTTCATAATAGTCTTGTAATGTATAAAGTCATTCCTAAATATTTAAGGAATAGAACTATTACAAAAAGCTTTATAAAAATTCAAAACTGAAATTTAGCTCATAGAATAAATTCGAAAAATAAAACAAATTAAAATAAGTACTTTTTTCAAATAAAGGCTTAACTATTTTTTTCTTCCCATGGCGACACTGTTATATATGGAACAACGATTGTTTTTGCGCTGCCAGACTATTGTTTTTTAAGTACTTTATATGGCTACTAGACATAAATTTATACTTTTGTATTTATTTCGATATATAAATTAATTACACAAAATTTTAATTAAAGTAAAAAGCTATAAAAATCGAAATGTATTGTTGAAAAAATGCCAAACAAAGGCTAAAAGCTAAATCAAATACTTCAAGATAAACATGAAACAATAAAGTTAAATTTAGCTTGAAAAAACTAAAAATCACTGAAAGTGTTTGTAAGTCTCGTTTACTCTCCAGTTTTATTGAAAACTCTCCAGTTTTATTATATAATAAATTTGACTGTTTTAAAAATGTTGGGAAAATGATGATCTGGTCTAAGCAACCAGTGAAATACGCATGGAAACAGCTTATCCTCCAACAATAAATTTCAGGGTATTTATCAAAAATGAAAATTTAAATTTAAGCACAACAAACAAAACCTTACTATAAATTAATGAAAACCGATTTTGAATGGGTCTTCTTATTCAACTTAGCTAGCAACAAAATAGTTTGTTCATATAAAAACCTTTAATTAAAATGTATACCCCCATATTCATAAAAAATATTTTTGATTAATAAAATATTTTTTTATGAATATGGGGGATAATATTTAATTGTTAAAAAATACTTCGTTCAATATAACTAACTCATTGTTCAAAATATTTGTTGAGTTTTAGAAATTTTACATAACAAAATAATTTTTTATATTTACAAACTCCACATAGAAAAAAATGTTGCCCCTATTAAAGCATTAATCAAAAATAAAATCAGTTTTAATTAAAACTTTAATCAAGAGAATTTAACGTTTAATCAATTGAATTAAACGGTTTATTAGTACTATTAACTTGTTTACGGGTGCAAATTAATAGCATCAATTAAACTTTTAATTTACTTGATTAAACGTTTAATTCACTTGATTAAATTTTTAATGAAAACTGTTTTTATTTTTGATTAATGATTTAATTGGGGCAAACAGTTTTTCTGTGCGTTGTTGATGCCTTTTCATTTAAAAGGTTAATTGTATTGACGAATATGGTATTCAATATTTTTCTGTGTACTCAATACTTTCAACGGCTTTCTTTTTCTTTGAGTTTGAAGGTAAGCTTTTTCGTCATTTTAATCTCTTTTGTGGTAAATTTGTTTACACAAAGGCGTGACGATATAGTGGAATAAAAAAAAAAAAAAAAAAAGTTTAAAAATTTTCGTTAAAAATTGTTTTGGTGGACGTGTGTGTACATACCGAAATATGCAGATTAAAAATTTTCTTATTTTGCGAAGCACTAATAATACATTTTAAAAAGTAAGCGCACAATAATGCGATACGTAATAAGACATACAGAGGTGCAGCAACGTAAGTGAACGATTTTTTAATAAATTACAAAAAATACCTAATATATAAAATTTGAAGAGCCACGACATTCCATTACTACAAAGCAGGTTTGTAAAGGTAACAAAAAATTCAGTGTGTAAAGCTGATCGTTACATTCAACAATTTTTATATGCGCTGAATAAAGCGCTTTCTGTGTCATAAAAGTATTGCTTCAAAGTGGAAACTCGCCATATAAAATTCATGCCTTCCGTAAGCGATATGATAAGCGAAACTTTAACATTTTCGCCCTACAAACCTGTTTCGTTGGAAGCTCCATTTTTTACTAGGGTGCTTTTTGTTTGCGTGCATATCGTAAAAATGTCTTTTTTTATTTGTAATGCATGTCTTTTAACACCTTTTGATTACACAATTTATATACAGCAATTATTCTTATATTTAGGCTTGTGTTTATAGAAGAGAAAGTTTCTATAAGAAAAACCAATTGTGTTATCATTTTCTCTATCTTTTCAATTTCCCAAAAAAAAAAAAAAAAATTAGCTAAAATATCTCTCAATATTCTACTGTCTTAAACGATGCACATCATGCAAAACTTGCACTTGCACAAATCACTCAAAAAACACTTGACAAAACATAAAAACTCCATCATCATCCATTCAGACTAACTGGCTGCCTTAATGAATGACAGACAGTTTAACTGTATGTTCAGGGCGGGAGGTTGACGTACATAGAGACAACCAGCTTCCATAAAACATTTTTTCTTTATTTATTTTTTTTTTGGAGTAGGTGGACGGCGAACACAACAACGTACATAATTCTTTATTGTTGTATTGTTGAAATGGAGTAAAAAAATAAGTTAAGAAAAAATTTATAAAAATTAAATAAGTTTAGAAATGAATAAACTCCACATATAGAAATAAACACTTAAAAAATTATAAAAAAAATGTAAAACCTTTAAAAATACTTCGAACAACTTAAAAATCCAATAAAAAGCAGGTAACCAAAAATGAATCAGAACCACCCTATTTAAAATGTTTGAAAATTATACATGCATACAAATTTTATTACACGTTTTTTTCAGTGTAACACTTATTTTCCCCATTAAAATACTCTTAAAACTTAGCCAAATTAGCAAATATCTTTGAAAGCAAAAAAAAAAAAAAAAATTAAAACAAAACTATAAAAGAATGAATATGCACAACTCATTTTATTGTAAATGTCAAAATAAAATGTCAGCTTAAACAGCGCGCAAATGTTTTACGAGCACATTTGGCAACACTTACAACCCAGGGCGCTTATGAATAGATTGTATACAAAAATTTTGTGAAAAAAATAAAAATGAAAGATTTTTATGAATAGAAATATTTAGAGCCATAGAAAAAATACTGAAAATAAAATAAAAGAAAATCTTACAAAAAATGGAGCATAGTAATAAATGAAACATGGAAAAAACCTCATCTACTTTGGTCTTAACCTCACCCAACAGTAAACAATCTAAAATAGTTTATTGAATAGTGTTATGAAGTCAATTTGTTTAAAAAGTTTTTTTTGTAAAACTTTTGCTGAAAAGGGGATTTATGTAAAAGGGCTTAACAGCCATTAATTAAAAAGAGGAAGAAAAGTTTAGTGAAATTTAACGATTTATGTTAGATTAGGTTTCTTCCCACCCATCCTACAGAGCAGATACTCAATATGAGTCACTGCATAATTCAATCAATTCGTCTTTTTAATAAAGAGAAAACGCAACCTTAACTCTATCTTAGATAGAGCATCCAAACAGACAAATATGGGGGGGCTAATTCTTGCAGTCGTGATCGAATAATTTTTCGATTCGAGAGCAATTTAATTTCTAATTCTATCAGTCGATTCTGAACAAATCGAAATAATTTAACAGTGTTTTGAAAACTCAATTAAACGCTTTACAGGACTGAAAAACTAATTTCTATTCGTTCAATATCGACTGAAACAATTAGAAATAAAACTGCTTTCGAATCAAAAAAGTATTCGATCGCGACTGTCAGAATTAGACTGCTAGTTTCCCCATATATGTCTCCCTTATGTCCTAAACTACCGGACACTAACATAGAAAATAAATCTCAGTTCCCTTTTCCTCCTCGTCTCGACACCTTCTACAGTAGTCATTGAATTCTTTCTCGCATGACTCGCTATCGGCCAGTGCCCAGTTATCACCGAGATAACTGTTCTAATCAGTTTCTTGTTGAACCTCAGTAGAGAGCATGTCCTCCGTTTATTATAGCCAGGCCAATCGGCCCTGAATGCGGAGCACATTGATTCACGAATTCAACATACATAATTGTATAAGTCAATATGAATTGATAGAATTTCATTTATTTATTTATCTAATTATGACTATAGAACATTGTTCCTTACAGACTATTTCAAGAAGAGCTTAAATTAGTTAATTCAAAATATCATAAAAGTTATTTAAAATATTAGTTAAAAAATTATATTTAAATATGATTATTTCTGATAATATAAAAAAGAGAAGACTTAAAATTATGTTTCGAAGTACTAAATTCCACATTAAAATTATGCGATAATTTGTTGAATAGCGTTAGAGCTCTAATAAATGGAATAATAAGTACAAAATTAGAACGATGTAATTGAATAAAAAACATATTTAGTCAATTCACAAGGTATCCTAACATGTCATATTGTCAAAATGTCCTAATATTTCACAATGATTTAAAAATATTGTTGTTGGTTTGTTAACAAAAAGTGTCTTAAATAAATAGAACTTTGCTTGCTGTGTTTATTGTGCTGTCGTAATTAATCAGAAAAGTCCAGCGCTGAGCGGCTGAGCCGTACAACAATATTTTTAAACCATTGTGAAATATTAGGACATTTTGACAATATGACATGTTAGGATACCTTGTGAATTGACTAATTATGACGACGAAGATTCCTACAAGCAACGTTAAAAGCAATTTTCGCCACAAGATCAGGGCAATCAATATTTCCATACGTCAAAAATAAATCATAAAGAAAACATTTTTCAACAAACTACGTTCAACATAAGGTGGCAAGGGATAAGTAAAATTTAAGCCAAATAATTTTTAATATTAATATATTTCCGGTTTCTCTTATTCGAATAAAGATTATACATTAAGGTTTTTAAAACTAATATGAAGACAATTTGTAATCCTATTTTTTCGAATAAACGAAAAAGGTCAAAAAGACCTGCGGGCTAGTTCTGGCGGTCGTGATCGAATACTTTTTCGATTCGAAGGCAATTTTATTTCTAATTATTTCAGTCGATACTGAACGAATCGAAATTATTTTTTGCTGTAAAGCATTATGTTGAGTTTTTACAACTTTGAAAAAATTATTTCGATCGACTGAAAGAATTAGAAATAAAATTGCTTTCGATTCGAAATTTTATTCGATCACGACTGCCACAATTAGCCCCCTGATTTTTTTTTTTTTTTTTTTTTTTTATTTTTAGTTTTTATTTTTTTTCCGAATAATCCAGTACATTTTTGTTGCCTCAGCGCCTTATAGGCATTGTTGAGGCGAGTTGGTAAAATTTACATATTAGTTATGATTATCAGTATTCAAAAAAGAGAAAAAAAAAATAAAATAATAAAATAAATTTTTATCATATTAATACATTTTGAGATCACAACTATTTTACATCAGAAGTTCTTCTAAATTTTGAAATAAATAATCTTTCAAAGATTTTTTAAATATTGAAATTCTATTTATCATTTTTAAGTATTGAGGTAAGTTATTAAACTCACGACTACCCATATATTCAATTCTTTGTTTGGTTGTTTCCAACCTACACCTTGCTACTGACAAATTGCTGTTATTCCTTGTATTGTGTGACTCTTGATTCCTTGTAAACTGAATCGTGTGATGACCAATATTGTGTACAATTTTAAAGACATATATCAAAATTTGCAATTTGTAAATACCAAAAACTGGCAAAACTGTTTTGAATTTATCCTTATATAATGATATTGTTGGGAACGTAATAGGAAGATTAGAAACCACTTTTAAGGCTTTATTTTGGCATCGTTGAAGTGATTTAAGCTCATTACATTGCTTCCATCCATATACGGCAGTTAAGTAATTCAAATGACTTTGAATAAGGGCATTGTATATTAAAAATTTTGTTTTACGATCAAATTTATTTTTAAACTTGTACAAAAACCCGGTACCTTGAGCAACTTTTGTTTTAATATGTTGTATGTGTTGGTTCCAAGACAAGTTACTCTGTAGATATACACCCAAGTACTTTATTGAGTTGACATCATAAATTTCACTGCCATCAACATAAACACTAAAGTTTATGTTATTGTGGCAATACGGTTTAAATCGAATCAACTTTGTTTTATTTGCATTCAATATAAGTTTATTAATTTTAGTATATTCCAAAATAAGAGCAGCATCTCGTTCCATATAAGCTTTTGCCACGGTTTCATGTTTATATGGGTAAAACAGACAAATATCGTCAGCATAAATAAATAGGCTCCCATGTAATCCAAGGTTTTTTATATCATTAAGATAAATTGTAAAGAGTAGAGGCCCCAAAACACTGCCTTGCGGAACACCATGCTCGACAGGTTTGAACAAGCTCTTATCTGCGTTAATTTTAACGTATTGTTTGCGATTTACCAAGTAACTTTTAAAGAGAGACAATTCTTTCCCACAAATTCCGTAGTATCTAAGTTTTTTAACAAGAATATCATGGTCTATGAGATCAAAAGCTTTTGTTAGATCAAAAAAAATACCAGCTACGCCACTAAATCCTTCATCCAGTCCCTTACAAATGAAATTTACGACATTAAGAACAGCTTCCTCGGTACCACATCCTTTCCTAAAACCATATTGATAGTCGTTTAACAAATTATTATTCTTCATATATTCTGAAATTTGATTATACAAAATCTTTTCAAATACATTATCGATGACAGATAATACAGCTATTGGTCTAAACATTTCAGCACTAGAGGCATTATTTTCTTTTGGTATCGGAACCACTTTATGAATTTTTAAAATTTCAGGATAAATACCTCGATCTACCATATTATTAAAAACATTTACCAAATAAGGTGTCAAAACATCGGAGCACATTGTCAGTACTTTAGGTGATATGTTATCATGGCCACAACTTTTATTGTGTGGTAGATTAGTCACAATGTTTTGCAACTCATCATGCGTGGTGTGTTCTAAGCAAAATCTATAATTAGGTTGAACAAGCGTTCTCAACGAATTGCACGAGTCAGATGTTATTTGATTCATTTGAAATTTTAAGTCCTTAATCGATTTCACAAAGTAAGTATTAAGAATCTCGGCCTTTTGAAAATCATTTGAAATTATATCTCCATTTAAATTTTTTATTTTAATCAACTTAGTTTGTTGTCTACCTAGAGTTTCATTTAAGAAATTCCAGCACTTTTTAGGATCTTGTTGAATTTCGCTTAAATTGTCCCTATAAAAGCTATTCATGGACTCCTTGTAAGCTCTTTTGATTACACCACTAATACGTTTAAGCCTTTTCTCTATATCGGTTTCACCAGGTTTTTTCCTTCTCATTTTTAAAAGATTTTTTTTAAATTCTATTAATTTTTGTAAGTTTCTATTTATCCAAGGTGTTATCTCATGGCGAGTCAATCTTTTATGTTGTTTTTCGGCTGTACAAGTTTGAATTACATTACTAACACACGATATCAACGTTGAAGTATCGAGTGATGGATCACTAGTTGTACATATACTTGGTAAAATAGTTCGAATTTCACTTTTCACGCGGTCATAATCACAATATAATCGTCCATCTTTCTTAAAAACTTGGGATTGAGCTTCAATTTCTATTTCACATGATAAGAGGTTATGGTCAGAAAGTCTATTTTCCACTGAACCAATACGAAAAGAACTTGATATGTTACTATAAACATGGTCAATAGAAGTACCACTATCGGGACGGGTAACCAATGTGTGGTGATTTATAAAATCATAGTTGGCAAGTAAATTTATAAGATCTTCCGATAAATTTATATTTAAAGTATCAATATTCGAGTCACCGACAAAAACACATGGGTTGCGACCAACATTAATTAAAATATTTTCCAAATTTGACAGAAATCTATTCATTTCACACTTTGGCGATCTATAAAACGATACAAATTTGACGGGTTTGCCATTGGATTTGTTGCTGTTTAGTGTTAAAACAATTGATTCAACAAAGTCATTACTTACACAGGATTCTACTTCGTATTTTAAACTTTCGGATATAAAAATTGATGTACCACCATAACTATCTGATCTACAACAATGAACCGAATTATAACCAGCTATTTTATAAATTTGAGACAAATCTTTACGAATCCAGGTTTCCTGAACAGCAATAATATTGGGTAGTCGGGGTAGGTTGGCAACTATAGTTTTAAACTTATTAAACTTTTCAATTGAGGAAAAACTTCTGATATTGATTGATATTACGTTAAAAAATGAACTTCTGTTATTATTTACAAAATTTTTGAATAATTTTAAACTAGAAAAATATTGATTATTATTCATAAAAATGGAAAAAAATAAGAAATATTTACATATACAATTTATTTATAAAGATTAAACATCGTTGAAATCTTCATCAGGAGCTAAATGCTGCGATCTACGTTTTTGCTTGTTAGTGGCTGCTTCAAGTAACAGATCATCAATTTCTTCTTCACTTCTTATGATTTTTGGCTTAGACAACTCACTTCTTTTAATAAAAACTTTCCCACCGACAACATAAACGCTGCGGTATCCAACTTGTTTTAGAGATTTGGCATAGTTTAATAAACTCATTGTTTCTCTACTCAAGTAATCATTAACAAACACTTTCTTTGTTAATTCATTTTCCATTAATTTTGGTTTGATTGACATCATCGTGTCTTTTGCTTTTTTAGAATTAAACTTCACCACCATTACCTGCTTTCCTTCGTTATTTTCATTTTTCTTTTCACTCGACGTATTCCTCCTCTTAATGAAATAAGCTTCATCAATAACTTCTGGTTGCAATTCTACACCGGCATCACTGGACAGTTTTAAAACAGTATCTGCAGCAGACATTCCATCTATCACTTTAACGCCTCTTATCAAACAGTCATTCCTGACTCGTTGGTCGTTTAAAAATCTTACAGAATTTTGTAATGTTTTTATTTCTTCTTTTAACATCTTGTTTTCCTTCTGCACATTTTCCAATTTCTTTTTGTTTTCAGCTACTCCTCTCAATATGTCATCGTATTGCTTAGACATAAAAGTTATGGCTTCATGCAAATTCGACAGCTGATCGAGCTTTTTCAGTTCTGTTTTAATCTCATTCAATTCTTTTTTAAGCGTACCACTATTATTGTTATTATTACCATCACACAAATGGCACACAAATTCTTCTTCTTCATGTTTTAGTAAATACTCATATTCGCGTTTATTCAATGCAGTACAAACTACATGATATTTTTTTGAGCACTTGTCACATTCAATAAACTCATCGTCATCTTTGATTTCCAAGTTACATTGGGTGCATATCACTTTATTGTTTTGAATGCTTCGGCGACCTTTTGGAGGCATATTTCATATAATTTGAATTCCCCGTAGTTTGATTAACAAAATGCGAAGTTTTGTTTAATTAAACTTGTAAGTTAATCGGTTTAATTTAAATAATAAAAACTTTGATAATCACCAGGAAAAATTTGACGTTTACACGGCAGGGTTACCAACTCTTTTTTATTGTTTTTTTGTGTCTTTTATTACAAAAAGTTTTATCTAGTTATTGAATAATTACCGCCTGTTTTTCAAACTTAACGAAAAATTTTCGTTTAGAAATTTATATTGAAAACAAAAACATATGTTTTATTGTTGTTTTAATATAAATTCCCAAGCGAAAATTTTTATTTTAATTTGGAAAACAGGCAGTTAATGTTTAAAATAATACAAAATCTAAACAAATGCTTTAAATGTTTAAAAATAGTACTTTATTCGATGAATCTAAGACTTGTTTTCGAATAAAAACTATCAGCCAACGCATGAACTCGAAAGGGTATCCGTTACTATGTCCAAGATTTTTTTCGAGCGCGTACAGTTAAAAGGGTCCTTGAAGATCTCAACGTGAACAAGTCCCCGGGCCCGGATGGTGTTATGGCAGTAGTCCTGAAGAAGTGTGCATAGACGCTGTCTCGTCCTTTGGCAACATTATTTTGCTACTCGTACCGGGTAGGAGATTTTGTTCTTGCTGGTAGCCAATGTCCAGCCAATCCCAAACAAGGGTGAGGCTACAAGCCCTGAAAACTACCGCCCTATAACAACTTGCTCTACGCTCTCGGAGGTCATGGAGAGCATGATCAATCACAACTTGGTAAATTATCTAAAGTCTAATTCACTTTTGTGTGATTGAGAGTATGGCTTTCGTAGAATTCGGGAGACCTGTTAGCGTTTCTTTCCGAACGTTGGAGTCGTTCTATTCACCAATTTGAAGAGAGCAAAGTGGTTGCTCAAGATATTTTCAGGGCCTTTGATCATGCTTGGTACGGAGCACTTGTTTCAAAGCTTATTGTGTTTGGTGTCTCAATTCATATCGAGCTTTCTCAAGGACTGCTATATACTTGTTATTTCACCTGAATGCAGGGGTACCGCAAGGCTCTGTGCTTTCTCCTACACTTTTTCTTATTTTTCTTATTTTTTATTCTTTCGCAGATGACAGCAGCATTTGTCATTCATTTTCTTTAATCATAGACCAAACCTTACTGAAACTGAAGCTATGAGACAGAATATGAACGACACACTCAATAGTGCTCTTACGACAATCTCCGAGTGGGTTCTTGCGAATAGGATTGATTTTAAGGCTCGTAAGACCGAATGTTGAATGTTGACCCACAGACGTCTTGTGGAGTCAGCGTCATCTGTATCCATGGGAGGTATAGCTATTGAGGAATCAAACACTCTTGATGTTCGGGGCATGAAAATTCAGTGTGATGTTCGTTGGAACCAGCATGATTTTCAAGTGTCGAAAGAAGCATTCAAGTGTCTTGGTTTCTTAAAACGGTGCGAGAACTACTTAACTCCGTCTGATCTTCTCACTATTTATACGGCCTATATCCGACCGAAAATTGTGGTGCTTCAAGGTCTATCTTGAAGCTTCTGGATCGGGTGCAAAGGAGTGCGTTGAAGCTCATCAATGACAGAAGGGCATCCAGCTCTATTGACTCATTGGAGCATCGTAGGAATATTTGTTGTGTGTCATTGTACTATCGCTATTACCACGGTAAGTGTTCCTCAAAAATCCGCGAACTCATCGCCTTTCCAGCAGATCGCATTCGTTCGTTTTCGACTGTCCATGTATCGCACAACACATTACAGAGAAAATTCGTTTCTCGGTCGAATTAGCCATATGTGGAATAGCCTTCCCAGTCGGCTACAATTTTGTTCAAATTAAGTGTCCATAGACACTTCTCCCTCTTTCCTTCTCCTCATAACCTTTTTTCGTAATACCAACACAAAGCATTGCATTTGGAGGGGGCATCTCCTGAGTTTTGGCTCAAAGTAAAACAAAAATAAAAAATTAAGTATGCAAAATTATACATAAATAATTAATTTTAGCGTTAACGTAAATATTTTCTATTTTATCCGAATAAATTAAAAGCCAAATACGAATAATCGATTAAGAATTCTAGCTATTAATCACCGTGTGGTTAATAATACCCACTCCATAATAGTGGGGAGGTTATTATGCGTTCGTGCGGATGTGTGTAATACTAAAAAATTTTGGTCCTGGACCAACCTCTAAGTAGTCGACCTAAGAACGTCCGTCCATCTGGCTGGTTCTATGTCTGGATGTCTGTCCATGTTATCTTGTTCGCAAGGTACAGGTCACAATTTTGAAGATAATTTCAATTCAATTGTCATAAGGATAACGCCTATTGAAACTTCTTACCGGAATAGTCTTTGTGCCATCTTTTAATGTTGGTATTTAGATTAAATGTGTTTCAAAAATTTTTAATTGCAATCTTAATCAACTCACTAAATTTTGTTGAAATCGGTCCATACTTGATCATTGCTCCCATACATATACTTCTCTCGAAAGAATTTTCTGCCATAAGTGTTGGTATTGACATACACATTTGAAAGCAATAAATTTTTACGATAGCTTTTATGCCCCGAAAAATGTTTTGCTGGTAGGTCCAAAATTAACCGTATGTCCCATATAAACTCCCTTTCTAAAAATCACTTGCAGGCAAAAAAATGCTATATAGATGAAGATATCTAAATAATATTCGGCACAAAGAACTTTTACTTGAATCTTATCCCGGTTACATAACTTTGTTCTGGCGGCTCCATGATTGCCTATATGTCACGAATAGGGTACACTCTCGAAAATTTATTTTTACAGCTTTGGTGTAGGGTAATAAATGGTCGGACTATTATTTCCTACTTGTTTTTAATAAGTCTGTTATATTAACTGAGTATTTAAATATTGGAAGATCAAAACAAATGTTATTGAAGCAAACAAAAAAATATGTTTGTTATTTTGTATCAATTAAAATGTTCGACTTTAAAAAATTAATTATGTTCATTTTAGTAACTTCTTTGAAAAAGAGACATTTTTTTATTAGTTAGTAGCAACCAGGTTTTACTGCCCGTTCGCCGATATCGAAAATTACATTTAAAACAAACACAATTTTTGAAATTTTGCTTTTGTTTTAAATGTTATTTACTATGCGAACGTTAACGTTCGATATCGGCGAACGGGCAGTTAATTTGAATTTAGTTTTTGCATTATTTCCACATTTTTTTTTCAAATGTGGATATTTTTTTTTAAATTTTTTTATTCGTTTTAAACCCCGATTAAGGTTAATAGATTAAATACTTTAGATTTTAAAATTTATTTAATGTTACTTAAATAAGCGTTAATAACAAAACAAAAAACCAAAACGAATAACTTGAAATTATAATAAGCCAAAATAATATGGTTATTCGAATAATTTTTAAAAAACCTTAAATAAGATTTGAAATATAGTGTCGTTGTTAAAAAATGTATAATTGTTTTTGAAAAATTAAACTCGTTTATTTATTCCACCAATACTCGAGCAATAATTCGATGGACTAAAAAATTTAAATCTCGTAAAAAGTTAAAAAGATATTTAAATGTCAAGTTGTAAAATATAGTTGTTTAACCCTGGATGGTTACTGTTCGTCCTATCGACGTAGCTCATTCACTCTTTATCATATAACTTTTGTATACACGCAGAGAAAATATATGTTTAGATATGGTCACCTCCAACAAAACTATTTTTAGACAAAATTTTAAACATATTATGTTTAAATTTAACCATATTTTTGTCACCGACAAACATATAATTGTTAAATTACTCCTCCATCAAGAAGCCACAACCATATTATGGTTGCCTCTAAACATGTTATGGTTAAATATGACAATAATTTGTTTTTAAATTAACAATAGTATTTTCCTCTTTTCTAAGAGCAACATGCTTTGGTTGAAAATCAACCATGCTATTATAAATGTTAAACATATTTTACTTATTACTAGCCAAAAGATGTTCGGAGGCAACCATAATATGGTTGTGCCTTCTTGATGGAGGACTAATTTAACAATAATATGTTTGTCGGTGACAATAGTATGGTTAAATTTAAACATAATATGGTTGCAATTCTCTTTAAAAATAGTTTTGTTGGAGGTGACCAAATTTAAACATATTTTTTCTCTGGGTGTATGTATTCCAATTAAACTCTGTTTCTAACAACGTTTGCTGATGATGAATGCTTTAAAAGTTTTAATTTTTATGCTTTATTTTATTTTGTTTTATTTTATTTTCTTATATTTTATTTAATTTTATTTTGTTTTTTTTTTTATTTTATTTTATTTTATTATATTTTATTATATGTATTTTGTTTTAGTTTATTTTATTTTATTCTATTATATTTAATTTTAACTAAAAGAATTTTTGTTGATATTTTAATTGAAAAATCTTTCCGCCAGAATTTATTTAAATATATCAGATTCGATGAAGAGCCACCTTAATGTACTAAAATGCAGAGTAACCTTCCAAGGTAAAATTTTTTTGGGTTTTAGCGATTTTTTAAACAAGTCTTAAATAAACGACAAGGCAATCACACCCTTTTAAATTAAAATTCGTTGAATAAAATTACGAATACTTTCTCGATTAATCGATTATTATTTTTTTTTTAAATTTCTATTTGTCATTCATTTGGTCATCCCAAAAAAGCCTTATCTTCTGTAAATCGCCTTTTTTATGTCTTAGAAAAATTGCTGCTTAAGTCCTTTTTCACCTAACTCTTACACTCTTTAGCGTCACATTAAAAATAATATTTACTAATACTTTATTCCACTTTACCTGATGTTCTCTATTTTTGGATTTTTGTTAAATATGTCTCTGTCTAGAAATGTTTTTGTTGTTGTGCTGAGTGTTCCAATACAGTCAAATGAGCTGAATGACTGCCATAAAAATGACATTTCAACTTGTTTGTTTGGCATAATTTACGGCTAAAATTTTTAATTTAAAGTCCATTGAATACATTATTTTTTTTTTCCTTTTAGTAGTTGTGTTATTTTGGGCTTAGCTCATCGTTTCTGTGTAGAGCAATTTTTCTGTTGCAGTTCTTTTTTAGTGGAGTTTGATGTCCGAGTATGTGTGTCCTGTCCTGTCTATACGTATTTATAATACGATTTTCCAATAGTGAATAGTGGGCTCAAAATGATGGTTTAGAATTGGGCGTAGAATATTAAGGGGAATGGAGGGACTTAAAATGTTTGGGGCCATAGTTGCTAAATATTTTTGATATCTTAAGCAGTTTATTAACTTTAAAACGAACAAATATGACAAATTTTTAAATGCCATATTTATTCGAATACTCCTTTCTAGAGAAAAGGCATTTATTGGAGTTTTCACAATACTGAAAGTTAGATTCGATTCGATCTGCATCGAATGAAAGAATAAGGAATAAAATTGCTTTCGAATCGAGAAAGTATTCGATCTCGACTGCCAGAATAAGCCCCTAGATCTCTTAATTTTTAATCAAATAAATAGGAATTTGTGTTTTGTAACGAATAATCGTAAAATTATGTCTTAAATTGATTGTCGATTAGTAATTCTACTATTTTTACTATAAAAATAAAAGGTTTTTTTGGTGTAATTATCAAATATGATCGAAAAACAGTGATTTTATTGGAATAATCGCGTTTTAATATTAATAATCGGTTTCTTAGCCGAATAATAATTTTCTCTAATATAAAAAATTTTAATTTTTTCAAATTTGTGATCCAAAATAAGAAATTTTAGCAAAATGAATTTTAGCATTTTAACAAGATATTATTTAAATAATCGGTTTTTGGATTGCAATAAATTTAAAAATGAAGTTTATTTATAACAAAATTATAAAATGGTGACCCATGCAACTAGAATGAAGATTAGGAAGATACGATACTTATCTTTCTTTGACAAAGCCCTGGTCTAAGGCGTATCGGAAGAACAGAATTGCCCTGTTTGGATATCTTATCTGAGCTGGGACTAATGTCAATATTTCTTTTAAGCAGGAAATCGAAAGGGTTTGGTGGCTACAGTGAAGCCCATGGTGTTATCTAGCTCAGGCACTCATTCAAAAACTAGTGAACAGGGGGCACTCCTCAAGGAGGAGTACTATCCCCACTATTGTAGAACTTGACTATGAGTACATGTTGACTAAGATGGACGACATGAGGATTAAACCTGTTGCGTATGGTGATGATGTTGCGGTGGCCATCACAGGGAGGCATTTGAACATAATGTATCCGTATATGGAGGCTGCATTAAAGGTACTCAGCTTTTGAAGGGTATCATGTGGACTGAGTGTCAATCCATCTAAGATGGAACTGGTACTCTTCACGAGGAAGTATAGGACCGAGAAATTTAGATTCCGACTTTATATGCGACTGACCTTCAGATCTCCTACAGCGCCAAGTATCTGATTGTGGTTCTAGACAGTAACCTGTCGTGGGAAATTAATGTCCGGATAAGGGTGGAAAGTTGCTATATATGCGTGCAGAGGGTCGATCGGTAGAAACTAGGATATGTGACCGCGGTCTGTCAATTGGATCGTTGTGGCCGTGGTGGACTGTGCTGGATAAGAAGCAAGTGCCGCGATGCTTGAAAAGGTACACAGACTGGTCGCCTTGATGATCACTGCATCAATGCGTTCCACTCCCACGATGAAATCGGAAAGTTTTTTGATAATTTTTTTAATTAAAATTAAAAATGTCATTTATTGGAAAAAAAATATTCAAAATTTTACAATTATTAGTAATCAATATAGTCATTTTGGTAATAGGCGCAAAATCAACAAATTGTTTGCTTGATATTATGAATTTGGTATAAATTTGGTGTTTGGAGATAATTATTTATTTTTTCTGTGAAACCAAATTTATTCGATTAGATGGGTTGAATTCTTACTATCAGTTTTTGTTATTTTTTACCAAAAATTTGCAAATCAAGGTTTTAATTGACTATACAAAGTTTTAAGTTTAACAAAATAAAAACCGAATAATCGGTTTAGTGGATTTCAAGAACCGGGGCTTAGTCCATTATTCCATTTTAAGGTTAAATCCTTCCAAGGGTCATTTTTTCCTTCTAAGGGTCATTATTATAACTTGCCGTTAGTTAAAAGTAGGATTTTGTCGGACGTATAATAAGTTATTAATTATTTTAACTTAATTTTAGCTTACCCGGCAGGATGAACTAGCCTTTAACATATTGCTCACTTAAGTTCAAAGCAAAGTAAAGTAATAGTGAAAAACTTTTGATACGCGGGACAAAATCCTACCTTTAACTATCGGCAAGTTGTAAAAATTACTCTAAAAAATTTTCAGTCTTTCATTAAGATTACTGCAAATTTTTTGGAGTAATCGGTTTTTTATTTTTTGGTAACTTTCTTTTCTTCCAGTGACCTCTTTATTTTGTCCTCAGTCATTCCCCACCTGTAAAACCCAAAAATATTTTTATTTAAAAAAAGTCTCAATCAAACCCCTCCAACTATCCAACCACTGCCCTGCCATGTCTAACTAGTTAATATTTTAATTTGAAGTATGTGCGGTAAAAATTTGTTTGTATATAGATTTTAATGTCCAATACCCAGAGACGGACAGACGAACAGAGATAAAACACTAAACAGCAAAAACATTTCGCTTGTTTACTTCCCAAATGAGCTTGATGACGACTGACAAGAGCATGTGGTTTTTTGTAGTTCATTACATTTCTTTTTCCCGCTGCTGCTTCAGCATTCAAACATGTAAAATTAAAAATGCGTTTTTATGGCAACTCGTAATTTTCTGCATGTGGTCTTTCCTGCCTCTTTGTAAGTGTGTATCGGTGTCTATGTGCAACTTCAGAATTATACACAAATACATGCATACAAACAAACAGAAACGGTACGGGGAATATACATACATATGTATATATTTTGGTTTTGTCATTATTAGGCTCCAAAAAAATAACACACATTCGCACTTTTACAAACATTTTTACTCAACCAGGTTGGCAAACAATAAAAAAAGGTTACTTTTTTTATGGTACAAATTTGGATGGAAAGACGGACAGATAAAGAGACATGGAGAAATCATATCAAGTTAAAAGCCTAGATGAGGTTAATAGAGGGTGTTTGTTTGCTGAAGTTTGTTGAAAAGAATTTTAGTCTATAATAAATATTGAAATACTGGGTAGATGTTTTAAAATCTCATAAAGGGAATTTAATAGCGGTTATAGTGCCTATGCACTATGGGACTTTAATGCTGGGAATAAGTTTCTAGGTCATACAAATACTACAGAGTAACTAAAAGGAAGTAAAGATACCAATCACACACATATCGCACACTTAATTAAAAAAGTTAAGGAGGGGCAGAAAACTGGCCTCCAAAACATTCTTGCAATTTTTTAATCAAATTGACTTTTCACAAATGTTTTTTGTACATATATATTTACTAATCAATTGTTCAATCAAATCTTAATCAAAATCTTAAGATTTTGTACTGCTAATGCCAGACGACAGTTCTCCTCACACAGGTTAAAGAAGAAATGTTAAAGTAACGCAAACGAAATTTTCGTAGTCGCTACACAGAAAAAATTAAAAATTGTCTCTTATCATCAAATTCATAGAATCATCCAAACAATTTGTTGATTTTGTGCCTATTGCCAAAATTGTAAAACTTTAAAATTGTGAATATTTTTTTCAATAAATGATATTTTTAATTTTAATTAAAAAAAATGATCAAAAATCTTTGCCGTTTCAAACAATATGTTAATTGATTTAATTAAATATAGCTCAGGTTTTGACAATTCCCAACAGTAATTCTGCATGTTTAAATTATTTTATTTTTTTTATTTAGCGAAAAAAATCCATTAAGATTTTCGGTTATTAAATGAATTAATACACAGAAAAAATTAAAAATGGTCTCTTATCACCAAATTTATACCAAATTCATAATATCAAGCAAACAAGTTGTTGATTTTGCACCTATTACCAAAAAATTTTTCAATATATTTTTAATTTGATATTTTTAATTTTAATTAAAAAAAAATTATCAAAAAAACTTTGCCATTTCAAACAATGTGTTAATTTATTAAATTAAATATTGACAATTCCCAACAGCAATTCTACAAGTTTAAATTATTTTATTTTAAAGGAAAAAAATCCATTAATATATTTTGATATTTAATTAATATTTTAATTAAAAATTTATTTCAAAACAACTAAAATGTTAATTAAATCAAAATTATATTTTTTTAATTTTCTTTCAACTAAAAAAATAATTAATTCAATTATCGCATTTAATAAATTTAAATACCTTTTAAACCATTTTTTTATTAATGAAAAATGTTTTACTTCAAAACAACCAAAATGATAACTATATCAAAATAATATTTTTAATTTTCTTTAAATTAAAAAAATAATTGATTCAATTATCACATTAATGAAATTGAAATACTTTATAAACAATTTTTTTAATTGATAAAAAACTACTGAGTTATTTTTCTTTGCATAGATTTGGTTTGTGAACTGTACTGCGATTCACTAACTTTTAACTAACCGACTATCGTTATATTTGTCGAAATATCGTCGGTTGATAATTTAAATGTCGTATGTGGATTTTTTGCGGTTTTGAGTTAAAATCGATTCCTTAGGTTTTCCGACCTGATCTTTCATTTGGCGTAGTCAGTTTTTCGACACCTCATACGGTTTTCGAGATATGGAGTGTTGAGTTTGTCGTATGTGGTATTTGCTAAAGCAAATTTCAAATTAAATGTGTTCAAACTCAATTTACTCGAAACTATCGGAATCCACATACGACAATTAAATTATCAGCCGACGATATATATTCGCTAGCAGTAACGATAGTGTGATTCTGTAATTTCTTTTTAACGATAGTATACAGTTGTATTTTTGTATTCATTTAATTTAATATCATTTGACATTTCTGTCTACAAAATGTCCAAATACGCGAATGTCAAATACTAAAAAGCCATTTTAAACACAAAATACATTTTATCGATAATAAACACCACGTAAATTATTGTCGCTTAAATATCGAAAAAAATACTGCTTAAAGTAACAGCTGACTTCAACCGACAGCGAATATCGTTAAAAATATTACTAAATCGATCAATTTTCGTTATATTTATTTTAACGATGTGATTATAGTTATAAAAGTTAGTGTATCACAATACTGTGGTGCGATTCACTAACTTTTAACGATCCGACAATCGTAATTTTTGTCGACATATACATATATTCGCTTGCAACGATTGTAAACATCTGTAGTTTTTGTAACATCTCTGTCTACAAAATTTTAAAAAAAAGGAAAAGCGCAAAAGGGAATAAAGAAAAAAAAAAACAAATGAAATTGTGCTCAATTTACTGTTCTTATATTTTATTTTGTGAATTTTACATTTACTGCCAGGCCCACAATGTCGACAAGAAAATTTCTTTCGCATTTTTATATTGAAAACAATAATAAAAAACTAAAATTTGTTTTTGTTTTCAATATAAATATACGAAAGAAATGTTCTTGTCGACAATGTGGGCCAGGCAGTTAGAATTTTGTTTTTGTTCATAATTTGCTTTTTTTGTACATTTTGAATTTAGAATTTTGTTCATACATACATATGTATGTATGTATGTATGTAGTATGTATGTAAGAAGTCGGGCCTCAACCACTTTAAACATGAAATACACTTTATCGATTAAATAAACTCTTTTTTAACCCTTATACGATCTTCGGGTAAAATTTCACCCATTTTATGTTTCAAAAATTAATATCTCTTAAACATTTTGCTGGATCTAAATGAGAATTTTGTCTGATTTTTTAAATTGATATTTTGCATTACAACAGTAAGTTTTCTTTTTGTATATCTAAACGTTACAATTTCAATCATTTAGAAAACCTTCTACATCCGATTAAATTTTATGGATGATTTTAGTTTATTGTTTTCTTATTAAATATTATTTTGTTGAATTCGGTTTAAACACATTCAGTAAACGAAAAAAACCCAGTATATTTTTATTATATAATCAGTATGGATGTTTTTTACCCGAAGAACTCTCCTGCAAATTATTTTGAAAGATGTGTGATTTATCTTGTTTATTTTTTTGGTGCATTTTAATAACTTTTAACCCGTTTTTAGAAAAAGTTGTAAAAATATCTTTTTTTAAGTTTTTTTTTATACATAAACACCCAATGTTAATCGATAATATCTATCCGTCCTGGTAGCCTGTCTCTAGAAACCTTCTGCGCAAAGTATAGATCCCAGTTTTAGAGATAATTTGATCAAAATTGGTATAAGGTTCGATTTATCACAAGAATGAAAAATATTGGTGAGAATCAGTCCATAATTTAGATAGCCCACACGCAAACTTATTTCCAGAATAAAGACTTTGTGTTCATAGCACAAAAATAGCTACACTTCAAAAGGTTATGTCATCAAAATGTCATGGTCACATAAGCTTCCATTACGAATTTATAGCAAAAACAATTTTAGCTTATGCGCCAACCTTCATACATCATTTTTATGAAATATACGGGCATGTTCTGAAAATCACGTGATTTTAAAAAATCACGCGTGTGATTTTGTGGTGTTCTGAAAAACATTTCGTTTTGATGTTTCTCGGTATGCTTTCGGCAGTTGGAAATCACGCCGAAACATACAAAAACGTAACACAAAAATATCAAACGTGTGATTTTAAAAGGCACATGTGATTTGAATAAAAGTGATTTTCAGAACAGGCCTGATAATAAAAATATAATGTAAAATTGCGTTTTTGTCGCTTTAGTTTTTCTGCGGTAAGGGCTCGATATGTAGTTTAATCCGATCGATATTTAATTTTTTCACCAATCTCAATATAAACAAATATAAGCAAGCAAATTTAAACGCACTTAGCTTTTTTTTTAATAAAATTCCCCTTGTATTTAGCCTAATTTAATTATTTTATATCGAAGTTATTTTCGGGAATACACAATTTGTTGTTCATTAACAAAATTTTGTTGTGTGCTAAATTTCCAATTTTATTTCTTGATAAATGCACTGAAATTTATTGTTGGGGGATAAGCTAGTTCCGCATTTCACTCGTCAGGAAACCGTTTTTCCAAAGACTTTAGAAAAGCTAAGGATATAATACAAATAAAACTGTAAAGCGAATGAGAATTACAAACACTCAAGTCTTACTTGCAACGACATCAAAGCTTAGACAAAACACCAGCAATAAACAGTGAGTTTATCTTTTTTTAAATTCCCTACTACAATTTGTTGGGTTTTTTCCGAGTCGAAATGTAGTTTATATTCAAGACTGTACAATTTGAACCCATTGTGCGGTCACATTTCTCTAAACCATGTATGTTGTTCAAATAGGAACACTACGCTAGAGAATTGAAAAACTGCATAAAATATAAATTTAGGAGTGAAAAAAAAATTACTACAAAAACTAACCTGGGTGGATGCAGAGTACAGAGAGTATGTACTGGGAAAAATGCGTGTTTAATGGCGGCAATTAATGTCAGTTGGTGGGCGTAATGAGTATTTTTCGTACTATATACCAGCAAACGGACTCATGGCAATATGATTTATGATGTTGAACGAACTAATGAAAAACTATTTTGCATAAAATATTCATTACAATTTGCTAAAGTCTAGAGTCTGGGGGAAAAATTGAATTAAAACTACAAAACTATTAAAAAAAAATTCTAAATAAAATTAAGTTTAAAAAAAGGAATAAAAGTGAAAAAACCGATACCGCCTAATTAAACACTTAAATCCTTAACAGTTCTCAGCTAAGCTGCAACGAAATTCAGCGTTTTATTCAATAAGTGATAAACATGATGTTTAGAATATTAAATAAGAAATAGAAAAAACAAAACAGTTTAATGCAATTAAACAACACAATTTTTTCTCAAGAAGCGGCAGAAAATAAAACACACACCCCAGTTGAAGAGTCTACAGAAATATGACTGATCATCAGAAAGCTGGTGGATGGAAGGCAGCCTTATGATCTTAAAGTTTTGTATGATCAGCTAGTTGTCTGCCACTATCATCATCATCATCATGCTCATCTAAACCAGCTTCATTTGCTGCCACAATTACACAAGAAAGCAAAAAAAAAGTAGCCGCAATTTTAGAACGTCAGACTTCAAAGTACAAATACCCACTCATTCACTTAGTCACTTCACTTGCCAAAAGAGTTGTATGTTGTGTGCATTATTTTCTTACTTGATTTTAGTTTTAATTTAACTTTATTTTGAAAAGACAAAATAAAAAAAAAACTGGCAAGTAAGCGCCTAAAAAGACGAAAAAAAGGAATTGAAAAAAGCAGACAACACCATCGTTTAATATAAAGTGAATAAACATGCCGCCGGGTGCGTGTATTATCGCCGTCGCGTACTTGAATTTTTAATATTGCGTATGTGTTTTCTCCGATAAATGGATATCAACTCTCTAGATCAGTGGTGTCAATTATGATTGTATTGGTGCGAATACTCTTGTCTCTTTCATTCTCAGCGGGAGGAATCTGCGGTTGCGAGGCCTATTACGAGGCCTAATTAACATACATATTTTGCTATGAAGACTTTAGAGCAATTAATAATAATACAATTATCGAAAAATGTTGAGTTATGGACAGACACACTCAGTTATTATTTAAATAAATTTAATTTGGAACCTGCATTTCGCAGAAACTTTGCTTATTTTTGGAAAAATTGAGCATTTGACAATATTTGAAGTCTTTTTACAACCTTATACAATTCTTTCCAAAATTTTTAATTTGGTGCTCAACATATCTTTGCGAATGCCAACAATGAAAATTCATTTGCACATACTAATGCAAAAATTAACCCCATTAAGTTTAAAAATATACTATAATTATTAACCACCATTATAAAAAGAGAAGATTTTACTAGCCTATAAAAATATACTTTTATTTACCAATAATATCTTCTAAATTTAAATTGCAGTTTCGAAACAACAAAACATTTTTTAGGTTTGTGGACGTTAAACAATAAAGTTTCATTAATACATTAATAATACACATCTTCTTATCCAAAAATTTTACCTGCTGTCACATTTGCTTTTATGTGTGTAGGTTTACACATAAATTGTAGGAAAACAAGACTTTTTTAAATATTTTTACTTACTTGAGAAAAGTGTTTTCAAAGGAAAAAAAAACCCATTGACGCGATTGGTACAGAAAGAAAAATATTTTTACAAGCACAAAATACCAACAAATTCTTGTGGCTATTTTTTTCTTAATAATTTCTGCATTTAGGTACGTCTTTTTAACGAAAGAAAAATGGACCCTTTAAAAGGCAACAAAGAATTTTTTTCACAAACAAAACACATATCGTTAGCTTAAATGCAAAACAATGTAGATATTATTTGTCAATCATTGTACAATGTCAAAAACAGAAATAAAACACAACATAAACAAAGATAATAAATAATATATATATTATTTCTGTTTAGAGGCCTCAAAACAGGCCGTGCGATATTTCGATATTTCCCGCTGAATGAGAGTGTTTTGCAGTAAAAAATTATATTTTACGCTCGCAAAATAAAAGAGCGTAAGCGTACATGTGAGTTTTGCTGACACAATTGTGCATGACGCTGACACCCCTGCTCTAGATGAATGCTTTAGTTTTTTGTTTTTGCCTGACGTGGTCAGATTTTGTAAATCCAAGAAACAGTGGCTTAGAAGGAAAATGTAATGAGAATTAATTTTTTAAATCGGCAAAACAAAAAAGTTTGCGGCTACATTAAAAAATCATATACATTTCAGTGATGCTATTAGGACACGAAAAATACATTTTTCGTATCTTTTGATGAATTAAGGTACCATGTATAATCCTGACATTTTTCGTATCCTTTGAATCTGTACGCAAAATGTACGGAAATAACATATTAAACTTTCCGTCTCTGACAAAGTTTTTTAAAGTTATCATTTTGTTATGAATACTAAAAAAAAACAGTGAACTAATTACAAAAATAACATGTATTTTTTTGTTAGGTTTTCTAATGGTGTTTTCTTTTCTGCAAAAAATGTGACATTTTATTTAAAAAAATGCAATTTGGTGTTCGTTTCTTAAAAATGCTGCGCTCTCTAAAAGGGTGGCTTGTTTTTATCTAAAAAATGCACCCTTACTAGTGGATTTACGCCCCGTATAAATCGACAGTGTTGATAATGCCCTGTAAAAAGATGGCTTCTGTTTATATATAGGGTTGCCAGACCAAGTTGGGGAAAAATCGCCTCTAATCAGGACAGTGAAAATTTAAAATTTTAATAGTTATTTTTTTTCTATTTTTTAATAGTAAAAACATAGGAAAGCATTATATTGTTAATGAAAGGTTGGCAGTGCTATAAAATTTAAGTGGATTTGGTGTTATAAAATTGTCTTTGAAAAAAAAACGTCAAATCAAGAAACCTGAAAAACTTGGTGTTAATAAATCAGCAGTCTGGCGAAGGTATTTTCTTGTTTACATTTTTTAGAAAAAAAACAAACTTATTTACTTATTTATTTGATATCAATCTATTAATAAATTTTGGTTCATTTTTTTTATATTTTGAAGAACAATTTTTTTAATTTATGTACATATTTTTTTATATTTTGAAGAACAAACTTTTTGTCAGCTGTTAAAAACAGGGCGGTCCAATTTTGTGTTTTGTTCTCGTCAAATAATAAATTGTTTATTACAGGGTCAGCAAGACATTTTATACATGTACCTTTTAACAAGGTGGTATTTTTTTGTAGCAAAGAAAACACCATAAGTTCTTATGTCTTCTGCTTATTCTTCATGTGTGTTAAGATGAAAGTTTAGAAGAAAAATTTATATGAACTTTTTGAAACAATTGTCTTACAACCATACCTAAACAAGAGCGGAACGCGTTTTTAGCTGTCAAAAATCCTCATTCCCATACAATTTGTACAAAGCATCCCTAAATAGCGCGGCGTCAACGCTTTGCAATTGGAAAATCCGATTTCGACAGCGCGTTAAAATAAGCAGGGTTGCTACATTTGTTGTTTTGACAGCCGTGTTTTTATCTTTTGATAATACATAATGGCAAATTATCCCACAAGAAGACTACCAGTCGTTTTACTAGTTAGATGATCAGTAGTGCTAACCGATATATTGGTTATAGTTTCTATTAGTTTATTAAGAGCGAAATGAAAAAGTGACCGAAACCTTGTGTTCATGTGATTTTTCCTCCCTCTCTTACTCATTATGTTTCTCTCTCTCTAACTTATTAATTCAATGTAAAATTGTTTCAAGTGTGTTAGTAAAGAATGTTTTTTTAGTAGTGGTTATTCATTTCCTGTAGAGTAGCTATTTTTAGGTCAAAGCAGCGTTTTTAATTCCATTTTTTCATTTCTTTTATGAGGGGTTTAGTAAGCACGGAAGTTAACACTACTGTTTGTTACAGAACGCTGACGCTCCTGTTTAGGTATGGCATTTAGGTATGGAATTTAGGTATTGTACCCATAACTAGTATATTAATTTTTATAAAAATGAATTTGTTTATTACATACCTAATATTTATGACTGAAATAAATATAAAAATGAATTTATATGATATAAGTTTGTTTACAATATTCATTAAATATGAAATAAAAATGTTATGTTAATAAATTCTAAACGTTAAAAACGGATTTAAATTTTTTTTTTAAATGTATCTTTTTGGAAAAATGTGTATCATTTTGGAAACTAAAATGTAACTTTCTCGAAATTGCACTGGCAACACTGATACATATATTAATATTTTTAAACCGATTTGATAATTTTAAATTCATTGATGTCAAAAATAAAATTGTAGTTGTATTTGTTAGTAAAAACCGTTAAACTATTCCTAAAGCGAGATTTAACTGAACTGGAGAATGAGCTTGTTAAAAAAATTATTTTAGTGTTTACACGTGTGATCATGGGCTTAAATTGTGTTGTTTGAGGTCGTGGGTGGAAGCGAACCGCCCGTTATCTTTAAAATATTGGTGCGAGTAGTTTTCTTAGATTATCTCGTAAACTATAAGGAATACGAAAATTTTGTCAAACATTTTTTATAGACAAAAATATTAAAATAAACTCCCTCAAATAAATTTTGGTTCTTAATTGTATAATTAAAAAGTTAAAAATATTTAAAATTTAGTGATTTTTTTTATTATGAGAAGAATTAAAATGCCTTTTTAAAATATACTTAAGCCTCTAGTACACGGCATGTAAAAAGCCACATGCGCATGTGGTTCTGACGTAATTTTGACGTCATCACACAACACGGAATGGTTATTGTGGCTTTGCATTGACGTCAAAATTACGTCAGAACCACATGCGCATGTGGCTTTTTACATGCCGTGTACTAGAGGCTTTACTCTCTTCTTTCTTTAAATGTTTTGTTACATAAAACACATTGAATGTTGCCAAAGTGCATCATCAAATATTTTTCGCATATAATTTTTCTTTTGGTGGTTATGGTTTGCTGGGTAGTTAAATAAAAAACAAACAATACATGTATAGCGGACATGTGCAATCATCGCTGACCTTAAAAATCTCACTTCCAAATTTCATAAAGATCGGTCCATAATTTTTCCCTAGGCCCCATATAAACCCTGTTCGTGGAAAACAATTTAGTACGGCTAAAACCGTAATAAAAATTTCTATCATAATAAATCTGAATACGTCGCAGTCTTATAGGACTAGAAATCTCACTGGCAAACTTCGTGAAGATCGGTCCATAAATTACCATAGGCTCCATATAAACCCTTCTCTAGGAAAACAGTTAAGTACGTCTAAAATCGTTATAAATAATACAATTGTAATAAAATTCGTTATATTACAGTTTCAGAGAACTCAAAATCACATTGTCAAATTTCGTGAAGATCATTCCATAATTTACTATAGCCCTTATATAAAACCCTACTTTCGGGAAACAGTTTATTAAGCCTAAAATCGTAATAAATAATACTATCATAATACAATTTAATACTTCACAGTTTTATAGGACTAGAAATCATACTAATAAACTTTCTGATGATCGGTCCATTCTTTACCATAGACCCCATATAACGCCCAATCTAGAAAATTAACTAAATACGCCTAAAACCGTAGCACGTAACGGTCCTTAATGCACCTTAGAACTAAGGTGTCCAGATCTAATTTTTTCGACGGCGTGACAAGTTTGAAAAAAAAACATTCAAACCTAAAGTTTATTAGTCGTTTATTTATTATAGTAAGTGCTTGACACCGACAAGCTTTCTAAAAATAATTTTTTATTTTTATTATTTTTGAAGTTATTAATTTTATTAAATTAAAAAAATAAGTCATTCATTGACTTTTCAGTTCTTGATTTTTTCAATCATAATCACAAATATAAAAAGCGTATTAAAAATAAAAAATAAGTCATTCATTGACTTTTATCACGATTTTCGAATCACAAATAACTAAAAATAATAAAGGAACATTTATAATTAAACTAAAGATATTTATCACTTAAATAATTAAATATAAGTTAAAAACTCACTTTTTGATGTCCATTTCGATAAATAAAAGCACAAGATTTAAAGATCTAAATAAAAAAACTTAAAACCATTCAACACAGCACTGCCTGCATTCCAATTTCACAACAAATGAAAATAATTACAAGGGGAACTGACAACTGAGCAATGAACCGAGCAAAAAGAAGAGATAACCAGTGTTACCATTTTTGCAGTTAAAATTAGCATTTTTTATTTTGATTTAGCCGCAAATTTTCCATTTTCAGGTTCAACATTATTTTTTAGCATTAGAAAAAAAAATTTAGCATTTTTTAGCATTATTTTAAAACTGATTTAGCTGCAATTGCGACAGCTAAATCATTGTATATAAATTAACTAATAACATTTTAGAAATTGTTTCTGTTTGAACGGTGATTAAAAAATATAATTATAAAATTTTGATCCATCTCGTCTAGCTCTAGCATAGTATCTGGCGTGATTTTTAAAAATAAAGCGTGACACGCCAGGAAGATTTCAAAAGTGTGACAATCACGCCAAAAGCGTGACGTCTGGACACCCTGCTTCGAACCCATATTAGGAAGCCTTCTAAAATTCACTGTAACAGCTAAAACAAATTTTCCTGCTGTATTGAAATTTATTCTAATTTATGTTTTTTAATACCAGAAATCACTCTACAGAAGGTGGGATGACTGATCCATAATTTACCACGGGTCCAATATAAATTCAACTCCTGAAAATCATTTCAGTTCGGCTAAAACTGTAATCGTGATATTTGACTCGAGCTAGTTTATATTTCTAAAAAGAAAAGCCTTAAACAATTTAATATAGCTCTAAACCGCAAACGTCCGTTTTTATAAAGTTAATTAATAATATATAGATATCATATAGAGCCCACTCCTGAAATATTCGAAATGTCGGTGAAGGGTACCAAAGATTCGGCACATAAAAATATTAATATTTGAAAAAAGTTTTATCTAAATAAAAAAACATATTGAAATTTTAAAATTAATTTTGATATACCCAAGAATTTTTTTCGATTTTATTTCAAACGATAAAATATGAAAAACTCCAAACTTTGAAATTAATGAAAGTTTTGTTAAAAACAAATGATTCCTTTTTTAAGTTTTTAGTAATTCGACTTTCTTATTATAATTTATAAATTATATTAAAATTAATTATAAATTAAATTTAAAAAAAAAAAACAAATTATCACAAGTATTTCTTTCAAATTATTGTAATAATTTGGTGTGCGCCCCACTGTACTACTCTCTATGACTTGCATACCGTTAAATAGCACTAACAGCAACTGTTCACATATTTACTACAAACAACAGAAGCCGCATAACAACAACTTTTTAAACAACTACAAACACTACAACAAGAAGTTACAAAATTGCAAATGAATTTTTTCATTAAAAATTCTTTAGTTTTAGGAAAAAGAAAATGAATAAAATGAAAAGAAAAAAGTATTGCGGGAGCGTTTAAAGTGATGAATTACATTTTAGCTTGCAACATTGGCGGCATATATAATACAGACATATTAACACACACACACACTCACAAACTAACTAGCAAAATAGCCAGGACAGACAGACAATCACACGCATATGCATACATTGTTCCACATGCACGCATTTGCCATATTAAAACATTCGAACGAGTTGGCCAATTCACTCTTGTAACAGTCGAAATAATATGGTTCATATCAGTGTTGTCCATTTAGTTGGCTTAAATTGTTACAAACACATGCAATTCAGTTACACGTGTTTGTATGTTTGTGTGTGTGTTTTAGCTTTGTACGTCCTTCTGTCTGTCTTTTCGTTTTGTTAGTTGGGTGATGTCTGTGTTTTTGCTGTTTCCTTTCTTGACAGCAACAGCTGCTGCTAATAATTGCTTTTATAGCTACAACAGCAAAAAAAAATACAGATAAAATAACAGCAGCAGCAACATTTGAAACAACACACACTCAGCATCAGCAACAATTTTTCATATTAAAAATTTGTTGCAAATAAAAAACCATTTATTTTAAACTAGTTTTTAATATTTTTTTTTTTGTTTGTTGGAAAATAAAATTAATTTTAGCAAAATCTAAAAAAAGTTGTTAAAATAATTTTGATGTGAAAAAAATGAAAAATCAATTGAAAAATTTAAAAACACAGAAAAATGTACACATTTTCTCTAATCAACAAATTTATACCAAATTCATTATATCAACCTAAAAAGTTGTTGATGTTGCTTCTATTACCAAAATGATTATATTGATTTCTAAAAATTTTAAAATTGTGAATATTTTTTTCAATAAATGATATTTTTAATTTTAATTTAAAAAAATTATCAAAAAACTTTACCATATACAATAGAACAATGTGTTAATTTATTTAATTAAATATTGACAATTCCCAACAACAATTCAACAAGTTTAAATTATTTTATTTTAAACGATAAAGTCAATTAATATTTTTTGATATTTAATTAATATTTTACTTAAAAATTTATTTAAAAACAACTTAAATATTAATTAAATCAATATTATATTTGTTATTTCTTTCAAGTAAAAAAATAATTGCTTCAATTATCACATTTATTAAATTTAAATAGTTTTTAAATCATTTTTTTAATTGATAAAAACTTTTTTCTGTGCATTTGAAATTAGCCACAAATTAGCATAAACTATGGTCCATTTTTTGGCAAAAGGGTAAATTTTTGAAAAAAAACGTACTTTATTGTCAAATGGAAGTTAATCTTTTTTAGGGGCAAGAATTATTTTAGTGAGAATTTAATGTAAAATGGTACAGTAGAATCACCAAAAAATTAACCGAAGTGTCCCAAGGGTTGTTAACTTTTTCGAATTATTAACTTTTCTAAGCAGTCTTAAAGTGTAAAAAAATGCCATAGTGAAATAACTATTTTCGGAAATAACACACTTAATTTATTTTAATGACAATAAAAAAAACTCAGAGTTAAGTTGGACCGTCTGGTTTCAAGTTCACAACTGCTCTTTTTGTCTTTTCAGGTCGCAGTCACGCGAACTCCGAAATTGGAATGCCGTTAATATAAACTCAACACATTTAGGCCCTTATCATGTAAAACGCAGTGCAACGCCCAAGAATAACATTAAAAGCACAAACAATGTCATAAATATTTTGTAAGTTTGTTTTTGCTTTCAACAGAACTTCATGTACCGTTTTAAAATTTTCAACGACACAAGTTATGCAGCGTTTGAAATTTTAAAACGTAATGTGAATTTCTGTAGAAAGCAACAACAAAATTACAAAATATTTATGACATTGTTTGTGCTTTCAATGTTATGCTTTGGCGTTGCGCTGCGTTTCATTTGATTACGGCATTAATGTTTTTTTTAAACAAGTAATTTTTTGTTAAAAGGTACTTTTTGCAACAATGTACTTTTTGTGAACAGGTACTTTTTGTTATTTATATAAAATTTCATACTTTTTTGAGATCGTTAGTTTTTCAAAAAAGGGGTATTATTGTATATATTTTTTTACAATAAAGTACCTTTTTTGAAAGAATGTACTTTAACAGAAAATGATAAATTTGTATTTAAAAGATTAAATTTTTTTTTAAAAATTAAACGGTTTTTTATATTTATAATAATATAAATATCGTCGTTGCTCTGACAACATCGGCTGTGCGCAAAATTTTGAAAACAAACGGGTGTCCCGGTAGGTTTGTTAGTAGTGCGATGGTTGCGGTTTCGCTTCCCGCCAGAGTATCTGGTATGTTTCACTACAACGAGCTGCACGGCTTCGTTACTATTGCTCGGTTAATTTGGTTTTTATATAATTTTTAATTGTATTTGTAACTCTTAATAAACAAATAATATATCAAAAATCTATCGACCAACCCCGTTTATGTACGCTTTTTTAGTATCCCACGTGGATGAATTCCAAAAAGAATGAAAACCTATTTGTCGATCTTCTTCACTTACAACACCACACAACAACTTCTTTCAGTTTTCTTTCTTTGCTAACATGTTTGGAGGCAACCATAATATGGTTGTGGCTTCTTGATGGATAACTTATTGAACCCTAATATTGTCGCCGGTGACAAAAATATGGTAAAAGAATCCATAATATGTTTTAAATTGTTCGTTAAAAATAATTTAGCTGAGAAATATTTTTTCTCTGGGTGCACTAATAAACTTTAAATAGAAGTATCAAAATAAAGAAGTCTACAATCAACTAAAAGATATATGCATAAATATTACCAAGAGTTTTTTTATTGTTTTCATTTTAATTTAATTTTTTTATTTTATTGTTTTCAAAATAGAAAGGAATAATCCAACAAGAAGGAGGTTTTAATTTGTACAAACAAAAGGTGCCTCTGTTTTTTGACAGAGTGTACATAAATTAATACTCATTCAATAAAAGTCGAACCAACAGCCACTTAAACTTCTGTATCATTAATTGTTATATTATTGTCCTTCCCCAACTCGCCCCCCACCCCTGTTCGCCCCCTAAAAGCTTAATTTTTGCTTATTTCTTTGAATCATCTCTATTTGTGAACTCATCAATTAATGAGTTCGCCTTTTAACCTCGACATATTAAATTGTGTCATGAATTACAAAATTACTCTTAATTTATATTAAACGTACTTGTATCTTAATTAAAAATTAGTTTTCATTTATTAATTTATTAATGTTTTTTTATTAGGCTTAATTTCATCAAATTAAATTTTCATTAAATTATTTTTATTGAAGAATGGAATCTGCAACATGAAATGAATTTATTTTTTTTTTTTTTTGATAATTCTTGACTGCACACGGGATTGAACTCGGGTCGAACTTATATGTTTCGAGAATAACCACATTCCCATCATCAGAATTCCTTGCCCTCTACCGTTTGCGCCACTGTGGTGCATGCCAGTATATAGAAGGGTATTCATTCGGTTAACGATTAATTATTACCCGATTAACTGCTCGGTTAATTTAAAATTGGTGTTTTTCAATTAACGATTACACCGGTTAATTTCAGTCGATTAACCGATGTAACAAAATTTTTAATTTTTTGTAGTATTCGTTTTGTCTCATATTCAAAAGGAATATGTTAAGAAAATATTTTTTCATACAAACAAAGGAGGTGATCTTCATTTAAAATTACAACAACAGATTTTTGTTTCATGTACTTTTTCTATGTAAAGGGTGATTTTTTAACCGTAGTTTTTTTAAAAATCTAATAAAACACTCAAATTTGCATCATATATTCAAAATTTTTATTGGAATCGATAAATTGGTCTTTGCCATTTACTTTTTAAAAATAACTTCATGTAAATGGTGCCCGCGGCTCCGGTTCAAATGTTCCATTCGTAAGATCCAATTTTGCAATACTTTTTCGATCATTTCGGCCTGTATTCCATGAATAACACGTGTTATGTTTTACTCAAAGGCTTCAATCGTGTTTGGCTTGTCCACATAGACCAACGACTTCACATAACCCAACAAGAAATAGTCAAGAGGCGTCAAATCACATGATTTTGGCGGCCAACTCACAGGGCCATTTCGAGAGATATACTGCTCACCAAATTCATCCTTCAATATGTCCATTGTTTTACGAGCTGTGTGGCATGTGGTACCGTCTTGTTGAAACCACATATCAACCAAGTCCAACTGAACCAATTGGGGCAAAAAAAAGTCGCGTATCATGGATCGATATCGTTCGCCGTTGACGGTAACGTTTCTTCCAAGGTTTGGTGATGCCACCAGCCCATAAGCCACACCAAACTGTCGTTTTTTCGGGATGCATCGGTAACTCTTGTACGGCATGTGGCTTTTCCTCACCCCAGATGCGGCAGTTGTGCTTGTTTACGTATCCATTTAGCCAGAAATGAGCCTCATCGCTGAACACAATTTTTCGATAAAACAGTGGATTTCCATCGAGCGAATTTTGATAATAAATTTCAACGATTTGCAGTCGTTGCTCGTTTGTGAGTTTCTCCATGATGAAATGGCAGAGTATACTGAACAGTTTCACTTTCACATATGATACAATTACCAACCAGTGCTGCCAGCCCGAAAAACTTAATTCATAAAAAAATCACCCTTTTCATATCGAGCCTTTGCTGCAATAGAGTCATAACTCAAATTTGAATTTTCAAGCACCTTAAAATTTAATTCTCCTCTCTAGAGTTGAGTATATAAGATATTTGTATGATATATAAACACAATTTGAAGAAACGATATCGCGATTAACTCCACTTTATTACCTAGTAGGCGGCCATATGTTCCAATGGCATTTAAAGAACTAAATACATTGGCTTAAAAATCAGGTTTTTTGAGTTATGACTATATTGCAGCAAAAACTCGATATGTGTTTAGTTATTTGTATCTTCTAATATCAATATTTTAACAAAATTAACCGCAACAGTAAGAAGTGTTAAAACTTTTAAAAAG
This sequence comes from Pollenia amentaria, assembly GCA_943735925.1. Classification (NCBI taxonomy): domain Eukaryota; kingdom Metazoa; phylum Arthropoda; class Insecta; order Diptera; family Polleniidae; genus Pollenia; species Pollenia amentaria. The sequence continues at coordinate 202,557,550 of OX031009.1, read as the reverse complement.
TTAAAACAGGACTCTTATGGCATAATGGAAGATTTTATATGCTTAGAGAAATCCAGGAATATGAGCGAGAAATTAGATATTCTGTATTATGGGCATAGCTGCCAGATAAAATTGGTCGAAAATCGTCAAATTTTTGGGAAAAAATCGTCAAAATCGGCAAATTGACTAAGCTAAATCGTCACAAGAATCGTCATCATAAAAAACCACTAACTTTTAATAAGTTTTGAAAATTTATTGCTTTTTTTAGTTGCTAATGAAATTTTAATACATTCTGCTTGTTTTTGGAATTAAATAAAAATTTTCGTTCAGAAACTTATTATTGAAGTAACACAACCAAAAATTTTTCAAAAGTATTGACATTCATAAGAAAATTAAGAACATAAACTAAAGCCAAGAAATATCAAATAACTATTTTTAACGTCGAAAATCCTGCTTAATATCTAAAGTCTGGTAAACACCAATTCAATCAGACTTTCTGGAAGAAAAGTTTCATAATGTGAACGCAGACTTAAGAGAGTGGTTTTAAAATGCCTTTTAAAAAAGCAGTGCTAACTGATCAAATAGAACTCTTAAAAATATGCATCGTTCGAAAAAAATTGCATTTTATATTATGAACAGCTAAAACATGAAAATTACTGCCAATCAAATAATGCAAATAAATCAAATTATCTAAGAAGCTAAAATAAAATGTGAAATTATATTAAAACTGTTTGTAAATTTGAATAAAATTTGTCATTTGAAAAATCGTCAAATTATGGGTATAAATCGTCATATCGTCAATAGACCATTTTTATACCTAAAAATCGTCAAAATGACGATTAATCGTCAAATCTGGCAGCTATGATTATGGGTTGCTTTCGATTTCTCCAACATCTACTATAAGTGAAGGAATTTTTTCCACGTCAAGTTTTATCAAAACTAAAGAAAATAATCACTTAAATCCTAAACATTTAAACCAAATTATTTTAAAAAGAGTATGTTATAAGATCTCCTTAAACTATTGAAATAACAAATAAAATTAGCTCCCTGTTTATTTTTTAATTAATAAATAATATTTACATATTTATGAATTTTTTTTTGCTCGTTTTAGTTTGAGAATTATGTTTGTAATGTTTTGGTTTTTTTTTTGTTTTACTAATAAACTTCTAATAATAAATTATTTATGCATATTAATTTATTGAAATTACATAATTTATAAAAAAAAAAAAACATTATTAATCGGTAAACCGATCAATAACAAAATTAACCGATTATTAACTAATTAAACCAAAACCTCGGGTAATAAATCGAGCGATTAACCGATTAAAGCGAAAGTAAAGTTAAATGAATACCCTAGTATATAGTCAAACATCAATCTTTAACCAATGGTATTGGTAGATCGAAATTTGCTGTAATTGATTATCAATTTTTAATTATTATTTACATGTTTTTTTCCTTCTTGTTTTTTGGTACTTTTTTGGTACAATTAATTAAAAAGTATTAAACACAACTCAGCTTATTTTTGACGGTATTCATATGCTTTTTGAACTTTTATTACATATGTCTTAATATCGGAGATTAAAGGCGGTTGTACCATTTTACCGTCCCCATTTCAAAAAATACCTTCTTAGTGGATCTGCTTTTGAAAAGAGGTAGTTGTGTACCAAATTTTAAGCCTCTAGCTTTAGTCGTTTTAACTGGGCCCTGATGAGTCAGTGAGTGATCAGGGCTTGTATTTTTATATACATATATAGATGCAATTATTCCCTAAAATTGGTTAAATATTCAGTTCTGTTTGGAGCGTTATTTCATTCCGTTGCACACTGTTCGATTTTTAAATTAATTACTGCAAAACTTAAATGCTTAAAAAGATGATTTTTGGCATAGTGATTGCTTTCATATTAAAGAAAAATGAGATAAATGTGCTAAATTTTAAATAATTTTTTTTATAATTTTCTTTAATTTTAAAAAATGTTAAATTCAAACAGGAAATAAAAAAATTGATGTTTTAAAGAAATTAATAGCAAAATAAATTGATTTTCTATTGTGTACTTTAAACATCCATCATTTAACATTTATAAAGTGCATAAGGAAATAACTTAATTGTATAGTTGGGATTAAAATATTTTTTTTTTCCTTTTTTAAAATTCGTTTTGGCGGTTTTGCCCACCTAAATTTAAAAATCGAACACTGTGCGTTGGGCTTATTTAATTTTTAAAATTGGGAATTTATTTCATATGAACTAAGACCCCAAAAAATTTGGGACTTAATTCATTTTGTTTTTTGGGAACATATTTTGTAGGGACTTATTTCACGGAGCCAATAAATTAAAATAAAACGCAAACGGAAAAAATTGCGATAATTAATTTGTGCAATTTAATATAAAATTTCTTATTTTAAATACGCATTAAAAACTAAAAAAACGAAGAAGCAATCATGCAAATATTTCGTGCGTTTTGTTGTTGTTAAAAGAGTAAACAGAGAATAAAAAATGTGGCAGAGCGATGAAAGTGTTTATTGATGTTTTTTTTTTTTTTTTTTTTTTTTTTTTTTTTTTTTTTTTTTATTTTTATTTAATTTAAATTCAATTACAAAGGTGTGCAAAATGAAAAAGTAGTGCCTCAGCGCCAGTTGGCATTGTAGAGGCTAGTTGGCAAAACTTAATTTACATTAGTTATTTTCCTTAGTAATATTACAATTTATACATATTAAAGGTAGCTAGAACTCTAGCTCAAGTAAGTTACAAAAATGTAATTAATAATAAAAAAAATAAGAGGAGAAAAAAAAATTTTTTTTAAAAATATTAATATTGTGGGTTTTTTTTTAAATTAATTTAAGTATAAAAAGGAAATTACATGCGTATAAATAAACAAGGGTATATCAGAAAAAGTAGTTTTATAACATATCTTGAATATTTGATTTTAAAAATTCTTTCAACAATTTTTTGAAATTTGAAAGAGTAGGACATATTTTTAAAAGTTGAGGTAAGTTGTTAAATTCTTTACTACCAGAGTATTCAATACGTTGTTTAGTTGTTTCAGTACGGCAAAAAGCCACTCTTAATTGTTGACTATTGCGAGTATTGTATGAATTCTGATCTCTAGCGAAACGTATTGTATGATGTCCTATGCTATAGAGACTTTTGTATACATACAAGATAGTTTGTAACTTATAAGTTCCACATATTGGCAAAATAGAAGGAAAATTCTCAGTATATAATGAATTTGTTGAATGTATCATTGGCAAGTTTGCAACAGTTTTTAATGCTCTATTCTGAAGTCGTTGCAGGGAACGGATTTCAACACTTTTCTTGTGTGCATATATTAGAGCTAAATAGTTAATATTACTTTGAATCAGGCATTGGTAAATCAATAACTTCGTGTTTCGGTCAAATTTGTATTTAAACTTATATAAAAGTCCAATCGCAGGTGATATTTTAGACTTTAGGTGTCTTATATGTTGATCCCATGCAAGATTAGATTGTAAATGTAGTCCCAAATACTTAACTGTGGATATCTCATGAATTTGTTTACCATCTATATATATGCTGAAATTTGTGTTAAAACGGACATGTGGTCTAAAGCGAATTAATTTAGTTTTTTCTGGATTAATAAAAAGTTTGTTTATCCGCATATACTCAATTATAAGAGAAGCATCACGCTCCATGTAAGGTTTGACTGCAGTCTCATACCTATACGGATAAAAAAGAGATATGTCATCAGCATAGATAAACATCTTTCCCGTTAGCTCTAATTTTTGGATGTCATTTATATATATAACGAAAAGCAGGGGTCCCAATACGCTTCCCTGAGGCACTCCATACTTAACTTGACCTAAGCTGCTCTTATGTTTATTGACCTGTACAAACTGCATCCTTTTTTCTAAGTAGGACTGAAATAGCAACAGATCATTACCACGAACTCCATAATATTGAAGTTTTTGAATCAAGATCTTATGGTCAATCATATCAAACGCTTTCGACAAGTCAAAGAAAATGCCAGTAACTCCACTAAAACCTTCATCTAGCATTTTACATATAGAATTTTGGACACTAATTAATGCTTCCTCTGTACCACATCCTCTTCGAAAGCCATACTGACAGTCATTAATCAATTTGTTTACTTCTAAATACTCTGATAGTTGGCAATGTATTATTTTTTCAAATATGTTATTTATTATTGGTAATACTGATATTGGACGAAATTGATCAATAATAGTACAATTTAAACCTTTTGGTATTGCTATTACTTTATGTATTTTTAAAACATCCGGATACGTTTTTGTAGCTATAATATTATTAAAAATGTCAACCAAATGAGGCACAATAATTCTACTGCAATTTTTCAATACGTTAGGCGATATGTTATCATGTCCACAGCTTTTAATAGACGGTAGACTTAATATTGCATTTTCAACTTCGTTGGAAGTTGTAAAATTAAACGCAAATACTTTATTACAACGACGTAAAGTTCTTAGAGAATTACAGTTATCTGCTGGATTTTCATTAATTGCTTGCTTCAAATCTTGTACTGATTTTAGAAAATGTATGTTCAAAGTTTTGGCCTTCATGGCATCATCTAGAATCATATTACCACGGCAATCTTTCAGATTAATTTCTTTTTTAGAACTTCTGCCAAGGTTATCGTTAAGAAACTTCCAGGTCTTTCTAGGATCATTCTGTAGATTTGTCAAATTATTGGAGTAGTAGTTATTAATGGAATCCTTGTGTGCTTTTTTAACTACTTTGCTTATCCTCTTAAGTTGATTTTTAATACATTGATTTTCAGCATATATTTTCCTCAGCTTTAACAATTTATTCTTATAAGCAATTATTTTATACAAATTACCATTAATCCAAGGTGTTATTTTACGTTTTAATACGACATTCTTATTTTTCAAAACAGTTGAGTCTTCAATTGCATTGCTTATACATGTCAATAAATTATGTGTGTCAACTGACGGATCATGAGAATATATTAGTGATGCAAGCTGCTCCTGTATGCAAATGCTTAACCTTCCATAATCACAAATCGGATAACAATTTGGTATAATATCATATGTTTGAAAATCAATATCAATGGAGCAATGTATGATATTGTGATCAGACAACCTACACTCAATTACTCCAATGGCTATAGGTTTTGTTATATTGGTGTAAACGTGATCAAGACATGTACTACTGTGAGGACGAGTAACTAATTTATGACAGTTAACAAAATCATAATTAAGCAGAAGATTATGCACATCACTGAATAAATTTTCCTCTAAAGCATCAATGTTTGCATCACCAATAAAAATGCTAGCGCTTCTGCCGTGATAAGACAACGAATTCTCCAAAAAATTCATAAAGTGCAATGGATCACATTTTGGGATTTGTAAAATGAAATAATAGTTGTAGGTTTTCGGTCTATCTTAACATCATACAGTTTTAGGATTATAGAATCTATGAATCCTTCGCTTAAACACACAACCTCTCCAAATTTCAAGTTGTCCCGTATATATAATGACGTTCCACCGTAACCGTCGGATCGACAACAGTGTACTGATCTATACCCTGGTATCTCATAAATTTGAACAACATCTCTCTTAAACCACGTTTCCTGCACTGAAATAACTGCAGGAAGTTTATAAAATTTAGAAATTACTCCTTTAAATTTATTAAACTTTGTAATTGACGATATGCTTCTTATATTAACAGAAATTATATTAAGGCCCGAGTTGTAGTTTTTTAAATTATTATTAAAGGAATCAAAATTCCGAAAATACTGATTATTTATCATAATAAAAAGAAATAAAATTTAAAATAAACTTAATAATAAAACTTTTTTTTTTATTATTATTTATCTTTATTTTTTTTTTTTTTTAAGAGGGCGATTTGTAATCGTTATCTGAATTTTCATCCGTACGATGCACTTGTCGTGTTGGGCGGGTTGAATGTTGAAAAGTTGCAGCCTCAGTTAACAGTTTGTCTACATCATCTTCACTTCTTAAAAGCTTTGGCTTAGACAGTTCACCCCTTTTCGCAAAAACTCTACCACCTACTGAATAAACAGCTCGATATCCTACACTCTTCAAAGATCTGGCATACTTCAAAAAACTAATTGTTTCTCTGCTCAAATAATCATTTATATATACGTTTTTAGTTTCATTATTTTCTTTTAATTTCGGCTTGATCGACATCAATTCAGATTTAGATTTTTTTGAACTAAATTTAACGACAACTGATTGAGTTTTATTGTTTTTAGTATTCAAAAAGTAGGCATCACTTATACTTTCAGGTCGAACAACAACACCAACATCGGCAGATAACTTCAATACAGTATCAGCAGCTGATAAGTTTTCTTTTGGTTTCACACCAGTTATCACACAATCGTTTTGCACTCTTTGATTATTAAGAAACTTAATAGAATCTTTCATTTCATTTATCTCAGCTTTTAGTGCCTTATTTTCCTTTTGAACAGCTTCCAATTTCCTCTTATTTTCAGCTACACCTTTAAGAATATCGTCATACTGTTTAGACATAAAAGTCATTGTTTCATGCAAACTACTCAGCTGATCCAATTTCTTTAATTCTGTTTTGATCGCATTGAGTTCTATAGTTACAGAAGCATTGCTGTTAATGTTGCTTTTATTATTACATAAATGGCACACAAATTCTTCGCTTTCATTAGCCAAAAGATGATTAAACTGACGTTTGTCTAGTGCAGTACAAAGTACATGAAAAGTTTTGTTGCACTTATCGCAATCTATGCTTTCATCATTATCTTCTACTTCTAGATTACATTGAATACACACCAGCTTTTTATTTATTATACTTCTCCTGCTTGTTGGAGCCATACTTCAATATTACGACTTTCTTTATTGGTTTATTAGTTAAAGTCACTGTTATTAAGCAATGGAAAACTAATTTATTATTAAAATTTTACGAAATTAAACTTTGAAAAGCGGGAGAGTGAAATTTGACGTTAATACACAACAGGGTTGCCAACTATTACAAGTGCATTATTGTTTTGCTAATATGTATGTAGTTGTTGTTAGTGAAAGTATTTTATTTTCGGTAAGTTCATTAAAGAGTGTGAAGTTGGGGCGGGGGAGGGGTGAATTACTATCTCTTTTGTGGAGCAATCATCATTAAAATAAACAAAGTAAATATTGGGCCAAATACATTGATCAAATTTGCCATCAAGCACTGCGGCTGTACATATCAGTAAAAATTTGTTTCTATGTGTGACACTGACGTGTCTGGATGGAAAATCCTACCAATATACATACTCATTTAGTCGGGCTTTTGCTTTAATCGGTTAATCGGTCAATTAATTAACCGAGGTTTTGGTTTAATCGGTTAATAATCGGTTAATTCTGTTATTGATCGGTTAACCAATTAATAGTTTTTTTTTTATAAATTAAGTTATGTCAATGAATAAAAGTTCATAAATAAATTATTATTTGGAGTTTATTAGTAAAAAAGCAATAACATAACAAACATAGCGATTCTTGAACCAAAATGAGCAAACAAATAAAGGTCATAAATATGTAGCACATATTTTTTAATTAAAACGTATTATGTATTAATTAATAAATAAACTGTAAGTTCATTTTATTAGTTATATCAATCTTATTAAAAAATCTTTTAAACAAATAATTTGGTTAAAATGTTTGGGATTGAAGCGATTCCTTTCTTTAGTTTTGATAAAACTTGACTTGGAATACAGAATATATAATTTCTCAGTCATTTTTCTGGATTTCTTTAAACATATAAAATCTTCCATTATGCCACTAGGGTCCTGTTTAAATTTTTATTTTGTTAATTTTGAACCCTTCTAATTGTTTCGTAAATTCTCTTAAAAGATTGATGTGGGAAGAAACCAATAACTAAACGCATACATATAAAAAGTACGTGAAAGAAAATGTTGTTGACACCAAAAACGTATTTAAAATTAATATCACCTACTTTTTTTGTATAAAAAAATATTTTCTAAATACATACCTTTTGTAAATGAGACGAAACAAATAATTAAAACACAAAAAAATGTGTTATAATACTACAAAAAATTCAAAATTGTGTTACATCGGTTAATCGACTGAAATTAACCGGTTTAATCGTTAGTCGAAAAAAAGCCAATTTTAAATTAACCGATCAGTTAATCGGGTAGTAATTAATCGGTTAACCGATTAACTGTTAACCGAATGAATACCCTATTAAGTAGATATTACGTCAAACAACCGCTCACGAGCTTGATGTCAAGGAATTTGACAGTTTATTATGCCCTTAAGAGTAATTAAGGCGAATTCACCTATTTGTTCTAAAAAGATTGTTATTTATCCTTTAAATGAATATGTTGATGGTATTGAATTAAAATTAAGCTTTAAGAAAGAATTTCACTAAATTTATGCATTTTTTTATAAGATTTCATTTCAAAAATGGTTGTTAACACTTATGTGACGGAAAAACTTTTATCTTAATGATAAATGTCATTGTTTATTTTTTTCTTGCAAACATTTGTTAGATTTCTCTGCATTATCATTCTACTCAAATCCAAACTTAAGCTGATCATAAAGAAAATTCGTGTAAATAAAAGCAAAAAAAAAAAAAAAAGTTAAATATTGTTGTGTTACTACAAATGGCTGCATGTTATTTGCAACATACAACAAGCAGGGACAAATTGATTAATTGCATAATGTTAGCACATGACAGAGGCAACAACGTCAAACACAAAACTCCAAATGAAAATATTTCTCATGCGGTGCTACTAAACAAAAGTTGCAGCCAGCAAGCAACCTTCAAAAGAAACTCAGCAAAATGTCAAAAGAAATAACAAAGAAAACAAAATTGGAACTTTAAGACCAAAAAAAAAAAAAACTTCTTACGTCTTGCAATAAAAGCCTGCTTTACAAAAAGACGGTCTTAAGGCTTTTGTACTTTGTTGTTTTATTAGTTGTTGCTAAAAAAAAAAGAAAATAAAGTCTAGTGTCTACTTCAACACCAGTGAGTGTCATTTTTGGGCCTAAGCTGTCTATTTAAATTACTGATCATACATCTTGTTTTCAAGTCATTCACACTCTATCTACTCATACTTTAGCCACTCAGTAACTGAGTCAGTCAGTCAGCCATCCAGCCAACCAATCACTTCACTTCATTTCAATGTCTGAGTTTGTTTATAGCAAAATGTTTTGACATACGAAATCGAAACAAATAGAGTTTTGAAAAGACACGACCAAAAAGCGTAAATTTTCTGATGGAAATTGCTTTGAATGTTGAACTACTAAATAAAACAAAAGGTTTTTCGTACATACTTATGAGTTTGTCGGCTTAAGGTAATGAAAAAAGTGACACATTTAGAAAAATTTATGCTTAAAACGTTTTAACAACTTGATTTCTTAATGTCTCAAAATAAGATATATTAATGAGCAAATCTATTCGACACAGAGACAATTTGGGATTACTCGAAATGCAATCAATTTGAAAAATTAGTTTGCTACTGCGGAAAACTTTAAACGCAATTTTTCTGGATTTTAGTTGGGAACAATTTAAGTTCATTATCGCAACTTAAATATTTGCTTGTGGAAAAGTACTCATTCTACCTGTCAGGATTTTTGTCTTCTCAATGAATTTTTTTCTCAGTGTGTAAATTCCAAAACTTTATTTATGCAGATGTAAATTAAATTAACAATTTTGTGCTTATGTCATTTTGGTAGAGTTCAATTTATGTAATTTGCCCTTTTCATTTTTTCTAGTTTAGAAAAATTCATTGACCTTTCCATATAAAGGTGACTAACTACTTAATTATAACATTAAAGCCTAATGGTCAGTTTTTGACGTCGTACTTAAACAATTATTTAGCAAATTTTTATTTACATTTAAATTGTATTTTTTTTTAAATTAGTACTTAAAGTTTTTGGCTATCTGGCCTTGATAATATCGCCAGGGTATTCCACAATTTTGGAGCCTTATCCACAAGCCCTCGTATAGGAACTCGGGAGCTTCCTGAATGTTCTCCGGAGTGTTTTGGACTCCACTAGTAACCGCTTGCGTCAGGAAAACGAGACCTTCCCGAATCCGCTCCGGAGTATTTTGGACTCCACCAGTAATCGTATCTGGTTCTTCACCAGGTCAAGTTGAGTTATTTATGGTTTTCCATCAGCCAAACACCCCAATAAAAATTTTTCTTATTTTGCGAAGCACTAATTGTACATTTTAAAAAGTAAGCACACATTTATGCGCTACGCAATAAGACATACAGAGATGCAGTAAGGCAAGAGAACTTATTCTTCATAAATTAAAAAAAAATATATATAAAATTTGAAGAGCTACGACATTCCCTTACTACGAAGCAGGTTTGTAATGGAGCATATAAAAGAATTACGGTAACAAAAAATTCTGTGTGCGAAGCTGATCGTTACATTCAACCATTTTTATATGCGATAAAAAAGGGCTTTCTGCATCAAAAATGTATTGCTTCAAAGTGGGAACTCGCCATATAAAATGCATGTCTTCCGTAAGCGATATGGTAAAAAAAACTTTTACGTTCCTTCCTTACAAACCCGCTTCGTTGGAAGCTCCATTTTTTTATTGGGACATTAAAAAAGTGAGATTAAAAACTTGTTGCAAACTACAAAAACTCTAACTGGAAACAGTTCTACACCGCTTAGCTAAAAATCAAAGTGAGATGAAACGGAAAACACACGAAAAGCCGACAAACGAAGTCGGCCTATTGGCCTCAAAGAAATAACGACAAATACGCGCGAGCTCCTGCCCCGCCCAGAGCAATTTTACAAATGTAAATTGTTTTTGAAAACAGTTTTCGTTTTTAAGTGCTTCTTGATTAACCTCAATTAATTAACAATTAGAATCTGGAAATTATTTATTTTTCATAAGTTACTTTATTACATTCAACATTTTTTATTTTTCGAAAAATTTAAGGAATAGAAATATTACAAAAAGCTTTATAAAATACATAACTGAAATTTAGCTCATAGAATAAATTCAAAAAATAAATAATGTTGAATATAATAAAGTAACTTATGAAAAAGAAATAATTCCCAGATTCTATTTGTTAAAAAAAAATTTTTAACTTGGTGCGTTTTTCCCTTTGATTTTAAATATTTATAAGATATCCCAATGATGATAACACATTTAAATAAATATTTAAAGAAATCTCAATAATTATAACACGTTCATTTCCGTAAAGAATAACTTTTATTTTTGCTCGAAAAGATAAAAATCAAAAAATAATGGTGATTTTTGTTCAAAAAAATAAAAATCATAAAATAACTGTTATTTTTGATCGAAAAAATAAAAATCAAAATATAACTGTTACTTTTGTCCAAAAAAATTACTGTAATTTTTGATCAAAGAAATAAAAATCAAAACTTGAAATATCATAATATTTTATCATAGAAAAGTTCATAAGGATCAATATGTTATACTTGGATCAGTTTGCCAGTATTTGCTTTTTTTGTTTTAAAATTTCAAAATAACTGTTATTTTCGGTCCCTGGTAGAAAGTGCATAATATCACAATTCATAACATGAATGCAAAAGTACACAAAAGTAGTTTTAGTGTTTCTAAAAACTTGAATATAAGTAAAATGTTCTAAATTAACATTATTTTCTGTAGTATATTTGAATATATTGAAATACACATAAAAATTTTAAAGATTTTCAAAAAATGAAATTCAAAATTTTATGGAATTTACTGTAAGAAAATGGCGTGAATTTAAGAAATTTTAAATTTTACTTCTTATAACCTGTCGGTATGTTCATATATTTATTTAATGTTTTTTAGATTTAGAAACATTTTTAATATATAAAAAAGCTTTGACTGTCAGTTATATACTTTTTGTCCATTGAATGTATTGTAATAATAACAATAAAACATTTAAAATACAATTAACATGCAAGAGAAACAAGATATCCCATTTTTATAATTTCTTAGATGTACATTAGAAAATATTCACATTTTGCATATCGCCAACAGTTTCCAATTTCGCCAAAACAATCGCCAATCGTAAATTTCTATCTCCCTTTGGAGATGGGGGCGATTGCCACTGACAGTTAAAAAGCAGAAAACAATTATATTTTCCTTTTTTGTTTTTTATAACTGTGAAGTACAAATTTCGTTTATTGTAAAGGACATGTTCAAAACAATTTAATTTATTATCTTTCAATAAACCGAATTTTGTATGGAAATTTGACAGGTTTAACTCTTATATAATAAAAAAATTATTTATGAAAAAGGTCTCAAATAAATAAAAACTTTTAACTAAAGTTTCTCGTTATTTTTTTAATATGTCCAAGAATTACTTTTCTTGTTTTGTGTTCTTAATATATTTTCATATTAAGTTCAAATAACCTTTGTCTTACAATAAACCTTAAAATAAATTTTAATGCATTTATCAATTAACAAAAGGCATTTCTAATTTGGTTATATTTCTTCACATTTGGTTACTTTTTCAAAAATGTTGGTTGTAAAAATTATATTAGTCGTGGCAGCACTGCGTAGGATTTCAATAACAGCGTTATTCGTTACGGTTTTAGGCATACTAAAGTATTTTCCGATAGTGGACTTTATATCAAGAATATGGTAAATTATGGAACGATCTATTTTTCAACACATTTTCCTTCGCACCAAGGAAACTGATAATATCATAACGAAATAAGATTTTAAGTAACTGACATAAAATAAAATCATTGCAAAAAAAAAAGAAGAGTATGAGTGCTAGTGATTACACTGCGGAACAGCCATTTTGCGGCCTGGAAATTTGTGTAATTTTTTTACTAATTTGAGGTCGCTGATTCCAAATCTAACCTTCATTTTTCTCTATCAGCTCCAGTTTTAGAGATATACCGTTATGTCCAAAATTAAGGCACTTTCAGCACATATATTGAAATAACATGAAAATGGTGCATCATATTCCCTTAAGAAATTCGCTAACAATATTATCTTTAAGACGTACTAACATTGTTTTAAATTTAGTAATTTCAGAGATATTGTTGAAGTTTTTAAAAAAACAAATAAAAATTAAAAAAAAAAAAATTTTTTTGTTCTTTAAAAATTCATAAAAAATAAATGTGCAACAAAAATCACAGTTTGGGTCTAAAAGCATTTAGTTCAACATATTTCGAATGAAATGAGCTTTATTTCATTGCAATCGGTGCACAACTTTTGATTGTATTCACAATTTTCATGTTATTTCAATATATGTGCTGAAAGTACCTTAATTTTGGACATAACGGTATATCTCTAAAACTGGAGCTGATAGAGAAAAATTAAGATTTGGAATCAGCGACCTCAAATTAGTAAAAAAATTACACAAAGTTCCCGGCCGCACAAAAAAAGTTCAATTTTGTTCCGCAGTGTTATAATCAGCTGTCGGCGAAAAATGGAAGCATATCTAACTCAAATAGAGGAAAAGGTTACCCGAATTAATCCTCACTTATAGCATCAAATACTCCACCTGGTGTCGCAAACCAGTATCGTGTAACCATTTTATGGAGTTCAAAATTAACCAATCGTTTTTAACCGAATTTCTTGCAAAGTGGTGGAAAACCAACAAAAACTTATTGTTATAACCATAAAGAGCTGATTTTGGAAGCTTTGTCTTCCTAGATGAGGGTGTAGGTCGCCGATAGCTTATGGAGGACTCTTATGAGGCGTAAGCCGTAACACGTAATAGCTTTATGAATATTTCGTGGCCAAATTATTTCTTTTTAGGAGCTTTGCTATAGAATATCACATAAAGATAAAAAAAATTGTAAAAACTGGCAAATACCGGTAAAACTTCCGCACCTACCTCCCCGTCGAAATCAAAGGTAGAAACAAAAGTGACAATCCCCCTCGCCCCAACAGGTGATATTTACATATGAAGCCAAAAACTGGCCCTTAGTTGAACAACTCATCTCCAACTTTTTCATAATTCTAATAAACAAGCTTTTTTTTAATTGTACAATTTTAAAACCGCCTTATAAAAAAAAGTACGCTTCAAAATAATGAACTGGTAAAATTAGTAAATCAAAGCAAAAGCCATGATCTTTTTCCAAGTAAAAGAATGATAAATAAAACACTGAAACACAGTTCATCACAAAGCCAACAAAAAAAAAAAAAAACGCTACAATAAAAACCCCAATAAAAAGCGGACAAAAAAACACCCAAACAGCACAAAAAATAGTCAGCCAGCCAAAGCCAGTATTATGAATGATGACCACTCAGTTAGAAAACTTGTGGCTTGAACTACATTACAAAACAGTAAAGGGGAGGCCAACGAACAAAAAACAAACAAACAAACAACAAGAAAAAAATCTACAGATTTTAAGTTTTTGCTTTATTGTTTAACCTGGATAACAAAAAACCCCAACAAACGCATAAAAAATATACAATACAGGAACGACAACAACCATTACCGACAAGTTGGTCAGTCAGCCAGTCATTCAGTCTCTCCCTTCCTGAAGCCAACAGCAAGCAGCAGCAGCAGTATGTTTGGCGCGAGTGTCACTCGTTGCTGACAAGTTACATGCGAAAATTTGACGAGTGTTAAAATGTGGCAGTCGAACATTTTGTAGCAGCAGCCACAAAAACCAAAAAACAACCACCACTCACTCACTCACTTGATAACCAGATGGAGCAGGAAAAATACAATCATCCTACTCCAGCAAAATAAGATTTTCAAATGATAGACATTTTGTGGCACAAACTCTCATACACATAATGCACACATGTATACCCAGGTCGTGTGGTAATATACTTTTTCTGGTATCTTTATCTAAAGAACAAACGGTGCTGTGCTGGTGGAATTTTTCATAGCAAAGGAAGTTGTAGTACAAAATAAAAAACAAATAAAAAACTACAACAAATGTTTTTAAAGATGTTAAAAAAAAAATTTAAGTGGGATAAATTTGTAACACAAAAACTGCATAGAAATTATTTAATTTTTAATGGATTAACTCATTGATTGCAACACTTTGTAGCAGAAGTTATTAGAAAAATTGTTCTGAGAAAAAGTCTTGCAAGAAAAGGATTCTTGCGGACAAAAAAAACACAAGAATCTTTATTAAAATAGTTTGAGGGAGTCAAAAAGGCGTAACATCGAGTGAATATATTTTCCCCTTAAGAAAAATTACAACATTTCTCGACATCACACAGAAAAAATTAAAAATTGTCTCTAATCACCAAATGTATACCAAATTCATAATATCAAGCAAACAATTTGTTGATTTTGCACCTATTACCAAAATTATTATATTGATTACCAAAAATTGTGATTTTTAATTAAAAAAATTATCAAAAAACTTTGCAATTTCAAACAATGTGTTAATTTATTTAACTAAATATTGACAATTTCAAATAACAATTCTACAAGTATAAATTATTTTAAACGAAAGAAGTCAATTAAGATTTTTGGTTATTTAATAAATATTTTAATTAATATTTTAATTAAAAATTTATTTCAAAACAACTGAAATGTTAATTAAATAAAAATTAAATTTTTAATTTTCTTTCAACTAAAAAAAAAAATTAATTCAATTATCACATTAATTAAATTTAAATACTTTTTAAACCATTTCTTTAATTAATAAAAAAAACATTTTTCTGTGTAGGTCAACAATGTTCTATCTTACATGTAGTTAAGGTGCAAATAGAACCTTGTTGCCCTAAGGTCGCGATTTGTATATCAATAGGTTTTATAGTAGTTAATACCGGGTGTTTTTTAAGCTGCATGAGAAATTTCGATTTCGATAACAATGGCTTGTAAGAATGTCAAACTGTGTTGACATTTCTGTTCGATAAGTTTTAGCAAGTCATTACAGACTGATTACACAAGTAGAACCCTTCCAAAATACAAAACTTTGAAAAAAAAAATAATAAAAAATAATAATAAATCTGTTCACGTAGTTCATAGAGTATTTCGTCCATTTTACGCAGCTCATTTCTGGTTAAATAGTTTCGTCAATAGGCACACTTGCCGTATCTAGAGCGAATACAATGCTCAAGCCATTAACGAATCACCAACACATCCATTCAAACTTACTGTTTGGTGGGGCTTAAACAATTTTTCGAAATGAGCAAGGAGCTGCAATAACGGTGCATGAAGAGAGCTATTGCACCATGTTCACCTATAACTTGGCATACAGCGCGCTTAACAATAGATTAATAAAAATAAATTTGGTGACATCTTTATTTCAAGAAGTGGTCCTGTTCACTGTAGTACTTCTTATCGGGCTATGTTAGGTCATTGGTTTAGGCCAATAAACCAGCAACTCTTGAAGCATTGTAAGCCAATATTCAAACCAACATTGACGCCAAACCGAAAGATTTATTGGAAAAAGTAGTCAAAAATTGGAGATTTCGAATGGACCATGTAACTCGTAGCCGAAGTGAACATATGCCGGGAATCATAACATAACAAAATTATCTACCAGATTATAAAGGGTGGTTAAATTTTAAGGGCCGATATTGAATGTGAACCACACCCAAACGTCAAGTTTTTTTCTGCATTTCTTTTGACATTTCTCAATTTCAGACTAACTCAATTTGAACCATGGAAAGATACACAATCGAGCAACGCGTTAAAGTTATTCAGGCTTATTGTGAAAATGGGCGTTCAAATCAAAATGCATATCGTGCACTTCGTGATTTTTTCGGCCAATTTAATCGTCCAAATGTGCGTACAATCGGAAAAATTGTGCAAAAATTTGAGCAAACCGGGCCTGTAGGAGATGTGAAAACACCAGTGCCTGCTCGTGCAGCTCGTAGTGCAGAAAATAGTGCTGCTGTTCGTGAAAGTGTGGCTGAAGAGCCATCCACCTCAACTCTTCGTCGTGCCCAACAATTGCACCTCTCACGCTCGTCGTTGATGAACATTATGCATAAAGACTTGAATTTACACGCTTACAAGGTGCAATTGACCCAAAGGCATCACAGAATACATTCTGCTATTGATGGATATATAATGGTGGCCTCGAGAGCTTTCGAGAAATTTCAAGAAAAAGCCATATAGAATTTAAAAAAAAAAATATCTTGGAATTATCGGCTAAATCAGTAAGCGATCATCGACTATTGCTTCATCTCGAAGCTAAAGCTACTAAGTTGAATATATTATCGAAATCTTAACAGAAAGTCGTAATACGATTGAGTCAGTGCATGTTGAGGATTGTTTTTCAGAAGATTGAAGGGAATAAAAAAACAATTTGGAAAAATAATAAAAAACGACTTTAAAATGAATTCCTTATATTTTTTATTCAAAAAAGTTACAAGTGGTCAAATGTATTGAAAATGCAGGTTTAATTTTATCAATTTTAAGCCAGCCGTTATAGACGAATATATTTTCAAGTGTGCAAAATAACTTAAGATGTTTAACCCTTTTAAGTAGATAATATAAATTTGTTGAAAACAAATTTTTTATTAAAGAAAAGTAATACCTTGCTAAGAAACTATAATCTATAGCTGTAAATAATAACTTACCAAATTATAGATGAACGCGGGTATAACGAACACGAAGTGAAATTAGTAGAAAAACTTTACATTAGCTCCAGCTGTCTTAGCCTAATCTCATGTGGGTATTAACCACTGGGTGATAAAATTCGTTTACCAACCGCCTCTGTATATGAAGGCAACAAAAACACTCAGGTAGCAGTTTGGGTGTATAACACGTCAGAATTATACACTAGCATTTTTGTTAAGGACCTGGAGGTGTCAAACATTCGCTGCTTTAGGAGTAGTCAGCAGAATCTGTTGAAAAGCCACAGCGGCTAAGAGGATCCGCCAGCAGGCCCACCAGTGGAGAAAAATCAGCTCTAGAGGCCGAAGTTCTAAGAATTTCCCACGTCTTTGGGTATGAACAACAAATACAACGTATTTTCCGAGTGTACCTTATGCTAGGAACACAACTGGGACGAACGGCGAATATCGCCCAACACGACGAATTTTTCAGTAAAAATACGCTGAGCATATTCGTCGCATGGAGCACAATAACGACGAATAACAAGCGGCTTTTATAATTGAGAAAGTTGATTGATGTTTGTGCAAAGAGAGAAAAATAGTGTGTTCATATTAAAAAAAATAGTGCTTAAAAATTAAAACAATTTTTGCTTATGTTTTAATTTTATGTTTTAACAACTTAAAACTATTTTCATAGCAAAATACTTTAATTTTAATTGTTATACAATGAAAAAACCTTTATTGAAGGAAAAAGTAACTTTATTTACTAAAATACTTCTAAACTAAAACCAAATATGGTCACCTAGAACTGATTTGTTCGTCGTTCGCCGGCGTATGAAATAGAACTAAGTCTATTGCAAAGACGCCGCGTATGAAGAATTTCGCCGGACGGTATTATTGTGTGTATTTTCGTATGCACCAATATGTTTTATTTTTGGCGACGAATATTCGCGGGCAAAAATTCGTCGTTCCTCCCAGTTGTGTTCCTAGCATTAAGGGTAATATACACTATCACTTAAGTCTTACGTATGTTGGGCAAAATGCAACCCTGTTATGATAAGTTGTTGTTATTTTTTGAAAATTTTCAAACAATAATTAGATCAGGGAAGCATTTTCGACACAATACTTAAGACGGGTGTGATAGTGTAAAATGTCATTTAATAAATAGTCGGAGCGGATGCGTGTTTTTGTGGGGCCTCTAACTCCCGTGGAACCAAATAGGATCTCTAGTAAAGTCATCTGACAATTTTGAACTCTGCCGAGTTCCATGTATTTACTGCACCTGATATCCCCAGAAGATGTAACATCAAATGGTGGAATATCTTTTAAACGTTCTCTACAAACCCCTGGGGGACGCGAAATTAAAATGGAAATAAATCTGAAATCTTAGCAATACTCATAACCAGCTGATTGGTTAACCTACATGATACATTCATTCGCCTTAATTCCTTACAATTTTCTTTTCTGACTGCTTAGAAAAGTTCGTTATACATTAAGTACTTATTTACAATATTGCATTTGGGAACATGAAGATATATTCGTTATAAAAAAATTAACTAGAACCATGTTAGAATTTTAAGTAAAATTAATGTAACCCGAGACAAGTGCTCGTTATAGACTTATTTCGTTATATATGGTGTTTGCTATAACCGTGTTTTACTGTATATTAAATATATTAGAGACATTACATTAATATATTTCACAGATGAGTTACAGAACCTTCGTTGTCGTTGTAATCATGTTCCACTGTACCTTTCAAAGTTCACTTTTAAAAGCAAATGTCCAAGTTTTTAAATATTTTATAAAACTTAATAAAGTTTTTCTTTTCTACTTACTGTTTTTATTTATATATATTAGAGTTTTTCATTTCCCGGGAAAGTAGTATTAACATTTCGATTTCCCGGGAATTCCCGCTAAATATAAAAAGGTGCAAAATAGAATTAAATTTAATTTATTTGAACTAAAAACAAATTACAATTCATGCGACCTTTTAAATAAGTTTATCAATGTATTAAACGTTAGTAAAAAATAAAAAAATTTCAGTTCTGTATACGCAAAGCAAAAGCATTGACATAAAACCAAAAAAGTTCAATTGAGTCGCTAAATGCAGAAACAGTCATTTTGAGATAATCAATTAAAACTGTGTAGTTAATAAAAAAAATGGAAGTGTTATGTTCTTAGCTCGTAGAAGGGAGAACTGACTTTAATTTGAAGTTGTCTACGATTACACTCTTTACACTGGTTTCTTAGCAATACTCATATAAGGTACATGAAGCAAATGTTAGTAGTTCCCTTTCTACATTCACAGAAAAATTCATCTTCATATTGATGATGCCCTAACATCAGAATTTGTGGCATCAATGTTATTACAAATGGCATCGATGAGGTAAAAATTAAAAATTAACATCAATCCAATGACGAACGGCATCATAAAATTTTGTTTTAACGGGTGGTTAAATTTAAAGGGCCGATGTTGAATGTGAACCACACCTCAATTCAATTCAATTTCAGACTAACTCAATTTGAACCATGAAAAGATACACAATCGAGACACGCGTTAAAGTTTTCAGGCTTATTATGAAAATGGGCGTTCAAATCAAAATGCATTTTGTGTACCTTTGTGATTTTTTTAATCGTGATAATCGACCTCAGTGGATTCGTTAACAAGCAGAATTGCCGCATTTGGGCGAATGATAATCCAAGAGTGATTGTCGAAAAACCAATGTCCCCTAAAAGAGTGACTGTTTGGTGCGGTTTATGGGCTGGCGGCATCATCGGGCCGTATTTTTTCCAAAATGAAGCCGGTCAGGCAGTTACTGTGAATGGTGTTCGATATCTTGAGATGATAATGAACTTTTTATGGCCCGAATTGGAAGATATGGATGTTGACGATATGTGGTTTCAACAGGACGGTGCCACTTGCCACACAGCTAAAGACACAATGGCTCTTTTGCGCGACAAATTCAATGGCCGTGTTGTCTCACGTGGTGGCGATGGCAATTGGCCGCCAAGATCATGTGATTGGACTTCTTTCTTTGGGGTTATTTGAAAGAAAAGGTGTACGTCGATAAGCCAGCAACAATTCAAGAGCTAAAGGATGAGGTGTGCCGCCGAGGTCGCAGCGGCCATTTGGCCGATATTTTGTTCCATACATAATTGAACCATACCAATATTATCATAATAAAAAGAAATGACAATAATTTCCTAAATAATTTGTGTTTAATTCAAAATCAACATCGGTCCTTAAAATTCAACCACACTTTATTGTATGCGTCATCTATGCTATTTTGTGTATTATTAACATTTTGTTTACTAAGAAGAAAAAATTCCCATATATTATTTTTATATTATTTTCTTAAATACACCAAATTTTCAAAGTAGACTGATTACGAAACCCATATCGGGCATGCTGCTGGTGTCTTATAATTGAGAGTTCTTCTGTCAAAAAAGGGAGGAATACAACAAAAAAGAAACAAACATGTGTAACGGGTAAGTAAATAATAATGTTGTATAGCTTTGACTTAAATCAATCTCAATGGCTCAAGTTTATAACAGTTTGACATTAAATTGAGCCTAATGAGTGCTTTCTACGTTGTTACTGTATCATCGCACTGACGACATGTTGTACTAAACTAATTCCGACTTGTCAATATAAAGAAAAACATAGCGAACAATTTTGCATCACTAAGTCCAAAATTTCAATGTTTGAGTTATGTCACTATTGCAGTAAATTTACAATTTCAGTTTTCACACCACTTTCTTTAAAAACGTGTAATTATTTTATTAAAGAAAATTATTTTGTTTGAATAGAATTGGCCTTTTTTTACTAATTGCTGCATTTATTTCCTAAAATGTTAATTTTTCACTTTTGTCATCATCTTTTACAGAAATAGCGTTTACTTCATTTTCTGAATCTAATCCAAAAAATGCTTTATGCAGCTGCTCTGCATAAAAAAATCCCAAAATTTTTTTCGTTTTTATAAAATAAATCTGGGTCTTTAAAAAAATTTAAAGTTGTGTATATCTTTACTTCTCGTCTTTTACAAGTTCGAACTTTCAGAGCATCAAACATTGCCCTGCTTATGGGACTTGGACTTACATCTATTTCTTGACATAACTTATTAACAATTTTATCAGCAGTAAAGTTTCCATAACAAAATATAAAAATCCAGGGAATTCCCAAACAAATTTCCCGAAATTTTTTCTTTTCCCGAAAAATAAGCGGGATCCCGGGCTTTTTGTCCCTAGAAATCCCGTATGAAAAACACTAATGCATATACAAATTTTTCAACAGATTATCTCGACTTTAACCCCTTTTAACCTTCTACAGTTGTGGCAAAAAAAAAGAAAAATAAAAAATTGTGGTTAAACTATAGTTTCATCAACTTGTTGTTGATGTTATTGTTGCTTCGTAAATGTTGAGGTTTTGCATATTTAAACTAATTGCTATAATAGTTTGACTTCTTTTACCAAAAAAAAAAACAAAAACACACAAAAAAAACTTTAACTTTTTTGACCTTCCACTTAAAATAATTTTCACAACAAAAATATAAATAAGAAAAGCTAAAACAACAACAAAATAAAATTATGAGGGTAAAAATTGCAGCAACTGCAAATAACTGCGATAACAAAAACAACAGAAGCAACAATAATGCATTGACTTTTTGACATGAAATCAAGACCGAAAAACCAAAAGAGATGAGTCGGGAAGAGAGCTGAGCTCGTCTACAATTTGTTTTTTTGTTGCATTCGATTTAATCATGAAAAGACCACCTTGTATCACAAGGCCAATGGTAGCGGCGGTAACAGCAGCAACTTTAAATCATAACAAATAATTGTGGCAAGATCATCATCATCGTCATAATTTAAACGAAGTGAACAATAAAATTATGAGCTCAGTTGTATGTTTTTTGTTTTATTATTTATACTTTATTGCTGTCACTTTTTCTAGCTGTTGTTGTTGTTGATTATTTGGCTACTTTTTTTGTTCAAAATGGAGCACAATGTGGATGTCAATCCTGAGTAATCAATACCGATGGATATAAATAAAATTGTGTATATCGCATGTGTGTTGTTTATCAGTAATCAGGTTGAGACTTTTATGAACGTAATTGTGTTAAATGATTACAAAATATTTTAAGAGTAGCCAGATGGAGGCAATTTGTGGAATAATCGGTCATGTCACAAAGTACAATTCCGTTCGGAAACGGAATCTATTCCGTATTTTGGTGCTTCAGAAAATTACGAAAAAATTTTGAGGAATGAAACGATTTTTATTCGTGTACGGGATTAGTGTTTTCTGTATCTTTAAGGTCAAAAAAACTATCAAAATATACTTTCTATGAATA
This sequence comes from Pollenia amentaria, assembly GCA_943735925.1. NCBI lineage: Eukaryota > Metazoa > Arthropoda > Insecta > Diptera > Polleniidae > Pollenia > Pollenia amentaria. The sequence goes on along the minus strand of OX031009.1, from coordinate 202,534,789 downwards.
AACAAATATGTTTTCTTCGGTTCCAAACGGAATTATTGCGAACGGAATTGTACTCTGTGAAGTCGCTGTATAGTTCAAACGGGTTTCTATTGCGAAAAATACGCTGTCTTTCTTTTTTCAAATAATGACTAATTTGACCCTTTACCAAAAGTTGTTAATGGTTTTGGACCATGTTACATTTTATATTTTCTAGTAAGGAATGAAACTTGCATTCAAGCCAAATTCTTTTTTCGTATTTTATTAGTGAACTTCACTTAGGTTAGGTTAGGTTTCATTGGCAGCCGTAATCAAGCACTTCTCACTTGGGGCCATTACTAAGTTCCCGTTATGTCACCATGTTACACCGTCTCCCAAGGATTCTATGTTACCTGGTTGGTTGCTAATATTCTCACTCAGCCACCCGGTTGATTTAATAAAGGAGTGGATCCAGTTCAAATCAATATCAAAAAGACAAGTTATGTCCCCAAGGGTTCTTCGACCAAAAGTTCAAGTCTTAAATCTCCGAATTCCGGACAATGACAGAATATATGTTCCGCTGACTCTTGCTCCTCCTCGTCAGCACAACTCCTAAATAACGAATATCACAATAATTATATTTTTCACAGGTTAGGTGATCGGAAGCATCGTTCTACTAAAATAATTGTCATTAAAGTCAAGCTATTTAATCCATAAAAATGATCTACCTAGGGAAATATATACTGGTAAGGATATAAAATTAAAATTAATGAATGTTTTGGGACCAAATTTTACAAAAAGTTATGTCTTATTCGAAATGTCCGCTTTTCGCCTTCAATCAAATGTTGCACGCACCACCTCCATTTGCAAATTGCTCATATCACGAACTAATGCAGCCTTAAGAGAATAAGGTATCTTTTGGAGTAAACCATGTCCCCTAGAACAGACTCTAGTTTGTAATCAAGAGTGTTCAGATTATTGCTGCCAGAGGCCACTCTTCAGAGCAAATAAAAGACAAAAATGAAAATTTATGACAACTAAATAATTTTGGGAGTCAATTAAAAAATAAATTAAGTTTGCACTAGTGAATAAATAAATAGTATTAATTAAATATTTTTGGATATTAACAACATTTTCTACAGTAATGTTGTCGATAAGGGGGGTTTTTAAAGAGGTATAAAATCTTAAGTTGGTAACACTTTTTTAACTGGCGGTCAAATTGTGCAATAAGAAAAACTGCAGCATTTGGAGTGATGATAACCCTTAAGTATATGTTGAGACACCGTTACCTTCAAACAAACTGACTGTTTGGTGTGCTCTATGGGCTGATGGAATCATTGATCCGTACTTTTTTGACCTTTATAGTGACCTTTATAGATCCATGCTTACTGTCTTTTTCGTTCATCAATTAAACAACCATGATGTGCAGCAGCTGTGGTTTCAACTAAACGGAGTAACGTGTAACACAGCTCGCGCCACAATTGATTTATAGTGATAACCGCATAGTTTTACGTTTCGGACCCGTAAATTGGCCTCCAATATCGTGCGATTAACGCCGCTATTCTATGGTGGGGATATGTCTACGCCGACAATACCGAAGCGATTGACCACTTAGAGGACATCATTCGCCGCGTTATTGCCGATATACAGCCACAAATTTTGCAAAAAGTCATCGAAAATTTAACCTTCAGATTAGGCTACGTCTGAGCTAGCGTTGGCGGTCATATGCCAGAAGTCAAATTTACATTTTAATGAAATGATTATCTTTCGAATAAAGTAAATTTCATGTCAATTTAAATATTTCTTCTTTGTTTTATTCAATTTCAAAGTTGTATACCTCTATGAAGAACACCCTTTATAGGTACTCTAATTTGTTTGGGACAAATTTTGCTAACACCAATAAATAATTAGTTATATGGATGAGAAAGAACACCTGTTTGGTCTTAATGTCAAATTTTGACCCCCTCTAACTCAGAAACTTTTTGACCGATCTTAAAAATTTGTGTCTTACCTACTATCCAATAGGACTACCATTGGTGCAAATTTCATCTAAATCGGAAGACATCGATTTCAAAAGTTGGGTCACTTGACATGAAATCCCCCATATATATATAAAATATTCATTTAAACTTCAACTTACATTTATTGAATCGATTAATTGAATGACGTTTAGCCAGGCAAATTTTACTAGTAAAATTGCTTCATGTAAACAGCGTTATAAAGGGGGATTCATCGTAAGGTTTGATTTTCAATCTGCTTTTTTACATTTCACGCGAAACTCAGCACTTAATTTCACGATTTGCTACTGTAATTTGGCCATCTCTGGAAATATGTAAAGTTTAAGGTCTTCAGGAATAAGCCAGCTACAATTGACGCTTTGGAAGCCAACATTACTCGTGTAATTCGCGAGCTACGAGTAGCTTAGTTCGAACGAGTCGCCCAAAATTTTACCTTCCGAATGGACCACCTCAGACGTAGTCATGGCCAACATTTACATGATATAATTTTCAAACAGTAAATGACATAAATTGTTCTTTCAACCCATAATAAAATTTTTAAGTTCTTATTCATGAAAAACAAAAAATGTACTTTGGATTTCAAGAAGAATTCATGATAAAAAGTACGAAAAACAAGAAGTAAGGAAGAACATGTAGATCAATTAAAATAGGTAATCATTCATTCAAAAAAGCAAAATTCGATCTACTAAGGTAAAATACCATTTGCTTTTAAGATTGATGTTTGACTATTGACTTCATCCGGCTTCAATAGCCGAGTGAGTAAAACGGCAAACCCCACTGACGAGATTGTGTGGTTACAATCGAAACTAGTCTGAGCAACCTGTGCGTGAAAACCTGGGCTCAATTCCCAGCTCAGTCAAGAATGAAAAATTATTAATAAATTTTAATTCATTTCATGTTGTAAAATTCCTTTCTTCACAAAAATAATTTAATGAAAATTTAATTCAATGATCTTAAGCCTGATTAAAATATCAAAGTTTGGATTAAAAACCATTAACAGTTCAATAAAATAACCACAATACTTATTATTGTTCTTATTCATATTTATATGTTTTAATTTACATTATTAACGAAACCTCACTATGAACCGCCCGATATTAGAAAGCTTAACCTCTTCTGTTCATTACACAAATCAGCAAAAACTAAATTTTGGTCTGCACTGACCTGTAGCAAAAAACCAGGACAATTTAAGAGTGGACCAGGACATCGGGACAATGTGTCTAAAATCAGGACCAATCCTGAAAAATCAGGACGTATGACAGCCCTAGACTACACATTAGTGGCCAGCACAATTCCATTTAAACTCACATCTAAGTCATTAACATTTTTTTTAAGCTCTATAATGCAGTATCGCTGAGGTCACAAACAAATACTGAACGTGAACGTGTAAAAGCAAAAAACAAATGCTTCACTATAATGGAAGTCGAATGAGAAGCAGGTATTAAAAATACTCTAAAAAACTAACAACGGAATGAAAAATTATGCAGTAATGAAAGTCGGAATAAAATATACACACTTTTTTCTTAATGTGAGTTTGGGATATGTGTGTACGAAATATTTTGTATGTTAATTTTTTTTTTTTTTTATAATATCATTTTATGTGGCGTGCATACATACGAGTAAATATCACAAATTCTCGCAGACTTCACTAGGTAAATTTCAAATACTTGGAGTATACGCAAACATTTTTTTACGGTATTAAAAGATTTTGAAAGAAACAAGAACTGTCTGCATAGTGTTTTTTGAATTCTTATATCCATACAACACTACTTAAATTTTTGGACGAATAGTAACGCATAGCATTTGTTATAGTGGTGTACGTAAACGTTTTGTAGACTCATTTGATTATTATTATGTGATAGATTTTCGCATTCATTTATGCAGACCTTGCTTCACACACAAATTTACTTTCATTTTTTTAACTCCAAGTCGTGGATTCGATCATTAACGTTAAGATACGATTCACCAATTCTGCTTAAAATCCTTTGCGAATACATAATCTAGATAATTTTGGCTTGACCTAATTTTAAATTAATAAACACCAAATGGACCAGAAAGTTATTTTACATCTTGAGATTAACTCGAAAATATTAAAAGTACAGAAAGATGTACACGGCAGAGAATGCAGTAAAGCGATAAGACGTTACTTCTCGGTATTAATCAAAGCTTAGTTTCGCTTGTATTAACCCTTTCGGTACGAGTGGTACGCATATGTACCACTAAGCTTGAAACATCTCTAAAAGTTGTAGTATTCACATTCTTTGGCTTCAAAGTGTACCAATCCGTTTTCTTAACTATTGACATTGTTCTAAAACGGTATTTTTTTAAATATCATTGCAAACACGTGCTCAGTTTATAAATTTTCCTGACAAAGTCAGACGCATGTTGCAATTATTTCCCGTTTTTTTCAAGATTTTGCAATAATTACACGTAAATAACAAATTAAAATAATAATAATTTTAACAAAAGGAAGCGAGTTTCACTTATAGTTTAGAACAGGTAAGAACTTTTTACATTTTATTTCTATTTATCTGAGCAATTGTAGTAGTGGTACATATATGTACCATCAGTCCAACAGTGGGTACATATGTATACCAGCAGTCCTCTGGGTACTAAAAATTGTTTTCTAGACTCTCACAGCTTATACCTAGAAATTATGAATCCTGAAGATATTCAAAAGTTCCTGGAGGATGATAATGAAACTGATAGTTTGGAAGACTTTTCTGCTTCAAGTAGTGATAACTACAACCCGAGTGATGACTGCGCTAGTGACGACAGTTCTTCGGATAACACTGCAGAAGATGATATTATCGAAGAAATAATTGAAGATATATCTTCCAACAGTCGAGTAGATAATACTAATTTCAAGTGGCATACTCCTGAACAAGATTTTATTCCAAAGATATCTTTACCTACGACTCGCAGCTGCAAAATATCCGAACACATCCCACGCACATCAAGTATTATTGAAATTTTTCATAAACTTTTTCCGAAATCAGTTTACATGTATATAGCTCAGTGCACAAACGAGCGTATTCAGATATATCAAAATGCACAACCTAAAAAGAAAAAAGTAAAAATAACTGCAACTAATAGTGGTGAAATAGAACTGATTATAGGGTGCATGTTTATTATGTCCTACAATCGACTTCCCTGTATAAAAGACTATTGGTCACTTCACAAGTCTCTCGGCAATCGATCAATTTATGAAGCAATTTCACGTGATCGTTTTCTCTTTATATCATCTAAGATGTATATCGCAAGCCCTGAAAAACCGCCAAATTGTAACAAAACTTATTATATAGATGACATGGTAGAATGTTTGAAAAAAAATTTTCTAAAGTGTAGACAAGATAGCTGTTACCAAAGTATAGACGAATCCATGACAAAATTCAAAGGCCGTAGCACACTAAAGCAGTACATGCCTCTCAAGCCTATCAAAAGGGGTATAAAAATGTGGCTGCGATGTGATTCTATTACTGGGTACACATATGATTTCAACATACACAGTGGAAAGGATCTAGATCCCTCCTTGGGGACTCTTGGTGAAAGGGTGGTTACCAAACTTGCAGGTTCAATTGTAGAGCATAATGTAACTCTAGGTTTTGATCGGTTTTTTTCATCTGTGCATTTGTTGAACACCATTTCCTTCTCAGCAGTTGGTACAATCATGGGCAACAGAAAAAATCTTTCTGAATTTACTAAACGCAAAATGGAAAGAGGAGAATCTGAATTCAGAAGCACTACTTCAGGCCTCTTGTGTATTAGATGGCAAGACACAAAGGAGGTTTTGGTAATTACTAACTGCCATAAGCCTGATATTACGAATGTGGCAAAAACATTAAAAACAGGCGAAAGAATTCAAGTGACATGCCCTACTGCAATAAAGTTCTATCGCGAAATAATGGGAGGTGTTGATCTAGCAGATCAAATGAGTGGCCTTTACGACTTTGACAGAAAATCGGACAAATGGTGGAAAAAGGTATTTTATCGATTGATAATGATGGCTGCTGTAAATACTTGGACGATATACAATGATCTTAACAGAAAAAAAATACCGTTCAAGGAATTATTGGTGACCTTAGCCGAGTCATTAATAAAAGAAGGTTTAGAAACTACAGCCATTCGAAGATCGCAGAGACCAGGTCCTCAACCTAAGCCCAAGCAATCACTACATCTTCCCATTCAGGGAAATACACGACGTCGCTGTGCCCGTTGCAGCCAACAAAAAAAACAAACTCGAACATATACGATATGCACGCAGTGCGATGTTCCACTATGCAAAAACTGTTTTGCACTTTTTCATTCATAGATTTATATGTTTAGCTGCACATACCTGAAGTTATCCTGATTTTTTATTTAAGTTTTATCATTTTGAATTGATGTTTTTTTTTAAGATTGTACAAGATCTCATACAAATAAAAAAGAATTGCTTTATTTTCGATTTTAATGATATGGTTTGTTTTTGTATATACCAAATTTCTTTTTTTTTAACACTGTTGGTACGTATTTGTACCACCTAAAAAGACGAATGGTACAACGGTGTACCGGCCCCTCTAAGACCTCCCCGATATTGGAGCCCTACATTTCCTTACCAGAATGTTTCTACGATAGGTTATTAACTCAATGAATACACAAACTTCAATATAACACTCAAATTCGAAAGCCGTCCCGAAAGGGTTAACCTAACGCAATAGTGTTTAAAGAATCCATAGCAGAGTAACTGTAAGATATTTATTTTCTTTCAATGTGTATTTGAATAGGATTAAAATTGCGTTTTAAAAATTTCTCAACTGATATATTACATTAGAAACTGTTTGCATTAAAGAAAATTAAGATGGTCACTCTATCGATAATTGCCTTAAACTTAAAACCATTTTCACACATACTCACTACGAAAAATAAATTTATTAGTGTGTGTTACCAATATTTAATGATAAATTGCTCTGATGTTGCACTTAATTATAAACAACTGACTTATTAGTTTCATACATTTAAAAATGTTGTTTATTATCAATATTATTATTATTATTATTTTTTTTAAACAATTTTTGTTTTTTTTTTTCATAAATTAATGAAAAATTAAATTATACACATTTTTAATCATAATAAAAAATAACAAAAAAAAAAAACTTTAAAAATAGTCATTAACTTCGTGAAGCTGTTAAAACTTTTTCAAAAATTGCATAGATACCGCAAATGCTGTTTTTAATTAATTTTATATTTTGTTCGTTAATTGGTTACGTAAGTTCTTTTTTTTTAATTTTTAGAGGTTATTTTGTTTAAACTAACTTAATAACATTTATATATATATTTTTGTTAAAAGTAGTTAAATAGAAATTAGTTTTTATTTAAATGCCAGTTCATCGCTATTTTTTCAAATAATATTTAGATAATTAACAAAAAAAAAAATGTTCTTCCTGATTAATTTTATAAAGTTTTAGGAGAAAAAATGTTTGAAATTTTAAGAGTTGTATAAACAAAATTTAATTAGCTTCGTAAAATGCACAAAATACATAATTATCGATGAGATCATAAAATATCTTTCTGAATTAAAAGAATAAAAATATTAAATAAAATTGAATTGGTTTCTTTTTGCTTTTTTTTTAGTATATTTTCCATAAAAAAATTAATCGATACCAAACATTTCTTTAAGAAGTTAATCGATAATAAAAATGTTTAATAAATATCAGTACATAAAAAACTTTTTTTTTTAAAAATAATCGCTTACAAAAATTCTCTATTAAAAAATTAAATGATGAAAAAACTTTTTTGTAGTAAATTAATCGAAAATAATACTATGCAATAGAAGATGAGCCATAAAAAATATATTAAAAAAAAATGTATCGATTACGTGAGTTTTGCTTAAAAGTAATTCGATATTTTTATAGAAACTTCAACGACTACAAAAACTTTGTATATAAAAATTATCGATTACAATCATTTTCTGTAGAAGCATAATCGAAAAATTGTATATAAAAAAGTGTTCGCTTACAAAAAATTTCTATAGAAATTTATTAGATTACAACAATTTGCGATAGAAAATTGCTCGTTGACAATGATTTTTTAGCGAAAATTGTTTGATGACATCGATTTTTTAGAGAAAATTGCTTGATGACAACGATTTTCCATAGAAAATTGTTCGATGATAACGATTTTCCATAGAAGATTGTTCGATGACAACGATTTTCTATAAACAAATGGTCGATGACAACGATTTTCTATAAAAAAATTGGTATATGACAACGATTTTTTAGAGAAAATTGTTTGATGACATCGATTTTTTGAGGGAAAATGGTTTGATGCCAACGATTTTCTATAGAAAATTGTTCAATGATAACGATTTTCCATAGAAAATTGTTCGATGACACCGATTTTCTATAAATAAATTGGTCGATGACAACGATTTTCTATAGATAATTTTTTATTGACAACGATTTTCTATAGAAAATTGTGCAATGACAATGATTTTCCATAGAAAATTGTTCAATGACAACGATTATCTATAAAAAGCTGTTCGACGACAACGATTTTCAATAGAAAATTGTTCGATGAGAACGATTTATAGCTTTTGTTTCTACTTTACAACAAACAATTGACATCTGTCATAAATATAAAGTTGTTCAATGACAACGATTTTCTAGAGAAAATTGTTCGTTAAAAAAAATTTTCTATAGAAAATTGTTCGTTAAAAAGAATTTTCTATAGAAAATTGTTTGATGACAACGATTTTTTATAAAAAATTGTTTGAAGACAACGACTTTCTATAGAAAATTGTTTAAGATAACAGCGATTTTCTATAGACGATGACAACGATTTTCTGTAGAACATTTTTCAACCAGAACGATTTTCTATAGAAAATTGTTTAATGCCAAAGATTTTCTACAGAAAGTTGTTTGATGACAACGATTTTCGATAGAAAGTTGACAACGTTTTTCTATGGGAAATTTTGGGATTGCAATGATATTCTATAGAAAATTGTGATTTTCTATAGCAAAACTCGATAGCAGTGTTTTACTAAAAAATATTGTATTGAAAATTGTTCGACGAAAACAATTTTTTATAAGAAATTATCGATAGCAAACATTTTGTTTGAAAATTGTTCATAAAAAAAAAAAATGCCTTTATATTTTTAATTTCTTAAATTATTGTTTTTCTTGCAAATTCAACCCAAGTTTATCTTTACTAATTAAGCAGAGAAAATAATTTTCTACATTTGCAATAGAAATTAAAGTCAACCCCTACAATTCCGTCTGTTAGAGTCAACTTTTGATTTATTTAAATATATTTTTTCCTTTTTTTTAAGTGACTGTCTGTATTTGATTCTACAGCCTTTTAGTTGTTATCGCTCTTGCAGTTGTTGTTGTTATTGCTTCTGCAGTTGTTGTCGTGTTGCCGTGTTACTGATGCATTTTGATGGTAATTGACAAATGTCAAGTAAATAATTACGACTCAATTAGTGCAATGTCTACAAATGTACATAAAACTATCAACTAACTAATGCAACAACGCTACCAGCACCAGCAATTACTGCAACAACTATGACAACTCAATAATTTCTCAAAAAAAAAAAAAAAAAAAGGCAGCAACAACAACAACGACAACAGCAACAAAATCAGCTTAAAGCAAATTGTACTACTTCGAAAATCAACACACAAGCAAATTTCAGAAAATGCACTAAAATATACAAGAATAAATAAAGAAATACAAAAAAAAAGAGTTTAGACAGAAATAAATTAATCACAGCAAATCAATTTAAATATTTCAATAACAAAAAAAAAAAAAATTTTAAAAGTAAAAGAAATGAAATAAAAGTAAAAAATACTCTTAACAAACTGCATAAAAATACAGTTGCCAATTTCTAATAGACAGTTGGACAGACAGACAGAGTCAAATGAACTTTGTTATTGGTGTTTCACCCTACACCATACTAGAAACAACTGTATTAATAGACTTATAAATATTCAGTACAGTACAGTATCATTACACTTAACCCACGGCTAAAGAAAGTTTATATTCATCAAAAGAATCGAATTTCTCCAAAATAAAAATTTGGTTCTACAACAGAAATTGTTATGAAAGATTGATCGGTATATACATATATATCGGATAATAAAAAGTTTCTTTTTTAAATTTTCAGCAATCTTATAAACTTTAAATAAAAAATGATTGATTCTTTCTTCAAACCGATAACAAACATTTTCTTTAGAATATAATCGATAAATCTGATTTTAAGTAGAACATTTGTCGACAGCAATATTTCTGTTAAAAAAAGATCTTGATAAAATATTTGTTTTGCAAAAAATAAATCGATAACATGAGTTCTACCCAGGACATTTATCGAGAAAAACGATCGGTAGCACACTTTATTCTAGAAAATCAATTTGCTACATAAATTTTAATAAAAAATTAAATGCTAGCACAAAAAATTAACCGATAACACTTTCGACAATTTGACCGATAACAAAGATTCTCTTTAGAAAATTTATCGATAACATGAATTGTCCATAAAACACTTGATCTATAACATAACGTTTCTATAAGTTTCTATATTTTCTGTAAATAAATTGCCCGATAACAGAAGTTTCATGTAGAAAATTGTTCGATAACATAATTTTTCAATAAAAAATTTATCAATTGCATACATTTAAAGAAGAAAAATCATCGGATATTTTACTTTCCTGTAGAAAAATTAATGGTTTAAAAAAGTTTTCGATTCAATAGGAGATGTTATCAATTACTAAAGCTTTTTTGATTTTTATCAAAAAATTAAAACTTTACGCAATTGGTTTTCAAATTTACCATTCAAACGGTGAAGGGCAAACAAAATTCGTTTTAAACGCAAATATTACAACTTTTAGTTTTTTAAATGCACTTTTTCAGAAATGCAGAGAGTAGAAACAACCACTAAAACAAAAACATCATTTTTAAAATGTTGTTTTTGATTGTTGTCAATGTTGGTGGCAATGCAACGACAGCAGTAACAGCAACCTAGGAGCTGGTCTTTTCTCTTCAGTCTGTTTCGGTTTTTATTGCTGTTGTTTGTGCTGTTTTTACAACAAACCTCTGCAATATATTGATGATATCTGTAATAAAGACAAAGTAGTAGTGGCTGCCGTAGTTAAATAAATGATTGAAAAGAACTACAAATGTCATCACATTGACAAACCATACCCATCATCACCGTCATTCACATCATCATCCTCAATAGCAAGTCAATATATTTAAGAACAAGAGATATTCGAGACTACTCCTGGTTGTTTTATTGCAAGAACCCTGTCACCAGAGTCACAAGTCATTTAAGTTTTTTTTTTTTTTTAAATTTGAAGCCAGTTATTTATTTGCTACGAATGAATGAAATACATGTAATTTTACCCTACAAATAAAAAAAAACATACACACACACACACAACATCATCATCAATAATATAAAATTCGCGAATTATAACTTCTACTTTTGCAACTTCAACTTCATAGTCGCCTTGGTTGTTAACTCGCAACAACCATCAACATCCCCATCATCGCATCATCAACACCATCACCAACACTATCATCACTGCCACATCACTTTGTAAATATTATACAACAAATTTCGAAATCAAATTGACAGACATTCGTCACTCAATTCATGCAAAGCTGTATTTGATTATCGCGTTAGCAACGACGAATAAAATTCTTTATTTCATTAGATACTTGTGTTTTCTTTTATTTGTTTAAAAAAAGGTTTTTTTCGATAAAACAAAAATATAAACTTAATAAAATCAAAAATAAAAAGCAATAATAAAATAATAATAAAGTGGTATATATCGAATTTCAAACAAAATTTCTAAAGTGTTTTATCACAACAATATAGTAGAAAAACTTACCATACAAAATATAATTTAAGAAATCTATTCAAGGCATTTATTTCCTCTTGAAAATGTATCAGTAACTCTATGGACAATTTCTATAGCCAATTAATCTTCTGTTGAGAGTACAAATATTTTCTATGGAAAATTAATTGATAACGAATTTTTTCTATAGAAAGTTATCGATAGTACAAATCTTCTTTAGCAAATTAATTGATAATGCAAAACGTCTATAAAAAATTCATTGATAAAGCCAATTTTCTATAAAAAATATTTTTATAACATATACGAGTATTTTGTATACAAATTTTATATGTTAATTAAAGATAAAACAAATAGCACAAATTTTCTAACGAAAATAAACCGATAACACCATTGTTCTATAGAAAATGGATTAATTTGACACAAACTTTCTATTGAAAATGAATTGATAACTATTGCATCAAAAATTAATCGATAAAATAATATTAAATATAAAAAATTTATCGAAGCACAAAATCCTATATAAAAAATTAGTCGATAACTCATTTGTTCTATAAAAAATTAATCGATTACACAAATTTTCTAGTAACGTTATTAAGATGCCTTTAGTTTTCAACATAAAATTGATAGTTTATACCAATTTCCTATAGAAAATTATTAGATTAAACTAATTATCTAAAGCAGGAAAATCGATTGCACAAATTTTCTTTTGGAAAATAAACGCTTTCTATAGAAACTTCGCCGATTACTTGTATAGACAAGAGGGGCAAATTTTCTATAAAAAAAAAAAATCGATAACACAAATATTGTATAGAAAATCGTTTAACTTGACATAAAACTTTCTATTAAAACTATTACATAAAATATTAGTGCAAAAAACGATAACAATAAAATTTATCGATACACAAATTTTGGCTCAAAAATAAAGCGCTAAGAAAAAGTTTTTAAAGAAAATGAATCGATAACACAAATTTTAATAACAATTAGCATAACTAGAAAATTTTTATCTTTTCTACATAAAATTGATCGATAACACAAATTTCCTATAGAAAATTAATAGATAAAACAAATTATCTATAGCAAATTAACCGACAGCAAAAATTTTCTATGAAAAAATAAACGCTTACAAAAATTGTCTTTTGAAATTTAATCGATAACATACATTAACAATAGAAAATTTATCGATAACTTCAATTCTCTAAAGAACGTAAATGGAAAGAAAATGTTTCAAATAAAGAAAATTTTCATCGGTAGAAAAGGTCGCTTACAACTACAATTCGAGTCGGAAAAACCAGACAATTGTAGGGGAATGTAAGAAAAGCTGACTCACTATTTATTGTTGTTGTTTTGTTTAAGCTTTAATTTTGACGAAGGCCGTAGCGGGCCAGAAAATGCATTACATTCTGCTGGTGTCTAATAATTGTAAATTTTTCTGTACATACAATATATGTATGTACTTCATTGCTATCCAACGGAAAGCTAAGGTAAAATGTAACAAGAAGATACAAGATAATAGTCGGGTAGTGTATAAAGTCATTCCTAAAAATTTACGGAATAGAACTATTACAAAAAGATTTATAAAATACAAACCTAAAATTTAACTCATAGAATAAATTCGAAAAATAAAAAATGTTGAATGTTATTTATTTATTTAGAAAAATTACAGTACAATAAGACTTTCTAATCTTATATATTATACTGCTGATACAATGGCATATTTTGGTAGTAACTTAGAGATTAGGGAAATTATTAATATTACTAATAAGTTAAAAATAGACATTAATTTTAAATTATCTATGCTAATCCCGCGAAGCTATACGCTGGTCTGCAGTAGACCAGAGTCTCTGGCGGGAATCGAACCCTTAACCCCGGCGCTGATAGACTAGCTAACTACCAGCTAGCCTACCGGGGCACCCTAAACTTAAATATGTTCCAAAAATTTTTTAAGCAAAATGAGAAAGTATTGCATTGTAAAATTGCTTAGCATTGCCTAGGATTTTTATATTAGATGGGAGTTCATTCCAGAGACGAATGGCATTAAGGAAGAAGTGTCTTTCCGATATTAGTTTGCGGTATCGAATGGAGTTTATTCTGTATCCTCTGTTGGATCTTGAAAACGTTATGCTTTTGTAAAGATACTCAGGTTGTTCACTATAGATAATTTTGTGTAAAAATAGTAGAGTGCAGCATTTTAGTTTGGGTCGAAACCAGATTGGCTATCAGATAGTATTGATTTATTATATAAGTGCTTTGTCATTTGCCCCTGGTTTATTCTTTCAAAAACGTTTGACAAGTACGGTAGTAATGCGATAGGTTTATAATTTTTGCCGGCCTTTTGAACAGGTTTGATTTTTGCCTACTTCCAAATTAGTGGGAAAGTTGACGTTGTTATTATTGTGTTCATCAAGTGTGTTAATTGTGGGAGCGAAGTTATAAGTTTAATAAATTTAGGATGGAAACCATCATCCCAACCGAATCTGACTTTATATCAAAAATTGACTTCAGAATATCTTCCTGGGTAGTATTCATAAACTCAAATCTAACCTAGTGTTCGTGATTTGTAGTGCTAATATTACAAAAGGCATTAGTAGAAGCATACATTTTCGTTATATTTATTTTAACGTTATGTTTATCGTTATAAAAATTAGTGAATCACTACTGGCCTTAGCAACCAGTCAAATGTGCATAGAAATTAGCTTTCCATTAACCATAAATTTCAGTGTATTTATGAAAAATAAAAATTGGTAATTTTGCACGACATAGAAAAATCTTAATAATAATGAAGTTGGTATTCCCAAAAATAACTTTTGGTAACAAATTTTTTTTTTTTTTTGTTAAAATAGCGTTTTTTATTTATTCTGGTAGACAAATGCCAAATGCACTTACTTGCCTTCAAAAATTCAGGTGTCTAAAGTATAAAAAATATTCTTAATAAATAATACAAATTTGCTGTAGAAAATTTATTGATAACAAAAAATTTTCTATTAAAAATAGGATCGAATGTTACAAAGATGGCCTTACTTTTATATACAAAAATTTATTGATAAAGATATTTTTACATAAAAAAAAAATTATAAGTAACCAAGGCGAATTTATTACAGGTAATATCGGTACTACAACAAGAACAACCCGTAGAAAACCCCACAATTAATTAGTTTTTGTAAAATCACTGTACAATGTCTAAAACAGAAATGAAACAAAACTGAAACAAAGATAATAAACCAAATTTTGACATCCAACAATTATAAAGCTTAAAAAGAGTTGTTAGCGGGGCTTTGAAGATCGCCTCTAATGAATTCGCCTTGATAGTAACAAACGTTTCTGATAAAATTTATTGACGAGAAAAGTTTTCTTTTCAAATTTATAGCAAAACATTTTCTTCGAAATACTTCAATCATAGTTTTTTACCCGCCAGACAAACTAAATCATCATCTTGTACATACTTCATTAACTTTCACACATGCATACCTTTCAAAACATAAATGCAATAATTTCTTTAGTTCTCTTTAAATTGAGAAACATATTTCCGGTTTCAAAGAAAACAAAAACTTTAATCACAGAATATGAAAAGAATCCGTTATTTCTATCATAATTTTTTTTTTGCCGCGTTAAATACCAACACGTGCTTAAAGTAACGCATATTCTTAATCATTTTTTCCCTAATCTCAATTAACTCTGTGTTGAACGCGTTTCTTAGCAGCCGCAGCAGCACAATTGCAAACATCCAGCCAGAATGCCAACCTCAGGCATCAGCTATGCAACCAATAGTTCTAATGAAACAAAAACCGCCTGCCAGGCTGATTTGGCTTCTTCCGTGGACTTAATTTTTTTTCATGTGAATTTTATTTCTACTTACTTTATTTTTTTCTGTTCTTTCCACCTATGCCGCTAAAATGCGAATGTATCAGCGTAAATACGATGCAGCAGGTCAACAATCTTATGATATCAGTTGCCTGCTTGTGCTTTTCACACACGCACACACACAAACAAATACCACAGGCAATGCCCGACAATTTCAAATATGAATTGCATTTAAAAATTGTTAACAATACGCGCGTTTCCATGATGATTATGACGATGACGACGATGATGATGTGACCTAGACCGACCTTACATTAAAGCACTTTCTTGAATAGATACTCGTACTTATTTGCTTTGATGTATTTGGAATTATAAAGCAGGGTAAATATACAATTGTGGAAAGTGTTTTTGAGTCAGGGTTGCAAAATGAAAATAGAAAATTAAATCTGATAGATTGAAAAGTAGTCGTGTGGAGGACTTTAAAGGTACCGACTTCGCCTGGAATAAAAACGATACAGCAGTCGATCGGACTGGGTTTCTTTATTGGGTCTCCGAAAAGTACCTAAAAGTTCTGGAGCGGAATTATTTTGTGCTATTCTTATCTTACAAGATGACAGCAGCTTCCTGATTTTGTGCTTAAAAGCAGCTTTTAAAATTTTTTTTTTTTATTTTAAGCCTAAAAGCTCTATAAATGTTGTATAAATAATGAGCTTTTTTTTCACAACGTCTGATTTTTGCCGTTGGGAAAAAATATCTTAAATCAAATAAAAAACGTACTTGGAGTTGTTGATTGGCTTTAATTAAATTTAAAAGCAGCTTTTAAAAGTGTTTATAAAGGTGTAAAATTTTTTTTTATCAAAAAACTTCAAAACTGTTCAATGCTTACAAAAACTGCACATTTGGCAACGCTGTGCGGGTTAATTTTGGACCTACCAGCATAACGTTTTGTCATGACATATCCTAAAAAATGTTGTCGCCAAACTTTCAAGCATTCAAAAGCTGCTTTCGGGAGTAGGATTTGTATGGGAGCTTTGTTCAAATAGGGACCGATTCCAATAAAATTTGTTAAGAGAATTTAGATTGCTATAACATAATTATGGTCCAAACTGAATCTAAATACCAACATAATTAGATGGTTTATGAGCACAACAGCTCTAGTCCAGAAAAAGCTTGTATGGGGGAAATCATAAGCCGAATCTCAGTATTTTCAATAGGCTTGGCCCTTGTGACAATTAGAACCTATGAATCTAATTTCGGTCAATTATCACCAAAATTGCGACATGTACTTTGAGCGCAAGGTTTACATGGACGGACATCGTAACATCGACTAAAAGAGTCGATCGGTGGGTTATGGCAAATATTAAAAGATGTTTAAAACATCAGCATAAACGCATAGAGGATATTCTCCACTATTGTGCCGTGTTTTTAAAAAGTACCTCTGAAAAATACTTCTTAATATTTTAAAATGGCATTAAATAAAAAGTACTTTTATTTACTGAAATTGTCCCAGGCAATGGCAAAGGAACTAATAATGTCAACCCTGACATAAATACAAGTAAGCGTACTAATTTCATTTATACTTGTAAGTTAAGTGGCTGTGTGAAAACCATACTCATAGCGGCGCACAGTAGGTCTAGTTGTAAAAAAAGATGGTAAACATTTTCATACCACGAGTGGTACAAGGTCTTGTGTTCTTTGTTCTTCAATTTAAAAAGTTTTTACATATTCATCATTAATAAGTTATTGATAATAATTGAAGAGGTCCATAACAAATCGCAGTTAATACACCATAACAATTTTTTGGATAAACGACAAAATGTAATTTAAGTAAGTAGCACATAATTTTTTTAAAAAACAATTATTTAGGTATTATTGTATACAAAAAATAATATTAATCACAAATTAATTATTTTATCTGACAGTTTGTTTAAAAGTTATTTAGATAACAAATTTGGAATTATAGCGTTTTGGTCCGAATCAAGGCGAATTCATACAGGTGACCGCATCATGAGATAGAGTTATGCTAGCTATCCCTTTTCTAAAAAAATACATTGTATTTGGTTTTTGTAAAAATGTCAGAATTATTTGTTGAAAACATAAACAAGGGATTTATTTTTTGTTTATAAAATATACACAATTGCTTTAGAAGGTAAATATTTTTCCTGTACTGGAAATTGATTGTGGCTTCACTTATTCCTCTCGCGCTTTTTATTCCTTGATTTTATATTTTATATTCACTTTTTTTGTTTTAAAAAATTTAAATTAGTTTTTTATTCAAGTATTTAGTTTTTATTAAATTTTAAATTTTAACAAATTTTTTCACAAAATGTAAACAAAGCTTGACATTCAGTATACACTAGGGATATCGATTATTCGACTTTTTCAATAACCGGTTTTCGAATATTACGAATAGTTGCTATTTTAAAAAACCCGGTTTTCGGTTAAGCAATTTTTAAATAACCGGTTAACCGGTTTTATTTCGAATACTTAAAAACACAAATATCAAATAAGTTTTTAAATAAAACGTTAATTTGAATACAAACAAAACAAGGTAAGGAACCAACAAAGTACATAGATATGACTCAGATCAGACCTAACAAGTAGTTTAGGATAAAATCGAAGAAAAGTGGGACCAGTAAATTGATCAAAATTTTGCTAAATTTTCAACAATTTTTTATTGATTTACTAAACTTTATTTGTAAGAAGATATTTGTATAATGCAATTTAGAAACTGTTGAATGATATTTGATCTAGAGAAACGTCTTGCAAAAGCAAATAAATTAAAGGGATTTTATAAAGTTATTATTTGAAATATTCTCTCAAATTTATTTTGAATGAGTTTTAATATAATGGTGGTTAAGTTATCTATATAAATCAACCATATTTTTCAATAGTTGCAAACAAAACCTCTTAGCCAGGATTATCTTTTTCAAATTATTTGGTTTCAGCATTATAGAAACGAATAGTGAACTGAACATTCTTTTTGTGTAAAATAATTGTCAATTCGTCGACTACAATTTAAAACATTCCATACATTGTTTGGTTCCTTCAATTTTGTTTTTTAGTTCTTGCTGTTTTAATAAATGAAACTGGTAGAAATTTTTCCCATATCGTTGATTCCGCCGTAGTGCTGTATTTTTCAGCATGAAGAGATGCTAGAACTACTTAAGAGTTTTTAGTGCCTTAACGGGCATTTCGTCATCGGCACCACAACGGGTTAATAATTTATTTTTTGCAGCGTATTTTAGTAAAATAAAGTTTTATTTGTCGTCTCCTTAGAACTACTTCGAACGGAGTTAAGTTACATTTGGATCACATTAATGTCAAGCATGTATACTAATTAAAGGTGATTAATAAGTCGTGACATGGAAGAACCTTTGTAACTTATCATTTTAGGGCACTTCAGGCAACTATCTTTGTCTTATTAATCGCGTTCGAAAAATTTCTAGAGATTACCTTTATATAAAAATATATTTAATATTTAGAACGCTCTTGCACAAATTACTATTTACTTTTTAACAGCACACGTTTTTGTAGAATTTTAAATAGTTCTTGTTTTTTTTTCTACAAGAACACACGCTTTTATAAACGATTTGTATTTACAGTGTTCATAATGTTTTTTGACCTTTGTTACGTTTTGTTTTGATATTCTTTATAAAAAGTTTAAGTTTGGCCAATATTCAATTAGAAAATACTTAAATTACGGGTACATCTACAACAAGAGTAAGGAAAATGTATATAAGTTACACATTACTAAAATAACCGGTATATTATACCAAAATAACCGGTTTATTCGATATTCGAAAAATGGGAATTTTAAAATAACCGACTTGGGCAAAGCTTAAATAACCGGTTAAAACCGGTCGAATAATAACCGTTCGATCTCCCTAGTATACACACAAATAAATAAACAATTAGCAGATGACTCGAAAATTTCACCTGTATGAATTCGCCTTGGTCCGAATCATAGTATTTATTTCATTTTGCTTTGAACTGTATAAAAATATTGCATTTTGATCTGAACTAGGACTGGAATTTCTGCTTTTTGCTTTGAATAGATTTGTATTGTATCCTTTTTATTTAAATTGAAACCACTTGTAGAAAAATGAAAACACTTTTTTATGTTAAACACGTTTATTAAATTAAATTTATTTAATCCAAATTTATACAATTCATTAAGAAAATACAAGAAATTATTATTATGTTACACTTTCATTTCAACGTCATCCTCCAAACAGTCACATAAAGTTAAATCGACTTCATCATTGCCGCTTTTTTCTTGCTGATTTGAAAATATATTTGCATAATACTCTAACTGCGAAATTTGTGACCACCCTTGGCCATAATGTTTTTCTAGTAGTTTTAGAACATCTGCTTTCTTTTCCAAACTGATTGCAACACCAAGAGGAATATTATCAAGCGACTTCGGGGGTATTTTGCCCCGTTTAAGAAAGCTGATAAACTTTTCGTTTCCTTCAACGCTGTAAGTTTTAAAAGTTTTGACTACACCTTGCTTCTGTTTACTTGAGGAGATTTAAAAAATAAATAATTTTCATATTTTGTATGCCCTCTGCCAACATTTTTAAATCCTTAAGGTGCCAATCCTTTCCTAATATCTTAACTCGTCCATGTTAAGGTGCCCGTAGACGACATGTTTTTTACATCTGACTTGTCAAATTTCCCACTGTAAAATACATACATGTCGTGTGTTACCTTTAAAACATTGCATCTGTAAAAGTCAGACGCAAAGTCATCTGACAAAATTTCAATTAGAACGTGCTCTATTTTCTTCTGACAAACCATCTGACATCAGCTGTGTCAGAAATCTATGCCGGGAAGAAACCGGCAGCGGCGGTGCACTATTGACGGAATTATTAGCCGGCTGAAGTTAATATTTTACAATACCGATGTATGTATGATAATTTTATCATTGGATAGAAATTATGTTCATATATAAATAAAATCACGTTTCATTATAATATTCCAAATTAGTTTCTTTGAATTTAAAGAAAAAATGTTCAGATGGCTGAACTCTTTTACTGCAAAAATAAAAAATTTTGTGTCGGCAGCACGCTATTTTGAAACCGAGAACTACTTTGGTTTCTGCAATAACTATGCGAAAAAATAGAAACAATGTCAGAAGCAAGGCGAATTCAACTGCAGGTGGTGTCGAAACGCCATCTGATTTTGACAGTTCGAGCTTTTTTGTTTGGATTTGTTAGTGTTTTGTTAGGAATGGTTGACGTTTTGGACCGTAAACACTAACAATGCAATGCAAAAAACCCTGTGTTGTTTCTGTTGTTTTTGGATTGTTGTAGTTCCGACAGCACCTGTAATTGAATTCGCCTTGGTCAGAAGCAAATTACATGTACGTGTGTGACCAAATATTATAAACCTTATGTAAAACAGTAATTCTGACAGACATGCACAATTACATGTGACTGGAAAAGTTGACAAGTCAGATGTAAAAAACATGCCGTGTATATGCACCTTAAAGAATAAATGTGATGATAATTTTTTTAAATTTCTGGTAGCGATTTATTGCAAAGATGTGTAATTATTGCATTTGGCTCTGGACCATTATATTTGATATTGAATTGCAGTGTAGTTATTGAGTTTTGGAATGCTTTATAATAAAGGTAATATAGATTTCAATGTGTAAAATAGGATTCAAACAAAAAATCAAAAAACTTGAAAAATGTAATTATTGCGTTTTGTTATGGACCTCCTCATATATATATATATTTTATATACTAAAACAAAATGAAATAAGCATGATATTATAAATTGAAATTGAAAAAGTACATATTCATGGTATTCAACTTTGATGTGATAACACTGGTCGGCAAAAAATTTGTTTTAAAAAAATGTATGGAATATAAAGATTTTAAGGCGCTTAACTCGAATCCGTTTTCAGTTTATTTTCTACCACGTCTAGATTTTTTATGGGCAGAAATAATATTTGTCCCAAAATAAGGCGGTTTTCCTAATACATTTTATCATACCTTTAGACGATTTGTCCGATTTTGGACAAAGTTCTTGCTTCCGACTTTTTTTGGTTTTTGCCGACCAGTGTAATTATAACCAGTTTTATCATCTTACCCATCTTATTAAAAGAGAATTCGCTGTGTAAATCAGAAATATTTTTATGAATGATGCAAGAGGTAAGTTCGTAGAAATGTTGGTGTGGAGTTAAACTCTGCACCCTCATCCAGAGACCAGAATATTCCCTGAGCCTTCAGAGGTAAAATATATTAAGAACTAATAGCGATGAAAAGGAATTCACAAGAAATAGTGGAAACCACTATCAAACCAGAAAAAAAACAATCCTACTCAGCATACATGCCCTTCAAAAGCCCAGTTGGCAGTCGCCTGCTATACAACCAGGTCATGCCCATAACTAATCCCGTCAGACCCAGGAGCCCACAACCCAATACTTCTCCAAATTCACACATTCATTAACCTACTACCAAATGATTCTGTAAGAGTATAAAACTTTCTTAACAATATTTAAGAATTTAAATATATATTTCTACTGTCTGTTTCGACTTTCTTCCCCACAGTGCATTGCAATCATTAACATTATTTCAGCGAATGCTGGTTTCAAATTGCATGCGTTGAAAGTAGTTGTGGTAATTCTTGTGTCTTCTTGTTAGTTCAACTGAATCCCTTCTATCAGTTCTGCCTTTAAGTCGTTGCCTTATTGCTTAAACGCAAGAGAGAGAGTACATGGTGCTTCTTTGAATTGGGATTTGTTTTATGCAGTTTTTTTATTTAGTTGTTGAACTCTGTACCATTATCTCTGCATCATTATATTTATCCTTAGAACTAAATAATAATTCTAAAGTTTGTTTGAGAGTACAATCTGCGTATCTGCTTATCGTGTATATAATTTTTTTTTTTGTTTAAGTTGGTCTGTGTAGGTTTTTTTTAATTGCAAAAGTTAATCAAGTGTTGTTAAACAATTATCAAGTAATGCAAAGAGTTCATAATTGCAACAAGACTTGTGTTGCACTTTTTTTTTGGAAATGCACTTTGCTTTTCCCCCTTTTTTTTGAGAAAATTGCCATTAGTACAATTTGCTCGCTATAGCAGGTTATAGAAAACCCGGATAATAGATTCTCCACAAATTTTAAACGGAAAAGTTTATATGTTTGGCAATCGTCTGTAGGTGGTTAACTTTGTAATGCATAGGAAAGTCAACAGAGTCTACCAGAGATTACCTGGTAATGAACAAAGAACTAACTATTTCACTTTATTAGGAATTTTTGGCGAGTAAATTTCTTTAAATCTGAAACAATAACATTGTGGAAGAGGTTGCCAAATGTGAGTATATACTATACTTTTCTATTTAAATATATTGAAAAAAAAAAAATAATAATTATCACCCATTATTCTAATTTCTGTGATGTGGTGTAGCTCCTTGACAAAAGTCCATATATACCAATTCTAGTTGGTCTGCTCGCTTAAGTAGATTGGAATTGCTGTTTATTCATAAACCTTTTACAACTGCCAGAACCAGCGTTGCCGTTGGAAATTTTCGAAAAGAGTCACAAAAAGGGGATTTTCCAATAAGGTGTCAAATGAAGGGTATTCCAAAGCTAAAAGGGTCAAGTTTTTTGCAAGCAGTGTTTGCCAATTATGAGATCGTAAAAAGGTCGTTTTAAAGAAGAACATAAGAGCAGGTTTTTTTTTATATAAACAAAAAAAATATTAATTTCAGACAGGTAGTGCTCAAAAAACTTAATTTTTTTTATAAATATCCAGTTGGCAAAACTGCCGTCGACGACATTTTCGTCAACTATTTATGCACGATATGTCCTCTATCACTTTGGATTTCTGGAAGACAACTGTGAGGAAAATTTCGTGGACGACAAAATACTCGACATTGTCTATTGCACTGTTTTCCAATATAGTTTATAAACGACGTCATGACCGACATTGTCTTCCCAGTTGTCTTTTATATAAGCCTATCCACGAAAACATGACCGACATTGTCTTGTAAGGTGTCTTATATAAACACCTATTAACGACAGTATGAGCGACAGTGTGTTGTAAGTTGTCCTCTTTCAACAACTAAACACGACAATATGAGCGACATCGTCTTCCAAGCTGTCTTCTAAACAAACAAAAATAAATTGTTCGATCGAATGAACGACATGAAGAGCGACAATGTCTATATTTGTGTCATGCACGATTCTTGCGACACTTGTTCGAAAATGTTATTGACGATTTGTTCTGGCTGTTCCTCACATGTCGTGTTGGAATTAACACTGTCGTGCATCCATCTTCAAAGATGTCTTAAAGACATGGCCAACTGGGTATTTTAAGCTATTAAATAAAAAGGAAATCTCTCATTCATAAAAATGAATGTATGTATAAGGGTATTCATTCGGTTAACCTTTAATCGGTTAACCGATTAATTACTACCCGATTAACTGAACGGTTAATTTAAAATTGCCTATTTTCGATTAACGATTAAACCGGTTAATTTCAGTCGATTAATCGATATAACAAAATTGTTAACTTTTTGTAATATTATAACATATTTTCTTGTGTTTTTAATTATTTTTTTCGTCTCATATACAAAAGGTATATGTTTAGAAAATATTTTTTCATAGAAACAAAGAATGTGTTCAGTTGTCTTTATTAAAAGTAAGTATTTGCTGTCAACAGCTTTTTGTTTCACGTACTTTTTATATGTATGCGTTTAGTTATTTGTTTCTTCTCATATATTTTTATATCAATCTTTTAACAGAATTAACCGAAACAATTAGAAGTGTTAAAAATTTTAAAAATTAAAACAGAACTCGAATGACATAATGGAAGTTTTTATATGCTTAGATAATTCCAGAAAGATGAATGAGAAATTAGATATCCTGTATTATGGGTTGATTTGATTTCTCCAATATCTACGATAAGTGAAAGATTTTTTTCCAATTAAAGTTTTATCAAAACTAAAGAAAAAAATCGCTTAAATCCAAAACATTTAAACCAAACTATTTTTCTAAAAGATTATTTAAGAAGATCTCACAGTTTATTTTTTTATTGATACATAATATTTATGTATTAATACAAAAATATATATTACATACTTATGAACTCGTTTTTTGTTTGCTCGTTTTAGTTCACGAATTGTTATGCTTGTTATGGTATTCTTTTTTTTTACTAATAAATTCCAAATAATAAATAATTTATGTATTTTTATTTATTGAAATTACTTAATTTATAAAAAAATAGAATCTGGGAATTTTAGTTCTCATGTTGAGTATCATTTTTATTATAAATTTTTATATTAATTCGAATGTGTTCTAAGTAAAATTATCTGTAAAAGGCCCACTGCCTTATTGTAGCCATAGGTGGGATAACTTAAATACAAATACCATATAGATTTCTATGCACCTGGTGAACAGAACAGAAAGAGCATTCCAACTTGGTAGAAATAGCTTCATAAGCAATGCACGAGGTCTGTATAGAAAAAATTACATATTTTATTTTAATGAGGGTAGCGAAGCGCACTGGGTTAAGCTAATATATATACATTAGGGCGGGTCGATTTATTTTTCGACAATTTCCCTATGATTTCCGTATTCTATGGGTTATTCCATGAAAATTTGCCGAAGGAACCATACCTCTATCGTTAAAATCGAGTCCCCTACTTTTTGTTGGTAGATTTTTTCCCAAATTGACGTTCGTATGAAATATTACCTACACGTTCACATCCATAACTCAAAAACTATCGATCGGGTTTAATCGCCAGTAGGCGCGTTGGAAAGGTGAGCTCATTTTGATCAATTTACAAATCTCCAACATTGGTCCAACGGTTCAAAAGTTACGGGCATTTTTGTCCAAATTTTGGAGCATTTTTCCATTTTTTTCATGGAAAAAAGAATACGGAAATCATAGGGAAATTGGTGAATTTTTTCACTCCCTACAAATCGACCCGCCCTAATATACATATATATAAAAAAAAAACAAATTTGTACATAAGATATGTTTTTGTACCCTCCACCACAACTAGTGGTGAATGAGGGTATACTAAGTTTGTCATTCCGTGTGAAACTTTTTTATTATACATCGAACTGCCTGTTCAACGATTTCGAACGTTAACGTTCGCATAGAAAATAACATTTAAAACAAAAACAAATTTTAAAATGTTGTTGCTGTTTTAAATGTAATTTTCTATGCGAACGTTAACGTTCGAAATCGATGAACTGGCAGTAAGACCCCATAAAGTATATATATTCTGGCTCCTTGAGTAATTCTAAGTCGATTTAGCCATGTCCGTCTGTCTGTCCGTCTGAAATCACGCACACGTTCGAAAAACGCAAAAGAAAAGAACAAACTTGGTTTATAATTGCTTCTAGTTATCCTAAGCAGTTTGGGCTTGAAATCCAGCAACATCGGTTCAGTAGGATCAGAACTATTAATCAAAATGTGGATGCTATTTTGTAAGTGCTATTTTTCTGTAGAACGCAACAACAAAACTACAAAATATTTATGACATTGTTTGTGCTTTCAATGTTATTTTTTAGCGTTGCGTTGCGTTTTACATGATAAGGGCCTAAGTTCATAAGTAAAGACAAATGTATGGAATTATAAATTTCTACATGGGTCTGTTCCAAAGTTTATTTTTAAGCAATGCTTATTTTTAAAGCACTTGTTTGGCTGAAACACTTTTGCTCAGCAGTGCTGACAAAACCTAAAATGTAAGTGCTATTTTAAAAAATGAAAAAGTGGCATAAAATAGTTAAAAAGGGTAATTTAAAAAAAGCTCAAAATGGTTATCAAGAGCGTCGACAAAGTGTCAAATTGATACTTTAGTAACACAGCGGTAACGCTGGCTACAACACTAAAAAACCATAATTTTCCTTTCTTCGTTTATTTTTTGTTCTCTTGCATTTATGTAATTACGAAAAAGGCTCTCTTTTAACTTTTCTAGTCTGTGGCCATATTTAGCATTTGGAATTAAAGTTCTTGTATTATTTTTTTGGTATTTTAAATTAAATTTTAATTCACTTCTCTGCCAAGGAGGGATTTAAAAGTAAAACATTTATCATACAAAGCACATAATTCGATAATTATCGCAAGTTATTTATGGCTGGAATAGAAAATTTACATGTCACAAGACATATTAGAGGATTAATGGCGACATTTAATTAAAATCAATTAAATAAACATTTGCAATTAAAAAAAGACCCACAGCAAAAAATAATGACATGAATATAAGAAAAATAAAATGAAATAAAATCTAATATAAAAGAAAATTATATTAAAACCCTTTTAAGGGAAATGTTTTCAAGAATTTTCTGCATTTTGAATAAGTTTAAAGAATAAATCATGGGAAATAATTAATTCTGAAGTTTAATAAGTATTGAAGTAAAAAGAGCTGGAAATATTAAGGCAATTCACAAAGTTTTATATTTGGGGGACTCACAAGGAGGGCAATCCTAAACAATATTTTACAATTGTTTAAAAAAAAATATTGTTGTGTTTAAAACAAATTAAAAATATTAATGCCGTGTTCATTGATGCGTCATAATTGTACAGTAGAAATCGAAATTATAAGCAGTCAAATTTATTTCTTGTTCTTATTTTAAGACATATTACTTTGTAACTACCTTGTGAATACCCCAATTGTGTTGTATTGGTTGATGTGCTATAATTTTATGACTGTTAACATCATACACTTTTAGCAAATACAACTTATACGACACAAAATATCTCTTTGAGATTTGGCTTATTGTAATTAGATAAGGTATATCGAATTTGTAATCGTTAGGAAACCTTAAATTGAAAATTTTTTAAGAAAAAAATATTTTATTTATAGTCATGAGTACAACTAACCAATAATGTTATGATTACCAAATAATTATTATGGTAAGCACAATCATATTATGGTTATTATTTTGTGATTACTGTGGACACTTATGGTGTTGTCTTTTCTACAAAAAAAATAACACCTTGTTAAAAGGTACATGTATAAAATGTCTTGCTGACCCTGTAAAAATTATATTTTTTATTTGACTAGAACAAAACATAAAATTGGACGGCCCTGTTTTTAATACCTTTGCCAGATTGCTGATTTATTAACACCAAGTTATGTCACTACTATGGGGTGTTGCGGGAATGATTTCGTGATGCCGTTAACCGGTCCCGGAGGGATAGAACGGATTTTATGGGTAAATGGGACATTGCGAGACCGGACTTCTGCAGGTTGTGCGGAGATGCCGAGGAGCTGGAGACGGTTGAGCATGTACTGTGCCACTGTCCTAGGATGCACGGCCCCAGGGAGAAATGGCTAGGGGCTAGGTTTCACGACGAACTGGGGTGTATCGCTGGATGTAATCCAACCGATCTGCTGGGGTTTGTCAGGGAAGTAGGACGGCTGTTTCTGTTGGGGGGGCCGTTGGGGGGAATTTGTCCTGCGCTTCTACAAATATACCGAACCTTAGGTCTATTTTCTACTATTCTTCTTTACTTCTCTTTTTTCTCTTTTTCCTTTTTTCTCCTCTACTGAAGGGATTCACAATGGACCTCATTGGTCTCCGAGTGGAGTTGCGCCCTTGGGCGCATAACCCTGCTTAACCTAACCCTAACCTAACACCAAGTTTTTCAGATTTCTTGATTTGACGTTTTTTTTTTTCAAAAATAATTTTATAGCACCGAATCCACTTAAATTTTATGTCACTGACAACCTATCATTAACAATGTAATGCTTTCTTATATGTTTACTATTAAATAATAGAAAAAATAACTATTAAAATTTTAAATTTTTTCTGTCCTGATTACAGACGATTTTTTCCCAACTTTGTCTGGTAACCCTATATATAAACAGAAGCCATCTTTTTACAGGGCATTATCAACATTGTCAATTTATACGGGGCGTAAAGTGCAATCAATGCCTTATGCCATTAGTAAGGGTGAATTTTTTAGAATAAAAGAAGCAACCCGTTTAGAGAGCGAAGCATTTTTAAGAAACGAACACGAAATTGCATTTTTTAAAATAATGTGACACATTTTTGTAGAAAACAAAACATCATTAGTGATTGCCCGCAAATATTTTTTTTAAATATAAAATTTTAATAACCTAATTTAACATTATTTACTCTGTCTGTACCTTCGCTGTAGGATCAAGACCATTAATTTTAGAACTCAAATCCCGATAATTCGTAATCCAAGGGACCGACTGATTTTTTTACGAATTCGAGAAGTTTTCGAAATGAAGGAATTTTTATTTAGCGAGGTAAAAATTAAAAAAGAACGATTTATAGGAGTTTGAATTTAATGAGGTTTGAATTGAAAGACAAGTGATTACGAAAAGGTATTTTTCTTTGAAATTTTTACCCCACCCTCTTCACAAAGATTACAACAAACTTATCTTAAGAAGCGGAAAAAATACCAGGAGGAAAACTAACGGCAATATCAAACAAACATGTTAAAAAACATTGCTTTTGTATTCGTTTCAAAACATGGTTTTTATTACGAATTATAAGATGCTGTTTACGAGTGAGTACGATTCGGAGCGATCTCCTTAGGCTTAGAATTAAAAAAAAATTACGAAAATGTGTTGAATTTTTGCGAATGAAAGTGTTTTTCTCAAGGGACCAACCGTTTTTTCGAATTAACGGGTTATATTACCGCAGTAGGACTGTAGTTCATTAAAAAGCTTAGTTTTTTGTAAAATCTTTCAAACATTTAAAGTGCTTTTTGCAAATAAGGAGAACAAAATTTACCTCCAAAATAACCGGCTTATCAATGCAAACTTTAGGCTCTTTGTAGTTCTCAAGGAAAAATTATCATATAAGTATTGGTTGCATTAAATCGTTCTAGAATTAAAGCAAAGCTTTGTAAGCCTAGCTCAAAGTAAAACTACAGAACTGTTTAAATTTTATCGAGATCACGGGATTTGATATAATATAAATATTTTACATTCTGCTTTTAAGGTGCGACACTTAAAATGTCTGTATTTTTACATCTAATGTTGCGATTTACGATAACTTTTTTTAACAGTACAAGTGGTATTAAGATAGAATTTCGTTAAACTGATTTTAATAAAAGGCCAATAGTTCCAGTGCTTTATGGTAAGTAACCTTATGTATTTGGAATCAAATAAAGTTCAGATGTCATTGCGAACAAGAAGTCAGTTTTTATGGCGTGCTAATAGGGCCTTTTTCTATTATATTGCGGCTTTCATAGTTTTCGCCCATATTATTTAGAAAAAAACGGGAAACAAATGTGAGATGTTAAAACTGACGAGCCGATTTTAATAAAATATCACACACGCACTTTTTGTATGATTTAACAAGCTCTACTAGATAGTCGATAGTCAAGACCTACCAAATATTCGTTTAACATAAAAATTCCTTATAAAGGCTGTTGCTTAAGCCTTATAGAACTTACGACAGAGTTAGTTAGCTGTCAAACGCTGACATGCTGCACTTACTTTTTAGTGTTTATGATCAGTATACTCAGGCAAATCATCATGAATAGATTCACCCAGGAACACTACTAACAAATTATCCGAATTCACTTTGAAAATCAGTTACCGATTCGCGTACATAACAGGGCTGTAGAGTCACAGTCGCAGTCGAAGTAACACAAAAACTCGCGACTCCGGCTCCAACATTTTTTTGCAAAACAATCTTAAAAAATTTTCTAAAATTTTTCGAAATAAAAATTCTTTAAAATTTGCGCTGCAATATTAAAAATGTCGATTTGAAAGATACTGCATTAAAAAAAGAGGTTTAAGTAAAATAAGGACCAGTCTCATATACATTTAACATCAATGTAAGAGAAGGAGTCATAGTCGGACTTAAAAATTTCAGCGCTTGGAGTTGAAGTTAAAACGACTCGACAAATTTACACAGACCAACCCAAAATAAACGCACCGTTTGGTGCAGTCTATATGCTGGTGGCATCATCACCTTATTGCTTTAAAAATGAAGCCATAGCTTCCGTTATAACCCTTGCACACTTGCATATATATCGGAAGAACGCATTTAAAATGTTGAAAATATTAAACACTTGCAACATCTCACATCTACCAACAATCAAAAATTTCACCATTTCTGAAAAAAAAACTTCTTTATTTGTTTAACAGCTTTGCCAAAACAAAACACCAAGATTTATTTGGATTTCATACTGTTAAAACATATAAAAAAAAAAATCAAAAAAAAGCGAAACTTTACAGATGGTAACGCTGCTTTTAGAACAAATGTTATTTTGTCAGTGATGCCACAATAATAATAAAATTAATTGCCACTTTTCTAGTGATGACACTTAAATAACCGAAAGCTGAAGAATAATACAATTAGAATGGAACATATTGTAAAGATGTTGATTTTCAGCTCTTTAGATTTTGTATGGGGAAATTTTAACATCTTCGTAAATTGTTGGTAAATGTTAGATGTTGATAAGTGTGAAAAGGCCATAAGGTTGTTGGCAAGCGTCAAAAAAAAAAACTTGTTCACAGTTGCAACATTTTCATCTTTCATCATAAAAATATTTATTTTCACGTGTATCAGCGAATTAAAACAAAAACAATACAATGCTGTCCTGCTCTTTTGTATTTTTTCCCCTTTTTTAACAAATTATTTGTTTTTTCTAGTTATGACCCAAAAATAATCGAAATATGTTGAATGAAACATCATGAGCTAGAAACATATTTTAAAGATGAAGAAAGATGCTGATTTTTAGCCCAGTTAATTTCTTATGGGAAGATGTTAACATCTTTGCGAAAAGAAGAAAGATGTAAGATGTGAGCAAGTGTTAAAAGCCTCTAACGTTCAATAGAGATCTTGAAAAAATTACGTGATATGTTGATTTAAAGTCGGGCGATTTGATGCCTAACGATTATTTCCTCTATGCTTCAGTCACTGGATATTGCTTATAAGCCAACAATTGACGCCTTGGAGACAAACATTTCGAGCTATGTTAAGATTATATCGTAAGCGACAAAAGGCAGGAGAAGTTTTAATTGTTATTTTCTAAGGCAGCACAATACTTGATTTGGATTTAGTTGGGATTTTTCTCCGCAACGGTACATATTCAAAGTCTGTGAATTATTGTAACGAGTTCTTATATTTGCAAGCAAAAAACAAAATTTCAATTAAAACCGCTTACGATATAATCGCAAATAGGGCTCGATTTTTCGTATTATTCTTGACATACTTGATTTATTGATCTTTTAAATAAATATTTTTTTTCATTAAAATTTTATTAAGGTATGTTCAGACCTAACAAATATTTGACGAAAAAATCCAACAAAAAGCATGACCAGTAATTTAATCAAACTAAGGCTTTGTTTTTGACAATTTCTATTGATTTACTAAACTGTGTTGGTAAGAATATAATTGATTAATGTAATTTAGAAACTGTTAAATGAAGTTTGATCTAGCCAAACGTTTTGCAAAAGCAAATAATTTTTTAATAAAACTAGGGGTTACGTGTAGGACGTCAAATATTTAATAGGTGTGAACATAGCTGAACACTTTGTTCAAAATTGTTTAAATATATTTTTCCTTATATAATTGACAAACTAATTTCATAAATGTATATCAGTTAAAGAAAATCCAGTTTAAAGGCTTTTTTTTAAATTTCGAAGTTTTTATTTTTAATAAAATTCAAATGTTTTGAAATAAATTTATATGCATATTTTATGTACTTTTTTAAGTTCAGTTAAAACTAACTATTACTTTAACTTCCACTTAACATTGTGTTTTGGACAGTTATAACTGATAGTTAATTATAACTGAACTTGGAAAATTGGTGGTTTAGGATTCAAATATCGTATTTGAATTTCATAAACTTTTATTTTCTAGTGTTTTTTATGTCAAAATTAAAATCATTTTCAATATTTTTAGATATTTCACACAAATTTCTTATATTTGTGTCATTAACTTTAAACTTTATTTATTTCAACTTTCATACAAAAAAAAAACTTCAAATGAATTCATGCCTAGATAACCATAAATCTAAAGATTTCCTGTTAAAAAACGAACTTCCTTAAAAAACAACACAGGTGCAATTGGAAATGTTTAGACAGGTTTCCCTAAGACACCAACAACCAACCAGCCAACAGGAAAAAAGCTCAACTAGAAACTCTGCTTAACAAATCAGAACAGAAATGAGGCAACTTATAATCGACATTAAAACGCAACTTGGTGTGGCATGCAAGGAGGCAGCCATGCCACACACACAAAAAAAAGGAAACAAAATTTTTAGCAAAAAAAAAAAAATTGAAACAGAAATAAACTGTCTGCAATGACAACAAAAGTTGTTGACATTAAGAAAAACATTGAGCAACAAAAAATATACAACTCAAAAACCATATTACTAATTCATTTATCACTTAACAACTTTAAAAAGGAAGATGCCACAAAAGTCTTTTAGTAAAATACATACATACATATACATTACTTTAAAAAAAGGGCTGAAATCTCAAATCCATTAAAAACTAGAACAGAATATTGTTGAAAAATCGTTCAAAGAATTGCATAAATGAATACAGACTTAAACAACAATTGACGTTATAAAAAGTGGGTTCAAAATATGTACACACGTTTTATACTACACACATATTCCCTTAGTCTCGGACAGTTAATTATCTTCTTCATGATTATCTTGTCCATGCAATGATGATCTTGATCATCATTTTAATAATAATCATATATTATGCGTGTTTTTTTCAAGACATTTGTAGGGCTTCTTTCGTAGGTACGCAAGTATGTGCATGTGCCTTAAACTTGCTCGCCACTAAGTGGCCTTATGGCATAAAGTTGCTTTAGACGGCTATTTAATACCAAATAGGGCTTGGAAACAAGATCTATTTCTTGTTTGTCTTATTGTGATTGTTAAAATATTTGAAATTGTTTTTCTTTTTTGTAGGTTTGTTTGCTGCATTTTAATGAAAAAAAGCAAATAAATGTGCGATGAAAAAACATATTTGCAATAAATTGAAAATAGATTTCAAACAGGCGGAGAACAGTGAAAAATTGGCAGTTCTGTATTAAAAATGCCTTAAGCCTATAGTACACGGCATGTAAAAAGACACATGCGCATGTGGTTCTGACGTAATTTTGACGTCGTCACACAACACGCAATGTTTATTGTGGCTTTGCATTGACGTCAAAATTACGTCAGAACCACATGCGCATGTGTATTTTTACATGCCGTGTACTATAGGCTTTAGAAATAGGAACTTCCGTATTCAAAAAAAATAAAATAGATTTCAAACGTATTTTAAAACAAAATTTCCATACAAAATTTCCTTAAAAAAGATTTTATATCCAATTTAGTTTTTTATGAATACGGCAGTAAAAAATTCAAAATACTAAAGTGACAAAGAACTGAAGGGTTTAAGTTCTAAGGAGCTTTGACAATAAAGTATAAAAATTGCTAAGTACAAAGAACTAAACTTCTAAAATCTGAACCTTAATAACTAAACTACTAATAATAATATACTAAATAGTATACGTACTAAAATTCTAACTCCCTAAGGTATTCATTCATTAAATCACTAAAACACTAATGAACTAAACTTTAAAGTTCTAAAACGCTGAGAAATAAACAGCTGAGGGGCTAAGTCACTATTGTAATACAATTCAGCTAACTTTTTACCTAAACACTTTACTACTCATTTTTTAATCAGCAAACGCATTTTTAGAAATCTTTATATTAATATATACATATATATAAAAAAATTTTAATTTAACTAAACTCTTAAATTCAGCAGAGTAAAAAATTCTTTAAGCTCTTCAGCCAATTTCAATTACTTTCAGAATTATATAAAAAATTATTTATTTATCTGTTCATGATAATAAAATATTTTATTAAATTCTGCTAAATATTTTCGAATTCAGCTGTAGAAAAAAACTGTGGACTTAATTTTCTCCACAAAAAAAAAAAAAAAAAAAAAAAAAAAAAAAAAAAAACATGAATATAAAAAATGCATATAAAATGGTAAAACTATTAAAATTCAGCTAAAGGCCCAATTATAATATACTTAAGTTGACTAAAGCAACTGTGTGAATGTAAATCAAATGTGTCAAACCATATTAAACTTAAGGAAACTTCTTGTTTAGTTGCGTCCTTTGTTTAGATAAGAACTCTTAGTTATACGATAATCATTCTACTTTGAAAATTTGATGTATTTCACTAAATAATTTAAAAAAAAATAGAATATGGAAATTTTTGCTACTCATTTTACTTTTTGCACATGAAAATAATCTTCATAATACATAAAATGTGGCATCGAATTGATGTCACTGTAGTCATAGCATAGATGACGCATAAAATATGACAACATTTTATTATGATGTTCGACATTTAATTGATTATTTTAGCCTCATTGATGCCATTTGTAATAACATTGATGTCACAATTCAGATGTTAGACCCATTTTTCTATGAGTGTAGTAAACTAAGAAACTATTCAGATAACCTTGAAAATTATAAACTGTTATTTAAACATTAAACAGGTTTTATTTGTTATTTAGAATTAGTTTTAAATGACCTTTTTTTAAATTAAGCTAAAGAAAAATCTAGTCAGCTAATGTTTAAAAAAGTATTAGAGCTAAGAAATAACTAATTCAGCAATTTAAAAAGTGTAACTTATATTTTTTATAAACTCCAATTTTATTTTTTTATTTAGTTAAACTAAGATTTAATTCAGGTAACTATATTATTTTGTAAATTTTGCAAATTTTTAATTTTTTCAAATAAGGAAAACATCATTACAGTGTAAAAGATTTCAATTCAGCATTAGTTTATTTATTAAGCGAAGTAATAACCTTAGGTTTAACATTTCTTAAGGAGCTAAGTTTGTTTGTGTTAAACTCAGCTTAGTTAAAAACAATTCAGCTAAATTTAGAAAAATCACTCTGTCTATTAAAGAATATTTTTTTTGGATTTTTCATGTTGGTTAATTCAGCTAATTTTATGTAGCTGAATTCGGCTAACATATTTATATAGGGTACGTTCGTAAATGCATAAAAATTAAGCATCATTGCTGCAGTGGTGCAAAATTTTGTTGCTGATGCGTGATCACCAGTTGCAGTTGTGATGCTGATGCTTTTTTACTGCACAACAGCTGTGCAAAGTTTGAATTTTTAAGCACGAGCTAAATTTCAACGAACATAAAATAATAAAAAAAATGTTGTCAACAATAGTGATGACAACTTTTATTGAATATATTGAAACAAATGGGACAGTTTCTTATAAATAAAAAGAAAAAGCCTCAAAAAAGAAAAATAAAACGATTTATTTTATACCAAAAATTATTGCATCAGAAAAATTAATAATTGCAAAAATTTGCTGCAGAGCTGCGGCATTACTGCATAAAAAAACTTTTGACCTATGAGAGTGATGCCAAGTTTCTTACATGTGATGCTTTTACGAACATTAAACTTAACTGGTGCGCAAGTGATGCGCAACAACTGCATTTACGAACGAACAAATAGTCGTCACATTTATCGAGTTTAGTTAGTTTACTGCTAATGCAGCTTCGCTTTAAAGTATTCAGCTAAGGTTTTACACTCTAAAATATCTATTAAAAGACAAATTCAGCTAATTTTTATCAATTAAGCAAATAATTCAGCTTTTGTTAAACACATTTAACTGATTACCAGTTGATTCTTACACCTGATTTAAATAGATTTTCAATGCAAAGTTTAAACAGATTTTGTAAGCTACACCCTGTTTTTGTGTATAACTAAGTTTCTATTGTATTTAATCTAAAACTACTTCATATTTATTCTGATTGTAATACTTATAGACACGTTTATATTCACATACACTTAAACATATTTCTATTTTATCTATTTTTTCCCCCCTTAGTTTTCATTTCAATACATTTTCTTAGAAACTCTTGGTCATGTTATGCGTGCCAATATCAAATCTATTCCAAGTCTGTCTGCAAAAACATTTTTTGTTCTTTAACTCTGCTTCATACTTGTTTGATATTTTTATTTTTTTTATTATTTTATTTTTTCAAATGTCAAAAGTGTAGAAAATATAAAAAACAAAAATCGAAACAATAATAAGAAATAGAAAATATTTATGGGATAAAGAAGAAAAAGTAAAACTTGTTGCAAATCATAAATACATACTTAGACCAAGTTGTTTATCTATTTATTTTTTTCTATTTTTTTTTTTTTTTTGCCTATTTTATTTGCTGGAGAGAAAATGAAAAATAAAAATTATTTAAGCAACAGCAACTTGTTTCTATTTTATTTTATAAATATGAATTTTTGTTAAATGCCCACAAGCGATAAATGCATTTAGAAATGTTTAAATAAATAAGAGAAAAAAATTTATTGACAAGAATTTTTTTAATAATAAATAATATAAATTAGAAGTCAAAGTCATCGAATGGCATAAATGATATGAGGAGTGAAGAAAATGTTGTTAGCTGTGCATCATGTGGCACATACACAAGGAACTGTAGCTGGAGGATGATTTACATATTTAAGAAGATAATTTGATTGTGTAGTATCTTTAAACTGTCCAAAAGCATTTAGTTAATTTAATTTATAACTTTACAAAAAGTTTTTAAGAAATATAGAGACATAAATAAAATAAACTATTTTAGTAATATTTATTGAGCTATTCCGGGGCTTAGTAACATATGCGGGTAATTCCATGTCAAAGTGTGTGACCCGACCCCTTTCGATTTTAATGAAATTTGGTGTAAAGGTTCCTTTAATCCTAAGAGGAACATATATTAACGAAAAAAAAATTTATAATATTTTTTTTCAAAAGTTACGTCATATTCAAAATGTCATAACTTCGCAGAATTAGCCGCATGTGTTGAGTTTATTTTCTCAATATCTCAAAAACTACTGCACATACGAAAATGATTTGCATGTCATTTTAAAGAGAATACTTGGGGCTATAAACAATATATTAAAAAAGTTTTAAAAATTTAATATCTACAAAATATTAAATTATAAAAGAGGACTAAGTCAAAAACCTAATTTTTTTTTGGCTGATTTTTTTTAAGTTATTCCTCAAACTGTTCTTTAAAAATACTAAAACTTTGAAGGAGGTGTTTTTTCCTTTTTTAAGATAAGATTTTTTTCTTTTGCAACATGTTAAAAATAATCCTAAAAAAAAATTTTAATAATGTAATTTTGAGCAATAAGTGTTTATTAAATCTGATTTGACATTGATAAAGTTTTTTTGTTGTATTTTTTGTTGGAGCTTAATGTGGGCACTTTCAAAGAAAAGTACACTTTTTGTCAAATTTTTGTTTAATATATTGTTTGTAGCCCCAAGTATTCTCTTTAAAATGGCATACAAATCATTTTCGTATGTGCAGTAGTTTTTGAGATATTGAGAATATAAACTCAACACATGCGGCTAATTCTGCGAAGTTATGACATTTTGAATATGACGTAACTTTTGAAAAAAAAAATTTTAAAATTTTAAATCGTTAATATATGTTCCTTATTGGTTGAAGGGAACCATCACACCAAATTTCATTCAAATCAAGAGGGGTCGGGTCCCACTCTAGGTCGATTTGACATGGAATTACGCATGCGTAATTAGATATCTAATTAAGCTTAAGAATAACATATTCCAGCTTCTTATATATACTAGGGTATTCATTCGGTCACCCGTTAAAGTAACTTCCCGATTAACTGATCGGGTAATTTAAAATTGGCTTTTTTCGATTAACGATTAAACCGGTTAATTTCAGTCGATTTACCGATTAACCTATGTAACAAAATTTTAAATTTTTTGTAGTATTATAACATATTTTTTGTGTTTTTAATTATTTGTTTCGTATCATATACAAAAGGTATGTGTTCAGAACATATTTTTTCATACAAACAAAGAATGTGTTTAATGATCTTCAATGAAGATCACTAGTGTGACCATTTTGGCATTTTTGCCGCTAAATTTTGCATGAAATTTTTTTATTTAGCTGCAGAATTTTCATTTAGAACTTGGCGTTTTATTAAGCATTTTTATACAATATTTGTAGCTTTTTTACCTTTATTTATTTTAAAAATTTGGGCGAATAGTTATTTTGATTTTACTTAAATTTTTTTAACAAATAGAATCTGGGAATTATTTCTTTTTCATAAGTTACTTCATTATATTCAACATATTTTATTTTTCGAATTTATTCTATGAGTTAAATTTCAGTTATGTATTATTTTATAAAGCTTTTTGTAATAGTTTTAGTCCTTAAATTTTTAGGAATGACTTTATACACTACCATAAAAAATAAATAAATAGTTGAGTTAAATACATTCAATTTATAAAGTATCACTATTCAGTGTGACACAAAGAATGCTGACGAATGCCGTAGCGGGCCAGAAAATGCATTACATTCTGCTGGTATCTAATAATTGTAAATTTTTCTGTACATACAACATACTTCATTGCTATCCAAAGGATATCTAAGGTAAAATGTAACAAGAAGATACAAGATAATGGTCTGGTAGTGTATAAAGTCATTCATAAAAAATTTAAGGAATAGAACTATTACAAAAAGCTTTCTAAAATACATAACTGAAATTTAGCTCATAGAATATATTCGAAAATTAAAAACTGTTGAATATAATTTTTTGTATATATTATAATAAATTTCGACTAAAAATAATTTCGTATGAAACGAAACATCTTACCGGTCTTCTTAAAACAACAATAGAATGTTCAGGGAATATTAGAAATGCCCTTATCATGTTAATTGTAAATATTATTTGCTCTTTGATACTACAATATAAAAGTACAAGGAAATTTCACTTTATATTAAGACAAAAATTCAATAGCTAGTGTAAATGTGTGAAAAATTTTTTTTCTGTAACCCGCTGAAAAAAAATAATAATTCTAAAGCTTTAACTTTTCTTAAACCATAAAAAAAATGATCAAAAAAATTTGTATATCAATCTATAATAAATATGTTTGCATTATTTTTAGCATTTTTTAAAATCATTTTTAGAATTTTTTGGCCATGTCTGTTGCCACATTGAGCTATACAAATTATTAAAATCTGGTCACACTGATCTTCATTTTAAATATTTTTGCTTTCAACAGCCATTTTTCACGTACTTTTTATATATACGTGTTTAGTTGATTGTTTCTTCTCAAATCTTCTCATATCAATCTTTTATCGGAATTAACCGAAACAATTAGAACAGCTTAAAATTAAAAAAAAAATTAAAGCAGGGCTCTAATGGCATAACGAAAGATTTTATACGTTTAGAGAAATTCAGGAAAAGAACTGAGAAATTAGATATTCTGTATTATGGGTTGCTCTCGAATTCTCCAACATCTACGATAAGTCACAGAATTTTTTCCAAGTCAAGTTTTATCAAAACAAAAGAAATGAATCGCTGAAAGATTATTTTATAAATTTCCTTAAACAATTGAAAAATTAATAAAATGGTCCAACAGTTTATTTTTTAATTAATACATAATATTTATGTTTTAATTAAAAAATATGTTTAACATCTTTAAGAATTATTATTTTGTTTGCTCGTTTTAGTGCAAGAATTGTTATGTTCGTTATGTTATTAATTTTTTTACTAATAAACTCCAAAAAATAAAAATTTTATGCATTTGTATTTATCGAAATTACTTAACTTATAAAAAAAAAAACTTTATTTATCGGTTGAGTTAAAGCGACTTATTGCCAACTTACCTTTAGAACTCTCTGTTTAAAATCCTGGTGATGGTAAACGATTAAGAAACTTATTGTCCACAAATCCTTATCATTTTTGTTCGCCTACATTGACTTCTTTTCCAGAAATTTTGACTCATCCCTCAGAGAATGCTAAAGAATAAATTGTCAATAAGTCGCTTCAACTCATTCTTTTAAAAAGCCCAATGGCAGAAAACGATGGAGAAACTTATTGTCCACAAATCCTTATCATTTTTGCTTGCCCACGCTGCCTCCTTTTCCAGAAATCTGGATTTATCCCTCATAAAAGCGTTAGCATAAGTTCTGTTAAGGGGTTAACATTATTCTGTTAACATAACAGAATGTGTCTAGGGTTATAAATTTTAAAATTTAACTTCGCACACACTAAAAGTTCATAAATTTTTTGTTCCAAAATTTAATATCTCTCAAACATTTTGCTGCATCTAAATGAAGCTTTTTTCGTATTTTTTAAATTGAAATTTTCATTTACAACAGGAACTTTTCTTTTTGTATATCTAAACGCTACAAAATTATTTGAAGAATGACGAAAAAGTTCCTCGGGTGAAATTTCACCCATTTAGAAAAACGTCTAATTATAACCTACACCCGATTATATTTTAAGGATGATTTTTGTTTATTGTTTTCTTATTAAAAATTATATTCTCTTAAAAAATTTAATAAAAACACCTTCAAAAAAGGAAAAACCACTGTTAATTTTCATTAAATAACCAGTATGATTGATTTTTTAACCGAAGAACTTTCATGCAAATTATTTTGAGGCACGTATGAGTGTTAAAAAAGCTTGAAACAAGAAAAGAAAGTTGTTCAGCGATCACTTACATTCTCTGCTAAGACTTTTATCTTTAATACAACAATTTTTGATTTTCTGTTATGAAAATTTTCCAGATATAACAATTGTAATTTTTAATTGAACTGTTGTTTTTAATTGAAGTTTTTGATATTTTAATTAGGCTTAAGTTCATCAAACATAATTTTCATCATGGTAGAATAAGTACAAGGTATAGTCACTAGAAATTTTGTTCTCAATTTTAAAACCCATATAACATCAAACAAAAGAAAACAAGGAAAGAATTAAAACAAGCGTCCAAAATCAAATAAATCAATTTTATTTTTTGAAAAATTTCTTAATATAAAAATTTTTCAATTCCAAATTTAAATCAAAAATCAATTTTAAATAGACAATATATTGAATAAAATTTAAATTTATATAAAAAAATAAGTTGCAATATGTAAAAAGTGCAAAATATGTTGAAATTCAAATATTTGTAAATGAGTAATATTTCATTGTTTGACATTACATGGGTAAATATTGACAACTCTCCCTAAAGAACATACCTGGTACTTATTATACTATGATTTTCATTAAATTATTTTTATTAAAGGAAGGAACTTACAACATGAAATAAATAACAAATTTTTTTTTTTTTTTTGATAATTTTGACTGAACGGGATTGAACTCGGGTCGAATTTACATGTTTCCAGAATAACCACATTCCCTTTCCAGTAAGGTAAAGGTAACAGTAAAAACCAACTACACAAAACAAGAGGTAGGGACGACCTACGCGCGTTTTCAAGGTTGAACAACACGTTCCTGAAGTCATGAGATGTGTCGCTTTCACATGAGACCAATACCAACAAGCTCAGTGATGGTACACCAAAGATACACGTGTTTAAATCTTTAAAATGGCTCTCCTGAACAAAACCCTTAGGTCCCTTTCTATCTTGCGCGTCACATATATATTATATATATGTTCCCATCGATCCTATGAGGGGCATAGGGCCTCAACCAATGGTATTGGTAGATCGAAATTTGTTGTAATTGATTATCAAGTTTTCAATTTTTATTTACTTGTTTTTTGCAGATATTTATGTTTCTCAAAACTACAAAATTTCATACTCAAAGACTATTTTTAACATAGAAAACTTAATTTTTTCTTCTTTTCTTCAAAAGGATTCTGTTAGTTCTCTCTGGCACTACAAAATATATGAATCCAATATCGCTTAGCAAACATTTCTACTCTGTCCTTTATTTCGTTTCAGCCATTTATGTTTTTTCCCTCATTTGTCCTCAGTCCAGTTCCATTTTTGTGTTTCATATTTCATTATTATTATAACTATTTTTTTTCAATAATTTTTTTGTCCTCGTTGATTTTATGCTCTTTCTTTTTTCAAAGTTCAGTTTCAGTTTTTTTCTCCTTTTCAGTGTTCAGTGAATCGTTTTAAGTGGTATGAGTAAAAAAAAGGAAGAAAAATATCAGTTCAATATAAGGAAAAGAGTTTATATCGATGTTTGATTGTGTGTTTGAGTGCATGAGTATGTGAGTGAGTGCATAAGTATTTGTATGTTGTTGAGTGTATAATGGCTGCTGGCCAAGCAGTTAATAATTTCTCATGTTTGCTTGTAGCTCCTTTTTTTAATTTGTTACTGCCACAACTACAACTACTTTGAATTTTTTGTTTGATTGTAGCAACTTAGGGTTTTGTTTTTTGCTATTATTTTGTTGCTGCTACATACATGTACATACATAATACATATGCATCCGTGTACTAGGGCAGGCCAATAAGTCCATTCATTTTTGAATTTTCTGCGTCCTAATTGAAAGAGCAACACTGCTCCTGTCAGCAGCGATCTTAAAGTTGGATCCCGTCAAAATCTTAATAAAAAAAATATTACACAGTACAACACATGATTTGCCAACTCAATTCTGTGAACTGTATGTGAAATTAGACCCAAAAAGAAGAATTTCTGCATCATTCGTTTTGTCTTCTTACCTGCGATTTGAAGTTAGTATCGATTTGAAGTTAGTACTATCGTATAGGGGAATTTATCACATTTTAGGCCCTGTTGTTTGACATAGCTCGACAACCACTAGCCCAATTTAGTTGAAATAAATTTTAAAAAATTAAGAATTACAATTCCCTTAATCTGTTCATATATTGTTTTCCTATACAAGAAACACATTCGAAGTTAAAAATGAATGTATGAAGGGAAAAAATTATTTTTTGCCTAAAAATTTAAATTTTTTTTTTTAAAAATACATAAAAAATGCAAAATGGAAAAAAGTTTCAAGTCTAGTTATTTTTTCGCAAAGTCACATAACCTATGAGCAAAATGAGACAAAGATCATAAAAATCGATGCACGCGTTTCGCTTTTATTCGCAATTGAGTAAATGTATGAATTTCAAAAATTTGCTCGAGATATGCACAACATTATTTGGAGAAAACATTGACACCTTTTTCATGATTCTGAGAATTAAAAAAAAAGGAATAAACAAAAGGTTATTTGATTTTTATGATTGCGGTAATAAATGTACGTGGACAATTAAACGGAAAGTGGACCTTTTTATTATTTGGGTTTTTCCGGTGGCTACCTATATGATTTTTTTACAGAAATTGCACCCACATTTAAAGGTGGTCATTATTTGGAAAGTTTTGCACAGTTTGAAACGTACAAGTGCTGAATCAGGTATATAGCAGGCCGCCCTTAAAATATGCGCCCATTTATAAGTACCTGGCAGTAAAATATTCAAAAATACGTAGTATTTATAGGTGTGCATTGATCGATTTTTGGCATTCAGCCAGTGCCGACGAACGCGAACAGTAAAAGTGATTTTTCTCCAG
The DNA here is from genome assembly GCA_943735925.1 of Pollenia amentaria. NCBI lineage: Eukaryota > Metazoa > Arthropoda > Insecta > Diptera > Polleniidae > Pollenia > Pollenia amentaria. Next base: position 202,490,888 of record OX031009.1, on the reverse strand, counting down.
TTTTTTAAAAGTGAATAACAACAAAACATAAAATATATCAATATGGAAAACAACAAGTGCCCATATTTGGATGAATATTGTTACGTTTGTGGTCATATCGTCCGAAAAATACAGAAAAAAGATCGAAAAAATTTGTTTACTGAGCAATTCAAAACCGCGTATTGTAATTATTTCGATGAAGCCGATTTAAGTGGTGCAAATTTTACGCCGAACACAGTGTGCAACAGTTGTTATACTACCCTTCTAAAATGGATTCACGGAAAAAGTAGAAAGTTATCTTTTATGAAGCCAGTAATTTGGGTGGAAGACACAACTGGACATGATGAATCCAGGTGCTATGCATGCATAAATTTTCGTCCTGGATTAAACAGACAACAATTGAAAACAAAAGTATACACTGCTGCATTTACTGCCACACTTCCAGTGCAACGCCCTGCTGATACCGATGCACCTAAACCTCCGAGTGCGGATACTGTGTCCCTGCTAGCCGAAACCGTTTTCACCAATCCGACCGATTTGGATGATGCTGATTGGATACCCGATATTGAAAATAGTGCACCACAACCGCTACCACAAATCGAAATGGATTACATTGTGGCCAAGCTGGGACTATCACAACACGACTCCGAATGGCTGACATCATTTTTGAAGGGAAGAAAACTCACACAGCAAAATGTCAGCGCAACATCATACCGACAACGCCAAGACGATACAGACTCAGACCATGAATATGAACAACCTACGAAGAAAACAAGATCATCAGAACCACAAGCGTCAACTTCTACAAGGATGGATATTGCCAATAATTGAAAAAATGTTCTAAATTTTGTTTTTATGCATATTATAATTGCATATTATTTTATTTTCATTAAGTTTTTATAAATAAAGTTTTTTTTTGCATGATAATTTTTATATTTTTATTTTTATTTTAAGGGTGGTGGCTATAACTGATTTTTGAAATTCATACCTTTACTCAATTGCGAATAAAAGCGAAACGCGTGCATCGATTTTTATGATCTTTGTCTCATTTTGCTCATAGGTTATGTGACTTTGCGAAAAAATAACTAGACTTGAAACTTTTTTCCATTTTGGATTTTTTATGTATTTTTAAAAAAAAAAATTTAAATTTTTAGTCAAAAAATAATTTTTTCCCTTCATACATTCATTTTTAACTTCGAAAGTGTTACTTGTATAGGAAAACAATATATAAACAGATTAAGGGAATTGTAATTCTTAATTTTTTAAAATTTATTTCAACTAAATTGGGCTAGTGGTTGTCGAGCTATGTCAAACAACAGGGCCTAAAACGTGATAAATTCCCCTATACGATAGTACTAATTTCAAGTCGATACTAACTTCAAATCGCAGGTAAGAAGACAAAACGAATGATGCAGAAATTCTTCTTTTTGGGTCTAATTTCACATACAGTTCACAGAGTTGAGTTGGCAATCAATTAACTGAAAAATGTTGTACTGTGTTATGTGTACTCCAAGAATTAGGCTACAAAGTGCTCTCTCTTCCGCCCTTTTCTCTAGAGTTAGCACTGAGTAGCCATTTAGGTTCCCAAGCATGTAGAAATAGCTTGGTGGGAAGAGAATGAACTCCAAGTATGAAATCATCTCACAAGCAAATATCAAAATATGAATCTTAATGATGAAAAAGTATTGGGGCTGAACGACACACAATTTTGCCAGAGAATGCGATCATGAAATAAAATCGATTTTATTTTGAGAACGTTTTTTCCAATGATCTCACTTATAGACAGTTATTTTCATAACAATGCTACTCATTCACTTTTATTCATTTTGTAAACAAAGAAAAATAAGAACAATAGAAAAAGCAAGAAATGAGAGAGAATTTGAGGTTACTGCCGGCGTTTTTATCATGGTCTTTAGGATTTTTGCCTGAATTTGAAGACTTGATTCTGTTTCATCATTTTTTTTTTTTTAGAAGGGAGAAAAAAATTGAGAAAATATTGGACAAAGTGTGTAGACCTCAACGGAGACTACTTTGAAAAATAAAGTGGTTTTTTATTCAAAAAACGGTTTGTCATATAAAAAATCACGGACTTGTTAACCCGCCCTCGTATGCATATTTTGAATACTTTTTGTAAATATGTTTGTTTAACTCAGCAAAACTCATATCGGAACGTGTTAAACAATACGCTACCATTCTTTATTGCTATTGTTTACATTAAAATACCCTACAGAAATAAAGGTGCTGCAGAAGTGGCCCGAAAAATTCCCGAATTAACCTATTTCTTACCCAAAGTTTTGTATATGTACAAAATGAAAAACCGTATCGCATAATTTATATATCATGCTAACACTTGAGATTTAAGGAAAGGCTTAAATTCAAAACATTTTTAGCGCTACATAAAACTATTTATGTTTTTGCTTTGCCTACACTTAGTGGCTTCGACAATCCCTCAAATGCAATTATTACACTTTTTGTTAAATTTAAGATTACAGTGCTACAGAAGAAATATGCAGGTGCTTTTATAATGCTGAACGAGGGTATTCTATGTTTGTCATTTTGTGTAAAAATTTTTTTAATATTCATCATAGACCTTACATGTCCTTGGTCCTTGGGTATTTCCAAATCAATTTCGCCGTGTCAGTCTGCTGAAAATACGCTCACTTTCGAATAACACAAATTTCATTAGTATCGGTCCATAATTTACCTTACTTTCCATATAAAGCCTACTCCTGAAGTATTTGGTGGGGGTATCTCTTATCTCTTATATGTTTTTTTTTTTTTTTTTTTTTTTTTTTTTTTTTTTTTTTTTTTTGGAGTCTACAAATTACTGAAATATCAGTCATTTCATTTTACTTCGATTAATATTTTTAATTTAAAGAAAAAAAAGAAAAATTAAATAGTTGGCGTCTAACAAAGAAGATGTGGTATATAAGCAGTTCTGCATATATTTTCCTTTACTTTTGTGTTACCGTGTTATTTTTTATAATACTTATTTTCGAATTTAATGTATCACCTTAAGTCGGTGCCAACCCACCTTTAAATTTAGTTTTTTTTACTTGTAGCATTTATCATTACCATGTTGTATTTGTTTAATGGTTTCAGTTTTATTTTTTGAACTTCACTCTGGAAATTATTTGAGTTGAACTTGATATTGTAAGCGATTTTAATTTTGTATTAAAAACCACAATTTTTATTAAGGAATATGTTTCGATTTGTTGTTTTTTTTCAACATTTATATTAAACATGTTTGTAATTCTATCGCCAAATTGGATTTTAAAAAATTAATCAATGAAAATGTTTTGCACACGTTTAACAAATAAATAAACAATTACTGCGGTTGGTTCATGCCACTTATTGTGTAACAAGCTGCTTTTTGTTTAGACTCTAAGAATTTAAAAAAAAAATCTAAAGTGTTCCTATTACAAAGAGTGTGAGTTGAAGATGAGAGTGAAATTAAGAACCCAAAAGTATTGCTAGCATTAGGAAACTGAAGTGTGTTATTTTCGATTATTATTATTTTAAGTTATCATTCAGCTAAAAAAAAACACCCTATATATTCACGCTTGAACAATGCTTACAAATTATTAAAACTCACTTTGAAAATCAGTTCGCTTAACTTATAAACGACTTCGTAATTTTTATGACGTACGGCTCATTTTTTTCTTAACAGCTTTTTTAGCAAACAAAATTGCCGCATATGGAATGAGACTAAAGCACCCCAGACACGTTTCACACGTCGGTTGTTGTCCAAATCAAGGCGTTTCTGGCTCTTTCAATTGATTAGTTAGACAGTTGTCGAGTTGGTTGAAGAAAAATCAAAAGATTTTGATATTTTCAAGTTGGCTAGTAAGTCTTTCAATTCGATTATGCTGTGTGTGTTCGAGTCTCTTGATCAGTTGTCAAAATTAATGTCTTTATTTGTCTTTCATTGAATTTTTAAATTAATTTAAAATATTGAAAATCTTTCAATTCAGTTTATGAAGTATGTGGCCAAGAATCAATTCAATTGAAAGACTCAATTAAAAATTGAATTGAAACGTGTAGAACAGATTCTACAGACTCCATTACATCCAGAAAAATGTATCGTTCGGTGTGATTTACACGCGGAGATCGAATTTTGGTCAATGGATATCGCTATCGCAAAAAATTCAATGTATTTTTGCTTGTGTGGTTTCAATTGAATGGCTCTACGGGCCATACGGCAATCGCAACGATCGACATATTGAAACCAAAATTTAGCGATAAGTTGGTTTCGGGAAATTATCTTTTTAATTTACCTCCAAGGTCGTGAGATTCGACACTGCTCCATTATTTCCTGTGGGGCTTCGTGAAGTCACTGGTTTATGCAGATAAAGCAGAAACATTTGACTGCTGGGAGACGAATACTGTTGGTGTTATTTGAGAGATGCACGAAAATGTGGCCAACAATTTGGCGTTCAAAATGCGCTTTGTCAAGAACAGTCGCGGTGCCAATAAGACCGAATTATTTTTTAATATGTTAATGCCTTGTACTGATCTTTCAAATGAAATGTTTTTTTTTAAATAAAATTAAATTTTTTGGGATATTTTTTACAATTTCAAGTTTGACCGGGCAGAAAAAACACCCTTTATATTTTTATATTTTAGTTTTAGATTTTTCTTAAATATCTTATATTTGCATTAAAAGTTCTTGTATCAAAAAAATAGTTCAAATGGAAATTTACCTCTATCTTGTCATTTTATTACTTAAATGTTAAATTTCAAAAAGTCTCCCTTTTAAACAAAACGCCCCTGTTCGTTTTGTGTATTTTATTTTTACGTAAAATTTTTTTGCTCTCTTTTTGTTGACTCAAATTAATTTTTGTGAACATTGTGAATGGTTTCGCTTCTTTAGGCTTCATTGCATTTTTTTTTTCATTTTTTTTTGTATATATTTTTTGGAACTTCTTCAGTAAAACAATTACTCAGTACAATATAATAAAATTTCAAGCAAAAAAAAAAAAAAAAAAAGCGAGGAGAAAAAATTTAAAAATTAAACGGAAGTAAACACTCCTCATAAAATATAATTCTCGTTATTTAACGAATGTTAGCTTTTTGGACAAGCTAAACAAAAAAACAGAGAAATATTGAGAAAAATAAACATTAATTTTTCTAAGAAATATAAAATTAAAATGCACTTTAACAAGAAAACAAAAAAGAACTTCCTTTGGGTCAAAATCAACAAAACAAGGAAAATGAAAAAGAGAGAATAAACAAATATTAATTAAATTTAATAAGCTACAAAAAATTTTATTAAAGTTTACAAAAATAATCAAGTTATTTAAATAAAATTTTGTGCAAACTTTTAAAAATTCTAAGGAAATTTTTTATTTTTTACCCAAAACAAAAAAAAAAAAAAAGGAGAAAGCTAACAATGCAAAAAACCAAAAACCGAAAAAAAGAGTTCATGTAACTTAACAAGTCGGAAACAGCATGTCTAACATTTGATAGCCAGACAATATTGCCACAAGGACAAGGACATGAACTCCTCCTAAATGTACACACACACACACACACATTTACTAAACCACACAGTTTTCCTCAACCATATCAAAGTTTTAAAAATGAAAAAAAAATTAAATTGAAATAGAAGTAGTCAAGCACAGTGTTGTTATAAAATAAATAATAAAAAAAAAGGAAAAAAGAGTGTAAATGTGATGAAACAGGGCTTTACATTTACAACAAATTTTATATATTTTTATAATTCCTATTTTTCCCCATTTTTTTATATTTTATATAAACAAATATTTTCTGAATAAGACAAGCAGTACAAAAAAAAAAAAAATAAAATCCCTTTTAATGTTGTTGTTGTATTTCCAACTGATGTTTCCAAGCAAACAACAAAAGGAGCCGCCTAAAAAACGAGGGTGATAATAGAAGTTCAGGGCTCGTTTTTTTCTAAAAACAATTTTTATTCCAAATAATTTTTTTTTTTAAAGAGATACTTTATTTGTCAGAATGGTACGTACATATTTTTAAGGTATATATCTTTATTTTAAAGGGAACTTTTTTTTTTTGTAAAAAGATATTTTTTGTAAAAAGACTTTTTGTATCTGTAAAAAGCCACTGTTTTGTTTAAATGTGCTTTATTTTCGAAAAAGTTCTTTATTGGGAAAAAAAGACACTGTTTGTAAATGGTACTTTTTGTAACCAGGTTAATTTTTTTAATTATTTTATTAAAAAATATGCTTTTTCAATTTACTTATACGTAAAAAGGTTCTTTTTGTAAAGGTACTTTTTTTTAAGGTACTGTTTTGTTAATAGCTATTTTCTGTCAAAACTAACTTTATGTTAAAATATACAGCCTGGCCCACGATGTTGACCCCTATCTTTCGCTTGCATTTTCAACTTCAGACAGCTGATTTGGGGCCCACTAACAATTTTCAGCACGACAAGTCGATCGACAATGCATGCGAACGATACCGAAACAGTTTTCATAAAAGTTTGGGGCCCACTAAGATGATGCGCCAACAAAAATAAGTCACTTGTGTTGTGCTTGTTGACAGGGGCATTTTGTTAAAATGTTAAACCAAATTTTCATTTCCGCACCAACTTATAAAATTATGAAGTTGTTTTTTTAAATTTTTTTCACAAAATTCTATTCTAAAATTTTTGTTTGCCGTTTTGTTTGTTTTTTTTTGTTTCATCCTTTGTTTTGTATTCTGCTTTGTTTGTAGCACAGAGTTGTATTTTTATGGCTTAATTTATATGTTTTGTAGATTTTTGTTTTCAAGCTGGGGTCTCCACGTAGCAATATTTGCTGCGGTAAACGTGAAATGTGATTGCTTCATAAAATTTACGACGTGTGGTCCGCATATTGCCATGAAAGTCAAGGCCGCGTTAGCCGACCGTAAATGTGAAATGTAAATGTAATGTAAACAGCTGATCGTTTCTGTTATATGGAAAGCAATACAAATGCTTAACTGACTGTAATGTCACTTAACTGTAACTTGTCAACCTGTAGAAAATAGAATTTCATTACGAGGTTACGTGACAGTTGTAGACAGTGATGGGATGCTTGTATTTTAAATGAAATGCGGGTAAATTCACTCTTTTTCTTTGGTACTTTTTTCAGTAATAATATTTGTGGAATTTTGACAAAATAATTTACAAATATATTATACAAATATATATTTTTATTATCATTTATACAAATATGTATATGTTTAGATGTATTAAATAAAAAATGCATGCGTATGCACAAACAATAAAAACTGTGGTTTTTATTGGTATCAAAATCTAGTTTTGTGTAAGCACATTTTCAAAATAATGTAAGTAAACGTGTATGTATGTGCTATAATACCTATTTGTTTATTCTATAATATAAATAACAAATATTAAATTATTTATGTATTTATACATACAAGAAATACATTTTTAATACCATTTAAAGCACTTGGTACTTTTCCTACAAAGCGGTCACCATTTGAACATTTTAAATTCCCATCACAGTGTGTGTTGTTTATTCTTTGTTTATGTTTTTGAAAAACAGAAGACACGTTCTTACATGTTTTATAAGTGCACAAACGAGGTTACAGTACGTTACGGTCAATAGTTAGTCGGCCGCTTAAGAGAACTATAATGAGTGAATTCTGTCGCCCGCTTAGTTGATGATCGACATCGGGGCCAGGCTGATACTTTTTTGAAAGAATGTTCTGTAAAAATGATTTTTTTTTTTTGAAACAAACATTTCTTACTCTTTTGTAAGAACGTACTGTTTTTTTTGCACAAATGCACTTTTTTTTAAAAGAATTTTTTTGTTTGGTAAAAAGACACTGTGATGTAAACCGCTCAATTTTTTAGTTTCTTTTTTTAAGGTACTCTTAGGTAAAAAGGTACTTTATTTTAAATGTACTCTTCTGTAAAATGGTGCACTTCTGTAAGAAGGTACTCTTCTGTATAGAGGTACTCTTCTGAAAAACGGCTGTCTTCTGTAGAAAGGTACTCTTCTGTAATAAGGTACTCTTCTGTAAATATGTACTCTTCTGTAAAAAGGTACTATTCTGTAAAAAAAACTCTCTGTAAAAAGATACTCTTCTTTAAAAAGGTACTGTTCTGTAAAAAGGTACTCTTCTGTAAAAAGGTACTCTTCTGTATAGAGGTACTCTTTTGTAAAACGGTTATCTTCCGCAGAAAGGTACTCTTCTGTAATAAGGTACTCTTTTGCAAATATGTACTCTTTTGTTAAAAGGTACTCTGCTGTAAAAAGGTACTCTTCTGTAAAAAAATACTCTTCTGTAAAAAGATACTCTTCTGTAAAAAGGTACTCTTCTGTAAAAAATGAGTTTTTTGTAAAATGGTACTCTTCTATACAATGGTACTCTTCTGTAAAAAGGTAGTCTTCTGTAAAAAGGTACTCTTCTGTAAAAAAGTACTTTTTTTTAAAGAAAAAACACATTTTTTGTAAAAACACTTTTTGGTAAAAGGTACTTAATTCTTAAATATCTCTTTATATGCAAAAACTGCACATTTTTCTAAAATGGTACTTCTTAGTAAGAGGTGCTTATTTCTTAATTCTTTTTAAGTGACAATTTAATTGAAAAAAGTAGTAAAAAAAAGTATTTATTTTAAAAGAACTTTTAAAGAAGGCACTTTTTTGGAAAATAGTAGTACAAAAATAGTATCTTTTTAAATTATCTTTGTAAGAAGGTACTTTTTTGTAGTAATATTAAATATTTGGTAAAAAGTCCCTTTAGCAAAAATAAATGTTTCGTAATAGTGTACTTTTTCTATTTGATATTCATTGGTAAAAAAGGACTCTTTAGAAAGACCAAATTCTTAAAAAATACTTTAAAAAGGCACTTCTTCAAAACGATGCTTGCAGCTAACTGCATTATTTAACCTTATTACAGGTCTTTTTAGGATTGATGTGCCGCAGAAATATTTCCATCATTACAAATAGGACCACAATTTCAAAATAATTTTTACTTAATAAGTGCTACACGTAATCCTCTGCAGTTGTCGTGTTTACCACCGTGCTTTTAAGCAGGGTTTAAAAAACTGCATTCGAAGCCAAAAACTGTCGAACAAAAAACTAAAAATTATATACAGCTTTTCGCTTTTTGAGATGGTTTGACAGTAACTGTTTACATTTAATAAATCGGAAGTAAAAGCAGCGATTTTTTTTGGCCAATGACAAATGAAGAAGTGGAAGAAATTACAGTTTTTTAACTTTGACTGCAGTTTTTAAGCGCTGATTTTAACATCGGGTGGTACATAATAGCGGAATTCAGTGTTTGCTGCAAAAAGTCTTGCGAATGAACCCATGCAAAATATCGTAGCTCTTTTAGGAAATCTAAAGGAAATTCTGTAGATTTTGGTGTTGGATTTAACAAAAGAGCTACAATATTTTGCATTTGCTGTTTCGCAAGACCATTTGCACCAAACACTGTACTCCACTTTTCTGCCAAGATCCTTCTGAGGTGAAATGCGGAACACAGGTAAAAATTGTGGTAATGTCTGAATCATTTAATGGTTAATGGTGCTATCGTAACTTTAGCTGCCCCATCTTTATTAAATAACAAAAGCAGATCAGAGAGAAGTCGGCAGGACACAATTTCTTATCCTTACAAATTTTTAAAATTAGTCCTTTATCTAAAATTTGTAAGTTCTCCCTCCAGGCAATTTGTCTTTAAACCAATGCTGCTACCTGATCACTAAGGTAGGTTATCCTAGTAACCAGTCCAGGATTTTATGTTGAATTTAAATTAAATAAAAAATAATTTTTAAACATACATACTTATACAAAATTACTTTTGAAAGAAAATTTTGTTTCATAAATTTTTTTAACTTTATTCCTTAAAGTTTAAAATTCTGTTTAAATTTTTTTAAAAAACCCTCGTAACAGACGTAGTGATAGATTTAAGAAGAGTAGAAATTTTGCAGAATTACAACAAACCAACTCACAGAACAAAAACAACAAGAATTGAAAACAAAAATTAATGTTAATTCTAAATGTTTACATTTAACAGTAAAAATAACTTTTGACAGCTGTGCATGCCACACATTCAGTATAAGACGACTACAAAAAAAATATGTAGTATGTATGAACTTGCCACATTCAACATAATCATACTCACACGGTTGCAAATACAAACATACATGTATTGTATCTTTCATTTTTGTATGGACATTTTGTTGTATTGCATTATTTCATCATCGTTTTGTTTATTTATTTTTTTTTATATTAAAATAAAAAAAAGCAAAATTCTTTTTAGTTTCCTCTTTTTGCGAGAAAAAAAGTTTTAGACGTTTAACGGCAGCTTCTGTTGTTTTACATAGAAAAATGCGGAAAAGTAGTTAGGGTGTGCACTTGAAGGAGCAACAAAACTGGCAACAGTAACCAGATTTTTTAACTCGCTGAATTCCGCTTTATATTGTAAGACAAAATCCCAATTTTATTATTAATAACATGCTCCCATCACCATGAATACCGAAGTGTCCTAAGCAGTTCTAAGATCAACCGCGATCTGATGAAGACCTTCGTCCTAGCTGGGTTTACAGTGCAGTTAAACAGATACTGCATGTCGAGAGGGCCTATTTCACATGCAGGGAAAATAGCAGGGATAGTGCTGTTGATTCTGGCCGGGTGCACCATTCCCAACTGTGCTAATACCACTCTGGGCCGACGTGGTTGGCCACGTTAAATGTTTGCAAACGGGTGAGGGACGAACTCCTAAAACAATATTTTCTCGGTGTCCATTTATGACAATCTCCACCGACTCCTGATGAATTGTGTTCAGAACTGCTCTGTATGATGGTGGGATCTATCACGGAGTCCAGGTTTTATTGGACTTCACTCTCATACAAGCACAGATATTTCCTGACTTGTTTCGGAGGTGGGTCTAACTCCGTTAGATGGTAGTTCGCATGCTCCTCTGATGACATCCCAGAAGGAATTACTTTATGAGCATGATGCAATGTTTTTTCATCGTCATCATCTTGAATTCCTCATGCAGGTGTTCTACTGATGACATTTAAACACAGCCCGTTAGAGTCCTACGGGCAGCATTTTGATAGCTCTGAAACTTTTTCCATTCATATTCACTGACTCGTGGGGACCACGCAGATGCTGCGTAATTAACCACTTGCCGGGCAATCGTTTTTATGTAGCCAAAAGGTTTTATGCTTCATGATGCCAGCGGAAATAGGTAGCAACCCCTGGTGTAGGGGTTTCCGGCTATCGATTTATAAAAGGTGATCCATTTCGAGGTTCCCTACTTTTTTAAAGAAAAGAACAGAAAATTCAAATTTAATGGGGAATGTTTATTATCATTTGAAAGAACATTCTTTGGCATTTTCTTTTTGAAGATTATGTCTATCAAATGTTGGCCGTTGCTACGTCGCAGATAGTCCATCCGTTGAGTCCAATTTTCGAAGACTCGTTTGAGCATTTCGACTGGTAACTAGCGAATGACACGCGCGATGTTTTCCTCCAACGCCTAAATCGCAGAAACTTAAGACTTTACATATCCCCACAGAAAAAAGTCTGACGGTGTGATATCACACTATCTTGGTGGCCAATCGACCGGCCCAAAGCGTGAAATTATGTGCTCACCGAAGTGTTCTCTCAATAAATCCAATGTGGTAAGTGGCGCCGTCTTGCTGAAACCAAATGTCGCCGAGAGCACGAGCTTAAATTTCAGGCATAAAATAGCCGGTTATCATGGCACGATAAAGGTCGCCTTTGACCACACCAAACCGTTGATTTTCTGGATGAAGTGCCAGTTCTTGCATATCTTCAGGTTGCTCTACGTCCCAAATGCGGCAATATTTTTGTTTACATACCCACTGAACGAGAAATGGACCTCATTGCTCAACAAAATTTGCCTCGAAAACGTTGGATCTTCTTGGAACTTTTCAAGAGCCCATAGAGCGAAGCGATGTCGCTTGGGAAGGCGTAAGTCTCTCTATTATGAAATTCCAAACAATACTAAACAAAAATAACACGACAGCATGACACGACTCACACGTGATCTGTCAAAAAAAGGCTATTGAAAAAAGGTATCTATACTTGAATCACAATAATATTTGTTTTTATTTCTTGTATTAGGCTGTTTGTAATGAATACCCTCATTAAAATTTCGATTCTTGCATATTTTCGTTGATTTGGTTTGTTTGTTTTATTGTTGCTGCTGCCTTGAATGGTTGCAATGATGTTGACGACGATGATATTTTATTTTATTTTTTAATAATGAACTTGCATCATTTTAGAGTTGTTTGCAGTTGATTTTCTTTTTGCCGGTTGCTGTCGTCGTCATTGTTGTTGTTGCCTCAAATATAGTCTTCATTCTTCTAGCACATCAAACACATCTATTTGTAAATTTCATTTGAAAATAGTGTCATTCATGTTTATTTTAAATTCTAAGAATCTTTAATAGATTTTAGTTTTTTTTTCAACTCTTGTCTCTATGAATTTTGTCATTCCAAGTACATTTTGTAGCTACAAAAAACCTTACGCCCGGCCAAATAGCCAAAGGAAAGACAGATAGTCAGACAGACAGACAGACGGACGTACATAATATTTTTGCAAACAAATAATCACTAATTGTAGGAGTTGAGCATGATGTTGTTGATGATGATGATGATGATAAATGCTGCTGGTGAATGTAACTACGGGCAAATAAAATTAAAAGAAAGGAAGACAACCTTTTAAGTATGACTTCAGTTAAATTCGAGTAAACAACATGTCATCGTAATCGTCATAATCTTCATTATTATCATCAGTGGCATATAAAGATGTATGTGAATACTTTTTGCTGTTTGGAATTCGTCCTGGATGACTGGTTGACAAAGTGATGACCACTAAATTCCAGTTAATTCTTAATTAAAAATATTCTCTCTGTTTAAATACACAAAAATATTTGTACATTGATTTCCTTTTTCTTTTAATAATAATACCGGGGCTTTTTAAAATTAGTGCTTATTCAGTAAATGCTTTTGACGTTAAAATCAACTAAATTGATTTGAAATTTATAAAAGAGATTGTTAGCGGCTTGATGGACCCATTATATGTTCAAAGGTGTACAAGAAATACTTTGATTATTTGAGTTGAAGAAAATTTTCTTATTATTTTGTTCACCTCCCAGAGAGTAGAAATGGTTATTTGCAGCTTCTAAACAAAAAAAAAAAGGATTTATAACGACTTTTTATTGTTTTTACTATACGGAATCATTTAAAAACAAAATTTTTGGTGAATTTTGGTGAAACGTAATTTGACATTTAAAGTTAGACAAATATATGTGGCATTCCACTCCAAATCGGATGGTTAAAAAAAATTTTTTTTTTGTTGTTGATTTTCCCAATTTTGTGTTATTTCCTATTTTACTTCAAAGGGGCCTTCCTCGTAAATTTTGACATTTTTTGACTACTCCTGCAAAGGACCCTTTTTTAGTAAGTTGTTCATAACTTCCTTAATAATCGTCCAAATTGGAATATTTTCTTTGGGAAATATTCGTTTTTCTGTCCATCCAATAACTATTTTTTTCGAGTTTTAAAAATTTTTTTAATCAAAAATCGGCATCTAAATTAAAAAAAAATGTTGTTTTTTAAAATTTTCAAATATCGAGGAAGAAAAGTAAAATTGGAAGTCCCACAACTAAACCGGACTTAAAGGTTGTTGGGTGGATCGAGGTTTAAAACACATTTCCAAGACGATTTAAAACTTCAAATTCAAAAATTTTAATCAAAAAAGCTTTGAATAATTTTTTCTATATTTTTCTGCAAAAAGCATCGAAAAGCGATTATTAAAAAACAATTCAAATTTGGATCAGTTTTAAGATTATGAACAAACAACTAAAAATAGTCCTTTGAAGAAAAAATTTCGTTAACCATCCGATTTGGCGGGGGTTACTCCATACATACATATGTTTAACATTTCATTATAATGAGCTTCTTTTTATTACTACTAATTTTGCCCGGTGGTCGAAATTCGACCACTTGACATTTACCTTCGAGGGAACCTGTGCGTTATACAACAATAACGTACACATTTTAAGAAAACAACAAAATACACTCTTTTCATGCATTTGTGTGTGTTTGTGTTTGCAAGTACAAAAAAAAAACGAAAGCATTTTAAAAGAAAAACAAAAAGCATTGAATTTTTCAACCGCCGCACAGTGGCGCCCGTAGAGCAAGCGAGGTTGCAAAAATCAAAATTTTCATGAATGCCGACGAAGTTTTGAATAAACCCATGTTATAGGAAACTTTTCAACGATTTCAAATATGCCACTCTTAATAATATCACATTTTTAGTTTAGAAGATATAACCGTTCAAAGTTGACCGACTTTCGGTTTTCAAAAAAACACACAATTTTTAGTCAATTTGTTGCGATTTCAGGTGTAATATCACGAAAAATAGGTAACGAATCGCCTTATTTTTTATTTGTATTGATTGATGTATTTATTAAATGTATAATGATAAAAAAAAAATTAACTGTTTGCTTTGTGTTTCTCCTGGTAAATCACTATTTAAAAACTATCCGTTTTTTCACTATTTTTCAACTTTGACGGAAAATAAAAAAAAACTATATTTTTCTATATTTGCCATATTTGCAAAACCTGTTCTTTGATTATTTCTTTACATAATTCAAAAGGTTTTATCTGCCCGTACGTGCCCGTTTGGCTTCTAGAGGTAAAAAAGTTTAAAAAGACATGGTTGCAGAAATTGTATGGCGTCCATCCCTTATATGTTTTGACTGACAGTAGTTTGATCTAATAGTTATTATATTAGCAGGTACGTACCTCACATAAACAATACTTTGGCGTACAAATGGTCAGGAACAATATTGACTTATGGTCCCTACAGGTAGGCACAAATCTTATTTGGACACGTGCATAATATCAAAATTGCATTATTCAGCATAAATCCATATGTATGCAGGGAACAGGTAAATTTTTAGGCATGGTAGCATAAGCCTATATATTGCAAAATAAGCATAATGCCTGGATTAGTCTACGCCTGAAAGTTGGCGCAACAATTACTGAAACCATTTAACAATTTAAGTACTGAAAACATGGCGTTGTACAATTTAAAATTATTTGAACTGTTTAGAAAGTCAACCACACCAAAGTTTTTCACGGAAGTGATAATTCTTCCTGAGAAGTTGACATTGATCAGCAAATGGGGCTGCGATGGATCATCCGGACAAAGCGTTTATAAGCAAAGGATATCTTCCGATGACGCTACAATAGCGGACGGAAATATGTTTATGGCATCTGTTGTTCCTTTGCGGCTAAAATCGTATGATTCCCTACACTGGAAAAATCCACGTCCGTCATCAGTGCATTATTGCCGACCAATAATGTTTCAGTTTGCAAGGGAATCGGTAGAACTCATAAGGACTACGGTGAAGGACATTGAAGAACAAATAAGCAAGATTAAGCCTACAAAGCTGCAAATTGGAGAAGGAAAATATATTGAATGCAATTACGAGTTCCACCTGACCATGGTTGACGGAAAAGTCGTAAACGAACTGACAGGAACAACCTCAACAATGTCATGCCCGATTTGCAAAAAGAGCCAGAAGAACTTTTTTCAATTCAATTCAATTTATTTCATATATAATATGTTACATCTCAATTTTATATAATTAGTTGTAAAGAGTTTAAGATTAGTATCTTTTTCTGCTTAATTATAACATATTTCAATTAGTTATCATATACATATATATAGACAGAATTATATTGGAGGTAAAAATTTAGCAAAAACCTATCTAAACCCCTTTTTTCGTATTATTTTTATATTTTTTTTATCGATTTTATATTATTATTTGTCAGAAGAACTTTGGTAATTTAAACAATTCTACAAATGAGGAGAATTACGAATATGGAATGTCACCATTGCACGCAAGGATAAGGTGTATGGAATTCTTGCTAAAACTGGTATATACCCTACCACAAGAGGAGGAAAACTTCGATGAAAATACATCAATAAAGGATAAGGAAAAGATCAGAAAGAAGCAAATACAGGATGCTTTTTTTAAACAAGTTGGACTAAAAGTAGACTGTCCCAAGCACGGATACGGTAACTCAAACGATGGAAACACTTCTAGGAGATTTTTTGAAAATGATGAGGCAGTAACTAGAATCATTGGAATTGACAATCAAATCGTGAAAAGATTGGGAACGATCTTGGATGTTTTAAACTGCAAAGAAAATGTCAATTCTACAAAATATGGAGAATATGCGTCGAAAACTGCATCTCTTTTAGCAGAAATGTATCCAGAGAAGAAGTTGACCCCGACCGTCCATAAAATATTGGCGCATGGTAAAGATATAATTGAGTACCAGTCTTTGCCAATTGGAGAGCTTTCTGAAGAAGCACAGGAGTCTCTTAACAAATTTTATAAAAAATATAGATTGCAGAACACATTCAAAGCATCAAGGGTGAGGCAAAATGAGGACCTCTTCAACATGTTGGCAGCATCTTCCGATCCACTTATTTCTTCCCTGCGGCATGTGAAGTCACGAATAGAGTTACAAAATAATTATAGTTTAGAAATGGTTAGTCTTTTAGATATACCTTCTCTTACGAATTGTGATGAATATTTTACAGAAAATTGAAAAAATAAATTTAAAAAAAAAAATAATTTTTTTTTTAATTTGTTGGGTAATAATTTAAAACATAAAACCCTTAAGAAAAAAAATAAAAACAATCTAAAAATGTAAAAAAAAATTTTTTTAGTTACCATAAAATTGATTTTTCTACTAATTTTAACTTTGATAACCCATAAGTAGGCCCCTACAAAGCGTAGCACCCTTTCCAAACGCTCATTTCATAGGCTGAACAGTTATCTATCATATGCTGTTTAAACTGTTCAATTATCTTATTCGGTTCAAAAGATATGATTTTTGCAACGAAAAAACTCAAATGGCGCCACTATGCGCCGTTAGTTATTATATGTGTGGATATGTGCTTGCAAAATATATTAAAAAAGCGTTTAATTAAAAAAATTAAGAAAACAAACTTACATTGTGCATATCTACATACAAACCACTTTAAAACGATATATGTTTCATTTAAATCGGTGGACGATAACATACTTTAAAATCGACTTAAAAAAATTGTTCCCGAATTTTTATATACATACATACTAGCTTAACCCGGTGCGCTTTGCTATCCCCATCGAAATTTTTTTTTAAAAGCAAAGCATCATGTACTAAATTTGAATGATTTTACAGTTACCGTTCAACAGATATACAGAAATTTCAAGAGTCTTCAAATGGAAGGTGCCATGTCTACTTTTCCCATTCAACCTACCTTTTGAAATATGTTGTGGTTTATTATCTAAGCTTATTGTACGAAATTGGAATACTTTCACTATTACAGTACTCCAAATACGGAGAAATCTTTATTGCTTTTGTAAGGGAGGTGCCACGCCCGCTTGTCTAATCCAGCTGACTTTTTGGCAGAAGTCGTGTGATAACGAAGTTATTTGTTTCATATTGGAAAACTCTTACTGTAACCGTCCTCCAGATATAAGGTCATTCATATTTTCATTATATGGTTGGTGCCACGCCTACATGATATATATTAATAGCCTATGCTAAGCGCCGGGTAATCAGAAAGTTATTGTGAAAATTTCAGAAAAATCGGTAGCTTAGGAGTCTGTAGAGAACAAACATACATAAGTCTTTTCATTTATATATGTATTATATTTTTATTTTGTAAGGTGTAGGTTGCCATACACAGAAAAAAGTGTTTTATCAATTAAAAAAATGGTTTAAAAAGTATTTTAATTTAATTAATGTGATAATTGAATCAATAATTTTTTTAACCTGAAAAAATTAAAAATTTAATTTTGATTTAATTAACATTTTAGTTGTTTTGAAATTAATTTTCAATTAAAATTTTAAGTAAATAACAAAAAATCTTAATTGACTTTTTTCGTTTAAAATAAAATAATTTAAACATGTAGAATTGTTGTTGGGAATTGTCAATATTTATTTAAATAAATTAACATATTGTTTGAAATGGCAAAGTTTTTTGATCATTTTTTTAATTAAAATTAAATATATCATTTATTGAAAATATTTTTTCAAAATTTTAAAATCTTTAGTAATCAATATAATCATTTTGGTAATAGGTGCAAAATCAACAACTTGTTTGCTTGATATTATGAATTTAGAACAAATTTGGTGATAGGAGAAATTTAATAATTTTTTCTGTGTAAGAGTGGGTCCTTCAAATCTGGAAGACTTTTGTCTTCATATATGAAGTATTTCATATTTTCGTTCAATGGGGAGTATGGCTCTTCCTTCGTCTACACCGCACATTTTTATTTTAAAATTTTAAGTTTACCTTAATAGTGGCTTTAACCACGTTTGAATACTCTCGCTGCAATAGTTCTTCAGTAACCCGCTATTTAAGTTATGTTTCCTATAGGGGTTATTGCTCCCCCTGCTCCTACCCGCTTTATTGTGTCACTCTGGATAGTGATATTTATAAATTGAATGTGTATAACTCAACTATTTTAACAAAAAGTTATTGGGAATTATTTCTTTTCATAAGCAACTTTATTATATTCAACATTTTTTTATTTTTCGAATTTATTCTATGAGTTAAATTTCAGTTATGTATTTTATAAAGCTTTTTGTAAAAGTTCTATTCCTTATAAAGTCATTCCTAAAAAAAAAAACACAAAGAATGCTGACGAAGGCCGTAGCGGGCCAGAAAATGCATTACATTCTGCTGGTATCTAATAATTGTAAGTTTTTCTGTACATACAACATACTTCATTGTTATCCAAAGGATATCTAAGGTAAAATGTAACAAGAAGATACAAGATAATGGTCTGGTAGTGTATAAAGTCATTCCTAAAAAATTTAAGGAATAGAACTATTACAAAAAGCTTTATAAAATACATTACAGAAATTTAGCTCATAGAATAAATTCGAAAAATAAAAAAAATGTTGGATACATTTGTAGTAACAATAAACTAGACATAAGAAAAATCTTTGAATAACGAAAAGCTCAATTTATCGATAAAATTACTTTCTTTTTGTTTCAAAATTTAGCATTAACTAATTAAGAAAAATTCAGCGTTATAACTATTGCTGCATTGATAAAATTTTTTTTGTCTAAAAATCTTTAAAATTTTGCTGAATAAAAGTGGCTACCAAAATGGCTAAATTAAACCAAGCCATCAAATGGCTTAATTGGCATCACTGTACCCTGCTCTAAAGTGAAACGTATTCTTGTAAAAGCAGTTCGTATCGATAGAAACAAATGATATTTGGATGATGGTGAGGTCTGGACTATAAGGTGGGTGAGGCAAAATTTCCCTGGACTTATATTCTAAATAGTTCTAAGCTGGCCTTGTTACATGTGATACAATACTGCACATTGTGGATTGACATCTTGTCGCATATTTATGGTGTTTGTTTGGCAAGTTCTCGCTTTATACGAATCAATTGTGTTTGATGCAGGTTCTCGCCTGGCCTGATCGTCAGAAAATATCATAACAATTATTTAGGATACAAACCATGCCAAAAAGGTAAGTAATACAATTAGGATAGACCATAGGTCCCATAACAGCCCACTCTTTAAATATTCTAACATTCGGTGGAGGGTATCAAAGAAGAAGGCACAACCGAATATAGCACTCTTACTTGTTTTACTTTGAAGTCTAGGTAAGGTCTTTTCCACTAAGTCGGCCAATTAAATCATTTAAAATTTTTAAATTTGTTGCTTTTTCATTACATTGCAACTGTAATTGCAAAAGGGGATATATAGTAACCATACATTTAATTTATATTTGTCTTTAACTGTACTTTAACTCATTCTTTTATAAAGTAGAAAAAATAAATAATAATAAACTCAGATATAAAAAATAAAAATATGTATATAAACGTATGTATATACAGTCACACAGATAATAGTACGTCCTTCCTCTCAAATTTGAGTTGAAGAATAACCCTGGGTTATGATCGGTATTTTTGATTGCATTTGCAGGCCATCGACACACTGTTAAAAACAAACTACAAAAAGTAAAGTTAACTTTCCGCTTATTATACTTTTACACTTATAACTTTAGGCCCAACGATAATATACATAAGTTGGCTTAAACTACTTTTAAAAATGAACGAAAAGTCTGTCAAATGCATGGGAAAATTAAAAGAGACTGTAAGGTGGCCATAATGTACTTACATAAACTTAAGATCCGAGTTGAATATTTGTGCATATTTGGTTTTCTTGCGAGCACTTCAATTAAAGAAGCACCAAAAATTACAGCCCTGTATTTGTTTATTTTATGTTTTATTTAATTTGCCAGCAACGTTTAAAAAAAAACATAAATTTTAATAAAAAATGAATACAAAATTAAAATATGTAAAATTCCTATTTTTCTATATTCTTGTTTTTCTTTATCCATTTAAATTTATTTTATTTTTTGTAACAACACACAAACAGCTGATTCCGTACGGAATGTGCGTTTAGTGTGTCACTATGCTTAAGAAAATGACATTTGACGAAACTTAACGAAAAGTTTCATTAAGTACATTATAGTTGGCCACATATGTTTTACATGTATTCGCACAGTTGCTTAAGTCGACTTAAGCGGCCTCATGCATATTATGGTTGGGCGTTTAGTCTGGCAGTACATTTATTTATGCGTAGGATCATAGCTACCAGATTTGACGATTTAGCGTAATTTTGACGATTTTTTGGCAAAAAAATGGTCTATTGACGATAGGACGATTTATACCCTAAATATGACAATTTTTCATATGACAAATGTTATTCAAATTTACAAATGTTTTTAATACTCGTCTTATTTCACATTTTATTTTAGCTTCTAAGATAATTTGATTTATTTGATTGGCAGTTATTTTCATGTCTTAGCTGCTCATCTTTAAAATACGATTTTTTTATCCCGATGTATATTTTTAATTGTTCTATTTGATCAGTTAGTACTGCTTTATTACAAGCTTTTACAAACACTTTCCTTAGTCTGGGTGCATATTATGAAACTTTATTTTCTTTCAGAAAGTCTGATTTTATTGGTGTTTACCAGACTTAAGTTCTTAAGCAGGATATTCGGCGTGAACAATTGGTCTTCAATATTTCTTGGTTGTAGTTCAATTTCTTACTTTTCTCATGAATGACAATACCTTTGAAACATTTATGGTTGTGTTACTTCAATAATAAGTTTCTGAACGACAATTTTTATTTTATTTCAAAAACAGGCAGAATATACACAGAAAAAATTTAAAATTGTCTCTAATCACCAAATTTATACCAAATTCATAATATCAAGCAAACAAATTGTTGATTTTGCCCCTATTACCAAAATGATTATATTCATTACTAAAAACTGTAAAATTATGAATATTTTTTTTTTCAATATATGTATGATATTTTAAATTTTAATTAAAAAAATGATCAAAAGACTTTGCCATTTCAAACAATGTGCTAATATCTTTAATTAAATATTGACAATTCTCAACAACAATTCTACAAGTTTAAATTTTTTTGTTCTTTCAACTAAATAAATTGTTGACTCAATTATCACATTAATTAAATTTAAAAACTTGTTAAACCATTTTTTTAATTGATAAAAAACTTTTTTCTGTGTATTAAAATTTTATTAGCTACGGAAACTAAAAATAAGAATTAATTTTCCAAACTTATTAAAAATTAGTGGTTTTTTACAATCACGACTTTGACGATTTTTTCGATGATTTTTGACCAATTTTATCTGGCAGCTTTGCGCAGGATGCCAAATAGAAAACTCTTTAAAATTAAAAAAACAATAAACGGAAAGCGTTAAAAGCCTTATTTGTATACAAATTTGCTTACAAGCAAATTCCTAAAAACTGCAGAAGTTTTAGGAAAAGTATTTACTTCTTTGTTAAAATGGTTAAGAAAACAAGGGACGTTTGTATCGAAATAAATAAACATATTTTAAAATTGTGGAAAGATGGGAATTCCATGAGTTCAATTGCTAAAATTGTAAGACATAACAAGTCTACAGTGCATACTGTAATAAAAAATGTTTCTGAGTCTCAATTCGTAGCAAGCAAGCCAAAAACTGGACGTCCGCCCAAAATCTCCCCACGAGTTGAGCGATTTATAAAAAGTGTTATTAGTAGAAATCATAAAACAACAGCCGTGGAAATTCGAAACACTTTGGAAAATGACCACAATATTAAATTTCATCCTGAAACAGTGCAAAGTGCTTTGCGAAAAGGCGGATTCCATAGCAGCATACCAAGAAAAGAAAAATTAATAAGCCAAGACAACAGAAAAAAAGCGACTCGACTTTGCACTTAACCCTCTAATGTCAAACTTAAGAAAAAATGGGAAAATATTATACGAATAATTTTTTTTTTGGAATTTTTGGGCCTCTGAGTTAAAACCAATATTTGTAAGCCCGTTTAATAAGTCGTTTACTTTCCAAGTGACAAAACATCAAGGAGTACCTTGAGGCACCCTTGAGCATTTAGTAATAAAAACACATTAAATTTTTGGAGAGCTCAGTTCAATAAAAACTAACGAAACAAATCAAAAATATTTGAGCAGAATAAACGAAACTTCCATTTGGAACAAAAGCTTTGTGTTCGAGATTGTGTACAATGCTTTCAGATCTTTAAACAGCTTTCGAAGCTTCTACAAATATTTTGCTACATCTTTAAGCAACTGTAAAAAAGTTTATTTAATATAAATAAATTATATACTGGTCGGCAGTACAACTTTTGTGAAGAGTGCCTTTAGGCACTGGAGGGTTAAGTATGCGGACAAATCAACAGTTTTAAGTGTAAATAATGAAATAAATATTTATGTTTGTTTTAAAGTTAAACCGCAAACCCCTCTGAATAGATTGTGTAGTTACAATCGAAACTAATCAGGGCATTTTGTCCGTGAAAACCTGAGTTCAATTCCCAGCTCAGTAAAGGATGAAAAATTATCAATAATTTTTAATTCATTTTATGTTGTAAAATTCCTTTCTTCATAAAAAGAATTTAATGAAAATGAAATTCAATGCACTTAAGCCTGATTAAAACATCGAAATTTGGATTAGAAACCATTAACAGTTCAATAAAATAACCACAATACTCATTATATATGTTAATTTAAAATTTTTTGATTTATTTACTTTCTTTTAAATTGTTAAGGGGTACGTACTATTATCTGTGTGACCGTAGATAGTTTATTCTAAAGTTTATTAAAAAACCTGAACCAATGTGTTCATAAAGGAGATGATGAAGTAATAGAAGGCAAAAAAGAAAAGATTTTAATTAAGATCTATAGTTTGTATGTATTATAACACGAACTAATGTTTAAGGCAAACGGAGGTGGTCAAATAATTAGGGACAATCAGAAGTGGATTTATTGAAATGATTATTCCAAACCATTTTAATTTTTCTTTTGGGAATGAAAGGAAATATTAATGAAAATTAAATAAAACGAAATTTAAAGAACAATCTTATACAAAAAGTTATATTTTAGTCTTTAGTTGCTAAAGTAAAGTTTTTATAAATTGGTATTTATAGTTAAGTCCAACCTATAGTCTTGTCTACACACAGTAAAAAATACCAATGTGAAATTAACATGGCCCGATGTTGATTGAACATCAAAGTAAATTTCTATAAAAGAATAAATTTTATATAAAACTAGCGCGACCCGGTCCGCGTTGCTGGCCCTAAGCAAACATTAGTGTTGTATTACCAGACGATTTAAATTGATCTTTAAACGAAATTTACGGCCTTTAAATAAAAATCCATGAAACCGCATTCTCTGGCAAAATTTCATGTCAATGCATGTGAAACATTGTTCATCCCCAGTTCTGTTTCATCATAATATTATTATAAATTAAAATGTTGTTCATATACATATGTTTGATTTACATTTGATTTGAAAATACATATGATTGAATGTATGTATATATATGCTGTGAATCTTACGAAAAAAGTGAGCGTAAAAGTGGGCGGGGCAACATTTTCTTTCCGCAAAACCTAAGTTTGACCATGGCGATCATTTTAAAGAAAAAATCGTCCAAATCGGTCAAGCCGTTCTCCAGTTATGCGCTTAATAGAAAAAGTGGGCGTAAAAGTAGGCGTGGTAAATTTTTCTTTCGATGAAAACTTAAAGTTGATTAATACGAGCATTTTAAAGAAAAATTAGTCAACTCGATGGAGCCGTTTTCTGATTTTAGGTAAATCGAAAAAAAAGGCGTAAAAGTGGGCGGAGCAAAATTTTCTTTCCGTAAAAACCTAAATTGGACCATGGCGATCATTTTAAAGAAAAAATCGTTAAAATCGGTCAGGCCATTCTCAAGTTATGGATTTTGCCACGCCCCTCCGCCCCCAGACCGAAAATCCCGCCTGAATATTCTGAAGATTCCCTAAAAATTTCATCAAAATTGGCCCAACCGTTTTGGAGTCCATACGTTACATACATACATACATACACACATCCTATTTTATATATATAGATTATCAATGTTTATATATTCATTTTATATAAAAAATGTTAAAATAATATTGTTCAATATTGAATACATAAAATCCAGTTTTTCTTGTTTTGTATGGAAACATCAACAATACTGCAAGAAGAAAAACATAAATTTTTTAATTTTATGTTTAAAATAATTTATGAAGAGAAGAAAAATTCCCGTTTTCCGTTTGTTAAAATTAATTAGTTAAATACATCAAATTTTTAAAGCAAAATGATGACGAAAACATTATCGGGCCATTCTGCTGGTATTTTTTCATGGTGAGTGCTTCTGCTTTCGTAGAAAAATTCATCTTCATATTGATGATGCCCTAACATCAAAATTGTGACATCGATGTTATTACAATGGCATCAATGAGGCAAAAGGTGACATCAATACAATGACGAATGTCATCATAAAATTTTGTCACATTTTATGCGTTATCTACCCTATGACTACAGTGACATCATTATTAACATTATTTTCAAGTTTAAAAAGTAAAATAAGAAGCGAAAATTCCCACATTCTATTTGTTTAAATTATTTAGTTAAATACATCAAATTTTAAAAGTAGAATGATTATGAATAACACATCGGGCAGGTTGCGGGTGTCTTAAAATGTGTACATGTGTAACAGGCAAGTAAATAATAAAATTCTCTCACTTCGACTTAAGTCAATCCCAATGACTAAATTTAATGACAGTTTATAATCAAATTGTGACTAATGCGTCCTTCCTCCGATCTCACTGAGTCATCGAACTAATGACATGTTTTATTCGATTCGTCATATCTGTGTTGCCGATGTGTCATCCCATTGATTATATAATTTAAATTTTTGAGCCTGATAATAATTTGGCCAAGTGATATTAATGCCCAATTTTCAGGATAGTATTTAAATCTATATTATGTTAATTTTCATATAAACTTAAATCGTATTTAAATACAGATTGAGTTTTTGAGTTTTATTTTTAAGTCTTATTTAATTAAGACAAAAATATGGTACTACTAAAAAAAAAAAAATTATTATTCAAGGTGGGCTCAAAAAACAGCTAGCTGTTATTGCTTTGCCTGTTGTTTTGATATTTAGGCCAACTTGCTAAGTTAATCCAATGGAAACTTAAGTTGTATTTAAATGTACCAATTCGGTGAATTCAGTTTCATTTAAGTGTTTAGTGAAGAAGAGAATTTTTTTATTTAAAACGATTTCAAACATAAATGTGTTAAATGTCAATCCTGAAAATTGGCCATAAGGCTGGCATCATAATGATGAAAAGTGTCATGGTGTCAAAAACGAAGACACTTGTCAAAGTATTGATGTCAAAATACATCAGCGTTATGACGCCTTTTCTGTAAGTGTCAAACGAAGGGAAATAAAGTGAAACATGTGTAATAGGAAAATAAATAATATTCTCTTTCCGAGTAGTTCCGGGAGTTAATGTTTACAATTATTCTTAAATAAATACATATGTACATATGTGGTCTCTGAAGCTTATTTTCACTGTAATTCCATACCCAAATCAAATTGAATCTACATAAAATTCACGTTGTTCCAACTTGAAATCACTTTCATTTAACGTGATTCGTATTGTTATTTCAATATAACTGTAATTTTTCTATTACTTTACTGTACCCAAGGCGAATTCAACTACAGGTGGTGTCGAAACGCCATCTGATTTTGACAGTTCGAGCTACTTTGTTTTGATTTGCTAGTGTTTTGTTAGGAATGGTTGACATTTTGGACAGTAAACACTAACAATGCAATGCAAAAAACCCTTTGTTGTTTCTGTTGTTTTTGGATTGTTGTAGTATCGACACCACCTGTAGTTGAATTCGCCTTGACTGTACCCATGTTCTGTAATTTTGGTGAGAACATCTCGTATCGAAAAGATGTGAAACAAAATATTCCATCGTTTCTCGAAAAGTGAGAAAAAAGTGTGTCTGTAACTCATGTCGATAACTATCAAAAGAGATTACGTCGTTACGTTATAAATGTCATAATAGTCCACTCGAAGCCGATGTGAAATTGCTGACGTCGAGAACGCTAGTCACACATTTAGTTGACGGCGGCCAAAATTTACTAAAATTTAAAAATCTTCAATGACGGCGGCGAAAATACAACCGTCGGCTAAAGCAAATAATGAAGAGTACGACTTTAATTTTTGTTGTTTAAAAAATAGCGTTGAAAACATTCGTATATTTTTCAAAAATGTTAAAAGCAAAATAATTAAACAATTAAAAAATCAGTCAATAATAAAATACTTATTTCTTCCATGTTTTTATTCATTGCATTTTGCATATTTAATATATTTTTTAGTGGTAATATTTTTCTCACCCCGTTATTAAGCGTGAGTGTGTTTGACAGTTCAAAGCGGAAATTTTCTCACAAAAATTTTACAGACACACTTTTTCTGTAAGTTGGCGAGTCATTTCCTTACGTGACAGCTATTACTCACTATAAATGTTACAGACGCTGTTAAGTGAGAAAAACAGTGTTTTGTTTCAATTTATGGCATTTTTGTTTAATTTCTCGCATTAAAATCGAAAAATTTCTCGAAGCGAGAGTTACAGAACATGGGCACTGGAATGTTTAATTAACAAGAATTATAGTTATTTTAAAAGAAAAAAATTGTCCTTGCATGGTGTTTTAAATCTTTTTAAATTAACATGAAGTGAAGATTTATATTTGATCTAAGGCTCGGAAAATATTTAAAATATTCCATAAATTTGTTGAACCTAAAGATCTTAAAACCCTTGCAGCTCTGTTTACCGCTTAAGACCTTAACCTCCTTAAAATTCAGTTTTATTTTTAGAATGCTCCTCATATCACCATTTTACTGACCACAACCTTTAAAACTTCTGGCTGCATCAGCCATATTCATGTGTTTTGTGCAAATACCTTCGTTTATCCTAGATAAAAGAAGAAAAAAAAAATTAAATAAAAATGAAATACAAAGTGCTGGAATAAAGTGGTAGACAAGAGTTAGTCTTAAGCACTCGAATGTATGAGTTACATGATACGGTTTTTTCCTCAAAACTCGCTTCTCTTAGCGATATAGTTTAAGCCAACTGTTAGTTGTTTTTCTAAACGTATAAATGTACACTGGAGACAGCTGACCGAGTGGTAGTGAATTATATGAAATTCAGTTTTACGGCTGACATGTTAATCTGAAGAAAATTTAAGATTCTGGTAGGCAATTGTGTATTTTGATCACTCAAAAGAAATATATTGAAATTCGAAATGTTTTTTTTTTTTTTTTTTTTTTTTTTTTTTTTTTTTTTTTTTTTTTTTTTTTTTTTATATAATTTGGCTTCTTAATGATCAGTCGTTCCTGGTTTATCAGCATACGCCAGAGATTTGACGTACGCCCACAAAATTTTGTCCAAAGATTTTGTCCACAAGAACCGGATGACCAATTCACAGGTGCCATTTCTTGAGATAATTTGGTCATCAAACATTTGGCTCAACAAACTTATGGCTTAACGCCCTGTATGACATGTTGCTCCCACTATCTTGTTCAAACCAATTCTCCTGCAAATGACATGCAATGAAATGAAGTTCTAAACTTAGAATAAGAAAATCAAGAATCATTTGGCCATACCGTTCGCCATTCACGTAAAAAGACAAATTTGCCAATGACGCTTTCGGTATGTAAATTGCATCAAACAGTAATTTTTATGGAATGTAATGGAGTCTTAAAATTGTCATAAGGATTGTAATCTCTTTGTGCATACCCGTTAAGCCCAAAATGAGTCTTATCGCTAAAGAAAATTTGATAATAACAAATCTGGTACAACTTTCAACTATTTGGCTTTAATTCTTGCACCAGTTGGATCTTATATGGATCTAGGTTAAGATCATTCTTTAAATATAGTGTTGCTAAGAAGAGCATCGGATCAATAATTTCGAGTCCTCTGTCAGACGCACGGTAAGAGCTCAATTTGAATAAATTTTATCCCAAAAAGCAAATGTGGTCATGAGTCGATCCATAGTATTGCGTATTGTTATTATGTGCACCGCTTGGCGAACAAAGCGCACATTTTGGAAAGACATTTTCACGATTTTTTGCCAAAGTATACTGAAAAAAAAATTACAAACACTCTTCATTTGTATGACAGCTAGTTGAACAGTCACCCTTTGTACGCATAGTTCTTAACTTAGGTTAATTATAAAAAACACCCAAACAATAATTATTGCATAAAAACATTCCATGCTTAAATTAGATCAAGGTTAGGTTAGGAAGGCTTTTGCGGTCAAGGGCACACCTCCGCTCGGAACGTGGTCCTTTGTGAATCCCTTAAATATAGGGAAGAAAGAGAGAAGAGAGGAAGAAAAGCAGAAAGGAGATAACAGACAGATTTAAGATATTAAATAGATAGATAGATACTACACTGAACAAAAACGTTCACTACAGTCCCCTCATCAGAAACAACCATCCTATTTCTCTGACAAGCCCTAGTAGATCTACTGGATTACATCCAGCGATACACCCCAGCTCATCTTGAAATCTATCCTCCAGCCATTTCTGCCTGAGACCATGCATCCTAGGACAGTGGGACAGTAGAGGCTCAATCGTCTCTAGCTCCTTAGAATCGTCACATAGCCTGCAGAATTTCGGTAAAAATTAGATCAAACTTCGAATGTTTATGCACATTCGTTGCAATTAAATTAGTTCTTTTCATGATCCCGATGGAAGCGAGATTTGTATAAGCACAGTTTATGCACATAAACCAGTTTTAATAGTTGCATTTTGCTTCCAATAATCGAGAACGTGCAAATTATGAAATGCTTATAAGCGATAGCTACTGTATTTCTTTTTCAATCAGCACACACACACTCAACCACCCAACTGAACTGTTATTTTAAATAAATTTTTAATAGAATTGGAAACAGTGTAGTATAAAGATAGAGCTAGACTATGTGTTCTGAGTATTAATTTATACTTTACTACATTTGTTGTTAAATCCTATTCGTTTTTTTTTTTCATAAAAGGATTAAATTTTATTGTCTTTCTTTTTAGTTTTTCTATAAAATTTGTTTTTTTTCAAATGCTGCATTTTCTCTTACCACAGCAAAAATAGAAACAGAAATAAGAAAAATAATTGTTAGAATTTTACTCAGCTGTTATTGAGCAGGGGTTCCCAAATAACGATTTGGTGATGCTTTGAAGTTCGTAAAAAAATTTTCTGGAGCATTGGAAATGGGCCTTTTTCGCACTTTAATACTGTAATACTGTAAATATTTTAGTTGTGTTTTATACCAAATCTAAATCATAAAATATCAATCTAAAATTTATATAATATACCTTTTGACAAGCAGGCGGTACACAGCCAAGTTCGTAAGAAAATGAGTACTTACATTAAAATTACCTGACTTGAATCCCCCGGGGGTTGAAGAAATAATATCAAAGATAGTTCACCTTTAGGTGCTATATCCTCCAGGGCAATTCAAATGCAGCCACTAGCTGCGATTTGACCAAAATCCACAATTGACAGATTCCTAGAAATAATATGATTTCTTGAGATCGCGGCTGATCACAGATCTTATCTGGTACCACGGGAGTCAGTAGCTCCCGGCGCCACGGCACCGGACTGACTAATCGTTGAGTCCAACATAAGTATGCGTCTTGCAGAAAGAATGTCTTCCGAGAGCACTTGGTGGTTTTTGCTTACTATCCAAAGTCTCCGTAAGGGATATCATGAAAATCCTACTAAACGGCTGATTTTTTACTACTTGTGGAAGATTTCAGCCTGAGGGAGGACTTCCTCTAGGTGCTGTTGCTCTTGAACAGAAGCTGCTGGCATTTTTCCAAATGCAGTGGAGGTTAGATAGCTCCAGTTCCTAAACAAGAGGCGATTATACACTCAAATTCCTATCTGTGTGTGTTGGTGCTTCTCACACACTGGGGTAGTTGGTAAATGCATGGTTTATATCCATTCGTTTAGAGCCACCATGAGACAGGTACTCATGAAAATCTTTTCCATATCTGTCTGGCTTGAGTTTTCTTACGTCGTACGTTTTGCATTGGCAAGTTATATTATTGTCATGTTATACAATTTGGTATTTTGTTTAAATACTTGTTTACCAAAAACAATTTTTTTATTATCTATCTGACTAACGTTTTATTGTTTTAACACTATTTTGTAAAAAGTCCATAGTGCTTCAGCCTATACAATTGTCCATCCCTGATGCAAGCAGTAATTTTTTATTGTCTTTATTTGGCATAAGAGACAATCAAAATTGTAATTTAGACAAAAAAAACTACACAGCTTACGTTTTTACTCAAAAATACTTTACACATGTCTTAATGAAGAGCAAAGCAAATTTTTTACAATCATTTCAACAACTTTTTTTGTTGCTTGTTATTGAGAAACGGCATAAGACTTTTTGTTATTCCAAATTTATTTTGTAGGGAAAAAATAAAAATTTTTTAAGTTTTTACAAAACAGAATGTGGGAATTATTTCTTTTTTATAAATAATTATGTATTTGTTTTATTATATTTAACGTTTTTTCGAATGTGCTTCTATGAGTAAAATTTTAATTTATAAAGCTTTCGAACAATAGTCCTATTCCCTCAATATTTTTCTTATACTATTTGCTTCATTGCCAATCTTTGGTTAATTTTTTTTTTTTTTTTTTGTAAATTGATATTTTGGTGAGAAAAAAAAGTTGGGAACACCCACTGCTCATGCAACCGACCTTAAAGCTAATGTGTTCCATTAGATGTTTGTTGGAGAAATAAAAAAAGTTTGAAATATTTTTTTTACATCGTATGCAGTTTCTTTACAATTTTTTTTGTAAAAATTTTCTTTTCATTATTTTCTCTACAAGTATTTTTTTTTTGTTTTGTTTGTTATTTGTTGTATAGTTTATGAAGTTAATGGTTGCTTATGATGATGATGATGTTGTATGTTGTATTTGTTGTTGGCTGTTATTATTATTGTTGTTGTTGGTATTGTTGTTTTTCGGGGTGCTGATAACAACTTTGTTAACAATATAATGACTTTGTTTAGACAATTGTACTAATTGTTGTAATTCATGAATGTTTTTTGCAATCCTGGTTGCTGTTGTTGCAGTTACTGCTGGCTCGTATTGACGATGTTTGCAGACACTATTAAGATTTAAGTTAAACTACTATTTAGTATGAGTTGTATGTAGAAATCTTATATATTTGTTTTTGAATTTAAAAAAATAAAACAAGGGAGTAAAATTGTTTTCAACTGACTGCAGATATCGAAAAATAAATAAATAAACTGCTAAATCTGGGCTTATAAAATAAAATTAGTTTGTTGTATGTTTGTGTGTGTGTGTGTATCACTGTGCAAGTGCTCATTAGACAAGTTAATTAGTTTTAATATTTATAACAAAATATGTTGACATTTTTACTTTCTTTTATACTTGTTGTTTAGTCCAAATATGTTTTTTAGTTTAAAATGGATTCATTAACTTTTTAGAAATTGTTTTAATGAATTTTTGTAACTTGAAATGGAAAGTGTTTTAATAACAGATTAGAAAAAGACGTAATCATACTTAATGAGCATTTTAGTTTAATTTAGTTATTAAATTTTTCTATACTTTTTCCAATTTAACTTCAGTATATCATTTGCAACAAGACAACATAAGACGTATTATGTTAAGAAGATAACAAGCCGTTTACTTTTGAAATGTGAGCTTCAGTTTTTGTATATGTACCCATTCAATATACAATATAATTTGCTCTGCTAATTTAGATTGCTATTAAATAATTTTGGACCAAATTTCATTTAAATTCCGACATAACAGGATGATTTATGGGCACAGAGCCTCTCTTTCGGAAAGAAGCTTGTATGGGGACATGTGAAATTATTACCATTTTCAATAGGTTTTGTCGATTGTGACCATTGTGATCGTTGTGTGTCTATTGCGATGCGAAAGAAAATGGTACCAAATCTAGGGTTTGATTCCCTTAAATTCGTTTGCGCATTTGTCTTTCGCATCTTCTTATTTGTTTCTTTTCGCAAATCAGCAGTATATATTTCATTTAAATATTAAAATTTTAAATTTTTTTTTAAACATATTTTGATTAAGCCATCCTTAATTTTTATTGCCAGTATAGCATTTTCCAAAAATTTTGCGAAAGTGATAGAGGGTATCGTGTTGGCATTTATTTTTCCCATCGAATTTGATTTCGCATCACAATAGGAAATAGCCTCTCTGTACTTTACGCGCAAGGTTTACAAGGACAGCAAGCCAGCTAGACGGACGGACATCGTTAGAACGATTCAAAAAGTTGTTCTAAGTCGATCGGTATACTTAAAATTGGGTCTACCACGCATAAAACCCTATATTATATTATTATATTATATACCCACTATTGTGATGCGCGTATAAAATGCACCAATAATATTACCCAGCAAAACACAGGAATACAAATACAGATTTACAAAACCTATTGCCTGGATGAAAAATATTATTGCGGCAATAATCGATTTCGTATTACGGTAGATACTTTCTTCGGAAAGAAACGTGTCTCCATGGTAATGCTCCCAGGCAATACGAAAGCGATTCAGTTAAATGATTAACTGACAATACTACCAGATAGCCACTTATAAGATAATAGGAAGATATCGCCAAAATAGCATTATGATGATAAAAGGAAGATTTTGCATTTTTTAAATATTAATTTATGTACGTATAACCAGAGATTCTTATTTTAAATTAAATTGCCTATTACATAACACATAATAACAAATAATATATGTAATTTAGATTTAAAATAAAGTAATATAATATAACATAATATTACATAAAGGAACAAATATTATCTTTATTGAAATAAACAACTGTTTTTCTCACTTAACTGCATCTGTAACATTTTTGGCGAGTAATTGCTGTCACGTAAGGAAATTACTCGGCAATTTACAGAAAAAGTGTGTCAGTAAAATTTTTATGAGAAAGTTCCCGCTTTGAACTGTCAAATAAACTCACGCATAAAAACGGGGTGAGAAAAAAAATTACCGCTAAAAAATATTTTAAATATGCAAAATGCAATGAATCATAACATGGAAGAAATAAGTATTTTATTATTGACTGATTTTTTTCATTGTTTAATCATTTAACTTTTAACATTTTTGAAAAATATACAAATGTTTTGAAAGGTATTTTATATAGTATTTTTTATTTGCTATAGCCGACGGTTGTATTTTCGCCGCCGTCATTGAAAATATTTCAATTTTAATAATTTTGGCCGCCGTCAACGATATGTGTGACTACGTTTGTCGGGCTCAGCTACATACTTTTCAGTAAAAATTTCATTTTATCAGGTATGCGAGGAAAATCGATCGATTACTCAACAATGGTTTTTAAAAAGTGTGAGGAATTTCGAGCGTTTTTAATAAAAATTCAGTTCTGAATTAAAGTTTTAATTTTTTTAAATTAACATATATCGCACTGGTTCTTCTAAAGGCGGTTAAATCAAAATTTATAAATTTTCAGTACAGACAAAAATCAGCTTTCTTGTTATATGCACTCTTATATCACAAAGGGCGGATACAATTGGATTTTTTTTTTTTTTTTTTTTTTTTTTGAAAAAATACTAGAGAAAATTATGTAAGATTTTTACAGTGGGTAGATATGACCACTGTACATCGATTTCTTGCATAAATTAAACAATTTTGAGTTGGCTCTCTTTAGAGGAACCAGTGCGATATGTAAATTTCAAAAGAATATATTGATGGCTTAACATAAAAAAGTCGTAACTCAACTCAAAAAGCTTTTTTGTTTATTGTAGGAGATCAATGCAAAATGCATTTTTCTTTAAAATTTAAAGGTCCTATATTAAAAAAAATTGAATTATAAAATTTTTTTTATCTTAAATTCTACGGATTTAATTAAGCTTTTTCTTATCCCGTTGAAAATCAAAACAATCGAGTTAAGGCTTTTTTTCTATTTAGCCATCGATATACAAATAATAAGAGGACAATTTATTCGCAATCAGTTTATATAGATATTAAAAACGATATTATCCGGTTTAAATCGTTTCGTTTTCAAAAAAGATTTCCATCACATATCAGTATTTCTATTATTAAATTGAGAAATAATTTAAATTGTTACACACTTACCGGCAAAATCCAAAAACAAAAAGGAAAAATAACTGAAATGTTGATATAAATAGTTAAAAATCCGTTGCTTTTTACTCAATTCAGCTATAAAATGTTACCGGAAATAGATGAATATAAACCACTCTTTGACGTAAAAAAAATAATTGCAAATGCAGCAAAATGAATGAAGAAACAGACACAAATTCTCTACGTGCGCACTATGGGATTTGAGATAAATATTTGTTTATAATAATGATGCAAAAACATCCGGTTTAGAAAGTAAACAAGAATAACTATTTTAGCGAAAACAATGACAAAAAGACGCAAAGAGAAATTTTATTATAGAACTTCTTTTTTTTAATATTTAACCCGCGCGACATTAGACGTTTAACAGAACTTTTGGTTATGAAAAACTGCTGGTTAAAAAAAAACAGAGACTCACACACGAATTTGAAATGAAACACACAATCACAAAAAATATGCAAATTTTATAAAAATGAACTAAAATATTGTGTAAAATGCAGATTTTTTATTTTTTTATAATGCAATTTGGCTAAATAAACTTTTTTTTTTTGTATTTTTTTCTCTTTTATTCTGAGTATTTTTTTTTTTTTAACGAAATGAAATTTAACACAAGGACGGTATTTTTTTTAAATATTATTTTTGTTGTTTTTAGTAATTTACATAAATTTCAATTACAATTTTCTTAACTTCAATATTTTATCAACAAGTGTTGAGTATTTTCTGTTTGAATGTTAGAAAAATTCTTATGAGATTTTATTTTTATAAGAATTGGCGCCAAAAAATAAAACAAATCTAATGAATGCTAAAAACTTTTTGTTGTTTACTGTTTGGACTTTGTTAAAAAGTTTATGTTAACTCGACTACAAATTTAATTATCAAGTTAGGCTAGTTTTTTTAATCAATAAGGCTCAGTGTGTTTATTGCTGATTTCAAGATTATTTTTTTTATCAATATTTTTAACTTCTTTTTTTTAATAAAATTTGCTTTAAAATATTTAGGCACTTTTAATTTATTTGGACAAACAAAAAATCAAATATGTATTTTTTTCTACTTTTATTTATCTTTTAGCATGAGAATAAATTTTACGTAAAATTTTATAAACAAAAACAATTTTTGTTGTTTGTCAACCGTAAATATTCGCGTTTGCAAATTTTGTCTTAAAACATTTAGCACTTCCGCGGTTCGATCGACAAAAAGCGCTGAAGTTCAACTGAAGTCATTGGATATTTCATAAAACCATTCAACTCAATCCATAAAAAGCATATAAAATACCCAACAATCAGCAAGAAACAGCCCAGCCATAGCCACAGCCATCATGCAAACAAAAAGCCTCGTAAAAGAATTTGTATCTCGAACTCGCTCCCCAAGTAGCTTCAAACCCGCTTAAGGTTGTAAACGAACTTATTTGTATGAAAAATAAATGACAATTTTCGTTTATTTCAAAAGTTTTCGTTAGCAGAATATTTTGTTTCATTTTCCAGCCAGTTTCTTGTTTTGTTTTGTTTTTTTTATTGGCTTGGCCAACCAAGACTGATGTTACCAACTCAAGCAATTTGTTATAGTTGTTGTTGTTGTTGCTTATGTTTTATGTCTGGCTTCCATTCTTTTGACTGGTATATGTTTTTTTTTCTTAAACTGACGCAGTCTGCATCAGAGCCGCAATAATGTGGATGCATTTCTTAGGCAAACTTACCACAGACAAGTTGGGTTGCATTAGGTTATCAAATGCATAAATTTAACTCAAACTCTTGTGTATGTGAGGTATTGAAAGTATAGGGTATGAAATGGAAATGAAATACAACTCATACCATTTAACAAAAAAAAAATTAAGAAATAATAAATCAAATTGGAATTTTTATGATTGAAATTTAAAGGTTTTAAATGTTAAAAAAAAAGAGAGAAACAAAAAACAGAAATTAACAATTTAAATTATTCGACATTTTCAAGGCAATAATATGGAAATAATTTGGTTCGTTTCTTATTAAAATTTCGATGTTTTTAGGAAAAATTACTATTTCGCTAAGAAAAATTTTCAATTCGATTTATTTTTAAACATCCAGGTTTTATAACACATTCGATGTTAAGTAAACAGCTTGATTTATTGAAAGACACTTGCAGCCGTATTCATAACAAAAAGTTAGCCACAGTTTGTACACTACGTACAACAAGCTGCTAACTAGAATGCCGATTAAGCTTAGCAGCTTGTTAGCACATAGTTTATGCATAACGAATTTTATCCGTCTGCTAACTTTTAATCAGTCAACTCTGAATAATCATGATGCCACATTATAGTGCTCAAAAATGCAACACGTTTTGCATAAATCATCGCTGGTTTTGTCATTTCATTTCATAATTTTTTTTTATTTTTTTGTTTTTGCCTCCCCATATACAAATGTTAAATGTTTTTAAATTAAAATAAATTTAAAAAAGGACTTAATTAAAAACAATTCAGTGAATTAGAAAAAAACAAACAAAATTGTTCAACATTAAACGCCTGTTTTTCACAAGGTGGCAAACGTTTGGCAGCTCGTTAACAAGAGTTTAGCAAATCGTTAGCCAGAGTTTGGTTAGTGTATTATGAATGAACTTTGTGCTAACTTGCCAATTTTTCGTTATGAATACGGCTGTTGAAGTTTTGTAATACATCTTATGAATTATAAAATATTCTATAAATTAGTTTCTTGTGGTTTTTAACCTTAATTTGATATTTTATTTCAAATCACGTTTAAATTTATCAAATTTAATTTTTATTAAATTATTTTAATGAAGGAAGGGCTTTTACAATATGAAATTAATTAAAATTTTTTGATAATTTTTCTTGACGGCAACGGGGCTTGAACTCGGGTCGAATTTATATGTTTCAAGAACAACCACATTCTCATCATCAGAATTCTTGCAGGGAAATCGTCAAAGAATTCAGATTCTCTGAATTCGATAGTTTCCTCTGCAAAACACTAACCTTATTATTCATAAAAAATGTTTTTGATATAAAAAAAACTTTTTTAAACAAACTTTCATAGAAAATTAGGCTTATAAATCTGTTATAAGCCTGAATTATTACTTATGAATATGGCCTTTGATATTTGGTTAAATAAAGTTAGCATAGTAAATTATTGGATATTTTGTTAAATATTTTGTCTTTTATAAAATTTTCAATGTTCTACAACAGTCGATGATAAGTAAAATAAACGATGATATATAAAATACAGTGGAAACTTTCATGACCACCAAAAGAGGAGACTACTGAAAGGTGTTCATACAAGGCGGATGTGATTTTCAAAAAATTTTATGTTCTCCTTATGGAACGCTGCTGAGACCAGATAAAAGAGTCCGCCAAAAAATTTAATTAAAAAAAAAACCATGTGATATATTAAATTTAACACAAAACATTGAAATTATCAAATTTGCAAAGAGCTTTACATTCCAAACAAAACATCGAATTTGAATAAGTTATGTACATATATTTTCATTAAAGAAGGAGTTTTATAATATATTAAAAAAAACTCATGTTTTTCTAAAATTTTAATTATTTTTTTTTATTAAATATTGCTTTTGTTGAAAACATAGAATGCCTCACAAACTATCGCATTAAGCTTTAAATTCAATCTTGTATTTTTTATATCGTAATAAAACTTCGTACTTCAAAGAAGAAATTATTAAATTTTATGAATAGTCAAGAATTTTTATTAAAATACGGATTGTTTTTAATCAAAATCGAAATGGTTTTGAAAGCATAGAAAATTTTATAAAATTGTTTTGAATGCAATGTTTTTTTTTATACATCGGTTTCGGCAAAATTTTTAATACTGTCAAAAATATATGCTTTTCGGAGAACGAAGGTAGATAAAGTTAGGCTGTGTAAGGTATGTAGAAGAGCTGGTGAGAAGTCAATCTTCACACACTCACCCAGAGACCAATGACACCATATGTAATTAAAGAAGGGTAAGAAAAAGTTAACACTGAAAGCAAAAGAAATAGTGAAAAATAATATCGTATTAGAAAGAAAACCAACTCTACTTAATACAATCAGTACTTTGCCTCCTTTTCAGACAAGCCCTTATTGAAAAAAATAAAAATATTGTCAAAATATGTTAGTTTGAGACTACAGTGCAACCTCGGTTAAATTTAGGCTGCTGAGTTAGCTGAGGTTGCTACGTTTACCGAGTCAACATTTTATTTGCCTATGTTTCGCTTAAAGGGCTTTTATCAAATCTAGTTAACGGTTTATTTAAAAAACATAATAAAATATTATAACTAGCTGCCTGTTTTTCAAATAAAAATAAAAAGTTTCGTTTGGGAATTTTCATTAAAACAACAAAAAAAAAAACTTGAATTTGCTTTTGTTTACAATATAAATTTCTAAACGAAAACTTTTATTTTACTTTCAAAAACAGGCAGTTAATAAAAATTACATATATTTAATGCATCGGGTCTGTTTAAAAAATTACGTGCCAAGGCGAATTCATACAATTCGATCTTGACTTGCTACGTTAGCAAGATCTGTTAAATCACTATATGTAAAAATTATATGCCGTAACTTTTTTTGACATTTCTATTTAAATATTCATTTTTATTTCCAGACTTATTTTTTTTTGATGGAATGCAATAAAATTTGGTAAGATTATTTTGCCGAATCTTTGATACCCTCCACCGACAGGAGTGGGCTCTATATGATAAATACATATATATTATTAACTAATCTTCACAAAAAAGAACGTCAGCATTAAAATTGGTTGCGGTTTAGACCTGGGGCCTATTTCACTAAACTACAATTCTTCAAGTTACAATCACAAGTCTAATTCTTGTGTTTCATTAAAATTTTTACAACACTTGTAGCTTTTTGCACTTGTAAACTACAATTTCTACAATTACAAGTGCTTGTATATTGTGTGATATTAATTTTAAAATTCTTATTTATTATTACTCAAAATGCTAAAATATCATATAAAAACGCAATATAACACATTTTAATAATATTTCTTATTTTTTAAACCCAATCTATCGGAAAATGTGCGGGGAGCGATAACAATAAATACTTTTGCAATTGTACCCATAATGTATGCTGTTACTACGCTTTTTACTACTCTGCACACAGTGGCTTTGCTTACACCATGCAAGTCACCTATTGCGTGGTATGTGGCTCCTGTTCCTAGCCAGCGTAACGTTATCAGCAGCTGCTGTTGCACCGTGAGAGAATGGCTTCTATTTGTCTCCCTCTCCAGTATTGGAGACAACAAATTTAATATCAAAAGAAATTTGTCCCGTTTAAGCCTGAAACGCTCATTGTACTCCAATGTGGATTCCAGGAATTCATATTCCAGACGTGGTCTAACGAGTCTTCTTCTTCTTAATGCGATTTCATTATCGCTTTCGTCACTGAAATCGTATAAAAGGTTCATTTTGCACTCACAAAAAAAAAATGAACAATTTTATATCTTATATGTTTCACTTGCACGTGTTTTATATATTTTATATATGATTAGTGGGGTTGCCGCTTATCGATCATTGCTAATAAGCAAACAATGTGATATAGTTTGTTTTATTACATATAATCACGTATTTAAAAAAGATAAATAATTAAAAATAAACAAAATAAATATATAAATGCGAATTAATATTACAATTTTTGTTCAAAAATAGTTAAAAATCAAATTTTAATTAAATCTATCATTCACTTGTAACTTGTAAATTTTTTTCTGAGGGTCTCCGTCGACTCTAAGCTTTTTTTTCTACAATTCTACAAGTGTACAAATGTAAATTTAGTTTTGTGAAACAAAACCACGAAACCTACGAAATTTGACACTGCGATTTCTAGTCTTATAAAACTGAGACAAACCAAATTTTATTATGATAGCATTATTAATTACGGTTTTAGGCGTAGTAAACTTTTTTCCATCAGAAGGGTTTTTATGGGGCCTAGAGTAAGTTATGGACCGATATTCATGAAATTTTACAGTATGATTTGTAGTCACATAAAACTGTGACGTACCAAATTTTAGTATGCTAGCGTTATTAATTACGGTGGTGGTTCCACATTTTGATTCATAGTTCTGATCCTACTAAACCGATGTTGCTGGATTTTAATTCCAAACTGCATAGGATAACTACAAGCAATTCGAGACCATGTTTGTTCTTTTCTTTTGCTTTTTTCGAAAGTGAGCTTGTTTTCAACAGACGGACAGATGGACAGACAGACGGCCTTGACTAAATCGACTAAGAATTACTCAAGGAGCCAGAATATATATACTTTATGGGGTCTTAGATGTATATTAACAAAGTTTCACATGGAATGACAAACTTAATTTACCCTCATTCACCACTAGTGGTGGTGGAGGGTATACAAATTTATACCAAATTTATTCTATAAACCAACATAATAAGATGGTTTATGGGCAGACAGACTATTGTAGGGAGAAGTTTGTATGGTGGCCGATTTGTTATCCAAAAAATCCAAATTATATCCAAAATGGCCACCTGTACTGCCAGCTGGATGAACATCATTAGATCGACACAGAAAGTGATTCCGATCGGTATACTTAAAGGTGGGTCTAGGACCAATGCTTGAAGCTGTTATAAACGCATAATACCCTCTCCTTAATTGTGGTGTGAGTATAAATATCTATTTTTCCGTTGAGTTCTTAAAATAAATTTTCGCTCGTTGAATTCAATGAAACCCTATAGGAAAAAGATTTGATGAGCAATCGGTCTGCTGCATATGCACTTTTTCAAATTAAAAAAAGAAAAACTTCTTGCAAATAATTATTTTTAAATTATTACATTCCACAATACAGGATTTAAAATTAAAATAAAAAACAATATGAAAAATTACAGCATAAATTTTTGGCACACGGCTATTTGGTTTAATACAGTGTTGCATTATTTTGGCACAGCGTTGAAGTATTTTACAGTGTTGTATCCATTCTCAAAATAGGACCACCTTGTATGAATTCTCTTTGTTACGTGCTTTTAAAATCTAATGTGTGATTTTGTAGTGTTCTTAAAATCATACCGTTCTTGTGTGTCTCGGTGTGCTTTCGGCAACTGAAAATCACACCGACGCACTCAAAAACGGACCCCCAAAATAACACACGAAATTACAGTTTTAATCAAGTTTAAGTTTATAACAAAAAAGTGTGACAGGTTTGATCGCGTTTTTTACTGAACAATTTTGCAGTTTCTCGAAGCTTTTTCAAGACGAACATAATAATCCAAGGAGTTGTTATTCTCATCCTTCCATTGAAGACAAATGTTAGAGCTTTCGACAGCTTTCTGACATACAGTTTTTTGAGGTATTAGACCTAAAACAATAACTTACTGCATGTAAAAATAAATCAAAACACAAAATGCCTGTTGTTTTTGTATTGCGATAATATTGAAGCCACCTTGGCAAGTAAATTAACCATGTGCATGCTGGTAGTTTCTAGTTTTGAATTTATTCATACAAAAAACTAAATTGAAAACAAATCGAAAGAGAAAACAACAAAACTTTGTAAAATTGCGTTAATTGAGGTTTCGGTTTTTAAAAAGTTGCATTGATAGAGTCACTCATGTTGAAAATTTGGATATTGGGATTATCGAGGAGTTGCGCTTATCGAGGGTTGCGTTAACCGAGGTTGCACTGTATTTAAAAATAATGGTTAACAAATCGAAGGTACGAAAAAATTGATGAATTAACTATTTCCAATATTAGATTAATAAATTTTGTTGAAAGCTATTAATTACAGTTTTGAAAAACAATCAAAAACTAATTTTAAATTTTCATGCTAATTTCAATTCCAAGTTGGATAGTTTCATTTCCCAACTGTTTCTTGTTCAAAAACTACTCATTTCTGTTTACACTCAAACTCTCTTTTAATTCTCTTAAGCTCAGTAGTATTAACTCTTGCCACTCTTTAACTCATTTAGCTTAAGTATTCTCTTTTACTCTTGCAAAAGCTCTCATTCCATCCAGTATTTTAATAATTTATCTTCACTCCTTTTTGCCATTTGGCCATGTTTAAAAAAACCGGCTTTTTTCAACTTAATTTTCAAGTTCTGGCCAATTTTCCAATTAATTCCAATTAATCCCAATGAGTTAAAAATAATTCAGCCTTTTAGTTGGAAACAAGTCGAGTTCGTAAATGCTGTGTTGATTTTGCAGCACTCTGTCTTCAGTCCTTTAGGAACAAAGAGTATAAATTCTTTTTTTTTTATATTTTTGGTATTGTAATTTTCAACTGGATTTGCTGTTACAATTTTTTTTCCTTCCTTAACAATTATTTTTCTTGATTTTTAGTGGCACACCTTCCTAATCAGAAATTGTTGCTGTTCTTTTTTTTCTTGCCCCCCTTCAAAAGTGCTTATGATTTATATGATTTTTAACGGATTTATTATGAGATTAAGATAAATTAAAAGAAAACAAAGTAAAGTCAAGAATAAGAGTCATTCAGTCGTTAGATTTTAAAATATTTAATGAATGTGAATTGTTTCTTAAAGCTCTCGATCCATACGTGCATTTCATGAGAATAATGTTAGAAATTAGTCCAAGAATGTTTTTTTTTTATTTTTTTTAATTTTAAATTAAGATAAAGTGCGATTTTAGATTTGATCAATAAGGTGGGTTGGTAGTTGGATATTGTACACTGCTGCTCTTTAAGAGTCTTCTGGTTTTATGGTTTCAAAACAAGTTGTTTCATTATGACCTGCTTAATGACAAGAGAAGGAATAAAAAAAAAAGAATTAAAACCGCTTGCAACAACTGGCGGAGGTGTATTTATACACTCTTGCAACCAGGAAACGAGGCTAAATTTTATAGCCGTTTTTAGCAAACTTAAAGATTTTCTAAAATAAATTATAGCAAAGACACAATAAATAACATTTTAACCAACTTTAAATGGCCTTAACAATCGTTGTCATACTTCAATTAAAAAGTATCTAGAAAATTTAGCCCAATTCTTAAGGCTTAAATTATTTTCTTCGGTTTGGAAAAAATTCCTTAAAAACCAGTTTGTTAATCAATTGAAAGCCTTTTATGGTGAAACTTTTTCTATTTATTTATTTAACTTCTCATTACTGTCATAATTATTATCAGTTAAATTAAAAAAGTCTTCATCACGAAAATCCTAAAAATGTTACATTAATTCAAGTATTTTTGTTAAGGTTTATTAATACCCACATCACAATAGTAAAGAGGGTATTACACGTCTCTGATAATGTGTGTAACATCATAAAGTATTAGTCCAAAAGCCACTTTTGAGCACAGCGGTCGACTCAGAATCATTTTTGAATCGATCTTATCATATCCGTCCGTCCGGCTGGTTAGAGGGCTGTCCACTAGGTCTATGACTTATTTCTTACAAGAAATTTTCCTGCATAACGTGATAGTTCGTACTAAATTAGTAATAAAAATCGTGTTTGTTGGTTATTTTGGCAAAAAAAAAAAACATTCCGCTCCAAATGTAATTTCTAAAAACTCACAGATACATTTATTTATTACATAATCGGGTTCATAAAGAGCAAATGCAAAAATAAATAGCTCTTCTGCTAAATCCAGCTACAAAATTCATATGGTTTTCGTTCTTTAAAGAGTTCTAAATCGCAGGTTAGTGCATCTGGACACTGCAAATTGAGTTGGTCCTGGTTGTCTTGGGATAATATTCTCAGCCGTAGCTCCAATAGGCTTAGGTAATGGAGTGGCACTCCAAACCATTTTGTTTTTAGAACAAAAAAAAAATGGATTAACAGAGCTAGCTGCAGCTCGGACGGGTTCCTGTTCAGTATAGGGTTGCCATTCGTACTGTTTTTATCAGTACATGTACTGTTTTTTGTTTAAAGTACTGATTTATGCATTACAAGCAAATCAGTACGCAAATGTACTGATTTTTTCATTATTGTACTGTTATTATATATTAATTTTGTTCAGTATATAGTTTTTCATATTGTTTGCGATACAATTATCGATGAGTTATTAACATTAACGATTTTTGCCGAGTC
The DNA here is from genome assembly GCA_943735925.1 of Pollenia amentaria. Lineage (NCBI taxonomy): Eukaryota > Metazoa > Arthropoda > Insecta > Diptera > Polleniidae > Pollenia > Pollenia amentaria. Next base: position 202,446,383 of record OX031009.1, on the reverse strand, counting down.
AGTTAGAAAAAAGAAGATAGTAAAAGTGTTGCTAAATGGTGGTGTGTTTACGAATTTTAGGAAATGTGTAATTTTATTTCTTCCATTCTACATTCAAACGCTTTTACAGAACGAGTCTATAGTTTTCAATGTGGAGAAAAGAAAGAAACGGGCTCCTAATATAAAGCCTAGAAAGTGAGTTGCAGATAAAGACAAACTTTGGTTATAGTTGACATGAAACAAATTGTGGACAATGTACAAAAAGGCCATAAATATTTTTAACTTGTAACATTTTAAATATTTATGTCCATGTTAACACAACATAATAATAGTTAAGTTTTTCCTTTTTTATAATTTTTCAATATTATAGCCCAGAAGATGTTTTCCAATGAAAAACGAAATATCGGCAAAATTTAATAAATTATTATAAAATAAAAATAATTAAAAAAGACCTCGAGCTCAAAATAAGTTCTTTTATTTATAAATTATAAAGGTCGAATAAAATACAATATAAATTTATGTCCATACATATGTAAATATATATATTATTTATAAAAATCTATAGTATAAGATCGTTTCAAAAACGATTGTGCCTTTTGCAATAATTACAATTATTAATAGAAATTAGTTGTAAATCACTTTTAAATAATTATTTTAAATTATTTTGACGATAAGTACATAACAAGCTTCATTATTTCAAGTGTTTAATTTGTTCTTTTTTAACATTGTTGTCCTTATATCTGTAGAACGGTGCTAAAAAGGCCAATGTCAAATAATTCGTTTTTGAGCAAATTTAAATTTTAGTTTTTTATAGAAGAGTTCTAAGTGATATTGGCTAGCAAAACTCTTTTCAAGCTAATCTCGGTTAAATTAGACATTGGCTGTTTCCGCAAAATAAATGAGATTCAGCATGACCCTTAAATTGCAAAATGAAATCAAAGCCCTCATCATGTAAAACGCAAAGCAACGCCAAAGAATTCATAAATATTATGTAATTTTGTTGTAGCATTCTACAGAAATTCACATTACGTTTTAAAATTACAAACGCTGCATAGCTTGTGGCGTTGAAATGTTTAAAACGGTACATGAATTTCTGTAGAAAATAAACAACAAAATTACAAAATATTTATGACATTGTTTTTGCCCCGGTAGGCTAGATGGTAGTGAGCTAGTCTATCACTACCGGGGTTGCGGGTTCGATTCCCGCCAGAGACTCTGGTCTCCTGCAGACAAGCGAAAAGCTTCGCGGGATTTAGTGTAGGAATAATAAAAAAAAAAAAAAAAAAATTCTTTGGCGTTGCGTTGTGTTTTACAAGATTAGGGCCTTATGCTGGTAGACTTAGCAAAAAACTACTTTTATTTAATTTTATGTTGACCTACTTACATATATTCAAATAAAATTTTAGTCACAAAGTGGTCAAGTTTTTTTCGTCAAATATTTGCTAGGCTAAGAAAAGGCATAATGCAACAATTAACTCAAAACAGCAAAATATTGCCATTGGCACTTTTAGTACCAAGCTTCAGACATAATGAACTCAAATTTTGCTTTTAATAAAATTAATGTTTCTTTTAAAAATATTAAACCAAGTAGCTTACAAAAAATTACGAATCGAATTTCTAACAACTTTTGTTTCCCGCCAAAAATATATTCGGAATTGAACTATTGTTTTGAAAAATTCGGTTTTTTTGTCACTGTTCAAATTCTAGAACGAATTCAAGTTTTGTTTTAAAAAAGATTAAAGCTTATTAATATGCATTTTATATTAAAAAAGTATATGTACTGTTTTTTATGCAATTGTACTGATTTTTTTTCTCTTATGTACTGATTTCTCTGATTTCAAAACTGGCAACCCTAGTTCAGTATCTGTATCAGAAGAACTTGTTTCACTATTTTCTGATATACATATAATCAATTTCCGAAACTGAAATATCGGAGTCGCTTTTTGCATTGAGCAGTTCTCGTATCTCATTTTCGCTCAAATTTGCCATGTAGTAATTAAAACACGTCTAAACTTATGAAAACAACATACAAATTGAACCAAGCAGTGCAAATATTTGCGCTTCTTCACAAAACAAATCAAAAAAGGGGGATCCCAAAATTATCTTTAACTTATTTAATCTGTGTTGATTAAAAAAAAAACACTTATTTTTTTTACACAAGCAGTTTATATGGACCAAATTTCTCATTACCCTAAAATTCGTAAGTTTTTTCTAATCTAACAGCAGGGTAAAAATTATTTTATTGCCATCCAAATTATTTTCAAAATTTTATTGCAATCGCTCCATATTTGGCCATAGCTCCCATACAAATTCTACATAACTTCATTAAAAAATGTTGGCATTCATAACAAATTTGTCCTGCGGCTTATTTATAACTTATTCACGGCAAAATGCCTGAGAAATCAGGCATTGGCCATAGGTCCCATAGAAGCCCCGTCTCTGAAATCTCTTTTAGACGAACAAATCTCAAAAAGATGTTGATATCTAGATAGTATTTTGCACAAAGAAGTCTTATATGAAATTTTTTTTAACATCATTTTGTTCTGGCGGATCCATGCTTGAGAATGGGTCCCACATAGGGTACACTCGCGAAAATTTGCTGTTAAGACCTATTGTGTAGGCTATCATATGTTCGGGTTTGACCGACTATTCTTTCTTACTTGGTTTTTTTTTGTTGTTTTCATTTTTCTCTTGAAATAAACCTTCGCTTAACTGGAGCGCAGCGCCACTTGAACCACAGAGTTTTTCTTCAAGTGTTTTACCATGTTGTATAATTCTATTGACATTGCCAAGCAAAACAAAAATAACAGTCAGTCAGTCCGTCAGCTCAGAAATCAAAATATTTTCATAAAATAAAGCCTTAGGTCACTGTGCATTATACGCACGCAAAGTTTCACAAATTCAAAAGAGGAAATATTTCGGTTGTTAAGTAGACAAGTTGAAGTTAAGTAAACAAGATAAAATAGAATCTATTTGTAAAAAGCTGAAAGAGATAAAAATTTGGAACAAATTCAAAAAATAATAATTTGTTGCAAAAAATAACGAAATTTAGGGAACACTTAGAAATTTGATATGGATCGAAAGTTCAATATAATCTAGTAAAGTCTGACAAAAAAAATAAAAAATGCTACTGTTCATATTGATATTCTTAAAAAGTTCAACTATTGATGTTGAATTTTGATAAGATCAAATTTGCGCAACTCTTAAGACTGTCAAAAATTAAAGAAAGGCCTCAGAAATGAATTTCAAAAAATAAAAAAACATTTACTTTCGTACGGAAGTTTCATAAAACTTAACAAAATTTTTTTTCGTGCAAATTTTCGCAAATTTGAGTCCCAGTTTACATTAGTGGCTGATACTCGACCGGTCAGAACACATCCAGCACGTGGCACAGTGGGATTTGTTCATACAATGTTTGGCAAAAAATATAAGGATTGCTCGTAGAATGTTGAAATTTTGCTCTGAGCCTTTGGTTAGCTTAATTAAGAAAGATATAAAGTTGCATCCAAATTGGCCACGCCCACTACCCACCGCCCATAGAACCCAAAATTTATTTCTGGCCTAAAGTTTTTGAAATTTGACACAGAGCCTTTATTACCACAATTAACGCCCACCACTCACCGCCCATATAACCCATATTATATTTTTTCCCACAACTTTTTGTTTCTTTGCCAAAACTAATTATTTTATAAATAAATTTTAATACATGCATTCAAATATAGACTTTTATTCATCATCTATCATTTCTGTAACAATATCACAAGTTTTAGAACCTGTTTAAGGGGTTGACATCTAATGCCACTTATAAAAGGATCTGACGATACTAGAAGTCGATGAAAAACATCCTTATTTGTTGCAACTCTATCACACTTTCTGGAGAACCTTAATCTATAATTTCTATAATCTTTATTTCTGGCTGCTTAGGCTTCTTCAGAAAGCATGCCAATAGTAAGTATTACCGCATCCATGATATCCTTTCCGTGTATCAGTATTTTGTACAGTTACTGGCATATAATACCAAATATATTTTTCAACAAAAAGTTTTGCTGTATCTTGAGCAAAATTCTTGAACTTCAAGGAATTAACTTTTTTGCCACAAGTTAATATTTGTAGTACAATGCGAAATCGATCAATTAGTTGCACCTCTACACCAGTCACTTCGCAACAAGTTCGGGTTATAAAAGAAACGCCTGGACGTATTTCCATCGTTAGTAGACCCACTTACTTGTTGAGCTGCATCCACTCGTATACCCATCTGTTCCTTTAAGGTCTTCTGAATTCATAGTTTATTTTTAGTTTTAGACTTTTGTGTTCGTCCTTAAGCGCCATCTTTCAAATGGTTGGTTGTAGGCAATATGAAGTATGCGCTCCATAAATTTTATGCGAGCATGTAAGGAGGAAACGCCCATTTTGATTGCTTCACAATCAATAGCTTTGCTTGAAACTAATTTAAGATTATTCATTTCAGTAGGTTTCGCATTGCAAATGTAACAAACAGCTGCTGAAGATGTACCTGCAACAGTTTGTTGTTAAATCATACGATTTTGATTTTAATCTATTCCAAATTTTTTTTTATTTTTTAAAATTAAAAATTTCATGAATTTGGAGACAAATTTTATGATTTTATAAAAGATTATTAATTATTTAAATTTTTTTTTTTTTTAATTGATAGTATGGAGTCTTACCTTTCATTTTATTATAGCGGGAGCACCTAGCACGACCGAGCAACCTTTTTTTCTTCCAAGGAAATTTGCAATCACGGCACATTATAGAACAAATTTTATTCTATCATATCTTTTAAACCATATGAGCGAACTTTATAATTTTTTTTTTAAAATACGCAGAAAAGGCTATATTTGTAAAAATCACTATTTAAATCCGAGCAATAAAATTATCTTACGTATAAACACTATAGAAGTGCGTAAACATTTTTCAATATTTTGGTCCAAAATTAACATGTGACCTTACTTCATTATTTCAAAGACAAATAAAACGTTTTTTTGGGATACAATTTATGGATTCTTCATACTGAATCAATTTTCTACTAAACCGCATCTTTACATTTTTAAATTTAATGTGTCGAAAAAATTACTTAATGCACAAAAAATCCCACTGTGCGTGGTTAAGTGAAAATAGCCGCTGTAGCTGAGAATGTACGCGAAGACCGTGACCAATCGATTCGTCGTAGTTCTCAACAGCTTGGCTTGTCGTATTCGACAATTTGGCGTATTTTACGTAAGCAATGAGCCATACAGCGCGTGAAACAATACCCTTGCTGTTGAAAATCATTTTAGTGAGCACTTAATTTCTCGTTTTGCTACTGTTAATTGGCCACCTAGACCGTGCGATATCACACCTTTGGACTTTTCCCTCTGGGAATGTATTAAGTTTAAGGTCTTCAGGAATAAGCCAGCTTCGATTGACTTTTTGGAGGTCAACATTACTCGTGTAATTCGCAAGATACCAGTCACTATGCTCGAGCGGGTCGCCCAAAATTGCAACTTCCCAATAATGTAGTTTTTAAACAGTAAATACGATAAATTTTTCTTTTAACCGATAATAAAGGTTTAAGATGAGTTTCAAATGTATGTGTTTTATTTTACATTATATCTTTACCAAACCTCACGATGAATCACCCAATATAATTTATATATGACTTGAGTTAAGTCAATTATAAGCTTTAAGATAATAATGATTAATATTGAACTCTTGCGGATATTGTCTTATAAAAAGATTCTAGTTGCAGAATTCTAGAGCCTACTGTAATTTCAATTTCCAATCAGCTTGCATTTTAAATATGTATTGCGGATTTTATTTATTTTCCAAATACTGATTTTGTTGCATTTTTTTTTGCTGTTTTTTTGGAACATCTGGTATCATTGGTGTCACATGCATCATCTTCTGTCATTGTATTGGAGCAATGCAATATATTTCTTTTTATTTCATTTAGATATTTTATTTTAAACATAATTCTGCAAAAAACATATTTTTATTTATTTTCTGTTTTGTTTTTTTTTTTTCATAATTCACATACAAACACTTGTCAGATTGCACAGAAACACACTTCCATATATAAATTTATATGTATATTCCTTCATACAGAGGGACAGACAGAAATCCCACCAAACACAAACAAACATACCGATAAAATTTTATGCTCAAAAAAAGTACAGAAAGATGAAAAGAAAAAATCTACATAATCCCGAGATTTATATGTCAACTTGACAATTTCTTTTTTGGTTGTTGGTGTTGTTGTATGGATCTGTTGTGATTTCTGTTGTTGTTATTGTAAATAGTTTTAGTTGTTTATGTTAAATATTTTTATGTGTTGAAGTGTTTGAGTTTGAGGACTATTGTTTGCTTAAGACCTTTTTCAATCTTAAACTTACACTTACACGCAGTTAAATTTTTAATGGATGGGCTAGATGGGTAGATGATGTATGGGATGAAAAGGAGCCAGTACAATCAGAAAAAGTTTTATATCGTCAATGAAAATGCAAAAAGAGCTAAAGCCCTTATGACATTACATTTTTTTTTCATTGAATTGTTATAGAATTGATAGAAAAAAGCAGTAGTGATTTGTCTTTTGTCGTGTCCACACGTTTTTATATTTAGTCCGCTGTGTCTGTGTCAATTTGTGAAAATACGAAAGTGTCCGTGTGTGTCCGTGTTTAAATAAAAGAAAAGAACTTACTTATAAATTAAAAAAATAAAAAAACCCGCAACCAAATATAAATAAATAAAATCTAAATAACAATAAGAAGAAATAATTTATTAAACAAACAAGATTTATTAAAAAAAAAAACAAAAATCAAACTACCGTTGCAACATACAGAAAAGAAAAACAATAATAATATAAAAAAAAACAACAACAACAAACGAAATAACAAAATAAACAAACAACAACAACAACAATAATAACAATCTGCCAGTGATGGTCTTTTTCGGCGTTGACCAGATCAGGGCTTTTATGGTCCTTTTATGGCATTGTCCATTGTGTACCCCCTATAACCGTCCACCATATTCGTGTTAGTACGGATGTATTTGTGTTAATCGTTGTTGATCTGTTTTGGTGATGAAGGTATAACACTGATCACCAAACAGTTTCTAAACGGCAATTAGCATAGATATATCCGTACTTTGCGTTTTATTTGAATTTTTTTGTGTTGTGATGAGAGGTCGGTTTCGAATCGACTTCTGTAACATACGTGGGCTGAGAACGAATTTTTTTTCTGTATACGCTCACGTTTGTCTCCATCGGCCGGATGTTTTCGCCTTATGTGAAACACAGGTATCTGAAAATTGTGATCCACTGGATTTTCAGATTCCTGGGTATCACCTTCTATCCCTATTTGATCTTCATCGGGGTCTTGCTATATATATACGCAATGAAGTTGTGTATCAATGCCAGCAACCAGTGGGCATGTTTGATGCGGAATTTAACTGCCTTTGGGTTAAATTCAAAATCAATACGCACTTTTTGCATTTCGGGTTTCTTTACAGAAGTCCAAACGCGGGAAGGGATATCACATTATCGCGCTTCGACTCCCTTTCCGACTCAATATCGAAGATTCTTGAGAATTGTCCGGACAGTGAAATCGTTGTTGCTGGTGATTTCAATGTCCACAATTCTGCTTGGCTTCACCACTCGGGCCGTACAACCTATGAAGGCCAATATGTTGAGCTATTTGCTGCACATAATCACCTCGTGCAACTGGTGAATGAACCAACACATATTCCATGTGTTGATGGGCACCAACACAATACCCTTGACCTCTTCCTCTCTTCGCACACTCAAAAGTACGAAGTTGAAGTTCTAGCACCTCTCGGTAACTCGGATCATTGCACCATTTCTGCCTCTTTTCCGTTCTCCGAACTTCGGAACGTTTCACGACAGGCTATGAAACGATCAAAATTTGTTTACGGGAAAGCACGTTGGGTTGAACTCAACGACTTTTTTCGGCATTTTAATTGGAAACTCTGTTTCCTTGATAATGACGTCAATGCCATGGCGAAAATGGTTGAAAATGTTATTATGCTAGGAATGAAATTGTTCATTCCAGCTAAAAATGCTTCGAATAAACCTAGGTCCAAATCCTGGTTTAATCAGACGTGCAAATCAGCAGTCAGATCCAGAGAGGAAGCATTCAGAAATTGGCGTGTCAATAAAACCGCTGATACTGAATTGCTACGCAAAATGGCAAGGTCGTCGTGTGCCAAAGTGCTAAGACGGGAAAAAACTCTTCACGAGCAACGTCTTCGTGCCGAAGTTCTTACTGCTCCCCGGGGCAGTAAAAGCTTCTGGTCATTCGTTAAAAGAGTAAGGGTTAATGCTAGTTCTTCAATACCAACTCTTTTAAAGGATGGCCAAACATTCACGAACCTGGTTGATAAGGCTAATTGTTTTGCCGAATTATTTGCAAATAATTCTAACTTACCAGATAGCAATCAACCACTACCCGAACTCGAAAAAGTATCCGTAACTATGCCTAAAATATTTTTGCGGGCTCGAGCTGTTAAAAAGGTTCTTGCGGATCTCGACATAAACAAGTCTCCTGGCCCGGATGGTATACATGCACTGGTCTTGAAGCAGTGCTCTTCGACGCTAGCTCGTCCCTTAGCAAATCTTTTCAGCACTCTATACCATGCTGGTGAATTTCCCGTCTGCTGGAAAGTTGCTAATGTAACGCCAATTCCTAAAAAAGGAGTGGCTAATAACCCTGAAAATTCCCGCCCAATTGCAATTTGTTCGGCACTTTTCAAAGTTATGGAGAGTATGGTAAATCACCATCTTGTAAAATTTTTAGAGTCAAATTACCTACTAAGCGACCGCCAGTATGGCTTTCGTAGAGGTCGTTCTACTGGAGACCTACTGGCCCTGTTATCAGAAAATGGTGTCGTTCCATTCACCATTTTGGCGAAAGTAAGGTAATTGCTTTAGATATTTCCAAGGCGTTTGACAGAGTCTGGCATGGTGCACTCTTGTCTAAACTTGTTGCATTTGGTGTCGGTGATAATTTCTCTCGATTTATATCGAGCTTTCTCAGAGATCGCACTATACGGGTTGTTATAGATGGGGTTTCGTCAAACGAGTTCAAGATTCATTCAGGGGTACCGCAAGGCTCCGTTCTTTCTCCTACTCTATTTCTTATTTTTCTAAATGACCTCTTATGTCAAACTTCCAACCCTATCTATTCTTTTGCAGATGACAGCAACCTTTGCCATTCGTATTCATTTGGTTACAGACCAGGCGTGTCCGATGTTTGTGCTATGAGACAGAACATGAATGATACGCTTGGCCGTGACCTAGACATAATCTCAGAATGGGGTCGTGCGAATAGGGTCGAATTTAATGCCCGAAAGACCCAATGTTGCGTACTAACGCATAAACGCGCGACGGATCAAGGTGCCTCATCTGTATGTATGGGCGGTATAAATATTGAGGAAACAGAATCTCTTGATGTTCTGGGCATGAGGATACAATGTGATGTCCGATGGACAGAACATATATTCAAGGTGTCGAAAGAAGCATTCAAGTGCCTCGGTTTTTTGAAACGGTGTAAGATATACTTCACACCATCTGATCTCCTTACTATTTATACCACCTATATCCGACCGAGAATGGAATACAACTCTCATGTGTGGGCCGGTGCTTCAAAGTCTATTTTGGAGCTTCTCGACCGCGTGCAGGAGAGGGCGAAGGTTCTCATTGGCGACAGTAGGGTATCCAATTCTATTGACTCCCTTGAGCACCGTCGCAATGTGGGTTGTACTTGCCGATTTTATCGGTACTACAACGGGATGTGTTCTGATGAAATTAGGGATTTGGTTCCCGAGACCCATAACTTTGTTCGTAATACACGTTTTTCCTCAAGAGCACATCCTTTTGTGGTCGATTGGCCGGTGAATCGTACAACGCATTACAGGGAAAATTCGTTTTTTGGCCGGACAGTTCGTATGTGGAATAACCTTCCTGCTGAAGTCTTCCCTCTCACTTACAACATGAAAAAGTTCAAGTCGAATGTTCACAAACACTACTCCCTCTTTCCTCCTTCCCATAACCTATTTTCCTAGTTCCAACACAATGCATTGCATTAGTAGGGGTCATCCCCTGAGTGCTGGTCCCAACAAAAAAAAAAAAAAAAAAAAAACTGTTAGAAAGAGCAAACTGTAAAATGTTAACAAAGTTTTTCAGTTTTTTTTCTTTTGTTATGGTTTTGTTTAGTTTATTAAATGTTGTCAACTTTTTGTTTATGAGAAATATAAAAACAAAAACGGTAAATCGCTGAATTTGCCCATAAACCGCTGATTCAGCAACACTTTTAATATCAAGCGTGAAATGTAAATTTTAAGTTGAACAATTTTACATATTTTTGACATCACTTAATTTTTTATCGATAACTTTAGTAAAATTTTTGACAGTTTGCTATTTATCTTAATACAGCTGAACTCTTTGCACTTGGTAAATTTTTCTATAACATAATATTTGCACTGTTCACCTTAACTTGAACAACGCATTAAAAATGTAGTGGCATAAGTCCCAATTTATACGTTGCAAGTCTTATTGCTAAGCTTATTACATTTTCTTCTTTGAATCGTCTTCGGCGTTCACACAATGCTTACCTTATTGTTGATATATTACTGTTTTATATATGAAGTATACACGTATGTATGTTTGCGTTTTTTACATTGCGAATGAGAAAACAAAACGTATATGACGAGTACATCAAGCTGAGTACTCGTTTCTTTTCCCTTCGTCTCTCTCGCTGATAAAGTAGCAAGCTGATCAATAAGACTTGCATCGTATAAATTGGGACTAAGGGCTTAACCAACTGTTGAAAACAAAATAAAAATCACAAGTTAGAGTGCTATATTCGGCTATGCCCAATCTTTGATACCCTCCACCGACAGAAGTGGGCTCTATATTGCAAATACATATATATTATTAACTTTGCTTCACAAAAACGAACGTCAGCACTAAAATTGGGTGCGGTTTAGACCTATATTAAATTATTCACCGACAATAAGAAAGTTTTATGCGTTTCTTGTTAGAACTTTCAACTGGCTTGAGTAAAATATCATGATTCGTAAAAGTTTTAGCCGAACTAAAATGATTTGTATTGGACCTATGGTAAATTATGGACCAATCATCCCAAAATTTTGAAGACTGATTTCTGGTATTACAAAAAATAGATTAGAATAAATTTCAATACAGCAGCGTAATTAGTTTTATCGTTAACAGTTAATTTCACAAAATTGCATGATATTTTTTCTGGCCATATAAATCTTAGTTGGAAGAAATTTTACAGCAATATCTATTTGCCTTAATTTGGTCTTAGGCGAAATAAACTGTTTTCCGAGAGTAGGATTTATAGTGGGCCTAGTGTAAATTATGGACCGATCTTCAAAAAATTTTACATTATGATTTCTGGTCGTATAAAACCGTGACGTACCCCATTTTAGTATGACAGCGTTATTTATTTCGGTTTTATGCTTACTAAAATATTTTCCTGGAGCAGGGTGTATATGGGGTCTAGGGTTAATTATGAAACGATCTTAACGAAATTTAGCAGTGTGATTTCTGGTCCTACAAAACTGTACCGTACCAAATTTAATTATGATAGCATTATTTATTACGGTTTTAGGCGTACTAAACTGTTTTTTGTGAGAAGGGTGTATATGGGAGTGTAAATTAAGGACCAATCTTCAAAAAATTTTACAGTGTAATTTCTGGTCCTATAAAACTGTGACGTACCAAATTTTAGTATGATAGCATTATTTATGACGGTTTTAGGCGTACTAAACTGTATTCCGCGAGTAGGGTTTATATGGGGCCTATGGTCAATTATGGACCGATTTTCACGAAATTGAGGAGTATGATTTGCTGTTATTTAAACCCAATTCGCGCAAAATTTTTTTTCTTTCCGTGCATTATTTCACCATTAATGGTAGTTTTTGTATCATAATTATCAAATTTTTTAGGGTGGTGGTTCCACATTTTGATACATAGCTCTGATCTTACTTAGCCGATGTTGCTGGATTTTAATCCCAAACTGCTTAGGATAGCTACAAGCCATTTGAGAGCAAGTTTGTACTTTTCTTTTGCGTTTTTCGAAAGTGAGCGTGTTTTCAACAGACGGACAGACAGAAGGACATGGCTAAATCGACTTAAGGCCCAACCATAATATGCATAAGTTAGCTTAAAGTACTGTCAAAAATTAACGAAAAGTCTGTCAAATGCATGAGAAAATTAAAAGAGACTGTAAGGTGGCCATAATGTACTTACATAAACTTAAGATCCATGTTGAATATTTGTGCAACATTTGGTTTTCTTGCGAGTACTTCAAATAAAGAAGTACCAAAAATTACAGCCCTGTATTTGTTTATTTTATGTTTTATTAACGCTTCCTGTATTTTCTTCGAAAGCTGCCATCGCAATTGATTTGGGTCTTTTTCACACCTAACTTTTTACTGCCCTTTATAGCACTCTGTGATAGAGGTAACCAGAATGAAAAGTAAGAGCTTAGTACCATCAGTCTCCACGAAATACTTTAACAATTAAAATTTACCATCTCTGAGAAATATTGCTCTCATTAGAAAGATAGAAAGACAAAATTTAATAAAACTCGTGATCCTTTGACGGAAATACTAAAATTTTAAATATACCCCTTTCCGTGTTAACAATCGATATGTTAAAATGTTATGTGAATGTTTACAAATCATATGTTTTTTCGTCACCTCTAGGATCAAAAAAAATCCACAATTTAGAAAGAGATGCCTTTATATCTAAAACGCTTCAAACGATTCTAAAACTTATAAACATAAAATTCATAATGCCTGCTGCAAGTCGGAACTGATACACACACACACGCACTCTCAGACACAAACTTAATTCAAACAAAACAAACGGCTAAAATCAAAGTCAAACAATTTTCGCTTTTATGTCTGTGTTTCTATTTTTTCCTTTTAGTCTACTGTGGAGATTTGTTTGAGTTTTTTTTAAGTCGGTTTATTTATGTATTGCTGTGTGTAAATGTGAATGACACAATAGTTGGAAATCTCTCTAGTTCTCGTTTAAACCTCCCTTTTGCTAACGTCTGGGTTCAGAGATGGAAATCTTTTGGCAAATGTTAAAGTGCCTATCTGTTTTTACAAATTTAATATAAGTAAAGTCCCTTATCGTCTTAAATTTTTGGAAAATCTCATCGAAAATGGGACCTTCAGATTAGACTACATCCGAGCCAGCCGTGGTGGTCATATGCCAGAAATTATACTTAAATTATAATGCCAGAAGTTTATCTTTCGAATAAAGTAAATTTTAGTGACAATTTTAAAAATTCATCATTGTTTTTCCGAGAGCGGGGAGATTTCCGCTCAATAGAGATGGTATCGCGACCAAGCTAGGTCTATTGTACCCATTCCCCTCTAGTTGGCCAAAAGACCCCTTGGTTTCCACAGGAACCTAACCAGGTGCTTTGCCGATAATGGACCGACTCAGGACGCACCTATTGTGCAGTGCCCCAAGTGTCTCGTTCTGGCCGTTGCCAGCGCCGGGCAGTTACAGAGTATATGATTCGTGGACTCATCATCATCAATACACAGTCTGCATTCCTGATCTTCTGCCAGGCCTATCCGATAAAGGTGGTACTTGACCGTGTGGGGACCAGTCAGGTAAGGGCCCAACAGTCGCAGAGCCCATCTGCTGAGACCCTTCGACATCTTTATATTCCCGGGAGAGATCGATTCCTTCCCCTGACGCATTCCCGGAAGCGATACCCAGTATCCCATATGCTCCCTTAGAGCCCAGTCTCCTATAAGAGACTGGATATTGACCCAACTCAGCCCACAAAAGGTCTCGGGCCCCACCATCCGGGCATCCGAACCGGCCCTGGCCAACTCATCAGAAAAAAAATCATCTTTGTTTTATGCCATTTCAAAGTTCTATGGCTCTAAAAAACACCCTTTACAACTGTAGACCCCAATTTTTCTTTTAATAGCCTGCAATATTTAGACACAGTGGATTTAAAGGAGACTATTTCACTCATATGAATCTGTAGAAAGTTCCGCAATAAGCTCTTTGCGTGGGGAAAGGAATTGCCCTTCAAATCTACCTAATCGATTTTGATGTAAAATAATTGCTCTTTTGTTTTTAATTTTTTTTAGTTTGGAATTGCAGATGATGCAGACTCACTCAAGTCTAAAATAAGATGATTAATGCAAGACAGCAGTCTTTATAGTTCATCTTCAGTGATATCCCCTGTGGTAGAAGTATCATATTCAAATGGTTAAAAATCTGAGTAAATACTTGTATTAATTTAAAGTATTTTTAACCTGATATAAATAGTGTGCATTTTAAAGTTCATAACGCCTCAATTTTAAATCTCATTTGAATTACCTTATTTTATAATAGTTTCATTCTAATTCAATATAGTTTTAATTTTATTTCTAAATACATTAGCTCGAAATATTTTAAATTATGACGGCCACACTCGCTTAAGAAGAAATATAAGATGTGATCAATTATTGTTAGTTCATATTTAATATATGAAGATTCAATAAATAAATACTGAAAAAAAAAAATTCTAAAATAAAAAATATAATTTTTGATATTTTTTTCATGCTAAAGTTTATTTACTTTAATTTTCATTAAATTATTTTTATGAAGAAATGAATTTTACAACATAATTAATTAAAATTTTTTGATAATTTTTCATTCCTCACTGAGCTGGGAATTAAACCCAGGTTTTTACGGACAGGTTGCCCTGGTATGTTTCGATTGTAACCACACAATATCCTCAGAGGGGTTTGCCGTTTAAACGGCATATAACTTTAATAACTCTTCTACTTTGTTTCAATAAGACGAAAATATTGTTCTATAAGAATTTAATATTATTTCAATGCCGGAAATGTTATTTCTATATTATTTCCATATTAAAATTATCAAAATACGGCAACTGTAAATTAATACTGACCCATACTAAAATAAAAAAATTCAATGTTAAAAGACTTTCGCTTATGTTTCTTATTGATTCACTATGGTTTTTATTGATATTAAGTAGTTTTTTCTCTGGAAGTATTTTAAGCATCTTTCTTTCAAAAAAAAACTATCCCATCTCTGCTCTGCACATTATTCGAGGCCATTTACCGCTCTATGTATTAAAGGGTTTTTGTTTTAAAAAAAACTCCTTTACTCAATATTATATGTAGTTTGTTTATAACAGTTACACATTTGCATTTTTTCGTTGTACGGGTTCGAGAATAATTCATGCCTAATATGAAATTATATGATTTTCCAAACTCTCTTGTGATATTTATTTTATAAAAGTTTCAGGCACTTATGCACGCCTGCATTTGGTGTCAAGTCTGGCTGCTTTTGTTAAAAAATAATAGAAACGAAAGGCTTGGCACGAATGGATATTATTGGCAAAATTGTAAAAAAAACAAATTGGTGTCTAATGAAATCATAATTAAGAAATGTTTTATCAAAACTCTTCAAGATAAATTAATATAAAGTGAATTTGTATTCAAATGAGTGCTGCAAAAAGTTCATGAGAATGACCATCAAACGTTATGTACCTAATTGAGATAAGAAACATGATGACGGTAACCCAGGGTGAAAGCGCGCTATAAGATCTTTTATTTCATATATCTAAGAAAACCTAGTGAGGTATCCAGAATGTGGCTTGGCTTCTGCTTTCCATATACAACAACTGCAAAGCAATGCAACTTCTTTAAGTAAATACATACTCCTTAGCCAGGTTAAAGCTGATCCTCATATTAAAGGTTGCTTGGTGGCATATCTAATTGTGTTGTAAATTTGTACTCTTTGTGAAACATTTGATAAACGGTAAAGTCGAGCATACTTATTGTATTTGTATGATCTTATAGATATTTTAAAGTCGAAATTTTATTTTAACTCGAATTTGATGTATCGATATGTGTTGCGTGAAACACTGCTTACGAATTTTGAAGAATCAAAGTTTTTTAAACGTTGGCAACGTTTGCTTATGGGTGGTTTTTGACGAAATCCCTCGAAAAACTAGAACAACTTTTTTCTTAAGATATAACGTATTTTTTTAGAAAAAATACTTATATTTGTTAACGATGCCCCAAAAGTAATTCTTTATAATTTGGCCAATTACAACCTAAAAAAAAAAGTTTTATAAAAATATGTACTAACAAAAAGAGACACGTAATAAGTAGTTACAAATTAACTTTCAAAAAGGTTAAACCCCACTAATTAAAATTGCTCTTATATGCATGTGAAATCTTATGGAAATTTTGTTGAAAAAGTATGCACAATAATAAATGTTTCGAAATGTAAGAAAACATTTAATATATAGTATTTTGGCCGCACAAAATCATTTATAGCTCTAACACTGTAACAAAACAATGTGCTTAATAATATTGTAAATATAATGTTGTTCAAAAAACTAGTGTTCTAATAACACAAATATATTGTAGGGGTAATTTGGGATCATATTTATGTATGCATATATATTCGGGTATTCATAAGGTTAACCGTTAATCGGTTACCCGATTAATTACTACCCGATTAACTGATCGATTAAACCGGTTAATTTCAGTCGATTAACCGATTAACGGATGTAACAAAATTTTAAATTTTTTGTAGTATTATAACATATATTATTGTGTTTTGAATTATTTGTTTCGTCTCATATAAAATATGTAGAATAAAGAAAATATTTATTCATACAAACCAAGAAGGTGTTTTTTGTCAACAGTTTTTTGTTTCATGTACTTTTTATATGTATGTGTTTAGTTATTTGTTTCTTCTCATATATTCTCATATTTATTTGTTAAACGAATTAACCGAAACAATTAGAAGTGTAAAAAATTTAACAGGATAATGAAAGATTTTATATGTTAATAGAGATCCAGGAAGAGGACTGAGAAATAAGATATTCTGTATTATGGGTTGCTTTCGATTTTTCTCTAAATGAAAGAATTTTTAAACGGTTATTTTTGCTTTGCCCAAGTCGGTTATTTTAAAAGGCCAATATTTCGAATATCGAATAAAACGGTTATTTTGGTATAATAAACCGGTTATTTTAATAATCTGTAATTAATATACATTTTCCTTACTCTGGTTATAGATGTAACCGTAATTTAATTATTTTCTAATTGAAATTGGTCAAACTTTAACTTTTAATGAAGGATGTCAAAACAAAATGTAACAAAGGTCAAAAAACATTATGGACACTGTAAATACAAATCTCTTGTAAAAAAACCAAAAACAATTCAAAATACTACAAAAACGTGTGCAGTTAAAAAGGAAGAATTTGTGCGAGAGTATTCTAAATATTAAATATATTTTTATCTAGAGGTTATCTCTAGAGATTTTTCGAAAGCGATTTAAAAGAAAAAGTTAGGTGCTTGAAGTGTCCTTAAATGATAGTTACAAAGGTTATTCCATGTCAAGACTTATTAATCACCTTTAATTAGTCTACATGCCTGACATTAATATGCTCCACATAAAACTTAACTCCCTTGGAAGTAGTTCTAAAGAGACGACAAAGAACACTTTAAGCCACTTAAAACTCTTAAGTAGTTCTAGCATCTCTTCATGCTGAAAACTACAACATTCCGGCGGAATCAACGATATGGGAAAAATGTCTACCAGTTTTATTTATTAAAAAGAAATCAAACAATGTCGTGGAAGGTCTTAAATTTTAGTCGACGAATGGACAAATATTTCACACAAAAAGCATGTTCATTTTACTATTCGTTTCTATAATGCTGAAACAAAATAATTTGAAATAGATAATCCTGGCTAAGAGGTTTTGTTTGCAACTTTTCAAAAATATGGTTGATTTATATAGACATGCTTAACCGCCAACAAATTAAAACTCATTCAAAATAAATTTTGGAGAATATTTCAAATAACAACTTTATTAAATTCCTATAATTTATTTGCTTTTGTAAAACGTTTGTCTAGATCAAATATCATTCAACAGTTTCCAAATTACATTAAACAAATATCTTCTTACAAATAAAGTTTAGTAAATCAATAAAAAATTGTTGAAAATTAAGCTAAAGTTTGATCAATTTACTGGTCCCACTTTTCTTGGATTTTATCATCAAATATTTGTTAGCTCTGATCTAAGTCATATATACACTTGCACTTGTTCCTCTAAACAGCGTCAACTCAAAATTTTTCAATTTTCACATTTTGCAAGAAAACGATAAACAGTGGCCATATCTACCCACTGTAAAAATCTTAGATTTATTTCTCTAGTATTTTGCCTAAAAAGTGCAGTTTTATCCCCATTTGTTATATAAGAATACATATAAAAAAAAATTTTTGTCTCTACTGAAAATTTATAAATTTTGAGTTCTCTGTTTCGAGGAACAAGTGCGATATGTATTTTGTTGGTTCCTTTACCTTTGCAAATTGTTTTGTTTTTATTAAAATTAACGTGTTATTACAAAAACTTATTTGATTTGTGTGTTTTTATGTATTCGAATTGAAACCGGTTAACCGGTTATTTAAAAAATGCTTAACCGAAAATCGGGTTTTTTAAAATGGCAACTATTCGTAATATTCAAAAACCGGTAATTGAAAAAAGTCGAATAATCGATCTCCCTAGTGCTTACCTTATTTTTAGGTTAGCTCTTGTTTTCGCTATACCGTTATTTCAAAATACTGATATTTTGAAAATGGAGGAGGTAGCACCACAATATATATTCGCTTAACTCAAAAACAGTTAAGGTAATTAAATTAACTAAAAAATCGAAATTCAGCAATAAAATTAACTGTAAGCAACTCCAAACTTTTTTTCTTATCTGCAGTCGTTCGAAATTTTTTTTTTTTTTTTTTTTTTTTTTGGAAAAAAAATAATTTATTCGCAAATATTTAAAAACGGCATAAACATTGGTTAATGTTGTTATTTTTCTAATTTGTTCTACACGTATAGAAGACGAAAAAATACGTTTTCTCCCATTAAGGGTTATTGCTAGGCAGTTATGGGACTCTTTCTTCAATATATTTCTAGCCTGCATTAACAATTTTATATGAGAACCACTTAAGAAATCGGAGATCCGAGTTTAATCCCTCTTTAAGTTAAGAAAAAATTATCAACACATTTCAATTAATTTCATGTTGAAAAATTCCTCCCATAATTGAAATAATTTTAGGAAAATAAAGTATGAGGAACCTGAGTCTCATTTAAAATAAAATCGAATTTGGATTAAAAATATACATACACAGAAAAAATTAAAAATTGTTTCTAATCACAAAATTCATACCAAATAGAATCCAGCAAAAAAATTTTTGATTTTGCACCTATTACCAAAATGATTATATTGATTACTAAAAATTGTAAAAATTGAAAATTTTGAATATTTTTTTCAATAAATTTTATTTTTAATTTTAATAAAAAAAATGATAACAAAAACTTTGCCGTTTCAAACAATGTGGTAATTGATTTAATTAAATGTATCACAATTCCTTAAAACCATCCCTGCGGGAAATTTGTGTCAATTGCTCTTTAAGCACTTATCACGTGACCAGTGAACAAAATTTTATAGTTAAAAAAAAAACGAATTGTGATAGGTGAAATCAGGACCTATCACTTAACTGGTGATAATGTGTTTAGAGTGTAGTTAGTCCAGAGGAAAGGTAATTGGTACAAAGCTATTCATGTGACTTGATTTTGTGAGGGTAGTGGCTGTTTCTCTCTAGTTCTAATACTTTATATGAAGAGGATCTATCATATTGACATGGCTCTTTTGGGATAATATCTGCGACAGGAATTATTTTAACCGAAATTGAAAGGTTATTTCAGTGACCTGTTACAAAGTGTCAAAAAGGTGGCAATTAACCCCCTCGTAGGACATCGCCATGTTAAAGTGACTTGTCACGTGACAAGTTTAGTGTTAATCCCCTTTCCGGTAGGGATTCTACAAGTGTAAATTATTTTATTTTTTAACGAAAAATATCTTATTGTTATTTAATTAAAAATTTATTTCAAAACTAAAATGTTAATTAAATTAAAATTATATTCTTTCAACTAAAAAACAATTGATTCCACTTATCACATTCATTAAATTAAATTTTTTTTATTTAAAAAAAATTGCTGATAATTTTTTCTGTGTGTAATATTTAAAATAATCTAAAAATAGGAAAAGACAATTTTATTAATCTTTAATAAACGTTTAAGGAAATCCCTTATCCATTTCTTAGTACTCTTTTTATTAAAAAGCAAATGCTTTTTAAGATTCTAAGCTGAGATTTTCATCGATTTAATAAACTTTCCTTCCAATCATTTTATTTTCCTTTATTAACATGGCACAGATTTGCCTTAAAAAACTTAGATTTCTGCTTAACCTTAATCAAATTTTTAATTATATATTTAGAGTTTTTTTTTTATTATTATAAAATTTTTAATTTGCTTGTAATTTTTAGAGATCTTTTATCTTTCAATGAGCTTTAAAGATTATTTATCATAGACCTCACATTAACTGTTCTTCGTACAACATGTCTAACACTTTTAATCCTTTTATTTTTAACTCTTGGAAAGTCTTTTAGTAGAGATTTCAAAAACCGCTTACCGGCAGAAATATTTATTTTTCTATGAAACATCCATAGCGAAAGGAAGGAAAGTAGGCGGTTTTCATGTCATGTAAATTTCGTTATAAAAACAGAAACCTCAATCACTTGGAAGTAGAACAACTGGAAAAAATGAAACGATATAAGACAAATCTTGTTGATATTCTGGGTATTTAATACAAAAAAAAAAAAAAAACTATCAAAATCAATTCAAGCAAATGAAATATTCTCTGTAGCTACCGAAGACGGGAAACCGAAATGCAACACACAGCAGCGTCAGAAGCAGCAGTAGTGGCAGCAAACATTTTAGATTATGCTGTAAGTAAAAAAAAAAGAAGAAAAACTCATTGAGGCGCAACAAATGGAAATTTTGTTTCTATTTTGAATTTTAAATTTTTCTGTTTATTTAGTGAGGAAGAGTGTGTTTGAGAGTTGTTAATGGCATTAAAAGAAATAGACATTATGACCATTATTACGGACACGAAATTTAACAGAGCACAACCCAAATTAAGAAATGATGATAAATTACATATAAATTCAAACATTCAAAATTAATAGAACGTTTCGGACAAATACGAACTACCTACCTAGTCAATCCGACACCGACACTAATAGACAGCCGGGCAGAAGACGGACACAATCAACCGCCAACCATCGGACATCAGAAGTAAGAAAAGGGAAGCAATAAAATATAAAAAAAAATTCTTACGTTTTCAAACCCAAATCATTTTCAGTTCATTTTCTTGGGAAGGGAAATTTTGAGTTGCTTTCTGTCTTTTATAAATCAAGAAGCGTTAAAGTGTCCAAATTATCATATTGATCATCGATCTTTAACAAGTTCAGTTTCAGTCTTTAAACAAAAAGAAAAAAAAAACAAGGGAAAACACATTTTTATGCTTGAATTAACCGCTTTTACATGAAAATTGGCTCTCAATAACATTAACATTAACTCAACATTAAGAAAATAATGGTATTTACCACACCTAATTTAATTTCGTTTATATCTTCTTTTGTTTTTATGTTTGTTAAATAATAAATGTTTATTTCTGTTTTCCTGAAAACCAATTTTTTTAATTGTATTTTTCCAAAAATGTCAGTCACTGCTTAAGATAATAGTAAATCACGCCAACGCATTTTGCCACATTTATAGAGTTGCATGTTGAATATTATTATTATTATTTTTTTTTATGATTTGAGTATGGGAACGTAGACGTAGAACGGCAGAAGTTTCAGGGTGGAATTAGGCATTCGTAAGACCTTGTAGTGCGTTGACATTTTTAATGTACATATTTATGTACATACAGACATGTTAAGTTGTTATTATTTTAATGGGCACCCTACATGGAAAATCTTAGAAAAGTGACAACTGCTATGATTTGGTAGAAAATTAGAACAAGATAATTTTTTTTTCATATATTCTAGTTGAATCTTCACACAGTACTTTTCGCTTATAGTCCCATCATTTATTTGCAGACAAATCGTGGACTATTTCACTAATGTGACTTTTAGCCTAGTTCACATATATGCCATCATGAGGCATGTTGAGAAGGCTTTCAGCCGAGCCAGCAATTTCCACGGGATTTTGAATAAAATACAAAGGCCCAATAAAAGACTTGATGTATCATGCAATTGTATTTATATTAAAATTCCTTTAAAAACAATTAAAAATATTTTCAAATATACATAGTAGGTCTAAATAATTGTTTACATACTTTTTGGTATGAAAATTACTGGATATATAAAAAAAATCTTCTTGGCTTTCAGTATCACGTCTAGGTCACCTCGCAATTAAATTTTAACAAAAGAAAAAGAATGGCGAAAGCGCCAAGACGCTTCTTGACAATTTACTTTCGTTAAAAAATACAAATAACATTAGTTTACGTATTCTAAGTTTTTTTCGGAGTTAAAATAGTGTTGCAAGATTAAAATAAAATTAATTTATGGTGTTTTGGGAGTAGCGTTAACATTCCCCCCGCAGTATGGCAAGAAACCTTTTCGCTGTCAGACTTCTTTTGGCGGAGCTACTTCCAATACTGCCAGCTTGCTTACAGGTCGTTCCAATATGCCTCGCTGTGTTAGCACCTTTGCACTTCGGACCTGCCCGTCGCCAGCCAATCTCGTTTCAATTATTTTGCCGCGAGGCCAAACGTTTCGAGGTAGGGAAGGGTCAACAATGATAACTAAATCTCCCTGACTTAAAGGTTTACATTTTTCGTACCATTTTGTCCGACACGTTAATGATGGCAGGTATTCAGTTAACCATTTCTTCCAAAATATATTTCCATATTGCTGAGAAATTAACCAGTTTTGTCTTAATACAATTCCGTTATCGTTGCACGAAGTTAAAGGTTTCAGCCCACTGGAGCTTCCTACCAGAAAGTGGTTCGGAGTTATGGCTTCTGTCGTATCTGGTTCAATTGGAACATATCGTTACCTTAATATAAAAAGGCCCCAACTCATTATTTTTGGAAATCCGTTTTTTTATTGATTATTGTAGAATGGTTGCTAATACACATTCTATTAAAATTTCAAGCAAATTAGATTAAAAATAAAGAAGTTATAAGCAGAATACAAAAAGCCCTAACTCATACACACAATTTTTCTAAAGAAAAAAAGGCCTAACTCATACACACAATTTTTCGAAAGAAATACATATTATGTATTTCAATCTGAATTCCTCGTTTAATTTTAATAAAGATGTTTTTTGACAATGGTTGTGTAGCTATATTATTTCAGCTTTTATTAAGTTTTTTCCTTCTCCTGTAAAAAGTGTTTTTGATGAGTTGGGGCCTTTTTATATTAAGGTGACGATATACAAGGGGTCTCGAATTAATAATGTTTTCAACCTCAATAAACATGCTTAATAGAAGTTCATCAGTTGGGTGTCTGAAAGGCGTAATTTTGTAAAAAATTGTCTTTACCGAACGAACTAAGCGCTCCCATGCGCCCCCCATGTGGGGTGAAGCTGGTGGATTAAAACTCCATTTAGTAGTGGAGGATGTAAACGTTTTTACTAACTCATTTCGATCCACATCAGCTAAGGCTTCACGTAGTTCTCTCTCAGCGCCTACGAAATTGGTCCCATTATCGCTATAAAACTCAAGAGGAATTCCTCTTCGCCCCATAAAATTTCGAATAGCCAAAATACAGGAGCTTGTGTTTAAAGAATGCGCAATTTCAATATGAATCGCCCTTATAGTCAAACATGTAAACAAACAACCGTAACGTTTTTCTTTATGGCGGTTGACGATCACTAGCATGGGGCCAAAAAAATCGATCCCGGTATAAGTAAAAGGAGCCGTGTATGATGAAACGCGAGCACGTGGCAGCTTTGCCATTTGTGGAAACTGTGGAGTAGCATTTGTAATTTTACACATTTGGCAACATCGAACAATTGATTTGTATGTAGCTCGAAGTCTTGAAGTACAATATTTTTGCCTCAACTCATTGACAACCGTTTCATGACTGCTGTGATAAAATTTTTCATGATAGTGCAGACAAATAAGCTTGGTTAAATAACTTTTTCTTGGCAATATAATTGGACGCTTTTGTTGCAAGGAAACCTCTGCCAGGTCAATCCGTCCATCAACACGTAAAATATCATCCTGCAAATAGGGTGATTTAGAGTATATCTCACTTGTCTTTTTTAAAGATTTGTTCGATCTTAGCGCCGAAATCTCTGGCCCATAATATTCGCATTGTACTTGCTTGTATAAAATGAGCTCAGCATTATTTAACTCTTCCTGAGTGAATTCTCCCTTTTGTCTTTTACATTTGTTATTAATAAAGCGTAAAACATATGCTACTGTCCTTACAAGACGAACCCATCTTAAAAATCGGGAGGTATCAATAACTGGCTCATATTTTGTGATTTGGTGAATAAAGTGCTTACGCTCTTCTTCAATACAATGTGGGAAAGGTTCGGGTCGAGGCCATTCTGCTACAGGCTTGTACAAAAATTGGGGCCCATTAAACCATCGACTGGATTGGAACACTTGCTGTATTTTTGAACATTTTGTAGCCTCATCTGCAACATTTTGTTTACTTGGTACCCAATTCCATTCGCTAACAGATGTGAGCTCTAAAATTTCGGTAACTCTGAAGGCTACAAACTGATGATACTTCCTATGATCGGAATTAATCCAGCTAAGCACGGTTTTGGAATCACTCCAAAAATATTTTTTAGAAATTTTTATTTCGTGGTTTTCTGTTATAAATTTAGCTAGACGGGCTCCAATCAAAGCAGCCATAAGCTCTAGTCTGGGAATAGAAGTTATTTTTATTGGTGCCACCCTGGCTTTAGCACTTATCAAGGAACAAATAACCACGCCATCTTTTCGAAATCTAAAGTACGATACTGCTGCATAACCGTCAGCACTAGCGTCAACAAATGTATGCAACTGAGTGTCAACCTCCTTGTAGCTTTTAATTGATTTTAAATAGCATCTTTGTATTTTAATAGTTTGTATATCAGGAAGTTGTTTAACCCATTGAGCCCATTTTGCCATCAATTCAGGAGGAATTGATTCATCCCATTCGACTTTACTTCGCCACACGTCTTGCATCAGTATTTTAACAAACATTGTTATATGTGCAATCAGACCTAGAGGGTCATAAATCGACATGATTAATCGTAACATTTCACGCTTTGTAGGAAACTTTCTTAGTGCAAATAAATCGCTAAATATAAGCCACGAAGCAATTTTGAAGGTAATGATATCCTCTTTATATTCCCAGAAAACCCCTAAAACTTTTTCCACTTGACTATCATCTTTAAAGTTAATGAATTTGGCACCATCTGAATTCGGCGTTGCAAAATTTTTTCTCACAAGTTCGCTATTCGATACCCAGTTTCTTATATTGAAGCATGCTTGGCGATGTATATACGACACATCAGAAATTAATTTTATCGCATCTTCCGGCGTATCGACAGAATCTAATTAATCATCAACATAATGATTTTCTTTAATTGATTTGACAGCAGCTGGAAAGTCTTGCTGAAATTTATCAGCATTAAAATTTTTTACGTATTGGGATATGCTGGGAGCACATGTTGCTCCAAAAATCATGACGTCCATAACATAAACATCGGGTGCTTTGCTTTGATCACATTCGCGCCATAAAAATCTTTGAACGTCGCGATCCTCTGGTCTTATGTGTATTTGAAGAAACATCTCCTCGATATCACCACAAACAGCTATAGCCTTTTGTCTAAACTTAAAAAGAATCGAGGGTAATGATGCTAGCATATCGGGGCCTTTTAATAAAAATGAATTTAATGACAACCCTTCAGACTTAGCAGCCGCATCCCAAACAACTCGTGATTTGCCTGGTTTATTTTTATTAAACACTGCAAATATAGGCAGATACCACACTCTTCCATCGTTTCGTTTTATTTCTTTTTCACTAATCTTACGTATATAACCTTTAGTTAGATATCTTTTAATTGTATCTTGAAAAATTTGGTGAAGACCTGAGTCTCGAATTAACTTTCTTTCTAGACATACTAGCCGGTTAAAAGCCATATTAAAACTTTCTGGCAATTTAAAATCATCGATCTTCCAAAGCAATGAAACCTCATAATGTCCATTTTCTTTAATCGTTGTATACTTTTTTAACAAGTTAAACGCACGTGTGTCATTTTCCGATTCAAGGGGGTCTTTTGCACAAATTCCTATACTCTCTAGCATATAAAAACTCCTAACTAACTCATCTAACCTCTTATCGCTTTCAGAACAATCACAAATATGATAATTGAAATGCTTACTTGTAGGTTTATTTGCAGCTGTTGATCCATAGATAAGCCATCCGAGTTTTGTGAGTACCGCTATAGGCTCATGTTGGGCACCTTCACGAGTTTTGCTTGATATACCTAAGTTGAAATGATTTAATCCGATAAGAAGTCTTGGAGCAGCATCGAAATAACTTTTAATTGGCAATTTTTGCAGGTGGCGATATCGTTGGCACATTTCTGTGTAATCCAAAGATTGCGTTGGTAAATTTAAGGACTTCACCGTACTTACATTTAGTTTTACACGCTTTCCGTTTTCCCCTGAAACATCAATAATTAATTTCTTTGAATTTGTTTCGCTTCTTTGCATACCTCCTGTCCATCTCAAGCACAGTGGGCTTGGTATACCACTTATTTCCAGTTCATTTGCAATTGATTCGTCCATCAGGCTTATAGACGACCCTTCATCAATGAATGCAAAGGTTTCAATCACCTTTTCATTATTGTGTACTTTCACAGGTATTATTTTAAATAATATTTTATTTTTGTCATTGATATGGGAGTTATGAATTACTTCTTCTTCTTCATCATGTTCACTGGAAACATGCATATTTTGTACATTTGACGTTTCTTTATTATCGTTGTTTTGAGGTGAATTATACCGGTGTAATGATGGATGGTGATAATAATCACAGTTCTCTTCACCACATTTCTTTTTACTTCTACATTCACCATTATGTAAACACAAACAGTATTTGCATAATTTATTTTCTCTTATCACCTTCCACTTCTCATTACGATCCAATGATTGGTACGTTTGACATTCGCTTACAGTTTTACAGTCACTGTTGTTACAGACAACACATCTACGTTCACCACTATGAGAATTAACATAAAATCTCTTTGAAGCTGTTGTTGTATGTTTGTTGCTGACTGCATTGTTATGATTGTTTTTATTGTTTTGTTTATTTATAGTGGATTCTATTGATATTGTACTTGCTGTTAATCCAATATTAAACAGCCAGTTGTCAAACTCGTATAAATTTGGTTTTTTCTTTTGATTCACTAATTGCAACTTCAGAGAAGCCCACTGCATTTGATAATAAGTTGGTAGTTTTTCTAGCAACTGTTGTAGTAAAAAAGAATTATTTATTTCATCTGGTAGGTTGCCGGCATTAATAGTGGATATTAAGCTGCGAACATTAACTGCGAAAGAAGTAAGGCTTTGAAGGTTATTTTCATCAACCTTTGGGGATAAACTAATTCTGTTTTTTATAGAATTTAAAATCTTTTCAGGCTGTCCATATAATATACGAAGAATATTTATGACACTGGGTACATTTAAGGGGTGTACGAGCATGTGCTGAACGCTTTGAAGAGCATTACCTTTTAAAGATTTTCGAAGGCGAATGAGGTTTTCAGCGTCTGAAAAACAACATGTGGTTGAAGACCATTCAAATGTGGAAATAAATAAAGGCCAATCTTCTGGTTCACCAGAAAATATAGGCAACTCCTTCGGAACGGATTGTCGTGCGTTAAGGGCACTTTGTTGAAGCTGTGTATTATTATCACTTTGTGTTGTGAATAATGGATTATATGTATTTTTGTAATTAAAAGAAGAAATTGGGGGGTTGTTATCGAAAGTTGGTGGTAATGCTGAATTACACGGAAGTGCTGTGCCTGTATTAAAATAGTGCGGCGGCATTGAATTAAAATTGAAATCAGATGCAGGCAAATAGGAAAATGTCACATTGGTTGGTCGATGTGAAACATTTTGCATATTAGGAGGATGTTCTTGTCTACTCTCGAAAAACAGTTTATGGCGCGTAAAACCAAATAAAGCCCACTTTGGGAAAATAACTAAATTCGTCTCAAACCATAAAAGATATAGATTTTGCGGTTAAATTTCTTCCAATTTAGATGCATAAGGCCAGAAGAAATATCATCCAATTTGGGAAATTCACTGTTAATGATAAAACTAATTGCACTGCTGTATTTATTCTATTTTATTTTTAGCAATACCAGAAATCAGTCTTCAGAATTTTGGGTTGATTGGTCCATAATTTAACATAGGTCCAATTACCCTCCTAAAATCATTTTAGGTCGGCTAAAACGGTAACGAATCATGATATTTTACTCAAGCCAGTTCAAAGTTCTAATAAAACTTTCAACGAAAACGGGCCAAATTTACTAAAAATGGGCTAAAGTTTAATTTATATTTTGCATTTTTAATGGATACTTGTTAAGTCTTATAATCAAAAGATTCTGTTAAGGTAAAAATAGTTTTACCACTTAAAATAAGTAAAAGGTCAGAGTTAAGCTTTGACTGTGCATTTATTTTTAGTTTTTATATTTTATAAAAAGTATTTACATTTCATTTAATCAAACACATATTTGCATATAACGAGTTGTAAATAATTAATGTATATTTATGTATTTTTTGTATATTTTGTTATTTAATAGATGTATTTGCTTTAAAATCGGACTGTATGAAGTTTTCGATAAATTACATTATTTCAATTAAACAAAACAATAAACAAACTCACTTTGAAATTTTTATAACCACACCACAAAAGTGGAGAGGGCATTATGCATTTGTGCTGATGTGTGTAACACTTTAAAATACTGGTCTAAGACCCACCTTAAAGTATCGAGTCGATCTAACGAGGTCCTTCCTGCTGTCTGTCTGGCAGGCTGGCTGGCTGTCCATGTAACTTTGTGCGCAAAATACTGGTTAGCAATTTTGAAGATAATTTGATGAAAGTTCTAATCGGCACAAGGACCAATCCTATTGAAAATGTGGCGAATCGGTCCATATTTTTCTATAGCCCCTATAAAATCTGCTTTCCGGAATAGGGTCTTTGTGCCCACTTTCAAACCAATTTTAATGAAATTTTAATCATAGACAGATCAATAATCATAAAACCATACACTCTAGAAAATTTGTTTTCAAATACTGTGGTGTAGGGTATTATATGTTTGGGCTTGACCACTGTACTTTCTTACTTGGTTTTTATTAAATTCTAATTCTTCTTCGTATATGAAAGTTGCAAATTTTGTAAAAAAAAAATGGTATAATTTCAATAAGGATAAAATTTTATACAATAATTAAATACTAAAGAATTGTAAAATGAATGTCGCTTGTTTGAAATACTTTTGAAATTATATTAATTTGAAGATCCAACATTCATTGAGATTTAAAAAATGGTAAGCACATTTTCAATGAAAAATTCGTACCGCAATGACAAGATTTTTTGTTGTTGAACAATCGGGGTCTAATCAACGCATACGGCATCGAGCAAAATTTATCGAAATTTTGTATTTTATTATCATGACACTCGATATCGAATCAAATGTATCGTTATTTGAGATGATAGTATTCGATATCGAGTAGCCAAAGACACTACAGCTCTCGACCTATAGTAAATTATGAACCAATCATCCCAAAATTCTGAAGACTGATTTCTGGTATTGCCAAAAATAAATTAGAATAAATACAGCAGTGTAATTAGTTTTAGCGTTAACAGAGAATTTCACAAAATTGCATGGTATTTTTTCTGGCCATATAAATCTTAGTTGGAGGAAATTCTACCGCAATATCTATATCTGCTATGGTTTTAGGCGAATTAAATTATTTTCCCCAAAGTGGGCTTTATTTGGTTTTAGGCGCAGTAAACTGTTTTCCGAGAGTAGGGTTTGTATGGGGCCTAGGGTAAGTTATGAACCGATCTTCACGAAATTTGGCAGTGTTATTCCTCGTCACATACAACTGTGACGTACTAAAATGTATTATGATAGCATTATTTATTCCGGTTTTAGGCATGCTAACCAGTTTTCCGGGAGTAGGGTTTGTATGGGGTCTACACTATGCTAGTTGAAAAAACAGACAAGCCGGACACATGGCGTTTTAACATAATTCGGGTACGCTGAATCCAGTGGTGCCCGCGGTTTTCTAAGATTGGCTCTGGTTTTCGAGATTTACCGTTATTTCGAAAATGGAGGAGGTTTATATTAAAAAAATAAAACTTTTTTTCTAATATGAGGAGTCGTTATTGAAACATAATTTTTTTTTTGAAAAAAAAAATTAATTTTTTTATCAAAAATTCGAAATTTTTGTTTTTTAAAAATTCATAAAAAATTGGAAAATGCAGCTATGCTTCTAATTTTCAATCATTTATTTCTAACATACCCACCCGCTATCTCCATTCCTTAAGGGGACTTCCATACAAAATGTTCACTGCAGACTAGAAATATATAAAAGAAAAAGTCCCATAAATGCCCAGTATTCGCCCTAGGGGGATAAAATGTATGACTGAGCTCTATTAGTTTTTTGTTCTTAACATTTTCTCAAATTATACTATATATATTGCGTTTTATGAAATTCTTAAATTAATTAAAATTTGTCGACTTTTGTGAATAAAATCAAAAGTTGCAAACATATTTTAATCATTTATGGCTTGTTTGGTTTGGAATTTCGTTTTTTATACGTCTGCAAAAAATTAGAAGCATAGCTGCATTTTTTATGAATTTTTAAAAAACAAAAATTTCGAAATTTTGTTAAAAAAATTATTTTTTTTCCAAAAAAAAAAATTATGTTTCTAAAACGACTTTGGATTATAGAAAAAAGTTTTTAATTTCTTTGAAATTTTATTGGGCACCACTGGATTCAGCGTACCCGAATTATGTTAAAACGCTAGGTGCCCAGCTTGTCACGAAAAAAAGTGTAAATTTCTTGCACAGTGTTTTGGACCAATCTACACGAAATTTAACAGTGTGCTTTGTAGTCCTATAAAACTGTAACGTACCGAATTTAATTATGATAGCGTTATTTATTACGTCCCTAGGCGAACTAAAATGTTTTTCGAGAGTAGGGTCCATAGGGACCTAGTGTAAATTATGGACCGATCTTCAAAACATTTAGCAGTATGACTTATGGTCCTATAGAGCTGTGACGTACCAAATTGTAGTATGCTAGCGTTATTTATTACGGTTTTAAGCGTACTAAACTATTTTTCGCGAATAGAGTTTATATGGGGCCTATGGTCAATTACGGACCGATCTTCACGAAATTTTACAGTATGATTTGCAGTCTTATAAGGCCAATTCGTTCAAAATGTTATATCATTCCGTGCATTATTCCACCATTTATCTTGGCTTTTGTATTAGAACTATCAATTTTTTTAGGGTGGTAGTTCCACATTTGGATTTATAGTTCTAGTCCTACTGGACCGATGTTGCTGAATTTCAATTCCAAACTGCTTAGGATAACTACATTCGGATAAACAATTTGAGAACCAGTTTGTTCTTTTCTTTTGTGTATTTCGAAAGTGAGCGTGTTTTCAACAAACAGACGGAAATGGCTAAATCGACTTAGAAATACTAAAGGAGCCAGAATATATACACTTTATGGGGTCTTGGACGTATAATTAAAAGTTTTACAATTTATTTTTCAAATTTTAATGACAGATGCCCCTACAGTCAGTGAATTCGTTTCTATAAAAAATTCATTTTCGAAAAATTGCATATAGCACTATTTGAATAATAACCCTCGATATTAAAGCTTCGTACCCAGAACATCTATAGTTACTAGGGAGATCGGGCGGTTATTATTCGACTGGTTTTAACCGGTTACTTTAGTTTTGCCCAAGTCGGTTTTTTAAAATGTTAATTTTTCGAATATCGAATAAACCGGTTATTTTGGTATAATTAACCGGTTAGTTTAATAATGTGTAATTTATATACGTTTTCCTTACTCGTGTTGTGAATGTACCCGTAATTTAAGTATTTTTCTAACAGAATGTCAAAGCAAAATGTAACAAAATACATTATGAACAATGATAATAAAAATCGCTTATAAAAGCGTGTGTTCTTGTAACAAAAAAAAAAAAAAAAAAAAAAAAAAAACCAAAAACAATTCAAAAAAGTGTTCAGTTAAAAAGTAAATATTAATTTGTGCGAGAGTATTCTAAATATTAACCGAAAACCGGTTTTCTTTAAATAGCAACTATTCGGAATATTCGAAAACCGGTTTTTGTAAAAATTCGAATAATGGATCTCCCTAATAATAGTTACATATAGGAGAAATAGCATTGATAGACGTAAGCCGGTGTGTTAGTGAGCAGCCCTTGTACGAGCGTTGAAATCGACTCGATTAGCCCAACCCTACACGGAGATCCTAAGAATATCGCTGCTTTGTATATACTTTCAACAATTCTTTAAGGGTGATTGGTAGTAAACTTTCTAGTCGTCACAATCAATAATTCTAAATTTGTCTTCTCTTCCAAGTATTTGTTTATTCAGCCTTGATATTTATTTTTTTTTCAACATTATTTTGCTAGTTCTAACTCTTTTTGTTTAGTTTTAATCATCCACCCATGTTAGGAATCTTTGGAATTTGATAAAGCCATACATATACAGCACACACACAAACACAAACCATCAAATACATATCCACACAGTCTTGACAATAACTCAAGTTCTAAGCCAAATTAAGGCATGTGTTGCACCTGTTTCTTTATTGTCACAGTCAACCCAAAAGAGCAAACAACAGCAACAACAACAACAACGTGCAATAACTAGAAGTTTACAAAATCTACGAGTTGGTTCGAAATGAATGCAACTCAGGCTCGGAGTAGGCACGTCAATGACAAGTTAGTTGACATGTTGCGTTTTTTCTGCTCTTTTCTTCTGCAACTTCTTTTTTTTATTTTTGTTATGTTTGTTTTTAAATGTTGCTTTTAGTTGTTATTGTTGGATATTTTATTGGTTTGCTTGTTGGCTGCTTTCTTTATTTTGTTTTCATTCTAAATGTCTTTTTTTTGGTTTATTTTTTTTTTTGTTTAGTTCTGTAGTTTCTTGACAAGTACTGTGCCACAATATCGGTGGCACTTAATCTACTAACCAATCTTTCAACAACGATGATTGTTCAATCCAAAAACTAACAGCAAGTGGTATTAAATAACACTACAAGGCCATAATAAGTAAGTTGGGGAAAAAAAAGTGTACACATTTTCAAAATAAAAAAATCGTAGAAAAAACAAACTTTAGCTTGCCAATTGCTAGAAAAAACAAAGAGAAGAGTTTTAGATTTTTGGTTATCGCACGACAAGAATCTATTTTGAGATCATTTCAAATGAAATTTTAAGCACAAACTATTGAACATACACTTTTTTGTATTTCTTATTTTTTTTTTTTTTTTTGTAGACAGCAACGCAGAAACAGCGTCATCATCATCATAATCACTAAGCCTGGGAACATTATAACATACTGAGATCTGGGGGAAAAAACTTAAGTGGATTTTTCTTTAAATTTAAAAGGATTTTAAAACGAATTGTCGGAGCCCTAAAGAATTATTTTTTGAAACGAGTGAAATCAAAACCAAAGTTAATTCGCTTTAAAATTTCGATTGATCCATGGTATTTTTTAAAATGCTCAGCAAAAACTTTGCTTACAAAATAAGCAGAAAAATAATGATAACTTGAGGATTTTTCCTACTAGAAAAAGTACTTATTTTTGTTCGCGATGTCCCAAAAGTAATCCTTTAAAATTTGGCCAATTATAATCTAATAAATAATTCCTTTATTTTATACTTAAAAGTTGTATAAAAATATGTAGTTACCAAAAGAGACAAGAAATAAGTACTTTCAAATTAACTTTCAAAAACGGTTAAAACTCACTAATTAAAATTGCTTTGAAATCTTATGGAATTTTTGTTGAAAAAGTGTACAAAATAATAAATTTTTCGAAATGTAAGAAAATATTTAATAAAAAGTGCTTTTTGTGCACAAAATCATTTGCAGCTCTAACACTGTAATGTTAATGTGTGTATTAATATATGTAAATATACGGGCTGTCATAGAAATCGATCGAAAGTTTTTTTAATTCCGAGAAAGCTTCTTCAGAAAGCGAAAACGGATAAATTTTCTCGGAATGAAATCACATTTAATTTTTTGATCGAAAAAAGTTTTTGATTTGGTTTGCACAATATTGCCAGATTTAACTTAAAAAAACAAACTTAAGATTTGTCGGAATTACGAAAAGCAATCGAAATGAAAACACGAATTCAAAAGCATTCCGAGCAATTTCTGTGACAGGCCTGATTATGTTCTTCAAAAAACCATCGTTAAGATTAGATGGATATCACTACTAGTATTCTAAAAACAAAAATATATTGTGTTGGTAATTTTGGAATATATTTATATATATATATACATATATATTGATTTTTGGATTTTCTTTTTATTTTACATCGAATTATTCTTAAAATTTTATAATATATATTACCGGATATCTAACAAATATTAATATAATATATCGCAAGTTGATTTAAAAAATTCATTAAAATCATGTAATTATAACTGATTTAAGTCATTATACCAAAGTATTTTTTTGTAATGTATACTTGTGACTTATTTAATATATAATAATAAGGTTATTATTTAATATATGACAAATAATGCAAAAAGTGGCTAATAAATCTAAAAAGTTTTGAATTCAGGAAGTCATTAAAAGTAGCATTGTAAGTTAAGTTTTTGCTGGGTGCTTGCATATCAGTCGTACTGTGAACCCTACCAAAGCAAAACCTTTTTCAGCGATTTTTTTTTTATGTTAATTTTTTTTGAGAGATTAAAATATTTTTGACTTTAGCCGTTTTTGTTGGTATTTTAATAAAAAATTTGATTTAAAGTCATATTATGACAAATAATCGTTTGTGATTTAAAGATTACTGCGATTTTTAGCATGAAGAAAAAAGACATTTTTTTTGTCCAACAAACCAAATTTCGGTTTTTGGCGATTTTAAGAAAGATTTTATATAAGGCGATTTTTTGGTCTGAATAAAGTTTTTCTTCGTTTATTCTATTTTGTCGTATTTTTTTTATCAATCAAAACTTTCTTTGGGCTTTCGAGCACTTTTTTTACTTTTGGCGGTTTTTAGTAATGTTGAAAATACTTTTTGGATTTCTATGATTTTAAGTTTCGTTACCTTGTTTTTAGTTTTAACATAGATTACCCCTGTACTGTAACAATGCAGTAACCATGTGCACTATTTGCAATATAAATGAAGCAGAAGACACCTACCACATTACAGTTGTTTGTCCAACTTTTAAAAAGCTTAGGCTAAACCTATTTTATAAAATGTATCTTAGTATGGAGGAGGTTCTTGGTATTATAAACGGGCTTAATTTTCGCTCTTTATTTATATTTATAGAATGTTCTTTGAAATATCGCAAACTAATTATAAATGAATTTGATATATAATAGCTCTATAATAATTTAATTATTCAAAATTGTTTTTTTTTTTAATTATATGTATTTTTAATTTCTACTTTTTATTTTGTTATAATAACTTATAGGGCCAATCTGGCTCACAACATTATGTTATGCCAAAAATAGATACCAACTTCAAATATTAATGTTAAGTGAAAAACTTGAACCTACAAATATATTTTAATATCTATTAATAAATAAATATAATAATAATTCAGTTTTAAGTTGTTTCAGCCAAAAAAATTTATTTGTTTTTTTATATATGTATGTATATATTAGGGACGTAACGAATACCGATGTATCTTTGGTAATTCACGATATATCGGTATCGGAGATATTTAACTGTCGATACGCCGATACTTTTCTTATAGTTTTTTTGAGCAAACAATTAAATTTTCAATGCTTATTTTTTGCATAACAACTAATAGCAAAAATCAAACAAAATAATAAATTGTTTCTTTTAATTCTTATGCTGGAGGTTGTAACACACCCCGCGTTTTATGAGAATGTTTAATTTTTGACCTTTTTCGAGGTGCATGCTAAAGCATGAACTAGGATGTAGAATGCCATGCTTTCGTTACATATATGCATTTTACGCGTTTACTTGTCAGTACAATTTTATACCACCCCTGCAGATAATATTGGACTACGTGGTCCATTGTGGCTTAAATGGACTACTTACAAAATGGTCCAATGTATTGTAGTATCGACCATATTAGACAAATTAACATGCAGTGCTGCCAACAACTGCATGATGTATAGGTAAACTATACTATAGTTTACAGTATTACACATTGGTAGCCCTGATGTTGCCCATTATTAATTGTTTATTTAAAAGTAAAACAGGAAAGTTTTTTAAGATTTGTGAAAAAAAATTAAAAAAACTAAAAATACCAAGTAAATATATATAATAATAGCAATAATGGATTACAGTGCACGCCATAAAAGGCGATTAGTGAAAAAGTAGTAACATGGAGTACTTTTGAAACAAACCCACTTGAGTACTCCATGGAGAAGCTTAGGGACTACTTCGGTGGGTTATATGGTCCACTCCTAGGACATCGTAATGTTTAATAGACCACCTTTTTACCATATAATTGGAGTAGTTTTGGAGTACTCCTACTCCTTTATGGACTACTCTTTACACGCATGTATGGACTAGTCTCGATATCTGCAGGGACAACTTTTTGGACTGATGCATAAACGCATTGAACGCTTGGTGTGGTCCTGCAGCAACAGCCGTTTTGCTTTGCACCATAATTTCGCTACAAATTTTGGGTTCCTTCAAAGAGACCACAAAATCGATAAGCAACGCCACAGCTACATTTTCTAACGATATTTCGCTAGTTAAAGGTCTTCGATCATTATTAAAAAATACGATAAATGAATAAACTCAGATACAGAATAGTTCAAATTCCAAAAAATTGGCTTATTCCGTAGCATAAGCTCTGAATGAAAGATTGGAGTGCTTAGAGCAGTGTTTCCACTAGCAAAATGTAAAACTACACATGAGATGACGCAAAATTACCCAATTTAAATAAAATTACACCTGATATCAAATTGACGTTTCATTATAAAAATAAAACTTAGAAAAAATAACAAATTAGAAGGTATTTACTAGGGCTTTCATTTAAACTTAATCGGGCTTTTGTTTTAATCGGTTAATCGCTCGATTAATTAACCGAGGTTTTGGTTTAATCGGTTAATTTGGTCATTGATCGGTTAACCGATTATCAAAGTTTTTTTTTTATAAATTATGTAATTTCTATATATAAAAATGCATAAATGATTTATTATTTGGAGTTTATTAGTAAAAAAACCAATAACACAAACTCAAACGAGCAAACAAAAGAATTATTCATAAATACTCGTATGTAATACATATATAAACTATAAGATAATTTTATTAGTTATTTCAATAGTTTAAGCTAATCTTTTATACAAATAATTTGGATTAAATGTTTAGGATTTTGATTGTTTATTTTCTTTTGTTTTGATGAAACTTGACTTTGAAAAAATTCTTTCATATATCGTTAATGTTGAAGAAATTAAAAGCAATCTAAAACACAGAATATCTAATTTCTCAGTTCTCTACCTGGATTTTTCTAAACATATAAAATCTTCCATTATGTCATTAGAGTCCTCTTTTAATTCTTTTAAATTTTTAGCACTTCTTATTGTACTAAACGAAATTCTGTAAAAACAAATAACAAAACGCATATATAAAAAGTACGTGAATCAAAAAGCTGTTGACAGTAAACACTTATTTAAAGTGAAGAGTTGGTATGAACAAATATTTTCTAAGCACATACCCTCCAAGCAATTGGTAGAGTGTTTTTCGACTGTCTACGAATTTTAACTACTTCGTCACATTTGATAGTTAAACAGTAGATTTTTTGGAATTTAACAACAACAAAATACGTTAGAATCGAATTATGAGTTCTCAAATTATACATTTTCGTCACTTTAATGAGTTGTTCAGATAATTGTAATAGTTATATAATTACAACAATAGCACAACTAAACAATTCCCATACTATATTGACTTCTTTGCAACGATTTGCTGTTTAATAGTGAATACTACAAAAGGAAAATGCGTAAAGGAGCACAGTTTGTATTTAAGTTGCCATGTGATCGTGCTACGTGCGTGTGAAATAATATAAATTTATAAAATTATGTACAATAAAGTGGAATTTTTAATATTTGAAAAATGGAATAGTTATAGTACCGTATGTACTTAAAATTAGGACTCCGCGGAATCCAAATGTTCTAGTTCACGAAAGTTGTATAAATGAGTGCACAAAACAGCCCAAACTTATTCTTCGGTTTGATTGGGTGGATTTTTAATAATTTCTCATACATATTTTTTTAGAGCAAATGAAAATGAAATTAAAAAAATAATTTGATAATTATCTTTTTTTAAAGTATATTAGCGTTTTTTTTAAACTGTTTGTTTATTTATTGACTTTAAAAATTTTTGTGTGGAATTTAGTGTTTTTGTTTAATTTTTCTAGTGAAGATCAACGTTATTAGTGAAGAAAATTTGTAAAATAAAATTTGTAAGGCAATAAAAAGATATGCTTGTTGTAATATGATGAAGGTTTACAAAGTTAGTGTTTGAACAAATTTGTGATTTTCTGTAAATTTCTTTAACATAATTTGTCCACATTAGGTTTTTAATTTTAAAGCATTAACAGCTATTTTGATTAAATGTACTGTAGATTTTTTAATATTTGTTTAACTTCAAGCTCATTTATTTTATATTTTACTAAGATTACCCTTACAAAATCAAACAAAGATAAACAGTAAAATGGCTCACTTTTTATACCCTCCACCACCACTGTGGTGAATGAGGGTATACTAAGTTTGTCATTCCGTGTGAAACTTTTTTATTATACATCTAAGACCCCATAAAGTATATATATTCTGGGTCCTTGAGTAATTCTAAGTCGATTTAGCCATGTCCGTCTGTCTGTCCGTCTGTCCGTCTGTTGAAAACACGCTCACTTTCGAAAAACGCAAAAGAAAAGAACAAACTTGGTCTCAAATTGCTTGTAGTTATCCTAAGCAGTTTGGGATTGAAATCTAGCAAATTCGGTTTAGTAGGATCAGAACTATGAATCAAAATGTGGAACCACTACCCAAAAAAAATTGATAATTTTGATACAAAAACTAACATAAATGGTGGAATAATGCACGGAATGACATACAATTTTGCACGAATTCGCTTTATACGACTGCAAATCATACTGTTAAATTTCGTGAAGATCGGTCCATAATTTACCATAGGCCCCACATAAACCCTACTCCCGGAAAACAGTTTATTGCGCCTAAACCCGTAATAAATAACGCTATCAGACTAAAATTTGGTACGTCACACTGTAGAATTTTTTAAAGATCGGTCCATAATTTACACTAGGCCTCATATAAACCCTTCTCGCGGAAAACAGTTTAGTACGCCTAAAACCGCAATAAATAACGCTAGCATACTTAAATTTGTTACGTCACAGTTTCATAGGACCACAAATCACACTGTAAAATTTTTTGGAGATTGGTCCATAATTTACACTAGGCCCCATATAAACCCTTCTCGCGGAAAACAGTTTAGTACGCCTAAAACCGTAATAAATAATGCTATCAAATTGAAATTCGGTACGTCACAGTTTTATAGGACGAGAAATCACACAGCCAAATTTCGTGAAGATTTGTCCATAATTTACCATAGGCCCCATATAAACCCTACTTTCGGAAAATAGTTTATTGCGCCTAAAACCAAATAAAGCCCACTTTGGGATTTATAGATATTGCGGTGAAATTTTTTACTTAAATTCATATGGCAAGAAAAACTATCATGCAAGTTTGTGAAATTTACTGTTAACGCTAAAACTAATTACACTGCTGTATTGAAATTTATTCTAATTTATTTTTTGTAACACCAGAAATCAGTCTTCAGAATTTTGGGATGAATGGTCCATAATTTACCATATTTCCAATACAAATAACGCTCCTAAAAATCATTTTAGTCCGGCTAAAACTGTTACGAATAATGATATTTTACTCAAGCCAGTTCAAAGTTCTTACAAGAAACGAATAACATTTTCTAATTGTCGGTCAATAATTTAATTCAGGTCTAAACCGCAACCAATTTTAATGCTGACGTTCGTTTTTGTGAAGCTTAATTAATAATATATATGTATTTATCATATAGAGCC
The DNA here is from genome assembly GCA_943735925.1 of Pollenia amentaria. NCBI lineage: Eukaryota > Metazoa > Arthropoda > Insecta > Diptera > Polleniidae > Pollenia > Pollenia amentaria. Next base: position 202,406,122 of record OX031009.1, on the reverse strand, counting down.
CACTCCTGTTGGTGGAGGATATCAAAGATTCGGCACAGCCGAATATAGCACTCTAACTTGTTATTATAAAGAACAATAAGAAAAAATGTAACTTCAAAAGAGTGCTTTTTAGAGCCAAAACTAAGTGGATTCTTGAAGTTAATATTACCATAGTGGGATACTTCTTCCCGAACGATGTAACTACAGCAATAAGAATTGAATAGCCAAAGCGATAGATTTTTGCTAAATAGGGAAATTATTTAGATTATTTTTCGATCGAAATCGTTTTCAGGGTACCTTTGTATATGAGACGAAGAAAATAATTGAAAACACAAAAAAATGTGTTATAATACTACAAAAAGTTAAAAACTTTGTTAATTCGGTTTATCGGTTAATCGAATGAAATTAACCGGTTTAATCGTTAATCGAAAATATGCCATTTTAAATTAACCGATCAGTTAATCGGGTAGTAATTAATCGGTTAACCGTTAATCGGTGAATACCCTAGTATTTACAGACAATTTTTTTTAGAATGTTCCCTTGTTAGGTCCCATATGCAATTATGGACCTATTAAAACAAAATTATGTTATGAGGTTAAGACTTATAAAATATAAATTCTTAACGCTGAATATTATCCAGGTAACTACATCTATTTGAGATTTTTTTCGTTTCAAGTGATATATATGCCCTACGTTCCTAAAGTTAAAAGTGAAGTAACACCAAAAATTGTCATAATGTCCGCCGAACTTCTGACACTTTTAAAAGTAACATAATGTCCATGGACACAATGACACACTTAAAAGTGTCCACGTTAGTAAGTTTCATTAAATTACACTGTTTAAATTGAAAAAAACAGACAAGCTTTTGATTTTATTCACAAAAGACGAACAATTTTAATTAAATTTAAAAATTTCATAAAACGCAGTATTTGTATGGAAGCCTCCCTAAAAAGTGGTGATAAAGGTCAAATTTGTTTTGGGAAAATGCTAAGAACAAAAAACTAATGGAGGTCGGTCATACATTTTATCGCCCTAGGGTCGACTCCTTGGCAGTTATGGGGCTTTTTCTTAAGTATATTTCTTGTGTGCATCGAAAATTTTGTATGGGAGACCCCTTTAACCCTAGATGGTAACTGTTCGTGGAATCGACGAAGCTCACTTACACTTTATTATGTAATTTTTTTATGTGTGTGCAAATTACGCTCTTGTTTTCTACAACGTTAGCTGATGACGAAAGCTTTAAAAAAATAATAAATTTTAAAATACAAAAATTTGTTAAAATACATACAGAGAAAAAATTATTAAATTTCTTCAATCACCAAATTTATTCCAAATTCATAATATCAAGCAAAACAGTTGTTGATTTTGCACCCATTACCAAAATGATTATATTGATTACTAAAAATTTTGAAAAAATATTTTCAATAAATTATATTTATAATTTTAATTAAAAAAATAATCAAAAAACTTTGCCATTTCAAGCAATGTGTTAATTTATTTAAATAAATATTAACAATTCCCAACAACAATTCTACATGTTTAAATTATTTTATTTTAAACGAAAAAAGTCAATTAAGATTTTTTGTTATTTAATTAAAATTTTAATTGAAAATTTATTTCAAAACAACTAAATTGTTAATTAAATCAAAATTAAATTTTTAATTTTCTTTCAAATAATTGATTCAATTATCACATTAATAAAATTTAAATACTTTTTAAACCATTTTTTTAATTGATAAAACACTTTTTTCTGTGCATAAAATTTTGAGAGAGAAGAATAACTTTTATTTTTAATGCTTTATTTTATTTTCAATAAAATGCTTCACTAAAAAAATGTTGTTGATTTTTTTCTTTAAAAATCGTTTCGCTCGATTTTTTTTTAAAAGTTCGTCGATTCGAGGAAGAGTAACCTTAATGTACTAAAATGAAGAGTTACGTTTCAGGGTTAAGGAATGGTGATAGGGGGTAGGTATGTTAGAAATAAATGATGGAGATGAAAAACAAAGTTGGGTTCGTCATACATTCCTCATTAAACCGCCATATATGTATGGTTGAAATTCTTTAGTTTGGCTTCTCGCCAGTTCTTAGGGGCGCTCCCATACAAATTTTAAAAGTTGTTAGCAGATTTTAATAATTTTTTGCTTTTATTTATATGTCTTGAAAAAATTAGAAGCATAGCTGCATTTTCCAATTTTATATGATTTTGTAAAAAAAGACAAAAACCGTTTTTGAGTTACACGAAAAAATGTAGTGCATCCTCCTTCATTTTCGAAATAATGGTATATCTCGAAAACTAGAGTTAACCTAAAAAACGGTTAGCGCTACAGGATTCAGCGTAAGCGAATTAGGTTAAAACGCTAGGTATCCCGCTTGTCGCCAACAAAAAGTCTCATATTCTAGCACAGTGGTATTTTTTTGAAGAAAGGAATTTTACAACATAAAATGAATTAAAATTTATTGAAAATTTGTCATTCTTGACTGGCCCAGGGATTTATCACACGGACAGGTAGATTTGATATTTTTCGATAGTAACCGCACTATCTCTTCAAAAATATTTGCCGTTTTACCCATTTACCTTAATCATCTTTTTTATTTATGCTGATATTTTATCATGTGTAGTTTTTAAAAAAAATGTACGGCGTAGGCCGTTTTTACATTTTTATTTAAGCGAATTTTGCCATTGATTTTTAAGCTTTCTTGTTTTAAAATTTTGTTTATAAGATGTAATTAAATCCGATACTATGAGAAAAATTTTTACGAAAACAAAACTGCGTGTGAATGTTGAAATTTTTTTGGCAACTATTTTATTTTCTAATCATTGTGAAATTTGCATTTTTCTTTTCATTTCAAACAGTTAATTATCAAATATTTTCATGTACACAGAAAAAATAGAAATTAATTAGACTTTAATTAAACAATTCGTTCAGACAAATAAATTGTTTACTAATTTTGCCCCTGCAAAAGAATTGATCACATTAATTAACGGATTTGTATTTTTAAGTCATGTCACACAAATTTAGTCAATTAAAAAATTAATTGCATAAACAAAAAATACACAACATATACACAAAGATTTTAATTTATGTGTTTTGATTAAAAAAATTAATTGCAGCAAACAAAAAATTAATTGAAAAATGTAATGTAACACCAATTATTTATTTAATTGAAAAATTTTCGGGAAAGATTTATTCTGTGTAAAGTGGGATTTTTTTAAAATTTTGTTTATATTCAGCTTAATGAAACATTTTTTAAAAAATTTTAGCGAATTACCAAAACTTTTTAAATTTTTGCGATTTTCTTTAAACATTGTTATTGAAAGTTTTTTTTTTTGGAACTTTTAGTTTACAAATAATCGATTCTTGAAGAATAGTGTATATAAAATTTGCGATTTTTTTTTAATTTTTTGTATAGATTTTTGTGATTGCTGACTAAAATAATTTTTATTAAATACATAACGCACCTTTGAGTTAACACCAGAATGATCGACTCGGTTTTCAACAGGTTTTTTCTAAATTAACAATTACTCAAGCTATTGAAAACCCGGTTTCTGAAAAATGTCCAAAAATAGTTAGTACCATCCTGTTGATCAGGCGCGATATATATTTTTAAACGTTTGAGCATTTATTTATTAAATTTTTATGATTTTTAGTGATTTTTCACTTTTTATGATCTTATTCTTAAAGTGGCTTTTTACAGTTAAAAATTATTATTTTTTAATTTAAAGATTTTCTTGTTTAGTTTTTATAGAATTTTGCCTAGTCATATTATTAATCATGATCAGTCTATAAATTACATATAAAAAATATCGAATTCCATTGGCTTGGTCAACCCAATGTTTCTATGCCGCGTTAAAAGTTCAGTTTAATTTGTCAACTATTTTCAAGATTTTGAATTACTGACATTCGGTTTCATCAGAATTCTCTTAAAATCGCAATAGTTAGCCAGGTCTTCCAATACCGGACATTCTCTAGTTTATGCTTGTACTTTATTTTTACTAAACAAATGGACGTTTTTCCAAATCTGAACCCATATAAAAGTATGTACTTATTGGAAATACTCTTAAAAAAAAAACAACAATCATCTACTTACAAGTGGTGGTAACATCATCTACTTCGACTTGCGCAATATCAGGCAACAACAGTCAGAGCTAAAAAAACAAACCAGCTAAATGTTTCAACTAAAATGTCATTGTTACAACATGTAGACAGGACTAGAGTACACAGAGTACAACTATAAACAAAAACAAATACAAGCAACTTTAAAAATAGTTTAATGCCAAAAACCTATTAAAATAAAAAACCAAAAAAAGCGAAAACTTATCGCAGATGCTGGGCAGTGCAAAAAACAAACTTTGGCAGGTAAAAAAAACATCATCTTACAGAGACATGATGTCATCTCAAATCACGATCGATGATCATCGAAATGTAATTTTTAGTCACTGAAAGTCAAGTCCAATTTAATACAAAGTAGCCGGACGGACTTAAAACTTTTTCGTAGTGTGTACCAACAACAAACCAATCAAGTTCGGAAAAAACTCCAACCAGCCAGCCATCCGATCAACTGATCAAGCATCTAAACTACTAAATCTGAACAACATCATCATTTTTTTTTGTCTACTTTTCTACTTTACTCATTTCGATCTTTGTCATCCTCATCATCAGCCGCTACAGCAGCATTAAGCACATGATCATCATCGACATTATCACCTTCATCATCATCATCATCAACGTCATCATGATCGTCTTCATCAGTCAATTGTTTAGATAGTGACACAACTTGTGACATTATGCAGGAATTTTGCTCGTGTTATACAAGTTAAGAATATGTCATGTGCAGCAAATTATAATAAAAATGTTGTTAGTTTTTAAAGTTTTTGTTGGCGAATTTTTTTTTTAACATTTATGGTTTTTTATTTTGTAACTCAATAAAAAAAAACGTAGAAAAAATAGTCAAACAGCAACAAAATTATTTCTTGATGTTGTGTTATAGTTATGTCTATCTCTATGTCTGTATAAATTGAATTCAATTTAATTTATGTTGGAGGTTTTATCTTTTTTTTTTAGTAGTTTTTTGTAAATTATTATTCAATTTTATTTTGTCATATGAATTAGAACAAATTCAGGATTTTCTAGATGTTTATCTAAGAAAATAGTAGATTGATGTGTTAGTTATCAATTTTGCTAACAATTGGATTACTCTTGTAGAATTTATGTTGGTACTTTTTATACCCACACCACAATAGTGGGGAGGGTATAATGAGATTGTGCTGATGTTTGCAACACTTTAAAATACCCACCTTTTAGTAAACTGATTCAGAATCACTTTTTAAATCGACCTAACGATGTCCGTCCTACCGTCCGGCTAGCTGACGATGTAAACCTTTTGAGCAAAGTACAGGTCGCAATTTGGGCTCCAAGAAAATAGTGAGAATCAGTCCATAATTTCACGAAGCCGCCATGCAAGTTTCTTCTCAGAATAGAGTCTCTGTGACCATAAAACATCTCATTCTAATGGTTTTTGGATTAAATTTGGTTCAAAGTAGTAAGACCTGAGTGTATAAAATTCTTATTCACTTTATGGTCTTATTTGTAAAATATTTGTAGCTTTTCTAAAGTCTTTGGAAAAAGTTTCCTGATGAGCTGGCCTAAGCAACCAGCGAATTGCGCATAGAAACTAGCTTTTCCACAACAATAAATTTTTAGTGTTTTTATCAAAAATAAAAATTGGAAAGTTTAGCACGTCATTAATGAATGAATCAGGGTTGAAAAAGTTGGTACAATTGTACTTTTTTTGGTACAATTCAAACCTCAAAAGTACAATGGTACACCAATTACTATTTTGGTACAATTTACAAACTTTCTCAGTTTATGTATTGTTTATGGAATTTTCCTAGTTCATCGTTTTGCTTGATTTACAGTGGCAACTCTAATTTTTGCTACCATTTCTTTGTGATGTCGTTTTTGAATTCATCTATTTTTTCAAGTTTTAGATCGTCTAAATAACGTTATTAAGGAAGGGGTGACTGACTTTCAAATCTCCAAAACAAAATTCACAATAAATAGGCCAAAGACACAAAAAATTTTAATAAATTTGACTGGTCCCCTTAATATTAATAACATAACTGAGTTTTGTAAGAAAAACTACTATTCTATTGTACTTGATTAAAAAAGCTCTGACTTCAGTGTCTTCAAAAAATCGACACTAAAACAATAAGATTCCCATAAATAACATGGTTGGTATACCGACTGATAATTGTGCTGTAGTGACAGGTTCTGCAAACGGTGTACACTCTAAATGTATGGGTTTAGTGCCACATTTTTTTAAAAATGGTTGCTTATGCCACATTTTAAATTTCCGCATGAGCATCAAAACTTTCGATTCCCGACGATATTGAAATAAATTTCCACTTTCGTAATAATTCTAGTCTAAGAGAAGACTTTATACAATTTCAAGAATATTTTGGTACTGACATCAATGTTATTTTAAAATATTGCACTACAAGGTTATAAACAGGATCTTGGAACAGCGGGAACTTCTAGATTCCCAGGTAAAACTTTTTGAATTTTGGTAATAGGTCGTAGATATTTCGTACGTTACCTGGTAAGTAGTTTTCATTACAATTGTCATTATTCCGAAAACCTCAATATGTACTTGCTAGTAATGACTTCAGTAAGTACTTTTCACTACTATTATTTTCAGTTATGAATATTTGCTTACTAATAATCAGCTAAATTACTACTTATTAGCTGTCTTGTTTTCAGTACTGAATATTTACTTACTGGTAACTAGCTCCATAACAACTTATAAGGTCTATTAACTAGCGCCAATTAAATAAAAACTAGTTATTTTTTGGCTTCTAGTAAGTACTTACAATTCAACTTACTGGTAGTTCAATAATAACTAGATATTTTGTGACTTCTAGTAAGTGTATTGTAACTACTGAATTCTGTGGACAACACGAACAAAAATAAGTAGTTATTCAGCCGAAAAATAAGTAGTGTTCATATGTCTCCAATATTACTTGCTAACTTACCAGGTAAGTAAAGTTTTTGCTGGGTTCTTATTTTACTTTAAACGATTTTAAGGCTGAATCTAAAAATTAGAAATTACGATTCATCTGTATCAGTTTTTTCGAATCCACTTTACAAAACTTTATTTTTTTTTACTTCAATATGTATTAAAAATCGTAAATGCAAGCAGAATGCATATTTTCCTGAAACGACTTAATTCTTTATTTCGTCAAATGGGCCGTAATTTAAAATAAAGAAATCCTAGACAAATATGAAATAACAAATGTAAACCTTAAGAAAAATCATCCTCCTTTTGAAGAAATATACTGTGGAACAGAAGTAGAAATTTATATTTCCACAATTAATGTTGAACGTGATGTGGTGAATAATTTCATGAAAATTGCCAAAAAGGAATTTTAAAATTTTGCGAGGTGCTGAGAGTAAAAGTAGATTATGATAACGAAATTTTGACTTAATTAATTCACAGTTAAGATCCCTGGCAGATATATAAATATTAAAGATTTAAAAAATTAAAGTAAATATATGCAACTTTTGGAATAAAGTTCCTGAAATGAAAAATTAATTGAACGATTTGATGTTTCCGGAACTTTCAAGAATTGTAGGAGGGATATTATAAGACTTTTTTTCTTCCAAAATATTATTAAAACGAATGAACTAAATAGGCTTTATAAGCCTACAGTTTCCGATCTTATACAGACAAAAGATTTGTTAAGGGCATCAAATTCTTGTTGTTTTAAAATAACAAATGATTTACTATCAAAAACAATTTGATCTCATAAATATATCGATAGACTTTTTATGTACATTATTTTACGTTTTCATATTTACCCACACCGTAGTGTTATTTTTTAGAGATACATATACATTAGGGCGGGTTGATTTGTATGGATGAAAAAAAAAATGGAAAATCGTATAGCAAAAACGTAATCTATATAAAGTTCTAAGAAAATTCTCCGAAGAAACCATGGGTCTAGAATGAAATCCTAATCCGCGTCTCTCGACTTGAAAATTTTTTTCCTCTTCTTTCGCTAAAATAATTTTTTTTTTAAAAGATTTTGTTTGTTGTGCTTAATTCCCTTTTTTTGAAATGCGCATAGGAACAGCTTATCCTACAACAGTAAATTTCAGTATTTTTTTTATCAATTATTTAAAAAGGGAATTAAGCACAACAAACAAAATCTTTTAATAAATAATAGTATTCCCACAAACAACTTTGATAATAAATTTTTTTTTTTAATATATTATGTTTTTTTTGAGACTAATCAAAATATTACAATTTCAAAAAAGCAGTTGAACCCCAATTTACATCTCCTCTGGTTTGCGTTAAAAATAGTTAGAACACGTTTTATCAGGACTGCGTTTTGCATAAAACAAATAACAATTTAAAAAAATTGTTTTTTTTTTTTGTAATAAAATACGCAAAACATACTTCTTAAAACAGAAAAAAGACATGTCCTCTAATCCACTTTATTTGACCTCTAATTCGTTTTCTGTGACTTCTACAGACGTTGGCACAACCTACATAGTGAAAGTTTATGTACCAATGTACTTCAATGTTAAATACTTTAATTCAGTTATATATGGTAGTTCAATTTTATATAAATTTATACGGTCAACTCAATTTTTACCACAAAATCTTCAGCAAATTGTAAACAATGCAGTTCAAAATAATCCATTTTTTGCACACCCTCAGAACATTTTGTTAACAATGCTTTTTGATGATAGGAAAGCTGTGCGCGAAAGAGCCCTAAAAAAATTCTGTACTATCGACAGCAGCTGTATGATCCAACTAAGCTTATGTGCTGTTTCCAGGTGACAGGCAATGGATTGTGTAGTAAAATTTATATGAAAACCACTCAGTTTTTTGAGTGCTTTTCGCATAGGAACTAGCTTTTCCACAACAATAAATTTCAGTGTTTTCATTTAAAAAATTGGGATTATTAGCACATCATTAATAAATGAATTAATTAATAAAATATTTCATTCCCAAAAATAATTTTTGATAATAAATTTGCATGTGCCCGGCAAATAAAAAACTGAAATGGCAAGCTGCTTTATTTAAGCATCTTGTTTTTTTTTAATTTTGTTTTTTTCTTTCTATCCTCTTACAACTACAATTTGTGTTGGAAAAAACCCAGCCAATTGTAGGGGAATGTAAGAAAGAAAAAATTGACGGTTTGTTGTTGTGACTTTGTTGAAGCTTTGATATTGTTACATTTAAGACCAGAGTGTTTTAAAATTCTTATTCACTTTATGGTCTTACTTGTATAATATTTTTAGCTTTTCTAAAGTATTTGGAAAAAGTTTCCTGACGAGCTGGCCTAAGCAACCAGCGAAATGCGCATAGGAACTAGCTTTCCCACAACAATAAATTTCAGTGTTTTCATTTAAAAAATTGGGATTATTAGCACATCATTAATAAATGAATTAATTAATAAAATATTTCATTCCCAAAAATAATTTTTGATAATAAATTTGCATGTGCCCGGCAAATAAAAAACTGAAATGGCAAGCTGCTTTATTTAAGCATCTTGTTTTTTTTTAATTTTGTTTTTTTCTTTCTATCCTCTTACAACTACAATTTGTGTTGGAAAAAACCCAGCCAATTGTAGGGGAATGTAAGAAAGAAAAAATTGACGGTTTGTTGTTGTGACTTTGTTGAAGCTTTGATATTGTTACATTTAAGACCAGAGTGTTTTAAAATTCTTATTCACTTTATGGTCTTACTTGTATAATATTTTTAAGCTTTTCTAAAGTATTTGGAAAAAGTTTCCTGACGAGCTGGCCTAAGCAACCAGCGAAATGCGCATAGGAACTAGCTTTCCCACAACAATAAATTTCAGTGTTTTCATTTAAAAAATTGGGATTATTAGCACATCATTAATAAATGAATTAATTAATAAAATATTTCATTCCCAAAAATAATTTTTGATAAAAAAAATTTTTGTTTGTTTTTATTTGCATTATAAAATAAGAATTGTTTATCGAAACAAAAAAAGGTTATTTTATAAATACTGAAAACAATTTTTTGAGTGTAATTTTTTTTTTGTATTTCCAATCTTTTTCATTAAATTATGAAAGAAATTTTTTCTAACTATGTTCCTTACAAAAATTTATATATAAAATTATATACAAACGTTTTTACTTGGGTGAATATTTTCAAGTCGAGAGGCGCGGATTAGGATTTTATTTTAGATACATGGTTTCTTCGGAGAATTTTCTTAGAATTTTATGTAGTTTACGTTTTTGCTATACGATTTAAAAAAAAATAAATCGACCCGCCCTAATATACATACTTTTAAAGTATTTATAAATGAGTTTTTAAATACGAATGGTAATTTATCTATCAGAAAAAATAATTTTTACGTACAATTTTATATTATGTTTATGTTTTTTGTTGCTTTTGTTTAGAATAAAAATAAAACTATTTTTTGGTACAATTTGGGTCGAAAAAGTACAATTTTATAAGCTTGTTGGTACAATTTTGATGTTCTTATTTTCAACACTGGAATGATTAATTAATAATAAATTTTGTATACCCGTGTGGTGACATGTGTGTTTTATATACTTTACAAATTTATAATAATTTTACTTGAGAATATTTAATTTATACATAAAATAAGTTTTGTTTTATCTTTCAAATAATTAAAAATATGAATTTAGAAAAATTGGATTTTTGAATTGTTAACACAATATAAATTTATTATTTCCTAAATAAAAATTTTATATAAAAATATATTACTACCATAAAATTGGCGATCCTGCCATATAAGAAATATTTAATAAATAAAGCAAACAATGCAAAATTATGCAAAATTATAATTAAAAAGCTCTGAAAAATATAAAACATAACAATATTCATTGTGCAACTAGGCAATCATCAAGCTAATTTTCAACAAGATTTGTAATCAAGATACAATTGTTTTGGTCAAGATACTGCAAGATAATTTTTTTTTTTTTTAAAAAAGGTATCAAAAAGAAGTAAGCAACTACCAATTTTTAGAGTTTGCTGTTTAATGTCAGAATTGAATATAAATTTAATTGGACTATTTTGAGAAGCTACATCTGCAAATTGGGATTAAATATTGGTATATATACATAAATATATTATAAATACTATAGTTTACATTTTATAAATATTATCGCTATACATTGTGAACTCTCCAACCGAAAATGATACCAATTCGTTCACCCACACGCAATGTTACTCAAACGCAAAACAATATAAATAGCACACAACAAATATCAAACACTGACATAACTCAAGAAAGTCAAAATTCACATTTGCTAGATCAAAATGTTCCTAATATTTCCCAATCAAATTTCGAACTTTTTGCGACTTCAGTTAAGCTCCCTCAGTTTTGGGCAAATTGCCCTGATGCTTGGTTTGTTCATGCAGAGATGCAGTTTACCACCAAAGGGATTTCTTTAGACAGAACTAAATACGAATATATCATTACTGCACTACCTCAAGAGGTAATAGTAACAGTGCTAGACATTATTCAAAATCCGCCTTCTTCAAATTTATACAATAACTTAAAGAAGGTATTAATTGAACGTCATTCCCTTAGTGAAACCTCTCGTTTAGAGAAAATTTTATCTGATAGTGAAATTGGCAATAGGAAGCCATCCGAATTCTTTCGTTCACTGTCGCTTTTAGCTGGAAAAAGTTTTGGTCCAGATATTTTAAAAAAGCTATGGTTGAGAAAGCTCCCAAAAAGCCTTAATGTAGCTTTAACTGGATCTAATCATAGTGACATTAACGAGCTCATACAATTAGCTGATAAAATTTGGGAGGTTATGTTTAATGGTGAAGTAGCAAATATTAATGAACATAAAACCAATATTGAAAACGTTGTTCATAATTTAACAAAAACTTTGTGCGAAAATATGTCGAAATTATGCTTGGAGGTGAATTCTCTCAAACAGGAATTAAATGACAGACAATCGCGACCAATTTATAGAAATAATTATAATAGGAGAAATTCTCGTTCAAGATTTCGTTCAACCAGTAAAGACTGGGTATGTAGATATCACTACCGATTCGGGGATAAGGCTATACGTTGTGAGCAACCGTGTTCATTTTCAAAGAAATCGTCAAACTAATTAATCCCGTTGTCGAGGCGACAGACAATGGTGATTATACTTTTTTATCCCGTCGCCTTTTCATTTTTGATAAAATTAATAAATTACGTTTTTTGATAGATAGCGGAGCAGAGGTTTCGGTCTTACCCGTTGCAAAATTTAAAGGTAATAACAAGTTATCTGATATTAATTTAACCGCAGCCAACGGGTCTAATATTTCTACATATGGTAAAAGGCTTCTTAATGTTAATTTAGGTCTGCGGCGAGAGTTTCCTTTTGTATTTATCATTGCCAATATTTCGAAACCTATCATTGGCGCAGATTTTCTGTGTAAATACGGTCTATTAGTGGATGTAAAACATAAACAGCTAATCGACCCACTTACAAACTTAACAGTAAATGCAATATCGTCTACTTGCAATATATCATTACCGAAGCTATTTGCAGTTGATAATAGATATACGAAATTGTTAAAAGAATATCCGTCACTAACTTCTGAACCAGACTATACAAAGCCTGTAAAACATTCTACTGTTCATAGATTAATTACTGAAGGCCCTTTACCATATACCAAACCTAGAAGACTAGACCCATTAAAATATGAAGTTGCTAGGTCAGAATTCGAATTTTTAGTTAAATCGGGAATTTGTAGACCGTCTAACTCTTGTGTTGCTTCAGCTCTCCATCTTGTTCCAAAAAAGGATCCAAATGATTGGCGTCCTTGTGGCGATTTTAGACGCCTTAACACTGTAACAGTTCCCGATCGATTTCCATTACCACATATTCATGATCTTAATTTTAACATGAGGAATAAGAAAGTATTTTCGAAATTAGACTTAATCCGCGCTTATCATCAAATTCCTATGGCTAAGGAAGATGTTTACAAAACGGCAATAACTACGCCATTCGGTATGTTCGAATTCCTGCGAATGCCATTCGGTTTAAGAAACTCAGCTCAAACATTCCAACGTTTCATAAGTGAAGTATTTAGAGGATTAGATTTTGTTTTTGCTTATATTGATGACGTTTTAGTAGCTAGCGAAAACGAAGAACAGCATTTCGAACATTTAAAAGAGGTTTTTGGACGACTGGATGAATATGGTTTAAATATTAAACCAGGAAAATGCATTTTTGGAGTTGACAATGTAGATTTTTTGAGTCATAATTTATCAGAGAAAGGCATTAAGCCTTCAGAGGAGAAGGTAACTGCTATCAGAGATTTTGAGAGGCCAATATCTGTTAAGCAAATGCAGAAATTCTTGGGAATGATAAATTATTATCATCGTTATATACCAAAATTAGCTGACAAAACTGTTATTTTATATGAATTAATGAACAAAGCTATTAAGAACAAAAATAAAAATATAGACTGGGATGATAACGCTCTTGAGATTTTTAACGAAATTAAAAATAACTTTGCATCACGTGTATTATTAAATCATTTTAATAAAGATGCAGAATTAACTTTAACGGTCGACGCTTCAAATATTGCAGTGGGGGGTGTATTACATCAGGTTTTTAATGGTATAATTGAACCGTTAGCGTTTTTCTCAAAAAAACTTACCCCCGCTGAAATCAAGTACAGTTCATTTGATCGGGAATTACTTGCTATTTATTTAAACATTAAACATTTTAGGTATTTATTAGAAGGTCGCTCGTTTGTGGTTTTTACAGACCACAAACCCTTAACGTGTGCCATGAATTCAAAAACTGAAAGAAGTCCAAGACAGACTAGACATCTGGAATATATTGCACAATTTACTACAGATATTCGATATATTAGGGGTGAATCTAATGTTGTAGCCGATAGTCTTTCCAGACCTTTTGATATTGATATTATAGATGATGGTGAATTAAATTTACGAATTTTACACAGAGAACAACAAAACGATTCGGAAATAAAAAGTTTAACAGAAAATAGAAACGTATCGTATAATCTTAAATTAATAAAAGTACCACTAGTTAACTCAGAAATTTGGTGTGAAATATCACATAATAAAACTAGACCCTATGTGCCTGTAAGTCTTAGGAAACTTGTATTTTCAAAATTACATGGTATTTCTCACCCGGGTACCCGTTCAACAAAACGTTTAATATCTGTAAAATATTTTTGGTTAAATATGAGTAAGCAAATAAACCAATGGTCGAAAGAGTGTATAAATTGTCAACAGTCCAAAGTTCACAAACATACAAAATCTCCTGTAATTAAAATACCCATACCAAAAGGTCGTTTTGAACATATACATTTAGATATTGTTGGACCACTGCCTCCATCTAATGGTTATAGATATCTACTAACTTTAATAGATCGGTTCACTCGATGGCCTGAGGCATATCCATTAAGAGATATAAATACAAAAACTGTAGTAGATACATTTATACGCAATTACATTTCAAGATTCGGCGTACCATTGAAAATAACCACAGACAGAGGTAGTCAATTCACTTCGTACATGTTTTCGGAATTATCAAAGTTTTTGGGTAGTCATAATATTACTACTTCATCGTATCATCCTCAAGCTAATGGTATTATCGAAAGATTTCATAGACAAATTAAGGCTACATTAATGTGCAGAGCTGATTCATCAAAATGGTATGATGAACTTCCAATAGCCCTACTAGGACTACGTTCCACTTATAAAGAGGATTTAAAATCCACTCCAGCTGAGATGACATATGGGCAAAATATTCGAATACCAGGAGAAATTGTGGTTCATGAAAATCAATTCGATGCATCCGATATTTTGTTCAAGTTAAAAGATCATTTTAAAAATGTTAGATCAAACATTGTGCATCATACGGATTCTGAATCAGGTTTTTATATTCCAAAGAGCTTACAAAGCTGTAAATTTGTATTTCTGCGAGTTAACAATAAAAGATCTTTACAACAACCGTATGAGGGGCCATACAAAGTCGTAGAAAAAAGCAAGAAATGTTTTAAGATTGAGAAAGATAGAGAAATAATATCAGTACCAATTGATCGACTTAAACCAGCTATTACAGAAAATTCCTTAGATAATGTTAAGAATACTAATACACTGACTAAAAAATCAAAACATGTTACTTTCAATTTGTTGGACATTGGTTTGTTTTCGGAGGGGGAGTAATGTGGTGACATGTGTGTTTTATATACTTTACAAATTTATAATAATTTTACTTGAGAATATTTAATTTATACATAAAATAAGTTTTGTTTTATCTTTCAAATAATTAAAAATATGAATTTAGAAAAATTGGATTTTTGAATTGTTAACACAATATAAATTTATTATTTCCTAAATAAAAATTTTATATAAAAATATATTACTACCATAACCCGAAAATAACTTTTGGTCCAAACCTATTTTATTGCAATCTAAATTATCTTAAACATTCTTTTTTTGTGTAATCAGTCCACATTTAACCCTAGGCGCCATACAAATTCAAATATAACCTCCATTTTTCTCTATCAGCTAGCCTTTTCGAGATATACCGTTATGCCAAACATTAAGTCACTTTCACTACAAATATTGGAATAATTTGAAAACGGTTCTCCATATTCAGTGAAAAAAAGCCGTTTTTAAATTTGCCCAGTAGTTTCAGAGATATCGTTGAAGTTTTGAAAAAAATAAAAATTTTTTTTTTTAAAAAACATTTTTTGTTCTTTAAAAATCCATAAAAAAGCGAAAAAAATCATAGTTTTCGTCTAAAAACATTTAGTTAAACATATTTCAAATGAAATGAGATTTGGTTCATCGCAATTAAAGATAATATTGTTGCCGAGTTTCGGATTGTTTTTAGCGGAATATGGTGAACCGTTTTCAAGTTATTCAAATATATGCAGTGAAAGTGCCTTAATTTTGGACATAACGGTTTATCTCGAAAAGTTGAGCTGATAAAGAAAAATGGAGATTGGATTTGAAATCAGCGACGTCAAATTTGTAAAAAAATTTAATAATATTCCAGGCCGCAAAATGACTGATCCCCAGTGTAATAAAGGCAGGTTTTTTTGCAAAAGCTTTTTGTATTTTTTTTAAATCAATGAAAATAAATTTTGTTACAAGTTTCCTTAAAACAAAATATCTGAAAAAGCTGTTTGTTAGCTTATCTGAATTTCTGAAAAAGCTTATTGCAAGCATTTTGTAAACAATATTTTATAGAAAAAGCTTACACATTTGATAGGATCAATATATAGATAAAGCTTTAAAAGTTTAATTGCAGCTACTTTTGGAATTATTTATTATTATATTAGTTTTATATCCTACTAATATTATATATGTGAAAGTTTGTGTTTGGATGTTAACGAGTGTGTTTGTGGCTCAAGCACGCGAAACCCACTTAATGGCTTCGGATGAAATTTGGTAGATGGAAAGTATATGACCCAGATTCAACTAAGCGGTACTTCTTAAGAGGTAAATCGGGGGAAAATGGTTATTTGCTAGTATGTCTCTTTTTGATAAATTTGGTATGCAGATTGCATATCGTTACCTAAAACGCAAAAGGCCCTGTCTAATAGTTGGAAAAATTACAGCAAAAGCAAACAAATTATTTAAAATCATAAATAGCCTTAAGCCTTTTTTGATTTATTTTTCTTCTATTTTTCTTGTAAAATCTGCCAGTTGTTTTGACAATTTTGCATATTATTCAAACTGTGAGTAAGGTCTTTTAGCGTTTATCGTTTAGTCTTCTGCAGAAAAGGCCGTTTGTTTTTTATTAATAAAATTGCTAATTTTGGTCGAAAAATTTTTTGTGGACATTTTAGTTGATGCAAAACAAGAGAATCGATGAAAAAGTCGTTTTTTAAAATTTGGTTGGTTAGGGCCGTTTGCGTTTTAGGTTGCGTTTTTAGGGGGTAAAAGGGATAAAGTTAATAAATTTTGATAGTACTAGATTATCCAATTATTTGACTTTAGGTTTTGTTCGAGTAAGGAATTATTCGATTTTTAAATTTTAATTTTGCTCGATTATTCGAATAAGAGTTTTAAAATGTTCGAATAACTCGAATAAACGAATAATTAAAATAATTTTATCCTATGGAAAAAACATACATGTCTATTCGATTTGATACATTTATTATATATGTATAAAATATAAACATAACAATAGAGTAAAAATATAATTGAACAATAAAATAACAATTCATTTATAACACGTATACAGTTTTAAAAACTTTAAAATAAAATTAATAATTAAAAACTCAGAACCCCCGTTGCAAAACATGCAGTTTTTAAAGTGCTTAAGAGACCGAAACCAGTGCCCATGTTCTGTAACTTACGCGGTGAGAAACTTTTCGATTGAAATGTGAGAAATTAAACAAAAATGCCATAAATTAAAACAAACAGCTGTTTTTCTCACTTAACTGCGTCTGTAACATGTAACGAGTAATAACTGTCACGTAAGGAAATTTCTCGCCAATATACTGAAAAACTGTGTCTGTAAAATTTTTGTGAGAAAGTTCCCGCTTTGAACTGTCGAATAAACTCACGCATAAAAACGGGGTGAGAAAAAATTTTAACACCAAAAAATATATTAAAAATGCAAAATATAATGAATATTAACACGTAAGAGATAAGTATTTTGTTCTTGGCCGATTTTTTCATTGCTTAATTATTTTGCAATTTTGTTATCAACAAACATTAAAGTCGCACTTTACATTTTTTGGTATAGCCGGTTTGGTAGACGGTTGGTTTTCGCCGCTGTCGTTGAAAATTTTTAAATTTTAGTCAAATTTGGTCGCCGTCAACGTATGTTTGACTGGCGTTCACAACATCTGCAATTTCTAATCGGCCTCGAGTGGAATATTATGACATTTATTACGTAACGACGTAATCTCTTTTGATAGTTTTCGACATGAGTTACAGACACACTTTTTTCTCACATTTCGAGAAACGATGGAATATTTTGTTTCACATGTTTTCGATGCGAGAAGTTCTCACCAAAGTTACAGAACATGGGTACAGATTAAGGAAATAAAATAAAAATAAACTATAAACAAAGTAAACACTACTTCGGTTGAAAATGATATAAAAGTAAAAGTTTAATACATGCATTTGGTTCAGCAGCAATCGTGGTCAATTTATTTTATTTTAGTGTATAATTTGCAGCTCTGTCCTTAAACTTAGTACGGGAATTCAACATAGGCTTTCATCTCATATTTTTATTAATTATTTTTTAATTATTTATTTTAGAATTTTTTGTCGCGTTATTTCTATGAGAGGTCCAACCTATTTGAACAAATTTATCATTCGTAATTCAATTCAACTAATTTATTATTCCTGAAAATCAAGTAAAATTGAAATCAATGGATATTCTCAGTTAATTTTTTTTTAAACTGCCGTATTTTTCCTGATTTAAGAGAAGTTCTGGGGCCAAATTACGGCTCTCGATATCGATCGAAATTACAATACAATTTAAATGGGAATTTCAATCGATATCGAATGCCATAATTTGGCCCCTGGTTAAAATAAGAACTCAAAGTATGAAGAAACTTTTTAAACTGCATCGTTTTCAAAGTTTGTTCGAATTAATTTCATTCATATTTTTTACCGAACATGGCTGCTAACTTTATTTTTCTTAATTTTAAAGCTCTACTCTGTAGGTTTGTGTAATTTAATTCTTTTAATGTATTACTATTTTGCGCCAACAATCAATCCGTGCTTTTGTTTTTAAATAAATCCATCCGTTTGAATTGTAAGAAGTAATAAAGAAGTTAAAGGTCGGGTAAAAACAGGAAACCCATAATCTGACAGTGCATGGTTTACATATTTATAAATGCTGATGAATTCTTTACATTGAGCGTCAAACTTAATATGAAAAAAGCGCTGTTTTAGTACCAAATTCTTACGTATGGAATTAGTAGTTAATCGTTTATTACAAGATATGTCTCACACATATCCACATCTAAAAATGGACTACAATATGTTCAGAAGTGCGAAAAACACAATAGATACAGAATATAACATGTAATTTAGTTGTTATGTATTTTATTAGCAAGAAATTTTAAAAAAATATTTTTTTATTAAAAAAGTAAAATTTTCTAAGAAATTAATTTTAATCGATTAATTGACATAAATTGTTCGAGTTATTTGTTATTTGAAATTGGCCATTTTAATTATTCGATCAAATAATGGCGAAAAATTTCTTCGATTAATCGAACAACGATTAATTGAGTGGATACTCTAGATAGTACTTAGAAAATATTCCTGAACAATATTGAAGGAATAAAACTATTAAAGTATAGAAGCTTTTTAAATTGTAATTTGACTTAGAATACATATTCCAATTAATATAAAAATTTATAATAAAAATGAAACTCAATATGAGAACTAAAATTCCCAGATTCTATTTGGTACTTTTTCGTATTGTCATAGTTTATGATTGCATAGTTTTATAGATTGCATATGGTACAGTTGCCGGAATATACATATTTAGACACCCATTACTTTTCATATTGACAGTTGAATGTCCGTTGGTGCTGAGTATCGAGTGATCAAAACTTATATGTATGTGTTGAAGACAAATAAGTATAGATGTTGAAAAGGGACAAATATTTCTTTAATTTTTTTTATAAGATTAACCCTTTTTTAAATTGTACTCTAACTTTCACGTGAACGAAGTCACTAGAACAAGATTTTTTAAATTTTTTCATGCCATTCCGAAATTACAATACAATTTCAATGAAAATTTCCAACGATATCGAATGCTTGTATTTGTGAGTGATTTTTTTAAACAATTTTAATAGTCCTAATTTTCCTTATTTTAAAAATAATTTCTACTACCAAAATAACTCATATGGTAAATACTAACAACAACAACTAAACAAATGACAAATTAGTCTTTATACATATTGCGAACACAAAAATCACATTAAGAATATCACACCGGATGCTACTTAAAATACAATTCTATTTAAATGTTTGAATTGATATCTGCACACCTGTACACGCATTTCCATACAAACTCCCATATTTATTTTCTATTAATTAATTACTTTGGTTTCCATTCATTATTGTTATTATTATTTATATTTATCTTAGACTTCTGAAAAGCATACGATTTTACTTACATAAATGCATTATGAGGAAATTATGATTTCGAATACAACGGAAACATTTGGAAAATTAAAAAGTACTAAATAAATACGACGAGTATTCAAATATCCAGTGAATACGTATTTGTGCTACTGTGTTGCCAATTCAGAATACATGTGTAAGTAGGAACGTGCGTGTATCTAAGTGTGTGACATTAAATGGCTTTTTGTCAAACTTATGAATACAAATACAAATTTAGATGCACAAGATTCATTTATTCATAAATTCATACAAACAGATTCACAGCAAAACTGTATCTTGTTTACTGTGCAATGAAAATTGTAATATGTAGTAAATTTATTGTAGGGAATGGAAGATGCATGCACAAGCTTGTTTTATATTTAAATATTTATATTATAATTAATTTAAATGGAACCATTAATCATATTTTATGTCTTCCTTTGGCACAAAAATGTAATTTGCACCAACTATAAATACAACAGCAAAAACAACAAATACTTACATAAACATACACACATACATTCAAATATGTCTGTATTAATTTATATTATATAAGTAAAAATGAGTTGTAGGGAAAGATACAAATATCCATTACATGTTGTTTTACTACATATTCATGCAACTTTTCTGCTACATACAATATGATTTCCGTAGTAAACAACATTGTGGCAATATGAACGAACAACAATAATCTACAAGTGCTGCTGTTGTTGTAGTTGTTGTTTTTAGTGTTATTTCTGCTTCTGTTGTATGTACATACATACAAGTATGCAGTTTATTGGTACTCCCAACATCTTAAAGTCTTTGCCAGGCTAAATGTGTCTGAATTGTGACTGAAAATTATTGTGGGAATTTGTCTATTAAAGGCCTTAAAATGTTTGCTGATAAATTTACATTAAATGTCAACTTAATATTTTGATAAAATACTTTGTAACACTGTACAGTGGTGCGGAAAACGGAATTATTGATAATAAATAAAGGCCAGATTTCTGCTGCACTTAAATGCATACTGTTGTAATACAGCAACAAACCTCTTAAATGACCACAACGTTAATATTGAACCCCCACTGCAAAATTTTGATAATTAACATCAATCTTAGTCAATTTTATACAATGCGAATATATTTCAGTTTATCAATTTTACACAATGGTAATATATTTCAGTTTATTCAAAGCTTTCTATTGTGAGTTTGACGTTGACAATTAAAGTTCATCAAACATTTTTAACATGTGGAGTTTACATTATTATTACTATTATTTATATACTCATCTTTGAACATTAAGATACACAAAAAAATCTTAATGTTCAAAGATGAGTATATAAAAAAATGCTTTTTCCATGTGGTAATATGTCTACTTAATAGAGAAACTGTGTTTTCAAAGAAAGCTTTTGTCTTTTTCGTAACTTTTGTCAATTTTTATATGTTGTAAATCTGCAACATTATGCATTTATGAAACAGAAATTGTACATAAATGAAAAAATGTGTGCTACTAAAGTATCCCACTTTATCAAGCAGTATCAACTAATAAGCACCACAAATGGTGGTTCAAATTATATGTGATGTGCTGTGTTAAGCGCTTGACTCATAAATTTCAAATATACACTGGGCAAGAGAGTGAGAGGTTTCAGGATGAACCAGATTTTGAACCAGTAGGAAAAGTCGTCAGCCGTCTAGCCAAAGTTGTTCCAAGGCATGTAAATCATATTATTTACTTCAAGGTACTGGGTAATGTCGATGATTTATTTGCACTCTGTGGCAAACTCGGAAGACCCATCGGCAGCAACACCGTCGAAGAAGAAATTCAGACAAAGAAGAATAGGTGGGCAGGTCAAAATGTTTCACCTAAGCACATGAGATAATGTTGGCCGCTGGTCTGAGAATCCGTTGTAAACTGCCTGAGTGCACTTGATATACCATTACAAAGTGTGGAAATAGCGAAGTAGCCATTTGCTTCACAAAGGCCAAGAACTGCTTTAAAAATTTTCATTTAACATTGAATATATATATTGAGACCTAAATGCATAGTTTTGTAGAAAAAGCAAATTTTTTATTTTTCCTGCATTACAATGTTTTTGTCTACATAAAATCATTTTTTTTTTCAAAGTTTTAAAAATCATGCACTTAAAGGTTAAAGAAAAATTCTTCTTCGCTGGAACAGCGCTATAAAGGTATCAAAATTTACCATAAAAATCAGCCATCGCAAAATTGTGCTTAGCGTTGAGAATAATTTTTAGCTTAACGGATTTGCTAATAAGCAAAATAGCCACATATAGAGGGAAGCCAATCCACAATAAAAACCTCTAAAGACTCCATTACAGTCTGAAAAATTCACCGTTTGTTGCGGTTTTCACGCCGGAAGCATTGTCGTACCTTATTTCTTGAAAAATTAAGCCAAAGGTCGCGGTACGGTCAATGGAGATCTTTACCGCACTATGATCAATAATTTTTGGTGTTTAAATACGGATGACATTTATCCGGGCGAGATAATGGGTGTAAATATTTATATTTTTATTATTATATTTATGGGGGATTTCATGTCAAGTGACCCAACTTTTGAAATCGATGTCTTCCGATTTGGATGAAAAATATTTTTTTTGTTTCTATTTCAATTTTTAAAAATTTTTTTTTTTGTAAATTTAAAACTTATTTTTTATTTTTTTTAATAGGGTATTTTTTTTTTGGTCAAAAGAAAGCCTAGGTCTTTTTCTTTAAGTTAGTTCTGGTCGCTATTTGGGCCACGAGTGGGTTATGTATAAAAAAAAATAATTTGTAAGTCAAGACGTCATATGCTAAAAAATTGAAAAATCCTCGTCTTGACTTATTATTATTTTTTTTATACATAACCCACTCGCGGCCCATATAGCGACCAGAACTAACATAAAGGAAAAGGCCTAAGCTTTATTTTGAAAAAAAAACCCCCCTTTTCAAAAAAATACCCTTTTCAAAAAAAATAAAAAATATGTTTTAAATTTGAAAAAAAAAATTAAAAAAAAACAAAACAAATATTTTTCGAAAGCTTGAAGTACTAGTTATCTAATTTGTTTGGGACAAATTTTACTAACACCAATAGATAATAAGTTACATGGATGAGAAAGAACACCGGTTTGGCCAAAATGTCAAATTTTGACCCTCTCTAACTCAGAAACTTTTTGTCCGATCTTGTTAAAAATTTGTGTCTAAACTACTAATCAATAGGACTAACCTTGGTGCAAATTTCATTCAAATCGGAAGACATCGATTTCAAAAGTTGGGTCACTTGCCATGAAATCCCCCTTTTACATTTTTCGAAAAATTCATTAAATATATTAAGTCACTAATTGATGCTGTAAACAATTTTCAAGATCATTTCCCTCCCGTTTAGATCACAGTACAATACGTAGCCCCTGCATAAACAATCAATTATAAGATTATTTTCCAAATCACCCACAAACCCCACTATAAAAGTCAGGAGTATACTCTAGAAATACAGCCGCTCTACGCAAATAAATAACATCACCAGGCAGACATTGTTTGAATCCTGATGGAGCCTCTTTTGTTAAAATGGCAAAATGCAAACTGCATTGGGATTGTTAAGCAAAAAATGGAATTGTATGCAAAACTGAACGAATTTAAATGATAACAGTAGCTGAAATACAGAACACAATGTGTTTGTTTAAGTTTCCAATAACATTTTTAATCCAGGTCTGCTCACATAAATATAAAATAGTTTATAGTTGTTGTAACAATAGCAGCAACAGCAACAGTTGTTGGTGGCATAGAAATAAAAAATGCGTTGCGCATGCGTAATAAGCACCTCTCAAGATGGCATCACAATAAAATGTCATGATATGCCCCCTTGGGTGTAACATTTTATAAACCATGACTTCACCACCAACAGCCAGCAAAAGGCACAACTGCCGCTGCCGTCAATGTCGATGCCGCCTGGGCAAAAAAAAAAAAAAACAATAGCTTCCAACCACTTATCAGAGTGACTTACATACAGAGCGACAAGAATTTATAGATTCAAAACATTTTTACCGCCTTGTTTAGTCAAAATTACACTCATGAAGCCTTAAATCAGATTTCATTCTTGGCCAGTTGTTATTTTCTGCTGCTGTTGCTGTTTCCACTGCTGCCAATGGTTTGTTTGTTTCTTTTTACAATTTTTAGTCTATAAAACGGCTCACGTTACAATTAAAATCAATAAATCGACACTAATACTAGACTATTGGTACTCATTCACTTGTTCTTGATTTCTTATTTTGCTGTTTCATTTTTCCGTTTGTTGTTTATGAAAGACTTCCACGAACATATCAAATCAAAAATATTCGAAAAATACTGAACGAATAGGAGAGAGACGTTGAATAAGGTTGAATTAAGAAATACACTTCTCTGTGGAAAAAGAATTATTTTCGATTTTCGTTTTGAAAAATTTTCACCAGTTCCTTAGAAAATGAAATTGTCTTTTCTCCTTTATATTAAACGAAGTCTCTACCGCCTTTTTCTACAGCCTTCTTGTAAGATCGACTGTCAACCTAACTCAGCATTTACACATGCCACTGCCAGTTCGAAAATCTCAATACATTCACAATTTTTTACTAATACACTCACATTTTTCGCAATGGCAGCTCCAGTGGCAGCAAAATTGGCATGAGAGTGAAAATTTGGCTCTTGTATCCCAATAAAAAATGGAGCTTCCAACGAAGCAGGCTTGTAAGGGAGAAACGTAAAAGTTCCGCTTACCATACCGCTTACGCAAGACATGAATTTAATATGGCGAGTTCCCACTTTGAAGCAATAACCTTTTGACACAAAAAGCGATTTTTTCAGCGTATATAAAAATTGGTGAATGTAACGGTCAGCTTGGCACACTGAATTTTTTGTTACCGGTATTCTTTTATATTCTCCCTTACAGGCCTGCTTCGTAGTAAGGGAATGTCGTTGCTCTTCAAATTTTATATATATTTTTTTAAGCTTATTACTAATTCGTTCACTTACCATACTGTAAATCTGTATGTGTTATTGCGTAGCGCATAGATGCGTGCTTACTTTTTAAAATGTACCATTAGTTCTTCGCAAAATAGGAAATGTTTTTATTGGGATGCCACTAAATGTCAAAACGATAAACGATGTTATCCTGTTAAGAATGTAATGCAAACTTACAGGATTATTATCAAATTGCAATTAAAGTTTTAACTGTTAAATGTATTATTATGATTAATAAAAAAGCAAGTTTGTTAACTATAGAGCATTAATATTGCTAAAATAGTGGTAATATAAATATATGTAAACCATTTCCCCAAAAATTTGCCTATATGATGAACTTTGTAACACTTTTATGTTTTCTGGTACGTTTTTTTTAATTTGAGAAGTAAAACAAAATTTCTCAAATTGACGCTTCGACGACATTTACAAAATGAACTCGCAGTGGCATGTGTAAACAGAAAAGCAAATGGCATGAGATTCGACTATTTCGAACAAATTTTCTTTGATAATATATATAAAAGAGTGGCATGCCACTACTTGCATGTGTAAAGGCGTAACTGTCATTTTACTGCTTATGTATTATTAGCTCTATATCAGGTCTAGATTTCCAATTTTAGCTTACTTAGAAACAGTGGCGGTAGTAAGCCTCCTCCCTTCCTTGGCAAACTTTTATAAGCCACCCCAACGTCACTTTTTAAAAATAATACATGCGATTTTTTAAATCTTCAAAGTTTATTTCTGGCACTAGATATGGCTTCTCTAACGTGAGCACTTGTCTTCCGGTCTTATCTAACAGTCCAAGCCACATCGTTAGTTCATATAAAGCACTTAACAAATGAGTTGGAATTGCAACTTTGAGTGTATAACTCGCCCAAAAATATATACACTCGACCTTTGTTAGAAGACTGCAGCTATATAACCTCCGCTGCCTTTACTTGAATTCTGGCAGCATCTGTCGAATAACAACATCACCCAGGCACTTCTCATAGCCCGAACTTTCCCCGAAGATGAAAAATCAGACTTTGACGTGGAGTAGTACCTTCGTGGGACTTTGGGTTTCAACCACAGCCACCAGGTGCTCTCCTGAAAAGTATCCTCAAACCTTGAGTCTGCGGTTTCCGCAAAGACAATCATCCTAGAAGACAGGATGCCTTTCTCGCAAGAAGCATACTTAACGAAGACCTGCAACTATAGTCAGCCCGGTTTAAACCGGGGGCTGCTGACTCCAGTGGAGCCTATAGTTTAAGGCTCACAGGTTAGGGCCTCGAGCCAATTTGGTCCATGCACCAAACGGGCGCAGTCTTTCGATAGTTGGTGCTATCAGCCAGCATTTGCCTTTATTTGTAACCCAGCATACTTTTTATTATGGGTTACAGAACAAAAATGTTTATCAATATACTAGGATTTTTGCTCTTACATGATCAATATATAAAGAGGTAAATTTTCTCCAAATATCTTCGGCACTCTTCCTTGGGAGAGCTTCCTGATCATTATATATCAAAAAACCCTGGTTTAAGGCATCTAGATAAATCTAGATGTTAGCAGCAAGTTCCTCGTCGAGGTAAGCCAAAGGCTCTTGTTGCCGAGTTAAAGGCATACCCGAAGGCTTCCTCCTGAACTCGACAACTTACTTGCCGGGCTTCAATAGACAATAAGCAAGAGCATTAACCCTATCTTGGCCCAAACTTCCCGTTAGTAGGTTTTTACCCTTTTGAGGGTGGAAAAATATCCTTGTGCTGAACAGTTTATAGCAGGAATACTTAAAAAAAAATCGCAAGTGTATGCTATCCTGCACCTTGTTCCTATTGATCATCATATAAGAGCTATAACTGCCTGCACAGAGTTAGCGAGAATAGGATCTACTGTAAATACCGCCAAACCAGTTCCAGTCACAATTCCGCTTTAGCATCTGCAGGCACTGTTTTCATAATTTTGAGAACAGATAACGTAATTTAGACTCTTGCACGTAGAAAAAATAAATTTTATTTTTTAATATTATAGTTGCCTCCGAACATATTATGTTAACCATTATATATTTCTCTCTTTTCCAAGAGCAACATTACTTTTATTACGGGAAAACATCATTTTGTTTTGAATATCCATAACAATAAATAAATAAATAAATAAATAAAAAAGACAAGTACAATACGGTTGTGGCTCTTGATGGATGACTAATTTAAACATAATGTTGCCTTTTGGAAATAGTCAAAGACTCAGAAATGGTTTGGATTTACATGAGCACTAACACTATGACTTAATCTCATGGTGGATCCCAACCATTGTTTATATATGCACTAAGCAAGTGCCACTGTGTAAGCTAGAACCATTTTTCGCCCATTTTCGCAATTTGAGTGTATAAGCCGGCAAACATTAAACTTTCTGCCCCTTGTCAAGAAGCTGGAGCTGTCTAACCTCCATGTCTATAACGATTCGAAGAAGCTTCTGCAATATAGAAACAACACCGAAGAGGGATGAAAACATCGCAGTAGGTGTCCTCTTCACATGGGCTCAAAAAAAATTAAGACACTCCTTTTAACCCAGAAATTACCTATTCCTGATTTGCCCTGGAGAATGTAACACCAAAAGGTGAAATATCCTTATGATGATCCGGGAGAAACTCAAAGACACAATATGGTATCGGTATTTACTTTGAACAGCTGGACTGCCAGATTATTGCGGTATTGGTTAGGACGAGGTAACGACCATCAATTTCGCCTCGAAAAATATTTAGTTTGCTGAGCTATCTAACCTGGATGACCCCATTTTCAGTGGTAGTAAAGTAGCCATAAGATCCCTCAAGTATATGTTTATTACATTGATAATTTTAAAAGAAATTCTGCGTGGGTGGTAGCGAGACATTAAACGGTAACCCTTAAACGGGTCTCTGGACACAAGGGTATATATGTAATCTATATAGCTGCTTTTTTGGAACATACAGGTACATACAGATACCTTGAATCAAAGTTATAGGAGTTCCACTCCCGAGTAAGAGAGCACAAAATTCTGGCCCCTTAGAGATGGAAAAAAGGAATCAGCTGGCGTTAAGGCTGTCCGAACTTTTGCTCAGAAACATAACTGCAATCCTAACAGCCTATTGGCCTCTCGGAAAAACGCTTACATGCTCGGGCCCTCTTAGAATGACCTTTGTAGAAGTGGCAGTGGCGAAGAAGAAGAAAATGAGTCAACAGAACATATTCTCTGTCCTGCATTTGAGGACTCAAGACTCAAATTGTGTAGTCAAAGAAATCTAAGAGACAAAACTAGTCTCTCTGAAACTGACTCAATTGGGATTAAATTCTTCATTGAGTCGACCTTCTGTGAGCCAAAGACATAGTTTATATAACGGAAACATATTATTACCCCCTTGTGAGCTTTGGTGACTTGCGGCTGCCAATGGAACCTTATCTTTAAATACGCTCCCGATGACGGCTCAGGCAAAAGGGGACAACCAAAACGTACGAAAGACCAAGGGGAGGATGGCATCTCTTGATGGCTTGATGTCAAAAATTGGTGAAGAAGCGCAAAACAGTGAGGCACTTCGAAATCTATTTTACGTTATGCTTAAGGGACTAAGTAATGGAACCTAAACTTACCCCTTTAAAGGGAATTTTCTTAGATATACTAGAGTTGAAATTTTTTTCCTGCACTGCCATTTGAAATCCGGAAGTCATATCATGGTTCTTGATTGTTTATAAGGCTGATTTTTATATTAGGAGTAGAAATAATTCTCTGCCATTTAGGAGATCGGGCAACGTGATTATAATATATTTAAGATAAAACTTTTTTTTGCACGTACAAATAGCAAAAATTTACATCTGATATTTTGATGTTAACTAATTACTAGTGTAGGGTACTCTTAATGTATTGGCCAACAATAATCTGATTCAAACTTTTGGTTTTATTTAAACTACTCATGTTGCTTTAAACTCCTGGTGGCATGAATTCTTTTAATTTTTATATTTTCTTTTTGGCGAAAAGTGACTACACCGACCAGAGAAGAGTGACTTCAAGTAAACAAACACCAATCCAAGCCAGCTGTAATAGAACAAGTGACGATGACTATGATGAGGTTGATGGGATGGTAGTGGTTCATCTTTCGTCTTGTATTTTAGTGAGTAAGTGTGTTTGTGAGTGGCGGATTTTATTTTTTTTTTGTCGAAATACGTGCGTGCCGATTATATCTCAAACAAAAAAAAAAAAAAAAAAAAAGAAGACGAAACCAATCCAGTGTTTATAGTTATATTTTTTTAAACATTTTTTTCTGTTTGGATGGTTGGTTGGGTTCCTCTTTCATTTATTCAATGATCTTTTGGCATTCAGAGAGTAGAAAAGTGAGTTGGTTTAATTTTTTGTGTTATTTTCGCTTTTAATTTTAATTTTTTTTTTGTTTTTTTTTTTGTAAATCGTGCCAGGATTGTTAAAAATTTTTTGTTAAAATTACATCTGTATGTTTTGAACTTGTTTCGTTGAATTCCCGGGCGGGGCGCCGCCAATGTTGTTTCAGCGGCGTTGTTGTTACGACATGCTGTTTGTTCTTCATTGGTTTGCGATAAATTTAAAAATTTTTATTACAATTTAATTCACAATAATTGTTGCCTGCCAATTTAATATTGTTATTTTTACTGTTCATGTTGTAGTAGTTGTTGTTTACATTTTTCTTTGCTGTTAAATAATTTTGTGCTTTCTACGATTTTAAAGTTCCGTTCGCACGGAATTCTTCTAGATTTAGTTGGTTGGCTGCTGCTGATTTTGATGCTTTAGAGCAGACAATGGCAGTGGCATGTTGTTTAAGGTATTTATTTGGATAGAAAATTAAGAAATATTATGGCAATAGTAATAATTTTATGAAACAGTATCACATATTTATTAACTAAACTGATGTAGTTGCCTAGATGTGGCCTTTTCTATACAGTAGGAGGTTTTTTCCAGGCATTTTGGTTAAAGTGCTGCCTTTTTTTGCTTCAGTTTAAACAGAAGTATCAAGTAACAGGTTGTTAACTTACAATTGAGCTGGAAGTAGCTAAACTTAAGTGATTTAAAAAGAAAATAGTTTTTGTCGTGTAATTGAGACTGTGAAGGATTTTTTTTTACCGAAATTTAAAAAATATGTTTTAAGGCAAACTTTAATATGAACGGAACAGTTAAACATTTATTAAGTTTTTGTTCTAATTAAAAGTTCTACATTCTATTTAGAAAACTTGTACATATAAGTTTCCTTGATCCTTTAATTTTGTATGCCAATTGTAAAATTGTTTAATTGGGAATTTTAAATATAAATGGATATTATTCTACATTCTTTTCTCTAAAGCCTGGTACTTTGTTCAACATTTCACGTGAACTGCTAACAAAACTCATATGAAAAAAACCTATGCTTAATTTCTATGAAATTATGTTGAAAGAATTGTACTCTGTTCAATTTGTGAAAAAGTTTCAAAATGTTTCTGGCAACATTTTTTTACAACTGCGAAATAATAGAAGCTGCAATTTTCACGCAAATGAAAAAAGTTTAAACTTAATATTAAACGAGAACTGAAAAACGTAAATAAAACAACCGGTAACAGTTGTTCATCCATACACAGAAAGAAAAGCACTCGGGATAAGTTAAGCTTTTTACACTTACTTTATGTACGAGTCGTACTCAAAAATTCAAGTACGAATAACACAAAAACGTACTCAAAACAATCCTAAATGAAATAACTTTCGAAAATCAATTCCGGAATTTCTTAAAATAAGTACAAAATTCTTTAACCAAGTAAAAAAAGATTGAACTTTTCGATGGTAGGGACACTCTGAGAGTAAAATTACAAAGAGAGCGTTTGAATTTCATATAAGTTATCAAAATTTGTTGTAGCCACTACAGCAACACCACACAAGTAGCTAAAAACGTGTGTAGAAACAACAAAAACAACAGAACAAGAAGAAACCACATCATCTTCATGTTTAAAAAGTAAAATTGAAAGCAAGAGTTCTCATTTAGTTTACATTTTTTTGTCAAATATATGTATACATTAAGTTTTTAAAGTAAAATCATTTCGTGCACAGGTTTGTCAGATTGATTTTGAACTTTTTTGCCAAATTCAATGTCAAAAATCGCCAAAGCATTTATTTTTTAGTTTTTGACAATAATATATGTATTTTTAGAATAATTAAAAATATTTTTTTATAAATCCCAAAATGAATTTGATCCATATCGCAAAAAAGTCGCCATGATATGTTTTGTTTAATTTTTATTAGAAAAAAGCAAAAATAATAAGTGACCACAAAAAAGGTGCAATGTTTAAAATATTTTATAGTAGTCTACTTAAAGCAACAACAAAATTATTTTTGCGGTAAGTATTAAACAAATATTGGATATACAATACATTTCTATGTAAGTTCAGCTCTATTATATATCTAGAACGCTATATACTTCAGCGAGAAGACTCCCTTTTTGTCTTCTCTTTTGGAATACATTGTGAAGGTACAAAATAAATGCAACATGTACTATTTACATTCATATAACTTTTAACTTGTAAAAACGTGTCGAAAACTTTATATCGCATTCTACTTCGAAGGCGAATTTTAGTGGAGTTCATTCTTTCAACATGGGCATTACTAGTTGTAATAACCAGCATATAAAGAACAGCCAACGCAAGTTTCTTAAAATGGTACGTACCTGCCGTATCCTTGTAGCTATAAATTGTTGGCCTAAACTGATTTAAATTAGATTGAATATCATCATTACAATTCTCTTTTAACAAACGGTATTTTTTCCATTGTATTTCATTAACATCCAAAAGTATGTTAGGATTCATAAAAATCTTTAAAATATCTTTAGCAACAACGAATTTTGTCTGTAATAATTTGTCACATTTTATAATGGAAAAATGTTCATAAACTTTAATTATATTAATTTTTTTAAGAATTCTACTTATTACTTCTTTCAAGCCCACATTTAAATGTGAAAACAAATTTTCTCGAAGATTTTTATTATCTTCATCAGCCATTTCAACATAATTTAGTTTAAAATACTGGTCATACATATGAATGCATCAAATTTCATACAATAAAATACTAGAATCATAAAAATTATTTCTTCGTATTGAATTTAACAAATTTCAAAACAAATTAACGGCTCATCAAAAATAGCCAACAAAATCGCCAACTATTTTATAAATCGCCAAAAAATCGCCATGTCGCCAAATCGGAAACTAGGTCGCCAAACAAGTTTGGAAATCGCCACGTTTGGCGAGAAAACGCCACATCTGACAGCCCTGATCGTGCATGATGGTGGTGTATTATAATTGGAACTGTGTAAAGTGTGAATCGGGTTAGTGAATCAATCATAATAATATTCTGCTTCTAATTTCATTTTTGGTTTATTTCAAGTACGAATCCGGGATTTAATTCAGTTTATAATACTTGAATCAAGCGCATTTTGAGATTGATTCAATCTCAGTTTTGCTTGAATCAATCTCATTTTCGGATTATTTCAAGTACGAATTCGGGATTGATGCCCGTAATTCCTACAAAAAGATATCTAGCTGTGTATTGATATCTATTGTGTAACGTATTTTAAAGCCTATTTCTTAACTACGGGGTAAAGTGTAGTGTATTTTAAGCCATCGATTTTCGATAGTTAATTCACGTGGGCCAATTTAACGTTGAAATTGACAAAAAAGTGTTACTGGATAAGTAAAGATAACTGTTAGGTACGAACACGACCAGATATCTGTTAGAAGAAATTACGGGCATGAATATGGATAAGTTGGGTATTTCGCGATTGAATAATCCGTACTTGAATCAATTTTTCTGTACTTGATTCCAGAAAATCCGTACTCACCGTACTATTGATACCGCTTCGGATTGATTTGAGTACGGCTGGATTGAGTTTTCTTTTAAGTGTATTTACATTCATTTCTATTAAATTTTTTATTTAAAAAATACTTTTTAGTAAAATACATGTGGGTTTTATGTTTGTATGTAAACATACGAAAAACAATGTCGCATACTTTGAAAGATTAAAAACGTCAAATTGTGCAAACTCGCCAGATACATTGATACATGTAAAATTTTTCGTATGAAATAAAATATGTTGCTGAACATTTTTCACAAATTGGAACAGAATACTAGGCTTAAATGAATACCCAAATTTGCTTAAAATTTACATTTCTATAGCAGAATTTTCGAGTTTGGAGAAACAAGACACCCATTTGAATTTTATGAAACTTCAAATCTATGCCATTTATTTAAGATTTAATTTAACTGATTTTTTTATTTTGCGATCCACATTGGTTCTATTTTAAAGTAAATATTTTCATGCATGTTTTTCAAATTATAATTTTTATTATTAATGAGATTACTCTATGGCATGCTTAATTCCCAATTTCTATTTTTGATAAAAAAAACACTGATATTAATTGTTGAGGGAAAGCTGGTTTTAATGCGCATTTCACTGGTTGCTTAGGCCAGCTCGTCAGGAAACTTTTTCCAAAGACTTTAGAAAATCTAAAAATATTCTACAAATAAGACTATAAAGTGAATAAGAATTTTAAAAATTTAGGTCTTACTCGTAACAATATCAAAGCAACAACAATAAACCGTGAGTTTATCTTTTCTTAAATTTGGCTGGGTTTTTTTCCAACACGAATTGTAGTTGTAATAGGGAAAAAGGAAAAAACAAAATTAAAAACAAAAACTATTTGCTTAATAAAGCAAGTTACCATTTCAGTTTTTTGCCGGGCACATGCAAATTTATTATCCAAAGTTATTTTCGGGAATACAATAAAAAAAAATATATTACTAATAAGATAACTCTATGACGCGCTAAGTTCCCAATTTTTATTTTTGATAAAAACACTAAAATTTATATATTTTTTTATTATTTATAACACAGGGCAACAATGATCATATACTTCTCTAAGGGTCTCCACTCAAAATTTCTCCATCACATCAGGTTTTCGAGATATCTTAGCTTAACTTAAAAAAACCCCCGTTTTCGCCATATTCAAAACCTTAAAGCTGCGCAAATTCATGTCGTCTGAATGTCTATATGTTAAAGACTTCCCCCCATATTCATAAAAAATATTTAAGGTTTATTGCAGGTATTTGAAAAGAATTTTTTATGAAAATTTATTTAACCCATTAGATCCCAAACATCTGTAAAATCAGAAAAACTTATGTTTTTCATTAAAAACTGCCTTATTGGATATCGATTAAAGCATAACATTACCAATACTTGAAAAAATACTATTTTGAAAAGGTGTTTTTTGGGCTGTAATCGTGCGAGTACAATGGGACAATGGGGGTCGTAATAAAAAGATTTAACTAACTTTATTTAAAAACTATTTTTATTCACATTTAAAGAATTTCTTAGTAACATATAAGATTAAAAAATCAATTTATTATTATGTATTAATATTGGTATGTGATTGGGTATGGAATTGTTTGAAAGCAGACTTTTTCTACGAAAAGTGCAACGTTGCAACGCTCGCAAATCCAATGAATTCTACTGTGACAAACTTTGCATCTTATTTGATTGGAAATGCGTTTTGGGTAGTGATTGCCATTGCAATTGACGATATAGTTGTGCGCCTTGGTTCAACTTCAACTCTCGAACCTAATGGTAAGTGTTGACATTGCTTGTCAACCACTTTGGCACTACAATAAGTGTCAAACTGATACAGATAGGCGCAGCTACTGGTAAGCATCCAATTTTTAAAACCAAACCTAACAGGTTTTCCTCTTATAAATTGTTTAACCGAGTGGTTTTGGTGTATGTATCCCAACTCACAAAACTTTTATAACATTTTTGATAATGGTCTGATTTTCGCCATTCTATCACTCAAATCGAGTTCCGAGTTGTTGGCAAGATGTGTATAACGTTTTATTTCTTGAAAACGGTTATGTGACATATTGTTAGCATTAAGTGGAATAGGTGTGTCCTCGTCCAACTGACAATACATACGTTCCCTCGTTAATGAATGATAACCGCTGAAGAGGATAATTCCCTTTAAGCTCTTTCGCAGTAAAGTTTAATCTGAGCATGGTGTGTTGTGTTTCACCGTAGGGTCAACTATTATCTGCACAGCATCATTATCAAATAGTATTTCAAATACTTCAATTGGAGATTTTCCTTCTAGTGAAGAGTTGATGTTTTTTTTTAAAAGATTCAAAAAATCTAGTACTAGGCATATCCATGTTCATGACTCTTTTCCTCCACTTTATTGCTGATGGCCCTAATATCGATTTTCTTAAATCAGAGAGTGAAATATCTTCTCCACTTTCGCTTTCTCCAAGCAATTTAATTTCCCCTGGAAGGTCGTTTGGCAAATCATTCCGTAATAAATTTCCTTCGTCAATTTCATCCTCATCTGTTTCTTGGTCAACATAATGAGGAATTATTGTTAAATCAAAAGTTTCATGTTCATCATAATCAAATACGGCAGCAATGTTTTCAAATTTTTTGCCATAACACATTTGAATATCCATCGCAAATAACTAAAAATTATTTAAACATTTTACATACATTATTTTATTAATCTAAAGTATTTTTTTATGAATATGGGGGTTCTTCTTTAATTATAATTAAGAGAAACAATGAAAAAAACTGGGAAAAATATTTTTTGGGACTTATTAATTAAGGGACAATTTCACCAAGTTCCGTGTATTAACTACCAGTAATGGCTGTCAAACATATTGTTAGTTGCACATGTTGTTTAGTCACATTAAAACCAAGTTCCACTTTTATTTGCCTACAACTCATATGGCTATTGGTTGCTCACTGATATATGCGCCGTTTGCTCCGATCATCAATGTTGCATACCCGGCTGATATGCAGTATTGCCAGAATTCTTAGTGGTAAAAGAAGCAAAAAACAATTATTTTTCATAAAAAAATCTGCGTCAGGATCAGGAAAATCTGCAGAACAAATATTTAGTACATTTTTTATGTAGTTTATTTCGAAAAGGATAAAACAATTCATTTGAAAATATTGTAATACGATATTAAGGATACTCTTCGTTGAATTGACGAACTATTTAAATCAAAATTCTAGCGGAACGATATTTAAAGTAAAAAATCAACAGAACTTTCTTTAGTTAGTCATTTTATTGAAAAATAAAATAAAACATAAAAAATAAAAGTTCTTCTTCTCTCTCAAAATTTAATACGAATTTTCAATCTTTTTTGTGTTTTAAAATTTATTATTTTTTTAAAGATTTTGTCATCAGCTAACGTTGTTGAAATAAAGAGCGTTATTTGAAAACACATAAAAAATTAAAATGATAAAGAGTAAATGAGCTTCGTTTATTCGACGAAGAGTTACCATCCAGGGTTAATATGTTTTTTATTTAAACAAAACGAAATCAGTTTGCACATTATAGTGGCTCATTTGTTTTTATTACAAAATGAATTCCTTAAGGCGTACTTTTTTTTTTGATGGAAAGGCAATACATTTTAGTTTTCAGATAGTTTAAGAATAAGATTACAAAGTATACGCATACCTATTTATTTACATGCACCAGTAAAATTTTATGAATAAAAGCAATTTATTTAAATACATCAAATCAATAAAAATATGGAATTCCGAATTTATTTTTGTTTCCTCCGTATTTTTGGATGTTTTCACATATCAAATATCTATCCAAATGTAATTCAAAACAACATATTAAAAGTTAATTGCTTGTCATGTTATTTAAACTATCAAAAACCTTAACGAAAATTTACAAGAGATCAAATATTGCAATTATTAAAGATTTTTATACACAAGTACGTATGAATACAGCGTTATTTATGTGTCAAAACAATGTGAATTTTAAAAATGATGTAATCACCCCTATCGTGAAAAACAAGTGGAATTTTTGTTCCCATGAAATTTTTATTCCCCCCGAAGGGAAAAATGCTATCGTGAAACTCCCGTGTACAATTTTTCGAGCTATCAGTTCTCAGTGAATGTAAAAAAGAAGAACTATAAAAAAACATTAAAAACAAAAAAATATACATACATATACAAAACAATATACAAATACACGTATATTTTAAAGAAAAGTTAAAAAAAACAAAATAAAATATATTGGCGGAGTTCAGTGTTTCGTGCAAATGGTATTGCGAAAGAGCAAATGCAAAATTGCGTAGCTTTTTTATGAAATCTAACGGAAACTCTGTGTATTTTGTTGTTGGATTTAACAAAAAAGCTATGATATTTTGCATTTGCTCTTTCGCAATACCATTTGCACGAAACACTGAACTCCGCTATTGTATTGGAGTGATTGCAACATTAGATTATTGCGAGTTTATGCAGTAAAACTATTTCTAAAATTCTGCCACCACGTCTAAAAAGCTTCGCCCTTTTTTATTTTTATGTAGAAAATCCCGAGCAGCGCTGGGACCAGACAGCTAGTTTTTTTTATATATTTTCGTGTTTTTTTTATACTGTAGTCTTCATTTACTGTTCTATCATTTTTGATATATTGTCATTGTTTTTTAAAGATAATAGTCTGGTAGTGTATAAAGTCATTCCTAAAAATTTAAGGAATAGAAGAACTATTACAAAAAAAGCTTTATTAAATACATAACTGAAATAAAAAAAAAATTTATAAAATTTTTTTTATTCTTGGAAAAAATTTTCGACAACAGTAATCACCCGGCTCTTCCGAATTAGATCTTTTTTTTACGAATTTCCACTTTATGACAAATCGCGTGGTTAGAGCCAAAAAATTTTAGCACTGAATGTATGACCCAATTTTTTACTAAGAATTTCGTAACGGGATCCTTTAAAGCCTATATTTTGGGAATATTTTCAATACCAAGACTGTGTTAAGCCTATCGTACACGGAATGTAAAAAGCCTCATGCGCTTTTTCGTTCTGACGTAATTCTGACGTCAATACAAAGCCACAATGACCATAGCGTGTTGTGTGATAACGTCATAACTACGTCAGAACCACATGCGCATATGGCTTTTTACAGTCCGTGTACGATAGGCTTAACACAGTCTTGGTAGTGAAAATATTCCCAAAAATAAACGAAAAAAACCAGTTCTGGGGATTTTCAGAAGTTTTTGGGAAGCAGAGGTGCTTTTGCATTGGAGCTCCAGCTTCAAAGCAAATGAGGTCTCTATCTAATCATTTGCTATAGACCGGGGTCAAGTCGATTAAAATAAGGAGGTAAAATTTTTCACATGAGCTGAAATTTTTAAATTTTAATGAAAATCGCAATACCCGTGAGCCGTTTTTATCTATTTAGATAAATGTTTTTTTGTCCTATTAAAATTTACAAAATTAGTCTCTTCTTTGCCCTCAACTTATGAAACCAAACTTTTAACCAGTTATCATCATTCTTATTCACACGCCTAAAACCAGATTTATCAACTGACTTTCCCTTACTCTGTTTTCGTTAAAGATTCCTGATAAAATTTAAACTATTCAAAAGGCGGCAGCTTAAAATCACTTGCGTGTTATGGCCAATAATGTCAATGTCGTCAGCATACGCAAGCAACCTGTCACATTTATTAAAGATAGTGACAGACAGACAGACTTACCGACATACACATGCACATTTGAGTTGTGTTTTTTTGACACGTAAATAGTCCGTCACTTTATTGAAGTGATATTGAAGAAGCGAGAAGGCGTAATACAAATTTAATTTGAATTTTCCTTTATTGTTATGCGACAATATCGGCTAATTTACTTTGATCTGAGATTAGTTAACAAGAGATTTGCAATGCAAGACAAGTTTGTTTGAGGGAGGTATTCAAATCAATAAAGTAAATTTATGTATTCTTTGGCAGTGGCTTATAAGCAGTTGAATGGAAGTTCTCATAGGCGGATTGCACAGATTGTGGGGAACATGTTTAAAAAAAGAGATTCGGTTTAAGAAAAGTTGAGTTAAATGTTACTTAAAAGCTAAAATATATACATAAATACCTATAAATGGCTATTTAGCAAATATAATTTTTTTTCGATTTCTCTTTTCTAAACTCTACTCGACTCACATTTATTTTTCAATGACCTCATATGTATTGACAATATTCAATCATATAAAAGATTAAATTATTTTTATTTTATTTCTTTTTACAATATTTATGTTATTTTTAATACAAGAAAATCCTGTTTTTTTCTATGTATATAAATTTCTATAAAGTGCATCATGAAAGGATGACGTCTGGGAACCTTAAATAAATCGAAAAATATTAAATAAAAAAAAAATAACGAAAGATGAAAAATACATAAATAAGTTAACAGAAGTGGAAAATTCGACATGATGTAATATAATCTAAAATTGATTTTTAATACATACGACATTGATGATGAATATAATGTGAATGCTTATGACGATGACAATGATGATGATATACTTGAAGAGGCTGATGACGATGATGAATATCAATAAAATGCCTTACATCGTTATCTGCATTTTACTAGAAATTATATCTGAGACACAATCTATATCTTTCAGTAATAATAATCTTTAATATTTTACTTTCAATTTCAATTGCCACAGCACAAGGAGCTGTGACAGATGACGATGATGATGATGGTGGTGAGGATGGCAGAAATGGAGATAATGATAATAGTTAAGCGTGCCATGTCGCATCATTTTAAACAACGGTATTTAATAGAAGAAACATTAAAAAAATACTTGTAGCACATTTAATTTTTCATCATTTTTTTTCTTTTAACCGCATATAAGCTTGTTCCACCAACTATCTATGCAACTCTAAAGCATGTAGTAAAATTTGACATGTTGGAAGAGTCTTAATAGAATGCAATCGTCAACACAAAACTAATATGGAGTAAAGTCCTGAATAAATGTATTTGAATATTTAATACACAACAAAAATCAAATGTGCATACAAATCGTTTGTATGCAACCATAATGACAAATGCTGTGCGGTAATGTTCGTCGCATCATTTAAATAGTGTTGTGAGGGTACCAACAACGCACTCGCAATATTATTACAGTAAGGGTTTGTTGTTTACTTAAGAAGTATTCCGCGTAGTCATTTTTTAATAAGTAATCATTCAAAATTCCAAGCGAATTATTTTTTAACTGATTATTACATTTATTCAAAAAACTAAGAGCACATTAATACGGACCTTCGGCTGCATTTTATATTGTCTGCTGATTACGTTAAAGTATTCTGTACGTAAAATTAATAGCCAATCCCACGATGTCCCACGTTAACGTTCGCATAGAAAATTACATTTAAAACAAAACCAATTTTTAGAAGAAGAAAAACATGCATTATGTTTAAACAGTAAAAATTCCCATTCTATTTGTTCAATTATTTTGTTAAATACATCAAATTTGTAAAGTTTAAGATTTATTTGCAAAACAAAAGGGTCAGTACAAGAAAGGTAAAACTAACAGGTGTAAAGGGGTAGTAAATATTAATATTATCTCCCTCTCTCTGTCTCTCTCTCTCATTCTCTCTCTCTCTCTCTGCCATTTGGAACACAGAGCGGACAGGTGTCTGGATTTGTTAAATGATGTTAAATGATGAAACAGAACTGGGGCTGAACGATGTTTTCCATACAGTTTGACATAAAATTATGCCAGAGAAATAAAATCAATTTTATTTTGAAAACGTTTTTTCTAATACTCTCACATAGAGATAATTATTCTAACAACAATGCTACCATACTTTCTATTTACTTCATACATTTTGTAAACAAAGAAAAAAAAAAGCGAAATAAATGAGAGACAATTTGCAGTTATGGTCGACGTTTTAATAATGGGCTTAAGAATTTTTGCCTGACTCAATTCTGTTTCATCATTTATTTTGAGAACGCTTTTTCTAATGCTCTCACATATAGGCAATTATTCTTCCAACAATGCTACCATAATTTCTTTCAATTTCATACATTTTGTAAAGAAAAAAAAAATAAGAACAAAAGATATAGGAAAAATGAGCTAGACTTAATGCTAAGAACACAACTGGGACGATTGACGAATTTTTGGCCGCGAAACATATTGATGTGAATTAAAATACACACAATAATAGCGGCGGCTTTGCAATAGATTTATTTCTATTTCATACGCCAGCGATGATCAAATCAGTACTAGGGGACCATGCTTCGGCTTAGTTTTCAAGTATTTTAGTAAATAAATTTATAATTTATTTTTATTTTTAACTTAAATAATTATTTTGTATTAATTTTATAGCGTTTAAAATAAATACACAAAATAGTGAGGCATAAAAATGGTTTTTAGCTGTGATGTTTTGATTTAAAGTATTATTTTTTTTCTTATGGTCATACTGTTTCTCTCTCTTTGCACAAATAGCAAAAAAAATTTCTTAACTACAAAAGCTGTTAGTTATTCGTCGTTAATGTGCTTCATACGACGAATTTACTTAGCGAATTTTTACTGAAAAATTCGACGTGTTGGGCGAAATTAGTCGTTTGTCCCAGTTGTGTTTCTAGCATAAAGTTACTGCCGACGTTTTAATTATGGCCCTTAGGTTTTGTTTTCTGAAGTTGAAGACTTAATTCTGTTTCATGATTAAATGTGAAAAAATTTTAAAAGAGTATAGAGAAAACAACTCGGCCTTAATTGCATAATCTAAATGCGGTCCATATGTAATTAAGATTTTGCCCAATTCATGCACAAAAAAATTCAATAGGCTTACGATAGATGTACAAAGTTGTAAATTAACAAACTCTTATGTTTTAGACATTTTTTTAAAACCAGAAAACGTTAATTGTCTGTAATCATATGTACTAATGTTTGTTTTCCTAAGACACCGAATCTTAATTCCAATCAGTGGAGCAATTCAAAATATGGTTGTAAAACAGTTTTAATTATGAAATAATTTAGCACAAAAAAAATATGAGAACTACTAACAAACTTATTCTTTTCATCATCTGTCTCATGTAGTATTTTTTACGAAATGTCTACAACATGATTTTAAATATAAGTTGTAAAAATATTTTACGGTTTTATGTTAAGGATTTGTTTTAACAATATTTTTTGCTCACTTTTTTTTATATGCAATAGTATGTTTATTTAAACATTATATATTGGAAATGATCTTTTTATTAATTCTTGTAGTCTCATACATGGAAAACATACAAACACAAGAGGAGTTAAGTCCGAACATCCAAAACGTTGTGGTTAAGGTGAAAAGATTTTGTAGTTTTCCCATTGCAAATATTTTGATGATGATGGTGGCATGTTGACTAGTTTAAAGTAGACAACTTTGGTTACACTGACGGTGATGATGATGATGATGATGAGGATGACTACGGTGATGACGATAAAGACGAAACAAAATATTTGCATGCCTTTGCGCTGGACTTTTAAGTAAATTGATGAAGCGTTTCGTTGATGCAAATTGATGTTTAAGCAGGAATTTTCATAGGACTTACAAAACAAAACCAATAAATATATATCCACACACTACATATTCTATACAACTTATACGTAGTAGACTCTGGTAGTACAACTAACTGCTAAATTTTCTTTCTGAGTTTAATCAAGCAGTGGATCCCCTTAAAATTGGAAACAGCAAGTGTTCGAATAATAACGTAAATACTTGGGTGGAGTTAATTTATGAAATAATTTAGTCATAAGCGAACAGAAATCACCCATATTTATAAGGGGCAGTGTGGCCAGGTCTAAAATATTTTTACAGCTAAATCTGGCATTAGACAAGGCCAAAAAGGTTTAAAATGATTTAATAAAATGCTACAAATAATGCAAATTTTTTTTTTTGAAGATTTTAGTAAAAAATTTATTACAAGTTTATTTTAATCGAAACTAAATACATTTTTGTGACTAATTTTTGAACGAAATTAAAATAAATGGTTATATTTAAACAAGTGGATAGATCTTGGTAAAGCACATTAATATGAAGCACAAATAGTTGGGATTAAATTCTAAATTAGGGGCCTGCAGACCCCTGATAGGTGCTAAATTTAAACGATTTATTTTTATTATACACATATTTTTTTAAGATCATTTGATTTTTATAGTTTAAGAAAAGTTGAAGCTTTAGAATTATTAGTTTTCCAGCAGTTTAGAGCCAACAATTTTTTTCACAAATTTACACTATTGAATTTTTATCTCATAGTGTTTTCACAGCAAAAGTTTTAACACAAAATTTGGTTTTAACGTTAAAACCAATCCTTAAAACCTGGTTTTACCATACAAAATAATTTTGTTAAAACCATCCTAAAACCTTTTTTGATTTGGTTTTTTGGTAATTTTCGAGTACTTCACTTCGTATAATTAGTTCCATAATTTTAAAAAATTCACTAACGATATATAAAATAATTTCTATTTTGGAACGCATTAGCAAAATTTCTTATTTTTTCATACAAACGAAAACAGCTGCTGTACAGTTTGCCAAAAAAATGTTATTAAAAAAAAAAAATTACCGCAGGAAATACACTTATTTCTTCGAAAAATTTATTTCTATTGCCAGCAAGTTTATTAGACAAACTGTGAGTTAAACCCTGATTTAATAAAATTTGTAATGTGAACGCAAAATCAGCTGTTCATAGTTTTAATGTTAAAACCAGGTTTTAACTTTTGGTGTGAAAACACTATAATACAAAGTGAAATTTTCTTGTACTTTTATATCGTTATATCAAAGGGCATATAATATTTACAATCAAGACGATAAGAGCATTTCTAATATTCCCAAAATATTCTATTTATTTAACAAGACAGTTTATTAACATAAAAATTATCCCTTTTCATACGAAATTATTTTAGGTACACTGAACCAAAAAGTGTTCATAATATTAACGAACTACGTTTATTAAAATAATTTTCGTTGGCTCAATGAGTTATCGTTAATATAATGGAAAATAAAATAACCCAAATATTTTAATTTACGTACCATTCATTGACTCAATGAACATGCATTTGTTAAATATTTCGTTAAAATTGGTTTATAATGGAAATGTACAATTTGGTATAATAATGAATGTTCTTAAAAATTAATAAATCTTTCATTTGGCAAACGAATAGTTCATTAAAATTAACCAGTTCATATGTCGACTGAATTCAAAAGTACATAAATGTTAATAAAATGTTCGTGGAGCTAATCAAACATTTATTGAGTCATATCAACACAAAAACGAGTGAATTTTATAATTTATTCGTTGTCCCGTGCAACTCATACGTTTACTTTAATAAAGTGTTCATTGAGGTAAGAAGTGATTAAACAAGTGCTTGTAACATGAATGCACGCCAATTCTACGAACTGTTCGCTATCGTAACCAACTTGTACGTTAA
Organism: Pollenia amentaria; assembly: GCA_943735925.1. Taxonomy (NCBI): domain Eukaryota; kingdom Metazoa; phylum Arthropoda; class Insecta; order Diptera; family Polleniidae; genus Pollenia; species Pollenia amentaria. The sequence continues at coordinate 202,361,804 of OX031009.1, read as the reverse complement.
AATTAATAAAGTGTTCAGTTAACGAACCCTTCATTAAAAATTATCCCCACGCATAAAAGTTACAAATGATTTGTTGGCCTAACGAATTAGTACGTTGAAGTCAAAAAAGTTTCATGAGGGTAACGTAACGTTTGTAAAGTTGATTTTTAAAACAGTGTTAGTTTCAAATTTTTTGGCATTTCTTGTTTTACTTCTCGTCGAACTGGTTCTTTTTAAGATATTATATGAAAAAAATATTGCAGTGTAAAATAAAATTTTATAATAAATTAATTACAATTAAAATTTTCTCAAATAACAGGGGAAAAGTTAGTTAAATTAAATAAAATGATTTGCTATCTGTGCAAAAGAAAATTAATTTCGGTGGATTGGCTAAAAGTTCATTAAGTACGTACAGTACTTTTAGATGTATTGAATATTCTTGTGTTCAAGTGTTGGAAAATTTATGGCTGAAATTTTTTAGAAAATGGCCACAATACAAATCTCCATCTGGTCAAAGATTGGTAACTGTTAAAAAATTTTTTTTTTAATATCTGCTTTAAAATATATCTGTGCCAATATTCAAGAGTACCTTTAGTTGATATAAGTAAAAATTTAGGTTATTACAAATATAAAATGTGTAAAATGTTTTCTATTTATGTACTAAAAATGTTTGTAAACATTTTTTTTGAGCCTCTATTAACTGCCTGTACAACAAAAGAATTTTGTATGAAAACTATTTTTAAAACTGATAGTTTTTCATAGAAATTTTCTATGGGAACGTTGAGCAGTCAGTAAAGTTGCTACTAATACGATAATATACAGGCTTAGTATTACATATATTTTTAATTTAATGTATATAATATATATGTATATAGGTTAACCTGCACTTCAGATTTTTGTATAGTACTACATCTGTATTGGACAACTGGGATTCAGTACATGAAAAATTGCTGAACTTTTTGTTAGAAAACCGGCATATCAAGGAAAAAACCATTAAACGAGTGGTAAATAATATAAAATCAACCGATTTAAGTGAAAGTAAGTCAAAAAACTTAACTAAAATATTCAAACTATTATCGCTTATTACTAAATTCTATTAAGAGTTAAACATTGCAACAAAAACTTTTATTTTTAATACTAATAACAAAAACAAAATTGAACATAAAATATAAGCATTCAATAATTGTCATATTCTTATATTATTTTTGAAGACAGTCGAGATGCGGCAATGCTTTGGGCTTTGCATGGTTACCTGATTCCTACAATGAAATTCGTGGAAAAAAATCAAAAATTAAAATTAATAATAAAAACTTTTTAAAAATAATAAATAAACTTTATACAATAATATGAATTTCATAATATATATACCATAATAAATTTGCAAAACTTTTGCAAAAATATATATGTAAATTTCAATTATTAGTTTTTTTTTTGGATTTTATAGGGGGTTACAGAAGTGAATTGTGAGGGGGCATTGGTATAATGTTGCGAGGAAAAATTTAAAAAAAAAAATACATTGAGACAATGTACTGTGTTCGTTGAGCCAACAAATTTGTAAAACAAAATTATTCGTTAAATTAACGAAAAGGTTTACTGAATTAACGAATAAGTTCATTCGTTATATTTTTGAATAATTTAATGTACTGCTCATTATATTAACGAACAGTACATTAAATTATTTAAAAAAATCTTTTAAAGAACAGTTATTCGTTGTCACAACGAACCAATTCATTGGACGAACATTAATAAATTTTTCGTTTGCTCAACGGACATTTTCGTTGTCTCCACGTACCTTTTTGGTTCACTGTACAATTATTTTTAGTCAAAATTTAATTTAATTTATAAAAAAAAATTAGTAAAATCAATAAAACTAATCGTCCAAATGTTTAAAATAAATTATACTAAAAAAACGCTAAAAAAATTTTCCAAAAATGCAAAATAAAATGCCAAGTGCTAAATGAAAATTTTGCAGCTAAATAAAAATTTTTAATTCTAAATTTAGCTGAATGGCCACACTGTTAAGGGGCTTGAATAAAAATGTATCGAAAAATAATAAGTAACAAATCAGTCATTCAATATATCTCAAACATCGATTAAAATCGCTTAAATCGAATTATGAAATTTTTTAAATTACAAAAAAATCGCTTAGGTGGAAAAAATTTAACAAATTCGCTTAAATTAAAACATTTTATTTACATCAATAACAAATTCTGCACTTAGTTTTTTTCTATCAGCTCGACTTTTCGCGATATACCGTTATGATCAAAATTATGACATTTCCGCTACTTACTCGTATATTGGAGTAACTTGAAAACGGTTCACCATATTCAGTTAAAAAAAAAATCAAAATTCGTCAACAATATTATCCTTAAGTCGTGCGTACATTAGCTTTACATTTGCCCAGTAGTTTCTGAGACATCGTTGAAGTTTTGAAAAGAATTACAATTTTATACAAAAAAAAAAATTTTTTTTTGTTCTTTAAAAATTCATAAAAATAATCAGTTTTGGTCTAAAAACATTTCGTTAAATATATTTCGAATGAAATGAGCTTTAGTTCATCGCAATATGTGCACAACTTTTGATTGAATTCGAAATTTACTGAGAAAACTGAATGGATACAAATCGCGATATCCATACAAATATAAAATTTTTTATTGTTAAAAAGAGGTACCTTCACTTATATAATTATGAATAAAAGCGAAACGCGTTCATCGATTTTTATGATCTGTATATCATTTTGTTCATGGATTTTTCATGATTTTTAAAATTACAAAATTTAATTTTTTTTTTTTTACGTAAACAACCATTACTCATCCATTTTTTTCTTTTGAGATTTTTAGTTCGACCGTTTTTAAACATCTTTAAAAAAAATTTTTGTTTGAAAATCGCTTAATGTAGAGTCAAGTTATAATTTTTTTAAATTTTAAAATTCCCCTTTTTTTATAATTGATAAAAAAAATACTGAAATTTATTGTTGGAGGATAAGCTGTTCCTATGCGCATTTCACTGGTTGCTTAGGCCAGATCATAAGGAAACGTTCTCCTAAATAATTTTAGAATGGCCAAAGCTATCAGCAAACAAGACTACAGAGGGAATGAAAATAACATACACTCAAAAAGTCTTATTTGCAACGATATCAAAGCTTAAAGTGGGGACTGTAAGAAAAGATAAACTCACTGTTTTACTGTTGGTATTTTGTTTAAGCTTTAATATCGTTGCAAATAAGACTTTTTGGGTGTATGTTATTTTCATTCCCTCTGTAGTCTTGGTTGCTGATAGCTTTGGCTTTTCTCAAATTATTTAGGAGAACGTTTCCTAATGATCTGGCCTAAGCAACCAGTGAAATGCGCATAGGAACAGCTTATCCTCCAACAATAAATTTCAGTATTTTTATCAATTATAAAAATAAGGAATTAGGCACAACAGACAAGATCTTTTAATAAATACTTGTATTCCCAAAAACAACTTTGATAATATATTTTGGAAATTCTTTTTTTTCTATATTTCGCTTTTACCCCGGTTCCACTGTAATCAACATAACATCACATGCTATCATTGATTACTTTTCAAATGGTCAAATGTTTTAAAGTTTTAATTTTTTTTTATTCACTTGGCTTGAGCTCTTTTTTTTATGTTTCCTTTGCAAACATTAGACGAAAGAGTTTTTCGTTTAATTTTGATGACTATGACTTCAAAGTCATTGGTAGGCTACTGTGGCACGCAATACGTTTGTAAAAAAAACACTATACTCAAATCAGGCAGTCATCCAGTATTTCAAACTTTAAAGCAATAATAACTAAATGTTAGATTAGAAGAACACCACAGCCAACCAGGCAGCAGACAGACAAACATACATTTTAACGTTCTTTTAGATTTTAAGTCCGACGTTTTAGGGTAAACACATGAATACATGTGTACGAGTATGTTTGATAATGTTTGATTTTTATTATGAACGTATCTTTGAGTGCGAGTACTCACTTATTTGTTCAGTCACTTTTAGTTGTACGTATTTAAAGTGCCAAGTGAACAGTTGTAGCAATTTGTCAGACAAATGTTTTAATACAAATATGTTTATTGTGTTTTTGTTTTTTTTGGTATTTCCTTCTTGTGTATGACTACAAAATAATATAGATAGTTGGTGTTGCAAGCTTTTCCCTCAGTTCCTGCAACATAATGTCCGAGTGTGCTCTTTTGAGTGCCTGTGTGTTTGTGTTAAAGAAACTCAAGGTGTTTTTCATAATGGTGTTTGTTTTTTCACCTCAACAAATAAAATACAGAAATAAATAATAAAAAAAAGAACTGCCAAAATAATTTTAACAAATTTACTTGGTGTTATTTCAAAGAATCTCTTTTCGGCTTATTTAGTATTTTTAAAATTATTTTTTTTTTAACATGGCAAAGAGCATCCCTTTTGAGAAGTTTTTCGTAGTTCTAAGATTTTGGGAAACAATTTAGTTAAACCCGAAATTAACTCTACATCAAATTTAATCACTTTTGAAATGTAGTGGTTTTGTATATTTCTGGTACAAACTTTCTTGCAACAAGACTTAAAAATGCATTTTACTGTGATTCTTAAGCAAATTGGCTGGTTGGTTGGTTGGGTGTTTTCCATAAGCCAGAAAATAAAACCAAAGTTTGTTAACCAATCAAAAAAAAAAAAAAAGTCAGCATAAAATGTGTAAAAATTCCTTATACGTTCATCAAACAAAATTACTTAACTATAGACTTTTGACTAATAATAAACTCACGCCTGCATACGAGCATGTCTGTCTGATTGTCTGCCTTCCCTGGCAGTTCAGTCATGTGTTTGTTTGCCTGTTTTCCTACCAATTGTTACTTTGTGTGATCTTATTCTTTCGTAGTGTAAGTGGCTGTCATATGGTAGTTCGCACAGTGAGTAACAAAAAATTTGTTTTAAATTTAAAAATTACTTGATTTTGTAACAGGTGCTCTCTTAAGGAAGTTAATTTTTGTTAAGAGATTACTTTTTGTAAAAAGGCACTTTTTGTAAAAATGTACATACATTGTAAAAAGGTACTATGAGTAGTACGTTTTTTATTAAAAAAAATTTTTTGTACAAAGGTAATTTTCAGTATTTTGTTTTTCTTTTAAGTGAAAATGTGTGTTTTAGTACTTTTTTGTAAAAAGGTACTTTATTTTAAAAAGTTATTTATTTTGAAAAATTACTCTTTATAAAAAGATATTTTGTTGTAAGAAAAGAACTCCTTAGGAAATTATGTATTTTTTGTAAAAATTTAATCTTTACAAAAATTTACTTTTTATAAAAATTTACTTTTTGGTAAAAGTGGAGGTTTTTCTAAAATACTTTTTTAAATAAAGAAAGGTACTTTTGAAAATTAACCAGTCATCCCGTAGGATTAAGAATAGTTAAACAAAATTCTAGAAATATTTTTTTAATTTTTCCACGCCTCTGGATACCGCCTTTTTAGTTTTTTGTACACTGCGTCGTCATTTGTAGTCCGATCATAACATATTGCACATCGTTATGCAGGGCTTCTCTACGGCTTCATGTTTGCCTTTGGCGTCTTTTTAATACAACATAAAATATTGGGCTCTACTTGTGTCATCTCAGACCATTCTGCCCTAATATACACTATTTTCACGTGGCAAGCAAACCCTTCCGAAAATTTGTACGTCTTGGTTTAAACATACTCGCTTTATGTCACGCCCCAAAGGTACGACCAATTTTTAGACACACATTTCACATTAGGCCAGGATGATCTCAGTATGAATCAAAAGAATTTGCACTAAACATGTCCTAGAATTATAGGTGTATCAATGAAGTTTCTAGAATTGTAAAACAAATTTTTTTCCACGCCCCGGAATACAAAAGTTTTTGTTTCTTTATATAAAGTGCCGCCATTTAGAATCCGATGTCACCGTATCGCATATCATTGTTTATAGCTCGACCGTGGCTTAACCTTGATAAACGATGTTGAGCTCGAACTAAAAATGGCCATGCAGTGTACAAAAAACTAAAAGCCGATATCCAGAGGCGTAGCAAAATGAAAGAAAAAAATTTCTGGAATTTGTATTAACCAGTTTGTAATTCTAGGGGTTAACTGGCTCAAGTTCTTCTTCTTTTTTTTTTTTTTTTTAATGGGGAACGAACCATTTCTATGCATATACAGGTATGTATATGTACTTGTTTAGAAAGTTTCAAAATAGCCAGTAAAAATGTGCTCCAAATGTAGCAAGCCTTTCTGATGGGATGTCTATTTTGTATGGGAAGTTCCTGATTTGGGGTACTACTTTCTGCTGACGACAAACTATTTTTTTAACATGTACTTTTTAGAGGCAGTTTTTTACATGTATTTTTTTCAAATAAGTTTTTTACCAATATGCTTTTTTTGATCGATCTTATCAATCAGTGTTCGAAAATAAAAATTTTGTACTCTTCTTTGGTGCTCGGTACGGTAGAAATATGGAAAAGAAAACCGCTATATGTGTTTATGTAGTAAATATCTTTAAAAAACGTTTCTCTGTTCCTACACAATACAAATACTGTACTAATCCAACTTAATATAAAGATGAGAGAAAACCACAAACTTCGTTGTGTTCGGTTTTAGTTGTGCTCAGCGCCCTTTTGGCTGGTAAACACAACAAAATTTTTTTTACAAAAAAAAAAAAATACATATGTAGGCCTTAAAGCGCAAGGGGTTTAAGTGTCTTTTTTTAAATTGAGATTAAGTGCTCATATAAACCGTGTGCTTCAAACGAAACAGGTCTTTTAATTACAACAGCTTGAATTGGTCGCCATATCTCTCTTCCGGATGAGAATTCCACATTCACCTCTTGTGTTCTGAACTTCACCTACTAATTCCATACGTAATCACAATTTAAAAAGGCACTTAAACCTCTTGTACTTTAAGCCCGGCATATGTTATTTTTGACGAAGAAAAAATATTTAAAAAATAAAAAGAAACAAAAAGCCAACAAAAAGTTTTACAAAAACAAATCATGTATACTATATACACACAGTCTAATCGGGCCACTGTTGCCAACCGATTTCCAAAGAATATTGCTAAAACAGAATGAAAAATAGCTAGAAAATAGGTAAATTTTTAACGTATTAAAAAATTTAGAGATATTTCGCTAAAAACACGTTTTTGCAAATAACTTTTTTGAAATATTTAAGAATTTAGCGACAAATCGCCTTTTTGCAAATAAAATCAGTAACTTATGTTGAGTTTAAAAAATTATGAATGAAACAATTTGCTAAATGCTATTTTTGAGAACACATTTCAGGAAGCATGTAGAACATACAATCATATATACATACATAACGGGTTGCCCATGTTCGACGGACCCATGGGCCCATTCCAATCGACGAGGCTTGTCCACAGGCAACAATCTTTGCGTCAATTGAATTTTGTACGGGAACAAATGCAAATCAACGCGAATAATCCGTTGTAAAGTGGACCGAGCCATGCCCAACTGCTGAGAACGGCGTTTTTGGGATGTTCTTGGGAACCTCTCAACACTGGCTCGTACGGCAGCGATATTCTCGGCCGATCGCCTTGGTCGACTTTTATTTGGCCTCTTCGGATTAGAAAGAGCCTCACCAGTCGAAAATTGTTCGTATAAACGATTAATGGTGTTCTTAGAAGGCGCACTTCTCACATTTTTTAATATTTTAAAAGCACGTTGAGTTTTCACAATTGACTTGTTCTGTTGAATGTAAATTTCAACTATTTTAGAGCGCTCGCGTCGCGTGTATTGTTGCATGGTAAAAATCTGCTTGGACTGACGCTTCAAACGCGGTATGTCATTAAGCGATCTGACATCTCTGTCAAAAGTTATGGCGTTGCCAGATGGGTCCGTCGAATATGGGCAACCCTGTACATACATACATACATAGGTAAATAAAAAACTAAAATAATATGGCTTAGCTATAGGCCTTGCTGAGATCAAATTTTAATAAAAATTTCAAATACACCCTCTAAGTCTAACGTAATCAATAAAAAAAAGATTTGCTAGGAATTCGTTGACGAACTTATGCTAAATTTTATTTAAAACTTATGTAAATTATCATAATCGTCATTTAGAACTTCATATAAATTTGTGCTGTAGTAGAAGAAAGTAGTAAAAAAGTTTTTCAGTTCTTTAACACAACTTCAGTTACATTTTTGTACTTGAAATTAAAGTAATTTATATGAAACACCTTGGAAAGATATGAGCCATATGGAAAACGAAATGATTGCTTCCACTGTGAATCAGGCTTTAAAGTCAATTTTTTTTTTTTTTTTTAGAAATAAGAACTGGATATAAGAATTGGATAACAAGATATCAAATTTGTTATATTCACACAAGCACGATTAATGCTTTTTTTATATGTTTGTGCAACAGTTTGAGTGGTTTATTTGGTCCTTTTGTTTATATCAAAGCAACTTTTTAACAAAAGTGTCAAAAAAATTATTAAAAACGAACAAACCCATAATAAAATCGCTAGATTTGACGAGAAAATAGCCTAATTGGCAACAGTGAATCGGGCTTTAATCGTGAAAGTATTCAAGCAACAACAACAAACTAGTGAGAACAGTTTTTGTCCATCATTTGATTTGATGAAGATCAATGAAAGAAAAACACTAAAGAACATCAAAATATAATGTATGTATGTCTACAGAATCACTACAATTGTTCTGTTTTATAACGAAAAACAGAACGCTACATAATGTTTGTTGCTTTCGTGAATATAGTTGTGAACGGTATTAAGGGTTGTGTACAAATACACAAACACTGAAAAAAGAGATATCCGTCCAATTATGATAAAAATTCCCTCGGAGTTTTTTCCCTTCTCCCATTTTTCCTATTAAAGCCTAGTACTCTGTTCAACATTTCACGTGAAATGCTGTCAAAACTCATATGAAAAAAACTTGTGCGGAATTTTTATGAAAAAATGTTGATAGAGTTGTACTCTGCTTTTGTGAAAAAGTTGCGAAATGTTTCTAGCAACATTTTTTTTACAACTGCGAAATAATATGAGTTGCACTTATTTCACGTGGAATTTTAAGCAAATGAAAAAAGCTTAAACTTAATATTAAAATGAGAACTGCAAAACATAAATAACACAACCGGTAACAGGTTTTCATCAATTCTTAATTTTATTTTTACTTAATTTTTTATTTAAAAAATACTTTTTAGTAAAATACATGTGGGTTTTGTTTACATATGCAAAACAATGTCGCATACTTTGAAAGATTAAAAACGTCAAATTGTGCAAACTCTCGAGATAGGTAACATTGATACATGTCAAATTTTTCGCATGAAATAATAGATATTGTTGAACATTTTTCACAAATTGGAACAGAGTACTAGGCTTAAAATTCAATTGTGAAAATGGGAAAAGGGAAAAACTACCGGGGAAGTTTTATTCATAATTGGGTTGATAGTATTTTGGGTTGTATACTTTACGCAAAATAATGTTCGGTTTATTTTCGAATACTATTTTTCTCTGTATAAAAAACAAAAAATTTAAAACGTACTTTTTTGTAAAATGTTATTTTCATGTGGAAGTAACTTATTTTGTAGAAGGAAACATTTTGTAAAAACGAAATATTTCTATGGACAATATTAAAATCGCGAATTATTATATTAGGCCGGAGCCTTATCATGCTATCCATCGTCCGATTTTGAGAAACAAATCTGTACAATTATTCTAGATATTAAAATTCAGGATTTTGAGTTCGGGATTTTTGAACTCGGGATTTCTATATTCCGCAATTTGGAATTCGGGATTTAAAGTTTCGGGCATATGACCTCAACCTAAATTTATAATTGATGTTTTTTTATATCAACTTATTTGGGGAAAAAATTCATTAAAAAATTTAAGCTGATTTTTCATAAAGAAGAATTACGCTAAATTTAGGATCATATTTAATTTTATTCTTACGGCAATATTAAATTTTTTTGGGTTGACATTTCATTAAATAATTGGGTCATATTGCATTATAAAACAGCCCTAAATTTGGCTTAAATTTTTTTTTTTGGGTCCAAATTTTCTGGGGCTATATTTTGCTTTTTTTTTTGTTATCAATTAATGTATGAATATGTATTAAATATTTTTGATAAGAAACTTATTCTTTTATAAAATGTACTTTCGTTAAATATAAAATTTTTTTTTGGTATAATGGTACCTTTTTTGATAAAAATAATAACAGATATAAATTGTTTCTTTAAATGATACTTTTCGGTTAAAAAAGTAGATTTTATTGGAACAGTTTTATATTTTTAGTGAAAATGTACTGTACCCATGTTCTGTAACTTGTGTGAGAATTTCTCGCATCGAAAACATGTGAAACAAAATATTCCATCGTTTGTCGAAATGTGAAAAAGTGTGTCTGTAACTCATGTCGAAAACTATCAAAAGAGATTACGTCGTTACGTTATAAATGTCATAATATTCCACTCGAAGCCGATATGAAATTGCAGATGTTGTGAACGCCAGTAAAACATACGTTGACGGCGACCAAATTTGACTAAAATGCAAAATTTTCAACGACGGCGGCGAAAATAGAACCGTCGGCTACACCAAAGAATGTAAAGTGCGACTTTAATGTTTGTTGATTAGAAAATTGCTTTGAAAACATTCGTATATTTTTCAAAAATGTTGAAAGCAAAATAATTAAGCAATGAAAAAATCGGCCAAGAACAAAATACTTATCTCTTATGTGTTAATATTTATTGCATATTGCATTTTTAATTTATTTTTTAATGTTAAAATTTTTCTCACCCCGTTTTTATGCGTGAGTTTATTTGACAGTTCAATGCGGGAACTTTCTCACAAAAATTTTACAGACACACTTTTTCAGTATATGGGCGAGAAATTTCCTTACGTGACAGTTATTACTCGCCAAAAATTTTACAGACGCAGTTAGGTGAGAAAAACAGCTGTTTGTTTCAATTTATGGCATTTTTGTTTAATTTCTCACATTTCAATCGAAAAGTTTCTCGCCGCGGGAGTTACAGAACATGGGCACTGTTTGTCCTTTTTGCGAGAAAACAAAACAAATGGTGCTAGAAAAGTAACTTTCTGTTGAAAAAAGTTTTGTTTTGCTGAAAACCGACTTTTTGTTTTATTTAAAATAATTTTTTTTGTCTTGTTTTCTCAAAAATGTGTTAAGAGAATAATGCACCTTTTGGTAAAAATGGGTTTTTATGATGGTACTTGGGGAAATCCCAAAACGTCAGTTGCAAAGTAACTCGCTTTTTCAAATGCATTCTACAATGCAACCGAGAAGGAGCTTGAAATGTTATCTTTCCAAAAGTGCACCAAAGCAGTTATCGATGCGTACACAATATGCAAAGTGCACGTTATAACTTATTATACATTGTTTACTGTAACTTTTAAGTAAAGGTTGATTTAACGTTGGGATTGCTTTTCAATATGCTCTTTTACAGATCACGCGTGTTTCATGTTCAGTATCGTTTGGCAAGTAATCATGGGGACTTGAATATGCATCTTATTTTCAGTGAATGGGCTCTGGAAAAACTCAATGAAAATCCGGTGTTATATCGTAAAATTTTGCTTAGTGATAAAGTACATTTCTGGCTCAATGGATACGTTAATAAACAAGATTGACCTATTTGGGCGGATGAGCAATCACGAAGAGTACCAAGAAGTATCCTTACATTCATTCAAGATAACGGTATGGTGTGGTTTATGGGCTGGTGGAATCATTGGTCCATATTTTTCCAAAATGCGAAAAATCAGAATGTTACCGTCAATGGCACCCTCTATCGCATCACGTTAATGGACTTTGTGCTTCCTGAAATTTAAGCGCATGGTATCGGTGAGCTCTGGCTTCAACAAGATGGCGCTACGAGCCATTTAGCGCGTGAAACAATGACCTGGATGAACGTAGTCATAGCCAACATTTACGCGATATTGTTCTTTTAACCAATAATAATTATTTTTTTTTTTTTTTTTTGATTAGGACCAGCACTCAGGGGATGCCTATAAAAATGCAATGCATTGTGTTGGAACTAGGAAAACAGGTTATGGGAAGGAGGATAGAGGGAAGACCAATTTTCTCTGTAATGCGTTGTACGATTTACCGGCCAATCGACCACAAAAGGATTGGCTCTTGAGGTAAAACGTGTATTGCGAACAAACGTATGGGTTTCGGGAACCAGATCCCTAACTTTATCAGAATACATCCCATTGTAGTTCACTTTCAAATTTATGTGTTTTATTTAACATTATAAATCAAACCTCATGTTGGATCCATTTTTATATAATGGTTTTGTAGAAAAATTTAATTTTAATTTACGGTTTTTATTTTACAATTCTTTTTTTAATCCGTATAATATCTAATTTAATATCTCTTAAACATTATGCTGATCTAAAGGAGACTTTTTTCTAATTTTTTAAATTGAAAATTTGCATTAATGGCAGTAAGTTTTCTTTTTGTATATCTCAACGTTACAAAATTATTTGAAGAATAACGAAAAAGTCCTTCGGGTGAATTTCCACCCATTTAGAAAAACGTCTAAGTATTACCTACATCCGATTACATTTTATGTACGATTTTAGTTTACGAGTATTGTTTATTGTTTTCTTATTAAATACTATAAACGAAAAACCCCTGTATATTTATATTAAATAATCAGTATGGCTGATTTTTCACCCGAAGAACTTTGCTGCAACTTATTTTGGGATAAAGGTACTTAATTTTTAAAACAGGTCATTTTGCTGATAAAGGTATTTTAATTCTGCGTCGTTTGCTTTAAACTAATAAAGATTTTGTTATTAGTTTAATAAATTGTTCCTGTAAATATTATACTTGTTAAGCAATAATTCAATAAACAGCACAGAAAAATTATTAAATTTCTCCAATCACCAAATTTATTCCAAATTCATAATATCAAGCAAAAAAATTGTTGATTTTGCACCTATTACCAAAATGATTATATTAATTACTAACAGTTTTAAAATTTTGAAAAAATATTTTCAATAAATGATATTTTTAATTTTAATTAAAAAAGTGATCAAAAAACTTTACCATTTCAAACAATGTGTTAATTTATTTAAATAAATATTGACAATTCCCAACAACTATTCTACATGTTTAAATAATTTTTTTAAACGAAAAAATTTAATTAAGATTTTTTGTTATTTAATTAAAATTTTAATTGAAAATTTATTTCAAAACAACTAAAATGTTAATTAAATCAAAATTAAATTTTTAATTTTCTTTCAAATAATTTATTCAATTATCACATTAATAAAATTTAAATACTTTTTAAACCATTTTTTTAATTAATAAAACACTTTTTTTTGTGAGTTGCTTTTTCGTTTTCTCCACTTTTATCCCCCACTGTTGCCTGGCTTATTGTGTCAAATAATATATATTTTTGTTAAAACCGAAATCACCGGTCCATTTAAAGTGAGTACCCAATTATATATTCCACCTCAAATTCTGGCTTATTCTATATTCTTCATTTATTGTTGTTCTTTTGGAAACGACCAGAGTCTGATTATTTTTGGGTCAGTTAGGCGTTTTTTTCTGCACGTTGACAACAAAATTTACTTGGCCAAAAGCGATAATTCTTAAGATGCTGTGACAACTAAATTGCTAACTCCGCCATAAACATTTTAAAGCTGAAGCTGATGTGTTGCATACTCAAGAATATTGGCAAAGAAAACGGGATAAAAAAAAAGAAAAATCTTCTTTGAAAATGTTAGTGTTTAGCTGCTTCACCTCCAACTTTAAAAGTTTTTTTTTTAACAGAGGAACACTGAAATAACCAAAAATTTGATTTCGCTTTAAAATATAAGCCGCGAAAATTAGGAAGTTATCCGAGGGTTGGCTTATTTAATATTTTAATTTTGATATTAAACAATTTGAAGAAAATAAGTTGTACCAAAAACGCTATCAAGTATTGTGTAAAGTCTAAACTTCTTTTTAACAATTGTTTTACTATTTCCCCTACCCTCGTCTTATCAATTTTGAAATTCTTTCATTAAAGTATTATTGCTTCTTGTTTGCAGGCGTAGACATGATGGATTCCAATGAATTGTTGCAAACTATATTGCCAAGTGCAACAACTGCCACAGACAGCAACACTGACTAACTAACGAACTAACTGACTCACATCCAGGCTAACAAAAGGTAAGATTCGAAAACTTTTTATGTATAATGCTGGAGCAGAGAACACTCACAAAATGTTTTATTTTTAATATTGCTTCATTCTTACGGAATTTTGTAATTGCTATATTATTTTGTATATAACTTTGGCATTTCAAGCTGTTTCAGCCAAAAAACTGCCAACTGAACCAAAACAGAACTGACAAACTGAAATAAAGCCCAACTCTGTATAAATCTCTTGTGATATATTTTTGTTTTATAATTTTTGTTTTTTTGTTTTTACTCCAAAAAGTTAATAAGTGTTTGCTTACAACGAAAACAACAACAACTACAACAATAAATACGGCTCTACAATGAAAAGGTGTAGTAAATCAACATTAACAAGTTGAATACGTACTCGTACTTTATATTTATATCAGAGTTTAAAGGAGTAAAGTACATTTTGACAAAAGCTGTTTTTTGAAGGAAAGTACTTTTATTTACAATTTTAAAATTTCCCAATAAAGAAATAGTAAGAAGAAGAGTTTTGACTAAGACATTAATTAATTACTCTTTTCTACTAAATAGGATAATTGTTGGCAAAAAAGTTATTAAAGTTTAAAATTATTAAAAAAACGAGTCAGAAAGTATAGTCCGTCGCCCGACCATTTGATACCCTACACCACAGAATATAAAGACAAATTGTCGACACGTCTTACCTATTGGGGTCTTATCATAGACCCGCTAGAACCAAATTATGTTATGAGGCTAAGATTCATGTTAAGCGTGTTTGGGAAGGAGGTTTACCAGCACACCAATTTGTCATTAAATAAGTAGTAGATATAGTAAAAGATATTGTCGCCAATTTATGTCAATACCAACATTTATAAGGAAGTTGTGGCATTAAAACCTAGTATTTATATGGCAGCTATGTTCTAATATGGACCGATTTCAGTAAAATTTGGTGAGATAATTTAGACAGCCATAAATTAAGTTTGGACCAAATTTTATGTAAATACCAACGTAATAAGATGGTGTATGGGCACAAAGACACTATTAAGGAAAGAATCTTGTAGGGAGCCTATCTAGAATTATAGGCTGATTCTTACCTTTTTAGTAGGCTTGGCTCTTATTTCAATTATTTCAATCTACGTACCAAACTTTATCATTCATTAAATTCTCTGCCAAATTACGACCTGTACTTTGCGCACAAGGCTTACATGAACAACCAGCCAGCCGGACGGACATGGTTAGATAGATTCAAAAAGTAATTCTAAGTGGGTCGGTATAAAAACATTAACATTAAAAAAAAGAAACAGTTTTTAAATAAATATATTTTTTAACAAAAAGTATTTTTTTAATCCAAATTAAGATATTTTTAATTAATTCATTTATTAATGATGTGCTAATAATCCCAATTTTTGAATGAAATTTATTGTTGTGGGAAAGCTAGTTTCTATGCGCATTTCGCTGGTTGCTTAGGCCAACTCGTCAGTAAACTTTTTCCAAATACTTTAAAAAAGCTAAAAATATTATACAAGTAAGACCATAAAGTGAATAAGAATTTTAAACACTCAGGTCTTACATGTAACAATATGAAAGCTTCAACAAAGACACAACAATAAACCGTCAATTTTTCTTTCTTACATTCCCATTAGGCTTAAACTCATAGAATTTAATTTTTATTAAATTATTTTTATGAAGACAGGAATTTTACAACATTAAATTAATTAAAATTTTATTGATAATTTTTCATTCTGAGAATAGAACCCAGGCTTTCACGGACAAGTTGCCTAGACTAGTTTCGATTGTAACCACACAATCTCTTCAGTGGGGTTTGCCATCTTCACTCACTCGGCTATTGAAGCCAATGACGTCAATAGTAAAACATCAATCTTTATACCAAAGCCTAATTAAAAATATCTAAATTGGGATTAAAAATCATTAACAGTTCAATTAAATATATTATATTTTCAAAATTATCCTTTGGATTGCGTAAACTATATGGCATAAATTGGTCTCTGCCATTATATATTAGAAAACAAATGGCTCATGCCATACTTATGCCAATATTAATCTATGGTATTGAAATGTATTTAGCAGGGACGTAACAGTTATAAGATAAACGATAAAAAATCAGATTTAACAATTATTACGGATACATTTACGTAATGGTTATGATCAACCATTAATAAGTAATATATTTTATTTTGGTTATTTTAACCAATTGAAATGAGAAATATATTTTTTTGGTTATTAATAATTGTTATATAAACCAAAAAATTTTTTGGTCGAAAATAACCATTATTTCAACAAAAAAAAATTTTTGGTTGAAAATAACCATTATAAAAAAAAAATTTTTTTTTTTGGTTACTTCTTCAAAAAATCGACTTGTCTTACGAATGAAGAAATTACACAGTGCGAGATCGAAACTCGGTAATTACACTAAAATAATTCAACATGGCTCAGGAAAAAGTCAGTCCACATATAAGCAAGATATCGGTCCAAAACCTATATTTTAAACACAAATATGTACAACCTAGAACCTGAGTATGCCCTAAGGTCCTGAAACATGAGTTAACGAACTCTTTCGACGTTAAAAATTAACATAAGTAAATGATCTCAAAGAAGTTGGTTGGAAAATGAGATGTATTTAACTAAATGATTTTAACAAAGAGAATATGGGAACTTTTGCTTATTATTTAACTTTGAAAAAGTACACAAAAGAAGCAAAACGTTTTTTTTACCAAAGTCCACTGCATCAGCTTTGAGTTAGCCAAACGCTAGTTCAATTGTTATCGAGAAGAAGTCAGTCGCACAAAACACAACTCACTAATCTCTGCATAACTTTTGAGTTAGTCAAAAGCTAGTTCAATACTTATCGAGAAGAAGTCAGTCGCACAAAACACAACTGACTCAAATCTGCACCAATTATGAGTTAGTTTACTAGTCAGTTGTAAATAAGTTAGCTAAAAGTCAACTAAATGTTGAGCTAGCTAATAAAAATCCGACAGGGTATATACAAACTTGGTGACAATAATAAACCTTTGAAATTTTTGGAATTTTTTCATACATGATAACCAAAAAAAAATCAATTTTTTCGATAATTTTTATTTTCTCAATTAATTAGTTACGGTAACCAATATAATATAAAAGTCACGATAATGGTTAAAAATTCCCAAATGCAGATAAAGGTCATTTTTGCCTAACCTTTTTGCCCTCAAATAAAAAAATAACAGTTATCTTCGGTCCCTGGTATTTAGGCACAACATATTTCAATTTGAATAAATGAAGGAAATATTTCAATCGAATTATAAGGTTTGTTTATAGGCTTAGGGTGCATTAACATGTAACATCCTATGTAACAGATTTTTTAGTCTGCTCTTTTGAAGATTTTTTGAAAGTTAAAATAATGATGTTATTTTATA
The DNA here is from genome assembly GCA_943735925.1 of Pollenia amentaria. Classification (NCBI taxonomy): domain Eukaryota; kingdom Metazoa; phylum Arthropoda; class Insecta; order Diptera; family Polleniidae; genus Pollenia; species Pollenia amentaria. Next base: position 202,344,307 of record OX031009.1, on the reverse strand, counting down.
AAGCGTTGAAAAATAACTCTCCAAGTTATCTTGCAAATCGTTTTGAATTCGGTAGTTCGTCCAAAACACACACGCTAATATGCCCTCGTTTCAACACGCTAATGATGCAACGTACTTTTATTGTTAGAGTTTGAACTATATCTTACCCTATCCTGATAGCCCTTTTTCTCATTCTTTTAAAGAATTTAAAAATAATCTTAATTCAGTTCTATAATTTGGTGATGATGCAATAAGTTTTTAGTTGTAAATGTCATTAATTATAGTGCCACAAACAATTTTACTATAATCAGTTTGGCCTTTTATGGCTTAAAGATTATAAAATAAATAAAATTGAAATTGAAATTAAAATTGAAAATAACCACAATCCTAATAATTAAAAAGTATTTTTCTAAAAATTTTAATTTCATTGTGCTAATCCAGAACATTATCCAAATTTTGAGAATAAAATAGTATTACTCACAGAAAATAATTATAAACGTAGATTTATGATAGAAATGTTACAAATTATAAAAGTACCAACAATGTCGAGAATTATTTTAAGTCAGACACTGAAAATGTAGCACAAAATTATAGACATTTAATTTATAAAAATAGAAACGGAAGTTGAAAATTAATTTATATTGTAATAGATCAAGTTTGTATTGAAAAATATGTGTCTGTATTCAATTACAAAAATTCTTTAATTTTGCCACAATATAACAATTAAAATATTGTTAAATATATTAAAAAATTTGTGAAATTTGTAAAAGAAATAAAAAACCCTGAAGAAGGCACTCAAAGAAGTGCCGATATTTTTTATATTATTTTTTGGTGGGTATTTCTGCCATCTCATTAATACTAATAAGCATCAATCCAAGCTCAGTTTTAGTTGTGCCCACTTCTGCTTTATAATGACATTCCCAATGACCTGGTAGTACGCCAGATACCATTTCGACGGCTTATATTTTTTAAGTTCTCTTTTGTAAACCTTCTCAAATCTTTTTTTATTTTAGATTAAAATTAAAGTTTGTTATTTGCTGTTATTTATTTTTGATAACAAAACGATAATTAAATTTAAACAATATTTATAGGCATGTCACAAAATGGCCCTAAAGAACTTACATCTATACAAAAACGAAAATAAAAAATTTTCAATTTTATTTTTTTTTAACAAGTTTTGCTCGAGTTTTAGTTCACATCTGAGCTAATAAGTATAGAAAAAATAAGGTAATTTCAATGGTTTAATTTAACCAGACAATCTAACATGGGCATGTAAAATAGTTTAATCCAAAGCTCTGAATCTGGAGTCTAATCACCGCATACGATATCGAGCAATATTTATCGAAATTTTTTATTTTAGTATCATGACACACGATATCGAATGAAATGTATCGTAATTTGAGATTATAGCATTTGATATAGAGTAATCAAAGACACTACATCTCTCGAGTTTTCATTCGATACGTCAGTGTCTATGGTATGCAGAAAAGTATGATAGTTTACTCGATACCCCTTCTCTTCACGGCTGTTAAAAGTTCCAGATGGTGTTCTCTTAGAACAGTATAGAATTTGTTTTGTATTAGAGCGATCCAGCAAAACAAAAATAATTAAATGTATAAAATATTAAATCGTGTTGTTTAGGAGACTCTACAAAAATATATCAAAAATATTACAAAAATATTGAGGTGGTTGTTTCTCATACACCTACATTATTATTGACGTAGTTGTCTTGAATACACTTTTCTGCTCACTGCAAGGCGTGCACTCTCTTTGATCGCGTTCGTCATAACAACGTATACATGAAACTATAGTAAGAAAGTACTGAAAACGTGAGAGAAGCCGTTTGAAAAATAACGAGGAAAAATCCCTTTTTTATTTAATTGGTGTCTGTTAGACCACCACATCAGTCGCAGAGGGTTAATACGCCTAAAACCATAATAAATAATGCTATCATAATAAAATTTAATACTTCACAGTTTATAGGACCAGAAATCATACTAATAAGCTTAGTGCTGGTCGGTCCATAATATACCATAGGCCTCATATAACCGTAGCAGATATAGATATTGCGGTAAAATTTGTTAAAATTTGGCTTCATAGCGCCATAAAAAAATGTCATGAAATTTTGTGGTATACGGTCCATAATTTACCTTAGATCCCATATTAAGAAGCCCTCTAAAATAAAAGCTAAAACAAATTTCGCTGTTGTATTGAAATTTATTCTACTTTATGTTTTTTAATACCAGAAATCACTCTACAGAAGGTGGGATGACTGATCCATAATTTACCATGGGTGCAATATAAATACCATTCCTGAAAATCATTTTAGTTCGGCTAAAACTGTTACCAGTCATGATATTTTACTCAAGCTAGTTAAAATTTCTAAAAAGAAAAGCCGAAAAGTTTCCGATTGTCGGTTAACAATTTAATGTAGGTCTTAACCGCAAACGTTTTTATAAAGATTAATTAATAATAATATTATTAATATATTATATAGATTTTTTTTAATCCAAATTTTTTATATTTTATTCAGGTTAAATTTACTGCCAGGTCCACAATGTCGACAAGAACATTTCTTTCGCATTTTTATAGTCAAAACAATAATAACAAATTTAAATTTGTTTTTGTTTTCAATATAAATATAAGAAAGAAATGTTCTTGTCGACATAGTGGACCAGGCAGTTAATTTTCATTAAATTATTTTTATGAAGAAAGGAACTTTACAACATGAAATGAATTAAACTTTTATTGATAATTTTTCATTCTTGACTGAGATGGGAACTGAAACCTGATTTTAACGGACAGGTTGCCCTGACATGTTTCGATTGTAACCACACCATCTCGACAAAAGGGTTTGCCGTTTTAACACTCACCGCTATCGAAGGCAGCTGGCAGTCAATAGCAAAACATCAATATTTAAACCAAATTGATAGATCGAAATTAGTTTGTTGAATGATTATCTATTTTAATTGATTGAAATGTTCCTGCTTATTTCTGTTTTTCATACTTTTAGTCAAGAATTCTTATTGAAGTCCAAAGTAAATTTTTCTGTTTTTTATGTTTTATTTTTTTTTTTTGTCTGTCTCGTTCTTGTTGACCTTTTTCAGCACAACTTGGGTTCAATTCCCAGCTCAGTCAAGAATTAAAAATTTTCAATAAATTTTAATTCATTTCATGCTGTAAAATTCCTTTCTTCATAAAAATAATTTAATGAAAACTAAATTTAATGAACTTTAGCCTGAATAAAAAAATCAAAAATTTGGATTAAAAACCATAAATAGTGCCCACATTCTGTAACTCCCGCGTCGAGAAACTTTTCGATTAAAAGTGAGAAATGAAACAAAAATCACATAAATTGGAACAGACAGTTGTTTTTCTCACTTAATTGCGTCTGTTACATTTTTGGCGAGGAATAGCTGTCACGTAAGGAAATTACTCGCCAATCAACAGAAAAAGTGTGTCTGTAAAATTTTTAGGAGAAAGTTCCCGCTTTGAACTGTCAAATAAACTTGTAAAAACGGGTTGAGAAAAAATTTTAACACTAATATTTATATTAAAAATGAAAAATTGCAATGAATAATAACACGGAAGATGTTAGTGTTTTGTTTATGTCAGCTTATTTCATTATTTAATTATTTTGCTTTTAACATTTTTGAAAGATATACGAATGTTTTCAAAGCAATTTTTTAAACAACAAACATTAAAGTTGCACTTTTAATTATTTAGGCTGGGTTTTTGAGATCTTAGTTAAACTAGGTTTAGTTAATCTGAAAACAGATTTGTGCCGCCATTTGCAAGTTTCTATACAAGATGTTGACGGAACAGCTTAATTTTGCTTAAAATGTTGGTCTTTAATGAAATAATAAACAAATCACATTTCGCCGCAAAAATGAGAGTTTCAGGGTACGCTACTAGGTTTAAACTTAAACCTGGCCTTAGTATAGCCGATGGTTGTATTTTCTCCGTCGTCGTTACAAATTTTTACATTTTAGTAAATTTTGGTTTCCGTCAACGATATGTGTGACTGGCGTTTTCAACGTCTGCAATTTCGAGTGGAATATCATGACATTTATAACGTAACGACGTAATCTCTTTTCATTGTTTTCGACGTGAGTTACAGACACACTTTTTTCTCACTTTTCGAGACGCGATGGACTATTTTGTTTCACATGGCTACAGTTGAATAAAATAACCACAATACTAATTAATATATAAAAGTCATATAGAGCTTACTCCTGAAATAATCGAAATGTCGGTGGAGTGTATCAAAGATTCGGCACAGCCGAATATAGCACTAGTCCTTGTCTAAAAACAAAGTTTCTTCTTACGCAAAGGTACGCTTTTACAAAAAATATCTTATCTCTTTATATGAAAGGACTTTGTTACAACAAGTACCTCTTAACAAGAACTTCTCTCTTTTTTAACAAAAAAGTTTCTTTTTACGCAAAGGTACCTTTTTGCAAAAAGTATATTTTTACGCAAAGGTACTTTTCACATAAAAGTGCTGTATTACAAAAATTCCCCTTTCCAAAAACATATATTTAAAAAAATGTATCCTTTTACAGAAAAGTAGTTTTGTGCAAAAAAGAACATTATGACAATATACCCTTTTATTTTAAAATATTAATTGTCACAAATATATGCAATTGTTAAAAAAAACACTTCTTTGTAAAAAGATTTTTTTTCCAAAAAAAAAAAAAAAAAGCTACAGAAAAGTCTAAAAAAGTTTTCATTTACTTACTTCTCTGCTGTAGATACAAGTCTGTATTCATGGTAAATACAATAACTCTTCTGAGTAAATTTGTTCAGGGTTTGTTGTCTTGTGTTGTTGCAAGTATTTCGTGAATTTTTCGAGTTGTTAATTTAATTTAACACACACTCACATGGGATGGCAGTTGTTCTTAACGATTTCTGGTTGTTTTTTTTTATTTAATTTTTTTATTTGTCGTTGCTTGTTTTTTTTTATCTTTTTATAACTTTATTTGGAGTTATTAAAACGAAAAAGGACTTTTGTTGTTTTTTTTTTTTGGTTCTGTGCTCGTTGCTATTCAGAGTGTTTGTTGAATTATAACTGGAGAATATTAAAAATAAAAGAACCCTCATAAATCCTAGTCATAGAATGAGCGTAAACTTCTCCTGCTTAAGATTTCAAAGGTTTTTATGTTGCCTTGTTTTTCTGTATTTTTCGTTGTTTGCTGCATTTTTATATCTGGAAACTTTCGTTGAAACGATTAAATGCGGAAGTGTTGAAATAAGTTTTTTACTTTTTTCTCTTTTTTTATAAAAAAAAAGATAAAAAACAAAACAGAAAAATAAATAATAAATATAAATTGTGCATATGAAACAGACGTAATCGTATTCAAACATATGCTCAGAAGACACGAGTACTAGACATGATAAAAATATGACCTGTTAGTGCGAGTTAAGATCTTTGGACCTTTGACTGCCGGCAACACTTATTGAGATTTGTTTTTGAAGAAAAACTATATCGTCACCTTAAATACAAGCGAACGTAATAATACTTTTATTTTTGTTACAGGAAATCAATGAAACGTCAATGAAAATAAAGTATTCTCGTTTGAATTTCTCTAATAAAGTCGCCACTTGTGATCGCAGGGTTCTGAAAGTTTGAAGAAATACTTTGATAAACCGACCAGTCAATCAAAAGCTTCGCTTTTTTGTGTTATTACGTTCGTTTGCATTTACGGCGACGATATGTTTATGTACGGGAAAATAAACAACAATAATAGTTTTGAAAAAAAACTGCACGTTGAGAAAACACATTTTTCCATATGGTCAACAAAACTATTTTTAATTTTTTTTTTTTTTTTTCTTTATTATTCCTACACTAAATCCCGCGAAGCTTTTTGCTTGTCTGCAGGATACCAGAGTCTCTGGCGGGAATCGAACCCGCAACCCCGGTACTGATAGACTAGCTCACTACCAGCTAGCCTACCGGGGCACCCAATGAAAACATTTTAAACGTATTATGGTTACTGGAACATACTAACAGCCATTCTATGGTGAAAATAGTTCTCCATAAAGAAGCCACAACCATAAAATTGTTACCTCCTAACATGAAATGTTTTGAAAATAATATGTCTACACCCAGAGAAAAAATATGTTTAAATATGGTCACCTCCAACAAAACTATTTTTAAATAAAATTGTAAACATTCTATGGTTATTTTAACCATATTATTGCCATCGACAACCATATTATGGTTATATTAGTCCTCCATCAAGAAGGCACAATCATATTGTGGTTGCCTCCGAACATGTTTGGTTATTAATAACTAAAATATGTTTAACATTTATAATAGCATGGCTGATTTTCAACCATAGTATGTTGTTGTTGGAAAAGAGGAAAATACTATTGTTAATTTAAAAACAAATTACTGACATATTAAATCATAACATGTTTAGAGGCAACCATAATATGGTTGTGGTTTCTTGATGGAGGACTAATTTAACAATAATATGGTTGTCGGTGACAATAATATGGTTAAATTTAACATAATATTTTTAAAATTTTCTTTAAAAATAGTTTTGTTGGAGGTGACCATATTTAAACATATTTTTTCTCTGCGTGTACGACTAATAATTGTATGGCTGTTAATTAACAATAACATTTTCCTCTATTACGGGTGCAACATATTGTGCTTGAAATACAACTTAATAGAATAATAATTTAACCATGTTATGGCTGTCAGTGTACATAATAATGTTTAGGTTAGCCTTTATCCCCCGTATTCATAAACGATTATAAAATTTATCAATAGTTTATTAAGATAAATTTTTAGAGACATTTTTTTTAAGCCCATATTAAATTTAAGCTTTTATATGCTTAACATTTTTTTAAATAGTTTTATTTGAGGTGACCATATTAAAAAAAAATGTTTTCTTTGCGTATACAATTCAGAAAACAGTGGGTTGGTATACAACAGTTTTTGCTATCAATTTTATTAACAGATTACATAATTTTATTAAGACTTAATTTTCTTTACAACAATTTTTTTTTCTTTGTAAAACAGATATGACTTTAATTTTTTTTAGGGAAACGGTTAAGAAAAGCTAGTCTACCACACATTTTAAGCCCTTCGCCTACAAAAATTCCAAGTTCTGCCTGTTTTTCCAAGCAAAAAAATCACAATGAAAAAATAGTCTTAGAAGAACCAAGTGCATTTTTTTTATTTGGTGCAGAGAAAGTAGAGTCCTCTGGTCAAGCTTTGCAGAACCAACTGTCGAACTTTCTGCTGTTTACATGCTATTTCAGTATATCCCTTAGCTTAGCTCCACTGTGCATTTATTTTCACATAGTGACCATCTGTTCGATCCTTCTAGCCAAATGTTGTTATTATTAATTTTCATCTTTATGCATTTCTTCCGAAAGTTGCTTACCCAAAGGCTTTTTAAATATTTTTTCTTATTTTATTTATTCACTTACAATTTGTTATTTTTTTTTCATGTGTTTTTGTTTTAAGCCAACTCATACAAACAGTTGCTACGGCAAAAAAAAAAAAAAAAAATTACAACAAATTCACTTTGATAGATGACTGCTCTAAGACTGCAGGCTTAGAAATAATTTTCATTATGAATAATCGCCACACACTGGCTGTGATGACAATTTTTATGGTTACTTTTATGGTTGCAACATACCCGTACCCGTTATCAAAGTCTCCGGTACCCATTTACATTCGTGTTTGTACCAGTGAATTGTAGAATATAAATAATAAAAATTAACCACAAACTCGATCATAAAACTTTCATGGCAGAGCGTTTATGCTTTCATTCATCTTAGCTTGAAAAAAAAAAATTTATTAAATCTTTGTCGTAAACGCTTACGCTGGTCTTTTCCTACTTCGATAATCAGTTGGGTCGACTTTGGTGATGAAATTGTTCGGTATGACTTTTGGCTGGTTGCATGGAAAAATGGCAATCTTTATATTCGTGGTGTTGCATGTTTCCGTTTTTATTTATTTTTATTATATTTTTTTTTCTTTTTTTTTTTTTGTAATACTCTACAGTGCATTAAAATTAATTTTTCTAAAGCAACGAAAGTCGTAAAAGTATCTTTAAATCGTTGAAAGAATTTTATAAATGTTATAAAAGTAACTGCATTTGCTTTATATAGAAATGTTTGAATATAAAGTATTAATTCTTTTAAAAGTTAAAAGTATAATTTTACATGTGATTCTTAGTTGAGCATCAAGGTCAAAGGTGAAATTTAAGTTTGACGTGCAGCTAAAGCGCAAATTCATTTGGTTGTGCAATATAAGTTGAAAATCTTTCGATTTTGATAGATAGTTGTTGTAAAGAACTTTAATAATAAAAAATAATAATTGTTAAAATTGTATACACTTCACCTTAGGTAGAGCAATATTGACCTTAGACCCCTAAAAGTATATTGTGGATAGTGACGAGTAGGGGTATTGATTTAACGATGCCCATGTTGGTGTTACAATTTGCTTTTCACAAAAGGCAGATACGTTGGGAATATAGGTTGTTATATATATTTATAAAGGGTGTGTTTTTAGCTGCATGAGAATTAAATGACAATACAAGACAGAAATATTGTTTGAATGATTTTTTTTTTTTATAATCTACCCGATAATTTCATGATATTTATTTTTTAAATATAATTTTCGGCAAAGCGCTGCTTGATTATTGGCTTCTTATGCTTCAAGAGTTGCTTGCTTGTAAATATAAATCAATGACTTAACATTGCCTCATAAAAAGTAATCCAGAGGCATATTAAATCGTACTTCTGGAAATAAAGTTGTCACCAAATTGATTTTGCACTAAAGCGATTGTTAAGCGCGCTATATGACAAGATGCGCCGTCCTGTTGGAACCAAATGCCACTGAAGTTTAGCTTTAGATAGTGCTCGCTATTCACCGTAACCAGCATTGTCAAATTTGAAATTTCAAAACGCACCGAAATCGGGAAAAACGCGCCATTTACGGAAAAACGCACCAAGTTAAAAAACAAGTAAACTGTGATATTACATTGTGATATAAATTTAAGAATAATGTAGACGGAAAGAAAAGTGATAATTTACCAATAATAAAAATCAATCCCTGAGGAAGTTAGAAAATCCCAACGAAACGTAGGAAATATATTGATAAAATGCGATAAATTGTATTTTATTTAATTAAGAAGAACAAAAACAAAGACCTTGAAAGCCTGTCTATAGGTAACTATAGGAGAAAACATTTTTGAAAATATAATCATAAAAAGGTCGATTAATAATAATAAGGAAAATAAAAATTTATTTTTTAACAAATAAAATCTGGGAATTATTTCTTTTCATAAGCTACATTATTATATTCAACATATTTTATTTTTCGAATTAATTCTATGAGCTAAATTTCAGTTATGTATTTTATAAAGCTTTTTGTAATAGTTCTATTCCTTAAATTTTTAGGAATGATTTTATACACTACCAGACTATTATCTTGTATGTTCTTGTTACTTTTTTAACTTAGCTATCCGTTGGATAGCAATGAAGTATATTGTATGAACAATAAATTCGAAAAATACAAAATGTTGAATTTATTTTTTATTTAAAATTATAAATTAAAATTTTTCTTTACAGAAAACCAATTATCTACAACAACAAGGCCGTTTAGCTGTATGCATAGAATTTGGTACGTCTTATACATCATTAATTGTTATTTTTATTGTGGTCTGTAAAATTGTTAGAAAAATTGTTGCACTGTTGATTGAAGTAGTATTGAAACAGGTGTATTTTATTGTACAAAGATATTTTTTTCGCACACTGAAACAAAAAGTTGTGTTAAATTTTCTTTGGTGCCACCAAAAATGAAAAAACCCACCGAAATTAAAAAAAAGTGCACCACGCACCAACAAACGAATTTTACGCACACTATTTTAAAAAAGCACGCAAAAAGGTGCGAAACGTACCGAGTTGGCAACACTGACCGTAATAGCAGCTCCTTGTTCCTTTTGAAAGAAATAAGGTCTGATAATGCCGCCAGCATGTACAGGGTTACCGTCGGAAATTTTCTAAAAGGGTTACAAAAAGGGGATTTTTCAGAAAAAGGGGTCACAAGAGGGGTATTTCCAAGTAAAAAAGGGTCAGGGTTTTTTGAAAGCAGCATTTACCAATAAATCGGGCGCAAAAAAGGCATAAAAAAAGAAGGCCAAGTTTTTTATAAACAAACAAAAAATATTTATTTCAGGCTGATAGTACTCAAGAAACTTTTCTTTATTACTTAATTATTATTTTAAGTCACGTTTGCCACTTTAAGGACACATACAAGAGCTGTTTAGGCAGTGTTGTCAAAAAACAAAATGTTAGTTCTATTTCCAAAAAGGGTCAAAAAGTGGCTCGAAATAGTTAAAAATTATACAAAAGGGTAATTTATCCAGAGAGTCCAAAAAGGGTCAAATTGATACTTTAGTATCACAACGGTAACGACGCTCAGCGGTACCGCAACCAAACACTCAGTTCTAATGGATGTAATAGTGATTCGTTTACGGCTGCCGCCAGTGTGTTAACAGTATCAAACACTCAAATTTAATGGATGAAATAGTGATTCGTTAACGGCTTGAGGATTACACCGTCCGACAAAAAAAGAAAAAAATTGTTAGACACGAACCGGATGCCAAAATTCTGAAACTATAAATTAAACGGAGAAAAACAACGTTTTCAGTTTTTCATTTCGTGATCCTGTGTCCTTTTTAAAGGACTTCAAATTTTCAAAGAAGTACACTTTTCAAAACATATTTTAAAATACTTCTGCTCATCATACTATGCCAAATTTGGTGTCAAATGATCAAGAAGAGTTGTAAAATATTTTGTATTATTTTGTTATTATTCTTTTAGGATTAGAAGATGTCAAAAATGTCCTTTCAAATTGTTATCCTTTAATGTCCTTTTAGATTTCCAATAATTTTTTTTAAAACAAATAGTGCGTTGAAGGGCCAAATATTGAATACCACATGCCAAAATTTCAACCTTCTAGCTTTACTACTTAAGTGTAAAATAATACTTTAAATTTGCATTTTTTTATATTTTATTTTAAAATTTCATTCGAAAAAAAATAGCTAGATTATTTGGTACCTAACATATTTTTTCGTGGATTCTGAAATAGTTGCCGCTTTAAAAAAAAATTCAACTAGAATTGTGTAAATAAATTATAATTTTTCGTTAACGTAATAGTTTTTGCAAACGCGTTTAAATATGAAGTGCACAAACCGTAATAGTTTTGTGTTGTGTGTGGATTATTTGTAAATCGCGAAATATAACAAAAACCTTTGTAAAAAGGTACGAAGAATACTTTTTAATAAACTTAGCTCCAAGATTGTGGTATGTGCCTGAAATTGTATGTAACTATTGCTACGCTGGTGTACTAGGATCAAAGGACATAGGTAAAATTCGCAACGCAATGAAATACGTGTATCCAGTGGTATTGTTACGCCGCACAGTGGCGCCCGTAGATCAAGCGAGGTTGCAAAAATCAAAATTTTCATGAGTGCCGACGAAGTTTTGAATAAACCCATGTTATAGGAAACTTTTCAACGATTTCAAATATGCCACTCTTAATAATATCACATTTTTAGTTTAGAAGATATAACCGTTCAAAGTTGACCGACTTTCGGTTTTCAAAAAAACACACAATTTTTAGTCAATTTGTTGCGATTTCAGGTGTAATATCACGAAAAATAGGTAACGAATCGCCTTATTTTTTATTTGTATTGATTGATGTATTTATTAAATGTATAATGATAAAAAAAAAATTAACTGTTTGCTTTGTGTTTCTCCTGGTAAATCACTATTTAAAAACTATCCGTTTTTTCACTATTTTTCAACTTTGACGGAAAATAAACAAAAACTATATTTTTCTATATTTGCCATACGTGCAAAACCTGTTCTTTGATTATTTCTTTACATAATTCAAAAGGTTTTATCTGCCCGTACGTGCCCGTTTGGCTTCTAGAGGTAAAAAAGTTCAAAAAGACATGGTTGCAGAAATTGTATGGCGTCCATCCCTTATATGTTTTGACTGACAGTAGTTTGATCTAATAGTTTGAAAAAAACTACTCATTGAAATTAGCAGGTACGTACCTCACATAAACAATACTTTGGCGTACAAATGGTCAGGAACAATATTGACTTATGGTCCCTACAGGTAGGCACAAATCTTATTTGGACACGTGCATAATATCAAAATTGCATTATTTAGCCTAAATCCATATGTATGCAGGGAACAGGTAAATTTTTAGGCATGGTAGCATAAGCCTATATATTGCAAAATAAGCATAATGCCTGGATTAGTCTACGCCTGAAAGTTGGCGCAACAATTACTGAAACCATTAAACAATTTAAGTACTGAAAACATGGCGTTGAACAATTTAAAATTATTTGAACTGTTTAGAAAGTCAACCACACCAAAGTTTTTCACGGAAGTGAAAATTCTTCCTGAGAAGTTGACATTGATCAGCAAATGGGGCTGCGATGGATCATCCGGACAAAGCGTTTATAAGCAAAGGATATCTTTCGATGACGCTACAATATCGGACGGAAATATGTTTATGGCATCTGTTGTTCCTTTGCGGCTAAAATCGGATGATTCCCTACACTGGAAAAATCCACGTCCGTCATCAGTGCATTATTGCCGACCAATAATGTTTCAGTTTGCAAGGGAATCGGCAGAACTCATAAGGACTACGGTGAAGGACATTGAAGAACAAATAAGCAAGATTAAGCCTACAAAGCTGCAAATTGGAGAAGGAAAATATATTGAATGCAATTACGAGTTCCACCTGACCATGGTTGACGGAAAAGTCGTAAACGAACTGACAGGAACAACCTCAACAATGTCATGCCCGATTTGCAAAAAGAGTCAGAAGAACTTTTTTCAATTCAATTCAATTTATTTCATATATAATATGTTACATCTCAATTTTATATAATTAGTTGTAAAGAGTTTAAGATTAGTATCTTTTTCTGCTTAATTATAATATATTTCAATTAGTTATCATAGACAGAATTATATTGGAGGTAAAAATTTAGCAAAAACCTATCTAAACCCCTTTTTTCGTATTATTTTTATATTTTTTTTATCGATTTTATATTATTATTTGTCAGAAGAACTTTGGTAATTTAAACGATTCTACAAATGAGGAGAATTACGAATATGGAATGTCACCATTGCACGCAAGGATAAGGTGTATGGAATTCTTGCTAAAACTGGCATATACCCTACCACAAGAGGAGGAAAACTTCGATGAAAATACATCAATAAAGGATAAGGAAAAGATCAGAAAGAAGCATATACAGGATGGTTTTTTTGAAACAAGTTGGACTAAAAGTAGACTGTCCCAAGCACGGATACGGTAACTCTAACGATGGAAACACTTCTAGGAGATTTTTTGAAAATGATGAGGCAGTAACTAGAATCATTGGAATTGACAATCAAATCGTGAAAAGATTGGGAACGATCTTGGATGTTTTAAACTGCAAAGAAAATGTCAATTCTACAAAATATGGAGAATATGCGTCGAAAACTGCATCTCTTTTAGCAGAAATGTATCCACAGAAGAAGTTGACCCCGACCGTCCATAAAATATTGGCGCATGGCAAAGATATAATTGAGTACCAGCCTTTGCCAATTGGAGAGCTTTCTGAAGAAGCACAGGAGTCTCTTAACAAATTTTATAAAAAATATAGATTGCAGAACACATTCAAAGCATCAAGGGTAAGGCAAAATGAGGACCTCTTCAACATGTTGGCAGCATCTTCCGATCCACTTATTTCTTCCCTGCGGCATGTGAAGTCACGAATAGAGTTACAAAATAATTATAGTTTAGAAATTGTTAGTCTTTTAGATATACCTTCTCTTACGAATTGTGATGAATATTTTACAGAAAATTGAAAAAACAAATTTAAAAAAATAAATAATTTTTTTTTTAATTTGTTGGGTAATAATTTAAAACATAAAACCCTTAAGAAAAAAAATAAAAACAATCTAAATATGTAAAAATAATTTTTTTTAGTTACCATAAAATTGATTTTTCTACTAATTTTAATTTTGATAACCCATAAGTAGGCCCCTACAAAGCGTAGCACCCTTTCCAAACGCTCATTTCATAGGCTGAACAGTTATCTATCATATGCTGTTTAAACTGTTCAATTATCTTATTCGGTTCAAAAGATATGATTTTTGCAACGAAAAAACTCAAATGGCGCCACTGTGCGCCGCAGTGAACTTTCTGCAGAATGTTGTTATTTTGTCAGTCGTATCCGCGTATTATGAAGGTTAAATATAATAAGCGAGTAGGTATAAACTACTATAGTTCCGAGTCTATGAAGCAATAAACCCCAACTCACCGTCTGAAGAACTTATACAAGCTCCAGAAATAATTGACGAAGAATCACATTGTTACGATACACATGTTGAGGAATGTTCTATATATCAACAATTTAGAATCATTGTTCTAACGTAAAACAATTATATTATGATGACTTGCCAAAACTTACTGAACAGAAATGTTAACACAGTCTGACATTCTCAGCTGTCTAACCATAGTTATCGATAGATATCAGACAGCTAAAAAAACACCCGATACTTATAACATACAGTCCAAGGCGATTTCAACTACAGGCGGTGTCGGAACTACAACAATTCAAAAACAACAGCAACAACATAGGGGTTTTTTTGCACTGCATTGTTAGTGTTTACGGTTCGAAATATCAACAGTTCCTAACAAAACACTAACATATCAAAAAAAAAATTGGTTCGAACTGTCAAAATCAGAAGGCGTTTCGGCACCACCTGAATTCACCTTGATACAGTCTAAAAGAGATTTCTGTTTAAATTCATGCAAATTAGATCATAAATGGTTGAGATAAAAAAAAACTACAACAGCCTAAAATTTACCAACACTGTGCTACACGCAGAGAAAAAAATATGTTTGGGCATGGTTACGGCAAATATGTTTATTGTAACAATATACTGTTGTCGTATACAAAATATTGTAATTTTTATTTAATATCAACAATATTATAGTTACTGTAAACATGACAATGTTCATCGCAATTATAAATTTAAGTATGGTTCACTGAAAAATAATAATTTTTATAACAACTAAATAATGATAACTTTGAAAACATATTATATTCCTCACAACCATTTAATGATATTTAATAGCCATAACATGATAACTTTCTATACGTGTACTCATAATATTCTTAAGATGCAAACAAAATATTTTTACTCTAATAATATTTTGTTATCGCCATTTGTAAAATAATTTTGCATCAGTTGTGTCGTTTGTTTTACAATCGAATTATTTGTTATTCATGTTATCCATTAAAAAACTAAGTTTAAAGAAAGTGTAGGTTCATTAAAAAAAATTGTAAAGTGTCACAAAATAAAATATCAATGCTAAAAAAATTTCAATATTGTTTGACAACGGTGCAAAAATATTAACCATTGTTTTGTGTTATTTTAGAGAAAAAGAATGAAAATTCTAAAAAATAGTTTTTAAATAATTGCGACCTACGACAAAAAAAGGTTAACCACATTATGTTTAAAGTTGCATTATATACTGATGTGAAATATCTGTAACAGGTTTGCGTATCTGTAACGGTTTATGTTGCCAGTAAGCAAATAAGCATAAATATATATATATTTTTTTAATATTACCTATGCTAATCTCGCGAAGCTATACGCTTGTCTGCAGGAGACCAGAGTCTCTGGCGGGAATCGAACCCGCAACCCTGGCGCTGATAGACTAGCTCACTACCAGCTAGTCTACCGGCAGACCCAAATATTAAAAATATTTTTCGGTTTTAGATTTAATCTACATATTATTATGATTAACATGATAACAATATAATTACTTCTTAACTTATTATGATTAGCATGATAATAATATGATTACATTAAATTATAATATGATGTAATAAAACGAAATTAGGATTAAGGGAAAATATTATGATGTAATACAACGAATTTATTTGGTCACAAAATGATTCAAATATAATCGTAATATGTTGACTACAATCATGAATCTTATCATGATATGTTGCTCTTAGAATATGTTTACCACAACCATGTTTTTTCTTTGCGTGTAGTTGAAAAAACCTTGTTATACCCATCGGTTCGTATAAATTCAGCTTGATCGGGTAACATATCGTCGGCTGATAATTTAATTGTCGTATGTGGATTCCGATAGTTTCGAGTAAATTGAGTTTGAAGTTTGAACTCTTTTAAAATCCACATACGACATTTAAATAATAAATTAATTTTTTGGTCGTTTTATATGGAAATTTGTCGTATGTGGCAGTTACATACGACATTTAATTTGAAAATTGCTTCAGAAAACATCACATACGACAAACTTAACACTCCATATCTCGAAACCCGTATGTGGTATCGAAAAATTGATTACGCCAAATGAAAGATCAGGTCAGAAAACCTTAGGAATCGATCTTAACTCAAAACCGCAAAAAATCCACATACGACATTTAAATTATTAAGCGACGATACGGCTGAGATATGAGCAAAAAACCACGACTTCCTCTAATTTTGCCTTTAAGTCCTTTGTTGTTTCTTGTTTATCTGGAGAAGGGCAAGAGCCAAAGTTTGCAAATTAAGTACAAGCGTTGTTATCAATACCCAACATCCGACAGAATGTGGGATAACAGAAGGGGGCGTGGCACTTGCCATACAAAGACATTAAAGATGACTGTATATATTTTAAACCGAGCATCGACGGCATAAATAGAATTGGACAAGATCACTCGAACTGAAACTGACTGGAATCACAGTGTAGCCGAAAAAAAGAAAGACCTAATAATACAGGGATGAGACTGGCTTAATCTGAGAGAGTAGCAGAGGGGCGTACATGGGTTGAAATTAAGGCTGTGGCATTAGTTAAACCAAATTTTAGCTTGTCTGTTGATTCCCTATATTCTACTTAGGAACTACGGGAATTGAATAATATAATAATAATAATATATTTTTTAGAACGGTAAGAGAAAAATTGTTCAAATTTGGTACACATAGGAAGATTATAAATTTACAACGTCTCAAAAAATATTTGCGGGATTGTAGAAGTGGGTGTGGCACCTTAAGTAAAAAGACTTTTTAGATTTCGGCAAGAGCTAAAGATTCCAAATAAGGTACAAGCATCTTGGCTATAAATATAAAACATCCTACAAAATGTATGTCGAGATTGGGGAAGTGGGCGTTGCACAGAATAAATTTTTTAATATCTAAAGAACAGTATTTACATATATAACTTTCCGTTCTTATCGCTGCATGATAAAGGGTACACAAGATCTACAAATACTTTCATGAGTCGTCGCTTATATTGAGAAATGTGTTTTAAACATAAAATGAATTGGCTCTTCAATAATATGGTGAAGGGTATTTAAGATGCGGCACAGCCGAATATATAACGCTCCCTTCTTTCTTACTAGTACTTAAAAAAAAAATATTTGTTTTAATTTTGCTTATATATTCTCTCTATACATATTAAATTATGTATTAGGCCGGGTTTTTGAGATGTGGATTAAGTTTAAACTCAGTTTAACGTACTCTGAAACTAGTATTTTTCCGGCGAAATGTGATTTTTGTTTTACTATTTCATTAAAGACCAACATTTTAAGCAAAACTAAGCTATTCCGTCAAAATTTGATACACAAACTTGTTAATGGCGGCACAAATCTGTTTTCAGATTAACTAAACCTAGTTTAACTGAGATCTAAAAAACCCAGCCTTATTTGATAAATACAATTATTCCAATGGGTCCATTATATTGCCTACCTCCAGTACAACACCCTTTCCAAAATACTGTTTTCAAATCATTGGAATAATAATAATCGTCGTTTAGGAGTTTCAAATATAATCCATTTTATATTCGATTAAAAAAAAAATTATGAAAAAGTTTTTTGTTTTCTTTTGATTTTATATAATTCTTGCAACAATAAATTCTCTTAAACATCTTGTCGGTCTGCAGTTGTAAATTCGTTAGGATTATAAAATTATTTAAGCGTAGACAGTTAATATCAAAACCTTCACACACCCGATTACTACTCGTGTTAGTTATGACATGTGTGTTGAAACTGCAACCAAATTTCGCGCACATTTTCCTGTGATATATTTCTAATGACAACTTCTAATTTATCTGTAATATTTTACAGTACAGTGGCGTAAACAAGGAACAACAAAATAAGGATTAGAACAGACTTATTAAACAACACAGCAGCGGCAGCAGTTACTAATAATAAAAAATTTATTAAATTTATGTTTTAAAATTAATAATTTTTTATACTCTCTGTTGATGTTGTAATACCTCTTTTATGATTTTTTTTTGTTTTGAACCAGACTTTCTATAATTTTACCGTTTATTTTTCTAGAAAAACATTTTCCATTTTAAGATTTATACATTTATTTATTTTTTTGTGGTTCATATTGCTGCATGGTACAGTGGTATGGATGGATTCATAAATGTTTGTGCAAAAACTATAAGCTGTCGTCTTAGATAATTGAAAGTTGCCACCGAACATTATATTGACTGAAATATGAAATAAATCCAATTTCATAAAAACCTCATACCTACCGCCCATCACGCCTACCCCCATGCAATCCAAATCGATTTTACGCATAAAAGTTTCCCAGTTCCAGCAGAATCCTTAAAAATTTGTACATATGTACACCTTTTGGATTTCGTCAATATTGGCCATGCCCGCCGCCCATGTTTTTTCTATTTACCCTGTTACAACTACAACTCGAGTTGGAAAAAACCAGCTTATTGTAGGGGAATGTAAGAAAAGTTAAACTCACTGTTTATTGTTGTTGCTTTGTTGAAGCTTTGGTATTGTTGAAAGTAAGACCTGAGTGTTTAAAATTTTTATTCACTTTATAGTCTTATTTGTATAATATTTTTAGCTTTTCTAAAGTCTTTGGAAAAAGGTTTCCTGGAGATCTGGCCTAAGCAACCAGTGACATGCGCCTTGAATTCAGCTTTCCCTGAACAATAAATTTCAGTGTTTTTATCCAAAAAAAAAAAAAAAAAAAAAAAAAAAAAAAAAAAAAAAAAAAACATTGGGAATTTAGCATGTTATACAGAAATCTTATTAATAATAAATTTTGTATTCCCGAAAATAACTTTTGATAAGAAATATTGTTATTTATTCCTTTCATTAATACAATATGGTAAAAATAATCATTTGCCTCTCCTAAAAATCAATTGGTTTTGTTTCTAATCTAAATCTATGCATTTTGTTTGCCTCAATTTTTGTAAAACTAAATACTCAATAATTTTTCATAAAAATTTGTATGAAAATTGGCGCTTAAGCGAAAATTCTTTTTGCTATAAAATCGTAACGGCACCTGCTGTGACCATGAGATTTTAGAAGATGATGCAAGTGTTGCCAATAAATTCATTTATTAAAAAAAGACGAAAATTTAAAATGTTGTATTTTAATCTTTTTTGCGGTTATGGCTCGATATCTGCACCACATATTTTACTCTACGTGTGGCTAAACGAAAATAAGTCTTTTGTCTTAAAAATAATTTTGTAAAATAAGTACTGCAATATTTTATTTTAAAACGCTTTTTGCTAAAACGTTTCTTAAAAACGTTTAATGAAAGTTTGCCAAAAAATTTATTAAATACATTTGGGGGATTCACAAGATGTTCTATCAAGTTATATCGTCATAATGTTCTAAATAATATATTACAATTGTTTTAAAAAAATTGTATTGTTGTATTTTAAACAAAATAAAAAATTTAATGCTGTGTTTATTGATTTGTCATAACTGTACAGTAGATTATTTAAAGGCATATGACTTTAGAACTTTATGACTACCTTGTGAATCCCCCAATTGCATCCATGACAAGGTTGCAAAAAAGTGATAAAAGTGTTACCAAATGAACAATAATTTGTGAAATACTTTTAAATTTCGACGACGTTATTTTTGATATAAAAAAGTAAGAAAATTTATAATTTACTGCAAATTAAATAGTCTTGCCAGAATTTTTACAAAATAAAAAGTAAAAAGTCGCCACAAAATAAAAAAGGCACATAAGTCGGTGATAAAAATGTCTCACAAAAAGTCGCTAAGAAAGGGTCAAATTGTGACCTTAGCCAGGCCAACGGTAGCCCTTGTTCCAATAACATTCTGTAGTCTGGTACAGTTGAAACCCACCTTTGCATTGAAATCGCCTAATAAAATCTTAATATCTCAATAAATAGCGGCCCTAATTTTTAAAAGTTTTCTCTTTGTTCCGGAAATTTTCGAGAACTAATTTTAATCTTATCAAAAAATTATTACCATCTTGTATTTCGTTGAAAAATTCGTTTGGGGGGAAAGTCGGGCTTCATTTTTTGCTATTAAATATCAAAAATAAGTAAGTTTTTAGAGGCTCATAGATTTTGGCATATCTTCCGAGCGATTTATAACGGGATCATAATGTTTTTTTTTTTAAATTTATGGCAAAATTCTCTATTTTTCAAATATATTTAATTCAAATGGTACTATCAATTGCGCGAGAATATATGGATGCGTCAGAAGCTAAAAGGCCTAACTACCTTTCGAAAATTTTGTTACATTTCTATCTAGGTCGTTGTAAACTCCTTGAAAATTATTTTGTTCTTCTACTATTTAAATATTTTCCATTAAAAAAATAAAAAAAATCGGTATAGGGTTTGAATTTTATTGATTGTTTCTGGAAGCAATTTTTAAAACATCACTATTTATTTTTACTTTGAGATTTGTGGGGTTAGGCCTTTTAGCTTCTGACACATCGGGTACGTTCGTAAATGCAGTTGTTGCACATCAGAAAAAAATTAAATGTTCGTAAAAGCATCAGTTGTAAGAAAGTTGGTATCACTCTCATAGGTCAAAAGTTGTTTTATGTAGTGATGCCGCAGCTCTGCAGCAAATTTTTGCAATTATTGAATCAGTTAATTTTCTGATGCAATAACTTTTGATACAAAAGAAATCGTTTAATTTTTCTTTTTTTATGCTTTTTCTTGTTATTTATAAGAAAGCTGTCCCATTTTGTTTCAATATATTCAATAAGATTTGTCATCACTATTGTTGATAAAAGTTTTATTATTATTTTATGTTCGTTTATGAAACTTTTGAAATTTAGCTCGTGCTCAAAAATTCAAGCTTTGCACAGCTGTTGTGCAGTACAAAAGCATCAGTATCACAACTGCAACTGGTGATCATGCATCAGCAACAACATTTTGCATCACTGCACAGTTTTTATGCATTTACGAATGTACCCATCCATATGTAAGTCATTACTTGGTAAGCACCCTTGCATGGACTTTACCTACAATTTTCAAAAATAAAATGAAATTTTTCTAAAAAGCCATAAATGAACATTCGATATTTAAACATTTCTCTACAAAACTGCATCATTCGATTTTTTAAATTAAGAAATCGAAAAATAGCGTGTTAGACACCAACAGCCCACTGTGCATGGTCTCCCATGCAATTGGCTGCTGTAACCAATAAAGTTTAATGTTCGAAAGCATCTTGCAGCTCTAAAGCTGTGTACTATGCAGAAAATTGTTTATGGTGGTTGTTGGAGGTTGTTGCAGCATCCAGAACAACCAAGAGTAAGAATATTTTTTATACTTATAAAGAATTGCTAAATATTATTAATATTCTCTGATCATTATTTTTGACATGTTGCTATTAAGGCAAAATACTGGGAGTGCAAAAAAAACTATAAAAAAAAGGTTAAGACATGGTCTTTTATAAAATGTGTTTTATTTTATCATTAAAGTGTCACATGTGTTTAGATACATTCTCTGGAACACTTGTCATAGTGCAAATAATTAATAATTTTTTGCTATAAAGATTAAATACTTGTTTTGGGGGGAAAGTTGTATTTGTAAGTACTATAGTAACATGGTCTTACACACATATCTAATAATTAGCACGATATTTTTTGGTAAGATAAAAAGGAAATTCCAGATAAACTTTTAGAAATAAAAATATTAAGCTATAGTTTAAAAAGGTATTATGCGTTTGTTATAGTTTTTGTTGCTTCAAGAAATAGTCACTTTTTAGTATGTATATCAATCGACCTTGAGTCAGTTTTTAACATTATTAACATTTGTGTAAATCGTCAAAGCTGTGGCCACACTTAACAAACATTCGACGCTGCACACGTAGGCACTGCTTTTATTAATCATTTGTTTGATTTTGCATCACGTTGGCTAGATTCAACACCATCCAACAGTTTATTAATTACATTCGTCTAAGATTTTTTCAAAAATAAAGTTTAGTAAATCAACAAAAAATGGTAAAAAGAAAGTTAAAAGTAGATAAATTTAGTGGTCCCACTTTTTTCGGGGTGTGAACTAAAGGGCTGCATGAACAACTTTATTCATAAACACATTGAACTGTTTATTAAAACAAAATTGAGATTACTGAACAACCTGTTGTTTTATTCATCCTACTAGTAAACCCATTTAGTATCATATGGCAAACGCAAAGAAGTTGTCCAATGAAACGGCTTTTGTTAAACAGTTTTTACTCTCTCTCATTTATTTCTAAATACACAATAGCAATGTTGCCACTTTAGTAAATTCATGTAATGTATGTAATTTGTAAGGCATTTTTTTACTTATCACTTTTTATGTACTTCCAAGCAAAAAATATTGCTGAAAAATATTTTTGGAGTTAGTGAATGTTTTGGAAAATAAAATTAAATATTTTTGAAATTTCAAAATTTACATTGAAAACAATTAATTTACATTGAAAACAAAGTCAAATTGGTTTTTTTTTTTTTGGTTATTTTAATATTAATTTTCCTAATCACTCTGGTTTATATTTCCAAAATGTATTTCTTATCCTTCAACTGAATTTTAAATCAATGTGTTTTTACATGAACTTATTCGACATTTGTTCAATGGTTATTTGGTTTCAGAGTTGTTAATGTTTATATTCTCTTGTATAAGTGAACAAACTAACTTCATCCTACTCGCCTCTTAAATATCGAGTGCTTGTTGCTTTCATGCCTTAGTTATTCATGTTACTGAATACAAATGAAGCAAACACAAGATTATAATGAAGGTTTCATGAACATCATAATTAAGTTTCATACAGATGTTTAGTGTGAATATACCTTTAGATTTTACCTATCATCCATTCAAATGATAATGGTACATATGATGGTATTTGTATCACAAGCTTTTTTCTGCTCAAGAGAGCAACCTACTTAAATGGTTCCAGCATTTCACCTAGCCTATTTTCTATCCAAATGATATTTCAAAATAAAATTTTAACAGCACACAAAGTTTTAAAATTTTATAATCGTGACAAAACTAGACTTGAGATACTTTTATTTAAAAATAAAATCTTACTGGATAGGTCTATGTTTGGTCATAGCTCTCATATAAAAGCCCGATATCACTAAAAAATCAGCATGTTTAACTTTAATGCAATTGTTAAAGGCTCTATTAAATATGTTTCGGATTGGTCCATTAAAAGTCAAAATCGTTTTTTTTATATAAGTATGGTCCTCTCTTTCCCCCTGCAGTATAGAGCGCAAATATAAGACCATCTCTATATAACTCGATCTTGAGAGATAGACCTCAATTCATTCGAAGATGCTCCCGGTTGGCTCATTTCAAATTATGTTGAAAGTATTCTGGATTCGCTGGGATTAGGGATTGGCATCCCTAGTGTGAAATATATTGGAATCACTAAAAACTCGATTTTAAAAAAAATCGACTTAGGGCCACATGAGAATGATAGAATTTATGCTCTAAAATTAAAAATAATAAATGAGTTTTAAAATATTTTTTCATATTTCTTAATTGATATATGTATATCGTATACAAAAAGATAATCTCATTCAAAATTGCCGCCTTTGGTCTTCAAGCACGCCTTATGTCTTACTGGTTAATCATCAAGACCTAAACGCACCTTATCCACTAAAAAATTGGAAACAGCACTTACAAGTTCAGCCATAAGAGAATTAATGTTGGGGTATATTTTGTGGCAAACTATATCCTGTCAAACGGTTCAGGGTAAACTGACGACAAACTCTTTTGAAGCCAGCTTTGCGTTGTTTTAGCGTTATGGGCTGGCGCAAAATTCTGCTGCAAAGTTCACGGCTTGTTTTTTTGAAATATGATTGGTTAAATGGCTTAACAAAGGATTCCAAAAGAGTTAATTGGTAAATTTTGACCGATGTTTTAATCCATTGCTCATAGAAATGCATGTCAGTGACCATGTTATTAAGCACACCCCACCCAACCATGACTGCAGCCAGATGATAATCCTTTTCGACCCATGGAATTAGTTCGGATACTTCCTTAGATGACCGCGCATACGCCTTAGGATTTCGTTTGTTAAATTTTTGCTGCAGGGTCAAAACATGTTCATCCGTTAACAAGCTTTTTTTTGCAAGTTATCAGCAAGTTATCATACTTAAACAAATGACTTTTGAATCTTTCTATCCTATTTTTATACCCTCCACCACCACTGTGCTGAACGAGAGTATACTAAGTTTGTCATTCCGTGTGAAACTTTTTGATAATACTTCTAAGACCTAATAAAGTATATATATTCTGTCTCCTTGAGTAATTCTATGTCGATTTAATGTCCGTCTGTCTGTACGTCTGTGGAAAACACTCTCACTTTCGAAAAACGCATAGAAAAGAACAAACTTGATCTCAACTTGCTTGTAGTTATCCAAAGCCGTTTGTGATTGAAATCCAGCAACATCGGTTCAATAGGATCAGAACTATGAATCAAAATTTTAAACCACCACCCTAAAACAATTGATAATTTTGATACAAAGATTAACATAATTTGCACGAATTCGCTTTATACGACTGAAAATCATACTGGTAGCTTTCGTGAAGATCGGTTCATAATTGACCATAGGCCCCATATAAACCCTTCTCTTAGAAAACAGCTTAGTGCGCTTAAAACCGCAATAAATAACGCTAGCATACTAAAAGCTAGCATACGTCACAGTTTTATAGGACCAGAAATCACACTGTAAAATTTTTTGAAGATCAGTCCATAATTTACACTAGGCCCCGTATAAGCCCTACTCCCAGAAAACCGTTTAGTACGCCTAAAACCGTAATAAATAATGCTATTAAATTGAAATTCGGTACGTCACAGTTGGTCCATTATTTAACGTAGACCCTACTCTCGGAAAATATTGCGCCTAAACCCAAATGAAACTCACTTTGGGGAAATAATTAAATTCGCCTAAAACCATCACAGATATAGATATTGCGGTACAATTTCTTACTTAAATTCATATGGCCAGAAAAAATATCATGCAAATTTGTGAAATTTACTGTTAACGCTAAAACTATTTACAATGCTGTATTGAAATTTGTTCTCATTTATTTTTTGTAATACCAGAAATCAGTCTTCAGAATTTTGGGATAATGGGTCCATAATTTACCATAGGTCCAATACAAATTTCCCTCCTAAAAGTTATTTTAGTTCGGCTAAAACTTTTACAAATCATGATATTTTGCTCAAGCCAGTTCAAAGTTCTAACAAGAAACGCATAAAATGTTCTTATTGTCGGTCAGTTATTTAATTTAGGTCTAAACCGAAACTAATTTTAATGCTGACGTTCGTTTTTGTGAAGCTTAGTTAATAATATATATGTATGTATTTATCATATAGAGCCCACTCCTTTCGGTGGATGGTATGTAAGATTCGGCAAAGCCGAATATAGCACTCTAACTTGTTTTTACAGCTGTCGTCAACAAATTTCCAGTAATTAAGACGCTAAAAAGCCTTTTTTTGTAATTCGAAACATTGGCCTCTGCGTGATTTCCAGCTTACAGACTATGATTTATTGATTCCGGCCAAGACTTCGCTTATTAATTCTTGATTTGATGACTTGTTGTGTTCGAACTGTACGTGGAAGGACTACCCGGTTGTGGTCTTCCATATCTCCAGTCTCTTCAAACAATTTTATGCACCTGGAGACGAACATGCATCTAATCCCGTTTTAAAAATATCGTATTTTTTAATTTCACACTTAAAATGCCACTCCGTGGTGAAATCTGACGCAATTCGGAATTACCGTTGCAGACTACGGCTTTAAAGGTTTGGTTTTAAAATCCATATCATAATAAAAAGTGAGGAAGATCAATTCTTATTTTATAAGAGCTATGTTTTGTATTATAACAATATTTATGTCCTTACCAGGTCTAGTCCTTGACCTTTTAATAAGGTTATGTGTTTCCCTTCATAAATAATTTTTCGCTGAGCTTGTTTTCCTTTTCTTTTTTGTAACTCTTAATATTTTATATTTATGTCTTTTATAATTTTAACAGACTGTGGGTTAAAACTCACACATACACAAACACACACACACACACATACACTTTATGCTCAAAATATATAAATACATATAATTATAGAGCATCGACGCCGTCATTATTATCATCATCGTCCTCATCAACATTTTGCTCTGCTGTTTGTTCTTAACACCATCGTATTGCAGTTTTTGCGGCTGTTTGTTAAAATGTTCCCTTGTAAAATAATTGATCTCTTAACTCATTCTAGAGGAGAAGAAACAACAACAGCTCCCCAACAAAAACAACAACATCTTAACAGGCAGCACCTAGTTTTTGAAATAAACACCCTTTACCGGCAGTTCATTATTATTGTTGTTGTTTGGCTGTTGTTGCTGGAACTGTTTCATTTATTTCCTCCATTATTTTACTCCGTTTCGCCGTTTCACTTTTAAGGAGTAAAGAAGTATTTAATGAAGTCATTAAAAACAGCGCGTGTGGCGCAAAATAAATTACTTTGCGTAACTGAAAACTTCACTTCAGGCTTAAAAAAGAAACATATGAAAAGTAAAAAAAAATATATATTTAAAATGTATAAATATTCCACTTCATCTTTGTAATGTATTTATGCATGTATTCGTATGTATTTAAGATGTATAAGCATTAATAAATACATCTTCTTTTATGAATGAATATGGACAGGATCAAGCTCCAACAAATGAGAGAGGAAACAGCAACTTCTCGTTTATTTAAATGCGAAAATGTGCAAATATTCATCAGATGCACACAATTAATATTTATTATACAACAGGAACAAAAACAACTATAATAAACCATTTTAATACTTAAAACATATAATTTTTTAATACAACCTGGCTTAACACTAAACTAGATTTTAGTTCAACAACTTAAACGATTCAAAGGAAGTTGGTTTTAAATATTGAATTATACAGACAAATTTGCATCCAACATTTTTAAGATCTTTTCTTGCCAAACTTTTGTTATTTTACAGGAACATTCACTCAGTGTCCCATTGTAAACATTTTGATCATGAAATATTCTGTAAAATATCTAAAAAGGCTTGAACTTCACCCAAATTTTTTAGCTCGAGCTATTCTAAGTGATGGTGACCATACACGCCTAAGGAGAAGAGATACCGCAGGACTTACTCAAATAAACTAGGGCTAAGAATAGAAGAGCGCAAAGTCACGGTGGCTACACCCGCCTAAGGAGAAGAAATACGGCAGGTCTTATCCGAATAGAAGAACGCTAAGCAACATTTGTGATCGGGAATATTTTCGTCCGGCACTGGTAGAACCTAAAATAAACATTTAGAATATGATTTGATTAATAACACTGTGCTGGTTAAAAAAAAGACATGCCAGTGAATCCAGTGGTGTTAACCATTTTGTTAGGTTTTATGTCCTTAATATTTTCTCCAGACATACCTTTATCACCACTTATGGGGGGGGGGGAGGGGGGTTGGAGCTCCCATACAAATATTGCGTTTTTTGAAATGCTTAAATTAGTTAAAATTATTCGTCTTTGTGAATAAAATCAAAAGTTGTTAACAGATAGAATCTGGGAATTATTTCTTTATTAATAAGTTACTTTATTATATTCAAGATTTTTAATTTTTCGAATTTATTTTATGAGCTAAATTTCAGTTATGTATTCTACAAAGCCTTAAATTCCTTAAATTTTTAGGAATGACTTTATAGAAGAAGATACAAGATGATAGTCTGGTAGTGTATAAAGTCATTCCTAAAAATTTAAGGATTAGAACTATTACAAAAAGCTTTATAAAATACATAACTGAAATTAAGCTCATAGAATAAATTCGAAAAATAAAAAATCTTGTTGTAAACAGATTTTAATCGTTTAGGCCTTGTGTTGTTAGCATTTTCCTTTTTTATATGTCTGGAAAAAAATTAAAAGCATAGCTGCACTTTCCCATTTTTGATTTATTTTTATAAAACGCAAATTTTCAAATGTTGCTAAAAAATAATTTTTTTGGTTTCTATCGCGCATATGAGTAAAATGTCCATAAACCAAACTGTTTTTGAATTGTGCGAACATATCTCGAAAATCATAACTAACCTGAAAAAACTAACCTGGATTCAGCGTTCCCGAATTATGTTACAACGCCAGTTTCCCAGCTTGTCTTAAAAAAAAAATGTCAATTTCTAGCACAATGTTATTGTTAGTTTATATAATGTATATTTTAATGGCTCCGCGAAATAAGTCCCAGGTGCAATAAGTCCCAAGAAAAAAATTAAATTAGGTCCAAACATTTTTCATATAAATGTATGAGTAATTTAATTATGACATAGCTCTTATGACATAGATCTTATTTCCTTTGTGTATTTTTTTTTTTTTTTTTGGAGGTTATTTAATTTTTTTTGCCTGGGAGTTACTTTAACATAAAATAATAGCCACATGAAATAAGTCCCAAAAAATTTAACATGGGAGTTATTTTATTTTGTGTTTAGGTGTTATTTTATTTGCTGTGGGAGTTATTAATTTTCAATTATTTTCAATTTCTTAAAATCTTTAAACATTTTAATCGGATTTTCCCAAGGATTTTTCGCTCTGAGGTATAAAGCACAACGGCTTTGCTAACTAGAGCGTCTCTGCAAAGAAGGCCTTCGGCCGGACTCAAGACCCGATTCAGAAGCTTTAATTAGCGAAGCCGCGCCCATAGAAAAACATGTTTCAATATGGTCATCTCGAACAAAACTATTTTTAAAGAAAATTTCAATTATTGTTACCGACAACCATATTATGGTGGCCCCATCAAGAAGCCAAAACCATATAATGGATACCTTTAAACATGCTTTGGTTGTGGCAATAATATGTTTACATTCAACTCAAATGATACATCGTAACACCGATGTTACCATCGTCAATCGGCCACCAACATCAAGCAAATTGACGCCATTAGACTTTATTTTGTTAGGCTACGTCAAAGACAGTGTCTACGCGGATAATCTCCTATCTTTGGGGCATTTAAAAACCAACATTCTTCAAGTTATCGCCGAGCTACCGCCCGAAATGTGGTCGAAAACTACATCAAATCTAGAGGTGGCTATTTAGATTGATATGAAGAAGGCCTATCTCCCTGCCCGGCAAAAGATCGAAGATTTCAGTTGGGCCCATCGTTTGCTCCCCGAAAAATTACATCCAAAGCGGGTCAGCAGCAGAGGAGATTTTCTGAAGTTTCCTCATCAACATCACAAAATCTGCCTATTTGGTACAAACATTACCCATTATATGTTGATGGTATCTGAGACCGTAATGCCCCTTAAATGGGCCCACAAGTATCCTAAGCTCCCCCTTCTCAAGAAGAAGTAGCCTACCTGCCCTGCTACGGGACAGAGTCACAAATCTCTTGCATTGTTTTAATCCAGATATAGACGGCCATGTGTGAAGGAATTCACGTTCGGAATATGTTTGCAATAGCCCTTTAATGTGACTGACTGGGATGCCGACGAAAAGCTCAGGGCCGAGCGCCCCTGTTTGCTAAGCAGTTAGCCCTTTCGTTGCCCACATGGCCCTCATTGATATGGGGAAACACAATTAATTGAATTATAATCTCTAAACGATCCATGACCAACCTGGACTTCACCTCTTAAGAAGATAGTGCTCTAAGAGCGACCTGGCTATCCGACATTATAAATATCCTCAAGCACTTTGCCCTTCTCCTCAGACAGTCCCCAGTGCATATGAGGATAGCGTAGATCTCTGGCTGGAAGATCGAAGACTGTTTGTCCATTGGCAAGCCCCTTTGGGATCCCGGGCCCATACTGCCCACTCCAGTATCACCATTTTTCAAATCAACGGGGAACCAGACCTGATCCGTGCGCCCGCCCCACCAGGAATGGTCTGTCCATTGGTCCTTATTAGGTATAAGAACATTAAAGTTCCTATCAGACTAGACAGCATGTGATCACTAACCAAGATAGATGAATCGTGTTTGAGAATTTCAAGGATCCGCATGTGACCCACATATTCCCCTGTCCTGTACTCAGCAACGCGTGACATCCTGCTGGTATTCATGAAGGCCTGCTCCTTTACAGATATGTGTAGCGGAGGAATGTACAGGATAGCCCCTAAAGCCAGAGTGGGATAGGTCTTCATGGCGTCCGTGACAGATATGCAGATAAGGCCATAAACCTTACCGAGCTTTGACCTTTCGGTTTTTGTCCACCACGCTAGGGCGGCATAGATCACGAACGGTCTTATTATCGTAAAAAAAGAACAGTAGATCATTTTAGGCCTCAGCCGCCATGTCTTCCCAAAGAGTCTTTGGCTGGCATATATTTCCCTTGTTGGACTTCTGGTGACATGGGCTAACTGAGCCTTTCAGTAAAAGGATTTATCCAGAATGATCCCCAAGCATTTTACCTCGTTAGAGAATCCGATAACCGTACCGTTCAAGACCGGATCTTTAAGTCTCAGAACTCTACGTCTGGTAAGTGAATGGTAAGATGTGGTCATTTAAATGACGTTGTATTTCGCAGGTAATGGCATAATCAAATAAATGTTTCATCGAAATCATAGATTGACGTGTGTTTTATTTGACTTTACTTTTAAAACCGAAAAATTAACAACCCTTTATTAACCTGTTGACGAAAATTCTCCAAATGTCAGTGATTTTATTTACAATAAAAGGAAAGGGGTAGTCTTAAAATTGTTAGCTTTAAGCGCTGATTTTTCAGCATCTTTTGGGTATCGATTGCAGCTAGGAATGATCCTTCATCAGGCCTTAATCTCCCACTAGTGGTGAAAAATCAGTCCTTTAAAGGGATTTTCATGATATCCCATCTGGCTAATTTGATCACCTAATAACCGAAAGTATCTTTTCACCGGAAAAGCGAAAATTGCGCTGAAATACAGAAAGCATTTCCCGCAAGAAGTATACTAACGGAGGTCTCAACTAATAAATCCGGAGCCGTGCCACCGGGGGCTACTGACTTTCGTGATGCTATATAGGCTCTCTGGTCAGCCGCGACCACCAGAGATCGTAAAATATTTTTGGCTTGAAACAAAAAGAACACTTTTTAAAATAAAATGCACTTTTAATCAAAAGGTACCTTTTGAGAAAAAATACCATTTTTTGCAAAAATTTACCTTATCATAAAAAATTATTTTTCTAAAAAAAAAGAAAAAGAACATTTTACAAAAAAAAAATTATAAGAAGATAATAAAAAATATTTATTCTTGAATTATTAGTATAGAATTTAAAGTTCCTTTTTAATTAAATGCGTATTAATAATCACTTTGTGCCTGCTTCTTATTCCCATTACATTTTCTTCTAAAACAAATTGATATATTGCGTTTTTAAAAAACATTTACAGCATTTTGCTTTGCGATGTCCATAAAAATTAATTGGAATTTTTGTGCCCCAACCGATGCGTAATTAAATAGAAATAAAAAGAATTGAAAAATGAAAAAAAAATAATGCCATTAAATATTTAAGTAACATTTAACAGATCTATCATTTTGGTTTGGTCGTTCAGTTGGTTAAATGGTTGGTTGGTGTATTAAACCATGGAAATATTTATTTCCTTAATCATTTTTAATAATAATAATCATTCTTGTATTCAAACGCTGCTGCTGTTGGTTTTCAAATCTAAGAATTCCTTCTTTATTTGATTGATTTTGTTATGAATTATTAATTATGATTAATGCACCTGATGTTCGTTTAGGTTTTCCATTTTGTTTGCAACACAGACTGGTTTTCGGGCAAATGTGCGTATTACAGACTCTGTTGCATCGACATGATATTTTATTCTTTTATTTTTTGCCTAAGAGTTAACCATGAATAAGATTCTTAGTCATAATAAATATTTATATATTTTTGTTTTTTTTTTTGTTTTTACAATAAGTTTGTTTGTCTGTCTGTTGGAGCATTTGTCTGAATTTGAATTTCAAAATTATTTTAATATTTTATCGATGACTGTTTTTCCTTTAATATCCTACTGCTTGTTAGTTTAAGCTGCCTGTTTAATATGTGAGTGTTCTTCTTGTATTTATATGGTTCTCCATAGACAATTGTCTTGTAGAATGAATAATCACTTTGTGGTAGTATTTGCAAGTCAGTTAAAGACAGGTGCTAACTGCGCCCAAATCGATCAAGTGAAAACAGTAGAATACGAAAACTACCAAAAGCCACATTTAAAACAAAAACAATAATAAATGCTGCAACTTCTTAACCACAAAAATGATGATGATGATCATCACATCTTAAATTCTAAATCATACTTTCTGGATGTCTACCTACTACTGGCAGCATTTGAATGCTGCTGCGGTTTTTAAGATTCCGTTTTGAGAACATGACTTTAAAGTATTGAAGTCTTTTAAACCAAAATATCGTTAAAATCGCTTAGGAAATAGTTATTTTAAATAAAAATACTTGTCTTCTGCCTCAAAAGTTCTGCTTTAAAAGTTCAAATAAACAAAAATATTTAATATGCGCATAAAATATAAAAATCTTCAAAACAAAAAAAAAATATGGAAAATCGCTTAATTTTGAAAATATTCACCAAAATTAGATAATTTAGGGGAACTTGTCAACATCACTATAGTCGATAAAAAAAGATAAGGAATTAAAAAAAACTCTTAACTATAGAAAATAGAAATTTCTCAAATAAAAAAATTAAAAATCTCTCAAGTTTTGCACGATTTCTTGATAAAGTTCATTCGAATAAAACAATTTAGCTGCTAACAAAAATATGATATTATTGGTCAGAAAACGTTTTTACCCAATACGAGAGACAATGTCGCCGAAAGGATTAGAATTAATTAGGCAGTTATTATTTACATTCCAATGATATAAGTAAAATGATACCATATGGTCATGTTGCTTCTGATCGACTGTATCAAATCTGGTCATTGATATACCCACTCAACAAAACTTTAGAAAAGTTTCATTTGAAGCGCATTTATCTGTTGATGAGCCAATGTGTTCAACAAAAGCTCGAAATATGCTGAAACAGTAAACCTCATATGTGGGGTTTTAAACTGTTTGTTACATGTGTGCTACTTCCATCCCGCATATTTATATATTTGTAAAGTCGCTGCATTTTGGCTTAAGAAACTTTGAGAAAACTCCGTATTGCCACCTTCAAGCTGTTAGGTGGAAAAGTTTTTAAGAACAGCTCGGAAACTGCAATGGGGTTGATGTAGCTGCGGTTGCTTGGAGAGACAACAAAATCGCCACCCATTACAAAATCAGACGTTTGTATATAGTACAGTGATGGAAAATTCAGTACTATGGTACTATTTTCAGTACTTTTTCCTTTCAAAAATACCACGGTACCCCCACGTCCGTTTTAGTACTCTTTTCTTGTTATACTTCTTTGCTTAGAAATTTAGCGTTTCTATTTTTTTAACATTGACAACCAGGGCTGTGGAGTCGTCACAAAAAAGTACTAACTCCGACTCCAACCGCTGAAATTTCAACTCCGATTCCTAATCTTACCTTAATGCTAAATGTATATGAGACTGGTCCTTATTTGACTTTAAACTCTTTTTTTTAACGCAGTACCTTTTGGATGGTTAAATATAGCAAGAAAATTATTCCGTAAAAATTTCGAATCAATATTTTAAAAATTCCATCGCCAATTTCGAAGTATTTTAATTTTGGAAAATATTTTTTTCAAACGACTTACTTTACATATTTAGATACATATTTTTAAACAATTTCTTATTAAAATTTTTATTACTTATTCGTTTGTCGCATTAATCATTTAATATTATTTAAAAAAAAAAATTTATGATATATATGTACTTATATTTAAATTCCTCTCTTAATAATTTAATGAAAATAAAACAAGATGAATCAAAACTTGTATTAAAAATCATAAACGATTCAATAAACCACAAGAAAACTAATTATTGTAAAGGTATGGCACAAGGTCTATGTTTAAAAATTTAATTATCCTTCAGGCTGTGAAAAAATTTCAATATAAAAAGAGAAAAAACACAAAAATGAACTTTGGTATTCAAGAAAAATTCTTGACAAAAGTACTAAAAAACACAAGTAATGAAGAGGCGTAAATAAATTGAAAACGGAAAGAGTGAAACTGCAAAAACTCTGATGAAAAGAATGCGGTTATTCTCGAAACATATGAATTCGGCCCGAGTTCGATTCCCAGCTCAGTCAAAAATAAAAATTATCAATACAATTTTAACTCATTTTGTGTTGTGAAATTCCTTTCTTCATTAGAATAATTTAATGAAAATTTAATATGACGAACTTAAGCCTGATTAAAAAAATTAAAATTTTGGTTAAAACCCATAAACAGTTCAGTTAACCCCAAGAAAACTTAAATTCATTTTTATTAATCAAATATTTAGCATAATTTTTTTTATAAAAATTCAGAAGATTATCATATTGTAATCAAATTTAAAAAATTTTTTTGTTTTAATCTTGGCCGATTTTCTTCATTTTACGATTTAGCAGATTTTATCATATTTTTTTTAAAGTTTTGGCAAATGCTTCTCAAAAGGTTATGGCAACACAGCTTGTTGATTATTTTAATGTCAGATATCCTCATCAGAATTTTGCTGTTGAAATTGAGCAGCTCGGTCCATCAATGGCTGAGATATGGGCAAAAAAATTATGTATTTTAGTTTTTTATTTTTAAGTGTATTTTCCAAAAAAAAAAAAAAAAAAAATTGGTTTGAAAAAAGTACCAAAATGTTGAAAAAAAGTACACTTTTGCTTGGTGGTCAGTACCATATAAAATTTTCAATTTTCCATCACTGATATAGTATATACCAATGATTGATTCGGTGTTCTGTTATATGAGGAGTCGTAGAACAAAACGTGCCTTTTTGATTATCTCAAAATGTTGGGAAATCCAAGATTATTTTTCTCCCGATTATTATAAAGCATTAACTCAGAAAATAAAAAAGTTCCTTCCTTATCATAAAATGCATCAAACCACAATAAGTTGCGCCAATAAATGTTAAGGATGTATGATATTAAAGGACTTTTAATTTAAAAAAGCACGTTTTATTAAAATAAAAGTAAAAAGTACCCCTAAATAGTGGATATGGTATTAGGCGTTTATGCTGATGTTTGTAGCACCTTCAACTGTTGGTCCTTGACCCAAAAAGTACGTTTTTTTCTACATTAATTTTTTTAAGATTAAGAGGAGAAAAATTATGCAAATAATATTTTTTTCCAATAGAACGTAACCATTAAATTAATAAATGCAAGGACATCAAAAAACATTTTATAAATACACAGAAAAAATTATTAAATTTCTCCAATCACCAAATTTATTCCAAATTCATAATATCAAGCAAACAAGTTGTTGATTTTGCAGCTATTACCAAAATGATTATATTGATTACTAAGAATTTTAAAATTTTGAAAAAATATTTTCAATAAATGATATTTTAAATTTTAATTAAAAAAGTGATCAAAAAACTTTGCCATTTCAAACAATGTGTTAATTTTTTTAAATAAATATTGACAATTCCCAACAACAATTCTACGTGTTTAAATTATTTTATTTAAAAAAAGAAAATTCAATTAATATTTTTTGTTATTTAATTAAAATTTTAATTGAAAATTTATTTCAAAACAACTTAAATGTTAATTAAATTAAAATTAAATTTTTAATTTTCTTTCAACAAAAAAATAATTGATTCGGTTATCACATTAATTAAATTTAAATACTCTTTAAACCATTTTTTTAATTGTTAAAACACTTTTTTCTGTGTAAATACAAAACAGCACGTTTTGTTCTGCGGTTTCCCATATATTATATACTTACTGCCAGTAAATAAAATTTTGAAGTTTTGTTTTAAGTGTAAGTTAAGCGCGTTACTTTTGCGCTCGCGTTCTACAAACAGGTAGTTAATTTTTACCACCTTTTAGACATGATTATGTGGCACGGACGTAATTTTGACCTCACTACAAAATCACGAGGGCCATTGTGTGTTTTAAAAGTGCAGAATTTCTAACCCTTTTCTGAAATTGAGCGCAACATATAAAGCATATTTTTGAGAGTTTAGGACAACATTTATATAAAAAAGAACATGTTATACGCCTACAAAATTAAATTTTTTTTTCAGAAAATAATACCAAGCAGGAAGAAAGGTAACAAAGGCATCATTAATGCTAGAAAAAAAAGTTCACCAATAGGCAATTATAAGATCACACAAAGTGCTTAAAATTTGCTTAAAACAATCCATGTGCTCATATATTTCGAGATAGAAAATTTATTTCCGAAAATATCATTTGATAAACTGAGTCAGGATCAGAGCAGCCGTTGTAGGTTATTTCTAACCAAAATTTTTAATTTTTTTTCTCAATGTGGAGATGTGAATATTTTTTTTCATTTTGGTTATTTTTTTTCTAAAATAATCAATTCGTTTTCCTTGATGCACTTGCAATTAACGTTTTCTAAACTTTTAAAGTATATATTTACATTTAAAGTATATATTTACATGGGGGTTCTCGCGGATTTCGCTTCGAAGGAAGTTATTTATGACTCCGAAAATTGTGTACTTTTTACTACGATTTTCACATTAACTATTTGTTTCAAATGAAAGGAAATCTTTTATACTTTATCGAAAATAAAAAATCTTTTTTTAAAAAGCTACCAGATATTTTTTAAGATGTTTGTTAAGAACATAATTACTAAATGTGATTATTATATTATTATTTAATCGTTTGAAATTTTCAATTATTTTTTTTAAATGATCGTAGTTTTTGCTGATTTTAATAGAAGTAAAGATAAATGGTACTTAAAGTAGACAGTGCATAATATCCACTCGGAATCGATTTCAGAACATACTGAAAAAGTACACAAAAGTAGTTTTAGTGTTTCTAAAAATTTGAATAGAAGTAAAATTTTCTAAATTTACATTTATTCCAGTAGTATATTTTAATATACAAAGATCGTCAGGTGGCCGAAATTGGACCACTGCCTAGTTATAAATAAATCCTTTCATGCACGTATGGAATATACAATTCTTATATAAAAGGGCTACCTTAATTTAAGAAAATAACAAATGGCTTTTAATATTTCCTTTTATTCGTTACTATAACAGCACAAAACATTTTAATATAACAAAAATTTTTTAAACTTAAATGCCTGTTTTCATAAAAATGTCTAAAATTTAATAAAGACTTACAAAACAAATTTGATATGCAACATTTCCTTAATAAGCGTATGTTAAATTTAATAATTGTTTATGAATACGGGGGACAATGTGTATTATTTTAAAGGCTGCAAAAGGCAAAATAAAGTTTAAGATGCCTGTTTTTGAAAATAAAAAAACTAAA
This sequence comes from Pollenia amentaria, assembly GCA_943735925.1. Taxonomy (NCBI): domain Eukaryota; kingdom Metazoa; phylum Arthropoda; class Insecta; order Diptera; family Polleniidae; genus Pollenia; species Pollenia amentaria. The sequence continues at coordinate 202,306,729 of OX031009.1, read as the reverse complement.
AATATATTGAAACAACAATAAAAAAAATATAAATTTCTTGAACGAAATTTCTTATATTTTGGGCGTGTGTGAAACGGTAGCAAAGTACTCATGAAAGTAAAATTTTGACACTTTTGAGGTGAATAAAATTTCAGTATAAATTTTGTCATGAAGGGTGTGTATGAAACGGTAGAAAAGTTCTGTGGTGAATTAAAATTGTCAAAAAATTTATACGCTAATGTCAAAATTTATACTAGCTCCCCAGCGCTAGTGTTATTCACTTCAACAATGACAACATTTTACTTCCATAAAGGTAGAAGTACATAACACGCGTTAGTAAACTAGTGTTTTTTCATAGAACAAGTTACACAAGAAACTTTTTGACGCGTACGCGGCCGAAAGTTGGTTAACTTTGAACTTTTTAGTGCGTTGTGTATTTTTGACAAGTAATCAGCTGACAACAAAAAAGAATAATTTAACAAATTTGTGATTCATGGTCGAAAAAATTATTGAAGAGTTTATAAATCATACATTATCGTATAAAAAAGGGCTGATGTTTGGAATTCTTTAAAAAATTGTTAAACAAATAAAAATAGCTGAAAGAAGAGGCTTTTATAACGCGTGTTGTCTAACTTGCAATTTTTCACGTGCTAAAGTTTTTAAACGCACGATACTCGTCGACGAATTAACGCGTGTTATGTACTTCTACCTAAAGTACTTTGCTACCGTTTCACACACACCCTAATATTATCATAGACACACTCCCAGGTCGTGCAGCTCAAAGTCACCTCTAAACCTCCGCCGAATTTAAATTTTGAGTTGAAGTGGAATGGCATATTAACATTCATTTATTTAGTCAAACCTTTCTTTTTAGCCGTGTAGCATATTTATATAAGCTATTATAAGATAAAAATAGTAACATATTTTAGTTCTTTTATTTATAACGTTTTTGTTATTATAATTTGTGCATGTTGACATCATTGTCAAACAAAAGTAAAACACTTTTCTTTTTTTTTTTTAAATAAATTTAAAATTCCGTAATAGATAACAGAACGCTAATTACATTCACATTACAAGCATTTTTTTATATGGTCAATGCGCAATCTTATGTAAGTTTAATTGGTGAAACCAATCACAATAACATGGAATATATTCGAATGAAAGGTAATCTAAATAAACAAACTAGATAAATAATGTTTGTAAGCTCATTAATCCCATAATCAGCTTATTAGCAATTCGCGAAGGTTTAAACAAATTTAATATAAATGAGAAATTTCCTAAAAGTCTGTTTACGGGTTCCAAAAAGTAGAGTATAAAAAATTGAAGAAAAACGTAAAAAATTAAAAAAAAAATATTCAACAATTTTGAAAAAGCCCAATGTGCAATCTCCAAAAACTACTCAAGGTTTGTTCACATATGCAACCTGCTAGCACATTATATTAAAAATAACCGCGAATTCTGAAATTGGTTTATAAATTATGGAGTAGCTCAAAAAGTAGCTCCATCAGACAAATCCGTCTGGTTTCCAAAAGTTTTTGTAAATACAATCTGTTGACACGCCATATTAAAATGCAAAAAATCGGTTCACAAATGGCGGAGTTATGCGGTAACAGACAATCAAAAAAGCAACATACAACCGAATTTAAACCCTCCTTATTTTATGCAGTCGGCTTAAAATATATTTATATTAGTAACAAATACATATATTTAAAATAATATCAAATTGTTAAAGATATTTTTTTCATTTTGAATAACTAATTCTTTTGTTAGGTGATCCACTACCGGCTACTTTTTGTTGAACCTCCACCGCCAAAAAATTTACCGACTTAGATTTCTGTTAAGATTTCTTAACAAGTTTAGCAAACAATTGTTTTTTTCTTTATGTCAAAATTTTACTTTGTCAAAAATGTTATAATATCACACAGCGCAAACAAGAAATTTTTCTACCACAGACAAATTATATTTCACCATAACACTTTGCTACCGTTTCACACACACCAGGGATGTTAATATTTGTACAATTGTACTTTTTTGGTACATTTTGACCTTCTAAACTACCGTGGTACTACAGTGACTCATTTGGTACAATTTAACAATTTGTCATAGTTCCCCCTTTTTGAATTTTTAGTATAGCAAACAAATTATTGAGTCTTTTTCATTGCATTTATGTAGCACAACAAATCGTTAATGTTATGGGGCCTTAAATATGCGATTAGAATTGTGGTGTATAGAGAGTAGTAACACAGGTTTTGACTAATGTTGCCTCGTCAGTGGGTACCATAAGTCCCCTTTTACAATGTGGCAAGTGAAAGGCAGACAGACAAAGTTTGTTGTTAAGGGGACGCTGTATGCGTGACACACTTTACTTTTTCCCTCTCTCGCCTACAAACTTCGTCTGTGTGCCTTTCACTTGCCACATTGTAAAAGGGGACTTATGGTACCCACAGACGGGGCAACATTAGTCAAAACCTGAGCTACTACTTTTGTTTCCTTTTTACCATAGACAATGACACTACAAGCAAAACATCATTATATTTTATTGTTTTTTTTTTTTTTTTAATATAGAAGTATGTACTACTTAACTTAACAAATATATGCGAAAGAAATTTTTCATATCCTGCTTTTTTTTTTGTTTTATTTTTATAAATTTTACATTTAACGTCCCATAATTCTGTTAAAATTTTAAATCTATTTATAAAATTTCTCCATTTTTACATTTTTTTCAATGTTCGTCATTTTTCCTTTTGTGTTTTTTATTTCAATGTAGTTATGCGAACGAAAGAATTCTTTCGCACATTGGAAATAGGCTATAAATTTTACCATGAAGGTCCAAAAAGTACATTTTTTTTTGAAAATTTGGTACAAAATTTAAGACCGCATATAACATCCCTGACACACACCTTTTATTTTCAAAAGCAATAAAATTTGCTATGTATGTGCGTCTTTTTGCAAGCAAATTTAAAACGCTTTTTAAGAACTGTAATCCTAAAAATTTAGAAAAATTATATTGTGCATATCTGCAAAAAAATACCTTTTAAACGATATACGTTTCATTAAAATCGGTGGCCGATAAGATACTTAAAAATCATCTACAAAAAAAAACTGTTCCCGTATATACATATATATACAGTGGCTCTCATTAATATTCGGTTTTTTTTATTAGAGTTATTAAAAGCCAACAAGATTAATAGAAAATAAAAAAATAATGGTGATATAATTTTTTTTATTCATAAGATATATTAAGAGAGCAGAAAAAACTTATTTCAGAATTCTGAATATTGAACAAACAATATTTATAAAAACAAACACAAAAAATTTAAACAATGCATACTAGGGATGCCAATCGGGACTGATTTTTGAAAATCCCGGGATTTGGGATTTTGAAATCCCGATCCCGAAATCGCGGGATTATGTGGATCCCGGGATTTTTCGGGATCAATGTGTTGCCTTAATATGATACTTTTTTTTAATAAACAACACTTTTTAAATATTCAAAAGGTTTTATATACGTAACATAAATTTTTAAAAATTAAAACAACAAAACAATTTATTTTATACATATGTTTATAACACTGCCCTCACCCATGATCAAACTGATCAGATTCTGAGAAAAGCTTTAAAAATATACGTATCTCTTAGTTTTTCTAAATCAATTCATTTCGGTTTTTTGACGGCAATTCAATTTTTAATGTGAATTAAGTTGTGACGAAATTAATACACTGCAAAGTAAAGTCCCTCATCGATCTCGATAGCTGAGTTAAAAGCTGTAACACTATGTCGACTGCAGTGCAGTACACCTCCAGGTTGAGGGCGAGATTCATAATCAATAATTTAAGTACATTTGAAATTTATTTTAAAACAAAATGTTTATACAAATGTTTCTTAAAACAGATTTCAAGTTTAAATAATTTATTTATAAATACATCAAATAGTGTTTATATATAAAAAAAATTATTTCATTTACCGTATGTTTTTTAAGCAAATTTTTTATTATTATTGGACCAGAAGGAATATGAGCTATTTCATCAATATTACAACTTAATTATTATAATTATATCAACTTTTATTCTTTTGTTTCTGAATAAAACTTTAATTGGATCCTGAATGATTTTTATTTGTTGCTTGATATTTAACAATTATTTCTTGATTTCTATATTTTGCATAAAAATAATCATTTTTATTTTGGAATTATGTCTTAAGCCAAAGCTGAACTTGCTAAACGTAATTGTAAAAAGGCTTGAGATGTGAATCTGCAAATTTCGTTTCTACTTAAAATAATGGTTTTTATTAGGCAAAATACAAAAATCCGAAAATAGTCGTCATATATCAAGCAAAAATTTAAAATTTTAAATACTCGCTGTGTTCCAAAAACAAAAATTAAACTCAAAAATAAGAATTATTTCAATAAAAAATATAACTCAAAAATAATTTGTAATAATTTTTTTTGTATATGGTATAAAAATTCAATAAAAACGAACAGTTTTGTACATAAAAGTTGATATGTTAAAAATCCCGGGATTTCGGGATTTTTGGCATCCCTAATGCATACATCATTTATATTCGCTTTTTTATCACATACATATATCAATACTGCTTAAATAATTATAAAAACAAAAAATAAACTAATATGTGGTCTGATAGTGTTTATTTTTAATAACCTCAGACAGACGATTCGGCATGTTAAAATTAATTTTTACCAAGTAATCAACACTGATTTAATCTCATTCTTCCTGCAGCGGACTCGGCGATCCAAATGGTCCCATAAAATTTTAAAAATTATTAACAAGATGTCTTTATATTCATTAAGAATTTTCGGATTTAGAAACTGATATGTATCTAAAAACCGATTATTAATGAGAGTCACTGTATATAATATTTAAATAATTTAATGAAAAATAAATTCAATGAACTTAAGCCTAATTAAAATACCTAAATTTGGATTAAAAAAAACATAGGAATTTTAAACATTTTTCAAAAAAAAAAATTGATATTTAATCTAGAATATTATATTCAACATTTTATATACATATTTCGAATTTATTCTATGCGCTAAATTTCAGTTATGTATTTTATAAAGCTTTACACTCAATTTATAAAGTATCACTATCCAGTGTGACACAAAGAATGCTGACGAAGGCCGTAGCGGGCCAGAAAATGCATTACATTATGCTGGTGTCTAATAATTGTAAGTTTTTCTGTACATACAACATACTTCATTGCTATCCAAAGGATAGCTAAGGTAAAATGTAACAGGAAGATACAAGATAATAATCTGGTAGTGTATAAAGTCATTCCTTAAAATTTAAGGAATAGAACTATTACAAAAAATCTTTATAAAATACATAACTGTAATTTAGTTCATAGAATAAATTCGAAAAATATAAAATGTTGAGTATAACACAGTAGCTTTTGAAAAGAAATAATTCCCAGATTCTATAATCTATAATTTTACAATTTATGAAATTTACTGTAAGAAAATGGCGTGAATTTAAGAAATTTTAAATTTAACATTTTATGACCTACCGGTATATATATAATGTATATTTATTTAATGTTTTTTTGGCAGTACTTTTAATTTATAAAAAAACCTTCGGCGAAAATCGCCATATCGTCAAACGTAATTTTCTATCAACAAGAGGATTAAAAAATCGCAGCATATGACAGCACTGCCACTGACAGTTAAAAAGCGGAAAAGAATTAAATTATTCGATTCTTGTTATTTATAATTGTAAAGTACAAATTTGGCTTATTGTTAAGGATATATTCAAAAAAAAATTAAATATATATTAATCAACTAAAGTTTTTGTGGAAAAATAATAAAAATATTTTGTATGAAAAAAGGTATCAAATAAATAACAACTTTTAATTTAACTGCCCGTTCGCCGTTATCGAACGTTAACATTCGCATAGAAAATTCCATTTAAAACAAAAACAATTTTTGAAATTTTGTTTTTGTTTTAAATGGTATTTACTATGCGAACGTTAACGTTCGATATCGGCGAACGGGCAGGGCAGTAAGTTTCTATAAACCTTTTTTAATATGCACAAGAAATACATTTCTTGTTTTGTTTTCTAAATTCATAATTAATATTTTGCTATTAATTTTAATATTTTTTCTATTAACAAAAGGATTCTAATTTAATTATATTTTTTGAAATTTAGTAACTTTTTCAAAAATTTTGGTTTTAAAAATGTTATTCGTCTTGGCAGCACTGGTCATGATTCCATATTTTGCAAGTTCTGCCTCTCAAGTTATTCTGCACAATTTAAAGCCCTCATCATCCTGTGGTCGATTTCGAAAATTGTTTGTTTGGTTGTTTGCTGTGTAGTCAAGATCACTTTTATTTTACATTTTTTCCATAGCATTTGTCCATTTAGCTTTTATTTTTTTTTTTTTTTGTTCTTGTTTGTTAAAAACCCTAAGCAATAATCATTTAGCTTCAAATATTTTTTGCGTTTTTATTTTTTATCATACACCAGAAAATTCTTACTACAATTTGCTTACGCAAAATTCTTTTTAATGATGTTTGCCACAAGTTGTTACCACATTGCGTTGCAGCGTCAAAATTGTTCATCTGTTTTTCTGAATTTAGTTAGTAATCTGCATATAAACATAATTCTGCAAAATAAGAATGAACAAAAAAAAAAAAAAAACTGAAATTGGCTTCCTCTTTTTCCACGTTATTTCGTTATAATGCAAGAAGTCATTTGGGTGTTGTGGCTGTCGTAGCAGTTGTTTGGTCATACATCTTAATGGAAATGCTTGCAATAAGTGTGTGAGTTCTTAAATATTTTGCTTCAGTTTTTTATTATCTCTGAAAACTTTTGTTGTAAGTAATTTAAGGAACACCCTTTATTTTGGAAGAATTATTTTGAACATGGGTTATTACTTAAAATTTATAATTGTTTAAAAAAAGGTGCAAATTTGCGAAAAAGAAAACCAACAAGTAGAAGTGCTGTATATTCGGCTGTGCTGGGCATTTGGTACCTCCACCAGGAGTAGAAATATCTTGGGAGTGAGGTTTATAACGGGTGGTTAAATTTTAAGGACCGATGTTGAATGTGAACCACACCTAAGCGTTAAGTTTTTTTCTGCATTTCATTTGACACTTCTCAATTTCAGACTAGCTCAATTTGAACCATGGAAAGTGCTAACTCTCGAGATAGGTAACAATGATACATGTCAAATTTTTCGCATGAAATAATAGATGCTGCTGAACATTTTTCACAAATTGGAACAGAGTACTAACTAGGCTATACAAGCGAAAAAATGTTGAGAGAGCTGTACTCTTTTTATATTACGAAAAACATACGAAATAATTCTAGCAACATTTTTATTTTCCGTACGAAACAAGTGCAGCTCATATTATTTCGCACGGAATTTTAAGCAACAGCTTATAATTTTTTGTAATATTTTATTTTTGTATTTGTAAAGTGGTTTTTATAACAAGCGTTTCACAGAGAAAAATGCAGAAAAGCTCTAAAATGAATAATAAAATTGAAGTTTTTTGTTTTTTGATTTGAGAAATTATAAAAATAATATTGTTTTACTTTTTTTTTGATGACAATTAAAAAAAAAACATGATTTTTGTTTACCTTCGCAAAACAATGTTGTATACTAAAACTAATAAAAATGTTGTTTTGAAAAATCGCGAAATAGATAATATTAGGTGCGTTCCACAAGATCTCGGGCAAGTTCGGACTAATGAGAGTAAAATGAAAATTACTCTCTAAATTTGCCAAAACTACCCAAAATTGTTGGAACGCAAAAAAACATTTTTGCACTTCTTCAAATACTAATGCTTCTACATTTCAAATTAAGATCTATTTAGGTGATTTTAAACGCTTAAAAGTCATAACATTATAACACCAAAACATTTGCATCATTGTAATTTTTTATATATTGTGTTTTTTTATATTACAGATTAAGGGAAATATGTATGCAACAATGTATTTACCACTTTAATTTTTTCATTAAAACCTTACATTTTGCTTTTTAATATACATTTTAATAAAAACTAAACTTTTTCTTTAGCTTGTAAGTTTTCTGATTAATTTATCAGTTTCATATGTAAACAAAACCAGATGATTGTTTATACTTGTCCGAACTTACCCAAAGAAAAAGTTCGTGCAAGTTTGTACAGGAAATGAAAAAAATTACTCTCTCAATTACTCTCTTAATTGCACAAGAATTGTTATGTGGAACGCTTTTGGGTAACTTTGTGCAAGTTCGGACTGTTTCGTTATGCATGTGGAACAGAGCTATTGAGGCATGTCAGAATTTCCGTGTGAAAAAATCAATGTTGCTTAACATTTTTTCGCAAGTTCGAGCAGAGTACTAGGCTTATCTTAAAAGTTATTTTAGCCAATTTTTATGTCAATACCAACATTTGTAAGGAAGTTTTGGTGGTAATAGCTTTTTTTTGGAAGTAGTATTAGCATGGGGCCTATAAAATTTGGTTTGATGATTTAGACTGCCATAGCCAGTCAGCTGGATAGTTAAACGGACGGAAGGACCTCTTTAGATGCGCTTAGAGAGTGATTCTGAGTCGATCGGTTTACTAAAAGGTGGAGCTAGGACCATTATTTTTTAGTTGTACACACATCAGCACTTACGCATAATACTAAAACTCTTGTGTGGGTTTATAAACAAAATTTAAAAATTGTTTTTGTATGAAATGTATGTTAAGCGAACGAAGTCTTCGTTCGAAATCGATGGGCCTGTACAAGAATCATTCTTTGAATTTCTATTTTATTATTTTTGATCCGATTTTTTATATATATTTTATAATAAAATGTCCACAAGAAATTGAGCAAAAAACGGTTTAAGAAATTAAGATTAAATGCAATGATTTTATTTTCGTGTATTTCAGGACATGTATTGAGTGTTAAATGACTCAACTTTTCTCGTCTTAAGTCAAGAAAAGCCGGGAAATATGTTTTGTCGTTTCCTTTTCTTCTTCTTATTTATTGTTAGCTTCTACAAAAATCGTTATTGAAAAGTTTTTAGCAGGTTGAATGCAAGTTGAATGCAAGTGTCCCCCGAACAAATCTTTTTTATTGCTATTTTAATGGAACTTTCTCCCACTTTTCCATTGCATTAAGGTAAAGCTTCTCCGCAATAATTTGCCATTCCCTTGAAAGAGGAACACCAATGTATTTTGGTACTTACTAAGTTAATTATTGTAAAGAATTTTATTTAAATAAATTATTCCACAGGTAAAATGTTGCGATTATTAAATTAAACAAACTTTATCAATAAATAGAATCTGGGAATTTTAGTTCTCATGTTGAGAAACATTTTTTTTTTATTATAAATTTTCATATTATTTCGAATGTGTATTCTACAAAACAAAAATTCTAATAGTGCATAGGAAATATTCCTGAAAAATAGTGAAGGAATAAGACTATTAAAGTATGAAGCTTTATAAATTGTAATTTGACTTAGAATACACTTTCGAATTAATATGAAAATTTATAGCAAACTTTATTAAGGAAAATTTTGTTTTGTAAACCCTTATTAAATTGAAAATATGAATAAGGCTGTTATTTTTTAAAAAATTTAAAAACTTTTTTTAACATCCCTTTTACGAAAGCGACTTAATAGCTTTTATAATTGTTTAAATTTATATTTATTTACATATTTCTGAAAAGTTAACAAAATCTCCTTTTAACTGATATATAACAAGTTAACAATTTTTTTCGAGTTTTAAATTACCGGACGAGAATATAAAATATCTCAGCGAATTGTTCTCTATATTACAAGTATCAGCAGCAATAATTTTATTTATAAATATTAGTAATATTATTTATATATAAAATTGCACAATAAACAGCTTCCATTATGGAAACTCCTATTAAAAACCAATAACGAAAAAAAAGAATCTTTCTTAAATAATATATTACTAATACTCGTGTGTAACCACTCAAACTCAATCAGGAATGAAGAATTATCGCTAATAAAAAATTATAGTCATTTTTTTCATAATATAAATATACATATATATATATATATGTATATATATATTTACACGTATATGAATGTATATGTAAACGAATGTCTATGATTACAAAAATTGCTTCTGGGCTTGAGTTCAACTCCACAAAAACAGCAAAAAGGAAAACAAAATCACACACAGACTTTAAAGAACTAAAAGCTAAAGAACTGGATCAACAACCAACATACAAATAATAACTTTTGATGATGTAAATTCTTTAACGCGATTTATAGAAAAAATAAAACAGAAACGAATTGTAGCCAATTGAGAGAAAGAAAAAAAAATCAGACACTGTAGAAAAGGAACTAAAGGAAAAAGGTATGAAAAAAAATCTTAAAAACCAAAAGAACAAACGCACAGTCACCTAAAGACAAATAAACAGACAGCCAGACAGACGAAATAGATGTTGGTCTTGCTGCAAACATTCGTAGCCATGAGTGCTAGTTATTGCTGGAACACCACACAAAGTAGTCACTAGTGCTCAGTGGTCATGTTGGACGTCCACCTCGTCAAGTTTCCACATCTAAAGCGAATTATAAAATAATAAATCATCGTTGTTTGCTTTGGCCCGAGGAAAGTCCTCTCATTTACAATATATGACATACGAAAATACTATGACAAGATATTAGATACGAGTTCTGTGACTACAACTACATAAATACGGGTACTTCAATTAAAACAAATACAAAATATGAACGTATGTTTGTCTGTCTGTTTCACTTTCAAATTAAAACAAAAACAAAAAAAAAATAATCGTAAATGGTTTTAAGAAACTAAGTTAAGAATTTATAATGGATCTAATACTTTTACCAGCTGGGAGATTGTTCTTTGCGTTTTTCCTTTTTTTTTGTATTTGTCTGGATAAAATGCTTAATCCCATAAACAAATGTTGTTAAATAAAATGTTGTTGGAATGTAATCAACAGCAATGTAATTACAATATGAAAAATTTAATTACTGCATGATAGTTTTGTGTTACTCTGGGGTCCATTGAAATATACATCTCATTCAACTTATTAGATATTTAGTAATAAAATGTATTTAAATTTAAAGGAGATTCTCAGTGCAGACACAGTTTTTTTAAAAGTATGTCAGATCCTCTTCAAAAAGGACCTTGAATTAAAAAAAAAAAACATTTTCAAAATCCAAATTAAACAAATTTTTAATGGACTTTATTAATTGCATGGTAAGAATACTTTAAGGTTCATAACTCTTTTCCTACTGAACAGATTGTACTGGATTTAATTTTCAAGCTTCCTAGGAGAACTAAAAACTATTTGACACCAGAATTGTTCTTTGCTGTTCAGTCGGTCGAAAGTGTGATATTGAAAGACGGACAGACAGACCGACATGGCTAAATCGACTTGGATTTACTCAAGGCTATACATATTATACGGGGCCTTAGTTGAATATATAACAAGTAAGAAAGTAAATTCGGTCAAGCTGACAAGACACACTACAGTATATACAGACAACTTTTCGAAAGGGACCTATGGGCAATCATGGACCCGGAAAAACAAAATTATGGTATAAAGTCAAAATGTATATAGGAGTCCTGTGTGCCGTATATTATCTAAATATCGACAGCATCGTCTTGAAGAGATTTTGGAGAGGGAATTATGTGCGGCCTATGGTCACTTCTGGACCTACCAGTACAAAGTTTTGCCACTACACAGTTTTATAAAAGTTATCTTTGCTAAATTTTGTATCAATAACAACATTTATACGCAGAAAAAAGTGTTTTATCAATTAAAAAAATGGTTTAAAAAGTATTTAAATTTAATTAATGTGATAATTGAATCAATTACAATTACAAAATTAAAAATGTAATATTTATTTTTTTGTTGTTTTGAAATAAATTTTAAGTTAAAATTTTAATTAAATAACAAAAAATCAAAATTGAATTTTTTCGTTTAAAAAAAATTATTTAAACATGTAGAATTGTTGTTGGGAATTTTCAATATTTATTTAAATAAATTAACACATTGTTTGAAGTGGCAACGTTTTTTTATCACTTTTTTAATTAAAACTGAAAATATCATTTATTAAAAATATTTTTTCAAAATTTTTAGTAATCAATATAATCATTTTGGTAATAGGTGCAAAATCAACAACTTGTTTGCTTGATATTATGAAGTTGGAATAAATTTGGTGATTGGAGAAATTTAATAATTTTTTCTGTGTAAGGAAGTTATGGCATTTACAGTTATTTTCAGGAGCAGGAAATGTATGCTAGCTACGGTCAAATATGGACCGTCAAAAATGGAGCTTCCAACGAAGCAGGTATGTAAGGGAGAAACGTAAAAGTTTCGCTAACCATATCGCTTACGGAAGACATGAATTTTATATGGCGAGTTCTCACTTTGAAGCGATACATTTTTGAAACAGAATGCGCTTTATTCAGCGCATATAACAATTGGTAAATGTAACAATCAGATTTGCACACTGAATTTTTTGTTACCGTTATTCTTTTATATGATCAGTTACAAACCTGCTTTGTAGTAAGGGAATGTCGTGGTTCTTAAAATTTTATACATATTTTTTTTTTTTTTTTTTTTTTTTTTTGAATTTATTAAGAATTAGTTCACTTACCTTACTACATCTCTGTATACAGAAAAAAGTGTTTTATCAATTAAAAAAATGGTTTAAGAGTATTAAAATTTAATTAATGTGATAATTGAATCAACTTTTTTTTTTAGTTGAAAGAAAATTAAAAATTTAATTAACATTTTAGTTGTTTTGAAATAAATTTTCAATTAAAATTTTAATTAAAAATTAAGCAATCTTCATTGACTTTTTTCGTTTAAAATAAAATAATTTAAACATGTAGAGTTGTTGTTGGGAATTGCCAATATTTATTTAAATAAAGAAACACATTGTTTGAAATGGCAAAGTGTTTTGATCATTTTTTTAATTAAAACTAAAAATATCATTTATTGAAAATATTTTATCAACCAACAGTTCAATTAAAAATCACAATCCTTTAAACTTTTAAAAAAAGGGTCAATGGTTTTTGAAACAAAAAATCATTATAAATGCGGAAGGGTTTATGAACAATCAAGTAATATTTAACCGGAATCTTTTAACATAAACTCGACTGAATCAGATTATGATAGATTATATTTAAACATAATTCCTCCTTGAAAAGAAAGTGGTTTTCTTTAATGTATTCACAATTGCGGCATTATGACTACAAGTTTTTTATGGAAACAAAAACCCGATATTCTAAAGACATTTTAAGATCGACTTAAATGTGATTTGTATAGGTAAGACATGTGGACAAACGCTCTGACTACCTTTTGGTGTTGCACTCTATGGGGAGACAATAACTTAAGCTCGATGGTGGTTAAAATTAAGAGGGTGCTTCTCTATAATTTGTTACGAAAGCTAAATACCAACTGGAACTCTCTATTGCTTAAGCAAAATTTTTTGAAATTGAAGCAGCACTGGTAGTAAAAATTAAAGATGGCGCATATTGACAGTTATGAAATGTCAGAATATGTAAACTGAATTTGACCTTTCAAAATTTAAGTAAAATAAATAGTGATGATTTGTGAAAAGAAAAGAGATGCAAAAGATAAATGCGCGAACGCATTAAAGAGTAACAATCACTAGATTTGGTAACATTTTCTTTTACATCGCAATTGAGAGTAATGCCACGTATTTCTTTGAGATCTGGTACTTTGGAAGCCAATAGCCCCCAGGAAGTAAGACATGCCGTGCACTGGTTATTAGTGAGGATCTTTTCAGGATCACCTGAGTGTAACCCATATCTGGGGAAGGGAAATATTATGGCTGAATTTTGACTGTAACTTGGGGCAAAGTTTGGCCTGCTGGTGGATATCGCGCTAATAGCCACCAGTTGTAGTTGCAATGCAATACAGTTGGGTGATTCACAAGGTATTCATAAAGTTGTAAAGTTATATGTCTTAAAATAATTATAAGAAATATGTATATATGACTGCTGTGGGCAACCGCTTTTAATTTAGATTTCTACTGTACAGCTATGACGAATCAATGGACACAGCATTAAAATTTTTATTGTGTTTAAATACAATTTTTTTATACAATTGTAAAATATTATTTAGGACATTATGATGATATGATTTGATAGCACACCTTGTGAATCACCCAAATATTTAAAAATATAGACGTACTTTCAAAAACGATCGATAAATAGATTACATATGCAAAAGAGGATATTCGCCTACCTCTTGGAGTTCCACTCTTGAGAGAGTTAACAACTTAAGCTTATCTGCAGCTTAAATTCAAGACCGATCTTGAACAGGGTTCAATCTGGTGCTATAGCACTACACAGCAGGACACTATTTTTTAATATACCTTAAATGGCGATGGGTAAATCGACTACAGAGAAAATAGAGAAGTTAAGTGGTTGGTGTAAATGGTCTTACGAAAAATCAAATAATGAAATCTAAAGGAAACTCTGTGTATTTTGTTGTTGGATTAAATAACATAGATATAATATTTTACTTTTGCTCTTTCGCAAGATCATTTGCAGCTTACAATGAGCTCCCATAATAAATTGCTCAAAGTTAGAGGAAGAAAGTGAATTATTTAAGTATGTCTTTAAAAATTTCGACATACATACATCTGCTTTTTAAAAAATTCAAATGCTACTGGGTGGATATTTTTCTTTTTAACTCTTCCAACAGTGGTTTTTGTCGACGATCGTGTTATATGCGTTGAAAAATCGGCAGAGGATCGGTTACAGATTTATATGTAATACTCAGTGCTGCCACGACTAATACCATTTTTACAACCAAATTTTTTTTAAAAGTTTCCAAATGTGTAAAAATATAACCCAATTAGAAATGCCTTTTGTTAATTGAGAAAAACATTAAAATTAATTTTAAGTTGCATTGTTTTGAACTTAATACATATCAAGGAAATAACAAGTAACTTAAATTAAAAGTTTTTATTTATTTGAGACTTTTTTTCATAAATAATATTTTTATTTTATACAATAAACGAAATTTGTACTTCACAGTGGGAGTACTGTAAAATATGACTATTTTTTTAATCTTTTTGGCGATGGAAATTTACGTCTGGAGATATGGCAATTGAAACTGTTGGCGATACGCGGAATGCATTTTTTGTGAATACTTTGTAATATACATATATATAAAATATTATAAAAATGGGTATAACTTGTTTCTCTTGTTTGTAAATTGTATTTTAAATTTATCAGGCCCGTCACAGAAAGTGATTTCGTTTTTGGGGAAGCAAGATACGAAATCACTTCCACTTTCGATCCGAATATAATTCTTATTATAGCTGCTTCAAAATTTTTCTAATTGAAATATTTTGTGAATCATTGTTTAATATTATGGCGAACATAAACAAATTCGTATTTCAGAACGTTTATTCAATGGGCAAAAAGTATGTGACTGACAGTCAAATTTTTTTTTATATTAAAAATTTTGCTGAATCCTTATCTAAAAAACATTAAATGAATATATATACCGACAGGTTATAACAAGTAAAATTTCTTAAATTCACGCCATCTTTTTACAGCTAAGTCCATAAATTGTAAAATTATAGATTATATATTGCTTTATTTTTCAAAAACCTTTACAATGACTATGTGTATTTCAATATATTAAAATATACTACAAGAAATATGTAAATTTATAACATTTTAATTATATTCATGATCTTAGAAACAGTAAAACTACTTTTGTGAACTTTCTCAGTCATGTTCTGAAATCGATTCCGCGTGATATAATGCAATTTCTACTTTAAGTACCGCTTATCCTTACTACCATTAAAATCAGGAAAAACTCTACGCTCGCTTAAAAAAAATCATTGAAAATCTCCATCGAAAAGGCTTAAAAAAATATCTGGTAGCTGTTGTGAAAGGAACTTTTTGTTTTCGATAAAGTATAAAAACTTCCTTCCATTCATTTAAAACAAATAATGAGAAAATCGTAGTGCAAAGTACACATTATTCGAAGTTGTAAATAATTCCCTTCAAATCGAAATACGCGATGTAATTGTATCAAGGAAAACATATTCATACGTATTTTATATTCTAGAAAAAAAGTAACCAAAATGAAAAAAATATTCACATCTCCACATTGAGAAAAAAAAATTACCAATTTTGGTTAGAAATAACCAAATCTACTGAATTTATGGTATCGCATTTCTGATAATTTTTGTCTAAAAAAAATATCTCACGACCAATAAATACTAATGGGCACCTCCAAACATCAAATTTGCCAACATTATTGCAAATAATTCTTTACAACAAGTTGCAAGATGTCATGTTTTTTTAATTTTTTATTCTGTTTTATTTATTGGTCTTTCTGTGGTAGTTCTCCCTCCATCTATTAGAACGTAAATATGTAAGTAAAGTAAATATGTTATTTTAATTGTCTGTCTGTCCTTCCGTTTATTTGTTGGTTCAATAGTGTTTTGCATCGTTGTAACTTGCAATTCCTGAGTTCTAATTAACAACAAAACTAACACGTATTTATTTATTTTTTTTCTCTTATTTTTTAATTCATTTATTGATTTGTTGTTGTTTAGTCGCTAAGCAAAAGTGTTGACCATGTCATTTTCCATGTTGGTCTGTCGATCTTAGTTTAAATTTTAGTTTGGTAGCAATTGCAATTTAACTTTTTTTCTTAAATTGCATTTTATATAACTGCCCACGTTTGTTATGAGAGACGAGAAAAAAAAATGCACAGATTTTATTATTGTAGCAGAGTTGGAAAGGAGTTTGTTGTTGTAAGCAGTAACTTTGAAAAAATCTTCGAGATCGTTTAGAAATAATACATATAATGCAGAGATAATGTGTAGGCAGTAAATCCAGCTGTTATTTTCTTATTCCTTTATAGCGAACAAGTTTCCTGCTCATCTCTCAAATTGTCTGGGAAGTTTGTTTCTTTACAAAGAAGTTTAATAATTTTTTACTAATAATTAGCATTGTGGTTATTTTATTGAACCGTTAATGGTTTTTAATACCAATTTTGATATTTTAATCAGCTTGAATTTAACTTTCATTAAATTATTTTTATGAAGACAGGAATTTTACAACGTGAAATTAATTAAAATTTTATTGATAATTTTTCATTCCTGACTTAGCTGGGAATTGAACCCAGGTTTTCACAGACAGGTTGCCCAGACTAGTTTCGATTGTAACCACACTATCTCTTCAGTGGGGTTTGCCGTTTAGCTCTCACTGTCATTGACGACGGAAGACGTCATTAGCAGGGCTGTGGAGTCGGAGTCGGAGTTGAGGTTTTTGTACCGGAGTCGGGTCGCAGTACCCAACAAAAAACGCGCGACTCCGACACCAAAATTTTTCGGCATAAAACATTTTAAAAAATTTCTAATATTTTCCAATATAAAAATTCTTCAAAATTGGCGATGCAATATTTTGCAGATCAATATGAATAAGTAGATTTTAATTTATTTTATGAGAAATAGTTGATTCAAGTACTTTACTATTTAAGTATATTTAGGTATATTTTTTATACGTGCGGGAAAAAGTCTAAATTACATTAGCAAAACTTATACTCAGTTATTGATCTAGTTGAAAAAGATGTGTGATTTTTTAAATAATTTACTCATGCTAAAAAATGTTAATGACAGGAATTTTAATATCAGAATTTTTTAACCATCAACGCTGAAATATTTTCAACATTGTACAGATAAGTGTTGCTATAGCGCATAAATACTAGTATGTATTAGAAAAATTGTGTCGTAAAATTATTTCTCTTTTGTGTAGAAACATCTTTATCGGCCTGCCTTTAATTCCTACCATAACACTCATGTTTTTTTAACGGACATTACGCGGGGATTCCCATAATTCGTTTAATAATGATGTTTCTACACAAAAGAGAAATAATTTTACGTCGCATTCATTTCGCATCACGGTTAGAGTAGGAGTCGGAGTCGTGAGTCGGAGTCGGAGTCGCACTTAAAAAATTTCAGCGTTTGGAGTCGGAGTCGGAGTTAGTACTTTTTTCGGACGACTCCACAGCCCTGGTCATTAGTCAAACATCAATCTTTAAGCCAAATGGTATTTTGCCTTGGTAGATACCATTGACCCAAATGGTATTTTACCTTGTTCAATTTCCAGCTCAGTCAAGAATGCAAAATTATCAATAAATTTTAATTCATTTCATGTTGTAAAATTCCTTTCTTCATAAAAATAAATTAATGAAAGTTTAATTCAATGAACTTAAGCCTGATTAAAATATCAAAATTTTCTACTAAAATTATTTTTTTACAGGGGAAAAAATTTACAAAGGGAAGGTCTAAAATTGTTCAAATTTGTAAGAAATGTAGTAGTGGGCAGAACTTGTTCTAAAATTTACACTCGTGTCTAAAATTTGCAGAAAACGAAACCAGGGCTTAATGACTTTGTTCTCAAGGCCGAGTCATTTAGAATCCGTTGTACTTTATACGTCGCTTTTTTCCACTGAAACTTACGCAAAAGCGGAGAAAGGGCATACAATGAATACTTTGATGACGTATAGTTAATCAAGATCGAAACAATTTTATTTCTGTGGCAATAAGAAAAAAGTAGTGAAGTAATTTTTTTTTATTTTGTAGGAAAGCAATTTTAAACCTTGAAGTTTATTTTTAAAAATTTTTCTTCCAATAATTAATAATCATAATTTCTCTTATAGTTATAGTTTTTTTAAGTTTTTATTTCTAAATACCCTTTACGTTAAAGATCGAAACTTAAACTTAAGATTTTCTTCCAAATGTTATTGCATATTGAAAAAATAAGCAAAAGTAATATTACTATAACTTCATAAAAAATCGTACATATGGGGACTATTAAAAATGAAGAATACAAAAGTGCCATAAACTCAAATTTTTCTTAAGCCGACTTAAGCACTTTTAAGTTTTATGCCACAGATTTCAGTTTATTGAGTTGATTTGATTATGTTTTTTAGGTATTTTTTTTTCACAGACCCACAACAAAAAAATTTAATTAAATCAAGTCAAAAAACAAACTAGTAGCTTCCAACAACATAACGTACGTTAAAAGTTGAACTTTACGATATCGACGACGTACGATATGGGACAAAGCGTATAAGAAAACCTATATATCAACTTAAGTGGCCAGTTGAAAATAGGGAGGCATAAAGTACAAAGGATTTATGTTGCTTAGCCTTTAAGCACGCACGTGTGCTTAAGATGGCTTTAGACGACATGTTTTTTGTTTGCCTCAATAAGATATAAAATCTTTAACTTAATTTCATTGAACATGTCTGTCAAAAGTAACAAAAACATAAGGATTATAACTTTTGCTTCCACACGTTCGGTGTTGTTTTTATATGACATAACCTAAAATCGGTCACAACAGCATATTATATATTGATTTATATTTCTACTCACTTTTAGTTGTAATTAAAAATGTTATTTTTGAAGTTTGTGTTATTTAAATTAGGCTTAAGTTCATCGAATTTAATTTTCTTTAAAATATTTTTAGTGAAGTAGGGAATTAACAACATGAAATGAAGAAAAATTTGTTTAATAATTTTATTTTTGAGGATCACGGGATTAAACTCGGGTGGAATTTTCATGGTTCGAGAATAACCACATTCCCATAATCAGAATTCTTTGCCGCTCTACCGTTTGCACCACTGTGGCATCTGCCAGTCTATAGTCAAACATCAATATTTAACCAATGGTATTGTAGGATCGAAATTTACTATAATTGACTTTATTTACATGTTTCTTCCTCACCTCTGTTTTTCGTACTTTTTGTCAAGACTTTGTCTTAAAAACTTAAGGAAATTAGTTTTTTATGTTATTTTCTGTTTGTCTTTCTTCAATAAAATTTAAAAAAAAACTACAGTTCAAGAACAAATCATAAGTGTTTTTTTTTTACAGAATATGTTTAAATAAATAGATTTTGATGAACGTATGCTTGTCGCCAAAAACAAATGACTTGCAAAACAGCTGATGTCAAATGATTTATCAGTTCAAAAGAGAACATGCTCTAATTGAAATTCTTTACTCTGCAAACTCGTGTTAACATTTACTGAACACTTTTTTTTTTGCTTTTACACGTCGTGTATGCATTTTACAGTGAGAAATTTGACAAGCACACTGCTAAATACATGTTGTGTGAAACCAGCTTGTTTGCGTAACGTTCACATACGAACCCTATTAAATTTTCTGTATGTTCTCTCTGTTCCTCCCAGAATTGCATTATGCTGTTACGTTGTTGTTATTGCGACAAAGTGTTTTAGAATGTCTTTTTAAAAAATATTCTACATCCATATTCAAATTTTTAATCTAAATATATGTTAAGACCTACACTCACAATATTCTGTACGTGAAATTAACTGAAATTGTATTATAAAATAAATGAATATTTAATTAAAAACCTCTCTACGTATTTTTCTTTTATTTTTAACAAAAAGTTCATTTAATTTTTACTGTCAAAAATTCAACTGCGAATGCCGTAAAAACAAATGAATTTTTAATTATTTTATATAATACAACTATCAAAAAAATAACCGACGAACTCCGTAAAAAGAAAGGAATTTTCAGTTACTTTATGTAATTCAATAATTTTATCTAATCACCGCATTCGATATCTGGTAAACTATCGTATCGAGTATACTATTGTATTTTTCTGTATACGATAGACACTGACGTATCGAATGAAAACTCGAGAGATGTAATGTCTTTAGTTACTCGATATCGAATGCTATAGTCTCAAATAACGATACATTTCATTCGATATCTAGTGTCATGATACCAAAATTAAAAATTTCGATAAATTTTGCTCGATATCGTGTGCGGTGATTAGACCCCAGGTTTTACTCAAATTTCTAAAAAAAATACCAGACACCTATTCGCTTGTTCTTCTAATGAGAGATAGAGAGAAAATTTATTTTGATTTACTTAACCCGTTATACATGTTTGTTTTACTTTTGTTGTACTGGCCACTTTCTTTACAGAAGAACTTTCAATTATAAGACGCCAGCAGCATGCCCGATATAGTATTTGGAATTATTTTACTTTAAAAATTTGATGTATTTAACTAAATAATTTTAACAAATAGAATATGGGAATTTTCTACACAAAACCAATAAATCGTTAAAATTAATTTTTAGTTATCTAAAGATATCTAAAAATAAATTTTTTGATAGTCAATTATATAAAATAACTGAAAATTCATTTGTTTTTGCGGAATTTGTGGTTAATTTTTTATGGAATTCGCGGTTGAAAATTTTGACAGTAAAAATTAATTTAACTTTTCGTTAAAATAAAATGTAAAATAAGTAGATCGGGTTTTAAGTAAATTTACAGTTGTTTTAAATATAATTTTCATTTAATCTTACATACAGAATACTTTTACTTTATCAACAGATAATATAAAATGCAACCGAAAATCCGTATTACTGTGCACTTAGTTTTTTGAATAAATGATAGAATCAGTTAAAAATAAATTTGCTTGGAATTTTAAATGTTTATTTATTTAAAAATGACTGAATGGAATACTTCTTGAATAACCTACAGTCCGGTACTGTAATAATATTCTGAGTGTAACAAATGTTTGAAGAAAAAAATCCAAAAAAGCGTGACCAGTACATTGATCAAACTTTAGCTTTATTTTTTTACAATTTCTACTTATTTACTAAACTTTATTTGTAAGAAGATAATTGTATAATGAAGTTTAGAGACTGCTAAATGATGTTTGATCTAGCCAAACGTTTTGCAAAAGCAAAAATTTTTTAATAAACCGAGTGGTTACGTTGAAGACGTCATATATTTAAAAGGTATGAACTTAGCTTAGGAAAAGGCCTCTCAGAAGCACCCTCTTAGAAATTATGTGGGAATGTGAAGGAAATACTTCTCAAATATTGGAAAAATACTCAACATGAACTCCTTTTAATTTGCTCGCTTAACATTAATAGCAACAACAATTCATAGGAAAAAATTGATTTCAATTAAAAAATTTGTGATATTAATTACAAAATTAAATAAATATGCACAAGAAACAAATTAATAGTATCAAATACATTTATATTTTGATATTTACAACAATTTCAGTATTCATGTTGTTGATATAAGCAAAAGTTTTATGCACTTGATTAAATTTGTAATTAAAACTTTATTTATTATTGATTAATGGTTTAATTGAAAAAATTACAATTGGCAAGAATTTTTTTTGTGCTATTCTAAGATAAAACTTTATACATACTTATTTTTTAGGGCCGTCTAAAAGCCTTCGAAGTATATGTGAGAAGGCAAGCTCTTGGTCTCCAAAGACATGCCGTGTAAATAAAAAATTAAGTTGGAATGCAGCTGGCAGGCCTTATGTCTTCAAAAATTTGTATTTTTGAAGGCCTCTTTACTACATCTTTTTCCTGCTGGAAAGGAAATTGTTTGCTGCTTTACACACAACCAAGTGCAAACAAAATAGTATGTCTCTTGTCCACAGTTGTTCTTTAATAAAAATTCTTATTTTGCATTCATAAGAAAGACTTTTTATAAAACTCCGTATTGAAGAACCATTGGTTATGTTCTTTGATGTACATTGTTTTCCGAAAGTTGTCAACTCTTATCCCCAAAAAATGCCAATTTTGACAAAATATGAAACCTCTTTATAATACCCACATCACAAAACTGCAGAGGGTATTATTGTTTGTGCTGATATGTGTAACACATAAAACTATGGGTTCTAGACACACCTTTTAGTATACCGATCGAACACAGAATCACTTTCTAAGACGAATGAAAGACGATTGTGTGTCCATGAAAACCCTGTACGCAAACTACATGTCGAAATTTTGAAGATAATTGGATAAAATTTGGTAGATTTGTTAAGTTATCATAAGGACAAAGCCTACTGAAAATGGTGAGAGTCGGTCCATAATTTTTAAAAATTATCTCTAATCACCAAATTCATACCAAATTCATAGAATCAAGCAAACAATTTGTTGATTTTGCACCTGTTACCAAAATGATTATATTGATTATTAAAAATTGTAAAAATTTAAAATTTTGAATATATTTTTTTAATAATTTATCTTTTTTGTTTTAATTAAAACAAGTTAGAGTGCTATATTCGGCTGTGTCGAATCTTTGATTCCCTCCACCGACAGTAGTGGGCTCTATATGATATATACATATATATGATAAATGCATATAAGCTTCACAAAAACGAACGTCAGCATTAAAATTTATTGCGATTTAGATCTATAACAAATTATTGACCGACAATTAGAAAGTTTTATGCGCTTTTTGTTAGAACTTTGAACTGGCTTGAGTAAAATGTCATAATTCCTACCAGTTTTATTCGAACTAAAATGATTGTATGAGGGTAATTTATGTGGGACCTATGGTAAATTATGGACCAATCATCCCAAAATTCTGAATGACCAATCATCCCAAAATTCGGTATTACGAAAAATAAATTAGAATAAATTTTAATACAGAAGTGTAATTAGTTTTAGCGTTAACAGTGAATTTCAGAAAATTGCATTATATTTTTCTGGCCATATGAATCTAAGTTGGAAGAAATTTTACCGCAATAAATATTTCTGTTATGGCTTTAAGCGAATTTAATTTAAAGGCGCAATAAACTGTTTCCCGATAGTAGGGTTTATATACGGCCTAGGGTAAATTATGGACTGATCTTCACGAAATTTAACACTGCGATTTCTAGTCTCGTAAAACTTTCATATACCAAATTTTATTGTGGTAGCATTATTTATTACGGTTTTAGGCGTACTAAACTGTTTTCCGGGAGTAGGGTTTATATGGGGCCTAGTGTAAATTATGGACCGATCTTCAAGACAAAACTGTGACTTACCAAATTTAAGTATGATAGCGTTCTTTATTACTGTTTTAGGCGTACTAAACTGTTTTCCGCGAATAGGGTTTATGTCGGGCCTATGGTCAATTATGGACCGATCTTCACGAAATTTAACGGTGTGATTCGCAGTCGTATAAAGCGAATTAGTACAAAATTTTATATCATTCCGTGGATTATTCTACCATTTTTGTTAGTTTTTGTATCAAAATTATTAATTTTTTTAGGGTGGTGGTTCCACATTTTGATTCATAGTTCTAGTCCTGCTGAACCGATGTTGCTGTATTTCAATTCCAAACTGCTTAGGATAGCTACAAGCCATTTGAGATCAAGTTTGTTCTTTGCTTTTGCGTTTTTCGAAAGTAAATGGGTTTTCAACAGACGGGCAGACGGACAGACAGACGGACATGGCTAAATCGACTACGTATTACTCAAGGAGCGAGAATATATATACTTTATTGGGTCTTAGATGTATAATATAATAATAAAAGTTTCACACGGAATGGCAAACTTGGTATACCCTCATTCACCACTTATTTAAAAAGCTTTGCCGTTTTAAATAATGTGTTAAGTGATGTTATTAAATATAGCTCAGGTTTCGACAATTCCCAACAAAAATTCTACAAGTTTAAATTATTTAAACAAATAGAATCTGGGAATTATTTATTTTTCATAAGTTACTTTATTATATTCAACATATTTTTATTGTTCGAATTTATAAGCTAAATTTCAGTTGGGTATTTTATAAAGTTTTTGTAATAGGTCCATTACTTAAATATTTAGGAGTGACTTTATACACTACCAGACTAATACATTGTATCTTCCTGTTATATTTTACCTAAGCTATCATTTGGAAAGCAATGAAGTATAATTTACAATTATTGTAAAATTTACAATTAATATTTAAGGAGTGGAACTATTACAAAAAGCTTTATAAAATACATAACTGAAATTTAGCTTATAGAATAAATTCGAAAAATAAAAAGATGTTGAATTAAATTATTTTATTTTAAACGAAAAAAGGCAATTAAGATATTTTAATCAAAAATGTATTTCAAAACAATTAAATGTTAATTAAATCAATATTAAATTTTTAATTTTCTTTTACATAAGCAACTTTATTATATTCAACATTTTTTCATTTTTCGAATTTATTCTATGAGTTAAATTTCAGTTATGTATTTTTATAAAGCTTTTTGTAATAGCTCTATTCCTTAAATTTTTTAGAAATGACTTTATACACTACCAGAAAATACAATATAATAGTCTGGTAGTGTATAAAGTCATTTCTAAAAAAATTTAAGGAATAGAGCTATTACAAAAAGCTTTATAAAAATACATAACTGAAATTTAACTCATAGAATAAATTCGAAAAATGAAAAAATTTTTAATTTTCTTTCAACTAAAAAAATAATTGATTCAGTTATCACATTAATTAAATTGAAATACTATTTAAGCAATTTTTTTAATTGATAAGAAGCTACTTATAATTTTTCCTGTGTATAAAAACTTCTTTCCGGAATAGGTGGGTTTGTACCCGTGAACCCTATTCTTATGTTGGAATTTTGATTAAATTATATGAATGTATAATTTCAACCTAAATCAGTAACAGAATTTATTCAAATCGTTCCATATCGGTCCTTAGCTCTCATATTAATACCCCTCCTGAAAATGGCTTTTAATGCCTTTACTTTCTTACAAAGTTTGTCATTGGTATAAAATTTGGCCACGCTAACTTTTATAATTGCTACTTTGTCATGTGAAAATGTTGTACTGTAAGGTCCAGAATCGACTATAAGGCCCTTATAAATCCCCTCTCTAAAACCGCTTTAAGACGAGTAAATCTCATATCGATGTAGATTTTCGGTACAAATAAAAAAATTTGATTTGACGCGTGAGTCCCAAAAAGATCCACTCTCGTAAATGTTTCTGTATAAACTTTGGTGTAGCGTATCGGGGCTTGCCCAAATACAATACTTTGCTACTGTTTTAAATTTTATTTCTGTTCTATCATTTAAAATGTTTCATTTAAAAGATTTAACTCTTTTAAATTTTTCCACATTTCTGCGGATATGTCCGCCAATAATAGTGTATATGTTTTTTAATTACTTTGCAATTGGTATGCAAATGGCAATGTAGACAATAAGTAATATTTGATTGGGTTAGATTTTAATAGATTACAAATTTAAAATAAGTTGAATTAATTTATGTAAAACTTGTTGTCTGCCATGATGTTTCGATAATTATGGCAACAAGTAATTAATACCATGAACAGGTTTATTTTTAAATTTTTTTCTATTTTTCAGCAGACGCGGAAAATGTCTTTTCAATTAGTTAGAAAATTTGTTAAAATAATCAAAATGATTTGTTAAAATTTAATGTAAATATCCTATTAATATTATAAAAGTGAAAGTTTGTATATTTGGCTAATAATATGTTTGTTAATTTGTGGCTCGATCACGCGAAAACAGCTTAATGGATTTGAATGAGATTTTGTGGACGGATAGCATAAGGCCCAGATTCAATTATAGGGTCCTTTTTAAGAGGAAAATTTGGAGAAATATTTGGTACTTTGGTACTTTTTCTGTGTTTGATAATCTCGGTATGAACATTGCTTATGGTCCAGATTAAAATACAGGATACTTTTTTAAGGTATAGAGTTGGTACTTGTTAGTGGTTAAAATTAGGGAAGTAACGATATGCTTTTTGCCGATACCGGTACGAATATTAAATTTAAATTCAAGGTTAATTTAACCAAACTCAAGTACACAGAAAAAATTCAAAATTTTCGCTAATCACCAAATTTATACCATATTCATAATTTCAAGCAAACAAGTTGTGGATTTTGCACCTATTACCAAAATTATTATATTGATTACTAAAAAGTGTAAGATTTTTAATATTTTTTTTTCAATAAATGACATTCTTAATTAAAAAAATGATCAAAAAACTTTGCCATTTCAATCAATGTGTTAATTTATTTAATTAAATATTGACAATTCCCAACAATAATTCTACATGCTTAAATTATTTTATTTTAAACGAAAAAATTAATTAATATTTTTTAATATTTATTTACCCCGACATTCATAAAAAATATTTTAGGTTTTTAACAGGTTTATGAAACGAGTTTTCTATGAAAATTTGTTTAATAAATCTTTTATAATCAAAAATAATTTTTATGAATATGGGGGTTAATATTTAAATTGAAAATTAATTTCAAAACAACTTAAATAATTATTAAGTCAAAAAAATATTTTTAGTTTTCTTTCAACTAAACAAATAATTGATTTAATTATCACATTAATTAAATTTAAATACTTTTTAACCCATTTTTTTAATTGATAAAAAACTTTTTTCTGTGTAAAGTGATTTCTTTTTTATACAAAATAATAGTGTAAGAGATTATTAATACACTGAAGCCCGGACTTGCGTCGTTAATGGGCACCGGATAAATGCGACGCAATCCGAAATGACGCAAATCGGATCACATTCTTCTATATAAATGCACTGATTATTGATTAATTCCAAAATATAAATTTTTAGCAAGAAATTCTATTTATGGTAAAAAAGTGATATGTTAAATTTTTATTCTATTAATTTCAGAAGTGGGTTTAGTTATTATATAAAATCATTAAAAATATATTTATATTTTTGAAAAGAAATATATGAAGAAAAAGCAAAAAAAAAATATATTTTCATAAAAACATAACAATAATTAATTTATTTCGTTTATCCATATTCACGTAAACATTAAATAAAAAATAGAATCTAATTAGCGATTAACTCGAGCTATCTTTAAATGATTAATTTTGGCACTATCTCTGTTGCAAATTGTTTATCCTATTGAAGGTGCTAAATCAAGGGTTCTGTCTACGTCAACAGCTTTTTCACCCGACTTGAAACTTTTTAATACGTCCAATTTTAGTTCCAAACTAATGCATTATCTTTTCTTTGCACTAATTTTTCCGCAGCACTACTTATTAAGGACTAAATTCTTACTTCCTAGCACGCAACTATGCTTAGAGTAACTCACCTAACAGAATAAAAGGGGAATTCGCCTTTTTATACGCAAATAGAAAAATTCTTCACTAGTAATTATGACTCCAGTGAAAAAAATTCAATCATATGTAGCGACGCAAATCGGAATCAAAACGACGCAATTAGGACAGACGAAAATCGGGGCTCTACTGTATTTAAAATTGATATTATAAAGATTTAAAAATAACGAATTGAATTTGAGCTCATGGTAAAATGAAAAAAAATTCATTTTTTTAAACACGGAAAAATAGTATAAGAGATTACATATTAATATTTAAAATGAATATTTAGATTTTTGAATTTTTCAGTTATTCGACTTTTTTATTTTAATTTAAAAAAAAATAATTTGTTCAAGCTCGAGGTCAGTTTTTATTCTTTAAATTCTTTATTTTTCAATATATCGACATATTTTGGATGTCATCTTCAGGAATATAGAGTTACAAAAATAAGAATTTAAAGAATAAAAACAGACCTCGAGCTTGAACAATTATTTTTTTTTTAGAAATTAAGATTTCCGTTTAAAACACAAAGTATTCTCAACTTTTGCGGATAGAGACGATTTGGTAACTCTGCTTTAAGCAGACCTGTAGTGGAAAATGGTCTCTCAGCTGTGCCTGAATTCAAACCAAAGTTGAACCACAGCATAGGATGGACAGAGCACCGTCTTTCTCGAAATTTTCTTTTAGGATTTTTCAACGCTCCAAAGGTCAGTGCTTGCACACTTATCAGGATTTTCCGGTGTGGGGGTGACCGAGTCTTCACCGCTTTTGGAGTGCACCATTACAAATTAAATTCTATGTTAATAAAACGATTAAAAAGTATCGTCGTGTCGGCAGTATAATACGTCGATACCGATATATCGACAAACCCGATGTATCGCCGATATATCGGTATTCGTTACATTCCTAGTTAAAACGGGATAAAATGGGTTCATTTTCTCTTTTCGATAAATTTGATATACATACAGATTATAGTCTACATTAACTTACAGCAAAAGCTGGTACTCTTTTCTCCTTTGGTACTTTTTCTGTTATCTAGAGATTTCATATAGAGATACACAAAAAAGACTTTTTTATCAATTAAAAAAAAAATGGCTTATAAAGTATTTAAATTTAATTAATGTGATAATTGAATCAATAATTTTTTAGTTGAAAGAAATTTGAAAATATAATTTTGATTTAATTAATATTGTAGTTGTTTTGAAATAAATTTTTAATTAAAATATTAATTAAATATCAAAATATCTTAATTGACTTTTTCGTTTAAAATAAAATAATTTAAGCTTTTAGAATTGTTGTTGGGAATTGTCAGCAGTTAATTAAATAAATTAACATATTGTTTGAAATGGCAAAGTTTTTTGATAATTTTTTTAATTAAAATTTAAAATATCATTTATTAAAATAAATACTCCCAGTTTTACAATATTTAGTAATCAATAATAATATGTGCAAAATCAACCACTTGCTTGCTTGATATTATGAAGTTGGTATAAATTTAGTGATTAGAAAAAATTATAAATTTTTTCTGTGTATCAAAATATAGGGTACTTTTTATGATGTAAAAACTAAAAAAATTGGTACTTTGATACAGATTATATATGGTCCAGTGGTCGGAACTTACATACTTAGCGACGCCTTAGTTTTCATATGGAAAGTTGAATGTCAGTTGCTCAAGAGAATCGAGTGCTCAAAGCTTATATATATATATAAATGTGTTGGCGAAGAATAATAATTCCTTAAATGTTCTTTATTGAAATATTTTGACATAAAATAAGTATGGACCTAGAAAACTACATAAAGTTTCTTTAAAATTTTTAGAGGGTAAGCCCTTTTCTTTAAATCTAGCTCTAATTTTCACGTACACGAAGTCACGGGTAAAAGCAAATTATTCTAACTTTTAATATGTGATTTTTTTTTTTTTTTGGCTACAAAAAGCGAATAATGCTTATGAAGCAATACCCATTGATACCGAAATCTGTATATAAGTATAACCATATGTATGTATATATAGTAAATTGAATATTGTAACTAAATCCTGTTGTGATTTTCCTCCAAGAATGCTTTTTGCATTTTAATATTAATTTCCTTGTTAGAAATGTAAAAAATACCATTTATTTAGTCTTCTTCGACAATCATTATCAATATCTTATTTATGTGTATAAACGATAGACAACTTAAAGGAAATCTACATGAACGTACTAAAAGATTGACATTTTCAATCTATGACTATTACTCAATACTTAACTTGGTTAAATATAGAAACCAGTGAACAATTAAGGAAATTAACTATAAGTTTTTTTTTTAAAGTGGGTAATAGAAAAACGAAAGACTCTTTTTAGCTCTTTAAAGACTCTTTAAAGGTGCAAACAGACTCTAGCTCTTCGTTAGTCCCATTACATTAGATATTGCAGTTGCCCGAGAGGGATGCAAAAAATATTAAGTATAATTTTTTCCGACGATTTATTAATTATATACTATTGGAGGATTCGCAAGGTGTGCTACCAAGTCATATTTTCATAATATCCTAATAATTTACAATAGTTTAAAAATTAATAATCAGCCTTATTACGGTTCTCGACGTCGAAAACGACTCTGCAGTTGTAACACACAACCTGTGTTCTTTTATCTTCTACAAAATTCGACATCGAGAACGGTAAAAAGGCTGATTGTTGTGTTTCAAACGAAAAAGTCCTAATATAAAAAGAATTGTTTTCCTGTGTTTATTGTTTTGTCGTAGCAACACAGTATAAATCAAAATTATGAGGGGTCATTATGAGCAGTCATATTTTTCTTGTTATTATTTTAAGCCATATGAGATTATAAGATTTGTATCTTGTTGTATTGGAAATCAAATAAATAAATAAATAAATATGACTTTCCCTACGGGAAAGGGAACTACCACTAAACTTGTCACGTGACAAGTCACTTTAACATGGCGATGTCCTACAAGGGGGTTAATTGGCACTTTTTTGACACTTTGTAACAGGTTACTGAAATAACCTTCCAATTTCGGTTAAAATAATGCCTGTCGCAGATATTGTCACAAATGAGCCATGTCAATATGATAGATCCCCTTCATATAAAGTAATAGACTAGAGAGAATCAGCCACTACCCGCACAAAATGAATAGTCACATGAATAGTTTTGTACCAATTACCTTTCCTCTGGACTAACTACACTCTAAACACATTATCACCAGTTAAGTGATAAGTCTTGTTTTCACCTATCACAATTCGTTCCTTTTAATTATAAAATGTGGTTCACTGGTCACTTGATAAGTACTTAAAGAGCAATTGACACAAATTTCCCGCAGGGTTATGACTACCCTGTGCATCCCCAATATGTATATCGGTTATGCTTCAGATTCACCGAAATGTAGGTACAGGCGATATTTACAGTCGATACGGCAATGCTTTTTTTAGAGTTTTGTTTGCATAGCAACTAAGAGCATTAATACATGAAAAACCAGAGAATAAAATCAAAACAAAATAATAACTTGTTTCCTTTAATTCTTAAGCTGGTGGTCCACACCACGCGTTCAATGTGTTCGATATTTTCCATAGATCTTTTTTTAGGCCCATGCGACACATGAAAAATTAGAAAGAAGTCGTACTTCATGCGTTCGAAACGTTTATTCATTCTGCGCGTTTGCTGTAATACTTTTTCAATACAACTTTACACTGGCGTGGTGTGGACCTTCAGCTTTAGCCGTTTTGCTTTGCACCAGTGTAGTGAAATGCCTCATCAATATAAGTTTATTGGAAGTTACCATATGAAAATAATTGCAAACTAAGAATTAAACGACAAACGACAAAATATTTGAAGTCCAAGAATTAAGGCCAAAAACTCAGCTGGTTCATATTGTCCCAACAAGACTGCAAATTTATATAAAACTCTTTTTTTATAACGGGACGATAAATTTTAAGGGCTGATGCTGAAGGTGAACCACACATAAACGTTAAGTTTTTTTGTACATTTCATTTGACATTTCTCAATTTCAGACTAACTCAATTTGAACCATGGAAAGATACACAATCGAGCAACGCGTTAAAGTTACTCAGGCTTGTTATGAAAATGGGCGTTCAAATCAAAATGCATATCGTGAAAATCTTCTTCAGTGATGAGTCACATTTTCACCTCAGTGGATTCGTCAATAAGCAGAATTGCCGTATTTGGGCGAATGGTAATCCAAGAGCGATTTTCGAAAAACCAATGCACCCACAAAGAGTGACTGTTTGGTGCGGTTTATGGGTTGGCGGCATCATCGGCCCGAATTGGAAGATATGGATGTGGATGATATCACTCATTTCGTGCAAGACCGTCACAACTCAAAATTTTAAACTTTACAGGAGAGCCTTTTTAAGATTCCAACCTATTATTTTTTACCTTCTCTTTCACTAAAATACAGTTATAAAATCAAATGTTTCTTTTTTGCTACAGAGAAAACCACATGTACAAGAGGAATGCCAAACACAAACTGAGAAGTGACCTTGTTGATGTTAATTGCTCAAGTTTGTTACAAGAGGTCAAAGCGTCACAACCATCTGTATTACCGTTATTTTTTCGATAATTCTCTCCGTTCTTAGATCAATTTGTAGAGATTTAAGAGAAGAACATTTCTGCATTACTAACTCGAAAATGCCAAATTTTGAGTTGTGACGGTCTTGCACGAAATGAGCGATATGTGGTTTCAACAGGACGTTGCCACTTGCCACACTGCTAATGTAATCTCACGTGGTGGCGATGCCAATTGGCCGCCAAGATCTTGTGATTTGACACCGTTTGACTTCTTTCTTTTGGGTTATTTGAAAGAAAAGGTGTACGTCGATAAGCCAGCAACAATTCAAGAGCTAAAGGATGAGATAATTCGGCATATTAACGGCAAAAAACCTCAATTATGCCTCAGCGTCATCGAAAATCTGGACCATCGGATGGAGGTGTGCCGGCGGCCATTTGGCCAATATTATGTTCCATACATAATTGAACCATACCAATATTATCACATTAAAAAGAAATGACAATAATTTCCTAAATAATTTGTGTTTTATTCAAAATCAACATCGGCCCATAAAGTCTAACCACACTTTATAAGCGAAAAATAAAGTAAACTTTGTTTTACTAAATATTGATTTCCATGCCTGTTTAGGATAAAATAAAATTTCAGGACGATCGACATGAACAAACTGAGTTAAAATGTGAAGCAAAAGGGTTCAGAAATCGTTTCCTATATTTAAGGAATGTAAAATATTTCTTGCAGGTCCTTTAGACCCCTCTCACATTCTTTCAAAACCGACCCGTTGTAAAAGAATTTTTTTTAAATGGGTTCGAAAATTTAATTTCCTAACAAATTGTTCACTGGGTTACGTTTTCCATTTACATGAGGCGTTTACATATGTTTGCTTAATTCTAACATGAAAACATATTGATTACATTTTTGCGTCAAATTTAAATTAAAACGCTCAATATAAAATTTAGTGAAAGCGCTTACAAAATTTGCAATATATTTTTTTTTAAATGTTAAAAAATCACTTAATACAACTGTCAAATGTAACATTAGTTGCAAAATTCTAAGAGAAAAATAGAAAGATTTGTAACAACAAATGAGAATCTACTCAATATGTGATAATTATTTGGGTTTCAAGCACACAAACACTCCGGTAGAATCCATCATAAACCAAAAATAGAAGCAAGACGAATGATAAAATAAGTAGAGAAAAATATACAAGAAACAGAATACATCAATTTAAGTATAGAATCTAAAAACGTTTTTTAACGTTTTTCCAGCTGATTTTTTATTTTTAAATTTTTATTTATGCACACAAACACACTCGCTTACACTCATATGGATAAAAAGATAAATGGCGAACATTTTCATAAATTAGCATAAATATTTGTTAGTTTATGTTGCGTTTCTTTTTCCTTTTTTTTTTTTTGGATTGGTTAGTTCTTTTTGTCTTTAGTGTTGCTGTTAGTTGTTGTTGTCGCTGTTGTTGGTTCCTGGATGCACAAGAGGATATTTGATAAATATATTCATAGTTGTTCGCTTGTAGGTTTGAATGTTCGCTGCATACATATTCCTATAAAAGCGGTGCAGTTAAACGCAGGTTGTCAATCATCTTCGGAAAGAAAAACATGTAAAATGTATTGGCTGCTTGCATACTTGAACAATTTCTGTTTTCATATTTTTTCTTTGCCTTAAGTTTGTCTACATTTTGCTACAGGCAAAATGAAAGGTATTGTTGCAAGGTCAAAGGGAATGTGACAATATTTTTTTATAAGAATGTGGAAGTCTTCAAAGCAAAAACATAGAAATCATCGAGCAGAACTAAATATTTTAGAGCGATGTAGTTATATTTAGATAGAAACCCTACCGTAAAACCAACTATGCTTCCATGCGAACAGCCCTTCATTTCAATTACAGGCAGCAGACTGCGTCACGGCTAGTCATGGCATCTTAATTTCTGGAATATTGTCATAAAAGTAAGGTTAGGTTCTTTTGGCAGAGATCGAGAAGATCGATCACTTGGGTCCTTAAGTGGTCCCTTTGTGACATCCAGCGCCAATGCCTATCCTACAGGGCAGTTGCTCAATAGGCGGAACTGCAGAATTCAACCACTGCTTTCTAACGAAGAGAAAAAGTAACCTTAGTTATAACCTATATAGATCATCCAAGCAGGTAAACACCGGTTTTCTCAGCTATATCTTCCTTATACCCCAAATTCCACGACACTAAGACGGAATATGAAACCCAATTTCCCCTTCTTTCTCATCGTGACAACTTCTGCAATAGTATTGAATTGAAGACCCATTCTCCTCGCATGACACCTCACCGAACAGTGCCCAGTTATCGCTAAGATCACTGTTCTATTCTGATCCCTATTAATCGTTAGTACGGAAAAGGGAAAACTACTTTCATCAAAGCCAGGCAAAAATGCCCCGGATAAGGATAACTGGATTCGCAAGTCCACCCTAACTGTGCAAGTCTATACGACTCGAGCTGGATAAGTGACGCACAGTTAGCCATTAGCAACCGAATTTATCATTGAGTGTGTCCTCCAGATTACCACCACGTTTGGCAAGCTCATCTGCTATCTACTAACCCCTGAAGTTCCCTTGCCCTGGTACCCACATTGGCGTTACTGTTAACAAGGCGAATGCACTTGAACGTGAGTCTACTCTACAACAACACTGTTTTTGCGGTCCGATTATCAAACAAAACATAAGTTAAACACAGATAATTGTTTAAATAAAAAAACTGTTGTTTGTAAACAAACTTTGGTAACCCGACCACCAAACAAATTAGCTGTTTACTTGACCCCACCTTCTACTGCATTCGCCTTGCATCCGACATTCTGCAGTTAACCTAGATGTCGTAAATACCTCCCCTAGGAATATCATGGAAGCCTTGCTATCAGTAAATATATCCATCTATATGCGATTATATGTTTAGCCCGCCATATTTTAAAGGTTTCCGCCTGCAGGACACTACCATCATCCGGCAAACGAAAGTGAACTTTTATATCCAGCTGCTCTATGAAGCAACCCCCGCCAACTCACCTTTCTTTCGCCCAAACCGTCAGTATAGGCCCTGCCTCCATGCACTGGGACTTTATGTTCAACTTCTTTCCCATGATGACCACTGCATTATCGTCAGCATATGCTACAGTTTTAATCCTCATGTCATCCATTCACGGAGAGCCCCTGTTCACCACACCCTGAACGTTAGTCTTTTTATTTATTTATTTAATCAACGGACATTATCTTTACTGACTAATAACAAGATTGACTTAAAATTAATGAATAACATGATGCATTTAAAAATGTACATAAAAAATTACTAGTTAACATTAACAATTATTTTATGCTTTATAACATTTAAATTTAAGAAAAATCAACAAATTGTGACAAAGAGTTAAATTGTCGACATAACCTTGAAAAAGGATCAGCAATAGCGCAATTAACAAAAAGCCGATTATAATGACGAGTATTGCGACAAGGTATATTAAATTTAACAGAAATTCACAACAAATATTACCATTAACAAGATTAACCATAAAAGATACATTTAACATTGTACCCGTTTTATTAAAGCCGGCCTACTAGAATAGGAAGGAAAGTTTGTCGAGTAACTCTATTGAAGACCACGTAAACAGAACAACAAAAATGGGTTTTGGACAGATTCAATATGATAATTATGAATGTTGTAATATGGATGCCAAATGATTGACCCATATTCTAAGATAGGTCTAACGAGTGACACGTAAAGTTGCTGCGTTATGTACGGATCAGTGAACTCTTTAGCCCAGCGTCTTATAAAGCCAAAAATACCTCTAGCTTTATTTACAGTTGACTTTATATGTGAAACAAAGTTTAATTTATGATCCAATAGGACTCCGAGTTTAAGAAATGAATCAACCAACTCCAATTTATGACAACCCAAAGCATAATTAACAGCAATACAGTTATCTATATATAAATCGGCAAAGGCAAACGGTTAAGAACACTTTTCGCCTCTGTTTGTCAACCGATTTAAACAAAAAAAAAACCATTTAAAAGGCATTTACCTACAGAAGTGCACAATGTTTATTTTATTAAGAGTGTAAAAGGGGTAAAAATTCGGTGACTTCATATCTCTAAAACTAATAGAAACCCGAAAGAAATGTATACTTATCGTTGTTCATTAAAAAAATAAGCGGACAGGTGTCTGGTTCTCTTTGCAATTCGGCCCTTTCAGAGAAAATAGAGGTTAAACTGGTTTAACCTCTATTTTGGAACTGTTGGGTTCCCCATTTAGCTTTTAAACCAATAAGGCTATACCAAATTCGTATCTCATCTAAAAAATAGAAATATAAATTTGGTAATTTTTGAAATTCGAACGTTTTAAGGGATAACATTGGTACATTTTTTTAAAAACATTTTTCTCTGTATATTGACATATAACGCAATAAATTATGTCCCACTACAGCACTGAAATTTTTGATACTTCAACGGAGCGAAATAATTTTTAGAAAGGGGAAATAGGGGAAATTTAATTACTTTCTTTTACTTTTCCGTGCTGCGTGTGGTAATTTTTAAATTTTTTGTAATATTGAGCTTAGAAAAAAAATTATTTGTGCAAGGTCTTGAGTGAATGAGAACCTATAAGATGAAAAATGTTGGCACTTTTTGGTTCTTCAACTGGTACTTTTTGAATTTTAGTTAATATTGGGCTTAGAAACATAAAATTCAGCATGCATTGTTCTAAGGGAATAAGAATCTGTTAGGGAGAGGTTCTAAAACTGGTACTTTTTTTAACTTCCTTTAATATTGGACCTAGAAACATAAAACTAAACCTACAATGTCCCGAATGGGTGAGAATCTATAAGAGGGAACTTTTTTGGTCTTCAAATGGTCCTTTTTGCGTTTCCGTTAGTATTGGACCTAGAAATATAAAATTAAACATGCATGGCTCTGAGTGAATAAGAAACTGTAAGGAAGAGCTTTTTGGTACTTTTTGAATTTTTAATAATACTGAACATAGAAACATAAAATTCACAATGCAGAATCCTGAGTGATTGGGAAACTATATTTAAGAGCCGAAATTTTTGTACTTTTTCTTTTTCAATTGGTACTTTCTGACTTTTTTCATATAATTCAACTTAAAAAACTAAATTAAACATTCACGGACTTGAGTAGAAGAGAACATTTGGTTCGGAGGTTGGTACCTAGCCAAATCGATCCACTAAAACGAATTCTCTAAACATTTAAATTCATATATACTTATATGTATGTTTTCTTCATATTTGCATAAAAAATTATGGTCGAATTTCGACCACTTGGCAAACTCTAGTTTCTATAAAAACGCATGCATTTGCTTTTCAACAGATTCAACTCCAACATATTATGATTACACCATAACAACAAGCTATTAAGATCCGATTGAAGATAGAAAAAGGTCAACAAAGCAATTAAAAGAATGGTACATTTTTACATCATCAGCATACATCAATATACATGGCGAAGTTGATAACATTGGGCAGATCATTAATAAACAGAGTAAATAAAAGTGGGCCAAGATGACTGCCTTGGGGAACACTTACCTGTCGTAGAACAAATTACCCTATGCCGTCATTAATCCTCAGACCCCTCATGGACGCCGCAATAAAGACCGATTGTAGTCCATGTTTATTTAAGATATTTAAAGAAAATTTAATTATTTCTATTTTAATAGTTTTAAATTTATTGTAAATCGAAATGAAGAAAATTAAATTTTTTAGATATAAAAAGGCGTAGAGTTCTTCTAGGTCCTCCTTGATCGCTCCAGATTCAGTTTCATTGTTTTCTTCATGTTCTTATTATTTTGCGTTTAGCTTAAGAGTAGTAAGTGAATGTCTTTTGCAATTTTAATGAGTCGCATTAAAAAAAAGAAGAAAAAAAATTACCAGCAACCAGCCATCCAGCAGTCAACTTACCATCCGTTCCTTGATTCCTTTGCGTTCCCTTTGTTTGTATCTCTAATATTGCCAAGGCATAAAAAAGGGAGAGCTAGCGAACTTATAGTGCAAAGTATAAATATTTCTTTTATACATATTTATCCATCCCATACACATAAAATAAAAATACACAAATAAACAAAGCCAAGTATAAACTCCTGCCATCTTCTAATGGATCTTATTCCTAAGGCAGTGTCTTAAGTTAAAGGTAATCTGCGGAATTCTTTTTTTTTTTTTTTTTTTGTTGGTACTTTGCAGCTTTAAGGGTACAACTACTGTTGCATCAGCTCTTTTCCGCTTCTTCTTGAAAGTCTGTAAAATATTTCTTATGCACAAAATTTGTATGCATGATTTTTGTAAAATAAGAATATTTTTTCATATTTTAAATTTTCGCAACCCCATCTTCGTCATCGACGCAATCATCAGCAGCCCAAAAACATTTCATCAAGCGTCGTCATCTGGATTTATGAACAACAACCAAAACAACATGCCGAGTCCTCGAATGTATGAAGTTGTAGTGGCAAATGTGTTTTTCTTCACATTTTTTTTTATTCACAAATGAGTGCTACTGTTTGTTGAGAATTGGCATATTAAAAGAAAAAACGTCCTTTTGCGCTGTTTTCTTTAAATAAGCCATTTTAAACACTTGTAAAGGTATGATTGTGTAATGGTTTTGTTAGTTTAGCTTTTTTTGGACTTAATAGTTCAAAGTTCAAGACTTGATTGTTTGCTAGATGCTTAGCAAAAAGAAAGAACATATTTATTTAGAAACTTTACAACATATTTGTGTTAGTTGTTAAAAAAAAAATTTAAACCAACGAATTTTTATCTGTTTTTCCTTTTTCTCGCATTAAAGAAGTGAATTTCTTAGAAGATATGCAGCATAGGGTCTTATCCCAAAGACATTTTAAATATTCATTATCTTTTTCATACAAGTTACTGTAATAAGCATTTACATTTTGAAAGATAAAAGTTATTGTGGTTTCTTATAAAAATTGATTTCTATTAAAAAATTTGTGATATCAATTACAAATTTAATTAAATTTTCCCCCAGTAAACAAATCAATAGTTTCAATTAAATGCATTATTCACTTGATTAATCGTATACATAATTCACTTGATTAAACATTTAATTAACTTAATTCAATTTTTAATTAAAACTGATTTGATATTAAAATAAGAATGAGTTTGTTTGTTCCATATGGGCTCCTTAACTGCTGCACTGATTTTTCTGGAATTTACACATATGCAGATGCCAGCACTAAAAACAGAAAGAAAAAATCATTACGCCAGCATGTAGATGGCAGCACAGTAAAACATCAAATACACCAAGATGTACGATCAGCAGCGTTGTCAACTTTGAAATTTCAAAAAGCACCGAATTGGAGAAAAAAACGCGCCATTGAAGGAAAAAAAACACCAAGTTTAAAATTAATTTTTTATATAAAATTATAAATTAAAATTCTTCTTTACATAATACTAATTATCTACAACAACAAGATCGTTTTTTTTTTTGTGAATATGAACATCAGTACTTGTTGTTCTTATTGTGGTCTATACAAATGTTAGTAAAAATGTACAAAATTATTGTACAACATTTGTTTTCTCACACAAAAAGTAGTGTTGAGTTTGATTTGGTGCCACCAAAAATTAAAACACGCACCGAAATTTAAAAAAAAAGCGTACCACGAATCAACAAAGTAATTTTGCGCACACAAGACTTTAAAAATCGCCCAATATGGTGCGAAACGAACCGAGTTGACAACGCTGACGATCAGCTATTTACAAGCGGTTACAGTAAAAGTTTTCAAATTTGGTAATTAGGGTGTGTGTGAAACAGTAGCAAAGTACTCATGAAAGTAAAATTTGGAGACTGTTAAGGTGAATAAAATTTCTCTAGCCCTGGGGGCTTGTATATATTTTGACATTAGCGTAGAAATTCTTGATAATTTTAATTCACATAGAACTTTGCTACCGTTTCACACACACCCTCAGTGCTTAATTCCCTATTTTGATTCTTGATAAAACAACTGAAAATTTATTCTTGGAGGATAAGCTGTTTCTATGCGCATTTCACTGGTTGCTTAGGCCATGTCATCAGGAAACGTTTTTCCCAAAAAATTTTAGAAAAGCCAAAAATTTGTAATTCTCATTCCCTCTGTAGTCTTATTTGCTGATATTTTTGGTTTTTCCAAAAAAAAAAAAAAATATTACAAAGTTGTTTAATGATTTTCGGTCTAATTCTAATTCAGATTCTTATTTCAGCTTTAATGTTTACAATAGTTATCAAACACTTTTTGTTTTATAAA
Source organism: Pollenia amentaria (assembly GCA_943735925.1). NCBI lineage: Eukaryota > Metazoa > Arthropoda > Insecta > Diptera > Polleniidae > Pollenia > Pollenia amentaria. The sequence continues at coordinate 202,266,116 of OX031009.1, read as the reverse complement.
CTTTTAATAAAAAGTCTGATTTATAAACGCTTAATAGCAGTGAATTAAAAATTAAACGCTTTTATTACTTTTGTATTTATATTTTACGGCTGAGGTATCGCAGCCTCTTCTATTTAATTCAATTTCCGGCTTAACCATTTAAATAATTTTTTAACAGTGGATTTGTTGAACCGATATCTTGCATTGAATAGCTCCTCTGGAATTGTTTCCCATCCTCTCAAGGAAGAATGTCATGATGAATTTATTTTTATAAAAAAGGTAAAACAAAAAAATTAAATTAACGATTTCGAGATTGACTAAATCCCGAAAGTCGCGGGACTAAAAAATTCAGATCTCGGGAAAATAGGGATTTCGGGATTGGCATACCTAATATATATAAGTTCCTTTGCTTTTTTTTTATACGAAATTAGCCTAGACTTAGCCTAGAAGTCAAAGTATTTCCTATACGAATCACTTTTCTGAATTTGATTGTTTATATGTTTCTGGTACGAAACAGTAATTTAAGACAACGATTTTTAAAAAAACGACATTTAATGCCTGTCATATTATATAATTTTGATTTTTGTATATTTTAAATTTGAAGACAAAATTCGCAAAAACTTTACAATTACTACATTTTTTCAATTTTATTTAACTTAACACGTGCTTAATTTAACACGGTTTCATTATTACACCGAGCAATTTAACCATGTCAAAGAAGGATCGAGTTCACATATTTAAAATATTACACAGATCATTGAACTCTTCAATTTTAAATTCCAAATAAATTATAAAAATTAGAAAAAGTTCTAAAAAAAAATTTCTTTCTTTAACAATTTACAATATTCTGTTTTCTAAAAAAAAGTTTTCTTTACTTTTTTAGTCTTTCTGAAAAGTTGTGTTTATTGTTGTCTCATTGTTTTAATATTATTTTCGTTAAAGGTTGTAACTTGTAGATTTTTTTTATTTTGTTTTTTTTTAAGAAAATGTTTAAAACGCGCAATTGTTTTTTTTTGTCTGTTCTTTTGTTAAATTGGTAGAAAAAATATGCGTGCACCCGGTCAAGTCATACGTTAGTCATATGCGCAGATAAATTTATGGGAAGTATGGGTTTTGTAAGTTGGGGAAGATTGGCAAATCTGTAAATTTGGAGAATTTAAAAAATAGTTATTTTATAAAAAAAAAACAAATACTAAAAATATATTATTAATTAATAGAATCTGGGAATTATGTATTTCTTTTTCATAAATTTCTTTTTTATATTCAACCTTTTATACTTTTCGAATTTATTCTATTAGCTAAATTTTAGTTATGTATTTTATAAAGCTTTTTTGTAATAGTTATATTCCTTAGATATTTCATAATTTAATTAAGTAAAAAGAAAAATATTGTTTTTATTGTTTTAAACATTTTTTTCGAATGTGCTTCTATGAGTCAAATTTTAATTAAAAAGCTTCCTTAGTCCTATTCCCTCAATATTTCAAATAATTTTTTCTAAAGCGATCCTTTGGTTAGTTTCAATAATAAAAAAAATTAGTATATATCGATGGTTATTGGAATTATGAATTATATTTTAAAAGTATTTCGGAGTCAATCATATTCCTTAAATATTTTACAAAATTTAGCTTCAACAAAAGAGAAAGGCCCCTTTCAGACTCGCCAAGCTAGTTGCGCATATCAGTTTTTCGTTCTCTTTTGTTTTATTTTGAACTTGCTTTTATGTTCACACTCAGAAATTAAGTTGCGCAATTTTCTATTTCTTATTTACAAAAATGTTTCGTAATTTTCAGACACGCCTTTTTATTTTTAAAATCTGCCTTCATTTTTATTGTGAAAAGTGTTTTGAATTGTAAAATTTGTTTTAAATACTGGAACTTGAAAAAAACGTATTAACCCTGAATGGTTATTATTCGTCGAATCGATGAAGCTCACTTACTCTTTATCATATACGAATAACTTTTTTATTTGTATTCAAATTACGCTCTTTTCGACTGATGACGATACCCTTAAAAATGCTATTAATTTAAATACACCAATAAGTGCTCAAATTCGTAACAAATTTTGAGAGCTAAAAATAACTTTTATTTTTAATGCTTTCTTTTATTTTATTTTTTAATAAAATACTTAACCAATAAATTTTTTTTCTTAATTTGAATGGGATCAAACTTTGGTAATCAAATTCTGCTCAAATTCTCTCGAGAAAATATAGTCCCTACAAAAAGGAAATCTCAAGTCCTTAAAAAAAGAGATAATCAATTTCATTAGTCCCCATAAAGGAGGACAAACTTTAGTCTCAACATAAAAAGGTCAAAAAAATTTCTCTAGAGAAACTTCACTTCCTGCACAAAGGGCACCAAAATATTTCCCCACTAATCGGGACAACAATTTCTTCAGACAAATTTTAGTCTCCACAAAACGGTGACAACAATTTCATTAGAGAATAGTGAGTCGCCACAATGAGTTGTGTTACCTTCCCCAATTGTTAAGTTTTAGATGTAAGGCCATTACAAGGTACCAAACAACAAAACAGCATCTCGAATATTTCTAAAGAATTGTTCTGCATACACCTCATTAATTCTAGTTTCTTTTTATATGTTTTGTTTTATTCTATACTGTCCGCAAAGGTTGTTATTGTTTTGTTTTTAATTTTTTTTTTTTTTTTACAACGGCGCATGATGCACTCACTAAACAATAATTCCGCAAACGCACATATTTACAAGCTAAGAAAAAAATTATGGTACACCTTAACAAAAAAATTGTCGGATATGGGCTTCGTGCTGACATTAAGAATTAACAATAAAAGTTTTCGTAATGTTTTTTATATGGGTGCTGCCAGAGAAAAACTCAATTTTTGTCACTGTACGCCACCAAGCAATTAAGCGGGTATTTTAGATCCATGTTGTTCACATTTTTCGGGGGTTTATTGGGAAACACATCGTAAGACGCTTGGCGAGTATATGTTCAGCTCTCCTAGCTACTACTCCCAAAGAAAAATTATGTTTACATATGGTCACCTCCAACAAAACTATTTTTAGACAAAATTTTAAACATATTATGTTTAAATTTTAACATATTATTATCACCGACAACCATATTATGGTTAAATGTGTCCTCCATCAAGAAAGCACAACCATATTATGGTTGCCTCCGAACATGTTTTGTTCAATAATAACAAAAATATGTTTTACACTTATAATAGCATGGTTTGGTTTTCAACCATAGCTTGTTGCTCTTGGAAAAGAGGAAAATACTATTGTTAATTTAAAAACCAATTATTGCCATATTTAACCATAAAAATTTTAGAGGCAACCATAATATGGTTATGGTTTCTTGATGGAGGACTAATTAAACAATAATATGGTTGTCGGTGACAATGATATGGTTAAATTTAAACCTATTATGTTTAAAATTTTGTATAAAAATAGTTTTGTTGGAGGTGACCATATGTAAGCATGTTGTTTCTCTGCGTGTAGAATGTAACAGATCTAACCTTTGAACCACATTCAGCCTTACACCAATTCAAATATCTTGATGTATTATTAAGTTTCTACACAGAAAACAATAAAAATTGATTTTAATTAAAAAATTTGTGATATTAATTAAAAATTTAATTGAAATTGCACCAGTAACCAAATCAATAGGATCAAACGTTTAACTAACTCGATTAATTCAAGTTTAATTCACTGGATTCAATTTTTAATTAAAACTGATTTTATTTTTGAATAATGCTTTGATTGGTGAAAACTTTAGTGAATTTTTTGTTGTAGAATACTTCGTAAAATTTTAGGTCCAATCAGAATTAGTGAGAACAACTTTCGAATACGATTCTATGACGAACCAGACATGCTGAATGAGCAGCAAAGTATAGTAAGATACATAACAGCCCTGAGATTTCGCGGTGTTAAATCACGTAAAAAGAATGCCGGCAGACCCCAGAAGCCTCTTGAAGCAGAGGAAGATCCAGAAAAAGATGAAAGACAGACGGAGTGAATGATCTCAGAATACTTAAATAATATAAATATTTTTAATAATTTTAATCGGGCTAAAGTTCATTAAATTTAATTTTCATTTAATTATTTTTATGAAGAAAGGAATTTTACAATAAGAAATGAATTAAAATTTTTTAATAATTTTTCATTCTTGACTCAGCTGGGAATTGAACCCAGCTTTTCATTGTAAAATTCCTTTCTTCATAAAAATAATGTAATGAAAATTAAATTTAATGAAACTTAGCCTGAATAAAATATTAAAAATTTGGACTAAAAACCATAAACAGTTCAATGAAATAACCAGAATTCTAACCGTTAAACAGCTAAGGCATACGCTCTCTGTTTACATATGTCCTTCAAGTTGTGCTGATAAAATGGTCAACCAGAAAAAGAAAGACAAAAACATGAAAAACGAAAAATGTACTTTGGGATTCAAGAAGAATCCTTGAAAAAAGGTATTAAAAACAGAAGTAAGGAGGAACATTTTAATGAATGATAATTCTACATTGAAATTAATTTTGTATCGAGAAAAAATCCATCACACCTTCTAGACTAAAAGAAATAACATCGTACAATTCGAATATTTAAAATATTTTGAATGAAACCCTTTAAGGATGTGGAATGATATTTTTTTAAAAGAAACTTTTTTTATATTTTTGTACAGGAGAACTGAAGTAAATATTTTTTTATATTAAAAGACTTTTTTTATGGTGCTTAATTCCTTTTTTTTTTAATAATTGATAAAAACACTGAAATTTTTTGTTGGAGGATAAGCTGTTCCTATGCGCATTTCACTGGTTGCTTAGGCCAGATCATTAGGAAACGTTCTGCTAAATAATTTTGGAAAAGCCAAAGCAATCAGCAAACAAGACTACAAAGGGAATGAGAATTACCTACAAACACTCAAAAACTCTTTTTGCAACGATATCAAAGCTTAAATAAAATACCAACAATAAAACAATGGGGGGATTCACAAGGTGTGCTATCAAGTCATATCGTCATAATGTCCTAAATAATATTTTTCAATTGTTTAAAAAAAAATGTTTTTTTATGTTGTTTGAAACACAACAATATTTTTTTTTAAACAATTGTAAAATATTATTTAGGACATTATGACGATATGACTTGATAGCACACCTTGTGAATCCCCCCAATGAGTTTATCTTTTCTTACATTCCCCACTTATTTTTTTAAATTCTACAGATCCTGGCTTTTTATTTGGTACCGCGTTATCTAAAAAATATTAGTAACTTATATAAAAAAAAAATTTTTTAAATAAGTATTCTTGAAAAATAGTTGGTCCTTTAAAAAAGGACAAAAGATTAGGAAATTAAAAATCAAGCACGCAGCTTGACTATGTTTTGTCTCTTGTTGTTAATAAATGCTTAAAATGTATTTATAAAGTGATAACATAATATATAAATAATATATATAAAACAACGTAGGGAAAAGTATGTCCCAATTTACACGTTTCATCTTTTGATGCTCAACTTCGTTTAAATTCCCTTTTGAAGATGCCATCATGTTCACACACAGCAACCGGTTTCAACTTTTTTTGCTTCAAAACAACAACACTTTTATTCAAAGCGAACCAAAGAGAAAAGGAAAGAAAAACATTTACATGTAGTCATTGTTGTGCATATACCTACGAATGAGAACACAAAGCGTACTGCCCAAGTACAGGCATCTCCGTACCAACCCCTTTTCTTCTTGCTTCCCTCTCCTTAAAACACAAGAGTTGAGCATCAAAAGATGAAACGTGTGAATGTAGACTATAGAGATGATTTATTTGGTTGTTGGAAAATAGGGATTTTATTAAACTTCTACTGGCATCACTAAAAGGATCCAACAATTCTCTGATGAACATTTTTTTTATCAAATCGGACCTAAAATAAGAAAGGACCTTTTCAAGGCCTGGGGCATAGATATCGATCGAAATTTCTTTTTTAAATTTATTATAATTTCGATCGATTACGAATGCCATAATTTGCTCCGTATTCGAAATTATTTAAGTGAGAAATTTTAAATAGGTTTTTTTTGTAAATTTTTCCGTCCAAACTTTGTAATTAAGCTTGTTATACTTACTGCTTGTTTGTAGAAAACGAGCGCAAAAGTGACTCGCCTAACTTACATTTAAAACAAAAACCAATTTTGAATAAGTTAAGTTAAGCGAGTCTCTTTTGCACTGGCGTTGTACAAACAGACAGTTACTTTAAGTACGAGCCGTACTCAAAAATGCAACAACGAATAACACTAAAACGAACTCAATACTATCCTAAATGGGATAACTTTAGAAAATCAATACAATTTCTTAAAGTAAGTATAAAATGCTTAAACAAAGTACAACAAGGATCGAACTTTTCTTTGGTAGTGCCATTCTGAGAGTAAAATTACAAAATTTACGCTTTAATCTCATATAACTTATCAAAGTTTGTTGTAGCCATTACAACAACACCACACAAGTAGCTAAAATACGATTTGCTTGTTGTGTTTAGAAACAACAAAAAAAAAATACAACAAGAAGAAAACACATCAGTGATGCATTTTGAGATTTTAATTTAAAGGCCAAATTTACAACTCAAAAGGGCCAAAATACCTTTGGTAAGGCCAAAATGTTGACCCAGAAATATCATGTGTATATGGTGACCAAATAGAATCAGTAATGCAGGCTTATGGTTAAGCACAAATCAAAACCAGTTCAATAAAATAAAACGTCTAAAATGGCGATGGATTGTCCACATATAAAAAAAAACCAGTAAAATGTTGTTCAACAAGCGTTTACGTGGATCCCTAAAGATAATAGACGTCCAAGAAAAAACCTGGAGAATAGCTATTGCTGAGGAGCTGCGTGCCGCAAATCACGGTAATAGTTGAATTTTAAACTGAAAGGGCCAAAATAGATTAGGAAGTGCCACAGGGCCATCAAATATCCAAAAGTGCCACAAATGGCCCGATTGTGCCACATTTTGCATCACTGAAACACATTATTTTCATGTTTAAATCTTAATCAATTTTACTTTTTTTAAAGTTTCAAAAGTAAAATTGAAAGCAAGAGTTCTCATTAAGTTTATATTTTTAGTTAAATATGTACATTAAGTTTTTAAAATAAAAATCATATCGGTGGTGTTTTATAATTGGAACTCTGTAGTGTGAATCGGGTAAGTAAATGCCGTGTCAGATACAACTTTGTCGCTTTGCGTGACGTTTCTACCTTTGGCAGAAAAACGCAAAGCAAAATGTGTATGACACAATGACAACTTTGACAACACTCACGCATTGTTTGTTTACTTATAAAAGCAGTTGGCAATTTGTACAATAAATTATTTGTTATAAAAATAAAAGTTAAAAATTTAATTGGACGGTTTTTTGGAACTGAATTTGGCAAAAAAATGAAAAAAAAAAGAAAATTATACTAGCCAATTGTCAAAGCGCGCAAAAAGATGAGAGTTGACTAACTTTTTGCTTCGCTCCGCTTTGAAAGTACTTTATGTGACATGTTTCGTAGAAGTATGTATATTTTATCTTATATGTCAAAGCGAATCGGTAACGCAAGGCGAAGCAAAAGTTTTATCTGACATGGCCTTAAGTCAATCATAATAATATTTTTCTTCTAATTTCACTTTTGGTTTATTTCAAGTACGAATTCGGAATTATATCAACTTTATAACACTTGAATCAAGCAAATATTGAGATTGATTCAATCTCAGTTTTACTTAAATCAATCTAATTTTCGGATTATTTTAAGTACAAATTCGGGATAAAATCAACTTTATAATTCTTGAATCAAGCGCATTTTGAGATTGATTCAATCTCATTTTCAGATTATTTAAAGTACGAATTCGGGATTGAATATGGATAAGTTGAGTATTTCGCGATTGAATAATCCGTACTTGAATCAATCTTTCTGTACTTGATTCAAGAAAATCCGTACTCACCGTACTATTGATACCGCTTCGGATGGATTGGAGTACGGATGGATTTATTTTTCGTTTGAGTATATGTATATAATTTTATAAAATAAGTTTAATTATTAAGAAGAAAAAGAAACAATCTCAAACTCTATGTATATATATAACATAAAAGAAATTAGGGTAATAATATTTCACAAATAAATGAATTGATTTGAATTGAAAGTGAGAAATACAATCAACTTCCTTTGATTTTCGTAGCATTTAGAGACAAATTTTTCTTCCGAAAACTTCTAATCAGCACTGTATTTGAACGCTTGTTTGTTTAAATGTGGAAATGATACTTGTAAATACAATATGAAGATGATGCACTAACGAATATAAATATTTTTTGTAAAAAAAATCTGGGAAACAAAAAAAAAATAATGCCTATAAAACTTTGTTGTTCCCTTTCCCGGTTTGAGATTTATTTCTTTATTTTGAGCTGAAAACTACAAACAAAGTAGACACTCATTCACATACACGAACACGGATATGAACTACGGCCATATCGAAATTTTTTGTATTACCTTTTTTAAGATGCTTAACAAGATTTCGATGTCGTATATTAAGAAAATAATATATATTAAAACAACAAAAAAAAAAAAATTATAATAAAAAAAAATGATAAAAACACAAAATATTATTCATAAAATATAAATATTTTGCTTGTTTTATACGGTTTGTTCTCTTTTTTTACAGGCATATAAATGTTGCAAAAATATTTATGCACTTACACATACACACACACAAACACACACGAGTTCATTCGAAAATGCACATGCATAATTTATTTTATAACTGCTAAAAATGAAAATAATAAACAGAAAGAGAACATCCAAACCATCCATTCCTCGAAAGGAAGGAAGGAATGTTTCTTTGGGTAAGTACCATCCAAACATCCACTGCACTGCAATATGCAATTTCTACTAACTTGGCTTTTATTATACATAAATATTTGTGTGCCCGAAACAGTTAACAAGTCTTTTGAGAGCAATTAAAATTTTCTTTTTGCCATAAAATGTCGTTCTGTTTTTTTATTGTTTTTTTTCTTTTGTAAACAAAAAAAATTCTTATTTTATTGCAAATTTCTCTCAATCTATTTAATACTTATGCCATTTAACTAGATCCTGCTTTGAAATATAAAAATTATATATTTATTGCGTTTTTATATCAAATTTAGAATTCTATCTTTATTTTATTATCGCAGACATTTATGTCAGCTTTTTGTTTTGTTAGTTTCTTTGTGAAGATCTTAAACCATTGGACACTGTTTGGCGTAATAAAACCAAATATTTTATATTGATTTTATTGTTTTTTTTTTTAGAATTGCTGTGCAAAAGGATATGATTTTTATTATAAATATATACTACATATACATTCTTACATACAATTAGTCTTAATGTAGTAAAAAATTAAAAACAAATTAAAAAAAAAATAATTCAAAGTTCTTTCTTAATAAAAGACAATTGCCAAAGAAGTAAATAATCTATTCCACAAAATGCAAAAAACGCATTAAAAAAATTAAATCTAAACTTGTAATGGGCAACGCAAATACAATCACATTAACGCTTGTACATGTAAATCATTTATCTGTTTAAAGTGCCAAATAAACTGCAAAAGCAGTTTAAAAACAACAACAAGATGTTTATGCGAATATTAAAATCTTTTAATACTCACAGAAATATACTTTTTTCTAGGGACGTAACGAATACCGCTACCGATACCGATATATCGGCGATACTATCGGTATATCGGATATATCGGTATCGGAACAAATATTTTGGAACAAATAATTCAATGTCCTATGCTTATTTTTTGAATAGCAACTACGGGAAATAACCCATTAAAAAGCAGACAATAAAATCAAAACAGAATAATGAAACAGTTTCATATAATAAATGAATCAACGAAAATGGAAAATAGTTCGGAGTCTCAAAATTTAGCGGCTGGCTAAGAATTAGCTCTAACCAAAAGATTTAAGGCTTAAGAAAATAATGAAACTTTTTGTTTAAATACAATGTTTGACCCTCGATGCAAATGCTCGAATATTTCAAAAACTTCAATCGTACCCGGTCACACTAACAGGTGGTACAAGTTCTGATAAGTCTACAAGAACTTTAAAAGAGGATCCGAGGAAAATGAGGAAGGGAAATACCTTTGATCTCCGCTTGTTTACGCGCGCAATGACATGTTATACCCAAACTTGAAGAAAATGACGCAGGAATTCTTAAGTTTTCAAATAAGTTCTGTCGCATCTAAGGCTATTTTCGTCGCTGCGAAATATGGCCCCAAAAATAAAATTTAAATTTACCCCGAATTTGGTGCTATTTTTTAAAAAGCAATATGACCCCATTTTTTAATCAGCAATTACCCCAAAAAAAATGAAAATAAACCCATAAAATAAAATATGACCTTAAAATTGGGATAATTTCATTATGAAAAATCACCTCAAAATGTTTAATGAACTTTTAACCCAAAAAAAGTTAAAACTAATGGTGTTTTCTTTTCTACAAAAACTGTGACATTTAATTTAAAAAAAAAATGCAATTTGGAGCCGTTTCATAAAAATGTTTTGCTCTCTTAAAGGGTAGCATGTTTTATTCTAAAAAAAAAACACCCTTACTAATGACATAAGGCATTGCATTTTACGCCCCGTATAAATCGACGGTGTTGATAATGCCCTGTAAAAAGATGGCTTCTGTTAATATATAGGGTTACCAGACAAAGTTGGGAAAAAATCGCCTGTAATCAGGACAGAACAAATTTTAAATTTTAATAGTTATTTAATTTATTATTTAATAGTAAAAACATAAGAAAGCATTACACTGTTAGTGATAGGTTGTCAGTGATATAACATTTAAGAGGATTCGGTGTAATAAAATTGTTTTTGAAAAAAAAAACGTAAAATCTACAATTGCATCGGTCGAGATTATGATCGATTAAGTAAAAATATAATTAATGGGGACACACTTTATCAAAACATTTTCTTATGGCTTGAGTTGCGCAGAATCCGATCTGTACTCAGAATGTCTCCATTTACCGTAAAATATCTTAGCTTAAGATAAAAAAGCTGTTTTTCGCCATATATAACGGCGCTGATTCATCGTTATTTATAAAACGTGATATGACGTCTCAAAGTTCTATCAATTACCTTTAAAATATTTTTTTACCGTTGTAATAAAGGGTGGTCCAACCATAATGCACGATGTGAATTTAGAGACACACCTTAACGTCTAGGTTTTTGCCCAACTTAATTTTACATTTCTTTGTTTCAGTTCTCCACAAATTTAACCATGAAGAGGTTCACAATTGAGCAGCGCGTTAAGATTGTTGAAGCCTTTTTACGAAAATGGGCGTTCAAATTAAAATGCATTTCGTGCTCTTTGTAATGTTTTTGGGCAGCATAATCGACCTCATTATTCATTAACAAGCAGAATTGCCGCATTTGGGCAAATGCGAATTCAAGAGTGATTGTTGAAAAGCCGATGCATCAACAAAGAATGACTGGCTGGTGCGGTTTATGGGCTGGCGGCGTCATCGGGTCGTACTTCTTCGCAAATGAGTTCGGCCCAGCAGCTACCGTGAATGGTGTTCGCTATCGCGAGATGATAACGGACTTCTTGTGGCCAGCAATCCAGGTCTATGGACGATATGAGGTTCCAACAGGATGCTACCACTTGCCACGCAGCCAACGAAACGATGGCTATTTTGCGCGATTCAATGGTCGTGTTATATCACGTCGTGTCAATGTTAATTGGCCGCCACGATCATGTGATTTGATACCGTTGGACTTCTTTCTTTGGGGATATTTAAAAGAAAAAAGTGTACAACAATAAGCCGAGAACAATTTAAGAGCTAAAGGATGAGATAATTCGGCTCATTCAAGATGAATTCGCCTTGTAAATGGCTGATGAAGGGTGGAGGCAAGGCGAATTCATTTATCAGGCGGTGTTGAAAGTACAGCTGTGCTACTTTTTTTTCTTACTTAGAGAGAGAAATGTCAAAAGTTGCTTGTGTTTTTGACATTTCGATCAACGAAAGCAACAAAAAAATACATTGATGTGTTTTTTGTGTGGTTACTTGTTGTAGTATCGACACCACCGTATACATGAATGCGCCTTGGGTGGAGGGATAAGCTTTGCGACTGAATATAAGCAAATGAGACTGAGAAATCCAAATACTTTAATCTGCAGTTTTTCGTTGGGGAAAAAGATAATGGCATACTGAGAACAAGACCAATAATATTTGAAAAAATATTCATAAATTTAAATTCCAGAGCTTTTACAGTTTTCGTTTTTGAAAAATTTGGAAAAAATTTCACATTTCTAAATATGAAACGATTTTAATTTTTTTCTTTTTTTGCTATAAGTTTAAAGGGCTTACAAATATTTGCGATTATTATTACTTTTTTTTAATACAGTATATTATAAGGGAATTTTGGCATTGAAAAATTATATTCTGTAAAGGCGTGTTTACATTACAAAATGTCAAAAAATTATGTAGAATAAAAAAATCTTATCATGTAAAAGCAAAATGTATGGAGAAGGAGAGAGTACTGATACACAATTTTACAAGCGGTCGGTAAATGTTTATGTTCCAAATCATTTTAGAAACTTATATATTCTCATCACACCAGAATTGTATTTTAAAGTAAACATTGAAAGCACTATTAATGGTGCTATAATTTTTATACAATTACAAAACCAACCAAAATCAAATTCCGAAATGCTATGCTGTTTTTGTAAATATTGTAGGACTGTTACCATAAGTGTCAATATGGTCAACTTCTTTTCAATTCCCTTTTGAAGATGCCATTATGTTCACACGCAGCAACCGGTTTCAACTATTTTTGCTTCAAAACAACAACACTTTTATTCAAAGCAAACCAAAGAGAAAAAGAAAAGAAAAAAATTTACATGCAGCCATTGTTGTGCATATACCTACGAATGAGAACACAAAGCGTACTGCCCAAGTACAGGCATCTCCGTACCAACCCCTTTTCTTCTTGCTTCCCTCTCTTTAAAACACAAGAGTTGAGCAACATAAGATAAAACGTGTGAATGTAGACTAAGCTTTTTCGTAATACAGTCAGCTGTTGAATATCTATGCTTTGATTTTACTTATACCAACCGTGTAAGCATTAATAATACCTGCAATAGACTTTTGTTTTCTTTTCTTAAACAAAACGAGAATTAAATAATCAGCCTTATTCCGGTTGTCGTTGTCGTAGACGACTGTGTCGTTTTTTTGTAGTAGATTAAAGAACACATGTTGTGTTTTACTTTAATCCGGCATAAGGCTGAATATTCTCATTCTACAAAGTCACAATACTTTGTATTACCATGTAAACATGACTTAAGTGATGTCCATTTTTTGCATCGCACCTACGTGCTCTTTTGAAAATAGTTTCCATTATTCTTTGCAAAATTTTGGGTGTAATTATTTTTGTTCTATTGCAAAGTTATTCATAATGAATTCCCAGTCTTCTGCACCAAAGGCTGAAAAAACAAAAAAAAAAAATAATAACCAAAAAAGTTCTAAAGAATTCAAACCATATATCTCATTTTGCCCCACCCTGTATATAGAACTACAACTACCAATTATATTACATATTAATTTGCTGGCCAATAATCTCTGGCGAGAGTCCAACCATTACCCTTACACTGATGAACTAGCTTTGTGGTAATCTTCCTTTTGGAAAAAGCTTTTTAAACGAAGTAATCTTGATTCAAGACATCCCCCGGTGGTATGTAGTATGACATCCTCCCGATATTTAGATCTTCCATGAAAAGATCAGTCTATACCTGGAATTCGACAGAGTGTAAAATTTAGAGATTTCGTATAACCAGATATCCTATCTGGTATATTGGTAGCCATGAGCCCCTGAAGCTTCAGTTCCAGCCTGACTGTATGTAAGGACCCTTCGGGGATCACGTAGCTTAAACTAAAGTTGGTAGAAGACAGATCTAAAAAACCCGGTTTCACAGTCTGATTTTTCATCTTGAGGGGAAGTTCGGCTGCTGGCATATTTCCGAGTGCTGTTGATATTTAAAAGCCCAAAACAAGGGGCGACTATATAATTCTGCCTGTGCTTGCTGGTTGCTCTCACAAATAGGCGAAGACTTACCTGCCGCTAGGCCGCTAGGCAGGTAAGTCTTAAGTAACATTAACAGTAGACATACCAGTGTTGCCACTTTGTGGGTAATTACCCGAATTTGGTGTAATTTTTACTCTCGTGGGTAGAGCTTGGGTAATTTCTTGAGGAGTAGATCAGGTATATTTGAAAAATTCCTTAATTTTAAATTAAATAATATAAGAACTTGATTTTAGTGATATAATTAATACCATTTTAGATATCGTTGATCTAAAAAATTTACAGTATATACAACCAAAGTCACTGTTTATTAAAAAAGAAGTTTTCCGCCTGATGGACAATTAGATTTCGATAAATATGAACTTCAAAGTGATCTAAAACCCGAAGTTTATTTGACGAAGAAAGAACATATTTATACTAAAAAAAATCCCTGTAGAAATTTATGTGTTTTGTGTTTGCTGTAACATTTTAAGTCCTTTAGTTGAGAAATATTAAGCATCATAAACATATGTTAAACTTATTTAAGAATCAGACTGCCCTCTGAACCCATTACAGGAATTTTATTTACTTTATAAAGTATACAAAGCATGAACATGGACATCTTGCATCTCTCCTAGATAAATGGATATAGATTTGATTTGAGGTTTTTAATGTTATTTTTGTAAAATTATTTTGAACTACTATATGAATCTTAAAAGCATGATTAATATTGATCTTATTTAAGTGAAAAGGGTATTATGAGTTTATGCTGCTGTATAAAACCCATACAAATATTTGTTGTCTTCGACTTAGAACCAGTATCTGAGTCGTCTGTCCTGCTGGCTGGTAGACATTCTGCGCAGAGTACAGCGCTCAATTGTTAAGATAATTAAATGAAATTGGTTTCATAAGTTTTTTTTTTAAATTTTGGGATTGGTCGATAATTTCACATAGCCACCATACGAACTTTTTTCCTATTATATTCTTTGTGCCCATAGACCATCTTTTTATGTTGGTATTTTGACAAAATTGGCCCAACTTAAATTACCTTACGAAATTAATATTGGAATCAGTCCATATTTGACCATGGCTCCCATAAAAATACCAATTACGAATTTGTTGTGCCTTATAAATAGTGGTATGTATTGATAAAAAAAGCTACTGTTTCATGGCAAAATTTTGTGCTAAGTAACGTAGGTCATATATAAACCCCCACCCATAAATCACTTGAAGACGAAAAAATCTCAAATTGATGTAGTTACCTAGATAATATTCGGCGTTAAGAATTCTTATATAATAGTCTTAACCCCATAACAATTTTGTTTTAATAGATCCATAATTGCATATGGGACCTAACAAGGGAACACTCTGTAAAATTTGCCTGTAAATACTTTCTAAATTGTTCTTTTTTGTAAGTTTTCTTCTAATTAAACGTCAATTTGATATCAGGTGTAATTTCATTTAAATTGAGTAATTTTGCGTCATCTTAAGTGTACTTTTGAATTTTGCTGGTGGTAACACTGAGACATACATACATGTATTCCCAGAAAAAAATTATCTATTCCCTGTCGGATTTTTATTAGCTAGCTCAACATTAAGTTGACTTTTAGCTAACTTATTTACAACTGACTAGTAAACTAACTAATAATTGGTGCAGATTTGAGTCAGTTGTGTTTTGTGCGACTGTCTTCTTCTCGATAAGTATTGAACTAGCCTTTGGCTAACTCAAAGCTGATGCAGTGGACTGTGGTAAAAACACGTTTTGCTTGTTTCGTGTACTTTTTCAAAGTTAAATAATAAGTAAAAGTTCCCATATTCTCTTTGTTAATATCATTTAGTTAAATACATCTCATTTTCAAAGTAGAATTATTATGAAAACCGGTTTTGGTCATATCGGGCATGCTGCTGGTGTCTTATAACTGAGAGTTTTTCTGTAGACAAAGGGGAAATACAACAAAAGTGAAAGAAAACGTATGTGTAATAGTCTCTGTCTCTCTTTAGAAAATAAATAAAGCAAAATACGTATTTTTTTTTTTTTATTCTCTTATTAAAGTCAACATATTTGGGGGATTCACAAGGTGTCATAAAGTCATATGTCTTAAAATAATAACATGAAAAAATACGACTGTTGTGAGCAACCCCTCATAATTTAATGTGATATTAATTACGACAGCACAATAAACATAGCAAGCAACGTTCTATTTATTTAAGACACTTTTTGTTTACAAACCAACAACAATATTTTTAAACCATTGTAAAATGTTAGAACATTATGACAATAAACCATGATAGCACACCTTGTGAATACCCCAATTGTATGCACCACAAGCTAACTCATAATGAGCTAACTTATGGTTATCTTAAAGTTATGCAGTGTGAGTGAGTACTGACTCGTACTGCGGACCTTGCGTGTAAAAACTGAATAGCTTTAACCATGTAAATGAGTTAGCTTGTGAGTCACCTCTGACTAACTTCTGATTAACCATGAGTTGACTTTGAGCTAACTCATTTTCCGACAGGGTAATATAATTTAGTTAAATACATCCCATTTTCAAAGTAGAATTATTATGAAAACCATATCGGACATGCTGTTGGTGTCTTATAATTAAGAGTTTTTCTGTAGACAAAGGGGAAATACAACAAAAGTGAAAGAAAACGTATGTGCAATAGTCTGTCTCTCTTTAGAAAATAAATAAAGCAAAATACGTAATTTTTTTTTTATTCTCTTATTAAAGTCAACATATTGTATGCACCACAAGCTAACTCATAATGAGCTAACTTATGGTTATCTTAAAGTTATGCAGTGTGAGTGAGTACTGACTCGTACTGCGGACCTTGCGTGTAAAAACTGAATAGCTTTAACCATGTAAATGAGTTAGCTTGTAGTCACCTCTGACTTACTTCTGATTGACCATGAGTTAACTTTAAGCTAACTCATTTTCCGACAGGGTTATTATGAAAATCACTACTACAAGTAAATAACAGCATCTTATCAAGTTATAAAAAAGTCGGTCCGAAATAAATTAAGTTACTATTTGAAAGATGTCCATAAATTTTTGGATTTATTTCTTAAACTACTATTAATTAATTAATTCCTTTGAAGAAATAAAAAAGTCCTTCCATCTACCCCCAACTTTCCCATTTCTTTTCTTTTAATCGAAACTTGAAAAATTGTTAAATTTATAACATCAAATTTGGTTGACCCTCAGGCCACCGGTATCAGCTTAACCAACAACAACATAAAAAAATATATAAACAAATAATAACAATAAGTTTTGTTGACCAAAAAAAAGGAGCACCATTTTATTACGAATATCAAAAGTTATAAAAACAGAATCATGTCTTTTGTGTCCGGTATTTGCTTTATTTTTCACACAGTTGGTTCTTATTGCTCTCATTGATTGCAATGCCTTGATAATTTTGGCTTCTGGTATTCATTCCCTGTTGCAAGTAGTTACAAAGATTTCCTTCATACTTTGTTCATATTTTGTTCTCGAATTCTTCTTTGTTCATATAATGTTGCTTAATAAAATTTTACGCATGTTGCAAGTCAAGGCAGCAGCAACAGTAACTTGCAAACAAACATACGCCAACTAACCGAACTGAGCTGAACTGAACTTAACCATTCAACCGAAATAATTCTTCTACTGTAAAAAATGTAATATTTTGAAATATTTATTTGTTTGCTCGCACTGCCCTGTACTTTAGTAGTTGTGGGCCATGTTATGAAAATATCAGTGTATAGGTAGATGTGTTAAATAAAAATATTTGTTGCCATTGTTTGCATTTTTTTGTTTATTAATAATAATATTCTGTTGGTGCTGTTGCTGCGTTTATGGCATATTTTTACGCATATAACCGTAAATTTTTGTTGATTCTGACACCGGCATAAAAGGTGGCAATGTAGCGAACAAGAATTTAATTCAGTGTGTTTTTCCAGGAACAAAAGAAGAAAAAATAACATGACATGTCAACTTTGTTATTATTATTTAACTGTTATTGTAGTTATTGGAGCCTTTTTGGAATAGTAATCGTATCAGGGGCAGAATCAACCGTTGCAAATGCAATAAATACCTAAAAATCAAATATTTTCTTTTGATTAATATAGCTAAAGGCTAGATTACACTATTATACTTTGTATTAATACATGTCAAAAACTCAAGTAATATGACAAAGTCTGATAGTGTGAATGCAATGTGTCACAAGTATTACGAAAAAAGTTTGACATCCCATACGACTTAATCGTTTTTTGAAAAATTTCTAAACGCTAATACTTTTCATTGGATCAGGGTTGCATTTTAACAAAAGCATGTTCATGTGTGATAGTGTGACTACAAACTGTAATGTTACATTAGATTTTTTGACAGTCACAACAAAACTCATTAGATTTCCATCTCACAAAGTATTATGGAATACGTAAGGCTTGTGAGATAGTGTAATCTAGCCTTAATAAGCATAGATGGGGGTAGTGCACTCATTTTGCAGTTTCAACTCACAGTAGGTGATAGTGCAAAATTATTGCAAACATTTTGTTGATGTTGAGTGATGAATTGAAAATTTGCACCCTCACTAAACATAAGTAATAGTGATGCCAAAAACTTTTGCACTCAAAAACAAATAGTTTGATTTACACTGCATTTACACGTGAAAGTACTTTCTTGAAATTTCTGTATACGTATAACAAATAAAAATTTCATTGAAATAGACCACTTTCTTGAAAATTTCTTGTGCGATTACACAGGAAAGTGAAAGTTCGTCAAAACAAAAAGGTGGAAAAATTATTTTACTTCTAGAATTAATAAAACTAGAAATGGAAGGTATATGTATGATTTATTATTCATATTCCATAAAATTGGGTATGAACATTATAAATTTATTAATTTAATTGTACTTTGGTGGCTTAATTTTGCATTCATTTTTGTTGTTTTGATTACTACCTAATGAGAGTTGCCAACGTTATCACATATACAAATTTATAGGGCAATAGTTGGAAATAATTATTATGTTAACTTTTTAATAACATTATTGTTATAAAACACATAAATTGTCATTTGTTATGTATATTTGAAGAAGAATATAATAAATATATTCATACATACACACAAGAAAATACATAGGTTAAATTACCTAAAAATATGGTATAAAATTAAATAAGCGTAAGGGAAGCATGGAATTATCTAAGTTTCTGAGGTAATATAACTACGTATTAAATTAGGTAATTTCTATGTTCGAAAAAGTATTTTAATATTTTGTTTAAATTACTTAAGAACTTGAAAAATTTAACAATGATTGAAAAGTTATTTTATTTTTGGAAAATTATCTAATGACGATTTCTTTTCTGAGGAATATGTTGCATTAATGTTACATGTTCTACATTTTTGTGTTCGTTTGTAGAAAAAATAAAACTATGGGGAAAATTTTCTAATTTTTTTGTGGATATGTTGATAAAAAAGATGCGCAACATGTTGCATATCTTACCCACAGTTTTACTTTAGGTGTTTAACCCTTATGTGTGTGGAAAAAAAAACACCTTCTATAGGGTGGATAGGTACCTGGGTACCTTCATGCAAATTGTATGAGAAATCTAATTTTTTGTCTTGTATTGTACAAAAAATCGATGGTTAATGATATAATATTAGAATTTTACTCTGGTTTTCCCCTTTTCATATATTTTTTAAAATCTGACACCCAAAAAAAAAAATTTGTAATATCACCAACTTTTTTGCTGGGAGGATCTTTGCAGAAAAAGTTGCTAACATTAGCAAAAAAAATTGCTAAACTCAGCAAGTTTTTTGCTGAATTTAGCAACTTTTGCTGAATTTCGCAACTTTTTCTGCTAGATTATCACACGTTAATAAAGCAACTAATTAATTTTTTCCATGTGCCTCCATATAAAACGTATACAGGTACCCAGGTACCTATTCACCCTATTAAGGGTGCAAAAAGCAAATTTATATGCCACGCCCCCCCCCCAACTGATATTGTATATAAACACCTATGAAAATATAATAATAACAAAAAGTTAGGAGTTCTCATGAAATTGCAGAATTGTAGACTAAAATCTTATATAAAAAATTTCGATTTGAAAACGCAATAGGTACACAGGTACCTGTCCACACACATAAGGGTTAAACTGCCCTGTTTTATAACTTTGGTACTTCTTCTTTGTTCGTACAACCAAGGTTTTTTTTTTGTTTGTAATAACACAAACTGCTTAGAATTTTGTGAAAAGATTGCTTGAAAACAACATATAAAAATGTTGACATTAAAATAAAAAATTGTATATTATTATCGTTTTAAATGCTGGTTCACACTGTTTAAGTCTTAGACGTCAAGTCTTGAGTTTTTAGGAGAGAGAGGAAAATAAATGGCATTCTCTTTTCCCTTATCTTCTAAAAGCTCAAGAACTGACGGCTAAAACTTGAACACTGTGAGCCATCATTAACTTTTTCCAAGCCATTAGGGATGTCAATATCTGTTACAAAACCTCAATAGTTTGCAGAAACCGCTCAAATAGCTAATGTAATAAATAATTCATTCCATTGTAATATGTTATTTATCAATTCATAATGTATACAAATTAACTAAATTATCTAATGAAACTTTTTAAGGTGCTATCAGACGGTATGTATTTTACATATGTAAAAGTTGCACAAATCGTGTGATACATATGAAACTTTGCATGTGGAAACACATATGTAATTTTTCGATCAGAACACGCTCTATTTTCCTGTGGCAAACATAAACAAAACAGCTGGTTTGTTTTGAAACGAAATTGTTTGTTTACATTTATAGGTTATGTCATAAGGAAAAACATAAGCAGGTGTGATAGCAAAAATTATGAATCGTATGTAAAATGGAAATTTTGATATACATACGGAATTACATATGGGCAAGAAAAGTTTGTCTTGTTTGTCTTTCTAAATCTATATATCGCTCATTTGCTGCAACGTCGTAATTATTCAAAAAATACATTTCGAAATAAACGTGTTTAAAATATTTGATTTGCTTGCTCAACTTGGAAAATATAACAACACATTCTTTTTAAACTGAGAAAGTAAAAAATATATAAAGATGCATTTTATACACGGTATGAAGAAAAACATAGTGACCAATTCTTCATCACTACCGCATTTGTGCGATAAATAACGAAATGCTTATTGTAAGTTGAAGATGCGACCATTATTATCAATTACGTATGTTCGCCTTGGTAAAATTACCTAGATTTTTTTTGTTGTTTGTACAAAATAAATTAAATTTACAATTATCATTTTTTTTGTGTACAAAGTTAATTAAATTTACAAGTTTTATTTTCCCGCGATCCTGTAAATTTGTATAAGTCTGTGTTCACCGCTCTGTCATTTTACTTTCAGAAAGTGTCAAAAAATTACTTTCTTGAAAAAATCGTTGAAAGCTGAGTGGAAAGTAAAAAAATGTGAGTGTATTAGTGAAAAAGTGTGAGTGTATTGCGACTTTCATGAAATTACTTTCACGTGTAAATGCTAGGTTAAGAAAAAGCAATCATCAGTTTATTGCAACTTTTTTAATTTTCACTCATTTGAGAGCAACTTAAAATTTTGAACTAACTTTACAAACAAAAAAATTATTTTTTGATTATTAAGCCATGAGATATTCCGTTATTGATTGTTTTCTGTTTGGACAAACATTTGTAGCAATGTTTGCAGAAATATTGAAAATTTTTAATATTTGGCAGATATGTTGGATATTTGCCAAACTTTTGTGATGTCTAGTGCTAAAAGTAATCATTTCAGTGAAAACTTTGCAGAGTTAAGACGTAGAAGAAGAAGCAGTTAAATAATTTTCAGCTGTAAATTCAAATATTTATTTATTTATTATCGTTTCCCCAAAACAGCTCGTTGCTGAGAGCGCTCTTTACTACAAATACTTCTACTTTCTTTTATATTTCTTCTCCGTTTTAAAGAAATAGCGGTCAAAATTGCCGCAGCACAATCGTCGTCTGCATTCATTGAAAACAAAACAAAAATGAAAATTTAATGTTTGTACGAAATAAGATTGTGTTGTTTATTGCAAAACAGAAGCAAAAACAATATGCATGATTGCCAAGCAATTTGTGTGGTTTATTATGCCCTTTAATAGTTCAAAGAAAAATTCTGTCTTAGACCGCATTTACATTATGCAATTAAAGCCGCAACTTTTGCGTGCAACATTTTCATTGTTAGTAAGAGGTATAGGAAAGAAAACGTTGCACGACGACGCATGGAGAGGCATTTTATTCGTTTTTGTTTTGTTTTATTTTCGCTCTTAATGGCTAATAAATCAGTGAGTGTTTAAACGCTGGTTTAGTTGAACTAAACTTAAATTTATATGTAGTTTAAACTCAACAGTTGTAAATCAGTGTCCCATGTATTATATGTAGTTTAAAAAGTAACATGTGGCAGCACTACGATAAATGTTGACAAATTCATATGGTTTGTATTGGTAGTTTAAAAGCCCAATTTTATGCGTTTAAAGATGGTTTATATGTTTTCTGATTTATAGATTTGTTGGCTTAAACACATTTTAAACCAAAAAGAGAGTTTAACTTGCTCTGATTTATTAGGCCTAAGTGTTGGTTTTTAACATCGAGTTTAATCTTCGCAGCAAACTATAATTAATTAATCTGAGAATAAATTTTATTGTATACTTATTGTGTTTGCCGTTTTTAAGTGGAAGCTTAAACCTCGCAGAATTGCCATACTGAATAACAAAAATGGCAACAAACATATTTTAAAACGTCAACTTTTTAACAGTGCCCTTTGCATTTTATACAGAAGACGAAGACAATCCACCATTTTAGTTCTTATAAAAATAAAATTTCTTCATATGATTGTTTTATTTAAGTTTTCATATGTTTCAGAATCACTAGTCTTCATATTCACTAGAATGAACCATTTTTCTGTTTTCTAAAAAATCTTTTCTTTTATGTATGTATATTTTTTTGTGTTTATATTTAAACAGCTGCTTTTTTATACATACAAACATGTGTCTGTGTTGACATATGTTGATTGAGTTTAAACCACCAACATTTGCCGCTTAAACTGGCAAATAAAAGTAATTCATCCTCATCTTAAAAACTACAAGTACAGATCAAAGATGACTAAATCTCTGATCTCCATGTTAAAAACCCACATTAAATGTTTTGTTACTCTAATGGCTAATAAATCAGTAAGTGTTTAAACGCTAGTTTAGTTGAACTAAACTTAAATTTATATTTAGTTTAAACTCAACAGTTGGTAATCAGTGTGCCATGTGTTATATGAAGTTTAAGAAGTATCATGTGGCAGCACTACGATAAACGTTTTAAAATTCAAATGCCTTGTATTGGTAGTTTAAACGCCCAATTTTATGCGTTTAAATATGGTTTATATGTTTTCTGATTTATAGAATTGTTTGTTTAAGCACATTTTAAACCAACAAGAGAGTTTAACTCGCTCTGATTTATTAGCCATAAATGTTGTCAACTTTTGTGGTGAGAAAAAAAACCCCGTCTTCAAAAAAATATTTTCAATTTAATAAAGGTTTAAAAATAAACTACAGCGAAGTTCGACTGTTTTTTTTTTAAATTTTACAATCAAGCGGACAAGCCAAAAAGTACATTTTTAATTATAGCTAAATAATTATTATAGAGATTATTTTAAATCCGAATACTATATAAATAATTATATTTAAATACATACATATGAATTTGTATAATAATGGAATATCACATATTAAAAAAGTTGCGAATGCCACTGTTTTTTATTTGTATAAGTAAAAAAATTTGAATCGCTTAGTAATGATGGAAAATGCCTGGTTGACAACACAGTTGTTTTGTTTACATTTGATAGTAAAAATTCTTGAAAGAAAATTAAGAAAATTTAATCACTCGTAAAACTGCTCTGAGTGGGGAAGCAGCTCGTTGTCATTATTTCTAAAGGACATTCAGATCGTTCTTGTTTGTCTACTTTTCGTGCGTTTTGCAATGTCACCTCGCATTGCTTAATGGTTTGGCGTCGTATAACTGTACCGAGTTACAGATTTTGCGGTTGTCATCATTGACTTTGTGCAATAGCTCGTAACCTCAATGTTTTAAAGTGTTTGTCTGGTGGAGAACCATTTATAACTCACCATAAAAACTCAGACGTTTACTGGTGGAGACCAAAAATACTCTGGAGTGGATTCTGGAAGCCCTCGCCTTCCTATACAAAGGTTTAGGTCGAACGACGACTTGTGGTTGAGGCTCCAAAAATTCATCTGATACCCTGGCAATATAACTTAAATAGGCAGCCAAAAACTTTTTAGTTTTAATTTAATTAAAAAAAAAAATTCTAATGTAAATTTGAAGAGAGTTTAGAAGCAACTTTAAAAGAGAATAGAGAAAAAAACTAGGCGTTGCCCTGCAGATAATATTGGACTACGTGGTCCATTGTGGCTTAAATGGACTACTTACAACATGGTCCAATGTACTGTAGTATGGACCATATTAGACAAAATAACATGCAGTGCTGCCAACAACTGCATGATGTATAAGTATACTATACTATAGTTTACAGTATTACACATTGGTAGCCCTGATGTTGCCCATTATTAATTGTTTATTTAAAAGTGAAACAGGAAAGTTTTTTAAGATTTGTGAAAAAAAAATAAAATAAATTAAAAATACCAAGTAAATATATCGCTCATTTCGTGCAAGACCGTCACAACTCAAAATTTGAAACTTTACAGGAGAGCCTTTTTAAGATTCCAACCTATTATTTTTTTACCTTCTCTTTCACTAAAATACAGTTATAAAATCAAATGTTTCTTTTTTGCTACAAAGAAAACCACATGTACAAGAGGAATGCCAAACACAAACTGAAATGTGACCTTGTTGATGTTAATTGCTCAAGTTTGTTACGAGAGGTCATAGCGTCACAAGCATCTGTATTACCGTTATTTTTTCGATAATTCTCTCCGTTCTTAGATCAATTTGTAGAGATTTAAGAGAAGAACATTTCTGCATTACTAACTCGAAAATGCCAAATATTGAGTTGTGACGGTCTTGCACGAAATGAGCGATATATTATAATAGCAATAATGGATTACAGTGTACGTCATAAAAGGCGTTTAGTGAAAAAGTAGTAACATGGAGTACTTTTGAAACTAACCCACTTGAGTACTCCATGGAGTAGTTTAGGGACTACTTCGGTGGGTTATACGGGCCACTCCTTGGACATCGTAATGTTAAAAAGACCACCTTTTTACCATATAATTGGTGTAGTTTTGGAGTAATCCTGCTCTTTTATGGACTACTCTTTACACGCAAGTATGGACTAGTCTCGATATCTGCAGGGTAATTGCATAATTTAAATGCGGTCTCATTTTAATATCGTTTTGATACATTTTGAGTTGACGAGAGATGTACTGCTGTTATTTGTCTAGCCTATAATACATCTTTCAATGTATCGATAAAAATAGAACCTACTTTAAATTACCGGCTGTACGGCTTGTAAAATTTCCTGTGCTACCGCTGTACTAAACTTCAGGACTTCGAAAAATCAAATTTGGTGAAACTTAAAATTTTAAATGAAAGTTAAAAAAGCCATCTCAAAATAATAAAATAACTAAGAAACGTAAACAAGGCACAAAACTTAAATTTGAAATCAGATGCACAAAATGTTCGGGATTATTTGGACGTGGTATTATTCACAACTTAATTAATAATAAAAATACTGTAGAAAAAGATTTTGATAAATTTTCCACTGATTGGGTAAATGCAGATTTTTCAAAAACTTGGGAGAGATACAAAGTCCTGAAAAAATAAAAAAATGAATTAATTAATAATAAATTTTGTATTCCCGAAAATAACTTTTGATAATAAAAAACTGAAATGGAAAGTTGCTTTTTTTTAATTTTGTTTATTTTTTTTTATCCTCTTACAGCTACAATTCGTGTTGGGAAATACCAGCCAATTTTAGGGGAATGTAAAAAGATAAATTCAATGTTTATTGTTGTGGCTTTGTTGAAGCTTTGATATTGTTACAAGTAAGATCTGAGTGTTTAAAATTCTTATTCACTTTATGGTCTTATTTGTATAATATTTCTAGCCTTTCTAAAGTCTTTGGAAAAATGTTCCTGACGTGTTGGCCTAAGCAACCAACGAAATGCGCATAGAAACCAGCTTTCCCACAACAATAAATTACAGTGTTTTTGTCATAAATTAAAATTGGGAGTTTAGCACGTCATTAATAAAAGAATTAATTAATAATAAATTTTGTATTCCCGAAAATTACATTTAAAAATGTTTTATGTTGCCTTGTGATTCCCTAGATCACAATATTTACAGACAAATATCACAGTCTTCCCTATCTGGGACACATGGGCAGTAATGGACACAACATAACAAAATATTATTATATTATAAAGGTATACATATTATTTAGATTTTAGGGAGACGGTTTTTATATGTGTCAATGCTGGACTTACCATTGCAAAATTTTGCCACGACGAGTGGAATTTGTATGTGAGCTAAAAAAATTTGGTATAGGTACGTTCAGACCTAACAAATATTTGACGAAATAAATCCAAAAAAGCATGACCAGCAAATTGATCAAACTTAAACTTTATTTTTTAAAAATTTAGTTGACTAAGTTATCGTTATTTGAAAGATAATAATTGTATAAATCAATTAAGAAACTCTTTAATAATGTTTGATCCAGCAAACGTTTTGCAAAAGCAAGCAATATTTAATAAAACTTGTGGTTACGTGTAGGACATCAAGTTTAAGGCGATTTTGAATAAAATATTTGAAGACCGAATTTAATATAAATGCTACCAAAATAAGAGGGTTATGAGCACTATTCCAGAAATATTTTTGTAAAAATTTATAGACCTTCTTCCACCATTACCAATAGACATTCAGGCCTGTCCTGAAAATCACTTTTATTCAAATCACGTGATTTTAAATCACATGTGGGTTTTAAAAGCACGTGATTTTCAGAACATGCCCGATTATCTTCAATTGCACTTGCACTTTGCACACAAAGTGTACATGGACAAACCACAATCTGCACGAACAGAAATAGTTAGATCGGTTCAAAAAGTGATTCTGTGTCGAGCGGTATATGTACTTAATACATGTGTTGCCAATATTTATATGTGTAAATAGAAAAGCCATCTTGTAACCAAAAATTAGTCTAGTTTTTTGTTTTGTTCCGCATTTGTAAGAATTAAATAAAAATTCAGCAACTATCAAAATATGCTTTAACAAGTTAGAGTGCTATATTCGGTTATGCCGAATTTTTGATATCCTACACCGACGTTTCGAATATTTTAGGAGTGGGTTCTATCTATATGATATCTATATATTATTAATTAATCTTTATAAAAACGGTTTAGACCTATATTAAATTATTGATCGACAATCGGAAAGTTTTATGTTTTTCTTAGAAATTTTAACTAGTTAGCTTGAGAAAAATATAATGACACGTAACAGTTTTAGCCGAACTGAAATGATTTTCAGGAGGGGAATTTCTATTGGACCCATTGTAAATTATGGACCAATTATTCCAAAATTCTGAAGAGGGGTTTGTAGTATTAAAAACATAAATAAGAACAAATTTCGACACAGCAGTGAGATTAGTTTTAGCGTTGACAATGAATGTCTGAAGGCTGCTTGGTATGGGATCTAAGGTAAACTAAAATTGCATGACATCTTTTATGGCCATATGAGGCTAGGTTGCAACAAATTTTATCGCAATATCTATATCTGCTACTGTTTTATGCGTATTTAGTTAATTTCCGAGAGTATGGGGCCAATGGTAAATAATAAACCAATCTTCACAAAATTTACCAGTGTGATTTCTAGTCTTATAAAACTGCTACATACAATAATTTATTACGATGGCATTATTTATTACGGCTTTAGGCATACTAAACAGTTTTCCAGGAGCAGGTTTTATATGGGGCCCAGGGTAAATTACGGACCGATCTTCATAAAATGTAACACTAAAATTTCCAGTCATATAAAACTAATTCGGGCAAAATCCTATATTATTCCGTGCATTATTTCACTATTTATGTTAGTTTTTATAACAAAATGATAAATTTTTTAGGGTGGTGGTTTCACATTTTGATTCATAGCTCTGATCGTACTGAATCGATATTGCTGGACTTCAATCCCAAGCTGCTTTGGATAACAACAAGCAATTTGACACCAGTTTGTTCGTTTCTTTTAAGTTTTTCGAAAGTGAGCGTGTTTTCAACAGACGGACAGCCAGACGGACATGGCTAAATCGACTTAGAATTACTCAAGGAGCCAGAAAATATATACTTTATGGGGTCTTAGATGTATTATTAAAAATTTTCACACGGAATAACTAACTTAGTATACCCCTATTCAATACTAGGGTTTAAAAAGATGAATTATGCTCTATAAACTTTAAATAATGCTGCAAAAATGCTCTTTCGATTAAAATATGCACAAAAATATTGTAAAGGGTAAAATATGCAAAACTATGCACGAACAAATCGATGCTAAAATTAACAAAAATCTCCAAAACGGATAAATATAAAAATATAAAAGGAAAAACATGCAGTTGCATATTTTCGGTTTCCCTGGTCATAACTTTTGCGTCATTTACTTTTATGTCTTTGAAACAATTTCCATTTAACGTAAATTAAAAACAAATTGAAAACGATTATTTTCTTATTATTATTATTTCAATTACATTCTTAATCTCATTAAATTTTATAAATTATTTGCATTTCCATTCGCTTTCATTTTGCTTCTTTTGGAACAATTGAAAGCAACATTTTAATAAGAAATTATTATAAATTATTTCATTTATGCTAATTTATCATTTAATTGTCATTATAATAGAATTATTATGCAGACGAATTTGTACAAATATTTTTTATTTTTATTTTTCCCACTCATTTTATCCAACTAATTCAGTCAGTTTGTCTGTCTGTCCATCTGTTTTTTAAGTCAATCACTCCCTGTTACCATGATGTGCTTAATGTATTCCAGCAAATTTAGCAAATAAAATGGAAGTACAAGTTGGCTGCAAAATCATATGGATAAGAGGAAAAATGTTTGTCTGCAGGTTACACAGTAACAACTGCTGTTCTTCACGCTGTTGCCTGTGTAACTGCAACCGAAAAAAAAAGCTGTGAATGTTGACAGAAGTCATCATATTAATATGGAGTTATGCTAATTTGAATGCAAAGCTAAAAACAAAATGAAGGAAAGATAACAAAAAAAAAAAGAAAAAAAAAGAAGTTACTTCTCAACCTAGTCAAAGCCTAAAATGACATTTGTACAACTGCATTTTTAAAAAT
The DNA here is from genome assembly GCA_943735925.1 of Pollenia amentaria. Classification (NCBI taxonomy): domain Eukaryota; kingdom Metazoa; phylum Arthropoda; class Insecta; order Diptera; family Polleniidae; genus Pollenia; species Pollenia amentaria. The sequence continues at coordinate 202,236,804 of OX031009.1, read as the reverse complement.
AAATTTCCTGTTTAAAAAAAATATATTCAAAAAACTACACTTAAACAAATCAATATAAATTTGATTTTAAGACGTTAAGAAATTTGAATTTTTGTCTAAAATCTTTGAGATCTTCCTAATGTTTATATACAGGGTGGGTCAAAAGTCACCATGGGGCTTAAAAATGTAATAACTTTTTCGTTTATACCCTTTTTTATTCAGATTATATCTGTGCCTACAATGAATAACAGCTTAAGTTGAGTTAAGAAAAATGTGACTTAATTCTTTTTAATCCTCCTAATCTAACTGTTGTTTCATTAAAAATTAAAATGTTACAAAATTACTAACAAAGAACCTTTAAGCTTAATTAAAATTCCTTGATTTTGGGCAACGGGGTTTCAGTTTAAAAATGCTCTGCAGAGCACTTGCCTTAATCGAGTTAAGTTGTTATTGCTTGTTGACACAGATATAAATGAACACCTGGAGAATAAATAATGCAGAGATTCATAACAACAACGACAATTTTATTATTCAAAACAGCGATGAATTATTTTAACGCAAAGATCATATCCTCGACATTTTAACTTCAGTATTTCGCCCTCTGAAGCATTGATTCGTTGCTTAGTTTATCGTCACCAATGGACCACGTTTAGTTCGCACTGCGGAAAATATTGAACGTGTAGAGCAAAGTGCTAACGAAACACCAGAAACATATACCAGAAGGCGTTCTCCTCAACTACTAATGGCTCATACGTCATTACGGCCGGCTTAATTTAAAAAAAAATTTACTGTTATTTCCATGTAAGCTAAAATTAGGGCAAGAATTTAAGTCCGCAAACTAACGGCAACGTCTAAATTTTGCTGTTAAATTTCAACGCCATGGTTACTTTTGGCTCACCCTTTATATTGAGTTGTAGTCCCCAAAATTGACTTTTTTATCTTTCCCTTAATTTGACCCTAAAAAAGTTTCGAAAAAAACCGGAAATAATTGCTGCAACTACGGAAAATTACAAAAACGTTAGACAAAATTAATAAAATTTACTAAAACATCAATCAAAAAGTTAAACATGCCCTATGCGCAATTTCCACAATTTATTTAAATATCAATTGATATTCAAATATTGTTTTTCATATGCATAATTTTAATTTTATTTGGCATGAAAATCGAAATTTAAACATAAATTGATGTTATTAAAAGATTTTATTTGTTGTACTTAATTCCCTATTTTTATTCTTGATAAAACAACTGAAAATTTATTGTTGGAGGATAAGCTGTTTCTATGCGCATTTCACTAATTGCTTAGGCCAGATCATCTGGAAACGTTTTTCCCAAAAAATTTTAGAAAAGCCAAAAATATCAGCAAAAATAGGGAATTAAGCAGAACAAATAAAATCTTCGATTTATGTGGGAAACGGAATTAAAAGAGTATTTTTTTCTGAAATGGTTATATACTGGAAGTGGTTTTTAGCAGGGCTGTAGAGAAAAATTATTTTTAACTCCGACTAGAATCGCTGAAACTTTTGAAGTACGACTCCAACTCCGACTCCGACTCCAACTCTACCATTAATGCTAAGTATATATGAGACTGGCCCTTATTTGACTTTAAACTCTTTTTTTTTTGCCACACCATTTAAATAGTTAAATATAGCAAGAAAATTATTCCGTAAAAATTTCGAATCGATATTTAAAACACACAGATATGTATCAACATTGCACGATTACACACAGATATGTAAAAAGTGACGTGTGCAAAAGGCCCAGTTCAGCTGCGAGGGCAGCTTTCGAAGTAAGAGACAAGAAGCGTTTTTTGGTATTCAAGTGGCAATGTGTAAAAACAGGCCGCTGCAAGCAACAAAAATTGCGTGATCAAAATAAAAATAACAAGACACACAACACGTTTAACAAAAGCATTAGTTCAACAAACGTTTTATTTTGTGCAAAAAATGTATTTAGTAATATTGTATTTTTTATAATGTTTTTTACTTACTTAAATATTATTTACTAGTGTTGCGGTAAACTCAAAAGTTAGTTTTTACAACAGTTTGGCAAATAAATCTCAAATAAATAAATTTGTGTTCATTGTATTGCATTGGCATAAAAAATGGCAGCTTTCCAAGAGAGAGAAAAAAAAAAAACTTAAAATCTTCCGTCTCGTGACAAATCTATGTAGTAACCTGTGGACTCCGGTACAAAAACCTCAACTCCGACTCTTCCACTCCGACTTCAATGGTAAGTTATGGGCCGATCTTCTTGAAATTAATAATATGATCTTAAGTCATATAAAACGAATTTGTGCAACATTTATTGACAACCAGTCCAGTAGTAACAATTTTTTTGAGGTATTTATTAAAGGGCTGCACAAAATATTCTTAATGTTCTGTGTTCTACTTCACACAACTATCAATCATATTATTTCACTGTAAAAATACATAGCAAAACAAACATAACAACACATTATTCTCACCAAAACAAAACAAGCATAACTTGAAAAGTTTTTCTCTTATGCTTTGTTAGTGCTTGTATTATCAAAACAAACAGAATATCAACACAAAAACAGACAATGAAATATAAAAACGGTAAATTATAGTAAAAGCATCGAGTGCACGTAATTAGGAATTTAAAAAATGTAAAGTGATCTTAGCTTATAACAGAAATGGATGCATTAAATGTAAGCAAAATTTATTTTTTTTAATTATTTCCTAAATGTACATATATTTTATTTTAGTCGACCTTTAGTATTATATTATCAAGCTTGAGGTCTTTTTTTATTTTTATATAAAACTTTAAACGTTTATTTAACCAATATTTGTAATTAAAAAATTTTTTAATTTGTCAGTTATTGTTAAATTTGTTAAAAACATAAAATCCTATAAAACAGAATTCCATTTGGAGACTGCGGAAAAAACACACCATTATACTATGTAGTACATGTTTTTATTTTTTATTTCTTTAAAAAGAATGAATTCTTCTTAATTAAATATTAAATATTAGATTTAAATATTAGACCTAAGTACCTTCATAAACATATATGTATGTAAATAATAAACAATAAATTTTTGCAAATAAAAATTAATATTTACTATAAACTTTTTTAAGCTTTTTTATATTCATAACAAAACGCAAATGTTTCTCCCTTTGCAATTTTCTCTTTGGTTTATGTTTACGATTAAAACATTCAAACATGCTTGGAATGTTCTATTTCTGTTTTAATGTTCTACTTCATCTTTGTTCTAATTCAGCTTTATTCTAGTTCAGCATTGTTCTAGTGCAGTTTTGTTCTATTCTTCTATATTTTGATCGTAAAGCAAAACAATTGTTTTTGGAAGTATGAGTTTTGTAATGAGAGAGTAATATACACATACTATCTACATTTATTGAAATTGCTTGTAACCAATTTTTCTTGTGCTTGTGCAGCTCTTTAGTATTTATAAGGTTTGCAAGAAGCAAAATATTTTATTGCGATAAAAATAAGTACAAAAATCAACTTTAATTAGCTTAAAACTACAAAAAAAATTTATGAATTGCATATTTCGTAGTGTTATCTATAATCTGTCATCAAAATGTTATTCAAATTAAAAAAAAAAAATTTTTGGCCTAATTTGTCCAGTGTGCAGTGAGGTATTAATTTAAACCAGGGATGTAACGAATACCGATACTGATATATCGGCAATACTTCCCGTTTGCCGATATATCGGTATCGGCGATATTTTACTGTCGATACGCCGATACTTTTTTTATAGTTTTTTGAACAAACAATTAAATTTTCAATGCTTATTTTTTGCATAACAACTAATGGCAAAAAATTAAACAGAATAATAAATTGTTTCTTTTAATTCTTAAGGTCCGTCCACACCACGTGATTTTCCTTTTTTTTCGAGACGCATGCTAAATTAGAAAGCAATCCTACTTCATGCTTTCGATAAGTATATGCATTTTACACGTTTGCTGTATAACTTGTCAATACAATTTTGCACTACGACTTTTAGGACTGATGCATAAACGCATTGTATGCTTGGTTTGGACCTGCAGCATCAGCTGTTTTGCCTTGTACCGTAATGGCAAAACGTTCTCCCATTGATAATTCTTGTATGTAATTGTAAGTTTTAAGAATTTTCTGCTTATTTTTTAATGATTTTTGTGAAGTAAAAGAGACGAAATCCATAAGCAAAGAAACTGCTATTTTTCTGACGCTATTTCGCTAGTTAACAGTCTTCGAACATTTTTAGAAAATACGATACATGAATAAACTGAGATGCAGAATAGTTCAGATTCCCAAAAATTGGCGATTTACGTATCATTAGCTCTGAATGAAAAATTTTAGTGCTTAGAGAATATTGAAATCTATTCGAAGACAGTATATCATAAAACGTCTTATTGAGCTACTCAACATGTAAAAGTTTTGATAGGTCTACAAGAACTGATCTTTGGAGCGTGTGTGAAAATCTTAAAAGAAAATTTGGAGCAGAATGATCCTCTTTCCATCCTACGCTGTGGTTCAACTAAATAAGAAGTCTAGATATACCTTATGGCGTTTTCTTTTCTACAAAAAAAAAAAAAAATACCACCTTGTTAAAAGGAACATGTATTAAATGTCTTGCCGACCCTGTAATAATGCAATTTTTTATTTGACGAAAACAAAACACAAAATTGGACCACCCTATTTTTAACAGCTAACAAAAAGTTTGTGCTTCAAAATATAAAAAAATATACATAAACCAAAATGTGTTAATAGATTGATGTTAAATAAATGAATAAACAAAATGAATGACGAAATTCCAATTTCTTTAGTTTGTTTTCTATAAAACATGTAAACAAGAAAATACCTTTGCCAGACTGCTGATTTATTAACACCAAGTTTTTCAGTTTTTTTTTGATTTGACATTTTTTTTCAAAAACAATTTTATAACACCGAATCCACTTAAATTTTATATCACTTACAACCTATCATTAACAATGCAATGCTTTCTTATGTTTTTAATATTAAATAATAGAAAAAATAACTATTAAATTTTTTCTGTTCTGATTACAGACGATTTTTTCCCAACTTTGTCTGGTAACCCTATATAATAACAGAAGCCATCTTTTTACAGGGCATTATTAACGCCACCCTTTTAGAGAGCGAAGCATTTTGAAGAAACGAACACCAAATTGCATTTTTTAAAATAAAATGTCACATTTTTTGTAGAAAAGAAAACACCATTCGATCTTCTAATTTTTTAGAGACGCAGATCCGTTTATTTACTGGTGCTATTAAAATTAAAGGCCATGGTGCAAAGATACTTAAGTTGTCAAATGAGTTCAGTCACAGGCGATTTTTTAATGCAGGTCAAATTACTCTACTTGAGTTTTGTTATTTTTACCTTGAACTTAAATTTAATACTCGTATCGTTATCAGTATCGGTGATATTTCTTTTTGAGTATCGGTATCGTATCGGCAAAAAGCCGTATCGTTACCACCCTAATTTAAACGTATATGTGTGTCAATGAGTGTTTATTCGTTTGCTTTCCCTGCATAACTACCCAAAAACATTGGCAGTTTTGACAAAATAATTAACCGTGTAATACTGTAAACCCTGCTTAGATTTTCTGAACCAGTTTTTTCTCTCAGTGTTTTCGAATTAAAAATAAATTGGCCTTATAAAATATGCATACGAAATAACAAAAAATATCTTAAGCTTAAAAACCATATAGGAATAAAATAATACTGACGCAACTTTAAAACTAAAAACAAACCATTTTGTATAGATATTTTTTAACCCTTAAAATTAAATTGACCAATGAACAAATTCCTGTCATGGCCGGTTGAGTCTTTATGGCATTTAATTGAATTAAATAAAGTAAACCGACTTTTGTGGTTTTTTACAAAAACAACAACAAGAACGTAAAGTAAAAAATAAAAATATTTTTAGAAACTCAACCATCTTTATTTAAAATCGATTAAGTTTATGTTGTTTATATCTTTTTTTTTTCTTTATAACAAAAAAAATATTTCAATTTTGTGTGGAAAACCACATGATTATTCCTTTAAATATGCTATTTATTATTTATAAAATGACATTAACATGTCATGACAATTTGATGTCAAGTTTATGTCATGTTTCATACATGTTTATGTGCATGTGTCTGTAAAAAGTGCATGTGCATGTACGTGTGCAACTTGTGTTCGTATTTGTTCATTCATATGTGCACATAAATGAAAAATACTGCATTTAATTAAAATCCAATTAAATTTCAATTTGCATGAGCTAATACAGCAAAAACAAAAAAAATCTTTCATACCAACATAAATTTGTTGCATATCGTAACAAATGCCATTCAAAGCAACAAAAAGGAAAAAATAAAAAAAAAGCAAATTTAAGCAAAAAGTTCATATAAGAAAACCTTAATGAAATTATTGCTAAATTGCTTGCTGGTCGGCTGACTGGCTGGTGTGGCTGTCATTGGTTTGACTGGGCTAAAAACTTTGTTTTACGATAAATGACAAATTATTATGATACAACAAATACACAATTATTGTTGTTGTTGTTGTTACCACAGATGGCAAAAAGTTGAACTCTCAAACTAATGAATACAGATAGTCAGACAGGCAGTCACTCAGCCAGTTAGCCATTCGAATGTATTTAGTTGGTTGTTGGTATGTTTGATTGGCAATTATTCTATTATACCTTCAATTATATCATAAGAATATTACTTATTTATTCATTGAAGGAAATTTCATATAAATTCACACAGTTAAGGTGTTGGTTTTTGTAATAAATAGGAAATTAAATAGATATTAAATTATACAATAGAAGAAAAATGTGTAAAACTTTTAAGGAAATCAATTTGAGGTCAGGGGGGTTATTATGTAGTACGATTCGAAACAAAAATACTTTCGAAAGAAATTTCCGTATCGAAAATGAAATGGTACCCAGCAAAAACTTAACTTACAATGCTACTTTTAATGACTTCTTCAATTCATTACTTTGTAGCTGTATTCGCCACTTTTTGCATTACTAGTTATATATTTAATAATAACTTGCTTATTACATCTTAAAGAAGTTATAATTTAACATAAGAAAAGAATACTTTACTATAATGATTTAAATAAGTTATTATTATGAAATCTAAAAATCAATCAATTGTATGTAAATATATACATAAATATGTTCCACAATTACCCACACAATATATTTTTGTTATCAGAATACTAGTAGTGATATCAATCTAATGCTAACGATTTTTTTTTAAGAACATAATCAGGCCGGTCATAGAAACTGTTCGGAATGATTTTGAACCCGTATTTTCATTTCGATCGATTTTCGAAATTCCAACAAATTAAAATTTTTTTTTTTTTTAAGTTAAATGTGGCAATATTGTGCAAACCAAACAAAAACTTTTTCGATCGAAAAATTAAAAGAGATTTCATTCCGAGAATATTTATCGATTTTCGTTTTCTGAAGAAGCTTTCTCGGAATTAAAAAATATTTCGATCGAAATTGATTTCTGTGACAGGCCCGTATATTTACATGTATTAAGACACACATTGTTATTACAGTGTTAGAGCTATAAATGATATTTTGCAGCAAAAGCACTCTTTATTAAACATTTTCTTACATTTCGAAAAATTTATTATTGCGTACACTTTTTCAACAAAAATTCCATAAGATTTCAGAGCAATTTTAATAAGTGTGTTTCAACCTTTTAGAACGTATGTGCTTATTTCTTGTCTCTTTTTGTAAATTCTTATTTTTATACAACTTATAAGTATATTTATATATACTTATGAGTATTTAAGTTGTAATTGGCCAAATTATAAAGGATTACTTTTGGGACATCGCGAACAAAAATAAGTACTTTTTATAGTAGAAAAATAAGTACTCTTTTCCTCAAGTTCTCATTATTTTTCTGATTATTTTGTAAGTCCCAATTTACATTATACGATTTTTGTCGTTGCGATTCTTACCTTATTGGCGAGAGGGGAAAGAGGAATTAAAAGGGGTACACAAGCGAGTGTACCTTACGATTCGTTTTGTTCATTCATTCGTAGTGTCAAATTATACATATGTATACACAAGAAGTTGAAACGACAAAAATCGTACAATGTAAACATAAGCCCGACTTCAAAGAAGAAACGACAATAATCGCAACGACAAAAATCGTATAATGTAAATTGGGACTAAGCAAAGATTTTGCTGGGTATTTTTTAATACGTTCGAAAGTCCTACAACTTGTACTTGTTAAAAAAAGGGAAAAATAAAGTGCTGCCGAATTTATCGTGTACCTGTCAATATTGACAGCACTTTTTTGAAGAACAAGCTTTTTTTAAACGTTACATTTTCCGCAAAAATTAAATATTAGTGAAAACTTCCAAACAAAATAAAAAACAAATAATTATTAATAAAAAAAAAAAAAACAGTTTAAGAATATGGATTCTGTTGCATTGTGGTTTGATGATAGTGATGAAGAAAGTGATGCAATTGCAGAAAGAGTTCAACGGAAAATAAGAAGAGATACGTCCGACTTTATGCGCCTTGATAATAGCACGTAATAAAGAATTTTTTAATTACAAAATTTTATTATTAAAATACTACTTTAAGTTTCGTAAAAAACTTTAAGCTTATTCAAAATTCATTTATAAATGTCTACTAAATTATCCACTGAATTAATCGTTGATCGATTATTCGAAGAAAATTTTCGCCATTATTTGATCGAATAATTAAAATAGCCAATTTCAGATAACAAATACCTCGAACAATTTATGTCAATAAATCGATAAAAATAATTTTCTTAAAAGCTCTACTTTTTTGATATAAAAATATTTTTTTTAGATTTCTAAATAATAAAAAATATAACAACTAAATAACATGTTCTTATATTCTGTATCTATTGTGTTACTCGCACTTTTGAACATACTTTAGTCCCTTTTTAGATGTGGGTGTGTGTGATACAAATCATGTAGTAAACGATTACATACTGATTTCATACTTAAGAATTTTCGTACTAAAACATGGCTTTTGCGTTCAATGTAACAAAATCTGTTTGTCAGGTTATGGGTTACCTGTTTTTACCCGACCTTCAATTTCCTTAGTTGAAAACAAAATCACGGACTGCTGGCGCAAAATAGTAATTCGTTAAAGAAAGAAATTACCCAAATTTATAGCGTAGAGCTTTAAAATGAAGCAAAATAAAGTTATCAGCCATGTTCGGTAAATCGAATACATATGAGTAAAATTTAAATAGAACAAACTTTGAAAACGATCCAGTTTAAAAAGTTTCTTCATCCTTTGAGTTCTAATCCTAACCAGAACTTCTCTAAAAATCAAGAAAAATACGGTGTATAAAAAAAAAAATTATCTGAGAATCTCCATTGATTTCAATTTGACTTGATTTTCAGGTATATTAGTTAAATTGAATTACGAATAATAAATTTGTTTAAATATGCTGGACCTCTCATAAAAATGACGCGGTAAAAAAGTCTAAAATGAAATAAATAATTTATAAAAATATGAGATAAAAGCCTATGTTGAATTCCCGTATTAATTATGGCAGACGGGACATAATTGCAAATTCTCTGAAATAAAATTAATGGACCCCGATTGGTACTGAACCAAATGCTTTCAAATCATTTTATAGTCTGTTGAACCCAGACTTTTTATTTTTTCCTGAATCCTGTTTCGGTCGTTTTGGTGCCTTAAAAACTGTATGTTTTGCAGAACTGTGTGCGTATTATAAATGAATTGTTATTTTATGGTTTAACTGTTTTTTATTTTGTTTTTTTCCGTTTATTAATATAATAAAAGTATCAAACCAAATAGACATGTACGTTTTTCCAATTGGATAAAATTATTTGAATTATTCGAGTTATTCGAATTACTCGAACATATAAAAAATCTTATTCGATTAATCGAGCAAAATTTAAATCCGAAAATCGATTAATTCCTTACTCGAACAAAACCAAAAGTCAAATAATTAAATACTCTAATGTCTACAATTGTATAAAAGGTGATTTAAAGGCACATGCAAGATCGACAGCTATTGAACCTTCGATTAAATTAGCTGGAATATTGAAATGTTTGGCACAAGATGGCTACCAACATCAGATTGGGCAAGATCATCTACTAGGACTTTCACAATCATCAATTTCCATTTGCTTATCAGAGGTATGCGTAAAAAATCGAAAAAATCTTTGTCCGAAGCATATAGTCTTTGAAATGACTAAAGAAAAAAAGATGGAGGGGAAAATACTTTTTTTTAATAAACGACACTCACATTCAAGTAATAAGGCCAAGTAATGATGAGCATTTATACTTCAACCAAAAACACGTGTTGTTTATAGTCTGCCCATACCTAGTAACACAGCAAGCATATTTGTAAAAATAGTTTACACAAAATCGATTAATATAAACTTACTTTCTTTCACTTTTCCAACTCACGATACGGTGGACCAACCGCATCTAAATCTTTTGACAGTCTTTTCCACAAATCCTTCGACTTGCTTGTAGCATTTGCAACATTGAGGTGCCAGTTTGCTGTTAGAAATCTAAAAAAAAAAATATTTTTATATAAAAAACGTAGAATTTTCTAAGAAATTAATTTTAATCGATTAATTGACATAAATTGTTCGACTTATTCGATATTAAAAATTTGTTATTTTAATTATTCGATCAAATAATGGCGAAAAATTTCTTCGATTAATCAAACGACGATAAATACTCCACTTACTACAAAGCAGAATTGTAAGGGAGAATACTAAAAAATAACTGAAAAAAATATCCAGTGCGTAAAGCTGATACTTACACCAATATGCGTTGAATAAAGCGCTTTCTGTATCAAAAATGTATCGCTCTAAAGTGGGAACTCACCATATAAAATGTATGCATTCCATGATCGATATGGCAAGCGAAACTCTAACATTTCTCTTTTACACATCTGCTTCGTTGTCAAATGTAGTTCATAAAATACCTTGTAAGGGAAATGTTAATGGACAATGCAGTAAAATGTATGCATGTTGGTACAGCAAAAAATAAACTAAAAACTAGGATAGCAGGACATACGTCAGATCAAAAATATAGAAATATTTAATCACCAAAACAGCTTTATCTACTCATTGTGCAAAGCAAAATCGTTATCCTGATTTTTAAAATACATACAACAGCTTTTATGTTAGAAATGTTGCAAATTACAAAGGTACCAACAATATTCTGAATTAATTTTAAGTCAGATACTGAAAATGTAGAACAAAATTATAGACATTTAAGCTTCGTTCACAACAGGCAGTAACATTTTCACTGGTGTTCATCATAATGCAAATTTTTTCCAGAACAAAATAACGTATTTATTATTATATTTTGAAATTTTCATTCAAAACTAAATAAAATTATTATAAACGTCATAGACATTTTCATACAAATTGTTGCTGAAGTAGAAGTTGACTCAACTTAAAAACAAACTTTAGTTACATTTTTGTTCGAAAAATTGAAGGAAAATATATGAAATACTTTGGGAAGATATAAGATAGAAGAAAAAACGAAATTGTTGCTAGAATTGTGTACGAATCTTTAATTTATAAAAATAGAAACGGAAATTAAAAATTAATTTAAGCCTCTGCGACTGACGTAGTTGTCAAACAGAAAACAATGAAAGGAAAATAGATTTTCTCCGTTCTTTCTTAGACATCGGCTCTCTCGCATTCAGTATCTTCTGAATACGTTTTCAGATGTACGTTGGCATGATGAAAGCGATCCAATAGAGCGCAGGCGTAGCGCTGAGCAGAAAAGTATCTTCAAGACAACTTCCACATCAATATTTTTGAAGAGTCTCCTAAACAACACGCCAGTAAATTTGTTTCAATATATTTTTTTCTTTAAGTTATATTTTTATTCGACTTTTAAAATTCAATATTAAATGAAAATACTCAAGCTCGAGGTCCGTTGTATGTAAAATGTTCTTTATTTGCTTCCAATATTTCGATATTCTTTGAATATCATCATCAGGGAATGGTTAATGAAAATTTACATAAACTACAAAAAAAGGAGTAATAGCTCTTCACTACACTGAGTTTTTGATGCTAAAACGTGAAGAGCTATTATTCTTTTTTTGGAGTTTATGTAAATTGTCATTAACCATTCCCTGATGATGATATTCAAAGAAAGTGGCGATACTTCCGAATAATTTTTGATATAAACACATTTACTGGAACTATACCGGGTGATTAACCGTGAGGTTTTATTTTTAATGTAAAATTAAACTCATAAATTTAAAACCGAACTTAAAATTTTTATTATCGGTTAAAAGAACAATTTGTGGCAATAACTGTATGAAAATGATATCATGTTAATGTTGGCCATGACAACGTCTGAGGTGGTCCAATCGGGAAGTCCAATTTTGGGCGACTCGTACGAGCATAGCCACTTGTATCTCGCGAATAAAACGGGTAATGTTGTCTTCGAAAGGGTTATTCCTGAAGACCTTAGACTTAACATATCCCCAGAGAAAATAGTCCAAAGGTGTGATATTGCACGATCTTGCGAACTTGGTGGCCTATTAACCGTAGCAAATCTTGAAATTTAGTGCTCGCAAAAATGATTTCTCAGCAAGGTCATTGTTTCACGCGCCGTAAGGCTCGGCGTGCCGTCTTTTTGAAATCAGAGCTCACCGAAACCATGCGCTTGAATTTCAGAAAGCACATAGTCCATTAAAATGGCGCGATAACGGTTACCGTTGTCGGTAGCATTCTGATTTTCCTAATTTTTGAATAAATATGGACCAATGACTCCACCAGCCCATAAACCACACAATACCGCTGTTTTTAATGGATGTAATGGTAGCTCTTGGTACTCTTCGGTTTCATCATCAGCCCAAATACGGCAATTTGTTTGTAAGTCTATCCACTGAGCCAGAACTGTGCATCATCACTGAACACGATTATGTGCAAACCAAATTACATGATAAAACACTGAATTTCATTGAGTTTTCCCAGAGCCCTATTTGGAGACGCTGTTGTGTTGTGAGTCTTTCCCTGATAGCTTGACAAACGATACTGAACAAAATGATAATGCAGTTTAATATGATTCACGCCTGATCTGTTAAAAAAAAGTATATTGAAAATTAAACCTCACGATGTGTCTTCCTTTATTTAAGAAAACCATTTTATTGTTAAGAAAGGATAATTTAAGAAAGTGCAAAATTTGATTTTTTTTTGTAAAATACTAGCTGACCCGACAAACGTTGTTGGCCTCATTTTGGAAAAAATACAACGCAGTTTTGAATAGCCGACCCAATGCATGATGTTCATGAAGTAACTGCTGCAAGTCTCGAAGAATTACCCTTTTCATTACTATTTATCCCTATATTGGATAACTAATAGTCATTTATGCCAAGTATCGAGTATTAAAAGTAGTAGAATTTGCCAGCACTTCTTTTGTGACATCACTCCATACAAAATGTATGAGAAAATTAATTTTCTTTATAATTTCGTTTTTCTGGAATATTTTAGACATTTTTTTGCTATTCCTCTAATGTGGCCAGAGACCATTCCGAATTGGTACGAATCATCGAAATCGGTTCAGGCGTTCTTGAGCTATAAACGTATTAACTTACGCCACTTTTTTATATATATATATATATATATATATAGGAGATTAATTACATCAATTTAGAAACCTACTACCTAATCAATTGCATAGCTTACGATTTGATTAATTTTCAATGGCACTTCTTGTCGGAAATTGTTCATACCAACCTAGAAACCTTTGTATGCTAATGCTCAACAGCTGTGCTAAAGATCATAGCATGATCAAATGCACAGTTTATGATTTAACTCATTTCGAGTCATTTTCAGTGGCGCAACCTGTCTAAAATTGGTCATATCAACTTATAAACCTTCGGCGGCTCATGCTCAACAACTTTGCTAAAGATCATAGCATCGTCAAATGCATTGGTCAGAGACCATTCCGAATTGGTACGAATCATCGAAATCGGTCCAGCCGTTCTTTAGTTATAAACGTAGTAACTAACGCCACTTTCTTTTATATATATATATAGATAATTAGAAAAGAAATTTAAATTTTATCAAAATTCGTATCAAAAATTTGAGCACTTTAACATTTTCTTTTAATTTTGCTGTCATAAATATAAATCTGAAATCAGGTAAAATTTAAGTTTAATTCGTGTCGCTTGTTTTGTCATCCACTGTCTTAATTCTTAAACTCAGTATGTGCTTTAAAAGCGCATAATATAATTAATTAAACTTAAGAAAGAAAAAAAATCTATTAAAACTTTCTGCTATTTTGACTATAAAAACAAATATGACGCAAACATGCAACAATAAGCGAAATAAAATTATTGGCAAAATTTATGGCTCGTTAACAGTAAAAATCATAAACAAAATGCACCCCAGGTTGGGGCTCTTAAAGCATTAAAAAACGCAGATGGAAATGCAATCGTAAATTTCTTGTTTATTTTCAGTTTTTTTTATGTAGATTTGTTGATAAAGTGAGAAATAGGCAGCTAAAGATGGCAGAAGAGATATTATATTAAGAAGGGATATTATATTATATTAAAGAGATATTATTTAAAGGAATTAGTTGCTTAAAATTTTAAATTTTCTTTATATTTTACAAAATTATTGTTTACAAAAATATTGAATATAAATTAGTTAAAGTTTTCAAAAATTCCCATAGCCAAGAACAATTTAGAACAGGTGGTCTTGACAGGTTATATGATTGTTTTTTGCTCCTTGCTTTTTATCACGTTTGTTTGTCAAAATTTGCTTTTCCATTTAAACGATACTTTCGGGCATCCCGTGGTGGTTATGGTTTACTAAGAAATAGAAGCGATCTAAGTTCGACCTAAGGGAGAATCATCCCTAAAGGTAGAAAGGCATAACATGGGTTAGTACACGCGCGATCTGTAGACTCTGTATTTTTTTTTATTCGTCTTATTTTTGATTTAAAATAAATTTCGTTTTGCAAGGGAAAAATGATATTGTCTTTAAAAAACAGTTAATTGTTTAAAATTGGGCAAAATGTTTAATAATTTTCTTTGAATACATTTGCCGCAACAACTGATTTTGAAATCCAAGGTAGGCATTTTTCAAACCGAATTGAGGCGAATCTTCTTGTTATGAATTTTCCTTGGTTCTAGTTTTTCAAACAAGCTCTTCCATGTCCGTCAATTCTTTTCATACAGTAAATCTTTAGCTTTTTTTACTACTGAGTAATGGCAAGCGTGACCTTGAAACTGCAACTCCCTATGACCATGTCAAACTTGGCACCTGTACAAAAATTTCGCGTTTAAAGATAAAATGTGTACAAACTCAAGCTCCAACATAATTATGTTCTCCTCCGGAGTAAAGATACTAATGTATCCCGTCGTGAAAATGCTTGTCCAATTTTGTCTGGGCATGTGTAAGTGTACGAAAAATAAATAAACATAATTTTAATATTTTCCCACTCTTCTGGCAACACCCCATGTTTTGCCCAAATCACCAGAGTCTATCACTCTCGGTCTGAAGTTTTGTTTCTTTTTTTTTTGGTTTTTTTTAGCTTATCTTAATATTTATCTGAATGTCATCATATCTTTTGCTATTTAAGCACATTTGTATAATGTAACGTAAAAGCTTTTTGCTATAACAATAAACTTATTTTTCAGCTCTCTTGTCTGGTTCTTGATATTTACAATCTTTAAGATTCACAGCATCCAAAAAAAAAAAAAAAATTGAACATACGAGTTTTTGTTTGACTTGTTGTTTGTTGTACGAATGACAAAATGTATTTAAAATATATTTTTTAAAATAAAGCGACAAAAAAACCAACTACGAGTAGAGAAAACAATTTATGAATTATATCCTTAAGGGTTTATGGAAGTTTGTTTAAAAATAAACATTTTTAAGATAAAGCCCGACTTAAAGGATTACAGAATTAATACTTAATGCAGTTCAATTGCAATGCATTTACCACATGATATTCTTTTTGTCTACCTTCGTTTCTTTGCTGCTTTCGTCTTATCTTGAAATTTATTTAGGTGCCTTTAAGTAATTTTACTCGTATTATGTGTTTTAAAACAAAAAACTTAAAGTGAAACGGGTTTAAAACACAATCTTCATAGATCTTTGTATCAAGAGGCAACGCAATTTTAAAATGATATTTATTTAATATTGAATTATTTGTAAATGTGCATTTGTGTGAACAGCTGTCCTAATTATTGCAATGGTTGTATCTTTAGTATAAATTTTTGTAATGAAATAAAAATTATTTTATTAAAAAAGGCTGGTAATTTTAGCTCTTAAATTTAATACTCTTCTTTTGAAGACACACTGTTCTTAAGACAATGCTAAAAAAAAATTTTGTAAAAAAATATAATTTCTAAAAAAGAATTTTTACTAAAAATATTTTTTATTTTGCTCCAAACAGTATTTCGTTGGTCTTATGTAGAAAGGCCTGCGCTCGATTTTTTTTTCAAATTGAGTTTTTTTTATCGCTTTCAATGCAATTCACTCAAGTACACTTCGTCACAAAAATTTAAAGCAAAAGTATCCAAAATAACGGTTTTACAAGCATATTTTATTTTTTGTAACAACACACAAACAGCTGATTCCGTACGGAATGTGCGTTCAGTTTGTCACTTTACTAAAGCAAATAACATTTGACAAAACTTAACGAAAATTTTCATTAAGTACATTATAGGTGGCCACATATGTATTCGCACAGTTGGTTAAGTTGACTTAAGCGGATTCATGCATATTATGGTTGGGCCTTTATTCATGAAAAATCTTTAAAAAAAATCGTTAAAAAAAATATTTTAGCATAAATTTTTTCCCCCAAAAAAAATGTGCTGAAGTTTTTGAGGAAAAATGTATTAACGCTTGTATTATTCCAAGTAAATTTTTATTTATTCTTAAGTATGGAAAATGCATTATCCATTAAGAGCTTTTAACGAAAAAGTTTTGCATAAAATAACAGTTTTCTATCTAAAATTTTAAAATTACGCACGTCTTTTCACGCACTCACGAGGTCTTTCTTAATAAACTATTGACTACATTAACCATGAGAAATATTTTGCAATATCTGATACAATTTTTAGTTGAAAATACGTATACAAACTTATGACGACCTCTTTTCTGAGAAATATGTTGCATTAATGTTACATATTCTTCATTTTTGTGTTCGTTTGTTCAAAGAATACAACTGCGGGAAAAATTTTCAAGTGCTTTTGTGAATATGTTGATGAAAAACTTGCAAATATGGTCCATATTTTACCCTCACTTTAACTTAAGGTGGTCATACTGCCCTGTTTTACAACATTACTAGTTTGTTTGTAGAACCAATGTTTTATTTTGTTTGTCATAATTCGTACCGCTTATAATTTTGTGAAAATATTGCTTAAAGCAAAATATCAAAGTTGTTGAATATTTATTAATACTATTTTATTATTTAATATTTTTTATATTATCCACGCCATTAGTGATGTCAATGTTTGCTTCCATGCCGTAATAGTGCGCAGAAAGCGCACAAATAGCTTTAAAGTCGCTACATTAAGTACATTAATGATAAAAGTGTAATAGTTGTAAATAAAAGCAGCTTATTTAGTTCTATTGAAGTTGCAAAACATGTAACACTTAGAGTAATTGTAGATAACATTAGAAAGTGTTCCATGTAAATACTGTGAAATTTTATTTTTCTAAAAAAAGAAATCGCCATTAGTAAATTTAAGTTTCGCGTTTCATTAAAATAGTGCTTTTTAATTAACTACTTTGTGAGTATGCGTGAATGTGAAACTTTGCAAATAAATTATGAGTGAGCGTGAGTGAAAACTAATATCATCCTAATAAGATTATAAATTCATCCGCGCACAGCTCTATTTTCTATTCACAATATTTTCAATGTCATAAATAAATTGGCTGAGTACCAAAACGTCAGTTGTAAAGAAATTCGCATTCTATAGAGTTTTACACTATTGTCTGTCCTAAAGTGCACACCCGGTGGTTTGTATGGATCATCCTAAAGATTTTTAACCTTTTGCTGTAACTTCCTCCAGTAAAATCAAGTGCATTCAATCCCTGACTTTCTCGATCTTTTTGTGATCGGGGCTGACCAGAGTTCCTTCTAATACCACGGCTCCAGGGCTGACTAATGGTTGAGGCCACCGTTAGTGTGCTTCTTGCGGGAAATACTTTTTGTCTTTTAGGAGAATTGTCTTTGCGGAAGTTTCACACTAAAGAGCTGAGGTCGTACTTAGGCAGGATCATCCCTAGGTACTGTTGCTACTCAACAGATGCTGCTAGCATTTTTCCAAATATATAATCTTGCCGGATTATGCAAACAAGTTGATACCTGGAAGTGCTTGTTGCTCTCACATTCGGGGGGCGGTTGGTAAATGTGTTATTCCAGCGGGTAAGATTAGGAAGTGGGTACCGGGTATAGAGTATTTGCACTTATTTTTGGCTACTCGACGCTCAACAATAGATACTCAATAGTTTCAGAGTTGCATTCTCTAACCAAAACTCAAAACTCCTGCAGACAAACGAAGAGTTTCGCGGGATTAGCATACACTCACAATATTATTACAGTAACGGACTGTAGGTTATTCAAGAAGTATTCCGTTCAGTAATATTTATTAAATAAACATTTAAAATTCCAAGCAAATTTATTTTTAACTGATTCTAACAGTTAATCAACAAACTAAGTGCACATTAATACGGATTTTCGGTTGCATTTAATATTGTCAGTTGATTAAGTAAAAGTATTCTGTATTTAAAATTTAATGAAAATTAAATTTAAAACAACTGTAAATTTATTTAAAACCCGATCTACTTATTTTTCATTTATTTTTAATGAAAAGTTCATTTAATTTTTACTGTCAAAAATTCAACTGCGAATTCTGTAAAAACAAATGAATTTTCAGTTATTTTATATTATTTTATTACCAAAAAATTTATTTATAGATCTGTGGCAAAAAGTAAAAGTAAAAAACGATTTGCTTGTTTTCTATAGAAAATTCCCATATTTTATTTGTTCAAATTATTTAGTTAAATACATCAAATTTTTAAAGTAAAATAATTACGAATACCATATCGGGCATGCTGCTGGTGTCATATAATTGAAATACGAATGGCAAAGGTTGCTATCATCTGCAAAAGAGTAGACAGGGTTGGAAGTTTGACTTTGAAGGTCATTTAGAAAAACAAGTTAGAGTGCTATATTCGGCTGTGCCGAATCTTTGATACCCTCCACCGACAAAAGTGAGTTTTATGTGATAAATACTAGGGAGATCGATTATTCGACTTTTTTCAATAACCGGTTTTCGAATATTACGAATAGTTGCTATTTTAAAAAACCCGGTTTTCGGTTAAGCAATTTTTAAATAACCGGTTAACCGGTTTTAAATCGAATACTTAAAAACACAAAAATCAAACAAGTTTTTAAAATAAAAATTTGAATAAAAACAAAACAATTTGCAAAGGTAAGGACCCACAAAATACATAAATATGACTTAGATCAGACCTAACAAATATTTTACGATATTTGTTATTGATTTACTAAACTTAATTTGTAAGAAGATATTTGTATAATGCAAATTTTTACTATTTAATTAGGCTTAAGTTCATTAAATTTAATTTTCATTAAATTATTTTTTATGAAGAAAGGAATTTTACAACATGGAGAATTAATTAAAATTGTTATTGATAATTTTCATTCTTGACTGACCTGGGATTCGAAGCCAGGCTGGCTGGCGTGTGATTCGAACCCAGGCGGCTGGTTACCCTGACATGTTTCGACCTCAACCACTAGGTCTCCTCAGAGGGATTTGCCGTCTTACACTCGCAGCCATCGATGACTGCTGACGTCAGTAGTCAAACATCAATCCTTAAACCAAATTGTATTTTAACCTTTGGTAGATCGAAATTTGCTTTTTTTGAATGATTATCCATTTTTAATTGATCTCACATGTTTTCCTTACTTCTGTTTTTTCTTTTTTCCGTACTTTTGTCAAGAATTCTTCTTGAAGTCCAAAGTACATTTTTTTTTTGTTTATCATGTTTTTGTCTTTCTTTTTTCTTGTTGACATTTTTCAGCACAACTTGAAGGACAAATGAACACATAGAGCTTGTGCCTTAGCTTTAACAATAATTAGTATTGTGGTTATTTTGTTGAACTATTCATGGTTTTTAATCCAAATTTTTACTATTTAATTAGGCTTAAGTTCATTAAATTTAATTTTCATTAAATTATTTTTTATGAAGAAAGGAATTTTACAACATGGAGAATTAATGAAAATTGTTATTGATAATTTTCATTCTTGACTGACCTGGGATTCGAAATTAAATAGTAAAAATTTGGATTAAAAACCATGAATAGTTCAACAAAATAACCACAATACTAATTATTTGTATAATGTAATTTAGAAACGGTTGAATGATATTTGATCTAGACAAACGTTTTGCAAAAGCATATAAATTATAGGAATTTTATAAAGTTATTTTTTGAGACATTCTCTGAAATTTATTTTAAATGAATTTTAATTTGTTGGTGGTTAAGCTATCTATATTAATCAAACAAATTTTTTAAAAGTTGCAAACAAAACCTCTTAGCCAGGATTATATATTTCAAATTATTTTGTTTCAGCATTATAGAAACGAATAGTGAACTGAACATTTTTTTTGTGTAAAATATTTGTCAATTCGTCGACTACAATTTAAAACATTCCATGACATTATTTGATTTCTTCAATTTTGTTTCTTAGTTCTTGGTGTTTTAATAAATAAAACTGGTAGAATTTTTTCCCATATCGTTGATTCCGCCGTAATGTTTTAGTTTTCAGCATGAAGAGATGCTAGAACTACTTAAGAGTTTTAAGTGCATTATCGGGCATTTTGTCCTCGGCAACACAACTGGCTTATATTTCACCCAATAATTAATTTTTTTCAGCGTATTTAAGTTAAGTATTATTTGTCGTCTTTTTAGAACTTCTTCGAACGGAGTTAAGTTTCATTTGGACCACATTAATGTAAAGCATGTACACTAATGAAAGGTGATTAATAAGTCGTGACATGGAAGAACCTTTGTAACTTATCATTTTAGGGCACTTCAAGCACTTAACTTTGTCTTTTTAATCGCATTCGAAAAATATCTAGAGATATCATTTATATAAAAATATATTTAATATTTAGAATACTCTCGCACAAATTCTTACTTTTTAACTGAACACGTTTTTGTAGTATTTTGAATAGTTTTTGGTTTTTTTTCTACAAGAACACACGCTTTTATAAGCGATTTGTATTTACAGTGTTCGTAATATTTTTTGACCTTTGTTACATTTTGTTGTGACATTCTTCATAAAAAGTTTAAGTTTAGCCAATATTCAATTAGAAAATACTTAAATTACGGGTACATCTACAACAAGAGTAAGGAAAATGTATATAAATTACACATTTCTAAAATAACCGGTTAGTTATACCAAAATAACCGGTTTATTCGATATTCGAAAAATGGACATTTTAAAATAACCGACTTGAGCAAACCGAAACTAACCGGTTAAAACGGTCGAATAATAACCGTTCGATCTCCCTAATAAATACATACATATATATTATTAACTAATCTTCACAAAAACTAACGCACAGTGGCGCCATTTGAGTTTTTTCGTTGCAAAAATCATATCTTTTGAACCGAATAAGATAATTGAACAGTTTAAACAGCATATGATAGATAACTGTTCAGCCTATGAAATGAGCGTTTGGAAAGGGTGCTACGCTTTGTAGGGGCCTACTTATGGGTTATCAAAGTTAAAATTAGTAGAAAAATCAATTTTATGGTAACTAAAAAAAATTATTTTTACATTTTTAGATTGTTTTTATTTTTTTTCTTAAGGGTTTTATGTTTTAAATTATTACCCAACAAATTAAAAAAAAAAATTATTTATTTTTTTAAATTTATTTTTTCAATTTTCTGTAAAATATTCATCACAATTCGTAAGAGAAGGTATATCTAAAAGACTAACAATTTCTAAACTATAATTATTTTGTAACTCTATTCGTGACTTCACATGCCGCAGGGAAGAAATAAGTGGATCGGAAGATGCTGCCAACATGTTGAAGAGGTCCTTATTTTGCCTTACCCTTGATGCTTTGAATGTGTTCTGCAATCTATATTTTTTATAAAATTTGTTAAGAGACTCCTGTGCTTCTTCAGAAAGCTCTCCAATTGGCAAAGGCTGGTACTCAATTATATCTTTGCCATGCGCCAATATTTTATGGACGGTCGGGGTCAACTTCTTCTGTGGATACATTTCTGCTAAAAGAGATGCAGTTTTCGACGCATATTCTCCATATTTTGTAGAATTGACATTTTCTTTGCAGTTTAAAACATCCAAGATCGTTCCCAATCTTTTCACGATTTGATTATCAATTCCAATGATTCTAGTTACTGCCTCATCATTTTCAAAAAATCTCCTAGAAGTGTTTCCATCGTTAGAGTTACCGTATCCGAGCTTGGGACAGTCTACTTTTAGTCCAACTTGTTTCAAAAAAACCATCCTGTATTTGCTTCTTTCTGATCTTTTCCTTATCCTTTATTGATGTATTTTCATCGAAGTTTTCCTCCTCTTGTGGTAGGGTATATGCCAGTTTTAGCAAGAATTCCATACACCTTATCCTTGCGTGCAATGGTGACATTCCATATTCGTAATTCTCCTCATTTGTAGAATCGTTTAAATTACCAAAGTTCTTCTGACAAATAATAATATAAAATCGATAAAAAAAATATAAAAATAATACGAAAAAAGGGGTTTAGATAGGTTTTTGCTAAATTTTTACCTCCAATATAATTCTGTCTATGATAACTAATTGAAATATATTATAATTAAGCAGAAAAAGATACTAATCTTAAACTCTTTACAACTAATTATATAAAATTGAGATGTAACATATTATATATGAAATAAATTGAATTGAATTGAAAAAAGTTCTTCTGACTCTTTTTGCAAATCGGGCATGACATTGTTGAGGTTGTTCCTGTCAGTTCGTTTACGACTTTTCCGTCAACCATGGTCAGGTGGAACTCGTAATTGCATTCAATATATTTTCCTTCTCCAATTTGCAGCTTTGTAGGCTTAATCTTGCTTATTTGTTCTTCAATGTCCTTCACCGTAGTCCTTATGAGTTCTGCCGATTCCCTTGCAAACTGAAACATTATTGGTCGGCAATAATGCACTGATGACGGACGTGGATTTTTCCAGTGTAGGAAATCATCCGATTTTAGCCGCAAAGGAACAACAGATGCCATAAACATATTTCCGTCCGATATTGTAGCGTCATCGAAAGATATCCTTTGCTTATAAACGCTTTGTCCGGATGATCCATCGCAGCCCCATTTGCTGATCAATGTCAACTTCTCAGGAAGAATTTTCACTTCCGTGAAAAACTTTGGTGTGGTTGACTTTCTAAACAGTTCAAATAATTTTAAATTGTTCAACGCCATGTTTTCAGTACTTAAATTGTTTAATGGTTTCAGTAATTGTTGCGCCAACTTTCAGGCGTAGACTAATCCAGGCATTATGCTTATTTTGCAATATATAGGCTTATGCTACCATGCCTAAAAATTTACCTGTTCCCTGCATACATATGGATTTAGGCTAAATAATGCAATTTTGATATTATGCACGTGTCCAAATAAGATTTGTGCCTACCTGTAGGGACCATAAGTCAATATTGTTCCTGACCATTTGTACGCCAAAGTATTGTTTATGTGAGGTACGTACCTGCTAATTTCAATGAGTAGTTTTTTTCAAACTATTAGATCAAACTACTGTCAGTCAAAACATATAAGGGATGGACGCCATACAATTTCTGCAACCATGTCTTTTTGAACTTTTTTACCTCTAGAAGCCAAACGGGCACGTACGGGCAGATAAAACCTTTTGAATTATGTAAAGAAATAATCAAAGAACAGGTTTTGCACGTATGGCAAATATAGAAAAATATAGTTTTTTTTTATTTTCCGTCAAAGTTGAAAAATAGTGAAAAAACGGATAGTTTTTAAATAGTGATTTACCAGGAGAAACACAAAGCAAACAGTTAATTTTTTTTTTATCATTATACATTTAATAAATACATCAATCAATACAAATAAAAAATAAGGCGATTCGTTACCTATTTTTCGTGATATTACACCTGAAATCGCAACAAATTGACTAAAAATTGTGTGTTTTTTTGAAAACCGAAAGTCGGTCAACTTTGAACGGTTATATCTTCTAAACTAAAAATGTGATATTATTAAGAGTGGCATATTTGAAATCGTTGAAAAGTTTCCTATAACATGGGTTTATTCAAAACTTCGTCGGCACTCATGAAAATTTTGATTTTTGCAACCTCGCTTGCTCTACGGGCGCCACTGTGTAACGTCAGCATTAAAATTCGTTGCGGTTTAGACCTGAATTAAATTATTCACCAACAATAAGAAAGTTTTATGCGTTTCTTGTTAGAACTTTGAACTGGCTTGAGTAAAATATCATGATTAGTAACAGTTTTAGCCGAACTAAAATCATTTTTAGGAGGGTAATTTGTGTTGGTCTTATGGCAAATTATGGACCAATCATCCCAAAATTCTGAACACTGATTTCTGGTATTAAAAAAAATAAATTAGAATAAATTTCATTACAGCAGTGTCATTAGTTTTAGCGTTAACAGTGAATTTCACAAAATTGCATGATATTTTTTTCTGGCCACATGAATCTAACTTCGAGGAAATTTTACCGCAATATCTATATCTGCTAAACTGTTTGCCGGGAGTAGGATTTATATGGGGCCTTGGGTAAATTATGGACCGGTCTTTACGAAATTTGACACTGCGATTTCTAGTCTTATGAAACTGTGATGTACCAAATTTTATTATGATAGCATTACTAATTACGGTTTTAGGCGTACTAAACTGTTATCCGGGCGTAGGGTTTATATGGGGCCTATGGTCAATTATCGACCAATCTTCACGAAATTTAACACTGTGATTTGTAGTTATTCCACTATTTATGTTATGTTATGTTAGTTTTTGTATAAAAATTATCATTTTTTTTTTAGGGTGGTGGTTCCACATTTTGATTCATAGTTCTGAGTCTACTGAACCGATGTTGCTGGATTTCAATCCTAAACTGCTTAGGATAACTGCAAGCAACTTGAGACCAAGTTTGTTCTTTTCTTTTGTGTTTTTCGAAAGTGAGCATGGTTTCAACAGACGGACTGACGGACAGACAGACAGAGAGACGGGCATGGCTAAATCGACTTAGAATTACTCAAGGAGTCAGAATATATATACTTTATGGGGTCTTAGACGTATAATAAAAAAGTTTCACACGGAATGACAATTTAGTATACCCTCATTCACCACTAGTGGTGGTGAAGGGTATAATAAGAAATATAGTAGGAAAAATTTAATACAAAAGACTTTAAAATAATTAAAAAAAAAAGTGTATGACTTAAAAACCTTGCTTAAAAGCTAAAAAAAATACCGCTGGAAGTATTGAGTACCCAACAAAATATATTGAATATCATTGAGTAGTGAACAGTACTAGAATTTGCCAGCACTAGTTAAGGTCGAATATGGCCTAGGCCCTGAGGTAGGTATCAATGTAAACATTTTCCACAACTGTCCTAATACGTTTTGTACACTTGCATAAATTTGGGAGGAACGAATGGTTGTACGAGATGTTGAAAATATGAAACATTCGTTCACACTTGAAACATCTAACATCTACAATCAATTAAAAATATCACCATTTCTGGAAAAAAATTGTATATAAAAAAAGTTTTTTTCTAAAAAAGTGACAAAATTTTAAAAGAAAACACAAAAATTTGAAATTAATTTAACTTGACATATGGTAACGCTGCTTTTAAACTCAGGGATGCCGCAATAAATAAGTGTACCAAAAAAGTTTTCGATTTCTACACAATAAGCCAACTGTGCATCATTAAATTTGATGATACATTTTTGAATTTAACTGCAAATTATTATGATGTTTTGGAACTCTGTCATTTTTTGTTGAATAAATTTTATTTTCTATTTTCTAAGCTTGAACCAAGGCGAATTCATTTACCAGGTGGCGTTGAAAGCACAGCTGTGCTACTTTTTTTTCTTACTTAGAGAGAGAAATGTCAAAAGCTGCTTGTGTTTTTGACATATCGATCAACGAAAGCAACAAGAAAAAACATTGTTGTGTTTTTGGTGTTGTTACTTGTTGTAGTATCGACACCACCGTATACATGAATTCGCCTTGGCTTAAACCTTCGCATTGCCAAAGGTTTTTATGTAAATCCTTTACCAGTACCCATCAAGCGATGAACAAGTTCTTGTCATACACATTTTTTTTTTTTTTTTATTAGTTTTTTAAAGAACTTAAAAAATTGAACAGTGGACAAAAATGTCCTTTTGACTGAAGCAAATTTAAGGAAGATATTAAAAATAATAAAGCCGAAATGATCAGCCGGGTGGGTATTGGTAAGGCGAAGGTTAAGCAAAAAAATTAACTTTCATAATGAAACTGCCCGACTTCATAAATAATCTTGTTATTCGTTACAAAAAACTTTTCCTGATGATCTGGCCTACACAACCAGTGAAATGCGCAAAGAAACCATCTTTTCCTCAACAATAAATTTCTGTGTTTAAAAAAAAAAAAAATAAATAAATTTGGAATTTAGCACGTCATGCAGAAATCTTATTAAAAATAAATTTTGTATTCCCAAAAATAACTTTATAATTAATGTCTTCCTAGTATTAAACTTTTTTTACTCTAATCAATAAAGATTCTGATTTAATTGAAGAAATACTAGTGCTTTATACATATAATACGCATAGCATTACGATTACCTTTAAACAAAAACAGTTTCCACACTTTTCCAAAACATCGAAAAATGACATTAATTGATTTTAAAAATGGACCACAGTGAACTTTCCAAAAGCATTTACAAAGATATCAAATGGCTTACAATGTTTTGGTTGACATAAGGAAAGCTTTTTAGAAATGTTGCTTTTAGAAATTGCTTCCAGTAGTTTGTTTGTTATCTGTTTTAATCAATCATTAAATTTGAAATATAAAAGACATTAAAATAAACTTTTTGATCTTTTACCATTTAACTAACGGTTATTTTCTTGCCACAAAACACTCGTCTACACTCTCGTATTTGAGCTAAACACAAGTTCACATCGCGGAGAAAAAACCCAAAACAATTCCTCTTAGTATCGTCGTAGCATTTGTTTGCAATACAAACTACAAAAGCTGCAATAAAAACTTTAAAAAATAAAAAGAATAAAGTTAAGAAATACGTATCGTATCTTTAAGATCGCCTTCGGTGTGGCATTGTTTATTATTATTTTTTTTTTCTGTTTTTGAAGTTGTTGTGGTTGTTGCTGTTTTTATTTCTTTATACGAAGTATCTGAAAGTACATTCCATACACATATATATAAAAAAGGAATTAAAGTATAGTAAAGTTTGACAGTTATTTGCACTTTTATAATATCAAAGTCCTTACAAAGAACTGCACTTAACGTTAATTTTATTATAAAACTACAAATAATACAACTACACACAACACTTCTCATACATACTCCGCATGTGTTTATCCGAACCATTGCCATCAAATCATTCTTTTGCTTTGTATATTTTGCTTTGTTTTCGAAACTCTGAATAAAAGTTGAAGGAAAAAAAACACACATACATACAAAACATAATGGAAAAGTATTGAACTTTTAACAGAATTTATAGAGCTTTAAGATGTAGAAGCTCATGAACTCTATAGAGATATGCTGGCAGGATCCGTTAAAATATTAGAGTCCACAAGAGAGAGAGAAATAAAGATTTGTTTTGGTTTAATAATATTACGCTAATGATGGATGTTTTGGAGCTTTTCAAAAGAGCTTTAGAACTGTTCAAGCTTCCCGCTTCACTAAAACTTTCAACATGTCACATATCGTTTTAAAAAATTTAGAATACTTCTTTATAACAAAATTTATACAAAAACGATAAACGTAAAAATAATTTTCTTTTTAATATAATATAGTTTTATAGCTTTTTACGACATAACTACATCCCTGGCACTTTAGTTCCATTCAGGGTGTTTTTTCTACTCGTAAGTACGATATTTTTAAGGCATCATCTGTTTTTGAGTTTCAACATTTGTCTTGCAACGTGTTCATATGCATTTCTTTCGAAGACACTGACTGCTGCATTAAAGAATTTATTCTCTACTCCATCAGTTTGCTATTTTTATGAGCAGTGATATAAACGATATTTTAATTAATATCACTTAAGATAAAGCACGAAAGGTTGTTGAAACACTCAAGCAAACATGAACAAACACCGAGTATCTCTGTGTGTGTGTGTGTGTTTTGGATTGTTTAAGTACTTGGAATGGATGTAGGATGAGGTTGGATATTTAAACATATTTGTATTTTTAAGCATGTACTAGTATTGTAGTATTAATGGAATGGAAGTTTTTCAAAGACATTGTCATCGTACAGTTTACAGGAGACAGGCTAACAAAAAAGGAAAATAAAGAACTTAAACAAAAACTACTCTTATTTTTTCCAATACGTTGCACATGACAATGCAGACATTTTCAAGGGATACCCAGAAAGGTTTGAGCTTATGGATTTAAGTGTTAGAAAAACAATTAAGAAAATAAATATCTTCATTTCGTTAATATATATAATTGTTAAAAATAAAATTTTAAAGACCCTTCTTATACAGAAATTAGAAATTTTTTATCAAAATCAACAGATTTGATCCATAATTAGCAAATGTTTTAGACAAATTTATTCCATCGTTATATTTGGTTAACCAGTGGTGCGATTCCCTAACTCTAAACGATCCGACAATCGTAATTTTTGTCGACATAT
Organism: Pollenia amentaria; assembly: GCA_943735925.1. Taxonomy (NCBI): domain Eukaryota; kingdom Metazoa; phylum Arthropoda; class Insecta; order Diptera; family Polleniidae; genus Pollenia; species Pollenia amentaria. The sequence goes on along the minus strand of OX031009.1, from coordinate 202,207,958 downwards.
ATATTCGCTTGCAGTAACGATAGTGTGATTCTGTAATTTATTTTTAAAGATTGTAAACAGCTGTAGTTTTTGTAACATCTCTGCAAGGCGAATTCATTTACCAGGTGGCGTTGAAAGCACAGCTGTGTTTCTTTTTTTTCTTACTTAGAGAGAGAAATGTCAAAAGTTGCTTGTGTTTTTGACATATCGATCAACGAAAGCAACAAAAAAATACATTGTTGTGTTTTTGGTGTTGTTACTTGTTGTAGTCTACAAAATGTTAAAATAAACGAAAAGCACAAAAGAGAATAAAGAAAAATCAAATGAAATTAAGCTCAAGTTATTGTTTTTATATTTTATTTTATAAAATTAAAATTTTTTTTGTTCATAGTTTGCTTTTTTTTTGTACATTTTTAATGTGATGTTAGAAGTCGGTCATCAGCCACTTTAAACATAAATTACACTTTATTGATAAAATAAACAAAACGTAAATTATTGTCATTAAAATAACGAAAAAAAACTGCTTAAAGTAACAGCTGACTTAAATCGACGGCGAATATCGTTAAAAATGTAACTGAATAGAAAATTCGATAAATTTTCGTTGTATTTATTTTAACGATACGATAATCGTAAAAAAAGTTAGTGAATCGCACTACAGAACTAGTACAGGTCGGGGTTCAATAGCAGCAATAATTCTGTCATGGACTACACAACGAAAAAAATTATTCTTTTTTGTAAATATTATTTCAATTGCAATGTATTTGCTTATAAGCAAATTTGATGAACTGACATAAAAATGACGGTTTTTTTTTAAGTTTGTTAAGTATTGGATATTTAAAAATTCAATTGGTATACTAATAGAAAATTTCTCCAAGGTTTTTCACAAACTAAAGCATTAATCAAAAATAAAATCGGTTTTAATTAAAATTTTATTCAAATGAATTAAAAGTTTAATTAAGTAAATTACTGGTGCAAATTGAACAGAATTTTTAATTAATATCTTTTTATTGGCTATTTCAATAGTTTGAGTAGACCTTGAAAAAATAATCTTTTAGAAAAATAATTTGGTTTAAATATTTAGGAATTAATCGATTATTTTCTTTAGTTTTGATAAAACTTGAATCAGTAAAAATTCTTTCAACGAAAGAAATTTTGAAATTCTTTCAAAAGAAAGAAAGATTGATGTTTGACTAATGACGTCATCCGTCGTCAATGGCGGTGAGAGATAAACGGCAAACCCCACTGAAGAGATTGTTTGGTTAAAATCGAAACTAGTCTGGGCACGTATCCGTGAAAACCTGGGTTCAATTCCCAGCTCAGTCAAGAATGAAAAATTATCAATTAATTTTAATTCATTTCATGTTGTAAAATTCCTTTCTTCATAAAAATAATTTAATGAAAATTAAATTCAATGAACTTAAGCCAAAATAAAAATATCTAAATTTGGATTAAAACCCATACACAGTTCAATAAAATAACCACAATACTAATTAAAGAAGCCCATAATACAGGATATCTAATTTCTCAGTCTTTTTCCTCGATTTCTCGTAATTTAAAAAATCTTTCATTATTCCATTTGAGTTCTGTTTTAATGTTTTAAAATGTTTAACTCTTCTAATTGTTTCGGGTAATTCTGTTAAATGATTGATATGAGAAGAAACAAATAACTAAACGCGTAAAAATAAAAAGTACGTGAAAAAAGCTGTCGATAGCAAACACTTATTTTAAATGAAGATCACTGAATACACTCTTTGTTTTTATGAATAAATATTTTCTAAATACACACCTTTTGTATGTGAGACGAAACAAACAATTAAAAACACAAAAAAAAATGTTATAATACTAATAAAAATTACAACATTTAATACTAATAAAAAAAAGAAATCGGATGAAATTAACGGGCTTAATCGTTAATCGAATATAGCCAATTTTAAATTAACCGATCAGTTAATCGGGTAGTAATTAATCGGGTAACCGATTAACGGTAATAACGGAATTTTTGATATATATTATTTTATATTACTCTATTTTAATTATAATAAATAAAAAATTTTAGTTTATTGATGTTTTCTTATAATTTTGCGTTCTTATTTATATTAAACCCGGTGTATTTTTTGTAGCTTTTGATTCAACACAGCTTCAAAGAGTTTTGCCTGCTAATGCAAATACAGTAGATAATAGCGATTTGGTATAAAAAAAACGCCAATTTCTTTGTTTTATTTAAAAAAACCTTTCGTTTTACATTTTTTGGCATTAACAATATTTTTTGTGGTAATGTTGTTGATATAAATAAACTATTAATTTACACGATTAAATTTTTTAAAAACAACTAATTTTATTTTTAATTAATGGCTTAATTGAGAAAAAATGGCGAGAATTTTTTCTGTGCGCATAAAATTCAGCCCCTTTAATGTCCCGCTTTCCACGATGCCAGAATGGACCATTACCATTTGCCAAGTTTTCTTGTTTTAAAATGTTTTTTTCTTGTTAAATATTTTTTTTTTTATATTTTAAAACAAATTGAATTTCAAATATATTTTTGTGTTTATTTTTAAAATTTCGTCACTTTTGTAAAAAAAATATTTTTTTTTTTTTAATATGCATGGTGATTTTTTTTTTTGTTAGATGTGAACAATGTAAACGAGTGTTTCACATTTTCGACATCTTTGATGGTAGATTTAAGATGTTGATCAGTGTAGAAAGCCTATAAGGCTACTAGATTCTAGATATTTCAAAATATTTCCTTGTAATTTTATCCAAACCGGACAAATCGTTCTCACGTTATGATGAAATAATGTATTTCTAGGCATTTACACATGAAAGTAGTTTCTTGAAAGTCGCAATACACTCACACTTTTTCACTCACACATTTACATATTTCTACTTTCAGTCCAACTTTCAGCTAGCTTTCAATGAAAATTTCAAGAAAGCGATTTCTTGAAAGTAAATGACATTAACTAAGCAGTGTTGCCAGTTGAAATTGTTTTTAAATATTAGTATCTAATATTTCTTAGCAAATGCGGTACCAAATAAACAGGAAGGTTCGGTAGAATTGTATAAAAATATTTTCTTCAGTTCCGCTGATCAAATATATAAAGTAAATATCATTATTAATTAATTCATTTACCAATGACGTGCTAAACTCCCAATAAAAAATTGAAATGGCAAGTTGCTTTATTAAGCAATTTTTTTTTTAAATTTTGTTTTTTTTTATCGTCTTACAACTAGAATTCGTGTTGGGAAACCAGCCACTTGTAGGGGAATGTAAGAAAGATAAATTCACTATTTATTGTTGTGTCTTTGTTGAAGCTTTGATATTGTTACAAGTTAGACCTGAGTGTTTAAAATTCTTATTCACTTTATGGTTTTACTTGTATAATATTTTTAGCTTTTCTAAAGTCTTTGGAAAAAGTTTCCTGACGAGCAGGCCTAAACAACCAGCTAAATGCGCATAGAAACCAGCTTTCCCACAACAATAAATTTCAGTGTTTTTGTCATAAATGAAAATTGGGAGTTTAGCACGTCATTAGTAAATGAATTAATTAATAATAAATTTGAGTTCCCGAAAATAACTTTAGAAAATAAATATCCTTTAAAAATATATAATTCCACCAAAATCTTAAACTTACAAAAACGTTAATTGATATGATCCATTTCTTTGCAGGCTGAAAATGAGCACGAAATTTAATTAGCAGTACAAATTTAATAATTGAAGTTGAGTTTTAATTTTTTCTGTGAACCATTTGAACAAAATATTTTATTTAATTAAAACGTTTGTATTTGCTGTAGGGATGTAGCAAATACCGTTACTGATATATCGGCTATACTTTAGATGTTCCGATAGATCAGTATCGGCGATATTCTGATACCTTGTATGTATATATAAATATATATATATATATATTTTTTTTTGGAGTATTTTTTAACAAGCAATTTAATTTGCTATGCTTATTTTTTGCATAGCAACAAAAATAAATAACACATTAGAAAGCAGAGCTTACATACTTTGGTATTCATTCGGCTTACCGATTAATTACAACCCGATTAACTGATCGGATAATTTAAAATGGCATATTTTCGATTAACGATTAAACCGGTTAATTTTAACTTTTTGTAGTATTATAAAATATTTTTTTTGTGTTTTTAATTATTAATTTGTCTCATATACAAAGGTATGTGCTTAGAAAATATTTTTTCATACACACTGTTCAGTGATATTCATTTTAAATAAGTGTTTGCTGTAAACAGCTAGTTATTTGTTTCTTCTCATATCAATCATTTAACAGAATTAACCGAAACAATTAGAAGTTCTAAACATTTTTAAAAATTAAAACAGAACTCTAATGACATAATCCAAGATTTTATACCTGTAGAAATATCCAGAAAGAGGACTGAGAAATTAGATATTCTGTATTTTGGGTTGCTTTTGATTTATTCAACATCTACGATAAATTAAACAATTTGTTCAAAGTCAAGTTATATCAAAACTAAAGAAAATAACTACTCAAAACATTTAATCCAAATTATTTGTTTAAAAGATTTTTTATAAGATCTTAAGCTATTTTAATAACTAATAAAATTACTTATGTATTAAAAAAAAAATATGTGTTACATATTTATGAATTATAATTTACATAAAATTATATAAAAAAGTTCTTGTTCCTGACTTTTTTTGTTTTTTGCTGACCAGTGTTATTATATAATGTTTTCTGTTATGTTTTTACCATTTATAAAATGTTGTTTGAAAGTTAGTAGTTATTCTGATTTTAAAAGAGGTGCCCTTGTTTTTCTTAAATCACCTTTCAGTGCCACTTTTTAATAAATATCTTCTTTTTTGGTACTTTTGAAAATATCCAACGGTAACGCTGACTGCAGGTCTGGTTCAAACGGCCTATCAAAATCGTCTAGTTCCCCAAAAGTTGAGAGAACATGGTTTTTTAAACAAAAATCTTATTGATATCAGTTTTAAGGTCCTAATTGTGTAAAACGCAACGCAACGCAAAAAATTATATGGAAAGCAAAAACAAAGTCAAAAATATTTCATAATGTTGTTGTTGCTTTCTACAGAAATTAATGTTGAATTTTTAAATCTCAAACGCTGCATATCTTTTGGCGTTGAAAATTTTAAAACGCAGTATGAATTTCTGTAGAAAGACCCCTTTCAGACAAGCAAAGTTTACTTTGCAAAGTCTTGATTTTATAGAAGAGAAGGGAAAAGAGCATAGCGGGGGAGTGCATACTTTGCTGTACTCACAAATTCGTTTTTTTTTCGTTCGTAGATTATACCTGAAGTTGGCTGCAACTTTATATTTATATACAGCGTTACCAGAATCTTTGGAATGAAAATTGTCATATGGAGAAAGAAATCATATTATGAAGAGAAAAATCTTAAATTTTTTTTTCTTAATTTAAATTTTTTAAAACAAGGGCAAAATAGTAAGAATTATTAATTTTTTATAAAAACATACTTCTTATTATTTAAATTTAAATACATAAAAACATAATTCGTCAGTATATGAAACTTTATAAAAATAAATTTTTTCTTTTCACAAATATTTTTTTTTTATCAATATTCTAACTGCCTATTTCCGATGTGCGAAAGAATTATTTACTTCGTACAAATACATTTAAAACAAAAACAAAGTTTTTAGAATTTGTTTTTGTTTTAAATGTAGTTGTTCGAAAGAAGAAATTCTTTCGCACATTGGAAATAGGTTATAATATGCCTTTTTTAATATTTTTGATGTCCAGAAATAATGATGCAATTTTGTGTATTCTAGATACTGGGTACAAAATTGTGCAGCACCAATGCCAAAAACTTCATTCTTTTAAAAAGTGACTGTTTAAATAATCGTGTATTTTGTATAAGCAAAATTAAAGTAAAAATCAGAATTTCCAAAAATAAAAAATCATCATTTGAGAACAAAATCTTTAATCATATTTTTGTTTAAAAAAATAATCCAAAATATCATAAAATCATCATTCTGGCAACGCTGTTTATATATTATATTCAAACAAGAGAAAACAAAAATTTGTCAAGTTAAACTTTGTGTGTCTGAGCACGAAACAAAGTTTAAAAGAGAATTCAACAGACTTTGTCAAAGTAAACATTGCCTGACTAAAAGGGGACAAAGCAACAATAAAATAATGAAATATTTTTAACTTTGTTATTGCTTTCAATGTAGTTTTGACGTTGCGTTATGTTTTACACAATTAGGGCCTAAATATTAGTAATTGATTTCTCACTTTGTTATTATTGTAAAAAAAAATTTTATTTTTCGGTAATTTTATAAAGAATTCGAATTTATTTGTTGGTTCTTAAGTCTTATTATATTTTATTTATTAATTATCTCTTACACTGTAATTTTGTGTAATTAAAAAAATTACTCTACTTCAGTTTTGTTAATTTTAATTTGAATTCAAATTAAATAGGCGTATCGGTATCGATATCGGCGATATTTTATTTTGAGTATCGGTATCGGTACCTTATCGGCAAAAAGGCGTATCGTTACATACTTATGCATGTATTCATAAAATTATTTTAAATTTAATTAAGATTTACAAAACAAATTTTCTATGAAATTTTTTTTTAATAAACGTTTGCTAAATTTAATAATCGTTTCTGAATACGGGGGGTAAGTATTTACTGCCTGTTCAAAAATTTTGCACGTAAAAACCCTCGTATAGAATTTAATATAGAAACTATTTTTAAAACTGAGTGCAAGGGGTAACGCTCGAATTTTGTTAGGGTATTGCTATTGCATTAAAAGAACAAAAACTTAATTTCTATATCCTCAAAATTTCTGTCCCAAAATTTCCCAAAGATACCACGTATTTTCACAGACATAATACAATCTTATTACATTAGTTTGTTGGCTTTTAGTTTTTCTTGGTTGCGATCTATAAAATCTGTCTTTCTCTTGTTGCAGCCACAATGTTGTTGCAAGTAATATTACAATGCATTGTTTTTGTTTGTTCTTGCTGTTGCATTCTGATGGAACGTTTATTAAATTTAAAGTGATGTCTATACTATCATCATCATCATCATTATTAGTATTATTTTTATTATTATGATTATTATTGTTACTATTATTTGTCACAGTAACTTATTAGTCAGTCAGTCAGTCAATTGGTGCATACTTGGGACTACATACGTGCATACTTTAAAGGTACATTCTTACCACATTTTTCCCAATAATCATACATAAACATTTACGTCTGGTTGTCTGGTAGTTGGTTGGTTAGTCTTGAAGTGTCTGAGATTCTTAAGGATATTGTAGGAATAAAACAAACTTTAAAATTCTTTAAACGTTTCTTATTATTGTTATTATTAATTATAATGCCAGTTTCTATATATTTTTAATAATTTATGTGGAAAATGGAAAGGGGAACCATTTGAACATTTTTAATTTACAACTTAAATTGTGTCTTAATAAAAAAAAAATGCTTTTCATTTTGTTGGCATTTAGGTCATTTTTTAAAACTCCCTATAAAATTCTACTATCTGACTTTAATCTACATGCCATTTATATAAACACTATCAATCAATTAAATAATTTGTGATTAAAAATGGCAGATTTTTCGAACACTCTTGAAATTCCTGCATAAAATATATGAAGTTTTTTTTTGTCTGATTTCTAAAAGAAAGAAAAATAAACTGTTCCGTTTACAAACTTTTGCTTCAAGCTTGTTGCATTTCTGAAATATTTTTTTGACTCATGACTTTTTGGAAACTTTTTATCTCAATTTAACTTTTTTTTCGTGAAATTTTATTTTCCGCAATTTGTGCAAAATAAGAGGAAGAAAAAGAAACAAATTTTCTATGTTATTGATATCAAACTGCCAAATACTATCAGACGTTAAATTAAATGAAACCAATTTTGAATTTTTTTTTTAGGTCATCAAAAGGTCGCCTTAACACTCTAAGAAGAAGTTGAGAAATGCCAGTCAAGCAGGGCTTAACTAAACAGCAGCAGCAACGGCAGTAAAAACAGCAACACTACACCTCTCAAGACTGGGAAATGAATAATGAAACTTTGCCAAATAAAGCCAAAAAAAAAAAAAAAGAATGAAGAAAAACAGAATCAGCCATGCAACAGTCAACTCGTACGTGCAACATTAAGTTACAAGTAAAAATATTGTTGTATCTTTATAAAAAAAAAGAAAAATTCTTATAAAAAAAAGAAACTAACTGAAGTTTATTTGAGTTTCTTAAAATTTATTTCAACTTTAACAATAACGCTCACCATCCAGGAAAAAAATAAAAAAATTTACCAAAAAAAAAAAGCGATAATAATTCAACAAAAGTTAACAATATGTAAGGGATCATATGAGGTTTTTCTTTTATTGTATAAATGGTATTCAGATTGCAAAATGTGAAAAAAAAACTGAAAAATAAAGGTTTTTTTTTTTTTTTGGTTTTCAAATCCAGTCAGTTAATAAAGGAAGAAAAAAAAAAACACTACATACACTAACAAATTGAAATTGTAAATAAACGAGTAGTTTGGTTTATTTCTTGCGCTTGGAATGTCTGAACGGCCAACCGATCATCGACTGAACGAATAAACGTTCTTTCATTCACATTCATTCCTATCTACCGGCTACATTTATTTTCATGAAGCCACTACTGATAGTGTTGCTATCAGTAACATAAGAACACTTTTAAAAAACGCCAAAATGGCATCAAACAACGACACCACAAGGAGACATACTTTACCACACATACAACACTCTTCAAGTGTCCAGTATATGTCCAGGCATTTGTATGTTGCACATTACACATTTTTTTTTTTATAAATATGTATGTACTTGTATGTGTGAGAGGATTATTTATGTGTGTGCATATGGTTACAATGGATTATAGTAAATCTTTACGCGAGTAGTAAAATGTTGGTAAAATATTTCGGAATCAAAGCGAGGTTAGTTTAGGGTCCTAACGAGGTTACAAGGCAAAATGGCTGAAAAGGAAGTATTTTCTTACTTACTTAAGTAATCGGATATTACAGAACATTGATTCCTATAAACGAATAGATTTCCAAGCGCTTTGATCTTCTGCGATCTTCTGGTCTTCCCCTTCTGCATGAACGGTCACCAGGTTCGTTTTCAAATGACCTCTTAGCTAGAGTATATTCATTCATTCTCACTACATGGCCTATCAAACGTAATCGCTTAACTACGTCAATGCAGGCATATAGCTCGTACAGCTTGTGGTTCATACGACACCGATATTCTCTATCAATGCAGATTGGTCTATAGATTTTATGAAGAATTTTTCTCTCGAATACTTCAAGTAATGGGTCATTCAAGTAGATATACTTTTTTAAATAGCCTTTTTTGACAGATCACGTGTGAGTCGTGTCATGCTGTCATGTTGTTTTTGTTTAGTATTGTTTGGCATTTCATAATAGAAAGACTTACGCCTGAACAACGTTTACAAATCGTTCAACTTTATTACGAAAATTCACGTTCTGTGAGGAATGTGTTTCGTGCACTTCGCTTAACTTATGATAAACATAATCGGTCTACTGAGGGAACTATTTGCAACACCATCACCCATTCTGAGCCCCAGCATTCATTATATGATAATATTCGATCGAATAGACCACGTACACGCTGCATGGAACGACTTGGCGCATTTTACGTCGAGATCTTAAATTGAAAGCGAACAAAATACAGCTTGTGCTACAACTGAAGCCACTCGACCTTTCCAAGCGACATCGCTTAGCTCTATGGGCTCTTGAAAAGTTCCAAGAAGATCCGACGTTTTCGAGGCAAATTTTGTTCAGCGATGAGGCCCATTTCTGGCTCAATGGGTATGTAAACAAACAAAATGATGCCGGTGCGAACGCAACTATTTGATGCCTGAAATTGAAGCTCGTGATCTCGGCGACAGTTGGTTTCAGCAAGACGGTGCCACTTCCCACACATCGCATCAATCAATGGATTTATTCATAGAACACTTCGGTGAGCACATCATTTCACGTTTTGGGCCGGTCGATTGGCCACCAAGATTGTGTGATATCACATCGTTAGACTTTTTCCTGTGGGCATATGTAAAGTCTTAAGTTTATGCGGACAAACCTTCTCGATTCAGGCCTTGGAGGAAAACATCACACGTATCATTCGCCAGTTACCAGTCGAAATGCTCGAACGAGTCATCGAAAATTGGACTCAACGGATGGACACTTTACTAAACTCTATATGACACATATGGCACATTACTAAACTCTATTTTAGTCGAAGAAACCTTTTAAGCCTTGTACTACTTGCAGGCACTAATTATTTTGGGTATTTTGTGTTAAAAATGTTTAAGAAGCTTCTGTTCATAAGAGGCCTAGTACGGCTCTTTCTTAGAAGTCGAATCTGCTTAACCACTAATTAAAAAACATATTTTCATGAAAAACACACAGGGACATTAGCTATGACGAGGAGATTCTTATCAACCGGTTTTCGAAATGCTACATTGTGAGGTTTGGAAAAAAAATGCATGGGGTAAAACTTGGAGGAAGTGAGGTGGTGTCAAATGGCCGTTCATCCCACAAGCTCATGCATTTGAAACATCTGTCCGATTTCCTTACGCTACGCGTAAAGAAACATAATTTTCTTAAATGATTACCTCCAACAAAATTATTTTTAACGAAACATTTTTAAGCATATTATGATTGTGTAAACCATATTATTTTCACATCAAGAACCCACAAACATATTATGGTTACCTCCAAACCGATTATGGGTAATAATAACCATAGTATGTTATCACTTATAATGGTATATCTGTATTTAAACCATAATATGTTGCTCTTAACCCAGCGTAAGAGGGGTGAACAATTATAACATTAGCTATGAGGTGTGGTATGACATATTCCAAAGTTTGTTGCAATATTTTAGTTTTAATAATAACATAAAATTGATAACCCAACAATTAGTAGTGGTAAATTCATTATGGTTGTATCTTCTTTATGGAGGACCAATTTAAACATTATATGGGTGCGGTGATAATAATATAATAAATTAACCATAACGTGCTTAAAAATAGTTAGTTAAAAAAAGTATTATTGGAGGTGACTTTAACAAAGAAAGTATTTTCTTTGTGTCGAATATTATTAGAAAGGAAAAACCATATATATGGATCTTTCCCTACATTTGGCAACACTGATTCGTTGTCATCTTTTATCCCTCGTTGTGATGCTACAGCCAGAATTTGCATGTGAAATACTACCATCAGAGATGGGTGTAAGTCATTCCAATAAAACGCTATACCCAGCATAATTATACATAACAAAAGAATACTTTTTAATCCAAATTTCGATATTTTTCATTATGCTTAAGTTCATTGTATTTAACCCCAGGATTACCGTCTTGATCTGGCCAGACCAAATTTGTGTTTTGCTTGTAATATTTTTCGCATATCACAAAAAATCAAAAAGACCGGGACGTGAATTCTAAAAATAATATGCTCTGAATCAAATGAAACTAATTTGGATTCGATTGGAACAAATAAGTGGGGTTAAATTCCATTTTTATGTAAAAGTCTATAAAATTACCCTCTTGGTCTGTCCAGACCAAATTTTATTTTCCTTGAAAAATATTTCATATAGGACAAAATATTAAAAAAACAGATACGTGAATTCTAGAAATGATATGTTCTAAATCGAATGAATCAAGTCTGAATCAAATCAGAAAACTACGGCCCATTATGCGCTTAGTTCAATCTAACTACAAAAACCTAACGCAAAACTCGTTTCAGCTGTGGTAGATTAAAGACTACATTTTCGATGACTTGCAGATGGAATAAATTTTTTTAATCTAAAGTAATTAGCATACGTTCAATAAAAAATATATTTATTTACTTTTTAATTAATTGGGGATTTTAGCTGTACAAATTGTGGTCTGGCCAGACCAAGAGGAGAACTAAGTGTTGAAAAGTTACCGAGAATCCTAGGATTAATTTTCAATAAAGTATTTTTATGAAGACAGGAATTTTACAACATGAAATTATTTGATAATTTTTCATTCTTGACTGCGCTAAGAATTGAACCCAGGATTTTCCATGTACGATATTTCACATCGAAATTATTCTTAAAATTTTATAATATTAACATATATCCAACAAATATTAATGGAATATATTACAAATTGATTCAAATAATTCTTTAAGATCATATAACAATTACTTTTTTAAATCATTATATAAAAGTATTCTTTTAATTTGTATTGTGGTAAATGTATTGAACTGTTAATGGTTTTTAGTCCAAATTTCGATATAGATTGTGTGGTTACAATCGAAACTAGTCTGGGCAACCTGCCGTGAAAAGCTGGGTTCAATTCCCAGCTCAGTCAAGAATGAAAAATTATCAATGAATTTTAATTCATTTCATGTTGTAAAATTCTTTATTTTCTTTATATTCTTTTATTTTCTTCATAAAAATAATTTAATGATAATTAAATTCAATGAACTTAATCCTGATTAAAATATCAAAATTTGGATTAAAAAAACTATGAACAGCTCAATAAAAAAACCACAATACTAATTATTTTTTAAGAAATTAATTTTAATCGATTAATTGACATAAATTATTCGAGTTGTTCGTTATTTGAAGTTGGCTATTTTAATTATTCGATCAAATAATGGCGAAACATTTCTTCGATTAATCGAACAACGATTAATTGATTGGATACTCTAATTAATACACACATTGTTATTACAGTATTAGAGCTATAAATGAATTAACGCAGCAAAAGTACTGTTTATCAAATATTTTCTTACAATTCGAAAAATTTATTATTGTGTACACTTTTTCAACAAAAATTCCACAAGATTTCAGAGCAATTTTAATTAATATCTTTTAAACTTTTTGAAAGTTAATTTGAAGTTCTTATTTCTTGTCTCTTTTGGTAACTACATAATTTTATAAAATTTTGAAGTATAAAATAAAGGTATTATTTTTTAGGTTGTAATTCGCGAAATTATAAAGGATTACTTTTGGGACAACGCGAACAAAAATAAGTACTTTTTCTAGTACAAAAAAAATAGTCTATTCCTCAAGTTCTCATTATTTTTCTGCTTATTTTGTAAGCAACGTTTTAGCTGTGTAAGACACTAAAATCGATATAAAACTAAGAATTTAACGTTTAAGAAGGAAAAGCTAAAGCTTTTAAGAATGATTTTAGGTGTTTATTATAATCCTTAGGATAAATGTACATAGAGCTAGAATTCTTTTTATTTTGAATATATAATATTTTTTATATGAATTCAAAGGAGAATAATAACGTGAAAAAATGTTCGCCGTAAAAAATTCAACTTATCATGAATAATGTTTTCCCTTTGATTTTCCCACCTAATTTTTGCTGGGAACAGAACATGTATGAAGTTTTTTTTTTTTTTTTTTTTTTTTTTTTTTTTTTTTTTTTTTTTTTTTTGTAGTGTAATTTTATATAAGTTAACAAAATTTATGTTTAAGGTCATGTCCCGTTAATAGGGCACAAACTGATATATTTCTTTACAAAATGCAAAGCAGCAGCAGGTCGATTGCCTGCGAATTTGTAAGGCTTTCGAAAGACGTAGTGGTATAATTTCGGAAATTATTTTACTATAAAAAAGTTCAATAGTGGTATTCAATAGCGTTGCAATCAAATTATCACTCCAATACTAAATAATTTGCATTGTCTTTAACATTTTTTTAAAATATATAAGGTTTTTCACGGGATATTCATGATAGCATTTTTCCCTTAAGCCTAGTACTCTGTTCCAATATGTGAAAAATGTTTAGCAACATCTAGTACTTCATACGAAAAGTTTGACATGAATCAATGTTACCTATCTGGAGAGTTGGCACAATTTAACGTGTTTAATCTTTCAAAGTATGCGACATTGTTTTGCGCATATAAACAAAATCCACATGTAATTACAAAATTAAATAAAAATGAAAGTAAATATGGATGAAAAACTGTTACCGGTTGTTTTATTTATGTTTTTTTCGTTTTCATTTAATATAAAGTTTAAACTTTTTCATTTTATAAAAAAATGTTGCCAGAAACATTTCGCAACTTTTTCACAAATTGAACAGAGTACAACTCTATCAACATTATTTCATAGAAATTCCGCACAAGTTTTTTTCATATGAGTTTTGACAGCATTTCACGTGAAATTGCCCTTGTTATTTACGATAGGGGTGAATCTTTTTATTTTAATATGATTTCTAATATTCGTTTCATGAGTGTAAATTCTAGTCACTTTAAACAATTGTAGACAATATCCAAAAAAAAATTGCAATTGAGCGATATGCCAAAAAACACAAGTAAAGATGCTCTTAAAGGTATTCAAAGCTTACAAACCAATTTAAGCTTTTGGTTAAACAAATAGTTTTTCTAGTACACTGCACATTGTACACTGCTTGGCTATACAATAAAACAATATTGGTTTTGGTGTTGGCTTTTGGGTTTTCTCTATATATTTTTAATTTTTTTTTTTTTTTGCTTTCTTGCAACACCCACTACCATTATCTATATTTTGTTCTTATATGGGAGTTTTTGTGGTCAATTTCTGTTGCACTTGGTTTGGCTTAATCCAAGCATTTTATTTTTAAAAGCTAAAAAGCCAGTCATCTAGCCAACTAGCCAACCATTCAGGCCAGTGCATAGTTCTTTCATTATTACATATTACCATTATTTGATATAAATTTTTTCCTTCTCTTAAACATCCTTATGGGGCATCCCGCACTAAAAAGTATCTACCACGTTTGAATTTTTGTGTATGTTGCTTAAATTAATAATGGCCCCATATGCAACTTTGTTTGCATGTTATTTAGTGTCTACTTTTGCCTCAATCTATCCCAGGAATAAACGAGTAAGGAACTTAAAGTGGGAGACCAAAAGGAATGTATATTGCACGAAATTTACGTCGCAAGGAACGCTCCATATCTAGAACACATGTCACTTTTTCTTACGAGGATTAAAACTTAAAATGACGCCAATAATGTTGTATAAGCCTGACTTTGACTTCCATCTGCATGATTGTTCAATACATGGTTGTAAATTCGATGCGAGGGTCGTGTGCTCAATACTAAATTCTGTTCGCCGATCGACTTAAAGTAGATAATTTTTAGATATTAAGAATAACTACATGGTTTTACTTACTATACCAATTAATTCACTTTAAATTAACTGATTTCGATTTTCCAACCCGTCTAAGGCATGACAGTGGGCTACTTTGTAAGAAACGTGTAGGCCCAAAAACACGGGAAAATAGGAGAGTTCAAATGCAAACTTAACTACAAATTTATGCATAAAAAAATAAATACACAAAATTCAACTTAATCTAGAACTGTGCTCTCGAAACTTTTAAAAACAAATATACCTAAGAATGTACCAATGCACCCATTTAATCGGGCCGTCGCTTACTTTAAGAAAGAGAATTTAAAACTAAAAAGGCTAAGAGTCTTATAAAAATATTGGTATTTAAGAATACAATTTTCTTAAAAAAAATTATTTAGGGATGGGGCCAATTTACGGCATTATTCATCAAAATTATCAATTCAAATTGTATTTTAATTTCGATCGGTATCGAATGCCTTAATTTGGCCCCTGGTTTAAAAGCTGCAGTGTAATAAAGACACAGGTAATAACGCCATATGGCCTTATATCACATCACATTGAGACATTTTTTGTTAAATGTAAATCTTAAATTTTCTTTTTATGAAGAATATTAACCCGTAAGAAGATAAAATTAAAAAAGGAATAGTATTAAAATCGTAAATTTCAAAATGTTGATAATCCGAATTTCAGAATTCCGAATCGCAAGATCCCTTTTAACTTTATTATCCCGAATATTGAAATCCCAAATTTAAAAATCCCGATATTAAATCAGACATCAAAGATGAGAAAATCTTTGCGCCCGGACGAAGGCCGTCTATGCCGATAAGCCGTAGTTAGCGAAGACGATGTTTGTTATACCAGAGAGGAGAAAGTCCTTGCATCCGGCCAAAGACCAGCTATAATGAGAAGCTTGAGTTTGAGAAGCAGGTATGGTATAACCATACAGGGGAAAATCCTTGCGTCCGGCCAAGGATTTTCCCCTGTATGAAGAGCAGCCTTAGTTAGTGATGCCTGTGTTTATTGAGAAAATCGTTGCATATTTTTTCTTGTTTTTTTGCCTTTAAGTGATTTACGGTCCAATGATCCTTGCGGCAGTAAACGGAAATATTTGTAACTTATGGAAGGGGTTCTCTGTGGGGTCAATGGTTAACTTTCGTTCTATCAGAACAATATTATTTCATGAGTTAGTGGATATCATAAAAGTTAAAGTCGCCAATTTGTTTCCCAATAAAATATTTCTATAGAATTTATGGCATTAAAAGCGTTTTTGGGAGCAGTATTTGTATGGGAGCTATGGCCAAATATGTACCAATAATATTTGGTAAGATGATTTCGATTGCAATCAAATAAGTTTGGACCGAATTTAATTTAAATATCAACATAATAAGAAGGCTGGGTAAGACAAAGGCTCTATTCCGGAAAGAAGCCTTTATGGGGCCCTATGCTCCTTATAGGATCTTCGGGAACATATATATATATATATATATGAATTATAGGGCGATTCTCACCATTTTCAATAACCTTGTTCCTTGTGACAATTATAATCTCTGCATAAAATTTCATCAAATTATCTTTAAAGTTGCGACCTGTACTTTGCGTACAAAATTTACAGGGCCAGCCAGCCAGACGGACAGACATCGTTAAATCGATTTAAAAATTTATACTAAGCCAATTGGTATAACAAAAGGATCCACCTTTTTAGGGTTAAAAACATAAGCACAAACGTTTAATACCCTCTCAACTACACAGAAAATAGTGTTTTATCAATAAAAAAATGGTTTAAAAAGTATTTAAATTTAATTAATGTGATAATTGAATCAATTATTTTCTTAGTTGGCAGAAAATTAAAAATTAAATTTTGATTTAATTAACATTTTAGCTGTTTTGAAATACATTTTCAATTAAAATTTTAATTAAATAACAAAAAATCTTAATTGACTGTTTTCGTTTAAAATAAAATAATTTAAACATGTAGAATTGTTGTTGGGAATTGTCAATATTTAATTAAATAAATTAACACATTATTTGAAATGGCAAAGTTGTTTGATCACTTTTTTAATTAAAATTAAAAATATCATTTATTGAAAATATTTTTTCAAAAATTTAAAATTTTTAGTAATCGATATAATCATTTTGGTAAAAGGTGCAAAATCAACAACTTGTTTGCTTGATATTATGAATTTGGAATAAATTCGGTGGATTGAAGAAATTTAATAATTTTTTCTGTGTATTGTACTGTGTGTATAATTAAAAGAGAAAATCAGTTAATTACTTTTATCAGTCCAGGGTAATCTATGGTAGAATCTATTTTTTATGTTTAATAACACAAATAAAATTATAGAATCTGTAAAATCACAGATAAAAATATAGTCTATCACATTTCCAATATTCCCGAAATATATATCCCTCGTTTTTCCAAACACCCCTCGGTCATGCTCATATGTAATCGTTTGTACCCCATGAAGGTAAGTAAAAGTCGGCATTGTTAGTGACAACAACGCTGATGATGCCGATGATGACGATGACGACAACAAAGAAGATGATGATGGTTTTAGTGCTGGTTGTAAGTGCTGCTGCTGTAGCTGTTGCTCCACAAGCTGTTGCTGTTGATGAGGACGATGATGGGGCTTTAAAGAGGATATATGACACTTTTAGTAGAAAGAATCTATACTTTAGATAATTCCTATAACTTGTTTGTTAAACTAATCAATGTTGATGGTTATTTATTTTAAAAGCTTGAATTTAACTATAAATAATGATGACTTTTGTGATATGGTCACATTTTCAATCCTGTGGGAGTTTCTTTCCAAATGCATTTCATTAAATTGAAAATAATTTAGTCTTTAGGTAAAGCTTATGTCTTTGCATCCCAAGCAGATTTAAACGTAAAATTACTTAACAAGCGATTTAACAACATTAAAAAAAATGTCGCAGAACAATGTTAATTTAAATATATGATGAAGCAAGGAACTATGTATTATTCAAATAATTATTATTTTTTCTTGCAGATTATATATTAGTGAATTTAAGTTTTTGCCAAAAAAAAAGAAAAAAAAATTATAAAAATCTTTTATTTTTATTTTTAAAATAACAAAAAAAAGGGAAGGAAGGCTTGGCAGTTTATGTGTTCCATTTTAAAGTTGATAATTTTTACGATTTGGTAAAATAGGGCCAAAAAGGAGGAAACGGAGTTGGAGGGTTAATATCTTCCAAAAATATATTTGCCTTAACATTTCCTACAAAGTTGCTACTAATACCTTATACCTCAGAAGAAAAGAGCACATAAGTAGTTTCATATACGGATATGCTGCATGAACAGACCGAAAGGAGGAAACTTTCACCACCCCTAAAATAACATTCCGATGTGATCTATCAAACCGCCGACACGGGTATTTTTTTTGTTCTTCTCTACCAGAATCCATTGGCAGAACCCCGTTATTTTTTCCTGTGTTGTACAATGTAGTTTGCACAAGTTAGAGATTTGTATGTTAAAATCAAAAGCAGTCGTGGTTTCTTTTTTTTTTTGCCGATATCTCAGCCAATGGGGGACAGATCTGGCGATATTTCGATACACCCTGAGAAAAAATATGTTTAAATATGGTCACCTCTAACAAACCTATTTTTAAAAAAAAATTGTAAACATAATGTGGTTATTTTAAACATATTGTTGTCATCGCCAACCATATTATGGTTAAATTAGTCCTCCATCAAGAAGGCACAACATTATTATGGTTGCCTCCGAACATGTTTTGGTTAATAATAACTAAAATTTGTTAAACATTTATAAAAGCATGGTTGATTTTCAACCAAAGAATGTTGCTCTTGGAAAAGAGGAAAATACTATTGTTAATTTAAAAACAAATTATTGTCATATTTAACCATAACACGTTTAGAGGCAACCATAATATGCTTGTCACTTCTTAATGGAGAACTAATTTAACAATAATATGGTTGTCGGTGACAATAATATGTTTAAATTAAACATAATATGTTTAAAATTTTCTTTAAAAATAGTTTTGTTGGAGGTGACCATATTTAAACATATTTTTTCTCTGCGTGTAGCACACTATTTTGGACTATATAAATTTACTTATAACAAACTAGTCCCCATCATGTCTGGCGTCTTCGGAATATACATTTCAACAGGCACGTGGAAAGAAGGACATTGTTAAATCAACTTCGCTATTCATTTTAAATACAACAAAATTGAAACCATTAAGTGAAACGTATGGAAAAACTAAAATGTGATTCTCTGAGGGACTATTAACCATTGTGGACAAACTGGAAGATCCACCACGATGTGATGGATAATTAGCCCAATTTGGTATTCCATCAGTTAATTTTAACAATATTGAAAATGGGCTGTTTTTTTCCACACAGAAAAAATTATTAAATTTCTCCAATCACCAAATTTATTCCAAATTCATTATATCAAGCAAACAAGTTGTTAATTTTGCACCTATTACCAAAATGATTATATTGATTACTAAAGATTTTAAAACTTTGAAAAATATTTTCAATAAATGATATATGTATTTAATGATCAAAAAACTTTGCCATTTCAAGCAATGTGTTAATTTATTTAAATAAATATTAACAATTCACAACAACAATTCTACATGTGTAAATTGTTTTATTTTAAACGAAAAAAGTCAATTAAAATTTTTTGTTATTTAATTAAAATTTTAATTGAAAATTTAGTTCAAAACAACTAAAATGTTAATTAAAAAAATAATTGATTCAATTATCACTTTAATTATATTTAAATGATTTTTAAACAATTTTGTTTAATTGATAAAACACTTTTTTCTGTGCAAATAATTATTCATTTTGTTGCTACCCAGGATATTCGACTTAATATCACTAAAACATACACAGAAAAAATTAAAAATTTTATCTAATCAACAAATTTATACCAAATTCATAATATCAAGGAAACGAGTTGTTGATTTTGCACCTATTACCAAAATGATTATATTGATTACAAAGAATTGTAAAATGATATTTTTAATTTTAATTGAAACAAAAATGTTAGAAAAAACTATGCCATTTCAAACAATGTGTTAATTTATTTAATTCAATATTGACAATTTTCAACAACAATTTTACAAGTTTAAATTATTTTATTTTAAACGAAAAAAGTCATTTAAGATTTTTGTTTTTTAATTAGAAATTTATTTCAAAATAACTAAAATGTTAATTAAATCAAAAAAACCTTTTTAATTTTCTTTCAACTAAAAAAATAATTGATTCAATTATCACATTTATTAAATATAAATACATTTTAAACCATTTTTTTAATTGATGAAAAACTTTTTTCTGTGTAGTAAATCAGTTATTTTATGAAGTGGTAATTACACTGTGCTAGTTGAAAAACAGACAAGCCGGGGACCTGGCGTTTTAACATACATAATTGGGGTACGCGGAATCCAGTGGTGGTAACCGTTCATAGTCCCATTCATAATGTTCAATACAAACTAGAAATATATTGAAGAAAAAGTGCCAAAAATGTCCAAAAGTCGCCCCTAGAGAGATATAATGTATGACCGACCTCAATTAGTTTTTTGTCTTTAATATTTTCTTGAGATATACCTTCCCTTATTTCCACGGAATATTTTTATCGGGGCTCCCATACAAATATTCCGTTTTATGAAATGCTTAAATTAATTAAAATATTTCGTGTTTTGTGAATAAAATCAAAAGTTGTTAACAGATTTTAATCGTTTTTTATATGTCTGGAAAAAATTAGAAGATAATATTTTATTGGGGTGATATTCAAATTTAATATAGCAGCACTCTCCCATTTTTGATGAAAAAAAAAAAAAAATTTTCAAAATGTTGCTAAAAAATATTTTTTTTTCGCAAAAAAAAATTTCTTTCTAACACGAATGCGCCAACATATGTTTTGCAACCTCCTCAATTTTCGAAATAACGATATATCTCGAAAACCAGAGCTAACCTAAAAACCGATTAGAACCACAGGATTCAGCGTACCCGAATTATGTAAAAACGCCAGGTGCCCAGCTTGTCTCAAAAAAAAGTGTAAATTTCTAGCACAGTGTTACTTCATATGAATATATTGTAATCTCAACTCTTGAGAAAAAAATAACATTTTCTTTTTCCATTGTGGTGTATTTAAATTTAAGACTTTAAAGTAGTAAAACTAATATTTTTGAGTTATGACTTTATAAGGTCTTACATCAATATTGTCAACAAACAAACTTATATTTATATATAGGATGGTTTTTGCTACATGAGAAATCTCCATATCGATAGCTATGGTTTGACAGCTGAGATTGTCAAACTGTGTTGCCATTTCTGTTTATTAACCCCGGTCTAGACCACAGATAAATATCTCAGCAATTTGGCAATAACGTCGGCAGCATAACAAAACAATATTTTCTTACTCATAACTTGAAAAAAAATCCAGAAAGAAGGCGCAGTGTAAGAAGTGACTCCATCTTGAGGTCATAATAAAGGGTGGTCCAACCAAAACGCACAATGTTAGTTTTAAATAAAACAAAAAGTTTTCAGAGAATCTTAATATCTTAATATGTTTTATTATAATAGAAGGATCTATGACAATTATGTGTGAAACAAAATTTCGGCCAAACACCGATGGTTCATATTTTCAATGACTCTGAGACATAATTGAGGTTCAATGTCGTTAATGTGCCGAATTATCTCATCCTTTAGTTTTTGAATTGTTCTTGGCTTATTGAAGTACATTTTTACTTTTTAATATCCCTAACGAAGAAGTCCAACGGTGTCAAATCACATGATCGTGGCGGCAAATTAACATCGCCACGACGTAAGATAAACCAGCCATTAAACATCTTGCGCAAAAGAGCCATTATTTCGTTGGCTGTGTGGCAAGTGGCACCATCCGGTTGGAATCACATATCGTCCAGGTCCATATCCATAATTTCTGGGCACAAGAAGTCCATTATCATCTCGCGATGGCGAACACAATTCACGGTAGCTGCTTGCCCGACCTCATTTCCGAAGAAGTGCGGCCCGATGAAGCCGCCAGCCCATAAACCGGACCAGACTATCACTCTTTGTGGATGCATTGGCTTTTCAGTCATCACTCGTGGATTCTCATTTTCCAAAATGAGGTCGATTATGCTGCCCTTAAAATCACGAAGTGCACGAAATTAATTTTGATTAAAACGTTCATTTTCGTAAACGGCTTCAACATTCTTAACGCGATGCTCAATTGTGTATCTCTCTATGGTTGAATTTGTCAAACACTGAAACAAAAAAATGTCAAATTAAGTTGGGCGAAAAACTTGACGTTAAAGTGTGACTCACAATTAACATCGTGCATTAGGGCTGGACCACCATTTATTATTTATAAAAATTTATATTACTTTTTTGAGCTTGAAGTCATTTTTATATAAAAATATAAATTTTATTGTACATATTGTTATTATTATTATTTTTTTTGTTAAAACAAAATTGAAATTTTTTTATAAAATAGACCTCAAGATTAAAATTTTTTTTTACAATTTGAAATAAAAAAGGTCGAGTAAGAAAAAAATTATATAATCCACAATATACGCCTTTTACCTGTTTTATTTTATTTTATAATACATAAAAGTAATTTAAAATAATATTAATAAAAATAGATTCCTTGAAAAAATCTATAAATACTTTCATCATTTATATTTCAAATGCATTAAAAAAATAATGTTTTTTTTTTTAATTGTTGTAGAGCTAGTATTTTTTTTTTTTAATTCATTTATTTAATTAGAAAAATAAACTACATATTTATTATTAATTGTCCATTAGCCAGAATATGTGGTATTCCAAGGCTTATCTGCAAAGTGAAAATATTTTTTAAATTATTAAAAATTTTATATAATATCAATATTTTTATAATAAATATTTATCTGTTAATTATAATAAGTATTTAAGCTCCTTTAACTCATACACAGATTTAAATATTTATTTACTTGTTATCATAAATAATTCTTAACTCTAGTACCCCTTCAATGTCAAGCTTACTTAGCAATTATCCCACATTCAAATTAACGACGGGTTAAAAAATATTTACACTTCAAAACGGATTCGAACTTTAAAATGGAAGACAGAAATAAAAAAATATATTTCTCTGTGCTTAAATATGTTCGAGTAAAAGAGTTCTTTAAAGCTATTAAATATACTGAAATTAATGAAATAAAGAATTTACTGCTGTGGATTAAAGACGACTCTAAAGGGCCTTATTTAACTTGTTTCTAAGAATACAATTATTGAGTTAAAAAGTTTTTGATACATAATTTAGAGAGTGTGAACTTCCTTAATAGACAAATGTCTTAAGCGGACATTTCCTTTCGATGGTTAGTCTTGCCTGGGGGGTTACTCTCTATTTCGATGCGAAAGACAAATGGTAGCAAATCGAGTTATTGGCACTCTTTAATGAGTTTGTGCAGTTGTCCTTCGCCACTTTTTTTTTACTTTTATATTATTTAAGAATTTTATTTATTTAAAATTTCAAACAAAAGCAGTTCAGG
Source organism: Pollenia amentaria (assembly GCA_943735925.1). Classification (NCBI taxonomy): domain Eukaryota; kingdom Metazoa; phylum Arthropoda; class Insecta; order Diptera; family Polleniidae; genus Pollenia; species Pollenia amentaria. The sequence goes on along the minus strand of OX031009.1, from coordinate 202,184,370 downwards.
CGGCATAACTTTCCTTTTTTTATTTTTTAGCACATATTTTAACATTTCGTTACTGTCAATCTACGCTGTCTTTAATTTTTATTCCCAGTGTCAGCGTTTATGAAACTGCAGTCAAAGTTGAAAACGGCCATTTCTTCCACTTCTTCATTTGCCATTGGCAAAGAAAAAAACTGTTGCTTTAACTTCTCATTCATGAAATGTAAACAGTCGCTGTCAAACCATCACAATAACCGAAAAGTTGTACAAACATTTTTGTTTGTTGTTCGACAGTTTTTGGTTTCGACTGCAGTTTTTTAAACCCTGGCCAGTGTGGCTTCATTTTCAAAAAATTCGGCAAAATCAATACACTGTAAAGAAAAATCAATCCATCCATACATAAATCAAGCCAAAGCGGTGTCAATAATATGGTAAGCACGGATTTCCTTAAATAAAGTACGGATTATTCTAGCATTCCGTATCCTAAAACGGGATTAAGTCAAGAAAAAGTGAGATATAAGTGAATCACAAACGTGCATGATTCAAAAATTTCTAAGTTGGCTTTATCCCGAATTCGTAGTTGAATTAATCGGAAAGTGAAATAAGATTAGTGAAATTAGTTAAATTCTATCCTGCACACTTACCGCCAGAGAAGCAGAGATAAATAGAATATTATTATTTACTTACCCGTTTTACATTTTGTTTCGCTTTTGCTACATTTCGCCCTTTCTTACAGAAGAACTCTCAATTATAAGACACCAGCAGCATGCTCGATATGGTTTCCGTATTCATTAGCTGTGTTCATTTCAGTGTTTAAAAATGCTTGACTATTTTTAATGTTTTTGTAATTGCTTAACTTAACTTAAGAAAAAGAACACAGCAAAAGCAAAAAGCAAAAGCAAACGCAGAAAAAGTGAGAGTAAATAATTTATTTATTCTCACCATGTTTATGTTCTCAGCTTAAAAAGCCAGCCAAGCAACCACTTGAAAAAAAAAATTGCTGTTGCTGTAAGTAATAAGTTTTTGTTTATTTTTTTTTTTGCTTTGGCTTAACTGTAAATTGATGTGCTTAAATTCAGCGAGTATTAACTTCTTTGCTGTTTTTGACTTCATTGCTGTTGCTTGCTGTTGCAGGCGTTAGTTTCCTAGAATATATACATAATTACATAACACAAAATAAACAAATTAGTTTAAAAAAACGTGTAGTTTCATTTACGTATGTATGTACCTATTTATTAAAAAAAAAAAACGCAAAATACCAAAAAAATTCGAAACAAATTCGACAGCAACAGCAAAGAAGTTAACTTGCTGACTTTAAGCGCATCAAAAGCAAAAAAAAAACAATCAAAAACTTAATACTTACAGCAACAGAAAATTTGTTTTCTTAAGTGGCTTCTTTGCTGACAGATTAAGCAGAGTACATGCACATAGCGAGTTTAAACAAATTATTTACTCTCTTTGTTTTGCTTTTGCTTTTTTGCTTTTGCTGACTCGTTATCAAAGAGTTAAGTAAACACTTAGACACACAGTTTTTTAATTTGCTGCAAAAAATGTAAACAAAGCAAAAATGTGCGACTGTTGCTATTTTAAAGCAAGCAATTTAAACACTGGTTCATTTACTAAAAATTGTTACGAATTTGTAACAATTGTTAGTGGAAAGTGTTCATTAACCCAAAAAATTTGCAAGTTGAGAGCGTCAAAAGAGAGAAAAAAATTGATAGACAAAAAAATTCTTGCAAATTTTTACTGGTAAAATTTTTACCTGCAAGAATTTTTGAAACAGCTGTTTCACGTTTTTGTTTACAAAACAAACTTTTACAAAAGAAGTTTTAAATAATGATATTTTGCAACATTTTTAAGTTTATGTTGATTTTTAAAATTATTAAAAATATTTATGCGATAAGAAATCATACTTTTCTTTAACTTAGGACAGATATTTCGATATTTTTATTACAAAATAAAATAACGAACTTGTTAAAAAAAACCCTAATGAAGGTATTTTGTTTTGCTTTTAACCGATCAGGTGTTGTTATTAGTACTGTGAGTATAATGGTTACCTAGATACCCGATACTTAACACTATTGCAGTATAATACCCTATTAGTTAAAAAATTTGCTTTCAAATTAAATTATTTACAAAATTAAAGATTCTTATTAATTATAAAATAATTTGAGATATTCTCATTGTTAACTTTACGACGGTCTTGTTTATTATGAAACAAACACCAAAAAAATGCCTTTGGACCAAATAAAACGGCCATAAAGTAGATAATGAGAATATCTAAAATTATTTTATAATTAACAATAATATAACCCACTAACTCGTTGCCTATCTTTCGTGGTCATATTTAAATGCTAAAGTTTATGTTCCATTCACTCAGGACCCTGCACCTATAATTTTATGTTTCTAATATCTATTATAGCAAATTAAAAAAGTACCACTTGTAGAACGAAAAAGTAAAACAAAGGCATTTAATTTCCCGCATTTCACCATTTTTTATATTTTTTCTCGATCGATTTAGCGAGAGACCAGCATCCAGTTCAAATTTCAACCTTATAACTCACGGCGTAAAGGCTGTGCGAAAATTAATCTGTCATTCAGTTCGTAACATTGAAATTGTATATACCTATATAAATACGTTATACATAGATTGCTAAATTAAAAAATTTTTTTTTCCTTATAAATACTTTTATTGTTAACAAAGGGTTTTTTATCTTTTATTATTGATGAAAACCTGAATACTTCTTTCCCCTTCTAAATAAAATAAAAATCCAATTCATGATATATTTTATTCAACATAAACAAATATAAATTAATAAAATCACATTATTTTTACCGATATATATAAAATGTTCCCAAGTCTTAGAATAATTAATGGGTACTCAAATATTCATGTATATTCGTCACTACTTAAACTTGCAAATTTTGGCTGGCAAAGTGTTCATTTACTTTTTAGTATTTTTGAGAGCAATTTCTTTAAATTCCTACTTACTCTCTATTTGCAAGTTTCTGCTAGTAAAGTAAATGAACACACCTATTATATTTTGAAAATTTTATGTATTTAACTATTTTACTTTTTGAACATGAAAATAATGAAGGTTTTTCTTCTTGTAGTGTTGTTGTAGTTTCTACACAAAACAAGCAAATGGTTTTTTACGTTATTTTGTAGTGTTGTTGTTGTTTCTGCAGCAATTTTTTACAAACACACGCGTATGCAAGCTTATTGTTTTTCTAAAGTTATCCCATTTTTAACTGTTTTAAGTACTTTTTATGTTATTCGTAATTTTAATTTTAAGTATAACTCGTACTCAAAGTAAGTAGAAAAAGTTATAATTTAGTACCAGTTTTTTCTTTCTGTGTAGAGAGCACAAAATTTGCCGAAAGAGAAGCCGCCCTGCCCCGTGGCGTTCTATATTTAATGCAGTAAGTTTTTTAAGACGACATCCGCAATTGCAGGGACACACTGCACTGGTCCCCTTGGTGACCGGTCAAGAGAGTTTCCACTATATATCCGTTTTTATTCAAAAATGTTTTAAAATAAATGTTTCATACCGCTTCCTCTAAAGCCCAATTCGTGCAATTTTTGTCAGATTGTTGTAAAGTCAAGCCTATTATTTAAAACATATCCTTTGAACAATTTGAGATATAAATAAGTTAAAGTGCTATATTTGGCTGTGCAGAATCGTTTTTTATTTCCTTATAAAAACGAAAGAATCATGTTATTAGCTTAAAACACCGGCTGTAGCGTATATACGCATATTTACGAGTTTACTAGAGTTTTATTTTTAATCCCTCCAGCAGTTTATTGACATTTTATGTATTTAACTTTAAATACAAATATAAACACTTTAGACAACATCGCTATGTTAAAAGAAAAGCTTTTACACTTGCAGTGAACTTTTAAAATAGGCAGAAAAGTTAAGATGCATTGGAACCACATGACTAAAACAATTCCGATCATTATATTCTAACAAATTTATCACCTAGACGAATACATTAAGTTTGAGAAATTTTAATCTTAATGAAAGTTTTGAATGTTAGTAATTTGAAAAAAAAAAATTTAATATCCTACTTATTTATAATGCAATTTAGACCAAAAAAAAAAATTTAATTGGCAAGGTGGCCCTAATATCACAAAAATACAATAGCAACATGTAACGCAAAATAATCAGCTGTTTCTTTAAGATTTCCTTGACAATAAATACACTTTACAAGTTTCATTACTTTGGTTAAACAGTTTTTTTTATAATATTCTTTTTTAATTAAGCCCAGCTAGCATTTTCAATCGTCTAGGAGTCTACTGGGAATCTCATGACGAGTGTTTTTGATCGTCGACGAGCTCATTTTTTAATTGTAGACGATTTCTCGCACGAGAGAAATTGTTACACGTGCTAATTCGTATGAGAGATTCTTCCATAACACAGCAAACGACTCTTATATTAATCCTAAAGGGAATCGTTTATGATGTATGCAGATTATCTAACGAGTCTTTCAAAAAGCATGCCACTAGTAGTGCTGCTATAATTTTTATCTGAATTAAATAAGAATTTATAAAAAACACTGAAAAAAATCATCTGTATTTAAATACAATTTTATTTAAAATTAAAATTAACTAAATATGTATTTTATTACAATGACAAAACTTGGCCCGATCTTTATTCTGTGACCTTAAGTGAGTTATTTAAGTTATTATCCTTATTTCGAAGCTGGTGTAAACCGAAGGCATTAAAGTATTTGCATGCTCTTCTGTTAGATTATTGTCATATTACGTGTTATAATAAATATAAAAAGGAAAAAAAAAATTATAAATATTATAAGGTGGGGAAGGAATATACACACACACACATACACAAACACAATTTCTTACATTCCCATCCACATACACTGACATTTTCATACACATTTCATTTTTGAAGAGGTGTTTATTGGTTAAGGTTTCTAAAATAGATGCGTGTATAGACAAATAACAGCAACAACAACAATAACGAGAACATCTTTTAGATCCAATATCTTTCAATGATTAAGAACATTTAAATGATTTTTTATGAGATTTTATATCCTTTTATTAGGTTTAAATGATAAAAGCTTTGAAAGCAAAAACTTGTATAACATTTTGATTTGTGTCAGTTACTTTTCAAGTTGTTGTTGCTGGTGTAGTTGGTGTAGTTTACTACAACTTTAAACTCATTTTAAAATTGGAATTTTATAGTCAGAACTACTTAAGGTCATCTCTCATACTTTTAAAAACGTTTGTAGGAACAAGCCAACGGAAAAGAGCTGGGGAAGAAAAACCAATATAAAGTGCAAAAAATAAAAAAAATTGCTGTCATTTTGAAGCTATTTTGCCATTTATTGGCAATAAATGCTAGTGAAAATATAAATGTTGACATTGTCAACAATGAATTTACACTTGCTTGCCATCGCAACAAAAGAGCTAAAGACAACCGCCTGACCGACCGACAACTCAAAGAAACTAGGAACGAAGTTACAAAAAAAAGAACTCAAAGAAATAGAAAATTAAATGTTTATACTTTATTTAGTTTTTTGTTTTAGTGGCGTAGTCGGATTAAATTTAGAAACGACCCAGTTGAAAACAGATGAAGAATATAAACGAAATGAAAATAAATTAAAAAAAAAATTTTTTATTTTTTATTTATTCACCTTTTTTGAATACATTGTTATGCTTAGAACACAATTGAGACGAACGACGAAATTTTGGCCGTGAATATTCGTCGCAAAAAATAAAAAATATTTGTGTATATGAAAACAGATATACAACAGGGATGTTAAATGGGGCTTTAAATTTTGTACCAACTTCTAAAAAAAAATGTACTTTTTGAACCTTCACGGTACCATTTTTTTTAATATTATTAAAACACCAAAAAAAGTAAATAAAAATTCAATTGTACACCAAAAAAAAAACTTAACATTAACATACATTATATGTATGAATAAAATAAGGTACATAAAAGTCTTATAAATGTATGAGATCAAAATCAGGCACTTATTTGTTTAGTTAATAAACTATTTGGATTTTTACATCATAGCAGCATAAACTTGTCGATCTTAATCAATCCTTTGTTTGTATGAGAGTTGAAAATGTTGGCACATGTAGTCTGTTTCTTTCCCTAGTTTTTATTATATTTTGAAAAGAAAAAACTCTTTCCACATTTGCAGACGAATGTGGAATGGATAAAATTCCAGCAACGGCTCTAGAAATGTCAGGAAACATATGGACATTCAGCTCATTTTGTAAATTAGCTACTGCCGACCAAAAACTAAAATTTTTTTCAGTTTTTAACGACTGGAGCTCTAAATTGATTACTGATTGAATCAAAATTTGCAATTTCTTTCGGAAACATTTTTACTAGAAGAGGAACAATACAACTTGTTTTACCTGAAATAACATTTTCAGGAGTAAATTTATGAAACCACATTAAAACTTCGTTATTAAAGTTAACTTTGGTTCTCAAAACTTCGCAAAATTTTATATAAAATTGTTTTGCATTTTCTTTAATTTCTTTAAAACCGCTTCTGTTCCGCAATAAATTTCAGGTTTTCACTAATGTTGCCTCGTCTGTGGGTACCATAAGTCCCCTTTTACAATGTGGCAAGTGAAAGGAAGACAGACGAAGTTTGTAGGCGAGAGAGGAAATAAGTAAAGTGTGTCACACATACAGCGTCGCCACATTGTAAAAGGGGACTAAGCGTTCTATACACCACAATACTAGCCGCATATTTAAGCGCCCATTACATTAACGATTTGTTGTACAACATAAATGCAATGAAAACGACTCAATAATTTGTTTGCTAAACTAAAAATTCAAAAAGAAGGAACTATGACAAATTGTTATATGATACCAAATGAGTCACGGTAGTACCACGATGGTCAAAATGTACCAAAAAAAGTACAATTGTACCAACTTTAATATCCCTGATATACAATCATGGCATCGGCGAAATTCGTCGTAAACATGAAATTTCCAATAGCTTCGCTTCTATTTCTAACGTCACGCCGCACAGTGGGAAATTTTACGAGAAGGCGGCCAAAATTCCATAACTTTTGACTGGATCGGTATTTTTTTATGCGATTTTTTTTGCTCGATAGGTGCGATATTAGGCTTTAATTTGCGCTATAAAACGCAAAATTCGACTGATAGGAGCAAAAGTTATGGGGAGTTCAAAATGCATTTTCATTTTTTTGTTGAGTTTCGGTGTAAAAGTTGAATATTTCAAATATGAATTTTTTTATAATTTATCATTATTTCTCTTGTATTTTACAACTGATACTTATTTTTTATTGTCGAACTTAGATCCTGTCAGAAAATGCCAATATTTGGCCCCTGTAAATTTTTTAGTCCCAATATTCACAGGGGCCAAAGGTTGGCTTTTTTGGGACGAGACGAGTTGTTATAAGGATAAAACTGAAAAGGAATATTTTGAAAAATGCCCAAATAGCATTCTTGGCTATCGATAACATTTTAGGTAATTCAACTTTTATTTTTGGTTTGAGATGTATGTGTATTTTATTTTTATATATTAATACAAATATATACTTAAATAAAAAACAAATTATAATCTATAAACAATTTTAAATTAAACAATATAGTAAAAATAGTAATAAGATCTTTATTGTACAACATCTGGACATTTTTCTTGTATTATGCTCGCGGAAGAATCTGTAGTCTTTGTTCCTTTTTTCTTGCGCTTCTTCAGATAGATCTCCAATTGGTAGGATATTGTGTTGAACTATTTGTTCCCCATGGTATAACATTTTATGAACTGTGGTTGGCATATGTCTCCAAGAATATTTTTTTTTACATTATATAACTTGTAAAATGATCTGGAATCGTCTTATTAATTCAAAATGTACTCCTGTGGTAGATGCTGCAGTATCTGGATCGGAAAAGAATCTCCTTGCAGTGTTTCCATCATTTGAATTTCCTTCTCCTTGTTTTCGCTGATCAATTATAAGGCCTAGGTGAAGGTATTTTTCTTGAATTGGTTTTTTTCTTTGCTTCCTTTTTTCCACATTTTCTTTGTTTTTTCTCACTGTTTCGCCTAACGGGCCAAATTCCAAATCATAACCCAATTTAAGAATATGCTCCATGAAACGAATTCTGGTATGAAGAGGGGACAATCCAAATTCGTATGCTTCATTGAAACTATTGTCCTGTGATGGGGGTTGGCTTAATTGACTTGATGTCTTTTGACATATGGTACAGCTTGACGAAGACTTTGTTTCGGTTAATGCTTGTGCAACTTTTCTATCGATCATTGTAAGGAACATTTGAAAATTAATTTCAATGCATTGGTCATCAAATTTAAATATTGCCGGTTGAAGTTCTTTAATTTGATCTTTTATTTTTCGAACTTCTTCAGTTATTACATCTTTAGTTTCCTTTTTGTAAACAAACTTTATTGGTCTGCAATACTTTGTTGAAGAGGGAATTTCATTTTTCCATATATCCATTTCTGTAACTCTACTGGTTGACGGCTCTAAGCCAATATAAGTTTTTCTTAAACGTAATGGTACGAAAGATACCATGAATAAGTTAGCATCAGATGAGTTTTCTGAATTACATTGCTTGTATTGTTTCTGACCAGAGCTTCCATCACATCCCCATTTAGAAAATAAAGTGATGCTGCAATTTTTAAGTTTTTTTAAACAGTCTGCATCAAGTGTATATAATAATTGTTCTGCAGTGTGTTCGAGAAGAGCCTGCAATTTTACTTCTGCTGAACTTGAAGTTACACTAATAGCCGTTTGTGAAGGTAAGCACTCTTTTTTGACAGAAACTAAATCTCGATATGCTGGAAAGATTCCACAACAATTTTTAATTTTTATCTTATGACTTTTGATTTCTTCTTCGTTGCATAATTTAAAGAATGGATTATTCATTATGTGTAACACAAAATCTTTTTCATCTTTCTGTTGAAAATATATATCTGCGAGAACTTTATAACTGAACTTAGCCATTGTTTAAACAATAATGAAGGTACAATTATGAATGCATGCATTTTTATACTCTTGATAGAAGTTTTTTTAAATGATCTTTTGTTACCACTTCTTGGAAACATAAAAACCCTTTTTTAAATACAAATTTAATCTTTTATTACCATTTCTTTGAAACATAAAAAAACCCCTGTGTTCACACTTTTTAAAAGGATAACATACTGGCAATAAATTAACAGGTAACATGTAGGAAATTTTCACGTAAAATATAACTCCTCTTCCATTTTTTTAAATTAAGTTGCAATTTTCAGGTAATTAAACTATGTAGTTTATGTTGCGGCTATTTACTAATGTTTAACCTTTTAACTTACTCAAAAATCTAACGTGTTAGTCTATTTATGTCGCCTATTCGTTTTACAGCATCCGTTCACCCACAATAAGTTTATAACAATGGCAATACCTTTACCTTCTCCAAATTAATTAATAACCTGACGTGCTAGATAATTTATGTGGCCTGAACTGCTTTATTTGTCGCAAATTCTTTAAGATTCACCTTCTTTAATTTCAGTAATGTTTCCTTGCAGGACTTATTTTTTGAACCGAATATCTTACCTTGGGTCACAGAAATTGCTGTAGTTCGCAAGATCGCATCCAGATGTGTGTACAATGGGGTATAGAAATGTAGGTTAGATTCTGGACTGCAAGAGAGTATAGATTTTTTTTGACGCGTTTTGACGGGCAGGACTTATGTTCTATAAAATAGGAAATTTCCGGGAAATTTTGACATAAAAAAAAAAAGAAAATTAAATAGTTCTACAGGTCGCAGAGTTTAATGCTTTAAACCACGTATAGCTAATAAGATAAACTAATACACAAAACTTATTCTGTCAAAAAATCTTGAAAAACAAAAAAGTTATGAGCATTTCAACTTCAAAAGTTTTCTTAGAAATTCAAAACTATAACCAAATACTGAGAAAGTACATTTGGGACCACCCTGTTCTCAATGAAATAGTTGAAATAGGGTTGAATTTTTTTGGCTCCCGAGGTTCACTAGTATTTACTTTCACATGAATAAAAAAATTTCAAAATCGGAGAACATAAAAAAAATAGTTTTGGCCGCCTTCTCAAAATATGAACCAGTGTGCGCCGGCGAACAAATTAGTAGGTAACAGGTGATCATGTTTGATTTAAGTTTTCAAATGTTTCGGTATTTTCCATCCCTAGAAAATAAATATCGATATATCAAAATATCGATATTTAAAAAAATTATAATCGATATATATTGCCGATATTAAAAATACCTATACATCGATATTTATCTACGATTATCGAATACGATATTTTTAAGATCTATTTATAATAAAATTCAACATTTTAACCGTTGCTCAACTGCTAACAATACTGTTGTTTTTTAAGAATTGCATCAATAAAATAACGGCGCTTTTCCATTGTACATTTTCATAGATTACACAGTTCCGTCTTGTCTCGGTTTTTTAAGAGATGTCAACAAAAAATAAGCGCGGAAAAAATATTCTGGAAAGGGTTGCTAGAATTAGGCAAAGAATCGCCTTAATTATGGCGTATTAGCAGCAACCCAGGAAAAACTTTTTGAATTTGGGTAATAGGTCGTAGCTATTTCATACGTTACCTGGTAAGTACTTGACATTACAATTGTCATTATTCTGAAAACCTCAATAAGTACTTGCTAGTAATGACCTCAGTAAGTACTTTTCACTACTATTATTTTCAGTTATGAATATTTGCTTACTAATAATCAGCTAAATAACTAATTATTAGTTGTCTTGTTTTCAGTACTGAATATTTACTTACTGGTAACTAGCTCCATAACTACTTATTAGGTCTCTTAACTAGCGCCAATTAAATAAAAACTAGTTATTTTTTGGCTTCTAGTAAGTATAGTGTAAGTACTTGCAATTCAACTTACTGGTAGTTAAATAATATCTAGATATTTTGTGACTTCTAGTAAGTGTATTGTAACTACTGAATTCTGTGGACAACTCGAACAAAAATAAGTGGTTATTCAGCCGAAAAATAAGTAGTGCTTATATTTCTCCAACATTACTTGCTAACTTACCAGGTAAGTAAAGTTTTTGCTGGGAATAGACTCATGAAAGTTGGAATGTTAATAATAAAAAAAAATATTTTTTATTTGAGCATATTAAAAATAAAAAAATTGCACAGTTTACTTGTATAGTATGTGTCACAAGTTTCGTTTACCGGCAGTATATAATCCGGAATTATAGAATCCCAATAAATTTTTTTTTTTAGATTTCATATGGCGAATAAATAAAAAATTTTTGTATTCTTTCCTTTTTTTTAAATTTTTTTTTTATTGTAGAATTAACTGCCGGTTTCTTGATTTCAAACGAAAACTTTATTCGCATGTCTTACTTTAGAAACTAAATTTGAAAATTGGTTTTTGCTTTAAATAAAAGTTAAGCGAATAAATTTGAAGTTAAAAGAAACAATAAAACATAAGAATGGAATTACATGTAATATGTTTGTACAGGTGTAAATATGTATTGACATAGGTATTTTAAGTTCTTAAATTTGGTAATAATTTCAGCTTAATACGTTCGATACATCGATATATCGATATTTTTAATTAATAAATATCGATACTCTTAAAAAATATCTATACGATATATATCGAAATATTTGTTCAATTTGCCCATCCCTATTTCGGTAAAAGAAGTTACCTTTTACTTTAAAAATTGTTTTAATTTTATAAGGGATGTGCGATTAATCGGCTAATAAAAATTTTGATTAATCAATTAATCGTCGAATCTACATATCTGATTTATCAAAGTTCTGATAAATTGAATAATTTTACTTTTAATTATCAAGTTTGAATAATTTTATCCAAAATTTTTAAATTTAAAAGATAATAGAAATTAAGCAAAATGTAACTATTGTGGCGAATAAGATAAAGTAATACAGTACTTTTCGGTCAGTACCATGTGTAGTCAATAAATATTTTTTATTTTTTATATTCATAGAATTTTTTATTTTCTATATTCATATAAATTTTATGGTATATGCCTCATAGTGGCGTCTATATAAATAAGGCTTGTAGCAAAGACTATAGATTTATAAAGATATTGCACTGCCATACAAAGTTCATACATTTTTCTGTCTATATTAATTTTTCTGGTGGATTTAGGCGCTAAATCCACTTGTGAGAGTAAATTATAGTCTTTGTTTTTACTCTCAGAGAACTTTTTATTCTCATCTATCAGCGCACATGTGCGTGCATGCGTGTGTGTATGTACTCGTGTGTACATGGCAATGAAAAAAATATAGAAAAAACTAAAAGAAGTCTTGTTTTTCTCGTTGAAAACACATTCAAGTAATAAAAGAAGTTTTGTTTGCACGCCATTTATGTGCAAAAAACCTATGTAAATGCAAATGTGACCGATTTTTAATTGTAGGGCAATAATATGTGTTTTATTGTTGTACAGATGAAAGTATATCGGTTTGCACCGAAGTTCAAATGCTGTTATTGTCTAAATTTAAACAATTGTAGGAATATTAGAAATCATTTTTCTAAAAAAAATTAACTGCTTTGTTTATAAAAGATATTTTATGTTTACTAAAGCGACATGGCGACATAATCAAAATACTTTTGATTTTCATAAAAATTTGCAGCCAGTTTGATGTGTGTGCACGTAATTTCTTGAAATTTTATTTATTTTTTGTTTAAAAATGTATGAAAACTTGATTTTCAATACATTTTATTAAAATTGTATTATTTGACAAATTATTAAATTGTTTCCGATGAAAAATCCAATTTTGTTTATTATTACAACAAATAATTATTACAAATTATGAAAAATAGTCAGGCTTTGGAAGTCTACCTTTAAGAAGTTTGTAAAATTCTTATAAAGGTCTGCAAAAATATTTTTACAAAATAAAGGGTGCGTTCGTAAATGCATCACTGCGCTGCATCAGTGATTTAAAATGCTTATATATATATGAATGAAGTAGATGTGGACCAATAAATTGTCAAATACTCCACAAAAATAATAGTCACACAATAAAAAAAATTATAATTGCTTTTCTATTGGCATTAAAAAAGTTTGTTTTTCTGACGAACGCACCCAAAGCAATGAAAATGAAAAATTTATTAAATTATTTATTGTTTTTGGTTTGCAGAGAATAACGTATGTTATAAAGACAAGATGGAGATGTTAAATTTACTAGTCCTTCCTTATATTATGACGGCAGCAATACACATGGGAAACATTTAAATACCTTCAAATCATCGATTACATACTGAAAAAGTTAAAATTTGTAACCATTAAACTTGTAAAGAGCCTATAAGTAAAATTATTACCTACATAAATACTCGTGGTAAATAGTTAGGGCGTGTGTAAAACGGTAGCAAAGTACTATGGTAACAAAGTATTTCCATGTGGGGAAAAAATTCATGTTTCTGCTGTGTGAAATGATATATTTTAACGAAATAAAGAATGCATTTTCATCGTATACCTAGATAAATAAGGATATATTCAAAATATGGGACCACGGTAGTATACCACATTTATAGACGAGTCAACGAAATAAACTGCAATTAAATTACATACCTATGCAAGGCGAATTCAACTACAGGTGGTGTCGAAACGCCATCTGATTTTGACAGTTCGAGCTACTTTGTTTTAATTTGTTAGTGTTTTGTTAGGAATGGTTGACATTTTGGACAGTAAACACAAACAATGCAATGCAAAAAACCCTGTGTTGTTTCTGTTGTTTTTGGATTGTTGTAGTATCGACACCACCTGTAGTTAAATTCGCCTTGATACCTATGTTAATCCATTTAGGGATAACAACATGTTGCCAAGCTTATAGGTATATTAAAAAAAATGGTGGCTACACCGATATGGTGCCTAAAACTTTTCTTTTGTTTCTAAGCTATTTCCCATTTTAATTATACTAATACATAGCTATGTATATATTGCAGTACTTACAAGTTAATTTATCAAAATTCCTAAAAGAAACACCTTAGATTTTATGATTGTAAATATACTAGTGCTCGAGCACGGGACAGTGTATGTTATATTAACTACTATTTTTTTGGTTATGGTCTACATTATAAGAACTTTTTTGAAAAATATCGTTGGAAAAAATTATATCTTTTTTGACGATATAAAATTTTGACGTTGTGTTAAAATATTTATAAAAATACTATGTACAGTACTTTTGGCTTATAGTCACAAATCGTGGACTATATCGCTAGAATGACTATACGCCAAGTTCACATGTGTATATGTGTGCCACATACATACTTATGTAAATTTTTGGCAAAATTTAAAAAAGTTAGCGATTTATGAAAATCAATTTACCTTTCTTTCTTAATTATATAAAAAAAAATTATCAGCAAGGCTATAGTTTTTTCTTTAAATTTCTAACAAATTTTAAAATCGCAATACGAATGAAAATGTTTTAGATAAAAAATTGATAATATTGCCAGATAATTACATTAAACACATTTAAAAATGGTTGCTTTAGAAACTTGGAATAAAGCTTAAGCTTTATTTGATTTTTCAGACATTTTCCTTGCCAAAAGTTATCAAACTTCGGATCTCTACAAGAAAACAAGTAAATTTTAAATTTATTTTGGAAAATAAATTCTAAAAATTTAATCGCGTTTGATTGTATATAAAATGGAATTTTAAAAATTTCTTAAAATTAATATTTTTGCAAAATTCAATTCACTGATCTCTCAAGTTCTAAGTTTTAAGATATTCAGCCTTATTATGATATTCGCAAGATTTAAAAAAGCAAAACACCAGATTTATTTTACAGTGTTCGGAAACTCTTGCGTTATGCTTGCGATCTGCCATAGTTTCTTACAAAAATTCTAGTTTCCTTCAGCATACTTTTGTAATTTTAATTCGTCAAACTTCGTGCTATTGCGATTTACAGAACACATATTATGCGCCCCATACACGGTTCAATTCAGTTGTCAACTGAGGCTTTCAACTGAATTGATACTTGGCCACACACTTCGTCAACTGAATTGAAAGATTTTAATTCAACTGTCAAATTTAGATTTTTTTTTACATACATTTTGACAGCTGATCAAGAGACTTGAGCACACACAGTGCAATCAAATTGAAAGACTTAGTAGTCAACTTGAAAAAATCAAAATCTTTTGATTTTTCTTCAACCAACTCGACAACCGTCAAACTAATCAACTGACAAGGCCATACACGCTTTGATTTGGACAACAACCGACTCAGTTGACAATTGAATTGAATCGTGTATGGTCTGCTTTATACGATTTCAAGTAAGAATGTTAAGCGTTTTACGATTATCAGAGCATGCCCGATTTATTTTAAATCGTTCAAAAAAACTATAATAAAAACACACTACTGGAATAATGCTAAATATTGAAAATTTTTTGCAGATTTTGGCGAATTTAATATGAATTTATAAAATAAAAAATCATATTAACAACACTGACAGCGGGATTATAGCTTTGCAGCAGAGATGCAAATGTTTTAAAAAAGTTAAAACAATAATAAGATATTTCATCACTGTTACCAAACACAAAAACTAATTTTTTTCGATTAGAGAGTTGATAAGAAAAAGTAAACGATTAATTTCTTGATTCTTTGATATGGTTTGAAACTTCAGAAATAAATAAAAAACTTAGGATTATGTGACTAAAACGTTAATAATTTGCTTTACTTTTGTAAATGTGCTTAGGTATATCGCTAAATGGACTATAACGTAAATACTTTCTATTAATCTTCTGTATAGCGGCAAAAATAAAGATTAAATGGACTATATAGCTAATGTGACTAACAATGGAAATGACTATAAACGAAAAGTACTGTATAAAATAATGAACAAATTAGGAAAATACAATTTTTTTGCAGGTGGCTCTATGCATTTTATTTTATATTTTTGTTTTGAATTCACAAAATTTTTTAAACGTTTTTATTTGACTTTTTCTATTACAATTTGCAATTTGCTGCTTGTCAGAAATTTTGTTGGTTGTTTTAAAAATTCTACTAGCCCCCAGGGCTATTGAAATTTCATTAATTTCAGAAGTGTCAACATTTTACTTGCATTCGCTCTTTTCTATCGCCTCACACACGTCCTAAGAAAACACACTTATTAGCTCTGTTTCTTTACTCTACTTTGGGATCCCTCGGGATCCCAATTTGCACGAAAAGCGTTCCCGTACTTTAAATTTGTGTAAAAGAGAGCGAGTTTGAGAGAATTAAATTCTTCTTCTTCTTGCACGAAACATCCCAAACTTTTTCTTCGTGTAAATTGTTAAACAGCTGTAAAACATAAACAAAGCAGAAAAAGGTATGGAAAAAATGCTAATGAACAAAATTTGGAAAGTGTTGTGGAATAAAATAGTGTTATTAAATAAAAAAGTTTTATATGAAAATATCAAGAAAAATAATGTAAGTTATTGTAAACGTGTTTGTATTGTTCTATTTTTGGTAATATATAGTTTATTTCTACAGATAATATACAATTTTTCAAAAGCGGCGCAAACATTTATTGGTTTGTTAAGACTGTCAAAACACTTTGACTTTTTATTTTGTGCTAAAAATGGTTTTTTCTGTTCCCGTACTTTTGTGTAATTTTGTATCTTTGTGAGAGAAATTTATGCTAACTCTCATTTTCACAAACTTTACCCAAAAAGTAAAGAAACAAAGCTATTATATTGACTTCTTCGCAACAATTTGCTGTTTAATAGTGAATATTACAACAGCAAAATGCGTAAAAGAGCACAGTTTGTATTTAAGTTGCCATGTGATCGGTGCTACGTGCGTGTAAAATAATATAAATATATAAAATTATGTAAAATAGAGTGAAATTTTTTATATTTGAAAAATGAAATAGTTATAGTATTGTACTTAAAATTAGGACTCCGCGGAATCCAAATGTTACCGAAAAGCGTTCTAGCTCACGAATGTTGTATAAATGAGTGCACAAAACAGCCCAAACTTATTCTTCGGTTAGATTGGGTGAATTTTTAATAATTTCTCATAAATATTTTTTTTAGAGCAAATAAAAATAAAATTAAAAAAATAATTGGATAATTATCTTTTTTTAAAGTATATTGCGATTTTTTAAACTGTTTGTTTATTTAATGACTTTAAAAATTTTTGTGTGAAATTTAGTGTTTTTGTTTAATTTTTCTAGTGAAGATCAACGTTATTAGTGAAGAAAATTTGTAAAATAAAATTTGTAAGGAAATAAAAAGATATTCTTGTTGTAATATGATGAAGGTTTACAAAGTTAGTGTTTGAACAAATTTGTGATTTTCTGTAAATTCCTCTAATAAAATTTGTCCTTATTAGGTTTTTAATTTTAAACCATTAACAGCTTCTTTGATTAAATGTACTGTAAATTTTTTAATATTTGTTTAACTTTAAGCATATTTATTTTATATTTTACTAAGATATTACCCTTACAAAATCAAACAAAGATAAACAGTAAAATGGCCCACTTTTTATTATAAAGAACAATAAGAAAAAATGTAACTTCAAAAGAGTGCTTTTTGGAGCCAAAAGCGATACTACTAAATTTAATTGATATTAAACTACCAATGCGCACTAATTCGTCATAAAATGTAGGCACTAAATGGATTCTTGAAGTTAATATTACCATAGTGGGACACTTCTTATTTTCCGATTGAAATTGTTTGCAGGGTACATACACATATTATAAGTACATATGTACATAGTTGAATTGTCTAAAAATTTTAATAATAATTCGGTTCGAATCGTTATAATTTCATTTTTACAACAATAAAACACATTATCTTACCCTACCAATTAAAGAATCGGTCGCATTTGTTCTTACGTAGGTTATTTGCACATAAATTGCTTGCAAACAAAACAAAATCACTTAAAAAATAAAAATACCAAAAACCTGTTTTAACGAAAAAAAACATACACACACACGTTGGTTTGCAAAAACAGAAAACATGTGTATGTATGTATGTATTGATGCATGTATGTGGTTTTTTGCTCTCATCAGTTTTCTGAATGTGAGCACGAAAACCGGTTTTAACGAAAAAAACATACGCACACACACGTTGGTTGACAAAAACAAAAAACATGTGTATGCATGTATTAATGCATGTGGTTTTTTGCTCTCTCCAGTTTTCTAAATGTGAGCACGAAGTTTTTGCTTTCCTTGTTACTTCCCCCCCTCATCATTAAGAAGCACAACATTTTTGTCAATTCCAAATGTACTAAGTGCAACATCTTTATAAATCTATAGTCTTTGCTTGTAGTCTTATTAGTGTTGACTCTTTGCTTCAAAACAGAATGTTTCTTTTCTATATTTTTGCTCTGTTAAATAGCAACTGAGGCTCGTTGATAATCCAATGCTTCAACTAGTTAAAAATTGATTTTGAAAGTAGATATAATGCCAGTAGCATAAGCATTCGGACTTCTATGGAAAATATTTACATGGATAACTGCCATATGGCCTACTACATGGTGGATCTTAACCACTGGTTGCCAAACAAGGCAAACAAACGAAAAATGGTAGTAGCACCTGTTGCGTAGTAACAGCACCTACGAATAATCCTCCCTCAGACCGAACTCTCTCACAGGTGGCAAAAAGTCAGCCCTTTAGTAGGATTTTCAGGATATTCCCTCCCACGACTTTGTGTAGTAAATCACGAACCCTACGTGATCGCCGAAAGTATCTTTTTGATGGAAAAGACAAAAAGCATTTTCCGCAAGAAGTATACTAACGGATGTCTCAAACAATAGTGAGGCCAGTACCGTACCACCGGGGACTACTGACTCCGGCCGTACTAGAGACGATCTGGGGAAAGCCGCGATCTCAAGAGATCTTGAAGATCTCATGAGATTTGTCAACTTTAGATTTTTGACGAATCCCAATTATTGACTGCACCAAAAGTGAAATGTCCCTAAGATGATCCCCACAATTCCACGGGAGAAGCATTCAGACATATGCTCAATTGCACAGTGTGTCAAAATTATGCGTACCAGAATGATACTCAATTTCTCGTAAGAAAGACCTTCAAGCTTTGATTTCGACTATAGTCTCAAATATGGTGGAGGTGTAATGTAACCTTAGGGAAACAAATTCGCTAATACAGAGAACGCATTGCTGCGGGCAACAGAGCCACTTTTGGAGAAATTCATAGCACGTGTAATTAGTATGTTTACTTTGCCTATCTGGGACTGAGAGTTGAACTTGAGAATACATGTTTGATGTAAATATTAAGGAAAGTCAAGTTCAGCGTTATCGTTAATGCCGGAAAATATCCAATTTATACCATTTCACGTAAAAATACAATCTTTGCATATCAAAGGGAAGAGACGTTTCACCTTTAAGGTGTCAAAACGGAGTCACTGTCGACTCTACTTGCAGCCTAGTTCTGTGCGTGCTACCACGTTAACCAATCCTTTAGGCAGTCAGTCATTCATCAGTTTTCCCTATTGACGATTATTTTAAATTACAAAAAGCAAAAAACTATAATGGTTCTTATTTTATAATATGAACTATTAATGTCAATCGGATTGTTCTTCATTGTTAAAGAAATTTAGTTTGAGATGGAGGTAAAGGTCTTCAAATAATATCTCTTCGTTTATCTCCCACATTAATAAATTGTTATCGACGCTATTAACTTTTAAAGCATTTTGTTATTGCTTTATTACGTCAGCAGCCCAAGTCTGTGATTGTGGTATTTAAACCATCTATCATTGACCCATTCAGAAAACAGTTGACTTCGATTCTAGACAATGAATGGTGGGCCTAGAAGGAGTGAACAAGGAAGTCAAGGATGGTGTTGTATTTTGACAACTTTTTGTACATATACGAAACAAACAATATCAACAAACAAAGCAAAAGAAAAAAATAACAATTGGAATGAGTTAAAAAGGAGTTGCAAAGCAAAAGTTTTAGTTGTGTTGTTGTTAAATTGTTTTAGTCGTTTCGTGCAAAAAAAAAGTGATGACAGCAGCTTTTTGCTGTTGCTGTTGTTGTTGCTTTTGTATAAAGCATGCAATGAATTTCCATTGAAACGAAAGAAGGCAACAGCAACAATAAGTAGAAATAAAAAAAATAAAACTGAACAATAATAATAAATACTCAACATTCAATATCGACACATGTTTAACTCCAGGAATGAAGCATGACGAAAAAAGGAAGAAGTGTTCAAAATTAACACAAAAACTAAAAAGAACAGAAAACAATATCGAAAAAAAAACTTCAATATTCTATCAATAAATTGACAATTGTTGTTATTACTTTTGAAGCAATCGGGTAATGTCAATACCAATGACAGTTGTTGTAATTAATACTGACAAGCATTTAATTTATGGGCAACTAAGAGTGACACTTTAACATACACTGACACAAGCACATAACACGCTAGCTACATACACATACACAGGCATTTGTACAACTTTGCACTAAAAGTCAGTTACACATATACATTGTCCCTCGTAATCGTTTGCACCCAACAAACAAACAGATTGGATATCAAACAGGGAAAGGGGTAAAATCATATCGCACTTGTTCAACAATAGTGTAATAACTCAAACTTTTTATTTTTTGCCTTTTAACCACTGCAAAAATAACGTGCGATTTTGTCTACTTTTTGATAATGAACGGTTGGCTTAAAAATTCTTTGGGATATGCCTTTAATGTAAAATTGTGATATATATTTCGAAATTTTTTTTAAAAAAAGAACCGTTGTGAATAATGATATTGGAGTAAAATTTAAGGCCCAACCATAATATGCATAAATTAGCTTAAAGTACTGTCAAAAATTAACGAAAAGCCTGTCAAATGCATGAGAAATTTAAAAGAGACTTTAAGGTGGCCATAATGTACTTACATAAACTTAAGATCCATGTTGCATATTTGTGCAATATTTGGTTTCCTTGCGAGCACTTCAAATAAAGAAGTACCAAAATTTACAGCCCTGTATTTGTTTATTTTATGTTTTATTTATTTTGCCAGCAACGTTTTAAAAAGAAAAAATTGGTGATTGTTGTACAAACGTTTTAATTAAAAATGGATACAAAAGTAAAATATGTAAAATTTCTCTTTTTCTATATTCTTGTTTTTCTTTATCCATTTCAATTTATTATATTTTTTGTAACAACACACAAACAGCTGATTCCGCACGGAATGTGCGTTCAGCTTGGCACTTTGCTTAAGCAAATAACATTTGACGAAACTTAACGAAGAGTTTCATTAAGTACATTATATTTGGCCACATATGTTTTAAATGTATTCGCGTAGTTGCTTTAGTTGACTTAAGCGGCCTCATGCATATTATGGTTGGGCCTTTAGTCTGTCACAGTTTCATAAGATCACGCTGTTTGCCAACTTGTGGACGCTTAGGTGAAAATTTAAATATTAATTTAAATATTAACATTTTATCCTCATCAGATGGCTTTGATAAATTCAATAATTGATTTATTGTAATTCCTGCACATATAACGGATGCGGTAATATCCATATTTTAACTTTTTTCTTTTCAAAATGTTTCAAAATACACAAAAATTTTCTTTTTTTTATGAAAATACCTTTGGCAGACTGCCGGCTTATCGACAGCAAGTTTTAAAGATTTTTTGATTTGAAGACTTTTAATGAGAATGATTTTATAACAACGAATCCACATAGACTCTTTTTAACTGATAACCTACCATTAATAATGTATGTATAATAGAAAAAATAACTTTAAAATCTTAACTCTTTACTTTTTCCCCAATTTCGTCTGGTAGCCCTATATAAACAGAAGTGACCTGTTTTACAGGGCATTATCAACACTGTCGATTTATACGGGGCGTAAAGTGCACTGCCGTATGCCATTATTACACTCATAATATTATTACAGTAACGGACTGTGGGTTATTCAAGAAGTATTCCGTTCGGTCATTTTTAAATAAATAAATATTTAAAATTCCAAGGAAATTTATTTTTAATTGACTCTAACATTTATTCAAAAAACTAAGTGCACATTAATACGGATTTTCGTTTGCATATAATATTGTCAGTTGATAAAGTATTCTGTATGTAAGATTAAATGAAAATTAAATTTAAAACAACTGTAAATTTACTTAAAGCCCGATCTACTTATTTGCACTTTATTTTAAAGAAAAGTTTATACAATTTTCCCGGCCAAAATTTCAACCGCGAATACCAGAAAAAATTAACCACAAATTCCGTAAAAACAAATGAATTTTCAGTTATTTTATATTATTTTATTACCAAAAAATTTATTTATAGTTATCTATTTATAGATCTGTGGCAAAAAGTAAAAGTAAAAAACGATTTGCTTGGTTTGTATAGAAAAATTCCCATATTCTATTTTTTCAAAGTATTAAGTTAAATACATCAAATTTTTTAAATAAAAAAATTGCGAATACCATATCGGGCATGCTGCTGGCGTCTTATAATTGAAAGTTCTCCTGTAAACAAAGTGGCCAGTACGACAAAAGTAAAACAAACATGTATAACGGGGTAAGTGAATAAAAAAAAATATTCTCCCTCTCTAATTAGAAAAACAAGCGGACAGGTGTCTGGTATTTCTTTTTAGAATTTCGAGTAAAACCCGTATTATATAAAATTACTTAATTACATAAAATAACTGAAAATTCATTTGTTTTTACGGAATTCGTGGGTTATTTTTTTTTTTTTTATAGTTAATTTAAATAAAATAACAGAAAATTCATTTGTTTTTACGGAATTCGATGTTGAATTTTTGACAGTAAAAATTAAATGAACTTTTCGTTAAAAATAAATTAAAATTAAGTAGACCGATTTTTAACTGAATATTCATTTATTTTATATTACAATTTCAGTGAATTTTACGTACAGAATATTGTGAGTGTAGGGATGATTTTTTTAGAATACAGCATGCCACCCTTTAAGAGAGCAAAACATTATTAAGAAACAAACACCAAATTGCATTTTTAAATAAAATGTCACCTCTTTTTATAGAAAAGAAAACACCATTAGTTTCTTATTTTATCATCGGAAGTTTTTTGCAAAAATCAACATCAAATCAAATTTAAACACTAGAGTCAATGTTGGCAAATTTTAATTCTAAGGGTGTGTGTGAAACGGTAGCAAAGTTCTATGGTGAATTAAAATTGTCAAAAATTTCTACGCTGATGCCAATGGCTAGTCAAATTTTATTCACCTCAACAGTGTTAAAATTTTCCTTATATTTCTCAATCACTTGAGTTTCTGTTGGTTGGGTTTTTACTATATTTTTTGAATTATATACATGTGTGTTTTTGCCTTGTTTAAAGTGATGACAGGATACTCTTTTTTTATGTAAAATTAAAATAAAAAAAAAAATAAAAAATATTTTCAAAGCAAAAAAGGAGGGCGGACATATTTTTAGTTTTGCTGTTTTCTTCTATATGCAGAAGTATAATTTTATTTTCGATTTGTGTGTTGCAACAATTTAATACAAAACAACAACTGAAACTCTGAAACAAAAAAAAAACGACTTTTTAGTAAAAGTGTGTAAAAATTGTTTGACTGAATAATAAAAAGTGGAAAAAGATTATACAATTAGTGTGCCAACACTTGTTAACAAGCTGTTTTTATAACAATCACGCCTTAAGCATGTTGCCATAATAAACGATTTTCAATCTACATTTTTTTCTCCTGATGTAGTTTTTGTTGTTCAAATTACAATAACCAATTCGCAACAAAAAAAATGAGATGAAAATAAACCTAAGATTATCAAGAGAGACCCTTTTTTGTTGGCAATTGTTATGATTTTGTTTTCCTTTGTATTCATATGAGTTTCGAATTATTTCTTTTTCTTTCAGTTTAATACCCTTCGTTAAGTTTAAGGAGATTTTGGGAGTATGTTCGTTTTAAGGGAATTATAGGTGACATTTGCGAACTTTAGAGGGATTAATCACAAGGAAACTTATGTTTGAAGTTAAATTTTAGCCTTTGAACTCCATCGATTATAAAATAAGTATAATGCAGATATATTATAGAGGCTAAGCTAAATGTTTTCATACTTTCAAGTATGTCGAAGAAATAGCCGAAAATCTTCAGGCATTCACTAAGAAGTAAAGCGTAGAAGTGTAATAATAGAAAAATATAATAATTACACAGGAAAACAAATGCTTAACCCATTGACGAGAGTATACTTTTCTTAGGATTTGAGTTGCGCTAATTCCAATCTATACTCAGAATTTCTCTATCACATCAGGTTTTCTAGATAGTCCCAGGGCTTCGACTTTTTCTAAAGTTTGCAGGCCTGTGCTATTTGTTCAAAGTTTCATTTTATTTAAATGATTTGCAAAAGTTAAAGTTTTTCTGGAAGTAGGTTTTACATTGAACATATTGTATGTAACATTATCTAGACTGATCTAGATACATAAGGGTTAAACAAGAAGTCGAAATCAAAAACAGCGACTGTTTACATCTAATGAATCAGAAGCAAAAGCAACAGTTTTTTTTTTTTTTGGCCAATGACACATCAAGAAGTGGAAGAAATTGCAGTTTTTCGACCTTGACTGCAGTTTTTTAAATGCTGATATAAATATATATAATTCCTCCATGTTTAAAGAAACCGTATCAAATTTTATTGGATGATCCTTAAAATTATGAGAAGTATAACAAACGGTCCGCCAAATAACTTCTTTTATTTTTAAAAATGCTATAAAAAAACTACTGAATATTTTCTCAAATTTCTTTTTTTATTTGAAAGTACAATCCTTCCGGTTAATAATGGAAAATAATTTCATTCAAATGGCTGCCTCGGCTGGCCATGCAGTAGTAGCCTACACGATCGGTCCAATTTTTAAGCACATTATCGATTGTGTGCAGCTGTAATTCACCAATGGCTTCACGAATATTGTCTTTTAAAGCGTCAATTGTCTCTGGCGTAACACTTATCTTTGACGGCACCCCACAAATAATAGTCCACCGGTGTCAAATTGCAGCTCCGAGGTGGCCAAACGACATCAGCTCTGCGGCTGTGTGGCACGTAGCGCCGTCCTGTTGAAACCAAATGTTGCCAATATCCTCCTCTTCAATTTTTGAGAACAAAAATTCGTTCAACATGGCCCGATAACGATCGCCATTGACTGTAACGGCCACTCCTTGCTAATTTTCGAAGAAAAATGGCCCAATTATGCCTCTGGAACAAAATCCGCACGAAACAGTGACTCGTTTTGGGTGTATCAGCTTTTCAATGTATGCGTGCGGGTTTTGAGTGCCCCAAATGCGACAATTTTGCTTGTTTCCATACCCGCCTAGATCAAAATGAGCTTCATCTGAAAAGATAATTTTTTTGGCAAAATCGGCATCTTCTGTAAGTCGATCGCAGGCCCACTTAGCGAAGCGAAAACGCATTGGATGGTCAGTTGGCTTCAACTCCTGAACCAATTGGAATTTTTATGGCGTCATACCAAGGTCTTTATGCAAAATTCGTCTCAATGAGGATGCCAGTTTATTTCACTTTTTTCACAAGATAACGAACATACGGAGCTGACGGTGCTTCTCTTCTTCCAAAATCCGTACGCAATTTTCGCACACATTCTGCAACATTACCATGATTTTCAAAGTAATGTCGCAATTTATCCCAGCGTTGTTCAAGCGTATACACAACCATATTCGTTCAGCGGAAGGATAAAAC
This sequence comes from Pollenia amentaria, assembly GCA_943735925.1. NCBI lineage: Eukaryota > Metazoa > Arthropoda > Insecta > Diptera > Polleniidae > Pollenia > Pollenia amentaria. The sequence continues at coordinate 202,158,775 of OX031009.1, read as the reverse complement.
TAATTATCTGTCAAATCAGACATGAGCTAAGTGTTACCATTCACGAAATCAGCACTAGTTGAAAAAAAACGTTAGATGGCGGACCCTTTATCAGGGTTAAAACATGTGGCGAATCTTAAGACTCTTTAGATTAAATCAGAACTATATCAAAAACTGATTTTAAATAAATATATTTTAAATAAAATTTACGGCTACAGTGAAGTGAAATTATTCTTTATTATTTTATTTTTATTTATTTTCAAAAACCCCTGAAGATGATCAACAATGTTAACCGAAATATTGGGAAAATAAAAGGATAAATTTAAAACAAAATAAATTTATTTAAATTTGTTTAAAACTCATGACCTACTGCTGAACAAAATCAACAAACTTAATTACAAAAGGTCAACTATTCACAACTTTAAGTACTCTGTACGATTTACTCCTGCATGTTCCCCAAACGGTGTAGGGATCATCTTAAGCATAATTCACTTTTTTGTGTTATATCCTCCGCGGAAAAAAGGTGCAGCCAATACATGAAGTTCGGCAGTACTTCAAAATTGGCAGGTTTCTTAATATCTTGATTTCTTGAAATCGTGGCTGACCAGAGATCCTATCTGATTTCACAGGAGTCACTAGCCCCTGGTACGTCGGTGCCCCAATGCCATGCGCTCTTGGTAAGAGGTGACTTTGTGCTTTAGATAAATTCGGTGAGAAGTACAATTTTTGTGACCGTCAAAATGGGTGAAGATGATTACCAGGGAGAGTTGTTGGATGAAGTGTGGAGAGCGTTTGTGAAAGTGGTTAAGACTCGGTAGCGATGAGTAGATGAAGGGTCGGTACCGGCTCATGGGCCCTCGAATCTGTGACGCCCTAGATTTAATGAAGAGCGAAAAGTTGTAGGATCGAGGATGTGGTAGAGTGTTGGTTGTTGATGGGTGAAGTCGTAGTAATTGTGGATTAAATAAATTGAAGAGGTACCATGGGTAAATTTGTGATTTTTGTAACGTGGTGAAAGGTTGTGGGACCGAGAACGAAGAATTGGTTGCGAGTTTTTCTGGATGTTAAAAGTTGCGTTGGTAAATGTGGTGAATACATATTGGTCTGGATACCGGTAAAGAAGTTGACTGCCTCAGGAAATGTGTGTATCATAAAACGATGATCTTTCACAGAGAGTGATGTTCTCATTGATGAATAATTTTGGGGGTCACATGGTGGTTATGGTTAATGCAAAAAAAAACGAGGAAAGGGAGTTCCTGAACTAAATGATACCTTTCACTATTCAACAGATGATGGCAACTATTATAATGCGTGGGGGTTAGATTGGTCCAGCCTCTAAGCAAGGGGCAAGGTAATAGTTCTGTCGGATTAAACATTGCTAACTGTGTGTGTGTTAATTTCCACACTCTGCACACGCTGCAGCGTTGCCAACAAGGCAATATTTATCAAATTTTTTGGTAAAAATGTTTTTAAAAATTAAAATTTTGCTGAAAAAAATTTCTTAGTCTAGCAACTAAATGGCTTAATTAACAAAACGGGTTGGTGTTGAACCCTTAGAAGATAATCTTATGTAGGTGTACTCAACACCTAAAACTTTTTAAAAGCTGTTAATTATCCAATCTCGAAAACATCAGAAAAAGCCTCTTCGGAGATCACGTTGTGGCTATGATTAATTAGTTATGCGCTAGTTATAGTTATTAGTTATGCAGGATAGAAAATCTTAGTTATGCCAAGCTAACGACTTAGGTAACTTTCGGTCTGCTGCCAGATGCCCATGTTTGCGTTTGTTATTCCACAGAAGCTGCTTCTATAATTGAATGGAAATTTAATGTAAAATTTATGTTAGTTTTTTGGAGTTTTAAGGGAGGTAGTTCCACATTTCGTCGGTTGATAATTTAAATGTCGTATGTGGATTTTTTGCGGTTTTGAGTTATGATCGATTCCTTAGGTTTTCCGACCTGATCTTTCATTTGACGTAATCAGTTTTTCGATACCTCATACGGGTTTCGAGATATGGAGTGTTGAGTTTGTCGTATATGGTATAGGCTGAAGCAATTTTCAAATTAGATGTGTTCAAACTCAATTTACTCGAAACTATCGGAATCCACACACGACAATTAAATTATCAGCCGACGATTTGGGTGCATAACTCTTTCCCTACTGAAGCGATTCTGCTGGAATTCACTCCCAAACAGCCTAGAAGATTTATAAACAATTTGACACCCATAAGACTAATCGGCTCAGATTTAATGAAGGATTCACAATAATATTAAAAAAAGATTCACATGGAATGACAAACACCTGTATACACCACTGGTAAAGGAAATTTCTCCTTCCTGCTGAATTTGTTAAACGGTAAAATTGTTTTAGAATTCCTATTTCGTAATGTTGTGCTTTCAGTTCCTAATCGCCCTTTTAGAAATTTTATTGCACTAAGACTTTAATACTTTCATTATAATTATGCAAATGAGCCCTGAATTTGACAATGTATATACGTATATTGATTCCTATGATCCTATTGGAATCAAAATAACCTCTTAAGTATCTTAAAATTACTTTAATCTTAAATTTTTTACGTTTTTGTTATATAATAGTTACTAGATTTAATTATTTTAAGCGTAATAGTCAGTAAGAAATATTAGTTTCATTGGAGAAATAAGTAAATAAATAAATAAAAAAATTTGGGCGGGAATCCCGGGATCCCGGGAATTTGATATTTATTTCCCGCTTTCCCGGGAATCCAAAAAGTGCGGGAATAAAAAAACTCTAGTATCAGCCCACTCAAGGAGGGAATTTTTCTCTTTTCCAATTCATCCTACTATAAATGAAAATTTCTGACTTTTTACAACAAAAAAAAAAAAAATAATAAAAAAAAACCCTGGCCAAACAGAAGAGAATTTATAAAAAACTGTAAACGGAGTTTTTGGAGGAATGCTGAAACCGAGCTAAACTCCATGAAGCCTCCAAATTATTGTGGAAAAATATTTATTGTCAAAATTCTAAAAAGTAGTTGATTAACAACACTATGGTCCTTGGAATTATAATTGCAAGTAAAAGGCTACACAAAATTTAAAAAATAAGAAGTACACGAAGTCGGTCCAAACAAAGAGCAAACGTTTTCTTGTACAGAAGAGATAGTTATTAATATTTTAGAAGTAAAGCCACATAGGAATGAAATCATACGTCAAGGTTGGGCTGGTGAACCCCGTTGGTCGTACTGATAAACCTGTCACAGAAATAGTTTTTAAATTTTTTTGTGAGTTAAACTTTCGTTTACTTATTGCGCAGCCACAAAACAATACAATTCCATGTTAATAAGCAGAACAACTTCGGTGCTGCCACTTATTTATTTTTTTGCTTCCGCGGGATTTATAATTGGAGGATTTTTCTCGAGAAAACTTTTTTCCGTGAGAAAGAGATTCCTTGAAATATTTTTGATGGGGCTGTATGTCTAGATCACTGTGAGACTAGACCGTAACAGCAAGTGCTCTCATTTACTTAAAACGCAACCGACCCAAGTTTCTATCTTGGAGTTGTTAGCTCTGTAAGTTAAAAATAAATTATTTAAAAAAATTAATGTTAATGTTATTTTTCAAAAAGTATAACTCCCTTCCACTGTAGCGTGCATTTCTGTTCGTTTTCGAAAATTTTAAATGTGGCGCAAATTTATCCCTTTTCCCATTTTCATTATTTTTTTTTTATTTTTTATATTTTTTTTTTTTATTTTTTATATATTTTGTTTTCAACATTTCATTTTGTTAAAAGATTAAAAAAAGATTTTTTCGTTATTTGTTGATAAACATCTTCAACACGCAGAAACAAACAAACAATTGACCGCCAAACCCACCATCATCTCATACATTTAATATTCTTACACTTCTTTTATGTGTATTTCTGTCATTTTGCCCTTTACCGCCACCTTTCGAATCAATTCAATCCTGGCAAGGCCCCATCTATCCTGTTTAAAGAACAAACAATTCTTTTTGTTTTCTTGGGCTTTTTTTAATTTTTGTTTGGTGCTTTATGGACATAATGTTTTATAGTCGTTATGTTGTTGTTGCTTTTGTTTGTATTTTTTTTTTTAATTTTATTATTTTAAGGCTGCTGCTTGGTTTGACATCCTTCTTCCTGTATTAGTTTATGCAGTCTTCGGTTTTTTGATTTTCTTTTCTCATTGCTGTGGTATGTAGCAAAAAAAAAAAAAGGAGTTTTGCTTTAGTTACCATTTTGTTGTGCTGTAGTGGTCATTGGCTTGTCAGTTTGGAACAATTGAATGTTTAGCTGTTTGTAAAACACCTTCGGTTTTTATTTTAAGTGATACCGAAAACCTTTAGTTAAATTCACTTAAACAAACAAATATTGAACAGTGAACAAACCAAAAGGGTATGTGAAGAACATTTGAATGGTTTATGGCGGTCATTGTAGGTCCTTTTTTTGTATCGGTATAATTTTACAGCGAATGAAGAAAAAATCAAGCAAATAAATAAAGAATAACTGAAAACAAATCTGCAAATAAATACGTTTACGAAAAAAAAAAAAAAAAAAAAAAAAATACAGTGGGCTTGGAGTTCAAACAGGTTAGAAAATTTTAGACTAAAATTATTTAATCATTTGTCGGTTTTGTATAAAACATTAACTTATAAGTTTAAAAGCATTTAAAGAGTATCCACAACTTGACAAAGAAAGTTACAGTGGGTCTTGTCCTTTAATAATCCCCTATACAATGTTTTCATATCCTAAAAACAATTTTAAGCCACTGTTTGGTTTCACAAATCCTTAGATAAAAGTTTTTTTCTATTATTAAAGTGTTTGGGTTCAAGTATTACATGCTGTCAACATACTCTCCATATCAATAACCCAATAGCCAAAAGCTTTTATTTAAGTGTTTATAAGTGTATACCCAGAGGGAAAACTCAGAAGACCTAACTTCAGGCCTTATAAAATGCCTGCTTAAAAATTGTTTGATTCAATTACCATTCTTATCCAATTGCTAAAGAATGCCTAATAGAAGGCCTCGGATTTTTCGTACAAAAGATAAGATACACCTTCCACACTCGCTTCTTTGAGAAGGGAGAAGAGAAGGAGTAGCATTATGTACCTGTCGAAGAAGCGAGAGCGGAAGGCCGAAGGCCTACTCCGCAATGACAAAGTGTGTAAAATAGATATTAGTATGGAATGCAGCGAGCATGCCTTGTTGTTCATCCAAACGAAGTAGTAAAGAGGCCTTCTAGAAGGCCTCCGTACTCCCTATTTTCCCGCTGGGTAAAAGCTGCTGCTTAATTTAGTTAAGCTTTGTGGCCGAACACAGTAATACATACCTACTTCTGTTTCTACTTCACCCAGCAATCTAAACCTTTTTGTACAAGTGAAGGCAGTGGTTTTTGATAAACAAATACATCCGCATATTAATACATATATATACCCACGATTGCATATGAATCCTTTATTTAAAAAAAAAAAAAAAAAAAATATGTACATATTCTTTTTTTTCGGTTGTCTCTGTGTAAAATCCAACCATAAAACAAACAAACTCCACACTTGGTGTTTGAAAAAGTTGAAGTGAGAACGGAGAGAAAACAAAGACAAAGCTTCCCTTTACGGATTTTTGGGCACCTATTTATTTATATTTATATATGAGGCCATTGTTAATACAATGAAGAAAAATGTATGGCAGCGAAAACAAGAACATTTTGTAGGAAAATGAATGAAATGAAAAATAAACACACACATTTGATACAGAAAAACCAAGCCCGCCGAAGGCTACTAGAATTTACAATATATGAGTAAAACATTGGCAGCTACACTCGAGAGAAATATTTAGTAAAAATTTGTAGAGTTCACGGAAGGAAATTTATTTTCTAAAGTAACGGTTTCTTAAAACAAGAAAATCGATATGAATTTCTTAATTTTAATTTATTTCGTTCGTATTTAGTAAAATTTTCTTAAATAAAGAAACATTTTGCTTTAAGCAAACAACACATATATTAGAATAATTAATTTTTGGTTTGGGCGAGATCATGCAAAATTTTCTGGGTTTAAGCCAAATTTTCTGGTGGTTTAATATAAAGGGTGGTTATATTTTAAGGGCCGATTTTAAATGTCAACCACACCTAAACGTCAAGTTTTTTCTGCATTTAATTTGACATATCTCAATTTCAGACTAATTCAATTTGAACCATGGAAAGATATACCATCGTGCAATGCGTTAAAGTTATTCAGGCTTATTATGAAAATGGGCGTTCAAATCAAGATGCATATCGTCAATTTTTGAAGAAAATCATCTTCAGTGATGAGGCACATTTCACCTCAGTGGATGCGTCAATAAGCATAATTACCGCATTTGAGTAAATGATAATCCAAGATTGATTGTCGAAAAACTAATGCACTCACAAAGAGTGACTGCTTGGTGCGGTTTATGGGCTGGCGGCATCATCGGGCCGTATTTTTTCCAAAATGAGGCCAGTCAGGCAGTTACTGTGAATGGTGTTCGCTATCGTGAGATGATAACGAACTTTTTATGGCCCGAATTGGAAGATATGGATGTGGACGATATGTGGGTTCAACAGGACGGTGCCACTTGCCACACAGCCATAGAAACAATGGCTCTTTTGTGCTTCAAATTCAATGGCCGTGTTATCTCACGTGATGGCGATGTCAATTGGCCGCCAAAACCATGTGATTTGACGCCGTTGGACTTCTTTCTTTGGGGTTATTTGAAAGAAAAGGTGTACGCCGAAAAGCTAGCAACAATTCAAGAGCTAAAGGATGAGATAATTCGGCATATTAACGGCATAGAAACTTAATTATGCCTCAGCGTCATCGAAAATTTGGACCATCGGATGGAGGTGTGCCGTCAAGGTCGCGGCTGCCATTTGGCCGATATTTTATTTCATACATAATTGAAAAATACCAATATTATCATAATAAAAGGAAATTATAATAATTTCCAAAATAATTTGTGTTTTATTCAAAATCAACATCGGCCCTTAAAATTTAACCACCCTTTATAATTCTTTCCGTGTATCAAAAATATAGGGGCATGTTCCGACAACCGCAAAACGCTTAAAATAAGCGATTCTGACTTGAAATCGCTAAAAGGTATTCTTTAAATAGCAATCGCCAGAAGTTTGGCAAATTCAAATTGAAAAATTATGCTCAAGGGAACTAAAATATTTGTAAGAAACTATCGCATGTCCCAAGCTAAACGCACGAGTTTCAGAACACCATAAAATAAATCAGGCATTTTGCGATTTCAAATCGAGCGATTGTCAGCACATGGCCGATACAGTTTTAATCGCTTATTAAAATATTCATTGATTAAAATATTATTCATTCTCGCTTATGTGCTTATAAAAAAAGGGCTTAATTTAATCAGCATTTTAAAAAAAAAGCTATTCTACTTTCATCAAAAGTGCATGAATGCATTTAAAAATTGATTAAAATTTATAAATTAAATAATTTTTTCAAGCTCGAGGCACAGGTTTTATTCATTAAATTCTTTATTTTTCAATATGTCGACATCATTGGGATCTCATCTTCAGGAATCTTAAAAGAAATATAAGTAAACATAAATAATTTTTCAAAGTCACTATACTATTGAACAATATATATGTACAACGAGGCACAAAAATACACAACAATTATCTTGTAGGTCTGTAGGTTGCACCAATTGTAGCTTTTCTTTTTCCCCTTGTTAATAATGTGCAGGGCTGCCGTTTTTGGTTATTTCTAACCAAAATTGGTTATTTTTTTTCTCAATGTGGAGATGTGAATATTTTTTTAATTTTGGTAATTTTTTTCTAAAATATAAAATACGTATGGATGTGTTTATCTTGATACACTTGGATTTTTTCGCTTTCAAAACAGCTACCGGATATTTTTTAAGATTTTTATTAAGAAGAAATTGCCAGATGTGATTTTTATATAAGAAACGGCCATGTTCTGAAATTGAAATCAATTGAAGTTTTAATCGATGAAAACGCTCAATTAATTTTTTTTAAACGAGCGTTTTTCCTGATTTTAATAGTGGTCAAGATAAGTGGTACTTAAAGTAGAAATTCCATATCATGCGGAATCGATATCAGAACATGACTGAAAAAGTACACAAAAGCAGTTTTAGTGTTTCTAAAAACTTGAATATAATTAAAATGTTCTAAATTTACATTATTTCTAGTAGTATATTTTAATATATTGAAATACACATAGAAATTTTAAAGATTTTTGAAAAATAAATTGATATATAATCTCTCAGCCATGTCACAGAGTACAATTCCGTTCGGAAACGGAATTCATTCCGTATTTTTGTGAGTTGAATGAAACTATTTTTATTTTCATGAACGGAACACCTATTCCGTAACTTAAAGGCCAAAAAACGATCAAAATATATTTTCTATCAATAAACAAATATGTTTTCTTTGGTTCCGAACGGAATTGTACTCTGTGACAGGGCTGTATAATTTTAGAATTTATGAAATTTACTGTAAGAAAATTGCGTTAATTTAAGATAATGATTTGGCAATATTTTTATTTTATAAAAAAACCTTTGACTGCCAGTCATATACTTCTTGTCCATTGAATGTACGGTCTGAAATACGAATTTGTTTATTGACGACATAATATTAATTCGCCATAATATCACAAAATATTTCAAATTGAACAATTTTGAAACAGTAATAATTATAAATATAAAATACAATTTACAAACAAGAGAAACAAGTAACACCCATTTTTATAATATTTTAAAGATATGTAAATTAAAAAATATTTTAAAAAAATGCATTCCGCCTACCGCCAACAGTTTCCAATTTCGCTAAAACAATCGCAATATCGCCAAAAGTAAATTTTCATCGCCAAAAGCATAAAAAATTGCCACATTTTACAGCCCTACCGCTGACAGTTAAAAAACGGAAAATTATTAAATTTTTCTTTTTTGTTATTAATAACTGTGAAGTACAAATTTCGGTTGTTGTAAGAACATATTCAAAAAATTCAATTTATAAACTTTCAATATACTGAATTTTGTATGGAAATTTTACGGGTAACTCTTATAAAATAAAAATATTTATTATGAAAAAGGTCTCAAATAAACAAAACCTTTTAAATTATATTTCTCGTTATTTTTTTCAATATTACCAAGAACTATAATTCTTGTTTTGTTTTCTTAATTTGTAATTAATTTTTTCCTATAAAGTGAAAATAACCTTTGTATTATATCGTAACTTAAAATAAATTTAAACGTTTTCTCAATTAAAAAGAGGCATTTATAATTTGGTTATATTTTTCCACATTTGGTAACTTTTTCAAAAATTTGGTTGTAAAAGTTCTATTAGTTGTGGCAGCACTGATAATGTGTCTGTAACTTTGAGCGCAGTTATCAGTGTCACTCTTAAATACTAAACTAACTAAAAACTTAAAAAAGAATTCATTAAAATTTAGCAAATTTTGTTTTGATTAAAGGACTTTGGGACATTTTTTTGTATTTTATCAAAGTTTAAAACGATGCTTATATGAGAATTTTTTTAATGCAATTTATTAAAGTTGTTATACATTGAGATGTACAATTGTGGAATGTGCACATACGCAAATGCTTATATACGAAACTTTTTCGGCTATTTTAAATAGCAAACTGTAACTGAACAAGTTTGGATGCATATAAGCGATTAATGCTTATGGCCGGTGTGCAAATAAGCGATAACTACTGTACATCGGTAGCTTCACTCGTAAAGCAGTTAAGTCGACAATTTTTGAAAATTCAGTTTTTGATGCAGTTCAATAGAGTATACAAAAATACATGCACTGAAAAATTGTTTGCCAAAAATTGTTCAATTAAGGCCCTAATCATATAAAACGCAGCAGAATAACATTGAAAGCTCACACAATGTCATAAATATTTTGTAATTTTATTGTTGATTTCTTTATTGTTGTGCTGCGTTTTACATGATTAGGGCCTAAATAATTAATTGGTGTAAACAAAATTTTTTTATTAATTTTTTTGTTGACTGCAATAAATTTAAATATTTGTATATTTTTTAGTTAAAGCAATTAATTTTTTAATTGTGTGGCATGTCTCGAAAATACAAATCATACAAATCCGTTAATTGATATGATCAATACTTTTGCAAAAGCAAAATTAGTAAAAACTTTAATTGCCTGAAAGAATTGTTTAATTAAAATGAATTTTCTAGTTTTCAGAAAAATTAACATGTTTGCAATGCTACGTAAAAGTGCTAAGTTCAATACTGTTAAGCAAAAAGTGCTAAGTCCCTTTTTAATATAAAATTTTATAACAAAATATTAATACTTGTTGGTTGAAAACTTTTAAATAAGTAAAATAAGATTCATCTAGTATTTTTTTTTTCAAATTATCAAACTAAATAACATTGGCTGTTTTGCTCGGATCTTTTAAGAAAAGCATACAAGTTTTCACATTTTTTTTATAGTTTGTGTGTTTGAGACAAATTTTTTGTTTAATGAAGTGCTGGCGAATTAGCATAAGGGCTTACTTTATCGACAATGAACTCTCCGAAAAATAACACTCCTTCAAAAAACAAATTTTATAGTGAAGTGTGAAAAGCAATGCCTTGGTAAATTTATTGAGCCAACATTTTTTTTTTTTTTTTTTTTTTTTTTTTTGAGAGAGAGCGGGGAGATTTCTCCCAACGGAGACGGTACCGCGACCAACCAGGTCTATTGTACCCACCCCCCTTTAGTTGGCCAAAAGACCTTCTGCCTCCCAGAGAAATCCAAGAAGGTCTTTTGCCGGTATTGCACCGACTCGGGACGCGCCCACCGTACCGTGCCCCAAGTGTCTCCTTCTTGCCCACGCCAGCGCCGGGCAGTCACACAGTAGGTGCCTTGTAGTCTCGTCCTCCTCACGGCATAGTCTGCATTCCTGGTCCTCTGCCAGGCCCATCCGAAACAGGTGGCGCTTGACCGTATGGTGGCCCGTCAAATAAGCCACCAATAGCCGTAGCTCTCGTCTGTTGAGACCCCTTGTCTCCAATGTACTCCCGGGAAATACAAATTCCTTCGCCTGACGCATTCCCGGTAGCGATACCCAGTATTTCCTGTGCTCGCTGAGAGCCCATTCCCCCAATAGGGACTGGGTAGTGGCCCAGCTTAACCCACAAAAGGGCTCGGGGCCCACCATTTGGGCGTTTGCTCCAGCCCTAGCCAGTTCATCAGCCCCATCGTTACCCGGGACCCCTGAGTGTCCCGGCACCCAACAGAGTGTCACTCTGTTTCTTGAGCCCAGCTCCTGTAGCCTACCCCGGCATTCCGCCACCAACTTCGAGGACAATTTCCAGGAAGAGAGTGCCTTAATGGCCGCTTGGCTATCGGTAAATATCGCAATGCTGTTTCCTATCATTCCCTTGTTCAGAATGTTGATACAGCACGCCTCAATGGCGTGGATCTCAGCCTGGAATACACTTGATGATCTTCCCATGGCTATCGAGATTCGCGTGTTAGGTCCAAATACCCCAGCACCCACTCCATGCTTCGATTTGGATCCATCAGTATACCAGCGTAGTCCCTGGTTCTCATCACAGGGATTTCCACTGTCCCAGGCTCCTCCATTTGGGAGGATTGTGCTAAACCTTCTGTTAAAGCTCAGTTCCGTAGTCTTAATGTCCGCCCTTGTGCAGACCGATAGACCAGGAGCTAATTTCATCAGACCAGCGTGTCCGTTGACCCCATCTGACAGTCCGGATGTTTGTTGGATCCTAAGGAGACTCGATATTGCGACCCTCCTTATATGAATGTGTAGTGGCAAGATGCCCAAGATAGCCTCAAGTGCCGCTGTTGGACATGTGCGCATCACCCCCGTCAGAGCTACACAGACCATTCTCTGTAGCCTTCCGCACTTTTGGATCGCCGACACCTGCTGGATCTTAGGCCACCATACCAGGGATCCATAGGTGATTATCGGTCTGATCATCATAAAATAAAGCCACTTAATCATGCTAGGGCCAAAGCCCCAGGTCTTCCCAAAGAAGCTCTTACAGGCCCAGAAGGCCCTAAGTGCTTTCTTCAGGGTCGCATCCAAGTGCGAGTTCCAATTCAGCCGTTTATCCAGAACAATTCCCAAGTACTTGACTTCATTGGAGTACTCGATTTCCGTCCCATTCACTGACAGCCTACCCAGTCTGTGTTTATACCTTCTCGTGAACGGGACCACGACCGCTTTTTGGGGGTTGATGTTCAGCCCCCTTTCATGGCACCATTTGAGAACCTTGTCGAGAGCACCCTGCATCACCTCAGTGATTGTTCTCTCGAATTTCCCGGTAACAATGATGGCCAGGTCGTCCGCATACCCAATGGCCCGCAGGCCGTATTCTTCAAGTCTTACGAGCAGGTCATCAATTACAAGGCACCATAGCAGGGGAGAAAGTACCCCCCCCTGTGGACAACCTTTAACAGCACTAATGCTGACGCTAGCATCATCCCAAGAGGCGGTAATTCTCCGTTGTCTCAGCATGGCGCCAATCCAATTGATGGTGCAATCATCTATCCGTTTTTGCGACAGAGCATCCGTGATAGAGTCGTAACTTGTGTTGTCAAAGGCACCCTCCACATCAAGAAAAGCACATAGTGCAATATCCTTGTTGTTCTGTGCCTTCTCTATTTGCGCAACCAGATGGTGCAATGCTACTTCCGTCGACCTGCCCTTCTGATAGGCGAACTGCGTTCCGTGCAATGGCGCGGAGATTCTCAGCTTGTCCCGGATGTGCAGGTCTAGTAGCCGCTCAACAGTTTTAAGCAGAAATGATGTGAGGCTAATAGGCCTATAGGACTTCGGCTTCTCTAGCGGCCTGTTGCCAGATTTGGGGATGAACACTACTCTGACCGCCCTCCACGCGGTCGGAATATGACCCCAGGTGAAGCTAGCCTTAAACAGACCAATTAGCGGGTCCATTATAATATTAAGACTTTCCTGTAGTAATACCGGGAAAATCCCGTCACCACCTGGTGACTTGTAAGGGCTGAAGGAGCCAACTGCCCAGCGAACCCTATCCTTATCGAAAATTCTACCGGCCAATCCCGTGGCTCGTCCAGCTCCTGGGATTGCCGCTTCGATCTCAGCGTGTTCATTGCCAGTCACAATTGTAGAGCCTGGGAAATGAACTTGTAGCAGGGTTTCCAGAGTTTCCCTACGATTTGTAGTGAAGGTACCATCCGTTCTCTCCACCAGGCCCACTCCATTTGAGTGTCCTTTGGCCATTACCCTATGAAGCCTTGCCGCATCAGGGAGGTTTGCTATGCCACTGCAAAAGCTCCTCCAAGTATCCCTTTTGGATTTGCGTAAGGATCTGTTGTAATCAGTAAGAGCACATTTGTACTCCTGCCAATTCTTAGTCTTTTTTGCCTTGTTGAATAACCTTCTGACCTGTCGTCGCTTCAGCTCGAGCGTGTCGTTCCACCAGGGAGTTCTACGGCTGGAGCTGAAGCTGCGTATAGTCGTGCTCTCCCGAAAGGATGAGATCAGTGTATCCTCTACAAGGTTGGCTGCTAGCTCAATATCATCGACAGACCCTATGTCGGTCATTAGGAGCCCAGCCTTTCGGCTGACGAGGGACTGGAACTCCTTCCAGTCCGTTCGTCTAGGATTAAAAGCGCCTCTGCGCAGATCCGCCCTACCCGGTATGTCGAACCGTATGTGTTGATGGTCCGACAACGAGGCCTCATCCGTTACCCGCCAGTTACGAATTGAGTCTCGCAGGGCGCCGCTGACCAGTGTGAGGTCCAATACCTCTTCTCTGATTGCATTAATAAAGGTCGGCTTGCAGCCGACGTTAGCTATATCTAAGTTAGTACCTACCAGATAGTCTAGTAATAACTCACCTCTTTTGTTTATGTCACTGCTACCCCAAACGGTGTGATGAGCGTTGGCATCGCAGCCAATAATTAGCTGCTTACCGTGCATACTGCAGTGACGTACCAGGTCCACCACCTCTTTCGGTGGAGCAAATTCATCTTCGCCGGGGAAGTATGCCGTCGCTACGACGATCTCCGACGACCCCCGTTCTGTGGGTATATTGATCTGTGCAGCCACTAGATCTCTGAAAATAAAATTTGTCAATGGAATTATATCAACACTCTTGTCGACAAGTAACGCAGTGCGAGGCTTGTCCACTGACCGATCATAGATCAACTTACTTGAGAGGGATTGTAGTCCCCAGACCAGGCCACCACTGACCCACGGCTCTTGCAACAGCGCAAGACCGATGTTTTCCTCGGCGAATATCCTACACAGTGTGGCCGACGCCCCTTTGGCGTGGTGTAGGTTCGCCTGTAGCACCTTAATGGTGCTCATCTCCATCTCTTATGGAACGCTGCACCAAATCCCCTAGCCTGTTGCGTCGGGGTCCCTTCCCTTTTGAACCTTTGGTCGGTTTTTCCGGCCTTTCCTGAGGGTTGGTTGTGCTGCGTTTGGCCGAAGGCTGAGGCTTTCGTGTGTTTTTCTCCCCCTCATCTGCCCGTTTCCTCTCGCGAGCAATCGCCGCTCTGCTGGTAGACGGGCCATCGTGTGGGGTGGGTATTTGTTTTGTCTGGGGTGGTTCCTCAACTCCTTCAGTTTTGGCCCCAGCAGGCTTCTCTTCCTTGTTGGCAACGTCTCTCGAGCCAGTGCTCTTGAGGTGTAGCCTGACTTGCCCGAAGCAATAGCTGATCTTACCTCCCAGCTTAACCAGCTTCTGGTAGGAGCAGCCATCCACAGCCAGACGGAGGTGAAGGAATTCTCCATGCGTCTGCCGCTGTACCACCGCCCAATGTGCAGCAGCCAAGTCGTTTTGAGCTGATATGAAGGCCAACACCTTTTCATTTGGCAGCTCCAGACTGTGTGGGAAGTATCCGCGCACGAAGTGCGTGCGAGGGAATTCTTCTTCAGGGACTATCTTGCAGTCAACACCTGATTTGGCTTGGATGAATCCAAGGTTGGCCTTTGTCCACTCCGCCGTCTCATTATTGACGCACACAAGCATCAACCAATCAGTGCGCCGTAGACAGCTCTCAAACTGTGGTTTGAAATTTCCGGATTTTTCGATAACCGCCTGCAAAATTGCACCCTTGACCCGTTCGATCTGGTCGGCGGTAAGTGACGGAGCCTCCAATGCTGAGACAAAGCCCATTCTGATGCCCTTTGGCATATGAACCGTTTGGGTCTTTGTCTGCTTCGCACAGGCGCGCTTTGCAGGAGCTCCATCTGTGGGAGAGTTTTGCGAACGTCCAATTTTTAGTGTGGTCACTGCCGGAGCCCTTGTGGCTTCTTTCAGGGCGTCTTCCCTTGGCAGTCCTTTCTTTATTGCTGCTTTAAATAGCCGCCGTTCCCTAGAGTTCAGCTTCACAAAACCCACTCCAGATTTCAGGCTAAGCCCCTGAAGGTTGACGTCTCGTACTGTGCTGCCTGACTCCACCGAGCCCTGGCTGCACGCAACGTCCTGATCCGCGGTATCGCTGTCTGAGCTAGTAGACAGTATCTCCTGCTGTGGTAACCTGGGCGTTCCTGTCGTGACACAAATTGTCGCATTCAGGGACCTCATGTCCGTCGTCCTCAGGTTACTGCCTTCATCAGCTTGCCCAATGGCACTGCCGTTGTTGTTGTCCGAGCTGGAAAGTAGTGTTTCCTTTTGCGGATTTCCGACCACTAAGGTCGATTTGTTTTCTCCTACATCAACAGACCACGTGTCTGTTTTCTGGAGTTTGGTACTAGCATCGGCGTGCCCAATGGCTCCACTAATGCTGGTACGGGAGCTCGGCGTCTCCGCCGTCTCCAATGCAGATGTTTTTAGAGTACCATCCAACTCATTATTTGTTTTTAAATTTGTTTCATCCATACTTTGTTTTTGTTATGGTAGGGATGGGGATGGTCACCCATGGCAGAGCCCGTGTACCATGGGAAGTCTTAATTTAAACTGGAGGTCGACAGGTATCCAGAGTCCGCTTACTAAAGACCAAAACTTCCCTTTGGCCATGCATCTATTGGCGTAAGCTGTTCCACCGTAAATTGGGGTAATTTTTTTCTAGAGTTGTCTTCTCTACGCCCGACTACCATTAGCCAGCATCCAAAGCAGAGACATGACCGTGCTGAGGATCTGTTTCCAGCCGCCCTCACGTGGAGAGTATAGTCGCACTTCCGGAAGTGAGACACAGTTACGGCACGATCACAAAGATCATGTTTGTCCCCCTGTGTCTCCTTCTGGCTGACGGCCAGAAAGGATTCTTGAAGGACCATAAAGCACATACAAATTAATGTCCCTGCTGACTGCATTTCCATTTGTGAAGTTTAGAACCCATTTCCTTACCCTCTCCAAATAATAGCCTATTAGTGGTCTAACTATCTCCACACTGGTAGATCCTGACTACCAGTTCTGAGTCCAGTCTCGACAGGTGATGTTGCACTGCCCTGGTACGTATCATAGCCTCCCTACCTACATACTTCCCAAATATTACCTTTCGAGTTATTCTACAATCATCAACTAATTCGCAAAACAGCCCTAAAGGCCTCCTTGCTGTCCACATATTTAGTGACCTTCTAGCCCCCAGCAATATAACCCATTAACAATTCTACGGTCTTCAAAATCCCTAGAGATCCTCCGCTTAAAATACACTTTAGTCGTTACGAAGCCTATATGACCTTCTGATATATTTATCCTCAGGGCAAACTACTCCACCTGTGCCCCTTATCCTCGACCCATTAGTTAAAATAGAAAATTCCTCATACATTCTGCCTTGACCTGACTTGCTTTCCCTAGGCGGTAATTTCATCCTCTGTAAATGCCCCATGTCGACCCTAGTGTCCACGTAATCCGTCTTATCCGAGATTCGCAACCGACCTATCGCGAAATCGCCTAACAGTCCCAGTCCCCTCAGTTTAAGAAGATTGCCGGCTGTCAAGCCCATTAAATACTGCTCAATAGATAAAATATGAAAGATATCATATAAATGCGCTTGAAAAGTACTTTTCGTGCACCCTGTCAGGCTTAGAGGCACACCTCTAAGCCTTAGACAGAAGATTCCACCGACTTGCCAGCCTTATTGCCTCCCACCGAACCCAGCACCCATACTTACGAATGGATTTCACCACCGATGTGTATAGCCATCCAACTACTTGCATAGTAAGTAGTAATTGAGACCCCTTAAATTTCGTTAAATACATATACAGTAGAATACCAATAATTCGTAATCGAAACGACTGACTGCTTTGTACGAATTAGAGGAGTTTTCGAAATAAAGAGATTTCAATTTAACGAGGTTAAAATTATATAAAAAAGATTTATAGGGGCTTGAACTTCATAAGGTTCAAATAAAAAAAAAACAAATGCTTTAGTTCTTATGAGAACTTGTAAAAAAAAACATTGCCTTTGTATTATTTTCAAAGGATGTTGGTTTTCATTGCGAGTTATAAGAGGTTGTTAACGAGTATGTATGATTTTGAGGGGTCTCCTCAGACTTTGAATTAAAAAAAAATTCAAGGATACTAAAATGTATCGGATTTTTGCGAACTAAAGAGCTTTTCTTTAGGGACCAGCGGTTTCTTTCGAATTGTTGAGGTTTTTGAATGACCAGGTGTGCTAATTATCGCAGTTTGACTGTTATTTATGTTATTTAAAATTAAAAACAAGTGAAAAAGTGCTTAGCCAACAATTCATTTCAATAATTTCTTTTATTTTCATATATTTTCAAATATTTTCAATTTCGAGAGTCAGTTTTCAGTTTGGGTGGGAGCTTAAAAGGCCTTCCAGATCGAAATTGGTAAAATTCTTGACACTCACCCAAAAAAAATTTGATTTTGAAAATAATTCTTGACAATTAAAAACTTCCTAAAAAATCTTTTATAGAAATAACACAATTTTAAAAGTTAGTTAAAAAAAAAAATCTAGCAAATGAACTCACTATTTATATGTACCAAAAACTTCTGTATGCTTATCTAGTTCAAAAATGTAACAAGCGGGGTACCCGGAGGGTTGTTGCAATTGAGATAAAAATTAATAAATTGTAGAAAACTGAGAAAAATTGCGTTTTAAAGTGAGTTTAAGCATAAAAATTCATTTATGTTATTTTTTAAATAAGAGCTTACCTAAAAAACGGGTTTCACCACTGGATTCAGCATACCCAAATAAGGTTAAACCGTCGCCTACCACACATATTACAAAAAAAAAAATTCGATTCAAACACAGTGTTATTAGCGTTGATCATAGGGGGAAAACAAGTGTTGATACGTGTTTCTGTTTCAAATCAGGATCTCAGTGTTGTCAAATTATTAGTGTTTAATAAAGGAAAAGTAGTTTTGATATATTTTTAACAAATACCCTAAAACAAAACGATAAAATATTGATTTGCTTTTTTCACAGATTTGTCTTAAAAAAATCTTAACAAAACATATTATTTCTTAATTATTGACAAGCACTGAAAATTCTTGTAAATCAAGAAAAATTAAGACCGTCTGGCAGGCCTAGAGCTTAGGCAAACTCGAAATTCCACATCCTTTACACCTAAACAAATAATAAATCAGAGCATTCAAGAGAATTTACTTGGGAAATTGGAATGCACATGAAAACAAATGAAAATTAAAGAATTCATTTTGAATATTTAAATTATAATGTGATTCAAGTAGAGATACTTTTTTCAATAGCCTTTTTTTGACAGATCACGTGTGAGTCGTGTCATGCTGTCATGTTATTTTTGTTTAGTATTGTTTGGCATTTCATAATGGAAAGACTAACGCCTTCCCCAGCGACATCGCTTCGCTCTACGGGCTCTTGAAAAGTTCTAAGAAGATCCGACGTTTTCGAGGCAAATTTTGTTCAGCGATGAGGCCCATTTCTGGCTCAATGGGTATGTATACAAACAAAATTGCCGCATTTGGGACGAAGAGCATCCTGAAGAGATTCAAGATATGCCACTTCATCCAGAAAAAACAACGGTTTGGTGTGGTTTGTGGGCCGGTGGAATCATCGGTCCATATTTCTTTAAAAATGATGCCGGTGCGAACGTAACCATCAATGGCGACCGTTATGGTGCCATGATAACCGACTATTTGATGCCAGAAATTGAAGCTGGTGTCTCGGTGACATTTAATTTCAGCAATACGGCCCCACTTCCCACACATCGCATTAATCAATGGATTTATTGAGAGAACACTTCGGCGAGCACATCATTTCACGTTTTGGGCCGGTCGATTTGCCACCAAGATCGTGTGATATCACACCGTTAGACTTTTTCCTGTGGGCATATGTAAAGTCTAAAGCTTATGCTGGCAAACCCGCTTCGATTCAGGCCTTGGAGGAAAACATCACGCGTGTCGTTCGCCAGTTACCAGTCGAAATGCTCGAACGAGTCATCGAAAATTGGACTCAACGGATGGACCATCTGCGACGTAGCAACGGCCAACATTTGATGGACATAAACTTTACAAAATAAATGCCAAAGAATGTTCTTTCAAATGATAATAAACATTCCCCATTTAATTTGAATTTTCTGTGTTTTTTTTTTTTTCTTTAAAAAAGTAGGGAACCTCGAAATTTATCGCTCTATATTTTAGGGATTTTTATTTTTTGGGTTTTTAATTTTCATTTATTTTTTTGCTTAATTTAAATTTTACTGAATAAAAATCTTCTGATTTTAATATTTAGCTAAACAACACTATCTGTAAATTTTGGAATTATAAATTTTTAGATTGGGAAAGATCAATTTTTGAATTTTTTCTCATTAATAGATTCTTTCGAGTGTATTTAGGAATACATAAAACCCTTTCCCTTGTGTATGTGAATATTTTTTTTTTTTTAATTTTTGTATATTTTTTGGGGGAAACAAAGAAGGTGATGTGATTTATTTGTCTGCCCTTTGTATTTAACAATTTTTGTGTATAAAGTTAGTTGGATAATGGTATTCTGGGAAATACACACATATTTTCCGCATATAGAAATATCTTTATTTTTTTTTTTTTTGAAAGAATTGGGGTTAAACCAAAAAAAAAACACAAAAAATACTGATTAAAAAACCGAACTTAGCAAACCTGAAGAGCTCTTCTTATTATTGTTCTTGATCAGCAACACAACAACACAATTTTATTATTATATTTTAATTTTTTATGCTCTTCACTTTTAGTTTTGTTCCTCGTGTGTTTTGTTTTTGCTATTTTTTTTATTATTATTATTTTTCTTATCTTTTAAGCCCCCTTGGTGTTATCCTTTGGTGTTGTTGTTGCTGTGTTTTTCTGTTGTCACTCAACACTTATTGAAGACCTTGAAAAAGCTGTCATGTAGAGAGTAGAGTAAAAAGGTTTTGGGTGCAAGTATCTAAATATAAAGATTCATAGCCAGGCAAATGTACAGACAGTCATACTCGTACACATAAATGAAGGAATGAAAAAAATGTCTCCTACTGCTTCCTGAATGCAAGTTTGAAATACAGGTGATAAATAATCTTTTTTATAAGCCATCATTTTATGCATTTTTTTTTTAACAACAATCACCTCTTAAGTCTAGTAATATCATCTACTTACAGGCACATGCACCAAAATATTTAAGTCCGTGTGTAACATTTAAAGAGAGGAATGTTGGTCTAAATGTTGATATGTATCATGCTAAACGCGTAGCAACTTTTTTTTTGACATACAAACATTCATACATAAATATATTTAGTATTTAGAATGCTAAAGTAACTCAGCACTGACTAGCACAGCTTGACTTGACGTTTCAACAATCCCACGTACATGTAAACGTTGTACGACCAGTTACTTCCCTAAAATGGTGGCTAGACCATCAAAAACTTCTAAACCAGCGAAACAGGCAAACAAGCGGATGGATGGTGAGACAGACAGACAGACAGCCAGACACACGGCCTAACAAACAAAACAGTTCAATTGCAAATTGAATGCTCTAAATGATGCGAAGGAACAATATAAACCATAATCATACAATAACGAAGATGATGCCTGGCAGACGGACATATTTTCGAACTTCAAAACTCTGCTACAACTATGACTCCAATTGTGATTGTGTATGATTTTTTGATTTTGGATCAGACTCGGTTTATGTTTAAAGTTGTTTGATACATGTACAAATGATCACACAATATTACTGACTAAACTTCCTTTTTTAATAGTTATTTTTCTCTTCACTTTATTTCTGTCTATTTTCTACGCTCCAGACACCACAGGGAGCTGAAACTTAAAGAAATTTTAAAATTGTTTCTTTACTTATTGTCGTGTTTTTCCTCATATTAGAAACATAGTTTAGTTTAGTATGATGCTACTATTTGGTATTAACAAGCAGCTATTGGAAAGAGGACGCAGTTTGAGCCATCCTTAAGTTGGCACCCTTCAATGCTGGCAGTATGTTGAGTAACAAGGGTGACCAACATCTAGATTTGGATTATTTTCTCATAACTTTTTGAAATGACTCTTCTTAACTTTTAGGTTCGTATGAGCCGATTTACAATAAGACTTATGTCGCTGCGACAATGCCTTCGTTCTCTTTTGGAGTCCTTCTTAAATCCCCGCGCATTTACGTAAAGACTTTTATTGTAGCAGTCAGGGGACTTTATGATATTAAATTCATCAATGCTTCCTATTCGTTTATTCGCAGCAGAGTTACCATCGAACAATTAATTATTAGTTTGGAAAATGTAGAACTAAAATGCTAAATAGGCAATACTGACAACAATTTATAAAGCAGAAGTTAAAATTTCTAAGAGCAACCAAGGAAGACATTTTTTAAGAAATTGTTACTGAACTGATAGCTAGTTCTTAAACTTTAGCTTTAGATAATGCTTGAAATATTCTAACTGGGAACACTTCTCATACATAACATAAAAAAATACGAGAGAAAGAAATATGTTAGAGAAAAGTGTCGCAATTGCAGCATCAATTCTAATTGCCGCTACTTTTACTACACCGCAAACTTCTCTACACTAGTCGCCAACAAACACGAGTCGCAGGCGACGTGTCGCACCGGCATCACCCTTAATGTAAACAGCCTCTATGCAGCTTCAATTTTTTGGTTTTTATCTTGCAGGTTTCTTGCTCAGACATTTTTGATCTATATAATTTATTTGTATTTTTTTTTTCTTAAACTTTAGGAAGTCGGATGCTATGAAGTCGTGATTTTTTATTTAAAACTCTGGAACCAGAAGATGATAAGTTGTAGCAGTGATAGGAATATTTCTAGTTAAAATTTCTGCTTGTGCTACGTCGACTCACGTACAATTAAAATTCTCTTTCTGATCTCATATTCTATATTCTAACTAAAACTACAAATTGTTTTTTTAAACAAAGATTTCCAGCTGGATAAATAAGTAAAAAAAGACTTCTAAAAGGGTTTTGTTGCGGACATAAGACCTCCCAACTCCATTCCAACTTCATTTCTAATCGTGTCATTGGAGACCAGGGCCTTGCCATCTCGCACCAACTTTGATGGCCTTTATCTCAGCATAGTCTAATTTGAGTCATTTGTAAAATATTTTTTGAGACATTTTGGAAAACCTTTTAGTAGAAGTCAGAGTGGAATGAGTTAAAGTTCTGTAAGAATACGTTTGTAGACCTTTTTAGTGCCTGAAAAATTAACGCTATTGCAATTTTTTCCACTGGGTTCTGCTGCTTTACGCATACAATTGTAAATATCGTAGTATTTGTTTACTATCAAGTAAAACCGCATGAATTTTTGATTATTTTAAAGCATTGCCATTGCTTTTTTTTTATCAGATTGCAACTTAGTATGATTTAAAGAGGGCCAATATGCATAATTACCAAAGAAAAATCTACAAAATTTTTCAATTAAAAATTTTTTGATATTAATTAAAGAATAAATTAAATTTGACGCGTAAACAAATTAATAGTATCAATTAAATATTTTTTTATACTAACAACATATTCTGCAGTCATGTTGTTGATATAAGTAAATGCTTAATTCACTTGATTATATTTTGAATTAAAACTGATTTTATGCTTGATTAATGGTTTAATTAAAAAAAAAATTTTTGTCCTGTGTATATTTGAAGAATATAAAAGAATGTTTTATATTATGGTCTTTAGGATCATTTCATTATAGTTCAAAAGAATTCATACGTTTGGGAGAATAATGTCCAGAATGTGCCACCAGATACGAGGGAGCTTAAAATTTTCCTCAAGATAATGCTAGTCCTTATGTTGCTATACCCCCCTTTATAACATAGAATTTGCCCCACTACTTTCTTATTTCCGATCGACTTAAAACAATCTAACTGCTAATCGCTGCCTCAAAAATGTTAAAAATTGGCTTAATTTCTTTATATACTAAAAATTTTAACAGTTGTTTGGAGTGAAATCCTTGTATTTCTAAAAGGACAGAAAAATTTTACAACTGCTTATTTCTAGAAATAGCAGAAGCAAGAATTTTTCCTTTATAACGGTTTGCGGATAGTATTTGAATTATGACATTGATTTTAGTTAAAGGAATTTTGTGTGTCCCGATAGACTCAGTTTGTACTAGAGGTGTCTCGTTCCGGAACGACCTCGTTCCACTAAACGATTCCCTAATAGGAACAGTGCGGACTTGTTAACTAGCTATTTTTGATCGATTCTCTTTCGGCAATTGCAATCCGTTGGATCGTGATATATGAAAAACTTCGTAATTGAATCAATTACAAATTTTAGAAATAAAGCGTGGTCTATTTCGAGGTTCCCTACTTTTTTAAAGAAAACAACACAGACAGTTCAAATTTAATAGGCAATGTTTATTATCATTTGAAAAAACTTTCTTTGGCATTTATTTTTTGAAGATTATTTCTATCAAATGTTGGCCGTTGCTACGTCACAGAAGGTCCATCCGTTGAGTCCAATTTTCGATGACTCGTTCGAGCATTTCGACTGGTAACTGGCGAATGACACGCGTAATGTTTTCCTCCAAGGCCAGAATCGAAGCGGGTTTGTCCGCATAAACTTTAGACTTTACATATCCCCATAGGAAAAAGTCTAACGGTGTGATATCACAAGATCTTGGTGGCCAATCGATCGTCTCAAAACGTGAAATTATGTGCTTACCGAAGTGTTCTCTCAATAAATCCATTGATTGATGCGATGTGTGGGAAGTTGCGCCATCTTGCTGAAACCAAATGTCGCCGAGATCACGAGCTTAAATTTCAGGCATCAAACAGTCGGTTATCATGGCACGATAACGGTCGCCATTGACGGTTACGTTCGGACCGGCATCATTTTCAAAGAAATATGGACCGATGATTTCACCGGCCCACAAACCACACCAAACCGTTGTTTTTCTGGATGAAGTGGCCGTTCTTGAATCTCTTCAGGTTGCTCTTCGTCCCAAATGCGGCAATTTTGTTTGTTTACATACCCATTGAGCCAGGAATGGTCCTCATCGCTGAACAAAATTTGCTTCGAAAACGTTGGATCTTCTTGGAACTTTTCAAGAGCCCATAGAGCGAAGCGATGTCGCTTGGAAAGGGCGAGCGGCTTCAGTTTCCATTATGAAATGCCAAACAATACTAAAGAAAAATAACATGACAGCATGACACGACTCACACGTGATCTGTCAAAAAAAGGCTATTGAAAAAAGTATCTCTACTTGTATCACCTATTATATCACCCGTTTACCACATGCAGGTATGCACTGAAAAAATTCTCGCCAATTTTTTTTCTTTTATTAAACCATTAATCAAAAATGAAATCAGTTTTAATTTAAAATTTAATGAAGTGATTTAAACTTTTACTTATATCAACAACATAACTGCAGAAAATGTTGTTAATATCAAAAAATATTTAATTGATACTATTAATTTTTTTTTAATTTATCGGTCGGAACGATTTTACAAAAGGAACAATTTTGCCCAACTCTAGTTGGTGGTGAGCTAGCCTTTCAGGTCGATGTTTGCCGATTTGATTTCCGCCAGAGACTCTTGTCTGTTTCACTACAATGGGTTTAGGGTCTAAGATTATAATAACGCAGTCAAAGCTCGGTATAACAAATATTTCATTTAACGAATTCACGATATAGCGAATGATCATACGTTTTATATTAACGAATATTTTGTATTTTGTTTCGCTCAATATAACGAGTGGTTGCAAATATAAATTCAAAAATATGCAGTTGTTTCAAACTTTTAATATACAAAAAATGGATCAAAATACCGACTACCACCTCGAAAGGTTTAGTATTCTGTACACATGTTCTATAACTTTGGGGAGAACTTCTCGCATCGAAAAGATGTGACCCAAAATACTCCATTGTTTCTCGAAAAGTGAGAAAAATGTGTTCCTGTAACTCTTATCGAAAACTATCAAAATATATTAGTTCGTTACGTTATAAATGTCATAATATTCCACTCGAAGCCGATACGAAATTGCAAATGTTGAGTCAAACATATCGTCGACCAAAATTTTCTAATATTGAAAAATTTTCAATGGCCGCGGCGAAAATACAACCGTCGGCCATACCAAATAATGTAAAGTGAGACAAACAGTTGTTTGTTTCAATTTGTTTTATAAAATCATTAAAAATGGGAGTCCCGAATATCTGTCGGATAGATTCATTTTTAGCAACTCATCTAGGACAAATTCTTCTCTTATAAAGGATAGATCATTTGTAATACGCGTTACGCGAATATGGAACCATATCATACCATATCGAGAAAGACGATTTTCAAACTCAGTGGCAAAATTTAAAAAAATTTTATTAGAGAACTTTTAAGTCTATACGCTTATCTACATTACATCACCAACCATAAGCTCTAAAATTGTACACTATGTATAAATTATTATTATAAATGTACATATTTATTCTTTGTGGGGAGGGTTAGTTTATGTATATAAGTTTTGAATTTTATATTAAATTGTATTGCCAAAATTTTTTGTGACAGAAATTGGCCCTAAGGGCTTGTTGTCATTTCTAATATTTATAAAATAAAATAAATAAAAAATGTATGACTTGTTCTTAAAAGAGCTATCAAAATTCACACCATGAAAAATAAAATAGAACAAAAAGCAAAAGCTCAAGAACATCGCAAGTTTTTTAACAATTGAGTTAATGCAACTGATAGATGGTACGACAGTTTTATGATAAGGAGAGTTCACTTAATGGAGCCTTTTCAAAGAAAATTACATAACGTTAAAGAAGAAGAAGTCTTGACAAAGGATGCAGACGAATCAGGCTTATATTGGAAGATGCAGTCGGATAAAACGCGGGTTTATGGTGCTGAAGCAACTGTTTCTTGAAGAAAATTATCCAAAGAGAAAATAACTGCTCTTTCCTACAAAAAAAGTTAACACCTCTTCTTATTAGAAGTATTTGAATAGTGTATCCAATGGTGTCAACAAAACAATATCTCACTTTTGAGTTCATAAGTATTAAGAGAAAAACAAGAAGAAGCTGCTAAAAAAAAGTTTACAAATTGTCGGGAAACAAAACTCTATTTATATCTATCTATTCATATTCACTTAAAATATTTGAAACAAGAAAACTGAAATATCAGGTATGTGATGGAATTCGATTTTAAAATCGAGACGATTTCAAACCGAAAATCGTTACCTTAATATAAAAAGGCCCCAACTCATCAAAAACACTTTTTACAGGAGAAGGAAAAAACTTAATAAAAGCTGAAATAATATAGCTACACAACCATTGTCAAAAAACATCTTTATTAAAATTAAACGAGGAATTCAGATTGAAATACATAATATGTATTTCTTTCGAAAAATTGTGTGTATGAGTTAGGCCTTTTTTTCTTTAGAAAAATTGTGTGTATGAGTTAGGGCTTTTTGTATTCTGCTTATAACTTCTTTATTTTTAATCTAATTTGCTTGAAATTTTAATAGAATGTGTATTAGCAACCATTCTACAATAATCAATAAAAAAACGGATTTCCAAAAATAATGAGTTGGGGCCTTTTTATATTAAGGTAACGAAATATCGTTTTCAATATCTTTTAATATGGATTTTTAATACATATTCCTTTTATTTTCTGTCTTCATTATTTTAAATTTTACATTATATATGTTAACTGAAGTGTATTCTAAACAAAATTTAAGACTATTAGTCAGAAATGGATTTTAAAATTGCTCGAAATTCCTCACACCTTTTAAAAACGTTCGTTTTTAAATCGATCGATTTTCATCACATACCTGTATATCTAAGAACAAATTAACAAAAATACACTTAGTTACGCTCAATGCGAATTCATTACAGGTGATCCTAAAAGCCCTGCTGATAACTTTTTATACCCTCCCCCACCACTGTGGTGAATGAGGGTATACTAAGTTTGTCATTCCGTGTGAAACTTTTTTATTATATATCTAAGACCCCATAAAGTATATACATTCTGGCTCCTTGAGTAAGTCGATTTAGCCATGTCCGTCTGTCTGTCCGTCTGTTGAAAACACGCTCACTTTTGAAAAACGCAAAAGAAAAGAACAAACTTGGTCTCGAATTGCTTGTTGTTATCCTAAGCAGTTTGGGATTGAAATCCAGCAACATCGGTTCAGTAGGATCAGAACTATGAATCAAAATATGGAACCACCACCCTGAAAAAATTGATAATTTTGATACAAAAACTAACATAAATGGTTTATTAATGCACGGAATGACATAACATTTTGCTCGAATTTGGTTTGTACGACTGCAAATCATACTGGTAAATTTCGGGACGATCGGTCCATAATTTACCATAGGCCCCATATAAACCCTACTTCCGGAAAACAGTTTAGTACGCCTAAAACTGCAATAAAAAACGCTAGCATACTTAAATTTGATACGTCACAGTTTTATAGGACGAACATTCACATTGCCAAATTTCGTGAAGGTTGGTCCATAATTTACCCAAGGCCACATATAAACCCTACTCTCGGAAAACAGTTTATTGCGCCTAAAACCAAATAAAGCTCACTTTGGGAAAATAATAAAATTGGCTTAAACCATCACAGATATAGATATTGCGGTAAAATGTCTTACTTAAATTCATATGGCCCGAAAAAATATCATGCAAATTTGTGAAATTTTCTGTTAACGCTTAAACTAATTACACTGCTGTATTGAAATTTATTCTAATTTATTTTTTGTAATACCAGAAATCAGTCTTCAGAATTTTGGGATGAATGGTCCATAATTTACCATATTTCCAATACAAATAACGCTCCTAAAAATCATTTTAGTCCGGCTAAAACTGTTACGAATAATGATATTTTACTTAAGCCAGTTCAAAGTTCTTACAAGAAACGAATAACATTTTCTTATTGTCGGTCAATAATTTAATTCATGTCTAAACCGCAACCAATTTTTATGCTGACGTTCGTTTTTGTGAAGCTTAATTAATAATATATATGTATTTATCATATAGAGCCCACTCCTGTCGGTGGAGGGTATCAAAGATTCGGCACAGCCGAATATAGCACTCTAACTTGTTTTCTTTAGCTTTATAATTGTTGGATGTCAAAATTTTGTTTATTATCTTGGTTTCTGTTTTGACTTGTTTCGGTTTTTTACATTGTACAATGATTTTACAAAAACAAATTGCTTGTGGTTTTTGTACGAGTTGTACTTGTTGTTGTACCGCGATTACCTGGAATGAGTTCGCCTTGGTTACGCTTGTAAAATAACTTCGCTATATAATGAATTTTTCACTATAACGAATGGGTCTTACTTTATATCATTCGTTGTACCAAACTTTCACTGTACTTGTAACTCCTGTGCCCGTAATTTCTACAAAAATATAGCTGGCCGTATTCGTACCTAACAGGTATCTTTACCCATTTCAACATTTATTTGCCTTCGTGTTTTACCTTAAGTTTTCTTTTAAAATATGGCAGCACTTACACAATAGATTTCTTTACACCGCTAGATTTCTTTTTGTATAAATTACGGGCATTAATAAGTAAAATAAATAAATGAAAGGGACGAAAAACAATTTATTCCTAATCAATCTGGTCTCCTTAACCACTTAGAAACTTACTTTGTACTTTTTAGCCCATACTGGTAAAAGCTTTGAGGAAAAAAATATTTCCTTAAACCACCAAACTAGAAAATAAAAAATTAAGTTAAAGGCTGGAAAGGCAGAAAAGAAATCTGTATACCTGCTGAGCTGCAAATGACAAATGCATTCTTTTGGCCAGACAAATGAAGTGTACTGTTGAAAGCAAAAATATCTTGGGTAGGCTGTTCTTGGGTATTTTTTTTTCTTTGCCTTCTAAACAGACGTTGTTTGCTATTTCTTGCAAATTTTTTCTCTTGTTCTCCGCATGGAGGAATTTCTACAATTGTCATTCATATATTGGCGTTATAGAAAATCGTCGATCATTAAGCATAGTAAAGCATTTTTATAAAAGTTAATTATCTTTTGAAATCCTTTCATTACAATACCTTTTCTTTTTTTTGTTGTTCCCACTAGACTGGCTATTGGCTGCGCTTTATTGCTTTAAAATACGCCATCGCTTAGACGATGGTTGGTTAGTTGGTTGGATCGTTCACTCCAACATTCCCACTGTGAGCGAAAGAGCATTGACTACCTTAAGACACAGTCAGGTGCCTGCCTTATTATATACGATTAGTTATCCTGTTTGTCAATTCCTACACTTCTACAATAAATTATTAATTGCAGCGATGATGATCATTGATTTCAATGAATAATTGTTGTGATTTAAATTAAATGCAGTTAAACTTACAAAATTTATCGAAGGTGATAAAGAGCGATCACAATTCCACCATTTACTATTCACAATGCGAAACTTGTTACCTGACAGTGCTCTCGAGCATTGAGTAAACGCAGTTAAGGAGTCTTTTTAATTGACTTAAATTGCGTTATTGTTAATGGAGTAATTTATAATTGAAAAGAAATACATTTTTATTAACGCATTGAAATATATCACGGCGATGCTTTAAATTTATTATAATGCGTTGCTACAATGTAGTCAATGAGTTCATTGTTGTCAAGATACTATTTTATTTTCAGTGGTTTTTATGAAATTATTAATGATGATATAAAAATAAGAGAAAAAGGATAAGTTTATTGACTGTTTTTTTAGAGAGGCTTATGGATTGCAGTATCATAATGACTAGAAGCCATATCCCTGTATTAATGTAATGAACCGAACGCAACCTACAACGAAAACTTTTAGCATTCAGTACTATTAGATCACACAGAGAAAACACAGGATTCTATATGGTCTTCTTTGACAAAACAAAACACAACACGAGTCATTTCTAAATATATTGTGGGTACCTAGACCATATTATTGTCACGGGAAACCATATTATGGTTAAATTATTTCACAATTAAGCAGCCACAGCCATACTATGGTTGCCTCTAGGCATATTGTGGCTATTAATAACAATAATATCGTTAGCTAAAATGCAAAAAGGCGTAACTAACAAAAAATTAAAAAAAGGAGATTTTGATCGATTATTATGAATGACATTAAATTACATGTCTTGACAAAATTGTACATTTTTGCGATCGAAAATGACGCTTTTTTTTAACAAAAAACAAAGGGATGTAACTACAAGTGTGGCTTCATAAATGCAAAACGACGTAATTACAAATTTTTTTTGTAAGACAATATAATGAAATGGTTTTCTTTGAAAATTGTGCGAGGAAATCCATGGACGACTAATCAATGCATGTTTTTCTGACGTGAGAAAAATCTTCGATAAAAATGTTTTCAATTAACAAAATGTTTTGATTCTCCTAAAAAATTATATCTTTGTCAGTTACGCCTTTTTGCATTTTAGCTAACGATATGTGTTTCTATAGTGATAGCGTCATAACACTGATGTATTTTGACATCATCACTATGACAAGTGTCTTCAGTTATGACCCCATGACACTTTTCATCATTGTGATGTCAGCCTTAACATCACTTGACCAAATTGTCCTCAGAGTCAAAAATTGGTTTTGATTGCTCCAACATACGATAAGTAAATGAATTTTCTCAAATTCAAGTTTTATTGAAACTAAAGAAAATATGCACTTAAATCCTAAACATTTAAACCAAATTATTTGTACAAAATATTTTTTTTATAAGATCTTCTTATATTAACAAATAAAATGATCTTACAGTTTATTTTTTAATTACTACATAATACTAGAAATACAGCTGGGAAGAACGACGAATTTTTTGCCGCGAATATTCGTCGCCAAAAATAAAACATAGTGGTGTATATAAAAATACACACAATAATAGCGTCCGCCGAAATTCGTCATACGCGGCGACTTTTTAATAGATTTATTTCAATCTCATACGCCGGCGAACGACGAACAAATCAGTACCAGATGACCAGGGTTACCGTTGGATAGTTCCGAATAGGGCCACAAGTATACCCTCTTCACAACTAGTTGTGGTTATTTATTTGATTAAATCTATGGATATGAATCCCTACAGACTATTATATAGGGTGGTTAAATGTTAAGGACCGATATTGATTTTGAATAAAACACAAATTATTTGGAAATTTTTGTCATTTCTTTTTATTATGATAATGTTGGTATTTTTCAATTATGTATGGAACAAAATGTCGGCCAAGCGGCACACCTCCATCCGATGGTCCAAATTTTCAATGACGCTGAGGCATAATTGAAGTTCTATGCCGTTAATGTGCCGAATCATCTCATCCTTTAGCTCTTGAATTGTTGCTGGCCTTTCGACGTATACCTTTTCTTTTAAATAACCCCAAAGAAAGAAGTCCAACGGTGTCAAATCAAATGATCTTGGCGGCCAATTGGCATCGCCACCACGTGAGATAACACGGCCATTGAATTTGTCGCGCAAAAGAGCCATTATTTCGTTAGCTGTGTGGCAAGTGGCACGGTCCTCTTGAAACCACATATCGTTCACATTCATATCTTCCAATTTGGGCCATAAAAAGTTCGTTATCATCTCACGATAGCGAACACCATTCACAGTAACTGCCTGACCATCGTCATTTTGGAAAAAAAAAAATACGGCCCGCTGATGCCGCCAGCCCATAAACCGCACCAAGCAGTCACTATTTGTGGTTGCATTGGTTTTTCGACAATAACTCTTGGATTATCAATCGCCCAAATGCGGCAATTCTGCTTATTGACGAATCCACTGAGTTGAAAATGTGCCTGTCACTGAAGATTTTCACGATATGCATTTTGATTTGAACGCCCATTTTCATTCCAAGCCTGAATAACTTTAACGCGTTGCTCGATTGTGTATTTTTCCATAGTTCAAATTGAGTTAGTCTGAAATTGAGAAATGTCAAATGAAATGCAGAAAAAACTTGACGTTTAGGTGTGGTTCACATTCAACATCGGCCCTTAAAATTTGTTATATTACAAGATTTTATATAAAGGCATTATTAACGAAAAAATTTTGTTAAGACATATTAATTATTTAAAAACACAATAATATTGCGTTTAATTACATTTACATTAATAGAAAAATCGATTAAGCTATACAATTCATTGAAATTGTTGCATACTCTCCTCAAAGGATCAGCATCAGCATAAGTGGTTTGAATAACAGGAAGGTGCAGAGGTATTAGGTGTCGGGTAAAACGTCGTGGAATATTAAAATTTATGTTTCGAAGAAGGAAGTCGGAGAGGACATCGCCATTAATCAAATTAATTAGAAATGTCACATTTAGCATAGTCCTTCGGCTTTTAAAGGTAAATAGTTTAATTAATGATAACCTCGCAGTATACGAAGGCAGATTCCCAGCATAACGACCAAATGAGCTTCTCAGGCAGAATAAGAGAAACTGCTTTTGAACAGATTCTATTCGGTCTATGTGCATATTAATTTAGGATCAAGTAGAATACGAAGATCCAGATATTCTCCAACTAACTCTAGTTGATACCCGTCCAGGAATAATGTAGCATTAATGTGCTATTTCTAGAAAATCGCATGTGCTTGCATTTTTATAAGTTTAGTTCCATTTGGTTATATTTATAAAAAGAGTATTTTCCAGAAAAAGGGGGTCAAAAAAATGGTATTTCAATTAAAAATGAGTCAAGTTTTTTATAAGCAGTATTTCCCATTTTAAAGACAATAATAAGACCAAGTTCTTTATAAACAATCAAAAAATATTTGTATCATGTAGGAAGTGCTCTAGAAACTTAACTTTTTTATGGAATGCCCTTTCCTGTTATTAACACATGACAAAAAGTTTGTTTTCCGTCATTATAGCTCATGTTTTAATCCTTTTTATGTAATTTACCCACATTTTGATCTTAACCGCTATAGCGATTTCAAATAAATCTTCAAGTTTGTTTCCAATTTTGCAACTGTTTGCGAATTTTAGCCATGTTCGCTATAGAAGCGATTTTTCCTGTGAGTTGTCTGATTCTCTAAAGCTTTTTAGATTTTTGCTATCATATCACTGTTACCAAATTTTTTGAAATTTCCGATAATTTAGCAATTTTAGCAGAATTTTTGCCATTCCTTTTGGTTTTAGGCATTTATAATCAATTTAATGGCTTGTTGGAAGTATTTGCTAATTTTTGCAAAATTTTCCGAATTTTTAAATTATTGCGTAGCTTTGTTGCTTTTTAAGGCAACCGCCGCCGTCTTAAAAATAACCCCATGTATAAACCGAAGTCACCTATTTTACAGGGCATTATCAAATATGTAGATGCCATTAGTATCCTTAAGGAAAGCAAAACATTTTTAAGAGTCGAACACCAACCGGCATTTTTTTAAATAAAATGTAAAATATTTTTGTAGAAAAGAAAACACGTAATGTTGTTCAATATATGAACAATAAATAAGAAAAATAACAAATATGTATGTAAGTATATGAATTATGTTTGCTGTTAGGGAAATTTAATCTGGGAATTATTTCTTTTCATAAACGACTTTATTATGTCCAACATTTTTTATTTTTAGAATTTATTCTATGAGCTAAATTTCAGTTATGTATTTTATAAAGCTTTTTTGTAATAGTTCTATTCCTTAAATTTTTAGGAATGACTTTATACACTACCAGACTATTATCTTGTATCTTTCAGTGAGACACAAATTTAGCTCATAGAATAAATTCGAAAAATAAAAAATTTTGAATATTAGGGAAATTGTAACACCGGGTTATCCATTTCGTGGTTTCAAAAGTATAGGGCTGGAATTCGACATCTGTCAAACTAAGTTGTTAAACCAATTTTTTTTCTTTTCACCTGGAAGTCTGACATTGACGAGAATGGATCGCTTAGCTATCACACAACGCGTAACAATTATTAAAACCTACGACAAAAATGGTGATTCAGGCACAGCCACATATCGTGCTTTAAGAGCAGATTATGGTTTACATAATCTTCCAACTACGCAAGCAATTGGCAAAATTGTGAAGAAACTTGAAGAGACTGGAGCGGTTACAGATATTGTAAGGCCAGTGCAACATCGTTTCGCTCGTTCGACTGAAAATATCGCTGCTGTAAGTGAAAGTGTTGCCGAAGACCCGAATGTATCGATTGCTCGTCGTTCTCAGGTATTAGGACTGTCTTACGGCACATTATGGCGTATTTTGCATTTGGATCTACACCTAAATCCATATAAAATCCAGCTCACACAACAACACGGTGCCACATGCCACACAACTCGAGCGAATATGGCTTTATTGCAAGAGACATTTCCTGGCCGTGTAATTTCTCGTCGTGGCAACATCAACTTGCCACCAAGATCATGCGATTTGACACCATTAGAGTTTTTTTTGTGGGGCTACGCGAAAGACCGTGCTTATGCAGATAAACCTTTAACTCTTGAGCACTTAAGAACCAACATTCGTCAAGTTATGGCTGAGATACCGCCCAATATGTGTCAAAAAGTGGTCCAAAATTACCTCAAAAGAATCAATGCTTGCAACACTTCGCGTGGTGGTCATTTATATGATATAGTGTTTCACACATAATGTCAACGTTCAAACTTTATAATAAAAAAGAAATATCATGAAAAAAATATTTTATATGTGTTTTATTTACGTTTACTTTTGAAACCGCAAAATGGATAACCCTTTATTATTTGTACTTTACTATCGAAAATCTAATTTAGAAGTTATACAAATGTTAAAACACAACTTTTTACGAAAACAAACTTTCTTTTAGGAAGGTGCGTTCTATATTTTGTTATAAAATCTTCACTTGAAGTCTATTTCTCCATCTCCGCTTCAAAAAAGTTAAAAGGGAAAAGCGTGGAATTAGAAGTTTCTACTTTGAGACTATTTAAGCAATGCTAATTTCGAAAACACTTGTTTAGCTGACGAATTACTGTTCCACAGTGTTGACAAAAAAAAAACAAATGTGAGTGCTATTTTCAAAAAGGGTCAAAAAGTGTCACCAAATATACAAAATTATACAAAAGTGTAATTTAAAAAAAGGGTCTTAAACGGTATCAAGACCGCCAAAAAAAGGTCAAACTGATACATTAGTATCACAGCGGTAACGCTGCAGCTGACCATGTTTGGTTTCCGTTTAGAAGTATTTTATTAAATAAAGTTACTTTTTACTTTAATAATTGTTTTTTTTATTGTACGTATAACATCTATATATATAAAAGAAAGTGGCGTTAGTTACTACGTTTATAACTAAAGAACGGCTGGACTGATTTCGATGAAAATTACTCAGTATGAATTAAATCGTAAACTCTGCATTTGACGATGCTATGATCTTTAGCAAAGTTGTTGAGCATGAGCCGGCGAAGGTTTATAAGTTGATATGACCAATTTCAGACAGGTGGCGCCACTCTGAAAATGACTCGAAATGAGTTAAATCATAAACTGTGCATTTGATCATGCTATGATCTTTAGCACAGCTGTTGAGCATTAGCATACAAAGGTTTCTAGGTTGGTATGACCAATTTCCGATAGGTGGCACCATTGAAAATTACTCAAAATAAATTATATCATTTGATCATGCTATGGTCTTTCGTAAAGTTGTTGCGCATGAGCCGGCAAAGGTTTCTATGTTGGTATGACCAATTTCCGACAAGAAGTGCAATTGAAAATTAATCAAATCGTAAGCTATGCAATTGATCATGCTTTGATCTGTCTCAAAGTAGTTGTGCATGAGTCGACGTAGGTTTCTAAATTGATGTAATTAATCTCCTATATATATATATATATATATATATATAAAAAGGGGCGTTAGTTAATACGTTTATAGCTCAAGAACGCCTGAACCGATTTTGATGATTCGTACCAATTCGGAATGGTCTCTGGCCACATTAGAGGAATAACAAAAAAATGTCTAAAATATTCCAGAAAAAAGAAATTATAAAGAAAATTCATTTTCTCATACATTTTGTATGGATTGATGTCACAGAAGAAGTGCTAGCAAATTCTACTACTTTTCAATACACGATACTACTCAATACTTTTCATTTGGGTACTCAATAGAGATGAGCGATCCCGTGATTTTTAAATATCATCGTGATTAGTGAATGTGATTTAAAAATCACTGCTCCTTTTAACTGTGATTGTGATCACGGTTTATCAGTTTTCTGTTCTTTTAAACTTGAAAATTTAAATAAATTGCGGCCAAACTATAAGTACAATGCGCGAGCATTCACAAGAGCTTTTGTAATTACTTTGC
The DNA here is from genome assembly GCA_943735925.1 of Pollenia amentaria. Classification (NCBI taxonomy): domain Eukaryota; kingdom Metazoa; phylum Arthropoda; class Insecta; order Diptera; family Polleniidae; genus Pollenia; species Pollenia amentaria. The sequence continues at coordinate 202,122,271 of OX031009.1, read as the reverse complement.
AAAGAAACAAAAACAAATTATAGGAGCTTTCAAAGCTGCTTATTTGCATATACATACATACTTGAACAAATAAATTTTGGCATAAAAAAATTCTAATAAGATAGAAGAGAGAATGAAAGGAACAGCAATATCATTCGACATTTCATTCAAAAAACGCTATTACCCACACAAACAGTGAAATATCATAAATTTGTATATGTAACAAAATACAAAAAGAACGACTTAGAAAGTACCTGTTACTTGACAAATTTGGTCACAACTGTGATTCGTGATTTTTCAGTAACAGTGATTAAATCACAGGTACAGAAATATCGCTCATCTCTAGTACTCAATACTTCTCAATAATTTTAACGGTTTTTTAAACCTGGCAATTGTTTATCACAAAGTGCTTCAATGATATTCTCTTAACTTATGCAATAGTTTACTTATAATTCACATTTTTTTTTTTTTTTTTGTAAATAAAGATAAATTATCTGCACCGAATATTACCTGTACCTGATTCTGTACCTGTATTTGAAATATACACAAAACCAATACTTTTCTAGGCAAAACAACGTTTGCCGGGTCAGCTAGTTTAAAATAAATATACAAATTTTGATATTTTAATCAGGCTTAAGTTTATTGAATTTAATTTTCATTAAATTATTTTTAAGAAGAAAGGAATTTTACAACATGAAATGAATTAAAATTTATTGATAATTTTTTATTCTTGACTAAGCTGGGAATTGAACCCAGGTTTTCACGGCAGGTTGCCCAGACTAGTTTCGATTGTAACGATTGTTTGCATTAAAAACCATTAACAGTTCAATAATATAACCACAATACTAATTATTAAATATCAATCAGCTTTCCCAATTATAAAAGCTGCTAGTTATTCGTCGTTATTGAATTTACTCAGCGAAGTTTTACTGAAAAATTCGTCGTGTTGGGCGAAATTCGGCGTTCGTCCCAGTTGTATTCCTAGCAAATTATGTATTAATCAAAAAAAAAAAAAAAAAACATATTTATGAATTATTCTTATGTTTTCTCGTTTTAGTTTTTAGAATTTTTATGTTTGTTATGTTATTGGTTTTTTTTTACTAATAAACTAAAAAAAAATAATAAATAAATAATGCATTTTATATTTTGAAATTGCTTAATTTATAAAAGAAACTCTATTAATCGGTTAACCGATCAATAACAAAATTAACCGATTATTAAGCGATTAAACCAAAACCTCGGTTAATTAATCGAACGATTAACCGATTAAAGTAAAAGCCCGTTTAATGAATACCCTTGTGGGTATACAAAAACATTTGGGGGTAAGATAAAATTTGCTGCGCTCAGCTAGTGTTCAAATATTTTTCTCTAAAATTTGTTTTGTCGGAGGTGACCATATAAAAAAATTGATTTTCTCTGATTAAGAGCTGTTCATTGGTTCAAGGTTCTTTCTTAAAACTTGTGGTTAGCTCTGTTTTATAACCAAAGAGCAGATATCAATATCTCAAAGTTTTTGGATTGGAAGCTGCATTTGTCCAACCTTGTGACCGACCAATATCTTTCTGTGCTGAAAACATCCAACAGAGCTGCATCTTTAGCGGAAAGGACAGTCGGTGGAAGACTTATAATCACCCATTGTAAAGATAGATTACACGTGCCTACGATAATTTTGAAAATACCAATATCAAATGAAACAATAACACTATTAAATTTCGGTACAATTCTATTTAATTTAAAATGTCAAGCCTAAAAAAGGTGAGGCCGACAACGGAAGATCGGGTCTTAATCTTTAAAACATCTGTAAATATGCAGTCTAATAAATTAAGGTTCTTATATGAATATCGAAATAAATATTACATATTTAAAAATTTTAAGAATCGTGCAAAAAATAAATCTTCTGTTGACATGAGAGCACTTCATTAGTTTATCTAATAAAATCTTTTTACCAAAACTGCTAAGCAAATAAAAATATTAACCCTTCCCGCTTGCTAATTCTTGTCACGCTTCGTTTAGGATCAAACTATCATGACCACAATTCCTTGTGCTAAATGCCACTCTACATATTTATGAAATTGTGCAATAAGAACAAACTTAATAAAATAGTTGGAAAAAAAACTATAACAAATATTTCCATGACATTCTTTCATATTTACTAGACAGCAAATTAAAAAAATTGTGATAATTCTTTTATACATGATGAAGGCGAAAATTGAGTGGACAGACAGACAGATAGTCAGGCAGGCAGGCCAACACAGATACAACCAACAAATTTACACTAAATAAATTGCAAACCAACAAATCAAACAAACCCTCACAAATGCCATCCATAAACTACGAACAAAAATATATAAAATCATAAAAATAAACTGAAGGAGAGAAAAAAAGCGTAAGAAACCAAACTGTCACAGTAATTTCACAAGTAATTTAGAGCAGTCGACCAAGTTGTTAAATAACATGGTCCACAATAACAACCGCATTCCCTGGACATTATTAATTCACAGATACACACTCACACATCAACACACTGAGTCACTCGCACACATGCATACATCAACCGAAAAAGCTTTGATTAGGACGGACAGTAAATGAAAATCTACGTACGTATGCAGGCACATGAAGGAAAATAAAAGAAAAAAAGTATGAAACACAAAAAGAGCTAAATGGACCAGAGGACATATGTAGAGTAGAAATGAATTTTTATGCTAAAGTCTCCCCCCTGCGGTGACCCTGTGTAGTAAATTATGAATATGACACCTTCGTAGTGCAGACAAACACACAATTAAATTGGACACTACCAACTGAAAATGCAACAAAATATAAAGAGCTGACATCACAGCAAAAGCTTAACGTAAAAGATTATAACAGCGAGTAAATACTCCTCAAGCTCCTTGCAAAATAATGTGAAAATTTTCCTTTTTCTTTTCAGATTTTCTTAAAATAAAATTTACGAATACATTTTCATTTTCTTTAAAGCATTTTCCTTCTTTATCAGCTTCCACTGTTCTTTGCAAAGTTTTTGCGTTTATGCAACAATTTAAACTTTATAAGCCATTTTATTCTTGTACTGATATGGATCTACTAAATTTATTTATTTATATTTTATTTTTATTTTTTTGAAAAATTATTGTATTAAGAACTTCTAGAAGAGAACTGTTTGAAAAATCGTAGGAATAATAAACATCTGTTATACATTCATCTGATACTGGCATCATGAAATACGAGTACTAGAATCAAACTTAATCTATTTTATGAAAAAAAAATAAACGATTTTTTGAATTTAAATTATAGTTTTAGTTTTTAAATAATGATATTGATAATTCCGGAATTTTAATAGTTACCTCTGTAAATAATTTTTTTTTTATTTGAAATTTAAAAGTTTTTTGAACTTGAGATCATCTCTTAAATGTTGGAATAGAAGTGGTGTGACTTTAACTATTTAACTTTCAATCTCGTTTAGAGCGTTAGGGGAAGATTCAAAATATCTTACAAAATTAAATAACTTAAAACACAAGCCGATTTTCGAATACTACATGCAGTGATGCCAAGAGAAATTTCAAAAAAATCCCTACGTGTCTAAATAAAATTCCCTTTTTTCCCTACAAACAAAAAAATTATCCCTACACTATTCCCTACGTTAAAAATGTATTGTTTTTAGCTTCAGGCAAACAAATACATACTCTGTTAACATTTTGTAAATATTATAATTAAGGGATTTATTAACATTTATTAAAAAAAAAAGCATTTATTAACATCAAGAAAAAACCAAAATAAACATTCTCACACATGTAAAAATTCAATTAAAAAAAATACTGTGTGACAAATTTAATTTAATTTAATAATTTAATTTGGCAGAAACGCCACTGTATATCCTTCAATCTAGAGTCAAAACTAAGTCAAACTGCGTGTTTGATTTTCATCTCCTCATCTTTTGTCCTTTTTAAAGGACTTAACCTTTTTCAAGAATACTTTTTTTATTAATATAAGTATCTAATATTTTTTACCAAACTCGGTACCAAATAAAAGGGAAGGCTTTGTTGAATATAAAAAAAAATCTTTATTTCAAAATTTTAAAAAAAATTCCTTTTAAATATATATCCTTCCACATGCTTAAAAGTTTTCATTAAAATTTTTTAAAAATTCCAAATTGTATGACTTTATTTCTCTTTGTTTCATTCATTAAACATTCTCCTTTAATATTCGCATATATTTTTAGCGAATGTGAGTGCAAATGCAAATAACAAAAATAAGCGATTAGTTCGCAAATGTGAACCCAAATATTCGGCTCCCCTAATATATACGAACATGATTGTGGCACTTGTTGAAGATTGCCAGGCTATTAGGGCTCTTAGTAAAATACTACATTTGTACCTAAATGCTATGGTATATGAAAAATTTTAATTTTTAAATGAAAATAATACGAATATTTACGTATTTTAACAAAATATACCGAATATGAGACAATATTTTGAAAATTCCCTACAATTGCCTTAAAATAAAATATCTGTCCTTTTTTCCCTACGCTGTAAATTTTCCGAAAAAATCCCTATAAAAAGGAAAAATTCCCTACTATTGGCATCACTGACTACATGGGTAATTTCATGTCAAATCGACGAAGAGTTGGAGTCGACGCCTATCGACTTGAATGAAATTTGGTGAGAAGGTTCCTTTCATCCTCTAAGGAACATATATCAACGAAAAAAATTTTAAAATTTTTTTGCACAAGTTATGGCATATTTAAAATGTCATCATTTCGCCGAAAAAGCCGAATGTGTTGAGTTTAGTTTTTCAATATCTCAAAAATTACTCCACATACGAAGATGATTTGTATGCCATTTTAAAGAGAATTCTTATGATTTTTTTTCTTTCGCAGCCTGTAAAAAAATCTTCTTAAAATAAAATTTTCATATTGTAATTTTGAGTAATAAGTATTTATTTAGTCTGATTTGTTTGATTTAAAGTGTTAAAAAAACTAACGAAATTGATAAAGTTTCTTTTGTTTATTTGTTGCATTTTTTTCTTGGAGCATTTTGTTCTTTTTGGCACTTTCAAAGAAAAGTACATTTTTTGTTACTTTACGTCTCCAAGAAATAAAATGTGTTTTATACATTATTTTAGCGAAGTCGTCTTTCCTACTGTTCCTGTCATGGTGGCATTCCTGTATATTAAAATAAAAACTTTTTCTTCATCTAGCAAAGGAAAGGATGTTAAATTGAAGAGCTACTCATATCGACAAGTTTATAAACGAACCAAGCTTTAAAAAAAGGTAAAAAGTACCGTTTTAATTGTAAATATTGGATTAACATTAAATTATGCTTCAACATTCATAACATTTTAATTTATTTTAGGTTAAGAAAAAGCAGCCAGGCATCATCGGTAGGAAAAGAGACAAAAAGAAAAACGACTTCGCTAAAAATTACATATATATATATATATATATGCAAATTAAACGGTTCATATATGTAATCGCATCACATGAGAACGGCTGATGCGATTTGGATAATTTGTTTTTTATTAGCTTTGAAATTTTTAAGATATTGTTTGTAAAGAAAAAATTTTTTGGTTAAACTCGGAAAATTTAAGTTTTTACTGTACTATTAACTTATAATTTTTTCTAAGAATCAGATAATTTAAGGGGAAACGTTAAATATTTAATATATTCCTAACTAAACACATTGTCTTCGGTTCATGTCTAATTAGTAAATTACTTCCGAGCGAAGCCGGGACGGTCACCTAGTAATGTATAAAACTCATTAAATTTCTTGGAGACGCAACGTGACAAAAAGTGTTCTTTTCTTTGAAAGTGCCTACATTGAGCTCCAACAAAAAAATGCAACAAATAAATAAAAGAAACTTGATCAATGTCTCTACTTTTTTTTAAATCACCTTAATCATCCCAATAAATACTTATTACTCAAAATTTCAATATGAAAATATTATTTTAAGATGTTTTTTTACAGGTTGCGAAAGAACAAAAATCATATCTTAAAAAGAAAAAAATTACCTCCTTCAAAGTTTCAGGATTTTAAAAACAGTTTGAGGTAGTATATAAAAAAATCAGCCAAATAAAAAATTAGGTTTTTGACTTATACTACATTTACACCTTGACAAAATCTAGTACTTAGGAGATTTTGAACGAAATCTTGTTCATTTCTACTAGATTTCCCATACAAAACAAAATCTAGTTCGTACTAAAAAATACAGCTCTGAAAAGAAAAATCTGACAGTTTGAAAAAAAATTATATAAAAAGAACGGGGTAAAATTAATTTGTGGCAAATTAATAATATACAAAAATAAGAATTTATTAAAATGGATAAACCAATAATAAATAAAGGGTATGTAAATTATATTAATATAAAATGTGTAGTATTACAGTGACCTTAATTTACAGAAAACGTACCTACAAAAATTAAAAGCAGTGGAATTCCAACGAAGAGGCCCTTTTAATACTTATAATATTTTTTTTTAAGTTTTTATTTGTTTTTGTTTGTTTTGCAATAAAAATGTTACATTAGAAAATTTGCAATTTTATCTTTTATTTGTTCATCTTTTGGGTTATAGTCGTAAGTAAACTCCTCGCCACTTGGGTGCTCTTTTTCCGTATCAATCGTCTTTTTCAAGGTATTATTTATTGCGGGTAGTACATGAAACCATATATGTACATATTTAACAAATGCTGTTTTTTGCGCAACAATGTTAATTTCGATTGTATTTTTTAGATCTGGATGTAAAATATAATAAAATTTGTTTTTGGCTTTCCATTTTTGCTAATAGTTTACAATACAATCAGCTGTTTTTATTATGAAAATGAAATCCGACAATATGTCAAAAAGCATTGGTGTAAACGCCAAAAAATTTCTTTAAGATTTTAACTAAAATCTACTAGATTTTGTGTAGGTGTTGGGGAGATCGATTATTCGACTTTTTTCAATAACCGGTTTTCGAATATTACGAATAGTTGCTATTTTAAAAAACCCGGTTTTCGGTTAAGCAATTTTTAAATAACCGGTTAACCGGTTTTAATTCGAATACTTAAAAACACAAAAATCAAATAAGTTTTTAAAATAAAACGTTAATTTTAATAAAAACAAAACAATTTGCAAAGGTAGGGAACCAACAAAATATATAAATATGACTAAGATCAGACCTAACAAATATTTTACGATAAAATCAAAGAAAAGTGGGACCAGTAAATTGGTCAAACTTTAGCTAAATTTTAAAAAAAATTTTATTGATTTACAAAACTTTATTTGTAAGAAGATATTTGTATAATGTAATTTAGAAACGGTTGAATGATTTTTGATCTAGACAAACGTTTTGCAAAAGCAAATAAATTATAGAAATTTTATAAAGTTATTTAAAATATTCTCTCAAATTTATTTTTGTTGCAAACAAAACCTCTAAGCCAGGATTATCTATTTCAAATTATTTTGTTTCAGCATTATAGAAACGAATAGTGAACTGAACATTTTTTTTGTGTAAAATATTTGTCAAATCGTCGACTACAATTTAAAACATTCCATGACATTGTTTGATTTCTTAAATTTTGTTTTTTGGTTCTTGGTGTTTTAATAAATAAAACTGGTAGAAATGTTTCCCATATCGTTGATTCCGCCGTAATGTTGTAGTTTTCAGCATGAAGAGATACTAGAACTACTTAAGAGTTTTAAGTGCCTTATCGGGCATTTCGTCCTCGGCAACACAACGGGCTTATATTTCACCAAATAATTCATTTTTTGCAGCGTATTTTAGTAAAGTATTATTTGTCATCTTCTTAGAACTACTTCGAACGGCGTTAAGTTTTATTTGGATCACATTAATGTGATGATTAATAAGTCTTGACATGGAAGAACCTTTGTAACTTATCATTTTTGGACACTTCAAGCACTTAAGTTTGTCTTTTTAATAGCATTCGAAAAATATCTAGAGATATCATTTATATAAAAATATATTTAATATTTAGAATACTCTTGCACAAATTACTATTTACTTTATACTGCACACGTTTTTGTAGTATTTTGAATAGTTTTTTTTCTACAAGAACTCACGCTTTTATAAGCGATTTGTTTTTACAGTGTTCATAATGTTTTTTGACCATTGTTACATTTTGTTTTGACATTCTTCATAAAAAGTTTAAGTTTAGCCAATATTCAATAAGAAAATACCTAAATTACGGGTACATCTACAACAAGAGTAAGGAAAATGCATATAAATTACACATTACTAAAATAACCGGTTAATTATACTAAAATAACCGGTTTATTCGATATTCGAAAAATGGACATTTTAAAATAACCGACATGGGCAAAGCTTAAATAACCGGTTAAAACCGGTCGAATAATAACCGTCCGATCTCCCTAGTAGGTGTAAATGTAGTATTAGTCCATTTTTAAAATATAATATTTTGCAGATATTACATTTTAAAAAAAAACAAAATTTTTTTAATATATTAATTGTAGCCCCAAGTATTCTCTTTAAAATGGCATACAAATCAGCTTCGTATGTGCAGTAGTTTTTGAGATATTGAAAAAATAAACTCAACACATTCGGCTAATTCGGCGAAATTATGACATTTTGAACATGACGTAACATTTGCAAAAAAAATGTTTAAATTTTTTTTCGTTGATATATGTTCCTTAGAGGATGAAAGGAACCTTCTCACCAAATTTCATTCAAATCGAAAGGAGTCGGGTCCCAGTCTTGGTCGATTTGACTTGGGACAGCTAAAATTTTTTTTTTGTAAAAGTTTGAGAAAATTTTTTGATAAAAAAAGACAACGATGGTTTGTTAATTAGGGGAAACTATTGTTAATGTTAAGTTTGATGTTAAAGCTCATAAAGAATAGCCAAAGGTTTACGCAGTGGCATTATTAACTGACCTATTTTGTATGAGAATTTTTTTTTCGTACGTAAAATTCACTCGGTACTAATGAATTAAATAACACTGTACAACAAAATGAAATTTTTTCAAAATAACAATGTTCTGCCAACTGATTCTTTTTTTTCAAAAAGAATTTCAAAAGACCCATTTTCAGAAGAGTTAGAGGGTTATTGTATACCAACAAAATGTTGCTTGTAATGTTCTGAATAAATAAACGGCTACACAAACATAGTATAACTAACTTCGATACCAGTACAAGACATCCTGTGTAACTTAGGGTTTTAAAAAAAGTATGGATAATGTTTGTGTGAATATGAAACACTCTTATGCCTGTATTCATAAAAATATTTTCCATTCAAAAATGTTAAGAAAACAAATTTTCTATGAAAATTTTCCTAAATAAACGTTCGATAAATAATAGATGAATACGGGTGTTAATATTCACACAAACATCTTATTGTTGATTTTGTCAAAGTGCTTGTGACACTTATAGACCTTGTTTGTGGCAGCCTGAGTTTAAATTTCGGCTCTGGCAAATTATTTTTATGACAACACCACAAAAGTAGACAGGGTATTATGCGTTTGTGCTGATATGTGTAGTACATAAATATATTGGCTCTAGACCCACGTTTTAGTACATCGAATTACTTAAGTCCATCTAATGATGTCCGTCCGTCCAGCTAGCTAGCTGATTGGCAATTTTGAAGATCGTTTAATGAAATTTGGTAAAAAGCTTTATTATTATTATAACGCAGCATATTGCAAAGCGTGAAAATCGGTCGATAATTTTCTTTATGCTGCATACAAACTCTTTTCCGGAATATAGTCTTAGTGCCAATAAACTATCTAATTATTTCTGTATTTAGATTCAATTTGGTACGAACATATTGTATTGAAACTAAAATCGTTTCATCAAATTTTAATTAAAATTTAATTTTAATTAAAAATCGGTTCATATTTGACCATATATATCATGGCTCCTTTTACTCCCGCATGGAGCATAGGAACGTTATACCTGGCCATAGCTCCCATACAATTGCCCGCCCCGTAAATAACTTTTAATGTCATAACTACCTTATAAATGTTCGTATTGCTATAACATTTGGCGACGAAAACTATAATAGTTGCTATGTCATGGCAAAATTTAAGGCAGGTAAGTCCAGAATTGACCATAGATCTCCTATAAATCCAGTATCTAAAAGCTCTTTAAGTTGAAAAAATTTCATATACACAAAAGAAAATTTTGCCCCAATTAAAGCATTAATAAAAAATAAAATCAGTTTTAATTAAAAATGTAGTCAAGTGAATTAAACATTTAATAAAGTGGATTAAACGTCTAATCAAGAGAATTAAACGTTTAATCAAGTCAACTAAACGATTAATTGTTACTATTAATTGGTTTACTGGCTCTAATTAATAGTTTCAATTAAACTTGTTTCATGTAAAGTTTTGGGTTCATTCTTAAATAATTTTTTTTTTTTTTTTTTTTTTTTTTTTCATATTTCCTGGGTCATATCGCGGAACGCCATAAAAAAATAGTTCCAAAGTAATCGGCTACTTTTTAAAATTTGAAAATCTTAATATATAGCATAAATGTACTCGCTACTAAGAACTACTCAAAATTATTATTATAAGAACTAAGACAAAAGTTGACTTCATCCCTTATTTGATGGCAAGACTTAAATTTTTGTTTATATTATTTAACATATGTAAAGGGTGATTCATCGTGAGGTTTAATTTTCAATATGCCTTTTTAACAGATCAAGCGTGACTCATATCAAACTATATTGTCGTTTTTGTTCACTATAGTTTGGTACGTCATCATGGCAGTGTTGCCAAGTTAGGGCTTTTCTCCCTAAATTTAGGGTTTTCTTTTGCGTTTAGGGTCAGTTTTATAGAGAGGGATTTAGTGTGTAAAAATTGTATTTGGGTATATTTTAGGGTTGATGTCATGATGAAATAAACAGGTGGCATTACTACGCCAGATGACGATTTTTTGCTCTTGCATTAGTTGCGTTCGAGAACACAAAAGTTTTTACCATTTTGTACTGAACTTTACTGCATTTTACGAAATTGCGTTCGAGTACACAAAATGCAGTAAATGAAAACACAAATTTAGAGCGTAAAGTGACAGTTCTTGATTGAGTACTTACAAATTTTTACTGCAGAAATTTTTGCAGTAAAATTCAGTAAAACAAAAAAACATATGTTTCAAAGGTAAACATGCCAAAGTTAACAAACTGAAGAAGCATACAAATTGTAAAAAATGGTTAAAAAAAGAGAAAAGGTGAAAAAAATTTAAAAAAAACATAACGTAAATAAATACTAATTAATTAAACGTGTTTGTAAAGAATTTTTTGGTTAAATACCAACTTTTAAAACTTTTTTTGTTATGTTAGTTTTTTGGAGTTGTAGAAGTATGAAGTATTTGGTTACTTAGAACTGCACTTGTTATTTACGTAATTAATAGCAAAAAAAAAGTATTTATGTACTTTTGAAAAAATTTAGCCGGACACAAATTAGCAAATTCAAATAAAATAAAAAACAAACGAATATTAAAGATTACATAAAATAATTTGAATGTATTTTCCAAAAATATTCGTGTACCGATAAGAAAACGAGTTAAGTAGTCAAAAGTGTAAACATTTTTCAATACTTCAATTATTTGCCATCAGCTGTTGCCTTTATTTTACGAATTTTTACAAATTTTGCGTTCGCGTACTTTTTTGGACAACAGTGAGAGCAAATTTTTAAGTTTACTCATTTACTGCAAAAGTACTCAAACGCACCTATTGTTTGTCCAAGTTTTGTTTATGTTTACAAAAAGTCCACGTTTTGTCTTGTGACTAGTGTATTTTATTAAAGTTTTTGATAATTTTAATTAAAAATAAAAAAGTAATTAACAATAATGAAATAAAAATTGACTAAAAATATATATTTTATCACGTTCAGCAGCACGCTTTGATTTTTGTTTAAGATAATTTTTGCCATTAGCTGGAACTAATTTCTATTATTGTTGTAATGTTGTATTTGTTGGCGTAGCGATGACACCTGCATTATTTCCCCATGGTTGATATTATTAGTAGGCTAGCATCTGCGTTACTGGCACTGACTGACACTACCATTTTCGAACGCAACTGTCGAGTGAGCATTCTCAATGCTTAGTATTATACAAAATAAAATAAGAAATTAACTGGCAACTTCAACAGTTGAATCTATTGTTTGTATAAGTATTTATGTATATCTTTAAATATACTAAATAAAATTATATGTATATATTTGGGGTTATTTCTTAAAATTTACTTGGCAGCACTGCATCATGGAAAGACTAAGGCCTCTAGTACACGGCATGTAAAAAGCCACATGCACATGTGGTTCTGACGTGATTTTGACGTCATCACACAACACACAATGCTTATTGTGGCTTTGCATTGACGTCAAAATTACGTCAGAACCACATGCGCATGTGGCTTTTTTACATTCCGTGTACTAGGGGCTTAACACAAAAGAGTCTAATTTAATCAGCTGTATTACAAAAATCAGTGTTCTGTGTGAAATGTTTTTCTTGATACTCGAGGAACTTACGGTGCGCATAATCGACCTACTGAAACCACTATTTTTAACACCATTCGCAATTTGATTCCCAGTTTACATAAGTGGATGATGCTTGACCGGTTAGTAATACAGCCGGAGTAATACAGCTGTAGCTGAGAGAGTACGCAAAGACCGTGACGAATCGATTCATCATCGTTCTCAGCCAACTTGGCGTATTATGCATACACAGAAGAAAGCTTTTTATCAATTAAAAAATGGTTTGAAAAGTAATTTAAATTTAATTAATGTGATAATTGAATCAATAATTTTTTTAATTTAGAGAAAATCATAAATTTGATTTTGATTTAATTAACATTTTAGTTGTTTTCAGATAAATTTTTTATTAAAATATTAATTAAATAGCAAAAAATTTTAATTGACTTTTTGCGTTTAAAATAAAATAACTTAAGCTTGTAGAATTGTTGTTGGGAAATGTCAATATTTAATTATATAAATTAACACATGGTTTGAAATGGCAAAGTTTTTGTGATAATTTTTTTAATTAAAATAAAAAATATCATTTTTTGAAATAATATATTAAAAAATTATACAATTTTTAGTAAACATTATTTTGGTAATAGGTGCAAAATCAACAAATTGCTTGCTTGATACTACGAAATTAGTATTAATTTGGTGATTAGAGAAATTTTTTAATTTTTTCTGTGTAAGGATCTCGGCCTCGATGAGCTCTGGTTTCAACAAAACAGGTCTTCGCACCATACGGTGCATGAAACAATGACCTTGTTGAGAAATCTGTTGTGGACACTTAATTTCACGTTTTGCTACGGTAAATTGGCCACCCATTTCGTGCGATATCAAAGTTTTGGACAGGAATAAGGCAGCTATGATTGACGCTTTGGAAGGCAACATTACACATGTTATTCGCGAGATATCAGTCACTATGCTCAAACGAGACACCCAATATTGGACCTTCCAAATGGACCAACTCAGACGTAGTCATGGCCAACATTTTCATGATATCATTTTTTAACAGTAAATGCCAAAAATTTGTCTTTTAACCGATAATAAATTATGTGCTTAATTTTACATTATAATTCAAACCTCACGATGAATCCCCCGATATATACATATATGTTTTCCTTTAACTCCCACTGGAGCATAGGGCGCCAACGTATGAGTAGTAAATATGTACGAGAACCATTTTAATTTCCAAAGGATGAGTGTATTTAAATATGTGATTAAGTTGCTTTTAATAAAGCAAGTCTGGTATGTAGGCGCTTAAAGATTTATAAAATTTATTTAATAAATGCAAGTTTACTTATAAATACAGAAAATAAGGGTGCACCGAAAATTAAGCAAAAAATGTTAAACAAAAGTAAAACTAAAGTTTCTATAAAACAATTACATCATAAGCTTAAAATTATTTTAACAAATTTTTTTTTAATAAATGTTTCTTTTAAATAATAAAATTTTCCATAAAATCATAAATTCACTGTTCACCCTACTCTTTACAGCCAATAAGTTTCCATGCGTGTGTTTAACATCCTACATGCAAAAACATGAAAACTCCTTTAAGCTTTTATCGATTGTTGTTGTTAAGCTTAAATATGCTTTTTGTTCACATTTAAAATACGACTATTTAACTTAAGTTAACTAACAACGACAATCTTTTGTGTGTCGTTCGCATGGATATTTAAATGACCTCCGGCCTTCAAACTGTCAATTTATGATATGAAATGTTTCTTCTGCTTTTGATTGTCGAATTGAGAAAATATTTTATTCGTTATAAACATGCAATCGATATTTGTATTGCTGCTCATTAATTATAACTAGAAATAGCAACAGAGTCATGCTAAAAGGGTGCACAAAAGAAGGAAAAATTAATCATTTAGTTTGTAAATGGAATTGATGGTTTAGCAAATTAAGTAAATAATTTTAATCATGTGCGTGTGTGTGTGTAAAATAGTAATCCCTGCTAAAATATAAATTAAATAAACTTATACCATTTTATTAACTTAACATATTTTTAATAAAATTGCTAAGCCTTAAACCATCTTGTACCACCATCCGAAATCGGTTACATATTTCCATGAGTTTTAGTTTGGAGGCTCTTGTCAACCTTCTGATCACGAAAATGAAAGTAAAAAAAAATCGTATTGGTCGTAGTGGACTGTTGCGAAAACGCAACGTTGCCTAATTACATGCCAATCACATTTGAGGTAAAAGTTAGTATATTGTTCTATGGTACCAAGAGAATAATCATTTGATGTTTGCATATTAGAATAATATGTAGTTTTTATTTATTACAGAAATGTTTTATACACTTTTTGAGTGCGTTTTTAAAAGCGCATTCATACACTTTTCACGTTGATAATTGTTTCGAGTTTTCAAAATATGTTGCAAAATTTCCAATTCGTTTTCCTCGAAATTGTCGAGACGTCTTACCTATTGGGGTCTTATCATAGACCCGCTAGAACCAAATTATGTTATGAGGCTAAGATTCATGTTAAGCGTATTTGGGAAGGTGGTTTACCAGCACACCAATTTGTCATTAAATAAGTAGTAGATATAGTAAAAGATATTGTCGCCAATTTATGTCAATACCAACATTTATAAGGAAATTGTGGCATTAAAACCTAATATTTATATGGCAGCTATGTTCTAATATGGACCGATTTCAGTAAAATTTGGTGAGATAATTTAGACAGCCATAAATTAAGTTTGGACCAAATTTTATGTAAATACCAACGTTATAAGATGGTGTATGGGCACAAAGACACTATTAATGAAAGAAGTTTGTGGGGAGCCTATCTAAACTTATAGGCTGATTCTTACCTTTTTAGTAGGCTTGGCTCTTGTTTAAATTAGAATCTACGTACCAAACTTTATCATTCATCAAATTCTCTGCCAATTTACGAAAAAAAACAGTTTTTAAATAAATATATTTTTTAACAACAAGTATTTTTTTAATCCAAATTTAGATATTTTAATTAGGCTTAAGTTCATTGAATTAAATTTTCATTAAATTATTTTTATGAAGACAGGAATTTTACAACATGAAATTAATTAAAATTTTATTGATAATTTTTCAGTCTTGACAGCGCTGAGATTTGAACCCAGGCTTTCACGGACAAGTTGCCCCGACTAGTTTCGATTGTAACAACACAATCTCTTCAGTGGGGTTTGCCATCTTTACTCTTTCGGCTATTGAGGCCGGATGACGTCAATCTTTAAACCAAGTGGTATTTCACCTTGGTAAATCGAAATTTGCTTTTGAATGAAGGATTATCTATTTTAATTGATTAACATGTTCTTCCTAACTTCGGTTTTTCCGTACTGTTTGTCAAGAATTCTTTTTGAAATCCAAAGTAAATTTTTTTTTGTTTTTTTCATGTTTTTGTCTTTCTTTTTTTCTTGTTGACCTTTTTCAGCACAACCTAAAGGACAAATGTAAATGTTGTAAAATTTTCAATTCGTTTTCCTCGAAGTCATCTATATGCCTTTCCTCGCTAAGTTTTTCTTATAATGGCAGCAATTAGGTAGCTATTGTAGCTTTAAACGCTATTTGCGACAATTGCTTGCTAGGATTTATCAACAATAAGCTTCAAACAACTATTTAGTATCGAACAAAGCCACCACTACATATGAACATTATGTTTGCCAAAATAAGTTATTATTTGCCCATCTAATAACAAATACGTTTCAAATATAACAAACTGCTTACTTATAATTCCGGTTAAAAGTGGCAATAACTGGACGCACTTTAGCGAATCTATCAGAAACCACCATTTTGTTGTTGTTACCCATTATGTGAAAAACACTTTTTTATTTTTTGAATCTTTTAAAAGGATGCTTGACGATGTGAACACCCAATTGAAGGATCAGTAATGTTGGATATGAGGAATATTATGGTAGCCTGACAAAATTTGTGTACCTATGAAACGGTACAAATGCTTCCTAGTTATTTGCACTGATATGTCTTTCTGCTTACCATAAGTATTGGAATAATTTCTTGATCAAAATATTGCTGAAATTGTAGAAAGGGCTACTTTATACATATACATATTTTCGAATTTTAAAAATAATAATATACACATACATATGTACATATTTATGTAGATCTACTCCTTAAAAACTTACTTATTGACTCAACGATTTTATTCTGAAGTGCAACAATATGATTGTTAATATAACTAAAAACAAAGGTCTCATTCAAGAAACAAATATATAATTTTTTTTTAAAAAGAACAGCTCTGTTGCATCAGCAGTGGGCGGAAAAGAAATTGAGAAAAGGGATTTGCATGCAATAAGCCATTGTTGCGTTTTCGCAACAGTGATTTTTATAAGATTATACTGAATAAATGGGACTATATTTTCATTTATAATTTTTTGATAAACGTTTTCAATGTTTTTACTATCTGAATTAAAGAGCGAAAAAAAAAATTTTGTTGTTTAAAGGTAAATTACGTCGTTTATGAAAACACATTTTTTGGACTGTTTTTATGTTTGTTGATCTTAATGAAACAAAGGAGGAATATTATTTTTAAAGTTAGAGCGTAATAGTTAAGCCCATAAGCTAATGACAAAAAACTAAATCATTAAAATCGAAGTACTAAAACCAATGCTTTTTCCACGTATTTTGTTCAACTTATTTTAAATTGCAAATAACATTTTATAAATGCAAAAAAAAAACAGTTTGTAACAACACTGCTGTTATGCTAATACATTTCATCATGAGATCGATTTTTCCGATTTTGTCAAAACACTTACCGATCCAAATACATCCAAATAATTTGTCTTTTTAATATTTTGCACTGTTTCGGAGTTATTCAGAAATTAGTGGCGATACAATTTTTGCAAAATACTATGCAAATTTTATGTATTATTCACTATTGTGGGCTTGACTAATATTTCGCTCGAATTTCATCGCGACTCGAGAACGACTTGTCCGATTTGGAAAGAATTACCAGCGAATGATAAAATTCCCTTGTGGTTATCTTAAAAATATTTTTTTTATATTTTCAACAGTTTCGGAGATATTCAGAAAATAATGGCGGTAAATTTTTTAAAGCGAAATGAATGCAATTTTTTGTTTTCAAACATTCATAATTAAAATTATAAAAGCAAACATTTAAATTTTGCGTCTTGCGAATTTAAATTTTGCGTTGAAGTCGCCGCCGGTTCGAAAGGCATATTTTCACCCATTTTTTTAGTCAAACTTTTCTTTTTAATAAGATCAAAAAGAGTTACATATTTAATTTTTTTTTAATAATAACATTTTAGTTATTATAATTTGTGCATGTTAATATTAGTGTCTAGTAAAAGTAAAATACTTTTTAAATAAATTATAAATTCAATAATTGACTACAGAACGCTAATTACATTTACATTACTAGCATTTTGTTATATTTCCAAGGCACAATATTATGTAACTGTAATCGGAAGAAACCAATCACAATAACATGTAAATATATTCGATTGAGAGGTAATCTTAATAAAAAAACTGGATACATAATGCTGTTAGATCATTAATCACATAATCAGCTTATTAGGATTTGGGTTACCTAAAACGCGCAATTCGCGAAGGTTTTAAAAAATTTAATAAAAATGAGAAATTTCCTAAAAGTTTATAAAAGCATAAAATATCTGTTTATCGGTTCCAACTAGTAGGGGAAAAAATCGCTGAAAAACGTCAAAAATTAAAAAAAAAAAATTTTGAAAATTTGGCCAAATGTGCAACCTCCAAAAATTCCTCAACATTTTTTCACATTTGCAACCTGCTAGCAATGCATAATTTAAAATTATGGACAGACAATAACCGTCTGATTTCCAAAATTTTTTATAATTACAATCTGGTGACACGCCCTATTAAAATGTAAAAAATCGCTTCACAAATGACGGAGTAATGCGGTAACAAATATTAGAAAAGCAACATACAACCGAATTGAACCCTCCTTCTTTTTTGAAGTCGGGTTAAAATATATTCATATTAATAACAAATACATATATATAAAATAATAACAAATGGTAAAAGATAATTTTTTTCATGTTGAATAACTAATTCTTTTGTCAGGTGGTCCACTACCGGCTCCTTTTTGCTGAACCGCCGTCGCCAAAAAAATTTGCCGACCTAGACTTCTGTCAAGAAATGTCAGCAAGAAATGGTTCTTTTCTTTATGTCAAAATTTTATATTGTCAAAAATGTTTTAATTTCACACAGCACAAACATGAAATTTATCTACCACAGATAAAATTTATTTCACCATAGAACTTTGCTACCGTTTCACACACACTCAAAGAAAATTAAATTTGGTGAAAACAATCTGACACCCTAATTTATGCAGATATACATAAGTATACGCCATGGTATAAGTATATATTTCATTACGATACACGCATAGAAGCAAGTGACACTTACCAAGTGCACTTGCTTGCGAATATTTAAAAGTTCACATGTGTGCATACATTTTTCGGAAGATATACATAAGCTAGCCGCGCATGACAAGAAAATGTTCATTAAAAAATTATAACTTTCACTAAAGCTGGGAGTTTTAATAAAACAGAATGTACAACAAAGTATCTCTTAATTTAGTAAAAAAAAGTATCACATTTGGGTGTATTTTGTAAAAGAAGCAAAAAAGTATCTAAGCAGTCGAAAAAAAGGCAAATTGGTACTTTAGTAGCACCAACGGTAAAGCTGCTTCCGTGGCTTCTTATGCCTCTTGGAAATGTTGGTATTGGTATTGGCGACAATAGCTAATACGATATGTCATGACAAAATATTGTGCTGGTATATCCAAAATGAATCATAGGTCCCATGTAGACCCTATTTCTAAAATCACTTAAAGACAATGAAATTTCATATAGAGATGTCGTCTTCTATTCGGCAAAAAGAACTTTTACATGAATCTAAACCACTTAAAATTATTTTGTGTTTTCGAGTTCATGACAACCCATGGGTCCCAAATAGAGTAATCTCTCAAAAATTTGTTTTTAGATGTTGTGGTGTAGGGTATCATATTTCGGGCTTCACCGACTATACTTTCTGACATGTTAAGCCTGGAGTTTTTACAAAAAGTATGTTTTGGAACAAACAAAAAAATAAAAATCATTAACTAAAGGCAATTTGACTTTTCTTCGCCTAAATAGAACTAGTTTTAAACCCAAAAGTACTTTTTGGACAAAAAGTGCATTACTGTTGTTTCTTCTTAAAAGCATTTTGTTTTTGCAAAATTATCGCATGGGTTCTATATTCCATTAAAAAATTAAAGTGGAAAACTTTTTAATTCCACTTATAGAATTTCACTGTGTTTTAGAAAAGTAATGAAACGTTATTTTCATGATGATTTTATATATTTTATTATATATATTATATATATTTTCATTTTGTTTTAAACAACTATTAATAGAAATGAAAATTAATTTTTGCTCTTTTAACATATATTTAAATGTGTTACTGACGTCTTGCAAAATTTTAAAAATTTTTTCATTTGTTCTCATTTTGGTCTTCATTAGATCATGGAAATTATGTTGCATTGCTTCCAAACTTCTTACTTTTCATTTGGGCTATGCAGCTTTATTTGACCTTTCATCTTAAGATGTATCTTCGAAACTATTAGCATGTAAGTTTTCCAATTCTATGGGTTGATTAATATCTTTTCTAGAAACGCCGAATGATCGTACACCTTTTAAACCCTAGAATGCACTATTAAGACCACAAAGCTTTGCAACTGTATCTTTAGAAGAGATGTACTGCTTATTGTTAGGACTACCACCAGGCAGGATTTTCAATCAGCCCCGGTAGGCTAGTTGGTAGTCCGCGCCCGGGTTGCGGTAGTATAAGCGTCCGGGTTGCGGGATCGATTCCCGCCAGAGACTCTGGTTTCTTTCCTGCAGACAAGTGTAGAGCTTCGCGGGATTAGTATAGGAAGAAAAAAAAATATTTTTTCAAGCAGAAGAATATTTTTCTTAATGACCTATGTAATTTTGTTCTCTTCCAACGACCTTTCATAGCTGTTCACGCACTGCCCTATTACCCTTATACAACCCTTTAGCTAATCCAAGCTTTTTTTCTAGAACCTTAGAAACGCCTCTTCTTGTTTCAAAATTTTGTGCTTCTCCCTTAATATCAGAAATGAACTCACCATAAAGAAATTTACGTATAAAATTTATTAATTTACCTACATTTTATTATTTTCGCAACAAATATATATATTTATGAATTTATGAATACCAGAAGATAATACTAAATTATCTAAAATCTAAGTTTACAGTAGAGAAGGTATACTACGTTTCGGACGGAGCAAAGTAGCTTCGCAAATCTGATAGCTTATGAAAAAGATTTTGGAATGCCAGCTGAGTGGCATTTTCATCCTACTGCTCATGGTAAAGGGGCATGTGATGGTGTTGGAGCAAACCTCAAAAGAAATGCAGGGAAGTATTGCCTACAGTGCTCTCATCAAGATCGCATCTTAGATGCGACTGCTTTATTCCATTGGGCAAAGAATTATTGTAAAGAAACTAAAATTGTTTTAAGTAGCAAAGAGAATCATGAGGAAACATTAAAAAGACTGAAGAGCAGATTCGATGCTGCGGAAACAATCGATGGCACCGCTAAATACCATGCTTTTATACCGCTTGTCGATGGAAGACTTAAGTTATACATAACCCACTCGCGACCCAAAAAGCGGCCAGAACCACCTTAAAGGAAAAGACCTAAATTTTCTTTTGAGCAAAAAAAGTACCCCTTAAAAAAATAGTTTTAAATTAAAAAAAAAAAATATTTAAAAAAACAAAAAAAATTTTATAAAAGGACTTATGTGATTAAGATACATTTTTTTAGATTATTTATCTTTTTGTTTTTATTATTATTGTTTTAGATTAATTTAATTATTATTTCAAATAAATAAAAAAAATTAATTTGTCAGCATCTTAATAGAGAAAAAGGGATTTTATTCCTGGGGTTAACATATTGTGGGCATTACAGTATCGAGGGTATGAAATGATAGTTAGGTAAATTCTATACCGTCGGAAAGGTTAATGTGTCTAGTTTCTCAGCATAAGTTTAAGTTTTAAGATTTTAGAAATACTTACACACAAAAAGGAAAAAATTCAAAATAATGCATATGCTAAAAATTGAAAAATCCTCGTCTTGACTTAGAAATTAATTTTTTTATATACAGAACCCACTCGCGGCCCAAAAAGAGACTAGAACTACCTTAAAGGAAAACCACTAAGCTTTCTTTTGAGCAAAAAAAAGTACCCGCTTAAAAAAAATAAAAAAGTTTTAAATTTAAAAAAAATAATATAAAAAAAAACAAAAAAAATTTTTTTCGAAAGCTTGAAGAAATAGCCATCTAATTTGTCTGGGACAAATTTTGCTCACACCAATAGATTATAAGTTACATCGATAAGAAAGAACACCTGTTTGGCCAAAATGTCAGAACTTTTTGACCGATCTTGTTGAAAATTTGTGTCTAACTACTAATCAATAGGACTAACCTTGGTGCAAATTTCATCCAAATCGGAAGACATCGATTTCAAAAGTTGGGTCACTTGACATGAAACCCCCATACAAAAAAAGCTAGAAATATAATATTTTACCAAAATATATTTTCTTTCACGAGGTTGTTTGTTTTCGTTTTGAAATTACTTTTTTTTGTAGTTAAAATGATTTGCTCTTGAAACAAACTGAAAATTAAATTTTACTTTTCATTTCAATTTAACGATTTTAAGAACACCAACTGAGTGGAATTTTCTCTTTCATTTCATTTTACGAATGTAGAACACAGGCGTATAACCTTTAAGTTTAAATTCCTCGATTTAAGAGAATTTCTAGAAAAATTCACTTTTAAGCCAAATTGATCTTTTGAAGCAATAAAAATCTCTTTGTTAAAAATTGAACCTTAAAAGAAAGAAGCATTTTCAAAAATTGGTGCCTCCTGTGCATTAAACACAATGGCCCATACATATAGTCAAAACAATGTATACTTTAAACTAAAACCAGCTTTAAATGCATGTGAACACGACTGTTCTAAAGTATACTTAAGAAAAAGCGGACTTTATTTTTGACTATGATTGTGTGCTAATGTTTTTAGCAACCAGAACTTTTTATACCCTCCACCACTAGTGGTGAATGAGGGTATACTAAGTTTGTCATTCCGTGTCAAACTTTTTTATTATACAACTAAGACCCCATAAAGTATATATATTCTGGCTCCTTGAGTACTTTTAAGTCGATTTAGCCATGTCCGTCTGTCTGTCCGCCTGTACGTCTGTCGAAAACACGCTCACTTTCGAAAAACGCAAACGAAAAGAACAAAGTTGGTCTCAGATTGCTTGTAGTTATCCCAAGCAGTTTGGGACTTAAATCCAACAACATCGGCTCAGTAGGATTAGAACTGTGAATCAATGAATCAAAAACTAACATAAATGGTGGAATAGTGCACGAAATGAAAAAAATTTTGCGCGAATTTGCTTTATATAACTGCAAATCATACTCTTAAATTTCGTGAAGATCGGTCCATAATTTACACGAGGCCCCATATAAACGCTACTCCCGGAACACTTTTTAGTACGCCTTACACCGTTACAAATAACGGTATCATACTAAATTTGGTACGTCACAGTTTTATAAGACCAGAAATCACAATGTAAAATTTTTTGAAGAGCGGTCCATAATTTACAATTGGTCCCATATAAACCCTACTACCGGAAAACAATTTTTTGCGCCTAAAACCAAATAAAGCCCACTTTGGGGAAAAAAATTGAATTCGCCTTAAACCATAAAAGATATATTTATTGCGGTAAAATTTCATCCAACTTAGATTCATATGTCCAGAAAAAATATCTTTTATATATATTTTTTAAATATATTTTTTGAAATTCACTGTTAACTCTAAAACTAATTACACTGCTGTATTGAAATTTATTCTAATTTTTTTTTTGTAATACCAGAAATCAGTCTTCAAAATTTTGGGTTGATTGGTCCATAATTTACCATAGGTCGAATACAAATTACTCTCCTAAAAATCATTTTAGTTCGGCTAAAACTGTTACGAATCATGATATTTTACTCAAGACAGTTCAAAGTTCTAACAAGAAACGCATAAAACTTTCTTATTGTCGGCCAATAATTTAATATAGGTCTAAACGGCAAGCTATTTGAATGCTAACGTTTGTTTCTGTGAAGCTTAGTTAATAATATATATGTATTTGCAATATAGAGCCCACTTTTGTCGGTAGAGGGTATCGAACATTCGGTATAGCCAAATTTATCACTCTAACTTTTTTTTAATAAAACAGACTTCTTTCTTTTAAAAAAAGGTGGAAATTAAATATATTTTCTTTAAAAGTGCCTTTTTGAACAAAAAGTACATTTTTTAAAAGCAACCGCTAAACCTTTCTTTATCGCTATTTCCATGAATTCGCTTAACAACAAAAATTTAGTTTTAAAAGAAAAAAAACCTTTTCGATAAATGAATCGTTTGGAAATTGGAACATCTTTCTTAAACATAAATTTGTTTGATAAAACCAAAAAGTACTTTTTTGACAAAACATCGAAATTAAAAAAAAAATTAAAATTCAATATTATAAATCTAGTGGAACTAAATTTAATACGCCTTAAGGGCCCAAAACTTCAAAAACCAAAATATAAGATTAATAGCATTTTTGATGGGCTACCCAGATTTGCCGTCCAATCAAATAGTTGACGAATGTTTTCTCATTGTTTTAGTGATCTCTCCTCACATATTTTTCAATCAAAAATTTAATACACTTCACAGGGTTTCCAACACCATACGTAGGAAAAAAATTGGTTAAAAGTATTTCTGTACATATTTGTTATTAAACCGTTTGAAGTAGTTCATCAAAATTTTAAATGAAAAAAAAAAAACAATGATTATTTTTGAGTTTCTTAACATCCATGTTAATGATGTTAAAATCTCTCACTTAACTTTAATCGGTTATTAGCCACCTAAAATATCGGTGGCTGTAGTTGTTGTTTTTTTACTTTGAGTTTATATTTGTTGTTGTTGCTGCTGCTTTCCAGTTAACTGGCTAAACTATTTGGCTGATTACGGGCGAGAACAAGCAATTTTTGATTATTATGGAATTTACACAGCGGGCGGTGCAATTAATCACTCGGTTTTTGTGGTTTTGTTATTCTCTATGATTTTTCGTTATTTTATGGATTTCAATTCGTTTGATTTCATTTGGTAGGTTGTAGTCTTCCTATAATAAATAAGGGTTTTGAAAGAGTTGTTTCTTGAATTTTGAAGAATCTTTTTTAAAATATAGTAAATTAATTAAAATTTATAACTTATTTTGGCTGTCAGTCAAGTTCGACAGTAGGAGATGCGAAAACGAAGAAGTGCCCCAAAATTTTACATGAGACACGCAATTTTGGTACAATTTTTTTTTGGTTTCTTTGCGGTTTTTGTTTTCATTTTTTCGTTTGGGTGTTTTTGCATTTTAAGTGAAATGAAAAATGACCTCAATATCAAGGAATAAAAACTGACCCAAATATTAATTCCTACTTTGGGGCAAAATTAAAAATTACCCCCAAAAACTTGTATAAAAATTGTTTAAAATTTTATATAAACATTTCTAGGAAAAGTATCAAAACCCCGAAAACTTATTCCAAAGTGGAGGAAACCCTTGCCGGCTATGCAGAGATGCTTAAGTTACCGTAGACGGTATTTGTTTTTCCAAAGAGGAGAAAATCATTGCGCATTGTCAAAGGCCAGCTGTGCATGAATGTTTTAATTGGCGAAGCCAGTGTTCGTTGTACCATTGAGGAGAAAATCTTTAATTTTTGGATTATTAAACATGGAATTTTGAAATTTTTGATTTTAAATTTGGGATTTTCAGTTTCGAGCATATGAACCCAACCCAAATTTTTAATATAACTCTTTTTCTGTTTTTTTTTTTTAAATTTTAACTCTTTTAGGGGTTTCATTAAACATTTTGAGAGGATTTTTCAAAATGAAGAATGACCGCAAATTTCATTTTATTTTTAGGGCTATTTTAAATTTATTTGGGAAAATTTTAATTATGAAAATGGGATCATACTGCATTATGACAAATAGCGCAAAAATGGAGTCACGCGCCTCTATAGTGAGTACCCCGATTAACTCTTGAGTGTTTACCTGGGACTGACCAGGCATTTTTTGAACTTTTTCCAGTTTTTTTCATATAACTATTAAATATATTAGAACAAATCTTTATGTATTCCTCGATCAAAGTGTTTTTACATGAAAAGGAGAAAAAGGTGTAAAGGCCTAATGAAAACTTTGTGCATATTGTATCCACATGCCCTATTATTTAAGTACTATAGTAAATAAAATCAAAACGAAACGTATCAAAAAACAAACGCAACACATAAGAATTCTTTCTTTACTTTTATTTCAACGAATTTTTCTAGTTGACAACAAATGTTCTTGCTTAAACCTCCATACAAATAAAAGTAGTCCCAGCCGGACCCAGGAATTCGTAAGTGTGAGTTTATGCGATAGCAATAAAAACCTTCATACAAAATACAATTGCTCCCAGCCAGGCCCAGGTGGCAGTTTGTGCCACACAAATTTGGTGTCAAATTTGCTTGGAAATGGGTAGCTGCGCGTAAATTAAAAAAATCAATAAATACGAAGACAAGTGTTTGATAGTTTTTTGAATTTTGCACATTTAGGGGGCGAAAAAGGGTTACACAAATATAATCTTGGTACTTTTTTGGTAGCCCATGTATCTTATAAAGTAATAAGGATAGAAATAAAATGTAAATTGTCTTATCCTCTCCCTAAGAAGCCCTCAAGCACCTTCTGGTACTTTTTGGAAATACAAATATATATATAAATGTTTTTAACAAATAGATATTTGGAATTATTTCTTTTTATAAGCAACTTTTATTATATTCAACATATTCTATTTTTGAATTTATTCTATGAGTTAAATTTCAGTTATGTAAAAAAAAAAAAAAAAAAATTTAAGGAATAGAACTATTACAAAAAGCTTTATAAAATTATTGGAATTAGTAACTGAAATTCTGAAATTTAACTCATAGAATAAATTCGAAAAATAAAAAATGTTGAATATAAATGTTTTTGGTACTTTTTTCTATACAGCTATTCATAAAAAATATTTTTGACTAACAAAAAGTTTCTTAAACAAATTTTCATAGAAAATTCGTTTCATAAACCTGTTATAAACCGAAAATATTTTTTATGAATATAAGGTTAAAAATATATCCAACATTTTCGTGAGAGATTAAGTTGAATCGCTAGTTTTCTTTCTTATATAAATAAAAAAGTTATGGATATTTGACCAGAAAAGGCCACTGTGCATTGTGTTAGTTCAAAGATCAGCTTAGGTAACCTCACAGGAAAAACTAATTGGATAAGCGAAAGATATAGAAGAGTTGTTGAGTTGCAAGAGCGAAAATGGATTAGTGATAAACATATTATTGTTATTAGTAATCATAACATGTTCGAAGGAACTCATAATAAGGTTGTGGCTTCTCGATGAAGGAATAAATTTAACCATAATATGTTTGCCGGTGGCAATAATATGCTTAAAGAAGCCATAGTATTTTACAAAATTCTTCGGTTAAAGAAGGTTTGTTAGAGGTGACCATATCGAAAAATATGTTTTCTCAACGTGCAAAAGACTTAATTATTTCCCTTATCTGTCATTCACTATTATCATTTTATCGTGGCTGTTGTATATAAAAAGTACCGAAATAAAATTAATATCTTTAGCAAAGTGCTTGAACAAGATAAATGAGCACACAAGATCTCATGTCGTGACAATAAAGTTTTTACGGTAGTTTAATCAACATTTCGTCTGTTGTAGTAGTCAGTTTCTCTCTATGTTTATGTTGTCTTCATTCTTTTATTTTCTTTTTTTTTAATTTTCTAATTAAATGTTTAATAAATTTCTCCCCATATATCCTCGCCTTGCAGACACCTTCCCGCCAAGTTTCCGTAACTAACTTATGCCAAAACCTGTGGTAGTGGTCAAAAAGTCTGTTAGAAATTCGTTCGGATTGGTGTTTTCTGTACATGAGAGAGAGAGAGAGAGAGAACAGCGAGATGTAAACGGAAAATGTTCCACTAATTGAGAAATTTGATCCGCATCTAAAAAAATTAAATAAATAAATTGTAAATGTTTAAAGACGTTTAAAAGATTTAGATTTTATTTTAAAAAAAGTGAGCATTTTTATTAGTTTTAAATTTATGTAGCTGGGAAATGAAAACAAAAGGTATAAAAAATATACATATATTTTTTTTAATGAACAGTTAAATATTTAATCCATTTTTGAAGAAAGTTTGAAACGGTTAAAATTGGGATAAATGTAGCTGTTTTTTTTCGGTTAACACATTGTACTTTCCCATTTTCGTTTCAAATCAATTAGTATAAAAAAATAAAATTTAAAAAAAAAAATCTATTTCTACTTTCTACATTTTTGAAATCAATTTAATCGAATCAAGAAGTTTTAATTTCTCAAAAAAGTTCAAACCATTTTTCGAAACTTCAATGATTCACTTTCATTATAACCCATAGTTTTTAAACTAAATGAATGGGCGGAAGTACCATGTGAACTGTCATATACAACCGTACGACTCCTTATGATATTATACTTTTATTGAAATATGTTAATATTTTAGGATTAAAACTAAAATATTTGTACTTTAAACACTTTTAAATAAAAAGCCATCAAATTTTCTTAACAACCCCATTAAAAAGACATTTTATACGAAAAATAATAATATTCAGCTTTAAATATTTATTTTTTGTGTGAAAAAAAACTGGATTTATGTACAATTTTGTTGATAATTTGTTGTGTGTTGAAGTAGTAGGCACACAAAAATAAAGCGGGCCTAAAGAAATGAAAACAAAAGTAAGGTCGACATAAAAATCACCTAATCTAAAATATAAATTGACTATAGTCGACTGAAGTATAGAATTTCGACTGAAGTATTTTGTTAACTATTCCTAAACAACAGTTGAATAACCTCGAAATTATTAGTTGTTTTTGTTTGGCTGTAGGTCCACGTAAATAAATAAAATAAAAATTCGTGATATTTTCGTTTTTTTTATATTTTTACTATTTTCCCAATATTTCGGTAAGCATCGCTAACCATCTTCAGGGGTCTGAATAAATAAATACAATAATAATTATTATTAACATAAAAACAAAACATAATATTACAAAGATAATTACATGTAAACAATTAAAAAATATAATAAACACAAAACTTTACAATAACACTTGTGCCACTTCTTATTAAATTTTATTAACTAAATCTATTTTATCGATCGTCTGTTTTTGTTTATTAATTGTCTGTATATGTGTGCACAATTTTCTGTGTCTTGTCGGTAATTTAGACGAAGCTGTGGATTAACATCGAAATAGTCAACCTGACTATTTAAAGTTAATTGGATCGTATCACGCCATCTGGACTATATATAGTTAAATAAACATATAAAATCGATAGAAATATGTACAATAACTGGATGCATATTTCACTAGACTGCCATTTACATACACAGAAAAAAGTTTTTTATCAATTAAAGAAATGGTTTAAAAAGTATTTAAATTTAATTAATGTGATAATTGAATCAATTATTTTTTTAGTTGGATGAAAATTAAAAATATAATTTTAATTTAATTAACATTTTAGTTGTTTTGAAATAAATTTTTAATTAAAATATTAATTAAATATCAAAAAATATTAATTGATTTTTTCGTTTAAAATTTTTTAAAAAAAAAACTTGTAGAATTGTTGTTGGGAATTGTCAATATTTAATTAAATAAATTAACACATTGTTTGAAATGGCAAAGTTTTTTGACCATTGCTTTAATTAAAATTAAAAATATCATTTATTGAAAAAAAAAAAAATTATTAAAAATGTTTAAAATTTTTAGTAATCAATATAATCATTTTGCTAATAGGTGCAAAATCAACAAATTATTAGCTTGATATTATGAATTTGGTATAAATTTATAATTTTTTCTGTGTAGGAGTTTGGAATATACACTAAATATCGTCGACTGACTTGACATACGAGTAATTACATAACGGAAGTACATAGAGTCATATAACTGGTCACTATTTTTAATCGACTGGGCCTTATTAATAATCGACTGGACTATATATCGCCGACTGACCAGACTGTACATAGTTGACCGGAATATACAGCCAACTAAACTGGACTTTATTTTAAGTCGGCTGTGCTATACTCAAAGCTGACTGCACTATGTTAAGTAAATATATATAGATTCGACTGGACTATATATAATTGACTCTACTAAATATTGTTGGCTGATGAATAATCAACTAGACTATACACTGATAGAAAAGGCGTCATAACGCTGATGTATTTTACATCAGTACTATGACAAGTTTCTACGTTTTTGACCCCTAACATCACTTGGCCAAATTGTCATCAGGGTCAAACGTTTAAAGTATGTCATCAATTGGTTCACTCATCGGCCTCCCAGAAATGACGAATCGGAGTCAGTTTAACATGTCATCAGTGCTTTGACTCAGTAACATCGCAGAAAGGAATTATTAGGCTCAATTTAATGGCAAGCTGTCATTAAATTGAGTCATTGGGATTGACTTAAGTCAAAGTGAGAGAATATTATTATTTACTTACCCGTATCACATGGTTGTTTCACTTTTGTTGTATTCCGCCCTTGTTTTCGTAGGCATTCTACGTTGAAAATTTGATGTAAAAAGAAAAAATTATTAAATTTCTCACCAAATTTATTCCAAATTCGTAATATTAAGCAAACAAGTTGTTGATTTTGCGCCTACTACCAAAATGATTATATTGATTACTAAAAATTTTAAAATTTTGAAAAAATATTTTTAATAAATGATATTTTTAATTTTAATTAAAAAAGTGATCAAAAAACTTTGCCATTTCAAACAATGTGTTAATTTTTTTAAATAAATATTGACAATTCCCAACAACAATTCTACATGTTTAAATTATTTTATTTTAAACGAAAGAAGTCAATTAAGATTCTTTGTTTTTATTTAATTAAAATTTTAATTGAAAATTTATTTCAAAACAACTAAAATGTTAAATAAATTAAAATTAAATTTTTAATTTTCTTTCAACTAAAAAAATAATTGATTCAATTATCATATTAATTAAATTTAAATAATTTTTAAACCATTTTTTTAATTTATAAAATACTTTTTTCTGTGTAGTTAACCAAATAATTTGAATAAATGGAATATGGGAATTTTCGCTTCTTATTTTACTTTTAAAACACGAAAATAATGTTAATAATACACAAAATGTGGCATCGAATTGATGTCACTGTTCTCATAGCATAGATGACGCATAAAATATGACAAAAGTGTATGCTGATGTTGTTCATTGGATTGATGTCACTTTTTGTTTCATTGATGCCATTTTTAATAAAATTGATGTCACAACTCTAATATGAGAATTCCCAGTTTCTATTTAATATTTAAACTTTCAAGGAAAAACATGCATTTGCATGATATTCCATGCCCTTGTTATTATAAAATATTATGAAAACAAATAGTCGTCCAAATCATTTTTTTTTTTGTTTTGCGAAAAACTAATAGTAAGTTTTAAAAAAGTAAGGGCACAATTATGTGCTACGCAATAAGACATACAGAATACGGTAGTTTAAAGCTTCGTACAGACGGTGGTCAGATCTAACAATATTGTTGGCAAAATGTTTTGAAAATAATTTAATACCGTATGAACGTGCATTTTTCGTTTGACAACTATGTCAGAAAATGCTTTGTCAGTCCGTTGAAAGACAACAATATTGTTAGATATCTGACAACCATGTGAACACTCTTCGTTGCCATTCACAGATCATTGTTACACGTTGAAAGATAAATTTTTATTGGCAGATGTGCGAAGTTTATGCGTCTTACAATGGTATCATTGTCAGTGACATTTTTCTTTTGCAACGCTGTAAATACATACGTATCAGAGATGGAAGATGGGGTTTCGGATTTTGCATCTACTTCAATAACAAAATGTTGTTTTGGGACTGTGACGGTACCAATTATATATTTTCTGGCTCAACTCTTGACATATATATTTAGAAAAAAGCCTTTTAATTAATTACGAACACGTTTTAAAGATTACCACCAATGTTTAAAAAAAAGAGTAGGATGCACCATAGCTTTCATCCCTGATATACATGAGTGAAAAGACCAAAAAAAAAAATTTTATTTTGAAAAATTTAAATTCATTTTAATGAAACCTATTTGAAGCAGCATAAAAAAATAAAATTCTTGCTATTGCTTTTCCCCTTCAATAACAATATTTCCAATTTTCCAAATTATAAAAATACACGCAGTTTCCATTTTCTGACAATGTCTAAAACAGATCTGGCAGTTCTTGCAATACAATTATCTCACAACCGTATAAACCGACAATTTTTAGTGACAGATAATTTTATTATCAGACAATTATCTGCCAATAAACTTATATGGGTTTTTTACAATCGGCTGAACTGAAAATTTACTTTTGGCGGCAAATTTTCTTTGGCAGTATATTGCCAATACATTGCCAGACCTAACATTATTGTAAGATCTGACCATCGTATGTACGAAGCTTGAGTGAAAGAATTCTTAACAAATTAAAAAAAATATATAACATTTGAAGGGCCAAGGCACTCCGTTACTACCAAGCAGGCTTGAAAGGGAGCATATTAAAGAATAACGGTAACATCAAAACATGTAGCGCTGAATAAAGCGCTTTCTTTTTCAAAAATGTGTTACTCCAAAGTGGAAATCGCAATATAAAATTCATGTCTACCGTAAGCGATATGGTAAGCTAAACTTTTACGTTTCTCAATTAAAAACCTGTTTCGTTGAAAGCTCTATTTTTATTGGGGTTAAAAAGTGTTTAATCAGTGGACTTATCTGAATAGCCTACTGGCTATTCCCGTCTGGCCTGCTGTAGGGTATTTTGCAAAATACAATTCCTTAATTTTGTTTTAATACATTTTTGTAAGTGTGTATGCATGAATGAAAGTCCGATATGACTTTAGGTAGGTATAATATAAAATGATACTTATATCGCTTAATTAAGTTATCTTCTCTTTATGCATGGATTTTTGTGGTAATTCGTGGACTGCTGCTGCTTGTTTGAAGATGATAAAAATGACGACGTTGACGATGACGATGACGATCGCATGAGCCCCTCATAATCACTTTTATATTATGGCGGTATTTGTGAATATTTTTTTCTCCTTTTCTTTATTGTTGTATTTACCTTTTTTTAATATTTATTATAGGGGTTGTCTATATGTATGTGTGTTTGGTTTTATATATGTGTGTTCGCTAGTGAACAAATTACCTGGTCTTAAAAATTTGTATTCAGTTTTTTTTTGTGGTAAAAAAGTAAAAAAAAGAATTGAAACAAATTCTTTAAACTTAATGTTCTTTTAACGTGAGCTTCCATTTATTTTGCCAAACATTCTTGTTCTTTTATTGTTTGCATATCAAAAAAAAAAAAAAAAAAAATAAAAATTTATTTTTTGTGCCGAGAGTTGTGTTTTAAATTTTAAAGACAGTTTGTAATTTATAAACATCTAGAGCAAAATTTTATTTTGGCTTAGTGCCTCTCTTTATTATTGGTGCCTTTAATTTTTCCAAAGAAACGTTTAATGCTCATGTTGGGGTGTCAGAAATGTGATTAATAAGCTCTCATCATTAAGATATAAAAATTTATACAAGGCCATTGAATATGAAAAGATATAAAAAAGATTTCTTTTGAAGAAAATAAATACCCACATAATTTGAAGAGTGTTAAAATAAAATTTATGACATTTCGATTAAAAAATCATAAAATATTTAAGTCTAGAAGCTCTAAACAGTGATAGAGTGAGACCTGGTTTAAGACATATTTGAGCACTTAATTGATAACAGTGATTTTGAGATTAATTTTACTACAAAGTGGTTGCTTCTTGTTGATTAATTAGCTGCTTAATATACATGTTCATGTATTTTTTTTTTTAATTTTAATGAATAATTTAATTGAGTTTCAAATTAATAATGATAAAATATTGAAAATTTTTTTCCTTTTTTTAAAAGAAAATATTAATGAGTTTTATAATTTTAGTGAAATTTTGCTTAAGTCAATTGCTGTCGGGAAAAAAACAAAATTGCTTTTTATCAAGTCTGATTCAAAGTTGCATTTCTCAAACAGATTCGTAGGGTGTTGAGCTGAATTCGTAGTCAGCGCTATTTTTCGGGTATTTATTAGAGTATCCACTCTATAATTCGTTATTCGATTAATCAAGGAAATGTTCAACCTTTGTATGATCGAATAATTAAAACACCCACCCAGCAAAAACTTTACTTACCTGGTAAGTTAGCAAGTATTATTGGAGAAATATTAACACTACTTATTTTTCGACTGAATAACTACTTATTTTTGTTCGAGTTGTCCACAGAATTCAGTAGTTACAATACACTTACTAGAAGTCACAAAATATCTAGTTATTATTTAACTACCAGTAAGTTGAATTGTAAGTACTTACAATATACTTACTAGAAGGCAAAAAATATTTAGTTTTTATTTAATTAGCACTAGTTAATAAGGCTAATAAGTAGTTATGGAGCTAGTTACCAGTAAGTAAATATTTAGTACTGAAAACAAGACAACTAAAAACTAGTTATTTAGCTGATTTTTAGTAAGCAAATTTTCATAACTGCAAATAATAGCAATGAAAAGTACTTACTGAGGTCATTACTAGCAAGTACTTATTGAGGTTTTCAGAATAATGACAATTGTAATGACAACTACTTACCAGGTAACGTATGAAATAACTACGACCTATTACCCAAATTCAAAAAGTTTTTCCTGGGCAATTTCAAATAACGAATAACTCGAACAATTTATGTCAATTAATCGATTAAAATTAATTACTTAGAAAATTCCACTTTTTTAATGTTTAAATGTTTTTTTTAGATTTCCAACTGATTAAATGCCTTAAAACTTAATTATATTTGCATTTATATTTATTACCAGAGAAGACAAAATTGCTTTTTTTGCTGTTTTGCTTCTTTTTTGCTGTTTTTGCCCATTTTTGCTTTTTTTGCTGTTTTTGTTATTATGGTGCTTATTTTGCTTTTTCCTATGTATTTGCTGTAAAATAGCTTTTTTAACATAATTTTTACGTAAAAAATATTTCTTGAGAAAACATGAGAAAAAAAATAATTGACAACTTTTTTCTGGGTTAAAACAAAAATATGTAAGTTGTGGACTCAACGTTTTTGGGCCAAATTCAATACGCTTTATTACAACTGAAATTAATAAACTTACCATCCCAAAAAAAACAGCCATGTAACTTATTTGAGTTTAAAACAAAATAAGTAAACCGGCCATTGTGAACGAAAAAATAATTGTTTGGGATTCTTCCCAAACTATTAAAAAATAAACTAATTATAAAGTGAACCTTACTAATGAATTATGTTATCTTCTTATTTTCTTTTAATTTATCATATTACAAATTGAAGCTAAATTCCTAACTGTTCTTTTTATTAAAATATTAAAGCATTGATTTGTTGTTGTTAAAAAGAATTTTGCATGATTAGCTTTGTATGCATTTATAAAATCATACGATTTTGGCTGCTTGTTTAAACTTCTAGTTTATAAATAAGTTGAGTTGTTCTTTAAATACTGCAAGTGGCAGTTTGTCTTGTTTAAAAATAATTATAATTAAAAACTAAATATTTTAAGATTAACAAACATGAATTAAAATAAATTTGAATTATAAAGTTAAAGAGTTCTGCAATAAATGTAATAAAACTATTTATTCGCATATTTTTATTCCTGAACTGATCATGAGGATCAGTATTCGTTGAAGAAAAATCTCCTACAATAATAAAAAAAAAATGCCGAAAGAAAAGTCAAATATGTTATTTTTGCTAAAAATGGTAAAATTGTATCCTGAAGTTTTTAAAGGTGAAAAAGATTGGCTTTTTTGTAATGTGTGTTCGAGTAAAATTAATAGCGAAAGGAAGTGCAGTGTGGAGCAACATTTTAGTACAAAAAAACACAAATTAGCTGCTTGCCAAGAAAATCGTCCACAAAAACTTATAACGGAATTTTCTGTTACTATTACTGCCAATACATTTCACGAAGATATATGTAAATTTTTGTTGGAGACCAATATACCAGTAAAAAAGTAAGCCATCCCATTTTCAAAAATATCTTTCAAAAGTACGCCAATTTGTCAGTTCCAAGCGAAAGTTCTATTCGAGGTAAATACATACCTCAAATGTATACGGAAGCTTTGGGAAAAATGCGTGAAAAGGCTAAAGGTAAATATACAGTGGCTCAATTTAATAACCGGACAACAACGAGTTATAAGAATTTCGAGTAAATACACAAGATTTTTTCAAAAAACTAAAAAAATTTATTAATGTAATTCACTTATGTATTTTTGGCTTATAAAAACGCTAACAATATTTAAAAACAAAATCTCAATTCTAAGAGAAACAACAACAAAATCATATTAAGTTAAAAATATGGATCAAATTAATAATCGGACACTTTTTAATATGGTAGGTGCATTTTATATTTTGGCCAATCTAATACTTTGTGGGCATTCCTTTGCTCTTACGTACAGCTTCTAATCGTTTTGGCATTGATTCCACGAGTTTTTTGCAGTAAGCTGGATCAATTTGTTCCCATTCTTCCTTTAGAGCAATCTTTAGCTTACTGATATTGGAAATTGTCCGAGACTTCAATTTATTTTCCAAATGAGACCATAAATTCTCTATCACGTTAATGTCTGTAGACTGGGGGGGGGGGGAGTTTCCATAACATGGGGATAATTATACAGTAGCCACATCCGTGTATTATGCGCTTTGTGCTTCGGATAATTATCTTTGTAGAACTTATAGTTTTCCGAAATTCCTAATTTTTCTACGCTCGGAGCCAAATTTTCCCTTAAAATGGTTATGTACTTCAACTGGTCCATTATACCATCTATAAAAACTAGCTGTCCAGGTCCTGTGGCGGACATACAGCCCCAAACCATGACACTTCCAGATCCGTGCTTTATGGTGGGATGAAGATTAGAAGTCTTTAGTTCTTCATTTGGCTTTCTCCAAACGTACGCCTGTCCGCCTGACCGGAAAACGTTATATTTGCTTTCGTCTGTAAAAATCACGTTACTCCAGTACGAAAAGTCATGGTTTCTATGTTCAGATGCAAACTTTAATCTCTTTTTCCGATTTACATCATTTACAAATGGTTTTTTTCGTTCAATTCTGCCATGAAAATTGTGTTTACGCTGTACATTTCGGACAGTTTCAGGATTGACACTTATTTGTAAGCTTTCTGACACCAATTTTGTTAATTTAGAAGCACTTAGTTTTGGAATCTTCTTTACTTGATTAACAATCCATCGTTCATCAGATGGAGTAAACTTTTTTGGTTGTCCAGATTTGGTCTTATTTTCTACGAAATTGCCAATTTTGAAGCGCTTTATAATATCGTGAACCGTAAAATGGTTTCTTTGAACAGCATCTCCAATTTCACGTAAAGACATACCGATTTGATAATGTTTTATTATCAACTCTCTAACTTCTATCGATGTTTGAACACGTTTGCTGCTCATATCGCCTTTTTCGCAATTTTATGTCAGAGATTCAAAAATTTTCTTTTGCAAAAAACTCCATGTAACGCTTTTTTACAATTTCAGTTAATTCCCAACTAACTTTGTTCGAGGAATTCCGGTATAAAATGACATTTAAGCATGGTATTTGCCACATGTCCGATTATTAATTTGGTGTTTTATTTAGACAGACTTCAGTTTTTTGCTTATAAAATTGTTTGCGTATATTATTGTGGCATTAATACAAGTGATATATACAATATATAGATGATTTAAGAAATTAAAAAGGCTTTTCTGTTTTTACAAAAATCTCTTTACATTTAAAAACGAATTAATTAAAAAATAGACAACTGTCCGGTTACTAAATTGATACACTGTATATGGATTTCTGTTGATGAAACAACAGACAGTGAACAAAGATATGTGGCCAACTTTATGTTTGGTATTTTAAATGACGATGTTGGAAATAAACCTTTTTTATTGAACATGGGTGTTCTCGAAAATGCAAATGGGGCTTCTATTGCAACTTTCTTCAACGATTCATTACAAATTTTATGGCCTGATGGTAAGTGAATATTTGATTCATAATTTTTTTTTATATTTTTATGTTTTTTTTTTTTAATTTAATCTAGGCATTCAATACGACAAAATATTGCTAATGGTAACTAATGCAGCGGCATACATGTTAAGTGGAATTTTGTCCCTTAGGATAATGTATCCTAAAATGATACATTTGACATGTTTTGCTCATGGACTTCATCGTGTTGCTGACTTCATACGCTTAGAGTTTCAGCATGTAAATAAATTAATATCTTGTACCAAATCCGTTTTTGTTAAGTTAATTTTTAATGCAGTATGTATTTCAAAAAAATCCGGGGTTCAAACAAATTTGACAAATAAACAACATTCTTCAAACTGGTGTTAAACCTGATGACGAAATGAAATTTTGAAATATAAATTTGCTCCAACAACATCCGTTGACGTGGAAAGAAGTTTTTACTTATACAATTCACTTTTAACAGAAAGACGAAGAAAAATTACGTTTACAAATATAAAAGCCCACATGATTGGTTATTGTAACTGTTTTCACGAGTCTGAAGAGATAGAATAACTGTAATTTTTTATATTTAAATGTATATATTGAAAAAATAAAAATGCTTTTTTTGCTGCAGTAAATATTTAAAAAGGCTTGAGCTCGAAAGATTTTAAATTATGGCGGCCACACTCTTAAGGAGAAGAGACACTGCAGCACTCACCCACCCAATCAGAAGCAAGGTTGCCAACTCGACAGTTCAAAAAAGGCAACAATTGAAACCAAAAAAAACTAGAAATGACTAGATTTTTTAAATTATTAAAAACTGCATTATTTAACCCAGGAATTACATATTTAATAATGTTTTTCAATTTAACCCATTTATGCCCACAGCCATCTGGACTGTATATATATATATCAATGAAATTTTGTACAGCAATTTACCTTAGGCAAAGAACTTATTTAAAAAATTCGCTTCTATCTGGCCTAGAATCAAACCATGCCTTTGATTTTTTACATTTTAGTGATCTTGCTTTCTTTGCGGAACTTGGGGCAAAGTCAAACTGCTGCATACGAGGAATATTAAAAGGGGTTTATCTTTTTTCACTAAATTTCTTTTTAGAGATTCTATAGACGATTGCACACTACTGTAGTTGAATTAAAACTTATGCAGTCAATATTTAACTTACCAAGAGAGTCTTGCAATATCTTTTCTAGCAATAAATATTCATCGGCACTTTATTCCGTCTTCCGAATTGGAATTATCATTGTTGTATAAGTAGTGCTTTGGGCAAGTTTTATGGGAACCCACTAACATATTCATATACAGTAATTCTTGGCTCTATGCGGTTCTATAACAAGTACCGTAACAAATAAGGTTACTAAAACTGTCCTTTGAGGTAAATGATATTGCTGCATTTTCAAGTATGAAAGGTATATCAACATCAAAGTTATAACAGCACATTTAATAAGAATTTGCCAAAAAACTGGCATATTCAAATATTACAAAAATGAAAAAATGGCTTTGAAGAAAAAAAAAAGGCTAGATCTTCCGGCTACATAAAATCTAGCTATTATTTTATCGCTAGATGAAAAAAAAAACCGCCAGATCTAGCCGGAAAATGGCTAAATTGGCAATCTTGTGAACCAAAACCGTGATGACGAAATTTTTTGCCTGGCTCTCGCAGGACATAAAATAAAGTATTAGTATAAGATTTGATTAATTATTGTTAGTTCATATTTAAAATATGAAGATTCAATAAATAAATACTGAGAAAAAAATTTGTAGCGCTCTTTACGCGACATTATAGGCGTACATAAAATTTAATTTGTTTAAATGAGTTGCTTTGTTCAAAAATTTAGAGCTTGAAGTTCAGTGTAAGTTTTCTTACTGTCTGCCAATGACTTTTCGGAGGCTTGTTAAGTCAGTTTCAAATGGCCTGCTATATTTTGTTTGATAATTTTCTACACTTTTAAAGCAAATTTATTTTTTGAAAATTTTAAGATAAAATATATTTCCAAAAAAAAAACTTTCTAACCAAAGCGTACACAAAAGTTTGTCATTTTATAAAATCTTTTAAATTTCATATTTTCATTCTTTCTTAAGTTTAGTAGTAAAGTTTTTCACCCCTTTAATCCAACAGATTATTAAAATGTCAAAATATTGATTTCAATAAAGTAAAACTAGAAAAAAAAAACTTTAACTTTTATCCAAAAAAAAAAAAAATATTAAATTACTTTGCAAGTTTTTCATAACCCAATTAGGAAAGCTGTGGTGCTGCTGTAGATACAAAAATATTCTTTAAACTTCTATTAAAAGAAAATAATATTAGGTATAGGAAAAAGTCATTGGACTTGCAAAAAGTACAACTTGTTTTGATGCGTCATCAGTTTTCAAAACATGGTTTAAAAATAGGTCGTACCAAGTTTCGACTGTGAGGCCACTTTTTAAATTACACTGTGAGTTAAATGATAGAAAGGGGAGCGATCGTCAGGGAATCTGTTTAATCGGTAAAAGTTATATCAGCCAAAAACAAAGTTATACGTATCCCGGCGTTTCGCTGCCTCAGGTCTAGGAATCGTTTTAATAACTATCGTATAGGGGAAACTGTAATTTTTTTCCTTTTCCATGTATTTTGACCAGCCAAATGTCCGAATATCGTAAAGTATTGTCCAAAAAAGTGGTTAATCTTAACGCCGGCTTACAACATAGTCAATAGAGAAAAGCGGTATTTTTAGTTTTTCATGGGCGGCATCTTGGAACATCAGCTTTTTTTTAGTTTTTTGCTCCAAAACCAAAAATACGCAAAAATTACTAGTTTTTTGTCTAGTCTTACTGTAGTTTTAGATGACTTTAGTAGAGTTTTGCTACACTGATAGAAAAGGCGTCATATCGCTGATATATTTTGACATAAGTACTATGACAAGTGTCTTCGTTTTTGACCTCGCGACACTTTTCATCAGTCTTAACATCACTTGGTCAAATTGTCATCAGATAAAATTATGTCATTAATGGGATGACACTACGCATTACAGAAATGACGAATCGGAGTCAGCTTAAAATCTTATCATGTAAAAGCAAAATGTATTGAGTAAGAGAGAACACGGATACAAAATTTGACAAACGTAAATTTGAAAAGTAAATGTTTATTGTCTAAACCATTTTAGAGACTTATGTGTTCTCTTCACACCAGAGGTGCATTTGAAAAGTATATATTGAAGGTTGTAAAATTTTTAAACAATTACAAAATCAACGAAAATCAACTCAATGACAAACTATCATTAAATTGAGTCATTAGGATTGACTTAAGTCAAAGTGAAAAAATTTTAGTATAAACTTACCCGTTACACATGTTTGTTTCATGTTGTTTTATTTCACCCTTTGTTTACAGAAAAACTCTCAATTATAAGACACCAGCAGCATGCCCGATATGGTTTTCGTAATCACTCTACTTTGAAAATTTGATGTATTTAACTAGTTAATTAGTTAAACAAACAGAATATGGGAATTTTCGCTTCTTATTTTACTTTTTAAACACGAAAATAATGTTAATTATACACAAAATGTGGCATCGAATTGATGTCACTGTAGTCATAGCTTAGATGACGCATAAAATATGACAAACGTGTACGCTGGTGTTTGTCATTGGACTGATGTCGTGTTCGTAACGAACAGTTATCTGTACCTATCCGTTAAAACAATTTTGGTAATTTTAACGTTAATTTTGCGTACGTGTTTTTCCTTGAAGTTTTCTTTTAAAATATGACAACATTTGTATTATTATTAATTTTTTGAATTAACTGTTAAAAATCGATGGTGTAAATTACACTACACACTACAAGAAACGCATTACCAAAACTAAAAAAAAAAATTACTAACACTCTTGCAACAATTTTACATTCG
The DNA here is from genome assembly GCA_943735925.1 of Pollenia amentaria. NCBI lineage: Eukaryota > Metazoa > Arthropoda > Insecta > Diptera > Polleniidae > Pollenia > Pollenia amentaria. The sequence goes on along the minus strand of OX031009.1, from coordinate 202,080,786 downwards.
TTGCTCCTCTCTAACACATATGTTAGGGTATGTAACTCTTAAATTTTTTACTATAATTTTGTTATACGCTTGGCCTGTAGATTCTTGTAAAAAAATTTTAATTGTTAAAATTAAATACATATTACAAAAGTTATTTGTCATGCTAAGTTAAAAAATAAAAGTTAAGTATTTGGTGGTGACAATTAAGAGTAAATAATACCAAATATTAAAAATCCTGGTGATTTTTCAAGTATGTATGTGTGCATGTATGTATTCGGATTTTTAGTCACAAGTTAGTGAAAAAATAATATTTATTTATATGATCTACGAGAAATTAATTGGTAATGAGTACGTTTACCTCCGTTACAAAAGAACTTTTATAAATAAGATCCCAAAACGAAAGCCAGACCCATGTAAGAAAGGAACCTTATAGAGCAGGCATATAAATAACGTTACGTGGTCCCGCACCCACATCTATTATATACTTTAATGAAGCCTGCTTGATTATATTTTTTTAATAAAAATTATTTTTTAAAATTATAATAAAAAAAATTCATTATTTTATATAGGCTAGTGCTAACCAATTTTTACGTTATAAATAGCTAGTTAGTGCTAACCAATATTTACGCTATCACGAACTAGTTAGCGTGAACCATTATTTAGGCTATCATTGCCTAATAAAAAGCAGCAGAATAAGCAGTACAGATATCTGTTTCGTAGCCGAGCGGAATTAATTAGTAAAAGAGAGAGGCAAAATCACATGTACACAAGAGTTTCGGCCAGCTTCTTCATTTTGCTTTTAATAAACTTTAACCAATATATCCATCAGAACCACCTGTCATCTAACTAGTAAAATGACTGGAGTCTTCTTGTAGGGCACATTAACCAATAGGTAACCCATACGTGCTAAAATTATGAAAAATTCGTTACATCACAGATATCTATTTGTAGAAATTACGGGCAATTGTATTTGTTACTTTAGAAATTTAACTCAAAAATAAAAGAGCAGTCTAAGCGGCTACCGTTTGCCCGACTAAAGTCGCAATTTGGCCATTTTTTAGCGAGCTGCGTACTTTTGTGAGACTTTTATTTATCACCGACTTGTGCGACTTTTTTAATTTTGTTTTGACTTTTAACTCTTTTTATTGTAAAGTTTATCACAAGAAACATTTAATTTCCAGCAAATTTAAATTTTTCTTTTATCAAAAAAAAAAAAGAAAAAAAAAATAAGAACATTTTGCTTTGACTTTAAAAATAAAATTGATTTCTTTTATTCTTTAAAATAAGATTTATTTTTAAAACGAAAAGAAAATCTTAAAACGAAATGGAGGTAGAAATATGTGCTTAGAGGAAGAAGAACCCACTTAGTCTGAGACCGATAACGTTAACATCGTTGCAGGTCTTTCCGAGAAACGGAAAAATTTTGACAGTTCATTTGCGAGGGTATATCAATAAATATTTGCATAGATTGCGAGACTTTTAAGCGATATCATAAAAAGCCTTAATGAAAAAGCAGTTTCTGGAAATGAAAAAAGGCAATTGACTGTTTTGTTAAAATTTTTTTTTGTTTTATTATGCTTTTTATTAAAAAAAAAACGTTAAAAAAAGGTTTGCGGCTTTTATTTTCTTAAACGACTTTTTTGTGCGACTTTATTTTTATGAAACAACCTTTTGTGCGACTTTTCAAAAATTCCTAGCCTGAGTGTAAGTAAAAAAGTAATTTCACATCCTTTCATATCCAACTTTGTGTCTCCAACAATTTCTAAAGCCCCGTAATCTTATATAATATTTCTTTTAGGTTAAATAAAAAACTTTAAACTTAATTGAATGTTAAATAATGATTACAAAACTTGTATTACAATTATTTGATTCCCCCTCCAAATACAAAATGTACAATTTAAATATTTTTAACAATCAAATTTTTGAATGTTCCATCTATAAACCTCAACTTAACTAGAAAAAAGTACATAAAAATTCTTCTTCCTCATCAATATCGTCAGCCCAGTTCTATTGTCATCATCAATAGAAAAAAATTTGCTAACAGCAGCAGCGGCAGTGCCAGCCAGCATAAGAATCGTTTGTTGCAACCAGCCAGTAAAACAGAAGCTGCCACAATAACAATTTACTAAAACAAACTGTATTACAACGAATAACGATTTTTGTTGTATTTTTTTAGCTTTTCCGATTTTGCTTTACGTACATAAAAGGCAATACAAAAGACCAAAAGCCGTATTGAAATTGTACGAAAAATGTTCCTTAAAACTAAACTACGTTTTCTACTGCTTCTACTTTTACCAACAAATAAGAAGGAAGTATAAGACGACCAAAAGAAAAAAAACAGTAGCACAGCTGCGCATAATTCGCTGATTTTGTACATTTTTGGGTGAAATGAATGGAATATAATTCTACATACTCCTCTATACGAGTCAAGAGTCTACACCACGAATTGGTTTTAAAACCAATAATAGTTTTTCATAGTTAAAAAGAAAAAAAAATAATATATATATTTTCAAGTTATTTTTATTTTTTGGTGGAAAATGAGCAAGATATGCTTATGACGCGAAAGTTTCAATCCAAAAAATAAAATAAGTTAGGAAAAAAGAAGATATCAAAAAAAAAAGTTCTCTTTAACTTATAAATGGGGTAAAACTAGCATTTTAAAAATGTTTCTTCTATTACTGAACAGCTTAAGTTCAATAAAAATTTCAAATAAAACACAGTGTGTTTCTAGATTGGTATAATGGGACCAACGAACTATTTTTTAACGGTCTTATTCATAAAATAAGACCGTTTATAAAGAGTTTATAAAACGAAATTTCTTTAGCCCATTCCTGCCTAATGAGTATCTAAATACCAAAAAAAAAAAGACAGTAAACAAATTATAACAAAGGCCAGTGCTCATGTTCTGTAACTCTCGCTTCGAGAAACTTTTCTTTTCGATTGAAATGCGAGAAATGAAACAAAAATACCATAAATTGAAACAAACAACTGTTTTTCTCACTTAACTGCGTCCAAGGCGAATTCATTTATCGGGTGGCGTTGAAAGCACAGCTTTAATGCTTTGCCTTAGGAATGGCGTGAGCACGCTCTCCTCAACCACGAATAGCTTGCGTTTAACAGTGACATGGCCGCTGATCAGTATTGGGAAAAAGCGTTTAATTTAAAAAAAAAAACTTTTAATGAGCCCATGCTTAAATTTTAGAAAAAAGTAGTTTGTTTAACATTTGTACTTCTATTCTCGAAGGCATGTGTGGAGAGAATTTTTAGCTTACTAAAACTTGTTAAGACTGATCATCGATACCGACTCAATACTAATACAATATCAGCTTTAATAACGGTGAAAGAAACCATTAAAGTTGCATGTACACGACATGTTTTTTACATATGACTTGTCAAATTTTCCACTGCAAAATACATACATGTCGTGTGTTACCTTTAAAACATTGCATTTGTACAAGTCAGACGCAAAGTCATCTGACAAAATTTCAATTCGAGCGTGCTCTATTTTCTTCTGACAAACCATCTGACATCAGCTGTGTCAGAAATCTATGCCGGGAAGAAACCCGCAGCGGCGGGGCATTGTTGACGGAATCATTAGCCGGCTTAAGTTAATATTTTACAATACCGATATATGTATAATCATTTCACCATTGAATAGAAATTATGTACATATATAAATAAATACGCATGATTATAATATCCTAAATTGGTATATTCGAATTTAAAGAAAAAAAAAATGTTTAGATGGCTGAACTTTTTTACGGCGCAAATAAAAATTTTTGTGGCGGCAGCACGCTATTTTTAAACCAAGAACTACTTCGGTTTATTCCATAACTACAGAGAAAAAACATAGACAATGTCAGAAGCGAATTACATGTACGTTTGAGACCAAATGTTATTAACTTTCTGTAAAACCGCAGTTTTGACAGACATTCACAATTACATATGACTTGAAAAGTTGACAAGTCAGATGTAAAAAACATGTCGTCTACGGGCACCTTAAGGATGTTTGATTCAACATACGATCCACCTAAATCGATGATGACTAGTAGTGCGAAGTTGTTCTGAGGAAATATGAACATATTTTTCATTTCCAGGGAATTTATATGAACTTTTTGATGTAATCGCCTTAGTATAAACCCTTTAATTCAAGACTCGTAGCACTTAGAGACACTTACTAGTTAACCAAGCCCCGCCCCCAAAGTTATAGGGCAGTAGTGGGCAATATGCATACGGAGGTTGCCATTTATAATTTAAGCCTTGCCAACGCTGAGTGTTGGCAGCTGCCATCTAATGTTTAGAATTTAAAGTTTACATAACCATTTTTTTTACAAGTGTTATTTTTTACTTAAAAATTAGAATTCCCAATTTAAACTAAATTTAGTTGGTCCCCTTTAGAATGTACTTTTTGGGAAAAGAACGTCTATATATTTGTTAGTTCGTTAGTGAAGCTTTGTATATATTGGTTTCGTTTTATACATACATACATACACATTTCTTTTTTCATATTGGCTTTAGCTGGGCTATCAAATAGCACACACATACAGTTGGCTGTAGCAGCAGCTTTTGCGAATGCTATTGCTAGTTAAGCTTAGTAAAGCTAAACTAACAACTATTCCATATTGCAATTTGTACAAATTACCATTTTTGGCAATTGCAACCAAAACTAATCGAATTACAATATGCTAAGTGCCAAGAAGGTCAGTTAAAACCATTCAAATGAAAATTGGGAATACAAACGAAATGGAAAAAAAGTCGAAGAAATATCGTAACCAAAAAATATAAATTCAAAAAAAACTTTTTTTTTAAATCAAACGACTTCTTTTTTTTCAGTTAAAGATTTTAAATGAAACTTTCTGGTTTAAAGTCACCATATGGGCCTTTTGTATAAGGAAAATATAACAAAACGTTAAACGCAAACGAAATTCCTTAAGGAAAACAAGGAATTTATGCTTTAATTACATACTTTAAAAACCACAAACGATAAAAACTTAAAAAGACAGCTTTAAAAGTTAAAGATGTATAGAAAACATTAAAAAGACAGCTTTAAAAGTTAAAGATGTATAGAAAACTTTACAGGTTTAGGGAGTGATTTTTATTGAACCAAGAAAAGATTTAAGAGCCTCAACAATGAGATTTAAGAAGAAGAAATATATTGGTAGTACGAGATAAATGTTTCGCTTAAAGATCTGTTGTCTTAAGCATCTCTTTCTTTTCACCAGATACAAAATCTCTTTAAACCATACAATAAATATTTTCTAGACATTTTCGCACATTTTGCCAACGTACTTTTTTTTTTTTAACAATAAAGTAGCAAAAAACAAAACCAAAATTATATAAAAAAAATAAGAGAGAAGAAAGAAGATGCTTCATTGATTTTGGCATTAAACATGCAACAGGCTGGCAGGCTGACATTAAGAAACCAACGAGTTTAATCGTCAAGTTGGCCAACATAAATATTTTTATGTTGTAAATTTTCATGACAAATATTCACTTCACTTTGAAGGCCTTCAAATATGCCAATAACAACATTGTAACCGTTGACCAAACATCAAGTTGGACAGACAAAACCATTTCTTAACTATACACGTCACAATGGTCTGAAATTCATAAAAGTTAGTTGAATCCAGTATATAAAATCTCTGTGTAAATTAACCCTGCGGGAAATATGTGTCAATTGTTCCAGCAGACTGGTCCTGGGATTTGTGAAAATAGAACAGGTACAAAAAACAAGAACTCATGACCAGTGAAAGGAGAACCAATCCTTTAACTGGTTTATGAATTACAGTACAGTAGACCGACTCAAGTTGTATGGAGCAGAAAAAAGTGTTTCAGTTACCCCTCTGAAAAAAAAGCTTGATATGTTTTATGATGATTCCCAAAATATTTTGGTTCTAGCGTTGACCATCCGTGAGCTGGACCATTTTTAAAAAAGGTATTTTTTCAGTGTTTCGAATTTTTTTGTACTTTGCTCCAAGACGACATAAATAAAATTTGGTATCATCGAAAAGAGTTTTTGAAGCAGCACCCAATGGTATATAAAACTTGACCACTTGCTACCTACGAATTGAGATATTAAGCTAAATACTTATTTTCGTTTCGGGGTTTTATACAAATTCTACGTATGTTCTGCTTTTCAAACTGAATCTGTTTTAAAATAATGTTAATTTATTTATTCACCGGTAACACATTTTTTTGGGACTTTCTAAAATTTGGTTCTTAAATTTAGTTCTAAGACTTGTTTTATTGAAATAATACTCCATTGTAGTAACTAAAGCCTCTAGTACACGGCATGTAAAAAGCCACATGCGCATGTGGTTCTGACGTAATTTTGACGTCATCACACAACACGCAATGCTTATTGTGGCTTTGCATTGACGTCAAAATTACGTCAGAACCACATGCGCATGTGGCTTTTTACATTCCGTGTAATAGAGGCTTAACACTCAACACGTTCATTGAGAATACATGTGTGACTTGTCATATGTTAGCAATTGCCCCCCTTTAATGTAAAAGTGATAGGTCGCATTCATATAAATTGAACCGGACCCTATCACCAAAGACCTATCACGAGACTAGGGTGTTCAGACGATTAATTCTTTTTCGATTAATCGAACAATTTAGACGATTAATTGTTCGATTAACTTAAAATTGCTGATTTCGATTAAAGGATTAATCGAAGAATCTATACCCATTAATCGAATAACAATACATATATGGTTTTTCTGTGAAATGTATAATTTTTTACAGTTTTAAGTCAAATAAATAAACCAAATGTATGTGTCCGTTGGAATAAAAAAAAGCAGTCATGTTTAGAGAGTAATTCACATACATGGGCGTACTTCTAAGTGAAAAATTATGCAGTAATCCGTTAACTTTTACTTATTATTGAAACAAATGCAAAAAAATATATTTGACCCTTGAGCCACACGTTCAATAAATCACTTTCAAGTTGTTCACCAAAACTGCTTGTCAAAACAGCAGTGTCACAGTCTGCACTCAATTTGATAGTCTATTTCATTTTAAAAATGCCTTTGAACAACTCAAAACAGTATTTAAAAATGCCCCCGACGAAGAAAGAACTAAACAAAGTAGCATAACTCAAAGTATTTTGTAAAAAGAGCACAAGAATTTTTTAGAGCACAATTTTTTTTTTAATAAAGCACATTTATTTTTTAAAAAATATATTTTTTATAAAGAAAGCACCAAAGTTAACTTGTGGTCAGTTGTTAAATTGAACGTAAAATTGGCAAACAAATGTAAAGGGAAAATTGAGAGCAATCTCGTGGTCAATTTAAAAAGTGTGAGTGCGGTAGTAAAAAAAGTGATAGAGTATAGCAAATTAAGAGGAAAGATAAAACTTGATCGTATGACGTCGCTCGATTTCCATTCGTATTGGCTAATGATCTCAAACTGACTGACTCAAGAAAGTTGTTTTTGAATTGCAAAAAAGTTTGCGAGCATTAGGGAGTTATACATATGTATGCCACAGATAGACTACGTCATCAAACAGGAAATCTTGCGCATGGCGTAATCTTTATTTTGATAATGCTTAGATTATTGCCAAATAAAATAAGAGCTTGCTCTGCTTGTTTCATAAGCGAATTTTAAGAATTTAGAATAAGAGAAACGATCGCGAGTGAAAACTTAGCAGACGAACTAAAGCATAGAAAGATTTAAATTGAAACCATTGCGGAATTATGTAAACAATAAAACAATAAAATTTTTCTTTGGCTGAACTTAAGTACTGTTTTTTCTTCTGCGCTTACACGCAGCAAAGTGCATTTTTTTACCATCAAACTTAACTGTTTCGGAGAAAATGGTTCCCAGTATGGACGGGGCCTAAGAACGATTATGAAGAACTTTCAACAAAGACGTCATTGAATTTTAAAATTATAAAGTTATTATAAGTTTTTTAAAGTGTCTGTTTGTTGTAGATAATCTGACTGTAGCAAAAATGGAAAGTTAGAAAAAAATATGGTTTAAAGTAACCATATTACAAGAGAAAGATGCATTTTAACAACGTTATTATGGTTATATATAACCATAATGTGTTTCAAATTAACAGTAACTGGACAGTGTGACACACAAAAAAATAACATTGTTCACCCAACTGATTCTTGAAGAGGGGGAAAAAAGATATATGTACGTATATCAGCGTTTTAAAAGTTTACGTCTGAAACTCAGTTTATGTCCTATTTAAAGTCGAACCCTTGTGTAGTAAAAAAAACGTAGAAAGTCGTGTGATACTAAGGTTTTTGGTATATAGTGTCTTCAAAAGATTTATTCACAACATTACAAGCAACTTTTTGTTGGTTTGCATTTACCCCCTAACTCTTCTGGAAATGGTTGTTTTTGCCATTTTTTTTATAAAAAAGCAAAAATCACCCTTAAAACAGTGGTGTATGTAGTTGAAATACTTCGCGAAAATATTTGTCATAAAATTCTACTATAGATCTCCGAACACACTTAAGTCACAAATTCAACTTTAATACCAGAAATAAGCAAAAACTTAAAAGATGGTTTGGTGTTAATTATATCTATTTTATTTTAGTACGGCACTATTTTGACAAACACAGCAGGTGGAGTCAGCATGTTCACCTGGGTGAGAATGCTGCACCCTCTAAATAGGCCGTAAACCGAGTTATAGATGTAAACTTTTAACATGGCGATACACGTATATCTTTTTTTTAGACCCCTCCACAAGAATCAGTCGGCAGAACATTGTTGTTTTAAAATTCATTTTGTTGTATAGTGTAATTTGTCCGAAATCAACCATAATATGGTCAAAATTACCCATATTTTAGTCAATATAAACAATAATATTTTCCAAATTTACAATGTTTTTATTAAAATTAGCCATAACATGGTCAAATTGTTCATAATTTATTTAAACATACCCATATTATGGTCACAATTAACAATAATTTTGGTCAATGTAAAACGTGTTATGGTTATATATTTCAGCCATTTTTCCATTTTTCTTCTTAAGTCAAGCTGTAATTTTATTTCGTTTTTTTTTAATTCTGTTACAATTCATGTTATTTATAGTACTATGATTATTTAGATTCTTAAGCTATTTTCCAGCCCACGTCAGCAGCCTTCTTTCCATTTGACTGGTTTGTACTTTTACAAGAATTTAGATATTTATTTTAATAACTAAAAGAAAAAGAATGCGAGAATTTTATGCAAATAAAGCAAGTATTTGAAAAGCATTTAACTACTGTAGAGATAAAAACAATCGTCATTTTGTTACTTTTTAACATATTTTTTTTAAATTTGAAATTAAACATACAGTTAGGCAATTTACAAAGTGTTCTATTGTGTCATATTTGCTATAATTTATGAATTTGACATTCACAAAATTATAGCAATTACAACCAATATGACACAATATAACACTTTGTGAATTGCCTAAATTTTTTAAAATATGTATTATAATATCAAACATATTATTGTTATTATTAACTATGACATCTTTAAAGACAACCATAACATGGTTGTGGATTTTGGATGGAGGAATTTGACCATAATATGGTTGCTGCTGACAATAATATGGTTAAAGTAATAACATAATCTGTTTAAGTGTATGGTTGCATTTAAATTTCATTAAAACATTATACTGTTGGATTCAGCCATATTTGAAGTTACAAGGGAGGTAAAAAATTTAAAGTTAAATAAAAACAAAACTGTATTAATCGTAAAAAAATTTATGTTAAAAGCAACTATAATTTGTTTGTTGCCATAGAGGGAACATAATATATTTTTTTAAACTAAATTTCGACTATGTTTTTTCTTTGCGTATAGACGACCAGGCACTTACTTAAATCCAAAATTTAAGACTTTTAGAAGAGAGCAACTTTTAAGAACCTTAGGAAAATAATTTGTCTTGATTTTATTCATTTTAAGAACTCTGGGTGTGTTTACGAAGGTGATATTGCAGCGAAAAGTCGAAGATTCACAAAGACTTCGAATTGGAAGTATTTTGGGAAATAATTCCGACAAACACATGGATTACTAATCATCTAAATTTAAATATATTCTACTTTAAAGCAAGCACACTTTTTGCAGTGACTTGACAAGCTATTTTTTCATTAGAAATTATACTTTAACAGCAAGCGGAGCAAAACTTGTTCGTTTTACCAAAACTCTTAATATAACCTTTTAACACTTCTTAGTCCTATTTTTTCAGAATTTCTTTAATAAATAACCCATTGTGCCTAGATATTTAAAGTGTACATATATCAATGTTTTTTTATTATTATTTTTTTGCTACTGCATCTTTATTGTTTTAGGTACAAGTATGAAACCAAAAACGCCCTTAAGTGGATGAGACAAAACCTACAAAAAAAGACTCATTGAAAATACGCATAATAAACGCGTATATGTAGAATAGTATACGATGGTAAATTAATAATTATATCGAAATTTTAACCAAAAAAAATCTTAGATACTGAACACGCAGATAACCTGACTTAATAAAACAAAAGAATATTTACTCACTTTCGGTAAATCTATTTTTCAGAGCTTTTATAGAATGTTTTCCTCTTTTTCAGAGCTTTTAAGAATATTTTCCACACAATTAAAATAAGATTTTTAAATACCAAGAATTAAAATAAATGATACCCTACAAGATCAAATGTGATTAGTGTTGTTATTTGTAACAACTAGAATAGGCAGAAACATTTACCCAGCGGGAAAACTCAGAAGACCTTCTTGCTTCAGGCCTTATTGAAGGCGTGCTTAAAATTTCTTTTGATCCAATTACCTTCCTGATCTAACGGATAAAGAAGGCCTCATAGAAGGTCTCGGCTCCTTTGTATAAAAGATAAGATATACCTTCCACACTCGCTTCTATGAAAAGGGAGAAGAGTAGGAGTAGCATTTTTTATTTTGTGTTTTGCCAAAGCAACAGTAAAATAAAATTTGTTTTATTCAGTTTCCATTCTTATGTACCCCGCAATGACAACGTGTGTAAAAAAGATATGAGTATGGAATGGAGCGAAAAGGCCTTGTACATCTAAAAGGAGGAGTACAGAGGCCTTCTAGAAGGCAACCGTACTCCTTCTTTTTCCCGCTGGGTATATGCCGTCCACATTGCTCAATACTAAAAACGGCTTATTTTATTTTAGAATTCAAAGGCGTTAAAATTTGTTACTAATACACAAAATCAACTCGCATATGTGTAAGATAAAGTAATAAGGGTTTTCACGATAGATATTGTGCGAATTTGTAAAGTTCTATTATGACCTGTGCCATGATGTTATCACCTTTTTAACTAGAAGGTGAAGCCACGGGACTTCATTAAATTTAATTTTCATAAAATTATTTTTATGAAGAAAGGAGTTTTACAATGAAAACATGGGTTCAATTCCCAGCTCACTCAAGAATCATAAATTATCAATAAAATTTAATTCATTTCATGTTGTAAAAATTCCGTTATATAGGACTTGTGTGCAGTGGAGTGGCGGTGTGTTGTAGTGGTTAAAGTGCTTGCCTACAAAACCAAGCACGAGACTTAAAAATTAAGTTTATTTAATCCCACTCCAAACAATACATTCAAGAAGTCCCGTGGCTTCACCTCCTCCTTAAAAAGATGATAACATCATGGCGCAGGTCCGGTAGCCGCAATTCTCTGGAAAAAAGGTAGGAATCAAAGACTATCAGGGGTCACCAACACTACACCAAACACTCGGCGGGCGTTGTTTCTGGGCAACGACTGATAGCAGCCCTATTATCTTAGGACCTACTACATCAGACCAATCATCTACTTAGCTGTAACAACAACCAACTAACGAAACATAAATAAGTCAAAATAAAAATACTGAATGGATCGATACTCCAAGAACAAGGACAGTGAAACCTAACATGGGAAGACGCGAAAACAACTGCAACAAATCGTGTAAGATGGAGGTGCTTTGTGGAAGCTAAATGCTCTTAAAGGCAATGGAAAAAATGTGCATTTTTGGAACTACGCAACACAAAATTTTGCCACGACATAGAAGCTATCGTAAAAGTCATTGTCGCCAAACTTTTTATCAACACCAGCATTCATAAAATAGTTATGGAATTAAGAGCTATTCTCGGGAGCCGTATTTGTATGGGGGCTAGGGTCAAATATGGAACGATTTAAATAAATTTTGTTAGGATGATTAAGATTGCAATTGTAGGGGAATATAAGAAAAGCTAAACTCACTGTTTATTGTTGTTGTTTTGTTAAAGATTTGATATTGTTACAAGTAAGACCTGAGTGTTTAAAATTCTTATTCGCTTTACAGTTTTATTTGTGTAATATAGCTTTTCTAAAGTCTTTCTTAAAAGTTTTCGAACGATCTGGCCTAAGTAACCAGTGAAATCCGAATAGAAACTAACATTCCCTCAACAATAAATTTTAGTGTATTTATCAAAAATAAAAATTGGGAATTAAGTACAAGCAAAGAAAAAACATGGTTGTGTTAAACATATTCTAAGAGCAACATATTATGATAAGATTGATGATTGTAGTCAACATAATGCGATTATTATTGGATCATATTATGAACAAATATATTCGTTATATTATGGTCGCAATTATTTATAAATTATTTTATGGAATTTCTATTCCTTTTCTCTAAAATAACTCAAAACAATGGTCAATATTTTTGTACCATTTTCAAACAATATTAAAATTTTTTTAGCATTGATATTTTATTTTGTGACACTTTACAATTTTTTTTCCTACAATTTTCTTATTTTTTAATTTCTTTAAACTTGGTTATTTAATGGGTATTTTTTTACATTGTTTAACCAATGAATAACAAATTATTCGATAGGCATATGTAAAGCAAACGACACAACTGATGCAAAATTATTTTACAAATGGCGATAACAAAATATTATTGGAATAATGATATCTTAAACATATTATGAGTACACGTATAGAAAATTATCATGTTATGGCTATTTAATATCATTAAATGATTGTGAAGAATATAATATGTTTTGAAAGTTATTATTATTTAGTTGTTATAAAAATAATTATGTTTCAGTGAACCATACTTAAATTTATAATTGCGAAGAACATTGTCATGTTTACAGTAACTATAATATTGTTGATATTAAATAAAAATAACAATATTTTGTCTACGACAACAATATATTGTTACAATAAACATAGTGTTGTTACCGTAACCATGCCCAACCATATTTTTTCTCCGCGTGTACGCCATAGAGAAATCTTATTATGCAATAAAATAAGTTTGGACCAAATTTAATCTTGGGCGCCCTATGCTCCAGTGGGAGTTAAAGGAACATATATATTAGGGTGGCAGCTAAATTTCAACTTTGGATTTTCAACATCTCCCGGGCGGAATATTGTGCCACATGGTCTAAAACTGATGTGGAAAAAATTTCAGCCAAATCGGATAACTGTAACCCGTGCCCCTTTGAGGTCAAAGTTCAAATGATAAAAAAAAATTTCCATTCATTTTTTTTAATATTAGTTTTCTTTATTAGCTTATTAACGACAAAAAATCTAATTTCGATCGGACAAGATTTTCAGTTTCTAAAAAGACTCCGAAAAAAAAATTTGAGGCTTGTTAGGGGCTTACTCCAAAAAATTTTAAAAAAAAATTTTTTTTGAGTTTTGATAAGCACACATTAAAGATTTTTTGTTGCTCTTAATACCAGGTTTTTTTAATTTTTTTTAAAAAATTTTTTTCGACATCGCATTTTTGTTTTAAATTGGGGTAAAAAACTGGAAAAATGCAGTTTTTGGCCCTATTTAAGAGCATGATTACAATGTCCCAGAAAGAAAAAAAATGATAGATTTGGAATATGTATTATCAAGAGAAGCAAACAAAAGCTATTTTGTAAACTTTTAAAAACTAAAAAAAAAATATTTTTTTAAGAGTATGTCTGTCTCTTTAGGTTGTACAAAATTATAGAAAACTATATTCAAAGGAAGCAAATTTACTAAATTTAAGGAATGATTATATTTGAATCTTCAATGCTTATAAAAATTAATATTTTTTTTTTATTATAGATTAACGTTTTTCTTTTTAACATTTATTTTTGCATGTTGTAGGGTAAGTATTTAAGAAATTTTGATTTGGCTTATTAGCGACATTTGTATTAGCTTATTAACGACAAAAAATTTCATTTCGATCAGACAAGGTTTTCAGTTCCAAAAAAGACTCAAAAAAAAAAAATATAAAATTGAGGATGGTTAGGGGTTTACTCCAAAAAACTTAAATTTTTTTTTAGCTCTGACAAGCAAACATTAAAGATTTTACGTTGCTCTTGATAACAGTTTTTCTTTTTCTTTTTTTTTGGTGACATCGAAGTTTTGTTCTAAATTGGGGCCAAAAGCTGCAAAAATTGAGTTTTTGGCCCTATTAAAAAACAAAATTACGACGTCACAAAAAATGTTTAAAAAAACCTGTTATTAAGAGCGACAAAATATCTTTAATGTATGCTTGTCAAAACAAAAAAAAAAAAAAATTTTGAAAATTTTTAAGAGTAAGCCCCTAACAAGCCTGAAATTTTTTTTTCAGAGTCATTTTTGAAACTGAAAATCTTGTCCGATCGAAATAAAATTTTTTGTTGTTAATAAGCTAATAAAGCTTACTAATATTAAAAAAAAAAAAAAAAAAAATCGAAAAAAAAATGTTTTGCTTGTATGGAAATTTTTTTTTTTATCATTTGAACTTTGACCTCAAAGGGGCACGGGTTAAAGTTATCCGATTTGGCTGAAATGTTTTCGACATCAATTTTAGACCATGTGGCACAATATTCCGCCCGGGAGACATCAATATTAATACAAAAAAATTGCTCCATACATTTCGCTGCCACCCTAATATATATATATAAATTTAATCTAAATACCGACATAAGATCGTTTATTGGCACAAAGGTTATTTTCAGACAAGCAACTTTTATGGGAGCTATGTAAAATAACGGATCGAATCCCACTATTGCAACAGTAAGAACCCGTGTACCAAGATTCTCCAAATTGAGACCCGTAGTATGCCACCAGGTTAACATAGACAGCCAGCCAGTCGGAAGGACATCGTTAGATCGTTTCAAAAAGTGATTATAAATTGATCGGTATACTAAAAGATCGGTATAGGACCGATAGTTTAATGTATAACACACAACACAATAAATGCTTAATACACTATTGTTTTGTGGGTTAAAAAATATAGAGGGTTCCAAAGGGTTTTTAATAAAATATCTTCAGAGCAACCCTCGTATGTTTATAATTCTATAAAACTATGTATGTAGAGTAGACATAGCCATATATACATATGTATATTTTAAGTATATATGTGTATGTATCTTCATATAAGTATGTGCATAAAAAAAGCAGGAAGGAAAGGCATGTAAAATGTTCTTCAAGTATGCATTCAAACTATTTTCAGGAGAATGTCGTGTGCTGCAGCTACTGCTTTCTGGCTGCCAGGCTGTGGCAGTTTCTTTGATTTTACAATTCAACAGCATTGGCACACACACACATAAAATAATTCTACTTTTTTCCATTTTATTTTGGTTGTTTTCGAAAAAGGGAAAAAATCTTTTTTCATTAGCTGTATTTGAGGCCCTTCAGTGCAGGACAAGTTATACTCTTGGCCTGCTAAATGCGTAGAGCATAAGGTGCGGTATAATGTTTTTTTTTTTGTTTTTTTTTTTAATTTTTCCGCTTTAGTATTGTTTTTAGTTTTTATAGAACTTGGAATATGTTGGTCTAAACATTCCACTATAACAATTCAACGTTGACGACGACAATGTGTATTTTAACTACAAGATCATAGTTATTTTTCGTAGTTCGAGGACAATAATGACTAGCCAGTCGTTCGATTATGCTGTTACTGCTGCTGCAGTTGATAATAAATACACATTCGCTAAGCGGTAGATATACTTTTATGCAGACTAGGGTTTGCAAACTGATGCAAGTCCATCTTAATCGCACAATATTGCTGCGATTACAATAAACTTCGGATATCCAAAGTAAGAAATCTTAGATAGGCATTTCAAAGTTTTATAAATATTTAAAACCGGATGATGCAAAAGACATTGCAGCCATTTTAAAAATGTACATTTCCCCGTTTTGGTATTTCTGCCTTAATAAATTAAAAAAATATAAATAAATTTATAAAAATTAACAATTCATTTAAGAAACTGAAGTCAAAATGAAGAGCAAATTCTATGAGTTACATTGTGCTATTAACAGCACGATTAACTAAACATCGCGTTAACAAACCCTTTTTTAAGCGTAATCGAAATGATGAAAAATTGCGATGAAATGCAAACCCTAATTCAGACTAATACACGCACTTCTTCTAGAAACAAACTAACTAACAAACAAACACGATCACTGGACTTGTGGCCTTTAAGGAAAAAATGTTCAGTTAATTGCAGTCAACATTGCTGAATTTACTGAGAGGAACAGTGGGATGAGAATGCTTTAAAATTGGGTATAAAATCAAATGAGTCTATTCTTTACCATTGCTAATATATAAAGCTCAGTCTAAAAACTCCAAAATTGGTATTGTTGCGATAACTGGATGAAAAGTAATTTAAGCGACATACATATCACACTTGTTCAACAAAACTGTATTAACTCAAAATTTTTAGTAGAGGAAAAACACTTTTTAAAAAGGATTCAAAACTGCACGATATTTTTCCAGCGGGAAGATATGAATAGAACGTGTCAATTTTTTCCTAAAATTTAATAAAATAAAAATTTTTAATTCATATATTATACTGTTGAACAAGTGCGATATTGTAGATATTAAGTCAGCTTAAGTTTTGAAAATCTTATTTAAGGATACTTTATAATAATACACAAGTGCTAAAATGCTTCCCCGATCTAATTATGGTTTGAAAACTGTAAAAAAACCATAACAACTTATCAAGACAGGGTTCTATTTTCTCAAAACACGTAAGACTTGTGTGATAGTGTGAAGTACCTTTAAGAATGACTTGATTTTAGTATTGTCGTCATAAACTCCTCTTGGGTTATTAAAAGCGCTATTTTACAAAAACTTACGCAAAATTAATTTGAATCGGATTCAAAATAAAGGGTGTTTTTATAGAGGTATAACATTTTTAAAAGGGAATAAAACAAAGATGAATTCTTTCAATTGACATGAAATTTTTCTTTATTCGAAAGATAATCTTTTGGCATTATAATTTTAATATGATTTCTGGCTGGATCGCACGTAGTCTAATTTGGAGGGTCAATTTTCGATGACTTTTTCCACGCGGCGAATTTTGTCCACCAGGTGAAGTAGTCTATCGTTTCGGGCTTATCGGCGTAGACTAGTGACTTCCTATATATCCCCACAGAAAATAGTCTAGCGGCGTTAAATCACACTATCTTAGAGACCAATTCAAGGGCCGGAAATGTAAAACTATGCGTTTACCTTCAATAAACCAATTGTGGCACGAGCTGTGTGACATGTTGCGCCGTCTTGTTGAAACCACAGCTCCTGCACATCAGGTTGTTAAATTGATGAAAGAAAAAGGCAGTAATCATGGCTCTTTAGCGGTCACCATTGGCTGTAACGTTCTGATCTGCATCGTTTTTAAAGAAGTACGGACCAGTGATTCCACCAGCCCATAAAGCACACCGAACAGTCAGTATTCCTGGATGTTACGGTGTCTCAACATACACTTAAGGATTATCATCACTCCAAATGCTGCATTTTTGTTTATTAACGTATCCATTCAAATAAAGAGAGCTTAATTGCAAAACAAAATTCGCTTATGCAAATCGGGATCAACGGCAATCTTGATTTGGGCCCATTCACCGAATCCACCCTTGCTGGGCGATCGTGTCTATTCATATTGAAATGCCAAACCAGTGATGGAAAATTTAAAAATTGAGATGGGACTAACCACCAAGCGAAAAAGTACTTTATTCAACATTTTGGTACCTTTTACTTAAACCTATTTTTTATTAAAAAATATACTAAAAATTCATAAAAATTCCAAAAAAAAATTAATTAATTTTAATAAAAAAAATATAAAATTTTGGAAAACAAGCTAAAAATTAATTCATTTAATATATACATATGTAACTGCAAATGTACATACACAAAAAAAATCAATGTAAAATCGTCGAAAACGAGGTTGGTTTTACATTTTTCGGTAGAGATTTAAATTTATAGTTATTTCATGTTAATCTTACATGATAAAACAATAAGTTGCGAACAACAGGTTTTCTTTTAAAATAACTTCACTTCATATGAATTTAACATTCCAGCAAAGTTAGAACAACGTGAAATTGATATTGAAATAACACTACGAATCACGTTGAATTATTTCAAGTTAAAACAACGTGAATTTAATGGCAAATGAATTCAATTTGAGTGTGAAATACCAAAGACCCCATATTTTTCTTTGTTTTAGAATGATTGTGAACACTTTACCCTGAACTAGAGAGAGAGAGAAAGAATATCATTATTTATATTCCCGTTGCACTTTGTTGTTTTTCCCGATGTCTTCAGAAGAACTCACAGTTAAAATAAACCAGCAGAAAAGGCCCGATATGTTTTCGTCATCATTCTACTTCGAACATTTGATGTATTCAACTAAATAATTATAAAGAAAACTAATACGGGAATTTTTCTTCTTTTTAAATATTTAAATAAAAAAATTCATGTTTTTCTTCTTGTTGTATAGTTGCTTTTTTCGCACCAAACGCGTTAAAGAGGATTTTATGGATTCAATATTAAACAATGTTATATTAAGATTATTCATTCAAAATTAATATGAAACATTGATAATTTTAAATAAAGTCCATACTTTAGCAGAAAAAAGTACTATGATTTTCAATCAGCATTGCGCCTGGTTAATTTGACATTGGTAATTTTTTCTGTGTTTATGTATGTACATATACTTTCTAGAAATGTATAAATGTTTACCCATTGCAAGCAGCCTCCATTTTTTGCAAAGTTTCAATGAATCGTTTTATTTTCATTCTTAATTTCCGAGCAAAAAGTTTATTACATATGTATTTTCTAGTGATTAAAAATAGTGAATACATACTATGATGTTATACAGTTATCGAAACCATGTAGTTGAAACGCATTTAAAATGTCATTGGTGCTTGAAAAATATAAATATTTTTACAACAAAAAAATATGGACAAAAAAGAACAATGAATTGTATGTGTATCCTGTATGTAATTGGCCCGTAGAATATTTTGTCAATGTTTAAAAAAGTCGACCTAGATTTCTTTACAAGCATAAAAACTGTATTTATTAAAAGAAAAAGTACTGAAATAGTACCATAGTACTGAATTTTCCATCACTGTGCCAAACCAACCCAACCATAAATCACTTGACAGCTGACAAAATGGCCGCCAATTAAAAAGGTGTCGCCAACTTAAAGTTATATACCTCTTAAAAAACACCCTGTAGATAAAATAACATATGTATGTTTTATTAAGTATGTTTTCGTAATATCAGTAAATGGGAAAGCTAAAACACCAAAAACTAAAAATTAAATGAAATTTAGAATAAGTTTTATTGCTCAAACTTGTTTAAAATATATCATCGCTGGAGATTGTCTCATGACAAATGATACTTTTAGGAGCTTAAGTGGCAAGCTATCTTCAGGAATAGATAATGTACCAAATATTATATTGAAAAATATTCCGGATCCAATGCTCCTTAAATATTGCACTCTTTTTAACAATATGTTAAACAACTCTTACTTTCCTCACGCTTGGAAAAGAGCCAAGGTAATAGTCTTGCCCAAAAAACACAAAGATCTGAGTAACCCAAAAAATCTACGTGCAATTAGCTTGCTTCCAAATATAAGCAAAGTACTCGAAGTTTGAAGAAACATTAACATAACACGAATATGCAAAAAACTATGTTTAATAAATGACAATCAATTCGGGTTTAAGCACAAGCATTGAACCATTGATGCGATTCACCGAATGGTTTCAAATGTTTACTGAACCTTGAAAAAATCTTTATGTACCGGTGCGTGTCTTATCTATTTCGAAAAAGCGGTGGATAGTATTTGAACACCAGGCCTAATAAATAAATTAATAACATACAAATTCCCCTTAAATTTAATAATACTTATTCATAATATGCTAATCAACAAATCCTTTGTTGTTTGTAATAACAGCAAAGTGAGTTCAAAAAGTTTTATTATTGTAAATGGCTAACAACAAGGCACGGTTAACTCCCCAATTCTTTTTAACCTAAATATGGGAATTTCATGTCAAGTGACACAACTTTTGAAATCGATGTCTTCCGATTTAAGGGTAGTTTAGTAGGGAGATCGAACGGTTATTATTCGACCGGTTTTAACCGGTTATTTAAGCTTTGCCCAATTCGGGTATTTTAAAATATCCATTTTTCGAATATCGAATAAACCGGTTATTATGGTATAATAAACCGGTTACTTTAATAATGTGTAATTTATATACATTCTCCTTACTCTTGTTGTATATGTACCCGTAATTTAAGTTTTTTTCTAATTGGATATTGGACAAACTTAAACTTTTTATGAAGAATGTCAAAACAATATGTAACAAAAGTCAAAAAACATTATGAATAATGTAAATACAAATTGCTTTTAAAATCGTATTAAAGAGTATTCTAAATTTTATTATAGATTTGATTTCTAGAGATATTTCGAACTGGACTAAAAAGACAAGGTTAGGTGCTTGAAATGCCTTAAAATGATAAGTTGCAAAGGGGTTTCCACGTCACGATTTATAAATCACCTTCGACATGAAATCCCCCATATACATGATCTCTTAAATAAAGTTAATAACAGTATTGGTTTCGCTGTCGACATAATTATTTACCATGCTGATGATAAAATCGAAAAAATAAATCCAGGTCTTCAAAATTATTTTAATATTGTCGAAAATTATGCTACCGATTGGAAAATGAAAATTAACAATGGCAAATGTGAGACCATCCTGTTTCGCCCTCCAGTGGGTAAATGTAGTAATAATGTTAAAAAAAAATTGGAAGTTATTTGGTATTAGAACCACTGACTGAACCCAATAGCCAAATGGTTAAATACTTAGGTATTAATTTAGACAAATTTCTTTATTATAATATTCACATTGACCTGCAACTAATTAAGGCAAAAAATGCCTTCTTTATGTATAAAAAAATTATTCTTCTCTAAACATATTCAAGCAAATGTAAAAATCCTTTTATATTAAGCACTAATACGCCCAATATTAACATATGTTTTTGAGAGAAAATTAACTAATAGTTTTTGAGAGAAAATGTTTGCGATCCTGCACATCACTTTTTCGATCTCCTAATAGTAACTATTTAAAATATATTTCAAATAAAAAACTTTATAATACAGCAAAAATTAATAGGATCGATAATTTGATTATTCACCTAATTAGAAGTCATGTTAAGAAAAGCACTGAATACTGCGAAAATAATTTAATTATGGCTCCATATTATGCAGACAGCGAATATATATATATATATACCCTCCAAAATGGATATATAACTCCTGAGGCCTTTGTGTACCTCGATAGTTATGATTTTATTCAAAACTAGCACTTAACCCGCTACTTCGTTAGCGTCTACTTTTCTTTCGTGGACATATTTTTAAGCCAAAGCTTATGTTGCATTCACTCAGGACCCATGAATGTTTAATCTAATGTTCATAGGTCCAATATTAAAGAAAATTAAAAAAGTACCAGTTAAAGAACGAAAAAGTACAAAAAAGATCCCTCTAACAAATTTTCATTCACTCAGGACCTTGCATGTTTAATTTTATGTTTCTAGGTACAATACTAACGGAAATTCAAAAAGTACCACTTGAAGAACACAAAGTACCAAAAAGTTCCCGCATAGATTCTTATCCACTCAGGATATTGTATGTCGAAATTTATATTCCTAGGTCCAATATTAACGATAATTAAAAAAAAAATTCCAGTTGTAGAACCAAAAAGCCAAAGTAAGATATTAAATTTCCCGTATTTCCCCTTTTTGGTACTTTTTTCTCCCCATTGAAGCATAAAAAATTTCAATATTGTAGTGGGAGCCCATAATTTAATACGTATATGTCAATGAATAAAAAAAATGCTTTGTAAAAAAGTGCCAAAAATAGTTACGGTTTTTACCCCTTAAACGTCCGAATTTCGAAAAAATACCAAATTCGTATTTGGACATTTTAGATAAGTGTCAAATGTGATATAACCCTTATTTCTATGTTTATGGGTTTAAAAGATAGATGGGGTGACAAAAAGTACCAAAATACAGGTTTTACACGTTTACTCCGTTAAAGGGCTGAATTTCCAGACACCTATCCGCTTATTTTTCTAAAGAACAACGATAAGTATTAAATTTTTTTTGTATCTCTTTTAGTTTTGGAGATATAAGGTTACCGAATTTACCCGTTTTTACTCTTTTTTACCCCCTAAACATTCGAATTTCCAAAAATCTTAGTGGATCGATTTAGGGAGAGGCCAACTTCTGGTCCAAATTTCAAGTTTTTAGCTTCAGGCGTTTAGGCTGTGCGATAATGAATCTGTCAGTCAGTCAGTAACGTTATAATTTTATATATATAGATGAATTCGACATTCCTATACTTTACCACATGTATATGTAGACGGGCTTATGTTAAAGCAATTATAAGCAATCAATTAACAAGTAACATGTTTCCAAACATAAACATCAAAAAATTTTGGTGGCTTACTAAGTAAGTTAAACTTCCTTCCCTTATAACCACTTAACTACATTTTTTATTTTTTTGTAATATTGAAGTAAAGTTTTGCTAGTTTTTCTTTACATTGAATTGGACTTATATATGCAAATGGTAATAATAACTATTTGTTTATTAAAACTTTAAGAATAAATGTTTTGTGTAACTAAACTTAAAAAAAAACTTGTTTAAAAGAGGTAACCACAAAAATCGTCAACAATAAAAATACTCTAAATTGAAAAAACTTAACTTATTAATTCCTGACCTCATTTGTCTTTCAGTGTAGAGGTACAAAAAAGAGTTCGCTTTTGATTACGGTTACGGTATTATTGGCTGTTTAAGGATCAATGTATTTTTCTATGAAAATTTCCTTCCTTGAATCGGACCAGATTTATCTTTTTCACTCTATTGGATGTGTTCCTATGGATATGGATTGAATCACAAGTTTTAGAATTCTTCATTTTTCATTCTCATCACGTGACCGAGCCATATAGATTTGCGAGGACTTAAACATGTGCATTAGATCTTATGGTATCATTTCTAACTGTTTCTAAGTTTTCCATCTACCCTGCGGAGATATTTCATCTCAGTTGCTCACACGTGGCTTTTCCTTGAAGTAGTGCAACCATAAGTCAGTGTAGGAATCTATGTGAAGTTCTATACTGCTAATTTAGTTTATTTACTAAAAATCGCCAAAAGAAAATATGTTTTCTTTTAACTATTTACTAAGAACCTTTTGCCCCACTGTCTAATTTGAAAATAAAACCCCAGTAGTCAATATATTTAATAAGTTAAAGTAAACAATAAGCCCCGCCGACCAAAATCTCTCTCAGCAGTATATTGTAATCACGTACATAAAGACAATCACAAAAAAAATAAAACAATCAAAAAAAAAACAACAACAAAAAATAAGACTACATAAAGCATGCTACAGCACTAACAACAACAACTGAAAAAAATTGTCACTTAATTGTAGTTGCATTTTTAAGGTAATTGTATAAATCCTTCTTTACACACAAACATTAAGATATATGCAAACTCCGTCCGTCCGCCTGTCTGTCGAAGACTAACACAACAGAACTCTTAAAAAAATCCAACATCTTTAAGGATAAATACCAATAATACAGATGATTATAGAGATGATAATGAACCTTGATCATGATAATTATGAGGCGAACAGCGATCAGGTCCAATGCTGATGAGAATGACCGATGATTGGTATGCAAGGCTTAAATATTTAATCATTGGATGGATTCTTTATTTCATTATCCCCCCACCCCCCTCCCCACGCGCTTTTAGCTACCACATCATTTCATTTTTATTTGCGGTTCTCTACCAGGTTGTGTTAATATGGGAAATAATTAGAAATCTCAGCAGAAAAAATAAATTACATGAGTGTGTTTGTAAATTAAAGGTTTCTTTCATTTTCCTTGTGTTGCTTTATTATTTAATAAAAATTGTTTATGAAAAGTTTATAAAAAGGCAACTTTCAATTTTGGTAATAACCAGCATTCCCACCATAGTCAATGTCAATTATAAAAAAATAATATTTTTGTTGTTACCAGAAACGACAATAACGTAAAAATTACAACAATAATAACAGAAAAAATATACATAAAAAAATTCAAATGCATTAAGAAAATATGTTTTTTATATTTATTAAAGATTTAAAAAAACATTTTACCCCATGGTTTGAATTTTTTCATCGCCTCTCCAATCATTTAAGCGGTATGACAGTTTTTCTATGCCTGTTTAGCCGATTATTACGCGCTTGATTAAATCTCAGAATTAGCCATTGTTTTCTGTCTTTAAGTGAAGAGAGAGTAAAAAAGAAAAATTAAATAAATAGAATCTATATAAAAAAAAAAAAACGTTTGAGAGGTCACAAAAAAAGGGAAACCACACACATGCGCAGATTTCCCAACATCCACCCAGTACCCAGAATATTGTGAAATGGGGGCAAATAGATGTGCTCAATTTTGTGATTACGTTGGCGATTTTTTCGTAAAACTAAAAAAATTTTATTATTTCCTAGAAAAAGTTTTTTATATAGAGCTTTTTTAAATATGAGCTTTTTAAGAATCTAGACAGTTTTTGTGTAGGCTTGATTTTTGTTAGTTAACGAAAAAACTTTTTTCGTAAAATAAGTTGAAGATTTTCTGGTAAGATTTAAAAAAAGGATAAATTCAAATAAGATTTGCGATTTCGTGTTTTCTGCAAAATAAGCGATATCTTGCAATCCGAAAACTTCGCTTTAAATTTAATATTTCGTATAAACGTTGCAATTTTTTTTAAAAAATTTTTCATAAAATTAAATATTTTAATAAAAAGCTTTCGTAAATTAATTATTAAATTTTGCAAAATAAGTGTTTTTTTTTTGTATCGAAATAATTTTAATTAAAGATTTCATAAAAAAAAATATTCTTTTTGTTAATTCGTTTATTCAATTGTTGTATGTGTACACCAAGACTTTTTAAAGGAAATTTCTCATTGCTAACGGTAATTTTTTTTTTATTTACCGTTCAACAGTGGAGTGGAAGCAGCTGTGGACAGTATCGAACTGGATTGATTCTACCTCCTGAGTTGTGGTTCACGATCGTCGTTACGGTACGCTCATAACAAGCCAGAATGCGGGGAGAAACGGTTATTCAGGTAGAAAGAGAAGCGTGAACTTCTACACGGATGTAGAATTTCGAGGCAATGTTGGCGATGCATGGATGACGGCCAAACCATGTATCTAATATCGATTACCAAGAGGCACATGTCACCTTTGGTATCTGTTGTCACGGGACACTGGCTTATATACAGGCAATCAGAGCGTCTGGCAGCCAGATACTATAATTACTGTCTCAGCTGTGATGACTGAAATGAGGAGGAGAACGTAAATTACCTTCTCTGTCTTGTACTGGCAAGAAGGCTACTAGCCGAAATGGGAACCGCCACCTTTGACGGATTGTTTGGTTTCTCTGGTATTGAATTTAAGCGCATTTTTAACTTCGTTGTAAGTTCCGGTTGGTTCTGCGGGGGGTTCTTCTGTTAAGTGGAAATCCATGGTATCACAATTGATCATTGGGTCTAAGTGTGTCAGATGGACATTGATATTTCTGCCTAACCTAGAAGTAAATTTTTCAATAAAAAATATTCCAAAAAAAAAATTTTGCTTTGTTACTCCAGCTCACTTCTGAGGGAACTCATGGAGGTATTCACATTAAGGCTGTGTTGGGTACCCGGACTTTGCAAGGTAGATGGCAATGAGGTAGCGGAGAAATCCGCGTGATGAAGTTAACCGAACCTGGAAAGACATAACCGATTGCAGGGTGTCTAGGGCACTATGGCCTGGATTGGACGCAGGGGAAACCAAGGTTCTGATGGGATTAGATAGGGGTGGTCTCAGGACTCCTATAGGGATCTTGACGGGTTATTGATTCTGAGGAGCACGGTTGAGCATGTACTGTGCCAGACAAAAATGGCTGGGGGATAGATTTCACGACGAACTGGGGTACATCGCTGGATGTAATCCAGTCGATTTACTGGAGTTTGTCAGGGAAATAAGACAACTGTTTTTTTTGAGGGGACTGTAGAGGGAGTAACTTTCCTACGTAGTACTTACTAATATCCTTTTAGTCTATATATCTGATTATTTCTTTCCTTCTTCAAATCTTACTTTTCTCTATCTCCTTACTGAAGGATTCACAATGAACCGCATTGGTCTCCGAGTGGAGGTGCGCCCTTGGGCGCATAACCCTTCTAAACCTAACCTAACCAATTCCAGCTTCGCTTTCAACCTGCGCATAAGAAAATACTTTCTGTCTCGTTACCACAAGACATTTTGCGAAAGAGTTGGCTGCCAACACAGCGGTTAAAACAGGGTCTAGGGCCACTAGAGCACGGAGGGATTATAACATTCGACATGCAAGAATCCTGTGTGATATAAATTGTCACACCTGTGCCAATCTTTAATCCTGGCTTCACCAAGCATTTTGGATAACATGGCTCATTATGATGACCTACATATTCCAGCGGATGTGATACGGATATTCACCAACGGATATTCACCAAATACTGCATGGTGTCGGTTCTGGCATTTACTCTGAGCAGTTCAACTGGAGAATTCCTCTGCCGGATCACTTCAGGCCGAGATAATGGCCATCTACACAGCCGCGGGCACATTCGGTATGGTGAGGTATCTGGTAGGGATATTTACATTATTGCCGAAAGTAAAGCGGTCATAAAATATCTGGAGAGTGTGTTTATCACAACGAAAACTGTTATAGCATACCGAATGTCTCTGGAGGAGATAGTGGTTACCCTTAATTGAGTCCCTGGACACCAGGGCACACATGGAAACTGTATGGCTGATTAGTTGAAGCATGCAGAAGTAACCTTGAAACGTAGCTTTTCCACATGTGATATAGGTATTTCGCTCCCAAGGAGAAAGCAACTTATTGCCCACAAATTTCATCTCAGTCAGAGGTGGTTTGATGAAATTTTATGTGGGGAAACCAGGAAAATTTGGTCCATCGCCCAAATCGGTACGCATTAAGACTGTCCGGACTTCGACTTAAAAACCTAATTCCGGTTATAATTTGCCACTGGCCCATTGGGAAACACGCCCAAAAATTTGGGATCACTTACAATGACCTATATTAAAGTTGCGGTGACGAGAAGGAGGACAATAAGTCAAAGGAATATCTTCTTTGTCACTGCGCAGCATTCGGAGACCTGAGACTTAAACTGTTTGGTTAAAGAACCTTTCTCTCTGATTCTGATTTGAACAGGAGTCATTCCATCACTGAATCCACCGAATGGCTGGGTAAAAATTTCAATTGCCAGGTAAGGTAGGAACATTGGGAGACAGTGTAACATGGTTACACAACGGGAAGTAATTATTAAACCCGCGAGAGCTGTGCTTAATTACTACTGTTATTGGAACCTCACCTAACCTTCATATTTAACTTTTGAAAAAATAAAACCTCCGAAAGATGTGTGGTGCATCAAGGGTTAAGCTAGTGATTTTTCGAAATAAAATAGTTCTTGGCAAATCCTAAGTACATAATTTTAAATTTTAAAACTTTTTACCAACAAAAAATTAGATTTGTATAATATCTTTAGGTTTTCCAAAGATTTTGGAAAAAGGTTTCCTGATTATCTGGCCTAAGCAACCAGTGAAATGCGCATAGGAATTAGCTTATCCCCCAACAATAAATTTCAGTGTATTTAGCAAAAATAAAAACTGGGAATTAAGAACGTCATAGAGAAATCTTATTAATGAATAAAACCCGAATATAATTTTGATAAAAAAAGTAAGTGTATCATAAATCGTGAATCAGAATTTTCTAAATATGTTTTCAATTCAGGATTTTGTATAAAATCTACGATTTTTAGGAATTTATTAGGCCTGCACTGGTTGCTATTGAGAAACCCTTGGAGATCACGTTGTTCTGATCGTTATACGCTTAATGTATAATGGGATTTTAAAGCTACTTGAGGCTAGGCAAAAACGGCAGATTAGACGTTAATCTAGAACGCATCTGTAACGTCCAAGGTTGGCAACCGAAACAAATTTCGGTATTAAACTGTTTCTTATTTCGGTATCGATATCAATTCCGGTATTTAATTTTCAACGCTATTTTATAGGTTTAAATACCGATTTAACGGTATCGTTTGCCAACCCTGGTCAAATCACAGATTTTATTTAAAATCTACAATTTGTTCATGACAATAAAATTATATTTTGTAGTATTTTAAAGACTTTCAATCAATTTCCTTGTTTTTGTTTTCCTAAGTTTTTGTGCACTTTTCCGCTTAAAGTAATATTTACTGGGTATTTCTCTTAAAATAAGAAAACACAATACAATATAACAATAATGATAATAATATGTATACGCATGAAACCATAACCTTAAAACAATTCAATAAACAAAAGAACTACAACAAGAGAAAAAACTCTAGCCTACAATCACCATCTCTCACTAACCAAAAAACCGTTACATCGTTACATTGTTATTTTTCTATTAGCGACGCAATGCAAACGAAAAAAGTCAACAAACAATTTTTTCGTTACCAACTTTTAAGGAAGCTAATTTTAAGAAAGAAAAAAGTTAAGAGCGTCATAGTTTTAAAGCGGGTAAAAAAAGTAACAAAAAAAAAACAGCCCAATAAAACTCCAAAAGTTTTTTTTTCTATGGCCAGCTTGTAGAAAAAGTACTTACAAGCTGGATGGCTGGCTTTAATAGCAGTGTTGCATATCTGTATTTTAGTTAACCACCATCAACAACATCATCGTCATCATCGGCGTCGTCATCAGTAGTTTAGCGTTGCGCATGCGCAACACTTTTACCGTAGATAATGAGAAGCAAACACTCGGATTCACAGTCAAACAAACAACAAGCAACAATCTGCTTGGTTAATTCAATAGACAATGACCGTTTGTTTGTTGTTAATTTTTTAATAAAAGAAAAAACCTTTTTTTTTTGTTGTCTGATTTAAGGTTTTTGGTTAAGAGTTCATTTTATTATTTTAGCCAATAAGACGAAATTGGGCCTTTAAATGCGATAAATACGGGTACATTTTGCGTTGGGCTGGGCCTTAAAGGAATGAAATTATGTTAAAAGTGAGGACAAGGTTAAATAAATTTATTACCTTAATTGTTACTTTGGGAAAAATTTGCCTGAACTGAGGTTATCCAATGAACATCGAGATATTAACAAAACCATATTTTTATATACGTATTTGAATTAAAATATTAATGTTAATGTCAAACCGGTCAAATAAGAGCCTTTACAATATGGATTTTTTCTGGTTTTAAAAAATGTTTGCCAACAAATTTCATAAATTGAAGAGCTTTATACTTTTGTAAAATTAAGTGGGTAATTCCATGTCAAATCGACCAACGGTGGGACCCGATAGTATCGAAATGTTTCTTAAGTGCCACTTCTGGACATGGTAGGGAATGAAGGTTGTAACCAATGAACAAGTTTTAACACTGCCTTTACAGAACGCGTTTTACAGCTATACAATTCTAGCATATTCACTTTAAATTTCAGGGTCATCTGTAGTTAATACAGATATAGAGACGATTATATGACAGCAGGGTTGTCAGTTTTTTAACCTCCGACTGCAATTTAATCGCCTTAAAACAAGAAATTTAGAAGGTTATTATGTAAATTCCTTCACTTGTATAAAAATATTTTACAATGGAGCTTAGTGTTTTACAAAATAAACCCATTAATATTTTTAAGAGTTTTCGTTAAGAAAAAAACAAAAATTACAAGCAGGTTTAAAAAGCCGCCACATTTGGCGAGAACATCTAACAACCCTGGCTGGCAGTCATTGCTTACATTGAAAAAAGATACGCCAAAAGTCATTTTGCTATAACTTTCTTAAAAAACGTACAAAATTATTGAAACTTTACTCGTGTGTTATTCCGTCTACCCGTCTATCCGTTAAAATTGGCTTTACCGCCGCTATGTTAAGGACCTGGTAGTTATATATTTATGTCTCAAATAGTCCGGATTTTTTTACTATTGAAATTAATTGTCGCACCATGGTGAAGGGTATGTAAGATTCGGCATAGCCAAATAGAGCACTCTTACTGGTTTTGTTCTTTTTTCTATTTTTGTTTTTAATTGTTAATTAGATTTTATCGATTTCTTCCTAAGCCCCAATTTATTCATTGCAAGTCAAGAATGATATAAAAAGAGATTACGCCATGCGCATGTTTTCCCGTTAGATGACGTAGCTTAACCCAAGCTAGGGTTACATATTCGTGTATGTTTCGTGACGTCATTTGACCCACCTGCGCAGAAAATTCAATTTTTGAGTTCGTGTTGTCGTAATCTTTCTTCTATCATTCTTGATTGCAAGTCTTATTGATAAACTAATCACATTTTCTTCTTTGAATCAGCTTCGGCGTTCCCACAAAGGTTATCTTATTGCTGATATATTACTGTTTTATGTATGAAGTACACACGTATGTGTATATGACGAGTACATCAAGCTGAGTATTCGTTTTTTTTCCTCGTCTCTCTCGCCCAAAAAGTAGCAAGCTGAGCAATAAGACTTGCATCGTTTAAATTGGGACTAAAAAGCACTCACGTTTCAGCGTTGCATTCTCGCGGGAAATAGGTGCAGCTACCTCTACAGATCTCATTATAGCTGGGGATTTACACCGCGCGTTGTACGCACGTAAAACGAGAAAGTAATCTTACTTCATGCGTTTGATGCCTAAATATATTATACGCGTGTGTTGTATACCAATTTTATACTGATTGTACTTTTTTGACAGATGCAACTTAATGCTAGGAACACAACTGCGACGAACGTCGAATTTTTGGCCGCGAATATTCTTCGCCAAAAATAAAACATATTTGTATATATGAAAATATACACAATCACGGTGTCGGCCAAAAATTCGTGATACACGGCGCGGCGACTTTGCAATAGATTTATTTGTATTTCACACACTGGAGAACGATGAAAAATCTATACCATGTGACCATGTTTGGTTTTAGTTTTCAAGTATTTTAGTAAATAAAGTTACTTATTACTTTAATAACTGTTTTTTATAGTATATAAAAAATACTTACATATATATAAATCATCTTTTATATTCGGTTTTAGTTAATCTTTTATTTTTAATAGTTAATTTCACCAATTCTATTTACATATCAATTTATGTTCATAATTCGTTTTTATGTCAAATAAAATATAAAAAACTATAGTTAAATATGAACTGATATTAAAACAGATTTGATGAAATAGGCAATAAGTGATATTTTTGTAATATGGTCACACTATTTCTCTATCTTTGCACAAACAGCAAACAACTTTCTCAATTATAAAAGCTGTTAGTTATTCGTCGTTAGGGCGAAATCCGCCATTCTTACCAACTGTGTTCCTAGCATAAAGTCAAAGGCCCAGGTGGAAGATCCTGGACTGGTTATTGCTGAGGACTCTTCAGGAATCACATAGTGGATGTTGCCTAAACTCAAATCAACGGAAGGGAGATCTAGATATTACAGGTTGAGGGAGAGCTTCGTACAAAGTTTCATTTGATTGAGGGACTTGCTGTTAACTGTTGCTTTTTTATAGAAGATGCCATCGGAAAATAAAATCTATTTTATTTTGGGAACGTTTTTTCTAATGCTCTCATATATAGACACTTATTCTCCCAACATTGCTACCATACTTTCATTAAAGTTCATATATCTTGTAAACAGAAAATTAAAAATAAAAGAAAATTAAAATTTACGCAATAAAAAAAGGGAGAATTTGAAGTTACTGCAACCGTTTTAATTATGGGCTTTAGGATTTTTGCCTGAAGTTGAAGACCTAGTTCTGTTTGAATACTCAAGGCCCAAGTTATAAACAATCAAAAAGGTTAATAAAGGGTTTATGAAACGGATTATGTATGAATCCGTCAATTGTTAAGTTTTTCGAATTTTTGAATGTTTTGTTATTTAGTGATTATTAGAGAAGGGATTTTTTTTACATACAAATTGCTATTTTGTGCAATAATAGACCTACAAGATAATTGTTGTGTATTTTTGTGACTCGTTATTCCTGAAGACGACATCCGAGGGATGTAGAAATATTGAAAAATAAAGAATTTAAAGAATAAAACAGACCTCGAGCTTGAAAAAATTATTTAATTTAAAAATTATAATATAAAAAAAGATCGAATAACTAAAAACTTAATAGAGTATTTTGTACAATTTATGAATTTATGAAATGCTTTGTGAAACCGAAGTTTAGTGGCCCGAGTTCACAAATGTTTGCAAATTTTTCTTTAAAAAAGTATAATACAAAGTCTTAAGATTATACCTAGATGAATAAATTCCTTTAAAACTGTTCATTTATTTAACGTTTTAAACATTTAAAACAAAAAAAGCTCACAATAATCAAATAAAATTTTCCTTTTTTTTACAAAACTAAAAATACCATGAAATCAATGCGTAACGACAAGAACAATTACCGCAACCATAAAATTCAACATTAACAGGAGGAGCAGAGCAGGCAACATTTGGTTGCTAAGATACTAAAGAAAAAAGAATAATCGAATGCCTTAAATTCGCACTATTAACCAACTTAGACTCGTAAACCTTTTTAACAGTTAAACCAAAAAAAAAAAAAAAAAAACACTTAACACACAGATACGTACTATATGCAGTAAAATGTTTAATTTTTCAATCGAACTGTGTTAATGTAAAAACCACAAACATTGTTGTAATTAGTTACAAAAACACAGCGAAAAACCAACAACAACAACGAAAAAAACCAAAACTGATGGCTAAAAGCTAAAAATCTAAAACCAAAAATTAAACAAAAAATAACTTTTTTTAACCAGGCAACCATCAACCAAATGAAACAACCAACAACAACAAGAAATGTTTTATGTTGTTGTTCTTAATATTATTGTTGTTGGCAACATTTATAAACATTAATGAAAATTCCAATCAAATGACCATTTTTTACATTTTGGTTTTTTCGGTACATTATTTGGGTTCCCGCCACTGTAGTAGCTGTTGTTGTTGTTTTTGTAGTTGTCGCCATGATGTTGTTGTTGTAGCTGGTGTATGCAACGGTTATTTTTCTCGATGGTGGTACATGTTGTTTAATTAGAAAATGTTTTTAACGGATTTTTTGTAGGACAATTAACAAGATTTGAATTGAGAGATTTAAATTATTGTACACTTGGAAAGAAGAGTGGTGAAGAGAGAGGGGGGAATGGAGAATGTGTGCTCTAATGTGTGTGATTTAATTTTTTTTTTTTTTTTTGCCAAAGCCCACATTCGACACCAGATTTTTGTGCTTTTGCAGAAAATTCTAAAAATAGAAATTTTATGCAATTAAATTGTTAAACTAAATTTGGAATTTAATTTGCAAATTCGAAAATTTTTGTTTTTTTTTTTTTTTTTTTGGACACAAATGTGCACATGAAATTTTTGTCAATTAAAATTTCAACAATGAACAGGTCTGTGATTTCTTTGAATGTTAATGAATTCTATGCAATGCACATACATATACATATGTATTTGAAATCCAAAAAACTAAAATAAATGTAGGTCCAGCGACGCCTTGTGGTCCGAAATAGTATTCCTAGCGAAAATTTTTGGAAACTTTTTGCAAATTACTTTGAAAAATAAAACGAAAATTAATTTGTATTTTGAAAGCCTGTAAAAATGTAAAATTTTATAGATAATATGTTTGTATGTGTGTAAAATGAACCCAGTAAAAAATATATGGATTAATCCATGATCGAGCAATTAAGGAGTAATGACTTGTTCATCCATTTGGAGTAATAAGCGAGCTATCGAAACTTTTTTTTTTTTGGTTTTGTTGTTTATGCCTTGCTTAATACTCCAAATAGATCAATGAGAGATGTATCAGTTCGTTTTTGTTTTTTTTTTCTTTGACATAACTGTTAATTGTTGTATTTTCGTTTTGTTTATCTATTTAGTCAGTTTAGTTTTAAAAAGTGAAAGACGTACACCTATTAAAAAAAGCGAAAAGGTACAGGTATAGTAACAAATTGTTAAAAATGTGTAAAAATTTAGTTTCTAAGCGTCATTTAAGGGATGGATCAAAAAATATGATAGACTTAAACAAATACAAATTGTTTAACTTTTCTTATTTCGGTAATAGCTGAATATCATGTCTTAAATAATATATTACGTGTTATCTTTTCTTTAATTTTCTTGCAGAAGCACTTAAAGACACGTATCCAACATACCCGGAATATGAAAAATCTTTCAAGCTGGCATTTCGTAAATGCAAGGCAACTGTTTACCGACAGACCTACTCGTCAAAAACTACGAGCTCGTGGAATCCAACAAAAAAAACAATAATAATATTTTTGAAAACATTTTAAAAAATAAATAAATATTTTCTTGTTTTTGTAAAAATAACCAAATTTGTATTTTATATGAATGTTTACTCCCTTTATGCTCTTTTAGGAGACAAAAACGATTACTCCCTTTATGCTCTTTTAGGAGACAAAAACGATTACTCCCTTTATGCTCTTTTAGGAGACAAAAACGATTACTCCCTCTGTCGTCGTTTTCAAGATCAAAGGGAGTACTCCATAAGGAGCTTAAAAGGAGTGTTAAAAATCCAATGAGGTCCGGACTTTTATGGAGTAATCCATTACTCGCAAAGGAGCGATTTGAGATTACTCCTTGGATGATCCTATTTCTTACTGGGAAGGTCAAATGTCTCAGTGAGATCTTCAATGTAAAACGGTGTTGCCAAGTCTTGAAGACCAAAAATGGCTAAAACAGCCATTTGCAGCAAAAACTTATTAATACATATTGCATATTAATAAAAAAAATTGGCTCAACAAAAAATATGTTTTATTATCTCTTCAGACCCTGGGTACACATATGAGTACCTTAAATTTTTACAAGTTTTAAAGACTAGGGATATCGTGTGATCACTAGTAATAGTTTTATTAATTGCTTTAAGCTGCTGGGCTTCAAAAAAAATATCAATAGATGGTGGTGCTTAGAAATTTTTGCCACTATTTTTGCATTTGAATCTTACAGTTTGAAAAAACCATACTGTTTGTGTATTGTTCTTCACTTACTAATCGGTAAGACCTGAAGTACACATATGTGCACCTCCTTTTCTACCACTTTAAATAAAAAAATAATAAAAAACGAAATTTTAATTACACCTAAGATAAAAAAAATAGTTTAAAAACCTTTTACTCAATCGGTTCACTTTCGGGTCTAAAGAGGATAAGAATACGCACACGCAATAACGTCATTAACAAAATTAAAATTACCTGACACCAAAGCAATGATGCGACAACATACTGCAAATAATTTCCCAATCTGCATCATCTAAAGACTAGTACTCTGTTCGAACTTGCGAAAAATTTTAGCAACATTGATTATTTCGCACGAAAATTTCGACATGCATCAATATTATCTATCTCGCGATTTTTTTAAACTTAACGTTTTTATTAGTTGCAAGTATACAACATTATTTTGCGTAGGTTAACAAGAACCATGTTTTTTTTAATTGTCATTACAAATGGCAAAGCAATATAATTTTTGTTATTTCCCAAATCAAAATACCAAAAATTTTATTTTATTACTGGTTTAAGCACTTTTCTACATTTTTTTGTGAAACGTTTGTTATAAAAATTACTTTACAAATGCAAAATAAAAAATTATTAGCTGTTGCTTAAAATAAAAATTTTGCTAGAAACATTTCGCTTGTACTTCAGTGAAATTTTTTATATTGAATTTGACAACATTTCGCACGAAATACTGAACAGATTACCAGGCTTAAGAGCATCCCACTCCACCCTCCGTCACTTTATGGTCTTACTTGTATAATATTTTTAGCTTTTCTAAAGTATTTGGAAAAAGTTTCCTGACGAGCTGGCCTAAGCAACCAGCGAAATGTGCATAGCAACTAGCTTTCACACTATAAATGTCAGTGTTTTAATCATAAATAAAGATTGGGATTATTAGCACATCATTAATAAATGAATTAATTAATAATAAATATTTCATTCCCGAAAATAACTTTTATTTATATTTATTTTATTTTAATTTATCTTATTTTTTTATTTTATTTTATTTTATATTATTTTATCTTATAATTTTTATTTTTCTTCATTTTACTTTATTTTTTATTTTATTTTATTTATTTCATTTTATTTCATTTTATTTCATTTTATTTTATTTTATCTAATTTTTTTTATTTTACTTAAAAACGCGGAATATCTTGTTTGCATGTCTCATTAGGTTAAAGCGGTTTTTGTCAGCAGAATATAGTCCTCCAAACCGGGAACACCCCATACAAAAATCAGGCATCCCATCAGCACTTTAAAAGCGATTTGAGGTATCAATTCATAAAAGCGGCTCCTTTTGGAGCACATTTTTCGCTGGGGCTGAGCAGATTTAGTTAGCGATGCCGACGTTTATATATAATCGATGAGAAAATCCTTGCGCTTGCTATAGTGAAAATAATTTTTTAACTCTCAATTAAAGGGTACTTTTCACTATTATACGTTGAATTAAGATATGTTAAAAACTCAAGTAATATATAAATGTGTGCAATGAAAATGACAAGTACTACGAAAAAAAATTTTAAATCCCAAACGACTTCATCGTTTTTAGAAATTTTTCTATACAATAATACTTTTCATCTAATCAGGCTTGCATTTTAACAAAACTAAATAAAATTATAATTTCATGTGTGATGGTGTGAATACAAACCGTAATTTTAAAATTAATAGTCGCAACAAAACTCACTAGATTTCAATCTTAAAACGTATATGAAACTGTAATGTAAAGAACCCTTAGATAATACGGAATAGGTATTCTTATACCTTTTACTTAAAGGTTAAAGGGTATATGGACATTTCCGCCGAAAGGCCTAGAAATTAAAAGTGTTCTATTTATAATCAAAGTTGTTTTTGAGAATACAAATATTTATTAAAAGATTTTATTTGTTGTGCTTTATTCTCTATTGTTATAATTGATAAAAAAAAATACTGAAATTTATTGTTGGAGGATAAGCTGTTCCTATGGGCATTTTACTGGTTGCCAGATCATCAGAAAACGTTCTCCTAAATAATTTTAGAAAAGCCAAAGCTATCTGCAAACAAGACTTCAGAGTAAATGAGAATTGCATACACTTAAAAAGTCTTATTTGCAACGATATCAAAGCTTAAACAAAATACCAAAAATAAAACAATGAGTTTATGTTTTCTTACATTCCCTGTATAGTAAAGAGAAATATTTAAAATTATGTAACTGCCTGGCCCACAATGTCGACAAGAATATTTATTTCACATATTTTATATTGAAAACAAAAACCAATTTTAGATTTTTATTATTGTTTTCAATATAAATATGCGAAAGAAATGTTCTTGTCGACATTGCGGTCCTGGCAGTAAATTTCAAGATTTCAAGGCTTTCTATAGTTGCGATGGCGAGATAACGCACTACAAAGTTAAAGTTTAAGTTTGTATCAGTTTTGTTTTATTTCTTAGGGCATCTTGGCTTTAAAGTAAGCATTTATAAGTGTTATTATGGAATTGCACTCTCACCGCAAAACATTTGATACAACTGAAACTAACCGTCAAGTAAATGAGCAAACAATTAATTACACTGTGCTAGTCGCCAATATTAACCCAATAAAAAATGGAGCTTCAAACGAAGCAGGTTTGTAAGGGAGAAACGTTTCGCTTACCATATCGCTTACGGAAGACATGAATTTTATTTTTGACACATAAAGCGCTTTATTCCGCTTCGACTACGCTGAATTCAATGGTTTTTCATCCGTTTTTCAAAGTTATCGCACGTAATTGCGATTAAAAATTTTTCTTTTTTTACTTTTGGGATAATTTTCCAATTTAAATGTTTAATGTTGCATTTGATAAAACTTGTAGTTATCCGTTTTCGTTAGCAGACAATCAGGCTATATCAATACCGTTTTTCGATAACCAAACTGTCGTAAATCGTCTAAAAAAGCTTAAAGTCTCTTACAAATATGGTTCTGATAAAATTCCGAGTAGTAATTTGATAACATGACCAGAAGCCTTATTGTTCCATGGTTTAAGTCTGGCACTAGATCAGATACTGAAAATTATCGTGGTATTGCAAAATTAGTACTTTACCTAAACTTTTTGAAAAATTAATATCATCAGATTTATATTATCAAGTCTCAAACATTTTATCTCCATATCAACACGGATTCAAAAAAGGCTGCTCTACCACAAAAAACTTTCTTCAACTAAAAATTTCAATCAATCGGTGTTTTTTCATAAGGAATCAAACAGATGTGATCTATACTTTTTTTAGCAAAATTTTTGATAAAAGCAATGATTTTCTTTTGGTAAGGAAACTTCAATTAATAGGGGTTACAGATCTGACTTTTAAGTGGATTTAATCTGATTTATCGAATTGGATCCAAACCGTCCTTTTTAATAAAACATTTTCTAGAAAAATAAATGTGCCATCAGGAGTACCCCAAGGCAGCCAACTTGGACCTCTATTGTTCCTGCTTTTTATAAATGATTTACCAGGAGTTATACAATTTTCAAATGTTCTTATGTATGCTGATGATGTTAAAATTTGTTTAACTTACAACGATGTGTTAGATCACCAACGTCTTCAAAATTATCTAGATTGTTTGTATGGATGGTATGAAGCAAACCTAAGGAGCTAAATATTGTATGAAGCAAACCTAAGGAGCTAAATATTAAGAAGTGTAAACTAATGCGTTTTTCAAGAAATAATCCGGCTACAGTTAATTACTTGCTAGGAAGTATTCAAATTGATACAGTTGATCTTGATTTTGAAATACTACTTGACCCTAAACTGAGCTTTAATTCGCATATAACGTTTATGATAAATAAAGCTAGATGCACACTTGGCTATATAAAACGTTGGGCAAAAGGGTTCGAAGACCCGTATGTTACAAAAACCTTATAAGTGACAAGTGAAATATATATTTATATTCCACTTGTTTGGACGATTCTTGAGTATGGATCAATTATATGGGACCCCATTTACCAAACGTATTCTAATTCAATCGAATCGGTACAGAAACAATTCCTGCTCTTCTGTCTTCGTGGATTACATTTAAACCCACTAACCATGCCTTCATACACAGATCGACCAGCTCCGATAAAACTCTCTACTTTACGAAGTCGTAGAACAAAGCTGAATGTGACGTTTATTTTGCACATTATTTATGGTGATATCTGCGCTGGTTTTTTAATTAATGAGGTTTCATTTAATATTCCTCAACGTTCATCTCGAAATATCATCCCGTTAGCTGTCAAATTTTCAGTGCGAATTGTGGCGTTGCTGACTTTCTTAGAAGAATGTGTAACACCTTCTATCAATTATATAGATTTATTGATTTTTCATTGGAACCAAAGTCAATAAGTAGATTAATAATTGATTTTTTGAATTAATATGCAGTAAAATAAATTTAATCTAATCAAATGTTAGTTCATAATCTATTTTATTAAAGTGTAAATTTTATTAAAGTTAAATGTCTGTAAGGAAAAATCCATAAATAAATAAATAAAGTCACTTCAACTGTTTTAATTAAAATGTTTCCTTATTTTTTTCGAGAAATTTTTTTCTTAACTTAAAATTATATATAAAAAATTATATATATATATATATAATGTTATATAATTGTTTATTATTACATTTATGTTTATCGTCATATCAAATGATAGATGGCCTATAATAATTTTTTTTTTTTTAAATTTTCAGGAGAGTTAAAAAACCGACAATTTCAAAATGGTTTGACACATATGATTTACATAACGTCACGTCAGATACTAAAGGTTAAAAAAAGAAGGAGCAACGATTTTTCAATTTGATAACTTGGAATATAAGTCCAAATCCTACTTAAAAGTATTTTTTTTTTGCAACGTAACGCCAGCGCATATTTTTGCTTATACATATATTCAAAACTTTTAGCGCATACACTCGCAATATAATTGTTCAATTTTGCGTATTGTACAATTATATCGTCAATGTATATGTGATATGCAAAGGTTGCACAATATATTGGCAACTGTGAAATGTGTTGGCAACATTGTACAATGTTTTTTTGCTTATAGGTTATGTTTTTGTTTGATATATATACATATTCTGGGTCCTTATGAGTAGCGAAGTTGATTAAACGATGCCCAGATGTCCGTCTGGAGGTGTGTTTGTTGAAATGAGTTTTCCGAAGACCCCAGAAATGATGGGGACTAGGTTGTTACATGTTTATGCCAAATACACTCCTTTAAATTTTGCTGTTTAAATTCAGCCAGATCGTTCCATCAATGACTGAGATATAAGCAGAGAACCAGGAAAGCCTCTAATTTTTATGATAAAACCCGCTGTTTTTGACATAATATAGAACTAGTATGACAACTCGAGGGCGTTCTCAATTTTTTAGTTCACCCTCACACATATAGCTTCTGTGTGAATTCAACACATATAAAAACAACAAAAACAAAACAAAATTTGAAATTTTTCTATATAAAAATTTTTACCGCACTTTTTGTTAAATTTTATGACACAAACACATAATTAATAATTTTTTCCAATACATTTGGCTCATTTGCTTTTGCAAAATGTTTTTTTTTTTTACAAACTAAATATTTTTTAAATAAATTTATTTGACACTAATTTTTCTCTTTTGTTAATATTATTAAAGCCAGCAGAGTAGCATTTTGTGGTACGAAAATAATTTTTGATATTATAAATTATTTACGATTTTATGCAACTATGTTTAGTGGTGGAAATAGTTTGATATACCAAATATTTGAAAAAAATCTTACTAATACATACATGAGTTAGGTACCACTAACATTTGAGTTACATATGTACCTATCAAAGAGTCGGCATACTTGTTGTATACTATGGTTTTTGATTTCTTCTAATGTCCTTATTTTTTTTTTGCTTTTTTACACATAACCAATACATACTATACATGGCTTGCTGCTTAAATAGAGAACAAAAAAATGCAACACAATTAATTTTTTTTTAACCCGTTTTATAATTATAATCGAATAACTCAATAAAAAATGGAGCTTCCACCGAAGCAGGTTTGTAAGGGAGAAACGTAAAAGTTTCGCTTACCATTCCGCTTATGGAAGACATGAATTTTATATGGCGAGTTCCCACTTTGAAGCAATACATTTTTGACACAGAAAGCGCTTTATTCAGCGCATATAAAAATTGGTGAATGTAACGATCAGCTTTGCGCACTGAGCTTTTTATTACCGTTATTTTTTAATATACTCCCTTACAAACCTTATTTCGAAAGGGGCATATAGGCCGCTATACTGTGAGAATACGATGTATATACTCCTTTCCTAGCGGTGGCTTTAGCTTTTTAAAATGAATTTCGAAAAGGGTTCATCTACATCTCTAGTTACCAAATGAAAAAAAAAACTTCAAAAAAAGAGAGGTATGTTTTGATTATGTTGCACAATATATTGGCAACTGTGAAATTGTTATAAAAAATAATTTTTAATTTTGCATTATAAAAAAAATCTCAATAGTGAACACCATTTCAGGAGAAAAATTTAAATAATAACACAATTTTTGTTTATCTTATTTTTGAAAATGTGTGAATGCAGCTTCTCTGATGGTAATGATATCCAGATTGCCGATTTCCAATATTTTTATGAAGATATTCTGCGATGGCCAACCTTCGAAGGCACATATAGAAATGAAAAGATTTACATTTCATATGATTAAATTGGTGAAGTATTTTCGTTTTTGTTCAATTAATTTGTAATCGTTACGTTAATTTCCACCACAGATCCCTCTACCATGTGACCCAGTATCACCTACGTCACCCTCCAGATCGCTAGGATCTCAGCGTGGAAGACACTGCACTCATCCGGGAGTCTGAATGACCTTTTCACGTCAGTGTCAGCAATGAAAACACTAGCCGCAGTGCCAGTGTCCATCTTGGACCCGTCCGTATATACTGCCCACCCCTTAAACCGTCCGTTTGATTCACGCCAAACTTTCCTATCCGGGAACTCCACCGGTGGTGTTACACCGAAGTCCAAGGCCATACTCCTATGATCTGAGATTTACGCCGGAATACTACCCTGATCATGTGGTCATGATGTGTGATCATCCGCCTAGGTCTTATCAACGAAGACTCGTAGAGACTAAAAAAGTTACTAGCAGCCACACTCTTCACATAATGTTCAATGAGTGACAGATGTAGTAGGATGTCCAACGCCGCCTGTGGCGTGCTTCTCCTGACACCACTGATGCCAAGAGAAGCACTCCTCTGGCCCTTGTTGAGCATCTTTCTATGTCTATCCACTCTCAACGCATCCCACCAAACAGTACATCCATAGGTAAGAATAGGCCTAACCACACTCACAATATTATTACAGTAACGGACTGTAGGTTATTCAAGAAGTATTCCGTTCAGTCATTTTTAATTAAATAAACATTTAAAATTCCAAACAAATTTATTTTTAACTGATTCTAACAGTAAATCAAAAAACTAAGTGCACATTAATACGGATTTTCGGTTGCATTTAATATTGTCAGTTGATTAAGTAAAAGTATTCAGTATTTAAAATTTAATGAAAATTAAATTTAAAACAACTGTAAATTTACTTATTTTTCATTTATTTTTAATGAAAAGTTCATTTAATTTTTACTGTCAAAAATTCAACTGCGAATTCTGTAAAAACAAATAAATTTTCATTATTCATTATTAACTGAATATTTATTTATTTTATATTACAATTTCAGTTAATTTTACGTACAGAATATTGTGAGTGCACCGATGTGTAAATCCAGTTTACCATATCCGGTCTTAGTCCCCAATTCTTACCGATAGAGTTTCTGCATTTGTAGTAGGCATTGAGTGGTCTTTTTCTCCTGGGTGAATCAAAGAAACTTTGATTACGGTTGAAAAGACTGTGCATTTTTTTCATCTACAATATCTTAAATGATATAAATTTCATCTATATTTAATTTTGGTAACTTCTTCAATATAAGATTGTCTACAGTGTTTAAGTATGATTAACCTTTTGATATTGGAACAGAGTGACAAAGGCTCAAATCAGGAAATAGAAATACTTATAGATTTCATTTAAGTTAAAAAAAATTTCATCTGCATTAAAAACGAAAAATTTCGAATTACACCTGATCTACATCTAAACGGAATTCTCAACCCATGTCAGTATAAATTACATCCAATTCAGATAATTTTCAACGAAGTGGCAACACTGTTATTCAGCTTATTAAACTAATACTCTTCTCTCAACTATCTTCCATTTAACTATCTTTCATATACATAAATTGCCTGTTTTTATACTTCTAATCAATTTAATTAACCCTCAATCAAAATTCATAATTTTCTTATATTAAATTCATCTCGCGTTTATATCTTATGCATTAAAAGATAATCTAAAAGTATTAAATTTAATAAGTTATGAATTAAAATTACTTTTATTTTAACACACTTAACCTTAGAGCATCGAAAAAAGGATCCTTTAACACTAACACTGACACAAAACATAATGAAAACACAACCAAAGAAACGAAACGAATAAACATATTAAAAAGGAACAAAATCATTATAATCACATTAA
This sequence comes from Pollenia amentaria, assembly GCA_943735925.1. Lineage (NCBI taxonomy): Eukaryota > Metazoa > Arthropoda > Insecta > Diptera > Polleniidae > Pollenia > Pollenia amentaria. Next base: position 202,037,003 of record OX031009.1, on the reverse strand, counting down.
AATTAATAGCTAATTAACCACACAGATTATCACAAAAATAATATCTGACTTCATCTTCTTCTTTTTATTACTTACAATGATGTCTTATGATGCTATTGTAGTTGTTGTTGTTGCTGCTTTTCTTTTTCTATTAGTGAGTAGAGCAGTGAGTGACAGCGGCTGCCAGACAGCAAGCCAGCAGTGATGCCCTGCCATGAATTTCCACCTGCTTAGAAAGACGACAAAAATCCAAAACCAGCAACAACAACAACAAAAAAGAAGACAAAATCAAAAAAAAAATAATTTTCCTTTGCTGTTTCTTTTTCCAGAGTACAAAGGAAAAAAAGTACTAAATTGAACTAAATGAAGTTAATTCTCCAACTACCATACTGAGAGCAACAACAACTACAACAAGGGGGGTTAACAACAACGATGACGACGACAGCAAAATTGTATAGAAAATCAGCAAATAATAAAGATGAAGACGGGACAAAGAGACGAGAAAGAAAATAAAATGAGCAAACAAATGACAGGAAAAACTAATAATGTAAATTGAAAAACTCACCTGGTGTACTGATTCGAATGTGTTTGTACGTGCGTTTAATGAAAAATACTGCAACAACAAAATGCTGAGATTCCAATAGGAAAACAGGTTGTAGTGGAATTGAGTAGCTAGTGGAAAATAAACAGAGAATATGAATGAGTAAGAGAGAAATAAGTACTCTTTTTTTTTTTGGTTAATGAGTAATTTTCAAAACTAATTTAGAAGACTATTAAAATTATAGGTAATTTGATTAATTGAATTTACCTTTAAATTGCAAATTTTCTATATTTAAATTTGTTAAATAAAAACAATTACTTTCGTGTGAAAATCAATATTTTTTTGCGTAAATAGTGATTTTTTTTTTTGATAAAAAAAAGTAATTTTTATGTGATTTTTTTTTTTTTGATAAAAAAATAGCATCTTTTTACGTAAAAAGTGTCTTTTTTTAATGAAAGTGCCTTTTTTGATACATGTACATGATTTTTTTGCGTAATAAGTGAATTTTGGTGTTTGAAAGGACTGTTTTTAGTAAAAATATGCTTTAATTTTCTAACTCAGTAGCGCATAATGAGCTATGTTTATGTTTTGAATTCCCTATAAATTTTTTAATTATCAAATTTTTCAGCATTTTGTGAAGGAGACTGGGGGAATTAAATGTGAATTTTTGTTTCTGTGACAAAGCAGAGGAAAATCCAAGTCTTATTTACAATTTTATAATCAGCGATTAAGATTATTTCTTATTGAATGGCTTCGTCAACAAGCAGGCTTCGGGCTTCAGAGCATCCAAGTGTCCATTAGCGAAAACTAAACCCACTTTAGTGTACTCATGGGTGGGTTGTTTCGTACAAAATAATGATTAAGTGTACTTGGGTGTGTTGTATCGTATAAAAGAATGATTGTCCAATTTTTTTTTGGAAATGGATTTGTCAGGCCAGTTGTGGAGAACAAACCTTTGGCTCAACGCCTTTAGTAATAGCCTTTTCACACTCGTCGATATCTAAAATCTACCATTTAATTGGGAAGATGTTGAAATTTTACCGCAATTGGCTATTTCACTTGCTCATATCTTCCATCTTATCGCAAAGATTTTCTTCCCATAAGATTTAACATCTTTCTTTATCTTTAAAAGATGTTCATATCTTATGTTGTTTAATTCAACATCTTTCGATTATTTTAATGTCATCATTAGAAAAAACAAATAATTTGTTTTACATTATTAAACAAAATAAATTCCAAGTACATTTTGGTGTTTTCTTTTAAGATTTTTGCACTTTTGTAGAAAAAATGTATTTAAAAAAAGGCTTTAAGACCCATATTCGGCGAGCGCATAATTTTGCGCACAAAAAATATTTTACTGGTTTTCCACGTTCAAACGATTTACTGGTTTTCCACGTTCAAATGATTTGGGGAAACATGAACAATCCTCCATCTACAAACCAACATTTAAATAAAATCAAGGTTATTGCATCCGAAATTTTGCGAAAATAAATGAAAAATATATTAAAAAGAGCACGTTTGTGCGAAGCAGAAAGTGGCCAACCTATGGTTAATTTTTGATATAGCAACATAATTTTGTACGTCAATACGAAAGTTATGGTATTAAAACCTATTTTCGAGAGCAGTATTTGTATGAAGGCCAAATATGGACCGATTCCAATAAAATTTCTAAAGATGATATAGATTGCAATAAAGTAATATAATAAGATGGTTTTATGTGCACAAAGACCCGATTCTGGAAAGAAGCTTGTATGCGGGCTTTGAAAAATAATGGAACGATCCTAACCATTTTAATAGGCCTTGTCCTTGTGAGAATCAGAATCTGCATACTTGACTCATCAAATTATCTCTAAAACTGTCCTGCCCTTTGCGAATAAAGTTTACATGAACAGCCAGTCGAACGGACGGACATCGTTAGATCGATTCAAAAAGTGAATCTAAATCGATCGGTATAATAAAATCTGGGTATAGGACCTCTTTTTTAATAGGTGTTTCAATCATCAGCACAATCGCATAACATCATCTCCACTATTTTGGTGTGGGTATAAAAATTCCCCTGTGGCGAATCTTTAATACCCTCCACCAAGAGTTCGAATATATTGGGAGTGGGCTCTAGAGGGTATCTATTAAATCCAATCTTATGTAAATTTAACCCTAATCCTGTATTAATGGGTCAAAATTGCCCAAACAGTTTTTTCATTTATTGTTTAAATACTTAGTGGATTTTTTTGAAACTTTTGTACAATTATTTTTTTTTAGTAAATACTATTGAAATTTAAAATATAATTTTTGTAGATCGTTTCACATAGCGTATGGAAAAAAACTTACACAATTGGTACTTTTGGGTCAAAATTGCCCAATGCAACAAAATTAATTAACGCATGTGATACGAGCTTAGTAACAAAAAAAAAGCCAGAAATAATTCACTTCTATAATGAAATGAAATCAGGGGTCGATACATTAGATCAACTTATAAGAACTTACACATGTAAAAGAAGAACTAATCGATGGCCTCAACCACTGTTATTCAATATGTTGGATATATCCGCTTATAGTGCTTATGTAGTTTTTCTAAAAATTAATCCAAACTGGAATAAAAATAAGAAATATAAGCGACGCATATTCTTGGAATGCTTAGGTATGAAGCTTATAAGCGGAGAAATATCTCGTAGACCAAACATGCTACAAAGTAGTCCTGCTAGAGCAGTTGTGAAAAGCCTTCAAAAGGATTCTGCTGAAGTTCCGCAAGCAAAAAATTTAAAAAGGGGACGTTGTTACTTTTGTCTAAGTCGTTCTAACAGCACCAAATATGCAAATAAATGTTCCGAATGCCTAAAAATTTTTTTGCAAAAAGCATTCTGAGACCAATATTGTATGTAATAAATGTAAAAAAAATAAAAAAAACTAAATAAATATTTGAATTTTTTGTATTGGGCAAATTTGACCCACCAATATCATACAGGTTTCATTTATGAAGTACAGGATAAGAGTTAAAAAAATTTTAATATATTGCCTAATTAAAATCATATATTACGATTTGTTTCAGAAATATTATTAGGCGTATTAAAGTGATTGGTCAAAAATTATATTAAAATATAAATATTTTATAATTTTGTTGTAGCTGTCTACAGAAATTCCTATTGCGTTTTAAAAATTTTAATGCCACTTGATATGCAGCGTTTGAAATTAACAAATTCAATATGAATTTATTTTTTCAATTTATGACTGTTTTTGCTTCCAATGTAATTTTTGGCGTTGCGTAGCGTTTTACACAGAAATTTGTTTAATTGGCTCTAATTTATGTGAAATTAATTATTTTGTGCAGCATACAATTTGTTTTGTGAAATTAAACATTTTGTTCACAACTTTTTATCAATTAAAAAAATTGTTTTAAAAGTATTTAAATTTAATTAATGTGATAATTGAATCAATTAAAAAAAATAATTAAAAAAATAGTATTTTATTTAATTAATATTTAAGTTGTTTTGAAATAAATTTTAAATTAAAATATTAATTAAATATTAAGTGACTTTTTCGTTTAAAATAAACTAATTTAAACTTGTAAAATTGTTGTTGGGAATTGTCAATATTTAATTATATAAATTAACACATTGTTTGAAATGGCAAAGTTTTTTGATAATTTATTTTAATTAAAATCAAAAATATCATTTATTGAAAATATTTTTTCAAAATTTTAAAATTTTTAGTAGTCAATATAATCATTTTGGTAATAGGTGCAAAATCAACAACTTGTTTGCTTGATATTATGAATTTGGTATAAATTTGGTGATTAGAGACATTTTTTATTGTTTTCTGTGTTGTATGAACGAGTACATACATACATACATATGAATGTGTCAGTTTTTGTGTAATCCTTTTGTCACTTGTGAGATTTTGTGTAAATTGTTTTTTGTTAGCAAAATGAACTGATATCTGATCAGATTAGGAAATAAAATCAGATATATACATATGATTCGTTTTATTATAATAGGCTTTTTAAAATTAAATCTTTGAGATTATAATTTTGTATCTTTTTGTCAACTATTGGTTATGAAGAGTGTTTTATATTTTTTGTTTGTTTGGAAACAATTTTAAAGAGAGAGAGAGAGTCTATATAAAGTTTTTTATACTATAAACAAATACCCATTTGTAAACATAAACAAACTTTAAATAACAAGGCAAAACAAAATGAACTCAACAAAATTGAGTTAAGTATCTTACAGATATATGGAATTGAAATATTCCCCATATAAGTTGCAACAAGTTAGAATATGTTTGATCCAACCTTTTAAGTTATAATAGGAACACATGGAATATTTCTTGTTTCAAGTTTGAGCACTTTATTTTCTAAACAGGAGTAAGAGAGCAGTTCATGTGTTTATTTGGTTAAAATGAAATTTTATATTGTTTAGTGGTTGTATGAATGACCTGTTCCTATATGAATTCAGTTTAGTGCTAGAGACCGGTTCGTACGTAACGTTTAAAAGCAAAATATTGCTAATGAAGCGCGCTATTTAATATACTTAGACAAGATACAGATACACTCATTTCAAACCTTTAAAGAAGACCATAAAGCGCATGATATATGAAACGCTCGTGTTACAAAACCAAAACAGAAAAAAAAAAATTTTAAAGATGGGAAAAAAATATTTCGTGTTTTTTCTGCGGTTTTTAATGCTGAAAAAAATTGATGAATGAAATTGAAGAAGTTGTATGAAGTTGTTAGTGCATGTGCGTTAGTTTACGGCTGGTTTTGGTTAAAAAAAAATTATAATCGCGTGCGTTTAATTACGTGTTCTTAAGTTATTATATGAAATAATGGATAAAAAGGTGGATAAAAAGTAATGAAAACTATTTTATAAGTAAATTAAGAAATAATTATAAGAGAAAATTAAAAAAAAATTTATATAAAATTTTTAAATTTCAAATACATTTGATTAATGGTTATTAAAACTCGTTTTTTTTTTTGAAAAGAAAAAAAAAACAAAGAAAAACTTTGTTAAAAAGATTTAATACTTGAAAATATGTTGTTTGCTATCAACAGACAACATCTGCCGCAAAAAAAAAACAAAACAAAACATTTTAACCCCAACATTATAAAGTAAGCAACAATCAAACGTATCTCCAGCATCTACATACAAAAAACAGCAAGTGCCACAAAGGAATTTTTAACATTTAAACGTTGACAACAACTAAAAAAAGAAAAACACAAACCCCAGAAAAACTTACAACATTTGCAAACAAAACAAAAAAAAAAAAATACTATCAACGTCCTTCACCGCCTTCTCAAGACAATGACGACAGCGTCTTAAGAAACTGTTTAAAAGAAAAATCTAGGCAAAATTAAAAAAAAGTCACAAAGAAAACTTTTCTATTTTTTTTGGGTTAAAAAATTCTTCCGCCTGAAAAGAGCAAATAGAAAATAAGGAAAAACCAACCATCAGCATATCATCGTCATTATCATTATTTGGATGTGTTTGCTCGGTACTGCTTTTAACCAGAACACTGAATCTGGCTGCCCCAATGTACTAAGTAAAACAGCCAACGTTCTGGTCTTTTGATCACGGTCTCAAGATTACGGTTTTTGCAGCCGAATACGTTTTAGAAAAAAAGTTGTTACTTCTTTTTCCATATAAGTTACCAGTTTGGCTTTTCTAGTGGCCTTAAATTTTCTTGTTTACTGAAAATTTGCTTCCATTCTTTTGGTTTTTCATTCAATCTCAAGCAACCAACACCCGCTTTATTCTTATTTTTTTTGTTGAAAAACAAAAATAGAAAAACACTTTTTTAACATTATAAAGTAATCAACAAAGTTTCCACTTGTGCTCGTCTTAATACCACGTAACTATTTCTGGGTTGTGCCACGAAGAAAAACAGAACAAAAAAAAAAAAAAAAAAAAAAATCAGGGAAAACAACACCATCAACAAAAAGTAGCAAGTGCAATATTGTGTTGCTACAACTGAAAAGAATTATAATAATCAAGTATTTATGAAAAAGTTTTTCCTGTTTTTTTTTTTGTTTTGAAAACTAAAAGAAAAACTCTTAAAACCCAGAAAAAAAGTTTAAGAAAAATAATAATACAAAAAAAGTTTAAATCTAAAAAAAACCGAAAAACTTTGCCAAGTGTTAAAGGTAACAAACCAGCCAACGTTTAATAATTTGTTGCAAATCGCAAAAAAAAAAGTTCGAAAATTGCAAACAAAAATTTTTTGTTTTTAAAGAAAATAGAAAAAATTAAGAAGTAAATAAACGGAAGTTCAACAATTTTAAAAATTCTCTTCTTTTATATTTCCTTGTAACGAAAAGTATTAGTTAAGAAAAAAATAATCAAATAATAAGCAAAAAATAAAAGAAAGATAGAAAGTTAAGAGAGTTAAAAAAGTTTTTTGTTAAGGGCAAAAAAAGTAAACCAACAAATTAAAAGGTTAAATTGTTGTCGACCTTTAATTTTAAACAACTGCCACAGCAACAGTAATAACATCCGCAAGTACCATCAATCTACAGCACAAGTATATTCAATTCAACATTTTGTGGCAAAATTTTCAAATAATACGAGTAGTAATAAAAAAGAAAAAATTTAATATGTGGATTAAGTAACTTCAGTCATTTTACAACAAGAAAAAAACTCAAACAACTTGATTTAATATAAAAGGTGAGTAAACAAATTTTTCCTTTAAAAAAAAGCAAAAAATATAAAAATATTTATGGCCCATAAATTTAACAGGGTTTTCTTTGGGAAACATATTAAATCTATGGCAATAAGGTAAATGTGCTTAAGTCTATTTTTCTGGTTATGTAGGAAATCAACTTAAATGTTTACTGCCGTATTCATAAAAAATTATATCGATTTGAAACGTATTTTAACACAAAATTTCCATACAAATTTTTCTTAAAACAGATTTCATATCCATTTTAGGTTTTTATGAATACGGCAGTTAAAGTAGGGAAGTAAGGGTACGGTTTTTTGCCGATACGATACCGATACTCAAACAAATATATCGCCTATATCGATACCGTTACCGATACTCATATTGAATTTGATTTCAAGTTAAATTTCACAAAAAAATTATACAAAATTACATTGTAAGAGATTATTAATATTTAAAGGTGATATTTATAAGATTAAAAAAAAAAGAATTAAGTGCCAGGCTCACAATGTCGACAAGAACATTTCTTTCGCATTTTTATATTGAAAACAATAATAAAAAATTTAAATTTGTTTTTGTTTTCAATATAAATATAAGAAAGAAATGTTCTTGTCGACATTGTGGGCCAGGCTGTAAATTTGAATTCATGATAAAATATACAAAAAAAAACTTTTTTTTTTACAAAATATTAATAAGATTTTTCTTTAATAAACAAAGTACATATTCTCAACTTTTGCGATTATAAACGATTTCGCAAGCCTGTTTCAACTAGACCTGCAGTGGAAAATTGTCGCGGTGCTGGCCCCAGGAATATGACCCCAGGAATATGGCCAAAAAAAAAAAAAAAAGAACACAATTTTGGGGCAATTTTTTTTTTTTTTTTGGTTTTTTTCAATTTTTTTCGTTTTGGAGGTGTTTTTGCATTTTAAGTGAAATGAAAAATGACCCCAGTCTCAAGGAAAGAAAAATAGCCCCAAATGAAGTCACAATTCTTAATATGGGCCTATTTTTGTTTTTTTTTTGGGATTTTTAAAATTCAGGATTTGAAATTTGGGAATTTAAGTTTCGGACAAATTTAGATATTTTTAATTAGGCTTAAGTTAATTGAATTTGTTTTCATTAAATTATTTTTATGAAGACAGGAATTTTACAACATGAAGTTAATTAAAAATTTTTTATTGACAATTTTTCATTCTTGACTGCGCTGAGATTTGAACCCAGGCTTTTACGGACAGGTTGCCCAGACTAGTTTCGATTGTAACTATACAATCTCTTCAGTGGGGTTTGCCGTCTTTACTCACTCGGCTATTGAAGCCGGATGACGTCAATAGTCAAACATCAATCTTTAAACCAAATGGTATTGCACCTTGGTAGATCGAAATTTGCTTTTGAATGAATGATAATCTATTTTTAATTGATTTACATGTTCTTCTTAACTTCTGTTTTTTCGTACTTTTTGTCAAGAATTCTTCTTGAAATCCTAAGTACATTTTTGTTTTTCATGTTTTTGTCCTTCTTTTTTCTTGTTGACCTTTTTCAGCACAACTTGAAGGACAAATGTAAACATAGCTCGTGCCTTAGCTGTTAACAATAATTAGTATTGTGTTTTTTTAGTTTAAATTTTTTGAGGTAAAAATTCATTAAAAATTTTGAGGTGATTTTTTATAATAAAGAATTTTAAGGTCACATTTTATTTTATTTTTAGGGCTATTTTTAATTTTTTTGGGAAATTTTTCATTAAAAAATTAGGTCATTATTAAAAATAGTTCCAAGTTTGGGGTACATTTTCATTTTATTTTGGGGCCATATTCCCAGCGCCGAAAATAGTCTCTTAGATGCGACAGAACTCATTTGAAAACTTAAGAATTCCAGCGCCATTTTCTTCAAGTTTGGGTATAACATGTCATTGCGCCCGTAAATAAGCGGATCTGTGTCTCTAGAAATATAAGCAGATCTAAGGTATCTATCGACTTCTTCTTTAGCAGAATTACAGCATAGGATGGAAAGAGGCTTATCCACCTCGGATCCTCTTATAATTTTTTCACTATCCCTCCAAAGGATGTATCAGAACTTGCACCACCTGTAGGTGTGACCGAGTTTTCAACACTTTCGAAGTCCAGAGACATGTTAATTAGCTCAATAAGACGTTTTTTAGGTCCGTAATATTCGAGCATTGCATCGAAGATAACAAACAAATTGAAGATAACAAATAGGCTTAATATTTTAAAGTCTTAAATCTTTTAGTTAGAGCTAATGTCAGCCGCTTAATTTTGAGACTCTGAACTATTTTCCATCTTCGTTAATTCATTTACTCGTATAAAACAAATTCATTATTCTGGTGCAAGCTTATGCTCTGCTTTTGAATATGTTATTTCTCTTAGTGGCTATGCAAAAAATAACCATAGAAAATTTAATTGTTTGTTTAAAAATTTTCCAAAAAAATGTAAAAAGTATCGTCGTAACGACAGTTAAATATCGCCGATACCGACATATCGGAAAATCTGAAGTATCGCCGATATATCGGTATTGTTGTTTTTTGAAAATTTGTTTTATATATATACATATATGCATTAACAATTATTTTGTGTCAAAAAAATTTGAATTATTTTTTTGTTTCAATCACTAAAATGCCAAACGATAAGCAGATTAATAAAGAATTAAATCAATTTTTGGGGTCAGTAAAGTTGTTGTTTGAATATTTAAGAGATTTAAACGTTTCTTTCGTTTATTTTAGTTTTCAAATACAAGTCGATAATAATGTTAAAACATTATTGTGCATCCAGTTTATTGTTTTAACAAAAAAATTTATTAATATGACAATCTCGTATGAAAAATTTGTATATTAACAAATATTTTATTCAATATAACAACTTTGTTGTTAAAAATATTTATTGAATATCAACAATTTTAATTTACTTTTTATACCACCAAATTCGGTTGTAGGTGTCCTTTCAATTAAAAAATTAATTGTAGTGACGAATATGGCATTCAATATGAGAATTGATTTGACATCATTTTTTTCATACGTTTAATCATGGAGCTTACAAAGGAGCCATAAACTCAAATTTTGCTTAAGTCGACATAAGCACTTTTTCCTTTTTGCCAAAGAAATATTTTGAGAATTTTAAAGTTTTTATGTATTTCTTTGCATGGATGGCTCCTTATCCATGACTTGCAATTTTTATAGACGACGGGTCAAGAAGAAAAACATGAGAATGAAGAATATTCCTCTAAACAAAAAGAATAGTTTATTTTAAACTTATTTTCAATCTATTTATTCTATTTGAAATAAAATAATAAGTAAAATAGTAAAATATGTTTTGTAGTTAATATTCAATTCTATTATGATAGCCGATGTCGACATAAGTCGATGGCAACGGAACAACAATTGTATTTTCTTAGTCGTTATTGACAACAATCGATTACTTTTGACAGACACTTTGTATTTTCTACGGCGTTTTTAAGTCTACGTCCATTAACTTTGTTTTAGACGGCAGGATTTTTGCAACGACTCAAATAAACATTAATGAAATTTTAGTTTGAAAGTAAATATATTTATTAAGTACGTTTAAAATAACAAATGCAATTTGAAAAAAACTTATGGCCACAAATTTAATTAAAAACAATGGCCGCCAAAAAAAAGGCGGGAGGAAGAACTCTGTTATCAATCTCTTCACAGATTGATTTACTCACGTCTACTTATTGAAATTTTTTTATTTAAACAAAATACAGATGCTGAATACGTACACATTAATTATAATCATATAGGCTAATTAGTAGTAAGCTAGTCTATCGTTGTACGGATCGCGGGTTCAATTCCCGCAAGAGACAGTGGTCTGGTTCAATACAACGGGCTGAAAGACAAAGTTACTCTTGCTATTATGCTAGAATAAATTTTTTAATTATAATTGTAATGTAACTCTTAGGCCGTTCAACACAACACTTAATTTTAGGTCATTTGGTTAGCGTGAATACTGCCCAGATCACCTTCTGATAGACACATACGGTCTTTGAGTTTTCGCTGATCAAACTTTCCCGTTTCAAGTATTCAAAAGATGGGAAATAGCACAGAGGATGTTCCTTCTGTCATTTCCTCTTCTAGTTCTTCATTATTACAGCTTTACAGACGAGCCAAAAGGCTTCGCAGGATTAGACCTAAGATTTTAATGTACATATTGAGAATATATTAATTAATAATAAATAAATAAATAAAAATAAATTTAACAAACGGCGTTGAGGGGAAGTGTTAACCTTCTATTATGCTCGCCAACTATCCATATAACCCCTTAAGGTTTCTAAGATGTAGTCTAGGCAGGTTTGGCTCAAATAGAGTCCTCTGCATGTCAATGGGTCTACCAAGTCTTCTTAGTCGTCATGTAAATGGGAACTTTCTACACCCTTTCCTTAGAATTATGGTGTAGTTTTTCTGCAATTACCCAAGAGAAATTAACTTCAAACGTAACTGGCTTTTAAAGAAGAAATGTAAAGTTTTCGCTTACCATCTGAAGGAATGAATTTTATGAACAGAAAAAATTTAAAATTAATTTTAATCAAAAAATTCGTAAAATCTAGCAAAAAATAGTTGATATTGGACATATCACCAAAATGATTGAATTGAATACTTAAAGTGGTAAAAATTTAAAATTCTGAATTTTTTCTTTCAATAAATGATATTTTCAACGTTGATTAAGATTTTGAACAGTATGTCAATTGGTTCAACTAAGAAAATAGTTAACAAAAACTAAATATTTTATTCAGTTACCTCTGGTAATTAAAAAATTCAAAAAAATTAATAAAGTAATTTGTTAGATTCAATTAAAATTTTTATTGAAAAATAATTTTTGTGTAAAAACTTATTGAAATATATAATTGAAATTTAGTTTTTTTATATCTAGAACATACACAGAAAAAATTATCAAAAACTTTTTTTATCAATAAAAAAAATCGTTTAAAAAGTATTTCAATTTAATTAATGTGATAATTGAATCAATTATTTTTTTAGTTGAAAGAAAATTAAAAATATAATTTTGATTTATTTAACATTTTAGTTGTATTGAAATAAATTTTTAGTTAATATATTAATTAAATAACAAAAAACCTTAATTGATTTTAAAATAACTTAAACTTGTAGAATTGTTGTTGGGAAATGCTAAAACCTGAGCTGTATTTAATTAAATCAATTAACACATTGTTTGAAACGGCAAAGTTTTTGGAAATATTTTTATTAAATTAAAAAAAAATTACTTATTGAACAAAAAAATATTCACAACTCTTAGTAATCAATGTAATCATTTTAGTAATTGGTGCAAAATCAACAAATTGTTTGCTTAATTCTATGAATTTGGTGATTCGAGACAATTATTAATTTTTTCTGTCTATTTTTTTTTAAATGTTAATTGAATTAAATATATATTTCTAGTTTTGGTACAATTAAAAAAAAATAGTTAATTCAATTAACGAATTAATTTAGTTATAATAATTTCCAAAAAATTTATGTAACGGAAGCAATAAACTTTTGATACAAAATGCGCTTTACACAAGGGATATAAAAACTGGTGGGTGAAACGATCAGCTTTACGCACTGAATTTGTTCGTTGTAACAGTTATTCTTTAGTATTCTCCCACACAATAGTGCATACATGTGCACTTACTTTTCAAAATGTTCCTTATTGCTTCACACATTTATTATATAGTTGCTTACCCCAAATTGGCCAAAAATATGCGAAAAATCTTGTTGCAACACAATCATTTGTATGTGATTTTCATTTTCAGTACAATTTGGGGTTGGGATGAAAAAATATTTAGTCATATAAAAATGAATTTTGATTTAGTAGATTGCGAAAGAGATATAAATTTACGTGTGTGTATACTAGGGTATTCATTTAATCGGGCTTTTGCTTTAATCGGTTAATCGCTGGATTAATTAACCGAGGTTTGGTTTAATCGGTTGATTTTGTAATTGTTCGGTTAAACGATTAATAAAGTTTTTTTTTAAATTAAGAATTTTCAATAAATAAAAATGCACAAAATATTTATTATTTGGTTTATTAGTAAAGAAAAAAAAAATAACATAACAAACATAACAATTCTTGAACAAAAACGATCAAACAAAAAATATTTAAAAAATATGTAATACCGTTTTCTCATAAGGCGATTACCTTTTTTCCCAACGACAAACTGCACATTTTGTTTCCTCAGTGTCTTATTTGCTGCTATTCTGTCGCAAAGTTAACCGTCACTCAACTGCAAATTATTATTTGCCATTTATTTGACGTACAGATAAATCTAATCAGCTGACTCCCAACTTTTACATGTATTTTGGGAGGTGTTGCCAACTGAAAACAATGTTTTTTTTACGGTATATTGAGAAAAAAAAAATCTTTAACGGACAGTTTATCGATCTAATAAATTTATCTCGACATTAAGTAACAGGCAGTTTGGCCACACCCAGAGAAAAAATATGTTTAAATTTGGTCACCTCCAACAAAACTTTTTTTAAAGAGAATTGCAAACATGTTATGTTTAAATTAAACCATACTATTGTATGGGTATATGGTTATAATATGGTTAAATTTAAACAAAATATCTTTAAAATTTTGTCTAAAAATAGTTGTGTTGGAGGTGACCATATCTAAACATATGTTTTCTCTGCGTGCATACATTAGGAAAATGGCCATAAGGAAATCTTATAAAATAATCGTTTACAAATATAATTTGGTTTAAATGTTTAGGATTTAAGCAATTCTTTTCTTTAGTTTATGACTTGGAAAATATTCTTTCACTTATCGTAGGTGTTGAAGAAATCCTATTTCTCAGTCCTTTTCCTGGATTTATCCAAACGAATAAAATCTTCCATTACGCCATTAGAGCCCTTTTTTAATTTTTTTAAATTTTTAACTCTTCTAATTGTTTTCGTTAATTATATTAAACGATTCATATGAGAAGACACAAATCACTACACACATACATATAAAAAGTGCGTGAAATAAAAATCCTTTGGCAAAAAACACTTATTTCAAATGAAGATCACTAAACACTTTGTCTGTTTGTATGAAAAATGATTTTCTAAACACATACCTTTTGTATATGAGACGAAATAAATAATTAAAAACACAAAAAATATGTTGTAATACTACAAAAAATAAAATTTTTAACCGGTTAAATCGTTAACCGAAAAAAGCAAATTTTAAATTCACCGATCAGTTAATCGGGTAGTAATTAATCGGTTAACCGATTAACGGTTAACCCAATGAATACCGTAATGTATACATACCCAGCGGGAAAAATTGCAAATGCTTTCACTTATCATGCATTTAAGTAGGTCTACAAACACATACCTACTTTATTTAAAAAGGTCCTTTATAATGTATTTTATAAAATATTTTAAAAATTCAAATTATTATTCTAAGATAAGGCCTGTTAAAATCGTCCTTTAACAGTTATTAATTTACTCATTTTGCATAATTAGCAAGAACGTAACGCTTTGTTCTTTATTATTTTTTGGAGGGGCTCTAGTAGTCTTTAAAGTAGATGGGATGGGACAAGGCAAGGACTTGTTACTTTGTCTGCTAAAAAAGAAACCTTTCAAAAGTCCTCGTAACTACTTCTTTTTCCCACTGGGTAAGCAGGTCAAAACAACTATTTAAAATTAAAATTAGAATTTACTTTATATTTTTTATTTTCTTTACTTCATCCAACAATCGTTTTATTTGTCTCCATCCCTGTTTATCTAAGAAACACTTAAAATTGAAGGTTATCATATCAATCCTATAAAAATATTATTTGATTTTTATTTGTATTTATTTACTTTTTGGAACAAACTGTATTTTTTTTATTGGATTATCTTTATAAAAATCACAAAAGCCCTTAAGTATTTATTAACGTATTTACTTATGTGTGTTTTGAGTAAGTAAACGTATTTAAAAATATATTTACCACAAATTAAATTCGACATTTTAGTTGTTTTTTTTTTGTCTGGAAAAAATAAGATTTTGTTTAGGGTTTTCAAAAATCCTGAAGTCTAAAAAATAACTCAAGTCTTAGTATATTTTAGAAGAAGAGGTTTTTTCAATTATATACAAATCAGTCATTGAAAAGACTTAATTATTCTTAGCTAAACTACCGTGATTTTTTTACGTTAGCAGAAACGTATAAAGCTTGTTTTTTTATTCCCAATTTTTATACCCTTCACCACAGGTGAAAATGGTATGTAAGTTTCATTTGTAATTTCTACCATATTTATACTCGACTCTATAAAGTATATACAGTACTTTTCGCTTATAGTCACATCATTTAGTTGCAGAAAAATCGTGAAATATATAGCTTATGTGACTATAAGCCTAAATTGCTTATATGCCACTATGAGGCATATAACCGAATACGAATATATTCAAGTTATGTGAATATAGAAAATAAAAAATTCATATAAATATATAGAGGTGCATATTGTATAAAAAATAATTCACATAATAATAAGATATTTCATAAGTGATACCAATGGAAAAAACTAATTTTTTACGAGTAACTTTCTACTATGGCAAAATTAAGCGACTTAATTCTTAGTTCTTAAGATGGATGATGGTTTCGAAAATTAAAAAGAAATTTTGCTGATGTGACTATAACGCCATTAATTTGCTTTACTTTTGCCGCCAATAGGTGGTATATATGGCAAATGTGCTTACACAAAAAAATTAATAATTTTCTCCAATCACCATATTTATACCAAATTCATAATATCAAGCAAACAATTTGTTGATTTTGCGCCTATTATCAAAATGATTATATTGATTACTAAAAATTGTGAATATTTTTTTTTTTTCAATAAATGATATTTTTAATTTTAATTAAAAAAATAATCAAAAAACTTTGCCCTTTCAAATAATGTGTTAATTTATTTAATTAAATATTGACAATTCCCAACAACAATTCTACATGTTTAAATTATTTTATTTTAAACGAACAAAGTCAATTAAGGTTTTTTGTTATTTAATTAAAATTTTAATATAAAATTAATTTCAAAACAACTAAAATGCTAATTAAATCAAAATTATTTCCATTCAACTAAAAAAAAATAATTGATTCAATTATCACATTAATTAAATTTAAATAATTTTTAAACCATTTTTTTAATTTATTAAACACTTTTTTCTGTGTATAGCGCTAAATGGACTATAAAGTAAATACTTTTTCAAATAGAATTCGGAAATTTTAGTTCTCATGTTGAGTATCATATATTTTTTTTTTTATAATAATTCGAATGTGTATTTTAAGTCAAATTAAAATTTTAATTCGAATTGATATGAAAAAAAAAATTTATAATAAAAATGATACTCAACATGAGAACTAAAATTCCCAGATTATATTTCCTAAAATAATTAAGTTAAATAAACAAGCACTATCCAGTTATAAGATACAAAGAATGCGAACGAAGGCCGTAGCGGGCCAGAAAATGCATTACATTCTGCTGGTATCTAACAGTTGTATAAATTTTCTGTACAATTAACTTCATTGCTAGCCAAAGGATAGCCAAAGTAAGCCTCGTAACATAAATATAAAAACAAAAAGTTCTGATAGTGCATAGAAAATAGTCCTGGAAAATATTGAAGGAAAAAAGACTATTAAAGTATGAAAACTTTATAAATTGTAATTTGACTTAGAATACACATTCGAATTAATATAAAAAAAATTTATAGTTAATACTTTATATTAAATATACTTATAGCGGCATAGTAAACAGATAAAATGGACTTTATCGCCAATGTGACTAAAAACGGTAGTGATTATAAACGAAAAGTAATCTATGTATATTTCTTAGTCCCTGAGAGTAGCGTAGTTTATTTAACGATGTCCATGTATTTGTTAAAATGCGGTTTCCTAAGACACAGATATGATGGGGACTATGTTGTTATATATTTATATTACACTAGGACCACAAGGTGGCCGAAATTCGACCACTTGACATTTACAGTTAAAATAAATCGGTTTATGCACGTATCGAATATGCAATTATTATTTAAAAGGGCTACCTAAATTTAAGAAAATAACAAATGTCTTTTCATATTTCCTTTTATTTGTTATTATTAAAGCATTTATTTACTATTTTTACAATGTGTATGTGATACAGTTTCGAATACAAAAGGTAAAAAAAAGTTTAAATTGCCTCTTCTTAGAAATAAAATAAAAAAAGCAATATGAATATTGAAAATACAATAAAAAAAAAATAAATTTCTGAACGAAAATTTTTATTTTATTTTCCAAAACAAAAAATTTTTTTATGTATATATTTTATTAAAAATCGGTGGACGATAAGATACTTAAAAATCAACTGCAAAAAAATTGTTCCCGTATTTATATATTTATAAGATATAGTATAGAAAAAATTGCTATTGAACTTCAGCCTCATCAGTCAACAAGAGGCAGAGGTATTAGTAGAAACTCAATACCGCATCTAATTTTTACATGTAAACCTTTACTTTTTGAAATCTTTTAAAAACAATTTTTTTAATTAATTATTTTTCCTGTCATAAAATTTGCGTAAATTTTTGGAATAATGATTAACTTTTTTCACTAATTTTTAAATTTTTAATCTATTTTCGTATTTATAACAATAGAATACAAATACGACAGTAAGGTTGCACTTTGCAAGTGGAATTTCCCTGATACTTAAAGTAAAATTTTTTTTGATTGCTTTTTTTTTTTTTGAAGCCTTCTTTTCTAGTCATCCAATTTATGGACTTCTACACCACTCTTATTAAACAATGTTCGCTGTGTATTTCTTCTCATTGTTCATTTTTCTATTTTCGTTTTGTATTAAAAAAAAACGGCAGAGGTGTGAAAATTACTTAACCAAGAGGACAATGAAATAAACATTCTATATAATTTAAAACAATTCAAATTTTTTATTTTTAAGTAAAAAATCTTACAACAATAACAACAACAAAATTATACGCAAAAATACATAAAAATGCTGGCTTTTGTCTGAATTTCCGCTTATGGCACATAAAAAATATTAAAGAAATATAAAAATAGCAACAACAATAAAAAGGAGGAAGGATAACGCATAAACAAAACAAAAAGGTCGTATTATTTTAATATCAAAGTGTTTTTAAATGTGTGTGTGTGTGTGTGTGTGAGTGTGTGTGTGGTAAGCAAACATTGACATCTTCCTTTAAGCAAAAATACACACGCATACAACCATACTCATATTTGTATTTTCATTTATTTCCTTTTATTTAAGGATGGTCTTCTTTTCTTATTACTGTTGTTATTGTTGTTGTTGTGGCTGTTGTTATTATTTTTATTTATTTTTTTCATCTAAAAAGTAAATAAATATGAGAGCAACAAACACCAAATAAAATAAATAAAGATTGTATAACAATGTGTAGGGCATAGGGAAATGACTAGAGACAAAATTAATGCTGTGGTCATATGGAAGAGTAGCTTAAGTCGATATAAGACGGACATGACATAATAAGTAAAAGGTGTAAAATCATTTACATATATTTACTTATTTTTTTCTAACATTTGCTTTTAGCCTCTATTAAAGTTGTTACTACGACGTAAATGACTTAAACCTAAAAACTACTCGAATAAACCTTCAGAAAAACTGAGGATATCTCGTAACTACAATGTTCGACATAAGCTACTTTCCCACATTGGCACAGAATTTCTCGAAGTTTCATTTGTGTAAAGCTACAACAAAAAAAAAAACACATTTCTTAAGGGCAAAATAAAACACAGAAATGGCTTGGCAAACATGTCAATATCCTACGTTTGTACAAATGTTTTCTGTTGTTAATTGGATTCTTTGCTGTTTGAACAAATATTTGAAGCATTTTTGTAGAAATATTGAACAGTTTTAATATTTGGCAGTCATGTTGAATATTTGTCAAACTTTTTGTGGTGTTTAAAGCTAAATGTTATCATTGCAGTGAAAGGTTTGCAGAGTTTTTTCAGCCGTAAATTCATCATTAGGTAGCATTGTTTGGCCCAAAACAGCTCATTGTTCAAACCACTCTTAACTCTAAATTATTTTCCTGTTTTTATATTTCTTCTCCGTTTTTAACAAATAGCACTATCTTCATTGAAAAAAAATTTTAATTTATGTCTGTTTGAAATAGGTTTGTGTTGTTTATTTGCACATAGAAACGGAAGCAATTAATGGGTTTGTCAAGCCATTTGTCTGGTTTTTCATAGGGTAAGGGTTTTTCACTCTCTTTTTATTCCTACTCGTTTTCTGTGGTGTAAATATGAATGTCAGCTTGCTCTGCAAGTAGCAGAGTTTTAAATGTTATTTTATTTTTTGTAGAAAAAACAGAGATTAAACACACATTTACACTTTATTTTACTGGCGTGAGTAAATATTTGTTGCATGGATGCTTGAAAGTTTTTATGTTTTTTTTTTTAAGAATAGAAGACCAATAATGTGCGTTAATGCGTTGACAAACAGTTCTTAACTGTCATTTAAATGTGGGTAAAGTTTGAATACAAGAAGAATTAAATATGTTGGTTTATTTGCAACCTTAATAAATGTTTTTTTATATATGGTTGCCTAAAAGGCAAAAGGCCCTATCTAACATTTTGAGAATTTTCCAGTAGAAGCAAAAAAAACTATTTTAAATGATAAATAGATAAATTGCCTTAAACTCTTTATTTTTTTTTTGTGTAAAACCTAACAGTTTTTTTGACAATTGACAATGTTGCATATAATGCAAACTGTTAGTTAAACCTTTTAGCGTTTTTCATATAATCTGTTGTAGATAGGCCTATTTGTTTATTGTTAATAAAATCGATCATTTTGGTCGAAAGATTTAAATTTTAAGTTTTTGGTTTGTTTTGTTTGACATTTTAATTGATCACACCCACCCAGAGAAAAAAATGTTTAAATATGGTCACCTCCAACAAAACTATTTTTAAATAAAATTTTAAACTTACTTTTGTTATTTTAACCATATTATTGTCGTTGACAACCATATTATGGTTAAATTACTCCTCCATCAAGAAGGTACAACTATATTATGGTTGCCTCCGAACATGTTTTGGTTAATAATAACTAAAATTTGTTTAACACTTATAACATCATGGTTGATTTTCAACCACAGAATGCTGCTTTGGAAAAGAGGAAAATACTATTGTTAATTTAAAAACAAATTTTTGTCTTATTTAACCATAATATGTTTAGAGGCAACAATAATATGGTTGTGGCTTCGTGATGGAGGACTAATTCAACAATAATATGGTTGTCGGTGACAATGATATGGTTAAATTAAACATAATATGTTTAAAATTTTCTTTAAAAATAGTTTTGTTGGAGGTGACCATATTTAAACATGTTTTTTTCTCTGCTGGAGCATCAATGTAAAAGTCGATTTTAAATTTTTGGTTAGTCAGGGTCTTTTGCATTGAAGGTAAGGATATGTATTATAATACAGATAGCAGACAAAAAAGTCAAGAAAATTAAAAAGAATTCAACCCAGTAATAGTCTATTTCACTCAACATAAAAAAGTTAATGTACACAAGTATGTAAATATGTACAGCCAGGAAAATAGTCCGACGTCTTCCAGACATCTGAGAGAAACGTCGACAAAAGAGTCGGAACAGTATACGAATTCTGTCAGATATCTGACCCAAAAGTTTATGAAGTTGTTCACACGAATTCTAGACATGTCGTGGGAAATTCTGTTTTTCGGCATTTCTGATAGATAACTGACAGATATCTAATGAAAAATGCATGGAAAGCTCTGATATGTAATAAGAAAAAATTATTTTCAACTTAATGGTATTTGTCATTATTTTCACAAGAAAAAAAGGCTTATGAGATCTGTATGAATACATCAGAAAGCAAATATAAATATCGGTACATAAATTCCCCCGATATATCCCTGTGAAATTCACCAGAAAGCGGCCAGATAATACGTACATCTATTTAATGTATTTAAAGTTAATGTTAATAGTTGAAAAGTCAACAATTTTAATCCAAATATAAAGCATTCGGGTAAGGAACTTAAATTTCTCTATTATCTCTCTAATCTCTCTACTCTACGAAAGGCACTAAATCAGCAAACAAAAATTAAACCAATTTTCAGTTAATTTAAGTTTTCTAATTTTCTTATTCTCATATACTATCTTGTCATATACAATCTTGTTTTAATAATCCATCAAAGCCTACCAATCTTCTTAAATCAATTCAATTATATTATATACTTTAAGTTAATTCAAAAACACATTCTTAGTGAAAACCTTAAAAAAACAGTTTTATTTCTTTGTCAGGACGAAAGCCGACGCAGCACGTTCGGCGCAACACCGGCAAAATACCTTCTTGGCCAACTTAAGGAGGGTGGGTACAATAGACCTGTCTTGGTCGCGGTACCATTTCCGTTGGGAGGAATCTCCCCGGTCTCTCTCTACAAAAAAAAAAAAAAAAAAAAAAAAATTATATAAATTTATTTAAGATGTTAATTAATAAAAATAAATAAATAAAATTATTGCAAATTATATTAATTTCCAAAAAAACATACATATATATATATTTATATATATTGAGTAAAGAGGCCTTATAGAAGCCTTCCTTTAGCAGACACTCCTCGCCGCATTCCATACTTATTTATTTTTTACACAGGTTGTCAATATGTCGTGTATGTCGATAGAATGTTCCCTTTATCAATAAACATAAACAAGCACAAGATTTTTTTAACAGATGATACGTAAAAACGGAGATAAATATTCATTTTATCAGGTTCATACGCAGTCACGTTTACGTAAGTGTTGATCGACTGATCGATCGTAAGGAAACCACTTATTATTAGCAATAATCTTCCATTAAGCTTTTAACGTTAAATCTTAATAAACCTGGGTTCAATTCCCAGCTCAGTCAAGAATGAAAAATTATCAATAAATTTTAATTCATTTCATGTAGTTAAATCAGGGACCGTAACAGTTATTCCTTTTTTCATAAAAGTGTGATGATATCAGTTAATTTTTGATATTTATTTTTTTGAACAAAAATAACAGTTATGTTTTGATTTTTATTTTTTTTTGATCAAAAATAACAGTTATTTTATGATTTTTAATTATTCGAGCAAAAATAAAAATTATTCTTTAAAGAAATGTACGTGCTATACTTATTTAGTTGACTTTAAATATTTATTTTAATGCGCATAAGATATCCCAATGATGATCACACATTTAAATAAATATTTTATGACAACTCAATAATTATAACATAAAAATAAAAATCATAAAATAACTGTTATTTTTAAACGAAAAAATAAAAAACAAAAAATAACTGTTATTTTTGTTCAAAAAAATAAAAATCAAAAAATAACTGTTACTTTTGTCCAAAAAATAACTGTAATTTTTGATCGAAAAAATAAAAATCAAAACTTTAAAAAAAAAATAAAAATCAAAACTTTAAAAATCATAATATTTTATCATAGAAAAGTTCATAAAGATCAATATGTTATACTTGAATCAGTTTGCCAGCATTTACTTCTATATACTTTTTTTGTTTTAAAATTTCAAAATAGCTGTTATTTCCGGCCCCTGAGTAAAATTCCTTTCTTCATACAAATAATTTAATGAAAATTAACTTCAACTTAAGCCTGATTAAAATATCGAAATTTGGATTACAAACCATTAACAGTTCAATAAAATAACCACAATACTAATTATTGTTAACAGCTAAGGCACGAGCTATATGTTTACATTTGTCCTTCAAGTTGTGCTGAAAAAGGTCAACAAGAAAAATAAAGACAAAAACATGAAAAAACAAAATATGTGCTTTGGATTTCAGAATAATTATTGACAAAAAGCACGAAAAACAGAAATAGGGAAGAACATGCAAATCGATTAAAATATGTTATCATTCAGTCAAAGAAAATTTCGATCTACAAAGGTAAAATAGCATTTGGTTTAGAGATTGATGTTTGACTATGGACGTCATCCGTCGTCAATGGCGGTGTGTGTTAAACGGCAAAAAAAAAAAAATAGCAAGCATCACAAATGCTGGTAAAAAATGAGTGCAATATAATTTTTTGCAGTTTTATTTAGTGATAGTGCAATGCTATTCAATATTTAGTGCACTTTCCCCAACCATGTGTTTAGCGAAATTGATTTAACGATGCATGTATTTCGGTTTATCAGTTTGTGTGTATGTTGAAATTTGTTTTCCGATGTCTATACATTTATAGCAGATTTAGTTCGGAATAGTATGCTATTGAAATTCAGCCAGATGGGTCCACATATTATATTAACAAAAAACCACGACGTATCTTTAGTTTTTGCCCATAGACCATTTCTTTTTTTAGGTCTTCTTAAAATATACACGCAGAGAAAAAACATTGTTCAATATGGTCATCTCCAGCAAAACAATTTTTAATGAAAATTTGTAAACATATTATGGTTAACTAAATCATATTATTGTTACTCGGAACTAAATTATGGCAAACTTGGCCATTCTTCATATTATGTCATTAGTGATTCATGTTATGGTTGCCTGTAAACATGTTATAGTATTTAATCCATACCAAATGAGCAACCAAATTTGGTTCAGATATTTCTTAAATGTAAAAGAAGTAATAAATATTGAAAATGAGCCAAATCGGTCCCCATATAAGTGTACTCACTTATTTTGGTAAGGTTTTATATAGTGTGGTAAGAAGTATATCATATTCGGTTAAGCGGAATATATTCCTCTTACCTGTTTTAATTCTCTTTAGAACTTAATTTCAAAAATTTGCCTTAACTATCAAAATTTTGCGATTCTTGCAATCTTACGATCTAAGCAAAAGTCTTAAGGCCGTGTCAGATACAACTTCGTCACGTCGCGTGACATTTCTAACCTTAACAGAAAAGCGTAAAGCAAAAGGTGAATGACACAATAAACACTTTGACAACACTCGCGCATAGTTTGATTACCTTTAAAAGCGGCTGTTAAATTATACATTTAAGTATTTGTTGTAAAAATAAAAGTTAAATATTTAATTGGAATATTTATTGGAATTAGATTTTGCAACAAAAAAAATAATTTCAAAGCGCGCAAAAAGATGAGAGTTGTCTTACTTTTCGGTTCGCTCTGCGTTAAAAGTGCTTTATGTGACAATTTTTGTATTAGTGTGTATATATCATCTTAGATGTCAAAGCGAATCTGTAACGCAACGCGAAGCTAAAGGTTTATCTGATATAGCCTTAGTGATTTTTTTCTTTCATTAGCGGGAACATTTTTTACTTCTGAATAATTGAATGTTGAAAGTACACCATCTGACATCACCTACCATGGTGTTATAACGTGTGGTTAAATTTAAAGGGCCGATGTTGAATCTGAACCACACCTAAACGTCAATTTTTTTTTTGCATTTCATTTGACATTTCTCAATTTCAGACTAACTGAATTTAAACCACATTTGAAACACATAATCGAGCAACGCGTTAAAGTTATTCAGGCTTATTATGAAAATAGGCGTTCAAATCAAAATGCATATCGTGAAAATCATCTTCAGTGATGAGGCATATTTTCACCTCAGTGGATTCGTCAATAAGCAGAATTGCCGCCTTTGGGCGAATGCTAATCCAAGACTAATTGTCGAAAAACCAATGCATCTACAAACAGTGACTGTTTGGTGCGGTTTATGGGCTGGCAGCATCATCGGGCCGTATTTCTTCCAAAATGAGGCCGATCAGGCAGTTACTGTGAATAGTGTTCGCTATCGTGAGATGATAATGAACTTTTTATGGCTCAGATCGGAAGATATGGATGTGGAAGATATGAGGTTTTAACAGGACGGTGCTACTGGTCACACAGCTAACGAAACAATGGCTCTTTTGCGCGACAAATTCAATGGCCGTGTTATCTCAGGTGGTGGCGATGTCAATTGGCCGTCAAGATCATGTGATTTGACACCGTTGGACTTCTTTCTTTAGGGTTATTTTAAAGAAAAGGTGTACGTCGATAAGCCAGCAACAATTCAAGAGCTAAAGGATGAGATAATTCGGCACATTAACGGAATAGAACCTCAACTATGCCTGAGCGTCATCGAAAATTTGGACCATCGGATGGAGGTGTGCCGCCGAGACCGCGGCGACCATTTTGCCGATATTTTCTTCCATACATAATTGAACCATACCAATATTATCATAATAAAAAGAAATGACAATAATTTCCTAAATAATTTGTGTTTAACTCAAAATCAACATCGGCCCTTAAAATTTAACCACCTTTTATTTTATCGCGGTTTTTACATTGTGTGATGAATTGATTTTAGTTGGGGGTGTTATTTTTTTAATTAATTTTTTTTATCGTGTGTGCGAGTAAATATTTATGGTTTTTGGTTTCTAGTTGTAGTACGATTTATCCTGTTAAAAACTTTTGTCTTAGTTTTTTCCCTTGGAGTTTGTGCAATTTAATACCTTCATATGGCAACTAAATGTGCTAACATGTTTTGCTTGGAACATATTTAAGGTATTTAAAAGGCTTTTTCGTTTGTTTGTGTAGATATTTATTTAGATTACTATTTAATAGGGGAAAAGAACCACATACATGTATTTATAGAAAGATATTAAAATATAAAATTAATTTTATATACATATTTGCAATTTTTGTTATAAAAAATAGAGAAATTGTAAGAAAACTCACAAAATTTAGAAGTAAACAAAACATGAAAAACTTTTTGAAAATGTTTTTACGGGGTATAATTTATCTAATTATTTTCGTTCATTTCCAGAAAATTTATTAAAAATTGCTCACAGAATAGACGTAATAAGGAATCTTAAAGTTTATTAAGATCCTTCATTAACCCATTTTTCGCCGACCGGTGATTATAATCACCAGCACCCGTACTGTTTTTTGTTGAAATGTTTTTTTCTGTCAGTTCCTTAAAATATTATTTCGTTATTTTGTTGTCAGTTTACTTGGGGCGGCGAAAAATGCGTTAAATATAATGTAAAAAAGGCCAGTTAACCTACTGCTGCTGAGGCAGCATAAATTCTGATTCTTTTCAAATGTAAAATCGCACTTATTTCCTTTATAATAAAGAGTGTATTTTTAAGCCCGATAGTATCTTAAATTTAAAAAAAAACTCAAGAAACGATTTTTTTTTGGAAACCAAAACTGCTTATATACGAATAATTAATAAATGGTATTAATATTTCAAAATGATTTCGGGTATTTGGGAACTACTTTGAGAAAGTGCACTCTGGACCAGTCATGCCGTTGGGTTACATTTATTACATATTTCAATTATAATTTTTATATTACATTTTAAGGGCCGATGTTGATTTTGAATAAAACACAAATTATTTAGGAAATTATTTTCATTTCTTTTTATTATGATAATATTGGTATGGTTGAATTGTTTATGGAACAAAATGTCGGCCAAATGGCCGCCGCGACATTGGCGGCACCCCTCCTTCCGATGGTCCAAATTTTCGATGAGATGACGAATTATCTCATACTTTAGCTCTTGAATTGTTGCTGGCTTATCGACGTACACCTTTTCTTTCAAATAACCCCAAAGAAAGAAGTCCAACGGTGTTAAATCACATGATCTTGGCGGCCAATTGAAATCGCCACCACTTGAGATAACACGGCCATTAAATTTGTCGCACAAAAGAGCCATTGTTTCGTTACATGTGTGGCCAGTGGCACCGTCCTGTTGAAACCACATATCGTCCACATCTATACCTTCCAATTCGGGCCATAAAAAGTTCGTTATCATCTCACGATAGCGAACACCATTCACAGTAACTGCCTGACCGGCTAAATTTTATTTTTAAAAAAATACAGCCCGATGATGCCGCCAGCCCATAAACCGCACCAAACAGTCACTCTTCATGGGTGCATTGGTTTTTCGACAATCACTCTTTGATTATCATTCGCCCAAATGCGGCAATTCTGCTTATTGACGAATCCACTGAGGTGAAAATATGCCTCATCACTGAAGATGATTTTCACGATATGCATTTTGATTTCAACGCCCGTTTTCATTCCAAGCCTGAATAACTCTAACGCGTTGCTCGATTGTGTATCTTCACATTGAGTTAGTCTGAAAAATTGTGAGAATAACAAAACACAAGAGAATTGCATGAAACTGAGTGCGCGAGTGCATGAAACTGACTACCCCTCCCCATTCTTCTCACCACTCTTACCACAAACTCAAGAATTGCTGCAACAAAAATTGCCAATCTGGACGTTGACTTAAGGATGTAACCGTTGCCGATCGGGGATTTTTCAGGCTTGCCGATATGTATAGATGAATTTGTTGTCTTGTTATTATCACTGATATATGAAACAAAATGATTTTTTAGATATATCACACATATTTACTTTTTATTCGAAGAATATGTTAAAATCTAACTTTTGGAAAAAACCTTTTAAAAAGTAACCTTTTTTTAAACTTCCCCTTCCGTATTTTCAAACAAAAAATCATAAATCATAGAGCAGTAAAATCTGCATTAAACGTAACACGTAACTAATATTTTTACTTTTTTACAGTGGAAACAAAAAAATTTATATAATAAAAAATTAATTAAATTTTTAGTAATCAAATGTCTCAGATTTTCTAAATTAGAACGATTTATTCATGACTCTACTACAAGTAATAATTTAGTAATGTTTTAAAGATTTATGTTTGCTTGCATTCTTTTGAACTCATATTTCCTTTAACAGAAACACATATAATTTTTTAAGTTATAAGAGAGAATTTCTTTTTCATTCGCAAAATCTAGAATAATCGAGAACGT
Organism: Pollenia amentaria; assembly: GCA_943735925.1. Classification (NCBI taxonomy): domain Eukaryota; kingdom Metazoa; phylum Arthropoda; class Insecta; order Diptera; family Polleniidae; genus Pollenia; species Pollenia amentaria. Next base: position 202,009,101 of record OX031009.1, on the reverse strand, counting down.
TCTTCTGTTTTTATTTCTTTAAAGTTAGGCGATAGGATCATAAGTCAAAAGCAGTAGTATTTCGCCATCTCAAATTGAAAATAATTAATTGCCTTATTAACTCCCTGTCCCTCGATATCGAATTAAAATTTTGAGGGGCAGGCAATTAATTGACTTATTTTCTAAAGAGCAAATTATTACGATTGAAAGCAGTTATCGTAGACTTAAGTTATTGATATTAAACGAAACAGAGAGGAAAAAAAGGAGTTAAGCCCAATCATAAACTCAAAATGCATCTTTTTGACTTAATGCCTTCTTTGCCTTTCGTCACACAGAAAAAAATGTTGCCCCAATTAAAGCATTAATCAAAAATTAAATCAGTTTTAATTAAAAATTTAATTGAGTAACTTTAATTGTAACTTTTAATTTGTTTACTGTTGCAAATTAATAGTATCAAACTTTAAATTCAAAACTTTAAGTTCACTTGATTAAACATATAATTCACTTGATTAAACGTTTAATTCACTTGATTAAATTTTTAAATAAAACTGATTTTATTTTTGATTAATAATTTATTTGGGGCAACATTTTTGGAGAATTTTTTCTGTGCAAAGATTTAATTTATTGCTTTTATTAATTTTTATATAAACATTTATTTTATGCAAAATTCATAACATTAGCAACAGTACAAATAAAAGACAAAATACTACTTTTCCAATGGAATTTCGTTGTAAAAAGAATGATAATTCGGAACAAGAAAGTTTTCATTTTTTGTAAATTAATTTTTTAAGGTTTTAAGATTTTAATTTCTTCCAATTCTCACTCATCTGTTACATTTTTGGGGTGCCCCGGTAGGCTAGTTGGGTTGCCCCGGTAGGCTAGCTGGTAGTGAGCTAGTCTATCAGTACCGAGGTTGCGGGTTCGATTCCCGCCAGAGGCTCTGATGTCCTGCAGACAAGCAAAAAGCTTGGCGGGATTTAGTGTAGGAATAATAATAAAAAAAAAAAAAAAAATTTAGTTTTCAATGAATTGTTCCAATGGGATCATAAGCGAGTAAAAGAATCATATTGACAGTGGGATGTTGAACCTTTTTGCATATAGAGAAAAAACTTTTTTTATTAGTAAAAGGGGGAATGGTGGAATTGTTTGCAAGGCTCAATGGTAAGAAATCTATATATATAAAAATGGATTATGTATGTTTGTTTGTTTGTTTGTTTGTCGCTTTATAGACTCCGAAACTACTGAACCGATTTTCCTGAAATTTTTACAGTAACATCACGTGAGCCCTAAAAATAAAATAGTCTACTTATTTTTTCGATAGGGGCAGGGGAATTGGTACCCCCCATAGGATGCCAATGTTAATTATCGCACGATTTTCCTGAAATTTTTACAGTAACATCACGTGAGCCCTAAAAATAAAATAGGCTACTTATTTTGTCGATAGGGGCAGGGGAATTGGTACCCCCATAGGATGCCAATATTAATTATCGCACGATTTTCCTGAAATTTTTACAGTAACATCACGTGAGCCCTAAAAATAAAATAGGCTACTTATTTTTTCGATAGGGGCAGGGGAATTGGTACCCCCCATAGGATGCCAATATTAATTATCGCACGATTTTCCTGAAATTTTTACAGTAACATCACGTGAGCCCTAAAAATAAAATAGGCTACTTATTTTTTCGATAGGGGCATTGGAATTGGTACCCCCCATAGGATGCCAATATTAATTATCGCATATCTTAAGAGCCGCTGCACGCATTTTGCTGAACTTTTTGTAGTAGGATCTTCTGAGCCCCGGAATTGAAATAAAATAGCAGCGGGGGTATAGGAATACCCCATAGGACGCCAATGTTTAACATCGCATATCTTAAGAACTGTAATAGTGAGAATGTTCAAACTTTCTAAAAGTCAATCTTATGGTATACTACACTTTTGAAAATAAAAATAAAGCGGGTAGGCGCAGGGGGGGAAATACCTCCCATAGGATGCATACATTAAATATCGCTCAACTGAAGAACTATTAAAGGGAGAGTCTTCAAACGTGGTTAAAGCTACTATTATAGTAAACTATAAATTTCAATATAAAAATGTGCGGGGTCAGTGTAGCGAAGCGCACCGGGTTAAGCTAGTATAATATAAAAATACAAAATCTATAAGGAATTATTAAAATACAATGCAAATAAATATGGGTTAGTGATAACTTTCAAGCAGAAAGTATGTAGTTTCGTGCTTTTAATTTAAAAAGCACTTGCATTTGTTGTTACGTACTTTCGATTTTTGCTTATTAAATGTCTAATTTTCATCATATTGGCGAAAACAAGCTAGAGTGCTATATTTATTTATTTATTTATTAGAGTTTTTTAAGCCCTTATGGGCCAATAAACCAGAAAAATATAACAAGTGGCATATAAATATAACTTAAATTAATAATTGTCCTATTAAAAATTTCATTTTGGATAACAAAATTACTATCTGAAAAGAAAGAAAATAATTATTTAATATCTGAAACCCCCCATTGCACATAAGTTGAAAGCAATCAAAAATAATAGAGTGTAAACTGATTGACAACAAAATGAAGAAGTTATATTGTAAAAAAGGAAATATACACAGAAAAAGGTTTTTAAATGGCAAAGTTTTTTGCCGAATTTTTCATACCCTCCACATACAGTACATACAGAATATTTCCGGAGTGGGTTTTATATGGGACCTTTAGTAAGTTATGAGCAGAACTTTACGAAATCTGACAATATGATTTATAGTCTTTTAAAGCTATGACTGACTTTATTCGTTCCGGTTTTAGGAGTACTAAAGTGTTTTTCGAGAGTAGGCTTTATATGGGATATGGTAAATTATGGACCGATCTGCACGAAAGTTAACAGTGTGATTTCTAGTCATATAAAACTCTGACATGCAAAAATTTATTACAATTGCATTATTTGTTACGGTTTAAGGCGTACTAAAGTATTCTTTCTAGAGTGGACTTTATATGAGGCCTATTGTAAATTATGAACCAATCTTCACGAAAGCAAAATCTTATATCGATTATTCGACTTTTTTCAATAATCGGTTTTCGAATATTACGAATAGTTGCTATTTTAAAAAACCCGGTTTTCGGTTAATCATTTTTTAAATAACCGGTTAACTGGTTTTCATTCGAATACATAAAAACACAAAAATCAAATAAGTTTTTGTAATAAAACGTTAATTTGAATAAAAACAAAACAATTTGCAAAGGTAAGGAACCAACAGAATACATATGTAGATATGACTTAGATCAGACCTAACAAATATTTGACGATAAAATCAAAGAAAAGTGGGACCAGTAAATTGAGCAAACTTTAGCTTAATTTTCAGCAATTTTTTATTGATTTACTAAACTTTATTTGTAAAAAGATATTTGTTTAATGTAATTTAGGAACTGTTGAATGATATTTGATCTAGACAAACGTTTTACAAAAGCAAATAAATTATAGGAATTAAATAAAGTTATTATTTGAAATATTCTCTCAAATTTATTTTGAATGAGTTTTAATTTGTTGGTGGTTAAGCATGTCTATATAAATCAACCATATTTTAAAAAAGTTGCAAACAAAACCTCTTAGCCAGGATTATCTATATCAAATTATTTTGTTTCAGCATTATAGAAACGAATAGTAAAATGAACATGCTTTTTGTGTGAAATATTTGTCAATTCGTCGACTACAATTTAAGACCTTCCATGACATTGTTTGATTTCTTCAATTTTGTTTTTTAGTTCTTGGTGTTTTAATAAATAAAACTGGTAGAAATTTTTCCCATATCGTTGATTCCGCCGGAATGTTGTAGTTTTTAGCATGAAGAGATGCTAGAACTACTTAAGAGTTTTTAGTGCCTTAAAGTGCATTTCGTCCTCGGCAACACAATGGGCTAATATTTCACCAATGATTCATTTTTGGCCGCGTATTTTAGTAAAGTATTCTTTGTCGTCTCTTTAGAACTACTTCGTACTGAGTTAAGTTTTATGTGGATCACATTAATGTCAAGCATGTAGACTAATTAAAGGTGATTAATAAGTTGTGACATGGAAGAACCTTTGTAACTAATCATTTTAGGGCACTTCAAGCACATAACTTTGTCTTTTAAATAGCGTTCGAAAAATCTCTAGAGATAACCTCTATAAAAAAATATATTTAATATTTAGAATACTCTTGCACAAATTCTTACTTTTTAACTGCACACGTTTTTGTAGGATTTTGAATAGTTTTTGGTTTTTTTTTTCTACAAGAAGACACGCTTTTATAAGCGATTTGTATTTACAGTGTTCATAATATTTTTTGACCTTTGTTACATTTTGCTTTGACATTCTTCATAAAAAGTTTAAGTTTGGCCAATATTCAATTAGAAAATACTTAAATTACGGGTAAATCTATAACCAGAGTAATGAAAATGTATATTAATTACACATCATTAAAATAACCGGTTTATTATACCAAAATAACTTGTTTATTCGATATTCGAAAAAATGGGCATTTTAAAATAACCGACTTGGGCAAAGCAAAAATAACCGGTTAAAACGGTCTCCCTAATTCCGCCGCTATCTACGCTATTTTTTGTAACAAAATTATAAATTTTTTTTTTGTGGTTGTTGCACTTTTCCTACTGAACCGATTTTGCTGAATTTCAATCTTTAACTGCTTAGGAACTAGAAACAAGTTGAACCCAATCTGGTTCATTTGTTTTGAGTTGTTGGAAGGTGGGCGTGATTTCAAAAGACGTACAGACAGACGGACATGGCTACATAGACTTAGAATTACTCAAGGACCCAGAATATATATACTTTATGGGCTCTTAGGTGAATATTAAAAAAATATTAGAAGGAATGACAAACTTAGTAAGCCCTCATCACAACTAATTTCTGAAGGGTATACAAATTGGCGAGGGTATGGGTGATGTTGATACGCGTAAAAATTTAAAAAAAACTCGATTTCGCAATTTTGGTTAGTTACGTGGTTTTGCATTTAAGCTAACGATATGCAATTATTTAGTTTATTAACAAATCTGTTAAGATAAAAATGAGCCGCGAACCATAAAAATCACAAAGTCGTTTTTAAGTTACTAAATCCATGACTGATTTTCAAAGTATTTTTGCATAATTTGGTAACGCTGTTCAAGTGTTAATCCACATACATATACTATACGGATCATATATGTCCTATACTGATCATATATGTCAAAACGAAGTCTCAGTTTCATAGTTCTTTTGATCCCTTTTGTAAGTTCCCAGTAAAAAAAATTTGTGATTTTTGAAGCACTTAAGAGAAAAAGTGCATAATCGAGCGCTTCGATAATAGGGCTCTCATAAAGCAGTAAACGATAACGAATAAAATATACAAAAAAGCTGCTATTTTAGTGCTGACAACGAAGAATGTTTTAAAGCGATAACAAAATAAAAATATATTATGGTTTACGAAAATGCTTGATTAAAGGCATTTAAACCAGTAAAAGAAAACCATGAATGAATATGTTAATTTAGTTAGCCTTTAAAAAAGCACTTTAGGAGTGCTTTATATGCGTGTTTTATTATGTTAAAAGAAGCGCTTATTGTCAGCAGAAATTAGTGCTCCAAGCCGGGAACACCCCATACAAAAATCATGCATCCCATCAGCAGCTTTGAAGCGATTTGAGGTATGAATTCATACATAAAATCTGCTCCTTTTGGAGCACGTTTTTTACTGGGTTCTATCGGTCTTCAAGAAAACACCCTTTACCATCCCCGTAAATTTTATGTTATTTTATATTCATCATAAAGTTTTAACAACACCAGACATACCAAACAGCATTAATTCAAATGTACTTAAACTGAAAATTACAAGTATGTACATGAATGTGTTTGCATAATAATTTAAAAAATGTAGAATATAAATTCCCTTTTGCAGTTTTTTTTTTTTTTTTTGTGAACTCATGTGCGAATTAAAAAAATGAACCTAAATATGTCATCATTTTCGTGTTTAACACTTAGTTTTGCGAAAGGAAAAAGAAATCCATCTGTTTTTTTTATATCTTCACTTTGAGGTTTTAAAGGCTTCCTCTAACCCTTTTTTGGCCCAAAAGACCACAATATTAACATTCATGTACGTACATGTTAGTGTGTAACTTGCACCATTTTTCAATGCTATAATACCCAAAAAAGGAAAAAAAAAAACATATTAATTTTAGATGTGTGGTAAATTGTTGTTGTGGTGGTGTTTAATATAGAACATGTATAAGGTAAGCTGTAGGGAACGGTGAAGGTAAAGTAGGTTTAAGAGACTGTATGTAAGATCAGTTTTAAATGGAAAATGGGTTGAGTAAACCTGAAGAAAGTGCTGTCAGATGTGGCGATTTATAAACCTATTTGGCGACGAAATTTTGTGTTTGGCGACATGGGGATTTTTTGGCGAATTTTCAAAAATTTGACGATTTCTAAAACGCATTTTATCTTTTTTATAGTTTTTCTTTAAATTTCTAACAAATTTTCAAATCTCAATACGAATGCGGTTGTTTTAGATGATAAATTTATAATATAGCCAGATAATGACATTGAAGATATTTAAAAATTGTTGCTATCCCTTTCAGACCGTGACATTAATTGTGGAAAATTACACAAAAATTCAAAAGGGTCTTCAGGAAACGAGTCTCGCAAGTTTTCCCATTTGCATAAATGGAAGTTTTGAGCGATATCATGAAAATCTTTAGTGTATGCGATGATTAATATTCGAAATTAATATTAATGAAATTTTTGTTTGAAAAACAAAGTTTTCTTAACTTTTGCGGAGATTATTTCGCAAATCCGTTTGTAGCAGACCTACAGTAAAAAATCGTCTTTCAGGTGTGACTGAACTCATTTGACAACTTAAGTATTTTTGCGCCTTGGTTTTAAATTCTATTAGAGCCATTAAGCAAACGGACCTGCGTCTCTAGAAAAATTAGAAGATCTAAGCTTCTTATTTAGCTAAACCACAGCGTAGGGCAGAAGCTCATTCTTCTCCAAACTTTCTTTTAAGAATTGCTCGAACGCTCCAAAGGACAGTTCTTGTAGACTTCACTTATCAGAACTTCTAGTAGGATGTAGGAGTGACCGTGTCTTCAACACTTTCGGAATGTAGAGTCATTTTAAGTAGCTCAATAAGACATTTTTTCGATCTATTGTCTTTGAAGTTTTCTAGCTTTGTATCGAAGGTAAAGAGTTTTAGAAAAAGAAAAGATTCCATTACTCTCTAGGCCCTCAAATCTTTCATTCAGAGCTAATCCTACGTAAGTCGCCAATTTTTGGGAATATGCACTATTCTGCCTCTCAGTTTATTCATTTATCGTATGTTCTAATAATGTTCGAAGACTGTTAGCTAGCGAAATAGCACCAAAAAAGTATGTTAAGAATATTTATTAAAATAATATGAGAATGGAAGGTACACGTAAACAAATTAATTCAAAAACTAAACATATCTAGTATAGCAAATAATTTTTTTTTAGATGAGTTTAAACTTAGTTTAACGAACTCTGAAACTCGGATTTTTCCGGTGAAATGTGATTTGTTTATAATTTCATTAAAGACCAACATTTTAAGCAAAACTAAGCTGTTGAGTCAAAATTTTGTATACAAACTTGGTATTGATGGCACAAATCCCCAGCGGGAAAACTGAGAAGATCTTCTTACTTCAGGCCTTATTAGGCCTTTAATTAAAATTTTTTTGATTCAATTACCATTTTATCTAACTGCTTTATAAATGCTTCATAGAAGGCCTCGGCCCTTTCGTATTTAAGATGAGATACACATTACACTTTCGTTTCTATGAGAAGAGCGAAAAAAGGAGTAACATTTTTTGTTTTAGGTTTTCCAAAAAAGTAAAAGAATTATTTTGCTTATCTAGTTGCCATTCTTATGTACCTGCCAAAGAATCAAGAGCGGAAGGCCTACCCCGCAATGACAACGTGTGTAAAAAAGATATGAGTGTGGAATGGAGCGAGCAGGACTTGTAATTCCAAAAGAAGGAGTACATAGGCCCTTTAGAAGGCATTAGTACTCCTTCTTTTCCCCCCTGGGTCTGTTGTCAGATAAACTAAGCCGACTGAGATCTCCCAGACTTAGACACAATGATTTTCAAAGAATATGAAGGTATAATATTAGGCGCCAAAGAAATTCAATAACCCGGGGTTTACACATGCAAGTTGGTATTAATTTACTTGCACTTAGTAATATAAAAGTTATGTTTATAGCTGATTTTCCGTGTTATTATAAAAATAAAAAACAAAGCAACACATCTTCATGGTATTTAAAAACATAAATTGCAAGCAATTAAAAAAAAATTGTTAATCAAAATATTTTCTGAAAAATTGTATGATATCGGTAACTACGGCAATTAATTTATATAATAATTTGTAGCGAAATTATTTTTTTTTTTTTTTTTTTGCAAAAATCATTAAAAATTGGCAGAAACTTCTTAAAGCGTACAAATACATACATGATTATCAATGGGAGAACGTTTAAGCATTATGGTGAAAAACAAAACGGCTGATGCTGCAGGTCCACACCAAGCGTTCAATGCGTTTATGCCCAAAAAGTCGAAGTGTAAATTTGTATTGACAAGTTACACAGCAAACGCGGAAAATACATATACATATCGAAGGCATGAAGTAGGATTATTTTTTACTTTAGCATGCGTGGCGTGGACCGGTCTCCAGCTTAAGAATCCAAAGAAACAATTTATTATTAAGTTTGTTATTTTGCTATTAGCTGTCATGCAAAAAATAAGCTTTGAAAATAAAATTCTTTGTTCAAAAAAACTAAAGAAAAGTATCGGCATATCGACAGTAAAATATCGCCGATACCGATATGTGACAGCGCATAGAGAAAGGGATCAGTAAGGTAAAGTGAACAGTAAAAACCAACTACACAAAACAAGAGGTAGGGACGACCTACGCGCGTTTTCAAGGTTGACCAACACGTTCCTGACGTCATGAGATGGGTCGCTTTGATGATGAATGAGACCAATACCAACACGCTGAGTGATGGTACACCAAAGATACACGTATTAAAATCTTTAAAATGGCTCTCCTGAACAAAACCCTTAGGTCCCTTTCTATTTTGCGCGTCACATATATCGGCAAACGTGTAGTATCGCCGATATATCGCCATCGATACCGGTATTCGTTACATCCCTAAATAAATACACTTGTACTTCTATTTGGCGAATTTTTTTTACCAATAACCTAAAAAAATAAATTTTTGCCGACTTTCGGAATACTATTTGGAAATGAAGGTGAAAAAAAATCTGACAACCCTGCCTGTAGGTTAAAAATCGCAAATTTCTATTCGGACCAAGAATCTATTTTCGATTAACATAGAAAATATTTAAGGAATAAGACTATTAAAGTATGAATGCTTTATAACTTGTAATTTGACTTTGAATACGCATTCTAAATAATACGAACATTTTTAATTATTTATTTATTGTAGTAAAAATTTGCCATAGGGTTTGTAAAATTCGGCTTTGACTTATAACGTCGTTAAAATAAGCCCATTTTTTTATTTTAAAATTATTTTTGGGGTAAGAAAGCAGCGAGTACCTAAAAATAATAATAAAAAAAATATCCCTTAATAAATTTGCATACCTTTGTATTAAATATACAATAAATATAGAACACAAAAAATAAGGAAAACCTGCAAAAATATAAAAAATGATATTGAATTTCACAAAATTTCAATACTTTCGACAACATTATTTGTATAAATATGTATGCACGAGAGTATCTGTGTTTGTTCAAATGACAACTGCACAATGCAAAACACCATGTCATTAAATATATTGTGGCACGTTTCACAAAACAAAACCAGAAATAAAATAAAACCCAAACTAAATACAACATGAATACAAAAATAAGTATGAAGTGTGAAAAATTTCATGAAATATATATTCCAAAGAAATTTCTCGCCTCCTGACAATATAATTTGAACACTTTAACACCGGCACAGTTTTTTTTTTTTTCTTTTTGGCATTTTTATATTTTTGGCACAACCAGGCCAAGCAGACAAAAAATGCTAAATGGAATACGATGAAGAAGCCTGTCATGGCCCCCTGTTATTTCTGATAGGCTTTTTCCATAGAAACTAATTTAAACAAATAAATAATAAACTTTTCCTCAGCTTTATTTGTTTTTGGAGAAAAGTTTTGTATTTTTTTTTTTCGTTTATTTTGAAAAAAGACATTATTTGTCTAAAATTACTTGAAACAGTTAGAGGTGTCGTCTCTTTATAATGTTTCAGTCTAATTTAGTGCCTATTTAACGCCTTACCAAAGAGAAACCCCTCCAAAAAAAAAAAAAAAAAAATAAATAAATAAAAAACGAACAAATAAAAATCTTAAGTAAAGTACTTTTTAAAGTGTTTCTTTATTGAGTTAAAATATAAATTTTTATATTTCATATATCTAAAGCTGTAGTCACACTTAACCAATATTTGACGCTCCACTTGTTACCGCATTGTTATACCCTCCACCTAAAGCGGTGAATGTGGCTTTATTATGGAAAGCAACCAAAGTTCAGTGACGTTGCCAATTGCCAAAATCACATTATGTGTGGCAACTAGCGACTAGCAGTTCGCACTTAATTAACCAGTGGGTATTAACTCAAAAATTTTATTTTTCACTTATTCGAAAAAATCGACGCGTTTTATTCATATGTAACCGCTGTAAAAATATCATGCTATTTTGTCTACTTTTTGGTAATGAAACGGTTGCTTTTAAAATTGTTTGCCTTCAATGTTAAATTAAAAATGGTTTTGTTTCTGCTGAAAATTTTGAGTTAATACTAGGGTATACATTTAATCGGGCTTTTGCTTAAATCGGTTAATCTCTCGATTAATTAACCGAGGTTTTGGTTTAATCGGTTAATAATCGGTTAATATTGATTTTGATTTGGTTAACCGATTGAAAATTTTTTTTATAAATCAAGTAATTTCAATACATAAAAATGCTTAAATTATTTATTATTTTGAGTTTATTAATAAAAAAAAAACCAATGGCATAACAAACATAACAGTTATTGAACTAAAACGAAAAAACAAAAGAATAAAACATATTTTTTAATTAATACATACTATGTATTATTTAAAAAATTTGCTGTAAGATCATTTTATTAGTTATTTAAATAGTTTAAGAAGATCTTATAAAATAATCTTTTATACAAATAATTTTGAATAAATGTTTAGGATTCAAGCGTTTATTTTCTCTAGTTTGGGTAAAACTTGACTTTGAAAAAACTTTCATTTATTGTAGATGTTGAGGAAAGCAACAGCAACCAATAATACAGAATATCTAATTTCTCAGTCCTTTTCTTGTATTTTTCTACACATATAAAATCTTCCATTATTTCATTAGAGTCCTGTTTTAATATTTTAAAAGGTTAAACACTTCTAATTGCTTTAGTTAATGTTGTTAAAAGATTAATATGAGAAGATATGAAAAGAAACAAATAACTGAACGCATACATATTAAAAGTACGTCAAAAAAGAAGGTGTTGACAGCAAACACTTATTTAAAATGTAGATCGATGAATACCTTCTTCGTTAGTATGAAAAAATGTTTTCTAAATACAACCTTTAGTATATGAGACGAAACAAATAATTGAAAGCTCAAAAAAAATATGTTTTAATATTACAAAAAGTTAAAAATGTTGTTACATCGGTTAATCGGTTAATTGACTGAAATTAAACGGTTTAATCGTTAATCGAATAAACGCAATTTTAAATTTACCTATCAGTTAATCGGGTAGTAAATAATCTGTTAACCGAATGAATACCATAGTTAATACTCTCTTGTTGTTTAAGTGCGAGTTGTCAATTTCAGCTAACTGGAATTGACGACATATATCAACACGGGTTTTAGTAACAGTCTGCAAACTGATGTCATTTAAACTGACTTAAGTGCTTTCGATAAGGTCAACCATGATTTATTGATCTCGAAACTGGAAGTGATTGGGTTTTCCGTTATTTTTGTAAAGTGGATAAATCGTATCTGAAACACCGCAAACAATGTGACATATTCAATAATTATATTTCGAGATATAAAGAAGTCTTGTCTGTAATTCCACAGGGTAGCCATCTTGGACCTCTTTTGTTTCTTATTTTTATTAATGATCTCGCAAAAGCCATTTGGAATTGCAATATCAATTAAATAAATATAAAAACAAAAATAAAAAATAAAAAAAAGTAAATAGGGGATTTTGTGGAAACTGATTATTTCTTGGTTGCTGAGTAATTTTTTGCCAAAATGAAAAGTGAAAAAAAACAGAAAAAGAACTACTTTGGCTTTCAAGAAGAATTCTTGACAAAAAGTATTCTTGACAACAGAAGTAAAGAAAAAAATATGTAAAACAATTGAAAATATTCACAAAGAAAAATACAATTTGGTTTAAAGATTGATGTTTGACTGTTGACTGCCAGCCGCCCTACCAGACGGTGAGTGTTAAACGACCAAGATTTCTGAAGAGATTTTGTGGTTACTATCGAAACATATCAAATCAATATCTCCGTGGGTTCAATTCCAGCTTCAGTCAAGAATGAAAAAATATCAATAAATTCTAATTTATTTCATGTTGTAAATTCTTTTCTTCATTAAGAATAATTTAATGAAAATTAAATTTTGTGAACTTAAGCCTGATTAAAATATAAAAATTTGGAATAAAAAGTTAATTTTAAGGTAATTTTATGTTTCTTGTATAAATTATTCATATATTCGTCATTAAAATTTGTTTAGGGTGCTTTAAGGCTTCATTATGTTTTTTCTTATTAAATCAAATCACCACAAAAATAAAACAATTTAAAAAAATTAATTGAGCATATGGAAGCTAATTCAAGTGTAGCTGGTGGTGTACATCTATTTGGTGAAGCCAAATCCGCTAGAGATGAAGTATGGAAGGACACAGGTGAATGATAAATAGTTGGAAACCATCTTAAGCCCTGCCAAGGTTGCAGTCATTAACATGGGACTTTGGAAAAGATCCTTTCTCAAAAAACATTAAAGCTGCACAAACCTTGAATAGGGTATTGGTGTTGAATGACGGCTATTTTGAGGTACACATAAAATAAAATAAAAATTAATTTCAATTAAAAAATTTGTGATATTAATTAAACAAATTAAAGGTATCAATTAAACGTTTAATTCACTTGATTAAATTTTTATTTCACGTTATTTAATTTTTAATTAAAACTGATTTTATTTTTGATGAAGAACTTTGGAAATTTTTTATTTGTGTTATATATTATTAAATACTATTTCATACACAAATTAAAATTCCAAATTAAAACATAATTATACTAAACTTATAATATTTAAGAATTAAATTTTTAATACCCAAATTTATGTATGTACTTTGTTTTTTTTTTTTTTTTTTTTTTTTTTTTTTTTTTTTTTTTTTTGTTAACAATTCTTCAGTTTGTCAAAATGTAAAAAATAAAGATTATCGATAACTTTATGCATAATTTAAAATTTATCGTCAGTGGAGTTGCCTGATTTCAAATCAACTAACCCATAGTTGCTTTATATTCTGATAATCGGTCGATAATTAATGATATGTCCCATATAAAGCAGCATTTTGATATATTCTAACTGTCTATGGAGGGTATCACACATTCGGCACAGCCGAATATAGCACTCTATCTTATTTATTTGAACACTTGCTTAATTTTGCACAACGCTTACTTATTTATTAAATACATTCTGCGATGATTTTTTTTTTAATTAAAATTAGTTAACTACCAAAAATTGTTAAAGAAATTGTTCGAGGTTAATGAAGCTTATTATTTCAGATTTTTAGTCAAATATTTGCTAAGTGTGAATGAACATTACCTTAAGAAGTAAATGATGTTTGATGTTTGTGTATCTTTCTGTCTATTTGTTTTATATTTTAATGACAGATAGGTCATCTTTTGGCTCCAAATTGTTAATACTCAGCTAAAGAGTTTGTTTTTCTATTTTTAAGTAGATTTTTCCTGTTATTTTACTTTAAATTACTGAAAATTTAGTTAATGACTTAATGTAAAGTCTACTAAAAAAAAAAAAGACAAGCCAACAGACAATTCATGCCATTAACCCAAAATAGTTTTTTTTTATTTTCTTTAAGTCTAAAACAGTTAAAATGTGGTTTAAGTGTTACTTTTAATTAAGTGGTGATTATTAAAGTTGCTGACCACATTAAAAAAATAAAAAAAATATATATATTAATATTTGTACATGAATTAAGTTTTATGAAAATTGTGTTAATAACTTTATTTTGTTTTTTTTTTTTTTGTTTTGTAAAAAACAAAAACTATAATTACTAACAAGATGAAGTAATTTATTTTGAAACCAACCCCGATATTCAAAGTCTAGAAAAGTATAATATTATTGTGTTTAAAAAAAGTTTTTTTAGATTTTGAAAAGTTTTTAATAAAAAAAAAAACAATATTTAATTATCAAAAAAAAAATAGATTTAACATTATAACGACATTAAATTTAGGACTAAAGGTATGTGTACACCTAACAAATACCTATACACCAATATCCCGACTTGCGTCACTAATTGTGACCGGAGAAACGAGACGTAAACCGAAGCACAATTTTCCATACGTTTATATTGATTTTCATTTAGATGTTTCTTAAGCTGGCATCACACGATTGCCGCAATGCACCAATTTTCACACTATTTAATACCCCAATCGTGTGACTGCAATCAAATGCCTCATGTGCCAATCGCGTGTAATATTGTGCTTACTTTTACCAGTAAAATGCAACCCTGATGAGGCAATCGTGTGACTACTTAATATGCAACCGCGCGTCAATAAAAATGACAAAAATTTACAAATATTTATTTGGTTCTTGTGCGGCAATTAAACAGCACAATACGCGCCATTATTTGCCTTTTTTAATAAATGTACTTTTGTGTGTTTATTTAAGTAGGAATAAATTAAAAATAAAAATTAAATTCAACATTTTTATTTTTCGAATTTATTCTATGAGTTAAATTTCAGTTATGTATTTTATAAAGCTTTTTTTTTTGTAATAGTTCTATTCCTTAAATTTTTAGGAATAACTTTATACACTAGCTATATACATGAAGTGCTACCAAATGATTTTCATCTGGCATCACAAAATTAATAATTTTCTATAAGAAGAAAATTGACATATAAACAGTTTATTAGATAATCGCAAATAATTTTTATTTGCGAATAGGCTACGTATAAACGTAGTAATAATGTATTAAAAATGCGTATAAATATATTTTTGTAGGTTTAAATTAAGTTTGCGCACGAGTCTGCAATTATGCATGTTGTTCCATTTGTAAAAATAAAAAATTATAGTGGCACCACTGAAATATAAATACATAATCAAAAAAACCGCTGTTTATGTTTTTTCAGTTGTAGCTGTCGTCTTCATAATAATTCAGTAGCTGACTACATGAATTCAATTGCAACCAGCAGTATTTGTAGTCGCGTGTTCTTGCAGCCTGCTGTGGTAAATGTGTTTAAAGCATTAGACTTGAACCGGAAATCCGCTTTTTCTTTTTTAGGTTTCTACAAACATTTTAATATTAACGAGGCAACTTCGAAGCTATGCGACGCAAACTGAAACAAAAACGATGCAACTTCTAAATCACAGATATTTTAAAAACACGCAAATATCGTAACGACGCAAGCCAAAGCGATAAAAGAAAACAAGTAAGAACCTACAGTCGGTCAAGCACGACCATCTCTATATACTGTGGCGTATGGCATAATATATAGGGATACATATTCGATATGTTAACCTGTTTGTGACGCATGGGCAATCCTGGATTTTTCACAATAAAATTATAGTATGAGGTTAAGACACATGTAAAAGTTCTTTTTGCCAATTCTTTTTAGGTATCTTCATCTTTATTAGATTTGTTTGCCTGAAGTTATTTTAGGAAGGGAGCCTATATGGACCGATCCTAAATTACATTTATGCAATGTTTTCGATTGTAGTAAAATTCATTTGGACCAAATTTATTCTAAATACCAACATAATAAGATGGTTTATGGGCACAAAATCTATTCCGGAAATAAGTTTGTATGGGAGACATTTGAAATAATGGAGCGACCGATTACCACCATTTTCTACAGTCTTCATTCTTATAGCAATTGAAAACTGTGCCAAATTTCTAAAATTTTCTTTAAAATTGCAACCAATACTTTGCTCATAAAGTCACATCGACAGACAACCAGCCAGCCAGACGGACGGATATCATAAGATTCTCACGGATTTATTGGACTATCATTCTTCAGAATTATTATCTAATATAACTAAAAAGTGGGTGTATCCAATATATTTTTATTGTTTCACACATTTAAAATATTGAGTTCTTTTGAGAGGGGTTTCCCCTCGTACGGAAACATTGAAATGGTCCCTGCTGTGTCCGGTCATAAGTCCCCTTTTACAATGTGGCAAGTGAAAGACAGACAGACGAATTTTGTTGGTAAGGGGGCGACGCTGTATGTGTGACACACTTCACTTTTTTCCTCTCTCGCCAACAAACTTCGTCTGTCTGCCATTTACTTGCCACATTGTAAAAGAGGACTAAGAGAAATCACTCTAATCATTGTTAAAACTTTAAGCTGGAAAAGCGAAAATTTCAGTTGTCTGGGCTTATTTACAGAAAAATATTAATTGTCAGTAATTTCTTAAATAATGTTGTGTTGTACTTTTTGCTAATTATTTGTTCTGTTTTGACACTTATTTTAATTATTAATCATCATCATCAATATTAGTACTGCCGTATTATTTCATTGTTATTAATTTTCCCTGTCTCGTCTATGTACAAAAGTACCTATCAATTTATTTTATTTCTCCTTAATTTGTTATAGGCCTAATACACTTTATTTCGATATTTATATGTTCATTATTGTAAATTATACAAAATCATTTAATACAAATACAGAACGATTTATTTCCTTCCTTCCGTTCTTGTTACCATTGTAAAGTAAAACAATATTATTTCCTTTTGCCCCAGAAGTTCTTAAATCCGACAATAAATTTAAACTTATATTTGACCAAAAAAAAAAAAAAACAATACAAAAACGCCAACAAAAGCATTACAACCAATTTAATCAAAATTTACAAGTTAAAGGGAAAATAGTAAAACACCTCCTGAAAACCACCTCTCACACCAATAGAACAATCAACCCAAGTAGCCAAAGAAGTTAGAAAACAACACAAAACGGTGGAGAGAAAGCGCTAGAAAAAATTTTATATAAAACAAATTTACGGTAATAACATCAAGTTCTAACAAATTAGATTGTTTTCCACTCGAATTCGTTTACATGCTTGATTTATACCAATCATCATTAAGATCATCATCATCATCTTCTTCATTACCAACAACTTAATCACGACCAAAAAGAATTTTATCATTTGCAGTGGCACTACAACAACTAAAAACAAAATTATTATTGTTATTATTACCAACATTATTAAGTAGACAAAAACAGCATCAGTGATCTCCCCCTTGTTTTTAAGTCAAATTCTATTTGTTTGTTGTTTTTGGAGTTAGTAAAAATTAAAGATATAAATTTTAAAAGCAAAATAAAATAAAAGCAAATATAAAAAATATCTAAAACATTAACTTCTAACATACAACTTAACATTTATATGTACATATTTACTTTTTTCACTTTCTGACCAAAACAACATCCATAAAACTGTCAAAATTAACAAGAGAGTCTGTTTAAAGGACAGATAAAAGGGATGAGTGGCATGAATATGACTAAACGAGTGTTTAAAGTAGTTATGCCGTTAGAATGGAATGGACAGATTTTAAAATAATTCATTCTCAACACAATTTCTGAACCAAATGTGAAAGATAAATTGCATTAGAAAAATATTTTCCTTAAGTAGATCTTCAACAAGAAGTATTTTTTGTAAAGAAAAGTACTGTTTGAAGCTTTTTTCAAAAAAATGCACCTTTTGGGATGCAGTCATTTTTTATTAAAGTGCATTAGTTTAGGATTAAGATTAAGTACTTCATTAAGATAAAGTATAAAAATAGATGTACATTAAAACGTGCCAATAAAAAATTTTCTTATTTTGCGAAGCACTAATTGAACATTTTGAAAACTAAACGCACATTTCTGTGGTTTAAATGGGCAACCGCGTATGTCTTACAATCAAATTTTTCAGGATAGCCGAAAAACCATTATATATTGAACTATTGCTATTGTATTTTTTGTACTTTGTTATAATGGTAAAATACCGGAGTTGATTTTTGGAACCGTGTTAAGGGCATAATCATCTCAAAATTGAAATAATGAACATACGCGGTTGTCCACGAAAACTAGATTTTTACGCCACACAATGAGACATACAGAAAATTGGTAAAGTAAGCAAACAAGCTCTTAACAAATGTTAAACAAAATATAATTTAAAGAGCCAAGGGAATGCCCTTACAACAAGTCAAAAATGTATTGCTTTAAGGTGGGAACTGGTCAGATAAAATGCATGTCTTCCGTAGGTCAGAAGTGAAGCGAAACTTTTACATTTCTTCCTCACAAACCAGTATTGGGGTACCACCGTACAATCAAAAACATAAAGTGCGCCCTACACCCACCAATATAAAATATTTTTTCAAAGCATTTTCGAAACTGCATTATAAACTACATTATATTAAATGGTGTACGTGGAATTTTTTTGAGAAACGGCCTAATGCATGTTTTAAAAGAACTCCATTGAACAAGAATTATATTTTGGAAAATATATAATTTTTAACACGTTTTTAACATACTTGTTGAAACAAATTAAAACAGCATTTTCTTAAAAAGAACCTTAAATGCAAGAAACTTTTATAAAAACTACCTTTTTTACGAAAAGTACCTTTATTTTACAAAAAGTACCTTTTTTTTACAAAATGTACCTTTTTTCACAAAGTACCTTTTATACAAAAAGTACCTTTTATACAAAAAGTACCTTTTATACAAAAAGTACCTTTTATACAAAAAGTACATTTTATACAAAAAGTACCTTTTATACAAATAGTACCTTTTATACAAAAAGTACCTTTTATACTAAAAGTACCTTTCATACAAAAAGTACCCTTTATACAAAAATTACCTTTTATACAAAAAGTACCTTTTATACAAAAAGTGCCTTTTATACAAAAAGTACCTTTTATACAAATAGTATCTTTTATACAAAAAGTACCTTTAATACAAAAAGTACCTTTTATACAATAAGTACCTTTTATACTAAAAGTACCTTTTACAAAAAGTACCTTTTACAAAAAGTACCTTTTACAAAAAGTACCTTTTACAAAAAGTACCTTTTACAAAAAGTACCTTTTACAAAAAGTACCTTTTATACAAAAGGTACCTTTTAAACAAAAAGTTCCTTCTATACACAAAGTACCTTGTATACAAAAATGATCTTTTATACAAAAAGTACCTTTTATACAAAAAGTACCATTTATACAAAAAGTACCTTTTATACAAAAAATATCTTTTATACATACAAAAGGTACCATTTATAAAAAAAGTACCTTTTATTCAAAAAGCACATATTAAACAAAAAGTTAATTTCGATTAATACCTTAAAGTACATTTTCTACAAAGAGAAAAGTATTTTTTAAAGAAAAAGTACCATCTTAAAAAACGATCTTCGTTAACAAATTACACTTTCAACAAAAAGGAGTCCTTAAAACAAAACTCTAAAAAAATACCTAAAAATCTTTTTTTTTTATTTACAGCCAGGCCACAGATGTCGATCGAAAACTTAAGCGTACGACAACAAGTCGCTCATTTTCTTTCTCTTAAGGGGCCCACTAGTTATCGACTAGTCGGTCGACAGGTTTTACGTGTCTAGCGTAATTCATTTCTTTATTGTCAAAAGACTGTATTGACGCATCATCAATTCCATAAATAAAACGCTAGCTTTGAAATAAAAATCGACAAATCATATAAATTAAGCCAAAATATATAACTCTGGCTACAACCAAATCAGAATAGAAAACAACAAAAAAAAAAAAACAAACAGCAGTAAACAAAAAATATAGAATAGAATTTTATAAAAAATATATTTTTAATTTTATAAGAGGTGGTGTTTTAAAATAATTTAATAATAAAAAAAAAATATTTATTAAAAATTTTGTTAAATATTTTAACAAAATGCCTACATATGTATGTCGACAACTACAACACAAGTGATTGATTATGACATTTGTGGTCGCATAATATTTCTTAGTGGGCCGCAAATTTGTATGAAAACTGTTACGTTATCGGTCGCTTGCATTGTCGATCGACTTGTCGTGTTGAAAATTGTTATTGGGCCGCAAATCAGCTGTTTATCGTTGACAATGCAAGCGAACGACAGCTCGACATCGGGGGCTAGGCTGTTAATTTACCTTTTAAACAAAGGAAACCATTTTTTATTATGTTTGCACTCTTTTGCATGTGCCCTTTTCCGTTAAGTATACATTCTTCTTCGTTTTTTTATACCAATTTTTTTCCTTTAAACATTCTTCTCGCTTTTTTGGATATTTACGAAAATTTATGATAATAATCGCTGCGAAATTGTTATGACCATACTGAATTGGATGATTATAATGATAATAATGACGTACACAATGGCTAGTAAAAATATAAATAAAAGAACAAGCAAATAATAATAGAAGCCACACCAACAACAACAATTCTGTAATCATCAATTGCCAAAACTTTTAAATGAAAATGAAATGAAACGCAAAAATAAAACTTATTGTTACGCTTTTCAAATGCGTCTGTTTACAAAAATCATCATTATTATTTTTATTATTATTATCATCATCAAACCCTTAACAATTGAATGAATAGTACTAGAGTGGAGTGTGGCACGTTGGGGTACTCGCTACACGCGCATATTTTCAGACGCTCATATACAAGTTTGAATTACCGTTATTTTTCTTATAAATTCCCCCTAACTAATGTTTTCTTTGGTTATTGTTTTAGCCATGAATAAAAAATCTTTTCAAATTTAATGGTCCATCAGCTGGCTTTAATTCAAATCAAATTGAAGTGGTTGTTGGTGGTTGTTGTTAAGAAGTGGTTTTTGTTTCAAAAGGGAGACAAGTTTTAAAGGTATTTTCAGAATTGATTTTATTTTAACACCACAGCGAAAAAACATTGACTATTAAGCGAAAATAAAGTACCTATTTTTAATTGGTATTAAGAAACAACGGAACACCGATACTGTATCAGATCGAACTTTGACATATGAAATTATGTTGGATGTTTTTAAGTTGTATATTTTATGTTCAATATTTATTGTTGTATATTTTATATTTTTCTATTACTAATTTTTAAATTTGTTCTATTTTCAGGTATGTTGCAGTCCAAATTTCAGTAAGTATTTTGAGTTTAACCAAAAAAATTTCAAACATTTTAAGGAAAGTCTGATACTATGAAAAATAAAAATTTTTATCGATAGTTCAAATTTCGGTACATAACATTTTTAATATGAGTAAATTTAGCATAAATTCATGAAGTTTAGGTAAAGAGTTTTTGTTTCAACATCATAATTATTTTTAAAATAAGTCCTATGAAAATATCCATTTACTGAAAGATGAGAATATCGCAAAGTTTATATGTATATTATATAACATTTCTTTAGATTCCGTACCTGCTACGTGGCATAAATCTCTTTTTAATCGCCTAATTGAAGTGCTTTTGTTTTTAATTCAATAGTAGTGATCTGCCTTCTCAGCCTTTTTTAAACCCTTTTAAACCACGAACCTTTACAACAAATCGTTTGGCGAATTCAAAAACGAAAGCAAATTTAAAAATTTTTCAATATCTTCAGAAGAAAATATTTACGACGTTACGGAGGATGGTTATATATAACATTCGAGTCTTATTCCATCGCACCCATTAACACCTCTTATAAAGCAACTTTTTTGTGTAACTGATATTTGTAAGAGTTAAGCCCCAGTTAGCTGACAGAGACAGTAACGTTGCAAATCAGCTGCTTCATTTTGTTGTATGTAAAGCAATGATAACGATTATAGAAGAAAATAGATTTTCTTACATTTTACTGTTACTGTTACTGTCAGCTGGCTGGGGGCTTAATTTTGTAACCACACAATCTAGTCGAAATCGAAACAAGTCTGGACAACCTGTCCGTGAAAGCCTGGGTTCAGATCTCAGCGCAGTCAAGAATGAAAAATTATCAATAAAAATTTAATTACTTTCATGTTGTAAAATTTCTGTCTTCATAAAAATAATTTAATGAAAATTAAATTCAATGAACTTAAGCCCAATTAAAAAGTTCCCAGTGATTCTTGCCAAAAAAAAAAAAAATTAAACCATTAGAAAATTTTTAAACTTTCTGATACTTTTGACTTCCAGTCATATTATTGTCGGATAAAACTTTGACCATATATAAGCTTGTGAGACTTTCTTTTAACCATAATACGGTTACCGATGACCACAATATGTTTAAGTTAACCATTATATGTTAAAAAAAGAATTTCTGTATAAAAAGTTTGGTGACCATTTCGAAAAATGTGTTTTCTCTGCGTATCCAGATGTTTTGACATTATATCATCAAACAAAATTATGTTTTGATTATTTTACGATAATGTAAAGTAATCACTTAGTTATCGGACAAATTTAAAAGTAATCACTTTAGACAGCTTGAAGGAAGCATCTTAGTTCAATGCTTCTTTTATTTAATTGCGACTTTTTAAACAAAAGTTTTACAATCTAAATCGTTTTAAACCACCACCCTGCCACTTTTTTGTTTTATTTTTTGCCTTTGGTTAAACTTTTCCATCATATTAAACAAATATGAAATTTCTTTATTTAATATTCTAAGAAATATTTGGCATTAACTTGCTTTTTGTTTTTAGGCTGACATTTAAATATATGATTTAAATAAAACACATACACTCACAGTTATTAAGACAAATACCCCGTTAACATTTTTGTCTCATTTTTCCAAATCGTACCGGCAGTCGACAAAAATTTCCCATTTCGCTTTCAGTGGCCAACTGTACACGTATCGACTATTGTATAGGGGATGGCTAATTTAGCCATGTAGTGGTTAGATTTAGCTATTTATCTTCCCGTTTAGCCATGAGAAAATAAATTTTGCCATTTTTATTTTCAAATTTCCTTTATGTTTTTAAAGATTTTAGACCAAGAAAAATACTATAAAGGCTGCAATAGGTGTGTTGTAATGTTCGTTCTTAATTGTACAGAATAAATTAAAACCAACTTGAATTAACATATAAGTTAGAAATTGGTACTACCCTGCAGATAACTTGACTAGTCCATACATGCGTGTAAAGAGTAGTCCATAAAGGAGTAGGAGTACTCCAAAACTACTCCAATTATATGGTTAAAAGGTGGTCTATTTAACATTACGATGTCCTAGGAGGGGACCATATAACCCACCGAAGTAGTACCTAAACTACTCCATGGAGTACTCAAGTGGGTTAGTTTCAAAAGTACTCCATGTTACTACATTTTCACTAATCGGCTTTTATGGCGTGCACTGTAATCCATTATTGCTATTATTATATATTTTTACTTGGTATTTTTAATTTTTTTTATTTTTTTTCACAAATCTTAAAAAACTTTCCTGTTTCAATTTAGAATAAAGTATTAATAATGGACAACATCAGGGCTGCCAATGTGTAATACTGTATTATTAACACTGCATGTTAATTTGTCTAATATGGTCTATACTACAGTACATTGGACCATGTTGTAAGTAGTTCATTTAAGCCACAATGGACCACGTAGTCCAATATTATCTGCAGGGTATTAATCAAATTTTGTGCTGATTTTCGGCCTGCAAACAAATTGACCATATCAATTAACATATTTGTAAGTTTGAGCTTTTAAGGCTATTTTGTTTCAATCAATAAATAGGTTTAATTGAAATATGATCACCAGCAAAAGAGATATAAAACGTTAACACAAGTCAAAATATCTTTTTCAATCAACACAGTTAATTGAAATAATTAAAAAAAATTTTCGAAACTTTAATAAACAATAAATATTTTTAAGTTTGTGTGCATATTTTTATATTTGCAAATATACACAAAAACATTTATAATTTTTATTTTCAATTAATGTCAGGAACACAACTGGAGCGAACGACGAATTTCGCCCAACACGCCGAATTTTTCAGTAAAACTTTGTTGAGTAAGTTCGTCGTATGAAGCACAATAACGACGAATAACTAGCATCTTTTATAATTGAGAAATTTGATTGCTGTTTGTGCAAAGAGAGAGAGAAATAGTGTGACCATATTAAAAAAAATAATGCGTAAAAAGCAAAACATAATAAAAAACACAACTATTTTTATAGTAAAATACTTTGTATATTTATTTAAATGCTATACAATAAAAAGAAAAACAATTACAAAAGTAAAAAGTAACATTATTTACTAAAATACATCTAAACTAAAACCAAACATGGGCACCCGGTGCTGATTTGTTCGTCGTTCGCCGGCGTATGAAATAGAAATAAATCTATTTGCAAAGTCGCCGCATATGACTAATTTCGCCGGACGCTATTATTGTAGTTATTTTAATATACACAAATAAGTTTTATTTTTGCCGACGAATATTCGTGATAAAAAATTCGTCGTTCGTCCCAGTTGTGTTCCTAGCATATGGCAAATTAATTGGAACAATTCAAAAATTGTTTGAAACAGCATTACTTTATTTAATTGAAAAAATTTTAGTGAAAATTATTTCTGTGTAGTTAGCGCAAATAAGTTTTGTAAACAACAAATGACAATAAAAAAAATTAATTTTATTAATTTATTTTTCTTAATAGCCGCAATTTCGTACAATGTACAATTTCGGTGTAATAAAATTTTTTTGTTAGTTTTTACACCCTTCCCCGAAGGTAAAAGAACTATGTACATAAGTTTGTCATTCCGTTTGCAGTTTCTACAATATCGAGCTTAGATCCTATATAGTATATATTTTGCGTTCCTATACAGAAAAATTTTTTAGTAGTTTTTTTTTATCAAATAAAAGTAATTGTTTAAAAAGTATTTCAATTTAATTAATGTGATAATTGAATCGATTATTGTTTTATTGGAAAAAAAAATGAAAAATTGAATTTTGAAAAATAGATATTTTAATTTAAACAATAATTAAATAACAAAAAATCTTAATTGATTTTTTCGCTTAAAATAAAATAATTTAAACTTGTAGAATTGTTGTTGGGAATTGTTAAAACCTGAGCTATATTTAATTAAATCAATTAACACATTGTTTCTAATGGCAAAGTCTTTTGATAGTTTTTTTTAACTGAAATTAAAAATATCATTTATTAAAAAAAAATTTCACAATATAAAATTTTTACAATTTTTATTGATTAATATAATCAATTTGGTAATAGGTGCAAAAAAAACAAATTGTTTTCTTGATTCTATTAATTCGGTAATTAAAAATAATGTTTAATATTTTCTGTGTATGGAAAGAGAAGTTTAATTCGCTATGACCGTCTGTCTGTTGGTTGAAATCAAGTTTGCAGAGCCCCGATACAATCCCAATATATGTATGATTCATCTATCGATCTGTAATGCCTAAAAGAATACTGCTTTCTTAAATCAGCCTATAGGTTTATAAATCGCGACTTTAGGACAACAAAGTTCTGTCTTATTTATATGTCGCGAGATCTAAGAAATTAGCAAAAATATTAAAAAAAAATCATTAAAATTATCATAAAAAACACAAAAATAATTTAAATTTGATTTTAATTAAAAAATTTGTGATAATAATTAAAAAATTATTTAAATTAGCACTAGTTAACAATTTAATAGAATCCATTAAATGTTTGTTAATATTAACAAAATTTTCTGCAGTAATGTTGTTAATATAAGGAAATGTTTAATTCACTTGATTATTTTTTTTTTAATTAAAAGTGATTTTATTTTTGATGAAGGGTTCAATTGATTTTTTCTGTGTATGGACACGTTTAATTTGTTCAATGATCAGAAATTCTTAGCAGAACATATTTCCCGTTCCAGAAAAAGAATAGTTATGTCCAAAATATACACTTTTTTTCTTGAAAAGTACCTGAAAAAATTTTCTCCAATTTTTTCAGTTTTAAATAAATATTTAATCAATTGAATTAAGCGTTTACTTAAATCAACAAAATTACTGCAGAAAATTCTGTTAATATCAAAAAATATTTAGTTGATACTATTTATTTGCTTATAGTTGCAAATTGAATTAATTTTTTAATTAATATCACAATTTTTCTATTGATATAAATTTTTACTCTTTTCTGTTACCCTTTTTCTGAAATTATAGATTTCACAGAGTTCAACTTGTATAACCTACAGAAAATGTGAATTTGTTCCAACGCACAACCGTATATAAATCTGTCAAGTCGGTGAAAAAAATCCCCTTAAGTTTGTTCTTAAAATTCAGCTAGATCGGTCTATAAATGACTCAGATATGAGCAAAAAACCACGATTGCTTTTAATTTTGCCCGTTAATCCCTTGTTGTTGTTTTTATTCCTTTTTTCTTTATATCTGGAGAAAGGCTAGAGCCAAAGTAGGCCCAAATATCTGAGTCATCAATACACAACATTCCACAAAATGTGGGCGGAGTTGAAGAAGTCGGTGTGTCACTAAATATAGAACGATAACAGAAGTATTGTCCGAATTTGATACACATAGTTTGGTTAGTTATATATAACCTCTCTTAAGATATGGGCGGGATTGGAGAAGTAGCCGTGGCACCTCCCTTACAAAGACATTATAGATTTCTGTATATCTAAAGAATGACAAGAGCTAAAGTTTCCATAGAAAGGTACAAGTATAACCATGTCAATACCGACTAACCGACAAAATGTGTACTTGATTGAAGAAGCAGGCGTGGCACAAAATAGATCTATTTATATCCAAAGAACGATATTTAAAGTATATAACTAGTATGCCGACTCTTTGACAGGTACCTTACTCAAATGTCAAGCACCTGGTATATGTTTGCATGTATTGGTGCTTAAAGTATTTTCACCCCTAAACATAGTTGCGTAAAATCGTATAGAATGTGGCAATAAAAATTTTCTTAAATAAAATTTTCTGAATTCGAAAAAATTTTAAATTTATTTATTGATGTCTGCATTTATTCTTCAATAATTTTTTTTCTGCAATATCAGAAAATATTTATATAATTTAAGATTTCAAATATTTGTTTCATACCACAAAATACTACACAGAAAAAAAATTTTAAATTTCCCCAATCACCAAATTTGTTCTAAATTCATAATATCAAGCAAACAAGTTGTTGATTTTGCACCTATTACCAAAATGATTATATTGATTACTAAAAATTTTAAAATTTTAAAAAAATATTTTCAATAAATGATATTTTTAATTTTGATTAAAAAAGTGATCAAAAAACTTTGCCATTTCAAACAATGTGTTAATTTTTTTAAATAAATATTGACAATTCCCAACAACAATTCTACATGTTTAAATTATATCATTTTAAACGAAAAAAGTCAATTAAGATTTTTTGTTATTTATTCAAAATTTTAACTGAAAATTTATTTCAAAACAACTAAAATGTTAATTAAATCAAAATTAAATTTTTAATTTTCTTTCAACTAAAAAAATGATTGATTAAATTATCACATTATTTAAATTTAAATACTTTTTAAAACATTTTTTTAATTGATAAAACACTTTTTCTGTGTACGCTGCTGGCTTTAATAATATTAACAACAGAAAAAAATTTGTGTCAAAAAAATTTATTTAAAAATGTTTAGTTTGTGAAAAATAAAAGCAAATAAGCAAATTGTGTTGGAAAAAATTATTAATTATGTGTTTGTGTTATAAAATTAAACAAAAATTTATATATTTAGTCAATTCACAAGGTTCCTAACATGTCATATGGTCAAAATGTCCTAATATTTCACAATGGTTTAAAAATATTGTTGTTGGTTTGTTAACAAAAAGTGTCTTAAATAAATAGAACGTTGCTTGCTGTGTTTATTGTGCTGTCGTAATTAATCAGAAAAGTCCAGCGCTGAGCGGCTGAGCCGTACAACAATATTTTTAAATCATTGTGAAATATTAGGACATTTTGACAATATGACATGTTAGGATACCTTGTGAATTGACTAATTGTGAAAAATTTTAAATAGTAAAATTTTGTTTTGTTTTTGTTGTTTTTATGTGTGTTAAATTTACACAGAACGTATATGTGTGAGGGGTGAACTAAGAAATTGAGAACGCTCTCTCCAGTTGGCATACTAGTTGTATACTATGACGGTATTGATATAACTTTCTGGTTTTAACGCACCATGGTAAAGGGTATATACGATTCAGTATAGCCGAATATAGCACTCTTACTTGTTTTGTTTTACAACAATAATTTTTTTTTAAATTAAATCACATTTTTTAGCATTTAAACAAAAATTTTGAATATTATTAAAACCAATTTGGATTTTATTTTTATGCCGAATATTCGATGTGCAAAGTCTGCTTTATCTAAAGTATATTCATAGAGTTTTTTCAATGTCTTATATGTCTGAAGATTGTTTAAAATTACGTTTTATTTTCTAACAAAATTCCAGAAATTGTCTGATATCAGAGTTTTCGGCATAAATTGCTTACTGGGTATACACACACACACACACACTCACACACAGAAATATGTAAAATATACCAATACATGCACAATGTAATAGAGAATGTATTTTTACTTGAGGGCTTCTTCTTAAAACGGTTTTGTACGAATAAGTATTTGTCTATTTACTTTTTATCTGCCCACTCACATGATGATACGGATGCTCAAGCTCTAAATCCAAATCGTATGATGATGATGATGAGGATGTTGTTGGATGGATGATACACGTAATTTTTGTTTAGATGACGCAGAAAAATGAAAAGATTAGAGCAAGAAGAACAGAAAAGCACTAAAAACAACAACTAATAAAAAGAGCAAATGCGCTTTGGGAATTAGAGATGAGCAAAAATATTTCGATCCATTATACTGTTTTCATATTTATGATTTTAGCCATGGGATTTAGGGTTTATTACACTTTGTTGTTGTTTCCCACTATTCAAAGAAGTTATTTTTTTATCCATTTCTTGTCTTTTGAACTATAAAAAGTTTGGACTGCGTTTTCTTTGTCTTATGTGCTGAAAAGGGGAGGTTTATCTTGTGTACTTTGTTTGTTTATGGGAGTATTTGCTATTTTGTATTTCAGTTTTTTTTTTTTTTTTTTTGATTTTGAGGATGGAGGGAGTTAGAGGATTTAGCTACTACTTGATTGTGTTTTATTTTATTGTAAAGTTTTTATTACATTCATTATGATACTTTGGGGAGTCCAAAATACTCAAAATTGAAGACTTTTGCTTTCCTTTGACAAGTCAGCCAAAGCACAAGGTAAAATAAACTTTGAAAGACAAACAGTAACGGAAATACTCGAACAAATGGTAGGTGGAATTTTTGTTGGCATTAAACGTTTGGGGTAGATTTTTTTTTTGTTTTTGGAAAAACGATTTTAAAGGTAATGCAATCAATTGGAAATTGAATAAGGTGCATAAATTTAAAAAAATGCAGAGTTTGATTTTTGGTATTAAAGGAAGCAGAATTTGTAAAAGAAGAAAAAAACCCTTTTAAAGAAATATTAAAAAAAATATCTGTTTTAAAGCAAAAAGTACATTTTTAAAGAAACGATGCCTTTCTTTTTTTTAATAAACTTTTAAGATCAAAAACAATTTTTAAACAAAAAGGACCTTTTGAACCAAAAGCCACTTATTGATAAAAAAAAAGTTTCCTATTTAACAATAAGTACCCCATTTTAACAAAGTTATTTCTTTTCTTTTCTGTAAACGATTTAAACAATAGTTACATTTTTAAATAAAAAGTACACGTTTTGACAAAAAAAAAAAAAAAAAAAAACGGAAGCAGTTTTGAAGAAAGCAATAGGTGTGTTCATTCACTTTACTAGCAGAAACTTGCCACGAGAGTGTAAATTTAAAATTTACAGTATTTTCTCCCAGTTGCTAAAAAAAAAAAAAATATAAATCAACGTTTTGCCAGCAAAAACTATCAAGTTAGGAATATCGACACTATTCAGCTGTAAGCTACAGAATTATTTCTTAATAAATTTATTTGTTTTCAACTATTTGCGCAAGAATATTGTTCCTAACCCTTTCAGGTTCAAAAATTATTTTTGCCTCATGCAGCTCCCATGGTTTTTAGGGAATGCCGAATATATTCAAAATTTACCTTCAAATGTCCACAAAAGAACCTACAATTTATTTTTGCAATATTTTTTTCAAGAAAATACTTATTTACGCATGTATCAATACTTAAATTTTTTTTTTAAATTCGCCTGATGCCCGAAATTATTATTTTTTTCTTTCTTCCTAATTTCCTGACTTGGGTACGACAATGCACTCAATAATAAGAAAAGAAAGTCAATGTCTACTATAATAACAATATAAAATATCAAAAGTGTTCCTCTTTCAGATAAAACAAAAAAAAATATATAATTAACTGTTCATTTTTATACATTAAAAGTGCGTAGAAAGAGAGTGCAATGAAATGTCAACTATATTCGACAAAAACACTGAAAGGGCTAAATTAAAAAAAAATTAAATATTTTATTTTATTGAATAACTTTTAATTAAAAAATTATGAAAATTATTTTTGTTATGTAAACAAAAACACCAAACAGGTGGTTGAATAATTTTTGCTAGTAAAAGTTTTACTATCAGAAATTTTCAACAAATTTCTTGTCAATAATTAGTATTGTGGTTATTTTATTGAACTGTTAATGGTTTTGAATCCAAATTTAGATATTTTTAATTAGGCTTAAGTTCATTGAATTTAATTTTCATTAAATTATTTTTATGAAGACAGGAATTTTACAACATGAAATTAATTAAAATTTTTTTTTTTTTATTGATAATTTTTCATTCTTGACTGCGCTGAGATTGAACCCAGGCGTTCACGGACAGGTTGCCCAGACTAGTTTCGATTGTAACCACACAATCTCGTCGGTGGGGTTTGCCGTTTTACTCACTCGGCTATTGAGTCCGGGCGACGTCAATAGTCAAACATCAATCCTTAAACCAAATGGTATTTCACTTTGGTAGATCGAAATTTGCTTTTTGAATGAATGATTATCTATTTTAATTGATTTACATGTTCTTCCTAACTTCTGTTTTTTCGTACTTTTTGTCAAGAATTCTTCTTGAAGTCCAAAGTACATTTTTTTATTTTTTGATGTTCTTGTCTCTCAAATTTGTATGCACCTTTTATACTCACTGTTGCAAGTTTTTCGAGTACGTTAACACTTATTGAAAATAAGCAATCATTTTCTGTAAATGAACACACCTAATATCTTTCTAATTAAAAATAATAAGTTTTATAAAAATCACCTTCATTTTTGCAAAAAATTATGATTTAAAATCAAAATTTAATCATCATTGTACAAAAAGTACACGTTCTCTTTATATTTTTTGAACAAAAAGAATTTGACAAAAAAAAAATCATATATAACAACAAATGAAAAAAAACATATCGCACTTAATCAACAAGAGGGTATTAATTAACTCAAAACTTTTAAATTTTTGGTAGAAGCAAAACTATTTTTAATTTAACATTGAAGGCATATGAAAATTAATTATTTATTAATTAACGTATTCCAAAAAGTAAAAAATTGAAAATTTTGTGTTAACACCATCTTGTGGATCAAGTGTGATATCTTTAAATAAAAAGCACTTTTTGATTAAGAATATAGTTTTTGAGGAAAACATGTAAGAGTGCGAATCTTTAGTACCCTTCACCTTACGTAATGGAGCGTCTTTGGCCACTCAACCTCTAACACACATTATCAAACAGATGGGTGATTCACAAGGTAGTCATGAAATTGTAAAGTCGTATGTCTTTAAATAATAACAAGAAATATATATATGACTGCTGTGGGCAACTGCTTATAATTTAGATTTATACTGTACATTTATGACGAATCAATGAACACTGCATTAATATTTTTATTATGTTTAAAGCACAACAATATTTTTTTAAACAATTGTAAAATATTATTTAGGACATTATGACGATAATGTCCTAAATAATAGCACACCTTGCGAATCACCCAAGAATATAAAAAAGCATTCAAGGGTGCAACACTCAATTATGCCAAAATTTTAAACACCCTTCACCATAGTGCGATAAGAATAGATAGTTATATAAATACCGTCCTTTAGATATAAATAAATTTATTTTGTACTACGTCCACTTCACCAATTATGTCCAAGTTTTGTGAAATGTTATGTATTGATAACCAAGATGCTTGTACCTAAACTTTGGCTCCTGCCGTCTTCCAAATATATAGAAATCTATTAAGTCTTTGTATAGGAAAATACAAATCAACAAATATCTTCGATGTCAATGCATGACATCTGGCGAAAAGTAGGCGGGATTGAAGTAGTATCCGTTCCAGCGAAAAGTCTATTTTTTGTAACGTAAAGCCAGAAGTTATTTTAATTGTTTCTCAAAAAAAATTCTTGCTCAATTCGCAGACTTATGCAATTTAGTAGTGCAAGTCAACATCCACTTCCGTTTTTTGTAACGCCAGCGCATATTTTTGCTTATATCTTCAACTTCTTATGGATAAAGTGGTTGGGAATGGATAAGGCCAAAAGAAATTTCTGTATACATATCTAGAGAACGGTTATTTGGCACAATTATCTTTGTTATCAATACGCAATATCAGCCAAAATGTGGGCGGGATTAGATAAGTGGGCGTGACATAAAATAGAATTCTGTATATCTAAAGAACGGTAAGTGTAAAATTGTCCAAATTTGAATTCTGTATATCTAGTGAAAGGGTACGGACACAGTTAACAAATTTTTCAGCTTAGTTATAAATGCAAGACATCTGTCAAAAAGTGACCGCGATAAGATAAGTGGGCGTGGAACCTGCAGAACGGTGGGAGTAAAAAATGTCCTAATTTTGCATCCAAAGTTGTCAATACAAAAAATCTGTCAGAACGTGGGTGTTATTGGATAAATGTAAAGTTCGTTTTATATAAAATGTATATTTTTAAGCATAATGTAGCTTCTAAGACAACAAAAAGGACCGTTGTAAAGATAAAGTACCGTTTTAAACCAAAAAGTATCCTTTTAAACAAAAAGGGCCTTTTTAAACAAATAAACCTTTTAAACTAAATGAACTATTTCTAATAAAGAGTATCTTTTAAGTAATAAAAATTTCTTAATTAAACAACAAAAGGTACATTTTTAAACAAAAAGTACCTTTTTAAGCAAAGAGTACAGTTAAAAATAAACACCTTTGAAAACAAAAAGTACCTTTTAAAACAAAAAGTACCTTTTAAAACAAAAAGTACCTTTTAAAACAAGAAGTACCGTTTTAATCAAAAGTACCTTTTTAAACAAAAAGTACGTTTTTAATCAAAAAGTACCTGTATAAACAAAAAGTACCGTTTTAATAAAAATAAGCTTTATAAATTAAAATTACCTATTTAAACATAAAAAATTACCTTTATAAGCAAAATGTACCTTTTTAAACACATTAACCTTTTTGAACAAAAAGTACTGGTTCTATCGCTTTTATTACTTAATACTTAAAAAAAAAAGATTCCAATCAAAAATGCTTTAAACATTTAAGTTTTACTATTACGCATTTGCTTTTCTTACAACCGGTAATTAAGTGTTTACTTGTTACCAATTTTAGCATAAAATCGAAAAAGACATCTCCATTAAATCAATACTACAATCCATTATATTGTTACTGCGTTATGCCACAGTAAAATGCGTAACATTGGAAGTGGGCATAAGCCACTTGATGTTCATACACATTTTTCTAGAAACAATGCAGTTTTTATATGGTCGGCAGTCGAGCAAGAAGTACAAATACAAGTGTTGCTAGCAAGTCGCCACACTAATTTACATGCTGCAAAGCATCGTTTCAAGAAGAGGAGGACGATATGGAAATAAGATTTCAGCTTGAAGGCATTTTAAATAAGAAAAAATATGCTTATATAGAGAAAATTAATGATGAAACTTGTATCTACATATTGCCAAACTAAAGATTGGAAAATACACTGACAAGAATTAAGATGAGTGATGTTTTCTGTCATTGCAAAGCTAAAATGAATTTCTAATTTTTAACTTAAATTAAAAATTATATTTGCCGGAATATAAACACGTTTTGTATTGGAGAATTAAAATCGGTTATTCTATTTGATCACCTTCTGCACTACCATTCGCTAGCAATTTTATATTTACGAGGGGAAAAAACAAAAACTTTTTCTTTAAGTGCTTTACTTAATTAAAACTTTTAGACAACTGAAATTGTTTACTTATTTACTAATGATTAATTATAGTAAAACCAACAAAAATTCAAAGAAAAACCTTAAATGGATATGGAAATTAAGGATTTGTAAGAAAATAATACTTTTATCCATTTGCATACATTCGTACATACAATTAAATAAATTTAAAGCTTTAGATATTTAAACTAATGTTAACACAATATTTAAATGGAAGTTATTATTTTATCATTAAAAAGATACAAAAAGTATATTTATCTACTTTTGTCGATTTATAGCACAAAAAATATATAAAATAAACAAAACTACATTATTTGAGTAGAAATATACAAATTTGCAGATATTGTCAGATGTTATTTAGTATTTATTTTTAGTTTAGTTTAAATATCTGCATTTTTATTTATTTGTTTGTTTTTCATAGTCCATAAAAAAGCTGCAAGTAAAAAATTTATGGAAAAAATAAGTTAGAGTGCTGTATTCGGCTATGCCGAATCTTTGATACCCTCCACTGACAGTTAGAATATTTTAGGAATAGGCTTAATATTGGATATATAAGTCAATAAGCCAATCCTTATAAAAACTGAAAAAATTGCAGGGTGTTTTTTTTTAGTCCCATGAAACTGAATTCGACCAAGTTTTACCACAATATCAATATTTGGTCCCGTTTTAGGCGTATTTAAGTCCTTTCCGAATGTGGGGCGTATGATCAATAATGGACTGATGCTTACAACATTTGACAGTGTGATTGCTTGTCGTATAAAACTGTAAATGACTAAGTTTTGTTACAATGACATTATTCGTTACGAGTTTAGGGGTTCTAAACTTTTTTCCGAGTATACGCTTTCCATGAGGTCTTTGGTAAATTATGGGCGGATTGAGTAGTACACAGAAAAAAATAATAACAGTTATAAAGTAGTTAAAGAATATTTTTTAAAATTTTTCTAAAACTTTTTACAATTTTCTTAATGAACATGTTTGTAAATTTTCCTATTTACAATTTGTTTTAGTTAAAGAAATAAATACATATGAACATATCGCAGGGTGAATCGATAGGCTAGTCGTAGTGAGCTAGTCTATCAGCGCCGGGGTTGTGTGTTCGATTCCCGCCAGAGACTCTGGTTTCTTTCCTGCAAACAAGCGTAGAGCTCTGCGGGATTAGCTTAGGCAAAAAAAATACTTAATCAACAAAATTTTTATTTTTGGACTTTTTGAAAAAAATCTACACGTTGTAAAAATATCGTACTGTTTTGTCTACTTTTTGGTAATGAAACGTTTAGTTTTAAAAGTGTTTTTCATATTCCTTCAATGTTAAATTAAAAATTGTTTTGCTTCTACTGAAAATTTATAAGTTAATACTAGGAATGTAACGAATACCTATACCGATACCGATATATCAGCGATATGTCACTTTACCGATATATCGGTATCGGCGATATTTTATTGTCGATACGCCGATACTTTTGTATAGGTTTTTTGAACAAACAATTTAATTTTCAATGCTTATTTTTTGCATAACAACTAATAGCAAAAAATCAAACAGAATAATAAATTGTTTATTTTAATTCTTCCACACCACGCGTTTTTCCTTTTTTTGAGACGCACGCTAAAGTAGAAAGTAATCCTACTTGCTGCTTTCGATACGTATATGTATTTAACGCGTTTGCTGTGTAACTTGTCAATACTATTTTACACTACGATCATAATGGAAAAACGTTCTCCTATTGTTATAAATCTTATCCGCCCAATTATGAATACAAATTCCCCATTTTTTACAGTAGCATTTGAATACGAAAAATAGGAGAAGGGAAAAACTCCCAAAGAATTTATATTCATAATTGGGCTGTATATGTGATTGTACCTTTTAAGATTTTTCTGCTAATTTTTAATGATTTTTGTGAAAATAAAAATCATTTTGCTACTAATTTTGGGTTACTTCAAAGAGACCATAAACTCCATAAGCAAAGCCACTGCTACATTTGCTGACGCTATTTCGCTAGTTAGTAGTTTCGGAACATTATTAGGAAATACCATAAATGGATAAACTGAGATACAGAATAGTTCAGATTCCCAAAAATCGGCGATTTACGTAGCATTAGCTCTGAATGAAAGATTTGAGTGTTTAGAGAATAATGAAATCTATTGTTTATCTACAATTCTCTACCTTCTTTGGATTTCAAGAAGAATTCTTGACAAAAAGTACGAAAAAACATAAGTTAGGAAGAACATGTAAATCAATTAAAATAGATAATCATTCATTCAAAAGAAAATTTCGATCTACCAAATTGAAATACCATTTGGTTTAAGGATTGATGTTGTACTATTGACGTCATCCGGCTTCAATAGCCGAGTGAGTAAAAACGGCAAAGCCCACTGACGAGATTGTGTTGTTACAATCGAAACTAGTATGGGCAATCTGTCCGTGAAAGCCTGGGTTCAAATCTCAGCGCAGTCAAGAATGAAAAATTATCAATAAAATTTTAATTAATTTCATGTTGTAAAAATTCCTGTCTTCATAAAAATAATTTAATGAAAATTGAATTCAATGAACTTAAGCCAAATTAAAAATATCTAAATTTGGATTAAAAACCATTAACAGTTCAATAAAATAACCACAATACTAATATTCTCTACCTTCGATATAAAGCTAGAAGATTTCAAAGACAATATATCGAAAAAACGTCTTATTGAGCTACTCAGCATGATTCTACATTCCGAAAGGGTTGAGGACACGGTCACTCCTACACCTAGTAAAAGTTCTGATAAGTCTATAAGTACTAATCTTTGGAGCGTTTGTGAAAATCTTAAAAGAACATTTGGATGAGAATGATTTTCTGTTCATTCTACGCTGTGGTTCAGCTAAATAGAAGTCTAGATACATATACTCAAAATTTAAGATATACTCAACATTTAAGACCATGGCGCAGCAATAATTAAGTTGTCAAATGAGTTCAGTCACATCTAAGAGACGATTTTTTACTGCAGGTCTGCTTCAAACGGAGTTGCAAAATTATTTCCTCAAAATTTGAGAATACTTTGTTTTTTAAACAAAAATCTTATTATTCAAAATTAATGAATATTAATAATCTCTTAAGCCCTTATGACACTACATTTTTAATGCATTGTTCAAGTTTCGGTGAACAGTGCAAATATAATGTTATAGAAATATTTACCAAGTGCAAAGAGTTCAGCTGGTTTGAGATAAATAGCAAACTGTCAAAAATTTTACTAAATTTACTATAAAAATGAAAAATTTCAAGCTTGAAATATTAAAAGTGTTGCTGAATCAGCGGCTTATGGGCAAATTCAGCGAACTACCGCTTTTTGTTTTTATATTTCTCATAAACAAAAAGTTGACAACATTTGGTAAAATAAACACACCACAAAAAGGCACGATCGCACTGTATATTTTGACAATGATTTTAACGCAGCCTGACTACCGACGTAGATTGTCACCATAGATCCCCCTACGATGTGACCCAGTACTACCTCCATCACCCTCCAGTTCGCTAGGATCCCAGCCTGGATGATACTGCACTCATCCGGGAATTTAGAATGTTTTACACGGAATGACAAACTTAATCAGGGTATATACCATGGCTGTAGAGTCGGAGTTGATGTTTTTGTACCGGAGTCGTAGTCGAAGTACCCACGAAAACTCGCGACTCCGACTTCAAAATTTTTCGGCATAACATATCTAAAAAGTTTTCTAAAATTACCCAAAATAAAAATTCTTTGAATTTGGCGATGCAATATTTAAATTTCGATTCGAAAATTTTATAGAATAATTTTCTTGCTATATTTAACCATTTAAAAGGTACTGCATTATATAAAAGAGTTTAAAGTCAAATAAGGACCAGTTTCATATACATTTAGCATGAATGTACGAGTAAGACTTGGAGTCGGAGATGGAGTCTGACTTAAAAAAATTTCAGCGGTTGGAGTCGGAGCCAGAGTTAGAACTATTTTTTGACGACCCCACAGCCCTGGTATATTCCCCACTATTGGTGGGTATAAAAAAAGAATTATTAGAATAAAAATGTTAATAAAAAAAATGTTTTTATTGTTATTAAAATAAAACAAAAGTAGGATGTTTTGTTAAGCCACCTCCTTTTTTTTTTTTTTTTTTTTTTTTTTTTTTTTGTAGATACAGCCCGAAACACACAATTTGTTATAAAATTTATATGCCACAAAACAATATTGCATTTAAAATATGTTTCATTTTAAACTCATTATCATTTGGCCAGAGTTATAAAAACAAAAAGGCATAAACTGTGAAATACACAGATGGATGAATGAATGGATAAATAAATATAAAACCAACAAAAACAGCAGCAGTAGTAGTAAAAATTAAAATAGACATAAATACATGAAAAAGCTTTTAAATTTCTTAAGTTTTTCTCTCTGTCTCTAAAAAATGTTTACCAAAAAATATAAAAAATTTATGGCATAAAATAGTAGTAGAATAACTAAAATAAAAAACTAAATTATACAAAAATGGAATACACATTTAAAAGATACAATTTTAAAGATGTCTGTATTAACAAATCTTTATTGCAACTATTTGATGAACCTAAAACTACATACAAAGTAATGAACCCGGATGTTTTGAGTATTTTTTTAGAAACTTCTAAAAAAAATAGTATTTGTTGAAAAAATTACCAACGAAATGACAAAGTTTTAAATATATACCCTTTTACCTTCGGAGGTATTAGTTATTAAAAGTCTTCTTAATACAAATTTATTATACCCATACCACAATAGTGGGTATTATGCGTTTGTGCTGATGTTTGTTACACCGTCAAATATTGGCCCTAGACTGGACCTATTTCTAAGTATACAGATCGAGACAAAATTAATTTTATAGTCGGTCTAAAGATTTTCGACCGGCTGGCTGGTAGGCTGTCCATGTAAACTTTGTGCGCAAACTACAAGTCGCAGTTTTGGAGACCATTTGATGAAATTTGGTACACAGACGATAGTTGTCAAAATCTGTCGTTAATTTTACATTGCCCTTATACAAGATTCTCTTCGAAATAGAATCTTTGAGATCACAAACCATCTTATTATGTTGGTATTTAGATTTAATTTCGTCCAAACTTTTTTTTAATGCAATCAAAATCTTCTTATTTGAATCATTTTATTGGAATCGGTCCGTATTTGACCGTAGCCCCCAAATAAATAGTACTCCCGAAA
Organism: Pollenia amentaria; assembly: GCA_943735925.1. Taxonomy (NCBI): domain Eukaryota; kingdom Metazoa; phylum Arthropoda; class Insecta; order Diptera; family Polleniidae; genus Pollenia; species Pollenia amentaria. The sequence goes on along the minus strand of OX031009.1, from coordinate 201,969,600 downwards.
ATAGCCATAATTTTCTTATAAATGTTAGTATTGACATAAAAATACATACAATTTGGCGACGGTAACTTTGATGATAGCTACAGGGCGTCCCATAGGTAACGTTATGATTTATTTAACGTTCCCAGCGATCTCACTTCTTCTCGGATATTTGCCTTAAGCTGTTGAATGGTTCTTGGCTAAGTGACATACACCCTGCTCTTTAGACAAACCAAAAGAAAATAATTGGGAGCCCTTGAATCGGGAGAACGCGGTGGCCAGCTAAAATCAGAAGAGCGCAATATTATTTGAATGCCAAACAATTTCGCGCATGAAAGCCATAGTTGGAAGAGCTGTGGCTACATCTTGTTGGAGCCACACTTGGATTGTTTTCTACCTCGGGAATTCAACAATTGTCAATAATCGCCCGGTATTGAATGCCATTCACTAAGTCGCGACTTATTTCTGTGGTTTTCACGAATAATCGCGTAAGTTATAAAACCAAACTTTTCAGGAGAGCAAAAACAATTATTTTTATCAATTGCGGCTTCTGTAGATGCTTTTTTAAACTTTTTTCTTTACTATCCTCTTAACAGTGACTTTCTACGTATTATACATAGTTTTGATGAAAAAATCCTCACAGGATCACAATCTGTAAAAGGATTAAAAATGCATATGTTTGATTGACTCATTAAGTGTGTGCAATATAACATCATATCTCCACATAAGTTCTTTTTTGTGAAAATAAATGTTATCATTTTAATCACACATGACGACTTACGTTGTTATTTTTACGACTTTAGTTGTTATTAATAGAAAAATTTTCAAAAATTACTTTCATATTTTTTGCACGAATAACAACATACCATCACATATGCTTTTTATTTGGAAACATATTCAGCAATTTTACAATTTTTGGCGATGTATGTCGACATAAATCGTTATAATAGCAAAATATTTTATTAAACAGTTAACTTAAGTTGTTTTTAGCAGAAAAAAATTAATAATACTACATTATATTCTAAAAAGCTTAATACTTATAAAAACCTAATGCAAAATGTAGCACTTTGACATCATTATCTCAATTTCGGTAAAAACCGACTTACGCGATTATTCGTGAAAACCACAGATTTATCGTTTTCAAGAAAATTTGGTCAAAAAAAAAAAAAAAAAAAAAAATATTAAAAACAAATTGTGATGTTTAACAATTATTTTCGTGTTTTGGCTGCCCCGTATTTTGCAATATTATTATTTAAGTAATCATTGAGGTGAAAATGGTGCTTATCGCTCATTATTCGATATGATTTTGGTGTCTGAATAATTGAGTGCTGACTTTAAAAATAAAATTGAACAACTTTTCCATCATAAATTTCCCATGTTTTTCAAAGTTAATTCGAAAAAAAACAAAAAATTTATTGTGAATTCTTAAATAGTGTTTGCTTCAGTGTTCGAAAATAAACAGAACATTATTTAGCGTACGGCACACACATCCAGCAACGATATCTAGTTTTCAGTGTTTGTGCATGAATACAAAACCCTTTATATCGTTCATAACTATTTTCAAGAAAGTAACGAACACTATATATTGTTCTGTTCTTCGTTATAAAATATAACCATTGTAGTGGTTCAGTAGACATACATTATCTGTCCGTTCGCCGATATTGAACGTTAACGTTCGCATAGAAAATTACATATAAAACAAAAACAATTTTTGAAATTTTGTTTTTGTTTTAAATGTTATTTACTATGCGAACGTTAACGTTCGATATCGGCGAACGGGCAGTATATTTTAATGTTCTATAATTGTTTCTTTTTTACATTGATAAATGCACGAGTAATCAAAAAAATTTAGCAACGACCACATCACGAAGAGATTGTGTGTGTAAGTGTACACGTTTTGTTTGTGTAAAATTTGTTACCTACCTTTTGGTTTTTTACCAACCAAAAGAGCACTAAGCACAACGAAAGAACATTACTGTGCTGAACCGAACACTATGAAGTTTGTCGATTAAAACTACAGAATGCAATACAATGTTTTTATCTTTTTGTTGAGTTCGATAAGTACAGGGGTCTAATCACCGCGCTCTCTATCTAAACTATAGTACCGTGTAAACTATCTTTTTTTTCTATATACGATAGACACTGACGTATCGACTGAAAACTCGAGAGTTGTAGTGCCTTTGGTTACTTGCTATCAAATGCTATTATCGAAATTTTTTATTTTGGTATCATGACACTTGATATCGAATGAAATGTTTCGTTATTTGCGATGATAGCATTCGATATCGAGTAACCAAAGACATTACATCTCTTAAGTTTTCATTCTATGCGTCAGTGTCTCGATACAATAGTTATCTTGAATAGAATGCGATGATTAGACCCCAGTATTATTTTTGTGTCCGAAGATCACAAATAGAGAAACTTTTTTTTTAAGGTATTTACGACAAAAAAGCTATGAACGTTTGTGTTTTCTACATATCTATCGAACCGAACACTAAGGCCCTAATCATGTAAAACGCAACGCAACGCCAAAGAATTATATTAGCGGTGTTCAGTGTTTGGTGCAAATGGTCTTGCGAAAGAGCAAAATTTAAAAAATTTTTTTAAATATACTATTTTCAAAAGGTAAATTTTTCCAAAAAGCTTCTTTTTTCCAAAAAGATGCTTTTTCTAAAAAAGCACTTTTATCAAAAAGTTACTTGTTCAAGAGGGTTATTGTCTTAAAAAAATGAAAATTTAACAAAAAACATTTTTAAAAGATTTTGTTTGTTGTGCTTAATTCCCTATTTTTAATAATAGATAAAAAAAATACTGAAATTTATTGTTGGAGGATAGATAAGCTGTTCCTATGCGCATTTCACTTGTTGCTAAGGCCAGATCATCAGGAAATGTTCTCCTAAATAATTTTAGAAAAGCCAAAGCTATCAGCAAACCAGAATACAGAGGGAATGAGAATTACCTACATGCACTCAAAAAAAAACAGTGACTTTATCTTTTCTTACATTTCCCACTACAATTAGTTAGAATTCTCCCAACATTAATTGTAGTTGTAAGTGGGTAAAGAAAAAACAAATTTAAAACAAATTGTTTTTATTGTTTTCGCAAGAAATCAATTTGCCAGCTCAGTTTTTTGTGCACAAATTATATTATGAAAGTTGTTTTTGGGAATACAATTATTTATTAAAATATTTTGTTTTTTGTGTTTAATTTCCTTTTTTTTATTTTTTTTTTAAATAAGTACATATTAAAAAAAAATAAATTTTTTTTTGTAAAATAGATTTATAAATTTTTGTTTTTTTTGGAAAACCGTTTTTTTTGTGAAAAATCTATTTTTTCTTATTGTTAAAAAAAGCATTTTAAGAAACAGAAAAAAATATTGTTAATTAATTTATTTTTTGTTTATTATTTTCTTTCATTTATACCACTGTCTTATCAAACCCCAATTTAACTGATAAAAAGTGTAAAAATAGCAGCATTTTCCCATTCTTTACCTCTGCTTAAAACGAAGCCCAGACAGAAACTCAAGTTTAAATAACTAAAATATTTTTTAAGATGATATTTACTGTAAAAATATAACAAAAATAACGTTAAAACAGAACTCTGGAGACACAGATGAATAAAAGCCCAAACATTCAAACTAAATGACTGTATTAACTAGTCATTCCAAGTCCTACTAGCCAGACTCATAAAAAATGGGGAAAGAAAAGAAAAGAACCGCACGAAAAAAAATCTTAATAACTGGAGTGAGTAGTGGTATCTTCATTACACATGTGGCGTTTAAACCAGTAGATAAGAAATTTATTGTGCTCCTCTGTTTCTTTTTAGTCATTTCTTTAAATTGTTTTCCATTTTTTTCTAATTATGACTTAAAAGCTTCTGAACGCTACCGCAAGTGTTGGATGCTGGGTTTCATTTATGTTTTTTTTTTATTTTTTTTAGATTTTTAATTGTGAATAAAATAAAATTGATTTTGCTTGGCAAAGACTTGAGGTCTTAAATTGATATTGGAAAATGCATTTAAGACACGCATGACTAATAAAAGATTTTGTATGGAATTAATGATCATGATGATAATCATTTTTGTTTTTTGTTTGGTACAGATCAAAACTACAAGGTTTTTTAAATGAGAGCGGGCAATAGGAATTTTATAATTACTTTCTAATAAGCAAGGAGGAATTGTATGTAATACGAAAGCTTTTTTAAACTTCGTAAATTAAAAATTTATTCGACATCATAAAATCATTATCTTATATACTTTATATTTTTACTTTTAAAGTTTAAAAGTAAATTACAGCGAATTTCGATTCACCAAGACAATTGATTGATGTTTGACTATAGACTGTCAGCCGCCGCTGCAGCGCAGGTGGTAGAACTGCAAAGAATTTTGATGATGGGAATATTCTCGAAACAAGTAAATTCGACCTGAGTTCGAGTCGGTGTTCAGCCAAGAATAAAATTTATAAATTTTTTTTTTTATTATTAATTTCATGTTGTAAAAATTCCTTTCTTCATAAAAATAAGGAATTAAAATTAAGTTTGATAAACTAACGGCCAATTTCACCAACTTCAGATATAATTAATTTTCAGTTTAACTGCCATAACATATTTGGGGTATTCACAAGGTGTGCTATCATGGTTTATTGTCATAATGTTCTAACATTTTACAATGGTTTAAAAATATTGTTGTTGGTTTGTAAACAAAAAGTGTTTTAAATAAATAGAACGTTGCTTGCTATGTTTATTGTGCTGTCTTAATTAATAGCACATTATATTATGAGGGGTTGCTCACAACAGGCGTATTTGTTCATGTTATTATTTTAAGACATATGACTTTATGACACCTTGTGAATCCCCCAATTGTTAACTGAAAGTTAAGGAACACCTGAAACTCAAAACTAGACGTCTCTATTGGCTGTTAGGCCCTACGTCTCAATTAAATCTAGAAACCAAAATACTAATATATAAAACTATTCTTAAGCCAGTATTGACGTATGGCATTCAACTTTGGGGCACAGCTAGTACATCAAATATTGAAATATTACAACGATACCAAAATAAAACATTAAGGTCGATTGTCAAGGTGCCATGGTTTGTTTAAACAACACTATACATAATGATTTATTTATTCCAAAGGTTAAAGATGAAATCAATAGATTCAGCTCAAGTTATCTTGAAAGATTAAGTAACCACTGCAACCCGCTGGCCATCTCTCTACTAGATGATACTGAAGAAGTTAAACGACTTAAACGGCATCACATCCTCGACTTACCATTTTGTTTATAAATTAAATGCATTCAAAATGTATTTTAATTATTAATTATTTTTGTTTCTTTAATACTGCAAATACTCATACCGCTAATACTGCAAATACATACACTCACAATATTATTACAGTAACGGACTGTAGGTTATTTAAGAAATATTCCGTTCAGTCATTTTTAAATAAATAAACATTTAAAATTCCAAGTAAATTTATTTTTAACTGATTCTATCATTTATTTAAAAAACTAAGCACACATTTATACGGATTTTCGGTTGCATTTAATATTGTCAGTTGATTAAGTAAAAGTAATCCGTATGTAAAATTAAATGAAAACGAAATTTAAAACAACTGTAAATTTACTTAAAAACCGATTTACTTATTTTGCATTTTATTTTAACGAAAAGTTAATTTAATTTTTACTGTCAACAATTCAACCGCGAATTCCATAAAAAATCAACAACAAATTCCTTAAAAACAAATGAATTTTCAGTTATTTTATATAATTTAACTATCAAAAAAATAACCTACAAATTCCGTAAAAACAAATGAATTTTCAATTATTTTATATAATTTAACTACCAAAAAATTTAGTTTTAGTTATCTATTTATAGATCTGTGGCAAAAAGTATAATTAAAAAACGATTTGCTTGTTTTGTGTAAATTCCCATATTCTATTTGTAAAAATTATTAAGTTAAATACATCAAATTTTTAGGGTAAAATAATTGCGAATGCCATATCGGGCATGCTGCTGGTGTCTTATAATTGAAAGTTCTTCTATAAACAAACTGGTCAGTACAACAAAAGTAAAACAAACATGTATAACGGGGTAAGTTAATTAAAATAAATATTTTCTCTCTCTCTCTCATTAAAATAACAAGCGGACAGGAGCCTTGTATTTTTTAGAAATTCGAGTAAAACCTTTATTATATAAAATTACTGAATTATGTACATAAAACAACTGAAAATTCAATTGTTTTTACGGATTTTGTCAGTTATTTTTTGATAGTTAATTTTAATAAAATAACTGAAAATGCATTTGTTTTTACGGAATTCGTCGGTTATTTTTTTGATAGTTGAATTATATAAAAGAACTGAAAATTCATTTGTTTTTACGGAATTCGCAGTTGAAATTTTGACAGTAAAAAATTAATGAGCTTTTCGTTAAGAATAAATGAAAAATAAGTAGACCGGTTTTTAACTAAATATTCATTTATTTTATATTACAATTTCAGTTAATTTTACGTACAGAATATTGTGAGTGTATATTTCTATTTTTATTTTCTTCTTTTTAAATACTCATTGCCAATCCATTTGTAAATATTAGTATAAAAACATTAAATTATGTTCTTAATGAGTTGTTGTTCTCACTTTAGTCTATCAACTAATGAAATTCTTTATTTTAACCAATTTGCTTATTATCCTTAAATGGATAGATTGTAAATAAAAATGTATTATGTAAAAAAAAAAAAAAACTGAAAGTTAAAGGAATACTTAGATTCAACCGAACTTGGTGAAATTGACCGTTAATTCTAATTTGAAAATATCAAAAGTTCCAATGAAAAACCAATAGTTCAATAAAATCACAATTGATTAAAAGTTTCTTAGCATTAAACTATTGAATTCGAATTTATTTTATTACAAAATTTAAGATTTTTTAATAAATAAACAAAAAGCTTTAATAATTTAATATGTGTATTAGGGTGGGGCGGTATAATTGATTGCTTATTTTAATTTCGAATAGCATTTAAGCGTCGGATTTTTTTATTCTCAGATACAAGGAAAAAATAATATTTAAAAAAAACAGCAAAAGTTCGACGTCTTTTTAGAACTTTTCCGCAGCCTCAATATTTTGAAAATTAGATCAAGTTGTGAAACATCCTATAATGCAACATTCAACACTTTTTATAGCTGTTATAACTAAGTACATACACTCAAAATATCCACTATTTTTATACATAAAAGGTCAGATTTTAGACAAACTTAGGGATACAATTTTTTGGAAATTCTAATTTATTTTCATTTTCTACGCTAAAATGAGGTCGCTGAATACGAATATGGAATATGCAATGCGCATTACTTCTCTAAATGCGCATTTTGGCGATATTCGCGAAAAATAATGGGTCGATTACGGATGGCAACTAAACTGAAGTTGTGTTGCCAGCAGCGAAATCAGGCAACGCCGCTGATGATAAAATATTAAAAGTTGTTTTTTTTATTTTATATTTTAACATCATTCAGTCGGTCGTGCTCGATGAGAAAAGACGTGTTTCTTTTAACTCCGCATACGGTTCTTTTTTTTTAACATAAATTAATTAATAATATCAGTGTAACAAGCGAATTTGGACGCTCAATATAAAAGTGAACAAAAGAATAATTATAAAAAAATTAAGAAAAAAAAAAAAATACAAGTAAAAAAAAATATACTTACATATGTATGTATGTACGTACGCACATACATACTTGCAAATAATCTGTGCAAAAAAATATTTATTCTTTTTTTCTTTTATTATCTCGGTGTAACAACATTATACATAATAAAAAGAGCACAGTCAACAAAAAAAATAAAAACAAAAAATTAAAAAAAATAAAAAAACGGTGAAAAAAACAAAAACAACTTTATATGAGTAATAACAATGAAACAACAACAAAAGTAAATGATATTTATGCTAGTGAAAGCAATGTGGAAATAAACACAACAACAGAAAACAATACAAGCGTTACCACTGTTACCATAATCCCAAACATAGACGCAATGTTAAACAAACAAGAAAAAAGTTGTCAAAAACCACAAGTGCAAGTTGGTATGGATAGATATATAACAGTGCTTAAACGTGGTCGCAGCCCTGCCTCTTCAGCTGTTGCCTCTGCCTCGAAAGTTCCATCTTTTGATAGAATAAACTCGCAAAATCGTTTTGCAATTCTGGAGGATGAATCTTCTGAAACACCCAACGTCATAAAATCGTCGAAGCCACCCCCGATATATCTTAGAGAGCAAAACTCAAGTGAGCTAATAAAAAGTTTAATATCGGTGATAGGTGAAAATTCGTTTTACGTAGCTGCAATCAAGCGTGGTAATATTAACGAAACAAAAATACAGATTAATAATGAGAATGATTTTCGTAAATTAATTAATAAGTTTGAAGCACTTAAAAAAAGCTTCTATACTTACCAGCTGAAAAGCAGCAAAGGTCTGCAGGTTGTGATAAAGGGCATTGACTCATGCGTGGACCCAGACGAAATAAAAACATTTTTAGAAGAAAAGGGTTTCAAAATTAAAAATGTTACAAATATTAAAAATAGGGAAAAAAATCCCCAACCACTATTTCGAGTGGAGTTAGAGCCCGGCGACGTTAAGCTAAAAAAAAATGAAACGCATCCCATTTACAGCTTAAAATACATCCTGTACAGCAAAATAACGATAGAAGAGCCGCACAAAAGAAATGGGCCTGTTCAGTGTTTAAACTGCCAAGAATTTGGTCATACTAGGGCATACTGCTATTTACCCCCTGTTTGTGTCGTATGTGGAGAACTACATGGTACCGTTCAGTGTGATAAGTCAAAAAATGACCCTAATGTAAAAAAATGTAGCAACTGTGGTGGTAATCACACTGCCAACTATAGAGGATGTCCGGTATATTCTATTGTCAAGCGTTCTGTTGGACAGAAACTTAATCCCCCTCAAACGCAGGCAATTTATCAAGAAAACACTAACGGCGTTCAAATACCGCAGCCAAATAATAACAGAACCTCGTACGCTAATGTCTTAAAATCTAATCATATGCCATTGCAAGGTGATTTACCAAATAATGACGAAATTCCCACTTCTAATTTAACTCGGCTAGAAAAAACCATGGAAACATTAGTGCAAACCGTTAACAATTTTACCAACACAATGGGTAACATGATGCAAGAAATGTTAAGAATGCAATCGATGTTATTGCAAGCTGTACTAAATAAGCCATGAACTGTCTAAAAATTTGCTTTTGGAACGCAAACGGCATCCGCCAACATAAAAATGAACTAGAATACTTCCTTAAAAATAAACAAATCGATGTTATGATGGTTTCTGAAACTCATCTGACCTCGAGAAATACGTTTAAAATCAATGGTTATATATTATATGATACCAAGGACCCTCGAGGTAGAGCTTGTGGAGGTTCTGCCATTTTGATAAAAAACCGAGTAAAACACTACTTAATGTGTGATCATCGTGAAGATTATCTCCAAGCAACGACCATTTGCGTCGAGGAATTAAATCGAAACCTAGTTATTTCATCAATATATTCACCACCTCGATTTTCAATATCAGAAAGCCAATATAATAAATACTTCAAAGCATTAGGACCCTGCTTCCTGGCTGCTGGCGATTATAACGCTAAACATACTTTCTGGGGGTCACGACTTATTACGCCTAAGGGTCGTGTTTTGTTTAACACAATTCGTAAAATGGATCTAAATGTGATCGCGAGCGGTGAACCAACATATTGGCCTACTGATCAGCAAAAAGTTCCAGATGTCATAGATTTTGGAGTGGTTAAAAACATCCCCGCAGAAACGATTTATGTTGAGGCTTCCTTAGAATTATCTTCCGACCACACACCTACAATTGTTACTATAATGATTCCAAATAGAATCGTATCGCCGTCTGGGTACTTATCCAAATCACCCTCACAAATAAATTGGTTAAAATATAAAAAATATCTTAGTGCCCATTGCACAGAAAATATTCCGCTTAGCACACCGGAGAGCGTGGATATCGCTATTGTTAATTTTGACAGTTATCTCAAACTAGCTGTTCAACATTCCAGCACAACCCTCAAAAAAACCAAAAACAATATCATATATTCTGTAGATGTCGAGCGTCTATTGACTGAAAAAAGGAGAGTTCGAAGAGAGTGGCAATTGCACAGATCCCCCCAACTTAAGACTTTATTAAAAGACTGCACAAAAAGGCTAAGAAAGTTACTGCAGTCCCAAAAAACTGCATCCTTTGAAAAATATCTTAAGGAACTTGATGCAACTCCACAATCAGACTACTCATTATCGCGTGCAGCTAGAAATCTTAAAAGACCAGTTATCACTAAACCACCATTAAGAAACTTAAACGGAAGTTGGGCAAGAAATGATATAGAAAAAGGAAATCTTTTTGTTAATCATTTGAAAACCGTATTTACCGCTCACACATCTCTCGATATGGCGGTCGAGTTACCACCTGTTGCTGTTAAAGCAGCTGTTCCACTAAGATTTGAGATAAGAGAAATCGAAAAGGCTATTCATGATTTAAACCCGAAGAAAGCCCCTGGTTTTGATAAGATCAGTAACAAAATGCTTTTGGAGCTACCCAGCATAGCAAAGAAAATTATTCTCTTTATTTTTAATGCTATTTTACGCCTTGAATACTACCCTCAGGAATGGAAAGTATCATTAGTTACCATGATACCTAAATCAGGAAAGGATCCTACAAAAGTTGAGTCATATAGACCTATAAGCTTATTGTCTAATATATCAAAGCTGTTTGAGAAGCTGTTAGTGTCAAAATTAACCCCAATTTTAAATGTAAATAGATGTATTCCAAACCATCAATTCGGCTTTAGAAGAGAACATAGCACAATTGAACAAACCCATCGTATAGTAAACGCCATAAGAAAAACCTTTGAAGAAAAAAAATATTGTTCCGCCCTCTTCATCGATGTTTCTCAAGCTTTTGATAAAGTCTGGCATGAAGGCTTATTACATAAATTGAAGCTAAATTTACCAGTAAACACACACAAGCTGTTAGAAAGCTACTTAGTCGGTCGAAAGTTTATTATTAAAGAAGGTGCTTTTATAAGTTCTCCTCAGCCAATTGACGCTGGAGTCCCTCAGGGAAGCATCATGGGCCCACTGTTATACCTAATATATACCTCAGACATGCCAACAAACAACCACACCCTAACTTCAACATTTGCTGATGATACAGCTTTTTTAAGCGTGCACGAAAACTGTCATGAAGCTTCTCGCTACTTGCAGGATCATATATTTGAACTGGAAAAGTGGTTAAAACAATGGAGAATAAAGGTTAATGAGCAAAAATGCGTACATATAACATTCACCTTGCGTCGGGAGTCATGTTCCCCTATTAAAATCAATAATCAATTAGTGCCCCAACAATCGCATGTAAAATATCTCGGAATTCATCTAGATCGGCGTTTAACATGGAAATGCCATATAGAAGCAAAACTAACACAAATGAAACTAAAAGCAATTCAACTTAATTGGCTTATTGGAAGAAACTCTGTTCTTAGTCTCGATTGTAAACTTCTACTTTACAACTCTATCTTAAAACCAATTTGGTGCTACGGTATTCAGTTATGGGGCACTGCCTCGGCTTCTAATATCGAAAAAATTCAAAGGCGACAAAATAAACTTCTTCGAATAATCACAGCCGCTCCCTGGTATGTTAAAAACTCAAATATTCACAAGGATCTCAATGTGCCGTTAGTAAAAACTATTATTACGAACTATGCAGTAAAATATTTAAAAAGACTTGAGTCGCACCCAAATCCACTAGCTCGAAATATTTTAAATTACAGCGGCCACTCTAGATTAAGGAGAAGAGATACAGCAGGACTCATCAGACAAGAAGAGCGCTAAACATCTACATATGTGAACAGAAACCGTGAAGAGAAAAATTTTCGTCTAGCATTGGCAGGACAAAAATAAAGTATTAGTATAAGATTTGATTAATTATTGTTAGTTCATATTTAATATATGAAGATTCAATAAATAAATAATGAAAAAAAAAAAAAAAAAAAAATATTTTAACATCAGCGGCGTTTCCTGATTTCGCTGCTGCCAATACAACTGAAGTTCAGTTGCTATCCGTAAGCAACCCATAAGCTTTTTTTTTTAATTTTTAGTTATTTTGTTTTTTTTTTGGCAAAAATTTAGGTAACAGTTTATTTGCGTAAAAAACGTATTACACTGTTAAATAAATATCTCTATATTCTTTCAGACAATACAACAATTGTGTGTTGATCAGAGAGAAATGTATTGAGTTACAGGTCGTAAAAGTTAAAAAAAGTTAATTTTAGACGTTAAATAAAAAACTATCATTTTTAATTTCTCCATTAAAATTTAAAAAAAAAATATCGTGGTGTTATTTAAAAAAAAGTGCTATCAGCAATTTTTCGAAAATGAGTTTTTTTTATAGAAACGAGTTCACTGGCTGAAGGTTCATCTGCCCCATTTAAAAAAAAAAAAAAAATTTTTTCCAAAAATTTCTTTTTTTAAAAATAATGGATTGTGCTTCTAACACACGCGTTTCTTTTTTTTTAACAAATATAATCTGGGAATTTCAGTTCTCATGTTGAGTTTCATTTTTATTATAAATTTTTATATTAATTCGAATGTGTATTCAAGTCAAATTACAATTAATAAAGGTTTTTCATATTTTGATAGTCTTATTCCTTCAATATTTTCCATGAATATTTTTCAATGCACTATCAGAACTTTTGTTACGAGTATTACTTTAGCTATAATTTGTGTAGCAATGAAGTAAGCTGTATAGAAACTTAAAACATCTATTAGATACCAGCAGAATGTAAAGCATTTTCTGGCCCGCTACGGCATTCGTCAGCATTCATTGTATATAATAACTGGAAAGTGCTTAGTTTAAATTTTATGTATTTATTTAATTTAATTATTTTCACAAATAGAATCTGGGAATTTTAGTACTCCTGTTGAGTTTAATTTTTATTATAAATTTTTATATTAATTCGAAAATTAAATAAAAATTTGTAATCAAAATGAAATGAACAAACAAAATTGTGATAGTGCATAGAAAATATTCCTGGAAAATATTGAAGGAATAAGCCTATTAAAGTACAAAAGCTTTTTAAATTGTAATTTAACTTAGAATATATAATAAAATGATAAAACATGTTATTACAAAATAGACATATTATACGTTAAAGGGTTGAGAATTGTGTTTAGATTTCAAAAATTAATATAATTTTAAAATTCGTTGAAGATATTTTGTAAAAAAGATGCAAAAAATGTGTTTATGAGAATTTTCAGTAATATCAAGTATTATTTATGCATTAAAATCTTTATTAGCTATAGTATTATTTAATTAAATTTTACAAGTTTTTTATTGATTAATACTAACCAGCTTAAGTTTATTTTGAACTAACAAAACGAATCTCAAAATTCCCAAAAAACAGCAGCAAATCCCCAAAATTTGTTATTATTATTTTTTTGAATTTTAATGGCACGATTCTCAGGATTCCTATTGCTCAATTATTATAAATAAACACATTGAGTCTTACAAGCTGTGCTTGAAATTTTTAATTCTTGCTTTGCAATTTGAGAAAATGTGTCATAAATTTCCAAAAAACAAAAAAAAAATAGGGTTATTTCGGAACAGCTTTGCGCCCGCAGTGATTAAAATTTTTTGCATAGCAATTTTATAACTGAAAAGGCCTTAAAAAAAATTAATAATATATATGTCGCTAAAAAATTTTTTTCTATACACAGAAAAAGGTATCAGTAATTTTTCATCAAATAGAAAAATTGTTTAAAAAGAATTTCAATTTAATTTATGTGATAATTATTTTTTGGTTGAAAGAAAATCAAAAATATTATTTTGATTTTATTAACATTTGGGTTGGATTAAAAAAAAATTTTTAATTTATATATTAATTAAATAGCAAAAAATCTTAATTGATTTTTTCTTTTAAAATAAAATAATTTAAACTTGTAGAACTGTTGTGGGGAATTGTCAGAATCTGAGCTATATTTAATTAAATCAATTAACACATTGTTTGAAATAACAAAGCTTTTTAATAATTTTTTTGTAAAAATTAAAAATATCATTTATTGAAAAAAATATATTCACAATTTTTAGTAATCAATATTATCATATTGGTAATAGGTGCAAAATCAACAACTTGCTTGCTTGATTCTATGAATTTGGTGATTAGAGACAATTTTGAATTTTTTTTTTTTGTGTAAATAAAAAAGATATACAGCCCAATTACGAATAAAAATTCCCCGGGAGTTTTTCCCTTTTACCATTTTTTCAATACAATTTAAATAGGAAAAATGGGCTGATATTTTTACATAAAAATTGCAAAAAAACGACCTTTTCAGAATTTTATCTTCAAATGCATATAACTTCTATAAAAGATTTTTTTTCACAATTTGCATATTGTAGAATTAGTTGATTTGCTGGTAATTTCCAAAAAAGAATTATAATAAATTTGATTCTAATATTTGCAAAATACTAGACCAAGATAGGTCAATTTTTAATCTTTTTAATTTAATTATAATTAAATATTATAATTAAATAATTATTATAGCATTTTCAGTTTAAATAAAACATTTTTCAAATAAAACGAAACCTTTTTCAAATTAAACGAAACCTTTTTCAGAATAAACGAAACTTTATTCAAAATAAAAGAAACTTTTTTCAAAATAAACGAAACCCTTTTCAAAATAAACGAAACTTTATTCAAATTAAACGAAACTTTATTCAAATACAGTTAAACATTTATCAAATTAAATAAAACCATTTTTAAAATTTTGTAGGAATTTAGTTTTTTTTTTTGCTTAAGAAGGTGAAAGAAACTTGGTGGTTTGCCAACCGTAAAGAGAAAGAATATGACTCTAATTGCTACGACAAATAATACTGGCGTTGGTTACCATAAAGTTATTTCTGTATCCACTGTGAATTCGGCCCGTTTCCAAGTATTTCTTCGGGAGCTCTTAGATAAAATTGAAAGCAGCCCAATGCTACAAATAGAATTTGGGAATTATTTCTTTTTATAATTTACTTTATTATAATAAAAATTTTTTTTTTTTATTTTTCTGTACATTGCTGTTCATTGCTATCCAAAGGATAGCTAAGGTAACATGTAACAGGAAGATACAAAATAATAGTCTGGTAGTGTATAAAGTCGTTCTTAAAAAAAATTTAAGGAATATAACTATTACAAAAAGCTTTATAAAATACATAACTGAAATTTAGCTCATAGAATAAATTCGAAAAATAAATGTTTTTTTTTTTTTTTGTTAAAAATAAATTTTGTATGAAAATTTAATTCGGCTTTGTTTACTTAGTACCGTCTAATTTTCTTATTTTTTGTCAGATCTTTGCGATTGTTAGATTATTTATTCAGTTTAAAATTGATTTTTACGTGCAGCCTTAAAAAAATAATAAATAAAATTTACACTTTTGAATGTTTTATTGCCCTGTAGAAATCTATGTTGGCCCTTTCAGGTTAAATTGTTTAATTAATTTTTCAATGTTAAAATAAAAAACATGTTTTATATTAACACGTATTACTTTTTTACTAATACAAAAACAGTTTCGCCCTACCAAAGGTATTCTGGCCCTTTTAAGTCGTCAATTTGGGGCCCAAAACAAAAAACTCAAAATGCATCACTGTTCTGGAGGTATTCGAAATTAATTGGATGACTTTTTTCCTTCATACACCGACGCTCCACCCTAATATTTATGTATTGAATTTCCTTTTAGTACAAAACTTTTCATACATTTAACAATTCCTGATAAAGTTTAATATGTCTTGCATTGAAATCAACAAATCTCATATTCACATTCCCCAGAGGAGGATTTTTCAAACTTAATTACTAAAATATTTCTTGTAATATATCCAAACATGATCATATTCGGACATACAAAAAATACATTTTGCAAAATTACAATAATTTTCTTGAAATACTTACCAGCTTCTGCTACAAAAACAGCAAAATTTTTTTAATGCAATTGAAATTAAATTCAGGTTTCTTTTCAAAACGAGTAAATTATTCTAATGGAAAGTTTAAAGATGAAATGAAAAGCATAAAGGATGTACAGCGTCATTAAATAGCAACAAATAGCAAAATGCTATAAAAACTGTATATAGAAATTTTTAATATGGAGATAATTAGACTGATTGGAAACTTTTAAGCTTAGAAGCACTGACTTCTAAGAAATTTTAGAAATCAAATAGAAAGTTTAGAATGGTTTAAATGTTCATAGCAGCAATAAAATCTAAAAAAAAATACTTACCTTATTACACAAGCTTTTCTTATTTTAAAACTTAGAAAGATTAATAAACATAGCAAAATAGGGCGTTTACAGCTATAACCAACAGTTGTACAACAGCTCTTAACAACTAATAAAAACGATTTTTTGCATAACATTCCTGATACACAATACGCTTTAATTTTATATTTATTTCAAATATTTCTATTTATTTTTTATTTTTATTTTTTATTTATTTGTTATATAAATGAGATTAAAAATAATTTATTCACATCCATGAATTCTATGGATTGGTCAACCAAAAATTAATCATCCACCATGTTTTACAATGCGTAAAACATAATGAGGATTAAATTCCTGATTACTAGGAATGCTAGCATAACGTCGTCCGTCAGGAGCAACGCGAATAACCTTTGCCTCATTACTGCAATATTTTAAATAAATCTCATCTCAAGGCGAATTAACTTTTCAGGTGGAGTTTAAAACACAGCTGAGTTGATTTTTTTTCTTACTTACAGCCGTACCTAAACAAGAGCGGAAGGCGGAACGTTTTCTTCAGCGTAGCTTTTACGCTGATATGCCACACCTAAATAAAGGCCGTGTCAGATACAACTTTGTCGCTTTGCGTGACGTTTCTACCTTTGGCAGAAAAACGCAAAGCAATAGGTGTATGACACAATGAAAACTTTGACAACACTCACGCATTGTTTGTTTACTTATAAAAGCGGTTGGTAATTTGTACATTTAATTATTTGCTATAAAAATAAAAGTTAAAAATTTAATTGGACTGTTTTTTTGGAATTGAATTTGGCAAAAAAATTTAAAAAAAAAGAAAATTATACTAGACAATTGTCAAAGCGCGCAAAAAGATGAGAGTTGGCTAACTTTTTGCTTCGCTCCGCTTTGAAAGTACTTTATGTGACATGTTTCGTATAAGTATGTATATTTGATCTTAGATGTCAAAGCGAATTTGTAACGCAACGCGAAGCAAAAGTTTTATCTGACATGGCCTTAAGAGCGTCAGCGTTATGCCATAAACAGTAGTGTTAACTTTCGTGCCGACTAAAACCCTTATAAAAGACATACGAAATTGAATTAAAACCGCTAGTTTGACCTAAAAAAAACTAATTTGCCATTATTTATTATCAAACAATAAAAACAGGGTTGTCAAAACAAGTATGTCAAACAAGTATAGCAGACCTGTTTATTTTAACGTGCTGTCAAAATCGGATTTTCCAATTGCAAAGCGTTGACGCGGCGCTATTTAGGGATGCTTCATACAAATTGTATGGGTATGAGGATTTTTGACAGCTAGAAAACGCGTTCCGCTCTTGTTTAGGTATGGCTGTTAGAGAGATAAATGTCAAAAGTTTCTTGTGTTTTTGACATATCGCCCAACGAAAGCAATAAATAACATACAATGCTGTGCGTTTGGTGTGGAACTTGTTGTACTATTGCCACCACCAGTGTGACCAGATCTAAAAAAAATTACTGCTAAATCTAGCATTTAACATTACCATAGCTGCCAGATAAAATTGGTCGAAAATCGTCAAATTTTGAGGAAAAAATCGTCAAAATCGACAAATTGACTAAGCTAAACCGTCACAAAAATCGTCGTTGTAAAAAACCACCAACTTTTAATAAGTTTTGAAAATTAAATGTTATTTTTAAATTCCGTTGCCAATGAAATTTTAATATATTTCGCCTGTTTTTGAAAATAATTAAAAACATTTTCGTTTAGAAACTTATTCTTGAAGTAATACAGAAAAATAAGAATTTTCACGTCGAAAATCCTACTTGAGAACTTAAGTCTGGTAAATACCACTTAAATCAGATTTTCTGAAAAAAAAGTTTTAAAATGTAATCGCAGACTAAAGAAAGGGGTAGTAAGATGCCAGTAATAAAGCATAACTAACTGATCAAATTGATCTCTTAAAAATATGCATCGTGCTAAAAAATAGTATTTTATATGATGCAGCTAAAACATGAAAAACTTTCAATCCAATAATGCAAATAAATCAAACTATCTAAGAAGCTAAATTAAAATGTGAAATTATATTGTTAATTTAAACAAAATTTGTCATATGAAAAATCGTCAAATGTAGGGTGTAAATCGTCCTATCGTCAATAGACCATTTTTATACGTTAAAATCGTCAAAATGACGATAAATCGTCGAATCAGGCAGCTATGAGCATGACCAAAAAATTATTTTAAAAAATGCTACAAATTTTTTTTAAGATTTTAGCTAAAATATATTACCAGTATGAAATTTTATTCGAAACTTAAACATCTTAGTGACTTATTTTTTAACGAAATTGAAATTTATGGTAATATTTAAACCAGTAGATAGATTTTGGTAAATCATCTAATACACATTAATATCAAGCACATTCAGTTGAGATTAAATTTTAAATTTAGGGGCCCACAGACCCCTGATACATGCTAAATTTAATCGATTTATTTCTATTATATACTAACGTTTTTAGATCATTTTATTTTATATAGTTTAAGAAAAGTTGAAGCTTTAGAATTATTATTTTTTCAGCAGTTTAGAGCAAACAATTTTTTCACACGTTTACACTATTGAATTTTTATCTTAATACAAAGTGAAATTTTCTTGTACTTTTATATCGTAGTATCAAAGAGCAAATAATATTTACAATCATCATGATAATGGCATTTCTGATATTCACTCAATATTCTATTTTTTTTAACAAGACAGGTAAGATGTTTCTTAACTTAAGAATTGTCCCTTTTCTTATGAGATTATTTTAGGTACAACTATTTTAAGGCAACATTTATTATAATTTATTATAAAGTCTTTCCTAAAAATTTATGGAATAGAACTATTACAAAAAGCTTTATAAAATACATAACTGAAATTTAGCCCATAGAATAAATTCGAAAAATAAAAAAATTTGAATATAATAAAGTGAATAATGAAAAAAAAATAATTCTCAGATTCTATTTGTTAAAAAAATTTAGGTAAAATCAATAGAACTATTCGTCCAAATTTTTAAAATAAATAATGCTAAAATAAGCTAAAAATATTTTTTAAAAATGCTGACTAAAATGCCAAGTGCTAAATGAAAATTTTGCAGCTAAATAAAAAATTTTAATGCCAAGTTTAGCTGCAAAAATGCCAAAATGGTCACCACCGTTTACATAAATTCGCCTTGGGATTTTTCTAATAAGTTGCCAACAGCTGCTCATAAGTAACAACTTAGGCCCTAAATTTTAAAAAAGCTTAAAAGAGCTTTAAGTTTGTTTTAAAAAAGTCTATTTAGTGAAGATAAAAATATAAACGAAAGCCAAAGAAGCTTTTTATTATACAGAGAACAAAAGAGGTTTTTAAATCCTCATTAAAACTTTGATTCAGACAAAAGTTTTCTTTGAAAACATCTCAAGGTTTCTTTTTATTTAATAACAGCTATTTAAAAAAGCTTTTTAAATTTGCTAAAAGTTAAATGTTAAATCAAAGTCGTTTAAGGTACCTCTTAAAAAAGGAATTATTTAATAAATACAAAACTTTAATTTCCTTAAGCTTTAACTTTCCTTTAAAAGTAATTTCCTTTCGACAAAACGAGGAATTTAAAAAAAGAGCTTGTAGCAAAAGCTTTATTAGATAAACCGTTTTTTTAGAATGGCTATTGATAACAGCTTTTTAATATTCAACTCTAAATAATATTTTCTTAGCCAAATTGCTTAAAAAGCCTTTAGTTTGAACAAAAATGAGATGCGACAAAAGTTAGAGGAGCATTTAAACGGAATAATAGCTTTTTAAATTAGGTCTTGAAAGTTGTAAGAACTAAATATTTGGATATTTTAGTTTTATTAAAGTTCTGTTTTTACAACACAAGTGATTGAACGTGTAGTAAAATTTATATCAAAAGCACTCAGTTTTTTGATTATTTATCATATACATTTTACTACACTTGCAATTACTTTTGTTGTGAAAACAGCACATAAGTTATTTTTTGAGGCTTTTTTGAAAAGTTATATTAAAAGAATTTCCTAAAGAACCTACAATAGCGCCAACTTAATTTTACGTACACGCCAAAAACAAAAGGAACAAGAAAACCTGGGGTTTTTTTTTTTTGGAAAAATTAATATGTACATTAAACATCAAAGCCCTAAAGGTATAATTTCCAAAAAAAAGACTAGAGAAAAGAAGCACTGCCACAAAAAAAAAAGGAAAGTAAAATTAATAATGGTGAAATGTGAGCATTTAATCATGAAATGGGATGTAAAGAATATATTTTTAAATTTCATGGAAACATAAACAGAGAGGAAGTTTCATAAACTTTTAAATAATTTTTAGATACTTTTTTTTCTAGAAAAACAATGACTAGAGAAAACAAAATAAAGAAAAAAAAATTAATCTACACTAAACTTAGATAGAAATCTGTTTGTGATGTTTGTTTTTTGTTACAAAGAATGAGAAATTTTTCTAAACAAAAAAAAAAAAAAAAAAAAAATGGAAAAGTTTAACAAAACAAATGTTTCCTGGCACTTGGACAGTAACAAATAAAAGACACTTCAAAATTTATTAATAATAAATGAAGACTTTCTTGACAGAGTTTGAAAGTATGGGACACTATGTCCTTTGAAATCTGTGGAAAATGTAAAAAAAAAAGTAAATATGATTACTTTTTGTATGAAAGCTTTTCAAATAATAATTTTATTGATACAATTTTAAAAGTCTCTTAAAAGCTTTCGGAAACTTTTTATATTTTTTCCCTAAAAAAGTTTAAAAATTTAATAAATTTTTAAGTTTTTATTCCCACAACACAATAATAACGAGGGTATCATGCATTTGTGCTGATGTTTGTGTCACCTTAAAATATCAATCCTAAACTTTGAAGTATTCCGTTCGACTTAGAATCACTTTTTGAATCGATCTAACAGATGGCTGGCTCTCCATTTACATTTTGTGCGCAAAGTGCAGGTTTTAGTACAGGCAATTTTGGAGATAATTGGATGAACAATTGTACATACGTTATAATTGACACAAGAAAGAAGCTTATTGAAAATGGTGGGAATCACTCTTAAATTTTCCATAGCCCCTATACAAGTATCTTTCCGAGAAAGAGTCTTTGTGCCCATAAACCATCTTATTATTTTGGTATTTAGAATAAATTTAGTCCAAACTTATTTTACTGCAATCTAAATCATCGTATTTGAATAATTAACATAATATTAAGCGACAGTAAGTTTAACAAAAGTTAATATGTCATATAACAGGGTGTGCTAGTAGGCAGGCCTGCCATATTTGCCGGCATTTATCGGCATTTTGCCGATGCCTTAAAATTAGCAAAGTGCCGATTTGCCGATTTTTTGATAAACACTTAAACCACGGCAACTCTGCTTGTAAACGTGTAATTTATTAATGTGTTGTTTCCATGTGACAGGCAATTGATTGTGTAGTAAAATTTATATGAAAAGTACTCAAAAAACTGAGTGATTTTCATACAAATTTTACTACACAATCAATAGCATGTCACCTGGAAACAGCACATTATTCTGGATAACTTTGGAGCAGTTGTCAAAACCTATACAACCAAATGGGAAGTGTTTTTAAAACTGCAGTTTTAGAAACACTGAATTACATGTATTAACTAATTTTATAAAAAGCAATTAAATACTTAACGGAATTATGAACACAAAGAATTTTTTGAACTTTGATGAGGAGTATTTGGGCTTATTGGCTAAGGAGTTACTATCAAAATCAAAACTCCACAAAAGCGTTATTAACAAAATTGGTAATCACTATATTAATTTTTATAAACAACTTTCAAATCATATATTAAAAATTTTTGATTTTGAACAAAAATCTTATAAATCTTTTAATATATGATTAACCTTAACAAAATTATGAAAAAGGAATATATTTCTTTTATGGAAATTCTGAAAGAGCTCCCCAGCTTTATTTATGAAAAAGAAGAACATATTTAAGACCCTGAATTTAAACTTTTAAGAAGATTTAGAATGAATTGAATTAAATTTACAATGGTTTTGATAAAACATTTCAGACTTCAAACGTGGGGATTCTACGGATGCATTTTCAGTGCAGTCAAAGCTTGGACAACAAATTATGGTCCTTCCACAAACATTTTGGCCAAGTCAACCTTAATAAAACCAAATTTCGATGTTCCCTAGAAAATGAATACTTTCAAGGAATTCTTTTTTCTAAAGATAACTTAAAATTGAATAATGCAATCTGTTTTGATGTTGATATTAAAATGGATTTAGTTAAACTATTAAACTCAAATATGAATCTATAAAATAATTGTTAAAATAAAATATTGAAATAAATTTTTCAACTATACAAACAGTTTTAACATAATGTTCAAAACTTTTTTAAATTAACTACAATTTATTTATTAAAACATTAATTTTGTAAGTTATAAGTTGTAAATCTGGGATCACACGATTGTCGCAAATGCACCAATATGACGACACAATTTTGATTGTGCTTTATTGACGCACAATAATGAAATTGCCCCCAATAAAATATTCTGAAATCACACGATTGCCCTGTTTTATACAAATTTAATTGCCGCCAGGTGGTACAAGGCGAAATGGGTACAATAATTGCCGCAGCACAGTCAGACGATTGTTCTTACTTGTGCCAATTGCGAAAACAACTGTTGTGGTAGCTTTTTTATTTGTTTGGTTGTTCTAGTTGGTTTGTTCAAAAAAAAAAAAAAATAAAATTGTATCATATATAATAACAAATTTTTTGTTGAATAGTTTTATATGAAATTTTTTAAGTAATATATATGAAACTCAAAAAATTAAACAGAGTAAAATTCTAGTTTAAATATACATATAAAGAAATAGAGAATATTTATATTCAAAAATAAATTCGCTTTAAAGAATTTCAATACATTTTGCTCCCTTTTCCTGTATATATTCTTTTATATTGTCCTCAACAGCTATTGCACTAATTAAAAAAAAAAAAATTATATATCAAAAGTTATTTCCGGGAATACAAAATTTATTATTAATTTATTTATTAATGACTTGCTAAATTCCCAATTTTTATTTTTGATAAATTAAATTTTTATTTTTAATTTATATCTACTAAAAGAAACACACAAAAGTCAATTTATTAAGAAAGGCAAATATTGGCGCGATATTTTTAATGACGCGGGGTTGCATATCAAGTAGTCACACGATTGCCGCACTAGGGTTGCATTTTATTGGTAAAAATGAGCACAATATTGTCCTCGATTGGTACATGAGCCATTTGATTGTGTAGTCACACGATTGGGGTATTAAAAAGTGTGAAATTTGATGCATTGCGGCAATCGTGTGATCCCAGGTTAAGTATGTAAGTTAATGTTGAATTATTCTGTTTTGTTAGTTTTTGTGCTAATAAAAATATGTTTTATTGTTCTTAAAAGGGATATTTTTAATTTGCCTATTTTTTTTCGAAAATATGCCGATTTTTTATCATAATTATCTGGCACCCCTGCTAGTAGGTCCTATATAAACCCCTTCTCTAAAATCAATCAAAGACAATACCGTCTTATATATAAATATGTATATCCTTTAGAGTACGAAGCCTAATTTTTGACATAAAGTACGGAGTGGGGTCATTAAGGTCCCCCACAGAAAAATGGGATTATATAGTATAAAGGTTTGCATATTAGTATAGAAAAGATTATTATAAAAGTAAAAAAGGATTATTTTATTAATTTTCAGTATTTATTTTCAAAAATCGCATCAAAAAGTATTAATTTTCAAATAATTTTAATTTTCAAATATTTTATGTTTTGACCTCAAATAAACTTAAAATTACTATTAACAAACACAAACTAAGGAATTCAATTTTTTTCTCAACATTAAAAAAAACACAAAATAAAATATATATTATAATTCAACACCTATAACATAAATATAATTATCCCTTGCATCAGACTTATATTTGTAACGTAAAGTACGACGTAAGGTAACTTGCGTCCCCCAAGCGAATAACATACCTTCTAATTACGAACTGATTAATATCTTTATGCCATTTATAAGTTTTTGTATACTATTCAAAATAAAACTCGACTACCTAAGACGAACAAGATAGAAAGAAATTATTTTCGAAGTTATTAAAGAAAAACTAGCATTGGGGGACCTAAAGTCCCCCACTCCGCACTCTAAGGGATATATAAGAGTATCCAATTATTCGACTTGGTTTTGTTCGAGTGAGGAATTAATCAATTTTTGAATTTTAAAATTGATCGGTTAATCGAATAAGGGTTTTAAATTGTTCAAATTACTCGAATAATTCGAATTAATCAAATAATTTTATTCATTGGGAAAAAAGCATACATCTATATTTGAATTGATACTTCTATTATAATAATAAACAGCAAATAATAATAATACAAAACTGTATTTAAACTATAAAATAACAATTCAGTTGTACTACTTATTATTTTTTTAATAAAATAAACAATTAAAAAAATCAGGCCCGAATAGAAAAAAACAGTTTTTAATGCATTAAAACGACCAAAATAATATTAAGGAAAACAAAATAAAATTAAAATGAACTATAAATTTTGTAAACACTTCTTTTGTATAACAGACTATAAAATTATCTGAAAGACAAAGTTTAATACAACCATCATGTTTAGTAGCAGGCGGGACACATTCATTTTTTACGGCTTATAATTTGCAGTTGTGTCCCGCCTGGTATATGGCTTTCAGCTCATATTTTTTACATTATTTTTTATTAATTTATTATATTTTTGACTAGCACAAAAAGTACCATGACTAAGACACCATTTTATTATACCTGGAAATCTAGTGAAATTGAAACCGTTAGACATGATCACTTAATTTTTTTTTAAAAATCACCGCAGCTTCATCTAATTTTAAGAGAAGTTCTGCTAAAGATAAGACCTTAAAGTATATACTTTAAAGGTTCGTTTTAAAAATTCGTTCGATTCCAATTTCATTCGTATGTATTCGTTTTCCAGAGCATGGTTAATAACTTATATATATATTTTTTTGTAATCCCCTGTCAAATTCCTTTATTCTAAAACTCTATCACATTTGTGGTATAGTATAAAACTCTGAAATTATTATACATCAAATGAGTGAAGCTCCATTCAAATTGATAGATTTATCAAAATTTAAAAAGTTTGTGG
This sequence comes from Pollenia amentaria, assembly GCA_943735925.1. NCBI lineage: Eukaryota > Metazoa > Arthropoda > Insecta > Diptera > Polleniidae > Pollenia > Pollenia amentaria. The sequence goes on along the minus strand of OX031009.1, from coordinate 201,944,181 downwards.
TTCTTATGACCCCAAGTGCATTTCAGGGTTAATCTGCATATATGCAATTGATAGATTTATCAAAATTTAAAAAGTTTGGGGTTCTTATGACCCCAAGTGCATTTCAGGGTTAATCTGCATATATGTACTCTTTTTTCTTCGTATGACTTAGGGGCATATTTTCCTCCGGCACAAATCTATACAATTTTTCGCCATCTTTCTCTTAGAAATTCAAAATATGGGCATTTCCCATGTGACGTGAGATGATATTTGTATGACAAAATGTAAAAAAATTGGATGAAGAAGTAAAATTGGTAAAAAGTTTTTTTTTTATATTTGCAAAGTAAAGAAGTACCACTCACTATATTCAGAAAAAAATTGTACAACAATCCACCCTAAGGATTTGAAGATATAAGCAAAAATTGTGCTGGCGTGACGTTACAAAAAACAGAAGTGGATTTTGACTTGCACTACAAAATTGCATAAGTCTGCGAATTGAGCAAGACTTTTTGTATAAAACCTTTTTTAGTAATCTTTGGACTTATTATGATTTATTAAGCAAGTTATCAAATTTAAAAATCTTTGCTCGTTTAAGGTTCATATTTCCAGCCAAAAGTCTACTTTTTGTTATGTAACGCCAGAAAGCAAATAAGCTTGTATTTAACGACCATGATGTTCAAATGTTATACCTTTCGTAACTTAATGTAGAGCTAGTTGCGCTTTACACCAAAATATAAAAAAGTAATTTATACCTATACAATTTTTTGAGAAACAATCAAAATTACTTTTGGCATTACTTTACATAAAGTAGACTTTTCGCTGGAACTGCCCTTATGTAAAATTTTGACCTTGAGGATTTAAGGGCTAATATTTTCCGATTTTAGTAAGCTCTTTAGAGCTTATTTAAAATTACTTGGACTATATATAATATTCTGAATAAGTTTTACTTAAAATTCTTGTGAGTATCTATCGAAATTGGGCTTTTTCGCCATAATATGGCCAAAAAATAAGTTTTTCCCAAAAATCGCCAAATTGAAATCTCAGGTACGGAAAAACTATGCGATTTCTTGACATATTTTTTTATATTTTTATGCCCTATTATATCCCCAATAAATCCCAATGTATAATAATTTGGAAATGGAGTTTTGAATCTGCCACACACTGGGGCCAAAAGCCCTTTTTTCGAGGATTAATTCATAGCTCCTGAGCTACAATAGTGAGGCACACTATATTTGATGGTGGTAACTCTTAGATCAAACTTCATGTTCTAAAAAAAACTTGGGGATATAAGAAGGGGGATACGGGTACCCCCCATACAAAAAAATTGGGTTTTTTCTTATATCTGAAGAACTACAATAGTGAAGAATACTAAATTTGATGTCCGTAACTCTTAGAACAAACTTAATTTTTCAATAAAATTTTGTAGGTATAAGAGGGGGATACGGGTACCCCCCCCTCCCCATACCAAAAAATTAGTTTTTCCTTGTATCTGAAGAATTGCAATAGCGAAGCATACTAAATTTGATGTGCGTACCTCTTAAAACAAACTTCATGTTCCAACAAAACTTTGGAGGTATAAGAGGGAGGAGACGGGTACCTCCCATGCAAAGAAATTATTAATAAAAAAAATTAACACGATTTTTTATTCACGCACACTCCTGCTAAATTGCTGATTGTAGCAAATTTATGATATGTACTATGCAATGCTTTCGATTTTTCTAAGCATCCAGTCGTTCTTAATTTTATTTGTGCAGCATGTACTAAAACTTGTAACTCTGTAGTGTCCCTTTAAACTTTTATTTTTTTCAATTTGCATGAATCGCTAGAATCACTAAAAGACTCATGTGTGACTCACGCGTAAGAAATTACGACATTTGCACATCTCTAATAAAAATTATAGCAGAAGTCGTAAAGCGCTTTTTGTTGGTAACACAACGCGTGTTGCTACTAATTCGTACATAACTTCTAAGGCGCACCGATGCGCACCCTATTTTTTTTTTAAACAATGATGATTTATTCAACCTTTAAAATAAAGTTAAAATCTCTACTTGATTAAGCCTAATTAATAGCTTTATGTCCACTTAAATTGAGAAAATGAATTTTTTTTGCATTTCCCATATAAACTTAAAAAGTAAAAGCACTTCCACAAATAATTTTTTTACAAATGTAAGCTACACATTTAAATAAATACCTGAGCTTGATGGTTTCATGGTTTTATTAATTACTTTTTGAATTCACTTTCGGTAAATCGGATTTATTTACGAAAAAAAAATTTAGCTGTTATACCAATTTTTTTTAAAAACTTTGTTACAATGTTTAACTTCAACGCGTCAGTACATATTTGACATTTATTTTTTTGCCTACTGATGCAGAATTTTGTGCACTTTAACCGAGTACTTTTAGTTTTCACGGTACTTGAACTTTTTTTTTTTTTTAATTAATCCGTGAAATCACTGCCTTTGGCCCCTGTGTGTGCCGTTTAAAAATTATTTGTTTTTTTGCCATACCTGTTAACAGGTTAACGGTGTCGTACGGAGGCAAAAATTCATATACAGGTAAATACGGATATGTTTAAGTTTAAATTAGCTCTTAATCAAATATTTTATAAAATATAATAATTTTCTCCCTACATTTCTTGTTCAAATGGCCTAAGACAATAACCTTCAAAATTTTTTAACCCAATTTTGTCTTTTATATCTCATTACAACGATAATTACATACACATTTCTCAAAATATGGTAATATGTAGGAGTTTTTCTGTCCAAGTGACCTGGTACAGGTCAATAGCCTGGGGAAATTGTAAAACCTTAAACATTTTTTAACCACTTGTGGTCTTTTACACCACATTAGAACGACAATAACGTATACATTTTAATTCTTTTACAATTAATTGCACAAGTAATTTTTTAAGGGCAACATTTTTTCAAAAACTGATCCCCTTGTAAATAAATGCACATTCCAATTTCAGCATAGATGCTGCGCCAATTAGCGTTATCCTAACATTTTGCACAACGTCTATCTACAAAACATAGAACATTTCAAGGGAGGGCTGTAAAAATTTGCAGTTTCTTTGTTTTGGAGCACTCTTATGTATATCTATAGATGAAGATATCTTAATAATATTCGACTCAAAGAACTTTTACATGAATCATTACCTGATAATATATATATTTGTACTGGCGGGTCCATGTCTCCCAAATAGGTTACACTCTGGAAAGTTGTCTATAAATACTGTGGGGTCGGGTATCATATGGTCAAGCTTGACCGACTATAATTTCTTACTTGTTAAAGTTGATTTAACCCATTAACGCCTGCTGTACTATAAATAGTACGTCAGTTCAAGTTTAAATAACAATTATGTCATGCAGTTTTTCGCTCTAGCAACTTTTTGTATCGGTTATTAAAAGAACATACAATAATCATGTAGGAAAAATAAGTCAAAGTTATTATGTAAAAATCAACAGAATCTCCGGATTGTTTTAGCAATTTATTTTGTACTGGCAGCTGAGAACTTTTTTTAATTTATTTTTCAAGATTTGCCTGAAGATATTGACAAAAAGTATTTTATTTATTCTATAATACTACATTATTATAAAAAGCATATAAAATGGCTTAATTCGTGTAAAGTTTTTCTGACTATTGCGTATAAAGTGTTACTTTACTAAGTTAAGTACACTGGGCGCTTGAGGTGATATAAAGTTGCATAGTAAAGGCATATTTATTTGTCAACTATGTTTGTTTTATTATCAAAATGTTGCCTACAGGCAACATTAAACACTTACTCTCATAACAGCTGAAAATCTTATTTTATTTTCTAAGGGGTTTCGTTGCATGGCAACTCAGAATGCATCTTAGCAATGTGTAGCAGAATTTCATATAACAAGTTTTGACAGTGTTCACGAGCGGACTGTTTGTTTTAGTGTCCACATTTTTTGTCATCCAAAAGGATCCGGGGATTTCCCAGGGCGAACCGATATACTTCTCAAACTAAACCCCAATTTTGGTTTAGAAATAGCAATACATGATTTTATTAGCCACAATAGTAAAGATGATCCTACATACGACGTGCTCAGGAGGAAGGAAGGTGACGACGATGACATGTATGGAAACAAATTATCCTGAGGTGTTTCTGGTAATATAGAAATTATTACTCTCAGACATACCACTAACCACTAAAGTGGAGTATCGATGACGAGGAACCACTAAAGTCATTCGAAAAAATATTTGAAACTAGTACAGACTTGACTTATTGGAGAAAATGTGCTAAAAATGTATTGAAGAACGACGGGCTTTTGTTGCTAATATTTTGAAAGACATGACCCCTATGAAAGTTTTTTAAAACTTTTGGATGATGAAATTCTAAGGCTTATCGCAACGTAGAGCACAATATACTTCCATTGAACAGAACAATAGACAAGGTATATTTTACGTATATATTACGATATATTCTCTTTTTTAGTATTTTAAGACAAGAGTTTTGATACTGGTATTAAAAATAGAATTGGTAAAATTGTTTATAGTTTTGATTTGGGCGTTAATGGGTTAAGAATAATCAAAAAATGTATTGCTTTGAAAAAAGCTTCTTATATTTAAAACGACTTACAAATATCTGTATTAAATAGAGTCTATTCAAATAAAGCTTATTAAAAAGCTTTAATACGCTTAATATGGGAAAAATCACTTATGATATCTTTAATTAAAATAATATTTTTTTATATTTACAAAAAATGTTTTTGCTCATTTCATTTTTCACTTTGGTTGGATGTCACTGGATCCTTTTGTTGTGTACTTGTGTGTGTATGTGTGTGTGTGTGTGTGTGTAAATGTACATGTACATATGTATGTAAGAATGTATGTGTTTAATAAGCCCATTTCAAAAGGCAAACATTAACATTATTTAAAATTAAAGTAATAAGAGGGAGTGCTGTAAGTAAAAATCCATTGCGCTATCAAGCAAATTCTCGTACAAAAGAACAAACTTTGACTGCTATATAGACTTGAGCATCTTCCACATCACAGTTGTCATGAATCCTTGACAGACACACACACACACACACACACACAGAAACGGGAATGAACATAGTACATATATACTTTCTTGATGTAACTTAAAGATAGATTTGTAAAATGTTGTTACTGATTGTACTCGAAAACATTGTACTTGTATTTGTATTGAATTGAGAAAATATGTACATGTGTGTTTTAACAAGTATTTTATTTGAGTGTAAGTGTATGAGTCGGAGGGTGTAAGTGTTAGTTCTCTAACAAAATAACAATTTATCTAATGTAAGAATGAAAATCCATCTTGGTAGTTGGGTTGGTTTCTTAAAAGGGGTACTTTTGGCTAAAAAGGACTTTTTGTGAATTATTAAGATTTTTTTTTTGTGAAAATTAAAATTTTTTTTAGGAAATGTTATATAAAGAAAAAATTACTTTTTGCGCAAATAATTAAAAAAAATTGAGTTTTTGTAAAAACGTGATTGTTTTGTAAAAAACTTACCTTTCGTGAAAAAAAAAAAAATACCTTCCGAAAAGTACTATTTTTCAAAAAGCTGATTTTTTTAAAAAGGTACTATTTTTCAAAAAGCTTATTTTTTTTAAGTAGTACTTTTGTAAAAAATTTGCTTCAAATTTAAACTTATTTTTAAACTTTTCCCGCATTTCTTTTTTGTTGTTGTCGTGGCTGTTGTATTGTGTTGTTTAAGTAAAGATTGTTATTTGTTGCTTAAGTATGTTTAAACTAAAGATGTCTGAATACAAGTGCGTTTCAAATTCAAAGTAAAAGAATAATGTTTTCTATTCTTCCTTTTGCGTGTTAATGTAAATATTTGCGTACGTGTATGTGTGCAGTGCGTTTCAAAGGGAGAAACCTAAAAGTGCTCAGCAGGAGAAGAAAGTGTAAAAATATAAGGAAACAATAAAATCAAATGTAGAAAAGGAAACACAAAATTAGAAATAAGTTTTAGAGATGGGGGAAAACTAGGAGGAAATCCTGAATATAACAATAATGTGCAGGTTTCTTTTACAATAATCAGAAAAAGCACTTTTTTCCAAATGTTGTCGCAGCACAATGGGTCTGTTATAAAGAATTTAGGAAATTTTTTTTATTTGTAAAAATAAATTCATTAATTTTTAAATAATTCAAATAATAAAGAAATACATTGATACTTTTAGTTCAGATTCGGTTGTGCGGAATCTTGAATACCTTCCACCGAGGATTAAAATATTTAAGACGTGGGCTCCATATTATGTTAAATTATAGACAGATTTTTACATTATTTTATTGTGTGATTTCTAATCTCAAAAAAACTACTACAGACCAAATTTTACCACAATAACATTTAGGCATGCTAAAGTGTTTTCCGACAGTGGGCTTTATATGGCTCGTATTGTAAATTACAACTGAATTTCACGATATTTCACAGTGTGACTTCTAATCCTATGAAACCTTAAAAGACTAAATTTTCCGACAAAAGCGTTATTCGTTACAGTTTTCAGCGTACTAGAGTATTTTCCGAGATTGGGCTTTATATGGGGTCTATGGTAAATTATGAACCAATCTTTGCGAAATTTGGCGGTATGATCTACAATAGCGTTATTCGTTATATTTTAAGGCGTACAACCGTGTTTTCCTCAAGGGGTCTTCCGACACAGAAAAATTTTTCAGTAGTTTTTTTTTCAATTAAAAAAATAGTTTGAAAAGTATTTCAATTTAATTAATGTGATAATTGAATCACTTATTTTTTTATTTAAAAGAAAATTAAAAATATAATTCTGATTTAATTAACATTTTAGTTGTTTTGAAATAAATTTTTAATGAAATTATTTAATTAAATAACAAGAAATCTTAATTGATTTTTTCGCTTTAAATAGTTGTCAAAACCTGAGGTTATATATAATTAAATCAATTAACACATGGTTTGAAATTGCAAAGTTTTTTGATCATTTTTTTAATTAAAATTAAAAAAATCCTTTATTGAAAAAAAAAATTCACATTTAAAATTTTTTACAATTTTTCGTAATCAATATAATCTTTGTGTATTAGGTGCAAAATCAACAACTCGTTTGCTTTATTTTATGAATTTGGTGATTAAAGACAATTTTTAATTTAATTTTTTTTTTTTGTGTACGGGGCCAATGGAAAATTATAGACCGATCATCGCAAAATTAATGAGTAAAATTTCTAGTCATATAGAACGGGTTTTTGCAAAATTGAATAACTATCAGTGCTTTCCGCTACGAATTAATGTTTGTTTTTCTAACAGAAATATTAATTTTTTAGGGTTGTTGGTCCACATTTGGATTTTTTTAGTTTATTCCTACACGCAAAGAAAAAACATGGTTGATACAATCACAATCGCAAACTATCATTAATGTTTGTGGTTATGATTGTGTCAAACACGTCTTAAGCAACAATATATGTTCGGTCATAATGTTTTTATCTAATAATTGTCTCAAACATATTATTATGTTCAGAAGACAAAGGCAAACGATCTTTCGAACCACGTTTCAATATTTCCCGACACCATGCAAAATGTCTTTTTCAACAAGTTATATGGTTCTCACAATAAAAACAATAAAAAATTCAATTTCAAAAAATTTATGTTTTATTACAAATATACAGACATATATTTAAAAATTAAATTAAATACATATATTTATATACATGAGTGTGTGTTTTAATTTATAAATTTTATATTATGTTTTGTGGTACAAATACATAGAACAAATAAGAATTTTATGTAGCCTTAATTCGGCATGTAATAACACTTTTCAATATTTTTATCTGTGCACTTAAGACTTGTAAAAATAAAGTCACACACAAACTTACCTTTTATGAAATCAACTTTATTAATATACTGTATCAGTATACTGTTGAACAGATATGGGAAAAAATTCGGGGCTAATGACAAAATTTTGTGTCAAAATTTCTATGCCGGTTTCAATGTTGTAGGTTTTTTTTCTACAAGAAAGACAAAGTAATTGCATATTTAAATATTTTTATAATTATATATTAATAACTTACCTATTTCGATAGACGTATAAAAATTTGTTTCGTTAGTTTAGCCAGGCATGAACTTTTGCTCCCCGAAAAATTTTTTAATTATTTTGTTATTATTCATGTTTCCTGATTAACTGACGCTGAAAGCACACACTTTTTGTTTTGACAATAAATGTTTGCTCATTAAGAGAATGTATTTTGTAGTAAACAAAAATTATGGTATTAAACATACCTTTTGTGTGCATCTTATGATCTTAATTTTAAAGTTGAAAATGTATATATTATAGTAGCAAGCATATAAAATAATTGAATATATTAAGTTAGATCTGAATTACTTTTTAGGTGTAAAACACCATATAATATTATTATAGTGAATTTAAAAATGTTAAGGATAAAAATTAATTTTTAAAGTTATATTAGGATCAGAATATATTTATTAGGGTAAACATATTAGGCAAATATGAATAAAAATGGTCGTAGTGACCATTCCGTAATCATGTTTTTTCTCTGCGTGTACGGAACCGATTATGCTGGTTTCAATTTCAAGCTGCTTAGGAAGCCAAGAAAGAATTTGATACCAATGCTATTCTTTTCCTTTAAGTTGCTATATCGACCCAGAATTACTCAAGGACCCAGTATATTTATATTCTTTATGGGGGCTCAAATGCATGTAAACAAACTTTCACACGAAATGTCAAACTAAGTACAGCACAGAAAAAATTATTAGGAGTTTTTTATCAATTAAAAAAATGGTTAAAAAGTATTTGAAACAATTTTTTTTTAACTGAAAGAAAATTAAAAATTTAATTTTAATTTTATTAACATTTAAGTTGTTTTGAAATAAGTTTTTAATTAAAATTTTAATCAAATATCAAAGAATCATAATGAATCAATTTTTTTTTAAGTGAAAGAAAATTAAAAATTTAATTTTAATTAAATTAACATTTGAGTTGTTTTGAAATAAATTTTTAATTAAATATAAAAGAATCATAATTCATTTTCTTCGTTAAAAATAAAATAATTTGAACTTGTAAAATTGTTGTTGGGAATTATCAAAACCTGAGCTTTATTTAATTAAATCAATTAACAAATTTTTGGAATTTGCAAAGTTTTTTGATAGTTTTTTTAATTAAAATTAAAAATATCATTTATTGAAAAAAAAAAAAATATTTAAAATTTTAAGTTCTGACAATTTTTAGTAATCAATATAATCATTTTGGTAATAGGTGCAAAATCAACAAATTGTTTGCTTGATTCTATGAATTTGGTATGAATTTGGCGATTATAGACAATTTTTAATTTGTGAACTAGTTGTGGAGGGTATAAAAAGAGTGTATAAATGTTACCTTCTTCTAAAATCTAAGTACTAGATACAATTAGCTTTACACCGAAAAATTAAACTCACATTTTTTTTACTCTTTATAGTTCCATTTAAAAATTTTTGCTTTTTAAACCCATTGTGCTTAATGATTTCTTGGCTGCCTGCATAGTTGTACTACTTCTACTGCTGCTGATTATGGTTTGTCGCTGTTGCTGCCGCTGATATGTTGCCATGTTTGCAAAACAAACTGCTAAAAGTTAAAATTTATTAAAATTAGTCAGCAATGTTTCCTCTTCTTATTCTTTTTTTGCCTCTATATTTTATTTTTTTTTCTTAATTTTTTTTCTTATTTTGCATCAACGGTCCTTTATTTTGTTTGTACTTCAGCAGACAAATAGATAGCAAGAAAAAATGGACAGACAATCAAACAGACAGCCAGACAGACGGACATGATGAGGGACAGGCAGAGGGACCAACAGACGTACCAGCTGACAGACAGTAAAGTATTTTTGGAGGAGTACTACTACCAGCAAAGTACTTAGATTCTTAGTTGTACGTCTATGTACAAGTATTTATTTATTATAGAGGAAATGTTTTTTTTTAGAATTCGTTATTATTCCAGAAAAAAAGATTTAAAAACCTTTAAACTACACCAGGCTACACATTTCAAAGTACTTGAACAAGTGGGTGGTTGGGTGTGTATGTTTTTTTCTGTTTTGCTATTTATCTGTTAGACTGTTTTTAAATATGTATGCCGGTGCGCTTGTATCTGTGTACCTTTAAATAAAGTGTGCGTCTTGTCTGTCTGTCTGTCTATCTGTAAGTATGTACCTTTAGCTGATGTTGCAAACAATAGCAAATCGTTTTTTCTTCTATTATTTGAAATTTGTGTACCTCTTTTTCCTTCTTTTCCGTAAATATAATAGAATAAGAAAAAAATAAATAAAGCCTGCAAAAAAGCACAGTTAGATACATGAAACGTAGATGGATGTTTTAAAGGAGAAGAACATCTTAAAATATTGTTAGAAATTTACACACAAATTGGAGTTTAGAAAACACGCCTTTATCTTGTAAAACATGTTCAGTAACTAACAATCTAATAATACGGATCTTATGAGTTTTAAGAAAATGATGTGTGATGTTTCTGTTACTTAGATAGATTAAGTGCACACAGATTCACACATATAAAAACTTGTAGTTAAATAGCTACACACAGATACCCTTTTATACACACAGATTTAAGAAAAGTATTTTAAAAGTCTGTTTTCGAACAATGACTGATTTGTTCTGGTAAAAAGGCAATCAGGTTTAAAGTTTAAGAGAATTTATTAGAAATTTTGTAAGATTTAGAAGATGCAAAGTTTTTGCTGCGTGAACTCTAAAAAGGCTTAAAGTAACATATTTTAAGTATTGTGTAAATAAAGAGATTATTGTATCTTTAAGAAACCTTTTCTAAAAGAATGTTTTAAGGATGTGTTTTTATGAAAAGAACGACATAGAACTTTTTGGGGAAGAACTTTTTTCTATGTATGTATATTAAAACCTGTTGGAGTATATTAAAATCTCTTATTTCAAAATCCCGAAATGTCAATATTTCGAACTTTTCTTAAATTCACGATTTCCAATCACGAATTTAGAAGCTTGAGTTATCAAAGCCAGCGTTTGTTATACTATAAAGAAAATACTTGCACCCGGCCGAAGCTCAGCTATGCAGAGAAGCTTTAGTTAGCGAAGCGGGAGTTTGTTACACCATATTCACCATAGAGGAGAAACCCCTAGCGCCTGGCCGAAGGCGCAAACATGCTATCTATCACGCGATTTTTATAACCAAAACTACAATTATTAGAGATATTAAATTAAGGATTTTCAAATACGGTATTTTGAAATTGAGATTTTAAAATTCGCGAAAATGACACCAACTTAACGTTTTATTACAATAGTTTGTAAAAACTTTTTGTGAGAAGCTTTTGTACGCACTTTTCGGGATATTAAAATTCAGAATTTTAGGATTTTAAATTCGGTACTTTAAGTTTCGGGCATATGACCTCAACCTAACCCAACCTTTTGTTCTAATATGTAATAAACTTTTGTAAAAAGCATTTTTAAACACATTAACATTTCTTTTTTGTGAAAAAAGTCGTGCATGTTTTTTGCCCGGCTCTACGGATTATTTGGGCACTATGGTCGATTTTGGGCGATTTTGGGGAGAGCTAGGGAGAGAACATTGCCAAGGGCTCGGAGGTTACTATATATGTGGACAGCCAGGCGGCTCTTAGGGCCTTGATGGGCTGTTATGCGAACTCCAGGCTAGTGGACGATTGCAGGAGGGCTCTAGGAAAAATGTTAGGGAATTATGCTGTGAGGCTCTGCTGGGTAGCAGGTCACTGCAACATCACCGCCAACGAGATAGCTGATGAGTTGGCATGACTCGGCTCGGAAATGGAGGATCATGACAGTGTGCAGGTGGTCAGGACTCCAATGGGCTTCTACTTTGTGAGAATTATGGAATGGGTTCTGAGCGGAACTAATCGAGCTTGGCGGGGCCGAAAGGACTGCCGAGTATCGCGCACGCTGTGGCCGATGCTAAGTTGGTCAAATTCGGACGCGCTGCTGGAAAAGAGTAAGACCTGCGTCAGGACCATAATAGGTATTAGCACGGGCCACTGTATGATATGCAGAATGGCGGTGAGAATTGAGTCCGGGTTATCGGATAAATGTAGGCTGTGTGAGGACCCAGAGGACAGCAGGCTGAGGTGGCTGGGTAGCAGCTTCCTGTACGAATTGAGAGATGTCTCGGGCTGCGGGCTCGAGATTCTAATGGGATTCGTAATGGAAATGATCTGGATGCGCGGCCGGAGGCTGGGGACTGGAAACATGTAGGGCAGTGTTCCTGTTTGGTAGAGTTGTTTTTGCTTGTTCTGTCCGATTTATTATCTTCCACTATCTTCCTTTCCTGTGCTTTCACTATTTACTTCTCGTACTCTTTCACACTAGATTTCTTATACTTCTTTCCTCCTTTCTTTCACTAATTAAGCCATCACAATGGACCATATTGGTCTCTGGGTGAGGGTTTGCTTCACACCAGCCTTTCTAGCCAAACCTAACCTTGTTTTCTTACTTGGATCTCTAAAACAAACGAGAAAAGCTGAATCTTTTCTAAAAAACTTAAACAGATAATAATATGATTGTTAAGTTCGTAAAATTATTGTTTTTAAAAATGTATTGCAGAAGTAGCTGAAATAAGCTGCATAAGAATTTTTGTAGATGCTGAAATACAGCCTTTTGTAAAAGCTGAAATCCTATTACTGTGTATAAGCTTCAATAAAACTTTTTTCTAAGCCCTTTAATAAAAGCTTCATGATGCAAAAAAAACCAAGGTGGGAGCATTAAGTCAGATGATTACAATATTCTTGGTTATTTTTGGCTTTAATTTTGTCAGAACCAGTGATCGAAAATAAGCCAAACACTATTTAGCGTACGGTACATGCACCCAGAAACAATATCAATTTTTTTTAGTGTTTGTGTAATAGTACACAACCCTTAATACCATTCATAACTATTTTCACGAAAGTCACAAACATTATGTAGTATTCGGTTTTATTTTATAATAAAAACAGTACAATTGTAGTGGTTCTGTCGACACACATTTAATTTTAATGTTTTTTACTGTTTTTTTTTCACATTGATGAAGTTATGAGCAAACAATATTTTTTAGCTTGATTGGTAATTGTGTTTTCTGTAAATGTTTTGTCGTTGTAAGAATTTCTGTTGGCATTTTGCGTTTTTTTTTTCGTTACAAACACATGTATTTTGTTTTTCAAAAATTTTGTTGTTGTCTTTACCCGCCAAAAGGGCTCTGAGCACAACTGAAGCGAATTTATATTAATGTGTTGAACCGAGTCCAATGAAGTTTTTGGTTTTTAGGAAACGCAGAATGCAATGAATTGTTCTCATTTTTTATGTTGAGCTCGTTAAGTACAGTATTCTTATTGTATACGAAGATCACAAACAGAAAAAGTTTTATTTGTAATGTATTTACTACACAAACACTTTATGTTTTCCGTATTTCTAACGTACAGAACAGTAAAGTACAGTATATTTGGTTTATTTTTCGATCTCTAGTCAGCACAAAATGCAACATCCAACAACATGATTACATGTTTGTTTTGTTGTAGATTTGAGTAAAATAGAAGAAACTTGTAAAAGGTCTCTTTTTCACAAAAGCTGCAATAAAGCTTTTTTGTCAAATCTGTAATAAATATTTACTCAAAAATCTACAGTTAGGCTTTCCTTAATGTACACCCAGAGAAAAAATATAGTCACCTCCAACAGGTGGCACAACCATATTATGGTTGCCTCCGAACATGTTTTGGTTAATAATACCTAAAATATGTTTAACATTTATAATAGCATGGCTGATTTTCATAGAATGTTGCTCTTGGAAAAGAGCAATTAAAAACAAATTATTGTCATATTTAACCATAACATACTTAGATGCAACCATAATATGGTTGTGGCTTCTTGATGGAGGACTAATTTAACAATAACATGGTTGTCGGTGACAATAATATGGTTAAATTAAACATAATATGTTTAAAAATTTCTTTAAAAATAGTTTTGTTGGAGGTGACCATATTTAAACATATTTTTTCTCTGCGTGGAGTTATAAGGCTTTTTTTCTATTATGGTAAATAAAAATTACGCCAAATATTGGCAGCAATTAAAATTTTTGTAGAAAGAAAAACCAAATAGATTTTTTTTTTTTAAATACGTCATATTTAAAGCTTTTATTGGTGAAAAAGCTTTAAGATATTTGCAGGTAAAGACAGTCCTGATATTTTATATTTTTTTTAAAAAAAAGTTTTAAGAAAGAAACCAAATTTATTGCGAAAGAAACACTTGTTAAGTACATGCCCCTTTTACATAAAAAAACAGAAAATAAACGTGGTAATACTGGAATTAAAAACCCTTGTCCCCAAGCTGGTGGGTGTTACAAAACTAATCTTTATTTATGCCAATAAAATCTCTAGATAATTAATAATCCAAATCATTTACAAAACATTTTTTCACCAATTGTCCCGTTTATCCTCTTCAAGTTTATGTTTTTAGGACACATAATTAAAAAAAGTCAAGCAGCCAGGGCAGGGCAGCCTTTGGCATTATCTGAAGCTCTTTTTTTTTTGCAATTTCTTCTTCTAAATTTACAGTACTTTTGAGAACTTCTACCTCATACTTTAACTGCCATTTAATGTAAATTTCTTTGTTCCAAAAAAATCTTAATGCCTTGAAGATTACAAAAAGAGAAAAACTTATCTGGATATACAAATTATTCAAAAGCTTAGAGGTGTAAAACCATAAAACAGAATATAAAACTGAAAAATACATACATACAGCCAAGTTTACTTGCAATGATAAAATTTGTTTAAATTTCAAAACCATTAAAGTGGAAAAAACTTTTAATTTTTTAGAAAGTAACATAATTTTTAAATGTAGTTATAGATGTAAAAATAAATGTCTAGTTTTATTATCCTTGATTATCCTTGTGGAACTCACACAGAGATTATATGAAAAGCAAGCAAACTAACACTCATTTAGTATAACTGTAAGTCATCATCATTATGAAAATAATGACTATTAAAATTAATTCATGTAGGATATTTTGTTTTTCTAATTTCATTTAAGACAAAATGATAAATGAATGAAATGTTATTTGTTGTAAAAGTTAACAAAAAAAAAAATTCTTATGGATTTACTTTGCATAGAATAAATAAATACGTACTTTCAGTTTCAGATAAATTTTGTAAATTTATGTGGTTTTACAAGTGCATATCGTCGGCTGATAATTTAATTGTCGTATGTGGATTCCGAAAGTTTCGAGTAAATTGAGTTTGAACACATTTAATTTGAAAATTGCTTCAGCAAATACCACATACGACAAACTCAACACTCCATATCTCGAAAACCGTATGAGGCATCGAAAAACTGATAACGCCAAATGAAAGATCAGGTCGGAAAACCTAAGGAATCGATCTTAACTCAAAACCGCAAAAAATCCACATACGACATTTAAATTTTCAACCGACGATATGAATAAGAGTATTTAAAGTTGCCGTCTAGATAACCTAAAGAATTTAAAACCTGTACTTGGGCAACAGAACTTTATCTTTATTTAATAGAGAGATTTAGAGACTTTCTCTTTCTAAATCTCTTTTTAGAGAGTCTTATTTATATAAACTTGTGTTTGCCTTATGGTCAAAATTCGATTATAATTATTTATGCAAACATAAAGAAAACAAACATATAAGTATACATGAATTTGCAAGTTTCGAGCATTTGTCTTTTTTCATCTTAGTGTAACGATGTGGCGAGGGACGAACCTCCTGTCCATATGTTCTCTCTATTCAAGTCCGTGAATGTTTAATTTAGTTTTGTAAGTTCCAAAACATAAAAAATATCAGAAAGTACATTCAGTTTACTTTTCTTTATAAGCTAATAATACCTAATGATGTTAATGTAAATAAAAAACAAATTGAAAAACAAAATTTTATTTAAAAACAATTGAAAAACAAAAAAGTTCCAAAAAGTCTCCTCCTTGATTTAGTTTCTCGATCGCTCTCGACTTTGCATGTCGAATTTTATGTTTCTAGGTTGACTATTAATAAAAATTCAAAAAGTTCAATTTAAAGAACGAAAAAGTACCGAAAAGGGGTGTCTTACAGATTATTATTCACTCAGAAACACGATTGTAAGAAAGCACCTGGCACTTTGCATATGTTACTATGGATATCGCTCGCAGCTCCGCCATTTGAGGAAATTACACTCTTAAGGTAGGATAGGGAGTTCACGTCATCGATAGCATTCCGAATAGCTTTGAGTTTGAGTCAGACGTGGTTGCATTTATTTTTAACGTTTAGGTCTTTGCGGAGTTAATCATTAAGCCAATTCTATTAGATTCGGTGATAAGGCCGTCCATTTTAACTTGCATATCGCTATGTCTTAAAGTGTATCAGGCATATTTTTTAATCTAGTTGTCTTTGGAGTTTAGAAGTGATACCTTGGGGCTTTCCGTGCATAGCTCCAGCTAAAGCATCGTCCAGTACTATCAGGAATAATGTAGGTGACATGAGGCAGGCCTATCGAATAAAGGGATTGGTGTTGAACTCCGCAGATAAGCGACCATTGTACAGTACTCTGTACTTGAAGCCTATGTATTGTTTGCTGAAGTACTGATTTAAAGTTAATACTGTCTGAACCCCACGGACTGTTCTATTATTATCCTCAATGTATTATTATGGCCGACACTCGATTAATTTGATTAAAGCTCTGCCTGTTGCCCACTGATGCCAACTTAGTGCTTTTGGCACTATTTATGGTGCTTTTTGATGTCTCGAAAGACCAAAATTTTATCTTGAGTGCCAAACTAAGAAAAAGCACTAACTTGTTGCATTTTCAATATTAGGTTAGTGCCTTTAGTGGTTTTACAATTTTTAGTTTTTTCTACAATTTCTTTAATTAATTAGGCAGTAACAATTTTGTTAAGTGCAAAAACATTATTTTAGTATGGCAACTGTTTATTAACTAAGCTCACGACAAAGGCATCGCCTAGACTTGCAATTTTTGTTGCAGCAATTCTTGAGTTTATTGGTGAGAGAGGAGAAAGCATTGCGGAGGAGTACTCAGTTTCATCGAAAATTGCTTGGAATATATTAAGAATTGTAAATGGAAAAATCACCAACGAACAGATCTTTTTAGATACAAGTCAACGATTTTAAAGATTCAAAAGGACAAAAACCATTTTTAGATTTTTCCAATTTTGTATTAAGAATTTCAAGTCTGTCATACTCTAACGCGGAAGTGGAGAGAACATTTAGTTCGATGAACTACAGTTAATCCAAAATTGGACGGATTATTCTTGAACTCTATTAACTCAATTTCTCACATTAAATATGAACTTCGTCGACATAATTCATGCTGTAATTATTACACTCTTCCACCTAGTCTGCAGTGATATCTTTTCCAATTAAACATACAGAAAATCAAAATATTACTAAAAAACTGTTTTATGACCCAATTCAAACTCAACTTATGATGATCCGAATTAAAGTGATGTATGAAAATGGTCATCCAATAACGCCTTCGTAACTTTTTTGTGTTCAATTATCGATTAAATTTAAAAAATGGCTTGGTGCTTTTTTACGCTTTTTTTTTGCTTGAAAAAGTGCTTTTTAGTGCTTATTTTAAAAATTAAAGTGCTGTTTGCTCTAAAAAAAGTTGACATCACTGCTATTGCCTGCGAAGGGTTAAATCCAGTTTTTCGTTTTCGCGTAGAGCTTTGGTTATTTTTTCTGTAATTTTTGCATTGGATAAGAACACCTTTTTTTGGGATCGTGACCAATAGCCATTCTTCAGTAAACTTGTAAAAATATTTAAATAAAAAAGTTAAATAATTAATAATTGGTTTAATAAAAGCTTTTCAAAAGTTTGGTTTTTGTAAAAACGGAAAAAATTACTTTTCAGTAAAAAGTTGTTGGAAGTATTTTTGTTAAAGAAAATTATTCCACAAAACAAATGTAAACAAAGATGGCAGAAATATAAATTTAAAAAAAGCTATTTTAGCAAAAAAAAAATTAATATGTACTTGGTTAGAGATTTAAAAGAGCTTTTTGCTTTTATTTGTTTTTTTTTTTTTTATTGGTTAGGACCAGCTCTCAGGGGATGACCCCTACTAATGCGTTGCATTGTGTTGGAACTAGGAAAATAGGTTATGAGAAGGAGGGAGTAGTGCTTGTGAACATTCGACTTGAATTTATTCATGTTGAAAAAGATAGGGAAGACTTCAAGAGGAAGGTTATTCCACATACGAACAGTCCGGCCAAAAAACTAATTTTCCCTGTAATTCGTTGTACGATTCACCGGCTAATCGACCACAAAAGGATGGGCTCTTGAGGAAAAATGTGTATTACGAACAAAGCTATGGGATTCGGGAACCAAATCCCTAATTTCATCAGAACACATCCCGTTGTAGTAACGACATTGTGACGGTGCTCAAGGGAGGCAATAGAATTGGATACCCTACTGTCGCCAATGAGAACCTTCGGCCTCTCCTGCACGCGGTCGAGAAGCTCCAACATAGACTTTGAAGCACCGGCCTACACATTAGAGTTGTATTCCATTCGCGGTCGCTTTTATTTGTTAAGGCAGAAAAGGGTACGTGACCAGTAATAGAACTAAAGGCTTAATAAATCACACAAGCAGTTTGATAACAACAACAACAAGATGCATGTGTGAATATTTAAAATTTTTATCATTCACACAAATATGTTTAATACTTTTTTCATATGTTTGTTTAACCGTTTGTGCGGTTTATTTGTCCAAAAACGGAGTTTCACTTCAAACACGAGTATTTATCACACGATAGTGAGCGATTACAAGTGAAAACGAATATTGGGTTAATAAATAATTAAATACATTTTTAAATTAAACCTTAAATAGATTTTGAAAAACCTTAGAAATTATTTATCTTGCAATTTAAATGGAAATTAAGTTAAAATACATACACTTAAAGAAAAATGCATCTTCATATTGATGATGCCCTAACATCAGAATTGTGACATCAATATTATTACAAATGGTACCAATGAGGTAAAAAATGCCATCAAGCCAAAGACGAACGTCATCCTAACATTTTGTGATATTTTATGCATCATCTGACATCAATTCGAAGCCACATTTTGTGTACACTGATAGAATAGGCGTCATAAGGCTGATGTATTTTGAAATCAGAACAGACAAAAGGTCATCCGTGCGATGACATAATATATCATGTAATTAGTGTGATCACAAACTGTCATCAGTGCGATGACAAACAGGCATCAGTAAGGTGACATAATACATCATGTCACAATATTTTATTAACACTATTTTCATGTTTAAAAAGTAAAATTAGAAGAAAAATTTACATATTCTATTTTTTTAATTATTCATGTGAATACATCAAAATTTTTAAAGTAGAATTATTACGAAAACCATATGAGGCATGCTGCTGGTGTCTTGTAATTGTGAGTTCTTCTGTTAACAAAGGGCGGAATACAACAGAGGACATGCGTTATAACACCGACTCCGATTCGTAATTTCTGTTATGTCAATGTTTTATCCCATTGATAGCATAACTTAAATTTTTGACCCTGATTACTATTTGGCCAAGAGATGTTAAGGCTGCCATCACAATGATGAAAAGTTGCATGGGGTCAAAAACGAAGACACTTGCCATAGTACTGATGTCAGAATACATCAGCACTATGACGCTTTTTCTATCAGTATCCTTTCATAAAAGCCGTATTTACAATCTTGCGCAAAAGGTCTTGCATAGTAGTATTTGCAAAATGGTATAATATATTTTTACTCAACGCCGAAAAATATACAGCAATGCACTTGCAACTCTTATGTTTTATTTTCAGTGTTTGAAAATGAGCCGAACATTTAGCGTACGGTACATACATCCAGAACTGATATCTAGTTTTTAATGTTTGTGCATTAGTTGGTACTCCCTTAATACTGTTCATAACTATTTTCACGAAAGTAACAAAACTAAATGTGCTGAACCGAACACAACGAAATTTGTGTTTTTTTATGAAGAACCGAACGTAATGAAATTTTCTCATTTTCTTAGTATAAAGTTAAATTAGTACAGTCTTTTTATTGTATACGAAGATCACAAATAGAAATGTGTTTTGTTTTATATTTCCTAATAAAACACTTTTAACTTTTGTGTTTTCCATATTCCTACTATACCAAACGCAAGAGAACAATATATAATGTTTATTTTCGAAAACTGCATAAAGCCAATACTCGACGTATGCGACAATTAATTGCTGGGTGATAGATGGGTGATTCACAGGGTGAGCTATCAAGTCATACCGTCAAAATGTCCGAAAATATATTTTACAATTGTTTAAAAAAAATATTGTTGTGTTTAAAACAAAATAAAAACACAGCAGTTCATTGATTCGTCATAGCTGTACAGGTGAAATCTAAATTATAAGCGGTAGCCCACAGCAGTCATATTTATTTCTTGTAATTATTTTAAGATATATGACTTTACAACTTTATGACTAACTTGTGAATCACCCAAGAATATATTCAATTTCCGATGAAGTATGATGTATGATCTTCGAATGGTGTGTTTTGAGAGGTCATTTACATATATATAGCATATGAGAGGTTGCATAAATTTGTCATTCCAAATGCACTAGATTGTGAATACGGCTCATAGTTTTCTTTCAAAAATAAATAAATCATATCCAGTGTAGGAGTTCAATTATCGCAAAAAATATCTATTTTAAAGGAAATAATTAAGTTGTTTAACAATTTTTTTCATACAACTATTAAAAAAGCAAAAACCAACTAACTTTCTAGTCTATAAAATCTTCAATATTCCATATTCATTTTGAGCATAATCCAAAAACAATCTATGGCAATAAATATATATTTATCTACTAATAGGTGCAAGGTTGTATGTATTCGCACTTAAGGAATGTCTAGTTACTTGCAACAAACATAAACGTACTTGTTCAAGTATCTACTAGACCTACATACATACAAGGCAGTAATCTTATATGGATCTATATCTGTATAAAAAAAATTGTTACTGAAAAGACGTGACTAAAATTATATATTTATAGTTTATCTCATGGTTAAACTTGAGAGAGAGAGAGAAAAAAGGAACATAAAAAAAGGCAGACAACCTTTAAGAAAAATCTTTTACTAAACTATTGTATTTTAGAAACTTAAATAAAAATATCTACTCCCTTTTTAATAAGATTTCACTCCATACAAGTTCATTCATACGTAAATTATATTAAGACTATAATAATGGCAAATATACGATATCGGTTGATATACAAATATACATACAAGCAAACTTATATATTTGCTTAATGTCAGTATACAGATACAGACTCATACTAAATATTAACTGCTATTAGTTGTATGCTGTGGTGTGTGATGGTAGTTAGTACTCGTATCTAAAAATCTACTCATACTTGTACTTATTTACAACAATGTAGGGATTATTATGATACACATGTATTTACAGGCAACACTTTTATAAAAGACATGAAACTATGCAGGCATATATGGGAATTAATGTAATCATTCCTTCAGATTTTCCAATAATCATTCGCTATTAGCAAGTCGTTTTAACACATTGACTGCCAAGGCGCTTTCATCAAAAAAAAAAAAAATACTGGGGGCCACAGGATTTTTTGCGTAATATCTTCGAAAACGTCAAAATTATAATTTAGGGTACTACCAGTAATATTTACTGCTTAGTAACCGAGAGTTTTTTACAAATAAGAGTGTCGCACGCATGTGTCCGACCATAACATGTTTAGAGGCAACCATAATATGGTTGTGGTTTCGTGATGGATGACTAATTTTACCATAATATGGTTGCCGGTGAATACATTATGGTTAAATTAACCATAATATGTTTAAAAATTTTCGGTAATCATAGTCATGTTGGAGGTGATCATATTGAAAAATGGGGTTTCTCTGCATATATGCACGACAAAAAACACTCTCACAAAAAATGCTACAAATTGGGTTCGCTCTATATTTTTATTTTTATTATCACATGCTCAGTAATCATGGTGAGTTGATCGTGTCGAAAAAGTAAGAAAAAATACTCGGAAGTACAGAAAGTGATGAAGCATGTGAAGATTACAGTTCTGATGAATCAGTAACGGATCCTATATATGATCCTACTGCAAACTACTCGGAAAGTGATGAAGATAAGGAATTTGCAGACAACATAGAACATTTTTTTGGAAATTTAGCACTTCAAGAAAATAGAGAAGAAATAGATGAAGAACAAGAAGAATATTTGGTCGAAACTGAAATTATAAATTCTGTCTGATCCGAATACGAAGGTCGTCATAAAACATTTACTTTTTTGGGAAAATCATGCCTACAAGTAGATGTCCTACAAAGTATCACCACGACGATAAAGTAATCTACGTTATCGTATTAGAAACAAACAGATACGCCAAGCGAAAATTGGCTGCAAAAAAACTGAAGCGCGAAGGAGACCAGTATGGTCCATTGTGCTGCCTTGTTTAGATAAAGATAGTTGGAAAGTAGGTGAAATAAACAGCGAAAGCATAAGAAAAGATAGATAAAAAAAGATGATAGGACCAAACCCGAGAAAAAACCCCACTCAACACAAATCCTCCCTATGTGCGGCTAGCTCCCAGTCTCCTGCCGCGTAGCCAGGGCATCCCCATTACGAATCCTATCAGACTCTCGGGTCCACAGCCCGAGACATCCCCTAATTCGTCTAGGAAGCTGCGGCCCATCCACCTCAGCTTGCTGCCCTGTAGCCTGGGACAGTGCCACAGAATGTGCTCAACTGTCTCTAAATCCTCCGGGTCCTCACACAAGCCGTCGGATTACATCCTTTTCGCCATCCTGTCTATCATGCAATGGCCCGTGATTATTCGTATCATGGTCCTAACGCAGACCATACTTTTGCCGAGCAGCGACTCCGAATCGGACTTCCTAAGCACCGTCCACAGCGTCCGTGATATCCGGCAGTCCGTTCGGTTCCCCCAGTCGCGATTATTCGCGCCCAGAATCCATTCCCTGATCCTTTCAAAGTAGAAATCTATTGGAGGCCTAACCGCCTCCATACAGCTAGGATCCTCCATCTCTGAGCCCTGTCTCGCTAACTCATCAACAACTTCATTGCCGTGCGAAAGTCGATTGAAAAAATGGACTCCAACTAATAGCGATGAAATGAAAAAATCTTGGGACTTCTAATACGGATGGGTCTTGTACGACTTGGAAGTACCCCATCATACTGGTCTACAAATGACATTTATAGAAACAGTGTAGCTCCTAAGATAATGTCGCGGAATCGCTTCGAAGTAATGCTAGCGAATATTCACTTTGCCAACAATGAAACCATTCCAAAAGGGATTAGGATTGGAAAAGTGCAACCACTTATATATATCTTGGAAAAGAAATACAAAGAAATTCTATACCCAGGCTAATGTCGGCTATACAAGTTCAGTGCTCATGTCTGGCATTGCGTAAAAGAAAAGTGTGCCACCTACTATACATGTAAACTGTTAAACCCTTCGCCAGTGGTGGTAGAAGGAATACCTAAGATTTTCATTCCATTTATAATTTGTACAATATTGATAATAGACCCTATAAAGTATATAAATTCTTGCAAGTACCAAAGTTGATTTAACTATGTATGTCTATCCGTTGAAATGGGATTTCCGAATATCCCATATGCGATGGGCAGCAGGTGCTTATATATTAATCTCACATATAGTCCAGCATTGTTTGCTACTGCAATTCAGCCTGATCAGTCTACAAATGGCTAAAATTGAGCAACAAATTACGACTGCCTCTAATTTTACCCATCAATCCCTTGCTGTTATTTTTTTGATATCTGGAGAACGGAAAGTCCCAAAGTTTATAAATAAGGTATAGGTATCTCGGTTATCGATACACAACATCCGACACATTATAGGCGAGGTTGGATAAGTTGGCGTGGCAATTCCCATACAAAAACATTGAAAAATTCCGTTATGGAGAACGACAAGAACCAAAGATTCCAAATTAAATACAAGCATCTTGACTATGAATGGGCAAACTCTGGGCGAGAATGCAGAAGTGGGCGTGGCACAAAATATATCTAGAGAACGGTAAGAGAAAAAGTGTCCAATTTTGGTCCATAGCTTAATTATCAATACACAACCTCTCTAAAAATAAATGGCCGTGGCACCTTCCGTACAAAGACATTAAAGATTTATGTTTTTGTGGAGAATGGTAAGAGCCAAAGCTCCTACATCAGATACATGCATCCTGGTTATCAAAACACAAAATCCAACAAAATGTGGGCGGGAGTGGAGAAGTGGGCAAGGTACAAAATTGATTTATTTTTATATAAAGAACGGTATTTATATAACTTTCTGTTCTTATCGCACCATAGAGAAGGGTATATAAGATTCGGCATAGCCGATTATGGCACTCTTTCTGGTTTATTTAAAATTTATAAGCGAAGAAGACAACATGTGCAAATAAAAAAAGAAAACAGTTTTTATTAAGATTCCTTTATGACGTGCTAAATTCCAAATTTTTATTTTTGAAAAATACACTGAAATTTATCGTTTTCCTTTTTTCCATAACTCAGGCGATTCTTTGAATAATTCTAAGAACCTTGTCCAGAATAGTTTTTCCGCACTCACTTTTGTTGTCAAGTCTAAAAAGACCGCTATAAATCTGGGGCTTATGGCTACATCGACAACTACTGCTCCATGTTCACAGCTGAAGCTTCGGCCTTATTGGCCTCTATTGAATACAAACGACTCAAATCATATTATCTGCACTGACAGCCTTTCTTCTATTCAAGCGATACAAAATACCTTATATGACTCTCTGGTCAACTCTCAAATCCGAAACATTTTTATAAAACTTTCTGAGAAATTTAAAATAATGTAGGTGCCTTCCCATGTTGGCATAGCAGGAAACGAATATGCGGATTCACAGGCTGCAGAAGCAAAACGAAGACCACTATTAAAATTCCCAACATATGAAACTCGAGATATTTTAAGTTCAGTCTACTCCCATTTGAAATCGGATTCTGAACACAGATGGTGTTCATATCAGCATAACTTCAAAAAATATAACCCAACCGGATCGAAACCTATATATCCCAAAAGCTGCTCTAGAAGGGAAACCAATATAATAGTACGACTAAGGAAAGGACACTGAAAAATAACCCATAAATATCTTCTCGAAAAAACTGCTCCTCCAAAATGTGAATCTTGCAATAGAGATCAAAATATCGTTCACATACTTGTTGAGTGCCCAACATACCATTCGTCCAGAATTAACATATTCGGTTTTTTATCTGACCTCTTAAAAGTTGTCAACGAAAAAAACATTAAATTAATTTGTAAATTTATCTTAGAGAATAGTCTACAAAATCGTATTTAATTTTTAACATTCAGTATCGAAGCCACGGTTGCTAGTACTCTTAGCTTAAGTTGGTTACAATAATTGTATTGATGTAATTAATAATAAATAAAAAATAAAAAAAAAAATCACCGCATTCGATATCGAGTAAACTATCGTATCTTTCTGCATACAATAGACACTGACGTATCAAGTGAAAACTCGAAAGATGCAATATCTTTTTATACTCGATATCGAATGCTACGATACATTTGATTCGATATCGAGTGTTATGATACTAAAATAAAAAATTCTCTCAATTTTGCTCGATATCGTATGCGGTGATTAGTCCCCTGAACATTTTAACCATACAATGCACAAGTTCACTGTACAGCTTTAAAACCTTAAGCGAATATTTCACTTGAGTTGATTTTGCTCAGTTCACTGGCCATAATAGTCAAAAGAATGCAACACACTCCACAAACGTACAGAATAAAGCTCGGAACTTGTGCAATATATGGCCGGCATAACCTATTAGCAAATAAGTTGTTTTATACAGTTTTTAAAATTGTGTTCGTATTCTGAATTGCATTCTTTTAAGTGTATGCCTCAAATACATTGTATACTTAAAATATTTAACTACATATATGTGAACAATACTTACTTGCTCCTTTATATGGCTTTAGAAATGTCTTAATAATATTTTAATAAGTGTAGAGCAGGGATGGACATAAAAAATGGCTTTTAAATAAAACCAGTAAGTTAATCATTGAGTTAGGTCGAACTTTATTCTTAGATTGTGATATACATTTGCACATACATAAATATGTTTGTATGTATATTTTTGCCACAAATTGAAATAAAAATCTGCACATATATCAAAGGTATAGATTTATTCACTCGCTACCTTTAACCGTAGAATCTACGACGTAGAGACTTAGTAGTCCAAATTTTGATCCAAAAGTATTTTGCATTCTTAAATACATATGACTACTCTTTTTGATAATATTTGAAATAGTGTACATCAGTGCGAGGGTCCATGTTTGATTCTCGCCAGAGATGAAGGGCTAAAGTTCTAAGTTACTATGGCTTATTTAATTTAGTTAGAATAAAAGCCTTAATAAAAGGTTCATAGTAACATGTTCGTTTATTCCCCCTTTATCCCCGCAGTCTCTTTATAATCAACACGGCGAAGCTACGTATTAAATATATCTCTCAATTTATTAATGAAACTGATCCCCTTATAGTTATGTGTGACTTTAATTTGCCTTTAGTATCATGGAAATATGTGCCTGAGGATAAATATTATGTTCCTGTTTGACTAAGTGACAGTTCAAAGGATTTTATAAACATCTAATATGACACAGGTCTTTTTTAAATAAATGGAGTAAAGAATGATTTTTCAAAAACTCTTGATTTAATTTTGGTAACAAATAGAGATGACTGTTTTGTTATACGCACAATCCCTGTACATATTCCTGAAGATCAATTTCATCCTGCTATTGAGTTAACCATGAACCTCCCATCGGAACACAATTTGCCACCGTCTACCATTCATGAAAAAGTTTTTGCATTTACACAAACAAACTACCTGCACTAAATGAATTAATTGTAAATGTAAACTGGAATAGTATTTTATCATATTACTCTGAAACAAAGAGATATTGATGACATATTTGATGTGCTATACAATAACCTTTATGCTTTTATGGATTTATGTATTCCAAAATATAGAATGAAATCCGAATCGGGCCCACCTTGGAATAATAGGCAACTAGCTTGGGATAAAAAGAATAAAAATAAATGCTACAAAATATTCAAACGTTCTGGATCTTCTGTTAATTATTCAAGATATGCTGTAAGTCGAGCTGAATAAACGAGAGTAAATAAATTATGCTATGCACTTTACTTAAATAAAATCAAAATTAATATAAAATATGATCCGAAATCATTCTATAACCTTATTAATGCAAAAAAAGAAAAAACAACTGGTTATCCTGCAGTGATGAAATTAAATCAAAATGAATCTTGTGATGTAACCTGTATAAGTAATATTTTCGCTGATTTTTTCTGTACAACTTATTCGAATGCTGCATATGATAAAACTTGTATTTATCCGTTTTCGTTAGCAGAAAATCGTGCTTTCGATAACCAAACTCTTGCAAATGGTCTAAAAAAGCTTAATTGCTCTTATAAATATGGTCCTGATAAAATTCCGAGTAGTATTTTGATAACGGCTTTTGATAAAGGCTCCTGAACGCCTTATCTATTCCTTTAACTGTATTGTATAATACATCCATTAAATTTGGGTATTTTCCGAACATTTGGAAGGAATCGTCTATTGTTCCATTGTTTAAGCCTGGCACTAGATCTGATATTGAAAATTTTGGTATTGCAAAACTTAGTACTATACCTAAACTTTTTGAAAAATAAATAACAGAATTTTAATATTATCAAGTCTCAAAAATTATATCTTCATATCAACATAGATTTTAAAACAGCTGCTCTACCCCAACATATCCTCTTCAACTAGCAATTGCAATTAATCGTGGTTTTTTCATAAGGAATCAAAAAGATGCTATCTATACTGATTTCAGCAAAGCTTTTGTTTAAGTCAATCATAATCTTTTTGTTAAGAAACTTCAATTGATTGGGTTTACAGATTTGACCTTAAAGTAGATTTAATTTTTTTTTTATTTATCGAATAGGGTCCAAGCCGTCCTTTTTAATAAAACGTTTAATAGAAAAATCAATGTGCCATCAGGAGTACCCCAAGGCAGCCAACTTGGACCTCTATTGTTCCTGCTTTTTATAAATGATTTGCCTCGAGTTATACAATTTTCAAATGTTCTTATGTATGCTGATGATGTAAAAATTTGTTTAACTTACAACCATGTGTTAGATCATCAACGCCTTCAAAATTATCTAGATTGTATTTATGGATGGCGTGAAGCAAACTTAATGGAGCTAAATTTAAAGAAGTGTAAACTAATGTTTTTTTCAAGAAATAATCCAGCTACAGTGTATTACTTCCTAGGAGGTATTCAAGTTGATACAGTTGTAATCACTATTCAACTTTTACAGTATATTATTGATGGTCTGGGAAGTGCTATAATATATACAACCATCTACTCCGGGTACGTATTACTAAAACTCTAGAGCCGCTGGACCGATTGGCACCAAGCTTGGACAATATATTAGTTAAGACTGGATTCAGGTTTCCATAAAGTTGAATCCCGAAAGGTGGCACTGCTGTCGTGATATTTGCAACTTTTTAATTTATTGTACGATTTGGCTGAAATTCACAAAATATATTTATTAAACAAAAATTTCCTGATAAAATATTGACCCGGTAGATAACGCTGGTGTCAAATTTATAACAAAATTCTTCAGTATTTAAATGTTATTTGGAAAATCTCAGGCAGTGCTGGGACCAAACAGCTAGTTTTTGTTTTTGTTTAGTTTTTTCAATATAAGAAACAACGTTTGGGAGATTCAGTGGGTTGGCTGTGGTGCCACTGAAAGTCAAATAGTCGTAGCCCTCCTAACAAGGGTACCTCGGAAAAAAGTTTTTGGCTTTTAATTTTAGATAGAATCATTAAATTTTTACATCTAATTTTGTGAGATATCATTGCATAAAATAAACCTTTGGAAATTAACATTTTGTGCAGCGTGGAGCATTTATTTAGCCATGTTGCACATTGACGATTTTCATTGCGTGTTTTTCAATACAATTTCGAATCAATAGCCACAGGAAGGTAGCAACGACGATGAGCCTGCAGCATCCCGGGGAAAATTTCCTTACGGATGGTTTTATTTGTCATTAGTGAGAGCTACTCATGTTATCGTATCGTTCTACACGATTGCCATTGGCTTTTTTCATGTTTTAAGTTGCCAATTCTACGCCAAGTAATGTCAAAAAATAACGAGCAATTGAGCTTTCTTGGCACTTGGATTGAGGCTACAGAATATACAAAGTGCAGCCAAAGCAGCCACGTTGACCGTGCCAAAAAAAAGAGGCCCAAGGGCAAGCTAAATTTCGCCACCATTTTCTGATTGCTAGTACGAATTTGGGATTTAACCAAATTAGAAATTCTTGAATCAAGCACAGTTTTGAGATTAACTTTTACTTAATTAAATTAATTCCGGTTTCGATTTACTTCATATACGGGGCGCTTGAATAATCCGTACTTGAATCAAGCATTCTGTACTTGATTTAAAGAAATCCGTACTGCTCGTACTATTGATATCGATTTGGTTTCATTAACATAAAAACGTACGGATTGATTTTTATTTTCAGCCTAAGGTTAATATAAGCAATAAGACATTTTAATCGATCGTTACACTGAAAAATGGTTCTACAACCAATACTTTTTGTTACAACCATTACAATATGTTACGCTTAACTGGCATCAGAGCCGCATACATTCTTCTACCGAATTTATTCTCTTGTTCTTAACTCATTTTTACAGCAGATCTTTTTATTTAATTAAAGTCCATAACAAAGTTCTTTAAATCAATCAAATATCTTAACAGTTTATTGCCTTGAACAATAATATTTCATTAATTCTTTTTCTTCCTAATAAAACCATAAACCTTTTTTTTAACGAAAAACAATCATAACGAATTGAAACATAAAATTTCAATCTTGAAATTTAAATAATATTCTCAACATTATCGTTTCTAAACAATTTGTCAAGTGATAATAAATTTAAAAGTGTTTCTTACATGTTACCTTTTTCATATAGAAAATTTAAATCGAATTTGTTTTAGGTTAAAAGTTTAATTCCCAGAATACAAAACACATTATTACTACCATTTAATGATATGTTCACTTAATAAAAAAAAAGAAAAAAATTAATGTTAGAAATATCTAAAACGAACAAAAAAAGACATGACATTACACTTAATAAATTAAAATCGTGATCAAATTTAAAAATGAGACAAAATAGGAGAGGACAATCAGAGACGACAACAATTGTGGCTTAATGATGACATGGCTTAATCATTTCTTTTTCTAGATTTTATAGTTTTTTATAGAATGTGCATTTTACACGAATCTAACGCCTGGCTTATGATCAAACTCTTTTTTTTTTCATTTTGTAAAGAAATAAACTTTATCTATGACCTTTTCTTATAATAAAAAAATTGTCTATGTTTTTTGTTATAACAAAATGAAACAGAAAAAACAAAAAAAAAAAAACGTCTTGAAATAAATGACCTGTGTTAAAATACCACTTGATATTAGATCATAAAATATGTAACAGTTTTAATTTTATATTTTTTGGGTATTTCAAAACATAATAAAAACGTTAACATTTTTGCTTTCAAACATTTTCAATCGGATGACATTAACTATGTATGGCACGATGAACGATTCTATTATCTTTCAAATACATACATTTAGACTCAATAAAATGTGTTGACAACACACCACCTGTCTGTAACTATTTGGGGCCTTAATAAAATTGGGGTTTTTTTTTCAAATGAAAACCTACAAATGCACTCAACATTTTTGTCATTTCAAATTATTTTTTAGTTTTTAATTAATTTTCCTTTTTTCTATACCCACACAACAATAAAGGAGAAGGTATTTTGGGTTTGTGCTGATGTTTGTTACACCTTGTATACCTTATAATATTGTTCTTAAAAACATCTTTTAGTATACCGATCGACTTAGAATCAGTCTCTGAATTTATCTAACGATGTCCTTCCGTCCAGGTGGCAGCCAAAGTAAAAGCCGCAATTTTGGAGATAATTGAATAATATTCGGAGGCATATAGAAAATAAAATAATTCCATAATTCTACAAAGACCCCATACAAGCTTCTTGCTGAAAAAGAGTCTTTGGGTCCATAAACCATCTTGTAATGTTGGAATCAGATATAGGCCTTAATCATGTAAAACGCAACGCCAAAGAATAACATTGAAAGCACAAACAATGTCATAAATAATTTGTAATTTTTTTGTTGCTTTCTACAGAAATTCACATTGCGTTTTAAAATTTCAAACGCTGCATAGCTTGTGGCGCTGAACATTTTAAAACGGTACATGAATTTCTGTTGAAAGCAACAACACAATTACAAAATAGTTATGACATTGTTTTTGGTTTCAATTTAATTCTCTGGCGTTGCGTTGCATTTTACATGATAAGGGCCATAATTTGGTCCAAAAATTTTTCAGTTCAATCTCGATTATCTTCCCAAATTTTTTTAGAATGGGTCCATATTTGACCATAGCTCCAATACAAATACTACTCCCGGAAATAGCTTTTAATGTCATGACTTTCTTATAAATGTTGGTATTGACATAAAAATTGGCGACAATAAATTCAACCGCTATGTATATGTATGTCTTGACGCTATGCTGGTAGGTCCAAAATTAACCATAGGTCCGGTATAAACCTCCTTCCCAAAAACATTTAAAGGCCAACAAATCTCCTATAGAGGAAGATATCTAAATAATATTCGGCACAAGGAACTTTTACATGAATCTTAATCTTATGACATAATTTTCTTCCGGCGGGTCCATAATTTCCCGTGGGTACACACTCAAGAATTTATTTTTAAAGGCTTTCGAGTAGGGTATAATATCATCATAGTTGATCGATTATACTTTTTTACTTGTTTATTCTTTAGAAACTGCTTTTAAATGCTTCTAGTTTAATTTTAAAAAAGAAATTTGTTAACTTATTTACCAAGGAATTTTTTTTTAGAAAATCTTCTATCTTAAAAATTTATTTCCTTACCAAAAAAAAAAAAAAAAAAAAATTAAAAACGAAACACAAATTACAACAACAATGTGTGATGATACATTTTATCTTAATAGAAAGCAATAACAACATAAACGAGAATCAAGAAAAAAAAAATTCGAAATTGGTATAAAAACATAATAGAGTAGTTGTGTCGTAGAAGAGTATCGGTATAAGACATTGTTTAAGTTACTACCAGCACACACTACTCTACCATTTGCTTCTTCCTTACAAAATATGGGTATTGTAAGTTATGGGCAACACAAAAAATGGAATGGTAACACATCTTCATACCGAAAACTAAAACAAAAAAAAAAAAATGAAAATAATGTACGAAATAGAAATAAAAACAACAGAAAAAAAACAACAAACATAATAAACTTGTTTTACAAGTCTATTAGAGTTTAGTAAAAATTCTTTATATCTAAGTTCTCACATAAATTGAACCGGTGATGGGGAAGTTATGGCACGAATTGGCATACTGTAAGTAAAGGAAATTAAAAGAAAAAATTTGACAGCGGCGGTCCCAAAAAGCCCCAATAAAAATTTATCATTTAAAAAAGTCCATGCTCTCTCTCATTTTGTCATAATCACCTTTCTCTGATATGAACATGCCCTAAAATCGGATGTGAGGCATAATTCGGGAAGCGGAAATACCAAAAATATATTTTGCCCAAATTTCTTCATACTTGGCATAACTATAGTTCTACTAGATATGAATGTGTGTGCCAAATATTTGTTTTTTTTTCATGTTTTGTTTTATGTTGCCGTTTTTGAAAAAGGGTTTTTCAATTATCGATTCGAACTAGAAAAAAACTAAAACAAAAAAAATTAAGGGAAGTGATTGTTATAGGAAATCGTTTGATCTTATCAAAAAAAAAAAAAAAAAAAAAAAATCGTCAGTAAAACCGGACATGACCAATTAATTTTTTTTTTTAAAAAGATCAAACGATTTCCTATAAGGATTACTTATCTTAATTTTTTGGTTTCAGTTTTTTCTCGTTTTTTCTAAGAAACGATATTTTAGAAACCCCCTTTTTCAAAAAGCAGCAACACTTTAGCACTTCATAAGGCCAGGAATAGAATAAAGTAGTTGTAGTAGAAGCTGAAGCGTACGAACCCCCTGTAGCGCAACGAAATTCGAAATTTCGAACTTTGCGTTTCAACTTCCACGGCTACTATAAATACGTCTTCTGTTGACTCTATTTTCAAACAGCCGTTTTTAACTTTTCACAGCTTGCAGCACTATTCGTAACGCTGTACTACAGCGACTGTTATGTTCCCTACTTAACTCACAAATGAGCATCATAAAAAAATATATGGCACACTCATTCATAACTACTATTACTAAAGTTATCCCTAATATTAAGAAAGTTGTTTAAAAATTTTTTTTGATATGTCCACTTCACGATTATTGCCTCATGTGCAAAATGTCCCAAGTAGCATGACTGTATGAAACACAGCGTCGTCATCACGTCGCTGGTCTCCAAATCATCGAATTGGGATCAAAAGAAGTTGGTAATAAGCGACATATAGCAACTTAACTAACAGCTACATAAAAGTAGCCAAGTTTAAGTGTGAGAGGGGCTGACTTATTGTGAGCGGCGCGAAAATTACTGCTTCGGATTCTCCTGCACACTGTTACTATTGTTAACTTAGGCAGTGGACTAAAATTCATACACTAAACCAGGATTGTGAACTATTTCTGATCAAAAAGCGCCGTGCCCCCAATCAAAAAGCGCTATGTTTAATCTACATAAAAAACTTAATGAAATGATTGACAAAAAAATCTTTTTTAAAAAAATATGTGAAACATAAAGATTTTAAAACGCTAAATTCAAAACCGTTTTTAGTATTTTCTAGCATGTCTAGTTTTTTATGGGCTAGACTAATGGTGTTTTCTTTTCTACAAAAAAAAAATACCACCAGTCTTTCCGACTAGAGATGAGCGATCCCGTGATTTTTTAAGATCATCGTGATTAGTGAATTTGATTTAAAAATCACTGCTCCTTTAAACTGTGATTGTGATCACGGTTTATGAGTTTTCTGTTCTTTTATATCAATTGCGGCCAAGCTATATGGCAATGCGCGAGCTTTTGCAAGAGCTTTTGTAAGCACTTTACAAAGAAACAACAACAAATAGTAAGAGCTTTCAAATCTGCTTACTTTCATATACATACATACTTGAACAAATAAATTTTGGAATAAAAAAATTATAATAAGATAGAAGAGAGAATGAAAGGAACAGCAATATCATTCGACATTTCATTCAAAAAACGCTACTACCCACACAAACAGTGAAATATCATAAATTTGTGTATGTAACAAAATACAAAAAGAACGACTTAGAAAGTACCTGTTACTTGACAAATTTGGTCACAACTGTGATTCGTGATTTTTCTGTAACAGCGATTAAAGCACATGTACAGAAATATCGCTCATTTCTATTGCCGACCCTGTAATAATGCAATTGTTTATTTGACGAAAATAAAACACAAAATTAGATCGCCCTGTTTTCACCAGCTGACAAAAAGTTTTTTCTTCAAAATATAAAAAAAAAAAATATACATAAAGCAAAATTTGTTAATAGATTGATATTAAAGAAATAAATAAATGAACAAAATTAATGACGAAATTTCAATTTCTTTAGTTTGTTATACCCTCCACCACCACTGTGGTGAATGAGGGTATACTAAGTTTGTCATTCCGTGTGAAACTTTTTTATTATACATCTAAGACCCCATAAAGTTTATATATTCTGGGTCCTTGAGTAATTCTAAGTCGATTTAGCCATGTCCGTCTGTCTGTCCGTCTGTTGAAAACACGCTCACTTTCGAAAAACGCAAAAGAAAAGAACAAACTTGGTCTCAAATTGCTTGTAGTTATCCTAAGCAGTTTGGGATTGAAATCCAGCAACATCGGCTTAGTAGGCTCATAGGTATGAATCACAATGTGGAACCACTACCCAAAAAAAATTGATAATTTTGATACAAAAACTAACATAAATGGCGGAATAATGCACGGAATGACATAAAATTTTGCACGAATTCGCTCTATACGACTACAAATCATACTGCTAAATTTCGTGAAGATCGGTCCATAATTTACCATAGGCCCCATGTAAACCCTTCTCGTTTAGTTTTACGTACGCCTAAAACCGCAATAAATAACGCTATCATACTTAAATTTGGTATTTCACAGTTTTATAATACGTCAAATCACACTGTAAAATTTTTTGAAGATCGGTCCATAATTTACACTAGGTCCCACATAAACCCTACTCCCGGAAAACAGTTAAGTACGATTAAAACCGTAAAAAATAACGCTATCATATTAAAATTTGGTACGTCACAGTTTTATAGGACCAGAAATCACACTGTAAAATTTTTTGAAGATCGGTCCACAATTTACACTAGGCCTCATATAAACCCTACCCCCGGAAAACAGTTTATTGCGCCTAAAACCGCAATAAATAATGCTAGCATACTAAAATTTGGTACGTCACAGTTTTATACGACCAGAAATAACTCTGTAAAATTTTTTGAAGATCGGTCCATAATTTACACTAGGCCCCATATAAACGCTACTCCCGGAAAATCGTTTAGTACGCCTAAAACCGTAATAAATAATGCTCTCATATTGAAATTCGGTACGTCACAGTTTTATAGGACTAGAAACCACACTGCCAAATTTCGTGAAGGGTGGTCCATAATTTACCCTAGGCCCCATATAAACCCTACTCCCGGAAAACCGTTTAGTACGCCTAAAACCGTAATAAATAATGCTAGCAAATTGAATTTCGGTGCGTCACAGTTTTATAGGACTAGAAATCACACTGCCAAATTTCGTGAAGATTTGTCCATAATTTACCATAGGCCCCATATAAATCCTACTCTCGGAAAATAGTTTATTGCGCCTAAAACCAAATAAAGCCCACTTTTGGATTTATAGATATTGCGGTGTAATTTTTTACTTAAATTCATATGGCAAGAAAAACTATCATGCAAATTTGTGAAATTTACTGTTAACGCTAA
This sequence comes from Pollenia amentaria, assembly GCA_943735925.1. Classification (NCBI taxonomy): domain Eukaryota; kingdom Metazoa; phylum Arthropoda; class Insecta; order Diptera; family Polleniidae; genus Pollenia; species Pollenia amentaria. The sequence continues at coordinate 201,908,126 of OX031009.1, read as the reverse complement.
AACTAATTACACTGCTGTATTGGAATTTATTCTAATTTATTTTTTGTAATACCAGAAATCAGTCTTCAGAATTTTGGGATGATTTGTCCATAATTTACCACAGGTCCAATACAAATAACGCTCCTAAAAATCATTTTAGTCCGGCTAAAACTGTTACGAATAATGATATTTTACTCAAGCCAGTTCAAAGTTCTTACAAGAAACGAATAACATTTTCTAATTGTCGGTCAATAATTTAATTCAGGTCTAAACCGCAACCAATTTTAATGCTGACGTTCGTTTTTGTGAAGCTTAGTTAATAATATATATGTATTTATCATATAGAACCCACTCCTGTCGGTGGAGGGTATCAAAGATTCGGCACAGCCGAATATAGCACTCTAACTTGTTTTTTATTAAATATGTATGTAAACAAGAAAATACTTTTGCCAGATTGCTGATTTATTAACACCAAGTTTTTCAGATTTCTTGATTTGACGTTTTTTTTTCAAAAACAATTTTATAACACCGAATCCACTTAAATTTTATATCACTGACAACCTATCATTAACAATGTAATGCTTTCTTATGTTTTAACTATTAAATAATAGAAAAAATAACTATTTAAATTTTAAATTTTTACTGTCCTGATTAGAGGCGATTTTTTTCCAACTTCGTCTAGCAACCCTATATATAAACAGAAGCAATATTTTTACAGGGCATTATCAACACTGTCGATTTATATGGTGCAATGCCTTTTGCCATTATTAAGGGTGCATTTTTTAGAAAAAAAGCCACCTTTTTAGAGAGCGAAGAAATATAGGGACTCATTTTATAAATCCCTTCACCTTGCGTAAAAAAATTTTTCATATAAAATTTTTTAAATTTTTAAAAATTTGTATGAAAATATTTTTGAAGTGAGGTGAAGTGTTTTACAAAATTACCCCCATAATTTACATGAAATAAAAAGCAAAATAACATCAAAAAAGATTTATAATACAAAGAAACACTTAACAAACAATTTGAAAATTCTTGAGTTCTTTAAAATTTAGGTATAAAAATGAGTCTTCTTTATAAAAAAACCAAATAAAATATTTGGATCTAAATTCCTATTCGAAGAAATCCCTATAAGCTATTGGGGTATAGCCGCGATAATTGACTTTGTTTCATTAAAACGTTTTTTAAATATCACTAGAGTTTTTTTATTCCCGCACTTTTTGGATTCCCGGGAAAGCGGGAAATAAAAATCAAATTCCCGGGATTCCCGCCCAAAATTGTATATTTATTTATTTACTTATTTCTCCAATGAAACTAATATTTCCTATTGGCTATTACGCTTAAAAGAATTAAATCTAGCATCTATTATATAACAAAAACCTAAAAAATTTAAGATTCAAATTATTTAAAGACACTTAAGAGGTTATATTGATGCCAATAGGATAATAGAAATCAATATACGTATATACATTGTCAAATTCAAAGCTTATTTGCATAATTAGAATGAAAGTATTAGTCTTACGCGAATAAAAATTCTGGAAGGGTGATTAGGAACTAAAAACTCAACATTACGAAGTAGGAGCTCTGAAACAATTTTACCGTTTAACAAATTTAATAACATATTTTTTACAATTTTATAACCCTTAATCAGCAGTGGTGTATGAAGGTATACTAAGTTTCATTCAATGTTATATTTTTTTAATATTCATCTTAGGTCCCATAAAGTATTTTTATTATTAGTCCTTTATTAATTCTAAGCCGATTTTGCAATTTGGGTGTCAAATTGTCTCTAGATCTTCTAGGCTGTTCGGGATTGAATTACAGCAGAATCGCTTCAGTAGGAAAAAAATTATGCCCCCAAATGTGGAACTACCTCCCTAAAAACTCAACTAAAACTAACATAAATTTTTTGGCGAAATGCACACTTTTCTACTTTTATTAGGCTCAAAATCACTTAAAATGCCGCATTTGAAGCACAATCCAGTAAAACTATTTAATACGCCCTTAACCGCACAGCTTTATAATAATGTTGTAAAATTAACACTTCAATTTGCTAGGACAAGAAATAAAATTTCGTGATGAAAGGTCCTTAATTTATCATAGGCCCAATATAAAGCCCATTCTCGAAAATTAGTTTAAAGGCCTTAAACTGTAGAAAAATTAAATATTGTGGTGAAATTAAGTTGGATAAAGCAACTAAAGACACAAGTCTGACATAAATTTACTAAAGTTTTAAAAAAAGATTTTCTTCAAAATTTCCCGGGAAAGCGGGAATTGAAAACAACTGAAAATCTCGGGAGTTCCCGGGACGAGAAAACCCGGGAACAAACTCTAGATATCACTCATCTTAGGAAGTATTGCTAAAGGCTCAACATTTTGATAGTTTTGATTTAAAAGAATCATTTCTTTCTTTTCTTCTCTTTAGGCTTAATGTTGGCAGGATTACCAAAAATACTTGCTAACTTTAACCCAAGTTGCGCCCCTTATATTGCCCACAGCAGACCTTCTGACAAAAAAAAAAAAAAAAAAAAACACTAAATAAGACAACATGTAACTTTATACACCGAACAAATTCTTTTGTTTTATACGTAAAATATTTTTCTTTTTTCTGTGAGTATTTTATGAAAATAGATATTTTTGTTATTATTATTTTTTTTTTTTTTTTTTTTTTTTGCTATTTTTCAAGCATATAAAGAAAGATTTCCTGCCATACAAAGTGTATACAATTTCTAAAAACAAAGTAAGAAAACAAAAAAATTTATTTAAATATTTTATTATAAACATTCAGAACTAAACTTTTTTTTCAACATTCAGTTACATTCAGAGTAAAATGTTATGAAATAAATCTACATATAAATTACTTTAAACAAATATTAGAAAGAATTCCTGAAAAATAAAATAAAACGTAATGGAAATAATAAAGCAAAATTTTACATTTTAACAATACAATTTTACAACAATAGAATAAGAAATATCGTTATAATATGTATGTTTGTATGTATAGTATGTACATTGTTCATGATACTTTTTACAGCAGTATCAAATTACTTTTAAGTAAATAAAAAGTCTAACCAACATAATTGAAGTGTGATTAGAGAATTTGCTCGGAGATAATTCCTGTGGGTTGGGAATATTTTAAATAAATCCTATGAATATTAAAGAATTTAACTTTTCTGTCATTTAAAAATTTGCTTGCGTAACAAATAATCTCTCTAGGCCTCGTTGTTCAATCCAATTGCAGAATTTTTAAGTAAACCAAAATCTTATTATTTTTAAAACTTTCACCACAAGTGGGACTTACACAATATTTGTCTTTGACCACTTAAAGTATATATGTAAGTATCTAATATCGAAAAAATTCAAAGGCGCCAAAATAAACTTCTTCGTATAATCACAGCCGCCCCCTGGTATGTTAAAAACTCAAACATTCATAAGGATCTCAACGTGCCATTAGTAAAAACTATGATTACAAAATATGCAGTAAAATATTTAAAAAGACTTGAACAACACCCAAATCCTTTAGCTCGAAATATTTTAAATCATAGCGGCCACACTCGCTTAAGAAGAAGAGACACTGCAGCACTTACTAACTAGATGAGAAATAAACACCTATATAAGTGAACAGAACCCGTGATGAAGAAAATTTTTGTCTGGCACTGGCAGGACATAAATAAAGTATTAGGTTAAGATTTGATAAATTATTGTTAGTTCATATTAAATATATGAAGATTCAATAAATAAATAACGAAAAAAAAAAAAAAAAAATATGTAAGTATGTCTGTAGGCTTAATTTCTTGGCCAGCCATAAAGAAGACAGCTCAATTGGGCCCTTCATTGGTCCCTTTGTGATACCCAAGACAATGTTAATCCTACAGAGCAGTTACTCAATAGGTGTCACGGCATATTTCAACCCAATCGTTTTCCAAATGAAAAGAAGAGCACCCAAACAGACAAACAATTGTAACCCTAATGTCCTAACAGTTTCTTTTTTCCCCTTGTCATAACAACTTATGCAGCAGTTATTGAATAACAGACCCATCTCCTCACATGAGTCTTTACTGGCCAGTGCCCAGTTATCCCCAAGATCAGCACCATGATCTATTCCCTATTAAAACACAGTAGAGAACATGCTCTCCAAAAGGCCCTGGCTAAGAATCATGTAGACTTACGAGCCCATAAGACTCGGTCTGAGTAAGTGACTTGCAGTAAGTCATTGAAAAGCCAACAAATAGATCTATAAATCTATCATCTATGGATTACTACCTCATCTGCAATTTGGTTACTAAGGGCACACGGACTGCCGGAGTGCCCTTGCTTGTTTTTTCAGCGTAGAAGGTGATTGGTTTGTTGAAGCAGGTCCTAGGATAATGTGGCTGCCATCAGTCGTTGGTGAGAAAACCTTGCTAATATTTGATTCCTGCCTGACCTGTGCCATGATGTTGTCCTTTATTTCAGGTCAATGGACTTCTTAGATGGACTTTTTTTTACAACTCGAAAACCATGATGAAAAAGTTTCTTCCTCTGCCAGGGATCCCTAATCCCTATATAACTGATGGATTTTATTGTTGCTCTTTAACATTAAATAGGTAAATGTTTTTGAATATTGGAAGTAAAAAATTATTAATAGCCGATATATCGCTCATTTGCTACAACGTTGCTCGCACCACTCAGAAAAATAACAACACCTTCTCTTCAAATTGGGAAAGTAATAAAGACACAAAGATGAATTTTAAACACAATATAAAGAAAAACATCGCGAGAAATTTCATTTTTGAGCTATAACGCCGTTGCAGCAAATGACCGATATAGACAGATAACTTTATTTTTCTTTGCTAGGAAGACGATTTGGTCAAAATATGTTTTCGGTATTAACAGTACCAAATGGGTTCATGATTACACCAGTCTCTAATACAAGTGTTCTCGGGAAATAAGATTTTGGGACGATAGAGACCGTTCGAAATAACACAAGATAGTGGTATTTGTGTTCAATATTCTTTTTATGAAAACTTCTTTTATATTGAAAATATAACAACTATTTTTACTTGTCCACATACAAAATTCTTCGAAATAAGGATAATAGGAATAGTACACTCAGAAAATAACCTAAATTATTTTCAAATCGACAACCAGGGTTTTCTATTTAGTTGAGTGAAAACACGTGAGTAAATTGTTGAGTTGTGAGAAAATGCAAAAGTATTCTAAATTTGAGCAAAAGAATCAAAAGTTGTTTTAAAATAAACATCTCCTTCATGCTGAATATGTTAAACGGTGTAATTGTCTAAGAATTCCCACATCGTAAGGATGTGTTTTCCAAGCATTGTATTCCCCTAAGACTTCAATACTTTCGGTATAATTATGCAAATTTTGATCCTACTCGCAGAATGAGCTCCGAATTTAAGAATTTGTATACGTATTTATATTAATTTCACTGATCCTATTGGCGCCAAAAATAACCTCTTAAATGTCTTAAGATTAATTTAATGGTAAATTTTTCGTTTTATGTTATGTAGTAAGGTATCTAGATTTATTTATTTTATTCGGATAAGCAACAATAGCTTGATTGGTTGGTGAACGTGACTGCCTGAAAAAAAATATAGAACCAATTTAATAGAATATCAGGACTAGACTTTACTTTGATATAAATATCATCATATATTTACTAAGAATATTTCTCCCACAAAAAAAGTTACTTTATTAAGCCCGTCATGTTCAAGAATCTGACCAGGGTACCCAAGCGAGTTGTAAATACTGCCGCGAGGGAAAGCTAGTTTGAAACTAGCTTTTTCTCAACAATAAATTTCAGTGTTTTTATCAAAAATAAAAATTGGGAATTTAGCACGTTATAAATAATTCTTATTAATAATAAACTTTGTATTCCCGAAAATAACTTTTAATAATAATTTTGCATGTCACCTTTTCCCTTTAGTACGTGACAGATGCGATAATTCAAGGGATACCCAATCTGATCGCATGTTCTCCGATGTCCCGATATCAGTAATAGAGATATCAGTCTCGAAATATCATTTATGTTTTAGCTCAGCTGTTGTGACGATGGCTTCTCCTTAATCATGGGGCATAATTGACTAACAATTCTGCATGTGCTTAAAGCTAAGCCATCTCCTTTCAGCACTTTGAAAGCAGTATCTGGAGATGTCTCCTTTGAAAGTCCTGAGCGTTGCCGCGGCCAACATCGGATTCGACATGCCTAAGGGAGATTACGCTCTAGCTATATTACCCACTTGTTCGTTGCCAGAGTCATCTGTGCGTGGGAATCCATATCAGAGCAATTGACTCAGCTTGACTGCAGGTAGTGCGGCCAGACTGTCAACTATAATTTCAATATGTCAGCATGTGTCTCCGTCATGTTGTAAGCTGCACGCTGAAAATAACACTCTTGTTTTATTTTGAAGGTGAAAGGTCGATTACGAATGGCAACACAACTGAAGTCGAGTTGGCAGCAACGAAATTAGACAACGCCGCTCATGTTAAAGATACAAAATTGTTATTGTATTTTATAATTTAACAAAACCGATGTTACCTGATTTCGCTGCTGGAAACTCAACTTCAGATCAGTTGTCTTCCGTAATCGACCCATTAGATTGTAATTATAAGTACTTCATAGCATAAAAAAAAACAGGACTTTCGGGGATTATAAGACAAGTAGTCCAGTTTAGTTCCAGTTCAGTTCTAAGGTTGACTTTATATTCAGATAAAAATCGATTGTAACTCCCTGTCTACTTTCTTGTTAGTTCAGTAGATGACATTGTACTTTCTAGCAGTATTGTATAATATTTCATCTATTTTTACTTTTAAAAAACAATTTAAAACCAAATCTCTAGAGCAATATTAAAAAGAAAATTATTGAATTTCACCTTCAAAAAAATAAGACATGGAAAATGTATATCCAAATACTGGTTAAGAACTTTATGTATCTTATTACTTGCACTAGACTATTCGCCTTAAATACTCGTACCTTCAAAAAACTAAGATCTTTATTCTATGGCTTGTAAAAATAAACATCAATATCAAATTGATGATTTGATGCTGCTTGATTTTGTGTTTGTTGTATGACTACAACAAGTGTGGTTACCTGATTTCCTGTACTACAATAAACAGCACAACAACATTGTAATTTTATAGAAGAAGAAAAAAAAACTCCAACTTAAAGATACTGAAGTGGTTTCAATTCACAAGATTTCTTGCAATATTTTTAGTATTTAATGCGAATGCGAGTACGTTGAATGTTTGATTGTGCTATGTTTCCAAAGGTTTCATCTTTTAAGAGCGAGAGAAAGAGAGACCTGATATTAAGTAATCTTGATACACTTAATTGCTTTGGACGGTTTAGTTATAAAAAACCCACCAAACTGCAACTAGGAATTGAAAAAATTATACAAACCACCAACTTACACTTGGCAAGTCAGTTGTTGGTGGAAATTGTGTGTATTAAAAAAACAGAAGGCCTGCAAAAAATGTAAAATAAAATTGTTTAAGAGGATCTTACATACATATTTACGGAAAGTCAAAATGGACAGACAAACCGACATATTTATGTACTGGTTAAGACATGTATTTTTTTCAAAACAACAACATAATGCAACTTTAAACAACAATAAAAAATAAGAAGAAAAAACTATAAAATACCGAAACCGTATGGAGGCCAGGAATGAAGTTAAGACCTGTAATTAAGCGACAATAAGCGAGCTTAAGCAAATGTTTGTAAAAGCTTTGAATTTATGTTGTTTTGTGTGTGTGTGCGAAGTTTGTTAAGGCAGAAGTATTATAGAATTAAATCCTAATAAAAATTGGTAAGAACTAGAATAGAAATGCATTAAAACCCAACAAGCACTGAACTAGTACTAAGAGCTATAACTTTACTACAACTGCAGAATACTTAATTTATAAACTTAATTAAAGAACAAGAAGTAAACAAAAGCTTAAATAGAACTTAGCCAAATCTTTTCGTTCAGATTTGGCTAAGTTCTAGTTCTAGTTCAGAACAAGAATCGACTAGAACTGAACTAGAATTGAAATAGAACTGAACTAGGGTTTAACTAGAACTAAACTAGGGCTTAACTAGAACTGAACTAGAGCTCAACCAGAATTGAACTAGAACATAACTAGAATGGAACTAGAACTGAACTAGTACTGAACAAGAACTGAACTAGAACTGAACTTGAACTTGAACTGAACTGGAACTAGAACTGAACTAGAACTGAACTAGAACTGAACTAGAACTGAACTAGAACTGAACTAGAACTGAACTAGAACTGAACTAGAACTGAACTAGAACTGAACTAGAACTGAACTAGAACTGAACTAGAACTGAACTAGAACTGAACTAGAACTGAACTAAAACTGAACTAGAACTGAACTAGAACTGATCTAGAACTGAACTAGAACTGAACTAAATCTGACCTATAACTGAACTAGAACTGAACTGGAACTAGAACTGAACTAGAACTGAACTAGAACTGAACTAGAACTGAACTAGAACTGTACTAGAACTGAACTAGAACTGAACTAGAACTGAACTAGAACTGAACTAGAACTGAACTAGAACTGAACTAGAACTGAACTAGAACTGAACTAGAACTGAACTAGAACTGAACTAGAACTGAAATAGAACTGAACTTGAACTGAACTAGAACTGAACTAGAACGGAACTAGAACTGAACAAGATCTGACCTAGAACTGAACTAGAACTGAACTAGAACTGAACTAGAACTGAACTAGAACTGAACTAGAACTGAACTAAAACTGAAATAGAACTGAACTAGAACTGAACTAGAACTGAACTAGAACTGAACTAGAACTGAACTAGAACTGAACTAGAACTGAACTAGAACTGAACTAGAAATGAACTAGAACTTAACTAGAACTAAGCTAGAACTGAACTAGAACTGAACTAGAACTGAACTAGAACTGAACTAGAACTGAACTAGAACTGAACTAAAACTGAATTAGAATTGAACTAGAACTGAACTAGAACTGAACTGAACTAGAACTAAACTAGAACTAAACTAGAACTGAACTAGAACTGAACTAGAACTGAACTTGAACTGAATTTGAACTGAACTAGAACTTAACTAGAACTGATCTAGAATTTAACTAGAACTTAACTAGAACTGAACTAGAAATAAACTAGAACTAAACTGGAACTGAACTAGAAATGAGCAAGAGCTGAATTTGAACTAAATTAGAACTTAGTTCGAACTGAATTAGAACTCAACTAGTACTTTTTTTTTGTAAATTTTTTAATCTATAAAAAATTTAAAAAATAAATAAAAAAAGATGGAACTGAAAAAAGAACTGAACTGAACTAGAACCTAACTAGAACTGAACTTGAATGAAACTAGCACTGAATTAAACTAGAGGTAAGCTGAAACTTAATTAGACTCGAAAGAAATTTTGTGGATTCAAGCAGTTTTATTTAGTTACTTATTTAGGTGTATTATAAATCCTTACAGACTTAGGCTGGATTTTTAAGAGCTCAGTTAAAGTAGGTTTAGTTAATCTGAAAACAGATTTGTGCCGCCATTCCCAAGGTTCTATACGGAAAAGCTTAGCTTTGCTTAATATGCTTTGCTTTAATGTAATAATAAAAAAAATCACATTTCACAGACAACCTTAAACTAAGTTTAAACTAAATCCACATCTCAAAAATCCGGCCCTAGGATGCTAATAAACGAATTGACTGCATAAAGTATTTATGTACAAAATTACTTTTATTTGCTAATCGAAGTATGGAAAATATGACAAAGAGTTATAAAATTTGCACAACTTCGACGAAACGAGTTTTTGTTAGCGTAATAGATCTGTTTAGTAATTTAGTTCCGTTAGCTCAAAGTTACGAGTTTGCTTAATTGGAACAATAAAGTTTATTTTACGGAGTGGGAACTCAGAGCCAAATTCACCACAAAGCAATCCCAGTAGGAAAGAGAAACTCTGCATCAAACAGCGGCTTTTTGAAGTTGGCAGCTTAGCAAGGGCAATGAATTTCAGCCGAGCCTCGTAAACAGAAAATCAGAAGCTGCTTTTGCATCGATTCAATACGATTTTAATGAATGGAATAGTAAGGACACCATACAATAGATCTTCGATAGGCTAATTTAGGGCGCCGCGTTTTAAAGAGATTTTAACAAAAACATAAGAGGAGTCGCAGAACAAAACTTGCCTTTTTGATTATTTGAAAATGTTCGGAAATTCCAAATTATTTTTTTCACCAAAAAAATAATTTGATCTGACAAAAAACCCAAATCAGAAATGTTGACTGTATACTTTTTTTCAATATTTTTCGATTAACGTCAACAATCTAACTTTTTTTATTCGATAGAATGTCATAAGTTTACATTTTTTAATGCTTAAAAAAAAAATCTACTACAATTAACTCTTTCAAACTCCCTCTAAAAAGGCTGTTCCTTAATGTATTAAACTTCAACTAAGATTATCAATTGAAATTATTTACGAAGACCAGGCCAAGACAGAAAAAATCTCTAAAACTATACACAAAAATGTTTAAGAGAAAAGAGTGACTAAAAGCTGATTGCTAACCCAGATATGCATTGTCATTTGTTTAAAAAGTAACATATTTTAATTTGGCCTGGTATTTGAGCTTGATCTTTTATTTATTTGTGATTTCGTGTTTTATTTGATTCTTCCTCCTCGAATTTTTGAGCTGAATACAAACTCAGATTTATTATTTGGCATGTTTGAAATAAAAAAAAATGCAACAGCAACAAAACACGTGTGTCGTATAAATTCTACAAAATGTTTGTTGTTGATGCTGTAGTTGTTGTGATTTAAACAAGATGTTCATAAAAAATTATACCAGATTTAAAAAAAGACTTACTGTTCAGCGATTTTAATCTTAAAATAAAATAAAAAAGCTCTTTATTTAATACACTTTTTACCCTGGCGTTTCTTTGACTGGCTCCTTTTTTTTGGAGGCTCATAAATTTAGAAGTAAAAAGAAAATTTACAAAAATAAAACTCAGTATTTGCGTATAGGCAAATTTTCAAAACAACTGCTTTTTCGAAATTTTTATTTCTTTTTTGCTTTTATTGCTTTTTGAGAAATTATGTACTCTAAAGGCTCAGGTCATATTTCTTAAAAAAAATAAAGAAAAAACTGCCTTAAAGAGAATTTAAAAAAAACCAAAATTAAATAAAATCAAATAAAATGAATGACCAGAGAAGAAATTCATTTTTGAATGACTGCCCTTTTAATGGTTTATTCTGGAACAAGAGATGCGACTTTAAAGATAACAGCTGAGCGAGCTTAATAATTTAAACAATAAAATAAAGAATAAACCCAGATCCGAAGACGCTTGAGAATATCATTCATTCCCTTTCCATTATTATCAAGATGAATTTGAAAAATGAAAACAGTAAGTTTTAATTTTTTTTTCTTTTTTTTTTTGGTTTCTTCTTAAAGGACCTAAAATAATAAATTGAATTAAATAAAACAAAAATTCAATTCAGAGACCATTCAAATTGTCTCAATTTTTTTTTTTTAGTTTTAAATTATGAGCTTTTTGTGTTGGTGAAAATAATACACCAACCACCACAACTCTTTCTCTTATCAGTTTAATAAATTGATTTTGAAATTTTGCCTGCCAGTTAAATTAATTTATAAAATAAAAAGTAAATGTAAATCATTTTACAAAAGACGATCTTTTCAATTTACATTGTAAAAGCGACTTCTTTGGCAAAGACTGTAATTAAAATCTTTGATTAATTTAATTAATTTGCCTAATAAATAAAATAAGTTGTAAAATAACTTGAAGGCAATTCAGTTTATGGTACCTTGCGGGAACAAACAGTGGTACTCTTTTGTTAAAAAAATAGTTACAAAAAATAAAGCTTTTTATTCAGCAATGAGCTTATTAATTAACAAAAAGTACTATGTAACGGGTGATTCATCATGAGGTTTGATTATCAATATGCTTTTTTACAGATCACGCGTGACTCATATAAAACTGCTTTGTAATTTTTGTTCAGCATCGTTTGGAAAATCTTCATGGAAAGACTCACACCGCAACAGCGTCCCAAATTGTTTAGCTGCACTACGAAAATCAGCGTTCTGTGAGAAATGTTTTTCGTGCTCTACGAGGAACATACGGTGTGCATAATCGACCATTTCTGGTTCAATGTATATTTTAATAAACAAAATTGCCGTATTTAGGCTGATGAGCAACCCGAAGAGTTCTAAGAGCTACCATTACATCCATTAAAAGAAACGGTATGGTGTGGTTTATGGGCTGGTGGAATCATTGCTCCATATTTCTTCAAAAAGTAGGAAAATCAGAATGTTATCGTCAATGATAACCGTTATCGCACCATGTTAACGGACTATGTGCTCCCTTAAATGCAGGCGAATGGTCTTGGTGAGCTCTGGTCTCAGCAAGACGGCGCTACGAGCCATACAGTGTGAGAAACAATCCCCTTGTTGAAAAATCGTTTTGTTGAGCACTTAATTTCATGTTTTGCTACGGTAAATTGGCTAGGCGGTGATATCACTCGTATCATAATCACTGGATTATTTTCTCTTGGAATATGTAAATATCAGTAATAAGCCAGCTACGATGGACGCTTTGGAGGCCCACATTACTCGAGTTATTCGAGAGATACCTGGACCTTCCGAATAGACCACCTTAGACGTAGTTGAGGCCAACATTTGCATGATATGTTTTTCAAATAGTAAATGCCATAAATTATTCTTTTAACCGATAATAAAGGTTTTAAGTTCACTTTCAAATTTCATTGTTTTATTTTACATTATAAATCAAACCTCACGACGAATCACCCAGTATTTGCTTAAATGTATTTTTTTAAGGGAACCGTCCTAGTGAAAAATTGTGATTCAAAAGGAGCAGATTACAAGCCTGCTACATAATGGGATGTACGATTTTTGTACGGAGAGGTCCCGGTTTGGAGGACTTGTGTCTGCTGAAAAAAATCGCTTTTTTTACCTAATGAAACATGCAACTTTCATATATCTATTTGTTCAGGAATTTTTGTGCTTGCGAAAAAACTATAATTACCGACAATTGCCCGTTGAAATTCGTCTTCTAATGGACTTTCGTTGTCATATTTGTATGTCTGTACGATATTTGTAAACTTTTTCTCTTTAAGACTGTGACGTCCAAAAATGTTTTGCACATGTATTGTGAGAGAATTTAAGAGTATAGTGTCTGGCAAAACTAAGCGCATAGGTTGGCTTAAGGAAAAAGCATATGTAGTATCGAGTGAATAGGACTATTACAAAAAATTTATGAATGAAATTTGATTCAAAGAAGCACATTCGAAAAAGTGTTTCAATAATAAAAAGCAATTTATAAAAAGAAAAAACAAAATTCCTAAAAATAATTTTATGCTGAAATGTTTATATAAATGATTCTTGTACTTTTTGTCAAAAGAAAGTACAATTTGTAAGAAACAAGTTATTTTTAATTCGTAGAGGTAATTTGTAGTCAAAAGCAGATTTTGTTCTCAAATATGCTTTTTCCACACAGGAACGTTTTGTACAGAAATGTACTTTTGGTTAACAAGAGCTTTTTTTGAAAAAATAACTTTTTTTTATATAAAACTTTGTTTAAAATACTTTTCGTAATACTTTTTTAACTGCTTTTATTTAGGAAAGGTACTTTTTTGGGGAAAAAATTAAGTCCAACATTTTTTTTTCGAATTTATTCTATGAGCTAAATTTCAGCTATGTATTACAAAAAGCATTATAAAATACATAACTGAAATTTAGCTGATAGAATAAATTCGAAAAAAAAATGTTGAACTTAATTTTTTCCCCAAAAAAGTACCTTTCCTAAATAAAAGCAGTTAAAAAAGTTTTACGAAAAGTATATAACAAATCCGAAGAATAAAAAAAATATTGAATATAATAAAGTAGCTTATGAAAAGAAATGATTCCCAGAATCTATTTGGAAGAAATGAAGGTAATTTTTTTTGGTCTTTAATTTTCCAAAAAAAAAAAAAAAAAATATTGCGATTTATTTAATTGATTTTGTCCATTGAAAATGTACTCCTTGCCAAAAGAAAATTGCCCTTTTTGTTCACAAACTGGAAAAATTGTTTAACTACTTTTTCGTAAAAAAGTACTTTATAATAAACTAAAATTAAACTATTTTATCAAAAGGTTTTTTTGGGAATACAAAATTTATTATTAATAAGATTTCTCTATGACGGGTTATGACGTGCTAAATTCCCATTTTTTTTTTTTTTTTTTTTTTTTGATAAAAAAAAACACTGAAATTTATTGTTGAGGGAAAGCTGGTTTTTATGCGCATTTGCCTGGTTGCTTAGGCCAGAATTTAAAGACTTTAAAAAAGCTAAAAATATTATACAAATAAGCCTGTAAAGCGAATAAGAATTTTAAACACTCAGGTCTTACTTATAACAAAATCAAAGCTTCAACAAAACAACAACAATAAACAGTGAGTTTATCTTTTCTTACATTCCCTCAACAATAATTTGCAGTTCATTTACCAAAAACAAAAATTGGAAATAGAGGAATCTTATTAAACTATTTTTGTTAAATCAAAATGTACTTTTGATCTTAAAGGAAAATGGTGGGCTAAATAAGCACTTCTTTAAAAATCATCTTATTACCTGGTTATTCGCCAAAAATTAATAATTTGAAATGAAATTAACTTGATCAAATATTTGGATTATTTAAAAAAATTGCCGCAAAACTTGTAAATGATTATGTAGAAACACTTACACATTAAGATTCCTGTCACAACCACTTACAGTGGCACCTGGAAAATTGAGTTTTAAAAACAAACAGCCCTTTCACCCGACAATTTGTAATAAATATTAATTAAACGATCATTTTAAAATGCCGCTTTAAATGTCTGTAAGCTTTTTAAACTCTTTTTTTTTTTAATAAAAAAAAAAATATATCAAAGCAATAAATTATTTCAAATGTATTTGGTTTTTTATAAAAGTTGAAAGATATTAATGTTAAAAATGTAGTTTACGATTATTGGTATTACGACAATCTTAATTGTGTTGTTAAAATATGATAATTTTTTCTAAACCGTTTGAAATTCATTTAATAATAACAATCTTGTAAAAAAAGATAGAAAGACGGCCAGAGAGATAGAAACAAATACCAAATACAAAAAAAGATACATACATATTTTTAATTCTAAAATTCATTTTAATGATTTATTATTGTATTTGACCATAAAAAATTATTTTAATTGATTGTTTTTTTTTACATTGTTCATTTCAGGCATATTAAACTATAAAAATATTTCTTTATGGCGAATAAAAGCATAAAACTAAGGTATGTATAGATACTTTGAAACAGATACATTTGTTAAATTATATGTGGCATAAAATCTATAAATAAGAGATTAAACTCTTATGTGGATAAATCATATTTTACATAATAATAGATTTGTGAACAATAGCAAATTAAGCAAATAAATCTTATATATACTTTTCTTTTTTAATACAGAGGATTACAACAAAAGATTAATTAACTTTAAAAGTTTTTAATTGGACTTAGAGATTGTAAATTTAAGAAATTCACAAACACCACAAAAACACAATCGATTTCTTAAAATTTTAAATTTCAATGTTTACCCAACAAAAACTTACATTGCAAAGTAATTAGTTAAAAAGCTAATATAACTACCCTTCACCACTTGTACATTGGCTTTTTAACTCATTATTTTAACACGGTGATGTCATTAGATGCAAGTGCTTAACACCCTCGCTTACAAATAGGGAGTTAAATAAGTCATTACCACATTCGGTTCCAAATAGGGAGTTAAATAAGTCATTACCACCTTTGCTTACAAATAGACACTGCACATTGTTAACAACAAAACTGAATTTGTCAAACAAATTGTGTCTTTAATTTAATTTGTTTTCTAATGCAAAATTTTACTCCTCCCCATTAAGGACATATTCATATCCAATAAACTAGAGAATCAATATGATTGCAAAAACGATCTGATATTTTCTTGTATAAACGATATTATAAGAAAAGGTACAATTTAAATACTATCGTTTATGATACAAAGTCGATATCATATATTATAATTTATATCACCTAGGCGATATCGTTATAATATTGTTTGGTTGATTGATTAGTGTAGTTTTTATTCAAAATTTTAATTTTAAAATACATATAAAAATCAATTAAGTATTTAAATTTTTCATATTCAAATATATATTAATTTATAACAAATAAAAAAAAAACAAATTGTAAGAACAAATATGTGTTTAAAATCAATTTGTATTAGATTTCAATAAATAAAACCTAAAATGTATATTATTATGAATTAATTAGAAATATCGTTAATCAACTCACTAGCAAGTGGTCATGTATCAGGTTATATGTCAACCATTACTTAACCACTTCTATGTAATACAGATGGTATGAAGTAGTCATTGAAAAGTAAGTTGTTCAGTAATTTGAAGTCATTACATAGTTTTTGCTGGGTATCTCTCATTTCCGAAGCTTGTTGCCTATTTAAGTTTCAAACAACTTTGTTGAAACTCCTAAAATACCGCTTAAACTTGGAAACAGCACTTTAGTTTTCAAATGTACTAGTGTTTGCCCAGTTATCGAAATTCGACCATAATTTTTTTGCAAATATGTTAAAAACATATGTGTATGTATATGAATTTACATGTTTGGAGCATTAGTTTTTTTTTCGTCTTAGTGGATCGATTTTGCTAGGGAGCACCCTCCACTCAAGTCCGTGAATGTTTAATTAAATTTTGTAAGTTCAATAATATAAAAAAAAATCAGAAAGTACCAATTGAAACAGAAAAAAAGGATGAAAAAGTCTCCTCTCTAGATATGGGTCGACAACGGATGACAACTGAACTGAAGTTAACAGGGACCGTAACAGTAATTCTTTTTTTCATAAAAGACAGATGAGAACAGTTATTTTTTGATTTTTATTTTTTTGAACAAAAATAACAGTTATTTAATGATTTTTATTTTTTTGAGCAATAATAATAGTTATTTTTTCATTTTTATTTGTTCAATCAAAAATAACAGTTATTTTATGATTTTTATTTTTTCGAGCAAAAATAACAGTTATTTAATGATTTTTATTTTTTTGAGCAATAATAATAGTTATTTTTTCATTTTTATTTGTTCAATCAAAAATAACAGTTATTTTATGATTTTTATTTTTTCGAGCAAAAATAAAAGTTATTATCAAAAATTATTTTCGGGGATGAAATATTTATTATTAATTAATTATTCTTTTCTTATAATTATTCTTTATAGAAATGGACGGTTATAATTATTTGGTTGACTTTAAATATTTATAAGATATAATATAATATAAGCCTTAATACATTGTATTACCTTGAAAACTAGCCTTTATAATAATATTTAGTCAAATGGATCTATTGAATTGTATTAAAGGTGTAAAATTACATTAATTCACGATTTAGGTAATAGAAAGTTTATTAATGCATAAGTATTTTCGTGTTATTTGAAATAATTTTTCAATCCCTCATTTTAATAAGAACCACCCTCTACAATCGATTTTTTTAACATTTTATTCTTGCGAAAATTATAAGAAATTTTATTATCTGTTGGTTGTCTGTGTAACATCCGTTTTTTTCTCAAAAAAAAAATAATATCAATTATAAAGGATTTTATTCTTAAAATTTAATAAACCTTACAAGTAATTTTTAAATACACAAAACTAAGCGATTCCCAAACCGACATCTAATTTAAGTGGGTATAGGGTTCAAAAAATGGCCAAGATATCAATGAAAAAATACCAACACATTTTCGTTTTTTCTCCATTTTTTCGCATTTTCAAATCAATGAAAATGGGTGGGTTAAATTCTACTCAACACATTAAAAGACTCAATGATTTCCAATGAATTTTTTACGGTTTGTGTTTTTAAACAAACAAAAAAAAAAAAAAAGAATAAAAAGTATTTAATTTCATTTAAAGAAAACTTAAACAGAAATTAAACAAAATTCTGAATTTAGTATTAACAAAAGATATTAATAGTCGTAAAACAAAGTGGTTGGATTTAATAAATGTGGGTTTTTCGAACGTTATATTTTTTTCTGATTTTAGCAAAAAAAAAAAAGCTCTTCGCAAACACACACACCCAGTTTTGTCTTTAAATATTTTTTTTTGCTTTTTAATTTTGCCTCTTTTTGTCTTAAATGTCTAATATTACACGGTGTCAACGCATGATTAATTGTTACAAAATCAAGTGACACTTTAACTACATTTAAAGCCATAAAAACATTTTTTTATTTTTGTTGGTGTATTTCTTCCACATCGAGTCTTGAGACAAAAAGCACAGAACAAAATTTGTTGCCATGAAAATTTCGAACGTAAAAACTCCAAGACACTCGGCAGCCAACCCAACCATTTATGGAAAAATAAATAAAGAAGGCAGAAATACCGAAAAAAATTATTTTTCTATAAAATAAAATAAAGAATTTTAATGAATGAGGCATAAATACAATTGTACATTTAATAAAATTAATCGTTTTTCTTGAGCAAAAGTTGTTGCAATAACGATAAGAACGGCCCTGGCAACATTTTTTTTTTTTTAATATTTGGAAACAAAACGTTGAGGAAAATTCTATTTCATTTTGATTAAATTTGCTCATTTGCCCATAAAAAAACAAAGCAACTGGAAGGTTTTTGTTTAAAGATTTAAATGTTAAATTTTTGTATGTTTATATTAAATTAAATTGGAAAGAACTTCCTTTCTCTTTATTTTGGGTTGATTTATGTATCAGTCAACGATTGAGCAATCATAACGAACTAAGAGAACACTTCGCTTTGATCGGAATAGATATTGTAAAATTGAGAGACCGTAGCTCACGCTGCCTTTACACATGCAAGTACGAGTAATTACTTGCAAGTAGTGCATACGTATTATCAACGAAAATTTCGAAGAAATAGCCAAAAGTCTTGCAAGTAGCTTGAGTGTTTACACAGTCAGTTGTAAGTTTTTTTTTTAAATGTTCTCGAAGCGTAAACATCTAATGAAAAAATAATTATTTTTGCATTTAAAAAACATTAAGATGTGAACGATATAACGAAAATAATTTAAAAATTATTTCTTTATTAACTGCCTGGCCCACAATGTCGACAAGAATATTTCGTTCGCATATTTTTATTGAAAACAATAATAAAAAACTAAAATTTGTTTTTGTTTTCGATATAAATATACGAAGAAATGTTCTTGTCGACATTGTGGGCCAGGCAGTTAATTTTTGCTCTATCCCAGCGTCATTGTTGGCCAGGCACTTCATTTTTGCTCTATCACAGCGGGAAAACAAAGAA
The DNA here is from genome assembly GCA_943735925.1 of Pollenia amentaria. Taxonomy (NCBI): domain Eukaryota; kingdom Metazoa; phylum Arthropoda; class Insecta; order Diptera; family Polleniidae; genus Pollenia; species Pollenia amentaria. Next base: position 201,888,831 of record OX031009.1, on the reverse strand, counting down.
GGAGTACTGATGCCTTCTAGAAGGTATCTGTTTTCCTTCCTTTGGATGTTTGAGGCCTGCTCGCTCCTTTCCACACTTATATCTTTTTTACACACGTTGTCATTGCGGGGTAGGCCTTCCGCTCTAGCTTCTTTGGCAGGTACATAAGAATGGCAACTGGATAAAAAAAATATTGCTTTTACTTTTTTTTTGGAAAAAAAAACAAAACAATAAATACTACTCCTTCTCTTCTCCCTTCTCATTAAAGCGAGAGTGGAAGGTGATCTTTTATACGAAAGAGCCGAGGCCTTCTATGAGGAATTATTTAGCAGTTAGATAAGAATGGGAATTGAATCAAAACAATTTTTTAAGGTCTGAAGTAAGAAATGCTTCTGAGTTTTCCTGCTGGGATGTTGATTGGACAAATTTGTTTATTTGAAAAATATGTGAATCCAATATGGCCGTGTTTGCGATATCATAAAATACCTGAAATAATACTTTGATTAATAATTTTTTTCAAAATGCACGAAATTTATGATTAAAATTACCATAAAGATGCTTTGTTGTAATGTAAAGAATAATTTTAATTTCCAATTTTAAATAAAAAAAAAAATTATATACTTACTTGGTGCGTTTTTCCTTAAATGGCGCGTTTTTCTCCATTTCGGTGCTTTACGAAATTTCAGAGTTGACAACGCTGGTAACCTGGCCGTTACACATGCAAGTGCAAGCTCGAAAAACTCAATACACTCTCACTTTTTCACTAACACCATCACACTTTTGTACTTGTGGGATGAACCTGTGTACTTTTCTGTGTGTTATTTGCAGGGACATAACCGTTATAACCAATATTTGAAAAAATCCTGAAATAATAATTTATCACGAATTTTTAAAACCTGCTCTCTGCATAATAGTTACAAATAACCAATATTTTTTTGGTCTTTGGTAACCGTTATAGTTTGTTTCTGTTTTTTTTGGGCTTCCATAACCATTACAAAAGATTTTAATTTTTTTTGGTCTTCCGTAACCATTACAAAAGATTTTTATTTTTTTCGGTCTTCCATATCCATTCAAAAAAATTTTCTTTCCTTTTTTTCGTTTCTGTTATTAGGGAATTATCTTCATATCATTACGGAATGTCTTCACAAATTTTATGAAAATATTCGTTGGAGTTCAGAAATAATAAATCGTCAGGTAATGAAGCATTTTATAGAATCTATGAAACAGTTTCGTAAAAGTCATTCCTAAAAAGAGCTTCTTTAAAATACCCTTTTTATTACCATTTGTAATACTAGCAATATTTGCATTTGTTGCGGTTTTTGTTTAAGATTTCTTCACCCTCACTTTAGAATCGATGAGATTTTCATCAATTTTAAGCGCTTGTTTACACTTGTTTCAAGATTTTAAAGAATTGTGTTTAAAGCATGTCAAAAACACAATTTCGGAGGCCGAATGGCAAAAAATTGACATTCTTGATTCAAGCTTTAAAGCAAATGGTATTTCACCTTGGTAGATCGAAATTTGCTTTTGAATGAATGATTATCTATTTTAATTGATTTACATGTTCTTCCTAACTTCTGTTTTTTCGTACTTTTTGTCAAGAAATTTTCTTGAAATCCAAAGTATATTTTTGTTTTCAAATATCAAAAAATTTGCGGATCCTTACCAAAATCAATAAAAAAAAGTTCGTCCTTGTGCAAATATAAGTCAGTGTGCAAAATTTTATAAAAATATCTTAAGATTTTCGAACTGTAGCGTGGTTATAGAAGACAGAAAATATAAAAATCTTTCATAATGGTTACCAAAGACCAAAAAAATTAATAATCTTTCATAACGGTTAGCAAAGACCAGCAAAAATAATAATCTTTCATAACGGTTATCAAAGACCAAAAAAATAATAATCTTTCATAATGTTAATGGCAGAACTACAATTTTCTGGGTAATTTATAATTATTTTTACAGGACCAATTTTTTCAGTTATTTTTTCCATAACCTATTGGATATTTAAAAAATAATAAGAGTTATTTCGGGTCCCTGGTTATTTGTTGTAAATACAGAGAAAATACGCTGTAAACATAAATTTTATTTTACTAAGTACTAGTAAATTGATACAAGTCACGGTAACACTGTTTCTTCATTTGTCATTTTACTTGCTGCACGTATGAAGCAAAATCTCATTTAAGTTGGTCTGCAAGCAGCGTTGCCAAATGTGCAGTTTTTTGGAGTTTTTCTAAGCATTGAGCAGTTTTTAAGTTTATTTTGTTAAAAAAATAAGTTTTTTTTTTTTGTAAATTGTGCACATTTTGGAGTTTTTGCATTCAAAGTTTTTAATTTGAATTTCGTTATATTATTTTATATTTCTTAAGTTCATTATCCTACCTAATTTGCTTAACAGATACTCGTATAACAGAGGCAAGCTTTAAAAGTCAATCAAACAACTCAAACGGGTTCGAAAACACGCGCTTTCCAAATAAACCACCCAAACCAAATTAATCATTTTTCAATTCTATTAAAATACTTTTATTCTTTTAAATTTTAATATTTCGTCGTTTCCTTATTGACTCTGCACTTGGTAGCGGAAACAGTTTGAAAAATATACAACATTTCGATTTAACAACAAACGTGATTTAATCGTTTGTCAAATACTCCCTATTACCAACGCAAGTGGATTGTACAAATGTACAATTTTGACATGTTTGCCAAGCCGTTTGAATAGCTTATTTGGCTTTTGCTTTTGGAAATTAAATTATGTCCCTGTTAACCTTTTGTGATTTTTTTATATTTCTTTTTTAAAGTTGCATATGAGTTTACATTGTAAAAGTTTTATTGCAGCAATTTTTCATGTATGTCCACTTGACAAATTACAAATCTGAGCCCGAATAAAAATAAATTTTGTATTAAATGAGTACACAAAACAAATTGCAAGACTACATATCCTTATGTACTCCTCTTAATTCCACTCTCTCTCTCATCTAGCCCACAAAGTAACCATATTCGTTAATAATATACAATGTAATATTGTATTTGTTTATGTATTACACGTGCATATGTAAAAAAAATTAAGTAAATTATATATTTTTATTTTGGCTTTTTTTATGTGCAGTTTTTCTTAAGTTAAATTCAGTTTTTTTTCTTAAGATGCAGTTATTTTCAAAAAATGATGGCGGAGCTGGCTCCAAGTACGAAAAATGATATGGTGTTAGAAAAAATATGTGAGTGAATTGAGTTTTTCGAACATGCCCTTGCATGTCAATACCCTACAGCGTTGTCAACACGGTGAGTTGTGCACAATTTTGAGTGCTTTGCTTTGTTAGTGCGTGGTGCGCGTTTTTTAAAATTTCGGTGCGTTTTTAAATTTTTGGTTTCACCAAAGCAAATACAACACAATTTTTTGTTTCAGTCTGAGAAAAAATCTTTGTGCAATAAAATACACCTGTTTCAATAACATTTCTTTCATCAATGCAAAATTTTTATTAACAGTTTTATAGACCACAATAAGAACAACAAGTATGTAATGAGATTTAAGACGTACCAAATGATATGCACAAGGTAAAACGGTCTAGTTGTTGTAGATAATTAGCATTATGTAAAGAATAATTTTAATTTACAATTTTAAATAAAAAAATTTTAAACTTGGTGCGTTTTTCCTTAAATGACGCGTTTTTTTCTACATTTCAGTGCGTTATGAAATTTCAGAGTTGGCAAGTTCGAAAAACTCAATACACTCTCACTTTTTCACAAACACCATCACATTTTTGTACTTGGAGACAACTTGCCGGACATTTCTGAAGACAGTGATTTTTCTTAACACTTGAAGCAAATTAATGTCACAAACAAAAACAGTGCTGCCAAATTAACTTGATTGCGGAAATAATAAATATAGATTAACCTTTTTTAAGGTATACACATATAAAATATTTCTTGATTTTTTTTGCAAATATACATAAAGTAGACAATTGACTTAATTTTAAAACATTCTCATCTCATTAGAAAATGTAATAATAGTTATTAATGCCAACTGTTTATATAGAAATGAAGCCTGGTAACTCCGATTTTTAAGGAACTTCCACTTGACTGTGTAAACACTCATGCAACGTGTATGCCATTAAACTATTTCTTGGACATTTTCGATATTAATACGTATACTCTACTTGCAAGTTATAATTTTCATGTGTAAAGGCAGGGTAAAACTGCGGAATTTTGAAGATATTTTATATGTGAACTTTTCTGAAAAATTCAATATTTCAATTAGACACTCCTTGTAATTTGCATAATATCCGGAATCAGTTAAGAAAATTATTGAAATCTTGAGTTCTATACAAAATCCAAAACCTCCGATTCAGTATTAAATTCTTGTGAGTTGAATCCGCGGTGGCGCAATAGTCATTAGCATATCGGAAGCTGCTTTAATTTTTTCAAATACAAATTACATGTCAGATAAACAGATAAAAAATACACGCGAAGTAATTGTTTTGAAATTCTGAAGACTGCAGGCCTGGTGTATCGTTTTGTTGAAATATCGTTTGATTTTAAGACAAAAAGTGTATCTCCTAAGTTGCCCTATATCGTCTTAAAAAGCCCCTGTATCGAAGAGCCACTTAACTATGAAACAAAACGACATTGTTTTACTCTTTATGCAATATGAATTAATGGGGGCTCTCTATGTCTGTGAATACAACAAAAACAAAGATGGTAGTATTTGTGTATATTGATTTTTATCTTTCACTATTTAATTGTAAAACGATCTATAATTGTCTTGGCTCTGGACAGATAATGATCAATCATCATGTTGACTGTTTGAAAGCATTTTAATGAATGAGCCAACATTTGCCGTAGTAGCAGGCAGGCAGGCAGGCAGTCAGGCTTCATAAATTTAAACTGTAAGTGCTCTTAAAATAAAAACATATTAATTCATTTATGTTGCAAATAATATTTATGTCTTGTAAAAGTTGGTTTTTTTTCTACACAATTGTACGGAACAGTGAATAAATATAAAGAAATTGGCAAAAATTATTGTTTTTTTTTCATAAACAGAAACAACCGCTTAATCAGTAGACCAAAACATGTTTTTTGTTTTTCTCTAAAAAAAAAAACAAAGTAAATCAATAAACGATTTGTCATTATAAAATTGGGTTTTTAATTACGCATGAGTTATGAAATAAATAAATTTATTAATTTTCAATGGAATACATTTCAATTCTATAATTTATTTATAGGCAAAATGGTGATTCAGCTAATTTTCAAGCAGTTATTGAATAAAATAAATAATTTTATGGGAGGTTTAGGTGTTTTTAAGAAAAGGCAATGACTTTAAGAGGGCATAAGGCATACAAGTTTAACAATAAAATCCTGCGAGAGAGTACGATTACGAGGTTTTAAACACGAACTTTCCCAATGGAGGCATAATGTTATAACATGTCAGTTTTGACATTTTATTTGTTGACATATCTGCAGTAGAGATTTGGAAATTGTTACAATGAATTCTATTTTGCTTGAAAATCTGACTTAAATGTAAAAAACTTAATATGAAGACGGTGGATCAGTAAAAACTACAATTCGTGAAACTAAACTGGTGGTGTTTTCGGCCTACTGCAGGGCGAATCACTATCTTTTATAACGATTATCGTATCGTTAAAACAAATATAATAAAATGTATCGAATTGCAAGTGAGAAATATTTTTAACGATATTTGCTGTTAATTTGAAGTCAGCTCCAACAGAAAAGTGTGTTGAGGCCGCAGAGTTGAAAAATATTCTAATTTGCCAACTCCTCGACGTTCTCAAAATAAAGCTCTCTCTATAAAGACCACATCACGAATTTTGTGTAAGGATTTGCCTTTGAAGCTTTAGAAGGCGCATAAATTAAACTGGTTGGCCATTTGCTTAAAAATAACTAACATTTAATATAATTTAAAAATAAGCCGCGTGCTTTTCTGAAAAAGATATTTCTTAAAAAGAAACTTATTTTTAGTAGTCTGGTTACGTAAGCAAGATGATCGTCCGTATTTTGGCCTCTAATAACCCGATATCAATTGCTAAGAACCCCTTGCAGGTTTAAAGTGTCATTTATGGTACGGTATGTGGTCAAGAGCAATCGTTCCGAAATGGAGATCCCCTGACCCCTTAGACTCCGCAACAGATATTCAGGGTAAGCGTTATATAGAAACACGAAAACTGAAGTTTCGTTCGACGAATATTTCATTATTAAATTCGTATTTAAAGGGGTTGGCTAAGCAAAAAAATTGGGAATAGTGATCTGTAGGTATACAGTGTAGCCTCGGTAAATGCAACCAATTGAAATTTAAGGAGCGGCAAAAACTGAGTTTGTAAAGGAAACCGAGTCTCAAATTTTTATGCCTTGTTTTCGTTTAAAGAGATTACGTCAAACCAAGAAAAATTTATATTTATAAGTAATTAAGAAATACATGTCCTACATAGTCCATATTAATTTGTACTGGCAGTTTTTATCAAGTTAAAAATTCATGTTTATAACGAAGAAAAGTATAAATTTTGTGATCGCGTTTTTACATTAAATATATTTCTTATCTGCAGTTTCTCGAACCTTTTTCAAGATCGACATAATGGTCCAAAGAGCGGTTATTCTTACTCATGCATTGAAGATTATGGCAAAAAATTGTGTAAGGTATTGGAGCTGAAACCATATGAAAAATTAAATATAAACACAAAATGCCTGTTGTTTTTGTATTGTTGTATGCATTTCTTGTACTATCGAAGCCACCTTGGCAAGTAAATACACCATGTGCACGCATGAAGCAACAAACAGAGATGGGGCATTACTCTTTTTACCTACTGCAAATGACATCACACAAGACCAAACTGATTAAAATTTTGTTCTCAAGACAAAACACAACAGTCTTTTTCTACGTCACACAAACCATAAATGCGTAATCTTAGTTATTTGATTCATGATCAGTGTGACCAGTAGCTCGTTTATGTATTTCTCTCATTGCGAAGTTTCTCGATTTGTGAGAAAAAAGTGTTTCTGTATTTGAATGCGAGAACAGGCAACACAGATTCTGTTTTAACTAGAATACTTCCAGTAATTAAGTATAATAGGGCTGCCAGATTTCACGATTTATCGTCATTTTGACGATTTTTTGTTCCAAAATTGGCAAAGTGCCGATTTGCTGATTTTTGCTGGTGACGATATTATTCAGTCTTCGAAATAAAATAATTGTAATTAGTTTAATATGTTTATATATTCGGCACCATAAAAAACCGATATCTTTAAAAACAAGGTAGTTTAAAAATGTGTGGGCAAAATCAAAGTTTCGAAGGAAAACTGTTTAATTTTTATTTCCTTAGATTATTTAATACATTTGTTTATGTGATCAAAACATTAAACTGTTACCCCATTTTTCAATCAATGCACCATAGGAAATGTTTGCCTTTTTTTGGCAAGTTCAATATGGTATTTTGTCACGCCTTTATGTGATCTTTTCAGGAAAAAAACATAGTCAATTCACAAGGTATCCTAACATGTCATATTGTCAAAATATCCTAATATTTCACAATGGTTTAAAAATATTGTTGTTAGTTTGTTAACAAAAAGTGTCTTAAATAAATAGAACGTTGCTTGCTGTGTTTATTGTGCTGTCGTAATTAATCAGAAAAGTCCAGCGCTGAGCGGCTGAGCCGTACAACAATATTTTTAAACCATTGTGAAATATTAGGACATTTTGACATGTTAGGATACCTTGCGAATTGACTAAATCTGAAATTTTAAATTGTTATTGGATTAAAGAGAAAAATAAAATAAATAATTTTATTTAAATAGACCTCAAGTTTAAGTTTGTATGTATATATACATATATATATGTATGTATAAAATATGTTGTAAAAAAATCGAACAAAATTTGTCAAAATTAATTTTAAATTGTCCGATTTTTTAAAACAAATTAGCCAATTTTTTTTTTTTATTTTTCTTAGGAAATTAACGATTTTTTCAAAAATTTATCTGGCAGCCCTGCATAAAACGAAAACAATGAAGGGCTTAAAAAAATTAAAATAACAAAATATAACAATTGTGTTTTAATTATTTTCATCATTTAAATTCTTGCTCTTCAAATAAAAAAAAAAAAAAATAATACACATTCTTGTGTACATACATAATTTGTGCTACATCTGGCATTAGACATCGCCAAAAAATGCTAAAAATTATTTTTAAAAATGCTAAATATTTTTTTAGTTTTTTGTTGAAAATTTATTACCAGTAAAAAGTTTTACTCGAAACTTAATACTTTTTATTGACTTATTTTTTAACGAAATTAAATTAAATGGTTATATTTAAACAAGTGGGTAGATTTTAGTAAAACATCAGATACGTATGAATATGCAGCACAGGTAGTGGATTAAACCTCTGATGCATGCAAAATTTCTATGGTATAAAAAACTTTTTAGAACATTTTATTTCTTATAGTTTAAGAATTAGTTTAAGTTTTAAAATTATCATTTTTTCACCAGTTAAGGGCAAACATTTTTCTCAAACATTTGCGCTATAGAATTTGTATCTAAACACAAAGTGTTGTACTTTAAAATCGTAGCAAGTAATTTTTCCAATCAACATGGCGAGTGTATTTCTTATATTCCCTTTCTCAACATAAGAATTTTCCATCTTCATACGAAATTTCATTTTGGCTACAACTATTTTTAGTCAAAATTTATTATAATTTATAAAAAATTTAAATAAAACCAATAAAATTATTCGCCAAAATTTCTTAATTAATGCTAAAAAAAAGCTAAAAACATTTAATAAATGTGCTTAATAAAATGCCAAGTGCTAAATGAAAATTTTGCATTTAATACAAATTTTTAATGCTAAATTTGGCTGCAAAAATGCCAAAATGGTCACACTAATCCAAACCCAATAATTCCAAAAAATAAACGGTGGTGGCTTAAATATTGGCTTTCAATGCAATAAGAATTTCTTGTTTATCCGCATAAACCAATGACTTCCCATAGCACCATTAAAATTAATCCAGTAGCGGTTAATCGAACGAACGAGGAGGGCAGAGAACTGAACCTTTTTTGGAAATAGAGTTGTTACCAAATTGGTTTCGCAATAAATCGATTGTTAGGCGGACTTAATGGCAAGTGGAGCCGTCTTGTTGGAACCAAATGGCGTTTATGTTTAGCTGATTTATTTTTAGAAACAAAAATTCAGTCAGCATGGCGCGATAGCACTCAACATTCACCGTAATGACAGTTCCTTGCTCATTTCGAAACTGCACCAAAACGTCAATTTTAGTGGATGTAATTTTGCTTATTGACGTATCCATTGAACCAGAAATGAACTTCTTTAAATGGACGAAGTGCTCTATGAACTTCGCAAACAAAATTATTTTTGTTAAAGTAAATTTTTAAAAATTGCAAACGTTGTTTTAGCATTTAACGATTCATGGTGACTTGCCAAGCCTAACTGAATAGAAATGTCAACACAGTTTGACATTCTCAACCAGTGTTGCCAGTGAAATTTCGAGATAGATACATTTTAGTTTCCAAAAAGATACACTTTTTCCCAAAAAGATACATTTTGAAAAAAATTTGAAAATCAATTTTTAACGTTTATCATTTTTATTTCATATTTAATGAATATTGCAAAGTAAATGATATCGTTTAAATTAATTTTTATAATTATTTAAGTCATAAATATTAGGTATGTAATTTTTAAAAATACAGTAAGCAAACTTTAAAATTAATTATATGTAACTTTCTTTGCATGTTATGAAAACCAATTAATTTTTGTAAGAATTAATATACGAGTTAAGGCGTTAATACTAAGGCGATTATATCAAAAAGCTTACATAAATTTTACATCAAAATACATTTTATTTTTGTATAGCTTCGTACAAACGGTGGTCAGATTATACAATATTGTAAGAAGGCGTTGCCAATAGAAATAATTTTCTGACAATGGTACCATTGTCAGATGCATTAATATTATACGTCTGCCAAATATAAATAAGCTTACAATGTTCACACAGTAGCAAGACATTTTAATGCAATTTAACTAACGCTGTTTACCAATATTGTAAGATCTGACCACCATTTGTACGAAGCTTAGTTAGTTGTCACTGTTTTTTTTTTTAGTATTCATAACGAAATAATAACTTTAAAACACTTTGTTAGATACGGAAAGATTAATATATTATTTCTGTACAGTTTGCGAACAGATTCAAAAGATACGAAAACTGTCAGGATTATACATGATACATGAAGTCATCAGAAGATACGAAAAATATATCTTTCGTATCCTAATGGCATCACTGTTCTCAACTGTCATATCATAGTAATCGATATCAAAAGTACTTATTCAGCTAAACATGCGATATATCAACATGCGTACCTTCGTCTTGTAAAACGGTTTAGTTGATGCCCTAATATTCAACTAAACCGTTTGATGATTAGTTGATGCCCTAATATTCCACTTTGGGGCCCTATGCTCCTTATAGGATCTTCGGGAACATATATATATATAGAATATTCCACTATGAGGGCTGCTATCAATTGCCACTATTAGAATTTCATCAATGTCTATGAGGATCATCAACGGGGATAAGACACATCCTCGCCTTATGCCAGACTTTACAGATATATGAGAAGATAGTCTTGCCATGTTTTACGCAGCATTGAAAACGCTGATACTGTTCTTTGATTAACTAATTCTTAACAAACCCGGTTTTTTATATCTTTAAGATTTGCTAGTGGGATTTAAAATTTAAAAGGAGTTTGGTGGCGAACTAGTCTCTAAATTAGTTTACAGTCTCTGAATCTTTTTATTGTAAACAATTTTCATAGTTTTTTTTTAAAGGCTTTGCGTCTCAAGATCTTCAAGTGTCTTTATTTCACAAAGAATTCCTTTGTGACTTTATCCCTTTTAAAATAACAAACAAAAAAAAAATAAGGTCTTCAACAGTGTTCTCATACTTAATATTCTCATCATAAACATTAAGTTTCTTGAGTTATAATTTTTTTTATTTTTTTGATTAAACTTTTGATTAATCTTGACAATCTTCGTTTATTCAATATGCAAAATAAAATTTATTTAAAAAAAAAATATATAATAACAACTTTTGCAAACGAAAATGTTTAAATACGTTTAATAATAGTAGGAAACCACCCAGGAATGTGATGTGGTAATTGTCAAGCGTTTATGTTGGCCCAGACATCTGATAAATCTTTGACAATTCATACTCTTTTAGAATTTAATAATGTCACGTAAACATACGATTATTTATCTTATGGATGGCCACCCACAAAGTTTACAAAAGAGTTTTTTTCTTTTGAAGAAAAACAAAAAAGGAAAAACAATGTACTATTTCCTTGGGTTGTAGAGCGTAAAAAAGGGACAAACTTATAAAAAAAAATGCCAAAAGGGAAAGAGAGTGGAAAAATTGTAATAAGGTACAAACCGAAGAACAGTTAAAGGTAATAAAATAAAAAAAAAAACACTTTTAAAGGAGCTTTGAAAGGTAAATAGTTGAATTTCATATGACCAGGGCTGTCAGATGTGGCGATATCTTGCCAAACGTAGCGATTTTTAAACTTGTTTGGCGACCTAATTATCGATTTGGCGGGACGGCGATTTTTTTTGGTGATTTATAAAATTGTTGGCGATTTGTTTTGAAGTTTGTTAAGTTCAATACGAAGAAATAATATTGTTTTTATTCTAGTATATCAATTTATGAAATTTGATGCATTCATATGTATGTCCAGTATTTAAAACTAAATTATGTTTAAATGGCTGATAAAGATAACGAAAATCTTAGAGAACATTTTTGTTCAAATTTAAATGTGCTCTTGAAAGAAGTAATAAGTAGAATTCTTTATAAAAAGAATATAATTGAAACTTATGAACATTTTTCCATTATAAAATGTGACAAATTACCGCAGGTAAAATTTGTTGTTGTTATAGATATTTTAAAGATTTTTATGAATCCTAACGTACCTTTGGATGTTAATGAAACACAATGGAAAAAATACCGTTTGTTAAAAGAGAATTTGAATGATGATATTCACTCTAATTTAAATCAGTTTAGACCAACAATTTATAGCTACAAGGATACGAAAGGAACGTACCATTTTAAGGAACTTGCATTGGCTGTTCTTTATATGCTGGTTATTGCAACTAGTAATGCCTGTGTTGAAATAATGAACTCCACTAAAATTCGCCATCGAAGTTGAATGCGATATGAAGTTTTCGACACGTTTTTCAGAGTTAAAAGTTATATGAATTGTAATGATACATGTTGCATTTCTTTTGTACCTTCACAATGTATTCCATAAAGGGAGTCTTCTCGGTGAAGTATATAGCGTTTTAGATATATAATAGAACTGCAACTACATAAAAATGTATTGGATATCCAATATTTGTTTAATACTTACCGCAAAAATTCTGTTTTTGTTGCTTTAAGCAGGCTACTATAAAATATTGTAAACATTGTACCTTTTTTGTGTTCACTAATCATTTTTAATTTGTTCTAAATAAAAATTTAAAAAAAAATATCATGGCGACTTTATTTAAATTTTTTGCGGATTTTAGCGATACGGAACAAATTTTTTTGGGATGTATAAAAAATTTTTTTGAATTATTCTAAAAATAAATATACTATATATATTGTCAAAAACTCAAAAATAAATGCTTTGGCGATTTATGACATTGAATTTGGCGAAAAAGTTCAAAATCAATCTGACAGCCCTGCTATTTTCTAAAAAAAGCTTTTGAAATTTAAAAGCTATAAGAGAAACCTATTACTTGTGTTAGAAAAGTTTTTATGTAGTGAAAAAGTTAGATTCATGTACAAAAGTAACCAAATTCATAGAATCAAGCATACAATTTGTTGACGTGCACCCATAACCAAAATGATTATATGGATTACTAAAAATTGTAAAAATTCAAAATTTTTTTTTCAATAAATGATATTTTTAATTTGAATTAAAAAATTTCCAAGAACAATTCTACAATTTGAAATAATTTTATTTTAAGCGAAAAAATCAATTAAGATTTTTTGTTGTTTAATTTATAATTAGTTAAAAAATTTATTTCAAAACAACTAAATTGTTTATTAAATCAAAATTCTACTTAAATTTTTTTTTCTTTCAACTAAAAAAATAATTGATGCAAATATCACATCATTTTAATTACAATACTTTTCAAACAATTTTTTTAATTAAAATTTTCGAAAACAACCACATTTAAAACAAAAACCAATAGGCAGTTAGTAAAAATTACATTTAAAAAACCTGAAAGAAAAGTTAAAGTTAAATATGATCTATTTGATTATATTCAACATTTTTTTTATTTTTTGAATTTATTATATGAGCTAGATTTTAGTTATGTATTTAATAAAGCTTTTTGTAATAGTTGTATTCATTAAATTTTTAGGAATGACTTTATATACTACCAGACTATTTTCTTGTTTCTTCCTGTTTCATTTTACCTTAGCTTTCCGTTGGACAGCAATGAAGTATATTGTATGTACAGACAAATTTACAATTATTAGACACGAGCAGAATGTAATGCATTTTCTGGCCCGCTACGGGCTTTGTCAGCATTCTTATTTGTATAATATTTTTAGCTTTTCTAAAGTCTTTGGAACAAGTTTCCTGACGAGCTGGCCTATACAACCAGCGAAATGCGCATAGAAACCAGCTTTCCCTCAAAAATAAATTTCAGTGTTTTTATCAAAAATAAAAATTGGGAGTGTACCACATCATTAATAAATGAATTAATTAATAATAAATTTTGTATTCCCGAAAATAACTGTTGATAATATGATTTTAATTTGAAGGCTGTCTCAAAAGAATCTTTAACTATAAAAATTTTTGCGAACTTAAGACGAGCATTCTCTGAAAGCTTTTTCAAAAGTCTACGTTCTCATTTTTTCTGTGCGATGGAAAGGCTTGACGCTGCTTATGATGATATCATTAGGTTAGTTGATTTCAACTCAATTCTACTTTTGGAATCCGAATAACTCTGATAATATGTTATCTTTTGGTCTAACTCCCACAAACACAGTAAATCCAACCCATTATACAGTAACTAACAGAACTTTGATTGACCCTATTTTTGTTGCGAATCTATTAAATGTAAAGCTGTATGATCAAGTGGCAGCTCCATGTTTTTCAAAGCATGATTAAATATCTTTAGCTTATTACTTTAGAATTCCTTTTTCAGAAAATGCTGTTCTCCACTATCGTGATTTTGAAAGCTTGAACTACAACGAAGTCCGTGAAAGGGTCTCTCGTATTGTTTGGTCTCATATGTACTACATGCCCTCAGTTTTATTTGTTGGCGACAATTTTCAACCTCTTTAATGAAATAGTTTTCCTTTTTGTTTTTTTTTTGCCCTATGCTAATCCCGCGAAGCTCTGCGCTTGTCTGCAGGAAACCAGAGTCTCTGGAGCGAATCGAATCCGCAACCCCAGCACTGATAGACTAGCTCACTACCAGCTAGCCTACCGGGGCACCCAGTCTAAAAGAACATCTGCTAGGGAAAAGCCTTGTGTTTTTTGCCAATAATAAACTTTTAATAGCTAGAAGAGAGAAAAAGCAGGAAGCGCTTTATAAAATCAGTATTAAGAGCAAAACTGAGTACACTGGAGCCCCGAATTGGGTAATTAATGGGGACCGGAGAAATGCGACGCAAATCGTAACACTTTTTTCTATTCAAATGAACTGATTTTTTTTTTTTTTGATTAGGTCAAAAATTAAAATATTTAGCAAAAACTTTCTTTTTGATAAAAAAAAGGCATATGGTTGCGATTAATTTGATTGATTACAGTAAGTCGGTTAAATTGTTATAAAGAACTAAATAAAAAATAAATTAATGTATTCGAATAGAAATAATAAAATATATAAAAAAAAATACACAAGAAAAAAAGATATTTTCATAAAAACATAACTAAAATTAATTCAAAAGTTATTTTCGTGAATACAAAATGTATTATTAATAAGATGACGTGCTAAATTCCCAATTTTTGTTTTTGATAAAAACACTGAAATTAATTGTTGAGGGAAAGCTGGTTTCTATGCGCATTTCGTTGGTTGCTTAGGCCAGCTCGTCAGAAGGCTTTAGAAAAGCTAAAAATATTATACAAATAAGACTATAAAGTGAATGAGAATTTTAAACACTCAGGTCTTACTTGTAACAATATCCAAGCTTCAAAAGTGTTGAGTGCAACCAGCGAAATGCGCATAGAAATTTTTTATTGATAGCAGTTAAATGTTTCAAATGTTAATGCATCTTTCACATTTTTACATCTTCCATGCGTTCCTTCGATGTGTATGCAACTGTAGGGTATAAGAAATCCATTGAGCTAAAAATAAATATCTTTAAAAGATGTTGCTATCTCATTCTATTCCATTCTACTCGTATATATTTCGATTATTTTAGTGTTATCTCTAAAAAAGTAGCAATTAATTATATTCCCTACAAGAAGACCGGTAGTTTTGACCACTATATTGGATAAAGTTTCTATTAGTTTATTAAGAGCAAAATGAAAAAACTAACCGAAACTCTTGTGTACATGTGATTTTGCCTTTCTTTCTAACTAATTAATTCCACTCGACTACGGAACATATATATGTACTGCTTACTTCGCGGCTTTATATTAGTTGGTCATCGTGTAAGCAATGGTTAACACTAACTAGTTAGTCATAACGTAAATAGAGGTTAGCACTAACTAGTTATTCATAGCGTAAAAATTGGTTAGTACTAACCTTTATTAAATAATGTTTTTTTTTATTTTAGTTTCAAAATAGTCTTATTAAAAAAATATAATCAAGCAGCCTTCATTACAGTATAAAATAGGTGTGGGACCACTTAACTTCATTTCTGTGGCTGCTCTATAACGTTCCTTTCCCACATGGGTCTGGATTTCGTTTTGGGATCTTATTTATAAAAGTTCTTTTGTAATGGAGGTAATCGTACTCATTACCAATTAATTTCTCGATAATCCTATAAAGAAATGTTATTTTGTTAACAACTTGTGACTAAAAAGCCGAATACATAAATGCATACATACTTGAAAAGTCATCAGGATTTTAAATATTTGGTATAATTTGCTCCTTTATTATCACCACCAAATCTTTAACAAGTATCCCGGCCAAAGCAACCACCCGAATGACCGCTATCTGTTAGAAGACCACTTCTTTTAACACTACTGTTTCGTACATGACCTGTTATTTCCAGAAAATTTACCACCACGTTTTCTGGAGCCGCCATCTGTACGCCCTCCTTTACTTTAATATGCAACGTAGTTGCAAAGGAGATAAGCAAATTAATTTTTTTACTTAACATGGCAAATAACTTTTGTAATATTTAATTTAAACCACAGAACTAACATTTAAACAATTAAATTTTTTTACAAGAATCGACAGGCCAAGCGCATGAAAAAATTATATTAAAAAATTGGCATTATTTAGGTTGTGTTATTTGTTATATGTTAGAGTGGAGCAACAAAAGTAAAATTGTTGCAAGTGTGTTAGTAAATTTTTTTTTTTTTTAGTTTTGGTTATGCATTTCTTGTAGGGTTATTATTGAGGCATCACTGACAAAATTGCATTTGTTTTGAAAGCAGCGTTACCATTTGTCAAGTTTTCCTTTTTGCAAGTAATTTTTGTTTAATTTTTTTTTAATTATTTAATAAAATGAATTTCAAGTACATTTTGGTATTTTCTTTTAAAAATTATGGCACTTTTGTAGAAAAAAAATATTTAAAAAAAACATTTTTTTTTTCGGAAATGGTGACATTTTTGTTTTATAGTAGATGTAAGATGTTTTAAGTGTGCGTTCCACCAAAATGTATAAAGGGTATTAAATAAAGAGTATTAAATACCCTTTATTTTCTCACTCTATACAATTTTTTTTTTTTTCAAAAAGGCATTTTTCTACATCTGTCATATCACTTAAACCTTTTCTTAATATTGCACATCTTCGGTAACAGTCTTCCAGTATTACAACCTCTATATTTTAATCCAGGGT
Organism: Pollenia amentaria; assembly: GCA_943735925.1. Classification (NCBI taxonomy): domain Eukaryota; kingdom Metazoa; phylum Arthropoda; class Insecta; order Diptera; family Polleniidae; genus Pollenia; species Pollenia amentaria. The sequence continues at coordinate 201,871,847 of OX031009.1, read as the reverse complement.
ACTTAAAATTCATCATGCATGACTGACTGCTGTAGCAGTAAAATAGTAGCACATTTACTTTAATATACAATTGATGTTTTGACAATTTATATTAATTATGGAATACACCAAAGAGCATTCAACAGAAGCAGGCAGCAGTAGTATCACTACAACAGCAGTAATATACAAAAAAAAAAAAAAAACAACAACAAAAAACACAAGTCCAAAACAGAAACACAACATTACCGCAAAAACATTTGTGATAGTCTCTAGGAATATAAACTGTATTTTTTCTCCAAAGTATTTGTTTGTTTTTGTTATATCTAAAACTTCATTTGGTATCCAACACGCGCCAACCTCCAAAGCGGCAGCAAAACATTTTTTACCTAAGACACACAGAGTAACACAACATCACTCACTCGCTCATTGATGGCCAGACTCAAGTCAAACCCAACAAAAAAGAAATAACCAACGAACAAAATATTTAAACAGAGTTTTTGGTTGCCAATATACTAAACCATTCATATCAAGCGAATTTAGAGATCTATTCCCTGAACGGTTACATTTTTTTCTTGTTATTTTTGTCAGACTAACAAACTTTCTATGATGGAGATGTATGAACCGGCAACAGCAGCATCAGCAAACAACATCCACAAAAACCATGTGGTACAATGTTTTCTACTGCTACTTTTTCAATTGGTTTGTTCGATTTTTTTCCACATTTTTCTTCATTCATTTCCAAACAAAGACAGACATACAGACAAACGAAAAAAGTTCACCACTTACCACCACCACAGCTTGCGAGCACTTAATGCGCCTCACGTTTTCTCATTTACAAAATGACTAAATATCATTTACTCGTAATGTAAACTCGTACATTAAATATTCATCTTGTGCAAAAATTTCTGGTTAAAATACATTCAAACAATACAAATAGCAACAACAAAAAGAAAAAAGGGTAGGGTTAAATACATATATAGTCACTTACACCCCAACACATTCACTCACTCGCTCACCTATTCACTTGCCTACGATATTCACTCATTCACTAACTCACCAGCCACAGCAACCAACACCCAAGTGAGGAAAACAAGTGTAAAAACATTTAATTATGTTTTCTTTACTTTTCAACTGTTTTCTTTTTTTTTTCGGTGGTATTAAAATTATAAATTTAGCATGAAAAAACTAAATGAATAAATTAACAGGTAACTAAGAAGTCAAAATAAAGTGGCCATAAGAAAAAAAATTAATTAAATCTGTTAATGATAAAAAGATTAAAGTTTGACAAATTCTGAAAAAATTGCTACAAATAATTTTTGAGTGAAAACATTTTTAGTAAAAAGTAACATGCCATCGTAAAAAGCCCACATTTTATTGAAACAAAACTACTGTTTGGTGGAAAAAATCATACGGCCATGCTTTCGCAATCGTACGATTTTAAATCACAATACGCCAGATTTATTTTATGGTGTTCTGAAGCTAGTGCATATTGCCTGCGATCTGCCATAGTTTCTAAAGGGTGGTTAAATTTTAAGGGCCGATGTTGATTTTGAATAAAACTCAAATTATTTAGGAAATTATTGTCATTTCTTTTTATTATGATAATATTGGTATGGTTCAATTATGTATGGAACAAAATATCGGCCAAATGGCCGCCGCGACCTCGGCGGCACACCTCCATCCGATGGTCCAAATTTTCGATGACGCTGAGGCATAATTGAGGTTCTATGCCGTTAAAGTGCCGAATTATCTCATCCTTTAGTTCTTGAATTGTTGCCGGCTTATCGACGCACACCTTTTCTTTCAAATAACCCCAAAGAAAGAAGCCCATCGGTGTAAAATCACATGATATTGGCGGCCAATTGACATCGCCACTGCGTGAGATAACACGGCAATTGAATTTGTCGTGCAAAAGAGTCATTGTTTCGCTAGCTGTGTGGCACCATCCTGTTGAAACCACATATCTTCCACATCTATATCTTCCAATTCGGGCCATAAAAAGTTCGTTATCATCTTACGATAGCGAACACCATTCACAGTAACTGCCTGACCGGCCTCATTTTGGAAAAAATACGGCCCGATGATGCCGCCAGCCTATAAACCGCACCAAACAGTCACTCTGTGTGGGTGCATTGGTTTTTCGACAATCACTCTTGGATTATCATTCGCCCAAATGCGGCAATTCTGCTTATTGACGAATCCACTGAAGTGAAAATGTGCCTCATCACTGAAGATGATTTTCACGAAATGCATTTTGATTTGAACGCCCATTTTCATAATAAGCCTGAATAACTTTAACGCGTTGTTCGATTGTGTATCTTTACATGGCTCAAATTGAATTAGTCTGAAATTGACAAATGTCAAATGAAATACAAAAAAAACAAAAACTTCACGTTTAGATGTGGTTCACATTCAGCATCGGCCCTAAAAATTTAACCACCCGTTACTTCCCTTGCATTTGAATTTGGCAAACTTTTTGCGTTTGCTATTTATAGAACAGCTATTATGCGATTACAAGTCAGAGTCGCAAACGTTAAGCGTTTTGGGATTGGCAAAATATGCCCGGTATTTTACTAAAAAGAAACAAGCTAGAGCGCTATGTTCAGCTATGCCGAATCTTATCAACCTTTCACTATGGAGAAGAACAGAAAGTTATAAAAATACCGTTCTTAAGAAATTAATAAATCTATTTTGTGCCACGCCCACTTCTCCAATCCCGCCCACATATTGTCGGATGTTGTGCATTGATAGTCAAGATGCTTGTACCTTCGGCTCTTGTTGTTCTCCATATATACAGAAATTTATAATATCTTTCATTGGGAGGTGCCACGCCCACTTCTCCAATCCTGCCCATTTTTGAAGAGAAGTGGTGTATTAATAACCCAGCTATTTAAATGAACTTTGGATATTTTTTCTTATACCTTTCTTTAAATATAAAAACAAACTTTTTTGTGCCATGCCCACTTCTCCAATCCCGCCCACATGTTTGGGATGTTGTGTATTGCTAACCGAGATGTTTGAACATAATTTGCAAACTTTGGCTCTTTTTGCTCTCCAGATGTGTATAAATATAAAATGTCCTTGGATGGGAAGTGCCACGCCCACCCACCTATTATTTTAATAGGTTTTATATTGATAACCAATTTGAAAACTTTGGCTCTTGCTGTTCTCCAAATATACAGATAAAACAAATTTAAAAAAGGGATATATGGGGAAAATTAGGGGTTTTTCGCCCATATCTCAGACATGGATCTGGCTGAATTTCAATGGCAAACTGTAAATAAATGTATTTAGCCTAGTCCGGGGTCACCGGAAAATCGATTTCAACATCACATTGACGCACAGACATCGTTAAATCAACTTCGCTACTCTCAAGGAACAAGAATATATATGGGAGATTTTATGTCAAGTGACCCAACTTTTGAAATCGATGTCTTTCGATTTGGATGAAATTTCCATTAAGTTCTATTTGTTAGTAGTTTAGACACATCGCTTCTGAGTTAGAGGGGCTCAAAATGTGAAATTTTGGCCAAACATGTGTTCTTGCTCATCCCTGTAACTTATTATCTATTGGTGTTAGCAAAATTTGTCCCAAACATATTAGACAGATTTTCCTTCAGTCTTTCGAAAACTCTAACTCAGTAACTTTTTGACGGATTTTGTTGAAAATTTGTGTCTAAGCCACAGTACTTTTCGCTTATAGTACATTCCGCTTGAAAGCCAGTAACGGATTAAAGTCAAAACTGTCATATTCACTTGCAGATGTTTTCGAATTTCATACAAATTATTTGGTCTAAAAGCTAAATGGAGCAGCTTGTTGTCCATTTTAATTTAAAAGCATTTTCGTTGCATGAGTTTTTAATACTTTATGCAAAAAAATTCGCTACAGTCCATTTTTTTTATATTTTTTTAACAAACTGGCAATATGTTTTTTCTTACCTTTCTGGCCACTTTTATAAATGTCAAATATTAGTTACTTCATACAAGTAGCAAAAATTAGTAAACGCGTTATATTGAGTGGTTTAATTGAAGAAAATAATTTTTATATAGTCCAAAATGTGGACTAAAATTCACATATTATCCATTTAAAAGCGTATAAAAAAACGGTTATAGTCCAAATTTGCTTATAGTCCACAAAAGTTGTGCAACTATAGTAGTAGAATATAAGTGAAAAGTCCAATAGGACTAATCAGGTGCAAATTTCATCCAAATCGGAAGATATTGATTTCAAAACTTGGGTCACTTGACATGAAATCCGCCATTTGTATACTTTATAGGGTCTAAAAATCATATTGTAGAAATTACAAACAGAATGACAAACTTAAGTTATATATTTTGATTTTAAGTTAACGATCATAAATAATTGAGTGTACAAATATGTAAAATTTGTTTTCTGTTTTGCAAAATACGCGATTCTAACTGCGGGTCAAACTCTAGATTCTTATATATTATACCAACTTAAGCTATGTTTACATTGTGTGTATTTGTCATGTGGAATGTCACTTTTCTACACACATGTAATTTCATGTGTATGCCAAAACTTGAGTAATACATGAGGCTTATAATTTCCATGTTGGTATGTAAATTACATTTGACATAACCTATCAAGAAAAAAATCTTAAAACAGCTGAGTTTTTATATTAACAAAAATTAATAATTATTTGTGTATTTTTTTATTTTTTATTATTTATTTACTATTATTATTTATATTTGGTAAAAATTCAATTAAATTTCGCCGCCACAAACAATTTTGGTAATACGAACCAGCTGATGTCAGATGCTTTGTCACTTGAAAATAGAACTTGTTCTAAATCAAAAATGTCATATGTACTGTACACAGAGAAATAACACATGATAGTGTTTGGAGGTGTTCAGACGATATAAGCAAATTTAACATGTGAAAAAGTGACAATCCACATGACAAATACACATATGGGATATTCACAAGGTGTGCTATCATGGTTTATTGTCATAATGTTCTAACATTTTACAATGGCTTAAAAATATTGTTGTTGGTTTGTAAACAAAAAGTGTCTTAAATAAATAGAACGTTGCTTGCTATGTTTATTGTGTTGTCGCAATTAAAAGCACATTAAATTATGAGGCGTTGCTCACAACAGTCGTATATTTTCATGTTATTATTTTAACACATATGACCTTATGACACCTTGTGAATCCCCCAATAATGTAAAAAGAGCTTTAGTAAATAAGCTTAGTTCTCATTTTGTGGATTTATATTGCTAAAAATAGAAAAAAAATCACTAAATGTGGGTTTATGTCGTCTCAAAAAAATCGCAACGATTTTTTTAAACATATTTTTTTTATGCCTGAAAATTATATTAAGTTGGTTACATCCTTTTTCGAGCAGCACAACTTATATTTTCAGTTAGAGCCTAACATTTTAACTCTTTTAAAGATTATACAGGAAAACTAATAGTGTTTTTAATTTTTAAGCAGATTTTTGGAAAATTTTAAACTCTGTTGATTAAAGTTTGTATTTTTAATTAAAGTTTTTGTTCGAGATTTGTAGGGATTACTGTATGAAATATTTTCTATTTACCATATAACAACTACAATTCGAGTTGGAAAAAAACCAGCCAATTGTAGGGGAATGTGAGAAAAGATAAACTCACTGTTTATTGTTGTTGCTTTGTTGAAGCTTTGATATTGTTACAAGTAAGATCTGATTGTTTAAAATTCTTATTCACTTTATAGTCTTACTTGTATAATATTTTTAGCTTTTCTAAAGTCTTTGGAAAAAGTTTCCTGACGAGCTGGCATAAGCAACCAGCGAAATGCGCATGGAAACCAGCTTACCCTCAACAATAAATTTCAGTGTTTTTTTTTATCAAAAATAAGAATTGGGAATTTAGCACGTAAATTTTAAATAAATTAATAATAAATTTCAATGTTTTTTATCAAAAATAAAAATTGGGAATTTAGCATGTCGTAGAGAAATCTTATTAATAATAATCGCTTCAAACCTGCTGATGGGATGCCTGATTTTTGTATTGGGTGTTCCCGGTTTGTAGTACTATGTTCTGCGGACAATTAGCGCTTCTTTTAACATAATAAAACATAAAAATAAAACACTCCTTAAGTGCTTTTGAAGGGCTAATTATATTAACATATTAATTAAAATTTTGCTTTTACTGGGTTAAATACCTTTTTTTAAGCATTTTCGTAAACCATAATATATATTTTTTTCGCTTTAAAACCTTCTTCGTTGTCAGCGCTAAAATAGTAGCTATTTTGTATATTTTATTCGTTATCATTTACTGCTGTATAAGAGCTCTCTTGTTGAAGCGCTCGATTATGCGCTTTTTCTCTTGAGTGCTTTAAAAAACACCAATTTTTTTACTGGAAACTTTATTTTAACGTGATGGGAAAATTCTAATTTCGTTAGTAGGAATTTAAAAAAAGTTTCTAGCCACACTGGCCTGCGCTTCAAACATCACCTTTGGTTTAGAAAAATTTGGTCACCTCTTTCGTTTTTGTTTGTCATAATTTAAGTAAAATTTGTTTGCATTAGGGAAGTTTAAAATTTGTTAAACTTTTGTAGTTAAACTTAAACTAATGCCTAAAACGTGCACAAATTATTAACCAAATAAATACAACAAATAAATATTTGAATACATACTCAAACAAAATGTAGTGGCTGTTTTCGACTTTAATTCAAGTATTATTCAGACAGTGGAAAAACTGCTATTAATCATAATTCATAAAATATTCAATACTTTTTAAAGGTGGGAAGTTGTAAAAATAACAAGGAAAAACAAAACATAGGAAAATAAGACTAAACCCAGTTGAAACGAATTTAAAGTAGACTATTATAGTTAAGTTGTAATAATTATTTAAAAAATAAAGAGAATTAGTTTTTATGGCTTTTTAGCAGAGCTGTGAAGTCGTCAGAAAAAAGCACTTACACCGACTCCGACGCTACAAACGCTGAAATTTTTTAAGAGCGACTCCGACTCACGACTCCAACTTCTAATCTAACCTTGATGCTAAATGTGTATGAGACTGGTCCTTATTAGACTTCAAACTCATTTTATACCCTCCACCAATAGTGCCATTCCGTGTGAAACTTTTTGATAATGCATCTAAGATAGAGTATGTATATTCTGGTTTCTTGAGTAATTCGTTTTAGCCATGTCCGTCTGTCTATCCGTCTGTTGAAAACACGCTCATTTTCGAAAAACTCAAAAGATAAGCACAATGTTGGTGTCAAATTGCTTCTAGTTATCCTTAGCAGTTTGGGATTGAAATCCGGCAAAATCCAATCAGTAGGATCAGGGTTATGAATCAAAATGTAGAAACACCACCCTAAAAAATTTACAATTTTATTACAAAAAGAAGTACAAATCATTGCACGGCATGATATAAGATTTTGCACAAACTCGTTCTATATAACCGTAATGAATATTGCTATCATATTAAAATGTGCTACGTCATAGTTTTTTAGGACTAGAAATCAAACAGCCAAATTTGATGAATATCGGTCCATAATTTACCCTAGGCCCCATATAAATCCTACACTCGGAAAACAGTTTAGTACGTCTAAAACCGTAACAAATAATGCTATCATAACAAACATTGGTACGTGACAGTTTTGTAGGACTAAAAATCATACTGCCAAATTTCATGAAGATCGGTCACTAATTTACCCTACACCCCATATAAATCTACTCCCCGAAAACAGGTTAGTACGCCTTAAACCGTAATGAATAGTGCTATCATAATAAAATTTGGTACGCCCTATGTTTTATAAGGCTTGAAATTATACTTTAAAATTTCGTGGAGATCGGTCCATAATTTACCCTAGGCCGTATGTAAAATCTACTCTCGAAGAACAGTTTAGTTTGTTAAAAAACGTAATAAAAAATGCTCTTGTAATACAATTTGGTACGTCAAAAATTTATTGTACTAAACGTCACACTATAAAATTTCCTGAAGCTCGGTCCATAATTGACCATAAAATGTCCAATATTATGCTCACACTGGGAAATTATTTAAATATGCATGTATACATACTGTAGTGTCCAATTTTGGCTCATATGGCCAGCAATAATATCATGCAATTTTATGATTATCGGTCCATATTTACCTCAGATCCCATATTAAGCTGCCTTCTGAAAAGCACTTTAAACGCTAAATCAAATTTCACTACTATAAGGCAATTTGTTCCATTTAGATTTTTTTATAACAGAAATCACTCTACAGGATTTCGTGATGATAAGTCCATAATTTACCATGGGTCTCATATAAATTCCCCTCCTGAAAATAATTTTAGTTCGGCATAAACTGTTACGAATCATGATATTTTATTCCAGTTAGTTCAAATTTCTGAAAAGAAAAGACTAACACTGTCTGCTTGTCGTCCAATTGGTTTAAACCGAAACCAATTTTAATACTGACGTCCGGTTTTATAAAGATTAATTAATAATTTGTAGCCCTCATATATTCTAACCAGAGTTCGAAAATAAACAGTAAAGTACAGCAAGTTAAAGTACCACACAGTTTTTTTAATTTTTGTTTGTGAATTTGTACACAAACAAAATATGGTACATGATTATTGTGAGCTGACGAACAGAAACACTTAGACAACTTACCGAACTTATTTTAGAGTACGTCTTAAGTTCTTTTGAGGTACTTATTCTGTATTTTTTATTAAGCACTTAGTTAACTTTTAGCTAACATGATATGTTTTTTTTTTAGTGTCTGCGTAGTTAACATTTATTGTACTTACATTTTGAAAGGAAATATTTAAAATAATAAATTATCTGTTTGTATAGGAAAGAAAATAAGAAATACAATTTTTTAATGGTTTGTTTATTTATTGAAAAGAAACCCCAAAATATAATTTGAACATAAAAATGTTTTTTTTTTTTTTTGTTTAAAAAAAAAACTCGAGTAAGGCAAAGCACAACAATAATTTTCGACGCTTCATTTCCCACTTACAAATGTGCACAGGCAATTATACATAATTTCCTTTAAAAAAACTAAGTACAATAAATGTTAACTACGCAGATACTAAAGAAACATATCATTTTAGCTAAAAGTTAACTAAGTGCTCAATAAAAAATACAGAATAAGTACCTCAAGAGAACTTAACACGGACTCTAAAATAAGCTCGGTAAGTTATCTAAGTGTTTGTGTACAAATATGCAAACAAAAAAATAAGATTTAGAGTTTGTGTGGTAAGACAAGTACACTACGTTAGTGTACGGTTTTTTTCCGAACTCTGATTCTAACTGTCGGTGGAGGGTATCAAAGAGTCGGCACAGCCGAATATAGCATTCTAACTTGCTTTTAATGCAGTACCTTTTAATATATTTGAAATATTGCATCGCCAAATTCGAAGAATTTTTATTTTGGAAAATATTAGAACATTTTTTTAAATTTTAGAGTCGGAGTCGCTAGTTGTTGTGGGTACTACGCAACCGTACAGTAGAAAAGTAAGAAAAATCTATTTTCTACAGACTTAGACGTTACGGTTAAGTTATATCTTTACTGCTAACTATAATCGTTCTAACTGCTTTACATACAACAAAATGAAGCAGCTGGGTTGCAACGTTACTGTTACTGTCAGCTAACTGGAGCTTTAGAGACAGAGTTAGCTTGAACATTTTAGAGTTACATTCTAAGAATCTGCTGTCGATCTTTATTTGACCTATATCGGCCTTATGTGAAACGTTTAACATATCTAGTCTAAAACTGTGAAATTAATAAAAAAAAAAAATCTAAATTAGAATTTTTGAACTTTCTGTAATTAGAACACTCTAAAATTGTTCACCATCCTTTCAAATCCCTTTTAATTCTTTCACCTTGAGAAAATAAAAAAGGATCTAAAGTGCAGTTAAGAAAGACAAAAAATAAATTTGATCTTTATAGCCGTTTGGTATTTATGGTCTTGCAAATGACTGACTATAAATGCCACCACACGCGACATTTAAGCCGGCCTAAGCAAATAAACTTGCCCGAACTGGCAATCACACTGACACGCTCGCATACACACCCATAATAACAAATGTCTATGAATGTGCGGATGTTTAAAGCTATTTTGCAAATACATTGGCCTAAAAGAGTGTGTTTATTGCGGCACTTGGTGGAGGTTGTGGCCGCAGCGCAGCACCTGTGCGTGTGTGTGGTCTTTTTGTGGTCGTAGAAAAAAAATTATAAAAATAAAAACGCCACAGGCTTTTTAAAGGCACCAGCATTTACCAGACAATGAAAACTGCATAGAAACATAAAAAAAAACTTACAAACTAAAAAGAGCAAATTAAAAGAGTTAATTCTAGGATTGTTTTGGTAAATTTTCGTGGGATAAGAAACTTTTGTAAGAAAAGTGACTTTGTTGAATTTTTACGAGACTAATGATCAGGGAACCCGAAACATGCATTTGCATGTTTTTCCTTGTAAGGCCAATGAAGGCAGAAACGATATACATATATCCGCTTTAGAGCTTTTTTTTAATTTTGGCATCGACTTGTTAGTGCATATTTTAGCCTTTTCAGCATATTTTTGTAAAATGTTTAAAAAAAAAATAACGAAAAATTCAGGAAAATCAATTAGTTATATGCATTTGAGGCCCTATGCTCCTTATAGGAATTGGATTGTAAAGAAGACATGATCCGGTTAAGTATGGAATAAAATATCCGCCAAATTGCCTCGCCCCCAACGGCTCTGATGACAGGCCATAAATCTTTTCATGAAATTTTCCATGACATTTGCACAGAGATGTGGCTGTATCTCAACGATAATATGTTGTATCTAGGATTTGAGCTCGGGGGCTAATTCTGGCAGTCGTGCTCGAATACTTTTTCGATTCGAAAGTAATTTTATTTCTAATACTTTTAGTTGATACTGAACGATTTAAAACTTTTTTTTTAGTATTTTGAAAATTCAAACAAATGCTTTACAATACTGAAGAAATAACTTTAATTCGTTCAGTATCCACTGAAAATAAAATTGCTGTCGAATCTAAATTCGCCCACATTAAATCGCATGATCTTGGTGGACAGCTGACATAAAATTTGTTTGAGATAATTTGTTCTGGAGATCATGGAATCCACTTTACAATTGAAGCAACGCCGCGAATAACGTTGTAAAAGCCTCTTTTTTCAAAAACAGTTTTTTTTGCAGATTGCTGTTAACATTACTCGCTAACACTGTTTAAACATCAAATCACCCAAAATTATGCACCTTAAGGCCGTCAAAATGCGATACAAATAGTCAGGGAGTGGAAGAACGTTGTAAGTTACTAACAAATTGATACAAAAGAAATGGTTTTGCAACGTGGAATAACGTTTTAAAAGCTGCTTGCGTAGTGGAAAAACATTTTAAATTACATCGCGACTATTGATATAATATGATATTTTTGATAAACTAAAAAGAAAATTTAAAAAAAAAATAATCCTGCCTGTTAAAAATTTATTTTGCTTTCCTGAAAAATAATTATTTTGTAACCTACAACGTTATTAGCGGCTGTGCTTCAATTGCGTGTTGGATCATTTGTTTCTCATGGATTTCGTGGGGATTTGCTAAGCCCCAATTTTGAAAATTTTGTTTATTCACGAAGACATTTAGATGAAAATGCGCGTAATCGGAATAGATGACTTTTTTCGAAAAATTGGCAGTGATTTCACTTTGCTCCATTACCCATTGAACGAATTTCCGGCGATTTTCATGGTCTGCTGGTTTGAGCTCCTGAGTAAAGTGTTTTGTCAAAATTCTCTGCATAGTGCGTCGTGAAATTTGAAGCTGTTAAGAATGGTGCACATTCTCACTTACAGCAGCAATGTTTTCAAAAGACCGATCGGTACATTGACGCACAGGAGTCTTAAGCCCCAGTTAGCTGACAGTAACAGTAACGCTGCAAATTCGCTGCTCCATTTTGTTGTATATAACACTGCAGCCACACGATCAAGTTGTTCTTGATAGTCTTTTACATATACAGTTTGTCAAAATCTCCAAAAATTGGAAGCTGTGACGTAGGCTGCACGCAATTTTGAAGCAATTTACTTTCAAGATGTCATCAAGAGAACAATTTATAAAGACAAACGAAAAATTTTCTCACCTGTTTTCTTGAACGTAAATTGATACACTCACTTGAAAGAGAATTTTAAAGGCAAGTTCGCTTCAATTTTTAAAAGTATGAGTGTATTGGTGAAAAAGTGTGTGTGTATTAAAACTTGATAGACAAAACTTGATCGTGTAACCCTCAAGTAAAGCAATTAGAATGATTATAGTTAGCATTAAGACCGTAACGTCTAAATCTATAGAAAATAGATGATCTTACTTTTTTACTGTACGCTAACATTACTGTTACTGTCAGCTAACTGTACATAACCGACCCAGTTTCTTCAAATTTTTCGACCACTCTTCGAATGGTTGACATATTAAGAGCACATTCTCGCTTGAAATTCTTTTGAAGTTTGCGAGCGTTCTCAGCATAACTTTCCAAACTTTTGTAACAAGTTTTTACAGTTATAACGCGTTTTTCTTTCCATAAGCGCTCCCCTTTTAATAATCGGAATAAACATATGTGACAGCTGCCAAATATCAAAGTTGCCACTGGCACAAAAAAAAAAACAGGGCCGTCCCTAAAATAATCTTTAGATATAAAAATCTCATATTGATGTTGATACTATTGATACTATTTTATATTCCGCTTAAATAACTCTTATGTGTATCTAAACTATATCATATTTTTGTTCTGGTAGGCCCACGAATGACTATAGGTTTTAAAATTCAGCTGCATACACTGTTTATTATATGTAACCTGCTCCACGAAAAGGGACCTCTGCGCCGAAAAAATAATAACCATGCGCAAAACACGGAAAAACGAAGCGCTTTTTTTAAACGAGTTTTTCTCAATAACTTCTTTTCGGCGCAGAGGTACCTTTTCGTGGAGCAGGTCACATATGCAAATATTTTAAAATTATTTTACTTTAAGAAAAGCCATGTCTGTTTTTAAGGCATATTTTTTTTTAAATTTCAGAGGCATATTTTCAAGTTCTTACTGCATATTAAATACGCATAATAAACGTTTATAAAGGATATTTCTGGTTTCCCTGCTAATGACTTTTTTGCGACAAAAAGAAAAGTTTCGTAAAAAAAGGAAGTTTTAATGAGAAAAGCAAACTTTTGTGAGAAAAGTGACGGAATTTTTGTGAGAAAAGCCACGGACTTTTGTTAGAAAAGTGATTTATTTCAGAAAAGTGGCTTTTGTTAAATAGTTAAGTCTTCGGGAAAAATTTCATATTTTGCAGGAGAAAAGGGGAAAAAATGTTTTTCAGTTAAGAATTAACTTGTTTAAAGTTCCCCCAGAAGAAGCGTTTAATATTCATTTATAAATATGTGCATATGTATGTATATTCAAAGTATCTGCAAATATTTGTAGCTAAAATGAAACTTGTATGTTGTATAAATAAGTATATAGATTCAAAAACTCTTTATAGACCATAAGGAAGGTATTTTATATTCGCGCGGTCGTTTTTATATTCATTTGTAGGCTTCACAGTTAGGTTTTCGGATTGTGGTGGTGGTTGTCATTTGGCAAATTGAGTTTGCCAACAACGACGGCAACAAACACTTTACCATACAGCTATAACAATAAAATTGAAAACAACAACATATTCAAACATGTGGCCATAATAGACCAATGCCGGTAATGCCAATGCGATGGTATTTACTTGATTCAGGAAGGTGAAATGAACGTTTAATCGTGGCCAACTTGCGTGTCATTGTATTAGTGATAATTTAGCCATAAACTAACACAGTCTAAATGTAATTGTGACAATTTTATAGGGGATTAGGTTTAATTACAAACAATAGATTTTCAAAAAGGAATTGGAGGATATTTTTATAAATATTTACTTTTTCTAATAAGTGTTTATTGTAATATTTGTAATTATAAATAACTATAAACTTATAAGAGATTTTATGTTTCAAAGAAAGTTTAATGGTCCAAATAACAAAGTATACAAATAAATTTATTTGCGTTAACAATGTGGGCTTTGGTATTATCAGGGTTTATATTGAGTTCTAGGTTTTAAGAGAGGGAGTGAAAATGTTAAGGCGAAAATATTTTAGTTACAGCAAATTTTACTTTATTATTTAAATATTTGCTATTAATTAAGGAATTTTGTTTGTATTAAATTAGTGAGAATCTATCAAAAAATTTGCTATTTAAATCAGGCTGTTTTTAGAAATTTATCGAAAACTTAATTGAGTAGCTAAGTGCAGGAAGGGAACTACTTAAAAACATTCATTTTGAGATAACCAATTTAAACAGTGTAATTAATTATGGATAATTACAAATGCAAGTTTTATGCTCTGATGTCGTAGAGGGACAACAGACTTTTATTAGAAGTTGTCTAATACGACACATTTTACACTAGTTTCTTAGTAATACGCAAATAAGTTACATGAAGTAAACCCCTATCTGCAGTTAATAGCAATAAAATTCAAAGAAGAAGTAATATAAATACAAGATTATTTTATTTCATTAGCGAAATCGTATTTTTTGTTATTCATAAGCATTTTTATAATTATAACAATCATAAACTATTGTGTTATGAATTAGAATTGACTTAAATATTAAACTGTTCATAGGAATCATCTCCTTCTGTTTCTGTTATAGGCCATTCAAATAGTTTCTTATAAAAGTAATCGTGTTCATCGGAAATATATTGCTAAACTTTATTCAAATTTTTGATTTTCTTTTCGTTAATATCTATTTTATCTGTAAAAGTAGCCATTGCAATTCAAATTTTGTTTAATAATAACGAAAACTGTGTGAATACTCGGGTATGGTAGTTGTCGAGTAGAAGGTGTGAAATCCGGTTATTGACATAACACTTTATGCATATTACTTTAAAAAATAAGATAAGGAAATATTATAAAATCTGTTCAACAATATAATGAAACTGAATAGTATATGAATTCTAAAAATATATTCTATAAATATATAATTAAGCACAGAGAGGGGTCTACTGCTGAAGATGTTCACTCTTTGCACTTAATGGAAATTGGTAAACTTTTAAAATTATAAATATTTAAACAAATAATTTGAGCAACTTTATGAATACATTGTTAATTCATTTCGACCAAAAATAGCAGTAGTTCCCTTTCTATTCTTAGCGATTTAATTTTTATTAGAAGTTTCCTATAGTCTTTTTTTTATATAAGTAAGATTTTTAAAAACTTTTTTGAAACATTTGTTTTATTAAAAAATTTTTTAATTTTGCTTCCTTTTCGTAGATTCGTGTTTTTTTTAGAAAATTTTTATATATTTTTTTTGAAATTTTCAAATATTTCCTTGTTTTTTTTAGCAAACTTTTCGATAATTTACGCTATTAGGAAGTTTTTTAAAAATTTACTTTTTGAGATATTTTTAAAAAATTTGCTTTTTTTGGAAATTTTTCAAAAATTTCCTTTTTTTTTAGAAATTTTTCAACAATTTACTTTTTTAGAATTTTTTTCAAAAATTTACTTAATTTTTTAGGAAATTTTTTAAAAATTTACTTTTTTAGGAAAATTTTCAAAAGGGGACTTTTTTATGAAGTTTTTTAAAAATTTACTTTTAGGAAATTTTTCAAAAATTTACTTTTGTAGGGAATGTTTCAAAAATTTACTTTTGTGGGGAGTTTTTCAAAAACTTACTTTTTAGAAAATTTTTCAAAACTTTTTTTTTTAGGAAATTTTTCAAAAATTTAGTTATTTTTAGGAAATTTTTCAAAAATGTACTTTTTTAGGAAATTTTTCAAAAATTTACTTATTAACAATAATAAGTATTGTGGTTATAAAATTTCCTAGAAAAGTAAATTTTTTAAAAAATTCCTAAAAAAAAGTACATTTTTGGAAAAATTCCTAAAAAAGAAGTCATTTGTGAAAAAATTTCTAACAAAAAAGAAAATTTTTAATCCAAATTTCGATATTTTAATCAGGCTTTTGTTTATGAAGAAAGGAATTTTACAACATGAAATTAATTAAAATTTATTATTAATTTTTTATTCTTGACTGAGCTGGGAATTGAACCCAGGTTTTCACGGACAGGTAAATCAATTAAAATAGGTAATCAATCATTCAACGCAAAGATTGATATTTGACTAATGACGTCATATGTCGTCGATGGCGGTAAGTGTTAAACGGCAAACCCCTCTAAAGAGATTGTGTGGTTAGTCAGGGCAACCTGTCCGTGAAAACCTGGGTTCAATTCCCAGCTCAGTCAAGAATGAAAAATTATCAATAAATTTTAATTCATTTCATGTTGTAAAACTCCTTTCTTCATAAAAATAATTTAATGAAAATTAAATTTAATGAACTTAAGAATGATTAAAATTTCGAAATTTGGATAAAAAAATTTACTTTTTTGTAAGGAATTTTTTCAAATATTACTTATTTTTTAGTAATTTTTTCAAAAATTTACTTTTTTTAGGAATTTACTTTTTTTTTAGGAATTTTTTAAAAAATTGACATATCTAGGAAATTTTAGAATATATTAACATTTTTTAGAAATTTTTCAAAAATTAACATTTTTAGGATATTTTCCAAAAATTTACTTTTTTATGATATATTTCAAAAAAAATTACCATTTGAAGAAATTTTTCAAATATACACTCTTTAAGTATATTTTCAGAATTATCTTTTTTAGGAAATTTTCAAAAATTTAGTTATTTTACAATATTTCAAATATTTTGGGAAGTTTTTAAAATATTTACTTTTTTTTAGGAAATTTTTAAAAATATACTTTTTAAGAACTTTTTAAAAAATATCCTTTTAGGCAATTTTCAAAAAATTTACTTTTTTAGGAAATTCCCTAAAAATTTACTTTTTTAGGAAATATTTAAAAAATTTCCTTTTTAGGAAATTTTTCAAAAATTCACTTCTTAAAAAATTTTTCAAACAATTACTTTTTTAGAAAATTTTTTAAACAATTACATCTTTAGGAAATTTTTTTAAATTATAATCTTTTAGGAAATTTTTCCAAAATGTCATTAAAAAGTAAATCTTACATTTTTTAAGAAAACTCGAAAAATTACTTTCTATAGGAAATTTCGAAAATTTTATTTTCTTGGAAACTTGCAAATTTATTTTTGAAACTTTTTTTTAAGCATTTTGCCAGTCTGCTATATTTTTGGAAGAATTTTTGAAAAATTGTTTTCGAAAAGTTAGTAATAACTTCTTTTCTATGTGCAAAATGTTTCGATTTTTTTAAGAAATGTTTTAAAAGACCTTTCTAGCAACACATTTATTTAGAAATCCGTTTTGTTAGGACATTTTTTAACAATTTACTTTTTTTGGAACATTCGCTTTTTAAATAATAATAAAAATTTGTTTTCTATATGGTTGGAATATATTTTAAATTTGTTTTTTTGTTTTGGAAATTTTTCGAAATTTAACGTTTTGTGAATATTCGAGGTAATTGCGCAAAACAAAAAAAAAATAATGTTTTTTGTGGGAACATTTTTTCAAAGAATATTCTTTGTCCAAAAATTTGCTTTTAATAATTAATTTTTTTTTAAACCGAATTTATAGGAAGTTTTATAAAATTAATTGGCAAATTTGCCATCTACAGGGAATTTTGAGCGGTGTAACCAAATATGAATATAAAAGAAACTAAATTTATCAGAAATTGTGCAACATTTTAAAGCCACAAAACAAAAAAAATCAATTAAATTTTCATTTATAATATTATTTTTGCTTATATCCTTTTTAACCATTAAAACTTTGCTTTCCCTTTCTCTAATTTTAGTAACTTCAATTCAATGCCATAATCCTTTTGGCCATATATGAACGAAAAACTCTCAAAAACGCCAACAAAAAAAAAAAAAAACGGAAGGAACTCGACTGAAGCAAAAACGAAAACTTTAAAAATAAAAAAAAGATACAAAAATGCCCTCAACATTTAAAGCAATTGATGCTTTAACATCACCAACGTCAAATTCAGCCTCCTCAGTGGCGGCAGCAGCTTTAGCCTCGTTGTCAACAACATATCGTTACAACAATACAATATTATTGCCCTCTTTGGAGGAAAGATTGCAAACAGCACTACCAGCAGCAGAAGCAGTAACAGCAGCAACATTCTCAATATCAGGAGCAGCATCATCGCAAACATTCGATACGAATGAAATCAATAGCTCAACTGGTTTAACCTCTATATCACATGTAGCATCCGTGGTAGTTTCGAATTTCCTGCCTTTATCATCAACATCCTTATCCTCTAGTGATGACGACTCAACGTCTGCAGATGACACAAACATTTCTTCTACCTCTTCATCGTCAGCGGTTTCAATGTCATCATCATCATCATTATCATTGCCATCATCATCAACATTCTATCCTTCCTATAGTCCGCCAGTTGTAGAAAGTTTAGTTGCCAGCTCAGCTGAGGAGTTTAGCAATAATTTTCGGGATCTATCATTCGATATTTTTGATGACAATGAGAACGATTTGTTTGGTTCACCGTTAGCATTCGATGCCAGTGAAAATGGCCTGTGGAATGGACGTTTTGTACCGCCACCACCACGACCACCCTTTTTCGTTGATGAACCGGTACTGAGTGATGGTTTGACAACATGTGATTTGTGCTCCTGGGCAATGCCAACAAAAAGCACATTTATATTTGAAGGCACAATGGGTAAGTTTCATCAGTACTACTTGTACTACATTCTTCCACATTTATTTATTTTTTTTTTGTTCTGATTTTTTCGTTTATTCTTTTGTCCATTTTATTTGTGAGCCTCTAGACGAATGAATGAATAAATGAATGAATGAGTGAATGACAATGTAGGATGACTACTTTAATACTGTATTGAACTAAAGGGACCTGCTCACTTTGAATGAGCGTGTGAGTGTGACTACATGTGGCATGCAATAAAATAAAATAAATGTTGCACACAAAAAGCATAAAACGACAAGTTTCAAACGTAAAATTAAATTTATTTGCCAATAAAATCAAATAGTATTGTAGATGAGTTGCTAAGGGAGTGTGATAGATGGCATAAAAATGCATTTTGCAAATTGGAGATGGAAGCGTGAGTGTTGGTAACTTTCGATCAGAAATTACGAAATTTAAACAAATGTTTTTTTTTTTTTAATTTTTACGGTTAACGTTAAGCTTTTATTGTTTTTATGATTAGGTTTTCTAAAGTTTATTAATAGTAAGGTCCATAAGTCCTTAGAACTGATCTTCCGATAGAAAAATCGGACTTCAGTTTGATATCAGGAAAGAATTTTGATGTTTGTCATCTCTTACAGAACTCAGAATTTTTTTGAAAATGGAACTTAAAATATTTCATTTCTGTGAGTCTGCAGTTCACTTATTGCTGATTTTTAAGTGCGCACGTGCTCATCTTCCTTTAAAACTCTGTGACTGACTGTTCGTCTACTAACGTTTATACATACACACTCGAAGGCCGGGCTTATACCATTGAAAATGAATTTTTTTTTTTTTGTCATATAGCAAATTTAAACTCAAAAGTCAATTTTTCGGGAAATGCTTTTTTCCCAGATTATATTTTTTCTTATTTTCCTTTTTGCTCACTAAAGTTTTAATATTCAAACTTGCACACATTGTTAAAAAGTATTTAAATGGAATTTAAATTTATTGAGTTAAAAATATAAAAAATAATGTTTCTACAAGTTTTTCAAAGTAAAAAAGAAATTGCAATTCAATTTGTTAAGAGAACACAAAAAAGTTGTAAGGACTTTGACAACATTGAAAAAGTGTAAGAAAAAATTTATTTTTTAAACTTCTTAAAAAAGCCATTAAATTGAAAATAATTGCACTTGAACAATAAAATATTTATTGAAATCGTTTTTCCTGAAAGAATTCTAATAAAAATTTAAGATTCATAAAGTACTTTTTGCTGAAAAACTACTTAAATTGGTACCTAAAAACTACGTGAAAAGTAAAACGTTTAGTATTCAACAGAAAATTTTAGCTTTCAAGAGAAACCTTAAAAACATTTCCCTTTCTAACTGTACTTTTGCAAGAAGGTACCTCTAATAAAAAACCAATAGTTAAAAAACGTATTTATAACAAGTAAGAAAGTATAGTCAGTCAAGCCCGACCATATGATACCCTACACCACATAATTTGAAAGAAAATTTTTGACAGTGTACCCTCTTTTGGACCCATGACCAATCATGAACTCGGCAAAAGGAAGTTATGCTATTAAGTTAAGATTCATAAGGGTTATTTGTGCCAAATATTATTTAGATATCTTTATATATATAAGATTTTATTTTCTCTGCAAGGGGCCTTGAGGCCTATGGCTAATGTCCAATAGTTTGTCAAAACATTATAGCTATCGCAAAAGGTATTGCGCCAATTTTTATGTCAATAGCAACATTGATGAGAAAGTTTTGACAAAAAGCTATTTTCGAGAGTATTACTCAATTATAAACCGACTAGCTGACCCGGTCCGCGTTGCTGGTTCTAAGCAAACATTAGTGTTGTAACGCCCCTCCGCCCCCAGACCGAAAATCAGAAATCAGACTTCACAGTGTCACCCGCCTGAATATTCTGAAGATTCCCTGAAAATTTCATCAAAATCGGCCCAGCCGTTTTGGAGTCCATACGTTACATACACACATTCATACATACACACATCCTATTTTATATATATAGAAGAAAAAGATGTTTGATTTACATTTGATTTGAAAATACATATGGTTGTATGTATGTTTATATATGCTGTGAATCTTACAAAAAAGTGAGCGTAAAAGTGGGCAGGGCAACATTTTCTTTCCGCAAAACCTAAGTTAGACCATGGCGATCATTTTAAAAATCGTCCAAATCGGTCAAGCCGTTCTCAAGTTATGCGCTTAATAGAAAAAGTGGGCGTAAAAGTAGGCGTGGTAAATTTTTCTTTCGATGAAATCTTAAAGTTGATTAACACGAACATTTGAAAGAAAAATTAGTCAACTCGATGGAGTCGTTTTCTGATTTTAGGTTAATCAAAAAAAGTGGGCGTAAAAGTGGGCGGGGCAAAATTGTCTTTCCGTAAAAACCTAAGTTGGACCATGGCGATCATTTTAAAGAAAAATCGTTCAAATCAGACTTCACAGTGTCACCCGCCTAAATATTCTGAAGATTCCCTGAAAATTTCATCAAAATCGGCCCAGCCGTTTTGGAGTCCATACGTTACATACACACATACATACATACACACATCCTATTTTATATATATAGATTTAAAAAAAATTTGGTAAGATAATTTAGATCGCAATCTGGACCATGTCAAATTATATACATGGCAGTTTGGACCATGTCAAATTATAAACCGATTCATTCCATTTTAATAGCCTTGGTTCTTGTGCCAATTAGAGCGTATGTACCATATTTCTCTGGTCCGCAAAAAAAATCTCGCCTTTAAAAAAAATATGTGAACTATAGAAATTTTTCAAATCCATTTTCAGTTCTCTTCTATCAGTCTAAGATTTTTTTTAGGGGCGTGACTAATATTTCACCTGAAATAAGAGGTTATGATTTTACAACAAATGATTAGGAACAAAATTTTCTCATTAAATTTTTTTATAAAGGGAATAGAACAAAAAGTTTTCAGAGAATTATCTTAATATTTTTATTATGATAGAAGGATCTACGACAAGTGAAAGAAAATATCGGTCAAATGCTCGCCACGGCTTCGTTGGCATTCCTCTATCCGATTGTTCTTATTTTCAATGACTCTCAGACATAATTAAGGTTCAATGTCGTTAATATGCCGATTCATCTCACCTTTTAGCTCTTGAATTGTTCTTGGCTTATTGACGTACAATTTATTCTTTTAAATATCCCCAAAGAAAGAAGACCAACGGTGTCTAATCACATGATTGTGGCGGCAAATTAACATCTCCAAGACGTGAGATAACACGGCCATTGAATTTCTTGCGAAAAAGAGTCATTGTTTAGTTGGCTGTGTGGCTACCTCCTGTTGGAATCACATATCGTCCAGGTTCCTTTCCACAATTTCTGGCCACAAGAAGTCCATTATCATCTCACGATGGCGAACACTATTCACGGTAACTGCTTGGCCGACCTTTTGTTCGAAGAAGAAATGCGCCCGCTGGTGCCGCTAGCCTATAAACCGCACCAAACAGTCACTCTTTGTGGATGCATTGGCTATTCAACAATCACTCGTGTATTCTCATTGGCCCAAATGCGGAAATACTAATTGTTAGCGAATCCACTTAGGTCGATTATGATGACCAGAAAAAATCACGAAGTGCACGAAATGCATTTACGTAAAAGGCTTCAACAATCTTAACGCGCTGCTCAATTGTGTACCTCTCTATTGTTGGATTTGTCAAACACTGAAGAAAAAAAACGTCAAATTAAGTTGAACAAAAAACTTGACGTTAAGGTGTGACTCACAATTGGCATTGTGCATTATGGTTGGACCACCCTTTATTTTCAACTGTTTCGGATTTATTCAGAAATTAGTGACGATAATTTTTTTCTCGCAAAAGAATTCATAAAATAAAATAAAAAGGACAAAAATTTTACATTTTTCAACATTTATCAGAAAACAGGGTATAAATCATAAAAATCGGTGGACAAGTGTTAAATTTTTTACGATTAAGTTAAGACTCCTATATTATAAGTACAGTACATAATCGCTTAAAATGAAACGCAATGTTTGCTGAGGAATTATTTGATCCAACTCGCACAAATCGTTCTCAAGCTTTGATGAAATGAATCAGCATAACCGCCTTGTTTTGGGAAAAATATTCGTCCATTTAAAAAATAAAATTGAGCCCCATAGAAAAAAAAAAACCGAAACGGGATTTGAATTTAGCGTGTTGATATCTCTTTAATCTATATCTTTTTAATTAAAGGCGATTTTAGCTGTAGAGCAGTGGTTTCTTAAAAATTGCGACATGTTTTTTGCGCACAATGTTTAAATAGAAAGCCAGCCTGACGGTAGGACATCGTTAGATCGATTTAGAAAATGTTTGGTGTACTTTAAGTGGGTCTAGGATCAATATTTTAAAGTGTTACAAGCATTAGCACAAACACATAATACCGTCTTTGCTACTGTGTGGTGGGTATAAAAACCATGTCCTTAACCATTTAACTACTTAAATGCAAAACGCATTATATTGTTACATGAATTCTGGTTCTAGGTAATTTTTGGGCTGAAAAACACGAATTTTATGTGCATTTCCAAAAAAAAAAAAATGATCCTGGAAAGCAGCAGACGTAAAAGTTGAAAGACCACCGTAGACGGTCTTAGTAAATAATCTAAATAATTATTTTATTTAATTACAAAAATAAATTTAATTCATTTGCAATAACCCAGCAAAAGCTTTGCTTACAAAATAATCAGAAAAATATTGCGAACTTGAGGAAAATACTACTTATTTTTCTATTAGAAAAAGTACTTATTTTTGTTCGCAATGTCCCAAAAGTAAACCTTTATAATTTGGCCAATTACAACCTAAAAAATAATACCTTTATTTTATACTTAAAAGTTTTACAAAAATATGTAGTTACCAAAAGAGTCAAGAAATAAGTACTTTCAAAAAGTTTAATACACACTTATTAAAATTGCTCTGAAATCTTATGGAATTTTTGTTGAAAAAGTGTACACAATTATAAATTTTTCGAAATGTAAGAAAATATTAAATAAAGAATGCTTTTACTGCATAAAATCATTTATAGCTCTCACACTGTAATACCAATGTGTGTATTAATATATGTTAATATACGAGCCTGTCAATGAAATTAATTTCGATCGAAAGTTTTTTAAATTTTCTCGGAATGAAATCACTTTTAATTTTTCAATCGAAAAAAGTTTTTGTTTTGGCTTGCACAATATTCAGCCATGTCACAGAGTACAATTCCGTTCGGAATGATTCCGTTCGGAATTGAAGAAAACATATTTGTTTATTGATAGAAAGTATATTTTGCTAGTTTTTTGATCTTTCTCTCCCCCATGCTCCCATACCGTTCATGAAAACAAAAATGGTTTCATTCCGCAAAGTTTTTTCGTAATTTTCTGAAGCACCAAAATACGGAATGAATTCCGTTTCATAACGGAATTGTACTCTGTGACATGGCTGATTGCCACATTTAACATAAAAATAACCAAATTAAAATTTTTCGGAATTACGAAAATCGATAAAAGTCTGAAGAAGGTAAAACAAAATCGAACGAAATTAAAATACGGATTCAAAATCATTCCGAATAATTTCTGTGACAGGCCTGACTATGTTCTTCAAACAAACATCGTTTACATTAGATCGATGTCACTATTAGTATCCTAATAAAAAAAATATATTGTGGGGCTAATTTTGGAACATATTTATGTACATATAGATTAGGGATGGGCAATAAATATCGATATATCAAAATATCGATATTTAAAAAAATTATAATCGATATATATCGCCGATATTAAAAATACCCATATATCGATACATCGATATTTATCTACGACTATCAGATTCGATATTTTTAAGATCTCTTTATGATAAAATTCAACAATCGTTGCTCAATTGCTTACAATATTATTGTATTTTAAGAATTGCATCATATGTTTTTTAACTAATATTAAGAAAATAACGGCGCTTTTCCATTGTACATTTTCATAGAATACACAGTTCAGTTTTGTCTCTGTTTTTTAAGAGATGACAACAAAAAAAAAAGCGCGGAAAAAATAGTCTGGAAAGGGTTTCAGAATTATGCAAAGAATCGCTTTAATTATGGCGTATTAGCAGCATTAGTTAGAATGTTAATAATAAAAAAAATATTTCTTTTTTTTTTATTTGAGCATGTTCTTATATATTACAAATAAATATTTTAAAATTGGTTTTTGTTTTAAATAAAAGTTAAGTGAATGAAAGTTTCGTTCGAAATCGAGGGACAGGCAGTAAATTTGAAATTAAAAGAAACAATAAAAAGTAAGAATTAAATTACATGTAATATGTTTGTACATATGTAAATATGTATTGACATAGGTATATTAAGTTTTTAAATTTAGTAATTATTTCAGCTTAATGCGTTCGATACATCGATATATCGATATTTTTAATTAATAAATATCGATACTCTTAAAAAATATCGATACGATATATATCGATATACTTTTTCAATTTGCCCATCCCTAATATAGATTTACATACATATTATTGATTTTTGGATTCGCATGTATTTCACATCGAAATTATTCTTAAGATGTTATAATATTACCGTATGTCTAACAAATATTAATGGAATATATTGCAAATTGATTCAAATAATTCTTTAAAATCATATAATAATAACTGGTTTAAATCATTTTATAAATATTCTTTTGTTTATTTATAATTATGACTTATTTAAGTTACATGTAATAAGAAAGTTATTATTTAATTTATAAGTAATAATGCAAAAAATGGCGATTACAGCTACAAAGTAATGAGTTCAGGAAGTCATTAAAAGTAGCATTGTAAGTTTAGTTTTTGCTTGGAACTTCTCCATTAAGTAAAAACTAAAATTTAGGAATAATTAATAAAATATCATAATTCTTGCAAATTATATTTTTTAAAACAATTTTTTGCCTTTGTAAAACGCAAGTGGATGTTACACTTGGCACACGATTTTTTTGATCCCCATTTTGGAAAATATAGATTTAGGCAAACCTGAACAGATTTTTTTTTACCTACAGAGCCACTAGATGCTGGTGATCGCTTTTCAGTAAAAGCACAATTGTTTTTTGCGATACTCAACTGAAATTCACTCATGGTAACTTCTTTTAGCATTTCGGGTTTGTCGGCTTAATATACAAACCTGCTAAATCCACTTTTTAAGTAAATTGAGATTTTGTTGCCGTCTGGTAGAGAAAGATACACCTCTGCGACCAGCATGTAATTATTCTTCAATTTGAGACTTGAAATGTAAAAAGGCTTGATAAGAAGGGAAGTTTTTTGTCCCTCCTGTGAAATGTACTGAAAGGGTGTTAGCAGGTTTGCATATTAAGCCGTCGATATGTTACGTTTTTATTTTAAGTATATTTCGCCTAATGTATAAGTATTTAGGTGTACTCCACCGATATGCGCATTTTATTCCCGTATTGTCTATGGACAATCTGTGTTGCGCCAATATTTGAGGTATTTGGAAAAATTTAATAAAAATTTTTGGCTCCAGCATGTATTTAAAACCTGTAAGAGTACCCATTGCTGTCGCATAGAACAAACATTTATACTCCCCATGCATGGGGATTATCTGGTAAATACCATTTTTTTTGGTACAGAATTTAAGAATCCTTTATTGAAAATCAATTGGCTGATTTTCAATAAATTATTATTTCAGCTGGCCCAATACAAATGTTTTTTCGAAATAAGGATTTAGGTACTGCGGAAAAGATTCACATGGCTACCTGCCCTAGGGCCTATGCCAAGGTTGATTTTAAGCACTGGGTGACAGACAATGCGTTTACCAACCGCCGCCGAGTGTGAGGGCAGCCAACACTCCCAGGTAGCAGTTTGAGTGAATAATCCGTCAACATTATAAACTCGTCCTTTGTTTAGGAGCTGGAGCTATCTAATATTCACTGCTTTTGGAAATATGACAGCAGCACCTGTTGAGCAGCAACAACACTTATGGAAGGTCCACTCTCAGGCCGATCTCTCACATAGTTGATGACTTATCAGTCCTCGATGGAATTTTCAGGATAGCCATTCCCACGACTTTGGGTAGTAAAACATAACCACCACGTTATTACGAAAGTATCCTCTTAACGAGAAGGCAAAAGTTCCTCAAAGTTAAACTTAATGAAAGACAGAAAGCATTCCCGCAAGAATCATTCTAACGGAGGCCTCAACCAATACTCAGTACAATGCCTTGCCACTGTGGGCTACTGAATTCCGTGGTACTAGATAGAACATTTCTTCAGGCGCGGTCGCAAAAGATCTTGAGACTAGTCAATTTTAGATTTTTGCAGAATCCAAGGTATCAACTGCATCTAATTTTCCTAGAGGGTGTATTACCAAAACGTGAAATATCCTTAAAATAATCTTGTAGGGTAGATTTCGGTAATATAGGATACTTACAAAACAAGCTAGTTTCGTTACATATAGCTTAGATATTTCTTTTATATAAAAATTGTGTGGAATTGAAGATCATCTAAATCGCGCAGTTATTGCACCTAGCACCCAGACAAAAGTACTCTTGGGGTAATGATGAAGCACGATAAAGCGGCCACAATAGAAGATAAAGTTGTTTAAATAAAACTTTAATATGTTCCATACACGAAGTTTGTTGTATTATAAAAAACGGGGTTTGGGTGTCCATTGACTTACTTAGTCCTCATAGAAATATACTCCAGGAATATATTTTGATTTAATCCTACCATGGTGAAAGGTATTCTGTGTAATCTCCATTAAGGGATACCCCTATTAGGCCGAAATTGTTCCTTAGTCCCGTCAGCGATCCATTAGAAAATTATTGAGTTCTTTTCAGAGGACTTCCCGCTTATACCGACACATTTAAATGGTCGTTTCGGTATCCGGTCATAAGAAATTCCTCTGTAAAATGTACGTTTCCAAAAATTTTTATTTTAGCTTGTAGGAATATAAAGTGTGATTTATTAGCTATTATCTTTTTGGCAGTACTGGTTTAAACAGCTGACGCACGTTTCGTGTTTTGTTTCCCTGTCAAACATCTTCAGTTTGGTCTATAATTTAACCGTGAATCGTCTTACAAACGAACAACGCTTGCAAATTATTGAATTTTATTATCAAAATGCGTTGCCCGAAGATCCACTTTTTTTTATCGAAAAATTGTGTGCAGCGACGAAGCTCATTTTTGGCTCAATGGGTACGTTAATAAGCAGAATTGTCGATTTTGGAGTGAATACCAGCCAGAAGCATTGCAAGAGCTACCAATGCATCCAGAAAAAGTCACAGTTTGGTGTGGTTTATGGGCTGGTGGCATCATTGTACCATACTTCTTCAAAGATGATGCGAATCGTAACGTAACTGTGAATAGTGAGCGCTACCGTGAGATGATATCCAACTTTTTTTTGCCCAAAATGCAAGAGCTTGACTTGCATGACATGTGGTTTCAACAAGACGGTGCCACATGCCACACAGCACGCTTAACAATTGACTTATTGAGAGGCGAATTTGGTGAACATTGAATTTCACGTTCGGGACCGGTCAATTGGCCGCCTAGATCGTACGATTTCACGCCTTTAGACTATTTTTTGTGGGGCTATCTTTAAGCTCATGTCCATACACACATGCCCGCTTCAATTGAAGCATTGGAAGATTGGAACATTGAAAAATTTTTCCTGAGATACCGGCCGAAATGTTGGAAAGAGTATGCCAAAATTGGACTAAGCGGATGGACCATTTAAGGCGCAGTCACGGTCAACATTTGCATGAAATAATCTTCAAACATTAAATTATATGGACCGTACTATCGATTCAAATAAAGATTTCATGCATTTTTCTGAATTGTATGTGTTTTTTTTAAACTTTCCTATAGCTCTTAAAAAATCACCCATTATTACACTTTTAATTCAATTTTAGTTTTAAGAGAAAATTAAAATATTTTTACTAAATTAATTTGTTTATCTTTATATTTCCAGAAAAAGCTTCAGAACTGGGATGGCCATTAACTCTGACAATAGTGTCCATACTGTCAGCAATTCTAGGAGCCATTATTATGATTGCTGTAGTCAAGTGCAGAAGGTAAGTACATAATTACAACACTGTATATTTTTATATATAATAAAATATGGCAACACTAAATTAGGAAAAGCAAATAACGTTAAATTTAGATTTCAAAGGCTGATAAAGAGTTTAGTTTTAATAAGTCCAAATATTTTTCATATTTTCTTGTAATAATATTGTAGAGAAATTAAAGAATTTTCTTAATTATAAAAGTAAAAGTGTGGCAACGCTTAAGTGCATAAAGCAATATTTTACTAAAGCTATGTTCACACCTATTAAATATTTGACGTCCTACACGTAACCACTAGTTTTATTAAAAAAAATTTTGTTTTGCAAAACGTTTGCTGGATCAAGCATAATTCATTTTACAGTTTCTTAATTGAATTATACAATTATCTTCTTACAAACAAGGATAAGGAAGTCAATACAACTTGTTAAAAATAAAGCTAAAGTTTGATAAATTTGCTGGTCATGCTTTTTTTTGTGTGTTTTCGTCAAATATTTGTTAGGTCTGAACATACCTTAAGACTTAATATTAATTGTACTTTTTTGTGCCAGGGGAAAGAGGCATGCCATTGTAATGTTCAATTATTCAGAAGCAATAGAAAATTATTAATTCAATAAAAATGTAAAAAAGATGAATTATCCGTTAAGCAAAACTAAAAATTACATAAAATATTTACTTGAAATTTTTAATTTTTTTTAAATTAGGCTTAAGTTCATAAATATTAATTTTCATTAAATTATTTTGAGGAAGGAAAAAAGATTACTTAAAATTTTTCTTTTATTATTTAAAATCAATTTTCGTTCTTTCCCTTTTCTTGCAGAAAAAAGACTTCACACCAACGCAGTGGTAAGTGTCAACATCATTCTCCCAAACAGCAACTACCGCTTCCCTCTATCGATCAACACAATCATTTGCAACAACAGCAACTACACCTCAATCATCATCATATCGATAATGAAAACATAAATCAACATCATCATAATCTATTCTATCCTCCTCCTTCAATACCAACAGCGTCACACCAATTTCTCTTACAACCATCTGAGACAACCCAAAATTTCAAGCAATTACCGTTGAACAGTCACCACCACAATAAGCAGCAACATCATCAGCAAAGTAATAAACGACCCTTAGGAATTATGCATCATATGCAACAACGCCAGCAGCAACCATTGGATCATCATTTACATCATCACCCGCGCACCGTAAGCTCTTCATCATCCTCGAACGATAACAGCAGTAATTGTACAACTCAAACCAGTCTTACAACATTGTATCAAACCAAATCCCACAATGAATTAAAAGCCTTGAATATTGAAAGAGAGAATTCGATATTAAAGAGACCGCTGCCACCTAGACCGGATGAATGTAGCGAAGAAGAGAACAAAGACGATGATGACGAAGATGAAGAAGATGTAGATGATGACGATAGTCTAATGCCGGAGCATTATGTATACGAAGAGCCAACCATGCAGGAATCGATAACGGCTGTTGTAGTGGTGGCTGCTTCTGGCAATGGCATGGGTTCTTCTTAAACAAAAAAAAAAAAAAAAAAACCATAAAAAAATTAGAAAAAGTCAAAATTTCCCCCCTTCTATTTCCACATTCACTCATACCAAAAAAAATAAAACCAAACTTATCAAAAACAAATTCAAAATATAACTTGGTGCTCATTTTTTACTTTATTCTTCTTCTCGTTCTCGTTTTCGCTCAGACACGCATGTGCAATGGTGGTCACGCAATAAACGTCCGAATGGCAACAATAATCATTTGAGAAGAAGTAATATATACACAGCCCACCCAGCGGATAGTATACGAGGCTTGCAACAGCCCAATTCATTGTCAGCATCATCGTCTATGACAGCCATGACAACAGCCATGACTGTGGCTCCTACTGCCCCTTCGACAAATACAACACAACAAATGCCATACTATCATCCACAGCAGCACGCGCACACAATACCAGCTCATCTGGGCATGCAAATGCAGCAACAGCAGCAGCATCAACAACAACAGTATTTGCAACAATTCGAACATGAACATGAATATCATCAACCGCAAGAGCTACAATTACAGCTGCAACCACAGCAACAACAACAACAGCCAGCAACACATTTTAATCATCCGCATGCTCATCACAATAATAATCTTCACCATCATCATCATCCTCATCATTCTCTTCAACATGCAGCCGTTGTTGGTATTGGTAATATTGGTAGTGTAATGCAGCATCAACATAGTGCGTCTATATCCTCATCGTCGACAAATTCAATGCCCTCATTGTCAACTCAGCCTTTGCAAATGCAAATACCAGAACAGATACAACTACAGTCAAGCAATCAACCACAACATGTCCACATGCAACACAACAAGCAACATCACCATCATCATCAGCCACAGTCGCAGCAGCCAAGCCAGCAAGATCTAGAGTTAGAACAGTCCACATCAGATTTACATGACAATATGTTCCACTGGCCTACTGCGACATCAATCGTGACCAGCTGAGTAGAGGAGGCTGCCACTAATGCAGCTACATGACAACAAAAATACCAACAACAACAATTCAAACTACAGAAACAACTTAAACTCCAACCGCAATGTGAACAACATTATTTTGGTCTTAGTTGTGGTGCTGATGCTGGTACCGGTACTGGTGAAACTGTGGACGATGCTGATGTTTTAGCCCAAACAAGTGAGTTTGAATGGACACGAGCCAAACATTTTAAAAGTCTAAATAATGACTGGATTTGGCAGTGAAAAATACTCGTACAAAAATAAAGGCCATTTACCTTAAAACCTAAAAAACATTAAAATTTATATATAAAATTACAGCAAAGAAACAAAAACAAACCAAGTAGACAAGTTGTAAATGCTATATTAGTAGTACATAAACATACATATAAATGTTGCTATAAACAACATCATAGCACTTGAGGTGCTATTTTGTTAGAGGCTTAATATGTAGCTTGAATTTAGAATATGTGTAGTATACAGGGAGAAATTAAGGGAGATTACAACTTGATTAAATTTTAGTGAATTCTGTAAACTAAACACAGGTAAATATTTAAAAATTATAACCATCATCATTTTTAGCTGTTTGTTGCGACTTTTAGAGCAAACTATTTTAATAAGCTACACATTGAAGGACAACAAATACTTCAAAAACAATACATGAATAAATATTCGCATTTGCAGGCCCTTTTTAGTCCCATATAAATATTCGCGTCCTTAAACATTCCAGCAAACTTGTAGCAAAATTATTGTTTTTTTAATTATATGGCTACCTTAATATGGTGTGTAGCTACCTTTTTATTTATTTTATGTAACACACACCCTGAAGTGCCGTCTTGCCATCGCTATGTTAGGTAAGGTTAAGAAGGGTTATGCATCCAAGGGCACACTTCCACTCGAAGACCAATGCAGTCCATTGTGAATTGTGGAGAAGTGAAGAAGAAAATAGGTGACAGATGGATTTAAGATAGTAGATACTACATAGATCCCAAACGAAACTCCCCCTCATCAGAAACAACCGAACTATTTCCCGGACAAGCCCCAGTAGGCCGATAGGATTACATCCAACGATTTAACCCAGTTCATCTTGAAATTTGTCTCCTAGCCATTTCTGCCTGAGACGCTGCATTTTAGGACAGTGGCATAGTACATACTAAATCGTCTCTACACGCAGAGAAAAAATATGTTTGAATATGGTCACCTCCAACAAAACTATTTTTAAAGAAAATTTTAAACATATGTTTAATTTGACCATATTATTGTCACCGACAACCATATTATTATTAAATAATTCCTCCATCAAGAAGACGCAACCATATTATGGTTGCCTCTAAGCATGTTATGGTTAAATATGACAATAATTAATTTTTAAGTTAACAAAAGTATTTTCCACTTTTCCAAGAGCAACATTCTATGGTTGAAAATCAACCATGCTATTATAAATGTTAAACATATTTTAGTTATTATTAACCAAAACATGTTCGGAGGCAACCATAAATTGGTTGTGTCTTCTTGATGGAGGACTAATTTAACCATAATATGGTTGTCGATGACAATAATATGGTTAAAATAACTATAGCATGTTTACAATTTTATTTAAAAATTGTTTTGTTGGAGGTGACCATATTTTTTCTCTGGGTGTAGATCTTCAGAATCCTCACATAACCTGCAAAAGTCCGGTATGCTATTGTTCCATTTACTCCTGAAAGCCCTAACAGAACAATGCCCTAGGACCACTCCTATCCAATAATAGAACCCGTGTTGTCCCTGCGTCCACTCCGGCGCTGTTTCATTTTCGATGTTTTGTTCATGTTTAAACTGCGTTGTTAAAACAATTGTTTACACAACGATGTCTAACATCTCTGCAGTATATCCATATACAATTGTGCGTCGCTAAATGCTGCCAACGTTTTGTTTCAGAGCAAACATAACAATGGAAGGTCTGGACGGCGTATTTTAAAGTGCTACATTTTTCTATATTTCAATGGTATAAAATAATCAGCCGTGTCACAGATTTCGTTCAGAATGGTTCCGTTCGGAACCGAAGAAAACATATTTGCTTATTGATAGAAAGTATATTTTGATAGTTATTTGGCCTTTGAGATAGAGAAACTCCCATTCCGTTCATGAAAACCAAAATGGTTTCATTCTCCGGTCGTGCAAGTCGAGCTCAGGCAAAACACAAGTGAATAACGACGATTACGATATGAGAAGATATAAAGAAAATAAAATTTATAGAGAGCAATGGAAGAGAGTATTTTAAAAAAATGTAATGAGAGTGTAAAATTTACCACCACCTCAACAGTTCAAAATTATTTAAAATTGGCTATCACTGTTGTTACGTTGTTTATAAATAAAAGAAAAGGGAATATCTTCATGTTCTCTAGTAGCCAAGAGCGCTTAGGGCTGATTTAGAGGTCAAACGTCCACAAAACAATATGCCCTTATACTCGTATTCCATATATTTTGTATTGAAATTTAATTTGGTTTTTTAATTTCTTTTTAAATTTTTTGTTTTGTTTCTTAGCAAACTTTTGGTTTAGACATTTTTGCCATATAAAAATGTTTTTCTCCCGATTTTCTTCTTAGAAAAGTGTAAAAAGTTTAATTGACATTGTCTAAATTCTTTTTATTTTTCTTAGTCAAAACAGCCAGCAACAGAAGAAAGAAAAAAATAATAAAGTAAAAAAGGTAAAACAAAATAGAGTGTCTAGAGGATTATTTGTTAAGAGAAAAAAAAAGAAAAAAAAATGATAAAAACGCCCGTAAGAATGAAAAAAAAAACAAAAATCATGTCACGTAATGTCCTTTATTACATTCTTTTTAATAGCATTTTCTAATATTTATTATTTACAAAAATTTTATTTATTTTTATTTTTTTTTACCCTTAAAATAAAGATAAACTCAAGAAATCCAAAAGGTTGTTAAGGTCATCACAAAGAATTTAATACACAAAATTATAAAAAATAAAAATAAAAATAAAAATAAAAAATAAATCACAGGTTAGCAACAAATAAATTAAAAACGAAAAAAAAAATCATTCCAAATAATTTATAAAACTTTTAAATTAAATTTACATATAAATTAAATAAAAAAAACATATCATGCTATTTAAATAAATTATAAAATAAATCATAAAAATGTATATAGCAAAATTTTCTTCCTTTAAAAATAATTTACATAAGCAAACAAACGTCCTATTTATTAACAAATAAATATAAATTTTTTGCAACTTAAACATTCCTTTTAAAATAAAACTATTAAATTTATAACAGCAAATAATAAAGTTCAAGTTTCTTAATGAAAAAAAAAATCTTAATTAAAAAACACATTTTTAGTACTTAAAAAACCAACCACAATCACAAATGCTATTAAATTTTATTAAATAAAACCTTAAAAACAGTTAAGAAATTTTTACATAAAGCAAATATTTTATAAATACAACAAAGAAAAAATAAAACGTTTACTCGCTACAATTAAAGTTGGTTGTGACCAAAGAAAACGACTAGAACATAGTGCTGGCAAAGATATGAGTAGTGTATACCGGCTATTGGTACTTTTTTATGAGTATATACTAGGTTGTTCAATTAATCGGTTTTTTTGTTTGATTAAACGATTAATCGATATTTGGCATTTTTGACTTATTCGATTTAACGAATAAAATTTTAAAATTAATCGATTAATCGATTATTTCAAAATCCAGAAATTTTTAATTAAAAGATTTTTTTTCGATCATTTTAAAAAAAATTGTTACTTGAGTAAATAAATATTATTAATTCCAAGTATTTAAATTTTTTATTAAAAAAAAAAACAAAGCAAACGTAAAAATTCATACCAATTGATTAAACCTTTACAACGATAAAAAAAATAAAACATGTGTTGAGATCACATAATTTTATATGTACAAACAATTAAACAGATCTTTTAAAAAAATCTCTTAAAAATAAAATGTTGTTTAAATTTTTGCTTTACTTGGAAGGCACACGATCAAGTTTTGTCCTTCCTTTTAATTTGCTATACTCTCTCTCACTTGTTATATAACCTTGCAGCAGGGATGTTAAATTGGGTTTTCAATTTTGTACCAATTTCCAAAAAAAAATATGTACTTTTTGGACCTCCTTGGTACCATTTTTTTTTTAATTTATTAAAACAACAAAAAAAAGTACATAAATATACAATTGTGGACAAAAAACCAAACTTAACATTAATATAAATTATAAAGGGTCCGCCATCTAACGTTTTTTTTTTTTAACTAGTGCTTATTTCGTTTATGGCAACACCTAGCTCATGTCTGATTTGACAGATAATTAGTTTTATCCTTCCGCTGAACGAATATGATTGTGTATACGCTTGAACAGCGCTGGGAAATATTGCGACATTACTTTAAAAATCATGGTATTGTTGCAGAATTTGTGCGAAAATTGCGTTCAGATTTTGGAAGAAGAGAAGCACCGTCAGCTCCATATGTTCGTTATCTTGTGAAAAAGGTGAAAGAAACTGGCATCCTCATCGATAAACCAAAGCGTGAAAATCCAAAAACAGTCCGTACACCCGAGAATATTGCTGCTGTAGCAGAAAGCCAGTTCCCTGATTTGAAAATAACAAAAATTTGGATTAGAAAAATTTTAATTTTATTAGACGCTCCGTAACCCAAAGTCAATTTTACGTTAGAGGACCCATTTGTTCATAAGTTTGGTAAGGCAAACGGAACATCTGATCTGCAACAAATGAGTTTATATAATAGTAACGAGGCTTGAACGTTGGAGGTCAACACCAAGCGTTCATGTGCTGTTCCATTTTATGCATCTGTCAAAAAAAGTAGAATCGGTGTACTTATTTGCGACAAACTTTGCAGCATTACGCAGAGTATGCATATACGCATTGAACACATGAAGTAGGTTTACTTTCTACTTTTGTATCCATCGCATGCGTGTTGAAAATATGTCAGCTGTTTTTGATACAAACGGAGGAAAAATAATATAATTTATTTTCAATGTTTTATCGATATTTACCAATAATTTTTATATATTTATCGATAAATACGTATGTTGGTGTGGTGCTTTCCCTTTTGCCAATTTGCAACTTGAAGTTAGAAACGTATAAAATACATAAATGTATAAAATACACAAAAAGTATCAAGGGGCTTGACGTGTGTTGTAGACCTCTTGCTTTAACTCAGCTGTCAAAAAAAAAAACGTAACGCTATGATTGTGTTAGTAAGAAATGTGCTAACTTTATTGTTGTAACTTCGAAAGTACAGAGTCTTAAGAGAGAACTTTTTATTTTTTTTAGACAGAATTTCTAGTCGTTTTCTATAGTTGCGGCTATAGAAGATTGACTATAATCGAAACTTTGAAAAATAAATAAAAAATGTCTTCAAAACTTTCATGCGTGTGAAATGCAACAACAACGTTAACACAATCACATAGTTAGTGTTTTTTTACAGCTGAGCTAGATTTTTCTTTCGCTCTTTCCGTTCTAGTCAATGTTCTATAAATACGGCAAACAGAAACAACCCGGTTCAAAGTACTCCAAACACTAAACAATCGCATCGTAAACAAAAGTGAAATACAAACTCTCTTACTATGAAAATATTTGCTTTATATTCACCATAATTATTATTATCATTATAATTATTCTAATATTTAATTAAATATTCAACTATTACCAATTAAACATTAATAATATAATTTTGAAACCAAAGACTAGTCCAGTGTGTGTTTAATTTTTATTATTTTAGTTTTAAATTTATTAAATTCATCTGTACATAATTAAATTTTTTAATAAAAAATTATTTTTTTTTTTCTATTATGGCAATATATTATTATAAATAATTTCTTATTAACTGATAGTTAGTTTTATATGATTATAAGTATTTGTGTTTTTTATTGTATTAGTTCTAATTCGAAAATAATTTTTGTTAAAATTACAAAATTATAGTAAAAACAAAACCTAAATGAAACTCTTAAAGTTCCAAACTAAAGAAAAAAAAAACAAATAAAAAAAATTAAAATAATAGAATTTAATCAAATTTCAAACCAGAAAAATTACACAAAATAAAACGAAAATTATTAAAAAAAATATATACGAAAATGTATTGCATAATTTGAAAAATGGGCATAAATAAGTTTTAAAGAAAAGGTAAGTACTATTTCAACTACAGTGGGAGAATAAAATTGCATTAGAAACTAGAGACCTGCACAATTTAACATTTTCAACTCGAACAAGGGGATGTAACATGTTATGCCAACTCAAACATACAGTCTTAGCATGTCATTGCAACTTAACTAAAATGTTGCACAATGTTGTAGTTACATTGGAAATCTGCTCGGCAACATGATTCTCGAATCTATAATGGGCGCTACCAATGCTCGAATACTGGTGCATAGGGACAGCTCACAGGGTAGGATTCTATCCACTCTTCTTGGCAACACTGGCTTAAACAGCTGACGCACGTTTCGTGTTTTGTTTCGCTGTCAAACATCTTCAGTTTGGTCTATAAGTTAACCATGAATCGTCTTACAAACGAACAACGCTTGCAAATTATTGAATTTTATTATCAAAATGCGTGCTCTGTTAAGAAATTTCATCGGTCGCTTCTTCCATTTTATGGTCAGTTCTCATTTTTGCCTCAATGGGTACGTTAATAAGCAGATTTGTCGAGTTTGGAGTGAAGATCAGCCAGAAGCATTGCTACCAATGCAGCCAGAAAAAGTCACAGTTTGGTGCAGTTTATGGGCTGGTGGCATCATTGGATCGTACTTCTTCAAAGATGATGCGAATCGTAACGTAACTGTGAATAGTGAGCGCTACCGTTATTCTTAAAAAATCACCCGTTATTAAACTTGACGATAAACACTTTTTTGAACCAGTTCGACAGACCTGGACACATTGTTACCAGGAAATATTTATTTATTTATTTAATATGATTTTCTAATACAACAAGACATAATATCTTATGGGAAATTCCATGTCTAATCGACCAAGAGTGGGACCCGACCCCTTTCGATTTGAATGAAATCCTCTAAGGAACATATATCAACGAAAACAAATTTTAAAATTTTTTTTGCAAAAGTTATGGCATATTCAAAATGTCATAATTTCGCCGAATTAGCCGAAAGTGTTCAGTTTATTTTTTCAATATCTCAAAAGCTACTGCACATACGAAGATGATTTGTATGTTATTTTAAAGAGAATAAATAGTTGGGGCTTCAAACAAAATATTAAAAAAAATTTTTATTTTTTAAAAATTTTATATCTGAAAAATATTAAATTTAAAAAATGGACTAAGTCAAAAACCTAATTTTTTTATTTGGCTGAATTTTTTTTTATATACTACCTCAATCTGTTCTTTAAAAATCCTGGTACTTTGAAAGAGGTGTTTTTTTTTTAAGATATGATTTTTTTCTTTCACAACCTGTAAAAAAGTCATTATAAATAAAATGTTCATATTGTAATTTTGAGTAATAAGTATTTATTAAGGCTGATTTCTTTGATTTTATGTGAATTAAAAAAAGTAAAGACATTGATCAAGTCTCTTTTGTTTATTTGTTGGAGCTCACTGTAGGCACTTTCAAAGAAAAGAACACTTCTTGGCAATTTACTAATAAGACATGAAAAGAAGACAGTGTGTTAAGTTAGAAAGATATTAAATATTTAACGTTTCCCCTTAAATTATCTAATGCGTAGAAAAAATTATAAGTTTATAGTACAGTAAAAACTTTAATTTTCCGAGTGTAACAATGATTTTTTTTCTTTACAAACAATCTCTTGAACATTTCAAAGCGGATAAATAACAAATTATCCAAATCGCATTAGCCGTTCTCACGTGATGCGATTACACTCATGGACCGTTTAATTTGCCCATATATATGTATATGGGGGATTTCATGTCAAGTGACACAACTTTTGAAATCGATGTCTTCCGATTTGGATGAAATTTGCACCAAGGTTAGTCTTATTGGATAGTAGTTTAGACACTAATTTTCACTAAGTTTCTGAGTTAGAGGGGGTCAAAATTTGACATTTTGGACAAACCGGTGTTCTTTCTCATCCATGACCCTTAATGTAACATGTAACATTGGTGTTAGCAAAATTTGTCTTAAACAAATTAGATAGCTATTTCTTCAAGCTTTCGAAAAATTTTTTTTTGTATTTTTTAAAATTTTTTTTTTTTAAATTTAAAACTTATTTTAATTTTTTTTTTTGAAAACGGTATTTTTTTTTTTTTTTTTTTTTTGCTCAAAAGAAATCTTATGTATTTTCCTTTTAGGTAGTTTTGGTCGCTTAGTGGGATGCGAGTGGAATATGTATAAAAAAAAATTATTTCTAACTCAAGCATATAAACTATTTTAGCATATAAACTATTTTGAATTTTTTCCTTTTTATGTGTAAGTGTTTCTAAAATGTTAAAAAAAAATTTTGTTTTTCATATTTAGCTTAGAAGTTATGACGCTAGTAAATTTACACCTTTTTGCCCCATATATATTCGAATTTTCAAAAATACGTCTGTGTGGATCGCTTTGGCGAGAGACCAACCTCCGGTCCAAATTCAATTTTTAGCTTCAAGCGTTCAAGCTGTGCGATGATGTAGCAATCAGTCAGTAACGTTACAATTTTATATACATATAAACACTCACAAAAATACATGCCTTATACTGGGTATACACTTTGCAATGCATTTACGCAATCTGGCAAATTTCATTAATTTTCGTTCATTCGAATGAATAAAATTTGCTATTTGTAAGAAAACTGTTTTACTAAATCGTTTGAAACTTCGCACCACAAAATGTACTAAATGCTTTAGTAAAATACAAAATAACTTTTTACGAAAAATGTGTTTATATTACGAAATATTTTTGTAAATTGCATCAAAGTTCTTGTATAAAACAGGTTTATAAACACACAGAAAAAAATCAATATTAATTTGTCGAAAACAACGTTGATTTTGCATTTTTCGGTAGTGATTTCTTCATGGTAACTTCATATGAATTCAACATTATTTAATAATAACATGCGGACAAATTTTTTTTCTTTTAAAATAACTGTTTACAGAAGCACTCACAATTTCGACATCATTCTACTTTGAAAATTTGATGTTTTTAACTCAATAATTTTAACAAAAACAATACGGGAATTTTCTTCTTTTTATGAATTATCTTTAACACGAAAACGAAGAAATTTCTGTTTTTCTTATTGGAATGTTGTTGTTGTTGTTTTTATACAAAACAAGTTAAACAGGTTTTTATGGACTTATTATTGAACAATGCTATTTTAACATCTTTCATTAAAAATTTTATGAAACAATGAAAATCTTAACCCTAGGTGATAACTGTTCGTCGAATCGACGAAGCTCATTTAATCTTTATCATATAACTTTTTTTATGTGCATTTAAATTACGCTCTTATTTTAAACAACGTTAGCTGATGACGAAAGCTTTAAAAATATAATAAATTTTAAAACACAAAAGTGAGTTAAAATTCCTATCAAATTTTGTAAGAGAAGAAAAACTTTTAGTCTCAATTTCCACGTTTCATCTTTTGAAGCTCAACTTCTTTTAAATTCAGTTTTGAAGATGCCATTACGTTCACACGCAGCAACCGGTTTCAACTTATTTTTGCTTCAAAACAACAACACTTTAATTCAAAGCGAACCAAAGAGAAAAAAAAAATGAAAAAAATTTACATGCAGCCATTGTTGTGCATATACCTACGAATGAGAACACCAAGCGTACTGCCCAAGTACAGGCATCTCCGTACCAACCCCTTTTCTTCTTGCTTCCCTCTCCTTAAAACACAAGAGTTGAGCATCAAAAGATGAAACGTGTGAATGTAGACTTACATTTTATGCTTTAGGCTAGATTTTTTACCTTTCAGGGTTAAATAAAGACTATGCGTTTGCAGAAATTTACCATGATTTTCCATTAACATTGCTCTATGTTAATTTAACATTGATACTTTTTCCTGCATGAAAGGTTAATTAAACAAATTTGCATAGAAATTTCGTCTCATAAAACTTTTTTATTTGGTTTGTACGGTCATTAGAATGTCATTGATTTTATGTTTAACAAAACATAAATTTAATACGCCATCATTCGAATTAATATCATCTTTCTTTGTCACATGATTTTTGCCTTGTACAAAATTATTTCGTAAAATCCAACAAATTTTTCTTACATTTTATAAAATAAATTTGCAACAAAATATTTTTGTTAGTTTTATTAAATAAAACCGGAAACTGGTATTCGGTATTTTCCAAAAGTTTTTTTGTAAAACATAAAAATTGTTTAAATCTTAACGAAAGAAAGCAACGCGAAAGAATTAATAAAGTAACGGCTTTCCTTAAACCTTTCTTAATATATACGAATCTTTTGTAAATACTACAAAAAAAGTAGCTACGAAAATTTCTTTCGTAAAATGAAGCATGGATTTTTTGAGTGTAGATTAAATATGAAAAAATTTTACTGTAATTCATTAAAAAATTTCAATTAAGGTCAACATAAATAAAATATCCTTAACTTCCATAAATAAACCCTATCAAATAGAATGCATCAAATTGAAATTAATCAGTTTACGACACAATTGATTGCCACATACAAAACTTCGATTACAAAAATAAGAAAAAAGATCAAAAATTCAATTTACGAAAGATAACAAAAAAAAAAAATCCCTAAAAAACCCCAGTTAATCAATAACCATTTCATGACAAGCCATGTTAATAAACCGTGAAAAAATGGGACACAGAGTTGCCTGCCACAATAAAAAAAAAAAAACACATGCAACAAAACTTTCAACATAATCAATATTTTTCAACATCACATTTTTCCGTTTTTTATTTGCCATGCAAAAGTAAAAGTCACTAACTGAAATATTGTCATTATTTCGAATTTTCGTTGATTTTGCAGTTGTTGTCGTTGGCGATATTCACTCACTGTGTTGGATGGTTGTTAACCAACAATATTTATGATACATGAAGTTTATGCATAAATTTGTTAAAACCATAGAAAATTCACAAAAAATAAGTTCCAAAAAAATAAAAGAAAAATTGGTGAAAAATCGAAATATAGGTTGTCTGGTCACAACAAAACTGAAAAGGTAAACGAAACCAAACCAAATAATGACAATGGAACAGCACGATCATAAAAAACGAAGCCATAGAAAGAAAGGAGCAAGCAAAAAAAAATTGGTGACCAAAAGCAATGACACGATTAACTACTAATGCCATTAAAATATGTAGAATATTGGGAGGCAAAACGAAACCTCAATCTATGAACTTCAAAAAATACCAAGCGTTACAATAAACCTCAAAATGCAATAAACATACAAACATACATACATACATACAAACACACATACATATACATATAAAACCAAAAAAAAAGAAGCAAAATAATCGTTAATAAGAAAATTTAACAAACCTCAGATAAGAAATAATAGGAAAAATATATTTTTTATAAAAAAAATCAATATGCATAATTTGAGAAGACAGAGAGCGAAAGGTAGAGAAATGACTTAAATTCTATATGACTTAAAAAAAATAAAAAAAAAATTAAATCTAAATAAAGAAAATAATCATATGAAAAAAATCCATGTGCCAGTATGTCACACGACTCACGATCAAATTGGCCAAAATACTGTGTTGCATACCACATCCAAAACAACAGCGAACATTTGTTCCTACCAAACACCAGATGATGACGGCTGCATTCGATTGAGAACAACAGTGTGGCAGAGGCTGATGACGATGATGACAATAAGGATGACGATGACAAAGAAAATAGATCGAAATCGAAAAATACTGAACTCTATTACAAAAAAAGTGGTCGGATTGAAAATGTTATTAGCGGGGTAAAGTTTTATATGCACAAAATATAAAAATTACGAAATATGCGTTAAAATCTGCAAAAATACTGAAATGAAATTCTTTAATTGCTTGTTTTTTTAAGCAAGCGTAGGATAACAACTGCACTGTATGACCGTAGTAACGTCCCTACACACAGAAAAAAATCAATGTAAAATCTTCGAAAACAACGTTGATATTACATTTTTC
Organism: Pollenia amentaria; assembly: GCA_943735925.1. Taxonomy (NCBI): domain Eukaryota; kingdom Metazoa; phylum Arthropoda; class Insecta; order Diptera; family Polleniidae; genus Pollenia; species Pollenia amentaria. The sequence continues at coordinate 201,828,627 of OX031009.1, read as the reverse complement.
GGTAGTGATTTTGCTTCATAGTAACTTCATGTTATTTTAACATGCCGAACTAGAGAGATAGAGAGAGAACAAGAGAGAATATTATTATTTATTTTCCTGTAACTCATGATCCACGTTTTTTGTATTCCCCTTTGATTACAGAAGCACCCACAATTAAAAGACACCAAATGTATGGCCCAATATGGTTTTCGTCATCATTCTACTTTGAAAATTTTATGTATTTAACTCAATAAGTTTAACAAAAAATACACGGGAATTTTTCTTCTTTTCTTCTTGATGGGTTGCTGTTGTTTCTATACAAAACAAGTAAAATAGGGTTTTATGGTTTCAATATTTAACAATGTTATTTTAACAGCTTTCAATTAAAATTAATATGAAACAATGAGAATTTTAAATATAGACTATGCTTTTGTGGAAATAGTAAATCTATCAATTAACATAGCGCCATGTTAATTTAACATTAATATTTTTTCTGTGTGTACACTCATAGAAAAATGCATCTTCATATTGAAGATGCCCTAACATCAGGATTGTGAACCCAATGTTATTACAAATGAGCCAAAAAAAAAAAGCATCAATCCATTGACGAACGTCATCATAAAATGTTATCACATCTTATGCGTCATCTATGCTATGACTACAGTGACGTAATTCGATGCCACATTTTGTGTAAAATTAAAATTATTTTCATGTTTAAAAAGTAAAATGATAAGCAAAAATTCCCATATTCTGTTTTTTTTTTAAATTATTTAGTTAAATACATCAAATTTTTAAAGTAGAACGATTACGAAAACCAAATCGAACATGCTGCTGGTGTCTTATAATTGAGAGTTCTTCTGTAAACAAAGGGCGGTATACAACAAAATTGAAACAAACATGTGTAACGGGTAAGTAAATAATAATATTCTCTCACTTTGACTTAATTTAATCCTATTGACAAACTGCCATTAAACTTAGCTTAATTAGTCGCTTCTACGATGATACACAGTCATCGCACTGATGACATGTTTTACTAAACTGACTCCAATGCGTCATTTCTGTGATGCCGATGTGTCAACCAATTGATGACGTTATCCCAATTGTTGATCCTGACGACAATTTGGGCAAGTGATGTTAAGGCTGACATCACAATGATTTAAAGGGAGTGAAAAACGAAGACACTTGTCATAGTACTGATGTCAAATTCATCAGCGTTATGACGCTTTTTCTATCAGTGTAGAGGGAAGCGAACTGACACTAAAGTAGTCCCGTGATAGGTTCTTTGTTGGTCCCAGTTCTAACATTTTTTAAGAATGGGACCTATCACTTTTACATGGGGTTATCATTTGAGGGGGTTAATTTGTACCTAATAGCAGAGTACGGAGAGTGCTCGAATTAAACTCGCTCGCGAGCGAGTCCAATTCGAGCGAGTTTTATTTTCAACATTGAAAAGAATTATTCTTTACTGCTCGCGAGTTTAAAAAATAAAACTCGCGAGCGAGTTTTATTTTTGCGAGTTGAAAAATATTGCTCGCGAAAAGAATTCAAATTTTAAGAGTCAAAAATAAAACTCAACTCGCGAGTCGAGCTAAAAAGAATTGTTCGCGAGTTTTATTTTTGCGTATGAATTTTTTTTAATTAAAAATATATTTTTCCTGTTTATTTGTTTGTATGTGTGGATAAATGTGTGTATGTATGAATATTTCATCGAAACACAGAACAGCATTAGCAAATGGATCAGAAGTAAGGTGGGAAAAGGTATTTATTGATACAGCAAATATTACGTTGTGACAAGTATAACTAACCATGAAGAAGAAATAGCAAAGGAAAGGATTCGTTTAAAAGAATGCAATCATGTTATACGTTTCAAAAATATAAAAAAGGCAGTTCATTAATTTCCTATGAATCGTAAACACTTCTATGTAAGTCACTAATGAACGCATACATTTTATTACACATCATTCAAAATTTAACATTTATACGTATTGCACATATATTTTAAAACACACTTATCTACCTGTTTATGAGCAGCATTCACTTGTGTGCATTTTTTTTAGTATAAACATTACAACCCTTTTACAACCCTTTCCCACACGTCTTGCCAGCCATTTTAACATAAACATTAATATAATAGGTTTTTCAGACCCATTGCACTGACATTTAAACACTCACTAGGGATCAAACAAACATATCAATGATCACATTTTCTATAAATAGTCGTGATTGTTTACTACCTGCTGATGTTTTCTATAAGAATCAACTAATTTGACAAGACAATTATGTGATGGCTTTTGCTACCCTAAAAAACTCTTAATTCATTTATAACATTGGTCTTCAAAAACAAATGTAAGTCTTTAAATAAAAACATACCTATAAAATATAAAGATTTTGAAGCGGTTAATTTAAATCCGTTTGCAGTTTCAAATTTTTTTATGGGCTTGACTAATATTCCGCCCGAAATAAGGGCCGATTTTTATAAAAACACCAACAAATGATTATTAATAATATTTCCTTTAAGTCAAACGAATAACATTTTTTATATTTTCCACTGTTTCGGACATTTTCAGAAATTAGTGGCGATAAACTTTTATTTTCAAGCAAAATTAGTACTATTTTTTGTTTTCAAAAATTTGTTAACAAATTTAGAACATTTTTTTTATTATTTATCAGAAAGCCAGATATATTGCGGATAAAATGAGCCATAAACCATGAAAATCGATTGACAAATGTTTATTTTATTCATACCAATCATTACCAATCTCAAACACTTTTATTTAAGTCATTTAAGAACGCATACATTTTATTACACATCATTAAACATTTTGCAGGTTTACATATTTTTAAACAAGAAAACATTTATACATACAAACACACATCCATTCTTATCAACATGGTTATGCCCAGCATTCATATGTGTGCATATGTTTTTATAACCCCTTCCTACACATTTGCCTGCCCTTCGTTTCTAAAAATTCATATGTATGTATATTTTTACTTCGCACAAGCAAACATTAATTTTTTTAAACGAGTTGCTCGATTTCAACTCGTATGCGCTCGTTTTCTGCTCGCATAAAATTTGTACTTACGAGTTGAAAAATAAAACTCGTAAGCACAAATTTTAAAACGAGTTGTTATCTGCTTACGAGTCGAGCACAAAAATCTTATGACTCGTAAAAAATTTGTGCTCGCGAGTTTAAAAATAAAACTCGCGAGCACAAATTTTAAAATGAGAGAGTTGACTCGAATTGTGCTCGCGAGTAGAATTTTTTCCTACCCTGCCTAATAGCCACTGTTTGACCAATCACACATCTATCCTCAATAAACGTGTTTAGTGTTAGTTACTACAATGCTAGTCATTGGTATTCTTACAATAAAAAAGTCCTAGAATTAATTTTGAGAACAAATTTTTAAATAGTCCCAGAGATATATGTTGAGTTATTTGCTGCACACAATCACCTCGTGCAACTGGTGAATTAATCAACACATATTTCATGTGTTGATGGGAACCAACACAATACCCTTGACCTCTTCTTTAAATAATAAAGGGTCCGCCAAACAACTTTTTTTTTTTTTTTTTTGAAAATGCTATAAAAAAAACTACTGAATATTTTCTCAAATTTCTTTTTTTATTTGAAAGTACAATTCTTCCGGTTAATAATGGAAAATAATTTCATTCAAATGTCATCATACCAAGGTCTTTATGCAAAATTCGTCTAAATGATGTCTCCGAAATGTTCAATTGTTGAGAACGACGGTGAATTGACTTTCTGCCACAGCAGCAATATTCTCGGGTGTACGCACTGTTTTTGGCTTTGCACGCTTTGGTTAATCGATGAGTATTCCAGTTTCTTTCACTTTTTTCACAAGATAACGAACATACGGAGCTGACGGTGCTTCTCTTCTTCCAAAATCCGTACGCAATTTTCGCACACATTCTGCAACATTACCATGATTTTCAAAGTAATGTCGCAATATTTCCCAGCGTTGTTCAAGCGTATACACAATCATATTCGTTCAGCGGAAGGATAAAACTAATTATCTGTCAAATCAGACATGAGCTAAGTGTTACCATTCACGAAATAAGCACTAGTTGAAAAAAAACGTTAGATGACGGACCCTTTACTAAAAAGATAATTAACAAGTGCCCCACCTAAAATATTTTAAATTTTACCATACTAAAAGCTCAGTCAAAAGGCAAACATAATGGGACATATGGCACTTCTATTCCTTCCTTTTTTTTTGTTTCAAACGAAAATCCACAACGAAGTGTTTCGTTACGCTGCAAATCATTCATAAGAACAAAAACAATAACAGCAAAAAGAACATTTACAAAAACTAAATAAATAAAAAATGAAAAATCTAGAAAAGTATTGAAATCGTCGTGTACTTTTTGTTGTTTGGGGCCGATAAGTTTTGTTTGGTTGCCTGGTTTGTTTGATTGCTGCACGGTTCCTTGAGTTTGTTGTATGTGTGTTAAGAAAGAAAGAAAGACTTAAAAATAGTGGCATTAGCAATTGAGGAAGCTGCACAGGATTTCAAACTGACAATTGCATTTTAGTGTAAAAGTAAAATGAAAGAATAGTGTTAAAGTGAAAGAAAAAATCTTAAAGAAAAAAAAAAAAAACAAATACAGAACACAGAAAATTACTTTAGAGTATTGTCTTAATTCTATAGAGAGATTGGATTGTCTGTTTCATTTCACAAAAAAAAAGTAAAGGCTGGTTGGTTGGTTTGGTCCACATGCTGTGTGTCTGTCAGTCTGTGTTGTCCTTAATATTGTCGTCTTTGGCAATGTTGTGATGGAGTGTTAAGATAGACACCAAATGTCGTGCAGTTTTATAACTTCATTAGCGCACAAAAGACAAATTTGCATACTTCGCCACCACCGCAACCACTACCAGTGCATTTGAATTGACTGTTGTCAGCAGCAACAACAACAACAACAACAACTCAAATATAAGCCAGCCACCTTAACGAACCAACAACTGAAATGACAAATCTTAGGAAAGAAAATTTAAGAAAAAAAGTTGGTATGTTGAAAAGGTGACAGTTTGTTAGGAGCAAAAAAAAACAACAGTTTTTGAAACCTGCTCTTTTCATCACAAATTTGACAATGTTGCATTTTTCTTTTTAGATTTTCTTCCTTGTATTTAGTGAAACCACATTTTTGTTAAATTTAATATATTTTGTATTTAGAGTTGCTGGTTTTTTTTTTTTGGATTTTAATCATTTTATATAAAAATTTTCATTTTCATTTAGTTCCGCTTTATTAGTAAATTTAAAACCTCACGATCCCCATAATGTCACGATCAATTTCATGAAATCTAAATTTTTTTTTTCACTTTTTTAATTTGGTTTTATTTTTTGACTTCAGTTCATATAAACAAATTCTTTTGACTGTATCTTATTTAACTTGTACCCTTCAATAGGTAGTGAGTGATTAACGCACTCCCAATGGTTAGTTCACCTTAACGTGAGATTACCATGCACTTAAATCACTCGTAAAGAATTTCCAATATGGCATGAGCTATATGTTACGTAGAGCCGTCCTGTTGGAACCACATATCGTTGGTGTCTTTATCATTAAATTCAGACCAAATATAAGGTCCATACACTGATAAAAAAAAGCGTTACAACGCTGATGTATTTTGACATCAATCTTTCTTTTTGACCCCATGACACTTCTCATCATTCTGATGGCCTTAACATCATTAGCCCAAATTGTCATCAGGGTCAAACATTTAAATTATGTCATCAATGGGTTGACACATCGGCATCACAGAAATTACGACTCGGAGCCAGTTTTATAAAACATGTCATCAGTGCGATGACTCGGTAACATCGTAGAAACGACTCATTAGACTCAATTTAATGACAGTTTGTCAATGGGATTGACTCAAGTCAAAGTGAGACAATATTATTATTTACTTACCCGTTACACATGTTTGTTTCACTTTTGTTATATTCTGTCCTTTGTTTACAGAAGAACTCGCAGTTATAAGTCACCAGCAGCATGCACGATTTGGTTTTCGTAATCATTCTAATTTGAAAATTGAATGTATTTAACTAGTTATAAAAAAAACAGAATATGGGAATTTTTGCTTCTTATTTTACTTTTTAAACATGTTAATAATTTTAATAGTAGACAACATGTGGCATCGAATTGATGTCACTGTAGTCATAGCATTGATGACCCATAAAATATGACAAAATTGTATGATGACTTTCGTCATTGGAGTGATGTAATTTTTTGCCTCATTGATGGCATTTGTAATAACATTGATGTCACAATTCTGATGTTAGGGCGTCGTCAACATGAGGATGCATTTTTCTATGAGTGTAGCACCTAGTAATGACGGAAGACCGAAAAACACCGCCAGCACAAAACCCATACCAAGCACGCCCCGGAACGCTCTTGCATCTCACATGGATTAGTATCGTTTCAAATTAGACAATTTTGCTTATTGACGTACCCATTCGTCCAGCATTGTCTCTTATTGCTGAAGATAATTTTTTTTTTTATAAAAAATTACGATTTGTTTCGATAAAACACCGCGATTTGGAAATACAGACTGAATTAGTGACAGACAATTCGACAGCTGTAGTTTCAGCAATAGAGCTACAATTAATTTTGAAAGTTCGGAAATCCCTCTTGGATAATAATTTATTTGACAAATTTTTTTATAATAAAAAAAAATTTTGGCTATTAATAGCAAATTTTGGAGAAGTTTCCTGTGAATAGCAAAATTTACTATAACTAGCAATATTTCTTATAAATAGCAAAATTTTACGAAACATAAATTTTACTTAAGATTTGCTATAAATAGCAAAAAAAATGTTTAAAAGTATTTTGCTATAAATAGAAAAATTTCCTTAACTTGCAATATACCATATTAATGGAAAATTTGGCGGAAATATAAAATTTTGGCTAAATTTTATGTAAATAGCAACATTTATTATTAATAAAAAAACTATACAAAATTTGCTATAAATATCACAATTTATTTTAAAATTTTCCTTTCATAGCCAATTTTTTGTAAAATGTTATTATACGTATTGTCACCTTTTCGCGATTAGGACACTCAGTAGGCGCATTGATCCTTGGGCAATGCCGGCGGTAGCACCTGGGGATGCCTCACAAGCCGATAAGGTCGAAGGAGAGTGCTGAAGCGAAGAATAGTCCACAACGTGGGAAGTCAACGGCGTAAGATTTCTCTTTTGTAAATATCGAATGCAAACTGCGATAAGGCGCGATCGACCAATAACTCATCCGCACGAAAATATCACAATTTGCTATAAATGGCAAAATATTCTTCAAAAAAAAAATTTTTTTTTTTTGTAAAATTTCATAAAGAAAAACAAAACTTCCGTTTGCGGTAGTCGGTCTTACTGTCTTTCTGTACCGCATTTTCAAGTCCACCAAAACCTCAATAACAAATAAAAGTTTAAAGATTTCTTTACTTATTTTTCAATTTGAGGATCTGTAGCAAACTTGTCTATATGGTTGCTTTTGCTGTCAATTTAAATTGAACAGTCAGTCATTTAATACGAGCACATGTCTGTCTGTCTATCCATTCGTCTGTATCTCTGTGACTCGAGTCTTTCAACGTTTAGTTTAAATGCAGCTGTTTGTCTAGGTGCATGAGTGTATTGACGAGAGTATCTATGAAAGTTTTTTTTTCCAATTTTATTCTTCTTTTTTCTGTAGTTTTGTGTCTCTTTTTTAATAGTTCACGTACTTTAAACTTCATCACAATTGGTATGTGTGATAATACAAGATGTCTTTGTAATGACGACAAGACGATAATATAGTTGATGATAATGATGTACTCAGCATCATTATTGTATTGTTGGTGGTATGACTGCGGTTTGCTGTTACTGTTGTTGTCTTTTTTGCCAATTGCTCTGTTCTTCTATAGCTGGCTGCTGATAAAGTCATCCTACACATCATCGTGATTTTATTTTAAAACTAATTTAAATGATTTTGATTTTTTGTCATAATGACGTCAAGAACAGCGGATAATAGAAAAAGAAAAGTTTTAAAAATTATGTTTGTTAATGTAATATATTAATTTAAATTATACTTAGAGAATGACATGATGAATTGTTAATTTTTTTTTTTCAATATGTTTGTATCTTAGCAGAGGAATTGTTGGTGCGTTTGAAAGCAGGAAGTTTTAAAGGAAATAGGGAATTTTTAATTAGGAAAAAGTAGGATTAATTTAATTTTGATTTAAGTGAATAGGAAATATTATAGTATTATTTGAAATAGATTTTGACAGTCATTATTGGAAATGATTTGGCAGTGGGGAAAAGGAAAGATCTTGTAATAACATTAATGATTATTTTTGGAAATAAAGGGTGTCTCAGTAGGAAAGCACTTTTTCATTTTGAAATAAAAACACTCATTTTTAAGATGGCAGTGATTTTTATTGGACTGTAAAGAAGACATGTTCCGCTTAAGTATGGAAAAAAATATCCTTCAAGTGCATCCCACGGCTGTGATGACAGGTCATTACTATTTTTTATGAAGTTTTCCATGACTTTTTCACAGAGATGTGGCTGTATCTCACCTTTGGATCACGGATTTAAGCTAAGGAATTGTTTCTGGCTTATTCTCATAAGTCTGAGGTTTCACAAAGCCCCAACGAAAAAAAAGCACTGCTCCAAATCGCATGATCTTTGCGGCCAGTTGACATCAGAACTTCTTGAGATAAGTTTTACTGGAAAAAGTTGCTGCAATGAATAGAATTTTTCATGCGCAGTAAGGCAGGTGGCGCCATCTTGCTTTAACCACTCGCCGTCTAGATCAGGGTTGCCGTACTTGGTCTTTTAGGACTAAATTTGTTCGGATACTTTTCGTTTGGTCGGGTGGTAGGCCAAAGCTAATTTTGGTCGGTTTGGGAAAATTTGCTCTATTTACACTGATCGGTTGCAAAGCCGACAAGAGCAGATTTTTTTGATTGTTGATGAAACTATGGATGTGGCCAATGAAATGAAATTCATTATTTGAGCTTACCAAGTTAGATGCCGTTTACATTTTTTTTTTCCTTATAAAAATTGTTTATCAATAAACATTCATTCATTCCCGAAAATAATTTTTGATATTAAATTTGCATGTGCCCGGCAAATAAAAAACTGAAATGGCAAGCTGCTTTATTTAAGCAACTTGTTTTTTTCTAATTTTGTTTTTTTTTCTATCCTCTTACAACTACAATTCGTGTTGGAAAAAACCAGCCAATTGTAGGGGAAAGTAAGAAAGAAAAATTGATGGTTTATTGTTGTGTCTTGGTTGAAGCTTTGATATTGTTACATTTAAGACCTGAGTGTTTTAAAATTCTTATTCACTTTATTTGGAAAAAGTTTCCTGACGAGCTGGCCTAAGCAACCAGCGAAATGCGCATAGAAACTAGCTTTCCCACAACAATAAATTTCAGTGTTTTCATTCAAAAATTGGGATTATTAGCACATCATTAATAAATAAATTAATTAATAGGTATTCCTGTTGGAGTTGGTTTTTCGTCAAAATACGTAAGACTTAAGTGATATCGTAAAGCAGCTATTAGCACCGCAAGCAATATTGAGGTTCTTTGTGGTGATATTTAAAGTTTTGCGCATAGTCCTTAAATAATAACATTAGTAATACCGTTTGGTGCCACCCCATAAAATATTAGTTGCTTCTTATACAAGAAAGATGGAGTTCTTTGGAGGGAGATATTGTAAGTGTTATAGAACACTGAGATGCTTTAGTACAGTTTTTTGTATCATGGTCTAAGAAAGTCCATGGGTTAGTTCCAAAACGTCAGTTGCAGAGCAAGTCGCTTTTGTTTAACCATTCTACAGTGCAACCGTGTAGAATTTTACAATGTTATCTGTCCCAAAGTGCGGGTAAATGATAAGCAGAGTGTCCTGGTTAGGGGGTTCCCACCCCCAAGGGGAATTTGTCACGTTTTAGGCTCTTTTCTTTGTCATAACTCGAGAACCACTAGTCCGAATAAGCTGAAACAAATTTAAAAAAATTAGGAATTACAATTCCTTCTGTTCATACAACGTTTCGGATAAGCAACAGTTTCGCAGTTATAAAAAAATGTGTGAAGAAAAAAAAATATTTTTTGCCCAACAATCGCGATTTCTCATGGCGATTTTTTTTTTGGCGATTTATAAAATAGTTGGCGATTTTGTTGCCTGATTTTGAGGAGCTATGAAGTTATTTTAAAATTTGTTCAATTCAATACGATGAAATAATATTTTTTTTATTCTAGTATTTCGATGTATGAAATTTGATGCATTTAAATGTATGACAGGTATTTAAAACTAAATTATGTTTAAATGGCTGATAAAGATAACGAAAATCTTTGAGAACATTTTTTTCACTTTTAAATGTGCTCTTGAAAGAAGTTATAAGTAGAACTCTTTATAAAATGAATATAATTAAGGTTTATGAACATTTTCCCATTATAAAATGTGACAAATTACCACATAAAATTCGTTGTTGTTAAAGATATTTTAAAGATTTTTATGAATCCTAACGTACCTTTGGATGTCAATGAAACACAATGGAAAAAATACCGTTTGTTAAAAGAGAATTTTAATGATGATATTCAATTTAATTTAAATCAGTTTAGACCAACAATTTATAGCACGCGAATTACAGCTCATAATTTTAGATACAATTTGAATTAATTTGGTATAAATTATTAAATTGTCATAAGGACGAATAGCACGAATAGTCCATAGCATCCTATACATACTTCTTTCCAGAATAGAGTCTTCTTTTATATTAGCGATCTTATTATGCGGGTATTTCGATTGAACTTGCCCCAAAAATATATTATTCCAACCTTAATCATTTAATGAAATTTGATTTAAGTCGGACTATATTTGATCACAGCTCCCATAAAAATGCCGTCCCCCACTATGCCTTTGCCTTGTCAACCTTATAAAAATTGGTAGTGACATGATATTTGGCGACGATAACTTCAATGTCATGACATGTAGATCCAGAATTGATTATAGGTCCCATAAAAACTCTTTCTAAAAAAATCTCATTCAGATGTTGATATCTAGTTAAATTCGGGACAAAGAACTGTTAGGTGTAGGGTATTATGTAGTCGGGCTTTCTCATTTGTTTTCTATATAATATCATTAAAGGTAAATATCATTGAAGTGTTAAAATATTCCCAGCAAACAGTAATGCTTGATGTAAAATTAATAATGACATTTTATTAAACCGAAAAATATATTGCAACAAGATGGTTATATGTCATCCAAAACTAATAATATTTTCAAAAAAGGAGTACTTTTTGCGAATTTCTTAATAAAATTCAAATATAATCGATTTTATTTTTCAGACCTTTTATTTGTGTTTGCTGGGAATATGAGAAAAATATTTATTTCATACTAACCCAATGATAAAATTCTTACTAACACATTCTCATCACTTAAGTTTTTTTTTGACAACAGACTTATGCTATGAACACAACTGGGACGAACGACGAATTTCGTCCAATACGACGAATTTTTCAGTAAAAATTCGCGGAGTAAACTCGTCGTATGAAACATAAAAGCGACGAATAACTACCCAGGGGGCGAATTTGTCGATTACAGGAGCGATGATGTGATAGACACGAGTAAGATAGTAATGCACACCATCTCAATTACAACCTAGTACACTTTTTCGAATGCATTGCCGCATTTATGGAGTGAACGCCTACCACTTGCACAAAAAGTAAGCGGAATAGTGAAGTGTTCATTTAATAAATATAAACTCTGTACTGCTTCGCACACATTGTAAGCAGGCGGTAGACAGTCTATACACAATATCGCTTACTTCGTGGGCAAGTGGAAAGCGTCTTGCACACAACTTCGCACACATTGCAAGCAGGCAGTAGATAGTAGAGATGAGCGATATTTCTGTACCTGTGATTTAATCACTGTTACTGAAAAATCACGAATCACAGTTGTGACCAAATTGGTCAAGTAACAGGTACTTTCTAAGTCGTTCTTTTTGTATTTTGTTACATATACAAATTTATGATATTTCACTGTTTGTGTGGGTAATAGCGTTTTTTGAATGAAGTGTCGAATGATATTGCTGTTCCTTTCATTCTCTCTTCTATTTTATTAGAATTTTTTTATGCCAAAATTTATGTGTTCAAGTATGTATGTATATGAAAGTAGTAAACAGATTTAAAAGCTCTTACAATTTGTTGTTGTTTCTTTGTAAAGTGCTTACAAAAGCTCTTGCAAAAGCTCGCGCATTGTACATATAGCTTGTCCGCAATTGCTTTAAAATAACAGAAAACTGATAAACCGTGATCACAATCACAGTTTAAAGGAGCAGTGATTTTTAAATCACATTCACTAATCATGATGATCTTTAAAAATCACGGGATCGCTCATCTCTAGTAGACATTCTATACACATTGTGGATTACTTCGTGGGCAAGTAGTATTGCACACTACTTCTCAAACATTGTAATCAGGTAGCTTTTTTAGATTGTCGGGCTATTTCAGAATTTTTGATTTTCTAACTATTTTCAGAACATTCAAACCAGACTTTCGTTATAAAATAAAAAATATATAGGTAACTTGCGATAATTTGAATTATTTAAAACCGAAATTGTTCACTTCATCGAATTTGTTTCTATATTTGTTTACAAAATTTGAAGTATTACACTAGCTTATTTTGTATAACAGCAAAGCCTATAAAGACATGAATCTAAAAATATTATAAAATAACAAATAGTTTATTTGAAACAAAAATATTTTGTTTGTTGTGCTTAATTCCCTTTTTAAATAATTGATAAAAAATACTGAAATTTATTGTTGGAGGATAAGCTGTTCCTATGCGCATTTCACTGGTTGCATAGGCCAGATCATCAGGAAACGTTCTCCTAAATAATTTTAGAAAAGCCAAAGCTATCAGCAAACAAAACTACAGAGGGAACAATAAATTTCAGTATTTTTTATCAATTATTTAAAAAGGGAATTAAGCACAACAAACAAAATCTTTAATTAAATAATAGTATTCCCACAAACAACTTTGATAATAAATTTTAGCAAGTGCACGTGCATAAAAAACTGAACTGGCAAATTGTTTTTATTTTGATTTCTTGCGAAAACAATAAAAGCACTTTGTTTTTGTTTTTAATATGTTTTTTCTTTACCCACTTACAACTACAATTAATGTTGGGAGAATTCTAACTAATTGTAGCGGGAAATGTAAAAAAGATAAAAACTCAACACTGATTTATTGTTTGGTATTTTGTTTAAGCTTTGATATCGTTGCAAACAAGACTTTTTGAGTGTTTGTAGGTAATTCTCATTCCCTTTGTAGTTTTGTTTGCTGATAGCTTTGGCTTTTCTAAAATTATTTAGGAGAACGTTTCCTGATGATCTGGCCTAAGCAACCAGTGAAATGCGCATAGGAACAGCTTATCCTCCAACAATAAATTTCAGTATTTTTTATCAATTATTTAAAAAGGGAATTAAGCACAACAAACAAAATCTTTTAATAAATAATAGTATTCCCACAAACAACTTTGATAACAAAAATATTTATTCACTTTAATATATGTACATATATGGGTTAATTCCAAACACAATGCTTTTTTTTCGTCTCAAGCTTTTTATTTCTTTCATGTAAAAGAAAATAAAAAAACAAAAACGGCAAGTAAGCTCTAAAATAATTAGCAACAAACAAAAGTAGTTGTTATTATTGTAAAACTTTCTGCTAAATTGTGCAAATGGTGCTTTAACTGTATATCATGCCTATTACATACAAATATACCTGTCTCCACACATGTTATTCATTAAGCAACATGGAAAAAGAGTTGAAAACAATAGAACAATAATAAAAAATTCAACTGTTTTTCAATGATTGTATTTATTTTTATTGCTTTTTCCTGGTTTTACCTGAAAAATGTTATCAATGTCATTTTGACGTTCTAATTTTACTTTGTCTCTGCGTTTTTTCCGTAATGTCACATTTTTTTTAATTAAGTCATAATCATTACTTGAGCTGTTTCGTTTGCTTTATGTGCATCGCTATTAAAAAGTGCAAGAAGTGATAAATTGATTAAGATAAAAAATAAAATAATAAAATCAATTATTTGGTGTTTTCAAGTGAATTTATAATCGCACGATGGTAAGTACAGCTAAAAATTTCCGTACTGTCACACAGTTATTTAATAAAAAATTCCGTACAGTCACTTTTTATTTTTTCAAGTTTCCAGCAAAATACAACAATTTCTTCCAAATTGTTTGAAGCAAATTTGTTACTTTAAATGTAAGCTGCACAAAAACAAATTTTTGTAAAAAAATTACTTTTTTTTAATTCTTGAATTATAAAAGGAAAAAAAAATAATTGGAATCTCTTCGAAAAATAACTTTTTGCTATTACTAACCCGTTTTTTTTTAAGAAAAACATCCAAAGCTGGTAAATAATAAGTGAACGAATGCGATAGTAGGCTTTGTTCTAACATTTTTGCATTAATATCTTAGTTTTGTAAATTTTTGTAAAAAGTGACATTCCGGAAAATATTTCACCAAAATGCAATAAAAAAGCAAAACAAATTTTTTTTAAAGAAACTAAAAGTAATTTCGCAATCTGCACAAATCTTAATGCAAGTAAACAATTTCAGAGGATGAATTCCTCAACCTTAAAAAAAAAAAAAAAAAAAATGCTCATGTACACTACTTTTGGAATTAACCCATATGTAAAAAAAAAGAAAAAAATGTATGGTATGTATTTCATAAAATAATGTTATTAGAAATTGTTAAGTGGACATATCATGTTGATTTTTTATTTCTTTATTATTTTTTTGCCGATTATCGTAATTTCTTTTTGATATTCTATTTTTTGATGACCGAAAAGCGTTACGAATGTCTTGAATATAGTGTTTTTCGCTATACCCATCACGCGAGCTTCCCTCTGAAATTAAACAACTTATTAGTATTTTAAATTAATTTTAATTGAGGTTAAAGATTTTACCATATTTTGCTCCATTTAAAGACTTGAATTCTTTAAAACTGAGTTTTCCATTCACCCCATCATAATTATAGTTTGTAATTATGTTATCCCCAATAATTTTTGTGAAACTTGATGGTAAGCCATTTGGTTAAATTATGCTTTTAAGTATATTAACCTAAAGTAATAGATAAAATATATGTTTTGCTATAGCAGCTTTTATAATTGAGAAAGTTGATTGCCATTTGTGCAAAGAAAGAAAGAAATAATGTGACCATAAAAAAAACATTTATTAAAGTAAAAAGTAGCTTTAATTACTAAAATACTTGCAAAGTAACACTAAACGTGGTCATCTGGTACTGATTAGTTCGCCGTTCGCCGGCATATGAAATAAATCTATTGCAAAGTGGCGTTTGACGAATTTCGGCAGACGATATTATTGTGTGTATTTTCATATACACCAATATGCTTTATTTTTGGCAACGAAGAAGTTTGCATTTACCCCTTCTTATTTTGATGCAGTTTGTCCAATAGTTACCCACATCAAAAAAAAAATTACTTTGTGTGGGTGGTACCCCTCTCCCCCTCCTATACACCAAAGATTTTGTTGGAACTTTCTGTTTATTATAAATACTACCTATATACAATTTAGTGCGACTCACTATTGTGGTAGTGGAGATTTGAAATGATCCGCGAATAAGGAGCTTTCGTCCCCACTGTGCGGCGCACAGAAGGATAACATCGTTTTTCGTAATTCACTCTCATTCGTAATTCACAGCCTAATTATGAATCAAATTACATAATTCGCCATACAAAATTTTGAAAGCGAATTATCTCATTAGTACGTAATTCAGTTTGAATTACTATGACAATTACAAGAAAATCATTGTCATCACTAATTTTTATCGAAGACCAACAAAAAAAAACATAAAATTGTAAAAAGTTGTTTTTTGTGAAATTTAAAACAACAAATTAATTTACAAAATAGGAATTGATAAAAAAATGTGACATTTTAAATCGTTACTTGCTTTTGTATGCATTTTCAAAGCAAAACAATGTCCATAAATGTAAGAAGAAGAGTTGTTGTGCGACCATAGCATTAGAATTAATATGAAAAGTTATAATGAAAATGAAACTCAACATGACAACTAAAATTCCCAGATTCTATTTGTTCAAATATTTTAACCGTATCCCATTCAAACTTTTTAAACTTCACAGTATCAATTTTTTATGTTTGAAAATTTTATTATACTTTTGCTTTCTCAAATTTTATTATCCATTCTAATGGTTTTATTATTTAAGTCATATGGTTTTGTTTGTCTTATTTCGTTGTGCAGTTCTTTACAATTGCAGTCAATCAATTATTAACAAATTGTTGTTATACATAATTCAAATTGCATTAAAAAAATTTAAGCCGAGATGTATGCAACAGATTTTATCTCAAATCTGATTTTAGATTTTAGAAAAGTAATAATCGAAAAATTGCTTTTTTGCCACCGAAATCCCACTGTGCGGCTTAAGAAATAGAAAAAAAATCTACCACAGACTTCGCATTACAAATCCAGTCAAATTTTGTAATTTACAACATGCAATTACCAGTAACAAGTATTTAGATTTAAAATTAAAATGACTCGTATGTAGTTATTAATTAATAATAATAATATTGACGTCATCCGGCTTCAGTAGCCGAGTAAAACGGCAAACCCCACCGACGAGATTGTGTGGTTACAATCGAAACTAGTCTGGGTAACCAGTCCGTGAAAGCCTGGGTTCAAGTCTCAGCGCAGTCAAGAATGAAAAATTATCAATAAATTTAAATTAATTTCATGTTGTAAAATTCCTGTCTTCATAAAAAATAATTTAATGAACTTAAGCCTAATTTAAATATCTAAATTTGGGTTCTTAATAAATTTTATTACCAGAGTATCTGTGCAGAAAATACTGCCTCAAATGTCGCTTTTAATATTCATGCTTTTTGTATATTTTGTTATTAATTTTAATCTTCTGTTTATATAAAAATTAATGTCTGTTTGTATGTTTCTATTTTGTTTGAAGTCTATAGACGGCTAAACGGCTGGACCGATTTACTTGAAATTTTCACAGCGTCTTCCTGTATTGTAAAAGGAAACAGGCTATATTTTGTTTTGAAACTGCAAGTGCGCGAGGTGCCACACCCAATTAAAGAAAAAATAATAAAAAAAACTTGTCTCGGAAATTAATACAGCTAGTCTTTAAATTAAGTACGGTCAACTTTGACATACACACGAACATTTGGGTCAAAAAAATAGACCGACTTGGCAATAGCAGGCGTCTACACATGAATTAAATACTAAAATTCGTATACCTTAAAAACGATAAAAGTTAGAGTACCCCAATTTTGCAAGAGCAGCTTTGACATCTATATAATTATTTGAATAAGAAATGGATGCACTAGTAATAGTGGGAGTGGTACCTTCCGTATCAATTAAATAGCAAAATTCGTATATTTGCGAAACTATAACAGCTGAACTCATTAAAACGAGCACCTTTGACATCTATATGAACATTAAGGAAAGAAATGGGTGCGCTTATAAAAGTGGGCGTAGCCCTTACCTTATGAATTAAAAATTAAATACAATGTGTATACTTCCTATATTAAGTAAACCTGTGAACTAAAGCCATCAAATTTTGAACGAGTAACTTTAATATCAATATTTAATGCAAAAATGGACTCATCACTAATTGTGGGCGTTTCACTGACCCAGCAAAAATATCTAAAAATTTGGAAGCAGTAACTACGTATACTGCATCCCAACCGCTACCTCTTTCGTTTCTTAAAATAACTGCATTACTCTAGTGCTATAAGATAAGGCATATAATCCTGCAATCTTTAAATGCAGTGCAAAATACTAGAAGTGAATCGCTGTTTATTCGTTTGTTTTTAAGATTACATTTTCTCCTGCGTTATTAAATCAGTAAAATCGTTTAGAGGAAGTGCGGGTAATGTTATTAGATTGACAAATTTTTAATTTTTGTCTGATTAAAATATGATTAACCTATTAACATGCTTCATATGTTAGGCTCCCACGAAGCCATTGGCGAAAAATATTAAACGCACACTTTCAGAGGAATATAAGAAAAAATTGCAAATCTCATTAGATACGACTTTAAAAAATGTGCGGGTAATGTGGTACACCAAGTGCTGGTAATGTGGTATAGTGAACTACTTTACCAATCATAATATTTTCTTTAAAATTAGTTGTGTTATATATACATTTTTACTTTATTGCAAAAAAAAAAAAAACAAGAAAACAACAATTCATGTAAACAAACAACAATTTCATTAATATTTATTTGACAGGTAATGTGGTATACTATAACAAATTAGCTGATTTAAGGTATACCACATTAGGCGCACTTGAGGTTAATGCTGATATTTATTAATTTTAAATTATTTACTACAGCTATTGAGTAATTGCATATATTGTTCACTAATTTGGTACTTCCCAATTACTTTAGTTATACACTTAAAAACTTTTAAATGCACCTTTACAACAAAACCTTATTTGTTAACAGCACCCAAATAAAAGTCGACTTCGCAGCCAATCGAATTTTTCGACACTCACACTAAGAATGACTTTCAAAAATAAAACAGATCAAAGTTTTCTTAATTTTTTGAGAGCGACAAACCATTTAGATTGGTTTCATTACGCTTGATTTGTTAGCTTAAGAAAAAAGGCACTGTACCACATTACCAGCCTATACCACATTACCCGCACTTACTCTATTCTTTTGATAAAAACAAAAAAAATGTTAACTTAATTTTACAACAATAAAATATAATGTATATAAAACTATTACGCTCTTATTCCAAAAAAATATTTTGGACTTATAACAAGTTTTTAACGATAAAATGAAATTTCTTCCAATGCTTAATTTTTCTTTCTTTATATACGTAAATCATGTCCGTTTTCAAGGCGTAAAAAAGCATATTTCAGATCTCTAAAGGAGAGCTTCTACGCGAGGAATTTCAAAAAAAAATCCTGTAATATTTCATAGAAGTGTAAGCGCATCACTTCTATTTCTCCCTTACATTACTGCTTCCAAGGAAGCATCAGTTGAATCAGCTGGAAATAAATTGTTATATCTTGGAAACTTTAACAGCTACAGGCAAAAAAATTTGGAAATAGATGACGTGGTACCACTCAAAAACTGGGCGTGATTAGATAAGTGGACAAGGCCCCAAATAGAATTCCGTATCTCTGAAAAATGGTAAGTGTAAAATTTTCCAAATGTGGTATTAATAGAATGGTTATAAATACACATCATCTATCCTTTGTATATCTAGAGAGCGGCAGCAGCTTCAATTCACAAATTTGGTACAAATTGCTTCGTGATGAATGCACAATATCTGTAAAAAACTGGTTCTTATTGCAGACATAGGCGGGGCAACTTCAATACAAATACCATATATAGATTTTCTGTAACTGGTGAATGGTAACAGTAATAGTATTTAAACTTGGTACAAATAGCTTCGTAAATAATGCCCTGTATTAATAAAAATTTACTTATATTATTTTAATGAGAGTAGCGAAGTGCCCTGGGTTCCGCTAGTTATAAATAATCGCCAGTTTTAGTATGGCAATTATTGGCCATGTCATGGAAATCGAAATCACGTTAAATTGAATTCGACCAAGATTTTCAATTGAATTTTTGTAAAATTGAGCGCAGCTTTTCCTGATTTCAAAAGTAGTTTAGGTAGAGGAGAGTGGTCCTCAAAGTATGAAGTATATAAAAGGAAATATTTTTATGAGCTTTGAATACGAAGTTTTCAAATTTTGTTCGATTTAAATTTCACTTGATTTCGATATCCATGACATGGCCGCATACACAGAAAAAATCCAAATTGTCTTATATCACCAAATTCATAGAATCAAGCAAGCAATTTGTTGATTTTGAACCTATTACGAAAATGATTATATTGATTACTAAATATTATAAAAATTTAAAATTGTGAATATTTTTTTTCAATAAACGATATTTTTAATTTTAATTAAAAACGTTATCAAAAAACTTTGCCGTTTAAAACAATGTGTTAATTGATTTAATTAAGTTTAGCTCATGGTTTAACAATTCTACAAGTTTAAATTTTAAACGAAAAAATTAATAAAGATTTTTTGTAATTTAATAAATATTTAATTAAAAATTTATTTTAAAACAACTAAAATGCTAATTAAATAAAATTTATATTTTTAATTTTCTTTCAACTAAAAAAATGTATGATTCAATTATCGCATTAATTAAATTCAAGTACTTATTCAACAATTATTTTAATTGATAAAAAACTACTAATAATTTTTTCTGTGTAGGCATGAATAAAGTGAAAGTGATAGTAGTTTTAGAAATATTATTCTAGAAATAATGTTAGCAAAACAACGACTGTGTTAGAAACTTAAAAATTATGTTTTTAGCTAAGTTCACAACCCCTAAAAACATAACCTAACAATATCCCTTTTTTCAACACACCTAAATATATAAATATTCTTAAAGTAAAAAATAAACCTAAAAATTCTTGTAATGTAACACATAAAAATATTTTAAAACCGAAAAAGTTGTCATTTGACCAATGTTGCCATCCTTGACCTAAAAAGTTACACTGCGCACACAGGGACAAAATTTTAATAAAAATAGGTACCACAAGGTTTTTAGGAACGCTGATTATGAATTTGATGTCAGTTTTTAAACATTTTAAATGGCGGATCCAATATGGCGGACAATTTTTAAAAAATTGATCGAATTCGCTTAAAACTTATTACACGGGATTTTATGGGATCGCTGGTTACGAATCTGATGTTAGTTTTTAAAAATTCAAAATGGCGGATCCAATATGGCGTACAATTTTTAAAAAATCTATCGAATTAAAACTTATTACACGGGATTTTTGATGTCAGTTTTTCAAAATTAAAAATTAAAATTTCAAAACATTAGGCCTAATTAAAAACTTAAAACGAGAATACATATTAAAAGCGGAATTTATAATTACAATTTTTAAAAGTTTTTATTTTAATTTGATCCACTGGTGATGATACTACTTAACCAAAATATACTGTAATAGTTGTTCATTACACTTTGATGATGACATATGTATTATAAAATTGTTGCTTTTTCAGTACATCAAATAACTCCTTTCTCTTCATTTTCATCTTCTTTAAAGCGCAGATCTCAATACACCCAATGTAGTTACGGAATTGACCTTTCTAATATATTTTCGGTTACACAAATATCTTGTAAAAAGACGGCACTAAATGCAAAATTTTGCTATTGTGGTTCTGTTAGTTACAATTAAGTTACGGAATTCTCCTTATTATATTTTTTCGTAGCAGTTTAAGTATAAATGAGGCTATTAAACTGTAAATTTACAAAAAAAATGTCGAGTGTAGCAACAATAAACGCTATAGATGTTGGTGACAGGTATAATTGCGTGTAACAGATAATAAATAATACTCTTTACGCACGTACTGACTAATGTGATGCGTTAAAAAAATTAATATTTATAGGTTGATTGCGTACTGGTATATAGAACATATTAAGTGCAATATTGGTTACATTTAACAAAATAAAAAATTCTATTTTTGTCGTCGTAATTCGGTTATTTGTCCCTGTGTGCAGCGGGTTGAAAAATAGGTACACTAAGAAAGCATTAAAGGAAGTCCATTATTGTCGATATTTATATATTTTTGGAAAAACTTTATTAAAAGAATTTATTTGTTGTGCTTAATTCCCTTTTTTTTAATAATTGATAAAAAAAAATACTAAAATTTATTGTTGGAGGATAAGCGCATTTCACTGGTTGCTTAGGCCAGATCATCAGGAAACGTTCTCCTAAATAATTTTAGAAAAGCCAAAGCTATCAGCAAATAAGACTAAAGAGGGAATGAGAATTACCTACAAACACTCAAAAAGTCTTATTTGCAACGATATCAAAGCTTAAACAAAATACCAACAATAAAACAGTGAGTTTATATTTTCTTACATTCCCCGCTACAATTATTTGGAATTCTCCCAAAATTAATTGTACAACTACAACAACTACAGTGGGTAAAGAAAAAACAAATTAAAAACAAAAACAAATTGCTTTTATTGTTTTCGCAGAAATCGAAATAAAAACAATTTGCCAGTTCAGTTTTTTATGCACGTGCACTTGCAAAAATTTATTATCAAAGTTGTTTTTGGGAATACTATTATTTATTAAAAGATTTGTTTGTTGTGCTTAATTCCCGTAACCCGGGCCAAACCCAATACAAAACAAAAAAAATTTGCACCAGTCACGCCTTAGAATGAAAGATATGTCAATTGAGTTTCTGGAATTGCAAGATATTTTTTTTTGTTTGCCACGCCTTAAAACACTGCAATTTATGTTTTTTTTTATGCATACCGCCATTTTCAGCATATGTATTAGCAAGCTCTCTTCCAATTACTGATATTAGTAGAAAATTGGAGAGAAATTCAAGAAAACCATTTTTTTTTTTGATTAATGAGCTGAAATCTCATATTAGAACAGAATTTAATATTAGTAATATAGATGTCGAAAATACACCATATGCATACACAAAATTTCCCAAAGCTTTTCACCAATTAAAAGATTATGCAAAAACTAAATAAGCTTAAATTAAACATTTTAGCAAGTTAGTTAAACGTTTGATAGAGATACTATTGATTTGTTTTCTGGTGCAAATTTAATAAATTTTTTAATAAATACTACAATTTATTTAATTGAAATCCATTTTTATTATTTTTTTGTTTGGAGCACTTTTAAAAAAATATTAAAACTATTTACCAAAACAAAAACTATTTAATAAGGTACTTAAATATTTTAAGTTAAGGGTTAAGTTATAATATTTTCTCTTTTAGAAGACTTAATACAAAATACTATCACTCGAAATATCTCATTTTTTAAATTTTAACCAAGAACGAAAAATTTGTAAAAATTATTTGTTTTCAACCGCTCACTGCCAATAAAGAAAGTTACTTAAAGCAGAAATTTTAACAGTTGCTAAAATGTATAATTTTGTTTACTTTCACCGAGTACCTAATATGACTATGCGCAATAAAGTTAAGCTTTTAAATGATTCACACATCCTTCGCAGTAAATCAGGTATTTCAACAAAAATGTGTCGAATATTTGCTTTACAGTGCTTGATCGTTGCAGATTTATCTCCGCATAATCATAATCAAAATGTTTTTTTTAGAATAGGAGAAAAACCTTTAAAGCCTAATCCCAGTGTGGGAGTTCACCCACTAAAAACTCCTCTCATCTGCACTGTTTTCCCTTATGGAATCACCTAGAAGTTGATTTAAAGGGTGGTAAAACAATAATGCACGATGTTAGTTGTGAGTCACACCTTTACATCAAGTTGTTTTCCCGACTTAATTTGACCCGTTTTTGTTTCAATGTTTGACAAATTCCACCATGCAGAGGTACACAATTGAGCAGCGCGTTAAGATTGCTGAAGACTGTTACGAAAATTGGCGTTCAAATTAAAATGCATTTCATGCACTTTTGAAAATGAGGTAGGCCAAGCAGTCACCGTGAATGATGTTCGCTATCGCAATATGAAAACGGACTTCTTGTGATAAACAATTGATGATATGAACCTGGACGATATGTGGTTCCAACAGGATTATGCCACTTGCCACACATCCAATGAACTGGCTCGAGAAATGCAATGGCCGTCTTATCTCACATCATGGCGATGTTGATTGGCCGCCATTTTTATGTGATTTGACACCGTTGGACTTCTTTCTTTGGGGATATTTAAAAGAAAAATTGTACGTCAATAAGCCAAGAGAAATTCAAGAGCTAAAGGATACGATAACTCAACACATTAAGGACACTGAACCTTAACTATGTCTCACAGTCATTGAAAATGTGGACCATCGGATAGGGCTATTCCACCGAAGCCGTGACGAGCATTTGGCCAATATTTTGTTTCACACACAGTTCTCACAGATCCTTCTATCATAATAAAAAATATTAAGATAATTCTCTGAAAACTTTTTGTTTTATTTATAATTAACATCGTGCGTTTTGGTTGGACTGTTTACATATACGAGTATTAAAGAAATCCAAAATGTTTTTGCTCCAAAACTAAGAGTAGGCAAAAACTACTAGTTTTTTGTCTAGTCTAAATGAAGTATTAGATGATTTGATTGAGTTTTGCTAGATGCAGGATTCCACTCAAGGAAGCCCAAAAATACCGCTTTTCTTGATTAGCTGTAGCCGGCGTTCAGCTTAACAAGATTTTATTTTATTTATTTATTTTCATATTTATTATAATTAAAATTACAACAAATCTTAAAGCTAAAAGCACTAGCAGCAATGGCTATCGGCTTAGTAATTATTCGGTTGGTGTATTCTTAAAAGAAATATAATATATATTTACATATTAACGTATTCAGATATTTACTGCCGTATTCATAAAAAACTAAAATGGATATGAAATCTGTTTTAAGAAAAATTTGTATGGAAATTTAGTTTTAAAATACTTTTGAAATCTATTTTATTTTTTATGAATACGGCAGTTAGACTAGGGATTATAAAAATTAAATTTGGTTATGCAAAGACAGTTATCATAAAAAATTCAAAGACTTTGTTAATGTTGTTATTAGTTGGAAATTTTAATAACTCAACAATGTTAGATGATTTGCATATCGATATACGTATGTTGACTAGGACGGGGCAGTCTACTAAGATGTGAAAGCCCGTTAAAGGGGAGGAAGTGCAGAAAATGCATACTGGTTGTGCAGTTTTGTTCATCAGATATTGGTGAGTAAGACGTGTGTGTGATAGACGTAGCCTTGTGAAACATTTCTTTTGTAAGCAGTTGGTTGATGTTAGAAGAAAAATGGGCTGTTTTGTAGTATTGAGGATTTTGTATGGATGATTATATTTATTCCATTTGCATTCTAAGGCCATACTAAATCTTTTGGTAGCACATATGTTTAAAAATTGTTTGCACTTTGGTATAAATAAGTATGTGGGTTGCAGGTAAACAGATTTTGCAGCTAGGTCCGCTGCCTCATTGCCAGTGATACCGATGTGGCTTGGAGTCCAAAGAAGCTTAATCTTTTTCTTTCATTTTAATTACTGGCTGTTGCATAAAAATAATTAATTCATTTTTATTATTTTGATTTAAAGCAGCATCAAATACCGAACGGCTATCTGTGCAGATTATATATTTACTGCTTGACATTTCGCATAGTTTTAGGGCTTCATTTATTGCTGAACATCAATTTGCGATTTTCGGACATTAGGATGATCAAAATGCACGAGAAAGATACGATACTCACTTACTTTAAATCGATATATCTCTATTCGTATACCTGATCCAGCAAAACGCAGGGACACGTATAACCTGTTTAGACCGATATAATTTTTCCATTAAGCAGATCCCCCGCCGATTTCGGCTGTCGCACAGCGAAATTACATAATTCAATTCCTCTCATAATAAAACCCCTGCAAACAATTTCCATCGAAAAATAATCTAAATAGTTTCCCCATTTAGCAAAAATCTATCGCTTTTGCTATTCAATTCTTATTGATGTAGTTAAATCGTTCGGGAAGAAGTGTCCCACTATGGTAATATTAACTTCAAGAATCCACTTAGTGTCTACATTTTATGACGAATTAGTGCGCATTGATAGTTTAATATCAATTAAATTTAGTAGTATCGCTTTTGGCTCCAAAAAGCACCCTTTTGAAGTTACATTTTTTCTTATTGTTCTTTATAATAAAAAGTGGGCCATTTTACTGTTTATCTTTGTTTGATTTTGTAAGGGTAATCTTAGTAAAATATTAAATAAATGAGCTCCAAGTTAAACAAATATTAAAAAATTTACAGTACATTTAATCAAAGTAGCTGTTAATGCTTTAAAATTTAAAACCTAATGTGGACAAATTTTGTTAAAGGAATTTACAGAAAATCACAAAGTTGTTCAAAAACTAACTTTGTAAACCTTCATCATATTACAACAAGCATATCTTTTTATTGCCTTACAAATTTTATTTTACAAATTTTCTTTACTAATAACGTTGATCTTCACTAGAAAAATTAAACAAAAACACACACAAAAATTTTCAAAGTCATTAAATAAACAAACAGTTTAAAAAATCGCTAATATACTTTAAAAAAAGATAATTATCAAATTATTTTTTTAATTTCATTTTCATTTGCTTTAAAAAAATATGTATGAGAAATTATTAAAAATTCACCCAATCTATCCGAAGAATAAGTTTGGGCTGTTTTGTGCACTCATTTATACAACTTTCGTGAACTAGAACGCTTTTCGGTAACATTTGGATTCCGCGGAGTCCTAATTTTAAGTACATACGGTACTATAACTATTTCATTTTTCAAATATTAAAAATTCCACTTTATTTTACATAATTTTATAAATTTATATTATTTCACACGCACGTAGCACCGATCACATGGCAACTTAAATACAAACTGTGCTCTTTTACGCATTTTTCTTTTGTAGTATTCACTATTAAACAGCAAATCGTTGCAAAGAAGTCAATATAGTATGGGAATTGTTCAGTTGTAATATTGTTGTAATTATATAACTGTTATGTTTATCTGAACAACTCATTAAAGTGACGAAAAAGTATAATTTGAGAACTCATAATTCGATTCTAACGTATTTTGTTGTTGTTAAATTCCGAAAAATCTACTGTTTATCTATCAAATGTGACGAAGTAGTTAAAATTCGAAAAACACTCTACCAATTGCTTGGAGGGACTAAACAAATATTCTAAGGTTCAAAGATTGTCGATATAATTTGAAAACAGTGCAAGTTTTTAATAATTGTTCAGAAATTGGCAACGCTGCATTTGACACAATAAAGTAAAAAAAAATCAAAACCATGTACCTAAGAAATTTTCCCAATTTTCACGTTTTTTTTCTGTTCTGATAATGATGACCAGCATAAAATTTGTCTTCAACTAAAATAAACACAAAATTGCACAAACATGTGGAATATACACTGTGGCACAAAAGTAAACATACATATTAACAAACACACACACACACTCATACACTCCAACCAAAAGAGTGATTTACAAATATCCACAAAAATGCGGCATGTAGCCAAAAACAGCAATCAATGAGTGACATAAGTGTACGAATAAATGTGTATTCAAAAAATACTATGTGTAAGTATGAGTGTGTATCTGTGTTTTGTATATTTTGGTATGTTGTCTTTCTAACAATGTATGCTATGGCTGGATACTACAACCGATGTCATTCTTCAAACTGACACTATCAAGCCAAGCGAGCAAGTGAGGGCCATTTACATTTTAGTACAGGAGTACAACAGCAACAACAACAAACACCATAATCGACAACATGTGCAGCAAGCAAATAAGAACAGCTACAAAAACAATTTCTCCTTCTAATCAAATTGCACAATTTTAATTTTTTTTTTTTGTGTTTTTGTTAATTTTTGCAAACAACAACAAGAAATCTATTCTAATGTTACATTTCGCATTCTGTCAACGGACCAGATGCAACAACAACAACAACACTAAAAACAAAAACTTTAACTACTTTTTCTGCCGCCAACAAAAACAACTAAAAACGTAATGAGTAAAGCATCAAAGAAATGTCATGTGATGGTTTGATGTAACTGAAATTGTTGTTGTAGTAGTTGTTGTTCCTGTGTTGGTTGCCATTGTTGTTTGATGATGCTGATTTTTATGTCCTGCTGAATGCATTTTGGAGAAGTTCAAGAAGATGACTACGACTTAGAAGACTTCGTCAATGTTGTTGCTGCTTTGTCGAAAATAAAAAAACCATTTCGCCATAAAAACAGTGATGATGAGAAAACAACATGTACAACAGCATGTGGGAATATTTGTGAGAAACAAAATAGGAACGGTGGATCAGAAGAAAGTTTTTTTTAAAAAAAAAAAAATTTTTTTTTTTCATAATATATAATTTTCATTAAATTATTTTTATTGAAGGAAGGAATTTACAACATGAATTACAATTTTTTTTTAATAATTCTTGACTGAACACGGGATTGAACTCGAGTGTTGCAGTTGCGTTTCACCGCATGCTTTGGGCTTTTCACTCCAAAGCAACGATCATCACGCTATGCCCCCAGGGGCCGAGCACTTTTCGGGATTTTCACACACACAACACGAGTGTTACCGAAAGACTGTAAAAAACTATAATTTCATTCAGTTGTATGCTAGCTTTGAAACAAGCAGGTCGCCGTCGCTTTTGTTATTTAAAAACAAAAACAAAACACATAGTTAATATCTTAACTGAGTACTTTTATTTGTCTCTCTTTTTCAGAATTTCAAATATTTTCAGTACACTTTGAATATTTTTCTACTATTGCATTTGTTTATTAAAATGTGGAAAATAAAGTGGGGAAAAGGTTTTAATTTTCATTTAATATTTTGAATAAAGCTGCATGCCTTGTAGGTATACAATCAGAAATAAAAAAAAAAAAATGACTGCATACATGCATTTATATAACAAAAAATATGTTTAATACACACAAAATTGGTTTCGACATGTTTATCTAGAAATTTCTTTCAGTGCACTCAAAATACACTCACCACTACAAACACATTTTTAACCGCCTCTCTTTGTGATTACCTCTGCTCCAAAGCCACTAAAAGTAAAGTTTTCACTAAAACAAAATTTTCACTAACAAGAAACATTTTTACTTAAATGTAACTTTTCCACTAAAATGTGACTTTATGCAAAATGTTTCAGTATTCCCAAAAAGCACCGTTTTATAAAATAAAGTTCATTTAAACTACAAGTCCCATTTTAAAAAAATTATAAAAATTATAGTTATAAATTCCTCTTTTTCATTGGCTGGGCAGTCCTAGTTGGACCTTGGGCTCTGTCATTATCAGCTTCCAGTTGTTTCGGTTTCTCGCTTTGCTTTTCCAGTTAGTTATGTTTAGCAGTTTTGTATCGTCGTTTACTGTATTTTTCCAAGTTATTTTTCAATGGCCTTGAATTATTGAGTTGTACAGGTTCTCCGAAATTATATATGTTTTTACTAATTTTATTTTCATCCTTTCGAACAACATGTCCTGCCCACTGTAGCCTTATGATGCTGCTGTTTCTAATTCTTTAAGTTCATCAATACACTCGTTCTTGTAGCTTTGTCGGAAAGTGAAAAAATTCATTTTGATTGAACGCAAAATTCTTTTTAAAATTTTTCGTTCAAACATTTAATCTTTTATCGTCTTCTTTCCGTATTTCCCACGTTTCAGCAGTATAAGTTGGGCAAGGCCTTATAGCCTCTTATAATTTTATTTTATTCGTCAATATTGATGAGTCCAATGGCTTATACAGTGATAAAAGGCTTTGTTTCCAGCTCAAATTCTGGCGTTCATTTCGTGTTCGCTAGTAGCAGTGGTCGTGATAGTGGCGCCGATAGTGTGGTTACGCTATCAAACACGCAGCTGCCTAGGGTGATTAAGGCCCTAAGTATGTAAAACGCAACGCAACGCCAAAGAATATTACTGAAATCTATAGAAATTCATGTACCATTTCAAAATTTCCAACGCCACAAGCTATGGAGCGTTTGAAGTTTTAAAACGCAGTGTGAATTTCTGTAGAAAGCAGCAACAAAATTACAAAATATTTATGACATTGTTTGTGCTTTCAATGTAATTCTTTGGCGTTGCGTTGCGTTTAACATGATTAGGGCCTCAGCTTTGTGTGTTAATGGTTTTCGATATGCACATGTATTTTGCTTTTTCCTTCTTTAGGTGTAGTCCTAGTTTTTTTTTTTGCCGCACTGACTAGTTTCTGGAAGTAATCTTCGTGAGATGTGGTTGTTCTACTGAAGTAAACATCATCTACATACGTTGGCTAAAAGTTGCGACGATTTATTGATAATTGTATTTTGTATTGTATAGAGCAAAGACGAATAATGTAGTGGGTCGGATATTTCGCCAGAGGTTTTAACACGATTGTTTCTATTATTTAGGGTCATTCTAACCAACCATACTTATTTCTTGGGTATCTTAAATTCACTGAGTCCAAACATGATTTCGGATCTGCATAGTCAAACGCTTGTTCAAAATCAATGAAAGGATAGAAGTAGGGATATTCCATGCTCTCTGAATTTTGTTTATTTTTTATGATAATCCCGCCAAGCCTTACACTTGTCAGCAGGATACCAGAACCTCTGACAGGAATCGCAGCCCCCGCACTGATAGACTAGCTCACTAACAACTAGCCTACCAGGATGCCCATTCCTCCATGTCGGCCGCAGGTTGAAAATTTGAATGCATTGGATGTTCCTTTTACAAAAGCAGCTTTATATGACCCAACTATGTTGTTTGGAATGTTCTTAATATTTTATTTTGTATGCAACGCTTAAGATGGTTAAGAAGGTTAATGCGCCCAAGGGCGCATCTCCACTCGGAGCCCAATGAGGTCTATTGTGAATAACACATAAGATACGCTTGTAGTTTCCGAAATTAAGACTTTTTATCTTTTTGTGTATCTGCGTGATTACTCCAATAGCCATTCTTTAGGCAATTTTCCGCTTTCCATACCGATTGTATAAGCTTAAGAATTAGATTATATCGAGTGATTCATCGTGAGGTTTGATTTATAATATAAAATAAAACACATTTAAAAGTGAACTTAAATTTTTTATTGTCGGTTAAAAGTACCATTTATGACATTTACTATTTGAAATTTCTACCATGATAATGTTTGCCATAACTACGTCTGAGGTGGTTTATCCGGAAGGTCCAATTTTGGGCGACTCGTTCAAGCATAGCCACTAGTATCTCGCGATCAATACGAGTAATGTTGGCTTCTAAAGCGTCAATCGTAGGTGGCTTATTGCTCAAGACCTCAGATTTCACATATCCCCAGAGAAAATTTTCCAAAGGAGTGACATCGCACGATCTAGGACACCAGTTTACAGCAGAAAAACGTGAAATTAAGGCCTCATCAAAATGATGTATCAACAAGGTCACTGTTTCACGCGCTGTATGGCTCGTAGCGCCGTATTGTTGAAACCAGAGTTCACCGAAACCATGTGCTTGAATTTCAGGATAGTCCGTCAACATGGTGCGATAACGGTTACAATTAACGCTAACATTCTGATTTTCCTCATTTTTGAAGAAATATGGGCCAATGGTTCCTTCAGCCCATAAGCCACACCATACCATGTGTCCAAATACCACAATTTTTTTTATTAACGTATTCATTGAGCCAGAAATATGCTTCAGCACTGAACAAAATTTTACGTTAAAATACCGGATATTAATTTCTTACAGAACGATGACTTTCGTAATACAGCTGAACAATTTGGAGACTCTCTTGTGGTGTGAGTCTTTCCATGATGACTTGCCAAACGATACTGAACAAAAATGACAAAACAGTTTGATATAAAACGCGTGATCTCTAAAAATGTATATTGAAAATCATCCTGTATATAGTCGGTCTTGATTCTCATATAAGCTCTGTGCAAATTTTGTCATTGTGCTCTAATTTCTTTGATTTGCGAAAAGAATTCAAGTGCACGATAAAGTGCATGTAAGTTTTCAAGAATGGTTACGCAGGAGTATCATATATAGTTTCCGTTTCACACTACAATCTACTCAAATGTCCCTCGAATCTTTTTGAATAATTTTCAATCTGGCATTGTTATTCTCATCAATCGCAAGGTAACAATCGTCGTACCACCAGTGGCTTCGTTTTTTTTTTATTGGAATGTCCACCAGCCATCTGGACAGCGTTTTTATGGTTTTCTTTATAGAATATCAAACGGGCTTGATTGCGTCTATTGAGTCTAGATTAACTGAAAGCCGAGAGCACATTTTCAATGATTGTTTAATATTCTCGTCTTTTATCAACATTTTCCCTTAGTGTTTCAATATTACAGCGTCTTATAGTGGGTTTTTTCTAGTTTTCTTAGCGGATATTCTGACTCTGTATTTAACCAGTAGTAAAATTGATCTATATCGAAGAAAGTTCCCCAAGCATATCTTTACATCGAAAATATTTTTCGAAAGTCGGCTATCTGTTATAACTTGATCAATCTGCCCAAAATTGTGATCGCCATAATCTTTAATGAATTATTTTATGCAGAAAGGATGTACTTTTTGTTATCATATTCTTCGATTGCGCAAAGTCTGTTATAAGTTCATGGCGAACCATTTACATTTGACCGATTGCACAGAAAAAATTATAATTTCTTCAATCACCAAATTAATACAAAATTCATAATATCAAGCAAACAATTTGTTGATTTTGCATCTTTTACCAAAATGATTATATTGATTACTAAAAATTGTAAAATTTTGAATATTTTTTTTCAATAAATTATATTTTTAATTTTAATTAAAAAAAAATGATCAAAAAACTTTGCCATTTCAAACAATGTGTTAATTTGTTTAAATAAATATTGATGATTCCCAACAACAATTCTACATGTTAGAATTATTTTATTTTAAACGAAAAAAGTCAATTAATATTTTTTATTATTTAATCAAAGTTTTAATTGAAAATTTTTTTCAAAACAACTAAAATGTTAATTAAATCAAAATTAAATTTTTAATTTTCTTTCAACTAAAAAAATAATTTATTCAACTATCACATTATTTAAATGTAAATACTTTTCAAACCATTTTTATAATTGATAAAACACTTTTTTCTGTGCGTTTATGTTGTGGTATTCATATGCTTTATTATAGGCCGGGTTCTGATCTTATTGAGTGTTTAGGGCTCCTATAATGATTTTGATATAATTTGCTGGTGCTCGATCATAACATTTACTCAGGTTTTCATAGAAGGGATTTTTTATTAATTGATCTTTCTCCTCTGTAGGTGCTTGTACATAATGAATATATTGAAAAAGTTTGCTTTAATTCGCAGTCTGCATATTCGCTCATTAAAAGAGATAAAATCAGTTAAATGGTTATATATAAAATTGGAGGAAGCAAAACCAGTTTCGAAATTATGTTTACCGCTCGTGCTTCCACTTTAATCAATAGTAAACTACACCTTTAAATACACCGTTCTCCATCCAACGTCTTCCCTGAAGTGCTGTAACATCGATGTCAAGTTTTTCTGATTGGCCAAATTCACATTTTAGTGAACTTGGTCTATTAAGTGATGTTACATTCCATGATACAATTCGTAAGTCCATAATTCGTTGCATTGGTCGTCTTCGAGTAGTTGATTTGTTGAGAGGCTTTTTTGAGAGTCTTTTCCGCGGTGAAGTTGTCAGCATTACGCCCAACCTGCTATCTGGTGATGGCAACATATGACAACACTGCTTCAACAATATGTATATGTGTGGTTTGTTTTTTTTTACTTCCTGATACGCGTTGGTGGTATTAGCCATTCAGGTTACAGGGGTTGTTCTTTCCACTCCTCCTTTTTTCAACCGGGCTTGGGACCGGCACTGACGGATTATAAATTACTAGCATTTAAAACGTTACTTCGTTTGCGTCTCCCTTTCTTTATTGGCCATATACTAAGGCAAATAAAATTTTTTCTATGTTTTAACAAAAAACTACCAACAATATTCATCTAATAAGTTATCATTAACTCCGAACCCTGTCCCTATAATTTTATGTCTCTAAGTTCAATATTATGGAATCTCAAAAAGTACCACATGTAGAACGGAAAATTAAAAGAAAGAAATTTAATTTCCCATATTACCCCTTTTTGATACTCTTATTCACCCCATTCCAGTATCAAAAATTTCATTATTGTCGTGGAAGCCCATAATTTAATAATTATATTTCAATCAATGGAGAAAAATGATTTATAAAAAAGTACCAAAATTAGGTACGATTTTCAGCCCTTAAACTCTCGAATTTCGAATAAGTACTTAATATATATGTGTCTTTTTAGATAAGAAAAGAACGTGATACATTTTTTATATCTATGTTTATGTCTATATTTCAAAGATAGATGAAGTGATAAAAAAGTTCCAAAACACAGGTTTTACCCGCATACGCCCCAAAAGAGCCGAAATCCAAAAAAAAAACTACAACTTCACTTTTAATGCACAATAATAAGTATAATTTTTTTGCTAAGGAGGTATGAGGTTCGCGTATTTACACGCTTTTACCACCTAAACACTCGAATTTCAAAAATCAATGTCTTAGTTGATCGGTTTGGCGAGGGACCAACCTCCCGTCCAAATTTAAATTTTTGGCTTCAGGCATTTAGTTTGTGCGATAATGAGTCAGTACATTTTTTTGCAATGTACATATATCATAATAAAATTATTAACAAGTTTCAAATAATTTTGCTTACATTTTCCCCACTGTGCGATGCATTAGAAGATTGCAATTTTTTGATTTGGCAATATAATTTTTTCAAGCCGAAATTCTTTTTGGAAAATTTGTTAGAAATTTGGTCGTATATTTGGCAGCTTGAATGCAACTGTGTCTGTAGCTGCGACATTGTGTTCACTTCAAATGTGTGTTATGGAGTTTTATACCTGTCTCCATTAACATGATGATGTTGATGGCTATGGAAATAATAGTGGCGGCTGGTAAAATGTATTTTTTTTTTTTATTGTGTTTCTATTCTAACATAGAGGCTCATGTGCGACATGCAACAAACATTTATACAAACGTATTAAAATATTGAATGCCATGTGTATGTGTTTAGGAAAAAGTAAAATTAATGAAACTATCAGTAACATAAACTTTTCAGCACATCAATGAAAGTACAATGCAACAAGGACAGCAACGGCAATGATAACTACCAACCAATCTAGCGATAATAACAAACAACAACAATTGAAAAACAATTGCACACATCATTAGATCGATACCAAAAACAAACTAAAAGCGAAACAACTGCAACATCAAAACCATACGAGCGATATCTAAACGCAATGACGACAAACTTTCTTTGTTGTTACGGCTGCTGCTGTTGGATGTTTTTGTTGTTGTTGTTGTTGGAAGATAGAGAAGAAAAAGAATTGTGAGTTTTACTGCGTTGACAGTAAACAATTGCGCGTAATGTTGTTTAACAATCGACAAGAGCGCAAATTGCTGTGTTTCTTTTGGGCCATTGTATTCCAATGCAGCAACCACAACAGCAATGACAATAATAACAATGACGCAACAACAACGATGGCAAGCAACATCATTGTAGAAAACTTAAGCAATACTAAGTTACATGCCAACAATTTACTATTGCCACTAAATCCCAATCAAAAGCCATTACAATGATTTTTCTTTTCACTGATCATTTCGACAATGACAACAGCAACAACAAACCCAACAAAAAACGAAACAATAACAACATAAAGAAATGTACAAGTATCAAGGCAAAACGATCATAGATTTTTTGTTTGGGGCCTGAGATTTTCTTGTAAGTTAAAAATTTTGCCGAAATATCGTCGATACTGTAGCAGATGAGGGGAGCGAGAAATTGTTAAGTATCGAAAGCAGATTAAAGAAAAATTACCAAAGTCATCTTGTTGTGTCTTGTCTCATCATTTTGTATGCTAAATGTTCAATTAAACAAGATGTTATTTCTACACATGAGACAATCAATTTTTTGTCTTTCTGAATTTTATTTGATTTCAGTTTTTTTCGATTTCATTTTTTCATTTAAACATTTTCTCTTGAAAATGTTACAATTTTTCGTTAACAATCATCTCTAAATTGAATATATCTTGACTGGGGGGAGAAAACAAAGTTACGGAAAAATAAAATTTTTTATCTTTTGTTTATTTTTTTAGAAAATGGGATTTTCATACGATTTTACTCATGCCCTGCGTATCGGTAATATAAAAGTTCTAAATACCAAATTTTAAGAAGATTGCACATTTAGAGATTGTACACTTTGACCAGATTTGTAGAAATTAAAAAATATATATTTATGAGAAAAACTACTATATATGTGACCTTCTCCGAGAAAAGGGACCTAGTGTAAGAAAATGAAATTTTGAGAAAAACGCATTTAAAATTTAATAACGCATTATCACTGTGTACACACCAAGTTCGTTTTGTACGTTTTTATCGGGTAAACATATTTTTATCAGAAATCTAATCTTATTCTACACCGTTTTAGGTACCAGAATCCACTCTTAAGTCCAACGTACAACAATTTGGAAATAATATTAAGACTAAAATATGAGATAAATTGTAATATATTTGGCCCAAAAAATGTATGTTTGTTATACATATATTCTTTTCTTCGCTTCACAGAATTCTCCAAAACGTTAAATCAAGTGAATTAAACGTTTAATCAAGTGAATTTAACGTACAATTGTTACTATTAATCTGTTTACTGGTGTACATTTCATTAATCTTTTAATTTACATAACAACTTTTTTTTAATGATATCAATTAATATTTTTTTCTGTGTTTGTGGCGACTTTTCTATGCTGCTCGACTCTCCGCAACAAGAATTGTTTTTGTTACTCGTCCTTTACCGATTTGTTAATTTTTTTTCTTATATCAATTCCTCGTTCGTAATAAAGCAAGCCCCACTCAAAATGAAAATTTTCCGAAGTAAATTAAGGTGGATTGGGCATATCCTAGGGAAACTGGAGAGCGACATCACAAAAGCATCTATTGAATGGAACCCACAGGGAAGCCGAAGAAGTGGCAGACCAGCTCATACGCAGAAAAAAATAAAAATTGATTTCAATAAAAAAATTGTGATATTAATTAAAAAATTAATTAAATTTTCACCAGTAAACAAATTATTAGTATCAACTAAACGTTTAATTCCCTTGATTAAACGTTTAATTCACTTGATTAAACATTTAATTTACTTGATTAAACATTTAATTCACACAACTAAATTTTAAGTTAAAACTGGTTTTATTTTTCATTAAGGCTTTAATTGGTGTACAATTTTGAAAAGTTTTTCTGTGTACCTGGAGAGGACAAATAGCGAAGGAAGCTGCAGCCCACAGGATGAGTTGAAGTCAACTGAAGTCAGACCTGATAGACGTCAGTAGAAAGAATTTGCTAAGGCCCTATGATCCTTAATGGATCGAAAAGCAACTAAATATTTCTCATTCATATGTCAAATTGCTTAACATCAAACTTGTCTACGTGTGCTTGCATAATATTTAAATGGGTTTGATTCAGTGTTCCAGGATAAATATTATACACTGTTCTGTAGTGTTCGGTTTGGTAGATATATGGAAAACACAATCGCTTATAATTTTTGTGTAGTTAATCACTTCAAAAAAGTTTGTCTGGTTGCGATCTTCGAACACAAAAATAATACTGTACTTATCCAACTGAACATAAAGATGAGAACATTTTATTGCGTTATGTTTGTTTTTAAGCGCAAACTTCTTTGTGTTCGGTTCAGCGCATTAATGTTCCTTCGTTTGAGTAGTGCTAACCGCCCTTTTGACTGGTAAAGAAAGCAAAAATGTTCTTATAAAAACCAAATACATATAGGGATAAAAACAAAAGGCCATCATAAAATGTTTAGACAAACAAAACTGTACACAATAAACACACAAGCTGTGATAGTGCAAATTGACACAAAAATAACAACAATACTAGCGGGAAGCGTTGCTGAAATTGTTTATTTGCTCATTCCTTCATCAATTAAAAAAAACCCTACAGACCATTCGAATATAATGTGTTATGTCTACAGAATCGCTAAAATTGTTGTGTTGTATAACGAAGAACAGAACACTAAATAGTGTTCGTTACTTTCTTGAAAATATTAATCAACAAACAATTAAAAAAAAAATAGATATATTTTCTTGGTGTGTAAGTCGTTCGCTAAATCATGTTTTGTTTATTTTAGAACACTGGCTTGATTTTCCATCCAGCACCGTCAGTGTCATACATACAAACAATCGAATTTTTACTGATACGTACACAGAAAAAAATAAAAATTGATTTATAAAAACTTATTTAAAGTTGTGCCCTAGTTAACAAGTTAATAGTATCAATTAAACGTTTAATTCACTTGATTAAACGGTTAATTCACTTCATTAGACTTTTAATTCAATTAATTTTTAATTACAACTGATCTTATTTTTTATTAATGCTTTAATTGGTGAGAAGCCTAGGAGAATTTTTTCTGTGCACAACCATAATGCTTGATGGGAAATTTAACCAATGTAATTGAATTTTGAGAGTACCACTAATCCAACCAACATGGAGGATTGATTTCAAGTTCAAATATATTTGAAATCAGAGCTTTTCTCAAACGATAAACGTTTGATAATGATTTGAAAATCATTTGAAAATTATAGAATTCTCAACAAAAAGGGAAAATTTTTTCATGTTGAAAAGTGCATTTGTTTTCAACTTGATTTCAAACGTAATTTTCAAATGTGGATTGTGCTGCAATAGGGTTCGTTAATAAAAAAATGTTTTTTATTTAAATTAACTCTCAGTAAACATTCGGCATCTTAGCTGCTGCTTAAAGATGAAATCGTATGCCTTTGTATATGCATTTGTAATTTAAATTAAAATGTTAAAATCAAACAATTGAAAATGGTTTGAGAATTATGCTTGATATCATTTGATAAAGTCATTTCAAATCAAATACTTTACTTCGTGTTTTTTGGGTAAGTATTTTTTGGCATCGTGGATTCCAAAAATGTTTAAGAACATCTTGATAACACGTCACTTTTTCACTAAAAAGTCACTTTTTCACTAAAAAGTTACTTGTTCACTAAAAAAGTCACTTTTTCACTAAAAAGTCACTTTTTCACTAAAAAGTTACTTGTTCACTAAAAAAGTCACTTTTTCACTAAAAAGTCACTTTTTCACTAAAAGTTACTTGTTCACTAAAAAAGTCACTTTTTCACTAAAAAGTCACTTTTTTGCTAAAAAAAAAAAAAAAAAAAAAAAAAAGTCACATAATAACACGTTACTTTTTCACTAAAAAGTCACTTTTTCACTAAAAACTCACCTTTTCGCTAAAAAAAAAAGTCACTTTTTCACTAAAAACTCACTTTTTCACTAAAAAAGTCACTTTTTCACTAAAAAAAAAAATTCACTTTTTTATTAAAAATTCAGTTTTTCACTAAAAACTCACTTTTTCACTAAAAACTCGCTTTTTCACTTCAAAGTCACTTTTTCACTAAAAACTAAGGCCCTAATCATGTACAACGCAGCGCAACGCCAAAAAATAACATTGAAAGCACAAACAATGTCATAAATATTTTGTAATTTTGTTGTTGCTTTCAACAGAAATTTATGTACCGTTTTAAAATTTTCAACGACACAAGCAATGGAGCGTTTGAAATTTTAAAACGCAATGTGAATTTCTGTAGAAAGCAACAACAAAATTACAAAATATTTATGACATTGTTTGTGCTTTCAATGTTATTCTTTGGCGTTGCGTTAGTTCTGTGGCGTTGCGCTGCGTTGTACATGATTAGGGCCTAAATTTTTCAAATAAAAAGTCTCTATTTCACTAAAAACAAAATTTTTCACTAAACGTAAAATTTTTACTGAATATTTTTTTCAAAGCTTATTTTGTTTTGAAAATTTAAAATTTTTAAAGCCGCTTTTTCTTTAAATTAAAACTTTTGGCCCGCTCAAATCCTTCTGATACCTCCTCACGGGCAACCATTGTATTTTTTTCATATACATTTTGTATCTAATTGTTTAAGCTCAATAATCTTTATAAAAACTCCATTCACATTTTATGTTAGACTTTTGTGTTAGTTTATTTTTTACTTTTTAAAAGACACATCATCCACAAAAAGCAGGCAGGGGAGTAGAAAATATTCATGTTACTTTTAAACAAAAGATCAAGACGATAGACATACGGACGGACAGATAAACAAACAGACAGGACGAATAGTTAAATTGTACTAGAAACAACAATAACATAAACATTAATTCGAATCGAAAAAGACTTTCAATTGGTAGTGATATTTGCAGATCAATTTTCAATATACAATTCTTAATTGTTAAAAAAAATGCTTCAGATGAGTTGCAACACTGGATGCAGTATAGGGGAATGCATTGCATTGAATACTCATACAAGTCATGAGAATGTTAAATTGAACATTTAAATTTTTTGTAGAGAAGAGTAATCAAATGTTACTTGTATGTCTTTATGTTAAATTTTGAAGTTAAATTCGAGTGGTTTATGTATTATTTCGGCTTAATTTGTTATTATTAAAATGACGGAATTGTATTGTTTATATGAAAGAGGCAGTTGTGATTTGGAAGGAAATAATTGATTGAATAAAAGTTAAATAAAATCTATTAACTAATTTCTATTTAAAGGACAAAATCATTTTATAAAATTCAGGGCCCGTATAAACAATCACTAATAAATATTCGACACATTTTTGTTAATTCAAAATTTATAATTTGTTACAAAAAAATAAAAGTTTTGACTTAATAACACCAATTCACAGAAAACTAACGTTTTATACTCTCCACCACTAGTGGTGAATGAGGGGGTATACTAAGTTTATCATTCCCTGTGAAACTTTTTAAATATTTATCTAAGACCCCAAAAAGTATGTATATATGTATATATTCTGGTAGGGAACGGTAAATACATTCCAAAATCGCTTTTCGTTTTTCCGATCGACTTGTTTTTATTTAGATTTTTTAAATCGCTTAATCGCAACTCAAAATCGTTTAAGATAAATTTGGAAATTTATACCTTTTTTTTTTTTTTTGTTTTGGAAAAATACAAGAGAAATTGAACTAAGATTTTTACAGTGGATAAATATGACTTCTGTTTATTGTTTTCCTGCAAAAAGTAAATATGTGAAAATTTCGAGTTGACTCTATTTAGAGAAACCACTGCGACATGTCACATATTAAAATTGTATTCTTGATTCAAATTATAAAAAAAATTTGAATTTTAGCAATTTTTTTTAATAAATTTAACACATTTCAAAATATTGCCAATTAGTGAATAAATGGAATGTATTTGAAAAGAGATGACAATTGTTCTTGTTCGGTGACGACTGTTTCTTTGCTACTATTGAGTAAGCTTTAGAAAACAAGCGTTTGTATGTCAATAATGTTAAATGGATGCAGAGATATTCCCTTGCAATTTCGTATTCGTTAAGAAAAATTACTTTCTGTTTTAACTGTGCTAATAACTAGATTTAAATATCGCTCAAACACTCGTCTGTTTAAATATTAGCATAATTAACATCAAACAAAAAGTGACTGATAAGCTAACAGCACGTTTGTCCTCATGATAAATTAACAAGTGAGCTTTAAGAATTTGAAGCTATTTTCGGTTGAAGATATGGTAACTTCAATAACAATTTTATGTCAAATTAAATTATTCAAGCTATTAAACAAAAATCAATTTAACACAAAAAAAATTAACATTAAAAAGCAAAAAAAAGTAAACAAATTCAATTCTGTTTTTAATTAAAGAAATAAACAAAAGTAAGTCTTTGCCACTACGTATTTTAAACGACCACAAGTAGGCGGTATCTACTGTAATGCTTCCACAATATATAAATTACATTTTTCATTTTATAACACAGTTGTAATATTAAAGAAAACTTTATCGTTCACGTTAACTGCCAGGAACTTTATCAGTAGGTTGTAAAAATGCGCCTAAGTTGTATTGTGCGAGTACATATTTGATCGGTTTAATAGTTGATAAAAACAAAAAATAATCTATCCTTAACGCTCAATTATCGATTTCAGTATAAAATCGCATACGTAAATTCGATTGCGAAAAATCGATTTTTTTCAACACAAAATGGAATCGAAATCGTCTTACCATTCCCTATATTCTGGGTCCTTTAGTAATTATAAGGCGATGTAGCCATGTTCATCTTTCTGTCCGTCTCTTGAAATCACGCTCACTTTCGAACAACTCAAAAGAAAAGAACAATATTGTTGTCAAATTGCTCCTAAGCAGTTTGGGACTAAAATCCAGAAATATCGGTTCAGTAGGATAAGAGTTATGATTTTTTTTTCTTATTGCTTCGTTTGTTTTTATTTCCTTTTTTGTTTTGAGTCGGACGATTGGTGTTTGTTTTGCTGTCATGGATCAGCATCCACTATAAGTGAAAACTGGAAAGTAATTTCAAGTATTCCAAAGATTCTATTCAACAGGATAATAACCACAAACATATAGCACGTTCAGTAAAGGAGAGGGTGTTTTATTATGCAATTAAGTTCACTTTGCAATCACCTGACATGAACCCTATCGAGCACTCGGGGGATCTTTTAAAACGTTAAGTTGGGACAAGTAATACTCGGAAGAAGAATGATCGCAAAATTGCTTTGCGAGAAGCCTGGAAAGAAATGCCTTCAGATTCTATATTTTTTTAAATAGAAATTCAAATTAAAAATTTTTTGTATTCTCATTCATGGTCCACATGGAAATCTGTATTGGATTACAATTTAGAAACCATTGCTTTACATAATACATGCTGTCAAAACAAAAATTTTTTGGGTACGTAATGCCAGGGACTTGTAACCTCTCGAAGGCTTATCTAAATAAAGATAATATCACGTAAGCCAGCAGAAGTCAATCGTGAAAATCAAAATTGCGTTAGAATTTTTATTATATTGTAATCCAACCCAAGGAGGAGTAAATAATATAAACAAATTGTTAGGTAAATTAACAACCAAATGTAAGGCCAACTGATGTCATAATTTTTCATCATAACAAATCATGCTGCGTTATTTAATCCAGAATTGACATCGTCTTACCATCGTAGAAGGTTTTTGAAAGAAATGAATTTAAATTGTTGAAGAAAACTGTAGAAACACAATCTCGAAATCCAAAAATAATTGTAAAATCTTTCACTTGCTAAACTTACTACACAGGCCGAGAAATAAATGTAAGAAAAATCAGATCGTGTTACATATGCAGCACGATTGTCGGAGGCCGTATTATAATTGTGCGAAGTTACCTGGAAATGTTTAACTTCTTTGGTGAATTTGTAAAAATGTTTTTAGAATGTGATTACAAACACAACAAATTGAATTCTTCTTAATGATTTATAAATGGTCTTTTTATAGAGGTCTACAACTTTAAGTTTGCAGCACTTTTTTAACTGGCAGCTATTTTGTCAGCTGTCAAGTTTGGTTTGGCATTTCAACAAAGCTTTCAAATTTTGCAAATTTATTTTGAAAATCATG
This sequence comes from Pollenia amentaria, assembly GCA_943735925.1. Classification (NCBI taxonomy): domain Eukaryota; kingdom Metazoa; phylum Arthropoda; class Insecta; order Diptera; family Polleniidae; genus Pollenia; species Pollenia amentaria. Next base: position 201,785,585 of record OX031009.1, on the reverse strand, counting down.
GTTTTCTTCGAAGCGAATTTTATTTAGCGATAAGGCTCACTTTTGTTTGAATAGATATATCAATAAACAAAACTGCCGTATTTGAAGTGATGATAATCCTCAAGTGTATATTAGGGCACCGTTAACTTCAGAAAAAATTACTGTTTGGTGTGCTTTATATGTTGATGGAATCATTGGTCCGTCCTTCTTTAAAAACGATACTGGGCAGAACTTTACGGTCAATGGTGACCGCTATATAGCCTTGATTACTGACTTTTTCTGTGGTTTTAAGAAGATGGCGCAACATGTCACACAACAGCTCGTGCCACAATTGATTTGTTGAAGGAAACGTTTGTCAACTGCATATTTTCACGTTTTTGACACGCACGCAGAGAAAAAACATGTTTCAATATGGCCACCTCCAACAAAACTATTTTTAAATAATATTGTAAACATATTATGTTAATTTTAAACACATTATTGTTATCGACAACTTAATAATAACAAAAATATGTTTAACACTTATAATAGCATGGTTGATTTTCAACCATAGAATGTTGCGCTTGGAAAAGAGGAAAATACTATTGTTAATTTAAAAACAAATTATTGTCATATTTAACCATAACTTGTTTAGAGGCAACCATAATATGGTTGTGGCTTCTTGATGGAGGACTAATTTAACAATAATATGGTTGTCGGTAACAATAATATGGTTAAATTAAATTTGCGCGGGAATTTGCCACGTGATTGCCGATATACAGCGACAAATATTAGAAAAAGTCATCGATAATTGGACATTTAGACTACGTTCGAGCCAGCCGTGGCGGTCAGTTGCCAAAAGTCATATTGAAATTATAATGCCAGAAGATTTTGTTTTGAATGAAGTTAATTTAATGTCGATTTTAAAAATTAATCTTTGTTTTATTCCATTTCAAAGTTCTATACCTCTATAAAAAAACACCCTTTATATGTTTAATTAATTTACTGCCAGGCCCACAATTCCAACAAGAACATTTCTTTCGCATATTTATATTGAAAACAATAATAAAAAACTAAAATTTGTTTTTGTATTCAATATAAATATTAGAAAGAAATGTTCTCGTCGATATCGTGGGCCAGGCAGTTAAATTAATTTTTTTTAACTATTTGAATTAAAATTTCTTATCAATAACTTTTTAACATCATTTCAACTCAAACTAAAACTCCAATATCTGGCTTAGATTCATGGTATCGAATAATGTGAAAGGCAAATCTTAAAGAAGAAGAAATAAATAAAAAATACAAGTGAAGTAAGAAATGATTACTAAAATTAACAAATTTCCGTTTTAGTTTAAATTTTCACCTTTTTTTTAATTATTATTTGGTCAAAGTACATACACTGAATTGATATGTTAAATTTTTGACATTTAGTAATACTGAACAACTGCATGAACAAAAATCGTAATTTTTAAAAGGATAAGCCCAATTAGTAGGTCTGCGCACAACTACAACAATGCCACAATAGAAAAAACAACACGTGTTTGGTTTGGGTATACCAGAGATCAGCAATGAGTAGTGAAAAAGTGAGTAGAGCCGAATCATGACTCATAATTTCTTGTACTTATACGCACTCATACTTATTGTAATTCGAACGAAACTCATATTCACTCAGAAGTTTGATTTTACTCATCGTACTCATACTTAGAACATTTATGTAGTGGTTGATTTAGATTCAACAGAACTCAATGTGCATAAATATCAATAATAATAAAAAAATGTAATTTCCCCAAAATGTTTCTGTATAAACTAACAATTTTATGCTTTTTTATATTTTTATATATTTTATACTAGTTAGAAACTGTTAAATGACTAAACTTGTAAATATACTTGGATGAGTTAAATGAGCTGAATCAATGTGAGTATTATAAGTATTTTCCTGAAATTACAAATCAAATTGAGGTAATTTTTAAATGTGTGAGTATGAGTGAATCAGAGTAGTTGAGTTTAAATGAGTTCTACTCACTTATACTTAAAATTTCATGAGTCAGTATGAGTAGCGAAAAAGCGATTCATTGCTGATCTCTGGTGTATGCAAATGGTAAAAATGTCAAAAACTTGTCACCTGTTAAGAAAATTGTGGTTTGTTTTTATCATGTATTTAGTTTGTTTAATGAAAATTTTCAACCGGAATTTTGGCGTACAATGCTTGCTTCCGAAAAATGGTCGGCGCAAATTTTATGTGATGGGGCCAAATTCCTGCCACAAATTTTGCACTTTCCACTGGGTCTTTTGGCAATAAAAATAACGTACCGCATCCACTTTTAAAATGTTTTTACACACTGCTCAATAACGCATTTTAATGTTATTACACTTTCTTTTTTATTATTATGGTTATTTAAAATTTGTATTCACAATTATAATATTTTATTTTTATTTTAACAATAAGAAAAACGATTTCTTGAAATCAAAAAGAATATTAAAAAAAAATATAATAAAAAATGTAAACAACTTTTGACATTTTGCCCATTTATGCCTATGTATTATGATTAAAAACACAACTCTACAAAAAATCAGCAGGCGTTTCGAGCGGACCTACTAATTGTGCCATGGATAAGCCTTACGACGGAGCATGTGTTTTGGACAATTGTTTTTTTTTTTAATAAATAAATAAATATACAAACAAAAAGTAAAATTATATCAAAAGCTGAATCGATATTCTCTTAAGCCTATAGTACACGGAATGTAAAAAGCCACATGCGCATGTGGCTCTGACGTAATTTTGACGTCAATGCAAAGCCACAATACACATTGCGTGTTGTGTGATGACGTAAAAATAACGTCAGAACCACATACGCATGTGGCTTTTTACATGCCGTGTACTACAGGCTTTAGGAGTTATAATTTGGACCAACAATTTTAGAGGCAACGTTTACAAGTGACACCAGCGGCTTTCTACGTGCCAAGGAGTCGGAAATTTGGATCTGTTTACTTCTAGAATAAAGACGTGCATTGTACAAGTTTCTGTGTGTTTACTAAAGTGAGTGTGTATGGATGAGTTGTCGATTGTTTCTGATATAAGTTGATATGGATATTTTTTGTAACATAGTGGAAATGAGTTGATAAAAAGAGAATGAGAGTAACATATCTGTTTATATCTGTTTTACAAAAGCAGATACTAGTTGATACTGATCGAATACAATGAGTTACTTATTGTACGATGCCGTTATTTTCAATTGTCTTTCAACGAAAATATTTTGTTTTTGTTTTCGTTCAAGAGACATGTAGACAAAAATTATTGAAAAAAATTACCAAAAAAAAAACCACATGTATTTGGTTTTTGTAACAAATTCTTTGATGCCCTTAAAAGGATGGGGTCTTTTCGTTCAAGAGACATGTAGACAAAAATTATTGAAAAAAAATTATCAAAAAAAAACCACATGTATTTTGTTTTTGTAACAAATTCTTCGATGCCCTTAAAAGGATGGCGTTTATTCGTTCAAAAGACATGTAGACAAAAATTATTGAAAAATATAATAAAAAAAAATTACCAAAAAAACAACACATGTATTTTGTTTTTGTAACAAATTCATTGATGCCCTTAAAAGGAAGGGTTTGTTTCGTGCTGTGGTACTGAAAATTGCCCAGCAACAACAACAAAACTAGCAAGAAGCGTTGCGATCAGGCCTGCCATATTTTCCGATTTATCGGTATTTTGCCGATTTTTTTCTCTAAATTATCAAAGTGCCTATTTACCGATTTTTTGATAAAAACTTAAAACACGGTAGCTTTTGGTTTGTTTTATATACATTTTTAATTTTGGGTAACTTTTACGTTACAAAGAGACAACTGTTATTAATTCAGCGCTTATACTTAAGGAAAATGGGTTAGATTTATTCCATATATGTACATATGTAGTGTTTGTCTAACCCATCACACACACACATTTTGAAAAATATTCAACTAGGTATAAAGAATTAAAGAATTAACTCCAAATGAAAGAAAAAAAATTAACGATTTTTTGACCAAAGCTAAAACAAGAGATAATTTATTTTTCTAAAGGAAAAAGGGATTATTACTTACAAAAGAGTAAAGTTAAGCTTAATTTATATTCACTGTCAATGTAAATATTTAATTTTATAGGATTATATGCTATTGAGGATAAGGCTTATACATCCGGTAGCCAATTTAATTTAAGAAAGTAAAGTAAATATTCAAGTTTTTTTGCAAAAAGAAAATCAGATTTAAAATGCGAGAATTCTTCAACCTTAAAAATCAAATTTCGATATCCACTGAAAAATTAATCTTTGCAAGGAATTATTGTTTTTAAAGATTATTTCAAATTTAATAATTCGATTTTTATGCTTATATTTAAAGTTATTTAATAAAAGTGTCAAACTCATATATGTATAATAATAAAAAAATTAAAACAAAAACTTTTTATATCCATAAAAACAATTAACCATGAACGGTGGCAGTTATAACTGGTATCAAAAAAGTTCTTTAATAACAGTTATTTCAAGGATCGTAACAGTTATAAAATAAGCGACAAAAAAATCATAGAAAAAATGTCTGTCTATGTAAACGTTGTACGTAAAGTTCAGGTCGCAGTTTTGAAAATAAATTGCTGAAATTTGGTACAAAGGTTCTAATTGTCCTAAGGAACAAGCATATTGTCAATGGTGAGAACTTCGACATGAATCTTAACTTCATAAAATAATGGCGTGGTCCATGATTGCCCATGGGTCCCTAAGCCACACTCTTGAAAAGTTATCTCTCCATATTGTGGTGTGGAGCATCGTAAGGTCGGGCATGCAGACTACTTTTTTATTTGTTTGTAAAGGATAATTGCAACCAAAAAAATAAATTATTGGTTTATAATGGAAAAATAAATGCTTTTTTATAATACATATTTCTAACCGAAAAATTTTTTGGTTGAAAAAATGGTTATCAATAACAAAAAAAAAAAAAAAATTGTTACTTTAATTGGGTACGATAACTCAAATAAAATATATGTAGCGATAATGGTTAAAAATTCCCAACTGGAAATAAAGGAATTTTTTCATAGCCTTTCAAAAAAAATAATAATTACTATTATTTTCAGTCCCGGAGTTATTTTGTGAATTAAAAACAAAAAAGTCCTTTTTAAACAGTTATCTCTTTAACGTAAATATAAAATAATAAATAATAAATTAAAACTCAGTTGAGGAATAAAAGATCGACACTCAAAGCTTGCCGCTGGTCAGATCTTTACAATTTGTATAGCAGTATTATCTAATCAGCTTGTGCTGCAATTAAATTGTCATTAAAAAAAGAAGAAAAACAAAATCAGTGTTATTATCAGTGTTGCCAGTGAAATTTCGAGAAAGATACATTTTAGTTTCCAAAGAGATACGCTTTTTTTTCCAAAATGATACATATTGGAAAACATTTGAAAATCCATTTTTAACGTTTAACATTTATTAACATAACATTTTTTTACATAGTTAATGAATATTATAAAGAAAATGATATCATATAAATTAATTTTTATATTTATTTAAGTCATATATATTAGGTATGTAAATTTAAAAATACAGTAAGCAAACTTTAAAATTCATTATATGTCACTAACTTTGGATGTTATCAAAACAAATTCATTTTTGTAAAAATTAATATACGAGTTAAGGCGTATATACTAAGGCGATCAAAAAGATCATATAAAGTTTTCTTCTAAAATTTCATCTTAACACACATACACAAGAATAAGCAAGCTACCGAAGAACTTAGAAAACCTAACAACAAAATACATGTTATTTTTGTATTTAGTTGTCAATGTTTTTTTTTAGTATTCATAACGAAATGATAACTTAAATAAACTTTGTCAGAGTAGGAAAGTTTAAAATTTGATTTCTGTACATTTTGCGCACAGATTCAAAAGATTCGAAAAATATCAGGATTATACATGGTACCTGAAGTCATCAAAAGGTACGAAAAATGTATCTTTCGTATCCTAATGGCATCACTGGTTATTAAAGACGTAAAAATATAAATCCTTAAACGAGTTTTATTTGTTGACAGCCAAGTGAGTTTTATTTTAGGCTGAAAACTCCTCAAGTTTTATTTAATTTTTTTAGAGAGAAAACTCTACTTTTATTGTTTAATCCGAAGTTTTATATATTCGTTGAAAAATTTGTCTTAACTGTGGAGTTGAGATCGTTTTTTCTAGATCACCATAGATTCTAAAATAGACAGTATGTCTCCGTTGGCTCTAATATGGAAAATTCATATAAATTTTTAATTAACTAATATTTATTTATAAAACTTTTATTTGTATTGATTTTTATGTTAAAAGCATTAGGTAATGGTAAATTGATGCTTTGTTATTTTTTGTCATTAAAATATGTTTTATTGTGTTTAAAAAAGGTATTTTAATATGCCGATTTTTTAAATTAAATTGCCGATTTGTTTTTGATGATATGCAGATTTCTTACCAAAACCATCTGGCACCCCTGGTTGAGATCGTATATAAATTTTTATTAGCTCTGTTATTTGCATCAACTCTCCAACAATATTTGAAAATACAACAGATAACAATAAGTATTGTTAAAATACCATGGTGACAACAGATATTTGTGAGCAAAAAAAAAAGGTTATGATATACTCAATCCAATACCATAAGCAACTGTTTTGGTTTTTAGGATATGGTGAGTGGACAAAAGCAAAACCATACAATATCAGTTACACTCATTCTCTCATTGATATCAATAGTAACAGGTACATATCTGGTGTATCTGTTTTGACAATACTTTATGGTGCACTCGTGCAGGTCTTTATTCTAGAATGGATACTAAAGTATATCTTGATATATTAATAGAAAATTTGCAGCCCAGCGTAGACAAATTGAACATGGGTAACGATTATATTTTTAGCAATATAACGACCCAAAGTATACGGCTCGTAATACGAAGCTTTGGCTACTCTACAATGTACCATAACCCCACCGCAGTCTCCATTCATAAGTCCCGTAGAATATTTATAGGATTTATTGGATCCTTGTATTCGACAGCACAAAATTTATTTCAAACAAACATTTAAAATTCGATAATTGAAGAATGAAACAAAATTTCCTTTCAAAAGACGTCGAAGGTGGTCGATTATATGCGTTTAGCGGAGGTTCTTTAATGAAAAGGAATATCAACTTGATATTAATTTTTTTTTTAATTAAAAATTTTAAACAAAAATCATTACAAAAAAATTTTTGTACGTAGACTTTTGCATATGCCTTTTTGAATAGGTTGATGGTTTCCTTTGTAGTTATGAACTACCGTTCTTATTTTTGTTAAAAATAAGAACAAATATTTTAAGAACTAAGCCTAATAGTGCATTTACACTTGTAATTTTCAAACTAGTTTATGATCGTAAACTACTTTCATAAACTATATCGTTTACATCAGCAGTTTTGACAGTTAACAGTTTAACAGCCGTGTCACAAAACAGCTGACTTCAGTAAAAAAAACTTAAAAACGTTGGTGCACGTACATTTATACATACGATAAACATACCTTTTATTTTCGTTATCCATATTATATAAAATAATTTTCAATTAATTTTTTTAAACTTTTTCTTGATGTTTTCCTTTTTTTAACGCAAACTTTTTTAACTTAATTTTTTTTTTATGAAATGTCAAATATCACTAGCGTTGCCATAGCAAAATTTGAAAAGAACAGAGTTGCATTAACAAAAACTGGTTGTTTGCAACTAGTTTATCTTAAAAGCTAGTTACAAACGTGTTTATAATTTGTATGGATAAACAAGTTTCTTAAACTAGTTTATCATCATAAACAACTTATAACGTGTTTATGGTGTAGGTGTAAATGCACTATAATAAACAAATAAAATTGATTTTTTTATAGATTTACACAAATTGTTTTTACTTTTTTAGTTCTGAAAAACATATCAATGACTTGTACGCAGACTTTTGCTGCTGAGTGTATACTAATTGGAGTAACTTTTTGGTGTACCCAAATAAACATATTGCAACAAGACCAATTAAACTATAAAAGCAACAACAATTTATTAGTTCTCAAGAAATTTCAGATTTGTAGACCAATATCTTTTGTATGTAGTTCATATTAAAAATGGGCTGAGAACCCTGGCACTCACATAAGGGTTAAACAAATTTGCTGCAAATATTTTTGAAATTTTGTTTCTAACATAAATTAGTTTTTAAAATTTTATGATATTTTTTTTTAATTTTCTAGAATTATTTTGAGATAAATATGTTTGTAGTATTTATAAATATTTTTTTTCTTCTTGCTACTGCTGCCGTTGTTGTCTAGAGCATATCAAACATTATTCAGATGGGAGATAACAAGTATTTTACAATATTAGATTATTTATTACAATTATATGTTTGAGTTCACAAAAGAACAAGAATATGCAGCAAAAGTAACAACAGCCCGGTTGTAATTTAAATTTCAGACAATAAAAAGAAACAAAAACCCAGTTGACCAAAAGAGTGGAGAAAAACAAAAAAAAAAAAAAAAACTTCAGGCAAGAGCAAAAATCTAAACTTAAAATCATATTAATACTGAACTTATTATGTACAACACAATTGGTTGCACTCTCTGTAGGGGGAATAATAACACTTTAAAATTATTGCAATAACAACAACAACCACTACAACTACTTGGATAGTACGTCCAAGTATTTACATTTGTAGAACAAATGTATATTATTGTATGTGCGACCGAATTGTTTATATGTAGTTGTATTTGTTGGATCGTTCAATATTGTAACTTGCAATCAAGTATTTTGGTAACAATTCAACAACATTCTAGGAAATGGTTATTACTTTATTAGCTTTAAGAGTGGAAAGGCAAAAGCCCATTGCAAAGTGGTAGTTGCAAAAGGCCTTTTGCACATTTCTTGATTTTTAAAATATCGAATTTATTTTACTAATTTTTATTTTAGACATATGTGCTAAATGGGTGGATTGCGGATGGCAACAATACTGAAGTTGTGTTGCCAGTTGCCAAATTTATATTACTTATGTCAACCGTTAACTAACAGCTTATTCTTTCAGTTGCCAAATTGTTAGCATATTGGCAACCACAAGTTTTTAGTTGCTGCTATTATTGTTTAAAGTAAAGAAGGCGGCAAAACTAATCAGCAGCTAAATTTTTTAAAAAATGTTAGTGTTTTTTAAGATAATGTATTTATTTCTTTAATTGTAGATTTTAAAATGGTAAAAATTACAATTCAAAAACAGTTTGAATTTTTAACTCATAAAATGCAAAATAATAGTCAAATTTCTCGTGAGCTTCGGTCTTTTGGGGAAACAAAAGTCAGCACTGAAGCTACATGGAAGCATATCGCAGAAAAACTAAACAGTTTTGGCAACGAGTGTAGGTACCAGGAGCTTAAGACGGTTGAGCATGTACTGTGCCACTGTCCTAGGATGCAGGGCCCCGGGCAGAAATGGCCAGGGGTAAGATTTCACGACGAACTGGGGTGTAACGCTAGATATAATCCAACCGATTTACTGGGATATGTCAGGGAAATAGAACGGCTGTTTCTATTGTAAAGAAAATGATATAATATAAATTCATTTTTATATTTATTTAAGTCATAAGTATTAGGTATGTAATTTTTAGAAATACTTTAAAATTAATTATATGTAACTATCTTTGGATGTTATCAAAACGAATTCATTTTTGTAAAAATTAATATACGAGTTAAGGGGTTTATACTAAGGAAATTATATCAAAAAGTTCGTATAAATTTTTCTTCTAAAATTTCATCTTAACACACATACACAAGAAGAAGCAGACGACCTAACAACAAAATACATGTTATTTTGTATTTAGTTGTCTCTGTTTTTGTTAGTATTCATAACGAAATGATAACTTTAAAAAACTTTGTCAGAGACGGAAAGTTTAATATTTTATTAATAATTCATTTAATTAATGATGTGCTAATAATCCCAATTTTTAATGAAAACACTGAAATTTATTGTTGTGGGAAAGCTAGTTTCTATGCGCATTTCGCTGGTTGCTTAGGCCAGCTCGTCAGGAAACTTTTTCCAAATAAAGTGAATAAGAATTTTAAAACACTCAGGTCTTAAATGTAACAATATCAAAGCTTCAACAAAGACACAACAATAAACCGTCAATTTTTTCTTTCTTACATTCCCCTACAATTGGCTAGTTTTTTTCCAACACGAATTGTAGTTGTAAGAGGATAGAAAGAAAAAACAAAATTAAAAAAAAAACAAGTTGCTTAAATAAAGCAGCTTGCCATTTCAGTTTTTTTATTTGCCGGGCACATGCAAATTTATTATCAAAAATTATTTTCGGGAATGAAATATTTTATTAATAATTCATTTAATTAATGATGTGCTAATAATCCCAATTTTTGAATGAAAACAATGAAATTTATTGTTGTTAATATTTTATTTCTGTATATTTTGGGTAAAGATTCAAAAGATACGAAAAATATCAGGATTAAACATGGTACCTGAAGTCATCAAAAGATACGAAAAATGTATCTTTCGTATCCTAATGGCATCACTGGTAGGTAAAATTAAAGGTAAAATTAAATAAGTAAAAAATCACGTACAATAATAAAATTAATACACTATCGGCGGAGAACTATCAGAGAAAATAAGTGAGACCCCGATTGAACATGCTGTGGCCTAGCTTTAATAGGTGGGGCTGGCATTAAATCCTTAAGGACATGTCCTTTGGTCAAACTCTATTGCGATGCGAATACAGTTTCGATGCGAAAGCTTAATGCCAACTATGTACTCCCTATCACTTTCCCAAAACTTTTAGAAAATCAAGCAATATTGGCAATAAAAATTAGAGATTGACAGTAATCAAATGACAAAATATGTAAAGAAATTTAACATGGTAAAATCCTACCGGGTGCCCCGGTAGGATAGCTGGTAGTGAGCTAGACTATCAGTACCGGGGTTGCGGGTTCGATTCCCGCCAGAGACTCTGGTCTCCTGCAGACAAGCGAAGAGCTTCGCGGGATTAGCGTAGGAATAAAAAAAAAAAAAAAAAAAAAAAAAAAAAAGAAGAAAATAAAAAGATTCGAAGGACAAATGCACAAACGCTTTAAGAGTACCAACCACTAGATTTGCGACCATTTTATTTCACATCACAATACAGAGTAGCTCCCTGAAGTTTTCGAGACTGAGCTCCAAAATACTAACGAGCGGCAACAACAAATGGGAGAGGCTTTGATTTTAAGAGACCAAGTTGGTTGATCGAAATTTATTTTTTAATTGATTATCTATTTTAATTGATTGAAGAAGAACATGTTCCTTACTTCAGTTTTTCGTACTTTTTGTCAAGAATTCTTCTTGAAGTCCAAAGTACATTTTTCTGTTTTTCATGTTTTATTGTCTTTCTTTTTCTTGTTTGCCTTTTTTTCAGCACACCGTGAAGGACAAATGTAAACATAGAGCTTGTGCTGTTAACAATAATTAGTATTGTGGTTATATAATTTGAACTGTTAATGGTTTTGAATCCAAATTTTGATATTTTAATCAGGCTAAAGTTCATTGACTTTAATTTCTATTAAATTTTTATGAAGAAAGAAATTTTACAACATAAAATGAATTAAAATTTATTGATAATTTTTCATTCTTGACTAAGCTGGGAATTGAACCCAGGTTTTCACGTACTGGTTTAATCATTTCATGTTGTAAAATTCCTTTCTTTACAAAAATTATTTAATGAAAATTAAGTTCTGTGAACTTTTCCCTGATTAAAATATCAAAATTTTATTTTTTAACTTTTTTTGACTCACTTTTTTGTTTTTTTTTTATTTAGTTTAAGTTGCCAAACTAACATTTTGGCAACTAAACAATGTTGCCGTACCTAACACCAATTTCAATGTTAGTTGCGTTGCTTTTTAACGCGCATTTGAAGTTGTGCTGCTATCCGTAATCGATCCAAAAGATTATTGTGGGTGACTGTCATGACGGTCTTATGTCAAAGGAGTTTTTACACCGATTGAAAGCTAGCCACCAACATCACCGTATGAAAACATAAAAACACATGCGGTAAGTCTTGTTTGTGATTGTCTATACAAAGCGAAGAAAAGTGAACAAGTCAAAGGTCTCCAAGCACCACTGCCAAAACAGCTGTTTGTTGATTGGCAATAGCTCACTGGGTTATTCGCCAGCAGACCGAGCTACGCTTTAGGTAACTGAGCTAATGAAATAAGAGACGTCAAGCGATGTTTAGACATAAATGTTCAATTGCCAAAGTCACGGACCTATTAACCCGCCCTCGTAAAACGTACAGAGGAATTTTGGCAGTGTGACCAGATCTTAACAATTTTACAGCTAAATCTGGCTTTAGAGCAAACAATTTTTTCAAACATTTACACCATTGAATTTTTATCTAAATACAAAGCGAAATTTCATTGCACTTTTATATCGTAATATCAATAGTATCATTTTCATAGGAAATTTCATTTTGGGTACAACTATTTTTAGTCAAAATATATTAAAATTTATAAACAATTTAAGTAAAATCAACAAAACTATTCGTCAAAATTTTTTAAATAAATAATACTAAAAATGCTAAAAAACATTTTTCAAAAATGCTAAAAAAAAAAATACCAAGTGCTGAGTGAACATTTTGCAGCTAAATATAAATTTTTAATGCTAAATTTAGCTGCAAAAAAGCCAAAATGGCCACACTGGATTTTGGTAGCAAAAAAGCAATATTTAAGCTGGGATCACACGACTGCCGCAAATGCACCAATATAACACAATTTTGATTGTGCTTTATTGACGCACAATAATGAAATTGCCCCAATAAAATATTCTGAAATCACACGATTGCCCTGTTTTATACAACTTTAATTGCCGAAAGGTGCTACAAAGCGAAATGTGTACAATAATTGCCGCATCACAATCACACGATTGTTCTTACTTGTGTCAACTGCGAAAACAGCTGTTCTGGTATCTTTTTTATTTGTTTGAAAGAAAAAGTTGGCTTGTTCATTAATCATTAAAAAAAAAAAAATTTTATGATTTATTCAGACAAATTTTTGTTGAATAGTTTTATTTGAAATTTTTTAAGTAAAATATATGAAATTGCAAAAATTAAACAAAGTAAAATTCTATTTTAAATATATAAAGAAATAGAGAATATTTATATTCAAAAATAAATTCGCTTTAAAGAATTTCAATACATTTTGCTCCGTTTTCCTGTATATATTCTTTTATATTGTCCTGAACAGCTATTGCACTAATTAAAAAAAAAAAAATTATATATCAAAAGATATTTTCGGGAATACAAAATTTAGTATTAATTTAATTATTGATGAGTTCCTAAATTCCCAATTTTTATTTTTGATAAATTTAATTTATATTTTTAATTTATTTCTACTAAAAGAAACACATAAAAGTAAATTGATTAAAAAAAGCAAATATTGGCTCGTATTGTGTTGTTTAATTGCCGCACAAAAACCTAATAAATATTGGTAAATTTTTGTCATTTTTATTGACGCGCTGTTGCATATCAAGTAGTCACACGATTGCCGCCCCAGGGTTGCATTTTATTGGTAAAAGTAAGGATAATATTGCCCTCGATTGGTACATGAGGCATTTGATTGTGCAGTCACACGATTGGGGTATTAAAAAGTGTGAAAATTGGTGTATTGCGGCAATCGTGTGATCCGACAGGAATGGACTCTATATGATAAATACATATATATTATTAACTAATCCTCTCAAAATCAAACGTCAGCACTAAAATTGGTTGCGGTTCACACCTGAATTAAATTATTGACCGACAAAAAGAACATTTTATGCGGTTCTTGTTAGAACTTTGAACTGGCTTGAGTAAAATATCATGATTCGTAAAAGTTTTAGCCGAACTAAGATGTTAAATTATAGACCAATCATCCCAAAATTCTGAACACTGATTTCTTGTATTACAAAAAATAAATTAGAATACATTTCAATAAAGCAGTTTAATTAGTTTAAGCGTTAACGGTGAGTTTCACAAAATTGCATGAAAGTTTTTCTGGCCATATGTATCTAAATTGGGAGAAATTTCACCGCAATATCTACATATATCTGTTATGGTTTTAGGCGAATTTAGATATTTTCACAAAGTGGGCTTTATTTGGTTTTAGGCGCAATAAACTGTTTTCCGAGAGTAGGGTTTATATGGGGCCTATGGTCAATTATGGACTGATCTTCACGAAATTTAACAGTGTGATTTCTAGTTCTTCTGTACCGTACCGAATTTAATTATGATAGCATTATTTATTACGGTTTTAGGCGTACTAAACTGTTTTCCGGGAGTAGGTTTTATATGGGGCCTAGTGTAAATTATGGACCGATCTTCAAAAAATTTTACAGTGTGATTTTAGGTCCTATAAAACTGTGACGTACTTAATTTTAGTATGATATCGTTATTTATTATGGTTATAGGCGAACTAAGGCTGTTTTCCGCGAGTAGGGTTTATATGGGGCATATGGTCAATTATGGACCGATCTCGCGAAATTAAACAGTATGATTTGCAGTCGTATAAAGCAAATTCGTGCAAAATTGTTTATAAGTTCGTGCATTATTCTACCATTTATGTTGGTTTTTGTATCAAAATTATCAATTTTTTTGGGTGGTGGTTCCACATTTTGATTCATAGTTCTGATCCTACTGAACCGAGCATACTGGATTTCAATCCCAAACTGCTTATGATAAGTACAAGAAATTTGGGATCAAGTTTGTTTCTGTGTTAATAGGAATTAAAATATTGGCTTTCCAAACATAGCAAGCCGTTGATAAAAAACCAGTGTCCGCTTCTTGTCCCGTCCAAATCACTTGGGATATTAATGTAGCATGCATGATAGACTGAGCGTAAAATCAAAAAAAAATGTGTGATTAACATTTTTAATCTACGCACGTTCTCTCACGCCCTCACGGAATCTTTTAAAATTAAGCAATATTTTTGTTGAATTAACTATATTTAAAAAAATTTTAGTTAAAAATAATTACGAAAATGTTGTAAGTTAGTGTGTGTGATCGTGAAAATTGAAAAAATTTTTGTGTGATCTTGAGTCAAAAACAGCTCTAGCGTAAACACCTGCTTAATTTCGCAGTTTTCCTCACCTCAAGTTTATATGTACGTTAACTGGCTTTTATTTAATCAATTATAACGTAATAATTTTTAACCTAAAGCCTGGTGAGACAAGGAAGGTGCTATTTATTATAAACTGCTGAAATCGGGCCAAACGAAAACAGGGAACCGCGCCGAACTCAATTAACTACTTAAAATTGAATAAGTTGAAAATTGTTATGACTCGATTTATTATGTAGACAAATTTAACAGAAAACCCATTTAAAAAAAAATAAAAATTTATTTAAAAAACTGATAATTCCCATTCCATTTAAAATAAATTAATTTTATATATTTAAATATATATTTTAACTTAAAAAAGATTAAACTAAATTACAATATAAGTACGAAAAAACATTATTTTTTGGTAGTTTGTGTTTCAAATAACAAACATAAATGTGAAACAATAAGTTGTTTTTTCAATATTTATTTATTAAATCTTTATAATTTAAATATGAACTAACAATTTTTAATCAAATTTTATCCTTATACTTTATTTTATGTCCTGCCAGAGCCAGAAAAAAAATTTTGTCATTACGCTTTCTGTTCACATATGTAGGTGTTTATCGTGTCTCTTCTTCTTAAGCGAGTGTGGCCGACATAATTTAAAATATTTTGAGCTAGAGAATTTGGGTGCAGTTCAAGCCTTTTTAAATATTTGACTGCATATTTCGTCATCATTGTTTTAACTAATGTCACATTGAGATCCCTGTAAATATGTGAGCATGTCCGAAGTATGAATTAAGTATAATCCAGGATGCTGCCTTGTGGGACTCCAGCGTCAAGTGGCTGAGGAGAACTTAAAAAATCGCCTTCTTTAATAATAAATTTACGACCGACTAAGTAGCTTTCTAATAGCTTGTGTGTGTTTGCTGGTTTGTTTTGCCGCAATTTATGTATTAAGCCTTTATGCCAGACTTTATCAAAAGTTTGCGAGACATCAATGAAGAGTGCACAGATTATATGTATTTATGTACGTACATACATATATCTTTTTTCTTCTTTTTCTTGTATTTTTTAATAATTGTTCACTTTTGTATTATTTTTCACTTTTATTTAGATTAAAAATTACACTATTTGAGCATCCAATTCGATTGTTAAATGATACTATTAAAACAAATTTATGTTAAAAAAAAAATCGTATGCGGAGTTAAAAAACCACTTCTGTTCTCAACGAGCACGACCAACCAAAATGGGAAACAATAAATTTATTCGTTAAATAACTATATTTTTATTCAATTATAACAGTAAGAAAAACGAATTTAATAATCCACATTATGTTACTGTAATAATTTTATTAGTGTAGTTAAGGAGTTTTGCTTAGCCCTACTTATAGTGTAGACGTTGCGGCAATCGACGTCTGCCAGCAAAATCACCCAAAGCTAAATCGCTCAAAAGAAAAAATGTTTCAACGTTAATGAAAAATGACCCAAATAATTTAAATGAAAATTGTATCCAAATATTATAAGAAAGGCCCAAGAATAATGAATAATCACCCAATTTTTATTCTCAAATTTGTATTTATATAATAATTCTTACAAATCACCCAAATTTGTATGGGAAATGTTTGGGTGATTTTGCTTTCGATGATTTTGCTGGCAGCCCCGATCGATTACTATTTGATTACCAAGTTTCAATGTTTCTTAATAAACGTTCAAAAGTTTGCCAAAAGTCGAAAAAAACAAATTTTGTTTACGAAATATCTTTCTATTATTATTTTAAATGAATGTTCTTATTAAAGTACAGGGTGGCCCAAATATACCTACTAATGCTAAACACGTATTACTAAAGCGTGATCCATTTCGAAATTCCCTAATTTTTTAAAGAAAAAAAAACACAGAAAATTCAAATTTAATGGGAAATGTTTATTGTCATTTGAAAGAACATTCTTTGGCATTTATTTTTTTGAAGATTATGTCTATCAAATGTTGGCCGTTGCTACGTCGCAGATGGTCCATCCGTTGAGTCCAATTTTCGATGACTCGTTCGAGCATTTCGACTGGTAACTGGCGAATGACACGCGTTATATTTTCCTCCAAGGCCTGAATCGAAGCGGGTTTGTCCGCTACCGGTGTGATATCACACGATCTTGGTGGCTAATCGACCGGCCCAAAACGTGAAATTATGTGCTCACCGAAGTGTTCTCTCAATAAATCCATTGATTGATGCGATGTGTGGGAAGTGGCGCCGTCTTGCTGAAACCAAATGTCGCCGAGATCACGAGCTTCAATTTCAGGTATCAAATAGTCGGTTATCATGGTACGATAAAGGTCGCCATTGACGGTTACGTTTGCACCGGCATCATTTTTAAAGAAATATGGACCGATGATTCCACCGGGCCACAAGCAACACCAAGCCGTTGTTTTTTCTGGATGAAGTGGCAGTTCTTGAATCTCTCCAGGTTGCTCTTCGTCCAAAATGCGGCAATTTTTTTTTTGACATACCCATTGAGCCAGAAATGGGTCTTATCGCTGAACAAAATTTGCCTCGAAAACGTCGGATCTTCTTAGAACTTTTCAAGAGCCCATAGAGCGAAGCGATGTCGCTTGGGAAGGTCGAGCGGCTGTAGTTGTTGCACAAGCTGTATTTTGTACGCTTTCAATTTAAGATATCGACGTAAAATACGTCAAGTCGATCCATACGTTAGTCCGAGTTGCTGCGAACGGCGCCGAATCGAATCTCCACGGTCTTCTCGTACACTCTCAACTACGGCCGCTATATTTTCTTCACAGCGTGTTGGACATTGTCTATTCGGTCGAATATTATGCAATAATGAATGCTGGGTCTCAAAATGGGTGATGGTGTTGCGAATAATATACGCTCAGTAGGCCGATTATGTTGACCATAAGTTGAGCGAAGTGCACGAAACACATTCCTCACAGAACGTGAATTTTCGTAATAAAGTTTCGAAATAAAGGCGTAAGTCTTTCCATTATGAATTGCCAAACAATACTAAACAAATATAACATGACAGCATGACACGACTCACACGTGACCTGTCAAAAAAAAAGCCTTTGGAGAAAAGTATCTCTACTTCAATCACCCATTATTTTTTTTTTTTTTGTTATACAATAGTTTTTTTCCTGTTTGCAGGACGCGTATAATGTGCGCATACAGTACACAAAACGCATTAAAATGATCGAATTTTTCGATTATTGCCAACGATCAATTGTTATGACGCAGGTTGGTCCATATTTTAATTCAAGGTCAGCTTCCACAGCCTTCATGATTTGGAATTTTGTCGGCCGTTTTGACGAACGGTGTTCAGTGATCGACCAGAAAGCTAAATTATTTAACCGCTTTTATCTAATACCTGTTCAAACTTTTGCAATTGATTCTAATTCTCATGCTAATATCTGATCTTTGTTCGTTGTTTGCTCTCCAACCTGTTGGATATAATAAACAATATTCGCTAAATCAGATACAAATAATAATTTGTAATTCTATTGCAATTAATAAATAATTAAACACAATCAATTATTTATTATCAGTAAAAATGTTACAGCATACAAGGCAATTGTTGTTCAGCACATGAAAAAATATTAATAAAATTCATTGCAAATATTGCAGTTATATAAATAAAATATCTAATAGTTGTTTCGTTTTTAGCATAAAACAAATTAATGATTATCAAAGATGAAATGTAATAAATAATATTGATCAGTTGTAGTCAGTCGTTCTTAAATTATATTATAATCAGATCAATATAAATTTATACCCTCAGGCCATTGTTATGAATTATACAAGAGCCTCTGGCGGTAATTTAACCTGTAACCCTCACACTGATAGAATAGCTCTCTACCAACTCCCCTATTGGGGCACCCTTGAGAGTTCTTAATAGAATTTATTACAGATTCTTCAGAGAATATATAAATAATTATATCTAAAAATATCTAAATTTGGATTAAAAATAGAAAATATAAATTGTTAAATAAATATTGTTGGGGAAGTATGAATTAAACTTCCTTGGACCTTCTGCGATTTTGTGAAGTTCAAGATTTTGATATAAAGTTATTCATGGCACTGAACTGAACTTTTTCTAACTAAACTAACAGATATAGTGGCGGATATAAGATTCTGCACAAATTCGTTCTATATGACTAGAAAACGTAACACAAAATTGCGTGAAGATTGTTCTATAATTTACCATATGCCCCACATAAAGTCCACTCTCGGAAAATACTTTAGTAAA
This sequence comes from Pollenia amentaria, assembly GCA_943735925.1. NCBI lineage: Eukaryota > Metazoa > Arthropoda > Insecta > Diptera > Polleniidae > Pollenia > Pollenia amentaria. The sequence continues at coordinate 201,766,303 of OX031009.1, read as the reverse complement.
ACCGTAACGTCATAGTTTCATATGACTAGAAATTACAGTTTCAAATTTGGTGCAGATCGGTTTTGTTTACCATAGGCCCTATATAAAGCCCAGTACTGAAATATTCTAACAGTTTTTGGAGGGTAATAAAGATTAATAAGTAAAGATTTGTCACAGCCAAATATTTTTTTTTATTGCATAAATTATATATATATATATGGGGGATTTCATGTCAAGCGACCCAACGATTTGCACCAAGGTGAGTCCTATTGATAAGTAGCTTAGACACAAATTTTTAACAAGATCGGTCAAAAAGTTTCTGAGTTAGAGGGGGTCAAAATTTTACATTTTGGCCAAACCGGTGTTCTTTTTCAGCCATATAACTTATTATCTATTGGTGTTAGCAAAATTTGTCCCAAACAAATTAGATAGCTATTTCTTCAAGCTTACGAAAAATATTTTTTTTGTTTTTTTTTAAAATTTTTTTTTTTTAAATTTAAAACTTATTTTTTATTTTTTTTTAAAAGCGTAGTTTTTTTTTTTTTTTTTTTTTTGCCCAAAAGAAAGCTTAGCTCTTTTCTGGTCGCTATTTGGGCTGCGAGTGGGTTATGTAAAAAAAAAAATAATTTCTAAGTCAAGACGAGGATTTTTCAATTTTTAGCATATGCACTATTTTGAATTTTTTCCTATTTGTGTGTAAGTGTTTCTTAAATCTTAAAAATAAAACTTATGCTGAGAAACAAGACAAATTAACCTTTCCGACGGTATATATCATACCTAACTAGCATTTCATTCCTTCGATACTGTAATACCCACAATATGGAATAAAATCACTTTTTCTATAGGGATGTTGACAAATAAAATTTTTTTATTTATTTGTAATAATAATTAAATCAGTATAAAATAATAATAATAAAAACAAAAAGATAAATAATCTAAAAAATTTAATCTTAATCACATAAGTCCTTTAATAATTTTTTTTTTGCTTTTTTTTAAATTTTTTAAAATTTTTTTTTTTTTTAAATTTAAAACAATTTTTGTATTTTTTTGAAGCGGGTATTTTTTTTTTGCTCAAAAGAAAGCTTAGGTCTTTTCCTTTAAGGTAGTTCTGGTTGCTTTTTGGTCCGCGATTGGGTAATGTAAAAAAAAAAAAATTATTTGTAAGTCAAGACGTCAGATGCTAAAAAATCTAAAAATCCACGTCTTGACATACAAATTATTTTTTTTATACATAACCCACTCGCGGCCCAAAAAGCTAACCTTGGTGCAAATTTTAGCCAAATCGGAAGACATCGATTTCAAAAGTTGGGTCACTTGACATGAAATCCCCCATATGTATTTTTCATTTAATCTTATTACACCTAGTCTTAGACTAACAATTAATATTTTTCTGTTTGATGAAATTTATGCAATAACAGCCACAAGATCTTGGGCTTAGTTCTCTTCAGTCTCCTTGAGTATATTTCATCATTACCTAATATTTCTGCTTTTGGATTAACGTGACTCTGAAGTCTATGTCCGTGATAGACTGCAAATTTCTGTATTACTTCTGAGATTTTCATTACTCCAAGATCTCTGTGTAGATCATTAATTCTTATATAGTAGGATGCTTTAACAATATTCTTAAGAACTTTATTTTGAAAGCGTTGAATAACATTATTTTTTTTTTCAGTGGCGCAGCCCCATATTTGAACTCCGTAGGTCCATACTGGTTTTAGCATTTGATTGTAGATAAGCAGTTTGTTTTGAATTGAAACTAGAGACTTTCTTCCATTAATACATTTAAGTTTGTTGTATTTTATATTCAGTTCTGTTTCTTTTGTTTTTATATGTTCTTTTCATTTAAGTTTCGCATCAAGCGTCATTCCAAGATATTTAGCATGTGTATCTAATTTAGGTGTGTATCTAATAGATTTGTATGTAAAATCGACATGGACTGATTTATTCTCATTTAATTTAATTTTCCATTTTTTCGTCCATTCAAGAAATATATCTATAGAAGATTGAAGGTCAGGGCAAGACTCCATTTCGTTATAACCAACTGAGAGAATACAAGTGTCATCCGCAAAAGTTGCTATTATGTTGTCGTTCATAGGATTAGGTATATCTGACGTATATAATAAATACAAAAGAGGACCGAGTATACTTCGCTGTGGTACCCCTGCTTCAATTTCTTTTAGTTCTGAGTATTTTTTCCTCTGTTTGACTCTAAAAAGACGATTTTCCATGCAGGATTTTAGTAAGTTAGTACATATATTGTACAGGTAGTTGTGTTCTTAGTTTGTGTTGTAGACCTTTGTGCCATACCTTGTCGAAGGCCTTCGCAACATCCAAGAATATAGCTGAACATACTTTCTTTTTTTCTGAGCTTCTTCAATTGTGTGTGCAATTCGATGCACTTGGTCTATCGTAGAATGCCTTTCTCTAAAGCCGAATTGGCGGGAGGAATTAATTGCTTTGTTTAAAATTTTTGTTTTAGTCTATTAGAGAAAAGTTTTTCGAATAGTTCTCCCATTACGGGTAGCAAAGAAATCGGCCGATAGGACAAAACTTCATTTCCAGTTTTAGCAGGTTTATTTATCATTATTACGTCAGAAACTTTCCAAGCTAACGGAAAATATCTGTGGTTTAAACATGCATTTATAATGGCGTTAATACTAAGAAGGGCTTTATGTGGTAGATTTTTAAGGACTTCAGCAGTTATTAGGTCAAATATAGCACTCCAACCTGTTTTATATAATTTTATACAAAATATCGAATAATATAATATATAATATATAGGTCCTGCGAATGATAGAAAAATTTGTTATGTTCGCGGAAACTTAAAGAGTCCGGGAAATTAGGGATCCTATATATGACCGGACATATTTGCTTAATTTTATTTTTCAAAAACAAATTTAATTTTGTGTTTAATTTAACATTCTATTCTTAACAAACATTCATACAAATATTTTCACATATGAGTATCACCCATTAAATTTTATGATTATTCGATAAAAAACAAATTGTTTAGTTGCAACAACACGACATCCAAAACCAGTATGCGGGCCCTTGTCTTAAAAATCAACCATAAAATGGTCAACGAGTTGAGTGTAAAAAAATACAATGTTGGCTTCTATTGTATTACTAATAATTTTTTATACTCAAATTCATTTGTTGCATATTATTTGAATTGTTATTGCTGTTGCTTTTTTTTATTGTGTTAAACTAGTGGTCGCTGTAAATGTTCTTTCTTGGTTTTTATGTTTAATAAAGTTAACCAAATCACATAATTAAACAGTTGCATTCAAATAAAATCCAACCACAGTCACCAAACCATATCTGATTATTATCTATGAATATTGTAAAACAATTGTTTTTCGAAAAGGAATTTTATTTTTATAATACGACGCAACACTCATTTCAAATATTCAGTCGCTAATTTATGTTGCAAGAGGTAATTTTGTAATTTATTTGTTGAACAAATGTTGAACTATTAAAAACAAACTGAATTCTACTCAACTGAATCAGATTTTATTTGAAATATTTATAAAAGCTTTTAAGGTCAACTTTTTATTTTAAGATGATAATGGAGATAGGAAAATGACAATTTGTTGAAATCAGATTGAAATTTGTATCAGGCGGTGTAAAATTTAAAGGCTGACAACAAAATTAAAATTATGAATGAGTCATTCCAGAATTTATCATAGAGAGTAAAACTACCAAGTACTAGAATTAACAATACTATGGAATGGAGTAGTGAAAATATAAGTACTAAAATTATCAATACTTAAAATACCAAAACTAGAAAAAGGGTGTAAACTACAAAGTGTCCAGGTTAGGGGGTTTCCCCCCAGATTTAGGTGGTATTATTTCATTTAGGGGCAAAATTAGGGGGTACCAATTCTTAGCGGAAAATTTTTGGGGCCATAAATTTATATTTAGGGGGTTTTAAGGGGGTTTCTCTATTTGCCTGTCTGTACATAACAATAACTAAGTAATACTAGATATATTGTGCAGCTTGTTTTTGGTTGAGCAAAAATCGTTTTTGAAAAGATAAAAAGAAAGCGATTTAAGGGTGAAGTATACATGGAAATAAACGTGTCACAACTTTAATGTAACACCTGAAATGCTCAAACTTTTTAATTTTGATAATATGTACAAAGTTAACAAAAATGATTTGGCAACGCTCGATATTTTGAAGAAACTTAATTCCAATATTTAAAAAAGCAGATTTTAAATAACTCTATTTTGATTCATATATGTGTTTACATCAGACCGACTCAAAAAAAAGTGGTTGATGTACCCCTCTCAAGACTAACGTTGACATGTTTTATGAAGATTCCCAAAAAATTTCTGCCTTCATAAAAGTAATTTAATGAAAATTAAATTCAATGAACTTAAGCCTAATTAAAAATATCTAAATTTGGATTAAAAACCATTAACAGTTCAATAAAACAACTACAGTACTAATAATGTTAACAGCTAAGGCACGAGCTATGTTTACATTTGTCCTTCAAGTTGTGCTCAAAAAGGTCAACAAGAAAAAAGAAAGACAAAAACATGAAAAACAAAAAAAAAATGTACTTTGGATTTCAAGAAGAATTCTTAACAAAAAGTACGAAAAAACAGAAGTTAGGAAGAACATGTAAATTATTTAAACAGATAATCATTCATTCAAAAAGCAAATTTCGATCTACCAAAGTGAAATACCATTTGGTTTAAGGATTGATGTTTGACTATTGACGGCATCCGGCTTCAATAGCCGAGTGAGTAAAACGGCAAACCCTACCGACGAGATTGTGTGGTTACAATCGAAACTAGTCTGGGCAACCTGTCCGTGAAAGCCTGGGCTCAAATCTCAGCGCAGTCAAGAATGAAAAATTATCAATAAATTTTAATTAATTTCATGTTGTAAAATTCCTGTCTTCATAAAAATAATTTAATGAAAACTAAATTCAATGAACTTAAGCCTATTTAAAAATATGTAAATTTGGATTAAAAGATTCCCAAAATATTTTGGCTCTAGCGACTATCTTCCGTGAGATAATCCCCATCAAAAAAGCGGCCAAGTACGTTTTTAAGCTGTTTATGAATAGTTTTTTAAGATATTTTATTAAATAAAATTATTAAAAATTTTTTTATTTTTCGAATTTATTCTATGAGGAATGACTTTATACACTACCAGACTATTATCTTGTATCTTTTGTTACATTTTACCTTTTACAATTATTAGACACCAGCAGAATGTAATGCATTTTCTGGGCCGCTACGGCCGTCGTCAGCATTCTTTTTGTCACACTGGATACTGATACTTTATAAATTGATTTTTTTCCAAAAAACGTTTAATTAGGGGTGTTTTAAAATTATTTTGGGGGAAGAAAAATATTTACCTGGCAACACTGGTAAACTAATAGTACGAATGCCAAACATACCAGCATTAAAAGTTAAAGTACTAAAAAGTACAAGAACTGCAAGTACTCTTAAGCCTCTAGTACACGGAATGTAAAAAGCCACATGCGCATGTGGTTCTGACGTAATTTTGACGTCAATGCAAAGCCACAATAAGCATTGCGTGTTGTGTGATGACGTCAAAATTACGTCAGAACCACATTCGCATGTGGCTTTTTACATGCCGTGTACTAGAGGCTTTACTTAGTGTACTAGTGTTAATCGTAATAGTTCCTAAATTTCTCACATTTTAAAAACTAGTACTAAAAGAACTAGTATTAAACCCAGTACCGAAGTAGTACAGTACTAAAAGTAAACAATACCAAAAGCATCGATACTACAAGTACCAATAGTAATATTAAATAGAAGTACTTTAAGTACCCAAAGTAAAACTTTTAGTAGAAAAAAGCCAGAAGAGAAAATATCAATACTAAAAATAGCAGCACTGAAAAATACGGAAGTAAGAGTACCATTACTGAATGTTCTAGGATCAAAAACCCAATTTTTCTATATTAATAAATTAAAAAAAAAAAAAAACTATCACCTTAAAAGTAACATTTTAAGTATCCGAGTTGCTTTTACAGAAACTAAAAGTATTAGTAGGAAATCTACCAGTACTAAAAATATTACTACCTTAAACTGCAAGATCTTAAGTCTGGGTCACTATATGACAGTTTTCTTTCAGAAAGTCTTATGGTGTTTTCTTTTCTACAAAAAAATAACACATTGTTAAAAGGTACATGTAAAAAATGTCTTGGCGACCCTGTAATAATGTAATTTTTTATTTGACGAGAACAAAACACAAAATTCGACCGCCCCGTTTTTAGCAGCTGACAAAAAGTTTGTTCCTGAAAATATAAAAAAAATATGTACATAAATCAAAAAGTTTGTTCTTTAAAATATAAAAAAATATACATAAACCAAAATTTTTTAATAGATTGATATTAAATAAATAAATAAATGAATAAACAAAATGAATGACGAAATTCCAATTTCTTTAGTTGGTTTTTTTATTAAATATGTATGTAAACAAGAAAATATCTTTGCCAGATTGCTGATTTATTAACACCAAGTTTTTCAGATTTCTTGATTTGACGTTTTTTTTCCAAAACAATTTTATAACACCGAATCCACTTAAATTTTATATCACTGACAAACTTTCATTAACAATGTAATGCTTTTTTATGTTTTTACTATTAAATAATAGAAAAATTACTATTAAAATTTAAAATTTTTACTGTTCTTATTAGAGGCGATTTTTTCCCAACTTCATCTGGTAGCCCTATATACAAACAGAAGCCATCTTTATACAGGGCATTATCAGGGCATTATATTAAAAATAGACAGTTTTACGGGGCGTAAAGTGTTATGCGATTAGTAAGGCTGCATTTCTTAGAATAAAACAAGCCACTCATTTAGAGAGCGAAGCATTTTTAAGTAACGAACACCAAATTGCATTTTTTTAAATAAAATGTCACATTTTTTGTAGAAAAGAAAACAGCATTAGTTTATTGGTAAGAGGGGAAGAGAAAATGCTATTCTCATCAATAATCTAAGACTGAAAGAAAACTTTCATAGTGTGAATACAGACTAAGTTTCTGTACTGGAAGTACTGGAAGTTAAAGAACCAGAACTGAGAGTACCAGAACAGAATCTTGCAGTGCAAAGATTACTATAACTAAAGGTATTGAAAAAAAATTTTGTAAAAGTACTGAAAAAAACTTGCAATACATAAATTATACATTTTTAAGCCATTTTAAAAAGATTTTTTTTTTTATTTTGTCGGAAATAATATTTTACAAAGAATAAAATGCAAAGACTTTACGTGTATACGTTGAAAATAGCAGCACACATAAATTCTCTCACTATAAACTAAATAAATTGTTAAAGTTTAAAAAAAAGATCAATGTGTCTGTCTAATCTCTGTAAATCGTATCTCAGCAACAGCCTGTCATTGCAATTGTATACGATAAGTCAACAAAATAAATCTGCTACGCACTTGCATTTTTTAACATCTATCCGAAGATCTAACAACCATAAAAAATAATCTTAAAGATTTATTTGCAAAAGAAAAAACCCCTTGTTATGATCACAAAATAAAGTATTGAAATTCAAACAATCACACTCGCTATATTTTATTACTATATCTGTAAAATAAAACCCCATATGAAATAAAAAAATATAAAAGAAATCATAAATTTTGTCCAAAAAGAAATACATTCTTTTGTTAATGCAAAAAATCACAACATTAATCCTTGGAGAGTTAGAGAATGAGAGTGAGAGAGAGAGTGAGGGGTTTAAGGGGGCACAAGAAAGCGAACATGGTTGCCATAAAAACGGAACGGAAACTGAAACTTACATTGAGTCTGTAAATGTTAACATCAAAATATGTCTTCATATCGTTTAGATACTCACAAGCCACATTTACAGATCTAACAGAGACGCACACTCACAGAATGTTTTAGAAAATTATGGTTCAAAAGTGGAATTTTGATATGTTCCAAACGCCTTGCTCAAAATCAAGACATTCTGACGTTCAGGCACTGTTTTTGGTTTAAATTTTATTTTGGTGGTGTTAGTTTGTTGGCCGGTAACAGACATTTGCACTAACAACAACAATAACAGATGTACTTGTTTATTACCATTTCAACAACTAAAACAAAACGAATTATTCTAAAGTTACTTCTTGTACACTGCAATGTATGCAATTCAATAGGTAAACACACTGTTGGGAACATAAATATGGTCGGTTGGCGGTAGATTTTCAACTTGCAGGTGCATTGATGAACAATTTAAGTTACATCATCATGTTGTTATTGATTTTAAAGGTAACACAATGAACAAAATTGTTGGTAAATACGTGATAAAAGTCAAAAGTTTTTCCAAAGAAAACTTATCACAGCCATAATTTTTTTAAGGAAAACTTATCACAGCAATCATATTTTTTATAATAGCAATCATTTGTTTAACAAAACTTATCACAGCGTTATATTTTTTAAAGAAATATTATCACAGGGTAAATTTTTCTAAATAAAACTTATTACAGCGAGAATTTGGTTAAAGAAAACTTATCACAGCGTAAATTTTTTTAAAGAGAAGTTATTACAGCGAAAATTTATTTAAAGAAACCCCTATCATAGCGATAATTTTTCTAAACAACACACTTATCACAGCGATAATTTTTCTAAACTAAAAACGAATCTTAGTGATAATTAATAATATTGATAATTTATTTTAAATAAAACTCATCAAAGTAATAATATTTCTAAAAATAACTTATCACATCGATAATTTTATACAGAGAACTAATCATAGCCATAATTCTGTAAAAAAAACTTATCACAGAAAAAATTTTTTTAAAGAGAACTTATCACAGCGATAATTTTTAAAAAGAAAACTCACCACATCGATAATCTTTCTAAAGAAAACTTACCACAGTGATTATTTTTTAAAGAATATTTACCACAACGATAGTTTTTTAAAACAAACTTATCGCAGCGATATTTTAAATAAAACTTTTTACAGCGATAATTTTTGTAAACAAAATTTATTACAACTAAAACATATCACAGAAAAAAAAATTTTAAAGAGAACTTATCACAGCGATATTTTTTTAAAAGAAAACTCACCACATCGATAATTTTTCTAAGGAAAACTTATCACATTGATAATTTTTCTAAATTAAACTTATGATAGCGATAATTTTTCTAAGGACAACTTATTACAGTGATCATTTTTGTAAATAAAACTATTGATAGCGATTATTTATTTAAAGAAAACTTATCACAGTGAAAATTGTTCTGAAGAAAACTAACCACATCGATAATTTTTCTAAAGAAAATTTATCGCAGCGATACTTTTTTTTAAGAAAACTTATCACAGCAAAATTTTTTCTAAAGAAAACTTATTACAGCCATAATTTTTAAAAAAAAAACTTATCAGGCAACTTATCACAGTCATAATTTTTTTAAAGAAAAACAAGATCCAGCAATTATTTTCCTAAAGAAAACTCTTCCCAGCGAAAATTTTTCGAAAGAGCATCTGATACGATTTACTTTTCACAGTAAAATGGTCTCTGAGATACTAAAATGTAACAAAACGAAAATGTAAGTACAGTATTATTCATACAATACTTTCGTATGTTCGAAGAACAATTTTCGTTGGTATGTTTAACAATTTGTTGGTATGATCTTGGGGTTGTTTTGTTATTGTTCATGTTGTTAATGTTGTTGCTGTTACTCTTGTTAATGTTGTTCTTGTATTGGTTTCATGGGTAACATGAGATTTATCTTGCTGCCATTTATAAAGGTTTTTTATAGGCTTCCTCTTTTTCGTCTACAAATCTAAATAGGACGACCACATAAGTGTAGGTTTTGAAAAAAAGTAAAAAAAAAATTTTTTTTAAAGAAATGAATATCTGTCCGTCTGTCTGTCCAACTAGTCAACTGTGTTTTAAATGTGCAACATTACAATCATCAACTACTTTGCAGTGTGTAGAATTTAATGTTTATTACAATATAGAGCACACATTTCTAAATGTGTTTGTGTTAAATTTATGTTTTTCTTATTGTTGTTGTTGCAAAAACATAAACTACTTGTTGTTACAATATCATCAATATCAACATTTGATATTGTTGTTAAAAAGTAGTAGATGTTGTTTTAGTTGCTGTCTTACAAAAAAAAAGAGAGATCGCTTTTTCTAAAGGTCATCTCAATGCTGTATAATAACAACCTGTAATATCACAAAATCACATCGTCAGTATGTGCTTCTCGTTTTCAACTTGTAGCAACAGCAACGAAAGAAAAGCATCTAAAAAATTATGTGATCTTATTGAACATTGATCACGTTTCGTTGCCAAACAACAAAAAGATAAATGTTAAGATAAGATTTGATATTTCTTCCTGGGACTCTAGTTTTAAAAGAATTACAACTCCAATAAAGATTTCCAAAACAGCTTACATTTTCTTTCTTTTAGATTCAAAAAATAATCCCAACAATTATTTCATTATAATCCACATTTTTAAAATTGTTTCTCACTGTAGTTTTGCTATTTCGTTCTAGAGGTCAAAGAGTATTTTGGGTGTTATTCACTATTCGATAACATTCCCCCTCTCTCACACTATTGATTTTAAATGAAATTTAAAATAATTGTTTTTCAAACTAATTAGTTGAGTAATTAAATTTTTATCATGATCTAACAATTCATAATTGACCCTTAAGGAAAAGTGAGTAATTTGTGTAATATTTCAAAATATGTGTGTGTATATCAAATGAAAATGTTGTTAGCGAGGGTGGTCACCTAAAACCATTCGAGGCTCTTCAAGACAATAGATTGTATTACAGACTATAATGCAAACCTCCCTCGCACTTGTACGCACAATTTTGTACTTTTTTGTCAGCTTATTTTAACGGAAATATTCTATTGTAATAAACGTAATAAATATAACAAACTCAACATCATCGAAAAACACACATACACACAAAGATTAAAATATGCAGTGTGCGTTGAAGTGTGTGTATTGCTTATTGTAACCCGTCAGTTTTGGAGATAGATCTTTGTTAAGAAATATTTACAAATGCAATAGGACTTTAAGCAGTTTTATAAACAATAGCTATATTTGTAATAAGCTTTATTAAAATAATAATTTTTTAAAAGAAAATTTATCACAGTTATAATTTTTTTACAGAAAAATCTTAAGAGAATTAATTTTTATTTAGGTGGCATATTTTCTAGAAAAATTTATTCATAGTGACAATTTTTCTAGATACATTTCTATGGTTTTCATGGGCAATCGCGTTAGTCTTAAAATCAATTTTTCAGGAGAGCCGAAACCCCATTCGAGTTCAAACTATGGGCTTAGCACTGCACTCTTTGGGCTTTGTTATAAGTTAATAAATCGAAATTGGTCTATAATTTTTCAGACATTTTTAGAACAAGGTAAAGAGCATTTAAAACTAATCAAAATGGCATCAACAGCACAAAATAAAAAAAAAAAAAGGACATACGCGGTTACCCATGAAAACCACAGATTTGTTTGAGTTGTATCATTTTTAAAAAAGATTGACTGAAGTAATAATTTTCTAAAAAAAAAAATATTATAACTTTTTTACGAAAATCTGTACGAATAAAATTTTTTTAGAATAAAGAAATATCACAGTGATAATTGTTCTTAAAAAAATTATCGCAGTAATAATCTTTTAAGCAAAATTTATTAGACAAACATTTTTTTAAAATAAATTCTAAATTTATCACAATGCTGTTTTCTTTTTAAGAAAACATATCACAGTAATAATTTTTCTATAGAAAATTTCTTACAGTATTAAATTAAATTATAAAAAAAAGAAAACATATCACAGTGATTACTCAGGCCTACAAAATTTCGAAAAAATCGAGGCCCTGGGACTAGAGTATACACATAGTATAGTTTATTTAGTATATAAAAAATGTATCACAGTTATAAGTTTTCCAAAAAAAAAAAAAAAAAATCAATATGTAATTTTTTTTAAAAATTAATTACGGACATCTAACTGTGACTTGTTTTATCTAGAAAAATTATCACTTTGATGTTTATCGCTATGATAATTTTTCTCTGGAAAAATTTTTGGTTTGATATATTTTCTCTAGAAAAATTATAACTGTGGTGTGTTTTCTCCAGAAAAATTATCACTGTGATATGTTTTCTCCAGAAAAATTATCACTGTGATATATGTATTTTCTTTAGAAAAATTAACACTCTGATATGTTTTCTTAAGAAGTTATAATTTATTACTATAGTGCTTTTGAACACCACACAGGGTTACAAAGGATCTGAACTCAGAATTTTTTCATTACATTAGTGCCCATGTTCTCTAACTCCCGCGGCGAGAAACTTTTCGATTGAAATGTGAGAAATGAAACAAAAATGCCATACATTGAAACAAACAGCTGTTTTCTCACTTAACTGCGTCTGCAAAATTTTTGGCGAGTAATTGCTGTCACGTAACGAAATTACTCGCCAATTTACTGAAAAAGTGTGTTTGTAAAATTTTAGTGAGAAAGTTTTCGCTTTGAACTGTCAAATAAACTCACTCATAAGAACGGGGTGAGAACAAATTTTAACACTAAAAAATAAATTAAAAATGCAATGAATATTTTTTATTCGAATGTTTTCAAAGTAATTTTGTAATCAACAAACATTAAAGTCGAACTTTACATTTTTTGGTATAGCCGACGGTTGTATTTTCGCCGCCGCACAGTGTCTCGACTAGTACAAGCTAGCGGGACAAAATTATTTCTTCACTTATTTCAATTGTTTATGTTTATTCCAGGCATCTTACGATCGGATAATTTTTGCAGGTGTTATAGCGTTTTTAGGAAAAAGGATATATGGCAGGACCTTGAGTCCTTAATCCGATTTAAACGAAAATTTACACACACGTTGCTAGTTGTATGTTTATCAGCATGACCACTTTTTGTAGCTTAATGGGCATTATTGAAGCTAAAATTAAATTTCTTCTTTTCAGGACACATGGGAGGTAGGCGTGTCCTTGGACCGATTTCTCCAAAAATTCGTATTTTTCTTAACTAAGATATTTTATGCTAGTGTACCAAATTTCAAAAAAATTTTGAAAACTCCTTCTATTTTTGTCCCTCCGTTATATGGGGACAAAGCAGTGTGCGACTCGTTCTGGCAAAAATAAAATAATTTTACTTTCGGGCCTTTTCGGGGTCTATAATATATGTGAATCTGTGCTTAAATGTTGTTGGTATTATATATAGAAAAATCTAGCCGGATATATGTGGATAAAAAAAGTTAATACTTTTTAAAGTTTACAATTAATGTAAAATTTGCTGGATTTATCTATACATTTCCAAATTGATGTTACACCAAAAGTAAACATATTTTTATATAAATAAAATAAGTCATAATAGGGTACATACCCGCAACATTCCATAACAAAAAACTTGTTTCACTTTGCTACCAATTTTAAAATATGTTATCACAAGTGGGAATAAAATGCAACGGATTTGCAAATGAAAATGACCTCCCTTATAAGGGTTACTTTGAGCCCCTGATAAGATATCTTTATGCGATGATAAACAAATTAATTCTTGGAATTCGTTACCTGGGGGATGTTGCTTACAAGTCGTTATCAGTGGCTCCAGGAAATTACGGCATGAGTTTTGTCCCGCTAGCATGTTCTAGCCGAATCACTGTGCGCCGTCGTTGAAAATTTTTCAATTTTAGTCAAATTTCGCCGTCAACGATATGTTTGACTGGCGTTCTCACCATCTGCAATTTCATATCGGCTTCGAGTGACATTTTTAACGTAACGACGTAATCTCTTTTGGTTGTTTTCGACATGAGTTACAGACACACTATTTTCTAACTTTTCGAGAAACGATGGAATATTTTGTTTCACATGTTTTCGATGCGAGAAGTTCTGTAACCAAAGTTACAGAACACCGGTACAAGTTTTATAGATATCTTAGCTTAAAGTAAAAAAAAACCTGTTTTTCGTAATATTCGAGACGTTTTAATTGCGCGAATTCATCTTCATTTATAAGACCTGATATGTTGTCTGAAAGTCCTACCTGCAAATTAAATGTTTAACCTTTTGATTCTTCTCTGAGATACTGTAACCTTAAATTTGAAAAATTCCGAAGTTCGCTATATTCATGGTGTTTTCCGCTATTTTTATGTGGCTTGGGTAATTTTTTTTTTTAAATTATATCACAGTGTTCAAACGCACAGTAATCAATGAAAACTTCTTTTAGAAAACATATCAAAGTAATAATTTTTCCAGAGAAAACATATCACAGTGTTAATTTTTCCAGAGAAGAAATATCAAAGTAATACTTTTTTTGGAGAAAACATATCGCAGTAATAATTCTTTTGAAAAAACATATCAGAGTAATAATTTTCCTGGAGAAAATATATCAGAGTAATAATTTTCCTGGAGAAAATATATCACAGGGATAATTGTTCTAGAGAAAACTTATCCCAGTGATATGTTCGTAAACATTTTTTTTATAATTATCATTATGAATTTTTTTAAATCTTATCACTGTGATAAATTTTTTTTTAACATTCTCATTAATACTTTGTTTTTTAAAGGAGAACACTGCAAATTTCCAGGATAAAACTTTATTCATGTTGAAAAACGTTAAAAATATAACAAAAAAATAATAATAAAAATAAAACTTAAGATAATTTTATTATAGTAAAGAATAAAAATGGCATGAATCGTATGCGGTGCATAGAACGCTTCAATAATAAATAGTTGAAATATTGGTCCGTGTATCACATGTGATGCATGTCATTGTTACTAGATTATGTACGTGGACGTACGCTTGTTTGGGGACAGTCAAAGGGTTTAAATCTAATTAATCACTTTTCCTTGGAAGCTTTTAACTGTGACGATTTGTCTAAAAATAAAATCTAGAAAATTATATTCAGAACTACAGGGAAAACGAATAAACAACAAGTGTTTATTGTGAGCTGACCTTTTTTTATTAACTCATACACACTCTCTATGGAGGAACTCCTCATGCATGCATACACGGATACTGGGACATTTCCTTTATCCCAGTCGACCAAATTTTATATGTAAAATTTTTCAAATATTATAATAAATCTATTAATTAATTAATTTGTACAACCTGCAATAAACAAATTGGCTCAGAGTCAACTGGAGCAGATGAAACAACACACAAAAAAAACATGTTGAATAGGTTACAAATTTGATGTTGTTGATTATTTAAACACAATGTATCTTGTGGCACGTTCACCATACAATAATAATTCGACAAATAACCGTTACATTATAATGTCCGCAGGTCAATTAGTTGTTTTCTACCACCGCCACCACCACCGCTACACTTCTACTGCCAATATTATCAACAACATTTTCGTTATTTTCCGGAAGAATTTCCCATTAAATTTTATAAATTTTACAATAATGACTTAAGCAAAAAAGAGCAAAAAGGGAAAAAAGAGCATTTGGAAAATGATGAAGAAAAAATGCGTTTAAATATTCATGACGAGTAAAAATGCACCCAATTGGAAAAGTTGCCACAGGGAGTTTTGTACAGCTGTATGGCCTGAGGTTTAGCAATTCTCTTTTTGGAATTAATAACAAAAACATTAACTTAACTTAAACAAAAGAACTGAAATTGAAAAGTAGTGGGTTGTTTGGGTTTTTAATTAGTGAAATTTTATTTTGGCAATATTCTTGGCAGTAGCCTGTGGTAATAAAATATGTGTTGTTTTTCAAACGTTAATTGACAATTATTAAAATGCATTGTATTTTGTATAAACTTGGTTTAAAAATAAGTTTGTCAATATTGAACTATATAGTCTTACATTGTTGGTAATTTACGAAAGCCAATAAAAAACATTTTTATAATAGTATAAGTACATTCTAATGACTTTCACATTCTAATGACTTTCCGATTTGGTGTTTTAATATATATCGGGTATTTTTCTAAGTTGCATTAAAACTTTTGACCGCTGAGAATGTCAAACTTTGTTGATATTTCTGTTCAGTAAAGCTTGGAAAGTCATCATGAACCGTTAAACGCTGGAAGATCGCTTCCAAATTATGGAAATTTATTTTGAAACAAATAAATCTGTTCGCGAAGTTCATTTTCATTCGTCCAATTAAGAAAGCTCAATAAGCTAAATTGCCGTATGTGGTGAGAAAATAATCCTCAAACCGTTAAAGAATTACTATTACATCCATTAAATTGGACTGTTTGGTGCGGTTTACACGCTTTTTCGAAATGAGCAGAAAGCTGCAATTACGGTGAATGGAGATGAATTTTTATTTCTAAAAACTAATCAGCTAGGCATCCCCGACATCTGGTTCCAACAAGACGGTGGAATTTACCATACAGCACGTTAAACAATCGATTTATTGCAAAATCCATTTGGTGCCAACTTTTTTTCCAGACGTTTTCCTGATCACTGGCCACCTCATTCATGCGATTTAACGTCTAAGGATTTCTTTTTATGGGTCCTTGTTAACTCATGGGTTTATTACGACAAACCAATAACTTTTAAAGCATTGGAAGCCAATATTCGACCCACTTTGACGCCAGTTTGGAAAATGTAGTAAAAAAATTTAATTGATCGAATGGGCTTTGTAACTCGTAGCCGCGGTGGACTTATGCTGCAAATCTTATTTAAAAAAAAAAATTCATGAAATTAACTACCAGATTATAAGAAAAAAAATCATTCCAACAATATTATTAGCATATAAAGTTTTAATGCAGCTAAAAAATCACTCCTTCTATAAAAAAGACGAATATGTATTGGAAAAGCCAAGAGATTGCTTCAACTATTTGAGAAAATTTTACAATGTGAAAAGTTGAGGAAAAATTTTTAAAAATGCAATTTCCAGCTGGGTTATGTTGGTGTTTTTTAAATTATAAATGTCATATTTTTAATTAAATAGCCAGCTATTCTTGTAGTATCCCTGCGGGAAATTTGTGTCAATTGTTCCAACAAATTGGTCCTGGAATTTGTGAGAAGAGAACAATAACAAAAAGAAAGAACTCATGACCAGCGAAATCATTTAACTGGTATATGAAGAACCAAATGGTAGAAAAGTTATGAATTACAGTACAGTATTGTATTGAAATAATACTCCATTGCAGTAACTAATACTAAACATGTTCATTAAGCATAAATGTGTGACTTGTCAAATGGTGGCTGCTGGGTGTCAATTCATACCCTCTAATGACAACCCCATGCAATAGTGATAGATCCCGTTCATATAAAGTGTTAGAACTAGAACCGGTATCTGCCACCAAACAACCTATCACGGGACTACTTTAGTGCCAGTCCGCTTCCTCCTAGGGATGTCCATAATAACAAATTAAAATTCGTTTTTGTGCGAAAAAAGTTAAGTTTTCTTAAGAAAATAAAACACAGTGATAAGTTTTCTCTAGAAAATTAACCACAGTGATAGGTTTTCTTAAGAAAATTTATCCAGAAATAAGTTTTCCAAAAAAAATTTATCACAGTGATAAGTTTTATAAAGAACTTTTTTTCCAGTGATAAAATCTCTTAACATTATTTATCACAGTGACACAATTTTTAAGCAAAATGTATCACAGCGATAATTTTTTAAAGTAAAATTATCACGATAGGTTTTCTAGGGAAAATTTATCACAGTGACAAGTTTTCTAAAGAAACTTTATAACAGAAAAAAGTTTTCATAAGAATATGTATCACAGTGTTAAGATTTCTAAAGACAATTTATCAAAGCGATAGGTTTTCTAAATAAAATGTCATAGTGATAAGTTTTTTTATTAAAATATGTCATATAAATAAGTTCCCAAAGGACATTTACCACAATGATAAGATTGTTACAGAAACTTTATCGCCCTGATAAGTTTTCAAAGAAAATCCATCACAGTGATAAGCTTTCTTATGAAAATGTATCACAGTGATAAGTTTTCTTATGAAAATTTATCATAGTGATGAGTTTTCTTAAGTAAATTTAGGACAGTGATAAGCTTTCTAAAAAAATAAACACAGAGATTAATTTTTTAAGGAACATTAATCGCATTCATAAGTTGTCGAAAGAAATTTTATAACAGAAATAAGTTTGCTAAAGAAAATTTATCACAGTGATAATATCTCTTAACATTATTTATCATAGTGATACAATATTTAACCAAAATGTATCAAAGTGATAATTTTTCTAAAGTAAAGTTATCACAGCGGGAATTTTTCTAAAGAAAACTCATCACAGCGATAAGTTTTCTAAAGAAAATTTATCACATTTATAATGGTGATAAGTTTTCTTAAGAAAATTTCTAGCAGCGATAGGTTTTCTAGGGAAAATTTATCACAGTGACAAGTTTTCTAAATTTATCACTGCGATAATTTTTCTAAATAAAATGTATTATAGTGATAAGTTTTCTAATTCAAATTTATCATAGTAATAAGTTTCCAAAAAACATTTATCACAGTGATAAGTTTGCTAAAGAAACTAAAAGAAAATGTATCACAGTAAAGAGTTTTTTTAAGAAAATGTATGACAGTGATAAGCTTTCTAAAAAAATAAACACAGTGATAAGTTTTCTAAGGAACATTAATCGCACGCATAAGTTTTCTAAAGAAATTTTTTAAGAGAAAAAAGTTTTCATAAGAAAATTTATCACAGTGTTAAGATTTCTAAAGACAATTTAATACAGCGATAGTTTTTCTAAATAAAATGTATCATAGTGATAAGATTTCTTAGCATAATTTAATAAGTGTTCTAAATTAAACTTATCATAGTTTCCTAAAGGACATTTAAAAGTGTGCTAAAGAAACTTTATCACAGTGATAAGTTTTTAAAAAAAAATTAATAACAGTGAACCGTTTTCTGGAGAAAGTTTATCGCAGTAAGTTTTCTAATGGTAAAATGGATAAAGAAAATGTATCACAGTGATGAGTTTTCTAAACAAATTGTATCACAGTGATGAGTTTTCTCAAGAAACTTTATGAAAGTGATAAACTTTCTGAAAAAAATGACAAGGAAAATGTATCACAGTGATAAGTTTTCTAAAGGAAATTTTCCACAGCGACACTTTTTCTTAAGAAATTATTTAGAATTGATAAGTTTTGTAAAGAAAATGTAAAACAGTGATAAGTTTTCTAAAAAAATTTGCGTACAGTAAAAAGTTTTCTAAAGAAATATAATCGCAGTGGTAAGTTTATTAAGGCACTAACTGTGTAAAACGCAAAGCAACGCCAAAAATTACATCGAAAACCAAAACAAAGTCAAAAAATATATTACAGTTTTGTTGTTGCTTCATACAGAAATTCATATTGAATTTTTAAATTTCAAACGCTGCATATCTTGTGGCATTGACAATTTTAAAACGCAATAAGAATTTTTGTGGAAAACAACAACAGAATAGTAAAATATTCTTGATTTTATTTTTGCTCTCAATGTAATTTTTTGGCGTTTCGTTGCGTTTTACACAATAAGGGCCTAAAGAATATTTATTACAGTGTTAATTTATAATTTGCTTTTTATGGAAAACTTTGCTTGTTTAGCTTTTGATCAGAAGTTTTCCTCAGTGATTCTCTTTTTTAAGTGTTCAATTTGTTTCCAAGATTTCTTAGTACATACTAGGGTATTCATTGGGTTAACCGTTAATCGGTTAACCCTTATTATTTTATAAGGTCTCCTTAAAATATTGAAATAACTAATAAAATGTTTTACTATATTTTTGTTTGCTCGTTTTTCTTCAAGAATTGTTGTTTGTTATAATTTTTGTTTTTTTTACTAATAAACTCCAAATAATAAATGACTTATGCATTTTTATTTATTGAAATGACTCAATTTATAAAACAAAACTTTATTAATCGGCTAACCGATCAATAAAAAATTAACCAATTATTAACGGATTAAACCCATACCTCGGTTAATTAATCGAGCGATTAACCGATTAGCGCAAAAGTTCGATTAAATGAATACCCTTGTACATACAAATTATAAAATTCCTGGAAAAAAATTATTTTGAAAATATGTTTTCAAACAATCATTATAAATAACAAGCAATAATTCTTGGATAGTAAAAGTAGATAAAAACTTTTTATAAAATAGTGTAAACTACATTCCTCCGGACAACACCTACAAAAAATGTAAAGAAAAAATTATATTCAAATTTCTACATAAAAAGAATATAAAAATTTATGGAAACTGAAATCAGTATTATAAAAATTGCACACCATCTTTTGAGGACAGTCGCTGTAATAACCAGGAATGACAAAGAAAATTGCAATTAGAATTCAAAGACAATTAGAGCCTTGTGAGCGGCAGCAGCAATTTCTGCACCGGCAGTTCTTAGCCGGGCAATCACTTGAGTTGGCTGGCTGGTCGCTAGTCTAGTTGGCTGGCAGTCATCATTTATGAAACTGAGAAACTTAACAAGCCAATAACAATAAGAATTCAAACGAAGTCACCAAAAAATGTCAACAATGCAGCAGAAGTTGGTTTATAAGATCTCTGGCAAAAAAAAAAAAGAAAAAAAATCAAGAATACAAAATAAAAGTACTGCAGTGTAAATGCAATTGGATTTTTTATTCGCTCGGTTTCCTACAACAGCCATGTTAGTTGTTGATTGTTTAAAGCCAAGTTAACAAAAAGCAAATTAAAACTTTGGTGGAGGTCGTCACAGGAAGTGAAATGAACATTTGTCTGTCTGTCTGTTTACTTTGCTTTGGATTTTTCTGTTCCCTTTTAATACAACAGCAAAGTCAAAGCGGTTCCTTCTTATTAAGTTTATAAAAAAAGAAGAGATCAAGTGAAAAATTGAACTAACTACAGACCAAAAACGCTGGACAGACATTCAGAGATACAAGAAAAAAAGAGTAAATGAAAAAAATAAACAAAAATTGTCGCCAATATACGAAATGTGCTCAAACATAAAAGCACAAGTAGTTATCGACCCAAAGCAAAGCGGCAAGTGGAATAGACTGGAATACAAAAATAAAAATTAAAAAAATAGCAATTCTGTAAAATGAAAGAAAAATTACTAAATAAAAAAACCTTAACGAACTTAAACAAATCGAAGCCAAAGAAATTAAATTGTCCCCCTGCCAGATTACTAGGTAAGCAGTGGTGGACCGCTTTACGGTGTTGTTTAACGAGTTGGGCGCATTACGGGTAGGCAAAATTGAACAAGCTGTAAATGTGGTTGTGTATTGTTTATAAATACAGACATACACACCGCTATAAATACTTACGATTATTTAAAGTACAGGGTGTTTTGCAAAATTAATGAGTTTCAGGCTTTCACATTTTTTCCAATATTACACAGAAAAAAGTGTTTTATCAATTTAAAAAAATGGTTTAAAAAGTATTTAAATTTAATTAATGTGATAATTGAATCAATTATTTTTTAAGTTGAAAGAAAATTAAAAATTTAATTTTGATTTAATTAACATTTTAATTGTTTTGAAATAAATTTTCAATTAAGATTTTAATTATATAACAAACAATCTTAATAGAAATTTTTCGTTTGAAATAAAATAATTTAAACATGTAGACTTTTTGTTGGGAATTGTCAATATTTATTTAAATAAATTAACACATTGTTTGAAATGGCAAAGTTTTTTGATCATTTTTTTAATTAAAATTAGATATATTATTTATTGAAAAAAAATTTTCAAAATTTTACAATTTTTAGTAGTCAATATAATCATTTTGGTAAAAGGTGCAAAATCAACAAATTGTTTGCTTGATATTATGAATTTGGTATAAATTTGGTGATTGGAGAAATTTAATAATTTTTTCTGTGTAATTTTTGGTTTTAATCTCTTGTTGTGATATAATATAAACTTTTAGGTTTTTTAAATTTTAGCGTTTTCTTGTATAAGCGCTTTTTTGCTAAATGTATGTTAGTCTTTGAAGTATTACTTTTTCTATTTTGGTGTTTAATTTTTATAGCATCCGCCACCAGGCCTGTCAGATGTGGCGATTTCTCGTCAAACATGGCGATTTTCAAACTTGTTTGGCGAACTAGTTTTCCATTGGGCGACATGGCAATTTATAAAATAGTTGACGAATTTGATGCCTATTTTTGATAAGCCATAAATTTTGTTTTGAAATTCGTTAAATTCAATACGAAGAAATAATAATTTTTTATTCTAGTATTTCAGTATATGAAATTTGATACATTCATATGTATGACCAGTATTTAAAACTAAATTATGTTGAAATGGCTGATGAAGATAATGAAAAATCTTTGAGAATTTTTTTTTACACTTAAATGTGCTCTTGAAAGAATTAAAAAGTAGAATTTTTTAAAAAATTAATATAATTAAAGTTTATGAACATTTGTCCATTATAAAATGTGACATATTATCACAGATTAAGTTCGTTGTTGTTAAAGATATTGTAAAGAGTTTTATGAATCCTACAGTACCTTTGGATGTTAATGAAACACAATGGAAAAAATACCGTTTATTAAAATAGAATTTGAATGATGTTATTCAATCTAATTTAAATCAGTTCAGACCAACAATTTATAGCTACAAGGATAAGGCAGGTACGTAGCATTTTAAGGAACTTGCATTTGCGGTTCTTTATATGCTGGTTATTACAACTAGTAATGCCTGTCTTGAAATAATGAACTCCACTAACAATTCGCCATCGAAGTAGAATGCGATATGAAGTTTTCGATATGTTTTTCCGAGTTAAAAGTTATATGAATCTAAATAGTACATGTTGTATTTCTTTTGCACCTTCCCAATGCATTTCAAAAATGTAGACAAAAAGGGAGCCTTCTCGGTGAAGTATATAGCGTTTTAGATGTATAATAGAACTGCAACTACTTACAAATGTATTGTATATCCAATATTTGTTAAATACTTACCGCAAAAATAATTTAAACAATGCTCCTTTTTTGTGTTTACTAATCATTTTTACTTTGTTCTAAATAAAAATTAAACAAAAAATATATCATGGCGACTTTTTTTAAATTTTTGGCGGATTTTTTTTGGGATTTATAAAAAAATATTTTTAATTATAGAAACTCAAAACTAACGTTTATTATTTTTAATTATTCTAAAAATACATATATTATTGTCAAAAACTAAAAAAATAAATTCCTTGACGAATTTTGACATTGAACTTGGCGAAAGAGTTCAAAATCAATCTGTCAACCCTGTCCGCCACCACTAGTGGTGAATGAGGGTATACTAAGTTTGTCATTCCGCGTGAAACTTTTTTGTTATACATCTAAGACCCCATAAAGTATATATATTCTGGCTCCTGGAATAATTCTTAGTCGATTTAGCCATGTCCGTCTGTCTGTACGTCTGTCCGTCTGTTAAAAACACGATCACTTTCGAAAAAGAAAACAACAAACTTTGTCTCAAACTGCTTGTAGTTGTCCTCAGCTTTGGATTGAAATCCAGCAACATCGGTTCAGTAGGATCAAAACTATGAACCAAAATGTGAAACCACCACCCTAAAAAATTGATAATGTGCGGAATGATATTGAATTTTGCACAAACTCGTTTTATACGACTGCAAATCATACTGTTAAATTTCGTGAAGATCTGTCTATAATTGGCCATATGCCCCAAATAAACCCTACTTGCGGAAAACAGCTTAGTACGCCTAAAACCATAATAAATAACGCTATCATACTAAAATTTGGTATGTCACAGTTTTATAGGACCAGAAATCACACGGTAAAATTTTTATTTCATTGCAATCGGTGCACAACTTTGGATTGTATTCACAATTTATCCATAAAAAAAACATATTTTAATGTATATTGTTTTTTTTTTTTTTTTTTTTGTTCACACATAAACATTAAAATACGTTTTTTTATGGAAATCGCAATTTTTATCAATTCGGTAAATTGTGAACACAATCAAAAGTTGTGCACCGATTGCAATGAAATAAAGCTCATTTCATTCGAAATATGTTGAACTAAATGCTTTTAGACCCAAACTGTGACTTTTGTTGCACATTTATTTTTTATGAATTTTTAAAGAACAAAAAAATTTTTTTTTTCTTAAATTTTTATTTGTTTTTTTAAAAACTTCAACGATATCTCTGAAATTACTGGCCAAATTTAAAACAATGTTAGAACGTCTTAAAGATAATATTGTTAGCGAATTTCGGTTTTTTTTCTTAAGGGAATATGATGCACCATTTTCATGTTATTTCAATATATGTGCTGAAAGTACCTTAATTTTGGACATAACGGTATATCTCTAAAACTGGAGCTGATAGAGAGAAATGAAGGTTAGATTTGGAATCAGCGACCTCAAATTAGTAAAAAAAAATTAAACAACGTTCCAGGCCGCAAAATGGCTGTTCCGCAGTGTAATTTAATATAGGTTTAAACCGCAACCAATTTTAATACTGACGTTTGGTTTTATTCGGATTAATTAATAATATATATATATATATATATATAAAAAATATATGATATCTATATATATATATATATATATATATAGATATCATATAGAGCCCACTAGGTGGAGGGCATCAAAGATTCGGTACAGCCGAATATTGCACTCTAACTTTTTTTTATAAGCGATTTTTTGTGAAATTCATATTTTCTTGCTTTTCTTCGATTGGATTTAAGTTTAGAAATTGTTCGATTTTTGTTTTTCTGAAGGGATTAGTCTACTTTTATTATTTAATTTAATTTGTCTTAAAATTTCTTGGATCAATGGGACTTTTTATAAGCTTTTTTATATTTCACCGATTTTATTTATTTTTTTGCTGTCAGCTGGGATATTCATTCTTTGACGATTTTTCCAATTTCAAAAACTTTTTACAGTTTAAAGATTATTATCAAAAACGGAATATATGAGATTTCAGCAATTTTGTCGGCTTATAAATTATTTTTTTATAATTTTAATTTGTTTAGATATGTATATGGCCATATCTATGACATCGTACGCGACATTTGTTCGCCTTCAGAGAGGTTAAGATTTTGCAAAATAGTTGTAACTGATAAATAATTTTGTTATTATATTTCATTTAGAGGGTACTTTAGTTGAGAACAAAAAAATATTATATTCAAAACTTTTTTGTCAAGAGTATAAAGACAAATAGGTGCATATCGTGGGTGGCATAAAACGAAAGTGATTTGGGGTGAATGGTAATTTATGCAAATTGTGGCAGGTGTTTTTTTTTCGTTTGTTACACAAAATATTTTTCCTTTATAATGCGTAATTTAAAAAATTTGTTTGGATAATTTTAAAATGAACAAAATTTTATATCGGGTGTGACATATAAAGATATAAAATATATGTACAGAAAAACTTAAAACAAGCAAGTAAGAAAGTGTAGTCGGTTAAGCCCGACCATATTCTAGCCTCGCAACAGAATTTAAAAAAATGTTTAAAGAGTGTACTGGTGTACAATATATGGAGCCCATGGGCAGTCATGGAACCGCCAGAACATAATTATGTTATGAGGTTAAGATTCGTGCAAAAGTTTTCTGTACCGAATATTATTTCGATATCTTCACCCATATGAGATTTGCTTGCCTTCAAGTTATTTTAGCAAGGGGGTTTATATGGGACCTATGGTTAATTATGGACTATCAGTACAAAGATTTGTAGCTATGTAGACATTGTAGCTATTCTAGAAATTATTGTCGCCAAATGTTATACCAATTTATTGGATGTGATGGCATTAAATGAGAAGAATAAGTATGGGAGCTATGGTTAAATATGGACCAAGTCCAATGAAATTTAATAAGATGAATAATGTTGGACCTAAATATCAACTAATAAGATTATAATTTAGTTGTATTTCTAGTACTTACAATATCGTACGTTACAACCTTTAAAAAGCTTATAACATTTTTATTATACCAATTTAAATAAAATTAGTATCAAATAGATATTGGGAATTATTTCTTTTTCATAAGCAACTTTATTATATTCAACATTTTTTATTTTTCGAATTTATTCTATGAGTCTGGTAGTGTATAAAGTCATTCATAAAAAAAAAATTTAAGGAATAGAGCTATTACAAAAAGCTTTATAAAATACATAACTGAAATTTAACTCATAGAATAAATTCGAAAAGTAAAAAATGTTGAATAAAATTAGTATCATTATTTGATGCTACAAATATCAAATACAAATGACGAAGATAAAAGAAGTTTTTGCACCACATACGTGATATTAGAATAGAATCTGAAGCAGACCAAAAAATATACCGCTTATCGAACTATCGGCCATGTTCTAGAAACCGAAATCACGTGAAATTGAAATCGAACAAATTTTGAAAATTCCCCGTGTTCAAAGTTCATAAAAATATTTCCTTGTATATACCTCATACTTTGAGAACCACTTTTCTCTACATAAACTACTTTTAAAATCATGACTACGTTAATTTTTACAAAAATTCAATTGAAAATCTGCATTTATTTAAATTTCACGTGATTTCGATTTCCAGAACATGGCCGTATATATTGGGTTTTTCATCATAGATCTGGTTTTAATTTTAATCACCAGGAAAATTAAAATAGTTGATTGCAATTTCGTAAAATGAATGAAAGATATAGTCAGTTTAAGCTTTTATTTTTTTGCATAGTAAAGTTTGAGGGTTTTTTCTTTCATCCATATTTAAAAAAAATATTTACAAGGGTTTTTATTTTTTGAGTGGTTGACATTCTCATGGAAATATGTATGTATATAAAAACTCGCCAAAATCTCTTTTTTTAAATAGAACAGAAATTTTTATTTTATTTTTCAAAAATAATTTATTTTTATTGTGGCGTTTTTTTATTTAAGGCCATATTTAAAGATATTTAAATTTTATGTTAATAACACTGTACAACCAAATCAAATTTTTTCAAAATAAAAATTTTTGCCAACTTATTCTGGAAGAGGGATGTAAAAAAAGATATATGATTACATCTGAAACTAATCTTGCACCCTTATGTAGTAAAAAAAACGTAGAAAATCGTGTGATACTTGGGTTTTTGGTATAAAGTGTCTTGAGAAGATTTATTCAGAACATTACAGGCAACATTTTGTTGGTATTCATTAACCCTCTAACTCTTCAGGAAATGTGTGCTTTTGCAATTAAAAAAAAAAAAAAAAAAAAATCACATTTAAAACAGGTATGTATGCAGTTGAAATATTTTCCGAAAATATTTGCCATGAAATTCTACTTTAGGTCTCCCAACACACTTAAATCGAAAATTCAATGGTTTTTTGAATTTTATTTTTTTTTTTTTGGTTAATGTATACCAACAAAATGTTGCTTGTAATGTTCTGAATAAATCTTCTGAAGACACTATATACCAAAAACATAAGTAGCACACGATTTTCTACGTTTTTTACTATACAAGAGTGCAACTTTAAATATGCCGTAAAATGAGTTTCAGATGTAAACTTTTAAAACGCCGATACCCGGTTATAATTTTTAGTTCCCTCTACAAGAATCAGTTGCCAGAACACAAACTATATATAGATAGCTTGACAGCTGACACAATGGCCGTCAGTTAAAAAAGTGTTGCCAGCTTAACGTTTTCATGATTTTCAATGTTTTTTTATTTAGATTTAATAAGTTTTTATTTTGGTTTCATTTAAAGAATTTCCTTAATTTGCAGGTTTCTTCTAATTTTTATGTTATTATAAATTTAAAACTTTTTTTAATTTCTTCTTTTTTTATTCTGACGAATTTTTTTTTTAATTAAAACTTTTCTTTTTTATGTTTATTTTTAAAATATCAGTATTTTATTTTTGACATAACCTGTGACTTGATTTTGGCGATTGTTTTTAAAAACCATAAATAGTTTTTTATGATGTTTTTAGGTTTCTTTTAAAGTTGTCACAGAGTTTTCCGCTTAGAGCGACATTTTGCGATTATAACTTCTGTTTTTTGTAATATATTCAGTTTTTCAAATTTTGCCGATTTTCAATATATTTCGGGATTTTTATTTTATAAAATTTTTTAAGTAAGTGAGTTTTTTTGTATTTAAAACCTTTTTAGGTTTAATTTCAATTTGTCTTATTTTTCTGAACATCTTTTACAGGATTCATTTTTCTTTTGATCCATTATACTGCCCTGGCGTTTATTAAGGGGTTTTTAAAGAGAAAAGTAAAAGAAATTTTCACTTTGGTGTTTTTTAAAGCTTTTTGATATATTGCGATATACGTTATTAGAAGTTTGTTTCTTTCTGTTGTTTGATCTGACGATATTTTATTAAATTAGCGATTTTTTTAGTTTTAAGCGATTTTCTTTAATATTCGATGAATTTGATTAAATTTTGTGATTTAACTATAATAACCAAAATAAAATCAAAACGAAAGAGTCCCATTTGTTCAAACCTCATTCAATAATGGCATAATGTGACTGCATTTTATTGGCAAAGTTATGAAGGTACATTTGTAAAATTACTTAAAAGTTTCAAGGGCTTTCAGAAAATAAATTTCAACAGCCTCGTACTGACTT
Source organism: Pollenia amentaria (assembly GCA_943735925.1). Classification (NCBI taxonomy): domain Eukaryota; kingdom Metazoa; phylum Arthropoda; class Insecta; order Diptera; family Polleniidae; genus Pollenia; species Pollenia amentaria. The sequence goes on along the minus strand of OX031009.1, from coordinate 201,737,955 downwards.
TCACCACCTTTTGCAACCTCCTTTTTAAACCTAGATTTTTTTGTTTGTATGTATTTAATGAAACAAACGAAGAGTTGAAAAAATGTTTGTGGTTTAAATGAACCAACTATAAAAACAACAACAAATAGTACAACCAACAGCAGAAGCATCAGCAGCAGCAATACCAGTACCAGTAACAATGAGGAATAAACTTTACCGCAGAAACCACAATTAAGAAACGGACCATTTAAAGAACCACCAAGAGGCATTAGTTGCATACCGAAAACCCATTCACAGAATTACTTGCCATTTGTAAATTGTTGACAATTTATGCATATGGAAAAAAGAGGACTTCATATACGGGCTCATGCCACTGTGACTTCTTGAAGCAGCCTCCTGTTCAAACACTCTCTTCTAACCTGTGGCCTTCTGGTCTTCTAGAAATTAACTGTTAAATTTATAAGCTTTTTAGTGCAATTGCTAACTTTTTTTTTAAATTCCTAAGGAAATTTCTTTAAACTCCAGGGGAATTTATGCCTTTTGAAACATACAAAAATGTTTTTTACAATTTTTTAGAAACTTTTATAAGGAAAACACATGTCTTTTCATAAAATGTGTGATACAACTGTAACCAGAAGGGCGAAATACAATTTGTTTTAATATCGTCTTCACATTTTGATTTTGTGTAAATGAGTTTGTTGGTTTTTTGTTTTGACTCAAATAATGTCTTAACGCCTTTTTCTTGTTGGTTTAGGGTTTTAATTAAATTTTGTAAAAAAAAAACAATATTCAAAAACATCTTGGTTTTACGCAAATCATTATATTGGGGTTGTAAATGAGTGTTTTCGTTCTGAAATTAAAGTTTAAATATATAAGAGATTTTTTTACGCTACTACTTTTATTACTTTTTATACCCTTTACCGAACGTAAAAGGGTATATATAAGATTGTCATTCCGTTCGAAAATTGTACAATAATGATCTTATAAGTATATATATTCCGACTCCTTAAGCGTTTTAACGATGTTCGTCTATCATTCTGACCGTCTGTCTGTTGAAATGTGTTTTCCGATGACATCAGATTTGATGTGCACTTGGTTGGTATATATTTATGTCACATATGCTCCGTTTTATTTTGATACATTCGGCCTGATCGGTCCACAAATGGCTGAGATATGAGCACGACTGCCTCTAATTTTACCCATTAATTCCTTGTTGTTGTTTTTTTTTTTTGTATATCTGGAGAACGGCAAGAGTCAAATTATCCAAATTAGGCACAAGATGTGGGCGGGACTGGTGAAGTGGGTGTGGTACCTGCCATATAAAGACATTATAGATTTCTGTAAATCTGGAAAACGCCAAGAGCAAAAGTTTCCAAATTGGTTATAAGCGTCTTGGTTATCAATAGATAACAACGTAAAAAATGAGGGCGGGAGTGGAGTAGTGGGCGTGTTACACATAGATGAGTAATCAAAACACCTCTCTAAAAGTATGGGCGGGATTGGAGAAGTGGGTGTGGCACCTACCATGCAAAACCGTTATCGACTTCTGTGTGTCTGGAGAACTGCAAGAAGCAAATATTCCAATTTAGGTACAAGCATCTTGGTTATCAATACACAATATTCCCGAAAATAACTTTTGATAACAGTTCTACAATTTTAATTTATTTTATTTTAAACGAAAAAAGTCAATTAAGATTGTTTTGTTATTTAATTACAATTTTATTTCAAAGCAACTAAAATGTTAATTAAATCAATATTAAATTTTTAATTTTCTTTCAGCTAAAAAAATAATTTAAAAAATTTTTTTAATTGATAAAAAAACTACTGATATTTTTTTCTGTTAGTATATACATTAGGGTGGGTCAAAAAAATTTTTTTGCTCGTAACGACTTCTAATAGCGTAAATATGTTGTATATTTGTCTGCATTACACCTCTGTAAAATATTATTAATTTATTTTTAGTTTAAGAGCCCGCGCTTTGATCTTCATTTTGTTAAATTTGTTATATAACAGCAAAAGCGTATTACTGCATCCTAACGATTTTTAAGTTCTCGAGGATTCAGACACAAGCAACTCAATCATTGAAAAGTATATATTCTTCCGGGAAATATTTTTGATAGAATACATATAAAATAATGCACAGTAAAAAGATCAGTTTGGGTTTACTACGCGGGCAGTGAAGTTGTGTGCTTATTTTTTTATTTGGACTGTTTTAACTTCTAACCATTATTATGGCAACCAGAAGCCAAGATTATTTCTGCACGAGATTCAAAAATGTTGAAGATATCAATGATAATGTTTTACCAACTTACGAATATGTTACGAAATACTATGATTGGAATAGGGAGCAACTAGAAATAACAAGGAATACTACCAAAGAACCATCGTTTTTAGATATTGCAAAACTTGTAGCTCAAAGGATAGATGCGTTTGGAGAAAATCGTCTCTTCCTACAGTGTCAAATACAATAGGCATACAAGTAATAAACGGTTATCCTAAAAATTACAAAAATCTCATAAAGTCGGTGAAAAAATGTCCGTTTATTAGAAGAAAATTTTCTCCGACGTAGCAGAGTTTTGTTTCATATTTGTTCCTGTAGATGTAAACAAATTAAGCTTTTTTGATATCCAAGGCAATATAAGGAACCCAAAGAAGAGCAGTAGTTTTTGAGTGAGATGCGAGGGCGAGAAAAATGCGTATTCGAGATCTTCTAACTAAATTGCAAAAAAGAGCAGCCCAAGCCCCTAATACAGAAAAAAAACGTAAATAAAAGTCACGACAAAATATACTTAAAACAGCAGGAGTTATCTGTAAGTAATTCCAGTGCTTCTTGTGACGACTCTTTTAATTTACCTTCCACGTCAAGGGCAGAACAAAAAATTTAGTTTGCGTATATTGTCAAAAACTTGTAACCGTTACAGTGTTTCCGATAGCGCAGCGGCTGCTATTGCTTCGTCTGTATTGCAAGATATCTCTCCTAACAGTGAACCAATTGATAAATCAAAAATAAGACGGGAAAGAAAAAAAGTACGTAATAAATGTACTCAAGACCAGAAGCAGCTATACCTACTAGCTTTATACTTTGACGGCCGAAAAGATAAGACGCTTAATATTATTTAAAAGGGAGCTAGAAAATATAGACAAATACTGATTGAGGAAGATGTATTTGTTAAGGAGCCAGATTCAGTGTATGTTGGCTATGCAACAACAGATCGAAGTACTTCTAAAAATATTGAAATGTCAATTATTGCCCTTCCTTTGTCTCAAGAAATCAATAATGAGAATTTGATGGCAATTGGTTGTGATAGTACAGTCACTAACACTGGGAAATTTAACGGAGTAATAAGAGTATTGGCAGAAAGACTTCAGCGCCCACTGCAATGGATTATTAACATTTGAACGAATTGCCATCAAAACATCTATTTAACAAGCTATAAGTTGTTACCAAGGGATCATATTCGCAGAACTGGCAGCCAGACGTGCTCATGAAGCACGAAGCTCACCTCATACCCGAAAGCAACCTCGCGTCTTTGAGGCCCCTTCTATCAATTTGGACGGAAGTAACCGCTTTGAAGTTATAAATTGGAATTAAAAGTTTTTCGATCCACCAATTCTTCGGAACATCACTACTGAATAAGAAGTGACAATCTAATTTTTTGAAATGCCCAGATTTGACAGTATATTGTGACCAAAAAATAACTAATAAAATTTCCTGTTTTTATTGTTTTATGTTGTATAGGAACTAAAGTTTTATTTTTTTTTATGTGTTATTAAAAATGTGCTCAGTTTTAATTAATAATAAATAATTTATAGTAAATAAAATATTGAAATTTATAAATGGCTTTTTTTTAAATACTTAATTCTTAGGAGCTCCGGCACGGGCTCAAGATGTGACTTTTTTAAATTTTTTTTTAACATTTTTTATTTGTATTAACGTAAGATAACAAAATATTGCTATTAGAATATGATTAGAGAAGTTTTATTTTTTCTCATACATCAGTGACCCACCCTTATATACATATAACACTTTTTAATGTTACCTTTAACCACTCTAATGGCGATTTCTTTTCTGAGAAAAATGTTGCATAAATGGTACATGCTCTACACAAAAGAGATAGAGCATGTACCATTTATGCAACATATTTCTCAGAAAAGAAATCGCCATAAGAGTTACATGCTGTACAACTTCCAACGAACAAAATTAGCTGCTTTTATTTACAACTATTACACTTTTATTATAATTTTAGATGGAGCGACCAGGAAGCTGTTCGATTTATATTAAAATTATATGTTCGAAGTCTGTCCACTAAAAAAATGTTATGACAAAAAAGGATATGTGGGCCAGTGTAGCATAAGATATTTCAGAAAAAAAAAAAAAAAAAAAACAGCCAAGAAGTGCAAAGAAACACACAAAACTATTTAAAGGCGAAAAAACTTAGTCGCAGACAATAATAAAACGCGATCGAATTTGAGGATTATCTCTCAAAAATGAATTTGAGGGATGAATCCATTGAACCAGAAATTCTGCTAGTGATTGCATAAAAGCTTATTAACACGAAAAAACTGAACCAAAACCAAGAAAAAGGAGTAAGAATATTCAGTGTGTGGTATAAAAAACTTATCCAAGAAGACCCTTTCAAAATTGTTATCTCAATACTTTTCGGTAGGACCTTCATTTAAATGAAAACAACTTTCTCCCCTAACCAATAATAAACTTTTCTTTGCTGACTCTTATCATTGCCTTGGGTTAAATGATGTTAAACTAGATACTAAATTGTCTAATCTATAATCAATATTAACACTATATTTGCCAAACGAATGTTTGTTATTAAGAACAAAAGGAATTAAAGCAAAAAGTTAACAAAAATGAAAAACAAAAACATCTAAAAGGTTTAATTACTACTAAAGTGTGGAACATGTTTATGGAAATTATTCTCACATTTTAACAAAGATTAATGATGGTTCTTCAATGTCATGGTTAAATAGATAAAACAAATTTTGAATGCTTGAAAAAAGGTGGTGAGCATATACTTATTAATTTTTTTCCAATTATTAAAGAAATTTAAGACGGACGAGTTTTGAAGATAAAGGTAGAGAAAATAATCAATATAATTTCGATTTGGAATATTGGGTTGATAACAAAACTTAAAGCGGATGGATTTCTTCAAATTTTTATAATGTCGGGTACGCGAAGAAAGATTCAAGCAAAAAAAAAAAAATTACTACTTCAGCACTGTAAAGCAGTAAAACGGGTTCCAGCTTTTAAGCGAAGTAGTCATATACTAAAATTGCTATCTGTATGTTGGTATCCAGGCCATGTTGGTAAATTTCCAAATTTAAAATCGCGAATTTATAAATCCAGAATCGCTAACTGAAACATCTTTGCATAGCCGGCCCCTTGGTCGGGCGTAAGGATTTGCGAAAACTAAAACTTTTTGTATGGCCCGCCTTCGGTCGGGCGCAAGGTTTTTTCTCTATGTTACAACAAATACCGGCTTCGCTAACTAAAGCATCCCTCTATAGATGGCCTTCGGACGGTCGCTAGGACTTTCTCCTCTATGCACCGGCTTCGGTAACTAAAGCATCTAAATTCGGGATTTGATATCTGCTTCTTAAATTTAGGATTTGAAAATTCGGGACTTAGAGATTCAGAATTCTGAAATTAAGGATTAAAAAAAATTCGATATTTTGAAATTCGGGATTTTATTACTATCGCGTCCAGAGTCTGGACTACAGACACGCAGGGGTAAGTAGGCGCATTTTGTCTTCAAACTTTTAAAATCACTGAGCAGGCAGGCCATATAATACCTTATAATGTTATGCAATTAAGATTAATGTAAAAGTTGTTTGTGCCGAATGTTATTTAGATATCTTCATCAATGTGAGGACTGTTTTGCTTTAAGTTATTTTAGGAAAGGGGTTTAGATGGGACCTATGGTCATTTCTGCACCAAATAACACAATATTTAGGCATAGGGGCTATCGTCAAAGTTACTCGCTTTGGGCGTTGATTTCAAGACCATTTGCCTTTGTCCACAAATAAATTCTATTTAGTTCTTTATTCGAAGTAATGACACACTGATCCAGCGATGCTTCATTACAACTGTGGTGCGATTCACTAACATTTAACGAATCGCCAATCGTAATTTTTATCGACATGTATATTCGCTTGCAGTAACGATAGTGTGATTCTGTAATTTATATTTAACGATTGTAAACAGCTGTAGTTTTTGTTACATCCCTGTCTACAAAATGTTAAAATAAACGAAAAACACAAAAAAAAATAAAGAAAAAACAAATGAAATTCTGCTTAATTTACTGTTTATATATTTTATTTTGTGAATTTTACATTTAGAATTTTGTTTTTGTTCATAATTTGCTTTTTTTGTACAGTTTGAACTTAGAATTTGGTTTTTGTTCATTTATATATACATATATATGTATGTATGTAGTATGTATGTAAGAAGTCAGGCTTCAGCCACTTTCAACATAAAATACACTTTACCGATTAAATAAACACGACGTAAATAATTGTCGTTAAGATAAAGAAAAGAACTGCTTAAAGTAACAGGTGACTTTAATCGACAGCGAATATCCTTAAAAAAGTTTCTGCATATTAAATTCGATCAATTTTCTTAATATATATTTTAACGATAAAAAAAGTTAGTGAATCGCACTACTGATGTAGAGTTGAACGTCATCTGCATACATTCTTATCCCACGTTGCAAACAAAGGTGGACCTAAAATTGATCTCGGGGGAACACAGCTTGTAACAAGTAGTGATTCTGAAATCTTGGACGTGGTTTGGACATACTGATATCTATTACTAAGATATTTTGACAAAAGGCAAATTGAAAATTTTTTTTTCCAATTTAAGGCACAATATGCCATGGGATGGATTCCATTAACTCCTACAGCATTAGATTTTATGGATAAACAGCTTAACAATACGTCACATTGATCTACAGATGTGAAAAAGAATTTGTTGTTCTCAGAAACGTTATCAGAATTATTATTATTAATGTAGAAGTTGCGATCAGCTTCATTCATTAGGATATTCAGAAAAGTTTTATTTACAACATCAACATCAATTGTACACGATTCCTGAGTTATTGCTTTACCGAAACCAATTTCACGAATAGCTGTCTTTTTAGACCCCAGAGCCAAACTGCCAGATTTGACGATTTATCGTCATTTTGACGCTTTTTAGGAACAAAAATGGTCTATTGACGATAGGACGATTTATACCCTAAATTTGTCGATTTTTCAAATGACGAATTTTGTTAAAATTTAAAAATATTTTTAATATTGGGTACGTTTAAATTAATAAAATAAATAAATAAATAATTTTTTTATTGTGTGACTATTATTTTTGTGGAGTATTTGACAATTTTTTGGACCACATCTACTATATTGAAGTATGTATATATAAACATTTGAAATCAGTGATGCATTTACGAACGTACCCATTATTTCACATTTTATTTAAGCATCTTTGATAATTTGATTTATCTTCATTATTTGATTGGCAGCAATTTCCATGTCTGAGCTGTTCATCATATAAAATACGATTTTTTTTTAGCACGATGCATAATAGGTTTGAGAGTTCTATACTATAGATTACTTAGTACTTTACTACAGACATTTTACAGCCACTCTCTTTAGTCTGGGTTCACATTATAAAACTTTTCTTTCAGAAAGTTTGATTTTATTGGTGTTTACCAGACTTAAGTTCTTAAGCAGGATTTTCGACGTGAAAAGTAGGTGTTTGATATTTCTTGGTTTTAGTTAATTTTCTTACTTTTCTTATGAATGCCAATACTTTTGAATAATTTTTGGTTGTGTTAGTTCATTAATAAGTGTCTAAGCGAACATTTTTATTTAATTTAAAATTGCATGAGCAACGGAAACTAAAAATAATACTTAATTTTCAAAACTTATTAAAAGTTAGTGGCCTTTCCAATGACGATTTATGGGACGATTTAGCTTAGTCAATTTAACGATTTTTACGATTTTTTCCTCAAAACTTGCCGATTTCGACCAATTTTATCTGGCAGCTATGCCCAGAGCACACGAGAACTTATTGGCGTAAAAAGCTGATCATCCACTGAAATTAAATTTCTTTCATTTAATTTTCCGTAGCGGGTTACTTTTAAGTAGCGGGTTCATGTAAATAAAAAAAGAATTTCAATAAGTACGTAAAGCATTTATCTAATGTATGCTTTAAACTTACACAGCTGTACGACGTCTATATCTCTTTTTACATTTCTAAGTTATATATTTGTTCAAGAAATGAATTTGTTGTCTTGTTGTTATCACTGAAAAATGGAATAAAAATATTTGTTTTAACGGGTAGTTAAGGGCCCATGTTGAATGTGAACCACACCTAAACGTCAAGTTTTCTTCTGCATTTCATTTGACATTCAGACTAACTCAATTTAAACCATTGAAAGATACACAATCAAGCAACGCGTTAAAGTTATTAAGGCCTATTATGAAAATGGGCGTTCAAATCAAAATGCATTTTGTGTACCTTTGTGATTTTTTTAATCAGCAAAATCGACCTCTGTGGATTTGGTAGCAAGCAGAATTGCCGCATTTGGGCGAATGATAATCCAAGAGTGATTGTCGAAAAACCAATGCACCCACAAAGAGTGACTGTTTGGTGCGGTTTATGGGCTGGCGGCATCATCGGGGCCGTATTTTTTCCAAAATGAGGCCTTTCAGGCAGTAACTGTGAATGGTGTTCGCTATCGTAAGATGATAACGAACTTTTTATGGCCCGAATTGGAAGATATGGATGTGGACGATATGTGGTTTCAACAGGACGGTGCCACTTGCCACACAACTAACGAAACAATGGCTCTTTTGCGCGACAAATTCAGTGGCCGTTTTATCTCACGTGGTGGCGATTTCAATTGGTCGCCAATATCATGTTATTTGACACCGTTGGACTTCTTTCTTTGGGGTTATTTGAAAGAAAAGGTGTACGTCGATAAGCCAGCAACAATTTAAAAGCTGAAGGATGAGATAATTCGGCACATTAACGGCATAGAACCTCATAGAACAATTATGCCTCAGCATCATCGAAATTTGAACCATCGAATTGAAGTGTGCCTCCCAAGTCGCGGTGGCCAAATGGCCCATAATTTGTTCCATACATAATTGAACCATACCATTATTATCATAATAAAAAGAAATGACAATAATTACCTTAATAATTTGTGTTTTATTCAAAATCAACATCGGCCCTTAAAATTTAACCAGCCTTTATATAAATCGCATTAATTTAAGAAATATTTCAAGATTTAACTTTTGACAAAAAAAAAACAAATAAGCGTAGTATTTTTTTATTGTTCCCCTGGCAGCACTGGTATGTATGAAGATCACGTCTGCAACAGCTTTTGATTCTGCGCTGCCAAACTGTTTATATAGTAACAACTTAATTTTAATTTATTTATTTATTTCGAAATATAAGTTAATAACACGAAATTAAAGAAAAAGCGGAAAAAGCTAAATGCATTGTTAAAATAAGCTGAAAAAAGCTAAATGCTAAATGAAATATTTCAAGCTAAACATGATAAAACAAAGCTAAATTTAGCTCGAAAAAAGGTAATATGGCCACACTGGTGGTATATAATATTTCTGACAGGAAGCTTCGTCTAACTTCTTTACAATCTACGAAGATTTCCTAACTGAATTTCTAATTTTCTAGACACCAAAAAGGAACAATTTAATTAAAAAAAAAACACTTTTACTTCTTTAAGTTCCGCCAACTATTCCCATTAAAATGTATTTCCTCACTGAAAAGAAGCAGAAAAAGGACGTTAATGCAAAATAATTGACAAATTATTTAAATATTTATTAAATTAAAGAAACAAACTCAAACAAAGAAAATATTAGAGACAAATTAATGTCTCACTTTAAGCTAATAAAGTAATTAATTTAACACTTCAAAGTGACAACAATAAAGCTGTTTTTTTCCTTACACTTCAAACAACATTTTACTTATTTATGCAGAAAAATAACAGGCTGTTAAATGGTCCAACCAACTGCCACCCTGTGTTTAACTTTTCTAACATTTCAAATTAATGTCGGTTGATAACGTTTTTACATCCCAGTTAACTCATTCTATCGTCTGTTCGCAGTTCTTTTGCCAGTCACTCATTCGTTTATTCATTCGTTTCAGTCACTTCTGAAAATGGTCTGTTGTTTATTTTATAAACTCAAATTCAAGAAAACGATGTCTCCTCTGAAGTATTCACTGTACTCTTAACTTTTCAGAGAAAGAAACTGTTGGAGGAAAAAATTTAACTTAAATTAAATTAAAACTACAAGCAGAGACATAGACAATAAAAAAACTATACTGAGACTTGTCGTGTCCACCTCATTTAATATGCAAATTATTAAAAATACAGAGTTCGAAAAATCAAGACAATACAAAGACAAGAGGTGGAAGGTAAAAAGCAATTTTTAGGAGCGTTGTTGGTCCACTTGTCTGGTTGCTGCAGATGCTGGTGTTGAAAGTTGATTATTGCGACACCTGTTCTAAATGAGCTAAAATGAAATTAATAGTGTTAAAAATTTCAAAATTGCACTCAATCAACTGAAGATGTAGCAGCAATTAGCTACTGGAACTTATTGAACTAAAACAAGTCAAGAAACACAGTGTTTAGGATTGATTGAGGGCTCATGGTCGTAGATAAAATTAATTGGCCTGAGTAAGGACAGAAAACTGTCGCAAAAAGTTAATTTTTTTATAACTCTAGATAAAAAAAAAACAGCTAAGACACTTCTCCCTAAAAATACGCCTTTGAAAAAAGCTGACACTTTTTTAATTTTTTATTTTTCTTTGTTCTTAATTTTCTGTTTACAAAAATCTATGAACTTTATTATTATTTTTTCGTCATTTTTCTATTAAATATTTTATATTGTTAAAGCTCAAGGTCACCTTTTGTTTATTACATTTATTAAAATATTGAGAAATATAAAATATTTAAATTAATTTAAAAAACAAAAAGTGACCTTAATAAGCTTAAACAATATTTTAAATATAATATTTGAAAATCTATGAAATTCAATGAAAGTATGGCAGCATTGTTCATATTGATAATGAGAAAAAAACGCTCTCAAAATAGATTCTATGTCATGACGCACAGTGTTGTGAGGCGGCCAAAAAAAGTTAAATGAAATGCTTGAAACCCGAAAATATTTTGATGCTATTTAATAGTATACACTCTGACTAAGAAAATAAGAAAAGAATTAAATAAAAATTTTATTTTAAGCCGAAGTTATAGAGCGTCAAATTTGCAATTTGTAAACAAGTTCAACAATTTTTTTTAAAATAAATAAAATTGGCATGTGCTTTAAAGGTCTAAAAGAGTAAATTACATCGATTTACATAAAAAATTATTACTAAATTATTTAGTCTAATATGATTTTAATATGGCAACGCTATTTTTAATTTGATATATTAATGACAATAGGAAGGAATACCGTAATAATAAAGACAATAACAAAACAGAAATAATTTTTCTGCAAAATCACAATTTTTGACAGAAGCTTAAAAAAAACGTTTCGCTTTATCCCGCAGAACTTTTTATATAATTTAATTACTACAAGTACGTATAATAAAAAAAACATAACTTTAGGTGCGACTACATAGTTGCAACTTTTTAACTTATTGCATTTTTTTAGTGTCTACTCATATGACAATACGTGATTTTTTTAACTGTTGGATTGAAGTAAATAATTGTTCCGAGAAGATGTTACACAAAAATTAAAAAAATATGTATAAATTCGATTGGGAGTAAAGTAAAAAGATAAAGGTGTACAAAAAATAAGACGGTTAAAATCAAAAATAGCCAGCTCTTGGAGCAAAACCATCGATCCATTTTGCCATTCAACATCACTGTGGAGGATATTATTCACGTCCTTGCTCCGAATCGAAATAAAATTTAAATGCACATTAAGCTTATTATATGTGATTCGTGTATGGAATTTAATTAAGATTTTTTCACTTTTTTAATTTTTGGAACAAGGACATTTTTCTCCAATTTTGATAAAACTTGGCCATAACTTTTAAAGTATAAAATTCAATAAATATACAAAGTTACATGAAGCTCGAACTTTTTTTCTGTATTCTATGACATATTTTTATTTCAGGATATATGGGAAGGTTGCGAATCGTTGCACATTTTTATTTTATATATGGTTACCATTTACCAATTAAAATAAGTGAGACAAATTTTAACTTTTTACAATAACTTTTTCTACTTTTGTCCGCTCGTTATATGAAATGACGAAAATGTGCGACTGCTTTCTACGGAAAATTTGTTTGTCAAATTTTATGGAAAATGTGGTGTCGACGCAGTTCTGTTTGAACACTTATGTTTTGTACAGACGGTTGTCAGATTTTACAATATTGTAAGAGGTGGGTGGCAGTAGGCTAACAATATACTGCAAAAAGAAAACTGCCACTAAAAGCAAATTGTCAGTACAGACTATTGTAAGAAAATCTTACAATTTCATTAGCAGACAATTGCATGACATAAAATTTATCTGCCAACAAAAATTTTTAGTTCACACGGTTGTCACATAATTGTATGCCACAAATTACCAGATTCCAAAATTAAACTTTTTATTTTTTCTCTTCACTCATATGTTTTTGCAGCGTTGCCAATATAAATATTTTTCTGACAATGACGACATTGTCAGGTGCATTAATTTACAAATCTGACAATAAAAAAATCACATAACAATGTCTGGCAATGATCACACAATGCTGGCTAAGGGTGTTCGCTTGACTGTCAGATGTTTGAAAATATTGCTGTCTTACAATGGACTGACAACGCTTTTTCTGTCAACGTTATCAGACAAACATTCCCAGTTCACACGGTTGTAAGACAATTTTAGCGCAGCTTAATGACAGATCTGACAACCTTCACAGATCGAAAAATCTCACAATCTTCAGGCCCAAATTTTCAAATATGCCACCAACTTATGTTAGTTTATGTAGCAAGACTCGAATGATTTTAGGACGGTTTCCACACTTGGATTCTTAACTCTCCACCTATTGAACCGATTACACCGAATTTCAATCTCAAAATGCTTAGTATTGCGAAAAACACCTTGACATACAAATTTTTCATTTCTTTTGCGTCGTTCTAAAGTGAGCTTAATTTTTAAATACGGGCAGACGCCTTAAATTAATCAAAGACCCGAAATACATATATAAGTACACGCAGAGAAAGGCCATTTTTCACCTCCAACAAAACTATACTAAAAAAAATTTAAAAATATCGTATGATTAATTTAACCATATTATTGTCACCGGCAGCCATATTATTGTTTAACTAGTTCTTCGTCAAGAAGCCATAACCGTATTATGGTTGCCTCTCATAACTGTTTGGATAATTTAACCATAATATGGTTGATGTGACAATAAGAAGGTTAAAGTCACTTTTTCACTAAAAAGTCACTTCTTCACTAAAAAGTCGCTTTTTCACTAGAAAGTCAGTTTTTCACTAAAAAGTCACTTATTCACTAAAATGTCACTTATTCACTAAAATGTCACATTTTCACTAAATAGTCACTTTTTCACTGAAAAGACACTTTTTCACTAAAAAGTCACTTTTTCACTTAAAAATCACTTTTTCACAAAAAAATCACTTTTTCACAAAAAAATCACTTTTTCACTTAAAAGTCTTTTTTTCACTAAAAAGTCACTTTTTCACTAAAAAGCCTCTTTTGCACTAAAAAGTTACGTGTACCTTCTTACTTCAAAGTCACCTCTCCCCTAAAATATCGATGGAACTTAATTTTTGTTTGCTAAAATTTAACTTTTCACTAAAATGTCGCTTTGCTAGAAAATCGCTCTTAAGCTAAAGAGTTATATTATTTATTAACTTAACTTACTTTCTTCACTAAAAAGTCAATATTTTACTAAAAAATATACGTTTGACCAAAACAATTCATAAAAACTCACCTTTACTAAAGCCTCACTTTATCACCAGACTCACTCTTTTTCCTCTAAAAAGTATCTTTTTCACTTAAAAGTAAATGTTTACCTAAAAAAAGTGGCTTTTTCCTTTTTAAGCATCTGTACACAAAGAAGCAGAAATAACCATTCATTTGTGCAAACGGTAATTTTATTATCCCCTAACCACGATTTGATCCTTCATACAATAAAAATTTTAATAATCAATTCTCTGTGATCTAAAACATGAACGAGTTTAAATCAAATTTTCAAACTTCAGTACTCAGAACTTAAGAATGACTGATGAGTTAAAACAACAATAAACGAGCACAAATGTATTTTATGACTAAAAAATGTGACAAAAATTAATTATTTTTTCTCTTTTTTCTTTTGGCTTACAATAATGTTAATCGAATAAATATCTTGAGGTTTTTGGGAAAATGTCACCGCTTTTCCTGTGAGTTTAATAAGTAAGTTTTGATTTATTACCTCTAACCACAAAACCAATTTAGAATAATATCACACACGCACACATACACTTGAACACACCCCCATTAAATCATGTGAACATTACAAACACGATTTTCTGATTGAGATTTCAGTCAGGGATTGGTAGGATGACAACTTGTAAATTGTAAGTATTAGTGTAGATTTCCTGGAAATACTATTTAATGGTTTTACTCAAGAGCAATCGAATCAACAAATACACACACACTCAAATACATGAAATTAAATTTACAGTTTAATTGTTTTTCTATCACAAATAAATAATATCTCTCAATGAAGTATAAAACCATGTATTAGTGTTAGATATTGTGTTAGATGTGTGTTCGTGTTTGTAAGTAAGTTTGTCTCATTTTCTGCTTTTAAGAGTGGGTTCACTTGTCACATAAATGTCAACGCATATAATTTTGTGTACTGACAATTACAACTACACTCACTTATCGATCAATGTATAATTAATTGTTTTGGATTGATAGTGTAGGTTTGTGTATGTGTGCTTCTATCTGTATTTGAACACACAAGTGTATAATTGAATCAAGACTGATTAATTTCCTCTTTAGATTTTAAAATTATGCACACAGCTACAGCAAGTAAAATTAAAATGTGTTTTTGAATTTAATTGTTTATTTTGAAATTATACTTACAACTCGCACGAGTATCATATTATCCAAATGAATAAATTTGTCAATAATGATAATTATTATAATTTTTTTTAAAGAAAAGGGTGTTTACAGACACCCGCTTGTGGAGGCACTGTTGAGGCTATTTTTCAAACACCATAAACTATAATGCATATCGCAGTTGTTCAACAATAGTGTATTAACTCAAAATTTTTAATTTTTTAACTTTTTGAAAAAAATCGAAACGTAATATTCATATCTAACCCTGTACAAATATCGTGCTATTTTGCCTTATTTTAGGTAACGAAACGGTTGTTTTAAAAATTCTTTTTCATATGCCGTTAATGTAAAATTAAAAATTGTTTTGCTTCTACTGAAAATTCTTAAATTGTTGAACAAGTGCGATATGTGACTTAAAATAATAGGCTTTAACAAGAGAGCTCAAAATACAAAAACATATATATTCATTTGTCATGTACCTTGTGACTTAAGGGGAAAAGCGACTTTTTAGTGAAAAAGTGACTTTTTAGTAAAAAAAAAGTGACTTTTTAGTAAAAAAAGTGACTTTTTAGTAAAAAAAGTGACTTTTTAGTAAAAAATGAATAAGCTGAGAATAGTTCAGATACCCGAAAATTGGCGATTTACGTAGCATTAGCTCTGAATGAAAGATTTGAGCGGTTAGAGAATAATTAAATCTCTTGTTTTGTCTACAATTCTTAACCTTCGATAAAAGATAGAACATTTCAAAGACAATAGGTATATCGAAAAAACGTTTTATTGATCTACTAAACATAACTCTCCATTCCAAAAGTGGGGAAGACCCCTACACCAAGTAAGTAAAAGTTCTGAGAAGTCTTCAAGAACTGACCTTTGGAGTGTTTGTGCAAATCTTAAAAGAACATTTTGAGAAGGATCCTACGCTGTGGATCAGCTAAAGAAGAAGTTTAGATTTACCTAAGACTTTCTAATTTTTCTAGAGGCGCAGATCCGCTTCTTTACTGGCACAATTAAAAGTTATTCTCAAAATTTAAGACCATGGCGCAGAAATACTTAAGTTGCCAAATGAGTTCAGTGACATCTGATAGACAATTTTTTACTGCAGGTCTGCTTCAAACGGAGTTGCGAGTTGCGAAAAGTTACGCTAAAGTTGCAAATACTTTGTTTTTTAAGCAAAAATCTTACAAATATTAATTTTGAATACTTATAATATCTTACACTGTTTTTTTTTTTTTTTTTTTTTTTTTTTTTTGTTTAAAAAAATTAATTAATTTTACCGTGAGTTTAAATTAATTTTATTGTTTTTAAAATCTTATTAAGATCAATTATAAATATTAATAATCTCTTGCACTCTGTAATTTTGTATGATAAAGAAATTACTCTACTTGAGTTTGTTAATTTTAAATTGAAATTAAATTTTTTATTCGTATCGGTGTCGGCGATATTTCTTCTTGAGTATCGGTATCGTATCGGCAAAAAGGCGTATCGTTACATCCCTAATCTAAACATTCAAACTTTCACATTTATAATACAGTAGGTTTACGATAATCGCCATCGAAGGGACCTACTACGAATTACAGGACTTTTGAATAAAGAGATTTTGATTCAACGAGGCTAAAACGAAAACGATTTGTAGTGGTTTGCATTGAATGAAATTTAAATTTAAAGCAAATGTGTTTTCAATACTATTAATATATAAAAATAAGGATAGAAATAAACTTTAGTTTTGTTTTATTCGACCTTTTCTTTATAGAATCTCAAAGAAATAAATACTCAAGCTCGAGGTCATAAGTTTTTTAAATAATTTTTATTTATTTAAATAACTCCAATATATCGATATTCCTTGAATATCATCATCAGGGATAACCTAAGAACGATAAAATAAGTTTATTAAACATCAGTACAAACACAAAAAAAAAAACACAAAATTCAAACAGTTATAACAATAACAACAAAAACTTACTAAATAATAAAAATCACAAAAAAGTTTTCCTTATTGTCTATGTAATCCATATCTGAATACGTTAGTAATACGGCAAAATAATAAAATTAAAATAGATTGGTACCAAAAACCAACCGCGTCTGGTAAAATAATTGATTTTTATTCGAAACATCCCAAAAGAATAATAATAAATACAGCCTCAAACATAATAAGGAGAGTTTTAAATATTAGCGACGAAGAATTTCATAATGACAACATTAAAAAAAACAGACATGTTACACAACAACAATTTTCCGACAAATATTGCATCAAAACTTATAAAAGATTTTAAAAAACAAAAGACACGTAAATATGAAAATAAGGAATCCCCCACCATATATAAATCATTGACATATGAAGGCCAGATCTGGAATCTGGCCTTCATAATGCCGAAAAATATAGAATGGCTCATAAAACATGCTATAACCTTGGACAATTATTTAGCAATACTAAAGATAAACTAGAAATATGGGAGAAAGCTAATGTTGTATATAAAATACCATGCAACGGGAAGAATGGGGAAAAGTGCAAAAAAGTGTATGTAGGGACCACCAAAAATAAACTTAAAACTAGAATATCAGGCCATAAATCCGATCAACGCATTTTAAATATTTCGGCACAAAAAACTGCACTATCAGCCCATTGTGCTGGTACAAATCACTCGCCAAATTTTGATGATGTACGAATATTACAACAAGAACAAAATTACAAACGGCGCTTTATGTTGGAGATGCTGAACATTATCAATATACCAACAGCTATGAATTTTAAGAGCAATGCACAGCCACTGCAAAACAATATAGATATCTAGTTAATAAGACAAAGCAATATTCAAATTTAGTACAATCATGACGACGGTAGTAAACATTACATTACATAGATAATAAGGAAAACTTTTTTGTGATGTTTATTATTTAGTAAATTCTTGTTGTTATTGTTATAATTGTTTGAATTTTGTGTGATTTTTTGTGTTTTTTTGTGATGTTTAATAAACTTATATTATTGTTCTTAGATTATCCCTGATGAGGATATTCAAGACATATCGAAATATTGGAGTTATTTAAATAAATAAAAATTATTTAAAAAACTTATGACCTCGAGCTTGAGTATTTATTTCTTTGAGGATAGAAATATGTAAGTGTTTTTTTTTTTTTGACAATTTTACGTCACACCAGCCACAACAGCTAAAAGCAAAATTATCTTAAGAAACACAAAAAATTCCACAAAAAAAAAAAAAAAATTAACGGCAATGGTAAATAAAATTGTAAAAAAACATTGCTCTTGCTTTTTTAACATATTCGTTTTTATTACGAATTATACGAGGTTATTAACGAGTAAGTACGATTAAGAGGGTTTCATCAGCCTTTGAATTACGGAAAAAAATACACATTAACGAGGGCACCAAAATGTGATTTTTGCGAATTAAAGAGTTTTTCTCAAGGGACTACGAGTTTATTTCGAATTGTTGAGGATATTAAAGAAAAAGAGTATGAATTATCTCCGTTTCACTGTAGTGTGTTGCCAAAATTTTTTTTATTCTCACATGGCGAACCTTTTAAATTCTGTTCGATTTTACCAACACCTTAAACATTTTCCTTATGTATTAGAAGATCTTTGAAGTTCGATAAATATAAATTTGAGATTTGTTCGTTTACGCATTGCATTCTTATACGTATGAGAACAAGTTAACGGTTTTTTGATTTATTTAACTCATTATGTTGTCGGTTTAAGTTTTCTTCATCAAACACTGGATTAATCTTTTCAATAAATCTCAAAAAAATTATTTAGTTTTTTTTTTAATTTATTGGTTTTTAAAAATGAAAATTTATTTCAAATGAGAATGATAAAATCACACACACAACTCATATAAAAGATAAATTAATAATGGGGTGTGATTTAGAAAAACTTTTAGTGCCACTAATAAAACATAAAAAAATAAAACAAAACATTTTAATTTTCAACAACAAAATGTTTTAAGTCTAGTGAGAAATTTTGTTAGAAATAAAAAAGAATTTAATGGGTTAATAAATCTTCAAAATAAAACAAATTAAAACGAATAGCAAATGAAAAAAAAGCAACAAGAACCTAACAAGATCATTAAGCGCCATATGTTGTAAAAGTCAAAGGAGGAAATCCACGTCCAATAAAAAAGAAAGCAAGAAATACAAAAAAGAAATGATAATTGCTGTGAGCAGCAGAAGATTGCACTCCCAAGTGACATGTTTTAGATGATGCATTCATTCGTTCATTCATTTCCTCACTCATTCCATGAGTGATAATAATAATGATGATGATGATGAGAGGAATAATGTTGCTGCTGTTTCACATTTTACAAAGTTCATTTTGTGTTGTTTGGCAAAACTCTAGAGAGTTGACAATGATGTTGTAGGTTCATGTTGTTTTGTAAACGTATGTGGCGGTCATGGTGATTTTTTTCTAATGTTTTCAGTTTCTTTAAACAAAAGAACAGGCAAACAAACATACATGTGGTCTAGCATCAAACATATTTACACACTCATGCATACTTATAGTTGTTTGCAAACAACAACAGGTACAGTTAGTTTCAATTGAAAATGATTGAAATCAAATAACGCCAACTTAAGCAGCAACATTTATGTACAGTAAAGATCAAAACTTGTCTGATTAAAGCTGGTTCTCGGACTGATGATGAACCTGGAGCAAAAATAGGAACTGAATTTAAGTTAAAGCGAGTGTAGCTTAACTCGAGCTTCTTATGCAGCTACAGACAAGGGCTACGCTAATATTGGATTTGTAGTAAAACTAGAGTCACGGATACAAAAATTCTACAATATTAACTAAACAAAATATAGGGTTGTGGAGCAGGAAGTGCTACACTGATAGAAAAGGCGTCATAACGCTGATGTATTTTGACATCAGTACTGTGACAAGTATCTTCGTTTTTGACCCCATGACACTTTACATCACTGTGATATCAGCTTTAACATCACTTGGCCAAATTGTCATCAGGGTAAACAATTTTATTAATGTCATCCATGGCCTCACAGTTATGACGAATCGGAGTCGGTTTTATAAAGAATGTCATCAGTGCGATGACAAACTGTCATCAAATTGAGTCATTGTAATTGGCCTTAAGGCACATTAAGAGAATATCATTATTTACTTACCCGTTACACATGTTTGTTTTACTTTTGTTGTATTCCGCCCTTTGTTAACAAAAGAACTCTCGATTATAAAACCCCAGCAGCATGCCCGAAATAGTTTTCGTAATAATTCTACTTTAATAATTTGATGTATTTAAATAAATAATTAAAATAATAGAATATGGCAATTTTTGCTTCTAATATTATTTTTAAAACAGGAAAATAATGTTAATAATATATTATGACATGATATATTATGTCAGCGCACTGATGACAGTTTATTATCGCATTTATGACGAGTTTGTCATTGCACTGATGAGAGTTTGTCATCGCACTGATAACAGTTTGTCATTGCACTGATGACAGTTTGTCATTGCACTGATGACAGTTTGTCAGCGCACTGATGACTGATTGACTTCTTCATACAAGTTTTTTACATTTTGTCGTACAAATATCACGTCACGTCACAATGAAAATGCGTACATAAAAAAGTAAGTGAATCTAAAAGCTGTTGACACCAAAGACTTATTTAAAATGAAGATCACTGAACACCTTCTTTGTTTGTATGACAAATATTTTCTTAACGCATATCTTTTGAATATGAGACGAAACAAATAATACTATAAAAAATTAAAAATTTTGTTGCGTCGGTTAATCGGCTGAAATTAACCGGTTTAATCGTTAATCGAAATTAGCCAATTTAAAGTTAATCGAAAGTTTCCAACGCGAGTAAATGCGTCGTGATCCCTATCGATGCTATATTTCAAGCAGCGCTATAGGCCATAGGAATCACAAAATGCATAAAGTTCAATTTAAGTTTCAGGGAAAAAACCATCTTTAAATATTGATTTTGTTTTTTTTAATTTAAAAAAAAAATAAAAAAGGCTTTATTATACATAGTAAGTCTACATAATTGTAACTCCGCCATGAGAAGGACTTAGTAGAATTATACACAGAAGAGCCAATATCATTACTGCAGGTAATGGTGAGAAAAATCATTGCGAAAGTGAATGTGAGAAAAAAATCGAACCCCTTATAAAAAAAATATTGGTAAAATGAGATTCTAAATATGGATTCAGATATGGAGAGATCATTAAAGCACCAAATTTTTCTTTTATGATATCAGGAGCTGTATTAGCAACTTAAAGGATCCGGGTCACAAGGCCTGATAACAAATTACTTTGCACGAAAAAAAATTCTATGACCGACATTTAGCGCTTACGAAAATTCTAGTGATGGAAGTGACTTGGAATATTTTGGCGAGAGTGATCTTTAAACATTTCCTGAAAATATTTACAATTTTACTGTTATTGCAAATTTGTTTAATTGCTTTAGTTAATGAAATACATTTTATGTTGACTTTTTTGTGTGATTCTATTCGACCTCTTAATACAGAATTCAAATCGCTATTTTTAATTTAAGGAACGCCAGTGAATCGAATTTAATTATGCTATTTCTTAAAGAATGAATCAATCGCGTAAATCGATAAATTATTCAAAATTCGTTCGTTCAATGTGTTTCTACGCCGCCTATTACACGGTCATACTTTCCGTGTCAGTTTGTTATAATGACATTTTTGATACCATCATGCCAAACTGACAAACACGAATTAGGACAATTACACGAGTATGTTGGCATATCATCATACCAAACTGAAATGCCAAGTATGACCGTGTAAAAGGCATTTAATTGGAATCTTTTTTTCTGATACTTGTGGGCATTTAATTCGGGACTCAGTCCCAATGTTTATTGGCATAGAAATATGTACATACGTGCTTATGCCATTCTTTACATAAATCGCGCTAGCCAACAGAAATCATTAATTAGAAAATTAATAAATCAGTTAATTCTTTTTGATTGAAAGATTAGGCTTC
The DNA here is from genome assembly GCA_943735925.1 of Pollenia amentaria. Taxonomy (NCBI): domain Eukaryota; kingdom Metazoa; phylum Arthropoda; class Insecta; order Diptera; family Polleniidae; genus Pollenia; species Pollenia amentaria. Next base: position 201,715,900 of record OX031009.1, on the reverse strand, counting down.
GATAGGATTTACTATCTAAATGATGCATGCATTAAAAAAACACGGAAGAAGCGCCAATGTAGCAATGGTAAGATCTATCTGTAAGACAGGACTGGGTTATAAAGTATTATTAAGACTTATTAAGAGGAGGGGTTTGAAGCATTAAACACTACTCTTAGTTTCGTGGTAGTGCTACCAGCTTTAAACACTGCAGGATAGTAATTATTTGCAGTGGAGATATTGGCGGCTTTTGCATGTCCTATTTCGATACGCTAACCATCGACACTGTCGTATTGTAATTTTAATTCGGCGTTTTATAACAAACGAGTTTAATTTCGCACAAGCTGCAAAAAAGCGCCTACACGAGAATCTCCTTATAACAATTAATTTGAAAATTCTCGGTGAAATGGGACAGAGACCATATAAAGGCCACATCTGGGCTTCGATAACTTGTGGTCTGGTAAAATTCCTCACAATACTCGTCGTCTTTAGATAACGGTGTCGCTTGTAGACATTCTTCAAGTTCCCAACAACGCGATAGTTGAGTGTTAAACTCGAGATGGGTACAAAACATTGCTATAGAGTGCAAAGGTTGGGACTGAAAAACTTCACCTGTGACTGGTTGGTTGGTTGGTTAACGTGGTAGCATGCACAGAACTAGGCGTGCTGCAAGTAGAGTGACAGAGAGACAGTGACTCCGTTTTTACACCACACCACTCGTGAAGACTTGGAACCCCCAAGCAAACTTGACCCAGGGGCAATACTGAGGTGGCTAGAGCCAGCCTGTTGCGTTGAGATATTTCAGCAAGTTGCTGAGTTTCACACGCGATATCTCCGAGAGTCATTGTATAAGGTAATTCTCAAATACCCCATGACGTATTGAATTAAACGCTAGGCAATCACATAGAAGATGAAATACTGTCTCCTCAGTTTCTGGTTTCCCGCAGCTGCGGCAGCATTCATTAAAAGGGAGGCCGAGTTCCATAGCATTCTTACCGATCGTCCAGTGACCAGTAAGTACATGTATAAGTCTTGACATGTCTCTCCGACTGAAGTTTAGAAGTCGCTCAGAGCGGCCTATGTCATATGTGGGCCACGTTGCCTTGGTAGCCATGCAGCCATCCAGTTTCCTCCATTTATCGTCAGTCATATCCAGATAGTGTCTGAAGTTTTCACTCCTGATAGTTCCCAGGGGTGTTGCGACTGGCACACCCTGTGAAATATCGAGAGCTGCTCTAGTCTTGGCCAGACCATCCGCCGGTTCATTACCGTAATGGTCCCTATGCGCAGGGACCCAAATTAAGGTAATGTGAGATAGGCTGCCAAGTCTGGATAGTTCCTCCTTACAATGGTTGACTAGAATGGACGTGGTTCTATGTGACCTTAGTGACAGCAGAGCCGGCTGGCTATTACCTGTGACTAACCACCTCAAAAAGATTCTCTGGGCGATCAGGTTGCCATTTTTATGTATTCTAACATCCGTAGTTACAATTTTAGGTTACACACCAGGCGAACAAATTTTTTATCCTTTCATAGAAAAGTCGTCACATTGACTTCATGTGTTCAAGTCATGTATTCTGCACAAGGTCCTCTCTGCTTTTCGTTCAATTCGCTCGACTCTGGCAATGTATCGGTCTCGTTATTAGCGAAAAAATAAGTGAGATCAGCTACTCAGCTGTCGCTATCAAAACTTTCATCTGTGCTCTGTACATAATCGATGAACTCGAGCAATTGTCCATCAAACCTCAACTCCAAATCGATATTTTTCTATAAAAGGTCGTTTAGTAAGATCCATCTTAAACACCATAGTGAAATAAAACAGTGTAAATAATTGAACAATAAGCAAACAATAATGTTTTTACTAGCAATAGTCTTAAAACAACAAGGAAAAAGAGGGGGACATTTTACACACAAAGACACAAGACCTTCTGAAGGAGGTCTTCAGTTTTTCGTTTTAAAAACATATTTTTTTTTTTTGACATCTAATTTCTTATCTAATTTTTCAGTGTAGGGAAGTATAATAAATATAAAAATGTGTTGTCTGTTGGAAGTTTTCATTATTTTGTTGCGAAAAAAGTCGAAGATCGTATTCATAGGCTTTTTACACTGATCAACTTCTGACATCTATCATTAATTTACATCTATGTATGTTAACATCTTTCCATAAGAAATTTATATTTGATGAAGATGTTCCTTTCTCATTGTATTTCATTTTATATCTTTCGATTATTTTAGTGTCATCACTATAAAAGTGCTAATAGATTCAGCGTTACTATTTGTCAAGTCGAAGATCGTCTTCATAGGCTTTGTACAATGATCAACTTCTAACATCTATCATCAATTTGCGTCAATGTTAACATCTTTCCATAAGAAATACATGGGGCTAAATATTGAACATATTTAATGAAGATGTTCCTTTCTCATTGTATTTCATTTCATATCTTTCGATTATTTTAGTGTAATCACTATAAAAGTGCCAATATATTCAGTTTTTTGCAATGTTTTTTGTTTTCTTGTTTAATTTTTTTTTTTTTCTTTAAACAAAATGAATTTCGAATACATTTTTGGGTTTTCTTTTAGAATATTGGAACTTTTGTAGAATTTTTTTTTTTTTTTTTTTTTTTTTTGTAAACAAGTTTTTTTTTAAAAAATGGCGGCATTTGTTATTGGTGGTTGCCAGTGTGGGCATTTTGGCATTTTTGCAGCTAAATTTAGAATTAAAATTTTTTATTTATCTGCAAATTTTCATTTAGCACTTGGCATTTTATTTAGCATTTTTAGAAAATGTTTTTAGCTTTTTTTAGCATTATTTATTTTAAAAATTTGGACATTCGTCCTATTCATTTTACTATTGATTTTACTTAAATTTTTTTATAAATTATAATAAATTTTAATTAAAAACAATTGTACCCAAAATGAAATTTCGTTGGAAAATGGATAATTCTTTTGTTAAGAAAGGAAATTCTAGAAATTCCCTCATTCTGTTAACTGTAAAAATGATTTGCCCTTTGATATTACGATATTAAAGAGATTTCACTTTGTATTTAGATAAAAATTCTGTTCATAAAAATAGTTTTAATTAACAAATGGTTTATTATACAAATTTTCATAGAAAATTCGTTTCATAAACCTGCTATAAGCCTAAAATATTTTTTATGAATATGGGGGTATATGTTTAAAAAAATTTTTTGCTTTAAGCTGCAGAAAAAATAATAGTTTTAGAACTTCGACTTTTCTTAAACTATAAGAAATAAATTGATCTAAAAAATTTTGTATAGCATGGAAATAAAATCGTTTAAATTTTGCATGTATCAGGGGTTTGCGGGCCTTCTAAATTTAAAAATTAATCTCCACTACGTGTGCTACATAATTATATGTATCAGATGCGTTACCAAAATCTACCCACTTCTAATCTAACCATTTATTTCAATACTGTTAAAAAATAAGTCACTAAATGTATTTAGTTTCGAATAAAATCTCATACTGGTAATACATTTTTAACAAAAAGCTTTAAAAAATTTTAGCACTATTTTTAGCATTTTTTAAAATCATTTTTAGCATTGTTTGGCCGTGTCAAATGGCAGATTTAGCTGTAAAAATTTTAAGATTTGGTCGCACTGGTGGTAGCTGTTAGATGTGAACAATGTAAACGAGTGTTTCACATTTTCTACACAAAAAAAAAAAAAAAAAAATTAAAATTTGTATCTAATCACTAGGGTATTCAATCGGTTAACCGTTAATCGATTAACCGATTAGTTACTACCCGATTAACTGATCGGTTAATTTAAAATTGCCTATTTTCGATTAACGATTAAACCGATTAATTTAAGCCGATTAACCGATTAACCCATTTAACAAAATTTTTAATTTTTTGTAGTATTATAACATATTTTTTGAAATTTTAATTAATTGTTTTGCCTCATATACAAAAGGTATGTGTTTAGAAATTTTTTTTTTCATACAAACAAAGAAGGAGTTCAGTGATCTGCATTTTAAATAAGTGTTGGCTGTCAACAGCTTGTTGTTTCCCGACTTTTTATATGTATGCGTTTTTAGTTATTTGTTTATTCTCATATCTTCTCATATTAATCTTTTAACAGCATTCACCGAAATAATGCGAAGTCTGAAAAATTTTAAAAAAATAAAACAGGAAAATCCAGGAAGAGGACTGAGAAATAAGATATTCTGTATTATAGATCGCTTTTGATTTTGCGGACATCTACGATAAATGAAAGACTTTTTTCATAGTCAAGTTTTATAAAAACTAAAGAAAATAAGCGCTGAAATTATAAACATATTAGGCTAATTATTTGTATAATAGATTATTTTATAAGATCTTCTTAAACTATTGAAATAACTAATAAAATTATCTCAAAGTTTATTGTTTAATTAATACATAATATGTATTAATTAAAAAGTATGTATTACATATTTATTAATTATTCTTTTGTTTGCTCGTTTTAGTTCAAGAATTGTTTTATTTGTTATGTTTTTGGTTTTTTTTAGTAATAAGCTTCAAATAACAAATAATTTATACATTTTTATATATTGAATTTACTTAATATATAAAAAAAACTTTATTAATCGGTTAACCGATCTTTAACAAAATTAACGATTATTAACCGATTAAACCAAAACCTCGGTTAATTAACCGAGCGATTAACCGATTAAAGCAAAAGCCCGCTTAAATGAATACCCTACTAAGCACTAAATTCATACAATCAATCAACCAATTTGTTGATTTTGCACCTGCTACCAAAATGATTATATTGATTACTAAAAGATATAAAAATTTAAAATTGTGAATATATTTTTTTTTTTTTGCAATGAATGATATTTTTGATTTTAAATAAAAAAATAATCTAAAAACTTTGCCGTTTCAAACAATGTGTTTATTGATTAAATAAAATATTGCTCAGGTTTTGACAAATCCCAACTACAATTCTACAAGTTAAAAGTTTCCTGACAAGCTGGCCTAAACAACCAGTGAAATGCGCATAGAAACCAGCAATAGATTTCAGTGTTTTTAACCAAAAAAAAAATTGGGAATTAGCACGTTATACATAAATCTTATTTAATTATTTTATTTCAAACGAAAAAGTCAATTAAAATTTTTTTTATTTAATTAATATTTCAATAAAAAATTTATTTCAAAATAAATCAAATGTTAAATTAAATCGAAATTAAATTTTTAATTTTCTTTCAACTAAAAAATAATTGATGGATTCCATTATCACACTAATAAAATCAAATGCTTTTTAAACAATTTTTTTAATTGATAAAAAACTACTGATAATTTTTTCTGTGAACATCTTCAACGCGATCCACCGAGATGTTGATCAGTGTAAAAGGCTATACGAGGGTCTTGGCGATTAGATGGTCAATTGAGGCTAAAATACGGGTGAAACTAAAGCAACGTTTAAAGCCGATTTTTTCCAAATCTTTAATCTAATCGTTTTAAAGAAATTGGTAAAATAACTGATAAAAAAATTAACAGTTTACAGCCAACAACTTTTTCTTCACACTGTAACTTATAAAACATTCAAATTTGATGTAACTCTTACCCCTTTTGTTCGTGATCAAAGTTCTCAAAATGTATTCTACAATGAAAAAAAGTGTTAGTACGTCTTTTTTGTGGATGGTTAGAAACTTTCATGAAACCAAGTGATTATTCATTACAATTGCTTTAGAAAATTTTTGCTACGTTTTTTTTACTTCTCCTGTTGTTGTCTTTTCATTTCTAAGCTTCTTCTTTTTGTAACAACAACATTTGCATAAAAGCATCTGGGACTACAATTGTTGCAACAACCTCAAACAATTATACAAAACATGTTACAAAAGCAACATCGGCAGCATTATCAACAGCAGCAAAAAAAAAATTACAAAAGATTTCAAAATGCCTTTGACTAAATGCAATAAAAGAATGGAAAGAAAAAAAAATTAACAAACAAATAAAAATAAAAAAACAAAAATTGTCAATTGTTAATATGTGGGGACAAAACATGGTCAAGTTTTGTTTGTTGTTGGTAAGAAAACAACCAGCAACAATCCCCAACAGCAACTGAAAACTTTCCAGAAAAAAACTCCTTAGAAAATATTATTCAAAAAAGAGTTTTCACTAGTTTTTTTGTTGTTCTTTTTTCTGTTTGCTTGTTTTCAATTTTCTGGCAACAGGTTACATGTGATTTTTCTTATGTCTTTCTCTACGAGAGTCCATCCAATTTTTAAGCCTTTCTATTGCTTAATGTTGTTCTTTTAAGTCGTTAGATTTTCAATTGTTGATTATGCCAGGACACTACTGGCTGTAGGAATACGATTTCAGGGTAAAAAAAACCGAACAAAATAAACCAATTCCCACTGACGAACAAGAAAATTTGTAACATCGTGAAAAACAACGAAAAAAGTAGCAGTTAAAACATCAATGCGAAAGTAACATTTTTAAATGAGGGAAGGATGCTTAAGGTTGCACTCCAAGTACTTTTGCATTTAAAGCAATATTTTACACGATTGGAGGTTAATTTAAATTACACAAAGTTTTGACGGAACAGTTTAGTCTTGCTTAAAATGTTGGACTCTTATAAAATATAAAAAAAAATCACATTTTTTTTAATAAACTGTTTGTAGCCCCAAGTATTCTCTCAAAATGACATACAAATCATTTTCTTATGTGTTTTGAGATATTGAAAAAATAAACTCAACACATTCGGCTAGTTCGGCGAAATTATGACATTTTGAATATGACGTAACTTTTGAAAAAAATTTTTAATTTTTTTTCGTTGATATATGTTCCTTATAGGATGAAAGGAACCTTCAAACCAAATTTCATTCAAATCGAAAGGAGTCGGGTCCCACTCTTGGTCGATTTGACATGGAATTACCCTTTCACTATTTTTTCAATTATTGCAATTTTGGTTTTCTTATTTTGTGTTATTTGAATTTGATGCAGAAATGAATCCTTTATCAAACTATGAGAAATTTTTTCATTGATATTTGCAAGCTTGCGTCTTCGTAATCTTTCACTGCAATTGTCAATTGGTTTTGCTGGTCGACCCACTTTTTCAGTTTCCTTAGCGGTTATCGACGACTTCTTACAAATCAGATAATTTGTTATACATTTTTGGTTGCGTAAGTAAAACATTTTCCTGTTTCTAGAACATTTAAAATACCGTTTTCTTAAAGTAAATGAAATTTTTAATTTTTTTTTTCTTGTTCGTTGCATAATTTACAGAATGGATTATTCATTATGTGTAACACAAAATCTTTTTCATCTTTCTGTTGAAAATATATATCAGCGAGTACTTTATAACAGAACTTAGCCATTGTTTAAACAATAATGAAGTAATAATTATGCATGCATGGTTTTTTAAACTCTAGATAGAAGTTCTTTTAAATAATATTTTATTACCACTTCTTTGAAACATTATTTATTTATTTATTTTAATATTTATTATAATTTAAGTTACAATAAATTATACAATTTAAGCACTAGCATCTAAGGCTATCGGCCATCGTTATATAAAAGATTAGTTAAATAATTTAGATTTATAAATAATTGTGTAACTTAATACACTTTAAAAAATCATAGATTTTGTCAACATTTTATAAGTTAGGAGAGGTATGATGTTTATGTGAATATGGAGAATGGTTAAGATTGAGTTATTGCAAAAAGTACACATAGGTTGGGGTTCTCTGGATATCAAATACTGATGTGCAAGTCTGGAGCCTGGTGTAACAGTTATTTTTATGATAGTTTGTAGATGTTGGAAGAGTTAGTTATTGGAATCTTCCTTGGATATATTTGTTTTTAAAGATGGTTATATCTATCCTATTGGAGGAATTGATATTTCGATGCCTTACTTTCTCAACCTCGTAACTTAAAAAATACGGTTTTGACTTTTTCATATAAAACGATTGCTTTTTTTTGTGTTCTATTACTGCAACAACTTATTATTTCAATACGTTGTCTCAATTCTGTATATGTTAATAAATTATTGAAATAATTAATTGTTGCAGTAATAGAACATAAAAATAGCAATCGTTTTATATGAAAAAGTCAAACCCGTATTTTTTTAAGTTACGAGGTTGAGAAAGTAAGGCATCGATTTGTAAGTATATTTCTTGTTAAAAAATTTTTTGATTGAGGTATACTTATATATCGTCCCCTTAATAAAACAATAGTGTATACGCATGTACACCATTTTTTTTTTATTGCATAATAAGATTCTACATAACTGATTCTAAATTTGGTCAAAATTTGGTGAAATTCTACTTCCACAAAGTGGGTCAAAAGATTAATTGAAATATTATTGTATAATTGCGTGATTGAAATTTTTCATTAATAATTGTGTAAGTGCAGGTATGGTGTTTTAATTAGTTGTTACTCTGAATATCATTTCAAAGAAAAATGGGGTATAAAAAGCATACGCTATTTTTATTATTCACTATTTTTATTATTTCATAACAAAATACACAATTTTTTAATAATATATGTGGTGTAAAATATTCAAATAAAATAGTGTATAACATACAAAATAAAATAGTGTATTATGATTTTCATACATATTATAAAACAAATAAAATAGCCTAAGTGACATCTTGGTACTTTGAATCCCATTTATTTGCAATTAAAGCACTTGTAAATTAATGAAATATCATTTACTAGTATCCTGATTATTCCATTACATATTTAAATGACCACAACTCAAAAACATCGATTATTTTCTGGGAAAACACTAGTTTCCCATTTGTTTAATAACTCAAAAATTTTAAACTCTATTATCTCGAAATGGCAAAAAAATTATACACTATTGTTTTATTAAGGGGACGATATACGTATGAAGGATGGAAAATAGTTGATAGCTGCCTCGTTCCCTTTTATTCCAATATGGCTAGGTATCGAACATAGCTTAACTTTTTTAACCAATTGTATTAATAGTTGTTGAATTATAATACTGTTATGGATGTTGTTCTTATGGTAAAAATTTGCATCGAAAACAGAACGACTGTCAGTGAAGATTATGTGTATGTTGGTGGAGATCTTACATAGTTTCAAAGCTTCAATAATTGCTTCTGCCTCTGCTTCAAATACAGTTGCGTGTTTACGAAGTTATCCTCTTATATGTGTAGAGTTCGTCCACTACGGAAAATCCTACATGATTCATAGGTTTTGATCCATCGGTGTATAAAAAGTTATAATTGTCGTTTTTGTATTTTGAAGCCAATTCGTTAAATAGGGACTTAAATACTGCAGGTGGTGTAGAGTGCTTTACAAAACTTTGAAAATTTTTGAGAAATATGCTGGGATCAAGTATCCACGGCAGGTGTATTTCCAGTGGTGGTGTTAATTTTTAAAAATGTGGAACGCATCACGATTTTGCGTGTCATCCTTGCGCAGGGGCCATGCTCATATTATCTGTATCGTTCCAATTTAAGTATATGTTCTGCCGAAGCAAGAACTTCTTTGAAACATAAAAACCCTTTTTTTATATAAAAATGTAATCTTTTATTAGCATTTCTTTGAAACATAAATAACCCCTGTTTTCACACTTTTTAAAAGGATAACATACCGGCAATAAGTTAACAGGTCACATGTATCTAATTTTCACGTAAAATATAACTGCGTGCTAGTTTTTTACCATTTACCTGTTCTTCCATTTTTTTAAATTAAGTTGCAAATTTCAGGTTATTTAACTTTGCAGTTTATGTTGCTTATTAACTAAATGAACCTTTTAATTTAAAATTACTCAGAATCTAACGTGTTAGTCTATTTATGTCGCCTATCCGTTTTGCAGCATCCTTTTACACACAATAAGTTCATAACAATGGCAAACCTTTTCCAAATTAATTGATAACCTGACGTGCTACATAATTTATGTAGCCGGAACTGCTTTAATCTTCTTTAATTTCAGTAATGTTTCCTTGCAGGACTTATTTTTTTAACTGAATATCTTACTTTGGGTCACAGAAATTGCTGTAGTTCGCAAGATCGGATCCAGATGTGTGTACAATGGGTATAGAAATGTAAGTTAAAGTCCGGACTACAAGAGAGTACAGATTTTTTTTGACGCGTTTTGCCGAGCAGGACTTATGCTCTATAAAGTAGGAAATTTCCAGGAAATTTTGACATAAATATTTGAATCTTTCAAAAAATCTTGAAAACCAAAAAAAGTTATGAGCATTTCAACTTCAAAAATTAACTCAGAAATTCAAACCTATAACCAAATACTGAGAAAGTCCTTTTGGGAACACCCTTTTCTCAATGATAAAGTTGAAATAGGGTTGACATTTTTTTGCTCCCGAGTTTTACTAGTATTTACTTTCACATGAATAAAAAAAAAAAATTCAAAATCGGAGAACATAAAAAAATAGTTTTGCCCGCCTTCCCAAAATATGAACCAGTGTGGACCGGTGAAGACTAACCTGTTACAGAAAAGGTCCTAATAAACAAATAAAAAATTATTAAAACTTATTTAATACAAAATTAATTTTGGGGTAGAAAATTATTCCCCTTGGTCACGGTTTTTCTGAAACGTTTATCACTTTTTTTTAAAGATTTTCGGAATTATTGCTTGAAGGGGTTTTTATTTTAGTAAGAGTTTAAGATGTTGTTTTTTAACAAACTTATAACATTTCTGACAACATTTAATGAATTAAAAAAACGTTCTTACAAATACACTGAAAAGAATTTCAAACCCAGAGCGGTTTAATCATTATATAATTCCCGAAAAAAATAGAATGGAATTAAAATAAAATAACGTAGTTAAAGACTATTAAAACATCGTCGTATCTTAATTACAGCCAGGCCCACGATTCCTGTTACCGATCAATTGTTATGACGCTGTAAAAATATCGTTAATATTTCAATTCAAGATCAGCTCCCACAGTCTTCATAATTAGGACTTCAATAGGTCGTTTTAATTAACTTTGATCTTTGAGAAATGTTGGACTAATAAATCTTAGCTAAATGAAAAATATATATTCATCTCAATTTGAATTACTTCCCCTCAACTTTAAACTTTGGTAACAAATCCAAACTTAAATTACAACGGATGTGTCAAAAAGCGTGTTTCATTTAACTCGAATTTACTTTTAATCTATGGGCCTTTTGTAACTCTCTTTTTTAACTCATTGTTCAAACAAAACAAAAAGTTATTTATTAAAAACGAAAAAAAAAGAGAAAAAGTACAAGCGATATAAAATTTGCTCCTGATGACGATGAAGATGATGGTAGTGCGGCTATTGTGGTGGTGGTGGTACTTTATTTTTAGTGATCAATTGATATGGGCAAAAGACTGATGATGACCATCAAGAATGATGTATTTGTACACCCATACATTTTGACATGAAAACTATGCCAAATGCCACTGTTTCTCAAAAAACAGTAACGAAAAAATGAGGGATCCTCTAGGAAACTTAAACAAAAAATACAAAACACTGAAAGCACTACGAAAAGCATGTTCCCAGATGACGAGGTACATAGTTCGATGCTAAATCCAGAAATAAAAACGCATGACTCTGTTGACTCTATTGGTAACTCCATCATCTATCACGCAGGAGGTATGCAACACATAAATAGTGACTGAAGAAAAATAGACAGACGCATGCAAGTGTCTGTCGGATGGATGCCACAGAGAGTATAAAATAACAGCAAAACAATTGATCACTTATCATCTAGCAACTATAAATATTTCCACTGCACTTCTACCCCTCTGTTTACTTGAGTGCTGTTTTCTGCAGAAGTCTATGCGTCCTCCCGGCCATTTGAAAATAAAAAACTTAAAATAACAATCAGGTCTCAAATCCAACAAACTTTGTATGCAACTGTTTACGTTTAACAAGTGTAGATCAAAAACAACACATGCGGACAGCTTAATATAAATACAAAAACAATTCAAACCGAACAGAATTGAAAAGAACCGAATCACAAACAAAAACATTTACAACGTTCAGTGTTGCCAGCTGAAGGGCCTTATCCCCAAATTAAGGATTTCGAGATAAATTTGGGTACAGATTAAAATTAGTAGGGATTAAAATATATAAAACTTTGTCAAGTCTTTAATTTCCGGAGTTTCCAGGAATTATATCCTAAGATAAATTTAAAAATACCGTTTGAGCTTTTGCTTTGATTAGCATGTTAAAAAAAAGGATTCTGCCCAACTTTAAAGTTCTAAGCGCTTATAGTGAAAAAGTTTTGGGCTAAAGCAAATTAATTGTATTTAGAACTTGAACCCTGTGATCGTCTGCCACATATTCAGCTGCCTAAAATATATGGAACGCTTTTGGTCCTACTAAAAACAGACCACCACCTTGGCGTTATGTATATTCGGCTTTTGTGTTGGCTGAGCTTCGCATACCCTTCACAGAAAAACATTCTGCACCAATTAAGGAATTAATCAAAAATAAAAAAGTTTTAATTAAAAACTTAATCAAGTTAATTGTTACTATAAATGTTACTAATAATTGTTACTATTAATTTGTTTACTGGTGCAAATTAATAATATCAATTAAACTTTTAGTTCACTTGATTAAACGTTAAATACTCTTGATTAACCGTTTAATTCACTTGATTAAATTTGTAATTAAAACCGATTTTATATTTGATTAATTCCGTAATTGGTGCAGAATTTTTTCTGTGATGTGGGCTGTAGGGATCATCTTAAGAATATTTCACCTTTTGGTTGTAACATCCTGCCGGGCAAATCAGGTCTTTGCTAAACTGGGATCGGACAAAGATCTAAAATAGTCTTCTTGATTTCTTGCCAACGAAAGCTCTCTTGAGTACTTTCTCATCTGGTGCCATTAGAGTCAGAGGTCCTTGGTATATACAAGGCATCGGTCTGACTATTGGTAGAGGCCCCCGTCAGTATGATTCTTGCGGGAAACGCTTCGTGTCTTGCATTTGATTGTCTTTGCGGAAGCTTTACTTTTCTGTTGGAAGTTTGCTTTTCATCGAGTTGTACACTGTCCGATAGGGGAATGCCTTTTTCAAAGCATGCACTTACAAAAGATTTCAAGGAAATGCAACTTTTTTTTAGGAAAAGATACTTTCGGGGATCACGTGGTGGCTGTGGTTTATACCTATAATCGCGGGAAGGGAGACTTTTCGCACTTTTGCGAAATTTCGTCCAAATTTGAAAATATAGACAAATTAAAAAATTCGTATAAAGACGCAACACCTTTCAGGTTCTCACAATTAGTTTTTATAAAAGACCACTTTGTCCACAAATTCCACCAAATTTCATCTAGGCATCTCCTACCGTCTTCCTGTAATTCATCTTACAGAGAATTTTCAAATTGGAAAATATTAGCAAATTGTAAAATTCGTATAAAGACGCAACACCCTTAGGGTTCTGAACATTCATTTTCATAAAATACCAATTTGTCCACAAATTCAAGAGATTTTAAAGAAAGAGTGCAAACATAACACATTTTTTTGAATGTAAAATAATTATATATAAAAATGTCTTTAGAAGTAGCTTAAAAGAAAATATTAAATTTTCCAGTTTCCAGCCCAATTTCCTCAAGTAAAACAGCTGAGATATTATAGCATATCATATATACCATTCTATTATAAAAACACAGGCTTTTTTATAATTCAGGCCTGTTCTGAAAATCACTTTAACTTAAATCACGTGATTTCAATCCATGTACCCTTTAAAATCGCACGTGTGATATTTCGGTGTGATTTTCAATTGACGATAGCACACCGAGAAACACAAAAACGGCATGAATTTCAGAAAACAATAAAATCACACATATGATTTTAAAAGCACGTGATTTGAAATCACGTGATTTTCAGAACAGACCCGATTATAAACAATAAAATACGATGACTATCAACATTTTATTTTTCCATCCTGGTTGACTATTCGGAGGAAATGTCCATTTTTATGGTTTCCCTGGTAATAACCAATAAATATCAATTAGGATTAAACTTTGAATACATGTTTGGGGGATTCACAAGGTAGTCATTTAGTTGCAAAGTCATATGTCTTAAAATATTTACAAGAAATATATGTGACTGCTGAGGGCAACCGCTTATAATTTAGATTTAAGCTTCTAGTACACGGCATGTAAAAAGCCACATGCGCATGTGGTTCTGACGTAATTTTGACGTCAATGCAAAGCCACAATAAGCATTGCGTGTTGTGTGATGACGTCAAAATTACGTCAGAACCACATGCGAATGTGGCTTTTTACATGCCGTGTACTAGAGGCTTTATACTGTACATTTATGACGAATCAATGAACACAGCATTAAGATTTTCATTTGGGTTGAAAAACAACAATATTTTTTTTTAAATTGTAAAATATTATATAGCCCATTATGACTATATGACTTGATAGCACATCTTGTGAATCCCCCAATTGTAAATTTCGACAGAAAATTCAATAATAAAAAAAATAAAAAAACACAGTGTATTCAATAGAGTTCAGAAAAAAAAAAGGGGAAAAAAATTTTCCGCGAAAAAAATAACAAAAAATTATATTTAACAGAGTTGGATTGAAATATCAAAAGTATAAAAAATATCGTATTCAATAAAATATTTTGTGAGTGCACGTGATTGTGAGACTTTAGTAATATTTTGTGAGTGATCGTGCGTGATAACAGAAATTCTGTTATTAATAGCGCGTGATCATGGGAATTAAAAATTCCTATTGTGGAGCGTGATTACATTTCATTTCCTTCGAAAAAGATTTCTTTGAAAAAAAAAAAAAAATCGGGAAAGAAAATTTTTTTCCGCGGAAAAAATAACGAAAAATTTTATTTAACAGAGTTGGATTGAACAATAATATCTAGAATGCATCTTACGGGGAATTTTAAATTGATCAAATTGAGCGGTACTTGCTAGGGGCTGTTGCTTGTCGACAGAAGCTGCTGGATTTGGAATAGCAGTGGATGTGAGAGAGCTCCGGCTCCTAAACAACAAAAGAGTGTATAGTTTTTGCCGGACTATACACTCAAAATTGCTACGTGTGCGTGAATTATGTGTGCACATACGGGGGCGGTTGACAAACATATTGTTTGTCACCTAATTGTTAGAATGGACCATGAGATTAGGTCATTGGTAGGTGCTCTTGTAAATCATTTCAGTATTTAGTACATGAAAAATTGTCTGTCAAGGTTTTTTGGCTGCGATTCGTGTCATATAAAATTTTTTATACTTTACATGAAGCCTGCTGCTGGAAAACGCTTTAAAGTGATGAGTAATTTTTCATGTGCATCTTCAGTTTAAGAACAATTCTCATCTTAGAACATTCTTCTTTGACCAGATTGGTCTACGTTGGTGTCAATACTCCACTTCTGAAACTCTTAAACCATTTCTCATACATAAAATGGAATGAAACATATTAAGGATTAGCTTCGGAGAGCAATGGGTGTGAATCAACCGCATTTTTCAAGGAAGTAAAGGAAAACTCTCCGTAAATGACGCTTTGATACAAAATCCGACGCAGTGAGAATAAAATAATATATCTTTATATAAATTGACTATTATTTGACCTCTAAAAATTTTTAATCAATCCTCTTATTTAAGCTTGAGGTCTTATTTATTTTTTTATAAAAAATTTTAAATTTATTGAATCCAATATTTCGGCACTTCATTGTGTCTCCTTCCTTCTGGGATTTTTTCTTTAATAAATTTAATATTTTTTATAAAAAAAGAAATAAGACCTCAAGCTTAAATAAGAGGATTAATTAAAAATAGATCTTTATTATTCAAAATTGCAAACCATGTGCAAAATATACGCTATTTATTTTTAAATTACGCATTTTTCAGTTATAAACTTTATTTTGAAAATTTCAAGTTGACAAGTTTATTTTTAAGTTCATAGTTATTGTTTTATTTTACACAATAATTTTATTTATGTGATGTTGTAAAATTTCTTTCTTCGTAAGATTAATTTAATGAAAATTAATTTTAATTAATCTTAGCCTAAATAAAAATTAAAAATTTGGATTAAAAACCATAAACAGTTTAATAAAACAACCAGAATACTAATTTATTATAGAATAATTTCAAATCGAAAACCAAATTAAAATTTTTCGATGGGTATTTTGTTTTTTTTTTTGAGATTTTAAGCTCAAAAGTCTGGCAGCACTAGCTGCGTTCATCTTCTATTAATTTTTTTGCTCTTCTTTGGTCTATTTTATTTGTTTACAGCTCCTTAAGTTAAGCTTAAGAGCTTTTGTTCTTTATTATGCTGGTGTTGTTATACTCTGTTTTTGTTCATCTTCCTCCGCTGGTATGGATTGTTTCTTATTCTGTGTTCTAATGTTTATTGAATAACGAGCTGCAGTGGCAGAATCGAGCCGCATCATTCTCATCATAAGCGAGACAGATAAAGAAAACCCCTGCCGTGTATTTTTCTTATTTTCCAATTGCACCTACAGGAAGCCTATGATCTTGTCAATGTGATATAATGTCCGTTGTGTGTTTGTAATACACAATAGCAACAGCAACCATATAAAACACCAGAACAGAAGACAAGACTCGTAGGATTCCTGCAACCATTGATATATGACCCTATAAAATTAGACCGCTTATTCGTTTAATAAATGCAACTATTTTTGCATTTTTTTTAGCTTCATCATTCGCTTTTTTGTAGATGTTTTCGGAAGCAAAAAATAAATTCCATTGTACTGGCTCGTTTTTTGGTTTAGGAATCAAAGAAGAACCAGAAAAAAACGATTATTGATCGATCAATTTCAGAAATTGAAAATGTGTGTGTGCGATGAGTTTTTCATTCTTATCAGATAATTTAAATCGAAGGAAATTGTTTATATTCAATAAAGAAAAAAGTGTGTTGAAGCCAAAAAGAATGTTAGAAGAAACCTTTGTTTTTTTTTTTTTGTTGGGCAGATATTCAAGGAAAATGTTAGTTTAATAGTTAATTGCAGAAAATAGCAAATCAAATAAATTAGATAATTTTTTAAATTGTAAACTGAAAACCCAATTTCGAAAAACTCAGTCAAATCTGTGCTTGCATTTGAAAAGGAACTACTTAAGGCTTGTTTGCACTGTAATACAATAGCTGTTTTTCACCCTTTGTATTAATTGTATCACTCTTTTAAGCTGAAGGTCCATGCCATGCATTCAATGCGTTGTCCCTTTTTATGCATATTTAAAAAATAGAATCAGTGTAATGGTATGTGACAAGTTACACAGCAAAACGCATAGAATGCATATACGTATCAACGCATGAAAGTAGGTTTACTTTCTACTTTTGTATGCGTCGCATGTTTGGTGAAATATAGTCAGCTGTTTTTGATGGCCATGGATGACAAATCATATTTTGTTTTCAATGTTATCGATAAATATGCTTATGTTGTATATTCCTTTTTTTCTATTTTTTGTGTTAAAAAAAGCTTTTAATAAAATAAAAAACTTTCGTAATAAAGATTGAAATAACTTTCAAGAACAATATACATTAAAATTTTGTTTAGAACAATTTTTTCATAAACAAAATTTGCCATTCTAGTTATCGATTACTTTAATGTTCTGAGTGCCATATTCGTTGTTTTTATTTATTTTTTTTTAACAAATGCCTTAAAAGGGAAACTTATTGACACCATGAAAAATTACGATTTTGTTTTTGATAATAAAAGCTTACTTCTCTATGAATTCTTATAAATAAATTCTATTAAAATATCGGTTACGCCTTCCCAATTGTTTTTATTTGATAAACAAATTAGCACAACAGATACTAAAAAAAACAATTTGACGCATAAAACGCATTGCATGCAACTTGAATTTAGGAACGCATGAAATGCACAAAAAGTATCATACGCATCTACGCATAAACGCATGGAGTGGACCTTTAGCTTTATATATAATAAGATTTTATACTTCAAGGCGTGTTTGTATTTTAAATTAATGAATTTGTTGAGTGAGAGAAAGCGACAAAAAGAGTTTTGTCAACTGTTTGATTCTGGTAAATTACAACATGCCTTATAGCCAATTTACACTACAACGAAATCTAGTACTTTCGAGATTTCGAGCCAAATCTAGTTGTTTTTGGCTAGATTTCTCGTACAAAACAAAATCTACTCCGTAACTAGATTTTTACGAAATCTAGTAGTACTTATTGATGCAACTATGTTTTTCCCCATATAGCACAAAAAACTACTTCCCTGCACAAGAAAAAATGACATTTTAACAAAAAAACAAAACAAAAACAATAATAGCTGCTTGTTAAAATTGTTAAAAAAAAATCAAAAATTTTGTAAAATAGTAAAAAAAAGCAAATGACAAATAATATTGATAAAATAAATGAAGTTGATTATAAAGAAAATGTAAGGCAAATTTTTAAATGCCTATTTCTTTATATGTAAGTATATGTTACACAAAAAACTTTCAGTCGGCGGTTTTTTTTTGTGAAAACCAAATCTCGCTAATGTCAAACAAGTATAATGTAAACGAACTAGATTTGGAGGAAGATTTCAAATGAAATCTACTAGATTTCGATGTAATGTAAATGCCCTATTAACTATAGCTTTTTGATGGATTTTTCAACCACAGCGTAGTAAATTTTAGACTAAGATATTTGTGGTTGCAGTGTTGTAAATGTTAGTACTTTAACTAAATTCACGAGGGCTACACCCAGAGAAAAAACATGTTTAAATATGGTCACCTCCAATAAAACTATTTTTAAATAAAATTGTAAACTTATTATGTTTAATTTAATTAAATTATTGTCATCGACAATCATATTATAATTAAATTATTCCTCCATTAAGAAGGTACAGCCATATTATGGTTGCCTCCGAACATATTTTGGTTAATAATAACTAATATATGTTTAACACTTATAATAGCATGGTTGATTTTTAATCATATCATATTGCTCTTGGAAAAGAGAAAAATACTATTGTTAATTTAAAAACTAATTATTGTCATATTTAACCGTAACATGTTTAGAGGCAACCATAATATGGTTGTAGCTTCTTTATGGAGAACTAATTAAGCAATAATATGGTTATCGGTGACAATAATATGGTTAAATTATACATAATATGTTTAAAATGTTCTTTCTAAAATAGTTTTTGTGGAGGTGACCATATTTCAACTTGTTTTTTCTCTGCGTGTACAAGGGACTTTACTATCAAAAGTGAAAACCGCTAATATATTCTCTTCGTGTATAAAATAAAAAAATATTATCTGCCAGGCCCACAATGTCGACAAGAACATTTCTTTCGCATTTTTATATTGAAAACAATAATAAAAAATTTAAATTAGTTTTTGTTTTCAATATAAATATAAGAAAGAAATGTCTTTGTCGGCATTGTGGGCCTGGCAGTATATAAAAATCTGTTGTAACTATTTTTAAGGTTTACAAGGATGGTATAAGTAAAATAAAGCAAAGATATGAAACAGCTGAGTTAATAACAAAAGCAGATGGTTATAGTTTTACAATATTTACAAAAACAACAAGAACATTTTCTAAGTTGATTTTGGCTTTTTTTGTAATTGTATAAAAATGTTACCACCTTCAATATATACTATTTAAATACAACACCACTTGTCAAATTTTGTATCCGTATTCTCTCTCACTCAATGCATTTTACTTTTACATGATAAGATTTTTCTAACTCTATCTATATCATTTTTTGACATGTCGTAATACATGATATCTTACCGTGTAAACTAGCCTTTATGCACCAACTTCCTTAACGAATTACCTTTCATACCTAATTGCTACTCGCAGCATTACATTTCATCAATTTACAAAGTACTTTTTTGTAATTTACGCAATAATTCGCACATTTTCGTTAATGAGTGAAGTAGAGCAAAAATCAAATAACCCCCAAAAATATATATGTAGATTGAAGGTAATATATCAAGTAATGCATTGACTTTTTTTTACAAATATTAAGATTTGTGCTTACAGAGAATCATTTGGCAACTCTCAATTGAGTAATACAGTCGTAAGTAAGATTCATAAATGTAGCAGCTGTTTGGGTCCTGAGTTCAAATCTTAGCTGAGCCAATTTTTTTTTAACGTGAATGTTTCTACTTACAACATACAAAATACGTTCTGTGGTGGAATAAAAAAGTTTTGTACGCCTAAAACCGTAATATATAACTCTATAATACTTAAATTTGGTACGTCACAGTTTTATAGGACCAGAAATCACACTGTAAAATTTTTTGAAGATCGGTCTATAATATAAACTAGGCCCTATATAAGCCCTACTCCCGGAAAACCGCT
This sequence comes from Pollenia amentaria, assembly GCA_943735925.1. Lineage (NCBI taxonomy): Eukaryota > Metazoa > Arthropoda > Insecta > Diptera > Polleniidae > Pollenia > Pollenia amentaria. Next base: position 201,695,710 of record OX031009.1, on the reverse strand, counting down.
TAGTACGCCTAAGCCCGCAATAAATAACGCTGGCATACTAAAATTTGGTACGTCACAGTTTTATAGGACTAGAAATCACACTGTAAAATTTTTTGAAGATCATAATTAAATTCGGAACGGTATAGTTTTATAGGACCAGAAATTACATTACAAAATTTTTTGAAGATCGGTCCATAATTTACACTAGGTCCCATATAAACCCTACTCCCAGAAAACAGTTAAGTACGCCTAAAATCGTAATAAATAATGCTATCATAATGAAATTCGGTACGTCATAGTTTTACAGGACGAGAAATCACACTGCCAAATTTCGTGATGAGCGGTCCATAATTTATCCTAGGCCCCATATAAACCCTACTCTCGAAAAACAGTTTATTGCGCCTATAACCAAATAAAGCCCACTTTGGGAAAATAATTAAATTCGCCTAAAACCATAACAGATATTGCGGTAAAATTTCTTCCAACTTAGATTCATATGGCCAGAAAAAATATCATGCACTTTTGTCAAATTCACTGTTAACGCTAAAACTAATTACACTGCTGTATTGAAATTTATTCTAATTTATTTTTTGTAATACCAGAAATCAGTCTTCAGAATTTTGGGATGATTTGTCCATAATTTACCATAGGTCCAATACAAATTATCCTCCTAAAAATCATTTTAGTTCGCTAAAACTGTTACGAATCATGATATTTTACTCAAGCCAGTTCAAAGTTCTAAGAAGAAACGCATAAAACTTTCATATTGTCGGTCAATAATTTAATATAGGTCTAAACCGAAGATTAGTTAATAATATAAATGTATTTAACATATAGAGCCCACTCCTCTCGGTGGAGGGTATCAAAGATTCGGCACAGCCGAATATAGCACTCTAACTTGTTTTTATCTATTATTGAATTTTTGTTTTCTTTTATTTTATTTCCTATGCCTCAGCGTCACCATCGGATGGAGGTGTGCCGCCGAGGTCGTGGCGGCCATTTGGGCGTTATTTTGTTCCATACATAATTGAACCAATATTATCATAATAAAAAGAAATGACAATTATTCCCTAAATAATTTGTGTTTTATTCATAATCATCGGCCCTTAAAATTTACCCACCTCTTATATACTTGCATTCGATAACATCGGCCGATATCACATCAAACCTAGATAGGAGGGGATGCTGGTCCACAAGTCTTTCAAATGCCTGGGTATCAATTTATATCCCTTTTTATTCCGCATTGGACCCATGCCATGTACATTCGTGAAAATGTTTTGCTCCAACTTCAGCCACATCTAGGCTGAGTATTTACCTCCCTTTGGGTTAAACTCCACATCAGGATATTCTTCTTGCACTCCGGGTTCGTCTGTAGTAGCATAAAATTATACACACTGTACTCTTACAACTATTTTGACTTACTATACGATTCTATTACTGTAATCGTTGGGGTCTGTTCGAGTAGTGAAATATTCGTTGACGGGGACTTCAGCGTACACAATTCGTCATGGCTGCACCATTCTAGGCATACGACTCCCTAGGGTTTATATGTAGAGCTTTTTGCTGAACACAATCACCTTGTGCAACTTGTGAATAAACCGACACATATTCCGTGTATTGAAGGGTAGTTTTGTAGTACCCTCGACATTTCTCTCACTTCGCATCCCGCCAAATACGAAGTTCAGTTGAGCCTCTCTGAAACGCGGATCATAATCTTATTTCTGCATCCTTTTAATTTTTTCTATAAAAAGGTTCGTTATGCTAAGCTTAACGACTTCTTTCGGCATTTCTACAGGAAACTCTGTTTTCTTGATGATAATGTTAAAGCAGCGGAAGAACTTATGGTAAATGTGATAATGCTGTGCATGAAATTATCCATTCCAACCTAGCCAAGTCATACCATATAATACAAATATGTATTTCATAACAGGTGCGAAATTCTCCACAAAGTGTAACTCTATCCAGTTCTTTAACGTACTAAATCAAAAAGGGTTAAAGGTAACGGTAATAAACCCAAGTTAATGGCTTCAGAAATTAATGGCAGTTTACAAACTCACACTGAAAATATCTTCAAATTTTCTTTTTGGATTTGGTTAATTTCAGCTCTGAGCCCTCCATATACAAGTTAAAAAATTAAATGATTAGTAAAAAAAATGGGTAGCATTTCAGCTCTAGAGGGGTACACAAACAAAAATACGCCTCTGCTTTTTTGCATGCTAAACTTCATGTCAACTGGTCAAGGCGTTTAAAAATGGCAAATTTATTTCGAAAATATGTGTAGTCTGACCCACTGTTTATAGAGGAATACGAAGATATATAGTTAAAGATGGAGTAGCAATTGAAGCTAAAAAAAAAGTTAGAGTTTTCTAGTTATGCCAGGCATCAAAGCAATAACACATCTTACACTTTTTTTATTGTTGTTGCTGTATTCAAGTGTTTGCATTAGTAATGAGCTGCGTCACCATTATTGTCAGGAAGTTTTTCATTTCATTCCATAAAGTCAGAAAGCAAAAGCTCACACAAAAAGGTAATGGGTTAACAACAAATTCAAAAAGTAACGAAGGAAGAAAAGAGAAGCGAGTTTAAATAAAAAATAAAACTATTCAAGCGAATAGCAAATATACTCGCCATTATAGTTTTAACACTATGGGATGTAAGATATAAAATCAGGAAAAAATTGTCAGATTGTGGCTTTAAGGAATAAACATTATGCAAAATTATTGATAAGCAAAAATTGTTATCAGAAAAATTGACTTACGAATTGGGATTTTAATAGGTCATTAATGGATTGATCTATACAAACTTGCTTAGGTAATAAACGTTCATATTTTACTTTTATGTGCAACATTTTTAAAAGGCCTACAAGATATGGAGTGCTGTTCCAAAAAAAAAAAAAAAAACAATAGTGTAAAACCTAGATAAAATATTTCTGCTGACTTAGCACTTAATTCTAATAATAGACAATCAGGGCGATATCCGCTGAATATACATACTCTTCGACAGTCCAGGAGTGTAAGGATTCAATAGATAGACTTGGTGCCAATAGGAGAGTACACAAATGTTCGCGGCCACCAGAGTATTGAAGGTAACGTGGTGGCAGACGAATTCGCGAAACGAGGGGTTCAACTCCAATTCGTTTTATTAAAAGAGACACAGACTTTACTATACAGAGGAAATCCGAGGCGTTTTGGGGAAACCCCGAAACGTGCAAGGTATCCAGAGTTTTGTAAAGATTCTATGATCCAAAGTCGACTAAACTTCCTCTATCGAAACCGAGAACATACTGTAGGCTTCTGGAATGTCTTTTAACTGTTCACTGTTGGAAATAGGTATACGCCAAAAGAGCGGGGAAATTAACTAGAGACAATTGTAGAATCTGTGGGGTACCAGGGGAGAAAGAGAAGGTGGAGCAAATATTTTGCTACTTTCCTGCCTTGACACGCTTCAGAGCGAACTGTCTGGGAGATCATTACTTCCAAGATTTAGGGAAAATCTCTGGAATTGGACTATTGTGACTCCTAGCATTCGCCAAGAGGTTGTGAAGTACTCTAGGTACCGCGTCATCGAACTAAGCTCTACATTGTTGTAACGCTACGGACCAACCCGCTCTTTGCGGGGTCTTTATGATCGGCCACCTAACCTAACCCAACCTGGATTAAGTAATAGGCAACACTGCCAACTTAAAGTAGCCAATATATACCCAAAATGGTAGTCTGTACCTAAACTCAAATTTCTTATAGGCATCGTTAGCTTGACTCAAAACCGGATAATGAATCTTTCCAAGCCCATTGTGTTATTTTGACTATAAAACAGACGCATAACAGACTTAAAAAGCAACTACTATAGGTAACAGCCCAGGAGTTTATGTGTTGCTTGGCAAACAAAAATTTAGCAACATTAAATTACAAAAAAAAAAAAAACAAAAAAAAAATAAATAATAAAATAAAAGTTTTTGTTGCAACAATTGCCAGCATAAACAAACATTGAAATTATTTCTATTTTTTCGGATTTTGGAGAGAAAATTTTCTAACAAATAACAATGAATAGGAATGGTAACATGGTCATATAGAATTGTTTTGTTGCTGTTGCTGTTGATGTTGCTGTTTGCTTATAATGCTGCCGGGGATACTGAATTGCTTGCTTTTGCTGTTGTCGTTGTTTTTGCCATTGGTATCATCGATCGGTCACTACAATTGTGATAAACATTTATTGTTAAGACACTCTGAATGTGTTTCTGTTTATTGGTGAGTGTGTGTGTTTCGATTTTTGTTCATCCAACATTTTTTTTTATTTTCACATTTATTTTTTTTTTTTTATTATTTCTTACTGGCATTTGTAGGAAAAGTATTCATTCGTTTTTGTATTTATTGCAATGTTTTTCTAGCTGTTTTATTTAATTTTATTTTCTATACATCGATTGTTGCATGTGCTTATGGTTGTTAATGCGATACGATATAATTTGCCGTCATTGCAACAATTGGCAATAAGAAGTGAGTATGAGAAAATGAGTGCGCGCGCGCGCATGTGCAACACATAAACAATGATTTCGTCTTAGGAGGAGGGGTTTTGCAATAGATCTATTTGGGTTACCAGTAGCTTAGAAGAAAAATTTACAAAATATTACCAGTTCCAATCAAAATAATCGCCTATTGAGTCTGTTGATTTTTAAGGAATTAGAATAGGCTTTCTTAGTACCTATTCTGGTGTTTTTCCTTCGGATGTATGCAGCGCAAGCACGGTTCCCGGGGGGCTAGTAATAATGAATGGTCTTATGGAGCAATTTTGTTCAAAAATGATAAATTTGCTTTGGAGCCTGTTCCAACATAATTTTTTCTATGTAACCACACTCACCCCTGAATTGGAAGGCATGGTTATATTAAGTTCCTTAGGCAGCCATTGAGAAGACAGCTCACTTGATTCATTCAATGGTCTCTGAAAGTCTATAAGACTCGCGCTTGATAAGTGACTTACAGTGGGGCTAACGAATTAAGCAATGAATCTGTGATCCAGATGACCATTTCGTTTGGCAACCTCATCCGCTATCTGGTTACCCGGCAGTTCGCATCCATGTTATCCATGGTATTAGCGTTAAGTTTGAATGCTTCGCAATCTCATTTAAAGGCTTCCGACATTTTGCAGTTAACATATATGTATGTCGTATAAACACCCACAAGTGATGCATAAATCCATCGGTATGCGATAATACCTTAGATAGCAAGCCGACCGCCCTAAAGCAGAGGTTACCGCCTGCAGGACACTACCCAGCAAAATTGTATGCTTTCTCGGAAGCAATAAAGTAAGGGGGAATTTGGAGTGATGCTCATACCGTTCAATAAAATATAACATGATTTTTGCTTGGAATTCATTGCGAAGAAGCTCTGCTTCAAAGATCTGAAATAAGCCTATTTCACGCTTTGAAAACGGACATGATTTACGTGAATACAAAGTGAAAAAAATAAGCATTGGCAAAATAGTTTTTTAAGCGTTAAAAAAACTTTTAATAAATCTAAAATATATTTTTTTTAAATATGATGGTTATAGTTTTATGTACATATATACAATTATATTTACGGCCAATTTCACCAGGTTCATCTAAAATTAACTACCACTTATAGCTGCCAAAAACATACTGTTAATTGGAAGTTAAAGTAATAGTTACTTTTAACTGAACACGGTAAAATTGGCCATTAATTGTAGCGAATTTAGTTTAAATTTATTATTATTAATCAAAAGAATTAATGATTTCACTATTTCAATGAAGCACTTGAAAATGTTAGCTTAAAATAAAACGAATAAGCAGCGATTCTCTTCTAGCACCGCACTTAAAAGTAATATGATTGTATTCCTTATTTTACAGCAGTTGAGTAAGGCATTAATTTTTAGAAGCAAAGAGAAAGCGTTAGGGATGCAGTATACGTATTTAATGCTTCCAAATTAAAAAAAAAAAATTTTTGCTGGGTACAGTCGACTGCATACGAAATGGAACCTTTATACCCAGTTCCTATATGAAGGAACGGCTGCCAACACTGCTTCGTCGAACCATCAGTATAGACCCATCCCAGTTGCGCATGTGCGCTGCTTACTTTGCACGACAGAAAGGTTCTGGAATGCCGTAATTCACTCCGCCAATGATAATCAAGTGATTGGGTATCCTGGCGTGAAACTGAAGGCATAAGTCGCCATTGATCCAGTAAATTAATCAAAGATGTCGTAGGATTAAAATTGGACAATTTAAAGTAGATCACAGATGATCGCAACACGGAAAACATTTACTAATTTTCTTTGTCCCATAAGAACATACGTTGAAGTGTGGCTTGCTAAAATTGCCACATTCGTTTTTTTTTAGGACCAGCACTCAGGGCATGACCCCTGCTATTGCATTTCATTGTGCTGAAACTAGGAAAATAAGTTATGAGAAGGAGGATAGAGGTTGTAGTGCTTGTATTCAGTCGACTTGAACTTCTTCATTTTGATAGTAAGAAGGAAGACTTCAGCAGGAAGGTTATTCCACATACGAACAGTCCGCCTAAAAAACGAATTTTCCCTGCGTCGTGCAACGCATGAACCGGCCAATCGACCCAATATCGGTTCTTGAGGAAAAACAGTGTACAGTAATCTCTTGATTTACGTCGCCTCGATTAACGTTGTTTCGGTTTGCGTCGCCAAATATTGTGTGACTTCTAAATTTGATTTGCGTCGCCATTCGATTTGCGTCTTTAGATTATGAGACAGAAATATGAGATCAAAAAAACGCAATTACCCCAGTTATGAATAAAAATTCCCCGGAAATTTTTTTCCCTTTTCCCATTTTTACAATAGAATATAAATAGGAAAAATGGGAGAAAAGAAAAAACTCCCCGGGAATTTTCATTTATAATTGGGCTGAATATGTAGTGGAAAGGGTATTATGCGTTTGTGCTAATGTTTGTAACACCTTAAAATATTGGTCCCAGACCTACAATCACTTTTAAATCAATCTAACGATATCCGTTCGTTCGGATGGCTTGCAGGCTGTGAATGGAAACATTGTACGCAAATTACAGTTTATAATTTTGGAAATAATTTCATTTAATTTGGCATACATGCCATTTGAAAATGGGGAGTATCGGTTCATAATTTCACATTGCCCCCACATAAGGTTTTTTTGGAATTGAGTATTTGTACCCATGAACGCACTTATTATGTTGGTATTTAGCTTAAGTTTACTCCAAACTTATCTCATTGCAATTTAAATCATCTTAAAAAATTATATTGGAATTGGTCCATATTTTATCAAAGTTCCCATACAAATACTATCCCGAAAATATCTTTTTTATAAATGTTGGTATTGACACAAAATTTAGCGAAAAGAACACTTTAACGATAGATTCTATGTCACGGCAAAACGTGGTATTTGAAGGTCCACCTCCCCTCCCTTATCTAAAATCATTTAAACTACTCTTATATAGATGAAAATATCTATATAATATTCGGCATAAAGAATTTTTACATGAATCTTAACCTCATAACAAAATTTTTTCTTGCGGGTCCATGATTGCCCATGGGTTCCAAATAGGTTACACTTTTGAAAATTTGTTTTTAAATATACTTTCTTACTTGTTTAATTCTGTAATTGTTTTGTAATTTGTTTATAAATTAGTCTTTCTTTATGTTTTTAATAAAGGTAGATTTTATAGAACACATATCGTCGGCTGATTATTTAATTGTCGTATGTGGATTCCGATAGTTTCGAGTAAATTGAGTTTGAACACATTTAATTTGAAAATTGCTTCAGAAAATACCACATACGACAAACTCAACACTCCATATCTCGAAAACCGTATTAGGTATCGAAAAACTGATTACGCAAAATAAAAAATCAGGTCGGGAAACCTAAGGAATCGATCTTAACTCAAAACCGCAAAAAATCCACATACGACATTTAAATTATCAACCGACGATATGAACATGTTTAAATTCGGTTTACGTTGTTTCGATGTACGTCGTCATTTTCCAGAACCAATTGCGACGTAAATCGAGGGACTATGTATTACGAACCCACGTACTAGTATCGGGAACCAGATCCCTAATTTCATCAGAACAAATCCCATTGTAGCAACAATAAAACAGACAAATACAACCCACATTGCGTCGGTGCTCAAGGGAGTCAATAGAACTGCACAAAATAAATTAAACATTGTCTCTTATTACCAAATTCATAGAATCAAGCAAACAATTTGTTGATTTTGCAACTATTACCAAAATGATTATATTGATTACTAAAAATTAATATATGTTAATATTTTTTGTCAATTAATGATATTTTTAATTTTAATTAAATAAATTAGCAAAACACTTTGCCGTTTCAAACAATGTGTTAATTGATTTAAGTATTCTACAAATTTAAGTTATTTTAATTTAAACGAAAAAATCAATTAAGATTTTTTTTTATTTAATAAATATTTTAATTAAAAATTTACCTCAAAACAACTAAAACATTAATTAAATCAAAATTTAATTTTTAATTTTCTTTCCACTAAAAAAATAATTGATTCAATTTTAACATTTATTAAATTGACAAACTTTTTAAACAATTTTTTTAATTGATAACAAACAACAGTTAATTTTTTCTGTGTATATACTCTCGACAATGAGAACTGTCGCCCTCTTCTGCACGCGGTCCAAAAGCTTCAAAATAGACTTTGAAGCGCCAGCCCACACATGAGAGTTTTATTACATTCGCATTCGTATATAGGTGCTATAAATAGTAAGGAGATAAGATGGAATGTAGTATCTCTTACGGCGTTAAACAAAAATCGATACCTTGAATTTACTCGTATGTTTTACCCATCACATTTTACTTTCCTGCCCGGAACATCAAAAGATTTTGATTCCTCAATAATTATACCACCCATATATACAGATGAGGTAACTTAATCCGTCGTGCGTTTATGCGTCAGAAAAACATTAGATACTTCGGGCGTTAAAATTAACCCTATTGAGTGAAAACATGTCAAACCATCATGCCGTTCGGATACAACACCTCTGATTTCAATGAAATTTACCACAACTGTTGTATGTTATTGGACTTTAACAAAACATAAATTTTCAGACCCCAGATTCTTTCGGCTTCCGAAATATGACGTCATAAAAGATGTGAAAAATGTTAAAAAATCACAAAAGTCTCCATACAAAAGGGGATAGAACTTCTGAACTATGCAAAGGTGCACTTTCACCTTTAAAACGATACCAAAAAAACTAAATTATCTTGCATAGTTCAGAAGTTCTATCCCCTTTTGTAAGGAGACTTTTTTTTCGTTTAATTATACTCTTATAGTGTATGATATTTGTGTTGAATTTCATTGAAATCGGAGGTGATGATGCCGAAAATTCCATTTATTCTTGATGGTTTGACGTGTTTTAACTCTATTCCAAAATTATATCAAGGTCTCGATCATGAGTATCATTAATGTTTTGCCTCACAGAATCAACACTACGCTTGCTCTATAATCAAATTAATACGAATTGCAAAGGTTGCTGTTATCTGCAAAAGAGAAGATTGGGTTGAAAGTTTGACATAGGAGGTAATTAAGAAGAAAAAAAAGAAGGGAGTAGGAGAAAGAACGGAGCCTTGCGTTACCCCTAAATGAATCCTTAACTCGTTTGGCTTACCCCATCTTTAACAGCTCGTATAGTGCGATCTCTGAGGTGGCTTACAAAAATCGGGAGAAATTATCTCCGATAGCAAATGCAACAAGTTTTGACAAAAGTGCACCATGCCCGACTCTGTCTAAGGCCTTGGAAACAGCTTAAGTAATTATTTCACTTAAGCCAAAATGGTGAATGGAATGACACCATTTTTCCGATAACAGGGCCATTAGGTCGCCAGTAACGCAACCTCTACGGAAGCTATACTGGCGATAGCTCATATTTAAGTTTTCTTGAGAGAAAAAAATATTAAAAAATTTAAAGAAAAATTGTTATTTCAATAAGGACTCTTAAAAGATAATCATTTGCTTCGGTTGAAATTTTGTTTAGAAATAACGCTTATTTCAAGCTTTAAACTAAATAATCAAAGTTCGTCATTACATCCAGATTAGAGTTTCTATGCTAAAAAAAATTTATGGGGATAAGTATATTAGAAATTTCCGGCCTTTTTGGTGCTCTAACTGCAATTGTAGCTATCGGAAAATACATTATTCCAAATCAGCCCAGTAAAAAAAATTGGTGTTTTTTTGAAGCACTTAAGAGAAGAAGCGCATAATCGAGCGCTTCAAAAAAGTGCTCTTATACAGTAGTAAATGATAACAAATAAAATATACAAAAAAGCTGTTATTTTAGTGCTGTCAACGAATGGTTTTCGAAAATGCTTGAAAAAAGGCACTTTAGGAGTGCTTAATTTGCATGTTTTGTTATGTTAAAAGAAGCGCTTATTGTCAGCAGCAAATAGTCCTCCAAACCGGGAACACCCCATACAAAAATCAGGCATCCCATCAGCAGGTTTGAAGCGATTTGAGGTATGAATTCATACATAAAACCTGCTCCTTCTGGAGCACATTTTTTACTGGGAAGTTTTCGCTTCTGGTCACTCTAATAATCAGAATTTATATCCAACGCTCCATCCAACTGTGTGTGAGAATATGTTTATGTCCAAATCGAATATTTTTTTTTTGTTTTTTTTTTTTTTTGTCTACTAACTTCTAACAATTGTTTGCCTATTGTTATTTGAAGAACAAAAATTAAACTTAAGATACGGTAACAAACAAACATACACATATTCACAACGGAAAGACTCAATGAATAGAATAGAAAAAAATTGCTTTAAGAGAAATTTGCTGACATTGAATTCTTTAGATTTTTTTTCTGTTAAAAAAATTCTATGCCCGATTCAATGTACGAACAACATCTTGTTCATCTCTTCTTCCTGTATGTGCAACAAACAACAAACAGATTGTTTGTTGTTTTGAGTTTTTGTGCAATTTCTTTTTTTGGTAGAGATTTTAAAAAGAATTTGTTTATAAATATTATAATTTACGATTGTGTGGCAATTGTATTGTTGCACTTGCTAAAATTATCATTTTTAAAGCATCTCGTAAATTTTTATTAAAAAAATAAAAATTTCCTTTTTTTCATTTTTTTTTATCATTTTTTGCCAAACAATAGAGAGCTAGAATTTGACCTCAGATTACAACATGTTGCAAAGAACAAATTATTTAAGAGAAAAAAAAAACTTTTTAATAAACAAGGAAGTGGTATTTGTACGATTATCGTTTTGTTTAAATTGATCGATTTTATATAAACAAAAGTAATTGTTGATCGGTATGATTGAATGACCTAAGAGGTGTAAAGCTGTTTGCTTATAGTAAAATTTGTATGTAAATATAAATTGGGTGTTTTTTTTTTAGAGACATAGAACTTTTTTTTTTAAATAAAACACAACAAATGCAATGGAATGAACTAAATTTTGGCTTCTTTAGCTCACCAATTTCATGGAATTTAATGATTAAAAATAATTTCTGGCATAAGGCCTGCGCGTATGTACTTTAAGAACGCCATCCTTTCGGTTCAACACCTTTTCCAGCATAACGGCTCTTATTTCGAAAAGGTGCGTCAAATGTTGGGCTCTAAATGATCAATCATTGCCGGCTTATAAGCATAGATCAGAGATTTGACGTTCCACACAAAAGTAGTCCAAAGGTGTCAAATCAGGTGGCCAAGGTCCATTTCTTGAGATAATTCGCCTTCCAAACGCTTGGCTCAACAAAGTGGTGGTTTCACGCGCTGTATGGCATGTTGCGCCGTCTTATTGGAACCATTTCTCCACCAAATGATTTGCAGTGACATGAGGAATTAAAAGTAACGTTGGCAGCGGCTTTGGACTTAAAGACAAATGGGGCGATGAAGCCTTCGGCATGTTAACCACGCCAGTGATTTTTCAGGATGTAATGGAGTCTCAAGAGAATCGTTAGGATTGTGATCTCTGCAAAAATGACAATTCTGCTTATTTCCAAACCCACAAAGACAACAATAAGCCTTATCGCTGAAGATGATTTAACGATACAATTCTGGTTTAACTTCTAGTTGATTCTCAGGCGTGATTTATGGTACGGTGGTTTAAATTCTTGCCCCAGTTGGATCCTAAATGAATGCAGGCCATGGTCAATCCTTAAGATTTTACAAGTAATAGTCGGGCAGCGACGTAATTGCTGAGACCGCATCGGATCGATAAATTCGAGTCCTCTGTCACATTCACGTTTTTAGATGCGACGGCTTCCTCCGTACGCACGGTACGGGCTCGATTTGGATGAATATTATCCAAAAGAGTAATTGTAGTCATGAATCGAAGCATTGTATTTCGTAGTAGCTGCTCAAATGGACGACTGTACGCACCGCAAACTTGCTGAAGTGCTCTATAAGTTTGGCGAACAGCTCGTGAACTTGTTCTGTTGTAAGTTTTTGCATGGTGATTTGCCAAATTATACTAAAAAATAGACGCTTGACATAAGCCATAAATATTTGTTATTTTTCAACTGGGCTTGCCGCTTCTCATGCAAAGCAGTTAATCCGTTTAAGTGTTCCAATTTTCTACAAATCATATATCATCATCATCATCATCATATATATTAATAGGCAAGTCGATTTATTTTGCTCCCTTTTAAGCCAACACTATACATTGGACATTAACAAGTGATATATCATTCGAAAGATATTTTTTGGCAGAAAATAATCAGAAATAATCTTTTAGAAAACTAATCTGGTTTAAATATTTAGGATTTAAGCGATTTTTTTTCTTTAGTTTTGATAAACCTTGACTTGGAAAAAATGTTTTCACTTGTCGTTGATGTTGGAGAAATCTAAAGCAATCCTTAATACAGAATATTTTATTTCTCAGTCCTTCTCTAGTATTAATATTATAATAAATGTCATGAGACAGTTGTTATGAGAAATCTCTGTCAAAAATACACATACATACTAACATATAAAACAATAAGACGACACTATCTTTTAGTGCAAATAATTCAATTCTTGTAAAAAGTGTTAAAAAAAAACAATATTTTAAACTTAAAAAAAGAACAAACTTGGAAATAGAATAAACCCAGACAATTATGAAATCTTATAGGACTTGTTTAAGATTAATATGAATAAATGTATTCTCTCATTCTGTCGACGTTCTCTCAGATATTATATCATCTGTTATCTCAGTTTAAGACCCAGTGTAAAGTTCGGGTAACACTTTGATTAATTACACTGTGCTAGAATTTTGTACCTTTTTTAGAGACAAGCGGGGGACCTGGCAATTTTATCTAATTCGGGTACGCTGGCACTAACCGCTTTTTTTTAGGTTAGCTCTTGTTTTCGAGATATACCGTTATTTCGAAAATGGAGGATGTTGCACAACATATATTCACGTGACTCAAAAACGGTCTAGTTTATTGAACAAACTAAAAATTCCGCAATAAAATTTCCTTTAAGCAAGATTTAACTTTTTTCTAATATGTGCAGTTGTTTTAAAAACATTTTTTTTTAGCAAAATTTCGAAATTTCAAATTTTTTTTTTTAAAAAATTGGAAAACAAAGCTGTGCTTCTTGTTTTTTCTAGATATATAAAACACGAAGTTCTCAACAAAACCAGCCATAAACGATTAAAATCTGATTATAACTGATTTTTTTCACAAAAGACGAAACATTTTAATTAATTTAAGCATTTCATCAAACGATATATTTGTTTCCGAGCCCCCCGCAGAAGTGGTGATAAAGAGCAAGTATGTTTTGGGAAAATGTTAAGGACAGAAAACTAATTGAGGTCGGTCCTAATTATATTCCACTAGGGGCGACTTCTGAGCATTAATGGGACTTTTTCTTCAATATTTTTCTAATCTAGGATCATCCTACGCGCTGCAGGGGCCAAATTTAAGAATTTTATTAAACCGCCATATTTGTATTGTTTACATTCTTAAATTTTGCCCCTGCAGCGCGTGGGATACTCCTAGATGCGTCAAGTGAGCAAACCCATTCGGAATTTCTGTTTTTTTAGTTTGTTCAACAAACTTAATCGTTTTGGAGTTGCGCGAATATATTTTGGGCAGCCTTCTCGATTTTCAAAATAACGGGGTATCTGGAAAACAAGAGCCAACCTAAAAAAAAAACGGTTAGCAACACTGGATTCAGGCCACCCGAATTAGGTTAAAACGCTACGTGCCCCGCTTGTCTGTTTTTTCAACTAGCGCAGTGTTATTTAATGAAATATTGTAAAAATAAATAATTATAACGTGTTATACGAACCCTGTCCAAAGGTGGTCATGGCCATTCGACGGTTAAGTATTTTATTTTTGATAACTTTAGCTAAGATCGGAAATAATCAGGTATGTGGTGAAAATTTAACGATTTCAAAACGATCGTATTTAGCAGGGGCTAATTCTGGTAGTCGTGATCGAATACTTTTTCGATCTGAAAGCAATTTGATTTTCAATTAATTCAGTCGGTATTTAATTAAACAAAAAAAAATATATAAATTAATTTCCAACATTAAAAATACTTTAACTGAAAGTGAATTGATACACTGTTAAAAACGCGATACATATCAAAGCTTTCCAAACCATTTAAAAAAATAATGGGGTTGAATTTAATTCGAGCGAAATGAAACAAACACCTACGATAACAACAACTGACCACATACTCTTCATAAAATAATACAATTAAATTTCAATACCACAAATTACATTCTAAATATAAGTTCAGAACAAAAACCCAACGCTACGATTCAAAATGAAACAACGTACAATATGTGAATTTCAATTATTAAATGACACCACCAACCAACACAAGCCATCGCCAAGGCACGCCACCACCATCATCATCATCGCCATCTAAAATTCATATTATTGGAACGTGAAACAATGCATTATGCCAAAGCTTTTCAGAAAAATCTAAAACAAAAGGCAAACCGAAAGGAAGTAAGAGAAATAGGGAAAGAGGGAAAGAGAGAGTAATTGAGTTAATATATGAGGTACCAATAAGTCTACTACTCCTTGAAATCAAATGCGATAATATTTATTTCAACACCTGTATCTGTAAAGCATAAAGAACGAATAGGAGAAGACTTTATTCCTATAAACTTGCCGTCTTACTTTTAGGCAAATATGGCAAAATAACACCCTCTGCTGCCTTTAAAGCCGAACCATCTTTTTAACAAAAGCTATAAAACACATAAATGTTTAAACTACATACATATATAAAATAAAATTTAATTTATTATATTTCTTATACATATAGTCCCAGTAAGCAAAATGCTTCGAATATGTTTTGAGAGTTGATTACTTTTTCGTAAAACTTCATCTTAATCGAAATTTCAATATCAAACGAGTAAGAATTCAAAATATTATTGGGGGTATAGTTTAAAAATGCGAGATTTACATTAGATGTGTTGTTACTTACCTTTATGACATTTTAAAAGTTAAAAATCTAACTTAAAAAAAACTTCCCAAAATATCATTGGAAGGGACGCAAGCAAGCAGTAGGGATGGGCAATAAATATCAATATATTAAAATATCGATATTAAAAAAAATTAATCGATATATATCGCCGATATTAAAAATACCCATATATCAATACATCGATATTTATGTACGACTATCGAATTCGATATTTTTAAGATTCTTTATAATAAAATTCAACATTTTAACCGCTGCTCAACTGCTTACAATACTGTTTCGTTCGAAATCGTGGGACAGGCAGTAAATTTGAAATTAAAAGAAACAATAAAAAGTTAGAATCTTAAAAAATATCGATACGATATATATCGATATCTTTTTTGAATTTGCCCATCCCTAGCAAGCAGCCGAATTCATTTAAAGCAAGAAAATTGGGTTGCACAAGAGTTAAAACAAAGAGATGTTGAACATCGATTTTACAGGTCCGATATGGTGCACGAGTACTGGCAATGAAAAACGAATTCATTACGACAACCCAAAGCGCATGCACAGTCCAGCCAAGTATTTATGGCTCAGAGGTAATGCTCTGTATTTGCTAGGATCAGAAGGGTACCATCTATACCTAGAACAAATGATTCGTTTGAAGCAAGCATTGGCTGAAAACGCCCGAATTATCTGACTTACCATGAAGCGGTAATATTCCATCATGACAACACTCGACCACATCTTAAAACATCAGTTAAAAACTATTTGGACAATAGTGGTTTTTGCTCAGAGCATTCTCCATCCGATTGATATTTGTTGAGCTCGGTGCTCAATGCTCTCACTGGAATTCCCTTAATGCAAAACAATTTTTTGAAATTGAGTCGTTTATTTCAGAAACCCGTCAACTGAAATTTTTTCAAAAAATATATAATTATAGATTATGTATGGCAGGAAACGGTCAACTGTCAAGCCTTTCAATGGGTTGTATTTTGTTTTGGAATTTCTGGTTAGTGCAGAAAACCTTTAATAGTTTTAAAAAGTGGATGTTTTTTTTAGTTTTCCGATGATTTAAAGGTGCGCTTCTTGACGTGTTTCTAAAATAAACGATGAAATTGACTTGACGGCCTTAACAACTGAGCAGTTTCTAAAGTTGTGGCCAAATTAAACAAATATTTGACCCCCACACGTATCTAAAAAGCATTTCAAAAGTTATAATATATTTATATATTTATATTTATTCGTTATCGTTCCAAATTGGAGCATTGGGCCATTACAAATGTGTTCCATTGGGATCTGTTATAAGCTATTAGTTTTATATAATTCCAGCACTTTCTTGTAGTTGCTACTTCCGAGTCCAAATGTCTTCTCCACGTGTGACCTCATCACTCTTCTTCTAGTACCCTGTGAATTCCAACCAATGGCTGTCCGTGTTATGTCATCTGCTGGCTTACGTAGTGTGTGACCCAGGCAAGTCCACTTACGTCGAAGTTGGATATCACATTTGGCCAAAATATTTTCAAAATTCTTCTCAGTTATTTGTTGGTAAGAACTTGAAGTGAAGTTATGTCGCGGGCATTAGCATTCCAAGTCTCACATCCATAGAATAGGGGTGACTTTACGCTGAAGTTGAATAAGCTGATTTTCGTTTTTCTTTATATATAAAAAGCCTTCCATACGGGACGCAGGAGGCCAAAGGATCGCCTGGCACAGTTGATAAGGTTTACTATATCCGCGCTAGATCCTCCATTGTTGCTGACGGAGTTCTGGTTCCAATGCTGTGAGTCGGCCCGTGATGAAATGCGCTACCACATTATTTACCATACTCAGAAGTGTAATTCCCCTCCAGTTGTAGCATTCCGACAAATTTCTCTTTTTTGGTACTTTGACAATAATACCTTCCTTAACCTCATCGGGAAGGCACTTCATTCTCCGAAATTCTTCGATTATCCGGAGAACTAATCGCGCACTGACGTTGGGATCTAGTTTTAACATCTCTGTTTAAACGAAAGTAAATGGTTAATAAAATTAGAACTCACGTTTTCTCGCATATTTTCATCAAACGTTTAATAAAGGTGGAAGATGTTTCACAATGAATGCGCAAAATTTGCCTAAAGTCTCGCATAAGTAATGAACCCAGTTTTTTTGTATTATATATGTATATACTCGTATATATAAACCTGTTTCGGCCGCACTTGAATTTAACTGTTTGCTACCAAGAGAATCACATACTTTTTCATATAAAAATAAAGAGCGCTAATCTCCGCATTTTCCTATGGTTTAACAATTTTTTTCCCGCTAAGACGGGAATTTACGCATTAAATTTTTTAAATAATATATGTAGCAGTGTATAACAAATGGCGAGCATTTTGGAGTTTACTCTCCCAGAATATAGTTGTCGGATATGCCGTCATTAATATGGGGAAAAATAAAGAAGTTATTTCAAAATACAAGCTTTTATTAATTTAATATTGCTAATTTTAATGCTAACATTAACTGATAATTTTCAAAACATCCTGACATCTGGGCATAGTGCTGGATTATCAAAACCATTTTTGCACTGGAAGCTTTCTTTTCTGGTTCCATTTTTAGTACAAATCTTTTTGATGACTTTTATTTTTACCTAAGCCTTCATGTTGTTATGGGAAAGAAATTTTTTCTGGAACGATTTTATAAATATAAAAAGAATTCCACACAGCCATATCCAGGATAGGAAACAGGACCTTTTTATACCATTGTTGTTTTTTTCAGACTGGAATAGTATGGAATAGTTGGTCGGATCAATCAACTCCTCCCATATTTTCATTATAAGCAACAACGTCTACCGGTTTCAACTTCTTCTGGCCTCTTGTATTGGATACTTCTATAAGATATGGATGATGTGCCGTAGTTATGGATAAAACATAGTGTTTGTCTTTCCATTTTTTAATGTTAACATCTCCTGTTAATCGCCAAATCATTTCTCCTTTTTTTAGTTTTGTAGTGGTCACACATTTCCGATTAAAACTTAAGGTGTCCGTGGTTGGGTTTTGTAATAAAGTAACATTTGAGACAGTTCAACGCTGTTGTTGTAGTTATCCATATATAAATGGTGGCCACGGTTAAGGAATGGATGCATAAGTTTCAAGGCTACAGTTTTTTTTCGATCCTGACGTATCTTCAATAACTTTTCCTGCATATATTTCAGCATTAAAAGTGTAGCCATCATTTGAAGTAAGTTCATAAAACTTAATGCCGAACTTGGCTCGTTTCCCTTTACTGTATTGTTTAAACGATAATCTTCCTTTAAAAAGTATTAGAGATTTAACTAAGGACAATTCTTTTTCAGGTCTAAAGTTTTTTCAAAATTTCTTAAAACTACATGAAGGAGCGACATTGCTTTTCCAGCTTACCTGTCCATTTAATATGACTTATGGCAACTAAAAATCTTAGAATTTGCTGGAAAAGTCTTCCAGGCATCGCAGCCGCAAATACAGCTTATTTAAAAAAAAAAAAATTAATGGCTTTCTGTTCTGACCGTGTAGCAAGCAGAAGCCCAGAAATTTTTAAGCATTTCATCTTTTGATATTTCAGGAAAAATTATTTTAGGTCGCTTCCTTTTCGACGGTTTGGTATTATTATTCTCTAATTTTTTGCATAAGCATTGCAAGAAGAAGTCAATAACTTAATTATGTCATCAAAAAAATTTTGGAATACCATTAGCGGAGATGCGTCATTTTTAATTTCGGGACAGACTTCCCCTGATTTGTTGAGTCGAAACGATAGTATTGGCTTTGTATTCTCCTCCCAAATTTCATCAGATTCGTTATCATTAATTTGTATATCTGTATAACAGGCATAATCTTCTTGATAAGTTTCATCTAGTTCACCATTGCCATCGCTTACGTCGCTGGTGTCATTAGAGCTTGAATATCCTGAAAAGAAAGAACATATTGTATAGAATATCCTTAATTTTTTCACATTAACACAAAAGAATAGATATCTGAAAATTTCAATTTTAAAAACGGTTGAGGTTGTTTATCAAAAAAAAAAATTGCTTCTGGGTTGTTAAAAAAACTCTTCAACAGAAACGGCAAAGTGAACGAACGAAAGAACGTTTTCTGTTAATGTGAAGGATGATCATAAAACAACAACTTGACAATGATAGCTTGTTATTACTTTTATTGTTGTTACTGCTATTTTAAAACAAATCAAAACCAAAGAGGTTCACTGACTTGTGCAAACTTTAATCCAAAGTTATAGAAAACGCAAATAAGTTAAAGTTGCCAGATGAAAAAGTTTTTAAGTTACTTAAAATTGCGTTATTGTTAAACTGATAACCGAAAAAACACCAACCTGTCTGATATTTTGAAGATCTTTCTATCAGCGATTTCGCTCTAACCAAAAGCATTATGTAAAGTCTAAATAAAACTCACTAATAACAAGTCAAAAATCCTAAAGTCCGATCGGCAACTGATTTCTGTGGTCCGTCTGGTTGCGGAAAAGTATGGAAGTTTTGGCAAGAGTTTTGGAAAATGTCATAAATCGGGCCCGTATGATCATCAATTCTGGCGATATAATTGCTTAGGCATCAAATAAAAACCATCTAAAAGCAAAACATATTGTTTTATTATTTAAAAAACGTAATTGTGTAAACGCAACGTTGCCCTAAAAATTTCATTGAAAGCAAAAACAAATTCAAAAATAGTTTATAGTTTTGTTGCTTTCTTCGGGAATTCATATTGAATTATTAAATGTCAAACACTTCAAATTTTGTGACGTTGAAAATTTTTAAAAACAATATGAATTTCTGTAGAAAGCAACAACAAAATTATAAAATATTTTTGAATTTGTTTTTGCTTTCAATGAAATTTTCGGCGTTGCGTTAAAGTCAAAGAAAATCGGGTGACAACTTTTGCGCCACCTTGTAGTCAAAGAAGAACAAATATGTTGTGTTTGACGAAATATCTTATTACCATAGACGTTACTTGGTAAGAATATTGTTGCTGTGAATGCTGTGAAGACCAAAATTATGGATAATTTTTTTCAAACAATTAAGAACATCAGTGTTTTATATTCTGCAGGGAGAAAAATTGGATTTATGTCCGCTAATTTTGCTTATTTTCATTACTAGTTATCCGGTGGTCGATGGAGTACAGGAGGTTTAACAAAATTAACGGGGATAGGTGGAAAATAGCAGTCACAAAAAGTGTCAACAGAGAAGTTAATACACAGAAGAAATTCTCCAAAGTTTTATACTAATTTAAACATTAGCTTAAAATAAAATCAGTTTTAATTCAAAAATTAATCAAGTGAAATAAAGGTTTAATCAACTGAATTGAATCAAACGTTCAGTCAAGTGAAATTTTATTGATACCATTAATTTGTTTACTGGTGCAAATTGAATTAATTTTTTAATTAATCGGGTCTGTTCTAGGTTTCGACTCGTTTTGAAAACGCAAATTTTTTTAATCCGCATAATTCATAAATTGGTGTTCTCAAATCCGCATGTTTTTGTGTATTCGAAGTTTGTGTTCGAAAAAAAACTAAATGTCAAAAACAAGAAAAAACAGCTTTTTATCAGCTGTTAAAAAAAAAATAAATTTTTTTTATTGTATAAAAAATTATTCCTTAAAAATAAAATTTTGTCATAAAAATGCCTGGAGCTTTTGTTTTATCTTATATACAATTGCGGAGAAAAGAAAATAATGTTCAAAAAGTTCAACGAAAGCGCTTGAGAGATGCGTCTAACCCTATGACCATTCCGGATGAAGCGTAAGTAGTATTCTTATTCTATTTTTTAACAATTCAAAAATGTTTTATTTTAGATTTATAGGCTTTTTCGCTGAAACAAAGACTCTTTTTCAATGATTCTAGAGGTGATTACACCATCTTTGGGTAGAAGTTCTGATCCAGAAATCCTTCAATTAGCCGCAAAGCTTAGATTTTTAGCTGTGGGCTCATATCAAGGCGTTGTTGCTAATGATGTAAATATCAGCATTGGTCGCAGTACTTTTTTAATCTGTAGGGCAACTTTGTGTTTTCGAACATAAACAAAATTGTTAAAAAATATAATTCTTGACTCCATGTTTGTTTTTTTACACAAGTGAGTTTAATAAAAACAACTTAAATTTTTGGATATGTTAAAAATTTTATTTTTATTAATATTTGTGTAAAGGAATACATATTTTTTTTTATTAAATTGAATAAAAACATTTCAAACAAAAAACATAAATTTTGTTTTTGTTAAAAATTTTATCACATATAAGAATAAAAGTCGATTCGTTTTACTTTCACCAACCCCTAATAACATGCGGATGTCAAATGCAGAACACAAAAAATGCTGAAGTAATACACTTTCGAGTGGATTCGGATTCTAGAACACACCTGATTATCACAAATTTTTTAATTGAAATCCATTTTTATTTTTTTCTGAGCAGGGAGACGTCAGCAGAGGAGTATTGGCCGAGTAGTGTTAACAGAGGAGTTATCAGAGAGGCGCCAGCAGATAAATGTCAAAAACCGAAGAACTGCAGGCATAGACATATAATGAGAGTTTACCACTATCTTTTCGAGCATAGTAGAACTGTAGCAGCTACAAATCAACATTTATGTAGCTTTCCATTAGCATATAAGGAGTTAAATTAAATTAATCAGGGGTCTTGGTTATTTAAGTGCAAAAGGTGATAAGCGAGACGTTGTAACAGAGCCGGTAACGGAAAAAATATTACGAAGAAAAGCTTAGCAGTGCTATTAATTTAATAGTGGTGCGGGCACTGGCTTTACAACCGGTCTAGCAAGGATGATTTAAATCCGGCTTGTACTGACTGAGATTTAAATCCAGTCTGGAAGGAGTTCAGAGCACTGAGTCTAACCTTAGCTATAGACAGCACTGCAGTTTACACCTAGAAATCAGTGGGCCATAGCGTAGGATCTTGGATTAGATCCAAGATAAATGAAGGGCAGGATAAGTATGGCACTGGCTCTGGAGGCAGCCGATGCTCCCAATAAAAACTGTGGAAGGAAGAATATGGAAAGCGTATTAAAGAAATAAAGAATCCAGAAAACTTGTGACAAGATTTTTTTTTTTTTTTTAATTTATGATAAGGACCCTGGACGCTACTATTTAAATCTATTTAAATATTTTTATTTAAGCTTGTAATTTAATTTTTATATTTATACAGGCCTGTTCTGAAAATCACTTTATTCAAATCACGTGATTTCAAATCACATGTTGTGCCTTTAAAAAGCACACATGTGATATTTTTGTGTTCCATTTTTCGTGTGTTTCGCTGTGATTTTCAATTGCCGATGGCACACTGAGAAACAAAACCACAATGATTTTCAGAACACCACGAAATCAGACGTGTGATTTAAAAAAGCACGTGATTTGAAATCACGTGATTTTCAGAACAGGCCCGATAATATAGAAAAAGGTGAAAGAAGTCTTTTTCATTGAACTGTTCATGATTTTGATGAGTTTGATGTTTGGCTATAGAATGCTAGCCGTCGCAGTGGCGGTAAGGGGAAAAACTGCGAAGAACTCTGATGATCAGAGTGTGACATTTTTCGAAACTTGTAAATTCGACCTGAGTTTGGGCCCGTGTTTAGTGAAGGAAGTAGTATAAATATGGGGATTCTGTATATGATTTTTGCTCCCTACGTGATTCCCATAAGGAGGAATTTTTAAATTTCAAATTGCTCCCAACGTGTTTTCCCATAAGGAGGAATTTTTTTCTCCCATAGGGAGGAATTTTTAAATTGAAATGTTACTTTAAAGTTGGTTTTAGTTAATTTTAAATTTTTTGCTCCCAATGTATTTTTCCATAAGGAGGAATTTTGAATATAAACAAAATAAAAAAATTTTTGAGTAATTTTAAATAAAAAAGAGAATTATATAAAGTTGATTATATTTTCTTCAATGAAGAGAAATTTAAAATTTAAAATTTAGAATATGCAGCACATGTAAGTATAGAGATTAACTCAATTTGAAAGTTTGCCATTAATATAAAAAGGCTTAGGGAGTATATTCCACATCATTATTCTAATTGCCACTTTAAAGGAAACTTAATAAAAATGGTAAGCATTTCGTACATAATAAAGGTATATTTAATTATTTATTATTTTTTTCTTGTTTGTTTTCAGATGTATAAAAAAATTGTGAATATTGCCCAAGGTATTAAGCCTGAGTATATTAGAATAGATGATATACCTTTAAACCAATCTATGAAAATTGTGAATTTTGAATGGAAAGAAACACAATATGGTCTTAAAGTCATTGCCAATTTAGATGACAATAAATGGTTTTATCTACCCAATAGAATGATGAAATTTTTAAACAAGGAGGATCCATACTTAACTCAAATGAATGATAAAGTTTGGACAATTATTTACAAGGGGCGTCAATTACCAAATGGACCTGCAATATTCGATTTAAATTATATCTAAACTCTGAAAAAGAAATCCTTACAATAAAGATAATTATAATAAAACAAAAACAAGATATTTTTTAAAATTTTTTATAAATTTTTATTTAAAAATAATTTTAGTTTTTTTTTTTTTTTTTACATTCTTTTATTAAAATTGTATATTCAATAACCAAGAATCATCCTCCTCCATAAATTGTTTTACAATCAATTCAACAGCAGGAATCTCCTTGATAATATCTGCGGGATGTTGTTGCTCCCGCTTTTCCTTGATCGCTGGGGGACTTTTATAAAATTTAGATTTTTTTGCACTAAAATTATGCACCCGCATAAAGTGCCTTTTTTTATTAAATTTGTTGGCAAAAGTTATATCTTTACAAAATTCGCAACTGAGTTTAACACGGTCCATTTTTTAATTAAATAAAATAATTAAAAAATCTTTTAAAAATACCTCGTAAAACATATATCTATTTACTTTGCACTTATTTTTTATTTTGGTATATATATTTAATATGAATTTTAATATGAAAGCATATTTTGAAAAATAAATATAAATTTATTATTGTGGAAATTAAAAGTCAATAAACTTTTCGTTATGCTAAAAAGTGCAATTGTATGCATTTTTAAAGTTTAAACATTAACCTTGAATGTTTGCTTCATATTAAATTATGAGTTAATAAACTTTTTCATAAGTGAAAAAATGCAATCGTAGCATTTTTTAAGTTTAAGAATTAACCTTGAATGTTGGCTTCAAATTAAACTATGAATTAATGAACTTTTCGTTAGAGTAAAAAATGCAATCATATGCAATTTTAAAGTTAAATTAACCTTGAATATTTGCTACACATTTTTTATTGGTACAGCTTTTTTAAGTCTAATAATGTAGTTACAAATAGATTTGACTACATATATATATAGTGATGTTTAAGTTCTTCTGATATATCACACCTGTATCTAAAAAATTTTAAATGAGGAACATTAAACAAAAGGAATCCAAACAAACAAGACCAAAAATGTCTTATTATAAACAATATCTTCAAACGTTCCTAAAAGACTACGAAAATGTGCTCATGTTTGAGCACAGGCAGTGCATAGATCATTATTTAACAATGATAGAGGAAAATGAGGACTACGGTGTAGATGACGTCGATGAGGGACTAAACGTGCCTCATTTTGATTGCTGCCCATGGCATAATACAAATTGTAAGGAGGGTCCTATTCCGTGCAGGTGCACGGTATACTACTTAAGAAAAATGAATGTAATAAATTTGATTAATAATTATAAGTTTATATTTAATATGGAGCAAATATAAAAACAAAAATTTGTATATATTTTTTTTTATCTTTTATTATATTCTTAAAAATTCTTAAATATATATTTAAATAAACTTACAACTAAAATATCATTGTAATATAAATTAAAATAATTAAATAATTTTAAAATTAGTTTGAAACTTATGTTTTTACATCTTAAATAAATAAATACACAACAATAAACACCACATAAAATTGAAGTTTCACTCTGAATTCGAAGACTATTATAAGTAAAAGTTTTACAATTTTTATTTAAAAATAATCTAAAGTATTTATTTGGATATTGGCCAGCAGAACAAAAGTACTCGGCAGGTTTGTTTTTAGGAAAATAAAAAGCAACCCAATGCTGTCCAGGCTTATGTGATGGATCAGTGTTGGCAACGTAAAATGATGGTTTTAAAACTGGTTGTGTTGGTAATTTATTACATGCAAATACACCTTTAAATTTATATTTTGTTATATTATTGGACTTCAAAGTATTTTTAATATTTATTGAATTCATAGTGTTTGAATAATATTACGCGTTTTATCAATTTCTATAACACTGTCAAATTCACAGTATACTAAGCACGTTATTGCTTCAATAATTGGTTTGCCAAAACGCCCTTCAATACGAATAGTTCCTTGGTTTATTAAATTACCGCAATTAGAATTATTATTATGATCTGGTGTCAAGTCGAAAGCAAGTAAAAAATATCCGTTATCAAAAAGTTCTTTAGTTATTTGATGACCTTTATCGAAATGATGAATTCCAGTTCCTTTAAATAGTGTTTGATAACCACGAGTACTTATTATTCCTCCGTTATTGTAGTTAAGTTCAATTGGTTGTGCAGGAAATTGTACTCCATTTACAACCAAATTAAATCTTTGTAAATTAAAATGTTGAAAGTTAAATGGATTTTCTTTTTTCTCTCCAGTATATGCTTTATTAGACACCATTCCAAAAATTAAAAAATTTGGTAATTGTCCTAGTATCACGTTATCTAAACTTAATGAGTGATTTCCAGGGTGTATTGTAAACGTTTTTATTTCCACTCTTTTATAGGGATAAATTGCATTTCTTGATTGTAATACATTATGATGAGCCATTAGAATATTATGATTAATAGTAAGATGGTTTATATATAAATTAGCTTCATGTAATTTAATATAAGATTCATTTTTATCGCCACCTTCTAAAATGTAAAATTCTGGTTTTTCCATATTTAATGTTACCTTCAGATCAACATTATTAAGCAAATATTTTTGTTGGTTAAATACATCAACATGAAGTTTTCCAAAAAGCTCTACTTTTTTTCCATCCTTAAATAGTTTTTTTCTCTTGTCTAAACCAGGATTTTCTTTTTCAACTAATGAATTTATTTTATTTATATCAATAGCCCAGCCACATGATTCAAGATGCGTTGATCTAGCATCATTTCCATAATTTAACAATTTTTCTATATAAGCTCTATAGTGATAGTTATTGTCAGGTTGTGATACATTTTTATTGTTAAGGTGTACAATACAATTTCTAAACAAGGAGTGCAGTAAGTTATTAACAACTCCTCCGTTTCCTTTTATTTCAATAACCAGTCGAAGATAAATACTATTAAGATCACGATATGTTTCACCATTACCTAGCGATACAAATTCAATTGTGCTAGAATTATCTAGTGATGCAATTGGATTGTAGCAAATTTCTTCGGTTTTAACAACGCTAGTTTGAATTGGAGGAGATTCAAATATATCCAACTCACTCTTCATACATTCTATAAATCCTGACATTTCCAATTCCCAAAAATATCCCTTAAGTTCTTTCCTCTACAACGTTTTGATTTAATATGTTGCTTTTGCTTTAAACGTTTGAGTTTTATACGTCGACCTTTACCTTTCTGCATTGTTTTCATTTTATCAATAGTAGCTTCTTTTATATTTTGTATGACCTTTTTTCCTTTGTTTAGTAAGATTTCTTTTATTGGCTTAGTTCCAATTTCTTCTAAAATTTCCTTTCCAATATCTAATGATTTATTCTTTAATATATTCATCCCCGTTTTAAATAAGGGTTTGAGATGTGAAAATACAGCCGAAAATATGGATCCAATACCACGACCGTATTGTAAAATTCTTGGGGCGTGATATATTTCACCAATATTTTGTATATTTTCTCCAGACTGATTATTATAATAACTTGTATAAATCGCATCCATGGTTGTAATAAAAATGATTAATTTTGTTTTGTTACGCAACTATTTTATATACATTTTTTTTTTAAAGTGTAGAGTACAATAAACGGGAACTAATTTATTAAAGTTTATCTCTTCTCCTTCATCATTTCGAATCATTATGGAAATATCATTTATATTATAGGCTTCAAGAGGAAAATATTCAATTCTATTGAAATGTATATAGTTTTTCAATGTTGTTACTGAAAAAATTTTTAAACATTTAATTTTTTTACTACCAACATGTCGAGGTTTTATAATATCAGTATAAATAAATATGTTTTCATTTATTTCAGAAGATTCAATTTTATTGATAAACTGATTTATGTTGTCAGAGAATTTGTTCAAAGATTTTTCGAATATATAATTTGTTGACGATAATATGGGATCTTTTTCATAAGTTGTTGTAGATTCTGGACTAGTAATTTGAACATTTTGTTCTATGTTTGAACTTTTTATATTTACATTACGAGTATCTTTTTCTTTTGTAGATATATTAGATTGGGGTTTAACAATGTTTAATGTATTTAAAAGTTTTGAAGTTTTATTAATATTTTTTAGTTTCAGCTCGTCAGATGTTTCCATTAGATCTTTAAATTTTGTTTTAATTTCATCATATTCGTTTTTAGATTCAATTTGCATGTTTGATGTATTTAAAAGTTTTGAAGTTTTATTAATATTTTTTAGTTTTAGCTCGTCGGATGCTTTCATTAGTTCTTTAAATTTTGTTTTAATTTCATCATATTCATTATTAGAGTCAATTTTCAATGTTTTTACAGATTGATTATTAAAATTTGAAATGTTGCGTTTTTTACGTTTAAGTATATTTTGATTCATATTTAGTTGTTTATTCGTTATCGAAAAAGATATATCTGATAATCCGACTTCCCACTGGTCACTCATGGTAAGAGATTGCTTTAATAAATTTGTGAAAGTACTTGAAGTGTTTTTATATAAATTTACTGAATCGTTACTTAATAAAGTAACATAAATACTATTATCCTCTGTACTTGATGCCATATTTATTAGAAATGTTAAATATTATAAGTTGTGTGTTATACATATATGAAAAATTTAGTTTATCAGCTAAAATCTGTTTGATTAATCCATGAATTATATTCTTTTCCGAAACCCAACCATTTTACAAATAGTTTTTCACCTCTACGTTTTAAGACTTTTTCAACTAAAAAGATGTTAGGAACTTTAGTTTT
Source organism: Pollenia amentaria (assembly GCA_943735925.1). Taxonomy (NCBI): domain Eukaryota; kingdom Metazoa; phylum Arthropoda; class Insecta; order Diptera; family Polleniidae; genus Pollenia; species Pollenia amentaria. Next base: position 201,667,204 of record OX031009.1, on the reverse strand, counting down.
TAATAACTCCTCTTGATAAAATCCGCCTTTAATTATATTTCCATTAAAATCTTTTAGCTGGTAGGTAACAGGGTTTGTTGCATTAATTTTATTTACTTTAAAAACTTCTGTAGACCAATTTGGTGTATATCCCTTTTCAAAAACATTTTTATATTTGCTTATGCGAACAAAATCGTTAATATTAAATTTTCCATTTTTAAAAACTTTTAAGTTATTATATACAGTTTTTAAAAGTTTTTTTTCATTTCGCTTGTTAACTAAATTAGGTTTCATCTTTATACTTCGATGATAAGATGAATTATATTCTATCAACAGCTTTTCTAATACATCTATCCAGTTATAATTTCCTTGCATACTAAATTGTTTCCACATTTTATTTTTTAAAGTTCTATTAAATCGTTCAACTATTGACGCTTTTAAGTTTGAATATGTATGATAATGATTAATATTTAGCTCTTTCATAAGAGTTTTGAAATATGTGTTGTAAAATTCTTTTCCTTGATCTGAATGTAGGTTTTTAGGAGCTTTATTACTGTTTAACTTTATAATGCTTTTAAATGATTTTGAAACCTCAAATCCTGTTTTAGTTTTTAATGGCAGAGCGTAGGCATATTTTGAGAAAACATCTATTACAGTAAGCATATACTTGAAACCTTTATTAAATTTTGCATATGGTATCATCTCCACCAAGTCTATTTGCCAAGTATCTAATATTCCCTTTTGAATAAACCTACGTCGCTTAAAGTTTTTTCTAGCTTGACTATGAATTTCGTCAATAAGATTTTTTTTTTTACTCATATTAATTAAAATATTCTTCCTTTTTTATTCATTAACAAATGGTTTTTAAGAGCGCAAACATGTTTCATCAGTTTATATACCCATTTACAATGATAGTTTGTGGTCCCTCAGGCTGTGGAAAATCTACTTTTATTAAAAATTTAATTAAAAATCAAAACTTAATATCTAAAGATATAGACCGAATCATATGGTGTTATTCTGAAATAAATGCACTTCCAAATATAGAAAATGTAGAGTTTGTTAAAGGAATTCCAGAGTCTTTTAATACGAATGACGAAGAATCTACTTTAATAATATTGGATGATTTAATGCTTGAATCATCAAATAAGAAAGTTTGTGAACTATTTACAAAAGGATCTCATCATAGAAACTTAAGCGTAATTTTAGTTACACAAAATATTTTTCATAAAGGGACTTATTCGCGAGATATATCATTAAACTCCAAATATATAGTTATGTTTAAAAATCCAAGAGATAAGACACAATTCCAACATTTAGCTCGTCAAGTATATCCAGAAAACTCAAAATCTTTAGTAGATGTATATAATCATTGTACAGAACAGGCTCATGGTTATTTAATAGTTGATCTTACTCAAGAAATACCAAACGCTTTAAGATTTAGATCAAATATTTTTAATACAGATTACTATATATATGCGAATATAAACAATGACTTCAAATCTGAAGTTACTGAAGGAGAACAAACATATTCTTTATGTTCTTGAAAAAGCGGATCACAAACTACGAAATGCAATTTTGAAAAATGTTGACAATGTTGTTATCAAAACTTTAAATGAAATTATTTTAAATATTATAAACAGAAATCATAAAATAAACAAAAATGTGTTTGAAAAACTAAAACCATATAAAAATACTTTGAGGAAAGTTTGCTCATCACAAACCTCTATGCGTCAAAAGAGGAAACATCTTATACAAAAGGGAGGATTTTTACCCATTATTATTACATCAATATTAAGTGGAGTCATTGGAAAAATTTTAGAAAATGTCAAATAAATTATCAAAACTTATAGTTCTTCATCCATCAACTTACGAAAAATTTAAAGTTAAACATTCTGATTCAGATTTTTTACATCGGAAACTCTTGCCAATATATGGTTCACATACACTGAAGGATATAAACAAATGGTATTATATTAAGCAAGAACTTGCTAAATACTTAATTGGATCCCAACGATCATCTAATCAGAATAAAATATCAACAATGCATAATTTGCGCGATAATGAAACTCAAACGAAAAAGGTCTATAAAAAGCATATTGAAACGCAAACAATTACACCTCAGTCGAGTAGTATAGCACTGCAAACGGATTTGAATTTGCCTGAAGATATTTACACAAATAATGATGACCAGAACGATATGGATACAACAATACAAAAATTTAATCCTTCTTCTGCATCTTCCGTAGCTAAGCGTCTTAAAAGCTTTTCGGAAAAAGGAACTCCAAAAATTAGAATATTATCCAAAACTGATCATTATTCAAATATGAAACAATCAACTTTACCTTATCAATATTCTCCTCGTGTTAAAAGAAATCGAAAGAAATTAGATTACGATACTGAAAATGTATTATGGCAAAATATTTAAAAAAATAAAACTCTTTTTTTGTTTAGAAAATATGTATATAAAATGTTTTATTATTAATTAAAAATAATATTTACATGTAAAAATGTTTCTTTAGTATTCAATTTCCATTAAATATTCATCATCATCATTATCTTTTTGAAACTGATCTTTATAATTAATTAAATCTACGTTTACTTTCATTAAGTAGTCATCATCTTAATCAAATTTTAAACGTAAAAAACGCAACATTTCAAATTTTAATAATCAATCTGTAAAAACATTGAAAATTGACTCTAATAATGAATATGATGAAATTAAAACAAAATTTAAAGAACTAATGAAAGCATCCGACGAGCTAAAACTAAAAAATATTAATAAAACTTCAAAACTTTTAAATACATCAAACATGCAAATTGAATCTAAAAACGAATATGATGAAATTAAAACAAAATTTAAAGATCTAATGGAAACATCTGACGAGCTGAAACTAAAAAATATTAATAAAACTTCAAAACTTTTAAATACATTAAACATTGTTAAACCCCAATCTAATATATCTACAAAAGAAAAAGATACTCGTAATGTAAATATAAAAAGTTCAAACATAGAACAAAATGTTCAAATTACTAGTCCAGAATCTACAACAACTTATGAAAAAGATCCCATATTATCGTCAACAAATTATATATTCGAAAAATCTTTGAACAAATTCTCTGACAACATAAATCAGTTTATCAATAAAATTGAATCTTCTGAAATAAATGAAAACATATTTATTTATACTGATATTATAAAACCTCGACATGTTGGTAGTAAAAAAATTAAATGTTTAAAAATTTTTTCAGTAACAACATTGAAAAACTATATACATTTCAATAGAATTGAATATTTTCCTCTTGAAGCCTATAATATAAATGATATTTCCATAATGATTCGAAATGATGAAGGAGAAGAGATAAACTTTAATAAATTAGTTCCCGTTTATTGTACTCTACACTTTAAAAAAAAAATGTATATAAAATAGTTGCGTAACAAAACAAAATTAATCATTTTTATTACAACCATGGATGCGATTTATACAAGTTATTATAATAATCAGTCTGGAGAAAATATACAAAATATTGGTGAAATATATCACGCCCCAAGAATTTTACAATACGGTCGTGGTATTGGATCCATATTTTCGGCTGTATTTTCACATCTCAAACCCTTATTTAAAACGGGGATGAATATATTAAAGAATAAATCATTAGATATTGGAAAGGAAATTTTAGAAGAAATTGGAACTAAGCCAATAAAAGAAATCTTACTAAACAAAGGAAAAAAGGTCATACAAAATATAAAAGAAGCTACTATTGATAAAATGAAAACAATGCAGAAAGGTAAAGGTCGACGTATAAAACTCAAACGTTTAAAGCAAAAGCAACATATTAAATCAAAACGTTGTAGAGGAAAGAACTTAAGGGATATTTTTGGGAATTGGAAATGTCAGGATTTATAGAATGTATGAAGAGTGAGTTGGATATATTTGAATCTCCTCCAATTCAAACTAGCGTTGTTAAAACCGAAGAAATTTGCTACAATCCAATTGCATCACTAGATAATTCTAGCACAATTGAATTTGTATCGCTAGGTAATGGTGAAACATATCGTGATCTTAATAGTATTTATCTTCGACTGGTTATTGAAATAAAAGGAAACGGAGGAGTTGTTAATAACTTACTGCACTCCTTGTTTAGAAATTGTATTGTACACCTTAACAATAAAAATGTATCACAACCTGACAATAACTATCACTATAGAGCTTATATAGAAAAATTGTTAAATTATGGAAATGATGCTAGATCAACGCATCTTGAATCATGTGGCTGGGCTATTGATATAAATAAAATAAATTCATTAGTTGAAAAAGAAAATCCTGGTTTAGACAAGAGAAAAAAACTATTTAAGGATGGAAAAAAAGTAGAGCTTTTTGGAAAACTTCATGTTGATGTATTTAACCAACAAAAATATTTGCTTAATAATGTTGATCTGAAGGTAACATTAAATATGGAAAAACCAGAATTTTACATTTTAGAAGGTGGCGATAAAAATGAATCTTATATTAAATTACATGAAGCTAATTTATATATAAACCATCTTACTATTAATCATAATATTCTAATGGCTCATCATAATGTATTACAATCAAGAAATGCAATTTATCCCTATAAAAGAGTGGAAATAAAAACGTTTACAATACACCCTGGAAATCACTCATTAAGTTTAGATAACGTGATACTAGGACAATTACCAAATTTTTTAATTTTTGGAATGGTGTCTAATAAAGCATATACTGGAGAGAAAAAAGAAAATCCATTTAACTTTCAACATTTTAATTTACAAAGATTTAATTTGGTTGTAAATGGAGTACAATTTCCTGCACAACCAATTGAACTTAACTACAATAACGGAGGAATAATAAGTACTCGTGGTTATCAAACACTATTTAAAGGAACTGGAATTCATCATTTCGATAAAGGTCATCAAATAACTAAAGAACTTTTTGATAACGGATATTTTTTACTTGCTTTCGACTTGACACCAGATCATAATAATAATTCTAATTGCGGTAATTTAATAAACCAAGGAACTATTCGTATTGAAGGGCGTTTTGGCAAACCAATTATTGAAGCAATAACGTGCTTAGTATACTGTGAATTTGACAGTGTTATAGAAATTGATAAAACGCGTAATATTATTCAAACACTATGAATTCAATAAATATTAAAAATACTTTGAAGTCCAATAATATAACAAAATATAAATTTAAAGGTGTATTTGCATGTAATAAATTACCAACACAACCAGTTTTAAAACCATCATTTTACGTTGCCAACACTGATCCATCACATAAGCCTGGACAGCATTGGGTTGCTTTTTATTTTCCTAAAAACAAACCTGCCGAGTACTTTTGTTCTGCTGGCCAATATCCAAATAAATACTTTAGATTATTTTTAAATAAAAATTGTAAAACTTTTACTTATAATAGTCTTCGAATTCAGAGTGAAACTTCAATTTTATGTGGTGTTTATTGTTGTGTATTTATTTATTTAAGATGTAAAAACATAAGTTTCAAACTAATTTTAAAATTATTTAATTATTTTAATTTATATTACAATGATATTTTAGTTGTAAGTTTATTTAAATATATATTTAAGAATTTTTAAGAATATAATAAAAGATAAAAAAAAATATATACAAATTTTTGTTTTTATATTTGCTCCATATTAAATATAAACTTATAATTATTAATCAAATTTATTACATTCATTTTTCTTAAGTAGTATACCGTGCACCTGCACGGAATAGGACCCTCCTTACAATTTGTATTATGCCATGGGCAGCAATCAAAATGAGGCACGTTTAGTCCCTCATCGACGTCATCTACACCGTAGTCCTCATTTTCCTCTATCATTGTTAAATAATGATCTATGCACTGCCTGTGCTCAAACATGAGCACATTTTCGTAGTCTTTTAGGAACGTTTGAAGATATTGTTTATAATAAGACATTTTTGGTCTTGTTTGTTTGGATTCCTTTTGTTTAATGTTCCTCATTTAAAATTTTTTAGATACAGGTGTGATATATCAGAAGAACTTAAACATCACTATATATATATGTAGTCAAATCTATTTGTAACTACATTATTAGACTTAAAAAAGCTGTACCAATAAAAAATGTGTAGCAAATATTCAAGGTTAATTTAACTTTAAAATTGCATATGATTGCATTTTTTACTCTAACGAAAAGTTCATTAATTCATAGTTTAATTTGAAGCCAACATTCAAGGTTAATTCTTAAACTTAAAAAATGCTACGATTGCATTTTTTCACTTATGAAAAAGTTTATTAACTCATAATTTAATATGAAGCAAACATTCAAGGTTAATGTTTAAACTTTAAAAATGCATACAATTGCACTTTTTAGCATAACGAAAAGTTTATTGACTTTTAATTTCCACAATAATAAATTTATATTTATTTTTCAAAATATGCTTTCATATTAAAATTCATATTAAATATATATACCAAAATAAAAAATAAGTGCAAAGTAAATAGATATATGTTTTACGAGGTATTTTTAAAAGATTTTTTAATTATTTTATTTAATTAAAAAATGGACCGTGTTAAACTCAGTTGCGAATTTTGTAAAGATATAACTTTTGCCAACAAATTTAATAAAAAAAGGCACTTTATGCGGGTGCATAATTTTAGTGCAAAAAAATCTAAATTTTATAAAAGTCCCCCAGCGATCAAGGAAAAGCGGGAGCAACAACATCCCGCAGATATTATCAAGGAGATTCCTGCTGTTGAATTGATTGTAAAACAATTTATGGAGGAGGATGATTCTTGGTTATTGAATATACAATTTTAATAAAAGAATGTAAAAAAAAAAAAAAAAAACTAAAATTATTTTTAAATAAAAATTTATAAAAAATTTTAAAAAATATCTTGTTTTTGTTTTATTATAATTATCTTTATTGTAAGGATTTCTTTTTCAGAGTTTAGATATAATTTAAATCGAATATTGCAGGTCCATTTGGTAATTGACGCCCCTTGTAAATAATTGTCCAAACTTTATCATTCATTTGAGTTAAGTATGGATCCTCCTTGTTTAAAAATTTCATCATTCTATTGGGTAGATAAAACCATTTATTGTCATCTAAATTGGCAATGACTTTAAGACCATATTGTGTTTCTTTCCATTCAAAATTCACAATTTTCATAGATTGGTTTAAAGGTATATCATCTATTCTAATATACTCAGGCTTAATACCTTGGGCAATATTCACAATTTTTTTATACATCTGAAAACAAACAAGAAAAAAATAATAAATAATTAAATATACCTTTATTATGTACGAAATGCTTACCATTTTTATTAAGTTTCCTTTAAAGTGGCAATTAGAATAATGATGTGGAATATACTCCCTAAGCCTTTTTATATTAATGGCAAACTTTCAAATTGAGTTAATCTCTATACTTACATGTGCTGCATATTCTAAATTTTAAATTTTAAATTTCTCTTCATTGAAGAAAATATAATCAACTTTATATAATTCTCTTTTTTATTTAAAATTACTCAAAAATTTTTTTATTTTGTTTATATTCAAAATTCCTCCTTATGGAAAAATACATTGGGAGCAAAAAATTTAAAATTAACTAAAACCAACTTTAAAGTAACATTTCAATTTAAAAATTCCTCCCTATGGGAGAAAAAAATTCCTCCTTATGGGAAAACACGTTGGGAGCAATTTGAAATTTAAAAATTCCTCCTTATGGGAATCACGTAGGGAGCAAAAATCATATACAGAATCCCCATATTTATACTACTGAAGGATGAAAATTGTTAATAAATTTTAATTTATTTCATGTTGCAACATTCCTTCTTAAATTAAAATAATTTAATAAAAATTTTATTTAATGATCTTCAGCCTGATTGAAAAATATCAAAAATTTCAGTCTAGGTAAACAATTTCCAACACTGGCAACTCACTCGCATCACACAAGCCTTTCACATGAATTCGTCTACGCTTGATTTGATTTCAAAATATAAATAATTGTGTCTTCTAATAAATAAAATTCTAACAAAATGATAAATTGTCTAATTTTTTATTGCTGCAATGAATATTAAAAAAAACCCACAAAAAAAACAAACTTTTGTTTTGAAATAACTCGTACGAGTAAAGAACTACGAAATTACTCACTCTGTTTGTCTGTCCTTCTGTCTATCTTCTCGCACTAAACTCCATCTGAATGAGTTTTATATGATTGTGGCTTTTGTGGGTTAATTTATGAGTTTTTTTTTTTTTGCTTTAAAAATTCTGTTTGCTGGTTTTGGTTTTGGAATCTAAAATTTCTTGATTTCAATGACGAATGACGACGGTACGTTGCAGACGATTTTATACTTTAGATATTTTAGATAAAATAAAAAATAATGCCTTCTTTAACTACTTGTTCTTGTAACATTCTAAATGTATCATGAATATTAAAATCTAAGCACAAAAAAATATAAAAGTGAAGAAAAATACCGATTATATTAATGTTTAAGGGCTTTTTTAATGCTTCTAATAACTTTATCATTTGTATAAAATACAAATAAAAAACAACAGCTTGTTTTTAGCCATTTATTATTCGTGTATCATTTTTAGTTGTTTGGCCAAGTGTTTTGTAAATTTATTTGTATCTGTCTTACTGTCCATGTGTCTGTCTATGGTATTCTGTTGATAATCTTGTGGGCGTGCACACTCTCTCACATTGACTGGTTACCAGTAATTTAATACACAAAATAATATTTAATTAAAAGGTCAGCAAATTTAACATGATAGTTTATCAAATATGATTATTTTCCCATGATAACAAAACAAAAAAAAACAAAACAAAAAAAAAAACTCAAATGAATTAAAATAAAATTCAAATATTCAAATTATTTTTTGGACAGGCAGGAATTTATGATTTAGTAACACGTTATTCAATTTGTGTATTTAAATGTTTTTTTTTGTGCCAGTATGTGAAAACATGTGTAAATATTTCATTAAACGTGTAATTTTGGACTCACTTACCTCAGGGAGTTACCGGGATCTGCAGGGTGGCCCAAAAGAAACACAGAGGCTAAAAAAGGTCTTTAACTTTTATGTAACAAAGTAAATTCAACGGTGTTATTTCTGACCACATAAGGCTAAAATTGACCACAATATGTATATTTGGACCGATTTTAGGTGCATTTAAATGTTTTCCGAGAGTTGGCTTTAAAAAGGACGTACATTGTTTCATTTTTATGCTGTGAACTTTTATACAGTCACTCAATATTAGGTTAAGCTATATTTTCATAAGTAGTATTTAAGCCCAACATTTATATTAAATAAAAATAAATTCATGACAATAGATCAGAGCTTACGCTTGCGTTTTAATTATAAAAGATAAAATATTACATGGCGATCCTGACCTGATCCTTGGCTTAATATAAAAACAGCAAAACAAAAGACAACAGAGCAAACTTTCTCATCCATTATTTGCTAGAATTAAATCAAGGAAATAGATCATTGACCTACAGAGCTTAAGCTTAGTCAGGAGCTATAGGACCTCAATTGTAATAATTTGTTTTTATGACTGAAACGTAGGAAATCCTAAAAACCCTGAGAGAGGCCGAGGAACGCTGGGCCAAACTACTGGAAAAAGGCTGCAAGGAAGAAAATCCGCTGTATAGGAGAGAGGGCCGAAACCGGGGAAATCAAAAAGGAGAACTATAGAAGATAAGGAATCCAAGTTTCAAATATTTCCCCTACCAACACATAACAACAAAAAGGAGGAGAAATAAACAGACTCAAAACTCAATTAAAGGTACTGCAACACCCAAAAACATACGAAAAAAGCCTAAGAAAAATATAAGAAGAAATTGGACAAATTAAAAATAAAATAAAAGTCATTGAATAAAAAGAAAAATAATTGCTATATTTTGTGAGATATTAAAAAAACAATATTGCTGATATTGAAAACATTTTAAAATAAAAAAAAATAAAATAAATAGAAATAAGATAATTGAAATTAAATAATTCCCCTAAATGTATGGAAGGAATAAGATTAAACCAAAAAACCCGATAAACTGGGATCACCATTGGGAAGCACAGAAAGGAAGGTGAAACTATTAGCAGATATCTGGAGAACTGTAGATATTGAGGGAACTTCAACTATAGAAGACTACTATGATAGAATAACACAATATAAGAGATAAATTTCTGTATGAAGTTTGCAGAACACCACAGATTACACACAGATATTTAAAAAGTGACGTGTGGAAAACGCCCAAATCAGTTGCGAGGGCAGCTTTCGAAGAATGAGACAAAAAGCGTTTTTTTTTGGGAGTTAAGTGGCAATGTGTAAAAAAAGGCCGCTACAATCAACACAAATTGCGTGATAAAAACAAAACTAACAAAACACAAACCACGTTAAACAAAAGCATTTGTCCAACAAACGTTTTTTTTTCGTGCAAAAAAATGTATTTAGTAACAGTGTTTTGTTTTATAATAGAGCAATTCCATATGAAAACGATCAAAATTGGCAAATTTTTGGACGACCCCTCTCCGATTTTAAAATAAATAGTCTCAATCGATTGCCCAGCAAAAAATAATGTACCTACATATTTTTTTTTTTTTTTATAGTGACTGGTTTAGTGGTGGTGTACACCACTGTCATGTGAAAAATTGAAGAATTCTTCATAAGGGATATCATTGAAATTTGTTTTAAAAAAAAAACTACTAAAGCGATCGCAACGAGTGATAGCTCGTTGGAAAGGTATTGAATCAGGCTTTAATAAAAATAAAATTTTCCTAATTTTTCTTAGAAATTTACCTTTAAATTTTCCCAAGAAAATTTAATTTTCCGATTTTCCACAGAAGCTCTTAAATTTTCCGGTTAATTTTTTTTTTTTGGATTCCTCATAATTTTTGCTTTAAGAATCAGCAATAAAAAAATGGGCCCCGACTCCTTGTTTGGACAGGAGAAGAGCATTTAAGAGACCACCTTGTTAAAAATACATTTTAAAAATTACACTGTGCACGAAATTGACACTTTTTTTTCGTGACAAGCTGGGCACCTGGCGTTTTAACATAATTCGGGTACGCTGAATCCAGTGGTGCCCTCAGTTTTTTAAGATTGGCTCTGGTTTTCGAGATATACCGTTATTTCTAAAATGGAGGAGGTTGCACAACATATGTTCGCGTAACTCAAAACCGCTTTAGCTTATTGAAAAAACTTAAAAAACCGAAATTCCGCAATAAAATTTTCTTTGAGAAAAGTAAAACTTCGTTCTAATATCCGCATTTGTTTTAGAAACATAATTTTTTTTTTGAAAAAAAAAATAATTTTTTTTATCAAAATTTTGAAATTTTTGTTTTTTAAAAATTCATAAAAAATTGAAAAATGCAGCGAGGCTTCTAATTTTTTGCAGGCATATAAAAAACGAAGCTGCAAACAAAACAAGCCATAAGCGATTAAAATCTGTTAGCAACTTTTGATTTTATTCACAAAAGTCGACAAATTTTGATTAATTTAAGAATCTTAAATATTAATTTAATTATTAATTTAGTCGGGGCCCATTTTTTTATTGCTGATTCTTAAAGCAAAAATTATGAGGAATCCAAAAAAAAAAAAATTAGCCGGAAAATTTAAGAGCTTCTGTGGAAAATCGGAAAATTAAATTTTCTTGGGAAAATTTAAAGGTAAATTTCTAAGAAAAATTAGGAAAATTTTATTTTTATTAAAGCCTGATTCAATACCTTTCCAACGAGCTATCACTCGTTGCGATCGCTTTAGTAGTTTTTTTTTAAAACAAATTTCAATGAGGTCCCTTATGAAGAATTCTTCAATTTTTCACATGACAGTGGTGTACACCACCACTAAACCAGTCACTATAAAAAAAATAAAAATATGTAGGTACATTATTTTTTGCTGGGCAATCGATTGAGACTATTTATTTTAAAATCGGAGAGGGGTCGTCCAAAAGGTGATCGCTTTCATATGGAATTGCTCAATAGCGGAATTCACCCTTGATAGTAAAGTCCCTTGTAGACCTTGTTATACTTATAATTTAAGTAAAAATACTAACATTAACAACACTGCAACAACAAAATGTGAAAAATCCCACAAAAAGCAGTAGTAAACAAAGTGTGTGAATTTACCAGAATAAAACAGTTGAAGAAACTTTATCTGTCTCTTTCTCTCACTTATTAAATTCTTTAATTTACAATGCATACGAAAAAGACACTCACGCTTTGAAGTATAAAATCTTATTATATATAACAGAGTTGTACACTTAATGCAAAGGGTGAATACCGCTAATGTTATTTACATACTTAAAATATTATTTACTAGTGTTGCGATAAACTTTTTTTTACAACAGTTTTGCAAATAAATCTCAACTAAATAAATTTGTTTTCATTGTATTGCGGCAATAAAATATAGTTCAAAGAGAAATGAAAAAAGGGCAGCTTTCTAAGAAAGAGACAAAAATCTTCCGTCTCGTGACATATCTGTGTGTAATTTGTGCAGAACACTACAGGAGAATTTTTGAGTTATCATAATGAAGAAATTTGGTATTACATTATTATTTGTATTAGTGTTAATTTTTACGTTGATAGGTTTATGGATTAAGGTTAGTATTGTCAATACAATAGAAAGAACATTACCGGGAATTCAGAATTTAATAACAAGAAATGATCTTTTTTTTTTGTAATAATAATCTTTATTTTGTTTTTTTTTCTTAAATCAATAATGGATTTAATTAAAAATTAAAGAAATAATTTTAAAAAAGCAATTTAAATGACAATGACTATAAAGCCGTCTGTCATTAGTTGGCTTTATATGGGGCGTATGGTAAATGATGAAGCAACCTTCAGGAAATTTTATAATCTTAATTCTAGTAAACCTTAACAATATCAAATTGTGCGGCAATAGCATTATCCATTACGGTTATAGGCGTACTAAATTATGGACAGATTTTCCTCAAATTTTATATTGTGTGATTTCTAGTCTTATGAAACAATGGCGTTATTCGTTAAGGCTTTAGGAGTATTAATCTGTTTTCCGAGAGCACGCTTTATATGGGGCCTATGGTAAATTGTTAACAGTTAGAATAACACAGATACACTCTATACTCTACACTAATAATTGAGGGGCTGAAAAGCAAAGGTGTACAAGTGCCAAAATAATATTTCTGATTAATTAAGCTTTTAAGTTTTTGTTTTGTTATATTTATATCGATACTTTAAAAGTTGATATCGATATAGCGCAATTTGATGTCATTATATAGTTCTGAATTTTCGTACAACAATAGACATGAGCAGTCAGTAAAATATCTGAATCTAGCTAATTTTTGTCAGCTTTGGCACTTGCACAGCACAGGGGTTCGTTTCAGCCCCTAAATTAAAAACGTTAAACAGCTGACTCAAACAAAAGCGTGCAAAAAGTTTTGGTGCATTTAGTGAGTTGATTTGCTTTTATTTCTTTTTTACTTTAAGCTAGTTAAAGCAAACGTGTTTTTTTTCATAAAAGATAATTTTTTTAATTGCTAAGAATTCTTTTCAAAATCCATATTTTTTTATCAAGAATTTTGCAAATTTGAATCTGGCATCGTCTGGTGGCTTACGCCTCATTTCCATTACAATTTTCGTTCAGGATTTGGTTCTGCCCATAGATGGATGTTGAACATTGTTGTGGGCCAGTATATACGTAGAATATTATGTAGGCATTTGTTCACGACCGCTTGAATGGAGTGCTTATCACGTAATGTAGCGTTGCCTACAAAAGTGTGGATTCGACGTTGGATTAAGCAGGCTTTTTAGTTCTTGTTGATATGTATGATGACCTTCACACAGGAATAAGCCGACCAAATGATTGTCGAGCTTTCCGTATGCGTCCTGATATGTATGCAATTGAACCATTAGTTTTATAAAATACGCTGATAACAAACGATTTTTACGTCATCGATCTGCAGATTTTGAACGAAAAATTTCTGCTCAGTGTTTGCATTCACTCTTGCCCCGTTTTCACAACTCACCGATAGCTAAAGTTAGGATTTTATCGGCCGTTTTAAAAGTACGAGTATTGCATTATTACAACAAGGGCTGTGGAGCCGGAGCCGGAGTCGGAGTTGAGGTTTTTGTACCGGAGTCGGAGTCGAAGTACCCACAAAACCTCACGACTCCGACTCCAAGATTTTTCATCATAAAATATAAAAAAAAAATTTCTAATATTTTCCAAAACAAAAAATTTTAAGCGGGTCTGCTTTAAAAATTTAAATAATTTTTAAATAACTTTATTAAAGCTCAAAGCGGCACGTGTTAGAATTAAAATCTCGGCGTGAAATTTTTGCAGAATCAATTTCATGCTATATCTTGCCATTTAAAAGGTACTGCATTAAGAAAGAGTTTAAAGTCAAATAAGGACCATTCTCATATACATTTACCATCAAAGTTAAAGTAGCAGTCGGTATCGAAGTCAGACTTAAAAAATTTCAGTGGTTGGAGTCGGAGTTAAAACTATTTTTACACGACTCCACAAACTGATTACAACATTACTTTATATTGCCAGGTAGGAAAAGCCTTCCTTGAACTAATCGCTCACTTTGGCTTAAAGTAAAGGCCGAGTCACATATAAGTCGTTGTACTTATTACGTCGCTTTTTTCGAACTGACTCTAACGTAACAACGAAGGAGGGTCACATAATAAATACTTTTAAGATAAACATTTAATTAAGTCCGAGACAATTTTATTTTGTATTTTATTTAATTTTTGCTAACACACAACACAAAAAATTAAATTAAAACAAATCAAAAAACACACTGATAGCTTTTTTGATTACTAAACGTATGTTAAAAGTTGCAAAACTTTACTACTTTGCGTTAGGAGAGACTTACGATATGGAAAAATGCTCATTACAAAACCTGTACATAAACTTAGATGTTGCAAGTTGTAATAATGCAACACTTTTAATGCGATCTATAAAATACTACTTAAGCTATCGACAATTTGGGAATGCGGGTCTTATAGCCATTTACATTGATCAACATCTACCATCCAGTTGCGAAAATGTAAACATCTTCCCATAAGAAATGAATAGGGCCAAAATTCAACAACTTTCAACAACTTAAACGAATTTTCCTATCTCTTTTTATTCCATTCTACATCTTTCGATTATTTTAGTGGTATCACCAGAAAAGTACCAACAAATTATATTATTACTGGAGCATCGCCGACAAAATTAAGGAAAATGTTTTTTTTTTTTTTTTTTTTTTTTTTTTTTTTTTTTTTTTTTTTTTTTTTTGTTAATTTTTATTTCAGTATTATTTCCTTTGTGTACATTTTGTACATTGTACCATTTACAGGTTTGATTGATGGTATTTGTTAGATGTGAACAATGTAAACGCATTGTTCACATATTCTGCATCTTCCATGCGTTGCAACTAAATGTAGCGCAGTGTAAAAGGCCTATCAATGTCTTATGGTCTTTTCTTTTCTGCAAAAAAAAAATACCACCTTGTTAAAAGGTACATGTATAAAATGTCTTGCCGACCTTGTAATAATGCAATTTTTTATTTGACGAAAACAAAACACAAAATTCGACCGCCCCGTTTTTAGCAGCTGGCAAAAAGTTTGTTCTTGAAAATATAAAAAAAAATGTACATAAATTAAAAAGTTTGTTCTTCAAAATATAAAAAAAAATATGTATACATAAACCAAAATTTTTTAATAGATAGATATTAAATAAATAAATAAATGAATAAACAAAATGAATGACGAAATTCCAATTTCTTTAGTTTGTTTTTTATTAAATATGTATGTAAACAAGAAAATACCTTTGCCAGATTGCTGATTTATTAACACCAAGTTTTTCAGATTTCTTGATTTGACGTTTTTTTTTCAAAAACAATTTTATAACACCGAATCCACTTCAATTTTATATCACTGACAACCTATGAGTTACAATGTACTGCTTTCTTATGTTTTTACTATTAAATAATAGAAAAAATAACTATTTAAATTTTTACTATCCTGATTAGAGGCGATTTGTTCCCAACTTCGTCTGGTAACCCTATATATAAACAGAAGCCATCTTTTTACAGGGCATTATCAACATTGTCGATTTGTACGGGGCGTAAAGTGCAATGCCTTATGCCATTAGTAAGGGTGCATTTTTTAGAATAAAACAAGCCACCCTTTTAGAGAGAGAAGCATTTTTAAGAAACGTACACCAAATTGCATTTTCTTTTAATAAAATTTCACATTTTTTGTAGAAAAGAAAACACCATTAGTTTCGCCGATTTAACCAGTGTCAACTTTGATTGCCATGTCTGAAAATGAGTAACTAAGCATGCAGATGGCATCGGCGTAGTCTAGTTCCTCCCTGTAGTCCCCACGTATTAAATTTGGGGTGTTATTGAAATTCTGAGAATTTCAAATGATCTATTCATTTAAGCCTAGGACCTATAATTAGGCATAAGGAAAGTGTATTTTCACTATCACACTATGTATCTCATCGGGAGTATGAAGGAAGACATACTTTTGGTGTTTCATCCTACGTGGAAATCAGGTGCAGCCAATACCTAGAATTCGGCAGAGTAAAAAACCGACAGATCTCTTCAGATCGCGGGAGTCAGTAGCCCCTAGAACCTTGGTTCCAGTCTGACTATTGGTTGTGGCGTCTTCGGCGATCAAGTGTTGGTTGTGCTTTAAGCCCAAAGTCGCGGAAAGGAAGATTCAATCTTGGCGGAAAGTTCGGCTAAGTCCGGATATTCCTTAGGGCTTTTGCTATTCAATAGAAGCTGCTTGCTGCAGTGGAGACTACATAACTCCAGCTCCTTAGCATGGGACAAATTATGCACTCAAATGGCTTTGTTTGTCACCCGGTGCTAACACCACATTGGTGTTAGACCAACAGGGCAGGTTGTCCCGTTAATTTTTCGCCTCAGTGTCCCACTGTGAATATAATATGTATGTATATGTATGTCTTTCTCATTCTAAAGCCTTTTAACACACTTTTAAATTTCTAAAAATATTCAATAAATACATTATCGCTTTACTGGCTCTCAAAAGACCTTGATTAGTTTGTCTTCTGTCATTTCAGTGTCAAATTTTGTAGCAAAAAATCACAAAACACGACTATCCTGATTTTAATTTTGTGTTGTTTTTTTATTTTTTTATTTTTTGTTCTTTTGAACATTTACTTTAACTAATCAATGCAAATTTTATGCCAAGTTTCAAATTTCACACTCCGTATAAAGAATATGTTGTTAAGATGTGTTTTTTTTTTTATTTCATTTCGTATTTGACCACGCATTTTTGTTGAATAAACAAATTTTTCAAAATGCGAATATGCACGTTTGTATGTTGCAAGTAGTAGAAACAGTTGGTTTGTAGTGGTGGAAGCCCGATTATTTTATGTTTTTTCCCACTAGATGACAGCACACTAATTGCTAATGCAACTACATTTGCATTAACACCTTTTAATGTTGTTCTCTTGATCAAACAACATCAGTAAAGCAACAGCAGTCAGCAGCAAAAAAAAAAGTAAACATTTGCCACTACTATTACTATATTAGCCGAAAGTGGCAAAAGGGAGGGGGGAAACAAAACAATTTAGTGTTGTACTATCATGTTGAAGGCTTGAAGTTTTTTTTTTTTTTTTGTTAATTTTTTTTAATTTTTCATATAGTGGCTTAATGATTGTTACCATGCTAAAGGTGCGTTAAAATGATGTTAAAACTTTTTCAAAATATCTATATATTTATTTATGTTAAAGCATATATTAGTGTGTGTGTGTGTGTGTACTGCATACAACTTTGGGGCAAAAATAGGCACAAAATTTACATTTAAAACTATAAACAGCAAACGTATGTATGCGTCATTATGCAATGTGTGTGTGTGTGTGTTTATTTTGTTTTTCTCAGAGTATGACCATGTTTAAATATAAAATACGACGATGTTCGAACTTGCAACAACGAGTAAACACTCAAGGAAAAAACCAACTGCAGCAACAGCATCAGCAAATAACAGACATTCATATTCTAGGATATAAAAATTGTTATAGTATGTTGTACACAAATACTGCAGGCAGTATGTTGCAGCTGATGTTGAGCCTAAAATAATAAAAAAAAAAATGAAATAAATAAATGTTGCACTATTAGGAGTATGATTGCGAGGGTCATTAATGTTATTTGTAAGGCTTAAAAATTTCGAAGAAGAAAATAAATCCAATAACCCTTAGAAGACTTACTCGGGAAAAAAATTCCTGGGTGTTTCTGGAAAAAAGTTTTCAAAATTCTCTTAACATTTTTAAACATTATGAAAACTTTTTTCTATAAGTTTACAACCTGAATTTAAGTCATTGTGATATTACAAGGTACTAACCGCCAGATGTAAAATGTTTAAAGAAAAGATGAAGAAATTTTATATAAACCAGGGTTTAAAAATGCTTAACTAAACTTAAGGAGAAGAACACAGCAAAAGGAAACCAGAGAAAAAGAGGTTAAATAATTTGCTTAATCTCACTATGTTTATGTTCTCTGCTTACGCTACGTTCACACTTGGGTTTTTAAACGCGTTTTAGCAAAATGTTGATTAAGTTAATCAAAGCCGTTCACATTACATTTGAGATGATTAAGATGACAGTTGATGAATAAATAAAACACAATAAACATATTTGCATTTCTTTAAAATATTACAAACTGATAAAAATGATTTAAGGTATTATGATATTTGCTATTTTTTGTATTTTTTCTATATTGGAGAACAGTGCAAATATATTTGCATAGGAAAACTGACTAAGTATAAAGAGTTTGATTATACCATAAAAAATCTTGAAATGTCAAAAAAATATACGTGTGTTATCGATAAATAATCTTAGACTGTCAAAAAAAATATAAAAATTTTTAACTTAAAATTGACATTTCCAGATTAAATGTTAGCACTGCTGCTAACTTTTTTAGTTTTTGATCGAAAGTAGCGGGTTTTACCTTTTTTTTTTGCGATTTATAGCTTTTTTGACGGTTTTTGTGGGAACAAAACATGGGCAATATTGTTTGTTTTGTTTACATATAGTATTTCTTGTTCTTTCTCGCATTTGTTGTTTCATTCAGTCAATCCTAAAAAAATCCAATACAAAAAATAGCAAGTATCATAACACCTTTAATAAAGTTATCAGAAGAATATTTTATTCATTTTAATGACGAAATTGTGAAAATTTATGAATTATTTAAGAAACATTGAGAAGAAATCGTGGTCGGCTAAACACCTGCGAGGTACGTGTTACATCATACTCAGTTTGAGTGACACAAATGTGAACATAGTATTACGCAGTCACCCAGATGTAAATAAAAAAAAGTGCTTCGAGAATAATTAACAGTGATGTTAGATTAAGGGATTTATCCAGTGTGGCCATTTTGGCATTTGTGCAGATAATTTAGCATTTAACAATTTTTATTTAGCTGCAAAATTTTCATTTAGCACTTGGCATTTTATTCAGCATTTTTGGAAAATGTTTTTAGCTTTTTTTGGCATTATTAATTAATTTTCAAAATTTGGACGAATAGTTTTATTGATTTTACTAAAAAAAATTTAAAAAGTATTATAAATATTGACTAAAAATAGTCGTGCCCAGAATTAAATTTCGTATGAAAATGGATAATTCTTATGTTAAGAAATATCTTACCTGTCTTGTTAAAAAAAATAGAATATTCAGCGAATACATATTAGAAATGTCCTTATCATGTTGATTGTAAATATTATATGCCCCTTAATATTACGATATAAAAGTAAATACAAGGAAATTTCACTTTGTATTAAGATTAAAATTTAATAGTGTAAACGTTCGGAAAAATTTGTTTGCTCTTAACTGTTGAAAAAATAATTATTTTAAAGCTTCCGCTTTTCTTAAACTAAAAAAACAAAATTATCTTGAAATTTTGCATATGATGGAAATAAATTGATTAAATTTTGCATATACCAGAGGTTTGCAGGCCCCCTAAATTTAACATTTTATCTTAAGTATCTGGGCTTCATATTTATATGTACCTATCACATGCTTTACCAAAATCTAGCCATTTGCTGAAATATAACCATTAATTTAAATTTCGTTCAAAAGTCACTATTAGTCACTAAAATTTATTTTGTTTCGAATAAAATTTCATACTGGTAATACATTTTTAACAAAAATCTTTAAAACATTTTATCATTATTATTAGCATTTCTTAAAATCACTTTTAGCATTTTTTTGGCCATGTCTAATGCCAGATTTAGCTGTAAAAATTTTTTAGACCTGGCCACACTGGATTTATCCCCAAAGTGGGGATTTTTTTAAACGAGAAATACAAATTTTATTGGGGATTAGGGATTTAATTTTAAATTTGGCGATTTTTTTTATGTGGTCTGAGATGAATAATAAAAAAGTTTCACACGAAATGACAAACTTGGTATACCCTCATTCACCACAAGTGGTTGTGGATGGCTTTAAAATAGTTGTGTACTAAGAAACAATTACAGTTTTATTAAAAAAAAAACCTTTTTTAAAAATATACCAAAGAAAATTTTTTATGGATGCTCAAAGTTCGAATTTATTTAGACCAAACTAAATTGATTTCTTTTTATATTTTACACAGAAATCATTTTAATTAGCTTTAAAAGCCTACACAGAAAAAAATTTTTTATCAATTTAAAAAATGGTTTAAAAAGCATTTAAATTTAATTAATGTGATAATTGAATCAGTTATTTTTTTAGTTGAAAGAAAATTTAAAATTTAATTTTGGTTTAATTAAGATTTTAGTTGTTTTCAAATAAATTTTCAATTATAATTTTAATTAAATAACAAAAAATCTTAATTGCCTTTTTTCGTTTAAAATAAAATAATTTAAACATGTAGAATTGTTATTGGGAATTGTCAATATTTAAATAAAAAATTAACACATTGTTTGAAATGGCACTGTTTTTTGATCATTTTTTTAATTAAAATTAAAAATATCATTTATTGAAACATTTTTTTCAAAATTTTATAATTTTTAGTAATTAATATAATCATTTTGGTAATAGAAGCAAAATCAACCAGTTGTTTGCTTGATATTATGAATTTGGTATAAATTTGGTGATTGGAGAAAATTAATAATTTTTTCTGTGTATTATGATATATTGTTCTAATTAAAATAGGTACGAAATTTCTGGGCTTTTGGCCACCAAGACGATGTATCATTTCGAACTAGAGCCAATTAGTTTTATTCCATTAAAACTAAATTTGCCTAATTTTAGTTTACATACAAATGTAGAAATACTACTTTCCAATTATTTGACTTTTGTTTTTGTTCGAATAAGGAATTAATCGATTTTTAAATTTTAATTTTGCTCGATTAATCGAATAAGAGTTTTAACTCGAATAATTCAAATAATTTTATACAATGGAAGAAATACATGTCTATTTGATTTGATACTTTTATTATATTAATAAACAGAAAAAAATACAATAAAACAACAATTCATTTATACCACATTTATACCAAGAGTGGGACCCGACCCCTTTCGATTTAAATGACATTTTATCCTGTAAGGAACATATATGAACGAAAAAAAACTAAGAAATTTTTTTTTTTTTCAAAAGTTACTTCATATTCAAAATGTCATAATTTCGCGGAATTAGCCGAATGTGTTGAGTTTATTTTTTCAATATCTCAAAAACTACTACACATACGAAGATTATTTGTATGTCATTTTAAAGAGAATACCTGGGGCTAAAAGTACTATATTGAAGAAAAATTTTTTTTTTCAAAATTGTAATATCTGCAAAATATAAAATTTTTAAAATCAACTAAGTCAAAACCCTAATTTTTTTTTTATTATCTTTACCTCAAACTGTTCTTTAAAAATCCTGAAACTTTGAAGGGAATGTTTTTTTTAGATATGATTTTTTTTCTTTCGCAACCTTTAAAAAAATAATCTAAAAATAAAATTTTAAAATTTTAATTTTGGGCAATATGTATTTATTAAATCTGATTTGTTTGAAAAAGTAACATCATTGGTAAGGTTGTTTTTGTTTATTTGTTGCATCTTTTGTTGGGGCTCAATTTGGCCATTTTTTTTAAGAAAAGTATACCTTTTGTAACGTTACGTCTTTAAAAGTCGTTTTTTCTTCGTCTCTTTTCCTACCGTTGATGCCTGGCTGCTTTCTACAGTTACTATAGTGAAAAAATTTCTGTGCTTAATGCACTTTTAATCGACACTGATTTAATTGTCAAACATATGTAATTCTGAAATAAATTATTGCAATTTTTCGTGTTTTAACTACCAACAAGTGTGATTTTTTTTATTAAAAATAAATAATAGTCAAAACGATAATCCTGGAGAGTAATAAGTGTCAAATTGGCATAGTTAATAATGAGGTATGCTCTGAGGGAAAATTTATTATTTGTGAAGATCTTCCTGGTAAAGAACGCATTACTCTTAATGCTAGAAGTGGCCCCAAGTATTCTCTTTAAAATGACATACAAATCATCTTCGTGTGTGGAGTAGTTTTTGAGATATTGAAAAAATAAACGCAACTCATTCGGCTAATTCGTAACTTTTGAAAAAAAATTTTAATTGACCTTAAATTTCTCAACAACTACTGAACCGATTTTAACAAAATTAACACTGCAAAAAAGTTCAAGAAGTCTTCTCTCCTGCAAAAAAAAATTGCAAAATTATCTCTATCGGTTCAAAAGTTACAGATTTTTGGCCGATGAAAAACAAATCATCGGCATAGTCAATATCATTAAGGAATTCGTTTAAGTTCCAACGGATCCCACGCGGTGAATCTAAATTGGTCTTTTGCATGACACAATCCAGGAGAATTAGAAATAGAGTTGGCGATAAGACACATCCTTGCTTAACACCACGGTTTGTTTGGAAAGGTTGGCTATCCTGACCGTTAAAACGCACAACGCAAGTTGAGTCATTGTAGAGTTCCTTAATAAGATTGATTATCTTTTCAGGGATACCCATAAGAGCCAGTGCATTGGTTTTAGGCGAAGTGGGCTTTATATGGGTAGGGTAGGGAAGAGTAGGGTTTAAATGGGGCCTAGGGTAAATTATGGACCGATCTTCACGAAATTTGGCAGTGTTAGTTCTCGACTTATAAAACTGTGACATACCGAATTTCATTATAATAGCATAATTTATTACGGTCTTAGTCGTACTAAATGCTTTTCCGGGAGTAGGGTTTATATGGGGCCTACGTATTGAGCGAATTCGTGCAAAATTTTATATCATTCTGTGCATTATTCCACCATTTATGTTTGTTTTTGTATCAATATTATCAATTTTTTTAAGGTCGGGGTTCCACATTTTGATTCATAGTTCTGATCCTACTAAACCGATGTTGCTGGACTTCAATCCCAAACTGCTTAGGATAAATACAAGCAATTTTGCTTTTTTAGAAAGTGAGCGTGTTTTCAACAGACGGACAGACAGACGGACATGGCTATATCGACTTAGAATTACTCAAGGAGCCAGAATTATATACTCTATGGGGTCTTATGGGGGATGTATAATAAAAAAGTATTACACGAATGACAAACTTAATATACCCTCATTCACCACTAGTGGTGTGGAGGGTATAAAAGCGCTATTTTAGTACGAAAATTCATACGTATGGAATAAGTAGTTAATCGTTTATTACATAATTTGTCTCACACACACCCACATCTAAAAAGGGACTTAAATATGTTCAGAATAGATACAGAATATAACAATATGTTATTTAGTTGTTATGTATTTTACTAGTTAGAAATCTAAAAAAAAACCATTTTTTTATTAAATAAAGGAAGTAGACTTTTCTATGAAATTAATTTTAATCGATTAATTGACATTAATTGTTCGAGTTATTCGTTATTCGAAATTGGCTATTTTAATTATTCGATCAAATAATGGCGAAAGTTTTCTTCGATTAATCGAACAACGATTAATTGAGTGGATAATCTAATATATACATGTACTTAGTAGTTCCTATGCAAGGAAACAAATTTTATTCATTATGTTGATATTATTAAGCGAGTAGTTCTATTCGCACTGTAAATTCATATAAGCGAGTTTCTATAGTTGTATAAATTGGTTAAAAGGACCAAAAGACATGCAAATAATGAAATACAACTAAGCGATAAATTCTGTAATTAGTTCTAATATTCCGGTATAAAAATGATAGAAATAAAGATTACGCCATCCCAAAAAGAAATTACAAATCTTTGGCGCATGTCGGACAACTCATGCGAACAGTAGTAATGGCTAATAATTTTAGGCTGGCAAATTCAAGAAAGTTTTTGTTTAATTGCGTGGTTTTAGCTCTTATAAAGTTCATACATTTCGTATAAAAAAATTTCAAGTCTAAGGGACCTTTAGACTTGGCAGCGCTTGCCACGTAAAAACTACATCATCTAACGGGAAATCATGAGCGTAGCATAATCTTGTTTTCGATCGGGGAAACCACCTGCATAATAAATTGTTATATAATTAAAAAAAAAAAAAAAGTTTTAGTACAGTGAAAATCCTGCATAGAAGTAAAATTTTTTGTATTAATTGCCACTGCCGGCCCTCGTTCAATGTAAAATTGTTTCCATATTATTATTTGTTGTTATTGCATGCTGCTGTTGTTATTGTTCTTGTTGCTTGCTAAATATTGTCGTAGTTTTTGTGTCGTTTTTAGTGTTGTCGTCATGCTGAATTATTACAACGACAACTGAAAATGTTTGTTGTACGATTTCGTGAGTGCATCTTATAATGCTATTAATTATTTACATGTAGCACCTTATAATGTCAACTAGAAAATTCAATGCATATTATTATAACGCAATAAACAACACATAACATAAACATAAGTAACAAAAACAACACTTACAACAATTGCAACAGCAATAATAATAATAAAAAAGGAGACAAAAAAGTCACACTGCCATATTATACACAGAAAAAAATAAAAATTTATTTCAATTAAAAAAATTGTGATATTAATAAAAAAAAATTATTCATTTGTTAATAAAAATTTTAAAGTATTTTGATATTAACCACATTTTTTGAAGTAATTTCGTTGGTGTAAGTAAATGTTTAATTCACTTGATTTCATTTTTAATTCAAACTGATTTTATTTTTGATTAATGGCTTAATTTAAAAAAATTGCGTTAATTTTTGTCTGTGTATATTGTATATAAAGCATCACAAATGTATATGTTGCTTAAAGATTAAGAACGACTTCATGCTTGACCCTACAAAAGCCGGGTTTCCAAAGACCACCAGGAACGTAAAATGATTTGGCAGGGAAATCGAGTTATAGATAAAAAGAAATCAGATACGCGAAAGAACTTTTTACAGATATTGGATTGAATCGGAGCATATTTTTATCAATCGTATGATAACGACTTAGTCAGTATAAGCTTTAACAACAATTTTTGACCGAGCACGTGATGTTTGATTTTATGTCCGAAATATTGTCCGGCGAAAGCAAATTTAACTGGAACCTGAAATCTCCGATTTCAAGTAAATTCTCAAAGCTCGTTTGTCTGTCAAAATCAATTATATTATCCATTTAACGTTAAAGTACAAATTTGAAAGACACGATTGCCGAATGTCTGTTAATAGAAAAATAGTCTTCTAAATGTCTAAGTTGTTTCCAGATTATTTTTAGCATCAAATCGAATTAAACTCTTCTAAAGCCTCTTTCACACTATTCTAAAGATTTAAGATATTCGGCCTCACCAAATCCAATAATTTTTGGTCTGATTGTCTGATTTAAATAAAAATTTGTGTTCAAATAATGAATGTTATGATTTAATAAGTGTTTTCATTTTTTGTTAAGTTTTTTATAATTAACTTTAAAAAACTTGGAAAATTTAGCATGGAAAGAATAAGCACGGGACAAAGAACCAAAGTTGTTCAATTTTATTTTAAAAGTCAGCATTTGATTATTTAGACACAAAAAAGATCATATCGAATAATGAGCGATGAGGCCCATTTTCTCCTATATAAGTTTTGATACCATTAAAAACCACAGTTTTTATTGTTTGTTTATATTTATGCATTTTTTATACATCTTAACATATGTTTGTAAAAACGATAATTAAAACATATTTGTATAATATAATTGTTAGTTATTTTGTCAAAAGTCCACAGATATTATTACTGAAAAAAGCCCATCACTATCTACAACTGTCACGTAACATCGTAATGAAATTCTATTTTCTACAGGTTGGCACGTTGCGGTTACGTGACATTACAGTAAGTTAAGCATCTGTATTGCTTTCCATATAACAGAAACAATCAGCTGCTTACATTACATTTCTACATTACGGTCGGCTAACGCGGCCTTTAGCTTCTCACAAAATAAAAAAATACATATAAACGTTCTTTTTATGCTGAACAGCTGTTTATATTCTATAAGGTGACGCATAAGTATCGTTATAATAGCCAAAAAAAAAAAAAAAACAGCCATAGTTGAACGCGCTGTAGCTCCATCTTGTTGGATGGGATGTAAATTTTTTTTTTTTTTGTAAATTTCAATTTTATAATACATTTCATTCACACTATCAGACTTTAACATATTGTTTATTTTTTACATGTCTTAATACAAAGCCCAATAGTGTACAGTACCCTTCAGCGAGTGCATTTTATGTTCAACAGTTATTCTAGCCGAATATGCACTCGCTGAAGGTTACTGTACACTATTGGGCTTTGTATTAAGACATGTAAAAAATAAACAATATGTTAAAGTCTGATAGTGTGAATGAAATGTATTATAAAATTGAAATTTACAAAAAAAAAAAATTGACATCCCATCCAACAAGATGGAGCTACAGCGCGTTCAACTATGGCTGTTTTTTTGTTTTTTTTTTAATATTATAACGTGAATCTGCAAATTTCGTTTCTTCTTAAAATAATGGTTTTTATTATGCAAAATACAAAAATCCAGAAATAGTCGTCATATATCAAGCAAAAATTAAGAATTTGAAATACTCGCTGAGTGCCAAAAAAAAAAAAATTAAACTCAAAAATAAGAATTATTTGCAATAAAAAATATAACTCAAATCTAATTTTTAATAATTTTTTGTATATAGTAAAAAAATTCAATAAAAACGAACAGTTTTGTACATAAAAGTTGATATGTTAAAAATCCCGGGACTCATAAAAATAAATCCCGGGATTCGGGATTTATCAATTCCGGGATTTCGGGATTTCCCGTTTGGCATCCCTAATATACATATGTGACAGCGCATAGAGAAAGGGACCAGTAAGGTAAAGGAAACAGTAAAAACCAACTACACAAAACAAGAGGTAGGGATGACCTACGCGCGTCATGAGATGTGTGGCTTTTAAATGAGATCAATACCAACACGCTTAGTGATGGTACACCAAAGATACACGTATTTAAATCTTTTAAATGGCTCTCCTGAACAAAACCCTTAGGTCCCTTTCTATTTTGCGCGTCACATGTATATATATAAAACAATATCAGTGTCGTATGGCTCACCATCTACATTACGAATTTTTTTTAAGTTTTAGTTTCCTGGTAAAATCAGTCGAAAATCGTTATATTTTGCGGAAAAAAAGTCAAAATCCTCAAATTGACTGAACTAAATCGTGAAAAAATGTCACTATAAAATAAGACTAATATTTGTTAGTTTTTGAATATTTTAAATAGATTTGTATTTTACGCCTCACAAAATCTCTAAAAATAAATAAGCTATTTTCACTCCTATTAACTATAAATAAAAGTAGATATTGGGAATTATTTCTTTTTCATAAGCAACTTTATTATATTCAACATTTTTCATTTTTCGAATTTATTCTATGAGTTAAATTTCAGTATGTATTTTATAAAGCTTTTTGTAATAGCTCTATTCCTTAAATTTTTTATAAAATACATAACTGAAATTTAACTCATAGAATAAATTCGAAAAATGAAAAATGTTGAATATAAATAAAAGTTTTAGCTTTTTGATAGGCCAACCTAAATAAGAGCAGAATACGCTTTTAAAATATGAGAAATATTGTCTGACAGCCGTCTTCAATGGCGGTGAGTGTTAAACGGCAAATATTTCTGAGGAGATAGTGTGGGTTCAATTCCCCGGTCAGGCAAGAATTAAAAATTGTCAATAAAAATTTAATTAATTTCATGTTGTAAAATTCCTTTCTTCATAAAAATAATTTAATGAAAATTTAATTTAATGAACTTTATAGCGTAGACAGACGACAGCCTTCATTTGCATTATCAGTCTTAATTCAAATTAACTTGTGAATTATCCCCATCGCTATGTGTATTAGATTTAACGTTAATGCACAAAATCAGAGCGTATTTATACTGAATTTAGGTATTTCAGTATGGCAGTATTGTCGACAATCAATTAACTGTTGTCAAATTGTTTACAATTGTAAAATTTAAATGGATTCAAAGACAGAAAATGTAAGTTATTTTAATTGTTTTTAGCAAAAAAAAAACATTAAAATCAAAACGCGTTTTTTTTTTCTTTAAAGATTTTCAAGGGCAAGAAGCGTAGTGTCTGGTGCGATCGAGATACACAGGTTCTGCTAGAACTGTGGGCGGAACGTGCCACCGATTTGCGGCGTACAAAAAGGAATGGGCATATTTACAAAGAAATATCAGTGCAAATAAACAACAAATTTAGTGCGGAAGAAGTGCACGTAAAAATAAGAAATTTCAAGCAAAAATATAGGTATTTTTATTTCTCACAACAACTTGTTTGACACAAAATAACTATTGAAATTTGTCGAGAGGAGAAAAAAAGAAATGTGACCTTCTGGTGGGAGCCCACCAAATTGGAAATTTTACAATGCTGTACACCGGATAATTGGGAGCAATTCGTCCAATAGTGCAGAAATTTTTGAAAAGCCTTCCTGTTGAGGCGAAAGTTTTCCTTAAATCTGTTGTCGTCCATCGTAAGCACGTCATACTCCCAAAAAGTACTGTTGCGGTCCTTTAAAAAATATCATTTAGGAATTATATTCTCCATGAAAAGATAATTTTAGACCTACGAATTTCCAACTTTGCCTTTGTCTTATTTCAGAGTGTCCTTCTGCAA
The DNA here is from genome assembly GCA_943735925.1 of Pollenia amentaria. NCBI lineage: Eukaryota > Metazoa > Arthropoda > Insecta > Diptera > Polleniidae > Pollenia > Pollenia amentaria. Next base: position 201,638,187 of record OX031009.1, on the reverse strand, counting down.
TCCCAACTTGTAGCAACATGTTCTGATTTATAGTACAATTTTAACATTATGGAGCAGTTTCAGCAATAGTAATTTCAGCTTTCTTTCTATTAAATAATGATTTTTTTTACCAACAGCATAGATGCTAATCGTACTTTCTGCCTGCTATCCATTTGATCTCGTTGTAAATGACAAAAAAAAAATAAAAGTTGACAAACAAACAGCTGTTTACTAAATGCAAAAACTGTCGTTTGTCAGGGTAAAATTTTAATTAACATTAGTCAGCCTTTAATGCAAATTAACGCTGTCGTCTGTCTCTACGCTTTTAGCCAGTTTAAAATACAAAAATTTGGATTAGAAATTACGTTTTCTTAAAATCTTAAATAGGAAAATATTTTGGAATGTATTAAAACTTAATTCTAGAAAGTGGTCAACAGATGACTTTTCTTGTTGTATAATGTTAAAATGCTACAAAAGTTCATCTAGAATAAGAGACGTGACTCAATTAAGATCTTAAATCATTGGAGTAACGCAATTAAAAATTTTTGAAAAGATATTAGCATTCATCAAAAACTACGTAAACTGGGTGCCGCATGAACTTAGAGCTATCGAGCACCGACTTTACTCATCAGAAATCCTGTTTCAGTGCTTTAAAAGTGGTTAAGAGATGGATCTATTATATGCGTTTATATTTGTATTATGAACTGCTTACATGTGAAATATGTCAACTAAATAAACGAAACTAGCCCCGAAGCTATTCAAAAATATGAAATAATACTAGAAACTTTTGTAATGCAGTACAAAATTTGTCATTTGAAAAATCGTCAAATTAAGGGCAATCGGAAAATCGTCAATGGGCCATTTCTGTACCCCAAAATGCCCAAAATTACGATATATCATCAAATCTGGTAAACGTGGTTGTGATACTCAGTATTATATTGTAAAAGGGCCTTAAGTAAGAGTTTTGCCCATTATACTTTTTGGGACAAAATTTGAAAAATGAGAGAAATACCTCCGACATATTTTTAAACTCTCTTAACAACATCGAAAGTAGGGTACAAAAAATATATGTGAAATTCTACTTTATAAAGCAAAAGAGTAAAAAAACGAGCTACGAAAGATTGTAACTCAACCCGGTAATAATGTTAAAATGAGTACTTAAATCAAAAGACACTCGAAAATACAATCCACGACAACAAACCAAAATCTTTGAATTTAACTTTATTTTTGTAAATTACACGATAAAGAAAAATGTTTTGCCAGTAAAAGTTAATTTATGCCACAGAACACGGAGCGTGTAATAGTGTGATAATGTGGGCAATTCCATATTTGAATTTCAACAAACAAAGAGTTGCCATATATGCCATGGCAAACATTCGCCATATGGAAGCAAAGCTCTGCTGTTATCGCAAATAAAAGGAAACAAAAAGAAAACGTGTTGAAAAGCACGTGTGTGTTAAACTGGGATAGATGGGGCTGTGTGGCAGGCACCAAAGCATACGAATATGAAGAGGAGAGTATTACTCTTTTTCTTTACACATATTTCTAGTTATTTATTTAAACAAATGTACGCTGTAGCATGAAATGATTACGTTTAAGATAAATTACAATAAAATATATGAATCTATATATAACACTGTATAAATAGTTGCAATCGTATGTTGCACATGTACTTACGTTCTTCTAGCACTAGCACCAGCAACAGCAGCAGCTGCCGTGATTTCATATGACTTGAATTGTTGCCGAGTAGACAAAATACTAGAAGAGAAAATGTTGAGTACGAGAAAAAAATTTATTTCACAAGAATATAAATATTTAAATTATTCTACGTTTTCAGTAAAACAACATACATACAAAACAGAATTATGGTGATTTAAGCGAAAGAGAGAGAGAGAGAGAAAACGAGAGAGAGCAGAAAGGAGAGTCCTTGTCAAACTTAAGGAAAAGTAAATCCTGCTTACATACCAATGCCACAAATATGGCACCAGAAGCTTTAAAAAGTGAGATTGAAAACCTTTTTGAATCATTTTTCTTACATTTGCCTTGAACGTCGTCGCAATTTTTTTTCTTTGCAGTGCAACGTAATAAATGTTGGTAACATTTGTTATGCAGAAGAATTTTTTTCTACCTTCCAATTTTGTTGATTTCTTTATGTTATTTTTTACGATTTTATTTAAAACTATTTATAGGGGTGGGGCGGTTGAAAATTTTATTAATTTGTCAATAGTGCTTTCCTTTAAAACGACTTTAATAGAATGCAGATTATCACTTGGTTAATAATATAAGCCTTTAACTTAACGTCGAAGGAAACCGAAGGAAACGTCGAAGGAATTGCATTCCCAGAATAAAACACGCGCCAAGAAAAAAATGTTTAGCACGGCGTGATACTGAAGACTATTTCCATAGTTAACTGGGCTAGCAAAAAGTTTGTGCGGCCTTTTTTATTCGGTTTCCAATATCTTCACTAGATCCACCAGTTCGGTTTATAACAGCTCCGAAATAGCAGAATGATTAAATTTCTTCTAATATTTCATTATTTATTAGAAAGGGTTTCAAGTTTCCAGAATTTATTCTCCTAACTTTGATCTTTTTTATATTGATTTTCAACCCGGCTTTCTCTGATATGTAGGTGAGCCACCCTAGTTGTGCGGCCAAGTCAGCATAGCTATGAGGGTGAAGGCATATATCGTCCGCATATTAAAGGTCCGTCCTCCAGCCTTTTGTTCAGCCCCCGTGCAGATAACATTATGGGCCAGGGTGTTAAATGCCTTCTCGAATCCATAAAGATAAGGGACATAGGCGACCTCCATTCAACTAACTGCTCTACGATTACTCTCAATAAGTTTATGCACGATTTGTTAGGCCAAAATCCAGCCTGTTGTTTTCTCAGATTTCACAGAAACAGAATATGGGAATTTTTGTATCCCGCTATAATTTTTGAACATGAAAATAATGTTAATAATACACAAAATGTGGCATCGAATTGATGTCGCTGTAGTCATAGCTTAGATGACGCATAAAATATGAAATTTTATGATGACGTTCGTCGTTGGATTGATGTCCCTTTTTGCCTTATTGGTGCCATTTGTAATAACATTGATGTCACAATTCTGAGGGCGTCATCAATATGAAGATGCATTTTTCTATGAGTGTATGGTTAAAAATATTCTGTAATTAGATAATTTTATTATGCTTTCATTGATTAAGTGGCATTTTTCTTGCAAAAGTTTCCTTTTTTCCATTAATTTAAAAGTATTTTAATATTTTATAACAGTTTATTTTAATTTTTAAACATCTGGTGAACTTATGTATAACGATTAGTTGGATGTTTCTTTTAAAAGAAATATTAAGTACTCATTAATCTAAGAAAAATTTTAACAAAATTACGAAACTCAATTTCTTATATTCCTATTAATTAGACCTTTTTCAATTAAATATTATATTTTAATATATTTTTATTAAGCCTTTTATAGAAATCAATTAAAATATTATTTATTTTTCGATATTTCGATTTCCGTTGGAAATCTTCTTCAGGAAATCTTTTTAAATAATATAAAATTACAAAATTATTTTTGACAATAAATGGAAAAATGACAAATGGAAAAATAACTGCCCGTTCGCCGATATCGAACGTTAACGTTCGCATAGTAAACAACATTTAAAACAAAAACAAAATTTCAAAAATTGTTTTTGTTTTAAATGTAATTTTCTATGCGAACGTTAACGTTCTATATCGGCGAACAGCCAGTAAACTTAAAATTTCAATTAAAAACTTCAAACCTAAAACCTATTTTAATTTTCTTTCCGTCAATGTATTTATTTTTATCCAATATATATTTTCAGTCTGTGCTGTGCCATCTGAACTAAATTTTATAAAAAATCAAAGACAAATACCTATTTATAACTTTCCCTTCCATCAATTTATTTATTTTTATTCAATAAATGTCTATAAATCTGAGCTAATTCCTCAGTATTTTTCTTAAAATTAATCCTTTTCTCAAATGGTACAATTTTAATCTGTAACATTTCTAGCATATATCTACGTTTCCAAAAATTTTCTAGGTTCAAAATAGATGTGTTTTCAAAATCAGGATAATGATTAAAATCTCTACAATGTGTTGACAATGCCATTCCATGGGCTGAATTATAATTTCTATATTTTTGGTCATGTTTATGTCCTACTTATCTTGTTTTTAATTTTGTCCCAGTTGTTCCTACATATATTTTCCTAGATTGTTCATTATCATTACCACCACAATGAATTTTATAAACTAAATTAGACATATCCGACTTTTGTAATCTCTTCTTAGTTTTTGTGAATAAGCTCCCAACATTATTATTCATCTTATCTGCCATTCTGTATTTCCCTTTGTCATATATATTTTAGTTATCTAAACTTTCCGAAAACCCAGGCACATAAGTAAATGTTCAATCAATATGACGAGATCTTCTTATATGGTCTTACTAATTTGCAAATAAGTTTGTTAGGAAAGCAATTATTTCTCAAAATATTTACAATAATCATCTTATTTTTCCTATGGAATCTATTATCACTAATTGTGAATATCCTATCTATTAGATTCCTAGCTGTATTAATAATAATTCTCTTCGGGTGTTTCGAGTAATAATTTAAAATTCTACCTGATGAGGTTGGTTTTTGATACCCATCTATCAATAATCTATTTCCTTTCCTTATCACCAACGTATCCAAATATGGAATTGAATAATTCAATTCCATTTCAATAGTGAACTTCATATTCTGCTCAAATGAATTAAATGTTGATAGCAGGGTATCTGTTAGAGTATCCACTCAATTTATCGTTGTTCGATTAATCGAAAAAAATTTTCGCCATTATTTGATCGAAAAAATAAAATAGCCAATTTCAAATAACGAATAGCTCGAACAATTTATGTCAATTAATCGATTAAAATTAATTTCTTAGAAACTTCTACTTTTTTAATATAAAAATATTTTTTTTTCGATTTCTAAATAATAATAAGAAAGTACATAACAACAAATAACATGTTGTTATATTCTGAACATAGTTTAGTCCCTTTTTAGAGGTGGGTGTGTGTGAAACAAATCATGTAATAAACAATTTACTACTAATTCCATACGTATGCATTTTCGTACAAAAATAGCACTTTTTCATATTGAGTTTGACGTTCATTGTAAAAAATTCATCAGCAATTTTAAATATGTAAACCATGCACTGTCATATTATGGGTTACCAGTTTTTACCCGATCCTTAATTTCTTTGTTACCTCTTGCCATCCAAACGGTTGGAAGAATTTTGACATTTTAGGCATTGTTAGATTCGTCTTAAAAATCGAAGAGTCATTGGATAGGCAGTTGAAAACCAAATAACGAATTGTTGGCGCAAAAAAGTAATACGTTAAAGAAACAAATTAGCCAAACCTTTAGAGTAGAGATTTTAAATTAAGAAAAATAAAGTTATCAGCCATGTTCAAAAATCGAATACATATGAGTGAAATTAAAATAGAACAAACTTTATAAACGATCCAGTTTAAAAAGTTTCTTCATACTTTGAGTTCTTATCTTAACTAAAATGTCTCTTAAAATCAGGAAAATACGGAGATTTAAAAAAAATTAACTAAGAATCTTAATTGATTTCAATTTTGCTTAATTTTCAGGAATAATAAATAACTGTACGAGTAATAAATTTGTTTAAACAGGCTGGAACTCTCTTAAAAATACCTCAACAAAAACGTCTACAATAAAATAAATAATTAAGAAATAATTTATAAAAATATGAGATGAAAGCCTATGTTGAATTCCGGTATTAAGTTTTGCAGGCGGGACATAATTGCAAATTATACGCAGAAATAAAATTAATAGACCCCGATTGCTGCTGAACGTAGTGCATGAATCAAACTTTGGCTTTCAGATCATTTAATAGTCTGTTCAACCGAAGTAGTGCTTAATTTGTTTATAATTTATTTTTATTTTATTTCCTTAAACTTGTTTCGGTCTCTTTAGCGCCTTAAAAAATGGTATGTTTTGTAGGAGGGTTTTTGATTTTTTAATTATTTATTTTATTTAAGTTTTAAAACTGTATACGTTGTATAAATGAATTGTTATTTTATTGTTTATTGTTTAACTATATTTTTATTCTATGATTTTTTTTCTGTTAATTAATATAATAAAAGTTTCAAATCAAAAAGACATGTATGCTTTTTCCATTGGATAAAATTATTTGAATTATTCGAGTTACTCGAACATATTAAAACTCTTATTCGATTAATCGAGTAAAATTAAAATTTAAAAATCAATTAATTCCTTACTCGAACAAAACCAAGAGTCAAATAATTGGAAGCTCTAGTATCTATCTCATTCTCATTAAATATAAGAAATAAATCATCCGCATATTTCGTTATTATTTTCAGTTTAATTATCAATTTTTCTAAACCTGTATCTAATAATTTCTCCATCACAATATCAGCAACAATTGCAGATGCTGGAGAACCCATAGGTAGTCCCTTTTTTTGTGCATATATTTTCCTTTCAAATGGAAAATATCTATTATCTAATATACAGAACTTTATAATTCTCAAAAACAAATCTTTATCAATATTTGTTAACCCTGAAATTTTATCCCAATTTTCTTCTATTATTCTAATTGCCAAATCAACTGGAATACTAGGAAATAATGAAACATTTGTAAAATTTCATTCCCGTAATAATATTTTTCATTGGATTAAAGAAAATAATTCAAGGAAATTTATTCATTACATATATGAAGCATAATTCTTTCTATGTAGGCAGCCGTACAAGGTCTCACTTAAGCGTTTATTTGTAAGTCCCTATAAAATCTCAATTTATTGAAAGTCGCGGGTTATTATATTGCTGCAGTTAAGCTTTAAGCGTTTTCCTTAACCCTTTCCCTTAATTTTTTACTTTAGCAAACTTTTAAACCTCCCTACCTTCTGTGAATATTTTCATGAAAATATGCATTTTTACAATAACTGACAACAACAACAGCATTAACGAGCAGTATCCATAACATGAGCACAATTTCCTGTGCAACGCTTAAACAAACAACAATAACAACGATAAGACCAAAAATGGTGACAACACGTTTACTTACAACGACAACGCCTTTACATCAAAATCCTAAAAGATTCATAACCAACAAACACTTTCACACACATTCTGTGCTCCCCCAAATAACTTGCAACAACTGCTTACCACTGCATATGCCACAACACCAACTATAATAACAACTTTAAGCAGATACAACCCCCTTTATGGAATATCGGAATAAAAATAAGGAACGCAGATATAAAACGACCAACAACAAACAAACACATCATGTCTAGTTAATGTTAATAATGTGAACGTGGAAACTTTAAGGATGTTTTCCAAAAAAAAAAAAAAAAGAAAAAAATGGCATAAAGAAACTGAAAACCAAAAACAACTTTTGTAACAAAAATATAAAAAGTGAGAAAAAGGTCTCATAAAACATTTGTAAGTGTTTTCTTTTTCGTTGGTTTCAGTTTTTTTTATTTCGTTTGCTACATGTAAACTGTATGTGGTATATTGCAGTGTACATTAACCTGGCCTAATAGTTAAACATGCAATTTATACTGCAACATTGTTTGCAACTCCAATTGCGTTACTTTATACAGATACTGGGATACATACCTTTACAACACTTACACAATTCAATGGCCATAATATAAAAATTGCACATTTTATTTTATACGATATTTTAACTCTTATGAGTATGTGTTTTATAACCGAGACTATTAACAGTGATGAGATATTATCAATTTAGTAAAGATTTGGAGACATTAATGAAAGAAGCATAGTGGTTATATATATGAAAACTATCGTCATTTTGTACAACGAAATGTTTGCGTACAACGTACCAAATGTTTAATATTCTACAGGGTGGCCCAAATAAGACATACCAATTTTAAACACGAACTAATTTTTTATTTTGTATTATAATTGTTTTCTACTTTTTGTAGGTAATAACGGAATTCTTAAAAATAAAAATGAACACTACACAACAACGCATTGAAATTATAGAAATTTTTTTTATTATTGTCAACGATTAATTGTTATGGCGCAGCATAAATATCGTCAGTAGTGCGATTCAATGACTTTTAATGAACCGACAATCGTTTTATTTGTCGACATATACATATATTCGTTTGCAGTAGCGATAGTGTAATTCTGTAATTTCTTTTTATCGATAGTATACAGCTGTATTTTTGTATTCATTTATTTGATGTCATGTAACATTTCAGTCTACAAAATGTCAAAATAACCGAATGTCAAATACTCATAAGCCATTTTTAACTCAAAATATACTTTATTGATTTAATAAACACCACGTGAATTATTGGCGCTTAAGGAATAAAAAAATAATGCTTAAAGTAACAGCTGACTCCAGGGCGCTGTTTACAATGCTAAACTGGGTCCCGGTGGACATCACGGCCAGACAGATGGCTCTATGCTCGGCGACACGGTTGAGCGTGGCATACGGCTGGTCGACCCGTGATTATTTCCACTCCAGGATAATTGGATGCTCAATTGTCCCTGAGGGAGTGGACTACGGCCTTTCTTTGGTGCGAGGTACGCGACACATATAGCGCACGGAAATGCGCTGTCGGTCATGGGCACCTTCCATGAACCATCCCTAGGTGTATACTGATGGTTCAAGGAAGGGGGCAAGAGTTGGTGGAGATTTCTGCATAGAGCAAACATTTTTTTTTTTGGTACATAAACTCCGCCATTTATTTTTATTTTGTTGTGGCGATTTTACTGTTTTTTGTAGTTAACTTGCATTACGTCTTTAAAAAAAGAGAAATTTGGAAAATCCCTACATGAAGAGTAAAGTTATGATTTTTTTTTACTTTTAATTTTTGGAAAAAAGTCAAAAATAGGATTAGTACCGGTATCTTAAAAATGCGAGCTGATGGAGAAAAACGAACTTAAGATTTTAAATCAGCGACCTCAAATTAGTAAAAAAAAAAACTAAAAGCATAAACTTCCAATCAACACAAAAAAGTTGAATTTAGTTGCCTTGTGTTATTAATCAAAAAAAAAAAAAATCAATTTGGTTCGCTTGTGTATTCCATAGCCAGCAAAAATCTTTTGTGGACTGCAGCTCAAAATGGGGCTCAATAACAAAAAGCTTTTTGTATTCGGGAAGGAACCAATTAATTTCTTAGGGAAACAATAAGGAATAACGTAGAAAACTGTTTGGAAATCCATCTTAGAAACCTTAACCCAAAAATTTACGCGAAATACATATATTATCCGCCCTTGCGTATAATATAGCATGTATTGTCATTTTTTTATCGGCTTATGGGAATCACAGCTGAGTGCTATCCGACGCCTCACAGGTTGTGGATAGCGTTTCGTTCCGTAGGTATACGGAGTAGCTGCTACTCGTAGCAGTCGCAGACAGTCAGCGATTTAAAGTGGAGAGTCTCGGAGGGCCTTTCAAGTTCCCACAAATTCCGAGTATGCCCATGATCCTTAAAATGTCATGGCGAGTAATTGACGCTATAAAAGCAATAGTACTATAGAAGGTCTAAATGCTTTTATCGGCTGCCCTGTTACCATACTCTGATGCTATCGGCTAATTCCCAGTTCATCTTAAACACCTTTAATAACTGAAACCATAAGAAAGGATGGCCCTATGTTCCTCCATGGAACCCTAGGAAAATTTATATTGGGGATTTCATATAATTTAATTCCGATTGGATTAAATTGCACCAAGGTTAGTCCTATTGGATAGCAGTTTAGACACAAATTTTCAAGAAGATCGGTCAAAAGTGTTCTGACATTTTGGCCAAACAGGTGTTTTTTTTCATCCATGTAACTTATTACTTATTGGTGTTAGCAAAATTTGTCCCGAACAAATTAGATACAGTACTGTTCGCGTATAGTCCACTACTATAGTTGCACAAATTTTGTGGACTATAAGCGAATTTCGACTATAACCGATTTTATTTTAAAAGCCATTTTATGGATAATAAGCGAATCCTAGTATAATCCTTATATTGGACTATATGAAAAGTATTTTCTTCAATATAACGCGTTTTCTCATTTTCTACTTCTATGAATTAACCAAAATTTGACATTCATAAAAGTTGTCAGAAAGTTAAATAAAACCATATTGACAGTTTGTTAAGAAAAAAAAAAAATATAAAAAACAGAGTGGACTGTAAGCGAATTTTTTGGCATAAAGTATGAGATACGTATGCAAAGAAAATGTGGCTTTTAAACAAAAAATTGACTACAAGCGAAATGGACCTTAGAACAAATAATATGTATGAAATTCGAAAAAATCTGCAAGTGAATATGACAGTTTTGGCTTTAGCCCGTTTTTGGCCTTTAAGCGGAATGGACTATAAACGAAAAGTACTTTAGCTATTTCTTTAATCTTAAAAAAAAACTTTTTTAAGATTATTTTTTCAATTAAAAACTATCTCTTATTTATTTTTAAAATACTTATTTTTAAAGTACTTTTTTTGCTCAAAAGAAAGCCAGGTCTTTTCCTTTAATGAAGTTTGGTCGCTTAGTGGGATGCGAGCGGGATATGTATATGCACTATTTATTTATACCTGGACGATATAAGTATATTTACGTTTAAGAAACCACTACAGTACTTTTCACTTAAGGTCAAATCCTTTAGCTGCAGACAAATCGTGGACTATATCGCTAATGTGACTTTAAGCCTAATTCACAACTATGAGGCATCTAACCGAACTTGAATATAAAAAACTTTTGTGAATATAGAAAATAAAAAAATAATTTGTATTACACAGATTGCAGGGATTATGGTTTTGCATTAAAGTTGCATTCCGGGATTAAAAAACAGTTAAGATAATAATAAGATATTTCATCCCTGATACCAAAGACAGGAACAAATTTGTTTCGTGTGGATGTTTGATGACAGAAATTACACAATTTCCAAGAGGGAAAACTCAAAAGACCTTCTTACTTTAGGCCTTATTAAAGGCCTGCTTAAAATATTGTTTGATTCAATTACTATTCTTATCTTACTGCTAAAGAATACCTCATATTATGCTAAGCAAAACTAGAAGAATTATGTATGTACCTGCCAAAAAAGTGAGAGCAGAAGGCCTACGCCGCAATGACAACGTATGTAAAAACAATATGAGTATGGAATGGAGCAGGCAGGCCTAGTACATCCAAAAGAAGGAGTACAGAGGCCTTCTAGAAGGCATCCGTACTCCTTCTTTTTTCCGCTGGGTTAGTTTTTAGTTCTTTTATATAGTTTATGGCTTCCAAATTTAAAAAGAACATAATACATTTTACTAATGTGACTACAGCGCTAAAAATTTGGTTTACTCTTGCCTTTGCTAGCCGCTGATAGATGGAATATATGGCAAATGTGCTTATATCACTAAATGGACCATAATGTAAACAATTTCTTTAAAATGTACTTATAGCGGCAGAAAACACAAATAAAATAGGACTATATCGCTAATGTGACATAAAACGGTAGTGATTATAAGCAAAAAGTACTGTATTTATGTTGCGTATAGCCCTTTTTAAGTTCGTTGATTACATTTCCCGCTTACATTTAAGTATTTTTAGTTGCATGTAAGAGTTTTTTTTTTTGCTTTCATTAATTTTTGTGGCATATGTTTTTGTGTTCACATCTTCTTATTAAGTTTAAATTTATGTTTGTTTCTGAAAACACAAGTTTTTCTATGGTAATAAAAGTCATAAAACATTTCGAATATTTTATTGCCGGCAAATACGCTGTGCTAAATGCTTCTTCTTTTTTTTGCGGAGGTTTGGAAATTACGGTTAAGAAGGAAATAGAAGTTAAGGTTTAAATTGAAAACGTTTCTAAAGTTACAACACTAAAGTACTATTGAAGCCTATGAGTATTTTTTACTGTAAAGAAATCTTTGGAATTTAAAACTAGGAAGTTTTTGGCTGACTATTTAAGTCATATTGCCAGGGTATCACACGAATTTTTTGAGCCTTAACCACAAGTCCTCGTGCGACCTAAGCCTTCGTATAGGAAGGCGAGAGCTTCCAGAATCCAATCCAGAGTATTTTTGGTCTACACCAGTAAACGTCTGAGTTTTTTATGGTTCTCCACCAGTCACGTTAAGTTATAAATGGTTCTCCACCAGACAAACACGTTAAAACATTGAGGTTACGAACGATTGCACAAATTCAATGCTGACAACAGTTATATGACGCCAAGCCATTAACCAATGCGAGGTGACAGCGCAAAGCGCACGAAAATTAGACAAACAAGAACGATCTGATTGTCCTTAAGAAATAATGACAACGAGCGCGAGCTGCTTCCCCACTCAGAGCAGTTTTACGAGTGGTAAAGAAATCAAAAATAAATTTATCGAAATTAATTTTCGAGCGAAAAAGTGTTGTTAATTAAATAATATTTCTTGGTAAGAGAAGTTTTTTTTTTAATTTTTAATTTCAATTATTGTTGGCATCTGTAAATGGTAAATTAAAGTTCTCTTCAACTTGTCATTTAACTTGTCCTTCTAAGGAATGAAACCTCTGTCAAACCAATTTCGTTTATTTATTTTTTTTAGTATTTATTTACTTACAACCCTTTAATTAAAAAAATTCTGGTAGACATTTTATATTACTACTGTCTAAAGTAAATTACCCAAAACACTTAAAATTAAATTTTTCTTTCATATTGTTAAACAAAAATGGCTACTAAACTTTCAATCAGTTTTATATACAAAAAAAAAATGAAAAGAAACTGTCAATATTTAACGTACGGTTTCAATAAAATTATTACCAAAATATACAATATTTGTGTTGTTTTTTCTTTTACAACAAATAAATATTCATACCAAAATGTCAGCTGTCAATCTTTTCGCTTTCCAAATATACGGGAAAAAAAGATTTCGAAAAAAACCCAAAATCAATAAAATTGCGACAGGAAAACAGTAAGAAGGATACAGAATAATAAAAATACTACAATATATAAAATAAAACAATATTCATGAATATTTATTTTATAACATGATAAACATTTGTAGAAATGTGATGTTTTATAACTCGTATGTATTTGAATCAGTGTTACCACCAACAAAATTAAAAATTACACTTTAGATAAAGCAAAATTACCCGATTTAATGAAATTACACCTGGGAGCTAATTCTGGCAGTCGTAATCGAATGCTTTTTCGATTCGAAAGCAATTTAATTTCTAGTTCTTTTAGCCGATACTTAACGAATTGAAATTATTTTTTAAGTGTTATAAAGCATTTATTTGAGTTTTCACAACACTGAAAAAATATTTTCGAACCGTTCAGTATTGACTGAAAGTATTAGAAAAAAAATTGCTTTCGAATCGAAAAAGTATAAGATCACTACTGCCAGAATTTGCTTCGAGAATATTAAATTTGTATTTTATTTTATAAAGAACTTATACAAAAAGAAAAACACAAAAATTAATTTAACCCATTTTTCGCCGCACCAAGTGAACTAACAATATAATAACGAAATAAGATTTTAAGTAACTACTAGAAAAAACCATTGCAACAAAAAAAAAATATAAGTATGAGTACTGGTGATTTAATCACCGGTCGGAGAAAAATGGGTTAAAATAGATCAATATTAGTCATTAGATTTATATACAGCCCGATTACTAGTATTCCCAAGGAATTTTTTCTCGCGGAAAATACTTTTTTCGAGAAAAAAATCCTTGAATATTAAATTCCGCGGGAACAAAAAAATGGAGAGGTGGGTGGCATCACCGAAGTTGTTTTGCTCATTAACATTGAATTATTTTTGATGCTGTGCAAGTAAAAGTAAAATAAATTTAATTGAAAACAAAAACTTAAAAAGAATATCATATCCTTGCAAATTCTTTATTAAAAATTTATTTTGCGACAGGTTTCGGAGACACCAACGGTCTTTACAGGCACGACTTCGACGTGTGATTTTATTCCTCCTATGTACTTTTTGTTTATTTTGTGCTGCAGCCTTCAATTGATCAATCAAAAAAAGTAAGTATGGAAACATTTTTTGATTGATAAATTACTTTTAAAAATATTAATAACAAACATTTTTCCACTCAGTAACATAAATATTTTGGTGGCACCAGGTAGTTTAGCGCGTTTTCAGCAGCGCTCCAAAAATCCTACTTACAGTTTGTTATATACTCCCTTCTGCTTTACAAAGGATTTTTATTTGCTTTTTTTTTTTTTTTTTTTGGGAAAAGAGAAATTTAATGCGGATTTTTTATTTGTAGTAGGAACAAATTTCCAGTGAAATTTTTATTCGTGATTGGGCTGATAGTAACATTTAATAAATTAATAAAAAAAAGAACATTAAAAACTAAAAGTAAATAAATAAAAAATTAATGAAAAAAGTTAAAATTATAAGTTCTACTTCCACATTTGGTTGCATATGCCTAGAGAAGAGGGGCGCCAACAAACTTTTTGAATTGTAAGGAGGGAGAACATTTACAAACACATAAGGACTCAACGATTAAGTTGTGCTGGACATCTTACGCGAATGGCAGACTACAGAAGGCGCTTTTAAACAACGACATCAGATGCTCTTGACGAAGAGGAATCCCAAGAACGAGATGTAAGGTCAGCAATGAATACGACCTACGACTTATATATATCCGTAATTGCCAATTTCATTACTGAATTCAAACGTTTTTTTGGTAGCTACTTCAATATTAAATGGTCTTTCTACATTTATTTTTTATATATGGGAATGTTCTGACAATCGTAAAACGCTAAACATTCGCGATTTTGACCTGAAAACGAATAATAGGTGTTCTGTAAATCGCAATCGCAAGCACTTTGGCGACTTCAAGTTGCAAAAGTATGCTGAAGGGAACTAACATATATTTAAGAAACTATGACAGATCGCAAGCAAAACGCACAAGCTTCACAACACCATAAAATAAATTTGAAGTTTTTCGATTTCAAATCGTGCGATTGTCAGAACAAGGCCGATAATTGCCCTTTCGATATCGGAATTACAAAGACTCATATCACGAAATAACAATTCTTATAGATATTATTTACGTTAAAAAAATTTATCTGCCCTAAAAAAAAGACATTCAAATTACACCTGTCTAAGCAGTAAAATTTACCCACGCGGGTAATTACCCACTAAGTGGCAACACGGATTTGTATGAACAGCCGATTGCTTTTTTCCGCTCTCTTTCTCTCTAAACATGAAATATTTTATTTAGTAATACGTACATGCTAAAAAAAATAAATATGTACATATGTATGTGTATGAAACAGAGACGTAAAATCGTCAGTATTTTTGGTATATAAACGACATGTGTAGCAAGATTTTACTACATACGTACGTATGAATGTACCAATCTACATAAATAAATAAATTATTAATACATTAAATATGCTACATTTTACTTGCCGCCAGCAGCCAGTGCTTGGTTTCAAATATGGTACAAAATTTGACCTGCTTGTCAGTTGCTTACAAGGGCGGATACATCCTCTAGTTTAGGGGGTCATATACTGCAAATTAAGTCGGGATAGACTTCTAAAAACATTAAAAAATGTTTTGAGAATACCAGTGCTCGACTAGCCCAGTGGTGTTCATGATTCCCTTAAACCAACCTCCCCACATCTACCCCTCCATTGATCAACATTAAGTTGTTTACTACAAGTACTTTAATCTAAAGCGATAATCTAGTAAATCGAACTTTTCATTTACCACCCGATTGCATTGAGTTTCCGTGTTTTTGCTCTTAAGTATTGCATCCCGTTTTTTCAAGTTCCTACATGACCTTCTCTTCTCAAATTAATTTTAAAACAAATTTATGAATTAATTAATATTTTTTTTAATTAATTCAGTATTTTTAAAATATACAATAATATGCATAATTATAATCACATGCACACGGTTTTCACGAACAGTAGATGTACAAAGAGTTGCCAGTAGCGGGGGAAATTAAACAATGTGTTTAAGGTGATCAAAACAAAAACGAAGGGTTGTGAATAGTCTATAATTTTCTTAATATACCTTTTACCACAAGTAAAAAAAAAATTTCATTCTATTTCAAATTTCTATAATATTGATTTTGAACGCCATCAAGTACAGTGGGATCTTTCATGACCGGACCCCGAAGGTACATTGCAATGTGTCTGTGCAAAGGCAATGCCCTTTCAAAAGAACTCCTTATGAGGCGGTACAGTGACCAGGACATAGTGTCTGTGGAAAGAGGCTCTTCGCTTTAGGAAGATGTATGTTATGGGAGTAAATACTGTATAAATATATGTATGTATATTCTGGAACCTTGTGAGTAAGTGAGTTGATTTAGCGATGTACGTGTGGCTGTTACAATGGGATATCCAAATACTGAAGATTAGTTGGTTAAAACGAAGATAAATATTTGAATTACCAATAGTTGCTTTGTTGTATGTGTTGATATTTATGATCCAATTTAGCTTTAATCATAGGCGAGTATTTACTGCATGCAAATGAGATCTATAACTATAAATGCGAACACCCATTCGATTGCCCACTCACCTACAAAGGCTTGCATAAAAACTGTACATAAATATTTATAAATAAAACTGTTTATTTTAATATTCGCTTAAAATTTTTAAGAATTTTGAGTGAAAAACTTTTTGCGGCAATTGAACACACCTTATGTAAATTTTGTGATTCTGTGCACTCAAGTTCAATGCAAGTTATATAGTACAATCCGTCGAAAATGGCGAATCCTATTTCTCGCGATGCAGGACAGTGACAGAGGAGGTGTTTTTCGTTTTCCTTCTTATTAAGCCAACGCTCCGTAATAGCAGATGCCAAAAAGTGACACATTCTAATCAGTTCCCCTGGGGGTTTGTATATATCACCTTTTGATGTTGTAAACTCCGGAGAAGCAAACAATTCAAAGATCTTATCTGGTACCACGGCAGTCAGTAGCCCCTGGTAACGCGGCTCCACTCTGACTATTGGTTGAGGCTTCCGAAAGTATGTTATTTATGCGAAATTATATCTGTCTTTCGAGAAGATTGTCTTAGCGGGGGTTTCGTTTTTCCGGTGAAAATATGCTTTCAGAGATCACGTTATGCTTGTGTTTTAAGCCCAAAGTCGCGGAAAGGGAGATCCTCCAACTCATTGGCTGATTTTGCACCACTTGTGCGACTGTTCGGCCTAAGGAAGCCTTGTCCCTAGGTAACGTTGCTACTCAACAGATGCTGCTAGAATATTTCCAAAAGCAGTGGAAGTTAGATAGCTTCAGTTTCTAAACAAGAGGCTAGTGTATAATCTTACCGGATTATGCACTCAAAATGCCACCTGGGTGTACTAGTTGCTCTCACATTCGGCGATGGTTTGTTAACGCATTGTTTGTCCCCAGTGGTCAAGATCCACCATGATTTAAGGCCATATGGTAGGAGCTCCTGCAAATCTTTTCCACGTCTGTTCCTTTTAGTCACAGACAGCAGAGGCATGGCACGCCTGTCATCTATAAGATGATACAATTGCCTAGTATTCCTACAATTAGTGTTCAGGGACCATCTATCGATAGCAGTCGCCAAAGTTTGAGTTCGCAAAAGAACATATGTACTCTAAGGCTTTAAAATACAATGGAACACGTAAGGTAATGCAAATCCAAAAATATTCCCTGCTCTTATGATCGTCAGTATATCATTGTGCCCTGGACCCATATTATCTATCTCGTTGAGAGTAGGCAGTAGTCAAGGGTTGTTCTCGTTCTCAGCGAGGGGTAATCCAAAACCCAAACGGCGGTACGACTATCACTGTAAATGTCCACAGTAGTCGTTGATACAGGAGATACTCTGAGCTAGTCCACGGCTTTTATGATAGCATTGACCTTTTTTGAGTATACTCCAAACCCCATAGCTTCAAATGATTTAAGACCTTTCTAGTAGAACTTCATTCCTTTTCTTCCACCTGAAACACCGTTTCTTCATGCATTCCGACCTGGTACGTTCTATAGTGCCCATCATGGATTAAACCTGAAGAGGGGTGATCAATTCACCATTTCAAGATTGTCGTTTTCATAACCCTGCAGTGTCAGCAGTTATTTTTACTTGACTGTCGCCTACATTAAAGGCGAATTGCTAAGTTCGTCACCATCCCTTTTGCTGCAGTGGCCGCATTTAGTTTCACTTCATTGTCCGGTACATTTTAGGAGAAATGCGAAGTTCGTCGCCATTTCTCTCAATACCAGATCTAAGAGTAACAGGTTAAGGATAATACCCAGCGCAGCCTGCGTAATCAATAGCATGTCCATTCTCTGCAGCTTCCTTAGACCTCCCAGGTAAGTGCTCCTATTCGAAATTGCCCACCATAAAAGTATGCAGTATGGAAGGATTTGACGAACTTTGGTTGTATTGATCCAGAGGATTATCCTTGGGGTTAATTCCGCCTTTTTTCATTGGCCATTTTGCAAGACTACAAAGAGGCTGTTGCTTTCCTGACACGCTCTAAAATATTCTGTCTGAAGCTCAATTTGTCACCCAGAATAATCACATGATTGTTTACGCTAATCCTTTCGCGGTTAAGAAAAGTACTTTTCTTATTAGTATATTACGTGATTGTGCGCGCGTAATAATAAAATTAAGGAAATGTTGCGTTTATAAGCGTGCGCAATAATACAAATTTGGGAACACTACATGGTTTTCCAGGGTAAGTTTACGTTATCGTAAGTCAAAGCTACTCACGCGAAAAGCTCAATTTCCGGATATTTTACAAATATGTTGGAGACTAAGCTTGTTTGTATGAGCATTTCACTGGTTGCTTGGGCCAAATCATCAAAAAATATTTTCCCAAAGACTTTAAAAAAGGTAAATATATTAGTTGGAATTCTCCCAACATTAATTGTAGTTGAAGGTGGGTATAGAAAAACAAATTACAGAAATTGATTCTTCACGTCAGGTTATGTTGAACAAGTTTTCTTTAATTCTCTTTGTATACATTTAAATGCAATCAGCTTGTGACATCAATTTTCTTCTTGTTTACCTTAAACATAAATTCATATGGCATATTGCGATTATAAGAGTTTCCTCTGACAGTTGACGAGTACGGTCAAGTCTGATCCCTTTTCATTCTCTTTTTCCCTCTCTTCTAAAAACTCAAGACTTGACGAGTCATACTTGATGTGTGTGAAGCAGTACTAAGAGCAATTGTGATGGCAGAGTAGTTGGAAGTAAATACCCATGCCAATTGCTTGACATAAGCAGAGGAGAGTACTTTCTACACATGACCAAATGAATCAGGACTTACTTTTACTCCATATGTTTAGAGAGGATAATCTCGCAAGTTGTATCCTGCAATTGCAGATTTGTAAAGTTCATCGCAAATGTTTCAATATTTTTGTTTTTTCTCTTTAGATCGCAATAAGTTATTTAGACTGAGAGCCGATTTTCAAAAAATTTTAACAGGAATGTTTGCTGCTGAAAAACTGTTATGCTCTTATTAGCCCGGAATATCCTAGTGTCACCTATAGGTGACAAAAATTAGCGATAATGGAAATACTAGAGGCTGGAGATGACCCTAGCGACATCATACTATACTTCTTTGTGGATACCGATGGAGAGGTAGAGACAAAAATTAATCTAACTTCGATCACGAATTTTAAAAATGTGTAGTAAATTATACCCAGTGTCACCCACTTACAGGTGACCCCTATAAAAAAAAAAAGAATTAACAATATTGTTTTTAATTTGATTTTTTACTTATATTATTTGAGAGAAAAATCAGTTTTGTTTTCATTACTGAAGGAATGGGAATTGACGGGTTAACCCCAAAAACTGAACCTTATTGAAACTTCTAGAGATTTCTATGAGTGGGTTGGAGATCATTTAGAAAAACAGATTCTTATAGATATTCCTTTTTCTGGCAACCTTATGTTTTAATTTCAAGAACTTTTCTAACTTGAGATTTTAGGAAAAGACCGACAAAAAATACAAAATAACTAACATTAAGTCATACACACAAAATACTGGTTAAAGACCAAAGTTATGCGAAAAGTTATTTTAAACAGTTGCCAAAGTTATTCTACTCTTTATACAATATTTCCTTTTTTTGTTTTTTTTTTTTTTGTTTTGTTAATTTTTAAGTATTCCTGCCTTTTTTCCTCTATACTTTCAAACAAAAATTCTTTGTGTAGAACATACAAAAAACATATTTTTAAACAAAATCCGAACAAAACAAAAATAAAAACTACTGCTTAAAAGCGACTTGAACAACTACTGCTACTGATGGTGCTACTGGGGCAAAGTTGCTAAGAAACACATGCATGCACAGACAAGACAAAATTCCTTTTGTGGCATATTTGGTAAAGTTTGAAATACATCAATCAGAAACTGGCTGTTGATGGAAATACTGGAGGGAACAAAAAAAAAAATTAAAAACATCAACAAGAATATCTCATCATCCTCCTTAAAACCTGCCACGTGGAAAGAATTTTATTTTGTGTTAATGCAATATCAGTTCAAGTCTGTTTTTTTTTTGCCTTTCAATTTTATTTTGGGATTCTCTGATGTTTATTAATAAAAATTTTACTTTTTAAATGTTGAAATACAATCAATAAAGCAGTTATTGGTCCAAAATTCGCACAATGTCAACATAATAAAATCTGGTACAAAAAAAAAAAAAAATTTCGAGACACCAAACAAAAAAAGAAAAGTTCCGAAATTTGTGTTATCGCCTAATTTTTTCCTGATTTGAGTTAATAAATCTTTGTCATTGTCACATGTCTGTTTCGTTGTGTCTTTTTTTCTTCTCTGTTAAAGTTTTTGTCAACAAAACATTTAAAATTTTGATCAAAATATTGTGGCAAGTTAATGTTCTTTTTTTGTGTCAGTCTGTCCGTCTTGGTTCATTTCACTCGTTAATGTTGAATTTTTTTTCGCTCTTTACCATTTCGAAACTGTTGCATTTCACTTTATTTACTTCATGTATTTGAAAGATGCGTAACATACATCTCGATAGACATTTTGAAAGGACAATAATGACATTATATCAGGTTCTTTTAGTTGACTGTTTTTTGCTGCTTTGATTTTATAGAATAGTAAAAGAAATAATGTTTTGGACTTTCAAACAAACAGTTCTTGTTAAAAAGTATTTTTTAGATTGTTAAAGTAAACTAATTGCAAATGGAGAGGTTTTGAAAAGCTTTCTTTCTAAAAGCACCAAAAAAAACGCTGTGATTACTTTGATTTCTCAAAAAAAATTGATTTTGCCTTTAAAAATCGTTATGTGTATTTGAAAACAGTAAAAGTCCTTGTAAAAAGTAAAGCAAAAGTAATTTATAATAACACTTATATAACTTATCAAAAAGTTTGTACTAGAAATGATTTACTCTATTAAAAAATTCGAATTTGTCTGAAAACTAGAAATTACATTTTGCCAAATCAAATATTATTTTGCAAATTTTTTAGACACTTTCCAAAAATGTTTGGTTAAACGAATTTCTCCTAAAAACAGGCGGGTTTCTGTCATATTTCGCATTAAATTGGCATTTATGATGCAATTATAAAATTAATTTTTGTTTGATAATTAGCAGACACAGAAAAAATATTACGAAAAATTGTGATCAAAAATATGTTAAAAAAAATTTAAAAAAAAATATACAATCGGTCAAGCCCGACTATACCAGTACCTGCATCAAAAAATTTAATAACCAATTTTTGAGAATGTAGCCAATTTAGGACCCAAGGACCATCATGAACCCGCCAGAACAAAATTATGTTACGAGATTTATATTCATGTGAAGTCCTTTGTGCCGATTATTATGTAGATATCTTCACCTACGTAAATGAGATATGCTTGCATTTACATGATTTTATGAAAGGGTCTTTAATGGGATCTATAGTTAATTTTGGACATAACAGCACAATTTTTGTTCAAAACATAGAAGCTGTCTTAAAAGTTATTGTCGCCCAATTTTTAACAATACCAACATTTATAAGAACGTACCAACCGTTATCAAAAAAATTTAAACTCAAAAACTCTCCATAGAAGTGTTTGTATTTGTTTGGAAAAAATTTTAAGTAAAATACGAAAATCCTTAATTTTCTTTCAAGAATTACAGATATATAATTTTTTTTCTTAAATTTCTTCGCACTTAATTACTTTTTCTTAATTAAAGTAGGCGCATCAAAATAGTAAAGCTCAGGCAAAACTGGTTGTTTGCATGCTTTACACACATATAGCAACGCACACCGAACGAATGGTGTGAATGTTTTGGTTCTTTCTAGTGGTATCCTGTTATTTCATTGCTTGATGTTTAAAGGCATCACAAAAAGCAATTGTAAAGAAGCCAATAAAAAGAGAAATGATCTTACACAAAGCAATGAATATTTTTATTGTTGTGGATAAGAGGCAATGCAAAGGCGACAAGAAATAAGTCCCCAAAAAATAATTCCTCAAAAACAAAATTAAATAAGAACATAATTTTTGGGGTCCTATTTCATATGAAATAAGTACATATTGTTCATTTATGGTTTTAAAAATTGCGCGGTAGATAGCATGGTAAGGCCTTCGGCAAGGCGTAAGGATTTTCTACTCTATGGTAAGGCCTTCGGCAAGGCGTAAGGATTTTCTACTCTATGGTAAGGCCTTCGGCAAGGCGTAAGGATTTTCTACTCTATGGTATAACAAATACTGGCTTCGCTAAATAAAGCTTTTCTGCATACCCGGTATTCGGTCGGGCAGAGGGCCAAATTCAGGAGCTTTAGTTAGCGAAGCAGGTGTTTGATAAATCATAGAGGAAAAATCTTTACGCCCGGCCAAAGGCCGGCTATGCAGATAAACTTTACTTAGCGATTCGGGATTTAAAGAAATTCGGGATCTAAAAATAATCATGATTTAATCCTGAGTGTTGTCATTATTTGTTTTCTAAAATCGTTTGTGATGCGATGACGAGATGTGAAGACGATGTCAAAAATTTTGGGACAAATTCTTTTGGACTTTATTGTGTGAAACGTATTTCCTACAATACAAACAATTTAATTTTTTTCTGATTGTGCACATTTGAAAATCACACTTTTCCTTAAAACTTGAAGCTCTCAAGCAAAAATAACGATAATGTAAGATTAATATTCTGCAAAAAAATCGATTTTTTTTTAACAAAAATTTATGGCTTATAACAGAAATGGTTTTTTTTGGCTGAAAAAATTAAATTGCATATTTTCTTGAAAACAATAAGCTAAAGGCAAAAGATAGTACAAATTTGTGATCCATCGGATTTGTTTGAAAAAACAAATTTCTTTATTAACGAAATTAAATTTCTCTTACAAAAAGGCAATTTATTTGCCAGAAGACATTACTTTGGAATTTTCTTGAAAACCAGAAGCCGCAAAGCAAATTCCAAGTTCTAAAATTTTATTCACGAAAGATCGATCTTTCTTAACAAAAATCTATTTTTCTTATAAAAAACTGATTTTTTGTCTAAAGACATAAATTTGCAATTTTCTACGAAATCAGATCACAAAATAACTCATATGTATGATAACTCATCTTCTTTACAAAAATTAATTTCTCTTACAAAAAAGCGATTAATTTGCCTGAAGACATAAAAAATCAATTTTCTTGAAAACCAGAAACCCCAAAGCATAAATAACTAAAATGTGTGATCACTAATTTTATTCACAAAAGATCTATTCTCCTCACCAAATATCTATTTTTTTTTTAAAATGCGATTTTTCCACTGAAGACATCATGTTGCAATTTTCTTGAAAACCAGAAGCCCCATATCAAAAAATGTCTAATATTTATGATCACTAATTTTATTAACCAAAATTCGATCTTTCTTTAACAAAAATCAATTTCTCATACAAAAAAGCGATTTTTTGTCTGATGACATAAAATTGTTATTTTCTTAAAAAGCATTTTCTCTTTCTTTCTTTTTGGCTAAAAAAAAAATTAAAAATGGGTTTTCTAGGAAAGTAAAAGTACTGGCACCAGTGTTGTCCGTGAAATTTCGAGAAAGATACATTTCAGTCTCCAAAAAGATACATTTTAAAAAAAAATTGAAAATCCGTTTTTAACGCTTAATAATAAAATAAATAAATAAAATAACATTTTTATTTCATATTTAATGAATATTGTAAAGAAAATGATATCATATAAATTTATTTTTATATTTATTTAAGTCATATATATTAGGTATGTCATTTTTAAAAATGTAGTAAGCAAACTTTAAAATTAATTATATGTAGGTAACTATCTTTGGATGTTATCAAAACAAATTCATTTTTGTAAAAATTAATATACGAGTTAAGGCATTTATACTCAGGCGATTATATCAAAAAGTTTATATAAATGTTTCTTCTAAAATTTCGGGTACGTTCGTAAATGCATAACTGCGCTGCATCAGTGATTTCAAATGTTTATATATATATTACAATGAAGTAGATATGGACCAAAAAATTGTCAAATACTCTACAAAAACTATAGTCACACAATAAAAAAAATTAAAATTACTTATTTATCGGCATTAAAAAAAGTTTGCTTTTCAGATGCAGCGCAGTGATGCATTTACGAACGCACCCTTCATCTTAACACACATACACAAGAATAAGCAGACGAAAGAAGAACTTAGAAAACCTAACAACAAAATACATGTTATTTTTGTATTAAGTTGTCACTGTTTTTATTTTTAGTATTCATAACGAAATGCTAACTTTAAAAAACTTTGTCAGAGATGGAAAGTTTAATACTTTTTTTCTGTACATTTTGCGTATAGATTCAAAAGATACAAAAAATGTCAGGATTTTAATGGTACCGAAAATGGTCATCGAAAAATACGAAAAATGTATCTTTCGTATCCTAATGGCATCACTGACTGGAAAAGATATACAAAACTTTTTTTGATAATCTATAATTCTCGCGAGAACTAGAAAACTTTTCTCGTTAACTTAAAACTTTACATTAAAATACTTAAAATTTTAATTTAGCTCATATAAAAACGATTTATTTAAAAGCCTCCTATATAAATTGCAAAAAATAAACTGCTTAAAAAACAAATAACGCTTAAGTACAATCCGTTTTTTTATAATAAAGACCACCTTTCATTTGATTAAAAAACTCTTCACTTCATAAAGCCGTCATAAATCTATTTCAGCACAGAAAACTCTTTAAAAAAAAAACAATCTACATTGACCAAAAGTGTTCATACTTGCCACAACAACATTTAACATCAAACGAAATAAAGACAGACGGACAGACAACTTGTCTGCCATGTTGTTCGCAAACCGCTAAATGTGTATGATGTCAAATGTAAATTTATTCCATAACGAAAACCATCATTTCCCTTATGTCCAGGATTAAATGTGAGTGAAGTAAAGAATGCATTGAATTGTGTTGAATGATGTTGAACCACCAGAACCGTTTTTCTTTGGATTTATTTTTGGCCACTTTTATTTCGGCTGCTAATGAGAGCAATAGGTTGCTGGGTTAGTTCATGGCACTGGCACATATGGAAATTTTCCTGAGTTCCAAAGAACAGCAGTATGTCCAGCCGCTGCCACAATTCGAAACACAAATGCAAAACTTGACTGCATTCGTAGGCCAAGAGTAACAACTCGTAATAGCCAGGGTGTTTGTTTAGTTATGAACAAAATTATTTATCTGCCGTACGTTGAAACGTTTCTCCCCAGTGATGATGAAGGTTGTTTTCTTTGTTTTTTAGTTAAATCAAAATCGCAAGAATATAAGTATTTAAGCCATCAAGGTCTACTGCATTTATTAAATTTCTGGGCAATATTTTTTTACGTTTTTTTTTTTTTTTTTATTATTTAAAAAAAATATTGGCATTTATTGCATAAATGAATGTGAAATGAAGAAGTTTTATGGAGTAGATATTGAGTGTGGACCTTTAAGTTCACCAGAGTAATGTATTCATGCCACATTCATGCCAGGAACAACCAGCAAATGGTGGAAATGAAAATGGAAATTGCAGGCACAAAATATGAACAAAAACTCATCAAAAGTTGATTGAAAACAATTTAAATGTGGCCAGGTTTTTGTGATTATTTTTTTTTCCTGGATCTGTGTGCTTGTGTAAATGTAGGTCTCTTGGGCGTATATTATCTGTTTTCCACTTCTTGTGCATTGTTTTAACATTGCCAACAAAAAACAGCACGATTTTGCGTTTGTGTTCAAATTAAATATTTATTTTGTCTATTTATTGTTTTATTTTCGTTTCTTTTTTTGCTGTCTAACTGGGCCATTTAACTTACTACTCATCAAATATGAAAAAAAAAAAATAAATAAATCATTTTGATTGAATTTTATCAATTATGAAAAACAAAAACAAGAAAAATTTAAAATTCATTAAACCCTCCATCAATAATAGAAAATTAACCCATTATTGATGTTATTTTAATGGAATTTGGAAGTACGAGAAAAAGAGAATGAAAGTTATAGATACATAAACGAAAGCTTTAAAGCAAAATTAAGTTAAAGGTGTCATGACTTCCATATAATGGGTGATTCAAGTAGAGATACTTTTTTCAATAGCCTTTTTTTGACAGATCACGTGTGAGTCGTGTCATGCTGTCATGCTATTTTTGTTTAGTATTGCTTGGCATTTCATAATGGAAAGACTTGCGCCTAGACAACGTTTACAAAGACCGAGCATTCATTATTGGATAATATTAGACCGAATAGACTACGTCCAGCACGGTGTGAAGAAAATATAGCGGCCGTAGCTGAGAGTGTACACGAAGACCGTGGAGAGTCGATTTGGCGCCGTTCGCAGCAACTCGTACTGACGTATGGAACGACTTGGCGCATTTTACGTCGAGATCTTAAATTGAAAGCGTACAAAATACAGCTTGTGCAACAACTGAATCAGCTCGACCTTCCCAAGCGACATCGCTTTGCTCTATGGGCTCTTGAAAAGTTCCAAGAAGATCCGACGTTTTCGAGGCAAATTTTGTTTAGCGATGAGTCCCATTTTTGGCTCAATGGGTATGTAAACAATCAAGATTGCCGCATATACGAAGAGCAACCTGAAGAGATTCAAGAAGAGATTCCAGAAAAAACAACGGTTTGGTGTGGTTTGTAGGCCGGTGGAATCATCGGTCCATATTTCTTTAAAAATGATGCCGGTGCGAACAATGGCGACCGTTATCGTGCCATGATAACCCACTATTTTATGCCTGAAATGAAAGCTCGTGATCTCGGCGACATTTGGTTTCAGCAAGACGCCACTTCCCACACATCGCATCAATCAATACATTTATTGAAAGAACACTTCGGTGAGCACATAATTTCACGTTTTGGGCCGGTCGATTAGCCATCAAGATCGTGTGATATCACACCGTTAGACTTTTTCCTGTGGGGATATGTAAAGTCTAAAGCTTATGCGGACAAACCCGCTTCGATTCAGGCCATGGAGGAAAACATCACGCGTGTCATTCGCCAGTTACCAGTCGAAATGCTTTAACTAGTCATCGAAAATTGGACTCACCGGATGGACCATCTGCGACGTAGCAACGGCCAACATTTGATAGACATAATCTTCCAAAAAAAAAAACTGCTAAAGAATGTTCTTTCAAATGATAATAAACATTCCCCATTAAATTTGAATTTTCTGTATTTTTTTCCTTAAAAAAGTAGGGAACCTCGAAATGGATCACGTTTTATTTTGTCTTGACCACAAATCGGTTATTAGTATAAAAAAAATTGAATTTTTCTAAAAAGATGAGCATATTAGTCCTCGTCCAGACTTGCAATTTTTGTTGCAGTAATTCATGAGTTTAATGGTGAGTGGGGTGAGAATATTGGGAAGGGGTACTTAGTTTCATACTCTCTGCAAATTTGTTTTAGGTGTATTTTTATTTAAATATATACAAAATATAAAAAGAAGAAGAAGAAAGACAAGATAAAAATCCAAAACTTTCAAATCTATAGTTTCATAACCTGGACACTAATGCAAAAATTACAGCAACAAAAATTGCAAGTCTGGACGATGACTAACTATTGTCCAAAAGCTATTTTTTCGAACAAATAATGTTTGCATCTAGGGGAATACCAACAGGATACCGAAATTTAATAGCGACCCTATTGGTGAGCCTAAATCTTTCCCATTGGCTGTTATTTATTCAGTCTGTTTTGCCAAATCATAATATTATAATTATCGTTGTTTATGTTTATTGCCCATTAGAGTGTTACCTAAAATTATATTCGCAATTTTTACAGAAAACAGGAAACTTAATTTCTTTGAAAAAAAAAATCACAATATCGTTACCTAAAACGCAAAAAACTCTAACTTACAATAAATTAAAAGTCGAGTTGTTTTTATTAGTTCTGATGTACTGCAGACTTGCAATTTTTATTGCAGCAACTTTTTAAAATTCTGCTTTGAAATTGCCCAAGTGTCCAGACTTTGAAATTCTAAGGTTGCGATTTTTGTATTTTTATCCTGTTCTTTTTATATTTTTTTGCAATTTATCAATTCATTATTGCAAATAGTTCTTGCTTCTCCTGTAAAATTTTCAAAATGTTAGATAGCGCTTTTTAAGTGGTTAACCGGTTTAAGTAACGATATATTAATCGATGTTCTTCGAATAAAATAATGTATGCGTGTGGTGTATTCTTTTCTACAAAAAAATGTGACTTTTTATTTAAAAAAATGTAATTTGAAGCTCGTTTCTGAAAAATGTTTAGCCCTGTAAAAGGGTAGCATGTTTTATTCAAAAAAATTCACTTTTTCTAATGGCATAAGGCATTGCACTTTTCGACCCATATAAAGCGACAGTGTTGATAGTGCCCTGTAAAAAAGGTGACTTCGGTTAACATATGGGGCTATTTTTAGAACGCCACAGATTTTGCCTCAAAGAGCAACAAAGCTAAGCGAAAATTGCAAAAATTCGGAAAGGTTTGCAAAAAGGACAAAAATTCAAGAAAATTTTCAATATTTCAAACAAACCATAAGCTTGATTTAAAGTCCCTAAAACTATTATGAATGATAGCAAAGTCTATGAAATTAAAAAACTTTAAAGCTCAAAAGAATCAGAAAACTTACAAGAAAAAGATCTTTTCTATCGCAAAATTTTATTTTTAATCGCTAAATCGGTTTAAAAAACAATATATCGGAAAATAACATAAACAAAAATGTGCAAAAATAGCGAAATTTTTAATATATCAAACAAGTCATAAAATTGATTAAAAGTCTCTAAAACTATAGAAATGGCAAAAATTCGGCGAACTTTGCTCAATTAGCGGAAACTCACAATAATTTGCTAACATTGGCATGAGATCAAAGTATAAAATTTCTGAAAAATAGTTAAAACTCTAAAGAATCAAAACACTTACAAAAAAAAAAATTGCTTCTAACGCGAATTTGGCTAAAATTCGCAAAAAATTCCAAAATTGGAAACAAACCCTAAAATTTATTTCAAATCGCTAGATCAGTAAAAAACTAAATGTCGGAAAATAACATAAAAAAAAAAAACATTTTTCAAACCTCATTTTACATTCTGCACGAGCGATTTGTGGACATGGACATCTCACGTAAAGGATCTCGTTAAAATGCTTTCCTATATTCCATGTTCTTAAAAAGAGCGAAGTTGCTTTAACGATGCCGTCATTCTGTCTGTATGTGTGTCTTCTGAAATAGGTTTTCCGAAACCACTAGCTATGATGGGGAACCGGTAACTAGGTATATATTTATGTCACATCTGGAATTGGTTGCTACTGAAATTCAGTCTGATCGGCCTACAAATGACTGAGATATGAGCAAAAAAATACGACTGCCTCTAATTTTACCCATAAATCCCTTATTGTTGTTGCCCTTTTATTTTATTTTTATGTAAATCTGGAGAACGGCAAGAGCCAACGTTTCCAAATAAGGTACAGCAGAAATTTGTTTTTCAATACACAACATCCGACAAAATGTGGATGGGATTTAAAAAGGGCGCGTGGCACTTCCCATACAAAGACATTATAGATTTCTGTATAGAGCAAAAGTTCCCAAATTATGTACAAGCATCTTGGTTATCAATATAAAACATTCGACAAAATGTGGTCAGGAGTAGAGAAGTGGCCATCGCAAAAAAGAGATATATTTATATCTAAAAAAGGGTAAGAGAAAAATTGTCAAAATTTGGTATACATAGCTGGGTTATAAATACACAACCTCTCTAAAAATGGGCGGGATAAGGCTAGTGGGCGTGGCACCAACTGCTCAAAGACTATATTTTCTGTATATCTGGAGAACGGCAAGAGCAAAGTTTTAAAATTAGTTACAAGCAATTTGGTTATCAATACACAACATTGGAAAAATGTGGGCGGGATTGGAGAAGTAGTAAGGAACAATATATATATATATCTAAAGAACGGTATTTATATAACTTCTAATCGAACCATGGTGGAGGGTACATAGATTGTGCATATCCGAAAATAGCACTCTTACTTTTTTTTAATTAAAAAGTGGATTAGGCCTAATAAAGATCCTTTCTAGTACATATTAGTGCGAGACATTAGCGCAATATACAGGTAATCTTAAGCTAGGACCTTTTCCCATCTTTCTGGCAATATATGGACTCCGCACCAAAAAACGATTGATTTTGTAAAGACTAAGACAAGGTAAAGTGAATTTGCAGTATTAATTCAAATTGTTTCTAATTACCGAATTAACAGAAACAAGCAAACAATTTATTATCTGGAAATTTTAGTTCTCATAAATCCCGGCATTCGGGATTTCTCAATCCCTAAAAATCCCGGGATTTTGGGATTCGGGATCTCCCGTTTGGCTTCTCTAGTGTATTATAAGTCAAACTACAATTTAAAAAGCTTTCATACTTCAATAGTCTTATTCCTTCAACATATTCCAGAAATATTTTCTGTGCACTATCACAATTTTGTTTGTTTGTGTTTTGGCATTTCCTGGGGTCACGAACGTACGTTCGTACGATTGTGATGTACAAATAATATAGAAAACAAAACTTTTCCTAGCATTTTTTTTGCGATTCGATAGCATTTTGGTAGCTCTATATTTAGTGCAAAAGATGGATTTCATCGAGTTTAAGTTTTCATAATAAAAGTTATGAACGTACGCAAAATAGAGGTCAACTTTGGCTGACAGTAGTGAAATGTAAAAATCTGCGAAATGGAACGGAATATTCGAAAGTGATTAATTTATATTAAAAGTGTAATAACGTAGGTCTCTATCCAGTATTTACACAATAAAATATCTCTATTGGTTTTTGTTTGATTGGCTTAAGTACCGGTCGCGAACGTACGATTTTTCCATATGTTTTAACCGCTAATCGAACTTTTTTTGTTCTTCTTACACTTTTCTCTTCTTAACATAATATAATATAAAAATGTCTTTTAATTTAGCATAAAAAGAATATATAAAATTTTCCAGTTTCCAGCCCAATTTTCTCAAGTAAAACAGCCGAGATATCAATAAGTCCGTGACTTTTCGCACTTCCCTCGTAGTAATATGAAAAAAAAATTATATTTTTCAACATAATCTCCTTTTAGCTCAATACACTTAGTCCAACGTTACTCCAATTTGTGTATCCCTTCCAAAAAAATAGGATTTTCGAGGTCCATAAAATAGGCATTTGTTTAACCAAATTATTGGAGCTAAATCTCTTTCCACCGACCCATTTCTTTAGGTTGGGAATTATGAAAAAGTCACTGGGGGCTAAATCCGGAGAATATGGCGGATGAGGTACCAATTCGTAGCCCAATTCATGTAATTTTGCCATTGAGACTGCACTCGTGTGCACCCGTGCAGTATCTTGATGAAAAAAAACTTTTTTCTTGGCCATATGGGGTTGTTTTTTTTCAAATCCCTGTTAAATAGGTCCAATAAGTTGGCAGATTACTCGCCGTTTATTGTTTTTCCCTTTTGAAATTAATCGATAAGGATTAACCTGCGTGCATCCCAAAAAACTGTTGCCATCACCTTATTGGCCGACAAACTTACCTTGGCCTTCTTCGGAGCCGGTTCACCCGGAGAAACCCATTGTTTAGACTGCTTCTTGGTCTCCGGAGTGTTGTAATGGATCCATGTTTCATCCACAGTTACAAAACGCCGCAAAAACTCATTCGAATTGTAGTTAAACAACTTCAAACAATCCTTTGAAGTTGTCACACGATTACGTTTATGGTCAATTGAGAGCAAATCCAGCTGATCATTTAAAATCGAAACCACACTGTTATATGAAATGCCTATGGCATCAACAATCTCAAGCACTTTTACTCTTCGATAGGCCAACACCATATCCGGAATTTTTTCGACTTTTTCGGGTGTATGATGGACTTCAATTGGCCGTCCAGAACGTTCAGAGACATTTGTACTTATGCGACCATAACGAAAGTCAGTAAACCACTTTTTTCCATTGAAATCGATGGTGCAGAGTCCCCATAGTATTTATCAAGCTCTTCCTTGGTTTGATTGACGGTTTTTTTTTTTGGCAAAAAATAATGTTTAATGAGCACTCGAAATTCACTTTTTTTCATTTTTTAAAAAATCCACGAGGTTGTATGTTTTGAACAGCTGTTAAACGCAAAGTAAATGACGAAACTTGCTCAAAACTTGACAGTAGTCTATTAACAGGTGGTACTTGATGGGAGCAGTGTTGTATTTCATATACGGACTTATTGATCGGCCCTCGTATAAATCATTCATTTATATAAACATAGACTTTTTTATAATTATAAACAATAAAACACGATGATTATCAACATTTTATTTTTCCATCCTGGTTGACCATTTGGAGGAAATGCCCATATTTCTATTACGGGTCTTACTTTAGCTATCCTTTGGCTAGCAATGAAGTAAATTGTACATAAAATTTATATATTATTAGACACCAGCAGAATGTAATGCGTTTTATGGCCCGCTACGGCCTTCGTCAGCATTATTTGTATCTTATAACTGGATAGTGCTTATTGTAATTTTTTTGTATTTAACTTAATTATTTTAACAAATAGAATCTGGGAATTTTAGTTCTGTTGTGCATAGAAAATATTCCTGGAACATGTTAAAGGAATAAGACTATTAAAGTATGAAAGCTTTAAAAATTGTAATTTGACTTAGAAAACACATTCGAATTATTAAAATGAAAATCTATTAAAAGATTTTGTTTGTTGTGCTTAATTCCCTTTTTTAAATAATTGATAAAAAATACTGAAATTTATTGTTGGAGGATAAGCTGTTCCTATGCGCATTTCACTGGTTGCTTAGGCCAGATCATCAGGAAACGTTCTCCTAAATAATTTTAGAAAAGCCAAAGCTATCAGCAAACAAAACTACAGAGGGAATGAGAATTACCTACAAACACTCAAAAAGTCTTGTTTGCAATGATATCAAAGCTTAAACAAAATACCAAACAATAAATAAAATTATTTAGGAGAACGTTTCCTGATGATCTGGCCTAAGCAACCAGTGAAATGCGCATAGGAACAGCTTATCCTCCAACAATAAATTTCAGTATTTTTTATCAATTATTTAAAAAAGGGAATTAAGCACAACAAACAAAATCTTTTAATAAATAATAGTATTCCCACAAACAACTTTGATAATAATGAAAATCTATAATTAATATTTTAATTAAAAAATGTATTTCAATACAACTAAATTGTTTATTTAATCAAAATTGTACTTTAAAATTTTTTTAACTAAACAAATAATTGATTTAATTATCACATTACTTAAATTAAACTTCAACTTTTCAAACCATTTTTTTAATTGATAAAAAACTATTGAACATTTTTTCTGTGAAGTGTAGCCGAACAGGGGTAAGTCTGGCAAACGTGACCAAATGCTTTTTCGATTCAAAAGCCATCTTTTTTCTAATTCTTTCAGCCGATACTAAACGAATCGAAATAATTCAAAGCATTTTTTTGAGTTTTCGCAATACGGGAAAAATTATTTGGATTCGGTTAGTATCGACTGAAAGAATAAGAAATAAAATCGTTTTCGAATCGAAAATCACCAAATTCCAATCACCAAATTTATTCCAAATTCATAATATCAAGCAAACAAGTTGTTGATTTTGCATCTATTACCAAAATGATTATATTGATTACTAAAAATTTTAAAATTTTGAAAAAATATTTTCAATAAATGATATTTTTAATTTTAATTAAAATATTGATCAAATAACTTTGCCATTTCAAACAATGTATTAATTTATTTAAATAAATATTGACAATTCCCAACAACAATTCTACATGTTTAAATTATTTTATTTTAAACGAAAAAAGTCAATTAAGATTTTTTGTTATTTAATTAAAATTTTAATTGAAAATTTATTTTAAAACAACTAAAATATTAATTAAATCAAAATTACATTTTAAATTTTCTTTCAACAAAAAAAAAAAAAACAATTAAACCTTTTTTTTTAATTGATAAAACACTTTTTTCTGTGTGGGTAAGGAAAAACTTTCTTAATACTATTTTTTTTATAGTAATTAACTGGTATTGCAACATAACGGCTTAATATTTGGTCATTCATTTTTTCATTCATTTTTGGGTAGATGCTTGCTCCAAATAGATAAGACCTTTTTAATCCCACCGAATATTCATATTCATAATATTCGTTGATTCATCTGATTGGGCAGGCATATTTGATTTACTGCAATATCTGGGTGCAAACTTTGTAGATTGCTCTCACACCTACAGCATAAATCTAGTACCTATACTAGGGTATTCATTTAATCGGTTAATCGCTCGATTAATGAACCGAGGTTTTGGTTTAATCGGTTAATAATCGGCTAATTTTGTTATTGATCGGTTAAACGATTAATTGAGTTTGTTTTATAAATTAGGTTATTTCAATAAATAATAATGCATAAATTATTTATTATTTAGAGTTTATTAGTAAAATAAAACAATAACATAATAAACATAAAAAGAAACTAGCAAACAGCAAAATAATTCATAAATATGTAATACATATTTATTTATTTAATACATAAATATTATGTATTAATTAAAAAATAAGCTGTGAGATCATTTTATTAGTTATTTCAATAGTTTAAGGAGATCTTGTAAAATAATCTTTTAGACAAATAATTTGGTTTAAATGTTTAGGATTTAAGCTATTCTTTTTTTTTAGTTTTGTTAAATTTTGACTTGGAATAAACTCTTTCACATATCGTTGATGTTGGAGAAATCGACACTACCCATAATACAGGATATTTAATTTCTCAGTCCTTTTTCTGGATTTATTTAAACTTATGAAATCTTCCATCATGTCATTAGAGTCCTGTTTTATTTTTTTAAATTTTTAACACTCTTAATTGTTTTGGTTAATGTTGTTAAAATATTGATATTAGAAGATATGAGAAGAAACAAATAACTTAACACATACATATAAAAAGTACGTAAAGCAAAAAGCTGTTGACAGCAAACTCTTCCCTGCTAACATTTTGTATTATAATCGAATCTTTTAGGAATCAGATTCAAGAGCAAAATAGCCGCATATAAAGTAATTTTTTGATCATAAATGATACTATCGTTGTAAGAAAATGGTACCCTACCGATGAATCAACTCAAAAAATCATTAATCGGTTAACCGATTAATCTAAGAAATGTCGTCTAGCCATAACTTTAGAGCAGTTAGTTCAACGCGACATAGTCTCTTATCTTACAAAAATCTTTCTCCTAACTAGAACTCTATACGACTGTCAAAAACTTCTCTACTTAAAATTATTATCTTAATCTCTCGTTAACGAATTTTTCAACTGCTAATAAGTCTTGTTGTAATTTGTACATTTATGTCTTTTTCTAATACTCATAAACCACTTTAAACTTAATGAAAAATTCATTTCCTAACAATTTTAAACAGAATTTACTGATTTAATCAAGCATTTAGCAATTAGAAGTATTAAAATCACACAAAAACTTGTTGATTTTGGAAACCGATAAGAAACCCCATACTTTAAACCATTAATGGAAGAAAGAGGGGGGGGGGGGAGGGGGGTTGTGACAACTAAAGCTACTAAATTCTACTCAAAATTAAACAAACCTGTCAAAATTCATTAGATCTTAAGAAAAGTAGGATTACATCCTTGCTACACTAAAAAGGAGCAATCTACGAAAAAACCCGTAACAAGATTTAATAAAAAAAAAGAGAAAACATTTACAACGAAATGATTTGCACATCAACATCAATTCGATTTAAAATCTTATACATAAAATTTGCTAACAAGCCCCAATAAAAATTTCATTCATACCAGGGATGGAAACATCTTAATTTTGAAATAGCATCTAGCTCCATCCAAAAGAAAACTCTTTGAAAAATTTAGGAACTAAACTTAACACTGGCGGCAAATAGTGCAAAAGAAGCGAAAAGTATAGATGATAAAGTTGCCACCCCATTACCATTTCTGAACAATTTGCTTAATATTATCAAGTCTATTTTCGGAAAATGCAAATGAAATTTTTAAAAAATTACATACAGTACTACCCAGTAGCCCGTTTCTGTATTTCTCGCATCGTAAAATTTCCCGCATGAAACAAGTGAATTATGACAAAAACAGTGCAATATGAAACAAAAAATGGTTTTTTTCACATAAGTGTTTCTGTACTTTTACTTTGCGAGAATTATCTGTCATTTAAATAATTTTCCAGCAATTATTGGAAGGATGTGAGAACAAGTGTTTCTGTAACAATATTTTGCAAAAAGCTTCTCACAAGAACTGTCAAAATAAGTCATATTTGAAATTGATGCGAGAAAAAAAATTTAAAAAAATGGAGCCCAAATTATGTATGTATGTACACAAGAATGTGTATTATTTTATTTTATTTTAAAAGAAAGAATTTAAATGATGAAAATAAGTATATAAAACACAATTGTTATATTTTGTTATTAAAATTTTTTTAGCCTTTCATTGTGTTTGTTTTATGCAGGTCTGCCAGATAAATTTGTGAAAAAAACGTCAATATCCTAAGAAAAAATAAAAAAATCGTCTATTTTTTTCGGAAAATTTAAAATTAATTTTGACGAATTTTGTTCGATTTTTATCATATAATCACAAATTTTTATCATATAAACACATAATCATAAAAAAAAAAAAAAAAAACATTAAGTAAAATACATATTTTATACATACATAAGATTGAGGTCTATTTAAATAAAATTATTTATTTTATTTTCCTTAATCCGATAAGAGTTTAAAATTTCAGATTTTTATTTTTCCCTGCAGAAATCACACAAAGGCGTGGCAAAATATCATATTGAAATAAAATAAACACTTTTGGACAAAGTAAAAGGCAAAAATTTCCTAAAGTGCATTGACTGAAAAATGGTCACACAAACAAATGTATTAAATAATCCAAGCAAATAAAAATTAAACAGTTTCCGTTCGAAATTTTGCTTTTGCCGATACATTTTTTAATCTGCTTTGTTTTTAAAGATATCGGTTTTCTGTGGTGCCTAATACACAAACATATAAAACTATTTAAAATTGTTTTATTTCAAAGACTGTATCGTCACTAGAAAAAAATCAGCAAATTTTCACTTTGGCAATTTTGGAACAAAAAAAATCGTCAAAATGTCGATCAATCTTTAAATCTGGCAGCCTTATTTTTATTATATATATTTCTTTCGTTGACGTTTCGCTTGCATTTGACACTTAATTTCTGGAAGTATTCCAGTTAAAACAGAATCTGTGTTGTCTGTTCTCGCATTTAAATACAGAAACACTTTTTTCTCACAAATCGAGAAACGATGAAATTTTTTGTTTCACACTTAATATGAGAAAATTTGCGATGCGAGAAATACAGAAACGAGCTACAGGGTTGTCAGATTGATTTCAATGTCAAAAATCGCCAAGATCGCCAAAAAAAATTAATTTTTTAGTTTTTGACAATAATAAATGTATTTTTAGAAGAATTAAAAATATTTTTTTTATAAATTCCAAAAAAAAAAAATTTCTTCCGTATCGCTAAAACCCGCCAAAAATATGTAGTTGCAGTACTATTTTATATCTAAAACGCTATATTGTATACTTCACCGAGAAGACTCCCTTTTTGTCTTCTTTTTTGGAACACATTTGTGAAGGTACAAAATAAATGCAACATGTACTATAACTTTTAACCCGTAAAAACGTGTCGAAAACTTCAAATCGCATTCTACTTCGAAGGCGAATTTTAGTGGAGTTCATTATTTCAACACAGGTATTACTATGTAGTTGTAATAACCTGCATATAAAGAACAGCCAATGCAAGTTCCTTAAATGGTACGTACTAGGGATGCCAAT
This sequence comes from Pollenia amentaria, assembly GCA_943735925.1. NCBI lineage: Eukaryota > Metazoa > Arthropoda > Insecta > Diptera > Polleniidae > Pollenia > Pollenia amentaria. The sequence goes on along the minus strand of OX031009.1, from coordinate 201,599,991 downwards.
CGGGACTGATTTTTGAAAATCCCTTGATTCGGGATTTTGCAAATCCCGATCCCGAAACCCCGGGATTTTCGGGATTCCGGGATTTTTTGGATCCCGGGATTTTTCGGGATTTTGGGATTTTTCGGGATCAATGTGTTTCTTTAAGATGCTACTTATTTTAAATTTTCAAAAGGTTTTATATACGTAACATAAATTTTTAAAAAGAAAACAACAAATCAATTTATTTTATACATATGCTTATAACACTGGCCTCACCCATGATCAAACTGATCAGGTTCTGAAAAAATCTTAAAAAAATAAGTTGTGACGACACTAATACACTGCAAAGTGTTGTTCCTCATCGATATCGATAACTGAGTTAAAAACTGTAAAACTATGTCGACTATAGTGCAGTACACCTCCAGGGTGAGGGCGAGATTCATAATCAATAATTTAAGTACATTCGTTTGAAATTTATTTTAAAACAAAAAGTTTATACAAATGCTTCTTAAAACAGATTTCAAGTTTAAATAATTTATTTATGAATACGTCAAATAGTGTTTATTTATAAAAAAAATTATTTTATTTACCGTATGTTTTTTAAGCAAATTTTTTATTATTATTGGACCGGAAGGAATATGAGCTATTTCATCAATATTACGACCTAATTGTTATAATTATATCAACTTTTATTCGTTAGTTTCTGAATAAAACTTTAATTGAATCGTGAATAATTTTTTATTTTTTGCTTGATATATAACAATTATTTCTTTATTTCTATATTTTGCATAAAAATAATCATTTTTATTTTGGTATTATATCTGAAGCCAAAGCTGAACTTGCTAAACGTAACTGTAAAAAAGGCTTGAGATGTGAGTCTGCAAATTTCGTTTCTACTTAAAATAATGGTTTTATTTAGCAAAATACAAAAATCCAGAAATAGTCGTCATATATCAAGCAAAAATTAAAAATTTGAATGACTCGCTGTGTGCCAAAAACAAAAATTAAACTCAAAAATAAGAATTATTTGCAATAAAATATATAACTCAAATATAATTTTTAATAATTTTTTTGTATATAGTATAATAATAAAAACGAAGTTTTGTACATAAAAGTTGATATGTTAAAAATCCCGGGACTCATTAAAATAAATCCCGAAAAATCCCGGGATTTCGGGATTTCCCGTTTGGCATCCATAGTACGTACCGTCGTATCCTTGTAGCTATAAATTGTTGGCCTAAACTGATTTCAATTAAATTGAATATAATCATTAAAATTCTCTTTTAGAAAACGGTATTTTTTTCCATTGTGTTTCATTAATATCCAAATATACGTTAGGATTCACAAAAAGCACAATAAATAAAATCTTTTAATGGAAAAAAAATTATGTATTCCCAAAAACAACTTTTTTGATAATCCATAAAAATCTAGAAAATATCTTTAACAACAACGAATTTAATCTTTGATAATTTGTCACATTTTATAATGAAAAAATGTTCATAAACTTTAATTATATTCTTGTTTAAAAAAAATTTTGTTTATTAATTCTTTCAAGAGCACATTTAAATGTGAAAAAAATGTCTCGAATATTTTTCATTATCTTCATCAGCAATTTAAACATAATTTAGTTTTAAATACTGGTCATACATATGAATGCACCAAATTTCATGCATTGAAATACTAGAGTATTGAATTTAACAAATTTCGAAACCAATTCATGGCTCATCAAAAATAGCCAACAAAATCGCCAACTATTTTATAAACCGCCAAAAAATCGCCATGTAGCCAAATCGAAAATTAGGTCGCCAAACAAGTTTGAAAATCGCCACATCAGACAGCCCTGGTACTATCTCCCTTAATGGTCGTCCTATATATCCTGTAAGAGTGCTTGACAGAGTTGCTTGTTTGTCGAAAAGTCTAATATATTTCCCTTAGACCTTATTTTAGAAAGAGCGTTACATTGAGGCTTTTTAGGTAAAATTTTTTTAAATTAAAGATGCTCAACATTTATGTACTCTTAGTTGCATGCATAAAAATTAAGGCACATTAAACCAAAATTTGTAACTACACACATATCGTCTGATGGTTACTGGAATGCCACCTGGCTTTATCCACAATTCAGGAGTTTGGCACTTATTGTGCTATGCAGATAATGTCCAAGCTAGAAGTAAAAATATTGTAGTTTGTAATTGTAATGCTGAATGTTCTATTAAAGGAACGTAGATCAAAACATAATATTTTGTTTTTTTTTTTATAAAGAAAACAAATTTTTATGCCTTAAGTTTTCAAATGGTTTTTTAAGTGTTTCTTTGTATTATAAATAATTTTTGATATTATTTACTCTATATTTAGGGGGTTATTTTGTAAATCAGTTCATCTTGCGTTGAGAAATTGTTCATATAAAATTTTTGGAATTTTTAAAATTTTTTATGAAAATTATTTTTAAGTGTGATGAAGTGTTTTACAAAATAATGGGGTTAATATTAAAGTATTTTACTTTGCCTGAAATATCAGAAAAAGCTTTTTAAATCTTAATGTTTTAATAACACTGGTCGTCAAAAAACAAAACAAGTCAGGGCAAGCGCTTTGTTATGTAATTTTAATTGAATCCTGTATCCAAATTCCTTCACAGATTGATTCACATCTAGTTAACATTTTGTCCACTCATTATCATAATATATGGCTAATTTTATTCGTAATATACCTGGATTTCTGATAAATGGTCAATATGTCCTTATAATTTTTTTTATGAATTTTTTTAAATATAAATAGTACTTATTTTGCATGAAAAAAAATTATCACCACTATTTTTTTAATTGACTCCGAAACAGTTGAAACCATGCAGAAAGGAAATTTTATTCCTTATCAATATGTTAGTGATCAAAATCGAAGAAATCGTTTTTAAGTTATGATAAAATGTATAATTTTGGGTGAAATCTTTGTCTTGCCTATTAAAAAAATTAGACGTGATAGAAAAAAAGCTAAGGACAGATTTAATTTAGTGTTTTAAAATTTTTATATGAATATTATTTTGGGCGAAATCTTAAAAAAACTAAAAACGGATTTAATTTAGTGCTTTAAACTTTTTATATGAATATCATAAATTTTTAATTAAAACGATTTTTTTTTTGTCGACCATTCTATTTAATAAAACTTGGTTCTTTAACATTTTATTAAGATTTTTATTTAAATTTCTTTTAGCGCTCTTGATTGGGACACGGCACTTTTTGATTAGAAATAGTTCACAACCCTAGTACTTTCGTCTTACAAAGTTGTTAGGTTTCGCTAATCCGCATTATCATTTTCGTTGCTTTACGACTTAAAATGATTGTTGGCGCGGCACGTTCTCTTTGAAATTGCGAGCATTTTCTTGACCAATGTCATCAATCGCTTAGGCCTTTCTTAGGCAGACCCTACAGAGGCTTAAGGCGCAACCACAATGTGCTTAAGTTGGCTTCAGCAAATATGCGAATACATGTAAATCCATAGCTTGGGAATAATGATTAGAAATCCTAATGATTAGCAATTGGATTAGAAATTTTAATTGTGATGAAAAATTGATTAATTATGATTAGTTAGCCATTTTAGACGATTACTAATTGATTAGATTAGAAATAATCAAAAATCTAATCACAATTAGTGACGATTAGCATTTCTAATCAAATCTAATCAAAACTAATCCAAAAAATAATTGATTAGATTTCTTGATTATTTTTGATTAGATTTGATTAGATCAACTATTTTTAACTATTTTTGTGAAAAGAAAATATTTATTTATCACATTTGTTGCTATATTTACATAATGTAACAGTTTTTGAATATTAAATATTGAAAATTAACATTAATAATAACACAACAACAAAGTGAACCAGCTGTGTCAAGTGTTTAGTTTAAGAACAGGGTGCACCGTATGCAATTTTATGCAATATTCAAAAACTGTTACATTATGTAAATATAGCAACAAATGTGAAAAATAAATATTTTCTTTTCACAAAAATAGTTAAAAATAGTTGATCTAATCAAATCTAATCAAAAATAATCAAGAAATCTATTCAATTATTTTTTGGATTAGTTTTGATTAGATTTGATTAAAAATGCTAATCGTCACTAATTGTGATTAGATTTTTGATTATTTCTAATCAAGTCAATTAGTAATCTGAAATTTTTATCAAAATTCAATTCTAATGATTAGATTATTTTATTTCTCTAATCGTAATGATTTCTAATTCTAATCGAAATTCCCCAGCTATGTGTAAATCATATGAGGCAAACCATATTGAACTTAAGGAAACGTTTTGTTAAGTTTTATAAAATTGTCATTTGCTTAAGCAAAGTGCGAAACTGATCGCACATTGCGTACGGAATCAAATGTTTTTTTATTTTGTTTTTGTTTTTTTAAATACATTTGAGAGACTTTTTGTTAATTTTTGACAGTAGGTTAAGCAAGGCTATGCATATTATGGTTGGGCCTTTAGATACATATCCCGTATTTGTGTCCACGGAATATCAAAAACTAGAAAAAGGTACTTTTTACGTAGTAAAAATACTGTAGTTTTTTCTATCAGAAAAAGTACTAAATTTCCCGTGCCTGATTCATGTGGTGGAAGTAGAAGCAACAAGAGAAGAAAAAATGAATTTTTTAGAAAAATTAAAAAGAAGAAACTACTAATGTGAATTTTAAATCGTCAGCAAGTGGAGTGCTGCTGTACACGAGAAGAGTTGAACTAATTAGACAGTGTGTAATGTGCGTAAAACACTTAAGGAAAACAACCACGTTCTGCACTTTGGCAAGTAATTAATTAAGACAAGTTGTAGAACTTGGTAGTGCCAAACCATTTACTTATAACTGCCACTGCCACTTCCACTACGACTTACTTCTAGCCAACCATTTAAGTTCGCTTCTGCTGTTGCTGTTTTTGATGTGCCATGTCTTATTACAACGTTACGACTAATAATGCAACAATAACGTTACAACTTGTAGTATGACTGACTGGTTGGTGGGTAACTTTTAAGTAGTTTTGAGTATAGAACGCTTATAAATAAAATCAAAACTCTTGCACACAACCTGCAATAAAAATTAAATAAAATAGTAGAAAAATGAAAGCAACAACAACGGGAAGTTTAAAAAGGCAAGAACAGCGTCTAATCAAATTGCCAAGTAAGCAAAACAACCAAACAAACTGAATGATTGACAAACAAACAATTTAATAAAATGCTTTTTGCTTTGTACTAAAAGTCAAGATTGAGTGTAAAAACAAATGTGCAAAGCAAATATGGTCTTACGAAGTGTAGGACCAAAGGACCATTAGAAAAGCACTAAAAGATAAGATAAGAATAGTTGAAGAGCATGTTAGTCAGAACTACGGTTTTCTAAACTAAGAGCTCGAATTCAAATATTCTTTTGTTTAACTGCCTGTTTTTAGAAAATGAAAACAAAATTTCGTGTAAGAAATTGTTTTCATTTTCTTAAAACAGGTAATTATAATTAACTTAAATCCAAATTGCTATTAAAAAAATCGTTGAACTTTGATATTGATGGGGATTTTTTTGCAAATGGAGGTTAAATGTTAGATGTTGATCAGTGTATTGGCTATAAGTGTATTCAAAATTATTATGATTAAATTTTTTCACTAAGGTACCCCTTTTCGAAATATCGCTCTTGTGATTTTCAAATATTTATGTAGTTGTTGAGGAGATATTTGTAAAAGCCAATATTTCAGAAACGGTTGCAAATTTCATAAAACTGTTGTTGAATGAAATGTAGTTTATGAATCCAAGAAAAATTGCGCTGCTATTACAAACCGAAAAAATATTTTTTCGTTGACTTTGGGTGTGTATGCAACGGTAGCAAAGTTCTATGGTGAAATAAAATTTGACTGTGGTAAAAAATTTCATGTTTGTGCTGTGTGAAATTATAAAATTTTTGACAACGTAAAATTTTGACATAAAGAAAAGAACAATTGTTTGCTGACAATTCTTAACAGAAGTCTAAGTCGGCAAATTTGTTCGCGGCGGCGCACTATGGGATTTCTGCTGCAAAAAAGGCATTTTTTGACTATTACTTTTAAAAAATCTAATGATGCTATTTTATAGAAAAGAGTCTGGCAAACAAAAATCTGCATTTTTTAAGATATATGTATATATATTCTTAGAAAACATCGGTTGAAATCAGGTTAATGTTGTGAAAGGGAAATATATGGTAATTTTTTTCAAATTCAGACATTTATATATCGAGGATGTTTCGAGCGGAAAAATCTGAGTGTCGATTTTATTTAAATTCGAAGCCTTGTTTTAAATTTAAAAGCAAAGAAAAATTTATTGCGCACATAGTTTGGGAGATATGAGTGTATCAAAATTGTCCTTAAAAATTCAGCATTGGCTGGTTTCGTTGGAGAAAAAGTCAGTTAGCTCGGTTTACCTCCGTGCTCTCAGTATAACGAAATGAAAGGTAAAGGGCTATTCTTTCGAATTAGTCAAAAAAATTCACCAACTTTTGTCAATCTTTTAAAAAATCCCAATTTAGTAAAAAAAAAGTCACGAATATTGCAACCTAGTAATTGTAATAAAAAAGTTTTGCATACCTTTAGGCTTAACCTGCCTGTTACTGTCCACAAAATTCTTATTCATGGAAAGGACATAATAGATGCAGCAGTACTCCCAATTGGTATGCTCTCGAAGGAAGCAGAAGAAGCGCGTAATAAAGATTACAGGAAATATAGATTAATGTTTTCTAGAAAGTGCAGTAGAACTGCAACGAATACCGATGTTTTTCATCGTTTGCTTGAGTCGTCCGATCCATATATTTGTAGCTTAAGACGTCAACCTAATAAGAATATTTTAGAATTGAATGATGCAGTTAAAGAGATGATAGTTGATGAATAAAATGCTTAAATGTAGGTAAATTATGAACTGTATATCAAATATCTGGCCATATGAATCTAAGTTGAAAGAAATTTTACCGCAATATCTATATCAGTTATGGTTTTAGGCGAATTTAATAATTTTCCCAAAGTGGGCTTTATTTGGTTTTAGGCGTAATAAACTGTTTTCCGAGAGTAGGGTTTATATGGGGCCTAGTGTAAATTATGGACCGATCTCCACGAAATTTGGCATTGTAATTTCTCGTCCCATAAAACTATGACGTACCGAATTTCATTATGATAGCGTTATTTATTATGGTTTTAGGCGTATTAAGCTGTTTTCCGCGAGTAGGATTTATATGGGGCCTATGGTCAATTATGGACCGATCGTCACGAAGTTGAACAGTATGATTTGCAGTCGTATAAAGCGAATGCGTGCAAAGTTTAATGTCATTCCGTGCATTATTCCACCATTTATCTTAGTTTTTGTACCAAAATTATCATTTTTTTAGGGTGGTGGTTCCACATTTTGATTCATAGTTCTGATCCTACGGAACTGATGTTGCTGGATTTCAATCCCTAACTGCTTATTAAAACTACAAGCAATTTGAGATACAGTTTATTCTTTTTTTTTTGTGTTTTTCAAAAGTGAACGTGTTTTCAACAGACGGACAGACATACGGCCATGGCCAAATCGACTTAGAATTACTCAAGGAGCCAGAATATACATATATACTTTATGGGGTCTTAGATGTATAATAAAAATGTTTCACACGGATTGACAAACTTAGTATACCCTTCTGCACCACTAGTGGTGGTGGAGGGTATAATATAAAAGAATATATACAGGAAAACGGATGAAAATGTATTGAAATTCTTTAAAGCGAATTTATTTTATATTTTTTAACAAATAGAATGTGATAATTATTTCTTTTTGTAAGTTATTTTTATTATATTAACCATTTTTTTAAATATTTCAACTTTGATGTTTTTACATTTTTACCGATATTTGTCGTTAATAATTCTTAAAGAACTTAAAGAAAATATTTGTTAACAATATTAGTATTGTGGTTATTTTGTTGAACTGTTAATGGTTTTTAATCCAAATTTAGATATTTTTTTAATTAGGCTTAAGTTCATTGAATTTAATTTTCATTAAATTATTTTTATGAAGACAGGAATTTTACAACATGAAATTAATTAAATTTTTTTTTTTTTATTGATAATTTTTCATTCTTGACTGCGCTGAGATTTGAACCCAGGCTTTCACGGACAGGTTGCCCATACTAGTTTCGATTGTAACCACACAATCTCGTCATTAAAAATAATTTAATGAAAATTAAATTCAATGAACTTAAGCCTAATTAAAAAAATATCTAAATTTGGATTAAAAATATTTGTTAACTTAAAAACGAAAATTAAAAATTACAAATAATAATTTGAAAATGAATTATATTTGCACCAGTAAACTAATAAATAGTATTAATTAACCTTTTAATTCACTTGATTAGACGTTTAACTCACTTGATTAAACATTTTATTCAATTGATTAAAAGTTTGATTCACTTGATTAAAAGTTTATTTCACTTGATTACATTTTTAAATAAAATTGAATTTATTTTTGATTAATGCTTTAATTTGTGAAACATTTTAAAAATGAAAAATTATCCATAAATTTAATTTCATGTTGTAAAATTCCTTTCTTCATAAAAATAATGTAATGAAAACTAAATTCAATGAACCTACACCTGATTAAAATATCAAAATTTGGATTAAAACCATCAAGAGTTCAATAAAAAAACCACAATACTAATTATCATTGGGAGAATTTTTCTTTACACTGTCGCACTGTGTTATGATGGGAATTTAAAACAAAGATTATAAGAGACCTTCGATAACAATCCCTCTATTTAAGTCAAAGACTTAAGAAAGGAATTCACTGAATAATAATTTTTAAAATTTTCGTCTATGTTAAAATAATTTTCCCGGAAATACCCGGAATATCTAAGGACTACTTTAATCCAAGTTTCTATTATTTTGAAGAATATCTATATTTGGAATTCTGATCTTTAAATACCTGTCTTTGTCCTCGCAAGAAAGGTTCAGATTTTTTAGAGCCCTCAGTTAATTGTGATGTAGACTAGGGATGGACAAATTGAAAAAATATATCGATATATATCGTATCGATATTTTTAAATAGTACCGATATTTATTAAGTAAAAATATCGATGTATCGAACATATTAAGGTAAAATTAAATATTACCAAATTTAAAAACTTAATATACCTATGTCAATACACATTTACATATGTACAAACATATTAGATGTAATTCCATCCTAACTTTTTATTGTTTTAACTTTTAATTAATTAAAGTAATTTTCTTATTGGTTTGATTGTTATTGATGTTTTGTATTCATGTGTTTTTATATTTTTGTAGCTTTAACCCTGATGATGCTACTCGATGTTTTGTAGCGAAATATTGGAAAAATAAAATATGATTTTATAAAAACAAAAACCTGGACCTCGAGCTTAATTAATTACTTCTTTTATGTTAGAATAAAAAGGTCAAATAAAAATAAATTTAAATAATGTTTTAACTTTTATTTAAAACAAAAAACAATTTTAAAATTTAGTTTTTAAGGTATGTTATGCGAACGAAATTTTTGTTTGAAATCGAGGGACCGGTAGTTAATTGTAGTTAATTCTACAATAAAAAAAATTCAAAAAAAAAAGTAAGGAATACAAAAAAAAAATCTTATTTATTCGCCATATGAAATCTAAAAAAAAAAAAAAATAATTTGGATTTTATTTATTTATTTATTACTTATGTTATTACAATACAATAAGAACAAGTCTTATATTAAAGTATTGCTTAGTTATTTGGCACATTTATAGATATGTAAATATTTTCGTAAATTTAAGCAATAACAATAATTATTTAAAAAAAAAAAAAATAATAATAACTAACAATTTTAATTTATTTATAATTAACATAAAAAAATAGACAAAAAATTAAGGCACAAGTGCTTATTTAAAAGGTAAAATAATTACGTAAAGTGCTTAAATATGGCAGATTTGAAATGGCTTGCATTGCTAATAATTTGTATTTGAGGGGGTAATTGGCTCCAAAGACGAATTGAATTAATGAAAAAGTGTTGCTCAGATATCGCTTTTGTATACTTAATGCTATTTATCTTGTTACCTCTATTCGACCTTGAGAATGTTATTTTCTCATAGAGATATGGTGGTTGTCGGTTGTATATTATTTTATGTAAGAAGATAAGTGTTCGGCACTTTAACAAATTATCAAAGGTGACATTATAAATTTTATATGCAAATCGTGAAATGCTTTCGTATCTTCTAACACTAAAAATATATCTTGCAATGTTGTTATATGTTACATTCAGCCTTCGTCTACATTCAGCATTACAACTAGCAAATAGCTCGCAACCATACATTTGAGTTGGCAGTAAATACATTTTGGCAAGTAGCATTCTGATGTGTGTCGGTGTAAAATGTTGCGACATCCATAGGTTTCTTAACATAGAAAAAGTTTTTCCACAGTTTATTTTAATATGATCTGACCAATTAAGTTCATTATTAAAAGTTACACCAAGATTTTTTGCAGTGTCTACATAATTTATAGTTGTGTTATTAATCTGTATTGGCGGAAGATACGTTGTAAGGTGTCTTGATGATTTAATCACTAAAGCAACATATTTCCGTGGGTTTAAACTCAAGCCATTTGCAGATACCCATAGATAAATTTGATGTAGATCTTGGTTTATTAGTTGTACACAATTAGATGCGTCTCATACATTACAACTTATATACAGTGGTACATCATCAGCATACATTTGTGTTTGACAATGTTTTATTTGTAAAGGTAAATCATTAGCGTATATAGAGTACAACAGTGGCCCAAGTATCGATCCCTGGGGTACTCCTCTTGGCATCATACAACTTCTGGAGACAGTTTTGTTGTAGTAAGTGACTTCTATCACTTAGGTATGAGGATAAGAGTTTTAATGCTGTTGACGAGAAATTGCACATTTGTTTTAGCTTAAGGCAAAGAATGGAATGGTGCACAGTATCAAATGCTTTCGAATGGTCAAGCAAAACAAGAAATGACATCATTTGGCGTTTATCAATATGGCACCTTATTTCTTCAGACACGTCAATTAGTGTGGTAAGACAGCTATGTTTTGGCCAAAATCCAGATTGCCTTGCATTTAGTAATGAGTTAGTATAATGCAGGATTATATACTGCCGGTAAACTTGTGACAAAAACTATACAAGTAAACTTTAGAATATTTTATTTTTAATATATGTATAAGAACATGCTTAAATAAAAAAAAAAGCAAAATATTTTTTTTTTATTATTAACATTCCAACTTTCATGAGTCTATTGCTGCTAATACGCCATAATTAAGGCGATACTTTCAAGAATATTTTTTGCGCGCTTATTTTTTTGCTGTCATCTCTAAAAACCCAAAACAAAACTGAACTGTGTAATCTGTGAAAATGTACAATGGAAAAGCGCCGTTATTTTCTTAATATTAGTTAAAAGACAACGGTATTGTAGGCAGTTGAGCAACGCTTAAAATTTTGTATTTCATAATAAAGAGGTCTTAAAAATATCGAGTTCGATAGTCGTAGATAAATATTGATGTATTGATATATGGGTATTTTTAATATCGGCGATATATATCGATTATAATTTTTTTAAATATCGATATTTTGATACATCGTTAATTTTTGCCCATCCCTAATGTAGACCACTTAAAAGGCTATAATTACTATTCAAGACGATTCAGTAAATACTGAATTCCTCAGCAAAAATTTTGCAAATATTACAAGTTACAAAGGTTGATCTACATTGAAAATTGTTCTAAAAATTGTTATTAAATATTCTTTAACAAATTAATTGCAAATGAGTAACCATTCATTTTTTTTTAACTTTTTTTAATATTCGTACTTATTGTGCTAAAACTTATCTATGTGCTTGTTTTTATCAAAAAAAAAAAAAAAAAATAAACTTTCTCAACTCTATCAGTCAATGAAAAACCACCAAAATGAAACCTCTAGAATTTTGTTAACTCAATTCTCTTTCTCAGACTTTCAAGATATTCAACTAAATAGCTGGGATAATTATTCGTAAAAACAAAAGAATACCGCCGCAAAAAGTTGTGTTTTTGTGTTTGATTAACAGACCAAATCGGACCACACCATGTTGTATATATCGTTCCATATAATACAGCAAGAAAAAGGTGCTTCTTTTGTGTTTTGTTAACTCTAAAATTGTGTAAGAGATGATGTTGATCATCGTTATCATCAATATGACAAACTGGGCACAAAAACTATTAACAGGTTTCAAAAAACAAGGCGATCGTCTTGTTGTTGTTTTGGTAGATTGTAGTGGATTTTTTTGTTAGCTCATCTTGATTGATAAGTTGTTGATTGTTCTATCAGACGATACATGATGATGGCTGGCCACCCAGGGTGATGTCTTAGAAGACAGGTAACAAAATTGTTTGTTGCAACTGTTTTTTTTTTTTTGCTTTAGTTATTTATTATTGACCTTAAAGACTTTTTGTTTAACAAACTTATTTTCTTGATTTTATTGGACAAATTATTGATACAAAAAAAGTATCGTCTTAAGATGACCTTGCAATGTCAGAAACTAAGTTTATAATCGGTCTTAATTGAATTAACGTTTACTAAACTTTACACAATTATTTCTTAAATATAAACTGCCTGTTTTTGTAAAATAAAATAAACATTTTCTCTTGGGAATTTATATTGAAACATCCATTAAAAACTGAAAATTGTTTTTGTTTTCAATATAAATTTTTAAACGAAACTTTTTATTTTACATTATGCTTTTGTCTTGCCTCTTCTTAATCCATATAAATTAAAAAAGTTATTATATTTTCCAATCAATATATTTCGAACGAACAGTTCATCTTAAGGATCTAATTTATATGATTGAAAAATGTTTAATCCAAATTACATTAATAAAATAATCTAAAAACTTTATAAATTTTTCAAACATTACATTTTTTTCTTTTATTTGATTTAAATGTAATTTTTGAAATATTTATGAAGTTTTTAAATTATTTTTTAATGTAATTTGGATTAAACATTTTTCAATCATATAAATTAGATCCTTAAGATGAACTGTTAGTTTGAAATATATCGATCGGAAAATATAATAACGTTTTTTAAATTAAATATGGATTAAAAAGAGGCAAGACAAAAGCAATAATATAATTGATCCAGCAATACAATAATAAAAAAATTTTTATTTTAGTTTAAAAAACCTGATTCGTCTTTAAACTACTTGAAACTAAAATGTCTGATCCATAATTTGACAACTAATTTTGCGTAAAAGGGTTATATGAGGTAAATTCGCTAATGCCATCGATGAATTAGTCGATATTTATTATTCATTACATTTTCTAGTTCTAAAAGAACTTAGATCAAGGCGAATTCAGCTTCAGGTGGTGGCAATACAACAACTGTCGTGAAACAACAGAAGTAAGTGTTTACGTTTTGAAATTTCAACAGTTTCTAATAAAACAAAAACAAATTGTGTCGAAAGGTCAAACTCAGATGGCTTTTCGAAATCACCTGTAGTTGAATTCGCCTTAGTATTAGATTTTTGATTTCAAACAAAGATGGACCTTTGAGCAAACACATAATGTTCAATGAAGTACAGAAGGTGCTGCATCAAACACAGCAGATGCAGTATCAAACAAAGAGGGTGTGGCATTTAATAGAGAAGAAGTTTTATCCTTTTTATCAATATGGAAACATAAATATTTTGAGTTTTAATAAGTATTGTGGTTATTTTATTGAACTGTTAATGGTTTTTAAATGCAAATCAAATGTAAATCAATTAAAATAGATAATCATTCATTCAAAAGCAAATTTCGATCTACCAAGGTAAAATACCATTTGGTATAAAGATTGATGTTTGACGTCATCCGGCTTCAATTGCGATGTGAGTAAAACGGAAAACCCCTCCGAAGAGATTGTGTCGTTACTATCGAAACTAGTCAGGGCAACCTGCCCGTGAAAGCCTGGGTGCAAATCTCAGCGCAGTCAAGGGTGCTCCGGTAGGCTAGATGGTAGTGAGCTAGCCTATCACTACCGGGGTTGCGGATTCGATTCCCGCCAGAGACTCTGGTCTCCTGCAGACAAGCGAAAAGCTTCGCGGGATTTAGTGTAGGAATAATAAAAAAAAAAAAAAAAAAAAAAAAAAATTATCAATAAAATTTTAATTAATGTCTTCATAAAAAAAAAAATTTAATGAAAATTAAATTCAATAAACTTAAGCCTATTTAAAAATTTTGAGTTTTACTATGAATTAATTATATTAAAAAAAGTATTGTATCATACAAAGCTGCTGTTGAATCATCTTAGGGATATTTTATCTTCTGGTGTTGCATTCAAGGTAGAAATCAAGTGCAGTCAATACCTGAGAATCTGCAAAAATCCAAAATTGGTAAACCTCAACAGATCACTTGCAAACGCGGCTGGCCAGCTTTCCTATCTGGTACCACGGCAGTCAGAAGTCTTCGCTGAGTTGCCATCGGGCCTCCGTTAAGATGCTTCTTGCGGGAAACGATTTCTGTCTTTCTGGCAGATTGTCTTTCGGTAGATTCTTTGTTTCGTTGAAAATATACTTTATGGGGATCACGTGTTGGTTGTGGCGTACTGCCCAAAGTCGCGGTAATAGAGATTCTCAAAATCCCACTTAATGGCTGATTTTTCACCACTTGTGGTTGGCTTCCGAGAGGTCATTCGTAGATACTAGGGTATTCATTTAATCGGGTTTTGATTTAATCGATTAACAATCGGTATTGTGTAATTGATCTGTTAACCGATTAATAAAGTTTTTTTTTATAAATTAAGTAATTTCAATAATAAAAAATGCATAAATTATTTATTATTTGGAGTTTATTAGTAAAAAAAAAATAATTACATAACAAACATAACAATTCCTGAACTAAAATGAGGAAACAAAAAATAATTCATAAATATGTTATACATATATTTTAATTAATACATAAATATTATGTAGTAATTAAAAAATAAAATGTAAGATAATTGTATCAGTTATTTCAATAGTCTGCTTACACCTTAAAAAAAAATCTTTTAGAAAAATGTTTAGGATTTAAGCGATTCTTTTCTTTAGTTTCGATAAAAATTGACTTGAACAAATTCTTTCACTTCTCGTTGATGTTGGATAAATCGAAAGCAACACATAATACAGAATATCTAATTACACAGTCATTTTCCTGCATTTCTCTAACGTATAAAATCTTCCATTATGCCATTGGAGTCCTGTTTTAATTTTTTTTTATTTTTAACACTTCTAAGTTAACACATACGGCCATGTTCTGAAAATCGAAATCAGATGAAATTGAAATCGATATAGATATTCAATTGAATTTTTGTTAAAATAAACGTAGCGATTCCTGATTTCAAAAGTAGTTGAGGTAGCAGTAGTTGGTCCTAAAAGTATGAGATATAGAACAGGAAATTTTTTTTAAGAACTTTGAACACGTTAGAGTTTCCAAAATAGGTTCGATTTCAATTACACGTGATTTCGATTTCCAGAATATTCCCGATACATTTAAAAAGAACGTGAAACACAAAGCTGTTGACAGCAAACACCTATTTAAAATAAAGATCACTAAACACCTTCTTTTCTATGAAAAAAATATTGTATATGAGATGAAACAAATAATTAAAAACACAAAAAAAATAGCTATAATACTAAAAAAAGTCAAAATTTCGCTACATCGGTTATTCGGTTAATCGACTGCAATTAACCAGTTTAATCGTTAATCGGAAATAGACAATTTTAAATTAACCGATCAGTATATCGAGTAGTAATTAATCGGTTAACCGATTAACGGTAAACCGAATGAGTACCCTTGTAGATACTGTTAACATATTTTCAAAAGTACCGGCGGTTAGATAGCTCCAAATTCTAAACAAGAGATGAGTGTAAAATCTGTCCCGATTATGTATTAAAATTTCTATCTGGATGTGCTGGTTGCTCACACTCGAGGGCGGTTGGTAAACGCATTGTGTGCAACCCACCATATGGCAGGTGCTCATGTTTACTTTTTCTACATCTTTTTAATTTAAAGTGGATGCAAAAGGTTTTGTTTCAAACTAATAATATGTTTATACATTTTTTGAAAACAATGTGTTAAAGATTAACGTGTATACCTTGTCCGCCTAACCTAAGGGTAGTCTTAGCGCGGGTAAAAACAATGCATATACAACTTCTCTTTATGAAGAAAACCAGCTCAAAGGTTACAGTTTAAGTCAAAAACTGTTTAAGTCTTAGAATAGCTCCTTTTTAGGAGCAGGAGGTATTTTATCTCCAATGCAGAGCACCTTTTGCTAAATTGCAACAGTACACAGGGACATCCGACAACGCCGTCTAGGGCTAACTTATTCACCAGATGCTACTTGTTGCGGTAGAGTATTATATCGGACCCTGGTCAGCTTCGATCTGAATGATATTCCAATTTTAAGATCCATATAAACTCTAAAATAGCCTAGAGGGCCCCGGAGGGTTTACGAATTACCTCAAAGATATTGCAACTTTTAGTGTTACATCGCCTCGGGCAAATCAGTGGCACGCATACCTTGGATGGGGCAAACATCCAAAATGACAGACTTCCAGAAGTCTTCGTGAATTCTTTAGATCGAGGTACTCATCAGAGTACCATGTCATCTGGCGCCACGGGAGCTAGACGCCCTCGCTGGGTACAATACATAGGTTTTGGCCCTCGTTTTTATGCTTCTTGCGGGAAGTCCTTCCTGTCTTTCAGGATGATTGTTTTTGCGGGATCCTCGCTTTTAAGGTAGAACATTGCGTTTCACCAATTTGTTCTCCGTCCGATGGGGGTTTACCTTTTTATGCATGAACTCACATAAGGGTTCAACGAAAGCCGGCTTGTTTTACGAAGAGATACTTTCGGAGATCACGTAGTAGCTGTGGCTTATGCCCAAAACCGAGGGTAAGGAAGATTTCCACATGGACGGCCGGCTTTCCCCCTTGTGGGAAGCTCGGCCTGTGGTGATTTTCCGTAGGTGCTGTTGCTATTCAACAGAAATTGCTGGATTTTAATTAGCAGTGTGGGTTAGAAAGCTCCGGATCCTAAACAAGGGGCGAGTGTATAATTTTCGTCGGACTATGCACTTAAAATTGCTACCTGTATGTGAAGTCTCCGTACACATACCAGGGCAGTTGGTAAATGCGTAAATGGTCACCCAGTGGTTGAGACCCACCATGAGATTAGACCATACGGCAGGTGCTCATGTAAATCTGTTACCACTAACCTCTAGAGTGCATAACGATATCAGCATAGCCAAGCGGTTTATTAAAATATTGTATACGGCGAAGAAGATGTCAAAAAATATGTCTTGCAACTCTCTCGGCTTATCAATTTCAATAACTGTGAGAATAGGAATTCTCATCACTAAAAAGAGTATTGACTTAAACTCTTATGAATGTTAACCAGATATTTTAGTAATTATACACCCAGATCTCCAGTATTATTTCGACACTCGATTATAACTGCGACTGCTAGTTTAGACTGAATTGGTCCCTAATGCGTTACAGGTTCCATGAGTTAAACCAAAAAGTGGTCACCTCAGCTTTAAAGGTTAAAAAAATGTTCAAGTTACATCGGCTGCGTAACATTTTCTATCATTTTAACGATGTTTCGGCAACAATGTTAAAATTTGTTTTCTGCCACAGTTCACTGAATCTTTTGAAAATTATTAGACTTTCCGACAATTGTTCTAGTTACATAACAAGTATTGATCATTTTCTTAAAGTAGCCAGCCGTCTTTTTATGAAAAGAATACTAACAACTTAAAATATACTAAATACCAAAACTCTGAAATAAAACACAAAAAAAAAATGAGAATAAAACTCTGTCATTTATCTAAAAAAGGAGCCCTTAAGCGGCGCAAAGGGGCACAACAATGTTGCAACCAGAACAAGAAAAAAGTTTTAATGCCAAATGTACGAATTAATTTTACAAAGAACTACAACCGCCGATTTTTCTATTGTTAAAATTCTTTTACATTTTTTTAAAACTTTTTTTTGTTATTTAGAGAATTTCAACATTTCCAATGGAAGATTCAAGACATTTTTGAAGGTTCTCTTTGTGGGTAATGCCTAGAATTCGTTGTTGTTAAATATTCTATAAAACAAATCTACAAACCGAAATAAAATAACAACTGAAAATACTACAGTTTTTGTTTTTAATGTAGAAAAAAAGAGGTGTTTACTCCTCTTTGTGGCTTCGAGACAAACAAATGCAAAAATTATAAATCTTTGCAAAACTGCAGTTTTTTTTTGTGTTTAAAAAACTGCAAGAAAAAAAGAACATTAAAATATTCACATTGAGTTTCTGGTTAATAAAATGGAATGTATTCAATTAAAATTTTAACATTTTTAACGCTTAACAATAAAAACCAAAAAAAAAAAAAAAATGCAAAAACAACAAATAAATAAAGAAAAAACCAACTTAAATTCGAGTTAAAAAAGGGAAATAATAAACGCAAGAAGAATAAATACATTGAGGCAAAAAGGGTATTCACAGGTTGTTGCATTGAAAACGAATAAATGAAAGAGAATGTTAAAAATATGGCACCGTTGCGGTTTCCACAACACAGACGATTGATACCTCTAAATCTGGATGTCATGGCGGAATCATCAATCCTGAGTGGGAGGGTAAATGCTGGCACACCACCAGCCAGCGTAATTGTTCGTGGTGAATAGGGAGATTTAATTTGTTTTTGTGTGTTTGTGTCCATTTGTGCAGAGAGATAGCAAGAACAACCCCATCCGGCCAGCTCCAAGCCTGGCAACCGCCGCTACTGGTAGCATTTGTTCTTACTCCGTTTTGGTGTGGTTTTGCAACACCATAAATCACCACAAAACTTACTGCTGGGTATATGAAAATCACTTTAAAAAACTTAATGTCTGTCTTTCATATAAATTTTCTGCCCAATTCCATCGCCTGTATTATGGAAACTGCACTCTAAAATTTCAATATCGGGCGCAATTTGATAATTACTAAATACCCCAAAGATACCACCATTACAAAGCATGTACTTATTAATCTGAAGCTATCTGAGAATGCATTAACTATTAACAATTTTAAGCTAGAAAGTTAATTAACTGAATTGAAAATAGTTTTTTCCGTTTTATTGACGCCAGTGTAAAGTAGCCATATGGGAATATTATGGAATACATATGATGTCGGGCAAATGTCAAACTTTAGCAGGCGATCGTTCTTTTCGCAAAATTGTTAACCACATTTTGCAACATAATTCGCTTATTTCCTCAATGCAGCGCCGAATTTCATCTTTTAGAGCGCTAACTTGTTCACGCAAACCCAGTTTTTTTAATGGTCCCAGAGAAAGTAGTCCAAATCAAAAGGTATGGGCTTCCAATTGACGTCTCCAGAACTTTCTCATGCATTAAATAAATTGTTTGGCCGTCTGTGTGACTCGCGGCGCCGTCGTGCTAAAACCACAGGTCACTTATGTCAACATTAGCCAATTGCGAACACAAACACTCGGTCCCAAAAGTTGCCTGATTACGAGGAAATGCTGCTCGAATTTAACGAAGTGATACAATAAAATTTTCACTATTTAACAGTCAATTCTTACGATTAAAATTGTTTGATCACCAGATAAATGCCAAAGGTTGACAGCTCAATTTTGTGCATTTCATCATTTCACAGTCAAGTCTTTAATCTGAGTATATATACGCCAGACTAAGTATAAAATTGGATGAATATCGTGGATAATATTCATCAGAGCAAAAGTGGCCATGAATCGATTTATAGTATTGTGTATTAGCAATATCGTTAACCTGACCAAGTTCTTTATAAATTTGGCGAACAGAATTTTGGAAATAGATTTTCACTGTTGTAAACGGTGTTCTGGTGTACGTCATTGCATAATTAATTACCAAATTATAGGAAAGAAAACGTCAAGCACACTTCATTAGTGTGACAGCTAGTGTTAGCGTTATACGTCTAAAAAAACAAGCTTATGAGATGACAGTCAGATAATCCGACGGAAGTCAGCGAAGACTGCAGTCTTAAGTATTTTATAAACAACAAATATTAAAGTCCCACTCTACATAATTTGGTTGTATATTCGCCGCCGTCGTTAAAAAAATTTAAGTTTTAGTAAATTTTGGTCGCCGTCAACGACATGTGTAATTGGCGTTCTCAACGTCTGCTATTTCACATCGGCTTTGAGTGGAATATTATGATAGTTGTCGACATGAGTTGCAGATACTCTTTTATCATACTTCTCGTGAAACGATGGAATATTTTGTTTCGAATCCTTTCGATGCGAGAAGTTCTCACCAAAGTTGCAGAACATGGGTATTGTTCACAAGTCTTATTTATGGCGACCATGAAAATTTCGATTGCGCCACCGATCTTCTTTAACATTTGTGGAACTGAATTTGATTAAGTTTAAGTGCTACATTTTTATTTTTTCCATTAATTTATAGTTTTTTACTAGATGTGCAAACATGAACATAAATATGAATACTTTTTCAGATATAAAATGATATTATAATTTTTAATATTTTAAAAATAAATTGTGAACGTAATGGAATTTAATTGTTTTAAGAAACTTAATTTTTAAATGTGATTCAATATAATTATTTTAAAGCTGCATTATTTTTTTATTAGCTAATGATAAATTTTTGAATCTGTTTTGATTTATTTTTAATGTTAAAAATTGATGTGATTTTAATTAGGAACGTAACGAATACCGATACCGATATATCGGCGATACTTCAGATTTTCCGATATATCGGCATCGGCGATATTTTGCTGTCGATACGACGATACTTTTTATATATTTTATATTTGGAATATTTTTGAACAAATAATTAATTTTTTATGCTTATTGTTTGCATAGCAACTAAGAGAAATAACAAATTCAAAAGCAGAGCATAACATTAAAACAGAATAATTAAATTGTTTCATATAATAAATAAATCAACGGAGATGGAAAATAGTTCGGAGTCTCAAAATTTAGCGGCTGACTTAGCATTAGCTCTAACTAAAATATTCAAGGCTTTAGAATATTAAGAAACCTGTTGCTTATCTACAATGTTGAACCCTCGACACAATGCTCGAATATTTCAAAGACAATTGACTTCAATCTCACCTAAAAAACGTCTTATTATATATACTAAACATGTCTCTGGATTCCGAAAGTGCTGATAACTCGGTCACACCTACAGGTGGTGCTAGTTCTGATAATGATACAAGAACAGGCCTTTGGAGGTCTTCTGAAAAAAATAAATGATTTTGCTAAATAAGAAGTCGAGAGTTACCTCAGATCTCCTAATATTTCTAGTGACTCAGAGCCGCTTGCTTACGGGCGCAATGACATGTAATACCCAAGCTTGAAGAAAATGGCGCAGGAATTCTTAAGTTCTCAAATGAGTTATGTCCCATCTAAAAGAGAGACTATTTTCAGCGCTGCGAAATATGGCTTTAAATAATAAAATGAAAATGTACCCAAAATTTGGGGCTGCAATTTAATAAAAAATTTTTAATGAAAAATTAATCCAAAAAAAATTAAAAATAAAATTCAATATAACCTTAAAACTGGGGTTATTTTTCATTATGAAAAATCACGTTTAAATTTTTAATGAATTTTTACCCCAAAAAATTTAAACAAAAAAAAACCAAAAAAAGTTTCTTCAAAATCCCAAGATTACAAATTTAGTCCTGTAGCTCGTTTCTGTATTTCTCGCATTGCAAATTTTCTCATATTAAGTGTGAAACAAAAAATTCCATCGTTTCTCGATTTGTGAGAAAAAAGTGTTTCTGTATTTTAATGCGAGAACAGACAACACAGATTATGTTTTAACTGGAATACTTCCAGTAATTAAGTGTCAAATGCAAGCGAAACGTCAACGAAAGAAATATATATAATAAAAATAAGGCAGCCAGATTTAAAGATTTATCGACATTTTGACGATTTTTTTTTGTTCCAAAATTGGCAAAGTGACAATTTGCTAATTTTTTTCTAGTGACGATTCAGTCTTTGAAATAAAACAATTTTAAATAGTTTTATATGTTTGTGTATTAGGCACCACAGAAAACCGATATCTTTAAAAACAAGGCAGATTAAAAAATGTATCGGCAAAAGCAAAATTTCGAACGGAAACTGTTTAATTTTTATTTTCTTGGATTATTTAATACATTTGTTTGTGTGATCAAAAGATTAAACTATTACCCCATTTTTCAGTCAATGCACTTTAGGAAATGTTTGCCTTTTACTTTGTCCAAAAGTGTTTATTTTATTTCAATATAATATTTTGTCACTCCTTTGTGTGATTTCTGCAGGGAATAATAACAATCTGAAATTTTAAACTCTTATCGGATTAAGGAAAATAAAATTTTAATAGACCGCAAGCTTCTGTATGTATAAAATATGTATTTTACCCATGAACTTAATGTTTTTTTTTTTTTTTTTTTTTTTTTTTTTTTGATTATGTGTTTATATGATAAAAATTTTTGATTATATGATAAAAATCGAACAAAATTCGTTAAAATTAATTTTAAATTGTCCGAAAAAAATGGACGATTTTTTTATTTTTTCTTAGGATATTGACGTTTTTTTCACAAATTTATCTGGCAGCCCTGCATAAAACAAACACAATGAAAGGCCAAAAAATTTTAATAACAAAATATAACAATTGTGTTTTATATACTTAAGTTCATCATTTAAATTCTTTCTTTTAAAATAAAATCAAATAATACATCAATTCAAATATGACTTATTTTGACAGTTCTTGTGAGAAACTTTTTGCAAAATATTGTTACAGAAACACTTGTTCTCACATCCTTCCAATAATTGCTGGAAAATTATTTAAATGACAGATAATTCTCGCAAAGTAAGAGTACAGAAACACCTTTGTGAGAAAAACCATTTTTTGTTTCATATTGCACTGTTTTTGTCATAATTCACTTGTTTCATGCGGGAAATTTTACGATGCGAGAAATACAGAAACGGGCTACTGAATTTTAATATCCCGAATAATTATACAGTCTTTTTTCCGGATTCGCTAACGAAAGCATGTCTGCATAACCAGCGAGGATTGTTTCCTCTTTGGTACAAGAACTCGATATTTTGATACTATCCCTAGAAATTTTAATATAAAATTGTATAAAATTTATAAAAAATTTGTTGGGGTAATTTTTCATTTATTGAAATTTGCATTATATATAAGTAAATGAAAAATAGACCCAAATTAAAAATTGGGATTTTATTTGGGGCCATGTTTCATTCCTTGATTCTGGAGTAATTTTTCACTTTACTTAAAATGCAAAACCACCCCAACGAGAAAAGAAAAACCCAAAAAAAAACAAACAAAAATTGCCCCAACATTGCGTGATGTTGTGTCTCATGTAAAATTTTGGGGATATTATTCATTTGCTATTTTGGGCCATATTCCCTGGGTTCATTTTTCGTAACACCACTATTTTCCACAGCAGGTCTGGTTCAAATGGACTTGCGAAATCGTTTATCTCCGCAAAAGTTGAGAATACTTTGTTTATTAAACAAAACTCTTTTGTAAAACTATTTTGTAAAAAAATGTTTTATTTTTTGTTTATTTTATCATGAACTCAAATTTAATTCTGTTTTTTAAATCTAATAAATATAAATTTTAAATATGGATAATCTCTTAAGCTGGGATCACACGATTGCCGCAATGTTTTCACACTTTTTAATACCCCAATCGTGTGACTGAACAATCAAATGGCTCATTTACCAATCGCGGACAATATTGTGCTTACTTTTACCAATAAAATGCAACCCTGATGCGGCAATCGTGAGACTTCTTGATATTCATCCGCGCGTCAATATAAATGACAAAAATGTACCAATATTTATTGGCTTTTTGTGCGGCAATTAAACAACACAATACGCGCCAATATTTGAATTTTTTAATAAATTTACTTTTGTGTGTCTTTTGATAGAAATTAATTAAATTTATCAAAAATAAAAAGTGGGAAATTAGCAAGTCATTAATAAATAAATTAATAATAAATTTTGTATTCCCGAAAATAACTTTTGCTATATAATTTTTTTTAATTGGTGCAATAGCTGTTCAGGACAATATAAAAGAATATATACAGGAAAAGGGAGCAAAATGTATTGAAATTCTTTAAAGCGAATTTGTTTTTGAATATAAATATTCTCTATTTCGTGTGATTATTTATTTGTTTCGGCTTAAGGTCTTGTGACGATAAAATATAAATAAAAACCAATTTTGTTGTTTTATTTTATTTTAACAATTTATTTTTTCCGATATTTCGGTTAACTTCTTTAACCATTTTCAAGGAATATAAAGGGTTAATCTCTTTTACCGCGTCTTTTTTCACAACCTAAAACGTTGAACACAACTAATCCTCTATTATATCTCTATTTCTTTATATATTTAAAATAGACTTTTACTTTGTTTAATTTTTTGAATTTCCTATATTTTACTTAAAAAATTTAAAGTAACTCTAATTTTATACTCTAATTTTATATAATTTACTCTAATTAAGTGTTGTGAAATTTAACTTGAATTCAAATTCAATATGCGTATCGGTATCGGCATCGATATTGGCGATATTTTTGTTTCAGTATCGGTATCGTATTGGCAAAAAGCCGTATTATTAATTAGTTCATTTATTAATGATGTGCTAATAATCCCAATTTTTGAATGAAAACCCTGAAATTTATTGTTGTGGGAAAGCTAGTTTCTATGCGCATTTCGCTGGTTGCTTAGGCCAGCTCGTCAGGAAACTTTTTCCAATTACTTTAGAAAAGCTAAAAATATTATAAAAGTAAGACCATAAAGTGAATAAGAATTTTAAAACACTCAGGTCTTGCATGTAACAATATCAAAGCTTCAACAAAGACACAACAAGAAACCGTCTATTTTTCTTTCTTACATTCGTCCTTAATTTGAATACTCTCTACGTCCTTAATTTGAATACTCTCTACCATTTGTCATTCCGTATGGAACTTTTTTAATATTCATTTGGCTGCCCGTCCTTATGTTTGAAACACGCTTACTCCGGAAAAAATACTGTAACAGGAAAGAACAATATTGATGTTAAGCTCTTTCTTTTTCCCCTAAGCAGCTCGGTAATTCATGTAGTTTTATACCATGCTTATTGTTTTCAAATTAATGTCAAATTAAATCGAATTTCTTTATATTTTAATATAATATTTTTTTACAACTTTTATTAGCATTTTTAGCATTTTTTCTCAAAAATCCAGCATTTTTCCTTAATTAAGTTAAGGCAACGCTGGTCAGGAGAGGCAGAAACTCCTAACCATTTGTTTGAGTTTTGCCTGTTTATGATTTACTGTGCGATATGTATTTCTTCAGCCTGGGGACAAGTCGACAATACGAGTACAAGAGTTAGATTGAGTATAACTGCGTATAAGTTGGTTTTCAGACGGTAGTTTGAGTATAAATGGCAGAAGAAGGTAGTCTGGGTTTATTTTGTTTGATTCAAACATTCGTATTTAGTTGTGTTCATTGACTTCAACTCGTACAAGTTTAATCTAAATGTTGTTTTCGGTTTGATTCAAGCCTTCTCTTTTCCTGTTGGTCTATACATGATTTTTTTAATTGAACTTATGCTAATTAAATAAAGTAAGTGCTAATTTTTTGCCCACCACTGCTTGCATAGGGTAGACAATTAAATATTTTTGGTTGTCGTGTTGTGTAAAGGAAACTCAAACTCAATAAACATATTAATCATTTGCAAAAGATCAGTTTGTTGTTCTTGTTTTTTTAATTTTCGTTTATTTGCTATTGTTGTTGCTGTTTTATTGCATTTACAACAAACACTAATTTCTGGTCAATTGTTGTTTTTTGTTGATTTTTTTTTGCTGTTGCAGTTAGCAAAAGCTTTTGAAGGTGCGGCAAACGAGGTTATGCTTTCTCTACACCTTCACAAAACATTCAGCACAACAACAAACAGCCAGAGCAAGTACTAACTTTTGTACCACAGAGGAAACATTTTTGTAGGTAGTTCGTCTGTATGTCTATCTGCCTGTCTGTCCGTCCAACAGTGGTCAGTTAACAAAACTTTTTGGTTTTTTGGTGGGATATAACAACGTAAGGGATTTTGTAATGAATTCTGTTTAGAGTTTTGCTTTATTTTTCCTTTTCGTTTGCTTTAGTATTTTGTGCATTTGCAAAAGAGGAGTGTTTCCAGGCCCTTTTCCTGAATTTTTATGGTACGTGTGTATTTTATGTTTAAATGCTAAACAAAATACACACAAACATATACACTTAGAAAAGAAGTACGAAGAAAGGGAACAAAAAGTGGTCGTTGCCATTGAGTAGTTTTTATTTGGTTTAGTTTGGCAATGATCTTATCGTTTAGCGATTCATCAAAATTAATTGAAAATTTACGAGTTTTCGCACTTTACAGTTGCTTGTTATTCTTTTTTTTTTTTTTTTGGTTTGTTTTGTTGCATTTAAATTCGACTGGTGTTGTTGTTATTGTTGCTTGTTACTCCTTGCTTCACTTCCTAATGACGTTTCTGCACTTTTCTTAATGCGCAAAACAGTAGCTCAAGGGCTAATCATTGGTCTCGATATGAAAAAAAAATTAATTTGGAGAGAAATGAATGCGGAGCAACACAAAAAAATTTATAGTAAAAATTAAATAAAAATTTTATCTTAATGAAACTGATGCACGTCCTGCTCTTTATTGCGGTTATTGAATTTGTTTGTTGTTGGGATGCTGATATATTTTATGTATTATTATCTCAATCATCAGCATCATCATCTGCTTAAAGTGGATTCTTTATAGAAAGATTTATTTGTAAATGAAATCCAACCATTTTTCTCTAATTTGATATAAAAATCTGCACTTTAGTAAACATAAAAGCCATTTGTTGCATTAGTTTAAAATCATTTATAAATCGCCCACTCTAAGTTGATTAAAGTGGCATCATTTGTTGTTGTATTAAGCAAAGAGTTGCCAACCAATCGCATAGAAATGATTAAAATTGATAGTATAGGACGACAATCTGAATAAAAGTTTTTTTTAGTCTGCGTATAGAATATTATCTAAGTAAAGGGTGATCCAACCAAAACACATAATGTTAATTGTAAATAACACAAAAAGTTTTCAAAGTATTATCTTAATATTTTTTATTATGAGAGAAGACTCCATGTCTATTTTGTGTGAAACAAAATATCGGCCAAATGCTCGCAACGGCACCAGTGGCACCTGTCTCCGATCGTACATAGTTGCAACGACTCTGAGACATACTTGAGGTTCAATGTCATTAATGTGCCGAATTATCTCATCCTTTAGCTCTTGAATTATTCTTGACTTATTGACATACACTTTTTCTTTTAAGTATCCACAAAGAAAAAAGTCCAACGGTGTCAAATCATATGGTCGTGGCGGCGAATAAAGATCGCCCGTCGTGAGATAAAATGGCCATTGAATTTCTCGCGCAAAAGAGCCATTATTTCGTTAGCTGTGTGACAACTGTCACCATCCTGTTGGGACCACATATCATCCAGGTCTGTATCCTCAATTTCTGGCCAGAAGGAGTCCATTATCATTTCGCTATAGCGAACACCATTCACGATAACTGCTTGGCCGACCTGATTTTCGAAGAATGACGGCCCAATGACGCCAGTCACTATTTGCGGATTTTCAACAAACACTCGTGGATTCTAACTTGCCCAAATGCGGCAGTTCTGCTTGTTAACGAATCCACTGGGTTTTTTATGCTGAGCAAAAAAAAACATTTTGATTTAAACACCCATTTTCGTAAAAGGCTTCTTAACCCGCTTCTAAATTGCGTTCTTCTCCATGGCTTAATTTGCCAAGCACTTAAACCAAAAAAATTGTCAACTTAAGTTAGGCAAAAACATGACGTTAATGTGTGACTCAAAACTAACATCGTGCATTATGGTTAGACCACCCTTTGTACGACCGAGGGTTGCGTATAATGAGGTAGTTTAAGTCCTGGTTCAAGCTCTTCAATTTTAAGCCGTCAAGTCTTGAGCTTTTAGGAGAGAAGGGAAAAGAGAATACCATTTATTTTCCTCTCCCTCTCTCCTAAAAACTCATAACATGACACGGCTAAGACTTGAAAGTGTCAACCAGCCCTAAGTATAAGGCAATAGTATTATTATAAGATAATAATTTGAGTAGAATATGGTAGTCTGAGTGGTACTATGGTACTTTGTATTAAGTCAGTAGACTTAGTATAGAACGGAAGTCTACGTATATGACATTAGTATAAGACGATAGTCTGAGCTTAAGGAGGTAAACGCCTAAAGACCCAACTATAATATGCATAAGGTCGCTTAAGTCAACTTAAGCTCCTGTGCGAATAGATATAAAACATATATCAACAACCATAATGTGCTTTTCGTCAAGTTTCGTTAAATGTCATTTGCTTAAGTAAATAGCCAAACCGAACGCACATTCCATATGAAATCAGCTGTATTTGTATTGTTAAAAACAAATAAATTTAAATGAACAAAGAAAAATAATAAGTTTTTATTTTTAATTTAATTGAAAATGTTAAAAAATTAATTTTCAATATTTTATTTTTGTATCAATTTTTTTTTATTGAATGAAATTTGTGAAAAGTTATAGACCTTTTAACAGAAACTTATCATTTTAATTAATTTACACTTTAAGAACGTTCACTACTTACGGGAGTTTTGGTTCCGGGTCTTCAGGTTGCACATGCCTAAAAGTAGATTACTTAAAAAAATAAGGACCTCTTAAGCCTTTAAATTATATAAAGTTGGCAACATCTACAAACAAATTCATACTAATTCAATATGCATATGTTTTTGTCTATTAAGTAACACATTCATACACAATAGAAAATAAATATTATTTGCTGGCAGAAAACTCATAAATTTTGATCTATTTTATTTCGTTTCGTATTGTAAACTTTTCATTAGTTCATTGCCAATTTAATACATGAAGCTCCACCAGCACCACCAACTTGCAACAACAGAGTACCACAAGCACTTCAAACCACAAACAAACTCACATGTAAACATAAATTTGTAGTAACTAAACTTTGAAAATTTTGCTCCATATTTTTTTACATTCATTGGTTGTGGAATCAAACAAACATACATAATAATCAAACCGAGGAGAAAAACAAGTAAGAGTGCTGTATTCGGCTGTGCCGAATCCAAAATACCCCTTCAACGAGAGTTTGAATATTAAAGGAGTGGGCTTTTTATAGGATCTATAAATTATAGGCCAATCCTTATAAAACCTGACCTCACAGTTAAATAACACAGGGCCGTGAAATTTGGAAAATTCGAAACCATTAGATCGGTTTTCACGATATCTTCGTTTAAAATTTAAAAAAAACCCTGTTTTTCGTCATATTCGAGACGTTCCAACTGCGCGAATAAATCTTTATTTATAAGACCTAAAAGTCCTACCCACTACCTTTAACCCATTTTTCGCCATACCCTTTTTCAATGTTTTATTACTTACAATCTTATTTCGTTATAATCTTCAACATAGATCAACAATAATGCGGCGAAATATGGGTTAAAATAAATGTTTAACCCTTGTAATATCTTGTTCATTCTCTAAAAAATCTTAAATAAAATTTGAAAAATTCCAAGTTTTACGCAACTCTAGTTTTAAAATTGCATAATTTATAAATTGCATAATTTACTTTATCCTCTCCTTAAAATGCTTTCTGTATTACACTCATAGAAAAATGCACCCGCATATTGATGTTTTATGCGTCATCTATGCCACTACAGTGACATTAATTCGATGCCACATTTTGTGTATTAACATTATTTTGATGTTTAAAAAGTGAACTGAGAAGCAAAAATTCCCATATTCCATTTTTTTAAATTATTTAGTTAAATACATACAATTTTCAAAGTAGAATTATTACGAAAACCATATCGGGCATGCTGCTGGTTTCTTCTGTAAACAAAGACCGGAATACAACAAAATTCAAATAAACATGTGAAACCGATAAATAAATAATAATATTCTCTCACTTTGACTTGACTTAAGTCAATCCCAATGACTCAATTTAATGACAGTTTTCATATAATTGAGCCCAATGAGTCCTTTTTCCGATGTTACTAAGTCATCGCACTGAGGACATTCTTAAGCTGACTCCGATTCGTAATATCTTGGATTCCATTCATGACGTTATTTCAATTTTTGAACCTGATGACAATTTGGGCAAGTGATGTTTTGGCTGACATCACAATGATGTAAAGTGTCATGGGGTCAAAAACGAAGACAATTGTCATAGTACTGATGTCAAATCACATCAGCGTTTAACGCTTTTCTATCAGTGCAGGACCCTGTTGCTAAAAATAGTACGTTGGAATGTCTAGCTTGTGCATACATGGAAAAATTGTAGGGAAAATTTGGATTTTTCAAAGTTTTGAGGAGTTATCTAAAAAACATAATGTTAAACATCCCTGCAATGCAAGTAAAATATCCTAATATAGGCTGACTTCCAAAACGTACCAATACAAAGTTTGTATACAGTTTTACTACTGTATTTTAACCATGTACATGTGACAGAGTACAATTCCGTTCGGAAACGGAATTCATTCCGTATTTTAATGCTTCAGAAAATTACGGAAAAACTTTGCGGAATTAAACCATTTTTGTTTTCATGAACGGAATGGGAGTTTTCTGTAGCTTAAAGGCCAAAAAAACTATCAAAATATACTTTCTCCCAAAAAAGAAATATGTTTTCTTTGGTTTTGTACGGAATCATTCCGAACGGAATTGTACTCTGTTCTAATACAAAGCAATTGACGTTTTGGAAGTCAGCCATACTAACCAATATGACTCTGCTTAAATGAAAGAGATTTTTGTGTAGATTATTCATCCAGAAAATATTTAAATTTTGTAGGGTCAAATATTAAGCGAATAAAGCTTCTAGAAAAAAAAAACTAATGATCGTAATAAGCACTCACAATTTAACTAAAAACAATGGAGAGACATCAAGCAACTTTTGGTGTGTTGTCCTGTGTTA
The DNA here is from genome assembly GCA_943735925.1 of Pollenia amentaria. Lineage (NCBI taxonomy): Eukaryota > Metazoa > Arthropoda > Insecta > Diptera > Polleniidae > Pollenia > Pollenia amentaria. The sequence continues at coordinate 201,569,015 of OX031009.1, read as the reverse complement.
TAGATCGTTCATCAAAAAATTAGGTAGAGTGATTTCTTGTATTAAAAAAACAAACTAAATTAGATCAAATTTAAGTTTCGAATAGAAATTTAAAATTAAATGCTTTTTCAATTGCTTTCAGATAGCCGCTTTATATGAGGCCTATGGTAAGTTATGGACCTATTATCACAATATTACATGGTGTTATTTATAGCCACACCCAGTACTTCTCGTTTGTAGTTTCTACCGTTTTTAGTCACATTAGCGATATAGTCCATTTAATCTTAATTTTCTGCCGCTATAAGTAAATTAAAAAAAAGTACAGTCCATTTTTCGTTATATGCACTAGGCCCTTACAAATCAAAAATTAAAAATCGATTTTTTCATTGATTCTTAAGTACTGCATCAACACAAATGTCTACAAAAAGCGTATTTATTAAAAAAAAATCACACACCCCTATCTACAAAAGATTATATGATAAGCGCTAAACGACCTAACTAACACTTGGCATCAGTGTGGCCATTTTGGCATTTTTGAAGCTAAATTTAGCATTAACATTTTTTATTTAGCTGCAATATTTTCATTTTGCACTTGGCATTTTATTTAGCATTTTTGGAAAATGTTTTTAGGTTTTTTAGCATTATTTATTTTAAAAATTTAGACGAATAGTTTAATTGATTTTGCTAAAAAATATTTCATAAATTATTATAAATTTTAACTAAAAATAGTTGTACTCAAAATTAAATTTCGTATGAAAAAGGATAACTCTTATGTTAAGAAACACCTTACATGTCTTGTAAAAAGAAATAAAATATTCAGGGAATATAAGAAATCTCCTCATCATGTTGATTGTAAATATTCTATGCCTTTTGATATAACGATACAAAAGTTCAAGGAAATTTCACTTTGCATTTAGATAAGAATTCTATAGTGTAAATGTTTGAAAAAGTTGTTTGCTCTAAACTGCTGGAAAAATTTATTTTAAAGCTTTAACTTTTCTTTAACTATAAAAAATAAAATTATCTAAAAATTCTGTATATTATATAAACAAACCGTCTAAATTTATCATATATCAGAGGTTTGCAGACCCGCTTAATTTAACATTTAATCTTAACTCCCTGTGCTACATATTTACATATATGTATCACATGCTTTACCAAAATCTTGCCATTTGCTTAAATAATTATAACCATTCATTTCAATTTCGTTCAACAATTATTCACTTAAATGTAATTAGTTTCGAATAAAATTTCATACTGGTAATAAATTTTTAACAAAAGTCTTTAAAATAATTTAGCATTTAAAAAAATCATTTTTAGCAATTTTTGGCCGTGTATAATGGCAGATTTAGCTGTAAAAATTTTTTAGACATGGCCACACTGCTTGGCATAATATGCAACATTTTCTATTACCTGGTAGCTTTCCTACTGTAAAATTTTCCAAATATTAGGTAGGGCCTTTTGTGTCTTAGGTAACGATATACTTTATGAAGTCGTTGATATTTTTTAAAAAAGTTTCAAACGGAGTGACAAAGTTAGTATACCCTCATTCAGCACGATTGATGAAGGGTATAAAAAAAATAAACTATTTTTGAATCCGCACAAAAGTAACAGGGCATTTGGTTACTGATTTTAATTAAATTACAATGAAAATATTTAAGAACGCATCATATTTTACGGCAAATATAAATAGAGGAAAACAAATATTCTCTAAAATGTATTTGCATGGTTGTATTTACATTTTGTATGGATGTTTGGTTAAGGGAACTGGGGAATAAGTAACAATGTATGTTGGAATTCTTATGAAAAAAAATGTAGTTTTAACACATTTTTCATGTTAATCTTTAAAATGTTGTAGCTGGTTATTAGGAAAACTGTAATATAGAACTCAGGAGATGAAAAAATGTACACTTTGTAGGCTTTTGGTAGGTAGGCAAATAATTTGACTCTAAACCTTAAAGCTGGATGGATCCTGGCTCGTTTTACTAACAAGCATGTATTTTGCTAAAGCAGCTTCCTAATTCAATTTTCTGAAAGCAGCAGCCAAAAACCAGAATTTTTTTCTACTGCTGTCAGTTTTTAGCATTATGTTTTCATTTAACAAATTTTCTATGCATTGGTATAACTAAATACTGCCATATGTAGCAGTCGTAATAGTAGGGTTTTTTATTTCCGAGCTTTTTCACTTCCCCGGCAACGAAGTGAACAATCTTTGAATTTCTCAGGGTCCCAGGAATTCCCTCTTAAAATAAAAGTTCTTTAATTTAAGAAACTAATAATGATGTTCGAGGTTTTTAATTATTTCAAAATCTTTAATTTAATATTGTAGGAATTGACTAAAGTTAAAACAGCTTGCCGGTACGCATGTTCTGTAAGTGCTGGTTAACACTCTTCAAGTTTAAGCAGTAAAATCTTGAGCTTTTTGTAGAGAAGGGAAAAGCGAAAGTCAATTCTTTTCTCTCTACCCTGAAAACTCAAGACTTGATGGCTAACAGGTGTGGCCATGTCTACAAAATTTTTACAGCTAAATCTGCCATTAGACAGGGCCAAAAAATGCTAAAAATTATTTTTTAAAATGCTAAAAATAATGCTAAATTTTTTTTTAAAGATTTTTGTTAAAAATTTATTACCAGAATGAAATTTTATTCGAAACTAATTACTTATATTTAAGTAAATAACGAAATTGAAATGAATGGTTATATTTAAGCAAATGACAAGATTTTGGTAAAGCATGTGATACATATAAATATGTGGCACAGGGAGTTAAGATTGAATGTTAAATTTAGCGTGACTGCAAACCTCTGATATATGACAAATTTAGACGGTTTGTTTATATAATATACAAAATTTGTAGATCGTTTTATTTTTTGTAGTTTAAGAAAAGTTGAAGCTTTAAAACAACTTTTTCAAGCATTTACACTATAGAATTTTATTTAAATGCAAAGTGAAATTTCCTTGTACTTTTGTATCGTTATATCAAAGGGCAAATAATATTTACAATCAACATGATGAGGACATTTCTAATATTCCCTGAATGGCGGCATGAAATAACCCCCCAAAATATAACGCCCCAAAAAAAATATGAAATAACCCCCCAAAGTGTGGGGCGTTATTTCATATGCAATAAAACCCCAATTTCAAAAATGAAATAAACCCCCAATGAAATGAAATAACTCCCAAAATCAAAATGAAATAAGTCCCCAATATTTAGGGACTTATTTCATATGAAATAGTTCCCCAATTCCAGAAATGAAATAAGACCCCAATATAATACATATTGTTCAGTTTTGGTTGGGCGCAAAGACTTTTTCCTCTATGGTATAACAAACACCGGCTTCGCTAACTAAGGCTTTTCTGCATAGCCGGCCTTGGGCCGGGCGCAAGGATTTTCTCCTCTATAGTATTCCAAACACCGGCTTCGCTAACTAAAGCTTTAATGCATAGCCGGCCTTCGGCCGGGCGCAAGGATTTTCTCCTCTATAGTATTCCAAACACCGGCTTCGCTTACTAAAGCTTTTCTGCATAGCCTGGCTTCGGCCGGTCGCAAGGATTTTCTCCTCTATAGTATTCCAAACACCGGCTTCGCTAAATAAAGCTTTTCTGCATAGCCGGCCTTCGGCCGGGCGCAAGGATTTTTCCCCTATATTGTATTCCAAACACCGGCTTCGCTAACTAAAGCTTTTCTGCTAACCCGGTCTTCGGTCGGGCACAAGGCATTAGTTAGCGAAGCCGGTGTTTGGAATACTATAGAGGAGAAAATCCTTGCGCCCGGCCGAAGGCCGGCTATGCAGAAAAGCTTTAGTTAGCGAAGCCGGTGTTTGAAATACCATAGAGGATAAAATCATTGCGCCCGGCCGAAGGCCGGCTATGCAGAAAAGCTTAAATTAGCGATTCGGGATTTTCGAATTCGAAATTATAAAGTTCGGGACTTAGAGATTCCGATTTCTGAAATTCAGGACTTAAAAATAATCCCAATTTTTTTAGGATTCTGAAATTATAGTTTTTGATACTTAGTCCCTTTTTTATGTTTGGTAAACGTATGCAGTGAATATAACAAAACACAATTTGTCATCATTATGACTTTTAAAATATGTAATTTAAAAATTAAATAAGTCCCCAAAATATTTTTAGGGACTTATTTCATTTCAGATTTTTGGGGAGTTATTTCATATGAAATAATCCCCCAATTGAAAAAATGAAATAACACCCCAAAAAAAAGAAAAAACCCCCCAAAAATCGTTTTTGTTGTTCTCTGTACAAATTTTTGGGGGGTTATTTCATATTTTTTTGGGGGCGTTATATTTTGGGGGGTTATTTCATGCCGCCTCCCTGAATATTATATTTCTTTTTACAAGACATGTAAAGTGTTTCTTAACATAAGAGTTATCCTTTTTCATACGAAATTTAATTTTGAGTATGTACAACTATTTTTAATCAAAATTTATTATAATTTATAAAATTTCTTTAGCAAAATCAATTAAACTATTCGTCCAAATTTTTAAAATTAATAATGCTAAAAAAGCTAAAAACATTTTCCAAAAATTCTAAATAAAATGCCAAGTGCTAAATCAAAATTTTGCAGCTAAATTAAAATTTTTAATGCTAAATGTAGCTGCAAAAATGGCCACACTGCGGCTAAGACTGTGAACCAGCAATAGTTTTGGTAAAAATTTTTGCGTCGAAAAGATGTGAAACAAAATATTCTATTGTTTCTCGCAAAGTGCGATGAAAGTGTGTCTGCAACTCATGTCTAAGACTACCAATATATTACGTCGTTACTATAGAAATGTCATAATGTGCAAATCGATGCCAATGTGAAATTACAGACGTTGAGCAGTAATGCCAACTTTTTTAGAGCAAAAAGCACTTTAAAATTTAAAAAAGCACTATTTCCAGCAAAAAAAGCGTAAAAAAGCACTAAGCCATTTTTTCAATCGATAATTGAACACAGAAAATGTCACTAAATATTAAAAAAAAAATGGCGACGGCGTTGTTGGAGGAGCTGCTTCGAACATAGCTTTAATTTGGATCATCATAAGTTGAGTTTAAGTTGGGTCATACCACAGTTTTCAAGTAATATTTTCATTTTTTGTATGTTTCATTGGAAAAAATATCACTGCAGACACAAGGTGGTAGAGTGTAATCATTACAGCATGAACTATGTCGACGAAGTTCATATTTAATGTGAGGCATTGCGTTAATAGAGTTCACGGATAATCCGTTTCTAATTTTGGATTTACTGTAGTTCATCGAACTTAATGATCTTCCATTTTCCGCGTTAGAGTATGGAAAACTTTGAATTCTTAATACAAAATTGCACGAAACTAAAAATGGATTTTGTCCTAATGAAACTTTAAGAGCGTTGACTTCTATCCAAAAATATCAGTTCGTTGTTGATTTTTATGCAATTCTTTTTACAAGTTTTCCATTTATAATTCTTAATATTTTCGAAGCAATTTTCTTTAATAAAATGTGTAACGAAAACAAATACATCGTTTTTATTGCTATTAACAACCGATGCGAGATTTACAAATCAAAGCAGGATTGCAGAGTACATGAAACTGAGTACTCTTTCCCAATTTTCTCACCTCTCTCACCAATAAACTCAAGAATTTCTGCAACAAAAATTGCAAGTCTTGACGATTCCTTTGTCGTGAGTTGACTTAATAAATAGTTGGCATACTAAAAGAATGTTTTAACATCTAACAAAATTGTAACTGCATAACTAATTAAAGAAATTGTAGAAAAAACTAAAAATTGAAAAAAGCACTAGAGGCACTAACGTAAAATTGAAAAAGCACCAAGATAGTGCCATTTCTTAGTTTGGCCCTACCCTGCAGATAATATTGGACTACGTGGTCCATTGTGGCTTAAATGGACTACTTACAACATGGTCCAATGTACTGTAGTATGGATCATATTAGACAAATTAACATGAAGTGCTGCCAACAACTGCATGATCTATAGGTATACTATACTATAGTTTACAGTATTACACATTGGTAGCCCTGATGTTGTCCATTATTAATTGTTTATTTAAAAGTGAAACAGGAAAGTTTTTTAAGATTTGTGAAAAAAAATAAAAAAAAAATTAAAAATACCAAGTATATATATATAATAATAGCAATAATGGGTTCCAGTGCACGCCATAAAAGGCGATTAGTGAAAAAGTAGTAAAATGGAGTACTTTTGAAACTAACCCACTTGAGTACTCCATGGAGTAGTTAAGGGACTACTTCGGTGGGTTATATGATCCACTCCTAGGACATCGTTATATTAAATAGACCACCTTTTTACCATATAATTGGAGTAGTTTTGGAGTACTCCTACTCCTTTATGGACTACTATTTACACGCATGTATGGACTAGTCTCGATATCTGCAGGGTAAAGATAAAATTTTGGCGTTTCGAGGCATCAAATATTACCATAAATAGTGTCAAAAGCACTAAGTTGGCATCACTGACGTTGAGTATGCTAGTCACAAATATTGTTGACGGCGACCAAAATTTACTAAGTCTACATTCACACGTTTCATCTTTTGATGCTCAACTCTTGTGTTTTATGGAGAGGGAAGCAAGAAGAAAAGGCGTTGGTACGGAGATGCCTGTACTCGGGCACTACGCCTTGTGTTCTCATTCGCAGGTATATGCACAACAATGGCAGCATGTAAATTTTTTTTTTCTTTGGTTCGCTTTTAAAGTTTTCGTTGTTTTGAAGCAAAAAAAATTTAAACCGGTTGCTGCGTGTGAACATAATGGCATCTTCAAAAGGGAATTGAAAAGAAGTTGAGCATCAAAAGATGAGACGCGTAAATTGAGACTAAACTTAAAAAAATTTTCAACAACGGCGTCGAAAAAACAACCGTTGGGTATATTTAATAACGTATAGTTCTACAATGATTTTTGTTGTTACAATAATACTTTAAAAAAGCATTCGAATATTTTTTTTCAATGACAAAAACCAAATACTTTAAAAATGAAAATACACATAAGGACAGAATACTTTCATTTTGTGTTTTAAAAAATTTTTTACTAATTACCGGAGAAAATTAGTAAATAATAAATTATGCAATCCGCCTATAGCAGAAACCCCCATCGAAATTAAGTTCGTGGCCATAAATCTAACGAAAATATATAAAACATGTAAAGAAGTATCGTCGTTCAAGCCCAATTACAGAATTCAGTAACAAGTATTCTAGAGTGTACCCTATTTGGGGGCCAAGGACAATCTTGGACCCGCCAAAACAAAATTATGTGTTTAAGATTAATGCAAAAGTTCTTTGTTCGGAATATTATTTTGATATTGTAATCTTCAGGAAATTCTTATGCATTAAATTTTCAACCACCACAAGATTTTGACACGGCATATAAGCAATCGTGAAACTTACTGTCGCCCAATTTTACCTCCATACCATAGTTGGGGGTAGTGCACTAAATATTGATTTCAATCAGCATTGGACTATCACTAAATAATAATGCAAAAAGATTAGTTCGCACTATTTTTACCAGCTTTAGTGATGATTAATATTTTTTTTACTAGCCCAGCAAAAACTAACATTGCAAAGTAATGAGTTAAAACCCCAATATAACTACTCTTCACCACTAATACATTGAAATTTTAACTCATTATCATAACACGGTGATGTCATTGGAGGCAAGTACTAATCACCCTCACTTACAAATAGGGAGTTAAATAAGTCATTACCACATTCGCTTACAAATAGGGAGCTAAATAAGTCATTACCATATTCGCTTACAAATAGGGAGTTAAATAAATTTAAATAAAATTTTACTACCCTGCATCAAGGACATATTCATACCCAATAAACCAGAGAACGATATGATTGCAAAAACGTTATGATAGTTTCATGGAAAAACGATATTATAAGGACAGGTACAATTTTAATACTATCGTTTATGATACAAGACCGATATCATATAATATAATTTATATCACCTAGACGATATCGTTATAATATCGTTTGGTTTTGGTACATACCAAAACCAATTAAGTACTTAAATTTTTCATATTCAAATTCATATTCATTTATAACTAATAAAAAAAAAACAAATTGTAAGAACAAATATTTAAATATAAATTTGTATTAGATCTGAATAAATAAAACCTTATATGTATTTTATTATGAATTAATTATAAATTTCGTTAATCAACTCATAAACAAGTGCTTATGTATCAGATTATATGTCAGCCATTACTTAACTTCTTCTATGTAATGCAGATGGTAGTCATTGAAAAGTAAGTTGTTCAGTAATTTCAAGTCATTACCTAGTTTTTGCTGGGATGTTAAATTATGGACCTATTCTCACTATTTTTAATGGGCTTGACACTTTGAACCTGTGTACCAAATATTATTAAAATATCTCCAAAATTGCGACCTGTACTTTGCGCACAAGGTTAACATTGACGGACATTGTTAGATCGATCTTAGAATTGATCCTGAGTCGATTGGTATAGTAAAAGGTCGGCCTAGACAAATATTTTAATGTATTACAAAATCACCTCGAACGCATAATACCATCTCCATGATTGAAGTATGTGTATAAATAGTGGTTGGTGGGAGGCTACATGAAAATGGTGATCTCGAATTCAGGAGATAATTTTAGAAAAGCATCAGTTAAACGGTCTCAGGGCCGATTTTCATACAGACGAGTTTAATTTGTTACTAAATTATAAACTTTGGTTCAATAGAGGGCAGCTTAACGCAATTTTCTGCGTCGGAATTTTAGTAGAATGAAAAATATTGAATTATTAAATTTTCTCATCTTCTCATATGTTTACTTAATATCAACAAAATAATGTTTTTCTTTATATTTTAAGCATTTCTTATTATTTTTTTAAAACTTACAAATACAACTTATATTCTAACTTAATTAACCGAGCAATAACTTAAGCTTTGTTCACACCCATTAAATATTTGATGTCCTACACGTAACCACTAGTTTTATTTAAAAATTTTTTGCTTTTGCAAAACGTTTGCTAAATCAAACATCATTCAACAGTTTCTTAATTGAATTATACAATTATCTTCTTACAAATAAAGATAAGGAAGTCAATAAAAATTTTTAAAACTAAAGGCCTCATTAGTTGTTACTTTCCGTTGCCGTTCTGTTTCGTTCCTTTCTGTAGCAAATATTTTGTAATTACTTTTTCTGTGCAAGGAATCATCTGCTTTTAAAAAGAAAAGCATTGAAAAAACTTTTCGTAAAAAGTAACAAACTATTATTTTGTGTAAAAAAAAATTACAGATTTTTCATATCACAACAAACTAATTCATACACCTTTCGCCGTAACTTAACGTTGAATTCAATTTTCAACAGATTTGTCCGCAACAGAACAGAACGAAAAAGTAAAAACAAACCACAGATACAGACTTTCAATTGAACAGAAACAAAACAGCTGATTCGTAACAGAACAGAACGTACAAACTAATTCTTCCTTACAGCTAAAATTTAATCATTTTGCTGGTCAAGCTTTTTTTTGGTTTTTTTCGTTAAATATTTGTTAGGTCTAAACATACATTTACTACTTCAGGAATCTAACCCGCAACTCTTACACTAACAGATTAGCTCACTACCAACTAGCCTAACAGGATCCCTATTTTCAGTAGTTTTTTCTAATTTTTTTAATTTTGACATAAAAACAAACTTTTCGCTAATCCCACATAAAATCAAATTTACGGGGAATTCCCGAAACGGGAATCCTGGGAGAAAAACTGTAAGTAGTAGTCATCGATTTATATTTTGCTACACTTCTGAATTTATTTCTTAAGCCTAAAGATTTCATTTGTTCTGTTCGTTTTATGGCTTGTAGGCGTAACCCTGTGTTTTCTTTTATTCCTACTTGAAGTTTTGTTAGTTTATTAGGGGCATCACACAGCATCGTCATAGTTTTTATTTCATTTAGAGTTTTGCCCATCTACTTTTAACCAATATTCCATTCCACTTGGCAGTAAAAGACAAAAAAAAAAAAAAAACAAAGCGTTACATTTATTTATCATACGAGTTGGATAAGTTCGTTTGAATTTAATGCAAACATGAACATGTTTCCATTGAAAGGTTTGCGTGCGAGCCATAAAAACCGTATGAACCTGCACTTCTGTCCAATTTCTTTTGATGAGTAGGCGTTTTGTAGCTGGTTAGCTGGCAGTTGTTGTTGGTTGGTATGTGCAAATGATTTTTGTTTCACCCAATAATGTAATTTTCTTACATACACCCTACTTGACACTGTCAGTTTGTCTGTCTGTCTGTCTGTCTGTCTGTCTATCTGCCAGCCTTTAGCCGATGTGGCTTATGTTTTCCGTGTGTGTTTATTTGTGTGTGTGATGACACTAGTGATCTATGGCATATTGAATTAATAATTTATTTCTAATAAATAATAAAATATTACAGTTTGGTATGCTGTGTTCTCTATGGCCATTAAGAAGGTGGACGTTTCATAATTATGACTACAAATAAAGTGGGGGAAAAAATGGTTGGAATCGCAATAATATTTCAAGATAATTTAACTCAATTAATAATCAATGGAAACAGGGTGCCAGGCACAAATCTGGCAGTAAATCTAAGTACAAGGATATAAATAACTCTTGAACTTTTTTCAAATATAAGTTATCATGAAGCCATTTTGTTACTTTACAGATGTTTTTAAGTTCCGATTAAAGACTACATGGAAAAATTCCTGAGGAAAAATTCCAAATTGACAAAGTTCTTGGATTAATAAACTGTGAAATAAAGTAAATTATAGTTCAAACAAATATAAGGAGAACTAAATAAAAAATAAAATGCTTTCGCATCATAAAAAATTTATTTGTTATTAATATTTTCTGACTTTTTTTAGATATTGTATTACAAGAGAATCAATCATCGACTTTTGTTCCAAAATTGTAGTTGAGATATCGGTCAACAATCGCACCTTCGAAAATCATATGAGTATTTCCTTATCCCTTTATGCAAATGATATTTGTTCAGATATATGATGAAAATCGAACGATTCCAAAATGATCGCTTTTAAAAGGTGTGATGATTTTCTAGTGATTTTAAAATCCATTTATGTGCGATAACACTGTGAGACAAATGGTAGAGGTCAGTGATCGGGAAGGGTTCAAAATCGAAACGCGTCCATCGATTTTCATAATCTATGTCTAATTTTGTTTAAAGGTTATGTGACTTTACGTGAAAGTAATAGGACTTGACACTTTTTTACCGTTTTGGATTTTTTATGAATTAAAAATAAAAAAATTTAATTTTTTAGGCAAAAAATAGTTTTTTTCTTCATACATTTATTTATAACTGCGAAACTGTTGCTTATGTAGCGAAATGTTGTATAAACAGATTAAAGGAATTGTAATTCCTAATTTTTAAATTTGTTTCAGCAAAATCGGACTGGTGGTTCTCGAGTTATGCCAAAAAAAGACCACCAAAGGTCACAAATTCCCCTATATGATAGTTACTAACTTCAAATCGATATATCTCGATTCCTAGACTTGACCCAGTGAAACGCCGGGACACGTATAACTTCTTTTTTACCGATATAACATTTCCCGTTGGTTTCATCCCATCCCGATTTTGACTGTCGCATAGTGTAATCAATCCTATCATATTTTGTTCAAAATACAGGGGACAGATTAAGGCATCCGATAAAGATCGAAATTCCAATACAGTTTAAATGGGAATTTCGATTGATATCGAATGCCGTAATTAGGCCCCAGTTGCATTATATAGTATATATATAGTAGTATTCAATTTAAAAGAATATATTTGACACAGAATATAAGAGGAAAATGTAAAAAAAAAAATAAGTTCAAAAGATACGAAAACGATATTTCCTGTTTTACATCGTTTCGTTTTATAGAATCGACTTCTGTCTCATATTTAATTATCAAAGTCACAAAGGTCAAACTCAGTGTCCAATTAAACCTGGGGGGCGTTACCGCGTATTTCATTGTGAAAGAAATTATTTACGACTTCGAACAACTTTGACTGTGTATAATATATATATTGATTTCTATGGTTCCAAGTGGGAACAAAGGGCCGTAACGAACTCCTTCTATCCGTATCTGTCCTGTGGCTATAGTTTTATTCCATACCAGATTTTTCCTGTTTTCTGGTTTGGGATTCTAGAAGCCCTTGATATATCATCATGAGCGATGATTTGAGAAGAAAAGACACAGCTCAGGACCTGCACGTATTTGTAGTGATATAGTACGACTTTTGTACTACTTATTTTCGAATAAACGGAAGTTATTATACTTTACTAAAAACAAAAAAATTCTTTTTTGAACAGCAACTCTCTACTACGGACAATAATTTCCCCATTTGTTCGTTAATAAAACTCTGCCAACTCTTTAAACTAGTACGAAAATCGTAAAACACAGTACACATTGGTCGAACTTATTAATGATTTCTTTCGAATCAAAATACGTGGGGTGCTTTAAGTTCAAACTTATTTATACACGCAGAGAAAAAATATGTTTCATTATGGTCACCTCCAAAAAAACAATTTTTAACGAAAATTTTAAATCATATGGTGAATTTTAACATGGTATTGTCACCGGCAACCATATTATGGTTAAATTAGATCTTCATCACCAAGCCACAACCATATTATGGTGGAGTCTATACGTGTTATGGTTAAATAAAACAATAATTTGATTTTTTAATTAATAATAGTATTCTCCTCTTTTCTAAGAGCAACATGCTATGGTTAAAAAACAACCATGCTATTATAAGTGTTAAGCATATCTTTGTTATGACTAAAGATGGCATGTTCGAAGGCAACCATAGGGAGGTTGTGGGTTCTTGATGAAGGACTAATTTAACCATAATATGGTTACCGGGGACAATAACATGGTTAAATTAAATATAATGTTTAAAAATTTTCTTTAAAAATAGTTTGGCTGGAAGTGAACTTATTGAAACATGTGTTTTCTCTGGGTGTACGACGTTAAACTAATTTTGGCTTTTAAAATTAGTCACCATTTTCGTAAACTGGATTTTCGTATATAAAGAAAAATCAAAATCATTTTTAGATACCTTTAAAACGTTCCTTATCCTTTAAAAACGTCCAGAATTAACCCATATAAAACCCTTTTCTAAAATCACTTAAAGGAATACAAATTTCATATAGATGAAGATATCTAAAAAATATTCGGCACGAAGAACTTTTATATGAATTTTAAACTCAATTACATAATTTTCTTCTGGCAGATTTATGATTGCCCATTAGTCTAATATTTGGGGAGGTGCTTAAAGGTCTATCTCGGGTGCAAAGGAGTGCGTTGAAGCTCATCAATGACAGCAGCTCTATTGACTGATTGGAGCATCGTCGGAATGTGGGTTGTTCGACATTTTTCTGTCAATATTACCACTGTAAGTGTTTAACTGAGATGGGCGAACTCATCCCTGAGACGCAGGTGCATGCCCGTAGTACTGGCCTTTCCAGCAGATCACATTCGTTCGTTGTCGACTGTCCAGTGTATCGCACAACGCAAAATTCGTTCCTCGATCGAACTGGCCGTATGTGGAATAGACTACCGGCAGAAGTCTTCCCAGTAGGCTACAATTTGGAAAAATTCAAATTAAATGTCCACAAACACACTGCCTCTTTCCTTCTCCTTATAATCTATTTTCCTAATACCAACACAATGCATTGCATTAGTAGGAGCATCTCCTGAGTGTTGGCTCAAAGTAAAAAATAGGGTATATTTGCAAACAAATTTTCTTATATACTTCTTATGTTTTTTTTTTTAACAGATGATCCAGTGTTATCAATGCCAAAATAGCTTAAAATAACAAATCCAGCACGTTGCAGATAGACGCAAGCAGTTTGGCGCTTTTGATTTGTCGATTCAAAGTAAAGAGAAGCACATTGGCCCTCATAAGAAATGAGGATTGGCCCTTTCGACGTAGAAGCATCGATATGTTCTGGTATTTTGCTGCTTTGATTAGTCAAGCATTGCTTATATATGTTCCTCTAACTCCCACTGGAGCATAGGGCGCCAAGGCGATTCGTTAGCAGATTATATTTCAGAAAAGTGGGTTGCTGGCCCTCCTTTCTTAGATTGGTGATAGGGCTGCTATCTTCGTGTCCAATCCCACGATGCAGTCATGCTTCAGCAAATATTCATGTAAATTGCCTACTTGCCTGAGACGTTAAGATGTACTTTAACCATTCAGGCTACATGACTGGGCGCCTTCTCACTTTAGCTAGCTCTCAGAGGAATCTGGAAAGCCATTGCCCGGGAAATACTTGGTCTAGGACCAGAAGTAGTGAGTTGCTTGGACAGTCAAACAGAGGAATCGTTACTGGTCACTCCCAAGTGAATGACAGTCAGAAAACTTTCCGCACTACGTGCACCTATGCTGAAAGTCCCATTGCTTGATCATGCTTTTCAGTTTCGTAAAGAATTTTCATATATGATAAATTATAAACTAAAAAGATTATTTTTACAAAACAGTTTCGCAAACCTGCACTTGTGTCCTTGACTGGATTTTTTTCTTTTATATAACACACTAATTTTTTAAATATATGAATCATATATGTGGAATTCAAACAAAAATCGAAATAATACTCATACACTTATTTAATACAACCCTGATCTATAGAAATGTCAATCATGTGAGTTCACAAGAAAAAAAAGCTGCAAACAAACTTTAATTTGCAAAAATATAATGAGTCATTTGAAGGCCATTAAACAAAACAAACGAAACCAAAAAAGAAAATTACAGCAACATTATTAATCAAACAAATTAAATGGGTAATTTTTCATTTTACCCCAAAGAGATTAATTCAAGCGCAGACTGCTCACACAAACTCTGGAGGTGATTTTTAGTAAAACATATAAACTGTTTTTATCAATAGTGAAAGAATAGTAGTATTTGGTTGTCTAATGGTGCCGGCAAAGAAAAAAAAAACACAAGACATTAGAACAAAAAAAACAGCTATAAAAAATAAACCGCAGGAAAATTCATACCAACACATCAGAAACTCAGCACGTAAATTATGTGTGTTCCTTGTGGCGTTGAATATTAATTGCAATAGTTATTATTTTGCCTTAAAATCCACATACACACAACACATACGAGTATTTAACCAAAATATACCGATATGGCAAGTTTGCTAAAATAAAAGTTTATTCATTCAATACCAGGAATATTAAAACTTTATTTTACTTTTGTTGCTAAATAGCGAAGCAGCTGTTTGAGAGCTTTAAACATTTTAACATTTATGCTGGTTTTAGCACTTTAAGACCGCGGAAAGCGGGCTGCCAGCCAGTTTGGGCATTTTGGCTAACTGCACGCATGTGCATGTTTTTTTTTCTATTATTTTGTTTTTGTAAAAGGATAGAAAAAATCAGACAGTTAGAAGGTAAAAGAATTCTTTTGCATAATATTATATGAAGCAGCCAGTTATTTGAAATATATTTAGTGACTGTATAACAGTAGGCTGGCTGGCTGGTAGTCTGGTGGTTTTGTTGGTTAACCGCCAAAACCGCATGCTGCTGCATATTTAAATATGCTGCTGGAAACACATTTAAATACTTGACTGTGGTGGCAGCAAGCAGCCACATGAAAAGAAAACCATTGTATCCTGGCATTAGGAAGCATCAGCTCATGATTCATATCAAACTTTCCTGAGCTTGTGCGTTTAGTGGCAAAGTTTTAAAGTTGCAACAAAGGTGATGCTGATGTTGCTGTTGCCGTGGATTTTGTTCTTTTTTATGGCTGGTGATATAAAAAGTTTGGTTAACGGTAATATTGTATGATAAGCGTTTATAATTATTGATATGTTGGTAACATATTTATAGAATATAGAAATCGTAAGTAGCAGAGGCAGGCAGGCAGACAAGCAAAACTTTTGCAGGGATTTAAAGTAATGGAAAAATATATATTTTCTTTGCAAGAAAATTAAAAAAAAAATACAAATTTTTATAAAGGAACTTAATAACCTTAAATATCAAGCGAAAATAATTTTTTCGACTTACCTAAAAATACAATACACAAATTTTAACAGCATAAATAAAAAAGAAAGCATAGTCGGTCAAGCCCGATCATATGAAACCCTAAACCACAGTTTATACAGCCAAGTTGAAGAGGTTATACCCTATGATTCCATGGATACCATGGTCTTAGTCATGGACCTAGCAAAATAAAAATAAAATTATTAAGAATCATATAATAGGTATTTGTGCTGAATGTTTTCTAGATAGCAACATTTATATAAGATTTGATTGTCTTAAAGCGATTGTAGAGAGGCAGTTAATATTGGACGTATGCTCAGTTCTCTACCCACCTTTACAAAATTTTGCCATAATAAAGTAGCTCTATTAAACTTATCGTTGCCGCATTTTATATCTATAACAACATTATATGAAAGTTATGACATTGAAATCTATTTTCGGTAGTAGAACTTGTATGGGAGGTATGGTCAAATACTGACCGATTTCAATAAAATAAGGTAAGAATATTATGATTGCAATAAGATAAGTTAGGGCCAAATTTTATCTTAACCCATATCGTCCCAATGTTCGATTTTTCGAACAGTAAATTTAATGCTTTTTTGGATTTTTTTTTTCTCATTTTAGGTAAGACTAAGAACTTATTTTTTTAAATGATTATATAGTGTAAGGGGTTAGCTACAAATATAAAAATAAAAGTTCTTGCCCTCGTCAATCCCCCCTTTTATAATAGGGGCGAAGAAAAAACCTTAATTTTAGCATAATTTTAAAAACTGAAAAATATGTATAAAATATAAAAAAATAAAAAAAAAGTAAATGTAGTTAAATTTTAAAACGATTCAACTTCTTACAACAGCAAGCAAATGTTTTTGTTTTTCACTTGTATTTTTGTAATGTGACTTTAAAAAGTAGTGTTCGACTTGTCGAACACTGGGCACTATTTAGCACTTTTGTTATTTTTTTTAGAAAAGGTTGCGTATTACCATTTGTAGCTAATTCACGAATTTGAATTAACAGAAATAAAGTTATCGTGTTTTCATAGTGCTGCCACATTCTTTTTTAAACATGAATAAAGAAAAATAGACATATGGTGGCATTTTTGTGCTTTTAAATTTTTATAATAAGGGGATTTACATATTACATTATTATGTACGTCTGCATTCAATTCAATATCTCACTTTGTATTGAGACTTGAACGCGTTCAGTGTAAACTTTAGAGTGAAAAAATTTTATTATAAAACTTTTGAATAATGAATAAACAGTCGGGATCAAAACGTGCTCTTACAAAATATGAGCTGGAGGCAATAATTGATACCTGGAGTGATGAGGAGGCAGATCTAGACAAAATTTGCATTATACCTCCTGATAAAGCGGATGAAAATACAGACGAAGAAGATTTTGATGATGACTTGATTCCATATGGTGATGTAAGTAGCTTATAACTGAAATTATATTATATACATATTGCAACAGTTTCGTCAATAGTCAGATGATATATTGGAATGCGCTGGGACTTTTGAGGTGGAAGCCACTAGAAAAGCTTCAGGAGAACCTTATGAGTTCAATGAAATTAGTATTGACGATGATGTCAACATTCTCCCAATGGCTCCCTCAACATCGTCTACTGTTACTCAACCGTCAAAAAGAAGACGAATTGAAACTCAGCTACAAGAAAATAAAAAGTATACAAAATTATCAGATTTTGATAAGCCGAAGTGGACACAAAGGAGAAATCTCGAAGGCAAGTTTGAATATGATATTTCGCCAATAAACGAACCACTCGATGATGTGAAAAAGAAACTGATCGATAGATTAAGCGGAAAAACGCCGCAAGATTTATTTAGTCTATTTTTTGATGATGAGGTTTTAGATATGATAATCAGGGAAACAAATCGCTACGCTCAGCAGCAGAATTCTAATTTTGTTTTAGATAACATTATGTTACAACGCTTTCTAGGCATTTTGGTATTGTCTGGATATCACACTGTGCCTGCAGCACGCGATTATTGGTCAAGTCACCCTACATTAGGCGTTCCTGCTGTGAAGTTATGTATGCCAAGAAACAAGTTCTTGGACATTAAAAAATTTATTCACTTCAGTAATAATTTAAATTTAGGCAAGAACGACAAAATGGCCAAGGTATTGTTCAATTCTCTCGAAATAATTATTTTATATTTATTATATTTATTTATTTCATAAAACACAATTTACGTCCTTTGTACGAGATTATCAACAAAAAGTTTATGCAATTCGGAATTTGGGAGGAAGATTTGTCGGTTGATGAGCAAATGGTACCATATTTTGGACGACATTCCTGCAAAATGTTTGTACGCGGTAAGCCAATTCGTTTCGGTTATAAACTATGGTGCCTATGCTCGGCAAATGGATACCTTTATAACTGCATACCCTATGCTGGATCGGCAGACAACTACAACAAAGAAGTTGGCTTAGGAGCCGATGTGGTTCTTCGGTTGTTAGATAATATAGAATTTGCAGATAGGCATACCGTGTATTTTGACAACTTTTTTACTTCCTACTACCTCATGTGCCTTCTGACTGAAAGAAGATTGTGTGCAACAGGTACTGTGCGGGCAAATAGAATCGGGGGAGCGATGCTTAAAACCGGAAAAAGTTTGGAAAGAGGCGATCATGATTTCCAGTTTGACAACAACAATAAAATTTTAATTTGCCGCTGGCAGGACAATAAAGAAGTAACAGTGGCCACCAATTTTGATCAGCTCTATCCCACTGTGCCAGTAAAAAGATGGAAAAAGAAAAAAAAAATGTGATGGCAGAACAATAGAACACGGTCGCTTTGTAAATTATAACCAACCTCTACTATTGAAAAACTACAACAAAGGAATGGGAGGAGTGGATTTGCATGACAATGCTGTACAAAATTATAGTGTTGCAATTCGAGCAAAGAAGTGGTATTGGCCTTTATGGATCGCTACTCTAAATTCTTCATTGGTAAATGCTTGGAAACTGGACTGTTTCCGTCGTCGTTACCAAAACAAAAGTATAAAATCTCAGAAGGAATTTCGAGTAGAACTTGCGTATTCATTAATGGTGAAACAGCAAGATATTGATTCAACGAGTGATGACAATGCTGGTGACTCAGAAAGACCTTCAGTAAAAAGTCTTCCTATAAGAAAAAGTAAGCATCTTATAGTTAAAATAGAGCAAAATAAGAAATGGAGATGTAAACACTGTCATAAACCAAGCTCTTTTTTATGCAAAAAATGCAATATTGCGCTTCATACACATTGTTTTGAAGCATTTCATGAAGGAAAGTAATAAATATTTGTATTCTTAATATATGTCTTGTCCTATTTTTCTCTTAATAAATAATATGAATTAGTTTGAGTTTATCAAAAAATTTGTTTTTCTTTATTTACATTATATGGGAACAAAATAACAAAATGCTAAATAGTGCCCAATGTTCGATTAATCGAACACCATTTTTCTCACAAACAAAAAATCTAAAAAAAAATTGGACTTCAGATTAGTATTTTCTTATCCCAAATTATCAATCAACTACCAAGTTTTATAAAGTTAATCGAAAAAAAAAATCTCTGGGACGATATGGGTTAATACCAACATAAAAATATAGTTTATTGGCTCAAATACTCTAATCCGGAAAAAAGTTTGTATGGGCTCCATGTGAAATTATCAACCAATTCTCACCATTTTCAACAGGCTTTGTCCTTTGCGCCCACAAAGTTTAAATGGACAGACAACCAATCACGCAGCCAGCCGGACGGACGGACTTCATTAGATCGACTAGGAAAGCGATTCTGAGTCGAGCAGTATACTTAGAGGTGGGTCCAGTTTCTTGGCTCTAACTTGTTTTTTAGTATTACACACATCACCCGAACGCTTAATACCCTCTCCACTATTGTTATGTTGGTAGTATTAGGCAAAACGAGTTATTAAAGAAAAATGTCCTAAAACTTTTTTTTTACAAAACTTTACAAAAAAATAGCACATTTTACGAACATTTTTTGCAAATCTACTTAAAATAGCAAACTTTATGAAACTCTGCTTAAAACAGCAAATTTACTAAATATGGCAAATTTTAAGCAAATCTACTTAAAATAGAAAATTTTACGAAAATTTAGTAATAATAGCAAATTTTATGGAAATTTACTAAAAAAAACCAATTTTATGATATTCTGCTTAAAATAGCAAATTTCATGATTATCGACTTAAAATAACAAATTCTGCAAAAATTTACTTGTAATAGCAAGTTTTATGAAAATTTATTAATAATAGCAAATTTTTAGAAAATCTTATTAAAAATAGCCAATATTATGAAAATCTACTTACAATAGCACATATTACGAAAATTTATAAAATAATAGCAAATGTTATGAAAATCAACTAAAAATAGCAAATTTTACAAAAATTTACTAAGAATAGCAAATTTTAGGAAAATTTACTTAAAATAGCAAATTTTATTAAAATCGCATTAATAGCAAATTCTACGAAAATTTACTAAAAATAGCACATTTTACAAAAATTTTCTAATCATAGCAAATTTTATGCAAATCGACTTATACGTAGGAAAAACTTTTTAAATTTTGGTAATAGGTAGTAGTTATTTCATACGTTACCTGGTAAGTAGTTGTCATTACAATTGTCATTATTCTGAAAACCTCAATAAGTACTTGCTAGTAATGACCTCAGTAAAAACTTTTCACTACTATTATTTTCAGTTATGAATATTTGCTTACTAATAATCAGCTAAATAACTACTTATTAGTTGCCTTGTTTTCAATACTGAATATTTACTTACTGGTAACTAGCTCCATAACTACTGATTAGGTCTATTAACTAGCGTAAATTTAATAAAAACTAGTTATTTTTTGACTTCTAGTAAGTATATTGTAAGTACTTACAATTCAACTTACTGGTAGTTAAAAAATAACTAGATATTTTGTGACTTCTAGTAAGTGTATTCTAACTACTGAATTCTGTGGACAACTCGAACAAAAATAGGTAGTTATTCAGCCGAAAAATAAGTAGTGTTTATATATCTCCAACATTACTTGCTAACTTACTAGGTAAGTAAAGTGTTTGCTGGGCAATAGCAAATTCTTGTAATAGCAAGTTTTATGAAAATTTAATAAGAATATCAACTATTAAGAAATTTTACGGAAATTGCAAATTTTACAAATATTTACTAATAAGAGCAAATTTAACGAAAATTTATAAAAATTGTAAATTTGACGAGAATTCTATAAAAAATAAAAATTCTTACAAAACTTTATTAAAAATAGAGAATTTTTTATATATATTTACTCTCAACAGTCAATTTTACAAAAATTTACGCTGACATTAAGGGTTAACAAGTCAATTTTACGAAATATTGCAAACTTCATCAATTTATGAAAAATTGTCATATTTTAATCGAATTTTTTTTAAAGAATTCTCTATAAACAATCAATTTTTTGTAAATTACTAAATTGATTAGTATCTAAAAAGCTCGAATAAAAACCGTACCTTAAGCTAAAGTGAGCGATAAGTTAATGGAAGGTCAATCCTACTTGGTAGCTTAAAGTTAATTTATAATAATGGAACACTTTTCATACGGCCGATGAAACCCTCCTGCTTTTAGCTTTCGGCAAGTTGTGAAAACGGGCACTAAAATAGTAATATAATCGAAAATTTACTAAAAAGTCTGGTTGAAAAATTCAAAGAACTTAGAGCCATATGTATACTGTCGTTGCTGCTACCTTCACTGTTTCTTAGTATTAAAATTTTAAGTGTAGAAAATTGTTAATCTTTATTTGCTACAGTTATATATACAATAAAGAAGAGTAGCTATAATAATAGTCTAACAATACGTTTAGAACAGCAGTAACAATAGCAAAAAATGCACAATAAAGTAGCAATAGAAGTAGCACATAATGAAGCAATAAAGTTGTATACACAGAAAAAATTATAAATTTTCTCCAATCACCCAATTTATACCAAATTCTTAAAGCAAGCAAACAACTGGTTGATTTTGCTCCTATTGCCAAAATGATTATATTGATTACTAAAAATTGTAAAATTGTGAATATTTTTTTTCAATAAATGATATTTTTAATTTTAATTAAAAAAAGGATCAACAAACTTTGCCTTTTCAAAGAATGTGTTAATTTATTTAATTAAATATTGACAATTCCAACAACAACAATTCTACATGCTTAAATTATTTTATTTTAAACGAAAAAAGTCAATGAAGAATTTTTGTTATTTAATTAAAATTTTAATTGAAAATTTATTTTAAAACAACTAAAATGTTAATTAAATCAAAATTAAATTTTTAATTTTCTTTCAACAAAGAAAAAAAATTGATTCAATTATCACGTTAATTAAATTTAAATAATTTTTAAACCATTTTTTTAATTGATAAAACACTTTTTTTCTGTGTACGAGCACACAAAAAAAATTATATTTAATTATAAATTATTATTCAATTCAAAGAAAAAAGTTGTTTATCAATTAAAGAAATGGCTTAAAAAGTATTTAAATTAAATTAACGTGATAATTGAATCAATTATTTTTTTAGTTGAAAGAAAATTAAAAATATAATTTTGATTTAATTAATATTTAAGTTGTTTTGAAATACATTTTTAATTAAAATATTTATATTCAACATTTTTTATTTTTCGAATTTATTCTATGAGTTAAATTTCAGTTATGTATTTTATAAAGCTTTTTTTTTTTTGTAATAGTTATATTCCTTAAATTTTTAGGAATGACTTTATACACTACCAGACTATTATATTGTATTTTCTTGTTACATTTGACCTTAGCTTTCCGTTGGATAGCAATGAAGTATATTGTATTTAAAGAAAAATTTACAATTATTAGACACCAGCAGAATGTAATGCACTTTCTGTAGAGAAAAATTTACAAGATAATAGTCTGGTAGTGTATAAAGTCATTCCTAAAAATTTAAGGAACATACATAACTGAAATTTAACTCATAGAATAAATTCTAAAAATAAAAAATGTGGAATATAATAAAGTTGCTTATAAAAAGAAAAATTCCCAATTTTTATTTGTTAAAATATTTATTAAATATCAAAAAATATTAATTGACTTCTTCGTTTAAAATAAGATAATTTAAATTTGTAAAATTGTTGTTGGGAATTGTCAATATTTAATTAAATAAATTTACACATTGTTTGAAATGGCAAGATTTTTAATTTTTCTAATTTGAATTCAAAATATCAAATATTGAAAAGAAAAATATTCACAATTTTATAACTTTTAGTAATCAATATAATCATTATGGTAATAGGGAAAAAATAACAACTAGTTTGCTTGATATTATGAATTTGGTATACAATTTGTAATTTTCTGTGTTGAATTATCGTATAAGAAAGCCAACCCAATTGTTTTACAAACGTCTGATACGGAAAACACTTCTTTCCAAAAATGCCCAATTTATCAACCATTTTTTTACGTTGAACTAATAATTTTGACTACTTTATTTGCCACCTGGACTATTTCTCTTTATATGCAAAAATAGTTGAAGTAGAAATAAAAAAATACATTGCAAAAAAGAAGAATTTCTGCATCATTCGTTTTGTCTTCTTACCTGCGATTTGAAGTTAGTATCGATTTGAATTTAGTACTATCGTATAGGGGAATTTATCACGTTTTAGGCCTTGTTGTTTGACATAGCTCGACAACCACTAGCCCAATTTAGTTGAAATAAATTTTAAAAAATTAAGAATTACAATTCCCTTAATCTGTTCATATATTGTTTTCCTATCCAAGTAACACTTTCGAAGTTAAAAATGAATGTATGAAGGGAAAAAATTATTTTTTGCCTAAAAATTTAAATTTTTTTTTTTAAAAATACATAAAAAATCCAAAATGGAAAAAAGTTTCAAGTCTAGTTATTTTTTCGCAAAGTCACATAACCTATGAGCAAAATGAGACAAAGATCATAAAAATCGATGCACGCGTTTCGCTTTTATTCGCATTTGAGTAAAGGTATGAATTTCAAAAATCAGTTATAGCCACCACCCTTAAAATAAAAATAAAAATATAAATTAAAAAATTATCATGCAAAAAAAAACTTTATTTATAAAAACTTAATGAAAATAAAATAATATGCAATTAATACGCAATTATAATATGCATAAAAACAAAATTTAGAACATTTTTTCAATTATTGGCAATATCCATCCTTGTAGAAGTTGACGCTTGTGGTTCTGATGATCTTGTTTTCTTCGTAGGTTGTTCATATTCATGGTCTGAGTCTGTATCGTCATCCGAGATACACATACTATTCAAGGGCGTGTTTCTTTCACTGTGTCCACCAATTTCAATGTCTTCATCTTCGGTGCTTTCTTCAAACTGCATAATTGTGGAACTCCACCAACAAACCTCCGCAAGCAATGCATCCAATTTTTTGCTTTTGAACCGCTTTTCAAATGGCATGGTCACCTGGTGGAACCTCTCTCCTTGTTCGTCTGATTCCTCAGGTGATTGTGCCAAAAAAGTATCGAGGTGGTGGTGCAAGAAATGCAATTTCAGCGTCATGGATGCACCGATTTTTTCGAAATAAAACAGCAACCTGTCCACTCGTTGCTGTATCTCTTCTCGCTGGACACGGTTCTTTCCTAGAACGCCTTCTATTACTTCTTTCAATGCGTTCCATGCATGTTGGTGGTCGTGATGCTCTGAAAGCAAATGTGTGAAAGAATCACTTTTGATCAATTTCCGAATATCAGGTCCATTGAGAATACCTGTTTTAAATACATAAGAAAAACGAAAAAATTATTGGTAATGCGAATGTATAGAAATTAACAAATTTAGATATGACAATATTGAAATACAGAGTACGATACGTACCGTTTTAAATTTTCTCATCACTGAGTTTCGGAAAGATGGATTTCAAACAGTCAAAGGCGCCGTTAACTTTTTTGACCACCACTTCAACGAATTTCCCAGCTATTCCCAGTTTCATGTGGAGCGGTGGCAACAAAATATCATCCAGGTCCTTTATCATATGTTCATTGCGTAATTTTAATTGTTTGTTGAGCTCGGGAGTTCTTCCTTTCCAATCTTTACATTGATATTGATTTCCTTTGTATCGTGAATCCCAATTACAAAGGAAGCAGAAGTATTTTGGATATCCGCCCTTTTCTATAATCCCTTGTAGTATGTTGACCACCTTTAGATCGCAACAAATGTTCCATTTGTGTTCATCGTATTTGATTTTCTTCAAAATTTCGCCCAATGCTTCATACGTTTCCTTCATAGTTGTGCTGAATCCCAATGGAATGCATGGTTTTTTATTTTTTTTGTGCAGCAGCACAGCCTTCAAACTAGTAACTGAACCATCGATGAATAAACGCCAGTCGCCAGCGATATAATCCATTCCCAATTTTTTCACTAAACCTGGGATATCATGGCAGTACGTGAACGTATTTGCTTCGTCAACGGAATAAAATTTCTGAAAATCAGCTTGGCGTTGTCGGTATGATGTTGCGCTGACATTTTGCTGTGTGAGTTTTCTTCTCTTCAAAAATGATGTCGATTTCGATTTGTGGTAGCGGTTGTGGTGCACTATTTTCAATATCGGGTATCCAATCAGCATCATCCAAATCGGTCGGATTGGTGAAAACGGTTTCGGCTAGCAGGGACACAGTATCCGCACTCGGAGGTTTAGGTGCATCGGTATCAGCAGGGCGTTGCACTGGAAGTGTGGCAGTAAATGCAGCAGTGTATACTTTTGTTTTCAATTGTTGTCTGTTTAATCCAGGACGAAAATTTATGCATGCATAGCACCTGGATTCATCATATCCAGTTGTGTCTTCCACCCAAATTACTGGCTTCATAAAAGATAACTTTCTACTTTTTCCGTGAATCCATTTTAGAAGAGTAGTATAACAACTGTTGCACACTGTGTTCGGCGTAAAATTTGCACCACTTAAATCTGCTTCATCGAAATAATTACAATACGCGGTTTTGAATTGCTCAGTAAACAAATTTTTTCGATCTTTTTTCTGTATTTTTCGGACGATATGACCACAAACGTAACAATATTCATCCAAATATGGGCACTTGTTGTTTTCCATATTGATATATTTTATGTTTTGTTGTTATTCACTTTTAAAAAACTGGAGAAAAATCACTTTTACTGTTCGCGTTCGTCGGCACTGGCTGAATGCCAAAAATCGATCAATGCACACCTATAAATACTACGTATTTTTGAATATTTTACTGCCAGGTACTTATAAATGGGCGCATATTTTAAGGGCGGCTGGCTATATACCTGATTCAGCACTTGTACGTTTCAAACTGTGCAAAACTTTCCAAATAATGACCACCCTTAAATGTGGGTGCAATTTCTGTAAAAAAATCATATAGGTAGCCACCGGAAAAACCCAAATAATAAAAAGGTCCACTTTCCGTTTAATTGTCCACGTACATTTATTACCGCAATCATAAAAATCAAATAACCTTTTGTTTATTCCTTTTTTTTAATTCTCAGAATCATGAAAAAGGTGTCAATGTTTTCTCCAAATAATGTTGTGCATATCTCGAGCAAATTTTTGAAATTCATACATTTACTCAATTGCGAATAAAAGCGAAACGCGTGCATCGATTTTTATGATCTTTGTCTCATTTTGCTCATAGGTTATGTGACTTTGCGAAAAAATAACTAGACTTGAAACTTTTTTCCATTTTGGATTTTTTATGTATTTTTAAAAAAAAAAATTTAAATTTTTAGGCAAAAAATAATTTTTTCCCTTCATACATTCATTTTTAACTTCGAAAGTGTTACTTGGATAGGAAAACAATATATGAACAGATTAAGGGAATTGTAATTCTTAATTTTTTAAAATTTATTTCAACTAAATTGGGCTAGTGGTTGTCGAGCTATGTCAAACAACAGGGCCTAAAACGTGATAAATTCCCCTATACGATAGTACTAACTTCAAATCGATACTAACTTCAAATCGCAGGTAAGAAGACAAAACGAATGATGCAGAAATTCTTCTTTTTGGGTCTAATTTCACATACAGTTCACAGAATTGAGTTGGCAAATCATGTGTTGTACTGTGTTATGCTTAATTATTGTTGCCCCATTTCGAATACAATTTTTCAACATTTGGCAATAGTAATAATATTTAAACAACAACAAAACATTTTAATGCTATTGCTGTTATTACAGAATAATTCTTGAAGCAGTAGTTACAGGTAAGGCAATAAAACTGGTAGTAATTGTAGCATTTTAAAAACTGAAATTTATATACTGTGAAAGAAAGCTCCCGCAATTTTTTCCGCTGACGGGAGATGCCCATTTTTGCGATCATTGGTCTTAATGCGCCAAGAGGGAACTAAGCGAGGAATGGGACTTCAAAAATTTAGGAGCTTTCTGGCAAAATAATATTTTTTTACATTAATTTACAGAAAAAATTATTAATTTTCTCCAATCACCAAATTTATACCAAATTCATAATCAAGCAAACAATTTGTTGATTTTTCACCTATTACCAAAATGATTATATTGATTTCTAAAAATTGTAAAATTGTGAATATTTTTTTTGCAATAAATGATATATTTAATTTTAATAAATAAAATGATCAAAAAACTTTGCCATTACAAACAATGTTTGAATTTATTTAATTAAATATTGACAATTCCCAACAACAATTCTACATGTTTAAATTATTTTATTTTAAACGAAAGAAGTCATTTAAGATTTTTTGTTATTTAATTAAAATTTTAATTGAAAATGTAATTCAAAACAACTAAAATGTTAATTAAATCAAAATTAAATTTTTAATTTTCTTTCAACTACAAAAATAATTGATTCAATTATCACATTTATTAAATTTAAATACTTTTAAAACTATTTTGTTAATTGATAAAAAACTTTTTTCTGTGTAGAGATTTTGGGTATCTTATAAATATATAAATACGGGAACACTTTTTTTGTACTTGATATTCAGTACCTTATCGTCCACCGAATTTATTTATTTTATTTTATTTATTTATTTATTTAATTTGTGTTTCTGTGCTACAAGATTTAAAATCTTATTATTATCGCACAGAATTATTACAATGTTAATAAGCATAATTATTACAATAAAAAAAAAAAAAAAAAAAAATATTATATAATTTAAAATAATGTTATAATAAGAAACAAAAAAATAATAAAAGATTATAAAAAATTATGAAAAATTATGAAAAAAAATAAATAAATTGGCAAGAGCAATACAAGCATACTTTATACAATTATAAGACAAATTAAAAACAATTATGATTAATTGTAATGTTTAAAAATTTCTTTTTTGAATTGCAAAGCGTTACTAATAAATTGTAGATTTGGCGGTAGCTCGTTCCAAAGACGTATAGCAAAAATATAAAAATGATGTTCAGAGAAAGAGGTTCTATATCTGATTTGTATCATATCATTATATCTTCTAGATCGAGTAGGGACTAATCTGTTAAATAAGTATTTTGGTTCACATGTAAAAAGAATTTTATGAAAAAGTAACAAAGTTCTTATCTCCAAAAGATCAATAATGTTAACCCCAAAAAGACGTTTCTCAAATGCTGAGATATGATCATATTTTCTTAAGTTGAAAACATATCTTAATATGGAGTTATAAGTCACGGTAAGTTTTTTCTTAGTAGTAGAATCAAGGTTGGCAAACACTTCACATCCATACAACAAAGTAGGTATAAGATAGGTTTTGGCAAGCAAAATACGAATATTGAGTGGGGTAAGGTATTGAGTAGTCCAAAGTGTACGTATCATGGAGTAGGTTTTTCCGGCTGCGGCATTAATATGATCAGACCATGAAAGAGTATTATTAAAGATGATACCCAAATTTTTGGTTGAGTTTACAACTTGAATTGGTTGATTATTAATAGATACTGTTGGTTCAGTAATCAAGTTTACTGACTTACGGGTTATAATTAGGCATTTCGATTTAGATGGATTAATGCAGAGTCCATTAGCTGTTGCCCAAGTGTGTACATTAGCCAGATCTGCATTCAATTTATCCACGCAAGTAGTAATTTGATCTATTTTACTATTTATATATATCTGCACATCGTCCGCATACAAATGAATTCTGCAGTATGATAGATGTTTAACTAGATCATTAATATAGATCGAAAAAAGAAGTGGACCCAGAATTGAGCCTTGAGGCACACCCTTAATCACAGGCAAAGCACGTGAATTTTGGTTATTAGAAAACACAGATTGGAAACGTCCAGATAAGTAAGACGATATGAGGTTGGTAGACGAGGATGAAAAATTAAACATTGTTAATAGTTTCGTGCAAAGAATATTGTGGTCGACCGTGTCAAATGCTTTAGAGTGATCTAAAAGAACAAGAAAACATATATCACCATCATCAATACTTTCACGTATATCTTCCGACACATCAATAAGGGCGGTAACGCAACTGTGCTTATTACGAAAACCTGATTGTCTATCAGTAAGCAAAGTATTATCATGTAGGTATTTGTTCATTTGTTGGTGAAGCAGCTTTTCACACACCTTCGATAAATATGGTAGAATTGCAACAGGCCTGAAATCATTATTGGACTTTGGTATAGGAATAATTTTGGCATATTTCCAATTTTTTGGAAAGTCACTTTTCGTAATTATTGTGTTAATAATATATGTTAGATAAGGTAACACTGCAGGCAACATAGCTTTAACAAATTTGGGATGCAATCCATCATATCCAACAGCATTTGATTTTACAGCACAACAGCTTGAGAGTACATCTAACTGCGTTACACAATTAAAGTAAAACCTGTTTTCATCTGGTGTGGGATTGTGAATGTCATTATAGAAATTATAATTTGCGGGAACATTAGGAGTATTTATAAACGACTCGTTAAGCATTTCCACATCTATTTTAGTGGAAGTATTTGGTTGAGTTTTTCCAACACCTATTTCACGAATAGTCTTCCAAGTTTTTGACGATCCTACAGCAGAATTAAAACGATGGCAATAATACGCAGCTTTAGCACATCGTATCTTTTTGTTGACTTCTGTTCTCATTTTACAATACTCTTCATGTAAATACGATGTTTTAAAACGCTTCCAGCTTTTGTATGCAAAATCCCTGCGAGAAATCATCCGCTTTATATCCATATTAAACCATGGTTTGTTTTTAAAATTTTTATTAATTTTTTTCACAGGCACAGACATATTAAAAATGTGCAACAGATTGTGTTCAAAAAAGTTTAATTGGTCTTCAACAAGTGGCATATAATAGATCGAATCCCAATCGATTTTATAAAATTCGTTAGAAATTATATTAAAGTCCATGTGCTTAAAATCGTAGTATGTTACTATATCATTAACTGTTTGCAGTTTAAAATCATACGTTAGAAATATCAGATCGTGTTTTGAAAAGCAAGGTACCGATAGTTGTTCATAAAGTAAGACTTTGTGCTTACAGCTAACGAAAAATATGTCCAGCAGTGAGTCAATTGTTGACGTATAATGAGTTGGTATTGTTCTATTAGTTGGAGTTAAGCCAAAGGTTTTCATGCAATCAATTAAATGAAATTCACATAGTAAGTTGGAATTAAAGTCACCACAAATCATAACATCCTCATAGGATACAGTAAGTGTCTCAAGTTTGTCTTGAAAAATATTTAAGTCAATTTTACGATTAGGTCTATAAACACATCCAATAAGTATTTTTTTACCACAAGCAAAGACTTCAATAAACAGATATTCAATTTTTTCTCCTGGCAAAGAGGTACAGCAAACTTTACTTGAAATCCCTTCTCTTACATATATTGCTACCCCACCACCACGAGGATCTTTTTTTCTCTGTTTAGGTTGACCCGTTTGTGTATTACTATCATGTTGTTCACTATCACGTTGTTGACTTTCAGGTTGTTCTACATCACGTCGTTGTTCAATCTCACTTTGTTCAATATCACGTTGTTCACCTTGAATTTGAGAGTTACTATTACGTAGTCCACCTTGAATTTCAACTTTAGCTTTCCTATCCCAACGATACAATGTAAAACCTTTCAAACCGATAATATTATCCGAAACGGATTTACCCAACCACGTTTCTGAAACACAAACTACATCAACACCGGAATTCTCAAAGATGTAACGAAATTCTTCCATCTTATACCTTAAACTTTGAGCATTAATATGACAAATATTAATACCAGATCTCTGTTTACATAAAATTCGAATCATGTCAGACGTAATGTCATTGGAACTGAATTTAATCACACATATATCCTTTTAAAGGTATTTGTGTGTAGATATGCACAATATAAATTTTTAGAATTAAAGTGTTTAAAAGCGTTTTAACTTATTTTGCAATTACACGTTCGCACATGTATTAACGGTGGTAGAAAAATTTAATGCTTTTTGTTGTTTTTTTAAAATGTTTTCGTTTTTTTGCAGTTGCATACACATCGGTGAAAAAAGTGCATTTTGCTGTTTTTTGTAAATGTGTACTTTGTTGTTGAATAACTCACTGGTTGTCTCGAAAGACAATGTCAAGTGGTCAAATTTCGGCCACCGGGCGAATCTAGTATAACTAAATACTTTTAAAGTCATGACATCGTTTTGTGTAGACATGGGTACTTTTTTTCCTGGCACAGTATATATTATATGATGATGCTATAAAACATAATATCTTATGGGGTAAGTAAGAAGTTTTCTCCAAACAATTGAATTACAAATATTTTGGTCTTATAATTCGACTTTAAGAAAAAGTAGAACTTGTAGATAAAAATCATTACAACTATCAAGCTTAATCTTAAACAATTTTGTTGCATCGATGACCTTACACGCTTATTCATATATAACAGGCTAATCACGCCTGAAATAATCATGACACTATATATCATGTCACTATAGTTTTGTGTTTTTTATAACATTGATAATAAGAAAATGTCAAAATGTCCGAGTCTGATATGACCAATTGTAAAGTATCTAAATGGAAACCAATACAAAATTAACATTGCAGAACTAATTTGGAAGTTAATTACCACAAAATAAAAACCAAAGATTCAAAGTAAACATGTGATATAAGATGT
Source organism: Pollenia amentaria (assembly GCA_943735925.1). Classification (NCBI taxonomy): domain Eukaryota; kingdom Metazoa; phylum Arthropoda; class Insecta; order Diptera; family Polleniidae; genus Pollenia; species Pollenia amentaria. The sequence continues at coordinate 201,536,996 of OX031009.1, read as the reverse complement.
ATTTCTTAAATATTTTGTTATGGTCATCATCATTTTCATGTTTCTCATGACTGTTCATTCTCTTCATTGGTTGCTGATGATGCTGCTTCTTCTGCTGAACGTCGGCTAGTTTTCATTTATTTTAAATGTTTTCGATAACAACCATAAACTTAAATAAAAAAAAATTAAAACTTTGGAATAAATAGAACAACCTCCCTCCAGTAACAGTAACCATATCACATCATAAAAGATTTCAATCAGTTGAACCGCCTTTTTAATCTGTTTTTGTTTCTTTTTTTTATTTCTAGAATTTCTAGTTGCCACATAAAACAGTTCGTAGTTCCTTGTATGAAGGTATTAAACTGGCCAGAAGCAGATGCGGGGTGAATTTATGTATTCGGTTGCGGCGTAACTGCAACAAGTAAAACAAAACAAAAACAAGATTTGATTTTAGTTGTTGCTTCTGCTGCTCGGTACGTCAAAAACACAAGCAACTTTTGACATTTCTCTCTCTAAAGGCCGGTTTACACTATCACAAAAGCCTAAAGTACTCATATTTTAACGAAAATGCATCTCTGATCAGTTATGGTTTAAAATTTTTAAAAAAAAATAACAACTTGTGTGATAGTGTAAAGGGTAAGGGAAAAAGTAGATCGGCTGTGTTTTCAACGCCACCCGAAAGATGAATTCGCCTCGAGCGGGCCCAAAAAATAAAAGAAAGATAAATAATTTAATTGTTTTAATATTTTCTTCAAGTTCTGAAAAAGTTGTTAAAGAAACTAAAAATTTTTAATTATTTTTTTTTAGTATTTACAAAGTTTTTCAAGGTTTTCCTCCACTTTGCTCCGCTTCTGGGCTTTCGCTTTTAATTCTCTACTATGCAGTATGTGTAATTTATAATTTATTTATAAATATTTAACAGTCAGGCCATTTAATTTAATTTCCTTTTTCTTTTTTTTTTCTCTTTTACGTCCAAGATTTCTAGTTAAAATTATGACACAGTGCAAAGTTTATGAGTTTGTTCTGTGGCGTATGCAATTTTCAATTAATATGATCTTAAGATAAAATTAAAATCTTTATCAATCTAGATCTGAATAACAATTAAAAGATTTTGATGGGATTTTATTAACGAAGACAACAAATTTTATTAACGATAGCCAGGATGTGTTTTGTTTACTCTCTGCAGGAAGAAAGGCGAATTTGTTTAAGCAATGTCACATATTCCGATTATTCGTAAATGCCACGACGTAGACGATCGACCAATGAGCGCTGAACCAAACTAATGGAAACAAGGAATTAGTCATGGGAGGAAATCAAGACTTAGAATTTGTTACAGCTAAATCTGGCTTGGAAAACACCAAAAAATGCTAAAAATTATTTTTAAAAATGCTTAAAAATTAATTTACATTAAAAAATTGTATTTCAAACTAAATAAACTAAAGTGACTCACTTCTAAAAAAATTGAAATTAATTGTAATAATTAAACAAGTGAATAGATTTTGGTAAGACATTAGATATAAATATGTTAAACAGGTCCTTAAAATAAGGGAATAAGTTCATTATGAATTAAAATCTCAATTTAAAAAATGTAACAAATCCCCAAAAAATTTAAAATAGCACCCTAACCAAAATGAACTGCAACCCCATTATTGGAAACTTATTTGACAATGAAATAAGTCCCCACTTTAATAATGAAACAGAGAAGCTTTAGACAGCGAGGCCGGTGTTTATATACCATAAAGGAGAAAATCCTTGCGCCTGGCTAATGGCCTGCTACGCAGAGAAGCATTAGTTAGCGCAAGTATTTTCTCCTCTAGGTAAAACCACACCGGTTTCGCTAACTAAATACAGAAATTATCCATTTTCATACATAATTTATTTTTGAGAGCAACTAGTTTTAGGCAAAAGTTATAATAATTGATCAAATATATTCAGGCTAATCCTTTAAACTATTCTTTCAAATCATTAAAATAAAGCTAAAAACGCTTAAAATATTTCTTAAAAATGCTTATTAAAAGGTTAAATGAAAATTTTGGAGCTAAATAAAAGTTTTTAATGCTAAATTCAGCCACAGAAATGCCAAATTGATCACACTGTTTTTTGCTATGATTAAAATTCTTTAGAATCCCAATGATCCCTAGAGGAATTAATAAATGAAAAAAGGTAAAATAGAATTCTAAAATTGTTTTGTATTTATGTTCTTATACGCTATAAGAATAAAGTCAGATAGAATCGTAAGTTTTGAATACGATATGAAGTATACACATCAGAAGGGAGCGAGTTGATTTGAAAAACGCTGCTCTACGAGAAATGGTTTCGATATGTTTGTGCATATTTTTAAATATTTATTCGTTTCAGCATTTTAAGAATATTTTTTCTTTAAAATGTTGACAAATTTGCATATTTTGTACATGCAGAAAAAAACATGTTAAAAGTTAAATGTTTAAAGCCGCAAGGGCCACAAACAAAATATTTTTGTTTTTAAAATTACTATTGTCACGATTAGTAAAATTTGGGTTGTATTTAATCAGAGATGTGAATTGTTTGAATAACTTTAAAATGCAATTACAAAATCAAAAAAATGAAGACTTTAATTCAGAAGTGGATTTTAAAATTGCTCGAAATTCATGATACCTGCTTAAAACGACCGTTTTGGAATCGATAAATTTTCATCATAGAGCTGTAGCCCGTTTCTGTATTTCTCGCATCGTAAAATTTCCCGCATGAAACAAGTGAATTATGAAACAAAAAATGGTTTTTCTCACATAAGTGTTTCTGTATCTTTACTTTGGGAGAATTATCTGTCATTTAAATAATTTTCCAGCAATTAATGGAGAGATGTGAGAAAAAGTGTTTCTGTATCAATATTTTGCTAAATGTTTCTCACAAGAACTGTCAAAATAAGTAACATTTGAAATTGATGCGAGAAAAATAAAATTTAAAAAAATGGAGCAAAAATTATGTATGTATGTACACAAGAATGTGTATTTTTTTTTTTTTTTTTATTTGAAGAGAAAGAGTTAGAAGGATGAAAATAAATAAAACACAATTGTTATATTTTGTTATTTAAATTTGTTTAAGCCCTTTATTGTTTTCGTTCTATGCAGGGCTACCAGATAAATTTGTGAAAAAATCGTTAATATTCTAAGAAAAAATAAAAACAATCGTCTATTTTGTTTGAAAAAATCGGACAATTTAAAATTAATTTTGACAAACTCTGTTTGATTTTTATGAAAACATTATAAAAAAAAAATTGTTAAAGTTCATGGGTAAAATACATATCTACATACGTACACACTTAAGCTTGAGGTCTATTTAAATACAAATATTAGTTTATTTTTTCTTTAATCCGATAACAATTTAAAATTTCAGATTATTTTTTTTCTGAAAAAATCACGCAAAGGCGTGACAATATATCAAATTGGAATAAAACTAACACTTTTGGCCAAAAATGGCAAAAATTTCCTATATTGCATTGACGGAAAAATGGGGTAATAGTTTAATGTTTTGATCACATAAACAAGTGTTTTAAATAATCTAAGGAAATAAAAATTAAACAGTTTTCCTTCGAAATTTTGATTTTGCCGATAAATTTCTTAAAGATATCGTTTTTCTGCGGTGCCTTATACACAAACATATTTAAAATTATTTTTTTTCGAAGACTGAATAATATCGTCACTAGAAAAAATCAGCAAATCGGCACTTTGCTAATCTTGGACCAAAAAATTGTGGCAGCCCTATTTTGGTTATATCTATTTGTTTCGTTGACGTTTCGCTTGCATTTGACACTTAATTACTGGAAGTTTTCCAGTTAAAACAGAATCGGTGTTGTCCGTTCTCGCATTCAAATACAGAAACACTTTTTTCTCACAAATCGAGAAACAATGGACTTTTTTGTTTCAAATTTAATGTGAGAAATTTTGGGATGCGAGAAAAACCGAAACGAGCTACTGTATATGTTTAAAAAAAATAATAACAAAATTATGATTGTTTGGCTCTCTACAGTCGTTGAATGCTTTTCAATCACATGCTTGGTTTACATAAAATTCTCACATTGTTTTTCTTTTAATAGTTCTTTTTATTTTATGAATAAGAGTGTAAGTACCTTATTCATAAAAAATATTTTTAATTTATAAAAAATTTAATAAAATTTACGTAGTTGTACAAACCATTAAAACGCATAGAATGCTCATGAAGGTCGTAACAGGCTGGAAAATTAATTACATGTAATTTACTACTTCACAGTCCATAAAAGGTCGGCCTGTTATAGAAACATGATAAACAAAATAAAATTACAACAACTCAAAAATCGCATTCAAAAATCCCTAAACAAAAAAAAAATTATATGGTTAATACCATTATATGACTATACCATTGCTAAGATTTGGTCAACTTTGACAAAATTAGTTTTGACCATGTTATTATGGTTAATTTTTACCACATTATGGCCACATTTAACCACAATATAGTTAGTTATTAGCATTGTTAAAATCCCATCATAGTGTGTTGCGCTTAGAAGAATTCTAACTGTAATTTGTTTTATTAAAACACTTTTTTCAATATTTTTGTTAATGATTTAAAAAGGGGCAAATGCCGTCAATTTAACACATGATTTGTGTCTTTAATAACTTATATGGAATCTGTAGGCCTACCCTATCTTATTTGTTCCCACCGAGGCATTGAACAAACGTTGTTTACACAACAAGAAAATTTTTTTTTCTTTAATTATTCTCTAATCCTGAACACATTCTTTCGATTTCAAAGTTCCTAAAAAAGAGTGTACAGCTCAAAAGTGGCGATTTTGACACGAAAGGCAAATACCACCCAGGTCAACCAAATAAGTTTGACGATGATGATGTGGAGGCATTACTCCAGCTCATATAACAATTGACATGAAGTCAAACTCAAGAAACACTTGCAAAATCTTTGGGAGTTACCCAAGCAGACATTTTAAAACGTTTGCAAGCATCAGGATTCGTCAAAAGCCCCACGAGTAAAAGCAGAGAGACTACTTGAAATACAATTTTGCATGTCCAAAATGCAACTTATGCCCCTATTACGGTTAACAACTCAACTCTAGTTCAGTTGAAATTTTTGTATATTGAGGTTAACAAAAACATCAAAAAAGTACAACTCATCTCTAGCAGTTGTTTTAATTACAACTAAACTGAGTGTAAACTTGATGCCGTTTAAGAAGAACTTTTTTGCACCTCATCATTTCTGGCGATAAGCGAATGATCAATTACACTAAGCCGAAGCGCAAATTTGTTATGTACAACCCGACAATATGCGAATCAGCGCCAAAAACTGAGCATTCATGCTGCCGAGGTAATGCACTGTGCATGGGGGAACTACAGGGTGGCCCAAAATTAACGAGGGGTTTGAATTCGTTATAACTTTTTATTTAAGAAATAATTATTAATTTTTCTTTTATTACAGCATATAAATGGGGAATATTTTTAGTTAAGTTATGAAAAATAATATCTCGCAAGTGGTGGCCATTTTCTGCTTCGCAAATTCGTACTCTTTCCAACACATTTTCCATAACCTTTCGCAAAACTTCAGTTGTTTTGTTGTTTATTTCGTCGCGTATATTTCTTTGGATGGTTGTAGTATTAATGTAGACTTTTCCTTTCAAATAACCCCAAAGAAAATCCGGTGAACGCGGAGGCCAATTAAAATCACTTGTATGCGAAATAATTCTTTCACCAAAAATGTCCCGTAAAAGAGCCATTGTGTCCCTTGCAGTGTGCGCTGTGGCTCCATCTTATTGGAGCCATACTGCTCCATTTTAAATTCCCCAAGTCTTCGTTACAAAATACTGAAAAGAAAAGAAAAAATAATTATAATAAAAAAGTTATAAGAAATTCAAACCCCTTCGGTAATTTTGGGCCACCCTGTTGAAGGGTCTTGTCATTTATAAGATGCTAGAATAAAATTAAATATTATAGAACATTTTTTAAAAAATGCGTGAAGCACGGATTTAAGTGAAAGCAGGCTTTTCTAGCATGAATTTTAAGTAAAGATATTCTCTTATTACAAATCTTTTTAAAACATCCCACTGTAAAATAAAAAAGATTTTCCCAAAGAAACTTAAAATTCCAAAATCAAAAGATTTTCTTCTCTTTTTTTATAAAATAAAAGTTTATTGAACTTTAAAGACATTATATTTTGTTTTTTACAAAAAGAACAACAACAAAAACTGCCTACGACTTGAAACTTTTAAACAATTTGTTTCAACAAAAATGTCATTTGCCTACAAATTTAATTACAATGGCTTGGAGACAAATTTAATTGTAACACAAACAAGATAAATTATAACGATAAAGTATAAGCAAACAGACTGCTAAATCAACAACAACAAAGACAAAAGTTCAGAAATATTTCGTTTAAAAACAATTTTAAAACAATTTGACAAATATTTTATTTATTCGAACAATTACGAAATTATATTTAATATTTTGCTCAAAGCTACAAATGAATATTTGCACAAATGTTTTTCATTTGAAGCAAAAAAAAAAAAAAAATATTTTCATGAGAATTTGTTTTTCTAAAAAAAAATCAGGTCAAATAAAGCCTAGAAGCTTTTAGAGCAATAAATATTTAAGATCAATAACACATTTGGTGGATTGGTTTTTTGTTTAGTAGTTAATGGAGTTTTTTGTTCTCAGTTAAGTTTTTAAAAGATTTTTAAAAAGATTTTTTATTAAAGATTAGACACTTTATAAGGCCCCTTTAAAAGAAACCAAAAGTAACGAGTTTAAAGTTGAAATTCTGCCACCTGGTTAATAACAAGTTTGCACAATGGCCTTAAGGTGTTATAATTTCGGAAGCAAACAATTATCAATAAAAACTTTGCCAATATTAAGTTGAGGTCAATTCGTAAAAAAGCAGAAAGCGAAAAAAATAATTTTATTTACATTTTTTCAACAAAAACTGTTTGAGTAGAGTATTTTTAAGTTTTTTAATTTTTAACAAAGTTGTCTTAGGAAACTTAACTCGTGCTAGTGATTTATTTATGAAGAGATAATGTTGCCTTAATGAATAATTTGTGTTAATGTTTTCTTGAAATTAATAAAAAAAAAGAATTACAAGAAAAAATATTGTTTTCAATATTTAAATTTCTGCTGTTTATATGCAAAGTTCTTGTATTTACACAGTAGTTTTTGCCCCTTTTAACTTTAAGCTTAAAAAAATATGGGTGTGTTTGATTAAAGTTTTTTTAAATGCCAAATGAAAACAATGTGTTTTTTAAAAATTTTAATTTTAGATTCATAAAACAAACAAAACGCAAAACATAATTCGGATTTTAACAACAAAAGTTAACAAAAACCTTTGGAGTTTTTTAAACTTTAAATATCAGAAGCGTATTTTAAAAAGGGGTTGGCATTATTTTAATTAGAAAAATACGGATACTGTTTTTAGCCACTGGTTTTCCATATATTTTGAAACAAAGTCAGCAAGGATCTAGAACTTGGCCAAATTACGGTATTCGATGTCGATCAAAGTTCGTTCTTAACTTTCGGACTTGTTTTCTTCAACCTTCCTATACTCACCAGTGTTACCACCGGCAAAATTCAAAATTACACTTCAGATGAAGCAAAATTACCCGATTTAAGGCCCTAATCATCTAAAACGCAATCCAACGCCAAAGAATTACATTGAAAGCAAATACAATGTCATAAATATTTTGTAATTTTGTTGTTGCTTTCTACAGAAATTTTACAGACACACTTTTTCCGTAAATTGGTGAATAATTTCGTTACGTGACAGCAATAAATCGCCAAAAAATCTACAGACGCAGTTAACTAAGCAAAACAGTTGCTTGTTTCAATTTATGGCATTTTTGTTTTATTTCACACATTTCAATCGAAAAGTTTCTCGACAGAACATGGGCACAGGTCTTCACAGGTCGATGTGAAACAGTGATGCAAAACGTGGCACAATTGTGCCATTTTGACACTTTTGAATGTTTGATGGCCCTGTGAAAACCTATTTCGGACCCTTCAGGTCCAAATTTAAATAAATACTTTGAATTGTTCAATACATTTTTCAATATTTTTTCTCACTTTTTCGAACACTCATTTTATTTAGAAAATGTTTTACTTGTTTAGGACCAAATAAACCGTACAAACGGTTTGATCTATGATACGATGAAAAGAAAACATAAAGCATGCTTGTACGAAAATCAAAAATCCTACAATCTCACAAAAACATCCTGACGTCGTTGTCAAGCCGCTTGTGTAGTGGCACTTGGCCCTTTATTAAAGTAAGAACTCCTTACATTAATTTACAAACCGGTCTTGTTTTAAACTATAATTATTTTAAATATATATTAAAAAAGTAGACTGTTAAATGATAAAAGTGCTTCATACATAAATTAAATTTTGTATTGAAAATTAAATTTTAGTGAGTTATATTAAAACTAAACAAAAATACTTTTAAGCAATGGGAATTTTTGTTTTTGTTCTTAATGAAATAAAAGACATGATCTATATTACAACGTATTACTTTTTTACTATTACAAAAACAATTTGGCCCTTTCAAAGAAATTTTGGCCCCTTTAAATCGTCAGTTTGGCCCAAAACAAAAAAAAAACTCAAAATTTATCACTGATGTGAAACGAATATATTTTTTTTTTTTGGTATAAAGAAATCATAATTTAGATATAGAGCATCAAAGAGTTAACCATTTTATTATCAATTTTGATTCTCTTTATCGCTTCTTTTGTTACTTTAACATAATCGTTAGGCAAAAAAATTGTCTGATTTTTTAGCTTCCTCTCAATCTTAAGGCCCAAAAATCATATGTGTCAAACCATATTGAACTTAAGGAAACTTTTTGTTAAGTTGTATGAATTTGTCATTTGTTAAAGCAAAGTATCGAATCAAATCTTTTCTGATTTTGATTGTGTTTTTTAAAATGCATTTGAGAGGTTTTTTGTTAACTTTTGACAGAAGCTTTAGCAAGCTTATGCTTATTATAGTTGGGTCTTTAGCGTGTGCACTGTCACACTCCATTTGAGTGTGACCCAACTCTAAGTACTTCTGCTCAATTATCTCATTAGTTTCAAAAGATAAAACGGACAGTCCATTCGATAAATAATGGTTACGATTTTGATAGCCCCAACAATCGGAATATATTATAATCGGTACCGTATCTGACAAACAATGGATCTTTAAAACATGTATAATACGAGGGCGGATCAATAAGTCCGTGACTTTTCGAACGTCCCTCGTAGTTAGCAGTACTGCTCCCATCAAGTACCACCTGTTAATAGACTACTGTCAAGTTTTGAGCAAGTTCCGTCATTTACTTTGCGTTTAACAGCTGTTCAAAACATAAAACCTCGTGGATTTTTTTTAAAAATGGAAAAAGAGAATTTTGAGTGCTCATTAAACATTATTTTTTGCGAAAAAAAAACCGTCAAGCAAACCAAGGAAAAGCTTGATAAATACTATGGGGACTCTGCACCATCGATTTCAATGGTAAAAAAAGTGGTTTACTGACTTTCGTTGTGGTCGCACAAGTACAAATGACGCTGAACGTTCTGGGCGGCCAATTGAAGTCAATACACCCGAAAATGTTGAAAACATTCACGATATGGTGTTGGCCGACCGAAGAGTAAAAGATTGTTGATGCCATAGGCATTATATATGGAAGTGTGGTTTCGATCTTAAATAATCAGCTGGGTTTAAGAAAGCTGTCTGCAAGATGGGTGCCGCGTTTGCTCTAAATTGACCATAAACGAAATCGTGTGACAACTTCAAAGGATTGTTTGAAGTTGTTTAACCGCAATTCGAATGAGTTTTTGCGGTTTTTTGGAGGAACGTTGGACTAAGTGTATTGAGCTAAAAGGAGATTATGTTGAAAAATAAATTCTTTTTTGTAAGAAAAACTGTGCTTCATTCAAAAAGTCCTTAAAATCAATTTTTCAGAAGAGCCAAAAAACCATTCTAGATCAAACTATGGACTAGGTATTCAACTATTTGCTCTTGGTTATTACGTTAAAAATATTGGAATGGTCAATAATTTTTCAGAAATTTGTTGATGAAAAAAATTTGAGAGATCACATATAAATGTAATTTTCTCGATTGGAGCGTTTTTTAAGAAACTACAGCCATTTAATGTCATTTTACATTATAGGAAAAAATCGATTTTTGATGAAAAATGTTAGATCACAGATAAACGTCCTGTTTAAATTTAGGCAATATGACATCAATATCTCAAAATAAATAATGGGCATACACAGTTGCTCAATTGAACACATAACTAATCGGTTTAGTTAGAACTGCAGAAAACTAACCCGATTTATTTCGGTATGAACACAGTCGCTTTTTTTCGAATGGCTTGCTAAATAGTTTTTTATTCATTGGTTCTGATAATATATCAAAATGTCAGATTTATTTCCCAAAATTGTGCCACAACTCTGAAATCTTTAAAGTGAAGTTCAAGTAGAATTTATTGATTCGTATAGATAAACATTCAATCATGTTAATATTTTGATTTTTCAAATAAACAATGCACAAGGGGATCAACATGATTTAAGAGCGAAACAAACACAAAAAAGAAACATTTCTGAATATTTAAAGACACATAAGTCACCTTCTACTTTATATTTAACCCCCCCCCCCCCCCCCCCCCCTCACATTTTGCATATGAAATTTACTATTAACAATTTACTCGTAAGAAAATGTTTTGAGCGGTTTTTTTATGTTAGATTTTTTCTTCTTCTTCGTCAACATAAAACCGCACAAAACTGTTGTTGACAATATCTATTACCATCGTTCTCTATTTCAAATACCTACAACATAAAAAAAAAATAAAATAAATCAATGAAAAAATATTCAAAACCATCTATCCATCCATAGAAACAGCCAGTCATCTATCCATCCATCCAATCCATCTATCCATGCATCCATTCGTCTATATATCGATAAACAAACGTTTGAAATGATGTATGACCATGAGCCATGGCCCATGTGAGTGTTTGGCTGTGTGAGTTTTTGAAGGCTGGCTAAACCACCGTTTATTTGCATTACAAATGACAAACACATTCACACACACACACACACATAAAAAGGTACTTACACAAACACACTTGCATTTGACAATAATTCGTCTATTTCACCTTCTTCTCTTTTTTGATATTTTTCACTGAATTGTCCACATTTCATCATAAGTACGAGTAATGTCTATGTGAATATGTCCGGATTTGAACTACATTACAGAACATAAACGTAAAAGTACTTTTGTAATAACGAGTACCATCACTCCCAACATTTTAGAGTCAACGTTGTGGAAATAAGAAACAAAAATGTAACAGAAAAAAAAATTGTGATAAAAATCTCTTTGATATGGAGTTGGTAATAAAAGCGTATCGTTTGAAATCGTTTTGAATATTTGTTTTGATTTTTTTTTTTTTTTTTTTTTTTTTTTGTTTTTCCTTACTACGCTTTGTTTTTGATGGCGTTCGTTAAAATGATAGATTGTCCATCAAAATGTATGCAAAAAAAGGGGAATAAGAAATATTCCAAGGGATTTAAAGTCGGTCAAGGACGACTTGCAACGCAGGTGCTACGTGTTATAAAAAATATAATACCAAGGCTGCTTTAAATACCAAAGTTTCTTTCGAGCCTTTTATTCCACTACATCAATTAGATTGTTTTCAACGTATCCTAACCATTCACTTACAGTAAACGAGTTTTTTCGATTTTACTAAAGCGTCGATTAGTCGAAAATATGTACAAATTCGAATAAACAGTTTTTCTTTAGAATGACTTATTGTCGTAGCTGACAGATAAAATTGTTCGAAAATCGTAAAATTTTGAGAAAGAAATCGTCATAATCGTCAAATTGACTAACGTAAATTGACAAAAAAAATCGTCATTGTATAAAACCACTTTTAATAATTTTTGAAAATTTATTGTTATTTTTAGTTTTCAATTAAAACATATTCACCCCTATCGTGAATATTTGTTCGCTCGAAATATTTCCCTTTTTCCTAATTGTGCAATCGTGAATTATTTCCACGTGAAAAACTCGCATGTTCAAAAAAAATTTGGCATCGCCGATTTTTTTCCCGTGGTTTTTTTTCCCCCAAAAGATGATGGTACTTTTTCACAAACATTTTGATTGGGAATAAAAAAAAAGCACAATGTTAATAGTTTTCTTAGTATATTTAATTGTTTAATTTGATTTTTAAAAGGAGTCGGAATGCAAACAAGCTACAGATGGCTACACGGCTGAACATTTTTTTTCTTCTATATTCGGTCAGGCAATCCACCTCGTACAAAGTTTGTTTTAAAATATCCGCAAACTTCTGCCAACAACTCACTTCACCTTTGTGATAACTTCCTTTTGCAAAAAAAACGTAGACATGATGCAAACTTCACAACCGGCGGTATCGCTAACTACTTTCTATTTGGTAATCAGTTGTGGACCAGTATATCTAAAAGGCAATTTTTAGTAAATGAACACAGCTATGTTTGTTCACTTAATAAATGTCAATTTGATTTCGAAAATTCGAAAGCCGAAACTTCTACAACATAATCATAGTTGATTTTACTCGAATGTAATCCACCCGTTTCTATAGCGTATTTGTTTTTTCGAATCGATGATCGAGCTTATTTTTAAATTTTAATATTTCTTGAAGAAGTTCTGTGTATATAGTTTCTACAACAAAAAAAAAAAAAAAAAAAAAAAAAAAAAAAAAAAAAAAACAATCGCTATTGCACATGAAGCAAATTTTGACAAATCATGAATAGACTGCTGAGATTCAGGTGTGAATGAGTATTAAAACGATTTAAGCTTTTGATCTCAATTACGACTTCGGTGATTCCTGATAAATTGAATACTACAGATAAATCGAATAGTACAAAAATGTAATGCAAGGCCTTGCATGTTTCCCATTGGGCCAGCGATCGATGAGTGCATCATTGTTAAGTTTCTCAGCATTGTCAGAAAATGCAGTAAAAGTCCAGACACCTCGACAGAAGCTAATAAAATCATTAATTTTAAGAATAAATCTACCACACTCTCCGTATAAACTGTCTCGGCAAGAGAGTCCCTTGACCAGAGTCCCCAATAAATTTAAAGGCCTTAATCGGATTCAAAATATTACATTTAAATGTTTTTATATTTTGCAATACTTGTTGAATAGTGTGTACTTGATAGTGTGTACCACAATGCCGAATTATTCGTAATTTTAGAAGACTAAAACTATGGAAATACGAATATAGAGTAGATTGAAAATGGATATTAGAATAGTGAATACAATTGACACAGGTTAATGGAGCCTTAAAAAAATTTAGAATGAAAGCAAGAAAACAGACTGATATAGAAACTAATGTACATGCCAGAGTGGTAGTGGCTGAACTAATGACTACATGAGATTTATAATATAACTCCATTAACTCAAGAAATTTTAAAAAGAAAGTTATAAAAAACGTTTAGGAGAGGCGAGACTATGCGAAGCGAAGAACAGGCGATACTAATCCAATGTGATTTTGCAAGTCTTAATATATTCATATATATAAAAATTTAAATGAGTTTGTTTGTTCCCTATAAGGGTATTCAAACGATTAACCGTTATTCGATTTATTCTGGTCGACTAACTGTTCGATTAATTCAAAATGGCTTATTTTCGATTAACGAACAATTCGAATATTTTATGTCGATTAATCGATTAATCGCAAATTTGTTTGTTCACAGTTCATAAGTTTTAGTTTTTTTCTTTTGTGTAAAAGAACAAGCCTGTACGTTTTAAATACCCTTTAATTATCTCTTAACTCAGGAACATTTCCTTTGAGTAATGATTCAGATGTAGAAGATTTTTTTTAAGACGAATAAAACAACATTCTACCAGACCTGAAAAATTAAGAGTATTAAAATTGTTGAGAAATAAAAAATAGAGTCAAGTGGTTTAATGAAATAATTCCACTTGACAGATAACAGAGAAATTATAATATGCTTTATAACGGTTCACATTTATTCTCTCCAACATCAACAATAAATTTAAGGATCTTTTCTAAATCAAACTGCATTAAAACAAAAGAAAGAAGTTGTTTGAAACATAAGCATTTAAGCTGTATACTCTTTTTTTAAAGATTATTTTAGACTAGCTTAAATTTTTGATATTTTTTATTTAAAAAGTTTTTCTCTTTTATTACATGAAGTACCTTTTGTTATATTATTGTTACTTTTTTAAAAAAAAATTAATGTTAAAAGATAAAATTGTTGGTCCTCTTTTTAAACATCTAAACGAGACAAAATAAAAATTATTCGACTAACCGAATAATCTTAAATTGTTCGATTATTATTCCATTCAATTTTTACCTCGAATAATTATTCGCGCAATTAATCGATTAATACAAAAAATCGATTAACTGAATACCATCTCTAAACTGTTCTTAGTAATTTTTAAGTGGGCGTGGCACCTCACATGCAAAGACAATATAAATTAGTTTGCTTGGAAGCCGTTACATAAAAAGATTCCAAATTTTATACAATAGAACGCCTCCCATGCAAGGTCCATATAAATATCTGGATATCTGGAGAAGGATAACAGTAGAAGTATCTAAATTTGGTAAATATTTCTTCGTTATCAATACCCGAAGTATGTTAAATTTTTTAGTAAATTTATTTCAATGGTTGTAGCGAAGCGCACCGGGTTATGCTAGTTAGCTTAATTCTACATTCATTATTGACTTGTTTTAAAAAAATTAATTGGAGTTAAAATAAAGAAATTTAAAACCATTCAAATATCTGTGTTTCCTTTGGGCTGCCCAACAGGAAGTGAGAAAAAACGAAGAGATGGCAAGAGTGGAAGAAATACTGAGTGCCTGAATAGAGAGTAGTCAAGAATTCAGATGAATATAATGCCAATAGAGTGCAATTCAAAGTGGATTTATTATCAAATACTTTTAACTTTTAAAAAACCAATGCCACAAATTTTACCAAACACCCCCACTACCAACTATAGGGCTCTCCCACCATAAGACAAACCAAAAATAGAGGCATATTTAATGATATTTTCTTTGTTTTCTCTTAGAATTACAAAACAAAATATATTCATACTTATTCATTACATCGTTCACCTGGGACATATTTATTTATCTACGTCACAGACGCATAAGATTGGCTTTTTGTTGAGAGTCGTCGCATATACAATTTTTGATTACTTTGACCGTCCCCATACTGTATCCATTGTACAGTCCATGGTATAAAAATATGTAAATAAAATCATAAATTCTTGTTACATTTCTGTTGTTTTGTAGATTTAGTTCCCAAAGATTGTTTGTGTGCCACAAAGGCAAGCAGGCAATACGAGAAGTAGAAAACCTCACCTTGATTTCTTAGATTCTTTTTATTTTTTTTTTATTGTTTTTATACCATCCTTATTCATTATTTATTTTATCTTTTTGGTGTACGGTATAGTGTATGGCTAACCAGCCAATTTTATTCACAAATTCACAAAAGAAAGTTATTTAATTTCTAAACGGACAGTGCAAAAAAAAAAAGAAAAACCAACATCGAAACAACAAGACAAACAGAAAAACCCATTGAAAATTTATATGAAAATATTAACTTTAATATTACAACCCACCCATTTCGTTTGACCTTTTGCATGCAAAAAGAAATGAGAAGATTACAAAAAAAAAAACACAAATATTTACCAAAGAGACAGA
Organism: Pollenia amentaria; assembly: GCA_943735925.1. Classification (NCBI taxonomy): domain Eukaryota; kingdom Metazoa; phylum Arthropoda; class Insecta; order Diptera; family Polleniidae; genus Pollenia; species Pollenia amentaria. Next base: position 201,521,328 of record OX031009.1, on the reverse strand, counting down.
AACCACCACAAAAAAAATCCGTCTGTCTGTCTCTACTCTTGTCCTACATACAGCACTTGTTGAAATGTTGAAGTACGAGTACTCCTCGTTTAAAGGTATGTAAGTACTTACACCATTCAAATACTCGTACATACGAATACATCCGTTTTATATGGCCAAACTGTATGATTTTTTTCTGTCTTTTTGCATATTAAGTCCAACAAATACTCAAATACATTTTGAGTTTTGTCGAAACAAAAAAAAAAAAAAAACATCATTGATCATAAATTCGATAAATTTGCATTGAATGAATGAAAAAAACGACTTCATCTTTATAGACAAAAGAATGAGAAAATTCAAAAGAAAATTAAAATAAGTAAATAAAAGTATAGTCGGTCAAGACCAGCCAAGCGATACGCTACAGCACAGCATTTAGAGACACATTTTCGAGAGTATACCTTTTTGGGACTCATAGGCAATAATGCTTACAGGCAACAATAATATGGTTTTGGCTTAGTGATGGAGGACCAATTCAACCATAATATGGTTACCAGTAATAGTAGTATGGTTACATTAACCATAATTTGTTTAAAAATTTTCGTTAAACATAGTTTTGTTTGAGGCGATCATATTGAAAAATATTTTTTCTCTGCGTGTAGTGATTTCTCTACGGACCGCTTTCTCAATGACTACTCTATATGTTTTGTTATAGGCGGGTTCTCATCGGGGGATTTTCACTTGAATGCAGGGGTACCACAAGGCTCTGTTCTTTATCCTACACTTTTTCTTATTTTTCTTAACGACCTCCTGGGTCTAACTTCCAATCTTATATATCCTTTCGCAGATGACAGCAGCATTTGTCATTAATTTTCCTTTAATCATAGACCAAGCCGTACTGAGGTTGAAGCTATTAGGCAGAATATGAACGACACACTCAATAATGACATTACGATAATCTCCGTGTGGGGTCGATTTGAATGCTCGTAAGACCCAATGCTGTATGTCTTGTGGAGTCAGCGTTATCTGTATCTATGGGATGTATAGCTATTGAGGAATCAGACACACTTATTGTTCTTGGCATGAAAATTCAGTGTGATGTTCGTTGGAACCAGCATGTTTTTCAAATTCCGAAAGAGGCATTCAAGTATCTAGGTTTCTTAAAACGGTGCTAGAATTACTTCACTCTGTCTGACTTCCTCACTGTTTATACCGCCTATAGTCGACCGAAAATGGAGTACAACACCCATATCTGGGCAGGTGCTTCAAGGTATATCTTGAAGCTTTTGGATCGCGTGCAATTGAAGCTCATCAATGACAGAGGGGTATTCAGCTCTATTGACTCATTGGAGCATCGTCGGAATGAAGGTTGTGTGTCACCTTTGTATCGATATTACCACGGTAAATGTTCAGCGGAAATGGGCGAACTCATCCCTGAGACACGGGTGAATGCCCGTAGTACTCGCCTTTCCAACAGATCACATCACTTCATTGTCGGCTGTCTAATGTATAGGCAGGTAAGTTGTCGAGTTCAGGAGGAAGCCTTCGGGTATGCCTTCAACTCGGCAACAAGCGCCAATGCCTACCTTTTGAAAAGGCGTATGCTGCCTTGATAGCGGCAACTATCGAAAGACAGAGTGCATATGTATGGTCCTTGGACTCAGATTACTCGAGGTCCGTACCTTTGGACTTAAAACCATAGGCTCCACGGGAGTCAGCAGCCCCCGGTACAAGCCGTGTCGACTATGGTATGGTCTATGCCTCAAAATTTGGGGATACTTTTCAGAATAGCGCGCGGTGGCTATAGTTTAAACCCAAAGTCGCGGGTATGTACTACCTCACTTCAAAGTCTGATTTCTCACTTTCGGGGAAAGTTCGAGCTGTGGTGGATGCCTGGGTGCTGTTGCTATTCGATAGAAGCTGCCAGAATTAATTTAAAGGCAGCAGAGGTTAGATAGACAAGGGCCGAGTGTATAAACTTTGTCGAGTATATACACTAAAATTTGCGACCTGTGTGTGCAAATGAGTTCTCACACACACAGGGGCATTTGGTAAGTGCTTAGCATGAACTCACCAAGCGGTATGGATACGCTTTGAGATGAGGCCGTAATGCAGGTACTCACGTTAAACGAACCGTCGCTGTCTAATAAATGGGCACAACGTAGTACAGAGCAAATTAGTTTCTCGGTCGAAATAGCCGTACGAGGAATAGACTCCCGGCAGAAGACTTTCCTGTCAAATTAAATATCCATTTGCACTACTTCTTCTTTCCTTCTCTTTATAACCTATTTTCCTAATACCAACACAATGCATTGCATTAGGAGGGTGCATCCCCTAAATGTTTGCTCAAAGTAAAAAAAATAAAATTTTAGTTGTTTTAAAATTCATTTTTATTTAAAATATTAATTAAATATCCATAAATCTTGAATATTTTTTTCGTTTAAAATGAAATGATTTAAACTTGTAGAATTGTTGTTGGGAATTGTCAAAATCTGAGCAATATTTAATTGAATTAATAATGATATTGTTTGAAACGACAAAGTTTTTTGATAATTTTTTTAATTAAAATAAAAGATATTACTTATTGAAAAAAAAAACATATTCACAATTTTTAGTAATCAATATAATTATATTGGTAATAGGCGCAAAATCAGCAAATTGTTTGCTTGATTGTAAGAACTTGGAATGAATTTGGTGATTAGAACAATTTTTAATTTTTTCTGTTAAGGTATCAATATGTGCCAAATTTCGTCAAATTTTCTCCAAAGTTGCGACCTGGCGCTAAATTAAGGCATTCGATAACGATCGAAATTTCCATTTAAATTAAATGGAAAGGTTTTTATGGACAGTCAGCCAGCCTACAGCAGGACGGGCGGACATGGTTAAAATGATTCAAAAAGTCGATCGGTATCCTAAAATATGTGTCTACAAGCAATATTTTCAGCTGTAACAAACATCAACATAAACGCACAATACCTTTTTCACTATTATGGTGTGGGTATAACGTTTGGTTCTCCCTTCGGTATGTCTTTTGTAATTTGCTGGTAAAAGCAAAAATTGAAATAAAAACTTTAAAAACGTTTTTGGTATTTGTATTTTCTGCTTGTTAACAATGACTGCAACAAAAAAAGATGAGGCAGCAGCAAAAGAAGATATTTCCAATTCTTATGAGATTATTGGCGATTTTATTTCTACACAGGACGACACGCGATTCATTTGGAAGTGAATTCAGATTTGCATTTCATAGTTTTGGCATTTTTTACTTTGCTTTTTTTTGCAATTGCATTCCTAAAATTGCGAGCTTTTTATCATACACAAGCACTCATATCGCAATAGGACAGCTCATGAGGCTGGCTTGCTAATGAGTTATCGTCCTTGTCGATTTGTAAGGGGAGTACCGAAGCAGTATTCAGTTATTTAATGTGAACTCTATTAATGCCTCAATATATAAGAACTTAGTTCAATCGACGATTTTGAAGAAATCCCGGATTATTTTCTTTTTTAAATTCTAGAAGTGAAGGATCGCGTCTTTTATATCGCAGCTATTTCGTACTAGTTAAATATTAAGCAAGAGACTTAAACTGTAATAACTAAAGTAGTGACTAGATTAGGGACCTGACCAGGAAACAGATAAGAGATTTTACTAGACACTAGTACAAAAGCTTGACTAGAGTATATACTAAAGATAAGTCTAGTTACCCGACTATATATTAGCCTAGCAACAGATTATAGATTAGACTTGTCGAAACTAGTTTAAGGAGTTTCACCAAAAATTTAATTTTAATTAAAAACACGGCACGAACAGCAGCCAAGTGGCCACGCATCAGTGGAAAAAGGTATGCTTCAAGGATGTGTCCTACCTCCATTACGTGGGCACAATAAGGCAGTCTTAGAAATCTGGCATATACCGATGATGTCTGCCTCCTTACACATACGTGTACAGATATAACCGGTATGTTGACCGATATCAAACAGTATGCTGCACTAGCAGGGTTGACAATAAACATTCCTTTAACCAATATAATGCGAATTAACACATGGCCCAAACTATTTCGGTGGGTGGTAATCCAATAGAAAATGTGGACGAATTTTCTTATTTAGGCAGCCTACCTCGTTACTGCAAAGGTTGGAAAAGCTAAAGACATTAGATGCCGAATTAATAAAGGGTGTGCAGCATTTAGCTTTTCTAGAATATATTGAGGCCCACATGCATCACAAGAAACGCAATAGTTAAAATATTCCTCGATAGCACAAAATATGTGGCTCTTTACGGTTGCGAAATCTGGAACGCAGAGAACAAAAAATTGCAGGCTTTGCAAGCCTTCATAAACCTGTGCTTACGAAAAATCATACGCTTTTTCTGGCCGAACACCATCACTAACGCAGCTCTATGGTCGGCCACGCAACAGGTAACAATAACCTCATAAATTCGACGCCACAAGTGGATGTAGATTTACCACACTCTAAGAAAGCCACAAGATGATATTGCATGCTCATCAAGATTGGAAACCGCAGGGTAGTCACAGAAGAGAAAAAACGACCAATACGTGGAGGTGACTTTAAGACGCAGACGCACTAGAAGCAGACTGTACATGGGAAGAATTTAAATACTTATCCTTAGATAAAATAAAATGGAAGGAATTTGTTATAGCTCTATGTTCCTTCTAGGAATTATGGAATAATCTCTATATGTGACCTTCTCCGATAAAAGAGACTTAGTGTGTCAAAAAACGGGTTTGGACTTAAGAGTGGATTCTGGTACCTAAAAGGGTGTAGAATAAGATGAAATAAGTTAGATTTCTGATAAAAATTTATTTACCCCATAAAAACGTACAAAACGAACTTTGTGTGTTCACAGTGCTAATGCGTTATGAAACTTTAAATGCGTTTTTCTGAAAACTTTATTTTCACACACTTATATATGAAATATGTTTGACTGTTTGCCGGTTTGTTGGCTTATAGACTCCCAAACGACTGAACAGATTTTCTGAACTTTTTGCATTAACATCACATGAGCCCGAAAATAAAAAGTCTACTTATATTTTCGATAGGCGCAGGGGAAGTGGTACCTCCCATAATATACCATTATTAAGTATCGGAAATATTAAGAGCCGCTGCACCCATTTTCCTGAATTTTTTTTTAGTACGATCTTCTGAGCACCGAAATCGAAGAAAGATAACTGCAGGAGGAATGGTTAATACCACTACCAAGTTAACTTTACGTTTTTAAATAAATATGGGCCGGGTAGACGAAGGAAAAGCAATACCCCCAATTGAACGAAAATATTAAATACTTCATATCTGAAGACAAAAGTCTTCAAGCTTCAAGGACCCACTCTTATGGTAAACTACACCATTCAAAATAAAAATATAATACATATATAAATGAAAAAGCGTATGTTTGGTTGTTCTCTACAGACTCCTAAGGTACTGAGCCAATTTTCCGGAAATTTTCACACTAATTTTCTCATTACCCGGCGCTTAACATAGGTTATTAATATATTTTAATTTTCATGTAGGCGTGGCACCAACCATAAAATGAAAATATGATTAACCTTATATCTGGAGGATGGTTACAGTAAGAGTTTTTTCGAATATGAAACATATAACTTGGTTATCAATGCACGACATCTGCCAAAAAGCGAGCGTGACACCTCCCATACAATGACAATAAAGATTTCTACGTATTTGGAGAACTGTTACAGTGAATGTATTCCAATGTTGTACAAAAAGTATAGATAATAATACACAACATCTTTCGAAAGGTAGGTTCAATGGGAAAATTAGACATGACACCTCCCACAAGAAGACTCTTAAAATTTCTGTATATCTGTAGAACGGTTACTGTAAAAGCACTTAAATTAAGTCCAAGCGGCTCTATTATCAATACACGAAATCTGTTTAAAAAAAAATTTTACTAATTTTATTTCGATGGGGGTAGTAACGCGCACCGGGTTAATATAAATATATATATATATTGGTACCTCGGCGAATTATTTTTTTTTTACTTTGTGTTATCCGTACCAAACCGTGAATTTTTGTGGAGCTAACGCTGTCTTTAGTATCTGAAGATGATTTATCAGAGCATACTAGGGTGTTTATTTAATCGAGCTTTTGATTTAATCGGTTAAACGCTCGATTAATTACCCGAGGTTTTGGTTTAATCTGCTAATAATCGCTTAATTTTTTGATTGATCGGTTAACCGATTTATTAAGTTTTTTTATAAATTAAGTTTTTTCAATTAATAAAAATGCATAAATTATTTATTATTTAGAGTTTATAAGTAAAAAAAACCAAATTAAACTAAAACGAGCAAACAAAAGAATAATTCGTAAATATTTAATACATAGTTTTTAATTAATATATATTATGTAGTAATTAAAAAATAAGCTTTAAGATTATTTAATTAGTTATTTCAATAGTTGAGGGAGACCTTAAAAAATAAAGTTTTAGAAAAATATTTTGGTTTAAATGTTTAGAATTTAAGCGATTCTTTTCTTAAGTTTTGATAAAACTTGACTTCGAAAAAATTCTGTCACTTATCGCTGATGTTGGAGAAATCGAAAGCAACCCAACATCGAATATAATCCTCTAAACGTATAGAGTCATGTTCTATTTTTTTTTTTAATTTAACTCTTCTTATTGTTTCGGTTAATTCTGTTTAAGGATTATTAGAAAACCTTCTGTGTTTCTATGAAAAAACATTTTCTAAACACATACCTTTTGTATATGAGACGAAACAAATATTTAAAAATTAAAAAAAATATATTATAATTCTACACAAAAAATTCAAAATCTTGTTACGTCAGTTAATCGACTGAAGTTTAATCGTTAATCGAAAATAGCCAATTCTTAATTAACCGATCAGTTAATCGGGTAGTTATTAATCCGTTAACCGATTAACGGTTAACCGAATGAATACCCTTGAGCATACTGATCATAAATATTAAGAAGATAGCCCGGTATGTCAGCTAACACTTTCGCTAGATCTAGCGGGCTTAAGGAAAACATACTTTACAAGACTTTTAACCAACCATATGTTTATCTAGAGACAAGTATAGTGACAGTTAATATTATTTACCAGACTAAAGACTGACCAAGAAAATATAAATTTTATTTTCATATTTATTAAGAGTTACAAATACAATTACAAATTATTTTCAAAATTAATTTAACTGAGCAATACTAACATGTACCTTCAACCCGTTGTAGTGAAACAGAACAAGTCCGGACTAAATGTGAAAACAGTACATGTCTATCTCGTCCCTCATCATATCTGCGATCTTCGGAAAACCCATTTCAACGGACAGACGTACATCTTTAAATCTACTTGCCTGCTCATAAGGACCCAGAATATGTACACTTTATAGTGTCCAAGAAAAATTTTGTAGGAATTAAAACCGGAATGACAAATTTATCTATACCCTTTTATCTTCGGTGAAGGGTATTAATACTGTTTGAAATGAATATTTTTTATTTCAAAGTAAATACAGTGTGACGCAGAATCAGATACACAGAAAAAATTAGTAATTTTCTCCAATCACCAAATTTATACGAAATTCATAATATCAAGCAAACAATTTGTTGATTTTGTACCTTTTACCAAAATGATTATATTGATTACTAAAAATTTTAAAATTGTTTTTTTTCTTTCAATAAATGATATTTTTAATTTTAATTAAAAAAAGGATCAAAAAACTTTGCCATTTCAAACAATGTGTTTATTTATTTTAATATATATTGACAATTCCCAACAACAATTCTACATGTTTAAATTACTTTATTTTAAACGAAAAAAGTCAATTAAGATTGTTTGTTATTTAATTAAAATTTTAATTGAAAATTTATTTCAAAACTACGTAACTGTTAATTAAATTAAAATTAAATTTTTAATTTTCTTTTAACTAAAAAAATAAATGATTTAATCATCACATTAATTTAAATAATTTTTAAACCAATTTTTATACCCTCCACCACCAGGGTATATATGTCATTCCGTGTGAAACTTTTTTATAATACATCTAAGACCCCATATATATATTCTGGCTACTTAAGTAATTCTAAGTCGATTTAGCCATGTCCGTCTGTCTGTCCGTCTGTTGAAAACACGCTCACTTTCGAAAAACGCAAAAGAAAAGAACAAAAAAATGGTCTCAAATTGCTTGTAGTTATAATAAGCAGTTTATGATTGAAAGCCAGCAACATCGGCTCAGTAGGATCAGAACTATGAATCAAAATGTGGAACCACCACCCTAAAAAATTTACAATTTTTATACAAAAACTAACATAAATGGTGCAATAATGCACGGAATGACATAAAATTTTGCAGGAATTCGCTTTATACGACTGCAAATCATACTGTTAAATTTCGTGAATATCGGTCCATAATTTACACTAGGTCCCATATAAACCCTACTCCTGGAAAACCGTTTAGTACGCCTTAAATCAAATAAATCCCACTTTGGGAAAATAATAAAATTCACCTAAAACCATCACAGATATAGATATTGCGGTAAATTTTCTTAATTAAATTCATATGGCCAGAAAAAATATCATGCAACTTTGTGAAATTTACTGTTAACGCTAAAACTAATTACACTGCTGTATTGAAATTTATTATAATTTATTTTTTGTAATACCATCAGTCTTCTGAATTTTGGGATGATTGGTCCATAATTTACCATAGGTCCAATACAAAAAACCCTCCTAAAAATCATTTTAGTTCGGCTAAAACTGTTACGAATCATGATATTTTACTCAAGCCAGTTGAAAGTTCTAACAAGAAATGCATAAAACTTTCTTATTGTCGGTCAATAATTTAATTCAGGTCTAAACCGCAACCAATTTTAATGCTGACGTTCGTTTTTGTGAAGCTTAGTTAATAATATATATGTATTTAACATATAGAGCCCACTCCTGTCGGTGGAGGGTATCAAAGATTCGGCACAGCCGAATGTAGCACTCTAACTTTTTAATTGATAAAACCCTTTTTTCTGTGTATATGGTTTAAATAGAGTATAACTTTTTTATTCATGCGATAATTAATAATTTTTTTTGAAAGAAATATTATTGGGGAATTGTTTTAATTAGCTTTGGAAAGGGATATCCTGTAAGTGATGTCCATTTTCTGCTTCGCAAAAACGTAATCTTTTTAGCATATTTTTCATAACTTAATGCAAAATTTCGGATGTAATTATTTTTGTTCGATTGTATCGTTATTCATAATTAATTATGAATATAAATGCGGAAAAAAGAAAGAAAACTAATAATTAAAAAATGTAAAATTTTGCTCGATTTTAATTTCACTCGAATTCGATTTCCAGAACATGGCTGAATATAATTGTGTTGCCCAGTGTTTGCAAATTATTTTCACATGGATAACATATGAGATCAGCATCAGTAGTAGTTGAACACATTGTAATGACAACATCGCCACCACCGCCAATAATCCAGGAGAAAGTTCTTCATAACAAAACAACCCAAGTAGAAACATATTTTAAGTGATCTTATACAAGATGTAAATAAAGAAAAAAGGTACAAAAAATCCAATCGAAAAGAACTGAGTAAATAAATATAAAATTCAAAAGCATTAAAATTCACAAATCTTCTTTTTGTACCTTTTGAAAATGAAATATATAAAACAACATCATTATTTTGATGATGTTACCAATTACTTTATATGGAGTTATGAAAACAACATAAAAATACAAAAAAATAAGAAAAAAAAAAACAAAAATACATTCACATATGAATTTAAATTTATATTGAATTTTTATTTAAGCAACAACATTTTTAAAAGTTTTGAATAATGAAGAAGCTTGTCCTCTTCTTACGTATATTTTTTACGGGTGTTTGGACTAAATAAGTTGCAGAAAGGGTTTGAGAGCAAAATTTAATAGAAATTGCAACAAAAGAATTGTTTTGGGAAAATTGGCACATACACTTTGGTAACTTAAAGAATAAATTTATAAAATTTTGAATTTCTTTAACGAGCATTTCTGGATTTTTAGACAAAGGAATATTTTTCTACTAATTTAAATATTTTGCTAATGCATATTTTGTAGATCAATTAAAAGATAAATTTAAACTTCATTTGTTTGAAATTTATATTGTTTTTAATTTTGCAGTAATTATTATGTTATAAATTTATTGACATGACATGGCATAACCTGACAAAGCTTTCGTTATGGCCCCAAAAGGATTTTCAGGACAGAATTGTAAAGGTGTTTAATAAATAAGTGATTATTTTGAGATAACCATGCAGTAAAAATTGTCCTTGACGGTTTTGTTTTTCCGTGGCTTTTATAACCTTGAGAAGTTAAAAAAGTTTACAAGTTTTGAATGACTTAAATGATGTTCCTTAAGAAATGAGAGAACTCGTTATTGCTGAGTTACATTTTTTAAGATCCTTTCCGATTTTCTTCATCTAATGGTGTGTAAATAATTGAGTTAACCGTAACAAACTTTCGGTCTCTATTAAATTATGCTTAGTTATACCCACATCACAATAGTAGAGATGGTAATAAGCGTTTATGCTTATGTGTGTAACACTAAAAAATATTGGTCGTAGACCCACCTTTTAATTAACCGAGTCGATCAAACGATGTCCCCTCGTCCAGATGGCTGGCTGGCATTCTCCTCATGTAACATTCTGCACATAGTACTGGTCGCAATTTTAAAGATAATTTTACGAAATTTTCAACATACTTTTGAATTGTCATTAGAACAAAGCCTATTGCAAATGGCGAGAATCGGTCCAAAATTTCATATGGCCCCCATACAAACTTCTTTTCGGAATACTATTTGTGCCTATAAGCCTTCTTATTAAATAAATTGGTATTTAAATTACATTTGGTCCCAACTTATTTTGTAGCAACCTTAATTATCTAACCAAATTTTCTTTTAAATCGTTCCATATTTGACCACATAGCCCATATAAATACTACTCCCGAAAAAAGCTTTAAGTGCCATAACTTCCTTCTAAATTTTGGTATTGATATAAAATTTGGTATTGATAACTTTCGTATCAAAATTTGTACTGGAAGGTTCAAAATTTACCATATGTACTTATGTCCCTTCCTACAATCACTTACCCTGCCTTTACACATGCCAGTAATTACTTGCAAGTAGTGTATATGTATTATCAACGAAAATGTCGAAGAAATAGCCGAAAGTCTTGCAAGTAACTTGAGTGTTTACACAGTCAGTTGTAAGTTTATTTTTCAATGTCAAATGTTCTCGAAGCGAAAACATCTTATGAAAAAAGCTTCATTTTGGGTTAAAAAAAAACATTATCATGTAAATGTTATCACGAAATTTATTTAATATTAAATATAAATAATTTAATTATTTCTTTATTTTATTTTTGGTCCTTCTTGATGAAAAAATTATGTTTATTTTTAAAATATGTGAATCCAGTATTGTCGTAGTTACCGATATCATAAAATTTCTGAGAAAATATTTTGATTAAAAATTTTTTTTTAAATGCTTGCAATTTATGTTTTAAAATACCATGAAGATGTGTTGCTTTGTAGTAGTTTTTTGTTTGTTTTTTATTCTTAAAAGCACACAGAATATCAACAATAAACATAATTTTTATATTACTAAGTACTAGTAATATAAAAAATATAATATAAAATCCACGGTAACACTGTTTCTTTTTTTGTCATTTTACTTGCTGCAAGTTGGGCTGCACGTGCGAAAAATGTGATGGGGTTAGTAAAAATGTGTGAGTGTATTGAGTTTTTCGAACTTGCACTTGCATGTGTAAACGCCGGGTTAGTGACAAACAACCTCATTTGAATGTATTGATTTGAGTTGGCCAAACTCGTTCCTTTTATGGAATCGATCGATCCAAAAGATTAAAGGAACTAGGAACTGGGGAAATTTTTTGAGCGTAGAGAATTGGTGTTTTTTGTAATTAGGAGACATAATATTTTTCTTATGTATATTATTTAAAAAAAAAATTTGTACTCGAACGCACAGCTCGTTCGCAACATCAGGAACTTCACGTACGATATGGGTCTGTATAATCTAACAGTACTGGCATAGAGCAAACGCTATAAAAAAGTTTAAACGAGATTAAGAGTAAGTACCATTTGCGTAAGAGTCCTTTGCGAGCTCCTTTATGTAAGATAACTTACTTACAAGACTTGTTCTTCAATAATTTGACTGTGTTGTACGCTGTTTTCGCCATCCAATCATGTTGGCGCGCTGTTTTTCTCAAAACGATAAATGTGCCAATAACGCTGCTCATAAGGCTGCTCACTAGGCAAAATACATTATCTTTCTTGTTGACAAAACCGTCGAACTAGAAATAAGTTTTTTCACAGAAAGAAAAAACTCGTACTAGATTTAAGTTTTTTCTTCTTGCTTTAAGTCATGGCTGGGGGTAGTGCACTAAATATTGACTTGAATAAGCATTGCACTATCACTAAATAAAAATGCAAAAAAATTAGTTTGCACTATTTTTAGTGCATGATTGGTATTTTTTCACTAGCACTAAAAAAATCGAGTGGTATTGCCAATTTTTTCACTATCACTGACGGTAATTGAATGCATGAAATCTGCGCTTCAATTCAAATAGTGCAAAATTTGTACTTGCAATCAAAAAAGCTGCATATAAACAGTCTCTCACTAAAATTTAAAAAATTTAATTTTGTATGTGAAATGGTTTTTGATTCTTCTCATGAATAAGCAAATGAAATTAAACAACATCAAATTTTGTCAATAACGGAATATTTCCTGGCTTAAAGCAAAACAAACCCAGATTTTAGTTTGGAAATTAAGTGCAAAATTTGAAGTTGCACTCAAATGAGTGAAGAACAAAAAGGTTGCACTAAACTGATGATTGATTTATCTTAAATTATTTAACATGACTATCACTCATATGTAGTGCTAATTTTCAATTCATCCCTCAACATCAATAAAATGATTGCAATAATCTTGCACTATTACTAACTGTGAGATGAAACTGCAAAATTAGTGCACTACCCCCATCTGTGCTTTAAGTACGAGTCGTACTTAAATTTTTATAATGAAACTAAAAAGTTCTTAAGACAATCCAAAATGGAATAACTTTCGAAAACCAATTAGCATACATACGCGTGCGTTTTTGAAAATTTGTTGTAGAAACAACAACAAAATCACTAGAAAACAAGGTAAAAACTATTTTCTTGTTTTGTGTAGAAACAACAACAACAACACTTGAAAAATAAAAACACATTATTTTCATTTTTAAAAAGTAAAATAAGAAGCACAAATTCCCATGGGCATGCTGTTGGTGTCTTATATATGTATGTGAGTGCTTCTGTAAACAAAGAGGGGAATACAACACAAAGGCGAAACAACATGTGTACCAGGATAAATGATTTATAATATATTTTAAATCTCTGGTTCTATTGGGTAAGTGTTTAGGCTAAAATCAATCTCACTTTCGTATTATTTCAAGTACGAATTCGGGATTAAACCATTTTAGAAATTCATGAATGAGATTGAATTTTATTATCTTAAGTACGGGGGAATTTATTAATCCGTTCTTGAATCAAGCATTCTCTACTTCATTTAAGGAAATCCGTACTTGTCGTACATTTGACACCGCTTTGGCTTGATTAAGGCGATGGCTTCATTTTTCTTTTCAGTGATTTTCTTGCGTGTCCAAGTCGTAATAAAACGATGTCCCAGATAAACACAAGACAAAGTGAATACTTTTAATTTGCTGGAGTTGCTAGCCTCTCTAATTCTCACTTATTCTGAACAGTGTTGTTAACGCTAATTTCTAATTAAAATGATGTACAAATTTAACTGTCCATTTGTATGACTGCACAAATTGAGCTTGGAGCGCATTATAAAAGGTTTAAACTAAAGTAACGCTTATTTTAAATGGGTTGTGAGTAGGGATGCCAATCCCGAAATTCAGCGAATCCCGGGATTTGAATTTTTCAATCCTGGGATTTTCGGGATTGATATGTTATATTTATTCGATGAACTCCGTTAAAACTTTTATTGAAAACGAAAGAAGAAAGTTAAGCTTTGTTATTCTTTTTTAGCGTGTCCAACAATTATTAAGAAATTTTAATATGATAATTACTTAAAATAATTAAAGAAGAAAATTAATCAAAGAAATAAATGTCTTTTGAAATGCACAAAACAAAAAGAAAAAATAACTCCTTCCACCAGTGGTGGTGGGTGTAAAAATGTTTTTTTTAATTTTTTTTTTTTTTTTTTTTTTTTGTTAAAATAAGATTTTTATGGTTAACCAAAAAAATTTATTTTGCTAATTAATTTCGAATTCAAATTTCAATTATGCATCTTAATTCATTTAATAAAAATTTTAATAGAATCTTACTAATAAATCAATTACTAGTTTGCTCTTTTCAAGTACTAATTAGTATTGTGGTTATTTTGTTGAACTGTTTATGGTTTTTAATCCAAATTTTTGCAATATTTTATTTAGGCTTAAGTTCATCAAATTTAATTTTTCATTAAATTATTTTCATGCAGAAAGGAATTTGAAACATAAAATGAATTAAAATTTATTGATAATTTTTCATTCTTGACTGAGCTGGGAATTGAACCCAGGTTTTCACGGTTTCGTGACATGATACAATTTTAACCACACAATCTCTTCAGAGGGGTTTGCCGTTGAACACTCACGACCATCGAAGGCAGCTGGCAGTCAATAGCCAAACATCAATCTTTAAACCAAAAAAGTAGATCGAAATTTGTTTTTTGAATGATTATCTATTTTTTAATTGATTTACATATTGCTCCTTACTTCTGTTTCTATTCAATTACTATATTAATTATTTTTTTATTAAGTCGGAAGCAACTGAGCTAATTGAGTAAAATATAGATTTTTGTTAATTATTTTTTAATTGAATCAATTAACACATTGTTGAAAATCGTACGTTGTTTATTTTATCATTTTGTCATATTTTTAATTAAATGAATTATTAATTAAGAAAAAAATCACAATTTTCAAGCGGCAAGCGTTTCCATCGCCTTGAAAAAAGAAAGATATTCTCTTATTCGGCCTTTAAACACACCCTACCAGCATTTTCTTACCGTCAGAAAATATCTCAATAAAGATGTATTCAACACATTTTCCATGTAGTGATAAATCAGTTGAAGATTTTAAACAAAGTTTATAGGAAATGTTATTCCTTACAAAAATAGCTACCCCACCAGCATTACCCTCTCGATCTTCTCTAACAACTTTATATCCACTAAGGCAAATTAAACTATCCGAAAGCCAGGAAAGCCAGGTTTCAGAAACGCAAAAAATATCAATATTGGATTTTTTAAAGACAAATTCATAAATTTTATTGTTCATGCTTTGGGCGTTAATATGGGTTAACGTTAGGCTTTTCCTGTACTTAACCAGGTTCTTAGCCATGCTTATTGTTGTGTCCCTAGTATTTCCTCTCAAAGTGTCATTATTATCCACAATCATAATCAAATATGTAATAATAATTCAAATTCCAAATGGCAACGCAACTTACAATATTTTTGACAAAAAAAAAACAAAGAAAAAATAGTTAGACATTTAAATAAAAAAATAATAATTACGTATAAGCCAAAGGCTACAAAGTGTTAAATACACATTTATTACATATAAAAATAAAATAAAATTTATTAAAAATAAAATAAAATTGTATATCAATTTAACCCAATACTCGAAAAAATTGTTGCAATTGATCCGGAAAAACAATTTTAACAGGTAAATCATTCTCTAGTACTTTTACATGAACGATTCCATGTTGAGTAAATACCGATTTAAGTCAATTCTTCTTTTTCAAATTTAGCTCTGACTTAAAGATATCATGGTTTTACGGAGTAAGGTTTTCGTTAATAAAGAAAGGCATGTTACACAAAGCCAGCGTTGCGCAAACATAGTGATGATTTGTGTTGACGACGATACCCAGCAGCGTTTTTGAGAAACAAATTTCTTTCATATGGAGAGTTCATTTTTATAATAATTTGTGGGTCACTTACATTACAAATATGTTTAAAGTGCTTAACACGACAAATAACTTTGTATGCTGGCAATCTTGTGTTTAACGCGCCACAAATATTGTAAAATTTTTATAAATATTTTTTTGATAAATATTTATAAAAAGCATTTATCTTTTGACTTTCAAAAATCCCGAATCCCGATATCCCGCAAAATTCTGGGATTTGATTTTTTGAAATCCCGAATCCTGGGATTGGCGAACACCAGTCCCGATTGGCATCCCCAGTTGTGAACTATGACATCTTCCTCAAAAATAATAATTGTAGCAGATTCAAGAATCTTTCGACAAGAGATTTGTTGTCGCAAATACAGGTGCAAAGTAACTTTGAAATCTTTTTTCTTCTATTTGCAAATAAGAGATCACCCGGTATAGGTACTTAAAAGAAAAGAAATATCGTTTGGAACGAAATACCAAAATTCGTACCATCCCTTCAAAGAATCCAGCCCTTTAACCAACTGCCATAACTTTTATTATCTCGATGTGTTACGATGTTGGCATTAAAACCCATCACAAAATCGCAATCAAAATTTATTAGAGTAAATCAAATAAGAATCCAAGTACTGAACTTTTATTCTGCAAAAACTGGGAAAAACTCATAAGAAATATTTGGAAAAAAAATATAAAAATCCTAAGTAACACTAACAAAACACACCCATACTTTGTTAGATTAAGTTTTATGACGACAACATGCAATGTTAGTATTTGTTCAATGTTTTATTTTTATTTTTTTTTTTTACTTTGTTGGTTTTTCTAAGATTTTGTTGTTTTATCGAAGAGCAGTGGAAAAAAGTGTTACCAAAGCAAAAAATGTCATCAAATGCCAACTACATGACAACATGACGAAAACAACCACAACAAATTGGTTACACAAAAATATGACCCAGTTTATTAAAACAACTAAAACTAAGTGACGATGTTGATGGATTTTTTTTTTTTTTTGTTTTTGTTATATTATAGTTTAAACTCAATGTGTATTCGAATGACTGACATAAGACAACTAAACTGCAAAAACATTAGAGAACTTTGTCATATATGTCAGTGAAAAAATTCCTTTTTAATATAACAAAAATCCAAAAAGGCCTTAAGGAAATGTTGTTTAGAACGATAGAATTTGCTAGTAAAGGAATTTGATATATAAGCTGCATGGATAGGTGGGAAATCATTGGACTTGAAGGTTTTGAAGCTTAGATTTAAAAGTAAATACATATCGTCACCTAAAATTCAAAAGGGCGTAACAACACTTTTTTATTTTTTTAGGGAAAAGCAAAAAACTTTACAAAATCAATAACAAACAAGTTGCAATTGGCGTTTAAATTTCTTTAATAAAGTCTCCATTTTTGATCGCAGGGATCTAAAATTTTTGTGAACATGAAGTCTAATAAAACGAACAAAAATCAATCAAAAACTCTATTTTTAATTGTTATTCCCATTTGCATTTTCGGTGATGATATATTGATAAGGTTAGAACATCAAGGCCTAACTTTATTGGTTAGGCATTGATGTTCTGGCGGTTTGAAACCGAGGATAAAATTCTTAAAGATATTGTAAAATTTTCCAATCAGATAAAATTTAAGCCCGCAGCCACCTATCTTCTCCTTCTTCTTTCGTCCGCTTAACTCCCTGTGGAGCACAGGGCCTCTACAAAATTTCTCCAAGATATTCGATCGTTTGCAACAAATTTTATTTAGCTCCAGCTTCTTCCGCGGTGTTAATGTAGTCTTTGGCCGACCTCTTCTTCTACTGCCTTGTGGGTTCCAGTCAAGGGCTTGGCAACATATTTCATCTGGGTCCTTCCTGGGAGTGTGCCCGATCCATTTCCACTTTCTTCGTTTAATTATACTAAACATATAAACCCCAAACTAGTTGTTAGATTTTAGAAAGAAGAGTTAAATTTGAGCTTAACCCTAGCAGAGAACACATACTCGATTTGCTCTTGCATATTGAAATACTGCAAAACATTAGTTAATTACTCTTAAACAGGAGCAAAACATAGGCCTAGTGGCCATTGGACTTAAATTGTAAACGGATATCTATGAACTATCGGTATAAATACGGTGACCATCCGTCCTGTGTTATACAGAACAGTTATCTTTTATTCGGCCTTTGTTCTGTGTGAATTTTTTTTTTATTATTTTATTTAAAAAACCAAAATTCGTTCTGTATTTTGTTAAATTTTCTTAATTTTTACTGCATTTAAAAAAAAGCTATAATAATAATAATAAAAACATACATACATTTGTCATTATACCCTCCACCACCACTTGTGAGAGTAAGTGCACCCTCAATGAATGAGGGTGCACTTAGTTTGTCAATCCGAGTGAAACTTTTTCAAAATCATGTTAGATCACATGAAGTATACTTTTATTCTGGTTCCTTGAGTAATTCTAAAGGCCGCGTTAGCCAACCGTTAACGTAGAAATGTAAATATAATGTAAACAGCTGATCGTGTCTGTTATATGGAAAGCTATAGAAATGCTTAACAGAATGTAATGTAACTTAACCGTAACATGCCAACCTGTAGGAAATAGAATTTCATTACGAGGTTACATGGCAGTTCTATATAGTGATGAGCTGCTTTTATATTAAATGGAATGCTGGAAAATTCACTCTTTGGTACTTTTTTCAGTAATAATTATCTGTGGCCTTTTGACAAAATAACTTACAATACATACAAACATATTATTAGTTTTACAAATATACCCTGCAAACAATATCGATCGAAAAATAATTCTAATAGTGTCCCCACTTAGCACAAATCTATCGCTTTTGCTTTATAATTCTCATTGATGTAGTTACATCGTTCGGGAAGAAGTGTATGGTAATATTTAAATTAAGAATCTACTTCGTGCCTATATTTTATGACAATTTAGAGCGATTTGGAAGTTTAATATCAATTTAATTTAATAGTATAGCTTTTGGCTCCAAAAAGTACTCTGTTGATGTTACATTTTTTCTTATTGTTCTTAATAATAAAAAATAGGCCATTTTACTGTTTATCTTTGTTTGTTTTTGTAGGGAAAGTCTGAGTAAAATAAAAATAAATGAGTGTAGAGTTTTTATATTATTATTAGAAATTTATAAGAAATTCACTCAGTTTTTTAATGCTTTTTATATAAATTTTACTACACAATCAACTGCCTGTCAACTAGAAACAGCACATTAATGCTTAAAAGTTAAAAACCTACAGCCGTATTCATAACAAAAAGTTAGCCACAGTTTGTACACTACGTTCAACGAGCGGCTAACTAGAATGTCGATTAAGCTTAGCAGCTTGTTAGCACAGAGTTTATTAATAACAAATTTTATCCGTCTGCTAACTTTAAATAAATCAACTCTGAATATTAATGATGCCACATTATAATACTCAAAAATGCAACACGTTTTGCATTAATCATCGCTGGTTTTGTCATTTCATTTAATTTTTTTTTATTTTCCCTCTTTATATAAAAATTTTAAATGTTTTTAAATTAAAATATATTTAAAAAAGGACTCTAAACTAAAAAAAAAACAGTGTATTAAAAAAATCAAACAAAATTATTCAACATAAAACAGCTGTTTATCACAAGTTGGCAAACGTTTGGCAGCTTGTTGACAAGAGTTTAGCAAATCGTTAGCCAGAGTTTGGTAAGTGTATTATGAATAAACTTTGTGCTAACTTCATGCCAAATTTTCGTTATGAATACGGCTGCTAATGTGTAAATATTTTTTCAAAGGAATTTACAGAAAATCACAAATTTGTTTAAACACAAAATTTATTCGCTGATAAAGTTGATCTTCACTAGAAAAGTTAAATAAAAACACGTATTTGCCTTAAAAATTTTTAACGTCATTAAAGAAACAAACAGTTTAAAGAAATCAGTAATATCCTTCAAAAAAAGACAGTTACCAATAATATTTTTTTTAAATTTTACTTTCATTGTCCCTAAAAAAATCTAATGCATGAGAAATTATTAATATTTTGCCCAATCTAGCCGAAGAATAAGTTTGGGCTGTTTTGTGCACTTGGAGGATACCCTCCAAGCAATTGGTAAAGTGTTTTCCGATTATCAACGAAATTTGAACTACTTAGTCACATTTGGTAGTTTAAAAGTAGATTTTGCGGAATTTAACAACAACAAAATACGTTAGAATTGAATTATGAGTTCTAAAATTTTACTTTTTCATCACTTTAATGAGTCGTTCAGAAAATTGTAACAGTTATACAATTACAGCAAGAGCACGATTGAACACTGCCCAAATAATGGTACGTGCGTGGGAAATAATATAAGTTTATAAAATTATGTAAAATTAAGCTCAAAATTAGGACCCTGCTAGATTGCTACCGAAGGTATATAAATAAATGCACAAAACAGCCCAAACTTGTTCTTCGGATAGATTGGGTATTTTTTTTTTTTTTTTTTTGCTCAAAAGAAAGCTTATGTATTTTCCTTTTAGGCCGAGGCCACGCAATGAGCGACTAAGCGACGAGCGACTGAGCGGTGAGCGTCAAAAAATTAAAACATATGAAATAATACTGAAGTGGCCACGCAATGAGTTACATTTCTGAGCGTCTAAGCGGCGTCGCTCAGAAATAAAACTTGTTCTAATTTTTAGTTGTTTTCTGAGCGGCAAAAAATAAAAGAAATTACCAAATTTTAAAAATAAAAATATAAACGAGAAATTATGGAGAGAAGTTGGTGAAATTTGTTGTTGCACACAGTGATGCCAGTAGAAATTTTAAAAAATCCCTTTTTTCCCTACAACCAAAAAAAATTTTCCCTACTTAAATTTTTTTTTTTTAAGCAACAGGCAAACAAATACATATTTTGCTAATACTATAATTAAAGCATTTATTAACATTTACAATTAAAGCATTTATCAACAACAAGAAAAAAACCAAAATAAATATGCAAATGCAAATAGCAAAAATAAGCGAATAGTTGGCAGATGCGAACGCGAATTTTCGTCGCACCCTAAAAATTGTTAAAAAAATACTACATTTGTACTTAAATGCTATATAATTTTAATTTTTAAATGTAAATAATGCGAATATGTACGTATTTTTACACAATATATTAAAAATTAGATAATATTTTGAAAATTCCCTACATTTGCCTTAAAATAAAAAATCCGTCCTTTTTCCCCTACGCTTGAAATTTTCCGAAAAAATCCCTACAAAAAGGGAAAATTCTCTACTATTGGCATCACTGGTTGCACAGGTAATTTTTAGTTGTTTTCTGAGCGGCAAAGAATAAACATGGCAAAAATGAATGTGGAGATTCTAATTTCATCTGTACAAAGCCGACCGCTATTATGGCAAGACAGATTACCAAATTTTAAAAATAAAAATATAACTGAGAAATTATGGAGTGAAGTTGGTGAAATTTGTGGTTGCACAGGTAAGATTTTATTTAATTTTTATATTTATTTAACACATTTTATTTAGCTTCTAAAATAATACATGTACACATCATTATTATTTTGCATAATTATGTAATCTTTTTATTTCTAGGAGACAAAACCTCTCTTGACAATGGCATTTTAACAACTAGCCGCTCAGAAATGACGCTCAGTAATAGGCCACTTGCCGCTCAAACTCGTCGCTTTGTCGCTCACCGCTTAGTCGCTCGTCGCTTAGTCGCTCATTGCGTGGCCTCGGCCTTAGGTAGTTTTGGTCGCTTAGTGGGATATGTATAAAAAAAATTATTTAATTTTTTTAGCATATCCCACTCTCATCCCACTAAGCGACCAAAACTACCTAAAAGGAAAATACATAAGCTTTCTTTTGAGCAAAAAAAAAAAAAAATATATACCGTTTTCAAAAAAAAAATAAAAATTAAGTTTTAATTTAAAAAAAAAAATTTTTAAAAATTTGTTTGGGCCAAATTTTGCTAACACCAATAGATAATAAGTTACATGGATGAGAAAGAACACCGATTTGGCCAAAATGTCAAATTTTGACCGCCTCTAACTCAGAAACTTTTTGACCGATCTGGTTGAAAATGTGTGTCTAAACTACTATCCAATAAGACTAACCTTGGTGCAAATTTCATCCAAATCGGAAGACATCGATTTCAAAAGTTGGGTCACTTGACATGAAATCCCCCATATATATATTTTTTTTTTTTTTTTTTTTTGTTAAATTAAAAATTGATAATTGTCTTTTAAAGAATATTAGTGATATTTCGAATTGTTTATTCAATGACTTTAAAATTTGTTTTGGAAAATTAATGTTTTTATTTAATTTTTCTAGTGAATATCACCGTTATCACTAAAAAAATTTGTAAAGTAATCTTAGTAAAGCATTAAAAAATATATGGTAGTTATAATTTGTAGAAACTTTTAAAAAGCTACGGCCTAAGTTATAAAAAATAAAGCATGTCAATAAAGGGTTTATGAAACGGATTTTGTATGAAAATCCGTTTCATAAACCCTTTATTGACATGCTTTATTTTTTATAACTTAGGCCGTTAGTGTTTAAACAAATTTGTGACTTTCTGTAAATTGTTTTAAAAAAATTTGTCCACTTTAAGTTCTTTACCTTAAAACAGTAACAATTATTTTAATTGAATGTATTGTAGATTTTTTAATATTTGTTAAACGTTACCTCTTTTATTTTTTTATTTTACTCAGACTTACCTAACAAAACAAACAAAAATAAACAGTTAAACGGCCCACTTTTTATTATAAAGAACAATAAGAAACAGTTAAACTTCAAAAGAGTACTTTTTGGAGCCAAAAGCGATACCACAAAATTAAGTTTATTTTAAACAACCAAAGCGCTCTAATTCGTCATAAAATTTTACCAAAGTGTGACACTTCTTCCCGAACCATTTAACTACATCAATAAGAATTATATAGCAAAAGCGAAAGATTTTTGATAAATGGGGAAACTATTTAGATAATTTTTAAGTCGAAATTGTTTGCAGGGTATGTTTAAATAAAAATATAAAATAAAAAAAAAATGCATACATATACACAAACATTTTTTTTTAGCCATGCCCGTGTCTCTGTCTGTCCGTCTGTTGAAAACACACTCACTTTCGAAAGACCCCACAGAAAAGAGAAAAGTTGGTGTCAAACCCTTTCTCGGTCAGCATAATCGGTTCAGTACGAAAATAGTTATGAACCTAAAAGTGGCACAACCTTCTTAAAAAATTTATATTTTTGTTACAAAAATTAGCACAAATTGGAAATGGATACCCCTTATCTCATTTAATTTTGCTCAAATTCCTTTTATATGACTGGAAATCATACTTAAACCTTTCGGTTATTCCATGCCATATGGCATAGTGTTTTTTGTAAGCCACTTTTTTTGCAAACTAGTTCCAAACAATTTTTTTTTTTTATATTTTTGTATTTTAATTTAATGCTTTTATTAAAATTGAAGAATAAAATGTTTTGATTTGTAGGCCCAGTAGTGCATTCTGATGGGCCAGAAAGCAAACATGCCTTTTAAGATTTGTTATTTGCGAAAAATTATTAAATGCAGTGTGTAAGATGGAGAACAGCATGCCAAACAATACTCTGCAACTTGAAACCGTTTCCGTTAAACTCATATATGTTTTAAGAACAATTTTATTTAATTTTTTATTTTATAGGAATATGTTCATAAATATAAGAATCTTTTAATAATTTAAATATTTTGAAACATGCATCAGACCGGTTTTAGAAAAATTATAAACAAAGTCCATAAATAATACAAAATTGTTTTAATATTTATGAACAATTTCAGAAATTGTAATTTTTTCCATTAATGAAATTGTTCATAAACAAAATGTACAAGATTATTTTATTTATGTAGATGATAATAAAGAAATGAAGGGAAATCTTCGCCATTTTTCCTAAATTATGCACATTTCACATAATTTATGAATTTTTTCATAATATTTAAGAATTTTTGTAAATACGAATATTATCAACGTTCTTCATAATAGTTATGGAAAAATTCATAATTAAATACCGGGATTCGCTAGTCAATTCAAAAAAGTAAGAAATTTTTCATATATATTAAAAATTTCTCATAGATATTATGAACACCAAAAGTTATGAACATTATTCATAAATTTTATGAAAATTATTTTTTTGTGTGTACGTAACGCAACAATGCCTAGTAAACTTAATGCCGATCAAATTGGAAATGTTTAAGTAAATTTCGATAACTCAGACTTATCTGACGTTGACGATAAAGAAGAAGAAAATGATTTTTTCACCAAGTCGGCTTATAATTTTGTAGACGGAACGCCTAGTAGTGACGGCTCGTTTGGAAGGATTTAGGTGCCTATGGGGCTTTTTTTTGGATGCCGTAGTGGCTGAGGGAAGTACAGCAGAGGGCATCGAATCTTTCTTCGCATACTCTCTTTTAGCAGGCTTTGGCACGTGGGAAATTGGTGTTTCGGTAGACTGAGTCTGTACCGTTAAGCCAGCATCCGAGGAAGGGGTTTGATAGGTTTTTCTACCGTCCAGACCTGGGAAGCCTTAGAGGCACCTGATTTCAAAGAACCCTGTACCAAGCTTTACGACTGCCTGAAGGCCTAGTCGAAATGAGTTTATGCGCACAAGTAGCAGACCGTCTTGCAGAGCCTGGCGCCATCACTTTACTAGACGAGGTCTCAGTAGCTGTCCACATGCTATAGCCTAATACCGATGCTGTAGTATTTGGGTTTTCGGAGATTATGAAGCCCTTTGCCGTATACGTAGCACGTGAATTTTCGGACAATCGGGGGGTTGGAAGTGGGGGTTGCATTTTATGCCTAACTGCTAGGCGAAATGATATTTGCTAGCATAACTCTAAACGCCCTTGTACTTAAGTCTTCGCATCGCGACAAGACGATTACCCATTCCCGATAGTTTTTTGATAAAAAAAAATCTTGTGTACATCTTTCGCAATATACAATTTTTAAAATTGCATTAAAAATTTTAACAAATAGAATCTGGGAATTATTTCTTTTCTTAAGCTACTTTATTATATTCAACAATATTTTTATTTTTCGAATATATTCTATGAGCTTAATTTCAGTTATGTATTTTATAAAGCTTATTTGTTATAGTTATATTCCTTAAATTTTTAGGAATGACTTTATACACTACCAGATACAAGGCTGGGAAATGACTCAAAACTACAAAACAAAAAAAAAAAATATCCCGGTTTCAACGTAAATAAAAACCCAAAACTAAAATAATATATCAATTAAATATTTAATTATAAATATTATTGTTTAATTCAAATTTATTTTAATTAATAAAGGTGTAAATATTTAATTGATACTATTAATTTGTTTACTGGTGCAAATATAACTAATATTTTAAATAATATCACTAATTTTTATTTTTGAACCCATTTTTATTTTTTGATGTGAAAATTGAGAGTCAAGTAGACGAGTAGGATATCGGAATTGGCCATCTTGTTCAAACTCCTTTTTTAGTTTTTCAAAGTTAAAAATACCATTGAGATTTTTACCGATATCCAAAAAAAAAAAAAAAAAAAAAAACATCTGCTCTCTGATCTGGCATATAACACACAGAATGTATAATTCGGATGATAATCGCAAAATTGATAGGTGAAGAATATTACGGGGCCTCAAATAAAGGACCATCTTTTAATATAAGTCGGCTTAAGAAGATTATGAGCGTTTTCATTTTATGCATTTATTTGAACATTAAAAATTCTTTCCGCACCAGTTACACCGAAGTTTTTTTTTGATGGCGAAAAATCACACATTAAACCTTGGCGATCTGCACAACCTTTGCATTTTCTTTATAATTTACCAAAATATTTTGTGTTTTTAATTAATTGTTTCGTCTCATGTACAAAAGAAATATGTTTAGAAAATATTTTTTTATACAAAAAAAGGAGGCGTTCAGTGATCTTCCTTTAAAAGAAGTGTTTCCTGTCAACAGCTTTTTGTTTCACGTACTTTTTATATGTATGTATTTAGTTATTTGTTTCTTCTCATATCTTTTCATATCAAACTTTTAACAGAATTACCCTAAACAATTAGAAGTGTTAACAATTAAAAAAAAATTCAAACAGGACTCTAATGGAAGATTTTATACGTTTAGAGAAATCCAGGAAAAGAACTGAGAATTTTTGTTTTGCTAGAGAGAAGACCTTTTGAGCTTTTCTGCGGTTTTAATTTTATTAAAAATTATTGAGAAATTTAAGGTCAAAGTTAAACTTTTGATGTTTTTTAGGCCGTTTTACACTATCCCACAAGTCTTACGTATTTTGAAGAACAGGCATCTCTGATCTAATTATTGTTTGAAAATTTTCAAAAAACAGTAGCAACTTATCATGACAGGGTGGTTGTATTTTTTCGAAATACGCACGACTTGTGTGAGAGATTGAGAGTTATTGTATTTTTTATTCAAAAATGGGATGTCTTTAAATGGACTTTTCAAAAAACTTTTCTATCTACATAATTGCCAAATTTCATTATGATATATTTATTAATGTCAGATTTATAGAATGCCAAACCTTAAAATTACTAATTTTTTTCTCTCACATTTGAACACTCCATAAATCTGACATGGATATAGATATCACAATGAAATTTTGAAGCTATGTAGTCCGAGAAGATCTTAAAACAGTGGACTGAAAAGCTCCTCATATTTAATTCTTAATCCCGGAAAATGGCTTTTAAAGAAATAATTTTTTTTTACAAAAATGGCAATACTGTCACAATTAACCACTCGATATTGATCAGAATCATGGCCCAATTAGTAGGTCTGCGCGAATCTAAAACAATGCAACAATAGAAAAAACAACACGCAATTTGTTTGTGTAAATAATGTTAAAGATGACAAAACCCAATGCATTTGTTTGTGTAATAAATGGACAATATGTCAAAAACAATTGCACGTTAAAAATACAACTCTACAAAAAATCAGCAGGCGTTTCGAGCAGACCTACTAATTGGGCCATGATCAGAATTTTCTTGAAAATTATGGACATATAAGAAAACGTTACTGTTCCAATTTTATAAAAACCGAGGGTTTCCAGCATTTTTTATTTAAATAAATTTTTTTTTTTTGCTTGGAAAATTTGATATATTTTTTTTTTTTTTTTTTTTTTTGATAGGGCTTGTGGGAGAAACAAATGTCAAATGGAATAAAAATTTATTTTAGAAGCTACTCATAACATTTTTATATATTTCTGGAAAAAATATTGTTTAACAGCGAAAAAAGCCATCTTTGTTGAAATGGTAAAAAAAATTGCAATATTGAGGAAATATTAGGAATGCCATTATCATGACGGTTGTAAATATTACGATATAAAAGTACAGGGAATTTTCACTTTGAATTTGGATAAACATTCAATGGTGTAATATTTATATGTATCAGATGCTTTACCAAAATGTAGCAACTTGCTTAGATGTTACCATTTATTTCCATTTCGTTACAAAATTAGTCGCTGAAATGTATTTAGTTTCGAATAAAATTTCATACTGGTAATAAATTTTTAACAAAAACCTTAAAAAAATTTTATCCTTATTTTAGCATTTTTTAAAATCACTTTTAGAATTTTTTGGCCATTTCTAATGCCATATGTAACTGTAAATTTTATTTAGACCTGGCCACACTGCACTATACTTATATACAAATGCATAAGCATTTAAAAATACAACATAACATTGCTTAAAGTCTGCGTTCCTACCAATATAAAACATGTTTAAGCCAATATTGATAACAGATTGATATTAAACATTATCCACCCGATTAAAAAAATCGAAAAATAGTTAAAAAATGAATCAAAAAATCCGTTTTATCCGAATATTTATCTCTAAAGGCAAAAGAGATAACCTAAACATTTGATAACCCAAATATTTTTTGTAGGTCAGCTTAAGTCTAATTGTTTGCAATCCATAAATACACATATTTTTTGCGAATCTTTAAAAGTTTGAATATCCGAGGTTTCTTATTTTTAGAGGTCTACAAATCATTCCCCCTACCCTTTATGGACCCGTCTTCTTTCTAATCAACTTAAAAGCTGCCTGGGTATGACAGTTTCAAGAATTTCGTCAGCTGCAGAATTCTTTTGCAAAAAAAGTTCATACACCATTGTGTAATATTTTAGTAACATAAAAAGAGCAAAAGAAATGTTGCGGGTAATTCCATTCAAATGAAAAAAGTGTTCAACAGATAGTTCTAAAGACTTCTTTAACACTAATATAAGAAAAAAAATCAAGCCATTGTTGATAAAAGTTTGCTAGAAATCGTAATTTAATTCTGATCAAATTTACAAAAATTAAATTTTTTTTCTAATAACATAAAATATTTGTTTCCAGCAGCATGCCACACCCATAATTACCAATATTTTGATCCGGTTTTTTGCATACCTTAGTTCTGGCCTTCTGGCCGATAAAATTTAATTATCAGCCACTGTGCGCCGGATTAATAAATTTGAGTCCTCTGTCACACTCACGTCTACAGCGGCGATGGCTTCTTTTGTACGCACGGTACGGACTCTTATTTGGATACATATTATCCAAGAAAGTAAATGTGGTTATTAGCTGCTCAAATGAACGATAATACGCACCGTAAACGTGACGAAGTGCTCCATAAGTTTGGTGAACAGAGAGAAAAGATGTTGGACATAAATTTCTATGATTTGTAAACGTTGTTCTAATGTTAGTCTTTGCATGGTATACAGTCAAACACACTTCATTAGTATGACAGATATTTTAACAGTTATCGAAGTTCTATACGTTTAAAAAAACACCCTTTATAAACATAACTACAACTACTATGAATTAAGCATTTAAACTAAACCGCAACATAATTTTCCGGCAACAGAAATGTCTCTAGTCATGATTTAGAGCGCAGAGGGTGTGAATAGAACGCATTTTATTTTATTTTTTTACCCGATACACAATATTTTTTCCATATACTCATGTTCAAGTAGTTCATATCATCTTGTTATATAGTTTTTCTTTTTATTTTTTATTTTACTTTTTTAATTCAGTCTTTCTTTTTATGATTTTATTGTTAAGCAATGAACACGTGTTTATACCAACGCTGCTATTGCAGTTTCTGTGTTGTGCTGCGGTTGTTGCTGTTTGTTGCATTAATCGACAATGTCGTGACACACTGTGGTTGCCGATTGTCTTGTGTTGTTGTTATTGCTGCAGCAGTTGCACAGTTATAGAAAGGGCTTCTTCTTTTTTTTTTAATTTGTTTTCTCGTTTTATATTTCAATATTTTTTTAATCGTATGCCAGTTGGTGCCCTCCCCCACATGCCACTGTTGTTGGTTAGGTTTTTGGCGGGTTTCTTCTGGCGATATATTGTTGGTTTTCATTGTCAGATATCATTGAAACAACAACATCAGAACAACAGCAGAAGCAGTAACAAATATTACAATGCAGCAACATGCATTGACAATTCATTGTCAATAAACAGTAAAAGCCAAATAAACAAATGAATACAGAACAACAACAACAGCAAAAGCTATGCAAAATATGGAAGTGTGTATGTGGGGATGCATGTCTGTAAAAAAAATCTTTATGCATTTATGAAAAGGTCATACATATATGAAGTTTATTTGTTGGCAATTGACAATGTTTTTTTTTTTTTATTTGTCATATTGCGCAGAGATGCGGCATCAAAAAACAAAGATAAGAAATAAATACTGAATATTTTCAATAACAGACACTTCAATACTTTTTTTCTGAACTTATTTGATTTTGTTGAATCTTTTAATAAATTTTGAATTAAATAGATAAAGACATTTACCAACAACATGTATTGATTTTAATCGGAAATTTGATATTTTGATTAAGTAAGTTAACAGTATTATTGAGACTTTAAGGCAATATGGACTCGTATGTAAAAATGTGTAATTTAATCGAATTTTTTTTCTTAGTAGAAATGTTAAACTTTAAGGGTGGTCTT
Organism: Pollenia amentaria; assembly: GCA_943735925.1. Classification (NCBI taxonomy): domain Eukaryota; kingdom Metazoa; phylum Arthropoda; class Insecta; order Diptera; family Polleniidae; genus Pollenia; species Pollenia amentaria. The sequence continues at coordinate 201,491,464 of OX031009.1, read as the reverse complement.
AATAAAATTTCCTTTTGGGATGATAGGGATAACTTTTGCAGTTCATATTAGGATTGAATTTACTATACATTTTACTAAGATCTCGAGTTTTATGACTTTCCTAGTAAGAAATACCCAGCAAAAATTTGGTAATGACTTGCAATTACTGAACAACTAACTTTTCAATGACTACTTCATACCATTTGCATTATATAGAAGTAGTTTAGTAATGGCTGACATATAATCTGATACGTTGATTAACGAAATTTATAATTAATGCATAATTAAATGCATTTAAATGGTTTTATTTATTCAAATCTAATAGAAATTGATTTTTTTTTATTTGTTATAGATGAAGAACAATTTGTAATAGATTTAAATAATTATAAACGATTATTAAATTTAAAAAACGTGTATTAAGTAAAATTTTCATACAAAATTTGTTTCGTAAACCTTTATTAAATTTAAAATATTTTTATTACACTACTTAATCAACCAATCGATATTGTTACGATATCGTCTACGTAATATATGATCAGGTTTATGCCGACCCAATTTGGTCGGATATTTTTCGTTTAGTCGGATGGGAGGCCAAACCTAATTTTGGTCGGTCTGAGAAACGGTTCTATTTTACAATTTTCCTCTTATAAAAAACTTTGTATCAACAAAAAACTTTGTTTCGAAAAATTTGATCGGATTGCCAACAAATGGCGCTAACGTCATGACTGGTAATCTTGGTAAGCTTAAATTTTGCTCAGCAATGGAAAAAATATTGAGGTACATGGTGGTAATTTTTAAGGTTTTTTTTTTGAAAAGTCCTTAAAGAATAACTTAAGAAATTTTCAGAAATACTGTTCTGTACCACCCCAAATAATTAGGTGTTCTTAGGACTTCTCTGGACAGATATTGTAAGAATTATAGAACAGTGGGATGTTTTAATAATGTATATGTATCATGTTTTTATAAAATCAATAGTATAAGAACCGCAGAACTTGCAAAAATTATGGGTGATCTCCAAAACTTCAGTTGCAGAGTAAATCGCTTTTTTATGCATTCGACCGTGTAGAGCCAATAAGCAAACTATGCATTGTTAAACTCTTCGTTACATGTCTTACGTTGTCTGCAAAGTATTATGATGTTTTTGAGCTCAGCCTATGTCTCATAAAATAAAATACTATTTAAGAAAAATTGTACAAACTTAAGTTAACAAATTGTAATACATTTTTTATTACAGTTGTTTTTGTATGTATTATTGCATATTTTCAACGAATAAATCTAGTTTAAAGGCGTTATTAGCGTTTTGTTTTTGCTACTTTTCTGTATTTATAATTATTTGCATATTACAAAAAAAAAAAAAGTTAATAGCTTTATCCAAAAAAAATTATACTTTATATCAAAAGCACATATACATACATATCGTCATATAAAATGCAAAAGGGCATATCATCATTTTAAAAAAATGTCCAGGAGAGATAATAAACTTAGTTAAAAGGTAAACTATTGTGATTATAACAACGATTTGTTCTGGTTAATATCGTTAACAAATTATGCATCAATGATACTTTCCTGAAAAAACTGTTTTCCTTATCACAACAGTTTGCTTTTCATTAAGTTTCTTATCACTCCTGAACATTTTTAAAAATTATGGTAGGCCCTTTTGCATTTTATGTGACGATATATTTGTTTTAATATATTTAAAATATTTGGTCGGTTTCAAAGGATTATGGTAGGTTTTGGAGACAATTTTGGTCGGATAAAAATTTTTTATATGGCAGCCCTCTATATGATATCGATCTTGTATCATAAACGATACAATTTTAATTGTATCTTTCCTTAATATATCGTTTTTTCCTGAAAATTTCATATCGTTTTGCAATCATATCGTTATCTGGTGGTTTATTGGGTATACATATGTCCTTAATGCAGGGTAGTCTCATATTGCATTAAAAAATAAATTAAATTAAGAACACAATTTGTTTGACAAATTCAGTTTTGTTGCTACCAATGTTAAGTTCATATTTGTAAACGAACGTGGTAATGGCTTATTTAACTCCCTGTTTGTAAGCGAATGTGGTAATGACTTATTTAACTCCCTATTAGTAAGTGAGGGTGGTAAGTACTTGCCTCCACTGACATCACCGTGTTAAAATAATGAATTAAAATGCCAATGTATTAGTAGTGAAAAGTAGTTATATTAGCTTTTAAACTCATTACTTTGCAATGTAAGTTCTTGCTGGGTAATTAATTCGATCGCTGTGCTGAAACAAAAGGCCAATGAACTTTTGATCCCTTACTCACATTCCAACTCGAAATGTTCGCAAAATCCTTTTTTGTTATATAAGACTTTCAAATGAGATAACAGGATAGAGGGTATTCACAAGATTATTCATTTAATCGGGCTTTTGCTTTAATCCGTTAATCGCTCGATTAATTAACCGAGGTTTTAGTTTAATCGGTTAATATTGTAATTCATCGGTTAACAGATTAATAAAGTTTTTTTTATAAATTAAGTAAATTCAATAAATAAAAATGCATAAATTATTTATTATTTGGAGTGTTTTAGTAAAAAAAAATAATAAAATAACAAACATAATTAGTTTTTGAACTTAAGCGAGCAAACAAAAAAATAATTCATAAATATGTAATTCTTATTTTTTAATTAATATATAAATATTATGTATTAGTTAAAAAATAAACTGTAAGATTATTTTATTAGTTATTTCAATAGTATAAGGATCCCTTAAAAAAATTCTTTTAGAGAAATAATTTAGCTTAAATGTTTACAGCCTAGTCATAACGAAAATTTGGAATGAAGTTAGCACAAAGTTCATTCATAATACACTTACCATGCTGGTGCTAACGATTTTCTAAACTCTTGTTAACGAGCTGCCAAACGTTTGCCAACTTGTGAAAAACAGCAGCTTAATGTTGAATAATTTTGTTGTTTTTTTTTAGTTCATTGTCTTTTTTTTTTTATTTTTTTTAATTTAATTTTTTAAATTTATTTTAATTTAAAAACATTTAAAATTTTTATATTTATACGGCTTTTAGAATTTAAGCGAACGGTTAGTCGGTTAATCGAATGAAATTACCCGGTTTAATCGTTAATCGAAAATAGCCAATTTTAAATTAACCGATTAGTTAATCGCGTAGTAATTAATCAGGTAATTCAATCGGTAGTATTCACCGACGATCTTGTACTCTGATCGCATAAAGTAATGTGATTTCTTTAAAGGCACACATCTTCTTCTTGACAGAGATATATTCTGTTAACGTCTGATAGATATTTAATAATTATCGTCGGACAGCCCGACAAGGGGACATTTATGTCTCTTTAAGAGCACGCTCTTTAGCGTTCTTTACACTGTTATACAAACAGCGTTGCCAAATGTGCAGATTTATCTGCATTTTGCAGTTTTTCTGAGCATTGAGCAGTTTTGAATTTTTTTGTTTAAAAATTAAGTTTTTTTGCAAATTGTGCAGATTTTGCAGGTTTTTACATTAAAGTTTGTTTACTTTAAATTTTATTATATTATTTTTTATTTCTTAAGCAATAATCTTGCCTAATTTGCTTAACACATTCGCGTGTAACAGTGGCAAGAGCCAAACAAACCGCACAAACGGCTTGGGAAATCGCACTCTTCGTTAACAAATAAACGACCCAAACCTAATTAATCATTTTTCAATAAATTCTAATAAAAAACTTTTATCCTCTTCAATTTTTTATGTTTCGTCTATTCCTTCTTGACTCTGCTAAATTTTAACATAAATGATTAAATTTAGTACTAGGTATCGCAAACAGTTTGGAAAATATTGAACATTTCGATTTTCGGTGGACCACCCATTTTTTTTTACGGTTATGGTTTGACCAACCATATGTTGGCACGATGTTTATTGGGCGTTAAAATCAAAATGCACTTTATATTTTTTTTTTGTCAGCAAAATCAACCCAAGCAAAATCCAGAATCGGGAGAATTTTGCGCAAATTTCAGCAAACCGGGTCTTTGCATTCTTATGGGCTAGGGGCGTTATCGGGCCGTACTTCTTCGAAAATGGGTTCGGCCAAGCAGTTACCGTGAATGGTCTTCGCTCGCGCGAGATGAAAACAGACTTCTTGTGGCAAGAAATTGAGGATATGGATCTGGACGATTTGTGGTTCCTACAAACGCACTAGTCACACAGTTAACGAAACAGTAATTTAATGGCCGTGTTTTCTCACGTCTTGGCGATGTTAATTGGCCTCCACGATCATGTGATTTGACACCATTGGACTTCTTTCTTTGGGGATATTTAAAAGAAAAAGTACGTCAATAAGCCAATTTTTCATATATGTACACTTCACAAAATAGAAAATCAGCGCCCGAACTAAAATAACTTTTGTATTAAATCAGGAAACAAAAAATAAATCACAAGGCTACATGTACTTGTGTACTCTCTTTTATCTAGCCTATAAAGTAACGATATTCGTTAATAATAAGGGTTTTCATGATATCGCTCAAAAGTCTCGAAATCTGTGCAAACTGTGCATTTTTACGCCCTCGCAAATGAACTATCAAAAATTGTATGAGAATTCATTAAAAAAACTTCCTTAACTTGCCCAACAATTTTGCCTCGCAAACTTGCGCTGTAGAATTGTGCATTTCCACAAACAGATTTTTTAATGCTTACCGGCGTTTTCAATGAAAAATCCAATCCAAAACCGCCTTGGCGGTTTTTATGCATTTTAAAAAACAAATTTAACAATTTAATCACAAATGCCAAGTTAATAAAACTATAATATAATATTATAACATATATTTTTTTTTTGTATTGACGTTTCTTACAAACTGACATTACTTTTTTAAATTACACATTTGTACAAATAGCAATTTCAAGCGATATCATGAAAACCCTTAATATAATATTGAATTCGTTCTGTATTACACATATGTTAAAAAAAACTAAGTAAATTACATATTCTTTGGGTATTTTTATTTGCAGTTTTTTAAAGTTGAAATCAGTTATTTTCAAAACAGTTATGGCAACGCTGTATACAAGTCATACGTATTCCATAACACTTTGTAAGATAGAAATCTAATGAGTTTTTTACGACAGTTAAAAAATCTAATTTAACATTAGAGTTTGTATTCACACTATCCCACATGAACAATGTTCATGGGTGATAGCGTGAGCATTGCTCATGTGTGATAGTTCATTAAACATATTCATTGAACATGCTTTTGTTCAAATACAAAAGACATCAAATGAAAAGTATAATATATCAGGGATGTTAAATGGCGTTTTAATTATTGTACCATCTTCCAAAAAATATGTACTTTTTGGACCTCCACGGTACCATTTTTTTTTTAATATATTAAAACAACAAAAAGTACATAAAAATTCAATTGTACACAAAAAATAAAAAAACAAAACATAAAATTTTTTACAATCCTGTACAAATAATGAAATGGTAAGTGGTAGTGCAAATCAGTTTTTGACGTCAAAAAGAAAGTAAGATTGTCTGGTTCGTGTAATAAAACGCACAGAAAAAAAAATTGCTTTTTATTAAAAAAATTCTGATATTAATTCAATTTGCACGAGTAAACAAATAAATAGTATCAATTAAATATTTTTTTGATATTAAAAACATTTTTGCAGCATTTTTAATTAATACCGATTTTATTTTTGATTAATGGCTTAATTGAAAATTGGCGAGAATTTATTCCATGCGTTTTCTCTAAAAATAATAAAATTCAACGCCTTTTTTAAAAATAATTTAAAACCAGATCTTTTTGACTTGATAAGCCTCGCAAATTTCTTGCTGTAGATCTTAAAAAATTCAAGCCACTTATTTTTGGATAACACAAGGGATCTAACGAGCAAGATAAAATCGACTACGATATTATGCAGCATTTAAATAAAAATTTTACTGCCTGGCCCACAATGTCGACAAGAACATTTCTTTCGTATATTTATATTGAAAACAAAAACAAATTTTAGCTTTTTATTATTGTTTTCTATATAAATATGCGAAAGAAATTTTGTTGTCGACATGGTGTGTGGCAGTTAATATTTTTTTAACTATTCAAAAATTTCGGTTACAAATTTTCGGAATATGGCTCTGAAATGTTACATCTCTGGTAATATTATTGAATTTGGCAACATCGAACACTGACATTTAATGCTTCACTTTGTTAGCAGACTTTATTAAAATCGCGTTATTCTATGAAAAGTTATCTCAGTAAAAATGAGTGTAAATTGAGAACATTACCATCATAGTTTGCTTTTTCATTATAAGGTAATAATTCGACGCATACTGCTGAAAAAGTTTGTGAAGTTTACGGCGCACAGTGGCTGAAAATCGTTTTTCATCGGCCAAAAATCTGTAACTTTTGAACCGATAGAGATAATTTTGCAGTTTTTTGCAGGAGAGAAGACTTTTTGAACTTTTTTGCAGTGTTAATTTTGTTAAAATCGGCTCAGTAGTTGTTGAGAAATTTAAGCTCAAAGTTGAACTTTTGATGTTTTTTAGCATTTAGTATGAAAATGCTAATGATTGAGATTGAGAATTATGGTATTTTTTATTCAAAAAATGGGATGTTTTTCTGCCCACTGTTTTAAGAACTTTTTAATCTACATAACGGCCAAATTTCATTAATATATCTTTGTACATGTCAGATTTATAGAATGTCAAACCTTAAAATTATTATTTTTTACTCATGTTGAAAGCCCTTTTATTCATTTACACTATATAAATAATAATTTTAATGTTTGACATTCCATAAATCTAACATGAATAAAGGTATCATAATGAATTTTGGCAGTTATGTAGATTAAAAAGTTCTTAAAACAGTGGACTGAAAAACATCCCCATTTTTGATTAAGAAATAGCCAAATTCCCAATCCCGGAAAACGGCTATAAATTTTTTTTTTGGCATATTATGCAGCTAGATGAAGCCTTTGTATCAGTCAAAGCCTGGCCTACTTTTCCATCTATCATCGTTAGCACTAATTGATAGTTAACTTCAATTATATGGCCATCTATTTCTAATTCTAATGGCCGTAGTGTTGTAATTTGGGCTCTTATATAACTGGTTTCATTTTTAATGGTAACAGCAGTTTCCTTTTTAAATTCAAATTTAATTGGTCTGAAGTATTTTGTAGAAGATGGTGTGAGCTTTTTCCAAATATCCTTTGTTTGCATCGTACTGGTCGCAGGCTCCGAGTGTTCCAAATTCTTTATCAATCGCAATGGAACAAATGACACCATGAACATATCTGTATCTGAAGTATTTTCACATATAGATTGCTTGTATTGTTTTTGTCCAGAAGAACCATCACATCCCCATTTGCAAAAGAGAGTTAACTTGCAGTTCCCATATTTTTTCAAATCATCTCCTTTAAGTGATTGTAGTAAACGCTGAGCTGTATGATTAAGTAGACCTTGAAGTTTTACCTCTGCCGAAATTGGTGTGATTTTAATAGTGTCCCTTGGTGGCAAACATTCCTTCTTAGCAGCAGTTATGTGATGATAAGCAGGATACAGATTTGAACCTTTTTCAATTGCACGTACTCTGAGCTGAATATATTGCTCTTTTGTTAACTTCAAATCTAAAAATAATGCTAATGCCTTTTCATTTGAAAACTGTTTTTCATCGCTTGGCGTTGGAACACTCTTAAGAATCCGTTTTGTTCTCTTGGGACTAGCGATAAACACTTTTTCAATAATATCGACTTTTGTGAGTTGTTTTTGTGATCGCAGTTGATATAGCAAAGCTTCTTGAATATTTTTATCCCCGATTTCTTCGTTGATATCCTTAAGCTTCCGCCTTTTAGATCTATCGCTACAGTTCTCAAGTGATTTCTTTGGTCTTCCAAGGTTCTTTTCATTTGTACCTTCTGAAGATATCTGGACACTGAGTTCGCCATTTAATCAGTTTGCAAAACTGTTGTAAAATCTAGGTTTACTCCATCCAACTTGTTTGAAGCGCTTTTTTAAGTTTTTGACGAAACCGGTTATTTTATTTTGCAGTTCCGATCGTATTTCAGTGCTGCAGGAATATATATTGAGTTTTCCTTCAATGTAACTTAAAACATCTTCCTCCTTTTTATTTTTAAAATACTCTTCGGATAATTCTTTATAGCTGAAGCTCTCCATTTTTATAGATATTAAAAAAATTAGATTGTTATTGCTTTGATATATTTTAACAACTGAGATTTTATTCGAATACCACTGGCTTTTATACATAGCTTGCGTTATACTGTGTTCCTAGGTAGCAAAATAAGGTAGAATAAAGAACTAAAATGGGCTTAAGTAGGATACGCTTAAAATCCCACAGGTATTGGTAATTATATAATATAAAATACTTGGCTTGGTACACTTATATTTCAGTCATATGAATAGGTAAAATTAAAAGAGCAAAAGAAATGTTGCGAATAATTTTACACAAACTAAAAAAGTGTTCTATAGGCTGGTCCAAACAGGTACAAAAGTGCATTTGGGTTTAAAGTGGATACTTTCACCTACCTACAGCTAGTAAAATTTCTTTAATTCTTTTGACCTCATAAATTTTATTCTTCTGAACTTCAATTTGAGTAAAATATAGAACCTGAAAAAAGTATAATCGGTACAGTAATACCGGTACAGGTATAATCGGTACAGTAATACAACATAACGTTGTTTAAAGACTGCTTTACTACCAAAATACAAAATGCTGAACCCACTATTGATAACAGTTTGACATAAAACATAATAAAAATCCAGCCAAAAGCATATTTTTTGTAACTCAGCTTAAGTTAAATTTTTTTTGCAATCCATAAATATATTTTTGGTGAATTTTTAAAAGTTTGAATTTCCGAGGTTACCAATTTTGGAGATCCGCAAGTCACTCTCCCGACCCTCCATGGACCCGTGTTCTTCCAATTCAACACAAAAGCTACCCGACCATGACAGTTTAAAATTTCATTCAAATATGTTCAGCCGTTCATAAGAAGCAAAATTATTTTTCAAAACAAAACGCTTGTAAACCATTGTGTTATATTTCAGTCATATGAGCAGCTTCAATAAAAAGAGCAAAAAAAAATGTTGCGAGTAATTTCATTAAAATGAAAAAAGTGTTCAACAGACAGTTCCAAACAGTTGCACAAGTATATATGGGGTTAAAGAGGACACCTTCAGCTTTCTGATGGTACTAAAATCTCTTTGACCCCTTTTGACCCTAACAAGTTCTACTCCTCTAAAATTCGGATTTAACTAAAATATAGAACCTGGGGAAACATTTAATAACACATCAGGTATAAATGATACATTGATGTAATGATCCATTTCTTAAAGACTACTATCCCATTAATATAACGACCAATTATTGATAACGGTTTGCGAGAAATCATAATTTAGTTCTGATCAAATTTACAAAAATTAATTTTTTTCTAAAACAAAATAAAATATTTGTTTCCAGCAGCATGCCACAGCCACAATTACGAATATTTTAATCTAGTTTTTTTGACACCTTAGTTCTAATATGTTTGCTATCGAATGGCATTAAAATTTTTGAAATCGGCGATGACAAAAAATTGGACTTTTGGCCGATGAAATTCAATTTTCAGCCAGAGTGCGGCGTCGATCATGTAACTAACAAATAGCAGCGAAATGTTTTGCTCGTTTTTTATCGGATAATTTTGATGTTAAAGATGCATCTCGCCATGGCTAACCAATCTCTAAAACAATCAATGAAATAATGGAAATTTAGAAAGATCGATAAGCAGTGTGGACGCTGCTAGGGAACTAGGCATTCAAAGTCAAACAGTTATTATCCATTTAAAAAAAGCTGGATACATAAAGGACCTTGATGTTTGGGTGCCACATGGAAAAGTAACATGGCAAAATTAAGTGGACCGAATATCCATTTGATGTTCACTGCAAAAACATAGCCTGGCTGGAAATTTTTCATGTATCCACCAAATAGCCCAAACGTTGCACCTCTAGATTATCATTTGCTTCGTTCTCTGCAGAACTCTTTAAATGGTCTTCATTTAAATTCCATAGAGGCTTGCAAAACGCAGTTGCATCAGTTTTTCGCTCAAAACCCCTGAAGTTATACACTGATTGAATAATAACTTTACCCCAAGATTGGAAAAAGGTTATCGATCAAACGGCGCATATATGGTTTAATAAAGCACGTTTCAGATATAAGAAAAGGATGTTTAATTTTTCGTAAAATTTGTAATCGGAGTTTTTCGAAAACCTAGTTTAATCAATTTGGTACTTTTTTGAAAAACCTGTTAATATTTTGCAAAATTAAAAGATAAAATCGCCAAAAACAGCTCAACTAAATTTAATGATCAAATGACGAGTAACAAGAAATTTAACGCCCCATAACATGAAGAGCTAAAAGAAAGAAATACACATTTACAGAGTTAAATAACAGGAGGTTAAAAGGGATGCTGTTAATAGAGATAAGCAACATGATGATCAAGGTTGTTGGTTGTTGATGCAACATCACTGTTGCAGCAACAAAACACAAACAAATAAATTATTTGCTCTTCTTCTTCTTCCTTATATGAAATGAAATTGTATTATTTATTTTGGTAAAGGTGTGTAAATTAAGACTTCATGCCCCACATCATTTTCATACATACCACATGATGAAATGACCAAGTGGAGAATACAAAAAAAAGTTGAAGATAGAAACACACATTCAGCCTTAAACAAATTAAGAAAGAAACGATCAGCAAGAGGAGGCTGGAATCTTTGTTAAACTTAAAGAAACGATTAATTTAGTTGGAGTATGTGCGTAAATAAAACAGAACATAAAAGTACCATTATTAGGAGTTATAGGGAAGATTAGAGAACCCTACAGTCGGTCTGATTTCAGATAATTTTTGTATTTTCTAAAAGAGAACACTGTATAAAAGAGCTACCAAACGTGTTACAAAAATTTGTAATATTAAAATCCTGGTTGGCTGCGCAGTAAGAAACTCAAACACAGAAAAAATTATTAAATTTCTCCAATCATCAAATTTATACCAAATTCGTAATATCAAGCAAACAATTTGTTTATTTTGCACCTATTAACAAAATGATTATATTGATTACTATAAATTGTAAAATTGTGAATATTTTTTTTTTCAATAAATGATATTTTTGATTTTAATTAACAAAATGATTAAAAAAGTTTGCCATTTCAAACAATGTGTTAATTTATTTAAATAAATATTGACAATTCCCAACAACAATTCTACAAGTTTAAATTATTTTATTTTAAACGAAAAAAAAGTAGATTAAGATTTTTTGTTATTTAATTAAAGTTTTAATTGAAAATTAATTTATTTAATTAAATCAAAATTGAATTTTTAATTTTCTTTCAACTAAAAAAATAATTGATTCAATTATCACATTAATTAAATTTAAATACTTTTTAGACCATTTTTTAAATTGATAAAACACTTTTTTCTGTGAATAAATCTTTTTCTATTAATTTTAAAAATTATTCATGTTTATTTTATGACTTCTAAAACTATTAAATTTAAAAAGACATCACGCTGATTAGCTGGGGTATTTTTCTGCATACGATAGACACTGACGAATCGAATGAAAACTCGAGAAATGTAATGTCTTTAGTTACTCGATATCGAATGCTATCATCTGAATTTACGATACATTTCATTCGGTGTCGAGTGTCATGATACCAAAATAAAAAATTTCGATCGAGTTTGCTCTATATCGTATGCGGTGATTAGACCCCTGATAAACATGTCAAAAAAAAACTGATTAAGTAAAGATTATGAGATTCTTAGGGATAAAGGAATGCGGAGATTCTGCCTATCAGCTTCTTGGGAAATTTTTATTGCAGATCTGTCATATGACAAGTTTAACCATCCTGAAAAGTTGCGCCATCTTGTTGAAACCGCACAGTGTTGCAAAAAATTCTCTATCGGCGTAGTTCTATAAAGAAAACCGCATTTTACTACTTTTAGTAACGGTCACACAGAAAATATTCTCGTCAATTTTGTTTTTCAATTAAACTTTTAATCAAAAATAAAATCAGCTTTTTTTAAAAATTTAATCAAGTGAATTAAACGTTTACTTATATCAGAAACATTACTATTGGAAATGTTGTTAATATCAAAAAATATTTAATTGATACTATTAATATTACAAATTTTTTCAATCACAAATTTTTTAATGGAAATAAATTTGTATTTGCTATTTTAAACAATGTGTTAATTTATTTAAATAAATATTGACAATTCCCAACAACAATTCTACCTGTTTAAATTATTTTATTTTAAACGAAAAAAGTCAATTAAATTTTTTTGTTTTTTAATTAAAATTTTATTTGAAGCTTTATTTCAAAACAACTAAAATGTTAATTAAATCAAAATTAAATTTTTAATTTTCTTTCAACTAAAAAAATAATTGTATCACATTTCTTAAATTTAAATACTTTTTAAACAATTTTTTTAATTGATAAAACACTTTTTTCTGTGAGTAAGACCGGAGTAGTGTGTCCGGAGGCATCGTGGTTCCAGATGGGATATCTGAGACCTGCCAATTTGGAACTCTGTATAATTGTAGGTATTGACAGCACCTAATTTCCAAGATGTGCTACCAAATATCTAAGTAAGGAATCTGCATATAAAGGCCGCCTCGTGATTGCCTGGTTTATGTACCACGCTCGGCAAAATTGTAAACTAGCCTAAATATATTTAATCTGCCCGGAGGAGTACGCCTAAACTCTCTTTAGTGAATGATCCCAATCGCCTATTTTTTTTTTTGGTATGAAGTCACTATGAGACAAAAAAAATTAAAAATAAACCGGTTGATTGCGCAAAAAAATATAGCTTTTTTTCTTAGAAGAACTCATCAGCCTCCCTGTAAATTTTAGATTAAATAAAAAACAAAACAAATAATAAGATCGAAAAGCGACATTAAAAAACGGAAATGTACAAAACTAACGACGAAGTGGCTAAAACCTAATGCACGAGGAGAAGAGGAGAAGGAAGTTAAACATTTTCAATTCTCGACACTTCTTTAAATTAGACCATGACTGTCTTAACCTTCGACTTACCAAATACTTGTATGTACATCTTATCTCAATACCCTTTTGGGTGGTACTGCTCCTATTCAAATATGCTTTATTTTGTTGTTTTTCTGGTTTTTTTAAGAACTTAACAATTTGTTTAGTGGGTTAAAATTTCCCTTTAAAGGAAACAAACTTAAGTAACTTATTAAATTAATAAAACCGAAATGGTTACGTGGGTGGGTATTGGTAAGGTGAAGGTTAAAGCCGCGTTACCGATTGCCTTTGGCAAAACAAAATATCATGGGAAATTTTTTAAAGGTTAAGTTCTTAGGGAAAAGCAATTGCCCTTTTTGGCACACGGGTTGAGTCGCGTATGTCCGTTAAACTCACATAATCCGAAAAATAAGAAAACTTTAGAGTGGAGCATATTTATATAAGTGAATAATCTTTTTTTTACCATTTTTTTTTAGAATAACCTAACTTAAAAAATAAAAAATCTTTTTTAACCTTTACCTTTTTTTTTTTTTTTAGAATTAACTTAAAAAAAATTTGCGAAATTTAGGATAGAAGGCTCAGAATAAAGAAAAATAATTGTTCAATATTATTTTAAAATTCAGCATTTGGGAATTCGAAAATCATATCGAGTAATGAGCAATGAGGCCCATTTCCACTTCAATGATCACCTCAATAAAATTATGGGGCACCCAAAATCCAAAAATAATTGGTAAACATCAAATGCAGACACTTAGATGAACAGTATGGTGTGTAGTTTTTCGAAAACGGCCTACAAATTGCGGTTAATCTGAATGGCATTCAACACCGAGCCATGATTGCAAACTTTTTAAAGCCAGGTTTAGAGAAAAATAGACACATTTTGTCCATCTGTGGCTCTTGTGTTGGCGATCATAACGACACTTATGCGCCACCCTATATAAAGTTGCACAGAATAATTAAGAATATAAATTTTCAGAAAAGTTGAATTTTAAAGTTTAACTCAAAAAATTTCTATTTGGATTTTAAGAAACTTTTAGTGAAATTCGCTCTAAATTACGGTGTCATTTTTTATTTATTTCTACTTCACAGTCTTACCCTGGATGCTGTAGGGTACTGAAAAATTATTAAGCAATACAAGACCATGATTAAAATGCAATCAAGGTTGTTGAATAGTTGATCGGTCGGATAGTTGGTTGGTTGGTCGGCTGGATGGTTGGTTGTTTCATTGGGCACTCTACTCAGAAGTTGGGGTTTTTTTTCATTTTTACAAAATCATAATTCGCGTGTTAAGAACACATTACTTTCACATTTGCCAAACAACAATCTCAACAAGAAAAGACACAAAAAAAAAACAAACGAAAAAGTTAATAAAAAACTAAAACTAAATAAAATATATAAAACAAGCAAACAACATTGTAATAAACTGATGGGTGAATTGGCATTGGGATATTATTCTTTTTTATTCAGTTTTATTTTAGATTTTCATAAAATGCAACTGCTTTTTTCCTCCTCTCTGGGTTCATTTCTTTTTGTGGTACAGAACTTTAAAGCAACGTTTCTGCAACATTTTGCTTGTTGAAGAGGCTGTTTCTTTTTTTATATTTTTTTTTCTTCTTTGTATTAATTGCTTTTTTATATGTTTTTAATTTTTTATTTAAACTAACAAAATTGCCTCCAGACATATTTTTGAAATGTTGTTTAAAATAAAATAAATGAACAAATAAAAGAGAAAATTTAATCGTTAAAAATTATGTGAAGATTTATTTGAAAAAAATATTTCAAAGAAAATAAAATATAATCAAAGAGAAGTTTAACGACAAAATGTTAAGGAAAAATATTATAAATTTTAATTAAAAGAAAATATTTGTTGCAAATCGGAAAGATGGAGAAAAGAGCATTTTTCAAATTTTGCAAAAATAAATGGATTTTTTATGTGATAATAAAAGTACATAATTTATTTGTTAACAAAAGGTTATAGCAATGTTTTTTGTTAATTGGTAAGATTAACTTCCTTTTATTAATTTCTTAATGTTTGAGTATAAACACAAGTAAAAGTGCTGAGTCGAATTTCATATAACCTTCACCATAAAACTAAAAAACGTTCCATAATCTTAAATTCGAGTGAACCATCGTAAAGGGGCCACGTGAAATAATAGACCGATTTGACCCCTTCTTAATATATAACACTTAAATAAGAAATAAATGTACGTTGCTGTACCCGTAATTTACTGTAACGGACTGCTAGCACGTTGGTGCACATACACAAAAAAGCAATAGCATACATAAAAAAACACACACAGTGATGGGAAATCAAAAGGTTTAAATGGTGACCGCTGTGCAGAAAAAGTACCAGGCGATTAAAATGGTATTAAAACAGTATTTAGTGTATGTAAAAAACATTAATAATTTAATATCTGATATTTAAATTATAGATTTACAATAAACAAATATGTATTTTATAAATGTGCATGGACAAAACAATGTTTAAAGCCCTTTATATATATCTCATTTCTATTGTATGTGCATATGCATTTGTTTATTTTGTACATCTAAGCATATGTATATTTATATATATGTATTGTTAGTAGTTTGGTTGAAAGTCCATAGATATTCTGAAAAAAAGTACCAAAACAAAGAGCGAAAATACCCCCATTCAATTTAACATAGCAGCAACCCATCACTGTTTTAAAAATGTCACGTAACAACGGTATGAAATTCTGTTTTATACAGAATGAAACGTTACAGCAACGGTACCTTACATTTCGGTAAGCTTTTGCATTGCTTTTCATATACCAAAAAGCGAACAGCTGATTGATACAGTACAGATACGGTACAGCAACGTTCGCATAACTGAGCCTTTATTCAATAGTGCACAAACCATGAATATGAACTAAATGTGTGCACAAGATGATAAAAAGTGTTCTGTATTGCATTTCGTTTTCATTCGCGCCTAGTGATTGTAGTGGTAATTGGTATTTAGTGATAAGAAAATAAAGAGAAGAAGGACACCACTAAGTAATACAACCATTAAATAACAGTTGGATAAGCAGTAAAGTTAAGTGTACAATGAAATTAATGTAAATTCCATAGTGAAGTGCACCCAGTGCATTTCATTTAAAGAGAAAAATATTCTTTTTTTGTAACGCAATGTTATCGTCACATTTTAAGCTATAAAACAATTTAAAAATAGAAACAAAATTAAATACAAATCATTATATCCCAGGAAAAACTTTTTGAATTTTGGTAATAAGTAGTAGTTATTTCACACGTTACCTGGTCAGTAGTTGTTATTACAATTCCCATTATTCTGTAACCCCCAATAAGTACTTACTAGTAATGACCTCAGTAACTCCTTTTTACTTCTCTTATTTCACTACTGAATATTTGCTTACTAATAATCCGCTCAATACCTTCTTTTTAGTTGTATAGCTTTCAGTACTGAATTTTTGCTTACTGGTAACGAGCTCAATAACTACTTATTAGGTATATAAACAGTCTTAAGATGTATTATATAAAAATTCTTGTTTTTGTTTATACTTTCGTTTTCCTAACTAACTAAAAAAAAACACTTATTTTTGGGCTTCTAGTAAGTAGTTAAATAATACCTAGATATTTTCTGGCTACTAGTAAGTGTATTTTAAGTACTGAATTCTGTGAACAACTCGAACAAAAATAAGTAGTTATTAAGCCGAAAAATAAGTAGTGTTTATATGTCTCCAACATTACTTGCTAACTTACCAGGTAAGTAAAGTTTTAGCTGGAATTATATGTTTTTTGGAATGAGAACAATAACAATAACAAAAGAAACAAAAAAAAAAACGCACAAGCTACTAACCCTTGTCTCTGTTTGCTTTTACAAACACATTCTTTAACTATGAACACACTGCAAATTTATTTGACACTGGTGTCAATTAAAATACCTATACAGTTGTGAAATTAATTAACACTAGATTCAGACCGTGATTTAAAAATCATGTCTCTTTTTAATTCCTTTTGAAAGTTGCTTCCAAAAACACAACAGATTCAAACGAAGATTTTTTACCCATGATTTTAGGGTTGCTTTTTTCCCCCATTATCGGTAATTCTTCTTTACTTTCTTATTTGTTAAAACAAACAATTTAAAAGCGATCCATGTTTTGTATTGTAAAGAGATGTTGCCACATTGAGATAAAAAATAAAATGAAACAACATAACAAAAATACGAATGGGTGCAAAGAAAAATATAAAAGAAGACACATAGAACAGAAAACGTGTTTTTTTCTCTACCGCGCTTGCTTCTCTACGCCGCACAGTGGCGCCCGTAGAGCAAGCGAGGTTGCAAAAATCAAAATTTTCATGAGTGCCGACGAAGTTTTGAATAAACCCATGTTATAGGAAACTTTTCAACAATTTCAAATATGCCACTCTTAATAATATCACATTTTTAGTTTAGAAGATATAACCGTTCAAAGTTGACCGACTTTCGGTTTTCAAAAAAACACACAATTTTTAGTCAATTTGTTGCGATTTCAGGTGTAATATCACGAAAAATAGGTAACGAATCGCCTTATTTTTTATTTGTATTGATTGATGTATTTATTAAATGTATAATGATAAAAAAAAATTAACTGTTTGCTTTGTGTTTCTCCTGGTAAATCACTATTTAAAAACTATCCGTTTTTTCACTATTTTTCAACTTTGACGGAAAATAAAATAAAACTATATTTTTCTATATTTGCCATACGTGCAAAACCTGTTCTTTGATTATTTCTTTACATAATTCAAAAGGTTTTATCTGCCCGTACGTGCCCGTTTGGCTTCTAGAGGTAAAAAAGTTCAAAAAGACATGGTTGCAGAAATTGTATGGCGTCCATCCCTTATATGTTTTGACTGACAGTAGTTTGATCTAATAGTTTGAAAAAAACTACTCATTGAAATTAGCAGGTACGTACCTCACATAAACAATACTTTGGCGTACAAATGGTCAGGAACAATATTGACTTATGGTCCCTACAGGTAGGCACAAATCTTATTTGGACACGTGCATAATATCAAAATTGCATTATTTAGCCTAAATCCATATGTATGCAGGGAACAGGTAAATTTTTAGGCATGGTAGCATAAGCCTATATAATTGCAAAATAAGCATAATGCCTGGATTAGTCTACGCCTGAAAGTTGGCGCAACAATTACTGAAACCATTAAACAATTTAAGTACTGAAAACATGGCGTTGAACAATTTAAAATTATTTGAACTGTTTAGAAAGTCAACCACACCAAAGTTTTTCACGGAAGTGAAAATTCTTCCTGAGAAGTTGACATTGATCAGCAAATGGGGCTGCGATGGATCATCCGGACAAAGCGTTTATAAGCAAAGGATATCTTTCGATGACGCTACAATATCGGACGGAAATATGTTTATGGCATCTGTTGTTCCTTTGCGGCTAAAATCGGATGATTCCCTACACTGGAAAAATCCACGTCCGTCATCAGTGCATTATTGCCGACCAATAATGTTTCAGTTTGCAAGGGAATCGGCAGAACTCATAAGGACTACGGTGAAGGACATTGAAGAACAAATAAGCAAGATTAAGCCTACAAAGCTGCAAATTGGAGAAGGAAAATATATTGAATGCAATTACGAGTTCCACCTGACCATGGTTGACGGAAAAGTCGTAAACGAACTGACAGGAACAACCTCAACAATGTCATGCCCGATTTGCAAAAAGAGTCAGAAGAACTTTTTTCAATTCAATTCAATTTATTTCATATATAATATGTTACATCTCAATTTTATATAATTAGTTGTAAAGAGTTTAAGATTAGTATCTTTTTCTGCTTAATTATAATATATTTCAATTAGTTTTCATAGACAGAATTATATTGGAGGTAAAAATTTAGCAAAAACCTATCTAAACCCCTTTTTTCGTATTATTTTTATATTTTTTTTATCGATTTTATATTATTATTTGTCAGAAGAACTTTGGTAATTTAAACGATTCTACAAATGAGGAGAATTACGAATATGGAATGTCACCATTGCACGCAAGGATAAGGTGTATGGAATTCTTGCTAAAACTGGCATATACCCTACCACAAGAGGATGAAAACTTCGATGAAAATACATCAATAAAGGATAAGGAAAAGATCAGAAAGAAGCAAATACAGGATGGTTTTTTTGAAACAAGTTGGACTAAAAGTAGACTGTCCCAAGCACGGATACGGTAACTCTAACGATGGAAACACTTCTATTAGATTTTTTGAAAATGATGAGGCAGTAACTAGAATCATTGGAATTGACAATCAAATCGTGAAAAGATTGGGAACGATCTTGGATGTTTTAAACTGCAAAGAAAATGTCAATTCTACAAAATATGGAGAATATGCGTCGAAAACTGCATCTCTTTTAGCAGAAATGTATCCACAGAAGAAGTTGACCCCGACCGTCCATAAAATATTGGCGCATGGCAAAGATATAATTGAGTACCAGTCTTTGCCAATTGGAGAGCTTTCTGAAGAAGCACAGGAGTCTCTTAACAAATTTTATAAAAAATATAGATTGCAGAACACATTCAAAGCATCAAGGGTAAGGCAAAATAAGGACCTCTTCAACATGTTGGCAGCATCTTCCGATCCACTTATTTCTTCCCTGCGGCATGTGAAGTCACGAATAGAGTTACAAAATAATTATAGTTTAGAAATTGTTAGTCTTTTAGATATACCTTCTCTTACGAATTGTGATGAATATTTTACAGAAAATTGGAAAAATAAATTTAAAAAAATAAATAATTTTTTTTTTTAATTTGTTGGGTAATAATTTAAAACATAAAACCCTTAAGAAAAAAAATAAAAACAATCTAAAAATGTAAAAATAATTTTTTTTAGTTACCATAAAATTGATTTTTCTACTAATTTTAACTTTGATAACCCATAAGTAGGCCCCTACAAAGCGTAGCACCCTTTCCAAACGCTCATTTCATAGGCTGAACAGTTATCTATCATATGCTGTTTAAACTGTTCAATTATCTTATTCGGTTCAAAAGATATGATTTTTGCAACGAAAAAACTCAAATGGCGCCACTGTGCGCCGTTGGCCTACAAACACCAAAAATCATGTCTTAAAAACATGGAAAAAATCACCGTCTGAACCGCGTGTAAGTTCGAAAGTACAATAAATAATGCCGTTGCTTGGCAGATGAATAACTGTTGGTGTCTTCTTTTGATAAATCGAACAGCAGCTTTACTGCACTCATAGAGTCAAGACCAGTAAATAAGAGATGTATTCAGTACTGCACATTATAAAGACTAGCCAGCAAAAAGTTTTGTGCTCACGTTAATTATGAAAGCAATTTTCTGCGTGCGTGCAACCCAGCCTTTGCCTTTGACAGCATAGATTAATGTTCTCGTGAATGATCATGGCCTGAACAAATTGATAGGCCACCTTAAACACTATACAATTGGCTCGAAAAGGCTATGATATATTTATCAAAGACTTTCTGATTCCAAAAAGAAGCACAAATGGTTCCAGTAAAAACAAAAATGTTCAATTAAGTTTTGCACATAGTTTGTCGAGCAACCCACGCAGTAGAACCAGTACAAAAGGGCAATAATCCGGAGAATTAAGAGTCTCAAACGAGACTCTGAGTTATATTCTTTCACTTCCGCTGAAGTTTAAATTTACACCTCCAAATTAAAATTCTCTAAGGCTTTTCGTCGGGATGGCATCTCTTTATCAATTATGTTGAAAAAACTTGCTAAAGTAGCACTTGAACTTAAGAAAAAACTTAAGAAATAAAGGCTTTTCAAATCTTATTGCTTTTATAAATGGCCACTGTCCCATTGGGAAACACGCTCAAAGGTTGCAGCTCCCTTACAATCCCCTATGTAGAAGTTGCGGCGACGAGGAGGAGAAGGAGTCAACGGAACTTCTTCTCTGTCACTGCCCGGCATTCGCATCCCTAAGAATCAACCTGTTTGGTCACAGAATCCTCAGGGGCAAAATGTATCTCTCTGAGATTGATTTGAACAGAGTCCATTCCTTCATTGAAAAACCCAACGGCTGGGTGAGAATATCATCAGCCATGTTATGTAGGAACACTGGGAGACGGTGTAACATGGTAACATAGTGAGAACTAATTACTGAACCCACGTGAGCTGTGCTTAATAGCGGCAGCCATTGGACCTAGCAATTGAATTTCTTACTCATCGCCTAGAGCTCTCGATTCGCCAACTGGTGATTCCAGATATATGCCGCCCGATTTCCCTTCTATCACCCGTGGCAAAAGTTTTGGAATCATTATTATTGCCATCGGTGAAGGAACATTTTTCACTTGCTCAACAGCAACACGGTTTCAGGTAACCTCAAAACATGAACTTGATAATTACTCAAATAGCAACTGGCATCAATTACGAAAGACCGAGTCAGTGCACCATTGTTGCAGCCGCAGATTTATCTAAAGTATTTGACACGTTTGACCATTCCATGCTGATACATGACATAATGAACTCCACTATACCCAGCAATATCGCCAATTAGCTCTATGGCAGACAAGCGTATGTTGAGTTTTGAGGCCAAAAATCAAAATTCCGCATAAACTCCTTCGGCGTAATAATTGACGATATAAGTGCCAGGATAACCCGTTACCTGAATACCATTGCTGATCTTCTGCTAGAACATAAGCTGAAACTATCAACATAAAAGTCGACCGTATCTCTTTTCACTTCTTGGAATAAGGAAGTAAGGCTCAATATCGAAGGCAACCGCATTCCTGCGGTACAGAAACCGAAAATCTTAGATTTATTTGTCGATAGTCTCCTTCACTTTTCCTCGCATGCCACCTGTATCAATCAAAAAGTGGAAACCGGAATAAAATCCATACATGGCAATTGGTTGCTCTCTTCATTTCTCAGCGACACTCAATGGCGAGTATTGCAGACAGCCCAAAATCACGCTCTGCAGATTGCTACTGGTTGTGTCGACATGGGAAATGTGGATAACCTGCACGTGGAGATTAGTTTACTTCCTGTTAGGCAACATAATATATTGCTGACAAAACAGTTCCTCATAGAATGTCAGCAACAGGGTCACACCATTCATCAGATTCTGATAGAAGATCACGGTCTCAACACATCCGTTGAGACTGTAGACGGCTCTCCAGTGACAAGACGTCCTTCCACCCGATGTCAACATTATGCTACTGACAAACGCTCAGATGACTATGCATCAATACAGATGCCATAAATGGCTACAGATGCAATAGGGTCCTGAACTAACATCCTCCCGTAGTTTTAATGATGCATGGCATTTACCCAGGCAAAGAAACTGTGGGATAATTAAGATTTAATTGTTGCAATATTTTCGAGTGTTACCGAGACCGAATGTTTCCAAAACCCTAAATCGTTGCCCTGCTTTCAGTCAAAGTCCTCATGATACAGTACATATTGTTCACTGTCTCAATAGGCCCACAAATTTGCGCCCAAGAGACTTTTGGTGAAGACCAACTGAGGCACCTACATTTCTCCAGTTCCCCTTACCACCCTATGACACAAACAGAAATAATCAAAACTTCTCTAAAAAATACAAGGAAAGAACTTCCGATGACAGCAAACCTGTTACAACAACAACGCGTTGCATCTCGTCGAAAATAAAACAAACCAACAAACCCGAAAATAAACACACAACCACAAGTATTTCAATTATTCTCATACACCACCAGCAACATCATACCAGCAACAACACCACTTTAACCCATTAACGGCGGCCAATAGATCAAATCATACGATTCTACCTAAATATTTAGGAATTTACCAGGGGAAGTATAGCATCTTTTGGAGTGAAAAAAGTTACCTCTTACTACTCCTGGGAAAGGACATGAATATTTAAATACCTTACGAGCGTGATATATTTCTTGATACTCGTATATTAAATTATTATATACAATTTTTTTTAATTATTAAAATGTATATTTAATTAGTTTGTTTACGAGAGGCGAATTATCAGGTTATATGGTTATGTAGTTATATAAAAATCAGCAAAATATATTTAAAAAAAATTTTAATAAATGTATTTTGTTGTTGTGAATATAACTTAATAACCCTACAACCTGATATCCTGACTTCCGTGAACAACCCAATTGACATGCATTTTGCCGTTGAAAACAACCATATTGTTTCGGACTGCGTTATTATTCTGAGGATTGCGTCGTAAAAACCTAAACTCAGCCTTAAATTCTACGTTTTGTTATAAACAGTAGAATAAGAATTCATGGCTACATTCGAAGGATATAAATACATGCTCTGTTCGACAATTTACTCAGCTATAGACGAATATTCCTGGATTTCGACATACTAAAGGACTTGTCACTTTATTCCGTGGTGATCTAGTCCGTTACATGCTGCTTGCAAAAGGTAAACAAAGGGTAGCTAGTAGCCTATTCACTGAGCACTTTGGTCAGATACCATCAGTTTATGTGAGGTAATGTCACTAATGCAGATTCTGCGATCCAACCGAAATTTAAGCTCTTATTTAGCGGAGTAATTGAATTCGTATGTGTCCTAGATCTGTCATGGTGAAATTCGTGGCTGCACAAAAGGTCGCAGATTATATATTTAATTCGTGGTGTTGGCCCATATGATTCTTTGTTAGCAAAAACTTTTAATTTTCGTCAAATAGATTTAATTTGAACTAAAAGAATTTTTTATGGTCTTAATTGACGCCAAAATAATTTTTTTGCGATATGGAAAAATAGTCATGTTTGGAACTATTAATGGACTGTTGGGTATTTAAACACCCATTTTCGTTATACAAAGTGTGTCGGCCAGATGTGTTAACAAATCGCTTTTAATTTTTTTTACATTGCTAAGGGCACGTCTAAAACTATTTAGAACAAGTAAGCGTTCTTTGTTTTTCGCATTGTGCTTTATGTGGGAACACTTTTTTCAAGCGTTTTCTGACATAGATAAAACCCCACAATTAACTTTAATGATAACTAATGCAAAAAATATTTTTTTGGGCATTTAAATCCCCACTAGGCAGGAATGGGTTAAGGACGAACAATAATACCAATAACAATAATAAAAGCTAATAATGAATTGCACTTTTTCTATGTTTTTCTCTTTTACTTTTGCATCCGAACAGTTGCCCCAATTTAGTAACAAAGTTAATTAATAATTAATTTTATAACAAATAATTAATGACTTGCACTTAATTTTACTATTTTTCTTTTAAATTATGTGTTTAATAAATTTATTAAAGAACACTCATTACAGACACTCTGAAAACTTTGGTGGGGTACTTTTTGTTTCTGCTGGCTTTCTATTTATTTTACAAATTAATATTATTTTCTTCTTCTTCGTCTTTGTTTTCTTTAATAAATTTATTACTTATTGAGAAGAACACTTTAATTTATTTATTCGATTATTTTAATTTGGTGGAACTTTCTAATTGAATTTTCAGAATTCAATTTATCGCATGGGATCGACCGCACTTAATCAAACTACGCATTTAACTAATTTGACAAGTGACGGATGTTTGTTTATTGCTTTTTGTATTTTGCGTAAATTAAAATAAAGTTTAACTCGCAAAGGTCTGCAAGTGGTAAAATAATTGGTGGAAAATGAAGGGAAGTATGGAGTGTTTTGTTAGTTAATGTAAATTGTTTATTACACTCTGCGCCAATAGAATAGCACACCGTTTACCATAAATACTTAATTTTGCACATTATCTTTACTAATTTTCATGCTTCTTATCACACTTTTCTTAAAGAGAAGAAATTTTTTTAATGGAAATGCACCGTTATGGTATAAACACAAGTAGGCCGAACTTCGCATTGCCTGACAAATTCGTCGGCAAGAATTTGTTGCGTAAATTCGCCAAATGAGACACAATAAGTACGCTAAGAACGGGTATTAATGTCATTTAAAATTTTTTGAAATGTATAAAAATAAATACACTCCTTGGACGCCAGATTATATAAGTGTTGGTTTTTCATAACTTCTTCTTTAATTAAAATTTTCAACGCCCCAAGATATGCCGCGTTTAAAATTTAAAAAGTCAACATGAATTTCTGTAGAAAACAAATAAATACATGAATATTGTATAAATACAAAAAAAAAATTAATAATAAAAAATTTTTCTAAAAAAAATTTCTTGCAAGGTTTTAGAAATTTGCTTCCGTTCGTGAGGTTTTTTTTTAGGAAAACGACAGGTGACAGGTGTTTTCATTACTAAAACATTATTGGCCACTCCATGGTACTATGCCAAAAAATTGGTTATGGCCCTAATGTATATAAATCGTCAAAGGCAAAAAAGTTAAGAACACTTTCCTCCTCTGTTTGTCAACCGATTTGAACCAAAAATACGTCATTTGAAAATATGAGGATAGACATATGAGGAGCTAAAAACGGGTAAATTCAGTAACCCCATATCGCCAAAACTAAAAGAGACACAAAAAATTTAAGACTTATCGTTGTTCATTAGAAAAATAAGTTGACATGTGTCTGGTCCTTTTTTTAAATCCGGCTCTATTGAGACTTCATTGTCACCCTATCTATCTGTTAAACCAATAAACATAAAAATAAAGACTATACCAAATTCGTGACTTATATGGTACTTTTTCGAAATTCGAACGTTTAAGGGACGAAAATCGTACATATTTTAATTATTTTATTAAAACATTTTCTCTGCATGTACCCCGTAAAACTTCGCTTAGTCTGCGTTCATACGGCTCATGTTTTATTGACATGATTGCTACTTTATGGGTGAGAGCGACGAGGGGAAAAGAAACGAGTACACACATGCATGTACTGTCAGTACGCTTTGCTTTCTCATTCGCTTTTTTTTATTTCTTATTCGTATTTAAAGACTATACAAAAAAAATATATATCGTCCACATGACATGAATCATTTGAACATCAATTAATGTTCAAAGAAGAAAAAGGAAGAATCATGTCAATAAGACATGAGCCGTATGAACGCAGACTTACTTTTTCAATATAAATAATTTCTTTCACTAATAATTTAGTAGCTTTCTTCTATAACTACAGCTTTAACTACTTATTTTTCAGATGTAGGTAAAAAATAATGACTAACTTTTGAATGCGTTCACTTTGGGATGTCCCATGTAAAATTCATTGGTTCTTTCAGTAGAATTGTAAGTAGTATTTTTACTTTTTCCTGGTTACTCAACACATTATTTTGTAGGCGAAGTTTTTACTGGGTATTGACATATTCGTATTAAAATTTGGGCTCCAACAACAATATTTAAAATTTTGTTAGTTCAATAGGCGAAAAAAGTATCAAAATGGGGAAATATGGGAAATTAAATTTCATCCTTTTACTTCGGTAGGGGGTAGTTTTAGAATTTTCTATAATATTGAACTTAGAAACATGGCATAATAGATGTTGGGTACTGAGTGAATGAGAACCTAAAAGATGAAAACTGTTGGTACTTATTTGTTGTTCAACTGATACTTTTTGAATTTTCGTTTATATAGGGACTACAAACATAAAATTTAACAGTCATAGTTCTGAGTAAATGAGAAGTTTTAAGGGAGAGCTTTTGGTACTTTTTGGTTCTAAAACTGGCACTTTTTTTTTGATTTTCGTTAATATTGGACCAAGAAACATAAAATTAAACATGCAATGTCCTGAGTGGTTGAAAATCTATAAAAGGGAACTCTTTGGTTCTTTGTTGTTCTCTAACTGGTACTTTTGAATCTTTTATTAATACAAACCCTAGAAACAGGAAATTCAACAAGCCGAGTCCAAAGAGATTGAGAAACTACATTTAAGAGGAGACTTTTTGGTACCTTTTGGTTTTCAATTGTTACTTTTTGATTTTTTTATATTAACGAACTTACAAAACTAAATTAAACATTCGAGGACTTGAGTGGAAGATGGACCGACCGGAGGTTGATTCCTCGACAAATCGATCCACTAAGACGAAAAACAACAAATGCTCGAAACATGTTAAATTCAAATAAACTTAAATGAATGTTTTCTTCGTATTTGCATAAATAATTATGGTGGCATTTCGACCATTTGGCAAACACAAGTTCATTTAAAACTGACATGCATCATACGGATATCAGAAGCAACAAAATTTAAAACAAAACAGTTTCCATTTCCATTAAAATACAAAAAGGAAAGAAATCAGAAACAAAACTGCACAAATTTAAAATCAGTTTAGCACGTTTTTTATAACGAGTAACCAAATTATTTATTTATTTCGGTTGTTTTGTTTTTATTGTTGTTGTTCCGTTTAAAGATAGATTTGTTTGAAAAAAGTGCATATTATTGTTGTTGCTTCTATAGTTGTTGTTGTTGTTGCCTTAGTACTCAAATGAAGTACAATCTATCGCTTCTCTAGTCTTCATTGTTAGGTTTTTTTTATTGTTTCAGTTGGCAATTTAATGATAAACTCGTTCAAAATGTTGTTAAATGTTGTTGTTTCGGTTTTTTTGTTGTTGTTTATTTGTATATGTATGAGTTTGTGCTGCAGCATTAGAGCCACAGTGTGTGTGTAGTGGTGAATAATGGTGTTTTATGTTTTTTTAGCTGGTGTTTCTCGGTTTGTTGTTTCGTTACTATTTTTGGTCAGAAAAGCATGAATTTCGCCACGAAAATCCAAATTGGATGACAAGACAATTGTTTTTTGTTTTAGTTGCAAATTTTCCTTGTTGTTGCTGGTGCTTTTTGTTCGAGCTGCTGGTGTTGTTGTTGATGCTTTAAATTTTTGTTTATTTGTAGCTTCTCGCATTTACTTTAGGCATGATTGTGATTTACGCGGCCAAAGGTGAGCTTGAAAAATATATAGAGTTTTATACCCTTTTTACACTCGCATTGGAGTTTTAGAGAAGACAGTTACATGGCAAACGAATTGTGAAGTAGAAAAAGAAAATTATTTTCCTTTTTTTATTCGTTACAATAAAATTTAAACTTTTTTTTCTTGTATTTGAGTTTGATTGTTTTGTTGTATTATTGTTATTTTTGGCCAAAACCAAATGGTGATATTTTCTTTTGGCCAGAAATTTATAACAGGGGAATGTAATATAAACACACATGGAAGGTGCTTAAAAGAATCAAATAATGGAGGGAGTTATTTGAAAATTCGGTAAAAAAAATATTTATTACTCCGTATTGAAGAGCCTGAGCAACAATTTTAACAACGCTATTTCTAGAAAAAAATCAAAACAAATAAATTATTTTTTTTTTATTAAAACGTATAAACAAATCCAGAAAAGTGAACATAAACATTGTTTATGTTCACTATTTCCAAAAAATCACTTTTTGGAAAAAAAAAATTTATAAATTAAAACAAAATGCAAAAATGGTCTTTATTCCGTTAAGTTCTTTCGTTAAAACGCCTAATTTTTATTTAAGTGTACCTAACTTGGTTAATTAATGATAATGAATTCTTAATAACGATAAAGATTATTCTAAAAGACACCAAAATTCTAAAATATGGGAATAAATCGTAATAAAATAAAATACAACCAAAAAATTGCTATTTTTACCCATTTTCTCTGAATCCTAACAAATGGCTTAAAAGATTAAATTGACAAAAAAAAAACACTAAAATAAAAAAGTTAATTTTCTTAAATTAATTAAATTTAATTTAATTTGTGAATAAAAATTCCCTGGGAGTTTTTTCCCTTTTTCCATTTCTACAACAGAACTTAAATAGGAAAAATAGAAAAAGATAAAAACTCCAGGGGAATTTTTATTTATAATTGGTCTGATATAATACAAAAAAAGTCTTAGTACTTATAAAATCTGAAGTGTGCCAACCTTCCCTGGATGTTCTTTGAGGAAAATTTGTGTCAATTGTTCCAACAGAACTGGTCCTGGGATTTGTGAAAATAGAATAAGAACAAAAAAATAACTAGTGACATGTGAAAGAATAACTAATCACTTACCTGTTATATTAAGTCAGAACAAAAAGGCAGATATTTTAATTTTGTATAAATTTTGGTTTAATCATTTTTTAAAATTTTTTTTAATTTATTAGAACCGTTTTTGTAACAGGTTCAGTATTCACCGGTACTTTGGGACTATTTAAAAAGTTGTTCTTAAAGTTAATTCTTGGACGTTTTTTATTGGAAAAATACCAAGGACTAGCATTGTAGTAACTAAAACTTAACAGGTTTATTGAGAAAAGATATGACTGGTCAAATGGTTGCTGTTAGGTGTCAATTAACCCCATCCAATGACAACCCCATATAAAACTGATTGGCCCCATTCATATAAAGTGTTAGAACTAGGACCGGTCTCTGCCACAAAAGAACCTATCACGGGACTACTATAGTGTCAGTTCGCTTCCCTCAAGGGTTATTCTACATCTTCTGCATATTGAGTAGTATGTGGTGGGAATGGCAGCCAGAAGCCTTCTGGGGACTGTTAGGGAATTTCACGACAGGATACTCGCGAATATTAGATGATATTGGCCTTGATAGTTATTGCCTTGACCCGCCCGGATCCACGAGTTATGTGGGCAATAGGGTTATAAATATATATATATAAGTTTTTTACTTTTGCAAGGAGCAAAGGGCTGTGGGTACTAGGGCTGACTTTGGACATTTGCGCGTGAAATTAACGCCTAGGGAGAGCTGATAGTTAAGGGCAGATTTCATGAGGGGATTTCTATTTTTACTGATGGCTTGAGGATGAAGGGCACAGGTTGAGGGGTCTGCATTGATGATCTTGATATCGGATGGTAATACAGGCTTTCTGCAGAAAGGCTTTAAGATTAATCTTAGGGGAGCCAAAGCTGGGCAACATTACTGGCATCGAAATGGCCGATGAGTTGCCGAGATTGGCTCGAGAATCTCACAGGACTCGCTATGACCACGACCTGACTGTAAAAGAGGCGTCTGTGAACTGGTTCTATGCAGGGCTTTTGTACTGATTAGGCCTGCTTTTCTCCGTCGTCTCATGGTTATTTTCACTCTCTCTTGTGATTTCCCTTTCCTTTTTCTAATGTCGTAATTTCTTCTATTCTCTTTCTTTTGAAGTCTTCACAATACGCTGGGTCATTTTATAGGTAGTCTTTTTACCTACCTACAAAATAAAATCGCTTTGAAAATTAAGAACCTAATCATGTAAAACGCAACGCAATGTCAAAGAATTATTACAATTTTCAACGCCACAAGCTATGCAGCGTTTGAAATTTTAAAACGCAATGTGAATTTCCGTAGAAAGCAACAACAAAATTACAAAATATCAATGACATTGTTTTTGCTTTCAATATAATTCTTTGGCGTTGTGTTGCGTTTTACATGATTACGGCCTAAATATGTAGCAAAAACACGAAAATTGAAAAATTCATAAAACAAAACTTAAGGAAATTCAAATTTGAAGGAAAAAATTTTTATTTGCACTTAAATTCTATAAATTAGTCTAATTTGTGAAGTCGTCAAAACTTTAACATTAAGCATTTTGAATTTAACAAAATTTAATAAAACAAAATCTGAATTAAAAAATTCTGGCAACCGACAAATCTTAAAAATACCATTCCTTTAAGTCCCATCCCATTATACATCACACATATTCTTACTTATTTCCTCTTTCGATTCCATTTTTTCCAACATTTTAGCTAAAAATTTGTATTCTATCGCATTGTTCACTTGAACTCGTATCATTTCGCGTAGTTACATATTATTTTGTATTTCGTATGCAATTTCCAGATGACGTTTTCCTCCACCATGTATGATGATGATTGTTACAAAGTTTGAGTGTTAACACAACACGATTATCGTGAGGATGATTACTTTTGTGTTAAACAAAAATTCGTACCGTAAGATTTTTTTCTTCTAATTTTGTGTCTAAAGAAAGAAAAAAGCTTGGCAAAATAGCAGAATGTTTGTTTCCGTTTTGACTTATTTTCTCCACAGAAAAAAGCAAAATCACTCACAACAAATGAATGAAACTGCAAAAAACACTTCACACACAGGCCCAACCATCGACTCGGCCAACAACAACATTGAACATGACAAACTATATGAATAACAAGTCCAGGAGAGGAAGGAATAAAAGGCAATAACCAACACCAATGTGTTGTTGTCATTGTTTCTATTCCCAAATTTGACTTTGAATTTAAATCGAAATTTGCAAATCAGACTAAAATTTCCAAAATACCATGTCATGTTAAAGACAGACAGACGGATGGACGGACGGACGGACGGATGGATGGATGGAATAAGTAGAAAATTCCGTTACAACGAAATTTAAATAAAACGGAAAAACGTTTCCAGTGTTTAGTTCTCTTGATTTTCTTTTCTTTTTGGTCCATGTAACACACATTTGCATGTTTTTAAAACTTCATTTGAAACGGTTTTAACAAATTTGAAAAAAATTCACTGGTCACGTTACTAAAAAACATATTAATCAAATTAAAAGAATTAAATTTTTTTAAAGTTTAAGTTATTTTTGGAAAATAAGACCCAACAAAAAAAAAATTTACCCCAAACTTGCGGCTTTTTTCATAATGCAATAGACACTATTTTTTAATGAAAAATTACCCAAAAAGATAAAAAATGGCCCTAAAAATAAAATTATATATGACCCTTAATTTAGGGTAATTCTTTATTATAAAAAACCACATCAACATTTTAATACACTTTAACCCCAAAAAAAAAGAAATATTACATCAAACAGAAAATAAAGAATGGCTTCGCTAACCAAGGCCCCAATTGTGTAAAACGCAACGCAGCACCATAAATTAAATTGAAAGCCAAAACAAAGTCAAAAATAATTCATAATTTTCTTGTTGCTTTCTAAAGAAATTTATATTGCGTTTTAAAATGTTCAACGTCACAAGATGTGCAGTGTTTGAAATTGATGCCACGTTTGAAATGTTTATGATAAGGATATATGGAAAGGAATCGAATGCTGGTATGGTTATAAATCAAATTTATTTATTCGAATATCAGTGGTCTTAATTTAAGGACACCCATGTGTCCTAACTGTGTCAAATTCAAACATTTTTGGATATCAAAAAGCTTTTATTTATTTGGTTATCTCCTATTTGCATTTTAAACAAATCTTTTTTTAATTCTAAATTTAATTTAAGCAAATAGCTTTAATATTTTATTACCATTTTAAAGCTTTGAATTAAAAATTTCAAAAATCTCAAAAGTTCATAAATTTAAATTCCATGCTTAAGATTCTTAAGTTACTATCATCATCTGCATTTAAAGCTTTCTTATAGGGTTCATTAGTGTCGCTTTTGATCAACTTACATGTAAACACTTTTAATTCCGACCCAAGAGATGGTGTTAAGAGATGTAACTTTAAGGTATTTTAAATACAAATTCAAGTTCAGTTTTTTTCTACTTTTTTTCTCTTGTCTGACAAGATAAAAGCTTTTAATATCGTCTTGGCCTTTGGCACACGCACAACCAAACCAGACTAAACCAACTAGCCAGCTAACCAACCACCAAAAGGACGTCCAAGGTAACTGGAATGGCCAAAAATAAAAAAAGTGTCACCGATTGAATTTATTCTTTTATGAGTAGTGACCGCTTAAAATTTTAGTTTAAAGTGACAGAGCTGTTGTTATTTATTAATACGGTATCGCAGTTTTTTTTTATTATTATTTTTCTTTTAATTTAAATATACAGAGTAGACACAATCAAGCATATTCGTTTTAAGAAAACTGAATCATGGCAATGACAACAACTCGAGACTGTTTAAAAACTAAAACCACGAATTTTTTTTTCAGAAAAGAACTGCGTTTTACACGCAAAGGACACATTCATATCTACTTTGTGGATGGCACGCATATCTGAACTTAATTTCATCATAATGATCATTATTATGGAGAAAATTAAAAATTGTTTTTTTTTTTTTTTTTTTTTAAACTTTTGCAATATTTCTCGCCATTATCGTTATTGTCATCCTCATCCGTAGCGGTCGGTCAAAAAAAAAAAAAAAAAAAATTATGGTCAGAACAGTCGTAGCAGCAGCATCATGATTGTCGGCAGCTTAACTAAATTATTAAGACATCTTTATAATGTAAACTTATCGCAATGAAGTGTGAAATGAAATGAAACGAAATGCAATCAAAATGGATTTAATACCAAAAAGCTCCCTCCAACTGTTCTGTTCACCCTCCATAACTCTTATATACCGGTATGTTAAGCCCGGACAGACGGACAGACATATGGTGGATATATATTAATAAAAAACATTAAAATTATTATTATGATTAATAAAAAAATAATCATACAAGAAACGTAGACATACAGTCACTGAATCATTGAATGACTGACTGACTGGCCCGGTCAGTGAGGAAATTCACAGGTTTCTTATAAATATTTTTTTTAAATGCACTTGCAACAAATGCAACAGAAACAACACCAACAACAACAGAAAGTATCAGTGATATTTTCTTTGTTAATTTTAATGCGAATAAATTGATTTGATTGTATTTCTGCTTTTATGTCTAAATAGATGGAAGTTTTAAACAGGCTTAACAGGAGCTTTTATGACTTTTAAAGAGATTTTATTCAAATGATAATATTTCAATTTCTTCATCTGCTCTTTTAGATTTTTTTTTTTTAAAGAAAGCATGCTTTTTTAAGTTGTAATAAACTAAATTTGATTCAAATTACAGCCATTAAATACGGGAAATGGCGAGAAAATTATTGGTAACAAAAAAATTATTAATCTTAAGAGCCAAAAATGTCAGAAGTGGCGAGGTTTATAACTGCGACAATGAAATTTTCTGTTTGGCGACATGGCGATTTTTTTGGCGATACTTGAACAAGTTGTCGAGTATTTTGGCGATTTCTAAAACGCATTTTACCTTATTTTTTTCTTATGAATATGAAAAAATTTATTAGTACGGGTAAAATTTTAAAATTGCAATACGAATGTGATTGTTTTAAATAATTACCTAGAAAACATACAAGAATTGTTGCTATAGAAATTTGAAATAACGTTTAGATACACAAAAAAAATTCATATTTGAATGCGAAAATCGCATATTTGATTAAAATATTTTTTTATATATATAAATTTTCTGCGATGACGGTTTTTGTGGTATTGATAAAAAAAAGTTTGTAGGTACAGTTATTGAATTTTTAGTCCACAGCCAAGTTTATTGAGTCAATAAAAGAACTGGTTGCCCAAAATAATTTTTTTATCAAAATGTTTACGTGATTTGTTAAAATAAATTTTTGAAAATGTTGAATAAATCGAATATTTATTAATTTATTCATTAATAATGATGTGCTTAATTACCAATTTTTATTCTTTGATAAATACACTAGAGTTGTGTCGTTCCGGAACGATACGGAAATAGGAAATATTCACTAGGGGCAAAATCCGGAGAATATGGCGGATGAGGTACCAATTCGTAGCCCAATTAATGTAATTTTGCCATTGAGACTGCAACACGTGTGCACCCGTGCATTATCTTGATGAAAAAGAATTTTTTCTTGGCCATATGGGGTCGTTT
Source organism: Pollenia amentaria (assembly GCA_943735925.1). Lineage (NCBI taxonomy): Eukaryota > Metazoa > Arthropoda > Insecta > Diptera > Polleniidae > Pollenia > Pollenia amentaria. The sequence goes on along the minus strand of OX031009.1, from coordinate 201,457,047 downwards.
TTTTTAAATCCTCGGTAAATCGGTTGGCATAATACTGTTTTTCGCTTTTGAAGGTAATCGATGTGGATTATCCCGCGTGCATCGCAAAAAACTGTTGCCATCACCTTATTGGCCGACAAAATTACCTTGGCCTTCTTCGGAGCCGGTTCACCCCGAGGAACCGATTGTTTAGACCGCTGCTTAGTCTTCGGAGTGTTGTAATGGATCCATGTGTGATCCACAGTTACAAAACGCCGCAAAAACGCATTCGAATTGCGGTTAAACAACTCCAAACAATCCTTTGAAGTTGTCACACGATTACGTTTATGGTCAATTGATGGCAAGCGCGGCACCCATCTTTCAGACAGCTTTATTAAACCCAACTGATCAGTTAAAATCGAAACCACACGCTTATGGCATCAACAATCTCACGCACTTTTACTCTTCGAACGGCCAACACCATTTCGTGAATTTTTTCGACATTTTCGGGTGTATTGATTTCAAACGTTCAGCGTCATTTGTACTTGTGCTACCACAACGAAAGTCAGTAAACCACTTTTTTACCATTGAAATCGAGGGTGCAGAGTCCCCGTAGTATTTATCAAGCTTTTCCGGTTTTTTTTTGCAAAAAATAATGTTAAATGAGCTCTCGAAATTTACTTTTTCCTTTTAAAAAAAAATCCTCGAGGTTGTATGTTTTGAACAGCTGTTAAACGCAAAGTAAATGACGGAACTTGCTCAAAACTTGACAGTAGACTATTAACAGGTGGTACTTGATAGGATGAGTGTTGCATTATATATAACTACGAGGGAAGTTCAAAAAGTCACGGACTTATTGATCCACCCTCGTAAATACACGAAAGTCGGCAACACCTACACCGAAAAAAGTTTTTTGTCAATTAAAAAAATGGTTTAAAATGCATTTAAATTGAATTAATGTGCTAATTGAATCAATTATTTTTTTAGTTGAAAGAATATTAAAAATTTATTTTTGATTTTATTAACAGTTTAGTTGTTTCCAAATAAATTTTTATTTAAAATATTAATTAAATATCAAAAAATAATAATTGGATTTTTTCGTTTCAAATAAAATAATTTACACTTGTAGAACTGTTGTTGGGAATTGACAATATTTAATTACAAATTAACACATTGTTTGAAATGGCAAAGTCTTTCTTTTAAAGTTTTTTTAATTAAAATTAAAAATATCATTTATTAAAAAAAAAAAATATATTGATAATTTTACAGTTTTTAGTAATCAATATAATCATTTTGGAAATAGTTGCAAAACCAACAACTTGTTTGCTTGATATTGTGAATTTGGTATAAATTTGGTGATTAGAAACAATTTTTAATTTTTTCTGTGTATAAAAAATTTCTAATTGAATCAATTGCAAATGTGATCCAAAGTAATATATTTTATTGAATTAGTTATTATTTTTTTTTACAAATATTAAAAAAAAAACATAATAATTCTTCTTTAGTTGCCACAACATGAAAACAAACAAAACATATTTTTTTATTGACATTTTTACGAAGGACAGAGAAGTTTTCACGTTCCTCGTTAATTTATTGTTCAAAGTTAAAAACAGGAACGACGAACGAAAGCAACGACCTAGTTCCTTTGATCTTTCGGATCGGTCGAAACGCTTCCACAAAAGGAACTATTTTGCCCAACTCTAAAATACACTAAAATTTATTGTTGGGGGATAAGCTAGTTTCTATGCGCATGGTTGCTTAGGCCTGAGCATTCAGGGTTAACGCTTGTATGGATACCAGGGCACTCAGACTGCCCGGGAAACCAGATAGCAGATGAGCTAGCCAATGAAGGTGGTCGCATGGATGACACATTCATTGATCAATTCATTGGCCTCCCAATGGCTCACTGTAAGTTACTGATTCTGAGCGAGAATTATAGAATTGCGCAAGAAGGATGGACCTGTGAGTCCACCTGCTCCATATCCGGGGCACTTGAGCCTGGCTATGATGAACGGAGAAGCAAATCTCTACTTAGGTTCAATAGGGACCAAATCAGGACTGTGGTGTCGGTCATGACTGGACACTGGCCTGTTGGGACTCATGCTAGAAGAACGGGTCTGGAATTCAATGACTACTGTAGAAGTTGTCATGATGAGGAGGAAGAGGAGACTGTGCTTCACTTTCTCTGTCAATGCCCTGGGCTACGGGGCATCAGGGAAAATACCTGGGAGAACCGGTGTTTTTCTGTTTAGAGGATCTATCTAAAAAAGAAGTAAGATTGCTTCTTCTCTTCATTAGGAAGACGAATTGGCTCAACTCTGCAGTGACGCCATCTGGGTAACTGCTCCTTAGGATGGGCATTGGCGCTGGGTATGACAAAGGGACCGCTGAAGGACCCAAGTGAGCTGTCTCTCGATGGCTGCCCATGGAACCTAACCTAACCTAGGCCAGATCATCATGATCAGTGCTGCCACGACTAATACAATTTTTACAACCAAAATTTTAAAAAAGTTACCAAATGTGAAAAAATTTTACCAAATTAGAAAGCCTTTTGTTAATTTTGAAAAACATTAAAATTAATTTTATGTTGCATTATAAGACAAGTTAAGAAAACAAAATAAGAAGTGTAAATCTTGTACATATTAAAAAAATAAGGAGAAACTTAAATTAAAAGGTTTTATTTATTTGAGACCTTTTTCATGAAAAATATTTTTATATTGTAAGTGTAATGTATTTAGTACACATCTCCTATCATTTATTACACATCTCTAATAATTTATCTTTGAATCAGCTGTTTCATATGTTTTTAGAATCAGCTGTGTTATTTATATTTTTATTAGTAAATAAACAATATTTTATGTATGTATGTGTAAGCATATAATTGCATGTAAATATATAGAATAAGGATTAGATTTAAGTACCGTTATTTTAGTTTATAAGGAGACAAATATTGTAATAAAGCAAGATTCTAATTTGAAACTTAGCCGAACAATTGGCTCTTTGTTTGCTTTTTATTAAAATCACCAGCGCTCCAAGTAGTGCTTTGCCTTGGCGCTTGTTAGTGCCGGCATAAAATAGTAGTGCCAGTGGCGTTTCAAACGCCGGCCAAATAAAAACCTATAACCCACTGAAGTAGGGACTTCTGTTTTTATTTAAATGACTTCCAGTCATTACATGGCGATCCTGCCTAATTTGGAACAAACTTCTGTGCCGGTCACAGGGAATAAGTATACAACAGCACCTACCAGTACGGCGAAGACTCCAGCAAAACAACAGCCACAACCGATTACCATCGAGGAGTATTTAAAGCGGCAGCAGCGCAGAACGGAAGAAAAGTTAACTGCAATCCCGCCAACACAAAAACCAAAAAAAAGGAGAGCAGGCAGAATTGTGAAGCTGCGAAGAAAGTTGGCAGCATTAAAAAATATTGTGTCGTCCGAAACTCCACCATCTTGGGAACGGGCATCAGAGATTTGGGAGCAAATCGATGCTATAACGCATGAGCTAAAAGCTCACAAAAACAAATAGTTTTTTTGTTTGAATAATGTAAAAAAAAAAAAATAAAAACACGTATAACAAAACGCCATTATGTGGCATTAAAAATAATTTTTATTTTAATTTTTTATTTTATGCTAAAAAAAAATACAAATCATGTATTATATTATATAAAAAAAAACACAACACTTGATTTTAAAGTCTGAAGAAAGTATTTAATTGAATTTAAAAACTTTAAATTAAAAACTTTAAAAATTTATTAAATTAGCACTTGTTAAAAAGTAAAAGAAAAAGCACATTAAAAGAAAATACGAAAAAGTCATCTACCGATCAGCTGACGATTAAACGTCAATCATCGCTGAGTATTTTGTAGATCAGCTAATCACTGAACACCTACCACTACAGGGTTGTATTTAAGTACATACACTTAGGAAAATTATTGCAGTAGAATAATATATTTTTTTTTTTTAAACTAATTTTTATTTTGTTTAAAACAAATATTTGAATGGAAAAACCAATTTTTTTTTTGTAAATTAATACACATGGAGAAATTAAGGTATTAAATTAACAAAATTTTTTATATTAACTATTATTTTTTTATTATTATTTTGATAAATGAGTTTTATAAATGAGTGTATTGAGGAGTTAGAAAAGCTCAAATTGAATATAAAAAAGAGCAAAAACAGAGTTTATGAGGAAAAATATAGGGAAGGTAAATTAGGAAGATTAGCGTTTTTAAAACAGAGCGTTGAAGAGTTCACTAAAGATAGTGAAGATAAAAATAGTGAAACACTTAAAACAGAATTTGAAATTTTGCACAAAGAATTAATTGAAATAATTGAAAACATAAATATAAAGAAGAAAGATATTGAACAGGATAGGCAAGAAGGTAATTTACCAAAAATGGCTGATTTTGATATTAGTATGGTTAGTAAAAACCTACAAGTTTTTAAAGGTTCTTATGAATACTTAGAGGATTTCATAACTCAATCGGAATTATTACATGATTTGATAAAACAAGAAGATAGAGAAATATTCGTTAAGTACATCTACAATTTTAAATTGTCGGTACATGTGCGAAGTATTTTAGGTCGTTCAAACCGACCAGTAACTTTTGATGATTTAAAAAAAGCATTGGAAAGCGCTTTTCCTAATCCGAAAACGCTTCAACAGGTTCTGACGGAGTTAGGTACAACAAAGCAAGGTAAGAGTAGCATATCTGATTTTAGGAAGAAAATTGCCGAACTTGCAGACCATATGAGTAATTTTGAAATTAAAAATTTGCCAAGCCCTACACAAGAAGCTAAAGATGCTATCTACAAAGTGAGTGATAGTGTTGCGCTAAATGTATTTATGAAAGGAGTGAATGTTGAATATCAACCACTTTTATTGGCAAATATGCCAAAAACATTAAATGAGGCAGTTGAGAGATGCATGACGGCAGAAAGAAATTTAGGAGTAGATAATATGAACCTATTTCGTATAGATAGCCGTTCAAGTAACAATTATAGAAACAACAATGGTTTTAACAACAATTATAGAAACAATAATGGTTTTAACAACAATTGTAGAAACAACAATAGTTCAAACAACAATTATAGGAAAAACAATGGTTATAACAACAATTACAGGAACAGCAATAGTTCAAACAACAATTACAGAAACACCAATGGTGCGAACAACAATTTTAGGAGAAATAATGGCGATTTTGGAAACAACAATTACAACAATAAAAATAATGGCAACAATAGCTTCAGAAATAGTAATTATAATCAAAATAAGAACCCCACTAGAAACAACGATTTCAATGAAAATAGCGATAACAGCAAGAAAGCACAAAATAGTAAAAATAACGCACACAGGTCGTTACACTACAATGCTGATGAGGGAAACTAAGGGGGCCGGGTAACGAAAAAAGTTGCCCAATGAGGCCAAAGTTAACAGTTTATAAAATATCGAGCAACATAAATGTATACATAACTTTAGAATGTTGTAATATTAATAGGAGTCTAAAATTTTTAGTTGATACAGGGGCGGATATTTCAATATGTAAAAATAAAAATTTCTGTGATATAAATACAACAGAAATTGTCAGATTAACCGGTATAACAAAAGAAGCCGTAGATTGTATAGGCACAAAAAGTTTAAATCTAAAAATAATAGGAGAAACTTTTCAACACAGTTTTCACATTGTGGAGAATGATTTTCCAATCCAAACCGATGGAATAATCGGACGGGACATTTTGGAAAAACACTTATGTATAATTGATTTTGAAACATACACAATCACTTTTAATATAAATGAGAAGGAGGTTGTCATACCAATGAATTCGAAAAAAATTCAACCAATAAACATGGTTGTACCGGCAAGAACAGAGGCGATCATTCCTCTCGATGTAGAAGTAAATGAAGAGAGCATTGTGCTGAGTGAGGAGTTAGCCGAAGGTGTATTTTTAGGAAATTCCTTAATACCCGCGAAAGGCATAGCGCATGTTAAAGTACTGAATACTACTGACAACAGTGTGATTTTTAAAGGTGCTGGTTGCAAAATAAAACCACTAAAAAATTATAATGTATATTCGACAGGAAAATCAAGTCAGCCTGACGGTGACAGATTATGTACACTTTTGGAAATTTTAGATATTGGGGGAAGTGACCCACATGCAGAAAAATCTCTAAGAGAAATTTTTAAAGAATTTCAAGATGTTTTCCATCTTCCAGGGGAAGAACTTAGTGTTAATAATTTTTATACACAACAAATACAAACAACAGATTCAACACCGGTATATATAAAAAACTACAGGCTTCCACAGACACAAGTAGAGGAAATAAACAATCAGGTTGACCAATTATTAGGCGACAACATAATTGAGAATTCGGTTAGCCCATACAATTCACCACTACTCGTGGTACCAAAAAAGTCAACAGATGATACAAAAAAATGGCGTCTTGTAGTAGATTTCCGTAAACTAAATGAGAAGATAGTCAACGACAAATTTCCGCTGACAAGAATAGAAGATGTGCTCGACAAACTTGGTAGAGCCAAATATTTTTCGACGCTGGACATGACCAGTTCATTCCATCAAATAAAGTTACATAAAAATTCACGACCTTTGACAGCATTTTCCACAGGAAATGGTCATTACCAATTTAAGCGATTGCCTTACGGTTTGAAAATATCTTCAAACAGTTTTCAGAGAATGTTAACAATTGCGCTTAGTGGCTTAGATGCTGAGGCTTTTCTATATGTGGATGACATTATCGTATTTGGATGCAGTTTAAAGCACCACAACGACAATTTAATAAAAGTTTTTCAAAGGTTAATGAAATACAACCTCAAATTAAATGCAAGCAAGTGCAGTTTTTTGCAACCAGAGGTAGTGTATCTTGGGCACCTCATAACAGATAAAGGAATTACAACAGATCCAGCTAAGGATGACGTAATTAGAAACTATCCAGTTCCGACAAGTGCAGATGAAGTAAGAAGATTTGTGGCTTTCTGCAATTACTATCGCCGATTTATACCAAAATTTGCAGACATAGCTAAAAATTTAAATGCACTATTAAAGAAAGACAAACCTTTTCTATGGAACAAGGAATGTCAAGACTCGTTCGAAACACTAAAAGAAAAGCTTATGAAACCACCAATACTTCGATACCCAGATTTTACCAAACCATTCATTTTAACCACGGATGCGTCAAATTATGCTCTTGGTGCAGTTTTATCGCAAGGTGAAGTTGGAACAGATTTACCAGTTTCATACGCGAGCAAATCATTATCAAAACATGACCTAAACAAACCTACAATAGAAAAGGAGTTGTTAGCTATTCATTGGGGAATTAATTTTTTTAGACCTTACCTATATGGTAGAGATTTTATCGTAGTCACTGACCACAGACCGTTAATTTCTCTATTTTCACACAAAAACCCGTCGTCGAAAATGACACGAATTAGAATGGATTTATCTGATTACAATTTCGAAATACAATACAAGAAAGGAAAAATGAATACGAATGCGGATGCATTGTCGAGAATAGTTTTGAATAGCGACACATTGAGAGCAATGATCCCAGAAGCGGATGAATCAGCTAAGAAGGTGTTAGCAATAACCAGAAACAGGAAAAAACAATTGGAAAATGAAAATAACCCTGACATTACAAACAGTGCAAAGTGTACGTCCGAGCAAAGGCCTGATCAACTTTTTGTCTGGGACTGCACATCAATATCAGATTTACGTAAAACAAGAAAACTCAAGTTTCAAATACATGCAGATTTTAAGAATAATTTAATAGAAGTATCGGATAATGAAATCATAGCAAGATGCAGCGATAATTCATCGAAACTGTTATCAAAAATGCGTGATTTAAGAATAACCGAGCTAGCGTTGAGTAAAAACGATGAAATATTTAAAGCCATGGCCATGGACAAATTTAAAAATTTATACAACAAATTACAATTGAAAGCGAAAACAAATTTAAAAATATTGATATATGAAGAACCAAAACGAATACTTTGTAAAGAAACACAGATGAAACTTATTAATGAATACCACAATTCAACTCATGGAGGACATTTAGGCATCAGAAAGACGGTTTTGAAGCTGAAGCAGCGTTACATATGGAAGAATATGAGCAAAATGATAAAACAACATATTTTGAATTGCAAACAATGCAAAATAAATAAACAAACTAGACATACGAAAGAAAAAATGATGTTAACAGACACACCAGGAACTAGCTTTGAGGTGGTGTCAATCGATACGGTTGGACCTTTTCGTTTGTCAAACTACAACCGATACATACTTACAATTCAATGCGAACTTACAAAATACGTGGTAGCATTTCCCATGGAGACTAAAGAGGCGAGAACAGTGGCAAAAACACTGGTAGAACAATTTATTTTGAAATACGGTAATTTTAAAATCTTAAAATCAGATAAGGGTACTGAATTCACAAATGAATTAATGTCAGAAATATGCAAATTGTTAGATATAAAACAAATTTTTAGCGCACCTTACCATCATGAGACTTTGGGCTCAATAGAACGAAATCATTGAGTACTCAATGAATTTTTATTAAACTTCTGTAAAGATAGTGAATGGGATACTTGGGTTCAGTATTTTACATTCGCGTACAATACAACGCCACACATAGATACAAATTACACGCCATATGAATTGGTCTTTGGGAAGTTACCTTACCTGCCAAACGATGAAATTAGAAGTAATGAAAAAATTTACAATATAGAAAACTATGCAAGAGAATTAAAGCAAAGATTACAATTTTCTTTAGAGAAAACAAAAAAATATTTAGAAATAGCTAAAGTCAGTAGAGTTAATAAATTTCAAAACACAAAAACACTTAATTTAGAAGTAGGAGAGCTAGTGCTACTAAGAACAGTGAATAGGAAGAAAAACCAGGCACCATATCATGGGCCATACAGGATAATAGAAAAACAAGGAGTTAATTCTATTTTAGATATAGGAGGTAAAGCGAGAAAATATCATAATAATATGTTGAAAAAATATAATTAAATGAATTGTATTATAAAAAAAAAAAAAAAATTTATTTTTAAAATTTTTTTTTTTTTTTTTTTTTCAATAAAGGGTGAGGGTGTAATGTATTTAGTACACATCTCCTATCATTTATTACACATCTCTAATAATTTATCTTTGAATCAGCTGTTTCATATGTTTTTAGAATCAGCTGTGTTATTTATATTTTTATTAGTAAATAAACAATATTTTATGTATGTATGTGTAAGCATATAATTGCATGTAAATATATAGAATAAGGATTAGATTTAAGTACCGTTATTTTAGTTTATAAGGAGACAAATTTTGTAATAAAGCAAGATTCTAATTTGAAACTTAGCCGAGCAATTGGCTCTTTGTTTGCTTTTTATTAAAATCACCAGCGCTCCAAGTAGTGCTTTGCCTTGGCGCTTGTTAGTGCCGGCATAAAATAGTAGTGCCAGTGGCGTTTCAAACGCCGGCCAAATAAAAACCTATAACCCACTGAAGTAGGGACTTCTTTTTTTATTTAAATGACTTCCAGTCATTACATAAGAGTTTTTTTCTGTTTTCACAACACAAGTGATTAAACGTGCAGTAAAATTTATATGAAAAGCACTCAGTTTTTTGATTATTTTTATACAAATTTTACTACACGTTCAATTACATGTGTTGTGAAAGCAGCACATTAAGCCCGTCAAATTTGTATACAAAATTCAGTGTATTGGAAGTTAATAAATTGAATTTTTTTGAATATGTCCTTTACATTAAACGAAATGTGTACTTCACAGTTATAAATATCAAAAAATTAAATTATTTTCCCCTTTTTAACTGTCAGTGACTGGGTTGTTATATTTGGCGATTTTTAAATTCTTTTGGCGATAAACATTTGCGTTTAGTGAAATTGGAAACTGTTGGCGATATCTAAAATGTATTTTTTGTGAATTTAGATATATCTAAAATATTATTAAAATGGGTATAGTTTATTTCTCTTATTTGTAAATTGTATTTAAAAATTATAATTGTTACTACATATTACTGTTTCAAAATTTTTCTATTTGAAATATTTTGTGAATCATTGTATAATATTATAACGAATATAAACAAGTCCGATTTCAGAATGTTAATTCAATGGGGAAAATGTTTATGACTGACAGTCAAATGCTTTTTTTATAAATTAAAAATATTGCCAAATAATTATATATTTTCTTACAGCAAATTCCATAAGTTTTCAAATTATAGATTTTATATCAATTTGTTTTAGAAAAATCTTTAAAATGCCTATGTGTATATCAATATATTAAAATAAACTACTGGAAATAGTGCAAATTTAGAACATTTTCCTTATATTCAAAGTTTTAGAAACACCAAATCTACTTTTGTGTAGATTTTCAGTCATTTTCTGAAATCGATTCCGCGTGATATTATGCACTTTCTACTTTAACTACCACTTATCTTTACTACTCTTAGGGCCATTATTACAACCTAATGATAAAGTTGCTGATAGTTAACGTGAACAATAGCTATCTTGAACGATAAAGTGACCAATAAGTTTTTTCCATTATTACAACTGTCCGATAAAATAAAAAATGTAATTTATATACTGTGGCAACATTGCAGTATATACCGACTACTTTTGGTTGTTAAAATACGTAGTGGCAACGACTTGCTTTTGTTTCTTTCTTTAATTAAAAAAAGAATTAAACTTTTGTGCTTTATTTTTGTTCTTAATGGTAAATTGTTTTGTTTTTTGTGTTAAATTGTGTTTTTTTTAAGTTTGCATAGTTTAATTTGACTTAAAACTGTCACTGATGCTACCATATCTTCAGCAGAAAATATGGCATCTTCAAGTTCTTAAAGTTCACTTGTAAAGTTACCATGAGGACAATCCTGATGTTAGCTTATCAGCCACTTTTTAGGTTAATGTTAACTTGTAATAACCAAAAACTATTTATCTGTCAGATAGCATCCTAAAAATAGTGCCAATTTCCCGATTTTTGGTCCAAAAATGTCGATTTTTTGATAAACATTTGATAAAAATTTGATAAACACTAAAATAAAAAACGAGTAAAAAATTAAATTTACTTAACGGAATTTATGAACACAAAGAATTTTTTGAACCTTAATGATTAGTATTTTGGCTTATTGGCTAATGCGTTACTATCAAAATCAAAACTCAACAAAAGCGAAATTAACAAAATTGTTAAGAACTGTATTAATTTTTATATAGAACTTGCAAATCAAATATTAAAACGTTTTGATTTTGTACAAAAATGTTATAAATCTTTAAATATGATGACCCTAGCAAAACTTTGAAAAAGGAATATATTTCTTTTATTGAAATTCTGAAAGAATTCCTCAGCTTTATATCTGAAAAAGAAAAACCAATTTTAGATTCTGAATTTAGAGAGTTAACATTTTTTAAATTTTAAGAAGAATTAGAAGGAATTGGAGTAAATTTGCAAACTTTTTGGCAAAAACTTTCAGACTTACAACGTAGGGATTCTACGGATGCAAATCCAGTGATGTCAAAGTCCTTCCACATTCTTCCGCAAATGTGGAAAGATTTTGTAGACAAGTGAACATCAATAAAACCAAAATGGATCCTTGCAAGGAAATCTTTTTTCCAAAGATTACTTAAAATTTAATAATGCAAACTGTTTTGATGTTGATATTAAAATGGATTTAATTAAAATATTAAACTTAACTATGTGTCTATCAAATATGTGTTATAATATAAAATGTTGAAAAAAAAATTACAACTATAAAAATAATGTTAACCTAATGTACAAAATTTTTTAAATTAACTACTATTTATTTATAAAAAAAATATTCTTTTTCATTAATTTTTACGTTTTTATATGGTTTATATGTAAGTAACTGCTGAATTATTCTGTTTTGTTATTATTTGTGTGAATTAAAATATGTTTTATTGTTCTTAAAATGGATAATATTAATTTGCCTATTTTTGACGATTTTTTTAATTGAAGTGCCGATAATGCCGATTTTTTTTTGAAAATATGCCGATTTTTTATCAAAATTATCTGCCAAACCTGGCAATAACCCCCCATGTAAATAAAAAGGTTAAAAATTTAAAACACCTAAATTGCAAGTGTATCAAGATAAACATATTCATACGTATTTTATATTTTAGAAAAAAAAGTACCCAAAATGGAAAAAATATTCACATCTCCACATTGAGATAAATATATACAATTTTGGTTAGAAATAACCAGAAACGGCAGCTCTGATTCAGGAAATCTTTTTCTAAAGATTTTGGAAAAACTAAAGATATTATACAAAATTTGTAAAGCGAATGAGAATTACAAACAGTAAAGTCTTATTTGCAACAATATCAAGGCTATTAAAAAATGAACAAGAGTTTTAAAAATACTGGCTTTACTTTGATTCAAATATTTTTTTATTGAATATGAAGAAATCTTTAATTATGTCATTATTAAATATGTTTTATTGAGCTCTATTTTGCAAAGTGAAAGTTTGCTTAAAATTTTACTTTTAACAAACTGTGTTGTTAAAAATTTGCATGAGATATTTTTTCTGTATATTTAGATTTTTAGTCATATCAGAAGTTACACAAGGTAGCAGCACTAGAGGAACCTATGCTGACTGTCCCTTTTTTATATGTAGTTGCATATGCCTTCTAAATGTCAAAACCATGTCTTCAATATCTCAAATCTGTTTGACTACATACAAAAATAGGGACAGATAGATACATGCTAGCTTGTGTAAATGTAACTTGGTATTGACATACAAATAGGCGACAATAACTTTTACGATAGCTGCTATGTCATGATTGAATGTTATGCTGGTAGGTCCAAAATTTCACCTTCTAAACTCCTTCCTTAAATCACTTAAAGACAAACAAATCTCCTAAAGATGAAGACATCTAAATAATATTCGGCACAAAGAACTTGTACATGAATATTCACATCGTAACCAAAATTTTGTTTTGGCGGGTCCATGATTACCCATAGCTTGGGACCCATAGACTAGACTCTCTAAAATTTGTTTTTAAAAACTGTGGTGTTTATTTTGGTCCGGCTTAGCCGACTAAACTTTCTTATATGTTAAAATTTGTGGTGTAGGGTATCGTATGGTCGCTCTTGGCTGACTATATTTTCTTACTGGTTTCGCTCAAAAATCTAACACAATCAAATTAAACTTGACTTATTTCACCCATAATGAATTTTATGGGCTTTTTTATTAACCAAAACAAAAAATTTAAATACAAAAAAAAACGGCAAAATATTTTAATAAGAAAGAAAAAAAGGAGCACTAAACAGCTACTGAATATCGTAAAAAGGTTAAAATTTTCATATCAATTTTAAAAGTTCATTTATCACTAAATTTAAAATGAAATTATGCTTTCATGTTGGAGTCGACAAAAAAGAATCCAAAAGAACATAAAATAGCTACTAACATCCATTACTAGAACAACAACAACATAAACTATGTACATAGACTTAGTAATAGAAGGAAGAGTTAGAATCTGTGTTCTAAATGTATGAAAAAAAAAACAGTAACATCCCTAAAATTGTTAAAGTTGAAGCTGAAGTCTCATGACTGGCCTTTCAAACACTTTTTGAGTGTTTTTCTTTTTGCCCCGTTGAAATGTTTCATGGTTAAGATGGCATGGAAATCTAGGATGGAGGCTTAAGGCCTTCTTTTTTGTTTTTGTTGGTTGCCTAGACGAAATTTATGTTTTATTGCGTGTAAGTTAGTGAACGAGTAGGTTTTTTTTGCCGATTTCATTTGTTGTAGTTTCTGTATTTTTCTTTCACCCAGTTCTATTTCGGCTTTCGGTTTTTTTTTTTTTTTTTTTTGGAGTGTCTGGGTTGTGTACTTAAAAGTTATTGCAACATTCGCGATGATTAATTGTATCTCAAAATTGCTGAAATTGCTAATTTTTTATACTCGTATACCTTTGCAGTGATTAATCACTCGTCTGAAAAAATGTGGCAATGAAGAAGCGCACATTTTTGGAGCGGCATGTCAGTTTTTTTTTTTTTTTTTTGTACTTTTTTCAGTATGAAATTTTGCATGCAACCATTTTTAGTTTTTCGTTCAAACGAACCCAAACAATATCGAAATAATTCTTTAACTCTGGAGTAGAACGCTTTTTTTTTTTTTTTTTTGCTAAATCAAATTTTATGGCAGCAAAAAGGTTTTAAACTTGTTTTGAGTTCATTTAGTTTGACTTGTTATTAAGAAGAGCACAAAGTTTAGCATAGCAATGGCGTTAAAAGTATTAGATAAATAATTAATTGAGATTATGCCAAGCATGGCAGGAAATCTGTGAAAAAATATTTGATAATAAAAATTTAAATTTTGTGTATTGAAGATGTGAAAATATAGAATGAAGTAATAAATAATGTTCACTGACAGTGTGTAGCTGGAAAAAAGCTTAAATTTTATTCTTTGAAGATTCTCCAATTCATTTTGAATTAGACAAAATAGATGACTACATTTAAAGTTTTGATTAAATTCTAAAGAATCGACGATAATCAAGTAACCTTTAATGGAATGGTTCAATACGTCTTCTCTTAATTGTTAAGGTTAATACAGAGAGGTTTGTTTCTACTTTAAAGTTGGTCGTTTACAAGTCCACCCCTGCTCTTGGCTAAAAAAAAGTACGCGATGATAATTTTGATTTACACACTGCATGGACTTTGCAGTGAAAAGACTCGGTACGAAGCAGTCCCTTATTCAACCCAGACGATTGGACCACCGACTTTGGTCTTCCACGCAAAATCTGGTGTAATTTAAATCGCTTACGCACATCCACTGACGCAACTATGAATCCTTTAACCAAGTGGGGAATTGCTAATGACGCCAGCTGTCCATGCGGCCACCCTTTACGAACGGTTAACCCCATAATATATAACTGCCCAGTCCTGTCATTCCCAAGAAATGCATTAAACACATTCGAGACAGCAGGCAACACGAACACATGACTACAAATGATGCAGGCTGCAATGGTAGTCGCGTAATCAGCTACTGAATTATTTTGAAGACGACAGCTACAATTTAAAAATATAAACAGCTGTGTTTTTTTATTATGTACTTACATTTCAGTAGTGCCACTATCATTTTTAATTTTTATAAATTTAACAAGATGCATAATTGCGGTGTGCTTTAAACACCATGTGAAAAGCACTTTAAATTTTTTAATTTTTTTTTTTAAAAGTTTTTTTTTTTTTTTTTTATTATTCCTACACTAAATCCCGCGAAGCTTTTTTGCTTGTCTGCAGGAGACCAGAGTCTCTGGCGGGAATCGAACCCGCAACCCCGGTACTGATAGACTAGCTCACTACCAGCTAGCCTTCCGGGGCACCCAATGATAATGATAATGATACCCATACTGCTAATAATCAGTTTATACCTTAAGAGATATGGAACTTTTACGACCTATAGCTCTTAAAATAATAGCGTTGGCATGACAAACATCTTCCTATATAACTTCTTTTAAGGATACTAAAAAGTAATAATAATATAGATTTAATGGTGAGCCGCGCTTATATTCTTGTTTCATTCCAGTTCTTTGCTGTTTAACAAAAAAATTATTTATTTTTTTAAGCACTAACTCGTCTAATTTTTGATTATATTAGCAACACTTTTTTTGTTTTGTAGCGTACACAAATAAAATTTAGTTTAATTTGACTACAACGACAAAATTAGCATAGACAACAACCTGGAGCCATGAAGCCGTGTCGTCGTTAAAATAATCATTTCCATATACAGACATTTATTCTTACACATGTATTCTTATATAGTTGACATATTAAAGTCGGTAGTCTGCTGTGTCGAATGTGTTTAAAGCAAAACACTGAAGAAATCAAGCACCAAACACCCGAAGTCATACACTGGCTAAATTATTTAATCCTGTAAAATATATTTATTTTCAATAAAAAAAAAATATCGTTAGTTAAATGGAAAAAGGCGTAACTAACAAAAAATTGAAAATCCAGTTTTTGATTGATTACACGGTGCTACAAAATTTCCTTTTTTGCAAGCACTTTCAAAGTGACCTAGTGCATGTTATAGGTCTAGATGAGTGTATTACAAAACCGGTTTTAAAAGTTTCAATATACCTCCAAATTCCCGAGTTATGGGCCAAAGAAATTTTTTTGAGGCTGCTACTTTTAAACATTTATAACTTTTTTATTTATTAACCGATTTTTGAAATTCAAACGGTTTTGGAAAGCAAAAAAATTGTTATTTTTAAAAATATATTCTTATAACTTCCTCATTTCTCATTTATTTTATTGGATCGTATCGACTAAAAAGTCACAATTATGCTTCCAGCCGGACAGAATAAAGATTCATCCTAAATTAAACAGTGTATAAAGTCATGTTATAATTACAAATTATTAAACATTTTAAAGAGCCAGGATTCTTCTTTTAATGTCAGACACCATTCCACTCTCTCTGGACGGAATCGATTCTACTACAAATTGGATTGTATTGGATTGGATCAGTTGAAATTGGAGAAACACACAGTTGTACTTAAAATTTAATCGTATAGGCTTTTAAAGTATAAAATACCGATTTATACCGTAAGAACAATATAAAAGGCATGGCTCTGGAAATTCGTGAAAGGAAATGGAGATGGATAGGACATGTGCTACGTAAGCAAGCCAGTGATATCTGTGGAGAAGCATTTGATTGGAATCCTCAAGGAATGCTAAGAAGAGGCAGACCACGAGGTAGCTTGAGACGAAGTCTTGCAGAAGAGATAAACCTACATCCAGGAAATTTATCATGAAACAGAATAAAACCCTTTAATTCAAATAGAAATGATTGGAATAATTTTGTGTTGGCACTATGCGCCCCACGATCTTGCGTAAAGCCAACAAAGTTCCACCTAAACTTTTAACAGTGATTTTACTTTAAGTTTACCAATTCCTCTTGAAAACTTTATACAAATTTTAGTTACACGAGTTTCAATTTAATTTAGCGAGACATTGTAACGCAGTTATTTAGTCCATTGTAATAAAACAGTTCAGGTGGGAATCTTACCCGCAGCCCTCGCACTGGCAAACTACTAACAACTTAATTACCAGGCAGGCGCGGATTCAGGGGGGGGGAAGGATATTTCCCCCCCCTAAATTATAAAAATATGTTTTGCTTATTTCGATAATACACGAATTTCCGAATGTACAAAATTTGTGGAAATCCCATCAAGTTTTTTTTTTTTGTTTTTTATAGAATCTCTAATCAAATTTTCAATAATTATCCAAGTATTTATGTTAATAGTTATTTATTATATATTTCCAATGAAACATATAGTTTACTGTATTTAAATACATATTATTCTACATTCAATCCCAGCAAGTGCCATCTATTTCCGAAAAATAAATGTTTGGGTTGAATATGCGAGCGGTTGAATTATTAATAAGCCTTATAGCCTATTTCCGATGTGCGAAAGAATTCTTTCTTTCGTATAAATGTATTGAAAACAAAAAAAATTTTAAAAATTTTAAAAATTTGTTTTTGTTTTCAATATATTTATACGAAAGAAAGAATTCTTTCGCACATCGGAAATAGGCTATTAGTATATTCAATATTTTTATTTGTGCTATGATAATTATTTACTATATACATTTGAATATAACCGTTTTTCGTATCATATTTTCATAATAGTAGGATTTGAATTGGAATTTTATATGCATTGCCATTCTACCTTCCCATATATACATATGAATATATGTATTGGTCTAGTAAAAGTTCACCAAAGAAGAATTATATAACTGTCAAATTTCAAGTGCATTAATAAGAAAAGTTCTTTGATATACAAAAATACATAAAAATTAGTGAAACAATGGTGAGTCCGTAATTTTTTTTTTAATATAATGTACCTATGTAAGTATATATCATTACCTTCAGTCGAAAAGGATGTAGTCCAATGTAAAAATTTTATAGGAGAGAGAAAAAATTGTCTAAGGTCTTTAGTTCTGAATATATTTAAAGTCTGTAAATCCATTTTTGCTTCAATGATTACTCTTTATTGGCTTGCAAACCAACTAAAAATAATACATTTATGTTTTACGTAGCTTTTTATGATTTATTACCTATTATATATATTTTATACTTTTAATGTACATTTTAGCATGTCAATTTGCAAAAAATAAAATATACTATAAAATTATTTTATTTATTTCAATGTTGACTATTAACAAATTTTTTTTAAATTTTCACATTTCAATGGGCCCTAGCGCTTTTTCTTTAGCATTTTTGAATTTACATCTTTAGCATTTGGTTATACATATCGTTGCAAAACAAGAACTAGAAAAAAATATTTGTATTTTTTCTGCAAACGATGTATTTTTGTTAACTCTATTGAACTGCATCAAAAACTTAATTTTCAAAAATTTTGGCATTAGCACATTTACGGCTGAAGGTACATATGTACGTATGTATGTGCAGCCAAAATTATTTTTGTCTTTCCATTGTTATAAGCTTTAAAATTCCTTTCTAAATAACAATAATTTAAATAAAAAAATTAGCTGTAATCAACTTAAACCAGCATAATTATATATGTATCTTTAGATTAAAACTCAAACAGTTCGACTTAAATTCATTTTAAAATTAGTGAAGCATATTCCTTCTTCCAAGATTTTGTTAACAATTGCATAAGTTTTTTTTTTTGGTCGAAAAATTGGTCAAACAATTTAGTATGATGTAGTCAAATAAATTGTTTCAAATAAAAAAAAACATTAAAAATAAATAAAATTATTTTTATAGCCAAAACGTTATTTAAAAAGATAAATTTATTTTAATTTATATTGAACTGATCTTATATTCTATTTTACCTTATTGTTGAGTTTTTTTTTTTTTAATATAATATAAACATATCGTTTTAATAAACTTTTAAAAACAAATTATTTTTTACTTGTTTTGTACCATAAAAAATTCCCCCCCCCCCCCCTAAGACTCAAGCTGGATCCGCGCCTGTTACCAGGGCCAGTGTGACCAGATCTAAAAAAATTTTACAGCTAAATCTGGCATTAAACATGACCAAAAAATGCTAAAAATTATTTTAAAAAATGCCAAAAATGTTTAAGGATTTTTGCTAAAATTTTCTTCCAGTATGAAATTTTATTCGAAACTAAATACATTTTAGTGACCTATTTTTTAACGAATTTGAAATAAATTGTTATATTTAAACAAGTGGATAGATTTTGGTAAAGCATAAACACATAAATGTGAAGCACAGGTAGTTGAGATTACATTTTAAATTTAGTGGCCCGCAGACCCCTGATTCATGCTAAATTTAAACGATTTATTTCTATGATATACAAATTTTTTAAATCATTTTATTTTTATAGTTAAAGGAAAGTTGAAGCTTTTATTATTATTTTTTCGGAAGTCTAGAGCAATAATTTTTTCACACATTTACACTATTGAATTTTTATCTTAATACAAAGTAAGATTTTCTTGTACTTTTATATCGTTAATTAAAGAGCAAAAGTATTTACAATCAATATGATAAGGGCATTTCTAATATTCCCTGAATATACTTTTTTTTTAACAAGGCATGTAAGATGTTTCTTAACATAAGAACTATCTCTTTTCATACGAAATTATTTAAGGTACAACCATTTTAAGTCAAAATGTTTTATAATTTATAAAAAAAAATTAAGTAAAATCAATAGAACTATTCGTCCCAGTTTTTAAAATAAATAATGCTAAAAAAGCTAAAAACATTTTCTAAAAATGCTAAATACAATGCCAAGTGATAAATGAAAATTTTGCAGCTAAATGAAAAATTTTAATGCTAAATTTAGCTGCAAAAATGACAAAATGGCTACACTGACCAGGGCACCCACACTTTAAACTAGTCAGAGTATAATTTTCCGAATAGGGAGGGAAGTAAAAATTGTAAAGTAACAATCATATATAGAGAATTATAATTTATTTTTTTATTTTTATTTTTTTTATTTTATATATTTATTTATTAGTCTAAGGAATGTAATGCTTACAGACTTTTTAATTAAATACAAATAAATTTTATGTACACAAATGTGAAAAAAAAATTACAAAAATTATGGGTTTAAATATATTAATAATTTAGTTTTAATATCAGTGGAACTAGAAGAATAGTCAATAAATTTATAAAACTTGTTGAGCTCGTTACACATCCTTCTTACCGGTCACCATTAGCATAATTAGATCTATAATTGGAGTGTTCAGAAGAGCTGCATCGAAGCAAGTTATAAGAATATAATTAAAATAATTATAAGATAATTAAAAAAATGAAATATATGGGGGATTTCATGTCAAGTGACCCAACTTTTGAAATCGATGTCTTTCGATTTGGATGAAATTTGCACCAACGTCATATGCCAAAAAATTTAAAAATCCTCGTCTTGACTTACAAATTATTTTTTTTTATACATAACCCACTCGCGGCCCAAAAAGTGACCAGAACTATCTTAAAGGAAAAGGCCTAAGCTTTCTTTTGAGCAAAAAAAAAAAAAAAATACCCGCTTCAAAAAAAAAAAATACAAAAATAGTTTTAAATTTAAAAAAAAAAAAAATCTTAAAAAATTTAAAACAAACAAAAACAATTTATTAAAGGACTTATGTGATTAAGATTAAATTTATTAGATTATTTTTCTTTTTGTCTTTATTATTATTATTTTATATTAATTTAATTATTATTATAAGTAAATAAAAAATTTTTATTTGTCAACATCTCTATGGAAAAAGTGATTGTATTCCTGTGATTAACATATTGTGGGTATTACAGTATCGAGGGAATGAAATGCTAGTTAGGTATGTTATATACCGTCGGAGAGGTTAATTTGTCTAGTTTTTCATCATAGGTTTTATTTTTAAGATTTAAGAAACACTTACAAATAAATAGGAAAAAATTCAAAATAGTGCATATGCTTAAAATTGAAAAATCCTCGTCTTGACTTAGAAATTATTTCTTTCTATACATAACCCACTCGCCGCCCAAATAGCGACCAGAACTAACTTAAAGGAAAAGACCTAAGCTTTCTTTTGAGCAAAAAAAAAAAAAAAAAAATACCCTTTTCAAAAAAATAAAAAATAAGTTTTAAATTAAAAAAAAAAATTTTAAAAAAAACCAAAAAAAAATTATTTTCGAAAGCTTGAAGAAATAGCTATCTAATTTGTTTGGGACAAATTTTGCTAACACCAATAGATAATAAGTTACATGGATGAGAAAGAACACCGGTTTGGCCAAAATGTCAAATTTTGACCCCCTCTAACTCAGAAACTTTTTGACCGATCTGGTTGAAAATGTGTGTCTAAACTACTATCCAATAAGACTAACCTTGGTGCAAATTTCATCTAAATCGGAAGACATCGATTTCAAAAGTTGGGTCACTTGACATGAAATCCCCCATATCGATACCTAAAACGCAAAAAGCCCTTTCTAACGAAAAATTAATAATCGAGTTTTTAATTGATTCTGATGTATTGCATCAAAACAAATGTCCATAACAAATTTTGGAATCTTTCGAAGAAAATAAGCGATTTTATTAACAAAAAACAAAAAGCCCTATCTACAAAATAGTATACGATAAACGCTAGTAGATATAACTAACAGCTTGCATTATATGCAACATTGTTATTTGTCAAAACCACTGGTAGGTTTAATAACAAAAATAGAAGAAAATTAATTATAAACAGTTTAAGGCAATTTATCAATTTACCATTTTAAATAGTTTTTTGTTAGATAGGTTCTTTTGGGTTTTAGGTAACGATATACACCTATTTCATAACTGGAATTCTCGGCAAAGTTTAAAGGTTATTTTTAGTATATTAAAATGAGAACTATAAAGTGAATATATTTGCGATAGAAAAAATTCAAAATTGTATCTTATCACCAAATTTATACCAAATTCATAATATCAAGCAAACAAGTTGTTGATTTTACTCCTATTGCCAAAATGATTATATTGATTACTAAAAATTGTTAAATTGTGAATTTTTTTTTTCAAGAAATTATATTTTTAATTTTAATTCAAAAAATGATCAAAAAATTTTGCCATTTGAAACAATGTGTTAATTAATTTAATTAAAAGTTGACAATTCCCAACAACAATTCTACAAGTTTAAATTATTTTATTACAGGATCATATATTTGAATTGGAAAGATGGTTAAAACAATGGAGGATAAAGATCAATGAGCAAAAATGCGCACATATAACATTCACATTGCGTCAGGAAACATGCCCCCCTAATAAAATCAATAATCAAATAATACCCCAACACTCGCATGTAAAATACCTCGGTTTACATTAAGATCGGCGTTTAACGTGGAAATGGCATATAGAAGTAAAATAAACTCAAATGATTATTGGAAGAAACTCTGTTCTTAGTCTCGATTGCAAACTTCTACATTACAACTCTATCTTAAAGCCAATTTGGTGCTACGGTATTCAGTTATGGGGCACTGCCTCTAACATCGAAACAATTCAAAGGCGCCAAAATAAACTTTTTCGAATAATCACAGCCGCCCCCTGGTACGTCAAAAACTCAAATATCCACAAGGATCTCAATATGCCATTAGTAAAAACTATGATAACGAAATATGCAGTAAAATATTTAAAAGGCTGGAACTGCACCCAAATCCATTAGCTCGAAATATTTTAAATTATGGCGAAATATTATCGAAATATTAAGGAGAAGAGACACTACAGCACTCACCCATTCAATGAGCGATAAACACCTTCATATGTGAACAGAAACCGTGATGACGAAATCTTTTTTGTCTGGCACTGACAGCAAATATTAGGATAAAATTTGATTAATTATTGTTAGTTCATATTTAACATATGAAGATTCAAAAAATAAATACTGAACAAAAAATTTATTTTGAACGGAAAAGTCAATTAACATTGTTTTTTGTTTAATTAAAATTTTAATTTAAAATTTATATCAAAACAACTAAAATGTTAATTAAATCAAAATTACATTTTTAATTTTCTTTCAACTAAGAAATTAATTGATTCAATTATCACATTTATTAAATTTAAATACCTTTTAAACCATTTTTTTAATTAATTTAATTGATAGTGAACTCACCTTCACAGAAAAAAATATAAGTAGATTTTAATCAATTAAAAAAATGTTTTAAAAAGTATTTCAATTTAATTAATGTGATAATTGAATCAATTATTTTTTTAGTTGAAAGAAAATGTATTAACATCTTAGTTGTTTTGAAATATATTTTTTATTTAAAAAGTAATTAAATAACTAAAAATCTTAATTGACTTTTTTCGTTTAAAATAAAATTATTTAAGCTTGTAGATATATTTTTGGGAATTGTCAAAACCTGAGCTATATTTAATAAAAAACAGAATTAAGGAAGAACATGTCAATCAAAAAAAAAGGTAATCATTCATTCAAAGCAACTTCGATCTACCAGGGTAAAATACAATTTTGTTTAAAGATTGATGTTTGACTATTGACGTCATCCGTCGTCAATGGCGATGAGTGTTAAACGGCAAACCCCTCTGAAGAGATTGTGTGGTTTCAAACGAAACTAGTCAGGGCAACCTGTCCGTAAAAACCTGGGTTCAATTCCCAGCTCAGCCAAGAATGAAAAATTATCAATTCATTGTAATTAATTTCATGTTGTAATATTCCTTTCTTCTTAGAAATAATTTAATGAAAATTAAATTCAATGAACTTAAGCCTAATTAAAAATATCTAAATTTGGATTCAAAACCATTAACAGTTCAATAAAATAACCAGAATTGGAATTTAATAAATTTGTTATTTGAGTTATTCTCCCAAATTTATTTTAAATGCGTTTTAAGTTTCTAGTGATTAAGCATGTCTATATAATTCAGTAAACTTCAACTATATTTTTGAAAAGTTGCAAGCAAATCCTTTTAGCCAGGATTAAATATCTCAAATTATTTTGTTTCAGCATTATAGAAACAAATAGTAATATTAACATGCTTTTTTATGAAATATTTATCAATTGAAATATTTATTTTCTTCAATTTTAATTTTGTTTTTAGTTCTTGGTGTTTAAATAAATAAAACGGATGGATTGTTCCCATATCGTTGATTCCGATGGAATGTTTTAGTTTTAAGCATGAAGATATTCTATATTTTTATTAACACTGTTCCTTATGTTTTTTTGACTGTTGTTACATTTTGTTTTGACATTCTTCATAAAATGGTTAAGTTTACCAAATATTCAATTAGAAAAATACTTAAATTACGGGCACATTTTCAACAAGAGAACGGAAAACGTATGTTAATTATACATTATTTAAATTATACTAAAATAACCTGTTTATTCGAAGGGCGAAAAATGGACATATTAAAATAACCGATTTGGGCACAACTAAAATAACCGATTAAAACCGTTCGATCTCCCTAGACATTCGACTCCTAAAAGTAGCTTCAGAAATTACCCATTTAAGTTCAGGAATTACAATTTTGCAATGCCATGAATTCATTTCAGTTCATATATTCCAAATTAATTACCAAGTATTATCTTTCCATTAAAACTTTAAAATTTTCTATTACAAAAAAAAAAAAAAAATAAGAAATCTTGGGTTTAGCCAATATTGAATATGTAATAGTTGAAATGTTAGTATTCTATTGATATAAATCTCATAATTTCCTGGCCATACAAACAAATAGTATTTATTTCAACCCAGAAAAGAAATACAATGTTTGTCTCCACATATTTTAAGAATTGGATAGAAAAAACGAACAAATAAGAATGCTACAATCGGCTGGGCCGAATCTTTGATACCCTCCACGAAAAATTCGAATTTTACGTTAGTGAACTTCATGTGGGATCTGACATGAAATCTGACATTACAATTTCTAGTCATACATATAAACCTGGGATCACACGATTGCCGCAATGCACCAATTTTCACACGTTTTAATACCCCAATCATGTGATTGCACAATCAAATGCCTCATGTACCAATCGAGGGCAATGTTGTGCTTACTTTTACCAATAAAGTGCAACCCTGGTGCGGCAATCGTATGTCAACTTGATATGCAACCTCGCGTCAATAAAAATAACAAAAATGTACCAATATTTATTGGCTTCTTGTGCGGCAATTAAACGACACAATACACGCCAATATTTGTCTTTTTTAATAAATTTACTTTGGGTGTTTTTTTAGTAGAAATAAATTAAAAATAAAATTTATCTAAAATAAAAATTGGGAATTTAGCAAGTCATTAATTAATAAATAAATTAATAAAAAATTTTGTATTCCCGAAAAAATTTTTTTTTTAATTTGTCCAATAGCTGTTCAGGACAATATAAAAGAATATATACAGGAAAACAGGGCAAAAATGTAATATAAATATTCTCTATTTCTTTATATATTTAAAACAGAATTTTACTTTGCTTAATTTTTGGAATTTCATATATTTTACTTAACAAATTTCAAATAAAACTACACAGAAAAAAAAATTATATTTCTCCAATCACCAAATTTATTCCAAATTCATAGTATCAAGTAAACTATTTGTTGACTTTGCAGTTATTACCAAAATGATTATATTGATCACTAAAAATTTTGAAAAAATATTTTTAATTTTAATTAAAAAAGTGATAAAAAAAACTTTGCCATTTCAAACAATGTGTTAATTTATTTAAATAAATATTGACAATTCCCAACAGCAATTCTACATGTTTAAATTATTTTATTTTAAACGAAAAAAGTCAATTAAGATTTTTTGTTATTTAATTAAAATTTTAATTGAAAATTTATTTCAAAACAACTAAAATGTTAATTAAATCAAAATTAAATTTTTAATTTTCTTTCAACAAAAAAAATAATTGATTTAATTATCACATTTATTAAATTTAAATACTTTTTAAACCATTTTTTTAATTGATAAAACACTTTTTTCTGTGTATTCAACATTATCTGATACAATTTACTTTTTTTAATGCACAAGCCAACTAGAACTTTCAAACGAATAAAAAAGCTAGCACAACAGTTGTTTTCGCAGTTGACACAAGTAAGAACAATCGTGTGACTGTGCTGCGGCAATTATTGTACCCATTTCGCTTTGTACCAACTAGCGGCAATTAAATTTGTATAAAACAGGGCAATCGTGTGATTTCAGAATATTTTATTGGGGACAATTTCAATTGTGCCATATCAAAATCAAAATTGTGCCATATTGGTGCATTTGCGGCAATCGTGAGATCCCAGCTTAAGACTAATATGTGCCAAATTTAATGAAAATTATTTGCTACCAAAAAGTTAATATGAGACCAATGGTTAATTATGGATCGATTGCGCTCTTTCTATACTATACAAGACTATTTTCAATTAATATTTACATAATAATTAATTTAATCATATTATAGTTAAATTCATAAGAAAAAGTTACAAGGGCAGACATTTTACGAAATTTATCGGAAACCAAGGCAGTTATCTAATATATCGTTAGCTAAGATGCAAAACCACGTTACTAAAATTTTTCAAATTTTACAGTAGGAACCAAATATGTATTATATTGAAAAATAAATGGAATTTTAGCAATCAAATGTCGCAGATTTAATAACGATTAATTCATTGCTGTAATAAACATTTTAAAATAAATTATTCCACGAACCGTATTAAGAGTGGGATCTCCAATCTTTTTACCGACACAAAATAAATATTTCTATGAAGGTTTATAAAGAGCAATAGAAATAATACTTTACCAGGTTCTAATAATTCTGGTAGTCGTGACGGAATACATTTTCGATTCAAAATTATTTCTTCAGTATTGTAAAGCAAATATTTGAGTTTTCAAAACATTAATAGCCTATTTCCGATGTGCGAAAGAATTCTGTCTTTCGTATAACTAAAAACAAAAACAAATTTTTAGACTTTGTTTTAATTTTCAATGTAGTTATGCGAACGAAAGAATTCTTTTGCACATTGGAAATAGGCTTTAAAAAAATAATTTGATTTCGTTCCGTATTGGCTGAGGGAATTAGAAATAAATTTAATTTCGAATCGAAAAAGTATTCGATCACGACTGTCAGAACTAGCCCCCTGAAAATGGTGGAATTATTTACAAAGCTAAATGATAAGAAATATATCGACAGCTGCCTTCCAAAACATGCTAAGTCAAATTAAGTATTCTTCAACTTAAATTTTGTATAATTTTGGTGTTGATCTGCTTGTCCAATTAAAAGTTAGGCACAAAAAAGTAACTTAGTATAAAACTGAATGTTATATTACCCATAAGCCTTTAGAGCTTCTCCTGTAAAACTCACTTTTTGGACTTATCATGTTTCTTAATTGAGCTGTCGAATTCCTCGTCGTCACATGGAACTGCCTCTATACTGGGCATATGCCATATATAAGTTGTCTCCATCTTGTTCGACGTTCGGCTAAATCTCTTAGCTTTCCAAAGGTGTTGAAGGTTCTTCCAAGACTACGGGATATGGGCTGCATTTTCTGCCGTTTGATCGTCGCTAAGTGGTTTTTTTCTACTTCTTTGGGGGCTGTAAACAAGGGCGTGGTGGTAAATTTCTTCAGGTGTATGTCCTATTAAGCCAAATTTTCTTCTACGAAAATCTAATATGGGTGTCAATGATAAGAAATGCATTATAAAAATTCAAAACATCCTTCGAATAATTAAGACTAAACGGAAATGTGTTAAAGAAAATTTTCAAGCAACAAGTATGTAGTTACGTGCTTTCTTTTTAAATTATAGTTTCACTGGCAGTTACGTACTTTCGATTTTCGCTTATAAAATGTGTAATTTTCATTATCTGAAAGTAAAAATTGGAATGAATATAGATGATGTTGATATGCATCATAATCAATCAAAAACCCGATTTTGCATTTTTTGTTAGTTACGTGGTTTGTATTTCTGCTTTCATTTTAAGCGATAGAGAGCAATGCAAGTCAAACTTTTTATTAATCAGTAAACTTAAAGAACATCTCAAAATGCATAAAATTCTCCAACATTTTTTACCAATTAGAGCTTTAAACAAAAAAAAAAAAAAATCAGTTTTCATTAAATATTTAATCAAGTGATTTAAACGTTAAATCAAGTGAGTTCAACATTTAATCAAGTGAATAAAACGTTTAATTGATACTATTAATTTGTTTACTGGTGCAAAATTGATTCAGTTTTCAATTAATATCACAAATTTTTTTATTTAAATCAATTTTTATTTTTTTTTCTGTGATATTAAAAGACGCTTATCGTAGTGTTGCCACAATATTATTTTTGAAACTACATATAATATATGTGGTTTTCATGGGTAACAACTAGAGTTTTTTTTATTCCCGCACTTTTTGGATTCCCGGGAAAGCGGGAAATAAATATCAAATTCCCGGGATCCCGGGATTCCCGCCCAAATTTCTTTATTTATTTATTTACTTATTTCTCCAATGAAACTAATATTTCTTACTGACTATTACGCTTAAAATAATTAAATCTAGTATCCATTATATAACAAAAACGTAAAAAATTTAAGATTAAAGTAATTTTAAGATACTTAAGAGGTTATTTTGATGTCAATAGGATCATAGAAATCAATATACGTATATACATTGTCAAATTCAGGGCTCATTTGCATAATTAGAATGAAAGTATTAAAGTCTTAGTGCAATAAAATTTCTGAAAGGGCTATTATGAACTGAAAGCACAACATTACGAAATAGGCATTTTAAAAAAATTTTACCGTTTAACAAATTCAGCAGGAAGGAGAAATTTTGTTTAGCAGTAGTGTATGAAGGTGTTTGTCATTCCATGTGAATCTTTTTTTAATATTATTGTGAATCCTTCATTAATTCTGAGCCGATTTAGTCTTCTGGGTGTCAAATTGTTTCTAAATCTTCTAGCCTGTTTGGGAGTGAATTCCAGCAGAATCGCTTCAGCAGGGAAAGAGTTATGCACCCAAATCGTCGGCTGATAATTTAATTCTCGTATGTGGATAGTTTCGAGTAAATTGAGTTTGAACACATCTAATTTGAAAATTGCTTCAGCCTATACCACATATGACAAACTCAATACTCCATATCTCGAAAAGCGTATGAGGTATCGAAAAACTGATTACGTCAAATGAAAGATCAGGTCGGAAAACCTAAGGAATCGATCATAACTCAAAACCGCAAAAAATCCACATACGACATTTAAATTATCAACCGACTAAATGTGGAACTACCTCCCTAAAAACTCCACAAAAACTAACATAAATTTGACATTAAATTTCCACAAATTCGTTTTATAAGACACCAAATTTCGTGAATATCGGTCCATAATTTACCTACGGCTCCTTGTTTAGACCAATCTCGTAAATCATGAAAATCAACGAATACTGCTTTTGTTGTGCAATTTAGCATATTCTACTTTCATAAGACTCAAAATTACTTGAAATGCTGCATATAAAGCACAATCTAGGAAAACACTTAACTACGCCCTAAGCCGCAAGACCTTATAATATTATTGTAAAATTTACACTTCAGTGTGCTAAGACAAGAAATAAAATTTCGTGAAGATAGGCCTTTAATTTTCATAGGCCCTATACAAAGCCCATTCTTAAAAATGAGCCTTATACGCCTTAAACTGTAGTAGATTTAAATATTGTGGTGAAATTAAGTTGGATTAAACTACTAAAGGTACTAGTCCGACATAGATTTACTAAAGTATTAAAAAAGATGTTCTTCAAAATTTCCCGGGAATCCCGCTACTAATTCCCGGGAAAGCGGGAATTGAAAACAATTGAAAATCACGAGAATTCCCGGGACGGGAAATCCCGGGAACAAACTATAGTAACCGCGTATGTTTTAAAATAAAATTTTTCAGGAGAGCGGAAAAAACATTCTAGATCGAACTATGGGCTGGAAATTGGTCATTACGTAAAAAAATTGAAATTGGTCCCTCTTTTTTCAGAAATTTAAGGAACCAGGTAAAGAGCGTTTAAAATTAAGCAATATGGCATCAACATCATAAAATCGAAAAAATGGACATACGCGGTAATCCATGAAAACCACAGATAAATGGGGCTCTGCTTTACAGCTGTTGAGTTTAAGCCACATACAAATTTAGGTTTAGTTCAGATAAACTAGCGTTTAAGCATTCACTTATCGGAGTTACAATTTGTCCATCGATTTTCATGATTATCAGGCTTATTTTATTCGCGATATACCTGTCTCTCTGATAAATCTTTGTTTTTTTTATAAAGTTTTGAAAACAACACTTTAGCACCCCATAACTAGACAAATAAACATCATAAAAAAATATTTGGCACACATATACATATCTACTAGAGGCATAGTTATGCCAAATATAAGGGAATTTCGGTAAAATATTTTTCGTATGTCTGGCCGCTTCACGAATAATGCAAATAACACGTCAGAGCAAACGTGATGTACTACCATTTACGACTCGTGGTGGTGTAGGGTACAAAAAAACAGTAGAAAAGAACTGAAATTCAAAATGTATTTGCACTCAATCTTATCGAAATCATATTAAATGGTCGGTGTAAGCAAACATGATATTTTCATAAATTTCCACAAAACTCCCATTTATTGCCAATGGTGCTGATGATGATGATGATGCTGATGACGATCTTCCTCTTTTACTTCAACATGGTGGTGGCAATGACGAAGATGACGATGTGGTCATATAATGTTATTGAGGCGATTGCAAATGGATTTTTGTTTTCTTTTTCTATTTTACTTTATTGCATCTACATATTTAAGAGTAGTACGAGTAGCTGTTGCCATAACAGAGAACTAGTACGGGTAGTTGTTAATGGTAGTGGAACCGGTGATGGTTCTGGTGCTGGTTGGTGGTGGCAATGACGATGGGTAATCGTAGTTGGTTTTTGTGTTGTATGTCGCTCCTGCCATGACCAATGAATTGAGCTACTGATGTAAAAGATGTTTTGTTACCTGATAATAAGTGTTGCTTTGCTTTTTTATTTTTTTTTTTGTCTTTTGTGGCTGTGGTTGTTGTTAAAATATGGAAATTGCATACTACAAGTTTTAGTGTCACTTAAATTTGTAGCTATTGCCAGGCTATTGGAATTGTTGCGTTGCTGTGTTTATTTGCAGTTTGTTGTTGGGCGTTAAGATAGATAATGCAAAATGCAATGTATTCATGCATCCCAGCCAGTGCAATGCCATCTCAAATGAACATACATACATACATCCATATGTATGAAGGCAATTCATATGGGTTACAATTTTTTAAATACCAATAACAAAAGACAGCCAACCATCCACATCATCCTTAGCCACCACATCATCGTTATTATCATCATCATATTCCAGTGACTAGAGGTATTTACTTTTCTTTCATTTCATACTCACATACTTTCAAGTTGTATGTGAGTGAATTTGTCTGTCTGTCCTTAGAAAACATTAAAATCGCTTTAGATGCAATGCAACTGATTGCAATTTGAATTATTTGCCATTGGCAGCAACTTCTGTTTGCACAGAAGACTATTTCTTTTCTCTCTGTGTGTTGCATTGTGTCGCTAATGTTGTTGCAGTAGTAGTTTCTGTTGTTTATATGAATTTATTTTTAATAATAGCGTTGGCAGCATTCAACTACAACATATTTGCCAATGTATTCATTGCTGATGTGGGGATAAAGACGAACAAATAAAAAAAATTTTAAAAAAGTAACGGCCTTTAAAGTATATAAAATGAATTTTAAATTTTATATATTTTTTTTAATACATATCTCAGTAACCCCTGCTACTTCACTACTTCTCTCAATTCCATTGCCAGCCATCAGATGACGCTGATGATTGGCTTAGCTCGCCTTAAACGCTGATATGACTGAATGAATGAAAATTGAAGCACTCAGCCTCCGGTTGCATTTTGTGTGTGTTCCAGCTTTATAAGCCTCTAATCCTGCTAGTTTTAACGTAAAATACTAGCTGCTCTCTTTCTCTCTCTATATCTCTAAACGTAAAATGTTGTTTTGTAGAATTTACTATCACAAACACTACCTACCGGTAAGATCAGTGATAATCATTTCGAACAGCCTCAACTTCAACCATTTAGAGTCGAATGGTTTTAAAGTTTCTTGTTTTCTTAATTCTATTTAAAATGCGTGGCATGCAAATCATTGTCAAAAATCCAACACAATATCAGCACCGTTTTTACTACATTTGGTAATATGATATCATAAAAATTTAAAACATGGCATTCTGCTTTTACTGGGTGTTGCATTTAAGTGTTGCTGACCTATTTTAATTAAGTAAAACATATAGTTTAATTTATCTTTCTATGTTCGAATTTAAATGGAAATCAAGTCATCAAACTATAATCGAGGATTTTGATGTAACACATTTAAAACTTCAATAGACCCTAGATAATATTCAAAATTAAACTGTAATATTGTTAAAAATTTTGGAACTTAATAAAGGTCAATTTAAACTGCTTCGAAATCTTATTACGGTTTAAATGTTAGCCCTTTATAGAGTCTAGCTTAAGCTGTAAAAGCGGGGATATTTACAGCTGAAGCTTTTGAAGCTCCAAACGTTGATCTCCAAATCGTTTTGGTCAATCATCCTTAAAGAGTTGTTCTCTTAATCTACAACCATGGATGCTCATTGATTTGAGTGAGTTGCAATCTTAAATTCTTGTTGTGTCTACATTAATCTGCAATCGTGGACATTCATTGACTCCAATTTGAGCTTTAATTTGACTTCTTGTAGAATCCAATTTTAGCTGCAAATATTGCAGCCAATTTGAGTTACAAATTAAGATACTCATTGAGTAAAACTTGAGCTGCGATCGTGGATTCTTATAGAATCTAATTAAAGTAACAAACGTTAATTTGTCATACAGTCTAATAGAAGCCTCAATCGTGAATAGTTTTTGTGTCCAATGATGCTAAAATTGAGGATGTTTATTGATTCTACTTTGAGCTGCAATCGTGAATTTTTAAAGAGAGTTTTTTAGTCTACAATGGAGGATATTTTTTGCAATCATGGATACTCATTGAGTCCAATTAAAGCAGCCGAGAGGGCTTACTCCATGGTGAATCTAATCCACTAGGTGGAAAACTATGCTATTACTCCATGGTAAATCTAGTCCAATCCAGAGTGTGAGAGCAGCCCGCGCACACAGGTAGAAATTTGAGTAATAAATTCGGTTGAACTATCCACCCTTGTTTAGGAGCTAGAAATATGTAGTCTCCACTTCTTAAGAAATAGCTAGCAGCATCTGTGGGATAGAATCAACAGCTAGGGATTCGAAACAATTGGATAGCTCTCTTACAAGTTGGAAAGCTCTCTTACATATCAGGAACTCCATTCACGCGATTTTGGTTTTAAGCCACAACCACCATGTGATCTTCAAAAGCACCTTCCCCTGAGAAAGGCACTCTTAATGGAAGAGCATCCTCCTACGAAAAACACATCCTATGAAGAAGCCAACTGCTTTTTAATCCTCAGCTCTCGACTTTTTATCCATTCACCAAATCCAAGTGTCACCCTTCATCCAATACACCCCACTTTTCCTCATTCTCGGTTCCTCTTCCCTTCATTCACTCACCAAACCCAGGTATTCACCCTTCAATCAACACACTCCACTCTTCATTATCCTTGGTTCCTCGACTCTTTATACGTTTACCATATCCAAGTCTTTGCCCTTCAACCAACACACTTAAACCACTTCTTCACCATTTTCCGCTCTTCATTCACTAAATCAGAGCATCGCCTTATCATCATCACCAATCCTGCTCAACTCAATAATCGTCTTCCTCACAAAAATTATATCCTCACGCAATATGATTGCAAAGGCAATTTTCCGTGGCGAAAAGTAAGAGTCAGTCTGATGCCAAAGAAGCAGAGGCTACTGGCTTCTGTTGTACTAGATAAGATCTTTGATCAGTTACGGTTTGAAGAGAAATGTTAATTTTTAATTACTGCCGCATTCCAGGTATTGGCTGCACCTGATTTGCCCGAAAAATGAAACAACAAAATTTTAAATATCCTTAAAAAATATCCTTACCCCCTGGGGGATAATTTACCCCAAATCGTAAACTCTTTAATAGACTTAATAAAGCTCCATTTGTGGAGCTTTGGAGAGTCTTATTTAACTTGCACTAGTGGAGCTACAAAAAAATCCCTATATTTTTCAAATAGGGCTTCAGGCGTAAAGTATAAAATCGCTAAAGAATATATTGTACTACTTAAACCTGCCACGTTGTTTGAGAAAAGGCAAAACCGAGTTCAAAAACCGAAATAACTTTTCGTAAGAGAGTTAAAGTCACTCATGGTGATCTGTGACCAACAATGACCACTGTCTTAATACAATCAAAATGTGTTCTCCTTTGCTTGCAAATTTAACTAAAAATTCTAGGAAATTATTATGTCTTCTCATCTAATCAAAAATATATTTTTTTTCTTTGTTCCTTTTACATGACATTTTGAAGAGTTCTCACACACATTAGCAGTATGGACATAGAGAAACAAATGTTGTAGAGAAAACCAATTCAATTATAAATTATTTAAAGGCAACAAAAGGCAATGCAATCAACAGCACTGTCAGGTTGTTTATACACTAGTAATAAAAGGAACAACAAACAACAGCAACATCATCACTAATAACAGCAACATGAATCACAACAAAAGAGTATCAAAATCTTGTTTAACAAAAATCTCCTGTTGATAAGTCATTAGTATGGCAACACTCCTTTTTTTATTTTGAGGGATCTTAAACAGAAAAACAACAACAAAAACTGCAGAAACATTTAAATTTTTAGCAGCTATCGTAAATGTTGTTGTAGATGATGACTTCTATATAATAACAAAAAAAAAAACAAATACATATATTAAATATGATAAAGATCCTCATCAGTAACATCATTAGAAGTATGATAATGTTGATCATCGTCTGCACCATCATCATCATTATTATCATTCTTATAATGATCTGGCGTATTTGCACTTTTAAGTGTTTTGAGCATGGCGAGTGGATGGAATGTATTTGTTAGTCTGGATAATTGCACAGGTGTGTGGGTTGAAACACTTTATATATTAACAAATTTTAAATTGTTGCCAGTTCTTCTTTATTGCTCGTGATGATGAAGTTTTACGAATACAAAGAATACAAGTGTAACGTTGCTCAAGCGCTTTTAAGAAAAAATCTAGTAAATATATTTTATTAACATATATTTTAGTTGGCTAGGAATACTTTCTAAAAAAGATATTTTTGGTTGAAAAACAGAGACGGAGTTTCGAATCGGTAGAAGTTCTATTCACGATAATATTAATATCTGTCATCTGAAGCGAAAGGTTTGTCATTTACGACTATGTATCGCTAAGCAACCGAAAAACGCGTAAAAATTGATTAAAACTTACTACGAAAGTGATGGTTCAAGTGTGGTCACTTTTCGAGTATCACAAGGTGATTATGGTCATCATGGTCGACCTACAGTGCAAGGAAAAAGATAGAAATTTGAAGTGACTGAAAGTATTACAGATTGTGGTATCGCTTCTGTTAGTGAAAGTGTAGTGGATAATCCGAGATTGTCGATTCCACGGCGCTATACGTTATCGCCGTATGATAACCAACTTTGTTTTGCCTGCAATTGAAGATTATGAACTGCAAATGACTGTGCTTCAAAAAAAAAGATGGTGCCACAAGCCACACAATACGCCCGACTGCATGCAAAGTTTCCAAAACGCATAAATTCATATTTTGGAGACGTAAATTGGCCAGCTAGATCATGCGAATTGACGCCGTGAGACTTTTTTGTGGGGCTATCGCGGATAATCTCCAAACGTTGGAGTATTTTAAAATCAACTTTCGTCAAGTTATCGCCGATAAAACGACCTAAATTTTCGAAAATGTGGTCGAAATCCACTTAAAAAGGATCGACTGCTGCAACGAATCTAGACATGGGCATTTAAATGACATTGTATTTCGAATGTAATGGCAAGGTCCAAGCATTATAATGAAATAAAAATTTTAAAGAAAAACAAACTTTAAGTGTGTTTTAGTTAACTTTAATTTTGCAACCGAAAAATGGATAACCCGTTATAAAAATGAAAATGCGTTTGATTGTGTGTGTGTGTTTGTGTGTTCCCTCCCAGCAAGCATTTTTAAACGTGTAAGTGTCTACTGGGAATCCCATGAAGAGCGTTTTTGATCGTCAACGAGCGCATTTTTTAATCATAAAAGATTCCTCGCACGGGAGAAACTGTTACACAAGCTGATTCCTCTGTGAGATACTTCTACAACACATCAAAACACGCTTATATTAATCGTAGAGAGAATCGCTTGAGATATGTGTAAAGATTATCTAATGAGACTTTCACTAAGCATGAGATGACTCGCGTGAGACTCATGTAGGGGCTATCTTACAACTCGTGAAATGCTCAGCCATATAACTGAGCTACCTAAATAAAAACGTCAAGCGTCTTTTTCATGTCAACATTTCTAAATCTCATACAATGTATACGAAACAAATCTTTGAGTTTTGGCGGATCCTTCGGTCCATTTTTTTTTTTAAATTAAAATTGAATTGACAATATGATTTTCATGTTTAAAAAACGCTCTTATTTAGGTAGCTCAGTAATTGATATACGACGCATACAGAGAGTCGCAAAAGGTTCATTCCAAGATTAAAAGACGAGCGTGTTAGAAAATGTATAAATAATTAATAAATATATAAAAAATTAGATGTTGTTGTTATTGCTACTCGTCAGAAAACAGCTTACTCCAGCTGGGCTATTTATTCTTAAGCTACTGAAGTGATCAAGTCGGCGCGGCACTCTTCATACTAACACAGGACAAGAAATCATTAGCTGCAAAAACCCACCTGAATTTGGCAGCACCAAAAAATACCAGCAAAATACAGCACGCGACTACTCATGAGAAGATGGTACCACCGAAAACATTAATCCAAATAGCACAACTCATGTGTAGATGGTAGCACCAAAAGCAGCGCGCAAAAATCAATACGTTACCATAGCAACGTCAAAACCGCCATGTAAGAATGGTTTCCAAATTTGGAACAAATGGTTTCGTTATCAACACAAAACATCTGTCAAAAAGCAAAATAAATTAGAAAAGTAACCGTGCAACCTCTCATACAATTGTCAAGTATCTGGAGTATAGCAGAAGCTTTAAATTTGGCATAAATTGCTACGTTAGCAATATATAAGATTTGATTTAAAAAATTTCACAAATTTTATTACAACGGGGGTAACGAAGAGCACCGGGTTAAGCCCATGTAAAATATTTATTGGCCGCAATTCTACATCGCCCCGCCCCCTTCTGTTTTTTCTCAACT
This sequence comes from Pollenia amentaria, assembly GCA_943735925.1. Classification (NCBI taxonomy): domain Eukaryota; kingdom Metazoa; phylum Arthropoda; class Insecta; order Diptera; family Polleniidae; genus Pollenia; species Pollenia amentaria. The sequence continues at coordinate 201,419,812 of OX031009.1, read as the reverse complement.
ATATATAGAGAAAAAAAACAGAAGGGGTCCAAACTTTACCCACCAGCAATCAGATACCATTTCTTATTTGGTCTCTGAAAGGTCCTTACTAGCAAATGATGCAGATGCTTCTGCTTAAGCTTTGACTCTGTTAAGCCTTGATATTTTTGGAGATCTGCCAATTTATAACCAGAAACAAGACAAACAGTGGGAGCATCTTTGAGGCTACTTAAATCTTCAAGGCTTCAATTGGAACAAAAATCATGGGCTCCCATAAAATTCAATTCGAATTTTATATAGCAATTCAAGTTGCAATCATGGATCAGTGTACGGTCTAATTAGGACCACAATGAATCAATGGACTCTTAAGAGAACCATCAAAAGAGGCCAAATTATCAAAGAAAATATATTCAGAACTGCTTTAATATTGCAGATTTGAAGAAAACTAATTTATAATCCAAATTTTGATATTTTAAGCCTGATTAAGTTCATTGAATTTAATTTTCATTAAATTATTTTTATGACGAAAAGCATTTTACAACATGAAATTAATTAAAATTTATTAATAAGTTTTCAGTTTCTTGACTGAGCTGGGAATTGAACCCAGGGATTCACGGTCCAGTTGGTTTACAGGTTGATGTTTGACTAATGACGTCATCTGCCGTCAATGGCGCTGAGAGCTTAACGGCAAACCCCACTGAAGAGTGTAACGCAGTTTACTTTCCCAGCTGATGTATGATTCAGTCTGTCCACGGTCAATTCGAAGGTCTGCTGCCTTTGAAATGAAACACGGGATGTTTTCGTGTATGTTCGCTTACAATAATTTAACAAAGCTTTTATTTACGAAATCTTAATCTACGCTAGATACTTATAACTACGCCGGTCCTCTGGTGATTGGACGCAGCTGCCGGCGGGAACGACAGGTCGGGTGACGTTTACGGGCTGGACGGCTACGGATACCCAGCGAAATGCGGGAGCGCTGGCGCTCGGCAAGAATACGTTAAATACTTCGGACACCAAGAGAATTCGGGAGCCTTGGCGTTCGGCTTACTACTTCGGACACCACGAGAATTCGGAGGCCGTGCCATTCGGCTAACAACTTCGTAAATACTTCGGACACCACGAGAATTTGCAGGCCGTGGCGTTCCATTAACTACGGTTTATAAATTAATGCTTCGTACACTAGAAGAATTCGGAAGCTCTAGTGTTCGGCTAGATACGGCAAACTCCTTATTAATACTAACTACCAAGAGTAAATACTGGGGTTAAGGGCAATATCTACTCTAATTGTTCTGCACAAAACTCGACTACTTATTTAAAAATAAAATAAACTCAATGATAATTATTAGACATTAGCAAGAAATAAGAAAACAGTAGGGGTTATTCATAATGGTAAGTAAAATAGTAAGGGGGTTCACAGTGTGAGGGCAGGCCAATAATATTAAGTAAAATAGTAAGGGTTAGGCTTGTAACGTCACGTTACAATCGAAACTAATCTGGGCAACCTGTCCGTTAAAAACCTAGGTTCAATTCCCAGCTTAGCCAAGAATGAAAAATTATCAATAAATTTTAATTAATTTCATGTTGTGAAATTCCTTTCTTAATAAAAATAATTTAATGAAAATTAAATTCAATGATTTTAAGCCTGATTAATATATCAAAATTTGGATTAAAAACCATTAACAGTTCAATAAAACAACCACAATACTAATTATTCAAAACTTATTTATTTTAAAGCCGATCTCATAACCCTCTTTTAAACTACGCCCCTGTTTTCTTATTGTCGAGATTTTTTTTAAAGAACTAAAAAAAATGCAAATAAAACATTTCCCTTTAAATGAAATATATTCACATGGCTTATATTATGACAAGATAAATATAGTTAAAAAAAAGGTATTACAATAAAAAAATATACTCAAATACACACATGCGAAAATAAACTGAAAAATAAATTTTCATTTGAACAACAAATCTTTTTTATTTAAATTGAAATATTAAATTTATAGACAATCATTTAAGATATTTTACTTTAATACTTTTTTAAAAAAAAAAATCTTTTTTAAGGAAATACATCCAAAGAATTGATACCAGGAAAGAAAGTTTTAATAGCCGTTAGTTTAATATAGTGACCAACTTAAGCTTTCGCCAAGATCATAATCGTAATCATCAACCATTTGGCTGAAGCTAAGAAACTAAGAATGAGTATATTTTCCTTTTAAATGTTTGTTCTTAAAAAGACTTATTAAGAATCAGACGAAAACAAATGTAATGAATGCACTTGGATATCAATGGAAAGTATGATGTTGTATTAACTTGAATGGATTACATACGCATGGAGAACTCATAAGCAGGGATTCCCAAAAGGGATTTGTTGCGCTGTACAGGAATAATTGATATTTAAATTAAATTACGAAAATTTCATATTTTGTTACTGTTGTTCCTTTATAATATGTTCACACTTGGGTTTTAAAGCGCGATTAAGCAAAATGGTGATAGGTTAATGAAAGCCGTTCACATTACATTTGATATGATGAAGATGACAGTTGATTAATTAATAAATAAAACACAACAAACAAATTTATATTGCTTTAAATTATTAGAAATTGATAAAAATGCTTCAATTAAGTTATCAGAAGAATATTTTTTTAACATTTTAATGATGACATTGTGAAAATTTATGGATTATTTAAAAAATGAGAAATCATGGTCGGTTTTACACGTGTGAGGTACGCGGAGCTGCCGTTTTTGGTTACATTGTGCAAGAAATTGACACTTTTTTAAGATTGGCTCTGGTTTTCGAGATATACCGTTATTTCGAAAATGGAGGAGGTTGCACAACATATGTTCGCGTAACTCAAAAACGCTTTAGCTTACTGAAAACTTAAAAACCCGAAATAAAATTTCCTTTAAGAAAAGTAAAACTCCTTTCTAATATCCGCAGTAATTTTAGAAACATAATATTTTTTTTTTTGGAAAAAAATTAATTTGTTTAACAAAATTTCAAAATTTTTGTTTTTTAAAAATTCATAAAAAATTGGAAAATGCAGCTATGATTCTAAATGATTAAAATCTTTTTGCAACTTTTGATTTTATTCACAAAAGTCGACAAATTTTAATTAATTTAAGAATTTAAAAAAACGCAATATTTGTATGGGAGCCCCCATAAGGGATGGTGATAAAGAGAAAGTATAATTTGAGAAAATGTTAAGAACAAAAAACTAATGGAGGTCAGTCATACATTTTGTCCCCCTAGGGGCAACTCCTGGGCATTTATGAGACTTTTTCTTCAATATATTTATAGTCTGCATAGAACATTTTGTATGGACGCACCCTTAAGGAATGGAGATAGCGGGTGGGTATGTTAGAAATAAATGATTGAGATGAAAAATAAAGCGGGGTTGGTCATACAATTGACCCATCTAGGGGCATCCTAGGCGCTGCAGGGGCCAAATTTAAGAATTTCATTAAACGACCATATTTGTATGGGAGCCCCCCTAAGGGCTGGAGATATATGGCAACTATGTTTTAAGAAAATGTTAAGAACAAAAAACATTGGAGGTCGGTCATACATTTTATCCCCCTAGGAGTGAATCCTAGGCCTTAGAAATAAATGATGGGAATGAACAATAAAGTTGCGCTGGTCATACATTTGGCCCGTCTCAGGCGCTGCAGGTGCAAAATTTTAGGCTAGGGTTCTACGCGTATAAAAAACTAAGTTCCAAACAAAATAAGCTATAAGTGATTAAAGTCTGTCTACAACTTTTGATTTTTTCAGAAAAGATGAAATTTTTTTATTTTTTATAATAACCAAACTTAAAAATTTCAAAACATTTATTTTTGTTGTTAATTAGTTAAAGTTAAAGTTTTTATTTAGAAATTTATTCTTCTTCCTCCTGCAGATTCCAACAAATATCCCCTAATAGCAAATAAAGTTGTTTGCCGCTATACCAGTGTTCGAGCCTGGCTGTTATTTGGTGAAATCTCTCGCCATGTTCATCAGAATCGGCTGGTGATTGTTCACTAAATTTTTCGGCACGGTAATGCAAAAAATGTATTTTCAATGACATTCTAACGTTTAAGTTTTTAAATGCGGTTAGCATATTTTTGATTAAAATTCGCCAGTTTTCAGACCGATGATTTCCTAATACATTTTCTATTACTGATATCACACAATTCCCATAAATTCCCAGAAGTCGCCCCTAGTGGTATATAATTTATGACTGACCTCAATTAATTTTTTGTCCTTAACATTTTCTTGAGACATACTTGCCCCTTATCACCACTTCTTAGGGGGGCGCACATACAAATATTGCGTTTTATGAAATTCTTAAATTAATTAAAATTTGTCGACTTTTGTGAATAAAATCAAAAGTTGCTTACAGATTTTAATCATTTATGGCTTTTTTATACGTCTGCAAAAAATTAGAAGCTTAGCTTCATTTTTTAATTTTTTATGAATTTTTTAAAAACAAAAATTTCGAAATTTTGATAAAAAAATTAATTTTTTTTTCAAAAAAAAAATTATGATTCAATAACGACTACTCATATAAGAAAAAGAGTTTCGGTTTTTTGAGTAATTGCAATATATTAAACCGTTTTTGAGTTACGCGAATATATGTTATGCAACCTCCTCCATTTTCGAAATAACGGTATATCTCAAAAACCAGAGCCAATCTTAAAAAACCGCGGGCACCACTGGATTCAGCGTACCCGAATTATGTTAAAATGCCATGTGCCCGGCTTGTCTGTTTTTTCAACTAGCATAGTGTTATTTTTAACCAAAATTTGTTAATTTTTTTCTCAATGTGGAGATGTGAACATATTTTTCTCTTCGTTACTTCTTTTTTCTAAAATATAAAATACGTATGAATAAGTTTGCCTTAATACACTTGCAATTTAGCTTCTTTAAACTTTTAACGTTTTTATTTACGTATTTCGATTCGAAGGAAATTATTTAAGACTTCGACTGATGTGTACTTTGCACTACGATTTTCTCATTAACTATTTGTTTCAAATAAACGGAAGTTTTTTACACTTAATCGAAAACAAAAAATCCCTTTCGAAACAGCTTTCATTTAATGTTTTTAAATGAACGTATTGGATTAAATAAATTCAATATTATTTATAAAAAATAAATTTAAAGAGACCTCAAGATTAATTAAAATAAAACATTTTCAGTATGTATTAAACTATTTTTTAAAATAAAAAAAAACTAATGTCAATTATTGTGTAATTGATTCAATTACTTGCACGATAAGAAACAAAATTGTTAAATAATTTCTTTAAAAATAATTCATTTTTTTTAAATCTTAAGATTTTAAATTTGGTTTATAATTGTTAAAGTTATTCAAGTAATTAATTATTCAAATAATTAAAACTTTTTTAAGTTTGTTTTAACACTTCTTAGTTTTAACTTTATTAGCAAAAGTAATGAAATATTAATTTATTCTGATAGAAAAATTTAATAGAAAATTTAAATTTTCCAAACCATAAAATAATATTTTGTTTGCATTTTAAATCAGATGTAATTTAATATAATCCTGTGGGAAACCCTGCTCATATGCATGACATTAATAATAATTCGAAATTTTCATCAATTTTATTTAAAGCCAAAGTAGATTTCAGAGTTTGAAATAACAAAAAAAAAAAATATACGTAGGAAAATTTAAAAGCAAACCATTTTTTTCATTATATATAAAAAAATGCACAGAAATGAAGATATACCGATAAATATTGCCTGGATTTGTACATATTTTTTTGTTGAAAAGTATGCGGGTAAAGCATGATTTCTACGGCTTGCCAGACTCGGTCTAAATAAATTTCTGCACGTAAAAAAACATTTCTCGACATGGTCCCCTCCAACAAAACTATTTTTAACGAACATTGTTAAATATATTATGATAATCTTAACTTTGTTATTTTCGCCGAAATCAAAATTATGGTTCATTTAGTTCTCTATCAAGAAGCAATAACCATTATATGGTTGCCTCCAAATGTGTTTGATTTATAAAAATAATAATATGTTTACCACTTACTGTAGTTAAAGCCCAGATAGAAACCGCTTTTCTATATGTACACCTCCAAAAAAATTATTTTTACTTATTATTAAATTTAAATTATATTATATATTTTTATTATTTGTTTAAATTATTTTTTTTATTTTTTATTGTATGATTTAATTATTTAAACAAATTTGAGTAAAATTTTAGATATGGCAAACATTTGCCGAAAAACGTCAAATATTTGTTTGCCGTAATGTGACCACAAAATATTTATTTGCGACAAGCAGGAAAACAGCTGATTTTGGGCTAATAAATTTGTTTGGTGTCAAACAAAAATGCTTTTAATGTGACTACTCAATAACAAATATTTGCCTGTATTTTGAGCAAACAAATATTTGTTTTATCTAATTTATTTATTAAAAAAAAACATATGATTTGGAATTGATTGGAATTCCATTAAATTCGTTTTTGATTTTCCGTATTTTTTGTTGTTGTAGCCAAATCGTCGTGCTTGGATCAAAAATAAAAAAATTGTCTAATTATTGTATAAAACCATTTTTTTAGTAATTACCATTTTAAGATATTAAAAATGGATTACGTAATATAAAAAGAACACTGAAATCAAATATAATCGATTTAAAACTCAATCTTTTCAAAAATGTTTAAGCAATTTTACACGATATGTATTTTGCGGTTGGTTTGTCAGATGTAAAGTCCGTATGTTATTCACATGTCTGTCAAAATTGACAATTACAGAAGGTTAATTATTTTTGCTTTCACACGTTCCTTTTTGGTTGCACTTGGAATAACCTAAAAACATTCACATTAGCAAACTATTTACTGATTTATATTTATATTCACTTTTTATTGTATTTTAGTTAATTAAAAATGTTGTTTTTTTTAAGAATATGTGTAAATAAATAGATTTTAATATATATTTGCCTTCACAAACAGACGACTTGCAAAACAGCTGATGTCAGATCAAAATAGAACACGCTCTAATTGAAAGAAATTCCTCTATATTTTCCATCACAATTTGTATAATAGTGTTTTGGCAAATAAATTTATATATTTTGACAGTTTGGTCAAATATTTTGATTCGGCAAATATTTTTTTTTAAGTGTGACCATATGGAAAACATGTTTGCTAATATGTGTGTTTGCCGCTATTTGACATCTGTTCGAGCAAACAAAAATGAGCAAATAAATGTGCGTAGGTGACCACAAAATGAAACCTCCATTGTTTTGAAAAAAATTTTGCCAAATAAAGGCAAACATACTTTGGGCTAATATTTGTCATATGTGACCGTACCTTTAGTAAATTATTGACCAATCATCACAAAATTCTGCAGAGTGATTTCTGGTATTGTTTAGAAACCACCAGTGGGCTTTATATGGGACCTTTATATGGCGAAACCAGTGGGCTTTATATGGGCCCTAGGGTAAATCATGGACCGATCTTCATTAAATTTGGCTGTGTAATTTCTATACCTATAAAAATGTGGTGTACGAAATTTTTTAAAAGTAGCATTATTATTTACGGTCTTAGGCTTACTAGACTCTTTTTCGAGAGCTGGCTTCATATGGGGCATATGGTTAATTATGGACCGATCTTCATAAAATTTAACAATATGATTTCTAGTCATTAAGAAAGAATTTGTGCCAATTCTTATATTAATCTGTTCATTAAGTCGCCATTCATGTTGGGTTTTTTAACAAAATTATTAATTGGTGGTTCCAAATTTCGATTTTTAGCTCTCATCCTACTTAACCGATTTTGCTAGTTTTGATCTCAAACTGCTTGGGAGAACTAGAAGCAATTTGACACCAACATTGTTCTCTTCTTTTGAGTTTTTCGAAAGTGAGTGTGTTTTCAACAGACTGATGGACAGACAGACAGACATGGCTAGATCTGTTTAGCAATAGAAGGAGCCCGAATATTTACACTTTATGGGGGTCTGAGATGAATAATAAAAAATTTCACACCAAATGACAAACTTATTACTCCCTTATTCACCACTAATAATGTTTAAGGTTATGACAAATTATTGTCATATTTAATCATAACATGTTTAGAGGCAACAATAATAGGATTGTGGTTCCGTCATGAAGGAATTATCTAACCATAAAATGGTTGCCGGTGACAACAATATTGTTAAATTAACCATATGTTTAAAATTTGTTTGTTAAATAAGTTTTGTTGGAGGTATTAGAGATATTGAAAAATAATTTGTATCTGTTTGTCCGAAATTGTGTTTGCCCATAATACGTTGCTCTTGGGAAAGGGGAAATGCTATTGTTAATTTAGCCCAAATCAAGGCAACCATAATATGGTTTCTTAGTGGAGGACTAATTTAACCATAATATGGTTGCCGATGACAATAATATGGTAAAGTCGCCTTAAAATGCTTAACCCTAGAAAGATAATCTGCGTAAATTTAACGCATGTACTTTAGATATATTGATATTTCTTTTTAATTAGCAGGAATACGTTGCTTTGCACTTCAGACATTTCATATATAAACATATTTAAAATTTCGTTTGTTTTTAAATATGTGAAAAAATGTAATGCACATTAGCTTGTTCTTAATTAATCAAAAAATAAAACAATATAGCAGGTTAAAATATTAAGTCAGTTTTACGTATGATTGTCTTGATATGATTATCTTTTTAGGGTTAAACAATTTTCGTTTAAAATAGTTTTGTTGGAGGTGACCATATTAAAAAAAGTATTTTCTCTGCGTGTGTCTGATTTATCAAACACAAAATCCCGGAACAGGAATCTTGGAATAAAAGTCTCGTTTCAATCCATAAAAAGTGGCTTTCAATGTTCCAAAAACTTTTCAACCTACCCACTTTTCCTAGATATTAACAATAAAGAAAAACATTTATGAAACTCATAATTTTTCTATGAAAGCCATGATACCAAGCAAATAAAAAAAAGTCGAATGCAAATTTAAATTGTGTTGAGACAAAAAAAGCCCAAAACCTACGCACTCTTGTACACAAAAGCAAGAGCATCAGCTCTATAGAAGGCTCACACAAAAACTTTCTTCTTTGTGATCCCAGGAATACGCCACATCGCGAGCAAGTCGTGTGTAACCAACCATGTGTGTTAGAATGTAAATTTAACTTTTTTTTTTGTGTATTTTATTTGAATTATGACAATTGCAAATAAAATTCTCAAACAGTCAAAAGCACAAAATGAATGCGATTTTCTTCATTGTAACTTTTTTCTCCTTTATATTTTTGTTTTGTATTGTAAATATGATGTTAAAGCATTGATAAACAATCTGGTCAAAATGATCGCTCATTCAAAACATTTATAAGTTGTCGTTTTTTTCCTCTAATATTTTCTCTATTCTTTAGTTTAATTTAAAAGGGAAAAGGCAAACCAAACAGACCTCACCAGACGCTTAAAAAATACTTTTCTTAAAAGCCTTATTACATACAATCTATCTGTACGATTTATTTAGTCAACGTTTCAGCAAACTCTGGTCAAAATCCAAAACAGTCAGTTGGTTTTTCTCCCAATAAGACCTAAACAATTTATTCTGTGGTAAATACAAGTACAAAACAGAGAAAATCGAAATTGCAATAAACGCACTTAACAACGGTCAGGCTCATAAGGAAATAGAAATAAATTTCTATTAGTTTTGTTGTACCCTACAGTAAATGGATTGGTAACTCATGTGTTGCATTTAGAAATGATATAGAGAATTTTCTAATAATTTTCATTTTAATATTAAAGTAATATATAAATTCAGCACAAATGCTTACGAAATTTTTAATGAAATGCAAATAAGGATATCTGCTTCCTTTTTGGTTTTTTATTATTGAAATGCAAAAATAATAAACAATAATTTTACTTAACATTACTTTGTAATGCATTTAGTCCTTAGTTTTTGTTACGATTTTTACATTAAACACAAGAGCTTTGTTTCTGTTCGATTAAACGAGATTAATCGATATTTGGTAATTTTGATATATTCGATTAAACGAATAAAATTTTAAAATTAATCGATTAATCGAATCATTAAAAATCCAGAAATTTTATAAATTAAGAAATTTTTTTCGATAATTTTGGAAAAAATTGGTACTTGAGTAAATAAACAGTATTAATTACAAGTACTTTAATATTTTATTAACAAAAAAAAACCAAACAAACGTAACAATTAATACTAATTGATAAAACCTTTACAACGATAACAAAAATAAAACATGTGTTAGGATCAAATAATTTTATGTGTACAAACAATTAAACAGATCTTTTAAGTCCTTTAACAATAAAATTTTGTTTAAATTTTTGCGTTACTTGGAAGCCACACGATCAAGTTTTGTCTTTCCTTTTTATTTGCCATCCTCTCACTTTTTTTACTAACGCACTCACAGTTTTTAAATTGACCACGAGATTGCTCTCAATTTGACCTTTCCATTTGTTTGCCAATTTTACGTTCAATTTAAGAACTGACCACAAATTAACTTTGGCGCTTTCTTTAAAAAAATATATATCCTAAAAAATAAATGTACTTTTTTAAAAAAAATTGTGTTCTAAAAAATTCTTGTGCTCTTTTTACAAAAAATTTTTATTCATGCTACTATTTTGAGTTGTGTCTTCGTTGGAGGCATTTTTAAAATGAAATTAAGTGCAGCCTGTGACATTCTGCTGTCAATTCAAACAAGTTTTGACAAGCAGTTGTTGTGAAAAACTTGAAAGTGATTTATTGAACGTGTGGCTCCAGGGTTAAAAATTTTTTTTTGCATTTTTTCAATAATAAGTAAAAATTAACGGAATACTGCATCATTTCAGTAATATATATGTATATGTATTGTTATTCGATTAATCGGCATAAATTCTTCGATTAATCCTTTAATCGAAATCAGCAATTTTAAATTAATCGAAAAATTAATCATCGAAAATTGTTCGATTAATCGAACAAGAATTAATCGGCTGAACACCCTAGTAAACACAAATACAACACACCTTATTATTAATACACAAGGGAACAAGATTTTTGTTGATTAAGAACTGAATGCTGTTTCGCTGAATCCAAATCTGCACTTAGTTTCTATCAGCTCGACTTTTCGTGATATACCGTGATGTCCAAAATTAAGGCAATTCCGCTACATTTATTGCAATAACTTGAAAACGGTTTACCATATTCAGTTAAAAAATAATTCAAAATTCGTCAGCAATATTATCTTTAAGCCGTGCTGCCATTGCTTTTAAATTTGCCCAGTAGTTTCTTAGATATCATTGAACTTTTGAAAAAAGAGCAATTAAGAAAAATGTCTTTTCTTTACAAATTAGTCAAAAATAAAAATGCGACAAAAATTACAGTTTTGGTCTAAAAACATTTAGTTAAATATTATAATTGGTGCACAACTTTTGATTTTATTCACAATTTCAGAGAAAACTGAATTGATAAAAATCGCGATTTCCAAACAAAAATAAAATTTTTTTATGGGTGTGTGTGCTGTTCTATTTATGGACGTTTTTTCCTTCACTTAAAAATGAGGTGCCTTCACTTAATTGTGAATAAAAGCGAAGCGCGTTCATCGATTTTTATGATCTATGTCTCATATTTTTAATAGATTTTGTGACTTTACGTGAAAGTAATAAGACTTTAACTTTTCCCCGTTTTGGATTATTCATGATTTAAAAAAAAAAAAAATATTTATTTTATTTATGCAATATCAAGCCTTAGAGGCCAAAATAACAATATTACATGTTTATATATCCTGAGAAATTTTATATTTATATATGTACACTAATAATAACAATATTAATAATAAAAATGACAACAATGGTAATAATAATAAAAAAAAGAAAAGGAAACTATAATTAAAAAGTAACATTTCATAGTTAATGGTTAATGGCTCCCCAGCCGCAACAGAAAAAATAACAAAGAGAAAAAAAAGAAAAATATCCTAAAAAAGGTCCAGACAGTAACAAACTAAGAGGAAAATAGCACAACCAAATAAGCTAAAATGGAAATACAATTTACGAAATGTTTAAAAGTATTTAGTTAAAATATACAAAATCATTTGAAAGTGGAATTAGCGAAGAATTCAAGCAGTTTTAAACGAAATACATTATTTTACTGCGAAAAAATCCGTAATGAATATGGTAAAAAATTCCAAACCCTTGCAATCCTTACTATAAAAGACCTATTAAAAAAAGATGAGGAAATTCTGGGAATGCTAATCTGGGGATTTCTAACAGTTCTTGTAAATATAAAAGATCTATAAAGGGGAATGGGTCTGCCGTGTCGAATTACTCCATGGATAAAAAATTCCCAATCGACATTTAACAAAATTTTCAAGCGGACACCCAAGAAAACGTCGGACCGAAAAAGATATATGCTCACGACGCTTACTGTTGTAGACAAATATTACAAAAGTATTAACTATACGCTTAACTCTGCTTTAGCGAGTGAAGCATGCACCGGAGTAAACTTCGAGACCATATAATACAGATGACATCAACATGGCATGAGCCATATTATACCTAATGCGTAATGGGAAATACATATTAGATGAATACATTTTACGAAGAATAACAAAGTTAAGGAGATTAATATGGGGGTCAAAGGAAAGTTGGTTATCTAAATATCCTCCTTTTAAAAATTTAATATTTTGAAAAAAATGACTTACGCAGCAAACTTTGTCACCTTTCTTTCACTTCACATTGATCATGGCCCAATTAGTAGGTCTGCTCGAAACGCCTGCTGATTTTTTGTAGAGTTGTACTTTTACCGTGCAATTGTTTTTGACATCTTGTCCATTAATTAAACAAACAAATGTATTGGATTTTTACATCTTTAATATAATTTACACAAACAAAATGCGTGTTGTTTTTTCTATTGTTGCACTGTTGTAGTTTCGCGCAGACCTCTAATTGGGCCATGACATTGAAAACTGTTTTTTTAAAACATTTTTTGTCGAGTCAGAGACTCAGAAGAATTCTTCTTTGGGGTGATTTTCATTAACTTGGAGACTAACTGAGAATCCCTCTTCAAATTGAAAAATGTGTGTATCTATTTAAACGAGTTCGAGTTTTGAAATTTTAATATCTAGTTGTAATCAATAATTTTAAATATGCATTTTACCTTATCTTGAATTTTAAAGTGTTCCAGAGGCGAAAGTTAATCCTTTCAAGCGCCAATATTTTATAACCTGCAGAAAGGAGGGATTCGTCTTTTTTTCTTGGACTTAATGAAGAGCCTTCTTTTCTTCTTCGAGGGTAATTGTCCTTTCAATTAAAAAGGAATGGGTTTTCCAGTTTTACCAAAAATTAATTGGAAATAAAGTGGAAATTTATGGCGTTTTTTTTTTTTTTTTGACAAAATCTTGTAAGTGGGGTCTCTTCTTTAAGTAAACCAGACGGATTGTGTAATCTAAAGATTATTAAAAATAAAAATTTACAAAAGACTCACCAAAAATAGTTGCAATAATTATCTCGAAATTTTGTAAAGTTCAATATACCCTTTTTCTAGTTAAAATATCACAGGTATTTTCTTCAGAATTCCAGAATTCTATAGCGTATGTTGCAAAGTTGGTGGTAAAGGAAAAGAATGATGGCGCCTAATTTTGGCTCTAACTTACTTCCCTGAAATTCACGCTTTAATTTGTGAACAATTTTGGTGAAATTTATCTGTGTATGCTTTGAAAAAACATGAGTGGGTATTAGTTTCATATCATAACTGCTTACTTTTAGGTTTACTTGGTAAGTCTTTAGTAAGCAGAGGTGCTAGATTTGTATTTATTTTAATGACAATATGCCTAGAAAGTAGTGATCCACAAGAATTGTTTGTTAAATAAATAAACATCATTTTATCTACTCTTATTCATTCCCTTAAGTAAAGCAAATTTAACAAATCATGAATAACACTCATCATTTTGTAAGCATATTCTAATTAATTGGCATTGGAATTTTTACACTAAAAACAAATTCATAACTTTTGCTTAGTAAAGACTTAAGGGAATGAATAAGAGCAGTTATAAAGATGTATTTAAATTTTTTATTTAACAAACAATACTTGTACGTCACTACTTTGTAAGGTATATTGTCATTAAAATAAACACAAAATTTGCACCTATGCTTGCAAAAGACTTACCAAGTAATCCCAAAAGTAAGCAGTTATGATATAAAACTAATGCCCACTCATGTTTTTTCAAAGCATATACATAAAACATTCTCCACGAATTGTTTACCAATTAAAGCATTAATCAAAAGTAAGATCAGTTTTAATTAAACGTTTAATCAATTGCATTAAACTTTTAATCAACTGATTTAAACGTTTAATTGATACTTTTAATTTGTGCACTGGTGCAAATTTAATTTTTTTTTAAATTAATATCATGAGTTTTTTATTTGAAATCAATTTTTATTTTTTTCTGTGTAATATAATAAGTTAATATAACTTTTCCCACCATGAGAAAAAATTCAGCACTTTTGCTCGCCAAGAATTTAAGGATATAACAAAAATTAGGAAGTTATAGAGAATAAAGTAGCAAAAGATATTCTCTTTCATTAAAAAAAAAATCAATGTAAATAAAAAAAGTGATAAGTACACGTAGAGAAAAAATATGTTTAAATATGGTCACCTCTAACAAAACTATTTTTAATGAAAACTTTAAACATATTATGTTTAATTTAACCATGTTATTGTCACCGACAACCACATTATTGTTAAATTAGTCCTCCATTAAGAAGACACATAATATGGTTATATTATGGTTGCCTCCAAACATTTTATGGTTAAATATGGCAATAATTTGTTTTTAAATTAACAATAGTATTTTCCTCTTTTCCAAGAGCAACCATTCAATGGTTGAAAATCGACCATGCTATTATAAATATTAACCATATTTTAGTTATTATTTACCATAACATTGTAGGAGTCAACCATAATATAGTTGTGCCTTCTTGATGGAGGACTAATTTTACCATAATATGGTTGTCGATGACAATTATATGGTTAAAAAAACCATAGTGTATTTACAATTTTATTTAAAAATAGTTTTGTTGGAGGTGACCATATTTAAACATATTTTTTCTCTGGGTGTAGTAACAGTGATTTTAAAATGCTTTGTAAGGTGTGTAGTAATAGGTCATCAATTACAATTTTCCCAATAGTAAAACCTGTAGTGGTCCTTTAACTAGACTACTATCATTTCGAATTACCTTCGACTGCACTTTATTCTTTCTTAACAATTTTAAAAATATTTCAAACGTTTTTCACTATTTCTTACAGTTGATAACCGATAGTTAGTCGAACAAAAAACTAACAATATTAAAATATTATAACAAAGATAGATACTCGCACTCATTGCATTGGCATGTTATTTCTCAAAATCATGCTGGTAAACAATACTGGACCTCAATTCGACAAAAAAAATACAAAAAAAAACCCGGTGAATTGTAAGAATTACATTTTTTTTATATAAATCAGACAAAAGACCAGATTTTCATTGGTTTAGTTGGTGGTTGTTCGTTGCAGTTGCAATTTTCCTGCATAATTTTGCAACATTGTAAAATGTTTTTTTTTTTTTTTTTTTTAATTTTTTTTTTTTTCTTTTTGTTCGATGTTGTTTAAAAGGAAATTGTTAAAAGATTTTTTTTCTTCATGCAACAATTGAATTGTGTTTAGGGAAAAGTGAAAATTATGCTAATTTGAATAGCTGGTTTATTGAAAAAGAATTACAAAAGAATTGTAGATAATTGCGTGTATGTTTATATAAAGAAAAAAAGGTGAAGACTTTGAATGCAAAAAAAAAGTGCATTACAGAAAGGAAGTTTTTAAGTAAAAAAATTATTCTGCATAAAATTTATAGTAAAAATGAAAAAACATTATTAAGCGCCATCATTAGAATCATTTAATGACATTATTGAACTATTATTGTAAGCGACATTCAATATTTTTATTGCATAAAATCAGTAATTCGGAGGAAATTTTAATAATCAGCAATTTAGCCGTATTTAGTGAAAATATGGGACCTTTTAATTTAACATTGAAGGTCTTCTTTTGTTACCTTATTCATTTTAAAACCCTTAATCCTAGACCTTAGGGATGGCAATAAATATCGATATATCAAAATATTGATATTTAAAAAAAATTATAATCGATATATATCGCCGATTTTAAAAATATATATCGATACATCGATATTTATCTACGACTGTCGAATTCGATATTTTAAAGATCTCTTGATAATAAAATTCAACATTTTAACCGTTGCTCAACTGCTTACAATACTCTTGTTTTTTAAGAATTGCTTCATATGTTTTTTAACTTATATTAAGAAAACAACGGCGCTTTTCCATTGTACATTTTCATAGATTACACAGTTCAGTTTTGTCTCGGTTTTTTTAAGAGATGAGAACAAAAAAATAAGCGCGGAAAAAATATTCTAAAAAGTGTTCCTAGAATTATGCAAAGAATCGCCTTAATTATCGCGTATTAGCAGCAATAGACTCATGAAAGTTGGAATGTTAATAATAAAAAAAAATATTTTGTTTTTTAGTTTTCTTATTTGGGCATGTTCTTATATTATAATCCGGCATTATATAATCCCAACTAATTTTTTTTTTTTTTTTTTAGATTTCATATGACGAATAAATAAAACATTTTTTGTATTCTTTACTTTTTTTTATTATTTTTTTATTGTAGAATTAAGTGCAGTTTCCTCGATTTCGAACGAAAACTTCGTTCGAATAACTTACCTTAAAAACTAAATTTTAAAATTGCTTTTTATTTTAAATAAAAGTAAAGCGAATGAAAGTTTCGTTCGAAATCGAGGGACATACAGTAAATTTGAAATTTAAAGAAACAATAAATTGTTAGCATGGAATTACATGTAATATGTTTGTACATATGTATTGACATAAGTATATTAAGTTTTTAAAATTATGTAATAATTTCAGCTTAATACGTTCGAAAGATCGATATATCGATATGTTTAATTAATAAATATCGATACTCTTAAATAATATCGATACGATATATATCGATATATTATTTCAATTTGCCCATCCCTACTAGACCTACTAAAGGGCATAATAAACAACATAAATAGCTTGGCAAACATGTCAAGCTTTTACGTTTGTACAAATATTTTGTGTTGTTAATTGGGCTGTTTGCTGTTTGGACAAACATTTGAAGCAATGTTTGTAGAAATATTAAAAATTTTTAATATATGGAAGCTATGTTGGATATTTGTCAAACTTTTTGTGGTATCTAGTGCTAAAGTTATCATTTCAGCGGATACTTTGCAGAGTAAAGACGTAAAAGAGGAAGCAATAAAATCAGTTTCAGCCGTAAATTCCAATTTTTTTATCAGAATTTTTGCCCCCAAAACAGCTCGTTCTTTAGAGCACTCTCTGCTCCAAATCCTTTTCTTTTTTTTATATTTTTTTCGTTTTAAACAAATACCGAGCAAAATTGCCGCAGCACAATCGTCGTCTACATTTATTGAAAACAAAACAAAAATGATAAATTTATGTTTGTACGAAATATGACTGTGTTGTCTATTGGCAAACAGAAGCAAAAACAATGTACATGCTTGCCAAGCAATTTGTGTAGTTTATTATGCCCGATATTCGATAATCAATAAACATTGGATGAAAAAAATAGCAGTGTTACCACCAACAAAATTCAAAACTACACTTCACATAAAAAATTATTAAATTCCTCCAATCACCAAATTTATTCCAAATTCATAATATCAAGCAAAGAAGTTGTTGATTTTGCACAAATTACCAAAATGATTATATTGATTACTAAAAATTTTGAAAAAAATATTTTTAATAAATGATATTTTTAATTTTAATTAAAAAAGTGATCCAAAAACTTTGCCATTTCAAACAATGTGTTAATTTATTTAAATAAATATTGACAATTCGCAACAACAATTCTACATGTTTAAATTATTTTATTTTAAACGAAAAAAGTCAATTAAAATTTTTTGTTATTTAATTAAAATTTTAATTGAAAATTTATTTCAAAACAACTAAAATGTTAATTAAATCAAAATTGAATTTTTAATTTTCTTTCAACAAAAAAATAATTGATTCAATTATCACATTAATTAAATTTAAATGCTTTTTAAAGCATTTTTTTAATTGATAAAACACTTTTTTTTGTGTTGAGATGACGCAAATTACACAATTTAAATGAAATTACGCCTGATATCAAATTAACGTTTAATTATAAAAAAAATTTATTACAAAAAAGACTAAATAGAAAGTATATAGTCTGTCAATTCCGAACATTTGATACAATACACCACAATATTTACAGACAAATTTTTAAGATTATTCCCTTGGCGTGTAAATATGCAATTATGGACCTATTAAAATAAAATTATGTTATGAGCTCAAGACTAATAATATAAGAATTCTGTACAGCGAATATTATCTAGGTGACTACATCTATTTAAGTTTTTTTTAAAGAAATTTAAGGGAGGGGGCTTATATATGACCAATGTTTAATGCATTACCTACCAGCACAAAATTTTGTCATGGCTTAGTAACTATTTTTTTTTAAAACAAAAAAATCAATAATTGTAAAGCAGTTATGGCATTACCAGCTATTTTCGTGAGTGGTATTTTTATGGGAGTCATGGTCAAATATGGACTGATTCCAAAACTAATTTCGTAAGATAATTTAGGTTGGTAAGATAATTTTGTATTTGGCCCAAATATTGTCCAAATACCAACATGATAAGATGGTTTAAGCCAGCAGGATGAACAACTCAGATATTGATTCAAAGTCGTATGTTAGTTCAAATGTAAAAAATGGGAAAAGGGAAAAAAATGCCGGGAAATTTTTATTCATAATTGGGCTGATATTTTCTTTATCTTGTTTCGGTCTTTTTAGCGTGTTAAAATCTTTATGTCATGTATTTTAATTATTTTTATTTAAAAGTTTTACTATTTAATTAGGCTTAAGTTCATTAAATTTAATTTTCATTAAATTATTTTTATGAAGAAAGGAATTTTTACAACATGGAAGATTAATTAAAATTGTTATTGATAATTTTCATTCTTGACTGACCTGGGATTCGAAGCCAGGCTGGCTGGCGTGTGATTCGAACCCAGGCGGCTGGTTACCCTGACATGTTTCGACCTCAACCACTAGGTCTTCTCAAAGGGATTTGCCGTCTTACACTCGCAGCCATCGAAGACTGCTGACGTCAGTAGTCAAACATCAATCCTTAAACCAAATTGTATTTTAACCTTTGGTAGATCGAAATTTGCTTATTGAATGATTATCCATTTTCAATTGATCTCACATGTTTTTCCTTTACTTCTGTTTTTTCCGTACTTTTGTCAAGAATTCTTCTTGAAGTCCAAAGTACATTTTTTGTTTATCATGTTTTTTGTCTTTCTTTTTTCTTGTTGACATTTTTCAGCACAACTTGAAGGACAAATGAACACATAGAGCTTGTGCCTTAGCTTTAACAATAATTAGTATTGTGGTTATTTTGTTGAACTATTCATGGTTTTTAATCCAAATTTTTACTATTTAATTAGGCTTAAGTTCATTAAATTTAATTTTCATTAAATTATTTTTATGAAGAAAGGAATTTTTACAACATGGAAGATTAATTAAAATTGTTATTGATAATTTTCATTCTTGACTGACCTGGGATTCGAAGCCAGGCTGGCTGGCGTGTGATTCGAACCCAGGCGGCTGGTTACCCTGACATGTTTCGACCTCAACCACTAGGTCTTCTCAAAGGGATTTGCCGTCTTACACTCGCAGCCATCGAAGACTGCTGACGTCAGTAGTCAAACATCAATCCTTAAACCAAATTGTATTTTAACCTTTGGTAGATCGAAATTTGCTTATTGAATGATTATCCATTTTCAATTGATCTCACATGTTTTTCCTTTACTTCTGTTTTTTCCGTACTTTTGTCAAGAATTCTTCTTGAAGTCCAAAGTACATTTTTTGTTTATCATGTTTTTTGTCTTTCTTTTTTCTTGTTGACATTTTTCAGCACAACTTGAAGGACAAATGAACACATAGAGCTTGTGCCTTAGCTTTAACAATAATTAGTATTGTGGTTATTTTGTTGAACTATTCATGGTTTTTAATCCAAATTTTTACTATTTAATTAGGCTTAAGTTCATTAAATTTAATTTTCATTAAATTATTTTTATGAAGAAAGGAATTTTTACAACATGGAAGATTAATTAAAATTGTTATTGATAATTTTCATTCTTGACTGACCTGGGATTCGAAGCCAGGCTGGCTGGCGTGTGATTCGAACCCAGGCGGCTGGTTACCCTGACATGTTTCGACCTCAACCACTAGGTCTTCTCAAAGGGATTTGCCGTCTTACACTCGCAGCCATCGAAGACTGCTGACGTCAGTAGTCAAACATCAATCCTTAAACCAAATTGTATTTTAACCTTTGGTAGATCGAAATTTGCTTATTGAATGATTATCCATTTTCAATTGATCTCACATGTTTTTCCTTTACTTCTGTTTTTTCCGTACTTTTGTCAAGAATTCTTCTTGAAGTCCAAAGTACATTTTTTGTTTATCATGTTTTTTGTCTTTCTTTTTTCTTGTTGACATTTTTCAGCACAACTTGAAGGACAAATGAACACATAGAGCTTGTGCCTTAGCTTTAACAATAATTAGTATTGTGGTTATTTTGTTGAACTATTCATGGTTTTTAATCCAAATTTTTACTATTTAATTAGGCTTAAGTTCATTAAATTTAATTTTCATTAAATTATTTTTATGAAGAAAGGAATTTTTACAACATGGAAGATTAATTAAAATTGTTATTGATAATTTTCATTCTTGACTGACCTGGGATTCGAAGCCAGGCTGGCTGGCGTGTGATTCGAACCCAGGCGGCTGGTAACCCTGACATGTTTCGACCTCAACCACTAGGTCTTCTCAAAGGGATTTGCCGTCTTACACTCGCAGCCATCGAAGACTGCTGACGTCAGTAGTCAAACATCAATCCTTAAACCAAATTGTATTTTAACCTTTGGTAGATCGAAATTTGCTTATTGAATGATTATCCATTTTCAATTGATCTCACATGTTTTTCCTTTACTTCTGTTTTTTCCGTACTTTTGTCAAGAATTCTTCTTGAAGTCCAAAGTACATTTTTTGTTTATCATGTTTTTTGTCTTTCTTTTTTCTTGTTGACATTTTTCAGCACAACTTGAAGGACAAATGAACACATAGAGCTTGTGCCTTAGCTTTAACAATAATTAGTATTGTGGTTATTTTGTTGAACTATTCATGGTTTTTAATCCAAATTTTTACTATTTAATTAGGCTTAAGTTCATTAAATTTAATTTTCATTAAATTATTTTTATGAAGAAAGGAATTTTTACAACATGGAAGATTAATTAAAATTGTTATTGATAATTTTCATTCTTGACTGACCTGGGATTCGAAGCCAGGCTGGCTGGCGTGTGATTCGAACCCAGGCGGCTGGTTACCCTGACATGTTTCGACCTCAACCACTAGGTCTTCTCAAAGGGATTTGCCGTCTTACACTCGCAGCCATCGAAGACTGCTGACGTCAGTAGTCAAACATCAATCCTTAAACCAAATTGTATTTTAACCTTTGGTAGATCGAAATTTGCTTATTGAATGATTATCCATTTTCAATTGATCTCACATGTTTTTCCTTTACTTCTGTTTTTTCCGTACTTTTGTCAAGAATTCTTCTTGAAGTCCAAAGTACATTTTTTGTTTATCATGTTTTTTGTCTTTCTTTTTTCTTGTTGACATTTTTCAGCACAACTTGAAGGACAAATGAACACATAGAGCTTGTGCCTTAGCTTTAACAATAATTAGTATTGTGGTTATTTTGTTGAACTATTCATGGTTTTTAATCCAAATTTTTACTATTTAATTAGGCTTAAGTTCATTAAATTTAATTTTCATTAAATTATTTTTATGAAGAAAGGAATTTTTACAACATGGAAGATTAATTAAAATTGTTATTGATAATTTTCATTCTTGACTGACCTGGGATTCGAAGCCAGGCTGGCTGGCGTGTGATTCGAACCCAGGCGGCTGGTTACCCTGACATGTTTCGACCTCAACCACTAGGTCTTCTCAAAGGGATTTGCCGTCTTACACTCGCAGCCATCGAAGACTGCTGACGTCAGTAGTCAAACATCAATCCTTAAACCAAATTGTATTTTAACCTTTGGTAGATCGAAATTTGCTTATTGAATGATTATCCATTTTCAATTGATCTCACATGTTTTTCCTTTACTTCTGTTTTTTCCGTACTTTTGTCAAGAATTCTTCTTGAAGTCCAAAGTACATTTTTTGTTTATCATGTTTTTTGTCTTTCTTTTTTCTAACCAGCCGCCTGGGTTCGAATCACACGCCAGCCAGCCTGGCTTCGAATCCCAGGTCAGTCAAGAATGAAAATTATCAATAACAATTTTAATTAATCTTCCATGTTGTAAAAATTCCTTTCTTCATAAAAATAATTTAATGAAAATTAAATTTAATGAACTTAAGCCTAATTAAATAGTAAAAATTTGGATTAAAAACAATGAATAGTTCAACAAAATAACCACAATACTAATTATTATTTAAAAGTTTTAAAACTGTATTCCCGAATCCCGGGATTTAAATTTTTTAATCCCGGGATTTAGTCAATCCCGAAATTGTTTACTAAATTTTTTGTTTTACCTTTGTTAATACCCAATAAGCAATTTTGCTGGAATCCAAGTATAAATCAAGTGTAGCTCCAGTCCTGTTTTCCATTTTCAAGCCTTGAATTATACTTGAATTACACTGTAATTCAATAGCATACTCCAGCAAAATAGGTACTGGAAATCCAGTCGAACATAACAATGTAAATACAGTGTAATTCAAGCGTTGAATTATAGTAAAATTCCAGCCTCAAACACATAATAATTAAACTTGAATTCAAGTATAAATCAGACCTATAAAACCAATATAAATCAAGCCTACAATTCCAATGGAAATCAAATTAAAAAAATTTTATATTGAAGAAAGAAAAAAAATAATGGTGTATGAAAATATTGATCTTCCTTAATAGTTTGTGGTTTATTCACATTTTACTATAAAGCATCTGCATACAAATGTGACATCATTGGAAAACAATTTAAAAGTGCTATACGATGGTGCATTTTTTTTGGTGCTAGAGTAATAATAATAATAATAATATCGAAGACAATAACGCAAACGGTACCATTAGATTTACCTTTAAAATTTTTCCGTAATACCACATAAATTTTACATACATTGTTTATACATATTTATGCATGTATATTTGTATTTGTTTTGTTGAAGACCTCGTTACGTTTGATTAAAGTCCAAGGAAATTAATAATATTATTTTTTTCGAAATTATTAAAATCCTTTTCTTAAATTTTCAAAAATATTTTTCCCCAAATATTTTTTTTTTTGATAGCTTAAGCAATACAAAAGTTAAAAAAAAAGAGTTTCAAACATTTTTGTATGAACTGGAATTTGACTTGAAAATTGGGCATAAATTAAAGCGGAATTCCAGCAATATTTAAAGCACTTGAATTTCAAAAATTTTAGTGCTTATTGGGTAAAAACAAATTCATCATGACTTTTTCCCAATGAGAAGATTTTCACTGTGGGAACACAATATTGATCTTTTATATATCTTTGTTTCATCCTGTTAAAACTGTCATTGAAAATTAATTGATTTAAAACAAATAACGAAAGTTTTGAATCCTGTAAAAGCCACAGTTGAAGCTTTTTGTCAAAGCGAAATGAGCCTTTGGAAAGCAGATGCTGCACTTTTTTTTATGATAAAAGAAGTATCAAGAGTTGAATGCAAATTAAGCTTAGAAATAGAAATGTGTCTTTACAAAAGAATTAAAGAAAGAAGAACGATTTATTCAACATTGTTGAATGCTTTGAAAAATCCTAATCTAAAATCCGATTTCGACAAAAATATCGAAATAAACGCAATTAAAAGTGAGCTTAAAAAGTAAATTTTGAAATTTAAAGACAAAAATGAAGCACTAAACGATACACCCGAAAGTTCTAGTTCGGACTCATCCTTTGTCGAGGAAATAAGCGATGATTTGTCGTTTTCGATGAATAAAAAGTTATATAAAGCGATAGAAAGATGGAAAAGCCCACACAACACTTCAAAAGCTTCATCAGCAGCAGATATAGTGACAACAATTGAAAAAGAAATGAATATGTTTATTTCTGGGGGAGATTGAGGAATGTACCTACAGGCAGCATATAGCAACTTGTTGACTATTCTACCAACAAGCGTTGACAGTGAACGCTGTTTTTCTGCAGCTGCCTACTTTGGCAATAAAATTAGATCAAGACTATCAGATGACACGCTAGATGCGCTTATATTCATGCGAAGCTTTTTGAGAGAAGAAGAAAGAGGAGGAGCAAGGAATTAAAAAAAGGCTGAATGAAAATATTTTACTTATGTATGCACTTGAATTTTTAAAATGTGTTTTTTTAAACAATAATATTTTTTTTTGTTTTGTTTTTTACTATGAATAAAATAATAATTTCATAATTTTTTATGCTACCTATTATTTAAAAAAAATCTTGAATCCCGCAAAAGTGCCGATATCCCGAAAAATCCCGGGATTTAATTTTTTGATATCCCGAATCCCGGGATTCGCGAAAACCAGTCCCGATTGGCATCCCTAATAGACATGTATGTTTTCCCATTGGATGAAATTATTTGAATTATTCGAGTTTAGAAATAAATTAATTCCTTTCTCGAACAAAACCAAAAGTCAAATAATTGGATACTCTACTGGTTAACTACACTTTTGAAGTTTTTGCTGTCAAATCTTCTTCAAATCTTCTCTCTCCTAAATATTCAAGACTTGACGGCTAAAACTTGAAGAGTGAGAACCAGCAACCACTTCAACATAATGTGCATAAAATCGTAATGAAATCAAATAATATAATAATCGTAGTAACGATAAATTAAAAAGTGGCTTAGACAAATTAAAAAAAATGGTTTCACCAAATTTACCTGCACTGTGTAATTTATATTTATTTATTACTTTTACGTTTCCTTTAGTTTTTCCCCACAATGAGATCTGCTCTTAATATTTTTTCCTATACCAACAAATTTCAATTATTTATACCCCAAAAAGTTGGCTTTTTTAAGCAAATGAATTCTCTAACAGGATTAAAAACAGATGTAGCAAACAACAACTTTTAAATTAAATTTTAAGATAAACTAACACGAGAAAAATAAACAGAAACTACGTAAAGGGTGTTTTTTTTAGCTCCATGAAAAATTAAAATACAAGACAGAAATATTGTTGGAATCAATTTTTTTTTAAAATCTGCTAGATAATTTCATGGGACTTATTTTTAAACTTATTTTTCGCCGCACCAAGTAGACTAACAATATAATAACGAAATAAGAGTTTAAGTAACTGACAGGAAAAAAAAACATTGCAACAAAAAAAAAAGAGTATGAGAGCTTGTGATTATAATCACCGGCCTCCGAAAAATTGGTAAAATATGATTTCAATCAGTCCTACTTTTGATTACTTTTTCAAATAAATCTCGCCATATGGCGTCAACTTCAAGAGTTGCTGGCTTCTCGGCATGAACCAATGACTTTACAAAGCCGGATAAAAATTATTTAGAGCCTTTAAATCGCACGAGGGACGGGGCCAGTGAACAGGACTACTTTCGGGAATAAAGTTGTGACCGAATTGATTTAGCAGTGAAGCGATTGTTAAGCGCGATGTTGGCAAGTTGCGTCGTCTTGTTGGAGCCGAACGTCGTTAAAGTTTAGATGATTATTTTCTGGAAACAAAAATTAAGCCGGCATAATTCGAGGAGGCTCGCCTTGCTTATTTCGAAAGAGTGTGTAATCGACACCAACCATCAAATTTTAATGGAGGTAATGGTGATCCGTTAAAGGCTTGCGGATTGTCTTCTTTCCAAATAAGGCACTTTCGCTTTTTGACGTAGTCACTTAACCGGAAATGAGCTTCGTCGAATGAACGAAGTTCTATATGAACTTATCGCGCACATTTTTTATTTTGTTTTTCAAAGTAAATTTCCTATATTTCTAGAATTAAACGATTCATGATGACTTTCCAAACTTTACTGGACACAGTTTGACATTCTCAGCTGTCAAACCATAGATATCGATAACGAAAGTTCTCATGCAGCTAAAAAAACGCCCGTTATAACTAACAAAAAAGTCTTCCTATTAACAATAAATGACTTAAGTTGTTTTATTTATGTTTGTACATGTGTTGCTATCGTGTTAAAAGCCATTTTTTTAATTATCATAAATTCATTCTTTTTGTTTTTATTTGCGTTCTATTTTCCGGAGAAAACCTGCAGCAATAAAATAACTTCTTGTTGCGAAAGAGAAGAAAACAAACAAATTAAATTTTTTGTTATAAACATTCATGGAACGCGTACCCTCTTGTACAAAGGAGATGATACACGGACTACATCATACATATTTAAATATGTTTAAATAAATACATAGAAAATTATCGCGATTTTTTTCCATTAAACCATTAATCAAAAATAAAATCTTAATTTAATTTAAAATTTAATCAAGTGAATTAAACGTTTAGTTTTATCTCCAACGTAACTGCAGAAAAATTAATTAATATCCAAAAATATTTAATTGATACTATTAATTTATTTACTGGTGCAAATTTAATGAATTTTTTAATAAACATCCCAAATTTTTTAACTGAAATAAATTTATATTTTTTTAAGAATTTGGTCAAAAGATTTTTGAGTGTTTAAGCATCCCTTATAACTTCTGAAATTATAAAATATCTGAATTTTCACTCCAAATATTATTATCCTTTAAAGTTTTAAATTATTACATATTTTCAGTAAAATGTCCTTTTGCAAGAATATGCTTCCATGAGTTTCTTTAATGCGTTTTTGTGTGTTTAAGTTTTTTGTTAAACTTTTTTGCTTTATTTTATTTTTTCTGGTGTGGCCTTTTAGTACGTGAAATTTTGTATTGTTTCTTTCTGTACAAAAACAACTTAGTACTTAGAGAACAACAACGAAAAGCGTTTTATTTTAATAGGTGTTGTTCTCTGTGCCCCTTGAGAAAATAATAATAAGAAATGGAAATGCAGGAAAATAACTTAAAAAAAAGACGCGGCGAAATAAGATTTTGCGAGTAAGAACAGAGCAAAAAAATAGGTGTGGAAACAGCTACAAACAGCAACAACATTTCAATGTAAATTTAGCAGCTGGTTGTGAACAACAACATCGGCAACGCAGGCTGTCAGCATTTAATAAGAAAACAGTGGTCTTCAGGGATTACCAAGTAATTAAAATTTGGAAAAAGAATTTCATTTGTTTCTATTTTTAAGAATATTATGGCTGACTTCCAAAACGTCAATTGCTTTGTATTAGAACAGAGTATAATGTTTCATAACGCTGAAGTACAAAATATATACAATGCAAACCCTTTCAAAACATCACTGTTTAGTATTAGTAACGCAGCGAAAAAGCAATCAGGGCATCGGTATTAAAATTGATGCTTTGTGACATTTAACATTAAATTCGCAAACAATACATGTTTATTTTTAATATTGTACTTTGCATCACTAACATTTCAAAACGTTTAAATAAGCAAAACACATAGTTGCATTGTTTCGGAACTCTGTACATGTACATGGTCAAAATACAGTAAGTAGTAAAACTGAATACAAACTTTGTATTAGTACGTTTTGGAAGTCAGCCTATCTGTTAAGCCTGGTACTCTGTTCAACATTTCACGTGAAATGCTGTCAAATCTCATTTGAAAAAACTTCAGCGGAATTTCTATGAAATAATGTTGATAGAGTTGTACTCTGTTTAATTTGTTAAAAAGTAACGAAATGTGTCTGGCAACATTTTTTACAACTGCGAAATAATATAAGCTGCACTTATTTCACGTGGAATTTTAAGCAAATGAAAAAAGCTTAAACTAAATATTAAATGAGAACGGTAAAACATAAATACCACAACCGGTAATAGTTTCTTAATCGTATTTACTTTCATTTTCGTAATTTAATTTTGTATTTAAAATAATACTTTTATTAAAATACATGTGAGTTTTGTTTAAATACGCAAAACAATGTCACATATATTGAAATATTAAAAACGTCAAATTGTGCAAACTCGCGAAATAGGTAACATTGATGTTGCTGAACATTTTTCACAAATTCGAACAGAGTACTAGGCTTTACGCAAAATATTAACAATAAAAAGGAGTTTGAAAATTTTTCTCTTCTTAGGCTCCAAAATTGTTGTGCGATTACCTGTTTAGCATTTAACTGTAAGTGCATTATAAAAATATGTATTACAAGTTTAAATGCGTCTGAAATGAGAAATAGACATCGCACGAAAGTGGGGCTGGTACCTTCAGTATCAAATTTTGTTTCAGTTTTTGACTTAAGATTCAAATATTAACTATTTTTAAGTTCTTTTGAAATACGAAATGGATTTTTCCAGTCCTTTTTTATAAAAGATGGTCCAACCAAACGCACGATGTTAATTGTAAATAAAGCGAAATGTTTTCAGGGAACTATCTTAATATTTCTTATTATGACAGAAGGAGATGGCTATAATGTGTGAAACCAAATATCGGCCAATTGCTCGCCAGGGCTTCGGTGGCATACCTCTACCCGATGCTCCATATTTTTAATTACTCTGAGATATAATTTAGGTTCAGTGTTGTAATGTGCCGAAGTATCTCACCCTTTAGCTCTTGAATTGTTCTTGGCTTATTGACGTTCACTTCTTCTTTTAAATATCCCCAAAGAAAGATATCCAACGGTGTCGTATCACATGATCGTGGCGGTCAATTTACATCGCCACGACGTGAGATAACACGGCCATTTAATTTCTCGGACGAAAGAGCCATTGTTATGTTGGCTGTGTGGCAAGGGCCACCATCGCGATATCGAGCTGACAAAAAAATCACGAGATGCATTTTGATTTGAACGCCCATTTTCGTAACAGGCTTAAATAATCTTAACGCGCTGCTCAATTGTGTACCTCTTCATGGTTGAATTTGTCAAACACTGAAAAAAAAAATGTCAAATTAAGTTGGGCAAAAACTTGACGTGAACGTGTGACTCACAATTAACATCGGGCATTATGTTTGGACCATCCTTTATGATACTTAAAAAGCCTCCGTTTTATACTTAATGTCAATTGTAGTTTCTATTGTGTGTTATCCTTTCAAGGTGGTCTCAACATCACAACTATACGAAAACAACAGGCATATCAAATAACCATCAGCTGTTTCCTTGAGGCCACCTTGCAAATAAATACATACACTTTACAAGTTTCGTTGTTTCGTATAATTAATAAAAGGTATTTTTTCAAGCCCGATAGAACTAACGGTTAGTTGCCAAACGAATTGTCATACTGCGCTCGTTTTTTGACATTTATGATCAGTATACTGTAGCAAATCATCGCGAATAGATTCAATCTAGAACAAAACTACCAAATTATACAAGTTAACATTTTTGGCTTAACCATACAGACTCCATGACATCCTGGAAAAAAAACACTCTTTGATAAGGTGTATCGGAGCTTGTGTGCCTCTAAAAATTTCAAGTGCAGAACGGGCTTCGTCTAGAACAGCCGCAGTGACCAGAAGCTCAAGATCTGTTTAACCCTAGATAGATAAGGTACGTCTGCGAGACGTACGCTTTTTCAATTTTGTGCTCCTACTCTCACATTTGTTAACATACAACTTTCTCGCGCTCAATTATCTCAGTCGTTAGCATCAGCTTGGACGATGCAGAAGTTGCTGCTCTTGAAAAGCGTGTTGGACGACTCAGATTCACTGGAAAATGTGATCAAATCGGAAGATTATTAAAAGGAGATTATTTATGTAAGTGATGTATAAGACAAGCTTGTTGACATCCTTAATGCTGATGAGAATATACCACCGACTAAAGAGCGTGATCATTTTACTACTTCTGCCGAAAGCCAATTTTAACGGTATATTATCCCACTCTAAGACGTAAAAGTAAGCACTGCTGACCTACATCAAAGGGTCAAAGCGCTGGCCGAATTTCTTCAATGAATATAGTTCGAACGGCAAGAAGACTAATTTGGAAATGTAAATAACTGTACGACCCAATTTCATGCTTCGGCATTTTTGTTACAGATATTATTATCTAAGCAAAGTACAACAAAAGGATCTATTTTAGTTTTTGGAGCCAAACTGAAGTCCTTTATAAGTAACTCTTTAAGTTGTGATATTTTTTTAAGACTTATTGCATTTTATTTTTAATTTCATTTTTATTATTGGTTACTGTTTAAAAATGATTTTATTTTAAAAGAAATTTAATAAATAAATGATTTTAACAAAAAAATGTATCAAGGATATAAACTAGCACACGTCTTTCAGGCGTAACGTTATCTTTTCAGTACAAAAAATTAACGTTATCTTTCTTGCGGTAAAATATTACTGATAACAAAAGTTTTTTTATTCAAACTTAATTGTTTGTGCTTTTTAGCCTACGCGTCGTAAGTGCTTTTTGACGAACAAGCGAGTGAGAGTGTTAACACAAATGTTTTTCTCATTTCGATAACATGCTATTTTCATTTTGATAGCCATTGTTATATTGACGCAATGACGACGTACCTTTAACAGTCTAGAAATAAAAAAATCATTGCGAACCCAATTGGTTTACCAAAGTGTCGTATTTTTTCCTAAAACGTACCTTACGTATTTCAAATTGGCAACGGATGTTAGCAAAAATATCTTGAATGTACTGTCGTCATTTTAATATCGTTCCTTTACAATTTTAGACGGGTTCACATCCGTATGTTAAATAAAAACCCTGCAGATCTCTTTTCCGTAACTTTAAAAAAAAAGAACTGCTCCCTCTATATATTGATTAATAATATTCCAAATTAAAGCAAAGGGTCGCTCCCTCTATGTTTCTCTATATATTTTTTACATTCAATAAAATGTGTAGCATAAATCAGGGGTCATGCCATGTTTTCCTGTTTATTTTTGCTTTTAAATACGATAAAAATATAACTTAAAATTTAGCCTTGTCATTCGTCTCGTAGGCAATATAAAAAAATACTAAAACTGTAACTTATACAGTTGAAATCCGCTATGGGACCAGAAAATCACGTCATTATATAGAAGCTTCACTATAGAAAACTTAAAATTTTTTCACTTTTCTAAAAAAAAAAATCAGATATTTTCGGTTGAATTGGGAGTGCAATTCCGGCGCACAGTGGCGGAAAATCGTTTTTTATCGGCCAAAAATCTGTAACTTTGAATCGATAAAGATAGTTTTGCAATTTTTGTTTTACTGTAGAGAAAACTTCTTGAACTTTCCCACAGTTGTAATTTTATTAAAATCGGCTTAGCAGTTGTTGAGAAATTTAAAGTCAAAGTTGAACTTTTGATGTTTTTTAGCATTTAGTGTGAAAATGCTTTTGATTGAGATTGGGAATTATTGTATTTTTTTATTAAAAAAGATGCATGTTTTTATAGTGTATTGTTTGAAGAACTTTTTAATATACATAGCCGCTAAAGTTCATTATGATATATTTATTAATGTCAGATTTATAGAATGTCAAACCTTAAAATTTTTTTACTCATATTAAAAGCCCTTTCATTCATTTACACTATAGAAATAATAATTTTAATGTTTGACATTCCATGAATCTGACATGGATAGAGATATTACAAAGAAATTTTAAAGTTATGTAGACCGAAACTATCTTAAAACAGTGGACAAAAAACCATCATCATTTTTGATTTAAACGTGCTCCAAACTCCCAATCCCGGAAAAACAATTTAAAAAAATGATTTTTTTTACAAAAATGGCAGTACTGTCACTATTTAGCATTCGATATTGATAAAATTCACAAGAAAATTATGAACATATTAACAGTTTGATATTAAACATAATCCACCCGATTTAAAAACTCGAAAAATCATTTTAAAAAAAATTAACCCAAAAAATCCGTTTTATCCGAATATCTCTAAAGGCAAAGGAGATAACACTTAAGCATTTTTTTTTTAGGTCAGCATAGACCTAATTTTTTGCCATCCATAAATATATTTTTCGCAAATTTTTAAAAGTTTAAATATCCGAGATTACCAATTGTACAGGTCCAAAAGTCACTCTCCCGACCCTCTATAGATCCGTGTTCCTTCAAATCAACTCAAAAGTTGCCCTGCTAAGACAGTTTCAAGAATTGCATCAGCTGCAGAATTATTTTTCAACCCAAAACGTTCGTAAACCATTGTGTTATATTTCAGTAAAATAGATAGATCAAAAATAATGTTGCGAGTAATTTCATTAAAATGAAAAAAGTGTTCAACAGACAGTTCAAACAGTTGCAAGAGTATAAATGGGGTTAAAGAGAACACTTTCAGCTTTCTGATGGTACTAAAATCACTTTAACACCTTTTGATTCTTACAAATTCGCCTCCTCTAAAATTCGGATTTAAGTAAAATATATAACCTGGGGAAACATTAATAACACATCAGTTATAAATGGTACAGTGATGTAACGAACCATTTCTTAAAGACTACTATCCCACTAATAAAACAAAAACATTTTGAACCATTATAGATAACAGTTTGCGAGAAATCATAATTTTTTTTTTTATGATCAACATTTTTTTATTTTTCGAATTTATTCTATGAGTTAAATTTCAGTTATGTATTTTATAAAGCTTTTTGTAATAGTTCTATTTCTTAAATTTTCAGGAATGACTTTATACGCTACCAGACATAACTGAAATTTAACTCATAGAATAAATTCGAAAAATGAAAAAATGTTGAATATAATAAAGTTGCTTATGAAAAGAAATAATTCCCAATATCTATTTGTTGAAATAGTTGAGTTAAATACATTCAATTTATAAAGTATCACTATCCAGTGTGACACAAAGAATGCTTACGAAGGCCGTATCGGGCCGGAAAATGCATTACATTCTGCTGGTATCTAATAATTGTAAATGTTTCTGTACATACAATATACTTCATTGCTATCCAACGGAAAGCTAAGGTAAAATTTAACAAGAAGATACAAGATAATAGTCTGGTAGTGTATAAAGTCATTCCTGAAAATTTAAGGAATAGAACTATTACAAAAAAGCTTTATAAAATACATAACTGAAATTTAACTCATAGAATAAATTCGAAAAATAAATAAATTTTTAATATAATAAAGTTGCTTATGAAATGAAATAATTCCCAATATCTATTTTTTTTATAATATTTATTTATTATTCATGTGCAAATAAAATACAAATTTATATGGTTTCAGCGCCAAAAAAGGCATTATTGAGACAAGTTGGCAAAAATATGTGCATATACTATTGAAAATTTAGTTATTTAAATTAAACAAAACTGACTTAAAAAAAAATATTAAAAATAAAATAAAAAATTTATAATCTTCTATAAAAACGTTTCAAGGTTTTGATATAAAAAATTTTTTAGCTCTTTTTTAAATATTGATATCCTGTAAATTGTTTTCAGACGCTCTGGCAAGTTATTGTATTCAAAGACTCCTCTATATTCTATACGCTGTTTTGTAGTTTCCAATCTGCATAGTGGTAATCTAAGATTTTGATGATTCCTTGTGTTAAAAACTCTCTGGTTTTGGACGAAGTTAATGCTGCGATAGCCTATGTTGTGTAACGATTTAAATACATATATTAGTGCTTGGTACTCGTATAGTGCATGGATCGGAAGAATTGACTTACAAACCTCTTTATAAAGAGGTAACGTTGAAAACGTTATTGGTAAATTGTAAATTATTTTCAATGCTTTATTTTGCATATTTTGCAAATTTTTTAACACTGTTTTATTCTTACAACCATATATAATGGCCATATAATTCAAATGGCTTTGAATCAAGGCCTGGTATAATAATAACTTTGTTTTCTAATTAAGTTTGTATTTAATTTTGTACAACATACCAATAGCTATCTTAGACTTGATTACACATATATGTAAGTCCCACGAGAGGTTACTCTGTATTGTTATTCCCAAATATTTTACAGAATGAGATTCTTCAACCGCTTTACAAACAACAAAAATGTTAAAATTGCTTCCTTCACTTCGGGAATGAGGCTTGAAACGAATTAGTTTGGTTTTGCCAGCATTTAAAACTAATTTATTCACACGATCAAACTCAAATATCAAAGAAATATGACGTTCCATGTTTGTTTTTAATGCCGAATCGTATTTAAAGGGATAGAAAAGACTAACATCATCTGCAAATATATACAAGCGACCAGAAAGGCTTAAATTCTTAATATCGTTAAGATAAATGGAAAATAGTAGTGGTGCTAATCAGCTACCCTGCGGTACACCACATTCAATGTTCATTAATGTGGACAATATGCTTCCGATTTTCAAAATAATTTTTAAACATTTGTTGTTCTGATCAAATTTACAAAAATTAAATTTTTTCTAAAACAATATAAACTCTTTGTTTCCAGCAGCATGCCACACCCACAATTACCAATACCTTAATCCAGTTTTTTGGATACCTTAGTTCTAATATCCCTGCGGGAAATTTGTGTCAATCGCACTTATTAAAAGGAACGAATTGTGATAGGTGAAAACCAGAACTATCACTTAACTGGTGATAACGTATTTAGAGTGTAGTTGAACAGGAAAGGTAATTAGCACAAAACTATTAATGTGACTGGCTTTTGTGCGGGTAGTGGCAGATTCTCTCTAGTTCTATTACTTTTTATTATGGGGATCTATCATATTGACATGGTACATTTGTGACAATATCTGCGACAGGCATTATTTTAACCGAAATTGGATGTGTCCATTAAGGTTATTTCAGTGACCTATTACAAAGTGTCAAAAAGGTGCCAATTAACCCCTCGTAAGACATCGGCATGTTAAAGTGACTTGTCACGTGGCAAGTTTAGTGTTAGCTCCATTTCCCCTAAGGGATGTTTGCTATCGAATGGCATTAACATTTCTGAAATTGACGATGAGTAAAAATTGGACTTTTGACCGATGAAATTCAATTTTCAGCCACAGAGCGGCATTCAACTATTTGAGAAATGCTACGTCGCACAGTGGCGCCCGTAGAGCAAGCGAGGTTGCAAAAATCAAAATTTTCATGAGTGCCGACGAAGTTTTGAATAAACCCATGTTATAGGAAACTTTTCAACGATTTCAAATATGCCACTCTTAATAATATCACATTTTTAGTTTAGAAGATATAACCGTTCAAAGTTGACCGACTTTCGGTTTTCAAAAAAACACACAATTTTTAGTCAATTTGTTGCGATTTCAGGTGTAATATCACGAAAAATAGGTAACGAATCGCCTTATTTTTTATTTGTATTGATTGATGTATTTATTAAATGTATAATGATAA
The DNA here is from genome assembly GCA_943735925.1 of Pollenia amentaria. Taxonomy (NCBI): domain Eukaryota; kingdom Metazoa; phylum Arthropoda; class Insecta; order Diptera; family Polleniidae; genus Pollenia; species Pollenia amentaria. The sequence continues at coordinate 201,384,437 of OX031009.1, read as the reverse complement.
AAAAAAAATTAACTGTTTGCTTTGTGTTTCTCCTGGTAAATCACTATTTAAAAACTATCCGTTTTTTCACTATTTTTCAACTTTGACGGAAAATAAAAAAAAACTATATTTTTCTATATTTGCCATATTTGCAAAACCTGTTCTTTGATTATTTCTTTACATAATTCAAAAAGTTTTATCTGCCCGTAAGTGCCCGTTTGGCTTCTAGAGGTAAAAAAGTTTAAAAAGACATGGTTGCAGAAATTGTATGGCGTCCATCCCTTATATGTTTTGACTGACAGTAGTTTGATCTAATAGTTTGAAAAAAACTACTCATTGAAATTAGCAGGTACGTACCTCACATAAACAATACTTTGGCGTACAAATGGTCAGGAACAATATTGACTTATGGTCCCTACAGGTAGGCACAAATCTTATTTGGACACATGCATAATATCAAAATTGCATTATTTAGCCTAAATCCATATGTATGCAGGGAACAGGTAAATTTTTAGGCATGGTAGCATAAGCCTATATATTGCAAAATAAGCATAATGCCTGGATTAGTCTACGCCTGAAAGTTGGCGCAACAATTACTGAAACCATTAAACAATTTAAGTACTGAAAACATGGCGTTGAACAATTTAAAATTATTTGAACTGCTTAGAAAGTCAACCACACCAAAGTTTTTCACGGAAGTGAAAATTCTTCCTGAGAAGTTGACATTGATCAGCAAATGGGGCTGCGATGGATCATCCGGACAAAGCGTTTATAAGCAAAGGATATCTTTCGATGACGCTACAATATCGGACGGAAATATGTTTATGGCATCTGTTGTTCCTTTGCGGCTAAAATCGGATGATTCCCTACACTGGAAAAATCCACGTCCGCCATCAGTGCATTATTGCCGACCAATAATGTTTCAGTTTGCAAGGGAATCGGCAGAACTCATAAGGACTACGGTGAAGGACATTGAAGAACAAATAAGCAAGATTAAGCCTACAAAGCTGCAAATTGGAGAAGGAAAATATATTGAATGCAATTACGAGTTCCACCTGACCATGGTTGACGGAAAAGTCGTAAACGAACTGACAGGAACAACCTCAACAATGTCATGCCCGATTTGCAAAAAGAGTCAGAAGAACTTTTTTCAATTCAATTCAATTTATTTCATATATAATATGTTACATCTCAATTTTATATAATTAGTTGTAAAGAGTTTAAGATTAGTATCTTTTTCTCCTTAATTATAACATATTTCAATTAGTTATCATATACATATATATAGACAGAATTATATTGGAGGTAAAAATTTAGCAAAAACCTATTTAAACCCCTTTTTTCGTTTTATTTTTATATTTTTTTTCATCGATTTTATATTATTATTTGTCAGAAGAACTTTGGTAATTTAAACGATTCTACAAATGAGGAGAATTACGAATATGGAATGTCACCATTGCACGCAAGGATAAGGTGTATGGAATTCTTGCTAAAACTGGCATATACCCTACCACAAGAGGAGGAAAACTTCGATGAAAATACATCAATAAAGGATAAGGAAAAGATCAGAAAGAAGCAAATACAGGATGGTTTTTTTGAAACAAGTTGGACTAAAAGTAGACTGTCCCAAGCACGGATACGGTAACTCTAACGATGGAAACACTTCTAGGAGATTTTTTGAAAATGATGAGGCAGTAACTAGAATCATTGGAATTGACAATCAAATCGTGAAAAGATTGGGAACGATCTTGGATGTTTTAAACTGCAAAGAAAATGTCAATTCTACAAAATATGGAGAATATGCGTCGAAAACTGCATCTCTTTTAGCAGAAATGTATCCACAGAAGAAGTTGACCCCGACCGTCCATAAAATATTGGCGCATGGCAAAGATATAATTGAGTACCAGCCTTTGCCAATTGGAGAGCTTTCTGAAGAAGCACAGGAGTCTCTTAACAAATTTTATAAAAAATATAGATTGCAGAACACATTCAAAGCATCAAGGGTAAGGCCTCTTCAACATGTTGGCAGCATCTTCCGATCCACTTATTTCTTCCCTGCGGCATGTGAAGTCACGAATAGAGTTACAAAATAATTATAGTTTAGAAATTGTTAGTCTTTTAGATATACCTTCTCTTACGAATTGTGATGAATATTTTACAGAAAATTGAAAAAATAAATTTAAAAAAATAAATAATTTTTTTTTTAATTTGTTGGGTAATAATTTAAAACATAAAACCCTTAAGAAAAAAAATAAAAACAATCTAAAAATGTAAAAATAATTTTTTTTAGTTACCATAAAATTGATTTTTCTACTAATTTTAACTTTGATAACCCATAAGTAGGCCCCTACAAAGCGTAGCACCCTTTCCAAACGCTCATTTCATAGGCTGAACAGTTATCTATCATATGCTGTTTAAACTGTTCAATTATCTTATTCGGTTCAAAAGATATGATTTTTGCAACGAAAAAACTCAAATGGCGCCACTGTGCGTCGTTGAAAATTTTTCAGTTTTAGTCAAATTTGGTCGCCGTCAACGTATGTTTGACTGGCGTTCACAACATCTGCAATTTCTTATCGGCCTCGAGTGGAATATTATGACATTTATTACGTAACGACGTAATCTCTTTTGATAGTTTTCGACATTAGTTACAGACACACTTTTTTCTCACATTTCGAGAAACGATTGAATATTTTGTTTCACATGTTTTCGATGCGAGAAATTCTCACCAAAGTTACAGAACATGGGTACAGAAAGGTTTAAATTCTTAAAATCGTTAAGATAAATGGAAAATAGTAGTGGTGCTAAACAGCTACCCTGCGGTACAAAAATTCAATGCTCAGCAAACTACTTTTAACATTAATAATCTGGACAATCTGCTTCCGATTTTCAAAATAATTTATAGACATTTGAAGTTTTGATCAAATGTACAAAAATTTAATTTTTTCTAAAACAATATAAACTATTTGTTTCCAGCAGCATGCCACACCCACAATTTTTTTTTTTTTTTTTGTTAGGACCAGCACTCAGGGGATGACCCCTACTAATGCAATGCATTGTGTTGGAACTAGGAAAATAGGTTATTGGAAGGAGGAAAGAGGGAGTAGTGCTTGTGAACATTCGACTTGAACTTATTCATGTTGTAAGTGAGAGGGAAGACTTCAGCAGGAAGATTATTCCACATACGAACAGTCCGCCCAAAAAACCAATTTTCCCTGTAATGCGTTGTACGATTCACCGGCCAATCGACCACAAAAGGATGGGCTCTTGAGGAAAAACGTGTATTACGAACAAAGCTATGGGTTTCGGGAACCAAATCCCTAATTTCATCAGAACACATCCCGTTGTAGTAACGATAAAATAGACAAGTACAACCCACATTGCGACGGTGCTCAAGGGAGTCAATAGAATTGGATACCCTACTGTCGCCAATGAGAACCTTCGCCCTCTCCTGCACGCGGTCGAGAAGCTCCAAAATAGACTTTGAAGCACCGCCCACACATGAGAGTTGTATTCCATTCGCGGTCGGATATAGGTGGTATAAATAGTAAGGAGATCAGATGGAGTGAAGTATATCTTACACCGTTTCAAAAAACCGAGGCACTTGAATGCTTCTTTCGACACCTTAAATATATGTTCTGTCCATCGGACATCACATTGTATCAAGAGATTCTGTTTCCTCAATATTTATACCACCCATACATACAGATCAATACTTTAATCCAGTTTTTTTAATACCTTAGTTCTAATATCCCTGCGGGAAATTTGTGTCAATCGCTCTTAAAGCACTTATTAAAAGGAACGAATTGTGATAGGTGAAAACCAGAACTATCACTTAACTGGTGATAACGTATGTAGAGTGTAGTTGGTCCAGAGGAAAGGTAATTAGCACAAAACTATTCATGTGACTGGATTTTGTGCAGGTAGTGGATGATTATCTCTAGTTCTATTACTTTTTATGATGGGGATCTATCATATTGACATGGTTCATTTGTGACAATATCTGCGACAGGCATTATTTTAACCGAAATTGGATGTGTCCATTAAGGTTATTTCAGTGACCTATTACAAAGTGTCAAAAAGGTGCCAATTAACCCCTCGTAAGACATCGCCATGTTAAAGTGACTTGTCACGTGGCAAGTTTAGTGTTAGCTCCCTTTCCCCTAAGGGATGTTTGCTATCGCATGGCATTAACAATTCTGAAATCGGCGATGAGAACAAATTGGACTTTTGACCGATAAAATTCAATTTTCAGCCACAGTGCGGCATTCAACTATTTGAGAAAGGCTACGTCGGAACATCTTTTTTTATTATTTTGTTCTTTGGGGTTCCTCTAATGAAAGTAGAGTGTTGTTTTTATAAGTAAAAAAATGTCTTCAAGTGAAAATTTTATTTGCAAAATTGGGTTGTTGTAAAGAAAAATTCACTGTATGCAAATTATCATGAATTTACATTCAAATTATAATGTGGTGTCGAATTTCAAACTTTAAATAAAATATGAAGAACGACAACATTTTGTGAGTGTAATTTGAGTTTTTTTTTTATAAAGAAAAAAATTTAAGGTTTTAGTTTGCTTTGAATTTTATATTAAAAAACACTGATCTGAAATATACAAATTTTGAATTTTGTTGGAACCTACATTAGGAAAGAAAAATTATAAATTGGAATAAGCATTGAATTCTGTGTGTGTGGATGCAGAATAATTAACTTTTGGAATTAAAAAAAAGAAAGAAACAAAACTTTCCTTAGTTTGGATACGTATAGAAAAGGGGAGTTCCGTGGCGAAGATTCCACCACCAATCCAGTTGACAAATCTCAAGATCTGGATTATAAAAAAAGGAAGGTTTGAATTTTGTTTTGAATTTATGGTGTTGACCGGCCTTTTTTCTTATTAACTAATGCGAAAATAAAAATTATAAACTTTTTTTTTATATACCTTAGAACTACATACTTAACTACATACATAACTATTTATTATTTTATTCATAAAATTATATTTTAACATAATATAAAAAGAAATTTTTTTTATTCGCTATAATTTATCCCTGTTAAAATCTTAATTTTTGAAAATTAATCTGAATTTCTTAATTTAATCTTAATTATTTTTATAGATAAACAATTTTAATATTAAATCTTAATAAATACATATAAAAAATCTCTAATTAAAATAATTAATATTCATATTTTTTTTCTCTATTAACCTTCTTAACCTTAGTTAATTTTTATTTCTTAGTAATTAAAACATTTTTTTTTAAAACCCACTTCCTTATGATTAAAATTTTCATATACATATTCTTTCTTAATATACCATGTAAAAATAAAATATGGTCACCTTAAGTTTGATTTTTGTTTGCATAAAACAAATCTAATTGAGTGTTCGCACCAATAATTTTTTTTTTATTTATTAAAACTTAAACACAATGAAATATTAAAGTGCATACACAGACATAAAACTCCATATTGAAAATATCTCTCACAACTTACATTTACATACACGTATAATTAATTTTGAGTATTTAAAAGGATATTTCACAGCCGTCTACGAGCGCTTGCAGACATCGTGGGATCAAATGTATATGTAAGTTGATAAATATAATTGGTTTTGGTTTAATACACTATTTTTATTAAAAACATGAATATCTTTAAATGTTAGAAGAAATCGTAAAACTATTATATTGAGTTACTTTTGTATGGTTGTTGAGTTACATTATTTTTCCATTAAATTTGAGTTGCCATAAATCTTGATAATTGTAAATTCAGAGATATTCATGTTTAAATAAAAATTATTAGTATATAAACATCATTATTAAACAAATAATTAAAATTAAATAAAAGTTAGAGTGACCATATAGTATTTATATTCATCCTAGAGATTTTGTACAATTGACTTTAAATTTTATTTCTTTTATAATTTTTCATAAGATGATCATTAATAAATTATGTTTTTGTTAAATTGGAAGTTATAACAAATTAAAAATTAAATATCTTTTATTTGTCATTTTTATGAACAGTGATGTCGGTTAGGTAATTTGAGTATAGTTTATGGGCTGGCATTTAAATTTTGTTATGTTGCCAGTATGGAGGATGGGTAAGATTAGGAATGGGTGATATACCTGAAACCATTCCCAATTTATTATCAGCAATATTCCGTAACTTTATTAAATAGTATCACTAGTTTGAGTTAAGCTACCTAAAGTAAAATTCCCAGTAGCGAGTTATGATCATAATTTTACAAGGGACAAGAACACACCCCAACGACGAGCATAGCCGGTTTAATAAGTAGCCCCGTTCCTTTAAAGGCTGCATTGCACAGTGAAATCGTTACAATAATGGAGATCAAAATACACTTAAATCGAAAAGTAAAAGTAGTGTTCTTGAGATCAATTCATAATAGGGGGAGCTTCACTGTAAAGTAGTTCACCGAAGAAAAGTTTGACTATATTAGGACTATGGCAAAATATGATTCCATCCTACAAGTTTCTCAAATAAATTAAATATTTATTTAACAGTTGCTTGTGCAAAAATATGGGGAGTCATCTGCACCAAATTTTTGAAATGACTATTTCTTTTTATTATTCCTACACTAAATCCCGCGAAGCTTTTTGCTTGTCTGCAGGAGACCAGAGTCTCTGGCTGGAATCGAACCCGCAACCCCGATACTGATAGACTAGCTCACTACCAGCTAGCTTACCGGGGGACCCGGGGGTCGAATTTTAAATTGATTTCCAGGAGTTGAATTTATATTGAACTTGTGCTAAAAATTTCCCACAATTTGTAATATTTTTAAAAATGTATAGCCACACATTTTGAAAATCGGCTGAAGATTCATTACGGGAAAAAATTCGATGAGGAATATTATATACCGGTTAAGTTTATTATCATTATGAATAGAATTTTTCCAAGTATCATATATTTTTACAACGTGGCTTACAAATACACATACATGTATGTACATCAATCAGACTATAACAATGACATTATTATACGGATTTCAAATTTGGTACTGAATTAAACTGTATACCAAGGATCGGTCTCGGTCTATAATTTATAGGTGTTTAAAACATCATTGCAATTGCTATTAACGAAAACCACTGTGCCTCGTGCTAAAAAGTACACAATTCACCACATAAGCCAACACACCACACACTCACTCACTATCACACTGTCAATGCCACAAAACCATGGCCCAGTGGTACCGATCGAAATGCCACATGGATAAAAAATTATACAAAACAAAAAACATCATTATGAATATGAGTTGTTAAAAAAAAGTACCCAGCCAAGCACATACACACACACACTCAGGAACAGTATTTAATGTTATCACAACGTCGTTGTAACCAAACTGTGATGGTCAATGTTGAGGCCAAATCTGCATTGCCTGAAATTGCAGCGATGCAATGCATTGCGTTTCGTTGCATTACAAACGAATTACAGTGTGATGGCTGCGTTGCAATTTATTAAATGTCTTCATTTTGATGTTTTGTTTTTGCTTGTAAAGACTTAATGTTGTTATTATTAAGCGGTTGTTGTTGTTGTTGTTGCTGTTTATTTATTGTATGTTGTTCATCATCATGTTGTTGGCCGTTGCTGTTGTTATTGCAGCTTATGCCTTTTTAAAATCTTTGTTTAGCATATTTTTATTGAGTAGTTGTTGTAGTGCACACAACCCACCAACACTTTGACACATCCTGAGAGAAGAGAGTGTACAAACAACCAAGCGAGCGAGAGTTTGTGTTAATGTCATGTTGCCAAAATGACTGAGTGACTGACATGATCTTTGCTGTCAGTATGAGCTGTGAGTTTTTGTTCATTTTGTCTTTTTTTTTTGCGGCACATATTTATGTGCAGTGTTTTGCAGCTTGCCACAAGGTGATTTTTCTTTATTAATGCACCCTACAATAATCCAGCGATAGGAAAGATTTCTTATATTAAAATTGTTATGACCGATTTTTGAGGTTCCTGTCTTCGCCTTTGGTTTAAAGAATCTGGTTAAAACAAAAGTTTGTTATTAAAATTCAGCCAGATTGGTGAACTACATCTAATTTTTACCCAATAATTACACATTTGTACCAAAAAACTCTAATTTTTCTCTCTAAAATTCGACATAAAAACAACCTAAAACAATGGAGTTGGTACATACGTGATCATACCATGTGAGGTAGAAGGACCAAATTCGGCTCAGATAAAGTATTAAGCGGTAAAAATCAGCTATGTCCATCTATTATTTTTAACACGATAGGGTCCATGAAAAACAAGCTAGGTTCATGATATTTCGATCAATTATTGTCTACAAATATATGGTTTTTGGTTTTAAAAATCCGTGAAATCGGCCCATTATTTCACCTAGCACCCATATAATTAATATACTCCCGGAATAGGGATTTTAGCACAACAGGGACTAGAAGGGAAAAATTATTTCGTTCAAATTTGACTTAAATAATCTGTTTATACACATTTTTACACCCTCCACAACTAGTGGTGAATGAGGGAATACTTAGTTTGTCATTCCGTGTGCAACTTTTTTAATATTCATCAATAACGAATATGTCTGGGGTTTTCATGGGTTACCGCGTATGTCTTAAAATCAATAAGGAGAGCCGAAAAAATATTCTAGATAAAACTATGGGCTAGGTATTGAACTTTTTGAAATTGGTCATTACGTAAAAAAATGGGAATTGGTCCCTATTTTTTCAGAAATTTTAAAAACCATGTAAAGAGCGTTTAAAATGAAGCAATATGGCATTAAATTCTCAAAATCTAAAAAAATTTACATACGCGGGTCCTTCATGTCCATCTGTCTGTCTGTCCTTCAGTTGAAATCACTACTCACTTTCGAATGAGTCAAAATGAAAGAACAGTATTGGTGTCAAATTGTTTCTAGTTCTTCTAAACAGTTTGAAGAGTTATGAAACAAAATGTGGAACAACCACCAATTTTTATTATTTTTATTGACGGAATGCACATATTGATATAATTTCTCACAAATTCGTTTCATATACAAGGAACTCATACAACACTTTTTTGTACTTTTCTACTTCTACTTCTACTTTTCTTTTTTTATTTATTTCTCTTTTTCCTCTTTTTTCCTATACTGAAGGGATTCACAATGGACCTCATTGGTCTCCGAGTGGATATGCGCCGTTGGGCGCATAACCTTCTTAACCTAACCTAACCTAACTCATACAACAACATTTCGTGAAGATCGGTCAATAATTGCACACAAAATGGTTGTGGTAAACATATTCTGATAAGATATTATGATATGATTCATGATTGTAGTCAACATATTACGATTATTATTGAATCATATTATTACCAAATTATAACTCTTAATCCTAATTAGTTTTCAGAAAATGTAATGTAATCATATTATTATCATGTTAATAATAATAATAATGTTTGCAGGCGGAAAATTAGTACTTAATTAAAATCCGAATTTAATTAATAGTACAAAAAGTTGGTTTTCCATTTTTTCTGTGTATAGTCTGGAACAGGTTTTACTGGCTGTGATACCGCGTAAAAAGCGTTGCATGCAGCTTAAAGCGTAGAAAGAAAACATGTATGGAAAGCAGGCAAGATTTTGACGTTAAAACACTTAGTCCATGCCTCCAGCTTAATGGTGAAGGACATATAAGATCCGCCCAAACCGATTATAGCACTCGTTCTTTTTTTAAAATTTTTGATAATATTTTGATTTAAACATTTTACACATACAATGGCATTATTTAATCTTTAGCCGCTTTGATGCATTATTATGACTTTATATACTCTGCGGGCCTTAAACTCTGCTATTCGTTTTTGAGTCTTTTGTTCCCCTCTCCTTTTCATTCCTCTGTCTTTCTTCATTCTTTATTTTTCTGTTGTGGAATTTGTTTTTTTTTTTTTCTTCTTTTATTTTCATCTTTATTAACTTGATGTTTTTCATACTCGTATGTCAAAAAAAAAAAACGATTATGTTGTGAAAAAGAAATTCCGTCTGTCCATCATTTCGTCCGTCTGCGTGTTTTATTGTCGGTGTTGTCTAAACATTTGCATCTTGTGGTCAAATTTATCCATGACTTTGAGGTGTGAGCTATTTTAATGTTCTTGATTGCCAATGATAAAATTGTTGTTGATGTTGTTGGACGGACACTGTTGTTGTGTCCCCGTCATCAAACTCACTCACACAAATAGACTTCTAGTTCTTTCTGTCTTAAAGTGACCACGGCGCAAAAAAATCAAAGTTTTGGCTATAAAATTCCAAAAGAAGAAAAACTTAGGAAAAAAGTGCAATATTGTTGGTTGATTTTCAAGGTGTTGGTTGCAAGTTGTTCGATTGTTTGGAGTTGTAGTTTTGTAATGGTCATTTGATGTACTTGATTGTTGTTGGCTGTAGTAGTTGTTAGTGTGTTGCGGTTGTTATGGCTGGTTGTTAGGCTGTTACATCAAGTTGTTGCTGTCGCCTTTAATATTGTTACTTTTTTTTTTTTGTTATTCCTAAAATAAAAGTATTTGCCCTCTGGTTATCTTGTTGTAACAAGATAATTGCTTAATTTGATTGGCTTATATTATCAGGCGTAAAATGTTTACCATACAATCTAACAAATACTTGTATACTAAATCATATACACATATGTACACTAGGGGTATAACCAAAAAAAATACCTATCACTGCGGGGTGGCCACTAATGTATATATCAAGAAAACAGTTTTTTGAGATCAATTTGGATAAAAAACCTCCCCCCAAACCGTTTTTTTTAAAAGCTTCCAAAAAATAATAATATTTGAATTTTTTTTTTTAAATACCATACATACAGTCATGTTCTATATATTAACTTCAGATACTAAAAATTATCTTTGTTGAAGGAAATAAACTTAAAGTTCAAAGTGCGTTAAAAAATATCTTGCTCAAGTTTGATTCCACGTTCCGTGCAAATGTTACTTCGTTTTTGTTCGTGAATTTTAGAGACTTCTCTAACCCAATGTTTAAGAAAGCATTCCCGAGCATGTGTAAATTGTTCCAGTGATTGCTTTAAAGATTCAAAATCAATTTCATTAAAGCAATGGTCAGAAAACCAAACGTTATACCAGGCTCCACAAAAAAAAATCGAAATACTAAACTTCAAAGTGATTTGGGGGGGAACTTTTTTAACGACCGCGAAAAAGTGACCCCACTTTTCATCATAGATTTTCATGGTCTATATGGCATGGATAGGTATTTTTTGATAATATAAAAATTGTTCAAAAGTTATACCCCTAATGTACACACACATAGTCATAAATAGAGGTGTATAAATTTTGAATACAATTAACTTAAGTATGTATGAGAGAGCATCTATGTATGGGTTTTAGCGTATTTGTCTATATTTGTATGATAATATAGTCATATGCCTCAAGGTAAAAGCATATAAATACACTACACTGAGAAAAATTCTGCATTCAGAAGTTCAGCAAGACAGCAATTTAGTGATCTTCACGCATTTTCCAAATCGATATCTAAATTGAGAAAAGTAGTGGAAACTAAAAGAATTCAATGGTCATATTAAATTTACTTATATGCAATTAAATTTTCCTTTCAGTGCTTTTATCCTTTTGCAATAGTTCGTTGTATGCCATTGTTAACTTGCATATAATTTTGCTTTAGTTGATTGGCATCAATCTCTTAAAGGGGCTTTTTTTGCTCTGAGTATAATTCTGTGAAAATGATAATTACAAGGAAATTTTGGGTTGAAATTTGTTGTCTTTAAATCTTAATTTCAATAAGATTTTAGGATCAGTTTCAATGCGACTTATTAACGTTAATGGAAATTGTGATGGAAAAATCGAAATAAATCTGAGAATTATCGATGTCGAAAAGAACATGAACATAAAACAAGCTGTCTTAAGAATCTTAAAGGTACCAAAATAGCTTGAATTTCTTACGAAAGTGAAAATTACTTTATCGTTAAAATATAACGAGTTTTATATAAGGTCGACATCATGTGTGACTGCCAATTTGGTGTTTAGAGCTAATATATTATAATCAATAAGAAGTGTTGTCAACTTTTCAGAGCCAAAAATAGCAAACATTTTTATTAAACCAAGTAAAAGTGCTGTTGTTGGCTGTGCCGAATCATATATTCTCTTCACCCTAGTATTAAAAAACTTACCAAAATATTAAATTGTAGTGTACCTCGTAAGTCGCCACCGCATACCCTTAAACTACTCTTAAACCAACACTTACCAACAGAGTAAACTTCTATGTAGGCCAGGTAAAATAATGGACCGATCTGGCTCATTGTCAATATTTTATACATCTCCTAACTCATATGGTATGGGTCGGGTCCTATTGTGTTAAAGTCAGTACATCGGGAAGAAAAATGTGAATATTTGCAGGGCTGTGGAGTCGGAGTTGTGGTTTTTGTACCGGATTCCGAGTCGAAGTACCCACAAAAACACGCGACTCCGACTCCAAAATTTTACGGTATAAAAAATTTAAAAAAATTTTCTAAAATTTTCCAAAATAAAAATTCTTTGAAATTAGCGATGAAATATTTAAAATATCGATTCGAAATTTTTATAGAATATTTTTCTTGCCATATTTAACCACTTAAAAGGAACTGCATTAAAAAAAAGAGTTTAAAGTCAAATAAGGACTAAACTCATAAACATTTAGCATCAATGTAAGAGTAGGAGTTGGAGTTGGAGTCGGAATCCGTCGTTTGGAGTTGGACTCGGAGTTCGAACTATTTTTTGACGACTACACAGCCCTGATTATTTGTCTATTACTCGCTGATTTTAATAACTTAATTTTTTTTAATTTTCACTAATAGTATTCCACTAAGTTTATTTAAGGTAAAAGTGCAACAATACATTTTATAGATTATAAGAAGAATTAAAAAATTAATGGTTAATGCGCAAAAATTAGTCCCCATCATATCTGGGCTCTTGAAAACCCAATTTCAACGAATTTCTATCACGGCATGTGTTAAAAATATAACGTTTGGTGTAAAAAAAAAGAAAAAAAAGTTTGAGCAAAAATAAATAATTTCTAGTTGTGCCCCAAGCGACTAACAGTGGGACGTATGTCGAATCTAGCTGGACAAAATAATTTGACGGTCAGCCTTTATGGTTTTTTCCCCTTTTATAATTCTGTTAATTTCTACGCTTGTCTGCAGGAGACCAGAGTCTCTGGCGGGAATAGAACCCGCAACCCCTGTGCTGATAGAATAGCTCACTACCAACTAGCATATCAGGGCACCGAAGGCTACTGAATTCGAAGAAAATATTTACAAAATTCTACCTCAATTTTTTAAGGTAACTATATAGTTTCGCTATTGCGAACTTAAGTAAAATTAATTTTTCATATAATATTAACAAATTCGCCTTAGCTTTTAATGTTCCAGTGATTTTGAAATTATTTAAAAATTTGTATATCATTTGAAAAACAGTGAAATTCGCGTATTGCGAACTATATATTAATTTAATTTTTTTTTTTTTTTTTATTTAATTAAAAAGAAAAAATTTTACTTGTATTTAATAATTTTACTTAAATATTATTTACTTGTGTTTTGGTAAACTTAACAGCCAGGCCACCGATGTATATCGACAACTTAAGCGAGCGACATCAAGTCACTCATTATCGTTCTCTTAAGCGGCCCACTAACTATCGACTTGTCGGTCGACAGGTTTTACGTGTCTAACGTAATTCATTTATTTATTGTCAAATGACTGCATTGCCATGTCATCAATTCAACAAATAAAACCCTACTTTGGAAATAAAAATCGACAAAAAAAAAAAGAACTCTGGGAACAACCAAATCAGAATAGAAAACAAAAGAGTAAGCAATAAACAAACAAATCAGTTAAAAAAAATATGTTTTTTTGATTTTTCCTAACAACTAAAATTTTTGGCTGACTATTTAAGTCATATTGCCAGGGTATCCTACGAAATTTGGAGCCTCAACCACAAGCCCTCGTTCGACTTAAACCTTCGTATAGGAAGACGGGAGCTTCCAGAATCCACTCCAGAGTATCTTTGGTCTCCACCAGTAAACGTCTGAGTTATATATGGTTCTCCACCAGTCACATTGAGTTATAAATGGTTCTCCACCAGAAAAACACATTCAAAAATTCAAGATTAAAAACGATTGCACCAAGTCAATGCTGACAACCGCAAAAACTGTAACTCGGTACAGTTATACGACGCCAAGCCATTAACCAATGCGAGGTGACAACGCGAAACGCACGAAAATTAACCAAACAAGAACGAACTGATTGTCCTTAAAAAATAATGACAACGAGCGCGAGCTGCTTCCCCACTCAGAGAAGTTTTACGAGTGAACAAAAAATATAGAATAGAATTTTATTAAAAATAATTTAAAAACCTATATAATTTTATTAGTGGTAGTGTTTTAAAAAATATAATAATAAAAAATATTTAGTGTTTGTGTGTATAAAATATGTTGTTTAATATTCGCATTATATTTTTTAGTGGGCCGCAAATTTGTATGAAAACTGTTACGTTATCGGTAGAAGTAAATTTTTACAATAGTTTTATAGTCTTGTCGTATTTGCATTTAATGAAAAAGTGATTTCCAAATTAGTTAAATTTACAATTAAACAAAAAAGTGATATCCTCGATAAAATCGATGGAGGCATATCTATAAGCTGTTGATCATATCTAAGGGAGGCATGGTTGCACTGTATAAAATTAAAATGAACAAAAATTAAAAAAATACTTGTATTCGTAACGTAACGTGACAATACGTAACGTTAACTAATGTGATGGATTCTAAAGTCATGTTAAATAACACAATAATAGCTACGGCAAAATTTAAAAAATATATATTATTTTTCTTTCATTATATTATTGTTATAACACAACCCTTTTAAAAATACGCCAGATTTAGTTAATGGTGTTCTGAAACTCGTGCGTTCTGCTTTCGATCTGCCAGTGTTTCTAAAAAATATTCTTGTTCCCTTGAGCACACTTTTGCCATTATAAGTCGCCAAGCATCTTGCGATTTGCAGAACACCTTTTATGCATTCCAATTCAGAATCGCAAATGTTAAACGTTTTGCGATTGTCAGAACATGCCCGTATTGTCTAACACATGCTTATAGAATTGTAATTGTAAGCACTCGATAGCCTTTTCTTTTGCAGACCTTTAAGTATTTCAGAAAAACTCACATTTTTGGACAAAACTTCAAAGGCAAAACAAGTAATTAATCTTATCAAAATAAAATAAATATATATCGCTACAGTATTTTGCAAATTGTAACAAAATAACGAATAATCCTCAATTTTATGGCACCAATAACTTAATTCTAATAAACAATTAAAATATGTATGTACAAAATTGCTCACTTGGCTATACATTAAATTTACTCGAAAACACTCTGTTTTTCTCGGCACGCTACAAATACAGATCGACAAAAAATAAAATGATTATTACTTTAATGGCAGGCTTTTAGCTATCCAGAA
Source organism: Pollenia amentaria (assembly GCA_943735925.1). Classification (NCBI taxonomy): domain Eukaryota; kingdom Metazoa; phylum Arthropoda; class Insecta; order Diptera; family Polleniidae; genus Pollenia; species Pollenia amentaria. The sequence continues at coordinate 201,369,011 of OX031009.1, read as the reverse complement.
ATCCATTTATTGATTTTGAACCGCTAAAATGTATAACTTTTGTTCAGCTAGATTCGGGATTCGAACCAATGTTCAGCTCCTGGTTTATATTATTAGAAATGAGACTTAAGCCACAGTTAGCTGAGAGTAACGTAATTTAAGCGTACCGTTAAAAAGTAAGACCAATCTATTTCTTACAGATTGAGACGTAACATTTTACTGCTAACAATAATCGTTCTAATTGTTTTACATACAACAAAATGAAGCAGCTGATTTGCAACGTTACTGTTACTCTAAGCTAACTGAGGTTTAGAGACTCTTTTTCAATATTTTATTAAAAACTATTTAAGAAATAAACCTTTACTTAAATATTTTTATTAATTACATATTAACTGCCTGTTCAACGATTTCGGACGTTAACGTTCGCATAGAAAATTACATTTTAAACAAAAAGTGCGATACTGCATATTATATTCTTCGATCACTTGAACAAGGAACTGTTTCTCTTCTTCAGTGTGAGTAAATTTTATATTATAGTCTGAAATGACCTCAAAGTATTGACAAATTTGAGAATCAAATCCACTTGCAAAAATTCTTTCGAAATTTCTGAGGGATCATAGAATGCAAGTGTGTTTGAAACGACAAAACATCTTAAATATTTTTGTAAATATTAAAAATATGAAAATAAAATATTTCAAGGATATTTGTTGGATTAGCTATGCCTTATCTGTTTACCTAGGAGTTGTACGCAAATTGATTTTGCAATAAGACGTGGCTCAGCGCGCTGTTTTGGAAGTTACGTCTTGTTGGAACTAAATCTAGTTGATATTGAGCTGATTAATTTTTGGATTCAGTCAGGCATTCGCCGTAACGTCAGCTCCTTACTCATTTCGGAAGAGCGTATAAACGGAACCAAATAGTAAATTTTAATTGTGTAATGGTAACCCGTTAACGGCTCCAAATATGTAAATTTTGCTTATTGACGTAGCAATTTAACCAGAAATTAGCTTCGTAAAATAGACGAAGTGTTCTCTGAACTTCGCGAAGAGATTTTTCTTAAAGGCAATTTCCACAATTTGGAAGCGTCGTTCTAGCGTTTAACGTTTCATGATGACTTGTCAAATCATACTGAACAGAATTGTCAACACAATATGACATTCTCAGTTGTCAAATCATAGTTATCGATGTCGAAAGTTCTTATGCGACAAAAAAGAAAAACAATATCCGATATTTGTTTACTTGTACTGTTACCATTTTCCAGATATGGAAAATATTATATTGCCCTCATATTGGAGGTGCTACGCTCACTTCTTGAAGCCCAGCTCACTTTTCGGGTTAACCGAGTAGTGTATGAAATTAATTGAAAACTGAAAAATAATAAACTAATTAGTATTGTGGTTATTTTATTGATCTGGTAATGGGTTTTAATCCAAATTTTGATATTTTAAACACGCTAAAGTTTATTGCATTTAATTTTCATAAAATAATTTTTATGAAGAAATGAATTGATGTTTGACTATTGACTGCCATCCGTCGTCAATGGTGGTGAGTGTGAAACGGTAAACCCCTCGGAAGAGATTGTGTGGTTACAATCGAAACATGCCAGGGCAACCTGTCCGTAAAAACCTGGGCTCAATTCCCAGCTCAGTCAAGAATGAAAAATTATCAATAAATTTTAATTAATTTACAGCCTGGCCCACAATGTCGACAAGAACATTTCTTTCTTATACATATTTATATTGAAAACAAAAACAAATTTAAATTTTTGATTATTGTTTTCAATATAAAAATGCGAAAGAAATTTTCTTGTAGATATTGTGGGCCTGGCAGTTAATGTTGTAAAATTCCTTTTTTCATAAAAATATTTTAATGAAAATTAAATTCAATGAACTTTAGCCTGATTAAAATATCAAAACTTGGATTAAAAATAATAAATAAATATTTACAACTAACAAAAGTTCTCATGAAAAATTGAATTCCGCCCACTAAATCATTAAATTTTTTTTTTTTTTTTAATTTTTAGGACAAATAAAAATCTTTAATCAATTACTTTATTCATTAAAATCCAAAATGTTATTATGCTTATGCAAAGTATTAAAAATACAAACTCACCTTGTAAGGTTTCAGTAAAACTCGTAACCAATTCAATTAAACCTGTAATTGACAATACGAAAAAAAAATTATTAAATCCGAAATGATGTGCATTATTTTTTTAACACCATAAAGATTGATCACAACTTAAAGTAAATAAAATAAAACATGTATTTATTGCTAATAAAAATTTTACCGCCACAATTTAAAAATAAAAATCATCAAAAAAAAAAATCTTTTTTTTATTAAATAATTTTCAAACACCCCCTCAAAGTTCGACGTTTTGATTGTCTCCTTCAATCGTTGAGGTGCGTTTAAAACTTAAAATTAAAAGATAATCTGGGTGTAAGAAAAGAATTAATAAAACATTTAACAATAAACGAAGATCGATAACAGGCACAGAAATAAAAATACTCAAAAAAAAGTCTGACGATGAAGAAGGATGGCTGGTGATGCCGATGAAACATGAAAAAGTGTTGAAAAATTCATGTTACATGAAAATTTATGATTTCATAAAGAACTTTCTCAGAAACTACAACTCAAAATATTATTAAAATAAATCTGTGTTAAAACACTTTTTTTGGGGGGAAAGGGGAAAAAACAACAAACACAATGGTGTCTTAAAGGAATATTATTTAAAAAAAAGGGATAAATATGAAATATTGAATACAAAAAGAGATAACAGTCAAGCTCTGGTACTTGTGTGTTAAAAAAAAAAAAGATTTTTAAGGTTTCAACCAGTTTTTATACTCACTACTAAAACAAAAACTGGAGGGTATATTGATTTTTTCATTAAGTTTGTAACATATTAGAATAATCATCGAATAACCTATAACATTTAGAGATTTTGGTTCCTTCTAAAACAATTTGGCGATGACCGTTCCGCTACGGTCTTACAAATCAAGACAGTTTTTCTTTTCTCGTCACATCGGAAAAAAAGGACTGTTGACCCGATATCGGCTGCATCGTAAGAGCTAAAGTAACAAAATTTGGTCCCAAGACGTTACTTACACAAAGATTTTTTTGGTATCAACAATTAATCATATGGGCTTATTTATCCATACAAAAGTTTTCCGAAAATAGACTCTTGGCGGTCATATGGGATAAATCAAGGCTCCACCATTTGGCCGAAATATTTTTTTATACGGATAGCAGCCGAATATCAGCCTTAAGGAACAATTAAGTGCAACAGAAATCGACGGATATATTTCATACCTGCCAAGTTTGTTTGGTATCAGAAATGTCCCAAATGGATCCATAATTTCACATAGGCCGAAAAAAATGTACACTTGTGTAAATACCCAATAAACAATTTTCTGATTTTGCAAAGCACTAATTGTATATTTTCAAAAGTAAGCACACATTTATGCGCTACGCAATAAGATATACAGAGATGCAGAAAGGTAAGTGAACGAATTCTTAATAAATTAAAAATAAATATATAAAATTTGAAGAGCCACGACATTCCCCTATTACGAATCAGGTTTGTAAGGGAGCACATAAATGAATAACAATAACAAAAAATTCAGTGTGCAAAGCTAATCGTTACATTCACCAATTTTAATATGCGCTAAATAAAGCGCTTTCTATGTCAAAAATGTATTGCTTCAAAGTGGGAACTCGCCATATAAAAGTCATGTCCGTAAGCGATATGGTAAGCGAAACTTTTACGTTGCTGCCTTAAGCCTGGTACTCTGTTCAGTATTTCGTGCGAAATGTTGTCAAACGCAATATAAAAAAAATTTCTGTAAAACACAAACGAAAAAATGTTGATAGAGTTGTACTCTATTCATTTATATTACGAAAAATATTCGAAATGTGTCTATCAACATTTTTATTTTCCGTGCGAAACAAGTGCAGCTCATATTATTTCGCACGAAATTTTAAGCAACGGCTTATCATGTTTTGTAATATTTTTATTTTGTATTTGTAAAGTGGTTTTTAGTGCCAAAATTATTAATAAAATTAAATTTTTTTATTTTTTAAAATGGGAAATTATAAAAATAATATTGTTGTTCGATTAATCGAAGAAATTTTTCGCCATTATTTGATCGAATAATTAAAAAAGCCAATTCCAAATGACGAATAACTCGAACAATTTATGTACAATTTATCGATTATAATTAATTTCTTAGAAAATTCTACTTTTTTAATATAAAAATATTTAATTTTTTTTTTTTTTAAAAATTTTTGACAAACTAAAAAGGTAAATTAGAACAAAATAGCCGGAGCGAAAAATATGCAGCTTATCTCTCGAGTTCACATGTAGTAAATTCACCTTGAATACCATGTAAAAGTATTGACAAATTTAGTTTAGGGCGGATAAACTACGGCGATTCGAATTCGCTACCGCCACGAACTCATTTAATGTGCCTTGAACCAGCCACAGCGCATTAAAAAAAGTGATAAGGAAACAGTATTTAAATTCGGATTTGTCATATGCTTCTGCCCAATGGTAAGTAAAATTACCTCAAGGATAGTTTATGGGATTTCAAACTTTTAGTAGAAGTGAATTTAATTGAATTATGTACACTAGAGTGTTTCGGTCTCCATACAAAAAAAAGTTGAGCCAGCAAACCCCTATAATTATAGATTAGTTGAAAAGGATTCCAGAAATTTTTTTTAATTGTTGCCACGCCTCTGCATACCGCCCTTTTAACTTTTTGTATACTGCGCCGCCATTTAAAGTCATAGTACATACTTTTGAGGTGTGGCATAAAAATGAAGATATTAAAACTTAGACATATTAAGGGCCATTATAACAACCTAATTATAAAGTTGCTGATAGTTAACCTGAACAATAGCTATCTTGAACGATAAAGTGACCAATAAGTTTTTTCCATTATTACAACTGTCCGATAAAATAAAAAATGTAATTTATATACTGTGGCAACATTGCAGTATATACCGACTACTTTTGGTTGTTTAAAATACGTAGCGGCAACGACTTAGTTTTGTTTAATTTTTTAATTGAAAACAAAAGTTTATATCTTGTGCTTTATTTCTTTCAAAAATATTTTCTATCTCAGTTAAATAAAATAAACGCTGTCTGTTGTCCATTTTTATAATTTTAAAAGTTTAAATAATTTAATATGACATAAAACTGTCATTGAAGTTACCATATCTTCAGCAGAAAATATGGCATCTTAAAGTTCACTTGTAAAGTTACCATGAGGACAAACCTGATGTTAGCTTATCAGTCACTGTTTAGGTTAATGTTAACTTGTAATAACCAAAAACTATTTATCTGTCAGATATCATCCTAAAAATAACTATGTGTAAGTTGTAATAATGGCCCTAAGTATAAGAAAGGCTGTCCAACATGCCAAAAATTTGACATTAGGGGGGACGTATCCTAGATGACATTAGTGGCGCCCAGAATTCGATGTTAGATTAAAAAGTTACCGAAGACAAAAATGAAGCCATAGTGAGAATATTAATAATGATATGCGAAACGATGAAATCGGATATCAAACGGCTGCACTATATATAAAAAAACAAAACTGAAATGTCATATACATATATGTAAAGAACAAATGGGCCTAATTGCGGGGCGTGGCATAAAAGTGAGTACAATAAAAGCTAGAAGTACATAATTTTAGAAGGGCTTTCTTGCTAGGTACAAAAAATTTGACATTAGGGGGTATGATCCGAGATGGCATCAGTGGCGCCCAGAATTTGATGTCGGATTAAAATGTCCTCAAGGCAAAAATGAAGCCTCAGACAAGCCATAAATTGCAATATATTATGATCGGACTTAAAATGGCGGTGCAGTATACAAAAAACTAAAAAAAAATTGTGGTATCTTTTTTAATTAATCTTTAATCGTCGGGGGTGACTGGCTCAACTTTTTTTTCGAACGACCTTAATGTACATAATAAAAGTAGCCGAAATGAGGTTTTAGAAACATTTAGTATAAAACTATTAGTTATATAATTTCTGTATTTGAATCAAAATATAGTCTTTTTGGAACTTTTTGGAAACCTTAAAGTAGAACAAAAAATATATATCCTTGAAATTTTTTTTCATCAAAGACATTGAGATAAAATATAAACCTAACAAAAGTTAGTTATTTCTACACGATATGATTTATACTCGACTAAAGTGCTGGTAAGTAAAATTACCGACTGAGCAATAATGGGTTAAGGTATTCAGGTCTTCCTCAAGAGGAACTTTAATCGTTCCAACGTTGACAGCACCAACACCATTTCTGTAATATAAAAGTGCCTGACAGGGATGTATAGTTTGAAACGACCATCATTTTGTGGTATATTTTTTTTAAAATTAGAAGGAACGAACATGCCAATTTTAGCATTTTTGGAGCTTATTGTAGCATTTTTATTTTTTGTTGATTTAGCTGTAAAATTTCCGATTTAGCTGTTGGCATTTTCCAATTATTTATTGAGCATTTTTTAGAATTTTTTATAATAGATAATTTTTAAATTAATAAAATAACCACAGAAGTAATTATTGTTAAACAGCTTAGACAATAGCTCTATGTTTACATTTGTCCTTCAAGTTGTGCTGAAAAGGTCGACGAAAACAGAGAGACAAAAAAGGTAAACATAAATAACAAAAAGATTTACTTTGGACTACAAGAAGAATTCTTGCCAAAAAGTATGAAAAACAGAAGTAAAGAAAAAAAAACATGTAAATCAATTGAAATAAGATAATCATTTACAACAACAAATTTCAATCCACCAGGGAAAATACAATTTGGTTGAAAGACTGATATTTGACTATTGATTGCCAGCCGTCGTCAATGGCGGAGAGTGTTAAACGGCAAAGATTTTTGAAGAGATGGTGTGGTTACTATAGAAACATATCAAATCACCCTGTCCGTGGGTCCAATCCCCACTTCAGTCAAGAATGAAAAGTTATCAAGAAATTTTACTTCATTTTATGTTGTAAATTCCTTTTTTTATTTAAAAAAAATTTTATGAAAATTACATTTCATGAACTTAAGCCTGATTAAAACATAAAAATTTGGATTAAAATTTTTAAAAACATAAAAATTTGAATTGAAATTTTTTAAAAATATAACGTATGCAATTTTCGGATATTAGTAATTTTCACGTGCAACCATTGCAATAATTTGAAAGTATATCGGGGAGCTCCGTGCTAGTTATATTAAAGGCGTAATGTTAAAGGCAAAGTTATCATGTTAAAGGCCACACAAATTGCTTGGCAAACATGTAAAAATGTAACGTTTGTAATGGGTGATTCATCATAAAAAAAAGATTTTTTTATCAATTTAGAAAATGGTTTAAAAAGTCAATTATTTTTTTAGTTGAAAGAAAATTAAAAATATTATTTTTTAAATATTAGTTTTTAAATTTAAAAAATATGATAATTGAATCAATTATTTTTTAGATGAAAGAAAGTTAATAATATACTTTTGATTTAATTAATATTTAAGTTATTTTGAAATAAAGTTTTAATTAAAATTTTAATTAAATATCAAATAATATTAATTGACTTTTTCGTTTAAAATAAAATAATTTGGACTTGTAGAATTGTTGTTGGGAGTTGTCAATGTTTAATTGAATAAATTAACATATTGTTTGAAATGGGAAAGTTTTTTGATAATTTTTTTAATTAAAATTAAAAATATTAATTGAAAAAAAATATTCACAATTTAAAAATTTTCATCAACAACTTATTTGCTTGAAATTATGAATTTGGTATAAATGTGTTGATTAGAGACAATTTTTAATTTTTTCTCTGATCGTGAGGTTTGATTTATAAGGTAAAATAAAACACATAAATTTGATAGTGAACTTATTTAAATTTTTATTATCGTTCAAAAGAAAAATTTATGGCATTAACTGTTTGAAAATGATATCATGTAAATGTTGGTCAAGACTCCGTCTGAGGTGGTCTATTCGGAATATTCAATATTGTACAACTCGCTTGAGTATTGCGGCTAGTATCTCGCGATTAGTACGTGTAAGGTTGGCTTCCAAAGCATCAATCGTAGCTGGCTTATTCCTGAAGACCTCAGACTTTACATATCCCCAGAGAGAAATAGTCCAAAGATGTGATATCGCACGACCTGTGTGGCCAATTTACCGTAGCAAAACGTAAAATTAAGCGCTCACCAAATTTTTTTTTTTAACAAGGTCATTGTTTCACGTGCTGTATGGCTCTAATTGCCGTCTTTTTGAGACCAGAGCTAACCGAGACCAAGCGCTTAAAAGTTCAGGAAGCGCATAGGCCGTTCTGATTTTCCTCATTTTTGAAGAAATATGGACCAATGATTCCACCAACACATAAGCCACACCATACCGTTGTTTCTAATGGATGAAATGGTAGCTTTTGGTACTCTTCGGGTTGTTTTTCAGCCCAAATGCGACAATTTTGTTTATTAACGTAACCATTGAGCCAGAAATGTGCTTCATCACTGAACAAAATTTCAGGATAAAACACCAGTTTTTCATTTCTCACAAAACTCTGATTTTCGTAATACAGCTTTACCCATTGCACTATAGGAAATTTTCTCTTTTTTTTGGCCAAAACTAATTTTTAGACAAACGAGTGGGCCAAACTAAATGATTTTTTAGATTCGCTTTTTGGAAGTGTTCCTCCTAAATGATTTTTTTGATTCGCTTTTTGGAAGTGTTCCTCCTTAAGCTAATAAATTTTTAGTCACGCACCCTCACGGAGAAAAAAGTTTGTCACGCGCAAGTCTGCATTTGGTACGCTGAAGTTACCTGGAAAAATACGCTTTTTTTTAAGACATATGCAAGTATATGCAGCTGAAATAAATTGCGAATGGATGACAACTTATGGCTCTATCGAAATGCGTAAGTGTTATATCTATCACTTTTAATCATTTTTTTTCGGAGCTTAGTAAAGTTGCAATTTATTATTACAGTATATAACATCAAGGTATTTTTCTTTCCTTCGATTTAACCAAATTAAAAAAAAAAGTTGAATATCTTTTTAACTACTATAAAAGTACTCACTTTTAGCATTATTGTTCATTTTTCACTTTTTTTACATGAATTTTTGAATAAAAACTTTAAACTTAAATACACGTCTAATTTAATATAGTAACTTCCTCGTTTTGTTTAATAAACAAACATCATGTTTTTGCATTTATAAAATAACGGTAAAGCATCATTGATGCTTTATTCTTCGGGGATGCTTTTTTTAGTATGTTTTTAAGTACATAGTGAAAAAAAAAATCAAGAACTCCAAGAAAAAAATTAAGTACTTTTGGCCAAAAAAAAGGGGAAATTTCCTATAGTGCATTGGAGAAGCTGTTGTGGTGTGAGTCTCTCAATAATGGCTTGCCAAACAATTCTGAACAATAATGACAATGCAGTCTGCTATAAGTCACGCGTGATATGTAAAAAAGCATATTGAAAATCAAAACTCACAAGGAATCACCTTTTATATGCATGACTTCTCTGCCGTTATGGTTTTTTAAGTTTTTATTTTTTAATATTTCTAATGTTTTAGATCGGATGTAAATTAAAAATGTTATTCCAAATGTTATTGCACATTAAAAAAAACGAGATAAGCAAAATATTAATAATTGAAAATAATTGAAACTTTGGCCATTTGAACTTTTAAAGGTGAAGATTTTAAAGGTGTCATTAGCTCAAATTTAGCTTAAGTCAACTTAAGAACTTTTTGCCACAAATATGTGTTCAATACACTTATCTTTCTATCCTCTTACAACTACAATTTGAGTTGGAAAAAAACCAGCCAATTGTAGGGGAATGTAAGAAAAACAAATTGACGGTTTATTGTTCTGTCTTTGTTGAAGCTTTGATATTGTTACATGTAGGACCTGAGTGTTTTAAAATTCTTATTCACTTTATGGTCTTACTTGTATAATATTTTTAGCTTTTCTAAAGTATTTGGAAAAAGTTTCCTGACGAGCTGGCCTAAGCAACCAGCGAAATGCGCATAGAAACTAGCTTTCCCACAACAATAAATTTCAGTGTTTTCATTCAAAAATTGGGATTATTAGCACATCATTAATAAATGAATTAATTAATAACACTTAACTCTAGAAACACGTCATGTTCTTATTTAAAGGAGAATTTTAATTTAGGCCAGTAAATTCAATACTTTAAGTTAAAAAAATCTTTAGAAGTTGCTTTTAAATTAATCGGAATTTTATCCTTATCTTCTTACTGTAGGGTACCCTTAAAAACTGGTTTTTTTCCAATTGTTCTGTTCTTTACATCATATTGCAATCATTAAGTAAAATATTGAAACTTTTTTGATGAAGTTTTTACCGTTGCGCTTAATGGCGATTATCTGCTAATAAGGTATCAATAAATTTTAATACCCGTCGTATGTTCGGTATAAAAGTTTGAACCAAGCAGCCAACTAACCAATCAATCTTCCATCCCATTCAACTGAACAATCAAACACCTCAACCCTAAGGCCGTCAATTCGACGATTTCATGCCAGTCATTCAATGGGCAATTTCAGTTGAGAAAATGATTTGCAAAAAAAAAAAAAACAAAGAAAAGGAAAAAATATTTAATTAATTTGCTTAAGTGTGAGTAAACCTGAAAACATCATTATAATAATAATAATGATAAATTCTTTTTTTTTTATTATTCAGATATAAAAATTATTCGAGTGCGAAGGAAAATTGCGCAAATGATGAATAACTTCAATGCAAAAATTTAAATATGCATAAATACATTTGTGTATGTCTGTGGGCTTGTGTGATTTACACATACATAAATGCATTTTTAATAAGAATTTTATTTAAAAGTTTATTTTTAACCCCTTTTCGATTTTTTAAATAAATTGCAAAATGTCTTTTTCATTGGAAGCAAAAAAAGAAATAATTATCTGGATACCTTCTGTATACTTTAGGGCTTTTATTTACGCCGATTATTTTAAAACATTTTAACCCCTGGGTTAAAGAATTAAATTAAAGCCGAATCACTTTAGGTAAATTTTAAGCCTCTTTTCAGATTACTTTGGAAATTAGAAAGCAGATTCTGGGTTGATTCTTTTAATCAATTTTAAAATAAGCAGGGTCTGCCCTTAATTTAAGACCTACCCAGCGGTAAAAATAATGGGTAAACAGCCCTAATAAAAGCTACCGTACAAATATTCTCTTAATATAAGGATTTCGAAGCAGTAGCGGTCATAGAATATGAGCTAGAAAACAATTGGCTTTTCAAAACATTCGTGAAGGTTAATGTAACTATTTTACTTCCTAAAAGTAAAATAATTTTAAAATCATACTCATGTCCTTATATTGGCCCAGTTGGTATCTCATTGTCGTTTCAAGGGCTAAAATCGCACACATTATTTCATTTAATTTACGAATATTTAATATATTCTCATGTATTTCCAATAAGATGCTGTTGATTTACAATAAATTTTTATATTATTTGTTAAAATATTTTTTCATTGACCAAAATTATTCTTGTTGTTGTTGTCGTTTTTATTCAGTAGATGCATTCACAACTGGTGCATTCCGCATAACAATGTGACATGTCAATAAAAAAACGAAAAAAAGCAATCGTCTCTGCGTCATTATAGCAACACAAACGATTAACAAGAAATAAATCAAGCTGATGAGAAAAAAATTTTTTTTTTAATTTACAAAAAAGAAAAAAAATAATAGAGACAAATACGAGGTGGCGCAAAAATAACTTTATAATTTGTTTATTAAATAACTTTTTCCATTCTGGTTTTATTTAACGTTGGCTTCTATTAAGATTTGGATTAAGTTTTAGAAATATGTTTACATTATGTTTTGAAGTAAATATCTTTCAAATTGTTTGCTCCGAACAGACGTGCATTTTCCATAACATTTTTTAGAAATTACATTTTTAACCCGCCCGCTCATTTCGTTTATTGGTCTTACGTTAAGCGCGACAAAAATCGGTAACTATATAACGCAGAAATGTCGGATATGCAAAAACCAAATTGGTGGTTTCATCTTTTTAACACTATATTTCTGAAAAGTGCACTACCTCTTGCCTTAAAATGTCCGTTCTGAAGTTATTTTACACCATACTGTGATAAGTGGGTACATTTAATGTTGAACAATTATACAGTCCTGCAAAATTTGGGAAAAGTCGGAACCCTGGGATAAAACCGCAACTCAAACCCTAAGAAAAGTTTACTCTGGTCTATATGTTGAAAATTGGTTGTCCTGTATTATTCTTGAATTTTGGACGTCCCATTGTGAAGACCCAAATTTTGAATAATTTTTGACATACAGTTTAGTTCATCACTGTCATATATTTAAAAGGGGGGATAATTTGCATCAATCCACTTGGAGACGAATTTGCTTCTGCCAATGTGGCTTATTTTCATTACAAGTTTACCGGTGATCAATGGGGCACAAAAGTTTGAGTAAAGTCAGGGGTAGGTGGAAGGTCAAAGTGATTGATAGTGTCAACATAGAGACATTAGCAGAGGAGTATTTGCAGAACAGTGTCAGAAGAGGAGTCATCAGAGGCGTTGGCAGAGTGGCATTAACAGAGCAGTCAAGAAGTGCAAAAGAGAAGCAGAAGCAAACAACCGATGAAGTACAGCAGGCACAAATGTTCAATTAGAAGTTAACTGGTATCGGTTCGAATGAAGTACAAATGAGGCAGCTACAAAGCGAAATTTATGTAGTTTAACATAAGTATATAAGGAGGTCTAATAAATAACTGAGCTCTCTTTTTGGGCTGCAAAAGGTGATAAGTGAAACGTTGTAACAGAGCCGGTAAGAAAAAAATTTAGCAAAGAAACATAGACAATAATATTAATTAATTAATGGGTTGGTTACCCCAATTATTTGATGGTAAAGAACAGGACACTGGTTTTACAACCAGTCTAGCAAGGAAGATTTACATCCGACTTATCCCGCCTGAGATTTGGCAGTTCGTTTGATAGCCATAAGTTCTATCCGGCTTAAAAACAATCTTTATATTCAATGCATATTTGTGCATTATTTGGATGTAAATCGGGAAATAAATAGAACTTTTTATGGGAAAAGGTGTTCTTTATGTAAAATTATTTGTAATGTCATTCAGATATCACTATCTGCTGGAAGCGTCGCCTGGTGGAAATTTCTTGGGTTTTTTCTCAATTCTTGCTTGCGCAGCATTTCGAACTACACGATATCTTTCATCATGTGGAAGACCATAAACAGTCCCTTGTGATGGAAAATCTTAACCAATTGGTAAATTGTTTTAATATTCAGCCATGACATAGAGAACAATTTCGTTCCGAAACGGAATTCATTCCGTATTTTAAGGCTTCAGAAAATTACGAAAAAACGTTGCGGAATTAATCCATTTTGGTTTTCATAAATGGAATGGGAGTTTTCTGTATTTTAAGGGCCAAAAAACTATCAAAATATACTTTCTATCAATAAATAAATAGGTTTTCTTCGGTTCCGAACCGAATCATTCCGAACGGAATTGTACTCTGTGACATGGCTTATTATCTTTGTATGGGAATCAGGATTTAAAAAACTGCAGCCGAAACCAAAAACTGTCAACCAAAAAAACCTAAATTTGTGTTCCACTTTTCGCTTTTTAGTTGGTTTGCCAGCGACTGTTTACATTTAATGAATCAGAAGTAAAAGCAACAGCTCTTTTTGGCCAATGATAAGTGAAGAAGTGGAAGAAATGGCAGTTTTTCAATCTTGACTGCAGTTTTTTAAGCGCTGATTTGAATAATCGAATGCTGGTATCAAAATTAAATTTAACAACATTAGCTCTTTCTTCAGCCGAATGTTTCCATTATAAATTTTCTACTTTTTTTAAAGTAAATTTTTGGCAGAAATGTATTCAATAGTTAAACAAAAACACTATTTATGCTTCACCCTGTATCTAATAGCCCACAAGCTAAGAATTAAATTTCTAATAAATGTTTTTAAAATAATTAGCCTGCCTGCTGTTGCAACAATAAGCCTTCAGGGGTTGTAGGAATCGTCTCAAGGATATTTCACTTTTGGTGCTATACCGTCCTGGGCAAATCAGCCAATACCTTGGATTTGGGCAAAATGTACAGATCTCTAGAGATCGCGGCTGACCAGATGTCTGGTACCACTGGAGTCAGTAGGCCCCGCTGACATGGCACTGGTCTGACTATTGGTTGGGGGTATCGTTATTTTGCTTTTTGTTTCACTTTCGGGGATCACATGGTGATTGAGGTATAAAGCCAAAGTAGCCGAAAGTTATAGTACTGAAAAGCCCACAAAAGAGCTGATTTTTCATAACTTGTTGGAGAGTTTGGCCTGTAGGAAGACTATCCCTGTTCAACAGAAGCCGCAGGAATTTTCCCAAAAGGAGTAGAGGTAATTGTGATTTTTAATTGAACTGTTGGTTTTTAATTGAAGTTTTCGACCCGAGTTCAATCCCGTGTTCAGTCAAGAATTAACTAAAAAAATTAATTTATATCATGTTGTAAATTCCTTCCTTCAATAAAAATAATTTACTAAAAATTAAATTTGATGAACTTCAGCCTAATTAACCCTTTGACTGTCCCCAAGCAAAAAAATTTTTTATAGCGTACGTCCACGTACATAATCTAGTAAAAATTACATGCATCACATATGGTACACAGACCAATATTTCAACTATTTATTATTGAAGCGTTCTATGCATCGCATACGATTCATGCCATTTTTACTCTCTACTTTCTATATATTTGATTTTCGGTATTGTTTTATCACTGAAGTAAATACGCGTGTAAAGTTTTATTTTTATTTTTTTGTTATATTTTTAACGTTTTTCAACATGAATAAAGATTATTTTCTTTGCAAAAAAAAATATTTTTATCCTGGAAATTTGCAGTGCTCTCCCATACAAATATTCAGGTCTTATAAGAAAAAAAACATTGTCTACACGCCCAGAGCGTTAAATAACTTTACTTTTCATAAGTTCATACAAAACTTTGTTAAAGGAAATAAGACAAATTGTGTATCACATATGATGCGCAAGCGTATCAACCATGACACCTGCGTATCATTTGTGATATCGAAAACTTCAAGTAGTAGAGGACGGATAGCTCCAGCAGCTAAACATGGGGCAAGTGTGTAATTTTGCCGGACTATACTCTAAATTTATACCTGTGTTTGATTGTGCCTATCACACTCGTGGGCGTATGGTAAATGCATAGTTTCTCACCCGGTCGTTAAGATCTAAGAAAAGGTCAAGCCAAATGACTCATATTCATGTAATTCTGTCTCCACATCTGTTGCGATTCTAGTGAATTCGTTACAGAGGTATCAAGTGTATTTTATGTTAAAATTGTTTTGATCATTTCGTAAATACAAATCGATAAAATTTAAAGAGTTCATAAAATTTAATTATACATTTTAACATTTTGTGGTTGGTCGAACGATTATCAGCCCGTCTGTTCAGTTTGTTTCATTTTATGATGGATATGGCAACATGTGTATGTGTGTGGCATGTTCAAATAAATGCAATACATGTAGGCCAAATATTCGAAACATTCATTCACTCATTTCCTTGCTCATTCATTCAGTCATTCATTCATTTATAGTTTTAAAAATCTTACGATTAACAATGTTGTCCATAATAATCATAAGATTAATAATTATCATCATTATTATGTATGATGGCGCAGTTATTGACGACGTTAATGTTCAGGAGGATGACGATGATGATGTTTGCATTTCCAAATTACCTCAATGTCATTTAAGTATCATAAAATAAATACTTGTATGTCTGAATGTGAATCATTGTGTATTTATTATAAAAAAAAAAAAACATTCCTCAAATACAAGTTCGAATGAATGTTGTTTGTTAAATTTTCACAAGGGGTTGTCAATTGGGTTGGCACTATCGAACTGTTGCATATTAAAATGGTATGCATTCGTGGTGTATGCAAAGTATTTGCATTTAATGGCCCAGTTAAATCTGATGCTGCTGCTGCTGAAGATTTTTTGTGTCATATTTTTATTCATGCACCATCAAAGCATGTGGTATTCAATCAATTGCTTTTTATTTTATTAACAATTTTTTTATTTTTAGTTTTTTTTTATTGCTGTTGCTGCTATACTCCGCTTATCTTGTGGCTGGTAGGTGTATTGATTGTATTGCAAGCAAAACCAACCACATGAACAACAACAAATGCAGCAGCAGATGTTCGTAATATCAAAATTGAATAAAGTTTTATACATTTTTGTTTTTATTTAAATTTTTTGCTCATTCAAAATTAAATTTTTTTTTTTTTTTCAAATATAAAAATAAATTGAATTTGTAAAAATCGCGTTATGAGCGTGAATTTTCAGCATGTTTTTGTGGAAATAAAATATTTATTACATTCATTAGTGAAATTGAAAATGATGATCGAATTTCATTTGAAAAAAATTATGCATTTCTTTATAAAAAAAAATCCTATTAAATTTTCTATCGATATTTAATAAGTTTGAGTGCAAAGCAAAGTGTGAAGAATAATTGTTAGCAAAATTGAAGGAATAGTTTCAAAAGACTTTTTGCTTTTTGAAAATTTTACTTATTAAAATATATATGTATTATATTATACCTATGACTTTTCGAACTTCCCACGTAGACATTTGAAATGAACACGGCTCCCATCAAGTACCACCTGTTAATAGACTACTGTCAAGTCTTGAGCAAGTTCCGTCATTTACTTTGCGTTTAACAGCTGTTTAAAACCTGCAACCTCGTGAATTTTTTAAAAATGGAAAAAAGTGAATTTCGAGTGCTCATTAAATATTATTTTTTGCGAAAAAAAACCGTCAATCAAACCAATGAAAAGCTTGATAAATACTATGGGGATTCTGCACCATCGATTTCAATTGTAAAAAAGTGGTTTACTGACTTTCGTTGTGGTCGCACAAGTACAAATAACGCTGAACGTTCTGGAGGGCGATATGGTGTTGGACGATCGAAGAGTGAAAGTGCGTGAGATTGTTAATGCCATAGGCATTTCATATGGCAGTGTGGTTTCGATTTTAAATGATCAGCTGGGTTTAAGAAAGCTGTCTGCAAGATGGGTGCAGCATTTGCTCTCAATTGACCATAAAATTAATCGTGTGACAACTTCAAAGAATTGTTTGGAGTTGTTTAACAGCAATTCGAATGAGTTTTTGCAGCGTCTTGTAACTGTGGATGAAACATGGATCTATTACAACACTCCGGCGACCAAGCAGCAGTATAAACAATGGGTTTCTCCGGGTGAACCGGCTCCGAAGAAGGCTGAGGTATGTCTGTCGGCCAATAAGCTGATGGCAACAGTTTTTTGGGATGCACGAGAGATAATTCACTTCGATTACCTTCACAAGGGAAAATCAATAAACGGCGAATATTATGCCAACTTATTGGACCGGTTTAACGAGGATTTAAATAAAAAAAACGACCCCATATGGTCATCATCAAGATAATGCACGGGTGCACACGTGTGCAGTCTCAATGGCAAAATTACATGAATTGGGCTTCGAATTGGTACCTCATCCGCCATATTCTCCGGATTTAGCCTCCAGTGAGTATTTCCTATTTCCGAACCCAAAGAAATGGATCGGTGGAAAGAGATTTAGCTCCAACGATGAAATTATTGGTCAAACAAATGCCTATTTTATAGACCTCGAAAAATAGTATTTTTTGGAATAGTATTTATTGGAGAATCGTTGGACTAAGTGTATTGAGTTAAAAGGAGATTATGTTGAAAAATAAATTTTTGTTTTTGCACAAAAAAACTGTGTTTCATTCAAAAAGTCACGGACTTATGGATCTGCCCTCGTATATATAAATTTAGAGATAAGATAAGCATCGTGGAATCCGTGGGCTGTAAATAGCCACCTCGAGGATTTAGGTTATGCTGATGGCATCTGTTTACTTTCTAGAAAACATTCGGATAAACAACCAAAACTAGATGAATTGGTAACCCCCTCAGATCCTGTTGGTTTAAAAATTAATGTAGCCAAAACAGAAGCGTTAAGCAACGAATAATAACCCTTTTTCTATTCGTCAGGAAAAAGTTGAATTCGTTGACAAATTTAGTTACCTTGGAAGTTGCGTCAGAAGATAGTGCAAAAGCAGATATATTATCCAGAATCGGGAAGGCAAATAGCGCATTCTTCCAGTTACGAAACATATGGAAATCTAGATTATTATCAACGGAAACGAAAGTCAACATTTTTAAATCAAATGTATTGTCAGTACTGCTTTATAGCTGTGAGATATGACTGGCAACAGATGCCCTCATCTCTAGGCCTCAGAGCTTCACAGACCGTTGCCTACGGTATATATTGAGAATATGATGGCCCAATGTGCTAAGCAATGACAATTTATATAGGAAATGTAAAATTTAACCAATTGTCACAATTATGAAGGAAAGAATATGGATGTGGATCGCAAATACCCTAAGAAAGGATACAGGGGAAATATGCCAACAAGTGTTAGAATGGATTCCGCAAGGCACTAGAAAAAGAGGTAGACCAAAAAACACCTGGAAGAACTGGCTGCAGAAAGATATACAGAAGAGCGGAATATCGTAAAACGAGATTAAAGCGAAGTCATCCGACAGAAGAAACTTTGTAGATTCCCATGTTCCGATAGGAGTTAAGCGGATGTATAAAGAAGAAAAAGATTGTATACATTTTTGGTTTACATGTACTTGTGAGTATAACTTAAATAAAACCAGAAAACAACACGAATATTAATAACTAAACGTTTAATTGACTTGATAAAGATTTTAATTTAAACTGAAAAAAAATTGGACGGAATTTTTTCTGTGCAGCCAAACAACAATAACACAACAATGCGCACAAAACATTTTTACAAATAAAAACAATTTAAAAGTGTACCAAAGTTGTCATTTGGAAATTCTCAAAATTAAGAGAATAAATCGTCATTAAGGCATCTTTAAACCCAAAAATCGTCAAATGGGGCCTAATAATATGAAGCTTTTTGTAAAAGTTTTTTAAAAAAAAAACATTAACTTGAATTCGGGTGTAATTTTTTTAATTTTAATCGGATAATTTTTTTAATTTTAATCGGATAATTTTGCTTCATCGCAAGTGCATATAAATAATAACGATATAATTCATTTGTTTAACGACACAATTCAATGAAAGAAAGAACAGAATCGAACAAAAAATTAAATATCCACAAAACAACTAATTCACTAAATCCAATTTTATAACTCAGTTATCAACGGAAAATTTGCAGGATTGATATTAAAACATATTTATGTTTAAAATCGTTTTATGTAAATTCAAAATTCTTTTCTTCACTAAACACTTAAATGAAACTTAATTCACCTATGGGGTACATTTAAATTCAACTTAAGTTTTCATTGAAAAAACTTAGCAAGGTGGCCCCAATATCACAAAACTACAACTACAACAGGCAAAGCAAAAGCAGTCAGCTGTTTATTTAGCCCACCTTGAAAGTAAATACACTTTTTATGATATTTTTGATTCGTATTTAGTAGTGCTACCATACTATCTTACTATCTTAATTAAATAGGACTTTTCGAATAAAACTCAAAATATCAATCTTTCTTAAATTCGATTTAAGTTTATTTGAAAATTAACATAACATAGATTTCAAATCCTATCCTTAAAATTGGACATAAGGCAGTTGGATGTATGCAATACAGAATGCTGAAAATATGCTCCTTGGTCAGTTTAAACCCATAAAATATAGTGAAATTTTTTTTAATTTATTAACTAGTATCGCAATAACTCCCTTTACCATTAAAAACACCAATTAAACATAAATTTTCCATAACAACAAATTTGCTGTAAATCCCACATCCCAATCACTTGTCGCCATAATTTCCACCACAACATCAATTCTCACTTAAAATAATAGATTAATCAAAACTAATAAGTATAATGACACAGTCTTGTTCACATCAAATCATCCACAGCAGATGTTATTCTAGACAATGTGAATTATTTTTGCCAACAACCAGCCTGCAATATACCGGATACTGCGCTTAATGAATGAAAAAGTCTATTTTATTAAATTGACTTTGTCTCCTTCTCGTATGTGTGTTTAAATATGTACGATTAAAATAATGAAGCCACCAAACAAAGAATCAACTTCAATTAAGATACATGTCTTTAATAATCATAAATTTACTTACATCTCGTACAGCAACCAACTAGCGAGCAAAACTTACCCATAACCAACCGATCGACCGACCCATCTTGGCTTTAAGGCCCCTCTTTTTAGCAAATAAATGTTCAACAAGTTTTCAATATTCGCATGAAAATGGTGTTTTACATACATGTTGCTGCAAGTCGGTGTTGTAACAAGTATATTGATGTTGTTGTTAATGTTGTATGGTAGACATTATTGTAAAACAATTTAGGGAGTCAGTCCAAATGGATGGTATGAAATAAAATTCAATCGCAATCGGCTGACGTTAAATGGCGATGTAGAAATATTCGTGCGTTAATTGAGTTGTTAAATGTCTATTGAGCTTGTACATTTACGTTGTATTGCAAGTAGTTGGATTTAAAAGTTGCCAATTGAAAATCTTTTATATGCATAAAAACAAGGTATTACTTCAAAATGTAGTTCCGTTTTAGAACTAGTTCCGATGACTTAAAATTTCGTTTTCCTATTTTTCATACTTTTTTCTAGTTTGGCTCTGATTCTGCTCTAGTCCTGTTATAATTATTTACTAGTTCTATTCTAATTCTGTTCTAATTAGTTCTAGTTCTGTTCTAGTTCCGTTTTAGTTATGTTCTAGTTCTGTTATAGTTCTGTTCTAGTTCTGTTCTAGTTCTGTTCTAGTTCTGTTCTAGTTCTGTTCTAGTTCTGTTCTAGTTCTGTTCTAGTTCTGTTCTAGTTCTGTTCTAATTCTGTTCTAGTTCTTTTCTAATTCTGTTCTAGTTCTGTTTTAGATTTGTTCTAGTTCTGTTCTAGCTCTGTTCCAGTTCTGTTTTAGTTTTGTTCTAGTTCTGTTTTAGTTCTGTTATATTCTAGTTCTGTTCTAGTTCGGTTCTAGTTCTGTTCTAGTTCTGTTCTAGTTCTGTTCTAGTTCTGTTCTAGTTCTGTTCTAGTTGTGTTCTAGTTCTGTTCTAGTTCTGTTCTAGTTCTGTTCTAGTTCTGTTCTTGTTCTGTTCTAGTTCTTTTCTAGTTCTGTTCTAGTTCTGTTCTAGTTCTGTTCTAGTTCTGTTCTAGTTCTGTTCTAGTTCTGTTCTAGTTCTGTTCTAGTTCTGTTCTAGTTCTGTTCTAGTTCTGTTCTAGTTCTGTTCTAGTTCTGTTCTAGTTCTGTTCTAGTTCTGTTCTAGTTCTGTTCTAGTTGTGTTCTAGTTCTGTTCTAGTTCTGTTCTAGTTCTGTGCTATTTCTGTTCTAGTTCTGCTCTTGTTCTGTTGTAGCTCAATTTTGGTTCAGTTCTGCGTTTCTTTAAGTTAAATTCTAGTTCAGTGAAATTTTTGTTTAGTTCCAGTACTGTTCTTGTTTTGCTTTAGTTGAGTTTTAGTTTTATTCTAGGTCTATTGTTCTTTTATTTATATTGGCAAAAATGTTTTGTAACTTTTGCTGCATGCCACGTCCGAAACTACACGTATTTTTATATTATTACAAAGAATTTTGTCATTCCTTCTACAAGTACAAATGTTGCATTATTCAAATAGGTTTTTAGTTTTATAGGCTTTACAAAGTAAAATTACTAAAATACAAAAAAAAAAACGAACAGAGTGAAGCAACAATCCATGTCGGCTGTCATTCTAAGATGTGAACTCATTTGTACAGGAAATGCTTAGAGGATACCTGGCAACTAAACAATAAATGTTAGGGCATCAAGAGTACAACAAGAACAAATGCCTTTATAATGAAGCTTGAAATAAAACATAATACTCTGGAACAACATCATCACGGTCATCAACAGCAACATCAGTAGCTGTGCATCAGCACCAGCCAGTTAGTCCGCCAGCTGTAGCAAACAACAGCAAATTCATTTTGGCCAAGCGACCAATGGCCAACACTTCTTCTTGATCATACCAGGGTTGCAAAATGAGAACATCAAAATTGTACTTTTTCGGCCACAATTGTAACAAAAAGTAAATCTTTTTTTAATTTAAATAAAAGCAGCAAAAAAACATAAACATAACATAAGATTGTATATAAAAATTAATTTTTGTAATATATAAATTATAATTTGTATTTAAAAACACATTTATAAATACTTTAAAGGGATGTATATGTATCCAGTGTGACCAGATCTAAAAAAAATTTACAGCAAAATCTGGCATCAGACATGGCTAAAAAATGCAAAAAATTTTTTTAAAAAATGCTAAAAATAATGCTAAAATTCTTTAAAAATTTAATACCAGTATGAAATTTAATTCGAAGCAAAATTCATTTCAGTGACTTATTTTTGAACGAAATTGAAATAAATGGTTTTATTTAAACAAGTGGATAGATTTTGGTAAAGCATCTGATATGAAGTACTGGTAGTTGAGATCAAATTTTAAATTTAGGGGCCCGCAAACAGGTGATACATGCTAAGATTAAACGATTTATTTCTATGATATACAAATTTGTTTGGATCATTTTATTTCGTATAGTTTAAGAAAAGTTGGAGCTTTTTAATTATTTTTTTTTCAACAGTTTAGACCAAACAATTTTTGCAATTCCTTGTTCTTTTATATCAAAGGACAAATAATATTCCCTGAATATTCTATTTTTTAACAAGATATGTAAGATGTTTCTTAACATAAGAATTATCACTTTTCATACGAAATTATTTTAGCTACAACTATTTTAAGTCAAAACGTATTATAATTTATAAAAAATTTAAGCAAAATCAATAGAAATATTCGTCCAAATTTTTAAAATAAATAATGCTAAAAAAAGCTAAAAACATTTTCGAAAAATGCCAAGGGCTAAATTAAGATTTTGCAGCAAAATAAAAATTTTTAATGCTAAATTTAGCTGCAAAAATGCCAAAATGGCCACACTGTATGAATCTCTAAAAAAAACAACACTACGGTACAGGTACATATGAACACGTAAAATAATGTACAAGACCAGAAACTGTAGGCACACAAAGGCTATTTCGTTCATTCATTTTAAAAATATTTTGGAATAAAAAAATCTTATAATATGCCTCCTACAGTTCTTGAAAGTCCCGGAAACATCAATTCGTTTAATTAACTTTTCATTTCAGAAACTTTATTCCAAAAGTGGCATATGTGTACTTTAATTTTTTTAATTTTTAATATTTCTATATCTGTCAGGGATCTAAACTCTGAATTAATTGAGTCAAAGTTTCCTTATCATAATCTGCTTTTACTCTCAGCATGCCGAAAAATTTTTAAAATTATTTTTGGCGATTTCTTTGAAATTATTCACCACATCACGTACAACATCATTTGTGGAAATACAAATTTCTACTTCTGTTCCACAGTATATTTATTCAAAAGGAGGATGCTTTTCCTTAAGGCCTATATTTGATATTTCATATTTGTCTAGGATTTTTTTTTTAAATTACGGCCCATTTGAGGAAATAAAGAATTAAGTCGTTTCAGGAAAATATGCATTTACGATTTTAAATAAATATTAAAGAAAACTAGTTAGAGTGCTTTATTCGGCTGTGCCGAATCTTTGATACCCTCCACCGACAGGAGTGGGCTCTATACACATAAAAAAATTTTGCCCCAATTAAAGCATTAATCAAAAATAAAATCAGTTTTAATTAAAAATTTAATCAAATTAATTAAACGTTTAATCGAGTGAATTAAACGTTTAATTGTAACTATAAATTTGTTTACTGGTGCAAATTAATAGAAACAATTATACTTTTAATTCACTTGATTAAACGTTTAATTCGCTTGATAAAACGTTTAATTCACTTGATTAAATTTTTAATTAAAACTGATTTTATTTTTGATTAATGCTTTAATTGGGGCAACATCTTCGAAAAATTTTTTCTGTGTATGATAAATACATATATATTATTAACTAAGCTTCACAAAAACGAACGTCAGCATTAAAATTGGTTGCGGTTTAGACCTGAATTAAATTATTGACCGACAATAAGAAAATTTTATGCGTTTCTTGTTAGAACTTTGAACTGGCTTGAGTAAAATATCATGATTCGTAACAGTTTTAGCCACACTAAAATGATTTTTTGGAGGGTAATACGTATTGGACGTATGGTAAATTATGGACCAATCATCCCAAAATTCTGAAGACTGATTTCTGGTATTACAAAAAATAAATTAGAATAAATTTCAATACAGCAGTGTAATTAGTTTTAGCGTTAACAGTAAATTTCACATATTTGCATGATATTTTTTCTGGCCATATGAATTTAAGTAAAAAATTTCACCGCAATATCTATATCTGTGATGGTTTTCGGTGAATTTAATTATTATCCCAAAGTGGGATTTATTTCGTTTTAGGCGCAATAAACTGTTTTCCGAGAGTAGGGTTTATATGGGGCCTATGTTAAATTATGGACAAATCTTCACGAAATTAGGTAGTGTGAGTTCTCGTCGTATAAAACTGTGACGTACCGAATTTCAATTTGATAGCATTATTTATTGCGGTTTTAGGCGTACTAAACTGTTTTCTGGGAGTAGGGTTTATATGGGGCATAGTGTAAATTTTGGAACGATCATCAAAAAATTTTACAGTGTGATTTCTGGTCCTATAAAACTGTGACGTACCAAACTTGAATATGCTAGCGTTATTTATTGCGGTTTTAGGCGTACTAAACTGTTTTCCGCGAGAAGGGTTTATATGGAGCCTATGGTTAATTATGATCCGATGTTCACGAAATTTAACAGTATGATTTGCAGTCGCATAAAGCGAATTTAATGTCATTTCGTGCATTATTCCATCATTTATGTTTTTGTATCAAAATTATCAATTTTTTTAGGGTGGTGGTTCCACATTTTGATTCATAGTTCTGATCCTACTGAACCGATGTTGCTGGATTTCAATCCCAAACTGCTTAGGATAACTTCAAGCAATTTGAGACCAAGTTTGTTCTTTTCTTTTGCGTTTTTCGAAAGTGAGCGTGTTTTCAACAGACGGACAGACAGACGGACATGGCTAAATCGACTTAGAATTACTCAAGGAGCCAGATAATATATACGCTTTATGGGGTCTTAGATGTATTATAAAAAAGTTTCAAACGGAATGACAAACTTAGTATACCCTCATTCACCACAGTAGTGGTGGAGTGTATAACAAAATAAAATTTTGTAAAGTGGGTTCGAAAAACCTGATGCAGAGGAATCATAATTTCAAAATTTTATTGTTGAAATTGTATAAAGTCTTCTCTTAGACTAGAAGTATTACAAAAGAGGAAATTTATTTCCCTATAAGTTTGTCAATATCGTCGGGAATCGAAAGTTTTGATGCTGCTGCGGAAATTTCAAATGTGGCATAAGCAACCATTTTCAAATAAATGTGGCACCTAGAGTCATACATTTTGAGTGTACACCGTTTGTAGAGCCTGTCATTACAGCACAATTATCAGTCATTATACCAACCATGTTATTTATGGGAACGTTATTGCTTTAGAACCGAGTTTTTGAAGACACTGCAGTCAGAGCATTTCTCATCAAGTACAATAAATAGAACAGTAGTTTTTCTTACAAAACTCAGTTATGTTATTAATATTAAGGGGACCAGTAAAATTTGTTAATTTTTTTGTGTCTTTCGCCTATTTATTAAGATTTTTTGGCGATTTGAGAGTCAGTCACCCCTTCCTTAGTAACGTTATTTAGACGATCTTAAATTTGAAAAAAAAAATGGGTGAATACAAAAACTGAAGCACAAAGAAATAGTTGCAACGATGAGTTGCCACTTTAAATCAAGCAAAACGATGAACTATATAAAAATAAAAAATACATAAACTGAGAAAGTTTGTTAAATGTACCAAATTAGTAATTGGTGTACCATTGTACTTTTTAGGTTCCAATTGTACCAAAAAAGTACAATTGTGCCAACTTTTTCAACCCTGGATCATACCGTTGTTGAGTATAAACATTTGTTAAGCTCGTTTTTCGTATGTGTTTGTGTAGCAGCAACAAACAGAACTATTATTGTTGTAATCTAGCGCTACCGTTGGCATTTTGTCAACCCACGTGTTGTCAGTGAATTTCTTAGTGTGTGTATTATGCTGCTGCTTTTGTGTTGTTATCCTGTATAACAATTTTCTTTGCTTGTTTTTTTTCTCGGCAACTACTATTTGTTTGTATAGTTGTAACACTTGCCTCACTTTGTTGCCGGTGTTCACTTTAATTATGTTAAATGTTTTAAAAATTGGTTTCACTATTCACAACTCTTTCGCTCGCCTCTTTCCTGTCCTGCCATCCTTTCTTACACAGCATGTGTGTTGCTATTTCTTTGTTGTTGTTGTTGGTGCAACATCAACTACCGCCATATTAACGTAGAGCTTTATACACACATACATACATACATAAGTACATACATATGTATGTACATCGGGTTGTCATTTTGTCATGGCAAGGTGGATAATTGGTCATTTGGTATGTGCACACGTGTAAGGTGACTTGTTTGCCTGTCAACATTTTCACAAAATAGTTTAATATGCACAATGTTTCAAGTATTGTACAATATGTATGTGTATGTTTGTGGAGGATATTTTCTACTTTCTGTATTGCATACATGCAACTGCCTTAATAGCTGAATTATAAAGTTCGCTTTAGTGAATTCATTGTTTTGTGGTTGTTCACTACTCGATTCGGTTCTGTCTGTCATTGAATTATTTTGTAAATTAAATGAATTATAGCGTTCAATTGTTCTGAATTTCTTTACCGTCTACAAAGAATTTTTATAATTTTTTTTTTTGTTGCGAACACATTTTTCGTATGCCAGTTTGTTTTTAATACACGTATTCATATGATGCAATTTGGGTTCTGTATGGCTGCCAGTGTGGGAAATAAGTTGTGGTAAGCGAATTAAATTTAAATTTTTATATAGAATGGATTTCATTTTTTAATCTAGTTCAGTTTAAGCTTAGTTCTTGTTCTTGTTCAGTTTAAATCAGTACTAGTTCAGTTATAATTCAGTTCTAGTTCGGTTCTAGTTCAGTTCTAGTTCGGTTCTAGTTCAGTTTTAGTTCAGTTCTAGTTCAGTTCCAGTTCAGTTCCAGTTCAGTTCCAGTTCAGCTCCAGTTCAGTTCTAGTTCAGTTCTAGTTCAGTTCTTGTTCAATTCTAGTTCAGTTTTAGTTCAGTTCTAGTTAATAAAAAAAGAAAAGTTCTAGTTCAGTTCTAATTCAGTTCTAGTTCAGTTCTAGTTCAGTTCTAGTTCAGTTCTAGTTCAGTTCTACTTCAGTTCTAGTTCAGTTCTAGTTCAGTTCTAGTTCAGTTCTAGTTCAGTTCTAGTTCAGTTCTAGTTCATTTCTAGTTCAGTTCAGTTCTAGTTCAGTTCTAGTTCAGTTCTAGTTCAGTTCTAGTTCAGTTCTAGTTCAGTTCTAGTTCAGTTCTAGTTCAGCTCTAGTTCAAGTTCTAGTTCTGTTCTAGTTCAGTTCTAGTTCAGTTCTAGTTCAGTTCTATTTCAGTTCTAGTTCAGTTCTAGTTCAGCTCTAGTTCTAGTACAGTTCTAGTTCATTTCTAGTTCAGTTCTAGTTCAGTTCTACTTCAGTTCTAGTTCAGTTCCAGTTCAGTTCTAGTGCAGTTCTTGTTCAGAGCTAATGCAGTTCCAGTTTATTTATTTAATTCTGGTATTTATAAAATTTCTTCAAGATTTAGAATTAATAAAGATTACTTTTTTAGGTCTAGAGATCTTCACAAATATCAATCTACGCCACACCCTCTTCCAAAAAAGAACGTAATTTATGCTTGATACATTATGGGATAATGCAGAAATTTTTACAATCGTTGTTGTGTTTATATTTAATGCAACTCACTCATCTGCAAATAATAACTTTTTTCCCATAAGGATAACACACAGGTCGTATGTTCGTTCGTTCCTCTCCATACACTTCACAAAAAATCCTTACAAAGATCTACAATTATTATTAACATTGAAAAACAGAGTGAAGTCAAGGTGTTACATATGGGAGGAACACATTATGTTTTGTCTTGGTCCAAAGGGGGTGGTGGTAGTACAACATGTATGCACTTAAAAATGCAAGTAAAATGCATGTTCATTCTACTAAAAATTGCCAAATACATTTGTCATTTCTTTAGCATTTTTTTATTTTTTATTTTTCGTTGACTTCATTCTACTCCAGTGTGGAACAAAAGGATTTTTGTTGAGCGGATTGCACTTGTGCATGTCTAGACGGTAGACAACTTGAAGTTTATGACGTTTTTTGTTGTGTTTTTTTTTCGTTTGTAATTTAACTTCATTTTTATCTACAACCCAGTATATGACAAATTAATAATAAATTAACACCTTACGGGAGTTTCTCATATTGTACACACATACACACGAAGTAGAAGCAAAACATGAGAAAAACAAAGTTGGATTGTTGTTTTATAGAAAAACAATCCCATCCATGTATGAGGACACAAAATGCATGACAATTTTCAAAAGGACCAACAATTGAGGCAAAAATGTCTTTCAGCGAGTGTGAGTTGTGGTGCAGCAAAATAACTTACCATTACAGGTGTGTGTGAGTTGCAATTATCTTCATCATTTGTACTTGTGCTCGTACTCCAGGCACTTTTGTGCCATCATGTCTTTTGTCTAGTCTTAAATTTCACGGCCGTCAATAATTAGAAAATAAAAAGTGACTCGAGTGCTTTAAAGTTTTGCTAACAGACACATTCATGCTGCACACTTGCTTAACCTTGTTGTGGCAGTGCAACTTAATGTCATACACACATACAAGCAGTTGATTTCGTTTGGACTTTCATACGGTCAGATGATGCTAGTCTTTTGACACAACTCCCTTGTGTGTAATTCATCACAATGTCAATGGCATAAGACATGGCACAGCATAAAAGATGGGAGTTTTGTTTGCGTAAGTAGATGGAAAGACGGCATTTACAACATGATAAAGAAAAAGGAATTGAAATAATGTCCTGACTTTGTTTTTTTATTTCTAACTTTTAATGAAAAATTGTCTTGTTAACCCATTGGGGGAGGAGTTTGGAGGTTTTAATTAACCTTTTTTCTTTACTCTTTATTTTGACAAACACACGTCACATGTCGATATTTCAAAACACTGGATATAATTTTTCTTTATGCTATAAACTGGATCTTTCTATTGAACTACATTCGAGCCAGTAACTATCGTATTCTGATAACTCAGACGAACGTGAAGGCAAAGAATACAGCATTGTAACGGTAAAACGAATTCCTGATTAATTTAAATCTGAACCAGATAAAAATGCTAGTTAACCTCGATTTGAGACCAAATGATTATCTTATTGGACTTAGCTGTTAATTTCGAAAACAGAAGAGTGATAAATATATAATACATATTATTTAAATGCTTTAGATTTGTCTCTCCGATAGGACAAAATCTATAAAACCGATATACTACAGACTTATAAAACCACAAAAAGCCCATCATTTTTCCAATATAGCTAACCAAATGCTTGATAGTAAAAATCGTAAACATTTCGATTGATTCAAATCGGAACACGGAGAAAATTTTAAGTCGAAACTGGAGTCAAAATTTGACTTGTCACTAACGAACTTATTGATAAGTATGGCCACGATATGCCAACGCTTGCAAAAAGTTCTTTTCCATCACAAGTTGCCTGCACATTTATAGAGTGGAAGCCTTTTCTACAAATATACTCTTTGATTTGTGGGTTTTTTAATTTTTATATGAGTATAATCAATCACTCCAATTGCAAATGGAAAGCAATAATTTGCTTGCCATTTCACTTGAGCATCTTTTATTTGATCTGCATCTTTCGGGAATTTTATCCACTCGCTTGCTTTGGCAGATATAAGTTTCGCATCTTCCGCAATATATACCATTTTGGAATTCAGGATCTGCACAAAATCTTAAATACAGTCGAATTTTATCAATGTTGCTGAGGGCACCACCACGTGTTTCTTCTGACTCCTTAAAAAAAATAATTAGCCAAGCAGCAGATGCTTCTATAATCAAACCTATGTATTTATCATTTTATTATTAATTATATAAAAAAAAAATTAAAAATTAAGAATACAGACCTGTATAATTTTCTATCCTCACTTGCTAAATTTGTTTAACGCTGTTGATAACATTTTGTATTTCTTTGTGGCACAAAATATTCAGCCATGATTCCTTTTTAGTGTACGCGATTCAACTATAAGGCAGGCTCAACAAAATTTGATCAAGAGCTCACAAAAGAAAGCAAAAGCTTGTTTTTATGCATATGAAAATGAGCACAAGCTCATCTAAATAAGTTCAAACTCAGCAAGACGATATCAAACGTGAGCGGTGAGTAAAAGCAAATACATCAAATTTTATTATGCATACGACAAGCACCTTTTACTCAAAAAATCGAGTCCGAGCTCAAGCTCACGTTTTATGCATGAGACCCATTGTTTAATGGTATAATGACATACAAATATAATTGATGCTTGCTTAAAGACCTCGAGCCTGAAAAAAAGTTATTAATTTAATAAATCTGCTGAATTTTTTTAAAAAAAAATATGTTAAAGACCCGCACTTGTTCAACAATAGTGTATTAACTCAAAACTTGTATTTGCAAAATGGGTACATTGTATTCACATCTACCCGCTGTAAAAATATGGTGCAATTTTGTCTACTTTTTAGGAATTAAACGGTTTGTAAAAAAATTCTTTTTCATATGCCTTCATTGTTAAATAAAAAATGGTTTTGCTTCTACTGAAAATTCTTAAACTGTATTTGTTAAACAAGTGTGATATTTTTTATAAAAAAAAATTTTTTTTTTAATGAATATGTCTTGAGAAGTGATCGCTAGGAATGGCCTGATATAAATCCAAAAAGAAAAAGCTGAAAACTTGAAAGAATTTAAGTAATAAAAGTTCTAAAATTGGGCTAGCCGAAACTGGCCTTTCAGAGTAAAATGCATTCGAATATGTTGAAGAGGGATATTTGGATTATTGTTATTGACTTGTGTCTAATAATTCTTTAAATCAGTATACAGTGCACACGCGATAATATGAACTATTTAAAACCACGCCAGTTCGCTTTTGCAAGATTGTTCATATTTACGAATGGCAACTAATTTCCCCTCAAAAATATTTTCCGTGTCCGCTAACAGTGATCTTTTTGTCTCTCATATTCAAAAACCATTCGGAGAACGCATTTTCAATTTTTGGGTACTCGGAAGGCCGCACGTTTTTCTTTTTCCAGGTCAAATAAACGTATTGTTAGCATTTTTATTTTTTGTCCACATATTGTAGAATATTTCACCACAAATTAGTAAGCTAAATTAGTAACACTGACACCTTTTCCTAAATGTTCTAAATCTTCTAATATTTCTGGTTTTTAAAGTTTAAAACTTATGCTTTTTGTATGCATATTTAAGAACTATTCACGTTCAAATTATGTTAAAAGATGAATAAGGAATTCTAGTTGAATGTAAGCACTAACTAAATCGTGTATGCAAGACATTTTGATTGAGATTTGAAGACAATTTTAAAGCAAGCAGCTAGAAAAACTCCCCAATTATTATACAGTTGAATCAAAATTTATCAACCACCCTGTTGATTTAGCCTTAAACCTGTATACGTAGATAAAATACGTTAAAAATATAATTAAAAGTTGTTCATATTTTAAAGCTTTCGCACAAGTTAATATTTAAGAGTAGTCAATGGAAGAATATAAGTGTTTATATTTTGGGATGTTCATATTATCGCGAGTGCACTGTACATGAATTCCCTAATATATGAACACTCCAAAATATGAACACTTATTTTCTTCCATTGACTACTCTAAAATATGAACTTGTACAAAACCTTTAAAACATAAACAACTTATTTTTGTGTTTTTAACGGATTTCTTCAATGTGGTATTTCTCCAACAAGCAAATTATACGACCGTGTCGTGAAAATTCAGTGAAATGAAACTGAATTTAAGTTTATTTTAACGGATTTTATCTACCTACACAGTGGTCGATCAATATGTCTTATATACTCGTTTTAGTTAGTAAAATCACATTCAGCTGGATTTCCATATTCATCTTTAAATATAATATTAACGGGAAAAGGTGCATTTATTATTTATTTAGCGAATAAATTTGGGGTAAAAAAAAATTTGCAATATGTGGAAGAAAAAACATTAAAAAGGCTACTATTATATTAAATGTGCTAACAATACGTTTATTTGACCCGTAAAACGAAACACGTGTGGCCTCCCGGGTACCCACAAATTGAAAATGTATTACATATACCGATGGTTTTTGAATATGAGAGATAAAAATATAACTTTTAGAGACAGGGCGCTCGCTTGCATCAAATATCTGGAGACAGTAAGATGCGCGGGCCGTTTTAAAGGCGATTGAACGGATGAAAATCACAGATTTTTTCGCAATATAACTTTAAGATTTTTTTCTTTTTCAAAAATAAATTGTTTTTAAAAGCCAATAAATCAAAAATTTTGCATTAGAAACTTTCATTTTTATGGTAAAAACGTTTTTAAAAAGAAATTATATGCCATTCGCATATATGAACAATCTTGCAAAACTGAACTAGCTTGGTTTTAGTTAGTTCATATTATCGCGAGTGCACTGTATTTGAAAACTCTCGATTTTGTTGTTATTTCAGTCTGTCATATGTACATTTCTAATTAAATTTCCCAAAAAAAAAAAAAAAAAAATAAGTACGAGTGCAAAATTCGGCTCTTATATACCCTTCACCATGGTGCGATAAGAACAGAAAATTATGTAAGTATCGTTTTTTAGATATAAATAAATTTTTTCGTACCACGCCCACTTGTCCAATTCTGCCCACATTTTGCAAATTGTCTTGTACTGATAACAAAGATGCTTGTCCTTGTTCGGAAACTTTGGAACTTGTCGATCTCAAGATATACAGAAATCTATAATGTCTTTGTATGGGAAGTGTCCACTGTGCATTTCTCCAATCCGGCCTACATTTTGTCGGATGTTGTATGTTGATTGCCAAGACTTTTGTACGTAGTTTGGAAACTTTGGTTCTTTCCGTTCTTTAGATATACAACAAAAAACAACAACAAGGAATTGTTCTTAGAATTAGGGCCGTCATGGTTTTTTGCTCGTATTTTAGCCATTTATTGACCGATCTGGCTCAATTTCAATAAAAATCGATTCCGGGCCTAGTCGCCACCACTGCTCGGATTTTTCGGAAAACCATTTCAACGGACAGACGGTCATCGGTAAATCAACTTCGCTACTCATAAAGACCCAGATTATATGTAATTCAAAGGGTGTTATAGCAAAATTGGATAAATTACAAATGCAATGACAAACTTATATATACCCTCATACTTTCGGTGAAGGGTATAATAATGTTAAGTATAATTTTAACACAATTTGTATTGGTTTAGTGTAATTGTTTGCATCAAGAATTCTATTAACCAATTAGTTTTTAGTTTCTACTCTAAATAAAAATGTTATGGTCGGTAACCTTTTTTTTTGTTTTTTGTAAAGACTCTTTAACTTGTTTGCTGGGCTATTCAGGGCGAATGCAACATAATAAATGTTTAGTGTTTAAATACAACGTCAGTGTTAGCTTTATTAAGTTTTAAATTATTTCTTTGTTTCTTTCCTTGGCTGTTGAAGTTGTACAATTTCAATGTGGCAGGGTTTGGTGTTTATTTGACAGACATTGCAATTTAAGTGATGCAGCAGAAACAGTCTTTCAACTGCTTTTCTGCTGCATGCAGCATACTAAATGTCAAGTTATCTTTTAGAATAGAATTTACTGCAACTAAAAGGTGAAGAGGATGTGACGTTGGTTGGTTGCTTTGGTTTGGTTCGGTGCATCATGTATGTTTAACATGAATAATTGTCGAAAAGGTTACGCCTTTTAAAAACTATTTATTTCGACATTCCTGCAAGTCTATATTTATTATGCTGCTCAGAAAACAAATTAATAAAATTACAATGAAAAATTATTAAAAATTTTTTTTATATAAATAAAACGAAATGAATAATATTGACTAAATTTGAGGACAATTAGCAAGTGCAAAAAGTTGGGGGCTGCCGCTCTCCGTCTCTCTCTTTTTCACTTGAGGGACATAAACTTCTTTTTTTTTTTTTTTTTTTTTTTTTTTTTGTTAAATTTAAAGTCATCTTAATCACTTAATGTTCATTCATGGTAAGGAATAATTAAAACCAAATTATAATGTGATTTTTTTTTGTTCGTTTACTTCTTGTAACATACCAACACTTCATCATATTCAAAATCAGTGGTAACGATGGAAACCTTAAAAATGCTGAAAAAAAAATATATATTCTCACCTCTTTGCAGACAATCTACGAATGAAACAACTCAATTAAGAAGTTGATGTCAGGCTCAAAGAAGCTTTCCAAAAGAAAAACAAGTTACCGAAACAACAATACAGAAGAAACAAAATAATTTAAAAGCCTTAAGACACTCACTGACTGACTGCCTGACTCTGCACTGCACTGCAACGAGTGAGTACATTTTAACATGAAGCAGTCATGCCAACGAGGAAACAACATCCAACAACGAAACAAAATTATACAATTGCCAAAACACAAAACAGTGTCAAACATACGAAAGAAAGAAAAAAAAGCCGGTTAAAATACAACAAACAAACATCCCAGCCGAGATGAAGTGAATGAAGCAGGAGAAAAACACCAAAAATACGAAAAGGAAAAAAAAACAGACTACAAGTGTGACTTGCAAATATGCAATCAAGCTCAAAGGATGATGAGACAGACAACCGTCTTTTGCTATAAAAAGAAATCTGAAAACACTCTTTTTCTCGTTTAAAGCTTTTAAGGAGGGGGGCAAAGAAAATCATGAAGAAAAAATTGGCTAAAAAAATGCAAAATTCAAAAATGTGAAAACTAAAAAACACTGCATAAAATTACGGCTACAACGATGCTGCTGCATACAGTTTATATAAAGTCATGATTCAATATAACAAAAAAAAAAAAAAAAAAAAAAAAAAAATAAAGCAAAAAAATTTAAAAAAAAGACTGCAAATCTAAATGCAGCCAATGAAGAACTCAAGTGTTTGATTAAACAACATTTTGATTCCCAGTTTGGTCATTCTTAATGAAATCAAAACCAAAAAAAAAAAACTGGTGATTATTTTTAAGCAAAAATGTTTTAAAATTAGCTGAATTTGGGTTTCACATATTAAGCACAAGTATTTCAGTATTGCCACTTGAATTTAGAATTATAAATAAAGAGAAAGGAAGATTCGTAACCCACATTAATTAAGAAGAATAGTTAACTCGAAGAATTTGTTAGTGGTTATACCCAAGATAAATAAATATGAAGAAGGCCATACGCACCGCGACCCAGAAGATCTTCTGTGCAGCCTGTGTATATCACCATGTCAGGTTTAGGCTGCGTATAAAGCTTGGGCCCATAATTAAGCCAAGTCTAAACGTTTCTAAGATTCACAATTTTTTTTATAAGAAAAATATGGATTTTATAAGAGCCGGCAGCCCAGTTATAAGTAAGCTTAACGATAGAGACAGATGATGGCCAATCAGAGGCCTCTAATAATGCAAGAAAGCGATCAAGGCTTTTTTGCATTTTTGAGGTCTTTTTGTCTCTTCTCGTCTTCTTTGCACTTCATTAATTCGACATGGTTCTATTATCTTACCTTTCAGGTTTTCAGGAGTAAGTGAAATGGTAGTTTTAAAAGTGTAATAAAAAAAATTATAAAAATTTGTACCAATGCAGTCCATTCATTGAAAAGAGGTACCGCTTTCCAACTCATTAGAGATTCACTTAAAATAAAACGAAATCCATCATTAAGCATCTCGATACTTACAGGACCTAATATTTCATTTGGAAATATTACTAAAATAATGAAGGATAGAGGTCAATGAACTAAATTGTATAAATAAAACATGCAGTTTGCTTGGGGAGTTTTGCCTCCATATTGAAATCAATACCCAAATAATACCTAAATTTTTGCTTATATAAAATATCTCGATGCACATATAGATCGACTCAAATTATTGGAAGAAATTCTGTTCTTGTTCTGAGTTGCAAATTTCTACTTTGCAACTATATCTTAAACCCAACCGGGTGCTGACATAAAAGTTGTTCGATTATTTATTTACAAGGATCTCAACATGCCATAAGCGGGACTTATACGAATAGAAGAGCACTTAACACATACATACTTATGTGAAACAAAAACGTAATGAGGACATAAACGAAAGAATTAGGATATGATTTGTTATTGTTAATTCATATTTAACATAAAAAGATTTTAAAAATAAGCATTGAAAAAGAATTTACTTAGGCTGGGTTTGTAAGATCTAAGTTAAACTAGGCTTAGTTAATCTGAAAACAGATTTGTGCCGCCATTACCAAGTTTGTATGTATACAAAAGTTTGACGGAACAACTTATTTTTGCTTAAAATGTTGGCTTTTAATCTTAAATATATAAAAACGTTATGTGCCGTGTATGTGCTCCTAAAACTCAAGAACCTCTGGACCGATTGACACCAAACTTGGACAATAAATTATCTTAGTCGGGAGCTAGGTTTTTCTTAAGTTTAATCCCGATAGGTGGCGCCGTACCATAATTTTTTTTATTTATGGTACGATTTGGCTGATATTTACAAAATATATTTATTAACCCTCTGCGACTGACGTGGTTGTCTAGCAGACACCAATGAAAGAAAAAAGGGATATTCTCTGTTCTTTTTCAAACATTGGCTCTCACGCATTCAGTACCTTCTTTATAAGTTTACGTTGCCCCGACGAACGTGATCAAATATTGTGTACGCGTCGCGCAGAGCAGAAAAGTGTCTCAAGGCAACCACGTCAGTATTAATGTACGTGTCTAAGAAACAACCACATCAATATTTTTGTTATATTTTTGTAGTGTCTCATAGACAACACGTCAATAAAATTGTTTCAATATTTTATATCCCTTATTGTTTTTATTTTGATGGGTCCCTCTAATACAAAAAAAACATTGTTTATTGTTCTAAGAGAACATCATCTGGAACTTTTGAAGACCGATAAGAGCATA
Organism: Pollenia amentaria; assembly: GCA_943735925.1. NCBI lineage: Eukaryota > Metazoa > Arthropoda > Insecta > Diptera > Polleniidae > Pollenia > Pollenia amentaria. The sequence continues at coordinate 201,331,899 of OX031009.1, read as the reverse complement.
TTCAGAGCTTTGGATCAATTTTTATTTTGTTTTTTGTATAGATGTAAGTTTCTTAGGGCCATTTTGTGCCATGCCATTAAATATGGTTTAAGATTTATTGTCGTTTTGTCCCCAAAAATAAATTACAGCAAATAACAAGCTATATTAATCTAATATAAATAATAATTTCAGAAGGTTTACAATACAGAACTTGGAAAATATAAGCCATCAAAATGGTGTCTAGCGTACTACAACGTCATTGGAATTGTTATTGCAAATTCACGTCAGGCGCAAAGGGTTTAACAAAAATAAGTTTCCTGATAAAGTTTTGGCCCGGTAAATAGCGCTGCGGTCAAGTTATTAAAAAATTCTCCAGTATTTAATTTTTTATTTTTATTTAGAAACTCTTGAGCAGCTCGGGAATAATAAAAAAAAAATAAAAAAATATTAGTATTTCGCTGGAAAAATCCAACAAAGTTTAAATTTAATCCACACCTCAAAAACTTATGTGCTGTTTCTAGGTGACAGGCAATTGATTGTGTAGTAAAATTTATATAAAAATCACTCGTATTTTTGATTGCTTTTCATATCAATTTTACTACACAATCAATTGCTTGTCACCTAGAAACAGCATATAAGTCCATAAAGTTACGTAGGGTGACGCTGAAGTAACGTTATGATTTATATAATGAATAACTTCTTTCTTTCTTCTTATTAAAATTTTGTTTATAGTGTTTTAATAATAATATCTTTCAAATAGTGTCATTTCCAGTAACTTTACTTAGAATTTCAAATACCAGCGCCCTCACTTCTTTTCGGATAATCGCCGCAAGGTGTTGAATGGTTTTTGGCTTATTGGCACCTTGCAATTGAGGTAACGCCAAATTAAATAATCAGCAGCCGTTGAGTCGGGCGAACGCCAGGTAAAATCAAAAAACTAAAAATTATTCGATCGCCAAAATTTCGGACAGGAGAACAATTGTTGGACAAGCTTTGTTTTCCATATTGTTGGAATCACAATTTGGGGATTTTTTTCTACCTTGGGTCTTTAAAAATTTTCAAATCATTGCCCGGTATTGAATATTATTAACATCAACCGCAAATTTTTCGTCCTTTTCAAAAAAAATTTGGTAAAAAAAAGACATTTATTTTTGGATGCCTCATATTCTGCAGTTTTGTTTATTTACGTGACCCTTCAGGTGAAAATGGGCCTCATCACTTATTATCCGATTTAATCTTTGCGTCTGAATCAGTGATGTCAGATGGAATTTTTAAAATTCCCTACGTTTTGATAAAAAAAACTCCCCACATTTCCCTGCAACAGCAAATTTTTCCCCCTACAATTTTCCCTACCTTATATTAGTAATAGGTAAACTCAAAAATTATACATACATAATTTTATATAGTATATTTTATTTACACTCAACACAAAACAAAAACATAAATTTCAAATAAATTTCAGGTAGCTTAAAGTAAAAAACAAAAAAAAATAATAATATAACATAACATAAAAAGCTTGTACAGTTTAACATTTTTGATTGTAAGTGAGAATAAAGAATACATATGGAATCTAAAACCTCGTGACTCAGTTTATCTCTTTTTTTCGCGCGGTTGTCAGTAACAATTGAAAATGTCCTCTCAGCATCTGCATTGGTAAACTCAGTAAAAATTTAGATAATTTTGAGTGGCAAGGGAATACTAATTCATTGAAATTCTTAGTCTTTGACCAAAATGGTTCCTAATCCATCTTTGAAATATAATTTATTGCTTGTTCTGAAAAATTATATTCTAGGGTTAGCCATTAATGAGTAAGTAGTAATCTGTGGTATATTTTACCGTGTGCAAGTTAGTCCCCTTCCAGACTAGGCAAGTTAAGCTAAGGTCGCGGTAAGGGGAAAAATTGAGTACAGACTTTGTTATACTCGGCAAGTTACTTGCGCAACTAACTTGCCGAGTCTGAGTTATAAAAGTATTGAGTACTTGGGTACTTAATACTCAAAAATAAATATTTAATAACAAAGTAGCCATATTGTAATTATTGAGGCGATATGCTTTTATACCACAGATTAGATTATATTTAAATTTACATACAAAGGAAAAATTCCCTACATTTGTAGGAAAATAAAAAATTTTTATTTTTTTCCCTACAGTCTGCTTTTTGAAGAAAAATCCCTACAATTAGGGAATTTTTCCTACATCTGTCATCACTGGTCTGAATAATCGTATGCTGACTTTAACAATAAAATTAAACAACTTTGATTCTTTGTTCTGTACTGAGGCTTTCCATCATAAATTTTTCAAAATTAATTCTAAAAAACACAAAAAAAAAATGTAAATAAAGAATTTATTTACTTATTAAATCAAAACGTTACTTACTCGCCATCCTGTGCAAGTATTTGTGTAAGTTGTGCTCGACTTTCTTGTAATGCACTTTTGTGTTAACATTTTTTACAAAATATAAGTCTGGGTTCACACTATGAAAGTTTTCTTAAGAAAGTCTGAGTTTATTGGTGAAAGGAGAGAGAATAATAGCATGTTCTCTTCCCCTCTCACCAATAAACTCAGACTTTCTTACAGCCGTACCTAAAGGCTGAGTTATGCTAGGAACACAACTGGGGCGAACGACGAATTTTTGGCCGCGAATATTCGTCGCCAAAAACAAAAGACGTTTGTGTATATGAAAATGCACACAATCAGGGCGCCGGCGAAGATTCGCCAGACGCGGCGAACTTTAAATTGATTGAATTCTATTTCATACGCCGGCGAACGACGAACAAATCAGTACTAGGTGACCATGTTTGGTTTTAGTTAAGAAGTAGTTTAGTAAATAAAGTTTCTTTTTACTTTAATAATTGTTTTTTTTTTTATTGTATAACACATAAAATAAGTATACAAAGTATTTTGCTATAAAAATAGTTTTTAGTTGTGTTTTTGATTATGTTTTTATTTTTAAGCATTATTTTTTTGAATATGGTCACACTATTTCTCTCTCTTTGCAAAAACAATGATCAACTTTCTCAATTATAAAAGCTGCCAGCTATTCGTCGCTTCATTCGACGAATTTACTCAGCGAATTTTTACGGAAAAATTCGTCGTGTTGGGCGAAATTCGTCGTTCGTCCCAGTTGTGCTCCTAACATTAGGCGAACGTTTCTGTTCCCGTAACTTACTGTAACGGACTGCTTGCACGTTGGTGCACTTATAGAACATCTAAAAACTTGTCATATGTTTTCCACATACATAAACATAAAAGCAATAGTATACATAAAACAACACACACAGTGATGGGAAATCAAAAGGTTTAAATGTTGACCGCTGTGCAGAAAAAGTACCAAATAATTAAAATGGTATTAAAACAGTATTTAGCGTATGTAAAAAAACATTAATAATTTAATATCTGATATTTATATTATAGATTTACAATGAACAAGTATGTATTTTAACATATACATACACATTTACATGTATTAATTTGTAAATGTGCATACACAAAACAATATTTTGTAACCAGTTAAAGCCTTTTATATATTTCTCATTTCTATTGTGTGTGCATATGGATTTGTTTATTTTGTACATCTAAGCCTATGTTTATTTATATATATGGAAATATGTAGTATTGTAAATCGTTTTGTCGAAAGTCCATAGATATACTGGAAAAAAGTACCAAAAAAAGTGCGAAAATACCCGCATTCAATTTAATATGCAAGCAGGCCATCACTGCTTTACAACTGTCACATAAAGACGGCATGAAATTCTAATTTATACAGATTAAAACGTTCCGTTACGTGACATTTAAATTCGGTAAGCATTTACATTGTAAGCAAATAACAAAACGTACCAAACGTTTCGTTAGGGGACGTGGACGTTCGGCTTACTCTACCTTTATACAGGTTGAGACGTTCCGTCAACGTGACATTTAAATTCGTTAAGCATTTACATTGTAGGCAAATAACAAAACGGACCAGACGTTTCGTTAGAGGACGTGGACGTTCGGCTAACTCTACCTTAAGCCAGACCGGAACGTTTTCTTCCGCGTAGCTTTTACGCTGATGTGCCATACATAAACAAGAGCGTGACCGTTGTGTCATAAACGGTAGTGTTAACTTTCGTGCTTACTAAACCCTCAAAAAGAATAAGATATGAAATTAAAACTGCTAGTTTGACCTAAAAATAGCTAATTTTCCATTACTTATAATCAAATGATAAAAGCATGGTTGTCAAAACGACAAATACAGCAACCCTGCTTTTTTTAACGCGCTGTCAAAATTTGATTTTCCAAGCGTTGGCGCAGCGCAATTTAGAGATGCTTCATACAAATTGTACGGGCATAAGGATTTTTGACAGCTAGAAAACGCGTTCCGCTATAGTTTAGGTATGGCGGTAAAGACAACTTTCATAGTTTATTGGTGAGAGAGGAGAGAATAGCAACATGTTCTCTTCCCCTCTCACCAATAAACTCAGACTTTCTGAAAGAAAACTTTTATTATGTGATCCCAGACTAAGAAGATGCATTTTAATATAACGTTACTTTAATTAGACAAACGAAAATATTAATACAGGGTGGCTCAAAATAACCGAAGGAGTTTGAGTTTATTATAACTTTTTATTAAAGACATAATTATTAATTTTTTTAAATGCTGTATATAAATGGAGAATGTTTTTAATTAAATTATGAATAATTATGAACTAGAAAATGGTGGCCCTTTTCTGCTTCGCACATACGTTCTCTTTTTAACAAATGTATTTGCCATAACTTTTCGCAAAATTTCGCTAGTGATCATTTTTGTTCGATTGTAAGTTATTTCTACTTAACTCCCCAAGTCTTCTTCACAAAATGCTGAAAGAAACCAAAGAAAAAATAAAAATTGAAAATAATATAAGAAATTCAAACCTCTTTGGTCTTATTGGACCACCCTATATATCAAGCTGCGCAAATATCCTAAAAACATTATCTTACATTAATTAAACAAAAAGTTGCTACATCAATTAAAAACGTCAAGTTTCTGAAATTAATGTTATTAAAAAGCAGTATTTTGCTACAAGCATTTAGTTTTTTTAAAACAATTTTTTCCTTAAACTCAAGAAATATTTATTATGTCTAAAATTTACTGTTCGTTTCCCATTCAGCCGGTGTTCATGTGTCCAAATTGTGATTAACCAAAAAAAAAAAAAGAAAAACATAATCATTTGATGTAAAATTTCATGGATATTTTTTATGCTTTTCTAAATAAATTATTCAAAGCAATAGATCATTTTATAAATTATGTGGCAATGGCTTAAATGAATAATAAAAAAATTCATACATGCACTTGGTATTTCATTATTTGTGGCATAATTTTGTTTTTATAACCACACACCACAATAGTGGAGAGGGTATTAGGTGTTTGTGCTGATGTATGTAACACGTAAAAAGGTTGGTTTTAGACCAACCTTTTATTATATTGAACGACTCAGAATCACTTGCTGAGTCGATCTGACGATGTACGTCCAGCTGGCTGGCTGGTTGTATGTTAATGTTAATTTGTGCGCCAGATACAGGGGGCTAATTCTGTCAAGCGTGATCGAACATTTTTCGATTCGAAAGCAATTTCTAATTCTTTCAATCGATACTGAACGAATCGAAATTTTTTTTTTTTTTCAGTACAGCGAAAAATCAAATTTTTGCTTCACAACACTAAAAAAATTATTTCTATTCGTTCAGTATCGACTGAAAGAATTGGAAATAATATTTCTTTCGAATCGAAAAAGTATTCGATAACGACGTCAGAATTAGACCCCAGGTCTTAATTTTTAAAAGAAAATTTGATAGAATTTGGTACATACACTTTAATTGCCAAAGGGCAAAGTCTATTGAAAATGGTGAGAATCGGTTCATAATTTCCCGTGGCTCCCACTCAAACTTCTTTCTGTAATATAATTTTTTAAGTACAATCTAAGTCATTTTACCAAACTTTAATTGAAATCGGTCCATATTTTACCATAGCTCCCATACAAACACCGCTCCCGAAAACAGCTTTTAATGCCTAAAAGTTGGTGACAATAACTTTTACGAAAGATTTATGTCATGACAAAATTTTGTGCTGGTAAGTCCAAAATTAGCCATAGCTCCCAGAAAGATGAAGATACCTACACTGATAGAAAAGGCGTCATAACGCTGATGTATTTTGACATCAGTACTATGACAAGTGTGACAAGTTTTTTTCAGTATTTATTTATTGAATCTTTATTTATGAACTAACAATAATTAATCAAATCTTATCCTAATATTTACCTGCCAGTGCCAGACAAAAAAGATTTAGTCATCACGGTTTCTGTTCACATATGTAGGTATTTATCGCTCATCTGATTGGGTGAGTGCTGCAGTGTCTCTTCTCCTTAAGCATGTGTGGCCGCCATAATTTAAAATAATTCGAGCTAATGGATTTGGGTGCAGTTCCAGCCCTTTCAAATATTTTACTGCATATTTCATTATCATACTTTTTACTAATGACACATTGAGATCCTTGTGGATATTTGAGTTTTTGATGTACCAGGGAGCGGCTGTAATTATTCGAAGAAGTTTTTTTTGGCGCCTTTGAATTGTTTCGATGTTAGAGGCAGTGCCCCATAACTGAATACCGTAGCACTAAATTGACTTTAAGATAGAGTTGAAAAGTAGAAGTTTGCAATCGAGACTAAGAACAGAATTTCTTCCAATAAGCCAATTAATTTGAATTGCTTATAGTTTCATTTGAGTTAATTAAGCTTCTATATGCCATTTCCACGTTAAACGCCGATCTAGATGTATACCGAGATATTTTACATGCGAGTGTTGGGGTATTATGTAATTATTGATTTTAATGGGGGGTGGGGGCGTGTTTCCCGACGCAATGTGAATGTTATATGTGCGCATTTTTGCTCATTGATCTTTATCCTTCATTGTTTTAACCACCTTTCCAGTTTAAATATATGATGCTGTAAGAACCGAGATGCTTCTTGACAGTTTTCATGTACGCATATAAAAGCTGTATCGTCCGCAAATGTTGAGGTTTGTGTGTAGCTGTTTGTTGGCATGTCCGAAGTATAAATTTAGTATAATACAGGGCCCAGGATGCTACCTTGTGGGACTCCAGCCTTCTTTAATAATAAATTGACGACCGACTAAGTAGCTTTCTAACAGCAAGTATGACAAGTGTCTTCGTTCTTGACCCCATGACACTTTACATCCCTGTGATGTCAGCCTTAACATTTGCCAAATTGTCATCAGGGTCAACAATTTAAATTATGTCATCAATGGGATGACACATTGGCAATCACAGTAATGACCAATCAGAGTCGGTTTTTTAAAGCATGTCATCAGTGCGATGACAAACTGTCATCAAATTGTTGAATCGCGCCCTTTGTACACAGAAGAACTCTCAATTAAAAGACACCGGCAGCATGACCAATATGGTTTTCATAATAATTCTACTTGAAAAATTTGATGTATTTAAATAAATAATTTAAGAAAATAGAATATGGGAATTTTTGCTTCTAATTTTACTTTTTAAACATGAAATTATGTTAATAATATATTATGACTTTATATATTATGTCATCGCACTGACTACAGTTTGTCATCGCACTGATGACAGTTTGTCATTGCACTGATGACAGTTTGTCATTGCACTAATGACAGTTTTTCATTGCACTAATGACAGTTTGTCATTGCACTGATAACAGTTTGTCATCACATTGATGACATGGTGTATTATGTAATCGTACTGATGACAGTTTGTCTGTATTGATGTCAAAATACATTAGCGCTATGACGCCTTTTCTATCAGTGTACACAAAATGTGGCGTCGAGTTGATGTCACTGTAGTAATAGAATAGATGACGCATAAAATATGACAAAATTTTAGGATGACGTTTGTCATTGGATAGATGTCACTTTTTGCTAATGATGATATTTGTAATAACATTGATGTCACAATTCTGATGTCAGAACATTATCAATATGAAGACGCATTTTTCTGTGAGTGTAAATAAAAATTGGCACAAACAACTTTTACATGAATCTTAAACTCATAATGTGATTTTATTATGGCGGGTCAATGATTGCCTACGGGAGAACCAAATAGGTTGCACTCTCGAAATTTGGTCTTTATATACTGGGATGTGGTGCATCAAATAGTCGATATTGACCGGCTATACTTTCTTAATTGTTTTTTTTTTTGTAATTTGTTTTTATATTTTATTATTATTTATATATTTATTTTTGACCAGATAATAGGAAACGTTTAATCAACTTTCATTTTGAAATATGTGGTATAAATTAATATAAAGTATGAGTATGGGTGTGTGTGTGTGTTTTCGGAAAATTATAAAATAAAATAAATATATTTTCATTTGAAATTTTTCAGTTTTTTTTCTGTTGTGTTTTATTTGCGGCTTAAAACCCCTGACTGTTATACAGTTTTTTTTCTGTTTTTCGTTATTTTACTGCTGGCTTTTTAATAAATATTGAAGGGTAAAAGATAAATCGAGTTAATCGAGAATGAAACATAACAACAGCAACAAAAAAATCATTAAAAAACAGGCCAAGTGAGTTTTTGGTTGCAGCAGCAACAGCAGCAACATATCGGCCGTTTTACAAACCAAAATTGGATTTAAATGTTGTTATTGTTTTGTTGCATTGCATATGTTGAACATGACTTTTTTCGGTGGTTCAATTCTACCGTAAAATTGAGTTGTTCATAAAACGCAGCAGGGTGTAGAGCGTCAACAATTTTTAGCATGCGAGACTGATTAGTTGTATTGACATGCACCATATTCAGAAAGGATAAGAACAAACAAAATACCCCTGCTAAATTCAAATTTTAAATTCTCCTATAATAAAAGTTTATTTTGCAAACATTTTATATAATTAAAAATTTTAAAATTTTTGATAACCATTTACAGATTTTCTACCTTATTTTAAACAGCCCTCGTATTCATCTAAAAACACTTACCTACTAACTGGATTCTTATTCCCCAAGCATAAAAAACTAAAACTTTGTATAGGAACATAAAAATCTTTGAGAATAATATTTGGTATATAAAATGATTATCATACTTACGTTCGCATTAAAATCATAAATTGCCAATATTTGACGCCGCTATCGGCCAGAGTCACACCAGTAAAAGAGAGCGAAAAAATTTTGTACGAACGAACTACTACTGTCATAATTTATAGCTCTAAATGTATAAATAAAATATACGATATTTGTGTACATTCTACTGCAAGAAAAAAAAAAGCGAACAAAACAACAAGTCAACCAAATCGGAAAAAACCACAAAGTCTATGAAAGTTGGCAAGAAAAACATGTATTAAGAGTCAAACCAATCGCAGGACATGCTACAATTGACTAAAACTATTGGTGAGAAATTTTATTTTCTTCTGAATTTTTCCAGTTTTTCTTAAAATATTTATTTATTTTTCTTGAAAATCCAATTTTTTGAACAATTTGATTTTGGTGGAATATCAGCATATTCTTTGAAAAATTCTCTGAAAAAAATTAGTTTTCATTTTATGGGAAATGTGATTTTTAGTAAAACAAATGTTATTTTTAGTACAAAATAGGAGTTTTTTAAGGTGGAGTTCTAAAAAGATTTAATTTTTTAACAAGTTTGGGCTTTAGTAAAAATATATGAGTTTTAGTAATGGTGTTTTCTTTTTTACAAAAAAATGTGACATTCTTTTTAAAAAATGTGACATTTGATTTCAAAAATATGACATTTTATTTAAAAAATGTGCCATTTTATTTAAAAAATGTGCCATTTTATTTAAAAAATGTGACATTTTATTTAAAAAAATGCAATTTGGTGTTCGTTTCTTAAAATGTTTTTCTCTCTGATGTTATGTTATTTTGTTTAAAGCATTCTCCTCTACTTGTGACTTAATGCATTACACTTTTCGCCCCGTATAAATCGACAGTGTTTAGATAGTGGCCAGTGAAATAGGAGACTTAGGTTTATATGTGGTGCTATTTTTATAACAGCTACAAGTGCCTCAAAGATCTACAAAACTACGCGAAACTTATAAAATTTCGGAAATGTTTGCAAATATTCGCGAAAAGTTTTAACGTTTCCAACAAGCCCTAAAATTTATTTATAGTCCCTAAACTATAAGGAAAGGCAAAATGGAAATTCGATTGCCGACAACAGCATGATACTCGTAGTAAAGTCTTATATTTATTAAAAATCGTTAAAGCTTTCAAGAATCAGAAAACTTACAGGTAAAAATCGCTCCTATCGCTTCTATAACTAAATGAGATATAATAATGAAACTTTTTGTCAGGTGCTAAAACAAGGAATTCCACTTGTTCCTAACTTGTGTTTTGTTCTCATCATTTAACCAATAGCATGTGATGCATGCAGCTTTTCAGAAGGTGATATTTTTTTTTGTAGAAAAGAAAACACCATTAAAAAGCAATGTGTTTACTGAAAATTTAATTTTTCCTCAAAATTAAATTTTTCATAAAAATCCAATATATTCCTATATGATAGGAAAGTTCAAATTGATCAATACTTGAATCAGTTTTCCGACATTTACTTCATATATGTGACCTTCTCCGAGAAAAGGGACCTAGTGTGTGAAAATAAAGTTTTGAGAAAAACGCATTTAAAGTTTCATAACGCATTTACACTATGAACACACCTTCAGTTGGGAGATGCGATTTGGTATGGTTAGTTATGATTGGGTGCCGACTTTGGTGACGTCTTGCCTATGTAGTGACGTATTTATCGCTTTTAGTGTGACAATATCTTTGCTATTGTTGCTGGTCTGTTTATTATGATCTTGATACTTGATTCTTAAGCCGCAACCAGTGACCGCCGGTTGAAGTCAAAGCGCCGAAAAAAGAAAAAAACTGAAATTGCCCAACAAAAGAAAATCGAAGTACGAGATCACAAAACACCGAAAAAAAGTCCAAGCTCCAAAAAAATTCGAAGACTGACGAAAAAAAACAATTTAAAACCAAAAAATCAAAACAAGTAAAATTTTAATGTTTTTCTAAGTTTTGTCGATTTTCCCAAGTTCGTTTTGTACGTTTTTGTGAGGTAAATAAATTTTTATCAGAAATCTAAGTCATTTCATCTTATTCTACACTATTTTAGGTACCAGAATCCACTCTTAAGTCCAAGCCCGTTTTTTGACACACTAGGTCCATTTCTCGGAGAAGGTCACTAATGCCTTTTTGGTTTTAAAATTCAAAATAACTTTTAGTTTAGTTCCTGTTTTATGGCCTTTTTTTTTTTGACAAATAACTGGGATTTTATTTTAAACGGGTGGTTAAATTTTAAGGGCCGATGTTGAATGTGAACCACAAATAAATGTCAAGTTTTTTTTTGCATTTCATTTGACATTTCTCAATTTCAGACTAACTCAATTTGAACCATGGAAAGATACACAATCAACCACCACGTTAAAGTTATTCAGGCTTATTATGAAAATGGGCCTTCAAATCAAAATGCATATCGTGCCTCAGTGATGAGGCACTTTTTCACCTCAGTGGATTCATCAATAAGCAGAATTGCCGCATTTGGGCGAATGATAATACAAGAGTGATTGTCGAAAAACCAATGCACCCACAAAGAGTTTATTGGCTGGCGGCATCATCGGGCCTTATTTTTTCCAAAATGAGGCCGGTCAGGCAATAACTGTGAATGGTGTTCGCTATCGTGAGATGATAACGAACTTTTCATGGCCCGAATTGGAAGATATGGATGCGGACGATATGTGGTTTCAACAGGACGGTGCCACTTGCCACACAGCTAACGAAACAATGGCTCTTTTGCGCGAAAAATTCAATGGCCGTGTTATCTCAAGTGGTGGCGATGTCAATTGGCCGCCAATATCATGTGATTTGACACCGTTGGACTTCTTTCTTTGGGGTTATTTGAAAGAAAAGGTGTACGTCGATAAGTTAGGAACAGTTGAAGAGCTAAAGGATGAGATAATTCGGCACATTAACTGCATAGAACCTCAATTATGCCTCAGAGGTGTGCCGCCGAGTTCGCGGCGGCCATTTGACCGATATTTTGTTCCATACATAACTGAACCATACCAATATTATCGTAATAAAAAGATATTACAATAATTTCCTAAATAATTTGTGTTTTATTCAAAATCAACATCGGCCCTTAAAATTTAACCACCCTTTAGAAGAAACTTCTCTGTTTTGCCGCTATTTTAATAAAGCGGAGAGTGCTGCGAGCTGTTTCATAACGAAATAACAGTGTATGAAAAATTTTTGCGCCTAATTTAATTTTTTTATTTCTTGGGACTTATTGCACCTGGGACTTATTTCGCGACGTCGAATGTAGCGTTAGAACCAAAATCCCATCAGTTGATTCGATGTTTAATTTACAAAACTTAATGTACCAGCTTACGGTTTTCTATAACCATCTAGATTTCATTATTAATCTACGACATTCTTGGAACAGCGACTGGAAAATCTTTTATATTGCTACCATCCTGCTTTCTATCTCGGGTAAAAGACACTTTTATTCCAAATAGCTGTTGCTTAAGGAGGTTGGCTGGGTTATATTAAAGATATTTTGGAAAGTCGAACCAATTGTCATGGGAACTTATAATACCTATTAAATTCGCTTTAGCATACATCTGTTATCAGACTTGCGTTATTGAAAGCTTCGAGTAAATATGCAGTATTTTACGTAAATTCTTTTTGCAAATACGTAGTTGCATTATGCAAATAAATTTATGTCTAGTAACAGAATATTTCTTAACACACATAAATTTAATGCTGCAAATAAATATTTTCAAGTGCTGTGTGATTGTCAGTCGGAGTCCGTACATTTTAAGATCACATTCAGATTCGTTTATACTTTTGTTTAATATTTTTATATTTTTTTTTTTTTATTTAAAATAAAAATAATTTTCCATTTATTTCAGTTCAATGAAATATTATTTATTATAATGAATTCTCATAATAGAGATATGAAAAATTATTTTTTAATACTTATGCAAATATGTATGTGCATTGTACATACACGGTTACATTAATCAAGGGTTTTTTTGAATGGTGCAACCATAAAACATACTTCAAACTACCAAATACTAGATATATTACTACAAATAGTTAAAATGTTGCATGTTTTAAATAATCAATTCTTAAATTAATAAATTGTCTTAATGAGTTGTACATACACAAGTCGTTACAATACGACGACGAGTATGAGAATGTGAATGGTATTACAATACGTGTCGTATTTATTTAAATTCAAAAAAAGACCAACCGTTTAAATACACGTACATATAAGTTCGAGTATGAAATAAGTTTTGGCTCATATCTAGTTTGTTGAAGTATTGCATTGGCCTACAGATTGTCTTTATAGACGTTTTTTTTTATTTATTGAAAGAACCTGTTCACACTGCGAACATGCAACAAGTGTGTTTGTGAGTTTTAATTAAACTACTTAAGATAGTCTTATAATTAATTGAAGTACTTAAATGCAAGCAGTTTTGTAATCAATACAAATGGGAAATAATGTATCTGTTCTTTATATTCTGGTAAAATAACCAAATGAACTTTAAGTAATTTTCGTTTAGTGTGTGAAATGTGATGTAGTTTCTATTCGTAAGTTACACGAAAAATTGTTGATTTTTTTTTCTTTGTTAAAATTTAGCTAAAAAATTGTTTTACTTAAACCCATTAAAATAATCAAAAAAACTTATATTTGAGCTATTAATTTGAAAATTTGTATGCCCAAACAATCATAGTCGGAAAGGGAATAATGCATTTGTGCTGATCACATAATAGCAACTATGTCCTAACGAAATTATGCTGGACCATAGACCCCATAAAAACAAACCTCTCAATAAAAACACTTTAAGACGAAAAAACGCTCATATAGATTAATGCTGTGTTCACATTTGCAGAGTTCATCATCTCAACCGTGATTAAGCTCTAGTCACATCAAAATCGAGATGATTATCCATACATTTAAGTGATTTGTTAATCACTTTAAAATAACATGATTACCACTCCACATCATATGGAATCATCTGAACATATCTCAAACTGATTATGATGTAGTATCGGCCACAAAAAAACGTACCTTTCAGGTGTATTATAGAGCTGCAAAACAATCGATAATACTATCGATAGTATTGATAGTACTTTTTTTTTTAGCTGACTATCAATAGGTTTTTATCACTATCGATATTACCGGAAAATTTTCGAAGTTACTACAAAGTTATTTAGATGTAGTCAATGAAACATTTTTAACAACTCATTGGACTAGGGCTGCCATTCGTACTGTTCTTATCAGTACATATACTGTTTCTTAAAGTACTGATTTATGCATAACAAGCAAATCAGTTCGCAAATGTACTGATTTTTTTTCAAGAATGTACTGTTTTTGTACTGTTATTATACATATATTAATTTTTTTTAGTATATAGTTTGTCATGTTGTCGAATTGTTTGCGATACAAATATTAATATAGATGTTCTTATCGATGAGTTATAAACATGTTAGTACGAAAAAAGAAGACAGTATAAGAAAACTGGTAAATGTTTCTTCATGGTGGTGCGTTTTCGAATTTGAGGAAATGTGGATTTTATTTCTTCCATTCCACATTCAAACGCTATTACAGAACGAGGTTTAGTTTTCAAAATGGAGAAAAGAGAGAAACAGGCTACTAATATAAAACCTAGAAAGCGACTTGCAGATAAAGACTAACTTTGGTTATAGTTGTAATGAGTTTTACAATTTCTTGAAGACTGAAGGCAGGAAAGAAATTGTGGACAATGTACAAAAAGGCCATAAAAATTATTTAACTTGTAACATTGTAAATATTTATGTCCATACATAGTAAATATATTATTTATAAAAAATCAGAAAAACTATTGTGCCTTTTACAATAATTAAAATTATTATTAGTAATTAGTTGTAAATCAATTTTAAATAATTTTTAAAATTATTTTGAAGATAAATACATAACAAGCTTCGTTAATTTGTTTTTTAACATTGTTGTCCTTATATCTGCAGCTTGATGCTAAAAAGGCCAATGTCAAATAATTAATTTTTGAGAAAATTTAAGTGTTAGTTTTTTATAGAAGAGTTCTAAGTGAAATTGTCTAGCAAAACGCTTTTGAAGCTGTTCTCGGTTAAATTGGACATTGGCTGTATCCGCAAAATAAAAGAAATTCGGCATTACCTTTTAATTACAAAATGAAATTAATTATGCTGGTAGATATAGCAAAAAACTGCTTTTATATAATTTTTATTTATTTTAACGCTGACCTATATTCAATATAACGTAATATAAATATAATAGAAGAAAGGAAATAAAATTTTAGTTTACATGTTGGTCACGTTTTTTTTCGTCAAATATGTTAAGAAAAGACCTAATGCAACAATTAAGTCAAAACAGCAAAATATTGACATTGACCCTTTTAGTACCAAGCTTCAGCCGTAATGAACTCAAATTTTGCTTTTAATAATTTTAATGTTTCTTTGAAAAAAGCTCAAAAGAAATTAAGAATCGAATTTTTACCAACTTGTTGTGTTTTAGATTTTTTTGTTGTTCACTTTGTATTCCCGCTAAATATATATGTATAAGGAATTGAATTATTATTTTGAAAAAATTCAGTTTTATTAATAAAATCTTGTCACAGTTCAAATTATAGCATGAATTCAAGTTTTGTTTAAAAAAAAATTAAAGCTTTTTATGTTATTAATTGCAATTTTATATTAAAAAAGTATATGTATGTACTGTTTTTTATGCAATTGTACTGATTTTTTTCTCTTATGTACTGATTTCTCTGATTTCAAAACTGGCAACCCTATATTTGACGCACGTTTTTTGCAGTGCATAATCCTTTTGAATTCTGTGGCACAAAACGAAAAATTACTTAAGTCGACTTAACCCAAATTTAAGTTAAAGGCACCTTAACGTTCAAAATAACTCATGAGTTAAGTTTCAATTATTTTGTACGATTTTTTAGAAAGTTAGAGCAAAATGTCTTTTGTCCTACCTTTTTTCAAAGTAAACTATGACTGCCCAGGGTTGTTAGATGTGGCGTTTATCGCCAAATGTGGCAACTTTTTTACCTGTTTGTCACTTTGTTTTTTTAACGGAAAAATTTTAAACATACTAATAGGGTTATTTTGTAAAACCCCTGCGGGAAATTTGTGTCATTTGTCCTGGGATTTGTGAAAATACAACAGGTACAAAAATAAACAACTCATGACCAGTGAAAGGAGAACCAATCATTTTACTAGTATATAAAGAACCAAGAGGTAGAACAAGTAATGAATTACAGTACAGTATTCACCAGTAGTGTGACACATTTTTTTGTGATTTTCTAAAATGTTGTTCTTAAATTTAGTTCTAAGATTTGTTTTATTGAAATAATACACCATTTTAGTAAATAACACTAAAAACGTTCATTGAGAATAGATGTGTGACTTGTCAAATGGTGGCTATTAGGAGTTAATCGACCCCCTCCAATGACAACACCCTGTAAGAGAACCGGAATCTTCCACCAAAGACCTATCACGGGACTACTTTGGTGTCAGTTCACATCCCTCTAGGAACACTTCCCTTAAAAAAATATTTTTATACAAATTTTTGAAAATTCACAAAATATTATAAAAAAAAAAAATTTTATATAAAAACGTTTACACAACAAAAAAAATTTCCATAATTTTTAAATTTAAAGTTTTTCAATAACATAAAATTTTTATTTTTCCAAAATTTAAGAACAATATTCTTGCGCAAATAGTTAAAAAAAAATTGAATTTATTATAAAATATTCTCGTATCTTTCAGCTAAATGGTGTAAATATGCTGAACGTGCTAGTTTTTGCTGGTCAGCATTCATTTACTTTTTTATTTTTGTTTTTTAATAATTGGGAGAAACATTTTGTAAATTTTACATTTACTCTCTCGTCGCAAGATCCTGCTAGTAAAGTTAATAAATACACCCAATACTATTTTTATAATTTCCCATATCAAAAACAAAAAAATTTAATTTTATTATTAATTTTAGCACTTTTCTACATTTTTCTTTCTGAAACGCTTATTATAAAAACCAGTTTACAAATACAAAATAAAATATTACAAACACTTGTTTCGCACGGAAAATAAAAATGTTGCCAGAAATATTTCGAATGTTTTTCGTCATATAAATAGAGTAGAATTCTATCAACATTTTTTCGTTTGTATTTCACATTTTTTTTTTTTATATTGAGCTTGACAACAATCACTAATGCTAGAATTTGACACTTTTTTTTAGACAAGCTGCGCACCTAGAGTTTTAACCTTATTCGGGTACGGTGAATACAATGGTGCTAACCAAAGATCTGCGCCGCGACGGCTGAGCAGCGCCGTCGCCGATAATTTATCGACTAAAGTGGGCTTCAATCAGCAGCCGGTCACAGTCACAATTTAATTTAATCGAATGTTTTCTGCCTATTATAATTTGTTATAATATGTAAGTAGCAGCACAAACTTTCTTTTTTTTTTATTAATGTGGCAACTCTTCTGTTCTTTTGGCTAAGTTTAATGGCAAGGCGAATTCATGTACACGGTGGCATGATGAAATAAACAGGTGGCATTACTACGCCAGTTGACGATTTTTTGCTCTTGTATTGTTTGTCTAGTCGTATGTCAAAGTTTTGTTTATGTTTACAAAAAGTCCACGTTTTGTGCTGTGATTATTGTATTGTACTAAAGTTTATGATTATTTAAATTAAAATTAAATTAGATAGTAACCATAGGGAAATAAAAATTGGCTAAAAATTAATTTATTTCATTGCGTTCGGCGGCAAAATTTGATTTTAGTTTAATATAATTTTTGACGTATACTTAGACTTATTTTCATTTTTGTTGTAATGTTGTATTTGTTGCCTTAGTGGTGCCACCTGTATTATTTTATCATACACGATGGTGTCGATACTACAACAAGTAACAACCCCAAAAACACAACAATGAATTTCTTGTTGCCTTCGTTGATCGATATGTCAAAAACACGAGCAACTTTTGACAGTTCTCTCTCTAAGTAAGAAAAAAAAAGTAGAACAGCTTTCAACGCCACCTGAAAAATGTATTCGCCTTGTTTAATGGGGTCTGTATATGGTCAAAATGCTCGTGTACGTGTGCTGGACGTAATATTCGCCTTCATATCTAAGGCCCTAATCATGTACAACGCAGCGCAACGCCAAACAATAACATTGAAAGCACAAACAATGTCATACATATTTTGTAATTTTGTTGTTGCTTTAAACAAAAATTCATGTACCGTTTTAAAATTTTCAACGACACAAGCAATGGAGCGTTTGAAATTTTAAAACGCAATGGGAATTTCTGTAGAAAGCAACAACAAAATTACAAAATATTTATGACATTGTTTGTGCTTTCAATGTTATTCTTTGGCGTTGCGCTGCGTTGTACATGATTAGGGCCTACATTTTTTGATATTCCATCCAGCATCGTCGGTATCACACAAACAAGCACATTTTCACTAATACTACCATAGCGCTTCATGAGAAATGCTTGACCGTGTACAGACCCCTTAAATTATATTCCATATATTTAACAAATTATTGGAAAAAGTATTTAAATATAGCCGGATGGAAAATTTCAATATAACAATTTCTTTTCAAATTATAAATTATACTTGTAAATTAGATTCAGAATCTGAACAAGAAAATAATATTGCTGATTTTAGTGAGTGTAAAAGTGATGTGTTAAGGTATGCAAAATTTTTAATTGCTAAAAAATTTCTAAAAGAAAAAACTAGAATTGTACTAAATAAAATGAGCGCAGGAGGTTCATATGTTTGGAACTATTTCGGGCAACTAGTCATTTCTAAAAAAATGTTTTAAAGAGCCAGCATATCGCACTTGTTCCTCTAAACAGCGCCAACTCAAAATGTTTAAATTTTCACTTGTTGCAAGAAAACGATAAACAATCTACCCACTGTAAGAATCTTAGATCTATTTCTCTAGTATTTTACCTAAAAAAAATGAAGTTATGTCCCCATTTGCAATATAAGAATACATATTAAAAAAAAAAGTTTTTTGTCTCTACTGAAAATTTATAAATTTTGAGTTGACTCTGTTTCGAGGAACAAGTTCGATATGTGTAAGTAAGTAATTTTTCAGGAAAAAACTTACAGTAGGCTATGATAAAATTGCCGACTTTTAACTCGATAGACACTTTTTTTACAAAATGCTTTTAGATTTGGATTACCGACATCGACATCAAACCTAAACCATTTGCGCCATTCTCACTTTTTAGACATTATTAAAGCCAAATATTTCAATGCCTGCTGTTACTACGTTAAGCCGAGCGAAGAAATAATTTTTTGTCACTATTGAAAATATATAAATTTTGAAATAACTCTCCCAGTGCGATGTGCTTTTTTCACAATTCCTTAAAAATATTTTTGAATTATGAAATTTAACGAATTTTTATTTTTTCTGACTTAAGTTATGAACCTTTCATAAATTTTAATAAATATCTGGTAAAATTGTTCAAGCGTATTTACTTAAATAGATTAATGTTCATATTTAGACACTATTGGCTTTATTGAAACAATGTTTATCCATTCTTTTTATATAAAAAAAAAAACAGTTTTTTTAATAAATAAAAATGTTAATGTGTAAGCTATAACCTTTGTATATATTTAAAGATTTTGCTTTAAAAATTAAAAATCTCATTTAGGAATAGGTTATAGTCACAGGCATCAAAATAAGTATATATTGAAATTAATTTTATTATTCAAACTGAAATATAAAATTTGGTTAAAAAAATATTTTTTTTTTAAATTGGCCTTAGCTTAAGTCGGCTTAAGGCTTTGAGCCCCAGTCGGTAATATTTTGGCAAGCCGGCGCCGCCGACAAAGCTTAACGGCGCAGGTCTCTGGTGCTAAACGCTCTTGTTTTCGAGATATACCGTTATTTCGAAAATCGAGGAAGTTGCACAACATATGTATATTCGCGTATATATATTGTTGTAATGTTTTTTGCAAGGGTGCTACATGTGACGTGAACCACCTTATTGTTGAAATAAGTAAATACATAATTTTAATATTTGTCTTGATTTATATACCAGCTTCTCGAGTTTGAAAAAATCACTTGATCTTAAAGCATGCCATACTTTGTATGGTGGGACCAGAAGGGTCCTGTACTGGGACCTGTACTGAACGATTTGTTTAAGTAAGCTGTGCCCATGTTCTGTAACTCCCGCGGCGAGAAACTTTTCGATTAAAATGTGAGAAATTAAACAAAAATGCCATAAAACAAAACAAACTTTTCGATTAAAATGTCATTTAACTGCGTCTGTAACATTTTTAGCGAGTAATAACTGTCCCGTAAGGAAATTTCTCGCCAATATACTGAAAAAGTGAGTCTGTAAAATTTTTGTGAGAAAGTTCCCGCTTTGATATGTCAAATAAACTCACGCATAAAAACGTGGTGAGAAAAAATTTTAACACTAAAAAATAAATTTTATATGCAAAATGCAGTGAATATTAACACGGAAGAGATAAGTATTTTGTTCTTGGCAGATTTTTTTATACTTTAATTATATTGCTTTTAACATTTTTGAAAAATATACGAATGTTTTCAAAGCAACTTTGTAATCAACAAACATTAAAGTCGCAATTTAAATTTTTTTGTATAGCCGACGGTTGTATTTTCGCCGCCGTCGTTGAAATGTTTTAAATTTTAGTCAAGTTTGGTCGCCGTCAACGTATGTTTGACTGGCGTTCACAACATCTGCAATTTCATATCGGCTTCGAGTGAAATATTATGACATTTATAACGTATCGACGTAATCTCTTTTGATAGTTTTCGACATGAGTTACAGACACACTTTTTTCTCACATTTCGAGAAACGATGGAATATTTTGTTTCACATGTTTTCGTTGCGAGAAGTTCTCACCAAAGTTACAGAACATGGGTACTGAATATGCAACTATACATAAAGACGTTATTCCATTTTTTTACAATTAAATACTATAGTTGGATTTAGTGTTTGGTGGACATGATCTTTTAAAAGATAATTTGCCTAATATCGGAGCTCTTTTATGAAATATAATGGAAACTGTGTATTTTGCTGTTAGATTTAAAAAAGAGCAAAGATATTGTGCATTTGCAAGACCATTTGCACCGAACACTGAAATAGTGAATAGTGGAATACTCTTACTGGAATATGCTTTCCTTCAGAACATGGTATCCAAGATTGGCTTGAGCAAAAAGGGATCGAAATGAAAATTGTAAGATTTTTGTATTGGTGGAAAAGAACAGAACTAAGGGATCTAACAAAAAAATATATGCCATATTTTAAAGCTAGTGTAAACACCTTCTAATAAGTTGTCACAAATTGTTGAACATTTTGTAATTGTTTTACTTGTCTACTACTTAGTTTGTCTATGAACATATATATTTTTTTTCTTCATAATCATTCCACCA
Organism: Pollenia amentaria; assembly: GCA_943735925.1. Lineage (NCBI taxonomy): Eukaryota > Metazoa > Arthropoda > Insecta > Diptera > Polleniidae > Pollenia > Pollenia amentaria. The sequence continues at coordinate 201,310,470 of OX031009.1, read as the reverse complement.
AGTTTGGTGTGTAAAAATACTTTTCGTATTTTGTATTTTTACAAATGTCAACCAACCATAACTGAACACAATCAATAATTGCAATTAACTGGTATTAAATATTTAGTTGCTTTTATTTAGACAATATTTTTCATAGTTGTTATTGCTGGTGTTGTTGTAGCTGTCTTTAATAATAAAAAAAAAAATCTATTAAAGAAAAAATAATAAAATAAAACTAAACTATTAGAGTTGACTTTAGTTTATGTTTTTTCGACTTAATGTTCATGTTACTTTTGTAATTTGCAATATTTTTTTTTTTTTTTTTTTACATTTATATATATTTTTTTTTAATTTTTTTGTTAATATTTTGTTATTTATATTTTAAGATTTATGTTTAAATAGCGTGTTAATTAATGTCGTTACGTAATATTTTAATCAACCCATATAAAACGGCATACAAGGGGTTTTTTCGTTCTTAAAGAAAATGTGTTTTCAATTTAAAGATCATTAACGATAAGCGATTGTAAACAATTATTAATATAGACAGACCTTTCACGGAACCAAGAGTGTAAAATTTATAACGATTTCAATAACTAAATAATCTGTTTTAAAATAAGTTTCTTTGTTAAAGTTAATAACAGAAACCTGTATAATTTTAGAGCAAAAGTTGGACTCTTAATAGTCCTTCGAACCGCAGATAAATTAATGATTCAACAAATTTTCAAAAAAAAATAAAACAATTTAAGGAAAGAATAAGAAATGTTAAATTAAATAACAATGAAAAATTGGATTCTTTCGATGTGATTTCATTATTTCCAAGTATACCAGATGATCTTGCTAAAGATATAATAGGGGAAAAATGGAATATAATCTAGGAATTTACAAAAATTGAGAGAGAACTATTTTTAAGTATTTTTAGATTCTGTATAATATATAATAGATATTTTCAATTAGATAATAATAATTATATTTGTTCAACAAAATGGGGTTCCAATGGGATCACCAGCATCACCAATTATAGCAGATATTTTAATGGTGAAATTATTAGATACTTGTATTTCAAAATTGACTATGAAACCAAAAATGTTGGCAAAATATGTTGACGACTTATTTTGCAGTAATGAAGAATCGGAAATAGAAAATGTTTTGGAAACTCTTAACTCATTTCACCCGGACATTAAATTTACTTTTGAGAAGGAGTGTAACATAAAACTTCCATATTTAGATACTTTGTTGATAAGAAGAAGGGAAAAATTATTAACGGATTGGTACCAGAAACCTAGTTCTTCCGGTAGAATTATTAATAATTTCTCCAAACATCCCAAGTGAGTTATAATTAATACTGCAAAAAATCTTATAGAAAGAATACTGAGAATAAGTGACTTTGAATTTCATAACAAAAATTTAAAGAAAATTAAAGATATTTTGAGGGATAATTGCTTTCTAATGGATCTGATATTGAATTTAATAAGACAATTCAATAACCATAGGGCAAACAAGTCGGGTTTAATTACAGAACCGAAAATTTACAAATCACTTACTCATATTCCTAAAATATCGGAACGTTTAGAAAAGTCGGTAATATTTGACACAAAGACATACAAATAAAATAGCACATAAATCGTATAATACAATTGGTAAATTATTTACTAAAACAAAAGATAAAGTACACAAGTTGGAAATGTCGAATGTAGTTTATAAAATACCTTGTAAGGAAAATATTGATGAGCAATGAAATAAGGTAAAAAGAATAAACTGAAAACTAGAATTGCAGGTCACAAATCAAATTTAAAATTTACTGATATTTCGTTACAAAAAACACCATTAACAACCCACTGTGCTAGATTAAATCACTCTCCGGACTTTGAGAAAGTATCAATTTTAAACACAGAAAAATTATAAGCGCCGTTATATGCTAGAAATGTTACAAATCATTAAGGTACCAGAATTGTTAAGGATTAATTTTAAGTCGGACATGGAAAATTTAGCACAAATTTTTAGACATTTAATTTATAAAAACAAAACAGGAAATTAAAAATTTTTTAGAATGGAATAGATTATTTGTATAAAAATTTTTTTTAATTGTAAATAATTTTTTGTATGTGACAATTATTTTTTTTTCACCATTAAAAAAAAACGTTAGTTTAATTGTTTAATTTGTTTCCCTATTGATGATACACATTGCTGTTTCGAAGTATTGGAGTTATAAAATAAATGTAATAAAAAGAAAAAAACCTTAAGCTCAATAAATTATACAACAATTTAAAAAGTAAAGGTTGAATAAAATATATTTCAATTAATAGATAAAGGGTCCGCCAAATAACTTTTTTCTTTTTGAAAATGCTATAAAAAAAACTACTGAATATTTTCTCCAATTTCTTTTTTTATTTGAAAGTACAATCCTTCCGGTTAATAATGCAAAATAATTTCATTCAAATGGCGTCATACCAAGATCTTTATGCAAAATTCGTCTCAATGATGTTTCCGAAATGTTCAATTGATGAGAACGACGGTGAATTGATGTTGATGGCGCTTCACGCACACTTTCTGCCACAGCAGCAATATACTCGGGTGTTTTTGGCTTTTCACGCTTTGGTTTATAGATGAGGATACCAGTTTCTTTCACTTTTTTCACAAGATAACGAACATACGGAGCTGACGGTGCTTCTCTTCTTCCAAAATCCGTACGCAATTTTCGCAAATATTCTGCAACTTAACAAAGTAATGTCGCAATATTTCCCAGCGTTGTTCAAGCGTATACACAACCATATTCGTTCAGCGGAAGAATAAAACTAATTATCTGTCAAATCAGACATGAGCTAAGTGTTACCATTCACGAAATAAGCACTAGTTGAAAAAAAAACGTTAGATGGCGGACCCTTTATATTTTTTTACAAAATATAATATGCAAAACTTGTTTCCAATAAAACCTTGTAACGGATTCATGACATTCTCAAAAATTCATCAAGACATTCTCCCTTGAGAGGATAGGAACACAATATTGATCTTTTATATTTATTTAATTAACTCCGTTAATACTGGCATTCAAAACGAAAGAAGACAGTTAAACTTTGTTATTCTTTTTAAGCGTGTCCAATAATTATTAAGTGATTTTAATGTGAGAAGTGCTGACAATAATTAAAGAAGAAAATTAGTTAAAGAAATAAATGTCTTTAGAAATGCACAAAACAAAAAGAAAAACCAAAAGTCGGCGTGGTTTTATTATCTTATTGATTCCACTGGTGCACCAAATGCAAAATTTTAACTTTACTCTTTACAGGTTTACCTTTCTAAAGTGTTTTCCGAGAGTGGGCATGGGACCGAGAGTAATTTATGGAGCGATTTCACAAAATTAAGTAGTGTAATTTAAGGTGGATTCATCCATGCGTTCCAAACAATATTTTTGTCCAGAGAATAATTCTTTTACTCAGAGTGTTCTGCAGAACGATTCACCCATTTCGGAAAATTGTCCGGAAAAACAAAGCTACCATGTTGTTTACAGATGTTAACAATTGTAAAAAATGGCAGAACAACTAGCAAAATACTTATATTGAATTGTTTTCTAAAAGTGTGTTAAAGAAAATGAATAAAAAAAGGAAAGTGATATTGTTATTTTTAATTATAGGTGTTTATTTTTTACTTATTTCGTTATAATATAAATGCTCAATTCAACTTTTATGTACAAATTGAAAAAAGTGGCATCTCAGATCATTTTGTTCCGAACAAGAATTAAAACTAAACCACTTCAAGAAAAATTTTCCGAGCAAAATAATTTCTCTCTCTCTCAAAAGAAAGACGTCAAACTCAATACAAAAAAAATTTGTCCGGACAAAAATATTGTTCGGAACGCATGGGCATAGCTGCCAGAAAAGATTGGTCGAAAATCGTCAAATTTTAAGGAAAATATCGTCAAAATCTTCAAATTGACTAAGCGAAATCGGCACAAAAATCGTCATTGTAAAAAACCACTAATTTTTTATAAGTTTTAAAAATAAATTATTATTTTTAGTTTCCGTTGCTAACAAAATTTTAATATATTCTGCCTGTTTTTGAAATTAAATAAAAATTTTCGTTTAGCAACTTACAATTGAAGTAACTAAAACCAAGTCGAAAATCCTGCTTAAGAACTAAAGTCTGGTAAACACCAATAAAATCAGACTTTTGAAAGAAAAGTTGCGTAATGTGAACCAAGACTAAAGAGAGTGTAAAATGCCTGGAATAAAGAAGTTCTACTGATCAAATAGAACTCTTAAAATATGCATCGTGTTAAAAAAACAATCGTATTTTATATGATGAACATCTAAGACATGAAAATTACTGCCAATCAAATAATGCTAATAAACAAACGGGTGCCATGGTAGGCTAGCTGGTAGTGAGCTAGTCAATCAGTGCCGGGGTTGCGGGTTCGATTCCCGCCAGAGACTCTGGTCTCCTGCAGACAAGCGAAGAGCTTCGCGGGACTAGCATAGGTAAAAAAAAAATGTGAAAAATCTGTCATTTCAAAAATCGTCAAATTTAGGGCATAAATCGTCCCATCGTCAATAGACTATTTTTGTACATAAAAATCGTCACAATGACGATAAATCGTGAAATCTGGCAGCTATGCGCATGGGTGAATTGAGCTTTATACACTACATAAGCTGCGTTCGAGAACAAAAAAGTTTTTACTATTTTTTACTGAACTTTACTGCATTTTACGAAATTGCGTTCGAGTACACAAAATGCAGTAAATGAGAGCACAAATTGAGTGCGTAAAGTGACAGTTCTTGACTGAGTACTTACAAATTTTTACTGCAGAAATTTTTGCAGTAAAATTTAGTACAACAAAAAACCATATGTTTCAAAAAGTAAACAAACAAAAAGCATACAAATTGTGAAAAAATTGTTTAAAAAAAGAAAAGTTGAAATAAAACTAAAATAAAAACGAAAAGTAAATAAATTTTAATTAATTAAACTTGTTTGTGAAGCATTTATATGGGGCTACATACCACTTTTTTTGTTATGTTAATTTTTTTGGTGTTGTAAAAGTGTCAAGTACTCGGGTACTTAGAACAGCACTTGTTTTTAAAGTAATCAATAGTAAAAAAACTATTCATGTAATATTGATAAAATTTAGCCGGACACAAATTAGCAAAATTAAATAAAATAAAAAACAAACAAATATGAAGGATTACATAAAATAATTTGTTTGTATTTTCGAAATATGTTCGTGTTATAAAAAGGATTTAATCGAGTACCGATAAGAAAACGAGCTAAGTATTCAAAAGCGTAAACATTTTTCAACACTTTAATTATTTGCCATCAGCTGTTGCCTTTATTTTGCGAACTTTTACAAATTTTGCGTTCGCGTCCTTTTTTGGACAACAGCTTTTTGTGAGAGAAAATTTTTCAGTTTACTCATTTAGTGCATTTTACTGTAAAAGTACTCAAACGCAACTATAATTCATACCACTAACTGGTGGTGGGTATAAAAGTGTGTTTTTGTTAAGATGTTTATGGTTTACTAAAAAAAATTATTTATTAGTTAATTTCGAATTCAAATTTAAATTATTCATCTTTATTCACTTAATAAAATGTTTAATAGAATCTAACAAATAAATCAATTACAAGTTTGCTCTATTCAATTACAATATTAAGTATTTTTTTAATTAGTTTGAATCAAGTCAGGTAATTGAATTAAATATATATTTAATGCTAATTATTTTTCAATTCAATTAATAAACACATTGGTGAAAATCGTACGGTGTTTTTTTTGTCATATTTTTAATTAAATCAATCACTAATTAGGAAAACAATCATAATGTTGAATTTTTACTTTGTAATATTAAATTAATTATAAATTTTTTTTGTAAACCTCTTTTAAAGAGGTGTTTTTTTTCATAAATATCTATAAAAATCATAGGATAAGACTTTCAAAAACCCTGAATCCCGAAAACCCCCGATATCCCGGGGTTTTGAGTTTTTGAAATCCCGAATCCCAATCGCAACATTTACATACGAGCAACGAGACCACAATATTGCACAATTTTTAGTGTAATCGTTTGATATTTATTATATGTGCATTTGCATAAGGTAGATTTAGATTCAGCAAGACCAAATATAAGGGCTAACTTCTTTGAATATGATGTTTTAAATTTTCTTATATTTCCGTAACTCTAGTAGTACTATAACGGTAACCCTGAATGCTTTCTACAGCTTTTGTTTCATTTGCATGGCGTATCGTTTTAAATAATGAACCAATTGCCCAAATAATCCAAAGACTCAAAGCTTAAAATGGAAAAATATTAAAAAAAAAATATAAACTTTATAAAAGTTTTAAAAATATTTACCAGTTCCAATGAATAAAAGCAAAACATATTTACTATGATCTTTGGCCAAAACATAAACGACAAATATCACTTCACAAATAATATTTACCAAGGCAACTACAAGCCAGGGCATCATAAGCCAATGGAGTTTCTAAAAAAAAAAAATTTTTTTAATTAGAAAAAATTTATTTTTTATTAAAAATCCAAAAAGAAAAATAAATACCTTAACAATGGCATAAATCAATAACATGGACATAAAACCCAATATCAGATAAACCACCAAATTAATGAACAATAAAATTTGTATATTTCCATCCTCGATATTTTCACTTAACACCGATCTCAGGAATTCAAAACGTAAAATAGAACCGAGTAACGTTAGGGAGGCGAGTATTAAACTAGAAGTAAATTGATCTAAGCATTTCAATTCCATTTGTTTTAATTTTATTTGTAATTTATTTGTTTTAAACGAAAACTTTTTTAATCATTTAAGCGGCTTAATGTCACTGATAGAAGAGTATCGACTAAAGTTTTAAAAAATTAAATAATAAGGCAAAGTCACAAAAAAAAAGAAACTAAACAAATAAAAAACATAAGTGGAATAAAAATAAAAATCCCACAAAAAATTATATAAATAAAATTAAAAGAATAAAAACAAAAAACAAAAATATATATAAATAATTCTTTCGAAAAATAGACTAATTTTGCATTTTGTGGTGAAAAGCACAAAAAAATAAACAAAACCCCACTGTTAACACTGTGGAATTTTGAAAATAAACAATTGAGGATGTGGCAATAGCAGCAGAGTGTATTTAGAGATAAGAGAAAAAATATGTTTAAATTTTTTTAGTTTTGTTTTAGTATCAATCATAAATGAATACCTACTTGCAAACAAATAAACGACATTTATAAAATTCTATTATTATTTTCACTTTTAATATGAAATTCTAATTGTGTTCCAGAACACTGTGTTATCGCAATTTATTTGCCAGTATTTCTATTTTATATTTTATACTGGATAAATTTGTTGAAAGTTTAAAAAGCATTACAATAGCTGGAACCAACATTTACGGTCATGGTCATCCCGAATTGATAAGGCATTAAAAATATAGTGTTTTAAATACAAGTACATATTAGAATAAAGTAATAATGGGTGATTCAAGTAGAGATACTTTTTTCAATAGCCTTTTTTACAGATCAGGTGTGAGTCGTGTCATGCTGTCATGTTATTTTTGTTAAGTATTGTTTGGTATTTCAACTTTATTACGAAAATTCACGTTCTGTGAGGAATGTGTTTCGTGCACTTCGCTCAACTTATGGTCAACATAATCGGCCTACTGAACGCACTATTCGTAACACCATCACCTATTTTGAGACCCTGCATTCATTATTGGATATTATTCGACCGAATAGACCACGTCCTGCACGCTGTAAAGAAAATATAGCGGCCGTAGCTGAGAGTGTACGAGAACACCGTGGAGATTCGATTCGGCGCCGTTCGCAGCAAGTCGGACTGACGTATGAAACGACTTGGCGCATACGTCGAGATCTTAAATTGAAAGCGTACAAAATAAAGCTTGTACAACTGAAGAAGCCGCTCGACCTTCGCAAGCGACATCGCTTTGCTCTATGGGCTCTTGAAAAGTTCAAAGAAGAACCGACGTTTTCGATGCAAATTTTGTTCAGCGATGACGCCCATTTCTGGCTCAATGGGTATGTAAACAAACAAAATTGCCGCATTTGGGACGAAGAACAACCTGAAGAGATTCAAGAACTGCCACTTCATCCAGAAAAAACAACGGTGCCGGTGGAATCATCGGTTCATATTTCTTTAAAAATGATGCCGATGCGAACGTAACCGTCAATGGCGACCGTTATCGTGCCATGACAACCGACTATTTGATGCCTGATATTGAAGCTCGTGATCTCGGCGACGTTTGGTTTCAGCAAGACGGTGCCCCTTACCACACATCGCATCAATAAATGGATTTATTGAGAGAACATTTCGGTGAGCACAAAATTTCACGTTTTGGGCCGGTCGATTGGGCACCAAGATCGTGAGATATCACACCGTTACACTTTTTCCTGTGGGGATATGTAAAATCTAAAGTGTATGCGGACAAACCAGCTTCGATTCAGGCCTTGGAGGAAAATATCACGCGTGTCATTCGCCAGTTACCAGTCGAAATGCTCGAACGATGGACCATCTGAGACGTAGCAACGGCCAACATTTGATAGACATAATCTTCAAAAAATAAATGCAAAATAATGTTCTTTCAAATGATAATAAACATTTCCCATTAAATTTGAATTTTCTGTGTTTTTTTCTTTAAAAAAGTAGGTAACCTCGAAACGGATCACGCTTTATTTAGTTAAATAGAATCTGGGAATTTTTCTTCTCATGTTGAGTATCATTTTTATTATACATTTTTATATTAATTCGAATGTGTATTTTTGGAAAATATTGAAGGAATAAGACTATTGAACTATGAAAGTTTTATAACTTGTAATTTGACTAAGAATACACATTCGAATTAATATAAAAATGTATAGTGAAATTAAGTTATTAGAAATTTTTATAAAATGTTGTTTTGCATCGCGGTAAGTTAAACATTAAACTTACTCCCCCCCCCCCCCCCCCACCCCTTTTTTTAATACTGTATTATGCATTACTTTGTTACCTTTTTGTTATCTTTATTTCTAATTTGAACTGTTATACCCTACACCACAAAATTTTTCCTGTACACAATTTTGCCCTTACTATATCCAAACATGGTCTATTAATGAGATGAAACAATATTTTTGACTTATATCGATAGCTCAATTTCAAAACATGCTAAATGGAAAAACAATTAAAAACATGCTAAGTCGAGCCCTTGTTATATGGCCTTATTTCATGGTGGATCTACACCAATAAGTAATAAACAATGTGTCTACCAAACACCCCTGTATGTGAGAGCAACACATGCCCCTTGTTTATAAACTGGAGCTATCCAAGATATGCAGCTTTAAGAAATATGATAACAGCATCTATCAAGTAGGAACAGCACCCAGGGATGATCTTCCTTCAGATCGAACTCTCCGAAAAGTGTTAAAAATTAGCCCTTGAGTGGGATTTTTTATGATCTCCCTTCCAGCGGTTTTAAGTAATAAACCACGACGTGATCCTGGAAAGTATCTTAACAACGGAAAAGCTAAACTGCCTGCAAAGGCAATCTTCCTGTAAGACAGAAAGCATATCCCGCCATTAGCATACTCTCGGAGGCCTCTACCAATAGTCAGTCTGGTGCTACTGACTCCCGTAATAGGACCTCTCATAAGCCGCAATCAGATGACTTCTTACAGTTGTCTGGAAATCTGTTAATTTTAGAATTTTGTCGAATCTCCGGAGGATGTAACACCATAAGGTAAAATAACGTCAAGAAAATCCCTACAAATCTTCAGGGGAGTTCAATGGTAAAAATATCATGTAATTAAACTATTTTGGATTGTTTCCATTAGTTTATGTGAAAATTTCGATTAATACCGAATACCTAAAAATAACGGGCTTTAACGGTGTGACATAAAGATAAAACAACCTAAGGCATCACGAGCCCGGGCTTCCAAAGAGACTTTCCAATGGGCAAACAGCCTTCGAGAGAAAGGGGCTTGAGATTATTTATAATGTCAGATAGCCAAGTCGCTCTTAGAACAATATCTTCTTTGAAGGTAAAGTCCAGGTTAGTCATGGACTGTTTTACGTCTCTGAACGAGTCAGGGAAAGACAATGACTTGAATTTGTGCTGGGTGCCCGGGCTGATTGCTTGGCAAACAGGGGCGCTTTTTCTCCATTCATAGGCCCTGTGCCTTTCTTCGGTTTCCCTGTCGGTCACATTACGGGGAAGTTGAAAAGTGGTCCGAACATGGATGTCCACTCCTGGATTAAGACAGTCCAGGAGATTTGTGACACGTTTCAGTGGCAGGGCAAGTAAGTAAGATACATGGGCTCGTGGTGCTTTTGGCCTTCCTCGTACATACATACCTAGTCCCCATCATTTCTAGGGTCTTCGGAAACCCTATTTCAACATACACACGGACAGACGGACATCGTAAAATCAAGTTCGCTACTCTTTTTTTTTTTTTTTTTTTATTATTCCTACACTAAATCCCGCGAAGCTTTTTGCTTGTCTGCAGGAGACCAGAGTCTCTGGTGGGAATCGAACCCGCAACCCCGGTACTGATAGACTAGCTCACTACCAGCTAGCCTACCGGGGCACCCATAGGATTCCAGAATAAATATATAGACTTTATGGTTGTAAAAATTATAATATGACCTTCGGTGAAGGGTACAAAAGCATATGACTCCGTACGGAATGTGCGATCAGTTTCGCCCTTAGCTTAAGCAAAGCAGTTTTATCAATATTAATTAAAAGTTTACTTCAGTTCACTGTGGTTAGACACATATGATTTACATGTATTCGCACAGTTGTTTAAGCCAGCTCATGCACATTATGATTGGGCCTATGGCCTTTTGAAATACGTTTTAAGAACTTCTGACTTTGAAATACATTTGATTTAATGCATCCCAACAAGAAAATGATCAATGATGGTCATAATTTGCATAAATGGTGATGCAAGCAGCAACAGTAATGCAGCTACTTATGTACTAGATACGGCAGTGGCGGTGTGGTTCGTTGATTGTCAATTATTTTAATAGTTTCTTCTTGCCACAAAAATCGAAAAACGTGGTTGTTAAGAAAAAATCAAAAAAATTAAAAAAAGACGACAACAACAAACCAAAAGACATTAATGGATAAAAGCCACATAAATATAAAAAAGACAAATGAAATGAACTAAAAGTAGAAACATTTGGATTAGAGATGAAATACAATGGGGGGATTCACAAGGTGTGCTATCATGTCATATCGTCATAATGTCCTAAATAATATTTTACAATTGTTTTAAAAAAAAATATTGTTGTGTTTCAAACAACATAAAAAAATATTTTTTTTTTAAACAATTGTAAAATATTATTTAGGACATTATGACGATATGACTTGATAGCACACCTTGTGAATCCCCCCAATGTCTAAGAAAAAAAAAACAAAAAAACTTGTAAATTTAAAATTACAGTAGCCAAAAATGGTATTGAAGTAATAACAAGTACATGGAAAAAATTACAAAAAAAAAAACTGCATCAGCAAACTCAAAACTCCAACAATTTTTGCAGCATTTGCTGCTACTAAAGCAGCAAATTTAAAATCAGCGAGTAAAAAAAGGAAACAAAAACTTAAACCTCCTTCTCCTCCTACAAACTTATTTAGAGAAGATAAAGTTATATGCCAATGAAATCGGAAGCTTTTAGCAAACATATTGCCAAAAAAAAATAAAAAATTAAACAACAAAATTGAAATGAAAAACACATTATCTTTATGAATATCAGTGAACGGAAATCAAACAACTTAATAAGGTAAAAAATACTCCTCTATAACGTTAAAAAAACATGCCGGGATGGAAGAAAACACTAGACTCTTTAGCTGTTGGGAATTATAAGAAAAAGGAGGGAATAAATGAAGGTCCTTGTGGAAATTTTTAAAGTTCTTTGGTTATAGATCAGAAGATTTTAATCCTGCCTCGTTTTTTCAGCACTTGTGTAGATTTCTTGAATAGCAGCGTGTGTCTTAAAATCGAAAAAAAGAAGTGTCAAAAATTGTATTCTTTAACTCTTGATTTTAAATTTTCTATAAGAAAATGTCTGTATGAATGCACCGCACCACCGCGAGCTTTTAAGGATCATCTTTGGGATATTCCATAGATCCTATCTGGTACCACATTTGCCGAAAAACGTCAAATATTTGTTTGCCGTAATGTGACCACAAAATATTTATTTGCGACAAAAAGGAAAACAGCTGATTTTGGGCTAATAAATTTATTTGGTATCAAACAAAAATGCTTTTAATGTGAACACTCAATAACAAATATTTGCCTGTATTTTGAGCAAACCAATATTTGTTCTTACAAATATTTTGTAAGACCAAACAGTAGCAAATAACTGCTGTTGGGAACAACTTAAAAAAAAATACCACTAAAATCAAATAAAAAAAACAAAGTATTGTAAAAATATTTTTGTAAAATTTAACATTTATCTAATTTATTTATTAAAAAAACACATGATTTTGGAATTCCATTAAATTCGTTTTTGATTTTCAGTATTTTTTGTTGTTGTAGCCAAATCATCGTGGGGTTACTAGCTTGGATCAAAAATAAAAAAGTTATCTAATAATTGTATAAAACCATTTTTTGAGTAATTACCATTTTAAGATATCAAAAATGAATTACGAAATATAAAAAGAATACTGAAATCATATATAATCGATTTAAAACTCAATCTTTTCAAAAATGTTTAAGCAACTTTACACGATATGTATTTTGCGGTGGGTTTGTCAGATGTAAAGTCCATATATTATTACACATCTGTCTGTCAAAATTGACAATTACAGAAGTTTAATAATTTTTGCTTTAACACGTTCCTTTTTGGTTTCACCTGGCATAACTTAAAAACATTCACATTAGCAAACTATTTACTGATTTATATTTATATTCACTTTTTATTGTATTTTAGTTAATTAAAAATGGTGTTTTTTTTAAGAATATGTGTAAAAAAATAGATTTTAATATATAAACAGCTGATGTCAGATGGTTTGTCAGATCAAAATAGAACACGCTCTAATTGAAAGAAATTCCTCAATATTTTCCATCACAATTTGTACAATAGTGTTTTGGCAAATAAATTTATATATTTTGACAGTTTGGTCAAATATTTTGCTTCGGCAAATATGGAAAACATGTTTGCTAATATGTGTGTTTGCCGCTATTTGACATCTGTTCGAGCAAACAAAAATGAGCAAATAAATGTGCGTAGTGTGACCACAAAAAAAAACCTACATTGTTTTGAAAAAAATTTTGCCAAATAAAGGCAAACATATTTGGGGCTAATATTTGCCATATGTGACCGTACCTTTAGTTGTCATCATGGCAAAAAAGAAGCTTTCATCTAATTTGCACCGACTAGTTCTAAGTTCACAATTGCTCTTGAACAACAATTTATAATTAATAATTATACAATCAGTCATGTAATATAAGTTTAAGGTGTTACATCTGACGTTTCGCAGAAAATTAGTTCTTTTCAGATAGCGAATTCTGTATATTTTGTAAAAACTTGCTAGCCTTCCATTACTGACATCATTGTCTTTTCAGATTGCAGTTACGCGAACTCGTGCTATTGATTTTGAAATTGGAACAGTCATTGCGCAATTACGTTTTTTTGTACAAACTTGCTTTAAGATCGGCATATTTCGGTATATGTAATGTTTTCCTCTGTGCTTTTTCCTATGTGTTCTTCAAAGCTTCGAGAATTTTGTGACGTTTCGTGTTTATTTTTGAACTGGTTACTTCATATGTACAATAACACAACGCCGATAGTTTCTCTTTGATGTATTTCTAATATTGTTTAAGCTCTCATCTTTCGGCTTAAATCTGATTTGTTATGGTTTGTACTGATTTGTTGACTTTTTTATTAATACGAACTAAGAAAAAAGTCAGTCAAGAAGTATGAGTATTTGAAATGGGCTCTTAATGGGTTAACAAATCGGTATGCTTTAAACACCATGTAAAACACACTTAAAATTTTTAAATGATACCCATACTGCTAAGATTCAGTTTATACCTTAAGAGATATGGATAAAGTATTTTGAAACGTTTACTACATATAGCTCTTAAACTAGGATCGTTGGCGTTACAAACATCTTCCTATATAACTTCGTTTAAGGATACTAAAAAGTAATAATAATATAAATTTGGTGGTGAGGCGATCTTAGTCTACATTCACACGTTTCATCTTTTGATGCTCAACTCTTGTGTTTTATGGAGAAGGAAGCAAGAAGAAAAGGGGTTAGTACGGAGATGCCTGCACTTGGGCAGTACGCTTTGTGTTCTCATTCGTATGTATATGCACAACAATGGCTGCATGTAATTTTTTTCTTTTTCTCTTTGGTTTGCTTTGAATAAAAGTGTTGTTGTTTTGAAGACAAAAAATTTTAAACCGGTTGCTGCGTGTGAACATAATGGCATCTTCAAAAGGGAATTTGAAAGAAGTTGAGCATCAAAAGATGAATCGTGTAAATTGAGACTTAGATTCTTATTTCAATCAAACAATATATTTTTTTAAGCACTAACTCTACTAATTTTTGATTATATTAGCAACACTTTTTCTGCTTGTAGCGTACACAAATATAAATTAGTTTAATTTGATGCATTAAACACATTCGAGACAGCAGGCAACACGAAGGCACGACTACAAATGCTGCAGGTTGCAATTGTAGTCGCGTAATCAGCTACTGAATTATTTTGAAGACGACAGCAACAATTGAAAAAATATAAACAGCTGTGTTTTTTATTATGTATTTACATTTCAGTAGTGCCACTATCATTTTTAATTTTTATAAATTTAACAACATGCATAATTGCAGACTCGTACACAAACTTAATTTAAGCCTACAAAAATATAAATACTTATTTATGATACATTTTTTAACGTAAAAACATATGTATTTATTAAAAAACATTTAAAATATTTTAATTTTATTGTTTTTGGAACTCATAAAGAATATCATCTTCATGGCAGGTTTTTATTATCTTTTCTAACGGCCATTTTCACAATATATGATTAAATTTTACTCAAAACATTAACCGTAAGTTAGTAAAATTTGCTTTTTACAATTAATGATTAACACATAACCGAAACTATTTAACGGAAAAGTTGTTGTTAAATATAACCGAATGAAAAATCCCGGTTAAGTTTTTAATAAATAAAAAATATCGAAAAAATGGAACAAGTCGCAATAACAAAATGTATTTTGTATATTTTTTTTATTTGAAATGTGTAAAATGAGAAATAAAAGACTTCTTACACATCCAATTTTGTTTCCCAATATAAATTTACCACCATTAAAAGTTAAAAAAAAGTTGATAGACTATTACAATAACCCAATGTCGCCCATAACCCAATGTTACATGATATTTTGGACAAAAACACACTTTCACAATGATAAACATGAGCAGGTACAAATAATTAAGAGTTAAAGGGCCATATAAAAATATATGTACATAAGTCCAACATCCCATCATATTTTTTTTTTTTAACAAAATGTTGTGCTCGCAGGAGTTATTTTTGCACAGACGTAGCCGTTTAATCGTTTTTCACTATCACTTTTTCAAATTTGTTCCTTAATATTGCTTATAGGTTATTTAAGCTTAAAACAAATACTTTTTAATTTATAATGTTTAAATTTAAAAAAATATTTTATATTAAATATCAGTTTTATGTTTCTCATCACACACTTTTTCGTAAAGAGGTGGTATTGCCACACTGTTTATCTAATGTTTGCGTTAAGTAACCGGAAGATGGTGAAACAGATAATCGTAACCGTTGGTTAAAAAGTGCTTGTTAACCTAATCGACCGTTTGTTAATTTTCTTGTTAAATTAATTTAATTTCATATTGTGAAAAGGGCCGTAAATTGTAAAAAAATGCAATAATAAACATACATATGTACCTATATTTTTTTCAATGACTTAGTTTTCATCTTTACAAAAAAGAATCTTAGATCTAATTTGTACCGGCTACAATTTATAATTAATAATTATACAATCAGTCATGTATTATGTGTTAGGTGCTACAAATGACGTTTTTCAGAAAATTAGTTCTTCAAAAATTTTCAGATAGCGAATTCTGTGTATTTTCTAAACATTTAGCAGCCATCCATTACTGACATTATTGTCTTTTCAGGTTGCAGTTACACGAACTCGCGCTTAGCTATTGATATTGAAATTAGAACAGTGATTGCGCAATTACGTTTTCGATGCTTCAAGAAAACATTTGTACAAACTTGCTTTAAGATCGGCATATTTCGGTCTATGTAATGTTTTCCTGTATGCTTTTTCCTATGTATTCTTCAAAGCCTCGAACATTTTGTGACGTTTCGTTTTTATTTTTGAGATGGCAGCTTCAGATATACAATAATACAACGCCGATAGTTTTTCTTTAATGTATTTCTCAATTTTGTTTAAACTCTCAACTTTCAGCTTAAAACTTAATCTAATTTGTTATCGTTTGTACAAATCAGTACTTTTACTAATACGATCTGAAAAGTTAACTTAGAGTTGGTTAACTTGACCGCAAGATTACTGTATCGCGATTCTACTGTACTACCCACTAAGTTTATGAATTATAGGTCGTAAAGGTTTCAGAGCACTTTATCAATAGTATAGGAAGAAAAATATCATCTGAATCTTTAAAGTATTGGTATCATAATAAAGTCTTTCGAAACACATTTCATATGATGTATTAAATATACCGACTTATTAACCCCTTAAGACGATTTATCTTAAAATTTTGTCGATATGTATAATAATATTTCCTCAAATATAATATGTTATAGAGAACACCCCAAGTTTTTGTATGCTATATTTTTAGAAACTCCATCATATAAAATTTTAAAGTTATTAGGGTTATAAAAATTTTATTTTGGAAAACTTCACAATTTATTTATAAGTTTGAGTTAATATATATAGTGGTAATAGTTTATGCACTTGTTACATACTAAAATATGGTAATATGTAAATATTTGAAAAGTGTTTCGGAAGGCTGAAAAGCCGCAATACAGAAAAACTTTATTAATCAAAGTCCTAATAACTTTGGTAACATGTGTATATTATTGTTAAATAATTATTATTATATCGACATAATTTAAAAGTCAGTCAAGAAGTATGAGCATTTGAAATGGGCTCTTAATGGGTTAATAAATCGGTGTGCTTTAAACACCATGTGAAAAGCACTTTCAATTTTTTAATGATACCCATACTGCTAAAGCTAAGAGCGTTGGCGTGACAAACATCTTCCTATATAACTTCTTTTAAGGATACTAAAAAGTAATAATAATATAGATTTGGTGGTGAGCCGCGCTTATATTCTTGTTTCAATCCGGTTTTTTGCTGTTTAACCAAAAAATTATTATTATATATTATAAGCACTAATTCTTCTAATTTTTAATTATATTAGCAACACTTCTTCTGTTTTGCAGCGTACAAAAATAGAAATTAGTTTAATTTGACTACAACGACAAAATTAGCATAGACAACAAACTGCAGCCATTTAGCCGTGTCGTCGTTAAAATAATCATTTCCATATACACACATGTATTCTATTGTTGACATATTGAAGTCGGTAGTCTGCTGTCTCGAATGTGTTTAAAGCATAAATAGTTTGCTTAATCTCACTATGTGTATGTTCTCTGCTTAACCCATTAACCGCCAAAATGAAAAAAAAATTATTTTTTTATTCAATGCAAAGAAAACTAAAGTGTACGTATGAAAAATTATAAAATTATTAGTAATGGTTGAAGTAGGAGCGGTGTACTCAACTGAGTACAGCGGCGCTTTGTAGGTCAAAATTTTTAAAACATGGTTATTCAATAAATAATGTTATTAAGCATTTTTTGCATCGGCAGCGAATTCTTGCATGACATAAAACACGTCATAATTGCGTTTCTTACTTTTTGTGGTAGTAACTTATACCATCTTGAGGTAACCCTAGTTCCAATGATGGAAGATGAGCTGTTTTGGCGTCAATAGTACCCTCCAGTAGAACGGCAGAATAAAAGTTAATCCATGATATCATTTTACCTTATTACCTGCAAGCGACTCAATAATTAAAATGAAGAAATTGTTTTTTAACGACATCAGGTAGCGGTCAAATTTTTAACATGATTTTGATACTATTTCTATTCTAACATTATCGCAAGACCAATATAAATATCCTTTGGGTAGCTGATATCCAGATAATATCAAAACGCCTGTTTTGATATGCTGTTTTGATCAGCATATACAGTATTACTGAAAATCAAACTAATCAATTCTTTATAAAATATCTTCTGTAATATATGTAATTAATCGGTTCAGATTTCTGGAACATCTTTCGGCAAGTTTTTAGAAACCACCAGTGTTGTCAAAACGTAATGAAGAAAAAATGCTAGATTTTTGTAAAAAAAAAAATATGCTAAAAAAAAATGCCAAAAAAAAATGCTTAAAAAGCGCTAAAAAATATTATATAAAAATAAAACGAAAAACGATTTAATTTGACATTAATTTGAAAATAATTAGCAATCATATAAAATTACATGAATTACAGCTGATTTAACCAAGTTAAGTTATAACTAATTATTACTTTAACTTCCAGTTAAAAAAATGTTTTCGACAGCTATAACTGATAGTTAATTACAACTGAACTTGGTGAAATTGTAATTAAATGGAATAAGTACTTTAAAGTCTTTTACAATTAAATTGGGAAATAAAATACAAAAAAAAGTAAGAGTTCTATATTCCGCTATACCGAATATTTAATACCATTCACCGTGAGTTCGAATAATTCAGGAGTGGGCTTTATATGGGATTTATAAATTATAAGTAAATTTTCATAAAACCTGAACTCACCGTAGTATAATTCGTTGCCTAAGTTAAATGAAATATTCGGATTTGTTTCAGAAATATTATAAGGCGCATTAAAGTAATTTTCAGGAGCAGATTTTATGCTGAACCGATCGTTAATTATAGATCGCTCATCAAAAATATTATAAATAAAACTTAAATTAAACAGAATCTCAATACAGTTATACAATTTTATTAAAATTTAATGCATTTTTAAATGATTTTAGGAATGACGCTTTACATGAGGCCTATGGTAATAAACTATCGCATAAAATTTTATTGCGATTTCCAGTCATATAAAAAGAATTTGTCCAAAATTTAATAAGAATCGGTACATTTTGGCATCACTTTTATTGTTTGTTAATTTTTGTTCCACATTTGGGTTCATAACTCTTTTTCTACTAAGGCGATGTCAGTTAATTTCAATCCCAAACTGCTTAGGGGAACAAGAAAGAGTTTGACATCAATATTGTTATTTTCAGTTGAGTCTATCGATAGTAAGCGTGTTTCAAACAAACGGCTATGGATTACATATGAAGCAATGGTCTTAGATGATTATTAAAAACGTTTAACACGGAATGACGAACGACGTATACCCTCATTCACCACCAGTGGTAGAGGGTATAAAAATCACATAATTTTTTAACATTAAATATAAATTAAAATATATGCAAAAATAAATCTTTAGTTAAAAACAAAATAACGCAGTTTTAAAAAATTTATATTGAATCACAATATAAAGTTTATTTTTAAAATATTAAAAATAATCTTTAAAAGATTTTGTTTTTTGTGCTTAATTCCCTATTTTTATAATTGATAAAAAATACTGAAATTTATTGTTGGAGGATGAGCTGTTCCTTTGCGCATTTCACTGGTTGCTTAGGCCAGATCATCAGGAATCTTAGAAAAGCCAAAGCTATCTGCAAACAAGTCTACAGAGGGAATGAGAATTACATACATATGGCATAAGCAGCCAGTGAAATGCGCATAGGAACAGCTTATCAATTGAAAATAGATTATCATTCACAACAATAAATTTCGATCCACCAAGAAAAATACAAATTGGTTTAAAGTTTGATGTTTGACTATTGACTGTCAGCCGTCGTCAATGGCGGAGAGTGTTAAACGGCAAAGATTTCTGAAGAGATAGTGTGGTTACTATCGAAACATGTCAAATCAACCTGTTCGTGGGTTCAGTCCGAGCTTCAGTCAAGAATGAAAAATTATCAACAAACTTTAATTAATTTCAGGTTGTAAATTTCTTTTTTCATTTAAAATAATTTAATGAAAATTAAGTTTGAAGAATTATCAAAAACTTGAACGAAATACACTAATCACTAACTCCAAACGTGGACTTTTTGAAAACATAAACAACATAAACAAAACTTTGACATAAGATTGGACAAACAAAGCAAAAGCATAAAATCGCCATCTGGCGTAGTAATGCCACCTTTTTATTTCATCATGGGTGCAATTATTTTCATCTTTTCATCTCAGCTCTGAAAAAGTCTCTCTCATGATGAAATTAATAAATTTCCTATTGGGTCCAAATTATTAACAAATATTATTTGATTGTTTTTCGTTTTTTTTTTTTTTTTTTGTTTTGAATCCATACTGTAAAAGGGCTTTCAAACGTGAGTTAAAAGACTACAACAGTAAAAGGGTTTCATACAAAAGTATGACAAGATTTTTTTTTCGGTCCTTTTTTTAATTTTTGGTGGAATTGTTTAAAAAGAACGATAATACGAAAAAACCGTTTGATCTTACCCAAGTGGCGCCACAATAATGACTTTATTTTCTTTTGTTTGGCTTTTTTTTGGGTTGTGTTGCAAGCAGTATGTTTTATATCGCGTATTTCGTATTTAAACAAATGTCATTTGATTTAAGATCTTAAATGATAAAAATTCACAAAATGTTAAGTGCTGGTTGTTGTTGTAGCTGGTTTTATACAATCAATTTTTGCAGATTTTTTTTTATATTTTTTAAATTTCAATTTGGTATTGAAATGTTAAATTTACATAGAGACACGTGTTGTTATCCTTTTTTGTAAAGAGTATTCTGCAAAAAAAAACTGCACATTTTTTTTAAAGTTAAACATGAAATTGATTTTTACAAATGTCATAAACAACAACAGTAAAACAAAAAAAAAAGTTTTATTTTAAATATATTTCCAGAACAAGCCTTGATCACCAGATAGATGTAATAAAGATGATGATGAGCCAGTTGATCATTATATCTTTTTTTTCTCCCAGTTTTTGCCTTTCACAAAATTGTGGTTTGTTTCCTTTAATTCTTGCTTTACGCATTCTTTTAGAGTTTCAAATTTGCATGGCTTGAAAATAATAAAAGAAATCTAAAGAAATATGGCTAAAATACATTTTCAAAAGCTTGTAAAAACAAACAACAAAAAACGTAAATAAAATAAAAGAAGTAATGAAAATCACAAAAAAAAACACAAAATCGGTTGTATTGATATGAGACCAATTAAAGCTGCACGATCAGTGATGAAAATCTTAATGCGATCTTGTTATTTATTTGTAGCGCCACATTGACAACACTGACTGCACAAAGCCAAATGAAAAAACCTCCATACCATCTCAGTTATTAAAACGACTTATCTGGTGCAGTTAGCAGAGACTTAAAAGAGTAAAAAAATTTGTTTCACAAAAAAATTTGTTATTAATTGTTCTAATACTTTTTGGCTTTTTAATTATCTCACATACAAAAGGTATGTGTTTAAAAAATATTTTTTCATACAAACAATTTATATGTATGTTATTTCCCAGCGACTAAGAAGACCTTCTTACTTCATTCCTTATTAAATTGCTGCTTTAAAATTTTTTGGTTCAATTACCATTCTTATCTAACTTTGCCAAAGCAAAAGTAAAAGAATATTTTTTTTTATCCAGTTGACATTCTTATATACCTACCAAAGAAGCGAGAGCGGAAGGCTACCCCGCAATGACAACGTCTGTAAAAAACATATGAGTATTGAATGGAAAGAGCAGGCCTTGTACATCCAAAACAGGGAGTACAGAGACCTTCTAGAAAGCATCTGACCTCCTTCTTTTTCCCGCTGGGTTGTTTCTTCTCATATATTCTCATATCAATCTTTTAACAGAATTAACCAAAACAATTAGAAGAGTTTAAAATTAAAAAAAAAAATTAAAACAGGACTCTAATGTTGGGCTGCCACACGTCATGGTTTTCCAGGATTTGTCTTGGTTTTAGACAAATTGTACTGATGTACTGGTTCACCCTTAATATGTCCTGATTTTTTTGATACAGATCAATGCAGACAAAAATTTAGTTTAAGCTTTGTTATGAACTATAGGTTAAGGTTTTAAATTAGTCTTTTATTTTTGTTTTTTGTTAAGTTTTGTATTTATTGTTTAGTTGCTGGACCTAAATCTGAAATGCATATATGGCTAATTCATGTATCAAAAAAAAATTGATCGGGTGCATTTTTATATGATTAAGAGCCAAATACATTGGTCAAATGCTTGATATGCAGGCGAATTCAATGATGTACGTAAATTCGCCGTAATATCTTAACTACTTTATATTTCCATCCCTCATCTTTGGTGTTGATGAGTAGATTGATCAATGTATTTGGTCCTTTAGTTTTTGGAATAAATAAGGTTTTGTTGTACGTTCGCTTGTGATTTAAATATATTATAAGTGTCCTGGTCGAAGGCCTTAGACTTCTGGAAGCCCTACTCTAATGACATAATGGAAGATTTTATACGTTTAGAGAAGTTTATAAAATTTTTTAACCGGTTAACCGATCATTTACAATATTAACCCATTAATAACCGATTAAACCAAAACCTCGGTTAATTAATCGAGCGATTAACCGATTGAAAAAAAGCCCGATTAAAGGAATACCCTACGCATCATACAAAAATTATGTGCTGTGGTTTATGCTTACAATCGAATTCAATGTCTATTTTTCATTTCAGAATATTTCTATGGTCTAAAATGATTTTCTGCTTCTACCTTAATGTTCTGCAAATCAAATTCGAATAAAATAAAAATAAAGGCCCACTGCGTCGGCACCTAAAACTGTTATTTTTGTCTGGGGCAGGAATTTTGTTTAATAAAAAAAATACTAAGAAGTTTACCAAAATTGATAGTATGAAAATTAAAATTTTCTAATAAGAAAATTTACTTTCATTAGACCTTTAAGCGTTTACATACCTTTAAAATTCTGGCAAAATGGGTTCAAATATTAACCAAAGTTAGTTGTTCACTACCGCTGTTGCACGCTCCATGGTTGTCGTTTTCCATTGCATTTATTGTGGCAAACGTTTCACCTGCATTTTCGTTTAAAATTCTTTTTTGCTCACCAAATATTTTAAACAAAGTAGTCATGGCTTTCAACTCTACAAAAAACCCGCTTGATTTTGTCGTTTTTTGAAATTTTATATTGCAAATAAAAAAAAACAACGATCATTATGATGATCACCAACCAGCATCATCATGATGATGCCCTTTTGCAGATAATTTGCATGAATTTGCGATTAAGTATTGTGCCGATTGGTAATCGATGTGATCATCGTTGTGATAATAGTTTTTTTTTGTGTCGTTTTTATAGTTCCAGTGTAGAGGTTTTTATGCGACAACGTTATCGTCAAAGCATGCAAACAATGTTTGCATGTTATTTAAAATGCAGCATACAAAAAATGTTGCATTTAAGCCAAATCGTACAAAAAAATAACTAAATTACCTTTAAAAAAAATACTTACGCAACAGGCAAATTAAATGCCTACTGACTGCTTTCCAGGCTGCGTGTATGAAATTTCCCTCTTCGTTTTAAGTGGTTAAAACAAATAAAGTAGTCATCTGCCAAATAGTCAAATGCCACAGATTCTTATCTCAGCAAACAAAATGTATATATGGCGATGTTAAGTAAAAGATTGCGCTTTAAGATCTTTCTTTCTTTTTTTGTATTTTTTGGTGCTTAAAAAAGTGTTATGGTTCTTTAAATTCAATTTAAAGCTTATCATCAACTTTTTTTATATTCTCTTTAGTTTCCAATCAGATAAGTTGGTTAAATGGCTTCAATTCGAAATGATATAGTGTTTGTTGTAAGTTGTTTTACAAAATATGATCTTTATAATATTGATTTTATGATAGTTATCGTTTCAAGATTTTATTGAGTTTTTTTAAGAAGACATTTCGTCTTCGAAAATATGTTTTGTATCGCAGGAGTACCCTTTAAGCACTTTACATTTTAAATAATTCAAATGCGAAATCTTTGTACTTTTTTTTTTAAATTGATATCAGATATTGGTTCGTTATTTTAATGTAGATTAATATGTTAATTTATGTTTTGTTTTAAAGTAAAAAATATTATTAAAGAAAAAACACGGGGTATAAATTTATTTCTTTTACTTACGGATCGTATTTAAAAATTTAAGTACGAATTATACTAAAATGTACTTAAAACAATCCTAAATGGAATGCATTTCGAAAACCAATCCCGGAATTTCCTAAAATAAGTATGCCCATACAATTCTTAACCCTTCGTCGTACTCATGAGTCTGCCCACACCTTTTTCAATGCGTTTTTAATGGAAAATCACAACATGTGTAAGACGGAGTGTGGAAACAAGAAAAAAAGATTGAACTTTTCGTTGGTAGTTCCACTCTGAGTGTAAAATTACAAAGCGGGGGTCTTAATCTCATAAAACTTATTATGTTATCTCTAAGCATTGAATTCTATATGCGTGCATACCAGTGCCAAAACTTTTAGAGGCAAAATCACCAAAATAAGTAGATTTTTTTACGAAAAATATTCAAAATCTTCTTTCGATTTTAAAAAATTTTCAATAATCGTCCAAATATTGTGTGATTCTTTTTCTTGTATTTCACTAAAAAAATATAAAGATGCATATAACGTTAAGTTCCAACAGCAATTCACATTTTTACGTTAAAAATATTTCTTATAAAAAGAAAACGAAGATAGACACCTGTTTATAGAATGCGACTCTTATAATAAGCGCTATAAATAGCGTGTTTCTTTTTTCTTTGGGCTTTAGATCGCGACTGTTGACGATGTTTATTAAAAAAGTAGAAACTGTAAATTAATTTTGGTTTTTATATAACGATTTGCCTCATCATAAATATCAAAGTTCGGCGAGTAAATAACTATACTCGTTTTTAGAAAAATTAATTAAAGTAAAACAAAAAAAAGGAACTTTCTATAAAAAAGTTCATTAAATTTAATTTTCATTAAATTATTTTTATGAAGAAAGGAATTTTACAACATGAAATGAATTAAAATTTTTTAATATTTTTTATACTTGACTGACGCTGGTATTGAACCCACGTTCACGGACTGGTTGATCGGACATGTTTCGATAGTACCCACACACACTATCTCTTTAGGAACCTTTTTTTCAATTAAAAAAATGGTTTAAAAAGTATTTAAATTGATTTTTAAGTTGAAAGAGAATTAAAAATATAATTTTGATTTAAATATTAAAGTTGTTTTGAAATAAATTTTTAATTAATAGGGCATTTACATTACATCGAAATCTAGTAGATTTCATTTGAAATCTTCCTCCAAATCTAGTTCGTTTACATTATAATTATATATAGTATAATTATACTTGTTTGACATTAGCGAGATTTGGTTTTCACAACTAAAACCGGCGACTGAAAGTTTTTTGTGTAACACATACTTACATATAAAGAAATAGGCATTTAAAAATTTGCATTACATTTTCTTTATAATCAACTTAATTTATTTTATCAATATTATTTGTCATATGCATTTTTTATTATTTTACAAAATTTTTGATTTTTTTTAACAATTTTAATAAGCAGCTATTATTGTTTTGTTTTTTTGTTAAAATGTCATTTTTTTCTTGTGCAGGGAAGTAGTTTTTAGTGCTATATGGGGAAAAACATAGTTGCATCAATAAGTACTACTAGATTTCGAATAGATTTCGTCAAAATCTAGTCACGGAGTAGATTTTGTTTTGTACGGGAAATCTAGCCAAAAACAACTAGATTTGGCTCGAAATCTCGAAAGTACTAGATTTCGTTGTAGTGTAAATTGGCTATAAAATATTAATTAAATATCAAAAAATATTAATTGACTTTTCCGTTTAAAATAAAGTAATTTAATAATTAATTCATTTATTAATGATGTGCTAATAATCCCAATTTATGATAAAAAACACTGAAATTTATTGTTGTGGGAAAGCTAGTTTCTATGCGCATTTCGCTGGTTGCTTAGGCCAGCTCGTCAGGAAACTTTTTCCAAATACTTTAGAAAAGCTAAAAATATTATACAAGTAAGACCATAAAGCGAATAAGAATTTTAAACACTCAGCTCTTACTTGTAACAATATCAAAGCTTCAACAAAGACACAACAATAAATAGTGAATTTTTTCTTTCTTACATTCCCCTACAATTGGCTGGGTTTTTTCCAACACGAATTGTAGTTGTAAGAGGATAGAAAAAAACAAAATTAAAAAAAAACAAGTTGCTAAATAAAGCAGCTTGCCATTTCAGTTTTTTATTTGCCGGGCACATGCAAATTTATTATCAAAAATTATTTTCGGGAATGAAATATTTATTAATTAATTCATTTATTAATGATGTGCTAATAATCCCAATTTATGATAAAAAATGCGCATAGAAACTAGCTTTCCCACAACAATAAATTTCAGTGTTTTTTATCATAAATTGGGATTATTAGCACATCATTAATAAATGAATTAATTAATAAATATTTCATTCCCGAAAATAATTTTTGATAAGTAATTTAAACTTGTACAGTTGTTATTGGAAATAGTCAACATTTAATTAAAAAAGTTAATTTACATGAACGGAAAAAAGTTTTTTTTTATTAAAAAAAAAATGGTTTAAAAAGTATTTAAATTTAATTAATATGATAATTGAATCCATTATTTTTAAGTTGAAAGAGAATTAAAAATATAATTTTGATTTAATTAATAATTAAGTTGTTTTGAAATAAAATTTTAATTAAAATATTAATTAAATATCCACAAATATTAATTGATTTTTCCGTTTAAAATAAAATAATTTAAACTTGTACAGTTGTTATTGGGAATTGTCAATATGGCAAAGTTTTTCATCATTTTAAAAAAAAATTTTCACAATTGTAGAATCAATATAAACATTTTGGTAATAGGTGCCAAATCAACAACTTGTTTGCTTGATATTATGAATTTGGTGTAAATATGGTAATTAGAGAAACATTTTTAATTTTTTCTGTATGTTCTTCCTTAATTCTGTTTTTCATACTTTTTGTCAAGAATTCTTCTTGAAGTATAAATAACATTAGTGTGTTTTTTATGTTTTGTCCCTTTTGTCTGTCTGTATATACTGTGCACTCGCGATAATATAAACTAATTAAAACCGAGCCAGCCAGTTCACTTTTGCAAGATTGTTCATATTTGCGAATATCCCCTTAAAAAACTTTTTTAGCATGAAGATAAAAGTTTCTTATGTTAATTTTTTTTATTAATTGTTTATTGGACTTAAAAAAAACAATTTATTTTTTAAAAAGAAAAAAAATCTTATTATTATTCTGCGAAATGCCCGCTAATAGTGATCTCTTTGCTCTCATATTCAAAAACCATCGGTATATGTTATACATTTTCGATTGTTGGGTACTCAGAAGGCCGCACGTTTTTCTTTTTCCAAGTCAAATAAAAGTATTGTTAACACATTTTTTTCCTTCCATATTGTAATTCTTTTGACCCGAAATTTATTCGCTAAATTAGTAACACTTGCACCTTTTTTTTAAATATTCTAAAATTTTTGGTTTTTCTTTTTAAGTTAAAAACTTTTGATTATATTTAAAAATGATTATGGAATTCCAGCTGAATGTGATTACTAACTAAAACGTGTGTGTAAGACATTTTTATTGACCACTGTGTATTTAGATAAAATCTTTTAAAAATCCAGAAATATGAACAACTATATTTTAACTAAATATCTAACTTTAAAAATAAAAAAATAACTGTTCATATAAATATTAGGGGGTTCATATTATAGCGAATACACTGTCTGTATATTTATAATTTATAAGAACTTAAGAATATCTTTTAAACGGTATATCAACCTTATTTTAACAAATATCCCATTAAGAAAAATCCATATTTTTTCATGAGTTTTTTAATGCAATTTTCTCAAAATTTCTTCACTATAACATCGATAATAAAAATAGTATAATATTTAATTAAGAACCCATAACATTTCATATGACGTATGTGTCTACACATTTCAATTAAAATAGTTTACGTAATAAGAAGTAAGTTTTTATAAAAAATAAATAATAACAAATTTGTTAAAAAAAAAAATTGATGATTTTGCTCTTCAAAACAAGATTTTTTATCGCGAAATGGTGATTTTCTCCCCAAAGCTTTAGGCAACGTTGGCCGTATGATAACCGACTTGTTTTGAATCAGACGATATGTTGTTTCAACAAGACGGTGCCGCGAGCCACACAATACGACCGATTTTGGCTTATGGCATTGGAAGTTTACAGAACGTGTAATCCCAACAAACACGGAGGTTTGATATCAAATTGAAAATCAAAGCATTCTCAACAAAAAGGGGAGATTATTTTCAAATTAAGCAATGCATTTATTTTCAACTTGTTTTCAAAAGTTACTCTCAAATGTTTTTCAAATGTGGATTTTAATACAATATGGAACATAAATGAAAAATATTTTTTTTTTTTATTTAAATTTATTATTTATTTAGATAAGCTGTGAGCTTTACATTCGGCACCATAGCTAAAAGATGAAATAAGGTTCTTTCCTTCCTCTTATTCTTGCAAAGACGAAATACTTGGCTCCTTTTTGTTTGTAGGATTGACACGGCGTAGCATCGCGAGCGTACAACAAATTAATAATTTCTTCACTTTTCCGTTTTATTTTTATTTACATTCTTACACTTTGTAATTCATTTTTTATTTTTTAACCAACAAATAAGGGTTTTTAAAGGCGAATTCACTTCACGTAATATGTAACCATTCTTTAATTGTGTAACACATTTAACTTTAGTCGCCATTTTTAATGTTTACATTTATTTTTCGCTTCAGTGCTGTCAATTTTTTTTTTTTGGTTTAAAATAACATTTTATAACAAATTGATAAAAAATTGTATGTCAAATGTTTACATTAAAATTATTATCAATTTGAATTCAAATGTTAAAATCAAACAGCGTAAAAAGGTTTGAAAATTGTGTTTGATGTCAAATGATAAATTCATTTCATATCAAAAGTTGGACTTCGTGTTTGTTGGGATTTCACGTCGATTTGGCCCGCCCGAAATGTGCGAAAAAGTACATCAAAAGGATCGTCTGCTGCAACCAATCTAAAGACGGTCTTTTTAATTGCAATTCCAAGCATTATAATGAAATAAATTTCATCGAAATCACAGCTTCATGTGTATTTTATTTAACTTTATTTTTGAAATATAAAAATGGATAGCGCGTTATATATCAAGCAATTATTTATTTCTATTCTGTGAACTTTTTTAAACAAGATAAGTTAACACTATTGTTAACGACACAACGTCGACGCTTTTATTTAAATCTGCTATTTCAGCGTGTCGACGCTTTTATTTAAGTCTGCTATTTCAGCGTTAAAGCAAGGCGCTAGAAAATGTTACACTTGACGCGCTGATTGAGCTTGGTTTGCAAGTAAGGAGGGCAAAAGGTCTTTACATTGGTGGCGAGGCAAAATGGTAAAACAACCGGAAGTAATTACTGGACCCACGTGAGCTGTGCCTGATTGCGGCTGCCAATGAAACCGAATCTAACATACAGTGGTGGAAATGAAATAAATCTTTTCGTTATCTCACAGGGTTCTCATACAAATGTCCTCCCGAATTAAGACTTAATTGTAGTTCAACAAAACTCAACGAATCATTTAAAATTTAGATTAAAAAGGGCTTAAGCTGCAAAAATACATTCAAAATCTTAACAATAATTTAAAAAAATTTGTCGATATTTAAATTTAAAGTAGGAACTTAAAACAGTTGTGGAAAAGATTTACATTAATACCTGTCATAGAGCCTACTCCATGGGGGAAGAACTTGAAGCAAAATTTTAATTTCCTCTGAATCCCTGGAAATTCTCAATTTTTTCCACTTTTCCAGAGAGGGAAAAAGTCTGCAATGAAAAATCTTAAATTACCCAGCAAAAACTTACATTGCAATGTAATAAGATAAAAAGCTAATATAACTACTCTTTACCACTTAAACATTGGCATTTTAACTCATTATTTTAACACGGTGATGTCATTGGAGGCAAGTACTTACCACCCTCGCTTACAAATAGGGAGTTAAATAAATCATTACCACGTTTGCTTAAAAAAAAGCACTTCACATTTTTATCAACAAAACTGAATTTGTCAAACAAATTATGTCTTTAATTTAATTTGCTTTCTAATGCAAAATTTTACTACCCTGCATCAAGGACATGTTCATACCCAATAAACCAGAGAACGATATGATTGTAAAAACGATATGATATTTTCCTGGAAAAACGATCTTATAAGAAAATGTACAATTTAAATACTATCGTTTATAAAACAAGATCGATATTATTATAATATATACCACCTAGACGATATCGTTATAATACAGTTTGGTTGATTGATTAGTGTAGTTTTTATACAGAATTTTAATTTTAAAATACATATCAAAATCAATTAAGTATTTACATTTTTCATATTCAAATTATTTTTAACTTATAACAAATAAAAAAAAACAAATTGTAAGAACAAATATGTATTTAAAATCAATTTGTATTAGATTTGAATAAATAAAACCTTTAATTTCGTTTATCAACTCATAAACAAGTGCTTATCAGATGATATGACAACCATTACTTAACTACTTCTATGTAATGCAGATGGTATGAAGTAGTCATTGAAAAGAAAGTTGTTCTGTAATTTCAAGTCATTACCTACTTTTTGCTGGGTAGAATTAAGAATATTTATATATTTATAAAAAATCTTTTAAAAATTAAATAATGGTTTAAACTAAAGATGAAATTATCGTTTGCCCATTCACTTTTGTTGCAAGTAAATTTACTTTTAATTTTATAAAAATTAAATAAAAAAAAATAAATAGGTATATAAAATGCATTAAAACCTTCAATTTCAGGTCATTTATTCCAACTGATTTTGTAGTTAAAACAAATAAACAAAATAGACAACCAAGAGCCTTTGCCTAATAACCCACTCCTTAATTTGTCGCAAGAAATGACACATGTTGACAATTGTTCTATTAAAATCTGAGCAAAATGCTGGTACAAGTACAAGAAATATCTTGAATGTTACCAAAAGGCCTTAAATTCATTTAGATACATTCCCTTTTATTTCAAATCCATAGTTCAATAGATGTACTTAACGAAACCAAAATTGAAAAACATTTATAAAGTTTTTGTTACTTTAACCATTAACTTGACATTATTTAAATAATGACAAAATATGATTTAACCACAAAATTCAATTTCAACAGTTTCTCTTTTTTCTTATTGTCAAGCGAACAAAAAGTCAAGAGATGTTTATAAGAAAAGAAAAAAACAGTACCGAAGTACTCAATAGGAAATAACAGGGCTTAGACAATCTGATTAGAATAAACTTATCTTTGCAACATTTATCGATTTAAATTTAAAACTAAAAAATATTCCAAATCTTTAAAGAAACTTTAAAAAGCTCTTGTTTACCATAACTAGTGCTTAAAGCTTAAATTGGATGTGACATAATAAGTGCGTTTGAGTACTTTTACAGTAAAATGCAGTAAATGAGCAAACTTAAAAATTTGCTCTCACAAAAAGCTGTTGTCCAAAAAAGTACGCGAACGCAAAATTTGTAAAAATTCGTAAAATAAAGGCAACAGCTGATGGCAAATAATTGAAGTGTTGAAAAATGTTTACACTTTTGACTACTTAACTCGTTTTCTTATCGGTACTCGATTAAATACTTTTTATAACACGAATATTTTTGGAAAATACAAACAAATTATTTTATGTAATCTTTCATATTTGTTTGTTTCTTATTTTATTTGAATTTGCTAATTTGTGTCCGGCTAAATTTGATCAATAGTACACGAATACTTTTTTTACTATTGATAACTTTAAAAACAAGGGCTGTGGTAAGTACCCGAGTACTTGACACTTTTACAACTCCAAAAAATTAAAATAACAAAGCAAAGTTTCAAAAGTTGGTATTTAGCCATGTAAATTCTTCACAAACAATTTTAATTAATTAATATTAATTATTTTTTTGTTTTTATTTTAGTTTTCTTTTTTAAACAATTTTTTTACAACTTGTATGCCTTTTGTTTGCTTCTTTTGTTTGTTTACCTTTTGAAACATATGTTTTTTTGTCTTACTAAATTTTACTGCAGAAATTTCTGCAGTAAAAATTTGTAAGTACTCAGTCAAGAACTGTCACTTTACGCTCTCAATTTGTGTTCTCATTTACTGTATTTTGTGTACGCGAACGCAATTTAGTAAAATGCAGTAAAGTTCTGTAAAAAATAGTAAAAACTTTCGTGTTCTCGAACGCAGCTAATAATAACCATTCAAAACAGCTGTTAGCACCAACCTTAGGGACAACAATGTATTTGAATATATGTATGTGACTTGCCATAACACCATAACCATAGAAACCTTTGTGCTATAGCAGGGATTTTAAATGGGGTTTTAAATTTGTACTTTTTGGACGGTACCATTTTTTTTTTTTAATTTATTAAAACCACAAAACAAGTACATAAAAATTCAACTGTACACAAAAAAAAAATGACAAACATTGGAAAATGGAGAAATGTTATAAATGGACTTAAAAATGTAACAGAATTATGGGACGTTAAATGTGAAAGTTATAAAAATAAAACAAAAAAAAAAGCGGGATATGAAAAATTTTCTTCCGCATATATTTGTTAAGTTAAGTAGTACTTCTTTTCAACAAAAGAAAAAACACAATACTAAAAAGAAAACAAAACAAGTAGTAATACAGGTATTGACTAATGTTGCCTCGTCCGTGGGTACCATAAGTCCCCTTTTACAATGTGGCAAGTGAAAGGCAGACAGACGAAGTTTGTAGGCGAGAGAGGCAAAAAGTAAAGTGTGTCACTCATACAACGTCGCCCCCTTACCAACAAACTTCGTCTGTCTACCTTTCACTTGCCACATTGTAAAAGGGGACTAAGCGCTTTATACACCAAAATTCCAGTCGCATTACATTAACGATTTGTTGTACAACATAAATGCAATGAAAAAGTTTCAATAATTTTTTTGATATACTAAAAATTCAAAAAGGGGGAACTATGACAAATATTTGAATTGTACCAAACGAGTCAAGGTAGTACCACGGTACTTTAGAAGGTCAATATGTACCAAAAAAAAGGACAATTTTACCAACTTTAACATCCCTGTGCTGACTGTGTTGACCTTAATATACATAAACATTGATCAAAAAAGACTCTAACTGCCTGTTTTTCTAGTCACTTTTGCGCTCGCGTTCTAAAAACAGGCAGTAAAGCTTTACCAGCAATTGTGTCCTTAAAACACTTAATCTATGGAAAGATCAAGATTCATCATTAAAATAACTTCCTGCCTTTCTGTTAAATTTCCTAGTGGTTGCCAAGAAATCAAGCAATAAAACAAACAATAATACAATTTATAAAAATTGACAATATTTATTCCGCATCGGCTAACAAGCAAGTGTTCAAAACTTTTATGAGGAGTAGGACGAATCAACCGAAAACCTACTGCTGGTTGGCTACCACCATTTGTTGCTGCTACAGAAACATACAGCAGGTTTCTGTATTTACTTTAAATAAATATTTATAGTTGTACAAAATTTGGGCAACTATTGACTTAGGTGGAGAATTTGCAAAAATATTTTTCTTATTTATTGTAAAACTTCAATTGTGGGTATTGGTACCCTACAGAGGAATTTCGGAAATCGAATAGACAAGATCATAATAATTTATTAAAATAAATAAATAGATAAATAAAAGAAAATTTAAAACCTTAAAAAGTTCTTTGTGGAGAAATGTTCTTGCGAAAAACAAATGCGCCGAAAAGCTTTTCGGTAAAAAGCTTTTTTATTGGAAACTATTTAATCGAAAACTTTAGAAAGAGATACCTATTTCATTGACAAATTTTAATAGAGAAAATTTTTTTCATCAAAAAGTTTTGTTTAAAGTAAACATTTTTTTAAAAAAGTTGTACCCTGCCGAAAATAAATAATTTAGAATGTAGAAATCCTAATCAAAAAAATTCTTTATCTTAGACATATGTAAAATAATGCCCATCAAAAACTTTTTATATAGATACAAAAATTTGCTACAGAAAACTTTCTAATCGAAAACTTTTTGTATAAAAAAACTTTCCCATTAAACATTTTTTATTAAGAAACCCTTTTTCGAGAAGTTTTATTACAGAAAACTTTGCTTTGATGCCGGAAGTCCCCACCACGCATTCAATGCGGTTGGCCATCTGTCAAAAAAGTAGAATCACTGTAAAATTATATTAACAAGTTGTACATCACAAGCGTAGAATACATATAGGCATCAAACGCATGAATTCTTTAAAATAGTTCAATAAAGTACCAAACGTATAGAACATGTGGGAGGGACTTCCAACAAAAAATCCTCCAAAATCCAAAAATTTTTATATAAAATAAAATCTCGGCGAAAAGTTTTGATACAAAAAAAAATGTGTATTCCAAAAAAACAAAATTGTTCTGTTGACAATTTTCCCGTTGCAAAGTTTTTAATAAAAAAACCTTTTCGACAAAAAGTTTTCAAGTAGAAAAATTTCTCGTCACAAAGTTTTCATATAGAAAACATTATCATCGAAAAGCTTTTATGTCAAAAACTTTATTCTCGAAAGTTATATACATATGGGGGTTTTCATGTCAAGTGACCCAACTCTTGAAATCGATGTCTTCCGATTTGGATGAGTACTATTGGATAGGAGCTTAGACACAAATTTTCAACAAGATCGGTCAAAAAGTTTCTTAGTTAGAGGGGCACAAAATTTGACATTATTCTTTCTCATCGATGTAACTTATTACCTATTGGTGTTAGCAAAATTTGTCCCAAACAAATTAGATAGCTTATTAATTAATGATGTGCTAATAATCCCAATTTTTGAATGAAAACACTGAAATTTATTGTTGTGGGAAAGCTAGTTTCTATGTTTCTATTTCGCTGGTTGCTTAGACCAGCTCGTCAGGAAACTTTTTCCAAATACTTTAGAAAAGCTAAAAATATTATACAAGTAAGACCATAAAGTGAATAGCTATTTCTTCAATCTCTCAAAAAAAAAAACTTTTTTAATTTGTTAAAACATATTAAAATTTTTTTTTTTTATTTTTTTTTTATGTATAAAAAAATCATTTCTAACTAAAAGCGAGGGTTTTTCAATTTTTAGCATATGCACTATTTTACATTTTTTTCCTATTTGTGTGTAAGTGTTTCTAATGGCTAATAAATCAGTGAGTGTTTAAACGCTGGCTTAGTTGAACTAAACTTAAATTTATATGTAGTTTAAACTCAACAGTTGTAAATCAGTGTCCCATGTATTATATGTAGTTTAAAAAGTAACATGTGGCAGCACTACGATAAATGGTTTGTATTGGTAGTTTAAACGCCCAATTTTATGCGTTTAAAGATGGTTAATATGTTTTCTGATTTATAGATTTGTTGGTTTAAACACATTTTAAACCAAAAAGAGAGTTTAACTTGCTCTGATTTATTAGCCCTAAAACCTTTAGAATAAAACTTATGCTGAGAAATTAGACAAATTAATCTTTCCGACGGTATGTAACATACCTAACTCGCATTTCATACCTTCAATACTCTAATACCCACAATGTGCTAATCCCAGGAATAAAATCACTTTTTTTCTATAGTTGACAAATTAAAATTTTTTTTTTATATATTTCTTATAATAATTAAATTAATATATAATTAAAATAAAAATAACATCTAATAATAATAATAAAAATAAAAAGATAAATAATTAAATAAAATTTGATCTTAATCACATTATATCCTTTTATATCATAACTATTTTTACACTTAATTTATTGTAGTTGATGAAGTGTTTAAATCTTGCAATTTTCAAATACAATGAATGTCTTTCATCCTCCCTAT
Source organism: Pollenia amentaria (assembly GCA_943735925.1). NCBI lineage: Eukaryota > Metazoa > Arthropoda > Insecta > Diptera > Polleniidae > Pollenia > Pollenia amentaria. The sequence goes on along the minus strand of OX031009.1, from coordinate 201,274,491 downwards.
TTATCGCTTTTATTTTCTGCTATTTTTGCCAATACTTTCTTGGCGTTACTAGATTTAGCTGCTGGTTTATGGAGGTAGGGATGGCAATAAATATCGATATATTAAAATATCGATATTTAAAAAAATTATAATCGATATATATTGCCGATATTAAAAACCTATTTCCAATGTGCGAAAGAATTCTTTCGTTCGCATAACTACATTGAAAACAAAAACAAAGTCTAAAAATTTGTCTAAAAAAGAAAGAATTCGTTCGCACATCGGAAATAGGCTATAAAAGTACCCATATATCGATACATCGATATTTATTTACGACTATCGAATTCGATATTTTATAGATCTCTTTATAATAAAATTCAACATTTTAACCGTTGCACAGTGGCGCCCGTAGAGCAAGCGAGGTTGCAAAAATCAAAATTTTCATGAGTGCCGACGAAGTTTTGAATAAACCCATGTTATAGGAAACTTTTCAACGATTTCAAATATGCCACTCTTAATAATATCACATTTTTAGTTTAGAAGATATAACCGTTCAAAGTTGACCGACTTTCGGTTTTCAAAAAAACACACAATTTTTAGTCAATTTGTTGCGATTTCAGGTGTAATATCACGAAAAATAGGTAACGAATCGCCTTATTTTTTATTTGTATTGATTGATGTATTTATTAAATGTATAATGATAAAAAAAAATTAACTGTTTGCTTTGTGTTTCTCCTGGTAAATCACTATTTAAAAACTATCCGTTTTTTCACTATTTTTCAACTTTGACGGAAAATAAAAAAAAACTATATTTTTCTATATTTGCCATACGTGCAAAACCTGTTCTTTGATTATTTCTTTACATAATTCAAAAGGTTTTATCTGCCCGTACGTGCCCGTTTGGCTTCTAGAGGTAAAAAAGTTCAAAAAGACATGGTTGAAGAAATTGTATGGCGTCCATCCCTTATATGTTTTGACTGACAGTAGTTTGATCTAATAGTTTGAAAAAAACTACTCATTGAAATTAGCAGGTACGTACCTCACATAAACAATACTTTGGCGTACAAATGGTCAGGAACAATATTGACTTATGGTCCCTACAGGTAGGCACAAATCTTATTTGGACACGTGCATAATATCAAAATTGCATTATTTAGCCTAAATCCATATGTATGCAGGGAACAGGTAAATTTTTAGGCATGGTAGCATAAGCCTATATATTGCAAAATAAGCATAATGCCTGGATTAGTCTACGCCTGAAAGTTGGCGCAACAACTACTGAAACCATTAAACAATTTAAGTACTGAAAACATGGCGTTGAACAATTTAAAATTATTTGAACTGTTTAGAAAGTCAACCACACCAAAGTTTTTCACGGAAGTGAAAATTCTTCCTGAGAAGTTGACATTGATCAGCAAATGGGGCTGCGATGGATCATCCGGACAAAGCGTTTATAAGCAAAGGATATCTTTCGATGACGCTACAATATCGGACGGAAATATGTTTATGGCATCTGTTGTTCCTTTGCGGCTAAAATCGGATGATTCCCTACACTGGAAAAATCCACGTCCGTCATCAGTGCATTATTGCCGACCAATAATGTTTCAGTTTGCAAGGGAATCGGCAGAACTCATAAGGACTACGGTGAAGGACATTGAAGAACAAATAAGCAAGATTAAGCCTACAAAGCTGCTAATTGGAGAAGGAAAATATATTGAATGCAATTACGAGTTCCACCTGACCATGGTTGACGGAAAAGTCGTAAACGAACTGACAGGAACAACCTCAACAATGTCATGCCCGATTTGCAAAAAGAGTCAGAAGAACTTTTTTCAATTCAATTCAATTTATTTCATATATAATATGTTACATCTCAATTTTATATAATTAGTTGTAAAGAGTTTAAGATTAGTATCTTTTTCTGCTTAAATATAATATATTTCAATTAGTTATCATAGACAGAATTATATTGGAGGTAAAAATTTAGCAAAAACCTATCTAAACCCCTTTTTTCGTATTATTTTTATATTTTTTTTATCGATTTTATATTATTATTTGTCAAAAGAACTTTGGTAATTTAAACGATTCTACAAATGAGGAGAATTACGAATATGGAATGTCACCATTGCACGCAAGGATAAGGTGTATGGAATTCTTGCTAAAACTGGCATATACCCTACCACAAGAGGAGGAAAACTTCGATGAAAATACATCAATAAAGGATAAGGAAAAGATCAGAAAGAAGCAAATACAGGATGGTTTTTTTGAAACAAGTTGGACTAAAAGTAGACTGTCCCAAGCACGGATACGGTAACTCTAACGATGGAAACACTTCTAGGAGATTTTTTGAAAATGATGAGGCAGTAACTAGAATCATTGGAATTGACAATCAAATCGTGAAAAGATTGGGAACGATCTTGGATGTTTTAAACTGCAAAGAAAATGTCAATTCTACAAAATATGGAGAATATGCGTCGAAAACTGCATCTCTTTTAGCAGAAATGTATCCACAGAAGAAGTTGACCCCGACCGTCCATAAAATATTGGCGCATGGCAAAGATATAATTGAGTACCAGTCTTTGCCAATTGGAGAGCTTTCTGAAGAAGCACAGGAGTCTCTTAACAAATTTTATAAAAAATATAGATTGCAGAACACATTCAAAGCATCAAGGGTAAGGCAAAATAAGGACCTCTTCAACATGTTGGCAGCATCTTCCGATCCACTTATTTCTTCCCTGCGGCATGTGAAGTCACGAATAGAGTTACAAAATAATTATAGTTTAGAAATTGTTAGTCTTTTAGATATACCTTCTCTTACGAATTGTGATGAATATTTCACAGAAAATTGAAAAAATAAATTTAAAAAAATAAATAATTTTTTTTTTTAATTTGTTGGGTAATAATTTAAAACATAAAACCCTTAAGAAAAAAAATAAAAACAATCTAAAAATGTAAAAATAATTTTTTTTAGTTGCCATAAAATTGATTTTTCTACTAATTTTAACTTTGATAACCCATAAGTAGGCCCCTACAAAGCGTAGCACCCTTTCCAAACGCTCATTTCATAGGCTGAACAGTTATCTATCATATGCTGTTTAAACTGTTCAATTATCTTATTCGGTTCAAAAGATATGATTTTTGCAACGAAAAAACTCAAATGGCGCCACTGTGCGTTGTTCAACTGCTTACAACACTGTTGTTTTTTAAGAATTGCATCATATGTTTTTTAACTAATATTAAGAAAATAACGGCGCTTTTCCATTGTACATTTTCATAGATTACACAGGTCAGTTTTGTCTCGGTTTTTTAAGAGATGACAAGAAAAAAATAAGCGCGGAAAAAATATTCTGGAAAGTTCAAAGGATCGCCTTAGCAGCAATAGACTCAATAGACTCGCGTATTAGCAGCAATAGACTCATGAAAGTTGGAATGTTAATAAAAAAAAAATATTTTGTGTTTTAGTTTTCTTATTTGGGCTTGTTCTTATATTAAAAATAAAATAATACACAGTTTACTTGTATAGTATGTGTCACAAGTTTCCCTTACCGGCAGTATATAATCCAGCATTATATACGCCCAATTTTTTTTTTTTAGATTTCATATGGCGAATAAATAAAATTTTTTTGTATTCTCTTTTTTTCGAATTTTTTTATTGTAAAATTAACTGCCGGTCCCTCGATTTCAAACAAAAACTTCGTTTACATAACTTACCTTAAGAACTAAATATTAAAATTGGTTTTTGTTTGAAATAAAAGTTAAGCAAATGAAAGTTTCGTTCGAAATCGAGGGACAGGCAGTAAATTTCAAATTAAAGGACACAATAAAAAGTTAGAATGGAATTATATGTAAGATGTTTGTACATATGTTAATACATATATATTGACATAAGTATATTAAGTTTTTAAATTTGGTAATAATTTTAATTGCAGCTTAATACGTTCGATACATCGATATATCGATATTTTTAGCTAATAAATATCGATACTCTTAAAAAATATCGATACAATATATATATAGATGTGACCTGCTCCACGAAACGGGACCTCTGCGCAGAAACAATTTTTTTTTACGATTTGGGTGATTTTTATAGGAAAAAAAAACACTCTTTCAAATGCCGCAAACCGCAATTTCTATGTCTTTTAGTTTTTTTTACAAATCACCTGTAAAGATGAACATAATTAATGAAAAAATTTAATAATGTGATATAAACAGATAATATATATAATATTTGAAATTTAAAAAAAGTTCAATATCAAAGGTACAAAATTACAAAAATATCAAAAGGTTTTTAACTGTTAGAAATAATTTTCATAGAGGCAACACTGCATAGTGAACATCGTACAAAGTACCAGAGAGTTGAAATACATCGCCAGATGATCAGGTTGAAGGAAGAGTTGCATAACCATGCGCAAAACACGGAAAAACGAAGCGCTTTTTTTAAACGCGTTTTTCTCAGTAACTTCTTTTCGGCGCAGAGGTCCCTTTTCGTGGAGCAGGTCACATATTTTTTCAATTTGCCCATCCCTATATGGAGGGGGCAATGCGAAGCCGACTAAAAAGAAAAAACTAAATTAAAAAACAAATTGCTTAATAAAGCAACTTTCCAGTTCCGTTATGTTTTTCCCCCGGCACATGCAAATTTATTTTCAAAAGTTATTTATGGGAATAAAAAATTTATTATTAATAAGATTATTCTATGACGTGCTAAATTCCCAATTTTTATTATTGATGAATACACTAAATTGTAAGAAATTGTAAGAGAAAAACTCATTGCTTACTGTTGTTGTTTTGTTTAAGCTTTGATATTGTTACAAGTAAAACCAGAGTGTTTAAAATTCTAATTCATTTTATAGTCTTATTTTTATAATATGTTTAGCTTTTCTAAAGTCTTTGGAAAATGGTTTAAAAAAGGTGAAATGCGCATGGAAACCAGCTTTCCCTCAACAATAAATTTGAGTATATTTATCGAAAATAAAAATTGGGAATTTAGCACGTCATAAAAAATTTCTTGTCACAAGGTTCCTGTAGAAATAATTTACTTCTCGAAAGGCTTTCAAAGTGCTTGTCAAAAAAGCTTTAAGTATATAAAAAAAATTGCGTCAAAAAGTTATCGCAAAGAAAACCTTATCTTCAAAAGTAGAAAAACATTTTAAATAAATAATTTTAGCTCATTTTAAAGTCGTCTACTAACCCTTTTTTCTCCTTGTGCCATAGACAACTTGTGTGGGGGTCTTCCTAGGCAACAAGCCAATAAGAAAACCAAAAATAAAATAATAAGTGTAATAACTACATTCGGCTAGGCCGAATCTTATACACCCTTCACCATGGTGCGATATTAAAAGAAAGGAATATAAATACATACATCTCAAAATACATCTTTAGATATAAATAAATCCATTTTATGACACGCCTACTTTTCCAATCCCACCCACAGTTTGTCGGACATTGATAACCAAGATATTTGTACCTAACTTAAAAACTTTGGCTTTTGCTGTTCTCCAGATATACAAAAATCTATAACGTCTAGGTATAGGAGGTGCCGCGTCCACTTTTCCTCTTATTTTTTTTAAGAGGTTGTGTAACCCAGCTATGTGTACCTTATTTAGAGAATTTTTCTTCTGAAGTTCATAAGATATAAATAAGTATTTTTCGGGTCATGCTCACATTCCAATCGCGTCCACATTTTGCCGGATGTTGTGCAATGAAAACCAAGATCCTTGGGCCTAATTTGGAAACTTTGGTTCTTGCCGTTCTCCAGATATGTAGAAATCTATAATGTCTATGTACAGGATGTGCCACGCCCACTTCTCCAATCTCGCCCATATTTTAAGATGTGTGTATACAATTTGGACAATATTTCTCTTACCATTCTTGAGATGTAGAATATCTCCAGATATACAGAAATCTATAATCTATTTATATGGGAGGTACCACGCCCACTTCGCCAATCCAGCCTACATTTTTTCGGATGCTATATATTGATAACCAAGCTGTTTGTACCTAGCTTGGAAACTTTGGCTCTTGCTGTTCTTCAGATATACTAAAAATAAACAACAACAACAACAAGGTATTTTTTGGTAAATTTACAGAGAATCGTGGTTTTTTGGCTCAAATCTCATCCATTTAGAGATCGATCTTACTATATTTCAAAAAAAGAGAATATGTCACTGAAATATGTAAGAACTAAGGCCCGGAAAGCACATTTCAACAGACAGGCGGACATCATTAAATCAACTTTGCTACTCATTGTAAATTTATTGTAGAAATTACAAACGGAATGAAGAACTTATATATACCATCTCCACTTGTGGTGAAGGGTAAAAAACACAAAACAGCTACAGAAAAATAACTCCGGTTCAGAGTTCAAACTTCGTTTAACTGAAAACAAAGAGCGACGAGACATCGATGTTGCAAAAATAATAAAAATTATTTAGCAACAAAAGATTGTATGCCATCAAATAAAAAATAGTAACAAAATATAATACCTTGATCTAAGGTGCTGGTTACTGCTGCCTTACAAACTGCCATAACTGGTGTTATGGTCTCTTTTTTTCTGTCCTCTGTTAGAAAAAAAGGGAATTTTAAATAAGTTTTGATCATTGTTTGACGATTATGCAACGTTATCGATCGTAACTTTATTTGTGAGGCCAGCATAATTGTAGTTTTTACGAAACTACGACTAAAAATGCTAATTTCCTTTCAAGCTTGATAAGTCAGTGATAAACTTTGATCGTCATTTGAGGGCAAAATTTTTGAAATAGATAGAAAATTAAAATAAAACTTTAGTTTATTTAGTGATATTTGGTAGAAACAAAATAAAAGAAAACTAACTTAAGCATTTAGTTTTTGTTTTCAGAAATAAATGTTTTATGCAGGAAACAGTTATGAACTCTTAATAGAAGAGGTGCTTAGAAGAATCCGTTAGACGGAGATTTTTAAAACAGATAAAATTAAATTTTTTAAAAAAATTTTTTATACGATACATAAATACTTTTTTAAGGCAAGTTTTGAGACAAGTGACGTATGTGAATGAAGTTTTCAAGCCACGAATAAAGTTTTCAATGACAGATTTTGCCAAGAAAACTTTTTGCAAAGCAACTTTTCTTTAAAAAAAAATATAAATATATATTCGACGAGAAAAAGTTTTGACACATTTACCCCCACATTCAAAAAAAATATTTTAGGCTTATAGCAAGTTTATGATACGAATTTTCTATGAAAATTTGTTTATTAAACCATTTATAATTCAAAAATATGTTTAATGAATATTGGGGTTAATTTAAAAAAAATAGAAACGGAAGTTAAAAATTTATATATAAATAGATCAAATTTGAATTGAAAAATATTTTTGTATATAATTTTTAAATTTTTAAATATGTTGAAAAAAATTTTGAAATTTTGGGTACGTTCGTAAATGCATCACTGCGCTGCATCAGTGATTTCAAATGTTTATATATATTTCAATGAAGTAGATATGGACCAAAAATTTGTCAAATACTCCACAAAAATAATAGTCACACAATAAAAAAACTTTATAATTACTTTTTCACGTGCAATAAAAAAAGTTTGCTTTTCTGATAAAAAGGAAAAAAAAACCCTGAAGAAGGCACTCAAAGAAGTGCCGAAATATTGGTTAAAATAGACGTTTAAAATTTTTATAAAAATAAAAAGTTAGACCACAAGCTCGACAATTTGTTTATAATTTAAATTATAAAAAGTTCGATAAAATACATATTAAATAAGTTTTTTATAACAAACATTTCTACGAACTGGCGAGCAATAACGCTCCCCAATAAAGTGTATAAATTACTAGCCAACATTATCAGCACAAGATTTCAACCCATTGAACGGTCACTGCGCGATAAACAAGCTGGCTTCTGCTGTATATTAGAGCTGCATCGACCAAGCTAAAGCTTAGAGTACTCGGAATGTGAACAGCCACATGCGCATGTAGTTCTTGACTTAATTTGGTAGTCATTAAAAAGCCACAAAGGTCATTGTGTGTTGTGTGCTAACGTCAAAATTACATCAAAGCCACATACGAATGTGGATTTTCAAATTTCACGTACGATAGGCCTAAAACTCTTAGAATAATAATATCAAAAATGGCCATAACCACTATCACAGAAAAAAATAACAGTAGTTTTTTATCAATTCAAAAAGTTTTTTTTTAATTATCTCAATTTAATAAATGTGATAATTGAATCAATTATTTTTTTAATTGAAAGAAAATTAAAAATTTAATTTTGATTTAATTATTATTTTAGCTATCTTGAAATAAATTTTTAATTAATATTTTTATTAAATACTCGTAGCAAGTAAAAAATCTTTATTGATTTTTTTCGATTAAAATAAAATAATTAAAACTCGTAGAATTGTTGTTGGGAACTGTCAAAACCTGAGCTTTATTTAATGAAATCAATTAACACGTTCTTTAAAACGGCAAAGTTTTTTTTATCATTTTTTTTTATTTAAATTAGAAATACCATTTATTGAAAAAAATATTCACAATTTTTAATTTTTAAAATTTTTAGTAATCAATATAATCATTTTGGTAATAGGTGCAAAATCAACAAAATGTTTGCTTGATTCTATGAATTTGGTAATTAGAGACAATTTGTAACTTTTTTCTGTGGTTGTACCTCTTTTTCGTCGATTTTAGAAAGCGGTTTGACTCAATGAAGCGGCACGCAATTTGGGCTGCGTTAAGGAAAAAAGGGGTTCCGGCAAAAATCACAAATACTATCAAAGCAATGTATGAAAACAGTTTATTCAAGGTGCTTCACAACTGGCGTTATAAAGACACCTTTACAATGAACTTAGAAGTAGGGCAAGGCATCCCGGTCTTACCACTACTTATTGCGATTGTCTTGGAAGAGATTATGGGAAAAATCGAAGAGGGATCTTCTGAGGTTTTCGCCGACACCTTGAAGTCCTAGATTTCGCTGATCGCATCTGTCTTATATCGCAATAGTATGAAGACATGTAGAGTAAAATCAATGAGCTGATCATCTCTGCAAAAATAATAAGTCTTGAACTTTTAAAAAACAAAAGCCATTTCCATCAACAACACAAAAATGAAGCAGCTTTATGTGCAAAATATCCAAATCGAATTTAGGTAGACAGATTTTGCTACTTAGGATTTAGTATGTCTTGACAAGGCGGGACTGAGCAAGATGTTCAGTAAAAGCTGGACAAAGCCAGAACTGCATTCACTCGGCAAAGTAAAATTTGATGATAACCTCAAGTTTCGGTGCACACCAAACAACATATATTCAACGCATACGTGAAGACAACATTGCTGTACGGTAGCGACACATGGAACTTCTTTATCCCTTCACAGAAAAAATTATTACATTTCTCCAATAACCAAATTTATTCCAAATTCATAATATCAAGCAAACAAGTTGTTGATTTTGCACCTATTACCAAAATGATTATATTGATTACTAAAAATTTTAAAATTTTGAAAAAATATTTTCAATAAATGATATTTTTAGTTCTAATTAAAAAAGTGATAAAAAAAACTTTGCCATTTTGAACAACGTGTTAATTTATTTAAATAAATATTGACAATTCCCTAGAACAGTTCTACATGTTTAAATTATTTTATTTTAAACGAAAAAAGTCAATTAAGATATTTTGTTATTTAATTTAAATTTTAATTGAAAAGTTTTTTCAAAACAACTAAAATGTTAATTAAATCAAAATTAAATTTTTAATTTTCTTTCAACTAAAAAAATAATTGATTCAATTATCACATTATTAATTTGAAATACTTTTGAAGCCATTTTTTTAATTGATAAAACACTTTTTCTGTGTTCTTTGCATGATTTTTTTCTTTTTTTGTGAAAAAAAATCAGAGAGATGTAATTTATGCTCTAGATTAAGGAAAAAAATATTTAAAAATGTTTAATTATAAATTAAAAGTATAAAATATGTAAAAAACAGTATGATGAAAATTTCCATCACCATGCAAATTCCCATGTCACGCTCAGTACTAAATAAATTAAAATTAAAATAGCTGTGTATCATTTTTATTCCAGATGATAATTCAAAAAACAATTATTTTTCTTATTGAGGCACAAAATATCTCCACATTTGCTACAAATTATTGTTAAGTAACCTTTGCATTTGGGTACTTGCATCTAAGTGACCCGCCTACTTTTGGCCATTGATCGGAACCATCCCTCTTTATGTCTTTCGGGGGCACAGGAGGTGCAGAAACTTTTCTTATTTTTGACTGCAGTTCTTGTTCAAAAGAATTACTGTTTGGACGCCCGCACTTTGTATCTTTAGTGGTTCCTTTGTTGCACAGAACAAATGCCAATTCATTCCCAGATTGGCTCATTGTAAGCAGGTCCTTTGCTGGCACATTTCTTTCTTGAGCATTTTTTTATAAACTATCCAAGAACTTATGATTGCTAAATCAAATAAATGGAAAAATATACGCAAGTACCACTTTTTTGACCTCAGTATTATGTGGTTTATTCCCAAGAAGCTATCCATGAGGTCCACGCCTCCCATGTGTTTGTTGTATTCTTGGACAACAAATGGGCAGGTTATATAAGCGTTTTTCCTTTTGGTCTTGTCGAATCTGTTCACTTCAACCACGGGTAATGCTTCAGCATGCGTTGATAAGAAGGTGACTACCGTTAAACGTGGAAACTCTCTCCTCATAACTTCCCCTGGGTACGGATTTTTTCATAAAATCCTTTTTATCCGGCAATTCATTATTTGGTATTCTATTTTGCTGCACAGTTCCTACAGTGTAAATGCCTTTCTTTGCTAAAAAGTATACTAATGGTAGCGATGTATACAAATTGTCGAAATATATAATATGGTTCTGCATTTTTGGAACTTCCTGAAGCAACCGAACTACAACATTTCCTGTAGCGCCAAGATCAGTTTCATCTGGAGCTTTTTTTAAGTTCTCTTGTCCATAATAAACTTCAAACTTATGAGCATATCCCATCAAGTTGCAAAGAAAATACAACTTCAAGCCCCATTTGTGTGGCTTATTGGGTAGGTATTGGTTTTAAGCACTTATAAACCAAGTTCAAACACAAATAAATAAATTTCGCCGAATAATCAGCCTTATTGTCGAAAACAACTCAGTATTAGGTCAAAGTAACACACATGCTATGATCTTTATTCTACTACAAAATTCGACTTACGTTGTAAGGCTGAATGTTGAAAATCTTTTGGCCAAATACAATAATAAATAATGAACCCGCCAGGGAAACCGAAGAAGAAGTGGACGACCTAAAAATACTTGGCGAATGAACCTAACTACAAAATTTAAATAAAATAGAAACAAATTATAAAGCCCTTCACAATAAAAATTTTCATGTTTTGCGAAGCACTAATAGTACATTTGAAAAAGTAAGACATAGAGAAATGCAGTAAAGTATGCAGACGAATTCTTAATAAATTTAATTTCAAAAAGTATAACATTCCCTTACATAGAAAAAAAAGAATTTATTTCAATTAAAAAATTGTTTATGTTAATTAAATTTGCACCAGCTAACAAACTAATTGTATCAATTAAACGTTTACTTCACTTGGATAAACGTTTAATTCACTTGATGAAACGTTTAAATCACTTGACTTAATTTTTAATTAAAACTGATTTTATTTTTGATTAATGCTTTAATTGGCGAAAAAATTTTGGAGAATTTTTTCTGTGTACATTTTGTGTAGCATTTTAAAAAATATCGGTATCGAACAATTAATTCAGTCTGTAAAGCTGATCGTTAAATTCACCAAATTTTATATGCGCTGAATAGAGCGCTTTCTGTGTCAAAAATGTATTGCTCAAAGTGGAAACTCAAAAATGTTTTGCTTCAAAGTGGAAACTCACCATATAAAATTCATGTCCTCCGGAAGCGAGATGGTAAGCGAATTTTTTACGCGACTTCCTTACAAAACTGCTACTTTGGAAGCTCCATTTTTTATTCGGATATGTTCCCAAGAGGAATAATAAAGGAAAACCAAATCCTACAAAAAAGTTACATCTGTCAGAGTTTTAACGGGAATGTTGTCTTTATGAACAATTTTTATAATCAAGTTTCTTCTGTTAAAAATTATATAGGGAATGCTTTTTCTAAAAAAAATTTGTAAAGAAAGCTTTGCACAAAAGCAACTTTTCTTTAAGAAAGTTTTCCACAAGAAAAATTTTTCGCTGGGAAAGTATTTTATAAAAAAATTTTCTAAAAGAACATTTTTTGTCGAGAAAGTTTTATTACGATTCGTGAAAAATCCAAATTTTGATATTTTAATCAGGCTTAAGTTCATTGAATTTAATTTTTATTAAAATATTTTTATAAAGAAAGGAATTTTACAACATAAAATCAATTAAAATTAATTGATAATTTTTCATTCTTGACTGAGCTGGGAATTGAACCCAGGTTTTCACGGACAGGTTGCCCAGACTAGTTTCGATTGTAACCACACAATCTCTTTAGTGGGGTTTGCCGTTTAGCACTCACCGCCATTGACGACGGATGACGTCATTAGTCAAACATCAATCTTTAAACCATATGGTATTTTACCTTGGTAGATCGAAATTTGCTTTGAATGAATGATTACCTGATATTCGTTAAAAATATTTCTCTATAAGAAAACATTCCGTTATAAAAGTTTTCTATAAAAACTTTTCCTCAAGAAAATGTTCAATAAGAAATCTTTTTATAAAGAAAGCTTTTTATAAAAAAAATTTTCTTAAATAATATTTTCTTTAAAGCAACTTTTCGTAAAAACAGTTTTTCTTAAAAAAAAATTCATCGATAAAGCTTTCTACAAAAATTTTTCCGTTGAGAAAGTCTTCCAATAGGAAACTCTTCCTTGAGACAGTTTTTAGTTAGCAAAATTTTCGTTGGTAAAGTTTTCAGTTAGAAAACTTATCGTTAATAAAATGTTGAGTTAGAAAACTTTTCGTCGATAAAGCTTTCTTAAAAAAAACTTTGCACAAAGTGTTTCTAATAATCCCCAAAACTTATTTCCTTATTTCTATTTTAATTATGTTAATTTAAAATTTTTCACTATTTAAATGATCGTTATTAGTTTTATTGCTTGTTTATCTCAGCTAAAGTTAAACTTCTATTATCCTTATTAAACTTGGTTAAACACATGTTAAGACCCATTGGAAACCATAAATACGTACGTGTAACAAATGCAATTTTTCTTTAACTCTTTTTTTCATAATATTTAAGTTTTTTCATCTTGTTTGTTTGTAGATTTTCTTTTAACAATAAATAAAAACATAAAAATTGTAAAACATTAAGCGCGTTAATCACTAACAAACACACTTACACAGACAAGGATTACAGGCACTTTGAATTTATACTCCTTTCCATGCTGCACCACTTTTAGTTTATTCCAATTCCACACATTAGACTTTTAACACAATGATTCAATACAAAGTAGGGAAATTAGAAGTATTTTACACTTTAAAAAGTAAAGAAAATTATTAGAAGAGAGGCCTATAAGGGAAATTAGATGCATTTTCCTAGAAAAATTCACGTTAGCCCCGTCTGTAAGACGTCCTCGAAGACGGATGCGTGACAATAGTTATTCCTACACGACATGTTAAGGACAGCTAGAAGAAATAGTTAATGAAATTTTAAATTTTTCGCGAAAGCCAATGCGCCCTTCATGTCGTTCATTCGATTCAAAAGATTACACGGCTTTGCCGTCCACAACAAAAAGAATTCATAACGTTATCAATATTAAACATAATAATTATATGGTTATTTATGTCAGGCTATTTCTCCATGTGCTTTTTAAGTATAGTTGCAATTATATTTCGCTTTTCTTATTTCTGTTACATACTTTATATTCGACTTTTATAAGCAGTTGACAGCGAAGTATAAACTGTATGTAATTCATTTTGCAGCCCGCGACTACCTTCATCACCTTTTTTCGATTTTACTCGTTTCTGCTACTTTGTAAAATTTATTTAATGCACTTTATACAACACCACAAACTGGTACCATCAGCAAAATGTCAAACTCTGTTTGAAATCGCTACAGCAAAGCATACAATCACATCACAAGCACATACACTGTCTATCGGCTGGCACAATCACTTGATTGCGCCTGCATACTGTAGTCGTGTATGGAGTCCTTAAGTATTTAAATCAACAGTTCAAAAAAAAAAAGAATGTGGGAATTTTAGGCAAACCACGAAGGTGATTAAAATAATTCAACTATGGCAGAATAAGACTTTGACTTTCATATTGTCGTCGAAACCTTTTTATACAAGGCAACATATAAGAAAATGTCGCTTATACTGTCCCACAAAGAGTTTGATAGAAAACCACTCCTAAAACAATGTCTTTATACTGTCCCGAATTGTTTTTAATTGAAGACAACTGCGAAGACAAAGTCGCTCATCCTATACTCCATAAAGTTTGATAAGGGACCCCAAACAAGACGTTGTCGCTCATACTGTCTTACACGACCATGTTCTCTAAATTGTCTTCTAGAAAACCTAAATGATAGGGGACAACTCTTGCACACATCATCGAAGACGATGTCGTCAACGACAATCTGTCAAACTAAGATATTTTGAGTGAAGTTTGAAGCAAATGTTGAATTCTTTTTTATTGAAACCTTCATTTCTAGTCGTTTTCTATGCAGATGGGTACTCACTTTTTCTTTCTGCTAGCTTCTCTTATGGTTATACAAATTCAATTGGATTTTAGTCATAAGCATTAGGATTCTACATATGTGGAGTTTTTTCTTCATCTTCTTTATAAGATGGTCTTTTGGTCTATGAATAAATACATACAAGTGCATTTATCTTCAGAAAAAAACTACAACAAATATTAAAGTTTTTGCACTTCGCTCAGTGCAATAAAGTACAACTTTGTTTTTATGTAGTCTGAAAAATATGGAATAGGATTTATGGTACCAATTCTCTCGGATAGCAGCAGCATCTTTTATAAAAAAAAAAAACACAAAATCCAACAAAGCTTTAAACTCCATCAAGAAACAGCTGAGGGCCGAAGCTAAAGAAAAGCAAAAACTTAGCACATGTGCACGAGTGAATGAATGGATAAAGAAGACTTGTATGCATTTAGAGATTAAGGCCGGCCGCCTAAAGTTGGAGTACAAGGAGAGTTTTGTAATGTTGGAAAAATTGTATTATATGTGCATATAGTTAGTATATTGAAGCATATAAAATATGCACAAGCAGATTTCTATTTCTGCTGCCTCTAGTTGTAGTGTTAGCAGTTGCTAAAGAAATGCAATAAAAACGAGGGTTGATAAAAAAGTTTGTAATGTTGAAAAGTCTATCATTTTTGAATAAGTATATTGCATACATCTGGATGATTCTTTTTATACCCTCGACCACCACTAGTGGTGAATGAGGGTAAACTAAGTTTGTCATTCCGTGTGAAAATTTTTTATTATACATTTAAAACTCCATATAGTATATATATTCTGACACCTTGAGTAATTCTAAGTCGATTTGAATCAATTATTTTTTTAGTTGAAAGAAAATTTAAAATTTAATTTTGATTTAATTAACATTTTAGTTGTTTTGAAATAAATTTTCAATTAAAATTTAAATAAAGAACAAAAAATCTTAATTGACTTTTTTCGTTTAAAATAAAATAATTTAAACATGTAGAATTATTGTTGGGAATTGTCAATATTCCCAGCAAAAACTTGGTAATGACTTGCAATTACTGAACAACTTACTTTTCAATGACTACTTCATACCATCTGCATTACATAGAAGTAGTTGAGTAATGGCTGACATATAATCTGTTACATAAGTACTTGTTTATAAGTTGATTATGGAAATTTATAATTCATTCATAATAAATTGCATCTACGGTTTAATTTTTTTCAAATCTAATACAAATTGGTTTTTAATATTTATTCTTACAATTTGATTTTTTTTTTTATTACACTGAAAGAAAAATGCTTCATATATTTAATGAATCATTTTCATAAAAAAATTTTCCTTGGGTAAATGAAAATTTTCATAGTCTAAATGGAATTTCATAGTTAGAATGAAGTATTTTCGTTAAAATCGCTTCATTGGATTTCGTAATTACGTTAAAAATTTTCATTGGATATATGAAAACTTAAGTTTGTCCAAGTTAAACAAAAAATTTTAATTGGGAACATAAAAAAACAATATACAAACATAACTATATTCATAAATTAATACAAAATTATAGTTTCTTTAAAAAAATGTTTAATTGTTAATTAAAAAAATGTAAGATTTAATTATTTCATACATCTAATGTTACATGTTAGCCATTAATTTTATGAAATCAAAAAATTTTTTTATAAAAGCAACATATTTCAATAATTGCCTTCATAAATTTAAATTTTCATTATGACAATAAAAATGTCATTTTAGTAATGAAACAAAAACTTTCAATCCACTTTCAATCAGCGTTTTTATTGTTATTATGAATAATTTAATCTCATATTTACGCTCTTAATAATTGAGTAAAAAACATAGTTTTTTTATGCAAAAACTACAATGCCCCAGTAGACAAGCTGGTAGTGAGCTAGTCTATCAGCACCGAGGTTGCGCGATCGAATCCCGCCAGAGGCAGAAAAAAAAAACAAAGTAAAAAAAAAACAAAGTAAAATAAAATAAGAAAAAATAGAAAAACAAATAAGATAAGGTAAAATAAATAAAATAAGAAAAAATAGAAAAAAAAAAATAATTAAAAATAAATAATAATAAAAAAAATTTTTTTTTAAAGTCATTATTTAAGTCCCTATTTGTAAGCGAATGTGGTAATGACTTATTTAACTCCCTATTTGTAAGCGAATGTGGTAATGACTTATTTAACTCCCTATTTGTAAGCGAGTGTGGTAAGTACTTGCCTCCAATGACATCACCGTGTTAAAATAATGAGTTAAAATGCCAATGTATAAGTAGTGATGAGTCGTTATATTAGCTTTTTAATCCATTACTTTGCAATGTAAGTTTTTGCTGGGATATTATGCACTTCTATAACTAAATACTTTTCGAATGGTGAATTTTTTGTTGAAGTGGTTTGACAAACGAAGGAGGAAAGTGTTCTTAATGGTTTTGCCTTTGCCGATTTATATTCAGAAATTAGTTTTGATTCCAATTAACGAAAATTGCATTTTAAGTTCTGATAAAATTTATAAACTTATTTAAATACTATATGCAGTTCTGCTCTTGAGACCCCTCGTATTTTGAAGCACTAACAAATAGTTAAAGCAACAACAGCAACTAAAACTTTAAATAATACAATCTTTGCAACAACAACATTGACAACAGCAACAACCAAAAAATATATTGACACAACAAGTGCCAGTAAGCGTGTTAGATTGAACGTAATAAATTAAAATGCCGACTAAAGATTTTTGGTTTTAAAAAATGCAAACAGAGTACAACATATAGAGGAATCAAATAGCAACAACATAAGGAACAACAACAGCAACACAGCAGCAACAGCAATAACAACTGCATTAACAACTACAACAATAACAATAAGCGACGAAGATTTACACTATTCAACATGGTTGTAACAAAATGCATTTATTTCCAAAAAGCTTCTTGATATCGAGCATTAACGCTTGTGTTTTTGTTTTTTCTCAAGTGACCTACAATGGAAATTGGGTTAAATGTAGGTTTCTTTGATAGTTGGTAACGGAAAATGCATTGTAGCAACGTATTAATTGATAGATCAGACTTTTTTATGAATAGAAAGCTTGCTCTGTATTTACGGGACACTCTCGCAAAGAAATTGTTTTATAGCTCCAATTAGCAGCTATTCTTTTAACAAATTAAAAAATTCTAATAGAAATTTTAAACTAAGTGAAAAAATCGTTAATATTAACAAATCTAGTCGAGATATTATAACGGTCGTATGTATCGGAGAGTAAAAAATAGCGTTATTATTTTTGGAGTTCTACATATAATCGCACTTTTTTTATCCGGGCTATAATAAATAATTCAAAGGAAGATACGATCACCGAATTGTATAGTTCCGCTGTTGATATTAAACTCGATATTTTTTGCTATATTAGACACAACTCGGGAAGAACGTCCAACTATAGAATGTTCATGTTGCTTGTAGGACTATTCTTAATGAGCCGATGTTTGAGTACAGCATTCAGCTTACATTTTTTCCTTAGACCCTCGAACACGTTCTACACCTTTTCCAATTGTAATTCAGAAAACGTCAGTTGAAATTCAAAAAGCGTCAATTGTAATTCATATTAGTCAGTTCTAATTTTGTTTGTGTAAAAATTTTGTTTTTTTTTTCATTATTTATTTATTGAATCTTCATATATTAAATATGAACTAACAATAATTAATCAAATCTTATACTAATACTTTATTTTTGTCCTGCCAATGCTAGATGAAAATGTTTCTCCTCTCGGTTTCTGTTCACATATGTAGATGTTTAGCGGTCTTCTCGTCGGATGAGTCCTGCAGTATCTCTTCTCCTTAGTCTAGAGTGGCCACTGTCATTTAAAATATTTCGAGCTATTGGATTTGGGTGCGACTCAAGCCTTTTTAAATATAAAATATAATAATATTTTTTACTAATGGCACATTGAGATCCTTGTGAATATAAGAGTTTTTAACATACCAGGGAGCGACTGTAATTATTCGAAGAAGTTTATTTTGGCACCTTTGAATTTTTTCGATATTTGAGGCCGTGGCAGTGCCCCATAGCTGAATATCGTAGCACCAGATTGGCTTTAATATAGAGTTGTAAAGTAGAGGTTTGCAGTCGAGGCTACAGAATTTCTTCCAATAAGCCAATAAATTTGAATTGCTTTGAGTTTCATTTGTGTTAGTTTTGCTTTTATATGGCATTTCCATGTTAAACGCCGATCTAGATGAAAAAAATTTTTTGAGGAACAATTTATAAATTTTCAGTAGAGACAAAAAACTGTTTTCTTTTTATATGATGTTTTCTAAATTACAATTGACTAATCTGAATTACAATTTACACTTTCTGAATTTCAATTGACGATTTCTGATTTACAATAGACGCTTTCTGAGTTACAGCTGGAAAAGGTGTAGCTTTAGTCTTTCCTCAAATGTTGTTAAAAAGTCGTAATGCTATATCGTTTCCAGATAAAAACCAGAACAACTAAGAAACCTGCGGAGTATATCGAGGCTCTAATTTAGCGAAATTTGATTAATCTTTCTGTTTGAATAAATCTTTATCTTCTGTCGGTTTTTTTTTACTAATTTTTATAATTCGAAATGACCTTAATCGGGTTTCTTACCAATATATAGGTAACCGATCTAACTACAAACAAGAGCCGATCCAGCCTTCAGCTCAAGGCAGGAAAGGGATCAAATAGAAGATTTTTTATATCTTTCCCCAAATTGTGCATGCTTAAAAATGCAGGGCTGTGGAGTCGTCACAAAATAGTTCGAAATCCGATTCCGACCGATGAAATTTTTTAAGTTCGGCTCCGACTCCTACTCTTAAATTGCTGCTAAATTTATATGGTCCTTGTTTGACTTTACACTCTTTTTTCTGACGATATCGATTTGATACCAGCATTGGAGGTACTGGAATTTTGGCCCAAAACCTGACCAGGGGGTCGAAACTGGTTGTGTGAAACAGTAAAATCAAAAGTTTTTTCATATTTTCATAGAGTTTTTGATTCTTGTTTAATGAAAAAATTATAAATAAATTCAATTGTTTTCATATGACAAGAACAAGTGGAATGGAACAAATTGTTTTCACAATTTCATATGTCAATTATGACATATTTTTACACTTTCATTTTAACGTTGAAAAATAATTTTTAATAAACTATTAAGAGGAAAATGTGGAAATTGCCAACAATAAGTAATAATAATTAGTATTGTGGTTATTTTATTGAACTGTTAATGGTTCTTAATCCAAATTTCGATATTTTAATCAAGCTTTAGTTCATTAAATTAAATTTTCATTAAATTATTTTTATGAAGAAAGGAATTTTACAACATGAAATGAATTAAAATTTATTGATAATTTTTCATTCTTAACTGATCTGGGAATTGAACCCAGGTTTTCACGTACAGGTTGCCCTGACTAGTTTCGATTGTAACCACACAATCTTTTCAGAAGCTTTCCCACAACAATAAATTTTAGTGTTTTTGTCATAAATTAATGAATTAATCAATAATAAATTTTAATAATTAATTCATTTATTAATGATGTGCTAATAATCCCAATTTTTGAATGAAAACACTGAAATTTATTGTTGTGGGAAAGCTAGTTTCTATGCGCATTTCGGTGGTTGCTTAGGCCAGCTCGTCAGGAAACTTTTTCCAAATACTTTAGAAAAGCTAAAAATATTATACAAGTAAGACCATAAAGTGAATAAGAATTTTAAAACACTCAGGTCTTAAATGTAACAATATCAAAGCTTCAACAAAGTCACAACAATAAAACGTCAATCTTTTCTTTCTTACATTCCCCTACAATTGGCTGGCTTTTTTCCAACACGAATTGTAGTAGTAAATTTTGTATTCCCGAAAATAACTTTTGACACAATTGTTATACTTTTTTTTAGTTAAAGAATTATGGTGGTTTTTTATATTCATTCATTTTAGGTAAATTTTTATCTTTACAATTTTTTGTATGTACTTGCTATTGCTATATTAAGCAATAATAATGGCGCCAACCTCTTGCAGATACAATATCCTTCATGAAAAACCCCAAGTGCAACAAATTCGCAGAAAATTAAGGAATTTTTGGTTCACTCATTATGCGTTTTATGTTAAAAAAATACAAGCGGCTCAAGCCGTTAAAAAAATAACCTGCGACTTAGCGCCGGTTCAAAGCTGCTAAACTTCGATATTTGCATTTAACTTTTACATTTTATTAACATAGATACAAAATTTTCACGGCTACAATGGAATGAAACACTTTTTCATTTAGAGAACGGGAATCGCAATTTGTGTAATTGTGAAATGATAATATGAAAAGTTCTTATAAAAACGATAATGAAAAGCTTCTTTTCATTTCACAGTTTCACAGAACCAGAATCGACCCCCAGATATGTCGTCTTTATTGATGTTATTCCGTTATTTAAGTGGCGGACATTCATGCAAAAGAAATTTAGGTCCAAAATCTGTAATGGGAAAAATGTGTCAATTAGGCATCAAGTTTTTATAGAGCGCTCTACATAAATATTTACTTAATGTAAATTGATGGATTTTCACGAATGGCAGGGGCTCTGAATCTTTTAAACGAAGTTTAGGTCTTCAGCGATTTTGTGTTAAAAATCATCTATTTCTGTTAGCAATTAAGTCCATACACACAGGACTGTGAAGTCGGAGTAGGAGTCGGAGTTGAAGAGTCGGAGTTGAGGTTTTTGTACCGCAGTCGGACCCGTTGTACCCACAAAAACTCGTGACTCAAACTCTAAAATTTTTTAAAATAAAATATATAAAAAATTTTTTTTTAATATTTTCCAAATACAAAAATTCCTCGAAATTGGCGATGCGATATTTCAAATATCGATTTGAAATTTTTACAGAATCATTTTCTTGCTATATTTAACCATTTATAAGGTACTGCACTAAAAACAAGTTAGAGTGATATATTCGGCTGTGCCGAGTTTTTGATACCCTCCACCGACAGTTAGACTATATTGCTCACACACTATATTCGGCGTCCATCAGTTTTAACTATTAAAAAAAAACGGAATTTGAATCTCTGTATATGTCGGTAGCCCTGATTGACGAAATATGACATTTTGCTCTCTCTCTCTCTGTCACACTAAACACATGTCAGTTTGGCCATCAATGGAAAGTTTGCTCTGATTTTAAATTAGTTGCCATACTATCTGGATTGCAAGGGGGCAATATAAAGTTTCCCTGTTTTCTATGTCTATGGGACAGCCGTGACCGTCAGAATCACTACACCCGAAAAGTTTGGCCCGAGCGAAGTGGACGTACGCACGGAGAGTACAATATCAAAAATGACACACTCATTCCTCAGGAGAAGATAATACATCCTCCATTACATATTAAGCTTGGGTTATTTGCAAATATTGTGAAAAACTTGCCAAAACACAGTATTGCCATGAATTACCTTAAACAAAAATTTCCGAGAGCCACAGTGAGCAAAATTTAAGCTGGTATATTTGATGGACCTCAAATTCGGGCTCTGTACTGTGTCCAAGCATTTAATGAGTGTTTATGTCCAGCTCATTTGGAGGCATTGGAAGCATTCCAAGACATCGTTCACAAGTTTTTGGGAAACTACAGAAGTCCTGTTTACGCTGAGAAGAATGATACATTACTGCAAAAATTCAATGCCATTGGTAAGCGTTGAGTGAAAACATGTATATCAAAAAGGCCGTTATCATTTGAAAATTTATTCTTTTTAACTTTTAGGTTCAAATATGACACCTAAATTACACTTCTTGTTCAGTCATTTGGATATTTTCCCCACAAACTTGGGCGCCGAAAGTGAAGAACAGGGTGAAAGATTTCACCAGGAAATGGAAGAAATCGAGAGACGTTACAAAGGTTGGTGGGATGAACAAATGCTGGCGGACTTTTGTTGGTTTCTCATTCGCGAAGATCAATCCGAAAAAAACGCAAAAGTTCAAGTCGCTGGTCATTTTAATTTAAATTTTTTGAATATACGCCGAATATAGTGTGTGAGCAATGATGATGAAAATATTGTCGTTCCACAAAATCCTTAATAAAAACTTGAAATGTTGGTAATTAAATAAACTATTTGGCAAAAAAAATAAAACATTCCAGATCTTTGCTGTAACGTAGAAAAAAAATGAAAAATTTTGAAACAAACGTAAAAAATAGGCAAATTTTGAACTCAGCCATTTCTCATCAGATAGAAATTTGCGGCATATCGACGGAAAAGGCATTCAATTACCTTTGCAACGATCTGCCATTTATCTCGATCGGACGGATTCGGTTGGGCTCCACAACGGTTTGAGTGGGACCATACACCCAAAAACACAAAAGTACCGTTATTTAAAAAACGGTATTTAGAAAAAAAAAATTACAGCGTTTTTCGTGTTCAGGAGGTCCCAATTAACTTATCTAGACATGTGGCGTTCTTGGTATTTTTTGGCTGTAAACAAGTATTATTAATTAATCTTTATAAAAACGGACATCAATAAAAATTGGTTCCAGTTTAAACCAATTGCACGACAAGCAGACATTGTTATACTTTAATTGTTAGCAATTTGAACTAACTTAAATAAAATATCATGATTCGTAATATTTAATGCCGAACTAAAATGATTTTCAGGGGGGGAATTTATATTAGACCCATAAATTATAGACTAATCATCACGAAATCCTATAGAGTGTTTTCTGTTATTAAAAATCTAAATGGAACAAATTTCAATTCAAAGTGCTTTTAAAAAGGCTGCTTTATACGGGATCTAAGGTAAATATGGACCGATAATCAGAAAGTTGCATAATATTATTTATGGCTATTTGAACCAAAATTGGACCAAATTTGACCACAATATCTATATATGCTACGGTTTGAGGCGTTTTATTTTCCAGAGTGAGCATAATATTGGACATTATATGATAAATTATGGACCAAGCTTCACGAAATTTTATAATCGGATTTTTAGTCCTCCAAATCTTTGACGTACCAATTTGTATTTTTAGGTTTTTTTTAGGGAAAATGTCCTTAAACTTTCTAGAAAAAAAATATTTTTTAAATTCCCTGGAATTTAAATACAGGAAATTATTGCATTACAGTTCCTCGGAAACTTTTTAACATTATTTTCTTATTTTTACCAAAGAGGTGAGCTCAAATGTCTCGTAGAGTTTCTTAAAACTTTTGCGACATATTGCTCTTATCGCTCTTGCTATTCAGATTTAACAACAACAAGCGGCTTCTTTTATCTGAACAGATGTTAAGCGATTTCAACAACTTAGTTTAATTAAACTAATCATATATTGCAGAAATGTGTAAGAATCTCCAAACATAATTTAGTTAACCATGCACTTAAACCGGATAAGGTTAGAGCACTTTCGAAGTAGCGAAATGGCGTCATGTTTTCAAGGTATTAGTTATTAATGTTGTGTCAATTCGTACGATCTTTTTTTGCAATGCTTATTTTGCGATATGCTCTTAATGTTTTTGAACATCGTTTAATTTATCTTGCAGATGATAAAAAATGTATGATATGTGACAGATGTCATCTGAAGTTCAAGGTATTTTAATCTTTTATTCACTCGCTAAGTTATTTCTCTGCCTGCGAATATAGTTTATTGTCCCGGTAGGCTAATAGGTAGTGAGCTAGTATATCAGAGCGCGTGTTGCGGGTTCGATTCCCGCCAGAGACTCTGTTCTCCTGCAGACAAGCGTAGAGCTTCGCGGGATTAGCATACGAAAAAGAATTACAAAATCAAAGGCAATATTGAAAAGCATTTGCGAGAGCACACATATTTGTTTAGCTCCGGCTTAGCTATTGATCGGTACACAGAGATCGGTGCAGAGTGCTTTTATAATGTCCATAAATAACATAATGCCAAAAAATAGATGACATAGATTCCGTAGCGTGTTTCCTATTTCACTTCGACCAATCGCAAAAAGGACTTATGATGATGCCGTAAATTACAAAACATCATCGTCATCATGGGTCTTTATGTTTTCGATTTCAAATATATGCTCGACTCTGATACAACCGCTTGGTGGTGGGATGGTCAGAAAAACAAGTACGTGAAACGGTCGCGAACGAAAGCAGCAAAAAATCGAATAAAAATTAAAAAAGATTTTACAATATTTTTAATGTTTTTTTCTGTTACCATACTGGAAGTACAGCACACAAATACGTGCAAAACGAAATGGTGTGAACCAACATCACATAAAATGGTGTGACATTCAGAAAGAAAAACAGCAACGACATCAACAACAACAACAGAAAAGGTGTAACAAACAGATTGGGCCCATACATACACCCAACATAGGCTTAACAATGTCGATCGAATAACATTCGTATTTGTTTTTGTTACTATTTGATTTTCAATAGCCGAGACCTTTTATAGTGTGTGTCACCCAAATGTTGTTATGTTGTTATTGGTGTTGCTTGTTCGTTTGTGGTGTTCTGATGTTGTGTAATTCTTGTATTGCAATGGTTCGGCATTGCGGGGGTAAAGTTTATGGGTTTGCTCATGTTTTTCATGCTGGCTGGCTGGTTGTTTTGATTTTTTTTTTTTTTGTATTGCTTTCATTTTATTTGCAACAAAAAATGTAACTCTCCCATTGACAGGCTCATAATACTAGAGAGACCACAACAATTGTTTCAGACCAACTAACTGACCAACTGTAATCTATGTAATCAGACAGCTTAGACTATACGTCAGACCCTGTGTCCCTCATTTATATCGTCGATTTGGGGTTTAATGTTGAGGTCATGTGATATTTATTTCATTGGTTGTCTGTAATGTGCCAGTGGCAAAATATTTATTATACCATTGATGACGATTTGTTAACGATACTCTATAAATATTGTTTTCTGTTTGATGTTGTTACTGCTTCTGTGTTATTTTTGTTATTGCTGTTGCTAGTTCCTGCTGCTGCTGTTGATGTTGCTGGAGATGTTGTTTGTATAAAAACGTCTAATTAAAATCAATTGTAATGTGGCCAAAGAAATGCAACAAAAGAATAATGGTCTAGACCCAAAAACTAAGTGACATTAAGGGCGAAAAATACGAAAATTTATGTTTTTTTTTTGGAGGGGGTTCCCTGTGTTAATTGTAGAAAATTTAAGGGATTTAAACAAAAAGTTTAAAATATAAGAAATATTTGCTTAAAAAAATTTAGGAATGTTAAAACCTTTAAAAATTTAAGAATATAAAATACTTTATTATTTAGTTAAAAAAAAGCCTCTAATAAAGTGTTACTTCCCTGCTGGAAATTTGTGTCATTTGTTCCAACAGACTGGTCCTGGCATTTGTCAAAATAGAACAAGTACAAAAAGAATGAACTCATATCCAGTGAACGGAGAACCAATCATTAAACTGGTATCTGAAGAACCAAAAGGTAGAAAGGGTAATGAATGACAGGACAGTATTCACTGGTGGGGTAATACAATGTTTTTGGTGTGGTGTTGGAAGTGGTGTTTCTAGTGTAAAGTATGTCCTTGTGTATTGGATTTTTATTCCCTATAGCCCTTGGTTAGTTTAACTAGCTGTCAGGGTTTCAGCTGCTTGGATAGGCGTTCAAAGGAACTGCCGAAAGATATGAGAGCTTGTAATTAAAAATGCAAGGCAAGTTATTGCCGATATAGATTGATAATTTCAAGTCTACTTTATTTTTAATTTACATGCACTTAAATACTATTCATGAGTTTTTAACTTAGCCTGTCTTACTTATTCTACTTATCGATAAAGTTCTAGCTGTCTTTGTCGATATTATGGACATATGCATAATTACCCTGATTACAATTGCTTTGACCAATAGGAATATTTGCGGTTACACTCATTCCTATTTGTCACTCAATTTACAATTCTTATTGAGTAGAATTGTTCGTTTGTTTTATCATACTTATGCCCTAATTAACTTGCATTCCAATCAATGTGTGTCGATTGGTAAATGCCGTTATTTGATCTTGCATAATTACCCTACTCTATTTAGGTTGGTGTGTATAGATTTAAGAGTAGTTTAAGGGTAGGCGGTGGCAACTTATGAGGTACACTACACCCTCACCGCTAAGAGAAAAATTAGGGGATTGATTTTTCTTGATATATTCATAGTACCGACAATATTTGTAAAATAGTTCTTAATTTCTATTTACATATGTTATAGTTTTACAAAGTAATTCTTACATAGTATTTAATATTTTAATAGTTTTATAATATGTATTTACATGAGTTATAGTTTTTAAAGTAGTTCTTAATGTAATTAATATTTAATTTGTAATTATTTAATTATTTAAAAATAGTAGTAAAAATAGTATTCTTATAGTACTTAATTATTGTCTCTTAGGCCTATATATGGTTTTAATTGATTATTATGAAATTCTTTTTCAATTCCGTGGTAGTCTATTATAGTATTTACACCGTTTTTTCTAATAATTCTATATGGGCCTTTGTACGGGCTTTGATTCTTTTTCCTATTCTCTACTTTTATTAAAACTAAATCTCCTATATTTAGATTTAAACTTTTATTATATCTATCTTCTAAATTTCTTTTTTCTTTTATTTTATCTGTGAAATCTTTAGCTCTAATCAAAGAATATTTTAATCTTTGTTTCAGCTCTTTTGCATAGTCATCATAATTGTATATTTTGTTATTATCAGTTTCATAAAATTCTGATGGTAGGCATGGCAATCTACCATATACCAATTCAAATGGTGTGTAACCAGTGTCTATGTGTGGAGCCGTGTTGTAGGCAAAAGTAAAATAGTTTATCCACTTATCCCATTCGTAATCATTTGCTGTTGTCAGCAAGAATTCATTGAGAACCCTGTGATTTCTTTCTACCGCACCCATTGTTTCATGGTGGTAAGGGGTTGAAAATGTTTGTTTGATATCGAGTAGTGAACATATGTTATGCATGAGTTCGTTTTTGAATTCTGTCCCGTTGTCTGATTTGAGCATCTTAAATTTACCGAATTTTAAAATTAATTGTTCTACAAGTGTTTTGGCAGTTGTAAGTGCGTCTTTTGTTGACATTGGGTGAGCAATAATGAATTTTGTTAGCTCGCATTGCATTGTCAATATGTATCGGTAACCGTTTGAAATACGAAGAGGTCCTACAGTATCAATTGATATTGTTTCAAAACTGTTGCTCGGTGTGTCCGTTATTGTAAGTGGTTCTTTAATGTGTTTGGTTTGTTTGTTTATAGTACACTTGTCACAGTATTTTACGAATTGCTTTACCATCTTGTTCATGTTTTTCCAAATGTATCGCTGTTTTAATTTAATAATTGTTTTTCTTATTCCTAAGTGGCCTGCGTGTGTGGCATTGTGGAATTCATCGATGAGTTTATATTTCAGTATGTCATCTGTTATTCTTGTTGGGGCATTGTAAATTAATATTTTTAGTTGAGGACTTTTGTTGTTTATTCTTATCTTTGTATAGGCTTCTTTAAAATCTTTCATTGTATATACTTTAAATATCTTATCATTCTTTGCTAGCGCTAATTCTTTTATATTTTCCTTGTTCATTTTAGATATCAGTTTCCTCAGAATCGAATCTAGTTTCGCTGAGTTATCGCTGAATCTTGCATGCATATTATTATCATTTTGTATGTTTTTGGCATGTAACTTCTTCATAATCGAATCTTGTTTCGATGAATTATCATTACATCCTTTATTCATATGATTATTATCTTGGGTACGTGATTTCTTCATAGTCGAATCTTGTTTCGATGAATTATCATCACGCCCTATGTGCACAACGTTATCTTTTATATATATATCTATATCCTCTATATTTTCAAATTTATTAAACTGTACTTTCTTCATTTTCTTGACGTCATTTATGGATGTGCATTCCCATATTAGAAGTTGATCAGACTCCTGAGAGATGCATTTTTCCACATTATTTCTATACGCGTTGCTTCTATCCGGATTATTTCTATACGCGCGCGCTTTATTCATATCTATTTCTTCATTTGCCTCATTATTTGTAACTTTATTTGCCTCTTTTTCATTTCTCTTTGTCATTGCCCTCGTAGTTATTAGTATTCTTTTTTCTTTCTCATCATTTTCTAACGGTATCATTTGTTTTAGTACGTCTGAGTTTATTTCTATCCTTGATAATGCGTCCGCATTAGTGTTAATTTTTCCTTTCTTATAAATTATCGTGAAGTCATAATCGCTTAAATCTAGTCTAATTCTTGTCATTTTTGATGAAGGATTCTTATGTGAAAATAGTGATATCAATGGTCTATGGTCTGTTACCACTATGAATTTTTGACCGTATAAGTATGGTTTGAAGAAATTTATTCCCCAGTGAATTGCGAGCAATTCTTTTTCAATAATGGGTTTGTTCATATCATGCTTTTGAAGTGATTTACTTGCGTAAGAAATAGGTAAATCTTTTCCAATTTCACCTTGTGATAAGACTGCTCCTAAGGCGTAGTTTGAGGCGTCAGTCGTCAAAATAAAAGGTTTGTCAAAATTTGGGTACTGTAAAATTGGTGGGTTCATTAATTTTTCTTTTAGAGTGTCAAAAGCGTTTTGGCATTCATTTGTCCATAAGAATTTTACTGATTTTCTCAATAGCATATTTAAATGTTTTGCAATGTCCGCAAAATTCGGTATGAATTTTCTATAATAGTTACAGAATGCAACGAAACGTCTAACTTCATCTGCGTTTTTAGGTATTGGGTAATTCTTTATAACTTCATATTTAGCTGGATCTGTTTTCACACCGTCTTTTGTTATTAAATGTCCTAAGTAAACTACTTCTGGTCTTAAAAAACAACATTTCTTTGGATTCAGTTTTAAATTGTATCGCTGAAGTCTATCCAAAACTTTCACAAGATTTTCATTGTGATGGTTCAAACTACATCCATAAACAATTATGTCATCGACATAAAGAAAAGCTTCTGAATCAAGTCCCGAAAGTGCTATCGTAAGCATTCTCTGAAAACTGTTTGATGAAATTTTAAGTCCAAATGGTAGTCTTTTAAATTGGTAGTGTCCCTGTTGTGTAGAAAAAGCTGTAAGTGGTCTTGAGTCCTTGTCCAACTGAATTTGGTGAAATGAGCTAGTCATGTCAAGAGTCGAAAACCATTTAGCTCTTCCTAGTTTATCCAAAATATCCTCTAATCTAGTTAGTGGAAATTTGTCATTAACTATTTTGTCATTTAACTTTCTAAAGTCTACTACAAGTCTCCATTTTCGTTTGTCTTCCGTATTCTTCTTGGGTACCAAAAGAAGTGGAGTATTGTAGGGGCTAATTGATGGTTCTATTATATCGTCATGTAACATCTTATGTACTTGTTCATTTATTATGTCCGTGTGTGAGTGGGGTAGTCTGTAGTTTTTTATGTACACCGGAGTGTTATCTGAGGTCGTAATGTTTTGTTTATAAAAATTGTTTACAGTCAATTTCTCATTCTCTAAATGAAAAACATTTTGGTATCTTTTGAATATGTTTATTAATTCTGATTTTGCATATTCATCAGTTTCATTTAATTGCAAGTCATTTAGAATTTGTTGAAAACGTTCGTCATTGTTTATATTTGTGTAACTTAATACGTCATATTTCTTAAGTGGGTCAGTGTGCAGTTTAATGCCCTGTAAAATTTGTGTCTCATTTGTTGTGTTTAAAATTTTAATATGTGTCATTCCGTTTTTTGGTGCTATTGAATTACTTAAAAAAATACCGCTTTTTAATTCATTATTAAGTATTACGCAATCTTCAGTAAGGTTTAATTTCAATGGTTGTATGATTTCTGTTCGGGGGGGTATGGTAATTTTTAATGTGTCGAATGCTTTTGATTGCATGGGCAAAATTATGGTTTCATTGTTGGTAAAGAAAGAAATTGTGAATGTCTCATAATCTATTTTACATAAGTATTCTCTTAAAAAGTCTCTTCCTATTATGCCGTCCGTCTCTATTGGAAAATTGTCATCTACTAGATGGAATTTGTATTTGCATGTTTGGTCTGCTAGTGAAAGTTCAAGTTCACTTGTCCCCAATGAATATATTTCTTCTTTAGTGATGCCTGTTAATTTGCATCTGTTTTCTACATTTAGTGGTTCATCATCAAAAATTGTTTTATTGCGACATAGTGATATGTCGGCTCCTGTGTCGATAAGAAACGTTAATTCTTTACTTCTGTATTTAGCGATTATGTAGTTTGTGTTATTATTAGAAATTTTAAATACCTTTAATTTTGGCTGTCCGGAATATCCCTGTATTCCGAGCCTTCCCCGTTTCCCTCGTCTTGTACTACATGTATATTTCTTCTATTGTTATTATTTCCGTAGTTGTTGTTGGTTCTATTTCTATTATTATTGTCATTCCTGTAGTTTCCATTATTGCTTCTAGGTGTATTACGGTTGTAATTGTTGTTTGCAGACGAATTTGTGTTGTTTCTGTTATTGTTTGAATTGTAGTTGTTACTTCTACTGTTTTGGAAATTACTGTTATTCCTAGTGTAATTGTCAAAATGTCTGTTGTTTCTATTATTGTTTGAGTTGTAGTCGTTAGTACTACGGTTTGGGAAATTATAGTTGTTCCTGTTATTAATGTTATTCCTCGCGTTATGAAATTTGCTATTGTTGTGTCTGGTATCATTATTATTACGATGTTGTTGTTGTATATACTGCACTGAGCTAGTAGTTATTTTATTTTCATTTTCTAGCTCTAGCGCAAGTTCTACCGCGTCCTGTAAAGTTTTTGGACGAGCTGCAAAAATGGCTGTCTTTAAATTATCATTAATTCCACTCTTAAATGAATCTAGAGCAAGCTTTGAGTTTAATCTGATAATGACATTTTTTTCCGCCTCTGTAGCGTCACTACTAAGTTCTTCTATTCCTAACTTGTTCAGGTTGTCTATTACTGTTAATATTCTTTCCCTGAATGCGTTGACAGACGTTTTCCCTTGGTAGATATTGCTTAGTATGGACTGTAGTTCTGGAATGGTCTTTGTACTTTTGTACCTTTGTTGTAATTGTGTTTTTAAAGTACCGAAGTTTTCGGGTTTCGCATAACTACCTATTGCTGTTCTTACCCTTGAGGTTAATTTGGCGTGGTAGACATATTGTAGGAAATCTTGTTTTGCTGTTTCAGCAAGAGTTTTCTCAATGAGTTCTGCTGTTATTAAAAAACTTTCCAGTTCTTCAAAGTTTCCAGTAAAAAGTGGGAGTGCTTTAGACACTGTTTCTAAACTAAATGCTGCCATTGTATTTCCTATTTCTGAAGGTTCTGTCTCTAATGGGGTTTTAATGTCTTTGATTAAGTACTCTTTGATTTTCCTAATAATATTGCTAAATTCTAATCTGAGCACTGCTATTTTCTTTTCGTCTTTTTCTTCTAGTTGTGCTAACTCAAATTCTTCTGTTATAATTTGTATATCCTTTAGTCTAAGATTTATTGTTTTTTCCGAATATGTCCTTCCTGGACTTTTCTTTAAATTCTTTAATATGTCTTTAAGTTTTATTAAACTTCCTTCCATCTATCTTCACTTTCTATACTTCTGTTATCTTATTTCTACTATTGTTTCTGTTTTTACAACTATTAATAAACTTATACATGCTTTGTAATAAGAATATGATTAAAGCAATAATTACTAAGACTTTTGTTATTTTAGACAACATTAAAAATATTTATAATTGTACAGCGAAAATATTTATTTTTCTTTACTTTGTTTTTATTTTATGTATATTTGAATTATTAATAGTATTGGGTACAATTAGTTTTAAATTGTATTAAATTTATTTTTCCTTTACCGCCTGTTACTAAGTATTGCATACATTAACCTTATGATGTAGGCAATTACTAATAAAGCTAATGTGATTATCATTATTATTTCAAAAATGTTCACATTCTCTTCTTTTATGTTCACTTTGTATTCTTATAGCATTCATGTATTCTATAATTTGCTGATTGTTCTGTTCGCTTTCATGATTTTCATTCTTTCCTGCCTCGTATCCTGCAAAAACTAATGGAATTGCTTTTAGAATGTTCTTCCACCATGCCATCTTGATAATATTCTCTTAACGATTGTATTTAATTATGAAGTAAATAAATGTATATATATATTTTTTTTTTTTTTCTTATTGTTATTACAAAATATGTATTTATGTATTTTTAATTGTTTTTTCCTTATGGAATGCCCTGATTTGCGACCTTATTTCTGTCTGTTTTATTTTTTCTGTTGCCATATGTAGTTCTCTGTATAAGATCGCTAACTCTTTCCTTTTTTGGTACTGCTTGCCTGCCCTCTTCTTCTTTTTCTTTTGGAATTGCTTTTCAATGGTCTTCACGCTTATTGGTTTTATTTGCCGCTTCTTGTATTCTTCCAGGGTAATAGCCTTTGGACCTGCGTTTAGTGGTAGAGGTACATAGCAGGGTGCCGATTCTTCTACTGGATCTGGCTCATATTCTTCTTCATTGCTGTTTTCCAGATATAACTCCCAGCGTGCAACAATTTTGTCTATTTCCACCTCTAAGGACATCAAAAAAATTTTCTCTAGTCTAATTACAAAGGCAAACTTTTTTTGGAATTTAAAAATTTTGGTTAGCAGGATCTTCAACTAATTTTTAGTTTGGAAGGATCTAATTAATTGGAAGGAAATAATTAATTTGTTGTGGTCCGAGTGGGCAGGATCGCCATGTGGTGTTGGAAGTGGTGTTTCTAGTGTAAAGTATGTCCTTGTGTATTGGATTTTTATTCCCTATAGCCCTTGGTTAGTTTAACTAGCTGTCAGGGTTTCAGCTGCTTGGATAGGCGTTCAAAGGAACTGCCGAAAGATATGAGAGCTTGTAATTAAAAATGCAAGGCAAGTTATTGCCGATATAGATTGATAATTTCAAGTCTACTTTATTTTTAATTTACATGCACTTAAATACTATTCATGAGTTTTTAACTTAGCCTGTCTTACTTATTCTACTTATCGATAAAGTTCTAGCTGTCTTTGTCGATATTATGGACATATGCATAATTACCCTGATTACAATTGCTTTGACCAATAGGAATATTTGCGGTTACACTCATTCCTATTTGTCACTCAATTTACAATTCTTATTGAGTAGAATTGTTCGTTTGTTTTATCATACTTATGCCCTAATTAACTTGCATTCCAATCAATGTGTGTCGATTGGTAAATGCCGTTATTTGATCTTGCATAATTACCCTACTCTATTTAGGTTGGTGTGTATAGATTTAAGAGTAGTTTAAGGGTAGGCGGTGGCAACTTATGAGGTACACTACATTGGGACTTTCTAAAATTTGGCTCTTAAATTTAGTTCTAGGACTTGTTTTACTGAATTTATACTCCATTGTAGTAACTAACACTCAACATGTTCATTAAGAATAGATGTGTGAAATTATGGCTGTTCGGTGTCAATTGACCCCCTCCAATGACAACCACATGTAAAAGGGATAGGTCCCATTCATATAAAGTGTTAGAACTAGAACCGGTATCACGGGACTACTTTGGTGTCAGTTCGCTTTACTCTACGGTTAATATAGATATATTTCGGTATATGTGACAGCGCATAGAGAAAGGGACCTCAGGGTAAAAAAAACATCAATTTTCACTTTTTTTTTTTTTTTGATGTGGACAACATCTGAGCGCGTTTTAAAGGTTGACCAACACGTTCCGTCATAAGATGTGTCGCTTTCAAATGAGACCAATACCAACACGCTCAGTGATGGTACACCAAAGATACACGTATATAAATCTTTAAAATGGTTTTAAATGGTTTTTACCCTTCCGTCCCTTTCTGAGCTTCACATATGATGGAAATCAATTAATTAAAATTAATAAAAAACTACGAATGTATTCTAAGTGTATGGGATTAGGATCTATGACAGCAAGAGGGATGAACTGTTGAAGACGATGACCGCCGCACACAGGGACAAATTGAAAATTTAGTGCGACAAAATTATTTACTTCATATGGATTCAATAAATTTCAATAAAAATAGGTACTTAAAGGTTTTTAGAGTCGCTGATTACGAATCTGATGTCATTTTTTAAAAATTTAAAATGGCGGGTCCACTATGGCGTATAATTTTTAAAAAATTGATCGAATTCACTTAAAACTTATTACACGGGATTTTTTGGGGTCGCTGATTACGAATCGGATGTTAGTTTTTAAAAATTCAAAACGACGGATCCAATATGGCGCACAATTTTTAAAAATTGTATTGAATTCGCTTAAAATTTATTACACGGGATTTTTGATGTCAGTTTTTAAAAATTAAAAATTTAAATTTCAAAACATTAGGCCTAATTAAAAACTTAAAACGAGAATACTTATAAAAAGCGGAATTAATAATTATATTTCTTAAAAGTTTTTATTTTAATTTGATCCACTGGTGATGATACTATTTAACCAAAATATACTGTAATAGGTGTTCATTACACTTTGATGATGACATATGTATTTTAAAATTGTTGCTTTTTCAGTACATCAAATAACTCCCTTCTCTTCATTTTCATCTTCTTTAAAGCACAGATCTCAAAACACCCAATTTAGTTACGGAATTGCCCTTTTTAATATATTTTCGTTCACACAAATATTTTGTAAGAAGACGGCACTGAATAAAAAATTTTGCTATTGCGGTTCTTAGTTACAATTTAGTTACGGAATTCCCCTTTTTATATTTTTTCTAATATGATGCGTTAAAAAAATATATATGTATATATATAGGTTGATTGCGTACTGGTATATAGAACATATTAAGTGCAATAGTGGTTACATTTAACAAAAAAAAAAATTCCATTTTTGTCGTCTTAATTCGGTTATTTGTCACTGTATGCGCCGATAAAAAAAACAAAAAACTCCAATTACAACAATAATTTCAACTGTTGAACTTTTGCTAGATTCATTCGAATTTACATTTTCTGCTGATAACGATGCTACAACTTCAATGTCGTGTATGTCGTCAAAGTCAATCATAACTCTTTTTTAAAAATAATCATCATTTTAAACAAAAAAAAATATTTTAGTTAACATAATTTTTTACCTATGAGTATGTTGTTCATATAGATCTTTTCGTATATCTTCTTTAATTTTACGCTGGTCTTCTTGTTCCAATCGACCAGCTTCTCAATTTTCTTTTTGCGTTACAATTTTATCTGTGCCTATCATACAACCGGGGTTTCTTTTTCATCCAATTTTTTTTTTTTTTTTTTTAATACAGTTTCCTTCTTGATTTCAGTTTCAGTTTAACGACCATGATTCTTTTTGATAGATCTCCTCTCATTGTTGAACATGTTCAGTTTGCCAATGTAGTGTTTTCCATTGTGTGTTAGAATTCGTGCTTTCAAACCCCAGCAACGACTAATCTAGTACTCTCTTAAACTGAACCCAACTATTAATAATATATTAAATAATATTTTTAGCACTTGTTTTCTTGATTGTAATTTAGAAATAGTAAGTTGATGAATAATTGATCCTATTAACGTAATAGCGTCATCCGATAAAAGTTTTTTGTTGCCATCGATTTGGATTATTAATTTTTCTTTTTAGTTTTTTTAAGTAAATCTTTTACATATTTCGGTTTTCGATGGTTTGTTTAAAGTTCACTTTTTATATGTTTTTTTGGTTTTCAACCAACTTTGCACCATTAACACAGGGTCTCCACCTGAAATAAGATATACGATTTTTTCAATCGCAGAGAGTATTATCTTACGTGTGGCCTCCCAAATACGGTTTGTCTTAATATTATAATAAATGTTATGAGGCAGGTGGTATGAGAAATCTCATAATTACTGTCTTATAAGATGAGCTGTCAAAACTACACATACATACGTAATAAGACGGTATTATTAAAATGTTTAATTTTTTAGTGCAAAAAGTGCAAATTTTATGAGAAGTGTTTAAAAAAAACACCATTTAAACTAAAAACAAAGAAAAAACTAAAAAATAATAAAAAAAAACGACACAAGTTAACTGTACGAAAACCAGCCAACTATTATACTATTATATAAATAGCGGAATTCACCCTTGATAGTAAAGTCCCTTGTAGACCTTGTTAATCTTATAATTTTAGTAAAAATACTAACATTTACAACACTTCAACAACAAAATGTATTAGACTAAAATATACTACGCTGTGGTTGAAAAATCCCACAAAAAGCAGAAGTAAACAAAGTGTGTGAATTTACCAGAATAAAACAGTTGAAGAAACTTTATCTGTCTCTTTCTTTCACTCAGAAAAATTATTAATTTACAATACATACGAAAAAGACACTCACGCTTTGAAGTATAAAATCGTATTAAATATAACAGAGTTGTACACTTAATACAAAGGGTGAAAACCGTTAATGTTTTACAATAAAAACAATCTCTTGGTATTAAATGGTTGCGGGTCACTGTACTCGTACTTTAAAATTCTCTTACAATACATATGTATGCAAAACATTTTTGAACATCAATGCTCTAACTTTACCCACAAGTCCCTTGTTGTTGTTGTTTTATTATTGCTTCTTTTCTGTATATCTGGAGAACGTCAAGAGCCAAAGACTTCAAACTAAGTCCAAGCATATTCGCTATCAATACACAACTTCTTCAAAAAATGGGCGGGATAAGAGAAGTGGGCGTAGCAATTTCCATACAAACACTTTATAAATTTCTTCATATCTTTTATAACATCCCACAAAATGTGGGCGGGATGCGAAAAGTGGACGAGGCACAAAATAGTTTTTATTCGTAAAGAGAGGTAAGAGAAATATTGTCCCAACTTGGTACGCATAGGTGGGCTATTTATACACAACCGCTTTAAAATTTGGGCGGAATTGGAGAACGGGGTGTGGCATTATAGATTTCTGTAAATCTGGAGAACGGCAAGAGCCAAAGTTTCCATTTTCGGTACAATCATCTTGGTTATCAATACACAACATCCGACAAATTGTGGGCGGAATTGGTGAAGTTGGCGTGGTACTTCTCTTACAAAGACATTTTAGATTTTTGTATATCTAAAGACCGGCAAGAGCCAAACTTTCCAATTTTGGTACCTGCATCATGGTTATTAATATCCAACATCCGAGAAAATGTGGGCTGGATTAAGAAGTGGGTGGGGCACAAAATTCATTTATTTATATCTTAAGATAGGTTTATAACTTTCGGCACTTATAGCACCATGGTGAAGATTCGGCATAGTCGAATATAGTACTGTATCTTGTTTTTATGATGATTACTTTCAACAAAAACGTTAAACTAGTATTTTTCTTATTTAGAAATTTGTAAACCGATTTTTTAATTATTGTAGCCGAAGAAACACTTTATATGGGTAATTCCATGTCAAATCGACCAAGAGTGGGACCCGACCCCTCTCGACATGAATGAAATTTGTTTTGAAGGTTCCTTTCATCCTATAAGGAACATATATTTATATCTCAATAGCTGTGCATACGACGATGATTTGTATGCCATTTTAAAGAGAATACT
Organism: Pollenia amentaria; assembly: GCA_943735925.1. Classification (NCBI taxonomy): domain Eukaryota; kingdom Metazoa; phylum Arthropoda; class Insecta; order Diptera; family Polleniidae; genus Pollenia; species Pollenia amentaria. Next base: position 201,236,453 of record OX031009.1, on the reverse strand, counting down.
TGGGGCTACAATCAGTATGGTATATGTATGTATAAAAAAGATGTAACGTGACAAAAAGTGCACTTTTCTTTGAAAGTGCCCACATTGAGCTCCAACAAAAAATGCAACAAATAAATATAAAAAACCTTATCAATGTCGTTACTTTTTTTAACACCTAAATCACACAAATCAGGTTTAATAAATACTTATTGCTCAAAATTAAAATATTAAAATTTTATTTTAGGATTATTTTTTACAGGTTGCAAAAAAAATCATATCTTTCAGGATTTTTAAAGAACAGTTTGAGGAATTACATAAAAAAAAATCAGACAAAACAAAATTTGGTTTTTGACTTAGTCAATTTTTAAAATTTCATATTTTGTATATATTACATTTTTTAAAAAAAAGTTATTGTTTTTATTATACTTCGTATGTGCAGAAGTTTTTGAGATATTGAAAAAATAAACTCAACACATTCGGCTAATTCGGCGAAATTTTGACATTTTGAATATGACGTAACTTTTGAAAAACAAATTTTTCGTTAATATATGTTCCTTATAGGATGAAAGGAACCTTCACACCAAATTTCATTCAAATCGAAAGGGGTCGGGTCCCAGTCTTGGTCGATTTGACATGGAATTACCCATATCCAATATTTTTGAATGGTATTTAGAAACTACTAAAAGTAAATTAGTTCGACCTTATTGTAACAATAAAGTCCGTAAATAAAAAAATTCAAGGTAGTGGTAGATTATTTACTCATATCTCATCCATTTTTTAACCAATATTCGTAATTTCAAAAGCAAAATCCTTGTAACTATTTTTAATAAAAAAGCTCAGTCAATAATGAAAAATTATCAATAAATTTTAATTAATTTCATGTTGTAAAATTGCTTTCTTCATAAAGATAATTTAATGAAAATTAAATTCAATGAACTTAAGCCTGATTAAAATATCGAAATTTGGATGAAAAATACAATTTTTCAATCCCCAGCTTATCTGATGTATGCGGAAGCCCCGTTACAACAACCCATAAATTAACGGAAATCGTTAGGTCAACTCGCCTGCTCACAATGATTCAGAGGGTATGCGGTCTAAGATCAAGATTGTAGAAATTACAAATGGAAGCAAAAGCTTAAATATTATATACCTCTTTCTACGGTTGTAAAGGGTACAGCAAGTCTCAAAATGAAACTACGAAAATTAAAATATTCCAAAATTGTCTTAACTATTTGCAATTCAACTTCCAATTAATTTTTATCTTTCAAAGCATTTATCTAAATTCTACTTTACCATATTGATGTAAATCATGTAAATCTTAAACGTTTATTAAAATAAATTTTAAAAAATTTATCATTTTTATAAATACACTTTTTAAGCTTAAGTAACACTACTTTGCATAAGAAATCCCTACGAGCTAAATATGAATCCTTTCATTTTTTTTTTTATCTTAAATGTAAGAACTCTATTTTAAAAAGGCAACTATCCAACAAGTCTTCGTACAACAGCAACTCATAATTTCGTCAACTCCACATTCGATAATATAAAATGTTGTATGTAGATTGTATTTTGGTTTTTTCTCAAAAACCCCTTCAAGCATAAAATGTTGAATAATTTAAGACTTAAGTGTAGGGAAAGGAAAAAATGAAACTGAAATCCTTTTTACATCTATTTTACACAATAAATAACACGAAATATAACAAGTAGTAGAACAATCATGTTTTTAAAAGAAACAAATACGATCAACGAATTAACAACATGCATCAAATAGGAGCAGTTGTATGTAGTTACACTACAAGTGGATTGAATAAGGCAGAACCACAGATTACACACAGAAATGTCACGAGATGGAAGATTTTTTGTCTCTTTCTTAGAACGCTGGCCTTTTTCATTTCTCTTTGAACCATCTTTTATGCCGCAATACAATGAACACAAACTTATTTAGTTGAGATTTGTTTGCAAAACTGTTGTAAAATTAATCTTTTAAGTTTACCACAACATTAGTATATAATATTTAAGTAAGTAAATAACATTATAAAACAAAACAATATTACTTAATACAAAACGTTTGTTGAACTAATGCTTTTGTTAAACGTGGTTTGTATTTTGTTATTTTTGTTTTGATCAAGCAATTTGTGTTGATTTTAGCGGCCTGTTTTAACACATTGCCACTTCAATACCAAAAAGTGCTTTTTGTCTCTTTCTTCGAAAGCTGCCCCCGCAACTGATTTGGGCCGTTTTCACACGTCGCTTTTTACATATCTGTGTGTAATCTGTGGGCAGAACAGAAGAAATTTTTTTTTTTTTTAAATTCGAATCGTCCGTTGCAATACTCCCGCATAACTTACAGAGATACTTGGTCTTCGATGGATATTGGGAGAAAAAAAAAAATTCCTTCTTACGGAAAAATAATATTGCAAGAAAAAAGTTCCTCAGAAGCTTTATAATAATACAACATACATCTCTTTACAAACCAATCACCAAAAGAGTGACACTATTCCTAGGGTATTTTTTTATTGAATTGCTGATCGTGGCAGTATGTTAAAAATGGATACTGGGAGAAAAAAGAAAAATTCCTTCTTACGGAAAAATAATATTGCAAGAAAAAAGATCCTCAGAAGCTTTATAATAATACAACATACATCTCTTTACAAACCAATCACCAAAAGAGTGACACTATTCCTAGGGTATAGGCAGTATGTTAAAAAATCTAATTAGTTCTTTTAAATAAAGTTCGGAATGGCTGTTGCAAGATCGCTGTCCAAGAAGTATCTAGAATCCAATCTAGAGCACTGGACTGAGTAAAAAATGTTCTTGTTCTTCTTCTAATTGTCCGTCAATTCGCCTTAAAGTACATTTTTATCAAATATTGGCAATGCATTTAATGACCAGTTAACTCGAACTAGTTGCCCCGGTAGGCTAGCTGGTAGTGAGCTAGTCTATCAGTACCGGGGTTGCGGGTTCGATTCCCGCCAGAGACTCTGGTCTCCTGCAGACAAGCAAAAAGCTTCGCGGGACTTAGTGTGGGAATAATAAAAAAAAAATAAAATTCTGATCAAAAGAATTTCGAGTTTGCTGTTAAAGGATCGATGTTTTCGAAATCTGTTTTATCAGTTTTCTAGTACAGGCCAGCTCTGATTGGCGGTTAAATATCTTAAAAATCTTACAGCCATACCTAAACAGGAGCCGTAATCGGAACATTTTCTTTCGCTTAGCTTTTACGCCGTACCTTATGCCATACCTAAATAATGCTATGTTCATACGACGACATAAAACACTTGTTTCGCTCTCTGAAACTAGATGGCCAAACATGCTGTTCATACATTCATTTGTCATTTTTTTTTGTTGTTGTTAGTGTGATTTTATTTAACACAGAATAAAATGAACGCAAAAATTAAAAATATATTGTTCAATACTTTTATTAATCTTTTTATTTAATAAATATCACTTTATTTTATTTAACAAGAATTTTAATTTTATTTTTTTATGTTTTGATTTTTTGAGAGCTTGTTCAGATAAACTAACGATAATTGTTATCACAATTGGAGATGATAGTACATTTTTCCTGTTTCGCATCATGTTTCAAGATGAAACGACCTGTTTCGCACTCAAAATTTTGTATGGAAAAACAGGTTGCTTTAATCATGTTTCGGGAGCGAAACAGGAATGGGAGAGCGAAACACGAATATTGCTGTCCGTGTGAACATGGTTAAAGAGTCATCGTTGTGTCACGAACAGTAGAGTTAACGTTCTTGTTTAACGAAACCCACATAACACAAATAAAAAATGAAGATAAAACCGCTATAATAGTGATACATTTTGTGAATTTCAATGAAGTTTGTTAATTTTAAAAAGTGCATGTATTTATTTTAATTTGTAATTTAAAAAACGAAAAGGTTTAATTTAAAGGGATTTAAGCGAAAGGCATTTTAACCATATTATGCTTAAGCCGGTGGCGTTAAATATTGACATTTTTGAGGTGACAAGATCGAAAAATATGTTTTCTTTGCGTGTGCCTTCCTCCCTTCCCAATTAAGAGATTTTAGAAAAAGGATTTCTAGTTAAAAATATTTTAAAAAGAATGTATTTGTCTCATTTCCCTATTTCTATAGTGCACAATGTACTTAAATGACACAGGTCCATGTATTATTGTCATTTGTCTTTAACTGTATGCACATTGTGGTGCTCTGTAAAAATTGTTTTGGTAGTTATTATTACTAGTATTGCTGTTGTTGTAATTCTCGTATGTTGTTACAAAGATAATGATCACTTGTAATAAATACCTTAAGTATCTCATATATCAAGTAATTTCAAGGACGTATAGCTGGCGGATACTCAACAACAGTAACACAACAAAAAACGAAAAATCGTAACAGAACATTATTATTAGGGAAGTGCACAAAAACAACAGCAGCAGCCACACAAACAGCAACAAAGTGACTATAAAATACAATTATAACATTAAAAACACCATCACTACAAAGAAAAACTCAATCAGAAGGGGTTAAATGAGTAAAGTTTTATACAACTGCCACTATCACCACTACTTCGATTTGTTACATATGTAGCAACACAACAACAATACATACACACAAGTATAAACGACATGTCGTGTATGAGATCTAAGTGAGCAAAATCTTTCAACTTCTTCACAATTTTTTTTGGTCCTGTATACAACAATTTTTACAACTTAATTATTGCTAAACTGCTTTACAGCAACAAGATTATTGTATATAATAAATAAGCGACATGCAACAAATAGACAAGAACTTCGAAAGGAACCAAACTGTAGAACAAATCAACACTACGTACTCATTCTTTAGAAATAAAGCAAAAAATAAGTAACGCCAGCCAACGAACGAACCAACCACAACTGCCATTCCACATTTAAAGACTTCCAATAAAATTTCAAGATTTTAATGTTGTGATATGATCGAGCTTAAGCTACTGAAGCTGTCGTCATTATTATTGACATATCGTTGTATCGACAGATGGCGCTGTGGCAACTAAAGCTACCACTGCTGCGGCTGCTGTTGCTACCACTAGTGCCTGACAACTGTTATTGTTGCTGGGAAAATTAGCATAAAAACGCAATTTTTGAATATTAATAGCTGTGGCACTTCAAGCTACAGAAAAAAAAGAAAAAAACTGAAAAAATTACCACTTTGTGTTAAAAGAATAAGAAATCACTACTAAGGCGATAAAGTCATTTACACTCGATTTGAAGTCGTTACAAGGAGTAAAGGTGGAGGAAAATTTTGCGATATGTTACAAATATTAGAGTCCACTGTATAGGTAAAGGAGGTGAGGTTGATAAGTTATTTAGAAAACTAGCAAAAAAGATTTTTGGTGCCATGAAAGGTTTCTAATTCTTTTGGTTTTAATAAAATTATTTTAAACTTAGCACATGTTCTGTAACTCCCGCTTCGAGAAACTTTTCGATTGAAATGTGAGATATGAAACAAAAATGCCTTAAATTTAAACAAACAACTGTTTTTATCACTTAACTGTGTCTGTAACATTTTTGGCGAGTAGAAGTTGTTACGTAAGAGAATTTATCGCCAATTTACAAAAAAGTGTGCCTGTAAAATTTTTGTGAGATTATGTCATAGTTCAAAGTGGAAACTGTGACATAATCTCACGAATAAAAACGGGGTAAGAAAAAATTTTAACACTAAAAAGAAAATTAAAAATGTAAAATGCAATGAATATGAACACGGAAGAGATAAGTATTTTGTTCTTAGTAGGTTCTTTCATTGTTTAATTATTTTGCTTTTAACATTTTTGAAAAATACCTATACTAATCTTTTCATAGCAATTTTGTAAGCAACAAACAGAAAAGTCGCACTTTACATTAATTGGTATATCCGACGCACAGTGGCGCCCGTAGAGCAAGCGAGGTTGCAAAAATCAAAATTTTCATGAGCGCCGACGAAGTTTTGAATAAACCCATGTTATAGGAAACTTTTCAACGATTTCAAATATGCCACTCTTAATAATATCACATTTTTAGTTTAGAAGATATAACACACAATTTTTAGTCAATTTGTTGCGATTTCAGGTGTAATATCACGAAAAATAGGTAACGAATCGCCTTATTTTTTGTTTGTATTGATTGATGTATTTATTAAATGTATAATGATAAAAAAAAAAATTAACTGTTTGCTTTGTGTTTCTCCTGGTAAATCACTATTTAAAAACTATCCGTTTTTCACTATTTTTTAACTTTGACGGAAAATAAAAAAAAACTATATTTTTCTATATTTGCCATATTTGCAAAACCTGTTCTTTGATTCAAAAGGTTTTATCTGCCCGTACGTGCCCGTTTGGCTTCTAGAGGTAAAAAAGTTTAAAAAGACATGGTTGCAGAAATTGTATGGCGTCCATCCCTTATATGTTTTGACTGACAGTAGTTTGATCTAATAGTTTGAAAAAAACTAATCATTGAAATTAGCAGGTACGTACCTCACATAAACAATACTTTGGCGTACAAATGGTCAGGAACAATATTGACTTATGGTCCCTACAGGTAGGCACAAATCTTATTTGGACACGTGCATAATATCAAAATTGCATTATTCAGCCTAAATCCATATGTATGCAGGGAACAGGTAAATTTTTAGGCATTGTAGCATAAGCCTATATATTGCAAAATAAGCATAATGCCTGGATTAGTCTACGCCTGAAAAATGGCGCAACAATTACTGAAACCATTAAACAATTTAAGTACTGAAAACATGGCGTTGAAAAATTTAAAATTATTTGAACTGTTTAGAAAGTCAACCACACCAAAGTTTTTCACGGAAGTGCAAATTCTTCCTGAGAAGTTGACATTGATCAGCAAATGGGGCTGCGATGGATCATCCGGACAAAGCGTTTATAAGCAAAGGATATCTTCCGATGACGCTACAATATCGGACGGAAATATGTTTATGGCATCTGTTGTTCCTTTGCGGCTAAAATCGGATGATTCCCTACACTGGAAAAATCCACGTCCGTCATCAGTGCATTATTGCCGACCAATAATGTTTCAGTTTGCAAGAGAATCGGCAGAACTCATAAGGACTACGGTGAAGGACATTGAAGAACAAATAAGCAAGATTAAGCCTACAAAGCTGCAAATTGGAGAAGGAAAATATATTGAATGCAATTACGAGTTCCACCTGACCATGGTTGACGGAAAAGTCGTAAACGAACTGACAGGAACAACCTCAACAATGTCATGCCCGATTTGCAAAAAGAGTCAGAAGAACTTTTTTCAATTCAATTTATTTCATATATAATATGTTACATCTCAATTTTATATAATTAGTTGTAAAGAGTTTAAGATTAGTATCTTTTTCTGCTTAATTATAACATATTTCAATTAGTTATCATATACATATATATAGACAGAATTATATTGGAGGTAGAAATTTAGCAAAAACCTATTTAAACCCCTTTTTTCGTTTTATTTTTATATTTTTTTCATCGATTTTATATTATTAGTTGTCAGAAGAACTTTGGTAATTTAAACGATTCTACAAATGAGGAGAATTACGAATATGGAATGTCACCATTGCACGCAAGGATAAGGTGTATGGAATTCTTGCTAAAACTGGCATATACCCTACCAAAAGAGGTGGAAAACTTCGATGAAAATACATCAATAAAGGATAAGGAAAAGATCAGAAAGAAGCAAATACAGGATGCTTTTTTTACACAAGTTGGACTAAAAGTAGACTGTCCCAAGCACGGATACGGTAACTCAAACGATGGAAACACTTCTAGGAGATTTTTTGAAAATGATGAGGCAGTAACTAGAATCGTTGGAATTGACAATCAAAGATTGGGAACGATCTTGGATGTCTTAAACTGCAAAGAAAATGTCAATTCTACAAAATATGGAGAATATGCGTCGAAAACTGCACCTCTTTTAGCAGAAATGTATCCACAGAAGAAGTTGACCCCGACCGTCCATAAAATATTGGCGCATGGCAAAGATATAATTGAGTACCAGTCTTTGCCAATTGGAGAGCTTTCTGAAGAAGCACAGAAGTCTCTTAACAAATTTTATAAAAAATATAGATTGCAGAACACATTCAAAGCATCAAGGGTAAGGCAAAATAAGGACCTCTTCAACATGTTGGCAGCATCTTCCGATCCACTTATTTCTTCCCTGCGGCATGTGAAGTCACGAATAGAGTTACAAAATAATTATAGTTTAGAAATGGTTAGTCTTTTAGATATACCTTCTCTTACGAATTGTGATGAATATTTTACAGATAATTGAAAAAATAAATTTAAAAAAAAAATAATTTTTTTTTAATTTGTTGGGTAATAATTTAAAACATAAAACCCTTCAGAAAAAAATAAAAACAATCTAAAAATGTAAAAATAATTTTTTTTAGTTACCATAAAATTGATTTTTCTACTAATTTTAACTTTGATAACCCATAAGTAGGCCCCTACAAAGCGTAGCACCCTTTCCTCATTTCATAGGCTGAACAGTTATCTATCATATGCTGTTTAAACTGTTCAATTATCTTATTCGGTTCAAAAGATATGATTTTTGCAACGAAAAAACTCAAATGGCGCCACTGTGCGACGGTTGGATTTTCGCTGCCGTCGTTGAAAATTTTTCAATATTAGTAAGTTTTGGCCGCCGTCAACGATATGTGTGACTAGCGTTCTCAATGTCTGCAATTTTACATCGACTTCGAGTGGACTATTATGACATTTATAAAGTAACGACGAAATCTCTTTTGCTAGTTTTCGATATGAGTTACAGACACACTTTTATCTCATTTTTCGAGAAACGATATAATATTTTTTACTCATCTTTTCGATGCGAGAAGTTCTCACTATAGTTACAGAGCAAGGGTATAGTTTTATGTATAGACGACCGTTAATGATATTGGATCCACGGCAAAACAGTTTACCGGCCCATCATAAAACACAAATTATAAAAATAAATGAAAGGCTTGAAATATTTTTCGGGAGTAGGGTTTATATGGGGTCTAGGGTTAATTATGGACCGATCTTCACGAAATTTAGCAGTGTGATTTCTAGTCCTTCAAAACTGTACCGTACCGAATTTAATTATGATAGCATTATTTGTTACTGCTTTATTTTTTTATTTCTTAAGTCTATGGAACAAAAATCCTTACACGCAGAGAAAAAATACGTTTAAAAATGGTCACCTCCAACAAAACTATTTTTAGAGAAAATTTTTAAACATATTATGTTTAATTTAATCTATTATTGTTACCGACAATCTTGTTATTGTTAAATTGGTCCTCCATCAAGAAGCCACAACCATATTATGGTTGTCTTTAAACATGTTTTGGCAAAATATGACAATAATTTGTTTTTAAATTAACAATAGTATTTTCCTCTTTTCCAATAGCAACATACTATTGTTGAAAACCGACCACACTATTATAAGTGTTAAGCATATTTTAGTCATTATAAACCAAAACATGTTTGGGGGCAACCATAATATGGTTATGGCTTCTTGATGGAGGACAAATTTAACCATAATATGTTTGTCAGTGACAAAAGTATGATTAAATTAAACATAATATGTTTTTAATTTTTCGTTTAAAATAGTTTAGTTGGAGGTGACCATTTTTAAACATATTTTTTCTCTTTAAATATTTAATATTATAAAATAAAAGTTCTTTAAAATTTGATTTTGATTCATCAAACTCCACAATGTATTTATTATTTAAAAAATTAAAATCATTAAATGATCTAATTAGAGGACAATTTAAAATATAATTATGACGATGACATCCAACACTAAACAAATTATTGTGACGAAGCATTTATAACGCAATTTTTGAATATTAATAGCTGTGGCACTTCAAGCTACAGAAAAAAAAGAAAAAAACTGAAAAAATTACCACTTTGTGTTAAAAGAATAAGAAATCACTACTAAGGCGATAAAGTCATTTACACTCGATTTGAAGTCGTTACAAGGAGTAAAGGTGGAGGAAAATTTTGCGATATGTTACAAATATTAGAGTCCACTGTATAGGTAAAGGAGGTGAGGTTGATAAGTTATTTAGAAAACTAGCAAAAAAGATTTTTGGTGCCATGAAAGGTTTCTAATTCTTTTGGTTTTAATAAAATTATTTTAAACTTAGCACATGTTCTGTAACTCCCGCTTCGAGAAACTTTTCGATTGAAATGTGAGATATGAAACAAAAATGCCTTAAATTTAAACAAACAACTGTTTTTATCACTTAACTGTGTCTGTAACATTTTTGGCGAGTAGAAGTTGTTACGTAAGAGAATTTATCGCCAATTTACAAAAAAGTGTGCCTGTAAAATTTTTGTGAGATTATGTCATAGTTCAAAGTGGAAACTGTGACATAATCTCACGAATAAAAACGGGGTAAGAAAAAATTTTAACACTAAAAAGAAAATTAAAAATGTAAAATGCAATGAATATGAACACGGAAGAGATAAGTATTTTGTTCTTAGTAGGTTCTTTCATTGTTTAATTATTTTGCTTTTAACATTTTTGAAAAATACCTATACTAATCTTTTCATAGCAATTTTGTAAGCAACAAACAGAAAAGTCGCACTTTACATTAATTGGTATATCCGACGCACAGTGGCGCCCGTAGAGCAAGCGAGGTTGCAAAAATCAAAATTTTCATGAGCGCCGACGAAGTTTTGAATAAACCCATGTTATAGGAAACTTTTCAACGATTTCAAATATGCCACTCTTAATAATATCACATTTTTAGTCAATTTGTTGCGATTTCAGGTGTAATATCACGAAAAATAGGTAACGAATCGCCTTATTTTTTGTTTGTATTGATTGATGTATTTATTAAATGTATAATGATAAAAAAAAAAATTAACTGTTTGCTTTGTGTTTCTCCTGGTAAATCACTATTTAAAAACTATCCGTTTTTCACTATTTTTTAACTTTGACGGAAAATAAAAAAAAAACTATATTTTTCTATATTTGCCATATTTGCAAAACCTGTTCTTTGATTCAAAAGGTTTTATCTGCCCGTACGTGCCCGTTTGGCTTCTAGAGGTAAAAAAGTTTAAAAAGACATGGTTGCAGAAATTGTATGGCGTCCATCCCTTATATGTTTTGACTGACAGTAGTTTGATCTAATAGTTTGAAAAAAACTAATCATTGAAATTAGCAGGTACGTACCTCACATAAACAATACTTTGGCGTACAAATGGTCAGGAACAATATTGACTTATGGTCCCTACAGGTAGGCACAAATCTTATTTGGACACGTGCATAATATCAAAATTGCATTATTCAGCCTAAATCCATATGTATGCAGGGAACAGGTAAATTTTTAGGCATTGTAGCATAAGCCTATATATTGCAAAATAAGCATAATGCCTGGATTAGTCTACGCCTGAAAAATGGCGCAACAATTACTGAAACCATTAAACAATTTAAGTACTGAAAACATGGCGTTGAAAAATTTAAAATTATTTGAACTGTTTAGAAAGTCAACCACACCAAAGTTTTTCACGGAAGTGCAAATTCTTCCTGAGAAGTTGACATTGATCAGCAAATGGGGCTGCGATGGATCATCCGGACAAAGCGTTTATAAGCAAAGGATATCTTCCGATGACGCTACAATATCGGACGGAAATATGTTTATGGCATCTGTTGTTCCTTTGCGGCTAAAATCGGATGATTCCCTACACTGGAAAAATCCACGTCCGTCATCAGTGCATTATTGCCGACCAATAATGTTTCAGTTTGCAAGAGAATCGGCAGAACTCATAAGGACTACGGTGAAGGACATTGAAGAACAAATAAGCAAGATTAAGCCTACAAAGCTGCAAATTGGAGAAGGAAAATATATTGAATGCAATTACGAGTTCCACCTGACCATGGTTGACGGAAAAGTCGTAAACGAACTGACAGGAACAACCTCAACAATGTCATGCCCGATTTGCAAAAAGAGTCAGAAGAACTTTTTTCAATTCAATTTATTTCATATATAATATGTTACATCTCAATTTTATATAATTAGTTGTAAAGAGTTTAAGATTAGTATCTTTTTCTGCTTAATTATAACATATTTCAATTAGTTATCATATACATATATATAGACAGAATTATATTGGAGGTAGAAATTTAGCAAAAACCTATTTAAACCCCTTTTTTCGTTTTATTTTTATATTTTTTTCATCGATTTTATATTATTAGTTGTCAGAAGAACTTTGGTAATTTAAACGATTCTACAAATGAGGAGAATTACGAATATGGAATGTCACCATTGCACGCAAGGATAAGGTGTATGGAATTCTTGCTAAAACTGGCATATACCCTACCAAAAGAGGTGGAAAACTTCGATGAAAATACATCAATAAAGGATAAGGAAAAGATCAGAAAGAAGCAAATACAGGATGCTTTTTTTACACAAGTTGGACTAAAAGTAGACTGTCCCAAGCACGGATACGGTAACTCAAACGATGGAAACACTTCTAGGAGATTTTTTGAAAATGATGAGGCAGTAACTAGAATCGTTGGAATTGACAATCAAAGATTGGGAACGATCTTGGATGTCTTAAACTGCAAAGAAAATGTCAATTCTACAAAATATGGAGAATATGCGTCGAAAACTGCACCTCTTTTAGCAGAAATGTATCCACAGAAGAAGTTGACCCCGACCGTCCATAAAATATTGGCGCATGGCAAAGATATAATTGAGTACCAGTCTTTGCCAATTGGAGAGCTTTCTGAAGAAGCACAGAAGTCTCTTAACAAATTTTATAAAAAATATAGATTGCAGAACACATTCAAAGCATCAAGGGTAAGGCAAAATAAGGACCTCTTCAACATGTTGGCAGCATCTTCCGATCCACTTATTTCTTCCCTGCGGCATGTGAAGTCACGAATAGAGTTACAAAATAATTATAGTTTAGAAATGGTTAGTCTTTTAGATATACCTTCTCTTACGAATTGTGATGAATATTTTACAGATAATTGAAAAAATAAATTTAAAAAAAAAATAATTTTTTTTTAATTTGTTGGGTAATAATTTAAAACATAAAACCCTTCAGAAAAAAATAAAAACAATCTAAAAATGTAAAAATAATTTTTTTTAGTTACCATAAAATTGATTTTTCTACTAATTTTAACTTTGATAACCCATAAGTAGGCCCCTACAAAGCGTAGCACCCTTTCCTCATTTCATAGGCTGAACAGTTATCTATCATATGCTGTTTAAACTGTTCAATTATCTTATTCGGTTCAAAAGATATGATTTTTGCAACGAAAAAACTCAAATGGCGCCACTGTGCGACGGTTGGATTTTCGCTGCCGTCGTTGAAAATTTTTCAATATTAGTAAGTTTTGGCCGCCGTCAACGATATGTGTGACTAGCGTTCTCAATGTCTGCAATTTTACATCGACTTCGAGTGGACTATTATGACATTTATAAAGTAACGACGAAATCTCTTTTGCTAGTTTTCGATATGAGTTACAGACACACTTTTATCTCATTTTTCGAGAAACGATATAATATTTTTTACTCATCTTTTCGATGCGAGAAGTTCTCACTATAGTTACAGAGCAAGGGTATAGTTTTATGTATAGACGACCGTTAATGATATTGGATCCACGGCAAAACAGTTTACCGGCCCATCATAAAACACAAATTATAAAAATAAATGAAAGGCTTGAAATATTTTTCGGGAGTAGGGTTTATATGGGGTCTAGGGTTAATTATGGACCGATCTTCACGAAATTTAGCAGTGTGATTTCTAGTCCTTCAAAACTGTACCGTACCGAATTTAATTATGATAGCATTATTTGTTACTGCTTTATTTTTTTATTTCTTAAGTCTATGGAACAAAAATCCTTACACGCAGAGAAAAAATACGTTTAAAAATGGTCACCTCCAACAAAACTATTTTTAGAGAAAATTTTTAAACATATTATGTTTAATTTAATCTATTATTGTTACCGACAATCTTGTTATTGTTAAATTGGTCCTCCATCAAGAAGCCACAACCATATTATGGTTGTCTTTAAACATGTTTTGGCAAAATATGACAATAATTTGTTTTTAAATTAACAATAGTATTTTCCTCTTTTCCAATAGCAACATACTATTGTTGAAAACCGACCACACTATTATAAGTGTTAAGCATATTTTAGTCATTATAAACCAAAACATGTTTGGGGGCAACCATAATATGGTTATGGCTTCTTGATGGAGGACAAATTTAACCATAATATGTTTGTCAGTGACAAAAGTATGATTAAATTAAACATAATATGTTTTTAATTTTTCGTTTAAAATAGTTTAGTTGGAGGTGACCATTTTTAAACATATTTTTTCTCTTTAAATATTTAATATTATAAAATAAAAGTTCTTTAAAATTTGATTTTGATTCATCAAACTCCACAATGTATTTATTATTTAAAAAATTAAAATCATTAAATGATCTAATTAGAGGACAATTTAAAATATAATTATGACGATGACATCCAACACTAAACAAATTATTGTGACGAAGCATTTATAATATTGAACAATCAATATTATTATTGATCAAGTCATAAATAAATAGCATTGAATGAACTTTTCGACGTAATTCTAACGTTTTCATTCCCAAATGCATACAGCGTACCCCATATGACACTTGTGGAGAAATTAAATTTAAATGTGGTAAAGCATATTTAATAAACCGTCTCTGTATTCTCTCAACTCTACTAATATGAACGTTACAGTGAGGTCTCCAAATTATGGAGCCATACTCCAACTTCGATCTGACAAATGATGTATATAACATTTTCAATTTATATGAATCAGAAAAATCCTTAGTATTTCTCCTAATAAAAGCAAGAGTAGCATATGCACTTGGTATTAATTTTTCCAAGTGAGGTATAAAAGTAAGTTTTGTATCAAATAAAATTCCCAAATCATCAACTTCATTTACCATTCTTATAATTTCATTCCCAATCCTATAAACAGTCAGGAGGGGATTACGAACTACTAAACTGTTTTCCGGGAGTAGGGTTTATATGGGGCCTATGGTCAATTGTAGACCGATCTTCACGAAATTTAACAGTATGATTTGCAGTCGTATAAAGCGAATTCGTTCATAATTGTATAGCATTCCGTGCATTATTCCACCAATTATGTTTTTGTATCAAAATTATAAATTTTTTTATTTTGATTCATAGTTCTGATCCTACTGAATCGATGTTACTGGATATCAATCACAAATTGCTTAGGATAACTATAAGTAATTTGAGACCAAGTTTGTTCTTTTCTTTGGCGTTTTTCGAAAGTGGGCGTGTTTTCAAAAGACAGACGGACAGACAGACGGACATGGCTAAATCGACTTAGAATTACTCAAGGAGCCAGAATCTATATATACTTTATGGGGTTCTAGATGTATAAGAAAAAGTTCCACACGGAATGACAAACTTAGTATACCCTCATTCACCACTAGTGGTGGTGGAGGGTATAAAAACGGTAAGCCCCATTGGACTTAGCATACCCGAATTTCGTTAAAACACCTAAAGCGCAAATTGTTCAAGGTATTTATTTATGCGGCTTAAAGCAGTTATCGATACTTTATATAAGGGCTATAGCCAATTAAAAATTTTTTCTGCCAGTTTTTCGATGCAAACATTTGTAAGAGATAAAAAATTTGGTTAAATTTTGATTTAACTAAACGAAATTCCTAACAGATATTTATATAAGGATTCTAATGAATTCTTAATTCCGAACTGATCTTAAATTTAAGTAAATTTAAGCAAAATTTTTTATAAAAACTTTATTTTAAAATAAAAATGTAAAAAAGTTTGCAATTATTTTTCTAATGACTCTTTGAAATCCACCCTCGTATCTTGCAAACATTTGACAATATAAGAGAGAATAATACGATTATGTACCTTAGAAACACTGCTAAGCCACTTCAAGCATTTTAAAAGAAGCTTAAATTAAGAATGTAGAAAGAAGCTGGCAGAAAACAGCAAACTAAAAAAAAAAATTACATTTGTTATTTTTAGTGCGTGCTAACGTCATTCATTTTATACTTTGCTTAGATTATTTTATAGAGCTGTTTCACAATCAGATCCTTTCACAGTGATAAACCTACAAAGAAACAAAACTCTGCTAAAATGCCATGTTAAATAAACAAAATAGAAAAAAAGTTCGCTGCGATGCGGTTCGGTACGGTTTCAAATAAAACAAATACAGGTGCTATTAACAGCAGCACACATCTATTAATGTATCTATTGGTAACCTTTTTCCTAAATGGTATTTTTTTTTTTTTTGTTGGTTTTCTGTTGCTTTATTCATTTGTTTTCCTTTCTTCATATTATAAAATACAACAAGTCGATGATGATATTTAAACATTTTTATAGAGTGTTTAACACGCATAGATGCGTTTTTACGGCAAATATTCACATGCACCACCGACCGTCTAGAGTGCCAAACAACCAGCAATACATGGCCAAATATGAAACAGTTAATGAAAAGATATTTTCCTAATGATAACCCCGTTTTATTTCTCTGTTTCTTTTTTTATTATTTCAGATCTTTTTGAACACATATTTTTTTTTTTTTTAAGTTTAAAATTGTAAACAAGTGTTTGTTTGTTTGTGGGGCTTTTGCTGTGTTTTATGTGGCACATTACGTAATACGAGTAGTACATGTGCTAGTTGTTTGTTAAACATACAAATTTATCATTGCAATCAACAGCAATAATAGCAATAGACATAGCAAGAACAACAACATCGGCAACATCATCGCCGCTGTCGTCATCGTCATCATTTTTATCTTGCAATTACAAACAAGTAAAAATTAATGGAAATTGTAACCATATCATGACTGTAAAATCGAAAGCTTTCATTTTCATTATCTCAACTGCAATGGAAAAAATCCTTTAGGAATTTTAAATTGTCTAGAGATAGAAACTTTACTCCAGAGATGGTAAATGGCTTTTCAGATTTTGTATCAACTTTTAAAAACAAAATGTACTTTTTAGACCATGACATTAAAATTTAAAATATTTAGAACAACTTGGATTTATTCGATATTGGCGGATTTGAAAAAGGCATAGTTTATCCGTGACGAATGTGGAATAAAAGAATAGATTACTTGCCACATATTATGTTGCTCGAACAGGTCAAAAGGGGGAAACTTTAAGCCCTCTATTTTTTTGTCTTCTTTACCAGAATCCAGTGTCAAAACCCCCTTATTTTTCTCTGTGTTCTACAGTATAATTATAATTTTTTAAATACATTTAAATGTTTTTGGAATACAAGTCCACAATTATAAAAGAAAATTTAATATTTCTGATTTTCAATATCCAAATTTACAATTTTAAAATAGAATTTATTTTGAATTATAATTGTTTAGTTTTTTATAGCTTTAAGAAAAATCTTCTGATCCCGATTTCGGGATCTTGGGATTTTCGGGATATTTTGAAGCCCGGGATTATTAAAAATTTTTCGGGATTTTTAAAAATTATTTTTTTATGTTGTTTTATTATTTTGGCTTGAGGTCCTAAATAAATAATTAATAAAATTCAAAAAACTTTTTATTTTATTTTTATTTATTTTTATATTTTTCCAATATTTCGGTCAAAATCACTGACGATCATCAGGGGAAATCAAAGAAAGCTTTATCAGAGAAGAGTTAAATTCGTCCGAGTTTTTAAACTTTTATTGTTTATTTATTAAAATATTCCCCTGATGATGGTCAGAGATTTTGACCGAAATATTGGAAAAATATAAAAATAAATAAAAATAAAATAAAAAGATTTTTGAATTTTATTAATTATTTATTTAGGACCTCAAGCCAAAATAATAAAACAACATAAACAACAGGTCAACTATACACAAGAATAAATTATTTTTTTATTTATACCCGACATATAATAACTTTTTAAACTGTATTTAAAACAACTTAATTTTCCAGTGAAATTACATATTTCATGCACATATCGCCGCAAGAATTAAAGAACGCTGTAACTGACAAAACATAAAATGTTCACCAGAGCCAAAAAAAAAAAAAACCTGTATGAAAGTAGAAAAAAAATTCACATCACAAAAACTATACAACTTAAGAACATGATATTAAAAACGTATTTTTATTTTTTCTCGCTTTATATATTGGCAGTAAACATTTCTCAAGTCTATTATTCCCGGTGATTCTGCGGCTTACAGCAAACGATTTTTCTTCCACAGACCTATAAAATGCTCTAACTACAATTATTTTTTAATGGAAACAAAATTTTAGAATTTTAAAACGCTTTAAGTGACACAAGTGTTTTTTTTTTTAGGTAAAACTTAATAGCTGTAAGTTAAAGTGAATAAAGTGGGAAAAATATTTTTTGAACAAAACGTAAAGATTTGAGCACATTTATTTAATAATCTTAAACTAAATACATTTATTTATAACTTCATTTATATCAACAGGATAAACCCTTTCTTCTAAAATATTCAGTCTTCTTCATCGGTTTGTGGTAGGCAATCTGCTACTTTATTGTTGTGGTGCAGGTCCAGAAATTCTTTTGCGTAGTTATGTGGAATAACTTTCTCTTTTACAAGACTTTTTAAATCATTGTATTTTTGGTAAGAAAAAAAGGCTATTTTAAAAAGTATCTCTACTTGAATCACCCATTACTATACTTATATTTTTTTGGTAAAAATATGAATATTTACATTCTTTTTAAAGAATTTGTTTGCGATATCGGTAAAACCCATAAAAAGTTTCCACCTCGTACATAAAATTCAAAGGGAAACGGTATTTCACCGGGCACCTTCAGGATGAGCGTCACACTGTTAAAACTTTATTACTGCCAAAAAGTGTTATCTTAAATAATTTTTAAAATAAGTGATATTTATTTGTAATAACTGATACATTATAATGAATTACATACGCAAAGAATGGCGTAAGTGTTGTGTTAGTTTGAAAAATTTTGCTGACCCAAAAGTCTCGTAAGCACCAAATGTAAAAAAATACTAGTTTTTGTTAGGCTTGCGATAAATAAGACACTGGTATTATTCAAAACGCAGACGGCGTAAG
This sequence comes from Pollenia amentaria, assembly GCA_943735925.1. Taxonomy (NCBI): domain Eukaryota; kingdom Metazoa; phylum Arthropoda; class Insecta; order Diptera; family Polleniidae; genus Pollenia; species Pollenia amentaria. Next base: position 201,217,440 of record OX031009.1, on the reverse strand, counting down.
TGAATTTTTTTTCATTATACATATATGGGACCGGGACCAATCGACGCAGTATTTTTTTCTGTTAAAAATTATGCAAAAAAAACGTATTTTCGATTTTTTGTCAGTTAAAGCGTTCTTTAATTCTTGCGACGATATATTATTTATTTGTAAAATAAAGAATAAAAACAAACTTAAATTTTTAATTGATCACAATTCATAAAGATCATGTAATAAAAAAAGTAACAAAAAAACATAAAAATCTTATTTTTATCCATATTTGATTATTAATTTAAAAAATTACACCATTTCCAATTGTATATTAAAATTTTTCAAATGTATTTGAAAATTTTCCAAATAAATTTTAAACCTTTTCAAATGTATTTTGAAACATTGTGTACAAGAAAACATTGGGATAAGTTTCAAATGCAATTGGACAATTTCAGCAAAAAATTGGAAATTTTTAAAATACAATTGTGGCAAATTTTAAAATACATTTGCAGAATTTTAAAATTCATGTGGGCGATTTTTAAATACATCTTAAAATTATTTATATATGTTTGGAAAATACTTTGGGAAAGTTTTAAAATACAAAACGACTTTTAAAAGTCGTGTATTTGATACTAAATTGAGAACAATACATCTAATTATTTCAAGATGTTCTTAAGAATATTAAAGCATCCAATATTGTATTTGACGAACCTTTGGTTGGAATTTTTTTGATTTGTGTTTTACAAAATTCATATTTTAATTATATAATAATCGTTTAAACTTATTTTCTGCCAGGCCCACAATGTCGACAAGAAAATTTCTTTCGCATTTTTATATTGAAAACAATAATAAAAAACTAAAATATGTTTTGGTTTTCAATATAAATATACGAAAGAAATGTTCTTGTCGACATTGTGGGCCAGGCAGTACATTGATATTTTTTGTACACAAAATACTTTACGTCATTTACAAATTGTATTGTAATTATTTTTGTTTTGGAATATGTAACTTTTTAATTTTGTAACAACAGGGTGTATCAAAAACTTTTTTGTTAACAAATGCACGTAAAAAATCTTTATACAAATTATTGAAAAAATGTAAAAATAGTAAAAAATAAAAAAAACGGGATCCCTAAAATCCCGGCATTCGGAATTTGCCTAATCCCGTAAATACCAGGATTTCCGGGATCGGGATTTCCCGATTGGAAGCCCTAGTGGGTATCATAAGGTTGGCAGTACTTCGTTTTGTGATTGCAAATTTGGCAGTTCTTCTGCTGAAGCAACCTTTACAAATGTAACGATGAAAATTTTGCCCTAAACAGAATTTGTGAAAAGAAAACGTACATTGATAGGAACAACATTTAATAGGCTTTCCTACTAACAATTCTTCTCTTCCCTCTTTCCATTTTTAACAAACTAAAATTAACACAGATGTTAAAAATTAAACAAACTCGCCCAAAATAAATTCCAAATCTAACGTTTAGACCCCCCACAAAAAAACGACTACTGCTTAAGTTTGTCAAGAACTTTTGACGCAGCCACATGCTCTCGCTCCATCAATCTCAAGCCTAAAAATGCGATTATGAAAAGAGAACACTGTAATTTTTTAAATTGACTTGACTTTTGATGGCGTGTAATTAATTTTATTTTTTATCAATAAAATTAAAAAAAAACACAAGAAGTTTTAAAATGATGATGAAGTAGTTGGCAGCAAAGTAGAGAAAAAAAAAAATATCAACAACTACCTGTATTTTAACGTTTAGTCTTTCAAGATTAATTGATAGATTGTGTTTTATATTTGATGATGGCAAATGATTAATGAAATCAATCTTTATAAAACAAAAATAAAAAAGAATTAGAATTAAGTTTAGAAGAGTTGGCTCTTAATGACATTTTAAAAAGCGTAATTTAGATTTCAAATGAATTATTGCCGCTAAATACAATTAAATTAATTATTTTAAACAATTATCATGCATTTTCTAAATTCTTGCCAATTGATTTAAAGTCTAAAGAACGTGAAACGGTTGCAGATTTTTAAAACATTATGTCAGAACTCAGTTAAAAGTATGGAATTTTTTTCAAACATGAACATGAAAAAATTAGAAACTGCTAAAATTAAGAAATTACGGATAATCTGTAAGTACTTTTATGTTTAACAAATAGAATCTGGGAATTTTATTTCTAATGTTTGACTTAGAATACACATTCGAATTAATATGAAAATTTATAATAATAAAAATGAAACTCAACATGAGAACAGAAATTCCTAGATTCTATTTGTTAAAATATTTAAGTTAAATGCAAGTTAAGGTGTGATGTCACATTCCTTAATTTTTATTTTTCAAATTTATTAACTTTCCCACGATTTAAGCTACACGCGCAACTTATTTTATGCTGACGCAGTGTGAACGAAAATTATTTTGATAAATTTTTATATGTAACACTAAACCGTTGTTTTTAACTTTGACAACCTGATTGCATTTTTTTATTAAAACTGCAACGCGACTGCGGACAAAATTATGCTTCTTGCCAATTAAAAGTTCTAATTAAAGTTTAGTTAAGAATAACAATTAGCTCAGCCTGATCATACACCAGCCCAACAAGCGGGTCCCTGAGATGGCTTTAATAAATAATAAACATTTAAATAATAATAAATTCTTAATATTAAGTTAATAATAAACTTTAATAATAATAATCTGTAATATGAAATTATAAAATGAAATAAATATAAATGAAAAATAAAATAAAAAATTTAATTTTTTTTAACAAAAAATAACCAGATATAATTAACTGGGGGCTCAACCGCCGGGATCCTTAAAAAGCTTAATCCTGAAAAAGACAAGTAAGGAGATTTTTAAGGACAGAGCTAAATAAAAATAAGTACTCTTGTGAAAAGGAGGAAAAAAATAAAACAAAAACTTCAAAAAGTATCCTTGTTAAAAGGAGAAAACATTAAAAACAAAACTTTAAAAATTATCCTTGTTAAAAGGAGAAAATAAAAAAAAACAATTTAAGGAAAAATATAAGTTCATAAAATTAATTAAAAATTGTGCGAAAACCGAAGAAATAAATTAAAAAATTGCGCAAATTATTAAAACTCGAAATTGTGCAAATTAACTAAAATTGGTGCAAATTAATAAGGAAATCGTGCAAAAACCGAATTAAAAATTTTAAAATTTTCCAAAAGACAAATTAAAAAATTTTTTAAATATATTGAAGAACAGTTCAGAAAATTTTGAAAAGCAGGAAAACTCCAAACAACAGCTTGAATGCAATTCCGACAATCAAATTCATCATATAGAAGACAACAGCAATTTCGACAATCCAATTCATCATTCATCATATAGAAGACAACAAGGATTCTCAACAAAATTTCGAAAGACAACAACGTATAGTTGTAAGTAATTTTAAATCAATTTAAAATTGTGAAAGATAATAATTAAGTGAAATTTAAAAAGAAAATAATTAATTTATAGTTGAAATTTTGAAATATGAAAATGAAAAGTTAAATTAATTTAAAAAGAAGAAAAAAGTAATATAAAAGAATTTAAAATAAATTTATGATTTCTGTGGCTATTTACTGTTTTTAAAGATATTTCGTGAATGTTTCTTTGTTGAAAACATTTTTTCAAAAGTTTTGGCTTTATGCGATTTTCGTGTAGATAAATTTTATTGAAAAATAATTTAAAATAGCCGAATTCAATCTGGATTCAGAAGTAGATAAACTATCTAATTTGTTTAGGGATTTGGGAACAGATTTCGAAGAAAAAATGACTACTGTAGATCAAATTAGAATTCTAGTAGAAGCACAAACAGCTCCTCTAATAGCTAGAATAGAAGAATTAACGAAAAGCTTAGGGGAATTGACAAATTCAGATATAGTAGGCGAATTCGAGGAAGAAAAAATTAACGTGGCAGTGCGATGCGACGAACCATTAGATGTGATCAAGTCCTTGCCAACGTTCGATGGCAAAAACTCTTACGTTAGCTGGCGAGAGGCAGCTACGAATTCAATGAAAATATATGCGAAAGGTAGCAGACGTTATTTTTCGGCTTTGACCATTTTGAGAAATAAAATTATTAGCGAAGCCAACGATACCCTAACAAATCATGGCACTGTTTTAAATTTCGACGCAATCATAAGTCGTCTTGATTTCGCGTACGCTGACAAAAGACCACTTCATCTCATCGAACAAGAACTAAGTGTGATGCGCCAAGGGTCACAACCAATTATGAGTTACTACAATGAAGTTAACAAGAAACTGACCGACCTGACAAACAAAACAATCATGACTTACGGAACAAACTCTGACATGGCCAAAGAACTTAATGATAGGAACAGGCGATATGCTCTTAGAGTATTTATGACGGGCCTAAATGCGCCTTTGGCTGATATATTATTCTCCATTTCTCCCAACAGCCTACCGGATGCTTTGGCAAAAGCACAGGAACTAGAGGCGAATAAAGTTAGAGCTAACTTTGCTCTACACTTCAATAAACCAATGATTAATAACAATATCAATAAAGGAGATAACGTTCTACGTTTTCCTAACCGAAATAATAGGGAATATCGTCCTAATGAAAATGTAAATAGATTGTTAAATTCAAAACCAGAACCAATGGAACTGGGAAGTTCGAATTTTAAATTTAAGCAGGAAAGGGAACAAAATTATAGAAACAATTTTCAACAAAACAGAGCTTTTAATAATTTTCAAAATACAAGACCCTTCAACAACTATCAACACGGTCTTAAGCGACAACCAGATAATAGTGGCCAAATAAGCCACCAACCACATCAAAAATTTCAACGAATCAACAACCTAAATGAAGATTCTTTTTTAGATCAAGGAATGGACTGCCCTACATTATTAAGGCAGCCACCACAGGAAGAAAATATAAAATTCTAATTGATAGCGGTGCAACAAGTTGCTACTGCAGCCCTGGTGTTCTAACGAATAGGCAGGAATTAGTTATTAAGAAGAGGGTAAGAACCATTAATGGTTTTACCATCATTAAATATTTTTATGAAGCTAGCATTTTTGGTTTTAATGAAAGATTTTACGAAATTGAGAATTTAGAGTCAGATCTTCTTATAGGTTATAAGTTTATGAAAAGAACTAATATTATTTTAGATTTTGAGAAAGGAATATTAACTTGCGGTAAACACTGCGAGAAAATTATAAACACTGAGTCAGAAAACTCAAGTGAAAATATAGAAACAAGAAATAAGCATTTTCAAGGAAGTGCTCTTAATAAATTAAAAAATGAAGAGATTTTAAAATTCAGTGATGAAAGTGAAAAATCATTGAATGATTTAAGAGAAAATGTTATACGAAATATTGAAAAATTGCATTCAGATATAAATATGAAGTTACCGTTTAGAACTGACATAAGAGCAGAAATCCGAACAATTGCTGAAGCGCCAATATGGAGCAAGCAATACCCATACCCACTTTCTGCAAATAGCTTTGTTAACAATGAAATAAAGAAACTATTACAGGACGAAATAATTCGCCCAAGTAAAAGTCCTTACAACTCCCCAATATGGGTAGTTCCGAAAAAAGGAATAAATGAAGATGGTACGCAAAAATTGCGTATGGTAATCGATTATAAAAAATTAAATGAAAACACAATATGCGATAAATACCCCATACCAGATTGTAATGTTATATTGTCCAATCTGGGTACAGCAAAATATTTTTCAACTATCGACCTAGAATCAGGTTTTCACCAGATCCTTATGAAGGAAGGAGATATTGAAAAAACCGCATTTTCTGTGAACAACGGAAAATACGAATTTTTAAGATTACCCTTCGGTCTCAAAAATAGTCCAAGTATTTTTCAACGGGCTATGGATAACATTTTACGCGATTTTATTGGAAAAATATGTCATGTCTATATAGACGATATAATAGTGTATTCTAAAACACTAGAGGAACATTGTAAACACTTAAAATTGGTAATTAATAGATTAAAAGAATCGAATATGAAAATTTCATTAGAAAAATCAAAATTTTACTCTAAAGAAGTAGAATTTCTTGGATATGTTGTAGGCCATAACGTTATAAAAACTGATCCAAACAAACTAGAAACAATAAATAACTACCCATTACCTAAAACCTTAAGACAACTGAGGAGTTTCCTAGGAATGATAGGATACTACCGAAAATTTATAAAAAATTATGCTCAAGTAGCCAAACCATTGTCCAAATATTTAGCCGGTGAGAATGGTAAAGTATCACAGTATATGTCCAAGAAGATTGAAATCAAATTGGATGAAGAAGGTATAATCACTTTTGACAGATTAAAAAAATTATTATCCGAACAGATTGAATTAACTCAGCCTAATTTTAATAAAAAATTCATTCTTACCACTGATGCCTCCAATGATGCAGTAGGTGCTGTCCTTAGTCAGGATGGCAAACCAATAACTTTTATATCAAAAACACTTAGTGCAACAGAAAAAAACTATGCGACGAATGAGAAAGAACTTTACGCTATCGTATGGGCGTTAAGGAATTTAAGAAATTATTTATATGGTAGTTCAAATCTTGAAATTCATACAGATCATCAACCATTAACATTCGCAGTTTCTACACGAAACCCTAATGCGAAAATCAAAAGATGGCGATCATTTATTGAAGAATTTTCACCAAAAATAATTTATAAACCAGGTGTTCACAATATAGTAGCAGATGCTCTTTCACGTCAATATTTAAACAACATTTCAGATGAAGAATCTCTTCATAGTACCCAACATTCTACAGAAAGTAGTGACAATTTCAATATACCAGAAATCTCAAAGCCGTTAAATGAATTCAAGCAACAAATACTTTTGTGCAAAGCAAATTTTACGATTCATGAAATGGTCATAACTTTTGGAAGAACAAGACATATTATCGAATACGACACAAGGGAAAATCTTAAAACAATTCTTTTAGAATTTATTAAACCAAATTTAGTTACCTGCATTCACTGTACAGCAGAAGATTTAAATGATTTTAAGGAAACTATTAAAGGAAATTTCACAAACAAATTTGTATATACTAAAATATTTCCACTAGACATCACAAATGTTGACGACCAACAAAACATAATTCAAAACACCCATTCACGAGCTCATAGAAACTGTAAGGAAAATTATAAACAAATATATAAACAGTACTACTGGCCGGAAATGATAAAACATTTTAAAGAATTCATCAGACACTGTGCAATTTGCAATAGAAATAAATATAATAGACACCCACAAAAGGTTCCAATTGGAGAGGCTCCAATTCCTAAGAAAGAGGGGGAGTTCCTTAATATAGATATTTTTTACGCTGAAGGTCTTAAGTTTATTACGTGTGTCGATGCTTATTCTAAATTTCTAGTAATAAAAAATATAGAAGATAAAACAAACATAGGAGAAAAAGTTTTAGATGTCCTTCAAAACTTTCCTAATGCCAAAAAAATTACACTCGATAACGAACCAGGCTTTTTAACTGCTCAATTTAAATCATTAATGCAACGTTTGCAAATTGAAGTTTATTATTGTACACCGCGGCATAGCACAACGAATGGTCAAGTCGAAAGAGTCCATTCTACGTTAATTGAAATAGCTAGATGTATCAAGGAAGAATTTAATCTAATAGATGCCACTGAGGTTTTTTATAGAGCAGCTCAACAATATAATAATACGGTACATTCAGTTATACAAAATAAACCAGTAGATATACTTTTTAACAAAATTCCACACAATTTAGTAGATATAATAAAAAAGGCTCAAGAAAATATGATATCAAGAAATAATCTAAGCCAAATAAAAACTTATCAACCAGGCGAGGTAATATATGAAAAGATTATAGGGCAAAGAAATAAACTTTTGCCACGATTCAAAAAACAAAAGGTAAAAGAAGACTTAGGAAATAAGGTTAGAATTAATTTTCGCGACAGAATAATACACAAAGATAATATAAGAACTTAATTATGAAAGACAGAAAATTATTAACGAAAAGGTTATTGACAGAATCAACTTATTGACGAATACTACTAATCATATTCTAAAAACAATTCAGACTTTAGAGGAAACTCAAAGGGTTATAGAAGACTCTATAAGAAACAGGATAAATATTGTTAAAGCAGATGTTATTAATATAGAATACGCATTACAATGGGCGAAAGTAGGAGTAATTAATTCATTTATACTTTCTGAAAAAGAAATCAATGAAGCCAAACAATTTTTGGATCTTGAAGAATTTCCATACAATAATTTAGAAGAAGCTTTAGGTTTTGCTACAGTTAAAATAGCTACAGACTATTCATCTTTAATCTATATAATAAATTTACCTGCAATTAATAAAATAAATTGTGGAAAAATATTAATTAAGCCAGTAAAACAAAATCAAAAAATCATAAAAATCAATTCAGAAAATCTAATTAGATGTAAGGATAAAATCTTTGAAATGGAAAATAAGTGTAATCAATTTAATGTTTTATGTATTTGTAATAATGAAAATTTAATAGACATAAGTGAAACAACTTGTATACCGCTACTATTGAAAAGCAAGAATCATAATTGCACATTTATAAACAATGAACATGTTCCTACAATACAAGAAATAAGTGAAGGAACAATACTTTTAAATCAATTTAATGGATTTTTAGAAATATTTGAAGACAAAATATATCAATTATCAGGAACATACCTGATTCAATTTCATAATGAAACAATCAAAATTGAAAATCGAACATTCACTTCAAAAGAAGTTTCCCATTTGAAGGCACTCCCAGCTGTACTACAGCTATCATCCAATAAATCAATTGTTGAAGAAGTCCTATCTTTGGAAATGATGAAAAATATTCAAGTTAATAATATAGATGAAATCAATTCGATATCAACTAAGGGATACCTAATGTTTTCGACAAATATCAGTTTATCTATTTTATTGGTTATCGCAATTTGCTTAATTTTTATTAAACTAAAATCTAAATCTAATTCTGACATAAATATTACAACAAAAATTGAAAAAGAAAAAGAACAAAATACCTCCACGGTTGAAAAATCAAATTTTGAAAAATCTAATAAAAGATTCTGTAGTGCTAATGAATTACCCACATTTTAACAATCGGGGCGATTGATCTTACAGGGGGAGGAGTTAAGGTGTGATGTCACATTCCTTAATTTTTATTTTTCAAATTTATTTACTTTCCCACGATTTAAGCTACACGCGCAACTTATTTTATGCTGACGCAGTGTGAACGAAAATTATTTTGATAAATTTTTATATGTAACACTAAACCGTTGTTTTTAACTTTGACAACGTGATTGCATTTTTTTATTAAAACTGCAACGCGACTGCGGACAAAATTATGCTTCTTGCCAATTAAAAGTTCTAATTAAAGTTTAGTTAAGAATAACAATTAGCTCAGCCTGATCATACACCAGCCCAACAAGCGGGTCCCTGAGATGGCTTTAATAAATAATAAACATTTAAATAATAATAAATTCTTAATATTAAGTTAATAAAAAACTTTAATAATAATAATCTGTAATATGAAATTATAAAATGAAATAAATATAAATGAAAAATAAAATAAAAAATTTAATTTTTTTTAACAAAAAATAACCAAATATAATTAACTTGCATAACATTTACAATAAGCACAATCCAGTTATAAGATACAAAGAATGCTGACGAAGGCCGTAGCGGGCCAGAAAATGCATTACATTCTGCTGATGTCTAATAGTCCCAGGAAAAACTTTTTGAATTTTGGTAATAGGTCGTAGTTATTTCATACGTTACCTGGTAAGTAGTTGTCATTATAATTGTCATTATTCTGAAAACCTCAATAAGTACTTGCTAGTAATGACCTTAGTAAGTACTTCTCACTACTAATATTTTCAGTTATGAATATTTGCTTACTAATAATCAGCTAAATAACAACTTATTAGTTATATTGTTTACAGACCCCTAGCTCCATAACTACTTATTAGGTCTATTAACTAGCCCCAATTAAATAAAAACTAGTTATTTTTTAGCTTCTAGTAAGTATATTTTAAGTACTTACAATTCAACTTACTTGTAGTTAAATAATAACTAGATATTTTGTGACTTCTAGTAAGTGCATTGTAAGAACTGAATTCTGTGGACACCTCGAACAAAAATAAGTAGTTATTCAGCCGAAAAATAAGTAGTGTTTATTTTTCTCCAACGTTACTTACTAACTTACCAGGTAAGTAAAGTTTTTCCTGGGGTTGTATAAACTTTCTGTACAATTTACTTTATTGCTAGCAAAAGGATAGCTAAAGAAAGCCTCGTAACAGAAATATAAAAACGAATAAATACTGATTGTGCATAGAAAATATTCCTGGAAAATATTGAAGGAATAAGAATATTAAAGTATTAAAAGCTTTATAAATTGTAATTTGACTTAGAATACACATTCGAATAAATATGAAAATGTTATATAATGGGAATTATTTATTTTTCATAAGTTACTAAATTATATTCAACATTTTTTATTTTTCAAATTTATTCTATGAGCTAAATTTCAGTTATGTATTTTATAAAGCTTTTTGTAATAGTTCTATTCCATCATTTTTTTTTTTTTTTTTTTTTTTTTTAATGACCTTACATACAATATACTTCATTGCTTTTCAAAGGTTAGCTGAGGTAAAATGTAACCAGAAGATACAAGATAATAGTCTGATAGTGTAAAAAGTCATTCCTAAAAAAATTTAAGGAATAGAACTATTACAAAAAACTTTATAAAATACATAACTGAAATTTAGCTCATGAAATAAATTTGAAAAATGAAAAATGTGGAATATAATAAAGTAACTAATGAAAAAGAAATAATTCCCAGATTATATTTGTTAATATTTTTCTTCTAAAATGCTTTAATTGCGAAAGGGAATTTTAATTTGTAATGGCTTTTAATTCTAATCAAAAATCAAAATTCAGGAGACTTTTAGAAATGATATATAAATGCATATGGATGGGAGAAGCGATATTTATAATGATACCAAAAAAAAAGGTGACAGATAAAATGTAGTGGTGGCCCGGAACTATCTCCAATAACTACTTATTGCACGCGACTAAACAACTCGCTATTGAAAAGAGATTCTTAAATGCAAATATGGCTGGATATGCCACACGCTTAGAAAATCAACAAGGCAAATCGCGCATGCAGCTTTCAATGGAACCCGCACGCCTCACTTAAAATACTTCGTCCTAAAACGACCTGGAAAAGAACAGTGCAGAGTGAGGCGACAAAATCGTTCAGCGAATTAAGTATGATGGCGAGATGTAGAGATACGTGGAAATTTTTTGTTAAAAATTTTGTGAATATACTAAGTTCTTGAATATGGATAAATTTGCGAACATGTCAATAAATTAATAAAAATGGTTGTAGTTGCTCAAAAAACATTAATTTATGATTACTTGGATCTGCCGTCGAGTATTAAATTAAAAATTTTATAAAAATGGCTGTTATTTATTTAATAACGCAGAAAATGAAGAACACATAAATTTGTGATCAATTTTATTTTCCACTATCTTTAACCCCACTGAAGAGTTTGTGTTGTTACAATCGAAACAAGTCTGGGCAACCTGTCCGTGAAAACCTGGGTTCAATTCCCACCTCAGTCAAGAATGAAAAATTATCAATAATTTTAATTCATTTCATGTTGTAAACTTCCTGTTTTTCAAAAAAATAATTTAATGAAAATTAAATTCAGTGAACTTAAGCCTAATTAAAATATCAAAATTTGGATTAGAAAACGGTTTATCCTATAAAAACTTACAGAAATTTTACGTAGTTTTCTACACCTAAACATATTTTATGTTAATATGTTTCTATACACAAAATAAAAGCAATTATTATTTTTCGCCAATACATGCATATAAGTTTTGAGCCCTCGATACTCTTGCGAAACTGACATTCAACTGTCCATATAAAAAGCAAGGGGTCTCTAAATATTTATATTCCGGCCACTGCAATCTGTATACCAATTCATCAACAATATAAAGAGTACCAAAAAAACAATTTTATTCCGTTTTTACATCATACAATGTACCCTATATTTTAATCTGGGCCATATTCTTAATATCTATATAGCAAATTTTTCTAAAAGAAAAAAATTACGAAAGGTAAGAGAGTGCCAAGAGTACCAGATTTTCCTTATTTTAGGCCCCCGGAAAGAACACTGTATGTTAATGTAGACTTCAACCTGATATATGTATATCATATATATCGAAAAGAGTAAAAGTAACAATTTTATCCCGTTTTTACCCCTTCCTTTATAAGTCTTTGGATACTTAAATTATAAAAGAAGGAAAGGTACCGAATTACCATTTTCCCTCGAGTTCCCTTTTGAAAATACCCTCTTTTTGATTCTGGACCACATGCTATATGCCTACCAAACCCATTAAGTCTGCACCATATGCAATTTGTAAACAAAATTTATCAAATAGAGAAAAGGTACCAAAGTACCACTTTTTCCCCGTTCTTACCTCTTAAAAAGTACACTATATTGGGGCCATATTTTTATAAACAAAACTATAGGAATTATTTTTTTTTTCGCCAACATATAAGTTTCGTATACTGTTCGTATAAAAAGCAAGGGGTCTCTTAATTTTTATATTATGGCCACTGGATTAGATGCCATCTGTATAACAAATTTATCAAAACGATAAAAAGTTACAATTGTACCAATTTTTTCCGTTTTGTACATAAAAAAGTACTCTATATTTTAATTTGGGCTAAATGCTACCTCTACACTAAATGTTTCAAAAAGAAAAAAATAGTAAAGTTAAAAGGGTTATAAGAGTACCAGCTTTCCACTTTTAAGGCCTGCAGAAGGTGCAATGTATGTTGATGTAGATTGTAATCTGTATGTATATAAATTTTATCCCGTTTTTACCCCTTCAAAAGTACCCTATATTTTAATCCCGACCATATGCAATCTGCATACCATATTCATCAAAAAGGAAAATAGCTGATCCAAATAGTTGAAATAGTTGATCCACAAACTAACAAACGTCCAAAAATACATACTTTCACATTTCGATTATTAGTGTAAAGTAGGACTTAATATTGTATATGACACCCATTTGATACACCACAGTATATAGACCATAGTTAACAAAACAAATGCATAGCTAATGTGGGTCTATGAATAGGGATCTATCTTTGGCTTAAATCTCATTAAAATCTCTTAGATAGTTTCGGAGAGGCAGAAATTGCCCCCCATTTACCCGCGGGATCATAATTTTTAAAAAAAATGCATGTGTCCACGTAAATATGGATTTATCTATGGCTAAAATTTCATTAAAATCGGCTTGATAGTATCTGAGAGGATGAAATTTCCCCCTATCGCTCTCGTGGTCCTATTGCATAGCTTATGTGTCCATACAAATATGGATAGCTCCATGTTTTTTTTTTTTTGACAATCGATCAATGAAAAAATCAACCAAGAACAAAATACTTACCTCTTCCGTGTTATTATTCATTGCATTTTAAATATATTTTTTAGTGTTAAAATTTTTTCTCACCCAGTTTTTATTCGTGAGTATTTTTGACAGTTTAAAACGGGAACTTTCTCACATACACACTTTTTCTGTCAATTCCTTACGTGACATCTATTACTCGCCAAAAAAATGTTACTGACGCAGTTAAGTGAGAAAAACAGCTGTTTCTTTCAATTTATGGCATTTTTGTTTCCTTTCAATCGAAAAGTTTTTCGACGTGGTAGTTACAGAGCATAAGCACAGGTTAATAAAAATAAATAAAAATTATTTAACCAAATTTTTTATGATTTTTTCTTCTTATACTGCATTCTAAAAAAATCGTGTAAAACATGCGTTTAAAAAAGATCTGGCACTAAACTAAAAAAAAAATCCTTGATGGCTTTTTTATAGAAAACGTCAACTTTCATTTGCTTTTGGTTTCATCCCACCCCGATTTTGGCTGTTGCACTGTGTAATTTTGGCCATCTTTTCGTGCCAAATACTCCTCCGTGTGTAGTTTCTCACATAAATTTTTATCAAATATCAATCATTTATACCCAAAAATGTACAAAATAATAAAAATCCCCTTAATTTGAAAAAAGTACTTTAACCTGTGATTACTTTTACTTTCATACAAAAATATTAAAAAAAAACTCAAAATCGTTGAAGCTTCTGAAACAACGCTTAAATAGAACAAACGACGTCAATTAAGATTGGAATCGTTTAAAAAAAACTCAACCCGTGAAAAGGAATTCATGTGCTCTTTTCACAACACAAGTGTTTGAACGTGTAGTAAAATTTATATGAAAAAACACTCAAAAAACTGTGTGCTTTTCAAATAATTTTTAGGAAATAATACCCTCAAGCACTGTCTTATCTACATAATTCAAGAGACACCTAGAGTTGGGTAGCATAAACAATATAAAAGGTGTTTACCTAGCAGCGGTGTTTGTCTACGCTAAATGTACCTGCTTATTCCAGACAAAACCCCGTTTAAAATTTTGGCTTGCATAAAGAATATGGGAAATTTGAATAAGTGAATTTGGAAGTTTTTTTGATTTTCTAAACAATATAAATACGTAACCCAGTATTTATTTTCTTCGTTGTTTCTTTATAAAAACTATTTTTAATAAAACGGGCTGATAAATTTAAAAGTAGTTCCTTTTAAAAGTTTAAAGCCTTATTTATAAAAAATAAAAGAGGTTTATAAAGAGTTTGTTAAACAAATTTTCATAGAAAAACTGTTTCATAAAGAAACCTGTTTTGTTTTTTTTTTATAAAAAAGAGTTTTAACATGATTCGAGTACACAGAATTCCAATTATTTGTTTCTAAGGCCTAGGAATCACTCCTAGGGGGATAAAATGTTTGACCGACCTCCAATGTTTTTTGTTCTTAACATTTTCTTAAAACATAGTTGCCATATATCTCCAACCCTTAGGGGGGCTCCCATACAATGTTTAATGAAATTCTTAAATTTTGCACCTGCAGCGCCTGAGATACCCCTAGACGGGCCAAATGAATGACCAACCCCAATTTATTTTTCATCACAATCATTTATTTCTAACATACCCACCCGCTATCTCCATTCCTTAAGGTGGCTTCCATACAAAATGTTCAATGCAGACTAGAAATATATTGAAGAAAAAGTCCCATAAACGCCCAGGAGTCGCCCCTAGGGTGATAAAATGTATGACTGACCTCTATTAGTTTTTTTTTTTCTTAACATTTACTCAAATTATACTTTTCCTTTATCACCATCCCTTAGGGGGCTCCCATACAAAATATTGCGTTTTATGAAATTCTTAAATTAATTAAAATTTGTCGACTTTTGTGAATTAAATGAAAAGTTGCAAACAGATTCTAATCATTTATGGCTTGTTTTGTTTGGAATTTTATACGTCTGCAAAAAATTAGAAGCATAGCTGCATTTTCCAATTTTTTTATGAATTTTTAAAAAACAAAAATTTCGAAATTTTGTTAAAAAAATTATTTTTTTTTTCCAAAACGACTGCGGATATTAGAAAGAGGTTTTACTTTTCTTAAAGGAAATTTTATTGCGGAATTTCGGTTTTTTCAATAAGCTAAAGCGTTTTTGAGTTACGCGAGCATATGTTGTGCAACCTCCTCCATTTTCGAAATAACGGTATATCTCGAAAACCAGAGCCAATCTTTAAAAACTGCGGGCACCACTGGATTCAGCGTACCCGAATTATGTTGAAACGCCAGGTGCCCAGCTTGTCACAAAAAAAAAGTGTAAATTTCTTGCACAGTGTAATTGATAAAAAAAAAAACCTATTGATAATTTTTTCTGTGAACGCTAAATCCAGAGGTGCTAACCGGTTTTCTCTTGTTTTCGATTTTTACCGTTATTTCGAAAATGGAGGAGGCTGCACAACATATATTCGCGTTACTCAAAAAGGGTTTAGCTTATTGAACAAGCTAAAATAACCGAAATTCCGCAATAAAATTTTCTTTAAGTAACGTTAAACTTTTTTCTAATATGCGCAGCGTTTTATGTTATCAATGGTATGACACATCGGCATTACAGATATAACGAATCGGAGTCAGTTTAATAACATATGTCATAAGTTCGATGACTCAGAAACATCGTAGAGAGGACTTAGGCTTAATTTAATGGCAAACTGTCATTTAATTGAGACATTGGGATTGACTTGAGTCAAAGTGAGAGAATATTATTATTTTCTTACGTACCAGTTGCACATGTTTGTTTCACTTTTGTTGTATTCCCCCTTCGTTTAGAGAACAACTTTCAATTATAGGACACCAACAGCATGACCGATGTGGGTTTCGTTGTCATTCTAGTAACTAGAATCTAGTTTGAAAATTTAATATATTTAACCAAATAATTTAAAAACATAGAATATGGGAATTTTTGCTTCTTATTTTAATTTTTAAACATGAAAATAATGTTAATAATACACAAAATAGGGCATCGAACTAATGTCACCGTAGTCATTGCATAGATGGCGCACAAAATATGACAAAATTGTATGATGGTATTCGTCATTGGATTGATGCCACCTTTTGCCTCATCGTAATAACACTGATGTCGCAATTCTGATGTTTTATGAGTTTAGTCTATATTGAAGATTTTGTATGGGAGCCCCCTTAAGGAATAGAGGTATGTTAGAAACAAATTATGGGGTTGGTCGTACATTTGACCCATCTTTGGGCATCATATGCGCTGCAGGGGCCAAATTTAAGAATTTCAACCAAAGAAATATGGCGGCTAAGCCAAATTCTAAAATTTGGCCCCTGCAGCGCCTAGGATGCCCCTAAACGGGGATCATAGAACTTCAAAAGCGGCTGCATCTACATATTTGTTGCGAACAAATTTTTGTCTGGGCAAAATGTTGTTGGGAACAAATAAGGTAATCCGCCTTCAAAGAACATTTATTGGCATATAATCGTAATTCAATAACTTAAATAAAATCTTTCTAAGCCGAACTGATAACCGATTAAACTCTTTACTATGCCGCTTTCTCATTAAGTTTTTTACGACTTCTTTGAAAACGATTGACTTAAATATATTAACTTTTTAAGTAAACAAAAAAACGTACAAACTATTCCTTAACCTTTTAGCAATATTCTCATCTTGCAAACACCTGTTGTCAACCAATAAAATAAAAAAAAAAATTAATTTCTTTTATTTCTCGTGAAACTACACGTCTTTAAAGATAATGACGTGTCAATGTACGGAAATGTAAACGTGACATTGATCAAGTTGTTGCAACTAAAAATACATTATAATTAACAATTTTGTGGTTTTAATTTTTTTTAACACTGGCTACAAAATTAATAATAGCAACAATATAAAATCACTCATTACTAAAATAAAACAACGAAAGTTTCAGAACAGAAATGCATGTTAAACTTTCATTAGCAAAAAAGAAAAAAGTTTTTATACAAAATTTTCAAGTAGCATGTAAAATATCGCAATTGTAAATCTGTTGGATAAAAACAGAACTGAAGCGTTTAGGCGAAAAATGTTACCACTTTTTATAAAAAATTTGTGGAATTGGCATCAAATTTTCTAAATTCTAAAAATTTGGTTTTTGTTTTAAATGCATTTGTTCGAAAGAAAGAATTCTGTCGCATATCGGAAATTGGCAATAAAATGTAATAATAAAAAGATCGATATTTTCCAAATGTAGGTATTCGCCTAATATTTTATTGAATAATATTCATTTTAGTTCGTAAATGATTGATAAAGTGCGAAAATTTTATTTGTCTTAATTATGGCGAAAAATTACTTTGGGCATATCATCAGCGATAAGCAGAATGAAAACAATTATTGAACAATTAAAAAACGAGTAATAAATTTTTGTGATTAAAAAATATAAATAAAAATTCAATAAACTAAGAAAATATAGTCGGTCAAACCCGACCGTATGATACCCTACACCACAGTATTTAAAAACAAGTTTTCCTGAGTGTACCCTATTTGGGAGCCATGGGATGGGGAATCACGGATGCGTCAGAAAAAATTATGTTATTAGGTTTAGAATTATTTTAAAGTTCTTTGTGGCGAATATTATTTAGATATCATTATCTTTGTAAGATTTGTTTGCTTTTAAGTAATTTTTGACCTACCAGCACAACATTTTTTCATTACACAAAAGCTATTGTAAAAGTAATTGTCACCAATTTGTATGTCAATATCAACATTTATAAAAACGTTGTGGCATTAAAAGCCGCATATGAACTGATCCCAATAAAATTAGATAAGACAATATTGATAGAAATAAAATAAGTTTGGATCAAATTTAATGTAAATGCCAAACATTTTCAATAGGCTTGGTCATTGTGACAATTAGAACCAAGTTTCATCAAATTTTCTCCAAAATGGCTACCTATACTTTGCCCACAAGATTGACACGAACAGCCGGACGGACGGACATCATAATATCGACTCAAAAACTAATTCTGAATCGATCGGTATACTAAAACGTGGCTATAGGAATAATATTTTAAGGTGTTACAAACATCAGCACCAATGCATAATACCCACTCCACTATTGTGTTGTGGGTATAATCATTAAATTGCCAAAGTAAAATATGAATGTGTGTATTATTTATATTCCAATAAATAAGAAATAATTCTTTTAACTATCAATCATTTTAACTGATAAAATAATTGGCACACATCGTAAACTATTGACATGTTTGTGACTTGTACTTATAAAACGGTGCTGTCATCGCATGACGTCGTAGTTGTGATCACTGATCACTAGAGTTAATATCATGTCTAAAATTTTTGAAATTTATAATTGCAAAGGTGACCGTATGGAAATGTGTTTTAAAGTCGATAAAAAAAACCTGAATTTCACATTTTCAACGTTTTCAAACATCACACAGTCTGTTTTTTTCAAGTGGTTATTGTGTTTAACAATTTCAATGAAACAAAAATGCGTCATCATTGTACTTTTAGATTTGCATGAAGTAGAACCAGTGTTGCCGTTTTGTCATATTTATCTGTTTTGCAGTTTTTTAAAATGCAAAATAGTTTTAAACTGACTTTTTCACTGTCTTCATTTAAAAAAAAAAAAAACAAATTCTAAAACTTCGTTTCTGTTTCAAATACCTATTTTGTATGCAAGAAAGAATTCGACATCATAAAATAGGCAGTAAGTTTTTTTTTTTTTGAAAAACTTATGTTTTTCTAATAAAAAACAAAATTTTTAATTTAAGTAGCTTAAAGAGGTTAAGTTATAATTTGCTTAAAGTAATGCTTCACTAAGTTTAATTTCCAAAAAAAAAAAAAAAAAATTTACTTAAGTTAATGTTTCGACCTATATATGTTTACAGCAGTGTTGCCAATTTAGCCATTTAGTGGCCAGATTGAGCCATTTTTCACCTTGTTTAGCCATTTAAAAATTAGTTTAGCCATTGTTTAGTCATTTTTCAACTTGTTCAGCCATAAAAATTTTTTTAGTTTTTTTTTGTGAAAAAAATTGGTAAAAGTAAAATGAAAATTTTTAACAATTAAAACGCATTTAAGTCACAACTTTTACAAATGTTGAAAATCGTTGAAAGCGTCAAACAATGCAGCAGTGCAAATTGTGTGCAGGTGGCAACAAGAAATTTTTAGAAATTTCGGAATTTACCTTAAAGTTGCTCTCACTTCCATGGGCTAATGCTGAAGTAGAGAGGGCATTTAGCCAAGTAAACATCGTTAAAAGTAATTTGAGAAATAGGCAACATTTATTACCATTTTATTTTATTATTTTGACGATTTGGACGGAAAAGGTTGGGTAAATGTTGTCATGATTATGATTTACCTTCAAATTAGTTAAAACCAGGGACCGTAATATTTATTCCTTTTTTCATAAATGTCAGATGATAACAGTTATTTTTTGATTTTTATATTTTTGAGCAACAATAACAGTTATTTTTTTATGTTTATTTTTTTGAACAATTCTAAATGTTATTTTTTTGATTTTAATTTTTTTGAACAAAAATGAAAGTTATTCTTTAAAGAAATGTACGCGTTATAATTATTTAGTTGACTTTAAATATTTATTTTAATGCGTATAAGAAATCCCAATGTTGATCACACATTTAAATAAATATTTAAAGACAACTCAATAGTTATAACACATACATTTCTTTAAAGAATAACTTTTATTTTTGCTCGAAAAAATAAAAATCAAAAAATAATTGTTATTTTTGTTCAAAAAAATAAAAATCATAAAATAACTGTTATTTTTGATCGAAAAATAAAAATCAAAAAATAACTGTAATTTTTTATCGAAAAATAAAAATCAAAACTTTAAAAATCATAATATATTATCACAGAAAAGTTCATAAGAATCAATATGGTATACTTGAATCCGTTTGCCGGCATTAACTTCCGTCTTCGCTAATTGTGACTTCTAAATAGTGGAACTGCTCCACTTTCTTTAGGATTTCAGAACCTATGTGTATTTGATGTTAGTTTTTATCGCGGCCTATTATCATAGTCCCTGTCTTTTTGGTGCTAATTCAAAAAATGAAATATTCAAGTTATAATGAAGATATTCAGCTGATTTTAGCACTAAGGTAACGTCATCTGCGTGATCTAACAATCAAATTTTCACTGGTTGTATGTTCGAATTTCTAATTGCCATAGAAATTAATAATTCCTTACATCTTTGAATAACATCGCACATTAGTATAATTAAAAGATATGGACTCAGTATATCGTCCTCAAGCTTGTGGCGTATACTACTCTAAAGTCTTACGGAGAGTATCTTTGAGTATATTTTACTCAAATTTTAAAAATAAAATACAACAAATTCAATGGCGTAACCAAAGTGCTGCATTAAATGCAGAAAAATAATTTGTGGTATATGGCTTCCGCGACTGAGGCTTATGAAAGACACCACATTTTCGTGAATTCATGGTCTTATTTCGTCAATATTGCAGCAATACTGCATCCAATAATTACTTCTCAATGGTTAATCGTTGCTGGCTTAGCAGCATTTGAAGTACCCCCCACAAGAAGTAGTCCAAAGGCGTCACACGGAAGAGGTGGCTAATTCGCTGGTCCAGTTTTAGAGATAATTCGATTACCAAACGTTTGATCAATAAAGTGAAGCTTTTACGCTCTGCATGGCATGTTGCACCGTCTTGTCGGAACCATTTCTCCTCCAAATGATTTTCAAAGACTTGAAAATGGCGTTCACCAATGTTGGCACCGGTTTCTGATTTATAGATCAATGGACCAATGACGTCTTCGGCATGTAAACCGCACCAATTGGTGATTTGTCGTGATTTAAAGGAGTCTAAAGGGCATCATGTGGATTGTGCTCTCTCCAAAAACGAAAATTCTTTTTGTTTAGACACACACCAAAGATTGTGTGACGATACAAATCTGGTTCAATTTCCATTTGATTTACAGTCTATTCACCGAACATACCACGCAATTGGTGGTCCGATGGCTTTAATTCTTGCACCAGTTGGATCTTACATGGATGTAGACCAGGATCTTTCCTAAAAATTTTCCAAATACTGAACGGGCAGACACCGAGTTGCTAAGAAAGGCGTGTATCGATACGACTATGGGTACCGTTAACTTGACGAAGTGCTCTATAAGTTTGTTGCACAAAGCGTGACCTTTGGAAATAAATTTGCAAGACTTGTAAACTTCGCCAAAGTAGGTATACTGAAAAGAGTCAAATGCGCTTAATTAGTATGCCAGCTAGTTTAACAATTATCCCTATCGGAAGTTCTAAGTGCCTCATATACACAAGCAAATTTGTTTTAATCTATACTGCAAATATTATTAAATTGTTAAGTGTTTTCTTTTCAAATAAACCAAAATAAACTCATACAGTTTTTTTTACTGATTTGTAAAAAAAGGTTTTTTTAGTTGAAAAATAGTCTTGTAGAAATTAAGAGATTTTTAAAAAAAGAATATGACAACACTGAGTGCAACGTTTGATTTTGCACGTTTTTCAACTTTGTCTTTTCACATACACACACATGTAAAAAAAAATGTTCAAAAAACGAAGCAGTGACTTTGGGGGAGCCCCAACATTTTGATATCAACATTCGATATTATTTTTTTAAAACTTTTATTTATTCTGCTGAGTATTTAAAAAAATTTTAAACTGAGAATAAATTTACTCTCTGCTTTTATTTGCAGATGATCACTTGAGGTGAGTTTTTTTGTGTTGTTGTTTATTGTTTTGTTTACATTTGGCTTTAAATTTAATGTAAACAAAAAAAAATTGCAGCAGAATTAAATTACAAAATACTCGCAAAGCAAAAAGAAGCAGAAAAAATGTGTTGTTAACAAAAGGAAAGACGAATAAAATCATTGAACTATTAAAAAAAACTCAGGTGGAAATAAAATTTAAGTCTGCGGCTTACGAAAACGTCATTAAGTCATACCAATAACGTTAATGTTTGGAAAATAAATGTTTATTTAACTTAACAATTTATATAAAATTACCTACAGTTTTTCTCTAAAATGATAAAAAAAAATACCTATATTGACTTAAAGCCAATGCGAGTTCATGTAAACGCCCAGTGGGAAAACTGCGAAGACCTTCTTACTTCAGACCTTATTGAATCCCTGCTGAGAGACTTTTTTCAATTACCATTCTGATCTAACTGCTAAAGAATGCCTCATAGAAGGCATCGGCTCTTCCGTATAAAAGATAAGATACACATCCGTACCTTTTTTTGTTTTTTGCCCAAGCAAAAGCCATTAACTTTAATGCCTTTCAGAATCTATCACGATTAATTCACTTGATTAATCGTTTAATTCACTTAATTAAATTTTTAAATGTAACTGATTTTATTTTTGATTAATGCTTAAATTGGTTAACATTTTGGGATAGTTTTTTCTGAACTGTGGGCAAACAAAAGTCCCTTTAAACAAAAAATTTAATTCTAAGGCAGGGATGTTAAAGTTGGTACAATTGTACTTTTTTTGGTACATTTTGACCTTCTAAAGTACCATGGTACTACCGTGACTCATTTGGTACAATTCAAAAATTTGTCATAGTTCCCCCTTTTTGAATTTTTAGTATAGCAAACAAATTATTCACCCTTATTCTATTTGGCGTCGGCAATAACAACGGCAATTTTAAGGCAACAGCAATTCTAATCAAAGACAACATCAATTCTATATTAATTTGGTATTTTGTAAGAGTATTATGGCGCCGTTGACTGTTTATCGATAATGTTAATAAGATGCAGCACACATCTCTAATATTAGAGTCAGCTGATTCATTTTGTTTACTGTTTTTGATAAAAAAAAAGTTCTGTTTGTGAAAAATAAGAAATTTGTTTGTGAAAAAAGTTAAGCTTAAATAAAAATGTTTTTTATTTCTGATTCGGAGTCGTCCAGTGACGAAGAAAACAAAAAAAATTTAATAATGGAAAGAAGATTGCTTCGACAGAAATCTTGCATTTTTAATTTGCCCGATGAAAAGTAAGTGACATATTTAAAGTTATATTTTCCCAAGTAATGGAAATTTTTATCCTTTATAAGATTTGAAAGTTATTTTCGACTGAATAAACCTTCCTTTAAACGTGTGTTGCAAATAATAGAGCCCCACTTAAAAAAAGGGACGAGATCGACGTTTGTTCCAAACACATTAAAATTGGCGGCAACATTGCGTTTTTTGGCCCAGGGATCGTATCAGCTCAGCGTTGGAAATGATTTCAACCTTGGGCTGTCACAGCCAGTAGTTTCAAAGGTTTTGTCCGAGACTCTGGACGTCATGGAGAGAGAAGTTTGTCCACAATGGATAAACTTCGATATGACGGATGCTGAAAAGAATGAGGCTAAGTTACATTTCTTTGAAAAAAAAACAGCATTTCCAGGTGTGATGGATTCTTTTCAAGCGCTTCCACTAGCTTCTCAAACTGGCACTTATTTGTAATTTTAATTTTTTCCATTATTTGTACAGAATCACAACACAATTGGAGAAAAACAACAAAACCGCCGTAGATATCAAAATTAACAATCACGTTGCATTTTTTTTTTAATTTTTAAAACACAACACAAAACAGCACAAGACAACACTAAAAACGCCGACGACAAAATCAAAGGCAATTAAAGACAAAAGCCGATTTTTCTTACAAAATACCAAACATATGTTAACAGTCATCGAAATATGGCAATACGGACAACGGGAATACGAAATTGGAACAAAACATAAACAACGGCGTTGTGTTCTGTTGACGACGCCAAATAAGGGTGATTGAGTCTTTTTCATTGCATTTATGTTGTACAACAAATAGTTAATGTAATGGGCGCTTAAATATGCGCCTAGAATTGTGGTGTATAGAGCTCTTAGACCCCTTTTACAATGTGTCAAGTGAAAGGCAGACAGACGAAGTTTGTTAGTAAGGGGGTGACGATGTATGCGTGACACACTTTACTTTTTTCCTCTCTCGCCTACAAACTTCTGTCTGTCAGCCTTTCACTTGCCAAATTGTAAAAGGGGACTTCTGGTACCCACGGACGAGGCAACATTAGTCAAAACCTGTATTACTACTTGTTTTGTTTCCTTTTTACCACAGACGATGACACTAAAAACAAAACATCAGTATTGTGTTTTTTCTTTTGTTGAATAGAATAGAAGTACTACTTAACTAAACAAATATATGCGAAAGAAATTTTTGATATCCTGCTTTTTTGTTTGTTTTATTTTTATAACTTTCAAATTTAACGTCCCATGATTCTGCAAAATTTTTAAATCCATTTATAAAATTTCTTTGTTATAATAAATTTTGTTGTTTTAATAAATTAAAGAAAAAAAAAAAAATGGTACCGTGGAGGTCCAAAAAGTACATTTTTTTTAAAGTTGGTACAAAATTTAAAACCCCATTTAACATCTCTGGTTTGGGGGCTATGGGGCAACTGGTGTTGTTTATAATTTAGCTTTCATTGAATCCATTATGTACCAACACGAATATGAGAGCATATTAGAAAACAACTTCCATGCTTTGGTAGACAAACTAGTACTTCGATCTCATTAGATCTTTCAAGGCAACGATCCGAAGCACGATGCGCTTTCATTGAAGGAGTGGCTGCTTTTTATGCTCCAGGGCATCTTCATAGCCTCCCCAATCCCCTGACTTAATTCCCATAGAACATGTTTGCAACATAATGCATCAAAAACTAAGAAACGAAGCAATTGAACGTAGTCTTCAAAAGGCCTGGTCAGAAATAACGACTTCCGAAGCGAAGAATTTGGTGCTGTCAATGCCACGTCGCTAACAAGTTATGATAAAGTCAGGGTGGTCCAACCAAGTACTGAAGTGTCGCAATTTTTTTTTATTCTTGAGATGCGACTTTTAATAGAATAATTCAATATGTCCTGTTTATTTTTTTTTTTTTTTTTTAATAACCGTTCTGTACACATTTAAGTCAATATTTGTTTTTTAGATTTTTATTTTCAAAAGAAATAAAACTGTACACTAATAATTTTCGGAAAATCTTTAGTTTTTATCTTCAACTCTAAGTTTTAGGTGGGTATTTAAACTTTAGTCTCTTTATATTTTAACATATTTTAACATTAACCCCGGATGGTTACTGTTCACGAAGCACATTTACTCTTTGCTCTTACTCTTTATCATATAACTTTTTATTTGCATTCAAATTACACTCTTTTTTCAACAGCGTCAGCTGATGACGAAAACTATAAAAAGCCTATTCATTTAAAAACACAAAAAAGTGCTAAAATTTGTATTGAATTTTGAGAGGGAAAATTAACTTTTATTTTTTATGCCTTCTTTTATTTTAATTTTAATAAAGTGGTTAACTAAAAAAAAGTTTTGTTTATTTTTTACTTTAAAAATCGTTCCGCTAGAATTTTTTTATAAATAGTTCGACGAAGAGTAACCTAAATGTACTAAAATGGAGAGTAGCCATTCAGGGCTAATTTCCTTTAATGTACTTTTGTTATAAGTTGCACAAATAGATTTAAATAAAAAAAAATGTCGCACTTGCTATACCCCGATTTTAAGTTTTCAAGTGAGTTTTTTAATGTCTGTTTATCATTTACACATCACTAGCGTGAATTATGTATGTATGTATGCATATGTATGCGCTTTATGTAATAAAACAGAATATTTTAGTGAATGAAAACACATAACGTATTTATTTATTCATATTAAATTTGCCATCGAAGCACTTACATATATGGGTTTTTTTTATATATTAAATGTTGTATTTAATAATTTTATTACTTTTCAATGCCAACAGAATTATTTCTCTTCTAAAATTGCAATAAAAAAAAAAGTTTTCAGTGACCAGCAAATTTTTACTGATTACCGAAATAATTCAGTAATCCGTTAATTTTTACTTATTATTGAAACAAATACAAAAAAAATATTTTTTACCCTGGAGCCAAGGCGAATTCAACTACAGGTGGTGTCGATACTACAACAATCCAAAAACAGCAGAAACAACACAGGGTTTTTTGCATTGCATTGTTAGTGTTACTGTCCAAAATGTCAACCATTCCTAACAAAGCACTAACAAATCAAAACAAAGTAGCTCGAACTGTCAAAATCAGATGGCGTTTCGACACCACCTGTAGTTGAATTCGCCTTGCCCTGGAGCCACACGTTTAATAAATGACTTTCAAGCTGTTCACAAAAACTGCTTGTCAAAACTTGTTTGAATTGACAGCTGTGTCACAGGCTGCACTCAATTTAATAGTCAATTTCATTTTAAAAATGCCCCCAACGAAGAA
Organism: Pollenia amentaria; assembly: GCA_943735925.1. Taxonomy (NCBI): domain Eukaryota; kingdom Metazoa; phylum Arthropoda; class Insecta; order Diptera; family Polleniidae; genus Pollenia; species Pollenia amentaria. Next base: position 201,190,757 of record OX031009.1, on the reverse strand, counting down.
ACAACTCAAAATAGTAGCAATAATAAAAGAATTTTGTAAAAAAAGCACAAGAATTTTTTTGGACACAATTTTTTTTAATAAAGCACATTATTTTTTAAAGAATGTATTTTTTATAAAGAAAGCGCCAAAGTATATTGGCAAACAAATGGAAAGGTAAAATTGAGAGCAATTTCGTGGTCAATTTAAAAAGTGTGAGGGGGTTAGTAAAAAAAAGTGATAGTAAAGCAAATTAAAAGGAAAGGCAAAACTTGATCGTGTGGCTTCCAAGTAAAGCAAAACATTTAAGCAAAATTGTATTTTTAAAAGATTATATTAAAATAGGTATCTGTTTAATTGTTTGTGTATATAAAATTATATGATCTCAACACATGTTTTATTTTTTTAACGGTGTAAAGGTTTTATCAATTTGTAGTATGAATTGTTACGTTTGTTTGGTTTTTTTGTTAATAAAATATTAAAATACTTGTAATTAATAATGTTTATTTACTCAAGTACCAATTTTTTCTTAAATAATCGAAAAAAAATCTCTTAATTTATAAAATTTCTGGATTTTGAATTATTCGATTAATCGATTAATTTTAAAATTTTATTCGAATAATCGAATAAGTAAAAAATGGCAAATATCGATTAATCGTTAAGTCGAAAAAAAAAGCCGGAGGGTATTATGCTATTATGCTGATATGTATAACACGCACAAATGTTGGTTCTTTTAGTATATGGATCGACTTAAAATCAATTTTTAAACCCATCTAACATTGTCTTTCCGTTCGTCCGACAGGCTTGTTGTCAGTCCATGTAAACCTTGTGCACAAAGTACAGGTCGTGATTTATTATTTTAATTGTCTTAGGGACGAAACCTATTGAAAATTGTGATATTCGGTCCATAGTTTCACATAAACCTAATATGAACTTCTTTCCGGTATAGAGTCTTGGCAATATAATAAGGCTGGTATTTAGATTAAATTTAGTCAAAAATAGTTTCCTGCAACCTTAATCTCCTAAATAAATTCTATTGGAACCCGTTCACATTAGGCCATAGCTCCCACACAAATACCATTCTCTAAAATAGTTTTAAATGCCATAACTTTCCGATAAATGTAGGTATTGATGTACAACACCAATATCTACAATGCATGTCATCGCAAAACTTTGTAATGGTAGGTCCAGGTCTTTGTAATGGTAGGTCCAGGTCCAAAATTTACCATAAACCCTTATAGAAAAATAAAAAGCATACTTAATGTGCTATTAAAAAATTTAAATAATAAATTTATTATATTTATTTATATGAGTATAAATTTAATTTAAAATCCAATTTTTATTTTTCACAAAATTTTATATATCTACAATTTTTTTTTCAAAAAAGTCACAAAAGAAAATATTATCGTTTTTAGTAACGAATAATCATAAATACATAAAAACACAGCTTTTAAAAAAATGGAGAATTTTTTTAACCTGTTAGGCGTTTTTTTTTCGGAAAAAACGTGATCCACAATTTTAGCCGAAACTTTGAAATCAAAATATTTGTATCAAGTTTTTGCTTTCCCTAAATTCAGTATATGTAAAGATAAATCTGAAAAAATAAAAAATTTAAAACATTTTGGGGAATCTTTGTTTTCAAGAGTTTTTACACAAAAATTAAAATATTAAAAGGGGCCGTGCATTTTCTTTTTTTTTGAAATAAGCTGATATCCTTTACTTTTCTAAAATCCAAAAAACTAATTCCTACTCTTACTAACTTAATACTTGTGGCCCAATAAATGCCGAAATTATCAAATTTTGGACCTTTCTTGAAAGATTATTAAAAATATTTACACGTAATTTTTATAAAAAAAAAATTTACTATATACTTTAATACGTGATTTTGAAGGTTCCAAAAGATTTACTTTTAATAGATTTTACACTAATAATAATCTCTTAACTTGTAAAAAATTTCGAATTTTTTTTTACTTTTTTAATAAACAGCAAAAAGTTGTTAACTTTGACCGCTCACTGAAAAGAAAGTAAACAACTAAGTTGATTGATTTTCACAGCTAGTGATGCAAAATTTTATCTACTTTTACCTTATACAAAAATTCATTATAAAAACCTTATTTCTAAATTTCAATTAATCGCCAGACCATTTGAACCCAATTTGCGCTGATTAAAAGTAATGAAATGTCAAAATATGTAAAAAAAAAATTTTAAAAAAAGTTAAGTCGCTTAAAGTTTTTTTCTTGAAAATTTAAATGAAATAAATAGTGATGATTTGCGAAAGAGATAACCAAAGTGCAAATGCATTAAAGAGTGCTAATCACTTGATTTGCTACCATTTTGTTGAACTCTACTTGAAGCGTAGAACGCAAAAAAGGTATGAGAAGCATGTAATGCGTTAACGCCAAAACGCGTAGTGTGCCCACCAGCTTAATTGAATTGATGAACGGGCTGAATGCAGTGATCGATAGTACGTAAACAGTAATAAAAAAAATTGATATTTTGCAAACCTATAATGATAATGAAAATTAAAAAAGGGGGCCTTTAACAAAAACCCCAGTATATTCGATGATCGAAAAGACAAACAATTTTGAAAAAAACGACCTCTAATAGACGGAAAAACCCTTTTGAGAAGCTTAATCGATCACTCTAAGTACTCTAGCAGCTAGAAAATTCATCTGTGTGTTTTTATTTTATGCCTTTTGGACGCTTTTTACCCAGTGTGGAATAATCTTAAACATATATGTATATGCAATATATTTTATAATTTCATATACACTTACATACATACCCTAAAAGATGACTACCGGTCATTTTACTAGTTAGTTGACCAGTAGTGCTCGTCGATATATTGGCTATAGTTTCTGTTAGTTTTTTAAGAGCAAAATAAAAAAACTGACCGAAACCTTGTGTACATGTGATTTTGAATATCTCTCCAACACATTATGTCTCTCTCTTTCTAACTTATTAATTCAATACAAAATTGTTGCAAGTGTGTTAGTAATTTTTTTTTTTTAGGTTGGTTATTAATTTCTTGTAGGTACATATCGCACTTGATTATATAAAGGGTATTAACTCAAAATTTTTATTATTTCACTTTTTGGAAAAAATCGACTCGTAATATTCATACATATCTACCAGCTGTAAACAAAATGTAATATTGTGCTTGCTGTTTGGTCTGTTTCTGCTGTTGGGAACCCCCATTAATTCCTTAACTAAATGTTATTAAGAAACTCTGTATGTAAACATAGATTACATAAACATATTTTCATTACGGCTTTGGATATGCAAATGGTCGCACTGTTAGTTTTCTGTCGCTATGTAAGTGAAAACAGGTGTCGACTTTTTTGTGCGCATATTCAAACCGTTATTATGCTCCAAATTTTAATAGTTTAATTGTTTTTTACACGGTTTACCAATTCTTAACTAAATAATACTTTTAACTGGTAATTTAATAAGTTTTATAATATTTTTAAGATTTGTTTTGAAAAATTTGGCAATCGGCTAATGTGGAATAAAGGAGGCGGGTATGGTGGAACCCTAATCCACCTATAGCCATGAAGGCTAAGGAATAATCTTTAATGGATTTTTATTTTTAAACAATAGAATAGCATAGCTTCTAAGAAGGAAGTCTTATATTTTTAATTAATTAAAACAAAAAATTATATGCTAAATTGTATTTATTTTTATAGTACCACATATTTAGTTTCTGGTAAAATGTAATAGTATTCCATATTTCCCACAAGGGGAATTCCACTTTACCATTAAATTTTTGAAATCACTGTTTTTGAGGAACCTTAGATTTTTCATTTATAACTTTTTTAGTATTAATAAAATAAAATCTAGGCAACTCATTTAGAAACACATTCCAACTATTCCGATGAATAGATTGCTTATATGTTGCTGAAGATTGCCAAAAAAAAAAAAATATAATAAATATAATATAATATATAATATTAAATTAAAAATTTTTTGATTCTACTAAAAATTTTTTAATTTTGAGTTAATAACCTCTTTATGATCAAGTGCGATATGTACATCCATATTTTATTATGAAGGTACTTACATATATTAAACATATATTTTATAGATACATACATACATAAGTACACAGAGGAAAAAATCCGGTACATAAATACCAAAATTTACACCATCCGTTGTCAGAAGTGAGCCAACTACGTTTGTGTTCAATTTGATAACAGATGGTGGTGTCAACATTTTTTAAACATTGTCATTCTGACAACAAAACGTTAATATATTATCACCATAATGGTGTCTTTCCGACAACATGTTATTTTCATTTTTGATAACACATCGTTGGTATATTGACAACATTCAGTACAACTCTATCAACATTTTTTCATAGCAATTCCGCACAAGTTTTTTTCATATGAGTTTTGACAGCATTTCACGTGAAATGTTGAACAGAGTAATAGGCTGAAGTAAGAAAAAAAAGTAGCACAGCTGTGCTTTCAACGCCACCTGAAAAATGAATTCGCCTTGGTACCTATCATTCGTAAAAATAAAATGTAGTCGTCACATTATATTTAATTTTTTTGACTGTTCATGTTTGATTGTTTTTTTTCACTAATTTTCTTTCACATTCATACATAATATGTAATACATACCTACAAATTAGTATTTTTTGTTTCAATAAACTGCGAATAATACTGACAGCAGGACTTTATCTATCTAACAATAATGGGTTTTTTTTTGGTTCCAATTCGACAACATTTTGTTAAAAATTTGACCACAGATGTTATCGAAATACTGCTACTAACACTTTGTTATCATGTCAATACCATTGGTTGACAAATTTTTAACGTGTTTTTTCGCTCTGTGTAGGTATGTACAATTTATTACATAAGCGCAGATAAATACTGTTTTTGACTTTCAAAACGTTTTGCTTTATTACTCAGTACAAACAAATTGACTGTTTCGTCAATACGAATAGACACCTTTATAACTTTTTATTTGTTAAAGCTTCTTCGTTCGCTGTGTGTAAACGGCGACCAGTGTTGCCCAAAACTTGTTGCTCATGTTTACAAGTCCCCAAAAATCTGTTTTTTAAAATCCCAAATTTTGTGCCCATTTTTTGGTTATTGTATAAACTATCACACCAATTATGAAATATTAATTTACGATTATTGTTAGAAATGAAATGTAGTTGCAACTTTTTATCATTTCCTTGCCTCAGAAAACGTTTGCCTTATCTTGTAAATATTACCAATTGAGCTAAAAGAATAAACTTTAAATAAACTATCACTGTGCTCGAATTTGACACTTTTTTTAACAAGATGGGCACCCTACCGGTAAAGGTGGGCTGAAATTAATGGTTCTAATAATTTTTCGAAGTTAGAACTCGTATTCGCGATTAAAAAATACTTTTGGGACCATTGTTCAATTCAAATCAATCCAACTCTGTAAAATAGAATTTTTTAAAGACATTTTTTTTCTCAATTCTATTGAACACACTGTTTGAGTCGCAAACTACAACAACCTGGGCCCCTTACTATTAAAGCTATGTAGATATTTTGAGTACGCTGGATTCAAAGTTAAAATTTCCGACAAGCGTAGTACGTACATTTATTTGAAACAGCGTTTGAATGTGGATCCAACTATTAACATTGAATTTCTTTGGGGAAAGATTAGGTAGTAGGTATCAAGGTACATATAAAGCGCCACTAGCTCATGACAATTGAACAAAATGGGCCTAAAATACAATCTTATTTGCTTGCTGGCGTTACGTTACAAATAGTTGAAAGCACAAGCAATGTCATAAATATTTTGTTGTTGCTTTCTACAGAAATTCTGTAGAAAGCAATAACAAAATATTTATGACATTGTTTGTGCTTTCAATGTTATTCTTTGGCGTTGCGTTGCGTTTTACGTGATTAGGGCCTAAATGTTATAGGTACCTACCTATTGCCATATTTTTCCAAAATTCCCATTTTGGAGTGTTTCTAAATAAATGGTGAAATCCCTTAGTTGAGGACAAATTCTCTCACCTGGCAGCACCGATGAAGACCTCTTTTGCCTCTCACAAAACTAAACAAAATTCACAAAAACAAACATAAAAATAAAGGTCACCTTGGAACGCGTAGAGTAATGACTCCAAAAACATACAAATTATTAGCAATAACAACAAGAAATGATGAAAAACGTGCGTTCATTAAATGCATAACCAACCCAGCCAACAAAAACATTTTACACTTTCAACCACTAACAAAACTAAACCCAACAACAATTACGATTTTATGACGGTGATGATGGCAATAGAAAATTTCATTCAATTCTAAATAAATTTCGTCATCATACTAAACAGCGACGCTAACGTTTGTTTCTTGCAGCAAAAGCAGCTGTTGAGTAATTTTGTTGGGGCTGAAGCAGGCATGGAAAACTCAGTGCTTTTTGGAAACGTTAATATATCAACAACCAATAGCTATACATATATAGCTGTCTTTTTAAGTAACTGCTCTTGTTTTTACTTCATCTTTCGTTAGTATTTATTGAACTTTCAGCACATTCACAGGTTTTCTCGTAATCAGTAATCTGGGGTCACCGTGATGTAAGATCAGTATTAACGTTATAAATTTACGAACAAAATACAGAAAACGCATTTTAGCAATTTTGGAATAAAATGTTTTAAAGTTTATTTGTGTGTGTGTGTTTTTTTTTTATATTAATTCCAATTTTCTGTAAGTAATTATTCAGAATATATAGAATTTAAACAAATATTGACCCAGATTCTATTAAAAGTACGCCGATAAAAGTGGTGTCACCGTGACCTAACGTCGGCAGTTAAGTACCTTAAAATAGGGTCGGTAACTAAAGGTTAAGTCCGAAAGAGCTCAATACATAGTATTAACATATAAAAATTATTTCCGGCATATGAGCACCGCGGCTGTTCTTGACAAAGTGTGACTCCAATTTTCGAGTAATGCTGAACGTGTGTATTGCACTAATAGCACGAAAAATATTGGCCTACAAGGCGTTAATTGTTGCTGGTTTATCAGCATAAGCCAGTGACTTCACGTAGCCCCACATATAATATTCGAGAGGGGTCAAATTCTACGACCTTGGAGGCCATTTTACAGGCTTATATCTAGAAATCAACTTATTGCCACATCTTTTATTTAAATAAGTATGGTACGTATCACCATCCTCTTAAAAACTCCACGCTGAGATCAAATTCGTCAAAATTTGAGCACCGTCTTTATTTTTAAAACAGTTCAAACGGTCTCTAGGGTCAATTTTGTTAACTAACAAACCTGTTAAGCTAAAAATGAGCTAAACAAAATTTGACAGGATTGTTCAAGCCGGATTCTATTAATGATGATGATTTTCCAGAGCATACTGATCATATATGTATGTCAAAAAGTGAGCGCAGTATGACAGTTAGCCTTTTCGTAAGTTATATCTGGCTTAAAAACACACTTTTGTTATTACTTTTTAAAATTGAAAAAAACGCAGTACCGCTGAAAATTATCTATCTGAATTACACGCTTTTGAACAGGTATTGCCCAATATAAAAGAAGTTACTGGAATTATTTTGAAACTAATTTAAAACTTTAACATTTATATTGGCTACCAATTTTTAGTTTCGTATTGATATAAATGCCCCTATTACGGTTTAGGTACAACATATTACATATTAAGTAGTCCATCTCGTTAACAACCAAATCACTAATTTAGCAAACAAACTCTAGTATTAATACAAAAAGAATTGTACTACAGCCAACATGGGTTTTGTTAATATGATTTTTTTAATAGAGGTAAGAAATTCTTTAAATGAATGATAGTCGTATACCACCCAATATTTGTAGGGACTCCAATAAGAGCCAGTGTTTGGAATACACTTCACAATCAAGAATAAGTAAAACGTTTAGATATTTTAAAATATGCACATATGTATATGTATTTACATTATCCATGCTTGTAAAGCTAATTTTTTTAGTAACTGAATATTAATTTTTAAAAAAAAAATAAAATTTACAGCCAGGCCCACGATATCGAACGTAATCGTTCGCTTTTATTTTAAACGACAAACAGCTGATTTGCGGCCCACTAATATTCTTAGTCGAAAGAAAATGAATACGAACGATAACGTAAGCAAGTCAATATAAAATTGCGGCCCACTATGTATTTTTTTTTATATTTGTAAGAACACAAATGTCAAATTGAGTCACATATTTGTTTATTGTCGTTTGGATATTAAAAAGCAAAAGTTTTTGATAAAAATCGAATAAAAATTTAGAAATATAACAATGGAAAATAAATGGTAAGTTTTCATAATATTTATATACATATGTGTGTATGTATGTATTTATGTATTTACATACATATGTATGTATTTCAAAGAGTTATTCTATTAAGCACATTAATATTTCAGCAACAAAAAATCAACTTATCAACAACTACAGGCTCTAGCGGAATATATGGAAGAGCATCCTGATATCGCTAGAGGAAGTGTTGTCTATGGCAGCAGTAAAGTGTCAACAGAGAAGCAGTGGGCGTATTTATGTAAAAAATTAAATTCAATGGGGCCTCCTGTACGAACCATCGTTGAGTGGAAAAAAGTAAATATGTATTTCGATTTTATTTGCTTCGTTGATTATTACTTTTACTTATTTGCAGACCTGGGCTGACTTAAAGTCCCGTACCAAAAAAAAAAAATTGCGGGAAATAATAAAAGTATTCGTGAAACTGGTGGTGGTCTGTACCGCATGTGCAATTTAACGGAGTTGGAGCAAATAGTTGATAGAACACTATTTTTATCAAAATCTGCATCCCGAGTGGCGGCATGTTCGGCTACGCAGATTGCATTATTTCTAAAGCAGTTGATCAAACAGATTCCTTTAGACCATTAAAAGACACTCCACCCAGGAGTAGCGCATTGATAGCAGTAATAACACCTACCAGACAACAACAACAAAAATCCTCCACAAGTCAATCCACACTACTGAATAAATCAAGTGACACTGAACCGAATATTACTTCAGCCATACCTACATCAAATGATTGGTTTCTGTCAACGGAAGCATGTATTACACCACCACAACCATCGCCAAAACGTATATATAGTGGAACTGAGGAACAGTTACCTCCCTGCAGTCGGCGTAGCTAGCGAATCTCTAGCTATTTCGTCAACTACCAATCATTACCATTAACTACCAGCCTAACTACTAGCAATGCACACGACTAACGATTTTAACATGGGGATGACATTGACGGTAGTCAATTGCCCCCCATCTGCATAACCTTATACTAATGATTTCACTAATCACATTTGATGTGCGATTTCACTGACACTTCTTCTATAGCAAAATGGTTATATATATTTTCTAGAATGTCTACACTTATTATTTCTATATTTTGCTCTTTGGAATTTTCTATTTCATTATTTTCGCAAATTTCTTTTTCAATATTAATAAATTTTTTAATTAATTGTTCTTTTTCCTTTTTTATGCGGCGTTGTAATTGACTTCTGCTGCTTATTTTACCTTAATAAAAAACGGACTTTTTTCACTAAAAATTAAACGTACACTGACCACGAACTTCCAATTGTAACTGACGGCAACACAAAATAAAAATAACTACATACATACTTCAAATAATGTATTTCTTGTTGAATTTCTTTGGAATAACGGCACAGTTTTTTTCGACTCGCAAAAAAAAAATATAGTGAAAGAGTCAAAAGGCGAATTCTTGCATTACTTGTGGCAAATGTAATAGGTAGTTGATTTTTCCTTAGGGAAATACCTAACGATTTTGAGTCAATTTCTACTTTTAAAACTGCAGGGCTGGTTGCTCTTCGACCAAAAAGATAAGAGCAACAAATGAACAAATTTCACTTATTCGTCGTCAAATACGTGTAAGTGAGTCGTCAGCTGCTTCAACCAGAGAACAGACCGAGGCCACTAAAACATTAGCTGAAGCAACGAAAGCCCTTGTTACACCAGTGACACGAATGGCGGATGCAACTGAAATACAAGCGGAATCAGCCAAAAGAAATGCTGAAACAAATATTAAAATTTTGGCATCAGTCGACGCGCTTCGCTCAGAACTTGCTAGTTACTTTCCAAAAAAGTAAAGTTTGTTTTTTTATTTTTCAAAATAAAGTCAAATCGGTTTTTCATCTTATTTTATTGAAACAATTAAATTTATGTATGTTTTTTTATTATAAAATAAAATGGATATGTAAATAAAAAAGTATGTGTGTTTGTATTCTATAGGACCCTGGTGTTTGCAGCAGACAAGAAGGAAGCTATTAATATGTATATAAAAGCCAATAATTTATTTATTGAAAACAGGTTCGATTTATTTTACTAACATGAGTATTTATAATGCATAAATGTATGTAAGTATGTATATAGTACATACATACATACATATGCATACATATATTAATAAAAAGTATTAATATGTTTAATAAATGTTTATTAATATTATTTTTTTATTAACATGTTTAAAAAATGTTATACCACAGAGGAGATTTCATAAGTTTAAAGCTATACCCCTTCGTATAGCAACGGCGGCTCCCTCTCCTTCATCATGCTCTTCAATGTCGTTTATGGCATTATCGACTTATACTTCTTCATTTTCCTCTTGATGGCAACTGTATTTAATGCACATATTATGTACGGCACAGCATTGATGATTTGTGTCGCTTTTTCAGGGCTATAGAGCAGTCCTCGGGAGCAAAGGATGCAGCGAAATCTATTTTTTAAGACACTATAGCACCGTTCCACTACATTTCGCGCACTAGTGTGCTTTCTATTGTACCGCCTTTCATTGTCGTCTCTTGGATACCTGTATGGCGTCATTAAGAAAGGTTTCAGTTTGTAGCCACCATCCCCTAAAATCAGTAAAAAATGTTTTAAGCTACGTACATAGATATTTTTCTTCTGTATAACCAATATTTTACCTAAAATCCAAGCGTTTTTTTTTCCATCATCAAAGGCACTTTGCAACTTTTGGTCAGCCACGCTATATTCCCATATAAATGCATCGTGGTTGGAGCCGGGATGACTAGCGTCAACATACCTGATGTTCATTTTATGGTCACAAATCTGATAGTAAAAATACATATTTTTCGTTATTACATTTTGGATAGCTTATAAGACAGATATACTCACCATCATTGCGTTTATACTATAATACCCCTTTCGATTATAATATAAACGCTTTACGTTGTCGGCTGGAGACTTGATGCGGATGTGTGTTCCATTTACGCAACCTATAATTCCCGGGAAACCAGTACGATCAAAAAATGTCTCCATTATTTCTCGTTCTTCTTCCGGAACAGGCATTTTTATCCATTGGGGACAAATGTAGTCTTCAAACAGCTGTAGGCATTCTTTAATGATCCTGTATACCGAGGCCTTACCTTTAGAGGACACACTTTCATTACCTATCGTACGCTGGTAGCTTCCCGTAGCCAAGAACCGCATAAACGTTGCCAGCTTAATGTCCGGCCGAATTTTTGTGCCTCTGAAACCTGGGTTACACCTCTGTTGCAACACGTTCAGTAGCATAGCAAATATATCCTTTGATATTCGAAAGTTTGCTATGAATCTTGGATAAAGCAAATGTACATACATATATATGTTTTTATATTTGTACATTCGTAGTATAACATTGTTGTAACACTTTTACACTTACTGATTTGTAGGCATACTGAGAACATCAGATATGTATATCCCTCAATTGTCTGCGCGAAATTTGCTCCACCTGCTCAGTTTCTTCTAAAAAATGAACTGCAACCGTCAAATCCATTGTAAAATAAAATAAAACTGATATTTTTTAGTTTTGTTTACTTTTCTAATGTCAAGTTTAAGTAGCGCATAGTTGCGTTTTCATAGTACAATTTATACATTTAAGCGATTTTTTTAATATATTGGCGATTAATTTGTGGAATCATAGATGTGGCAACATAGCAACTTTTTTAAGATTGCGTTAGACACGTAATGCCAAGCGAACGACAAGTCGAACGATAATGGGCCGCCTTTTTAAACGAATATGAGTGATTAGTTATCTTTCGCTTTAGTTTGCGTTCGACATCGTGGGCCTGGCTGTTAATTCCTTTTCAAAATCTCAGTTTTCCATCTCTGGATTTTTATGAGTGAGAATGTTCATGTTTACGTGTAGCGCGGGACTCCGTACAAAACCACCACTTAAAAAGTATACGAGGATGAATTTTGTTTGGTTTTTTGTATATAAATAACGGCAAACCGGCATAATTTCAAAGTTAACAAAAAAACAATTGAGAAAGAGAAGAGAAAAAAAACGCAGCAGAATTTACTCCAGCAAAAGCAGAAAGTAATAAAATTAAATTAATAAAAGAAAAAAAATATATAAACGCTACAAACAGTATTTCACCACAATTTCCTTTCGGATTTAACAAAACTACAACAAACAGTTCGTTGCCAAACGGCTAACAGAAAAGACGGGTTTCTTCAAATAAATTTTTGAAAGAATTCATAGTGAGTGCTAAATAAAATTTAAACAATTGTTATTATAACTAGAAAATTTAGACAATTTAATTGATTTAATTACTCTAAAAAGGTGATGTCATTTTAAATAGTTTATTAACCAAATAGAGAAATGCTTATGGTGTTTTTTAATAAAAATAAAAATAAAAAAAAACTGTGTCAAAAAAACCAAAGCAACAAAAAGAATTATACCTATATTAACTAAATTTAGGTACATATGTAGGTACCTATAACAGAATTAAAAAGTTTTTAAATAATTTCAAATTTGATTTTAGTAAAATTATAATGTGATTTTTTATACTTTTAAATTCTTAAAGTAACGACAATTGTATAAACAATTATAACTAGGTATGTACATATGTATGTACGTATACATATGTAAATGTATTTATTCCTGATGAAGGCTATAGATATTTTCGCCACTACAGATTTGTTCGATACTTGCTGGTATGGCGAAATTAAACTATTATACTTTTTTCAGTACGATTTAACCCTAGAACAGAATCACTAGTAAATTTTAAGATTCGAAAATATATGGGGTACCACAAGGTAGTGTACTTGGACCACTTTTATTTAAAATTTATTTAAATGATATAAAAAATATAAAATTCAACGGACATTTATTCATGTATGCTGACGACATTTGTCTATTGTTTTATTATAAATATGAAAAAGTATTACAAGTTAATATGGAATATGATGCTGCAATATTATCAGAGTTTTTGAGACTAAACAGATTAGCTCTAAATTATAGTAAAACCAAATTCATTCGTTTTAAGCCGTACATTTCGAGGAGTGATGAGCCAATGGAAGTACACGTTGAAGGAAACTTGATAAGTGAGTCTGAAAATGTTAAATATCTTGGTGTAAATATTTGCCATAATCTTTTATGGGATAACCACATCAATTTCCTTAAGACAAAAATATCATCAGGAATTGGCATTCTTTATAAATTTAAAAATAAATTATAGTAAAACCAAATTCATTCGTTTTAAGCCGTACATTTCGAGGAGTGATGAGCCAATGGAAGTACACGTTGAAGGAAACTTGATAAGTGAGTCTGAAAATGTTAAATATCTTGGTGTAAATATTTGCCATAATCTTTTATGGGATAACCACATCAATTTCCTTAAGACAAAAATATCATCAGGAATTGGCATTCTTTATAAATTTAAAAATAAATTAAATACCAACACCAAACTTTTACTTTATCAAGCCTTAATACATTCACACCTGACATATCTTCCTATGATCTATGGCTATAAAAAATGTTCAACATTAAAATCTTTACAGTCGGCACAAAATAAAGCTCTGAAAATTGTATATGGTCTACCTCTCCGGTATTCCACCGTAAATCTGTTTAAAAACCATGCCAAATTAATACTTCCAGTTCGTGGTTTGTATAAACAACAATTATTGATATATATGTTTAAATGTTTAAAAGGAGTTGGCAGTCACACTATACGGTTTCAAGAGAATATGTCAATTACGCAGAGAACTACAAGGCAATCAAGAAATTTACATATACCGAGATATCGACTTGAGTTATCTAAACAACGTATTTCTTACGCTGGGCCAAGTGAATATAATCAGTTACCAAATGAATTAAAGAATATTTCAGTTCTATCAACGTTTAAACACAATTTGAAGCGGTATTTATGCGAGAATGTTGAAACACTTCTATGAATAAAATTTCTATTTTTGTAATACATAGAGTTTTTTTTTTTTCTAACTAAATACGTATGTAAATATTGTACAAAATCAAAATATTAGATATAATAGTTGCCATTAGCCTCTTTAATGCCATAATGGGCGCTGAGGCAAATTTTAATTATGTAATATTATTTCATTGAGATTAATAAACACAATAAAAAAAAAAAAAAAAAAAAAAAAAAATTTTGATATAGAGCTAAGAACGTAAAAAAGAACAAATGGTGTTGAAAAAAGTCAGTATAGGGATGGGCAAATTGAAAAAATACGTCGATATAGGATATCGTATCGATATTTTTTAGGAGTATCGATATTTATTAATTAAAAATATCAATATATCGATGTATCGAACGTATTAAGCTGAAATTATTACCAAATTTAAAAACTTAATATACCTATGTCAATATATATATTTACATATGTACAAACATATTACATGTAATTCCATTCTGACTTTTTATTGTTTCTTTTAATTTAAAATTTACTGCCTGTCCCTCGATTTCGAAATAAATTTCATTCGCTTAACTTTTATTTAAAGCAAAAACCAATTTTAAAATTTAGTTTTTAAGGTAAGTTATGCGAACGAAGTGTCGTTTGAAATCGAGAGACCGGCAGTTAATTCTACAATAAAAAAATTCCAAAAAAAGTAAAGAATACAAAAAAAACTTTTATTTATTCGCCATATGAAATAGGTATAAAAAAAAATTGGGATTATAGGTATAATGCCGGATTATACCTATACGGCCGGTAAACGAAACTTGTGACACATACTATACAAGTAAACTGTGCAATATTTTATTTTTAATATACATATGTAAAAGAACATGCTCAAAGAAAAAAAACAAAATATTTTTTTTTTATTATTAACATTCCAACTTTCATGAGTCTATTGCTACTAATACGCGATAATTAAGGCAAATCTTTGCGTAATTCTAGGAAAACTTCCCAGAATATTTTTTCCGCGCTTATTTTTTTGTTGTCATCTCTTAAAAAACCGAGACAAAACTGAACTGTGTAATCTATGAAAATGTATAATGCAAAAGCGCCGCTATTGTCTTAATATTAGTTAAAAACATATGATGCAATTCTTAAAAAAACAACAGTATTGTAAGCATGTTGAATTTTATTATAAAGAGATCTTAAAAATATCGAATTCGATAGTCGTAGATGAATATCGATGTATCGATATATGGGTATTTTTAATATCGGCGATATATTTATATTTTGATATACCGATATTTATTGCCCATCCCTAAGTCTGTATAGCCTCATATTTTGAAGTAACAACTTGTGAGGTGCAAAGAAACAGGTGAAACCGTAATAGAGTCGAACCTTAATCTGCAGAAGAATATCTCATAGATGGCCGATGGCAATTTTTTTAGAACGTATTCAATATCGCTTACATTAGTTTTTTGATTATATAAAACTATAACTGACGAAGCAATTATGTCAAACTAAATCGCCGCAACGAGCTATTTTTATCTTAATTTATTGATTTATTTTTTATTTAGTTACAGTATCGCCTTAATCGGTTTAGAAATTTCTACTTAATAAATGGCAATTTTGTACGGCGAAATTTCATCTTTGCAACGTTCACTTGCACAAACTAAGAGCTAAATACTTAATAATAAGGTTGCAAATCAAGCAGGGGATGCTTTTAAACCAAAATGAACCATTAGCATTATACTTCCTATTTCGGTCAAAAAAGAACTAGGAAAAGCCTTGCAATCATGGGTTTTGTGCGAAACACCAGAGCCTTGTCTTGCGTGGTGCGACAAATTCAAATAGTTTTAAATTAAACATATGTATGTGTATAACTTTTGTTCCTTAAAGTCTTAGCGCCAAAAAAGATGAAAAATTTAAAAATCAATTAACAAAAAAAGTTTTGACTTAATTCAAAAAAGTCATCAAATTTACGAATGCTTTTAAGGTCACACTTAAAGAAGCTTACGATTCTAGGGTTAAGTTAGAAAATAACGCTGTACTTCTACCACATAAAAGTCATCAAATTTACGAATGCTTTTAAGGTCACACTTAAAGAAGCTTACGATTCTAGGGTTAAGTTAGAAAATAACGCTGTACTTCTACCACATATCGATCATTTGCTGCAACAACATCATAAGTCAAAAAATGCAAATTTTGGCACAATATCACTAATGCATAGTAAATCATTCATGTAAAGAAATTGTTAAAATTTCTTATGTGTACCTATATTGTAAACTCAACTCTTGAGAGAAGAAAAAAAATTTCTTTTTCAAATATGTTGTATTTAAATTTAAAACTTTAAAGCCGTTTTATTTAAAACTAATATTTTTAAGTTATGACAATGTTGCTGCAAATGAGCGTTATAAATTTATTTTCGGAAAAGGAAAAGGCTTTTACCTATGTGTTAAGAAGTAGAAGATATTTTAAACCCAATTTAAGACCTCAATAACCATACTATCGGAGTTCAATCTTTGGTGCAAATGGTACTGCGATAAAGTAATTTTAAAATAATCGTCCTTATTGTGTAAGGCGGTGTCTGTCGTTAACGAGTGAGTCGTTTTTTGTTATAGATTAAAGAACAGGTTGTGTGTTACTTTAATCTATTACAAAAACCGACTTACTCGTTAACGACAACGCCTTACACAATAAGGTCGATTGTAGGTCTTTTGTCAGATCCATTAACGTTTCCGTTCGATTTCATAAATGAACTACGATATTTTTCATATTGTGTCTTTCGCAAGACCATTTGCACCAAAAACTGAATTGCGCTTTTTTTTTCTCAGTGACGCGAAATGAAATACATTAGTTGCGTTTACAATACATTATTTTTTTAAGGACAATTTTGAATTAATTATTTCAACGTTTAAAGTAATAACTAAGAGAGTTTAGTACTTTTTTCAAAAAAAGGTCTTTTTTTTATAGAAATTTACATAATACCATTTTAAAATCTCTATTTTCCATCCCTGCCAAGAAACCGTTGGAATAAGTTCATACTTAAATATCCAACAGGGTATTGAAGTTTTCTATTAAGCTTTAAATCTTTCTGCCCTTAAAAGAATTAGCAAATGTCTTTTCCATATGGATTCTTTCTTAACTTCGTTCTTCTCCAATTTCTTTCTAAATAGAAAATACGGAAATTCGGATTTTAAAAAGGAAACACATTTGCGAAAAAGTTCGACGTAGTATTTTGTTGGTTTAAGGTAAGGTTTGAGTAAACTCTAACTTTTGACCAGACCAACGTGCGGCTGTGGTCTGGTGGGAACCAAATTAGAACAGCGACATCAGCCATTAAGGGTCACTGGTTAATGAAGACGGACCCATGCAATGTTTTAACTGAGGTAGGAATAAGGCCAATCTTTTTAGTAGGGCTCGTATCAACCAGTGATTCGCAATGACCCTAGGAGGACAACAAAGTAATGGAGGTACGTCATACTGTTTATTCCACCAGTGGCGTTTCATTGGCAGCTATGGGGCTTTTTCTCCAATATATTTCTAGTCTGTATTGAAAATGTTGTATGGGAGCATCCTTAAAGAATGGAGATAGCGGGTAGGTATGTTAGAAATAAATAATGGTCATGAAAAAAAGTGGGGTTATTCATATTTGACCCATCTACGGGCATCCAGCCAAACTAAAGAATTTCATTAAACCGCCACATTTTTTTGGCATAAATTTTTAAATTTGGCCCCTGTAGCGCCTTCGATGCCCCTAGACGGATCAAGTGTATGATCAACCCCACTTTATTTTTCTTCTCCATCATTTATTTCTAACATACCTACCCGCTATCATCATTCCTTAAGGGTGCTCCCATATAACTTTTCAATAAGTAGAAATATATTGAAGATAAAGCCCCATAGTTGCCAATGGGTCGCCCATAGTTGGATAAAATATAAGACGGACATCCACTTGTTTTTTGTCCTTAACATTTTTTCAAAACATACTTGCAAAAATCCACACCCTAAGGGTGCTCCCATAAAATATGGCGGTTTAATGAAATTCTTAAATTTGCCCCCTGTAAGGCCTAGGAGGCCCCGAGATGGGTCAAATGTATAACTTACCGCACTTTATTTTTCATCTCCATTCCTCAAGGGGGCTCCCATACAAAATTTTCAATACAGACTAGAAATATATTGAAGAAAAAGTGCCAAGGAGTCCCCCTAGGGTGATAAAATGTATGACTAACCTCCATTTGTTTTTAACATTCTGTTTTATGAAATTCTTTAATTAATTTAAATTTTTCGTCTCTTGCGTATAAAATCAAAAGGTATAAACAGATTTTAATCATATATGGCTTGTTTTGTTTGCAACTTCGTTTTTCATATGTCTAGAAAAAATTAGAAGCTAAAAACAAAAATTTTGAAGGTTGGCTAAAAAATTATTTTTTTTTTTTTTGCCAAAAAAATCATGTTTCTAAAACGATTACGAATATATTTGATAAAACTTTAACACTACTTAAAGGGAATCTTATTGCAAAATTTTTTTTTTAGTTTGCTCAATTTACTAAACCGTTTTTGAGTTACGCGAATATATGATGTGCAACATCCTCCATTGAATACCATTAAATACTCTAGAAATAACGGTATATCTCGAAAACAAGAGCTAACCTAAAAAATCTGGTTAGCACCACTCGATTCAGCGTACCCGAATTAGGTTAAAACGCTAGGTGCCGCGCTTGTCTAAAAAAAAGTGTCAAATTCAAGCACAGTGTTATTAACATCTGGTCACCCTTTGCAAAGTCTGAAAAATAATATTACCTACGAATTCCTTTAAATTTTTTTTATTTTATGTTTTTCTTAAGTTTTTGCTAAAAAATATTTGCCTCCCAATTTCTCCTCAACAATTTCGAAAGTTTATTGACCTTCATATAACCTTGTCGACAAGAAAAAAAATCCCACCAAAAAGTCATAAATCCTTTTACTTTCAGGACAAGCATGCGCTTTGAAAAATCCCAGAAATACATACCAGACAGCTGTTTTCCTGGTTCATGTAGAAGGAAGAAAAACAAAAACAAACAAAAAATTCAAATAAGATTTTTTTTTCGACTTTGACTTTGCTGCAAGGTCAAACCAACAAATTACATTTGAAGTACTTAAATTGAAAATAAATTCAACTTCGTTTACACACTGCAACTGTAAAATTGGTTTAACTTTTTGAAATTCCGTGATAAGATAAAATATTATCGAAACATTTAGATAGTTTATTTTTTTAAAGAAATGTTAGAGGCAAAAAATAATTTATTAAAGAATTGCGATAAGAGTTATTTTTTATTTCGAACTTTTAAAAGGTTTATGACGACCACAAAACTTGCATTAATTAATGATTATTAGATCAAAAATAATAGAAATTAATCTTAATCATGAATCATTAAATATTTTAAGAGGCACGAGACTAAAAATATTATTAATCATAATCGGAGAGAATTAGAGAATTTGCTGCTTTCATTGTAAAATACAAAGTAATCAAAATAAATTGTATATACATATTTACATACATGTAGTTATAGGTACATATATACATTTAATACTTCGTATCTGAAGGAAAAAATCTATCGGATACTATTATTATATATTAAAAATCTGCTAATATATTTTTTATATTGCTATTGTTTCCATAAATTTAAAAACAATATGATTTAAAACTATTTTAACAACTTTATGTATTTTCTTTTAAAAATACTCAGAAATTATTTTATCTATTGGATGCGTGTGTTCTTTGCATGGGTATTATATGTTTTGTGTATCTATGCGTTAGTGTTACTTTTTGGATTTTTTTTGTGTTGTATTTTTTTTTATTTATTTTTTTTCGGCTGCTGGTATTTATGTAGTTGTAGTCTACAGAATTCCATTAAATTAACCTTGTTCAAGGTTATATTAACATAAAACAACAGAAACTTTGGTTCACGCCCTCTTCTGCGTTTTGTGAGCCCTCATAATTTTATCTTTTTGGAAAATCTTTATTTTTGGCGGACATTAAAAAATAAGCAAAAGAAGTGGAGCACACGGTGGGACGAGTGATAGGATACAGAGTGATTTTTAATACGTATTTAACCCGGGAGTCTTTTCTTTTGCCATTTTTAGAATTGAATTGAAATCGGAAAGTGGGAGAAAGAAAAAACTCCGCTGAAGTCTTTATTCATAATTGGATTGATCCTACTAATATTAGCTTTCTTGCTTTACTTTTTGGAATTTTTAGAATTGAATTGAAATCGGAAAGTGGGAGAAGGAAAAAACTCCGCTGAAGTCTTTATTCATAATTGGGTTGATCCTACTAATATTAGCTTTGTTTCTTTACTTTTTGGGTAAAGTTCGTGAAAATGAGAGTTAGCATAAATTTCTCTCACAAAGATACAAAATAACACAAAAGTACGGGAACAGAAAAAACCACTTTTAGCACAAAATAAATAGTCAAAGTGTTTTGACAGTCTTAACAAACCAATAAAAGTTTGCGCCACTTTTGAAAAATTGTATATTATCTGTAGAAATAATATATAAATAATATATTACCAAAAATAGAACAATACAAACACTTTAACAATACATTATTTTTCTTGATATTTTAATATAAAACTTTTTTATTTATTAACACTATTTTATTCCACAACACTTTCCAAAATTTTGTTCATTAGCATTTTTTCCATACCTATTTTTGTTTTGTTTATGTTTTACAGCTGTTTAACAATTTACACGAAGAAAAAGTTTGGGCTGTTTCGTGCAAGAAGAAGAAGAATTTAATTCTCTCAACCTCGCTCTCTTTTACACAAATTTAAAGTACGGGAACGCTTTTCGTGCAAATTGGGATCCCAGAGTAGAGTAAAGAAACAGAGCTATTATAAATGTGAAAGTTTGTATGTTTGTTAGTTTGTTACTCAATTACGCAAAAACCGCTTAATTGATTTGCATTAAATTTGGTAGACGGAGAGCATATGGCCAACATTTAAAACAACGGTACTTTTCAAGAGGAAAATCGTGCAAAATTAGTTCTTTGATAATTTTTCTCTTTTTGATAAATTTGGTATGCAGATTGCAAATGGGCATTTCCATGAGAATGTCAACCACGATTCAAAAAATAAAAACCCTTGAAACTTTTTTCAAATAGGTATGTCAGAAAGTAAAAAAACCCTCAAACTTTGATATGCAAAGGATTTTATAGCTTATTACAATTTATTAAGAGCAAAAAATAAAAGCTTAAACAAACTATCTCTTTCATTCATTTTATGTAACTGAAATCAAAAATGTTCACTTTTCTGCCTATTAAATACAGATACTGGTAACATTGGAATTATACTTTAAAATTAATGTTACAGCAACAATGAACAGGATACATGAGGAAAGACCAAATATATAGTTCGATTAGCGGAATATTTTTTGGTTTGTTTTTAACGGTATTCTCATGACTCGTACGTGATGCAAAAACATAATTTGTTTATGTTATTTGTATTTGATCAGTCGTATTTTTTTCAAAATAAAAGTTCAAATCAAGATATTTGTTGCAAAAAATATTGATCGGATTTTTTTTAATTCGTATAATAAAAATTTTATAAGCTTTTAAAGGTCGTCACGTACGATATTTTAAGTACTATAAATGCAACTAAATGTATCATCTTATTATGTTGGTATTTAGATAAAATTTGGTCCAAACTTGTTTTGTTGCAATCTAAATCTTCTAACCAAATATTATTGGAATCGGTCCATAGTTGACCCATACGAAAACTACTCCCGAAAATAGCTTTTAAATGCCATATTGGTATTGACATACAAATTGGCGACAATAATTTTTACGATATGTGCTATGTCATGACAAAATGTTGTGCTGGTAGGTCCAAAGTTAACCATAGGTCCCATATGAACCCCCTTTACTTAAATCGGTTAGAGGCAAACAAATGTCTATAGATGAAGATATCTGAGTAATATTCGGCACAAATAACTTTTATATAATTCTTAACCTCATAGCACATTTCTGTTCTGGTGACCATGAGTGGCCATGGATCGAAAATAGGGTTTACTCTCAAAAAATTTTTTTTTTAATATAATGGTGTAGGGTACCATATGGTCGGGCTTGGCCGACTACACTTTCTTATTTGCTTGTTTAAAGTTTTTGTTTACATATGTTTGCCAAAAGTATATTTCATACCTTGTAAATACTATACTTTGAGATACCGAACTCTTGTCTCTTCCTGGCATTTTTTCACCGGAACTATTAGACTTTGAAACTCATTACCTCACAACATTCAGCAAAATAGTAACGCATTCAAGTTTAAAAAAGAAATTTTAAAATTGTATTCTACAAATTAACTTTGTTATTGTTATTAATCATATTTTTCATGTATTTAGACAAAGATTCTGCATTTTAATTCTTGAATTTCATATCACTTTTGAATAATAATCTTTAAATTAATTAATTTATAAGTATTTATATGTAAACTAGAGTTTTTTTACTCCCGCACTTTTTGGATTCCCGGGAAAGCGGGAAATAAAAATCTAATTCCCGGGATCCCGGGATTCCCGCCTAAAATTTTGTATTTATTTATTTACTTATTTCTCCAATGAAATTAATATTTCTTATTGGCTATTACGCTTAACATAATTAAATTTGGTATCTGTTATGTAGCAAAAAAGTAAAAAATTTAAGATTCAAATTATTTTAAAACACTAAAGAGGTTATATTGATGTCAATAGGATAATAGAAATCAATATACATACGTATATACATTGTCAGAGCTTGTTTGCATAATTAGAATGAAAGTATTAGTATTACGGGAATAAAAATTCTGAAAGGCTGATTAGGAACTAAAAGCTCAATATTACGAAGTTGGAATTCTGAAACAATTTTACCGTTTAACAAATTCAGCAGAAAGGAGAAATTTTATTTACTACATATATTTAATAACATAGTTTGTTTACAATTTTATAACCCTTAAACAGCAGTGGTGTATGAAGGTATACGAAGTTTGTCATTCCATGTGATATTTTTTTAATATTCATCTAAGGTCCCATAAAGCATTTGTATTTTTAGTCCTTTATTAATTCTAAGCCGATTTTGCCGTTTGGGTGTCAAACTATTTTTAGATCTTCTAGGCTGTTTGGGATTGAATTCCAGCAGAATCGCTTCAGTAGGAAAGGAGTTATGCACCCAAATGTGCAACTACCTCCCTAAAAACTCAACAAAAACTAACATAAATTTGTGGCGAAATGCACACAAATTTCTACTTTCTACTTTCATAAGACTTAAAATCACTTGAAATGCCGCATATAAAACACAATCTAGGAAAATACTTTACTGCGCCCTTAACCGCAAGCTTTTTAATAATGTTGTAAAATTTACACTTCAGTTTGCTAGGACCAGAAATAAAATTTCGTGATGATAGGTCTATAATTTATCATAGGCCCAATATAAAGCCCATTCTCAAAAATAAGTTTAAAAGCCTTAAACTGTACAAAATTTAAATATTGTGGTGAAATTAAGTTGGATAAAACAACTAAAGACTCAAGTCTGACATAAATTTACTAAAGTTAAAATAAAACATTTTTTTCAAAATGCGGGAATCGAAAACAACTGAAAATCCCGGGAATTCCCGGGACGAGAAATCCCAGGAACAAACTCTAATGTAAACTCTCTTGATTTATTTATCATCAAAATGTTTATTCTAATTAAAATTTCTATGCTGTAATAATAAGATCTAATCTTGTTGCATAGGAAAGACATAAATAAAATAAATAAAAAAATCTGTCACGTTCGGTATGTCACGAACGGTATTACATTCTGTTCATTATAAAACTATCCTAAAAATTTTTTTCTTTCCAATTACGGATTAAAAAGGAAAAATATGTGGTTTAATGTGAAAAATTAAAAAAAGAAAAATTACCTCCCACAATTCGCAGATTTTCTAATTTTTTTTTTTACATGCACCCCAAAATCACTTCCGTTTTATGTCACGTACGATATGCACCTTTTTTGCTTGATATTTTGGTTCCGAATGTGATAATTTTTTTTTTATATATAGTTCCCTCTAAATAAAACATAATGATAAAAATTTCTTCCAGTTGCCACTATTTGTGCAAAATCTCTATCGCTCCGTAGGCGTACAAATGTCACGCACGATGACATGGAAATGCCTATATATTCATGATTATAAAGCGTACTAT
Organism: Pollenia amentaria; assembly: GCA_943735925.1. Classification (NCBI taxonomy): domain Eukaryota; kingdom Metazoa; phylum Arthropoda; class Insecta; order Diptera; family Polleniidae; genus Pollenia; species Pollenia amentaria. Next base: position 201,166,458 of record OX031009.1, on the reverse strand, counting down.
TTGAGGGATAAAATTGATACTTTCTAAGGGGATACACTTTTCTCTTTTCGATAAATTTCATATACATACAGATTAAAGCCTACATTAACATACAGTGTATTTTCTGGGGTCCAAAAATTAGGAAAAGCTGGTACTCTTGCGCAACTAACTTATCGAGTCTGAAAGGGTCCTATGCAGTAACATGCTTCTGGTTACTAAAAAAAATTGCAGTAATCTGTAAAAAATTTTCAGTAAGCGTTAAATTTAAAAGTTTGAAATGCAGTATGCACATGTATGTTTAAAACATTGTAATTAAAAAAATCTTTTATTTTTTGTACAATATGTATGCACTTGTGTAGTTCTATTTTAGCACACAGCTGATGAAATTTCTTGAATCACTGTACTGCCTTTCTCGTAAAAAAAGGATTACCATAATTTTTTTAGCATGTTGTTTTTAAATCGCGTAATTCACAAAAGGTTAAATCGCGAAAATGAAGTACCGTGTAAATCAAATGGTGCCTGTTAAAAAAAATATGAATGCTAGAAAATTACTTTTTTAAATAAAAAAACTAGTATATAAATTTTGCTAACAAAAAAAAAAATATAATATAAATGAAAAGCTTATTTTTCTTTGGAATAATAAGTACTTTTTTACCTTAAAATTTCGCATAAAGCAAAAAAGAAGTTGTTGTTAACAAGTGAGTTGTTTTTTGTAATAAATTAAAGAACACAGGTTGTGTGTTATCTTCTGCTGGTGTCTAATAATTGTAAATTTTTCTTTAAATACAATATACTTCATTGCTATCAAACGGATAGCTAAGGTAAAATTTAACAAGAAGATACAAGATAATAGTCTGGTAGTGTATAAAGTCATTCCTAAATATTTAAGGAATAGAACTATTACAAAAAGCTTTATAAAATACATAACTAAAATTTAGCTCATAGAATAAATTAGAAAAATAAAAAATGTTGAATATTGAAAAAAAATATTAAAAAAATTTTATGAAAATATTTGCACATCTAGCTAAAAGCTATAAATTTATGGAGAAAAATAAAAAGTTATCACTTAAACTAAAAATGCCAAACAATTTTGGGAAAATGCTGAAAAAGAGCTACATGCTAGAAGCGCTTTTTTCATGCTAAATGAGTTTAAAAAATGCTAGATCTAGCATTAAAAATGCTTAATTGGCATCAGTGACCGTCAACCACAAAATAATTGACTGGTGAAATTTTTGACTGTCACTTAAGTGCAATAGTTTGTACCGCGCTTAAATTAACACTTTTCAAAAAGGATGTTTTATTTAAAACACATCACCTTTTAATAAATACTTTTTTTATGATTTCTGGAAAATGTATATTGTCGCAAAGATAGAAGCATTAAATAAGTACCTGTTATAGAGAATACAGTTAACAACGTTGCTTTTGAAAAGATAATCCTAATAGAAAATGCCATTCAAATGAGAACATTTTAAAAACTACGTCAAACAACTTTCTCGTAATTAAAAAAACCTTTAAAATATAGAACTTTTGAAAAGAACCTTTTTAAAAAAGTATTCTTCAAAAAGTACCTTTTTAAAAAGAGTACATTTGAAAAAAACTTCTTTTTTACATCATTTTAATAAATTTCCTACATTAAACTAAAAAAAAACAATTAATTCTTCTTCTTTCAGATTAAATCAAAATGGCTACACTTAAGCAAAACCTCATGAACCAAGTTGCCGAAGTCTTGCCTTCTAGTGGCAACAAGGTTACCGTTGTTGGTATCGGCCAGGTCGGTATGGCTTGTGCCTTCAGTATTTTGGCCCAAAACGTCTCTAGCGAAATTTGCCTTATGGATGTTTGCAAAGAAAAATTGATTGGTGAAATGATGGATTTGCAACACGGTTCCAACTTCTTGAAGAATCCCAAAATCACCGCATCTACTGATTATGCTGATTCGGCCAACTCCAGATTATGCATTGTCACCGCTGGTGTCAGACAAAAGGAGGGCGAATCTCGTTTGTCGTTGGTACAGCGTAACACAGACATTTTAAAACACATCATTCCCAAATTGATCGAAAACAGTCCGGATACCATTCTCTTGATGGTCTCCAACCCCGTCGATATCATGACCTATGTTGCCTGGAAGTTATCTGGATTGCCCAAGAACCGTGTCATTGGTAGTGGTACTAATTTGGATTCTTCCCGATTCCGATTCTTAATGTCCCAACGTTTGGGTGTTGCTCCTACCTCTTGCCACGGCTGGATAATTGGTGAACACGGTGACAGCTCTGTACCCGTTTGGTCTGGCGTCAATATTGCCGGTGTACGTTTGCGTGAATTGAACCCCAACATTGGCTCCAGCGAAGATCCCGAGAAATGGAATGAGGTTCACAAACAAGTTGTTGACTCTGCCTATGAAGTTATTAAGCTAAAGGGTTACACCTCTTGGGCTATTGGTTTGAGTACTGCCTCTTTGGCCTCTGCCATCTTGAGAAACACAAGCGCTATTGTTGCTGTTTCTACCTCAGTTTTGGTGAGTATTTCTTAGCTCCTTTTAGGAACTTTTTTTAATTTTTTTTCTTCTTTTTTAGGGCGAACATGGCATCGACAAAGATGTGTTCCTTTCCCTGCCCTGTGCTTTGAATACCAATGGTGTCACCCATGTTGTTAAGCAAATCTTGACCCAAACTGAAGTCGAGCAATTGCAAAAGTCAGCCAATATTATGTCCGAAGTACAAGCTGGTCTCAAATTTTAAGTTAATTAAAAAAAAGAACTCAAAACCGTTTTAGTAAATTAAAGATTTATTTAAAAATTAAAAAAAATTTAAAAACATATTGCATATTAAATACAAGTTAATTTTTAAGTTTTGTTATTTATAATTTTTATTCTTTTAAGTTTAATTTATGTTTTTCAGTATTAAGTTTTTTAATTGTGGAAAACGAATAAATTTTATGATTTTATTTTAATTTGCAAAACAATTTTTTTATTTTAAGTGTTAAAAATATTAAAAAAAAAATAATTATTTTTTTTTTATTAGCAAATTGTCATTTAGTAAATGGAAAAAAATGAAGAATTAAACTATAACTCAACCGTTACTACCTCATTAGCAAATTGTTTGAAACAATTACTGAGTCTGATAGATAATTTCGAAATTATTTCAAACTCAGTTGAATTTGTTTCATTAGCTAAATTTTCTTAATCAAATAAAAAAAAACACTACACAATTATTGAGTAAAACACATAACATTTATGAGAATATATTTTCAAAAATATGCACTTAAAATTTATAAAAACTTCATATAAAATATAGCACTTACATACATAAAATACTAAATAAATTAAAATTTTTAAAATTCTAAACTTCTATTAAAATTCTTAAAGGCGGATTGTTTTAGCGATTAATAAGGAAAATATCTAGTTCTGAAAACGCCAGCAGTAACTTTAAATTCTCCCTCATTTCTTTCTTTTTTTTTTGTTCTTATTTTTTCTTTGTTAACAAAATGTATGAAATTGAATGAAAGTATGGTAGCACTGTCAAGAGAAAAAGGTATTTATAGGTGTGTTCATTTACTTTACTAGCAGAAACTTGCAACGAGAGAGTAAATTTAAAATTAACAAAATTGTTCTCAAAATAATTAAAAAAAAAAAAAAAAAAAAAAAAAAAAAAAAAAAATAAAAAAGTAAATAAACGCTTTACCTGCAAAAACTAACAAGTTAGATACATATATTGACAACATTCAGCTGGAAAATACAAGATTATTTCTTAATAAATTTAATTGATTTCAACTATTCGCGCAAGAATATTGTTCTTAAATTGTAGAAAAATAAATATAACAATTTATTGAAAAACTTTTAATATAAAAATTATTTTTGTTTTGTAAACAAAAACATGAAACAGGTGGTTGAATACTTCTTGCTAGTAAAAATTTTACTATCAGAAATGTTGAAGAAATTTTTTGTTTACAATTTTTATGCTCTTTTTCCACATTCTCCTTGAAATTTTTTCGAGTACGCGAACACTTACTAGTAGTAATTATTGAAAATAAGCAATAATTTTCTGTAAATGAACACACCTAATATATGTGAGAGCATTAGAAAAAAACGTTCGCAAAATAAAATATATTTGTTTTCACGACTGCATTTTCTGGTAAAATTGTATGTATGTCAAACATCGTTCAGCTCTGGTTCTGTTTCATCATTTAACCGCGATATAACAGAGTGGTAAACAGGGTTGCCGTTTTTCTATCCGACCAAAATTGTCTATAAAACCTACCAAAATCCTTTGAAATCGCACTCAGAGAAAAAACTTATTTAAATATGGTCACCTCCAACAAAACTATTTTAAGACAAAATTTTAAACATATGCTTAAATTTATTTTCACCGACAACCATATTATTGTTTAATTAGTCCTCCATCTAGAAGCCACAACCATATTATGGTTGCCTCTAAACATGTTATAGTTTAATTTGACAATAATTTGTTTTTATATTAACAATAATCACCCTATTCCATTTAACGTCGTCGTCATTGTCATTGATTTAATATCAACATAAATTTTTATCGACGTCGTCATCAATTCGATACAAAACTTGTATTCCATAACATCAATGTAACGATGTCGATTGTTTATCGTTTTTTAAAAGCACATCTCTAATAATTTAGACAGTTGGTTTGTTTTGTCTTCAGTTTATAATAAAAAAATGCAATTTGATGTTCGTTTCTTAAAAATGTTGTGCTGTCAAAAAGCGTAGTTTGATTTATTCTGAAAAATTCCCTTACTAATGGCATAAGGCATTGCACATTTCGCTCCGTATAAATCAACAGTGTTAATAGTTAGAACAACAAAGCTATGCCAAATATTTAATATTTCAAACAAGCCATAAAATCGATTAAAAGTCCCTAAAACCATAAGGAAATTCGCAAAAATTTGCTAATTGCGGCATGGTAACAAAGTTTAATATTTGTATATTAGAAATGGTTAAAGCTGTAAAGAATCACACGAAAAAATCGCTTTTATATCGAACATGGCTAAAATTCGCAAAAAATTGCAAACTTGAAAACAATCTCTAAAATTAATTTAAACTCACTAAATCAGTTAAAAACAAAATGCCGGCAAAAATTTGCAAAAATAGCAAAAATTAGCGAAAATTTTTAATATTTCAAACAAGTCATAAAATCGATTAAAAATGCCTAAAACTTTAAATAAAATTTTAAAACCTTTTTACAGGTGATAAAAAGGGGTTTATAAGAACAAAAATTGAAACGGCATCTGTGGCAAAAATATTCTTTATAAAACTTACACCGCCAAAGTAACGTGCTACTTAAGTTATATAGGTTCCTACATTTCATCATTGCCACATCCGTGGTTTTATCAACAATCAACGGCACCCCCCTCAGACCCTTTGGGCCGCGGTGCGTATGGCCTTCTTCATATCTATCAACAATCAAAGAAAGATTTTTTTTGTAAAAAGATATTAGATTTGCACTTATCTGATTTGCGATCAGTGTTCAAAATTTTTTAAAATAAATATATGTAGTTCATTTTCACAAGCCGAAAAGAATTCTGATGGTGGGAATGTAGTTATTCTCGAAACATGTAAATTCGACCCGAGTTCAATCCCGTGTTCAGTCAATAATTATCCAAAAAAAATTTTATTTCATTTCATGTTGTGAATTCCTTTCTTCAATAAAAATAATTTAATGAAAATTAAAAAGCCAAATGAAAATATCAAAAACTTCGAACAGAATATTGTTTAGCCTACCATCCGAGCAAACGAAAAATACGCGACCAAATTTGGTCGGAAAAGACCAAGAACGGCAACCCTGGTTGTAAACCATAAACAAAAACTGCCAAATTTCAACTAGAGCGCTACTCTCTATTGCGATTTCATTTCATGTTGTGAATTCCTTTCTTCAATAAAAATAATTTAATGAAAATTAAAAAGCCAAATGAAAATATCAAAAACTTCGAACAGAATATTGTTTAGCCTACCATCCGATCAAACGAAAAATACGCGACCAAATTTGGTCGGAAAAGACCAAGAACGGCAACCCTGGTTGTAAACCATAAACAAAAACTGCCAAATTTCAACTAGAGCGCTACTCTCTATTGCGATGAGAATGCAATTTTGATACGGCTGCTGAACGCCAATTTTTTACTCTATCGCTTTAGGAAAATTTTTTTAAAAATGAAGCAACACTGCGCAGATTAACAGTGAATCAAATTTGGATGATTTGCGGTAATAAGAATAAAATTAAAAGATGCGAAAGGCAAATGCTCAAACGCATTAAAGAGTACTAATCACCAGGTTCAGTACAATTTTCTTTCGCATCGTAATAGAGTGTAGACCCCCAGATCTAGAGTTAAGTTGTTAACCGTAATAGGGGCATAAATATACTGATAAAGAAAAATATGCTTAATTATTGAAAAATGTCATAAAACTAAAAATGTATGCATGCATGTACATCTTTTCATTACTATCTATTGATTAAGTTAAAATCTGTAAAGTTTTCTTTGGAGCACTTAAAACATATCGCCTGTATTTGAAACCAACGATCAGAATTATTTTTCAATTGATGACGTAATAACCCTTATTGTGCTTAGCGTTTTTGTGGCGAAAGTTAGGCGTTTAAAAAAATGGTAGCGTAACAAAAACGCGACTGTTTACTATCTATTATAAAACAAATAAGAGTACTTTATTCTGTTGTGCCGAATCTTTGGTACTCTCCACCGACAGACTTATTACGGTTCTCGTTCTCATAAACGACTTTTGTAGTAGATTAAAAAACGCATGTTGTGTGTTTCTTTAATCTATTACTAAAAACGACTTATAAGGCTGAATATTTCAGTCGTGGGCCCTATAAAGGTCTATGAATTATTAATTATTCTTTATAAAAATGGACGTCAGTATTAAAATTTTTCGCTGCTAAGACCATTCATATGTTGTATTATTGACCTACAATCAGAAAGCTTTATGCTTTTATTTCTAATCATATAAAACTTTATTTAAACAAATTTGAGTAAAATATGATGTTTCGTAACAGTTTTAGCCGAACTAAAATTATTTTCGTGAGGGGATTACTGTAGAGTGATTTCTGGTATTAAAAACCCTAAATTAGAATAAATTTCGATAAAGAAGTGAAACTTGTTACAGCGTTTTTTTATTTTAAAGAGGTTTTCAAAAGGCTGCTTTATATGGGGCACAAGGTAAATAGTTATGGATCGATTATTACAAAATTGTATATTATTTCTTGCCATATGAAGCAAAAATGGACCAAATTTTACCACAACAACCTGCTACGGTTTTAGGCGTATTAAAATAATTTCCAAGAGTGGACATTATATGGGGCCGAATTATGGGCCGATCTTCACATTTTCTACTGTGATTTAATGCCTTATGAAACTACGAAAGACCAAACTCTGCTAAACTGTTTTCCGAGAGCTGGCTTTATGCGGGGCCTATGGTAAGTTATGGATCGATCTTTACAAAATTTACCAGTATGATTTCTGGTCCTATAAAACTGTGGCGTACCAATTTATTGCAGTAGCGTTATTATTTACGGTTTCATGAGTACTCGATTTGTTTCCGACAGCTGGCTTTATATGGGACCTATGGTAAAATCTTCAGCCGAAAATGGCAGCTTCGAATTTTTAAAGTTCACCTGTTAAGTTACCATGAGCATTGACATGCTGTTAGCTTATGTGTTACTTTTAAGGTTAATGTTATCTTAATAACAATCAAAAAACATTTATCTGTCAGATAGCATTCTAGAAATAATTATTTGTAAGTTGTAATTTGGCCCTTACTGTGTTATCTTGATTTTAACCTTCGCCTTACCAATACCAGCACGGCTGACCACTTCGGTTTTATTTATTTTATAACTTTCCTTAATTTGCTTCAGTTAAAAGGACATTTTTACTCACTGAACAAATTGTTTTCTTTAAAAGTGAAAAAAAAATTGGAATACAAAAACATGTTCTCATGCAGTAACACCCGGTAATCTTTGGTAAACTGAAGGTTGAGGTTTATCTTAATTAATAAGTTTTCCCAGTTTGGTGATTTTAAATGATTAGTTTTTTCATATTATTATTCTTTGATTTAGCCGTTTTGAGGACTTTTTACTTTTAAAATTATGAAGACTTTTTTATGCTAAGATTTTTACTTTATGAAAAAGAGAGCGAAAGAGAATAAAAATTATTCATTTTTAAATACCGAAGCCTTGCGCAATAAGTCTTGCAGAGTATAGGCAGTGATGCCATTAGGATACGAAGGATACATTTTTCGTATCTTTTAATGACTTCATGTATCATGTATAATCCTGAAAGTTTTCATATCTTTTGAATCTGTACGCAAAATGTACAGAAATACAATATTAAACTTTCCGTAACTGACAAAGTTTTTTAAAGGTATTATTTCGTTATGAATACTAAAAAACAACCGTGACAACTAAATAAGCTTCGTACAAACGGTGGTCAGATCTTACAATATTGGTAAACAGCGTTGGTTAGCATTAAAATTGACTAAAAATGTCTTGCTACTGTGTGAACGTTGTAAAGGCCGGTATTCACTATCCTATTTAGTCGCACGATATGTCAAAAAAATCGTGTGTGCTCATAATGTATTACAGTGTGGCTTAAAAATGAATTGAGTGACAGATTTTTTTGACAGTCTGTCCGACTTGCAAATATTTATGAAAATTTTCATAAAATGATAGATTCTATGCGATCAGAGTTGCATGTTCTTGTAAAGTAGCTGAGTCATTTGAGTTTGCATCTTTTTTGTGGGATAGTGTGGCATTGTCAGCAGATTTTGCAGACATTTTTTATGTCGGATAGAATTCCGTCAGATTTTCGTGTGAATGAATCGTACGATTATGTAGGATAGTGAATACCGGCCTTAAGATCATTAATATTTGGCATACGTATAAAAGCTCTGTTCCAGATGCATAACGAAACAGTCCAAACTTGCACAAAGTTACCCAAAAGCGTTCCACATAATAATTTTTGTGCAATTAAGAGAGTAATTGAAAGAGTATTTTTTTTAATTTCCTGTACAAATTTAAGTTCAGACAAGAATAAACAATCAACTGTTTTTTTTTAATTTGAAACTGAAAAATTAATCAGGAAATTTACAAGCAAAAGGAAAAGTTAAGTTTAAAATATATTAGAAAGCAAAATGTAAAATTTTAATGAAAAAATTAAAGTGGTAAATGCATTATTGCATACATATTTCCCTTAATCTTTAACATAAAAGAAAACAAAATATAAAAAATGACAATGATGCAAATGCTTTGGTTTTATAATGTTATGACTTTTAAGCGTCTTAAATCATTAAAATAGATCTTAATTTGAAAAGTAAGCATCATTAGTATTTTAAGAAGTGCAAAAATGGTTTTTTGCGTTACAGCAATTTTGGGTAGTTTTGGCAAATTCAGAGAGTAATTTTCATTTTACTCTCATAAGTCCGAACTTGCCCGAGATCTTGTGGAACACACCTAAGATTAATGCATCTGACAATGGCACCATTGTCAGAAAAATATTTCTATTGGCAACGCCTGCTTACAATATTGTATGATCTGACCACCGTCTGTACGAAGCTATACAAAAATAACATGTATTTTGATCTTAGGTTTTCTAAGTTCTTCTGAGTCTGCTTATTGTTGTGTATGTGTGTTAAGAAGATATTTTAGAAGAAAAATTTATGTAAACTTTTTGATATAATCGCCTTTTTTACACATATGAGTTTGTTTTCATAACATCCAAAGATAGTTACATATAATTAATTTTAAAGTTTGCTTACTGTATTTTTAAAAATTGCATACCTAATATTTATGACTTAAATAAATATAAAAATCAATTTATTTGATATAATTTTCTTTGCAAAATTCATTAAATATGAAATAAAAATGTTAAACGTTAAAAATTGATTTTTAAATTTTTTTTAAAAATTTATCTTTTTGGGAAAAGGTGTATCTTCTTGGAAACGAAAATGTATCTTTCTCGAAATTTCACTGGCAACACTGAGTATAGGAATTGTTTCTTTATCCTTAAATGCACACTGTTGCCAATTGTCTACATACCAGTTCTAGCTAATTTTCTTTATGTTCCAATGTGTGTCCATTCATAAAAGCTCGTTCCTAAGCACACACAAGCATTATGAATAAAAAAAACGTTACTTTGTTTTTAGTTGTTTTTAGTTGTTTTGTTTTATATTCAGTTGGCATTTCAATGCGGTGGGTGATATAGATCAGTATTTTAGTTAAAATCAAATTTTGTATTTTTGTGTTTTCTGTAAAACGAGTATTATCACATTGGAAAAATGTATTTTGCATCTGTTGACAGGTAAGCTATGGCCTGGTTATGTTTAATTTAATAATGTTATGGAATAAATGCAAAATTTTTGAAAGATACTCTCTCGATGTTGCCAAATGTCTACAACATGCATTTGTGACATAAAAAATAATAGACGGTTACAAATTTTTTTGTTTTTTAGTTTATTTACTTTGATTCTAAAAATGCCTTGAAGATAAGGAGACAAATATTTTCTCTCTTTATTTGAGGATAATGATATTTCTGAAGATGAAGAGGATATTGGTGAGGAAAATGAAATTGAGTTTTTTCCGCACAAAAATGTATTGAAAGAATCGGAAGACATTAGTGATGATGGCAAAGAGCTAGGCAATGAAGATATATATGTATTTAGAAGAGCAAATAAGCCAATTGTTATATAAGAATCAGAAGGATAATCCCGCTCCTAGTACCTCAAGTATTCCTTGTGTTGCAGCCTAAAAGGAACCGGTTAAAACTGTCTATGGATATGATAAAACGCAAAAAAGCAATTTTCAATAGCTTGTCTAAAAATAGTCAAGGATTATAACGCCCATATGGGAAGAGTTCGCCTTATGGACAGCTTTTTGTGCAGGTATAAAATTCGAATGAAAAGTCGAAAGTGGTTCATTGGATTACTTTACCATATGACAAATATGGCTGTTATAAATTCAGCGGCATGAAATAACCCCCCAAGAATGAAATCTCAAAAAAAAAAAAAAAATAATAAATAAATAACCCCCCAAAAATTTGTACAGAGAACAACAATAACGATTTTTGAGGGTTACTTAATTTTGTTTACATAATATAACACCCCAAAAAATCATTATGGAATAAAGCTCCAATATATCTTTTGAGGGATTATTTGATTATTTATTTGATTTTTAAATTTATAATGAAAAAGTTTTTGGACGCAAGGATTTTCTCTTCTATGGGATAACAAACAACGGCTTCGCTAACTAAAGCTTCTCTGCGTAGCCAGCCTTCGTTCTGGGGCTAGGCCGATTTTAGGACCTTTAGTAAGCGATCCGGTGTCTGTTATACCATAGAGGAGAAAATCCTTGGGCCCGGCCGAATGTCGATTATGCAGAGAAGCTTTAGTTAGCGAAGCCAGTGTTTGTTATAATATAGAGGAGAAAATCTTATCTATGCAGAGAAGATTTACTTAGCGAAGCAGGTACTTGTTATACCATACAGGAGAAAATCCTTGGGCCCGGCCGAATGTCGATTATGCAGAGAAGCTTTAGTTAGCGAAGCCAGTGTTTGTTATAATATAGAGGAGAAAATCTTATCTATGCAGAGAAGATTTACTTAGCGAAGCAGGTACTTGTTATACCATAGAGGAGAAAATCCTTGGGCCCGGCCGAATGTCGATTATGCAGAGAAGATTTACTTAGCGAAGCAGGTACTTGTTATACCATAGAGGAGAAAATCCTTGCGAACGGCCAAAGGCCGGCTATGCAGTGAAGCTTTAGTTACCGGAGCCGGTGTTTGTTATATCATAGAGGAGCATATCCTTGAGCATGGCCGAAGTCCAAGCCGTGCTTTCTATCCATATACCAAAACTATACAAATAATTGTATTACACATATTGGGGTCTTATATCATTTCAGAAATTGGGGTCTTATTTCATATGAAATAAGCCCTCAAAAATTAGGGTATTACTACATTATTGTTAATTTACTTCAGTGGGGTTTATTTAATTTTCAAAATTGGGGTTTTATTTCATATGAAATAAGGACCCACACTTTGGGGGGTTATTTAATTAATTTTTTGGGGAGTTATTTCATGCAGCCAATAAATACATGGGTACGCTATAAAAGATACAACCCACAAATTACATTGGCAGATTTTATATCATACCTGGCGGAAACATTGTGCTCATTTCCAGCATATGATGAAAACAAACGAGGAAGCCCTCCAACCAGCAGTATACAAAGGAAGATGTATGCAAAAAGACACCAAGGCCCGACACAAGATATTCGGACCGGTGGTATAGGGCATAATCAAAATAGGTGTTCTACTTAAAACAGATGCAAACTTCCAGGCTGCAGTGAATTTTCAAGGACTGAGTGCACTAAAAGTATGGTTGATTTGCGCCAGAACAAAAATCGCAACTGCTTTGCATTGTTTCATAAATAGAAACAATTTTCTAAACACCTGTATATAAGATAAATATGTACATGACTATTGTTTATTCCTTACCAATTTAAGTACCAAACGCATATTGTTGCCAAAAGTCTACATACCGTTTTTTACGAAATAATCACTCAAAACTATATTCAAAATTTTTTTTATTATTTTTTACGTAATCTACGGCTAAGTTTCTATTAAAAATCATTTTTTTCAGTCCAAAAGAAAAAATCATGCATTTAAGGGTTATTTAGGCAACTTGTAGTTCTCTTTAATTGTATTACCCAATTTCGAAATAAAACAATTTACAAACATCATAAATAAAATAATTTTATTAACCTAAAAAGTATTAACAAAGACTCTACACCACAATTTTCACCTCCTCTTACTTTTTCTAATATATTTTAAGCCCTGTTCCTTTAACGTAAACGGTGGATAAGGTTGGGTCAAACAAAAGTATAGACCCTTAGCCGTTTTAGGATATGTTATACCCAGATCTAGAATATTCGTATAATCACATTTTTGCTCTCTAAATTGCATCCAACGTTCACATTTTACCGCAGGTATCTGAACTTCCTCTACCATAGCTTCCATAAAGAGCAGGAAAGGATACATATGACTACATATAGAAGTATTACAGCCAGGCTGAAGACGTCTCTTAGGAAAGTAACCAATACCATTGGGATATATGTCTATAGTGCCCATGGGTCTGCGTACACCAAAAACATTTCCTTCACCATGTATGACCACCACACGAGAGGACACATTGCGGCGCACATATAAATCACTTGAACCACAGATATACGAACAAGGATCGATGGCTATGAGTTGACCGATAACGGAAATCTGTTTGTAGTTGGTAAAATATTCCTCAGAATATAGGGAAATGCCCAAAGCTGCCACATTGGCTCCGACTGAGTGACCGGCCACCGTCAAGTCTTGGGGATCTATACCATTTTCGGTTAAAACTGATAGAATTTTTGAAACGAAATAGCCCTGCAGACTTAAATGGTGTCGCAGAGCATAGTAAAGCTGTTGTATATCCTTGGCAAAGTTGACTATAATCACATTAAGATCACGTCTTCTCGATTGCATCATGTGTAGATGAGACTGAATGCTAAAATAACTATCGGCCGTAAAGAAACCGTTGATGTACAATAAAGTTTTGCGCCTGGGATTGATATCGAAATCCCTTAGCTCCGACAAGGAGCGTATGGGCAATTCCACAGTTTGATTGTTTAGAGTCAAGACGTGAATTGTGGTATCACTGGGATTTATGCCATCAAACAGAGACATGACACCCTCATCAACGGGAGCCTCACCTGGAAAAAGTTCAATATGATATAGTTTATTATGTTTTCTTTACAAATCCTCCCAAACTTACAAAATGCCTTCCATCCCTGGGCAAAACTCTCCGTCAGTATTTCAAGGTTCTCCTGTTGAATCTTTTCAATCGATAAGCTGCTGGCTGTTACAACGATCGTTGTAAAATAAATTAAAATTTTACATTTTTTCAACATATTTGAGAGTGAATTTTGCTCTTTGATCTCTGTGTACGAATTTATTCAGTTGTATTAAAGTCGTTTTCTATTTAATTTGTCTTTAAACATCTATATATTAAATGCTGTAGATTGTTGGATTTTTGCCGCTTAAATGTCTTTTGATTTTATGAATTGTTATCATGATTTCGTGATAAAAATCAGATTAATAAATAGTTTCATTCGAAATACATATTTTATTGAGTTATTAAAAATGTTCCGGTTTGATTAAGAGAATAACAGCAAAACAGATGTATTGAATTAATTGTTATTTTTTTTTTGTATTCTTTGCTACAGATTTATCAGTGGATGTTGAAATAAATGATAATGCAGAAAATAAGCCGACTGAATTAAATCACTTTTTTTTTTATTAAAATTTCTCACCGTGAAGTGTTAAAACTAAAACTGTAATAAAAAATTTTACGTGGTGGAAAAGAAAAATCGAAAATATTATAAACTTTTTATAAATAATCCCATAGTGAAATATTTACGACTTTGAACGGGTGATTGGGCTAGTCCGACGATAAAACTCCCTACCATTTGCGGTTATAAGCAAAATGAGTTTCAAAAGGTGACCTTTTTTTGATATCATATTTAGATGTCATCAATGGGATGATACATCGCCATCACGAATAAGAGTCTCTTTAATAAAACATGTCATCAGTGCGATGACTCAGTAACAAAGTATAAAATACTCATTAGGCTCAACTTAATTATGGCAAACTGTCATTCAATTGAGTCATTTGGATTGACATAAGTCAAAGTGACGGAATTATTATTATTATTTACTTACTTACCAGTTACTCATGTTTGTTTCACTTTTGTTGTGTTCCGCAATTCGTTTACAGAAGAACTCTCAATTATAAGACACCAGCAGCATGCTCGTTATGGTTATCGTAATCATTCCACGAATACTTTGAAAATATTATGTATTTAACAAAATAATTTAAAAAAATAGAATATGGGAATTTTTACTTCTTATTTTACTTTTTAAACATGAAAATAATGCTAATAATACACAATATTTGACATTGCATTGATGTCACTGTAGCCATAGCATCGATGACACATAAAATATGACAAAATTTTGTGATGACGTTCGTCATTGGATTGATGTCACTTTTTGCCTCATTGATGTCATTTGTAATAACATTGATGTCACAATTCTGATGGTAGGGCATTATCAATATAAAGATGCATGTTTCTATGAGTGTATCATGTGCAACGAATTATAAGTGACTAGTTTTAATAAGCCTCGTCCTTGAGTCTTTTTAAAGTATCTTCAAAATTGAGACCTTTTTATAAAAGTCAAGCAGTCAAACGGACGTGCGGACATTTTATGATCGACCCAAAAAGTAATTCTGAGTGAAGGGTTACACTTTAAATAAATTCTGTGGATATTATCAAAATCCCTAACTTCAAAATCCCGAATTGTCAAAACCCCGATTTGTGTAACTCCTAAGTTTAATAATTCTGAATTTCAAAATCCCGAACCTTATAATCGCGAACTTTGAAGTGCTAAATTTAGAAACGCCGATATTAAATCCTGAACTAAGAAGCTTTAGTAAGCAGATTCGGTGATTGATAAACCATTGAGGAGAAAATCGTTGTGCTCGACCGAAGGTCGTCTATAAGCTTAAATAAGTAAAGACGGTGTTTGATATACCATAGACTAGAAAATCCTTGCACCAGGCCGAAGGCCAAACCGTGCTATCTCTCACTCGATTTTTAAAACCAAAATTGCACAATTATTCAGGAATTTGAAATTCGGTATTTGTTAATTCAGGATAATGAAATTTGGGATTTTGGAATTTGAGATTTTAAGTTTCGGCCATGTGATCCCAACCCTAAAGTCTGTCAGCAACATTTTATTAGTTTACAAATTTTAGCTCAAACGCATACAGTGCTTTCAATGTATCAACAAACTGCCTTTACTTAATCTCCACATAAATTTATTAGACTGATAAACTGTGCGTTAACGATTTTGGTTTTCTCAATGTAGCGGCAAAAACATTATTTTCCGGTGGCAATACCTCTAAAGTCAGCTGATTTAATTTATATGTACGGCAAATAAACAATTGGCAAATGAGGGCGTGTAAGCTTAGAGACAGCATAGAAGCAAATGAGACATTAAGAAATCGAAATTTCTTTAATCTGAAGCTTTTCGTTGGGAAAAAGAACATCCCCTATTGAGAAAACGGCCATTAGTGTTTTATTCATCAGTATCATACATTCTTGTCATGAAATTTTTATCAAAATTAATTATCTTAAAAGTTTCTTTTAAAATTTACGATTGTGAAATTTGCAATATTAAAGTCTTGACGGAATTTTTTTTTATTCAAGTTTTAAAAAACTTTTTTAAAAAAAAATTTAACGGAAAAATATTCCCATGTTGAAATTTTTAAATTTAAATTTTTACAAAAACTTCCTCGTAGTAGAATTTTCAGCAAAAATGTTCCATAAATTAAAAATTAACTTAAGCTAAACTTCTGTAAAATGTTCTTTATATAAAATTTTCCTTATATAAAAATTTCTTCAAAATTTTTCTTAAAAGAAAATTCCATCAAAATAATAAAAAAAAGGATATTTTTTGAAAAAAAAAAATTTTTCTAACGAAATTTTTATCCAATTTTTTTAAGAGAATTTTCATTAAAAATTTATTTAAAGGAAAACTTTTATCAAAAATGTTTTTCAAGGAAAAAAAGAAAATTTGGATCAAAAATCTTTTTACCACAATTTTCACTAAACTTGTCTTTACGGAAACTTGTATACAATATATATTTTTGACAAAAAAGTTTTCATTAAAAATTTTCTTTACCAAAATGTAAAAAAATTTGTTAACACTAGAATGCATAACCAACTTTAAACGTTTGTAGCTGCAAAATTAACGCTAATAGAGTATTAAAACTTTGGACCTAGAAAATTTAAGTCTTTTTGTTTGGTTTTATTACTTTTTCTAAAATTCAGGTTGGATATAAGCAAATAGGAGGCCTTTTTTAAAATCAATATATTCAATCATTTAAAAAATTTTTAATTAAGAGATTCTAAATTAAGTTTTTTATGTGCAGGTAAAAATTATAAAAATTTATAGTGGGGTTATGTGTTTGCGTGATATTTTTTTGTCATGCGTTCCACGGTTAATGGAAATTTTTATCACAATTTTGTTCATCAAAAAATTAAAAAAAATGTTTTCATATTTTCTGACGTGTAGAAAAAGTGCTGTTTGTATTTAAATTATTGCAGCCATAAGGTATGCTTCACTTTATAAATGAGAACAGTTTTTATTCCCGTAATCAACAGATGTTTAAACATCTGATCATTAAACACACACATACGCACCTATTCGTACCAAATAGCTCTACGAAATTTTCATTTATATTGAACACTAGAGTTTTCAGATAAGCGAAATTATCCCCAAATCGGGAATTTTTATTTTGAAAACGGGGTTAAACAATTGTTTTGGGTATTGGGGATTTTGGGTTAGAGAGACTTTTAAATTTTGGTTAATTTTTGAATATTTTTTTATTTCTATAAAAATTGTATCTTTGTGCTCATAACGTTACTTAATGGCATCAAAAACAGTGTTGGATATAAAACTTACAATTGCAAAGTTTTTTCATAAATAATGATTTTTAAGGGTAAGAGTGCGACAACAAGTCACACATTATCGTTCTCATCGACCTGTCATTTATTCATTGCCAAAAATCTTTAGTGCCAACCAACATCAAATATTCTAGTTTGAAAATAAAAATCGGCAGCTCTGTGAGATTTTTTTTTGCTACGAATGACAATAAAGCAGTAAACAAAAACATCTGTTTTCAACACTAGAATTTTGTGAAAAATATTTTTTTAACCAATAACACTGTGTTAGTGTTGTGGTTAGGGCTGCCATCCGTACTTTATAATAAGGTATTGTACGGTTTTTCGGATAATTTTGTTTTTATAATTTATGAATAAATATAAAAATAAAGTACGCTAAAATACTTTATTTCGCATGATTTGATTTATCTAGAATTCAAAAGAGATTCAGGTTATTTAAGTCAAGCAAAATGAACGGGATAAAATGTTTTTTTCTAACGGCGATTTGTTGACGAATTTTTATATGATTTATGATAATTTATTTTAATTGCTGTTAAACAGAAACATTAACATGCAAAAGATAATATGGCAACTGTGCAATTGTTAAGCAATAATAATTATTTGCTAAAACTTGCGAAAGCGATAAAATATACTCGACTTGTCGTGCTGAAAAATTTGTTTGCAAATACAAGCGAGTGATAGCGATCGACATCGTGGGACGTTAATATATACGCTTTGAGAAGAGAAATGTTTTTTTTTATATTTTAAAACTTGAATGCAAGAACATTTTTTTTTTACTTTGAGCCAACACTCAGGGGATGCTTCCTACTAATTCAATGCATTGTGTTGGTACTAGGAAAATAGGTTATGAGGAGAAGAGAGAGTAGTACCTGTGGACATTTAATTTGAATTTTTCCAAATTGTTGCCGACTGGGAAGACTTCCGCCGGGAGTCTATTTCACACATACGGCTACTAAATATGCTAAGCCCCTTGGGACAAACCTATTTCCGCTTAACTTTGAAAATACTTTCATCAGTTATAGACATCAATGTTTCATATATTGATATTTTTATATCACAATGGATGAATAAAAAAATTTGTTATTTTTGGGGTTACAAATTATCAATTTTAAAAGACTTCTGAGAACCCTAATTGAGGGAGACACATCGTTGTTGCCCGATGCATTTAAGCCAAGATCTTTATGCTCATTTAGAGCTGTACTAACCCGACAACAACTACAAAAATAACAGCTAAAAAGACAACAACAACAATAACAATAAAAAAATACTGTTTAATGGCTGTTGCCAACAGGTTAATAACGATATTGTACATACGACTTGAGCACAGTTTCGGCACGGGTTTCAAGCGGATGAGTTGTCTCAATTAATTTTTTAACAAAACTAAAAGCGGATTAACTTGAAAGCCCCCCATTTTAACTACCTATAAAAAAAAATTCATCTGTATAAAGTGAACATTATTGGTAATAATAAAAAAGTTAAATACAAATTTTGGTTAATTATCAGAAGAGAAAAAAAAATTAAAAAATACCACAATTGAAGTTAAAAAATCTTGTTATTTTTTATTCAATAATTATAAAAAATTTTAATAAAAAAAGAATTTCAACGAGAACAAAAGAGGAAAAAGTAAATGCCCTTGTAAAACAATATCAAACAAAAGTTAAAAAAAAAATCGAAAAGTAAGAGGGAGAGGAAAAGAGTGTGCAATAGCTCAACTAACCGAAATAAAAAATAAACGGAATTGTTTGTAACAATTTAACCAGAAATTCTTAAAAAAAAATTGCAAAAGAAGCCGTTTAAACGAAAAATTAATTGTGCAAATGTTTTTTTTTTTTGCTAAGTAAAAAAATGTTCCTAGTTCTTAACCAGAGTAGTTCAAACTGGTATTTAAACATTTCATGGTTAAATATTCAAATATTATTTGTTTATAAAATGTATTAACTTTTATTATTGAAATTAAACTTTGAAAGAAATTTCTTACGGTTTAAAGTTTTTAATTGTTATAAAAGTTTAAAGGCTTTCTTTATTTTCGTAAACTTTTTAAAAGTTTCCAGTTTTTTAGATTTTTTTTTTTTTTTTTTGATAGATTCAATAAATAATTTTCACACATTATTTTTAATGTTTTTTAAAATTTTTTTTTTTTTTTTTTTTTTTTTTTTGTTACGTTGTATCGTATCGAATCGAATTGTTTGGTGTTTTATTTTTGTTTGTTTTTAATTGTTAAACAAATATTACTCTCTTGAGTTTCGTTAGTATTTGTATTATTTAATTGCAACTACAATTATTGTATAAGTAGGTACATATCTAAAAAAAAAACAACAAAAAAATAATTCCAAAAAAAAAATAAATATAAACATTATTGAAGATGTTATAAAACCAAAATATCAAGTGAAATGTATGCCACCTTAAACACAAAAGTTATTCAATATCTCTCCCATCCATTCGATCAGTGTAACCCTCACACAGTGGCATAAAATCTAACTAAATGTAACTAACTACAGTATTTAAAAAAAAAATCGAGAATGTATTCTATTTGGGACTACTGGGCAATCATGGAATTACCAGAACAAAATTATGTTATGAGGTTATGATTCATTGTGCCTAATATTATTTAGATCTCTATGAGATTTGTATGTCTTTGAGTGCTTTTAGGTTGGGGGTTAATATGGGTCCCATGGTTAATTTTGGACCTACCAGCAGTACAACATTTTGTCATGACATCCTGTCATAGAAGTTATCGGAAAACTTATTGTCGCCAATTTGTATGACAATACCAAGATTTATATGGAAGTAATTCCATTAAAAGCTATTAGTATTGGAGGTATTGTCAAATATGGACAGTTTCCAATAAAATTTGGTAAGACGCTTTAGATTGCAATCAAATAAGTTTTTGTAAAATGCAATCGAAATATGTACCAACATAATAAGTTGGTTTGCGGGCACAAATAATCTATTCCGGAAAAAAGTTTGGAAGGGGGATATGTGAAATTATTAACAGATACTCACCATTTATAATAGGATTGGTCCTTATGACATTTACAATCTGTGTACCAAATTTCATCAAACACTCTCCTGTACTTTGCGCACAAGGTTTACATGGACAGGCAGACGGTTAGTCGGACGAACGGACATCGTAACTCAGAAACAGAGTAAAGAGGTTACAACATTTAGGTGTCACATACATCAGCACAAACGTATAATATCCTCTCCACTATTGTGGTGTAGGTATAAAAACAAAATAAACATATAGTAAAGATTCCATATTTTCTTTAAATAGTACACGGTCAGATGCTAGTCATGCAGGCGAATTCACTCGTGTACGTGTGCTGGACGTAATATTCGGCGTCATATCTAAATTTTTTGATTTTCCATCTAGCATCGTCGGTGTCACACTTGCAAACACATTTTCACTAATACTACCAAAGCGCTTGATGAGAAATGCATGACCGTCTACAGACCCGTTAAGACCTCTTAAGAAGCTTATTAACGTAGCCATTAAATTTTTCCTTACTGACAGTGTTGTAATATTTTTTTTTACCTTTTAATTTCTGAAAAAAAATTTTTTTGTCGATCAAAAAAACTGGTTAAGTGGGTTAAGGTGAAAAATGGGTTAAGGTTTATTTACTCATTGAGGCAGATTAATACGTTTCCACTAGACCGGTTTGAGTTGCAGGCTTAAAACCAACAAGACCTCATTTTCGAAAAAATTCGAAATCTAAAAAAATTATAAAAGCAAATATTTTTAATAGACAATTAATTTCAGCTTTCTTAAAATACAGCGTGATTTGAATGATCACAAATCACGATGTAAAAGCATGGCTGTTGAATAAGAAGAGTACATAGAAAGATCGCCCATTGGGTAGTGCTTCTTAAGTGGCATACACGCGTCCCGCGCAAGGAGGCTTTCATTTACTTCTAATGTGTTTTTAATTGATTCGGTGTATTTTGACCTAACAGTGTTGGCAAAGAGGTTACCGAAACTATCAGTCCGAATTTGACTAACGGTCTTTGTCAAGTCGTCTTTAAGCGAGCACCGAGTCTATAAATTCACTTAGGCAGCTAAGACACTGATGCAACGCAACACAAGGAACAAATCACATCAGCCTGCCTATAAGGATTTTGTAGAAGCATTTACACTTGCGCAGTCCGACTGATGTAACTAGAAGACCTTTCCTTTCTGCTACAAAATACCAAGAGATAATAACATCCTCATTCTCGAATGACTCATCAACACATCGAATGACTGCATCGATTGTACAACAGTAACAAATGAAAACATCGATCTCATGCAACTAGTTGCTAGATTCGGTCGTGTGAGTTGCAACGATGAAGTTGTCCAAATAAAATTAATCTGCAGCTGGACAGATCAACAATTATCGGTTTTCTTTCGGAGCAATTTAAATGGCATTTCCTTTCACAAAAAAGGTGGTGCGTGTCTCACCTAAAATGCGACAAAAGACATACAAATTTAACGATTTGGACTTTCCTTTCCAACTTGATTTTGCGCTTTTTGCGCTTGCACTGAACCTTGCCGCTGCAAAATTCTTAAAAGCCAGAAAAAATAATTATTTATAATGACACAATAATTTTTAAAACTGCTCTGTCTGGGGAAAGAGGCTCGTGCGCCATTGTCATTATTTTTATGAGCCGTCCTTGTTCGCTTGCCCTCGAGAGTTTACCGTTCCGTCAGCATTAGTGAATAGTTTGTACCACGTTAAAGTTTTTCACGATTCAACATTTACAATTCGCTTTACTCTTACTCATCGTTATAAATTTATATGATAAACTAAATATAAATTTAAGTTTAGTTCAACTAAACCGGCCTTTAAATCTTCACTTTTTTATTAGCCATTAATCGGTTTAAAACTCCTTGAAGGTACTTCATAGATATAATACTTTGTGGGGAGCTACAAACGGAGTGACAAAATAAATATTTCTCCATGTTTCTTAACTTAATCTCTCTTTACCTTTGAAGTTTCAACTCTAATTAAAATAAAAGATTGTAACACAAATATTTATTTAAAGTTTAAACAATTTTTTCCCCAATCTTTTAATAAAACCCCTCACTGTGCCTTTTTACTCTCACCAAACTCTTTTTTTAATCTCTCTAAATCATAAACACTTTTAAATCAATAATAAAACGAGAGATACATATGTACATAAATAAATAGATTTTTATACACTTTATTTTCAGCTGAAGCCATTCATAGACAAACTTGTGCTTCAACTACTCGATAAAAAAAAACTATAGAAAACCTAACTAAAACAGAGAGTAAGTAGTGCAGTGGCTTCAGTATGCGTTAACATTAATCCAGCGTTGCCACTTTCTGAATACTTATTTAAAATAATTTACATATTTGCAAATATTTGTGTTTCACTTTTGCTTAATGTCTACAAAACGTGTAAAAGTTCTATGTTTGGCTGTGCCGAATCTTTGATACCCTCTACCATGAGTAGAAATACAAAAGGAATGGGATTTATATATTGAATTAAAGAGACCGATCATCACAAAGATTTATGATTTGATCATTGGTATATAACAGCCATACCTAAACAAGAGCGGAACGCGTTTTCTAGCTGTCAAAAATCCTCATGCCCATACAGTTTGTATGAAGCATCCCTAAATAGCGCGGCGTCAACGCTTTGCAATTGGAAAATCCGATTTTGACAGCGCGTTTAAATAAGCAGGGTTGTTATATTTGTGGTTTTTACAGCCCTGTTTTAATCTTTTGATAATAAATAATGGCAAATTAGCTGATTTTTGGTCAAACTAGCGGTTTTAATTCCATTTATTCTTTCTTTTATGAGGGTTTTAGTAAGCACGAACGTTAACACTACTGTTTGTGACACAACGTCGCACAGTGGCGCCCGTAGAGCAAGCGAGGTTGCAAAAATCAAAATTTTCATGAATGCCGACGAAGTTTTGAATAAACCCATGTTATAGGAAACTTTTCAACGATTTCAAATATGCCACTCTTAATAATATCACATTTTTAGTTTAGAAGATATAACCGTTCAAAGTTGACCGACTTTCGGTTTTCAAAAAAACACACAATTTTTAGTCAATTTGTTGCGATTTCAGGTGTAATATCACGAAAAATAGGTAACGAATCGCCTTATTTTTTATTTGTATTGATTGATGTATTTATTAAATGTATAATGATAAAAAAAAATTAACTGTTTGCTTTGTGTTTCTCCTGGTAAATCACTATTTAAAAACTATCCGTTTTTTCACTATTTTTCAACTTTGACGGAAAATAAAAAAAAACTATATTTTTCTATATTTGCCATATTTGCAAAACCTGTTCTTTGATTATTTCTTTACATAATTCAAAAGGTTTTATCTGCCCGTACGTGCCCGTTTGGCTTCTAGAGGTAAAAAAGTTTAAAAAGACATGGTTGCAGAAATTGTATGGCGTCCATCCCTTATATGTTTTGACTGACAGTAGTTTGATCTAATAGTTATTATATTAGCAGGTACGTACCTCACATAAACAATACTTTGGCGTACAAATGGTCAGGAACAATATTGACTTATGGTCCCTACAGGTAGGCACAAATCTTATTTGGACACGTGCATAATATCAAAATTGCATTATTCAGCATAAATCCATATGTATGCAGGGAACAGGTAAATTTTTAGGCATGGTAGCATAAGCCTATATATTGCAAAATAAGCATAATGCCTGGATTAGTCTACGCCTGAAAGTTGGCGCAACAATTACTGAAACCATTTAACAATTTAAGTACTGAAAACATGGCGTTGTACAATTTAAAATTATTTGAACTGTTTAGAAAGTCAACCACACCAAAGTTTTTCACGGAAGTGAAAATTCTTCCTGAGAAGTTGACATTGATCAGCAAATGAGGCTGCGATGGATCATCCGGACAAAGCGTTTATAAGCAAAGGATATCTCCCGATGACGCTACAATATCGGACGGAAATATGTTTATGGCATCTGTTGTTCCTTTGCGGCTAAAATCGGATGATTCCCTACACTGGAAAAATCCACGTCCGTCATCAGGGCATTATTGCCGACCAATAATGTTTCAGTTTGCAAGGGAATCGGCAGAACTCATAAGGACTACGGTGAAGGACATTAAAGAACAAATAAGCAAGATTAAGCCTACAAAGCTGCAAATTGGAGAAGGAAAATATATTGAATGCAATTACGAGTTCCACCTGACCATGGTTGACGGAAAAGTCGTAAACGAACTGACAGGAACAACCTCAACAATGTCATGCCCGATTTGCAAAAAGAGTCAGAAGAACTTTTTTCAATTCAATTCAATTTATTTCATATATAATATGTTACATCTCAATTTTATATAATTAGTTGTAAAGAGTTTAAGATTAGTATCTTTTTCTGCTTAATTATAACATATTTCAATTAGTTATCATATACATATATATAGACAGAATTATATTGGAGGTAAAAATTTAGCAAAAACCTATTTAAACCCCTTTTTTCGTTTTATTTTTATATTTTTTTTATCGATTTTATATTATTATTTGTCAGAAGAACTTTGGTAATTTAAACGATTCTACAAATGAGGAGAATTACGAATATGGAATGTCACCATTGCACGCAAGGATAAGGTGTATGGAATTCTTGCTAAAACTGGCATATACCCTACCACAAGAGGTGGAAAACTTCGATGAAAATACATCAATAAAGGATAAGGAAAAGATCAGAAAGAAGCAAATACAGGATGCTTTTTTTAAACAAGTTGGACTAAAAGTAGACTGTCCCAAGCACGGATACGGTAACTCAAACGATGGAAACACTTCTAGGAGATTTTTTGAAAATGATGAGGCAGTAACTAGAATCATTGGAATTGACAATCAAATCGTGAAAAGATTGGGAACGATCTTGGATGTTTTAAACTGCAAAGAAAATGTCAATTCTACAAAATATGGAGAATATGCGTCGAAAACTGCATCTCTTTTAGCAGAAATGTATCCACAGAAGAAGTTGACCCCGACCATCCATAAAATATTGGCGCATGGTAAAGATATAATTGAGTACCAGTCTTTGCCAATTGGAGAGCTTTCTGAAGAAGCACAGGAGTCTCTTAACAAATTTTATAAAAAATATAGATTGCAGAACACATTCAAAGCATCAAGGGTGAGGCAAAATGAGGACCTCTTCAACATGTTGGCAGCATCTTCCGATCCACTTATTTCTTCCCTGCGGCATGTGAAGTCACGAATAGAGTTACAAAATAATTATAGTTTAGAAATGGTTAGTCTTTTAGATATACCTTCTCTTACGAATTGTGATGAATATTTTACAGAAAATTGAAAAAATAAATTTAAAAAAAAAAATAATTTTTTTTTTAATTTGTTGGGTAATAATTTAAAACATAAAACCCTTAAGAAAAAAAATAAAAACAATCTAAAAATGTAAAAAAAATTTTTTTTAGTTACCATAAAATTGATTTTTCTACTAATTTTAACTTTGATAACCCATAAGTAGGCCCCTACAAAGCGTAGCACCCTTTCCAAACGCTCATTTCATAGGCTGAACAGTTATCTATCATATGCTGTTTAAACTGTTCATTTATCTTATTCGGTTCAAAAGATATGATTTTTGCAACGAAAAAACTCAAATGGCGCCACTGTGCGTCGACGCTCTTGTTTAGGTATGGCATATCAGCGTAAAGGCTACGCGGAAGAAAACGTTCCGCCTTCCGCTCTTATTTAGGTACGGCTGTAAAGCTCCATTAGTTTTAAGCGTATTAAATGAGAAATTATGAAACGATCTTTACGGAATTTGGCGGTGTGATTTCTAATCTTATAAATGGACCATAACTGATTCGTGTCGGTTTTAGGCGTAATGAAGTGTTTTCCTACAGAGGAGTTTATATGCGGTCTGCAGTAAATTATGGACCGATATGGCAGTGGGATTTTTGGTCAAAGAAAACGAGAGAAATAGCCCTAGAGGAAAGCGAACTGACACCAAAGAGTATTATTTCAATAAAACAAGTCCTAGAACTAATTTTAAGAACCAAATTTTAGAAAGCTCAAAAAAAATGTGTTACATTACCGGTGAATACTGTACTGTAATTCATTACTCTTTCTACCATTTTGTTCTTCATAAACCTGTTAAAAGATTGGTTCTCCTTACACTAGCCATGAGTTCTATTTTCACAAATCCCAGGACCAGTTTGCTGGAACAATTGACACCAATTTCCCGCAGGGAGTTCACAACCTTTTGGCAACTACATCAAGATGTTTTTGTGAATATTAAAAAGTTTTAATATTTAAACAAACTTGCTTCATACTTTTCATACATATGTTTGTGTAACTGTTTGTGTAGTTTAGTTGAACCGTAATTTAGGAATCCGGAATTTTTTGTGATGCAACAAATTTCTGCAGTAGTCGAATAGTTGTAACAACTTTTTCAATATTAAATTCGGTGATTCACAAGGCAGTCATAAAGTTGTAAAGTCATATGTCTTAAAATAGGACATCATGAATCAACTAATTGTGTAATTTCATAATGGTTTTGAATAATTTTTTGTTTCACTAGTGGCAACACTGCATTAATATCAATAAAGATTTTTTAAACCAAGTAATTTAAAATAAATACTCTTTTCCCCCTCTGGCTCCCTCTCTTTAATTTAAACTTAATTCAATGTTTTTTTTTTTTTAATTTCTCATGTTTTATGTAGAGAAGTTTACAGAGAGAAATACTGTAAAATAATCACTATACCATATACAATTTTAAACTATTGTTTAATAAATTAACAAAAAAATAAAAAGCCGTTAATACATCGATAGGATGATTGCGTCGTTTTGCGTTTTATTACATGTTTAAAAACAACTACAACAACATTAATAAAAAAATAATAACAACAAAAAGCGGTATTAGTGGCAACAAAAAAAAATAATAATAATTTCGTCTGGCTTATACGTGTTTTTTTTTTTTGGCTAAAAATTAGTTTGAAATTAAAAAAATTTGAAAATTGTACAAAAAGGAAAGCACAATAATTTTGAATAATTTGAACGATCTGCTTGATTGCATTTTGAAAAGTATTTTTGTTTTGTGTCTTAAGTTTTTTAATTTTTGTGATTCAACCGAGTAGATGTTAATTACTAAAAAATTTTATAATTTTTGTGGTTTTTCTTAATAATTGGTTTTATTTCTAAAAATATTATTTAAACACAATTTCGAATATAAAGGTAAGATTTTGTTTACATTGCATATAATATTGTTTTTATAAAATGTTGTGGTTTAAAAATATACCTGTGGTTTGCACATGTGAGTGCAAGTTCGAAAAACTCTATACACTTACACTTTTTTCACTAATCTACACATACACTTCTTCTGCCTTCCGCTAATCCGCTATTTCTTCGATTTTTGTTGATAATACGTATACTTTTCTGCAAGAAAGTACTTGCATGTGTAAAGACCAGTTAAGTTTAATGCAATTTACAAGTTTTTTAAATTTTATTGCTCATAAATTTATATTTTAAAAAATTCTGTAAAATACAAATGTACTAGTTACCCAGTCAGCATTTTTTGAAATTATTGATCACATTCGAGTCTTTTTTGACTCCTCTGCGCAATTGAAATAATTATTTATGCGCTCGTTTTTTAGTCGAAAATTAATTCAGGAGAATATGGTACCGCACCCGCGACTCTTCTGAAAGAGTCTTTTATGTCTCGCGTTTCTGATCAATTACGACTCAGAGACAGTTTGTGCTAGTACTAACAATCAAATGCGAAACCTTTTCGAGGCATTTTTTAGCCACCCGCGACTCATCTGAAAGACTCTTTTATGACTCGCGTTTCTGTTCAATTACAACTCATTTACAAGACAGTTTCCTAGTATCCTTCAGAAATAAGACATGTCCTGGAATTATATGTCACACTGGATTTTTTAAACCTCATAAATTGGGGCAAAATATCCCATCGGTAGTTTTTCTATGACAACAATATTTTCTATGAGAATATATTCTGAATCAGAAGCCCTAAAGTCTCCAAGATCAGAGTCAATTAAATTAATTATCGCAGAGATTTCTTCTTCCTGCAGTCTACCATTAGATTTTTTGGTATTGGCTTACAGATGTATACCAAAGGGATAGTATATCCCATTTATGGGGCCAAACAAAACCAGTGGGAGCTATTACCACAAATGGGAGAAAACCTAAAAAATCTAATATTTAGAGCATATTGTTGCTTACTCGCTTTTATTATTTGCACAAAATAACATAAAAAGGAAAAATACTTATTCACACTGAAAAATTGGAAACCACGCGCGCATCCAATAGAGGTTGCCGCCAAATAATTGTAATCGAAAACAGTGTACGCACTTAGCACTCTCGAAACAGATACCAATGGGACATTATTTGATTAAAATAGAGCGTAAATTGTATATTTGACGATTTTTTTTTTAACTTTAGCCACGAATGCATGATCCCCATGGTAGTAAAAGGGATAAGGTGGATTCATTCATGCATTCCGAACAATATTTTTGTCCGGAAAACATTTTTTTTACTGCGTTCTGCAGAACTATTCACCCATTTCGGAAATTTTGTCCGAAAAAACAAAGCTACCATCTAACTTACAGATGTAAACAATTATGAAAAATGGCAGCACAACCAGTAAACCACTTTTATTGAATTGTTTTTTAAAAGTGTGTTAAAGGTTAGGTTAGGTTAAGAAGGGTTATGCGCCCAAGGGCGCAACTCCACTCGGAGACCAATGAGGTCCATTGTGAATCCCTTCAGTAGAGGAGAAAAAAGTAAAAAGAGAAAAAAGAGAAGAAAAGAAGAATAATAGAGAATAGACCTAAGGTTCGGTATATTTTTAGAAGCGCAGGACAAATTCCCCCCTACGGCCCCCCCAACTGAAACAGCCGTCCTACTTCCCTGACAAACCCCAGCAGATCGGTTGGATTACATCCAGCGATACACCCCAGTTCATCGTGAAACCTAGACCCTAGCCATTTCTCCCTGGGGCCGTGCATCCTAGGACAGTGGCACAGTACATGCTCAACCGTCTCGAGCTCCTCGGCATCTCCGCACAACCTGCAGAAGTCCGGTCTCCCAATGTCCCATTTACCCATAAACGCCCTAACAGAACAATGCCCCGTCAGGAACCCTATCAGAGTCCTGAGACTACTCCTATCCAGTCCTAATAGAACCCTGGTTGCACCTGCGTCCAATCCGGGCCATAAGGCCCTTTACACCCTGCAATCCGTTCTATCCCTCCAGGACCGGTTAACGGCATCACGAAATCTTTCCCGCAACACCCCATAGTAGTGACATAAGGGGGGTTTTACCCCTCTGTCCCTTACCTCTAAGTCCAGATTCGAACCCCCTCTCGCGAGTTCGTCCGCCACCTCGTTGCCATCCACCTTGCAGTGTCCTGGTACCCAACACAGCCTTATTGTGAATGCCAACATGAGCTCTCTCAGAGCATTCCTACACCGAGCAACCAGGCACGATCGCACCGTGTGATTTGTCAATGCCCTTAGCGCAGCCTGACTATCGACGTAGATTGTCACAACAGATCCCCCCACGATGTGATCCAGTATCACTTCCGTAGCCCTCCAGATCGCTAGGATCTCAGCCTGGAAGACACTGCACTCATCCGGGAGTCTGAATGACCTTTTCACGTCAGTGTCAGCAATAAAAACACCAGCACCAGTGCCAGTGTCCATCTTGGACCCGTCCGTATATACTGCCCACCCCTCAAACAGTCCGTTGGATCCACGCCAAACCTCCCTATCCGGGAACTCCACCGGTGGTGTTACACCGAAGTCCAAGGTCATACTCCTATGATCCGAGATTCCCCCCGGAACCCTTTCCTGATCAAGCAGACCCAATTGTTAAAGAAAATGGACAAAAAAAGGAAAGTGATATTGTTATTTTGAATTATATTTATTTTTTAATTTAGTTATTCAGTAAAAAAACAATTGTTGTAATATAAATATAAAAAAATTATATAATGTAGCAACTCAATTCAACTTTTATGTACAAATTGAAAAAACGGTGGCATCTCAGTTCAATTTGTTCTGAACAAGAATTAAAATTAAACCAATTCCAGAAAAAACTTGCCGAACAAAATAAGATCTCTCTCTCTCAAAAGTAAGATGTCAAACTCAATATAAAAAAAATTTTGTCCGGACAAAAATATTGTTCGGAACGCATGGGTGAAATGAGCTTTACATTTCCAACCAAGGCGAACTCATTTTTCAGGTGGCGTTGTTAAGCAGCTGTGCTAATTTTTTTTCTTTCTTAGAGAGAGAAATGTCAAATGTTGCTTGGGCAATAGACATATCGATCAACGAAAGCAACAAAAAATACATTGTTGTGTTTTTGGTGTTGTTAATTGTTTTAGTATCGACACCACTTTTTACATGAATTGCCCTTGTTTCAAACAAAAACAAAATTTTGAAATTAGTTCAAGAAAATTTTCTTCAGATATCGAACTGCCATTTTTTTTTAAATTTCTCACATTTTACTATTTCTATAAAATTTACTTAAACAAATTTATAATTAACAAATTACATACTAGTGATGTTACGAATATCAATTTTTAATATTCGCGAATACTAATACTAAATAATCGCATTCGGCGAATATTTAAAAAATCTACCGTTTGCGTCGATATTAAAGGCCGAGCCACATAGAGTCCTTTGTACTTTATTTGACGCTTTTTTCAACTGACACTAACGGAAAAAAAGAGGAGGGGCCGCGACAATTTTATTTATTTTATTTTGTATTTTATTTTTGCTGACACACAACACAAATCAAAGCAAACAAAAAACAAACTGATAGCTTTCAATAACTTAACGTACGTTAAAAGTTGCCCAACTTTAGTACTTTGCTTTAACGGAGACGCACGATATGGGAAAAAGCTCATAAGAAAACCTGTATATCAACTTGGTAAAAAAATTAGTTGTATAAAGTACAAAGGATTATATATGACTCGGCCTTCAAATGTAAAAAACTGTCACACAACTAATTTCTTTAACTTCATTATGACATTTCGATGACGGAATTTGAAATTATCAACTTCGAACCTGGGGCACTCACTACTGAACATTTTTTAATTTTAATTTTTATTTTTTAGAGGCCATAAGGATCTTTTGTGCAACCGAAGTGTTCACTGAAGTAGATTAATTCTACAAATGAAGCCAATTATCCTACACGGTGAGAGATTTTATACTTCAGCTGAAGTCAATATGATAACTCGAAGGAACTTCATTCTCATTGCATACTTAGGGCCCAAACATAATTGTCATAACCTGGCTTAGGAAACTGTTCAAATATATCTTAATCATATGTTTCAAACCATATTGAACTTAAGGAAACTTTTTGCTTTTATGAAACTGTAATTTGCTTAAGCACAGTACGAAACTGATCACACATTCCGTACAAAATCAGATGTTTTTTTATTCTGTTTTTGTTTTTTGTTTTTAATGCATTTGAGAGCCTTTTCGTTCATTTTTGACAGTAGCTTAAGCTAGCTCATGCCTATTCTGGTTGAACCTTTATAACGGGTGATTCATCGTGAGGTTTGCTTTATAATGTACAATAGAACACAAAAGCTTGGAAGTAAACTTAAAATTTATATTATCGTTACGTCTGAGGAGGTCCATTCGGAAGCTCCAATTATGGGCGACTCGTTCGAGCATAGCGACTGGTACCTCGCGATAGGGATGGGCAGTAAATATCGATATATCAAAATATCAATATTTAAAAAATTATAATCGATATATATCGCCGATATTAAAAATACCCATATATCGATACATCAATATTTATCTACGACTATCGAATTCGATATTTTTAAGATCTCTTTATAATAAAATTCAACATTTTAACCGTTGCTCAACTGCCTACAATACTGTTGTTTTTTAAGAATTGCATCATATGTTTTTTAACTAATATTAAGACAATAGCGGCGCTTTTGCATTGTACATTTTCATAGATTACACAGTTCAGTTTTGTCTCGGGTTTCTAAGAGATGACAACAAAAGTACAAGCGCGGAAAAAATATTCTGGAAAGGGTTCCTAGAATTATGCAAATAATCGTCATAATTATGGTGTATTAGCAGCAATGGACTCATGAAAGTTTGAATGTTACTAATAAAAAAATATTTAGTTTTTTTTTTATTTGAGCATGTTCTTATATTAAAAATAAAATATTACACAGTTTACTTGTAAAAAATTTCTCACAAGTTTCGTTTACCGGCAGTTTATAATCCAGCATTATATAATCCCAATATTTTTTTAATTTTTTTTTTTTAGATTTCATATGGCGAATAAATAAATTTTTTTTTGTATTCTTTACTTTTTTTCGATATTTTTTATTGTAAAATTAACTGCCGGTCCCTCGATTTCAAACGAAAACTTCGTTCGCATAACTTACCTTAAAAACTAAATTTTAAAATTGCTTTTTGCTTTAAGTAGGTATAAGTTAAGCGAGTGAAAGTTTCGTTCGAAATCGAGGGACAGGCAGTTAATTTGAAATTAAAAGAAACAATAAAAACTTAGAATGGAATTACATGTAATATGTTTGTAGATATGTAAATATGTATTGACATAGGTATATTAAGTTTTTAAATTTGATAATAATTTCAGCTTAATACGTTGGATACATCGATATTTTTAATTAATAAATATCGATACTCTTTTTTTGCCCGTCCCTACCTCGCGAATAACACGAGTAATATTGGCTTCCAATGCATCAATCGTAGCTGGGTTATTCCTGAAGACCTTACACTTTTCATATCCGTAGGGGAAAAGGTCTTAAGGTGTGATATCGCACGATCTAGGCGGCCAAATTACCATAGCAAAACGTGAAATTAAGTGCTCACCAAAATGATTTCTCAACAAGGTCATTGTTTCAAGCGCTGTATGGCTCGTAGCGCCGTTTTGTTGAAACCAGAGCTCACCCAGACCATTCGCTTAAATTTCAGGAAGCTCATAGTCCATTTACATGGTGCGAAGACGGTTACCATTGACGGTAACATTCTGATTTTCTTAATTTTTAAAGAAATATGGGCCAATGATTATACCAGCATCTAAACCACACCATACCGTTGTTTTTAATGGATGTTATGGTAGCTCCTGGTACTCTTCGGGTTGCTCATCACCCCAGATACGACAATTTTGCTTACAAACGGATCCATTGAACCAGAATGTACTTCATCACTAAATAAAATTTCACGGTAAAAAAATTTCTCACAGAACGCTGATTTTCGTCGGTAGTTTTCTTACAAATTTAATTAAGGTTCTTTCTTTATTTTTCTTAACTTTGTTTGGCACAGTGTTTAATAATGGATATCTTCAGCTTGTTTAGCTTGTCACCCTTAATTATTGCATAATATGCAGAAAGAAAAGATAATATTTTTTGTTTCATTTTATGTTACATATTTTTTTTTTTTTTTGATACGTATGAATACGATTTTTCTAATATAACCGAATATTCACCGATACGAATATTCGTAACATCTCTAATACCTTCATATACATATGTATCTTCAAAATTTTATTTATTTACTACGTATTTTATTTACCACTTAATTAATGTTTGTTTATATAGTTACTGAGAAAAAAATTAATATAAAAAAGAAGAAAAAAATACTTAATGAGTTGTGAATATCGAGTCTCAAGAGATCGTTTTGTTCGGCTACTCATTTCAGTTACTGCATTATACGAGTACTTAATTAAAAACGAATTTTTGCTTAAAATAATTTATGGTTTTACTACTGCTGCGATAATAAAGTTTATATTAAATTAAGATTATAAAAATTAAGTGCTACTTTATTTATAAAACAAAATGGAAATCAGGTACTTACCATAAAAATAAACACATTTAAATTCTGTCAAAAATCCTTAATAAATAACACAAAACGATGATGCTCGGTTTCAATTAAGCAAATTTTTTCCAGAACTTATTGTTAAGTTTATTTATACTGCGTTTATACGCACAGCTTATTCGCAAATAATTATATTGCAAGTAGAGAAAATTGCCGCATAAACAGTGAATTAAATTTTTATTTGCGAATAGCTAACTCATAATAAAAATGAAAGCTAGCGCAGATTTCCAGTAATGAAATGGCAAAATATGTAAAAAAAACAATCAAATTGGAAAATTTAAAAGAAATAATGATGATTTGATAAAAGAAAAAAATAAAAAGATGCGCAAACGCCCTAAAGAGTACCAATCCCTAGATTTGCTACAATTTTCTTTCGCATCGCAATAGAGAGTAGCCCCCCTGATTAACGACACAATTTGCAATAAAGATTTAAACATTGCCACACTTTTAACCGTTTTAAGTTTTTATTTCGATGTGGCTCATCCATTTGACAACAAATTTGAAATTAACTAAAAATTGTGCAAATAAAATATACAAATACATAATAATGTTTGTTTTTTTTTAATTTTTGACTTAAAAAAATAAAAAGGTTTTTTTAAATACAGTGATACTAAATGATTAAATATTTCATCTGGCATCACAAAAATAAGAATATACCGTAACAAAAGTGACATACAAACAGTAATTTAGTTAGTCTCAATTTACACGTTTCATCTTTTGATGCTCAACTTCTTTTCAATTCAATTTTGAAGATGACATTACGTTCACACGCAGCAACCGGTTTCAACTTTTTTTGCTTCAAAACAACAACACTTTTATTCAAAGCGAACCAAAGAGAAAACAAATTTACATGCAGCCATTGTTGTACATATACCTACGAATGAGAACACAAAGCGTACTGCCGGAGTACAGGCATCTCCGTACCAACCCCTTTTCTTCTTGCTACCCTCTCTTTAAAACACAAGAGTTGAGCATCAAAAGATGAAACGTGTGAATGTAGACTTAATCGCAAGTAATTTTTATTTACGAATAGGCTACGTATTAACGTAGTAATAGAGAAAATGCATTTTTATAGTAACAAAAAGCGAGTTAAAATTAACCTTTTTTGTCTACCAGCATAATTAAACTAAGTTTTTTAACAAATACCAAATGACAAGTGTTTATCAGAATATAAAGGGTCCGCCAAATAACTTTTTTTTTTGAAAATGCTATAAGAAAAAACTACTGAATATTTTCTCAAATTTCTTTTTTTATTTGAAAGTACAATCCTTCCGGTTAATAATGGAAAATAATTTCATTCAAATGGCGTCATACCAAGGTCTTTATGCAAAATTCGTCTCAATGATGTCTCCGAAATGTTCAATTGTTGAGAACGACGGTTAATTGACTTTCTGCCACAGCAGCAATATTCTCGGGTGTACGCACTGTTTTTGCCTATTCACGCTTTAGTTTATCGATTAGGATGCCAGTTTCTTCCACTTTTTTCACAAGATAACGAACATACGGAGCTGACGGTTCTTCTCTTCTTCCAAAATCCGTACGCAATTTTCGCACACATTCTGCAACATTACCATGATTTTCAAAGTAATGTCGCAATATTTCCCAGCGTTGTTCAAGCGTATATACAACATTTCGTTCAGCGGAAGGATAAAACTAATTATCTGTCAAATCAGACATGAGCTAAGTGTTACCATTCACGAAATAAGCACTAGTTGGAAAAAAAACGTTAGATGGCGGACCCTTTACTATAAAAATTACGCAGCAAGCACCTGATTATCTTTGTCAAAAAAGAACAACGCAAACAGAAAAAATTTTGCATTAACCAAAAATAAAATGAGTTTTAACTAAAAATTTAATCAAGTGAATTAAACGTTTAACCAAGTGAATTAAACGTTTACCTGTTACTATTAATTTTGTTAATTTAATAGAATAAATTAAACTTTCAATTCACATGATTAAACGTTTAATTCGCTTGATTGAACGTTTAGTTCAATTGATTAAATTTTTAATTAGAACTGATTTTATATTTGATTAGTACTTTATTTGGGGCAAAATTTTTTTCTGTGCAATAGCAGAACAAAGTCCGGTTTATATTTACAAGTATGTTAAATTTGAGAGAAACAGACAATATCATAATGCTCTGGTGTCATTAAGGTGGAGGTCCACAACACGTGTTTTAACGTCAATC
Organism: Pollenia amentaria; assembly: GCA_943735925.1. Lineage (NCBI taxonomy): Eukaryota > Metazoa > Arthropoda > Insecta > Diptera > Polleniidae > Pollenia > Pollenia amentaria. The sequence continues at coordinate 201,129,867 of OX031009.1, read as the reverse complement.
CATTCAGCCATGTCACAGAGTAAAATTCCATTCTGAAACGGAATTAGTTCCGTATTTTAGTGCTTCAGAGAATTAATTACGAAAATGTTTTTCAGAATGAAACCATTTTTGTTTTCATTAACGGAATGGGAGTGTTCTGTCTGTATCTTAAAGGGCAAATAACTATCAAAATATGCTTTCTATCAATAAACAAATATGTTTCCTTTATTTATTTTTCAATAGAAGTATATTTTTAATCTTTAGAGCTTTATTTTACAATTATTTAAAACTCTTAGAAAAACTTTGACAAGAAAACAAAATTTTCGTAATGGATTAATGAAGCATTCATTGCCATATCTCTTTTTTGTCATACTTGTCCTAAATTTACATTACACACAAAACAAAATAAAACAGAGAAGAACATAGTCAAATTTAAAACAATTATATTTGTTAAAGTTTTTTGCCAGCAGTTCCCGCATTTTAATTTAAAAAAATTTAAATTAACAATTTTTTAAACTTTTATCGTTTGTGCTGGTTTTATTATAAAAAAAAAGAAAGAAAAGAAGAAGATTCGGCTGTGCCGAATCTTTGATACCCTCAACCGACATTTGGAATATTTAAGGATTATAAATCTTTATAAAAACGGACGTTTGCGGTTTAGACATATTTTAAATTGTTAACCGACAATCGGAAAGTGTTAGAAATTTGAACTAGCTTGATTAAAATATCATGATTTGTAACAGTTTAAGCCGAACTGAAATGATTTTCAGAACGGAAATTTATATTGGACCCATTGTAAATTATGGATCAATCATACTTAAATTCTGTAGAGTGGTTTCTGGTATTAAAAAACATAAAATAGAATATATTTCAATACAGCAGTGAAATAAGTGTTAGCGTTTACATTGAATTTCAGAAGACTGCCTCATATAGGATCTAAGGTAAATTATGGACCGTATATCACATGGCCATATGAAGTTAATTTGGAACAAATTTTACAGCAATATCTATATCAGCTACGGTTGTAGGAGTATTTCGTTAATTTTCTAGGGTGGGCTTTCTATGGGGCATATAGTAAATTATGGACTGATCTTTGCGAAATTTGACAGTGCGATTTCTAGTTGTATCAAATTGTGAAGTTCCAAATTTTTATTACAATTGTATTATTTATTACGCCTTAAGGCGTACTAAACTGTTTTCCGAGAGTAGGCTTTATATGGGGCCTATAGTAATTTATGCACCGATCATCACAAAATTTACTAGTGTAATTTCTAGTCTTAAAAAACTGCAAGGAAAAAAGTGTTTAATCAATTAAAAAAATGGTTTAAAAGTATTTAAATTTAATTAATGTGATAATTGAATCAATTATTTTTTTAGTTGAAAGAAAATTAAAAATTTAATTTTGATTTAATTAACATTTTAGTTGTTTTGAAATAAATTTTCAATTAAAATTTTAATTAAATAACAAAAAATCTTAATTGATTTTTTTCGTTTTAAAAAAAATAATTTAAACATGTAGAATTGTTGTTGGGAATTGACAATATTTATTTAAATAAATTAACACATTGTTTGAAATGGCAAAGTTTTTTGATCACTTTTTTAAGTAATTTTAATTAACTGCCTGGCCCACAATATCGACAAGAACATTTCTTTCTTATATTTATATTGAAAACAAAAACAAATTTAAATTTTTTATTATTGTTTTCAATATAAAAATGCGAAAGAAATGTTATTGTCGACATTGGGGGCCTGGCAGTAAATATCATTTATTAAAAAAATTTTAAAATTTTTAGTAATCAATATAATCATTTTGGTAATAGGTGTAAAATCAACAACTTGTTTGCTTGATATTATGAATTTGGAATAAATTTGGTGATTGGAGAAATTTAGTAATTTTTTCTGTGTGTTACATACCAAATTTTTTATGATGGCATTATATATTACTATTGTAGGCGTACTTAACTCTTTTCCGGAAGCCGGGTTTATATAGAGCCCAGGGTAAATTATGGTCCGATCTTCATGAAATTTAACACTATATTTTCAGTCATATAAGATAAAATTTTATATCATTCCGTGCACTATTCCTCCATTTATGTACGTTTTTGTAACAAAATTATCAATTTTTTAGCGTGGTTCATAGGTCTGATCCTACTGAACCGATTTTGCTGGAATTCAATCCTTAGGGTAACTACAAGCAATTTGACGCCAAGTTTGTTCTTTTCTTTAAAGTCTTTTGATAGTGAGCGTATTTTCAACAGACGGATATGGCTAAATTAACTGAAGGTATCAGAAGATATATAGATTATGGGGTTTTAGATGTATAATAAAAAAGTTTCACACGGAATGACAAACTTAGTATGCCCTCATTCACTACTAGTGGTGGTAGAGGGTATAAAAAACAGATCAGAAGCATCCCTTTACTTTTGACGAGTTTTCTTCACTATGTTGACGTTTTTATCTTCCATTGCAGCAATTATTGATATGTCCGGCATATTTACTTTTCAAATTTCACAAACTTTACCACTTTTTTATTCATAAATAAAAACTCAAATGTAAAACTCTTTGTAGAAAAATTTTGTTATCAGCGGTTTTTTGTTTTGCTAAGAGAATTTGTTGCCATATTACACAGTGATAAGTACTGGTGCTGCCAAATTGGTTACATATAAATTGCTTAAACAAAATTTTTCGGATTGATGAAAACGATTGGAATCTAAAGCACCAAAAATGAATTCGAACGAAATGGCAAATATGGAATTAGCAGCACTCCGAACAAAATCTGTGACACGGCGGATTGCATGCTTTTCATATCTCACTTGCGTTCTTCGCTTCAAGTTACATGCAAGTCTTTTTAAGTGTTAAGGCAACAATTAAAAATAAAATTTGATTTGTCAGATTCAGCTGATTTGTTTGAATAGTGCTTGTGACGCTTAGAAAAGTAGGAAGTAGACATAAAAACGTGTCCAAAACCTCAAGAAAAAAATTTTTTTAACTGTTATCGCCATCGTTTTAGCGAACAATTTCACTTAAATCAGACGATTTTTTTCATTACCTTCTAAAAAAGCCTTTAAAATAAAAGTTGAGAAAAAGTCAAAAAATTGAAATTTGGGAGCCTCGAAAATGATTTTTTTGATACGCCGTAGTGGAATTTTTTATTTCTCAAGCCAAAAGCTATCGAAAAAACGATTGCACAATATCGACAAATTTTTGATCTTACAAATCGGCCCACCCTAATGTACATAGTTCTTGAAAATAAAATTTTGTGATGCCCCTCATTGATGAAAAGTATTTTAGACAATGCTTTGATTATGGTCTTTTATAAGAGGACTCGGTATATCTTTTACAACTATGCACGATTTAATTCACTCGTGTACGTGAGTTTACCTTGAAATATAAATTGGTTGGATTTTCTATGAAGCGTTCTCGGTGTCACACATACAATCACATTTTCACTAATTCTGCCCCTGCGCTTGAAGAGTAATTTTGATAAGTGCAGGGTGCCCTTTAAGGGGTCTGTACACGGTCAAGCATTTATCATCAAGCGCTATGGTAGTATTAGTGAAAATAAGTTTGTTTGTGTGATAACGACGATGCTGGTTGGAAAATCAAAACATTTAGATATAACGGCGAGCACTACGTCCAGCACACGTACATGAGTGAATTCGCCTGCATGACAAGCCAGACCCCTTTTGGCATTGTTTTTTGTAGGCATCAGAGTAAAAAATTCAGATAATTTTTGATTTCCACCAAGCATCAATTTTCTTTAAAAAAACGGGTTTCTATGAAAACACAAGTTGAAAAGATCTGTGATCTTATTTTGAAAAATTATAAGTCGATAAGTTGTCTTAGAATTTGCATTGAAAAATGAGAAATACTAAAGATTTAAATTTTAGATGGGGATTTTTGGGGACTCGGACGCAAAAATCAGGCTAAATTTAACCGATCGCATGGCTAAGGTTGGCTTTGAGGGCCGCTGTAGGATGTGGCTGAATCGCATAGGCCTGCGACGTAAGAAACCCCCACAAGAAAAAATCCAACAAGTCGCATGATCTCGATAGGCAGTTCACATCACCTCCACGTGAGATGACCATGTCCTCAAATCACTACTCCAAAAAGCCCAATTTAGCAAGATCTGTATGAAACGTAATCCTGCCCTGTTGCAGCCGCATGTCATTGGTTTTTATATCATGCAATTTAGGACAAAAGAAGTTGGTAATAGTCGATCTATAGCAAAGCAATCTCTAGCGTCTCAAAATTCGCAAAGTTATTATTTGCCAAAAGCCGACAAAAGAGTAAATTAGGTAAAAATTCTGTTTTTTTTATTTTTTAAATAACTGACTGATTCCTGCAAAATAAAATAAATTTCAATAATTATTCAAAGAACTCGCAAACTTCTAAAATAAACACTTTAAAACTTAAATGTCATCTTGATTATTACTTTTGCAATTTATTACTTTTTTTTTAAACTACTGAGTTGTTTTTTTAATTTAACATATTTCTATATAAATGACGCCTTTTATTTTTAGTTTAAAAACTTATACACACAAACTCCCTTGATATTTTTATTTATTTAATTAATAATTTTTTTTGGTTATTCCCCTTTCAAAGGCAACTCTTTAACTTTGTTTATCTTCATGTTTTAGTGTTTCATTGTAAATTTGAGGTTGTTTTCATTCAAAAACCCGTTAAAAACAAGTAAAAAAACCTTGAAACCCTGCGGCAAAATTTTTAGTTTTTAATATGATTTCTTGCTAAATCCCAAAAAAGCAGAGCTCAGAGATTATACCAAGATTAACATTTATTTTTATTAGTTTTGCATTAAAAAAAGGTTGTTTACCAATCAAATTGAAAAAAAGTCCATCTGTCAATCGCTTTTAAGATTAATTTGGGCTTTTTTTTTTGTTATACCTCCACCACTAGTGGTAAATGAGGGTATACTTAGTTTGTCATTTCGTGTGAAACTTTTTTAATATTCATCTTAGACCCCATAACGTGTCTACATTATGGGTTCTTGAGTAATTCTAAGTACATTTAACTATGTCCAGAATGTGCCGATTCTCATTCAAATTTGCAAAAATTTGTTTACTTAAGACCTCATTTTGGGAAATTTTCTGTATGCCTAAAACTATAAAAACCAGTGCCATTGCAGTAAAATTGTTATAGTCTTATAATATGAGAAAGAAAGCACTCTCCCAAATTTACGATTGACCCCAAATAAAGCATCCCTAGGGGAAAGGGAATTAATACTAAACTTGTCACGTGACAAGTCACTTTTACATGGCGATGTCCTACGAGGGGTTAATTGGCACCTTTTTGACACTTTGTAACAGGTCACTGAATTAACCTTAATAGACACATCCAATTTCGGTTAAAATAACGCCTGTCGCAGATATTGTCACAAATGAACCATGTGAATATGATAGATCCCCTTCATATAAAGCAAAAGAACTAGAGAGAATCAGTCACTACCCGCACAAAATCCAGACACATGAATAGTTTTGTGCCAATTACCTTTCCTCTGGACCAAATACACTCTAAACACATTATCACCAGTTAAGTGATAGGTCTTGTTTTCACCTATCACAATTCGTTCCCTTTAATTATAAAATGTTGTTCACTGGTCAGGGGATAAGTGCTTTAAGAGCAATTGACACAAATTTCCCGCAGGGATACTACCGGAAAACACTTTAGCGTGCCTAAAACCGTAACAAATAATGCTTTTTTAGAAAAATTTAGTCTGTCATAGTTTCATAAGATAAGAAAGCACTCTGCCGAATTTCGTTAAGATGGATCGATAACACGGTGCTACAAATGAGGCACTTTTTTATACTTGACCAAATGTGGGTTATAGACCTTAGTGTGGGTTATAGACCTTATGGAGTAGATCATAAATCAATTTTAAAAAGTTCGGAAACATTCTCAAATTTTGATTTTTTGATTTTTAGCCGATGTTTAGGTCACTTTTCAAGTATATTTTCATTGTAGCACCGTGTAATTAACCACAGGCCCCATATAAAGCCCACTCAGTGAAATCATACCAATATATCTAAAACCGTAACAAATATACATACATATTGAGGTAAAATTTGGTACAATTTAGACTTATATGGCTGGAACCAGGTAACTTTGTGATTATCGGTCATTTACCGTAGATCCCATATAAAGCGGCCTTTTGAAAAGCTTTTAAGAGAGCTTTAAATTCTAAAACAATTATACTGTATTAAAATTTGTTCTAATTTAGGTTTTTTAATACAAAAAATCCGTATACCGAATTTTGTTATGAACAAATCATGATTTTTTATTTAAATTATGCAACGAATTATAACACAGTGAGCTCAGGTTTTAGAATGATTGACTTATAATTTATAGATTCCATATAAAGCACCCTCCTGAAATATTCGAACTCTCGTTGGAGGGTATTAAAGATTCGGTTTAGCCGTTTATATCAGTTTTACTTGTTTACTCTACACTGAGAAGAAAAATGAATCCATCCGTACCGGAGTGAATGAGAAAGAATATTATTATTTATTTTGCTTTACTAAAACTTTGTTCACACTTAACAAATAATTGCCGAAAAAACGAGACCACTAAATTTATTAATCTTTAACTTTGTTTTTAGCTATTGTAATGATTAACTGAACTGAATTTCAGGAAAAAAATGCGAAAGAATGTTACTAATAAACGTTTAAATGCTGTTTAATATAACAAACTTTGTGCAAAATCCAATAATTGTTTAATAAAACTAATGGTTTCGTGTGGGACGTCAAATATTTATTAAGTGTGACCATAGCTTTTACCCACACCACAAGTTCGATACACATGTTTGCCTCAATCTTTGTTGTGTTGTGTCCTCCCATTGCTAAGATAAAAGCTCTCAATTATAAGACACCAGCAGCATGACCGATACTGTTTAAGTTATCATTCTACTTTGAAAATTTGATGTATTTGACTTAATAGTTTTAACAAATAGAGTTCGGGAGTTTTCGCGTCTTATTTTAGTTTGAATATAATGTTTGCTTTGATCCCTTTTAGACTCAGCGAGTTAGTTGCGCAAGTAACTTGCCGAATACAACAAAGTCTGTACTAAATTTTTCCCCCTTATAGCAGCCTTACCGCTGACATCAACCAACCAAGAGTTGCAAGTAACCTGCCGAGTCTGAATGGTGGCTTTTCTTCTGTAATTTTGTTGTGGCTTCTAAACAAAACAAGAAAACCGTTTTTTACCCATGAAACAAAGAAAATAAGTCTACATTCACAATTTTCATCTTTTGATGCTCAACTCTTGTGTTTTAGGGAGAGGGAATCAAGATGAAAAGGGGTTGGTACGGAGATGCCTGTACTTGGGCAGTACGCTTTGTGCTCTCATTCGTAGGTATATGAACAACAATGGCTGCATGTAAATTTTTTTCTTTTCTTTTTCTCTTTGGTTCGCTTTGAATAAAAGTGTTGTTGTTTTGAAGCCAAAAAATTTGAAACCGGTTGCTGCGTATGAACATAATGGCATCTTCAAAAGGGAATTTAAAAGAAGTTGAGCATCAAAAGATGAAACGTGTAAATTGAGACTTAGATATAAGAATAAGTGCATTTGAATTTAAAAAACATTATTTTTCTGCGCATGTACGTCATAGTAGTAAATGAGCACAAACATGTTCACTCAAACACATGTATGTGGTATGCTGAATGTTTGTTTACATTTAAATCTCTTTACTACAGTGACGCAAAAATGACGTCAAAATGAGAGTAAAAAGTTAAAGGACCTGCGCAATGCGCTATCTTGTTTTCTTTTTTTCATGTTTTTTACCTAGTTTTGTAGTGTTGTTTTTGTTTCTACAACAAACACGCGTATGCACGCATAAAGAATATGACTGGTGCGATCTGCGAAAATTGCAAGCCATTATTTACTTGATGTAAGAATTGTATTCTTATTTTTAATCCCATTTTGGACTTTTTAAAGTACTTGTAAGTTTTGTTCGTACTTAAATTTTCAAGCACGACTCGTACGAAAAGTAAGTGGAAAAACATCAATTCAGTACGAGTTTTTTCTTTCAGTGCACTGTTAACATTTTGTTACTATTTAAACAAGTTTCCCCCTTTTTTTTTTTTTAACTCGTGTTTCATTAGATATTGTTATTTTTAAATTCAACATTTTTATTCTTTGTTCGTTGTTTATTCTTTAAATTTTATTATTTTAATCCAAGAAACAATAAATATTTAAAAGTATTTGGATGAATTTAAAATGTATCGCTTGCCAAGCAATCTATTATATTCTAACCCCAATATTAATAAAAAATATTTTATGTTTATAGCAGGTTTATGAAACGAATTTTTTATGAAAAAAAACGTTTTATTTATCAAAAATATTTTTTATGAATATGGGGATAAATATCTTTTGCGATTTAAGTAAATCAAATTACAAATTTCGTTTGGAATAGTTATTTTATATGAATACGTTTACAGATTTATTTAAATATACTGTAGTATATTAATGTTAGCATCATCATGATATTTGGCATAAATCGTTCCCTAATTTACCACAGGTCTAATATTTAGATCTTAGTAGACTATTCCTTTCTTTCGCTAAATCGATTTTATAGATTTTAAGCGGTGGGGACTTGGCTTTAATGAATAACAGAATAACGGCCATGTTCATAAAAACCAATGACAGGCTTATATACCGATTTTAAGCAAAATTTTATAAAAATATATTCAAAAACGATTAATAGACTATTCAACCGTTGATAAACCATTTATTAAATCAAAAATTTTATTGTTGGATTAACCCTTCTTTAAACCAAAAATCAAATGACATTTTAATAAATGTTTACATTTTGTGATATCTATTTTGTGAAATATGTTTAAAAATAATGGAAAAAATGTTTTATTTAATTTAACCCGGGGCGCTTTGCTACTCCCATATACAGAAATTTCAAGTGTGTTCGAATGGGAGGTGCCATGCCTACTCTTCCCATTGAACATACTTCTTGAAAGATGTTGTGTATTATTATCTATTTGTACAAAATTAGAATACTTTTCACTGTTACAGTACTCCAAATATGTAGAAATCTTTATTGTCATTGAATGGGAGATTCTCCTCAGCCAATTTACGCTGGAGTCCCACAAGGCAGCATCCTGGGCCCTCTATTATACTTAATTTATACTTCTGACATGCCAACAAACAGCTACTGGAACTGCACCCAAATCCATTAGCTCGAAATATTTTTAATTAGGAGAAGAGACACTGCAGCACTCACCCAATCAGTTGAGCGTTTAACACCTACATATGTGAACAGAAACCGAGATGACTAAATCTTTTTAGTCTGGCACTGGCAGGACATAAAGTAAATATAAGGATAAGATTTGATTAATTATTGTTAGTTCATATTTAATATATGAAGTTTCAATAAATAAATTCTGAAAAAAATGGTATGGGAGGTGCCACGCCTACTTGTCCAATCCATATGAACGCCACTGTATTAAATTTTCTAGCAATTGTAATTGTAGACTTTAGATTTAGATGTATAAGTTATTTTAAAATAATTCGAACACAACTTTCTAGAAAATACAAGACGGTTCTTGAATCAACTAGGAATAGTTTTGAACTATAAATACAGGCTGACTCATGAAAGTTTAGTTTAGTTTGATTGGAGACATTAAACGGTTCAGATCGTTACTTACAATAGTGGTTAAAATTTGTGAACATTATAATTAATTTCAATAAAGTTTGTTAAGTTGAATTCGCGTGTGTATTTATTTTTATTTGCAATCAAAAGAACTCAAAGGTTTATTATAAAGGGAATAAACCTTAACGCGTTTTATAAAGTAAAAACGTAACAATATATTATTATTTATTGCTCCCCCTACGCCTGTCCTTTTCATTTTTATTTTGAAATGTGTAGTTTATCATAAGAGTGGGTCCTACAAAGTTTAAAGACTTTTGTCTTCCGATACTGCTCTTCCGTCTTTTTTTATTTTGAAATTTATAGCTTACCATAATAGTTGCTAAACCCACGGTTGAAGACTCTCCCGATAATAGTTCCTCATTTACGCGATATTTAATATATCCCAGTAAAAAATTTGCTCCAAAAGGGGCAGGTTTTATGTATGAATTCATCATAAAACATGACATTGCGTTTCAAAATTTCACACGCTGCATAGCTTGTGGCGTTGAAAATTTTAAAACGGTACATGAATTTCGGTTGAAAGCAAAAACAAAATTACAAAATATTTATAATTTTGTTTTTGCTTTAAATGTAATTCTTTGGCTTTGCGCTGCGTTTTACATGATGAGGGCCTAAATGCCTCATTAGTTGTTAGAACAATGTTTTTGTCAAATTGCTTCTAGTTATCCTAAGCAGTTTGGGATTAAAATCCAGCAAAATAGGTTTATTAGAAAATGAGTTATGAATCCAAATGTGGAACCAACACCCTAAAAAGTTTATAATTGTTTTACAAAAACTAACATAAATAATGGTTTAATGCACGGATCGGCCTTATGACTAGAAATCATATTGTAAAATTTCGTGAAGATCGGTCTATAATTTACCATATTCCCCATATAATGCCACTTCTAGGAAATTATTTTAATACGCCTAAAGCCGTAGCAGTTACAGATATTGTGGTAAAATTTGATCCAATTTAGATTCATATGGCCAGAAATAATACCATGGAATTTTGTAATAATCGGTCCATAATTTGCCGTTTGTTCCATATTAATCAGCATTCTAAAAACCACTTTAGAACTTTAAAATGCTGTAACAAGTTTCACTTCTTTATCGAAATTCGTTCTAATTTAGGGTTTGTAATACCAGAAATCAGTCTACAAAATTACCCTCTCGAAAATAATTTTAGATCGGCTAAAAATGTTACCAATCACATGATATCTTTCTCAAATTTGTACAAATTAAGTTTTATATGATTAGAATTAAGAGCATAAAGCTTTCTGATTGTCAGTCAATAATTCAACATATGAATGGTCTAAACCGCGACAAATTTCAATACTGACGTCCTTTTTTATAAAGATTAATTAATTATTTTAAAAACACCTGAAATATTCGAAATGTCAGTAGAGGGTATCAAAGATTTGGCGCTGCCGAATATAGCACTCTTTCTTGTGTATTTATGCGGTTACACAAGGAAACAAGGTTTTGGTTGATTAATAACTGAATGCTGCTATTTGGGTTATTTGGGACACTTAAACCAAATCTGCACTTAGTTTTTTTTGTATCAGCTCGACTTTTTACGATATATCGTTATGTTCAAAATTTAGGCACTTCCGCTACATTTATTGGAAAAACTTAAAAACGGTTTACCATATTCAGTTAAAGAGAAAATTCGAAATTCATAAACAATATTATCTTTAAGACGTGCTTACATTGCTTTAAAATTTGCCCAGTAGTTTCTGAGATAACGTTTAAAAAAAAGAACAATTTACAAATATACGAGGGCAGTCTCAATGGCAAAATTACATGAATTCGGTAACGAATTGGTACCTCATCCGCCATATTCTCCGGATTAAGCCCCAAGTGACTATTTCCGAACCCAAATAAATGGCTTGGTGGAAAGAGATTTAGCTCCAACGATGAAATTATTGGTCAAGCAAATGCCTTTTTTATGGTCCTCGAAAAATCCTATTTTTTGGAAGGTATACACAAATTGGAGAAACGTTGGACTAAGCGTATTGAGCTAAAAGGTGATTATGTTAAAAAATAAATTTTTTTTTTTGTAAAAAAAAAACTGTGTGTTATTCAAAAAGTCACGGACTTATTGATCCGCCCTCGTATATAAAATTTTTGCTTTAAATATTCATAAAAAATAAAAATGCGACTAAAATAAAAGTGTTGGTTTAAAATCATTTAGATAAGTATATTTCGAATACAATTTTGTTTCCTTGTGTTAGTAATATATTTTTTTTTTTTAATATAGTTGGCAAATTGTATGTGGTGGCCATTTTCTGCTATGAACATACAAACCTCTTTAACCTTTTTTCCATAACTTATCGCCTAATTTCGGGCGTAATGGCCATTGTTTGTTTTTGATTGCTTTAATTTGATTGTTTTAAGTTGGAAGTAATTGGCTTGTTAACATACGTATGTACAGACTTTCTTTCAAATATTTAGGAGCTGTCAAATCCGGTCAACGTAGGGCCAGTTGAATTCGCTTGTGCGTGATATAATTTGTTCACCGATCATGTCGCTTAACGAAGCCATTGAAGCACCTATTGAAAGCGCAAGGTTAAAAGTTTTTTCATAGCTGGCCTAATACAATTTCCCAGCATCGCCCGTTTTTCACGTCGACAGAGAATAAAACACCGATGCCATTTAAAAAATATATTACCAGACGACAATTTAACCATCATATCCGTTTTTTTTTTTTTTTTTTTATTTAAGTTTGCTAAATGAAAATAATCACTAAACCGTTCAAAATTTCAAGGTAGAAAGAAAAATTATTGCAGTTTTAAAATTTGGCAAGAGATGAAAGTTTTTTTATTTCAAAAACTTTTGACTAAAAGTTTTCAACATCCAAAGTGTCGAAACATTGAAAAATATAAAAATATTTCGTTGAAAATTCTGATAACTTTGACGTGATGGGAGAAAACTGAGCTCATATTCGGCTTTAGCACGCCCAATAACATAAGAATCAGTTGGAATGGTTAAAAAACGTTTTCAATGTTAACCTGTGCTTTTTTCTACAAAAACTTTTTTTAAATGAAACTAGTTTTTTTTTAAACTAGTATCGTTTCAAACTTTAATCCCCTTTAATTAAAATAAAACCCATTATTAGTTTTGTTTTTCTTAGAATATTTAAGTTTTGTTAATAATTTTAATAAATTCGTTTGATGTTCAATAAACAATAATGTTATTATTGAGACTTTATGATAATGAGATTTTTTAACTGAAATATATTGAAGTTTTTATTATTTTTATCATAAAGTTGAAGGTAAAATTTATAAACTTTTTTTTATTTTAAATTTTAATTCCACAAAAATAACAAAAGTTTTAAGGTGTGCAAGTATGTAGTTAAGAAAATAAAATTAAATCATTTTGAAGAAGATTCTCATTTTATTTAAATAAATTTGTTTTAGATTTTTTCAAAAGGTTTTTAAAAGTTCAGTTTAACAAACAAGTGTTTTTACTTAAACTCTATTCATAAATATCACGATCTTTAATTTTATTACTATATTTACGATTTTGTTTTCTTTCTTTGTAATAATTATATGATTATAAAGCTTAAATTGTTGTTCAGCTTAAAAAGTTTTAAAAAAGTTGAACGAAAAGAAAATAAAATATTAATTTTCGTCGTGTGTAATTTTTATGTCATCATTTAAACCATTTTTGACGATTATTCAAACATAAAATGAAGTGTAAATTTTCAGTTGAAAACAGATTGTGTGTATCTGGGTTATCACCACTTTGTCATAATATTTACGTAAGTTCTTTTTTTCAAATTTGATCTTTTTTGTTTGTTTGTTTATTTTTTTTTTTTCTTAACTGTGTCTACCGTCGTCATTTCCGTTGTTCCAGTTTATTTGTTTTTCATTTTTAAAGAGTCTACAGTTTTATTTTTTTGCGAAACGTTTTTAGTTTTACTTTCATTTGACTTCATTTTGTTGTCAGTCAGTTGTAGTCTAGGAGATAAACAGTCATGTAAGATCTTAAACGCTAATGATCTTTTTAACTTCTTTTGTTTATTGAACAAACACCAAAAATATGATTCAGAATGTTTCTTTGTTGTCTTAAAAAAATAAAAAAAAAGAATAAGCTGCTTAACAATATAAAAAAAAAAAAAAATATTTTAGAAATACAGTGGCCTGTAGCTATAAGAAAGAAGCAAAGTTGGCAATTAAAACGAATTTCGGTATCGGTATTAACCCTAGAATACTAATCCGGTTGAATTTTAAGTGTAGTCTTGTATGCTACACAAGCATCCAGTGACCTTACGGTACCAAATTCAACAAGTGCTTTTTTAGCAAGCACCAAACATAAACAAAGTTTTTTAGTCGTTAAAGTGCTTTAAGAGCGAAAGCATTCAAAGGCTATTCGTAAAATTTAAGTGGTGTTAGTGCTTTTATTTTATTGCAGCCTTTTTTCTTCAAAAATCGTCAAAATTTGTAACAAAATTCGTCAAAATTATTACGAACATTTAACAAAATCGCCAAAAAAAAAATTGTCAAATATTTCAATGTTAAAAATCAGAGCAAATTTATTTTCTATATTTTAAAACAAAACTGATGAGAGTGATGCCAGAAAATCGTCAAAACAATATAACTTTTATTAAAAAAAAATCGGCAAGCGTCATTTTACCGAATTTTCCCAAAAAAATCGTCAAAATTACGAAAAATCTTCACATCTGACACTCCTGTTTGTAGCTATAATTTAATCTCTAATATGAAATGTTATTTTGCTTTAAAAATTATTTTTGTTTACCTTTATATGAATTATAATTAAATTTTTATTATTTAATAAACAACAAATAATAAAATAAAAAAAAATTAAAAACATAGCCACATTAATGGAAGCGCTTCAGGAAAATTCTATAGTACGTAAAATTTATGTGGTGTTAGTTTTAACGTCTAATTAAAGAAGGCGTTTGCCTTCTAGGGTTAAAGTAATTGCTATTTTGGTTTGTTGTTTCTTTCCGTATTTTTAATATATTGGTATTCGTAACTTAAAAGTCAAAATAGTTTAAAAAAAATATGCAAGTTATAACCGACGAATTGCAATCGAGAGAAAGAATATAGAAGCTTAAAGGAGTGCTTTCACTAATACAAATATTAACAGCCGTATTCATAAAAATTTATTTATGATTAATTAACCGCTTATAAGCAAAAACTGCTAAAGTTGTATTCATAAACGAAAAATAGTCTATTAAACTTTTAATTAAACATTCATTAAGTATGAAAATTAATTGTTCGATTTGCCATTCTTTAATCCAAAAATAAGATGACATTTTGATAAATGTTTGCACTTAATGATATTATTTTTGGGCAATATGTTTTATAATAATGGAAAAATGTATTACTTATTAATATGGAATTGGTAAATATATTTAACTGAATTTATTTTAATTTAGACAACCAATTAAAAGTTATATTGTTAAATATTTAAAAAAAATTGTATGTGATTTAAATAAATATATTCAGGGGCAAATGCTGATATTCTTTTTATTAAATTATTGCAATTAGTTTTTTTTTAGCTTTTAAACAACGAATTGTTGTTCAAAAAAATAAGAAAAAATAAAATAAACAATTCATAATAAAAGTGATGTTAATAACAAGTAAACAAACCTTTTATTCGAGTACTTTCTTATCGTATATATAAAAAAAGTTTCAAACAAACATTTTTTTAATACATTTCGGCAAAATCTTGTTCAGAAAATAAAATAATATGTATTTTTATCCTGTAAGAATAATTTTTAAGTTCTTTCATTATAAAAAATATATTCATTATAGAATATAATGTGAACCGAATAGAAGTTTCATGCATCACTAACATTAAAAAGCCAACAGAACGTAAATTAAGTTGCCATACTAAAACACAAAATCGCTACAAACAGATAATAACTAAGAAGCTGTTAATGTACGTTTATGAATACCAATTTTTATAAAAGGCTTAAAATACAAAAATCGTTTGATAGTTATTACATACTTTAAGCTTAAAATAAGAATTTTTATGAATATTATAAAAGTTTAAGTAACTTTTATAATAAAAGTTTAAGTAACTTTTATAATATAATACTGAGTATTACGAAATGTCAAAAACTTAACTAAACAATTTGATACGAAATGTATAAAAAAAATTTTATTTTAATGTGCAGACTTTTGTTTTTTGCTTTTTTTAGGTGGCATGTTACATAATGTCCATGGACTTTATGATACACTTAAAACTGCCATAAGGTCCGCGAGCACTATGAAACTTTTTGGTGTTTTTTCACTTTCAAATGTGTCGTGATGTCCACTTTAGTTAGCGAAGTTGGTGGTTGTTGTGCCATAGAGTGAAAAATCCTTGCGCACGGCAGAAGGCCGGTAATGCATGGAAGCTTAAGTTAGCGAAGTCAGTGGTTGTTTACAATAGGAGAGAAATACTTTGTATAACAAACACCGCCTTCGCTAACTAAAATTTTCCTGCATAGCCGGCCTTCTGACGTGCGTAAGGACATTCTACTCTATGGTATACCAAACACCAGCTTCGCTAACTAAGGTTTTTAAATTCGGGATTTTTAAATTTTAGATTTAAAATTTTGGGCTAATAAAGTTCGGAGTTTCGAGATTCAGAATTTTCGAGATTTAAAAAAAAAATCGGGATTTTGTTAAATCTTATGTCCCAGAGCTTGACAATAATGGAACCAACAACTAATTGATTATAACTCACAAAAAAGTGACACAATGTCCACGGACATAACCACACTGTGCTGATGGCATTATGACACTTTCAAAAGTATCACAATCTCCATGGACCGTACGACACTTTTAAGCATAATGTGGTTAGCACCTGCGACTGTTTGGTAATAGATTAAAGGAAATAAGTTCAAGTTCTCTTTAATCTATTACCAAACAGTCGCATGCGTATTTTAATTTCGCCAACCACGATAATGGTGAATGTGTGTTAGTGCGTGAGTGGTCTAAGGCACTGCATTTCGTTAGGTGAAGGCCTCTTAAGATTAGGCTTAGACGAATCTAGTACTCTTACTTGTTTTTATTGCTTACGTATGGCAGGTAATGCACCTATTGTAAAGTGCCTGGTAAATAGGCAATTTCAGGAAAATCGGTTTAGTATTTAAGGAGAACATACAAACGGATCTTAATTTTTATACACATACATACATATGTTTTTATAAATGGGTAAAATTTTTGTTTTCTATGGTGTAATTAAGGGAAACGTCAAACGTATACACGCATTTTGAACGCTATTTAAACAATACCGATATTAATGCCGGTATCAGTTGCAAACCTTGAAAGAACTAATTAACATTTTTAAAAAATCGTCAAATTTACAACAAAAATCAAAAAGAAGATGTATACGTGATTTTTTTTTTTAATCAGCATAATTAAAAAAAGAACTGCGTGAGCTAATAAAGCAAATTTTAAATGTTGTTCAAATAAAAAAAAAAAAACAATAGCGGTTTTCACTCTTGGTAGTTACTCTTATAAATGAAGTGAATGTACTAACATTTATAACAAAAATATGTATTAAACTTTTATTTACTACGCTGTGGTTGAAAAATTACACAAAAACTGTAGTAAACAGGTGAGTTCATGGCGAATTCATGTATACGGTGGTGTCGATACTACAACAAGTAACAACACCAAAAACACAACAATGTATTTTTTTGTTGCTTTCGTTGATCGATATGTCATAAACACAAGCAACTTTTGACATTTCTCTCTCTATGTAAGAAAAAAAAGTAGCACAGCTGTGCTTTCAACGCCACCTGGTAATGAATTCGCCTTGGGTGAGTTAAATCTACCAGAACAAAACAGCTGCCGAAACTCTTACTCTCTCTTTCTCTCAGTAGAGTTATTAATTTACACTGTTGCCAACCGATTTCCAAAGAATATCGCTGAAACAGAATGAAAAATAGCTTATTAAAAAAATTGTAGCGATATTTCGCTAAAAACGCGTTTTTGCAAATAACGTTTTCGAAATATTTAAAAATTTAGCGACAAATCCCCTTTTTGCAAATAAAATCACTAATTTATGTTCAGTTATATAAAATTATTAATGAAACGATTTGCTAATGCATCCTCAAATGCTATTTTTAAGAACAAATTTCAGAAAGCATGTAGAACATACAATCATATATACATACTTAGGTAAATAAAAAACTAAAATAATATAGCTTAGCTATAAACCTTGCTGGGATCAAATTTAAATAAAAAGTTCAAATACACCCTATAAGTCTAAAGTAATCAATAAAAAAAAGATTTGCTAGGATTTCGTTGACGAAGTTATGCTAAATTTTATTTAAAACTTGTGAAAATTATCATAATCGTCATTTAGAACTTCATATAAATTTGTGCTGTACTAGAAGAAAGTAGTAAAAAAGTTTTTCAGTTTCTTTAACACAACTTCAGTTACATTTTTGTACTTAAAATTAAAGTAATTTATATGAAACACCTTGGAAAGATATGGGAAATATGGAAAACGAAATGGCTGCTTTCATTGTGAATGAGGCTTTAAGTCAATATATTTTTTTAAGAAAAAGGAACTGGATATAAGAATTCAATTACAAGATAACAAATTTGTAATATTCACACAAGCACGATTCATGCTTTTTTATATGTTTGTGCAACAGTTTGTGTGGTTTATTTGGTCCTTTTGTTTATATCAAAGCAACTTTGTAACAAAAGTGCCAAAAAATTTATTAAAAACGAACAAACCCATAATAAAAAAATCGCTAGATTTCCCGCTAATAGCTAAAACAAAATTTTTTCGCAAAAACTCGCTAGATTTAAGGAGAAAATAGCTAAATTGGCAACAGTGTTAATTTACAATACGTATGAAAAAGAAGCTCACACTTTGTAGTATAAAATTGTTTTAAATTAAAGAGAGTTGTACACTTAGCATAAAGGTTGAAACCCGCTAATATTAAAAACATTATTTACCAATAATTCTTTGAAGTTTGGCAAAAAGGTCTTATATCAGAAACTAAAGTTATTCGTAATGTTAAATTAATAATTATAAAACCTCTTATTTAATTGGCTTATTACCTAAAGAGCAAATAATTACTTTTTAGGTATTAAGTCAATTAAATAAGACAATTAAATCATTTTCAATTTAACATTACGAATAACTTTAGTTTCTGACTTAAGATTTTTGGCAAAATTTTAAAAAATTATTTATAATATAATTACTTTTAGCTTAAATTTAATAGCAGCAAATTGATTTTTAAGTAATTTTTTTACTTTCAGTTTAATGTTTTTTCAATACGTTTTTTAATGAATTATTGATTTCTTCGGAATTCTATGTAAAATATAGTAAATCTATAATTTTTTCTTATTGAAGAATTTATTTAATTGTTTAATAAGTGTATTGTTTTTTTTTTAATTACAGTTAAAAACAACAGTAACAAATTGGTACCAGTCAAGAGCCATTCACCGAATTCAGCAAAAAAAACAGAAAAAACAGTTGTGGAATTAAACGCTCTTTCTTTGTTCAAAAAAATTGGCAATACTTCTGATTAAAAGATAATAATAGTAAAATAACAATTAACCAAACAAACAAAAATTTTAAAACAAACACAATTTATAATATTTAAGTTAATAATAAAGAAATCATGAATAATTTTTAAAAACTCCCTTGTTATAAAGACGTTTCGGGCTTTAAACGGAAAATCAAACAAATTTATTTGTATAAGAGAAAACTAAAACAAATCAGCAGTAATAAAAGGATCTAAGATATTTAAATATTTAAAATAAATTAAAGATGGCATAACAAACAGCCGAAACTCTAAAAAAAAGTTGTTGAAATTACTTTAAAATTAAAAGAAGAAAAGGCACGTGAATGGTGCCCTTTACTTTTTAATGGTTTACCAACAAATTCTTTCAATTTGTTTGTTACACTAACGAAAAGGTTTCATCGCATTAAAAATCAAATTCAATGAAATTTCTTTGTAATGATTAAAGAAGTTTGATGGTGGGTGGACAACACTTGAAGTTTTCAGCAACAGTGACAGTTAAAAGTGTAACAATAACAGCAACAGAAATCATCACATCATGACAGTTTCGTATGCTGGTGAAGTGCCCAATGGCAGTAGTTTTGGCTGTTTTTGGAAAATTTTATGGAAGTAAGTATTTGAATAATAAAAATAAAACAGACATTTATCTCTAAAATTAATTCAAAAGTATTCTTCCATTCATTATTTATTTCTCTTTGATATCATTTTGAAAAAATCTGAAAAAAAATAATAAATTTATTTCTAAACAATAACTGATTTCAACATTTGCAAACAACAACAAACTTTATTTATTGTATTTAGCAAAAACAATTAGAAATAAATATTTAAAAATCAACAAATTTGATTGAGAATTTTAAAACATGCACACACACACACACACATTTTTTTGTTATATAAAAAGTATCTACTTACGTTTTTATTCAATTATTTTAATTATAATTACAAATTTATTGTTATTTGTTAATTTTTTAATCAAAACAACATCATATTAAGTGCCAATTGTTTTATGAAACTTACAACAACTTGTTGCATCAGTCTAAAAATGACGTAGTCAGAAACGAAATCGTCGTTATTTTCTATGAATTATGTCTGAAGTTATTAATGAAGTTTAGTGTGAATAGGTAATTTTTCTTTTTTATAAACAAATTTATGTAAATTTTTTATTATTATTTAAAAAACTTACAAATTTGCCCTTGCACTGCTCTTCAGTCTGGTCTTTAATATAACAAATTAAGAACGATAATAATATCTTCTATAAATATAAAAATGAAACATGTTTGTCTGATTGTTGGCTTATAGACTCCTAAACGACTGAACCGATTTTTCTGAAATTTTTGAAGTAACATCACATGAGCCCAGAAAATAAATTAGGATACTTATTTTTTTGATAGGCGCAGGGGAAGTGGTACCCCTCTTAGAATACCATTATTAAATATCGGATATCTTAAGAGCCGCTGGAGCCATTTTCTTGAATTTTTTATAGTAGGATCTCCTGAGAACCGAAATTGAAGTAAGATAGCTGCAGGGAAAGTGCTACCCCCCATAGGACGCCAATGTTTAATATCGCATATCTTAAGAATGTGAGAATATTCAAACTTGGTAGGAGCCAGTCTTATGGAAAACTACACCTTTAAAAAAATAAATAAAGGGGGTAGGCGCAGGGGGAGTAATACCCCCTATAGGAAGCATATATTAAATATCGCTCAACTGAAGAACTATTACAGCGAGAGTCTTCAAATGTGCTTAAAGCCACTATTATGGTAAACTATAAATTCAAAAAAAAAAAAATGGGCGGGGTATGCAAAGGAGGAGTAAAACCCTCCGTAGGACAAACAAATTAAATACTTCATATCTGAAGACAAAAGTCTTCAAGCTCTTATGGTAAAAATATAATATAAACGAAAAAGCGCATGTTTGTTTGATCTCTACAGACTCCTAAGCTACTGAGCCGATTTTCCTGAAAGTGTCACAGTAATTATCTGATTACCCGGCGCTCAACATTATTTATAAAAGTATTTTAAATATAATCACACTAAAAACAAAAAATAGAAACCAAGAAACCAAATATGCACAAAAAAAGTAAATGTCAAATAAAACAAGAATGAAGCGTGTGAATAGCATGTTTGGCAATCCAGTTTCAGAGAGCGAAACAAGTGATTTATACAGTGCTGCCACTTTGTGGATAATTACCCGAACTTGGTGTAATTTTTACTCTCGTGGGTAGAGCGTTGGTAATTTCTTTGAGGTGTAGATCAGGTGTAATTTAAAATTCTCTCAGTTTAAAACAAATAATATACGGATTTGATTTTAGTGAAACATTTTATACCATTTAAGACATTGTTGATCTAAAGAATGCACAGTATATTTAACCAAAGTCACTGTTTATTTAAAAAAAAGAAAAGATTTCCAAAGCTTATGAAGGAAAAAATGTATAGCGGGATGGGCAATTAGATTTCGATAAAAATGGGCTTCACTGTGATTTAGAACCGGAAGTTTATTGGAAAAAGAAGGTATTTATACTTAAAAAAAAACCCCTGTTGGAAGATACTCGTATGTTTCCAATATTACAAAAAGTGATAAATTTTGTGTTTGTTTTAATATTTAAAATGCTTGAGTTAAGAAATATTTATACCCTCCACCACCACTGTGGTGAATGAGGGTATACTAAGTTTGTCATTCCGTGTGAAACTTTTTTATAATACATCTAAGACCCCATAAAGTATATATATTCTGGCTCCTTGAGTAATTCTAAGTCGATTTAGCCATGTCCGTCTGTCTGTCCGTCTGTTGAAAACACGCTCAATTTTGAAACACGCAAAAGAAAAGAACAAACTCAAATTGTTTGTAGTTATCCTAAGTTTGGGATTGAAATCCAGCAACATCGGTCAGTTGGATCAGAACTATGAATCAAAATGTGGAACCACCACCCTGAAAAAAATGATAATTTTGATACAAAAACTAACATAAATGGTTTATTAATGCACGGAATGACATAAAATTTTGCTCGAATTTGGTTTGTACGACTGCAAATCATACTGGTAAATGTTGTGACGATCGGTCTATAATTTACCATAGGCCCCATATAAACCCATCTCGAGGAAAACAGTTTAGTACGCCTAAAACCGCAATTAATAACGCTAGCATACTTAAATTTGGTACGTCACAGTTTTATAGGACCAGAAATCACACTGTAAAATTGTTTGAAGATCGGTCTATAATTTACACTAGTCCCCATATAAACCCTACTCCCGGAAAACAGTTTAGTACGCCTTAAACCGCAATTAATAACGCTAGCATACTTAAATTTGGTACGTCACAGTTTTATAGGACCAGAAATCACACTGTAAAATTGTTTGAAGATCGGTCTATAATTTACACTAGTCCCCATATAAACCCTACTCCCGGAAAACAGTTTAGTACGCCTAAAACCGCAATTAATAACGCTAGCATACTTAAATTTGGTACGTCACAGTTTTATAGGACCAGAAATCACACTGTAAAATTGTTTGAAGATCGGTCTATAATTTACACTAGTCCCCATATAAACCCTACTCCCGGAAAACAGTTTAGTACGCCTAAAACCGCAATTAATAACGCTAGCATACTTAAATTTGGTACGTCACAGTTTTATAGGACCAGCAATCACACTGTAAAATTTTTTGAATATCGGTTCATAATTTACACTAGGCCCCATATAAACCCTTCTTCCGGAAAACAGTTTAGTACGCCTAAAACCGCAATAAATAACGCTAGCATATTAAAATTTGGTACGTCACAGTTTCATAGGACCAGAAATCACACTGTAAAATTTTTTGAAGATCGGTCCATAATTTACACTAGTCCCCATATAAACCTTACTCCCTGAAAAGAGTTTAGTACGCTTAAAACCGTAATAAATGACGCTAACATACTTAAATTTGGTACGTCACAGTTTTATAGGAGCTGAAATCACAATGTAAAATTTTTTGAATATCGGTTCATAATTTACACTCGGCCCCATATAAACCCTTCTTCCGAAAAACAGTTTAGTACGCCTAAAACCGCAATAAATAACGCTAGCATATTAAAATTTGGTACGTCACAGTTTCATAGGACCAGAAATCACACTGTAAAATTTTTTGAAGATCGGTCCATAATTTACACTAGTCCCCATATAAACCTTACTCCCGGAAAAGAGTTTAGTACGCTTAAAACCGTAATAAATGACGCTAACATACTTAAATTTGGTACGTCACAGTTTTATAGGAGCTGAAATCACAATGTAAAAGTTTTTGAATATCGGTCCATAATTTACACTCGGCCCCATATAAACCCTTCTTCCGAAAAACAGTTTAGTACGCCTAAAACCGCAATAAATAACGCTAGCATACTTAAATTCGGTACGTCACAGTTTTTTAGGACGAGAAATCACATTGCCAAATTTCGTGAAGGTTGGTCCATAATTTATCTTAGGCCACATATAAACCCTACTCTCGGAAAACAGTTTATTGCGCCTAAAACCAAATAAAGCTCACTTTGGGAAAAAAATAAAATTCGCCTTAAACCATCACAGATATAGATATTGCGGTAAAATGTCTTACTTAAATTCATATGGCCAGAAAAAATATCATGCAAATTTGTGAAATTTTCTGTTAACGCTAAAACTAATTACACTGCTGTATTGAAATTTATTCTAATTTATTTTTTGTAATACTAGAAATCAGTCTTCAGAATTTTGGGATGATTGGGCCATAATTTACCATAGGTCCAATACAAATTACCCTCCTAAAAATTATTTTAGTTCGGCTAAAACTTTTACGAATCATGATATTTTACTCAAGCCTGTTCAAAATTTCTAACAAGAAACGCATAAAATTGTCTTATTGTCGGTCAATAATTTAATTCATGTCTAAACCGCAACTAATTTTAATGCTGACGCTCGTTTTTGTGAAGCTTAGTTAATAATATATATGTATTTATCATATAGAGCCCACTCCTGTCGGTGGAGGGTATCAAAGATTCGGCACAGCCGAATATAGCACTCTAACTTGTTTAAACTAATTTGAGAAACAGACTGTCAGGAGACCATTACACGAATTTTATTTGCTAAATAAAGTATACAATGGAACTCATTGCCATTCATTACATTTTGAAGAACTTATTATTTTAAGCTCTTATTTAATTTTTATTAATTTATTTAGGTTTTTAGTGTTATTTTTGTTAAATTGTTTTGAATTACTATATGAATCTTAATACGAGTAGTATCACTAATATTAATCTTATTTAAGTGAATAGGGTATTATGTGTTTGTGCTGATGTGTGAAACACATACAAATATTTGTTGTAGTATATCGATTTACTTAGAATCAATATCTGAATCGTCCGTCATGCTGGTTGGTTGTCTGTCCATGTTGAGCTTCTGCGCAAAATACAGGTTGCCATTTTTAAGATATTTTAATGAAATTTGGTTCATAAGTTTTTTAAAAATTTTTAGAATCGCCCCGGTCCATAGTTTCACATATCCCCCATACGAACTTTTTTCATAATAGAGTCTTTGTGTCCATAAACCATCTTAATATGTTGGTATATGGAAAAAATTGGCCCCAAATATATTTTATTTCAACCTTAAATACCGTGCGAAATTAATTTTGGAATCAGTCCATATATGACACGGCGCCCATATAAATACCACTCACGAAAATATGTTCTAATTCCATAACTCCCTTATAAATATTGGTATGTATTGAAAAAAAATAGTTACTATGCCACGGAAAAATTTAATGCTGGTAGGCAAAGCATTAAACGTCCTCCCCTAAATCACTTTAAGACGAAAAAATATGAAATAGATGTAGTAACCTCTATAATAGTCGGCGTTACGAATTCCTGTATTATTAGTATTAACCTCCTAACATAATTTTATTTTAATAGATCCATAATTGCATATGGGACCTTACAAGGGCATACTCTTAAAAATTTGTCAGTTAATGTGTAGGGTATCAATAATTCGGAATTGACCGACTATGTACTTTCTAATTTGTTCTTTTTTGTAAAAGTTTTTTTTTATACCATAAGTTGATTGGATAGTAGGTGTAATATAATTTAAATTGGGTAATTTTGCGTCCTCTCAAATGTAGTTTTGAATTTTGCTGGTGGTAGCACTGGGCTTATATCGTCGTATGAACATAGTATTACTTTATAAGAGTGCTTTGTATTATTGTAGCAATAATGACACTGTTCAAAATGTTCTGTTTAGAATATTGTGTTCAAACGAACGATTCTGTACAAAATTATTTTGTTGTAGATTTTAAAATGTTTTAATTATTGCAAAGCTCTGTAAATTGGTTGTGAGCTAAAATAACTATGATAGTAGGTACGTTCGTAAATGCATCACTGCTCTGCATCAGTGATTTCAAATGTTTATATATATATTAACGAAGTAGATGTGGACCAAAAAATTGTCATATACTCCACAAAAAAAATTATAATTGCCTTTTGTCGGCATTAAAAAAAGTTTGCAGCGCAGTGATGCATTTACGAACGTACCCAGTTTCAGAAAAAATCGAAATAGTAGTAGATTAAAAAACCGCTTAGAAGCTTTTAGCTAGCTATAAATTTTAGAATGGAGTGTTCAAAGTATGTATATAGAAACTGTTTGTTTCGTGACAGCAGTGCAGCTCTAATAACCAACTTACATTGCACAGAAATCTAGTACCTTAAAGATTTCGTCAAAATCTTTTATACCCTTCACCGAAGGTAAAAGTTTGTCATTTTGCTTGTAATATTGATCCTAGACTATATAAAATATATATAGTCTGGATCATTATGAGGACCGAAGTTGATTTAACGATGTTCATCTGCCTGTCTGTCGGTTTGTCCGTTGAAAAAGGGTTTCCGACTACCACAGAGTGAATTGGTTTTTATATAAATATATCACATATAGTCCGGTATTGTTTGCTATTGAAATATAGCATAAACGGTCCTCAAATAGCTGAGATATTAGCAAAACCACAATTATATATATATATATAAGTTGCTTTATTTTTTATTTTATTTTTATTTGTTTATTTTTAAGGTTTTTAGTATAAAAAAAAATAAAAAAAATTGGCTGATTTATTCGATGGCGAGGCTTTGGACGAGTTTTTGTCAAAAAAAAAATTACCGCCCCTCGTGTTCCTAACTATTCAATGTTTTTTTAAACCATTAGTGAAAATACCCCTTTTCAATGCATTTATTGTTTGGAAAAAAGGTTGAGTGGTTCTCGAATTACAAAAAACAAAAAAACTTACCGCCTAAGTTAAATCTTAAAATTCTTTAAAATCATATCATCATTCTTCCTAATTTCATAATTTATAAAATTGCATTTGCCATCTCTGCGACTGTATACGTACTCTGTGTTTACTAACGTTTTACATATGTACGTAAATAAACATACTTATTTATTCTTATAGGTATTTACATCTGCATGTACTTTCTCAAAAAAGAATTAATATACAAATACACATTGCCAGCGTTTAATTATACATATTTAACTTCAACTTCCATGTCGGAAAATGAGTTGGCTTAAAGTAAACTCATGGTTAATCAGAAGTTAGTCACAGGTGACTCGAAAACTTACTCATTTACATTGTTAAAGCTGTTCAGTTCATAGTCAGTACTCACACACACTGACCATAAGTTAGCTCATTTTTAGTTAGTTTATGGGCGATAAAATTTGAATGCACTTTAAGTTAACTGCGAACTGGCTAATTAATGGTTGGCCCATTATGAGTTAGCTTGTGGTGCATATAATATGTTGACTCTAATAAAAAAATAAAAAAAAATTACGTATTTTTGTTTTATATATTTTTTAAATCAAGATTGTAATTCTTACACTTACCCCTCCCAGAGAGCCAGAGAATATTTATATTATTAAATTACACCCGCCGTTGTACATATGTTTTCTTTCACTTTTGTTGTATTGCCTCTTAGTCTACAGAAAAACTCTTAATTATAAGACACCAGCAGCATGCCCGATATGGTTTTCAAAATAATAACTTTGAAAATGAGATGTATTTAACTAAATAATATTAAAAAATAGAATATGGAAATTTTTGCTTCTTATTTAACAAGCTAAACGTGTTTTACCACTTTTTGTACAACGTTGTATTTATATCTGCATCAGCTTTGAGTTAGCCAAAAGGTAGTTCAGAACTTATCGAGAAGAGGTTAGTTGAACAAAAACAACTCACTCATCTCTGCATAACCTTTGAGTTAGACAAAAGCTTGTTCAATACTTATCAAGTTATTTGCACAAAAAACAACTGACACAAATCTGTACGAATTATGAGTTAGTTAAGAAGCCAGTTGTAAATAAGTTAGCTAAAGGTCAACTAAATGTTGAGCTAGCTAATAAAAATCCGACAGGGTTGTTATGGGTAGCGGTATGTATACGATTGGTTTCATCTTTACCCATGCATGTCCAGACATGTTTTCTCAGTAATACTTGAAGAGTACTTAAAATTATACTTTGGAATTCTCTGTTATGTATGTACATCTGAAGAACGGCAAGAGTCAAAGGTACCATATTCGCTACAAGCATCTTGGCTATCAATATACAACATCTGACAACATGTGGGCGGAATTAAAGAAGTGGGCGTGTCATAAAAAATATAAACCTATATCTTAAATACGGCGTGGCACAAAATAGATTTATTTATATCCAGGGTTGTGGAGTCGTCCGAAAAAAGTACTAACTCCGACTCCGACTCCAAACGCTGAAATTTTTTAAGTGCGACTCCGACTCACGACTCCGACTCCTACTCTAACCGTGATGCGAAATGCATGAGACGTAAAATTATTTCTCTTTTGTGTAGAAACATCTTTATTAAACGAATTATGGGAATCCCCGCGTAATGTGCATAAGAAAAACATGAGTGTTATGGTAGGAATTAAAGGCAGGCCGATAAAGATGTTTCTACACAAAAGAGAAATAATTTTACGTCACAATTTTTCTAATACATACTAGTATTTATGCGCTATAGCAACACTTATTCTGTACAATGTTGAAAATATTTCAGCGTTGATGGTTAAAAAATTCTGATATTAAAATTATTGGCAATTCCTGTCATTAACATTTTTTAGCATGAGTAAATTATTTAAAAAATCACATCACAAATCAAATCTTTTTCAACTAGATCAATAACTGAGTATAAGTTTTGCTAATGTAATTTAGACTTTTTCCCGCACGTATAAAAAATATACTTAAATAGTAAAGTACTTGAATCAACTATTTCTCATAAAATAAATCAAAATCTATTTATTCATATTGATCTGCAAAATATTGCATCGCCAATTTCGAAGAATTTTTATATTGGAAAATATTAGAAATTTTTTTAAATATTTTATGCCGAAAAATTTTGGAGTCGGAGTCGCCCTTTTTTTGGGTACTGCGACTCCGGTACAAAAACCTCAACTCCGACTCTTCAACTCCGACTCCACAGCCCTGTTTATATCTAAGAAATGTTAAGAGAAAATGTTTCCAAATTTTGTACACACAGCTGGGTTATCAGTACACAACATCACTAAAAAAATGTGCGGGATTGCAGACGTATAAAGACATTGGGTACGTTCATAAGTCGTAGCTGTTGAGCTCAACTGCTAGAAAACTGTTGACAACTGTTGAGCCGAACATTTTCGTCTTAGAAACGGCATTATGAGTATAATGCAAAATTAACAGCTGATAAACATAAACAATTGAAAAAAAATAAAGGCTGAGGTTGAGCACAATATGTTGACTTAAGGTAGCTAAAAAATTTTATGATGGAATAAATGGCCTCAAATACCCAACTGTTGTGTTGAGCGGAAGTGCTCAACTATGCGTTTCTAAGACAAACACTAAACGGTTACACAACAGTTACGCCTTATGAACGTGCCCATTATAGATTTCTGTATATCATAAGAAGGGCATTAGTACACAAAAACCCGTTAAAAATTGGATGTCATTGGATAAGTAGTCGTGGCACCCCCCATAAAAATACAAAATAGATCAGTTACAGTAAAAGGTAACACAGGGCTTATATTAATATAACTTTTTATTCCTAGCGCGCCATGGTGAAGGGCATATAAGATTCGGCATAGTTGAATATAGCACTCTAACTTGTTTTTTTTTTTTTTTTGTTTTTACTAAAATTCCTATACCAAAGGAACTTTGTGACTTGATTTTGACGAAATCTACTGAATATCTAGTAGTACTTATTAATGCAACTTTGATTTTTTCCATATACTATTTAAAATACTTCCCTGTACAAGAAAAAAATTACATGTTAACAAAAAAAAAAAAAAAAAATGGCAGCTTGTTAAAATTGTAAAAAAAATTATTACTTCTAAGAAATTTTTAATTATCTATGATATAAAGAAGAAAAAACAAAATGAAAAGTTTGGTCCGCCTACTGATTAACTCCTATGAAAAGAATTTGCAGAGCAAGTGTAAAAATCTTTAATTTCCTCAGAATGATCCAATTAGTTTTAATTTGCGACACTATCGCACTAAGATTTATTTGCATGTTCTTTCAGAGAATAATGTTCTAATTTCATTACTTCTTCGTACTTGACAAACATACATATCGCACTTTATCATAAAGAGGGTATTAACTAAAAACTTAAAAAATTTTCTGTAAAAGCCAAAGATTTTTAAATTAAATATTTGAAGAAAAAATTATTAAACTTCTCCAATCACAAAATTTATACCAAATTCATAATATCAAGCAAACAATTTGTTGATTTTGCACCTATTACCAAAATGATTATATTGATAATTAAAAATTGTAAAATTGTGAATATTTCTTTTCAATAAATGATATTTTTAATTTTAATTAAAAAACGATCAAAAAACTTTGCCATTTCAAACAATGTGTTAATTTATTTAAGTAAATATTGACAATTCCCAACAACAATTCTACATGTTTAAATTATTTTATTTTAAACGAAAAAAGTCAATTAAGATGTTTTGTCATTTAATTGAAATATTAATTGAAAATTAATTTCAAAACAACGAAAATGTTAATTAAATCAAAATTAAATTTTTAATTTTCTTTCAACTATAAAAATAATTCATTCAATTATCAATTATTACAATTTTTTTCTCTGTTGAAGGCATATAAAAACGAATTTTTAAACCAACACAAATGAAATTATCAATAGTTTTTTTTTAATTAATAAAATTGTTTTAAAAGTATTTCAATTTAATTAATGTGATAATTGAATCAATTATTTTTTTAGTTGAAAGGAAATTAAAAATATAATTTTGATTAAATTTACATTTTATATATTTTGAAATAAATTTTTAATTAAAACATTAATTAAGAAGCAAAAAATCTTAATTAATTTTTTCGCTTAAAATAGATTACATAATTTAAACTTGTAGAATTGTGGTTATAAATTGTTAAAACCTGAGTTATATACGATTTACATTGAACCGGCAAAGTTTTTTGACCATTTTTTTAATTAAAATTGAAAATATTATTTATTGAAGAAAAAATTTTCACAATTTAAAATTTTTAAAATTTTTAGCAATCAATATAAATATTTTGGTAATAGGTGCAAAATCCACAAATTGTTTGCTTGCTTCTATGAATTTAATGATTAGAGACAATTTTAAATTTTTTCTGTGCAAAAAGAAGACAAAATAGGACGATATTTTTACAGCGGGAAGATATGAATATTACGTGTTCAAGTGCGTTATGTTTGCTTCCTTCAAAAAGCTTTTTTCTTAACTCAAAAGATGACAAATATCAGCAGTGATATTTTGATTTTTCAAGCCTTCTGTAAGATCCAATACGACTCGCTGCCCCTGATTTTTTAGGCTGTTAATTTTTTGCTTTTGCTTTTTCCATTGTTATCCTGATTTGAAATCAACAGCCAGCCAAAATTCTAGACCATACTTAGCAGGTTTTGTGGCCATATATTGCTTAAAAGAACAACGACCTTCAAAAATCACCAACTGCTCATCAATATTCACAATTTCGTTTCAGTTTTAAACATTGGAAAATTAAATTCCCAGTGATCCCACAAAGCCCGAACAGGTGCTTTTTTGGTTTAAAAAAATTGTCCTTTACCTCAGATTCGTAAGTTTTTTTCTTAACCTAACGGCAGGGTTAACCTAAAACTCTGGGTGCCGTCAAAAAAACATCTAAATTTTATTATTACAACTTTGTCGTATTTTATTTGAAGTTTATTTCCAACAAATTCTAATTTATTTCTCCACTGATTTATGACTAGAAATAACGATTTTGATATAAACAATTTTTGAAACGCGTTTTGAATTAACGAATATTATTTTACCAGATGACACTGTTGAGTTTTTGATGTGTCAGTTATTAGACATATTGGACACATATGTGTGTAAATAGTGTCAAGAAAATAAAGATGTTTACAAAATATATAATTTTTTGTATTTTTTTTTGTTTTTTGTATAAATAAACATCATGTTTTTAAACATTTATTACAAACAATAGCTAATCAATTTTATTTTGAATGGTAATTATTTCATGACACATCTGTAAATTGTTTTATCAATAAAACTTCAATATTTCGTTGAAATGAATTCTAAATTTAATAATTTTTATGTAACTAAATAAATAAACACATAAATTAAAAGCTTTTAACAGATTTGGCACAACTCTTACATTTATTCCGCCCTTGGACTAACTGGAGAGTTCATTAGAATATCGTTAAAATAAATATGCAATAGTTGTTTTTTTAATTTAAACATTTTTAAATAAAGTAAATTTTAGAACCTTTTTATAAACTGCAACTACCGTTAACGTAATGTGTTTTTTACAAAAATCCGCATTTAATCACGTTTCTTTGACTTGTAAATATTTTTGAAGTCATTGTTAAATGTCTAAATTGAAAATTTTTCTAATTTATTTTTAAGAAGAATACATTTTATTTAAATAAACAAATGCCTTGCAACTAATTCTAACTAAAAAAAAACAAGTAAGAAAGTAGTGTCGGTTAAGCCCGACCTTATGAAACCCAACACCACAATATATATAAAGACAAATTTACGAGAGTGTATCCTATGGGTCCCAAACCATGGGAAATCATCAACCCAACAAAATTATGTTATTAGGTTGAGATTTATATAAAAGTTCTTTGTAGCGAATTTTCGGCCATGTCATGGAAATAAAAATCATGTGAAATTTAAAACAAACAAATTTTGAAAACTCTCCCGTATTCAAAGTTCATAAAAATATTTCATTTTATATGCCCCATACTTGGAGGACCACTTTTCTCTACATAAAGCACTTTTGAAATAAGAAAAAGCTGCGTTAAATTTTACAAAAATTTAATTGAAAATATTCGTCGATTTCAGTTTCACGTGATTTCGTTTTCCATGACAATGCCGATTATTTAGATATCTTTATCTTCAACAGATTTATTTGCCTTTAAGTGATTTTATATATGTTTATATGGGACCTATGGTTAATTATGAACCTAACAGAAAAATATTTTGTCATGACATCATTTCGTAGTAGCTATCGCAAAAGTTATTGTCGCCAATTTTTATGTCAATACCACAATTTATAAGGAAGATATGGCATTAAGTGCTATTAAGAGAGTATTACTTGGGTAGGTGAGTTGTAAATCTGTAGCTCGTTTCTGTATTTCTCGCATTGCAAAATTTCTCACATGAAGTGTGAAACAAAAAATTCCATCGTTTCTCGATTGTGTGAGAAAAAAGTGTTTCTATATTTGAATGCGAGAACAGACAACACAGATTCTGTTTTAACTGGTATACTTCCAGGAATTAAGTGTCAAATGCAAGCGAAACGTCAACGAAAGAAATAGATATAATAAAAATAAGGCTGCCAGATTTGTCGTTTTATCGTAATTTTTTGTTCTAAAATTTGCAAAGTGCCGATTTGCTGATTTTTTCTAGTGACGATATTATAAAGTCTTCGAAATAAAATAATTTTAAATAGTTTTATATGTTTGTGTATTAGGCACCACAGAAAAACGATATCTTTAAAAACAAGGCAGCTTAAAAAATTCATCGGCAAAATTAAAATTTCGAAGTAAAACTGTTTAATTTTTATTTCCTTAAATTATTTAATACATTTGTTTATGTGATCAAAACATTAAAATATTACCCCATTTTTCAGTCAATGCACTATAGGAAATTTTTGCCTTTTTTTTGGCCAAAAGTGTTTCTTTTAGTTCAATATGATATTTTGTCACGCCTGTGTGTGATTTCTTCAGGGGAAAATAATAATCTGAAATTTTAATTAAATAGCCCTCAAGCTTAAGTATGTATGTATAAAATATGTATGTTATTTTACCCATGAACTTTGACCAATTTCGTTTTTGCTTCTATCTTATTTCTTCCCAAAGTATTTCATATATTTTCCTTTCATTTTTCGAACAAAAATGTAATTAGAGTTTTTTTAAAAAGTTGATTCTACTTTTATTTCAGCAACAATTTGTATGAAATGATGACGTTTATAAAAATTTTATTTCGTTTTTAATGAAAATTTTAACAAAATGTTTTAAAAAAAATTAATTTTATTCTGGGAAAAATTTGCAAACGGTTTCTTAACTGAAAATGTGTGTGGTTACGAAAAATATTGTTGCTCTATTATTAACACCAAAATGTTTCTAGTATTGTGTACGAGGCTTAACTATGTTTTTTTTTTTTTTTTTGATTATGTTTTAATAAAAATCTAACAAAATTTGTCATAAATTATTTTAAATAGTCCGATTTTTTAAATTTCATCTGGCAGCCCCGCATAAAGCGAAAACAATAAAAGGCTTAAAAAAATTAAGATAACAAAATATAAAAATTGTGTTTTATTTATTTGCATCATTTAAATTCTTTCTCTTCAAATAAAAAAAAAAATAAAACGTATTCGTGTGTACATACATACATAATAGGGGCTCCATTTCTTAAAATTTATTTTTCTCGCATCTATTTCTTATTTTGACAGTTCTTGTAAGAAACTTTTCGCAAAATATTGTTACAGAAACACTTTTTCTTACATCCTTCCAATAATTGCTGGAAAATTATTTAAATGACAGATAATTCTAACAAAGTAAAGATACAGAAACACTTATGTGAGAAAAACAATTTTTTGTTTCATATTGCACTTATTTTGTCATAATTCACTTGTTTTATGCGGGAAATTTTACAATGCGAGAAATACAGAAACGGGCTACTGGTTCGTTACAAAATTGAAAAAAAAAGATTACAAATGATTCTCATTATGAGAAGAAATATATTTATTGCATCAATTCATGTCCTTGGAAAAACATGGAAGAGGACACGCATTGACGCGATAAGTATGTTTTTCTCATAAAGCGCCAAAAGAACTGTTAGAATCAATTGTCTTCTCTTATTTTTTATTTTGTAACGAACGAGTTTTTAAACTCACCTACTCAATTGTATGGGAGCTATGGTCAAATATTGCTCGACTCCAATAAAATTTGGTTAGATGATGTAGATTGCAATCAAATAAGTGATTGGACCAAATTTAATCTTAATACCAACATACTAAGATGCTTTATGGGCTCCATTCCGGAAAGAGGCTTGTATGGGTGCCATGTGAAATTATTGACTGATTTCGATATATTTCAATAGACTTGCCTCTGTACCAAACAACATCAAATTATCTCCAAACAAGCTACCTGTACTTTGCGCACAAGAATTGAGCGACAGCTGGACGGGCAGACATTATTCGGCCAATTCAAAGGTGGGTTTGAGTTGATCGGTATACAAAAATCGGGTCTATGACCAAAAAGGTGTTACAAACGTCAGCATAAGCGCATAATACCTTCTCCACTATTGTGGTGTGGATAAAACGACTGCACATTACAACACACAATTATACCCTACAGCACCTTAAGTCGAAAGTTATTATGTGTTTGTGCTGTTGTTTGTAATGATCCCTAGATCCACCTTTTTATACTTTAATTAATTGTAAATCACTTTCTGAGTCGGCTGTCTATTCGCCTCATATCTGTAGGTTCATGTAAACCTTGTTAACAAACTACATGACTCGAGCTATGACAATAATTTGGATTTTAAATTGGTAAAATTTAATACAACTATAAGTTATAAGATATTAAGTCAAGTCTTTTCTAGGAGCGCTCCTGAAAATCATTTAGACTGTCATTAATTTAAGTGCCATATGATTTGAAAAATATAAATTCTGAGAATCAAATAACTTAATAAATTATGTAATTCGAAAAAAAAGATTTTTGTAAGTAAATTTGTTAAAAGTGTAGATTGTACTTATTGTTATTATTGACTACTATTTTTCTTTGTTATTTTTACAATGTTGCCAGATAATAACAAAAACTCAATCTCTGAAGAAGTTGGAAAGACTACCAATGAAACGTCGCAGCTCTCTGCATATGATATAAATAATCTTTCAATAACATTAAATTATTGACCTTGAAAGCCTGCATATATCAAACTCTATAAACTATCAAGAATAATCGGAAAAAGGTCGATCAACACTTGTAATAATAAACAAATAACTTATAAATTTTGCGTAAGCTGGAATACAACTATTGGGTGTATAACTTAAAATTGTTGGCAAATGTTGAAAGGTGACCATGAAACAATGGAACAACATTAACTTATTCAAGTACATTTCGCTCATTTGCTGCAACGTTGTCATTATTCAAAAAAATATATTTCGAAATAAACGTGTTTAAAGTTTATGATTTAGTCGCACCACTTAGAAAAATTAATGACACATGCTCTTCAAACGGGGAAGTATAAAAGATATTAATATGAATTTTATACACAATTCAAAGAAAAAGATAGCGTACAACTCTGCATCACTAGCTCCAAAATTTAATTTTTTGGGTAATGACGACGTTGCAGCAAATGAGCGATATTATCAGTCGTTGGCTATGACATTTTTCCCTTCTTCCTGGCAACAAAGTGAAGAATAAACTACGACGATTTCGGATACTCTGCTCTGAAGGGAAGCATATATTGATGAGATAGATTTCATCTGGACCACAAGGCGGGTGAGGCAGAACTTCCCAACCACTTTTTTCTAAATAGTTTTTACTGGTCTTGCAACAAGTAGTAGCCAAGCGTTGTCATGATAAAATTTAACGGTCTGGTCCTATGGTCTGGACATTTTTCGGCCAATGCTCACTTAAATCGAATCAAGTGTGTTCGGCTCAGGTCGCCTGCGCTTATCTGACCCGATTTAAGCTGCTGAATCTCCTTTTTCTCCCAGGGGCTTGCAGAAATCATCTTCAGGATATTTCCCTCTCTGCTGTTACATCCTGCGGGGAAGTCAAGTGCAGTTAATACCAGATATTCAGCAAAATCCAAAATTGACAGATCTCAAAAGATCTATACAATCTTTTCAGTCACTGGCTGACGGGAGATTCTATCTGGTACCACGGGAGTAAGTAGCACCTTTCCAGTAGGCCAGCCTGAGTATTGGTTAAAGCCTTTGAAATTATGCTTCTTGCAAGAAATGTTTTCTGTCTTTAAGGAAGATTGTCTTTACGGGGTGTTTCGATTTTTTCGATGAAAATATACTTTCGTGGACCTCGTGGCGGTTGTGGTTTACTACCCAAAATCGCGAAAAGGGAGATCCTTTTACCACTTGTGGGAGATTACGGCCTGAGGGAGGCATATCCCTAGGTGCAGATACTAGTTAACAGATTTTTTTTATTTGGTTAGCAAAAAGCGTGCAGAGAAGGAGCTTTTAGCGATTTACTTAACAGATGCTGCTAGCATATTCCCAAAAGTAGCGAAGCTAAGATAGGTCCAGCTCCTAAACAAGGGTCGACTGTATAATCTTGCCGGATTATGACTGCTCTCACACTAAGGGGCTTTTGGTAAACGTATTGATTGTCACCCATTGAATAGATCCAACATAAGATTAGTCCATATGACCGGTGCTTATGCATTTTAGCATGCAAAATCGTCCTCCAACGTCTCTCGGCACGGAGGTTTGTTCTAGGACCAAGTAAAATTATCCAATTATTTTAGTTGTTTAATGTGTTTATTTGTAATTACGGTAGTACCATGTAGGGGCCCAATCCCGATCATAATTGCTTGACTTTAGTCTCCCACTTGTTTTACATATAACAGTTTTGTAGTTTTTTTTTTTTGTTTTTAACGGAAAATATACTGGATACTTTTTCTTAGCAAAAAAATAAATGTGCATGTTTAACAATAAAGCAAGATTTTAACTTTGAGGAAAAAAAGTTCGGTAATAAGCTGGTAACTAATTTAAATTGTGTGTCAATGTGAAAAATTGTTAAAATGTTTGAGTATTTTTTCAGTATTTAATAATTAATAAAAACTTAAGGGAGTACTGCTAAAAATTTAAAATTTTAGATAATTACCAAGAACCTTTGTAAGGACTACTCATTACTTTTTTTGAAGACTTATTAATAAATAGTAAATTACGAACACCTCAGAAATCATCTTACTATCTCTTGTAAAGTTCCAAAGCAATTAATTTTCTTAGTACAAATATCCAGACATATGTAAGCACAACAACTTATTACCTCTTAAAATTTGTGCAGATGTTGCTGACGCCATAACTACCGCGGTTTACCAAATTAATATCATACTTGAAGTTCCCAAAACCGCCATTTGCAGATAGTGAGAAAACCCTCACGCGAAAAACAAGAGTAGCTCTGGCACAACTGAGTTGGTGATGGAGCAACAGGCTTATCGCCTACAGGTCCCGCATATACCGAGCCATTTATAATGTACGATCAGCACGTGGCGAGGACCCCAATAAATCCCCCCACATATTTAACGGTCCAGCTCATACTACTTTATTCAGTCCACTAGATTAATGGATCAATCAAATATAAGTCGCAACATTTCGTGACGTGGACCCCAATGCAGAGGCCCCAGTTTAAGAACTGTATTGTTTTCAATGTTAGAACATGAACCTCCCATAGTACTAAGGAATGATTAAGTCAGCTGTTATTATCTACAGCTGCCTTAGCTTTTGAATAACTTTGCTTGCAATATTTTTAAATTTACTTTAAATCCTTTAATAAGTAAAAAATATCTTATTAAATATATATTCACAATTTTTTTAAGTCATATATTAACAACCTCTCCAAATTTAATACCACCCTAATGTATTTATACCAGTTTAAACAATGTTAAAATAACAATATTGTGTTTTTAATTTTTGCAAAATATAAACATTGCAAACACTTTTACTAATAATTAGAATAATTAACAAGATTTAAATAAAACGAGTACTAAAGCAGCCTCTATACAAATAGTTAACGTATTTTCCAAGTTTTTGCTTCGTAACAAAGTTGATCTATAACATCATTATTCATACGAACATTTTAGATAATTTGAATAAATTTATGAACCACAATTCGCTGAACAAGCCTATATTCAATTTCTGGAAGTTTAAGTTAGCTGATTTGAAAATAGCATTTTACAGTGGGGGCAGTGGTGGCAAATATAAAAATAAGCCAAGCCCAGCAAAACCACGTAATTGCGCTTGAACTCATCCTGCGCTACGAACTTCCAGATATCGGGGCTTCCCATTGGGGATGGTGAAAGTTGTTTGCTATCTGGGCAGTATCATATCCAAAATTGGCGACAGCAAACAGGACATTCAGAACAGACTTTGTGAGTCAAAGCAGGCTTACGGTGCTCTCAATAAATTCTAGAGCTCGTAAAATATCTCAGCGCACACCAAAGTCAGAGTATTTAACAGCAACGTGAAGTGCTTCTATATGGCTGGAATATATCGAGTCGCAAAAAAGGCAGTATGGAAGTAATTGTAAATCGGTGCCTCAGGCACAGATGATTAGATTTGTGGAACAGAACTAATCAAATTTCTTTGGATATGACCGTACGTTCTCGCAAATTTGGTTAGTTGATACATTGTGAAAGCCTGTGGACGGTTTAACTAGACAAGCCGTTGAATTCAACTCCCAAGTTTCCAGGAGACCAGGCAGGCCCGCAAACTCGTGGAGACTCCAGGGAACTGCAAAAACTTGGTGCATACACTGGAACGAGATGAAGCTAATGGCGATCGATAAATCAACAATTGGAAAGATTTGTTAAGGGGATATGTTCCGCCAGGAAACGAAGGACTATATATTAAGCACGGATACAAGAGAGCCAGCACTGGTATCAATTTGCTCTAAACTGATTTATTAATTAATAATTGTATATATACAAACAACGTGTCTAGTTTAAACAAGAGGCAAAGAGTTAATAACCAACCTGCTCAAATGATTGCAGAGTGTTTCCGCAGAGGTAAACAAAAACGATTCTGATAAATTTTGAGTTGTACCTGTTAATAATTTAGTGTACGATATGAAGTTACAAACCTTAAAAATAAAATATATAATTAAGTTAATATTGGTCACATTAAGGACATAATAAACCACACAAATAGCTTGGCAAACATGTCAAAATTTAACGTTTGTACAAATATTTTGTGTTATTAATTGGAGTGTTTGCTGTTTGGAGAAACATTTGCAGCAATGTTTGCAGAAATATTAAACATTTTTAATATCTGGCAGACATGTTGTATATTTGTCAATGGTGTCTAGTGCTAAAAGAATTAAATTCCAGCAAAAACTTTGCAGAGTAAACACGTAGAAGAAGAAGCAATAAAATCAATTTCAGCCATAAATTCTAGTTTTTTTTTTAGCAGCATTGTTTCCCCAAAACAACTTTTTACTTAGAGCACTCTTTTTAGCCAAATTATTTTTCTTTTTTTTTATTTCTTCTCCGTTTTTAACAAATCGCGAGCAAAATTGCCGCAGCACAATCGTCGTCTGCATTCATTGAAAACAAAACAAAAATGAAAAATTAATGTTTGTACGAAATAAGATTGTGTCGTATATTGCCAAACAGAAGCAAAAACAAAGTGCCTGTTTGCCAAGCATATTTGTGTGGTTTATTATGCCCTTTAGGCATGTTTTTGATGAAATAGACGTGAATATTAGCAAATGAGATTATGTATATACTAAAAATAGACAACATTAGAATTGTTTAGGGTTTGCAGGTCGATTATAATCGTAATCGCTATTTATCGCTTATGATAATTGTTGTCGAAATCTCACAAAATTTAAAAAATCCAAGCTTTTTTAAATAAAATTTTAAGTCTTAACTTGCTCAAGAAGACCACACTCAAATTATTTAAAAATCGACTTCATTTAAAGCAATCTAGTTTAGTTAATGGAATGCCAGCCAGTTCATTCCAATGTGCTAGTTGAAAAAACTGGCAAGCGGGGCACCCGGCGGGTAAGCCTAATTCGAGTACGCTCAATCCAGTGGTGCTAACCGTTTTTTAGGTTAGCTCTTGTTTCTAAGATACACCGTTATTTCGAAAATGGAGGAGGCTGCACAAGATATACTTTCATAGCTCAAAAACGTTTTAGTTTAATGAGTAAACTAAACAAAATGTTGAATAAACTAAAGAAATATCGCTTTTAAATTACCTTTATGCAAGGCCAAACTTTTTCTTAATCTGTGCAGTCGTTTAAGAAATAAAAATTATGCATTGTTTCGTGGTTAAAAATTGAATAAATTGTTTCATATTTTTGATAACTTTTAGTGATAATATCTGGGGTAGTCGGAAGTATGTTCGTGAATTGTATTTTCTTTGGAACTATTTAAAATTTTAAATGCCAATTTTAAACCATAGTATCTTTATATATATATATATATAAACCAATTTTAAACCTTAGTATATAGATATTCAAAAATGCTTACTTAAGGCTAGTTTACACTATCACAAAAGTCTTACGTATCTTATAATACTTTGTGAGGTAGAAATCGAATGAGTTTGGTTGCGACTGTCAAAAAATCTTATTTTACATTACAGTTTGTATTCACACTATCACACATGAACACACACGCTTATGTTAAAAGGTAACCCTGATCAAATGAAAAGTATTATTGTTTGGAGTAATTTAAATAAACCCTGAAGCCGTATTGGATGTCAAATTTTTGTTTTTGTCATTTTCATAACACATTGCATTTACACTTTCACACTTTTACATATTACTTGAGTTTTTTACACCATTGGAATAACTTTTCAAACCCTTAATAAGCCCGCTATCTGCAATTTTGGTTTCAGTTATCGGCATATCCTAATTTCATCAATGAATTTTTTGAATGCAGATAACTTTCAGTCAAAATTTTTGTGTCGAAGCGATTGAGGGTTTTTTTAACGTTAAAAAAACTGCAGACAAAGTTGAAAAACTGCCATTTCTTCCACTTCTTCATTTGTCATTGGCCAAGGAAAAACTGTTGTTTTTACTTCTGATTCATTAAATGTAAACTTTCACTGCCAAACCAACTCAAAAAGCGAAAAGGTGTGCACAAATTTTTGTTTTTGTTCGTCAGTTTTTGGTTCCGACTGCAGTTTTTTAAACCCTGGTGTCTAATATGAAATTGAATGTTTTACTGAATTTAAAATTGAAAATATGAATATTTAGTAGACATCGGAAATTTTTTTCACCTAAAATCTGTTTTATCCAGAACCATTGAAATATATTTATTTGTTTTATTATTCGTAAATACTTTAAAACTAATTAAATTTAATTAACGAATAATTTTTTTTTTGCAAAAACTCATTCATATTATTAGAATTTTGTATTGATTTAAGTAGCATTCTAATTAATGTTTTATATATTTTTTCTAATTTTTTTTTTCTTTTCATTTTTTTTTTTTATATTTTTCAGGTGGCGTGGAAGTGTTTACAAATTAGTATGGCGTGAATTAATCGCGTATTTATGTTTATATTATACTATAAATTTTGTATATAGATTTGCTTTAAACGAACAACAACAAAAGTAAGTTGAAAATGTTAAAATTAAATAAAAAACACTTTTTTAATAATTTTGGTCATAATTAAGATGGTAAACAGTAGAAAATAAGATTTAAGTAAAAAAAACTTTTAATACTACTTAAAAATAAAAACAATAAAAATAAAAAAATTGGGCAAATGGGTCTTAAGTAAATACGAACTGAAATTGTAGAAAGAGTTTATTTTTTCGTGGATAATAATTTTTAAAAATTTAACCAGAATTAAAATATAATTA
This sequence comes from Pollenia amentaria, assembly GCA_943735925.1. Taxonomy (NCBI): domain Eukaryota; kingdom Metazoa; phylum Arthropoda; class Insecta; order Diptera; family Polleniidae; genus Pollenia; species Pollenia amentaria. Next base: position 201,087,672 of record OX031009.1, on the reverse strand, counting down.
AAGAAAGATAACATTGGTTTTTTGCAAAGACCTAAACTTGCCCCCAAAAAATCCGCCGTTTTCTAAGAACTAAGTAAAAACAAAATATCGTAACACTTTTCCAAATAGAATCTGGGAATTATTTCTTTTCATAAGCTACTTTATTAAATTCAACATTTTTTATTTTTCGAATTTATTCTATGAGCTAAATTTCAGATATGTATTTTATAAAGCTTTTTGTAATAGTTCTATTCCTTAAATTTACAAAAAGATTTATAAAATACATATCTGAAATTTAGCTCATAGAATAAATTCGGAAAATAAAAAATGTTGAATGTAACACTTTTCCGAAAACTTTCGATGCTAGTTTTATTTTTGAAATATATGGCCGTTATTTATAAAAAGTTCTCAATAGTTTAACAAAATTAAATGGCAGCACCGATGCGGAAATTTCATAATCATAACGGACTAAAAAAGCAAAAACAAAAAATCGATTATGTTTATTATGTCTTAAGTTTTACCCTTAAAAAGTGTGGGAATTACTTTTTTCAATGAAATAAAATAATATTTCAAAATTAAAAACCCACACCAAGCTGACATTTATAACACGGATATTTTAAACAAATGCATTTCTTTTTCGATGAACAAACGCGTTCTTTATAACTGCACCCAGAGAAAAAATATGTTTAAATATGGTCACCTCCAACAAAACTATTTTTAAATAAAATTGTAAACACACTTTGGCTATTTTAACCATATTATTGCCATCGACAACCATATTATAGTTAAATTAGTCCTCCATCAAGAAGGCACAACCATATTATGGTTGCCTCCAAATATGTTTTGGTTAATAATAACTAAAATATGTTTAACATTTATAATAGCATGGTTGATTTTCAACCATAGAATGTTGCTCTTGGAAAAGAGGAAAATACTATTGTTAATTTAAAAACAAATTGTTGTCATATTTAACCATAAAATGTTTAGAGGCAACCATAATATGGTTGTGGCGTCTTGATGGATGACCAATTTAACAATAATATGGTTGTCGGTGACAAAAATATGGTTAAAATTTTCTTTAAAAATAGTTCTGTTGGAGATGACCATTTTTAAACATATTTTTTTTCTGCGTGTGTATAACACTGGAGAGGGTATTATGCGTTTGTGCTGATGTGTGCGACACATACAAATATTAATTCTAGACAAACATTTTAGCAAATAATCATCAATTTCTAGATCGGGCTAACGACAAGCCTCCGTCAGACTGGCTCGCTGGCTAGTTGCCTGTCCACGCAAGCCTTGTGAGCAAAGCACAAGTCGTTATTTTAAAGATAATTTTATGGAATTTAATAAATCGGAATCGGTCCATAATTTCGCAAACCCCTGTACAAACTTCTTTCAGGAATAAAAGATCTATGGCCATAAACCATTTTATTACGTTGATATTTAGATAAAATTTGATCGAAAAATATTTTATTGCAACCTAAATTATCTTACCAAATTTTAGATCAGTGCATATTGGACCATACCTCCCACACAACCATAGTATACAACTAGTATGCCAACTGGAGAGAACGTTCTCAATTTTTTAGTTCACCTCTCACACATATACGTTCTGGGTGAATTCAGCACTCAAAAAAAAACAACAAAAACAAAACAACATTTGAAATTTTTTGAACTAATAAAATTTAATTTAAAAAAAAATTTTTACCACATTCTACACGATTTTATGCATTTATGTTTAGTGGTGCAAATAGTTCTAAACACCAATACATTTGAAAAAATTCTTCTAATACAAACATGAGTTAGGTACCACCGACATTTGCGATAGGTACCTGCCAAAGAGCCGGCATAATAGTTGTATACTATGCACACAACTCCCTAAATTAGTTTTAAATGTTTTATAAATTTTGAAATTGATTTAAAATTTACAACAATGACAACAATCAAAAGTTATTTTTGGGAATGACAAATTTATTAATAAGATAATAAGATTTCTCTATGACGTGCCAAAATCCCAATTATTATTTTTGATAAAAACACTGAAATTTATTGTTGAGGGAAAGCAAGTTTATATGCTCATTTCACTGGTTGCTTGGGCCAGATCGTCAAAAAACCTTTTTCCAAAGACTTTAGAAAAGCCAAAAATATTATTCAAATAAACCTGTAAAGCTAATAAGAATTTTAAACACTAAGATTTTACTAGTAACAATACGAAAGCTTAAACAAAGCAACAACAATAAACAGTGAGTTTATCTTTTCTTACATTCCCCTACAATTGGCTGGATTTTTCAACAATAACAACAATAGCTACTTTATCATGGCAATATTATGTGGTGGTATATCCAGACTCCCATATGAACTCCCACCATTAAATCACTTTAATACAAGTTTGCCTGCCGATACTGTCATTATTACCGTTCGATACCGCCTACATACAGTCTTAAATTAAATACCGATACCGATACCGAAATAACAAATAGTTTAATATCGGATTAATACAAGGCGGAGCTCAACATTTAGCTGACAAACTATGCGTTTAACAAACGCCCCGTGTCTTTGGCAAGCGCACACACAGGCGGAGTGTATAGTCCGACAAAAATTATACACCCGCCCCTTGCGTAGGAGCTGGAGCTATCTAACCTCCGCGGTTAAGGAATAGTCAGGTGAAATTCCTAAAGCGCCACAGGTGAAACTTTCTTCTTAAAAGCATATCTGTGATAATAGTCACAAACCAACGCACTCCAATACCTCAACCTTTCTTCTGTTTTGAATTTCAGACTCTTAGGCTGGGTTTTTGAGATCTCAGTTTAACTAGATTTAGGCCCTAATCATGTACAACGCAGCGCAACGCCACAGAACTAACGCGACGCCAAAGAATAACATTGAAAGCACAAACAATGTCATAAATATTTTGTAATTTTGTTGTTGCTTTCTACAGAAATTCACATTGCGTCTTAAAATTTCAAACGCTCCATTGCTTGTGTCGTTGAAAATTTTAAAACGGTACATGAATTTCTGTTGAAAGCAACAACAAAATTACAAAATATTTATGACATTGTTTGTGCTTTCAATGTTATTGTTTGGCATTGCGCTGCGTTGTACATGATTAGGGGGTTAGTTAATCTGAAAATAGATTTGTGCCGCCATTATCAGGTTTGTAAACAGAGTTTTGACGGGAGAGTTTATTTTTGCTTAAAATGTTGGTCTTTATTGAAATAATAAGAAAAATCAAATTTCTCCGAAGAAATCCGAGTTTAAGACTACGTTAAACTAAGTTTAAGCTTAATCCACATCTTAAAAACCCGGCCTTAAACGGTCATCCTGGGGACACAGACAAAAGACCTTACTACCTACAAACGGACTACTAAATATTCATCCATTTCAAAGCAACATCCGTTTTGCTTATCACATTAAGCAAGCCACAAAAGTAAAAAATCAGCCTTTCATGTGGTTACCCGCGGTTTTGGGTAAAACCCACAGCCACTATTTGATCCCTGAAAGTATCCATTCATCAAGAAAGTACCCCTCTGCTGCCAGAAAGGCGATTTTCAATCAGAAAAGCAAGCCTTCCGCAAAGACAATCATCCTGAAAGACTGGAAGCATTTCCCGCGTACTAACGGGGGTATCAGCCAATAGTCTGTCCGGTGCCGTTCCCCCGGGGCCTACTGACTTCCGTAGCACTTTGGTGAACCTTCGAATTCGAAAAATCAAAAGACTTCAAGAGCCCTATCATTTTATATTTTTATCGCCAACTATGTTATGCGTGCAACTTAATTTGCCCCAGGGTTTGCTATTGATACCGAAATAACAAATTGTTCAGAGTGCCTCGGTAGTCTAGTTAGTATATCCAGAGAAAAAACACTTCTCAGTAAGGTCACCTCCAACAAAACTAATTTTAACGAAAATGTTTAAACAACTTCTCTGCGCGAAGTTTTGTTTTTACCAATTTAATAGAAAATTAAGAAGCCTTTAGTGTAAAACATTTGACTATTGAAAGCAGCCAACTCCTTGACGGTTTAACCTTTTCTAATCAACTCCGGTCACAACGCAATTTGAACAAATTCGCCTTAAGACCCCGAGCCAAAAATAAAGCTGGAGAAGCTATTTTCTTACACTCCGAAACTTTATGGCATTCGAAAAGACCGAGTTTTATAAAAAATTTGTATGTGACCGTAATTAATTATAAAATATAGAGGGGCAATGGAAAGAGTGTGATATGATTTTAACAATTATGCCTAAAATGGGAAACTAAGAGTACGATTTAACGTTCCAAATTCAAAACTGACGCTCTAAACTATTTTTAAAAGCTGCTGATTTATTTCATGTTTTTAAAATTCCCTCATTGTGTGATAGTAGGAAGCTCCGCCTTATTCCAGAACTTGATCACCATTGACGACATGCGATGGCTTAGTAACATAACATATTCCGTGAGCGCCCTAATTTTCTGTCAAAATCTAGCAGTAATGTTAAAAAAGTCCAAAAAGCTTTTCTAAAAATATTAAAACTAATTTTTTGGGAAATTTAGGGTAATATCTTATACGTATGAAGTTTTCTCGAAACATATTTAAATACTCTACAACTTGAAAATAACATAAATTTTATTATTTTTATTTTACTTCTCATTTTTTCATTCCAGAATATTTAATAAGATCCGATCATATTTTGGTCAACAGGGTGAAGGAATACCAATGTCATTTGTGTTGGGCTTCTATGTAAATTTGGTAGTGAAACGCTGGTGGGAACAATACAGATTATTGCCATGGCCCGATACCTTGGCTCTATTTATAAGTGCTGCAATACCAAATTCAAATGGTGGTGTAAATGTAAGTTAATTAAAAAAAAACAGAAACAAAGGACATGTTCGTAAATGCCGGACTGCGCTGCATCAGTGATTTAAAATGTTTATATCAGGGCAGTGGAGTCGGAGTAGAAGACTAGGGGTTGAGGTTTTTGTACCGGAGTCATCTCCAAAATTTTTCAAAATAAAAAATTTGGGTGCCCCGGTAGACTAGCTGATAGTGATAGTACCGGGGTTGCGGGTTCGATTCCCGCCACAGACTCTGGTCTGCTGCAGACGAGCGAAGAGCTTCTCGGGATTAGCGTACGAATAAAAAAAAGTTCTAGTGAATATTTATAAAATAAAAATAAAATTTATAAATAAAAATAAAAAAATATTCAAAAAATGTCCAAAATAAAAATTCTTTGAAATTGGCGATGCAATATTTAAAATATCGATTCAAAATTTTTATGGAATAATTTTCTTGCTATATTTAATCCTTTTAAAGGTACTACATTTAAAAAAAGAGCTTAAAGTCAAATTAGGACCAGTCTCATATATATTTAGCATTAATGTAAGAGTAGGAGTCGGAGCTGGAGTCGGAATTGGAGTCGGACTTAAAAAATTCAGCGGTTGGAGTCGGAGTGAGAACAATTTTTTGACGACTCCACAGCCGTGGCTTATATACAATATATATGTATATGTATATTATATATATATGTATATGTATAAACCAGGGCTGTGGAGTCGTTAAAAAATTGTTCTCACTCCGACTTCAACCGCTGAATTTTTTAAGTCCGACTATAAATATATATATATATATATATATATATATTTATATATTCACTATATATATCAGTGAACTGGGCGTCGACCAAAAAATTGTCCAATACTCCACAATTATAATAGTCACACAGTAAAACAAATTATAATTATTTTTTTATCGGCATTAAAAAAAGTTTACTTTTCTGATGCAACGCAGTGATGCAGTTACGAACATGTACAAATCTTTACAGTTTTTCTTCAGTTTCCCCATTTCTTCCTTATTCTTTAGAACGAAACCGGTCGTTTAATGCGTCGGAACATAATGCGTTACATGGTCTTGGCCTATGTCATAACTCTCCAACGTATTTCGTTACGTGTCAAACGTCGTTTCCCCACTACTCAACATCTCGTGGATGCTGGTCTCATGCACGAGTCCGAAATGAAAATTTTTGAACACTTAAATGCCAAAAGTCCCATGTCAAAATATTGGATGCCCCTGGTTTGGGCTACAAATATTATAAATCGGGCACGCAAAGATGGCCTCATAACGTCCGATCATATAGTGCAAACGATATTAATGGAGTTATCGGATATAAGAAGGCGCTTAGGTGGTTTAATTGGTTATGATACTGTTTGTGTGCCATTAGTTTATACGCAGGTGAGTAACGATTAATTGTAGAACTTGAAATACAATTGCAGCCAGCATTTGATGTTGATGAAAAGTCTTATTGCGATATTGAATTTAATCAAATACCTTTAATTCCTATAAAAATTTTCAAATTTATTTAAGACTTTCAGATTATTAAAAATATTTACATCGTTATATAATAATTTAGGGAACTGAAATAAAATTGACAACGCAAATTCCAAAAGTTGCCGGCATGTTGGTCTAACGAAGTGCTAAAAAACTTAGATTTTAAAAGTTTTGTAGAACTTAATTTCTTATCATATTTGATCTTGAACTTAATTATTCAGATTTTGGGCAATATTTAGCTATGGCCTTTTCCAAAAATATGGATTTTTCGCCAAAAAAGAATTTTTGGTTTTTGCGACCCAAAACTAATCTTAAACGAAGCCTCTTCTAGTGCGAGCGCTGGTGTCTGACAGGGCATAATATGGACAAAAATTCAGGTGGCAAAACTTTCCAATCATTATTTTCTAAGGAGTTTTGTACCAAATGAAATATTGCAGTCTTATTTTTGATCGCATATTCTGATGTATTTTCGGTCAATGATCGCTTTAAGCACATTCACCGTATCCGATACAGATGCCCTGTGATTGTGTACCCTAATTTAAGAAGCTCATAATAAATAATACCATTCCGCTCCCAATATATAGAAAACATTACTTTGTCGCCATGGATATTTGATTTTGTCATTGATTCGGCTTAGCAAATATTTTCTCGAGCGTCGCTTTGTCGTTTTATACCCTTCCACACTGGTGGAAAAGGCATATATAAGTTTGTCATTCCATTTTTTAATTTCTACAATATTTCTCTTAGGCCCTTTAAGTTATGAACATATGTTTAATCTAAGTCCTTGTAAAAAGCGAAATTGATTTTACGATGTCCGTCTTCCCGTCTGTCTGTTGAAATGGATTTTCCGAAGATACGAGCAAAAAACCACAACTGCCTCTAATTTTGCCCATAAAGCCCTTTTTGTTGTTTTTTTCTGTCTATCTGGAAAACGACATGAGCCAAAGTTTCCAAAGTAACTACAAGCAGCTCAGTTATCAATACACAACATCTGACAAAATTTGGGGTGATTGGTAAAGTGGCAGTGGGTGTGGCACTTCCCATAGAAAGGCATTATAGATATCTGAATATCTTTGTTATCAAAATACAACATCCGACTAAATGTGGGCGGGAGCGTAAAGAGACGTGGGTCAAAATAGGATTATTTACATCTACAAAACGTTAAGTTAAAGATTGTGCCAATTTGATACACAAAACTATGTTATCAATACAACATGCACAACCTCTCTAGAAATGTGGGGCGAAATCAGAGAAGTGGGCGTGGCACCTGCCGTAGAAAGACATTATAGATTTCTGTTTATTTGGGGAACTACAAGAGCCAAAGTTTCCAAATTAGGTGCAATCGTCTTAGCTATTAATACAAAACTTCCGATTAAATGTGGACGGGATTGGAAAAGTGGATGTGGCATAAAACAGATTTGTTTATATTTAAAGAACGGTATTTTTTTTTTATATATAAATTTCTTCATATTATTTCAAAATAATTCAGTTGCCCCAGCGTCTTTAAGGCATTATTGAGGCGAGTTGGCAGGAATATTCATAAAATACAAAAATTTACATTTAAATACTAAATCTTACAAAATATTTTTAATAATACAATAAAAATAAAATAACAAATATATATTTTTTAAATTTGTACGTTATCAGCAAGATCATTTATTAAATTAAATATTAAGCAACATGTTAGTTTAAAAATTGTTTTATTAATCTCTTGAAAACTGATATTCTCGTTATATTTTTCAAACTCTGCGGCAAATTATTGAACTCACGACTACCCATAAACGTGATACGCTGTTTGGTTGTTTCAAACCTACACAGAGGCATTAATAAGCTTCCATTACTTCTCGTATTTATTTCATGATTATTTCGTAGGATCCGAATAGTGTGATGCTCAACGTTATTAACCTAGCATTTACTCATGCCACTGCCAGTTCGAAAAACTCAACACAATCACAAGTTTTTACTAATACAACCACATTTTTCGCTCCAGTGGCAACAAAAATTGCATGCGAGTGGAAAATTGGCACTTGCATGCCACTAAAGGCCGGTATTCACTATCCTACATAATCGTACGATTCATTCACACGAAAATCTGACGGAATTCTATCCGACTTAAAAAAATGTCTGCAAAATCTGCTGTCGATGCCACACTATCCCACAAAAAAGATGCAAACTCAAATGACTCAGCTACTTTACAAGGATATGCAACTCTGATCGCATAGAATCTATCATTTTATGAAAATTTTCATAAATATTTTCAAGTCGGACAGACTGTCAAAAAAATCTGTCACTCAATTCATTTTTAAGCCACACTGTCATACATTATAAGCACACACCATTTTTTTGACATATCGTGCGACTAAATAGGATAGTGAATACCGGCCTTAAATGTCAAAACGATTAGCAATGTTACCCTATTAACCATATAATGCAAATTTACTGGATTATTGTCGAATTTTAATTAAAGTTTTAACTGTTAAATGAATTATAAAATCAAGTTTGTTAATTATAGAGCATTAATTTTGCTAAAATAATGCTAATATAAATAAATGTAAACTATTTCCCCAAAACTAAAACTATGTCCTTTTTGTTTTCTGGTACTTTTTTTTATTTTGAGAAGTAAACAAATTATCTCAAGTTGACGCTTCGACGACATTTTGAAAATGAACTGGCAGTGGCATGTGTAAACAGAAAAGCAAATGGCATGAGATTCGACTATTTCGAACACTTTTTCGTTGATAATATGTATAGAACAGTGGCATGCCACTACTTGCATGTGTAAAGGCAACGTAAGGCATTTAAAAACATAAATGAGTAATTGCACTTTATAGAAAAAATAAAAATCCTCGTCTTGAGTTAGAAATTATTTTTTTTATACATATCCCACTCGCATCCCACTAAGCGACCAAAACTACCTTAAAGGAAAAGACCTAAGCTTTCTTTTGAGTAAAAAAAAAAAAAAAAAAAATACCGTTTCCAAAAAAAATAAAAAATAAGTTTTAAATTTAAAAAAAAAAATTTTAATTTTTTTTTCGATAGCTTGAAGAAATAGCTATCTAATTTGTTTGGGACAAATTTTGCTAACACCCATAGATAATAAGTTACATGGACGAGAAAGAACACCGGTTTGGCCAAAATGTCAAATTTTGACCACCTCTAACTCAGAAACTTTTTGACCGATCTTGTTGAAACTAGGTAGTGAAACGCTGGTGGGAACAATACAGATTATTGCCATGGCCCGATACCTTGGCTCTATTTATAAGTGCTGCAATACCAAATTCAAATGGTGGTGTTAATGTAACACCTCTAACTCAGAAACTTTTTGACCGATCTTGTTGAAACTTTGTGTCTAAACTACTATCCAATAAGACTAACCTTGGTGCAAATTTCATCCAAATCGGAAGACATCGATTTCAAAAGTTGGGTCACTTGACATGAAATCCCCCACATATATGTCCATTTCAAATTTTTTCAGAAAGATTTTCATGCTATATTTAACCATTTAAAATGTACTGCATTAAAAAAGGGTTTAAAGTCAAAAAAGGACCAGTCTTATATATATTTAGCATCAAGGTTAGAGTAGAAGTCGGAGTTGTAATCGGAGTCGGATTCGGACTTAAAAAATTTCACCGGTTGAAGTCGGAGTTGGAACTAGTTTTTGACGACTTCACAGCCCTGTTATATGTATACTATACAACTTTCCACCTGTGGTAAACGGTATAATAAAAGACAGATGTTTATCTTTCAAATGATATATAAGTTTTTAGAGACACGATTCATTTAGATTCTAAAGATTTTTTCTTTTTGCAAAATTTTAAACTTTAAATGATATTTAATATTAAATTGTTTCTCATTTCTCTTTTCAGGTTGTAACATTAGTTTTATATACATATTTCATCGCCGCCTTATTGGGCCGTCAAATGTTACCCGATATGCCAGATCACAATGGCAAAAATGATTACGATTTATATTTTCCACTATTTACAGCGTTACAGGTATGTAAATTAAAAATCATATAATATCAAATTGTACAACAAACCAATCACAAAATGATTCCAAAGTATCATTAACCGCAAAATAGTAATCAAAATCGAATAAGTCTTTTATTTAAAACCAAAAAAAAAAAAAAAAAAAAAACCATTTGCTAATTAATAGTGTTTACTTAATGAATTTGCCATAAAACAAGTAATAGTGCTATATTCGGCTGCACCGAATTTTTAATACCCTCCACAGAGTGTTTCAATATTTCAGGAGTGGGTTCAATTTGGTACCTATAAAATATAAACCAATCTTTTTAAAAGCGGACTTTACAGTATTTTTATTCGTTGTCTTATTTATATAAAACATCAGGTTCTGTTTCAGAAATATTATTAGGCGTATTAAAGTGATTTTGGGGAGGGGACATTATATTGGAGCTACCGTAAATAATAGATCGTTCATCGCAAAATTTGGTAGAGTAATTTCTAGTATTTAAAATTAGACCAAATGTCAATACAGTAATACATGTTTTTAGAATTAAATGCTTCTTAAATTGCTTTTCAGAAGGCCACTTTTACCGAGTATTACAAAATTACATGGTATTTTTTCTAGCCATACAAAGCTTAATTTGACCATATTTAACCATTAACCCGTATTTAAATGATTTTCCAGAGTGGGCTTAATATGGGGTCCGATATGGAGACCGATCTAAGCGAAATTTAGCGAAGTGGCTTATAGTCTTATAAACTATGACAGACTAAATTTTGCTCCATTATTCGTCAGGGTTTTAGGCGTACTTAAGTGTTTTTTTAGAGTGGGCTTTATATGGGGCTTATGGCAAATTATAGACCGATCTTCCCGGGTTTCTAATCGCATAAATCCGTGACAAGTCAAATTCAATTGCAATAGATTATTCATTATGGTTTTAGACGTACTAAAGTGTTTGTAGAGAGTGGGCTTTATATGGGGCCTATGGAAAATTATGAACAGATATTTTCAAAATTTGGTAAAGTTGTTGTTTATGACACAACAACTAGTACTGCACTAACATGATTCGTAACGGCTTTTGACGTATTAAAGTGTTGTTCGAGAGTGGACTTTATATGGGGTCTGTCGCAAATTATGGACCGATCTTCCCATAATTTTTTGGTATAACTTAAGAACTAATTTGTGCAAAATTAAATGATAACCGGTGCATTTTGTCATTAATTTATGCTAGTTTTTCTAACAAAAATATTAAATCTTTAGGGAGGTTGCTCAAAATTTAGATTCATAACTCTTTTCCCAATAGACCGATTGTCCTGCATTTCAATCTCAACCTGCTTAGGACAAGTATAAAGAGTTTGACACAAATTTTGCTCTTTCTTTTTGATTCGTTCGAAAGTGAGCGTGGTTTCAACAGACGAACAGACAGACGGATGTAGCTAAATCGAATTAAAATTACTCAAGGACGCAGAATATATGTATATATATTATTACTTTATGGGGCCTTAGATTAATATTAAGAAAGTTTCACACGGAATGACAAACTTAGTATACTCTCATTCACTACTAGTGGTGTTGGAGGTTATAAAAAGGTAAAATGCCAATAAAGCCAAAGAAAATTATAGTAAATATTTGTACTGCAGACACAAACTAATTATTATGACAAATGAGAAATTAAAATTAAAATAATTAAATAAAAAATCTACAAAATGTTGAAGAAAAAAAACCACTTTCTTTGTAAAACATGCACGATTTTTAATGTTGATTAAAATTTAAATATTATACAATTTTTACTGTGCTGTCTATGACATGAAAGTATTATGAAATGTTTGCTTTCATTTTAAATGTTTGTAAAACATTTACTTTTTGCACATTTTTGTGGTTATACGAGTATGTATTCATGTATTAATGAACTTTGAAATGCTGTATATAAAATGGAAAAATATAACTTGAACAAAATATAAGATTGCATAAAGATCGATGATGTGTTTCATTCATGATTTTTTCAATTCGTTTTTTGTAAAATTTTAATTATTAAGCAAATTAGAAAAGCTCTTGATAACTCTGTGGTTTTCACGAATAATCGCGTAAGTCGGTTTTTACCGAAATTGAGATAATGATGTCAAAGTGCTACATTTTGCATTAGGTTTTTATAAGTATTAATCTTTTTAGAATATAATGTAGTATTATTAATTTTTTTCTGCTAAAAACAACTTAAGTTAACTGTTTAATAAAATATTTTGCTATTATAACGATTTATGTCGACATACATCGCCAAAAATTGTAAAATTGCTGAATATGTTTCCAAATAAAAAGCATATGTGATGTTATGTTGTTATTCGTGCAAAAAATATGAAAGTATTTTTTGAAAATTTTTCTATTAATAACAACTTAAGTCGTAAAAATAACAACGTAAGTCGTCATGTGTGATTAAAATGATAACATTTATTTTCACAAAAAAGAACTTATGTGGAGATATGATGTTATATTGCACACACTTAATGAGTCAATCAAACATATGCATTTTTAATCCTTTTACAGATTGTGATCCTGTGAGGATTTTTTCATGAAAACTATGTATAATACGTAGAAAGTCACTGTTAAGAGGATAGTAAAGAAAAAAGTTTAAAAAAGCATCTACAGAAGCCGCAATTGAAAAAAATAATTGTTTTTGCTCTCCTGAAAAGTTTGGTTTTATAACTTACGCGATTATTCGTGAAAACCACAGAACTAACGTATAATTAAAATGTTCGTTATGGCTGGCTCTGCAGCCAAGACAACAACCATTTTCTTAGTATTAGGATTTTTAAACTAAAGGCCCCACCATAATATGCATAAGTTAGCTTAAGGTACTGTCAAAAATTAACGAAAAGTCTGTCAAATGCATAAACAAATTAAAGAAGACTTTTAGGTGGCCATAATGTACTTACATAAACTTAAGATCCATGCTGCATATTTGTGCAATATTTGGTTTTCTTGCGAGTACTTCAAATGAAAAAGTATCAAAAATTACAGCCCTGTTTTTGTTTATTTTATGTTGTATTTAATTTGCAAGCAACGTTTTGAAAAGAAAAAAATTGGAGATTGTTGTATATACTTATTAATAAAAAATGGATACAAAATTAAAATATGTAAAATTCCTCTTTGTCTCTATTCTTATTTTTCTTTATCCATATCAATTTATTTTATTTTTTTTAACAATGCACAAACAGCAAATGGCATTTGACGAAACTTAACGAAAAGTTTCATTAAGTACATTATAGTTGGCCACATATGTTTTATATGTATCCCCACAGTGGCTTAAGTTGACTTAAACGACCTCATGCATATTGTGGTTGGGCCTTAAGTTTTAACATATCTTTACATTAAGCCCAAATGTTTTTATATATTGAAGCTATAGTGAAGCCCCTAATGAGTTGCTAATAGGAAAATAAAAAATCTCTCCCACATGATCAGTTCCGTATTGTGATTATATGCGACGCTCAACAATTTGTAGTTTTACTTGCAAATTAATTTTTTCCGTTACCGAGGGTGAATTTCGGTCTGCTGGCAAATGTCATTCTAAAGCATCCACATTAATCTTAAACACCTTTCCTGCAACTTTAATATGTGAACGATTATTTCCTAATGAATATTGATTTAATTTGCGTTAGGAATCCTTGTACTGATCAAGGACCGCGAAGTTTTAAAAACTTGAAAAAAGCAATAAATATGGACCACTGATGAGATTTGTGGTACAATTATATTAAATTTGGTACAATCGAAACTTTATTGGTACACTGCTACAATTCACTGTTTTTTGGTACAATTAAAAAAACAAATACGCACGAAGTGTATAATTTCTTTGAAGGAGATTTTCTTTTCAATAATAAAATTATTATTTACATACATATATCCAGCCCTGTCAAGAACTACCCTACAAAAAACGAGACTACTCTATACATGCGTGTATGGACTACTCCATAAGGGAGTAGGACTTCTCCAATACCTAACCTAAATGTATGTAAAAACATACTCCAATTTACATTGCGATGTCCTAGTGCTGGACCACGTAGTAGTTTTAAAACTACTCCATTGTATACACAAGAGGATTAGTTTTAACTTCGTTTAAAAACGAAAACATGTCGTTAAAAAACGAAGACATATCGTCTTACTACAAACACTTTTTAACAATGACATGGTCCATGCTTGCATTACATCGGACCAGTCCATGGAGTAGTCCATTTAATCAAATTGGATCAGGTGGTCCAATATTATATGCAGGGTAGCAAAAAATGCATAATTATTACTTTATGTTTTTTATTTTATACTAAAATTTCGAGCCCTTACCGCAAAAAAGGCGACGAAAACACAATTTTACAGGAGAATGTGTTTTCTATTATACATCTATCATAAAAATTTTGTTTGAAGGTTGGCGCTTAAGCTAAAACTGTTTTGCTATAAAATAGTAACGGAATCTTATGTGACGATAACGTCTACCCTTTTGTCTGCCATTAACAAAAAAGAGACATTTTTACTTCTTCTTTATTTTGTATACACATACCACAATAGTGGAGAGGGTATTATGCCAAGTATCGGTCCATAATTTCACATGGCACCCATACAAGCTTCTTTCCGGAATAGGGCCCATAAGGCATCTATTATGTTGGTATTTATATTAAATTTGGTATTTATATAAAATTTTGGGCCAAATTTATTGCATTGCAATCTTAATCATCTTACCAAATTTTATTGGATTCGGTCCATATTAGACGATCGCTCCCATACAAATATTAGCTTTTTTCTATTTTAGAATTATTAAAATTATGTCTTCTAATACTAAATAAACAAAAATAAGGCACGATAGTGCAGTGTTCCCAACCCATGTGTAATTACACATATATTGTGTGTAATTTTTACTTGCATGTATAGCCCATGTGTAATTAGTTCCATGTGTTATCTATGTGTAATTTTTCTGTGGCTGAGTATACACTATGAAAATGTTTCTTCCAGAAAGTCGAGTGGATTGTTAAGAGGTAGACTGTTTGACTTAACTGTCAAATTTGATTTTAATTTCTTTAAAATTTTCCTTTGCGCTTTACAATAAAAAAAAAGTGTGATCATTCTTGAGATTTAAATTAAGAATGATTTTTAATAAATTTGAACTTAAATTTTTTTTATATTGCGCAATTTATTGAATATTGTGGAGTAAAATGACAATAATATAGCTATAAAGTTCTCAACTATATTATGTAGTCGATAAGTACCTTAAGTCAATAAGTTTGCTTGAATCAAACAGAACCACTCAAAGCGAATTTTTTAAATTTATGTTGCTTAGGCTTCTAAAAAAACATTTTTGGGCTGTTCTTCCGCCGATGTTCGGAAATAAATACTGTGCGTTTATACAGGTTCATCCAGTTCTTTCTTACTACAGCAATTGGCAAGCTTTTATTTTTTTTTTTTTTTTGTAAATCTAACGATTTAATTACAAATAGAGAATATCAATGATGAATCTGGTTCCAGCAAAGGTACTTTTTCAATTTGTGTGTTTAATTTTGCTACAAATGTTTATTTTGGTACACTGTCATGTGTAATTTCCGAATTCTTTATTGGCAAAACTGCGATAGTGTGACCATATTGTAACGATTATTTCATCGGTTTTCGTTGAGCCAATATTTTTGATGCTTTAAACACATTCGAGACAGCAGACTACCGACTTCAATATGTCAACAATAGAATACATGTGTGTATATGGAAATGATTATTTTAACGACGACACGGCTATATGGCTGCAGGTTGTTGTCTATGCTAATTTTGTCGCTGTAGTCAAATTAAACTAATTTCTATTTTTGTACGCTACAAAACAGAAAAAGTGCTGCTAATATAATCAAAAATTAGAAGAATTAGTGCTTATAATATATAATAATAATTTTTTGGTTGAACAGTAAAGAACCGGATTGAAACAAGAATATAAGCGCGGCTCACCACCAAATTAATATTATTATTACTTTTTAGTATCCTTAAAAGAAGTTATATAGGAAGATGTTTGTCACGCCAACGCTCTTAGTTTTAGCAGTATGGGCATAATTACAAAATTGAAAGTGCTTTTCACATGGTGTTTAAAGCACACCGATTTATTAACCCATTAAGAGCCCATTTCGAAAGCTCATATTTCTTGACTGACTTTTTTACTAAATTTGCTTTATCTTTAAATTATGTCGATATAACAATAATTATTTAACAATAATATACACATGTTTCCAAAGTTATTAGGGCTTTGATTAAAAAAGTTTTTCTGTATTGCGGATTTTCGGGCTTCCGGAACACTTCAAATATTTACATATTAATATATTTAAATATGTAACAATTGCATAAACTATTACCTAAATATATTTTAACTCAAACTTATAAATAAATTGTGTAGTTTTCCAAAATAAAATTTTTTTAACCCTAATAACTTTAAAATTTTATACGATGTAGTTTCTAAAAATATAGCATACGAAAACTAGGAGTGTTCTCTATAACATATTATATTTGAGGAAATATTATTATACATATCGCCAAAATTTTAAGATAAATGCTCTTAAGGGGTTAATAAATCGGTATATTTAATTCATCATATGAAATGTGTTTCGAAAGACTTTATTTTGATACCAATACTTTAAAGATTCAGATTACATTTTTCTTCATATACTATTAATAAAGTGCTCTGAAACTTTTACGGCCTATAATTCATAAACTTAGTGCGTTGAACCAAGAATTTACAGTATAATCGCGATACAGTTAATCTTGCGGTCAAGTTAACCAAATTTTAGCGCTTCTGTGCCGATCTAAACGTTAACTTTATGTTAACTTTTCAGATCGTATTAATAAAAAAGTACTGATTTGTGCAAACGATAACAAATTAGATTAAATTTTAAGCCGAAAGTTGAGAGTTTAAACAAAATTGAGAAATACATTAAAGAAAAACTATCGGCGTTGTATTATTGTATATCTGAAGTTGCCATCTCAAAAATAAAAACGAAACGTCAGAAATTCTCCAGGCTTTGAAGAATACATAGGATAACGCACGCAGGAAAACATTACATAGACCGAAATATGCCGATCTTAAAGCAAGTTTGTACTAATGTGAATGAAAGACAATAATGACAGTAATGGATGGCTGGTAAATGTTTAGGAAATACACAGAATTCGCTATCTGAAAATTTTTGAAGAACTAATTTTCTGCCAAACGTCATATGTAGCACCTAACACATAATACATGACTGATTATATAATTATTAATTATAAATTGTAGTTCAAGAGCAATTGTTAACTTGAAACCAGCCGGTACAAATTGGATCTGTTTCTTTTTTGTACTGATGAAAACTAAGTCATTGAAAAAAATATAGGTACATGTACATGTTTATTATTGCATTTTTTACAATTTAAGCCCGCTTAGAAAAGTTCATAAATAAGACGAAAAAGTT
Source organism: Pollenia amentaria (assembly GCA_943735925.1). Classification (NCBI taxonomy): domain Eukaryota; kingdom Metazoa; phylum Arthropoda; class Insecta; order Diptera; family Polleniidae; genus Pollenia; species Pollenia amentaria. The sequence goes on along the minus strand of OX031009.1, from coordinate 201,069,982 downwards.
AGGATATTTCAGTTTACTTTTTCGCGATTCTACTGAATATTAGGATTTTTTATTCAATCTGCCGTGAAGATGATATTCTTTATCAGTTCCAAAAACAATAAAATCAAAATATTTTAACTGCCAGGCCCATAATGTCGACAAGAATATTTCTTTCGCATTTTTATATTAAAAATAATAATAAAAAACTAAAATTTGTTTTTGTTTTCAATATAAATATACGAAAGATATGTTCTTGTCGACATTGCGGGCCAGACTGTAAATGTTTTTTAATTAATTCATTTGTTTTTACGTTAAAAAATGTATCATAAATAAGTATTTATATTTTTGGAGGCTTAAATTAAGTTTGTGTACGAGTCTGCAATTATGCATGTTGTTAAATTAATAAAAATTAAAAATGATAGTGGCACCACTGAAATGTAAATACATAATAAAAAAACACAGCTGTTATATTTTTTCAATTGTAGCTGTCGTCTTCAAAATAATTCAGTAGCTGATTACGCGACTACAATTGCAGCCTGCAGCATTTGTAGCTGTGTCTTCGTGTTGCCTGCTGTCTCGAATGTGTTTAATGCATGAGACGTCACAATGTGCAACGATACTATGATCGCTCAAAAATAAATTTTGCAATTTGTAGAAGTGTAAGATAAAAATCTTCGCAGATTGTACTATTTGCGCCGATAGTGTGATCTTAGTTTAGGAGTATAGTCATTGCTATAAATAAGTGTTGCCATCCGGAACTAGTGCATGGAAGATTACAAAAATCAACGCAATTAAAACCTTAATCTTATACAAAAAATAATTAATTTTATTTTCTAAATCAAAAGTTTTTTCCATAAAAAAAAACAAAACTATAATTAGAAATTTAATTAACTATATTAGCGGATTTTTTGTAAACAATTAAAAACTTCACAAAAATAACAACAAAAACTGAATTTTGGTGTATAAATCTATTGCATATTTTGCTTCTCATTCCTTAACAAATACCAATAGACAAATATGGACTTACAAACGTATCACGTGGTTTAACCATAAAAAGTGAGATTGTTAAATATTTTATTAAAACATTTGTTTTAAAAAAGAAATATGCCAAACAGAGGGACATAAATTATTAGAAACAAAAAAAAAATAAATCAATTTTGATTAACGTAATATTAAGACAATTTGTTTCTTTAAGGTGCCCGTAGACGACATGTTTTTTACATCTGACTTGTCAACTTTTCAAGTCATATGTAATTGTGAATGTCTGTCAAAATTGCTGTTTTACAGAAGGTTAATAACATTTGGTCACAAAAGTACATGTAATTTGCTTCTGACATTGTCTATGTTTTTTCTCTGCAGGTATGGAATAAACCAAAGTAGTTCTTGGTTTCAAAATAGCGTGCTGCCACCACAAAAATTTTTATTTGCGCCGTAAAAAAGTTCAGCCATCTAAACATTTCTTTTCTTTAAATTCGAATATACCAATTTAGGATATTATAATGATGCGTTTTTATTTATATATGTACATAATTTCTTTTCAATGGTGAAATGATTATACATATATCGGTATTGTAAAATATTAACTTAAGCCGGCTAATGATTCCGTCAACAATGCACCGGCGCTGCGGGTTTCTTCCCGGCATAGATTTCTGACACTGCTGATGTCAGATGGTTTGTCAGAAGAAAATAGAGCACGCTCTAACTGAAATTTTGTCAGATGACTTTGCGTCTGATGCTTTAAACACATTCGAGACAGCAGACTACCGACTTCAATATGTCAACAATAGAATACATGTGTGTATATGGAAATGATTATTTTAACGACGACACGGCTATATGGCTGCAGGTTGTTGTCTATGCTAATTTTGTCGTTGTAGTCAAATTAAACTAATTTCTATTTTTGTACGCTACAAAACAGAAAAAGTGCAGCTAATATAATCAAAAATTAGAAGAATTAGTGCTTATAATATATAATAATAATTTTTTGGTTAAACAGCAAAGAACCGGATTAAAACAAGAATATAAGCGCGGTTCACCACCAAATCTTTATTATTACTTTTTAGTATCTTTAAAAGAAGTTATATAGGAAGATGTTTGTCACGCCAACGCTCTTAGTTTTAGCAGTATGGAAATCATTGAAAAATTGAAAGTGCTTTTCACATGGTGTTTAAAGCACACCGAGTTATTAACCCATTAAGAGCCCATTTCAAATGCTCATGCTTCTTGGCTGACTTTTTTACTAAATTTGCTTTATCTTTAAATTATGTCGATTTAATAATAATTATTTAACAATAATATACACATGTTACCAAAGTTATTAGGACTTTGATTAATAAAGTTTTTCTGTATTGCGGGTTTTCAGCCTTCCGGAACACTTTTCAAATATTTACATATTACTATATTTCAATACGTAACAAGTGTATAAACTATTACCACTATATATTTTAACTCAAACTTATAAATAAATTGTGAAGCTTTTCAAAATAAAATTTTTTTAACCCTAATAACTTTAAAATTGTATATGATGGAGTTTCTAAAAATATAGCATACAAAAACTTGGGGTGTTCTCTATAACATATTATATTTAAGGAAATATTATTATACATATCGCCAAAATTTTAAGACAAATCCTCTTAAGGGGTTAATAAATCGGTATATTTAATACATCATATTAAATGTGTTTCAAAATACTCTATTATGATACCAATACTTTAAAGATTCAGATTATATTTTTCTTCCTATACTATTTATAAAGTGCTCTGAAACCTTTACGACCTATAATTCATAAACTTAGTGCGTTGAACCAAAAAATTACAGTAGAATCGCGATACAGTAATCTTGCGGTCAAGTTAACCAAATTGTAGCGCTTCTGTGCCGCTCTAAACGTTAACTCTAAGTTAACTTTACAGATCGTATTAGTAAAAGTACTGATTTGTACAAACGATAACAAATTAGATTAAATTTTAAGCTGAAAGTTGAGAGTTTAAACAAAATTGAGAAATACATTAAAGAAAAACTATCGGCGTTGTATTATTGTATATTGTTGCCATCTCAAAAATAAGAACGAAACGTCACAAAATTTTCGATGCTTTGAAGAATACATAGGAAAAAGCATACAGGAAAACATTACATAGACCAAAATATGCCGATCTTAAAGCAAGTTTCTACAAATGTTTTCTTGAAGCATCGAAAACGTAATTGCGCAATCACTGTTCTAATTTCAATATCAATAGCTAAGCGCGAGTTCGTGTAACTGCAACCTGAAAAGACAATAATGTCAGTAATGGATGGCTGGCAAATGTTTAGAAAATACCCAGTATTCGCTATCTGAAAATTTTTAAAGAACTAATTTTCTGACAAACGTCATATGTAGCACCTAACACATAATACATGACTGATTGTATAATTATTAATTATAAATTGTAGCCGGTACAAATTAGATCTAAGTTTCTTTTTTGTACAGATGAAAACTAAGTCATTGAAAAAAATAAAGGTACATATGTTTATTATTGCATTTTTTACAATTTAGAAAAGTTAATAAATAAGACGAAAAAGTAAACAACCCTTAGGACATTTCAGTTTACTTTTTCGCGATTATACTGTATATTAGGATTTTTTTATTCAACCTGTCATGAAGATGATATACCTTATGAGTTCCAAAAACAATAAAATTTAAATATTTTAAATGTTTTTTAATAAATTCATTTGTTTTTACGTTAACAAATTTATCATAAATAAGTATTTATATTTTTGTAGGCTTAAATTAAGTTTGTGTACGAGTCTGCAATTATGCATGTTCTTAAATTTATAAAAATAAAAAATGATAGTGGCACCACTGAAATGTAAATACATAATAAAAAACACAGCTGTTTATATTTTTTTAATTGTAGCTGTCGTCTTCAAAATAATTCAGTAGCTGATTACGCGACTACAATTGCAACCTGCAGCATTTGTAGTAGTGCCTTCGTGTTGCCTGCTGTCTCGAATGTGTTTAATGCATGACTTGTACAGATGCAATAGGTCTGTCTGGGTTCTTTTCCAGTAGCAAATACTCAGTAAATTGTTTTGGGAGAGTAAGACAAATTTTACTCTTTCGGCTGAGAATATCTCAAAAAGTACGCAGACGGTATCCAGTGAAATCTTGCAAGAAAACAGCTGATCGGTGTGTAAACAATTGAAATAACAAACGTGAGCCAAGATAGCGTTGAAGAAATAGCGTCCAATTTGGAAATTTAAAAACCGGGAAACCAAAATACCCAAATAATGGGTATTTGCAGTATAAACAAAAAGTTAACGTCGAATTTAGGAATTTAAAATAGGGAAGTACAAATATAGGAACAAATCTAGTTTACCGATGCAGCTCCAAATAAAAAAAAAAGTACCCAGAGTGATGGAAAATGGAAAAATAAGAAGAAAAAATTAAATAAGAAAGTTGGCGCAAACGCTTAGTTTTCGAGTTATGGACGTTTAAAGTTTTCATATAAATATGTGATTTTCCACTACAATTCTAAACGTATATATTGGTATCATTTTAAAGCTCTTGAACAGATTTTTCTGGATATACATAATTTATTTCAAAATATTAAACTCTTTAGATCACATTACAGTTTTTTCATTTTACGTCGAAATGTTACGAAAGTGCACTAGGAAAGAATGTAGTTTATTTAAATAAAATTGTAATACAAATTTTATAAAATAACAAACACTAGCATCGCAAAAAAAAATTCTTTGCATAGCCAGCCTTTGGCAGGACGCAAGGATGTTCTTCTCTATGGTATAATAAACACCGGTTTCGCTTACTAAAGCTTCCTAGCATAGACGGCCTTCGGCCGGGCGCAAATATTTTCTCCCCTATGGTATAACTAATACCGGCTTCGCTAACTAAAGATTCTCTGCATAGACGGCCTTTGCCCATGGGCAAGGATTCTCTCCTCATTAGTATAACATAAACATAAAGAAGGTTTTACTTGTATTTTAATTAAAATTCTTAAATAAATTAGTATGTAGTATATACATACATTAAAGAATTAGAAAAAATTAATAAATTTGTTTTTATGCTTACTAAAAAACTTTTGTATTTTGCAAACTCGTCCCACTTCTTAATAAACTAAAAATATTAAAATAAATTCTGTATGTCCAGAAAGATCTAGTGAAACGCTTTGCAATGATACCAATATTAGCCATATACATTTGGAAATGTACTGCAAAATCCCATATTTATATAAAAACTTAAAACGCCCATAACTCGAATTCTTATTTCATTTTTTCTTCTTATTTTTCCATTTTCTATCACCCTAGGTACTTTTTTTTTTATTTGGAGCTGCGTCGGTAAACTAGATTTAAGCCCAAATATAAATAAAAAATCGTTCGGACAGTCCGAGAAATCTGGGTTCATCCAAAATGGTCAGTAAAAATCTTTACTGATTTATTCAATGAACCACAGGCTTTTGCACGGTATAAACTATATATTTTTTGCACGCATCGCTCATTTTGTCCAGAAAACTATTTACTTTCAGAAAATATATAATTTATACCGTGCAAAAGCCTGTGGTAAATATTTTTAGTATTTTTATTAAAAATATAAATATATTTTTACTTCCCCTTTTTAAATTCCTAAATTCGACGCTAACTTTTTGTTCATAAACTGTAAATCCCCATTATTTGGGTATTTTGGTTTCCCGGTTCTTAAATTCCCAAATTCGACGCTATTTCGTCGACGCTATCTTGGCACACGTAAACTCTTTCATTCAAACAGTATATAAAAACAGCTGTTCAATTTAGTTGCAAAATCTTACCAGAGGAAATTTCTCCAGTAACATTTTGCAAGTTCTCTAACTTTCAACTGTCAAAAAATTCCCTTTTTGGCTCTCTCGCTGTAAGAGATTTGGAGTACGCAGACAACATTTTGCAAGATTTTGCGACATTTTGTACAAAATTATGCAAAATATGTGTACGCAGACAGACCTAATGTTTTAAAGGTAACACACGACATGTATGTATTTTGCAGTCGGATATTTGACAAGTCAGATGTAAAAAACATGTCGTGTACATGTAACTTTAAAAAACTTTGTTTTTAGTATTCTCTGTCCCGCTGTCAGTGTTAAGTGCTGAACATTTTTACGATTGCAACGCCAGCACTGGTGAAGTTTATTAATTTCCCCATTATTATTATTATTTTTTTCTGGTATTAAACAAATCGTTTTGTCACTAATTTGTTGTTTTTTTAACATTTGTTTTTTCATTGAATTATGACTTGTTTAAGTAATTTTTATTAACAATATATTTCACATTTTATTAATTCCTTTATACATATATTTTATTTTATTATTATTTAATTGTTTTTAAACAGTTTATTTTTTATGTCGGTTGGCTGAAAGTTGCTGAAGTGCTAATCAATCCATTTGGCGAAGATGATGACGATATTGAACTTAACTGGTTAATTGACAGACATATTAAGGTAACTTAAATATATATTTATTTTAATTCGAATTACTTTAATTGAAAACAAATAATTGTTATTACCGTAAAGTTGGCAGGGATTTAAAGATATTTATTCATAGTTGTTACAATAATGGGATTACGTTTTTAAAACCTAGATTTCTTAGCTGGAAAATATGTAAAATAAGTGTGTACTTATAGTTTTAACGCTTAAATATATATCTGAGACAAAAATGAAAATGTGCTTAAGTCGACTTAAGGTAAATTTGAGATTATGCCACCTTTGTGATCTCCATGCTTAAAAGTACCCATAGAAAAAGGTTTAAATTATTTTGTACGATTTTTAGGAAGTCGTAGCAAAATTACTTTTTACTTATTTTCTCTAATGAACAATAATATTTGAAATAAAAACTTAAGTTTACTTCCGATCTGTGACGTCAGGAGGATTTAGGAATAAAAATAGAAATAAAAAAGAAGCAACGATTTTATTCGAATAAAAATATATTTTCAAACTTGAACTTTTTTACAATTTGCCTACAAGATTAAAAAAAATAATATTAAGCACTTTTTCCTAATTGCCAAAGATATTGATTTTTGTCCGGGCTTGAGGTACCCAGAACACTTTAAAGATCGATTTATTAAAGACCGCCTCTTTGAATATTTGGCGGTCGACAAAGATCAATTTTCAAAATTTAATATAAAGACCAGTATTTTCAACAAAAATGTTTGATTGGAAAAGGTCCTTTATGATAAAGGCCTCGTAACTCATTCTTAACCCTGAAAGGTAAATCTTAATTTTAGTACATTCGGCATCGACGAACTTTAAAAAGAAAATTCTAGCTGAACGCTTTTTAAAATAAAAAAATCAACAAAAATTATTTTAGTTAAGCATTTCATTAAAAAATTAAATTAAATAAAGCATAATATATAAATGTTTTTCTTCTCTTTCAAAGATTGATACGAATTTTTACTCATTTTTGTGTTTCAAAATTTCTTATTTTTTTTAAAGCTTTCGTTGTCAGCTAACGTTGTTGAAAATGATACACATAAAAAAGTTATCTGGTAAAGTGTTAATGAGCTTCGTCGATTCGATGAGCAGTTACCATCTAGGGTTAAACGTGACGATGCCTTGAAGATGAATCTCCGTTTTTACGAGTCATCTGTTAAAGAATGTTCTGATTGTTTATGTTTATTTATATTTAATCCAATGAAAAATTTCATTACGGAAATGAAATTTTAGAAATTTAGTGAAGCAATTTCAAAATGATAACTTAATGTCTCTTTTAAAAGAAAAATGCAACTAATTGTTATGCATTATTTTAATAGATTTTTATACCCATATCACAATAGTGGAGAGGGTATTATGCATTTGTGCTGATGTGTGTAACACCTTAAAATATTGGTCTTACCTTTAAGTATACCGATCGACTCAGAATCCATTTTTGAGTCGATCCAGCGACTGGCTGGCTGGTCCATAATATTTTAGAAAAGTAGACGCAATTTCCAGAAAATGTATATACATATATGTGTGTAATAGAAAAATGATTCAGATTTGTTTTTCGTTTAAAATTTGATTTTGCAAAGGCGTAGGCTTGGACACTTTGTAGGGAAATAAGAAATTTTATATAATATCATTTCCTAAGCTTTCATTTTATATAGTTCTTTAATTGTACCAATTGTATATCAATTGAAAAAAGTGGGAACTCTTAAGCCCACCATACACGACATGCTTTTTACATCTGAATTGTCAACTTTTCAACACCCATGAAACTCAGCATATCTGTCAAAATGTTTGTTTTAAAGGAGGTTTATAACATTCGGTCACAAGCGTACATACCAGAATGTACTTATTAAGACATTTTGGTACATGCATACACAGAGGGAAAAATCCGATACATAAATACCAAAATTGACACCATCCGTTGTCAGAAGTGAGCAAACTACGTTTGTGTTCAATATGATAACGGATGGTTTCCACATTTTGTAAACACTTCATTGTAATTTCGTCACCATTATGGTGTCTTTCCGACAACATGTTATTTTAATTTTTGATAACACATCGTTTGCATATTGACAACATTCAGTTGTCATTTCGACCACACATTGTTCTGAACCCAAGCGATGAAAAACATATGAAATTTATTTATCAATTTTACATTTTAAAACAAAAAAACAGAAATTAGAAATTGCTTTTTGATAAAACCAAATTGCATTACAATATATTTGCTTGTAATTTTTTAAGAAAGCAACATTTCTCTGAATTCAGCGCGTAGACCTGAAGGGCAAAATAAACCACACAAATTGCTTGGCAAACATGCACTTTGTTTTTGCTATTGTTTGGCAATAAGCAACACAATCGTATTTCGTACAAACATTAATTTTTCTATTTTGTTTTGTATTTAATGAATGCAGATGACGATTGTGCTACGGCAATTTTACTCGCTCTTTGTTTAAAACGGAGAAGAAATATAAAAGATAGAAAAATAATTTGGAATAAAGAGTGCTCTAAGCAACGAGCAATTTTGGGGAAACAATACTGCTAAAAAAAACTAGAATTTACGATAGATTTCTGGCAACATATTTTATCATAAAGAAAACCGTTGACGGCAGATAGTTTGTCAGAAGAAGTAGAGCGCCCTCTAATTAAAATTCTGGCAGATGAGTTTACGCTGACTTTAACAGAAGCAACGTTTTTAAGGATAGACACGACATGTATGTATTTTGCAGTGGAAAGTTTGACAAAAGCAGATGTAAATAACATGTTGTGTATGGTGGGCTTTATATAAACTAAAAGTTAGACCACAAACATATCCTAAAGCAGAATTTTAAGTTCCAATGTCTAGAGATCTCCCTAATAAAAACTTTCCAAACTTAGAGTTAGATCCTTTTTCTGCTTCATCCAGGTGAAATTTCTCGTTGATTTTCAAATCAATTGAAGTTACAACAAAATAATACATAAAGCAACAATGTTGCCAATAACTTTCTGCACTTATGAATACAAAAAATGTCTACTCTAATTAGATCAATAGTTAAAATGATCACATTTTAAACACCATTTGTTTATAAAATACTAAACAGCAACTGAAAAATGTCTAAAGCTTTAAAAAAAAGAAACTGAATGCACAATTATTGTGCATTTCAATTGATAATTGACTCTTAACTTTTTTCGTATCTTTCTCATTCACTCTGTCAGTTTATCGGTCAGTCAAGTCTGGTTAAAATCGTAAAAATTAAACCTGTTTGGCCAGTTACGTGTAAAACGCTTTTTCTCTTTGTTGTTTTTTCTTCTTCTTGTTTTGTTAATAAATTTGTCTTAAACGACGAAGTTTAAAATCGCAAAACAAATGAGATTCTTTGTTTTTTTCTGCTTTGGTCTTTAAAACTAGAGTTTATTTTTAGCACGTGCCACTTTGGAAGCTACAACAACAAAAACAAATTTTAAATGCCATGACAAAATACTTTGATAAATAAACAACTGCAAAAATGAGCAACAGAAAACATTTTGGTATGCGATTTAAAGAAGTTTTTTTGTTTCTTGGTGTTGGTAAGTACAGGATGGCGATAATGAACAAGATCAAGACTGACTTTTACCAGTCAGACTCTTCATTATTTTGGGAAATAAAATGTCTTGATTGTTGTGATAAATAAATGTCAGTTTTTATGTTAAAGAATTCCATATTTTTTAATATTTTGTTGGCCAATAATTCAGGAATTTTTGCTTAAATGGCATTCAATGGGAGAGCAAAAAAAAAATAACAAATCACAAATTTAAAAAAAAAAATTAAAAGAAACTGTTTTAAAAGAAATCGCTAAAATTGAAAAAAATTTAATAGTTAAAAAAATACTTAACCTTAAAAAAAAGATCTTCAATCACAATACAGTAGTTCCTAAATCGAATTTAAAAATATTCATATAAGAGTTAGAATCTACATTTTATTAAAACCTTAAAAATTACGTTTCAAAAAAAGCCTAATCTATAAACGAATTACAAAACATTTACAGAAAATAAGAAAGTATAGTTGGTAAAGCCCAGCCATATAATACCCTACACCAAAATATATAAAAAAAAAAAAATCCAAAGGAAATCGATAAATCGATAATAAACTAATATTTGATTTATATAAAAAAACCGAAGTGACCTTAAGCTCTATAAATTATTTAAGAAGAAATATAATTTTTTTTTTTTTTGAAACAAAGGTGACTAGAATAAAATTACTAAAAAAAACAATAAATTTACATAAAATCGTTAATTTGTTAAACAAAAACAGTTTAGACAAAGCAAACAACAACAAACAAAAAAATTGATAGAACAAAGAAAAACTATTAAGAAAGTAAAGGGTGGTTAAATTTTAAGGGACGATGTTGATTTTGAATAAAACAAAAATTATTTAGGAAATTATTGTCATTTCTTTTTATTATGATAATAATGGTATGGTTCAATTATGTATGGAACAAAATATCGGCCAAATGGCCGCCGCGACCTCGGCGGAACACATCCATCCGATGGTCTAAATTTTCGATGACGCTGAGGCATAATTGAGGTTCTATGCCGGTAATGTGCCGAATTATCTCATCCTTTTAGCTCTTGAATTGTTGCTGGCTTATCGACGTACACCTTTTCCTTCAAATAACCCCAAAGAAAGAAGTCCAACGGTGTCAAATCACATGATCTTGGCGGCCAATTGACATCGCCACCACATGAGATAACATGGCCATTGAATTTGTCGCGCAAAAGAGCCATTGTTTCGTTAGCTGTGTGGCAAGTGGCACCATCCTGTTGAAACCACATATCGTCCACATCAATATCTTCCCATTCGGGCCATAAAAAGTTTGTTATCATCTCACGATAGCGAATACCATTCACAGTAACTGCCTGACCGGCCTCTTTTGGAAAAAATACGGCACGATGATGCCGCCAGCCCATAAACCGTACCAAACAGTCACCCTTTGTGGGTGCATTGGTTCTCACAATCACTCTTGGATTATCATTCGCCCAAATGCGGCAATTCTGCTAATTGACGAATCCACTGAGGTGAAAATGTGCCTCATCACTGAAGATGATTTTCACGATATGCATTTTGATTTGAAGGCCCATTTTCATAATAAGCCTGAATAACTTTAATGCGTTGCTCGATTGTTTATCTTTCTATGGTTTAAATTAGTTAGTCTGAAATTAGGAAATGTCAAATGAAATGCAGAAAAAAGCTTGACGGTTAGGTGTGGTTAACATTCAATATCGGCCCTTAAAATTTAACCAGCCTTTATAATCGGATAAGACCGACCATTGTGTACCCTACACCAGAGAATTTAGGGAAGAATTGTCGAGGGTGTACCCATGGGCAATAAAGAATAAAATTATGTCATGTCATCTAAAAGTTCTTTGTGCCAAATATTATTTGGATAACTTCATAGATATGGGATTTTATGTCATAAAGTGATTTTAGGGAGGGGGCTTACGACCTATGTTCAATTCTGAATCTACCAACACAATTTGAAGTGTGTACCAAAAATAATGAGCACGAACTTCTCTTACCCTTTTTTTAATAAACAGTCGTAAAACTAAAATCATTAAAAAAAGAATTAAACGTAATTAAAACTTATTGTTGTTTATTTGCACGCATTTATTAACAACTGTAATTAAAAAAGACAAACTTTATGGATAATTTATGTTAAAATATTTAAAAAAAAACAATCTGGGTGTATGAATAAAATTGAATTAACCACAATAATAAATTATAAAACATAAAATTAACGATAAAACGTAGTTTTAGCCACATTTTTGTTAAAATGGATTAACATATTTATAAAAAATTAAAAAAAAACTTAATGATACTCATTTGGTTTATTAATGTAGTCTTTTGTTTAGAAATAAAATATGGTATTTAAATTAAGTAATAAATTCTTTGCGGATGTTGGCTTGCAAATTAAACGTAGTATTAATATTTCCTTAAGTTTTTTATTATAGAATTTAAGCTGCGGTTGCAACTAGAGTTATCGATTGGAATCAATTCTAAGCCCCGACAGTGATAAACTAGCTGTAGTATTAATTTATTATTTTTTCTAGCATTATCAAGTTGGGAAAAATGTTAACACTGACTATGAAAAGCGAAAAATTCGCTCAGTGGACGGACACTTTCGGCTTTTTTAATTCCTACAAAACGAACTTAGACAAAAATATTGCACTTTTTTGGTACTATTTAAACTTGAAAACTTCCGGCGAAATGTGATGGCCATTTTAGTACAATTATGGAATTTTCATAGATTTAGTAATTTCATATGGCAAATCATAATTTCAGTCAGATCTTGCTGATATACAAATATTGAAATATAACAAATATTTAAGTATCAATGATTTCTGGGCAACAGTTTCGGAAATAAAAAATGAGGCAAATGGGTTAATGATTCCAGAAATCTGGATAATAGTAAGATAAATATTACCAATTCCACATTCATCTGGAAAGAACCTTTCCTTACCAAAATATTATCAAAAAAAAAGAGATAAACAGATTAAAACCCGCAAATCTGTGCGGCTTACTCCAAACAAAGGACTTATTGAACTTACAAAATTGCAGTTGTTATAACTTTAATATACCAAAAAATTATTATCAAAATTGTAATTCTGCTATCGAAATTTAATTGAATTTAATTGTTAATTTGCATCTCAATCACGCAAAACTCGTTTAATGGATTTGGATGAAATGTGTTAGAAGAATAGCAAATGGCCCATATTCAAATATAGGGTACTTTTTAAGAGTTAAATCAGTGAAAAACTGTTACTTTGGTACTTTTTCTCTTTTTGATAAATTTGGTATGTAGATTGCATATGGTCCAGATTAATATATACGGTACTTTTTAAGGTAGTAAATGATTAAGGGGTAAAAATGGGACAAATCGAACTTTTTCTTTTTCAAATAATTTGATAGACATACAGATTAAAGTCTACATTATCATACAGAAAACGCTGATACGCTTCTATTTTTCTCCTTTCGAAAAATTTTGTATATAGATAGTAGATTAAAATAAGTGCACTTTTTATGATGTAAAAACGAAATAATTGGTACTTTTGGAACTTTTTCTCTCTTTGATAAATTTGGCATCTATGGTCCAGTGGTCGGAATATACATATTTAGAGACCCCTTGCTTTTTATATGGACGGTTCAATGCTCAAGAGTATCGAGTGCTCAAAACTTTTTAACCCGGCGTTTACACATGCAAGTGCAAGTTCGAAAAACTCAATCCACTCACACAGTTTTACTAACACCATCACATTTTTCGTACTTGCAGGCCAACTTGCAAGAGAATTTGCTTGCAAGTAAATATTTGGCACTTGCAGCAGGTAAAATGATAAATAAAGAAACAGTGTTACCGTGGATGCCTTTTGTATAAATTTACTAATCAGAACTTGGTAAAATAAAATTACGTTTATAACTGATTTTCAGTGTATTTATAAAAATAAAAAACAAATCAAAAACACTACTATACAGCAACACATCTTCATGGTATTTTTAAACATAAATTGCAAGCATTTAAAAAAAATTTATATATCGGCAACTACGGCAATGCTGGATACACATATTTTGGAAATAAACATAATTTTATCTCATCAAGATGGACCAAAAATAAAATAAAGAAGAAATTATTAATTAATTTCGAGGCAAATTTAACATGGTAATGTTTTTTAACCCAAAAAAAAAGCGTTTTTCATAAGATGTTTTCGCTTCGAGAACATTTGAGAACTTTTGAGAGACTACCGGAAAACTCTTCGACATTTTCGTTGATAATACATACACACTACTTGCAAGTAATTACTTGCATGTGTAAAGGCAGGGTTAAGCTCGATTAAAAATAATGGTTTATAACATCCGATTTCCGGGAGCATGAGAGCAGAATAAAAAGTTCACAAGATTTTTGGCTACTTTAAACCCACTAGGGGTTTTCTAGGTTTTAGCTTCATATGTTCGACTTGGCATTCATTTCCAGAAAAGCCCTTTTTCCTCTGCATACTACACCTGATCCGGAGTGTAGCCACCATCTGAAATTAGCTTAGCCAGTTTTGCGAGAAATTCTTAAGCTGCTGGCTTATAATCAGATGCTATTTCACCGCCATCCAACCTGTTCTGTCAGAAAATTCGCATTTCTCATCTTTCTGGACTGATGTTGACTAAGTTTTCCGTACCACACAATTTAAAGTGCTGCCCGCTCTGTATTTCATTTAAATTCTCCAAATCCGGTATAAACAAAGTTTTTTCCGATAAAAAAAATACATTTTCAAACCGGGTTAAATTAAAACAAATCGCGGTAAAACAGGGGAGGCAAATTATGGCAGTCGTGATCGAATACTTTTTCGATTTGAAAGCAATTTTATTTCTAATTATTTCAGTTAATACTGAACGAATCGAAATTATTTTTTCAGTGTTGTAAAGCATTAACTTGAGTTTTCACAACAATGAGAATATAATTCGGATTCGACTGAAAAAATTCGCAATAAAATTGCTTTCGAATCGCTAAAGTATTCGATCTCAACTGCCATAATTTGCCCCCAGAATAAAATATTTTTTAATGGCGTAAAAACAGAATAAGGTGTATTTTGTTTTGACTGCAGCTTAGTGTATTTTTAACATGAAATCTTTTCAAAATTTTCAACAATAAAATCTTGGCTTAAAAATTATTATCAAAATAAAACTTTATATAAATTTGTATTGACAAGGTTTAACTGCGCAATTTGTCTCAAAATTCATAATAAATCTTGAAAAAATATAAAACCAAATTGGTTATGAATATTTTTTTGTGAAATAATTAACCGAAACTTAAAAAAAAAGTAATAAGTGTTCAAGGAGTCAGTTATAAATGTCAACTTATGTCAAACAAAATTGATCATAACCAAAAGCTTATCAATTAAGCAATTAACCCAGTCATTTATTTACTTCATACTGTAAATATGTATTAACTGTGAAGTTTGAGTCTGAAGGACATAAATTTATAACAATGAAATATTGTAAATAAGTCTTTTGCATTTGAGTATTAAATTTTAAAAAATGGATAAGTTATATTATTTTATAGCTCTAAATAAACTTTGAAGGTTCGTTATATAAATATAATTTTTTTTTTTTTTTTTTGCAAAAAATAAACACCTTTACACAATGAAAAAATGGTTTAAATTTAAACGAAAATATATATGTAAATACATATACAAAAATATTATAATCTCTATTATCACACCGAAAACAGCAACAACTACAATGATGGCGTTTACCGAAACAACGATTGAACTTTAGATGACGTTTACGTTTACGTTACCAGTTTTATGCGGCATTATTTTTGCTTTGTGCTTCAAAATTTTTGTTATTATTGCAATTAAAGAAGGCAAAAATTTAAGTAGCCATTCATGTTTGCCATAACTTTTAAATAATAATTAAGAAAATACAAATATTATTTACATATTTTATTATAAAAAAATATATATTTTTAAAAATTAATTCTAGGCCGCTTATATGATTGTGGATGAAATGCATGAAGAACATCCCGAACTTTTGCGTGATCAATACTGGGAATGTGTGGTACCAAAAGATTTACCCTATACCGTAGCCTCGGAACATTATCGCAAAGATGAGCCCAAGGGTTCGGCAGAAAACTATAAAGTCAAAAAAGAGGATGCCATGTATGCAAATATAATGCCGGGTGGAGGAAAACGTATGATATCTGATGATGTTTATGCGGATTATGTAGGTTTCTATTCCATTTCTGTTTATCATATTTTTTTTTTATATACAAGTAATTTAACTCATTTGCAAAACAGGAAAGCGTTGACACCCCCATGGTAGAGCGCCGCAAGAAAATGTGGTTTGTTCGCCAGCTATCGCGCATGGGTTCAATGCGCAGCCAATCTACTGCTTATTCGTCGGGTGGCATGGCTTTTAATCGTAATCGTTTAAATTCTGTCTACTCAAGTCCCGAGTCTGGCTTACCAATGGCCATTGTGCAACAACAACACCAACAACAGCAGCAGCAACAACACGCACAAAATCAGCAACAGCAACATATGCAATCCAAACCAAGTCTATATGAAAAATTTGTTCATCGCAAGTCTTTGAGGGCTCACAGACAGCTGATTAAGCAAAGTAAGTGAACTTTTATTTGAGGGGAATTAAAAGGTTTTGGTAACATTTTTATAGTTTAAAACTAAGAAAAATAAGGACTACCTGAATGTTCAGGGAAAAGGTTTTGGGTTTTAGACTTAATTTATTAATATAATCAAATCTGTGTTTTATGTTTTTTTTGCATTCTTGGGGTAAAGTTTTTTTATGCGCAAAAAGTTTTTTTGCAAGCAAAAAAAATATCTTACATAATATAGAGAAAAATAATGTATGGCAGACTATTTTCTTAATTCTTATATGCAAAAGACTAAGATATGATAAAAGAAATTAATACCGTGAAAGATCTTTATTTTTAGGAACTAAAAAATTTTACTTGTGTACAGTCTGGTTTCAAATCGCTTATTAGGCTCATCATAAAATAGTTTTTTGTTTTAAATTTTCTGAGATTATGTTTTACCCTTGATGATGGCTAAACTTCAGTTTTTTGCTAATCATTTTGCATTTTGCCTATAACTAAAGAGCACATGAAAGATTCTCGCCAATTTTTTTCCAATTAAACCATTTGCGTATGTGTGAAACGGTAGCAAAGTTCTATGGTGAATTAAAACTGTCAAAAATTTCCACGCTAATGTCAATATATATACCAGCCCCAGGGCTACTGAGTACTTTGCTACCATTTCACACACACGCTTTATAAAAAATAAAATCAGTTTTAATTAGAAATTTCATCAAGTGAATAAAACTTTTGCTTATATCAACAATATTACTGCAGAAAATTTTGTTTATATCAAAAAATATTTAATTGATACTATTTATTTGTTCACTGATGCAACTTTAATTCATTTTTTTATTTTTAAAATCACAAATGTTTTAATTGAAATAATTGAAATTTTTAGTTTTTTCTGTTAGAAGACAACACTGCTTATGAGAAGCAAAAATTTACGGCATAAAGGTGTTCCCTATATTGGTTATAGACTCCGGTATAGAAAAGTGAAGTGTGTGTAACACCGTCTTTGCGACAATCCGGTTGTGAAACGAAAGAAATAGACTACCTTAAATACTTCACTGACACTTTTAGGCCTTTTGAAATAATCCCGGACTTTAAAAGAAATTAGGTTATGGTTTAGTCCTCAGGCGGTGGTTACGTGTAGGATGTCAAATAATTAATTGATTGGCGTGAACATAGCTTTAGACCGGCGTGAATACTTAAGTACATATAAAGGCTAAGTTAGGCGAACGTTGCTGTAGCCGTAACGTACTGTACCGGGCTGCTAGAACGTTGGTGCACTTATAGATCTAAAAACGTGTCATATGTTTTTCACACCCATAAACAAAAAAGCAATAGTATACATAAAACAACACACACAGTGATGGGAAATCAAAAGGTTTAAATGGTGGTCGCTGTGCAGGAAAAGTACCAAGTGATTTAAATGGTATTAAAACAGTATTTAGTGTATGCAAAAACATTAATAATTTAATATCTGATATTTATATTAACGATTTACAATAAACAAGTATGTATGTATTTTAGCATATACATACACATTTACATGTATTATTTGGCAAATGTGCATAGAAAAAACATTATTTTGTAACCATTTAAAGCCTTTTATATACATACATATTTCTCATTTCTATTGTATGTGCGTATGCATTTGTTTATTTTGTACATCTAAGCATATGTATATTTGAATATATGAAAATATATTGTATTGTAAGTTGTTTTGTCGAAAGTCCATAGATAAACTGAAAAAGGTACCAAAAAGAAGAGCAACAAAACCCGCATTCAATTTAACATGAAAGCAACCCATCACTGTTTTACAATTTTATTTTATACAGAATGAAACGTTACAACTACGGTACATTACATTTCGGTAATCTTTTGTATTACTTTTAATATAACAAATAGCGAACAGCTTATTGATACAGTACATATACGGTACAGCAGCGTTCGCCTAACTGGGCCTTAATGGTTGACTTTTTAACGTAACGTTCTATTCTTTAGAGATTGAGGAACCTTAAGACACTCCTAGATCTATAATAAACTTCAAAGACTAAATTCAATAACTTGCAGTAATCCATAAATTGTTAAATATTTTTAAAGCTGAGGTCCTCAACCAATACACACGATCACTAAGAGAGGGAAGAAAATCTTATGACAGTGTTGCCATTTCAAGCTTTACATGTATTGTACGACGCTTTTTTTGTCTTGTTTTTTATATTATTTTTTCTCAAGCTTTTTTGTAATAGTTCTATTCCTTAAATATTTAGGAATGACTTTATACACTACCAGACTATTATCTTGTACCTTCTTGTTACATTTTACCTTAGCTATCCTTTGGCTATCAATGACGTATATTGTATGTACAGAAAAATATACAATTATTAGACACCAGCAGAATGTAATGCATTTTCTGGCCCGCTACGGCCTTCGTCAGCATTCTTTGTGTCACACTACTTTATAAATTGAATATATTTTTCTCAACTATTTTAACAAATATAAATTGGGAATTATTTCTTTTTCATAAGTTACTTTATTATATTCAACATTTTTTATTTTTCGAATTTATTCAATGAGCTAAATTTCAGTTATGTATTTTATAAAGTTTTTTGTTATAGCTCTATTCCTTAAATATTTAGGAACACGATCAAAATTAATCAAACTACTTCTTCGTTTCTAATTCCTTAATGTCAAAGTTTTAATTTTTTGTTATTTAAAATACTTAAATAAATAATCTCTGTCATATTTTTCCTATAGTATAGTTCTCTTTAACAAACTTGATCATATGTCCAGAAAAAAATTGACTTATTGATCCTGAAAAGAATTAAAATCAATGTCTTCTGAAAAAATTCAAAGCAAACATAGAAAAGAGAATGCCACTTGTTTTCATATCTCTCTCTCGTTAAAACTCGTTAGGTCTATGCAAAACGGCTGCAGATTTTTTGCAGAGTTGTGCTTTTTTCGTGCAATTACTTTTGAAGAAATTGTTTTTGACATCTTTATCATGTTCTACACAAACAAATGCGGTCGGTTGTTTTTGACATTTTTATCATGCGTTACACAAACGAAGTACGTGTGATTTTTCTATTGTTGCATTGCTGTAGTTTGGATTGGGCCGTGCTAAGAAGTCAAGACTTAAGAACTAAAACCTGAAGCGTGTGAATCAGGAATTAATTCTAGAAGGAATTATGAATTAGATTGTTGAATTTCCTATAAGGTGTCAAATATATCATTAGTTCCGTTGCATTACAAATGTCTTATCGTTCGACTGATAGCCCAATAAAAGCCTTATTTAAGCCATACAAACGTATTCCTTAAGCACAACATTATGGCCAAAACGGCATTAAGTCAAAGGTTATCGACTTAATATTAATAGGACTTCCCTTTCTCTGTAAATGTCCATGAACATTTCTTTAGTGAATACGGTTAATGCTGCAGTTAATTAGTTTGCTTTAATAATGATAAGTGAAAGAGTCAATAAGTTAACTCGAGCGTTTTCAATCGCCACGCGTTTTCTTGTTGTCAAAAATGTTCATGTCCATATAATTTGTATGCAGCGTCCCTAAATACATCGGCGTCAACACTTTTCAATTGGAAAATCCGCTATTTTTAATAAATTATGGCAATTTAGCAATTTTTTGTCAATCTAGCGGTTTGACTTCCATTTTTTATTTCTATTATGTGGGTTTTATTAAACAATAAAGTTAATACTACTGTCCGTGACACAACGTTAACGCTCTTGTTTAAAGATAATACGTTCCGCCTTCGGTACGGCTGTATGCGAAATTTATTTATTTTTTATATCCCTTTGAAAACGTGTATACTACATTTTTTATTGCAACCAATAATTTTACATTTAAGATATAAAATTAAATTTAGCTATACAATTCAAGGAGAATTCATTACAGATATTCTCGGTAAATTTAGACTAAGCAATTTGGTTTTATACAATCATTGTACAATGTCAAAAACAGAAACGATAAGAAATATAAATAACAAAATGTTAGCCCCCAACTTATACACTTATCAAAATACTCATCAAGCATTGTGGTAGAATTAGTGAAAATGTGTTTGTGTGACACCGACGTTGCTGGATGGAAAATCAAAACACGAGCAAATTCAGCTGCATGACAAGCATTTGACAAGTGTATATGGCCCTTAAAGGGTCTGTACACGGTCAAAATGCTTGTCATGCAGGCGAATTCACTCGTGTACGTGTGCTTGACGTAATATTCGCCGTCATATAAAATTTTTTTGATTATCCATTCAGCATCGGCGGTGTCACACAGTCAAACACATTTTCACTAACCCTACCATAGCGCTTGATGAGAAATGCTTGACCGTGCACAGACCCCTTTAAAGCTAAAAAAAAGTTATAAGCAGGGCTGTAAGTTCACCTAATTAAAAAAAAATTTACAAAACAAATCTAAGAGGAACATAAAATTATTGATATATTTTGCATTTCGTGCGGCATTGTTTACCTCGCAAGCGTCTCCACAACTTTTCTCCCCAATCTTTTGTTTCATGAAATATTTATGTGGACACATGTCGCATAGGGAAGCGAATATCGTAGGTATATTGGTTTTTATCTTATGCAAAACATCCTTCCAAATAACACAAGAACTCTGGGAAAAACTTTAACTCTTTAATCTAAAAATCTGAAATTTTTTTAACACTTTCAAAATTATGTGCACCTTAAATCTTCATCTATCTTTTCATTTAAATAAATTTTTGGTTTTACTTTCTTTTTTCCTTCAAACTTTTTCTATGTAGATTCTCGTTTGAATGGTTTAAATGTAAATACTTCAAAAACTCGACCTCGTATACCTACTCCAGATGTTTTTAAGGAATCTTTGGATAAAGATAATGCAAATGGTAATTTAAAACAAATTCCTATTATAAGCATTTCAAAAATTTCACATTTTTTAAGCACTTAAATTGACATTTTTAAAACAAAAATAGAATCCAAAATACATTTGTACATAATTGTAATTAACTACATATAAATCAAACAATCAAACAAAATGCACTTATTTATAGCAACCAATGCAAATACAGCAGTTATTATGGCACCACCATTAAATACACAAACCACAATGTATCCCTATACAAGCACAACAACAGATAATGGCCAAGATGGTCATGTATTGGGCACCCTACTATTATCACCGATTAAAGAAATGGATAGTTCATCATCAAATAATACTTTGATTCCAGGACATCCAAATACAGCGGCACTGGCCCAGGCAGTTTTACCAACTAATTTAAGTAGTTGTAAGTCGTCTTAAGCAAATATTAAAGACTTGTAATGTAATTCTACAATTTTTTTTCTTTTTCAGCAATTCCTGTCACCTCTAATATTACAACACTATCTTTTCCCTTCACGGTTACTTCAAGTCCTACAGACACCTCAGCTACTTTAAATATTTTACCTATTTCTACATCACAACTACCCACTATCACTACCACAGACTCAAACTTTGGTGGCAACGATGTTATAACCACCATACCGGTCTCCTTGTCGATACAACGCTCTCCCTCAGCGATATCGATAAATGAATTAAATTTCAATGATAATTTGGATAACAATAATACTGCTACGGCCTTGTTAACGGTCAAACCTTTAAATGGAGGTGCTAATATATCTCGCAATAATAGTTTCAATGGTAACTTGAATATAAATATTGCCGACTCATATTTACTAGAACGCCGACATTCTTTGCGATCAGAAGTTCGTCCCGATGTCAATGACACTACGGATAGTACATTCCAGAACAATGTATCGACGTCGTTAGCTCTAGGAGCTAACGAAAAAAATCCTACAAATACTATAAATAACACTGCAGCCACCTCGGCTCCGTCGACGTTGGCCAAACGTCCGCCGGAACAAAAAACGGGAGAAGTTTATGTATAATATGCGTGTATATACACCCAACAAACAGCGGGGTTTGATTTAAGATTTAAAATGATTTGGCAAAAGTTTGAAAATAATTGGAAGATCATAGCGATCTCAACGAAAAGATAAAATTATTTTAAAATTGAGAAATTGAGTATTGATTTTTGAATTTTAAACGTTATTCTCAAATAAATCAAAAATTAATTTAAATAAACTATAAGCTAAAGCTACTTTTACACGATTGGGGTATTCACAAGGTGTGCTATCATGGTTTATTGTCATAATGTTCTAACATTTTACAATGGTTTAAAAATATTGTTGTTGGTTTGTAAACAAAAAGTGTCTTAAATAAATAGAACATTGCTTGCTATGTTTATTGTGTTGTCGTAATTAATAGCACATTAAATTATGAGTGCTTACAACAGTCGTATTTTTTCATGTTATTATTTTAAGACATATGACTTTATGACACCTTGTGAATCCCCCAGATATGTATTTTGCATTGGCTTTGTCAGATGTAAAACCGATATGTAATTGCAATTGTCTGTAAACATTAACAAATACAGAAGATTTATAATTTTTGATTGCACACGTTCTTTTTTGGATTTATCTGACATAACCTTAAATTGTACACAACAGCAAATTAAATACTGATTAATATTTCCATTCATTTCTAATTGTATTTCAGTTAATTAAAAATTGTGTTTTTTTAAAGAAAATGTGTAAATAATTAGATTTGTGTGTATATTTTCCCAAAAACAAGGGACTTGCAAAACAGCTGATGTTTCTAATTGAAAATTTTTACAGTGCGAATTCGAGCTAACATTTACAGATGCAAAGTTGTTTTGCTTTTAAACGGCATATATGCACTTTGCAGTGGAAAATTTGAAAAGCACACTGCTAATACATGTCATCTAAAACCACCTTAATTATTCGGCAGCATAGCTCCTGCTGAGAGATGAAATAGCGTTCTATCCATCCTCAAATTCTTTGAAAGACAAAATGCTTCGCTCCTTTTTATTTTGAGGATTGTCCTGGCTCTGCTTAGCAGCGTTATCGTATAAAAACTTTTCATTTTTCACTTTCCCGTTTTATTTTTATTCGAATTTTTGCTCAATTGGGGGATTCACAAGGTAGTCATTAAGTCATATGTCTTAAAATAATAACAAGAATATATATGAGTTCTGTGATCAACACCACAGATTTTAACTGCCAGGCCCACAATGCCGACAAGAACAATTCTTTCGCATTTTTATATTGAAAACAATATTAAAAAACTAAAATCTGTTTTGGTCTTCAATATAAATATACGAAAGAAATGTTCTTGTCGACATTGTGGGCCAGACTGTAAATTTCTACTGTGTAGTTATGACAAAACAATAAATACAGCATAAAACCAGTGGTGCCAATAGTAGGGAATTTTCACTTTTTGTAGGGGTTTTTTCGGGAAATTTTAAGCGTAGGGAAAAAGGACAGATATTTTATTTTAAGGCAAATGTACGGAATTCTCAAAATATTATATCATTTTCAATATATTGTGTAAAACGAATTATTAGCTTATTTTTCCTATTTGCCTTTGCACTCACATTTGCTAAAATGTGTGCGTATATTAAAAGAGAATATTTAGTGAATGAAATTTCTACATAGCCGAGAAAAAACAATGACACCTTCTAAACTAAGAAAAATTAAGTCATACAATTTGCAATTTTTTAAAAAATTTTATGAAAACTTTTAAGGATGTGGAAGGTTATATTTTTTAAAAGAAATTTTTTTAATATATTTGTTTAGGGGAAATGAAGTAAATATTTTTTTTAAATTCTACAGGGCCTTCCCTTTTATTTGGTTTGCTTAAAAATATTAGGTACTTATATTATATGTTAACAGAAAATGTATTTGTTTGGCTGAAGCTTAGGGATAATTTTTTTGGTTGTAGGGAAAAAAGGGAATATTTTTTTAAACACATACACAGAAAAAATTATTAAATTTCTCCAATCACCAAATTTGTTCTAAATTCATAATATCAAGCAAACAAGTCGTTGATTTTGCACCTATTACCAAAATGATTATATTGATTACCAAAAATTTTAAAATTTTAAAAAAATATTTTCAATAAATGATATTTTTAATTTTAATTAAAAAAGTGATCAAAAAACTTTGCCATTTCAAACAATGTGTTAATTTATTTAAATAAATATTGACAGTTCTCAACAACAATTCTACATGTTTAAATTATTTTATTTAAAACGAAAAAAGTCAATTAAGATTTTTTGTTATTTAATCAAAATTTTAATTGAAAATTAATTTCAAAACAACTAAAATGTTAATTAAATCAAAATTAAATTTTAAATTTTCTTTCAACTAAAACAATAATTGATTCAATTATCACATGAATTAAATTTAAATACTTTTTAAACCATTTTTTTAATTGATAAAACACTTTTTTCTGTGTAGGTATTTTTTGAAATTTTTATTGGCGTCACTGCATAAAACGTCTTATACTTTAGGATTTTTTTGTTTGAAACAAAATAATATTTTTTTTTATATTGTAAAATTGTAGGACATTATGACAATATAACTTGTTAGCACACCTTGTGAATCCCCCAATTGTAATAAGTTATTTGCCCATAAATAACTTATTTTTTTACACAAGAAATTACGGTTTTCTGAAGGGCAATTCACTTCATTTATTTGAAATTTTTCTATAATTGTCAAACACATTTAACTTCAATCGCCATTTTATAATGTGTACATTTATTTTTTGCTTTAATGCTGCCAAGTTTATTTTGGATTTGAGAAAAGCCTTTGATAACAATTTGATATCGAATTGATAAAACATTGTATTTCAATTTTGATTATTCAAATCATTTTTAATTAAAATTCAAATGTTAAAACCAAAATATTGAGAATGGTTTGAGAATTATGCTCAATATCAAATGATAAAGTCAATTTGATATATAAAAAAAAGATATATATATATATATATATATTAAAGGTTTGACTTCGTGTTTGTTGGGTAGATATATATAAAAAGTTATATATATATATATATGTATAGCTACCCCCACTATAAATGGGACACCTCATAAAAATAGCTAATTTTCATCTTTATGTTAATTATTTTGTGTGGATACGTATAAAATTGGGATTATTTATTTCATATAATTTATATAAAACAAAGTATATTAAATGAAATTTCTGAAATAAAACAATGGCTTTTATGTTGAGTTTCAAACAGATCAGCATTAGACTTTTTCTTTGTATCCCACTAAGGCTGAGTTTTTGAGATCTCAGTTACACTAGGTTTAGTTAATCTGAAAACTGATTTGTGCCGCCATTACGAAGTTAATATACAACATTTTGACGGAATAGCTAAGTGTTGCTTTAAATGTTAGGCTTTAATGAAATAATAAAAAAAATTACATATCCCTGGAAAAATCCGAGTTTCAGAGTACGTTAAACTAAGTTTCAACTTAATACAGATCTCAAAAACCCGGCCGTAAGGTGTGAGTAGCTGTATGTGTATTTAAATAAATTTGTTAAAATGTGTATAGAAAAAAAATTAAGAAAATAGTTAACTAAAGCCATTATTCCATCCATTTGTTTACAAAAAATTTTTTTTATTTAAATAAGTATGTTTGTACTTATGTTTATTTTACACTAAATGACAAAAGGTTGTGACATGAATCTTAAATTATTTTATAATTATTTTTTTATAAAATATAAAAATGTTATATATTAGTTCTTTTATATTCTTGAAAAGGATAATAATAGGTTTGTTCCCTTTCCCAAAATTGGGATCCCATTGTTACCTTTCCCGTATTCGATAATTGTATGCTTTTTGGTAAAATTGGGATCCCGTAGGATCATAATTTTTAGAACGGCAACAAACCTAATGATAAATGTTTATATGTATGTATGTGTATGTAATTGAATGTAATAAAGTTAAAATTGTATATTTAGAAAACAAACCGTTTAGTCTTTTATTTATTCAATGTATTAAAAATTAGGAATATTTTTGAAACTTAGAACGTTTAATTGAGCGTTTGGTAAAATAGAAATTTATTTAAAGCAGGGACAGAAAATAACAGTTATTTTGAAATTTTAAAACAAAAAAAGCATATAGAAGTAAATGCCAGCAAACTAATTCAAGTATACCATATTGATCCTTATGAACTTTTCTATGATAAAATATTGTTACGTTTTTACTTAATAAAACGCGTTAAGGTTTATTTCCTTTCTAATAAACCTTTGAGTTCTTTTAATTGCAAATTAAAATTGATGCACACACAAATTCAACTTAACAAACTTTATTGAAATTAATTATAATGTTCACAAAATTTAACCACTATTGTAAGTAACGATCTGAACCGTTTAATGTCTCCAATCAAACTAAACCAAACTTTTATGAGTTAGCCTGTATTTATAGTTCAAAACTATTCCTAGTTGGTTCAAGAACCGTCTAGTAGTTTCTAGAAAATTATGTTCGAATTATTTTACATCTAAACTCTACAATTACAATTGCTAGAAAATTTAGTCACAGTGGCGTTCATAAAAATAGTAACTTATATGACATAAAACTATAATTAACAAGATAACTTATAACTAAAGCCGTAAATAATTCTTAGACAAATCTAATTTCGTAACAATATTATGATTTTTAAAGTTTTGATTTTTATTTTTTCGATCAAAAATTACAGCTATTTTTTGATTTATATTTTTTTGGACAAAAGTAACAGTTATTTTTTGATTATTATTTTTTCGATCAGGAGTAACGGTTATTTTATGATTTTTATTTTTTTTTTTTCTTTGAACAAAGATAACAATTATTTTTTGATTTTTATTTTTTCGAGGAAAATCTTTAGAGAAATTTACGTGTTATAATTATTGAGTTGTCTTTAAATATTTACTTAAATGTATGATCATCATTGGGATTTCTTTTGCACATTAAAATAAATATTTAAAGTCAACTAAATAATTATGTATAACACGTACATTTCTTTAAAGAATATCTTTTATTTTTGCTCGAAAAAATAAAAGTCAAAAAATAATTGATATTTTTGTTCAAATAAATATAAATAAAAAATAACAGTTATTATTCTTCAAAAAAATAAAAATCATAAAATAACTGTTATTTGTGATCGAAAAAATAAAAATAAAAAATTAACTGTTATTTTTGTTCAAAAAAATAAAAATCAAAAAATAACTGTTATCATCTGACTTTTATCAAAAAAGGAATAACTGTTACGGTCCCTGATTTAAAGTATTGGCCATCATTAACTAAACGTATGTAATGAAACCCGATCTTAAAAACAAAACGATACAAAAAATATCGTTTTGAGTATCTTTAAAAAATAATTTATAATAAATGTTCCTCTTATTTCCTGACTATATTCTTTAAAATTATATATCGCACTAAAGAGGGCATTAACTCAAAATTTATATTTCTTCACTTTTTTGCAAAAAACGACACGTAATATACATATTTATACGCTATTAAAATATCGTGCTATTTTGTCCAATTTTTGTTAACGCAACGGTTGATTTTAAAATTTTTTCATATGCCTAATGGTAAAATTAAAAATCGTTTTGCTTCTACTCAACATTTTTATATTTAGAGTTAGTATCCTCGTTAATTGAGCTTTTTGCTTTTTTTGAAGGTACACATATAGACGGATATACCGTGAGAATAAAAGGCTATATACCTCATATACCCCTTCCATAGAGGTAAAAAACAAGTGGCTTTTTAAAATTAATTTAAGAGTGAAAGGTAAGTTTTGACAATGTGGTCAATTTGCAATAAAAAATTATTTTGAATATTGCCTTTATTAAAAAATCTGAATAGTGAACACCGTTTGAGGAGAAACATTTTTGCTTATCTTTATTTTGAACATGTGTGAATGCAGCTGCTCGGAAGATAGTGATATCCAGTTTACCGATTTCAAAAATTGAATGACGATGTTCTGCAATGGCCAACCGTCATGCACTTGCTGTCACATATAGAAAGAAGAATATATCTAATTCATATGTTTATATTGATGAAATATTTTCATTTTTGTTTCAGGAATGTATGCGTTTTTAATGTGTAATCTTAATTAACAGATAAAAATTTACCGAAATGTTCTTTTTGTTTCTTTATTTTATGGTTCAATTCAAAAATGGATTTTAAAATCTCTCGAACTTCATTACACCTTTTAAAAACGGTCGTTTTAAATCAATGGATTTTCATCACATACTTAATAACATTTTTCGAACTTTCTGGCAACGTAAGGATTCTACGTCAAAAGACCTTATCATTTTTTTTAAGCCGACAAAGGTTCCAGCCATTTTTGAATATTCTCTTCTTAAGCGAATCATATTCCAGTAAAAGTATTTTCAGGCAATTGCGGCAGGGTCTGAACTTTAAGGCGAGTAAGTAACTGCCCAACCACTATTTTCTAAATGAAATTAATACGGCGGCTCATAATATACAATAAGATAAGATAAATCATCACCACACACAGATCATTGCCATGGCGCCCTGGATATTTCGCTTCAACGTTGATGTGACTAGTTGGCCGAGCTTTCACGATTTATTGGGATTTTAGTTATTGCAATCGATCCATCGCCATTAATGATTATAAAATATAAAAAATACTAGTACCCTTAACTAAACGTCATAGACCAGGTAGTGCAGCTTTTTTAAGTCAATCTTTATACTATACCAAATAAAAGTTAAATCTTCGGCGAAGCAGAATCTTTTATACCCTTCACTAGGGATGGGCAATAAACATCGATGTATCAAAATATCGATATTTAAAATAATTATAATCGATATATATCGCCGATATTAAAAATACCCATATATCGATAGATCGATATTTATTTACGACTATCGAATTCGATATTTTTACAATCTCTTTATAATAAAATTCAACATTTTAACCGTTGCTCAACTACTTACAATACTGTTGTTTGTTAAGAATTGCATCATATGTTTTTAACTAATATTAAGAAAATAACGTCGCTTTTTCATTGTACATTTTCATAGATTACACACAAGGCGAATTCATTTATCAGATGGCGTTAAAAGCACAGCTGTGCTACTTTTTTTTCTTACTTAAGCGAATTTCTTTTCTGAGAAAAATGTTGCATAAATGGTACGTGCTCTACACAAAAGAGATAGAGCATGTACCATTTGTGCAACATATTTCTCAGAAAAGAAATCGCCATTAGAGAGAGAAATGTCAAAAGTTGCTTGAGTTTTTGACATATCGATCAACGAAAGCAACAATAAAATACATTGTTGTGTTTTTGGTATTGTTACTTGTTGTAGTATCGACACCACCGTATACATGAATTCGCCTTGATTACACAGTTCAGATTAGTTTTTGTTTTTTAAGAGATGACAGCAAAAAAATAAGCACGGAAAAAATATTCTGGAAAGGGTTCCTAGAATTATGCAAAGATTTGCCTTAATTATCGCGTATTAGCAGCAATAGACTCATGAAAGTTGGAATGTTTATAATAAAAAAAAAATTTTTGTTTGTTTTTTTCTTTGAGCATGTTCTTATATATTAAAAAAATTATTTATTGTAGAATTAACTACCGGTCCCTCGATTTCAAACAGAGCTTCGTTCGCATAACTTACCTTAAAAACTAAATTTTAAAATTGGTTTTGGTTTTAAATAAAAGTTAAGCGAATGGAAGATTCGTTCGAAATCGAGGGACAGGCAGTAAATTTGAAATTAAAAGAAACAATAAAAAGTTAGAATGGAATTACATGTGATATATTTTGTACATATGTAAATATGTATTGACATAGGTATATCAAGTTTTTAAATTTGGTAATATTTAATTTCACCTTTATACGTTCGATATATCGATATTTTTAATTAATAAATATCGATACTCTTAAAATATCGATACGATATATATCGATATATTTTTTCAATTCAATCCCTACCCTTCACCACAGTCAAAATCCTTATTCCGGGATCATATTTGAATCGGCACTAGGTGAATTAATACGTCGAATTCGCTGAATTCAAACAAATCTCATATATAGAGAATATTTGAACTAACTTTTATCAGTCTAGCTTATTATGTAGGGTTCCTATCCTACCAAAACCCCAAATTCGGGAGTACACTTGTATTTTTAATACTTATACTCTTTCCCACTTATGCAAAAAAAAATTTGTTAACCAACAAAAGTGAACGGGATTACTTTGTCGGTTGACTAATGCGAACTTTAACCTTTTTTGCATAAAACGGTTCAAAAAAAAAAGATGGCTCAAAATTGGCTAAAAAAATGTCTAAAATTTAAATCAAAATAGATTAAAATTCAATAACAAAACAAAAATAATTCATTAAAAGTTTTTAACAATAAAATTGTAAATTGAGATCAACTTGGAACTTAAAAATAAGCGAAAATTAAATATTTCTTAGCATAAAAAAATATGAAATCGTCGATAAAATCGATGTCGTTATTGTTAATAGATTTTATACCTACTACCTTTAAATATTTGGAAGGTAAATCATAAACATGACAACATTTACCCAACCTTTAGAGTCCAAATCCCCAAAAAAAAAAAATAAAGGAGTTAAAAAATATTTTATTGTTATGGTAAAAATATTTCCCTAATTGATCAAATCGAATTAACGGTTGCTTAATATAATCAATTTCTCAAATTACTTGTTACGATTCTTATGTTGCTCTGCTGATTTTTTTTTTTTTTTTTTTTTTTTTTTTTTTGTGGAAGTAGATCGTTTATAGCGATTTTCAATATTTGTAAAAGTTGCGTTTTAAATTAAATGCGTTTTAATTGTTAAAAAAATTTTTAAGAAAATAAAAATTTTTATTTTTACAGAATAAACGGAAAAAAATGTTTATGGCTAAACAAGTTTGAAAATGGCTAAAAAAATGGCTAAACTCATTTTCTAATGGCTACCAAGGTGAAAATAGCTATATAGCCACAAAATTGCTAAATTGGCAGCACTGTACGTAACAAGTAAAAGTCAAGGCGAATTCATTACCAGGTGGCGTTGAAAGCACAGCTGTGCTACTTTTTTTTCTTACATAGAGAGAGAAATGTCAAAAGTTGCTTGTGTTTTTGACATATCGATAAACGAAAGCAACAAAAAAATACATTGTTGTGTTTTTGGTGTTGTTACTTGTTGTAGTATCGACACCACCGTATACATGAATTCGCCTTGGTAAAAGTGTTATATTTGGCTGTGCCGATGATGCCAATAGAAAATTTCCCTTTTTTCTCTACAACCAAAAAAATTATCCTTACGCTATTTCCTACGTTAAAATGTATTGTTTTTATCTTCCGGCAAACAAATACATTCTCTGCTAACATTTTGTAAATATTATAATAAAAGCATTTATTAACATTTAGTTATTATAAAAGTATTTATTTACAACAAAAACAAACCAAAATAAAACAAAAAACATTGTGTGACAAATTAAAATGTTTTCTTTTTGGCAAAAACGCCACTATATATCCTTTAATCTAGAATCAAACTGCGTGTTTGATTTCCATTTTCTCATCTTTTGTCCTTTTTAGAGGACTTAAGCTTTTTCAAGAATACTTATTTTAAATAATTTTTTTTAATATAAGTATCTAATATTTTTTAGCAAACCTCGGTACCAAATAAAAGGGAAGGCTCTGTAGAATTTTAAAAAAATATTTACTTCATTTTCCCTAAACAAAAATATTAAAAAAATTTCTTTTAAAAATATTACATTCCACATCTTTAAAAGTTTTCATAAAATTAAAATAAAATATCTGTCCTTTATTCCCTACGCTTAAACTTTCCCGAAAAAATCCCCACAAAAAGGGAAAATTCGCTACTATTGGCATCACTGCTCTCCACCGACAGTAGGAATATTTCAGGATTGTGTTTTATATCAAATAGCTATAAACCAATATTAATAAAAAAAACGGACCTCACTGTATTTCAATTCGTTGTGGTTTTAGGCGGTTCAAAGTCTGTTTCAAATGTACGCTTTATATCGGAATTATGGTCAATTATGGATCCCTCCTTATAAAATATTTTAGTTATAAGAAACCACGACAGAATCCATTTTTAGAGATTAGGCCTAAAGCAACTTATGGACCAATATTAACAAAATTTAGTAGTGTAATATCTAGTCCCATAAAACTATGACTAACGAAATTTAGTTACACTACAGTATGAACTAGGGTATTCATTTAATCGGGCTTTTCCTTCAATCGGTTAACCGCCAGATTAGTTAACCGAGGTTTTGGTTCAATCGGTGAATAATCGGTTAATTTTGTAATTGATCGGTTAACCGATTAATAATTTTTTTTTATAAATTAAGTAATATCTATTTATTATTTGGAGCTTATTTTTTAAAAAAAGCAATAACAAAACAAACATAAAAATTCTTGAACTAACGCGAGCAAACAAAAAAATAATTCATAAATATGTAATACATATTTTTTAATTAATACATAAATATTATGTAGTAATTAAAAAATAAACTGTTTGATATATATGTAATACATATTTTTTAATTGATACATAAATATTATGTAGTAATTAAAAAATAAATGATAATTTAATTAGTTATTTCAATACCTTAAGGAGTCCTTAAAAATAATCTTTTAGAAAAATGTTTAGGATTTAATCGATTCGTTTTTTTAGTTTTGATATATCTTAACTTGGAAAAAATTCTTTCACTTATCGTTGATGTTGGAGAAATCGAACGCAATCCATAATACAGAATATCCAATTTCTCAGTCCATTTCCTTGATTTCTGTAAACGTATAAAATCTTCCATTATGTCATTAGAGTCCTGTTTTAGTTTTTTTTAAATTTTCAACTCTTCTAATTGTTTCGGCTTATTCTGTTAAAAGATGGATTTGAGAAAATATGAGAAAAAACAAATAACTAAACACATGCATACATATGGGAAGTTCCAGCGAAAAGCCTTCTTTTTGTAACGTTACGCCAGAAGTAATTTAAATCGTTTATCAAAAATTGCATTTGTGAAGTTTACCTTTTTATATGCTGTGTAAAGCGCAACTAGTTCTACATTAAGTTACAAAAGGGATAACTTTTGAATAACATGGTCCTAAAATACAAGCTTATTTGCTTTCTGGCGTTACATTACAAAAACCGCTGGAAATTCCCATATGTACCTAAAACGAGCAAAGATTCTTAAATTTGATAACTTGGAAAATAAATCTTTATAAGTCCAAAGCTTATTAAAAAAGGTTTTTTACAAAAAGTCTTGCTCAATTCGCAGATTTATACAGTTTTGTAATGCAAGTCAAAATCCACTTCTGTTTTTTCTAACGTCACGCCTGCGCATATTTTTGCTTATATCTTCAAATCCTTACGGTTGATTGTTGTAAATTGTTTCGGAATATAGTGTTGCTTTATTACTTTGTAATATAAAAGAAAATTTTTACAGATTTGACTTCTTCATTTAATTTTTTTACATTTTGTCGTTCAAAAATCACGTCACGTCACAATGGAAATGCCCATATAAAAAGTACGTGAAACAAAAAGCTGTTGACAGTAAAGACCTATTTAAAATGAAGATACCTTCTTTGTTTGTATGAAAAAATATTTTCTAAGCGAATACCTTTCGCATATGAGACGAAACAAATAATTACACAAAAAAATATGTTATAGTACTACAAAAAATTAAAAATTTTGTTACGTCGGTTAATCGACTGATATTAACCGGTTTAATCGTTAACCAATAATAGCCAATTTTAAATTAACCGATCAGTTAACCGGGTAGTAATAAATCGGTTAACCGTTCAAAATTTAATGGGATCGGTGCATTCTGTAGCCAATTTAAGTTAGTTTTTGTTACAAATATATACATTTTTTTTGGGAGGTTGTCCCACTTTTGGATTTTTCTACTGAGATAATTTTGCTGAATTACAATCCAATACTTCTAAGGTGAGCTTTGACGCTAAACTTGTTCCTTTCTGTTGAAGCTTTCGAAAGTGTGTGTTTTTAACAAACGGATAGACAGACAGACAGACATGGCTAAATCGACTTAGAATTATTCAAGGGGCCATAAGATATACACTTTATAGAGTCTTAGATGAATATTAAAAAAATTTTCACATGAAATGACGAACTTAGTATACCCTCATTCACCGCTAGTGCTAGTGGAAGGTAAAATAATGAGAGATTAACGGGTAAAAACTAGAGGCAATGGTGGTCTTTTGCCCACATCTCAGCCATTTATGGCCCAATCTAGCTTAATTTCAGCAGCATTCTATTTCGGACTATACGTAATATAAATATATAACAATTTAGCCCTATCATATCTGGGGACCCCGAAACCCTCATTTCAACAAACACATGGATAGACGGACGTCATTAAATCAATTTCGCTACTCATTAGAGCCCAGCACTTATTAACATTTTATGGTCCTAGATCAAATTGTAGAAATTACAAACAGATATAAAAAACGCATACGCAGATGTCTTGATCAACGTTCCGGTAAGGCAGCTTGTCACAATAATCCATTTTTATCTAGGAAGCCATTACAATAAGCGCTACTTTGGGAAACATTTCAGATATTTGAATATCATTTTTAGTTTAATACATTTTAAATAACTTATTTCTTAAAAAATGGTTGACCCGGTTTGCTAGTTCGTATTAAGCTACTCGTATCAGTGCGAGAATTGCGGTTTCGTCCCGCCAGAGTCTTTGGCTAAAGGTTTACATAACTAGAAAGTTAATTAAGTTAGAATGTAATTTGTAATTGTTATTGTACAGGGTGGCCCAAAATTACCGAAGGGGTTTGAATTGCTTATAACTTTTTTATTATAATTTTTTTTTCTTTTCTTTTCAGTATTTTGTAACGAAGACTTGGGGAATTTAAAAAGGAGCAGTATTCAATTGAACAACGTGCCTAAATTGTTGAGCTTTATTTTTCAAAACAACGATCCATTGTTTTGACTCAGCGTTTGATTTGTTTTGTTTTGACTCAGATTTTAATTGGCCTCCGCGTTCACCGGAATGTTGCTCTTCACAAAGAATGTTGCTCTTGGAAAAGAGGAAAATACTATTGTTAATTTTAAAACAAATTATTGTAATATTTAACCATAACATGTTTAGAGGCAACCATAATATGGTTGTGGCTTCTTGATGAAGGACTAATTTAACAATGATATGGTTGTCGGCGACAATAATATGGTTAAATTTAAACATAATATGTTAAACATTTTCTTAAAAAACAGTTTTGTTGGAGGTGACCATATTTAAACATATTTTTTTATGCGTGCACGAATTTGCGAAGCAGAAAATGGCCACCACTTGCGAGATATTATTTTTCATAACTAACCTAAAAATATTCCCCATGTATATACTATATTAAAAAAAAAATATTAATAATTATTTCTTAAATAAAAAGTTATAACGAATTCAAACCCCTTCGTTAATTTTGGGCCACCCTGTATTTGTACCATTTAATAAATAAAAAATAAAATATTTTTTTAAAATAACTTATCACTACGCATGAACATCAATACGTTAAGGAAACACTTCAATAAAATAACTATTGCAAAATAAAGTCCAAAAAATTTACTTTTTGTTTTGTCATCGTTAAGTCTAAACTAATAAAATATTGATATTAGCATAATATTGATTGATTGATTAAAAAGTCTATGAGGTCTGAACGAACACACCAGAAAAAAAGGGTCAATTTGTTGATTGATCTGAAAGCAGTGGAAAATCAAAGTTAATAACTGACACCATAAGAAAGTTCAAAACTTAAATTCAATACGTACAATATAATGCGTTTGATTTATG
This sequence comes from Pollenia amentaria, assembly GCA_943735925.1. Taxonomy (NCBI): domain Eukaryota; kingdom Metazoa; phylum Arthropoda; class Insecta; order Diptera; family Polleniidae; genus Pollenia; species Pollenia amentaria. The sequence continues at coordinate 201,033,782 of OX031009.1, read as the reverse complement.
AACACAAAACAGAAATTTAAATTTGCATGATGCTTGTATAAATTGTTCTCTTAAATGAAATTTAAAAATATTTTACTCTTTTGCTTATGATTAATGAATGTGTTCCTGAATACTACATGTAACATGAATAAGGTAAGATTTAAAACTATATGAGAGCCTTTAAACACATGGGCCTTAAGTGTCTTTTTTTAAAAAATTGAGACTAAGTTCTCATACAACCCGTGTGCTCCAAGCGAAAAAGGTATTTAAATGACAACTGCTCGAATTGGTCGCCATATCTCTCTATCGAATGAGAATTCCACATTCACCTCTTGTGTTCTGATCTTTGCTGAACTTCACCTACTAATTCCAAATGTAATCTTAATTAAAAAAACACGTGCTTTCAGCCCCTCATGTATAATATAAGATCCTTCAAAAGCAAAGAGGATAGTGAAAGAAATGCTTTAGATATCTCAATGTCCAATAAGTTTGGAAATCAAATAATGCAAGGGAATAACTTTTTTTCTAGAAAATTGTTAAAACTCAGTTATTTTTTATAGAAATTATATTACAATTAGCGTTGCCGATTTCTGTCTAATTATCCAAAGATCGGACCAAAACGTTTTGGTGCCCTATTTTTGGATCATACAATTTTTGTGCTATTTTGCCAAACATTCGTGTTAATGCAAGTTAATTTTTAAAGCAAAACTTTTAATTTCATTTTTAAAGTTATTTTATGTTGAGGCACAGCTACATATCGATTTGTTTTCGTGAATTAAAAAAATAATAGGATTAAAATTATAATTTTATGGACCAATATAATAGTATATTCAACAAACTAATTTTTGTTTTGACCTACCGACCATTTAAAAAAAAATAGAGTTAGGTATGGGGCCTATATATTTTGAATCCAAGGCCGGTTTTCGAAATTTGTTATAGTTTCTTAGATATTAGGCATTAATTTTGCTTCATATCAACTGTTTTAAAGTTTATTAAGTCTTGTTTTGCTCTACACGCCACTGTTTAGCGAAGGCAGAAAATTACTCATATAAAAACGTACAAAATAAATTTCACTCTTGCTTTTCTTCATTGCAGTAGGAAAAAAAAAGGAATTAAAGCCAAATCAAAATCAAATGACAACAAGAAAATAAATTTCACTCTAAAAGTAGTTTAACCACAAGCAAAATAAAATGTCACAGCAGTAAGTATACGTATGCAGCACAAAAAGTTACTTTTTAAAAATAAATTTAGAAAAGGGGCGCAAAAAATAACATTTACTTTCAATAAAATGTTATTAACTTCTAAGTTTGTTCATGAACGTTCGCAATAAATTACATTTTTCTTCACAAAATATGCCGAAAGCAGTGGTTGAAATACAAAAAAGTTCTATCGGCTATATTTTTGAAAAACTTCATGTAAACCTTCATTGACGTTTTTCTCCATTACGAATTTTTGACATATGCGCCAATCCAATAATGAGCTGACGAAATGTAAAAATTGTTAATTACGTCAAATGTCATGTTGACATACAGTGGGAGATTTTGGAAAAAAGGGTATAATTCTGGATTTTGTAAGCGGTAAGTCAGTCTAAGTTTAGAATTTGGGTTCTATAGACATACTTAAGTATTTAGACATGAATTTTGAGTGGTTTTTACCTCCACGTTCATCTTTTAAATATATTGGTCCTGTTTGAATTTCTATCTCTTCCCGGTTCTTGTTTTGGTTTTCTATGGCTTTTTCTTTTATTTTAATCATTTTCTCTCTTATATTGGGATATTCTTCTCTACTTATCGTTCCATTCTTAAAGTCTATTGGTTTCCTACCGGTAGTGGAATGGATTGTATTATTATAATACTTAACGCATCTAAATATCTTTTCTTCTACTGTGTCTATGTCACTTTGAGAATCATGTTTAAGGATTCTTACATGTTCGTTTAGAGTATTATGAAATCTTTCAATATCCGCATTGGAAGTGTGATTATTATTTGACGTGAAATGTATTTCTATTTCTTGTTCACGTAAATATTCTAGGAGCGGTAATGCTTTAAAACCTAGTTCGTTATCCATTACGAGTTTTTTTATGCTTCCTGCAGATGATAAATATTGAGCTAAGGCAGTCTTAAATTCAATCCAAGATCTATTATTTATTTTAATAGCTTGTGCATGCTTTGAAAATTTGTCGATAAATGTTAAGAATAATTTCTTTTCTAAGCTGTAGTATACATCAGCGTGTACAATTTCTCCAGGGCTTTCCGGGGTTTCTGTTATTTTGAATTTCTGTTTTATGGGCTTTCGTTCGTACTTTTCCTTATTGCATGTATCGCAATTGTTTATAAATTGTGTTATACGTATTTTTAATTTTGGGTGGTAAATTTCTGATTTAAGTTCCGCGAAGTTTTCATTTATACCTCTATGATTGTTATTTCTATGTTCTTTTTTTATTTTTTCGACAAGTTCATTTTCGTCAACAATATCCTGTAGAATTATCCTACTTCTATAAATTTTAAGTTTATTAAAGTATTTGATTATGGTTTCTTTAAATTTTTCGTATAACATTTCATTTTCTATTACTACTGCATTGATTTTATTTGGGTCAAAGTGGTTTTTTATAAGAGTTATTAATGTTTGTTCGTCAAATTCTTTGGCAGATATAATTTTCCTTTTGTTCTGGAATATGATTTCGGTTTTTATTTTTAGCGAGCCAGAAGCTATTTGCTTAATGATATATTGTTGTTTGAAAAAGTTTAGTGGGGTATTTACTTCTTTTATGACCTCGTTTTCTTGTACTAAGTTTACTTCATTGTCTTCTATCTTAATTCGAGATAATGCATCTGCATTGCCATTCAGAACTCCCTTCTTGTATTTAATTTCGTAATCATATTCTTGCAATCGCAATCGCCAACGCCTTAATAGGTTCCCAAAGTAGGGCACCTTGGCTTTTACAACATTTTTTATTTTAAATATCCAAAATTCTTAATTTTTGGCCGTCTTGAAAGTTGTATCGGTGGAATGTAGTAGTCGACTTCTACACGTATATAAAATCGGGCATTAAAACATTTTTGACTATTCGAATGAATTTTAGAATAATTAGAAACCCCTTCTCTTGTAAAATTCGTGTTTTGGCCCTTACGATCATTTCGCAAAAAGAAGTCGATATGCTTCGACATCTGGCTTTGAGTCGATGTCTGTTATACCATAGAAGCGAAAATACTTGCGCCCAGACGAAGGCCGGCTATGCTGAGAAGCTTTAGTTAGCGAAGCTGGTGTTTGTTATATCATAGAGGAGAAATAGGCTGGGCTCGGCCGTATGTCGGCTATGCAGGGAAGTTTTAGTAAGCGTTTCTTGATTTTAAAATTTAGAATTTTGAAATTCGGGATTTTCGAATCCGGTGTTTAAAGTTTCGAGTATGATGAGTATATGACCCCACTAAACACCAAAAAAAAAAACAAAATTAAATTAAATATTTCACATGGTAAATTTGTTTGGGACTTATTTTATTTGGGTATTATTTCATTAGAAAAAACTCCCAGGCCAAAAAATTATAATAACTTGCAAAAGAAAAAAAAATCATAATTAAACTGAGAGGGATGGGAGCTTTTTCATAATGAAATTACTTCTAAATTTTTATGAAAAATTTTTGAGCTTAATTTTATTTTTTCTTGTGACTTATTGCACCTGGGCCTTATTTCGCGCACAAGCGATTTTTACTAGGCTGCACGTTCACCGGATTTTAAAAGTTATACGCAGGGACACCAAAAATATGCTCTAAAATGCGTTTTATGCGCATCAAATATGCAGTAAAACTTGAAAATATGCCCTAAAATTTGTTAAAAGTATGCCCAAAAAAATCAAAAATTGCTCATATGAAAACCAAATATTCAACAATTTAAAATGATAATCGGTACAGCCCAGACACCATACTATTTACAGATGAATTTTTAAGACTTAACCCTATTTGAAAACGATGGCCATTCATGGACTTACCAAAACCAAGTTATATTATGAGGTTAAAATTCATATATGTGACAGCGCATAGAGAAAGGGACCAGTAAGGTAAAGGGAACAGTAAAAAAACTAACTACACAAAACAAGAAGTAGGGACGACCTACGCGCGTTTTCAAGGTTGACAACTCGTTTCTGACGTCATGAGATGTGTCTCTTTCAAATGAGACCAATACCAACACGCTCAGTGATGGTACACCAAAGATACACGTATTTATATCTTTAAAATGGCTCTCCTGAACAAAACCCTTAGGTCCCTATCTATTTTGCGCGTCACATATGTTAGAGTTATTTGTTGCGAATATTATTTAGATATTAACATCCATATGAGATTTTTTGTATTATTTATAAATTTTAATATTAAAATCGAAGTTAAAGCTATTTATAGATATAAGCTTTGGGCAAATGTGAGCCGATTCAAAGAGAATTTAATTTGCCGTAAAATATTTTTGCGGCGAATTTAATCTTAATACTAACATAATTAAATGGTTTATTGTAGGGATTGCTGTTTGGTTTTAACCGAAATCGAAGCCGCGGCTTTTAATGGCTAAACACCGAAAACCGACAAAAAAAAACCTCGTTTTCACCTTTTACTTTAAAAATATATTTATGCTTAAAGAAATTGCAAATTATATATAACACTCGTACTTCTTATAAAAAAGTTTATACATTACAGCCGGCAACAATAGAAACTGTTTCAAAAATTCTTAAAATTAAAAAAAGTACTGAGAAGGTGCTGCATTGTTTTAAAATAGAAGGATCTTTAGTTGCAATCTTGAAAAATAATATATTTTAAGCAGAGCTCCAAAACAATTTATATATAAATAGCTTAAAATGTTTTCGTTGATATATGTATGTTATTTATAGGATTAATGGAACCTTCTCACCAAATTTCATTCAAATCGAAAGGTGTCGGGTCCCATTCTTGGTCGATTTGACATGGAATTTCTCTTATAGATTTAATTTAATTTTTTTTTTTTTTGAAGTTTTTTTTTTGTGTATCATAAATTTCTAGAAGATCTTTTTTATATTATGGAAATTAAAAAAAAATTACTTAAAAATTTTTAAATATGCAAAAAAAAAATAAGCATTGAAAGCCGAAATATGCAAAAACAAATCGATGCCATTTTAACGCAAATTTAATGATTCGGAAAGAAAATTGGTCGACATAGTTCTTAGACCATCGACAAAAAACAATTGCATGGAAATCGCAGCTATATTAATTACCAATAAAATTTGGCAACATTTTTAACCTTTTTTTATTTTAGAAATGTCCGCACTAAAATCTGGAGATTGGAAATTATAAGAGCGCCAGTCAAACAGAGCAATATGCAAGATTTGTAAGAAACCCCGAAAACCGAACCGAAACAGACCAGTTTTCATAATTTTAAAACCGAAACCGCGGTTTTACATTTTTACGGTTTTAAGCAAACTCTAGCTTACGGACCCAAAAAGTTTAATTTGAAAAGAAGTTTTTATGGCTAATATGTGAAATACCAATTCTCACCATTTTCATAGATTTCGTTCTCAGTACAAATTAAATGTATTTACCAAATTTGATAAAATTATCTAAAAAATTGCAACTTGTAATTGCGCACAAAGTTAACATGGACAGACTACCAGCCAGACGGACGGATGGACGTCGTTAGATCACTTTAAACAGTGATTCTCAGTCAGTCGGTATACTAAAAGACTGGTCCAGATTTCTATGTGAATCGTCGCCAAAAACGTATAAAATTGTTTTTCCTTAATTTTTGCTTATATAAATATAAACTTAAAAGTTTAAAATAACTTTTATCTTTAATGATAACCTGCTTTGACTTACAATTTTAGAGTAAAAATTAAATGTAGATGGCGAAATTGAAGCAACACCAGAATTTTGAAAAAGTGTTTTATTTTCTGCGAAAGCTCTGTAAGCATCTAAAAAATTTAAAGTGTTTTAAAATATGCCTCAAAATGGCAAAATATGCGCTATAAACTTAAAAAATGCTGTAAAAATGCTCTTTTAACTCAATTATACAAAAAAAATGCTGTAAAGGGAAAAATATGCAAAATTCATAAAAACCTCTAAAACGGATAAACATAATGTTTCTGTCTTTATTGGTAACACAATGAAAAACATGCAATTGCATATTTATGGTTTCCTTGGCTATAAGCTATTCAAACCAACAGCTCATTCTGCGCCACCCTGTGTATATTCTTAAATAAAAACCGTTACTTATTAAGGCTAGTTTACACTATCACACATTTCATACGTATTCCATAATACTTTGTGAGATGGAAATCTAATGAGTTTTGTTGTGACTGTCAAAAAATCTAATGTAACATTACAGTTTGTAGTCACACTATCACACATGAACATGCTTTTGTTAAAATGCAACCCTGATCCAATGAAAAGTATTAGCGTTTAGAAATTTTTCAAAAAACGATTAAGTCGTATGGGATGTCAAACTTTTTTCTTAATACTTGTGACACATTGCATTCACACTATCACACTTTGTCATATTACTTGAGTTTTTGACATGTATTAATACAAAGTATAATAGTGTAATCTAGCCTTTATCAAACACAAAATTTTTTTGTGTTTTTGATAAAATGTTGGATAATTGTAGTGCCTCGCCTGTATAAAATGGAATTTGGATTCCGGCAGCACTGATTTTAATTAAATGGGATTAAAATACTTTTATCAATATAAAATTATAACAAAATTATCCTTATTTAAGGTATAAAATATAATACTCATTCGTTATCTTAGACAATATTAAAAAACTAAAGTTCTTCTTTTTTAACAGAATCATACAAACAACAATAACTCCTCATACCAAATTACTATTTAACCCTTTTCAATTTATGTTCAGTGCATATGTACGACGTTTAATTGGAAAATGAATGCAAATCAATTAAATATTTTTAAATTTTTTATAGTTTTCATAAAAAATGTATGTACATCACTTACGATGAGATCTTATTCTATGAATATTGAATTTAAACATGATCATTTATAGAACAATTCTCAGTTGGTGTTGGAGCGTTGCGTCGTGTCGTGTAAACTTTGAGAACGTCTGGATTAAATAGACAGAATAAAATATTTTCAAAAAAGTCAAAACGAAGGATATGAAATAAACATCAAGAATAAAGTGAAAGTGTAAAAAAAAACATCATACGCAAACGAATCCTTGCAAAAAGTAATTACAAGGCAAATTTTATTTTTAAAAAAAAAATATCAAAATATTTTGTAATAAATTTCAAGGATTAACTAAGTATTTTTCGAACGTAAAGGCTCGAAATAGTTTAACACTGAGTGTTTTTCATAGAAACTTTCTAAGCGAGCAATAACTGTCGATATTATCGAACAGGCAGTAAGACGAAAAAATTATTTAAAGATCTTTTTAAATTTAATTGCGTGAAAGTTAAGGAATGCGTCTCTAATATCGAAATTATATTTATTGATATTATACTGCAAAATCCAGAACTTAAATATCGATAAATTAGACACAAAATATTTGGACAAGATTTATTTAAAGTGAAATGAAACCGGTGACAGTTTTATTGAAAAAAAATTATTTCGTACTTAATCGAATTTGAAAGCCTTCTTTGTTTATGGATCGGACTTAACTTTATGAAAAATGTTTATTGTTATGAAGAGCTACTAAAACCACTTTAAAATTAAGGGGATACTATCTGTTCGAAGTCGAAGTTTTGATATATCGAACTAAAAGTTTAAAATATTACATAACGATATTTTTTGGACTAAGAAGCATTTCCGAAATTAATTGAGTATCTGAATTAAAATTAACAGATTGGCTTTTATAAATAAAACTTTAAAGCTATAAAGATTTTTCGAATAGTTTTAAGCAAATAAAAATTTGTGAATTTAATAAATTTAAATGATATATTTAGGATATATGCTTGAATATTAAGTTAGAGAGCATCATTAGACTATAAAAACACAAAATCTTGAATATAAAGATCTTTGTAACGGACATTTTTCTTAAGCTGGTATGCGTTTATGGCGTTGATGCGTTCATTGCATCTGTCAAAGATGTATAATCAATGTAAGATTGTACTGAAAAATGACACAGGAGAGGCCGACACAATTCCGTTTGAACACACATTCAAATAATTCAAAAAATTTTAAACTCTCTAATGTAGCTGTCACAAGCAAATACTGAAGAGAAGTGTATACTGCAAATTTGCGAAAATGAGTTAACTTGTAGAAGTTAAAACCAAATGCGTTACTAAAGTGAAAGTGTGGGCATAAAAAATACTCTTAAAAATTAACAAGGCAATTAAAAATACACGTAGTCATGAAATGGATATGATTTTACGAAATATTTTGTATGTTAATTTCTTTGATAATATTGTAACAACAATTCTTTGTATGCGTATGTTACATACGACATACAAGTAAACATGATAAATTCCTTGAATTCTTCCGCTACATACGATACACTGCACAATGTCATATTCAAATACATACTAGGAGTATAGGCATAAATGTTTGACTGTATTGAAAGGTTTTGAAAAAAACAAGTGCTGTTTGAAGTATATTTCTTTGAATTCTTGTACCTTCACAACACTATTTCAGTTGTGCGACGAACAGTAACGCATATCATTGGTCATTGTGGTTGTATACAAATGTTTTGTATAATTATTTGATTTATGTTGTGTGTTTGATTTTCAAATACATTTATACAAGCCTTTATTACACAGGAAATGCGTAGAATGCATATCGATGCCTTACTTTCTCAACCTCGTATCTTAAAAAAATACGGTTTGGACTTTTTCATATAAAACGATTGTTTTTTTTTGCGTTCTATTACTGCAAAAACTTATTATTTCAATTATTTATTAATATTTACAGAACTGAGACAAAGTATTGAAATATTAAGTTGTTGCAGTAATAGAACACAAAAAAAAAACAATCGTTTTATATGAAAAAGTCCAAACCGTATTTTTTTAAGATACGAGGTTGAGAAAGTAAGGCATCGATATACAATGGTCTACTTTCTGCATTTGTATGCATCGCATGCGTCTTAAAAAACGTTTATCAAACATAAAGTACGAGTGGTGTGGGTCTCAAGCTTTAACACCTGAGGTATTTTAAGAAAAACGTCAAGAACGTACTATATAAAAAATGATGTTAGACTAAAAAATATTATTTATAGATATTAATGTTAACCCAAATCAACTCCATATATATGGGCATTTCCAGCAAACTTGTAACGTAACGCCAACAAGTAAATAAGCTTGTATTTAAGGCCCATGTTCTGCCAATATTATCCCCTTTGTTACTAAATGTAGAGCTAGTTGCGCTTTACACCAAAATATAAAAAGGTAAATTATACTTAAAAAATTTGTTGAGAAACAATTTTAATATCTTGCTGGCGTTAGGTTATAAAAAGTAGACCTTTTGGTGGTAATGCCCATATATTAGCATCGCTCATTTGCTTTAATAGTGACATTACTCAAAAAATACATTTCGAGATAAACGCGTTTAAAGTTTTTGAAAAAATAACGACACATTCTCTTCAAACGTAATTGAAGTCAACGAGCGATATGTAAAAATCCTGAAGAAATTTAACTTAATAATTCAAAATTCGGCTTATCAGACTACACCGTTGGTTGCTGCAGCTCCGATGTGGTTTATATGATGCTGCCAATTTTACGAATATTAAAGTTATTCTACAAAATATCGATTGTTTTATAAATTGTTAAAAAACTAAAATAAAAATCCGCTTAAGTATAAAATTTTGTTTCACAATATATTCTAAACCAAAACCACAATTTTTACAAAAGTTTGATAAATTTGGCGATGTTGTGATTCCTTCAAGGACGAATTCTACTTTGAATGTGAAAAAGAAATTCATTATTTCACCAACCAATAAATAATATAATCACAATCAGTAATAGAGCTCTATTATTTATAAATACTTTTAATTTTGTGATGATCTCTTTAATTTTGAACGACTACAATTGGAAACATCCAGCTAACAACAACGTGATATAAATATCGCTCTGATATCTTTTAATGTTCTGTTTACCGCTTCAGAACACTTTTTAACCCCAACTATAAGTTTTAAATAGCACATTACTTTGACCTCATTACTCCGATTTAAAATATTGCAGATCGGAGTTTCGACATTAGTTAGGTTAACCGGGAGCTTGAAGGGAGCGTGAGCTGTCTTTCCTCCTTCAACAGTATTGCTGCGATATGACGATAGGTAAATTAATAATTCAGATTTTTCCAGTGCCACCAGGTACATCAAAAAAAATATTACTTCCCTTTTTTCTCTCTATTGGCAAGAATATGCTGTTATGTACTTTTGTTCATTCGTCATTAGATATCACCAAGTCTCAGATCATAAATTCCCTCAGATATTCTCGATTAGCGAAATTTGCTACAGATCTTATTGTCCTTAGTTTTGCCCTGCTTGCGCTAACACCGCATCCTCAAAAAATTTGCCGTTATGCATAATCTTGCAGTTCCCGTTTAATGTCTTCCGAGAGGCTATATTTGTATTAATTCTTAAGGCTTAAAGGATCAGAGAGCTGACGGTAAATTAACAGTTCTTTAAATAATCTTGCAGATTCAGAGGAGAATCGGTCAACGCAGCGAACATTTACATGAAAACAAAAACAAAATTTACGAAAATTGTTTTTGTTCGCTATACGCTTCTAAAATTAAATTCACGTGAGAAATTTAACGCGTTTCTGTCTCTTTTAAAAACTGAAAATTTTCTCTGACAAACAAAATCTATTTTTGTAGATTTGTTTTTGTTTTCATGTAAATTTTTACTCCTTCGACGCGTTTTCAAGAATAGCCACCATTAAGTTACAGACGTTAGTCGTTTTAACCCATTTTTAACCTTTTAGTTTAGCTTTCTGAACTAAAAAACGAGTTAAAGTACTATATTCGGCTTTGCCGAATCTCTGATACCCTCCACTGACATTTCGAATTTTTCAGAAGTGGGCTCTATATGATATCTATATATTCACCCTTATTCTGCGTTTCGATTCGGATCGTGAATTTTTCAGTTTGGCAACTTTGGTATTCTGCGTTCCGTTCCCCGTATCAATTCGATTTGTTTTTCGATTGTATGTATTCCGCTTTTCTAGTCTTGATTCTGCATTCTGAACCACGTTGTTCTCCTCTTCCAATAACAACGCCGCTGCTATCAATTCCATTTATTCTCTAAACTAAATTAATCTTTTGCAATGATGTGTAGAAAATGAAAATTTCGCTCCGGCGCTTCAGGATTCCTCACACTGGAATAGTTTGGCCACAAATACCGTTTGCTTATAATCTGGCTATTTTTTTTCCTTTCCGCACTTAACTGATGAGTTTATTTAATTATAGTTACCACAATATTTAGTTTTTATATATTTTTTTTTTATTTTTATCACTATTTATTCATAAAATTTTACTTTTTATAGTTTAACAATTACAATGTTTACAAAATTTTTTATGTTTCTATTTCATACGTTTCATAACAAAGCAGCCGGTTTAAACATACTCTTCTCTTCTTCTTTTTCTTTCGATTAGGTTTTTTTTAGAATACCTATTTTCGATTCGAGCGTAACTGAATGCGGTAACGTAATCGAAACGCAGAATAAGGGTGATTATTAATTAATCTTTATAAAAACGGACGTTTGCGGTTTAGACATTTTAAATTGTTAACCTAAAATCGAAAAGTTGTATTCTTTCCTTTTTAGAAATTTGAACTAGCTTGAGTAAAATATCTTGATTTGTAACAGTTTTAGCCGAACTAAAATGACTTTCAGGAGGATAATTTTTATTGGACCCGTGATAAATTATGGATTTATCATACCAAAGTTCTGAAGAGTGATTTCTGGTATAAAAAACATAAATTAGAATAAATTTCAATACAGCAGTGAAATTATTGTTAGCGTTTAAATTGAAAATCAGAAGGCTGCCTCATATGGGATCTAAGGTAAATTATGGACCGTATATCACAATATTCCATTACATTTTTATGGCCGCAGTATCTATATCTGCTACGGTTTTAGGCGTTTCTAGGTAATTTCCTAGAGTGGGCTTTATATGGGGCCTACGGTAAATTATGGACCGATCATCACGAAGTTAGTTATTGTCATTTCTAGTCCTACAAAACTGTGAAGCATTACATTTTATTATGATAGCACTATTCATTACGGTTTTAGGCGTACTTAACTTTTTCCCGGGAGTATGGTTTATATGGAGCCTAGGGTAAGTTATGGAGCGATCTTAATGAAATTTAGCAGTGGGATTTCTTGGCCTACAAAACTGTGAAGTATAAAGTTTTATTATGATAACATTGTTTACTACGGTTTCAGGTGCACTAAACCTTTTTCCGAGAGTAGGCTTTATATGCGGCATATGGTTATTTATGGACCGATCTACATGAAATTTGGCAGTGTGATTTATAGTCCTTTAGAACTGTGACGTACTAAATTTTCTTTAGTGTAATAAGCTGTTGCCCGAGAGTAGGGTTTCTATAGGTCATATACTAAATTGTGGACTGACCTTCACGAAATTTTATAGTGTAATTTCTAGTTCTATGAAATTGTGAAGCACCAAATTTTATAACAATTGTATTATTTATTACGATTTTATGCGTTCTAAGATGTTTTCCGAGAGAAGGGTATATATGGGGCCTAGGGTAAATTATGGTCCTGTGCGATTCATTCTTCTCATCCACCACTTCCGGTGGTAGAGCGTATAAAAATGTTTGTTTAGAAAAAGTACCACAAATAAGTTTAATTTTGTTCCCTTATCAGTCCGAATTTCAAAAAAAGTACCAAAACTTATTGAAAATATATTTATTGCCTGTTCATCGATTTCGAACGTTAACGTTAACGCATAGAAAATTACATATGAAACAAAAACAAATTATGAAATATTGTTTTTTTGTTTTAAATGTAATTTCCTTGCGGACGTTAACGTTCGAAATCGTTCAACAGGCCGTTATTCAATTTTAATTTTATTTATATCTTTAATACTTCAAAAGCAAAATTTTGTAAAAAAAAAAAGTACTAAAGTCCGATGCTTACCCGTTTTACCCTTTAAAAGTACAATTATCGAAAAAGCACACGTCAGCCTTTTTTTTAATGGCATTCCTATTCTTTTTGAATTTTCATTCTCTCTGTCTTAATTTCGGAGATATTACGATACAGATTTTAGTCGTTTTTATCCATTTGGCGATAGAATTTTTTGTTCTGTTTATCAAAAGAGATACCTGTGTAGAGAATTTCTAGCAGATAGCTTTAGCCGTTTGGGCTAGGCGTTAATGAATGAATGAACAAGTCAGGGCTTGCATTTTTATATATAAAAATTAAATTATTTGATAACCTCTAATTATTGAGAGAAACAGTATTCGAAAAACTCTCATACCTTAAAAAAAAATTAAATTAATAATTTAATAAAGAAATAAAGCAGCCAAAAAAAATTGAGCTTTCAACGAAGCAGGTTTGTAATGCAAAAACGTAAATGTTTTGCTTACTATATCGCTTACGGAAGAATGAAAGTTCCCACTTTGAAGCAATACATTTTTGACACAGAAAGCAATTTTTTCAGCGCATATAAATATTGGTGAATGTAACGATCAGCTTTGCACACTGAATTTTTTGATACCGTTATTCTCTTATATGCTCCCTTACAAACCTGATTTGTCACTTACCTAACTGCATCTCTGTATGTCTTATTGCGTAGCGCATAAATGTGTGCTTTCTTTTTAAAATGTACCATTAGTGCTTCGCAAAATAAGAAAATTTTTTAACGGGAAGTTAATAAAAAGTGGATGAAACGGATTTTCTATGAAAATTTGTTAAATAAACCCTTTATAAACCTGTTTTATTTTTCCTTAATAAGGCGTTGAAAATTTAATTTAGAATTTATGTTACTTTTTAATTTAATAGCATTTGACTGATTTCAAGACATTTTTCTCAAATTTATAACCAACGTACGTTAGTGACGCTTAAAAAGAAAAGTAGATTATAATAATGAAAAAAAAACACTAATCCAATTATATAAAACTACGACAAAATATCGTATCATAACCTAAAAGGTCAATTTTTAAACACACTTTAAAACAATCATTGGGAAAGAACATCACACGCAAATAAAAACTTAATAAAATACATTTCAGACAATTATAAAATAAATAAAATGATCGTTCAAATATTTAAACATATACTTGTTCGTTCATACAACACAAATGTATGTTTGTATGTACGTCATATTCACAAAGTTTAATTAAATTAACCTCTTCTTGAATAAATGTGTTAAAAACTGCAATATTAAATATTTGAAATAATTTAATTACAAAAAATAGTAATAAACCAAAAATTAATAAAAGTATTTTTTTTTTTTATTTAAAATTCTTTTTCATATCCGTTACAAAGTTTTATAATGGATCGTGAGGATTCGTCCATATCAAAGACTTCTGTGGATCAACCCATGGCAGAGGGTTTAGAACCATCAAAACCTGTTAGTTTTTGGCGTTTATATCGTTATTCAACACCGCTCGAAATATTTCTTTTATTTCTTGGTTTTATAATGTCGGCCATTAAGGCCTTAACACTACCGGCTGTAGTCATTATTTATAGTGAATTTACTGCCATGTTAGTCGATCGTACATATCGTAATGGTACAAGTTCAGAGACGTATGCTTTGCCGTTGTTTGGAGGTGGTAAGACACTGTAAGTATAAAATATTACTACGAAACTATTAACACTTTGATTTTTTTTTCTACAAATTATAAACCGAATTTAAGGCCCTTTTCACAATATATAATTATGTATATTAATTTAAAACAGGAAAATTAACAAGCTACCAGTCGTACGATTTGTCAAAAAAAAAATCGCGTCTGCTTATAAAGTACGATTGTATGAAAATAAAATTGAGTGACAAATTTTTTGACAAGTCTGTCCGATTTGTAAACAGGGCTGTAGAGTCGGAGTTGAGATTTTTGTACCGAAGTCGTAGTTGGAGTCAAAGTTGCCACAAAAACTCGCGACTCCCACTCCAAAATGTTTCTACTTTACATATGCAAATAACCATATTAAAGCTCAATTCGGCATGTGTTAGAATTAAAATATAGTTTAAAAATTTTTACAGAATCATTTTCTTGCTATATTCAACTATTTAAAAGGAATGATTTACATTAAAAAAGAGTTTAAAGTCAAATAAGAACCAGTCTCATATTAATTTAGCATCAAGGTAGGAATAGAAGTCGGAGTCGAAGTCGGATTCGGACTTAAAAAATTTCAGCGGTTGAAGTCGTAGTTAGAACTATATTTTGACGACTCCACAGCCCTGCTTGCAAATGTTTATAAGAATTTTCATAAAATGATAGATTCTCTATAGAGTTTCTTGTAAAGTAGCTGAGTAATATGATTTTGCATATTTTTTAATTTGGCAACAGATTTTGCAGACATTCTTTTTACACCGAATAGATCAGATATTTGTGTTTGCATCCCGGCCTTTATGTTAACAAACACTTTTTAACCAACGGTTACAATTTTTTATTTCACCATTTTTTGTTATTTAACGACAACTGTTGTGAAAAGCAAATTTACCTAACTTACGGTTAATGTTTCATTCAACATTTAATTATAGATTTTGAAAAGGGCCGTTAGAAGTTAAAATATCTTTAGATTTTAGATTTTAAGGAGTAACCATCTGTCATTTATTTAAACCCATGTTCTAAGGACAAATATTATATATTATGAGCTTTCTGCAGCACGATTCACTTATTTCGCAAAATTTTCCTGGAAAATCAGAGATGCCATATGCATACAAAATCTTATAGTTTTTATTATATTTTTTTTACTTTGTTTTCTTGTATTTTTACACATATTTAAAATTATTTTTAAAAATTTTTTATAAAAAAATAGATGATAAGAGCAAATAATTATTCAAATTTATAATGAAGGGCAAAGCGAATTCACAGAGGTGACCACACATCATGAGGTAGAGTTATATTAGCTATCCCTTTTTTTTTTTGAAAAATATTGTGTATTTTGTTTTTGTAAAAAGTTAGAGTGAATTTCAAAATTATTTATTGAAAATATAAACAAGGGAATTATTTTGTTTTTAAAATATACACAATTGCTTTAGAAGGTAAATCTTTTTTCCCTATTCCAAATTAATTGTGGCTCCACTTATTCAAAACACACTTTTTATTTCTTGATTTTAGATTTTATATTCACATTTTTTGTTTTAGACAATTTAAATAAGTTTTTTTTCAAGTATTTAGATTTTATGGTCTATAAAATTTTAACTTATTTTCTCACAAAATATAAATAGAGCTTGACATTCAGTATACACACAAATAAATCAACAATAAAAAGGTGACTCGAAAATGTTCCCTGTATGAATTCGCCTTAATTAAGGGACAATTCAGTTTTATTTTATTTGAATTTCTCAGGACAAAATATAAATTTAAGCCAATTCAAGCTGAGAGTTCTTCATTAAAAAATATTTGCAATCTCTCTCTCTCTCTCCCTCTCTCTCAAGAAGAGAGGCTTCGAATTGTCATTGGGACAAGATGAGTGAATCCAAAAATATAGAATACAAGATTACGATATTCGCATGTTCAAGGCGAATTCAACTAAAGGTGGTATCGAAACGCTATCTGATTTTGGCAGTTCGAACAAATTTGCTTTGATTTGTTAGTGTTTTGTTACGACGATGCAATGAAAAAGAAGTTGCTTCTGTTGTTTTTGGATTGTAGTTGAGTTCGCCTTTCGCATGTTTATCCGTAAAATTACGTTTTTTGTCTTTCGTTAGAGTTGCTAAGTCTAAAAGTCCCTTAGATTCGCTAGTTTTTTTTTAAAGGAACTGCATGTGCACTCAATAAAAGTTAGCATCACTACGTTTAAGCAAAAACTATCTGGAGTTCGCCAATATGAAATTATTAGTCAATAGGAATGCAGTTGTCGTGATGTCATTTGTACGACATGCGCAGAAGATTTCAGCGATGTTTTTGGTATGGCAAAGTCTTTATTTCTATCATTCATAATTGAATTAACCTTTAGTCATTGAATGAAATAGAGTAAAAGAACAAAGTTTTTTTTTTTAAATCGTACTTTGAGACAACAAAATTTTTTACATCGATTGATTTTGGAAAGGTAAACAAAGACTATCAGATCAGTCAAAAAAGATGGAAAATTCTGAATTGTATTTAAAAATCCTGTAGTTTTTTGTATATTTTCTAGTTAAGCCCTACGTGGCTCTTTGTTCCTTTTAGGAACCACAGGTCATCATATATATCGTTAACTTAATACAAAAAGGCCCTAACTCATGTTTTTCATAGTTTACAGGAGGAGGAAAAAACTAAATAAAAAAGATGCAATATTGATACAAAATTTTTTAAACGCAATTTTTATTAAAAACACTTTACAAATTTAATGTTATATTAGTTTTATTAATTTTTTTTAATTTTTATTTATTAATATGAGTAAGGGCTTTTTGTTGTTGTATTTTCTGGAAAAAAAATGAGTTGGGGCTTTTTTAACGAGAACAAAAATTAATTTAAAAGAAATTAATGTTTAAGACAAAGAAACAAGGAAATTAAAAAAAATTATAATCATATTACATTGAAAAGTAATAAAATCTTCATAATATATTAGTTTTTATATGGTAAATTTTAATTGTTGAATCAACGCTTTGAATATGAAATTTTTATATTATTTTTTAAGACTATGTAACTTATCTGGCCGAATCGACGTATATACATACATATTATGTATATATATATATAATCTACGAACATAGAAGAATAGGTTAAAACTATCATATCTGACCACTCAAAGAAGTTTTCAACATTTAGCTGAGGACAATCGTGGGTTGGTTCGGCTATAACGTATTTATTAAAGTCAATGGCCATCCAAATTTTACTCTGGTAATTTCATAATGGCTTCTGAAAATTTTGAACTATTTAATTGCAACATCGGTCTTTCTCGAAAAAAATTATCGTAAAAAATCCAACTCTCATCAGTGGCCACAATACGATAAACCATTCGACATCTCTCGTCTTCCCCTTACCCTTGTATTTGCATACGTTCCGAATCTGCTCAGCTAATTTCTGTGATAGTAAGACAACCGAAGCGAGGATATTCCTGCTCATTAAAATATAACAAGTTCGATACAAGTCAGTGTCGTTCTTCTAAAAATTTAATTTTTAGCGAAAGTACTACTTCGAGGCTGTGTTATAACCTAAAAAAAATAAAGCAAGCACGTAACCTTAGTGCTACCAATTTTTAGGAGAACTTATTTAATTTCTTTACTTTAAAATTAATTTGGATAGAAAAATTTCATTGAAAACTTTTTGAAAATTTTTGTCAAGTCCAAGCAAGTACTTTGCAAATCAACCGATTCTTATTTATCAATCAACAAAACTTTAGTAAACACTCTTTCTAACTCCACAGTTCGTACGAATCGGAAGAGGTCAATAATGCTGAACTTTACAACGATTCAATATCATATGGCATTTTACTTACAATAGCATCGGTTGTAATGTTTGTATCTGGTATTTTCTCTGTAGACATATTTAATTTGGTCGCTTTGAGACAAGTGACACGCATGCGCAAACAATTATTTCAATCGGTAATGAGACAAGATATCGGATGGCATGACTTGGCAACGAAGCAAAATTTTGCACAAAATATGACAGAGTAAGTACAACTTTATATTTATTATTTAACTGTCAATCTTAGTTGAATTTCAAAAAAGACAAAAAACATTATTAATATATCTACAATAATCCGTAAAGTGACGTGGAAAAGATCCGTGATGGCATCTCGGAAAAAGTAGGCCACTTTATATACCTGGTAATTGGTTTCCTTATAACAGTTGCAATTTCATTCGCTTATGGCTGGAAATTGACCCTAGCCGTTAGTGTTTACATACCCATAGTGATTGTACTCAACATAGTAGTGGCCAAGGTGAGAGAAAATTTAAAAAAAACCCCATTGATTTTTAAAATTTTTGGCTCAAAATATATTTTAGTTCCAAAGTAAACTCACTACCAGGGAACAGGAATCCTATAGTAATGCTGGAAATTTGGTAGAGGAAATAATAAATTCTATTCGCACGGTAGTGTCGTTCGGAGGAGAAAAGAAAGAGTCCGATCGGTATGATAATTATTTGGTACCAGCACGCAAAGCCAGTCAGCGTAAAGGAGCATTTTCGGGTCTAAGTGATGGTGTACTGAAAAGTATGTTATTTCTCTCCTGTGCCGGCTTTCTGGTATGGTGTTAATTTGATTATCAATGATCGTGATAAGGAGGAGAAAGAATATACACCAGCTATATTAATGATTGTAAATTAAGTCTCTTCTTTCTTTATTCCAATTTGTTTCAACGTTTTTTTTTTTATTTATAAGGCGTTCTTTGGCATTATCGTTGGTGCTGATAATATAGCCAGAACTTCACCATTCCTGGAATCCTTTGCCATGGCTCGTGGTTGTGCTTCAAACATCTTTAAAGTTATTGATTCACAGTCTAAAATTGATCCCATGTCTACAGATGGCAAAATTTTAAATTATGGTTTAAGAGGCGATGTTGAATTATTGGATGTTTTCTTTAGATATCCATCGCGTCCTGATATAATTGTACACAGAGGCTTAAATATTAAGATTAGGGCGGGCACCACAGTGGCTCTAGTGGGATCTTCTGGTTGCGGAAAATCAACTTGCATACAATTGCTTCAACGTTTCTATGATCCAGTATTTGGTTCAGTGTTATTGGATGATCTGGATATACGTAAATATAACATACAATGGTTGCGTTCCAATATGGCCATTGTAGGCCAAGAGCCGGTACTATTTTTGGGAACAATAGGTAAGTATCAAAAATATAACTTCTTTTATTATCTTCTCCATTAAATAATGGTAATTATAGCCGAAAACATAAGTTATGGTAAACACAAGGCTACCCAAAAAGAAATTGAAGCTGCTGCTAAAGCAGCTGGAGCCCATGAATTTATATGCAATTTACCAGATGTAGGTTTTAACTATATACCCCCTTTATTAATAACTACTAAGTGTATCTTTTTGCAGAGCTATAAAACCACTATTGGTGAACGAGGCTCCCAGTTATCTGGTGGACAAAAACAAAGAATTGCCATTGCACGTGCTTTAATACAAAATCCTAAAATCTTACTGTTGGACGAAGCCACCTCTGCCTTGGATTATCAATCGGAAAAATTAGTACAAGAGGCTTTGGATTTTGCTTCTAAAGGCAGAACCACCATAGTAGTATCTCATAGACTTTCGGCCATAAGAGGAGCCGATAAAATTGTTTTTATTCATGAAGGCAAAGTAATCGAAGAAGGTTCCCATGATGATCTTATGGCTTTAGAAGGAGCCTACTATAGTATGGTTAAAGCGGGAGAGATAAACGTGCCAGAACCTGATAATATGGAAGATGTTGATGAAGCAAAAAGTTAATTTTTTTTTCAAATTTGAATAAGAATATTTTAAACTTTTTTTTTTCTTTCCAGGAAACAGTTTAGCCATTTATGAAAAATCTTTTGAAACAAATCCCATTAATTTGGAGAAAAATCAAAAGAATAGCATTAATTTGGACGAGATAGAAATTATTAAGAAGCTTCATGTGCCTCAAGAAACATCTTCCGATTCCGAAATCATGCCCAATTTCTTTAAAACATTTGGTCGCATTCTAAAATTGGCACGTCCTGAGGCTTGTTTTATTGTTATGGGTGCTATTTGTGCCATAGGTTTCGGTTTTACCTATCCTGCTTTTTCAGTGGCGTTTGGAGAGTTCTATGCGGCTTTAGCAGAAAGTGAAGCCCAAACCGCTATCGATCGTACTGCAATTTTATCCATCTGTTGTTTGGTTTTGGGAGTTTTGACTGGCTTAGCCTGTTTTTTGCAAACTTATCTGTTTAACTATGCTGGTGTGTGGCTTACCACTCGAGTAAGATCCATGACGTTTAAGGCAATCATGAAACAAGAAATCGGTTGGTTTGATGAAGAAATTAATTCCGTGGGCGCTTTATCTGCGCGTTTGTCTGGAGATGCTGCTGGAGTTCAGGGAGCAATAGGTTATCCTTTAAGTGGTCTTATTCAGGCCTTTTCGAACTTTGTTATAGGTTTAACATTATCGTTTTACTACTCCTGGAAATTGGCCTTATTATGTATGAGCACTTGCCCTATTATTGTGGGTTCTGTGATATTTGAAGCTAAGTAAGTTATTTAAGAATCAAAAGTGGAAGTTTTTCTTCTTACCAAAGAAAATCTTTTAGATTTATGACTTCCTCTATGATGCGTGAAAAAGTAGTGTTAGAAGAGGCCTGCCGCATAGCCACTGAAGCCATAGCTAATGTACGTACTATAGCAGGACTGAGAAGAGAACAGCAGGTTATAGACAAATACAATAAAGAAATATGTAAAGTAGAAATTCTAATTAGACAAAAACTTAAATATCGCGGCTTAATTAATTCTTCTGGTCAGGCATTTCTATTTTTTGCCTATGCTGTAGCCTTGTGTTATGGTGGCGTTTTAGTTTCAGAGGGCAAAATTCCTTTTCAGGATATTATAAAGTAAGTTCTAGTTCTGAATTAAAATTGAGTGTATTAATGCAAATGCATATATCTTCCAGGGTCTCCGAAGTTTTGTTGTATGGCTCTATGATGTTGGCTCAATCTTTGGCTTTTGCTCCTGCCTTCACTGCCGCATTGGTGGCCGGTCACAGATTATTCCAAATTTTGGATCGTAAACCCAAAATTACTAACTCCGCCCTACCTGCCAAGAATACATTTGCCAAACAACTAAATCTTTTCGAAGGTGTGCGTTTTAATGATGTCGATTTTAGATATCCAACACGACCAGATGCTAAAATTTTAAATGCTTTAAATTTGGAAGTACTACAAGGTAAAACAGTAGCTTTGGTGGGTAATTCTGGTTGTGGAAAATCTACTTGTATACAATTGTTACAACGTTATTATGATCCTGATAGTGGTGCTATTGTACGAATTATATTAATTAACTGTAAAAATTTATTTCAATATGTTTCACTCTCGTCTTTATAGCACATCAACAACGACGATATCAAAACCGACTTAACTTTAGATAATCTACGCAGCAAACTTGGCATTGTCTCGCAGGAGCCATCATTATTTGAACGTTCTATTGCAGAAAATATTGCTTTTGGTGATAATACCCGGGACGTTAGTATGGCAGAAATTATTGCAGCTGCCAAAAGTGCCAATGCTCATTCATTCATTATGGGTCTTCCCAATGGCTATGACACTAAAATGGGTGCTCGTGGTACCCAACTGTCGGGTGGACAAAAACAACGTATTGCTATAGCACGTGCTCTGGTTAGAAATCCTAAAGTTTTACTTTTGGATGAAGCCACCTCAGCTTTAGACCTACAAAGTGAACAATTGGTGCAACAGGCTTTGGATGCGGCTTGTTCAGGACGTACTTGTATTGTTATAGCTCATCGTTTGTCAACTGTACAAAATGCCGATGTAATATGTGTTGTACAAAATGGTCGCATAATGGAACAGGGTACACATCATCAATTGATAGCTAAGGATGGCATGTATGCCAAATTGCACAAGACTCAAAAGGAACATTAAACTATTATAAATATTTTTAAATAAGAAAAATTTAATATTATTTTTTTTAAACCAAAAGGAAAATGGCGTTTCTTCTTTGGCTTAACTATTGCATTTATTTTGCCTTTTGCCATTTTTTGTTCTTTTTAAAAAAAAATTTACCATTGTAGGCGGATTACTTTATCTTTTTTAATAATGTTGCCCAACAAAACCAAAAATATCTTGCATGTTTCACTCTCAATTTTATCAAAGGGTTAGAAGTGTAGCATTGTTAATACAGCTTATAATTAAAGAAAAAGAACCACTGTCTGAAAGAAGAAGTCAGTCAGAAGTTTTTCCTACTTAACCTTTTACAACTTTTGGGGAGTTTTGTTTTTACCCAGCAATCGATAGCATTGCATTTTTTATTATTTTTTTTAATGTTTTTGCGGATATGTTGTTAATTACTATATATAGTATACTTATTACTTGCTTATTAATATTACCTACGCTTATCTCGCAAACCTATACGCTTGTCTGCAGGAGATCAGAGTCTCTGGCAGGAATCGAACCCGCAACCCCGGCGCTGATAGACTAGCTCACTACCAACTGGCCTACCGGGGCAATCATGAAGCACGAAATTGGTTAGTTAAGTGGATGTTGATATATTTAAGTTGTTTTTATCCTCACTAGAATAGTGGGGAGTGTAACACCTTCAAATATTCGCCATAGGCCCATCTTTTAATATACCGGGCGACTCAGAATCACTTTTTGAATCGATCTAATGTTGTCCGTCCGTGTGGCTGGCAGACCATATAAGTCTTGGGCGCAAAGGACAGGTTGCAATTTAAAGATAATGTGATGAAATTTAGTACACAGGTTCTAATTTTCAGAGGGACCAATGGAAAAATGGTGAGAATCAGTACATAATGTCATATATCCCCCATACAAGCTTCCTACTGAAATAAGAGTCATTTTTGGTCATAAATAAAATGTTATTATGTTGGTATTTAGATTAAATTTGTCCCAAAAATACACAATTGCAATCTAAATCGTCTTGTCAAATTAAAAAGGAATCGGTCCATATTTGACCATATCTCATGCAAATACTACTCCCGAAATTTTGTTACTATGCATGTCAAAATTTTGTGTTGGTGCACTCATACAAAAATGCATCTTCATATTGATGATGCCCTAACATCAGAATTGTGACATCAATGTTATTACAAATGGCATCAATAAGGAAAAAGTGGTATCAATCCAATGACCATCGTCATCATAAAATTTTGCCATATTTTATGCGTCACCTAACCTATGACTACAGTGACATCAAATTGATGCCGCATTTTGTGTATTATAAATATTATTTTCATGGTTGAAAAGTTAAATAAGAAGCAAACATTCCCATATTCAATTTTTTTAAGTTATTTAGTTATAGTGCATTTACACTTGTAATTTTCAAACTAGTTTATGATCGTAAACTACATTCATAAACTATATCGTTTACATCAGCAGTTTTGACAGTTAACAGTTTAACAGCCGTGTCACAAAACAACTGACTTCAGTAAAAAAAACTTAAAAACGTTGGTGCACGTACATTTATACATACGATAAACATACCTTTTATTTTCGTTATCCATATTATATAAAACAATTTTCAATTAATTTTTTTAAACTTTTTCTTGATGTGTTCCTTTTTTTAACGCAAACTTTTTTAACTTAATTTTTTTTTTTTTATGAAATGTCAAATATCACTAGCGTTGCCAGAGCAAAATTTGAAAAGAACAGAGTTGCATTAACAAAAACTGGTTGTTTGCAACTAGTTTATCTCAAAAGCTAGTTACAAACGTGTTTATAATTTGTATGGATAAACAAGTTTCTTAAACTAGTTTATCATCATAAACAACTTATAACCTGTTTATGGTGTAGGTGTAAATGCACTATAAATGCATTATTAAATACATCAAATTTTCAAAGTAGAATGATCATGAAAACCCTATCGCACATGCTACTGGTGTCATATTACTGAGAGTTCTTTTGTTAACGAAGGGCGGAATACATCAAAAGTGAATCAAACATGTGTTACGGGTAAGTATTTACTAATATTCCCTCACTAATACCAAAATTTTGGTACGTCACAGTTTCATAGGACCAGAAATCACACTGTAAAATTTTTTGAAGATCGGTCCATAATTTACTCTAGGCCCCATATAAACCCTACTCCCGGAAAACAGTTTATTGCGCCTAAAACCGTAATAAATAACGCTAGCATACTTAAATTTGGTACGTCACAGTTTCATAGGACCAGAAATCACACTGTTAGGTTTTTTGAAGATCGTTCCACAATTTACACTAGGCCCCATATAAGCCCTACTCCCGGAAAACCGTTTAGTACGCCTAAAACCGTAATAAGTGATGATATCAAATTGAAGTTCGGTACGTCACAGTTTTATAGGACGAGAAATCACACTGCCAAGTTTCGTGAAGAGTGGTCCATAATTTACCCTAGGCCCCATATAAACCCTACTCTCGGAAAACAGCTTAAAACCAAATAAAGCCAACTTTGGTAAAATAATTAAATTCGCCTAAAACCATCACATATATAGATATTGCGGTGAAATTTTTTTCCTTAATTCATATGGCAAGAAAAAATATCATGCAAATTTGTGAAATTTACTGTTAACGCTAAAATTAATTACACTGCTGTATTGAAATTTATTCTAATTTATTTTTTGTACTACCAGAAATCAGTCTTCAGAATTTTGGGATGATTGCTCCTTAATTTCCCATAGATCCAATACAAATAACGCTTCTAAAAATTATTTTAGTTCGGCTAAAACTTTTACGAATCATGATATTTTACTCAAGCCAGTTCAAAGTTCTAACAAGAAACGCATAAAATTTTCTTATTGTCGGTCAATAATTTAATTCATGTCTAAACCGCAACTAATTTTAATGCTAACGCTCGTTTTTGTGAAGAGTAGTTTATAATATATATGTATTTATCATATAGAGCCCACTCCTGTCGGTGGAGGGTATCAAAGATTCGGCACAGCCGAATATAGCACTCTAACTTGTTTAATTTAAAATATTGTTTTTTTAAACATTTTTCACAAGATTGGTACTATTTGCATTAATAAATTACACATTTTAATAATGGTGGCTTATTACTGTTTTATATGTGTGTATGTATGTGTATTTTTGACAGTTCATCTTATAAAATAGTTGTTATAAAATGTCTCATAGCATTTATTATAATATTAATACTAACACTAGGTGCGTTTGTTTACTTTTCCAGTAAAATCCAGTAGTTGAGTAAATTTTGGGCAATATGAAAATTTTACTCTCAAAAATGGCTCTTGCACAAAAAAGTAAACGAACGGAAAAATTGCAAAAACTTGTAGGTTAATTCAAACAGCTGATCGCTAAAAAGCTTAGTGTTGTAAAATATGTCTTGTTTAGACTACCCAGTACATAATGTTTTTGGTACTTGATGAAATGCATTGTAATGATTATAAATTCGTAGCAAATTTATTTATTAAATGAGCTTCTGTGCAAGTTTTAAGACTTGTTTATTTTATACATGACTTTTAATTTTGTTTCTAGTTGAATTACATACGAAACTACATCAATATTTGATTTTTGATATTTGGTACCCTCAATAATATGCAATAAGAAGTAATCATATATTCATTAGCTTTACATCTCTAAAATATTAATGTAAACAAAAACAAAAATAAGTAATATTGAACAATTAACACAAATTTTACCATGGATGCCAAAAAAAGAAAACCTTATATTTCATGCTCTCCCGGAACATTTGGGAAGGTACAAAGTGCTAAGTAAAATTGTTTAGGATGTAATAAATATTTTTGGTTTTTGTTGCACTTTTAATTCAGCTTTTGTTCTTTTAAATGTTTTTATTACAAATTGTATGCTTTTTGTTTGCTTACTTTTGTTTGTTTACTTAAATGAAACATATGTTTTTGTTTTCTACTGGTTTTTACTGGTAAATATTTGTTCAGTAAAAATTTGCAGACTCTTTGCTTACAACTGTCACTTTACTCTCTCAGTAGATACTCTCTTTTGCAAATTTTTGTGTAAGCGAACGCATTTCAGTAAAATCCAGTAAAAACTTGCACAAATTTGTGCAAATTTTGGGGTAAACGAACACACCTACTATTTGAGAGTCCACACGTAAGATAATACTCTCTGCGATTGAATTTGACGTTCGCTGATATTAAAATCTTATAGCTTATCTCAGGTGGAGACCCTGTGTTATGCGTGTACGTTGTTCAACATCAAATTTTGAAGAAGCATACACAAGCATCTTATTTCTAGTGTTAGAAAATAAACCGACATAAAAATAAAAAAAATAGCGGAATCTTAACGGCATTACTTCAATGTTGTCTCTAGGGAAAGATGGGTGGGTATGAAAGCGTTAAGAGGTCATCCGAACTCTAACATTATAAATTTGCTTACATGTTTTAAATAATCAAATATTTAAATTTATTAAATGGAATATTTTATCCAACACTCTCATACCTCCCATTTACAAAAGAGGCATCGAAAAAACATGTTAAAAAGGTAAACCCGACTCTTAGGATATGTGACAGCCAGCAAAACTCCCTATACATAACCACAAGGATTGTCACCGGCCTCCCCTAAAACCCCGTAAAACAGCGCTTGTATTAGCAAATTTTAGCTACCCACTGGATAATGTTAAAATCATTTAAATTAAATTTTTTTTTGTCCAATTTAAATAATACTTTCAATAATTTATGCAAACTAAAACAGATACTAATAAAGCATTTCTGTTCATCTTATTAATTTTTTAGAAGTGCAGTCTGTCTATGAAGCAAAAGATTGCTTTAATATATTAATATTTGCGGCGACTTGGATTTAATACTATTCATGATATTTAATCGATAGATGGACTAGTTTTATTACTTATTATTAATTGTGGCAAGTTCTGCTACCTAGCCTAACTATACTA
This sequence comes from Pollenia amentaria, assembly GCA_943735925.1. NCBI lineage: Eukaryota > Metazoa > Arthropoda > Insecta > Diptera > Polleniidae > Pollenia > Pollenia amentaria. The sequence goes on along the minus strand of OX031009.1, from coordinate 201,006,233 downwards.
AATTAGTGTATAGGTGTACCATTGTATTTTTGAAAATAAAAAAAATAAAATTTTACTAATCTTTGTTACAAAAACATTAATTTTTTTCATTTATGATGGTGTTGCCCACCACTGATCTAAAGAAATTAGACTTGGCCTATGTTTGTACGGGAGAGCAGATTGATGATGGTAGTCTGTGATGGCCATTGTTAATTATAAGTCAGTCACTCTAGCTAAAATTTGCCATTAAGCCACACTTTAAAATATGATATCCCGTATAAAATGACATAATTTTTAAATAAATAAAGAGATAAGTTCGTTAATTTTTATTGTACAATTTGTTCTATTTGATTTCAATATTCAGTTTTTATTATTGAAAAAGCTTTTATAATAGAGTACCTAGAGTGCTCGAATTAAACTCGCTCGCGAGCGATTCCAATTCGAGCGAGTTTTATTTTCTACATTGAAAAGAATTATTCTTTACTGCTCGCGAGTTTTATTTTTGCGAGTTGAAAAATATTGCTCGCGAAAAGAATTCAAATTTTAAGAGTCAAAAATAAAACTCAACTCGCGAGTCGAGCTAAAAATAATTGTTCGCGAGTTTTATTTTTGCGTATGAATTTTTTTTAATTAAAAATATCTTTTTCCTGTTTATTTGTTTGTATGTGTGGATAAATGTGTGTATGTATGAATATTTCATCGAAACACAGAACAGCATTAGTAAATGGATCAGAAGTAAGGCTTTAGCGGTGGTATTTTAACTTTTTAGAATTAAAAAATTTCATAACATGTATACAAATTTAATTAATTATTTATAGAATTGTAAGGTGTGTTCTTTCAAAAAAAAAAAAAATAAAAAAAAATAAAAAATTGATTGTTATCAGGGTAGGAAAAAATTCTACTCGCGAGCACAATTCGAGTCAACTCTCTCATTTTAAAATTTGTGCTCGCGAGTTTTATTTTTAAACTCGTAAGCACAAATTTTAAAACGAGTTGTTATCTGCTTACGAGTCGAGCACAAAAATCTTAAAACTCGTAAAAAATTTGTGCTCGCGAGTTTAAAATTAAAACTCGCGAGCACAAATTTTAAAATGAGAGAGTTGACTCGAATTGTGCTCGCGAGTAGAAGTTTTCCTACCATGCTTTATATATTAAAATGCGTCGAATCTTTACCAAATATCATTTAAATATAAAATATCAGTAAAAAAAAATCTTAAATTTTGAAAACTTTATTCATAAAAAAATATTTTAGTTTTATAAAAGGTGAATGAGGGTTATTCTTAATATTTTACATGACAAAAAATTACAGATATTGAACTAATTTAATTTAAAAAACAAATTAGACCGATATATTCGGCTGTGACGAATCTTTAATACTCTCCACCGGCACATGGTTAACACATATACTAAAGCGATTTTTAGAGATTAATTCTTTTTGTATGGGAACTCTATTTAATTATGGGCCCATAGACCAACAGATTAGTGTTTTAATGGTTTTCTAAAATAGGTCCTATTTTACGACTTGGACTTACAAAATTTGGTGGAGTCCTTTATGTTTACATAAAAGTTTTTAAAACTTTCTTTCCGAGGTTTTAATGTAAATACAAGCATTTTAAGACATTAGAAGCATGTGGATGTTTGAGGAACTCTTAAGGGCCTTGACATATTTCCTCACGAAGGAAGTGTCTGTTCTTTAGAATTATAAATATTTTTTATTTAAATTTGTTAAAATAAAACAAGTTAAACTGCTGTGCCGAATTTTTGATTCCCTCCACCGACAGTTCGAATATTTCAGGAGTGGTCTCTATATGAATTCTATATATTATTAATTAATCTTTATAAAAATCAACGTCAGCATTAAAATTGATTGCGGTTTATACCTATATTAAATTATTGTCCGAGAATCAGAAAGTTGTATGCTTTACTTTTTAGAAAATAAAAAAAGGGATTCGTAATCGTTTTAGCTGAACTAAAAGGAGAGGGAAATTTATATTGGAGCAATGGTAAATTATGGACCAATCATTCCAAAATTCTGTAGAGTGATTTCTGGTATTAAAAAACATCAATTAGGATAAATTTAAATACAACAGCAATATTAGCTTTAGCGTTTCCAGTGAATTTCAGAAAACTGCTTAATATGGGATCTAAGGTAGATTATGAACTGTATATCACAAAAATGCATGATATTATTTCTGGCCATATGAAGCTAATTTGGCTACTGTTTTAAGCATATTTAACTAATCTCCCAAAGTGGGCTTTATATGGGGCCTACGGTATATGATGGACCGATCATTGCGACATTTATTAGTGTGATTTATAGTCCTACAAAACTGTGAAGTATTTAATTTTATTATGATAACATTATTTATTACGGTTGTAGGCGTAATAAACTGTTTTTGAGGAGAATGGTTTATATGTGCATTAGGGTAAATTATGGACCGATCTTCACGAAATTTGCCAGTTTGATTCCTAGTTGTATGAAACTGTGACGCACCAAATTTTTTTAAAATTTTATTATTTATTACGGTTATAGGCGTGTTCCGAGAGTATGATTTATATGGGGCCTAAAGTAAATTATGAACCGATCTTCAAGAAATTTTACAGTGTAATTTTTAGTCCTGTAAAACTGTGACGCACCAAATTTTATTAAAATTTTATTATTTTTTTACGGTTTCAGGCGTTCTAAACTATTTTCCAGGAGGGGGGTTTAAATGGGGCCCATCCTAAATTATGAACTGATCTACTCGAAATTTAACAGTATGATAGCCCGTTGTATAAAACGAGTTTGTGAAAAATCTTATATAATTTTGTGCATTATTCCACCATTTATGTTAGTTTTTGTATCAAAATTATAAATTTTTTAGGGCGATGGTTCCACATTTTGATTCATAGCTCTGATCCTACTGAACCGATTTTGCTTAGGATAACTACAAGCAATTTGACACCAAGTATTTTTGAAAAGTGAACGTGTTTTCAACAGACGGACAGACAGATGGGCATGGCTTAATCGACTTAGAATTACTCAAGGAGCCAGAAAATCTATACTTTATGGGGTCTTAGATGTGTAATAAAAAAGTTTTACACGGATAATAAACTTAGTATACCCTCAATCGCCACTAGTGGAGGTGAAGGGTATAAAAACAAGTTAGAACGTACATATAAATACTCGAGATTTTACCGTATTTTGAACCCATGTGCAATCATGGACACGCCAGAACAAAATTATGTTATGAGGTAACCATTCGTCTAAAAGTTCTTTGTGCCGACTATTACTTAGATAACTTCATCTATATGAAATTTTTTTGTCTTAAAGTGATTTAAGGAATGGGGTTTATATGGAACCTATGGTTAATTCTGGGCCTACAAACATTAAATTTTATTACGAGCTGTCGTCAGTTATATCGAAGTTATTGTCACCAAATTTTATGTTAATACCAATATTTGTAAAAAGTTTCGCTTGTAAGGGGGGAATGTGAAAATATGGACCAATTCGCACCATTTTCAATAGACTTGGTACTTGTGACAATTATAAACAATGTACCAATTCAATGCACCCAATCATCAATTTATAAAGTTATCTCTAAATTTGCTACATGAACTTTGCGCACATGGTTTACATAGACAGCCAGCCAATCGGATGGACTGACGGACATCGGTAGATCGACCCAGAAAGTAATTCTGAGCCGATCGGTATACTAAACGGTGGGTGTAGGCCCAGTATGTTAAGGTAATACAAGCATCAGCACAAAAGCAAAATACCTTTCCACTATGGTGGTGTAGGTATAAAAACAATATAAAGTAATTAAATTTTTATCTTTCATACAATTTCTTGGTCAAGGTCGTTCAATAACTGTCGTCAAGAGGCACACGCGTAACAAATTAGGAAATTCTCATGGGTTTTAATTAGGGTATTCATTCGGTTAAACGATTAACGGTTAACCGATTAATTACTACCCGATTAACTGATCGGTTAATTTAAAACTGGCTATTTTCAATTAACGATTAAACCGGCTAATTTTAGTCGATTAACCGATTAACCGACGTAACAAAATTTTTAATTTTTCGTAGTATTATAACATATTTTTTGAGTTTTTAATTATTTCTTGTGACTGATATACAAAATTGGAAGGCGAATTTATTCAAGGTGATCTTATTTTGAAAACGTATACAACACTGTAAAATACTTTAACGTTGTGTCAAAATAATACAACTGAAGTAAACTATTCAAACAAACATTTCAATTTTAAATTGTGTTTTGAAATGTTATAATTTAAAAACGTTTTAAATTTCATAATTCTAAGTGCAAAATTATAAAATTTATGAAAGATTTTCCAGAACCACCAGAATGGTATATAATTTTGACACATGGTTGGTTATCAGCTGTTGCTTACGTCACCGTGTATGAATTCGCCTTGTATTTAGAAAATATTTTTTTATACAAACAAAGAAGAAATGAAGTGATCTTCATTTTAAATAGGTGTTTGCTGTCAACAGCTTTTTGTTTCACGTACTTTTTATATCTATGGGTTAAGCTATTTTTTCTTCTCATATTTTCTCATATCATTCTTCTAACAGAATTAACCGAAACAATTAGAAAGGTTGAAAATTTAAAAAATTAAAACAGGACTCTAATGGTATAGTGGAAGATTTTATTCTGTATTATCGGTTGCTTTCGATTTTTCCAAGCCAAGTTTTATCAAAATTAAGAAAAGAATCGCTTAAAACCTTAACATTTAATCCAAATTATTTTTCTAAAAGATTTTTTTTTAAGGTCTCCTTAAACTATTGAAATAACAAATAAAATTATCTTACAGTTTATTTTTTAATTAATACATAATATTTATGTATTAATTAAAAACCCTGTATTACATATTTACTGCCGTATTCATAAAAAACTAAAATGGATATGAAATCTGTTTTAAGAAAAATTTGTATGGAAATTAAATTTGTATGGGAATTTTAAAGAACTTTTATATTATAATATTAAAAATATGTAAATATTTAAAGAATATTAAAGCCATAGTCTGTAAGGATTTTTGTTCCATAGACTTAAGAAATAAAGAAATTTAGTTTTAAAATACGTTTGAAATCTATTTTATGTTTTATGAATACGGCAGTTAGGCATTGTTTGTTTGTTTGCTCGTTTTAGTTCAAGGATTGTTATGTTGTTATGTTACGAGTATGTTATGTTATTTAATTGTTTTTTTTTTACTAATAAACACCAAATAATAAATAATTTATGCATTTTTATTTATTAAAATTACTTTACTTATAAAAAACACGTTATTATATGGTTAACCAATCAATAACAAGATTAACCGATTATTAACCTATTAAACCAAAACAACGGTTAATTAGTCGAACTATTAACCGATTAAAGCAAAAGTCCGATTGAATGAATACCCTTGTTTTAATTGTTAACATAAAATTTCATTTAAAGTTATGTTGAAAAAAATATGCGTAAATTTTTTTATTAGAACAAAGAAAAAGAGCGTATAATTTTTTATTCTAATAAATAGCTATAGAAATTGTTCCCAGCAACAATGTAATGTTTGATAATATTTCTATACGAAGACTATAAATCAATTCCAATTAATGTTAATAAAATCAATTTTGTGGTTAAAATATTAGAAACGCTCAAAGAAAACACTTTGAAAATATGTCTTAAAATTTTTAGGTGGTTACAATATATTTTATTGAGGACAAAAACCCCAAACTTTATTTTTAAGCTGAAGGGCCCAATACAAGACACAAGCTGTTTGACAGTAACAACAAGATGTTTGGGAGAATAATAAAAATGTGTACTTCCTCCATAGTTTTTTCACATGTTTGTGTAACCGTTTGTGCCATTTATTTGGCCCTTAAGAGGAGTTTTATTAAAAATATTTCAATAATTAGGAAAGTAGTTTATAAAGTTGGGTTTAAAAACATACGGACTTCACAGCAGATGGCGTATCTTTAGCACATGTTTTGTGTCTTAAATAAAGCCTGATACTCTGTTCAACATTTAACGTGAAATGCTGTCAAAACTCATATGAAAAAAACTTGTGCGGAATTTGTATGAAATAATGTTGAAAGAGTTGTACCCTGTTTAATTTGTGAATAAGTTGCGAAATGTTTCTGGCAACATTTTTTACAAATGCGAAATAATATAAACTGCACTTATTTCACGTGGAATTTTAAGCAAATGAAAAAAAGTTTAAACTTAATATTCAAATGAGAACTGAAAAACATAAATAAAATTACCGGTAACAGTTTTTCATCAATATTTACTTTCATTTTTACTTAATTTTTTATTAAAAAAATACTTTTTAGTAAAATATATGTGGGTTTCGTTTACACACGTAAAACAATGTCGCATACTTTGAAATATTAAGAACGTCAAAAAGTGTGCAAACTCTCGAGATAGGTAACATTGATACATGTCAAATTTTTCGCATGAAATAATAGATGCTGCTGAACATTTTTCACAAAGTGGAACAGAGTACTAGGCTTAACTGGCTTTTTGACGGGTAAACATCTAATACTTAGTCTTACTTATTCATTGGATGATATAGTGTAAGCAAACAAATTTGTTAGCTTCAAAATGGTTTGTGCTCACAAATCACAATTTGCAGGAAGTTATACTTGATTTCCTTAATATAAAAAAAATTCAGATGAAGCATACATATGTTTCAGTGATTTCGACAATCAAGGCAAAGACCGCCCAGGTAAGCTAAAAAAAATCAAAGATAATTAGTGGCATCAGAAGGGTCCCATCTGTTATGAGATTCTAAAGTCGTACCAGACGATAATGGGGATCTATATTGGGCACAATTTTTTCATTTGAAGCGAGAATTGTCCAGAAGACGTACGGAATATGCAAACAGACGTTAAACCCTAATACTTCACAATGACAACGCTCGGCTACGTTTCAATTCAAGTTAAGAACCATTTGGAAGTTTTGCCTCAACCGCCTTTTAGTTCAGACCTACCATTTGTTTCGATCGATGCAGGATGCTTTCACTGAAATACGTTTCGCCAGACGATCACAGAGAAACTGTATTAATTTTTTCTTTTGAAATGAGTTTGTCCAAAAGAAACAACAAGACAAGTTAAAGACTATTTGGCACTTTTTCCTCAACCGTATTTTAGTGTAGACCTACATACCATTTGTTTCGATCGATGCATAATACTTTTACTGAAATACGCTTCACCAGACGATCATAGACGATCATACTGTGGCAATCATGTATGTATGTTCTGACACTCGCATGATTTTTAAATCCCATATGAGATGTTAACCGCCAAGCATGTTCCGAAACATATGCATTTTGTTTGCGATTCGGTACTTCATTAAAATAATTCTCAGCATTGTCAACATGCATTTTTGGAATAATATTTCGATCAGCTGTGTATGTAAATTGCCAAAGCAAAAGAAAACAATGGATAAAACTACAAAATATATTTTAAGTTTCATTTTCTTAACACAGAGTCTCCACCTGAGATAATATCTGATATAATATGTGAGAGAACGTCGGCAGAATGAGAGAGCACATTTCTTCATATTAATCTTAATCTTAAACAAGGGGAACATGTATCTTAAAAGATTTCATAATTTACTGATTTTCGTGCAGTAAACTAGTGCCGTTTTTTATTATTTTTTAGTTTTTTTCTTTGTTTTTAGTGTTTAATATAGTTTTTTAAGCACTTTTCACTAGATGTTCACTATTTTCACTAAAAAAATTAAACATTTTAATGAAAGCGTCTTATTATTAATTTATATGTATCTATGGATGTGTATTTTTGACAGTTCATCTTATAAAAAGTTGTTATAAGATTTCTCATAGCAACTGTCTCATAACATTTATTATAATATTAATACTAACACTATTTGAGAGTCCACACGTAAGATAATACTCTCTGCGGTTGAATTTGACGTTTGCTGATATTAAAATCTTATATCTTATTTCAGGTGGAGACCCTGTGTAATGAAAATTGTAAGAACACGTTACTTATATCAATTGAAACAAAAAGAAAACATACATATGTATGAAATTTACTGCCTAGCCCACAATGCCGAAAATTAAATTTCTTTCATACAGTGCAACCTCGATAATCCGGACACATATAGTTTTAGGCTCGGTCGGACATATAGTTTTAGGTTCGGTCGGATTATCGAGTTATAGTAGTGAAATTTATTAAAATAATCTAAGAGAATTAAAACATGATTTTACTTTACCAGCCTGAGCTCGCTGAAAAACCGCCCTTTCCCGTTATCTTTACATAAAAGAATTTGGCCTTTGCTTTTAATATTTCTGATGAAATCGGGATATGATTGTTTCTCTGCTGCAAAACCATGTGTTAAGCTCCTTTAATTCGGGATTGTCTACTTTTTTCACAACTTTTCTATTTCCTAAAAAAAAGTTGAATTTTATAAAATTGGTTAAATACATTATTTTGGGTCAAATGTTACCGGGTTTATTATATGTATTCGAAATTGTTTTATCTTCTCATTATTTTTTTAATGTTGCAAATCATTTCTTTATTAACACATATAGAACTTTTTCCCTCACTCAGGCTTTGTAAAATATCACACTTTTCCTCGATGGAAGTTTTAAATTCAATTCTTTCCAAAATGAACGTGTATTTTCTTGATATAAAAAGTAGTTTCGGTAAAGATAAATCCTCAAAGTAGGAAGTATTTAAAAGGGAATATTTTAATGAGCTTTAAACACAGGACACAGTTTTCAACATTTGTTCGATTTTAATATCACTCGAATCAGATTTCCAGAGCATGGCCAAGTGTTTTGTGTTTGCGTTTGTTATTTAGAAAACATGGCTCTTGGTACGAAATTAGAAGAAAACCCGAAACTGAAGTAATGCCAGTAAAAAATGTGAATCAACGTGTGAATGACAAAACATTTGAGGTAAAAACCCGTAAAACAAAGGCAATTAATTTTTGTTATTGCATAAAAAAAATTTGTCCGGATTGAAGATGCAAAAATTAAAAGTTTGGTTAGTCCGAAATACATCAAATCACTTCAGTAAAATGTTAGGATTTGAGCTCGCTAAGGGTCTTGCGAATTCGTTTACCGGAATACCTTTCTTGCGAATTTAGGGATGTGTGACAATGAGCGATCATGTACGCATTTATCAAAATTATACACCAACATTTAAATATCTAGAATCGAACCTAAGTTTAATCTTATAATTTCTTTCAGTGTATACTAACATCTTTAACCGAATCATTTTCATGATGCAATCACATTTGAATTTAATTTTCCATTTAAAAACTAAAGGAAACAATATTTAGTTCCCCAGTACTCTCACCAAGAGACACTTATTTACGTTCAACTGCTCCTGCTTCAAACGTTAAAATAGTAAAACAAATACTTTCCTTTATCATGACATTCACTTTACGAATGTCAAAGAAATGTTGTTAATAAGAATTAACAAAAGATACAATTTAAAAAAAAAATTTCTAAAGACAATTAAAAATAAATAGTTATTTATAATAAAACGTGTATACTCGTGTGTTCCAAAATACTTGAAGGAGTGATTAAAAATACTTCAAAGGCCCATCGCTAATTCAAATTTTGATAAGATTCGTTTATTTGATTGCTAAAACAATAAAAAAAATAATTCCACAGATTTTAAAACACAAAATTCCAAACATTAATTTGTTATCATTTTATGATAATAAAAATCCGTTAAGTGTTGTGATAATAAGAAAATAATTTAAACAATAGAAAATAAATAAAAATGACTGAAAATTTAGAAAATTTGTAAAAGGTGTTATCGATTTTACTCAAAACGGATAATTTCCTTTGAAAACTAAAAAAAAATTTATTTAGTTGCTGGTGACGCACTATTTTTAGTTTAATGAATGGCTAGTGGGAGTGAATTAGTGCACAGTCGGTTTCCGTGTGTTCTTAATTTGGTGTACAACATTTTTGGAAAAATTTTACAACCTTAATTTCTAAAATTTTCACTTGAAAAATATTTTTAAACAAATTTTTAAAATATCAAAAAATTTTATATAAAAAGTTTCTAAACGCTAGTTTTAAAGCTACGAGTACTAATCTAAGGGCCATTATTACAACTTGCCGAAAGTAAAAGGTAGGATTTTGTCCCGCGTATAAAACGTTTTTCACTATTGCTTTAAACTTAAGTGAGCAATATGCTAAAGGCAAGTTCATCCTGTCGGGTAGGCTAAAGTTAAGTTTAAATAATAAATAACTTTTTATACGCCTGACAAAATCCTACCTTTAACTAACGGCAAGTTGTAATAATGGCCCGAAGAAGTTTAGCAGATAATAAAGCCGGATAAAGAAATATTAGTATTTTAGTAAAGTTGTTGCAGTCGTTGCAGATGAAGTTGAAGCTCATAGTTCGAAATTTTGAACTTTGTTGCGCTACAGAGCATTCGTCAGCTTCATATGCTACTACAACTACTTTATTCTGTTCCAGGCCTTAGTCTACAATACAAAGATGGAGTACTGTGAATCTATCAATTAGCTGTATAAGTCTTGGTTGATACGCTTCAACTTTTGCTGCTCAACTTATTTTCAATTCTCTTTTAAAGTTGCCAATATGATTACACGCAGCAATCGGTTTCAACTTTTTTCGGCCCAAGACAACAACAATTTTATTTACAGCGAATCAAATAGAAAATGAAAAGAAAAAAACTTACATGCAGCCATCGTTGTGGATATACGAATAAAAATACAAAGCATACTGACCGAGTACATCTCCGTACAATTCCCCTTTTATATTTCTGCACTTTCCTATAAACTCACAAGTTAAGCGTCAAAAGTTAAAACGTGTAAATCTAGACTAACTTAAAAATATTTGCAAGTCTTGAGCTTTTATTTAGACAAAGAACCAATCATTACAATTTCGGATACCCTTTTCTGCAGCGAAGCGTGTTCCAGTGACAGCGTTTTGCATTGATCGAAATCAATCCCAATAAAAAATGGAACTACCAACGAAGCAGGTTTATAAGGGAGAAACGTAAAAGTTTCGCTTAAGCCTATAGTACACGGCATGTAAAAATACACATGCGCATGTGGTTCTGACGTAATTTTGACGTCAATGCAAAGCCACAATAAACATTGCGTGTTGTGTGATGACGTCAAAATTACGTCAGAACCACATGCGCATGTGTCTTTTTACATGCCGTGTACTATAGGCTTTACCATATCGCTCACGGAAGAAATGAATTTTATATGGCGAGTTTCCACTTTGAAGCAATACATTTTTGACACAGAAAGCACTTAATTCAGCGGATATAAAAATTAGTTAATGTAATGATCAGCTTTTCACACTGAATTTTTTGTTACCGTTACTGTTTTATAAGCTCCCTTACGAACCTGACTCGTAGTAAGGGAATGTCGTGGCTCTTCAAATTTTATTTAGGCCGTAATCTTATAAAACCCAGCGCAACGCCAAAGAATAAAATTGAAAGCACAAACAATGTCATAAATATTTTGTAATTTTGTTGTTGCTTCATACAGAAATTCACATTGCGTTTTAAAATTTCAAACGCTCCATTGCTTGTTTCGTTGAAAATTTTAAAACGGTACATGAATTTCTGTTGAAAGCAACAACAAAATTACAAAATATTTATGACATTGTTTGTGCTTTCAATGTTATTATTTGGCGTTGCGTTGCGTTTTACACGATTAGGGCCTTTATTTATGAGGAATTCGTTCACTTGCCCTACTGCATCTGTGTATAAATGTGTGCTTACATTTTAAAATGTACCATAAAATAGGAAAATTTTTTATTGGGATGTTAATTGGAAAATTGTGGACTATTAGATGGGTAAGCAAAAATGTTCTAACCAGGAACCGTAACAGTTATTCCTTTTTTTATAAAAGTCAGATGATAACAGTTATTTTTTGATTTTGATTTTTTTGAACAAAATAAAAATTATTATTTTTTGATTTTTATTTTTTTGAACAAAAAAAACAGTTATTTTTTGATTTTTATTTTTTCGATCAAAAATAACAGTTATTTTATGATTTTTATTTTTTCGAACAATAATAATAGTTATTTTTTGATTTTAATTTTTTCAATCAAAAATAATAGTTATTTTATGATTTTTATTTTTTCGAGCAAAAATAAAAGTTATTGTTTAAAGAAATGTAAACCATAAAAAAATTTATACTGAATGTTTTCCGGTTATGTCAGATGAAACCAAAAACGAACGTGCGAAAGCAAAAATTATAGACTCTCTACATTTGTCAATTTTGACAGACATGTGCAATTACATATGCATTTTACATATGACAAAGCCACTGCAAAATACATGACGTATAAAAATTCCTTTCCCTGGCCTTTACACATGCAAGTACAAGTTCGGAAAACTCAATACACTCAAACTTTTACAACTTGCAGCTCAACTTGCTAGACATTTCTGGAGACAGTGATTTTTTGACCTTTGCAGCATGAAACGTCAAAAACATAAACAGCGTTACCAAATTTGCTTGATTGCGGAAACCATAATTATAGATTTAACTTTTTTAAGGTGTATTTAAATATATTTCTTGATTTTTTTTTTTGCAAAAATACATAAAGTAGACAGTTGATTTAATTTTAAATAATCAATATCATTAATAATTGATGTCATCTGTTTATTCAAAAATGGAGCTCTGTTTCGCACTTGGTAACTCTGATTTGTAATGAACTTTCACTTGACTGTGTAAACATTCAAGCAACTTGTATAACATTCGACTATTTCTTCGACATTTTCGATGTTAATACGCATAATCTACTTGCAATTAATTACTTGCATAAAGGCAGGGTAAGTGAACCCTAGCATCGTGTACAAACAAAAATATTTTCCATTGGCAGTATTCATTTCCCCATTGACTCCACTGTGCACCATTTATTATTATTTATGGAAAAAAAAACTATTTTTGTATACAGACTTTCGTTGTGGTCGCACAAGTACAAATGACGCTGAACGTTGTGGACGGCCAATTGAAGTCACTGCACCCGAAAATGTCGAAAAAAGTCACAATATGGTGTTGGCCGATCGAAGAGTAAAAGTGCGTGAGATTGTTGATGCCATAGGCGTTTCATATGGCAGTGTGGTTTCGATTTTCCTGTGACAACTTCAAAGGATTGTTTGGAGTTGTTTAACCGCAATTCGAATGGTCATATGGCTAAGAAAAAAGTAGTTTTTCGTCAAGATAATGCACGGGTGCACACGTGTGCATTCTCAATGGCAAAATTACATAAATTGGGCTACGAATTGGTACCTCATCCGCCATATTCTTCGGATTTAGCCCCCAGTGACAATTTCCTATTTCCGAACCTAAAGAAATAAATGGCTCGGTGGAAAGAGATTTTGCTTCAACGATGAAATAATTGGTCAAACAAATGCCTATTTTATGGACCTCGAAAAATGCAATTTTTTTGGAGGGATACACAAATTGGAGAAATGTTGGACTAAGTGTATTTTTTTTTTTTTATATAAAAAAACTGTGCTTCATTCAAAAAGTCACGCACTTATTGATCCGCCCTCGTAGGTTAAAAAACATTAGCATACGTTAAAAAAAACATTGGTACAAAGTTACTACCAGTGCTCATCGGGAATACATAGATACAAATGTAGAATTATTTTTAAGTAAAAACAAGATTTCTGTTTATAACAATCAATTGTGCAAAGAAAAAAAGCTTTTTATTGATTTCTATAAAGCTAGCAATGTATATATAGCTTAGATAATTATAAGAACGTCATATAATGTGAAAAAAAACTGAGCAAATTTTAGAAAAATAATATTCCTAATTTGTTTAACTGTTAAGAAAAAACCTGTAGTTTTTTAGAATTTCACAAGGTTATATTAAAAATTACAGCTACCATTTTGTATCATAAACAAATCTTTTACGAATTTCTTCACGAGCAAAACAACCGCACATAAGCTAATTTTTGGTACTCTCGTTGGAGGGAAATGGTACCCTACCGATGAATCACTTCAAGGAATCATTTGTGATACAATTTTATGATTCATTTTTGATTAACGGTAGTTCTTATAATCATAATTAAGTATTATTCGTCTAATTTTTCAATCGTAAATTATACAGTTTTCGATTATATTTTAAATAATTTTTTAATCGATTTCATAATTTCTTTTAATAATTTTGCAATGGTATTCTGGTTGCTTCCGAGTATTTCTTGAATCATAATTTGTATACTTTTTATACAGTATATCAAGTTTTTAAAGTGTTTTTCTTAAACAAAGTTTTATTAACAATTCATCTATATACATACATATATAAAAATGTTTGTGCCGGGTAGGTGTTCCTAAGTCTCAAGAACCGCTGGAGCGATTGACACTAAACTTGGACATTAATAAGTTTAGTCTGGAACCAGGTTTCTCTTAAATTCAATCCCAATAGGTGGGGCTGTTGTCGTAATTACCCGAATTGGGTGAAATTTTTACTGTCGCGGGTAGAGCGTGGGCATATTCTAGGGATACCAATCCCGATCCCGAAAATACCGGGATTTTATGGATTCAGTGAATCCCGAATCCCGGGACTTGCATTTTTTAATCCCTTGATTTTCGGGATTTAGTCGATCCAAAAATCGTTAAATAAATTTTTTTGCTTTTACTCTTCTTTATACAAAGAAACGCATCATGAGAGGATAGGGAACACAATATTGCTCTTTTATATTTATTTGATTAACTCCGTTAATACTGTCATTGAAAATGAAAGAAAAAAGTTAAACTTTGTTATTCTTTTTAAGCGTATCCAACAATTATGAAATTTTAATGTGAGAAGTGCTGAAAATAATTAAAGAAGAAAATTAATTAAAGAAATAAATGTCTTTTGAAATGCACAAAACAAAAAGAAAAACCAAAAGTCCGTGTGGTTTTATTATCTAATTGATTCCACTGTTGTACCAAATGCAAAATCTAAACTTTACTCTTCACAGGTTTCGGCTTATTAAAGTGTTTTTCGAGAGTGGGCATGGGACCTAAGGTAATGTATGGAGCGATTTCACGAAATTAAGTAGTGCAATTTAAACAATACATAATTCCTACCTAAATTAAAATAAGATTTTTATGGTTAACCAAAAAAAATGATCTTGTTAATTAATTTCGAATTCAAATTTCAATTATTCATCTTAATTCATTTAATAAAAATTTTAATGGAATCTTACAAATAAATCACTTACTAGTTTGCTCTATTCAATAACTATATTAATTATTTTTTTATTGAGTTTGAAGCAACTGAAGTAATTGACTAAAATATAGATTTTACGTTAATTATATTTTAATTGAATCAATAAACACATTGTTGGAAATCGTACGTTGTTTTTATACCCTCCACCACCACTAGTGGTGAATGAGGGTATACTAAGTTTGTCATTACGTGTGAAAATTTTTTATTATTCATCTAAGACCCCATAAAGTATATATAATCTGGTTCCTTGAGTAATTCTAAGTCAATTTAGCCATGTTTGTCCGTCTGTCTGTTGAAAACATGCTCACTTTCGAAAACGAAAAATGATATAAAATCAAACAGTTTAGTACGCTTAAAACCGTAATAAATAATGCTATCATAACTAAATTCGGTACAGTACAGTTTTGTAGGACTAGAAGTCACACTGCTAAATTTCGTGAAGATCGGTCCATAATTTACACTAGCCCCCATATAAACCCTACTCCCGGAAAACCGCTTAGAACGCCTAAAACCGTAAATCATAACGGTATCATACTAAAATTTTGTACGTCACAGTTTTATAAGATTAGAAATCGCAGTGTCAAATTTCGTAAAGATCGGTTCATAATTTACCCTAGGCCCCATATAAACCCTACTGCTAGGAACACAACTGGGGCGAACGACGAATTTTTGGCCGCGAATATTCGTCGCCCAAATTAAAAGACGTTTGTGTATATGAAAATGCACACAATCAGGGCGCCGGCGAAAATTCGCCAAACGCGGCGAACTTTAAATAGATTTAATTCTATTTCATACGCCGGCGAACGACGAACAAATCAGTACTAGGTGACCATGTTTGGTTTTAGTTAAAAAGTAGTTTAGTAAATAAAGTTACTTTTTACTTTAATAATTGTTTTTTTTATATTGTATAACACATAAAATAAGTATACAAAGTATTTGGCTATAAAAATAGTTTTAAGTTGTGTTTTTGATTATGTTTTGATTTTTAAGCATTATTTTTTTGAATATGGTCACACTATTTCTCTCTCTTTGCACAAACAGCAATCAACTCTCTCAATTATAAAGGCCGTGTCAGATACAACTGTGTCGCTTTGCGTGACGTTTCTACCTTCGGCAGAAAAACGCAAAGCAAAAGGTGTATGCCACAATGAAAACTTTGACAACACTCACGCATTGTTTGTTTACTTATAAAAGCGGTTGGTAATTTGTACATTTAATTATTTGTTACAAAAATAAAAGTTAAAAATTTAATTGGACTGTTTTTTGGAATTGAATTTGGCAAAAAAAATTAAAAAAAAAATAAAATTATACTAGCCAATTGTCAAAGCGCGCAAAAAGATGAGAGTTGGCTAACTTTTTGCTTCGCTCCGCTTTGAAAGTACTTTATGTGACATGTTTCGTATAAGTATGTATATTTTATCTTAGATGTCAAAGCGAATCGGTAACGCAACGCGAAGCAAAAGTTTTATCTGACATGGCCTTAAAAGCTGGGTTTTATTCGTCGTTATTGTGCTTCATACGACGAATTTACTCAGCGAATTTTTACTGAAAAATTCGTCGTGTTGGGCGAAATTCGTCGTTCGTCCCAGTTGTGTTCCTAGCATACTCTCGGAAAACAGTTTATTGCGCCTAAAACAAAAAAAAACCCACTTTGGGAAAATAATTAAATTCGCATAAAACCATAACAGATTTAATATTGCGGTAAAATTTCTTCCAACTTAGATGCATATGGCCAGAAAACATATCGTGAAATTTTGTGAAATTCAATGTTAACGCTAAAACTATTTACATTGTTGTATTGAAATTTATTCTAATTTATTTTTTTCCATGAAAAAAAATAATAATGCTGACGCTATCGAGAGGAGAAAACATTGTTCAGAAAGCGATTGTGAGTCTATCAGTATACTAAAAGCACAATACCCTCTCTACTATTGTAAAGTGGGTATAAAACAAATATTTGCAGGTAAGACAACGTTTGCTGGGCTCAGCTAGTATAAAATAAAGAAATTCTATTGTCTCTTGCAAGGCCTATCCAATAGGTCTACGCAAGGAGCCAGATGTTTATTTTACTTAGGTTGTCAAAAGTTGTTTACATTTTGCTTATAGATGTATATTTTTGTTTAAATTTTTTGTTTTTTGCCACACATACATACCTACAAAACACGTTTTTCCTTTCGTTTTCCCTCTGTAGTAGTAAGATCTTGACAACCGCGAGGAAATTTACACAAACAAAATGCCTGTTATTTTTTGTACTGTTGTATCGGTAAGCAGACCTATTGGAAAGGCCTTGGTCTCTTGTAACAAAAAAATAAAGAAGTAAACAAGGCGAATTCATTTTTCAGGTGGCGTTGAAAGCACAGCTGTGCTACTTTTTTTCTTAAATAGAGAGAGTAATGTCAAAAGTTGCTTGTGTTTTTGACATATCGATCAACGAAAGCAACAAAAAAATACATTTTTGTGTTTTTGGTGTTGTTTCTTGCTGTATTATCGACACCATCGTATACATGAATTCGCCTTGGAAGTAAATATAAATTGCAATACATGTACTCATGAGTAAAAAAAAACAGGTAGACTGATATATTCGACTTTGTCGTATCTTTTTGTACCCTTCACCGACACATTGTTAACCCACATACTAAAGCAATTTTTAGAAACGGATGATTTTTGCTTGGGAACTTTAATTATGAGTCTATAGACCTACCAAATTCAGTTGACAGATTAGTGTCTTATTGATTTTCTAAAATATGTCCCATTTTACGACTTGGACTTTATGTTTACATAAAAGTTTTTCTTTTCCGAGGTTTTAATATACATACATATATCGCAGTTAATCAACAAGAAGGTTTTGACTCAAAATATAAAAATGTTCAGTAAAAGCAAAACAATTTTTAATTTTACATTGAAGCATATGAAAAAGAGTTTTTAAACTAACCGTTTCATTACCAAAAGGTAGACAAAATAGCACGATATTTTTACAGCGGGTAGATAGGATATTAAGTGTCAATTTTTTCCAAAAAATTAAAAATAAAAATTTTGAGTTAATACCTTCTTGTTGATCAAGTGCGATATATATATACATATATTTAACAGTATTATACAAGATTTGATGTAAATACGAGTATTTTAAGGACATTAAAAGAAGTGTGGATGTCTGCGGACCTCTTAAGGGCCGTGACATATTTCCAAGGGGCTCACGAAGGAGAATACAAAAAGTTTTTATTCTTTAGAATAACAAAACTTTTATTCTTTGGAATAACAAAACTTTTTTATTTAAATTTGTAAAAATGAAAAAAAAAATTGTTAGAACGTTTATATTTATATTAAATCTTTCGAGTGTCATATAATATCAAACAAAATTGGCTGAAATACGAAGTAACGTATATTTTAACTAATATTTCTTTATACTTTTTTTAAGCAAAAATTGTTGGGAACCCCTGTTTTAAAGTGAAATAAGAGGTTACGTATATTTTAACTAATATTTCTTTATACTTTTTATGACCAAATTTCTGTAGAGCAAAAATTTTTGGGAACCCCTGATGTCATCAAAAGGAGTAGTCATTTGTATAGTAGGATTGTGCTTAGCGACTCTATTTTTATTTATTTCTGTACAAGAAACAGCTAATTTTGACTTTTTCGATATTTTACAAAAAAAAAAATCCGTTGTTTTTTGCTTTGTTGACTTCTTTTCTTCGCCTTAGATTAAAACAATGTTTAAGTTTTTGCAAAAAAAAACAAGTAAAAGTGCTATTTCGGCTGTGTCGAATCTTTGATACCCTCCACTGAAAGTTAAAGTATTTCAGAAGTTAGATTTATACGGAATCTATAAGTCATGAACAAATCTTTATTAATACGGACCTCACAGTATTAAAATTCGTTGCGGTTTTATAGGTATTCCAAATCTTTGTTTTCCAGAATTGTCTTTATTAAGGCTTATGGCCATCTGTTTTCCAGTCTGATTAAACTATGAAAGAGCCACTTTTTTTCAATAATATTTTCATTAATAATATGTTTTTGTAATCGATATAAAAGTTAAAAATTGAAGAAAACTGAAAACTTGCGTCTTTAGGTACGTTTATTTTTAAAATAAGAGCTAACCTAAAACAAAATTTGCAACACTGGATTTAGCATTCTCGAATCAGGTTAACCGCCGGATGCCCCGCTTGTTTCGATTCAAGCAGTGTTATAAATATTGTTCATAGAGAGAAAACAAGTGTTAAAATGTGTTTCTGTTTCAAATCAGCATCTCAGTGTTGTCAAATTATAAGTGTTTAATAAAAGAAAAGTAGTTTTGATATATTTTTAAAAATAATAACGTCCTTTCTGGTTAGGCAAAACATATGTAATTTTTCTTGAATTTTTGTAAGTGTTTTAACAAATATATTAATTTTTTAGGATGGTTGCATCACATTTGGGTCTATAGCTCGTTTCATAATGAACATATTGTGATGGATTTGAATTCCAAACTGCTTAGAATAATTGGAAACAATTTGACATTAAAATTGTATTTTTCTATTGAGTTGCTCGAAACAGACGGACAGACATACGAGCACGGCTAAATCGACTTAGAATTACTGTAGGCTAGGGATGGGAAAACTGAAAAAGTATATCGATATATATAGTATCGATATTTCTTAATCCATTAGCGTCCAATTTTTATTTTACAGATTGTTAGCTATTTTCGAAACATACAATTTTATTTATTCAATTACTATCTATTTAATTATTTGTGCATGTTCCCAAATGGGATCATTGGGCGCTAGTAGGTTAAGAGTATCGATATCTATTAATTAAAAATATCGATGTATCGAACGTATTAAGCTGAAATTATTATGTTTATTTGTTTTTATTTCAAATGTAAATTAAGCGAGTCACTTTTGCGCTTGAGTTCTACAAACAGGCTTAACTTCCATTTAAAACAAAAACAAATTTTAAAATTTGGGTTTTAATATAAAAGTTATGCGAACGAAGTTTTCGTTCGGAATCGAGGGACAGGCAGTCAATTCTACAATAAAATAAAATTCAATTAAAATAAAAAAAGTGAATTTATTCCCAAGACCACATTTTGTTATTCGCCATATGAAATATAAAAAAAAAATATATTACGAAAAATTTAAATGGGATTATATAATGCCGGTAAACGAAACTTGTGACACATACTAAAGGCTTCATTAGTTTTTACTTTCTGTGGCCGTTCTGTTACGTTCCTTTCTGTAAGAAATATTTTGTAAAAAAAAAATTTTAAAAAAAAACTTTTCGTAAAAAATAAAAATATAATATTTTGTGTCAAAAATACGCAAATGTTTAAAAAATCGTTAATTAAACCCTTTTTTCTAGCTATAATTAAAAAACTACAGTTTTTCATATCATAACAAACTAATACATACACACTTTGGCCGTAACTTTACGTTGAATTCTATTTTCAGCAGATTTGTCCGCAGCAGAATAGAACGAAAAAGGAAAAACTAGCCACACATACGGATTTTCAATTGAACAGAAACAAAACAGCTGATTTGTAACAGAACAGAACGTACAAACTAATTCTGCCTTAACTGGTAAACTGTGCGATATTTTATTTTTAATATATAAGCGAAGAAGATGTTAAAAAAAAAACAAAATATTGCTTTCTTTTTTATTACTATTCCAACTTGCATTAGTGTTTTGCTGCTCTTAATAAGGCGATTCTTTGCCTAATTCTAGGAAACTTTTCCGGAATATTTTCCCCGCTTATTGTTGTCATCTCTTAAAAAACTATGACTATGTACAATGGAAAGGGCCGTTTTCTTTCTTAATATTAGGCAAAAGAATTCTTAAAAAACAACAGTATTTTAAGCAGTTGAACGGATAAAATGTTGAATTTTATTACAAAGAGTTCTTAAAAATGTCGAATTCGATAGTAGTAAATAAATATCGATGTATTGATATATGGGTATTTTAAATATCGGCGATATATATTGAATATTGTTTTTTTTAATATCGATATTTTGATATATCGATATATATTGCCCATCCCTACTGTAGTCCCCAGAATATACATATGTATACTTTATATGGTCAAGGTTAAATAATAAAAAAGCTTCAGACGGAATGACAAACTTAGTATACTCTCATTGACCACTAGTGGTATAGGGCTTAAAAAGAGGTAAAACCCTAGATAAATATGTTTTTATTACATTAATTGATAAGATTTGACAAAAAATAATTAAAATATGGAGTGTTACTAGTTTAACTGAGGCAGGCTTAAAAGCAGTGCTGGAGTTTAGATTCTGCTTAATCAAACTGCTACTAAACATGTGATGACATATTTCTTAAAAAATTAACACAAAGAGGTCTTTAAGTATTACAATCAAAATTTTTAAGTGCATTTTCCTTTAAAGATAGCGTTCGTGTTATTACAATAAATTATATAATTAACTTACAAAGCGTTTTATAGATGCCAAAAAAAAGCAATAAGAAATTTTTGATAAGTAATTGCTTATCAAATAACAACAAAGAATTGCAAGGGAAATATACGAAATATCTACCCTTTTCATTAAACAAGAATTATCTAAAAAAAATATCGCTAAATTAAACAACATTTCTATTATTTTTTTATTTTCATTCTTTCTCCTAGTCATAAAGTGAAAAAGGTGATAAAATAAAATATAGTTATGAACCCGAAAACTCTTGTAACTTTAGACTAGTCAACACGTATAACGGAACACAACGCGCTTTTAAAATTAACGCTCGTACGACTAAATGGTATTTAATCAAAAGTTACCATTAATTGACCCCTAATGAATATCGAATTTAAAAAACATCATTTGAAAGTAAAAAATTCTCAAGCGAAAAGAAAATATCACCAGCAACTATTTTTTTGTAGCAGAATGTATTTTGCTATTAATTAATTTCAAACATTTTATTGTTCAACTTTTTTTTTATTTATAAGACTAACCAAAAGGTCTTATGTATTTGTTTTGTTTAAAACGAATTCATTCCTTTCGGTAACATCATGGGGCACGAACCAGTGAATAAAAATAAGAAGAAACCAACAGTGACTGAGAGAAAAGTTGGATTTTTTGAACTTTTCTGTTTTGCAACGAAATGGGAATATTTTCTTTTGGTTTTGGCTTTTATTGCGGCCTTTCTAAAATCCTTGGTATTTCCCATCATTATTGTGGTGTACAGTGAATTGGTTTCGATGTTTGTGGATCGTAGTTTGGGCTTACCCACATCACCAACATTTACGCTGCCCTTGTTTGGAGGTGGTAAAATTTTGTAAGTATACAAATGTAAACAGTTGAACAAATTAATGTTTTGTGTATATAAATGTTTTATAAATGGGAATTAGTTGAAAAAAGTGCTTTGGACTTAAATAGACAAATACTTCAAAAAAAATACTCGAAAATGTATAATGTATTGTTTAGCTGTTAAATTACGATTATTAATTAAATAGACAATTTGTTCAATATAATTGTGCCGATTGTATAAAGTGATTTTTTTTTAGCTGTATGAGAACTTAAAATGATAATATAAGACAGAAGTATTGTTGGAATTGAAATTTGTTTTATTATTATCTGGTAGATCATTTCACCACGGCTACGAGTTACATGATCTATTCGATCAGTATAATTTTTGACTTTTTTCCAATAAATCTGGCCGTGTTGGCTTCCAATGCTTCAAGAGTTGCTGATTTGTAGGCACAAGCCATTAGCTTAACATTTCCCCCATAAAAAGGAGTCCAGAGGTGTTAGATCCCACGGAGGAGGGGATCAGAGAACAGGACCACTTCTGAATATAAATCGATTGTTAAGTGCGCTGTATGCCAAGTTGCGCCATCTTGTCGGAACCAAATGTCGTTGACGCTTAGCTGATTAATTCTTGGAAACAAACATTCAGTCAGCATGTCTCGATAGCGCTCGCCATTCGCCGTAATGGCAGCTCCTTACTCATTCCAAAGGGCGTGTAAGCCGCACCAAACAGTAAACTTTAATGGATGTAATGGTGATTCGTTAATGGCTTTAGGATTGTCTTTGCTCTAAATACGGCAATTTTTCTTATTGACGTATCCATTTAAACAGAAATGAGCTTCGTAAAATGGATGTATTGCTCTATGAGCTTCGCGAACAGATTTTTTTTTTTTTTTGGAATCGTTATTCTAGCGTTAAACGATTCATGTTGAGACTTGGCAAACCTTACTGAACAGAAATGTCAACACACTTTGAAATGATAAGCTGTCAAGCCATAGGTATCGATATCGAGAGTGTTAATGCAGCTAAAAAAAAAACACGCGATATAATCCTGTAAAATATAATTTCAAAATTCTAATTAATTAATTACGATACCAAATAATCTGAAAATATTCAAACTTACCGCTACCGTTTTTTTTAGAAATTCCTACGTTCTTACGACGTACAATCCAATTGTGCATCTAGCATAACTTAAGATTAAGATTAAGGACATTTAATAATTTTCGTGATATTGAAAAAGCCTTATATGTATTTAAGCTTGAAGAAAGATTTCTGAAGAGCAAAGTCGGAGTTCGATGTTCGACGAAAATAAGAAACCCCATTTTGATTACAATCTTTCGTTTGTAATGCAATAATAAAATTATGTCTCTGGTATTTTTAAATTTTGTTTAAAAATTTAAAATGTTAATTCAATTTACATATGTAATTAAAATTACTTTTTTTATAAATTAATTGCAAGTTGCAACTACATTACAAATTATAATGTGTAGTTGGTAAACTGTAATTGGCAATTGCGAGTTCCCAATTGCAAAATCTAGTTAGATTTGTAATTACAAAAATTTAATTACAATTACTAATTACTTAAATTTGTACTTGATTACATGTAATTACATTGGTAATGAAAAAGTAATTGGCAACGTCCTAATCTCACTGTTAAAAATTAAGACCGTTAGTTACATAATTAAATGTTTTTGCATAATATCAGAAATTGGAAAAAATTTCCACATCTTATGTCTTCAAACCACTTTGTCCCCAAATAGGGTAGCCAGATTTTAAAATAGGAAAAAAAGTACAATCAAGAAAAACCAGTACATCTTTTTCCATCTCCAACTTTGATAACAATAATCGTTGGACTAGCTCTCAAAAAAAGCAAAACACAGAAAAAAAACCAAATAAAAATTCATGTTAAATAAAATAAAGTGGTAATTGTTAAATAATAATATAAATAAATGTATTAAATAATATATTTTTAGGCCCTAATCATGTAAAACGCAACGCAACGCCAAAGAATTACATTGAAATTACAAAAAATATTTTGTAATTATGTTATGGCTTTCTACTAGAGTATCCAATTATTTGACTTTTGATGTTGTTCGAGCAAGGAATTAATTGATTTTAAAATTTTAATTTTGCTCGATTAATCGAATAAGAGTTTTAATATGTTCGAATAACTCGAATAATTCAAATAATTTTATCCAATGGCAAAAACATACATGTCTATTTGATTTGTTACTTTTATTATATTAATAAACAGAAAAAAGCAATAAAATAAACGTGCTGCAAAACATTCACTGCCGTATTCATAAAAAACTAAATTGGATATGAAATCTATTTTAAGGAAAATTGTATGGAAATTTTGTTTTAAAATACGTTTAAAATCTATTTTATTTTTATGAATACGGCAGTCAGTTTTTAAGGCGCTAAAGAGACCGAAACAAGATTAAGGAAATATAATATAAGTAAACTATAAACAAAGTAAACACTACTTCGGTTGAACAGACTATAAAACGGTCTGAAAGCCAAAGTTTAATACAGTCCATTAATTTTATTTCAGTGTATAATTTGCAATTATGTCCAGCTTGCTTAACTTAATAGGGGAATTTAACATAGGCTTTCATCTCACATTTTTATTACTTATCTTTTAAATATTTATTTTATTTTAGACGTTTTGGTAGCGGTGTTTTTATGAGAGGACCTCTCATTTTTTAATTTTTTAATTTTATTATTCAAAATTAAACATTTTAATGATAGCGTCTTATTATTAATTTATATGTATGTATGTATTTGTATTTTTGACAGCTCATCTTATAAGATAGTTGTTATAAGATTTCTCATAACAACTGTCTCATAACATTTATTATAATATCAATACTAACACTATTTGAGAGTCCACACGTAAGATAATACTCTCTGCGATTTAATTTGACGTTTGCTGATATAAACATCTTATATCTTATCCCAGGTGGAGACCCTGTGTTAGGAATTGTTCGCCTAAGGAAAACATTGGCACCATTTATTACGTGCAAAAAACTAAAAAGATAAAAATATATGTACATATGAATTTTTATTCATTCATTTCCATTTTAATATGTAATCATTTTTTTATTTCGTGCTAAAGCCATCAATCTTTTCTCGAAATTATGAGCGGTAATAAAAATAAAATAGAGCCGTGGTGGAACAAACAAAGTAGTTAGCAGGGCTATGGAGTCGTTGAAAAATAGTTCTAACTCCGACTCCAACCGTTGAAATTTTTAAAGTCCGACTCTGACTCCAACTCCTACTCAAACCTTGATGCTAAATGTATATGAGACTGGTCCTCATTTGACTTTACACTCTTTTTTTTAATGCAGTTTAATATAGCAAGAATTTCAAATCGATATTTTAATTCTACAGTTATTTACATATGTAAAGTAGAAAAATGTTGGACTCGAAGTCGCGAGTTTTTGTGGGTACTTTGACTCCGGCACCTAAACCTTAACTCCGACTCCACAGCATTGATAGTAAGTACCAAATTTTTAGAAAAAGGTCAGTATGAACAAACACCTAAAATAAAAGTGAGGGTAAAATATGCAACATATTTACATGTTTTCAATGCAACATATTCACAAAAGAAATTAGAAACGTTACACACAATTGTAATTTTTGTAAAAAATAAAATTTTTTAATTCAAACATTTCTTAATTAATATAAATCTAACAAAATTCAAATTTCTCTTCCCAGAATTAATGGCACCCACGCAGAGAATATGGAAGAATTAAAAAATGATTCGAAAGCATTTGGTATTATCTGTGCCCTTGACTCGCTACTGATGTTTATAACTGGTATAATTTATGTGGATCTCTACAATCATGTAGCTCTCAATTTAGTCGTACGTATGAGACGTAAATTTTTCGAATCAACAATACGTCAAGATATTGGTTGGCATGATATGACGCATAATCAAAATTTTGCTGTGCGCATAACAGAGTAAGTGGTAAAATTAATGGTTTCTTTTAAATTTTGCAATTGTGTAATAAAATTATTTGTTCTCTCTTTGAAAATAGTAATATGGAAAAAATTCGTAATGGTATTGCGGAAAATATTGGCCACTTTGTAATGATGTTGTTTGACATTATAATCAGTATTATAATATCATTTGTATATGGTTGGCGTTTAACACTAGCGATTTGTGTTTACATACCGATAACAATGGTTATAAATTATATTGTGTCCAAGGTAAGTGTAACGGGGTCTTGTACAGGTGAATTCACTCGTGTACGTGTGCTGGACGTAATATTCGATTAAACATGAATATATGTACATATGTAGTTGGGAAAAGGGTAAATAACCGGGTAAATTAGGATAAATTGGGTAAATAGCCAGGTATTTACCCAAATGTTGGAAACGAATGTGTTCGTGCGCGGAAAAATTTTATTATAAAAACCTTGGACATGTTTTAAAAAAATTTTTCGGTATATTCATAATCAGGGAAACCAGAAATATGCTCTAAAAACGCGTTTTATGCGCTTTAAGTATGCAGTAAAAACTCGAAAATGTGACCTGAAATTTATTTAAAATATGCCCCAAAAAAATAAGAAATTGCTAATTTGAAAACAAAATATTCAACAATTTAAAAACATTTGCAATTAATTAAAAACAATTCTAAAAGTATAATCGGTAAAGCCCAACAAACACCATAATATTTACAGACGAATTTTTGAGATTTTACCCTATTTGAAAACGATGGGCAGTCATGGGCTCACAAAAACAAAGTTATATTATGAGAATAAAATTCATATAAGAGTTGTTTGTGTCGAATATTATCTACATATTAAAACCATATGAGATTTTTTCAAAGACGGTCGCTAAATTCTTTTTTAATGTTAACATTTAAAAGGAAGTTAAAGCTATTTGTAGATAAATTATGCAAAAAAATGCTGTTAAAAGTAAAATATGCAAAAATGTGCACTAACAAATCGATGTCAAAATTCATAAATAGCTCTAAAACGGATAAATATATTGTTTCTGCCTTCATTGGTCGCACAAGAAAAACATGCGTTTGGTTTCCCTGTTCATAAGACATTGGTTGGCGCGAGTTTGATGTTAGGACCGAATTCGATGAAAGATAACTAGATTGAGTAGAAATTTTTTTGAGACTTTTATCAGTTTATTATATTTGTTTTGCCAATTTCACATTAATTGGACACTTAAGACAATTCATTAAATGTTTCGTCACAATATCTACAAAGAACTAATTTTGTGTTGTTAGCGATTGTTGCAAAACGCTTCCATATTTCATAATTTTAAGGACTTCCTTTTGTTTAATTGAAACACGATTAACGTGTATGGCTGCATGAAATCAATATTAGATTCGCTAGTAAACACAAACATTCTTTACAATTTAGTTCAATATATTTCAGTTTAGTGCAATTTTAGTCCAATTGAATCAGCTTTTAAATATTTAATAGCACACGATATATTAAAAACCCTAAAACCTCTTTGAAATTACATATGAGCAGTGTGGCCATTTTGGCATTTTTGCAGTTAAATTAAATTAGCTGCAAAATTTTCATTAAGCAGTTGGCATTTTATTTAGCATTTTTGAAAAATGTTTTTAGCTTTTTTAGCATTATATATATAAAAAATTTGGATTTTACTAAAAAAAAAAAAATTGTAAATTGTAATAAATTTTGAATAAAAATAGTTGTACCCAAATTGGAATTTCGTATGAAAATGGATAATTCTTATGTTAAGAAACATTTTACCTGTCTTGTTAAAAAAAAATTAATATTCAGGGAATATTAGAAATGCCCTAATCATGTCGATTGTAAATATTATTTGCCCTTTGATATAACGATATAAAAGTACAAGAATATTTCACTTTGTATATAGATAAAAATTCAATGGTGTAAATGTTTGAAAAAAATGTTTGCTCTTAACTGCTGAAAAAATAATTATTTTAAAGCTTCAACTACTCTTAAACTATAAAAACTAAAATGATCTGAACAATTTTGTATATTATGGAAAATTTTGCATGTATCAGAGGTTTGCAGCCCCCCTAAATTTAAAGTTTAATCTCAACTACCTGTGCTACATATTTATATGTATCAGATGCTTTACTAAAGTTTAGCCACTTGCTTAAATATAACCATTTATTTCCATTTCGTTACAAAATTAGTCACTGAAATGTATTTAGTGTCGAATAAAATTTCATACTGATAATAAATTTTTAACAAAAATCTTTAAAAAATTGTAGCATTATTTTAGCATTTTTAAAAATAATTTTTAGCATTTTTTGGCCATGTCTTATGCGCCCCATACACGGTTCAATTCAGTTGTCAAATGAGTCTTTCAACTGAATTGATACTTGGTCACACACTTCTTCAACTGAATTGAAAGATTTTAATTCAACTGTCAAATTTAGATTTTTTTTACATACATTTTGACAGCTGATCAAGAGACTTGAGCACACACAGTACAATCGAATTGAAAGACTTAAGGTAGAGTTAGCCGAACGTCCACGTCCCCTAACGAAACGTCTGGTCCGTTTTGTTATTTGCTTACAAAGTAAATGCTTACCGAATTTAAATGTCACGTAACGGAACGTCTCAATCTGTATAAATTAGAATTTCATGCCGTCTTTACGTGACAGTTGTAAAGCAGTGATGGCCTGCTTGCATATTAAATTGAATGCGGGTATTTTCGCTCTTTTTTTGGTACTTTTTTCCAATATATCTATGGACTTTCGACCAAACGACTTACAATACAACATATTTCCATATATATAAATATACATAGGCTTAGATGTACAAAATAAACAAATGCATATGCACACACAATAGAAATGAGAAATATAGATAGAAAAGGCTTTAAATGGTTACAAAATATTGTTTTGTCTATGCACATTTACATATTAATACATGTAAATTTGTATGTATATGTTAAAATACATATTTGTTTATTGTAAATCTATAATATAAATATCAGATATTAAATTATTAATGTTTTTGACTTACACTAAATACTGTTTTAATACCATTTTAATCACTTGGTACTTTTTCTACACAGCGGTCACCATTTAAACCTTTGGATTTCCCATCATTGTGTGTGTTGTTTTATGTATACTATTGCTTTTTTGTTTATGTATGTGGAAAACATATGACACGTTTTTAGCTGTTCTATAAGTGCACCAACGTGCAAGCAGTCCGTTACAGTAAGTTACGGCAACAGCAACGTTCGCCTAACTCAGCCTTTAGTAGTCAACTTGAAAAAATCAAAATCTTTTGATTTTTCTTCAACCAACTCGACAACCGTCAAACTAATCAACTGACAAGGCCATACACGCTTTGATTTGGACAACAACCGACTCAGTTGACAATTGAATTGAATCGTGTATGGTCTGCTTTATGCCAGATTTAGCAGTAAATTTTTTTTAGACCTGTCCACACTGCATATCAGACGATTAACAATTGATTAATTAGTGGTTGCCATATGCTGCCTTTAAAATGCAATATTTTTAAGATTCTTATAAATACCCAAATAAACTTCCCAAGATAAAAAAAATACTACCTGGTATCAGTGATGCCAGTAGAAAGTTAGAAAAATCCAAAAAAAATATGTACATGCTAACACACACATATAAAAATTCTATTTCAAAAATAACAAATTTAAATTTCTTCTTTTTGGCAGAAACGCCTTTAATCTAAAAACCAAATAAAGTCAAACAGCGTGCTTGATTTTTCATATTTATGAAATAGCTCATATTCATTCTGGTCCAATAATAATAAAAAATTTGCTAAAAAAACATACGACAAATAAAAGATTTTTTTTATAAATAAACACTATCTGACGTATTCATAAAAAAATTATTTAAACTTGAAATCTGTTTTAAGAAATATTTGTATAAACATTTTGTTTTAAAATAAATTTCAAACGTACTTAAATTATTGATGATGAATCTCGCCCTCACCCTGGAGGTGTACTGCACTGCAGTCGACATAGTTTTACAGTTTTTAACTCAGCTATCGAGATCGATTAGGGGCTACACTTTGCAGTATTAATGTATTAATGTCGTCACAACTTAATTCACATTAAAAATTGAATTGCTGTCAAAAAACCGAAATGAATTGATCTAGAAAAACTAAGAGATACGTATATTTTTTTAAGCTTTTTTAAGAATCTGATCAGTTTAATCATGGATGAGGCCAGTGTTATAAACATATGTATAAAATAAATTGTTTTGTTGTTTTCATTTTTAAAAATTTATGTTACGTATATAAAACCCTTTGAATATTCAAAAAGTGTTGTTTATTAAAAAAAAGTAGCATCTTAAAGAAACACATTGATCCCGAAAAATCCCGAAAACCCGGGATCCCGAAAATCCCGGAATCCCAAAAATCTCGAATCCCAGGATTTTCAAAAATCAGTCCCGATTGGCATCCTTACTCGATATGTTTATTATACACTTGTAAAAATTTATTATTCAAAATTTAGATGCACATTCTTGATTAATCAGTTTATCATGATGTTAATCGATCAAAGTAAGAATAAATCGATTAATCAAAAATTTTGTTAATAATATTTCAGATTAATTGAAAATTTTATTAATTATAATTTTGAATAATTAAGATCTCTATTGTAAATGATTCTGAAAATGGTGACTCCCTAGGCAGAAAAGATGTATCTTGGTTAAAGAATATGGAAGAATGGACAGATTTTTGCAATGCGAAAAATCTCTTGAATGTGGCAAGAAAAAGAGAAATTTTTGAGAGAATTGTTAACATAACGTGATATGGATGTAATCATTTTTGGAACGTAACTTATATAATTGTATGATCACTTACATTCCAATATCGAATAGGCAAATTAAAAAGATCTCTGATTAACCACACCTCCTTATTTGACGTTATGAATTAAATAATAAAGGCACTCATTTTGTGTCAAAGGTGTGACGAGAGAGTAAATAAAAAATTTACAAAATTTATCTCCTAATTACATACTCAAAAAAATAAAAAAGTATATGAATGCTTTTCCAGCAAAAACTAGCATGTTAGGTATTTCGACACTATCCAGCTGTAAGAAACAAGATCAGTTCGTCCTGAATTCAATTTTTTGACCTATTTGCGCAAGAATATTTTTCTAATATATAAGAAAAATAAATATTTTATGCTAATGAAAACCTTTTAAATTAAAAATCATAAAAATTATTTTGGTTTTGTAAACAAAAACATGAAACAGGTGGTTGAATATTTTTGCAAGTAAAAATTTTACTATCAGAAATTTTCAATAAATTGTTTGTCTCTTAAATTTGTATGCTCTTTTTCACTCTCTCGTTGCAAGTTTTTCGAGTATATGAATACTTACTAGTAACAATTATTGAAAATAAGCAATAATTTTCTGTAAATGAACACACCAAAATTACATCAATTTTGTATACTATTTCGAAAGAAAATCATTATACAAATTTACAAAACCTTTTTTCACTTTCCCTTAAAAATTTTATTTAAAAGTAGTATTTAGTATTTTCACTATCACAACTTTTTTGCTTTGAACTGCATGCATAATCGACACTTTTTATTACACAAATTTTTATTTTTCTAAGAATTTTGTGATAATAAAAAATAAAAAAAATGTCCCTTTAAATTTTTCAATTTCCTCTTTAAGTTTATTTCGCTAAAGGGTAACACTTGAAAAACAATAGAAAATAGGCGATAAACCTGTGCCTGCCCGATTCGCAAACCACTCTTTATTTATTTCCTTTCTCATGAATTGGATTCATCTCATCATAAGTGTGGCCATTTTGGCATTTTTGCAGCTAAATTTAGCATTAAAAATTTTTATTTATCTGCAAAATGTTCATTTAGCCTTGGCATTTTATTTAGCATTTTTGGAAAATGTTTTTAACCTTTTTTAGCATTATTTATTTTAAAAATTTTTACGAATAATTTTATTGATTTTACTAAAAATTATAAAACATTTTGACTAGAAATAGTTGTACCCAAAATTAAATTTCGTATGAAAATGGCTAATTTTTATATTAAGAAACCTGTCTTGTTAAAAAAAAGTAGAATATTTAGGGAATATTAGAAATGCCCTTATCATGTCAATTGTAAACATTATTCGCCCTTTGATATTACGATATAAAAGTACAAGGAAATTTCACTTTGTATTTAGATAAAAATTCAATGGTGTAATTGTTTAAAAAAATTGTTTGCTCTAAACTAAAAAAATAATTATTTTAATATAATTATTTTTCTTAAACTACAAAAAATAAAATAATATAAAAAATTTTGTATATCATAGAAATAAATCGTTTAAATTTTGCATGCATTAGAGGTTTTAGGGCCACCTAAATTTAAACTTCAATCTCAACTACCTGTGCTACATATTTATTAGTATGCTTTACCAAAAATCTAGCCACTTTACAAAAATCTAGCCACTTGCTTAAATATATCAATTTATTTAAATTTCTTTACAAAATTAATCACTGAAATGTATTTAGTTTCGAATAAAATTTTATACTGGTAATAAATTTTTAACAAAAATCTTTAAAAAATGTTAGCATTATTTCAGCACTTTTTTAAAAGCAGTTTTAGCATTTTTAGGCCCTGTCTAATGCCAGATTTAGATGTAAAATTTTTTTTAGACCTGGCCACACTGCACATCAGTCATACACACACACACTATTCCCTATCGCAATCAAAAACAAGTAAACAAATCTAAAAATGGCGATGCATGACTTCATTTTACATGTTGCACTAATTGTTATTAAACCGTTTCCACCATTTTTATTGTTTAAGTCGGACGTACTCATTGTAATTCAATAATTTCTTAAAAACTAAAAAGAACACAAAAAACGAATTAAATTATTTGAGCAGTGTGGCCATTTTGGCATTTTTGCAGCTATATTTAGCATAAAATTTTTTTTATTTAGCTGCAAAATTTTCATTTAGCACTTGGCATTTTCTTTAGCATTTTTTGAAAATGTTTTTAGAATTATTTTAAAAATTTTGAAAAATAGTTTATTGATTTTACTTAAATTTTTTATAAATTTTGTGTAAAAATAGTTGTATTCAAAATGAAATTTCGTATGAAAATGGTTAATTCTTATGTTAAGAAACGTCTTACCTGTTTTGTTAAAAAAAAAAAGAATATTCAAGAAATATTTAGAATGCTCTCATCATGTTGATTGCAAAATTTATTTGCCCTTTGATATATCGATATATAAATAAATTTCACTTTGTATTTAGAAAAAAATTCTATAGTGTAAATGTTTGAAATTTTTTTTTTTTTTTTTTGCTCTAAACTGCTGAAAACATAATAATTTTAAAACTACAATTTTTCTAAAACTTTCAACTATAAGAAATAAAATTATCTATAATTGTATAGCCATAGAAATAAAATCGTTTAAATTTTGCATGTACTAAGTGGGGCCCCCTTAATAAAAAATTTAGTCGCAACTACCTGTGCTAAATATTTATATATATCACCAAAATCTAACCTAACAAAATCGAAGTTTCATAATGGTAATTAATTTTTAACAAAAATCTTAAAAAAAAAATTTTTTTGCATTATTTTTTAAAATAATTTTTAGAATTTTTGGCCTTGTCTAATGCCAGACTTAGCAGTAAAAATTTTTAAGATCTGGTTACACTGAATTTAAGATACTGGGATTAGAAAATAGAGTTGCCAGTGTGCGCGAGAGCATTAAATTAAAAATTATTTTATTTATGAAAGGAAGCGGAAATGGAATATTGCGAATAGAATTAATGAAACAAATTTATTATTTTTGATTAAAAAAACATAACTGTGTACATACATTTATACATACAGATGTATGCATGTGCGTACATATAATTTTATACAGATTTTTATGTATGTATAAAGATTTTTCATTTTGTAATTTTTTTTTTTCTTTTTTTAGTATCAAAGTAAATTGACCGCTCGAGAACAGAACGCATATGCCAAGGCTAGTTCTATAGTAGAAGAGGTTATCAGTTCCATACGTACTGTGGTGGCTTTTGGTGGAGAGAAATCCGAGCGTGAAAGATACGACAATCTTTTAGTACCAGCTTGTAAATCAGGCAAATCGAAAGGAATATTTTTAAGTTTAGGAGATTCAGTATTGAAATCAATGCTATTCATATCGAGTGCAGCAGCTTTCTGGTATGGAGCTCATTTAATTCTTGATGATCGTTATAAAAATCCCGAGGATAAGGAATATACACCAGCTATTCTTATGATTGTAAGATTTGTTTAAAAAGAAAAGATCGAATCTCTATTAAATGCTGGAAAATTACAGGTTATATGTGGCATTCTTGTGGGTGCTGATCATATTGCACGTACCTCTCCTTTTCTGGAGGCTTTTGCATCGGCTCGCGGTTCTGCTGTGGCCATTTTTGAGGTTTTGGAAACTGATTCCAAGATAGACCCGTTGACAAAAGATGGCAAAATAAAAAACTCTGGTTTAAAATGTAATATCGAATTTCAAGATATTTTTTTCGCTTATCCCTCTCGTCAAGATTCAATAGTTTTGAGGGGTATAAATATTAAAATCAATGAGGGAGAAACGGTGGCCTTGGTTGGTTATTCGGGTTCAGGAAAATCTACTTGTATTCAACTGCTGCAGAGATTTTATGATCCCATATTTGGTAAAATAATGTTGGATGGTGAAAATATACGTAAATATAATGTGAATTGGTTGAGATCAAATATGGCTGTAGTGGGTCAGGAGCCAGTTCTATTCTTTGGAACAATAGGTAAGCTTTTTTGGATTAACAGAATTTATTTATTCAATTTTAATTCATCTATTTTCTTAAGAGGAAAATATAAGACATGGTAAAATGGACGCTACACAAAAAGAAGTTGAGGATGCTGCCAGGGCCGGTGGAGCCCACGATTTTATTATAGGCTTACCAGAAGTTGAATTATAACAGTTTGAAAAATATCAAAATTTTATTTATAAAAATTTTATTTCAGGGTTACAATACCTTAATCAGCGAAAAAGGTGTCCAACTATCTGGTGGCCAAAGGCAACGTATTGCGATAGCCCGAGCCCTTATACAAAATCCCAAAATTTTACTTCTCGATGAAGCTACCTCAGCTTTAGATTATCATTCGGAAAAATTGGTACAGGCAGCTTTGGATAGAGCCAGTAAAGGACGCACTACTTTAGTCGTCTCCCACCGCTTGTCGGCCATTTGTCATGCAGATCGTATTATTTTTATTGACAGAGGCAAAATTGTAGAGGAGGGTAACCATGAGAGTTTAATGAAAGAAAAGGGAGCCTACTATGACATGGTAACGGCTCATGAATATGAAGGTCTTTTGGATAGTGTCAATGAAGATGGTGATAATGTTGTAGAGCTAGTGGAAAAGGAAAAGGATGTTACAAGTGAAAAAAATCACTTAAATGGTTTAACACATGGTCCCCGCTTTTCAGAAGCTTCACTGGACAAAAATATTATTCAAGCATTTGCCGGAAGAGCCATAACAGATCCCTCTGAAAAAGATTTAGCTATAAAATCTGAAAATACTCAATATATGAGAACATTTTGGCGTGTTTTGCAGTGGGCTAGGCCCGAGTGGAGTTTCTTGATTATAGCCACAATTTGTGCTTTATTGTATGGTTGTGCTCAGCCTGCATTTGCCTTTGTATTCGCTGATCTATTCGGTTCTTTAAATGATGAAGACCCAGAAGTGGTTTTAAGTAATACCGGAAGATCGGCTATTATTGCCGTTGTTGTGGGTATATTAGCGGGTATAACATGTTTGACTCAGACTTACTTCTTTAATTTGGCTGGTGTTTGGTTAACCACTAGAATGAGGTAGATTTTAGAAACATTGGGAGTCTGGGACCTCTAAGAAAAAAGAATTAATATTTATATTTTAATTTTCTATTCCTAGATCAATAACATTCAGTAAAATCTTAAGCCAAGATATGGGTTGGTTTGATCTCAAAGAAAATAGTGTAGGAGGTCTTTCGGCACGTTTAGCTGGTGACGCTTCAGGTGTTCAGGGTGCCATTGGTTTTCCTTTAAGTAATATTTTACAAGCGTTCTCAAACTTTGTCTGCAGTTTTTCCATAGCATTCTCCTATTCGTGGGAATTGGCCTTAATATGTTTGACCACCGCTCCCTTTATGATAGCCTCGGTTATATTTGAAGCCAAGTAAGTAAAATAATTCACTACTCTATAAAACAACTTAAAAGAAAATTATCCTACATCATCTCTTTAAAGATATACCAATAAAAGTGCAATAAAAGAAAAGAAAATTTTGGAGGAGACCAGTCGTATTGCCACCGAAACTATTGCCCAGATTCGCACAGTTGCTGCTTTGCGGCGTGAAGAAGATCTCATAAAAATGTATGATAAAGAGGTGGAAAGATATCGCAGTGAAATTAAGAAGAAATTACGTTATCGTGGTGTGGTCAATTCATTAGGCATGTCAATTATGTTTTTGGGCTATGCCATTACTCTAACCTATGGTGGTTATATGTGTGCCGAAGGGAGAATCGAATTTGAAAATATTATGAAGTAAGTGTAATGTAAAACGCCTTAAGGACATTCATAAATAGCATACTCCAATTTTTTTTACAGAATTTCCAATTCCATGTTGTATGGTTTGTTTATATTGGCCCAGTCTTTAGCATTTACGCCCATGTTTAATGCTGCCTTGGTTTCAGCTGATCGTATGTTTGCCATAATAGATCGTGAGCCGAAAATTAAATCACCCGATATTAATACTTCAAATAAATACTCTTTGGCACCCACCAAAACAAATGCCATACAAGGTGTAAGCTTTAGAGACATACATTTCCAGTATCCCACTCGAAAAGATCAAAAGGTCTTGAAGGGATTTAATCTAGAAGTTTTGCAGGGCAAAACAGTGGCTTTAGTGGGTGCATCTGGTTCAGGAAAATCTACTTGTGTACAATTGTTACTTAGATATTATGATCCCAATACAGGAACTATAGTGAGTTTATTTTTGAATTATAAAATACACAATTTATATTTATTTTTCTTAACCCTACAGCTTATTGATCAAGAAAATATACATCATGACATGACTTTAACTGGTCTACGAAAAAGAATAGGTATAGTCTCTCAAGAGCCTTCCCTTTTCGAAAAGACCATTGCTGATAATATAGCCTATGGCGATACCTCCCGTACAGTGCCTATGGAAGAAGTCATAGCTGCTGCAAAAATGGCAAATGCACATGATTTTATCTCTGCTCTACCCTCGGGCTATGAAACTTGCCTGGGTGCTCGTGGTACACAACTTTCAGGTGGTCAAAAACAACGAATTGCTATAGCTCGAGCTTTAGTAAGAAATCCTAAAATCTTATTACTCGATGAAGCCACTTCAGCGCTGGACTTGCAAAGTGAACGTATTGTACAAACAGCTTTAGATGAAGCTTGTTCGGGTCGTACATGTCTCGTGATTGCCCACCGTTTGGCCACCGTACAAAATGCGGATGTGATATGTGTCATACAGGGTGGCCGGATTATAGAACAGGGAAGTCATCCTCAGCTGTTAGCCAAGAATGGTATTTACGCCAAACTGTACCTCAGCCAACCGAATACACATTAAATGTTAGACATTATTATAATTCATTGGTAAATCACTTATAAGCCAATTTTTGAATATTTTGTACTATTAGATGTGAATATTTTTAATTTTTATTAAATATGGAGGGATGATTTACTACTTTATTTATATTAGTCACCCCTAGTATACAATTTTTAATAAAAATTTCACTCTTAGGAATTTTGAGTTAAAATTTTGTTATAAGCCACTTTTGGCAAACTTTTATTTTTAGCCAAAATATGTGAACAATTTTTGAAATAAATTTCTCTTTGGGAAATTTTTAAACAAATTTTCATTTTAGAAATTTTTTAACACAAATTTTACTACGGGACATTTTTGGCTTAACGCCATTTTTGTCAACTTTTATTATATAATATTTCGGCAAAGATTTCGCGACAAAAAATTTTTTGTAAATTGGCAAAATATCTTTTTTAGTTATTGGTTCTTTGGGAAAACACTGTGATTTTGGAGTTTGAAGACATAACAAATAAAATATATTGGGAAAGCACTTAAGTTGAGGGCTTAAGAGTGTTTCACCAACGTTGTAAAAAAGAGTTGGGCAACCCCTGCATAAGATTATCATTTATGTGTTGGCAGAACACTGCAAAAGTAGAACTTGTAATGATTTGCCAACGTTTCGAACATTTAGGGAAATGATTTGCCTGGGAATGTATAATTCTTGAATTTTTGTCTTTTTTATATCCTCCACCACCACTAGTGGTGAATAAGGGTATATTAATTTTGCCGTTTACTAAGTGGTATGTGTGGGTACTCAAATTAAAGGTAATAGTGTAAGAAAAACGAAAATAATAAAATTTAGAGCAGGTGGGGCTTCTGGGGCGCAACAAATTGAAACACACCGTGTTGGTACTCAAAGTAAAAGTAATAGCAGGCCTTCGGCCGGGCACAAGGATTTTTTCCTCTGTGGTATAATTAACACCGGCTTCGCTAACTAAAGCTTGTCTGCATCTTAAATATTCTTAAACTAAACGACTTTTTTCTATATGGTATTACTAACAGCGGCTTCGCTAACTAAAGCTTGTCTGCATCTAAAAGATTTTAAACTTATCTAGAGGGGAAAATGATGATCGAATACAAAAACAAAATGCATATTTGCAATCGTGAGCAAATTACCTTTCATTTGAGTACCCACACAAACAAATTAGTGGGGGGCACTTTTTCTGCCCCATAGGGTCCCAGAAGTCCCATCCGCCCTAAATTTTATTATTTTGTATTTTCTTACACTATTACCTTTAATTTGAGTACCCACACATACCACTAAGTGCGCGGGGCAGTTTTTTGGGTCCAGGTGGCCATATTATTTTTTGTTTTTAATTCTGAATCGGGTGGCATATCTTTTTTATTTTTTTTCGTGTGACCCGTTAACTGCATTTCAGCCTTAAGGGCATAAAGGCCATGTCAGATAAAACTTTTGCTTCGCGTTGCGTTACCGATTCGCTTTGACATCTAAGATAAAATATACGTACTTATACGAAACATGTCACATAAAGTACTTTCAAAGCGGAGCGAAGCAAAAAGTTAGCCAACTCTCATCTTTTTGCGCGCTTTGACAATTGGCTAGTATAATTTTCTTTTTTTTAATTTTTTTTTGCCAAATTCAATTCCAAAAAACCATCCAATTAAATTTTTAACTTTTATTTTTGTAACAAATAATTAAATGTACAAATTACCAACCGCTTTTATAAGTTAACAAACAATGCGTGAGTGTTGTCAAAGTTTTCATTGTGGCATACACCTTTTGCTTTGCGTTTTTCTGCCGAAGGTAGAAACGTCACGCAAAGCGACAAAGTTGTATCTGACACGGCCTTAATAAACGACACAAATTGCTTGGCAAACATGCACTTTGTTCTTGCTTCTGTTTGGCAATAAACGACACAATCTTATTTTTCATTTTGGTTTTGTTTTCAATGCATGCAGACGACGATTGTGCTGCGGCAATTTTGCTCGCGATTTGTTAAAAACGGAGAAGAAATAAAAAAAAAGAAAAATAATTTGGAGTAGAGAGTGCCTTAAGTAACAAGCTGTTTTGGGGAAACAATGCTACTAAAAAAATTAGAATTTACGGCTGAAATTGATTTTACTGCTTCTTCTTCTACGTCTTTACTCTGCAAAGTTTCCGCTGAAATGATTACTTTTAGCACTAGACACCACAAAAAGTTTGACAAATATCTAACATGTCTGCCAAATATTAAAAATTTTTAATATTTCTGCAAACATTGCTTCAAATGTTTGTACAAACAGCAAACACCCCAATAAACAACACAAAATATTTGTACAAACGTAAAATTTTGACATGTTTGCCAAGCTATTTGTGTGGTTTATTATGCCCTTTAATTTTGTCATTCCGTGTGAAACTTTTTTATTATTCATCTCAGGCCACATAAGTATATATGTATGTATGTACATTCAGGGTTCTTGAGAAAATATAAGTCGATTTAGCCATGTCCGTCTGTCTGTCTTCTGAAAACACGATCACTTTCGAAAAACTCAAAAGAAAAGAAAAATGTAGGTGTCAAATTTCTTCTAGTTATCCTAAGCATTTTAGCATTGAACTCCAGCAAAATCGGTTTAGTAAGATACGAGTTATCAATCCAAATGTGAAACCACAGCCCTAAAAAATTGATAATTTTGTTACAAAAACTAACATAAATGATGGTGTAATGCATGGATTGATATGCACAAATTCGGTATATATGACTAGAACTTAAACTGTTAAATTTCGGGAAGATCAGTCCATAATTTACCACAGGTCCCATATAGAGACAACTCTCTGAAAGCAGCTTAGTACGCATAAAATTTTAATAAATAATGCTAAATGAATAATGTAAAAAAATTGTTACATC
Source organism: Pollenia amentaria (assembly GCA_943735925.1). NCBI lineage: Eukaryota > Metazoa > Arthropoda > Insecta > Diptera > Polleniidae > Pollenia > Pollenia amentaria. The sequence goes on along the minus strand of OX031009.1, from coordinate 200,965,416 downwards.
ATAGTTGTATAGGACTAGAAATTACACTGAAAAATTCCGTGAAGATCGGTCCATAATTTACAATACGCCTTAAACCTTAGCAGATATAGATATCATGGTAAAATGTTGTCCTATTTAGGTGCATACGGCCGGAAATGATACCATTTAATTTTTTAATAATCGGTCCATAATATACCTTATGTCCCTTACTAAGCAGCCTTCTGAAACCCACTTTAAAAGTATAAAACTCCAAATTTCACAACTAAGTATATTGAAATTTGTTTTAATTTTTTCCATAATTTACCATGTTTTCAATACAAATTACCCTCTCGAAAATAATTTCCAATCGGCTAAAACTGTCACGAATCAAGAATTTTACTAAAATTTGTTCAAATTAAGTTTTATATGACTAGAAATCAGGGTTCAGAAAGTACACACATCATACACACAATGTACTGTTCAAAAGCAACACAACATATTTCAATTTACATGACAATTATGTGTGTGTGTCTCTAAATTTTCTACTATGTCGAACACAGCCACGATTGTGTTTTGTTTTAATATTTGGTTTCGTACACGGACATGTATAGTTCTCGTATTGTAAGATCGAAACACACTTTAACCACACATGTACGATTGTAGCTAAGATCGTGTACGTGTACGCCAAAAAAAGTACATGTACGATAGATGAGTTCGATACAGAATGGTAGTGTACGTGTAAAAAAAAAGTTCATGTACGATAGACACGTCGGTTTAAGGTTCGTTTGTAGGTTCGAATGTAGCTATACATTAAGTTCGTGTACGGCAATAAAAAAAGCACATGAACGACCGACAGGTTCGATTATAGCTGTACTTTAACTTTGTGTACGGCTAAAGTGCACTCAATTTTAATCGCCCAGAAACTAACTAAAAATGAGTTAGCTTGTGAGTCACCTGTGACTAACTTCTGATTTACCATGAGTTAACTTTAAGCTAACTCATTTTCCGACAGGGACAATACGAGAACTATACATGTCCGTGTACGAAACCAAATATTAATGAAGGGTATAAAAAAACACAATCTTGGTTGTGTTCGGCATCGTAGAAAATTTAGAGACACACATAATTGTAATGTAAATTAAAATATGTTGTGTTACTTTGGGCTGTGTTTGTTTACATTTATGTGCGAGATTTTTATACAGTGTATGTATAATTCTGAACTCTGCTAGAAATAAAAGCAAAAAGCCTTCTGATTGTCGGTCAATATTGTAAAACATGTAGGTCTAAGCCGCAAACAATTTCAAAGATTCGGCATAGCCGAATATAGCACTATAACTTGTTTAGAACTTGTTTTTTACTTACAGCATTTAAATAACAAATGTTCTTTTATATTAAAATTCTATTTTCTTAAAATAAAACATTTAATTTAAAATTTTAACAGCAGAACTGTGTTTTGTGTTTCTTTTTCTTAACATTTTGTTTTTATTCTCTCTTATTATTTGGTTTTCTCATTACATTATGGTTGTATTTTTGTTTTATACAATATTTTTTTTTTTTGTAAATAGTTTCTACAAGTCCAAATAAAAAAAGGATAGAACAAAAATCTTAAAAAATAATACTAAAGCCAATTTAAAGTTCTGCCCACAAATTAAGATTATTAAATAATAATTTATAATTAATATTACACATTTATAAACAAAAGAGAACGAGAAAAAAGTATTGAAAGTTTTTAAAGACAATTTTTTTTTTAATTAAATTATTGAAAATATACAAGAAAAAAATATATAATTATTATTAAGCGGCATTAAAATTATGTTCTCTGGCTTTACTGATTTCTTAAACTATTACTAAATTTTTTTATTTGTTTTTTTTTTTTTTTTTTTTTTGAGAAGGAAGCTTATTTTAGCAAAATAAAGAAAAAGTTGTAGTCGGCATTAGTAATAAAAGATAAATAAATATTAATAGACGCAGCTCGTTCGCTTCAGAAGAAGAGAAATGTATTTATGTTTATATAGTGTAAGGGTGTAAAAATAATTAAATCTAGTCTATTTTAACATTGGAATAGATTTTACGTACAAAAAAACTTGTGCCTATATAACCAACAGTACCGCATATAATACCCAAAGCACCACTAAATAAGGCCATATAACCAAAATAGAAAGCCGTCTGGAATAAACCATACATTCTGAAATAAAGAATATGTTTGTTAGGAAGCTTTCATTCTCAATAATACCAAGGAAAACTTACTTCGTTTTAAAGAAGAAATAGTAAAATGAATAAGCATAAACATAGATAAATGTGGAGGCCGCTGACATAAAACTAGTCCATTGCCATCTATAATCTTCGGCATTTAATAAGAAATATGTGCACACAATAGTAACGCACACAGTAACTATGGTAAGAATCGTAAATACTAGCAACATAAAACCATAGACGTAGTAAATTTTATAAGCCCAGAAAGAAGTAAAGATGAAATACCTAAACAAATTTTAAAAATTTTGTGTAAAAATAAATTTTTTGAACTACTTTTTTAGTTTTTTTTTACTTACATTTCAATGAATATAGAACCAAATGGTAAAATACCACCCAAGAGTATAATAATGGCTGGTTCCATAAACCATTTCTTTTCGGGTATGGGTCGGGGTACAGCATTTACACGGCAGGGATAATCTGGCTGACCATCTAAGTTACGACCTACTACAGTACCCACTAAAGTCAAAGGTAATATAACAAAGAAACATATACATGTTACAGCTACCATGGTGCCAAATGGTATGGCTCGTGAGGCATGATAACCAATGGCTATGAAATTGATAAAGAAAGCAGTACCACAAACAAATACCGGAACCATAAATGCCGATACCAACATTTGTCTAATCCACATGCGTCCTCCCAAACGAGCATATAGAGAGCCGCCGAAATAACCATTGATGGGAGAAGTGGCAGCATAAACGAATATAGCAGTGGACAACATTGAACCACGTCTTTTGGACAAAGATAAGAGAAATTAAAAATTAAATTTTAAGAAAAAATTAATTTCTACTCACTCTGTGTAAAGTTCTCCAACAATGGCGAATATAATTACGCAAAATACTACCGATATCAATTGATAGCCAGCACCAATTAAAGCCGAAAATAAAAGAGTATGTGGTGGTGAACGAAAAACATCACCATGCACTTGTTTCCAACCATACTCATCGCCTAAATCGCGCTCCTTAAGGTTTAATAATCAACTTTATGTAGTACATTATTAATAAAATTCGAAAATATTTAACTTACCATATCATCCATTTCCTCGTCTTTACTATAACGTGCATAATCTTTGCGTAATGTACGCATTAATATCATGGATACTAAGCCCACTAAAAATATGACCATCATAAAACTATTGAAAATACTGAACCAATGAATCTGTAAAAGAAAGCATACAAAATAATTCAATAATTTCACGATATGTACAAAATTTCACTGGAAAATTTTTTGTAACAAATTTGACTTAAAAAAATTTTTAATTAAAATTTTACTATGTATATGAAATTTTTGATAAAAATTTTAGTATGAGAGATTTTGGAAAATTTTTAAACTCCACAATCTTTAACATAATTTCCAGGAAGAAATTATTTGGCGACATTTTTTGAGGGAAGTTCACTATGAAAATTTGCAGATTATGGGGAATTTCTAATAGAAATTGTGGGTCAAAGATGAATTAAGGAAATTTTCTTTTTGGCAAAAATTATCTTGCAAAGTATTTGTCAAAATTTTCTGAAAAAAATTTTATTATATATTATATAATCTTAAAGAAATTTTAAATTTAAATTTCATTTTGCGATAAAAATTGGTGAAAATTCAAGTACTGTCAAGCATTTTAAGAAACATAAAAATCTTAGGGCGCATTTACACGGTGTTTTTTGCAGACACGTCTGTTTTATTCATTCTCTTTTGAACATGCATCCAAAAACATATTGTCCTTTTACGATGTCTTTCCAAATGTTTGTGTTTTCATGTCTTATTGTCTAATATCCACCATATAAAATAAAAACACATGAAAATTCATAAAAACAAACATGAAAAGTTGTTTCGTGTCTGTTTGACAACCCCTTTTCCTCTCTAACCAGATCGCTGTCAAAAAAAAAACGTGCTTGTTAGACATGTCTGAGATGACAACTCCCTCTAACATATTTAAAAACCATAATTATTTCATACTCACCCTATGTTGGAAGAAGTTTGGATCCAAATATTTATCAAAACGATCTTTAAACTCTACAACACTTGGTTTCCAATTTACTTCGTAGGAAAATTTAATTTTGGAACCAGCCACCAAAAGTTCCTTCTTTTCGGTAGTCAAGCTGATATCAACAATTTGTTGACCATTACGGCCAATATCAAATTTCTTATGGGTATAAATATAATATTTGCCATCTTTTTCGTCTTTATCTCCCACTTTGCCCCAGATGGGCAGGCCATCGATATACATTTGATACCAATATTCATTCATGACGGCATATGTAAAGGCCTTAACCTTGTCCTCCGTCAAATCAACCATACAAATAACGGTAGCGGGAACTTCTCCTTACAAATGTAGAGAATATATATATATGTATAGGTATATAAATGTAGAGAATATATATATATATTAAGACATTGATTTAAAAATAAAACTTACGATTAAATTCAATTTCATAACCACTAAACTCCAACTCTACACCCTGTAAAGCTTCACTAAGGGTTTCATGATAATGTGATATACTCGGTTTGGAACCACTGCAAAACGGTAAACTGAAATAGGCATAAGTCTCTTGGCGATTGTGATAAGGCCCCACAGTATTCATCCATAACACCACCTCTTCGCCATCATTGTACTTTAAAGTTTATAAATAGATTTTTTAACGATTGTATTTATTTAAATCTCTTATCATGCTTACTTTGTGATTGTGCTCATCGGCCAAAACTTGATAGTAGCTGCAACTACTGACCATCAGCAGCAATGACACTACAAACATTTTAGCCGCCGAACACATAGCGGCTTTGCTATATAAATAACTTTCGTTTTGTTATATTTATTAGAAATTATTAAATTTGTACTGTTCTAATTTTTATATTTGGATAAAATAGTTCTTTGACGTGGCTTTACGTCAAAGTGACGAGTGCTAACTGCTTCTCTATTGTTGTGTGAATGTCAATAACAAAGTGCTATACTATGTGTTGAAAAAAGATTTGCTATGTTTCAGGGTTATTTTTATTTAATTACACTCTAAGTTTTATTATTTATATTCACTTAAGAAATAATTTTTCTACGAAAGTTTTCTTAAAAACGTAAGATCAAAAATTCTTAAAAAATTTTATTGGTTTATTGAAAAAAATTGATTCGTCTACTGAATATATTTGACATTTCTGCTGCTTCTTATTATAATGTGCTATATTCACAGTAAATTCTTCATTAACAGGCCTGCCATTTCATAAACAAGGAAAAGCGTCGTTGTAAAAACGGATAAGAATGGTAACAAATTAATAAAAATGGTAGCACTGCAGTTAAAAGTTCAAATTTTTCTTGATAGTCTTTTACATATACTTTAAGTCAAAATTTACAAAAATTTAAAGCTAAGACGTAGCCTGCACGCCATTTTTAAGAAATTTACTTTCAAGATGCCATCAAGAAACCAATTAATATATAAAGACTCACGAAAAATTTGCTCACTAAACTTATAATCAGCTGTGTTCTTGAACGCAAATTGCAACGGTCATCTTGAAAGGGAATTTAAAAAGCAAGTTCGTATCAATTTTTTAAGGTATGAGTGCTTGGTAAAACACTGTGAGTGTATTGAAACTATAAAGGCAAAACTTGATCTTGTAACCCTCAAGTAAAACGCTAAAACTTGAACAAAAACTTAAAAATGTGTTGTTTTTCTTTAGATATAACACATAAAAAAATCTTTAGATATAACACATAAAAAAATGGTAGAAATGGCGAAAAAAAAATTTATATACTGGGTGGTGCAAAACTACCGTTAGGATTTGAATGGTTAATAACTTTTTAAATTATTTTATATACATATATAATTTTTATTTCAGAATTTTGTGAAGAAAACTAGGGAAATTTTAAATGGAACAATACACATCAGAACAGCGATCAAAATTTTTTGAATTTTATTTTGAACCTCTTTGACGAACGCATTATTTCGAATTCGTTCACCGGATTTAACAGCGCCAGACTATTTTCTTTGGGGTTATTTGAAAAAAGGGTATTCGTAAATAAGCCAGCGGCCAGAGCTGCCGTTTTGGTTATTTCTAACCAAAATTGGTAAATTTTTTTTCCATTGTGGAGATGTGAATATTTTTTCATTTTGGTAACATTTTTCTAATATATAAAATACGTATGAATATGTTTTTCTTGATTCACTTGCATCACGTACTTCGACTAGAAGGGAATTATTTACGACTTGGAATAATGTGTACTTTGCACTAAGATTTTCTCATTATATGTTTAAAATCAACGGACGTTTTTATACTTTATCGAAAACCAACCAAACACTCCTCTTAAAACAGCTACCACATATTTTTTAAAATTTCTGTTAAGAAAAAAATTGCCAAATGTAATATTTTTATTAGAAACGGCCGCGTTCTGATTTTGAATTCAAATGAAGTTTTAATATAATCAATGGAAATTTTCAATAACTTTTTTTAATTTTTTTAAACTGGTACTTAAAGTAGAAATTGCATAATATCACGCGGAATCGATTTCAAAATATTTTTAATTTATAAAAAAAGCCTTTGACTGTCAGTTATATAATTTTTCCTCATTCAAATTACGTTCTGAAATACGAATTTGTTGATATTCGCCATAATATTAAAAAATGATTCACAAAATATTTCAAATAGAACAAGTTTGAAACAGTAATAAAAAATTATAAATTTAAAATACAATTAACAAACAAGAGAAACAAGCCATAACCATTTTTATAATATTTTAGATACATGTAAATTAGAAAATACTCACAAAAAAATACATTTCGCATATCGCCAACAGTTTCCAGTTTAGCCAAAATAATTGCCATATCGCCAAACGTAAATTTCCATCGCCAAAAGGACTTAAAAATCGAAACCATTTTATTTTATCATTTTTGTTATTTATAACTGCGATGTACAAATTTCGTTTATTGTAAAGGACATATTCAAAAAAATTTAATTTATTAACTTTCAATATGTATACGGAATTTTGTATGGAAATTGGACGGGCTTAAAAATATTTTTTTATGATAATAAAAAATTTTTATTTAAGTTTCTCGTTATTTTTTTTAATATGTACAAAAATAAAATTTCTTGTTTTATTTTCTTAATTTGTAATTAAAGTGCTGCTTTTATAACACAAGTGATGAAACGTGTAGTAGAATGTAAATTTTACTACACGTTCAATCACTTGTGTTGTGAAAACAGCACATAAGATTTCCTATTGAGTGCAAATAATCTTTGTCTTACAATGCAACTTAAAATAAATATTAATGTTTTTCTCAATTAACAAAAGGCATTTATAATTTGGTTACATTTTTTCACATTTGGTAAATTTTTCAAAAATGTTATTAGTCGTGGCAGCATGCCAGCGACCCTACCACAGCTCAAACAAAACATTCGCAATGAAATTCAAGTAATAACACCTGAAATTTTACGAAAGAAAAGTTATGCAAAATGTACTGGAAAGAGCACGAATGTGCAAAGCCGAAAATAATTTTTCATACTTAAGCCAATATGTACGATATGTACTAAATTGGTTTTTCCTTAACCCGACCTTACCGCTGACATCTACAAACCAAGAGTTGTGCAAGAGACTTGCGCAAGTAACTTGTGGAGTCTGAAAGGGGTCATACTCGGGTCTGTTCTAGGTTTCGACTCGTTTTGAAAACGCAAAAATTTTTGAATCTGCATAATTCATAAATTGGTGTTCTCAAATCCGCATGTTTTTGTGTATTCGAAGTTTGTGTTCGAAAAAAAAATCTAAATGTCAAAAACAAAAAAAAACAGCTTTTTATCAGCTGTTCAAAAAAAATATAATTTGTTTTAATTGTATAAAAAATTATTCCTAAAAAATAAAATTTTGTCATTAAAATGCCTGGAGCTTTTGTTTTATATTATATACAATTGGGGAGACAAGAAAATAATGTTCAAAGAAATCGTTAAAAAAAATAATGTTTAAATCCATGTTTGTTTTTTACACAAGTGAGCTTAATAAAAACAACTTAAATTTTTGGATATGGTAAAAATTTTATTTTTATTAATATTTGTGTAGGAATATATATATTTTTTTTTATTAAATTGAATATATTTTTATATTTTTTGTCTTATTGACATGCTTTATTTTTTATAACTTAGGCCTTATGTCTAAATAATACGAAATATTTTTGGACATGTCTCAGAAACACGTTAGTTTTGTTTGTTGACGATTGGGTTAGAGAAGAAAGAAGGGTTGTCAAACGGTCTCGAAATAAGTTTTCATGTTTGTGAATATAAGTTTTCATATTTGTTAATATGTATATAAAGAAGATTAGACATGAAAGCAGACATGTTTGGAAAAACATCGTAAAAATGCAAGGTTTTTGGTAACATGTTAAAAAGAGAATGAATAAAACAGAAATGTCTTAAAAGACATCGTATAAATTTCACCATTTTCTTTAAAACATGCTTCAAAAAACCTTTTGCCTTTTCACAATGTCTTCCCAAACATGTCTGTTTTCATGTCTAATTGTTTAATATATGAGGAGTCGCAGAACAAAACGTGCCCGACTTTATTTCAAAATGTTGGGAAATCCAAGATTATTTTTTTCATACGATTATTATGAAACATAAAACCAAAAAATATAACAAGTCCCTCCCTTTTCATAAAATGAATCAGACCACAATACGGCGCAAAAATAAATGTTAAGTAGGTACGAATTTAAAGGACTTTTATAGCCTATTTCCGATGTGCGAAAGAATTCTTTCTTTTGCATAACTACATTGAACACAAAAACAAATTTTTAGACTTTGTTTTTGTTTTCAATGTAGTTATGCGAACGAAAGAATTCTTTCGCACATTGGAAATAGGCTATTAATTTAAAAAAAGCTCGTTTTTTAAATAAAAGTTAAAAAAATACGTTTTGTTAAAAGAACGTTTTGGTATGCATAATTTTTTTACATTATATTCACCCCACAATATTTGAGAGGGTATTATGCATTTGTTCTGATGTAGCGCATCTTAAAATGTTGGTGTAGACCCAAAAACTACGTTTTGCTCTACATCAATTTTTTAAATATCAAATTTTTTTTTATCAGAATAATTTCGCAAAGAATATTTTTTCCAATAGAACTTATTAATGCAGACACCAAAAAAAGATTTTCTAAAAAAATACAAAAAGGCACGTTTTGTTCTGCGACTCCTCATATGTACATACATATTAAAGAAGCATGAAAACTTATAGGGGGACTTTATACGATATCTTTTTGACTCCCGGGGAATTTTTATATATAATTGGGTTGATTTATACCCGGTTTTAAAAAAGGGGTTTCAGAAAATATAAAAGGGTAATGAGGCCAAAAAAAGCATCAAAATGGCAACACAGTTTAATAGTCGTAAATTTATAACGGTAAATAGCAGTTGCAAAGTTGACAAATGTCAATACATGAACATTTTCGTTAATTTAACATAAAAAAGTTTAAATGTGTAAAATTTTCTAATGATTTAAAAAGTTAAGTTCCAAAGTGTAAAAACTATTTAAATTAAAAAAAAATCATGTCTTCTTTAAGTGACCACCAACAACAGCAACAGACTGCCAAATCTACTGAATCTATGAAATCCTCCCGAGTTCCTTATATACATTGGGTACATTGCAATCTTTGCTATGAACAGTATATGAAAAAATTGCGCCAATTTTATTTATTGGCTTGTGACCATGTGTGCTGTGAAGGTTGTATACAAAATATTAGCGAAACGACTATTAATGGTCCTCAAACTTATAAATGTCCCTTGTGTGGTAGACAAGCACGTGCCTGCAAGTTAGGAAATGAGATGCCCTCACATCTCAAAGAACTTTTTCATCCAGAGCCCTATGTAGATGGTTTAAATACTTATAGAGTCATGGTGTTTCAGGAAAAACATCGACGGCGTTTTATGGATTATTTAGACAGGCAGGTGAGGGGTTCGGAATACTACAACTTAAGGCGAATTCATTTTTCAGGTAGCGTTGACAGCACAGCAGGGCTACTTAAGGCCGGTATTCACTATCCTACATAATCGTACGATTCATTCACACGAAAATCTGACGGAATTCTATCCGACATAAAAAAATGTCGGATAGAAATCTGCTGTCAATGCCACACCATCCCACAAAAAAAGATGCAAACTCAAATGACTCAGCTACTTTTCAAGAAAATGCAACTCTGATCGCATAGAATCTATCATTTTATGAAAATTTTCATAAATATTTGCAAGTCGGACAGACTGTCAAAAAAATCTGTCACTCAATTCATTTTTAAGCCACACTGTCATACATTGTGAGCACACACGATTTTTTTGACATATCGTGCGACTAAATAGGATAGTGAATACCGGCCTTTACTTTCGTCTCAGAGAGAGGAATGTCAAAAGTTGCTTGTGTTTTTGACATATCGTCCAAAGAAAGCAACAATTAAAATGCAATGTTTTGTTTTTGGTGTTGTACTTGTTTAGTATAGCCACCACCGTTTACATGAATTCGCCTTGCTACAACTTAAAGGGGACTGCACACGGTCAAGCATTTCTCATCAAGCGCTATAGTAGTTTTAGTGAAGAGGTGTTTGTATGTGCGACACCATCGATGCCGGATGGAAAATCAAAAAATTTAGATGTGACGGCGAGTATTACGTGCAGCACACGTATACGAGTAAATTCGCCTGCATGGCAAGCATTTTGACCGTGTACATACCCCATTTAAGGGCATAATAAACCACAAAAATTGCTTAGCAAACATGCAGTTTATTTTTGATTTTGTTTGCCAATAAACAACACAATCATATTTCGTACAAACATAAATTTTTCAGTTTTGTTTTCAATGAGTGCAGATGACAATTGTGCTGCGGCAATTGGCTTGCTATTTGTTTAAAACGGTGACGAAATATAAAAGAAAGAAAATGAATTTTTAAAGTAATTAGTGCTCTTAACAACGAGCTCTTTTGGGGCAAAAAATGCTGCTAAAAAATTTGAATTTACGGCTGGCAATGATTACTTTTTCTTCTACGTCACTCTGCAAAGTTTTCGCTGAAATGATTACTTTTTGCACTAGATATCACAAAATGTTTGACAAATATCCAACATGTCTGCCAAATATTAAAAGTTTTTAATATTTCTACTAACATTGCTTAAAATTTTTGTCCAAACAGCAAACAGCGCAATTAACAACACAAAATATTTGAACAATCGTAAAATTTGACATGTTTGACAAGCTATTTGTGTGGTTTGTTATAGACGAATATATATGTATGGGGTTTATTATATAGAATATATAGGCGAATTTAAAAGGTAGGTACAACTCGTCAGCCGTTCATCAGCTGGCTCAACGGGGAATTCATAACACAATTCACAAACGTCAAAAAATACTTTTGTTTATGTTTTGCGCGAAAATAACCGAAAAAATTTCAGAGAAAAACGATTGCATTGGTCAGCTGTTTTTGACAACAAGCAATTAAATTGCAAAAACAAAATACATGTAGCTTTTTCTAGTTGTAGAGTTGAACTTACCTTTTTCAATTCGCCCTGTACAGTCGTTAAACTCACAGAGTACTACACAGACCTGAAAAAGAGACGTGCGGAAAAGCTCAAATCAGTTGCGAAGGCAGCTTTCGAAGAAAAGACAGAAAGCATTTTTTGGTAGTGAAGTGGCAATGTATAAAAACAGGCCAGAAAATGCATTACATTCTGCTGGTGTCTAATAATTGTAAATTTTTCTGTACATACAATATACTTCATTGCTATTAGCTAAGGTAAAATGTAACAGGAAGGTAAAAGATAATAGTCTGGTAATGTATAGTCATTCTTCATTTTCTAAGCCATTTTAGAAACTTATGCATTTTCATCACACCAGAGTCGTATTTTAACAGTATATATTGAAAATGGGAACATTTGTATAAAATTACAAAAACAAGCAGAATCAACTCAGGAAATGTTCGTTGTTTTTGTAAATATTGTAAAACTGCAACCATCTTCTTTTTTGTTATTAAATAAAATAAAAATCTGTTGGTAAGTATTTTTCATGTTTACACGAATGGTTTAAGTAAAATAAAAGCAGAGTGAGGCTTTTATTTTACTTAAACCATTCGTGTAAACATGAAAAATACTTACCAACAGATTTTTATTTTTTTATTTTAAACACAGAGAATTTCATAATATTTTGATTCCACAAAGTCGTAATACATTGTATTACCGTGTAAGCTAGCCTTTACTGGTGTTGTGGTAAACTTAAAAGGCTATTATTACAACAGTTGTGGAAATAAATCTCAATTAAATAAATTTGTATTCATTGTATTGCGGCATAACAGATGGTACTAAGGTCTATCCACTAGGTCTGCGCAAGGAGCCAGATGTTTATTTGGTTTATTCCTCAACGATGTCAAAAGTTTTTTTTTTACATTTTGCTTATACATGTAAATTTTTGCTTACGTTTTTTGTTTTTTGCCACACATACATGCATACAAAACACGTTTTTCCTTTTGTTTTCCCTATGTAGTAGTAAGATTTTGACAACCGTGAGGAAATTTACACAAACAAAATGCCTGTTGTTTTTTGTACTGTTGTATTGTTGTAGCGGTAAGCAGACCTATTGGATAGGCCTTGGATGGTTCAAAGAGAAATGCAATAAGGGCAGCTTTCGTAGAAAGAGACATAAAAACGCACTATATTCCGTCTCGTGACAGCTCTGTACAGTACTCTGTGGTAAAAGTTCTCTGGGTGGGAAAGCATCTTGTCCGTCATTGCCATTATTTTTTAAGGACAATCCGGCCATCTCTGTTTGTCTGCTTTCAAGCGTTTGGTGTGTCGACGGGATTGGTTAACGGCTTGGGATCGCATAACTATTACAGTTTTTTAGGGTTCGACATTGGACATTTTTTCTAGCCCAGCGTTTTGCATTGAGCAAAAATACGTTTTTTGTATAAAAATTGTCTGACTTTGGAAGTTTCGGCTTTCGTGAAGGTGGCTCACCGGAGTATTTCAACCTGGCAAATTTACCTTTTGTCGGACCTTTTAAATTCATAATTGTATTATAAAAATGATTTTAAAATTTTGGTCAAGGGATTGATGTGAAGTTTTTTTTATTTATCACTTTACTGTTTCGTAAATGGAATTTAAAAATTTTTCTTGAGTCAATAAATCTGCTTAAATGAGCATATATTTGAAATTTCAACATCTTGGGTTAAATATTTTATTTAACGGTGTTTAATTTGAATCTTAAATCCATAATCTATTTTTAAACAAAATTAACAAGCAAAACGTCCTTTTTCCAGTTTACTGCTATACAAGAGCGTAAGAAGGAAGTGATTCGGATTAAAGCTCAAGCCAAGAAAAATTATCAAGAATTGGAAGAATTGAAGGTAGAACGTAAACATTTGGAAAAGCGTGTGATTGCAATAAAATATCAACGCAATGAATTGGAAGAAAAAAGGTGAGTTTTTAATTTGTAAAATAATATTTTGAAAAAAAACAACATTCTTTATATTTACATCAGAAATTTTGTAAGTTAACTGCCAGGCCCACAATGTCGACAAGAACGTTTCTTTCGAATTTTTATATTGAAAACAATAATAAAAAACTGAAATTTGTTTTTGTTTTCAATATAAATATTCGAAAGAAATGTTCTTGTCGACATTGTGGGCCAGGCAGTAAATTTAAACTTTGAATTATTTGGTTAAACTAATTTTTAATTTTTCAAAAATAGGGCCTTGTTAACATCAAAACTAACTATATTATTAAAAATATGTTTCTTTAAAGCTAACATAAAAAATCCTAAAACTAATGGCAAGGGTTATTTTCTACATTCCTTCTCAATGCACTCATGCGTAGATAACGGGCCTGTTCGTAAATGCATTACTGCGCTGCATCTGATGCCCATACAATTTGTATGACGCATCCCTAAATAGCGCGGCGTCAACGCTTTGCAATTGGAAAATACAATTTTGACAGTGCGTTTAATAGTGAAATTGGCGGCTTTCGTTGATAAATAATGTCAATTTAGCTATTTTTTGGTCAATATAGCGGGGTTTCCCCAATTCTTTATTTTTATTATGTGAGATTTTTTAAACAATGAAGTTTACACTACCGTTCATAACACAACGTTGACGCTCTTGTTAAAGTATTTCACATCAGCGTAAAAGCTAAGCGGATATGAATTACTTTAACAAGAGCCTTCCGCTCTTGTTAAGGTACGACTGTTAGAAAATTTAACTAATAAATTTAAAACATGTTAAGTTCTGAACTGTTTGCCGGAGATGCTGATAAGGTCATCAAATCACTAAAGGCTAGTTTACACGGTAATACAATGTATTATGACTTTGTAGGATCAAAATATTAGGAAATTCTCCGTGTTTAAAATAAAAAAAAAATAAAAATCTGTTGCAAGTATTTTTCATGTTTACACGGTGGTATAAGTAAAATAAAAGCAAATATACGAAACAGCTGAGTTAATAACAAACAAGCAGATTGTTACAGTTTTACAATATTTACAATCAAGGCGAATTCAATTACAGGTGGTGTCGAAACTACAACAATCCAAAAACAACAGAAACAACATAGGGTTTTTTGCATTGCATTGTTAGTGTTTACGGTCCAAAATGTCAACCATTCCTAACAAAACACTACCAAATCAAAACAAATTGGCTCGAACTGTCAAAATCAGATGGCGTTTCGACACCACCTGTAGTTGAATTCGCCTTGATTTACAATAATAACATGAAAATCGTCTGAGTTGGTTTTAGTTGTTTTTGTAATTGTATAAAAATGTTACCACCTTCAATATATTCAGTGATGAGAATACATAAGTTTCTAAAATGGTTTAGAAAATGAACATTTACCGACCGCTTGTCAAATTTTGTATCCGTATTCTCTCTTACTCAATGCATTTCGCTTTTACATGATAAGAATTTTCTCATTCTACATAATTTTTCCACATGGCGTAATACATTGTATTACCGTGTAAACTAGCCCTAATATGCTGTTACTGTTCTTTGTCCAACCAGGGTAATTAAGAAACCTTTACGACAATTTCATTTAGCTCCATCGCAGTAGCAGATTTGGAGTGCCTGTCGTGGATTGTATTTTAACCTTCCACTGTTATACTTCAATGCGTGTTATGCATCTCAAATCTCTGATTTATTGTATATCACACTTTTTACGTTTCTTCCCATAAACTCTCAATGTTACATGTATTTTTAGAAATATTTCATTTGAAAGATCTGCACTACCTTTCATGCAATATGAATTTTGGATTATATACATGCAAGAGTTTGGCTTCGCCTTTGAACAAATCATTATCACTTTATCATAAATGATCTAATAGTTATACAAAAAAATATAAATTAATTATAATTTTGTTTACAAGTTTTCTTAAATCTTCGAAAAAGGACATTTTTGAACTGAGCTTGTCCTTATTATGAATTGGACCATATTTGGCCGAAACGTTAACGTTGTTTAAGGTAATTAGTGTACAATATTGCATAATGGTAGAACATTTTTTTCTTTTGTTATGACATTATTAATGTTCAGGATATATGGGAAGGACCCGAATCCTTGCTCTGAAATTTTCCATATTTGCAATTAAGCTATCTTTCATCAAGTCAAACAAGTGTGCCAAATTTCATAACTCTACGACAACTCCTTCTATTTTTGACCGCTAGTTATATGAAAACACGACACTGTGCGGCCTTTACAGCTAAATGTTTACTACCCGTCTCCACTATCCATCAACTAGGTAAGAACATCATGTCGCACATGAAGTCTACTCGTGTAGACTGTTCCTGTTTATGTTTCGTCCATGTGCTGCCATCGTTGGCTAAACATATGTCTTAGAAACCTTGTTCGCCATGATGGTCGCCTTACAATGCCGTTTTCTGTCTACAACCAAACTTACAACAATAAAAATTGTGGTAAATCAGAACATGAACACCAAAACGTATTCGCCACATACAAGAACATGAACAAATTAATACCGTTGCTCTGCCGGCGTTATGTTCATGTCTTGTTCAAATCGATAGCGCATGGAGATGTGGAGTTACTAAACGAATAAGATATAGCAAGAACATGACTGGGTCCAATTTTGCTTTTCGTGAATGGACCCAAGTGGTCGATGTAGACGGGTTGAAACGGAATCGGATCAATTTCACTAAAGTGTAAACAGACTTCGGACTTCCCACTTCGGGCTTTGTTGTAGCAGCAGGATGTACAACTGAGAATGTACTCTTTGGTGTATTTTCTTACTTTCGGGAACCAAAATTGTTGTCGAATTCGCTGAACTGTTTTTTCTAAACCAAAGTGCCCCATATCATCATTTGAGTACTTTACAATTCTTCATCGGATATCCTTTGGAACGATTAGTCTAAAATTCATGACAGTAATCGCTTTAATTTGTTTTTCTTGATCTTATTTACGTACTCCTCACAAGACAGTAATAAGGTTAAGTAGGTTTTCATCCCTGAGTTGCATGGATACTACCCAATCATCTACGGTACCCTACATTATAAAAGTGGCAGGTTCGGTTGTTTCTGGCCGGTATCGGGGGCTCTGCTCAATGCATCCACGTGAGCCATACGAGTACCTTGAATTAGCGTAAAATTGTAGTCTTATAGGCGATTTTTGGTTTCAGCTCTTTGTTAGCTTTGATTTGGGCAAAAGCACTAAAATCAGTCATCAAACGAAACGGCTTACCAGACCCAAACGGCTGGCATCAGTGTGGACTTCATGTTGAGCATCACTATTGTATATTGGGTTAGGTTAGGTTAAGAAGGGAAATGCGCCCAAGGGCGCACATCCACTCGGAGACCAATGAGGTCCATTGTGAAGCCCTTCAGTACAGGCGAAAAGAGGAAAAGAAGAGAAAAAGAGAAGTAAAGAAGAAATGTAGAAAAAAGAACTACCACGTAGGACAAATCCCCCCTATAGTCCCCCCAACAGAAACATCCGTCCTATTTCCCTGACAAACCCCAGTAGATCAGTTGGATTACATCCAGCGATACACCCCAGTTCGTCGTGAAATCTAGCCCCTAGCCATTTCTGCCTGGGGCCCTGCATCCTAGGACAGTGGGACAGTACATGCTCAACCGTCTCTAGCTCCTCAGCATCCCCGCACAGCCTGCAGAAGTCTGGTATCGCAATGGCCTATTTACCCCATAAAAGCCCTAACAGAACAATGCCGTCAGGAACGCTATAAGGGTCCTGAGACTACTCCTATCCAGTCCTAATAGAACCCTGGTTGCCCCTGCGTCTAATCCGGCCAACATGAGCTCCCTCAGAGCATTCCTACACCGTGCAACCAGGCACGATCGCACCGTATAATTTGACGACAATGCTCTTAGCGCAGCCTGACTATCGACGCAGATTGTCACCACAGATCCCCCTACGATGTGACCTAGTATCACTTCCGTCGCCCTCCAGATCGCTAGGATCTCAGCCTGGAAGACACTGCACTCATCCGGGAGTCTGAATGACCTTTTCACGTCAGTGTCAGCAATAAAAACAGCCCCAGTGCCAGTGTCCATCTTGGACCCGTCCGTATAAACTGCCCACCCCTCAAACAGTCCGCTGGATCCACGCCAAACTTCTCTATCCGGGAAACTTGTTAAGTCTAGGAATCTCCTTACCTCGGTTACATTGGACGGTGGAAGGAAATTTTTGATGGCGCGAATCGTATGTTCGCCTGGGCGAATACCGTTTTTGTCGATGACATGTCCCAAATGGGAGATCTTCGTTGCGGAGCGTTAGACCACCTTCGCCTAAGATATTAAGAAATCTATCAAGGCGTGACAGACCATCTTCTATTGTTCTGCTCGGGATGGCATATCGTCCAAATAAGCTAAGATTTTACCTCGACCCATTTTTTAAACTAGCTTGCTCATGACTGATTGGAAAACTGCTGGGGCATACGATTATATTCGAAATGTCAGTCATGAGTAACAAATGCGGTAAACTTCTTGGAATCTTCGTGAACTTCGATCTGATGGTATACCATTCGCAAATCTACTGTTGTAAAATACCTATTGGCCAGCTGTGCGATTTGTTCATCCATTACCGGCATTGGATATGGTGTTTTAGACGTAATCGAATTTAGTTGACGGTAGTCAACACACATGCGTTGTTCACCGTTACTTTTGGCTACCAGTACAACGGCAGAGGTATACGGCGAATCAGACGAACGAGTAATTTCATGTTTTAATAAATCATCTATTATTTCCGATAAAATTGAATGTTTTGCAAACGGAACTCTATACGGCTTTATTTGAACAGGGGTGCTGGATGTAAGACAAATCTACAGTTTGATTACATTTACCACATTTACCAAGGTCGGACGTATTTTCAGCAAAACACTTACGATGTTTCACAAGCAAAGCTTGACAGTAGAGTCATACGATTTACGCATTAAGGCCCGTTTACTACTAGGGTCTACAAATGCAACGGTTTCGCTTCCGTAGACACTTACGTTCTTAATAATCTCATCGTTGTTGGACGTAGCTGGAACAGTTGCACCCGAACTTTGATTTTATTCACGGCTGCTTTTGCTGATTCCTTTTCAGGGCATTTGTCGGTTGTGTGTGTGATACGTTTACAATTGTTACAGCGTGGTTTTCGCTGCGGCTCAGGACACTTGGCAGAAGAGTGGCGCAACTTAAAACAATTGTAACACTTCGCAGCTCGATTATCATTTTTGGTTTCAGACGATTTCTGATTCGGTGTTGCTGTGGTTGCTGGAGCGGAAACATTTAACATTTTCTTAAACGGGTTACTTGTACTCCTTATAACTACAATAGTTGATTATATCATTTAGCAGGTCGTTGCACGTTTGGTAGTCGTTCGATATCTTTCTTTTAAGATCTAAATCGTTTATGCCATTTATTATATGGCGCATTGTTGCGGATTCGGGCAGACAGGCTTTCGAACCAATGGTAACCATTTTATAAAAGTAATCCCGTGTTGTTTCATCATTAGGATTTGCCATTTTTATATGCACTTCGGTAATATTCGTAGTAACAGGAAAATCAGCGATAAATTTGGAACAAAAATCTGCCCACGTAAGAAAAACTTCTTCCACTGCATCGACCCAATATTTTTTTTGTAATATGTAATTTTTGGTGAAAGGCAAACAAGACGATTTGGTCACACCATTTGTAGGCCTGTTTGCGACTATTGAA
This sequence comes from Pollenia amentaria, assembly GCA_943735925.1. Classification (NCBI taxonomy): domain Eukaryota; kingdom Metazoa; phylum Arthropoda; class Insecta; order Diptera; family Polleniidae; genus Pollenia; species Pollenia amentaria. Next base: position 200,946,069 of record OX031009.1, on the reverse strand, counting down.
TCGTCTAATGAATTGATGTGCATTTAGAAACGTTTCTAACGATGGATTTCACGGACGTTGTTGTACGGGTTATAAGTTGTGTGCTGGATTTGCGGTACACATGCATTAGTTAAATGATACGATTGTGGTATAAAACCGCTGGTTGAATTGAATTATTGTTTAAAAAAAAATTCAGAAATTTTGTCACGGTTCAAATTATAGAATTAATTCAAGTTTTGTTTTAAAAATGATTAAAGCTTTTTATGTTATTAATATGCAATTTTTGATTAAAAAGTAAATGTACTGTTTTTAGTTCAATTGTACTGATATTTTTTTTTCTTATGTACTGATTTCTCTGATTTGAAAACTGGCAACCCTAAAGCTGATAGACAATTATTTCGCGCAAATAATGGTCTACGTAGTTGTTACCTTTTTCCAATTTTGTTTTCCCTAAGAAACTTTTAATGTGAATACCTTTAATATTTGTTAAAATATTTAAGCATTAATCATGGCCCAATTAGTAGGTCTGCTCGAAACTACAACAATGCAACAATAGAAAAAACAACACGCATTTTCTTTGTGTAAATTATGTTAAAGATGTCAAAACCAATTGCTACAAAAACAATTGCACGAAAAAAATACAACTCTACAAAAAATCAGGAGGCGGTTCGAGCAGACTTACTTATCGGGCCATGGCATTAATAAATACATACATAAGGTGAGTTGAATTATTATTTTCGTTTTGTAAACAAAAACATGAAGCAGGTGGTTGAATAATTCATGCTAGTAAAAATTTTACTATCAGAAATTTTTTAACAAATTTTTTGTCTCTCAAATTTGTACGTTTTTTTTGTACTCTCTCATTGCAAGTTTTTCGAGTACGTGAACCCTTACTAGTAACAATTTCAATTTTCTGTAAACGAACACGCCTATTATGACACATTATTTGCTAAATTGTTTTAGTGTTTTTTTTTCGTTTTTATAAAATTTGAAAATATATATTAAAATAAATTTTAATGAGTTGAAAATTTCTTCTACTTTTCTTTTTAGAAAATCTAATAGATCAAATTCATCTGACACATCAAGTCATTCTTCAAGCTCTAAGAAAAAACTACCCAAAATTCCTGCTACAAACATTACAAGCAGCGGCATAACTTCATTTTCTCATCACTCCAGCAACCATTCGTTTATATTGTAAAATAAAATATTAAAAAATGTTTAATAGTTTAATTTTTTACTTTCTCGTTTTTAATTACATACTTCTTTTTAATGAATTAATTAAATGTTTCTTTTCAAGTAAATTTTTTTTATTTAAAACTACTTAAAACTTTTTTAAAGTGTTTATAATCAGCGTGTAAGTTTGTTTTGCTCTCTTCTATATAACTATAGACAGTTAAATTAAATACATAAAAAATAATAAGAATTAATATAAAACTAAAAACTAAATTTTAATTCAATAATAACTTATAAAATTTTGTTTCGGTTTTTAATTATTTCGTACATGGTTTGTTTTACAGTATAAGTTTAGAAAAAAAAAAATATTTCATTAGGCTTTTTCAAATTTTTAATTAGAAAAAAAAAATTAAATAAAATTCAATTTGTAAAAAAAAACTAAAAACAATTAATTACAGTACGAATGACAAAGAATATTTATTTTTTAACTTTTTTAAGAAAAACATATTCTACATTTAAATAATGTAGCTTGCTATTTAGTGATTATATTAGTGAAAAGAAATAATACTAAACATATGACACCAATTTCAAGTTAAAAAAACTAGAAAATATTGATTCGGAAAAAAGGAAAAATAAAATATTTAAAAATTATTAATTAATTAAAATAGTGTATTTGATACTAGTGTCCCTTCAACTAAAAAAAATAATAATAATTCATGGTAGTTTGTTTATTTTCAAATATAATTATTTAAGAAGATAATTTAATACAAAAGAATTTGGTTTATAACAATCAATCTTATACACTTTGTCTTTGTATGTGTACAAAATTAATTTTAAGATTTTTTAATAATTTTATTTTATAGATCCACTTGACCATTTCATTTCTTCTTTTCTGAACTGAAACTGAAAAATCCCACATTTAAAATTCATTATAAGATGATTTGAAAATTTTCGAAATTAACCTGAAAAATTAATTTAATTTGCTATTTTTTATAGTTAAAAGATAAAACCTTATTTTCAAATATTCTTTTCTGAATAAAATAAAAATTTTCAATCGCTTTTTTTGAAATCGCATTGTAAAATTGTTTTAGTTTTTTCTAAATTACTAAAGAATATGGTACAAAATTTGATTCAAAGAAAAAAAAAAAAAAAAAAAAAAAAAAAAAGAAAAAACGAAAACTACTCAAATTCAGTTGAACGAACAAGTCTGCATGTGTAATGGACTTATGAAGGTTGCATTTGCTTTTTTAGTTACTTAAATCTTTGTTTAAATCAATTAACAGTCTTTTTTACATTATACGGCGCTATCATGGCCTGGGGACTAGCAGCAACCACACTACTACTACCAATAGGCGGAGGAAGAGGTGGCGGGGCATTGTGCTGATTATGATGATGTAGCTGTGGGTGCAAATGGGCATGTGGATGAGAATGAGGCGGATGGTGATGGTGGTGCTGCTGATTATGCATTAAATGTTCCTTGTCTTTTGCAAGCATTGGTGGGGGCGGATGTCTAGTGTGATTTGGAGCTGGGCCCATGAAAAAGCCTGGATTCATATTACGTTGCCCGTAGCCCTGAAACACAGGCGGTGGTGTTTGAATTGTCCCGTAAGGGGATCCACCACTAACTGGACTATAATTGGCATCTGGGGGCATACCTGGAGGCATTAAATTTGGTGGCGGCATATTATATTGTGGATGTCGGATGCCTCCTACCATGCCAGGTGGTAAAGTTGCCATGTTAGGTGGTGGCGCTTGCATATGGTGAGGTACGGCTGCTCTAGTCAAAGGTGAAGGTGGCAAACGCATGAAATTATTAATACGCATTCCCCCAAATCCTATAGGAGAGGGAGGATGACGTATGGCAGGTGCATGTAAAGGAGACATTTGTGGCGAAGTTTGGGTTGGTGTGAAATGTGTAACACCTGGCTTGGGTTGATTAAGCGAAGGTAAGGATGATTGTTGTGTATTAGGGCTTTCTCGTTTTGCTTCAGCCATTATTTTGGGAGAACTTGTAACATTTTCATTTCGACTAACACGATTAAAAGCTGCCAAAGTAGTTAATTCTTTTTTGGTGGTGGGTCCTCCACTGGGTAAATTAAGATTAGGTGATTGATTAGGAGCAGTGCTCGTTGAACCTCCAGCTCCACTTCCAGAACCCGTTGAGGCACCAGTTGCTCCTGGTGGTACACATTTGGGATTTAAAAGACGTGGTGGTATTGGTTTTTCCAATTGAGACACATACATTGAATGTACAACTGAATCGAAATGGAAATATACCAAAGGTACTGGAGTTGGTGGTCTTAAATAGATCGGCTGTTCAAGATTTGTTGGTGGTGCGCTGTTAGGTGGTGGGGGCGGTGGCAGATTTTCTAAAGCTACATCTATTTTTGGTTTTTGATGTATAACTTTTAATTCTACCAATTCTCGAGCAGCGGGCACATCAATGCCTCGTTTTTTACGAAGACGATAAATTTTTCTTCTTATTTTGTGTTCGATAAGTTTACGATCTTCATCATCGCTATCGCGACTGGGATAAATGCCATCTTCAAAGTACACCTTTTTCTTTTCAATTTTTCTATAATAAATAAAAACATTTCAAAATAATGTAAAACTTAATAAAAAGAAAACCAATCGCACTTGATGAACAAGAGGGTATTAACTCAACATTTTCCTTTTTCACTTTTTGGAAAAAATCGACACGTAATATTCATATCTACCCGCTGTAAAAATATCGTGCTATTTTGTCTACTTGTTAGTAATAAAACGGTTTGTTTAAAATTTTTTTCCATATGCCTTTAAAATATAATTAAAGAGTTTTGCAACTACTTAAAATTTTTAAATTTGAAGTTAATACGCTCTGTTTGATCAAGTGCGAAATTTACTTACTCTGTTTTCTCCGGTGTCCCGGAACATTTTAAAATGCTTCTCATTACACTTTCTCCACCACGATTCAATCTCATTACTGCGGACTTTACATGCCTATTATTGACTTCATCTTTCCAGGAAATTGTGGCAATTTTATCGATATGACTTTTTATTGTTTCGGCGAGAACTGGTGAAGTTTTTGTTTTACTTTCCAGTTGAGGAGATTGAGCAGTTTCCGCATTTGACGGTACAATTTCCAGAACATTTCCCTTTTGAACTGCTACCGATGCTTTGGGCAATTCTTTGAGTACCGGATTGATGGGTTGATGTCCCACATTGAAATCATTGTAAAAGAAATTATTCGGTGGCAATGGCGATGAAGGACCAGATATACCACTATTAATAGTAGGTATATTTGAATATGTAGGGGGATGTTGCTGTTGTAGATGGGTCTGCAAAGAAGCCTGTTGTGTGGAATGCTGCATGCCATGGACATTAGGCGGCAGTATTGCATTATGACCTTCATGTATTGGAGGCATCATGGGTACATAAGGATTTTGATAATAACCCATATTATTAGCTGGGTTTGCCATTGGTTGCGGTGGTATTGACATATAAGCCGCCCCACCATATTGAGCATAATTTGTGTAACCGTCATAGCCGGCTGGAGGGGTTTCTCCCCCACCTCCAGGTCCATTTAGTACAATATTTATACGTGCATCCAGAGATATGCGATTTGGAGAAACATTATAGTAATATGGGGAAGCTTGTGACGAAACACCACCCGCCATGGTGTCTGGTACATAGTATTGGGTTTGTGGTGACATGGATGAATGCCTCTCGAAGCTGTTATCACGTCTGTATCTATGATCATCATATCTATGAGAGAGTGGAGAATCGGGTGATCTGGGTGAGAGAGGGGACCTTGGGGATAAAGGTGATCTGGGAGACCTCGGAGAACGTGGTGATCTTGGTCTTCGTGGTGAAGGAGGTGATCTTGAACGTCTTGTTGATGAGCTAGGAGAGTTCGAAGGTGACATGCTACGTCGCATGGGTGGTGAGGGTGGTTTAAATGGCAGTGGAGACCTTGAATATGGATCTTGGCTATAGGAACGTCTTCTAGGTGGTGGAGTTCTGGGTGATCTTGGTCTTTGTTGTGGTGATCTCGGCGATCTTGAGCGTGAACTTCTGTGACGTCCAAACTTTTTGTAATGACTCTGCAAATCTTGTGTTCCACGTTTTCTGCGAAAAGGACTGCTTTCTTTGCCTCGCCTATTGCCAAATTGTCTTAATGGACTGCGACTTCGTGAACGTGACCTTCTATTCGAAACACGAAACCTGCCTACGGGTGCCCCTCTACGTGGTGGGGTACCGTGACGTACAACCAAACCCCTGCGTGGCGGACTTATTGACAGTGATCTACCACGTCCTCTACGCTGGGGACTTGAGCGATTTCTCGAAGAAGAACGGCGATTGCGATCCCTGTAATTAGGAGATCTTTGCCTTTCACGACTACCACCATAAACAGGTGAACGTCTATTACGGTGGGAATCTCTTGATCTGGATTCTTTAGACTCTTTAGATTCCATCATTGGCTTAACAATCGCAACCTCTTTGGCAGGTTTAACTAGTTTTTCCGTAAAGTCAATTTCATCTTTATCATCCGACACTTTCTTTTCAGTTTCTTCCGTCAAAGAGACGTTAAATATGGCCGGTTTGGAGGGTAACTTTAAGGGGGATATTGTTAGCTTAATAGCTTCACGGTTAGCATCAAAGATTTTATTCGGCTCCTCGGGGGGAGGTGGAGGCGGTAATATGCCGAAATCATTGGCAGGTAAATCGGGTATAAACTCGTTATTAGCTTTACCAGTTGTTGTTGGATCAACTGCTGGCTTTTCAGCGACTGGTGTATTCTTGGCATATTTTTGCAATATGATTTTCTTTTCTTGCAAAAATAACATTTCCATTTTATGCAATTCCTCACTTATTTCATCATTTGAATCATAATTAGCTCTCATCATTTGTATACGTGATAAATTCGCCTCCAAGCTCTTGAGTTTTTTGAAATCTTTGGCCACATCTGATTTAGGAGCTGGTTTGTTTTGGGCCGCTGTCGTAGGAGGAGTTTGAACGACAAGTAAAGTCTTTTGTAATGGAGAAGGAGATGGTGTTCTTGGTTCTCTTTCGCAGATCTGAGATGTACTGATAGTGGCTTGAGCAGTAATATTTTCTGAATCATTTAATTTTTTAGCCGAAATCAGGGAGGAACTGTTGGGACTCATTGGTGGTTCTTCAATTTTCATTTTTTTCACTGGCTGCTTAATAGATTTGTTAAATTCTTCAATATCATTGCTGTCTTCTGATGAAGATTCTGATGATGAGGAGCTTGATGAGTTTGAGGAAGAATTAGACTCGGATGATGAAGATGAAGAGGAGGAGGCTGACGATGAGGTGGACGTAGATGATGTGGACAAAGGATCTTCACTTTGATTTTGCATTTCATTTTCTACATTATTTGCAGCGTCTGCATGTTCTATTAAAGTATCTTTCAATTCTTGAGCACATTCCTTATTTGCTGTTTTCATATCGACACCCGAAGCTTCAACACTTTTTATAAATTGATCATATAATTCCTGCATGCCAAACAGTTGAGGTTTTTTCATCTCTAGTGTCTCTTTAATTTGAGTGTTATTCCCCTGTCGCATTTCCTTGATTTCTAATAAAACTGATGCCTTTTTAAGCAAATCCAAAGGGGGTGTAAGAGGCAGTGCGGATGCAGTATCTGTTTCAGCTTTCCTTTCAAATTCAGTTTCGCTGTGTTTCTCCAATAACTCTTTGGGGGGACTGGGATTAGCAAAACGTGTTACAAACGAATCTTCTTCTGTCAGGTCCGGTGATGTCTTTCTTGGTGTGGACATATCTGTGGGCATATTTGAATTCATATCTAAATCTACATCTTCATCGTTTTCCCAATTATCCATATAATCATCTGTATCTGGGCTATCTTCTTTATCGCTATTCAGATTTTTAAATGAGTCATTAGTTTCCTCATCATCGCCTAAAATAAAATCATCTTCATTTCCATCTTCGGGAAATAAAAATTCAGTTTGTGTAAATGACAGAGGTCTCTTTTTAGCTGCAGGCTTAACGGGTGATCTGGCTTTTTTATTTTCCTTGGTTTGTGACTTTTCTTGAGCTTTGTCGTCACTTCTAATTAACTTTGGTGGTGGAGTGTTTGATTTTGGTTCTATTTTTGGAATTTTTTCGCATTGCTTCGATTTTGCTAAAATGTCCATTTCACGTTTTCGTTTAGGCGATGTGGATCGTTTACGTTTATACCTTGATTCTGGAGTCTTTTCTCGTTTCCTATCTATGCGTTCCTTTTCCTTGACGTTTAGAGAATCTAAAGATCCTTTTCCGTCTCTTTCTCCAGACTTCGAACGATTAAGTACCGTGGAAGCTGCACTGCTTCCACTAATCCTACGTTTAGACGAAACCCTGCTCGAACTGTAACCGGAACTGTCAGCCCGTTTTCGATCGTTAGCAAGACGAGGTTTTGTGGAAAAATCCCGTTCACGACTTTTAGTTCTTGTGCGCCGACAAGAATCGATTTTACCAAAGAATCTATCTCTTGATATGGACCTTTTGAAAGGGTTGCGATAGGTTGTGGTAACACCTTTACGCGATTTATCTTTATCATAATCCTTATAAGAACTGCATGTTTTTTCTTTATATTTGTCCTTATCATAGTTTTTATTTTTCTTTTCACCCGTATATGCTTCTTTTGATCTCTCTTTAGATAAGGAAGATGATGATTTATCCTTAAGTTTAAAGTCCTTATCATCGCGGTTTTTAGAAGTGTTGCGACATTTATCTTTGTCAGCCTCTTTAGACTTTTTGTTCGATTCCTTATCTTTATAAGCCTTTGGTTTTTCTCTAACGCTTAAACTCTCCCCTTTCTGTGTATTTTCTTTTAAATCCCCAATAGGTTTTTGTTCTATAGCTTTGTTCGGTTCGCGTTCAGGTGTAAACTTCTCTTTTGTACTCTGATGTTTTTGTGTTTTCTTTAATAAAAGATCTTTAGCAGCTTCAATGGCCTCTAATTTCATATCATCTTGTTGTAACAATTTATCTATACGTTTTTGTATTTCTAAAGCATTTTTCAACGATGAAGATTTTTGCGTTCTAAGATCATTCAATGGTGGCAAAGGAGGTGTTACACTTCCCTGGTCTGACATTTCTTTTTCTAGTGTTGTTTCTTTATTAGATTTTGTTGGTTGTGCGGCAGGAACTGCTGGAACAGGAGGAGGAGATGGTGATTCAGCAAATATATCAAATGCTGTATCAACATCATTTTTTGTTGCTGGTTGATTTTCTATTTTTTTCTCAGGTTCTAGTTCTTCCGGTTCTGTTTTTATCATTATTAACGGTTTGACATTAAGCTTAAAATCATCTATTCTCAGCTGAGTGCTTTCAATTTTTTCTTTTTTAATATTTTCCACTTTATTACGTATTTCTTCCTCATCAGGCATTTTTTCTATTTCCTCGTTAAAATTCGTTTTATTTTTATTATTATGCTCTCCTTCTTCATCATGTGGATTTTCATTTGTGCTTTCCGTATCTTCAGAAGATTGTTGTTGATGTTCAGTTGGTGTTGTTCTATTTGAAGAGGTGTATGATTTTCTTATTTTTTCAATTTTTTTTCTACTCGATTTACTGGAGTTTCTCTTTTGTTTTGTGGAAAGTGTTGATGTTTGCTGGGATGTTCTTAATCTTTTAGATATTTTCACATCCTTTTCTTTATATTTTTTTGATTTTTTCTTTTCTTTTGAAAGAGATTTGTGCTTTTTATTTTTTTTATTAATTTGTTCAAACTGTTGTTTGTGATCATCTTCTCGCTTTTTCGCATCGTCGGCATCTGGAATCTCATCATCGTCCCAATTTTCTTCCGTTTGGGATCTGTTTTGGTTGTGTAATTTTATGTCTGAATGAATTCCATGGAATTTGTTATCTTTATTGAATTTAAATGCATATGATAAGGATGGTTTACATTTTGTCCACCTGTAAAGATAAAAAGGGATGCATAATTGATTTAATTGTTGTTTTTAATAGGAAGTATGTGAGAAAAAAAAAAAAAAAAAAAAAAAATTTGAAAAAACTCATGGAAAAATGTCTTAAGAAATTGTCCTTATTTAAAGAATTTTCATTTCATGTTTACAGTTTCGATTCAAAGTCACTTTGGCAAAACCCCTATAAAATAGAAAAATCGATAAAAATCATAAAATAAAGAATATTAGCAATTTTATAAAAGAACTCTAAATATGAACAGTGGATTCATACCGCCTAAGTTATAAAAAATAAAACAGGTTAATAAATGGTTTATGAAACAGATTTTCATGCAAAATCCGATAAAGAAGTTGGACAAACATGAATGTTGCAACAATTTCAAAGTGTTTTTGTTTTTAAATTTTTATTTCATATTAACGTATCACGCGATATATAACATTAAGAAAACAAAAACTAAGAATTTCTCTAATTTAAAAAGCAAAAAAATTGCTTTTGCATACATAAATTTACACTAAAAAAGTAGTCGGAAAGTTAGAATACTATTCGACTATTCGCTAAAACTTTGGATGTAAACATTTACAGCCTTATTTATACAAAATCAAATAGGTTTATAAGAGCTTTATAGGTAAGTTAGGTTAAGAAGGGTTATGCGCCAAAGGGCACACTTCCACTCGGAGACCAATGCGGTCCATTGTGAATCCCTTTAGTAAAGAGGTCGAGAACATAGAGAAGTGAAGAAGAAAATAAATAACAGATAGATAGAATAAAGGATGTTAGTAGGTACTACGTAGAACAATTAATCTCACTACAGTCCCCTCAACAGAAACAACCGTCCTATTTCCCTGACAAACCGCAGTAGATCGACTGGAATACATCCAGCGATACACCCCGTATCACCTAATAGTAATGACATAGGGGGGCTTTACAGTGGAGTTCCCTATCCGGGAACTCAATTGGTGGTGTTACACCGAAGTCCACGGTCCTAATCCAAGCAGACCCACTTCGTAAAAAATTCTCGTGTGATCATTCCGCTTAGGTCTAACCAATGAAGGCTCGTAGAGTCTAAATAAGTTCATAGCATCCAAACTCCTCACATAATGTTCAATAGGGGACAGATATAGTAGGATATCCAACGATGCCTGTAGATTGCATCTCCTTGCACCTGTGTTAGTTACCAAGAGATGCACTCCTTTGAGCCTTGTTGAGCCTATAGCTATCCACGTTCAACTCATCGCACAAAACAGAACATCCACGAGTAAGAATAGTTAGGTCTGTAAATCCAGTTTATCATATCCGGTCTCAGTCCCCAGTTCTTACCGATGGAGTTCCTGCATGTGTCGTAGGAGTTCAGTCCCCTTTTCAACCCTTTCTGAGTATTTATCTTCCAAGACAATTTACAGTCGAGGAAGCTAACCAAATACTTAGCACTATCCGATAGAGTTAAATCGACACCATTCACCTAAAACACCTTCTGGTAAAAAGCATCAGTACAGTCTTCCCAGGATTTACACCCAGCCCCTTATCCTTCGCCCATGCCGAGTTCGCGCAACATCACCTGCATAATTTCACCGATCGTGGACAGAAATTTTCCCTGACCAGCACCACTATGTCATCCGCATAGGCAACGACTTTTCTGCCCATGGAATCAAAAAACTCTAAGAATCCCGCTGACCGCAAGTAACCACGGTAGAGGCGATAGAACCCCCTCTTGTGGTGTTCCCCTGGTAACCCTCCTCCTTATCCTTTGAATCCCCAGGTTCGAGTTGATAATACTGCTGCTAAGCATGCAGACTATCCACTCCACCAGAAAGTCTTTAAATCCCTAATCGCCTCAATCCTAATGTTATTAAAGGCTGCTTCTATGTCCAGAAACGCGGCGAGAGTATTTTCCTTATACCTCAGGCCGTGCTCAATATAACCCACCACCTCATGTAGCGCACAGATTTACCCTTAAGGTAGGTATGTTGAGCGTTACTAATGAGGTGGGTATCAATATTACTCCTGAGATAGAGATCTATCAGTCTCTCAAGTGTCTTCAATAGGAATGAAGACAGACTAAAAGTTCTGAAATCTCCCTGCTTCGAGTGGTCTGCCCTGCCAGGCATGAGTATAACAATTACCCTGACCTCTCTCTACCCCCTAGACAGATATCTCGTGATGCATTTCCTAAATAAAACGGATTTTCGTTGAAAATTTGTTAAATAAACCCTTTATACACCTGTGTTACTTTTTATAAATAAGGCAGTTAGTAGTTTGTACAAAGTCCTTTGCCCTTGATAACTGCTACTAATCTTCTTGGCATTCGCTCTACAAGGTTTCTGAATTTTTCGCTTCCACGAGATCAATTCTCTTAGAAATCGTATGTTTTTTAAATTATTTTCTAAATGTGCCAATAGCAGCTCAATTACATTTGTGTTCGGATACTGCGGTGGCGTTTTAAGAACATTCGGACTGTTAAACAAGAGCCACATACGTATAGCATGTGCCTTTTGTTTTAGATCGTTGTCCTGGTAAAACGGAAAAGTATTGCCTTTACCTAGTTTTTCGACACTCTGCATCAAATCTTGTCTTGGTATAGACAGGTTCTTTCTTTGGTCCACGATGTCAACTACTATACACAGTTTTCCAGTGTGTCTTTTTGTTTCTCTTAGGAACTACAGGACATAATATACATAAAAATACATATACATACATAGTTTCCCAAACCCTGAAGCCGACATACAACAACGAACCGTTTCCATACATAACCGAAGTTTTTAAATTTGTTTTCCTTGTTCGCCGTTCGTTAAATTTACCTTTGCCGTTAAAAAAAAAGACTTCATTCCAGAGCGGCAAAGCCAGGCTTTTATACCTTTTTTGAAAATATGTATATAGTTGTACAGTCGTATTTCACGAGCAACTCTACCATTATAACATATTTTTCTAAAGACATATCTTACAGTTTCTAGATTGCAGTATGTATTTATGCGTTGATAACACATCGGAACAAAATTGAACTTTTTGTGTGTTGATTGGAAGTTTGATGCAATTTTTTTACTAATTTGAGGTTGCATATTTAAAATTTAATCTCCGTTTTTCTCTATCAGCTCGCATTTTTAAGTTAGAGGTACTCGTACTAATCGAATTTTTGACTTTTTTCCAAAAATTAAATTAAAATTGTTAGCATTGAAAAACAATCCAAAGTAATGGTTGTTTACGTAAAAAAAATTACAATTTTTTTATTTTAAAAAATCATGAAAAATTAAAAGCATAAAAAAGTCAGTCTTATTACTTTCACGTAAAGTCACTAACCTATGAACAAAATTAGACATAGATTAAAAAAAATTGAATAACGCGTTTCGCTTTTATTTACAATTAGGTGAAGTGACTTTTTTATGATTCTCAGAATTAAAAAATTTAGTAATAAACAAAATGTTATTTCATTTTTATGATTGCGGTAGCAAACTAATAAACGCCATTAAATGAACGTGGACGATGAATTGCTGTTATTGTTCCTTTATGACACCTAGTCAGTTCACAGTCAATTAAAGCGAAAAAGGAAAGTGCAACTTTTCTATTGATGTGGGGTTCCCCGTTGCTTATCTGTAACCCACAGAAATTTCATCCTCATTATTTGGAAAGTTGTCAAAAATTTGAAACGAATTTCTATGAACCTTGGTTTTAAAAGGTTGAATCAGGTACATATGCTTCCTTAACAGATGGGATCATTCATAAGTACCTGTTAGTAATTTTTGGATAGAACTTTTTCTAGGTACTTTAGTAAAAAAGTACAAAGTATATACATATAAGGGTTTATTTACTCACTTCTTATCATTCAACAAGTTTTTAAAAGTGAATAACGACAAAAAAAAGTGCAGGTCCACAAAAAATAAAAATAATTTTAACCTTGAACATTTCATCCGCCAACACTAAAAAAGTTCAATTTTGTTCCGTTGTGTTATTTATTGAACACAGTGTTAATTTGATATATACGTCAACATTGTGCAATAGCTACGTCAAGAAACAAAACAAAAAAATTTTTTTTTTAAATTGCTATTTTTTTAAAACTTTAACGATCGATATCTTTGAAACTACTGGACAAATTTAAAAACAATGTAAGCACGGCTTAAAGATAATATTGTTAGCGAATTTTGGGGTTTCTAAGTTAATATGGTGCACCGTTTTTAAGTTATTGCAATATATGTAGTGGAATTGTCATAATTTGGGAATTAACGGTATATCTCGAAGAGTCGAGCTGAAACTGAGTGAAATTTTGAAATCAGCGTCCCAAATAACCTTAAAAACAACATTCAGTTCTTAATCAACAAAAAACTTGTTCCCTTGTGTAATAATAGATTGGCATAATGAACCAACTGGTACTTATCTCGTGCTCAATTGGAGGTTTTTGTGTTCTAAGCCATAGTTCAGAGTTTAAAATTGTTTGTGGCCAGAATATTTTTAGGATTCGGCGAAGACGCTTGTTGACAAACACTTGCAGTTTTTGCGTGTCAAGATTTGTCATATTCCAAGTCTCCGAGCCGGAAGGGAGCACTGACTTTATATTGCTATTTAATACTGCCCATAATACTGCACAGGTAGCAAAATGAAGAAACGTTTCAAGTTGTTGTCCTTACAGAGAATAGCGATACTCGCTCGTGGTATTAAAGCGCATTGATTTTGTTTTATTGCCGTTTATTATCAATCCTGCATAGTTAGCCTTGGCTACGATGTTGTTTAACATTTTCTGGTAATTAATTTGTACTCACAAATTATTTATATTAACAAGAAATTAAGGTTTTCTTAAGTCGAATTCACATAACTTAATCGGGCATGTTCTGGAAATCGAAATCACGAGGAATTGAAATCGAACCAATTTTGAAAACTCTTCTGTGTTTAAAGTTCATCGGCCTAAGTTATAAAAATTAAAACAGGTTAATAAAGCGTCATTTTAATACAAAATCCGTTTCATAAGCCCTTTATTAACCTGTTGTATTTTTTATAACTTAGGCCGCATAAAAATATTTCCTTTTCTATATCTCATACTTTGAGGATCACTTTCCTCTACCTAAAATACTTTTGAAACCAGGAACCGCTACGTTCGTTTTTACAAAAAATAAATTGAAAATCTTTACCGATTTCATTGTAAATCACATTTAATTTCAATCTCCATTTTTTGATGTTTTTTCGCTCAAGTTTTGCCCATTTTTTTTTTTTTTTTTTTTTTTGTTGAGAACTACAAAAACAGAACACTACATAATGTTTGTTACTTTCGTTAAAATAGTTATGAACGTTATTAATGGTTGTGTACTAATATACAAACACACACGCACGCTGAATAATGTTCGATTTATTTTCGAAAACTTATAAAATAAGAGTAAAAAAAAAAAATTTTTTGTGTAATGAAAATTTGTGCAACGACAACTTTATTGATACACTGTATATTAGAAACAGCTTTAACCAAGAATGATAGAAATAAAGATTACGCCTTGCGCATATTTTACCGTTAGATGACGTAGTAGTTCGCTTGTAAGGAAGACCAAGTATGTTTCATATGCGAAATTCGTAATTTGTAACAAAAAAATTTTTGTATTACGTTATAGTTGGCAACCCTGCAATTATTTTACTCAGAGAGTTCAATAAAAAATATTATATCGATTGTCAAAAAAACTACGAATTTTGATTAACTTATTATTACAATAATTAAAATTTTAAAAAAATATTTAAACGTGTGTTTAAAATTGCATTATAAAGAAAAATTAAAAAAAAAAAAAATTAAAACAGAAGAGAGCAGCAAGGAGTACAAACATTAAGTGTGCAGTGGGCAAATGCCAACAATGTAACCGCAAAATATCAAGTGTGAAATTGTGTGAAAAACTAACGTTTGCATGCTTTTTATTAAATGTTTACAGTTTAAGCTATAGCTAATATGGACATACATTTATGTATGTACAAAATTAAATTATGAAGAAAAAATAACTTCTATTGAAAAATTTTCTGTTTTCAAATAATTTAAATAGAAAAATTATAAATTTCCCCACTGTCATGTTTACACATAAACATAATGGTACCCACAGACGATGCAACATTTGTCAAAACACGTGTTACTATTTATGTTTCAGTTTTTACCACAGACGATGACACTAAAACAAAACATCAGTATTGCGAGTTTTTTGAATATACTACTACAAAACACAAAAAAAATTTATTTATTTTCTTTGTATACCTATCATATTTTATGTCCCATAAATTTGGAAAAATTTTATATTCAACTATAATTGTTTTCCAACTCACAATTTGCAATTGTTGCCATTTTCCTATTTCTTTCTTCATATTTTTTTTGTCCGAGAGTTGCAAAAGCACCTCACTCAACAACTGCTCTCAACAGAATGAGAAAAAACAGTCAACATCGCCACACACGATGAAACATTGTATTTGTAAACATTTAATATCAAAAATATTTGACATTTTAGAAATCAAAAGCGTAACAAGAATTTCAACCAGAAACATCCCCACACACGTAGCAACATTTAGTGAAACATACCCATGTTTTGACAAATGTTGCCTCGTGTATGGGTAACTTAACAGTTTGAAAGCTAAAAATTATTAACCAATGAGAACGCAAGTTATGTGACGTCAGAGTTCCTACATGCGCAGTAAAAAAAAATTATGTCTGCCTGATGTCGTTTCTATCATTCTTGGCTTTAACTATTTTTATTTCAAAAAAATGGCTTAATAAAAAAAAAAAAAAAAAAAAAAGCAAATGGTAGTAATTATGATTTAGCTTCGGCCGAAGTCGCTTCTATCGATATCAATTCAAATTAACAACCAAAGTATAATTTAACGACAATGACAAATTTAACGACAATGGCACACAGAAATTTTGCCATATTTGTGTCGTTTACGACAATCATAATACCAATTTTTAAAAACGATTAGTTTTCAACTATAACAACGACACTCATAATACGGCCGATTATGTCACTATTTTCTTCCAAAGTTTTCTATCAAAGTAAAAAAGTATTTAGTTTTTTATATGTATTTGCGCCTTACACCAGCGGAATATACGCTCAGTAGTACATTTCAAACGCTTTTAGATGTACTAGGATTTTAAACAACAAAATGTGAACATTTTTTGTCTATTTTTTAAACAAATCGAAAAAGCTTTTTTTTAGTAAACTGTATGAATTTTTTATGTATTTATTAAATTTTTTTCACAAAACAGAAAGAAAAAGAATAACCAAAAAAAAAAGCTTCGAAATAAATGTAAATAGTTTATCACAGTTTTTAAATAGTACTTTAACAACAATGTGGTAAATTACAGTTTGATGCATTTTGTTGTTGCGGTTTTATAGACCGTTGTATATGTACTACATCCACAAGATCTTCTAGGTCTATAATGCTAGTGTACTACTTAGCTACTAATTATATTAAGTATACTATTGCTCTTAACAAATAAACTAGTTCAATTAGTTTTCGATCATGTAAATACTCACTGCAAATCCGAAGAAGGTGGCAGTATAGGTGAATGGCCCCGATTGGGAGGCGGTGTATGATGCTGACGCTGCTGTTGAAGAACAATGGAGCCATGAGGAAGATTGAATTTTAGTTGTCCCCCACCAATGTTGCTGTTAGCAACACCACCAAAAAATGGTGGTCGAAAACCTTGAAAAGGCATTCGACCTCGCATACCGCCTCGGCCGCGTGGTATGAATACACCACGTCCATGGGAAAAATCTGGACGAGAAACACGCATAAAGGGATTCATAGGACGAAACCCACCCATAAATGCGTCTGGTAAAAGATGAGGCGGCAAATGTGGCGGGTAACGTGAGGGTGGTGCAGCGGGTACAGCTATAGCTGAATTTAATACAGAGCCATGTTTTTCCGAAGAGGAAGTGGGCATTTCGTCATCATCATCGGCTCCCGAAGAACACAGCCCTTCGCTTTCTTCTGATTCGTTAGATTTGTTGGTTTTACGGGATTTTCGTTGTGACTCAGATTCATTTTCATCCTCACAGCTAAGTAAAACTGTTTCTGCAGCTTTTTTGGCTAAGGATTTGGGTTAATTATTTTGAGTTTCTTTTTATGCGTTTATAAAAAAATATATACCTTTTTTCAATTTCCTTAATTTTTTACGTTCCTCCTTAGCTTTACGTTTACGCTCTTTTTCAATATCTGTTTCTCCTGATTGTCTGCGTTTCTCAGCTTCCAATTTACGCTTTTCCACTTCTTCTTTGCGCCTTTTTGCGTCGAATTCTAAAATTGCACGTACTTTTTCCTCACAAGCTTCCGCCTCTAATTGCGAAACGGTTTTTAATGCTTTTCCAAGAGACTCCTTGGCAAATTGTTTAACAAGGGGTTCCTGCTTTTCCAGGGCCAACCGGGAAGGGGTTAACTCTTTAACTGTTGCCGGACTTGAGCCCGGGGGAGGTGTTTTCACCTCACCAGGCTCCAAACTACTATCACCACCTTGCATATCGTCTAGAAAACCAAATGTCAATTTGGCTACACCCGCTTCAGACACTTTGATGTCGTTTTTTCCAGCGACAATTACATTCACAACCTCCAATTCACAAACGCCACCGTTACCGTTGCTGTTGCTAATATTTTTGTCGGCAACCAGCTCACCATTCTCTTCAAATGTTGTGTTGAAATCTTTTGTTACCGATTCCGTCATGTAGTTTTCTTTATGTTAATAAAGTTCTTATCTTTTAAACCCTTTACTTAATAAGCAAAAAATACTAAAAACAAAATATTATCGCTTTCCAACTTACACAATTCACTATTTTATCATTTTTATGTATACTTTTCTATTTTGTTAACTCAATGCTTATTGTTCCACTACACACATTTAGTAATAGATTTATCAGTCAGTAAGTAGTAATCATTGCTTATTTATCATCATCGTGATCATCATCATCATCTTCACCTCAATATGTATGTATATAAATTTTCCAAGTGCACAATATTACGTTGTGTAGTTGTGTGTCTCAAGTGTGGTTACAAAAAAATCAATCAATTATGTAGCAGAGCAGACCGTGCATGCGTTAGAGAAATTTTCATTTACAATTTCAAGTGCTTAATTTACAGTCTTTTGATAAAATTTCATTTTATTGGTGCAGTTGAGTTTTTATATTTCATTTTTCTATAAATTTTATGTTATTTAACAGTATTTTTTAAGTTGAAATTACGATTTGAAAACTTATCAAAATTAATCGCGTCTAAAAAAATTTCTGCTACTATTTAATGATTCTTCTTCTTTTTCTTGTGCATGTATTGAAAGCAACAACAAATAAAATGAAATGTCACTCCGATTGTATGTAAAAGCTAGATGCTGTGAAATAGTACAAAGTGCACTTTTAGGTGGTGTTCAGTGTGACCAGATTTTAATATTTTTTACAGCTAAGTCTGGCATTATACAAAGCCAAAAAAAAAAAAATACTAGTGTTTTTTAAAAAAGGATAAAAACACAAATTTAACCTAAAAATAATGCTTAAATTTTTAAAGATTTTTGTAAGTTTATTAAGTTTATATTATTTTAAGTTTGAGTTTATATTATTTCTATGCTTTGCTCCGATTTAAAAAAATCCATTAAAAGATTTTTTAGACCAGTTTATTTCTTATAGCTAAAGAAAATTGGAGTTTTAAAATTTAACTTATGTTTATACCATAGAGTTTTTATATTGTGATCCAAAATTAAATTTTTTTAAAAATGCAACTATGTGAATTTAAATTTTACATACAAAGTGTATACAAAATGTCCTTGTACTTTTATATTGGTGCATTTCTAACATTCGCTAAATGTTCTATTTTTTAACAGGTAATTCGTATTTTAAGATAAGATTTACAATTTTTCGTGCGAAATAATTTTTTAATGCAATTATTTATAGTCAAAATTAATTTATAAATAAATTTAAGTATTAACAATGAAAATATTTCTCCAAATTTCATAAATTTGGCTAATAAAATATGTATTTAAAAAAAATGATAAATAAAATGCCAAATGCTAAAGAAAATTTTGCAGCCAAATCAAAACTTTTAATTCTAAATTTAGCTGCAAACATGGCAAAATGGTCTTACTGGTGGTGCTTATCAATATGTTTATTTAAAGCGGGATGTTGGGTTTTGGAAATATAAAAATTTTAATAGGCTGGCTAATTAAACCTAAAAAATGATTAAAGCATATCTCAACTTAAGGCTACTTGGGATCAGGGTTGTAAGATGTGCCGATTTCTCGCCAAACGTGGCGATTTTCAAACCTTTTTGGCGACCTAATTTTCGATTTAGCGACATGGCGATTTTTTTTTTGCCGATATATGAAATAATTGGCTCTTCTTTATGAGGCATGAATTTGTTTTCAAATTCCTTTATTCAAACCGAAGAAATAATAACATTTACGGCCAATTTCACCAAGTTCAGTTATAATTAACTATCAGTTAAAACATATTGTTAACTGGAAGTTAAAGTAATAGTTAATTTTAACTGAACTTGGTGAAATTGGCCATTAATCATAGTGTGAAATTTGAGGCAATCTTATGTATATTCAGTATGTTACATTTGTGGTCAGTATGTTAAATTATTTAATGTTGAAATGGCCGAGCATTTTCGGAAAAATTATTTTCCATGTTTAAAGATGCTCTTGAAAAAATTAATAAATAAAATTGCTTAAAACATGGTTATATGTATTTAAAGCTTACGAGAATTTCTCAATTATAAAATGTGGCAATTTATTATCACAAGAAAAATTTATTGTTGTTAACGAAATTTTAAAAATTTTAGAAACCTAACGTACTTTTGGATGTTTATAAAACCCAATGGAAAAACTAGCGTTTGTTTAAAGAAAATAGTGTTTTAATTATGATGTTCCACCTAATTTAAATCAGTTTTGCCCAAAATTTTGCAGCTTTAAGGATATGGAAGGTACGTACCATTTTGAAGAACTTGCTCTGGCTGTTCTTACATGCTGGTAATTCCAAATAGTAATGCCTGTGTTGGAAAAGTATTTTCAATTATGAGCTCCGCTTAAACTCGCCCAGTCGCAGTAGTTCAACATTCCTATTCTCACCACATTATCATCAAACATGGGCAACCACCATGGCGACAACAACAGTATAAATGCCCACAGTTATTTTAATCAACAACAGCAACACATTGTTATGGAAATGGTAGGTATATTTAGACTCTGTTAAGGATCCAGGAGGCAGCAGAGCTAAATTATTGATATCTTGTGCACCGTTCCGTGTTCATGGCTGTAAAATAGATGCGGGAGGTACTCTTATGTTGTAGTTGATGTTGTAACAGCTCGACCTGAAAAACACGTACATACATATTTATACATATATAAACATTATCGATACAAACGTCTGCTGGTGTTGACAATCGGTGCATTGAGTTCTCCGAGTCCTTCCGGTAGACCCAATTGTAGTGGGAAGGAATGGTAGTACTAGTATAATGGGTTAGTTCGTGTATTCGAGCCCCAACTGTGAGGAGAAAGACATATGGATGGGTCAGGTATAATAAAGTCAGGGCAATTGTAATTTTTCAGTACTATTAGCACTGCAAAAGTACTGAAGTAATCACTTGACATGTTTTGTACAATTTAAATATTTCGAACGTTTTAACATGGAAACTTTTCGGTCTAGGTTTGGAGAATTGAAAAATTAACTTAATCAACTAATGTTTCCAGATATCAGTAAGGTTCGTTGGCGATTGTGGAACTGATTTTTTAATACCAAAATATGATAAAAACAAAGAAATCGTTTTAGTGTAAATACTGTATCGAATTAAATTCAGACTAAAGATTTACTACAGTCTAATAAATGTTGTTGCTATAGTTTTAACTTTACATAAAAAACTTATGTAGAAATTTGTCAAAAAACTATTTTCCTACATTAATCGAACTATGATCACTTTATGTATTTATAAATACAGTAGAGTCATTATAACTTCAATAGAAGTAGAAGGAGATATTTTATTTACAAGATTATTAAAAAAATATAGAAAAAAGAACTTATGTATGTAACTATTAGATGCCAGACCACACTGGCATTGTTTGATCCAAAAGTTGGAAAGAAGAATCCTATTAAAAGACTCTATTAAAGAAAGTTTAGATGAGTAAGCATCATTAACATCTATTGAATAATATTAATTTGGTTGTTTAACTAAGCAACGTATTTTTTGTCAATTGAAATCACACTTGAAGTTTGTAGATCAACTACAAATACAAATAGAAGCCGATAATAAACTATTCTGTACATTTGCTAAAAAGATTATATGGTTTTGTAAATTTGGGAAACATTGCCAGGAGATCTACTGAAAAAAATAACCATATGTTGACTTGACCCCACCTTCTAGTGAATTCGCCTTGATACATATGTATTACTTTTTTTTACGCTGTGCTTACATTTGCCAGTACTTGAAAGACAGTTAGAATACATGCACATGTGCACTTTTTCACTAATACATGCATACTTTTCCAACTGTCTTGTCTATAGACTGTCTTGCAAATATGGCAGACAGTAAAATTGGAAAGTAATTTGAAGTTTTGTTTGTCCATAAACAAAAAAAAAAATTAAAAGAAAATTAATAAATTATGCCTTGATTTTTTATGTTTTAGTTAAGTGTTATCTATGTTAACTCGAGATAGCTGTTAAAAGCTATTTTAAATTTGTTAAGTTCATATAAAACAAGTTTAGTTTTTAAAAGTGAACTGTCTTAACTACTGTCTGGCAGCCTACGTCACGAAGACAGTAAGAAGTGTTTTTGGCAACAAATTTGTATTTTCTTACTGTCTTGCCAGTACAGGCAAATGTAAACGCCATGTTATGATATACCAATTTTAATTTTAATAAGTAAAATAACAAAGTAAAAAATGTTTTTTTTTTTTGGTTTAAGTGCAATAAGGGTCAAAAGTTCAATTTTTTACTTAATTAAATTCAATTTTGAAAATGTGATTTATCATCCCTGGGATGATGCATCAGTGATGGAAATTTAAAAATTGAGCTGGAAATTTAAAAAAAGCAAAGGAGTACTTTGTTCACATTCTTGTACTTTTTATAAATCATATTTTTTTCATTAAATGGTAAATAAATTAAAACATAAAGAAATAGATTCAAAAATCAAGCTTTTATTTAAATAAGATAAAAAGAAAACATATATCACAAAATAAATCTATCAAGTGAATACCTAGATTGAGAACTAAAAAAAGAAAAACAATAAAATATGTACTACCACACGTTTGTTTACAAATAAAGTTCCTTTAATAAGGTATTTTTATGAAGTACAAAAACATTGTAATTTTCTTACTCTCAATAAAAAAAAAATAGCAACATTATTCGTTATTGCATGCAAACAGTAAAATATCATAAAAAAAAAAAAAAAAAAAAAAAAAAAAAAAAAAAAAAAAGAACGACTTATCAAGTAGGTGTTACTTGAAAAATTTTTCAAACCTGTGATTCGTGACTTTTCAGTATCAGTTAATAAATCACAGGGAGAGAAATATTGCTCATCTCTATTGTATACCCAGACATTTCTGTGTTTTTCATGGGTAACCGCGTATGTCCTATTTTCGATTTTGAGATGTTGATGCCAAATTGCATAATTTTTAACGTTCTTTACATGGTTCTCAAATTTTTTTAAAAAATACGGACCAATTCCGATATATTAACGTTATTATAAAGTTCAACACCTAGCCCATAGTTTGATTAGGAATGGGGTTTCTGCTCTCCTAAAAAATTTGATTTTAAGACATACGCGGTTGCCCATGAAAACCACAGATTTATGCGTGATTAAAAATAATCATACATAACTCCAAGGCGAATTAACTGGGATCCCACCAAGTCAACAGTTTTTCTCCGTGGTCGGGCTGTGAAAGTTTGTATACTACAGTTTTTATGAAAGCATACATCTTTGTTTACTAGCAAAATTTTTGACAATCGGACCACAATAGCAGGTTGTTGTAGAGTTGACCTCACCTTCTGGTGAATTCGCCTTGCATATGTCCTTCGATATTCAACATTTTGTTTTAACTGGCATTTGCACATACAAGTGCAAGTTCGACAAACTAAAAACTCTCACACTTTTAACTAACACCATTGTGTGATCAGATCATACAATATTGTAAGCAGGCGTTGCCAATAGAAATATTTTTCTGACAATGATGTCATGTCAGGAGATTTAAAGGTTTAGTCATTTACATATTAGCTGTGTTCATTTACTCAAAATTGTTACGAATTAGTAACAATTGTTACTGGAAAGTGTTCATTAACCCAAAAAATTTGCGTCAAAAGAGAGAAAAAAAATTGAGATACATAAAAATTCTTGCAAATTTTTACTGGTAAAATTTTTACTTGAAGGAATTTTTGAAACAGCTGTTTCATGTTTTTGCTAACAAAACAAACTTTTTCAAAAGAAGTTTTAAATAAGGATATTTTGCAAAATTTATAAGCTAATATTGAATTTTAAAATTTTTAAAAATATTTATGCGATAAGAAATCATACTTTTGTTTAACTTAGGACAGATATTTCGATATTTTTATTGCTAAATAAAATAACAAACTTGTTAAAAAAATCCCTGATGTATTTTGTTTTGCTTTTAACCGATGAGGTGTTGTTGTTAGTACTGTGAGTATAATGGTTACCTAGATACCCGGTGCTTAACACTATTGCAGTATAATACTCCATCAGTTAAAAAATTTGTTGCAAATTAAATTATTTACAAAATTAAAGATTCTTATTAATTATAAAATAATTTTTATTATGAAACAAACACCAAAGAAATTCATTTGGATCAAATAAAACGGCCATAAAGTAGATTATGAGAATATCTAAAATTATTTTATAATTAACAATAATTTAATCCGCTACCTCGTTAACTTTCTTACTTTATAGGTTCTCCTCATTCACTCAGGACGTTTTACGTTCTAATATCTATTATAGCAAATTAAAAAGGTGCCACTTGTATAACGAAAAAGTAAAACAGAGGCATTTAATTTCCCGCATTTCACCATTTTTTATATTTTTTCTCCCCATTGATATATAAAAAAACTCATTATTGTAGTGGAAGCCCATAATTGAGATCGTATATTGCAACGAATGGAGAAAAATGTTTTGTTAGGAAAGTACCCCTTAAATGTTTGAATTTCGAAAAAGAAACAACCTTGTATTTTTTGGATAAGTTACGAATGTAAAATAGTTTTTATTTTTATGTTTATTGGCTTTAATTGAAAAATTAATGGTTTAATTTTAATTCTTGTTCAGAACAAAATAAACTGCGATGCCACTTTTTTTCTATTTGTACATAAAAGTTGAATTAAGCTGCCACATAATATAGTGCTATAGTGCGACAATTGTTTTTTTGCTGAATAATTAAATAAAAAAATAAATTATCAGGCCTGTTCTGAAAATCGTTTTTATTCAAATCACGTGATTTCAAATCACATGTGCCTTAAAAATCACACGTTTGATATTTTTGTGTTACGTTTTTGTATGTTTTGGCGTGATTTTCAACTGCCGAAAGCATACCGAGAAACATAAAAACGATGTTTTTCAGAACACCACAAAATCACACGCGTGATTATAAAAGCACGTGAATTGAAATCACGTGATTTTCAGAACATGCCCGTATAATTAAAAATAATAAAATCACTTTCGAATTCTTCTTTCACCTCCTAAATAAAAAAATAAATCCAATTCATAATTTATTTTATTCAACATAAACAAATATAAATTAATAAAATCACATTATTTTTACCGTAATGTAGGTATAAAATTTTCACAAGTCTTAGAATAATTAATGGGTACTCAAATATTCCTGTATATTCGTCACTACTTTAACTTGCAAATTTTGGCTGGCAAAGTGTTCATTTACTTTTAAGTATTTTTTAAAGCAATTTCCTTAAATTCCTAATTACTCTCTCTTTGCAAGTTTCAGTACTTACACGCAATGTCCGCAATACGAGTCAGTTCTCACTCACACGGCATAACTTTCACATAACCACATGTTAGCTGTGAACTGGCTAAGTAATGGTTGGCCCATTATCAGTTAGCTTTTGCGCATATAGTATGTTAGCTCTTATATTTAATAAAAACTTAATGATTTTTTGCTTTATTTATTTTATTGGATTGTTGGTGTCAATAGTACGATAAGTACGGATTTCCTTAAATCAAGATATAATGTAACCTAAAAACTTACCCCCAGAGAACCAGAACCAGAGAGAGAATATTCATTATTAAATTACCCGTTAATGCATTAAACACATTCGAGACAGCAGGCAACACGAAGGCACGACTACAAATGCTGCAGGTTGCAATTGTAGTCGCGTAACCAGCTACTGAATTATTTTGAAGACGACAGCCACAATTGAAAAAATATAAACAGCTGTGTTTTTAATTATGTATTTACATTTCAGTGGTGCCACTATCATTTTTAATTTTTATAAATTTAACAACATGCATAATTGCAGACTCGTACAAAGACTTAATTTAAGCCTACAAATATATAAATACTTATTTATGATAAATTTTTTAACGTAAAAACAAATGAATTTATTAAAAAACATTTAAAATATTTTAATTTTATTGTTTTTGGAACTCATAAAGAATATTATCTTCATGGCAGGTTGAATAAAAAAATCCTAATATACAGTATAATCGCGAAAAAATAAACTGAAATGTCCTAAGGGTTGTTAACTTTTTCGTCTTATTTATTAACTTTTCTAAATTGTAAAAAAATGCAATAATAAACATATGTAACTATATTTTTTTTTAATGACTTAGTTTTCATCTGTACAAAAAAGAAACTTAGATCTAGCTTGTACCAGCTAAAATTTGTAATTAATAATTATACAATCAGTCATGTATTATGTGTTAGATGCTACATTTGACGTTTGTCAGAAAATAAGTTCTTCAAAAATTTTCAGATAGCGAATTCTGGGTATTTTCTAAACATTTGCCAGCCATCCATTACTGACATTATTGTCTTTTCAGGTTGCAGTTACACGAACTCGCGCTTAACTATTGATATTGAAATGAGAACAGTGATTGCGCAATTACGTTTTCGATGCAAGAAAACATTTGCACAAACTTGCTTTAAGATCGGCATATTTTGGTCTATGTAATGTTTTCCTGTATGCTTTTTCCTATGTATTCTTCAAAGCCTCGAAAATGTTGTGACGTTTCGTTTTTATTTTTGAGATGGCAACTTCAGATATACAATAATACAACGCCGATAGTTTTTCTTTAATGTATTTCTCAATTTTGTTTAAACTCTCAACTTGCAGCTTAAAATTTAATCTAATTTGTTATCGTTTGTACAAACCAGTACTTTTACTAATACGATCTGAAAAGTTAACTTAGAGTTAACGTTTAGATCGGCACAGAAGCGCTAAAATTTGGTTAACTTGACCGCAAGATTACTGTATCGCGATTCTACTGTAATTTTTTGGATCAACGCACTAAGTTTATGAATTATAGGTCGTAAAGGTTTTAGAGCACTTTATCAATAGTATAGGAAAAAAATATAATCTGAATCTTTAAAGTATTGGTATCATAATAAAGTCTTTCGAAACACATTTCATATGATGTATTAAATATACCGATTTATTAACCCCTTAAGAGGATTTATCTTAAAATTTTGTCGATATGTATAATAATATTTCCTCAAATATAATATGTTATAGAGAACACCCCAAGTTTTTGTATGCTATATTTTTAGAAACTCCATCATATAAAATCTTAAAGTTATTAGGGTTAAAAAAATTTTATTTTGGAAAACTTCACAATTTATTTATAAGTTTGAGTTAAAATATATAGTGGTAATAGTTTATGCACTTGTTACATATTGAAATATGTAAATATTTGAAAAGTGTTCCGGAAGGCTGAAACCCCGCAATACAGAAAAACATTATTAATCAAAGTCCTAATAACTTTGGTAACATGTGTATATTATTGTTAAATAATTATTATTATATCGACATAATTTAAAGATAAAGCAAATTTAGTAAAAAAGTCAGTCAAGAAGTATGAGCATTTGAAATGGGCTCTTAATGGGTTAATTAATCGGTGTGCTTTAAACACCATGTGAAAAGCACTTTCAATTTTTCAATGATACCCATACTGCTAAAACTAAGAGCGTTGGCGTGACAAACATCTTCCTATATAACTTATTTTAAGGATACTAAAAAGTAATAATAATATAGATTTGGTGTTGAGCCGCGCTTATATTCTTGTTTCAATCCGGTTCTTTGCTGTTTAACCAAAAAATTATTATTATATATTATAAGCACTAATTCTTCTAATTTTTGATTATATTAGCAGCACTTTTTCTGTTTTGTAGCGTACAAAAATAGAAATTAGTTTAATTTGACTACAACGACAAAATTAGCATAGACAACAACCTGCAGCCATTTTGCCGTGTCGTCGCTAAAATAATCATTTCCATATACACACATGTATTCTATTGTTGACATATTGAAGTCGGTAGTCTGCTGTCTCGAATGTGTTTAAAGCATAAGACTCCAGCAGCATCGGGGTTCCCAGTTTTATTTTATACCTAATCCCCAATTTGCGATTTCTCATTTCCAAAAAAACCCCAAAAAAGCTATTTTCTTATCCTCAAATATCCCCACATTTAATTAAAATAAAATACATAATATTATTTAAAACGAAAAATATGCATACATTTATTGATTTAAATAAATCCATTTAAAACGAATGCTATTTGCAGGATTACCTTTGGAATTTTTCGAAAAGGGTCACACAAAGAGTATTCCCCATAAAAAGGGGTCAAAAAAAAGGTATTTCAATTAAAAAAGGGTCAAGTTTTTTATAAGCAATTTTAAAGAAAATAATAAGACCAAGATTTTTACAAACAAACAAAAAGTATTTATTTTAGGTAAGAAGTGCTGTTCTTAACATATGACAAAAAGTTCGTTCTTCATCATTATAGCTCATGTTTTATTGCTTTTTATGATATTTCCCAAATTTTTTTTATACCGATTTAGCGATTTGAAGTAAATTTTAGTGTTTATTTCCAATTTTGCAACTGTTCACGAATTTAAGCCATGTTGGCGATAGAAGCGATTTTTTCCTGTAAGTTTTCTGATTCTTTAAAGCTTTATAAGCCGAAGTCACCTATTTTACAGGGCGCTATCAACACTGTCGATTTATACGGACCGAAAAATTCAATGCCTTATGCTATAAATAATGTGCATTTTTTTAAATAAAACATCCTACCCTTTTGGAAGGCAAAACAGTTTTTTGTAGAAAAAAAACATCGTAAGTTATTCAATAAATAATATATAATATATAAAATAACAAATATGAATGTTTGTATATGAGTTATGTTTGGTATAAGGGAAATGGTTCTTTTATTTGTACTTTGCAATCGAAAATCTAATTTAAAAGGCATAAATAATGTTTTTACAAAAACTAACTACCGTTTGGAATTGTAGATTCTATTTTTTGTTTTTAAATCTTGACTTGAAGTCCATTCCTCCATCTCCGCTTCCTTCAAATAAAT
Organism: Pollenia amentaria; assembly: GCA_943735925.1. Classification (NCBI taxonomy): domain Eukaryota; kingdom Metazoa; phylum Arthropoda; class Insecta; order Diptera; family Polleniidae; genus Pollenia; species Pollenia amentaria. The sequence continues at coordinate 200,917,487 of OX031009.1, read as the reverse complement.
TAGGAAAGAAAGCATGGAATTGTAAGTTTCTACTTTGAGTCGGTTCCAAAGTTTATTGTTAAGCAAAGGGTCAAAAAGTGGCACAAAATAGTTAAAAATTATACAAAAGGGAAATAAAAAAAGGATCATAAAGGGTATCAATACCATCGAAGAAGGGTCAAATTGATACTTTAGTATCACAGCGGTAACGCTGGTTATTTGTACATGGAGTTCTACATTTCTACGTTCACATGTATAGTATGTAACAAGGGTAACTTAAAAACTTAAAAGAAAAGTAATTATGCGTCAATGTTTATCATTTCAAAATATTCAGAAACAAAATCTTCTGATTCATCAGTAAATGCAATTTTGTTTCACATGTTGTTTGTTTAAAAGGTGCATTTGAGAAGATAGAATAAATTTGTCACAGCGTTATTTTTAAAGTGTGTATTTATTCTAAGAAGAGCTTTTAATAACTCATACTGCATCTATTGCGAGTTATGCTTTTGGTTGCATTCATTAAGGAAATGACTCGTTGAACACAAGCGTTAATAAAAAACATATTTAAAACTATTTCAGCACGTTGCTGAAAAGGCTAAGAAAAGCCAAAAAAAGCTTACATTTGTACCTACATCTTGACGAAATCGGTCTTTCCATTGCACAAATGGCATTTATAATAATATAATTTCCCCAAAAATCCCCAGCGAAAAAAATGATTTTTCCCTTAAAAATACCCTGGGGATTTTCACGAAATTTTTATTCTCAATGGGTACGTTCATAAGACGTAGCTGTTGAGCTCAACTGCTAGAAAACTGTTGACAACTGTTGAGCCGAACATTTTCGTCTTAGAAACGGCATTATGAGTATAATGCAAAATTAACAGCTGATAAACATAAACAATTGAAAAAAAATAAAGGTTGAGGTTGAGCACAACATGTTGACTTTAGGTAGCTAAAAAATTTTATGATGGAATAAATGGCCTCAAATACTCAACTGTTGTGTTGAGCGAAAGTGCGTTTCTAAGACAAACACTAAACGGTTACACAACAGTTACGCCTTATGAACGTGCCCAATTACAAAAAATCCCCTATTTTGGGACAAATCCCCAAAACTGAGAACGCTGAGCGGAATGTGCAACATGGCTTTCATAATCATCCTATTTTGAAAATGAGATGTATTTAACTTAATAATAATAACAAATATAATATGAGAATTTTTGCTTCTTATTGAACTTTTAAAACATGAAAATAATGTACGTTTATCTTCTTGTAGTGTTGTTGTTGTTTTTACATAAAACAAGCAAATCGTTTTGTACAAAAGTCCATTGTTTTTGTACAACATTGTATTCATAAAGAGTGATTCAGCGTGATGTTTGATATATAATGTAAAATTTTTATCATGGGTTAAAATAACAATTTATGGCATTTACTGTTTGGAAATTATATCATGTAAATGTTGGCCATGACTACGCCTGATGGGATGAAACACATTTCTGGCTCAATAGATACGCTAAAAAGAAAAATTCCCGCATTTGGGCTGATGAGCAACCCGAAGAGTACCAAGAGCTACCGTTACATAAGTATAAGTGAGCAAAACGTCAACTATATGTGGATCTAGCTAACAGAAATCCGATACAGAATTTGCTTGCAAGTAAATTTTTGACACTTGCAGCAAGTAAAATGGCAAATAAGAAACAGTGTTACCGTGGTTTTGTATCAACACACTAGTGCATACTTAGTAAAATAAAAATTATGTTTGTAGCTGAATTTTATAAAAAATAAAAAAGAACACAATTATACAACAATGCATCTTAATGGTTATTTTTATACATAAATTTCATGTATTTTGAAAAAATAATTGTTAATCAAAATATTATTTTCAGTACATAATTTTATGATATCGGAAACACAACAATACTGGATTCACATATTTTTAGAATAAACATATGGGGTATTCACAAGGTGTGCTATCATGGTTTATTGTCATAATGTTCTAACATTTTACAATGGTTTAAAAATATTGTTGTTGGTTTGTAAACAAAAAGTGTCTTAAATAAATAGAACGTTGCTTGCTATGTTTATTGTGCTGTCGTAATTAATAGCACAGTAAATTATGAGGGGTTGCTCACAACAGTCGTATTTTTTCATGTTATTATTTTAAGACATATGACACCTTGTGAATCCCCCAATAATATCTGTGGTCACAAGCAATAACAACCTAGGTCGAAAATGATACTTTAGAGAAAAATCACTTTTTATATATAGAAGTGCTTCTGAAAAAATTAAGAATGTGCATTAGAAAAAATTTATTGCAAAATTAAGGATACTTGCACGGACAATCTTAAGACAAAAAACGACAATGAAATTTTCATTTGTTTAGGAGATATTTAATAAAAGGATAAATAAATGGTTATTGCGAATGGAAAATGAAAGAAAATGTCTACTTAAGATTTTATTGTAAAGTAATGTTTCATTTGTTGCCAGTCATATATTGAATTAAGCGATTATTGTACATTGAAATTTGCTTTATCATACATTTAGCTCATTTTGAAATATTAATAGTTCGTTAAAAAAAACAAATGTTCTTAACAAAAAAACAAAATTTTATTTTCAAAAAACAAGATAATATTACAGTATTAAAAATGTTAAAAAGGTAGCTATTTAAAATAAACTCTGTTTAGTTCATCCACAAACTAACTCTTTGAATAATATCAAATTTGATAATCGAAATAATAAGAAAAATATTTTTTTCTGTTACAAATTTTTGTCAGAATTGAAATTTAAAATAAAATGGCACTCCAAAGCCCCTGTTCCAGTTGAAAACTGCGATAATCTACGTTTAAGGTTTAATACACATCTAGACAACTCAGCCTAAGTTATTCTGTTTCTGAGTCATCTTCGACTAAATCTGGATGTATTTAACTTTTATAAAATGGATGAAATAGTGGACTTATAAATGGAAGTAAGTCCAGAAGATCCTTTTTTTTGAGCTGATTTTTACATCTTCGTTGAGCATAGATATGCCTTCCTTGTTTATTGAGTTTACACTACGTTTTACCAAATTTAATTCTTTAAAAGGAGCATCCTTATCTAATGTGGTTTTATATTAAATTTTACTAAAATTAGTCTTTGTATATCTTAGCCATCTTATATTTTTCCAAATGAATCTTTCCCCATCTTTATTTGTGGTTCTCCACATTAACTGGGTTTTTAATAAAAGGGAAAGATTAAAAAGTCTTCTGAACTCATTTCATGATCTACATCGCATTCCATATGCGTATGTTTAGGCTCTAAAAATTTATGATCAATTGTCTCTAAATCCTGATTGATTTGTAGAGTCAATATGAACATTACGCATACGAATGAGTTCTTATTTTGTCCCATACAGGAATTGCTGTAAAAAATTGACTGATTAATTTGTTTAAGAATTATTGTATGCTTGAACAAGCACGACGCAATTTGGTTGCCACCAGGAGCAAATAATGCTTCATGCCACATACAGCAATGTGGGATACCAGTTGTGCAGTCGTGAACGGTCAAATTATATGTCCAAAGTTTTCTTTTGTAAAAACTAATTGAGTTTCTTAAGAAAGGCGTAGGCAAACACTGTTGCAAATCAAAAGTATAGACTTTGACTGTAGAATCATTGGCAGCTAAATCTTTATCATTCCTTTTCGACTCATAAGCTAAGTCTGCTTTACATTGATGAGTTGTTAGTTCATTTTCTAAATCGCGTAATAGGTTACTATCGGCTTCCTGTTTGGCAATACCAATTTTGGCTTTGAGTTGATCGCATTTAGAGCAAGTGTCCAGGCTAGGTTTCTTAAATTTTATGTTCATACCTGTTAAAGATTATTAGGTTATGATGAAATAATTTCAAGAGATGTCAAAAGAGATGCTCACCTTTGAAAACACTAGTGTATGATGAGATGCTCATTGCTTCGGATTTATATTTATCGCAATATAACTTATACATTTGAAAAAGGGATAAATCAGCATGAAAGTATTTGCAACTTGTATCTCTCCTAGTATAATGACTTTCATAACTTCGGAAGCTGTTTATGTGGTCCTTTACAAGCTGAATCTTATCATCCGTCAGTTTATTTTTTCTTCCAACTGATCCACGCTGTTCACGAAATTCATTTTGAGAAAAATCTATTTTCTTCTTCAAAACACTTTTGACAAAACTTGCACTCTCATCAAAGCACTGCAGAAAACATTTTTGGCATACCTGTACTCTATGGCCTCCATATTCCACATTATAAGCAGCTTGAAATTTTCGGTCTTGCGGATTTGCATGGTGCTTTTTTAGGCTTTGAGGTTTTTTGTTATTGATGTCAATCAAAGACCCAATAAATAAAATTCGCTGATTGTATGTGCCCAAAGACCAGTATTTCCGAAAAATACTTTCTTGGAAAGTCCACGGCACTTTTGCTTTTCAATTCATACGACAGCTATGTACCAGAGGTCTCAATTTTCTCTCCGGAACTATATTTCCCATTACATTTACGTATGATTTTCCCTGGTTTCGTCTTTCACATGAAATTTTTCGAGAATATGATCTTTGAGATGTGGTCGGAGCTTCGTCGAGAACTAGATCTTCTTCAACATCATTATTTCAGAAATTCATCAGAAATTGAAGGTTCGAAGTCGGGATCTAGAACTGCGTTATCAATGTCAAAGTGGAGAACTTCGTGACTAGTGGAGTTGTCTTCATCCTCACTACGTAGCTGAGTATTGAAAAGATTTGTTGGTAAATCAGCCCCACTGCTTTCTAAAAAAGACATTTTACTTTCATTGTTGACTTGCAAAGCATCTCCAAACTCCAAAAAAGACATGCGACTGCCTTTATCATTATCTTTTTATTTTTAAAATTAAAAAAATTAAGTTACTAAGCCATGTGTTTTTTCGTTTTTTTCAAAATTCTCTTACCTATTACAGTGTTTTTATTTTGTTTGTTGTCGATTTTATCCATTTTATTTTCCTTTATGTTTTTAATAAATTCATTCAAATTTAATGCTTTTTATTTAACATCTGAATTATTACACGAAATAGCTTAATTGAAATCTTTAGAAAAAAAAACTTGTATTATAAAAGCTTAACTGTATTTAGTTCAAAAGCTTGGAGAATATGCCATTTTCAATTGGCGCTTATGTTTATTTTGCTCTCTTTAAAACACAAACAAAAATGCATTAATAGTTTATGTATAGATTTTTTTTTTTTTATTCATTATTTATTTATTGAATCTTCATATATTAAATATGAACTAACAATAATTAATCAAATCTTATACTTATACTTTATTTTTGTCCTGCCAATGCTAGACGAAAATTTTTTCTCCTCACTGTTTCTGTTCACATATGTAGATGTTTAGCGGTCTTCCCTTCGGATGAGTCCTGCGGTATCTTCTCCTTAATCTAGAGTGTCCACTGTCATTTAAAATATTTCGAGCAAGTGGATTTGGGTGCGACTCAAGCCTTTTTAAATAATTTGCTGCGTACTTCGTAATAATAGTTTTTACTAATGGCACATTGAGATCCTTGTGAATATTAGAGTTTTTAGCATACCAGGGAGCGGCTGTGATTATTTGAAGAAGTATTATTTTGGCGCCTTTGAATTTTTTCGATATTTGGGGCCGAGATAGAACATGTATTTAAACATTCTCCCTTTGGAATAATCGTTTATCTTTACTTTGGTTCTTATGAAAACTCTCTCTTTTATGACAATTCATTTTCGAAAAAAGTGCAAAACAGCTTAAGTAATTTTAGGCTATTTTAATAAATTAATATGTTATGAAAATATTTTCATAAGTATAGTTAGGCGTTTATTAAAAATGCAATGAAGCCTCATTACGACCAATATGTCAATATGTTTTTATTAATAACTTTTTAAAGAAAATCGTTAGAGAAATGGGGATTTTAATTATTTTCATTCCTTCCTTCATAAAAATAATTTAATGAAAATTTAATTTAATGAACTTTAGTCTAATTTAAAATAAGAAAATTTGGATTAAAAACCATAAAACAGTTCAACAAAATAACCACAATACTAATTAAAGTAATAAAGCCCGAATAAAATACTACTTAATGTGCGATAATCGTGAAGATTATCTTCAAGCAACAAACATTTGCATTGAAAAGTTAAATCGACATCTTGTAATTTCATCTTATACTCCCCACCTGGATTTTTAATATCAGAAAGCATAATATTGGCTTTCTGTATTATTATTATAACAAATCACCCTATTTCCTGTCTGCTGACAATTAGAACGCTAAACATACTTTTTGGGTATCACGACTAGTGGTGGTGTAGGGTATAAAAACTTGATTTTTAATGTAAAATGTGAGGGATCACAGATAATCGTCCTTTTTAGAATGCGTTATTTAATGGCGATTTCTTTTCTGAGAAATATCGATTTTCGATGAAAAATGTGAGGGATCAGAGATAAAAGTCCTTTTCACGATTGATGCGTTGTTTAAGAAATTAAATCCATTCAAAGTTTTTTTTACATTTTTGTATAATAAAAATCCATTTTTAATGAAAAATTTGTGGTTCACAGGTAAACGTAGTTTTCTCGATTGGATTTTTATTAAAAAAAACTATAGCCATTTAAAGGTTTTTTATATTTTTGTATGAAAAAATCGATTTTCGATAAAAAATTTGAGGGTCACAGATAAACGTCCTTTTCTCGATTGGAGAGTTAGTTAAGAAACTACAGCCATTTATAGCTATTTTACATTTTTGCATGACAAAAACAACTTTTGATGAACAATTTAATGAATCACAGATAAACGTCCTCTTCTTTTTTAAAGAAAAAAAAAACAGAAAATTCAAATTTAATAAGGAATGTTTGTTATCATTTGAAAGAACATTCTTTGGCATTTATTTTTTGAAGATTATGTCTATCAAATGTTGGCCGTTGCTACGTCGCAGAATGGTCCATCCGTTGAGTTCAACTTTCGATGACTCGTTCGAGCATTTCGACTGGTAACTGGCGAATGACACGCGGGATGTTTTCCTCCAAGGTTTGAATCGAAGCGGGTTTGTCCGCATAAACTTAACACTTTACATTTCCCCACAGGAAAAAGTCTTACGGTGTGATATCACACGATCTTAGTGGCCAATCGACCGGCCAAAAACGTAAAATTATGAGCTCACCGAAGTGTTCTCTCAATAAATCCATTGATTGATGCGATGTGGGAAGAGGCACCGTCTTGCTGAAACCAAATGATCACGAGCTTCAATTTCAGGCATCAAATAGTCGGTTATCATGGCACGGTAACGGTCCGAGTTGCTCCGAATGGCATCGACTCCACGGTCTTCGTGTACACTCTCAGCTACGGCCGCTATAGTTTCTTCACAGCGTGCTGGACGTGGTCTATTCGTTCGAATATTATCCAATAATTAATGCTGGGTCTCAAAATGGCTGATGGTGTTGTCAGTAGGCCGATTATGTTGACCATAAATTGAGCGAAGTGCACGAAACACATTCCTCACAGAACGTTAATTTTCGTAATAAAGTTGAACGATTTGTAAACGTTGTTCAGGCGTTAGTCTTTCCATTATGAAATGCTTAACATTACTAAACAAAAATAACATGACACGACTCACACGTGATCTGTCAAAAAAGGCTATTGGAAAAAGTATCGCTACTTGAATCACCCATTATAATAAAAAAGTTTCACATGGAATGATAAACTTAGTATACCTATATTTACTATAGTGGTGGTGGAGTGTTAAAAACAGCAATTTCGCAAAAATTTGCAAAAATATGCACTAACAAATCGATGCCATTTTAGAGCAAACTCATAGTTTCATAAAGTTATTTGGGCTTAGCCATTATGAGGTTTAAGGGGGGAAAACATGCATTTGCATGAAATCCCTCTTCCTGTTCATCACTTATAATGATTTTTGTTTGAAAAGTCTACATCAAAACTTGTAATTTCTATTGACATTGTGTTTAACGGTTCATTTTAAATAGTAGCTGTCAAACTTATGCTAGGAACACAACTGTGACGAACGACGAACTTTTGGCCGCGAATATTCGACGCCAAAAATAAAACATATTGGTGTATATGAAAATCCACACAATAATATCGCCGGCCGAAATTCGTCATACGCGGCGACTTTGCAATAGATTTAACTATTTCTATTTCATACGCCGGCGTATTTTAGTAAATAAAGTTACTTTTTTCTTTTCTTTAATAATTGTGTTTTATTTATTGTATAACATTTAAAATAAATATAGAAAGTATTTTGCTATAAAAAAAGTTTTTTGATTATGTTTTAATTTTTAAGCATTATTGTTTTTAATATGGTCCCACTATTGCTCTCTCTTTGCACAAACAGCAATCAACTTTCTTACAGCCATACCTAAACAAGAGCGGAACGCGTTTTCTAGTTGTAAAAATTCCTCATGCTAATACAATTTGTATGAAGCATCCCTAAATAGCGCGGCGTCCACGCTTTGCAATTGGAAAATCCAATTTTGACAGCGCGTTATAATTTTTGTTTTGACAGCCCTGTTTTTATCTTTTGTTAATAAATAATGGCAAATAAGCTATTTTTAGGCCAAACTAGCGGTCTTAATTCCATTTCTTTTTTGATGGTTTCAGTAAGCTCGATAGTTAACACTACTGTTTGGGACACAACGCTGACGCTCTTGTTTAGGTATGGCATATCAGCGTAAATGCTTTCAAATTTAAATCTAGACTTCATATCATAATCAGCCCAATTATGAATAAAAATTAAGAGGGAATTTTTTCCATTTTCCAATTTTTACAAATAAATTTAAATAGCCCACATGGGAGAAAGAAAAAACTCCCAGGGAATTTTTATTCATAATTGGGCTGAATATGAAATTTTTAACGATTACCTAACGTTTTGAAAATTTCAAAACCGATTTCGCAATAAAGAATTTTGAACCACCGTTATTTTGCTTTTTAATATATACTTATGTATATATATTTTTTTTTCATTTAAAAACTTAATAACAAAAAATATAAATTTAATTGTTTTATAAGACATTGTTTTTTTATCATAACGTTTGTTGAAGCGTGAAATTTTCAAATAAATTTCTAATTTTTTTAATGTTAATTTTATCGCTACAGGTCGGATAATTTTCATGCTCATAATAATACCAAAAACAATAACAAAAACTAATTATTTTAATATTAAAGTTACTTTAATGACAATTAAAATACTATAAATAATAAATATTCATAGTTTTGATAAAAAAAAAGTTATCCGGTATTTAATTAGATTTTTCTTTATATTTTAACACGATTTTAAAATTATCTTATAGGAAAAACAACTTTAAATCACGTTTAGGCATCTATTTTGAAAATATATGTACATACATATATGTACATATGTTCATAAAACATAAAATTTATATACATATGTACATATGTATATACAAAAAACATTAAGTAAAATTAAAAAAAAAAAAAAAATTTGTAAAACTAGAGCAGAGATTTTAAAAAAAATGCTTGTGGCAACAAAAAAAAAAAAATTGTTATGCAAAAATCCACGTTTTTTAATTTGCAAAAAATAAATGCAAAATACAATTTCATTGCTTGATTTTCTTTTTTTTAGCTTTTAGTCTCAGTTTTTATGAACTCTTTGCCTATCAGTGAGCTTGTCTGTCTCTTTGACGTTTCGTCTATTTATGAATCTGGCTTGAATACAAGTTTCTGTTGTGTAAATCCGAAGCAGTTAATGGCTGCTGCTGCTGCTGATACAGGAGTCAGCACTTATTTTAACTTTTTGTGCACCTTTCTGCTGACTGACTGACAATATGTGTAAATTTGTTTGTCTTGTGTTGGGAAAATTTATAGATAATTTTCTCTATTATTAACTTTCACTGAATTTTGTAAGTGTAATTAAAGTTGGAAGATAAATTTCATTTTGAATTTAAGGAATCGGGATTTAATGCTGTTTTAGAAAAAAAAAACTGGGTCAAATGTTGAAAGTCATAAAATGGTTCTATCTGAAACCCAAAATTTAAAAAAAAAGTAATGGGTTGATTACACTGCGGAACAAAATTGAACTTTTTTTGTGCGGCCGGGAACTTTGTGTAATTTTTGTTACTAATTTGAGGTCGCTGATTTCAAATCTAACCTTCATTTTTCTCTATCAGCTCCAGTTTTAGAGATATACCGTTATGTCCAAAATTAAGGTACTTTCAGCACATATATTGAAATAACATGAAAATGGTGCATCATATTCCCTTAAGATTAAATTTGGTCAGTAATTTCAGAGATATTGTTGAAGTTTTTAAAAAAACAAATAAAAATTTAAGAAAAAAAAAATTTGTTTGTTCTTTAAAAATTCATAAAAAATAAATGTGCAACAAAAATCACAGTTTGGGTCTTAAAGCATTTAGTTCAACATATTTCGAATAAAATGAGCTTTATTTCATTGCAATCGGTGCACAACTTTTGATTGTATTCCGAAATTTCAGTAGATAATTTCGGAGAGGTAGAAACCCCCTACCTTCCCTCTGGACCAACTTTTTTGTTGTGTTTTTTAGACAATCATTTATTTTTCGAATGTGTTCCATGAACCAAATTTCGATTAGTAAAGCTTAAGCAACAAGTAAGTGAAATATTGAAGGAATAGGAATATTGCAAGAAAGCTTTATTAATTGAAATTTGATCATAGAACACATTCGAAAAATTAAGATGGTTAATGGGCGTGTGTGAAACGGTAGCAAAGTACTCATGAAAGTAAAATTTTGACACTGTTGAGGTGGATAAAATTTCACTAGCCCAGGGGGCTAGTATAAAATTTGACATTAGAGTAGAAATTGTTGACAACCACACAATTATCAGAGACACACTCCAAGTTCGTACAACTCAAGCCGCTGCCAAATTTAAATTTTCAGTTGAATTCGCCGCCGGTTCGAACAGCATATTTACAATATTTTTTTTAGTTTTCTTTTGTTTTTATTTAAAATTCAGTAATAGACTACATAACGCTAATTACATTAGCATTGCAAGCATTTTGTTATATTCCCAAGGTGAACACAATCTTATGTAAGTGTAATTGAAAGAAAAAAATCACAATAACATGGAAATATATTCGATTGACAAGTAATCTAAATAAAAGAAACAGGAAAAATAATGTTTGTTAGATCATTAATCCCATAATCAACTTATTAGGATTAAAGTTACCTAAAAACGCCATTTTTATTAAATTTAAAAAAAACTTAATAAAATAGAGAATTTAGATATTTTTAATTCGGCTTAAGTTCATTGAATTTAATTTTCATTAAATTATTTTTATGAAGATAGGAATTTTTACAACATGAAATTAATTCAAATAAAACAAAAATGTACTTTGGATTTCAAGAAGAATTCTTGACAAAAAGTACGAAAAAACAGAAGTGAGGAAGAACATGTAAATCAATTAAAATAGAAAATCATTCATTCAAAAGCAAATTTCGATGTACCAAAGTGAAATACCATTTGGTTTAAGGATTGATGTTTGACTATTGACGTCATCCGGCTTCAATAGCCGAGTGTGTAAAACGGCCAACCCCACTGACGAGATTGTGTGGTTACAATTTAAACTAGTATGGACAACCTGTTCGTGAAAGCCTGGGTTCAAATCTCAGCGCAGTCAAGAATGAAAAATTACCAATAAAATTTTAATTAATTTCATGTTGTAAAATTCCTGTCTTCATAAAAATAAATTAATAAAAATTAAATTCAATGAACTTAAGCCTAATTAAAAATATCTAAATTTGGATTAAAAACCATTAACAGTTCAATAAAATAACCACAATACTTATATAAAATAGAGAATTTTCATAAAAGTTTATAAAAGCATAAAATATCTGATTATAGGTTCCAACCAGTAGAGAATAAAAAAATAGCAGAAAAACGTTAAAAATTAAAAAAAGTAAACCTTTTGAAACAGCCAAATGTGCAACCTCCAGAAATTCCTCAAAATTTGTTCACAGTTGCAACCTGCCAGCAAATCCTATTAAAAGCAAGTGTGAATTCGGAAAATTGGTGTATAAATTATGGATTAGCTCGAAATAAAATTTCCGGACAGACAATTTGTCCGTCTGATTTCCAAATTATTTCTGTTGACTCGCAGCATACAGCCGAATTGAAATCCTCCTTCTTTTCTGAAGTCAAGTTAAAATATATTTATAATCATAACAAATACATACAATATTTAACATAATAACAAATTATAATAGATAATTTTTTCATTTTGAATAACTAATTCTTTTGTCAGGTTATCCACTATCGGCTACTTTGTTCTGAACCACTGCCGGCAAAAAAATGGCCGAGTCAGGTAGATAGAAAGGCTGGTGTGAAGTCTCCTTCACACCCTCACCCAGAGACCAATATGGTCCATTGTGATGCAAGTCACAACTGACTCAAGCCGAGTCAGACTTCTGCTAAAAAATATCAGCAAACAATTGTACTTTTCTTTATGTCAAAATTTTACGTTTTCAAAAATGTTATAATTTCACACAGCACAGACAAATTTTATTTCACCATAGAACTTTGCTACCGTTTCACACACACCCAATATAATAAAAAAAATTATTACCTACATATAGTTATATAAAAAAACTTCAAGCAAAAAAAAAATTAATATATATATTTGTAATTATTATTATGCCCTTAACAGCTTCATCAGAGTTAACATATGTACATAACAACATCTTCCCTTGCCCTTAACATAAGCTTTTTCACATTGTTCTTGATGTAGTGATGAGCACCGCAACAGATAGCTCCTCTGGAATTCAATGGGGACTAGACAAGCGGCTATGTGACTTAGATAACGCCGATGACATCTGTCTCCTATTACACACGTTCAGCACCATGTCTCGAAAGCTAAGACTCCTAGAAGCGGAGGCAGTGAAAGAAGGATTGAAAATAAACTTAGGCAAGACTAAATGCATGCGTGTGAACACCGACAACCGGCAGTCCCTTGCCATGAATGACATCGTGCTTAAGGATATCAACAGCTTCTCCTATCTCGACAGTATTATTAGCAACAACGGAGGATCTAGTGCGGATATAGTAAACCGTTTCAACTGTACCCGGCGAGCCTTTGGCCTCCTGCGTTCCGTATGGAAGGCTTTCTATATATTAAGAAAAACGAAAATCTGCTTTTTTCAACTCCAGCGAAAAGTCAACCCTACTGTATAGATGTGAGACTTGGAATGCTGCTGCCCGCGACATAACTTCACTTAAAGTTTTTGCCAACAAATGTCTGACGAGAATTTTGAAAATATTTTGGCCTAATGTGATATCCAACTACGACCTATGGACAGTTACAAATTAAGTTTCTCTATACACCGAAATTCTAAGGCGTAAGTGGAATTAGCTGGGTCACATACTACGTAAACCAGCAGATGACCTGACATGGGCAGCAATTGATTGGAATCCACAGGATACTAGAAGAAGATAAACCCCTGCCCAAACGTGGAGAAGACAGTTGGACTCTGAAGTAGCAACTACAAGAAAACCCTGGAACGAGATTAATCTAATAGCTTTATCTCAAATTTGGGACAATGGGAATAAATATATATATATATATATGTATATATATATTAACATATGTAAGCTGAGCAATAACAAATATTATCTGCTATTCTGCCGACATTATTGCCAAATTGCTGAGAAATGTATCTTTGGTCTAGACCGGGGGTTAGTTTAGTAACCAGTTGGCGAAAATATATTACAAATGGCAATTGATGTTGATGTTTTATTTAATTATTTTACTCCTGTAAGGAGCATACGCCATATTACATTCTTTAGTTTCTGTAATAAAGGATGATTCAACCAAAACACACGATGTTAATTGTAAATAAAACATAAAGTTTTCAGAGAATTATCTTAATATTTTTTTATTATGATAGAGAGATCTATGAAAATTATGTATGAAACAAAATATCGGCCAAATTCTCGCCATGGCTTCGGTGGCATACCTCTGTCCGATGGTCCATATTTTCAATGAGCCTGAGACATAATTGAGGTGCAATGTCGCTTATGTGCCGAATTATCTCATTCTTTAGCTCTTGAATTGCTCTTGGCTTATTGACGTACACTTATTGTTTTAAATTTCTGCAAATAAAGAAGTCCAACGGTGTCAAATAACATGATCGTGGCGGCGAATCAACATCGCCACGACGAGAGATAAATCGGACATTGAATTTCCTGCGCAAAAGAGCTATTGTTTCATTAGCTGTGTGGCAAGTGGTAGCATCCAGTTGGAAACACAGATCGTCCCGGTCCATATCCTCAATATCTGGCCACAAGACGTCCGTTATCATCTCGCGTTAGCGAACACTATTTACGGTAACTGCTGGCCTACCTCATTTTCGAAGAAAAGCAGAACGATGACGCCGCCAGCCCTTAAGCCGCACCAAAAACCCACTTTTTGTAGATGCATCGGCTTTTCAACAACCACTTGAGGGTTCTCAATGCCCAAATGCGGCAATTCTGCTTTTTACCACATCCACTGAGGCAAAAGTGCGCCTCGTCGCCGAACATAATTTTCTTTGTAAAGTCACCATTCACTCCTGTCTGTTCAACCAACCATTCGGCGTTTTGACGACGCTTGAAATGGTCAGTAGTGAATTTGTCAAACACTGAAACAAAGAAATGTCAAATTAAGTTGTGCAAAAAACTTGACGTTAAGGTGTGACTCACAATTTACATCGTGCATTATTGTTGGACCAGCCTTAGTTCGAGTTTAAGACGAGATACTAATTATTGCGCCAAAGCGTCCAATCCTGGCATGTAGTGTCATGCAAGATTTCAATCAAAGCATGTAATGTCGATGTCAGTTGCCAAATAGTAGTAAATATTAAGGCAACCGTAAAGTTTAGGTTGCTGTATAGGTTTTAAGTAAAAATGCGCTGAGGGCTAAAACATTTGTTTTGTTTTTAATTCTGGACATTCTATTTCATATTGCCAATTTTCGTTAAAAAAATGGTGATTCTAGCGGAATCACCGAAGTTCGGTCGCCATATATAAATGCATTCGAGTACTTTTACAGTAAAATTCCGTAAATGAGTAACAACTGAGTAAACTGAAGAAAAATTATGAAAAAAAGCTGTTGCTAAAAAAGGTACGCGAACGGAACATTTTTAAAAATTCATAAAATTTAGGAAACAACTGAAGGAAAATAAATGTATCTAGTGTGGAAAAATGTTTACACTTTTAACTATTAAACACCTTCTATTATCAGCACTCGATTGAATAGTTTTTATAACAAAAACATTTTAGGAAAATACAAACAAATTATTTAATGGTCTTGCATATTTTTTTATTCTATTCAATTTTGCTAATTTTTGTCCAGTTCAATTTTTCAAAAGTACATTAACATTTTTTTTTTGTTGCTATTGATTACTTAAAAAACAAGTACAGTTCTAAGTACCCAAATACTTTACCCTTTAACAATTAAAAAAATAAAAAATAAAATACGAAATAAAAGAAGATTTAAAAGTTGATATGGAGCCATATAAATGCTTCAAAAACCAGTTTTATTAATTTATATTTATTCACTGTTTTTTTCATTTTTTTTTTAATTTTTTTTTTAGATTTTGCACAACTTCGTTTATACATATACCACAAAATTTCGTGAAGATCGATCCATAATAAACCATATGCCCCTTATAAAGCCCACCCTCGAAAAGCACTATAATAGTACGCCTAAAACCGTAATGAATAATGCTATTGTAGTAAATGTTAGCCTGTCACTGTTATATATGACTAGAAATCACACTGTCAAATTTTTGAAGATCGCTCCGTAATTTACCATAGGCCCCATATAAAGCGCACTCCTAAAGTATTCAAACTTTTGTTGCCGAATATAGCCCTCTTACTTGTTTACAAGTATTTTTGTCCATTTTTGTTTAATTTGAACCCAGCCAGCATAACAGTCCGACGTCTTCAATATATATGCAAGAAACGTCGATTTTATACAAACATGCTTTAGATCTTTTTTTATATCATAGATCAAACCGCTTGTGTGGCTTATTTAGTCCTGAACAATCAAAAGAACTTCGTAAATAAAAGTATGTTCGAAACAGTGAAAATAACATTTAAAAATGTATATAACGATTAAAAGTAGGTAGTTAAACTTTGACCTGAGAGGGCCAAAATAGATTTCCACCGGGCCATCGAACAATTAAAAGTGCCACAAATGGCACAATTGTGCCACATTTTGCATCACTGCTGTACAGTTCCAGACTGGAGCACTGAGCTTGTGTAGTGTATGGCCGGCAATAAGGAAGGCCTCACAGCCACATTCTAACTTCATTTTTACCACGGCTTGTAGGCCTATCATTGGAGAACAAGGCCTTGCATTATTGCATCTTCTTCAAAGTATTTAAGATGGCTTTAAAAAAAGAAATAGGAACTAAGCTTTATCTCAGTATAATTGTTGTTGCTAATAATGCGAAGTGAGTAAATTTAAACCTGTTAAATTCGAGTACTTTTTTTGAAATTTGAGAATTATTTCCTACACATTCCCTAATTACTGTGTTTGTACAAAGATGACGACTTTGACAGGCTTTGCCTTAGAAAAGAAATTTAATTTTTTACATATTTAAAAAGAAAACATGCTAAAAGACATTTCCTAGTGGCAGAGCGGCATGATTAAAAGTTCATTAAGATTGCATTTGTTGTTTTTCTTAAAGGCCCGGAAAGTGGAAGCGCTTGCAATTTTTCCCCTGGGTCATTGCCGAATTATAAACACCAGCTCTTAGTTTCCTGTATAGATGTTAATCAATGCGTATATTTAATTATTATTATTACTCCGATTTTAAAACAGTTAATGAATGTGAAAAATCCACTTTCTTTGCTATTACAAAGATCAATTACTTTACTTAATGTCAAATTGTGCTTATTCCAAATGCATACACACATACACCCAATGTTTAAACAACAATATTGTAAGACTGCTAAATATGAATTTTAATTTAATTCATTATTCATTAATTCACATTATTTACAATTTTAATGATCATGTGAACTTGTCAAAAAATAAAATTATAAATTTCAACAAAATGAGATAAAAATAAAATTAAAACTTGGAAAAATTATAAACAAAAACACACACACACAAAAAAAATGAAGAATATTCGTTAACAAAGTGTTAATCAATGTTTGTTTGTTTTTTTTTAAATGCGAATTTACACAATATTAAACCACATTCATGTTCGTGTCTGTCTATGCATGTCTCTTACATAAATCATAAATTGCCCTTTGACATGATTTGTAATAAATTCACTAAATTTATATTACGATTGCAAGCTTGTGCATAAATTTATAAATAAGATAATCAACCACACACTATCAGCGAAATAAAAAAATATTAAATTAAATTTGAAACTTAAAACTGAAATCTTAAGACCAAATCCCAAACAAACATCACTGCACCGCATAAATTTAAAAAGGAAAACAAAAAACAGAAAATGTTCACGGGTACCCAAATGATGATTATCAACGTCATATTTTTTAAAAATATATAGAAAAATTACAGTTAGCTAGTCAGTCAGTCTCAATGAGTTGCTGACTGGCTGTAAAAAAGATAAAACTACAAAATTGAGGAAGAAGCTATATTTTATTGCATAATAGAGCTTGAAAATTGAGTGGGAAAAAGTTCGAGTTTGTAATAAAAGTACCAAACCAAAAAATGAACTTACCGCTAAAAAAATTAAAAGTGTAGTATTTAGGGTTGCCAGTTTTATTTTTTGAAAACGCGGGACAATTTTTAATAACCTTAAAAAACGTCAGAATTTTAAAATTTTAGAAAATTTATTTAAACAAAAAAAAAAAAAAAAATGTAATTTTGCTATGAGTAGTTTATTTAAATAATGTAAAACAAATATAAATTAAGTAAATATTAAATAATGATGGCAATATAAATTATATAATATTTAGGAAACAAGTATTATTAAACATTTGTCAATAAGTCCCTGGAAACAAGTTCCTAATGACCTAAGAAAGTCGCCTTCGACCTGAGATGACGGCACCGGAACAGTAATTGTATTTTCTGAGTCGTTATTGACAATAATTGATTTCTATTGACAGTAACTTGATATTTTCTAAGGCGCTTTTAAGTTGACGTAGAGTGGAATTGTCTCTGTTATAGTCGAAAATTAAAGAAATTTTAAGTAGAATGTAAACATATATTTTAAAAAAGTTAAAATAACAAAATGCAAACTTAAAAGAAGTAATAGGAACAAATTTTGTTAGAAAATTAAACGCGAAAATTCTGGAAAGTTTGCTAAAATAGCGAAAATTTTTAATTTAAGACGAATGCCTCAAAGAGCAACAAAACTAAGCGAAATTGCGAAAATTTGGAAAAGTTTGGAAAAATGGCGAAAACTCGCGAAAATTCTAAATATTTCAAACAAGACATAATATTAATTAAAAGTGCATAAAACTTTAAGGAGCGCTAACTAATAAGCAGGTGCGAAAACAAAATTTTTTTATAATGGCAGTTTCACATCTCCATTTTTAAAAATTTTTTTTAACAAATTTCCGAATTTTTTGATCATCACATTGGGATTTATTGATGATATTTTAGGGAATAAAAATATGAAAAATGTTTGCCAATACCTCCCATAGTTTTTACGTACCTGCGATTTAAATTTTAAGATTTTCGGGAAAACAAATTTTTTTTGGCATATTTTGGCGAATAAGTAAAATTCCCTTACTGTTATGAGTTTTAAGTATAACCTATTCAGAATATTATTGTGCAGATCATTTTAAATATATTAGAAAGGTGTTACTAAAACCGGAAAACACTTACCCTAAAATCATGAAGGAGAAAAGTAAAATGTTGTCTTATTTGGAACTTCTAAGGGACATATAGCGAAATATTGTTTATTTTTGTGCCAATTTTTTTGAAACTGGAGAAAAATATCGATGCCTTACTTTCTCAACTTCGTAACTTTAAAAATTACGGTTTTGACTTTTTCATATTAAACGACTGCTATTTTTTTGTTCTATTACTGCAACAACTTATTATTTAAATATTTATTAATATTTACAGAATTAAGACAAAGTATTGGGCACGTTCATAAGGCGTAACTGTTGTGTAACCGTTTAGTGTCTGTATTATGCCATGTTTCCACGACGACTTGAATCACCTGCTTCGCTCTCTGAATCATGCGAATGAATCATGGTGTTTACACGACTTGTCTACTTGCTTCGATTTGACAGTTGTCTTTAATAAAAAAATCAGCGTTGGTAACTGTGAATTTTTGAAACGCGCCGAAATGGAGAAAAAGCACTTAATTTAAAAAAGCAGCAAGTTTAGACTTTCTTTTTTTATTTTAAAAGCTTATTGAATTAATTTTGCATAATAGTTGAATATTAAAAATACAGTATAATCGCGAAAAAGTTAATCTCACCAAATTTTAGCGCCCCTGTGCCGCTCTAAAAAGACCGAAATATAATGTGCTTAAGTTGGCTTAAGCACTGTTCGAATACATGTATATCATATGGGTAAAACCATATTGAACCATATTTTTGTTAAGTTTTTTGAAACTGACATTTGCTTAAGCAAAGTGCGAAATTGATCGCATGTTATTGAATCAAATGTTATTTTTTTTTGGTTTTTGTTTTTTTTTTAAATACATTTTAGAGACTTTTTGTTAATTTTTGACAGAAGGTTAAGCAAGATTATGTTTATTATGGTTGGCCCTAAACTGTAACTGCTTGCTTTAGAACACGAGCGCACAACTCATTCGTTTGACTTACATTTAAAACAAAAATCTGAAATTTTGATTTAGTTCCAAACACTTTTCTGAGCGCATTAATAAAAAATGTCAACAAATCAGGGCAAAACATCACAAATCAGATTAGATTTTAAGCAGAAAGTGGTACTTTTGAAGTAGCCATCTCAAAAATAAAAATGAAATGCCAAAAAATTCTCGACGCTATGGAAAACACATAGGAAAAGGCACACAGGAAAACATTACATGTACCGAAATTTTTTGATATTAAAGTAATTTAAATAAATTTTGTATGTTATTTTGGAAAAATCTTTATTTATTATTGCATTTTTTAGAATAAAATACCGCTTAGAAAAGGCAATAATTCGAAAAACTATACAACCCCTGAAACATTTCGCGATTCTACTGTATAAAAATAAAACAGCCTTTTGCAATTCAGGTTTTTTTTAGAAAAAAGAAAAAAAAACATAAACAAAATAAACAAATTTGCTTGTATTAATTTGTATTAAATAGCAAATTATTTTTAATTACATAAATTCTTTACAAAACTTTTTAAAAAGGGATCTACGATTAATAGTACGGATTCAAAATTAACAATAGTTATCTACTTATCCTTTTATTAAAATATTTAAAAAAAAAATGTTTGTTTTCAGAAGTTTAATACTTTCATATTAAAAATATAACAATAAAACAGCCTTTGATAATCAGAGGTGTTCTGGAAATCGAAACCGCAAAACGCATGAATTTAAAAGTCGTTTTTTTAAAAAGATTTTTGTAGTTGAAGAAATACCAATACAATACAATACAAATATTTCTCTATTAAACAGAATTCTATAAGAAAATTAAAAAATGGGATTAAGAGTGTATTAAAAAGAACTTCAAAATACTTGCGTTTTTCGATTTCCAGACCACCCCTGAATATATTTAGAAAAAAATACCAAAAAACTTAATAAAAAAGGTGATACATTTTCGTACATTTATTTAATAAATTCTGTTTGGATCTTTTTAAAAAGAGATCACAAATTTATAATAATTATTCCAAATTAATAAAGCTAATATTTTCATCATTATAAAAAATATAAAAAAGCACCAAAAATGGTATAAAACGCACCGAGTTGACAACGCTGACACAAACGATTTATTCAGCTAGTTCAGATAAACTTGCGATAAATATTAGAGAAGAGAGGAATTTTTCCTGCTTCGCAAGTAGATTCAATATGAATCTACCTGATTCGCTCTCAAAATTTTGTATGGCGAATCAAGATGCTTCCTTCATGATTGGGGTGTGAAGCATGAATAGAGAGCGAAGCACGTACCGTGGAAACATAGCATTAGAAACGCATAGTTGAGCACTTCCGCTCAACACAACAGTTGGGTATTTGAGGCCATTTATTCCATCATAAAATTTTTTAGCTACCTTAAGTCAAGATGTTGTGCTCAACCTCAACCTTTATTTTTTTTCAATTGTTTATGTTTATCAGCTGTTAATTCTGCATTATACTCATAATGCCGTTTCTAAAGGTAGAGTTAGAGGAACGTCCACGTCCCCTAACGAAACGTCTGGTCTGTTTTGTTATTTGCTTACAATGTAAATGCTTACCGAATTTAAATGCCACGTAACGGAACGTCTCAATCTGTATAAATTAGAATTTCATGCCGTCTTTACATGACAGTTGTAAAGCAGTGATGGCCTGCTTGCATATTAAATTGAATGCGGGTATTTTCGCTCTTTTTTTTGGTACTTTTTTCCAGTATATCTATGGACTTTCGACAAAACGACTTACAATACAACATATTTCCATATATATAAATATACATATGCTTAGATGTACAAAATAAACAAATGCATATGCACACACAATAGAAATGAGAAATATATAAAAGGCTTTAAATGGTTACAAAATATTGTTTTGTCTATGCACATTTACAAATTAATACATGTAAATGTGTATGTATATGTTAAAATACATATTTGTTTATTGTAAATCGTTAATAAAAATATCAGATATTAAATTATTAATGTTTTTTACTTACACTAAATACTGTTTTAATACCATTTTAATAACTTGGTACTTTTTCTGCACAGCGGTCAACATTTAAACCTTTTGATTTCCCATCACTGTGTGTAATGGCTTATGTATACTATTGCTTTTTTGTTTATGTTCGTGGAAAACATATGACACGTTTTTAGATGTTCTATAAGTGCACAAACGTGCAAGCAGTCCGTTACAGTAAGTTACGGGTACAGCAACGTTCGCCTAACTCAGCCTTAAGACGAAAATGTTCGGCTCAACAGTTGTCAACAGTTTTCTAGCAGTTAAGCTCAACAGCTACGTCTTATGAACGTACCCATTGAAATAATAATTTGTTGCAGTAATGAACACAAAAATAGCAATCGTTTGATATGAAAAAGTCAAAACCGTATTTTTTTAAGTTACGTCGTTGAGAAAGTAAGGCATCGATATACTCTTAACGAAGATAAAACAGTGCAAAAAGGGAGATTAAACTTCAAGAGATTTTTTATTATTTTTATACTTAAAAAATCATATACATACATTAATTATATATTATTTTATCCGAATTGACAGATTTTCCAAAATTTAAAAGGTTAATCTCGATTTTTGCAGTGCTTTGTATTTCTATGACTTAAATGTATTTTTTTCTCCAGTTTCATTAAAATCAACACAAAAACAAAAAAAATATTTCGCTATATTTCCCTTATAAATTCCAAATAAGTCAAAATTTGACTTAACACCTTCATGATTTTGATTTAATTAAATTTTAGTTGTTTTGAAATAAATTTTGAATTAAAATATTAATTAAATAATAAAAAATCTTAATTGATATTTTTGTTTAAAATAAAATAATTTAAGCTTGTAGAATTGTTGTTGGGAATTGTCAAAACCTGAGCTAGATTTAATTAAATCAATTAACACATTGTTTGAAATGGTAAAGTTTTTTGATCATTTTTTAATTAAAATGATAATTTATTAAAAAAAAAAAATTAGAATTTTTAGTAATCAATATAATCATTTTAGCAAAAGGTGCCTAATCAACAAATGGTTTGTTTATTCTATGAGTTTGGTGATTAGTAACAATTTTTAATAGTTTTTGTATACTGATTTATATTTTTATTCACTATTAATTGTATTTCACTTAATTAAAAAAGTTGTTTTTTTTAAAGATTATGTGTACACAGAAAAAAATTATCAATAGTTTTTTTTATCAATTTTAATTAATGTGATAATTGAATCAATTATTTTTTTAGTTGAAAGAAAATTAAAAATATAATTTTGATTTAATAAAATTTTAGTCGTTTTGAAGAAAATTTTTAACTAAAATATTAATTAAAAAACAAAATATCTTAATTGATTTTTTTGTTTTAAATAAAATAATTTTAACTTGTAGAACTGTTGTTGGTAATTGTCAAAACATGAGCTATATTAAATTAAATAAATTAAACATTGTTTGAAATGGCAAAGCTTTTTGATAATGTTTTTAATTAAAATTAAAAATATCACTTATGACCTACTGCCGAACAAAATCAACAAAATATCATTTATTGAAAAAAAAAAAAGAATTTACAATTTTAAGTATGTCAATATAATCATTTTAGTAATAGGTGCAGAATCAACAAATGGTTTGCTTGATTTTATGAATTTGGTGGTTAGAGACAATTTTTAATTTATTCCGTGTAAATGAATAAATTTTAATGTATACAAATGACTTGCAAAACCGCTGATGTCAGATGATTTGTCAGTTCAAAAAAGAACACGCTCAAATTGCAAAAATTTTAAACTGCAAATTCGAGCTGACATTTACAGAACCATTTATTTCTTTTTTGCTTCAACACGACATATATGCAGTTTGCAATGGGATATTTGACAAGCACACTGCTAAAAACATGTCGTCTAAAACCACCTTTAGCCATGTATTTTGATTCTCATTACAAGTTAATATTATATTTTTAAATTTTTTGAATTTTGTGTTTTACCATTTTTTTAAACCTGTGCAGTACGCGTATATTAATAATGAAAAAGCGGGACAATCCCGCGAAAAGCCGTACAACTGGTAACCCTAGTAGAAAAAAATAAATATTATGTTAACAAACTTTTATAACAATAATAATCATTACCTTTTTTTATACTCGTACAATCATAAAGTAATATAATATTCATTTATAAGTTGTAATAAAAAACCGCAATTTTTTATATCGGTAGGCCAACAAACATACAATTTTCCATGACCTTTTTAAATGAACTTAAAATTGGTAGGGAAAATTTCAATGAGTTACATACATATGTATATACATACACACATACATATTCAGTATGTATTAATTAAAGTTTTTATTAGTTTAATATAATTTTTTATTATAATTAAATAATAACGTATTTTACTAAAAAAAGCGGGTTTACATAATACGACTTTTAATTAACCGTTATATAAGAACCGCTTACGAATGATTAAGCGCCAGTTTTTGACTAAGTAAAGGGTGATTTTTTATGAATTAAGTTTTTCGGACTGGCAGCACTGGTTGGTTATTGTGCCAAACTACATCTGTGAAAGTGAAAAGTGTTCAGTATACTCTGCCATTTCATCATGGAGAAACTCACAAACGAGCAACGACTGCAAATCGTTGAAATTTATTAGCAAAATTCGCTCGATGGAAATCCACTGTTTTATCGAAAAATTGTGTTTAGCGATGAAGCTCATTTCCAGCTAAATGGATACGTAAACAAGCAAAACTGCCGCATCTGGGGTGAAGAACAGCCACATGCCGTACAAGAGTTACCGATGAATCCCGAAAAAAACGACAGTTTGTTGTGGTTTATGGGCTGGTGGCATCATCGGTCCATTTTTCTTCAAAGACAACCATGGAAGAAACGTTACCGTCAACAGCGAACGATATCGAGCCATGATACGCGACTTTTTTTTGCCCCAATTGGCTGAGTTGGACTTGGTTGATATGTGGTTTCAACAAGACGGTGCCACATGCCACACAGCATGTGAAACAATGGACATATTGAAGGATAAATTTGATGAGCAGTTTATCTCTCGAAATGGTCCTGTGAGTTGGCCGCCAAGATCATGTGATTTGAAGCCTCTTGACTATTTCTTGTGGGGTTATGTGAATTCGTTGGTCTATGTGGACAAGCCAAACACGATTGAAGCCTTAGAGTATAACATAACACGTGTTATTCATGGAATACAGGCCGAAATGCTCGAAAAAGTGGTGCAAAATTGGACCTTACGAATGGACCATTTGAACCGGAGCCGCGGGCAACATTTACATGAAGTTATTTTTAAAAAGTAAATGGCAAAGACCAATTTATCGCTTCCAATAAAAATTTTGATTGTTTTATTAGATTTTTAAAAAAACTACGGTAAAAAAATCACCCTTTATTTAAATATTAATTATCTTAAAGTTCTATATACTTGGAGGCCACACGATCAATTTTTGTCTTTCAATTCCTTTCAATTTGCTCTCACTCTCATTTTTTTCACTAACACACTCACACTTTTTATATTGATCACGAGACTGCTCTCAATTTTAACTATCCATTTGTTTGGCAATTTTACGCTCAATTTAACAGCTGATTAGAAGTTTAGTGAGCTAATTTTTCGATTGTCAGTATAAATTGTTTTCTTGATGACATCTTGAAAGTAAATTGCTTAAAAATTGCGTGCAGCCTACGTCACAGCTTTCAATTAATGTAAATTTTGACAAACAGTATATGTAAAAGACTATCAACAAAAAGTTGATCGTGTGGCCGCAGTGTTAAATACGAATGTAAATTTTCAAATCAGGTATGTTAAAGTTGGTACGATTGTACGTTCTTCGTACATTTTGACCTTCTAAAGTACCGTGACTCATTTGGTACAATTTAAAAACTGTTCAAAATTCCCCCTTCTGAATTTTTAGTATAGCAAACAGATTATTGAGTCCTTTTCATTGCATTTATGTTGTACAACAAATCGTTAATGTAATAAGCGCTTAAGTATGCGACAAGTATTGTGGTGTATAGAGCGCTTAGTCCCATTTTACAATGTAGCAAGTGGAAGGCAGACAGACGAATTTTGTTGGTAAGGGGGCAATGCTGTATGTGTGACACACTTAACTTTTTTCCTCTCTCGCCTACAAACTTCGTCTGTCTTGGTTTCACTTGCCACATTGCAAAAGGGGACTTATGGTACCATTAGGCAACATTAGTGAAAACCTGAAATTTATTGCGGAACAGAAGTGGCTTTATATATTTCTACAAATAATATCAATATTGAGATTGTTAAAGAAATTAAAGAAAATGCAAAACAGTTTTATATATAATTTTGGGAAGTTTTCAGAACCAAGGTCAACTTTAACAACGAAGTTTGAATGTGGTTCCATAAGTTTAGTCCTGAAAATATTATTTCAGGTAAAACAAGTTGTATTGTACCTCTTCTAGTAAAAGTGTAAGAAATAAGCGAGTAAAAAAATAATTACAAATTTTGTGCTGAAGTTGACAGCGAATGGTATCAAAATTGTAAGAACACCTCGTTGTGTCCTTGTTTTGTCCACATTTGCTTTTATTTTTAAAACGAACTGTGTAGTTTTGACAACACACCATTGTGGATTATTTAAAATGTAAATTTTTTTATTAAATACGATTATTTTTAGTCTTGCTTGAGTTTCGTCAAATATATTACTGCTTAAATATATTAATTTATAAGTTAAAAATATATAAACTTTTCACTTTTGAGACAATTTAAATTAAAATTTTTAGAAGAGTTGTTAGTAAAATTGGCAGGCAAAATCTTTGAGAAGCATTTTTAAGGGTTAAATTTAACGTTGGCTGTTTAGGAGAAATGGCATTCTTAGATGACATTAATGTTTTTTTTTTAATTTTTTGTTGTTATTGTAGTAGCGGGACATGCAGAACAGGTTATTTATGTACTTGTATTTTTATCTTTAAGTTCTTTGTATACTCAAAAGAAAAAAGGCTAACAACGGATCTTAACAAGTCTCTTGGTAGCATTTAGAAGACAATAAGCAGTAAATATCATATTGTGAAATCACTTTATGCTAAAAGGTAGCTTACACGACCACGGAAGTGGGACATGTGTCTTTTGACGAAAATGCATCTATGATTTAATAATTGATTTAAAAGTATTCGAAAAACAATGACAACTTATCATGGTTGTATTTTCCTTAAAATACGTACGACTTGTGTGATCGTGTAAGCTTCCCTTAAGAGCCTTAAGGCCATAATAAACCAGAGTACCGAAACGCTCGCTCATTCTTCATTCATGAGCGAGCGTGAAAATTTAAAAAATTTTCTGGAAATTCATCCTCATGAGGGTGAGGAAAAAAACTATTTTGATTTTCCTCGCTCATGAGGAGTGAGCAAAAACAAAAAATTCATATGTGATTTTACAGATATGAAAAATTTGAAAAAATTCACGTTAAAATTCTTCACAAGGAAAAA
The DNA here is from genome assembly GCA_943735925.1 of Pollenia amentaria. Classification (NCBI taxonomy): domain Eukaryota; kingdom Metazoa; phylum Arthropoda; class Insecta; order Diptera; family Polleniidae; genus Pollenia; species Pollenia amentaria. The sequence goes on along the minus strand of OX031009.1, from coordinate 200,890,317 downwards.
AATGCTATTTTCCCAACCATTTCCAGCGGGAAAATCAAGTAGTAAAGAGACCTTATAGAAGGCCTTTTTGCAGACATAAGATCTCCCAGCCGCATTCCAACTTTATTACCAATTAACAAGGTGTGTCATTGGAGACCAACACCTTGCACTTTTGCATATATGTTAAACTCTTCTGGAAGGGGTTCTAAAAAGATTTAAGAATAAAGCTTTATCCAAGTTTAATTGTTGTGGCTAATAATACGAAGTAAGCAAATTAATAACTAAACTTGCCACACGTTCCAACATTACTACTAAGAAAACCATTGCGACAGGCCTTATCTTTGAATAGAAAAATTTGAATTTGTAAAATATTTAATAAAAACCTTTCTTAAAGACCTTTTCAAAAAAGGCAGAGTGGAATAAGTAAAAGTTTACTAAAAATTCAATTGTAAACATTCTTAAAGGCCTAAAAAGTGATTCGCTTGCAGTTTTCCCCGCTGGGCAGCACGCTTAGTCTGTGTGTATTTTTTTTTTGTAAAATTATTTCTTGACTGGTTAACCAAAATGTGTGTGTTGTTTTTTTTTTTTTTTTTTTTGAAGGCAAATATTATTGAAATAAAAAAACTAAGAGACCTGCACATATCGTCATCTTAAATGCAGAATATTGTAACATCAAATTTCATAAGTTTACATGAGAAGCAAAAAACGTTGTAAGATTGAAATTATATGATATATTAGAGTAATATTAAATATTTAGAATAAAAATGCGAGAACCGATTTTTTTTTTAATAAAAAAATATTATTTTTATTGTTATTTATTTAGTTATGTGTGTTACGTTATTTTAATTTGTAATTCTCTGAAGCAAAACGACGAATCATCAACGAAAGTATGATAGTATTAAGTTAAACAATCATTTAAAACATTAAATAATTAAACATTTCTGTTAAATTACAGGTATAATAGAATATAAAGATAATGTACATGGTTATAAATGCAATACTGCGTTTAAACAATAAATTTAAATATGGTTAAATGCACATATAAAAATGATAGTCACACAATTAATATGCAGCATCATTAGGATTGCGTTGACATGGTGAAATAAGTTTGCTTTTCTGATGCAGTGCAGGCAGTACTGCATTTGAGAACGTAGAGATGTTATATTATTAGAGATATTATTTTGACATATAATTTATAGTTTTTTATTTCTAATTAGAAGTGGATTAAACTAAAAAAAAGTACTCCTTTAATTTAAATTGATTTTAAAAATCCAACTTTTCCATTATAACTAACATGTATTTTGATGCCCTTATAATGAATTTTCTCAATTGAATTTTTCTTTACAATAAACAAGTTTTGTTAAAAATTTTACTCATATACATATATGCATATTTGTCTCCACATAAGGACTTATTTCAAAAAAACTTCTGCAAGAAGTAAATTTTAATTAGTTAATTTCTGAAAAATTTAAATAAAAAGAATGAAAGAGTTTTTCAATTAAAAGTAGTATTGATAGCAGCCCGCGTATTCAGTGAAAGAAAATGTTGTATAAAGAAGCACTTATCCTAAAAAAATACTAATAGTATTTAATAAAGCCGTAAAAGGATTAACACAAAATTTAGCTAAGCAATTTATATTTCAGTACTTTATAAGAAATGCTATTATTCTAAAGATGTAGAAGACAAGTAATTTATTATTTAACTCAAAAGGCTTTATAACAGTCTTTTTGAGGATATTGATGAAGGACGACTTGGAAGAATGCAATCCTAACAAAAATACCAGATTATTTGTAATAAACGTCGAAAAAATATTTCTATTGTATTATAAACTTTCTATAGTAATAATGTAGATATATTCTGATCCAATAGCAACAGATTCATTATAGGGAAATTCGACTGTATTAACATTTATTAAAGAGTATATATGTACATATATAAACTCATAAGGTTGGAAACGAAATAAATGATGGAAAAATCATATCATAAAAATAATGGCAGTCTGCTGAAAGCAAAAAACTAAGGACCTGCAGATGGTACTATTTATTCTTGGAAATTCATAGCGTATGGGAGTGCAATGGGTTAAGCTGTTAAATTTCTAACAGTCCAATGTAGAATAAGCTAATAGTCATACTTAATATAGGTATTTCAATACATATGTATATATATATATATATGGATTCGGTTTATATTAATTTTACAGCACTGTTTTTCTTTTTGCTTATGCAATAATGTGCAGTTTGATCACTTATTCCACTAACACGTTCAGAGTATAAAACAGAATATCCATTTTTGACGTAAAAAAAATGAATGTGTTCGTAAAAATATATCAAATACTCTGCTAATTTTTTATAACTAAGATTATTCATTATGTACCTAGTTTAAGGAAATTATATACTTAATGATAAGCCATTTTTGATTTTGTTAATAGCTTGGATATTTTTTAAACTGGAAGTTTAATTTTTTTTTTTAAATATTTAACGTAAATCGTAATCAATAAAAAAGTATATTTCAAATTTTCAATGATACATTGCTTTGCATTTTAGCAAACGATATTTATACTGTTGTAAAAAATTCTTTGATGCTTTAAAAAGGGTCGGTCCTTTTCTTAAGCAGACATAAAGGCAAAACTCATTGAAAAAAAAAATCCAAGTACTCAATACGTGTTGTTGTTGTAATACAGTTTTGGTTTTACCAACCAAAACGGTTGTTCGTTGATAACATTTTTCTTAAGAAGGTAACAAATATTTGAAATTAAAGTAAAAAAGGCTTGTGTTGCTAAAAATTATGTGTAAAAGCAAATGTGACAGCAGGTACAATCGAACTTCCCTATAATATACATATCTGCATGGGACCATAAAATCACTTCATTTACGTTAAAAAAGCAACAATTTTACAACTTTGGTTTTTGTTCAAATGTACTTTACTTGTAGACTTGTAATTTGTAGTTTTGAGAAACAGCGCCCAGGTTTCTATACTTGCTCATGGAGTTTTTTTTCTATAAGTTTTGCCTTTATGTCTGCTTAAGAAAAGGACCGACCCTTTTTAAAGCATCAAAGAATTTTTTACAACAGTATAAATATCGTTTGCTAAAATGCAAAGCAATGTATCATTGAAAATTTGAAATATACTTTTTTATTGATTACGATTTACGTTAAATATTTAAAAAAAAAAATTAAACTTCCAGTTTAAAAAATATCCAAGCTATTAACAAAATCAAAAATGGCTTATCATTAAGTATATAATTTCCTTAAACTAGGTACATAATGAATAATCTTAGTTATAAAAAATTAGCAGAGTATTTGATATATTTTTACGAACACATTCATTTTTTTTACGTCAAAAATGGATATTCTGTTTTATACTCTGAACGTGTTAGTGGAATAAGTGATCAAACTGCACATTATTGCATAAGCAAAAAGAAAAACAGTGCTGTAAAATTAATATAAACCGAATCCATATATATATATATACATATGTATTGAAATACCTATATTAAGTATGACTATTAGCTTATTCTACATTGGACTGTTAGAAATTTAACAGATTAACCCATTGCACTCCCATACGCTATGAATTTCCAAGAATAAATAGTACCATCTGCAGGTCCTTAGTTTTTTGCTTTCAGCAGACTGCCATTATTTTTATGATATGATTTTTCCATCATTTATTTCGTTTCCAACCTTATGAGTTTATATATGTACATATATACTCTTTAATAAATGTTAATACAGTCGAATTTCCCTATAATGAATCTGTTGCTATTGGATCAGAATATATCTACATTATTACTATAGAAAGTTTATAATACAATAGAAATATTTTTTCGACGTTTATTACAAATAATCTGGTATTTTTGTTAGGATTGCATTCTTCCAAGTCGTCCTTCATCAATATCCTCAAAAAGACTGTTATAAAGCCTTTTGAGTTAAATAATAAATTACTTGTCTTCTACATCTTTAGAATAATAGCATTTCTTATAAAGTACTGAAATATAAATTGCTTAGCTAAATTTTGTGTTAATCCTTTTACGGCTTTATTAAATACTATTAGTATTTTTTTAGGATAAGTGCTTCTTTATACAACATTTTCTTTCACTGAATACGCGGGCTGCTATCAATACTACTTTTAATTGAAAAACTCTTTCATTCTTCTTATTTAAATTTTTCAGAAATTAACTAATTAAAATTTACTTCTTGCAGAAGTTTTTTTGAAATAAGTCCTTATGTGGAGACAAATATGCATATATGTATATGAGTCAAATTTTTTACAAAACTTGTTTATTGTAAAGAAAAATTCCATTGAGAAAATTCACTATAAGGAGATCAAAATACACGTTAGTTATAATGAAAAAGTTGGATTTTTAAAATCAATTTATATTTAAAATTAATGAAGTACATTTAGTTTAATCCACTTCTAATTAGAAATAAAAAACTATAAATAATATGTCATTATTATATCTCTAATAATATAACAGCTCTACGTTCTCAAATGCAGTTAGGGTTGCCAGTTTTTAAATCAGAGAAATCAGTACATAAGAGAAAAAAATCAGTACAATTGCATAAAAAACAGTACATTTACTTTTTTAATATAAAATTGCATATAAATAACATAAAAAGTTATAATCTTTTTTAAAACAAATCTTGAATTCATTCTATAATTTGAACAGTGACAAAATTTAATTAATAAAACCGAATTTTTTCCAAACAATAACTCAATTCCGTATATATTTTTTAGCGGGAATACAAAGTGAATAATAAAAAAATCTAAAACACAAGTTACGGTCACACTTAGCAAATATTTGACGAAAAAAACTTGACTAACATGTGAACTAAAATTGTATTTCCTTTATTCTATTATATTTTTTGAATATAGGTCAACATAAAATTAAAGAAAAATTACATAAAAGTATTTCTTTGCTATATCTACCAGCATAAATAATTTTATTTTGCAATTAAAAGGTCATGCTGAATGTCTTTTATTTTGCGGAAACAGCCAATGTCTTATTTAATCGAGAACAGCTTCAAAAGCGTTTTGAGCCAATTTTACTTAGAACTCTTCTATAAAAAACTAAAATTTTAATTTTCTCTAAAATTAATTATTTGACATTGGCCTTTTTAGCACCAAGCTTTAGATATAAGGACAACAATGTTAAAAACAAATTCAACACTTGAAATAACGAAGCTTGTTATGTATTTATCTTAAAAATAATTTAAAAAATTATTTTAAAGTGATTAACAACTAATAACCTTTAATAATTGTAATTATTGCAAAGGGCACAATCGTTTTTTAGACGATCTTATACTATAGATTTTTATAAATAATATATTTTCATATGTATGGACATAAATATTTACAGTGTTACAAGTAAAAAATATTTATGGCCTTTCCACAATTTATTTCCTGTCATCAAGAAATTGTAAAACTCATTACAACAACAACCAAAGTTTGTCTTTATCTGCAACTCGCTTTCTAGGTTTTATATTAGGAGCCCGTTTCTTTCTTTCCTCCACGTTTAAAACTAAAGATTCGTTCTGTTAAATCGTTTGAATGTGGAATGAAAGAAATAAAATTACACATTTCCTCAAATTCGTAAACGCACCACCGTTTAGAAACACTTTCCATTTTTCTTCTACTTTCATCTTTTTTCGTACTGACGCGGCAAAAATCTTTATTGTTAAGAACTCATCGATAAGAACATCTATATTAATATTTGTACCGCAATTTGACAACATGACAAACTATATACTCAGCCCAGTTAATATATAATAACAGTACAAAAACAGTACATTAATGAAAGAATCAGTACATTTGCGTACTGATTTGCTTGTAATGCATAAATCAGTACTTTAAACAAAAAACAGTATATGTACTGATAAAAACAGTACGAATGCAGTACTGCCTGCACTGCATCAGAAAAGCAAACCTATTTCACCATGTCAACGCAATCCTAATGATGCTGAATTGTGTGATTATCATTTTTATATGTGCATTTAACCATGTTTTTATTTATTGTTTAAACGCAGTATTGCATTTATAGCCATGTACATTATCTTTATGTTCTGTTATACCTGTAACTTAACAGAAATATTTAATTATTTAATGTTTTAAATGATTGTTTAACTTAATACTATCATACTTTCGTTGATGATTCGTCGTTTTGCTTCAGAGAATTACAAATTAAAATAACGTAACACACATAACTAAATAAATAACAGTAAAAACAATATTATTTTATCAAAAACAAACTGGTTATCGCATTTTTATTCTAAATATTTAATATTACTCTAATATCTCATATAATTTCCATTTTACAACGTTTTTTGCTTCTCCTGAAAACATTTAACATATTCTGCATTTAAGATGACGATATGTGCAGTTCTTTTAGTTTTTTTTTTTTTAAATAATATTTGCCTACAAAAAATTCAACACACACTTTGGCTCGCTGCCTTTAACAAAAATAAAATACACACAAAGACATTTCGTGCTGTGGTCATGCAAACTGTCGAGCAACAACAACATTACTGGTGAGGAGCGTTAAGAAAATTTTTTGTTTCCTCATTTTTCATGACTGAGGAAAGGCAAAAATTTATTTTTCCTCACGCTCATGAATGAATTGACAAAAAATTTCACAATTCATTCATGGTTGTGAAAAAAATTACACGTTTTAAATTCCTCATTCATGAAAAAATTCATGAATGGTTAAATATGAGCGATCATATATGTATGAATTTTTCGGAACTCTGTAATAAACAATACAAATTGCTTGGCAAATATACACTTTGTTTTTGCTTCTGTTTGCCAATAAACAGCACAATCATATTTCGTACAAACATAAATATTTCATTTTTGCTTTGTTTTTAATGAATGCAGACGACGATTGTGTGCGGCAAGTTTACTCACTATTTGTTTTAAACGGGGAAGAAATATAAAAGAAAGAAAAAGAATTTAGAGTAAAGAGTTATCTAAACAACGAGCTGTTTTGGGGCAAACAATGCTGCTAAAAAAATTAAAATTTACGGCTGAAAATTATTTTATTGCTTCCTCTTCTACATCTTTACTCTGCAAAGTTTTCGCTACTTTTAGCACTAAACTCCACAAAAAGTTTGACAAATATCCAACATGTCTGCCAAATAATAAAACTTTTTAATATTTCTACAAACATTGCTGCAAATGTTTGTCCAAACAGCAAACACCCCAATTAACAACACAAAATATTTGTACAAACGTAAAATTTTGACATGTTTGCTAAGCTTTTTGTGTGGTTTATTATGCCCTTTAGGCCCAAATTTAGAGTCATTAGTTACCTAATAAAAAGGGCTGAATTAATAAAATATTATTTCCAGTTTTTTGTTAACCATTAGTTAAATCATCAAATGTTATTAGTTAACTATTAGTTAGACAAGAACTGTTGCGTTGAATATTATTATTTAAATCTGTTTTTTTGTGTAAAATTACTTTTAGAAATTGTGCACAGACGTTGCTTCTTTTGTTAAGCAGTGGCACTGTTACTTTTTTTTCTATAACATTTCGGTAGTTTTTTTTTTCATCTTTACAAATAATTAAAATGTAAACAAAAACTCTGAGTTACTATTTTTTGCTCGGATAAAAATTTTTAGTTAACATAAACTATGGACCTATTTTCACCAAACTAGACAGTGTGATTTCAAGTCCTTTAAAATTATGAAATTCGAAATATTATTACATAATGGGGACAATGACAAATTTGGACCGATCTTCACGAAATTTCATAGTGTTATTTTTAGACCTATAAAACTGTGACATACTAAATTTTATTACAACAGCATTATTTATAACGATTTTAGTCGTGCTTTCTGCCACCATTTATATTAGTTTTTGTAACAAAATTATCAACTTTTTTGATGTTTAAAATTGCAAAGATAAAGATTCCTATCAGGTATTTGATTAAATAAAATACTTTAAACCAGTGTTTAAATTGCTTGCTTTAAAATAGCAACAGTCGCACATTTTTGCTTTGTTTACATTTTTTGCAGCAAATTAAAAAACTGTGTGTCTAATGCCCAATTTTCAGGATAGTATTTAAATCTATATTATGTTAATTTTCATAAAAACTTAAATCGTATTTAATTACAGATTGATTTTTTGAGTTTTATATGAAAAGTCTTATTTAATTAAGATAAAAGTATGGTAGCACTACTAACTACAAAAAAAATATCATAAAAAAGTGTAGTTATTTACAAGGTGGTCTCAGAAAACAGCTGGTTCTTATTAGTTCGTCTGTTGTTTTTGTATTGTTGTGATATTGAGGCCACCTTGCTAAGTTAATCCAATGGAAACTTAAGTTGAATTTAAATGTACCACATCGGTGACTTAAGTTTCATTTAAGTGTTTAGTGAAGAAGAGAATTTTGTATTTAAAACGATTTTAAACATAAATGTGTTTTAATGTCAATCCTGAAAATTGGCCATAAGTGTTTACTTAACTCTTTGATAACGAGTCAGCAAAAGCAAAAAAGCAAAAGCAAAACAAAGAGAGTAAATAATTTGTTTAAACTCGCTATGTGCATGTACTCTGCTAAATCTGTCAGCAAAGAAGCCACTTAAGAAAACAAATTTTCTGTTGCTGTAAGTATTAAGTTTTTGATTGTTTTTTTTTTTGCTTTTGATGCGCTTAAAGTCAGCAAGTTAACTTCTTTGCTGTTGCTGGAACTTAATATATTATGAACGAATTTGTTTCGAATTTTTTTGGTATTTCGTTTTTTTTTTAATAAATAGGTACATACATACATAAATGAAACTACACGTTTTTTAAAACTAATTTGTTTATTTTGTGTTATGTAATTATGTATATACCTATTCTATGAAACTAATGCCTGCAACAGCAAGCAACAGCAATGAAGTCAAAAACAGCAAAGAAGTTAATACTCGCTGAATTTAAGCACATCAATTTACAGTTAAGCCAAAGCAAAAAAAAAAATAAACAAAAACTTATTACTTACAGCAACAGCAATTTTTTTTTCAAGTGGTTGCTTGGCTGGCTTTTTAAGCTGAGAACATAAACATGGTGAGAATAAATAAATTATTTACTCTCACTTTTTCTGCGTTTGCTTTTGCTTTTTGCTTTTACTGTGTTCTTTTTCTTAAGTTAAGTTAAGCAATTACAAAAACATTAAAAATAGTCAAGCATTTTTAAACACTGCTTTAAACTAATTAAGAACTTAGATCCTGTAACAAATAAATAATTTTTTTTAGACGTGCTGCCTGTTTTTCAAACCAAAAAAAAAATTTTAGCTTAGAAATTTATATCGAAAACAAATTTGAGTTTTTTTTATTGTTGTTTTAATATAAATTCCCAAGCGAAAATTTTTATTTTTTTTTTTTGAAAAACCGGCAGTTATTTATTTTATAAAACTTTGAGTCTCGAACATGTAATTTTTTAATATTAATATTTTTCATATTTAACCTCCAAGAAAGAAACTATTTAAGCAACCCGCCGTCAAAACGCACTTCAGTTATAGGTACAAAAATTATTTTTTTTTTTGTTGGAAATTTATTCAATAACTTTCGTAAATTTTTAACTAATATGTAAATATTTCATTAACTATAATAAATATTTTGTAACTTTTTAATTCATTTTTTGAAATTCCCACTTAAAAATAATTTAAAGTAAAAACTAGAAAATCAAGCAACTGGTCGACAACGTGATTTGACAATAATTTGTTATAAATTTGACAGGGCAGGGTTTCATGGATATAAAGTTAATTTTAAAGAAAAGTTTTTGTTTCAAAAATTAGCTTGTTAATAAATACCACTGTAAAAAAATATATCAAGTGAATTTCCCTTTCATTTATCTTAGTTGTTTTTTTTTACTGTTTTTATACATTTCTTAAACTGATTATCATTCCCATATTGAAAAGCGAATTTTCACAATTTTTCACTATACACTAATATTACATGTGTGAATGTAACAACTTATGTACATACATTTTTATATCTTATTAGTACATAAACATATTCATATACTGGTCGTTAAAAACATCCATTGGTGCCACGTTCAAACTGGTACTGCAACGATATGATACGATAGTAACTACAAGTATTTGAACATTTTGAGTATTTGAGAGTACAAGTACCTTGTCAGTCGTTAATAAAATCATCAAAAACAATAAAGAAAAAACAAATTCATAAAATAAAAGTAAATTAAAAGCTAAAAATAAATACAAAGTTCAACAACAAAAAACTGCTGGCTTTTAAATTAAATAAAGAAATAAATACAATTTAAGACGAATGTAAATAATTTGCACATCATGTGAGTTAAGAAATTTTAACATTAAAATACGGATGAAAAAAAAAAATCAAAAAACAAGAGACAAAACTCAAAAAAAGACGAAATATCTGACATACGGATCTATGATTTGGTACTTTTTTTTTAATTTTTGTAAACAACCTGAATTGTAAAAAAACTAAACAAAATAATATAATAAAAAATTGGTGAAAATACACAATCATTATTATTATTTTTTTGTATTGATGTAGCAATAATTTGCAAGCGTTTTCAATTTGTATGTTTTTTAAGAAAAAGAAATTAAAACAAACAAAAAAATCGCCAACACTTGAAGATCATCATCATTAGTAGAAGCCAGGGTTCCCTGTAGTTTAAAAATGTTTTCCCAAAAAAATTCGACAAATTATTTTCATTTTCATCCTTTAAAATCCATACTGTTTAAATGCATATAATCATTTAATTTACGACTTTAAATCAAATTATTCAGGGCATTCACATGGTAGTCATAAAGACATTTGACTTTAAATAATCAGCCTGAAAACGGTTGGTAGGCGTATTCGTAGTTCGATAGCTGTCAGAATCGAAGTCGTTTTTAATATTTTTGGTACCATAAAAAAAAACCGAAAGTACAAATTTTTTAACAAATTGAATCAAATGCGGCCCCTACACGTTGCGTTTTTTTGTACAATTTGATAAAGTTGTATTACGAATTGTTATGTTAAAAAGGCGTGGTTGATCATCGGTTGAATAAAAAATCAACAAACTTGATTTTCATTCAACTAACGATCAACTTAGCTAAAAAATTGGTACGTCTGATGACGATGTTTTCTTTCGTTTTTCATTTTCATTCTGACGTTTTGAAAGCAACGATGTGCGATTATGGAATATTAAAATCGATAAATACAAAAATTAAAGTATTCGAAAAAGTTATTCCTCCATCGAAACTTCATTGATGGCCACTAGAGACAAACAAATCGGAACTCATGTTGACTCTATAAAAATAATTTCTTAATGAAGTTTAATCAAAAGTTGGTTCAAAATCAACTGGTTTATTTAACTTAATTAAACGACCAGTTGTAACGTGTAGGGACCGCATAAGAAAAGTGTTGTGAAACTTTAAACGTTTAACGTTTTGTTTTATTTATTAAAGCAGTATTAGTTTTTAAATAATCATGTTTTTTTAATTATTGACTAATCAAATAGTCGATTAATCAGATTTAAATTAATTAAAGTGTATCTTGTTTTATCATTAATTATTTTCAAATTCATGTTTTTAAGTAAAATAAATTAACTAAACGACCAATTTCCCCACGTCCAGTTAAAACTAACTATTAGTTTAATTTCAGTTAACAATATGTTTTTGGAAGTTATAACTGATAGTTATTTATAACTGAACTTGTTGAACATGTTATTTAATTAATTTTTTAAATGCCGTGAACAAAATGTATGGACACAAATTACAATTTTTTACAGGCAAATTTGTCTTGCACGGTGCCTTAAATTGTAATAGAATAGATAACAGTTATGCATTTTTGTTGTTTTCGCCGATGACAATAAAATTTTTAAAAACCGCCTTATTTACTATGCGAATACACTAAACTAAATATGACTGATGTCAGCAACCGCTCATAATTTAGATTTCTACTGTATATTTAAAGTAACACCGTGTAATTGGTGTTTACATTTGCCAGTACTGGCAAGACAGTTGCAATACATGAAAACTTTTTCACTAATACAGTCAAACCGCGACGATTCATACCCCGTTAATTCGAAAACCTCAACAATTCGATATAAAGTGCTGGTCCCTAGAGAAAACTCTTTAATTCGCTAAAATCCCATACATTTTGGTCCCTTCGTTAATTCGTATTTCTTCTGTAATTCAAAGTCTGAGGTGACCCCTTTAAATCGTACTTACTCGTAAACAACCTCTTATAATTCGTAATAAAAGCTAATATGTACTAGATATGTTTTGGAAAAAATACAGTCAATGTTTTTTTTACTATTGCCGTAAGTTTTCTTTCTGGAATTTTTTGTTTCTTAAGGTTAGATTGTTTCTAGATTTTGTGCAGAGTGTGATTTAAAAATGCCAATGAAAAACTCGCATAAAACACTGACAATATTGAAAAAAAAGAACATAATTTTAGAAATTGACAAAGAAGCAAAGAAAATTAAAGTTGCTAAACAATTTTGTATCTCCCCTTCAACGCTTACATCAATTTAAAAAAAAAAGGAATTCATAGTCAAAACTTCCTCAGGTTGAAAAGTAAAACGACAAAAATAAGCTGAGCATCCAGAAATTGAGAAGTTTCTTGTTCTATGGTTTACGCAGTGTCCAATATTCCTATAAGCGGACTAAATGTGAAAAATTTTAAAGCAAGCAACGGTTGGCTGGATCGTTTCAAAAAAAGACACAACCTGTCATTAAAAAAAATTTGCCGCGAAAGTGCTGCCGTTAATGAAAATATGTGCTTAGAATGGAAGAACAAATTAATAGATCTCATAAGAGATTATGACGCTTAAGATATTTTCAATGCAGACGAGTGCGGATCATTTTTTAAATGTCTGCCCGATCGCACATTTTGCTTTAAAGATGAAAACTGCCAGGGTGGTAGGCTCAGTAAAGAAAGGATTACTTTATTATTTGCTGTAAATAATTATGGCACAGAAAAACGTACAATCGAGTACCGTCATAACAAAAAGGCGTGGATGACCACTGAACTATTTAACGAATGGCTACAAACCAGGGACCGTAACAGTTATACCTTTTTTCATAAGTCAGATGATAACAGTTATTTTTTTATTTTTATTTGTTTGAACAAAAATAACAGTTAATTTTTGGTTTTTATTTTTTTGAACACAAATAACAATTATTTTTTATAATAATAATTATTTTTGGATTTTTATTTTTTCCATCAAAAATAACAGTTATTTTATGATTTTTATTTTTTCAAGCAAAAATAAAAATTATTCTTTACAGAAATATACGTGTTATAATTATTTAGTTGACTTTAAATATTTATTTCAATCCGCATAAGATATCCCAATGATGATCACAAATTTAAATAAATATTGAAGGACAACTCAATAATTATAACACGTACATTTCTTTAAAGAATAACTTTTATTTTTGCTCGAAAAAATTACAATCATAAAATAACGGTTATTTTTGATCGAAAAAATAAAAATCAAAACTTTAAAAACCATAATATTTTATCATAAAGAAGTTCATAAGGATCAATATGAATCAGTTTGCCAGTATTTACTTCTATATGCTTTTTTTGTTTAAAAATTTCAAAATAACTGTTATTTTCGGTACCTGCTACAAACGTTAAACAAAAGCATGATGAGTAAAAGTCGAAAAATTCACCCCTAATTTGTATTCCCCTCGAAGGAAAAAATGCTATCGTGAAACTCCCGTAAACAATTTTTCACGCTATCAGTTCTCAGTGAATGTAAAAAAGAAGAAATATTAAAAAACAATAAGAAAAGAAGAAATATTTTTGTTCAAAATTATACGTGTATATTTTAAAGAAAAGAAAATAAAATATGTATATTGTATTGGAGCGATAGTTTGATTGCAACATTAGCTTATTGCCCGTTTATGTAGTAAAACAATTTCTAAAATTCTGCCACCACGTCTTTTAAATGCTTCATAACTTCTCATTCAATCGACCTGTTTTTTTTTTGCATTTTGTTGAACAATATACATACTTACATATAAGATTTTGCCTCTTTTAACGGATCTTGACCTTAAAATTAATTTTGTAAACTTTAATATTCGAATTATGAGAAGAATTACTTGCATAAATGTTTTGTTCCCCAGCAAAAATAAAGTGTGAAATTCAAAGGGAAAAGTGAACAAATTACGGGGGAAAATTTTTTTTCACGATAATGGGAATTTTTTTCCTGCGAACATTTTTTTCACGTTATTATTCTCCTTGAATTAATTTTTTTCATGGGAGTTTTTCATGATCGCAAAGGGAAAAAATTACGAGGGAAATATTATACACGATAGGGGTGATTATATTATTTGTCGACAATTGCACTGCGCACAATGGATCGCTTACACTTTTCCACGTAAAAATAGAATTTCTACTAACAAACACGACTTCAATACTTCAGCCCCTAGACCAGGGTATAATTAAAAATTTTAAAATATTAAACCGCAAAGAATTGGTTACGAAATTCATTAATTGCATTGATGGAAAAAAAAAAGAAATGGCATTGACACTGCTAAAGGGTAGTTTACACGATCACACAAGTCGTACGTATTTTGAGGAAAATACAACCCTGCCATGATAAGTTGTTATTGTTTTTCGAAACATTTCAAACAACAATTAAATCAGAGATGTATTTTCTTCAAAATACGTACGACTTGTGTGATCGTGTAAACTACCCTTAACTGCCATGCATATTGATTTTAAAGCATGGGCCAACATAAGCAAATCTTGTATTCAAAATGGTTTGATAGCCAGCGGCTTTAGTAAGGAAATATTCTTTGATTTATGTGTGGATCAGCCTTTAAATATCGAATGTTTTTGTAGTCGCTTACCCTGCAATGGAGAAAATTCTGTTACTTTCGAAGAATACACAAGTGTTGACAATGATGTGGCTGTTTCAGGTTCGTTGAATGATGGTGAAATCTTGGAAGAAGTTCTAACCGAAGAATATATTGAAAATAGCGATGATGAAATCGATGATGTTGATAAGAATGAACACCTCATAACAAATAAGGAAGCAAAATCTGCCATTCAGAGCTTACGTTTTTATTTATCAAATCACAAAAGTGATGAAAAAGTCTTCCATTCTTTGATAGATATAGAAAACTCAGTGAACCAGATAGCCGAAAAAAAACATTAAACAACAACAAATAACTAGATTTTTTAAAACTTAATTTTTACTTAATAATAATAATAATAATAATTAATAATAATAAGTATATATACATACATATATGTATGTCTAGTAATAAACTATGTAAATGGTTTATTTTTATTTTTAATTCTAATTAGAGCATTATTGTTCAGGAAAAATTAATTACTTTTGTTTTTCTTGCTTATTAGTTATTAATTGTTGAGTTTAAATAAATTGTATCTTTTTAAGTTTAAGTCTATTAAATTCAAACCCCTATTAATCGTTTAATTTTTAATTTGAACCTCGTTAAGTCGGAAACTCTTTATCGGGATTCTACTGTACATGTGCACTTTTCCAACTGTCTTGCAAATTTTTCAGACATTTGCTGACAGTAATTTGAAGTTTTGTTCGCAAAAGTAAAAAAAAATCAACAATTAAAAGAAAATTAATAACACTATGCTAGTTGAAAAAACTGACAAGCCGGGCACCTGGCGTTTTAACATAATTCGGGTACGCTGAATCCAGTGGTGCCCGCGGTTTTTTAAGATTGGCTCTGGTTTTCGAGATATACCGTTATTTCGAAAATGGAGGAGGTTGCACAACATATATTCGCGTAACTCAAAAACGCTTTAGCTTATTCAAAAAACTTAAAAAACCGAAATTTCGCAAGAAAAGTAAAATTTCTTTCTAATATCCTTAGTCGTTTTAGAAACATAATTTTTTTTTTTGGAAAAAAAAATAATTTTTTTAACAAAATTTCGAAATTTTTGTTTTTTAAAAATTCATAAAAAATTGGAAAATACTGCTATCCTTCTAATTTTTTGCAGACTTATAAAAACCGAAGTTTCAAACAAAACAAGCCATAAATGATTAAAATCTGTTTGCAACTTTTGATTTTACTCACAAAAGTCGACAAATTTTAATTAATTTAAGAATTTCATAAAACGCAATATTTGTATGGGAGCACCCCTAAGGGATGGTGATAAAGGGAAAGTATAATTTGAGAAAATGTTAAGAACAAACAACTAATGAAGGTCAGTCATACATTTTATCCCCCTAGGGGCGACTTCTGGGCATTTATGGGACTTTTTCTTCAATATATTTCTAGTCTGCATTGAACATTTATATGGAAGCCCCCTTAAGGAATGGAGATAGCGGGTGGGTATGTTAAAAATAAATGATTGATATGAAAAATAAAGTGGGGTTGGTCATACATTTGACCCATCTAGGGGCATCCTAGGCGCTGCAGGGGCCAAATTTAAGAATTTCATTAAACGGCCATATTTGTATGGGAGCCCCCTAAGGGGGGGATATATATGGCAACTATGTTTTAAGAAAATGTTAAGAACAAAAAACATTGGAGGTCGGTCATACATTTTATCCCCCTAGGAGTGAATCCTAGGCCTTAGAAATAAATGATGGGAATGAAAAATAAGGTTGCGCTGGTCCTACATTTAGCCTGTCTAGGGGTATCTCAGGCGCTGCAGGTGCAAAGTGTAAAGCTAGGGTTATACGCGTATAAGAACAAAGTTCCAAACAAAATAAGCTATAAGTGATTAAAGTCTGTCTACAATTTTTGATTTTTTCAGAAAAGATGAAATTTTTTTATTTTTATTTAGAAATTTATTCTTCTTCCTCCTGCAGATTCCAACAAATATCCCCTAATAGCGAATAAAGTTGTTTGCCGCTATACCGGTGTTCGAGCCTGGCTGTTACTTGGTGAAATCTCTCGCCATGTTCATCAGACTCGGCTGGTGATTGTTCATTAAATTTTTCGGCATGGTAATGCAAAAAATTTATTTTCAATGACATTCTAATGACATTCTGGCCAAATGTATGACCAGCGCAACTTTATTTTTCATTCCCATCATTTATTTCTAAGGCCTAGGATTCACTCCTAGGGGGATAAAATGTATGACCGACCTCCAATGTTTTTTATTCTTAACATTTTCTCAAATTATACTTTCCCTTTATCACCATCCCTTAGTGGTGCTCCCATACAAATATTGCGTTTTATGAAATTCTTAAATTAATTAAACTTTGTCGACTTTTGTGAATAAAATCAAAAGTTGCAAACAGATTTTAATCATTTATGGCTTGTTTTGTTTGAAACTTCGGTTTTTATAAGTCTGCAGAAAGTTAGAAGCATAGCTGTATTTTCCAATTTTTTTTTGAATTTTTAAAAAACAAAAATTTCGAAATTTTGTTAAGAAAATTATTTTTTTTTAAAAAAAAAATTATGTTTCTAAAACGGACTAAGGATATTAGAAAGAAATTTTACTTTTCTTGCGAAATTTCGGTTTTTTAAGTTTTTTGAATAAGCTTAAGCGTTTTTGAGTTACGCGAATATATGTTGTGCAACCTCCTCCATTTTCGAAATAACGGTTTATCTCGAAAACCAGAGCCAATCTTAAAAAACCGCGGGCACCACTGGATTCAGCGTACCCGAATTATGTTAAAACGTCAGGTGCCCAGCTTGTCACAAAAAAAAGAGTGTCAATTTTGTTTGTTTTACCTAAGTGTTATCGATGTTTACACGAAATAGTTGTTAAATGCTATTTTTAATTTTTTAAGTTCATATAAAACACGTTTAGCTGGAACTTTCACTGCGACAATCACGTTAGACCTTTTTTTTAAAAGTGAACTGTCTTAACTACTGTCTGGACGTCTATGTCGCGAAGACACGAAGTAGTGTTTTTGACAACCAATATGTATTTTCTTACTGTCTTGTCAGTACTGTCATATGTAACACACTGTGTTATTACAAAACAATACCTCCCAGACCACACGGGCAATAAGTTTGGCAATTATTGCTGTGACAACTCTCAAATTATATTGCTATAACACAAACTATAACCTTGTGCCCTGTATATATTGTATATGTTTTAAAATACTTTGCGAGCATTTATCGTTTGACGCAAGCTTTCAAATTCAATTGCGATTTATCTTAGAGTTGGTTTCTTTAATGGCACAAAAAAAAAAAACAACAGAACACTAGGAAAAACTTATGTGCTGTTTCCAAATAACAGGCAAGTGATTGTGTAGTCAAATTTATATGAAAAGCACTCAGTTTGCTTATAAGCATGCAAATATTTATTAGTTTTATTTTAAGCGCTCATCATTTTGTTCGCATAGTTTTCATTTTATGTTCTAAGGTATGTATGTGTTCGCCAATTCACGATATGAGCTTGTACATTGGTAATTTGGCGCAGTTATTCTGTCGGCGTGCTGCAAGTCGACAGTTATCTCGTTTTGACACCACATAACTCGTCAATAGTAGGAGCCCCGGATCAAGAGTGGCACTAGGGCAATACTGAGATGGCTAGAGCCATCCCGTTGCGTTGAGATATTTCACCAAATTGCCGAATTTCAGCCGCGATATTTCAGAGAGTCCTAGTAGAAGTTAATTCCCAAATAATCCATGTCATGTTCATGATGAGATGTAAAAGACAAAATTTGGTAAAAGAACAATGTTAAGGTTATTAAAATGTCTTCAGGCCATTAACGTGTCTCAGGCCTCTTGAACAAGAAATGTAGGCACAAAATTAACATATTTTCCGATATAGTTGAATAAGAGCTAATTTTTACCAAAAATTTTTTTTTACTTATATATGAGGTTTTGTCTTTGAAGGATACGGTTAACCTGTTCATAGGCATGACCAAAAAAAATTTTTTTAAATTTTATTAAACAAATTTCAGAATTTTTTGATCATCACATTGGGGTTTATTGAAGATACAATATGGAAAAATTTATCGCTCAATCTCCCAAAGTTTTTCCAGCGATTTAAATTTTGCGATTTTCGGGAGAAACTCATTTTTTGGCCATAATTTGGCGAATGAGCCCAATTTCCTTAAGTAGGGAACAGATTATTCGCTGTGGTACAACGTTACTAATAGTGCTGCAAGCTTTGGAAAGGTAAAAACGGCAGTTTCAAAGTAGTGCCAACAGAATGCGTAGTTTTAGTAGTCGTTGCAGTTGAAGGTGAAATTTTGAACTTTGTTCCGCTACAGAGCATTCGTCAGCTTCAGCTACTACTACAACTACTTTATTCTGTTTCAGGCCTTACTGTTATGAACATTAAGGACAACTTATACAGAATAATAATTTTTAATGTACTCTAAAGTTTTTACGAAAATCGGAAAACGCTAACCTAAAATCATGAAAGTCAAAAGTCAAATTTTTTACATTTTTTGAATTTCTAAAGGAAAGATAGCGAAATATTGTATATTTTTGAGCCAATTTTTATGAAACTGTAGAAAAATATACCCTAAAGTCATTCAAAGACAATACAATGTAAAAATTGAGAAGAACCCTTAAATGGACTTGGGGTCAAAATGACCACAAACTTTTTCGACTATCAATCAATCAAACAAATCTGTCAATTTGAATGGTGCTACATCTCATTTGATATATCACACTTGTTTAAAAATACTGTATTAACTCAAAATTTAAAAATTTTCAGTAGAAGCAAAACGATTTTTAATTTAACATTAAAGGCATATGAAAAAGAATTTTAAACCAACCGTTTCCTTACCAAAAAAAAACATGATATTTTTACAGCGGTTAGATATTAATATTACGATACTAAAAGTGAAAAAATAAAAATTTCGTGTTAATACACTATTGTTGAACGAGTGCGATATGTTGATGTTGATAATTTTAGAGTTTTACGCTAGACCACAAATACTTTAATATTTTCGTGGTCGTTATAGATTCGATTTGTGAACTGTAGTGCGATTAAGTATCTTTTTTACGATAATCGTATCGAATTTGCTATTCAGTAACATTTTTAGTCAACTGTTTCTTTAAGCAGTTTTTTTTTCGTTATTTTAACGACAATAATTATATACAATAATAATAATAATTAGTATTTTATGTTTAAAGTGGCTGAGGACATACAACATACATATGTACATATATGTAGGAATTAAAAACAAAATTCTAAATTAAAAATGTACAAAAAAATCAAATTATGTACAAAAACAAAATTCTAAATGTAAAATTCACACAATAAAATATAAAAACAGTACAAAGCACAAAAACAAAAAAATTTAGTGAAACGAAAATTTATTTAAAAAAAATGATTTTGATAAATATTGAGTTTTACCTGTTTATAATAAAGTGAGCGGATATGTATGTATATTGAATTTACAATTGGAACAAAAATGGATGAAATGGACCAGGGAAGGCATAGTTTGTAATTGATTTCGTAACAACTGTATTGGGATCTTGGAGGGAGTCTTGAAACAAAAATTGAATTGTAGATTTTTTTTTCGTATTTGTTAACATATTTCTTTATTTTTTATTTAATTTTTTAATCTTTTTGTGCATATGAAAACTTTCCTGATTTCCTGAATAAATGAAATGGATATATTAGATTATTAGACTACTTTTTCTGCTTGACTTAAGTTCTCATTAGTTTTAACTTTCTATTAACATTAATGAAAAATATCTTTCTATTTCAAACCGAACACGTTCCCCTTGGCTTTAAACTTCCAAACTTGAATTATAACCGAACTTTATTCGACTTTATTTCGAATCTTTGGGCCTTTGTTACTCTTTTTTTAAACTCATTGTTCAAACAAAACAAAAAGTATTTATGAAAAGTACTAACAAAAAAAAAAACACAACAAGTTATATTCGGCTATATTCGGCTATGCCGAATCTTTGATACCCTCCACCGACAGAAGTGGGCTCTATATTGTAAATACATATATGTACATTATTAACTAAGCTTCACAAAAACGAACGTCAGCATTATTAAATTATTGACCGACAATAAGAAAGTTTTATGCGTTTCTTGATAGAACTTCGAACTGGCTTGAGTAAAATTTCATGATTCGTAACATTTTTAGCCGAACTGAAATGATTTTTAGGAGGGTAATTTGTATTGGACCTATGGTAAATTATGGACCAAACATTCCAAAATTTTGAAGACTGATTTCTGGTATTATAAAAAATAAATAAGAATAAATTTCAATGCAGTTTTATCGTTAACAGTGAACTTCACAAAATTGCATGATATTTTTTCTGGCCATATGAATCTATGTTGGAAGAAATTTTACCGCAATATCTATATCTGTTATGGTTTTAGGCCAACTAAATTATTTTCCCAAAGTGGGCTTTATTTGGCTTTAGGCGCAATAATCTGTTTTCCGAGAGTAGGGTTTATATGCGGCCTAGGGTAAATTACGGATCGATCTTTAAGAAATTTGACACTCCGATTTCTAGTCTTCTAAAACTGTGATATATCAAATCTTATTATGATATCATTATTAATTACGGTTTTAGGCGTACAAAACTGTTTTCTGGGAGTAGGGTTTATATGGGGTCTAGGGTTAGTTATGGACTGATCTTCACGAAATTTGACAGTATGACTTGCAGTTATTTGCAAAATTTTTTTTTCATTCCGTGCATTATTCCACCATTTATGTTAGTTTTTGTATCAAAATTATAAATTTTTTAGGGTGGTGGTTCCACAGTTTGATTCATAGTTCTGATCCTACTGAACCGATATTGCTGGATTTCAATCCCAAACTGCTTAGGATAACTACAAGCAATTTGAGACCAAGTTTGTTCTTTTCTTTTGCGTTTTTCGAAAGTGAGGGTGTTTTCAACAGACAGACAGACGGACATGGCTAAATCGACTTAGAATTACTCAAGGAGTCAGAATATATATACTTTATGGGGTCTTAGATGTATAATAAAAAAGTTTCACACGGAATGACAAACTTAGTATACCCTCATTTACCAATAGTGGTGAGGCTAAAAAAGAGCTAAAGTTGCATTACACGACATGTTTTTTACATCTGACTTGTCAAATTTCCTACTGCAAAAGACATACATGTCGTGTGTTACCTTTAAAACATTGCATCTGTAAAAGTCAGACGCAAAGTCATCTGACAAAATTTCAATTAGAGCGTGCTCTATTTTCTTCTGAAAAACCATCTGACATCAGCTGTGTCAGAAATCTATGCCAGGAAGAAACCCGCAGCGGCGGTGCATTGTTGACGGGATCATTAGCCGGCTTAAGTTAATATTTTACAATACCGATATATGTATAATAATTTCACCATTGAATAGAAATAATGTACATATATAAATAAAAACGCATCATTATAATATCCTAAATTGGTATATTCGAATTTAAAGAAAAAAAAAAAAATGTTTAAATGGCTGAACTTTTTTACGGCGCAAATAAAAATTTTTGTGGCGGCAGCACGCAGTTTTAAAACCAAGAACTACTTTGGTTTATTCCATAACTGCAGAGAAAAAACATAGACAATGTCAGAAGAAAATTACATGTACGTTTGTGACCAAATGTTATTAACCTTCTGTAAAACAGCAATTTTGACAGACATTCACAATTACATATGACTTGAAAAGTTGACAAGTCAGATGTAAAAAACATGTCGTCTACGGGCACCTTAAACAAGTGATTTTTAATGTGATCCTGATGACGATGAGTGTAGTGCGTTTATTGTGGTGGTAGTGGTACTCCATTTTTAGTGCTCAATTGATATAGGGAATAAGGCTGATGATGATTATTAAGAATGATGTATACATATGTTCACCCATACATTCATTAAATAAAACCTATGCCAAATGCCATTGTTTTTCAAAACACAGTAACGAAAAATGAGGGTTCCTCTAGGAAACATGAGCCAAAAAAAACACTGAAAGCACTAAAAAAAGCCTGTTACCAGAGGACCAGGTACAAAATACTGACTGAAAAAAAAATAAACAGACGCATGCAAGTGTCTGTCGAATGGACGCCACAGAGAGTTTAAGATAACAGCAAAATAATTGATCGCTTATCATCTAGCAACTATAAGTATTTTTAATCTTATCCTAAATTAAATTTTTTTGTTGTTCTTAAAACATTTATCTTCAAATATTTTATTAATTTTATATCTTCCATTTCTTCACAAAAATTTTAGAGTTTTGATCAGTCATTGCTGATAGACTTTTTACACTGATCAACATCCAAAATATACCATCAAAGATGTAGAAAATGTTAAACACTCGTTAACATTGATCACATCTATCATCGAACAAAAATTTCACCATTTTTTGAAAAAAAAAAAAAATAAATATTATAAAAAAAACTTTTTTTCTACAAAAGTGACAAAATTTAAAAAGAAAATACAAAAATATATTTGAAGCTCAATTTGTTTTAAAATATAAAAAATACTTAACAAGAAAACATTTCAATAAAAGAGAAAACTTGAGAAATGGTACGCTGCTTTCAAAAAACCTTTTTTTTTGTCAGTGATGCCACAATAAACATAGAACTTTTCTATTAATAACACTGAAATAATCGAAAGATGAAGAATGGAATAAAATGAGATAGGAACATCTTGTAAAGAAGTTGATTTTTACCCGCATGTATTTCTTATGGAAAGATATTAACATCTTCGCAAATTGATGGTAGATGTTAGATGTTGACCAGTGTAATAAGCTTATAACGGCATTAAAAAATATAAAGAGTAAATAACAATCAAAAAAACAATAGAAAGTATTGGAAATATTTATGAGTAGACAGCAAAAGTTAATCTACTCATATATGTACATCTCTGGTAAGAATAATACAATTTCGGCTATAGAACTAATATATTTAAACCTACATCTTTAGATTACATTCAGGACAGCAACTGTTATTATGAAAAACTTTTGCCTAATTTAATGTCACTAAAAACCAGATTATACCGACTTTAGGCATTCATGTTATAAGATGTTTAAAAAAAATATAAATGGCAACGCTGCTTGTGATGTAGGGTGGATGTCAACATAACAGGTTTTGAAGACAAAATCATTTTTGAAAATAAAAATTTGTAAATTAGTAAAAAAAACTTTTCTACGAAGTGGGTCTGCTTGATCAGGGTAGTATTCTCGAGGGAATTTCGGATCATGGGACTATGACCCTAGACTTCGGTATAACACCACCACTGTAGTTCCCGGATAGGGAAGTCTGGCGTGGATCCATTGGACTGTTTGAGGGGTGGGCAGTATTTACGGATGGATCTAAGATGGAAAACGGCACTGGTGCCGGGGTTTATATTGATCCTAGCGATCTGAAGGGCAATGGAGGTGATACTGAATCACATCGTGGGTGGATCTGAGGTGACAATTAGCGTCGATAGTCAGGCAGCGTTAGGGAATTGACAAATTATACGGTGCGATCGTGCCTGGTCGCTCGGTGTATGGGTGCTCTGAAGGAACTCATGGAGGTATTCATATTAAGGCTGTGTTAGGTGGCGACGAATTCGCGAGAGAGGGTTCGAGTCTGTACTAAATTCTAAGGGAATATATCTTGAAATTCAGGATTTCAAGATATTAAGCTGAGATATGAACGTTAAGTTACAAAAAATCGATAAACAATTCTAATGATTTTAAGATAATAATATTTAACGACCCTTGCCTACAATTCCTAAAAATTGTTACGACATGAATTTTCTGTGGAGTTTTTTAATAGTCGCATATGTCCTTCTTTTGGTCTATTGAAAACAGTGGTGTGCAACAGGGATGGAAATCTTGGTAAAATTTCAGTTTTTCTTATTAGACGCAATTTAATAGCGCAAGTGTTTTTTTTAACAATAAATTTAATGTTTTTTAACCTTGATAATTTTTTTTTTTTAAATATTTAAAACAAAAGTAAATATTAAAAAAAATTTATCAAATAACAAAAATTTTTTTTTATTTGTTTAATATCATGCAAAAGGGATGGAAAACTTGGTAAAATTTTACTTTTTTTGTTGGTGCCGTGGTACTACTGCGACTTGTTTAATATAATTTAAACGCACAAGTGTTTTTAACAATAAATTTCTTGTTTTTAACCTTGAAAAAAAATTTGGAATATTATTAACGACAAAAATAAATACTAAATAAGACAAGTCAAATAACAAGAATATTTTTTTTTTATTTAATGTTACAAATACAACAACAAAGTGGTGTGCAATCGGGATGGAAAACTTGGTAGAATTTGACTATTTGTTGATGCCGTGGTTTTGATACAATTAAAAACCATAAGTAAAATTATGGTTATTTATCCTTTAAATATTTTTTTTTATTTTTCAAATATTATTTTATTTTAAATTAAGGTAAATTAAGTTAGAATATGATTTATTATTGCATTTGTAACATTAAACAAATGCAATAATAAATTATATTCTAACTTAATTTACCGAGCAGTAGTAGCACAGTCATTCAGTCCGGTGTGGTGAAACAGATCGGAGTTTTTGGCGGCAATAGAACCCGCACTCCTCGCCCTGATAAACAAAAACCCTACCAACTAAAAAAAAAATTAAAACAAACTTAATGCGCAGTTAATAAATAATGTTATCATTTCTTAAATTCTTTATTCTTGAATTTATTTTTCAGAGAAAATGTTGGATATTGTTTACAAGCAAAACACAGCTGTTACAATAAATAATATTAAATCTACGTACGTTTTATATCCCGTTTAAACTTGAGTCATAAACAGGTTTATTTTGATCAACAAGTTTTTTCTGGTTAAGAACTTCTTTTTAATAGAAATCAGTTCTGAACTATGTAGTTGATTTAATAAACTTTAAAACCATCTATTTTCGTTTAATTTAATGGCATCCCTATGAATTTACAAGGATAAAGTTTTTAAATGTAAAAATTAAAAATTTAAACGGTTTTGTTTTCAAACTATTTAAGCAATATCTTATGTAAATCTTATATGGAAATATGGCAAAAATTCACTCTACGGGGCACATGAAAAGAAAATTGGATCCCCTCTGGAACTAAAAAAGAAAAAAACCAAAATTAAAATTAAAGGTAATTGTGTAAGAAAAACGTAAATAATAAAATTTAGGGCTGGCGGGGCTATCTGAGGCAACAAAGTGGACCAACCCCTACTTACATCTATATGTGGGTACTCAAAGTAAAGGTAATAGCGGGCGCAACACCGGCTTCGCTAACTAAAGCTTGTCTGCATCTAAAAGATTTATAAATAATCTAGAGGGGAAAATAATGATCGAATACAAAAACAAAATGAATATTTGAAATCATGAGCAAATTAACTCTAATTTGAGTACCCACACATACTACTAAGTGGGCGGGGCGGTTTTTTGGGTCCAGGGGGGCCCATGGGGCTCAGCCCCGTTTAATTTTAATTTAGGTTTTTTTTTTGTTTTTAATTCTAAATCGGGTGAAATATATTTTTTATTTTTTTCGTGTGCCCCGTAAACTGTATTTCAGCCTAAAATATAAAAAGAGCGCTAGAATTGCAGGGTTAAGACAATAAATTCTTAATAAAGTGTTCTAGTCGACGTTATAAAACTAAACACGTAGTTGTTACGAGTTTTCGTAATGAATAATGAGTTTTGTTAAAACCAAATAAAGGTACCGTCATGACGCGCCATGGCCGAAAAAGTACATTTTGTTTGTTCTTAAAGCACTTATCCCGTGACCAGTGAGCCAAATATTATAATAAAACAAGTTAGAGTGCTATATTCGGCTGTGCCGAATCTTTGATACCCTCCACCGACAGGAGTGGGCTCTATATGATAAATAAATATATATTATTAGCTAAGCTTTACAAAAACGAACGTCAGCATTAAAATTGGTTGTGGTTTAGACCTGAATTAAATTATTGACCGACAATTAGAATATTTTATGCGTTTCTTGTTAGAACTTTGAACTGGCTTGAGTAAAATATCATGATTCGTAACCCGGCGTTTACACATGCAAGTGCAAGTTCGAAAAACTCAATACACTCACACATTTTTACTAACACCATCACATTTTTCGCACTTGCAGCCCAACTTGCAAGAGAATTTGCTTGCAAGTAAATTTTTGACACTTGCAGCAAGTAAAATGACAAATAAAGAAACAGTGTTACCGTGGATGCCTTTGGTATCAATTTACTAGTACTTAGTAATATAAAAATTATGTTTATTGTTGATTTTCTGGGTGTTTTTAAGAATAAAAAACAAAAAAAAAAACACTACTACAAAGCAACACATCTTCATTTTATTTTAAAACATAAATTGCAAGCATTTAAAAAAAATTTTTAATCAAAATATTTTCTCAGAAAATTTTATGATATCGGCAATACTGTGTAATTAGTTTTCGCGTTAACAGTAAATTTCACAAATTTGCATGATATTTTTTCTGGCCATATAAATTTAAGTAAGAAATTTTACCGCAATATCTATATCTGTGATGGTTTTAGGCGAATTTAATTATTTTCCTAAAGTGGGCTTTATTTGGTTTTAGGCGTACTAAACTGTTTTCCGGGAGTAGGGCTTATATGAAGCCTAGTGTAAATTATAATCCAGTCGATTTACTGGGGTTTGTCAGGGAAATGGGACGGCTGTTTATGTTAAGGGGACTGTAGAGGGAGTAATTTTCCTACGTAGTACATATTAATATATTTCACTCTATCTATCTGTTTATTTCTTTCCTTCTTCAATTCTTGCTTTTCTCTACCTTCCTACTGAAGGGATTCACAATCGACCGCATTGGTCTCCGAGTGGAGATGTGCCCTTGGGGGAATTACCATTCTTAACCTAACCTAACCTAAAAAAAGTTTAATTAAACTGGCTGATTTCAAATCCGGTTATCGTTTTTCACCGGTCCTATACTTTAGAAATTCAGGATTTCAAGATATTAAGCTGAGATATGAACGTTAAGTTACAAAAAATCGATAAACAATTCTAATGATTTTAAGATAATAATAAAGGGTCCACCAAATAACTTTTTTTTTTTGAAAATGCTATAAAAAACAACTACTGAATATTTTCTCAAATTTCTTTATTTATTTGAAAGTAAAATCTGCTTTGGCTGGCCATGCAGTAGCCTACACGATCGGTCCAATTTGTAAGCACATTATCGATTGTGTGCAGCTGTATTTCATCAATGGCTTCACGAATATTGTCCTTTAAAGCGTCAATTGTCTCTGGCTTGTCGGCGTAACACTTATCTTTGACGGTACCCCACAAATAATAGTCCAACTGTGTCAAATCGCAGCTCCGAGGTGGCCTAACGACATAAGCTCTGCGGCTGATAATGCGATCTTCAAAAACAGGGCGCAAAACATCGAGTGTAGCTTCGGCTGTGTGGCACGTAGCGCCGTCCTGTTGAAACCAAATGTTGCCAATATCCTCCTATTCAATTTTTGTGAACAAAAATTCGTTCAACATGGCCCGATAACGATCGCCATTGCCTGTAACGGCCACTCCTTGCTCATTTTCGAAGAAAAATGGCCCAATTATGCCTCTGGACCAAAATCCGCACCAAACAGTGACTCGTTTTGGATGTATCGGCTTTTCAATGTATGCGTGCGGGTTTTCTGTGCCCCAAATACGACAATTTTGCTTGTTTACATACCCGCCAAGACCAAAATGAGCTTCATCGAAAAGATGATTTTTTTTGGCAAAATCGGTATCTTCTGTAAGTTGATCGCAGGCCCACTTAGCGAAGCAAAAACGCATTGGATGGCTAGTTAGCTTCAACTCCTGCACCAATTGAACTTTGTATGGCGTCATACCAAGGTCTTTATGCAAAATTCGTCTCAATGATGTCTCTGAAATGTTCAATTGTTGAGAACGACGGTGAATTGATGTTGATGGCGCTTTACGCACACTTTCTGCCACAGCAGCAATATTCTCGGGTGTACGCACTATTTTTTGGCTTTTCACGCTTTGGTTTATCGATGAGGATGCCAGTTTCTTTCACTTTTTTCACAAGATAACGAACATACGTAGCTGACGTTGCTTCTCTTCTTCCAAAATCCGTACGCAATTTTCGCACACATTCTGCAACATTACCATGATTTTCGAAGTAATGTCGCAATATTTCCCAGCGTTGTTCAAGCGTATACACAACCATATTCGTTCAGCGGAAGGATAAAACTAATTATCTGTCAAATCAGACATGAGCTAAGTGTTATAATTCACGAAATAAGCTATAGTTGAAAAAGACGTTAGATGGCGGACCCTTTATTTAACGACCCTTGATTACAATTCCTAAAAATTGTTACGACATGAATTTTCTGTGGATTTTTTTAATAGTCGCGTATGTCCTTCTTTTGGTCTATTGAAAACAGTGGTGTACAACAGGGATGGAAATCTTGGTAAAATTTCAGTTTTTCTTATTAGACGCAATTTAATAGCGCAAGTGTTTTTAACAATAAATTTGTAGCCTATTTCCAATGCGCGAAAGAATTCTTTCGTTCGCATAACTACATTCAAAACAAAAACAAAGTCTAAAAATTTGTTTTTTTTTTCAATGTAGTTATACGAAAGAAAGAATTCTTTCGCACATCGGAAATAGGCTTTTAATGTTTTTTAACCTTGATATATTCTTTTTTTTTAAATATTTAAAACAAAAGTAAATATTAAAAAAATTTATCAAATAACAAAAATTTTTTTTATTTGTTTAATATCACAAATACAGTAAAAAAAAGTGTCGTGCAAAAGGGATGGAAAACTTGGTAAAATTTTACTTTTTTTGTTGGTGCCGTGGTACTACTGCGACTTGTTTAATATAATTTAAACGCACAAGTGTTTTTAACAATAAATTTCTTGTTTTTAACCTTGAAAAAATAAATACTAAATAAGACAAGTCAAATAACAAGAATATTTTTTTTTTATTTAATGTTACAAATACAACAACAAAGTGGTGTGCAACCGGGATGGAAAACTTGGTAGGATTTTACTTTTTGTTGATGCCGTGGTTTTGATACAATTACAAAGCATAAGTAAAATTATGGTTATTTATCCTTTAAATATTTTTTTTTATTTTTCAAATATTATTATTTTATTTTAAATTAAGGTAAATTAAGTTAGAATATGATTTATTATTGCATTTGAACATTAAACAAATGCAATAATAAATTATATTCTAACTTAATTTACCGAGCAGTAGTAGCACAGTCATTCAGTCCGGTGTGGTGAAACAGATCGGAGTTTTTGGCGGCAATAGAACCCGCACTCCTCGCCCTGATAAACAAAAACCCTACCAACTAAAAAAAAAAATAAAACAAACTTAATGCGCAGTTAATAAAAAATGTTATCATTTCTTAAATTCTATATTCTTGAATTTATTTTTCAGAGAAAATGTTGGATATTGTTTACAAGCAAAACACTGCTGTTACAATAAACTTGAGTCATAAACAGGTTTATTTTGATCAACAAGTTTTTTCTGGTTAAGAACTTCTTTTTAATAGAAATCAATTCTGAACTATGTAGTTGATTTAATAAACTTTAAAACCATCTATTTTCGTTTAATTTAATGGCATCCCTATGAATTTACAAGGATAAAGTTTTTAAATGTAAAAATTAAAAATTTAAACGGTTTTGTTTTCAAACTATTTAAGCAATATCTAATGTAAATCTTATATGGAAATATGGCAAAAATTCACTCTACGGGGCACATGAAAAGAAAATTGGATCCCCTCTGGAACTAAAAAAGAAAAAAACCAAAATTAAAATTTAAGGGGGCTGGTAAGTGTGGGTACTCAAATTAAAGGTAATTGTGTAAGAAAAACGTAAATAATAAAATTTAGGGCAGGCGGGGCTTTCTGAGGCAACAAAGTGGACCCACCCCTACTTACATCTATATGTGGGTACTCAAAGTAAAGGTAATAGCGGGCGCAACACCGGCTTCGCTAACTAAAGCTTGTCTGCATCTAAAAGATTTATAAATAATCTAGAGGGGAAAATAATGATCGAATACAAAAACAAAATGAATATTTGAAATCATGAACAAATTAACTCTAATTTGAGTACCCACACATACTACTAAGTGGGCGGGGCGGTTTTTTGGGTCCAGGGGGGCCCATGGGGCTCAGCCCCGTTTAATTTTAATTTAGGTTTTTTTTTGTTTTTAATTCTAAATCGGGTGAAATATATTTTTTATTTTTTTCGTGTGCCCCGTAAACTGTATTTCAGCCTAAAATATAAAAAGAGCGCTAGAATTGCAGGGTTAAGACAATAAATTCTTAATAAAGTGTTCTAGTCGACGTTATAAAACTAAACACGTAGTTGTTACGAGTTTTCGTAATGAATAATGAGTTTTGTTAAAACCAAATAAAGGTACCGTCATGACGCGCCATGGCCGAAAAAGTACATTTTGTTTGTTCTTAAAGCACTTATCCCGTGACCAGTGAGCCAAATATTATAATAAAACAAGTTAGAGTGCTATATTCGGCTGTGCCGAATCTTTGATACCCTCCACCGACAGGAGTGGGCTCTATATGATAAATAAATATATATTATTAGCTAAGCTTTACAAAAACGAACGTCAGCATTAAAATTGGTTGTGGTTTAGACCTGAATTAAATTATTGACCGACAATTAGAATATTTTATGCGTTTCTTGTTAGAACTTTGAACTGGCTTGAGTAAAATATCATGATTCGTAACCCGGCGTTTACACATGCAAGTGCAAGTTCGAAAAACTCAATACACTCACACATTTTTACTAACACCATCACATTTTTCGCACTTGCAGCCCAACTTGCAAGAGAATTTGCTTGCAAGTAAATTTTTGACACTTGCAGCAAGTAAAATGACAAATAAAGAAACAGTGTTACCGTGGATGCCTTTGGTATCAATTTACTAGTACTTAGTAATATAAAAATTATGTTTATTGTTGATTTTCTGGGTGTTTTTAAGAATAAAAAACAAAAAAAAAAACACTACTACAAAGCAACACATCTTCATTTTATTTTAAAACATAAATTGCAAGCATTTAAAAAAAATTTTTAATCAAAATATTTTCTCAGAAAATTTTATGATATCGGCAATACTGTGTAATTAGTTTTCGCGTTAACAGTAAATTTCACAAATTTGCATGATATTTTTTCTGGCCATATAAATTTAAGTAAGAAATTTTACCGCAATATCTATATCTGTGATGGTTTTAGGCGAATTTAATTATTTTCCTAAAGTGGGCTTTATTTGGTTTTAGGCGTACTAAACTGTTTTCCGGGAGTAGGGCTTATATGAAGCCTAGTGATCGGGTGAAATATATTTTTTATTTTTTTCGTGTGCCCCGTAAACTGTATTTCAGCCTAAAATATAAAAAGAGCGCTAGAATTGCAGGGTTAAGACAATAAATTCTTAATAAAGTGTTCTAGTCGACGTTATAAAACTAAACACGTAGTTGTTACGAGTTTTCGTAATGAATAATGAGTTTTGTTAAAACCAAATAAAGGTACCGTCATGACGCGCCATGGCCGAAAAAGTACATTTTGTTTGTTCTTAAAGCACTTATCCCGTGACCAGTGAGCCAAATATTATAATAAAACAAGTTAGAGTGCTATATTCGGCTGTGCCGAATCTTTGATACCCTCCACCGACAGGAGTGGGCTCTATATGATAAATAAATATATATTATTAGCTAAGCTTTACAAAAACGAACGCATTAAAATTGGTTGTGGTTTAGACCTGAATTAAATTATTGACCGACAATTAGAATATTTTATGCGTTTCTTGTTAGAACTTTGAACTGGCTTGAGTAAAATATCATGATTCGTAACCCGGCGTTTACACATGCAAGTGCAAGTTCGAAAAACTCAATACACTCACACATTTTTACTAACACCATCACATTTTTCGCACTTGCAGCCCAACTTTCAAGAGAATTTGCTTGCAAGTAAATTTTTGACACTTGCAGCAAGTAAAATGACAAATAAAGAAACAGTGTTACCGTGGATGCCTTTGGTATCAATTTACTAGTACTTAGTAATATAAAAATTATGTTTATTGTTGATTTTCTGGGTGTTTTTAAGAATAAAAAACAAAAACAAAAAAAAAAACACTACTACAAAGCAACACATCTTCATTTTATTTTAAAACATAAATTGCAAGCATTTAAAACAAATTTTTAATCAAAATATTTTCTCAGAAAATTTTATGATATCGGTAACTACGGCAATACTGGATTCACATATTTTAAAAACAAAAACAATTTTTTCATCAAGATGGACCAAAAATAAAATAAAGAAATAATTTAATTATTTATATTTAATATTATAAAATAAATTTCGTGATAACATTTACATGATAATGTTTTTTTAACCCAAAAATGAAGATTTTTTTATAAGATGTTTTCGCTTCAAGAACATTTGAAAAAAAAAACTTACAACTGATTGTAAACACTAGGGTATTCATTCGGTTAACCGGTTAACCGATTAATTGCTACCCGATTAACTGATCGGTTAATTTCAGTCGATTAACCGATTAACCGATGTAACAAAATTTTTAATTTTTTGTAGTATTCTAACATATGTTTTTATATTTTAAATGATTTCTTTTGTCACATATACAAAAGGTATGCGTTTAGAAAATATTTTTTCATACAACCAAAGAAGGTGTTCCGTGATCTTCATTTTAAATAGCTCTTTGCTGTCAACAGCTTTTTGTCTCACGTACTTTTTTTATATGGGCATTTCCATTGTGACGTGATATTTGTGATATTAATAAAATGAAGAAGTTCAATTTGTAAAAAGGTTTTTCTATATTTACAAAGTAATGAAGCAGCACTATATTCAGAAAAAAATTTACAAAAATCAACCCCGAGGATTTGAAGATATAAGCAGTGTTTAAAAATGCTTGACTATTTTTAATGTTTTTGTAATTGCTTAACTTAACTTAAGAAAAAGAACACAGTAAAAGCAAAAAGCAAAAGCAAACGCAGAAAAAGTGAGAGTAAATAATTTATTTATTCTCACCATGTTTATGTTCTCAGCTTAAAAAGCCAGCCAAGCAACCACTTGAAAAAAAAAATTGCTGTTGCTGTAAGTAATAAGTTTTTGTTTATTTTTTTTTTGCTTTGGCTTAACTGTAAATTAATGTGCTTAAATTCAGCGAGTATTAACTTCTTTGCTGTTTTTGACTTCATTGCTGTTGCTTGCTGTTGCAGGCGTTAGTTTTGAAAAAGTGTTTGACGGTAAGAACTAAAAATTATGGCGCCGCGTGTAAATCGAAGAATGATTGAAAAATATTTTGAATTTGATAATGACCAAGCTGTGTGTAAACTTTGTTCATATATGTTAAAAAGTGATAGAGTTTTTAATCTTAAAACTCATATAATTAAAGTGCACAAAATTAAAGAAAACGAATTTTCAAACGAAGGGAATATTGCGTGCGATTCTGTTACCAAAAACAAAAACACGGAAAAAAATTTAGGAAACACGTTGTCAAAATCGATGTAAGTAAAAAACATTTATGTATGTATGTACCTCTTTATTAAAAAAAAATAACGCAAAATACCAAAAAAATTCGAAACAAATTCTTTCATAATATATTAAGTTCCAGCAACAGCAAAGAAGTTAACTTGCTGACTTTAAGCGCATCAAAAGCAAAAAAAAAACAATCAAAAACTTAATACTTACAGCAACAGAAAATTTGTTTTCTTAAGTGGCTTCTTTGCTGACAGATTTAGCAGAGTACATTCACATAGCGAGTTTAAACAAATTATTTACTCTCTTTGTTTTGCTTTTGCTTTTTTGCTTTTGCTGACTCGTTATCAAAGAGTTAAGTAAACACTTAGACACACAGTTTTTTAATTTGCTGCAAAAAATGTAAACAAAGCAAAAATGTGCGACTGTTGCTATTTTAAAGCAAGCAATTTAAACACTGGATATAAGCAAAAATATGCGCCGGCGTGACGTTACAAAAAAACAGAAATGGATTTTGACTTGCATTACAAAGTCTGCAAGCGTTGGACTTATAAAGATTTATTTTCCAAGTTATCCAATTTAAAAATCTTTGCTCGTTTAAAGTACATATGGGATTTTCAAGCGAAAAGTCTACTTTTTGTAATGTAACGCCAGAAAGCAAACAAGCTTGTATTTTAGTACCATGTTGTTCAAAAGTTATCCCTTTTGTTACTTAATGTAGAGCCAGTTGCGCTTTACACAACATATAAAAAAGTAAATTATACATATAACATTTTTGAGAAACGATTTAAATTACTTCTGGCGTTACATTACAAAATGGAGACTTTTCGCTGGAACTTCCCATGTGTGTGTATGTATGTGTTTTGTTATTTGTATCTTCTCATATTTTCTCATATTAATCTTTTAACAGAATAAACCGAAACAATTAGAAGAGTTAACAATTTAAAACAGGACTCTAATGACATAATGGAAGATTTTATATGTAGGATTAGAGAAATCTAGGAAAAAGACTGTGAATTTATATATTCTGTATAATGGATTGTGTTCGATTTCTCGAACATCAACGATAAGTGAAAGAATTTTTTCCAAGTCAAGATTTATCAAAACTAAAGAAAATAATCGCTTAAATCCTAAACATTTTTCTAAAAGATTTTTTAAGGTCTCCTTAAACTTTTGA
Organism: Pollenia amentaria; assembly: GCA_943735925.1. Lineage (NCBI taxonomy): Eukaryota > Metazoa > Arthropoda > Insecta > Diptera > Polleniidae > Pollenia > Pollenia amentaria. The sequence continues at coordinate 200,854,885 of OX031009.1, read as the reverse complement.
AATAACTAATAAAATTATCTAACAGTTTATTTTTTAATTACTACATAATATTTATGTATCAATTAAAAAATATGTATTACATATTTATGAATTATTTTCTTGTTTGCTCGTGTTAGTTCAAGAATTGTTATGTTTTTTTGTTATTGCTTTTTTTAAAAAATAAAGTCCAAATAATAAATAATTTATGCATTTTAATGTATTGAAATTACTTAATATAAAACAAACTTTATTAATCGGTTAACCGGTCAATTACAAAATTAACCGATTATTAACCGATTAAACCAAAACCTCGGCTAATTAATCGAGCGATTAACCGATTAAAGCAAAAGCCCGATTAAATGAATACCCTAGTAAACACTCAAGTTACTTGCAAGACTTTCGGCTATTTCTTCGACATTTTCGTTGATAATAAATATACACTACTTGCAAGTAATTACTTGCATGTGTAAAGGCAGGGTAAAAGTTTTAGCCGAACTAAACTAATTTTTAGTAGGGTGATTTGTACTGTACGTATATATATATATATATGCAAAAATTTATTATATAGACTTAACCCCATATTCATAAAAAATGATTTTGAATAATAAAAGGTTTATTAAACAAATTTTCATAGAAAATTCGTTTCATAAACCTGCTATAAACCTAAAATATATTTTATGAAAATGGGGGTAAATCTTTAAAAATAGATATAATTTTTTAAAAACTCAATACATGAAAATTTAATTATCAAAAACAATTCTTAAATTTTTAAAATTTTTTAAAATAAATGGAAATTTAATAGAAAAAATTTGCCTATCAAATTTTATATTGACACTTACAAAAAAAGATTTTTGGTCTATATACTAAATAAGGATTAATATATATATATATATATATATATATAAATATTTAATTAATCAATAGGTATCTATCGATTATGGACCAATTATCCCAAAATTCTGAAGACTGATGTCTGGTATTACAAAAAATAAATTAGAATAAATTTCAATACAGCAGTGTAATTAGTTTTCGCGTTAACAGTAAATTTCACAAATTTGCATGATATTTTTTCTGGCCATATAAATTTAAGTAAGAAATGTTACCGCAATATCTATATCTGTGATGGTTTTAGGCGAATTTAATTATTTTCCTAAAGTGGGCTTTATTTGGTTTTAGGCGTACTAAACTGTTTTCCGGGAGTAGGGTTTATATGAAGCCTAGTGTAAATTATGGACCGATGTTCAAAAAATTTCACAGTGTGATTTCTGATCCTATAAAACTGTGACGTACAATATTTTAATATGCTAGCGTTATATATTGCGGTTTTAGGCGTACTAAACTGGTTTCAGGGAGTAGGGTTTATATGGAGCCTAGTGTAAATTATGGACCGATCTTCAAAAAATTTCACAGTGTGATTTATGGTGTTATAAAACTGTAACGTACCAAATTTGAGTATGCTAGCGTTATTTATTGCGGTTTTAGGCGTACTAAGCTGTTTTCCGGGAACAGGTTTTATATGGGACCTAGTGTAAATTATAATCCAGTCGATTTACTGGGGTTTGTCAGGGAAATGGGACGGCTGTTTATGTTAAGGGGACTGTAGAGGGAGTAATTTTCCTACGTAGTACATATTAATATATTTCACTCTATCTATCTGTTTATTTCTTTCCTTCTTCAATTCTTGCTTTTCTCTACCTTCCTACTGAAGGGATTCACAATCGACCGCATTGGTCTCCGAGTGGAGATGTGCCCTTGGGGGAATTACCATTCTTAACCTAACCTAACCTAAAAAAAGTTTAATTAAACTGGCTGATTTCAAATCCGGTTATCGTTTTTCACCGGTCCTATACTTTAGAAATTCAGGATTTCAAGATATTAAGCTGAGATATGAACGTTAAGTTACAAAAAATCGATAAACAATTCTAATGATTTTAAGATAATAATAAAGGGTCCACCAAAAAACTTTTTTTTTTTTGAAAATGCTATAAAAAACAACTACTGAATATTTTCTCAAATTTCTTTATTTATTTGAAAGTAAAATCTGCTTCGGCTGGCCATGCAGTAGCCTACACGATCGGTCCAATTTGTAAGCACATTATCGATTGTGTGCAGCTGTATTTCATCAATGGCTTCACGAATATTGTCCTTTAAAGCGTCAATTGTCTCTGGCTTGTCGGCGTAACACTTATCTTTGACGGTACCCCACAAATAATAGTCCAACTGTGTCAAATCGCAGCTCCGAGGTGGCCAAACGACATAAGCTCTGCGGCTGATAATGCGATCTTCAAAAACAGGGCGCAAAACATTGAGTGTAGCTTCGGCTGTGTGGCACGTAGCGCCGTCCTGTTGAAACCAAATGTTGCCAATATCCTCCTATTCAATTTTTGTGAACAAAAATTCGTTCAACATGGCCCGATAACGATCGCCATTGCCTGTAACGGCCACTCCTTGCTCATTATCGAAGAAAAATGGCCCAATTATGCCTCTGGACCAAAATCCGCACCAAACAGTGACTCGTTTTGGATGTATCGGCTTTTCAATGTATGCGTGCGGGTTTTCTGTGCCCCAAATACGACAATTTTGCTTGTTTACATACCCGCCAAGACCAAAATGAGCTTCATCGAAAAGATGATTTTTTTTTGGCAAAATCGGTATCTTCTGTAAGTCGATCGCAGGCCCACTTAGCGAAGCAAAAACGCATTGGATGGCTAGTTAGCTTCAACTCCTGCACCAATTGAACTTTGTATGGCGTCATACCAAGGTCTTTATGCAAAATTCGTCTCAATGATGTCTCTAAAATGTTCAATTGTTGAGAACGACGGTGAATTGATGTTGATGGCGCTTTACGCACACTTTCTGCCACAGCAGCAATATTCTCGGGTGTACGCACTATTTTTTGGCTTTTCACGCTTTGGTTTATCGATGAGGATGCCAGTTTCTTTCACTTTTTTCAAAAGATAACGGACATACGTAGCTGACGATGCTTCTCTTCTTCCAAAATCCGTACGCAATTTTCGCACACATTCTGCAACATTACCATGATTTTCGAAGTAATGTCGCAATATTTTCCAGCGTTGTTCAAGCGTATGTGATGTGCGTGGGTGATTGAGTGATATTTCTTTTTGAGAAACGTTTCGACGCAAATCAAAACCTCAAATTCGCTTCGCGATGGACAATGGCACGCTGGTGTTTGGGCTGAAGCTCGCCGGAAATGGGGGGTTCGCGTCCATCTACTCACACATACACAATTTAATTCGTGCCTAAAAAAACGAAAGCTGTTAATATACCGAAGCGATAAAAAAACAAAAAAAAACATTGAACAAAGACCGATTGTTGATTGACATTACCGAAAACTAAAGCGCAGTTCTCGACACGATTGCCTCGAGTCTTCAGGACCAGTTGTTTTTGTCCTGGACAGGCTGCCCACCCCGTATGACATTCTACTGCCATCCGTGGCACTACTCATTGCCTGAAAAAAAATTATCTCGAGTAATGCCCCTAATCATAACTTACCACTTCGCCGTGCGTCTGTTACCTTTTCACCCAATCAACAACTGAATTAGTACATATTTTCGTTTAAACTTTTAAACATATAAAAATTGTTTATTTACATCTAGTTATGTTACAGTTATTGTTATTGTCTAAAATATAATTCTCAAATCTTATGTTCTAGAGTCTCTTATACGAATAGAAAAATTATTTTTAATACAAAACTTATATTTACTTAGTCATACGAATGTTAATTTATCCCTCGGATTATTATTATTGTATTTTTTTTCTCCTTTTTAAATAAACACCCGCTATTTGGTCTAAATTAATACTCATATATATATATTCCCTTATTATTTTCCTAATAGGTAAGTATTTATTCTCCTATGCATGTAGGTTTTTTCTTTTTCGCTAATTAAGGTAATTATTCATTTATCAAAACTTTGATTAAATCATTCAATTAAGTATTTGGTTATCCATTAAATTCGTTATTTAAGTTATCATTACAATATGGAACCCTACCAAAATTGTGATTTGATCAATTCTTTCAATATTTCGTTATTTATCAAAGTACATTTACTTAACTATCCACCTTAATGAATAACTAACTTCTCTTCTCCTTTTCTTATTCATTTGCTTTTCTTTTAAGTTAATTTTAATTTAGTTAATTTTTTTTCTATTTATACATTCAAATACTTATTCATCCATAGAATAAACTCCTTTCTCTACCTAAAATGTTCGTTGGGAGACCCCCCTCCTTTCTACCTAAATAGTTTGTTGGGTTACCTTTTGTTTATGTTTTTCATTTGTTTTGATTTTAGTCTTTCTTATTAAATCTGGTTTAACATACCAATGAATTTCGCTTTAAATTAGATTATTGTTTAAATAACTAATTAATATTAGTTTACTTTATTATTCCCGCGAGAATTAATTTCGAAATTGTGGTAAAAACAAAAACAAAAGGTAGCATTGATAACTAACATCGACAAACAAAATTTTTGTATAGTTTCAAAGTGTTGTTTCAATTTGTTCTAGCAACCCCTAATCCAACCCGTGCTGGTAGTGTCTGAAGCCTCAATTTGTTCAGTTGTTTGTGCCAGAAGGCTTCAAAGTTCCCTCAACTATTGATACGCATTCAGTATTTTGTCATTTGTCGGTAAAAGGGCTTAAAATATCACTCCAGGAGTTCATCAAATTATTTGGTTGCTTATTTGTTACTTTATTCGTCTATCTATTCATTTTACTATCCGTTTATTTACCTTTTTTTTGTATAATTTGTTTATCTGTTTATGATGTTACCCAGTTAGTTACTTATTATGTTACTTATTTAATTACTTATTATATTATTTATTTAATTACTTATTATAATATTTATTTATTTATTGTTATATAGGCATCAATATCTACAAAAATATACTATATAAAAATAAAAATATAATATATATATAATTAATTAATTAGTTTACTAGGGATATATGTACTAGTTTGAGTATTAGTTTAGTTTTAGTTCAGTCTAAATTAAGGTATCTTAGCAGGTATTAGTATGTATACGTATATGTAAATAAGTATGTAAGTATGTATATCCACAAATGGAAGTAATTAAGACTTTATTAATTAGTGTCATAAATGACTTATTTAGCAATCAAATAATTTATTTATCAAATTATTTATCCAATAAAGATTTTTATTTTGAATTCATTTGTTAGCGGATTTAATCAAATGAATAAACTATACAGAATTTTCCCTTTTTTATAATTTAGCGTTCGGTATATGCGTATTTACTGGTCCATTAAAAGATTGGCCCTATTACTATGCTCCCTCTATTTCCTTTTCTCTAATATTTAGTTAGTTGCCATAATATCTAGTTACAGCAGTTGCCTAAATATCCATTTGAATATTTATTTATTAGACCAGGGAATCAGATGATGTCAGGGATTTAAATGTACAATCCATTTATTCCTATCTTATATGAATTATTATTAGTATTTTTCTAGGTGTTTATGTATCTATTTTTCTATGACCTTAAGCAGTCTCATACATTTTTACCATCTTATTTATCTACTTTACCATTTGTTTAAGTAACAAAGGATTTATTCAATTAGTTAATCAAGGAAGATTTTAATTAGCCACCATGAGAACTCATCCAATTGGAAAAACAGTAAAATATCCAATTAGTCACTTAGAAATTTATACAATTACGCTATTGCAAACTTATTTTTATTATCTGTCTACTCCGATAGTTAAAAAATTGTTCGATAAGGTAATCGAAAACTTCCTTAATCAAGTAATTAAACATTTGCTTAATTAGATACTTAAGAATAAATTTAATTAAGTACTCAAAATATAAATGAATCAGGTAATGAAGAATTAATTCAAATGTGTATTTTCAACTTCATTTAATCAGGTAATTAAGAATTTCTTGATTTACGTATTTCTTAAACTAAGTTTATTGGGTATTTAGGAATTATTTATTTCCTTTATTACTTAAAATATTTATTACGTTAGGTATTTATTAATTCGTTAAGCTAGACAAATCCCCAAGTTTGTCACCAATTTAGGCATTTATATATTTAGAATAAGTTTAATTTAGTTTAAGTATCTGAATTCAATCCAACTGCCTAAATTCAGTATTTATCTTAAGTAGATACGTTAAGGTTACGTGTTAGCCTTGGCTTAGATGTTTAAATTGAACTTTTTTGTATCTGAAGTTGCATTCCTTTCTAGTCGTTAGTTTTAGACTAGGCATATAAATCTTGTTCAAGCTTTTTTCTATCGACACTTTTTCTTTTTTTACTATTTTTTTACTTTTATTCACATTTAGTGGCGGTAGTCAAATATAAATTTCGGTCAAGCCTATGCGTTTAAAATTTGGGATTGAGATCAGGATTCGAAAGTCACAATCGGGGTTTATTTGTTTTTAGTTTCCTTAATTAATTAAATTAAATTAAATTTAAATAGGTTAAATTAAAATAGGATTTAAATAGGCTTCTGTTATTTTGCCCTGCTCAAATTTGGAATTGTATCCCAAAATCTAAACTCAGATTAGGTATTGAATTCAATTTTAGATGTTTAATCGGGTATGTACAATTTTTCTTTTTTTTCAATTTCTGTTTTAGACGTCTAGCCTATTAATTGCTAAGGTCCTAAACACAACTTTACCCATTATAGTTTAATTTTGGGGTTCCAGGGTATCTCGCCTTTTTTCTTTTACCATTTGCATAGGATCAATGTCAATGAGTGTAGGGCCAGTGGTCAGCAAAAAACGTGCGTCTTCTGGCAAATAAGACCTTGCGTCTAGTAATAAATACCTTTTTCTTTTTAAAACAACCTCACCCTCAGCGATGTCGCGCCTTTTCCTGGACTTTTGCACTTTGAGACGTTTAGGCTCCTCGGCCTCCGTTAAGTTAAAACGATTCTTGGCAGCTTGGTGCGAACTTTAATTGCTGGGTACATTAAAGGAGCCGGAGTTGAAGGATCTTGTCATAGTTTTAGGGAATCTGCTACTATCATTACTTATGCCTCCTAAGTCCACGTCTAGAGAGCAGGTCGTTTGTTTTACCTCCCCAAACAGGTTCCAATTTTCTTTGTCCTTTAATATATAGATTTTCGTACATATGCCACTATCATTAATAATGCCCCCAATTGGGTAGCAGGTGCTTACCTTTAATGTCACTAATGGGGCTTCAGTCATAAATTTTTCCCGGGGACAACAAAAAAAAAAGGCTTCTTACTACTGTACACTCAATTGGCGATTTGTTGAATGAATTCTTCTAGAATTCGGTATACCCACGCCAAGTACGTAAGACTGTAGGGTCGTATTCGCTTCGTACCCCGTAGTGTTGTATTTTTATCGCACTTAAATAGCGGTGGCACTCAGGGATGGGAATTTTTTTTTCCCTTTTTCTTAGCTGTTTTGCCAAGATAAACGCAGTCCCCGTCACACGTATACACAACCATATTCGTTCAGCGGAAGGATAAAACTAATTATCTGTCAAATCAGACATGAGCTAAGTGTTATAATTCACGAAATAAGCTATAGTTGAAAAATACGTTAGATGGCGGACCCTTTATTTAACGACCCTTGATTACAATTCCTAAAAATTGTTACGACATGAATTTTCTGTGGATTTTTTTAATAGTCGCGTATGTCCTTCTTTTGGTCTATTGAAAACAGTGGTGTACAACAGGGATGGAAATCTTGGTAAAATTTCAGTTTTTCTTATTAGACGCAATTTAATAGCGCAAGTGTTTTTAACAATAAATTTGTAGCCTATTTCCAATGCGCGAAAGAATTCTTTCGTTCGCATAACTACATTCAAAACAAAAACAAATTCTAAAAATTTGTTTTTTTTTCAATGTAGTTATACGAAAGAAAGAATTCTTTCGCACATCGGAAATAGGCTTTTAATGTTTTTTAACCTTGATATATTCTTTTTTTTTAAATATTTAAAACAAAAGTAAATATTAAAAAAATTTATCAAATAACAAAAAATTTTTTTATTTGTTTAATATCACAAATACAGTAAAAAAAAGTGTCGTGCAAAAGGGATGGAAAACTTGGTAAAATTTTACTTTTTTTGTTGGTTCCGTGGTACTACTGCGACTTGTTTAATATAATTTAAACGCACAAGTGTTTTTAACAATAAATTTCTTGTTTTTAACCTTGAAAAAATAAATACTAAATAAGACAAGTCAAATAACAAGAATATTTTTTTTTTATTTAATGTTACAAATACAACAACAAAGTGGTGTGCAACCGGGATGGAAAACTTGGTAGGATTTTACTTTTTGTTGATGCCGTGGTTTTGATACAATTAAAAACCATAAGTAAAATTATGGTTATTTATCCTTTAAATATTTTTTTTTATTTTTCAAATATTATTATTTTATTTTAAATTAAGGTAAATTAAAGTATGTTTGTTATTTTTTTGGCCAAGTTGTTTGGATATTATATATAAGTTTTTGTTAAGCTAATTGGGCCTAATATATTAATGTAAATAAAAAACCATTTTTACATGTTTCTCCCAACGTTTCGTCAATTATTTGTTGACATCTTCAGGGGTTGTCTATTTAATATTTTTTTAATAAAAAACAATATATTATTACAAAATTATAAAACAACAAAATAAATAAACTTACAATTATTAAATAGTTTTTCACATTAAATTATACATTGAATGTTACACAGCTTACATAAAACATAAAACATTTAACATATGTATAATTAAATTAAACACACAACTTAAATTAATATCACAGCTTATCTTTTCTATTTTATTGCAACTCTGTAGCTTAAACTTATATTATTTGTGTATTCCTTTAAATTCATTGTTCTGTCAATGTTTTGTTGTATACGTAAGCTTTCTATTGTGAAACGTTTTTTCTGTTTTGCTTCTACGTCTAATATTTTTATTCTGTCAAAGTCAGGTTTATGCTTTTCGCAAATCATATGTTTTGACAAAGCTGTTGATTCCTTATGTTTATCTATGTCATTTTTGTGTTCATACATTAAGTTAGAATATGATTTATTATTGCATTTGTAACATCAAACAAATGCAATAATAAATTATATTCTTACTTAATTTACCGAGCAGTAGTAGCACAGTCATTCAGTCCGGTGTGGTGGAACAGATCGGAGTTTTTTGGCGGCAATAGAACCCGCACTCCTCGCCCTGATAAACAAAAACCCTACCAACTAAAAAAAAAAATTAAAACAAACTTAATGCGCAGTTAATAAAAAATGTTATCATTTCTTAAATTCTATATTCTTGAATTTATTTTTCAGAGTAAATGTTGGATATTGTTTACAAGCAAAACACTGCTGTTACAATAAACTTGAGTCATAAACAGGTTTATTTTGATCAACAAGTTTTTTCTGGTTAAGAACTTCTTTTTAATAGAAATCAATTCTGAACTACTTATGTAGTTGATTTAATAAACTTTAAAACCATCTATTTTCGTTTAATTTAATGGCATCCCTATGAATTTACAAGGATAAAGTTTTTAAATGTAAAAATTAAAAATTTAAACGGTTTTGTTTTCAAACTATTTAAGCAATATCTAATGTAAATCTTATATGGAAATATGGCAAAAATTCACTCTACGGGGCACATGAAAAGAAAATTGGATCCCCTCTGGAACTAAAAAAGAAAAAAACCAAAATTAAAATTTAAGGGGGCTGGTAAGTGTGGGTACTCAAATTAAAGGTAATTGTGTAAGAAAAACGTAAATAATAAAATTTAGGGCAGGCGGGGCTTTCTGAGGCAACAAAGTGGACCCACCCCTACTTACATCTATATGTGGGTACTCAAAGTAAAGGTAATAGCGGGCGCAACACCGGCTTCGCTAACTAAAGCTTGTCTGCATCTAAAAGATTTATAAATAATCTAGAGGGGAAAATAATGATCGAATACAAAAACAAAATGAATATTTGAAATCATGAGCAAATTAACTCTAATTTGAGTACCCACACATACTACTAAGTGGGCGGGGCGGTTTTTTGGGTCCAGGGGGGCCCATGGGGCTCAGCCCCGTTTAATTTTAATATAGGTTTTTTTTTGTTTTTAATTCTAAATCGGGTGAAATATATTTTTTATTTTTTTTGTGTGCCCCGTAAACTGTATTTCAGCCTAAAATATAAAAAGAGCGCTAGAATTGCAGGGTTAAGACAATAAATTCTTAATAAAGTGTTCTAGTCGACGTTATAAAACTAAACACGTAGTTGTTACGAGTTTTCGTAATGAATAATGAGTTTTGTTAAAACCAAATAAAGGTACCGTCATGACGCGCCATGGCCGAAAAAGTACATTTTGTTTGTTCTTAAAGCACTTATCCCGTGACCAGTGAGCCAAATATTATAATAAAACAAGTTAGAGTGCTATATTCGGCTGTGCCGAATCTTTGATACCCTCCACCGACAGGAGTGGGCTCTATATGATAAATAAATATATATTATTAGCTAAGCTTTACAAAAACGAACGTCAGCATTAAAATTGGTTGTGGTTTAGACCTGAATTAAATTATTGACCGACAATTAGAATATTTTATGCGTTTCTTGTTAGAACTTTGAACTGGCTTGAGTAAAATATCATGATTCGTAACCCGGCGTTTACACATGCAAGTGCAAGTTCGAAAAACTCAATACACTCACACATTTTTACTAACACCATCACATTTTTCGCACTTGCAGCCCAACTTGCAAGAGAATTTGCTTGCAAGTAAATTTTTGACACTTGCAGCAAGTAAAATGACAAATAAAGAAACAGTGTTACCGTGGATGCCTTTGGTATCAATTTACTAGTACTTAGTAATATAAAAATTATGTTTATTGTTGATTTTCTGGGTGTTTTTAAGAATAAAAAACAAAAAAAAAAACACTACTACAAAGCAACACATCTTCATTTTATTTTAAAACATAAATTGCAAGCATTTAAAAAAAATTTTTAATCAAAATATTTTCTCAGAAAATTTTATGATATCAATACTGTGTAATTAGTTTTCGCGTTAACAGTAAATTTCACAAATTTGCATGATATTTTTTCTGGCCATATAAATTTAAGTAAGAAATGTTACCGCAATATCTATATCTGTGATGGTTTTAGGCGAATTTAATTATTTTCCTAAAGTGGGCTTTATTTGGTTTTAGGCGTACTAAACTGTTTTCCGGGAGTAGGGTTTATATGAAGCCTAGTGTAAATTATGGACCGATGTTCAAAAAATTTCACAGTGTGATTTCTGATCCTATAAAACTGTGACGTACAATATTTTAATATGCTAGCGTTATATATTGCGGTTTTAGGCGTACTAAACTGGTTTCAGGGGGTAGGGTTTATATGGAGCCTAGTGTAAATTATGGACCGATCTTCAAAAAATTTCACAGTGTGATTTATGGTGTTATAAAACTGTAACGTACCAAATTTGAGTATGCTAGCGTTATTTATTGCGGTTTTAGGCGTACTAAGCTGTTTTCCGGGAACAGGTTTTATATGGGACCTAGTGTAAATTATAATCCAGTCGATTTACTGGGGTTTGTCAGGGAAATGGGACGGCTGTTTATGTTAAGGGGACTGTAGAGGGAGTAATTTTCCTACGTAGTACATATTAATATATTTCACTCTATCTATCTGTTTATTTCTTTCCTTCTTCAATTCTTGCTTTTCTCTACCTTCCTACTGAAGGGATTCACAATCGACCGCATTGGTCTCCGAGTGGAGATGTGCCCTTACGGGAATTACCATTCTTAACCTAACCTAACCTAAAAAAAGTTTAATTAAACTGGCTGATTTCAAATCCGGTTATCGTTTTTCACCGGTCCTATACTTTAGAAATTCAGGATTTCAAGATATTAAGCTGAGATATGAACGTTAAGTTACAAAAAATCGATAAACAATTCTAATGATTTTAAGATAATAATAAAGGGTCCACCAAATAACTTTTTTTTTTTTGAAAATGCTATAAAAAACAACTACTGAATATTTTCTCAAATTTCTTTATTTATTTGAAAGTAAAATCTGCTTCGGCTGGCCATGCAGTAGCCTACACGATTGGTCCAATTTGTAAGCACATTATCGATTGTGTGCAGCTGTATTTCATCAATGGCTTCACGAATATTGTCCTTTAAAGCGTCAATTGTCTCTGGCTTGTCGGCGTAACACTTATCTTTGACGGTACCCCACAAATAATAGTCCAACTGTGTCAAATCGCAGCTCCGAGGTGGCCAAACGACATAAGCTCTGCGGCTGATAATGAGATCTTCAAAAACAGGGCGCAAAACATTGAGTGTAGCTTCGGCTGTGTGGCACGTAGCGCCGTCCTGTTGAAACCAAATGTTGCCAATATCCTCCTATTCAATTTTTGTGAACAAAAATTCGTTCAACATGGCCCGATAACGATCGCCATTGCCTGTAACGGCCACTCCTTGCTCATTATCGAAGAAAAATGGCCCAATTATCCCTCTGGACCAAAATCCGCACCAAACAGTGACAACACCCATGGTGGCCCACGGGCCTCAGCCCCATAAATTTAAATTTTGGGGTTTTTTTTATCTTAAATCGGGTGTAACATCAAACAAATGCAATAATAAATTATATTCTTACTTAATTTACCGAGCAGTAGTAGCACAGTCATTCAGTCCGGTGTGGTGGAACAGATCGGAGTTTTTTGGCGGCAATAGAACCCGCACTCCTCGCCCTGATAAACAAAAACCCTACCAACTAAAAAAAAAAATTAAAACAAACTTAATGCGCAGTTAATAAAAAATGTTATCATTTCTTAAATTCTATATTCTTGAATTTATTTTTCAGAGTAAATGTTGGATATTGTTTACAAGCAAAACACTGCTGTTACAATAAACTTGAGTCATAAACAGGTTTATTTTGATCAACAAGTTTTTTCTGGTTAAGAACTTCTTTTTAATAGAAATCAATTCTGAACTATGTAGTTGATTTAATAAACTTTAAAACCATCTATTTTCGTTTAATTTAATGGCATCCCTATGAATTTACAAGGATAAAGTTTTTAAATGTAAAAATTAAAAATTTAAACGGTTTTGTTTTCAAACTATTTAAGCAATATCTAATGTAAATCTTATATGGAAATATGGCAAAAATTCACTCTACGGGGCACATGAAAAGAAAATTGGATCCCCTCTGGAACTAAAAAAGAAAAAAACCAAAATTAAAATTTAAGGGGGCTGGTAAGTGTGGGTACTCAAATTAAAGGTAATTGTGTAAGAAAAACGTAAATAATAAAATTTAGGGCAGGCGGGGCTTTCTGAGGCAACAAAGTGGACCCACCCCTACTTACATCTATATGTGGGTACTCAAAGTAAAGGTAATAGCGGGCGCAACACCGGCTTCGCTAACTAAAGCTTGTCTGCATCTAAAAGATTTATAAATAATCTAGAGGGGAAAATAATGATCGAATACAAAAACAAAATGAATATTTGAAATCATGAGCAAATTAACTCTAATTTGAGTACCCACACATACTACTAAGTGGGCGGGGCGGTTTTTTGGGTCCAGGGGGCCCATGGGGCTCAGCCCCGTTTAATTTTAATTTAGGTTTTTTTTTTTGTTTTTAATTCTAAATCGGGTGAAATATATTTTTTATTTTTTTCGTGTGCCCCGTAAACTGTATTTCAGCCTAAAATATAAAAAGAGCGCTAGAATTGCAGGGTTAAGACAATAAATTCTTAATAAAGTGTTCTAGTCGACGTTATAAAACTAAACACGTAGTTGTTACGAGTTTTCGTAATGAATAATGAGTTTTGTTAAAACCAAATAAAGGTACCGTCATGACGCGCCATGGCCGAAAAAGTACATTTTGTTTGTTCTTAAAGCACTTATCCCGTGACCAGTGAGCCAAATATTATAATAAAACAAGTTAGAGTGCTATATTCGGCTGTGCCGAATCTTTGATACCCTCCACCGACAGGAGTGGGCTCTATATGATAAATAAATATATATTATTAGCTAAGCTTTACAAAAACGAACGTCAGCATTAAAATTGGTTGTGGTTTAGACCTGAATTAAATTATTGACCGACAATTAGAATATTTTATGCGTTTCTTGTTAGAACTTTGAACTGGCTTGAGTAAAATATCATGATTCGTAACCCGGCGTTTACACATGCAAGTGCAAGTTCGAAAAACTCAATACACTCACACATTTTTACTAACACCATCACATTTTTCGCACTTGCAGCCCAACTTGCAAGAGAATTTGCTTGCAAGTAAATTTTTGACACTTGCAGCAAGTAAAATGACAAATAAAGAAACAGTGTTACCGTGGATGCCTTTGGTATCAATTTACTAGTACTTAGTAATATAAAAATTATGTTTATTGTTGATTTTCTGGGTGTTTTTAAGAATAAAAAACAAAAAAAAAAACACTACTACAAAGCAACACATCTTCATTTTATTTTAAAACATAAATTGCAAGCATTTAAAAAAAATTTTTAATCAAAATATTTTCTCAGAAAATTTTATGATATCGGCAATACTGTGTAATTAGTTTTCGCGTTAACAGTAAATTTCACAAATTTGCATGATATTTTTTCTGGCCATATAAATTTAAGTAAGAAATTTTACCGCAATATCTATATCATTGATGGTTTTAGGCGAATTTAATTATTTTCCTAAAGTGGGCTTTATTTGGTTTTAGGCGTACTAAACTGTTTTCCGGGAGTAGGGCTTATATGAAGCCTAGTGTAAATTATGGACCGATGTTCAAAAAATTTCACAGTGTGATTTCTGATCCTATAAAACTGTGACGTACAATATTTTAATATGCTAGCGTTATATATTGCGGTTTTAGGCGTACTAAACTGTTTTCCGGGAGTAGGGCTTATATGAAGCCTAGTGTAAATTATGGACCGATCTTCAAAAAATTTCACAGTGTGATTTATGGTGTTATAAAACTGTAACGTACCAAATTTGAGTATGCTAGCGTTATTTATTGCGGTTTTAGGCGTACTAAGCTGTTTTCCGGGAACAGGTTTTATATGGGACCTAGTGTAAGTTATAATCCAGTCGATTTACTGGGGTTTGTCAGGGAAATGGGACGGCTGTTTATGTTAAGGGGACTGTAGAGGGAGTAATTTTCCTACGTAGTACATATTAATATATTTCACTCTATCTATCTGTTTATTTCTTTCCTTCTTCAATTCTTGCTTTTCTCTACCTTCCTACTGAAGGGATTCACAATCGACCGCATTGGTCTCCGAGTGGAGATGTGCCCTTGGGGGAATTACCATTCTTAACCTAACCTAACCTAAAAAAAGTTTAATTAAACTGGCTGATTTCAAATCCGGTTATCGTTTTTCACCGGTCCTATACTTTAGAAATTCAGGATTTCAAGATATTAAGCTGAGATATGAACGTTAAGTTACAAAAAATCGATAAACAATTCTAATGATTTTAAGATAATAATAAAGGGTCCATCAAATAACTTTTTTTTTTTTGAAAATGCTATAAAAAACAACTACTGAATATTTTCTCAAATTTCTTTATTTATTTGAAAGTAAAATCTGCTTCGGCTGGCCATGCAGTAGCCTACACGATCGGTCCAATTTGTAAGCACATTATCGATTGTGTGCAGCTGTATTTCATCAATGGCTTCACGAATATTGTCCTTTAAAGCGTCAATTGTCTCTGGCTTGTCGGCGTAACACTTATCTTTGACGGTACCCCACAAATAATAGTCCAACTGTGTCAAATCGCAGCTCCGAGGTGGCCAAACGACATAAGCTCTGCGGCTGATAATGCGATCTTCAAAAACAGGGCGCAAAACATCGAGTGTAGCTTCGGCTGTGTGGCACGTAGCGCCGTCCTGTTGAAACCAAATGTTGCCAATATCCTCCTCTTCAATTTTTGTGAACAAAAATTCGTTCAACATGGCCCGATAACGATCGCCATTGCCTGTAACGGCCACTTCTTGCTCATTTTCGAAGAAAAATGGCCCAATTATGCCTCTGGACCAAAATCCGCACCAAACAGTGACTCGTTTTGGGTGTATCGGCTTTTCAATGTATGCGTGCGGGTTTTCTGTGCCCCAAATACGACAATTTTGCTTGTTTACATACCCGCCAAGACCAAAATGAGCTTCATCTGAAAAGATGATTTTTTTTGGCAAAATCGGTATCTTCTGTAAGTCGATCGCAGGCCCACTTAGCGAAGCGAAAACGCATTGGATGGCTAGTTAGCTTCAACTCCTGCACCAATTGGACTTTGTATGGCTTCATACCAAGGTCTTTATGCAAAATTCGTCTCAATGATGTCTCTGAAATGTTCAATTGTTGAGAACGACGGTGAATTGATGTTGATGGCGCTGTAGTATGAATAAATATCATAGCATGAATAAATATCATTATTTATTGTAGCATGAATTAACGTCATTATGTATGCCAACATGAGTATTGGCTAAACGTTTATTTAACGTATCACATTACACAAACTTTTATACAGTCAAATATTGATGCGTTAATTAAACCTGTTGTCATGTTTATAAACAAATCTAGACCTAAATATGTTGTTCATGTATCACGGCTTCCACTGTAATCATAATGCCATGTCAGCAATTATTAACTATAAATTAAGTGCATTTTAATCAATAAAGAACACAACTTGTTAAGTCAATTCACATTGAGCTCAACTTATGCTCTGTGATAAAACAAATTAATAGTCTTTTATTTTAACCAAATAAGGACCACACTACATGGCGATCCTGCCAGCTTCGGAGTGCTAAAACCAGCAAGCACCTAAATAAAAAGGATACCAAATAATTTTGCCAAAATCCTGGGAGTGCTAAAAATTAAAAGCACCCGTAAAAACAATAAATTTATGGCTACTGGTCCTTCAATATACCCGGCTAATCAAAGACCCCAACCACTTACAGTAGAAGAGTATAGAAGAAGAAGGCAGAAAAAGCCATCGCTGCCCACCGAGGAAGCCACTCAACATACTAAGAAGAAACGCCGAGGTGGCGTAATCCAAAAATTAAAGAGGGAGAAGGCAATCCTCCAACGGCTTATAAACCATCATACACCTCCATCTTGGATAGAAGCCTCAAGGATGTGGCTAAAAATTGATGAGATTAACTTCCTGATAAACCAAGAACTTCAACGGCGAAAAAAGCACTAAACAACAAAACAAAAAAAAAAAAAAAAGAGTAATAAAATAATTAAATTCATACAGTTCAAACGAAGTGCGTCTAATCCGCACGGGTAGGGCCTGTAAGCGAAATTCGCTCGAGGCAACAACAATTTTTATAATTATAGTATTATTAATAGATATTTTGTGTTAAATCAATAACTCAAAAATCATATACAATTAATAATTAAAATTAAAAATTATAAATTTAAATTTCATATGGACTCTTATAAAAAAGATTTTTAATAGTCGCAATGGGTGGCAAAGAATCACACTTTCTGCCACAGCAGCAATATTCTCGGGTGTACGCACTATTTTTTGGCTTTTCACGCTTTGGTTTATCGATGAGGATGCCAGTTTCTTTCACTTTTTTCACAAGATAACGAACATACGTAGCTGACGTTGCTTCTCTTCTTCCAAAATCCGTACGCAATTTTCGCACACATTCTGCAACATTACCATGATTTTCGAAGTAATGTCGCAATATTTCCCAGCGTTGTTCAAGCGTATACACAACCATATTCGTTCAGCGGAAGGATAAAACTAATGATCTGTCAAATCAGACATGAGCTAAGTGTTATAATTCACGAAATAAGCTATAGTTGAAAAATACGTTAGATGGCGGACCCTTTATTTAACGACCCTTGATTACAATTCCTAAAAATTGTTACGACATGAATTTTCTGTGGATTTTTTTAATAGTCGCGTATGTCCTTCTTTTGGTCTATTGAAAACAGTGGTGTACAACAGGGATGGAAATCTTGGTAAAATTTCAGTTTTTCTTATTAGACGCAATTTAATAGCGCAAGTGTTTTTAACAATAAATTTGTAGCCTATTTCCAATGCGCGAAAGAATTCTTTCGTTCGCATAACTACATTCAAAACAAAAACAAAGTCTAAAAATTTGTTTTTTTTTCAATGTAGTTATACGAAAGAAAGAATTCTTTCGCACATCGGAAATAGGCTTTTAATGTTTTTTAACCTTGATATATTCTTTTTTTTTAAATATTTAAAACAAAAGTAAATATTAAAAAAATTTATCAAATAACAAAAATTTTTTTATTTGTTTAATATCACAAATACAGTAAAAAAAAGTGTCGTGCAAAAGGGATGGAAAACTTGGTAAAATTTTACTTTTTTTGTTGGTGCCGTGGTACTACTGCGACTTGTTTAATATAATTTAAACGCACAAGTGTTTTTAACAATAAATTTCTTGTTTTTAACCTTGAAAAAATAAATACTAAATAAGACAAGTCAAATAACAAGAATATTTTTTTTTATTTAATGTTACAAATACAACAACAAAGTGGTGTGCAACCGGGATTGAAAACTTGGTAGGATTTTACTTTTTGTTGATGCCGTGGTTTTGATACAATTACAAAGCATAAGTAAAATTATGGTTATTTATCCTTTAAATATTTTTTTTTATTTTTCAAATATTATTATTTTATTTTAAATTAAGGTAAATTAAGTTAGAATATGATTTATTATTGCATTTGAACATTAAACAAATGCAATAATAAATTATATTCTAACTTAATTTACCGAGCAGTAGTAGCACAGTCATTCAGTCCGGTGTGGTGAAACAGATCGGAGTTTTTGGCGGCAATAGAACCCGCACTCCTCGCCCTGATAAACAAAAACCCTACCAACTAAAAAAAAAATTAAAACAAACTTAATGCGCAGTTAATAAAAAATGTTATCATTTCTTAAATTCTATATTCTTGAATTTATTTTTCAGAGAAAATGTTGGATATTGTTTACAAGCAAAACACTGCTGTTACAATAAACTTGAGTCATAAACAGGTTTATTTTGATCAACAAGTTTTTTCTGGTTAAGAACTTCTTTTTAATAGAAATCAGTTCTGAACTATGTATGTAGTTGATTTAATAAACTTTAAAACCATCTATTTTCGTTTAATTTAATGGCATCCCTATGAATTTACAAGGATAAAGTTTTTAAATGTAAAAATTAAAAATTTAAACGGTTTTGTTTTCAAACTATTTAAGCAATATCTAATGTAAATCTTATATGGAAATATGGCAAAAATTCACTCTACGGGGCACATGAAAAGAAAATTGGATCCCCTCTAGAACTAAAAAAGAAAAAAACCAAAATTAAAATTTAAGGGGGCTGGTAAGTGTGGGTACTCAAATTAAAGGTAATTGTGTAAGAAAAACGTAAATAATAAAATTTAGGGCAGGCGGGGCTCTCTGAGGCAACAAAGTGGACCCACCCCTACTTACATCTATATGTGGGTACTCAAAGTAAAGGTAATAGCGGGCGCAACACCGGCTTCGCTAACTAAAGCTTGTCTGCATCTGAAAGATTTATAAATAATCTAGAGGGGAAAATAATGATCGAATACAAAAACAAAATGTATATTTGAAATCATGAGCAAATTAACTCTAATTTGAGTACCCACACATACTACTAAGTGGGCGGGGCGGTTTTTTGGGTCCAGGGGGCCCATGGGGCTCAGGTTTTTTTTTGTTTTTAATTCTAAATCGGGTGAAATATATTTTTTATTTTTTTCGTGTGCCCCGTAAACTGTATTTCAGCCTAAAATATAAAAAGAGCGCTAGAATTGCAGGGTTAAGACAATAAATTCTTAATAAAGTGTTCTAGTCGACGTTATAAAACTAAACACGTAGTTGTTACGAGTTTTCGTAATGAATAATGAATTTTGTTAAAACCAAATAAAGGTACCGTCATGACACGCCATGGCCGAAAAAGTACATTTTGTTTGTTCTTAAAGCACTTATCCCGTGACCAGTGAGCCAAATATTATAATAAAACAAGTTAGAGTGCTATATTCGGCTGTGCCGAATCTTTGATACCCTCCACCGACAGGAGTGGGCTCTATATGATAAATAAAAATATATTATTAGCTATGCTTCACAAAAACGAACGTCAGCATTAAAATTGGTTGTGGTTTAGACCTGAATTAAATTATTGACCGACAATAAGAATATTTTATGCGTTTCTTGTTAGAACTTTGAACTGGCTTGAGTAAAATATCATGATTCGTAAAAGTTTTAGCCGAACTAAACTAATTTTTAGGAGGGTAATTTGTACTGTACGTATGGTTAATTATGGATAAATTATCCCAAAATTCTGAAGACCGATTTCTGGTATTACAAAAAATAAATTAGAATCAATTTCAATACAGCAGTGTAATTAGTTTTTGCGTTAACAGTAAATTTCACAAATTTGCGATGGTTTTAGGCGAATTTAATTATTTTCCTAAAGTGGGCTTTATTTGGTTTTAGGCGTACTAAACTGTTTTCCGGGAGTAGGGTTTATATGGAGCCTAGTGTAAATTATGGACCGAAACAAAAAATTTTACAGTGTGATTTATGGTCCTATAAAACTGTGACGCGCAATATTTTAATATGCTAGCGTTATATATTGCGGTTTTAGGCGTTCTAAACTGTTTTCCGGGAGTAGGGCTTATATGGAGCCTAGTGTAAATTATGGACCGATCTTCAAAAAATTTCACAGTGTGATTTATGGTGTTATAAAACTGTGACGTACCAAATTTTAGTAGCGAGAAGGGTTTATATGGGGCCTATGGTCAATTACGGACCGATCCTCACGAAATTTATCAGTATGATTTGCAGTCGTATAAAGCAAATTCGTGCAAAATTGTATGTCATTCCGTGCATTATTCCACCATTTATGTTAGTTTTTGTATCAAAATTATCAATTTTTTAGGGTGGTGGTTCCACGTTTTGATTCATAGTTCCGATCCTACTGAACCAATGTTACTGGATTTCAATCTCAAGCTGCTTAGGATAACTACAAGCACTTTGAGACCAAGTTTGTTCATTTATTTTGCGTTTTTCGAAAGTGAGCTTGTTTTCAACAGACGGACAGACAGATGGACATGGCTAAATCGACTTACTCAAGGAGCCAGAATATATATATTTTATGGGGTCTTAGATGTACTATAAAAAGTTTCACACGGGATGGCAAAATTAGTATGCCCTCATTCACCACAGTGATGGTGGAGGGTATAAAAAACGTATTATGGTAGATGAAAGCAAGACATATCACTTAACTTGTGATAATATGTTAAAAGTGCAGTTACTCCAGAGGAAAGGTAATTAATTGACACAAAACAAGTCACGTGACTGTATTTTATGTGAATAGAATTATATTAATTTTTATGAAGGAGATCTATCAAACTAGCATGGGTCAGTTGGGACAATATCTGCGACTGGCATTATTTCTTGGACATCACTATGTTAAGGTGACAAGAACCGGTCCTCATTACTTTGGATCTGTCACGTGACAAGCTTGTGTTAGTTCTCTTTCCCCTAGGGAATATTTGAAATGTCATTTACGATTACTAATGAACACGCAAAATTCTTATTAATTTTAAATAAAAGTTTAGTTCCATATTGGAAAATAGGTTGGGAAAAAGCCAGTGATGCTTCATTTCTACCATTTCTTTTCATTATTACATATTAATATTTTTTTCTCTGTTGGACATTTTACTAATATAAAATTTAAGCGCATTTTACAAAAATTCACTGCCTCGCATATTTATTTTGAAAACAATAATAAAAAACTAAATTTTAATCAATTTAAATACATACATATCGCTCATTTCGTGCAAGACCGTCACAACTCAAAATTTGAACATTTAAAGGAGAGCCTTTTTAAGATTCCAACCTATTATTTCTCACCTTCTCTTTCACTAAAATACAGTTATAAATTCAAATGTTTCTTTTTTGCTACAAAGAAAACCACATGTACAAGAGGAATGCCAAACACAAACTGAAATGTGACCTTGTTGACGTTAATTGCTCAAGTTTGTTACGAGAGGTCATAGCGTCACAAGCATCTGTATTACCGTTATTTTTTCGATAATTCTCTCCGTTCTTAGATCAGTTTGTAGAGATTTAAGAGAAGAATATTTCTGCATTACTAACTCGAAAATGCCAAATTTTGAGTTGTGACGGTCTTGCACGAACTGAGCGATATGAATACAATCAAAAGGAAAATCCATCCATCTGTTCTCAAATCAATCCGAAACAGTATCAATAGTACGGTGAGTACGGATTTTCTTGAATCAAGTACAGAAAGATTGATTCAAGTACGGATTATTGAATCGCGAAATACTCAAGTTATACATATTCAATCCCGAATTCGTACTTAAAATAATCCGAAAATTAGATTGATTTAGGTAAAACTGAGATTGAATCAATCTTAAATGAGCTTGATTCAAGAATTATAAAGTTGATTTAATCCGGAATTCGTACTTTAAATAATCCGAAAATGAGATTGATATAAGTAAAACCGAGATTGAATCAATCTCAAAACGTGCTTGATTCAAGTGTTATTAAGTTGATTTAATCCCGAATTCGTAATTGAAATAAGCCAAAAGTGAAATAAGAAGAAGAATATTATTATGACTGATTTACTTACCCGTTTTAAACCTAACAGAACTCCAATTATAAAACACCAGCATCATGCGCGATATGATTTTAACTTTTAAAACTAAATGTACATATTTAACTAAAAATATTAACTCAATGAGAACTCTTGCTTTCAATTTTACTTTTTAATGTTTAGAAAGTAAAATTGAGTAAGATTTAAACATGAAAAATAATAGCGTTTTCTTCTTGTTCTGTTGTTTTTGATGCTTCTACACACAACAAGCAAATCGTTTTTTAGCTACTTGTGTGGTGTTGTTGTAGTGGCAACAACAAATTTTGATAAGTTATATGAGATTAAAACGCTAATTTTGTAATTTTACTCTCAGAGTGGCACTACCAACGAAAAGTTCAATCTTTTTTTTTACTTGGTTTAATAATTTTATACTTATTTTAAGAAATTCCGGGATTAATTTTCGAAAGTTATCCCATTTCGGATTGTTATGAGTACGTTTGTTATGAGTGCGAGTGTTATTCGTACTTGACTCATACGACTCGTACTTAAAATAAGCATAAAAAGCTTAATTTATCCCGAGTGTTTTTCTTTCGACATTGTGGGCCAGGCTGTCATTGTATTAAATTAAAATTTTCCGTTCGAAAAGTTTTAGTAATATTAAAGTCGATTAAGAATGGACTGAGCTAGAATTAAAAAAAGTTTACAACACTGCTCTTAATGTCATCAATAAAACAACTGAAAGAAACATAAACGAAACATTTGTTCATTCAAATTGCCATCAGCTGTTTTTTTGACTGTAAATTAAAACAGACAATTGGAAAGAGAATTTGAATGCAAATTTGCAACTAATTTTAAAACTATGAATATATGTATACCAGCAGTACCTTAACAAAATCGGCGAAACGCTTTCTTCCGCTGAGCTTTAACGCTGATATACATCTGATAAACAAGATATATATAATGATAAGCAAGAGCGTCAACGTTGTGTCACCAAGAGTAGTGATAACTTTCTTATTTAAACCCACAAAATAAAAATACAAAATGGAGATAATACCCCTAGATTGACCAAAAAATAGCTAAATTGCCATTATTTATTAACAGTAGCGGCCAACTTTACTATTAAACGCACTGTCAAAATGGGATTTTCCAATTGCAAATCGTTGACGTCGTGCTTTTAGGGATGCTTCATACAAATTATGTGGGTATGACAATTTTTGAAAATTTAGAAATCGCATGCCGTTTGTGGTTAGGTACTGATGTAGATTAAAAAGTAGGAGTGTATTAGTGATACGACCAGCAATATTCAAAATTACACTTGAGATAAAGCAAAATTACACCTGATATAAAATAAACATTTTATTTTCTAAAAAACGCTTGCCAAAAAGAAAAAACCTGGTTTAGTTAAACTAAATTTATATGTCGTTTAAGCTCTACAGCTGTAAGTTAGTGCCACATATATTATATGTAATTAAAAAATAATAAATTCTTATTGTATTGGTAATTTAAACGGCCAAATTTGCGTTTAAGGTGGAAGTAAATAACACGCGTTAGTGTGCGAGTGCTCTGTGGACTTCTGTCAAAAAAAAGTTATGCTAGTGTTTCATAGAACAAGTTACACAAAAACATTTGACAGAAAGTTGGTCAACTTTGAACTTTTTAACGCGTTGTGTATTTTTGACAAGTAATTAGCAGCAATAAAAAATAATAATTTGGCAAATTTGTGAATTATTGGGAAAAAGCTTATTGAAGAGTTTATAGAACATACAGTATTGTATAGAAAAATGAGCTGAAGCTCGAAATTCATATAAGAAAAGGGTTGAACAAATAAAACAGCTGAAGAAAAAGGCTTTTATAACGCGCGTTGTGTAAATTGACATTTTTCATGCGCTAAAGTTTTTAAACGCACGATACTCGTCGACGAATTAACACGTGTTATGTACTTCTACCTTTAGATATGGTTTATATGTTTACTGACTTAGAGATTTGCTTGTTGTTTAATGTTACAAATATAATAACAAATTATATTCTAACCAAATTTACCGAACAATAGTAGCACAGACCTTCAGCCAAGTGTAGTGAAACAGATCAGAGTTTTTACCGGAAATAGAAGCCCTTAAAATATATTAATAAATATTACAATAAAGCTCTTAAAATAATAATAAGTTCCACATTTGGTTGTACATTTATGATCAGTCACTGGCAAACCATCATTAATATATTCACGCTTGAACAACGCTACTAAATTATCCAAATTGGCTTTAAAAATCAGTCATCGATTCGCGCAAGTTATAAGCGACTTCATGATTTTTATGGCGCACATAACCTTCCATCTGAACGGGCTTATTAATAAACCAAATTGCCGCATATGGATTGAGACCAATTCATATGCAGTCTCCATTACATCTAGAAAAATGCACTCTTTAGTGCAGCTTATACGCTGGTGGCGTGATCATAGGCCGATAGGTTGATTTAAAAAAAAATAAATTAACCCGGCAATTCCCATACCTTGAATAAAGATTTTTCTTTCGAAATAATATAAATTCGTCGCGTTTACACTTAAAAGAAGTCGAATTAAAAAATATATTGCTAGTTCCGATTTTATAGGGGTGTCACTTACAGATGACACCGGGCATAATTTATAGCACATTTTCATCATTCGGCTTAGAAGCTGATCGTATACAGTAGGAATGCGCCAGGATCATCTCCAGCCTCTAGTATTTCCATTATTTTATTCAATTTCAATCTTAAGCTAAATAATCCAATTTAAGCAAAATACAAGCTTAGTTACCATGAATGTATATGTACATATAAGTATGGAAACACGTGAAATACTGCCCAGTGTCACCTGCAGGTGCCACTTTACAATCTAGCTTTATTTTTAACTAAAAGGCAATCTATGCATTAACGATAATCACTCATATTAAAAGTTTAAGTATCTTACAGTATGAATCAACAAATATTATTCCGGTTGTAACCCTTTTGTGCATTTTTACAACAATTTATTTATCACAACACAAGTCAGCAAGTAGAAAACTAAAAACTGTTTGAAAAACGTAAAAATATTTCATAGTTAATGTAATTCCAGAGTTGTAAAAAAGAACTGACGAACACTTTAGGGTATTACTTCTGATCAAGTAATAAATTTATGTCTAAAATAGCTTTAAAAATATGATAGAGAAGATCGCTTATCATCGTTACCTATAGGTGACATTGGGAATTGCCGCGTTAAGGCTGATAAACAGCAAGAGTTGACGCTTTGGAGGCCAACATTTTTCATGCTATTCGTGATATACAGCCAACAATGCTGCAAAAAGTGGCCAAAATTAGACGTTAAGAATGCGTTTTGTTAAGGACAGTCACTGTGCTAATATGCACATAATATAAATCAGTTTTTTTTTTTATTAATTATATGAATTGGTCTTTTGAATATTAAGCTTTTGAAAATCTTTATTAAGCGATGGAAATCTTTTCTTAAAAAGAAACCGTGACTTTGGTTCAGAATACTCTTAATTTTTTCGTATCAATAATATTAAAAATGCTAGAAATATTTCAGTGAAATCAAATCTTTATATTATTTGTTTTAAAACCAAAGAATATCTAATAACTCCGAATTTACCAGGAATTTTCCCACGCCCTACATAAAATTACACGCAATTCGGGTAATTACACACAAAGTGGCAACACTAAAGCGTATCGAAACTTAAACCAAAATTTGAACCAGAACTTTATCGTGTGACCCCCAAGTTAGTTTTTAAATAATCCATTGCTTACGTTTACAAAAAGACTTACTTACAAAAACTATATCACTTTCTCTCCCTGTTTTACAGTTAAACCTTAATCTATTTACGAATATAAGTGTATATTTGTTTATTTATTTCTTTTATTTATCCATCCATTCATGTGGCTTATTATCTAATATTTCCTTAACAACGTATTGATAATGACAATGACGGATGTTGTATGCTGGTTATTTTATATATTTTTTTTAAATATCAGTATTCAATTTCAAATTATCTTTTTTTAAACAATGTTAAAAAAAAGCTAAATATATAATAACAAATATTATACACATGCAAGCACTTGTAGTTAACTAATAATTTCAACACTTTTTAATAAAAAAATTGATTAAATAATTGGGGGATTCAAACGGCAGTTCATAGAGTCATATGCCTTAAATAAATAACACGAAGAAATTTAACTGCTGTGAGTACAATTTAGATTTCTATTGTGTAGTTATTACATAGCATAAAAAGTCTTAGACCAATTTTTGACTTCGTACATAAGTATTTTTTATATTTAGGTTTTATTAAAATACAAAATTAAATTATACTTAAATAGTCTACGTTGCTTACCTAAAGTTTATTTAAGTTTCCATTGTGGATTTACTTGGCAAGGTTGACTCAATATCAGAAGGTGGGTTCAATATTAAAAGCATCAGACAAAGCAAATACAATCAGCTGAGACCACCTTGAAAATAAATACACTTTGCAAGTTTTCTTACTTTGGTTGAACAGCTGTTTTCTTTATATATTTTTCATATTTAGCAACTCGTTTGAATCCCCTAAATATGTATTTAATGTTTTTTTTCATTGCATCCATGTTTAAAAGCAACTTTTTAAAAGTTGTTAAATTTTTAAATAAATAATTAATTTACTAACAAAAAAAAATTAAATTTTAAGCGTGCCTATTTTAGCAATAAAGTGCAAAAATCTATATAAAGAAATGATACAATTTGGTATTTATATTGTAAAAATTTAAATTTTTTAAATCTAAATTCAATTCGAAAAGCTGATTTTTATGTCATTATGTAAATAAGGAGCATTTGAAATTACATTTTGTATTTAAAAAAAAGTTTTAAATCCAAAAATAGATAAAAGATTAAAGTCATATCAAAGTTATTTAAAACACAAGTAAGGGTGCTTATTTAAACTTATATACCCATGGTGCGATAAGAACAGAAAGTTGTATAAATACCATTTTTTAAATACAAATGAATCTTTTTTTGTGCCATATTCATTTCTCAAATCCCGTCCACATTTTGATGAATGTTGTGTAACTACCTAGTTCCCATCTTATCTGGGGTCTTCGGAAACCCCATTTCAACGGAAAGATGGACATTATTAAATAAATTTCGCTTTTCATAAGAACCCAGAATATATCGAAACAAAATTTTTATGAAATAAAGGGTGGTTAATTTTTAAGGGCCGATGTTTATTTTGAATAAAACACAAATTATTTAGGAAACTATTGTCATTTCTTTTTATTATGATATTCTTGGTATGGTTCAGTTATGTATGGAACAAAATATCGGCCAAATGGCCGCCGCGACCTCGGCGGCACACCTCCATCCGATGGTCTACATTTTCGATGACGCTGCGGCATAATTGAGGTTATATGCCGTTAATGTGCCGAATTATCTCATCCTTTAGCTCTTGAATTGTTGCCGGCTGATCGACGTACACCTTTTCTTTCAAATAACCCCAAAGAAAGAAGTCCAACGGTGTCAAATCACATGATCTTGGCGTTCGTTATCATCTCACCAAACAGTCACTCTTTGTGAGTGCATTGGTTATTCGACAATCGCTCTTGGATTATCATTCGCCCAAATGCGGCAATTCTGCTTATTGTCGAATCCACTGAGGAGAAAATGTACCTCATCACTGAACGCCCATTTTCATAATAAGCCTGAATAGCTTGAACGCGTTGCTCGATTGTATATCTTTCCATGGTTCAAATTGAATAAGTCTGACATTGAGAAATGTCAAAAGAAATGCTGAAAAAAACTTGACGTTAAGTTGTGGTTCACATTCAACATCGGCCCTTAAAATTTAACCACCCGTTATAATAAAATACACCTTCTCCTGTAAAATTTTGTTTTTGTCGCTTGAGCTTTTTTTGCGGTTACGGCTCGATATATACTTTACTTATATTTTGGAAATTAGAAATGAAACGACAAACTTGTATAAAACTTTTTTACCTTCGATCAAGGGTATAATTTCACTTATGGCTAATAAAGCAATGAATATTTAAACGCTGGCTTAGTAGAACTAAACCCAAATTAATATGTAGCTTAAACTCAATAGCTGTAAATCAGTTTCCCATGTTTTATATAGTTCCAAAAATTAAATGTGACAGCACTACGATAAATGCTGTCAAATTCATATGGTCTGTATTTGTAGTTTAAATGCCAAATTTTATGCGCTTAAAGATGGTTTATACGTTTACTGATTTATAGATTTGTTGGTTTTAACACATTTCATACCAAAAAGAGAGTTTAAGTTGATATGATTTATTAGCCCTAAGTGTAGAGCTGGTCTAGGTCAAAGTCGGTACCTGGCACAAGTGCTACGTGATCCCTTAAGGGGTCTCACCAGATAACTGTTTAGGGCGTATAAAGTTCGGAATGCTTTACATAAACCTCTGGTATTGTAGCTTTTTTTTACCAGGCAAATGTTTGCTTACATACTTTATTCCATATATCACTAAAAAATACTTCCCTGCACTGGAAAAAATGACATTTTAATCAAAAAGTGCAAAAAACAAATATATTGCTAAGATAAATTAAGTTGATTATAAATAAAAGGTAATGCAATTTTTTTTAAAGCCGATTTCTTTTTGTGTATGTATATGCAACGCAAAAAACTTTCAGCCAGCTTTTTTGTTATGCCAACAAAATCTCGCTTATATCAAGAGAGTACAATGTAAACGCACTACATTTCGAGAAAGTTTTCAAATCAAATCTCCTAGATTTCTATGTGTTGTAAACGGTCTATAAGGAATTTGTTTTTTAAATACATGCTCAAAAGTCGTTTTTAAGACACTTTTAATAAAACACATGACTTAAGGTATGTTCAGAGCTAACAAACATTTGACGAAAAGATCCAAAACAAAGCGCGCCCAGTAAATTGAACAAACTTTAGTTTTATTTTTAATATTTTTAATTGATTTACTAAACTTTATTTGTAGGAAGTTGATTGTTTAATGTCATTTGGGAACTGTTAAATGATGTTTGATCAAGCAAATGTTTTGCAAAAGCAAACACTTTTTTAATAAAACTAGTGGTTACGTGGAGGACGTCAAATATCGTCAAAATCGGCGCTGATTTTTTCTTTCCTTTCGTTTTTGCAAATTTTGCAGGCCGGTGTTATTAAGTTCCTAGTTTGTGTTATCTAGTGTAATTAAATTTATAAACAAAATCTTTCAAGGCCAAAATAAATTTCCTTGAAAATTAAATTAATGTCAAAAATGCATGCGACAAAATCCAGACGACTTTCTTTTGGTTAAAAACAAGTGTCATATTTGCGACACTTTTTGCTACTTGCAAAAGGCATGTGTATTTGTCAATGTGTACATTTTGTATATGGATAATCTATTATGAATGAGCTGTGACTACAAATTTCATTAACAAACTGAAAAACTAAATACATATTTAAACATTTTTACTAAGTAATAGTCATTAAATATCCTACATTTACAAACTTTTTGATATTATATTTTGATAAGCTAAATAAAAAAAATTAAGTAAATCCTTATAACATAATTAGTCAATTCACAAGGTATCCTAACATGTCATATTGTCAAAATGTCCTAATATTTCACAATGGCTTAAAAATATTGTTGTTGGTTTGTTAACAAAAAGTGTCTTAAATAAATAGAACGTTGCTTGCTATGTTTATTGTGCTGTCGTAATTAATCAGAAAAGTCCAGCGCTGAGCGGCTGAGCCGTACAACAATATTTTTAAACCATTGTGAAATATTAGGTCATTTTGACAATATGACATGTTAGGATGCCTTGTGAATTGACTAAATATTAATATTACAAATTTATTATATTAATTATATTATATTATACCCAGCAAAAACTTGGCTTACAAAATAAGCAGCAAATTAATGAGAACTTGAGGAAAAGACTACTTATTTTTCTACTAAAAAAAGTACTTATTTTTGTTCGCGATGTCCCAAAAGTAGATCTTTATAATTTGGCCAATTACAACCTAAAAAAAATACCTTTCTTTTATACTTAAAAGTTTTACAAAAATATGTAGTTACCAAAAAGACAAGAAATAAGAACTTTTAAAAAGGTTAAAACACACTAATTAAAATTGCTCTGAAATCTTATGGAATTTTCGTTGTAAAAGTGTACACAATAATAAATTTATTCGAAATGTAAGAAAATATTTACTAAAGAGTACTTTTGCTGCACAAAATCATTTATAGCTTTAACACTGTAATAACAAGTTGTGTATTAATATATGTGACGCGCAAAATAGAAAGGGACTTGTATCTTTGGTTTACCATCACTTAGCGTGTTAATATTGGTCTCATTTGAAAGCGACACATCTTATGACGTCCGGAACGTGTCAACCTTGAAAACGCGTTGAGATGTTGTCCACATCAAAAAACAAAAAAAGTGAAAATTGATTTTTTTTTTACCCTTAGGTCCCTTTCTTTATGCGCTGTCACATATGTAAATATACGGGCGTATCACAGAAATCCATTTCGATCGAAAGTTTTTTTAATTCCGAGAAAGCTTCTTCAGAAAACAAAACCGATAAATTTTCTCGGAATGAAATCACTTTTAATTTTTCGATCGAAAAAAGTTTATGTTTCGGTTTGCACAATATTGCCACATTTAACTTAAAAATAAAAAAATTAAAATATTTCGGAATTACGAAAATCGATTAAAGCCTGAAGAAAGTAAAACAAAATCGATCGAAATGAAAATACTGATTCAAAACCATTCCGAACAATTTCTGTGACAGGCCTCATTATGTTTTTCAAAAAAGCATCGTTTACATTAGATCGATGTCACTACTAGTATTCTAATAACAAAATATATTGTGGGGCTAATTTTGGAACATATTTATTTACATATATATTTACATACATTTTATTGGTTTTTGTATTTCAAATCGAAACTATTCTTAAAATTTTATAATAATACCGTATATCTACCAAATATTATTCGAATATAATTAGTATTGAGGTTATTTTATTGAACTGTTAATGGTTTTTAAACGCCCGGGAGACTATCAAATAAATACATCAATCACATAGTTGTGTGCGTGCAGTCGTTCTTTTTCGGGTACACATAAGCGTTGTCGGCAATGCTTGATGAAAATCAAAAAGTTTTGATTTTTTTATTTGATGGCTGATTATTTGATAGTCTCCTGTTGTGATTGACAAAAAAAAATTATTTTCTTTGTGTTTGTTGTCATGAAAAATATAAATATTTTGGTTTTTTACAAAATACAATTGTTGATTGCCGTGTTTATTTGTACGTCTCCGAAAAAGCCTCAAATAAACGACACTAACACATATGCACTGATTGACGGGTTTATTTGAAAGTCTCCAGAGCCCTTTAATCAAAATTTTGATATTTTAATCAGGCTTAAAATCATCGAATTTAATTTTCATAAAATTATTTTTATGAAGAGTAGCAATTTACAACATGAAATGAATTAAAATTTATTGAACATTTTTCATTCTTGACTTAGCTGGGAATTGAACTGATTGATTTTCACGGACAGGTTGCCCAGACTAGTTTCGATTTTTAACACACAATCTCTTCAAGGGGGTTTGCCGTTTAGCTCTCACCGCCATTGACGCCGGATGACGTCATAAGTCAAACATCAATCTTTAAACCAAATGGTATTTTACCTTGGTAGATCGAAATTAGCTTTGAGTGAATGATTATCTATTTCAATTGATCTACATGTTCTTCCTTACTTCTTGTTTTTCGTACTTTTTGTCAAGAATTCTTCTTGAAATCCAAAGCACATGTTTTTGTTTTTCATGTTTTTGTCTTTCTTTTTTCTTGTTGACATTTTTCAGCACAACTTGAAGGACAAATGTTAACATATAGCTCGTGCCTTAGCTGTTCACAATAATTAGTATTGTGGTTATTTTATTGAACTCTTAACGGTTTTCAATCCAAATTTTGATATTTTTAGTGAAATACTGGGATAATTATGACTTATGTCTAGCATTTACTGACGTTGTGAAAAGTTCGGAATTAATTTTTAAAGAAAAAGGTTAAGATAATTTTAATTATTAATTATTAACTATTAACTAAAACTGAAGTTTTTCTTTAAATGGACAAATAGACTTGTCAAATGCATGTCATGCAGGCGAATTCACTTGTGTACGTGTGCTTCGCCGCCATATCAAAATTTTTTGAATTTCCATCCATCGTCGTCGGTGTCACACTTACAAAAACAATTTTCCTAATTCTTCCACAATGCTTGATGAGTATTTTGATAAGTGTATTTGAACTATAAGATGGCCAGTTTCTGGCTTCGTATTTAAATACGTGTTAAGTAAATTTTTATTTTAATTGAGAGGCTTAAAGCACAAGGGGCTTAAGTGTTTTTTTAAAATTTGAGATTTCATATGGAGCTAGTAGGCTAAGTCCAGAGAAGTTCAGAACACAAGAGGTGAATGTGGAATTCTCATTCGGTAGCGAGATATGGCGACCAATTGTAGCAGTTGTCATTAAAATGCCTATTTCGCTTGGAGCACACGGGGTATATGAGCACTTAATCTCAATTTTTTTAAAAAAAGGCACTTAAACCCCTTGTGCTTTAAGCCCCTTAATTAAGGTTGTAATTAAAAAGAGTTTTAGTTTTCAAGCGCAACTGGATTAATCTTATTATATTAAGCAAAAAGTATGATTGGTCTTCTAAATATTAAGAAAATACAACTGTTTTAATAAAATAAAAAAATTTTGAAGTGTTTTTATTTACATGGTGGCCTTGAAGAAACAGCTGATTGTTTTTAGCTTTGCCTGTTATGTTTGTACTATTGTGATTACACCATGAAAACTTAAATAGACTTTGCATATGTAACATAGGCTATTTATAGGCTTGCCAGACTCTAATTATTAAAATTATTGCTATTCACTAAAAAATCTCGATTTTAAAAAGATTTATTGACATTAACTGCTTCCAAAAATAATCTTTTATAAAAATAGAACAACCGTTAAAACCACTTTAAAGCAAAACATAAAAGCAAATGAATTCACTGTTTGCACCAGAAACTTCTGAACGTTTTTGTTCTAAATCAGCTGTTTAACTTTTTAGTTGCTAGTTTTGACTAACGAGGGAAATACATACAAGTGTTGTTACAGGTTTCTGTATCATATCAGCATCGATATGTTGTCAAATTATTAGTGTTAATAAACGAAACGTAGTTTTGATTGATTTTTAAACAAATACACTTAAACCAAACAAAGAAATATTAATGCTTTTTACTCAGCTTTGTTTAAGGAAAACTATAAGCAAACTTAAATAGTAATAACCGTTTTTTTAATGGGGCTTTAAAAAATCGTGACAAAACATATTTATTCATATTGATATTTATATAAATCAAGAAAATTCAAGGCCGTCTGGCAAGCTTAACTAAAAATTTAATGAAAAAAGACATTTTAGAACTCAATTTGGGATTTAAATAGAACTTAAAGATTAATGATATTTAAATACGAAAACAAAAACTAGCCCTTAAGCGCTATTCATACAAAATAAAACAGGTTTACAAAAGGTTTAGTAAACAAAATTCCATAGAAAATTCGTTTTGTAAACCTTTTATAAACTTGTACCCATGTTCTGTAACTTTGGTGCAAAATTCTCGCCTCGAAAAGATATGAAACAAAATATTCCATCGTTCATCAAAAAGTAAAAAAAAAATTAAGTCTTTTTTTCGTGTTAAAAATTATCAAAAGATATTACGTCGTTACGTTGTAAGTGCTGGTTCACACTGTCGGCGAAAATACAACCGTCGACTATACCAAATAATGTCAAGTGCGACTTTAATGATTGTTGTTTAAAAAATAGCTTCGAAAACATTCCTAAATTTTTCGAAAACATTAAAAACAAAACAATTAAACAGTGGAAAAATCAGCCAAAACCTAAATACTTACCTCTTTCGTGTCATTATTCATTGCATTTAAAATATATTTTTTAGTGTTAAAATTTTTTCTCACCCAGTTTTTATTCTTGAGTGCAGTTTGACAGTTTACAGCGGATATTTTCTCCCAAACATTTTACAGACACACTTTTTCTGTAAATTGGCGAATAATTTTCTTACGTGACAGCTATTACTCTCCGAAAATGTTGCAGACGAAGTTAATCGAGAAAAACAATTGTTTGTTTAAATTTATGGCATTTTTGTTTAATTTCACACATTTGAATCGAAAAGTTTCTTGACACATGGGCACTGTGTTATTTCTATGAATTAGGCCGTAAGTATACAACACTGTAAATAAAAGCGATTTTTCAGCGGCTGTTCTAAGTCTTTAATGTGACAATTCTTATGTTTACAAAAGACTTAGAGCACCTACATGAAACAATTCTAGTATGGGAAGAGAGTAATTTCTGTGGTTTTCACGAATAATCGCGTAAGTCGATTTTTACCGAAATTGAGATAATGATGTCAAAGTGTTACATTTTGCATTAGGTTTTTGTAAGTATTAAGCTTTTAGAATATAATGTAGTATTATTAATTTTTTTCTGCTAAAAACAACTTAAGTTAACTGTTTAATAAAATATTTTGCTATTATAACGATTTATGTCGACAAACATCGCCAAAAATTGTAAAATTGCTGAATATGTTTCCAAATAAAAAGCATGTGTGATGTTATGTTGTTATTCGTGCAAAAAATATGAAAGTATTTTTTGAAAATTTTTCTATTAATAACAACTAAAGTCGTAAAAATAACAACGTAAGTCGTCATGTGTGATTAAAATGATAACATTTATTTTCACAAAAAAGAACTTATGTGGAGATATGATTTTATATTGCACACACTTAATGAGTCAATCAAACATATGCATTTTTAATCCTTTTACAGATTGTGATCCTGTGAGGATTTTTTCATGAAAACTATGTATAATACGTAGAAAGTCACTGTTAAGAGAATAGTAAAGAAAAAAGTTTAAAAAAGTATCTACAGAAGCCGCAATTGAAAAAAATAATTGTTTTTGCTCTCCTGAAAAGTTTGGTTTTATAACTTACGCGATTATTCTTGAAAACCACAGATTTAACCTCTAGCCCATTAAAAAAAATATTATCTGAAGAAAATCACAATTGACAGCTTGTGTTACAAGATAATTGCTCAGCATTGTATTATTACATTTGCTGCACATGTATTGTACATGTCAATACTCGTATCTTGTATTAGCAATAGAGTTTGGCAGTTGACACGACAATAATTGTCAAACATATTGCCCGTTATCTGGGGGTAAACAAACACAGAGAGTTATTGAAAATTACGCCCCGTCTTACGTTTACACAACAAACGATTTCCTGTGCACACACAAATTTGTATCGTGAAGACTGTTGTGGTCGATGTTTGGTTCTTGTTCAAACATCTGTTCGCACAACGGCGTCGAACATCACTGTAGTGTTGCTATATAAATATACAACGGCTTGATTGTTATTGTTGCTTTTTATATGGGTTGGTTTGCCATAAATTGTCCTCATATCAAAAACATGAACAATTTATGTGTGTAATTCCGCAAGCTTTTCGTTCTTGTGCACACAAAACAAAGGCTTTTCAAGACGGCGTGTTAAGGAGAGCAACTTTAAACACATTTCTCAAATCAAAGTTGCCGGCAGTGTTGCCATATCGTAAGATCTTACTTTGCAAGTTTTTGAAATTCAAAAAAGTTCTTAAGCTTTTTTCTTAAGAAATTTTTCTGAAATTAAAGAAGTATACATAAATTAGGTTATAATTTGTAAAAAAATCTCTCAGTTTAACGCATTTAAAATATAAGGATTTAATACGTTATATAAAACAAATTTTTATTTATATATTTTATACATAGAGATTTATAAGTTCATAAATATGTATGTATATTATTTATATTAAAAGATTTTTGCAAAAAAAAAATATGACAACACTGGCTACCAGATGAAATAAAGTTAATATGAGCAAGAAAGTATATAATAGCCTTTACCACAGTATTAAAATTTTTTTTTTTGAGATTTCACCATATTTGGGTCTAATGGGCAATCATTGACCCGCCAGAAAAAAATTATGTTATGAGCTTAAGATTCATCTAAAAATTCTTTGTGATGAATATTATTTAGATATTTTCATCAATATGAGATTTGGGTGATATTTGATTTGAGGAAGGGGCTTAGATGAGACCTATGGTGAATTTCGGACCTACCATTGCAACAGTATGCATCACATAGTAAATAGCTATCGTAAGATTTATTATCGCCAATTTTTCTGTCAATACTAACATTTATAAGAAAGTTATGGCTTTAAAAGCTATTTTTAGGCAGTAGTATTTGCATGGGAGCTTTGGTCAAATACTACCAGATAGCCTACCGGAGCACCCGGTAGCTAGTCTATCATTGCCGATGTTGCAGGTTCGATCCCTCCAGAGACTCTGCTCTCCTGCAAACAAGCGTAGAGCTTCGCGGGACTAGCATAGGAATAAAAAAAAAATTAAAAAATTAAATTTAGTAAGATGAGTTATATTGCCATAAAATAAGTTCAGACAAAATTTAATCTAAATACCAACATAATAAGATGGTTTATGGACACAAAGACTCTATTCCGGAAAGAAGCTTGTCTGGGTGCTAAGAGACATATCACTGTACTGGTGATAAAGTGCAGTTACTCCAGGAAATGTAATTGACACAATACTATTCATGGGACTGGATCTTGTACGGGCTGATACTATCTCTTTATTTTACTTCATATGAAGGAGATATATTATATTAATGTGGTTCATTCGGGACAATATCTGCGACAGGCATTATTTTAACCGAAATTGAATGTTTCCATTTAGGTTACTTCAGTGACCTGTTATAAAGTTGCAAAAAGCTGCCAATTAACCCCCTCCTAGGACAACGCCATGTAAAAGTTACAAGTCCCCTTCATACAAATTGTTGGAACTAGAACCGTTCCTTACCACTTTAGAACGTTCACGTGACAAGTTTTGTGCTAGTTCCCTTTCCCCTAGAGTTCTAAGTCAATCGGTATACTTTAAGGTGGATCTAGGATATTTTAAGGTTACAAACATCAGCACAAATACATAATACCCTCTCCACTATTGTAGTGTAGGTATAAAAATTCCGAGAATTTCATAGATAACCAAAATCAAAATTAAAAAAAATGGAAATATATTATAATTATAGAACACCTTACTAACAACTAAGCAATTAAAATTCTCGATTACAATAATTTGAGTTACTCTGTCTTGGCATTAAGTTCTCCATGATGGGACAACTTTCAGGTTATATGGCGTCTTTTAAATATGAATCAATTTTAATGAAAATAAAATATCTTTATAATTATAAGAATTATAATATTTTTGGTATTTTTCTTTAAATTTCTAATGTGTTTCATATCCATTCTATATAGTATACCTAGTTGGGCTCCAAGAAACCCTCCTTTGCTCTTAAATCAAATGCTAATTACGGAACTAAACATCAAAAAAATTTAAAAAAAAAATATATTATAATTTTTTTTTCGAATATACGCTGTATAAGAAAAACACGCAAGATTTTCAGTTTAAATAAAATATAATAAGAAAAGTTTAAAAACATGTATTAGTCTGTTGTTTTTTTTTTAATAGTTTTATGTTAAATATAACAAAATTTTAACGCTGCAATAATTGTAAACTAGACACTCTTACATGTTGTATAGAAATTAAAAAAAAAAAAATATTTTGTAAAACTATTTATTTATAAAAATGATATGTTTGTTAAGCTTTTAAAATCCCTCCAACATTGTTGATATTTTTCAAGAAGTCTAGGAAATGTTTTATATATTTTTCTGTATTTTTTTTTTTTTAATTTTTCTTTCATGTAGTTTTTTTTTACTATATTCATGTTTAAAATAAAATAAAAACAACAACAACATCATCATCATACTACCTATTAACGAAATTAAGAGCCATGATTTTTATTTCATATTGCACGGTTAATGATTAACAGGTATTTTTAAGATCATTTTGTTGTTAAAAAAAAAACAGAAAAATAAACACAAAAAATATATGTATATGTATACAATATTTAATAAAATAAAAATTATAACAGTCATTGACACTTAAATGTTACAAATTGGTTAAATTTGTTTTTTTAATAGAAAAACAGAAAAAATTAAAAAGGACAATAAATAATTTAATATAAATCAAATTTAAAGCGAAAACTGAGTTTTTATTATGATTTGTTTTTGGGTTCGGCCAACAGGCATGGCATTGAAGTTTTGTGGGCGAATGTCATGAGTGATAGATTTTAATTTCTCTTCCATTTGTCTACAACATTCAACGTTATTTCTGTACCCCCATTTTAAAAAGTAATACATAAAGGAAATTGTTTCAAGGATTTATTTATTTATTGGAAAGCTTATGCACAAGACTCAAAGTATTATATTACAGCATAAAATTTAAAAATTTAAATAATTTACAATATAATATTAGGGAAATACACAGAGCGAAAGAAGACGGTACAAATTTGTCAACCAATGGTATTAAGACAATAACAAAGTGAATTTCGACAACATTTGTTGTCCAATTTTTAACAAAACGTTGTACCGAATTAAAACCAAATATGCAAAGAATACCATTAATGTCAAATTGATAACACCCTGTTGTCAAATAGATAACGCCCTGTTATTATTATTAATTGCGTGCATACCATATTATGTTGTCATATTCACCTCATTGCTAGCAGTTTAACAAATAAAAGAGGTGGCAAATTAATAAAAAGTAAATAATAAATTAGTAAATTAATAAAAAACAGTTCGATATGGATAATAAAACAGTTTTAGTACTTTTCAAGTTATAACCAAATGAAAATTAAACACTTCTATGTTTTTATTTAATTCCAGTACTAGAAAAGCTTTAGATAAGGTAAGCTCTTATTTAAGGTTTTATTCTATTTGTTTTTTATTTTATGCAATTTTTAATGCCAATTTTTTTTTAATAAAATCTGTAAATTTTAATTTTATTTCAAAAAATATTAAAGAACCGAAAACTTATAAATCAATAACTTAAGTACCAAGATTTTCAGAAAGATTAGAAATATCAAATATTTATGATTCGAAAAAATATAAAATTGCACATAAATCTTATAACACAATAGGTAGATTATTTATTAATATGAAGGATAAAATAAATAAGTTGGAAATGTCAAATGTAGTTTATAAAATACCTTGTAAGGGAAATGTTAATGGACAATGCAGTAAAGTGTATGTTGGTACAACAACAAAATAAACTTAAAACTGGGATAGCAGGACATAAGTCAGATCAATAATATAGGAATATTTCATCACAAAAAACAGCTTTATCAACCCATTGTGCAAGTTTAAACCATTATCCTGATGAAAATATTTCAGTTTTAAGCACGGAAAATAATTATAAGCGTAGATTTATGTTAGAAATGTTTCAAATTATAAAGATACCAACAATATCCAGAATTAATTTTTAAGTCAGATACTGAAAATGTAGCCCAAAATTATAGACATTTAATTTATAAAAATAGAAACGGCAATTAAAAATTTATTTAAACTGTAATAAATTAGGTTAAAATTGGAAAACCTTTTTGTATTTAATTGAAAATATGACATTTTGTTAAATTTGTTAATTTTGTTAGAAAAAGTGGATTAATTAAAATTTTTAAAGGTCGAATAAGAGTCAATTTATAAAAAAATAAATATTTCATGTGTTTTCTTATTGGTTGGGTTCACAATGGGTTATTATCTACCGGACTGAGAATAACGTGTTGTCGAAATGACAACTAAAAGTTGTCAATAAATATCGGTGTGCTATCCAAATATTAACAACATGTTTTAGAAATGAGACCATTGTGGTGTAAAAATTTTAGCAATTTTTCTTCAAAATTAGACAAAATGACGACAAAATGACAACGTGGTTGTTTAAAAATCTTGACACCATCCGTTATCAAATTGAAAACAAACAAAGCTGGCTCATTTTGGCAACGGAAGTTGTAAATTTTGGCATATTTATACCGAATTTTTCCCACTGTGTAAGTGCACAACAAAAAATTACAACAAATTTAAAGATTTAAATTAAGTATCACTGAAGTGTTTTTTAATCTGTTTTTTTAAAGTTAATGCATTTCGAATAGTTTGTACGCTAAAAGGTAAAGAGTTGCAAAGAGGGTCAGGGTCATATTGAAATCATAGATGGGGGTAGTGCAATAAGTTTGCAGTTTTAACTCACAGTTAATGCTAGTGCAAAATTATTTTGTTTTTTTTTTTCATGTAAATCTTCACTCCAAAGACACCAAAATTTATGTATTAATTAAAAAAATATGTATTACATATTTATGAATTATTTTTTTGTTTGCTCCTTTTATTTCAAAAACTAATTATCTTTGTTATTGTTTGGGGGTTGGTTCTTTTTTTTTTGTTAAATAAAACACTTTTTGAATGTTTTTGTAAAATAAAATTAAGAGTCACAAACACAATTTTTTGTAAAATAAAATTTACACACACGGTAGGTAATTGTCGTTTTATTTTTTGTAAATATTATCCGGTTCGTTTGGACCAAATGTTGAGGGATGAACTTTAAATTCTTTTTGCACCTCAAGTTAAACACGGTTCACTTTTAATTTATTTTAAATAAAACTCTTTGTGTTAATTCTAGTTTTTGTATTTTTTATTTTATTTTTCAATTCACGTTTGTTTTAAGTTTTTTAATGTTTGTCTCACAAAGGTCGCAACTAGAGTAAGTTTTTAATGTTTTAAAAATGATCTTACAAGCTAAGTTTCAGTACATAGAAAAATAGTGCAATGACAAATGTGAAAAAGTAAATAACAATTTAAGGACCGTTACTATTTTACAGGGTGCTGTGTTCATAATGAGTCATCATTAAACACCGGGTGTTTTGATTAACATGGTTCATCATTAAACATTCCGGCCCCCATGACTTGGTGCAGGTTTACCAAAGGTCCATAAAACACGAAACAATGTAGCACGGTGTTGTGATGAATTTGACAGATATGGCATCTAGGATCTCAATTCGATTCAGGGTTGCGGGTCGTGTGAGGTTGTATATGTTGACGGCAATCAATCTGTTGAAGATACGCTACGAAATGTTTCGTGGGATGCCATACCTGTAAGTAGGAATTCAGAATAAAATTAGTGTGGAAAATTGTAAAAAACTTATACTATATTTCAAAACAAAACCACAATTTTTGAAATGGGTCTGATTATGATCCCATTTTTGGTCTGGATGTCAACCACTCTACAGTTCTGGTCTGTTCCAGTATACGTCTTCGTAATTCGACCCATTTGCCATTCGTTGGGCGGCAAGTTGTTGTTTTTGATGACGACTAAATCGTTGACTTTAACGTTATCCCTCTGAGACTTCCACTTGTACCTGCGATGCAGTTCGGCCAGGTATTCGGATTTCCATCTTTTACAAAATGAGTGGTAGATGACCTTTATGCGTTTCCAGCGGTTGATGAGGGTCAGATTTTCGCTGCTTACATCAGATTCGGCTGGGGTCAATAATGGAGTTCCAATAAGGAAGTGTCCAGGGGTCAATGGGTTAAGGTCATTTGGGTCATCGCTAGCAGGACTTAAGGGTCTAGAGTTTAAACACGATTCTATGCGGGTGAGAATTGTTGACAGCTCTTCAAACGTGAATTTCATATCTGGTATCATTTTCTTTAGGTGGGTTTTGAATGATTTTACACCGGCTTCCCAGAGTCCGCCCATATGTGGGGCACCGGGGGGTATAAATTTCCAAACGATATTTTGATGGCTATAGTTGTGAGTAACTTGGGTTTGAAGAGTTTTTAGAAATTCTAGACGATCTTTTTTGATGAGTTCTGCTGCTCCGACAAAGTTCGTGCCGTTGTCCGAATATATGATTGCTGGACATCCACGCCTTCCAATAAAGCGGGAGAAAGCGGCTAAAAATGCTTGAGTCGATAAATCACTAACTGGTTCTAAATGTACGGCCTTAGTAGCAAAGCATACA
Organism: Pollenia amentaria; assembly: GCA_943735925.1. Taxonomy (NCBI): domain Eukaryota; kingdom Metazoa; phylum Arthropoda; class Insecta; order Diptera; family Polleniidae; genus Pollenia; species Pollenia amentaria. The sequence goes on along the minus strand of OX031009.1, from coordinate 200,812,400 downwards.
AAAATGCAGACGTACCCTTTTGTGATGAGGCAGGCTCGACCAGTAAAGTTTCGAATGGTAAAGGGTCCAGCGTAATCGACTCCAGTTGTGGTGAAAGGGCGAGAAAGTGTTGTGTGCTCTGGTGGTAAGGAAGCCATGATTTGACTCAGTGTGTGTTTTTTGTACAAAACACAAGTTTTACAATTATTAATCACCATTTTTACTAAGGGCCTTAAACGAAAAATCCAAAATTCCGTCCGAAGTACTCGGATCATAAGTTGGTTTCCACCATGAATAGTTATTTTATGAGTGAACTCGGTCAGCAATCTGGTGAACTTAGAGTTGTACGGCAACAAAATTGGATGTCGTTCGTTATATGTGAGCGCTGGTGATTGAACCAGACGTCCGTTGGCTCGGATGACGCCTAGTTGGTCCATGAACGGGTTGAGAGTTAAAATATTGCTGGAGGACGATATCCTTTGTTTATGCTTTAACTGCTTATATTCTTCTGGGAAGTGTTGTTTTTGCGTCAAAATAATGAGTCGTGTTTTGACATCTTTTATTTCTTCTGGTGTAACTTCGTTTGAAGATGTCCGAAAGCTGTTTCTGTGTACACCAGTATTCCTCCAGAATCGTAGGACATAAGCTAATACTCTATAAGCGCGTGACAAATTGGAGAAACGGTTCAATGGATCCTCCTGAGTAGTAGTAGTTAACGTCCTTACAGTTTTTGCTTCTAAGTTGGTGTCATCTGGACTTCTGGATTTTGGCCATTTATCTTTGGGTAATTTTAGCCATGAAGGTCCAAGCCACCACAAGTTGTGGGTTTCTAATTCTTGGGGCGTACATCCCCGACTGGCTATATCTGCGGGGTTTTCTTTTGATTCGACATGTTGCCAATGGCTATTGCCGACTTTTTCTACAATTTCTGAGACACGATTTCCAACGAAAGTGTTCCACGTGCAGGGGGGCTTCTTTAACCAGGCCAGTACTATTGTTGAGTCGGTCCAAAAATATGTGTCGATTTGCCAGTAAAACGGATCCACAAAGCTCCAAACGTGGTAGCGATATTTGTTTAATGGGAGCAACACGAGTCTTAGAGGCCAGTAAATATGTAAATATAGAATTTTCAGACTGTATTCGGACGAAAAGAGTCGCAGAATAAGCCTTTTCTGAGGCGTCGCTAAAGCCATGTATTTCCACATTTAAATTAGGGCTGTACTGGATCCAACGAGGAATTTTCAGGGCATTTATTGCAGGGCAGTTTTTGACGAATTTCTGCCATTTGGGGCAAGTCAAGGGTTTTAGGTTTTCATCCCAGTCGACTTTATCTAACCAAATCTGTTGCACGATTAACTTGGCATCAACAATTACTGGAGCTATCCATCCGCAAGGGTCAAAGAATTTGGCAATTGTAGATAGAACTTCCCTTTTTGTGTAATTTTCTTTCAATTCAACACCTGGGGCAGTGAATGTAAAAGAGTCTGAGGAAATGTTCCATTTTATCCCGAGTGTCTTGGTTCCGGCGTTCTCGGATAAGTTTAACCAGTCGAGCGGTAGTAGGGTCTCATTTGGCAAATCTTGAATAACTCGTGGATCATTTGAGGTCCATTTCATCAGATCGAAACCGGCAGATTTTAGAACAGTTGTAAGTTCTTTTCGTGATTTGATGGCGTCGTTTAATGTGTGGCCACCAGCTAAGACGTCATCTACGTACATGTTGTGTTGTAAGATGTTTGACGCCAGGGGGTGAGTTGTCCCGATATCTTCGGCTAGTTGAAGAAGGGTTCTTATGGCAAGAAAGGGCGCGCAATTAACTCCAAACGTCACTGTGAGGAGTTCGTAATCCTCAATAGGATCTGTCTCGGATTTTCTAAACAATATCCTTTGATATTTTGTTTGCGTAGGGTCAACGAGTATCTGGCGATACATTTTTGTGACATCTGCGTTGTACACAAAACGGAAGAATCTCCACTTCAATATTATGAGCACTAAGTCTTGTTGAAGTATGGGTCCTGGATACAAAATGTCATTCAAACTTCTCTTATTTGAAGACGGGCTCGATGCGTTGAAAACTACTCTAATCTTCGAAGTCAACTTTTCGGGTTTTATTACTGCGTGATGCGGCAGGTAATAATTTGGGTATTTACTAATTTCCAGGGGAGATATTTTCCTCATATGTCCTAGCTCGAGGTATTCTACAATAACTTGGTCGTATTGTGTCTTAAGTTCTGGTTTTTGGCTAAGCCTGCGCTCCATTCTCAAAAATTGGGCCATGGCAATATTCCTAGATACGCCTATTTCTTCGCCATTTTTAAAGGGTAGGGTAACAATATATCTACCTGAATCACTTCTACGGGTTGTAGACTTGTAGTGATTTTCACAGTGCGTGTCCTCTTCTGACCTCAAAACCTTTTTTGGGGTCTCCTCCACCTCCCAAAAGCGTGAGAGGATTCGGTCCAGGGACGATGTGTTCAGTAACGATATCGTTTTTCTAGGTGAAGTTTTTGTACAAATTGGTCCCCCCACAATCCAGCCAAATACTGTTTTTTGTGCCAAAAGGGATCCAATGGACCGCATCGGTGTTTCCATACTATATATTGAGGGGCCTAAGTCGAGGCCTATTAGTAGGTCGATGGGTCGACTTTGATGAAAGTGTGGGTCTGCAAGTTCTAGTTTTGCAGCCTCTGCGAATTGTTCTGCGTTTAACGTTTGGGGCGGTAAATTGGATGGAAGGGTCTTCAAAACTGGTGCCCATACCTCTAACTTAAACGATGTGTCCACCCTGGAGCAAAGGTTAAACAAACAGGCCTTGGTCGAAGTTTCAGAAACTGTCTGACTCAAGCCGGAAACGTGTACTATATTACGTTTTGTAGGTAAGTTTAATCGGTTTTTCAACTTGTCCGATATAAACGTGGATTGGGATCCAGGGTCGATGATTGCTCTTGCCTGGTATCTTGCGCCTCTAGTTTCGATTTGTACTATTGCAGTAAATAACAAAGTTTCTTTGTCTACTAGTTGTGTCGAGGACTTATTGCTTCCCCGCAGGGTCAAGGAAGTCAGGTTAGGAATACCTGATCTGGAAGTGGACTGTATATATTGGGCTTGCGCTGCAGCACTTGTACTAGCTTGCTCGTCAGCGTTATTTGGTGGTAAACTTATAGGCTGGGTCACCGTTGCCTTGTGCAACAAAGTGTTATGTTTTTGTTTGCACAGCCTACAACTATATTTGCTTAAGCAGTCCTTGACACCATGATTTATTGACAAACAATTAAAACATGAATTTGTGACTTTTACTATGTGAATTCGGTCATTCACATTCTTTTCCAAAAAGTTAGGGCAGGATCGTAATGGGTGGGGCTCGTTACAATGTTGGCAATTGTGTGTAGAGTCTTTTTGTCCCCCCTTTGATGGAAAACGTTTCTGAGTTTTCGACTCGTTATTGGTTTGAGTCGCGTTTGTTTGAAAACTGTGAACCTGTTTTTGTTTAGTGAACGGCTTAGAACATTCCTTTTTTTGTTGACAGGGTTTGGGTTTGGTGATGGCCGCTATTGACTCTAAAGTCTTAGAGTGGTGAGTCAAAAAAGTGTTAAATTGTTCCCACGATGGAACCTTTGTTATTTCATGAAGAGAGTTTTCAAATTCCTTCAAAAGTGTTCGGGGGAGCTTGGTCGAGCAAAGATATACAAGAAAAGGGTCCCAAGTGCCAGTTTCTACCCTTAAAGCATTTAAAGCTTGAAGGCAGCCATTAACGGTTCGTTGTAGTGTCTGAACAGATTGGCCTGAATCTTCGGTAACTTTCGGAAGGTCAAATAAAATTTTCAACTGTTCGTTGACCTGAATCCGATTGTTCTCGTATTGAAGAACAAGATTTTTCCAGGCTATATCGAAGCCTTCGTTGGTTAATGGGGCATTTGAAACTATGTTCCTAGCGTCTCCTCCAGTTTTTTGAAGCAAATGAAATAATTTTTCAATTTTACTAAGTCGCGAATTATTTAAATATAGGGCGGTAAAAAGGTCGCGGAAGGTTGGCCATGTCACAAAATCACCTGAAAACGTATCTATGTCGCAAGGTGGCAGCCGAATAGACGAAACGTCGTTGTTTCCTAAAATTGGGGTTTCGGCAGACGAAAAACGCTCTTGCTTACTCGTGTCATCAGTTGGGGCAGAAAGCGCCAGAATTTCCGCGTTAAGTGAGGCCAAACAAGTTTTGTATGCACCAAGGGCCTTTTTGTACCGATCGCGAAGTTTCTGCCTGTCTATCGGTTGTTCGCCCGATTCCGGTTTCTTGTCCCTACACTCTTCATAAGCCCTTTTGATTTGCTGCCAAAGTGAGTCTAGTTCTACACGAAGAACTTCTAAACTATGAATGTCCTCACCTGCCTTTGATTCTGAATACTCGCTTTCAAAATCTAAAAGGTCATTTGTACAATTAACAAATTTATCGAGTGCCATTATTAATTTTTTGAATTAACCAGAATCGTGAAAAAACTATTTTAAATTGGGTCAAAAAAGTACCTGCTAGCGATTAAACAACAACAAGTATCGAAAAAATTATATTATTTTTAAAAATAATTGGAGTCCCACAAAGCGATTTGTTTCCCCGGTATTTGTTTAAAATGTGATGGGGGTGGTAACCCTGTTGGTTCTCTTCGTTCTTAAAAAATGCAGCGTAAAGAAATATTAAGAGTAACACAACAAGCAAGAGAATTTATTTCTTGTTGTTTGTTGTATTGTATACTTTGACTTACTTGTTGTTGTTGGGTCTTTTTTTCTTTTCTGTGTCACTGCTTGTTTATTACTTCTTCTGTTGTTTTTGTTGTTGCTGAGTCTGCTCGTAATGCTGTTGAACTTGCTGCTACTGCGCCAAAGAATTTGGGTCCCGTTAGCTTGTTCACTATTAAACTTTGCAAATTTGTTTTTTGGACACACTTTTAATTTAATTAATTTTTATTTTTTAATTTTTTAATAAAAACTTTACTTTTGTTTTTTAAATTATTGTTCACTACACTTTTTGCTTCGGTTCGAAGTGACCAAATGTTTGGGGGTTGGTTCTTTTTTTTTTGTTAAATAAAACACTTTTTGAATGTTTTTGTAAAATAAAATTAAGAGTCACAAACACAATTTTTTGTAAAATAAAATTTACACACACGGTAGGTAATTGTCGTTTTATTTTTTGTAAATATTATCCGGTTCGTTTGGACCAAATGTTGAGGGATGAACTTTAAATTCTTTTTGCACCTCAAGTTAAACACGGTTCACTTTTAATTTATTTTAAATAAAACTCTTTGTGTTAATTCTAGTTTTTGTATTTTTTATTTTATTTTTCAATTCACGTTTGTTTTAGGTTTTTTAATGTTTGTCTCACAAAGGTCGCAACTAGAGTAAGTTTTTAATGTTTTAAAAATGATCTTACAAGCTAAGTTTCAGTACATAGAAAAATAGTGCAATGACAAATGTGAAAAAGTAAATAACAATTTAAGGACCGTTACTATTTTACAGGGTGCTGTGTTCATAATGAGTCATCATTAAACACCGGGTGTTTTGATTAACATGGTTCATCATTAAACAGTTATGTTATTGTTTTTTTTTTACTAATAAACTCCAATTAATAAATAATTGTTTTCATTTTTATTTATTGAAATTACTTAATTTATAAAAAAAAAACTTTATTAACCGATTAATATCAATTACAATATTAACCGATTACACTGTGCAAGAAATTTACACTTTTTTTGAGACAAGCTGGGCACCATTTTTTTAGGTTAGATCTGGTTTTAGAGATATACCGGTATTTCGAAAATGGAGGAAATTGCAAAACATATGTTCGCGTAACTCAAAAACGATTTAGTTTATTGATGAATTTTTAAAAACAAAAATTTCAAAATGTTGTTAAAAAACAATTTTTTTTACAACACGAATACGTATATGAGAAAAAAGTTAAACCTTTCTTAAAGACATTTTATTGTGGAGTTTCGGTTTTTTGAGTTTGTTCCATAAACTGAACCCTTTTTGAGTTACTCGAACATAAGTTCAACATAAGTGCAATATCTTCCATTTTCGAAATAACGGTATATCTCTAAGACCAGAGCTAACCTAAAAAAAAATGTTTAGCAGCACTGGATTCAGCGTACCCGAATTATGTTAAAACGCCAGGTCCCCGGCTTGTCTGTTTTTTCAACAGTGTTATTAACTGATTAAACCAAAACCTCGGTTAATTAATCGAGCGAATAGCCGGTAAAAGCAAAAGCCCGATTAAATGAATACCCTATTAAATACCTATTTGTTTATGTTGGCGTACACGTAGTAATGTTAGAGTTATAACTTTTCATTATTTTCAGTTTGTTGCCGCGTCAAGTACTTACATGAGTTTTTTAAGCTTGTGGAAAATAATAAAAGCTTATTTTGAACTTAAATGCATATTATATATAATATTAACGTATGTACGTTGTCATTTTTTACAATAACCATGGTATATTATGTGCAGTTGACAACCATTTTTACAATTTAAATAAATATGGAAAAGCAAGTACAAAAACGTCACTTTATGTTATAAAATAACTATCAAAAGAAATGTTTTAACAATCAAGCTAAAACTTTAACACGAGGAGTCTCCACTTAACATTAACATGAAGTTAATTTTCAAGGTGGAGACCGCAAGTAATATTTTTAAAACTATAAACTTGATATGAAGATTGCTCATCCTTTAAAAAACTTTAATTTATATTTAAAAAAAGTTAAACTTTCCAGATAAAATCCGGTTTTTTCACTTCAAAATATATTTAAATCTTTTTTAAAGTAAGAATTAGAACGAATTAATTAGCTCCGGGGTCTTCTTTAGGATTTATGTGTTTCTTTTTTTCTTATTTTTTATTGCAATAATTATTGTGCAGTTGTATTTCAAGTATTTTAATGATAAAGATGACCTCATCACCTAAAAGACAACAATACTCAATGTTGGTTTTCTTTTCCAACAATAAAACAAATTAATTACAACTTTTAGAGGTCTTAAGTTCATAATGGACTTAGTAACGATTTTGTGGTGGAAGATATTTTTTTATTACAATTTAATCAATGTTTAAGATCATCATTAAGTGACTGTAAAATATTTTCAACGATTGTTATTTGAAGAAAAAGAAAAAAAAAATAAAATATTAAAAACTACGAAAAATGTGAAAAATGTTTCAAAGTTATAATTGAAATAATGGACTCTTGAAAGCACGATTTAGTTAATTACACCCACCGCAACTAGTTGCGAAGAGGTGAGCTAAGTTTGTCATTCCGTGTGAAACTTTTTTGATATAGTAGTTTTAAGTTAATTAGCCATGTCCGTCTGTGTGTTGGAAGCACGCTTACTTTCGAAAAACTTAAATAAATCTTGCAGTTTGGGATTAAAATCCAGCAAAAGGGTGCAGTAGGATAAGAGTTATGAATCCAAATGTGGAACCACCACCCCGAAAAATGGATAATTACAAAAACTTACATAAAAAGGGGCGAAATGCACATATTGATAAAAGAATTTGCAAAATTTCGTTCCCTACTACTAGAAATTATACCACCATATTTCGTAAAGATCGCTCCATTATTGATTATAAACTTTATATAAAGCCCACTCTCGGAAAATACTTTAGTGCGCGTAAAACGGTAACGATAAGGCTATTGTAATAAAATTCGATATGGCCCAGTTTCCGAAGACTAAAAATCACACTGTTTAATTTTGTGAGGAGCGGTCCATAACTTTCCATAGGCCCCATATAAATCCTTCATTTAAGTACGCGTAAAATCGTAGCGAATTATGCAGCTTTAATGAAATTCGGTCTGTCACAGTTTAAAAAGACTAGAAATCACACTGTTAACTTTCTTAAAGATCACTCCAAATTTCACCATAGACCCCATATACAGCCCACTCTCGGAAAACACTTTAGTACGAATACTGCTATTATAATAAAATATGATCAGTCATAGTTTTATAAGATTATAAATCATAATGTCGAATTTCTTGAAGATTGGTCCATAATTTACTATAGGTCCCACATAAAGCCCATTCCTTAAATATTCTAACTGTCGGCGGATGGTATCAAAGATTCGGAACCCTCTAACTTGTTTATAATGTTTTTGATATGCTCAATCAATGATTTGAGAAGTATAAGCCTTTCTAGCAAATTAAACGATATTTTGTTAAAATCTTTTCATTTAAAATTAGAGGTTAAGAGGTTTTAAAATGTTAGTAATAAATTTGTTTACTAATTTGCGATTTATTTAGGTTTTTTTTTTCTTATTAAATTTGCAATTGAAACCAATTTTGGTATTTTTTTTAAAAAAAAAATGTTTTATTTATTTTGTAGTTTAGACAGAATGCGGGACTTACAACAAATATTTTATACATGATTTGTGTCTTTTGAGACATGGCTAAGCTTCCACATATTAAATTGATTCACACACATCAGGTAATAGTCATCAAGTCTTTAGTTTTTAGAAGAGAATAGGGAAATTACTTATTCGTAATGTTCCTTAAAGTAAAGATAAATAAAATTAATTAAACAAACAGTTCGTGTATAAAAGTAAACGCAGGTTCTAAAGAAAATTTAACAAAAACTGATCAGTAGCCCGTTTCTGTCTTTGTATGGGAGATGTGTCACTTATCATTCGAATACCGCCCATTTTGTCAGAGATGTTTTGTATTGATAAGCCAGTTATGTGCATTAAATTCGGAATATTTTTCTCTTACCGTTCCTTAGATACAAATGAATATATTTGTGCTACGCCCACTTCTCCAATCATGCCCATATTTTTTCGGATGTTGTGTATTGATAGCCAAAATGATTGTACCTAATTTAGAAACTTTGGCTCCTGTCGTTCTCCAGATATATATAAGCCTATAATGTTTTTTATGGGAGGTGCCACACCCACCATTCCAATGCCGCCCATTTTGTCAGAGATGTTGTGTGTTGATGACCTAGTTATGTGTACCAAATTTGGACAATTTTTCTCTTACCATTCCTTAGATATAAATAAATATATTTTGTGCCACGCCCACCTATCCAATGCCGCCCGAATTTTGTCAGTTGTTGTTGATTGATAACCATGATGCTTGTACCAAATTGGAAACTTTAGGTCTTTCCTATCTATATATGTATATGTATATAGAAATTTATATTCGGGCCTGTTCTAGGTTTCGACTCGTTTTGAAAACGCAAATTTTTTTGAATCCGCATAATTCATAAATTGGTGTTCTCAAATCCGCATGTTTTTGTAAATTCGAAGTTTGTGTTCGAAAAAAAATCTAAATGTCAAAAACAAAAAAAAAACAGCTTTTTATCAGCTGTTCAAAAAAAAAAAATTTTTTTTTATTGTATAAAAAATTATTCCTAAAGATAATGCTTTACTCCATGTTTGTTTTTTTACACAAGTGAATTTAATAAAAACAACTTAAATTTTTGGATATGTTAAAAATTTTATATATATTAATATTTGTATATATTTTTTTTATTAAATTGAATAAAAAACATTTCAAACTAAAAACCTTAATTTTGTTTTTGTTAAAAATTTTATCACATATAAGAAAAAAATTCGATTCGTTTTACTTTCACCAACCCCTAACTGCTCTAATTGAAAACGAATAAAAACATGCGGATGTGAAATGCAGAACACCAAAAATGCTGAACTAATCCACTTTCGAGTGGATTCGGATTCTAGAACACACCTGATTGTCTTTGTATGGGAGGTGCCACGCCCACCCAAAATTTCATAAATTCCAGACCATCAGTAATATACTGTTAATGTTTCATGAAGATCGATTCAACGGCTTAGGCGGCTATAAGGTCCAAACAAACAACCAAACAAATAAACATATATACATTAATTTTTGTGTATACAGATAGATTGAGTTTGAGGTTTTATTTTTTATATAAAATATTTTTAACATTTATTTTATTACTCCATTATTACGATACACAATGTATATCATCTTTAGGGGAAAATATAGTCTTTCTTTCAATTTTCCCCAAAGAATTATCCGGCCTAACGACAATGGTGTAATTGTTATTAATGAACTGCTATTCTCCTTAGCCCGTAATCCATTTGATGGGAAATTGGCTTCGTCACTCATTACCTGGATTTTTGGAAAAATAAATTTCAATTGTCTTATAATCAAAAAAGTTATATAAAATTAAAACCTAATTACACAGAAAAAATAAAAATTGATTTCAATAAAAAAATTTGTGATATTATTTAAAAAACTAAATTAATTTGCACCAGAAAACAAATTAATTGTATCAATTAAACTTTTGATTCACTAAATTAAATATTTAATTCACTTGATCAGAGTTTCAGAGTGCGTTAAACTAAGTTTAAGCTTAATCCATAGCTCAAAAACATGGCCTAAACGTTTAATTCAATTGATTAAATTTTTAATTTAAACTGTTTTTATTTTTGATTAATGCTTTAATTGGTGAACAATTTTGGAGAATTTTATTCTGTGTAAAGCACATTCTGCGCCACCCTTGGGAAGGCTCAAAATATTCGATGTCAAAATAAAATTAATTTCTTCTTGTAGTATTGGAAACATATCTTATGTAACCTTACTCCAAAAAATTTCGGGTTCTAAATCGCTTTGAAGCTCATACTTATCGAAATCAAAGAGAACATAGTGGCGCCATTCATTATTAAGCCCTTGAAAATATTAATTAAACGATAAAAATAAACCAAGAATATCCAATTACACCTCAAAGAAATTACATGAACAATTAAGGATATATGGCAGGACCTAGAGTCCTTGCTGCAATCACTTCTAAAATTAACAGAAAGATTGTAAGCTAAGTACGTATAACAAATACGGATTTTCATGATTTTTTGTTTAATTATGTAGCCAATATTAAAAATTATATTTTTGGCATATATGGGAGGTAGGCGAGTCCTTGGTCCGATTTTTTCAAAAAATTTAATTTTTCTTAACTAAGATATTTTATATCGGCATACCAAGTTGCAAAAGCCTACGACAACTCCTTCTATTTTTGTCCCATCGTTATATGGGGACAAAGCACTGTGCGTCGTCGGACCGATAAGTTCGAGTCCTCTGTTACACTCATGCCCACAGCGGCGATGGCTTTTTCTGTACGCACGCTAAAGACTTGATTTGGATGAATATTATGGTAAAGAATCGATCCATAGAATTGCTAATTAGCTGCTTAGATGAACGATTATGAGCGCCGTAAGCTTGACGAAGTGCTCTAAAAGTTTGGCGAACAGAGCACGAATTTTGGAAATATATTTCCGCGATTTGCAAAGTTGTGCTAGTGACTTGCCAAAGTGTACTAAAAAGAATTTCAAACATACTTCATTAGTATATCAGCTAGTTTTACAGCTATGCCTATCAAATGTTTCATACGTCCAAGAAAACACTCTGCACAATATTTTTCGATTTTTAATTTATTAGTTCAACATAATTCATATAATTTGGCAATACTCAATTTGAGTGAGATGGAGCAGAGCGATATGCTGCTAATATTTATTTTTACATTAAAACTCGTTAAGCTCAAGGTCAGTTTTTTTAATTTTTTTATTTATTTAAAAAATGTTTCCAATATTTCGAAATCCACTGGATCTCATCTTCAGGGTAAAGAGGAACAATAATAAAAAACACGTCACACACGGTTTTACATTTAAAACCGTGTGTGACGTAAAACCGTGTGTAACGTGTTTTTTATTTTTATTCTTGTTCCTCTTTACCCTGAAGATGAGATCCAGTGGATTTCGAAATATTGGAAACATTTTTTAAATAAATAAAAATTTAAAAAACTAACCTTGAGCTTAACGAATTATTCAAGAAGGACTTAGTGCTCTTGCATTACTACATTCAAATTGGACGGACAGGATCGCTGAGGAAAGCAATTTCTAGGCATGAAGCAATGAACACATATTGCGAATTCCTCTTTTTTTCTTCTGCAAATGAGATCAAAATGCTCTCACGACAAAGCACAAGGCTCTTTGTCTACGTCACATAAAACATGAATGCTTAATTTTTTTATTTGATGCATGATGACTTCTAGGTTATCATTTATCTAGAGAACTGTAACAGTTAAGACCTTTCGTAATAGGTCGTTGTTAAAATAGTTAAAATCAAGGCGAATTCAATAGACGGTGGGGTCAAGTCAACGAATGTTTATTTTTTTCGGTGGTCGATTTGTCAAAGTTTGAATACAAACTAGTTTTTTATGTAAACAAACGTTTTTTTTATTTTTACTAGCAATATTTTTGACAATCGGACCACAGAAGCAGTGTTGTTGTAGAGTTGGCCTCACCTTCTAGTGAATTCGCTATGGTTAAAATGATAATCTGTTAAAATTAAAGATTTCAAACTCCATGAACATCGTTCAAAAGAAAATAAATAAATAAATATTTTTTTTTGTTGTAGAATATACTTATGCAATACACATTTAGGAATCAACAAGATTTAGCAAAGCATATCGAAATTATGCTAGTCTCATACTAATTGTGTTTCTATTAGGGAGATCGAACGGTTATTATTCGGGCGGTTTTAACCGGTTTCTTTGGTTTAGCCAAAGACGGTTATTTTTAATGTCTATTTTCGAATATCGAATTCACCGGTTTTTTTAGTATAACAAACCAGTTTATTTTCCTTAGTTATGTTGTACATAGTAAATGTAAACATAATTTAAGTAGTTTTCTAATTGTAATATTGGGCAAATTAAAACGGCTTATAAGAATGTCAAAACAAATGTAACAAAAGTCAAAAAACATAATGAACGGTATAAATACAAATCGCTCATAAAAGTGTGTTTTATTTTTAATGTTGGGAATAGTTGACCTTTAAGGTCATGTCAGATAAAACTTTTGCTTCTCGTTGCGTTACAGATTCGCTTTGACATCTGAGATGAAATATACACACTTATGCAAACATGTCACATAAAGTACTTTTAAAGCAGAGCGAAGCGAAAAGTTAGGCCACGCTCATCTTTTTGCGCGCTTTAACAATCAGCTAGTATAATTTTCTTTTATTAAATTTTTTTTTTTTTGCAAAATTCAATTCCAATAAATCTTTTAGTAAAATGTTTAACTTTTATTTTTAGAACAAATAATTAAATGTATAATTTACCAACCGCCGTTAAAGGTAACCAAACAATGCGTGAGTGTTGTCAAAGTCTTCATTGTGTCATACACCTTTTGCTTTACGCTTGTCTTTCAAAGTTAGAAACGCCACGCAACGCGACGAAGTTGTATCTGACATGGCCTTTAGTTTCGTAGTTTGTTAGTTTTGTTCGGCATTAGGTCATTAGTTGTTATTGTAAAAAAAAAAAATAAAAACAATACAAAATGCAATAAAAAAGTGTTCAGTTAAAAGGGTAAATAGTAATTTGTGTAAGAGTATTGTAAATATTAAATATATTTTTATACAGATGTTATCTCTGGAGACTAAAAAGACAAAGTGATTGAAGTGCCCTAAAATTTTTAGTTGCAAAGGTTCTTCGACGCCAGGAATTATTAATCAACTTTAATTAGTCCACAAGCTTGGCATAAATGTGCGCCAAATAAAACAAGTACCCCGCAAAAACTTACATTGCAAAGTTATGAGTTAAAAAGCTTTTATAACTACTCTTCACTACTTTTATATTGGCCTTTTAACTCATTATTTTAATACTGTGATGTCATTGGAGGCAAGTTCTAACCACTCTCGCTTACAAAAAGGTACTTCACATTGGTACCAAAAAAACTGAATTTGTCAAACAAATTCTGTTTTAAATTTAATTTACTTTCTAATGCAAAATTTAACTACCCTGCATTAAGGACATATTCATACCAAAAAAAGCCACAGAACGATATGATTGCAAATACGATATGATATTTTCATAGAAAGACGGTATAATAAGGAAAGTAACAATTTAAATACTTTCGTGTATGCAACAAGATCGATATCATATCGTAACTTCAAACGCAAAAGGGCGTAACCACAAAAAAATTCGATATATAGTTTTTGAATGATTTTTATTAAACTACATGTTCATAAAAAAATTTTGATCCCTGCTATTAGAAATGGCGACTTTAATAAAGCAATTCTAAGGCCAAGCACAACATGTTGTAATGGATTTTGTAAAGTTTTTCGCTCCCCTGTAAAAAAAATTAAGTGTTGTTACGCCCTTTTGCATTTTAGGTGACGATATATTATAACTTATATCACCTAGACGATATGGTTATAATATCGTTTGTTTGATTGGGTAGTGCTGTTTTTATCAAAATTTTTAATTTTAAAATACATATCATAACCAATTAAGTATTTAAATTTTTCATATTCAAATCTATTACAAATTGCTCTTCATTTATAACAAATAAAAAAAAATCAAATTTTAAGAACAATTTGTATTAGATGTGAATAATTAAAACCTTTAATTCATTTTATTATGAATTATTTATAAATTTCTTTAATCAGCTCATAAACGTGCTTATGTATCAGATTATATGTCAGTCATTACTAAACTACTTCTATGTTATGCAGATGGTATGGAGTAGTCATTGAAAAGTAAGTTGTTCAGTAATTGCATGTCATTACTAAGTTTTTGCTGGGTAGTTCTAAACATGACGTCTTGATTAGCTATCGCTATGTTAAAAAACAAACAATTATTTGAGCACACATGAATTTGGATAGTGCAGACTACTTTTGTCGATGTTTTTTTTTTTTTGTTCTTGTTTAAACAGCGTTGTTAAAACAATTGATTGCACAACGATGTCTAACATCTCTGCAGTATTGCCATATAAATAAACGCCATATTGAATGTTATTGTTGCTTTTTATATGGGTTTTCTTGCCATACGTTTTCACTACATCAAAGAACATAAACAATGCGTCGCTAATTCTGCCAACGTTTTGCCCTTGAGCAAACATAACAATGGAATGCCTGGACGGCATGTAAGAGAGGGAAAATGAAACATTACCAAAATACGCTGCCAAAAAGAAATCATTAGGTGAAATATTAGCCGGTTGTGTTGCCGAGGACGGAATGCCCGTTTAGGCACTTAAGTAGTTCTAGCATATCCTCATGTTACAACATTCCGGCGAAATCAACGATATGGGAAAAATTCACCAGTTTTATTTATTAAAACACTAAGAACTAAAAAACAAAATTAAAGACATCAAACAATGTGATGTGATGGGCAGATATTTCATACAAAAATCATGTTTATGTTACTATTCGTTTCTATAATGCTAAAACAAAATTATTTGAAATATTTAGTCTTGGCTAAGAGATTTTGTTTGTTACATTTCGAAAATACTGACACATATAGACATGTTTAACCGCCAACAAATTAAAACTTATTGAAAATAAAATTGGAAGAATATCTCAACTAATAATTTTTTTAGATTCATATAATTTTTTAAAACAAACATTCTTCAAAAATTCCAAGTCCAAGTGTTGGGGTTGCGGGTTGGATTCCCGCCAGAGGCTCTAATTTATTCACTGCAGACAAGCGTAGAGCTTTGCGGGATAAGCATAGGAAGAAAAAAATGCTATAAATATATAAAAAAAGCTTTGTGAATTCTTTTGTTTTTATTTAAACCCTGCGAAAATTTTACGCATTTAGTTTCGAAATATTGCGATTTCTTTTTAATTACACAGTACAACATTTTTCAGCTGATTGATTCGGGACTCAATTCTGATAATTGTTTATGAAAGTAGACCCAAAAAGAAGAACTGCTGCATCATTCGTTTGGTCAAGGTACATCAAATAATAATTTGAAGTTAGTAAGTATCGTATAGGGGAATTTGTCACGTTTTAGGCTCTTTTCTTTGTCATGACTCGAGAACCACTAGTTAAAAATAAAAAATTTAAATTTTTTGGGCAAAAAATATTTTTTTCTTCATACATTTATTTATAACTGCGATACTGTTGCTTATGTAGCAAATCGTTGTATGAACAGATTAAAGGAATTGTAAACCTTAAACGTGACAAATTCCCCTATACGATACTTACTAACTTCAAATTAATTTTTAAATAATTGTTTGATGTACCTTGACCAAACTAATGATGCAGAAGTTCTTCTTTTTGGGTCTTCTTTCATAAACAATTATCAGAATTGAGTCCCGAAATTATGTGTTGTACTGTGTTAACATTAATCCGTAGATTGACATTTCAGTCATTACGTAGACTTTCTGTGAGGCACACACGTCGCTGCGGTAGGTATTGCCAAATACGAAAAATAACGAGTTTGTGAGTCAAAATGACGCAGATTAGTGATCAATTTTAAAGAAGATTTTGATTACTGAAGAAGTTATTTTTCCTTCCTTTCTTATAATAAATATATATGTGTATACACATATTTTAATATATACAGGGTGTCCGCCGGGAAGGTATACTACTTTGTTTGTTTATAATTTTTTTTTTTGTTGTATGCGATGTGGCACCGTCTTGTTGATACCACAAGTTAATCAAGCCCAGAGCATGCTCTTGTGGCTTTAAGAGTTTTCAATCATCAATCACCAAATTGCACACCAGACTGTAACTTTTAATGGGTGCAAAGGTGACTAATGAATAATTTGAGGTTTTTTCATTGCCCAGAACAGACTTTTCTGTTTATTCACATATCCATTCAAATAAAAATGTGCCTCGTCACTCATTATGATTTTTTCATGAAAATCGAGGTTGTCATGAGCGAGCTGTAACATCCTATTGGCATATGTACGGCGGCGTAAATGGTCTTGTGGAAGAAGCTCTTGTGTCAACTGAATCTTAAATGGAAACAAATGCAAATCCCTGTGCAAAATTGTGGCCAAAGTTGTTCTTTGAAGACCAAGCTCTTGAGCACGTTGTCGAATTGAGGTTGATGGACTGTTTTGAACATTTTCTTGAGCAGCAGTAATTTTTTCAGCCGATCTTGTGGTCCATGCTAAGCCTATCACCTAAAATCATTCACTACACGATAAATAGTGCGTTTTGTTGGCACGTTGTTTCTCCCAAAAATTTCACGTAACTTTCTCCTCGTCACAGTAATCGATGATTGATTTTGATAAAATGTTTTAACGATTAAAACACGTTGGCTTATCGAATATTTTTCCATAATAAGCGACTGCCAAATATGAACTGTCAAGACTAATGTTTACCAAAATTCCAGCAAAACAAAGTAGTAAACTTTTCCGGCGGACACCCTGTATTTAAAATAAAGTCCACATTAGTTTGTTCCTAATTATTCAAAATTAACAGCAATATAGCAGGTTAAAATAATGATTGTGTTTCTAAGGTTCGAATAAAACCGGTTAATCGCTTATTTTTTAAACTCTTCCCAGCAAAAACTTACATTGAACTACTTATACATTGGCATTTTAACTCATTATTTTAACATGGTGATGCCATTGGAGGCAAGTACTTACCACCCTCACTTACAAATAGTATTAAAAAAAACTGAACTTGTCAACCAAATTGTGTTTTTAATTAAATTTACTTTCTAACTTGACTACCCTGCATTAAGACCATCAATTAAGTATTTAAATTACTCATATTCAAATCTGCTACAAATATGTACTGTATCAATTTGTAATAGATTTGAATAAATAAAACCTTTATTGCATTTAAATATGAATTAATTATAAATTTCGTTAATCAGCTAATAAACAAGTGCTTTTGTATCAGATTATATGTCAGTCATTACTAAGCTACTTCTATGTGATCACTCGTATTTTCATATAAAATTAGATTTTTACATGGCAAATCACTTGTATTTTTAAACTCATATATCTTCGTTAATTAATATAGCTTTAAATGGAATAATAAGTTTTTATTCGTGATCACGCGTATTTTCATATAAAATTCGATTTTAAAGTTTTTTCTTAATTTTCCATATAAAAATCTTATTTTATATGAAAATACGAGTGATCACGAAATAAGCTTATTTTTCCATTTAAAGCTATATTAACAAAGTTATAAGGGTTTAAAGTTTTTTTTTTAATTTTCCATATAAAAATCGAATTTTATATGAAAATACGAGTGATCACGAAATAAGTTTATTTTTCCATTTAAAGCTATATTAACGAAGATATAAGGGTTTAAAGTTTTTTTTTAATTTTCCATATAAAAATCGAATTTTATATGAAAATACGAGTAATCACGATATAAGCTTATTTTTCCATTTAAAGCTATATTAACGAAGACAAAAGGGTTTAAAGTTTTTTTTTAATTTTCCACATCAAAATCTTATTTTATATGAAAATACGAGTGATCACGAAATAAGCTTATTTTTCCATTTAAAGCTATATTAACGAAGACAAAAGGGTTTAAAGTTTTTTTTTAATTTTCCATATAAAAATCTTATTTTATATGAAAATACGAGTGATCACGAAATAAGCTTATTTTTCCATTAAAAGCTATATTAACGAAGATATAAGGGTTTAAAGTTTTTTTTTAATTTTCCATATAAAAATCTTATTTTATATGAAAATACGAGTGATCACGAAATAAGCTTATTTTTCCATTTAAAGCTATATTAACGAAGATATAAGGGTTTAAAGTTTTTTTCTTAATTTTCCATACAAAAATCTTATTTTATATGAAAATACGAGTGATCACGAAATAAGCTTATTTTTCCATTTAAAGCTATATTAACGAAGATATAAGGGTTTAAAGTTTTTTTTTAATTTTCCATATAAAATTCTTATTTTATATGAAAATACGAGTGATCACGAAATAAGCTTATTTTTCCATTTAAAGCTATATTAACAAAGTTATAAGGGTTTAAAGTTTTTTTTTATTTTCCATATAAAATTCTTATTTTATATGAAAATACGAATGATCACGAAATAAGCTTATTTTTCCATTTAAAGCTATATTAACAAAGTTATAAGGGTTTAAAGTTTTTTTTTAATTTTGAAAATACGAATGATCACGAAATAAGCTTATTTTTCCATTTAAAGCTATATTAACGAAGATAAAAGGGTTTAAAGTTTTTTTTTAATTTTCCATATAAAAATCTTATTTTATATGAAAATACGAGTGATCACGAAATAAGCTTATTTTTCCATTTAAAGCTATATTAACGAAGATATAAGGGTTTAAAGTTTTTTTTTAATTTTCCATATAAAAATCTTATTTTATATGAAAATACGAGTGATCACGAAATAAGCTTATTTTTCCATTTAAAGCTATATTAACGAAGATAAAAGGGTTTAAAGTTTTTTTTTAATTTTCCATATAAAAATCTTATTTTATATGAAAATACGAGTGATCACGAAATAAGCTTATTTTTCCATTTAAAGCTATATTAACAAAGTTATAAGGGTTTAAAGTTTTTTTTTTAATTTTGAAAATACGAATGATCACGAAATAAGCTTATTTTTCCATTTAAAGCTATATTAACGAAGATATAAGGGTTTAAAGTTTTTTTCTTAATTTTCCATACAAAAATCTTATTTTATATGAAAATACGAGTGATCACGAAATAAGCTTATTTTTCCATTTAAAGCTATATTAACAAAGTTATAAGGGTTTAAAGTTTTTTTTTCAATTTTCCACATCAAAATCTTATTTTATATGAAAATACGAGTGATCACGAAATAAGCTTATTTTTCCATTTAAAGCTATATTAACGAAGATATAAGGGTTTAAAGTTTTTTTCTTAATTTTCCATACAAAAATCTTATTTTATATGAAAATACGAGTGATCACGAAATAAGCTTATTTTTCCATTTAAAGCTATATTAACAAAGTTATAAGGGTTTAAAGTTTTTTTTTCAATTTTCCACATCAAAATCTTATTTTATATGAAAATACGAGTGATCACGAAATAAGCTTATTTTTCCATTTAAAGCTATATTAACGAAGATAAAAGGGCTTAAAATTTTTTTTTAATTTTCCATATAAAAATCTTATTTTATATGAAAATACGAGTGATCACGAAATAAGCTTATTTTTCCATTTAAAGCCATATTAACGAAGATATAAGGGTTTAAAGTTTTTTTCTTAATTTTCCATACAAAAATCTTATTTTATATGAAAATACGAGTGATCACGAAATAAGCTTATTTTTCCATTTAAAGCCATATTAACGAAGATATAAGGGTTTAAAGTTTTTTTCTTAATTTTCCATACAAAAATCTTATTTTATATGAAAATACGAGTGATCACGAAATAAGCTTATTTTTCCATTTAAAGCTATATTAACAAAGTTATAAGGGTTTAAAGTTTTTTTTTCAATTTTCCACATCAAAATCTTATTTTATATGAAAATACGAGTGATCACGAAATAAGCTTATTTTTCCATTTAAAGCTATATTAACGAAGATAAAAGGGTTTAAAATTTTTTTTTAATTTTCCATATAAAATTCTTATTTTATATGAAAATACGAATTACGAAATAAGCTTATTTTTCCATTTAAAGCTATATTAACAAAGTTATAAGGGTTTAAAGTTTTTTTTTCAATTTTCCACATCAAAATCTTATTTTATATGAAAATACGAGTGATCACGAAATAAGCTTATTTTTCCATTTAAAGCTATATTAACGAAGATATAAGGGTTTAAAGTTTTTTTCTTAATTTTCCATACAAAAATCTTATTTTATATGAAAATACGAGTGATCACGAAATAAGCTTATTTTTCCATTTAAAGCTATATTAACAAAGTTATAAGGGTTTAAAGTTTTTTTTTCAATTTTCCACATCAAAATCTTATTTTATATGAAAATACGAGTGATCACGAAATAAGCTTATTTTTCCATTTAAAGCTATATTAACGAAGATAAAAGGGTTTAAAATTTTTTTTTAATTTTCCATATAAAAATCTTATTTTATATGAAAATACGAGTGATCACGAAATAAGCTTATTTTTCCATTTAAAGCCATATTAACGAAGTTATAAGGGTTTAAAGTTTTTTTTTAATTTTGAAAATACGAATGATCACGAAATAAGCTTATTTTTCCATTTAAAGCTATATTAACGAAGATAAAAGGGTTTAAAGTTTTTTTTTAATTTTCCATATAAAAATCTTATTTTATATGAAAATACGAGTGATCACGAAATAAGCTTATTTTTCCATTTAAAGCTATATTAACGAAGATATAAGGGTTTAAAGTTTTTTTTTAATTTTCCATATAAAAATCTTATTTTATATGAAAATACGAGTGATCACGAAATAAGCTTATTTTTCCATTTAAAGCTATATTAACAAAGTTATAAGGGTTTAAAGTTTTTTTTTTAATTTTGAAAATACGAATGATCACGAAATAAGCTTATTTTTCCATTTAAAGCTATAGTAACGAAGATATAAGGGTTTAAAGTTTTTTTTTAATTTTCCATATAAAATTCTTATTTTATATGAAAATACGAGTGATCACGAAATAAGCTTATTTTTCCATTTAAAGCTATATTAACGAAGATATAAGGGTTTAAAGTTTTTTTTTAATTTTCCATATAAAATTCTTATTTTATATGAAAATACGAGTGATCACGAAATAAGCTTATTTTTCCATTTAAAGCTATATTAACAAAGTTATAAGGGTTTAAAGTTTTTTTTTAATTTTGAAAATACGAATGATCACGAAATAAGCTTATTTTTCCATTTAAAGCTATATTAACGAAGATATAAGGGTTTAAAGTTTTTTTTTAATTTTCCATATAAAATTCTTATTTTATATGAAAATACGAGTGATCACGAAATAAGCTTATTTTTCCATTTAAAGCTATATTAACGAAGATATAAGGGTTTAAAGTTTTTTTCTTAATTTTCCATACAAAAATCTTATTTTATATGAAAATACGAGTGATCACGAAATAAGCTTATTTTTCCATTTAAAGCTATATTAACGAAGATATAAGGGTTTAAAGTTTTTTTTTAATTTTCCATATAAAAATCTTATTTTATATGAAAATACGAGTGATCACGAAATAAGCTTATTTTTCCATTTAAAGCTATATTAACGAAGATGTAAGGGTTTAAAGTTTTTTTTTTATTTTCCATATAAAATTCTTATTTTATATAAAAATACGAATGATCACGAAATAAGCTTATTTTTCCATTTAAAGCTATATTAACGAAGATATAAGGGTTTAAAGTTTTTTTTTAATTTTCCATATAAAATTCCATATGAAAATACGAGTGATCACGAAATAAGCTTATTTTTCCATTTAAAGCTATATTAACGAAGATATAGGTAGGTAGGTAGAAAGGCTGGTGTGAAGTCTCCTTCACACCCTCACCCAGAGACCAATTGTGATGCCTTGTTTATAGTTAAGAAGCTGAAAAAAAAAGAAGGTGAAGAGAAACAGCAAAAGAATCAGAAAAGATAAGAACAGATAAGAATAGATGAGAAAAGGAAGTTCCGACCAAACCCGAGAGAAAAGCCTCACTCAACACAACACCAATCCGCCCTATGTGCGGCTAGCTCCCAGTCTCCTGCTGCGCAGCCAGGCCATCCCCATTACGAATCCTATCAGACTCACGAGCCCACAGCCCGGGACGTCCCCTAATTCGCCTAGGAATCTGCTGCCCAGCCACCTCAGCCTGCTGCCCTGTAGCCTGGGACAGCGGCACAAAATGTGCTCAACCGTCTCCAGCTCCTCCGGGTCCTCACACAACCCGCACATATCCGACACGTCGGATCCTAACCTCATCGCCATCCTGCCTATCATGCAATGACCCGTGATGATTCCTATTATGGTCCTCACGCAGACCCTGCTTCTGCCCAGCAACAACTCCGAGTCGGACTTCCTGAGCACCGGCCACATCGTCCGTGATACCCGGCAGTCCGTTCGGTTCCCCCAGGCCCTATTGGTCGCGCCCAGAATCCATTCCCTAATCTTCCCAAAGTAGAATCCTATTGGAGGCCTAATTGCCTCTATGTGATTAGGATCCTCCATCTCTGAGCCCTGTCTCGCCAACTCATCAGCAATCTCGTTGCCGCTTATGTTGCAGTGACCAGGCACCCAGCACAATCTCAACATATACTCTCCTAAGGCTCCCTCCAGAGCCCTCCTGCAACCGTCAACTAGCTTGGATTTCACGTAACAGCCCCTTACGGCCATAAGGGCCGCCTGGCTGTCGACATATATAGTGACCTCCGAGCCCCTATCAATGTTGTCCCTCATCAGTTCCACGGCCCTCAAGACCCCCAGAACTTCCGCCTGAAAAACACTGCAGTCGTCCGGAAGCCTATATGACATTCTGATATCCAGATCCTCAATGTAGACCCCCGCACCCGTGCCTCTCATCTTCGAGCCGTCAGTGAAAATAGCAAATCCATTAAATAATCTGCTCCTACCTGACCATCTCTCCCTAGAAGGCGTTACCACCTCCGGCAACCGTCCGAAATCCACCCTGGTGCCCACGAAATCCGTGGAGCCGGGTGATCCCAGGCAGTAACCTCCAGCTTCGATCTCACTCAAGATCCGTGAGTGACCCTGCGTGAAATCCCTAATCAATCCTAGTTCCCTCAGTCTAAGAATGCTTCTGGCTGCCATTCCCATAACATACTGCTCAATGGGCAGAAGATGTAGAATGACATCCAGTGCCGCTTGAGGTGTACTTCTCATGGCACCTGTCATGCCGATTGAAGCACACCTCTGAGCCTTAGACAGAAGGTTCCTTCGACAAGCCACTCTCAATGACTCCCACCAAACACAGCATCCATATGTAAGAATGGGTCTAACCACCGAAGTGTACAGCCATCCCACTACTGACGCACAGTGGCGCCATTTGAGTTTTTTCGTTGCAAAATTCATATCTTTTGAACCGAATAAGATAATTGAACAGTTTAAACAGCATATGATAGATAACTGTTCAGCCTATGAAATGAGCGTTTGGAAAGGGTACTACGCTTTGTAGGGGCCTACTTATGGGTTATCAAAGTTAAAATTAGTAGAAAAATCAATTTTGTGGTAACTAAAAATCGAATTTTATATGAAAATACGAGTAATCACGATATAAGCTTATTTTTCCATTTAAAGCTATATTAACGAAGATATAAGGGTTTAAAGTTTTTTTTTAATTTTCTTATAAAATTCTTATTTTATATGAAAATACGAGTGATCACGAAATAAGCTTATTTTTCCATTTAAAGCTATATTAACAACGTTATAAGGGTTTAAAGTTTTTTTTAATTTTCCATATTAAAATCGAATTTTATATGAAAATACGAGTGATCACGAAATAAGCTTATTTTTCCATTTAAAGCTATATTAACAAAGTTATAAGGGTTTAAAGTTTTTTTTAATTTTCCATATTAAAATCGAATTTTATATGAAAATACGAGTGATCACGAAATAAGCTTATTTTTCCATTTAAAGCTATATTAACAAAGTTATAAGGGTTTAAAGTTTTTTTTAATATTCCATATAAAATTCTTATTTTATATGAAAATACGAGTGATCACGAAATAAGCTTATTTTTCCATTTAAAGCTATATTAACAAAGTTATAAGGGTTTAAAGTTTTTTTTTTAAATTTCCATATAAAATTCTTATTTTATATGAAAATACGAGTGATCACGAAATAAGCTTATTTTTTCATTTAAAGCTATATTAACAACGTTATAAGGGTTTAAAGTTTTTTTTAATTTTCCATATTAAAATCGAATTTTATATGAAAATACGAGTGATCACGAAATAAGCTTATTTTTCCATTTAAAGCTATATTAACAAAGTTATAAGGGTTTAAAGTTTTTTTTTAAATTTCCATATAAAATTCTTATTTTATATGAAAATACGAGTGATCACGAAATAAGCTTATTTTTCCATTTAAAGCTATATTAACAAAGTTATAAGGGTTTAAAGTTTTTTTTAATATTCCATATAAAATTCTTATTTTATATGAAAATACGAGTGATCACGAAATAAGCTTATTTTTCCATTTAAAGCTATATTAACAAAGTTATAAGGGTTTAAAGTTTTTTTTTAATTTTCCATATAAAATTCTTATTTTATATGAAAATACGAGTGATCACGAAATAAGCTTATTTTTCCATTTAAAGCTATATTAACAACGTTATAAGGGTTTAAAGTTTTTTTTTTAATTTTCCATATTAAAATCGAATTTTATATGAAAATACGAGTGATCACGAAATAAGCTTATTTTTCCATTTAAAGCTATATTAACGAAGATATAAGGGTTTAAAGTTTTTTTTTAATTTTCCATATAAAAATCGAATTTTATATGAAAATACGAGTAATCACGATATAAGCTTACTTTTCCATTTAAAGCTATATTAACGAAGATATAAGGGTTTAAAGTTTTTTTTTAATTTTCTTATAAAATTCTTATTTTATATGAAAATACGAGTGATCACGAAATAAGCTTATTTTTCCATTTAAAGCTATATTAACAACGTTATAAGGGTTTAAAGTTTTTTTTTAATTTTCCATATAAAAATCGAATTTTATATGAAAATACGAGTAATCACGATATAAGCTTACTTTTCCATTTAAAGCTATATTAACAAAGTTATAAGGGTTTAAAGTTTTTTTTTAATTTTGAAAATACGAATGATCACGAAATAAGCTTATTTTTCCATTTAAAGCTATATTAACGAAGATATAAGGGTTTAAAGTTTTTTTTTAATTTTCTTATAAAATTCTTATTTTATATGAAAATACGAGTGATCACGAAATAAGCTTATTTTTCCATTTAAAGCTATATTAACAACGTTATAAGGGTTTAAAGTTTTTTTTTTATTTTCCATATAAAAATCGAATTTTATATGAAAATACGAGTAATCACGATATAAGCTTATTTTTCCATTTAAAGCTATATTAACAAAGTTATAAGGGTTTAAATTTTTTTTTAATTTTCCATATTAAAATCGAATTTTATATGAAAATACGAGTGATCACGAAATAAGCTTATTTTTCCATTTAAAGCTATATTAACGAAGATATAAGGGTTTAAAGTTTTTTTTTAATTTTCTTATAAAATTCTTATTTTATATGAAAATACGAGTGATCACGAAATAAGCTTATTTTTCCATTTAAAGCTATATTAACAACGTTATAAGGGTTTAAAGTTTTTTTTTAATTTTCTTATAAAATTCTTATTTTATATGAAAATACGAGTGATCACGAAATAAGCTTATTTTTCCATTTAAAGCTATATTAACAAAGTTATAAGGGTTTAAAGTTTTTTTTAATTTTCCATATTAAAATCGAATTTTATATGAAAATACGAGTGATCACGAAATAAGCTTATTTTTCCATTTAAAGCTATATTAACGAAGATATAAGGGTTTAAAGTTTTTTTTTAATTTTCTTATAAAATTCTTATTTTATATGAAAATACGAGTGATCACGAAATAAGCTTATTTTTCCATTTAAAGCTATATTAACAACGTTATAAGGGTTTAAAGTTTTTTTGAATTTTCCATATTAAAATCGAATTTTATATGAAAATACGAGTGATCACGAAATAAGCTTATTTTTCCATTTAAAGCTATATTAACGAAGATATAAGGGTTTAAAGTTTTTTTTTAATTTTCTTATAAAATTCTTATTTTATATGAAAATACGAGTGATCACGAAATAAGCTTATTTTTCCATTTAAAGCTATATTAACAACGTTATAAGGGTTTAAAGTTTTTTTTAATTTTCCATATTAAAATCGAATTTTATATGAAAATACGAGTGATCACGAAATAAGCTTATTTTTCCATTTAAAGCTATATTAACGAAGATATAAGGGTTTAAAGTTTTTTTTTAATTTTCCATATAAAAACTTATTTTATATGAAAATACGAGTGATCACAAAATAAGCTTATTTTTCCATTTAAAGCTATATTGACAAAGTTATAAGGGTTTAAAGTTTTTTTTAATTTTCCATATAAAATTCTTATTTTATATGAAAATACGAGTGATCACGAAATAAGCTTATTTTTCCATTTAAAGCTATATTAACAAGGTTATAAGGGTTTAAAGTTTTTTTTTAATTTTCCATATAAAATTCTTATTTTATATGAAAATACGAGTGATCACAAAATAAGCTTATTTTTCCATTTAAAGATATATTAACAAAGTTATAAGGGTTTAAATTTTTTTTTAATTTTCCATATTAAAATCGAATTTTATATGAAAATACGAGTGATCACGAAATAAGCTTATTTTTCCATTTAAAGCTATATTAACGAAGATATAAGGGTTTAAAGTTTTTTTTTAATTTTCCATATAAAAACTTATTTTATATGAAAATACGAGTGATCACAAAATAAGCTTATTTTTCCATTTAAAGCTATATTAACAAAGTTATAAGGGTTTAAAGTTTTTTTTTAATTTTCCATATAAAATTCTTATTTTATATGAAAATACGAGTGATCACGAAATAAGCTTATTTTTCCATTTAACAAGGTTATAAGGGTTTAAAGTTTTTTTTTAATTTTCCATATAAAATTCTTATTTTATATGAAAATACGAGTGATCACAAAATAAGCTTATTTTTCCATTTAAAGATATATTAACAAAGTTATAAGGGTTTAAATTTTTTTTTAATTTTCCATATAAAATTCTTATTTTATATGAAAATACGAGTGATCACAAAATAAGCTTATTTTTCCATTTAAAGCTATATTAACAAAGTTATAAGGGTTTAAAGTTTTTTTTTAATTTTCCATATAAAAACTTATTTTATATGAAAATACGAGTGATCACAAACTAAGCTTATTTTTCCATTTAAAGCTATATTAACAAAGTTATAAGGGTTAAAAGTTTTTTTTTAATTTTCCATATAAAATTCTTATTTTATATGAAAATAGGAGTGATCACGAAATAAGCTTATTTTTCCATTTAAAGCTATATTAACAAAGTTATAAGGGTTTAAATTTTTTTTTAATTTTCCATATAAAATTCTTATTTTATATGAAAATACGAGTGATCACAAAATAAGCTTATTTTTCCATTTAAAGCTATATTAACGAAGATATAAGGGTTTAAAGTTTTTTTTTAATTTTCCATATAAAAACTTATTTTATATGAAAATACGAGTGATCTCGAAATAAGCTTATTTTTCCATTTAAAGCTATATTAACAAGGTTATAAGGGTTTAAAGTTTTTTTTTAATTTTCCATATAAAAACTTATTTTATATGAAAATACGAGTGATCTCGAAATAAGCTTATTTTTCCATTTAAAGCTATATTAACAAGGTTATAAGGGTTTAAAGTTTTTTTTTAATTTTCCATATAAAATTCTTATTTTATATGAAAATACGAGTGATCACAAAATAAGCTTATTTTTCCATTTAAAGCTATATTAACGAAGATGTAAGGGTTTAAAGTTTTTTTTTAATTTTCCATATAAAAACTTATTTTATATGAAAATACGAGTGATCTCGAAATAAGCTTATTTTTCCATTTAAAGCTATATTAACAAGGTTATAAGGGTTTAAAGTTTTTTTTTAATTTTCCATATAAAATTCTTATTTTATATGAAAATACGAGTGATCACAAAATAAGCTTATTTTTCCATTTAAAGCTATATTAACGAAGATATAAGGGTTTAAAGTTTTTTTTTAATTTTCCATATAAAAACTTATTTTATATGAAAATACGAGTGATCTCGAAATAAGCTTATTTTTCCATTTAAAGCTATATTAACAAAGTTATAAGGGTTTAAATTTTTTTTTAATTTTCCATATAAAATTCTTATTTTATATGAAAATACGAGTGATCACGAAATAAGCTTATTTTTCCATTTAAAGCTATATTAACAAAGTTATAAGGGTTTAAAGTTTTTTTTTAATTTTCAATATAAAATTCTTATTTTATATGAAAATACGAGTGATCACGAAATAAGCTTATTTTTCCATTTAAAGCTATATTAACAAAGTTATAAGGGTTTAAAGTTTTTTTTAATTTTCCATATAAAATTCTTATTTTATATGAAAATACGAGTGATCACGAAATAAGCTTATTTTTCCATTTAAAGCTATATTAACAAAGTAATAAGGGTTTAAATTTTTTTTTAATTTTCCATATAAAATTCTTATTTTATATGAAAATACGAGTGATCACAAAATAAGCTTATTTTTCCATTTAAAGCTATATTAACAAAGTTATAAGGGTTTAAAGTTTTTTTTTAATTTTCCATATAAAAACTTATTTTATATGAAAATACGAGTGATCACGAAATAAGCTTATTTTTCCATTTAAAGCTATATTAACAAAGTTATAAGGGTTTAAAGTTTTTTTTTAATTTTCCATATAAAATTCTTATTTTATATGAAAATACGAGTGATCACGAAATAAGCTTATTTTTCCATTTAAAGCTATATTAACAAAGTTATAAGGGTTTAAAGTTTTTTTTTAATTTTCAATATAAAATTCTTATTTTATATGAAAATACGAGTGATCACGAAATAAGCTTATTTTTCCATTTAAAGCTATATTAACAAAGTTATAAGGGTTTAAAGTTTTTTTTTAATTTTCCATATAAAATTCTTATTTTATATGAAAATACGAGTGATCACGAAATAAGCTTATTTTTCCATTTAAAGCTATATTAACAAAGTTATAAGGGTTTAAAGTTTTTTTTTAATTTTCCATATAAAATTCTTATTTTATATGAAAATACGAGTGATCACGAAATAAGCTTATTTTTCCATTTAAAGCTATATTAACAAAGTTATAAGGGCTTAAAGTTTTTTTTTAATTTTCAATATAAAATTCTTATTTTATATGAAAATACGAGTGATCACGAAATAAGCTTATTTTTCCATTTAAAGCTATATTAACAAAGTTATAAGGGTTTAAAGTTTTTTTTTAATTTTCCATATAAAATTCTTATTTTATATGAAAATACGAGTGATCACGAAATAAGCTTATTTTTCCATTTAAAGCTATATTAACAAAGTTATAAGGGTTTAAAGTTTTTTTTTAATTTTCCATATAAAATTCTTATTTTATATGAAAATACGAGTGATCACGAAATAAGCTTATTTTTCCATTTAAAGCTATATTAACAAAGTTATAAGGGTTTAAAGTTTTTTTTTAATTTTCAATATAAAATTCTTATTTTATATGAAAATACGAGTGATCACGAAATAAGCTTATTTTTCCATTTAAAGCTATATTAACAAAGTTATAAGGGTTTAAAGTTTTTTTTTAATTTTCCATATAAAATTCTTATTTTATATGAAAATACGAGTGATCACGAAATAAGCTTATTTTTCCATTTAAAGCTATATTAACAAAGTTATAAGGGTTTAAAGTTTTTTTTTAATTTTCAATATAAAATTCTTATTTTATATGAAAATACGAGTGATCACGAAATAAGCTTATTTTTCCATTTAAAGCTATATTAACAAAGTTATAAGGGTTTAAAGTTTTTTTTAATTTTCCATATAAAATTCTTATTTTATATGAAAATACGAGTGATCACGAAATAAGCTTATTTTTCCATTTAAAGCTATATTAACAAAGTAATAAGGGTTTAAATTTTTTTTTAATTTTCCATATAAAATTCTTATTTTATATGAAAATACGAGTGATCACAAAATAAGCTTATTTTTCCATTTAAAGCTATATTAACAAAGTTATAAGGGTTTAAAGTTTTTTTTTAATTTTCCATATAAAAACTTATTTTATATGAAAATACGAGTGATCACGAAATAAGCTTATTTTTCCATTTAAAGCTATATTAACAAAGTTATAAGGGTTTAAAGTTTTTTTTTAATTTTCCATATAAAATTCTTATTTTATATGAAAATACGAGTGATCACGAAATAAGCTTATTTTTCCATTTAAAGCTATATTAACAAAGTTATAAGGGTTTAAAGTTTTTTTTTAATTTTCAATATAAAATTCTTATTTTATATGAAAATACGAGTGATCACGAAATAAGCTTATTTTTCCATTTAAAGCTATATTAACAAAGTTATAAGGGTTTAAAGTTTTTTTTTAATTTTCCATATAAAATTCTTATTTTATATGAAAATACGAGTGATCACGAAATAAGCTTATTTTTCCATTTAAAGCTATATTAACAAAGTTATAAGGGTTTAAAGTTTTTTTTTAATTTTCCATATAAAATTCTTATTTTATATGAAAATACGAGTGATCACGAAATAAGCTTATTTTTCCATTTAAAGCTATATTAACAAAGTTATAAGGGTTTAAAGTTTTTTTTTAATTTTCAATATAAAATTCTTATTTTATATGAAAATACGAGTGATCACGAAATAAGCTTATTTTTCCATTTAAAGCTATATTAACAAAGTTATAAGGGTTTAAAGTTTTTTTTTAATTTTCCATATAAAATTCTTATTTTATATGAAAATACGAGTGATCACGAAATAAGCTTATTTTTCCATTTAAAGCTATATTAACAAAGTTATAAGGGTTTAAAGTTTTTTTTTAATTTTCCATATAAAATTCTTATTTTATATGAAAATACGAGTGATCACGAAATAAGCTTATTTTTCCATTTAAAGCTATATTAACAAAGTTATAAGGGTTTAAAGTTTTTTTTTAATTTTCAATATAAAATTCTTATTTTATATGAAAATACGAGTGATCACGAAATAAGCTTATTTTTCCATTTAAAGCTATATTAACAAAGTTATAAGGGTTTAAAGTTTTTTTTTAATTTTCCATATAAAATTCTTATTTTATATGAAAATACGAGTGATCACGAAATAAGCTTATTTTTCCATTTAAAGCTATATTAACAAAGTTATAAGGGTTTAAAGTTTTTTTTTAATTTTCAATATAAAATTCTTATTTTATATGAAAATACGAGTGATCACGAAATAAGCTTATTTTTCCATTTAAAGCTATATTAACAAAGTTATAAGGGTTTAAAGTTTTTTTTTAATTTTCAATATAAAATTCTTATTTTATATGAAAATACGAGTGATCACGAAATAAGCTTATTTTTCCATTTAAAGCTATATTAACAAAGTTATAAGGGTTTAAAGTTTTTTTTAATTTTCCATATAAAATTCTTATTTTATATGAAAATACGAGTGATCACGAAATAAGCTTATTTTTCCATTTAAAGCTATATTAACAAAGTTATAAGGGTTTAAATTTTTTTTTAATTTTCCATATAAAATTCTTATTTTATATGAAAATACGAGTGATCACAAAATAAGCTTATTTTTCCATTTAAAGCTATATTAACAAAGTTATAAGGGTTTAAAGTTTTTTTTTAATTTTCCATATAAAAACTTATTTTATATGAAAATACGAGTGATCACGAAATAAGCTTATTTTTCCATTTAAAGCTATATTAACAAAGTTATAAGGGTTTAAAGTTTTTTTTTAATTTTCCATATAAATTCTTATTTTATATAAAAATACGAGTGATCACGAAATAAGCTTATTTTTCCATTTAAAGCTATATTAACAAGGTTATAAGGGTTTAAAGTTTTTTTTTAATTTTCCATATAAAATTCTTATTTTATATGAAAATACGAGTGATCACGAAATAAGCTTATTTTTCCATTTAAAGCTATATTAACAAAGTTATAAGGGTTTAAAGTTTTTTTTTAATTTTCCATATAAAATTCTTATTTTATATGAAAATACGAGTGATCACGAAATAAGCTTATTTTTCCATTTAAAGCTATATTAACAAAGTTATAAGGGTTTAAAGTTTTTTTTTAATTTTCAATATAAAATTCTTATTTTATATGAAAATACGAGTGATCACGAAATAAGCTTATTTTTCCATTTAAAGCTATATTAACAAAGTTATAAGGGTTTAAAGTTTTTTTTAATTTTCCATATAAAATTCTTATTTTATATGAAAATACGAGTGATCACGAAATAAGCTTATTTTTCCATTTAAAGCTATATTAACAAAGTAATAAGGGTTTAAATTTTTTTTTAATTTTCCATATAAAATTCTTATTTTATATGAAAATACGAGTGATCACAAAATAAGCTTATTTTTCCATTTAAAGCTATATTAACAAAGTTATAAGGGTTTAAAGTTTTTTTTTAATTTTCCATATAAAAACTTATTTTATATGAAAATACGAGTGATCACGAAATAAGCTTATTTTTCCATTTAAAGCTATATTAACAAAGTTATAAGGGTTTAAAGTTTTTTTTTAATTTTCCATATAAAATTCTTATTTTATATGAAAATACGAGTGATCACGAAATAAGCTTATTTTTCCATTTAAAGCTATATTAACAAAGTTATAAGGGTTTAAAGTTTTTTTTTAATTTTCAATATAAAATTCTTATTTTATATGAAAATACGAGTGATCACGAAATAAGCTTATTTTTCCATTTAAAGCTATATTAACAAAGTTATAAGGGTTTAAAGTTTTTTTTTAATTTTCCATATAAAATTCTTATTTTATATGAAAATACGAGTGATCACGAAATAAGCTTATTTTTCCATTTAAAGCTATATTAACAAAGTTATAAGGGTTTAAAGTTTTTTTTTAATTTTCCATATAAAATTCTTATTTTATATGAAAATACGAGTGATCACGAAATAAGCTTATTTTTCCATTTAAAGCTATATTAACAAAGTTATAAGGGTTTAAAGTTTTTTTTTAATTTTCAATATAAAATTCTTATTTTATATGAAAATACGAGTGATCACGAAATAAGCTTATTTTTCCATTTAAAGCTATATTAACAAAGTTATAAGGGTTTAAAGTTTTTTTTTAATTTTCCATATAAAATTCTTATTTTATATGAAAATACGAGTGATCACGAAATAAGCTTATTTTTCCATTTAAAGCTATATTAACAAAGTTATAAGGGTTTAAAGTTTTTTTTTAATTTTCCATATAAAATTCTTATTTTATATGAAAATACGAGTGATCACGAAATAAGCTTATTTTTCCATTTAAAGCTATATTAACAAAGTTATAAGGGTTTAAAGTTTTTTTTTAATTTTCAATATAAAATTCTTATTTTATATGAAAATACGAGTGATCACGAAATAAGCTTATTTTTCCATTTAAAGCTATATTAACAAAGTTATAAGGGTTTAAAGTTTTTTTTTAATTTTCCATATAAAATTCTTATTTTATATGAAAATACGAGTGATCACGAAATAAGCTTATTTTTCCATTTAAAGCTATATTAACAAAGTTATAAGGGTTTAAAGTTTTTTTTTAATTTTCAATATAAAATTCTTATTTTATATGAAAATACGAGTGATCACGAAATAAGCTTATTTTTCCATTTAAAGCTATATTAACAAAGTTATAAGGGTTTAAAGTTTTTTTTTAATATTCAATATAAAATTCTTATTTTATATGAAAATACGAGTGATCACGAAATAAGCTTATTTTTCCATTTAAAGCTATATTAACAAAGTTATAAGGGTTTAAAGTTTTTTTTAATTTTCCATATAAAATTCTTATTTTATATGAAAATACGAGTGATCACGAAATAAGCTTATTTTTCCATTTAAAGCTATATTAACAAAGTTATAAGGGTTTAAATTTTTTTTTAATTTTCCATATAAAATTCTTATTTTATATGAAAATACGAGTGATCACAAAATAAGCTTATTTTTCCATTTAAAGCTATATTAACAAAGTTATAAGGGTTTAAAG
The DNA here is from genome assembly GCA_943735925.1 of Pollenia amentaria. Taxonomy (NCBI): domain Eukaryota; kingdom Metazoa; phylum Arthropoda; class Insecta; order Diptera; family Polleniidae; genus Pollenia; species Pollenia amentaria. The sequence goes on along the minus strand of OX031009.1, from coordinate 200,777,926 downwards.
TTTTTTTTTAATTTTCCATATAAAAACTTATTTTATATGAAAATACGAGTGATCACGAAATAAGCTTATTTTTCCATTTAAAGCTATATTAACAAAGTTATAAGGGTTTAAAGTTTTTTTTTAATTTTCCATATAAATTCTTATTTTATATAAAAATACGAGTGATCACGAAATAAGCTTATTTTTCCATTTAAAGCTATATTAACAAGGTTATAAGGGTTTAAAGTTTTTTTTTAATTTTCCATATAAAATTCTTATTTTATATGAAAATACGAGTGATCACGAAATAAGCTTATTTTTCCATTTAAAGCTATATTAACAAAGTTATAAGGGTTTAAAGTTTTTTTTTAATTTTCAATATAAAATTCTTATTTTATATGAAAATACGAGTGATCACAAAATAAGCTTATTTTTCCATTTAAAGCTATATTAACAAGGTTATAAGGGTTTAAAGTTTTTTTTTAATTTTCCATATAAAATTCTTATTTTATATGAAAATACGAGTGATCACAAAATAAGCTTATTTTTCCATTTAAAGCTATATTAACGAAGATATAAGGGTTTAAAGTTTTTTTTTAATTTTCCATATAAAAACTTATTTTATATGAAAATACGAGTGATCTCGAAATAAGCTTATTTTTCCATTTAAAGCTATATTAACAAAGTTATAAGGGTTTAAATTTTTTTTTAATTTTCCATATAAAATTCTTATTTTATATGAAAATACGAGTGATCACAAAATAAGCTTATTTTTCCATTTAAAGCTATATTAACGAAGATGTAAGGGTTTAAAGTTTTTTTTTAATTTTCCATATAAAAACTTATTTTATATGAAAATACGAGTGATCTCGAAATAAGCTTATTTTTCCATTTAAAGCTATATTAACAAGGTTATAAGGGTTTAAAGTTTTTTTTTAATTTTCCATATAAAATTCTTATTTTATATGAAAATACGAGTGATCACAAAATAAGCTTATTTTTCCATTTAAAGCTATATTAACGAAGATATAAGGGTTTAAAGTTTTTTTTTAATTTTCCATATAAAAACTTATTTTATATGAAAATACGAGTGATCTCGAAATAAGCTTATTTTTCCATTTAAAGCTATATTAACAAAGTTATAAGGGTTTAAATTTTTTTTTAATTTTCCATATAAAATTCTTATTTTATATGAAAATACGAGTGATCACGAAATAAGCTTATTTTTCCATTTAAAGCTATATTAACAAAGTTATAAGGGTTTAAAGTTTTTTTTTAATTTTCAATATAAAATTCTTATTTTATATGAAAATACGAGTGATCACGAAATAAGCTTATTTTTCCATTTAAAGCTATATTAACAAAGTTATAAGGGTTTAAAGTTTTTTTTAATTTTCCATATAAAATTCTTATTTTATATGAAAATACGAGTGATCACGAAATAAGCTTATTTTTCCATTTAAAACTATATTAACAAAGTTATAAGGGTTTAAATTTTTTTTTAATTTTCCATATAAAATTCTTATTTTATATGAAAATACGAGTGATCACAAAATAAGCTTATTTTTCCATTTAAAGCTATATTAACAAAGTTATAAGGGTTTAAAGTTTTTTTTTAATTTTCCATATAAAAACTTATTTTATATGAAAATACGAGTGATCACGAAATAAGCTTATTTTTCCATTTAAAGCTATATTAACAAAGTTATAAGGGTTTAAAGTTTTTTTTTTAATTTTCCATATAAAATTCTTATTTTATATAAAAATACGAGTGATCACGAAATAAGCTTATTTTTCCATTTAAAGCTATATTAACAAGGTTATAAGGGTTTAAAGTTTTTTTTTAATTTTCCATATAAAATTCTTATTTTATATGAAAATACGAGTGATCACGAAATAAGCTTATTTTTCCATTTAAAGCTATATTAACAAAGTTATAAGGGTTTAAAGTTTTTTTTTAATTTTCAATATAAAATTCTTATTTTATATGAAAATACGAGTGATCACGAAATAAGCTTATTTTTCCATTTAAAGCTATATTAACAAGGTTATAAGGGTTTAAAGTTTTTTTTTAATTTTCCATATAAAAACTTATTTTATATGAAAATACGAGTGATCACGAAATAAGCTTATTTTTCCATTTAAAGCTATATTAACAAGGTTATAAGGGTTTAAAGTTTTTTTTTAATTTTCCATATAAAATTCTTATTTTATATGAAAATACGAGTGATCACGAAATAAGCTTATTTTTCCATTTAAAGCTATATTAACAAAGTTATAAGGGTTTAAAGTTTTTTTTTAATTTTCAATATAAAATTCTTATTTTATATGAAAATACGAGTGATCACGAAATAAGCTTATTTTTCCATTTAAAGCTATATTAACAAGGTTATAAGGGTTTAAAGTTTTTTTTTAATTTTCCATATAAAATTCTTATTTTATATGAAAATACGAGTGATCACGAAATACGCTTATTTTTCCATTTAAAGCTATATTAACGAAGATATAAGGGTTTAAAGTTTTTTTTTAATTTTCCATATAAAAATCGAATTTTATATGAAAATACGAGTGATCACGAAATTAGCTTATTTTTCCATTTAAAGCTATATTAACAAAGTTATAAGGGTTTAAAGTTTTTTTTTAATTTTCCATATAAAAATCTTATTTTATATGAAAATACGAGTGATCACGAAATAAGCTTATTTTTCCATTTAAAGCTATATTAACAAAGTTATAAGGGTTTAAAGTTTTTTTTAATTTTCCATATTAAAATCGAATTTTATATGAAAATACGAGTGATCACGAAATAAGCTTATTTTTCCATTTAAAGCTATATTAACAAAGTTATAAGGGTTTAAAGTGTTTTTTTAATTTTCCATATAAAATTCTTATTTTATATGAAAATACGAGTGATCACGAAATAAGCTTATTTTTTCATTTAAAGCTATATTAACGAAGATATAAGGGTTTAAAGTTTTTTTTTAATTTTCCATATTAAAATCGAATTTTATATGAAAATACGAGTGATCACGAAATAAGCTTATTTTTCCATTTAAAGCTATATTAACAAAGTTATAAGGGTTTAAAGTGTTTTTTTAATTTTCCATATAAAATTCTTATTTTATATGAAAATACGAGTGATCACGAAATAAGCTTATTTTTCCATATAAAGCTATATTAACAAGGTTATAGGGTTTAAAGTTTTTTTTTAATTTTCCATATAAAATTCTTATTTTATATGAAAATACGAGTGGTCACGAAATACGCTTATTTTTCCATTTAAAGCTATATTAACAAGGTTATAGGGTTTAAAGTTTTTTTTTAATTTTCCATATAAAAATCTTATTTTATATGAAAATACGAGTGATCACGAAATAAGCTTATTTTTCCATATAAAGCTATATTAACAAGGTTATAGGGTTTAAAGTTTTTTTTTAATTTTCCATATAAAATTCTTATTTTATATGAAAATACGAGTGATCACGAAATAAGCTTATTTTTCCATATAAAGCTATATTAACAAGGTTATAGGGTTTAAAGTTTTTTTTTAATTTTCCATATAAAAATCTTATTTTATATGAAAATACGAGTGATCACGAAATAAGCTTATTTTTCCATATAAAGCTATATTAACAAGGTTATAGGGTTTAAAGTTTTTTTTTAATTTTCCATATAAAATTCTTATTTTATATGAAAATACGAGTGGTCACGAAATACGCTTATTTTTCCATTTAAAGCTATATTAACAAGGTTATAGGGTTTAAAGTTTTTTTTTAATTTTCCATATAAAAATCTTATTTTATATGAAAATACGAGTGATCACGAAATAAGCTTATTTTTCCATATAAAGCTATATTAACAAGGTTATAGGGTTTAAAGTTTTTTTTTAATTTTCCATATAAAATTCTTATTTTATATGAAAATACGAGTGGTCACGAAATACGCTTATTTTTCCATTTAAAGCTATATTAACAAGGTTATAGGGTTTAAAGTTTTTTTTTAATTTTCCATATAAAAATCTTATTTTATATGAAAATACGAGTGATCACGAAATAAGCTTATTTTTCCATATAAAGCTATATTAACAAGGTTATAGGGTTTAAAGTTTTTTTTTAATTTTCCATATAAAATTCTTATTTTATATGAAAATACGAGTGGTCACGAAATACGCTTATTTTTCCATTTAAAGCTATATTAACAAGGTTATAGGGTTTAAAGTTTTTTTTTAATTTTCCATATAAAAATCTTATTTTATATGAAAATACGAGTGATCACGAAATAAGCTTATTTTTCCATATAAAGCTATATTAACAAGGTTATAGGGTTTAAAGTTTTTTTTTAATTTTCCATATAAAATTCTTATTTTATATGAAAATACGAGTGGTCACGAAATACGCTTATTTTTCCATTTAAAGCTATATTAACAAGGTTATAGGGTTTAAAGTTTTTTTTTAATTTTCCATATAAAAATCTTATTTTATATGAAAATACGAGTGATCACGAAATAAGCTTATTTTTCCATATAAAGCTATATTAACAAGGTTATAGGGTTTAAAGTTTTTTTTTAATTTTCCATATAAAATTCTTATTTTATATGAAAATACGAGTGGTCACGAAATACGCTTATTTTTCCATTTAAAGCTATATTAACAAGGTTATAGGGTTTAAAGTTTTTTTTTAATTTTCCATATAAAAATCTTATTTTATATGAAAATACGAGTGATCACGAAATAAGCTTATTTTTCCATATAAAGCTATATTAACAAGGTAATAGGGTTTAAAGTTTTTTTTTAATTTTCCATATAAAATTCTTATTTTATATGAAAATACGAGTGGTCACGAAATACGCTTATTTTTCCATTTAAAGCTATATTAACAAGGTTATAGGGTTTAAAGTTTTTTTTTAATTTTCCATATAAAAATCTTATTTTATATGAAAATACGAGTGATCACGAAATAAGCTTATTTTTCCATATAAAGCTATATTAACAAGGTTATAGGGTTTAAAGTTTTTTTTTAATTTTCCATATAAAATTCTTATTTTATATGAAAATACGAGTGGTCACGAAATACGCTTATTTTTCCATTTAAAGCTATATTAACAAGGTTATAGGGTTTAAAGTTTTTTTTTAATTTTCCATATAAAAATCTTATTTTATATGAAAATACGAGTGATCACGAAATAAGCTTATTTTTCCATATAAAGCTATATTAACAAGGTTATAGGGTTTAAAGTTTTTTTTTAATTTTCCATATAAAATTCTTATTTTATATGAAAATACGAGTGGTCACGAAATAAGCTTATTTTTCCATTTAAAGCTATATTAACGAAGATATAAGGGTTTAAAGTTTTTTTTTATTTTCCATATAAAAATCAAATTTTATATGAAAATACGAGTGGTCACGAAATAAGCTTATTTTTCCATTTAAAGCTATATTAACGAAGATATAAGGGTTTAAAGTTTTTTTTTAATTTTCCATATAAAATTCTTATTTTATATGAAAATACGAGTGGTCACGAAATAAGCTTATTTTTCCATTTAAAGCTATATTAACGAAGATATAAGGGTTTAAAGTTTTTTTTTATTTTCCATATAAAAATCAAATTTTATATGAAAATACGAGTGGTCACGAAATAAGCTTATTTTTCCATTTAAAGCTATATTAACGAAGATATAAGGGTTTAAAGTTTTTTTTTAATTTTCCATATAAAATTTAAATTTTATATGAAAATACGAGTGGTCACGAAATAAGCTTATTTTTCCATTTAAAGCTATATTAACAAGGTTATAAGGGTTTAAAGTTTTTTTTTAATTTTCCATATAAAATTCTTATTTTATATGAAAATACGAGTGATCACGAAATAAGCTTATTTTTCCATATAAAGCTATATTAACAAGGTTATAGGGTTTAAAGTTTTTTTTTAATTTTCCATATAAAATTCTTATTTTATATGAAAATACGAGTGGTCACGAAATACGCTTATTTTTCCATTTAAAGCTATATTAACAAGGTTATAGGGTTTAAAGTTTTTTTTTAATTTTCCATATAAAAATCTTATTTTATATGAAAATACGAGTGATCACGAAATAAGCTTATTTTTCCATATAAAGCTATATTAACAAGGTTATAGGGTTTAAAGTTTTTTTTTAATTTTCCATATAAAATTCTTATTTTATATGAAAATACGAGTGATCACGAAATAAGCTTATTTTTCCATATAAAGCTATATTAACAAGGTTATAGGGTTTAAAGTTTTTTTTTAATTTTCCATATAAAAATCTTATTTTATATGAAAATACGAGTAATCACGAAATAAGCTTATTTTTCCATATAAAGCTATATTAACAAGGTTATAGGGTTTAAAGTTTTTTTTTAATTTTCCATATAAAATTCTTATTTTATATGAAAATACGAGTGGTCACGAAATACGCTTATTTTTCCATTTAAAGCTATATTAACAAGGTTATAGGGTTTAAAGTTTTTTTTTAATTTTCCATATAAAAATCTTATTTTATATGAAAATACGAGTGATCACGAAATAAGCTTATTTTTCCATATAAAGCTATATTAACAAGGTTATAGGGTTTAAAGTTTTTTTTTAATTTTCCATATAAAATTCTTATTTTATATGAAAATACGAGTGGTCACGAAATACGCTTATTTTTCCATTTAAAGCTATATTAACAAGGTTATAGGGTTTAAAGTTTTTTTTTAATTTTCCATATAAAAATCTTATTTTATATGAAAATACGAGTGATCACGAAATAAGCTTATTTTTCCATATAAAGCTATATTAACAAGGTTATAGGGTTTAAAGTTTTTTTTTAATTTTCCATATAAAATTCTTATTTTATATGAAAATACGAGTGGTCACGAAATAAGCTTATTTTTCCATTTAAAGCTATATTAACGAAGATATAAGGGTTTAAAGTTTTTTTTTATTTTCCATATAAAAATCAAATTTTATATGAAAATACGAGTGGTCACGAAATAAGCTTATTTTTCCATTTAAAGCTATATTAACGAAGATATAAGGGTTTAAAGTTTTTTTTTAATTTTCCATATAAAATTCTTATTTTATATGAAAATACGAGTGGTCACGAAATAAGCTTATTTTTCCATTTAAAGCTATATTAACGAAGATATAAGGGTTTAAAGTTTTTTTTTATTTTCCATATAAAAATCAAATTTTATATGAAAATACGAGTGGTCACGAAATAAGCTTATTTTTCCATTTAAAGCTATATTAACGAAGATATAAGGGTTTAAAGTTTTTTTTTAATTTTCCATATAAAATTTAAATTTTATATGAAAATACGAGTGGTCACGAAATAAGCTTATTTTTCCATTTAAAGCTATATTAACAAGGTTATAAGGGTTTAAATTTTTTTTTAATTTTCCATATAAAATTTAAATTTTATATGAAAATACGAGTGGTCACGAAATAAGCTTATTTTTCCATTTAAAGCTATATTAACAAGGTTATAAGGGTTTAAAGTTTTTTTTTATTTTCCATATAAAAATCAAATTTTATATGAAAATACGAGTGGTCACGAAATAAGCTTATTTTTCCATTTAAAGCTATATTAACGAAGATATAAGGGTTTAAAGTTTTTTTTTAATTTTCCATATAAAATTTAAATTTTATATGAAAATACGAGTGGTCACGAAATAAGCTTATTTTTCCATTTAAAGCTATATTAACGAAGATATAAGGGTTTAAAGTTTTTTTTTAATTTTCCATATAAAATTTAAATTTTATATGAAAATACGAGTGGTCACGAAATAAGCTTATTTTTCCATTTAAAGCTATATTAACAAGGTTATAAGGGTTTAAAGTTTTTTTTTAATTTTCCATATAAAATTTAAATTTTATATGAAAATACGAGTGGTCACGAAATAAGCTTATTTTTCCATTTAAAGCTATATTAACAAGGTTATAGGGTTTAAAGTTTTTTTTTAATTTTCCATATAAAATTCTTATTTTATATGAAAATACGAGTGATCACGAAATAAGCTTATTTTTCCATTTAAAGCTATATTAACAAAGTTATAAGGGTTTAAAGTTTTTTTTAATTTTCCATATTAAAATCGAATTTTATATGAAAATACGAGTGATCACGAAATAAGCTTATTTTTCCATTTAAAGCTATATTAACAAAGTTATAAGGGTTTAAAGTTTTTTTTAATTTTCCATATAAAATTCTTATTTTATATGAAAATACGAGTGATCACGAAATAAGCTTATTTTTCCATTTAAAGCTATATTAACAAGGTTATAGGGTTTAAAGTTTTTTTTAATATTCCATATAAAATTCTTATTTTATATGAAAATACGAGTGATCACGAAATAAGCTTATATTAACAAAGTTATAAGGGTTTAAAGTTTTTTTTAATTTTCCATATTAAAATCGAATTTTATATGAAAATACGAGTGATCACGAAATAAGCTTATTTTTCCATTTAAAGCTATATTAACAAAGTTATAAGGGTTTAAAGTTTTTTTTAATTTTCCATATAAAATTCTTATTTTATATGAAAATACGAGTGATCACGAAATAAGCTTATTTTTCCATTTAAAGCTATATTAACAAGGTTATAGGGTTTAAAGTTTTTTTTTAATATGAAAATACGAGTGATCACGAAATAAGCTTATTTTTCCATTTAAAGCTATATTAACAAAGTTATAAGGGTTTCAAGTTTTTTTTAATTTTCCATATTAAAATCGAATTTTATATGAAAATAAGAGTGATCACGAAATAAGCTTATTTTTCCATTTAAAGCTATATTAACAAAGTTATAAGGGTTTAAAGTTTTTTTTAATTTTCCATATAAAATTCTTATTTTATATGAAAATACGAGTGATCACGAAATAAGCTTATTTTTCCATTTAAAGCTATATTAACAAGGTTATAGGGTTTAAAGTTTTTTTTTAATTTTCCATATAAAATTCTTATTTTATATGAAAATACGAGTGATCACGAAATAAGCTTATTTTTCCATTTAAAGCTATATTAACAAGGTTATAGGGTTTAAAGTTTTTTTTTAATTTTCCATATAAAATTCTTATTTTATATGAAAATACGAGTGATCACGAAATACGCTTATTTTTCCATTTAAAGCTATATTAACGAAGATATAAGGGTTTAAAGGGTTTTTGAAGAACTCGATAAAAATCGGGCTAATACTAAGAGCTGTAGATCGTTTAAATTTTTGTATATATAAGAACATGTTCCAATAAAAAAACAACTAAAAATTTTTTTTTATTATTAACATTCCAACTTTCATGAGTCTAATGCTGCTAATACGCGATAATTAAGGCATTTCTTTGCATAATTCTAGGAATAATTTCCATTTTTTTCCACTGTGGGGGTGCGAAAACTTAGCAAATTATTAAAAATTCCAACAAAGAAGAAATAAAACTGTATACAAATATCAATAAAAGAAGATAATGAAGGGCAACTAAAAAAGTTAATATAAATTCAAAAAAAAAAGACGAGACTATTTTATGTTTTGTTTGCAAAATGCTAATTGGTGAATATTTGTTTAAAAAAAATGCGTACATCAGAGATCTTTCTAAACAAAATTTTTTTAGAGAAGGATTAATTGATAAAAACGTATTTACGTATATTTTAGCGATCAGTGTAAAATTTTATTGCGCGTGACGTAAATTTTTTTAGTGATTTCTTTGACTATATTACTCACATGTCAGAGAGTGAGCGTAATTTCAATATAAAATTTCTTGAAGAAAAAAAATATTTCGTGAGTGTGCGTGATTGTCAGGCTTTGATAATGAGTTTTGAGTGAACGTGCGTGCGTAATAATAAAAATTGGGTTAGTGAGCGTGCGTAATCGATTATTTTTAAGCCTTTAAAATTGAAAAGCAATTTAAGTCTTGTTGTTGAAAACATAAACAAATGAAATGATTCAAATATTTTCAAATTTATTACCTAAAAAAACAGAAGAAGTTCATAAAACTAAGAAAAAAAAAATTACCAAATTATTTCTTTCTTTTAACCAAAAACTTAAAAATTTGCTTAACGTGTGAAAAGATTTTGAAATAATAAATATTATTGAATACAAGCGTTAATGGTTAAAATAAATATTAAGTTCAACAAAAAGCTTTTACAAAATTAAAAAAAATATTTTTGTACGAATGTGTTGTAAAAAGGTTTATAAGTTTATTTGTATGTAAGTTTGTGATTTGAATTTTTTTTGTTAGATACCAGTTATAAAGATGATCATGTGCCTTTAACGTTTGGTTTTTTTTACGTAGTTGTGACTTTTTGTCCCTGGTCGTAGTTAAGCTTTTAACGTTAAAGCTTTGATGTTTTAAGATCTTAGATTGATTTGATTTTTGTTGCTGTACCTTGTAAAAGGTAACTGCCAATGAATGCAATAAGGGAATTAAAATAAAGACGCTAAAATTGTGGGGTTTTGATTGAGTGACACAATGTGTATAATCGAAAAACGGAATAACAAACGATTAACGCTTTTCGTAGATAAAGAAAATTTTTATGTTTTTTTTTCAATTTATCGTGAGGCTTGATTTATAACGTAAAATTTAATTTTAAAGTGAACTTAATATATTTATTATCGGTTAAAAGAACAATTTACTGTTTGAAAATGATATCATGTAAATGTCGGCCATAACGGCGTTTAAGGTGGTCCATTCGGAAGGTCCAAATAAGGGCGACTCGTTCGAGCATAGCGGCTGGTATCTCGCGAATAAAACGAGTAATGTTGGCTTCCAAAGCGTCAATCGTAGCTGGCTTATTCTTGAAGACATCAGGCTTAACATATCCCCAGAGAATATAGTCCAAATGTGTGATATCCCACGATCTAGTCCAATTACGTGCTCACCAAAATTATTTCTCAACAAGGTCATTATTTCACGCGCTGTATGGCCCGTAGTGCGGTCTTGTAACATACGCCAAGTTGTCAAATACGACAAGGCAAGCTGCTGAGAACGACGACGAATCGATTCGTCATGGTCTTCGTGTACACTCTCAGCTACAGCTGCAATATTGACTTCACTACGTGCTGGATATGGTCTAACCGGTCCAGTATCATCCACTAATGTCAGCTCAGGCTAAAATTTACGAATTGCACAAAAAAACATTTCTCACAGAACGTTGATTTTCGTATTGCAGGTAAACAATTTGGATACGCTGTTGTAGGGATGGGCAAATTGAAAAAATATATCGATATATATCGTATCGATATTTTTTAAGATTATCGGTATTTATTAATTAGAAATATCGATATATCGAACGTATTAAGCTGAAATTATTACCAAATTTTACATTTAATTCCATTCTAACTTTTTATTGTTTCTTTTAATTTCAAATTTCCTGCCTGTCCCTCGATTTCGAACGAAACTTTCATTCGCTCAACTTTTTTTTAAAACAAAAACCAATTTTAAAATTTAGTTTTTAAGGAAGTTATGCGAACGAGGTTTTCGTTTGAAATCGAGGGACCTGCAGTTAATTCTACAATAATAATAAAAATTTAAAAAAAAAAGTAAAGAATCGAAAAAAACATTTATTTATTCGCCAAATGAAATCTAAAAAAAAAAATTTATTGGGATTATATAATGTCGGATTACATACTGCCGGTAAACGAAACTTGTGACACATACCATACAAGTAAACTGTGCAATATTTTATTTTTAATATATAAGAACATGATCCAATAAAAAAAAAACTAAAAATTCTTTTTATTATTAACATTCCAACTTTCATGAGTCTATTGCTGCTAATACGCGATAATTAAGGCATTTCTTTGCATAATTCTAGGAACACTTTCCAGAATATTTTTTTCGCGCTTATTTTTTTGTTGTCATATTTTAAAAAACTGCGACAAAACTGAACTGTGTAATCTATGAAAATGCCGTTATTTTCTTAATGTTAGTTAAAAAACTGATGCAATTCTTAAAAAACAACAGTTTTGTAAGCAGTTGAGCAACGGTTAAAATGTTGAATTTTATTATAAAGAGATCTTAAAAATATCGGATTCGATAGTCGAAGATCAATATCGATGTATCGATATATGGGTATTTTTAATATCGACGATATATATCGATTAAAATTTTATTAAATATCGATATTTTGATATATCGATATTTATTGCCCATCCTTACGCTGTTGGGGTGGGTCTTTACATGGTGCTTTGCCAAAGGCTACTAAACAAAAATTATAAAGCAGTTTGTTATGAGTCACGCGTGATCTGTAAAAGAAGCATATTGAAAATCAAACCTCACGATGAATCACCCTATATAATTGAAAAATTACATATGTTCCCTTTGTGCTCAAAAATTCCAGAAATTGACCTAAGACCCCTCTAAACACAGATGTAAAAAGATTTATATGGATACCTGCCGCGTAGGCCTACTCCATGGTGTATCTTAAAACGTGGGTGAGACACAATGCGTTACTCACCAATCCCCACCCCCTAAGGGTGGGAACAGCCAAAACATCCAGATTGCAATTCGAGTCCAGCAATATTATAAACTAACCCCTTATTTAGAAGCTGCTTTTGGAAGCATCTAGCAGGAGCTGTTGTTTAGCAACATCACCGCGCTTTTACACATATGATGAAAAATCCGCCCTTTATTGGGATTTTTAGATATCCCTTCCTTCAACTTTAGGTTTAAATCACAACCACCACGTTAACCCCGAAAATATCCCTTCGTCAGAAAAGCATCTATCCATTGCACCCCATATGTGAAAGCAGGCTTTTAGAAGAGTAAAACTTCCTCAAATACAATCTTCCCGAAAGACAGATGGCATCTCTATTAGGCCATTACAAGAGCTTTTTGGAATCTGTCAATTAAGAATTTTTGCTCATCTAATATCCCCGGCGGATGAAACACCAGAAGTAAAAAATCCTTAAGATGATCTCTACAAATATCCGGGGTACTACATGAATCAAAGAAAGGTCAAAGAAACCACCACTGTTTGCCAAGCAAGAAACGAGAACATGCAACGAATGGGGAGCTCTAACCCTTGTGTGCACTTCGGTTATTGGAATCCCAAAGTTAAAGACAACATGGAGAGAAGGCTATATGAGCACTCGAGTGACCGGTTGGCAGACGAGCTAAACCACCGACTGCTTATATCTTCTATGATTTGATAAATTCATCTTAAGCCCCATAAAATATATATATTCTATGTCCTTGAGTAATTCTAAGTAGATTTCGCCATGTCCGTCTGTCTATCCGTCTGCTGAAAACACTATCGCTTTCGGACAACTCAAAGAAAGAGAGCAATATTGGTGTGAAATTTTTTGTAGTTCTTCAAGCAGCTTGAGATTGAAATCCAGCAAAATCGGAATAGTAGGAGTTATGAACAAAAATGTGGAACAACTACCCTAATAAATTGATAATCTTGATACACAAACTAGCATGAATAGTGGCGGAATGCACATTATGTTACCATTTATTGCACAAATTCGTTCCGTATGACTAGAAATCATACCACACAAGAATATCGGTCTATAATTTACTAAAGGCCCCATATCAAGCTCACTCTCGAAAAACACTTAAGTACACCTAACACCGTGACGAATAATGCTATTGTAATACATTTTGATGCGCAACAGGTTATATAACTAGAAACCACACTGTCAAATTTCGTAAAGATCGGTCCATAATTTACAATAGGCCGCATATAAATCATTCTCTCCAAAAACTATTTAGTTCGCGTAAAATTGTAACGAATAATGACGTTATAATAAAATTTGGTCTCTAGTTTCATAAGACTAGAAATCACACTCTCAACTTTCATGAAGATTGGTCCATAATTTACAATAGGCCCCATATAAAGCCTATTATCGGCGAAAACTTTAGTATGCGTAAAACCATTAAAAAATGCTATTACAATAAAATTTGATCAATCATAGTTTTATGAGACTGTTAATCCCTTTCTCAAATTTCGTGAAGATTGGTCCATTCTTTACCATAGGGCACACATAAAGCTCACTTTCGAAAAACACTTTAGTATGCTTAAAACCGTAAGGAATAATGCTATAGTAATAAATTTTAGTCTGTAATAGTTTTATATGACTAGAAATTACACTGTTAACATTATTTATCATAGGCCGTATATAAAGCCTACTCTACTTTAGTACACGTAAAACAGCAACGAATAATGCTTTTATAAAAAAATCTGGTCAATCATAGTTCTATAAGACTTAACGTTGTCGAATATTGTTAAGATCGGCCCATAATTTTCCATAGTCCATTTATAAAGCCCACTAGGGAAATATTTTAAGTTAGAGTTTCTAACTATAGGTGGAGGGTATCAAAGATTCAGCACAGCCGAATATAGCACTCCAACTTGTTTTTCTCTAAATTTTTATTGATTTGTAGCAACTTTTTTCCACTATTACGATTCGATTCGAGAACTTTTCTGTTTTTGGCTCTGGTCTAATGAACACCTTTTGTTACTTGCCTTTTTATGTTTATGGTTTGACACTTGTTTGATAATTTACACAATTTGCACGATGAATCTGTTCTCTCAAAACCACTCTCATTTACACAAGTTTAAGGTACGGGAATGCTTTTCGTGCAATACACAAAAATATCGCTACATTACCCACATTGCCAGCTTCTCGTGTTGTTTTTTTAGTGAGCTTCTTCCAAATGATCATATTAAACCTCATTATGATGAATTGTTTTGTTTTGCTTTCGTTAGTAAAAAAAAAAATTTGATATGTTTGTTTTTATATTTTTTTATCCATTTTGCTTTGTTAACAATTTTCGCTAGTGTTTTTTTTTCTACGATCATTTAGGTATGATGATGGATTTGGTCTGTATAAAGAAGGGGGTTTGACTGTGTTTTTTTTTTTATTTGAAATTTTTAATTCGTTTTTTTTTTATTTGCTTGTGTTGTCTACATTACGTTGAGGTGTTTTCGTAATGGTAGTGGTTTAAATTTTTTTATAGGTATCTACTTTAAAAAAAAATTTCGTATTTCGACTAAGCAAATCTGTAGAAAAATCTAAAACTCAAAGCTGAACTAACTGCAGACGTCGAGTGGCAGCCGTTGTATTAAGACGTGTTTTACGGATCTAAAATCAACAACTAAAAAGTTATAACTACATATAAGTTTTGAATTTCTTAAAAAAAATTAACAGAGAAAAAACAAACTAAAAGAAAATTCCTTTTATTTTTGGAAAAATATATTTCTCATTAACAAAGAAAAGTTTTAAAAAATTAATTCAAAAACATAAAAAGAAAATTTAATTTGAAAAAAAGTAAACTGTGATAACTTGTTAAAAAAATTAAAAACTAAAAAAAATTGTTTTTCAACATATTAAAAACAATTTGATTTTTATTTTGTTCAAATCAAGCGATCAAGTGTTTTTTTTATTGGTAAAAAGCTGTTTTTAAGTGCTAGAGGGGAACAAGTTTCATTTATGACCGAAAAGGATACTGCTTCAATGACCACTGTGCAAATGAAGGCCGATTATGCCGCTAGCGAAGTGTATAGCACTGCTAGCGAGCCACCACCGGTAAGAATGCTGTTTTTTTTTTTTATTATTTTTGGGATTTATTTATTTTGAATATTTTTATAATTAAGAAACCTTTTTAAAACTTTTAATATTCTTAAAAGTTTCTAAGAAATGATTTTCATTATGATATTTTTATCAAGCGGGACATGCATTAATTTCTTAATAAATATTTCGTGGGCAAAGGCTGAAGAAAGGCTTATATGCCGTGCATGCCCTTGTATATCCTTTGCATACAATAAAGTCAAAATCACGCCTTTTCCCCAAGCGAATGGGTCATAAAGAAAATTTTTTTAAAAAAAAAATTTATATATTCCTTTACGAACTTTTGCTGCTTTTAATTTTGTTAAATTTATTTTGTATTAAAGAAAAATATATTACAAAATAAATATTTAATAAAAAATATTTTTTTATAAATATTTAAAATTATTACTTATTTTTAAATAATATAAGATATTTTAAATTAAATTTTGTTTTTCATAAAAGTTCTTTCTTTGTTTTTAAGACAAAATTTTGTGAATTTTGATTACATATTTTTAATAATTTAATTTATTTTCCTTTTCAAAAAAACGTCCAGTTTTAACGCAAATAATTTGCAGTTTTTGCAAAACTCGCCATTATGACCTTTGACCCTTTAAGCTGAAGATAGATAAATTGAGAACAGTATTAAGGTTTTATTTTAATTTTTAAGCTAAATTAACAAAATCATTTAATTTTTAAAAGTTTTAAACCATTTAAATTGCAATACTTAAAAAACTGACTTTTATGACCTTTGACCTTCCGTATCATGTCTAAAAGGATAATTTTACATAACTTTTCATTCCTTGATTTGATTTTTAAAATTCCATGAAAAATGCTCAAATTTTAAACAATTTGAACGCAAATCAACTACGATATATTTAAAATTAAATTTCATGACCTTTGACCTTTGACCTTTTATTCCTTACAACTATTAATTGCAAGAGTTTTCGGTATTTTAAACATTTTTATAGTCCCTCTTGACTTAATTAAGCAAATAAAGGACATATTCTTGCATATAAAATTGAGTTTGTATTTGGAAAAAAATTCTCAGGATTTAACGGGAAAATTGTTTTAGAAATTTCCAAGAATTTTTGAATGCAAAAATTATGGAAATTATAAAAATTAAAAAAAAATTGTTATAACGCTTCTTACATCAAATTGTGGATATAAACTTTGTCGTAATTTGTTGAGACAGGGTCTAGTTTTCAACAAATTCTTAAAGTTGATGCATTTTATTAGCAATATAAGGAGCAAGATCTTACGCTCAGAGAAAAAACATTTTTCAATATGGTTGCCTCCAACAAAACTATTTTTAACGAATATTTTAAATGTATTATGGTTATTTTAACCATATTTTTTTCACCGTTAACCATATTATGGTTAAATAAGTTCTCTATCAAGAAGCTACGACCATATGATGATTGTCTCTAAACATGATATGGTTAAAAATGACAAAATTTGCTTGCAAGAAATAACACAGGTAGACATTTTAAAAATTTTTAAAAATATTTTTATTCGTTTCCCTTAATTCGTATGTTTTTTGTCATGCTTAAGCCGAATATAAGCTCAGTTTTCTCTCATCACGTCACATTTATCAGATAACGGTTTTTCGCTGTATACTTCTAGTTCACCCGATATCCAGAGTCAAATGCTGCCTCAATTAAAATAAATTATGTATATCTTGTTAAACAGGCTACTAAATTACGCTTCAAAAAGTGGCTAATTGATTTAATCGAATAAAAAAGGCATGAGTTATAGTGGATCAAAGCTAAGATCCAATTCATTTTAATTGAACCAGACGTTGACTCTGGAAGCCGGCTGAAAGAGAAATATACAGCGAAAAACACAAAAGTACCGTTACCATACAAATATGACGTGAGGTTAGAAAACTGAACCAATACTCGGCTTAAGCATGACAAAAACAAGAATCAGTGGGAATGGATAAAAATACTTTTTCAATGTCGACCTGTGTAATTGTTTGGGTTTCAATTAACAATAGTATTTTCTTCTTTTTCCAAAGCAACATGCTATGGTTAAAAAATAACCATGCTATTATGGGTGTTAAACATGTTTTAAATATTATTAGCTATAACATGTTCAGAGGCAACCATATTACAGTTGTGGCTTCTTGATGAAGGACTTATTTAAGCAAAATATGGCTGCCGGTGACAATAATATGGTTAAATTAACCATAATATATTTAACAAATTTCGGTAACCATAGTTTGGTTGGAAAATGTGCTATCTCTGGGTGTAGATTTTAAGGTGGCTTAAAAAAAGTCAGGCTTTATGTTTACAAATTAGAGGTTTATGGAGAAAAATAAGAGGCAGACGTGTTTTTTTTCCATTTGTGGACCAATCTGGCTGAATTGCAGCAGAACACTATTCTTGAATATATGCGATAACAACCTATTCCCTCTCAAGCAACAGACATTCGGTCAGATAGACATCGTTGAATCAACTTCATTACTCATAAGGATCCAGAATGTATCAACAGCTCAATTCCAAAGTCGAAACAGGGAGTTTTGCAGGAGAAGCTCTCAAAAATTTACGGGCGATGCAACATTCAGTTGTATGCTAAGTTACTTTTTAGTGCATAACTTCGGATCTAATAAGCCGATCAACACTAAAATTTGACAAAATTTAAGTTGAACAATACTTAATTCCAAAACCAAAAATAATTAAAAACATTCTAGGCCGACTAAGCCTATTTTGGAATTAAGCTGTCGATATAAACTTTAAATAGTCTTGGTCCAATATTGTAAGAATTACAAACGGAATGGCAAACCAATTTCTCCTGTAGTAAAGGGTTTATTTAAGCCAGTTCAAGTTGAAAGTTATTCGTAAAAAATATTTTCTCTCCTTCTCCTAAGAAGAGAGGCGTCAAACTACACCTTTAAAGGAATTAAAGCCTGGAACAGAATAAAGAAGTTGTAACCGTAGCTGAAGCTGACGAATGTTCTGTAGCTCAACAAAGTTAAAAATTTCGAACTTTGAGCTTTGACTTCAACTGAAAAGACTACTACAACTACGTATTCTGCCGACACTCCTTTCAAACTGCCATTTTTAACTTTTCATAGCTTGCAGTGCTATTCGTAACGTTGTAATACAGCGACTATTCTGTTCCCCACTTAAGTCCGGATAACATGGCTGAATCCAGCCTTAGTTTTGATTCATTAAACATTTTTGTGGTTAGATGTTCCTTTGGTAAAAATTTACTTGTTTTTTTTTTTTGAAGCTTCAAAATTACAAATAAATTTTAATTCATTTCATGTTGAAAAATTCGTTTCTTTCTAAAAATAATTTAATGAAATTTAAATTTGATTAAAAGCCATAATCAGTTCAATAAAATATCCACAATACTAATTATTGTTAAGAAGCTAAGGCACAAGCCTTCAAGTTGTGCATTTGTCCTTCAAGTTGTGCTGAAAAGGTCAGCGAGCAAAAAAAGACAAAAAATATAAAATATAAAAATCAGAAAAATGTACTTTGGACTTCAAGAAGAATTCTTGACAGAAAGTATAAAAACCCGAAATAAGGAAGAACATGTAAACGATTAAAATAAATAATCATTCACAACAACAAATATCCAGCAAGTTACGAAATACCATTTAGCTTAAAGATTGATGTTTAACTATTGACTGCGAGCCGTCGTCAATGGCGATGAGTGTTAAACGGTAAAGATTTCTGAAGAGATAGTGTGGTTACTATCGTAACATGCCAAATAGACCTGGCCGTGAACGGTCCTCCGGTCAGTCAAGAATCAAAAATTAACAATAAATTTTAATTCATTTCATGTTGTAAAATTTCGTTCTTCATAACAATTATTTACTGAAAATTAATTTTGATGGTCTTGAGCCTGATTAAAATATTAAAAATTTGGATTAAAAATGAATATATAAAATATTTATGGTAAAAGTCCTCGAAATTTTTTAGTTTATTTTATTTTATTTCTACACAAATAGAAAACTTTTAAATGTTTCAATTTACTTCAAATATGTCCTCAAAAAAGTTTAAGCAACTGCTAATTTAAAACTATTTAATTCGAAAACAACTTATAATTAACTTTAAAGCAAACATTATATTTTTTTACTAGTAAACCTTGAATCTGGGTTAGTGATGTGTGCGTTTAGCGATTTTTTTTTTTTTTTAATATAATTATTTGTTCATACTATTACTAACTATTAGTACTAGATTTTACGGTTTGTAACAAAAAAAAATATCTATGTAAAAAACAAATTTCAGATAAATTATATTACAACCATCTTATTTAGTAGTTTGTGGCATAAATTCTCAACGATCTGAACATTGTAAAATTTTTTTTTAAACAATTTTTCTGAAATCTTTATTTCTCTGCTTCTACTTCTAGTGACTTTAAAGCTGCGTGCTAGTTTCGATTTCGAAAATTAAGTAGAGAAAAAAAATGCCATGGCCATTGTATCGTAGGAAATTAAAGATTTATTTTATTATTTTGTTATTATTATTTTTTCTCGTCAGACATGTTTAAAGAACAAAAGTTTGAGTACAAACTAGTCACGATCGTTTCTTGGTCTCACTTTTGTTTTGCAAGATCACTGTTTTTTTTAACTTCTTTTTTGTTTTTTTTCCAAAGAGTTTGTGCAAGATTTGTCTTTTTTCTTTAGGTTGTAAATGAGAAGTTGCTATAGAATTTAAAAAATTCATTGAGACACAAATACAAAGTCTATAATGCAATCAAAAAAGTTTTGAAATTCTTTTTAGCCAGTAATTGTGTCATCGTTTGAGTAATTTTTTATATTTCAATAAATTTTAGAACATGAAAGAAAAATTTTGAAATTTATATTAATTTTGTTTAAATAGAAAAAAAATTATGAACAGTTAAAATCCCTTAACGGACACCTGCCTTAAGCGGACACACTCCCTTTCAACGGGCTATTTTTACCTGGTCCCGACAGCGTTATAATGATGATTATTTGAGTTCTTTTGAGCAGACATTCCCCTTGAACGGTCACATTTTACTGGTCTGTTCGGTGTTCGGCCATGAAAGATTCTGCTGTAGTAGTAAGTTTTACATCAAAAATTTTAACTTTAATTATAATTAAAACGTTATTAAAAAAAATACCAACAAAATACCTTGAAGAACAATCAATTTTTTTTTAATTTATTTGATTTTAGCCACAAAATTTTATATATTAAAATATTTAATTTTCGTAAGGTTTGAGTTTTGGTTATGACTTCAAGTTTTTCAAGATTAAAGCAAAAAAAAAATAGCTTTTAAACAACCTTTTTCACGAACCAACTTTAACATCTTTGAAACATGAATTGCATGTTAAAATGCCTACCGTTTACATTAAATAAAAATTCCGACATTAAAATAAAGATTGCGAGGGTAGCATAATAATTAAGTTCGCCTTATAAGGTTAAAGTATTTTAAAAATTATTCAAAGTCATTACATAAAAGTTCAGTGTAGCGCAAAAGACTCTGGGACCACGCATCTTTAAAATCTTAAATATGGACATTTACACATGTTTTATAAAAGTATTTAATGGTGTAGTGTACCTCCTAAGTCGCCACCGCATACCCTTAAACTACTCTTAAACCAACACTTACCAACTTATATAGAGTAGGGTATTTTAAGTATCAAATAACGGTATAAACAAATGACGACAATCGGAATGTAAGTGAATGACATTTCATTGAGTGAGAATTGAGTGCATTCCAACTTGCAACATTCTGATTGGCAAGAGAGTTTGTTATTGTTACGATATATTGATATCTCCATATGACTGACAAAGACAAACATAAAGATGTAAATAATTAAACTAAGTTAGAACGGTTAAGTTAAAATCTCATGTATAGTATATAAGCACCAGTAAATTGAAAATAAATTAGACTTAAAATTAATAACTTAATTCGGCAACAACTTGCCTGGTTTTAATTTAAAGACTCAACTAAATTCGGCAGTTCCTTTGAACGCCTTACAAATCAGCTGGTACCCTAACAGCTATTTAAACAAAATAAGGGCTATAGGGACCAATACACATTAGGGAATATACACTTCACATCCTACAATTCCTGCCACTTCTAACCCTACATGGCGATCCTGCCATTACACATCTAACCCTACATAGCGTTCCTGCCAGGCCACATCAACTTCTAACCCTACATGGCGATCCTGCCACCCCTCACACACTACATGGCGATCCTGCCACCTCTAACCCTACAATGGGTTCACATTTATTCAAGTTACTAAATTTCCCAAAAAGAGGTTTTTTCGAAGTAGTAAAAAGAATTGATATTTTTTAAGCCAAGAACGATTAAAGCCGCTTTAAGATACCCTGTATTGAAGTGAAGCGCATTTTAGTGAGATTGTTCAACAATTAAAGGAAATTGAAACACTTTTAAGTGGTCTTGTAACATGTGGCTGAGCGCTGTGATAATGAAATACTACCGCTTCATGTCTGGCAGCATATTCCGAGTACTTTTTCGGATAATTGTTTTGAGTATTGTGCATTTTCCTGTAATCGCTGGATCGATTTAAGAAACCACCAAATATTTAAGCACCATGGATATAAGCAGATTTGCCGTTGAAGATCTTCTTTTCACCGCAAAATCAAATTTTACTTATTTTAATGCCGTTTAAGCAGCATTTTGAACATGCAATATCGTCCTTCAACATCTGTCGGCTTCTTCAACTTGTGTGGTAACCATTTTTTTTTTTTTGCTTTAACATTATTCCTGCTGTTATTTAACTTTTTTTTCAATATTATTCCAAGTATCTACTTCTTGAACTTCTAACTTTTTTGGCTTACCTGGGCTTACATTTGTCTTCTGTGTCAACATTAACACGTCTGAACCATACAAACTATCTCTCGCCCAATGACATCGATAGATCATATTAAAGATTAGCTTCTATAATCAATCGATATTGTTCACATTCACATTTTTTCAATTTAAACAAGTAAAACAAAATGTTCCGCAAATTATGATAAAACTTGTGCCTTTTCTAAATTTTTGAACAAACAAACTTCTTTGATGTTTACACTATTTCGTTCAATGACTAAGGTCTTATTAATCAGGGCAAGTTAAACACTCTTTTTAGTAATAATTAGTATTGTGATTATTTTATTGAACTGTTAATGGTTTTTAATCCAAATTTCGATATTTTAATCAGGGTTAAGTTCATTGAATTTAATTTTATTGTTAACAGCTAATGCACGAGTTATATGTTTACATTTGTCGTTTAAGTTGTGCTAAAAAAGGTCAACAAGAAAAAGAAAGACAAAAACATGAAAAACAAAGAATGTACTTTGGATTTCAAGAAGAATTCTTGACAAAAAGTACGAAAACCAGAAGAAAGGAAGAACATGTAAATCCATTAAAATAGGTAATCATTCATTCAAAAGCAAATTTCGATCTACCAAGGTAAATATCATTTGGTTTAAAGATTGATGTTTGACTACTGACGTCATCCGGAGTCAATAGCGGTGAGTGTTAAATGGCAAACCACTCTGAAGAGATTGTGTGGTTACAATCGAAACTAGTCAGGGCAACCTGTTCGTGAAAACCTGGGTTCAATTCCCAGTTCAATCAAGAATGAAAAATCATCAATAAATTTTAATTCATTTCATGTTGTAAAATTCCTTTCTTCATAAAATTAATTTAATGAAAATTAAATTCAATGAACTTAAGCCTGATTAAAATATCGAAATCTCATTTTAGTTTGAAATGTGTTTAAGCCAGCAAATATATAAATAAGTTAACATATAAACCATTTCTAAACGCATAAAATAGGGCGTTTAAACTACCAATACAGACCATATTAATTTGACAACATAGTCTTTAAACTATTGAGTTTAAACTACATATAAATTTAATTTTAGTTCAATTAAACCAGCGTCCAACGAATCACACATTTTTTTAGCCATAAGTGAGAATAAATGAATAATCTGTACCCTTGAAACTGTCAAAAAAGATACACATGACATCTGTTGTGAGACCCGTATTTTTAAGTTATAACCCAATATACATAAATATGCATATTTTGTCAAAACTATATATGTATATGTACATAAGTGGATTACATTAAGTGGAGTTTTTATAACGATAACGAGGGTAGTATATATTTAGGAAGTTCAAATACTGAATAACTTTTTTGTTATAAATTTATTTAAATAAACTTATGAGACTAACAAGACTAATTTTTTAATGAAAGGTAACGTACTAAACTTTCCTTAAGAATTTAAAAATTTTAGTTTTTTTTTTCAAACAAATTACCCAACCTTCAGCTTCAATTTATAAAATTCTTTATTAATTTTTTAAAATAATAAACTCTTTTTAAGATTTGAAATAAATTACGTATCTCTTTGTATATTATCTCCCTCAAGCATCCATTATGTTTGTTTTATTCAACTAAAATAATTAAATGCATACAGTATCGGGCAAAACTAAAGCAACCCTTTAGAAATGTATCCTTTTTTTATAATTTTTATGTAAAAAAAAAAAATAGTTCAGAACGTGTTAAGGTTTTGCCAACTGTCAAACCATCTCAAAAAGCGAAAAGCTGTACACAAAATGACGTTTTTTATTCGACAGTTTTTGGTTTTGACTGCAGTTTTTTAAATCCTGATTTAATATTTTTCCTGGCCATAATTTACAGTTCCAATTTTTATCTAAATTAAAGGGTACAAAATACTTAAAAGACTCGTGAAGTTTCTTCCAAAGAAATAAAAGCAACGATATTAAACAGTGCCGTTAAAGACCGTTTTACACTTTTACACAGGTCTTTTGGTATTTGGGTACGTATATTTTGGTAGGTATTTTGAAAAAAATGCACCTCTGATCTAATTATTTTGAAAATTTATAAAAAAAAAACAATAACAAATTATCATGAAAGGGTTGTATTTTTTCAAAATACACAAACTTGTGTGGTATTGTAAAGCAGCTATAACTAGCATTTAGTTGCCAATCGTTTTTGTATTAATTTTCTATCAAAACCTTAGGGTGCTTAAGTTTTGCCCATTTAGTTTTCGTTGAGTCTGAAATTTACCCAAAAATTTAAAATTTTTTTTTATAAAAAATTACAGTTTGAAGAACTCTTACTAAAGAGGTGCTTTTATGTTGACCGATACTGTATATCTCTTGATAAATTTATACAACAAGTGCATGACTCCTATTGTTAATTTATTTACAATTTTGTTAATAATGTTTATATATATAACAAAAAAAAACTTGTTTATTATAAATTTTTCTATATATTATATTTGAACTGGTTTGTAATGAAACTCAACCCATGCATTTCGTTTGTCTATATCTTAAAAAAATTATCGTGAGTTAGCTGGTTTGGCATTTAAGTAATTTCAAATATATTGCCCTCTCGCTTTAGGGAAATCATTGAATTTTTTTTATATATGTACATAAATATTTAATACTAATAAATAATATATTTATTAAGCAAGAAATTAAATAAAGAAAATATGTAAAACTAGTTTCGTTTAATAGTTTATTATTAATAATTACATAGTATAAGTATGTATGTATATAGAATATACTTTATATATGTACATACATATGTAATTAACATTCAACATATGTACGTAATTTATGACGTTTAAACATTAAGGGTTATCTTAGTTTATTTAACTCAAACTTAAGGAAATGTCAAACATATGAAGTTTGCGATTACAAAAGTTTGTGTCTTTTAAATACAAGACAAATACCTTTGACAATCTGTCAAAGTTTCTAAAATAAATGACAGAAATATGGCATAAAGTTGTTTATTGTATAAAAGTAATATAGAAGCCAATTAGATGTTATTAAGGCGGATTTAAAGTTAATTTGTTTAAAGTTTTCTTTGTATGTTAGAAATTGAAAGAAAAGAAAAATAATGAATATACAGGGAGTACGTCATTAAAAAGTATTGCATACATATGATGCTGATATTTTCTTATTCTTTAGATTTGTCGTTTGTTGTAATTCAGCCTTAAATTATGGTTGACAAATTACTTTAGTAAAGGGTGTTTTTTTAGCTGCATGAGAACTTTAAAGAGTGAAATATTGTTGGACTGGATTTTTTTATTATAATCTGATAAATAATTTAATGGCATTTTTTTTTTTAAATATGATTTTCGCCATATGTCCGCTACGCCTACGAGCTTCACGGTCGATTTGACCAGTCTAATTTTTGACTACTTTTTCCAATAAATTGACGCCATTATAGTCGCTTGAATATTTGCTTCCAATGCTTCAAGAGTTGCTGGTTTGTCGACATAAAAAAAGACTTAGCATAGCCCAATAAAAAGCCGGTGAACAGGATCTCTTCTGGAAATAAAGTTGTCACCAAATTGATTTTGCTATAAATCAATTATTAAGCGAGTCGTATGGCAAGTTGCGCCGTCTGGTTGGCACCATATGTCGTTAATAATTTGCTAATTAATTTTTGGAAACAAAAATTCAGTCAGCATGGGGCGATAGCGCTCACCATTCACCCTGATTCGATAGAAATAAGGAGCGATGATGCTGCCAGAATATAAGCCGCACCAAACAGTAAATATTCATTCGTTAATGGCTTGAAGATTGTCTTCGCTCCGCATATGGCAATTTTGCTTATTGAGTAAGCCATTTAACCAGAAATGAGCTTCATCACTGAACACAATTCTTTGATAAAAATCTTCGGCCAGTTTCAAATGAGCCTAATCAGCAAAAATTCGACGCAAACTATGGTCGTTTATCTTAAATTCTTGCACGAGCCGTATGTAATTTTCCACGTAGTCAAAGGAAAAATGCCAACAGTTGAAAACGACGACGAATCGACTTTTCGGCATCTTCTTCAATCCATCGCGCCATCACAGCACATTCGGTTCGCAAATTTCTTTGTCTTGTTAATGGTTTTGAATCGAGAAAAGTAAAATTGGTGGGAAAATATTCCATAACCGCACGCATTACTTGCTCACTAGGCCGATTATGTTGACCGTACATGGACGAAGTGCTCTATAAACTTCGCGAGCATATTAATTTTTTCAAAGCGAAATTTCTACAATTTGGGAGCGTTGCTATAGCTTTACTTGACTTGCCAAATTTTACAGAGCAGAAATATAAACACTGTTTTGACACTCTCAGCTGTCAAACCATAGTTATCGAAAGCTCTCATGCAGCTAAAAACAATTTTAGAAAATTGGCATAAAATTTGTTAAATAGTCGTTTATTTGAAATGTTTAAAACAGCCTTTTATCAAAGGAAAAGACTAGAGTAGAAACTCTCTTAAACGAATAAAAAAAATCTAGCAATATTTCGTACGTGCGAGGTGACAAGAAATTTAGACAGCGTGGGAGTCTGGACTTTAAATATCTACTTTTTTTGTGCGATTTTCTTTTTTTATTTCTATTTTCTTATTTTTATTTTAAAAATTAAATTCTTTATAATTGATATTTTAAAATTCATTAAAGTTTCACTCACAGTTTAAAAGCTAAAAAGAAAGCTCTTAACAAATTATGTGTTTAGTTAAATTCGATATCAACTTGAAATTATGTACTGTGTTAAGCTTGACATCTCTGTATACGTTATTTCAAAAGTTAAAGCATCGTTTTTTTTCATATAAAAGAACTAATATACCAATGCTTGTTTTCTGCCCACAGCTGTTCCATTCCATTTTGTATGGTTTATACAAAAATTTTGAACATTGATTAATTTATATTTCAAGTCTTTTATAGAAATCGTATTAAAATATTTTAAGTTATCATATTTAAGTCTCAATAAAGCAGAAGCTTGTAAAACAGTGGTGGGCTGCAATCTTTTTTGCATGTCCAGCAAATGATATCAATAGAAATAACATTTTACGTTTAAGTGTTACGTGCCAGAAAGTAAAGATAAATTTGACGTGGCAGTTAAAGCCTTAGAATTTGTAAAGTTGATTTTGTTTCCGTTAATTTGACAAAGGAAATGAAATATTGATATACCTTCTCAATTTTTCGACTGGCGGACTTGGGTTACAAAATTCAGCTTGTGCGTTGTTGATACACTACAAAATTTTATCAATTTTTTTCTTTTTGGGTTCTCAAGAAAATTACAAAAACCTCAATATGTTTACGTTCCTTTTTGTCATTTTTACAATAAAACCAAGGCGAATTCCCTACAGGTGGCGGTATAACTACAACTATCCAAAACCGACAGATAAAATAGAGTTTTTTTTGCATTGTTTGGTAATTGTTAAAGGTTCAAAATTTCAATAATTTCTAAACAAAACATTGT
Source organism: Pollenia amentaria (assembly GCA_943735925.1). NCBI lineage: Eukaryota > Metazoa > Arthropoda > Insecta > Diptera > Polleniidae > Pollenia > Pollenia amentaria. The sequence goes on along the minus strand of OX031009.1, from coordinate 200,750,185 downwards.
AAAACTAAAACAAGACCAACTCGTAGCAGGTAGACCCGCCCGAAATCGCTTTGAAAAATATCTAATATATGACAAAATCAGTTGTTTCCTTAAACGTAAAACCCAAGAACTTATATTTTGCTATTTTTAGATTAACTAAACAGAGTTTTTTGAGATGTAGATTAAGTTTAAACTTAGTTTAACGTAGTCTGAAACTCTGATTTTTCCAGCGAAATTTAATTTTTTTTATTATTTCATTAATGACCAAAATTTTAGCAAAGCTAAGCTGTTCCGTCAAAATTTTGTATACAAACTTGGTAATGACGGCACAAATCTGTTTTCAGGTTAACTAAACCTAGTTTAACTGAGATCTAAAAAACCCAGCCTTAGTGAGTTTATTGTCAATAAAAACTTAATGAATTAAAATTGCATTATTTTAATTAATATTAATATTTTTTTTTTTAATTTAATTAAGTGTAATTTTTTTTTTGTGTGTTATGCGTTTGTGTTATTATCTGTATATTCACTTTTAAACCAAGGGTCGCGCAAACTTAATTTCAATCAAGAAAAAGAATTTAAACAAATACAAACAAACATTGACAAACAAAATAAATAAAATGCAGGGAGCAAAAATGGTCATCTGATCTCTCGAGTTCATCTGTTTTGAACTCGCATTGGCTCGAACTGTCAAAATCAGCAGGCTTTTTGCCGACACCTGTAGTAAATTCGCCTTGAAATAAACTTTCCGCTGCTTTACACACACAAGCATAAACAGCGCAGTATGAGAGTCGCCCACCACTGCTTTACATGTATTGTGCATCACGGTTATGGAAGAATGGATAATATATAGTATAAAATAATTTTAAATTAAACCTCGATTTGTTTTAAGGTTTCGTTTTAAGAAAAAACCTTAAAAAATTTTTTTTAATTAAAAAAAACTGCAAAATAAAGTTATACTGAAATCAAATACATTTTTTTCTTAAGTATTTTTTCTCAACGTTTTAAAATTTAACAAAAAAATTAAATTAACTCACGAAAAAACAACAAAAAACCAGTCACCATAAACGTGACATTTTCTTTAATTGAATAACAACAGTAAAATAATAAAAAACAAATAAATGTAGAAAAAATCCACTGACAAAAAATTAAAAAATGCAATGAAAATAAATTGCAAAACCTCTTTAGAAACAAATATAATTTTTTTTTTTTTTTTCAAAAATTAACTTATCCCAAAAACAACCAAACAAACAGCTTTTGAACATGATGTGCATTTTAATGAATTTTACTAAGAATTTGTCATATGAAATGCAAAACGAACGAACGTGCATAATTATTTTAAATTTCAGAAATATCATCTTTCTAATGATCATTTTTTTGTGAGAGCCCATTCACTTAGTTTTTAATACAAGGGGACTTACATTCATTTTTTTTTCATCTTAGACTTAACTGCAATTTTAGTTTTACTTGCATTCATTTTTTTTTTTTTCTTCTTCTTAAAGTAACGATAATAATCACCTGTTTGGCAAAAATTATATTTTACTTTACTACAATGTATACAATTGCATACAAAAAAAAACATATATTTATCTACATTTGTAAAAAAAAAAATTTATTTACATTTATAAAGCAAAAAAGAAACAAAATCTGAGTTTTATTATCATCATTTATCAAAAGGAAAATGGTGTTGCATTTGAATCAAAGAAAAAACATTTTGAAAAAATTTACATTTACGTTTATCGAACGGACGGGACGGTTGGTTGGTCGATTAACGGAATGACGCATTTTGCGTGGAATTCAGCAATGCCATCATAAAACTATAAAAAAAAGAAGAAAAAAACGTTTTAAATATTGCCCAACTTGAAATTTTATTGAGTTTTGCAGAAAACTTATTATTTCTGGAGGTAATAAAAATATTATGACTTTTACCATTAGGGGGTAATTATAGTGTAACATATAAATAAAAATTAAATAAGTACATATTTAAAACATTGGTGGGCAACATACATATTATAATATTCTGCTGTTGTACTCAAACAAGTACAACAGCAGAATAATTTGCTTGAGTTTCTTTGTCAAAATAATAACAACTCAGCAGCAGCAAAAAAAAAAAGAAAGTTAATATTTTTGTAGTTATTGAAATGGTCCATATTTCCACGCCAAATCGGGTGCCTTAAAAGAAAAATTTTTTATCTCCCCATTGTTGTACTAACACTTCGAAAATACCTTCCTAGTAAATTCTGGCATTTTTGATTACTCGTCCAAGGATAATTTTATTTTTAGTTTTTAGTTCATAACTTTCTTAATAATAGTTCCAAGTGTTTTTGATTGATATTTTTGGATTCGAAATTTTGAAATCGTGTTTTGAAAATGAGCATATTCATCGATTTTTTGGATAATGTGTAATTTATATCCAGCCAACAACTCTTAAGCCAGGTCCGGTAGGGAAGTACGCTTTCCATATCTAATTTTTTTTTTTTTTTTAAATTTAAAAAAATAATTTATACATTTTAGATAACGATTTTCGATTTTTTAAATTTTCAAAAATAGAAAAAAGTAATAGATATGAAAGGCCTACTATCGGGCAGGGCTTATACTTATATCTAGCCAACAACTTTAAAGCCAGGTTCGTTAGTAGACCTTCCATAACTCCACATTTTTTTTAATTTTTTATTTTTGAATATTTGAAAAAAAAATTACACATTTTAAATACCGATTTTTTCGATTTTTTTAATTTTCTAAAATCGAAAAAAAAGTAATAGTAATGGAAGCCCACTACCGGGCTGGGCTTTAAAGTTGTTGGGTGGAAAGAAGTTAAAAAAAATCTAATTTGGACCATTTTTAAGAAAGTAATGAACAAAAAACTTAAAAAAGTATCTTTTAAACGAGTAATTAAAACAATGCAAAAATTTACCAGTGGTGCGATTCACTAACTTTTAACGATTCGACAATCGTAATTTTTGCCGACATATATATTCGCTTGCAGTAACGTGATTCTGTAATTTATTTTTAACGATTGTAAACAGCTGTAGTTTTTGTAACACCTCTGTCTACAAAATGTTAAAATAAACGAAAAGCACAAGAGAGAATAAAGAAAAAACAAATGAAATTGTGCTTACTGCCCGTTCACCGATATCGAACGTTAACGTTCGCATAGTAAATAAAATTTAAAACAAAAACAAAATTTAAAAAATTGTTTTTGTTTTAAATGTAATTTTCTATGCGAACGTTAACGTTCGATATCGGCGAACGGGCAGTTAATTTACTGTTTTTATATTTTATTTTGTGAATTTTACATTTAGAATTTTGTTTTTAATCATAATTTCATAATTTTTTTAAATTTTGAATTTTGTTTTTGTTCATATGTATATAACATATGTATGTATGTATGTATGTAAGAAGTCGGGCCTCAGCCACTTTAAACATAAAATACTCTTTATTGATTAAATAAACACAACGTAAATTATTGACGTTAAAATAACGAAAAAAAACTGCTTAAAGTAATAGCTGACTTTAATCGACAGCGAATATCGTTAAAAATGTTACTGAATAGCTAATTCGATAAATTTTCGTTATACATATTTATTTTTTTCACACTCCGATTTTACGTGGAATGCCCCATATACATATTTTAATTCTTTAAGGAGAATAGGAAATGACTGCCAAATACTGGAGTAATTGCCCTTAACTGGCTTCAAGAATATATCAAGTAAAATTCTATAAATTTATTTAAAATTCTGGTGGCTTTCAAATTCCTATAGTGAAAATAACGATAATGCTTGGTGAAATAGCTAAGGTGGCAACACTAGGGCAAAAACTACGACATTAAAACCAATATAGAAATTTGTCTCCGATTACGTCAAAAATTATTTTAAACAAAAATCAAATTGTGGAGCTGAACGTGACGAAATAAATACATTTTTTGTAAATTTGTATTTCATTATACGCAATATAATATCTTCATTAATTTTAATTAAAATAATAAAAAAAAACTTAAATAAAAACACTAATTACATACAAAATAAAAAAGTAAACAAAAACAAAACTTTGACAGAAGACTGACGTAGTTATGCCACCCGTTAATTTCGCCATGCGATAGTGTAAGTTTTTTATTTATAAACTTAAATTACTTTGTTTTCTGCTGTCCACTACTGTTCTATGTAATCTTCTGTTTGTAAGATAAAGCACTTTCAACTAAAGATATAAAACTAAGAGAAACATGTGCGAGTCCCAAAACATCAAAACATATTGCAGTAATGCTGTTTTGCTACAAAAGAACGAACTGTGTTGTTAACTTTGTAAAAATAAAAGCATCAATAAAATTATAGATGCACAGTTTGCTTATTGTTTGCGCTTCGGTTTTTTTTTATTATTCATTAAGGGACGTATGGCATTGTCGATGTTAAAATTGTTGCGTTTAGAAATGCATGGCTCCGGTCAGTTGCATTGCAAATGACGTTTTGGAATTCAGCCTATCTGTCAAAGTTCCAATACTTAGATCAAGTCCAATACTATAAAATCCTATTGCTATCAATTTGCTTTGGGAAATATCGATGATGTATGTTTCGTTTTGTGCTGCCTATCACTGTTCTTTAGTCTCTACTGTTTCGGGGGATAAAGTGCAATAAATCTTAAGTACTAAAAAGTGTTGCAATTGCGACATGACAATTTCTTAATTTTTTTGCTGCCTGCCACTGCCCCATAAACTCTCATGTCTTGTAACACAGGGTCTCCACCTGAGATAAGATATAAGATTTTTATATCAGCAAACATCAAATTCTATCGCAGAGAGTATTTTTATCTTACGTGTGGATTCTCAAATAGTGTTAGTATTAATATTATAATAAGTGTTATGAGACAGTTGTTATAAGAAATCTTATAACTATCTTATAAAATGAGCTGTCAAAAATGCACATACATACACACGTATAAAACAATAATAAGCCACCATTATTAAAAAGTGTAATTTATTAATGCAAATAGTGCCAATCTTGTGAAAAGTGCTTAAAAACATAATTTTAAGCTAAAAAATCAAAAAACTAAAAAAAAGAATAAAAACGATACAAGTTTACTGTACTAGAGTCAGTCGATTATGAAATCTTATAAGATACGTGCAAGGCGAATTCATGTATACGTTGGTGTCGATACTACAACATGTAACAACACCAAAAACACTACAATGTATTTTTTTGTTGCTTTCGTTGATCGATATGTCAAAAACACAAGCAACTTTTGACATTTCTCTCTCTCTAAGTAAGAAAAAAAAGTAGCACAGCTGTGCTTTCAACGCCACCTGGTAAATGAATTCGCCTTGGATACGTGGTTCCCTTGTTTAATATTAAGATAAGCATGACGAAATAAGTTCTCTCACTCTGTCAACGTTCTCTCAGATATTTTCTCAGGTGAAGACCCTGTGTAAGATAAAGTACTGATCTGAGATGTAACGATACAGCTTTTTGCCAATGCGAAACCGATACTCGAACATAATTTCGCCGATATCGATACCGATACGCATATTGAATTTGAATTCAAGTTAAAAGTAACAAAACTCAAGTACTTAGAGTAAATTGTTTATTATACAAAATTACAGTGTAAGAGATTATTACGCCCTAATTCATATTAAAAAAACAGGTTTCAAAATGGTTTATTAAACAAATGTTCATAGAAAATACGTTTCATTAGCCTTTTATTGCCCTTTTTTATTTTTTATTGTATAAGGCCGTTATATTTCAAATGGATATTTATAAGTTTGAAAAAACATAGAAAGAATTACATTTGAATTCATGATAAAATTAAAAAAATATAAAACATTTTGTTTTAAATATTAATAGGATTTTTGTTTAATAAGCAATGTATTCTCTACTTTTGGGGAGATTAATGATTCGCAAGTCCGTTAGATGCGACAGAACTTATTTAAAAACTATAGAACTCTTTAGCCATTTTCTACAAGTTTGGGTATAACGTATCATTTACGGTCGTAAAAAAGCGGATCTGCATCTCTAGAAATATTAGGAGAACTTAGGTAATTCTTAACTTCTTACAAGAAGCTTATCCTCCTCGAATTCTTTTATAATTTTTTCACAATCGCTCCAAACGCCACTTCTTATTGACTTTTCAGAACTTTTACCAATTGTAGGTGTGACCGTCTTTTTAATACTTTCGGAATATACCCCATGTTTAGTAGCTCAATAAAACGTTGTTTCGGTGCGATTGAAGTCAATTGTCTTTGAAATATTCGAGCATTGTATTGTTTCATAATTTTCTAAAGCTTCAAATCCCCGGTATTCGTTACAACAACAAATTTGAAACTTTAATACGAGAAATTAAAAATAGAATATTAAAACAGTTGTTTTGGTGCTGTGAAAATCTTTTATGATCTTTCTCTCTTTAAAGTTTAAACGTAGCAATTTATGTTATTGACAAACTCATTAAGCAAATAAGAAACTGTACTTTCTTAAATGTATGTACCAATACTTCTTGATATTTTCTTATGTACGTCTTTCTCATTTGAAGAGTGGCAATTTTGATTTTTTTTTTAATTCCCATTAAAAAAATAATAGGTAGTATCAACATAGTTGCCAATTCAGCGCTTTAGGCGATAGATTTAGCGCTTTTTAACTGTCAAGAGGCGAATAATTTTCCCTTAGCGCTTTTTTTAAAAAGAGAGCTAAATGAGCGCTTTTCTGTTAACAATTTTTGAAATTATATGTAGATACCCAACATTTTTGAACTGTTATTTGGAAACATTAAAATTAAGGCACATTAAGTTAAAATTTCTAACCGTTTTTCAAATACTTTTGATATATAGTATACTAAAATGTATGTGGTATGCTACTTGGCATAAATCAATTCTATATAATAAGTGTGCCCTCGTTTTAAATCCTTAATCCATCTTGTGTATATCGATCATTCATTAAATGATATCGAGACCTATCATTGGCTCATATCCACAATTTAAGGGTTCGGTAATTGTTGTGCTACTCGTATGAAGCAAATGAACAATGTAAAAGTAAAAATATGTATAAATATTTGTAATTGTTATGCCGCACGTTCTCTTTAAGGAATTTGGATCAAAATATTTTATTTTCGTTTTTCATATACATAGAAGAATAATTTTTATACATAAATTTTAAAGAACTCAAGAATTTTCAAATTGTTTGTTAATTGTTTCTTGGTATTATAAGGCCCTAATCATGTAAAACGCAACGCAACACCAAAGAATAACATTGAATACACAAACAATGTCATAAATATTTTGTAATTTTGTTGTTGCTTTCTACAGAAAGACGACAAAACTATATTAAATACGTGGCGGCGATTTACACAAATAATTCTTGAGATGGCGGTATTAATTTTTCGGCGGTATACTAGATTTTGTAAGTTGTCAGTACTTCATATAACGAATTACAGAGACGCACAAAAAGGATTTAGATAACCAAGACGCATAATTACTTATCAACAATTGTATTTGTATTATCCACAGCAACTTTAAACAATTGATGTCAGTTTGTAAAAACATCAATACGAAAATAAATAAAATAAAAATAAAACACAAATATATGATAAAATAAATAAAATAGGAAAATAAATTTAATTAAAATAAAATACAAAAAGGGAAATTTATGCCTTAAAAGTGAAATGAAAAGTAAAAAAGTGGAATGAAGTTGCTGCTTGTGATATGTTAAGACCATAATAATCCACACAAATTGCTTGGCAAACATGCACTTTGTTTTTGCTTCTGCTTGCCAATAAACAGCACAAACATATTTCGTACAAACATGAATTTTTCATTTTTGTTTTATTTTCAATGAGCGCAGACGACAATTGTGTGTGGCAATTTTACTCGCCATTTGTTTAAAACGGAGAACAAATATAAAAGAAAGAAAAAGAATTTGGAGTAAAGAAAGCTCTAAACAATAAAAATTAGAATTTACGCCTCAAAATGATTTTATTGCTTTTTCTTGTACGTCTTTACTCTGCAAAGTTTTCGCTGAAAATATTAACTTTAGCACTAGACATCACAAAAAGTTTGACAAATATCCAACATGTGTGCAAAATATTAAAAATGTTTAATATGTCTACAAACTGCTGCAAATGTTTGTACGAACAGCAAACACCCCAATTAACAACACAAAATATTTGTACAAACGTAAAATTTTGACATGTTTGCCAGTTTTTATTATGTCCTTTAGTACTTGAAAAAACGACGGAAAGCATAAAAACGTCTGTTTTTTAAATGAGCAATTGAAAAGCGAACTTCCGGGTGACAAAATTTTTAGGCAAATTTACAGTTGAATTGCATACAATGAATTTGCATACAATTTTTCATAGTTCATTTGCGAGGGCCTAAAAATGCACAGTTTGCACAGATGGCGAGACCTTGAGGCGATATCATGAAGATCCTTATACTTTAACTAAATTTACCGAGCAAAAGTAACGTATACCCGTTGTAGTGAAACAGACCAGATTAGAACAGAAACTTATATAAATACTGTTCTTTGGATATAAATAAATATAGTTTGTGCCACACCCACTTTTCCACCGCCACCCACATTTTGCAGGATGTTCTCTATTGATAACCAAGATGCTTGTACCTAGTTCGAAAACATTGGCTCTTGCCGTTTTCCAGAAATACAGAAATCAATAATGTATTTTACGGGTGGTGCCATGCCCAATTCACCAACCCCGTCCCCAATTTGTCAGATGTTGTGTATTGATAACCAAAATGCTTGTACCTTTTGCTTTTTCGTTCTCCAGATATACAGAAAAACAGACAGGCAGACAGACGGACATCGTTAAATCAACTTCGCTGTACATGTATGTATGGATTTGTTAAGGGATCTCTCTACACGGATCTCTCTAGTATTAGTGAAAATGTGTTTGCCTGCATGACAAGCATTTTGACCGTGTACAAAACTTTTTATGTGTAAAAATGCAAAAAAAGTCTAAAAAATAAAAAAAAAACAACTTATACAAGGTAGGTATACTGTCAGTGATGTAGGGATGGGCAAATTGAAAAAATATATCGATATATGACGTATCGATATTTTTTAAGAGTACCAATATTTATTAATTAAAAATATCGATATATCGATGTATCGAACGTATTAATATGAAATTATTACCAAATTTAAAAACTTAAATAGGTATAAATAGGTCAACACATATTTACATATGTACAAACATATTACATGTAATTCCATTCTTACTTTTTATTGTTTCTTTTCATTTCAAATTAAAGGGACAGGCACCTCGATTTCGAACGAAACTTTCATTCGCTTAACTTTTATTTAAATCGAGGGACCGGCAGTAAGTTCTACAATAAAAAAAATTTAAAAAAAAAGTAAAGAATACAAAAAAGTTTTTATTTATTCGCCATATGAATTCTAAAAAAAAAATTTAATTGGTATTATTTAATGTCGGATTATATACTGCGGGTAAACGAAACTTGTGACACAAACTGTGTAAACTGTGCAATATTTTATTTTTAATATATAAGAACATGCTCAAATAAAAAAAAACTACAAAATATTTTTTTTATTATTAACATTCCAACTTTCATGAGTCTATTGCTGCTAATACGCCATAATAAGGGCGATTCTTTGCATAATTCCAGGAACCCTTTCCAGATTATTTTTTCCGCGCTTATTTTGTTGTTGTCTTAATAAACCTAGACAAAACTGAACTGTGTAATCTATGAAAATGTACAATGGAAAAGCGCCGTTATTTTCTTAATATTAGTTAAAAAACATATGATGCAATTCTTAACAAACAACAGTTTTGTAAGCAGTTGAGCAACGGTTAAAATGTTGAATTTTATTATAAAGAGATCTTAACAATTTCGAATTCGATAGTCGTAGATAAATATCAATGTATCGATATACGGGTATTTTTAATACCGGCGATATATATTGATTATCATTTTTTTAAATATCGATATTTTAATATATCGATATTTATTGCCTATCGCTACAGTGATGGGTATAAAAAAACAAAAATATAGTATTTTATGAAAAAAAATTAGAGGCAGTCTTGGTTTCTTGCTCATATCTTAGCCATTTATAGACCGATCAAGCTGAATTTCAATAGCAAACAAGTCCGGTCTATATGTGATGGAAAAGTATATTCAGCTGCTCCCCATCATATCTTGGGTCTTCGGAAAACCAATTCCAACAGGCACACGGAGAGAAGGGTACCGTTAAATCAACTTCGGTCCTCAAAAGGACGCAAAATATTTATACTTTTTGGGGTCTTAGATCAATATTGTAAAAATTACTAATGGAATGACAAACTTTTACCTTCAATGAAGGGTAAGGGTACAATAGGGTACCACGATATTTTTACAACGAGTCGATATGAATATTACGTGTTGCTTTCTTCCAAAAAGTAAAAAAAAAATAAAAAAAATTCAGTTTATAGCCCCTTTTTGATCAAATACGAATTATACTTATATTCTTTAAATATTCATTAATAAAATTTATTTCTTATCAAAAAAAGATTCATTATATTCGAAAGTTGGTAAAAATTTTAACAATAAAAATGGAATTTTATTCTACGATTTTTTTTAAAAATTAAATAGCAAAATAATTAATTTACATTTTATCGTATTAAATTATCTAAAAATTTCAAATCTAGAAATGGCGCATTAAGCAAATTTTAAATTATGTTTTGCAAAAAAAAAACATACCGGAACTAATGACAATTTTTTTTTAAAAATAAAAACAATAAAAATTAAACCATAATGGAATTTTGAACCACGCTTTTATAAAAAAACAGCTTTTTTTATTTCTTATTTATTTTGTTGAAGAGTTTCGTTTTTAAAATATTGATGATCAGATATAAAATACAAAAAAAAAAAATTATAAACGCCGGCTTTATAAATCATTAATAATTTGTTGGTGTGTTAACAACTACAGCAACAACAACAATAGTATAACTTATTAAGCATAAATAATATAAAAGAAACACATGCAAGACAGAAGCTTTCTTGGGATATGATAAGAATTTTAAAATTCAATACGTCTAGAATTCAAAAACTTATGAGTAATAATGAGCTGAAGGCTATTTTTAGCTTTAAACAATGACGAACAAATAAAAAGAAATAAATTTCAGGAAAATTAATAAATGTAAGGAAGAGAAAAAGGGAAATTCCATTATTTTTCAATTTTTTCTGTGGCAATGCGGAAAAATTGCTTAAAGCAATGGACCTACAGGGCCCATTGTAATTATCAAATAGGCTGTAACGGGTTATCCATTTTTCGGTTTCAAAAGTAAAGTTAAATAAAACACACACATGCTATGATTTTGATGAAACTTTTATTTAATTATAACGCTTTGGCCTTTCCATTACGTACGAAATACAACGACATTCAAAGGACCGCCTCTAGATTGGTTGAAGCTTTCGATCCATTCTAGTTAGTTTTGGCCGACTTTCTCACACATTTCAGCCGCTATATCGGCAATAACTTGGCAAATGTTGGTTTTCTAATGCTCCAAGATTAGGAAATTACCCGCGTAGACACGAAGACAAACAAGTCTAACGACGTTAAATCTCAGAGCTTGGTGACCAACGGACGTAGCCAAAACATGAAATTATACGTTCTGGAAACTTCACACACAATAAAGCAAAATTGGGTTGAGTTGTGTGGCTTGTGGCACCGTCTTGCTGAAACCACATCGTCCAGATCATACTCTTAAATTGCAGGCCAAAAAAAAAAGCAGTTATCATACGGTCATAGCGATAATCGACAAATTCGGATTATCCACCAGACTTTTACTTACAGAAGCGATATTTTCGACAGTGCACACATTGCGATGATGCACATGCCTGACCAGATCTGTAACGCTTTCAGTCTTTTTAAATTCCTTTTTTATCCTGCCAATTCCTTGCACAACAAGTCATTTGTGACGACCCCGTAATGCTCGGAAAGTGGCCATGTTTGAACCACCACTTTTTGGCAGTAAGTTTTAACTATTTTCGAGTTCTTCGGCTGTTAAATGATCCATATTCGTAAATGGCAAATCCTTAACTTAATAAATGACTCTTTATATGACAGATATTTAACAGCTGACAGCCTTGCCAGAACGGCGGTTTTGAAACTACTAAATGGATAAAATATATTATCCTTAATTAAACATTGTTGGCAATTTTCTCAATGTATCGACAAACTGCCTGGTACTTAACACCGACATCAACTTATAAGACGGACAAACTGTCCGTTAACGATCCTGGTTTTCGCAATATACCGACAAAAAATATTGTTTTCAGTTGGCATCACCTCTCAAAAAACATCTTTAACTTGGGAGTCAGCTGATTGAATTTATCTGTACGACAAATAAACAGCAAATAAAAAATTAGCAGATGAGTGCCGGTTAGCATGAGACAAATGAGACATTGAGAAAACCAAATTTCTTTAATGTGCAGTTTTTCGTTGGGAAAACAGATAATAGCCTAATGAGAAAACGGCCTTGTATCGTATCCATTGCTACTGTGTTTATATAAAATCCATTAAAAAGCCATTTATATGGAAAATATACAAGTCAAATTTAAACGATCTAATCCTTCTCTTGCGGTCGCTATCACACCAAACCCGTATTACACGAGCATATTTGTGTAGGAGCCTGGTGAAATAATTTTTGGAAAATAATTATAATCAAACTACTAAAAATCGATCCAATATTTCACCTGGCCCCCACACAAGTGTCCTCCTGAGATAAGGGTTCTGTTGTCATATGATCCACTTAATTAGAGACTGGGGGCTAATTCTGAAAGAATTGAATTTATTTTTTCAGTACAGTGAAAACTCAATTAAATGCTTTACAACACTGAAAAAATTATTTCGATTCGTTCAGTATCGACTGAGAGAAATAAAAATTTCATTGTTTTAGTAACGAAAAAGTATTCGATCGCGACCGGAATTAGCCCCTTGGCTTAATTTATATGGACCATATTGTAACAAACCCCTTATCTCGGGAGGACACTTGTATAAGGATCAGTTGAAATAATGGAACGTTTAAGCAGGTTTAAATATTCTGATTAAAATTATTTTTAATATTATTTATATTAAGGAAATACGTGACACAAGTTTGGTCCTTCTATCTCATATTTAATGAACGCTTTTGGGTCTAAACCATTATTTTAGGAAAATTGGAGTTATTCGTCTATAACTCAGTTAATTTTGAACTGATTTTGCTAACAGGATACAGATTAATTCTATTGTTTGTTTTATGCTTTCGCGGTAAAAAAAAAAAACTGAATTTATTGTAAAAAAAAATATTATATATTTGAAAACAGCATATAAAAAACCTCTTAAGTTTTATTATCTTTTCACCTTCGTATTTATTTATTAAACATTTAGGTTTTACACGAAATTGCGGATTATCAGGTTATATAGTTATAAAGTAATATTAATAGCAACAAAATATATTTGAAAAAAAAATAAATATATGAATTTTGTTGTTGGGAATATAACTAAATAAACAAATAACCTGGTTATCAAGCCTTCCGTGAACAACCCAATTAATTAATTGTATATTTGTTTATTATTTCTATTAAGAACAAAGTTTTATTTTTATATAAAAAAAACATCACTATTCATTTGATTGTTTATCATTTAATTTATATATTTTTCTTTTTTTTCTCTGTTACCTTTATCTTTTTATATTTTTTATGTCGGTTCATGTTTTATCAACCTCCACCCCATAAATCCAACAAATTCCCTTCATAACTTTCAAATAAAATAAAAATAAAAAACCTGCAACACCTCCACCAACCACCAACGAAATATGATGGGTTTTAAAAATGGATACTAAATATAAAAAAACTATTAAATTAAATTAAATCCCCTTCACTCACATGATAAATGTCTGAACAACCAAATGAAACAACAAAATCAAATTTCAAAAACAAAAACTGCAGCTGGGACTTTTTAACTATAATCCACAACAGGTTTGTTGCTCAAGTCTTTTGTTTTTTGTTTCTTTCTGCAAATACTCAACTCTACTTCTACTTCTACTACTACAACTTCAACTTACTTGTATACATATTTCTTCTTTCATTTTTTTTTTTTTTTTTCTATTATTTTTCATATTATTAACTTTTGTTTTTTATTAATTTTTTTTCTTATTTCTATTATGGCGTTTTAAGAAAGAAAAAAAATTAAAAGCAAAATTAAACTTAAGCACTCATTAGTTTTGCACTAAAAATAAAATTTGTTTTAAGAAAATCTCTTTCTAAACTGGAGACACACTTTCGCAATTGCACCTTTTGTTTTTGGTTTTATTTAGATTTCATAGTTATAAAATATAAAATATAATTAAAATGCCATTGTTTTGTTTTATTCATTTATTAATGTGTAATATAATACAAAATAATTATAACAAAAAACTATATTAACAACAATAGATTTTTTTTCTAATTTTTTAACTTTTTAACTGAAATAATTTTATTCATTTCTCTTAGTTTTGTTGCAGCAACAATATTTCAAAAATTATAGTGGAAAACTAAAAAGTTTAATATATTAAAAAACTTAATGATAAGAAAGGCGATAAACAAAACACATTCACTTTTTGCCTAAAACTTAAAACCTAATGATGAGGCACACAGTGGGACTGAATGCTAAACAAGATTATTTTTTTGAAATTTTAGGCGTTTATAAATTTAATAAAATCATCAGCTATCGTTTTTATATTTTTGACCACATCTAGATTCCGCCCCAAAAGAACTGCTTCGATTTGGCGGCCAAGAACGAGGTAAATCAATTTTGGATACCTTGTTTTAATGTAAAGTATATTCTAGTGAGAGAGTTCTGCATCGACCATAACATAAAGTAAATGGACAATATTAAATCTTAGACCAATGTTTACATATAACTTGTACGGAAACTCTTTTAAGACAAATTAAAAATTGTTGTCTTCAAATTCCGTACGTATGAGACTACAGCAACAAAGTGAACACATTTATTTCTTACACAATAGAAAAGTTAGGTCTTATTTATAGGTCAGTGAGGTATTTGTCTCTCAGTTTCGATTCTAGTCAGTATTCTATGATCCCGTATATAAGACGGGTGATACAAAATTTCCTAACCAAAGTTGCCAAGTGTTGTTATTATAGAATATAATAGATTTATTTCTAGTCGCATCTTCGGCCAATGGTCGCTTTAAACCAATTGTTGTGAATCAATTGTCTTTGGTGCAGATTCCCTACACAAACAATGTATTAAAGATACGCCATCTGTTGTGAATCCGGCATTCTTAAGTTCTACACCCAATAAAATGATCTACTTTTAGTTCAAGTGAATAATGACTAATAGAAAAGGACTCATGGAGAAAGGAAGTTATTTTAAAGGGTGATGTATAGTCAAGTTACCTCAAAATGATTTTTAATAATTAAAAATATTTCAAAATTAATAGTTTCCAAGCGATGACAAATAAAGAGTAACGTCAAATTTGATTTTTACCAGATTTTAGAAAAGGCCAGAAACTTTCGGTACATAAACTTTAAAAATATTCTGATATTATACCGAGTGAGATACAGAGTATGAAATTTGACTTCGTCTTTATTATATAAATTTTAGTTTTTTTAGCTCAGATGTTTAAATAAAATTAAAACAATTTGGCAACTATAAGCCAGAGTAATAGACATTAAAAAACTATCGCAATAAAAAACATTTCATATAAATAATTATTCTTTATGGATTCATATAACTTAAAGGTGTGAATTTTACCTCACTTCTATGATGAACATCATCATTTATATTTTGTAATGCAGTTTATAAATATTTTTCTTTTTTCGAACCGCCTAAAATGTAAATAATATTTTAGTTTTGCAATAAAAATATTTTGTTTAAACAGACAGACAGAGAGACGGACTGGCAGTCATTACGAATATGTAAATTTCATTTTAACCTTTTACAAAGGAGTGCCTTTTTTAACAGCCCCTATACTCGTATGTATTGATATGGTTTAACAAAAACCAACATTTGTATTAATTTTGCCACATGTTTCTTATTTTCAAAATAATTAACGAAGGTGTTGCCATATTAAAGTTTTTTTATCAAAGCTTACTCTAAGTATTTGGTATAAAATTAAGTGGTGATTTTGCAATACCGAGTTATCCGTATAAGGAAGAACAAGTTAATTTAGTTTTTGTTTCATAAATTGTCAAAGTGGTTTAGTTAATTAATATAAAGTAGATTCCAAACAATTGCAACAAATCAACATTTAAACAATTTACTGTTTTAATAATATAGTACAGTTATTGAAATATTTTATTTAAAAACGATTAATTTTTATTAGAAAATTCATGCTAACGATAAATTTTATTTAGGAAAACAACGCTAACACAAAATTTTCTATAAAAAAATCATGCATACGAACAATTTTCCATAGAAAATTTATGCTTAGGGAACATTTTCTATAGAAAACGTATGCAAATAAAAAGTTTTCTGTAGAAAATTTATTATAACAAAAAATTGCTTATAGAAAGTTTATTCTAACGAAACATTTTTTATAGAAAATTCATTCTTACGATAGTTTTTTATAGAAAATTCATGGTAACATAAAATTTTCTATAGAAAAGTCAATGTAACCTAAATTTTTCTATAGGAAATTCATGCTAACCAAAAATTTGCCATAGAAAATTTATGCTAAGAAAACATTTTCTGTAGAACTTTCATGCTAACGAAAATTTTCTATAGAAAATTCATACTAACATAAAAATATCTATAGAAAATATTTGGTAACGGATAATTTTCAAAAGAAAATCAATGTAATTGATTTATTTATATTATCGATAAGTTTTTTTATCAATCATTGCATGTTGTAAGTTCCTTTCTTCATAAAAAATAATTAATAGAAAATTAAATTTGATGAACTTAAGCCTGGAGGCAAATTACGGCATTCGATATCGATCGAAATTTCCATTTAAACTGTATTGTAATTTTGATCGATATCAAATGACGTAATTTGGCCCCTGATTAAAATATAAAAATTTGGTATAAAAAATTTATTTTACAATAAAATTTCTATATAAAATTCATGTTACCGATTAATTGTTTGTAGAAAATTCATATTATCGATAAATATTTTAAAGAAAATTTCTGAAGAAAATTAATGCTATCAATAAATTTTCTTTAGAGAATTCTTAAGAAACTATATGTTATCGATAAATGTTCTTAAGAAAATTAATGTTATTGATAAGTTTTCTATATCTAGAGAATTTAAGTGTTATTGATAGATCTATTATAGAAAGTTTATGTCATCGATAAATTCTTAGTAGAAAACTTATATTACTGATAATGATAATCATGGAAAAGCCTTGCTATTTACAATTTTTCTAAAGACAATTTATGTTATCGATAAATTTTCGATAGATTATTAATACTACCGATAAGTTTTCTATGGAGAAGTCATGTTATCCCAATTCTTGTTTCTTTAGAAAATTAAGGGTAGTTGATTTTTTTATAGAAAATGTATGCTATCGATATATTTTTTGAGAATATTTATGTTATCTAAAAAAATTTGTGTTAACGATAAATATTTTGTAGAAAATTTATATTATCGATAGATTTCTAATGAAAATATCTATCTAATAAAAAAGCTATCAATAAATTTACTAAAGCGAATTCCTAAGAAAGAAAAATTTTTTTAAGAAAATAAATTTTCTTAAAGAAAATTATGTTATCGATAAATTTTTTTATATATATTTTCAGACATGGAAAACTTTTTTGTATATAATTCATGTTATCGATATATTTTTTATAGAAATTTTATGCCACCGATAAATTCTGTGTAGAAAATTAATATAATTTTCTATGGAAAAGTCATGTTATCGATAAACTTTCTAAGGAAAATTCATATTATCGATCATTTTTCTACAAATTAAAATAATCGACAAATTTTCTATGGAGAAATCTTGTTATTCTAAATTTTTATTAGAAAATTAACGTCATGGTTTTTTGTTTTTGGGAAAATTTATGTTATAGATAGATTTTTTTGGAAAATTTATATAATAGAAAATTTATGTTATCGCTAAATTATCCAAGGACAATTATAATAATCGACAAATTTTCTATAGAGACTTTATGTTATCGATAAATTTTCTGTCGAAAATGTAAGTTATCGTTAATTTCCTTTCGAAGATGAATGTTATCGACAATTTTCTTTCGGAAATTTATGTCAGGGATAAACTTTCTTTCAAAAATTTATGTTATCGATAAAAAAAATTTCGGGAATTTAGGTTATTGATAAATTTTCTATAATCGATCATTTTTACTCCTTTGCAAATTATTGAAATTTTTTTTATAATGACTTAATTCTGCCAACAAAATAGATTTAAAAAAATTTAATTTATCTATTTGTCTAAAAAGTATATTTTAACGCCTTGCTTCTTCTTCTACTTCTTTACAGCATTTTATTAGAATCTTTCAAGCAAATTACCTACAGCAAACATTTGTGTTAAGATTTACAAACTTTGTTTAAAATTGAATAAAATAAATATTTACTCTGGCCCATTGGGGACTAAAATGATCTATCTGTATCTTTTCAGTTAAAAAAAAGCTGAAAAAATCAACTGCAATTTTGCCATCATATAAAGTGCAAACAAATAAATTCATGTCAAATTATTTTCGGTTTAACCACCAAAATAAAAGCGCTCATACAAACAATTTCATCATATAAATCTGTTTTGTTTTCTTTTTTGTTGCTGTTCATTTAGTTCACAAAAGATTGACATAAAATGCATGATTACGAAAATGTAGTTTTAAGATAAAAATTTACGAGTGTTTGTATCTGTACGATATGTAACATTTTGTGTGGAGAATGCTGGCGGAAAGGCTTTACATGTTTCGTGAAATTAACCAAAAGGGTACAAAAATTCGTGCATGTGACAACGCAAAGAAACTTTCTTTATTTATGGGTGAAAGTCTCCGAGATTTATTACTTGTTCAAAAAAAAATTTTTTTTTCATTTATTAGTAAAAAGACAAAAAAAAATTTAAAGACTTAAGTGGTATTAAATTTTAGGTATTTTAAACAAAAGTGTAGGTGTTAAATGCATAATAAGAGGATTTTATTGTTTTATTAAACAAGAGATTTCAACATTTTGAATGGAAATACGTTGTTTCGGTTATATATATGTATATACATATATATACAATATATATATATATATATATATATTTTTTTTTTTTTTTGAATTTGCGTCGCCTCAGTTTCTTTGCAATTATGAGTAAAAACCATGGAATCCTTGATTTTAATTAAAATTTTTATTAAAAGCCTGATAAAATAAACATGTGAGGCATTACTAGGACAATAAAAACAACATTACAACAAAAAAATCTAGGCGAGACTAGACTAAAATGCCAGACCAAAAAATATTTATTTTTTTTTTATATTATTGAGTATTTAATAAAGCCGATTATGTTTTTATTATGTTGAATCACTTTTTTAGTTTCTTTTTAGTTTTTTTAACTGACTGAACTTTTGTTAATTTTTAAGTTCTTAATAAAATAAATTGTTAATGGTAAATTTCACCAAGTTCAGTTATAATTAACTATTACTTTAACTTTCAGTTAACAATATGATAACTGACAGTTATAATAGTAGTTAATTGCAACTGAACGTGGTAAAAATAACCGTTGAAGACAAGGTATAAAAAATTTAAACATGGTTTATGTACGGCATTGCAATTTACATTTTCATTTTTCGGCAGCAACGACGACGTAAATGGAGTGCTTACTGTATGCACCATATTCCTATCAATAAATATTTAAAATATTGGGATAAATAAATTTATAAAATTTTGATTTTGTTATAATAATCCCTATTCCTTTACTTTAATTAAATTAATAAAAAAAAGTTCATTGTTTTCATTAAATTATATAACATTTTCCTATTTTGAAATTAAAAACTTTGAATTATTTTTAAAAAATTTTAAACATTTAATTCAAATCAGTTTGAGAATTTATGAATACATACTAGTGTTTTCCCAAAGGTCGAAATTCGACCATAACTTATTTTGTAAATATGAAGAAGACATTTTTTTATATATGTATCATAAATTACAAAAGGGCGTAACAACACTGTATTTTTTTACAAGAGAAACAAAAAAATTTACAAAATCAATAAAAACAAGGTGTAGTTAGTTGGCTTTTGAATTTCTTTAATAAAGTTGACATTTTTTATCGCGGGGGTCTAAATTGTTTTGTTAACATGTAGCTCAATAAAACATGCATTTTAGGTGACGATATGAATTTACATGTTTCGAGCACTTATTTTTACGTCTTAGTCAATCAATTTGAACTAACCTCCGTTTCACATGTCCTCTTTCACGTGAGTCCGTTTATGTTAAATTTAATTTTGTAAGTTCAATATAAAAGATATCAAAAAGTACCAACTGAAAATTAAAAAAATATCAAAAAGTCTCCTCCTAAAGATTCTCATCATTGCTTCTTTAATTTTATATTTTTTTTTTTTGCATAATATTGACAAAAATTGATCAAAGTACCGGATTTTCATACAAAATCCGTTTCATAAACCCTTTATTGACATGCTATATTTTTTATAACTTAGGCCGTTAATCTTTAAAGGTCCAATATAAAAATAATTCAAAAAGTACCAGAGGAAGGACAAAAAAGTACCAACAAAAAAGTACCAACATTTGTCATCTTTTGGGTACTCTCAGGACCCTGCACCTTTAATGTAATTAATATAGAAAATTCAAAAATTACCAAGTAAAAAAGAGAAATTTAATTTCCCGTATATCCCCATTTTGATACTCTTTCCCCCTATTGAGGTTCGGTTGTTCCTTACTCTTTTGGCTTTGCCGACTTATATAGTCGAAATATTCTAAAATCGGTTTCTGAAAAATGTCGAATAATCGATCACCCTATTTTTTTATTTGTTTAATTGTCCTGTAGAAAATGTTACTATTGACACATTCATCAGTACTAGTGACTTATTATACCCCAGACAATGTTAGTTACTATAGACATTTAACATGCGCGGGGCATTGGAAATCTACTACTGACGTTGGTATTATTGACTAGGTAGTGCTTTTGGGACCATATGTAGGTATTGCAACCAGAGATTCACTGGTACATTTTAGTAAATCTAGTCTACACTTTGGTACTTTTTTAAAGTAGATGTCGAAATAAAAATTGCAAATTTGAAAACATTTAATAATTTTATTCAAAGAAATACAAATACGAATTGATAACAAATTTTTTTTCATATAACACTTCGATGACAATGTCGCCAAAAAGTCACTAAACTGGTGACTTGTGGTTTGCATATGTGTTATGAGCAAATTTGAACGCTTATAACTTAATCAAATATATACTGTGTACTTCTGTAAGCAAATACCTATAAAATTGTGTAACTTTTGTTCTTGCCATTGGGAAAACAGAGGAGGAAAGTGTTCTTGACTGTTTTGCTATTGCCGATTTATATATTTGAAATAAGAAGTATTAAACCATTTACGAAAATTGCTTCATAATATTAATAATTATGCATTAATTAACTTTTTCCAAACTTAAAATCTTATAATTACCTAATTTTCTTCAGACCTCCTCTTAATACCCTCTTACAAAAATTCAAGTTCAAACCAGATTTTAAATGGATATTTGTAAAGTAATTTGAGATTAAAAAAGCAGACGTTCACAAAAATGTAAACCTTTTTTTTTTCAAATTAATGGCGTCTGTTTGGTTTGCTTGATTAATTTTTTCATTAGATAAATTTTTTTTTTTATTTTGTTTGCTGTTTTTGTGTTCTTCATATGGCTTAAGTTTTAATTGAATTTGCAAATATATTATGGGTTTTTTTATTATTAAATATTTTTTTTTTAATAAAAAAAGTTACACTTGATTGCTAGTTAAGCAAATTCATTAAATAATAAGTATTAATGTGATTTTTTTTCTTTCTTCATAAACTTAATTTTAAAGTGTGATAATTTATTAACCATTTATAAAAAAACGTGTAGAAGTTTGGAGAGAGAAAAGTTAAGAATCCCAATAAATTGCGCAGTAATTTTTTAACAACAAAAAAAAAAGATGTAGAAAAAAAATATGTAATTTGAAATACTGTTAATGCTAAATTATTATAATTATTATTTTTATTACAAAAACCTTCCCATTAACACAAATATTTAAACAGTTAACAATTGTTAAATTCAAATTGTTTCCATAATATATTCAAATTAATGTTGAAATTTGAAATTTTTTAAATAAGGAAATCAAGTAAACAGCCTCTTTTTAACATAATTATAAAGTTAATGCGGAATTGATTAATCTTCAAAACTATTCATAAGCGTTTGTTTTTAAAATATATTATATAAAAATATAAAAAAATTAACGTAACCGATAAATTTTTTACAGAAATATTACACAATCGATAAAGTCTCTACAAGCAATTTTGTAATCGACCACTATTTCTCTATATAAAACTAAACTCAGTGATATCTAAACAAGTAAAGTTATTGAAAAATTTCACACAAAGAAATATTAAAGAAATGTATAACTTTTCTAAAGAAATTTTAAACTTTTCTGTAGAATATTTAAGTAATCAATAAAATTTCCATAGAAAATTCAAATTATCCATAAACTTTCAATAGAAAGTTCAAGTTATCGAAAAATTTTTAAGAAAACTTATGTGAAAGATAAATTGCTATAGAAAATTCAAGTCGTAGATAAATTTTCTTTAGAAAATTCAAGTCATCTATAAATTGTTAATAGAGAATCAAAGCTATCGACAAACTCGATCGATTAATTTTATAAAGAAAAAAAATAAAAAAATTTCAAGTATTCGATAAGTTTTAAATAGAACATTTTAGTTGTCGATAAATTTTCTATTGAAAATTTAAGTTTTTGATAATTTTTCTAGAAAAAATTTTCGGTTTTTGATAAATTTTCTACATAAAATTTAAGATTTTTGATAAATTTTCTATAGAAAAATCAAGTTTTTGATAAAATTTCTGAAGTTTTTTATAAACTTTCTATATATATAAGTTTTCTATAAAATATTTTTGTTGTCGATAAAGTTTCTATAGAAAATAATGGTTTTAAACATTAAAGCTATCGATATATTTTCTATTGAAAATTTAGGTATTTGTTATATCTTCTATAAAAAATTTAGGCAGTAATCAATAATTTTTTAATAGAAAATTTATGTTTCTGATAAATTTTCTGTAATTAGTTCAAATTTTTTGAAATAAAATTAATGTTATCGATGAACTTTCTAAAAAAATATAAAAGTTTTCGATAAATTTTAAATAAAAAATTTAAATCATCGATAAATTTTCAAAAAAAAAATCGAAAATTTAGATTATCGATATATTTTCTATAGAAAATTAAATTAATTGATCATTTTTCAATTTATACAAATTTATGTTTTTGGTAAATTTTCTGTAATAAAGTTTAATTTGTTAATAAAAAAAAAAATGTTTTCGATTAATTTTCTTAAAAAAAATTAGAATTATCGATAACATTTTTTAGACACATTTTCTATATAAAATTTAAGTCATCGATAAATTTTCCAAAATAAATTTAAGTTATCGATAAATTTTCAATAAAAAATATAAGTTATCGATAAGGTTTCAAGAAAAAATTTTAGTTAACGATAAATTTTCTACAGAAAAAATTTAAGTAACTGATATATTTTCTATAGAAAATTCAGATTATCGTAAATTTTTTTAATAGCAAATTTAAGAGTTTGAATGGCTTTCTTTAAAAAATTCAACTTATCGATTAATTCTCCATAAAAAATAAATGTTATTGAATAATTTTCGATTAAACATGAAATAAGTTGATGAATATTCTAATCAAAATTAAAGTTATCGATAACTTTATTAAACAAAACTTAAGTTATTAATAAATATTCTGTAATAAAGTAAAGTTATCGATATAGAAAATTCAAGTTGTTTTCAATAAAAATTCATAATTTATAAAACTTTCTAAAGGAAAAAACAAATTTTCTATATTAAATTGAAGTTTTATCGATAAGCTATCGAAGTTATAATTATCGAAGATGCTTTAAACAACTGTTCAAACTGAAAAACACTTTTTACTTTAAAAAAAAAAATACTTTAAATAATCATTAGAATAAATCGTCCACTAATTTATCTAGAATGTAAATAGATTTTAATCTTCATTATCACCTTCATGTTTTTTAATCAGCATTAAACACTTCTAAAAGAGCAACACAAACAAAATTTCCCCCAATTTTAACTAATTTTAATTTTCAAATTATCTTTTTTCTATTTGCAGGCCTACAAGCGTCAATCCAATTCAGTGAAAATTGCCAAAATCACTGCATTCACTATAATTGTGTCCTCATTTATATTGGGTGCCTTCATATTGGCCTCTTCGTATTTGCAAGCCAAGGCATCATGCGATCAAGTGCAGGCACTTGATTCAGTATTGGAAAAAGAATTGATGTTGGAAACCTTGCAACAAGTCAATAAGGTGAGTTATGAAATCCAAATTTTTAAAGGTCTCGGTCAATTTAGAAAGATACAAATAAAAATTAATTTAATTGTGTTAATTTGATTTTCACACAAATACACCAAGAAATGATAAACACAATTTGCTTTATCCACTTTATACTTATTTAGTTAAATATTAATTTTAAAAAATTAGTGTTAAATCTTGTGCCTAGTACGGACTAGTATTTCAGTTGTTTTAGAAAATCAAACCTTGTTTAGAAACAATAGCAATAAACTGCATATATACAAAAATAATCATGAAGGTTCATCTTGTTTTTTTTTTTTTTTTGCTAAATTATTTGTATGAGAAACAATAAAAAGTAAATTTATCTACAAAACAATAGTTTTAGACATGCAAAATAAAACCAATGGATGGATGGATGGACAAAAAGACGGACAGATGCAGTACAGCAAAACAATAAAATGCAAGCCAAAACAATAATAACATGTACTTCCATATAAATTGCTAAATAATGATGGCTGGTTATATCTAAAAAATCTAAAAATCTTCCATAATTTTTATTTTTTTCTGCCGGTCATTGCACACGCGAAGTTGTGTGTTGTTTTCAGTTTTACACCAATACGAAAACATTTTCTATTAATCAAACAAATTTCAAATTTTTTTCGAAGCAATCAGCAGATGTCTCTCTGTAATTAACGGATATTATTAGTCTATTGTGTATATTTTTGTTGAGTAAATGACATGAAATTAATTTCAAGCTTTATTAGCTTTTTGCCGATGTTTTTTTTTTTTTACAATTAACGTTTTTTTCCGATTGATCTCAAATATTACTAAATAATGCTTAATGGAAGTTTTTGTACAGTCCAATAGACCAGAAAATTATTGTGGACTTTAGAGTGTTTTTTAAGGTAAAAGGGCTAATGACTGCAAATAAAAAAACACCTGATTCGTGATAGAAAAAAAAAAACAAAACATTACTTTAATAAACTCCACCTCACCTTTTGAAATGATAATTACTAAAAAATATTTCTTTGAAATTGAAAAAGCTTTTTGTACAAAATTCATCTTTAGACAATGTTTCTATAAAAAACACAGTCATCGTTTTATTTTCTTTACAAAAAATTCAAATTATTGAAAAATATTCATTGATATTCGGTTGTTGATTAGAATGTCTAATAAATATTAAAGTTATCAAAAAAATTGTGCAAAATTATACATATACATATATGTACATACTTATATACGAATTTTTTAGAGAAAATTTTGGCTATTAATAACTATTCTTTAAAATACTTCAAAGATGAAATGTATCTTTGCAATAACTTTAAAAAAAATCATGTTATCGATAAATGTTTTATAGCAAATTTATATTATCGATAAATTATGAATGCTATCGATAAATTTACTTAAGAAAGTTAATGTTTTCGATAAATTTTTTGTAGAACATTAATGTTATCGATACATTTTTTGGAAAACATTAGCATATGTTATAAATTTTTCTAATATTTTATAAAAAAAAAATGATCCAAAAATTAAGACTATCGACTAACTTCTTCATAGAAAATGAATATTATCGATAATTTATATATTTGAAATTTTCAAAAAAATTCATGTTTCCGTTTCATGTTATCGATAAATTTTCTACAGACAATTTATATTATCGATAATTTTTCTTTAGAAAACAAACGTTATCGATAATTTTTCTATAGAAAATTAATGTTATCTAAAAATTTTCTATGAAAGATTATCAATAACTTTTCTATGAAAAATTAAGATTATCAATAACTTTTCTATGAAAAATTAAGATTATCAAGAACTTTTCAATGAAAAATTAAGATGATCAATAACTTTTTTAAAGAAAATTAATGTTATCGATAAATTTCCTACAGAAAATTAATGCTATCGGTAAATTTCCTATAGAAAATTAATGTGTTCGATCAATTTTATGTAGAAAATCAATGTAATCGATAACTTTTTTATAGAAAATTAGTGTTATCGATAAATTGTCTATAGAAAACAAATGTTATCGATAAATTTTGTATAGAAAATGAATTTTAACGAAGAAAATAATGCTAACCAAAAACGTTCTATGGAAAATTAATATTATTGATAACTCTTCCATACAAAGGTAATGTTTCTATATTCAACATTTTTCATTTTTTTTCGAATTTATTCCATGAGTTAAATTTCAGTTATGTATTTTATAAAGATTTTTGTAATAGCTCTATTCCTTAAATTTTATTTTAGAAATTACTTTATACACTACCAGACTATTATATTGTATTTTCTTGTTACATTTTACCTTAGCTTTCCGTTGGATAGCAATGAAGTATATTTATGTACAGAAAAAAAATGAAAAATGTTGAATATAATAAAGTTGCTTATGAAAAAGAAATAATTCCCAATATCTATTTGGTAATGTTTCTATGTATTTTAACAAATGTTCTATAGAAATTTTCAAAAAAGTTCATGTTTCTGATAAAATTTCTGAAAAACTTCATGTTATCGATAAATTATCTACGGAAAACAATTGATAACATTTCTGAAAAAAGTTCATGTTATCGATAAACTATCTACGGAAAACAATAGATAATGAAAAATTGTTTATAGAAAACTAATTTTATTGACAAATTTTCTATAAAAAATTTATGTTTTCCGAAAAATGTCTATGGAAAATTAAGATTATCGATAAGCTTTCTATAGAAAACTAATGTTGTCGATAAATTTTCTATAGAAAATTTGTATTATTGAAAAATTGTCTGCAGAAAATTTATGTTATTAATAAATTGTCTGCAGAAAATTTATGTTATTAATAAATTTTCTATAGAATATTCATGTTATCGATATATTTATAATATAAAATTCATGTTATCGATAAATTTTTAAAAAAATTATGATATCGATAAATTTTCTATAAAAAATTTATATCATTGAAAAATTGTCTGCAGAAAATTTATGTTATTGATAAATTTTCTATAGAATATTCATGTTACCGATATATTTATAATATAAAATCAAGTTATTGATAATTTTCTAAAAAAAAATCATGATATCGATAAATTTTCTATATAAAATTTATAATATTGAAAAATTGTCTGCAGAAAATTTATGCTATTGATAAATTTTCTATAGAATATTTATGTCATCGATTTATTTATAATAGAAAATTCATGTTATATAGATAATAGGTATATGCTATCAATAAATTTTCTATAGAAGATACAGGTTATCAATACAAATTTCTGTAGAAAATTGTCATTATCGATAAATTTCCTTTAAAATATTCCATTTTTCGAGGAAACGAAATGTGATCTGTTTTTGTATCTATTTTTATAACAATGTCCTCTTCTAACTATGATTTTTTTTATATGGTTATGAAGTAGTTTTACTATGCCTAGTTATCTTACTCTTACAAAATATTTGTTGAAATCGTAACAAAATTGTTGCATCTTACATAGAGAAAAGATTAATATTTTTTGTAATATATTCGTAAGATCTTTTTAAATTTATTATATAAAAGTAAAAGTATAAAAATATTATTATGTCAACAAACTCCCACGGATTATTCCAATATGGATGTTTATTTTACTATTTCTTTTCTCAAAAGCTTTTGCAGCCTAAAAAAGATTCCATTACAAAACTATATGAATATGTTGCAAACCTAAAAACATTTCAAAACCCAACAACAATGAAATCAATGAAGTAAATTTCCATAAATTATTTCCAACTGACTTCACAATAACAATAATCAAAAACTGAAATTGAATTAAATCGAAAAACAACAGAAAACTCAAATAAAAGAAATGTGAATATGAAAATAATAGATTGATACAGATTTCAAATGCAAAAAATTATTGAAAGAAAAATATTGCAATTGCAAATAAAAAAATCATTGCAAAACAATAAATATTTTTTTTTTTGCAATTTATGCAAATTTTTTTGTTACAAACAATCATTTAAATGAGGAGTTTGTAAAGCAAATTCAAAATTGAACATGTTAAATTGAAAAAGTAAATGTTTAAAACAATAACACAATAAAGTGAAAGCAGTATTATTTGTTAATAAAGTTCAACCAGTGGAATAAAAATGTTGAGAAAAATAAAACGAAATAAAATTGAAATTACATTTTTAAACGTCTTTTACACTTCGGATAGGGAGACACTGATTACGAATGATTTTTAAAATGCATCTCTAACAAATGCCAAAGTTTAGCCAAGTTACCTTGTTATGAATAATCAACTGCAACAACAATCTCTTCTCTATATAAGACAAGTTGTTTATAATGAAATAAATGAAAAAAAATATTTTCCAGCTGTAAGATGGCTTAAGATTTTATTTGAAATCAACTGCAGCTTTAACTACCAAAAAGTCAAATTATAAAAAACAAACTGCAATTTCTTAAAATTTTGTTAAGTTTGTCTCTTTGGTGGTAAACACTGGTGCATGGCACCATTTATTTGTTCATTATGGTTGTTTATTTTATAAACACACTGACTGACTGGTATTTGCTGCGTTGTTGCCGCTATTGAGCATGATGACGATAATATTGTACAAAAGCTTAAGTAAATCACACAAAAATATGTATATTAAGAAAACAAGCTTAAAAACCATTAACTTTTAAACAAAATAAATACACTTTAATTTACACATTTTCCAATGTATTTGCACGTACAGGTACAAAAAAAAAACACACACACACACAAACGCACAAGCATTTTTTTGTAAAATGCGGTTATTTTAAACAACAAGTTTCTCTCTTAAGTATTTCTTTCGTTTTATTTAGGGTTTTAATGATGAATTGTGCACAGTGGTTCTGTGAATTTTAAAATTAGAGTTTTTAGTATGTTTTATATATAAAATACAAGAAAAAATGATCGGAATAAAATTTATCAAAAACACAAAATTTTTAATAAATATTTAGTCAAAAAAAAAATAGAAAAACATTTTTTTCGCAGAACATTTTTTATATCCATACAAAATTGATCGGTTACATGAGTTTTCTATTAAATTTAATCGATTTCATGAATTTTATACAAAAAGATGATCGATTACTTGAATTCTCTATAGGAACGTTATCGATTACATGCATTTTCTATAGGAAATTTAACAATTTTATGAATTTTCTAAAGCAAATTTATTGATTTTATGAATTAATCAGTAAATTTATAGATTTTAAAAATTTTATGGATAAATTTATTGACAAAATGAATATTCTATTTGAATGAATATTCGATAAAAGAAAAGAAATCATAATAGATTTTTTTATCACATTTCCAGTTACATCAATTTTTTAAAAATAACTTATCGATTTCACTAATTGGTAGGGTAAATTTGTCGATTGCTTCTATTTCTAAAGAAAATTTCTTGTTTAAATATATTAAGAACTTATATATTTCAAAACTGTTCCTTAGCAAATTTATCGATTACACAAACTTATCGATTGCATGGATTTCCTACAGAAAAATTATTCATTATCAAGTTTTTAATAGAAAATTTATCGATTGCAATAAATTATCTACAGAAAACTTATTGATTTCATGAATTTTTTATAAAAAGTTTATCGATTGCCTGCATTTTTATTAAAGTTTTTCGATATCAAAAATTTTCTTTGGAAAATTTATAATTACACAAATTTTTCGATTTCATGAATATCTTACTGAAATATTATCGAGAACACAAATTTTAAATAGAAAAGTCATCGATTGCAATGAATTTTCAATAACAAGCATTTTCTATAGAAAATTTATAAACTTTCTAAAAGAAATTTATCGATTATATAAATTTTGTAAAAAAAATTTATCGATGAATTGAATTTTTTATAAAAAATTATCGATTTCATTAATTTGTTACACAGAATTTTTCGATTTCAAAAATTTTCTTTAAAAAAATTTATCGATATCTATGTAGGAAAATAAAAATGATCGAGTGCACAAGTTTTTTAAAGCAAAGTTATCGATTACAAGAAATTTTTTATAGGAAATTTATCGATTACATGAATTTAAAAAAACCATGTATATCGATTATAGGAATTTTTATTTTAAAGACTTGAGTTTTTTTAAAAAACTTAAATTTTCTACAGAGCTTTTATGGATTGCTCAAATTTTTAGAGATTAGTTATCAATTTTCCATTAACAATTTATTAAAACTGGTTAAAGTACCTTCTACAGAAAATTTGTTGATAATTTTATTTATTATAGAAAATTAATTAGTAAAGTTGTCTATGTCTGGGTTCACACTACAAAAGTTTTCTTTCAGAAAGTTTTAGGTTATCTTTAACAGGGGAAGAAAACACAAAGACTTTCTGACAAAAAAAGCTTTTATAGTGTAAACCCAGACTAAAGAAAATTTATTTTGTTAATAATACCGCTTTAATTATTATCGATTTCTTAAATTATCTCTAGAAAACTTATCAATTAATAATAAAACTCAAATATTCCTTAAAACAATTTTTCGGTTACTTTAATTTAGCTTGGAGTACTTATCGATTTTAAAAAAATTATCAATTACTTAATTTTTTTGTACAAAAACTATTGTTTACTTAAGAACTTTATCATTCACCTAAACTATCTTTAAAAAATATTCTCAAGAAAATTAATCGATAACTTGAATTATATAAAAAAAAATGTATTGAGAACTTAAATTTAACAATGTATGGTCTGAATTTTCTCCAATATTTTTACAATTTATAAAAATATTTGTAAAGCATAAAAAAGTGTTTTTTCTATTTTTTGTTATAAAAATTATAAAAATCAACCCATTGTGCACATACTATAATAAACAATAGTTTGTCGTTTTGTCTCTCTGTCTATAAATACTTGTTGGATTGTTTGTCCATTGGCAGTCACTTAAGCATTTGTACCATATACCTTTACATGTATGTATATATTGTTTATATACGTATGTATATATTTCTTTAAAAGCACATATATACATGATAAATGTAGATACTGTCTATCTGTCAGCCTGTCTGACGCTACGAAAAAAATTGTATAAAAACCTTTTAAAAAATTATTATTTTAAAACAGTTGTATGTTTGTATGTATTTGTTTTCAAAATTATGTAATAAACAATTTTTGTTATTTTTAAAACTCTTTAAGTTTAATTTTACATATGTATGTATAAAACTGGCAGACAGCCATAGAAGACGCACATTTGTTTGAAAATTAACATTTTATAAAAAAAAGTCTTTATATTTTTTTTCTTTTGTATTTTTTGTTTTTTATTGTTATTTCTTTTTTCGGTATTTTTTCTTTATCTATTACTTAATAGTAATAAAAGATACTTTTCGTCTACTTTGCTACCTGAATTTTTTTATTTTTTTATTCTCCTTAAAAACTTTAAATAAATTGTGTTCAAGTAGTAGAGATTTTTTTCTACAAACTCATAAAAATTAAAACAACTTAAAAATTTACTATGAGATTATATTAGAATTTATTTTGGTTTGTGCTTATCTTTAATTCTATCGCTTAATTGAATGATTTTTACGATAATTATATAAAACGTTTTTAGAAAAGCTAAAAAAAAAACAATTAAAATAATTTCAAGCATAAAAATAATTAATTTCTAAATTTGACAGACAAATTGTTGCAAATACAAATTTATATGAACAGAATATTAATTAAAGTAAGAAGATTTTAGTTTGAGTAATTAATTAAGTTGTTAAAAAAGGAGACGATTAAATTTTAATTGTTTTAATGAATAAACAGCTTAAACTTTGTCCGATTTTGTTTCAGTTTATTATATTATTAACGTTGAATCTTTATAAACATTTACTAAATGTATATAAACGTTTTGTTAAATATTAATACCATTAAAAAAAAATTTTTTACCTATTTTTGTAAATGATTATTCAATTTTAACAACCCGATTTAAAGAATACATATAACTAAACACTAAACAAAATGTTTCAAATATTTTCCAACATGTTCTTAAACATTGCAGCAATTTTTTACCATTTTTCACATATTTAATAGAGTATTCTATAAACTTTTGCCAAAATGTTGCTAACCGCTTAACAAAATATTTTTATAAATTTAATAAATTTTTTTTAATATTTAACACATGTTCTTTAACAGTTTACAAACTTTTTACAAAATTGTTTTGAACATTTAAACAATTTCAACAAAATGTTTCTAAGCATTTAAAACAATTTTAACAAAATGTTTCTAAGCATTTAACAAAATGTTTCGAACCAGTTAACAAAATAATTCCAACCAGTTAACAAAATTTTTCTAAACAATTAACAAAATGTTACTAAGCATTTAACAAAATTTTTTCCGAAATTTAACAAAATGTTCTTAAACATTTAACAAAATGTTCTTAAACATTAAACGGAGTGCTGATAGGCTTTTGCCAAAATGTTCCTTAACACTTAACCAAATAGGTTAGCCCCAGTAGGTTAGCTGATAGTGAGCCAGACTATCAGTGCGGGGGTTGCGGGTTCGATTTCCCCCAGAGACTCTGGTCTCCTGCAGACAAGAAGCAAAGAGCTTTGCGGGATTAGCATAGGAGAAAAAAAATAAAAATTAATTTGTTAAACATTTAACAAAACTATTCTGAATATCAGGCAGAATGATCCTTAACGATTAACAAAATTATCTTAACGATTCCTTTTATTTTCTAAAATTTTTCTAGACATTTAGAAAAATGTACCTGAATATCCAACAAAATATGGTTAAACGTTTTACAAAATGGTCCTCAAACACTTCACAAAATGTTTTTTAACATTTTTCCAAAATGTTCCTAATTATTTTACTAAACAATCTTAAACACTCAACATCATTGCCTCAATATTTAACAAAATTTGTTAAACAAACACAAAAATATTTTGAAACCTTTTAAACGATGTTAAAGCAGTTTCCTGTCTTACAAATATATTCCAAATTGGTTGATTTTTTTAAATTGTCTTACAAATTAAACACTAATTTACAGGTCTTCTTAGACCTAGTGCTAAGTGATTTCTAAATTACTCTTGTTTCTGTTTTCATTTCTTTCTCCAGTGATTTGTTCTGCTTCTCTACATATTCTTGCGGTCGTATTTTTGTTTTTGTTAACACTCAGGTACTAATTTTTCTTGTATTCTCCGGGGTTATATTTACTTAAGTATTTGCTTCGTGTTCTGTTTTACAAATGTAAAAAATGTAGGTCTTTATGTTTGTAAGTGACCTATAAAAATTGTTCCCTTTACTTGTACTTAAAACCTGTTTCAACTTATCTTGAATAATGAAAGAAAAAAAATTACTGGTTTTACTTTGTGGTCTATATAATTCTTATATTAAAAGACCAGCCTGTTAAAGATTTCTGAAGCTGGTTTTAATAATATCATTAAGGAAAAGTGAGTCATGTTGTGATTGAATTATTTCGCCAATATGGACATTTATTTAAAATGAATTCAGGGAAATGAAAGTTTAAGACAAAACAAATAAACAAATGCAAGAAAATATAAACGGATGTTTAAGATATTTTAATTGAAAAAGGTCAGTTAATTTCAAAACATGCGAATAGGTGGTTTAGAACAACGAGAAGTTTATAAACAGTGCTGCTAAAAAATTTGGTTTATACACAAGTTAATTGTTGATAGAGTTGTACTCTATTTATATTACGAAAACCATTCGAAATGTTTCTAGCAACATTATTATTTTCCGTGCGAAACAAGTGCAGCTCATATTATTTCGCACGGAATTTTAAGCAGCAGCTAATCATTTGTTTAAAACAAGCGTTTCACAACGAAAAATGTACAAAAGTGCTAAAATTAATTATATGCTAGTTATTCGTCGTTATTATGCCTTATACGACAAATTTATTCAGCTAATTTTTACTGAAAACTTCGTCGTGTTGGGCGAAATTCGTCGTTCGTCCCAGTTGTGTTCCTAGCATTGCTTAGAATTCCGTGCGAAATGGTATGAGCTGCACTTGTTTCGCACGGAAAACAAAAATGTTGCTAGAAACATTGTGCATATTTTTCGCAATATAAACAGAGTAAAAATCTATCAACATGTTATCGTTTGTTTTTAAATTGAGTTTAGCAGCATTTCGCACGAAATACTGAACAGAGTAAAAAGGCTTTAAGGTGTAAAACATGGTGCTAGAAATATTTTTTGCATTTTCTTATAGTTAGCTACTCAATAACTAAGTTATCGAATTGCTGTCATCATATCTTTATATAATTTTTCCGCAACATGTTGGCAGCAATATTTTGAAACATTTTTTATTAGTTTTTTTATACAATTTTATTTTGTAATTTTAACAATCATTTGCTTTTTAGGACTTACCTTTATTATTAAAAAGAAAATGTATAGTCTACCCTAAAAGGCGGAAATCTTTAACAAAATTTCTATCCAATTTAAATTTTATGGTTAAATAATTTCTCAAACCACCATATTTACTAAAAACGAACCTCAAACATTTATTACTTGTTGTGTTATGCAATTCACTTAATAATTTTTGCAGCAAAGCAACACAAAATTGCAACTAAATTACTTACTACTAGTAGAAGCAAAATTGTATTTACCCGACGTCAAAAGGGTCATTTCCTCTACTACAATATTTTTGTTCAAACAATTTTGTTAACAAAACAGCTTCTTCTTTTTTTACAACAAAATAAGACAAATCGTGGTTTATTATACATCTTCTCATCATTAGCGTTTGTTTTTCTTGTGAAAAGGAAAAACAAGTTTTCCAATGTTTAAGCCGACGCTTTGTTGCTTATTTTGTTGCTACAAGCAGTTGCTAACAATTTTTGGTATATTATTTATGCCAAAAAGGAAAAAAAATTTATAAAAAGTTGTTTTTATTTTTTGTGATAGCTGGCTGCTTTTTTAGCTTTGGTTGGTTACTTAAAGTTTATTGACTTTTTTTAAAGCTCGATTGGTTAACCTAAAAAATTGTTGAAAATAATAATAGAAAACCAAAATATTCAAAAATTTTGTTGTGTAATAAAGTTCGAAAAGATGATGTTAGTTTTTTACATTTTATTATTAACAGACATTTTAGAAATGCGCCCATATGAGAAAAGAAATAATTTCAATAATTCAACATGTTGCTGGCAAAACATGTACATAATTAAGTATTCAATTATAATTTAAGCAACTTTTTTGAAATTGTTAAAGTTGTAGCTCTTCGAAAAATATATTTTAAGTTTCTTTAGAAAAGACTTTAAGTCTTTAACGATACATACATATCGAGCCGTAACCGCAAAAAAGGCTCAAGCGACAAAAACAAAATTTTACAAGAGAAGGTTTTTTTATTATATTTCATAAAAATTGAAAATGTTGTCGTTTAAGCTTTTTTTGCGGTTATGGCTCGATATGTATGTATGGATGTATATTGCAAAAATATGTTGCCAGCGTAAAATATTTATTACAAGAAGTGCAATGTTCCTTAAATTATTGCTTATTACGTCAAATTCACACGGGACATTTTCGACGTCTTTTTTTGTTTGTAGTCAAACGGTGTACAGAAGAAAGACTGTGTTTTTCAAGTCGTTTTCTGTCTATTACCTGATTTTTCTTTGGATCAAACTATATTAATTTTGCATCTTTCATAAAATAAATATTTCAGCAAAATTTAATTAACTGTTAATTAAATTGCACGATTTAATATCAAAAACACCAGTTTTTTAAGGTCTTCTGAAACTCGTGCTCTTTGGTTGCGATCTGCGATAGTTTCTTACAAATATTCTATTTTCCTTCAGCATACTTTTGCAATTTGAAGTCGTACACAGAAAAAATTATTAAATTTCTTCAATCACCAAATTTAATCAAAATTCATAATATCAAGCAACCAAGTTGTTGATTTTGCTTCTATTACCAAAAAGATTACTAAAAACTTTAAAATTTTTAAAAAATATTTTCAATAAATCATATTTTTAATTTTAATTAAAAAAGTGATCAAAAAACTTTGCCATTTCAAACAATGTGTTAATTTATTTAAATAAATATTGACAATTCCCAACAACAATTCTACATGTTTCAAATATTTTATTTTAAACGAAAAAAGTCAATTAAGATTTTTTGTTATTGAATTAAAATTTTAATTTAAATTTTATTTCAAAACAACTAAAATGTTAATTAAATTAAAATCAAATTTTTAATTTTCTTTCAACTAAAAAAATAATTGATTCAATTATCACATTAATTAAATTTAAATACTTTTTAAACCATTTTTTTAATTGATAAAACACTTTTTTCTGTGTAAAACTTTTTGTGAATACGATTTACAGAACACCTTTTATGCGATTTCAACTCAGAATCGCAAATGTTAAGCGTTGTGTGATTGTTTAAACATGTCCGATTTATTTTAAAACGTTCAAAATTATAAAAATATACACACTACTAGAATAATGCTAAATATTGAAAAGTTTAATAATTTGTACTCCTATCTGGCGATTTTTGGCGAAGTTTTTTTTTACCAAAAATCTAAAAAAAAATTTTTTTTTGGCGATTTTCGGTATTTTTTTTTGGCGATGAAGGTGAAAAAAAAAGCTGTCAACCCTTGTGTCAAGTCGAACATAAGGCCATGTCAGATAAAACTTTTGCTTCGCGTTGCGTTACCGATTCGCTTTGACATCTAAGATAAAATATACGTACTTATACGAAACATGTCACATAAAGTACTTTCAAAGCGGAGCGAAGCAAAAAGTTAGCCAACTCTCATCTTTTTGCGCGCTTTGACAATTGGCTAGTATAATTTTCTTTTGTTTTTTAATTTTGTTTGCCAAATTCAATTGAAAAAACCGTCCAATTAAATTTTTAACTTTTAATTTTGTAACAAATAATTAAATGTACAAATTACCAACCGCTTTTATAAGTAAACAAGCAATGCGTCAGTGTTGTCAAAGTTTTCATTGTGTTATACACCTTTTGCTTTGCGTTTTTCTGCCAAAGGTAGAAACGTCACGCAAAGCGACAAAGTTTTATCTGACACGGCCTATACAGTGCAGCATGCTGGGTTATAAATTTGTTTTTTTTTTTTTGTGTTCTTATTTAATGTCTGTTAATCTGTGATCACAAATGATAACCGCCTAAATCCTAGTACTCTGTTAAAATTTGTGAAAAATGTTTTGCAACATCTATTATTTCATACGAAAAATTTGACATGTATCAATGTTACCTATCTCGCGAGTTTGCACAATTTGACGTTTTTAATATTTTAAAGTATGCGACTTTGTTTTGCGCATGTAAACAAAAACCACTTGTTTTTTACTAGAAAGTATTTATTTTAAATAAAAAATTAAAGAATAATGAAAGTAAATATGGATGAAAAACTATCACCCGTTGTGTTATCTATGTTTTTAAATACTCATTAAATATTAAGTTTAAACTTTTTTCATTTGCTCAAAATTTTACGTGATATAAGTGCAGCTTATATTTTTTCGTAGCTGTAAAAAATGTTGCCAGAAAAATATCGTAACTTTTCTACAAATTAAACAGAGTTCAACTCTATCATAATCATTTCATAGAAATTCCGCACAAGTTTTTTTCATATGAGTTTTGATAGCATTTCAAGTGAAATGTTGAACAGAGTATCAGGCTTAAGTCGAAAAAGATTTTGGGAAAAGGCACTTTATATTCATAAAAGCGTTTCTGAAAAAATTAATTGCATTAGAAAAAAACCCCACAATGCTTAGATATCTTTATCAGTTAAAAGAAAACGGTGACGACCGTCAAACACTGAAATAGATAGTCCGAGGTTTACCTATTCATCAAGCTGGAACGCCATTGTCCAAGAGTCTTAAGTGTATGTTCCATCACTACAGCAACAACAATAAAACTGCTTCTTGTCCTATCATACTTGATTTTTTTTAATAAGCCAATAATATATTAAACAAGCTTTAATCAAAAATATTTCTTTTACACATCGATCGATGGCTTAATATAAAAAAGGCGTAACTTGATTTTTTCAAGTTTACAAGGGAAGAAAAAAACTCAATACAATTCTTGAAATATTAAAAGTAGAATGCAATTATTAATAAAAAAAAACGTAACGGATTTTATACTATAGCTCCCGAGATTTTAAAGCAGGTTCCATTTGGCATTTATCTAACAGAATAAACAAAAAACTTTTTTTGGAAATAAATTGAGTAACGACTTCTTTATATTATGCCATCGATATACATATACCACTATTGCTCAACGTTGCCCATAAGCAAAATAGGCTAGCGCCTCAATGGACGACATGGCGTCCATCCTCGAAATGTTGGGTAAACCATTACAACGTGATAAAAGTAAAATTTTTTTTTTAATAATCAATAGTTAATAAGCTTTAACTAAACTATTTTTTATAACCAAACCACACTTTCATCTTAATTATTTTAATATTCTAGTTTTTTTTAAGCAAATTTATTCCAAAATATTCGTTTTTTTTAAACCGAACTAAGTTTTTCTTTTTATCTGACCATAACCCAGTTTTTAGTAGTAATTTTTCTTTTTTATGCATTTTAATTAATATAATTTTTTAATGTTTTCAGTTCGAAATCAAAATAAGCATTTAAATTAAATGATCATGCTTTACAACATTTTAAGTTTAAAAACCAAACTTTTATACACCTACAACACATTCAACTTAAATAAATGGTGATTTAGATACAGTGAATGTCAAAAGAAAATGTACAGCTTGTTTTTATATTTTGAGCATTTTATTTGCATATTAAAAAACTATATTCTTTTGAGTTTAAGTATAAGTAAGTAAGTTTATTTCAATTGGAAATGATAGGTGTGTTCCACAAGATCTCGGTCAAGCTCGGACTTATGAGAGTAAAATCAAAATTACTCTCTAAATTTTCCAAAGTTACAAAAAATTGGTGGAACACAAAAAAATAATTTTTTTATATACTAATGATGCCTACTTTAGACCTATTTAAGTGATTTTAGGCACTTAATTCATAAAATTATAAAACCAAAACATTTGTATCATTCAGGCCTGTTTTGAAAATCACTTTTATTCAAATCACATGTGACTTTAAAAATCACAAGTGTGATATTTTTGTGTTCCGTTTTTCGTGTATCGGTGTGATTTTCAGTTGCCGAAGGTACACCGAGAAACAAAAACGAAATTATTTTCAGTAAACCACAAAATCACACGTGTGATTTTAAAAAGCACGTGATTTGAAACCACGTGATGTTCAGAACAGGCCCGATTGTCAATTTTTACATTTTATTTTTTTTTATATTAAAGAACAAAGGAAATATG
Organism: Pollenia amentaria; assembly: GCA_943735925.1. Taxonomy (NCBI): domain Eukaryota; kingdom Metazoa; phylum Arthropoda; class Insecta; order Diptera; family Polleniidae; genus Pollenia; species Pollenia amentaria. The sequence goes on along the minus strand of OX031009.1, from coordinate 200,710,580 downwards.
TACACTCTAATCTTCTTACCACCTAAACTTTTTCATCAACGTTTAATTTTGCTTTTAAATATATTTTTTAATAAAAACTAACTTTTGACTTAAATTTTCTGAATAATTTATCATTTTCATGTGTTAACAAAAAATATCTGATTGTGTATTTCTTGTCCGAACTTACCCAAAGAAAAAGTTCGTGCAAACTTGTACAGGAAATGAAAAAATTTCTCTCTCAATTACTCTCTTTAATACACAAAAATTGTTATCTGGAACGCTTTAAGGTGACTTTGTAAAAGTTCGGACTGTTTCTTTATGCATGTGGAACAGAGCAAAAGTTAGATTTCCCTTGGATTTTAAACCTGTTTAAAGCCTCCTTAGCAATGATTCTATTTGATGTTACCTCCATCGGGATCTTGGACCACTCTTCCTGTAAGATTTCATTCAGAGGGTCTTTGCTGGTATTTAATATTTCATTTTCCGATTTGTCTATCCAAATGCTCCCTAAAGGGTTTAATGGGATTATGGCCCAGCGACTGTGGGGGGTGCTTCAGCTCTTTCGGTGTGTAATACAATAACCACTCTTTGACTAGTTTGGAAGTATACTTAGGATCGTTGTCCTCTTGGAAGATCCACGTTCGATCCAGGCTAAATTTTTTATGCAAGGCACAAAATTGTATTTTAAAATGTTCAAATAATCGGCTTTGTTCATCAAACTGTCAATAAACACGAGGCTGTCACACCGCTTGCTGCCATACACCCCCACATCATCATGCGCGGTGGATACTATATATTTTTGGTTGAACTGCTCATTTTTGCTTCTCCAAATGCTACTTCTTTTTTTACTTCCAAAAAACTCAAACTTGCTTTCGTCCATATAAAGTACGTTGCTCCAGAACAATTTTTTTTTTTTTTTTTGTTTTTGTTTACGTATTCTCGTCATCGCTTTTTTCTGGGAACTCTTCCATGTAGACCGTTTGCATGTTATGGTTAGCGCACCGTACTGGCACTAACTTTCACACCAGAAGAATCTGTAAATTTTTAGGATATTTTCGCTGCAATTACAGTTGGATTTTTTCTTGCAGCTCTCACAATTAACCGTAACTCCAGGTCGTTAAGACGTTTTTTTTTTTGCTTGTCTATATTTGTTCACCATATTATGCCTTCTTACTATAATGGATATATAGCCCTCTTGTTTCAATTGCAATTTGTTTGCCCATTTCAGTGTTGAAGTTCACGCCGTCAAAAACAAAAGCAGGTAACTTAAAATCTCTAGAACAGAAAAAACCTAATTACTAGGGAGATCGATTAGTCGACTTTTTTTCAATAACGGGTTTTCGAATATTACGAATAATTGCTATTTAAGAAAACCCGGTTTTCGGTTAAACATTTTTAAACCGGTTAACCGGTTTTATTTCGACTATATAAAAACACAAAAATCAAATAAGTTTTTTAAATTAAACGTAATTTGAATAAACACAAACAAATCGCAAAGATGAGGAACCAGCAAAGTAAAATGATATGACTAAAGGTTTGTTCAGATCTTAAGTCATTTGACGATAAAATCCAAAAAAAAAAACGAGAACAGAAAATTGATAAAACTTTAACCTTATTTTTAAAAATTTCTATTTATTTACTAAACTTTCATTGTAAGAAGAAAATTGTATAAGTGTAATTTAAAACTTTTAAATGATGTTTGATCTAGACAAACGTTTTGCAAAAGCGAATAGAAAATTATAGGAATTTGTTAAATTTATTATGTGAGATATTCTACCAAATTTTTTTTTTAATGAGTTTTAGTCTATCGGTGGTTAAGAAGACTTTAACAATATTTTTGAAAAGTTGCAAACAAAACGTCTTAGCCAGGATTATATATTTCAAATTATTTTGTTTCAGCATTAGAAAAACGAATAGTAATTTTAACATCCTTTTTGTATGAAATATTTGTCAATTCTTCGACCACAATTTAAAACCTTCCATGACTTTGGTTCAATTTCTTCAAGTTAGTTTTTTAGTTCTTAGGTTTTAAATAAAGAAAACTGATGAATTTTTGTTCATATCGTTGATTCCGCCGAAATATTGTTTTAAGCATGAATATATGCTAGAACTACTTAAGAGTTTTTAATGCCTTAACGGGCATTCTGTTCTCGGCAACACAACAAGCTACAATTACACCCAATGGTGTAATTTTGCATAATGGCTACGTACTTTATTATTCTTTATCATCTCTTTAGAACTACTTCAAACGCAGTTAAGTTTTACTTGGAGTACATTAATATCAAGCATGTGGACTAATTAAAGGTGATAAATAAATCGTGAAGTGGAAACCCGTTTGCAACTTATTATTTTAGGGCACTTCAAGCACCTAACTTTGTCTTCTTAATCCCTTTCGAAATATCTCCAGAGATAACATCTATATAAAAATATATTAAATATTTAGAAGTCTCTCGTACAAATTACTATTTACTTTTTAGCTGGACACGTTATTGCAGTAGTTTGAATAGTTTATGGGTTTTTTACAAGAACACAGGCACCTTTAAGCGATTTGTATTTACATTCTTCATAAAAAGTTTAAGTTTGCTCAATATGCAATAAGAAAACTACTTAAATTACGGATACATTTGCAACAAGAGTAAGTAAAATGTATATAAATTACACATTATTAAAATAACCGGTTTATTATACCAAAATAACCGGTTTATTCGATATTCGAAAAATTGACATTTTAAAATAACCGACTTGGGCAAAGCTGAAATAACCGGTTAAAACCGGTCGAATAATAACCGTTCGATATCCCTACTAATTACACAACATCGACGCATAAATAAATAATAACGGTACTTTTTTTATGCAACTACAAAATTACTATTACGGTTCTGTATGTCAAAACTTTTTTTGACGCGAAAAATAGAGTATTTTTGTTTTCCTTGTTGCTGTTACAGTATTTTTTTTTTTTTTTTTTAGATATTGTAGAAGCATAATACAAGGTTTTCTAAATGATACTTAAACTGAAAAGAAAATCGTTTTGAATGTTTTAATAAAATGATTGAAATATGAAAACAAGTAGTACACTTTCTTTTGACACTTACTGTATTTGAAATGCCAAAGATTTAACAAGATTAATTATTTATTATAGTGATTTTTTCTTGTTAAACAATAATTCATTTGTTGATAATTACGAGCTGAAATAAAAATAGCAATTTGGAAAAAAATATCAACACAGCAGAGCGTGAACTGTGAAATTTTATATATACATACATACATACATACTCACTATATGTATATTTATAACGCTTTAAAAGTACATCTTGCGCATACAACCATTTCTGGTGTTTGTTAAAAAATTAAAATTTTGATAAACAAATTTGGATAATCATAACAAATGTTATATAGTTGATGAATTTTAAGAGTTAAGTACAATATGTTTAGTACATAAAACTTTGTAAAATAAAAAAATAATTTTTAAGTAATTTAACTTTAATTTAGTTTTAAAATTACAAAATTTGTTTAATTTGTTTGTGTTCAAAAAACATCCGTTAGTTAATTTATTTAAAAGAGATATTAGGCAAACTAACAATCATTCAAATAACGTTAGTAAAATGTTTGTCAACTTGTTAAACACGCCATTTTGTTAAATTTTTTTTATAAAAATTGTTAATGTTTTCTTCTTTCAGGAACTTCCACGTGCTGAAGCTTTATTAGGTCGAGAAAATGTCAATGATGATGATTTACAAAATCTCGAAAAAGAAGAGCCAGTTAAGAAGGTGGAACATAAAATGGTTAAAGCCGAACACAAACCCTCTGAAGAGGAAAGCAACATGAATGAAAGTGACAACAGTGAAGAAGCCGAAGAAATGCAAAAGTATCCTGGTAAACTTCCTCTGGAATTGGACTTAAGTGATTTGGCTGCTGCTTTATTGCAAAATAACAAAAAGTAATACATACATTTGTTCCATTTGTTAATAAAATAAATTTAACTTGATTTAATAATCTACTTGTTTTAGATCTCGCATGAATTGTGTAGTTGAACGTAAACATGCCGAAGAAATTGTTGACTCGCCCTCAAAAACTGTTGCTCTGCCCTTCGGCATGAACTTAACCACCGATCCAAAGAAGGCTCGCATAACTGGTGAACGTATTTCGATTTTCTGTGAAGGTGGTAATGAAAATAAGGAACAAGAATCCCGCAATAATAATCGTGAAGAAGATGATGACGATATTGAAGATGTTGAAGCTATTCGTCCAATGTTCATACCCTTCCAACGTGTTCCTATTCCATTTGGACCCATTCCCAATCGTTTCCCCTTGACTCATATGCCTCAACGTATGGAACCTATGATGCCACCTCGTCAACAAGAACAGCAACATGGTTTCTTGCGTCAAATGCCTCCACCACCACCACCTTTCCAACAATTGCCCATGCGTCCACCAATGCCACCCCAAGAAATGCAAGCTCCTCATCCAGAACCACAGCGTATTGTACGCATACAATTCCATCAAATTCCCATTAGACAAATGATTCATGTTGCTAACGATGTGCCCCAACAAATCTCTGTACAACAACACCAACAACCTTCTGCATTGCAACAACAACAAAATCAGCCTCAACAAGTTCAACCACAACAGGTGCAAATTCAACAGCAAGCCCAACAACAACAACAAGCCCCACAACAACGTCAGGACTTCCCCTTCTTCCAAGTAAATTATAATCTTAAAATGTATGAAGCAAAATTTAATTTATTTTTCTTCTTACTAGATTCAACGCATGCCACTAGGCTTGGCCTTGGAACGTGCCGGTATCACTGCTGAAGATTTAAACAACATTCAACGTCTTACTGAAAATAGCATTAATGAAGAATTCCGTTTGATGGGCAATGAATCGGAAGAAGACGAAAACAGCAACAGCTCTGAAGATGATGAGGAAAATGATGACAATGAAACTCCTGTGGCCCCACAAAACAATCAACAACAGAACAAACCACAATCTCAAGATCAACAACAATCCGAGCAACAGCAACAAGCTGAACGCCAAGCTCGCATGCAGGAATTGCCTATGCCAATTCAACGATTAATTTTACAACCTTTGCCCGAACAGCCACGTGATACCATGACACCACCCATGCCTGATCAACCCATGCAACGTTTACCCATGGGTCAACCCCACGGTTGGGGACGTAGCTTAGCTCAACCTGTTAGTATTCCTGTACCGATGATGGAAGCACAAAACGATATGTCAGCTCAAGAAGATCAATCGTCAGCTCAAACAGCTGAAGAGTCTGAGAGTACACACTGTAAGTTCGGGATTTTTTGTAGAAAAAAAGTTTTTTAATTAAGTTGATGGTGCCTATAAGGATTCTTCAGATATGTTGAAAAATATTTCCTCTTACTCTTAAAATCAACATTTAATTGATTTGGTACTGGTAGTATATTACAAAAAAAGAGTTCAACATTCTTTCATGTTTTCCTAATTACATATGAACATATATCGCTCATTTCGTGCAAGACCGTCACAACTCAAAATTTGGCATTTTCGAGTTAGTAATGCAGAAATGTTCTCCTCTTAAATCTCTACAAATTGATCTAAGAACGGAGAATATTATCGAAAAAATAACGGTAATACAGATGCTTTTGACGCTATGACCTCTTGTAACAAACTTGAGCAATTAACATCAACAAGGTCACATTTCAGTTTTTTTGTTGGCATTCCTCTTGTACATGTGGTTTTCTTTGTAGCAAAAAAGAAACATTTGATTTTATAACTGTATATAAAATAAATAATAAAATAAATAATAATAGGTTGGAATCTTAAAAAGGCTCTCCTGTAAAGTTTCAAATTTTGAGTTGTGACGGTCTTGCACGAAATGAGCGATATATAGATCAACTTTTTTATGTTTACCCCTTATGTTTCTATGATGGCTACCACAATTTCTTCAAATAAAACGATGAATTATAAAGGCCCAACTATAATATGCTTAAGTTGACTTAAGCAACTGTGCGAATACACGTAAATCTTGTGTCAAACTATATCGCACTTGAGGAAACTTTTGTTAAGTTTTATGACGCTGTCAATTGCTTAAGCAAGGTGTGAAGCTGATCGCAATTTCCGTATGGAATCAAATGTTTTTTTTATTTTATTTTTAAAACAAGCTTATGCATATAATAGTTCTGCCTTTTAACACAAAAAAAATTATTGTCTGATTCACAAGGTAGTCATTGGGTTGTATAGTCATATGTCTTAAAATAATTAAAAGAAATATAAATGACTGCTGTGGGCAACAGCTTTTTATTTAGATTTCTACTGTAAGCTATGACGAGTCAATGAACACAGGATTAAAATTTTTATTTTGTTTAAAATACAACAATATTCAATGAACAAAGCCTTAAAATATTTATTTTGTTTGATACACATTTGCCGTATTCACAAAACCCCTTGTATCGATGTATCGATTGTATGTTGTACAAAAAACAATAGTGAACTAGGTATTTTAATACAACATAAAATCGATAATACGATACAAGGGGTTTTGTGAATACGGCAAATATTTTCTTTAAACAATTGTAAAATATTATTAAGGACACTATGACGATATGACTTGATAGCACACCTTGTGAATCACACATATTTATTTTAAATTTGTATGGGCACTACATAAAATAATGTATGTACCTACTAAAGGGGTGCATAAGAGTGTAAAATTCACACTAAAAAATTTTATACAAAAATGGTTATTTCAGGTCGTATATTTTTATTTTTCAAAACAAATAAATTTATAATACTTTATCAATTGATAAGCTCGAGGCCATAGTTGCTTTTGAAAAAAAAATTTTTTTTTTTCAAATAAATTTATGCAACGAACAACAAAACGAACCGGTTATGAGTGAGAGTGAGTTTATGTCCTTATTAGCCCATTTTTGGTACCGAGCATTTTTTTATAAAATGAGTATTTGTGCTAAATTTGGTTGCTTTAGCTCTAGAGGCCTGCACAATTGCATTTAAGCACACACTTTAATCATTAGAAAAAATTCAAGCTCTGTGTTGAAGTTACGCTTTCACAAAGAAATACTGAAAAGACGTGTATACGACCAATTTACGTAAGTTTGTAAACACAGAAAATCAAAAAATAGATTCTTCACTATAGTGTAATACAATAATCTCAAAAATTAAAAAGGGAATGAAAAATACACGGATCGATGAATGTGGGAACGAAAAATATTTTTTATGTGAATTTGGGATATGTTTTTTGTATATAATAATATTGCAACAACAATTCTTTGAAAATTGTGGCCCTTTAAACGCAATTGGAACCATAGGGCACTATATAATTATTTGCAAAAACAATTATTTCTATGTGTAAGACTCACAAGTCGTCAGTTCATTATTGTTTTTGCACATATGCCAAAAAGTTGTATTGGAGAAAAACGACAATGAAGGTTAACATGAAGTTTTCTGAAAATAAAGCCAATACAATTTTTTTGCATTTTCACCACTAATTTCGGCATGTTTTGAAGAAAAATTTAAATTTTTGTGAACGTTCATGAATGCACTTTACTCAGAAGTTAATAGTATTTAATTAAAAGTTAAAGTTATTGTTTTGTGTCGCAGAGCCACTTTTCTAAATTTAGTTTTAAAAAGTAGCTTTTTGAGCTGCATACGTATACTTACTGCTGTGTATTAAGTTGTTGACAATAAATGCTTAATATCTGCGAAACCGTTAACAATTTCGTGAAACAGATTTTAAATTTAAAAAGGGGGTACTGAAAATATATGAATGTACCCCATACCTAGCTCATTAAATAAATTTTCATAGAAATTTCGTTTCATAAACCTGAAATATTTTTAATAAAAAAGGCCTATAGAGGATAGAGTGTTGACCTAAATTATTTAACTTTTTTTATTATTTGTACTTTTCTAATTTATAAAAATAAACATTCTTCTTTTTTTCTTTTTATTTCATTTTATTTTTCTATCTACCCAGTTGTCCACCCCCGTTCCGTCTAATCGTTTGATTGAAATAAATCATCTGTGATGTTTGCTGCTGTCTTTTTGTTTCACCTTCTTTAAATCTACAAGAGAAAAGAATTCAAACCAGAATTAAAAAATCTATAATTTTTTTCAAAAATACAATAGTAAAATGTTTTCTAACAACATGTATAACTTTTTTCCCCCTAGTAATTTGTTTGGTTTTTGTAAAAATAAAAATTGTTGTATAATATACATTAATATAGAACTATAAATATACATATACATATTCAAATAAAGTGAAAATTTTAATTTATAAATTCTTTAAAGTTTTCTTTTTTCTTGTTTTAATGTTTTTCTACTTCTCTTGAACTATTGCTGCAATATATTTTTGTTCAATCAATCAATTTTTCTTTATAATGTATAAAATTTATTATTTCTACTATATATTAATTAAATACTTTTTTCTGAATCTTTATAAAAGTTATAAATAATTGTTGTTAAATTTTAGAATATTTTTCTTTTTTTTTTTTTTTTTTTTTTTTTGTAAAAGGAATTTAATTAAAATAAATTTGTTTTGTAAGAAAAATCGGAAAAATCCAATTAAAAACCATAAAAATAAAATATTTGTAAATAAGAAACCAAAACAATTTTGAGTTTGTTTTAAATATAAAAGGGGAAAAAAATTAAAAGAAATATTAGGAACTCACATATTTGACATTGCATCGGATAACGGTAGGTAAATAAGAAAGTACCATTAAGACAAAGCGTAAGCCCTGTAAAGAACAAAGGCCAGTTTCTTAAAGAGCTGTTTGTTGTAGTCAATGCAATTCCATGAAACAGCTCTTATTATTAAAATAAAATTTTTGATAAGGAAAAAACTTTAATGCTTTTAATCATATTTTTAAATTTATTAAATGTTCTTAGACTAAATTTATAACGATAATATCATTAATATAAATTAAATATACTCAATATAGATCTATTATAAAAAAATTATATTTAAAAAATCGTTTCAAAATCTCAAATGTTAATGTACATTTAAGGAAATTTAAAACACGAAACAAAAAAAAGCAAATTCTTATAAAATATTTTATTTATAATTTTATTTCTGCAATTTTATATTATTTAAGATGTAAATTTAACTTTCGTTTACATAAAAAAACAACCACACGTGTTAATATTTAATTTGAATTATTTGTTATAAATTACACTAAAATCGACCTGGCTTTTTTAATTTTAAAAATTTTTTCGTTAATACTTTACTACATATTATTATTAAATGGTGTCGTATAGAAGTCGTGTAAGAGCGAATTTGTATACATGCCTTAGATTTAAAAAGCACTTGACATCTACGAAGACTATGTTACTGATTTTTTTTCACTATTTGGAGTTTGCATTATTTTGTCTAAAATAAATAGATAAAAAAAATTATTGAAGAAAACAAATTGTTTTATGATTAGTAGTGGTTGTCAAGAAAAAATGAAAAATGTTGTTTAGTGGTGGTAAAAAAATGCTAAAAATTTTGGGATAAAAATCTAATCGAAATAAAATATGTATTTGATAACAGGAAATAATTAAAATTATATAACTATGTCTCTGTAAACTATCAAAACAATTTAAAATGGAAACTGCACAGCCAGCAAAATACACCGACGTGGTCTGAATCTTTGAGACTTCTTTCAGATTTCTGTCAGAAATTGAATATACGTACTGGCGGGCCGCTTTCTGATCGATTTCATATGGATATATCGGGGGAATTTATGTATCGGTATGTCTGATATATTTCTGATTGAATTCATATTTGTTTTGAAAATTCTCATGAAAATATTCTTATCAAGTTAAAAATATTTTTAAAATAAATAAATTAATTCAATAAATTTATTGTTAAAAAAGATTAAAAAAAAAATGGTACGTAAACTGCCGCTCGTCTGAATAGGTTGAACATTTTTACAATATTTTTTAATAGGTCTCTCAAGAACTGTTGATCAAAAATCCAATAAAATTCACTTTTTAATAAAAGTGAATGTAAGATCTGTCCAAAAAATAAAATAAGGGGAATATTGTACCGTTTTAAAAATATTCGCTGCATAGCAAATTTTGTCTAAACAGATTGAATTTGTTTAGCTCATCAGAATTTGTAATTTAAATGGGTCGAAGAAAGTCTCAATCTGAAGTTGAAAGGGTAAAAATCACGATCAAATCGCAAACAAAATTAACAGAAGCCAAAACTGTGTAAGTAATTTCTTACGAAATGAGGCCAACTATGGAAATAATATGAAGGGAGGCAGTTATAGAGCCATTTCAGCAGCTGAACGACGAGCAATTCTTAGATCTGCTACCAATTCGAAGGAATCAGCAGCGAAAGTAAAGGAAAAAGTTGGAACAATGGCTAGTTTGGCGACTGTAAAACACGTTATACAAAATGCAAAACATTTAAAAAGATGAAAATTGTAAAAGAAGCCACCACTTAACCAATTGCGTAAGGAGAATCGCCTTAAGTTTGCTGAAAACTGCATGATCTGAAAGAAATAATGGAAACATGTGGTATTTTCTGACGAAAAGAAGTTTAACCTCGAAGGTCTTGATGGCTATAACTACTACTTTCATGATCTCCGTAAAGAAAAACTTTATTTAACTCGTAATCATAGCTGTGCAGGTGGAGTAATGGTGTGGGGCGCTGTATCGTATTACGGCACAGTTGAGCTGCAATTTCTTTCAACAAAAATGAATGCCGTTAACTATAAAGGAGTGCTAGAAAAAGCTTTTCCAGACTTCAATACCATGTTTGGACCTATTACCTGGAGTTTCCAGCATGATAATGCGCCAATTCATACTGCAAGGATAGTAGAACAGTGGATTCATGAACAAAATGTTCCTGTTCTGCAATGGCCACCCTATTCACCCCACCTCAATTTTATTGAAAACTTGTGGGAATTTCTTTCACGTAAACTCTATGAGTCGGGCGTCAGTTTGAAACAAAAAATGAATTGATTGATGCTATAAAAGAATGGATTACTTAGCAAATCTGTATAACTCAATGCCAAGAAGGATTTACGAAGTCATCATAAATTAAGGGGGAAGTAGGCATTATTGACTAATTAACTTTATTAAAGAAATACTATTTTTTTGTTATAAAAAATCTTAAAAAACTTGTTTTTATTTATTTACTCTTGTTAAACCTATGCTGATGAACTAAAAATATTGTTATGAAAATAAATTTTTCTAAGAATTATTTATGGTTTTAGTTATAAGTTATCTTGTAAATTAAAGTTTTATGTCATATTAGTTACTATTTTTATGAACGGCACTGTACTAAATTTTCTAGCAATTGTAATTGTAGACTTTAGATTTAGATGTATAAGTTATTTTAAAATAATTCGAACACAACCTTCTAGAAAATACTAGACGGTTCTTGAATCAACTAGGAATAGTTTTGAACTATAAATACAGGCTGACTCATGAAAGTTTAGTTTAGTTTGATTTTAGACATTAAACGGTTCAAATCGATACTTACAATAGTGGTTAAAATTTTGTGAACATTCCCAGCTAGCATAGGCTGTTTGTTAGACGATTATATTCAATATACAACTCCTAAAAGAGTCTTCTGATGATTATCTGACGAGTTACAAAAACAAAAATATCTACATTTTTTTTTTATTTATTACTTTTTTATATATTTTTGACACGCTCGTTTTTTAATCTTGGAATGAACCTTTTGAGACTCTCTGTAAGAGTCATATAAGAATTACTGAGCTACCTTAATAAGAGCATTTTTGAAATATGAAAATTCTATTGTCAATACAATTTCAATAAAACAAACCGACCTAAGGATCTGTAAAATAAGATTTTCCGGCAAGATGGTGTTAATTTCGCGACCTTAAGGTTTATTTGATATAAATTGTATGAAAATTAGAAGTTTTGACATGAAAAACACGCTTGATGCCCTTATTTAGGTAGCTCGGTTATACGGCTGAGCATTTCACGAGTCGTTAAATAATCCCTACGTGAGTCTCATACGACCCTTGGCATGTTTTTTGAAAGATTCGTTAGATAATCTCTACATACATCATAAACGATTCCCTTTAGGAATAATATAAGAGTGTTTTTCTGTGTTATGGAAGAATCTCTCATACGAATCAGCACGTGTAACAGTTTCTCCCGTGCGAGGAATCGTCTACAATTAAAAAATGAGCTCGTCAACGATCTAAAACACTCGTCATGAGATTCCCAGTAGACTCCCAGACGATTGAAAGTGCTAGCTGGGTTAATTTCAATAAAGTTTGTTAAGTTGAATTCGTGTGTGTATTTATTTTGATTTTCAATTAAAAGAACTCAAAGGTTTATTATAAAGGGAATAAACCTTAACGCATTTTATTAAGTAAAAACGTAATAATATAAACCGAATTTGAACAAAACTTGTTGTTCAAATTCGGTTACAGTTAATTTTTTGTACGGCTTCACCCAAAGAATACAATTACTTGATAAAACCAATTTTATTAGATGTTTTAGCAATAACTTTTAAGAAAACTGCTAAAAAATATTATAAAAATGTTCAACCTATTCAGATGAGCGGCAGTGTATGTATGTTTGTAGAATCTACATTGTAGATACATGTAAAATTTTTAATTAAAAACTTTTATTTTGCAATAAAATAAGGGCTGATTTCATAAACGCAGTATTGCAAAGCATCACTAAAAACAAATGAGTTGGCAAGGCTTTACAAATAAAAACAATGCACAAATTTCGCAACCATTTTGCAGTAAATACCGTCACCATGCAATAATGCCCTCAAGGCCTTGTCTACAGAAAAGTTTTGGAGTTTATGAAGCTATTCCTTTTAGTGTTGCATTGCAATACTGCGCTTATGAAGTCAGCCAAGATTTCTAACAGAAATCTATGCGATTATTACAATAGAAATTCATCCCATATTATTTCAGCTCTCTGTCATAAAACAATAAGAATATCGGCTAACACATGCGTTTTTCAAAGAGTTTCTCGTACTAGAAGCAAAGAGTTCCTCGTACTAATTATAACTCGGTAAAACCGGTTATTTTAGATTTTTTTGCAATTGGTCCCTTATACATAAATATTTTTAAAATAAATATTTTTATTAAGTTATATTCTGGTATATTATATTCTAGGGGACTATAGTATACACATAATGCATATTTTTATTAAAATTTGCATTATTTTTCTTCCCCTGCAAAGTATGTCTTTTTTATTAAGACATCGAGATAGACCCAATAAGCATACAAACTTTTGTGTGCATACAAGACTTTGGTCAACCGCTATTTATTAAAGATATATATATATATATATATATATGTTATGCTGTATAAGCTTGAGATATACAGGCATGTTCTGAAAATCACGTGATTTCAAATCACGTGCTTTTAAAAATCACGCGTGTGATTTTGTCGTGTTCTGAAAAACATTTCGCTTTTATGTTGCTCGGTATGCTTTCAGCAATTGAAAACCACGCCAAAACATACAAAAACGTTATACTAAAATATCAAACGTATGGTTTTGAAAAGGCACATGTGATTTGAAATCACGTGATTTGAATAAAAGTGATTTACAGAACAGGCCTGATAGACTGCTTTTTTGCCCAGAGAGCCACACCTAAAGAACAAGCTCCTCAACACGCATACGAACAACTAACGGAAACACTTAAAAACGCGGATGTGACATGTTCTTCTTTTGGTTTTTCTACGTTTAAATACGACAAGGAACCACGTTTAAAAAATTGTTAAGAAACACATTAAAAAAATTTTATAAAAAATTAGTTTGTTAATTGTTTATTGTTTACAAAATATTTCTCAAAAAGTTGAGGTGAACTTTTACAAGTGTGTTGAATTCACACAGTTCCTATATGTGTGAAAAGGTAAATATATATTTTTTTTTGTTTTCAATTTCAGTGGAGTTTTATTGTAATAATGGCCCTTAGACGTATAAAATTGTCCAGTAAGACATCAAAAATGCGGACGAAGTCCTTAGCGGGCCAGATAATGCATTACATTCTGCTGGTGTCTGACAATGGTAAACTTTTGTGTGTATACAATTTACTTCATAGCTAACCAAAGATATTGTGGTAGTGTTTAGAAATATTCCTTAGTATTGTATATTTACTTATCTAAAGCTTTATTGATAACCAAAATTTATCCCAATCAAGAACGTATATCAATCAAATATAGAGGGAATAGGACTATTACAAAACAGCTTAACTGCCTGTTTTTCAAATAAAAATATTTGCTTGGGAATTTACATTTAAAAAGCTCAAATTTGTTTTTGTTTTCAATATAAATTTTTAAATGAAAATTTATATTTTGCTTTCTTTTGCACTAAATGCGAAAGAACTCTTTCTTTCGCACAATTACATGTAAAACAAAAACAATTTCTTAAAAATTTATTTTTGTTTTATATGTTTTTGGGCGAAAGAAAGCGTTCTTTCGACATCGTGAAATTGGCAGTTAATTTCAAAATCAGGCAGTAAGAAAATATATGACTCAAAGTAACACATTCGAAAAAATTTTAAAATAATAAAATAAAACATAAACTAGTAAAATTACATTATATATTAGACCAACTCACCTCGAATGGAGCTGAAAAAAGAGATTTTGTTACCCGTCTGAAAATAAAGCTTGATATGTTTTATGATGATTCCCAAAATATTTTGGTTCTAGCGTTGACCATCCGTGAGCTGGACCATTTTTAAAAAAAGGTATTTTTTCAGTTTTTCGAATTTTTTTGTACTTTGCTCCAAGACGACATAAATAAAATTTGGTATCATCTAAAAGAGCCTTGCGGTCACATAAAATAATGTTTTCTAAAATTTTTCAAAAAATTGCCTAGTAAAATGTTCAAATATATCCTGCCCGTTCCTAACACCACTTTTAGTTAAATTTTACTAAATTTCTAACAAAAATAGTATATAAATTTTTTAATTGAATCATTTATTTCGAAAAGGCCTCAGGAAAAAATTTTTGGAAATTGAGTTTTTTGTTGTTTTTGGTTATACACATATAGACCGAAATACGGTGAGAATGAAGGGTTATATACCCGTACCATAGGGGTGCAAAACAGGTGGTTTTTCAAAATGAATTACGAAGAGGGCTTATCTCTCTATTTATTTAGAATATTTATTTATGCGAGTTTTAGTTAGCAATTGAAAAAAAACTTTGCAATCAACATTTTTACAGTGAGAGGTACATAAGTTTTGAATACGTGGTCAATTTTTTAAGAAAAATTATTTTTGATTTTGCCATTATTAAAAAATCTGAATAGTGAACACCGTTTCAGGAGAAAAATATAAATAAATACACTTTTTTTTTACTTCATATTGATAATGTGTGAATCCAGCTGCTCAGGGGAATGATATCCAGATTGCGGATTTCCAAAATTTCAATGAAGACATTTTGCAATGGCCAACCGACATGTTTTCAGATGCTGATGTAGAGGATTTATTATTCATATGTTTATCTTGATGAAATATTTTCGTTTTTGACATTTTATGAATGTATGTGTTTTCTAATTTGTAGTCTTAATAAACAGATACAAATGTACCGCAATGTTCTTATTGTTTCTTTATATTAAAAAGCTTTCGTTAAAAATGTTGTTTACTTTCATTAAAGTTTTCGAGTTCATAAATGAATCGTCAATGGGTTAATCTTATCTTAAAATGTAAAATATATAATTAAACGGTATAGATTATGTGAACATTCGTGTGTTTCAATAAATTCCATATACCAAAGATATAATTTTGCTACTAAAACCACGAAAATTCAAAACTAATTTTCGACAAGGGATTATCTCTGGAAATGGAAATGACAATTTTCTTTTTCAAATATTACTTAAAACAATTTTTTGTTTTTACTATTATGACATAAACAGAAGCTTACAATTTTAGGAAAAAATTCTGCTTAAAAAAGTCAAATGGTTTAAGAGATATTCAGTTTTGTGTCTCCTAAACACTTTGTATTTTTGTACCTGAGCCCTTTTTCAAAATAAATGATTCAATTAAATTTATGCAAAATATAAAAAAAGATTTAAATGTAATAACAAATAACAGCTACAGAATATCAGCACAAAATTGTAATAAAAAAAAAATCAGATTATGAAATAATAAAAATTTTAGTCAAAAATGAAAAAAATTATAACAGAAACGAAAACAACAAAATCACATCTAGGTTTAAATATAAATGGAACTATTTACGAGAGAACCAAGGCGAATTCATTCCAGGTAATCTCGGTAGTACAACAAGTACAACTCGTACAAAAACCACAAGCAATTTGTTTTTGTAAAATCATTGTACAATGTCAAAAACCGAAACAAATCAAAACAGAAACAAAGATAATAAACAAAATTTTGACATCCAACAATTATAAAGCTAAAGAAAAGAAGTTACCAGCAGGGCTTTTAGGATCACCTGTAATGAATTCGCCTTGCGAGAGAACTAAGTGCAATAATCAGATATGAAAAAAATATAGATGTTAGTCAAAATGTATTGATGTTTGATAACTGCATGGAGCAAACAATAAAAAAATTTACTACAACACAAACAATAAAGAAACAAAATAATGTTAACCAGTGGTTTAATAACGAACTACGTCTAATAAATGAAGAAAAAATAGTTAAATACCAAATTGCAAAATTTGAAAACAATATCGAAGCATGGAATAATTACAAATCAATAAGAAATTTATACAAAGTAAAAATAGAAAACGAGAAATATAAATACATAAACAACAAAATAAATAATGCAAAAGATCAAAAACAAATGTGGAGGGAAATCAAAGACCTAGTTATAAAGAAAAGCCAAAATGTGATAAAATCTGTGATATTTGATAACGTAGAATATAAGGAAAATACCCAAATCTCTAGTCATTTTAATAAATACTTTATAAATAGTGTTAAGATAATACGAGATTCAATAGAAAATGTGCAATACACAAATCAAATACTCAAGATTCAAATTCAGTGCAATAACAATGTTATAACTTAAGAATATAATAAAAGAAATAAAAAACAAACCAGACTTCTGCAAAATATCAACGAAAATTATACTTGATAACTGGCATATAATTGGGGAAAATATTCTGAAAATTGTAAACAAATCAATGGAATCAGGACAATTTCCAGATAATTGGAAAGAAACAATGGTTACACCAATTGAAAAAGTGGCTAAAACAAGAAAATGTGAAGAATTTCGTCCCATAAATAGTTTAAAAACTTGTGAAAAAATACTGGAAAAAGTCGTAAAGGAACAGCTGGAAAAATATGTTGAAAAAAATAATTTGTTTTCAAATTATCAATCGGGTTTTAGAAAAAAATTGTCATGTGCAACAACGGTCAATTATGTAATAAATCGGTGGAAAAAATATAAAAACCAACAGAAAATTATTAGCAATATTTTTAGGCTTTAAACGGCCATTTGAAAGATTGATAGACAAATTTTACTACAAAAATTGTATATGTACGGTATCCTTGACAAATAGAAGACAAATAACGAAAGTAAACGGTGTAAAATCAAATGTAATGGATAATGACTACGGTGTTCCACAGGGGTCAATTTTATAAATGATATGCCAAAAATACTCGACAAATGTGAAATTGTGTTATATGCTGATGATACTTTAATATACACAGAAGGAGACACTAGTGAAATATCGTCGGTCACAGGTTGACAACTCTTAACTCACTTTAAAATTTTTTGAAATTGTCAACTCGTATTATTTTTTTTAATTTTTTTTAATCTGAAATTATTTCAATATCTTTGTTTTCTTTACACCATCTTACAATAAATATCTCCTACTAATTTTGGTTTTTTTTTATTTACTTCCAATACGGTTTAGTAACGGAGTAATAACGTTTTTTTTTTTTTTTTTTGTCTCCTGAAAAGTACAAAAAAACATGTTAAGAGTTGTCAACCTGTGACCGACGATATGTTATAATAATATGATGAGCGATATAGATAATGTTAACATGTGGTTAAAAAAGAATAAACTAAAGCTAAATGAAAACAAAACAAAAATTATGGAAATAAATATGAACACTGAAAAAGTATTTAAAATTAAATAACGAAGCTATAGAAAAAGTAAAAACTATTAAATATCTAGGATTTATAATAGACGAAGAAATGAAATTCAAAGAACATATACTTAGAATATATTTGTAAAAAAATAAGTAAAAAAATTGGCTTTTTTAAAAGAATAAGAAATAAAATATCTGTGATAACTTCTATTCATATATATAATACAATAATAAAACCTCATTTCGAGTTCGGGTCTACAATAATATATACGTGCTGTAATGAATCCCAAATAGAGAGACTTCAAAAGTTACAAAACAAAGCGATGCGAACTATCTTAAAATGTAATAGATATACAAATATACGAACAATGCTTGATACGCTTAAATGGCTCAACATTAAACAGAGACTGACACTAAATACTTTGAATTTTATTCACAAAATTAAGTATGGGAATACACCTAAATATCTATGTGACCAAATCAAATATGTTGGTGAAGTACAACCTTATGGATTAAGAAATGCTAATAACTTCAGACTAAGGAGGGCTAATATAACAGCTGGGCAAAGATCTTTATTCTACAAAGGACTTAAATTATTTAATTCACCTACATATGTAATATAAAATTTTTGGCCGTATAGGCTTATTGTATTACAATGAAATAATTAAATAAATAAATAAATAAATAATATTTTTAGAAAGCAATGTGTAGTTTTTGTTAAAAGCAATAATAATGTATAAAATTTTATTTATAATATAAATGTGAAAATTTGAAAGTATTTTGAATACTAATAAAGAATGATAATAATAATAATCATCTCCTTTTTTCTTGTAAAGTGTAAAATTTTTTATCAATAAAAATTTTTTGAAATATTTTCTTGTGTCCTAAGTGTACACATTATTCCCTTGTAAAATCGTATATTTGTTAAAACTCGAATTTTCAAAGCATAGTTTATTTGCAATAATTGAAATTTGAAAGACTGTTCGTTATATCTACAGCGTATACACGTGGCAGGATTTTCGACAACATTTAAGGCCAACTATAATATGCATGAGCTTGCTTAAGCTACTGTCAAAACCTAACGAAAAGCCTCTCAAATGAATTTGAAAAAAAAAACCGATTCAATACGGAATGTGTAACAGTTTCGCAATTTGTTTAAGCAAATGTCATATTTTAAACCTAACAAAAAGTTTCCTTAATTTCAATATGATTTGACACATATGATTAACATGTATTCGCACAGTTGCTTAAGCCAGTAGTTGGACCTTTTTGTCCTTCATAATGATCTTTCACACTTCAATGTATCACTCCCCGGCGTTGTTTTTAAAAAAAAGGTCAATATACCAAGCCCTTACCGCAAAAAAAAGCTTAAGCGACAGAAACACAATTTTACAGTTGGAGTTTTTTTTTATTATATTTCAACATTTTTTATTCTTCGAATTTTATTCTATGAGTTAAATTTCAGTTATGTATTTCATAAAGCTTTTTGTAATAGTTCTATTCCTTAAATTTTTTAGGAATGACTTTATACACTACCAGACTATTATCTTATATCTTCTTGTTACATTTTACCTTAGCTTTCCGTTGGATAGCAACGAAGTATGTACAGAAAAATTTACAATTATTAGACACCAGCAGAATGTAATGCATTTTCTGGCCCGCTACGGCCTTCATCAGCATTCTTTGTGTCACACTGGATAGTGATACTTTATAAATTGAATGAATTTAACTCAACTATTTTAACAAATAGATATTGGGAATTATTTCTTTTCATAAGCAACTTTATTATATTCAACATTTTTTATTCTTCGAATTTTATTCTGAGTTAAATTTCAGTTATGTATTTTATAAAGCTTTTTGTAATAGTTATGTTTCTTAAATTTTTTAGGAATGAATTTATACACTACCAGACTATTTATTATCTTGTATCTTCTTGTTACATTTTACCTTAGCTTTCCGTAGGATAGCAAGAAGATACAAAATAATAGTCTGGTAGTGTATAAAGTCATTCCTAAAAAATTTAATTTAAATTATTGATTTTATTTTATTTGTAATCCCAATAAGTCATTAACCTGGGGGACGGACAAATGGATATGCACCTATTATAATTAAGTAGTATTCTTAGAAAGATTAAAGCTAATTATTTCGAGATCTAAAGATTGAAAAAAATTTTATGCCAAAAATTATGTCGAAATTGATCCGTAATTTCAGAATCAATCATATAATTAAATAAAAATAAGGAAATGGATTCATAGAAGGTGTAAAAAATAAATTCAATGTTTCACTTACCTTTCTATTCTTTTTACAAGTTTAATCCTTCGTTACTTAAATATTTTACGCCTGGTTTGAAAATCTCATAACACTAAAATTATCACAATTATTATAATCAGCGCTTAGCCATTTTCGCATTGATGTCCCTCACAGTTGCCCCAAAAGATGCAATTACCAACGCCACTGTAGCAGATGAGAAAAACCGCTGTTAAGAACACAAGACTACAAATAGTACAGGGTTTACGCTCCAGAAAGAAGCCAATTAAATAGAGCACAATAAACATCACATGCGTTTCCATAAGAGCAGGATTGGTGGGCTTTGGCAACAGTAGCACTGGCAGCAAACATTGTAAACAATACATATTCTTGGCAAATGGCTGCAAGTGCTGGCCTGAATAAAGCAAGTGAAGTGTAGGAAATGTTTGATTACAAGACAAACACAAGAGATTTGTATTAGTTTTTGTTTAAAACAAAGTTTTATGTGGATTAGTAAAATTCATTTATAGCATTTTTGCTCCGCTATTGGGAATATTATGTTTTTTTATTTTGAAATACTTTTATATATTATAAGACACAGACCAAAACGTAGTCTTTCATGCAACAACTATAAAATATACGCGATCGTGTATTATTTCTCTATCTCCGGCTCTTATTTATGATTTATTTGCACCAGCCCCTTTATGCCAACCCAATTGTCATCAATTGACTTTATTAATAATTATGTTTAACATTTTTGTTATTTTTATAAACCAAATTTTAGTCTATCATCAATTTTAAGCAATATTTTTAGATTTTTAAGGACAAAGTTTTTTGTTAAATATTCTGACAGTTTTTCACCCGTTCCAAAAAAATACACTTAGTTGCTATTTTCTGTATTAAATATAAACAGAGTTGGAAAAATAAGTATAATTAAAGGAGAGTGACATCTAGTTGTCAGTAAATATGTTTAATTGAAAAACAGTAACTTTTATTAGATTGCACTGGTCTTTTTTTGACGCCCTATGCTCCAGTGTGGTTTAGAAGAAGTTATATGTACATACATATATATTTTATTGAATAACATTTGAACGAACATAGTGACAATTTAGACTTAAAACTAAAATAAAGCATATTAAACAATTATAAAGTAGATTTGTATAGTTTTTCTGGAATTATGAGTAGATAAGTTGATTTTAAGATGTCCGTGATATAAAGGGTGGTCGGTTGGAACATATTTTCTTAACATACATTCAGGAAAAATTTGTTCATAAAATTCAGGCTAATTGGTCCACAAGTAGCTGAGATATATGCAAACCCCCACGATTGCCTCTGATTTTTATCCGTAAAACTTCACTTTTTTGAATCTTATAACTCATGAATTTTTTTCAATTTAACCTTATATAAGTTTACAAAAATACTGATTGGTGAAATCAATACGTAAATGATCTAGTTATATACAAAAATTCACTTTGTTGATAATATAAGAATCTCGGCGCAATAGCGCCCATACTATATCAGCTAGAGGGACCACAATTTGCTCAGATATTTATTATAAAATAAAGAATATTTGGTATTAAAAAATAAGCCAAATACTTTATTTTCCCTGGCCCCCACAAATTTACGATTTCCAATACTATAGTTGAGTATTTGAGATTCGGCACAGCCGAATATAGCACTCTTACTTGTTCAATATAAAATTGTGTTTTAGCAAAAAAGGGTGTTATATTCTCATATACTCTTCACCATTTTTAGTTTTGGGTTGTAAAGGAAATGTGTTTTAGTTTTTATTTTTAACTTTTTTAAATATATTTTTTAAAAACGAAATTTTAAGCAAAAATATTCTGTTAGGTGTTATAATCAAATTTTTAAATTCTTTTGGTAATTTTTTTTAAATTTAATAATTTTCGTAAAACTTTCCAGCCAATCACATTCAAAATACGTCAGTTTGTTTTATAGATACTCCTGAAAGTCGATATATTGCACTTGATCAACTGGAATAGGGATTCAATTTTTCGATGTTTTGTATTAGTCGATTAATCGCGCGAATAATACCATCCGTGTAAACATGAAAAATTCTTACAACAGATTTTTATTTTTTTTAATTTAAACACGGAGAGAATTTAGGACTAGAACTATGAATCAAAATGTGGAACCACCCACCTAAAAAACAGATAATTTTGATAAAAAGAACTAACATAAATGGTGAAAAATGCACGGCATGATATTCGCTTTATACGACTGTAAATTTCGTGAAGATCGGTCCATAATTGACCATATGCCCCTTAAGGCTAGTTTACATGGTAATACAATGTATTACGACTTTGTGGAATCAAAATATTATGAAATTCTCTCCGTGTTTAAAATAAAAAAATAAAAATCTGTTGGTAAGTATTTTTCATGTTTACACGGATGGTTTAAGTAAAATAAAAGCAAAGTGAGTTAATAACAAAAAAGCAGATGGTTGCAGTTTTACAATATTTACAAAAACAACATGAACATTTCCTGAGTTGATTCTGCTTGTTTTTGTAATTTTTTAAAAATGTTACCTTCAATATACTATGTTAAAATGCGACTCTAGTGTGATGAGAATACATAAGTTTCTAAAATGGTTTAGAAAATAAACATTTACCGACCGATTGTCATATTTTTATCCGTATTCTCTCTTACTCAATGCATTTTGCTTTTACATGATAAGATTTTTCTCATTCTACATAATTTTTTGACATGTCGTAACACATTGTATTACCGTGTAAACTAGCCTTAAATAGGATAGTGAATACCGGCCTTTAGTCATCAACCAGGTTTGCTTGAGTGTATTGGTGAGTGGGGTGAGAAGATTGGGTAGGGGTACCCGGTTTCATGTACTCTTCAATTCTGTTTTGTTTTGTGATTCTCACACTTTTTAACTTGAAGTTGGATCTAGGTGTATTTGTATTTATATATAAAATATATAAGGAAGAGGAGGAAAGACAAGATAAATATCCAAAAATTGCAAAACTATAATTTCATAATCTGGATACTAATGCAATTTCAAAGCAGAATTTTTAAAATTGCAGCAACAAAAATTGCAAGTCTGGACGATGACTTACATATTAAACTCAAAATTGTTTTACTTCTATTGAAAATATCAAGTTAATACCCTCTTGTTAATCGAGTGGGATATGTATTCGAAAGAATCAGTATTTGTATGGGGACAAGGTAAAATAATATATGTACTTATTGCCGTATATGTAAAGAATATATGACCTTACATTAAACATTGTACATAGCTCGCATTTTGTTACGGGGACTAGGTAAAATAATTAACCTACGTAGTCTTTTTAACCGATAAAAAAAATTTAGTTTGTATGTTTAGCATATGGAAAATATTTCAATAAAATTTTAACGACCTAAAGGTATGGAAGTTCACACAAATTTGACGAAAAAGCCTGGCCACAAAACTGATTAACAATAAGCCTTCTTTTTAACAATTTTAATTCATATATTTAACTTTATTTCTTAAACAAATAAAAGTAAAATGTAATTAATAAATTGTGAAAGTCTGTTTGATCAAGCAAATTTTAAGTAAAATTAAATAAAAGTTTGATATAAACCCTTACTTTAGATGAAATACTAGTTGAATTTACATATCGCTCATTTCGTGCAAGACCGTCACAACTCAAAATTTGAAACTTTACAGGAGAGCCTTTTTAAGATTCCAACCTATTATTATTTATTTTATTATTTATTTTATATACAGTTATAAAATCGAATGTTTCTTTTTTGCTACAAAGAAAACCACATGTACAAGAGGAATGCCAACAAAAAAACTGAAATGTGACCTTGTTGATGTTAATTGCTCAAGTTTGTTACAAGAGGTCATAGCGTCAAAAGCATCTGTATTACCGTTATTTTTTCGATAATTCTCTCCGTTCTTAGATCAATTTGTAGAGATTTAAGAGGAGAACATTTCTGCATTACTAACTCGAAAATGCCAAATTTTGAGTTGTGACGGTCTTGCACGAAATGAGCGATATGTATGTATATGTACGTATGTAAACAAACATATAAGCTTACTTTCATCAACACTTTTTTACTAAAAATATTTACTTTTTTAAATATATTAATACCGTTATTTTTGTAACTTTTCTGCACTTGACTACTGATATTGATATCAATCATCCAACAGTAAGTGTCGGAAATACAACACTCCAAAAACAACAGAAGCAGCATAGGGTTTTTTCATTGCATTGTTGTGTTAACGGTACGAAATGTCAAACATTCGTAACAAAACACTAACAAATCAAAATAAATTGGGCCGAACTGTTAAAATCAGATGACGTTTTTATACCACCTGTAGTTGAATTCGCCTTTACTAACAACAGCTGTTTTAATTGACGAATAACAACAATAGCAAAGAATACAAAAATATTACAGCAACAACACAATTGTGAGATTCAGACCGATAAGATAAAAACACAAAAAGAAAAAGCAGAAAAAACTATAATTTTAAATGCAAATACAGACAACTTGTTTTTTAACTTCCACAACTTGAAAAGAAACAAACCTACACGACACGTTCCGTTAGTAAGAATCAGAAATCGGAGCACCCATTGTGTGTGTAGAGAATCCAGTTGTCTTCCACCGACGGAGCTACCATCAACCACTACAACATAATTAAATTCGTTCAAAATAACACTTAAAGCTATCGCAACATTGTCCCCATTCTATAAACTGCTCATTATGTGGACAATTACAATAACGAAAAAGCGCTGGAAAGAAATAGCGACAGCTCTAGGAATTTTCGTCTTCTTCATTTTGATCTATAAATCCTTGTCTACCAAAAACTTAAGTCAGTTTAAAGGTAGATTTAGCAGCAGTCCAGATTCAGACGAATTGTCAGAAGATTTGGTGGCGGTCTATGAGAAACAACAACAGTTATTGGAACAACAACGCTATGATTTGAAGCAAACCAGAGCCGACCTGGCAAGACTGCGAGATGACTTGCGTGCCTTGCAATCAAATACACCGCTTAAATATCCCAAAGTAAAGTATTTAAATTACCCGAATCGCAAAAGAATCCTAATAACGGGTGGTGCTGGTTTTGTGGGCTCCCATTTAGTAGACAATCTTATGTTGGCCGGTCACGAAGTGATTGTGGTGGATAATTTCTTTACTGGTCGCAAACGAAATGTTGAGCATTGGTTGGGCCATGAAAATTTCGAATTGATACATCATGATATTGTGAATTCCTTGTTTATAGAGGTGGATGAGATTTATCATTTGGCTTCGCCAGCTTCACCCCCGCACTATATGTTTAATCCGGTAAAGACTATTAAGACTAATACTATGGGCACTATCAATGTTTTGGGTTTGGCTAAGCGAGTTATGGCCAAGGTTTTAATAGCTAGTACTTCGGAAGTATATGGAGATCCCACCGTCCATCCCCAGCCAGAAACTTATTGGGGTCATGTGAATCCTATTGGTCCGCGAGCTTGTTACGATGAAGGAAAGCGAGTTTCGGAGACTTTAACTTATGCCTATGCAAAGCAGGTGAGTAAGAACAATGAAAATTCGTCACTTACCTCTGCGAATTTTCTTTAACTAATTTTTTTATGAAATCACTTTTCCACAAAAAAGCCAAATTTTCACTAAAAAAATAACTTTTTCACAAAAAGTTACATTTTCACTAAAAAAATCCGTTTTTTCACTAAAAAATCCCATTTTCATAAAAGAGTAAATTTTTCACTAAAAAGTCACTCTTTAACTAAAGCCACTTTTTCATTAAAAATTCACTTTTTCACTAAGCAAGGTTCACAAAAAGTAGCATTGGGCCTTCATCTTGACTTGATATGGTTTGGCTTATCATTATATTTGAAGATAAATATCTGATTGGGTTAATAATCCGAATCTTGAGCTAGTGTTGCAAGAAACGCATTCAAGTTTGCATTGGGCAATGTATTTAGTAGGGTATTCATTTAATCGGCCTTTTGCTCTAATCGGTTAATCGCTCGATTAATTAGCCGAGGTTTAAGTTTAATCGGTTAATAATCGGTTAATTTTGTAATTCATCGGTTAACCGATTACTAAAGTTTTTTTTTTATAAATGAAGTAATTTCAATACACAAAAATTAATAAATTATTTATTTTTTGAAGTTTATTTTCGAAAAAAGCAATAACATAACAAGCATAACAGTTCTTAAACTAACACGAGCAAACAAAAAAAGAATTCATAAATATGTAATACATATTTTTTAATTAATTCATAAATATTATGTAGTAATTAAAAAATAAACTGTTTGATAATTTTATTAGTTATTTCAATAGTTTAAGGAGATCTTAAAAATAATCTTTTAGAAAAATGTTTAGGGTTTAAGCGATGTTAAAATGTTGATATGAGAAAATATGAGAAGAAACAAATAACTAAACATATACATACATACATATGGGAAGTTCCAGCGAAAAGTCCATTTTTTGTAATGTAACGCCAGAAGTAATTTAAATCGTCTCTCAAAAATTTTATATGTATAATTTACTTTTTTATATGTTTTGAAAAGCGCAACTAGCTCTACATTAAGTTACAAAAGGGATAACTTTTGAACAACATGGTACTAAAATACAAGCTTATTTGCTTTCTGGTGTAACAATACAAAAATGGAAATTCCCATATGTACCTTAAACGAGCAAAGATTTTTAAATAACTTAGAAAATAAATCATTATAAGTCCAAAGCTTATTAAAAAAGGTATTATACGAAAAGTCCTGCTCAATTCGCAGACTTATGCAGTTTTGTAACGCAAGTCAAAATCCACTTCTGTTTTTTGTAACGTCACGCCGGCGCATATTTTTGCTTATATCTTCAAATCCTTAGGGTTGATTGATGTAAGTTTTTTCAGAATATTGTGCTGCTTCATTACTTTGTAAATAGAGAAAAACCTTTTTACAAATTTGATTTCTTCATTTAATTGATTTTGTCGTACAAATATCACGTCACGTCACAATGAAAATGTCAATATAAAAAAGTACGTGAAACAAAAAGCTGCTGACAGCAAAGACCTATTTAAAATGAAGATCACTGAACACCTTCTTTGTTTGTATGAAAAAATATTTTCTAAACGGATATATTTTGCATATGAGACGAAACAAATAATTAAAAACACAAAAAATATGTTATCTAATACAATAAAAAATTAAAAATGTTGTTAAGTCGGTTAATCGGTTAATCGACTGAAATTAACAGGCTTAATCGTTAATCGAAAATAGCCAATTTCAAATTAACCGGTCAGTTAATCGGGTAGTTATTAATCGGTTTTAGCTATCCATAGGATAGCTAAGGTAAACTGTTACAAGAAGATACAAGATAATATTCTGGTAGTGTATAAAGTTATTCCTAAAAATTTAAATAATAGACCTATTGCAAAAAGCTTTATAAAATACATAAAATAAAATGCTTATATTGCAGAGTCATATGCAAACTTACATGTACTCAAATTGTTGCCTCTGTTCTTATATAAAACATATGTAATCTTTTATTAGAAATTTTGACAAAAATAGGATTTGTAGAAAAGATTTAATGGTTGAATAAAACGTTGTTGGAAGAAGTCTTTTTCTTTGGATATCTAAAAAAAAATTCACTGGGGAAAAAATTTCCGATGGATACAGCTAATGGACAGTTGAAAATCTTAGGCTGAGTGCCATTCTGGAGCAAAGATCCGACTGTCGTGGGAACGTAGGAAAAAATGTTAAGCAATATTTCTTTGCTTTAAATTAGAAGAAATGCTGAACTTGAGTCATATTCTCTAATGTCTTGAGATTAATAGCGGTACAACTTAATATAATATGAGGCGGGTAAAGCTTATATTTAATCGAATTAGTTTTGCTTTCAAAACCATGACCATGCATCCAACTACGCTTACAAATTTCGAAAAATTAAATTTCAGAATATTGTTAAAATACGTGGCTAATATTCATTCTACAGGATTAAAAAAACGTATTCCAATTTATTCATAGAATTGTATTGCCATTTTTCTAGATCAATTAGAAATCCTAAATTAATTTTGCCTAAAAAAACCAGAGTACGGAGAGTGCTCGAATTAAACTCGCTCGCGAGCGAGTCCAATTCGAGCGAGTTTTATTTTCAACATTGAAAAGAATTATTCTTTACTGCTCGCGAGTTTAATAAATAAAACTCGCGAGCGAGTTTTATTTTTGCGAGTTGAAAAATATTGCTCGCGAAAAGAATTCAAATTTTAAAAGTCAAAAATTAAACTCAACTCGCGAGTCGAGCTAAAAAAAATTGTTCGCGAGTTTTATTTTTGCGTATGAATTCTTTTTAATTAAAAATAGATTTTTCCTGTTTATTTGTTTGTATGTGTGGATAAATGTGTGTATGTATGAATATTTCATCGGAACACAGAACAGCATTAGCAAATGGATCAGAAGTAAAGTGAGAAAAGGTATTTAACCATGAAGAAGAAATAGTAAAGGAAAGGATTCGTTTAAAAGAATGCAATCATGTTATACGTTTCGAAAATATAAAAAAGGCAGTTCATTATTTTCCTATGAATCGTAAACACTTCTATGTAAGTCACTAATGAACGCATACATTTTATTACACATCATTCAAAATTTAACATTTATACGTATTGCACATATATTTTAAAACACACTTATCTACCTGTTTATGAGCAGCATTCACTTGTGTGCATTTTTTTAGTATAAACATTACTTTTACATCCCTTTTCCACATGTCTTGCCAGCCATTTTACCATAAACATTAATATAATAAGTTTTTCAGACCCATTGCACTGACATTTAAACACTCACTAGGGATTAAACAAACATATCAATGATCACATTTTCTATAAATAGTCGTGATTGTTTACTACCTGCTGATGTTTTCTATAAGAATCAACTAATTTGGTTGTCACAAGACAATTATGTGATGGCTTTTGCTACCCTAAAAAACTCTTAATTCATTTATAACACTGGTCTTCAAAAACAAATGTAAGTCTTTAAATAAAAACATATAAAATATAAAGATTTTGAAGCGGTTAATTTAAATCCGTTTGCAGTTTCAAATTTTTTTATGGGCTTGCCTAATATTCCGCCCGAAATAAGGGCCGATTTTTATAAAAACACCAACAAATGATTATTAATAATATTTCCTTTAAGTCAAACGAATAACATTTTTTATATTTTCCACTGTTTCGGACATTTTCAGAAATTAGTGGCGATAAACTTTTTTTTTCAAGCAAAATTAGTACTATTTTTTGTTTTCAAAAATTTGTTAACAAATTTAGAACAATTTTTTTTATTATTTATCAGAAAGCCAGATATATTGCGAATAAAATGAGCCATAAACCATGAAAATCGATTGACAAATGTTTATTTTATTCATAATTATTAAAGGCAGCTTTTATGAAAATAATATGTTACCAATCTCAAACACTTTTATTTAAGTCATTTAAGAACGCATACATTTTATTACACATCATTAAACATTTTGCAGGTTTACATATTTTTAAACAAGAAAACATTTATACATACAAACACACATACATTCTTATCAACATGGTTATGCCCAGCATTCATATGTGTGCATATGTTTTTATAACCCCTTCCTACACATTTGCCTGACCTTCGTTTCTAAAAATTCATATGTATGTATGTATATTTTTACTTCGCACAAGCAAACATTAATTTTTTTAAACGAGTTGCTCGATTTCAACTCGTATGCGCTCGTTTTCTGCTCGCATAAAATTTGTACTTACGAGTTGAAAAATAAAACTCGTAAGCACAAATTTTAAAACGAGTTGTTATCTGCTTACGAGTCGAGCACAAAAATCTTATGACTCGTAAAAAATTTGTGCTCGCGAGTTTAAAACTAAAACTCGCGAGCACAAATTTTAAAATGAGAGAGTTGACTCGAATTGTGCTCGCGAGTAGAATTTTTTCCTACCCTGAAAAAAACTCTTGCTACGAAAAATCATTAAAAGGATATTCCTATCAGCCTCAGAACTAAATTTTTATCATTTAGTATCTATATTTTCTTTTAAGGATTACACAATTATTAAGTAGTTATTTAATTGTATTACTCATTACTGTTAAATATTATATAAAATAAAGAACATAATAAAAATCCAAATTGCAGTTTCAGAGTAATTTAAAGATTCTCAAGTTTTAGTGACAAACGCCTTAAAAATATTTATCACAGGTCTATATGATGTTATCTCTTTTTTAGGTTTATTGAGCTTTTTGATCAAGATAATCTCAACGCATTTCCCTTGAGATGGAAATTGATTAAGTCGTAAAATTGAGTTCAATATTAATGTTAAACACTAAATTTAACCTTTTTTTTAATAATAACAATGTCCTAAGCAAGAAACGTGCAGAAATGCTAATATCGCACTTGATTAAAAAGAGTGTATTTAACTCAAAATTTTAAATTCAACAGGTAATATTCATATCTAGCTGCTGTAAAAATATCGTCATATTTTATCTACTTTTTGGATAAAAATTCTTTGCTTCTACTAAAATTTTTTAAATCTTTATGATCAATAGCGATTGGTTTCTTTTTATTACTTAGTTTTTTTCTTTTATAGCTAAATAACGGTAGTAATACTTATTAAACTAGCAAAATAAAAAAAACATAAATGTGATACTTGGAAAAAGATTAAAAAAATTTTAAATGAGTTTTTCTTTTCAGAAGGAAAAAGGTTTTGAAAATCGGTTGGCAAATGGCTGCGATACCTACTTTTTGAACCAATTTTTATATATGTTTATTTGCTCTAACTTTATCGTTAGGCAATTGAACATATTTTTCTTACAGTAATTCAGCTTCCAAAAACATCTAAATACACAAAAAACGTAAAAAAAAGTTATTTTAACATGTGTTAATTTTTTAAAACTGCTTGTGTATTGTTTGTTTCCCTCTTTTTAACACAATTGTTAACTGTGTGTGTGTGTTTCCTGTTATTAGCATAACTTATCCATTTCTTCAATAATTTTTATATACGCAAGTGTTTTTGAAAAGCTAAAAACTCATAAAAGTAAAAACAAAATAGTCTGTTTAATGATCAAATATATTTCTTGTAATATAAATGGCTGGCCTATTTAGACTTGTTATATTACATTAATAAAACAAATAGAAACCAAGTAAGAGTGTTATATTCGGATATGTCGAATATTTTATTCCGTTTACCAGAGCGCGATAAGAACATAAAGTTAAAAAAAATATATGTCGCACTTGATCATAAAGAAGGTATCAGCTCAACATTTTTATTTTTTCACTTTTTTGAAAAGAATCAGCACGTAATGTTCTTATCTATCAACTTTTTGGTAATGAAATGGTTGGTTTAAAAATTATTAGTTATTTGCCTTCAATATTATAAATATGAATTCGCCTTGGTTCATAGATAAATAACTAGATATGAAACCCTCATTTTATTGCAAAAAAAAACACTTAGATCATAAATAGAGTATTAATTCAAAATTTTAATTTTTGTCCCTAATAAATAAAAATTAAATGAAATGAAAATTGTTGTTAAGATGAAATTTATTAAGAATATAAAAAAATGGTGGAATACATTTATAGAAAAGGCGGTTGTTACAGAGTTGCATATAAAGTGTACAATAATTAATAAAAAAACAGTGATGTCACCAAATAGTTACATGTTCATATTTATGACACTTTTAGAGTGCAATTATATAAATATATTATCAACACCCCTTCTCAATATTATAAATATTGTTTAAAAATAGATTTATATAAACTCAAAAGTGTTATTAGAAAAATAAATAAAGCTATTTACATAAACCAATTAACTCTCGAAATTTACATATTTTAATCTTCTGTAAGGGCTTAGTTAGAATGTCAGCCAACATAGAATCCGTGGGGCAATAATCATATAAGACATCCTTCGATTTCCATAAGTCGCGAACAAAATAGTACTTTACATCAATATGCTTACTTCTAGGGCATATCTTTTCATCTTGAAGTATTTTCAGGCAGCTCTGGTTGTCTTCAAAAATTATTGGATTTAGTATATCAATTTCAAATTCTTTCATTAGTTGAATAATCCATAAAAGTTCTTGAGATGCCTCCGCAAGAGCCACGAACTCAGCTTCGGTAGAAGATAAAGTAACATTCGCTTGCTTTCGGCTGGCATAACTAATAACAGCATCACCAAGCTTGAAAACGAAACCGCTTGTAGATTTGCGACCATTTACGTCACCTGCCCAGTCAGCATCAGCAAAACCTTTTAATTCTAAGTTAGACTTAGACCCAACGCATAACTTTAAATTTCCAGTTCCCTTAAGGTATTTAAGAACTCGTTTGACCTCTGTCCAATCATTTTCATTTGGGTTACTTGTCTTTCGAGATAAGATTGAAACGGCGACAGCAATATCCGGTCGAGTATTGTTCGAGACGTACAGTAGTGATCCGATCGCTTTTCGGTATACATTGTTGTTTTCGAGTAGATTATTGGAATTTCCCTTTAAATATCCAGGATCCATTGGTATAGATGAAATCTTTGCATCTTGAAGATCGAATTCATTTACAATTTTGTTGATGTAACTCCCTTGAGATAAATAAAATAGACCATCAGCGAAGCTTACTTCAATGCCCAAGTAAAGCCTCAAATCACCCAATTCCGTTATGTCAAAATGCAATTTGAGTATACGTACAACATCTTCGATCTCCTCATCGGTTTTAGAGGCTATAATAATGTCGTCCACATAAATTAAAATATATGTGATTGAATCGACACCACCCTTCACATACAAACAAGGCTCAGCCTTTCCCCTTCTGAATCCCGAATCAATTAAGATCCGATTGATACGGAGATTCCAGCAACGAGCCGACTGTTTAAGTCCATACAAGCTATGATTCAATTTACAAACTAAACTTTCTTTTCCAGGCATAACAAACCCTTCAGGTTGTTTTAAATATATATCAGAATTTAATTCACCATAAAGGAACGCCGTCTTAACATCAACGTGACGCACTTTCATTTTCTTGTGACTTGCAATGGCCAATAAACTTCTAAATGTAGTCTGCTTTACAACCGGCGCAAAAATTTCGTCGTAGTTTTCACCGTATTTTTGGGAAAATCCCTTTGCGACCAATCTAGCTCTGTACTTTTTTTCATTATCAATTGTTCGTTTAGTTTTAAAAACCCATTTGCAGCCAATCAGTTTACCATCACGAGGTAGTTCCATTAAATTCCATGTTTCGTTTTCTTGCAGTGCTTTCATCTCTTCCCTCATAGCATTCAGCCATTGTTCGCTATCCGATCCAGATAAAGCATCATCATAACTTACCGGATCATTTTCAACATAAACCTTGTATCCATACTTTTTCGGAGGAACGCCCTTGGTAGGTCTTGAAGAAGCTCTAGGAGCAACATCAACATCATCCGGTAACGTTTCCGAATCAGGTGACGACAAAAACTCCTCATCAGACTCAAACCCATGAAAATCGTCTGCGCTTATTTCATCAACATCTTCGTCCAATACCTCTGGTGGTTGAGACGAAACTATTTTGGAATCAATATTTGAGAGTGAAGCACAGACATTGTCATCATTAGGAACACTATCATCCACCAAAACATTATCAGAAATGTAGTCCTTTGATTCCAAAAATTTTACATTACGGCTAATAATAATCTTATTGGTCTCACTATTTAGCAAACGAAAAGCTTTCGATTCTTCTGCATAACCCACCAGATTGCATTTGACAGCTACAGCGTCTAACTTTTTGCGTTTTACCTTGTCCACATGGACGTATGCAACAACACCAAAAACACGAACATGGCTCAAGTTTGGAGCTTTTCCGAACCACAACTCAAATGGTGTTACACTTACAGCAGCTGATAAAAGACGATTTTGTATGTAGTTAGCGTTGTTAACTGCTTCAGCCCAGAATTTGATATGCATATCCGCATCATACAGCATACACCTGGCCATCTCCATCAAACTTCGATTCTTCCTCTCTGCAACCCCATTTTGTTCAGGAGTATAGGGGGCAGTGAGTTGATGTTTAATACCCTTGCTCTTAAAATAATTTTGCATTCTTCTGTTCACAAACTCTCCACCGCGATCAGTTCTAAGAACTCTCATGCGTTTTCCAAATTGATTTTCTGACTGTTCAATAAATTCTTTTATTTTATCGAATGCCAAATCCTTTGATGGAATAAAGAAAACAGTACAATAACGGCTATAATCGTCAATCATCGTTAAAAAATAACGATTACCACTAGGGGTTTTGTTTTGCATAGGGCCACATAAATCACAATGTACTAAATCTAAAATTTCATTAGATTTGGATTCCGACGCCTTTGGAAATGGATTTCGTGTGAGCTTTGCCTTTAAACACACTTCACAATCCAACGTACAGCTACATTTATTTATTTTTACACCCTGCACCAACTCCTTAGAAACAGTTGAATTGATAGCATGAATACCTTTGTGACCAAATCGGCGATGCCAAACATGAACGCAATCACTTTTACAACTTGATACCATATTCGCCTTATGATGATGATTTAATACAAACAAATTATTTTTCATTGAAGCCCTTGCATAAATATGACCATTTTTAGAAATTGAGCAACCATTTGTATTAAAAGACACTTCAAAACCGTCACCAGTCAACTTCCGAACAGATAACAAGCTTCCCTCCAATTCAGGGATAAATAGCACATTCTGGACAAGAATTTCCTTGCCCCCACAAAACCATTTGCAATCACCCTTTCCGCTTGCCTTCATCTCAGTACCATCAGCCAAATAAATGGTTTCAATTTGTTGTTTATTAACGTTTACGAAATATTTTACATCACAGCACATATGACACGTTGCAGCTGAATCAATAAACCAGTCACCGTTTGATTTTTCCTTCATGACACCAAAGCAAACATCCCTATTGTTATTTTTGACAATATTGGCGCGGTTGTTGTTTGACTTCTGTTGTTTTTGTTGTTGATTATGTACATTTTTGTTCGTGCATTCTCGTTTAAAATGACCTGGCTTGCCACACGAAAAACATTTAGGCACAAACTTTTTCTTGTATATTTTAAACGCAGCCTCACTTTCTTGCTCGCATCCAGATTTCCTTTTAAATTCTTGAAGTAATTTTTCCTTCATCAAATCAAGAGTGAGATCCGCTTCAGCACGCATTTCCAATGACGAAATTAAAGAGTTATACTCTTCCGGCAATGTACCCAGCAAAAACGCAACAGCCTTATGTTCTTTCATATCCTCACCCAAATCACGTAGACGATCCACAATTGATAAAAATGCATTGATATGGTCTTCCATGGTTTGACCACTAACCAACTTCTTCGATGACATTTGTCTTAGAAGACTCACTTTATTCGTCATATTAGACTTCTCGTGATGTTTTTTCAATGTGTCCCAAAATTCCTTTGCAGTTTTTAGTTGCTTGATGAGTACCTTTTGGGATTCCTCCACCGCAAGACCAATAGCAGCTCTTGCCTTACCATCACGTGTCAACCATTTACCATCCTGCACCACAGGAACAGCATCAACTACAACATCCCACAATTCTCTTTCCAGCAGCAACAACTCCATATTGAATTTCCAAACATGGTAATTGGAACTTGACAATTTAGGGAATTGTGCGTACGATGTATTCATTTTTCTTTTTTTTTTTTTTCTTTTAAATAATTTTATCAAAAAAAACTTTAATTAAAAAACACGATTTTAAATTAAACACGAGTGTAGGCCCATAACCTGTTGTTAAGATGAAATTTATTAAGAATATAAAAAAATGGTGGAATACATTTATAGAAAAGGCGGTTGTTACAGAGTTGCATATAAAGTGTACAATAATTAATAAAAAAACAGTGATGTCACCAAATAGTTACATGTTCATATTTATGACACTTTTAGAGTGCAATTATATAAATATATTATCAACAAAAATAACGTGTTATTTTGTCTACATTTTGGTAATGAAATGTTAAAAATGATTTTTTATATGCCTTCAATATTATAAATATGAATTCGCCTTGGTTCATAGATGCACTTGGATCATAAATAGTGTCAAAATTTTAATTTTTGTCCCTAATATATAAAAATTAAATAAAATGAAAATAAAGTGTTATTTTGTCTACATTTTGGAAATGAAATGGTTGGTTTAAAAATTATTTTTTATATGCCTTCAATATTATAAATATGAATTCGCCTTGGTTCATAGATAAATTACTAGATATGAAACCCTCATTTTACTGCAAAAAAGCACTTGATCATAAATAGGTTATTTACTGAAAATGTTTATTTTTATTTTTTGTCCCTAATAAAAAAAAATTAAATTAAATTGATATTGGGAATTATTTCTTTTTCATAAGCAACTTTATTATATTCAACATTTTTCATTTTTCGAATTTATTCTATGAGTTAAATTTCAGTTATGTATTTTATAAAGCTTTTTGTAATAGCTCTATTCCTTAAATTTTATTTTAGAAATTACTTTATACACTACCAGACTATTATATTGTATTTTCTTGTTACATTTTACCTTAGCTTTCCATTGGATAGCAATGAAGTATATTTATGTACAGAAAAATTTACAATTATTAGACACCAGCAGAATGTAATGCATTTTCTGGCCCGCTACGGCCTTCGTCAGCATTCTTTGTGTCACACTGGATAGTGATACTTTATAAATTGAATGTATTTAACTCAACTATTTTAACAAATAGATATTGGGAATTATTTCTTTTTCATAAGCAACTTTATTATATTCAACATTTTTCATTTTTCGAATTTATTCTATGAGTTAAATTTCAGTTATGTATTTTATAAAGCTTTTTGTAATAGCTCTATTCCTTAAATTTTATTTTAGAAATTACTTTATACACTACCAGACTATTATATT
The DNA here is from genome assembly GCA_943735925.1 of Pollenia amentaria. Classification (NCBI taxonomy): domain Eukaryota; kingdom Metazoa; phylum Arthropoda; class Insecta; order Diptera; family Polleniidae; genus Pollenia; species Pollenia amentaria. The sequence continues at coordinate 200,673,474 of OX031009.1, read as the reverse complement.
GTATTTTCTTGTTACATTTTACCTTAGCTTTCCGTTGGATAGCAATGAAGTATATTTATGTACAGAAAAATTTACAATTATTAGACACCAGCAGAATGTAATGCATTTTGTGGCCCGCTACGGCCTTCGTCAGCATTCTTTGTGTCACACTGGATAGTGATACTTTATAAATTGAATGTATTTAACTCAACTATTTTAACAAATAGATATTGGGAATTATTTCTTTTTCATAAGCAACTTTATTATATTCAACATTTTTCATTTTTCGAATTTATTCTATGAGTTAAATTTCAGTTATGTATTTTATAAAGCTTTTTGTAATAGCTCTATTCCTTAAATTTTATTTTAGAAATTACTTTATACACTACCAGACTATTATATTGTATTTTCTTGTTACATTTTACCTTAGCTTTCCGTTGGATAGCAATGAAGTATATTTATGTACAGAAAAATTTACAATTATTAGACACCAGCAGAATGTAATGCATTTTCTGGCCCGCTACGGCCTTCGTCAGCATTCTTTGTGTCACACTGGATAGTGATACTTTATAAATTGAATGTATTTAACTCAACTATTTTAACAAATAGATATTGGGAATTATTTCTTTTTCATAAGCAACTTTATTATATTCAACATTTTTCATTTTTCGAATTTATTCTATGAGTTAAATTTCAGTTATGTATTTTATAAAGCTTTTTGTAATAGCTCTATTCCATAAATTTTATTTTAGAAATTACTTTATTCACTACCAGACTATTATATTGTATTTTCTTGTTACATTTTACCTAAGCTTTCCGTTGGATAGCAATGAAGTATATTTATGTACAGAAAAATTTACAATTATTAGACACCAGCAGAATGTAATGCATTTTCTGGCCCGCTACGGCCTTCGTCAGCATTCTTTGTGTCACACTGGATAGTGATACTTTATAAATTGAATGTATTTAACTCAACTATTTTAACAAATAGATATTGGGAATTATTTCTTTTTCATAAGCAACTTTATTATATTCAACATTTTTCATTTTTCGAATTTATTCTATGAGTTAAATTTCAGTTATGTATTTTATAAAGCTTTTTGTAATAGCTCTATTCCTTAAATTTTATTTTAGAAATTACTTTATACACTACCAGACTATTATATTGTATTTTCTTGTTACATTTTACCTTAGCTTTCCGTTGGATAGCAATGAAGTATATTTATGTACAGAAAAATTTACAATTATTAGACACCAGCAGAATGTAATGCATTTTCTGGCCCGCTACGGCCTTCGTCAGCATTCTTTGTGTCACACTGGATAGTGATACTTTATAAATTGAATGTATTTAACTCAACTATTTTAACAAATAGATATTGGGAATTATTTCTTTTTCATAAGCAACTTTATTATATTCAACATTTTTCATTTTTCGAATTTATTCTATGAGTTAAATTTCAGTTATGTATTTTATAAAGCTTTTTGTAATAGCTCTATTCCTTAAATTTTATTTTAGAAATTACTTTATACACTACCAGACTATTATATTGTATTTTCTTGTTACATTTTACCTTAGCTTTCCGTTGGATAGCAATGAAGTATATTTATGTACAGAAAAATTTACAATTATTAGACACCAGCAGAATGTAATGCATTTTGTGGCCCGCTACGGCCTTCGTCAGCATTCTTTGTGTCACACTGGATAGTGATACTTTATAAATTGAATGTATTTAACTCAACTATTTTAACAAATAGATATTGGGAATTATTTCTTTTTCATAAGCAACTTTATTATATTCAACATTTTTCGAATTTATTCTATGAGTTAAATTTCAGTTATGTATTTTATAAAGCTTTTTGTAATAGCTCTATTCCTTAAATTTTATTTTAGAAATTACTTTATACACTACCAGACTATTATATTGTATTTTCTTGTTACATTTTACCTTAGCTTTCCGTTGGATAGCAATGAAGTATATTTATGTACAGAAAAATTTACAATTATTAGACACCAGCAGAATGTAATGCATTTTCTGGCCCGCTACGGCCTTCGTCAGCATTCTTTGTGTCACACTGGATAGTGATACTTTATAAATTGAATGTATTTAACTCAACTATTTTAACAAATAGATATTGGGAATTATTTCTTTTTCATAAGCAACTTTATTATATTCAACATTTTTCATTTTTCGAATTTATTCTATGAGTTAAATTTCAGTTATGTATTTTATAAAGCTTTTTGTAATAGCTCTATTCCATAAATTTTATTTTAGAAATTACTTTATTCACTACCAGACTATTATATTGTATTTTCTTGTTACATTTTACCTAAGCTTTCCGTTGGATAGCAATGAAGTATATTTATGTACAGAAAAATTTACAATTATTAGACACCAGCAGAATGTAATGCATTTTCTGGCCCGCTACGGCCTTCGTCAGCATTCTTTGTGTCACACTGGATAGTGATACTTTATAAATTGAATGTATTTAACTCAACTATTTTAACAAATAGATATTGGGAATTATTTCTTTTTCATAAGCAACTTTATTATATTCAACATTTTTCATTTTTCGAATTTATTCTATGAGTTAAATTTCAGTTATGTATTTTATAAAGCTTTTTGTAATAGCTCTATTCCTTAAATTTTATTTTAGAAATTACTTTATACACTACCAGACTATTATATTGTATTTTCTTGTTACATTTTACCTTAGCTTTCCGTTGGATAGCAATGAAGTATATTTATGTACAGAAAAATTTACAATTATTAGACACCAGCAGAATGTAATGCATTTTCTGGCCCGCTACGGCCTTCGTCAGCATTCTTTGTGTCACACTGGATAGTGATACTTTATAAATTGAATGTATTTAACTCAACTATTTTAACAAATAGATATTGGGAATTATTTCTTTTTCATAAGCAACTTTATTATATTCAACATTTTTCATTTTTCGAATTTATTCTATGAGTTAAATTTCAGTTATGTATTTTATAAAGCTTTTTGTAATAGCTCTATTCCTTAAATTTTATTTTAGAAATTACTTTATACACTACCAGACTATTATATTGTATTTTCTTGTTACATTTTACCTTAGCTTTCCGTTGGATAGCAATGAAGTATATTTATGTACAGAAAAATTTACAATTATTAGACACCAGCAGAATGTAATGCATTTTCTGGCCCGCTACGGCCTTCGTCAGCATTCTTTGTGTCACACTGGATAGTGATACTTTATAAATTGAATGTATTTAACTCAACTATTTTAACAAATAGATATTGGGAATTATTTCTTTTTCATAAGCAACTTTATTATATTCAACATTTTTCATTTTTCGAATTTATTCTATGAGTTAAATTTCAGTTATGTATTTTATAAAGCTTTTTGTAATAGCTCTATTCCTTAAATTTTATTTTAGAAATTACTTTATACACTACCAGACTATTATATTGTATTTTCTTGTTACATTTTACCTTAGCTTTCCGTTGGATAGCAATGAAGTATATTTATGTACAGAAAAATTTACAATTATTAGACACCAGCAGAATGTAATGCATTTTCTGGCCCGCTACGGCCTTCGTCAGCATTCTTTGTGTCACACTGGATAGTGATACTTTATAAATTGAATGTATTTAACTCAACTATTTTAACAAATAGATATTGGGAATTATTTCTTTTTCATAAGCAACTTTATTATATTCAACATTTTTCATTTTTCGAATTTATTCTATGAGTTAAATTTCAGTTATGTATTTTATAAAGCTTTTTGTAATAGCTCTATTCCTTAAATTTTATTTTAGAAATTACTTTATACACTACCAGACTATTATATTGTATTTTCTTGTTACATTTTACCTTAGCTTTCCGTTGGATAGCAATGAAGTATATTTATGTACAGAAAAATTTACAATTATTAGACACCAGCAGAATGTAATGCATTTTCTGGCCCGCTACGGCCTTCGTCAGCATTCTTTGTGTCACACTGGATAGTGATACTTTATAAATTGAATGTATTTAACTCAACTATTTTAACAAATAGATATTGGGAATTATTTCTTTTTCATAAGCAACTTTATTATATTCAACATTTTTCATTTTTCGAATTTATTCTATGAGTTAAATTTCAGTTATGTATTTTATAAAGCTTTTTGTAATAGCTCTATTCCTTAAATTTTATTTTAGAAATTACTTTATACACTACCAGACTATTATATTGTATTTTCTTGTTACATTTTACCTTAGCTTTCCGTTGGATAGCAATGAAGTATATTTATGTACAGAAAAATTTACAATTATTAGACACCAGCAGAATGTAATGCATTTTCTGGCCCGCTACGGCCTTCGTCAGCATTCTTTGTGTCACACTGGATAGTGATACTTTATAAATTGAATGTATTTAACTCAACTATTTTAACAAATAGATATTGGGAATTATTTCTTTTTCATAAGCAACTTTATTATATTCAACATTTTTCATTTTTCGAATTTATTCTATGAGTTAAATTTCAGTTATGTATTTTATAAAGCTTTTTGTAATAGCTCTATTCCTTAAATTTTATTTTAGAAATTACTTTATACACTACCAGACTATTATATTGTATTTTCTTGTTACATTTTACCTTAGCTTTCCGTTGGATAGCAATGAAGTATATTTATGTACAGAAAAATTTACAATTATTAGACACCAGCAGAATGTAATGCATTTTCTGGCCCGCTACGGCCTTCGTCAGCATTCTTTGTGTCACACTGGATAGTGATACTTTATAAATTGAATGTATTTAACTCAACTATTTTAACAAATAGATATTGGGAATTATTTCTTTTTCATAAGCAACTTTATTATATTCAACATTTTTCATTTTTCGAATTTATTCTATGAGTTAAATTTCAGTTATGTATTTTATAAAGCTTTTTGTAATAGCTCTATTCCTTAAATTTTATTTTAGAAATTACTTTATACACTACCAGACTATTATATTGTATTTTCTTGTTACATTTTACCTTAGCTTTCCGTTGGATAGCAATGAAGTATATTTATGTACAGAAAAATTTACAATTATTAGACACCAGCAGAATGTAATGCATTTTCTGGCCCGCTACGGCCTTCGTCAGCATTCTTTGTGTCACACTGGATAGTGATACTTTATAAATTGAATGTATTTAACTCAACTATTTTAACAAATAGATATTGGGAATTATTTCTTTTTCATAAGCAACTTTATTATATTCAACATTTTTCATTTTTCGAATTTATTCTATGAGTTAAATTTCAGTTATGTATTTTATAAAGCTTTTTGTAATAGCTCTATTCCTTAAATTTTATTTTAGAAATTACTTTATACACTGCCAGACTATTATATTGTATTTTCTTGTTACATTTTACCTTAGCTTTCCGTTGGATAGCAATGAAGTATATTTATGTACAGAAAAATTTACAATTATTAGACACCAGCAGAATGTAATGCATTTTGTGGCCCGCTACGGCCTTCGTCAGCATTCTTTGTGTCACACTGGATAGTGATACTTTATAAATTGAATGTATTTAACTCAACTATTTTAACAAATAGATATTGGGAATTATTTCTTTTTCATAAGCAACTTTATTATATTCAACATTTTTCATTTTTCGAATTTATTCTATGAGTTAAATTTCAGTTATGTATTTTATAAAGCTTTTTGTAATAGCTCTATTCCTTAAATTTTATTTTAGAAATTACTTTATACACTACCAGACTATTATATTGTATTTTCTTGTTACATTTTACCTTAGCTTTCCGTTGGATAGCAATGAAGTATATTTATGTACAGAAAAATTTACAATTATTAGACACCAGCAGAATGTAATGCATTTTCTGGCCCGCTACGGCCTTCGTCAGCATTCTTTGTGTCACACTGGATAGTGATACTTTATAAATTGAATGTATTTAACTCAACTATTTTAACAAATAGATATTGGGAATTATTTCTTTTTCATAAGCAACTTTATTATATTCAACATTTTTCATTTTTCGAATTTATTCTATGAGTTAAATTTCAGTTATGTATTTTATAAAGCTTTTTGTAATAGCTCTATTCCTTAAATTTTATTTTAGAAATTACTTTATACACTACCAGACTATTATATGCATTACATTCTGCTGGTGTCTAATAATTGTAAATTTTTCTGTACATAAATATACTTCATTGCTATCCAACGGAAAGCTAAGGTAAAATGTAACAAGAAAATACAATATAATAGTCTGGTAGTGTATAAAGTAATTTCTAAAATAAAATTTAAGGAATAGAGCTATTACAAAAAGCTTTATAAAATACATAACTAAAAATTTAACTCATAGAATAAATTCGAAAAATGAAAAATGTTGAATATAATAAAGTTGCTTATGAAAAAGAAATAATTCCCAATATCTATTTGTTAAAATAGTTGAGTTAAATACATTCAATTTATAAAGTATCACTATCCAGTGTGACACAAAGAATGCTGACGAAGGCCGTAGCGGGCCAGAAAATGCATTACATTCTGCTGGTGTCTAATAATTGTAAATTTTTCTGTACATAAATATACTTCATTGCTATCCAACGGAAAGCTAAGGTAAAATGTAACAAGAAAATACAATATAATAGTCTGGTAGTGTATAAAGTAATTTCTAAAATAAAATTTAAGGAATAGAGCTATTACAAAAAGCTTTATAAAATACATAACTGAAATTTAACTCATAGAATAAATTCGAAAAATGAAAAATGTTGAATATAATAAAGTTGCTTATGAAAAAGAAATAATACCCAATATCTATTTGTTAAAATAGTTGAGTTAAATACATTCAATTTATAAAGTATCACTATCCAGTGTGACACAAAGAATGCTGACGAAGGCCGTAGCGGGCCAGAAAATGCATTACATTCTGCTGGTGTCTAATAATTGTAAATTTTTCTGTACATAAATATACTTCATTGCTATCCAACGGAAAGCTAAGGTAAAATGTAACAAGAAAATACAATATAATAGTCTGGTAGTGTATAAAGTAATTTCTAAAATAAAATTTAAGGAATAGAGCTATTACAAAAAGCTTTATAAAATACATAACTGAAATTTAACTCATAGAATAAATTCGAAAAATGAAAAATGTTGAATATAATAAAGTTGCTTATGAAAAAGAAATAATTCCCAATATCTATTTGTTAAAATAGTTGAGTTAAATACATTCAATTTATAAAGTATCACTATCCAGTGTGACACAAAGAATGCTGACGAAGGCCGTAGCGGGCCAGAAAATGCATTACATTCTGCTGGTGTCTAATAATTGTAAATTTTTCTGTACATAAATATACTTCATTGCTATCCAACGGAAAGCTAAGGTAAAATGTAACAAGAAAATACAATATAATAGTCTGGTAGTGTATAAAGTAATTTCTAAAATAAAATTTAAGGAATAGAGCTATTACAAAAAGCTTTATAAAATACATAACTGAAATTTAACTCATAGAATAAATTCGAAAAATGAAAAATGTTGAATATAATAAAGTTGCTTATGAAAAAGAAATAATTCCCAATATCTATTTGTTAAAATAGTTGAGTTAAATACATTCAATTTATAAAGTATCACTATCCAGTGTGACACAAAGAATGCTGACGAAGGCCGTAGCGGGCCAGAAAATGCATTACATTCTGCTGGTGTCTAATAATTGTAAATTTTTCTGTACATAAATATACTTCATTGCTATCCAACGGAAAGCTAAGGTAAAATGTAACAAGAAAATACAATATAATAGTCTGGTAGTGTATAAAGTAATTTCTAAAATAAAATTTAAGGAATAGAGCTATTACAAAAAGCTTTATAAAATACATAACTGAAATTTAACTCATAGAATAAATTCGAAAAATGAAAAATGTTGAATATAATAAAGTTGCTTATGAAAAAGAAATAATTCCCAATATCTATTTGTTAAAATAGTTGAGTTAAATACATTCAATTTATAAAGTATCACTATCCAGTGTGACACAAAGAATGCTGACGAAGGCCGTAGCGGGCCAGAAAATGCATTACATTCTGCTGGTGTCTAATAATTGTAAATTTTTCTGTACATAAATATACTTCATTGCTATCCAACGGAAAGCTAAGGTAAAATGTAACAAGAAAATACAATATAATAGTCTGGTAGTGTATAAAGTAATTTCTAAAATAAAATTTAAGGAATAGAGCTATTACAAAAAGCTTTATAAAATACATAACTGAAATTTAACTCATAGAATAAATTCGAAAAATGAAAAATGTTGAATATAATAAAGTTGCTTATGAAAAAGAAATAATTCCCAATATCTATTTGTTAAAATAGTTGAGTTAAATACATTCAATTTATAAAGTATCACTATCCAGTGTGACACAAAGAATGCTGACGAAGGCCGTAGCGGGCCAGAAAATGCATTACATTCTGCTGGTGTCTAATAATTGTAAATTTTTCTGTACATAAATATACTTCATTGCTATCCAACGGAAAGCTAAGGTAAAATGTAACAAGAAAATACAATATAATAGTCTGGTAGTGTATAAAGTAATTTCTAAAATAAAATTTAAGGAATAGAGCTATTACAAAAAGCTTTATAAAATACATAACTGAAATTTAACTCATAGAATAAATTCGAAAAATGAAAAATGTTGAATATAATAAAGTTGCTTATGAAAAAGAAATAATTCCCAATATCTATTTGTTAAAATAGTTGAGTTAAATACATTCAATTTATAAAGTATCACTATCCAGTGTGACACAAAGAATGCTGACGAAGGCCGTAGCGGGCCAGAAAATGCATTACATTCTGCTGGTGTCTAATAATTGTAAAATTTTTCTGTACATAAATATACTTCATTGCTATCCAACGGAAAGCTAAGGTAAAATGTAACAAGAAAATACAATATAATAGTCTGGTAGTGTATAAAGTAATTTCTAAAATAAAATTTAAGGAATAGAGCTATTACAAAAAGCTTTATAAAATACATAACTGAAATTTAACTCATAGAATAAATTCGAAAAATGAAAAATGTTGAATATAATAAAGTTGCTTATGAAAAAGAAATAATTCCCAATATCTATTTGTTAAAATAGTTGAGTTAAATACATTCAATTTATAAAGTATCACTATCCAGTGTGACACAAAGAATGCTGACGAAGGCCGTAGCGGGCCAGAAAATGCATTACATTCTGCTGGTGTCTAATAATTGTAAATTTTTCTGTACATAAATATACTTCATTGCTATCCAACGGAAAGCTAAGGTAAAATGTAACAAGAAAATACAATATAATAGTCTGGTAGTGTATAAAGTAATTTCTAAAATAAAATTTAAGGAATAGAGCTATTACAAAAAGCTTTATAAAATACATAACTGAAATTTAACTCATAGAATAAATTCGAAAAATGAAAAATGTTGAATTAAATTAAATTATTTTTTGTAATTGTTAACTTTTTTGTTTATGTACATATGAAGGGAAATGTAGAAAATACCTATGTTTAAGGATGCTGGGACGTTATTGTCGGTCTGGAGAGTTTTATTTTTTTACTTTTTTATAGTTTTCTTTTACAAACCTGATTCTTGTTTTTTGCCTTCACTGATAAGCTTTTTGGATATTAGTTTTATAAACTGTAATTTTAAAGGATTGCATCGTATACCCATAACCGAAATTGTAATTTTTTCCCTTTATTCATTAGGAGTGTTTCTGTTTTGTTAAGGGATTACTTTACGCATACTAGTATTAATACTACACTAGTGCCCCTTTGTAAACCTTAAATACCTCATGAATATTTATTCTTTAAATTTTGTTTTTGTTTTTATTCTTGAATTTTTTTTGTTGTAGAATGATATAACTTAGCTTATAATATTTTTAATTATAATATTTTATATGTCATAATATTTTCAATACAAAATGTACGAAATATTCCAGTAATGCGCTTTGGCCTTGAAGGCTTTTTGTATTACAAGCAATAAATAAATAAATAAAAAAATAAATAAATAAATAAAATAACGTGTTATTTTGTCTACATTTTGGTAATGAAACGGCGGATTTAAAAAGTCTTTTTCATATGCCTTTAATATTAATTAAAAATGGTCCTACTAAAATATTGGTTGTGTGTAGTAACTTTAAGTATACCGATCGACTCAGGATCACTTTCGAATTAACGATGTCCGTCCGGCTGGCTGTCCAAGTAAACTTGTGCGCAAATTTGGAGATAATTTAAAGAAATTGGCTTATTTAAAGATCATGTGGCGAATCGTTCCATAGTTTCACATTGCCCTACATACAAGCTTCTTTCCGGAATAGGGTTTTTGTGCCCATAAGCCATCTTATTATGTTGGTATTGAGATTAAATTTGGTCCAAACTTTTTTTATTGCAATCAAAATCATATTACAAACTTTTATTGGAATCGGTCCATATGTATATGAGCTTCCATACAAATACTACTCCCGAAAATAGCTTTTAATGCCATAACTTCCTTATAAATGTAGGCATGAACATAAAACGCCCGGGAGACTATCAAATAAATACATCAATCACATAGTTGTGTGCGTGCAGTCGTTCTTTTTCGGGTACACATACGCGTTGTCGGCAATGCTTGATGAAAATCAAAAAGTTTTGATTTTTTTATTTGATGGCTGATTATTTGATAGTCTCCAGTTGTGATTGACAAAAAAATTTTATTTGCTTTGTGTATGTTGTCATGTACGGAAGAAAAAAAAATATAAATACTTATTTAGTTTTTCGTTTTTTTGACATTATTTGAAATGAACCCTATGAAATCAAAATTACAAATGTTGATTGACGGGTTTATTTGTACGTCTCCAAAAAAGCCTCAAATAAACGACACTAACACATATGCACTGATTGACGGGTTTATTTGAAAGTCTCCAGAGCCCTTAAAAATTGACGATAATAACTTTTAGCATATCTACTATGTCATGACAAAATGTTGTCCTAGTAGGTCCAAAATTAACCATAGGTCATAAAATCTCATATACATAGATGAAGATGTCTAAATAACATTTGGGGCAAAGACCTCTTATATAAACTTTAACATCATAACATAATTTAATTTAGGCGGATGATTGCCCATGGGTCGCAAATAGGGAACAATAGCAAAAATGGCTAATATATACTGTGGTGTGTGTTCGGGCAGAATCGACTATACTTTCTTACTTGTTTGCTTTCAGTCTGTTTATAACAACTTTAATAGAGGCTACAATTTAATGTTAAAAAAATTTTTTTGACAGTACATACATATAATTTCATTTTCTTATTGTAATAATTTTCTTTTCTAATTGTAATAAAAATGCAGTTGCATGTTTTTCATTGTGCGACCAAAGGCAGAAACAATATATTTATCCGTTTTAGAGTTTTTTATGAATTTTGGAATCGATTTGTTAGTGCATATTTATGCATATTTTATCCTTTACATCATTTTTTTGCATAATTTAGTAAGAAGAGCATTGTTGCAGCATTTCTTAAGTTTATAGTTCATATTTTGCCTTTTTGAGGCATATTTTGATACATTTTAAATTGTTTTAGATGCTTACAAGAGCTTTCGCAGCAAATAAAAAAATTTATTTTACAAAATTCTGGTTTTCCGTTTTAAATATCTATCTGTATAATTTTTAGTCTAAAATTGTAAGCCAGAGCAGGTTGCCATTAAAAATAAATGTTATTTTAAACGCTCGAATTTTATATTTATATAAGCAGCAATTAAGGAAAAAGCAATTATATACGTAATTGGTGATGTAATACATAGAAATCTAGACCAATCTTTCAGTATATCGAACGACTCAGAATCACTATTTAAAGTGATCTATCGATGTCTATCCTACCGTCTGGCTGGTTGTCTGTCCATGTTTACTTTGTGCGCAAGTACAAGTTGCAATTTTGTAGATAATTTGATCAAATTTGGTAAATACATTTAATTTATACTAAGGACGAAGTCGATGTAAATGTCTATGTAAATGCTGAGTATCGGTCTATAATTTCAAATATTAAACATAAATTCTTTTTACCAAATTAGACTTTTTTGCCCGTAAACCAGCTAATTATTTTCATATTTAGATTTAATTCGTGCAAAAATATTTTACTGCAAATGAAATTCTTTTCGAATTTGTTCACATTTGTCCAAAGCTCTCATCTATAAATAGCTTTAACTTCCTTTTAATAATTTACATTAATAAACAATTTAGCGGTCGGTCCTAAAATCCTTTTAAGACAAAAAATCTAATATGGATGTTAATATCTAGATAATATTCACCACAAATAACTCTTATATTAATTTTTACCTCATAATATAACTTTGTTTTTGTGAGCCCATGACTGCCCATCGTTATCAAATAGGGTAAAATCTCGAAAATTCGTCTGTTAATACTGTGGTGTTTGGGCTTTACCCATTATAATTTTAGTGTTGTTTTTTTAAATACAAACTTTTTCAAATTGTTGCATATTATGCTTTCAAATGAGCCACTTTGGATTTTTTTTTGGAGCATATTTTAACAATTTCAGGGCATATTTTTGAGTAGATTGAGTGCATATTTAATGCCCATAAAATGCGTTTTTAGAGCATATTTCTGGTTTTCCTGGTAATAACTCTTCCATATGACCACAGATGTATATATGTATGTACATTAGCGTTGCCGTTATTTTTATTTTTTGATTTCTTATATTCTCCCCCCCCCCCCCACCCCCAAATCGGTTCAGTTTTATGCAGAAAAAAATTCCAAAAAGTTTCATAGCGATAAGTTGTGTTTTAGGGAGTGCGTCCGTCCCTCAAAGTTGGCACTCAAGCCTATTTGTTCAAATTTAATTTGTTTGCATATGACTATCTTTTTAAAAAAAAAACATTTTACAAAAATATGATATATGGCAATATTTAGGTCTTCTAGTTAACAACATTAGCCTCTCTCAAAGAAAGAGTTTTTTGCTAAAATTACGAGTGATGAAGAAAATAACCAACAAAATACATACCAAAAATTATATACTTATCGCTGTGAAATTTTTTTTTAAATTTTTATACCCTCCGCCACCACTAGTGGTAAATGAGGGTATACTAAGTTTGTCATTCCGTGTTAAACTTTTTTATTATACATCTAAGACCCCATAAAGTATATTTATTCTGGCTCTTTGAGTAATTCTAAGTCGATTAAGCCATGTCCGTCTGTCCGTCTGTTGAAAACACGCTCACTTTAGAAAAATGCAAAAGAAATGAACAAACTTGGTCTCAAATTGTTAGTAGTTATCCTAAGCCGTTTGGGATTAAAATCCAGCAACATCGGTTCAGTAGGATCAGAACTATGAATCAAAATGAGGAACCACCACCCTAAAAAAATTGATAATTTTAATACAAAAACTAACGTAAACGGTGAAATAATGCACGGAATGACATACAATTTGGACGAATTCGCTTTATACAACTGCAAATCATACTGTTAAATTTCGTGAAGATCGGTCCATAATAGACCCCCATATAAACCCTACTCGCTTAAAAAAGTTTAGTACGCCTAAAACCGTAATAAATAACGCTTTCATACAAAAATTTGGTACGTCACAGTTTTATAGGACCATAAATCAAACTGTAAAATTTTTTGAAGATCGGTCAATAATTTACACTAGGCCCCATATAAACCCTACTCCCGGAAAACAGTTTAGTACACATAAATCGTAATACATAATGCTATCATAATAAAATTTGGTACGTCACAGTTTTATGTAACTACAAATCACACTGTAAAATTTCGTGAAGATCGGTCCATAATTTACCCTAGGCCCCATCTAAGCCCTACTCTCGGAAAACAGTTTAGTACGCCAAAAACCAAATTAAGCCCACTTTGGGAAAATAATTTAATTCGCCTAAAACCATAACAGATATAGATATTGCGGTAAAATTTCTTCCAACTTAGATTCATATGGCCAGAAAAAATTTGATGCAATTTTGTGAAATTTACTGTTAACGCAAAAACTAATTACACTGCTGTATTGAAATTTATTCTAATTTATTTTTTGTAAAACCAGTAATCAGTCTAGAGAATTTTGGGATGATTGGTCCATAATTTACCATAGGCTTAATACAAATTACCGTCCTAAAAATCATTTTAGTTCGGCTAAAACTGTTACGAATCATGATATTTTACTCAAGCCAGTTCAAAGTTCTAACAAGAAACGCATAAAACTTTTTTATTGTCGTTCAATAAGTTAATATATGTAGGTCTAAACCGCAACCAATTTTAGTGCTGACGTTGGTTTTTGTGAAGCTTAGTTAAAAATATATGTATATGTATTTACAATATAGAGCCCACTTCTGTCGGTGGAGAGTATCAAAGATTCGGCACAGCCGAATATAGCATTCTAACTTAATTTACATAAAGCTGAACCGATTTGGGGGGAGAGAATATAAGAAATAAAAAAAAATCTTCATACAACTAACGGCCACGCTAATGTTCATCAGTGTTGCCAATCCGTGTGCAATATGTGATGTGTAATTTCTACTTGCGCACGTAGCTAATGTGTAATTTGTTTCATGTGTAATCTGTGTGTAATATTACTTTGAGTTCTATTTTTTCATTAATTTTTGACAGCCAATAATGCTTAACATAAACTGTCAAATGTGATTGTCATTCCTTGACATTTGTTATTTGCGCGAGTTAATAAAAAACGCGAGTTCGCTCTACAGATTTTAGATTTTATGAGGTATGTTTCTAATGTTTAATTAAAAAATAAATATTAGTGCAATTTATTTGAAGACTATCGAGTGGGTAAAAGAGGATACACACAAGGCAATAAACTTGTTTTCGTTAAATGCTCCACACCCCACTGTTTGGTGAATGCAGCAAATTTCTCATGCCAACATGTACAAAATAAATTTCACTCTTGCCCTGCTTCATTGCCGTAAGAAAAAAGTAGTTAAAGCAAAAGCTAAATAAAATGTACGTATGCAGCACAAAATCTACTTCTTGAAAATAAATTTAGAAAAGTGTTGTTTCAGTAAAATACTATTTACTTCTAAGTTCGTTCATAAAATGTACATTTTTCTTCAAAACCTATGCCGGAAGCAGTAGTGAAAATACAAAAAAATTCGATCAGATATATTTTCAGAAATCTTCATGTAAACCTTCATTGTCTATTTTCCCCACTACAAATTTTGGGTAAATGCGCACAACCTATAATGAGCTGACGATATGTGGCGTTTTCTTAGAATGGCTTTTATAAATTTTATTCAACTGCGGAATTTGTTTTTTTTTTTTCCCTTTAAATAGTTACTTTTTACATTCAGCTAGAAATCCTCAGATTTTGATTCCAAGAATTTAGAACTTTTAATTTGAGTGATCTTGTTTAGTAAGAGTCGCTAGAAAGTGTAAGTATTGGCCTTGGAATTACGATTTTTTTCATACTTTTATAATGCTTTCCGACTTAAACTGCCTCAAACCTATATTTTATATATTAGTTGCTCTAGATGTAATCTATGGCTCTAGCTACGTTTATTTTATTTTATTTAACTTATTTTACTTTATTTGGAACTTCTACAACAAAACATTGGTTTTAGTGAGTATAAATCTAATGACGTAATAATCAAAAATATTTATCAATAACATAAAAATATAACAATAGCATAGAAATAACATAAAAAGGTGTGTTATTATAACAATTAATGTGGTATTATAAAATATAACAAAGGTGAAAAAAGAATAGTTACATACATATTTAAATAAAATAGTTAGCTATTTATGAATAAAATCTAAAAAGCTGTTGTTTGAAATTCAGGGCACTGCTGGTTTCTTTTATCGTTGGGGGAAAATTATTCCAGAGACGTATTGCAGTTATAAAAAATTGCCATTCCGAAACTAACGTGTGGTGCCTAAATTGAATTATATTCTTGTTCCTTCCGAGGCGACTAAAATTTAAACGATTATAGAGACAATTTGGTTCACGAGTGGTTATAATTTTATGCAAATAAACAAGGGTTCTTATTTTCACCAAGTCATCATGTAGCACCTTTTATATTTTTTCGAAAACGGAGTTATATTGATAGGAGTATAATTGCCATTACTAACATAATTTTTTATGCCATAAACATATGTATCTCGTGATATTGTTAAAAGCTACCTTCAATTTATGTTTGCTGTTTGAATCAAAACTTGCAAAGATCTCACAGCCATAGGTTAGAACTGGTATCAAATATGTTTTCGCAATAAGTACTCTAATCTTCATTGGTGTAACACATTGTGTTTGCCACAAGCAACTGTTACATTATCTGACCAAGTGAGTGTGTTGTTAAAAATGAGATCAACTATTTCAATTTGTTGGTTGTGAAACAGACTTTAGGAAGTTGTTGTATTTTCTGTGTTCGCCTACGTATTATAATACATTTCGATTTTGAAGGATTTATACTTAAACAGTTTTTTTTCTGCCCAATGCGCAAATCGTTTGAGATCTTCATTCAACTTGGCAGTACATGCCTCAATATTTTGCTTTTTTGTACTTATATATAATTGGACGTCGTCAGCATATAATCTAACCTGGTGTAACTTACCAGGTAAATCATTAGCATAAATTGAGAACAGTAGCGGTCCGAGAATGGAACCCTGGGGAACACCTCTGATAATGGGCAGAAACTTTGAAGATGTCAAACTATTCAACATACTGCATTCAACCTTCAGGTATGACGAAATCAATATAACCGAAGTTACAGAAAAATTCATAATTTTTTCAAGTATTTGAGCTAATATTGTATGGTTCACTGTATCAAATGCCTTAGAATGTTCTTACAATACGAGCATTATATTAAGCAGCCAACATCCACTTCCTTTCTAATATCCTCAGATACATCAGTCACAGCAGTAACTGCATGATTAGCTCGGAACCCAGATTGATTGTCAGTTAGTAGATTGTTATTATGTATATACTCGTATTTAACTATCTACATACGTAAAAGTTTTTCAAATGCCTTTGAAATATATGGTAAAATAGCAATTGAGTGGAAGATTTTGGTATTGGTAGAATTTTAGCTTGTTTCCATCTCAGTGGATAAGTGCTCTTTGTTATTATTGTTTTGAAAATGTATGTTGTAAATGGTAAGAGTGGTTGAAGAATAATTTTTATGAAGTTTGGATGAATGCCATCAATTCCTGTTTCGAATGCTTGAAGAAACAACAGCTTTTGAGAACGTCGAACTGGTTTAGGCACTCGAAATGAAACTTTATTTGTGGCATATCTTCATAATGGTGGTTGACATAATATGCATGATTTGCTTATTTCACTTTGATTAATTTCATTTGTATCTAGTATACTATCGTTATTTAGGTTGTTTCTGGTATTCACAATGCCAATTTCCTTAATTGCACTCCAAGTAGTCTTTGTAGATACTGAATTTGTAAATTTCTCAGCATAATAATTAGATTTTGCTATTCGTATTGCACTTGTCACAGATTTTCAAGCTCCACGATATGTTTTATGCAGATCAGATGTTTTAAAGTGCTTCCACCTGGGGAACGCATAGTCTCGAGCTGATATCTGTGGTTTTATTGCCTCATTAAACCACGGTCTGTTACGGTTACTAATTTTTTTCGATTGAGTAGGTACTGTAGCGTTATACAGAGATAAGATTTTTTCCTCCAAGAAGCCAATCTGATCATTTACTGATTTCATGTAGTAAATGCACTCCCAATTAATATTTAGAAATTCTTTTTCTTAGGTGACATAGTTTATATGTTTGAAATTACGAAATTAAACTGTGTTAATACAGGTTTGCAAAAGAATGTCAAATATTATGAATAATAATTTCATATTCTGCGCTAAGTTTGATTCGAAAAGCATATTGGAGTTGAAATCGCCTGCAATAATGACGTCACCATGTTTAAATCATTTAACATTATTTATGTCTTTCATTTTAAATTAGTTTTGATAGAATATTACTTATTTCTTTGCTACTTTTTGGTATCATTTTACTATTACTTTTTACTTAATTTTTCATTTTATTACTTCATGGGAACCAATGAGATAGATTGTTGGGAAACTCTGTATATAATTCATTTTTTTTGTATTTAAAATTTGTTATATAAGTAAATTGGCCGTTAAAGACTTTAAATATTACTAATAAATAAATATGTAAATAAATAGATCATCCAAACAGATTTTATTTTTTTGAACAAAAATAATAATTATTTTTTGATTTTTATTTTTACGATCAAAAATAACATTTATTTTATGATTTTTATTTTTTCGAGCGAAAATAAAAGTTATTCTTTAAAGAAATGTACGTGTTTAATTATTTGGTTGACTTTAAATATTTATAAGATATCCCAATGATGATCACACATTTAAATAAATATTTAAAGACAACTCAATAATTATAACACGTACAATTCTGTAAAGAATAACTTTTATTTTTACTCGAACAAATAAAAATCAAAAAATAATTGTTATTTTTGTTCAATAAAATAAAAATCATAAAATAACTGTTATTTTTGATCGAAAAAATAACAGTTATTTTTGTTCAAAAAAATAAAAATCAAAAAATAACTTTTGTCCAAAAAAATATATATCAAAAATAATTGTAATTTTTGATCGAAAAAATAAAAATCAAAATTTTAAAAATCATAATATTTTATCAAAGAAAAGTTCAAAGGGTCAATATTGTATACTTGAATCAGTTTGCCAGTATTTACTTCTATATGCTTTTTTTGTTTAAAAATTTCAAAATAACTGTTATTTTCGGTCTCGGTCCCTGGTCCCATACTCCAGGACACAGAAAATGAAACACAGTTTGCTCTTCCTCCTCGTGATGACATTTTCTACAGTATCATTGAATTCCAGAACCATTCTCTTCCCACTAGGGTAGTCGATTAAGTACTACCCGATTAACTGATCGGTTAATTAAAAATTTGCTTTTTTCGATTAACGCTTAAGCCGGTTAATTTCAGTCGATTAACCGATTAACCGATGTAACAAAATTTTTAATTTTTTGTAGTATTATAACATATTTTTTTGTGTTTTTAATTATTTATTTCGTCTTATATACAAAAGTTATGTGTTTAGAAAATATTTTTTTATACAAACAAACAAGGTGATATTAATTTAAAATAAGTTTTTGCTGTCAACAGCTTTTTGTTCACAAACTTTTTATAAGTATGTGTTCCGTAATTTCTTTCTTCTCATATCTTCTCATATCAATCTTTTAACAGAATTAACCGAAACAATTAGAAGTGCTAAAATTTTTTAAAGATTTTGGAAGATTTTATATATTTTGAGAAATCCAGGAAAAGTACTGAGAAGTTCTATAATCTGTATTATGGCTTGCTTTTGTTTTCTCCAACATCTACGATAATTTTTTTATTTGTTTGCTCGTTTTAGTTCAAGAGTTGTTATGTTATTGGTCTTTATTACTAATAAACTCCAAATAATAAATCATTTATAAAGTTTTATTTATTGAAATTACTTAGTTTATAAAAAAACTTTATTAATCTGTTAACCGATCAATAACAAAATTAACCGATTACTAACCGATTAAAGCAAAAGTCCGATTTAATGAATACCCTAGTTCGTACAATTCAGTGCCCAGTTATCACAATTCTGATCTTTTTCGCACAATGTATGGCATGAATTTTTGGTTTACCCAGCAGGAAAACATGGAATGAATTATAAGTATAATATATAATTTTGAATTTAAATTATAATATTATTCCTTCGGAATCGACAATGTAATTTTTGGTGACAAAAAAAATTAAAAAATTTGTCAAAAATTATTTCGGAAGAATTGGTTATGAATTATAATTATTAGGGAATAAAAGGAAAATCATCCTTTAAGTAGTTAAAAACATAAATAAGGCAATGTATGGTAGGTACGTATACTTTTTCGTCCTTGAAATACATAGTTAATTTTCTTATGGGTGTATTTTCGTTTTCCGGGCACAATAAAATAATTCATTATCATCCTAGGACATCTCTTTGTTAAGAATATCGATTCCTATTAATTGGCTTTTCCTGCTGGGTAATGCCTCAACAAGTTAAAAACAAAGTAAATTTCTCTTGTTTTTTAGATACTTTTTTTCTTATCAAAACAACAAATTTCTATCAATAAAATAACAGAATCATTTTATTAACACAAACAAATTTTAATAAATTATAATAGAATAAAAATGGTAAAATTATAGAAAAACTTTTAACAAACTTTTTGTTAAACAACAACCAATTAAACAAACATGCGTTTAAACATTTTAAACATAATAAATAAATTAAAAATTATGTGTAAAACTGTTTTTTTTGTTTTAATTTTTTTTTTTTTTTTATTTAATTTTAGGAAAATCTGCAGATACGTGTTGCCCGCATATTCAATACATATGGTCCACGCATGCACATAAACGATGGTCGTGTTGTTTCCAATTTCATTTTGCAAGCCTTGCGCAACGAAACCATTACCGTTTATGGTAATGGCAAACAAACTAGATCATTTCAATATGTATCTGATTTGGTTGATGGCCTTTTAGCTTTAATGGCCTCTAATTACACGCAGCCAGTTAATATTGGTAATCCAGTTGAGCACAGTATAGAAGAATTTGCTGTAATTATTAAAGAGCTGGTCGGTGGACAAAGCGAGATGAAACAAACTGAAGCCATGGAAGATGATCCACAGCGTCGTAAGCCCGATATAAGTAGGGCCAAGAAATATCTTAATTGGGAACCGAAAGTGTCGCTTAAAGAGGGACTCCTCAAAACAATCGATTACTTTCGCAAGGAATTGGAACGTTCCGATCGTTTTACCAAAAATTCAAAAAAATATTTTGAATCTCGTGATTTAAAACGATCGCAAATTCGTTATCATTTTGATCCTGGTAATGATTAGTGTTTAATGTTATTTGAAAACCAATCAGCAGCAGAAGGGGGTAGCTAGTGATTAAATTATTTAAAAAAAAAAAACAAATAAAACTGTACTTAGTTTAGTAGACATTTTTAAAAATGGTGTTTAAGACATTTAAGTATGTAACATGAAAAACCACTAATATTTAATTATTATATCATTACATTGAATCTAGTCGCTTTTTACACATGTAAATAATAATTGAATTGTAGTGTAACTAGTTTACTCTTGCCGTACCCTTCACCACAGGGGAAAAGGCATATATTAGACCGTCTTACAATAAATTATAATTATGTTACACCGCATAAATAAAGGGTCATATGGAAGAGTAGCTTTAGTCGACATATGATTAAAATTGAATTATTACAACAAGAAAAGATGTTAAATCTTATATATTTACTATAAGATTAAAGTTGTGTCTAATACGATAATATACAGACTTAAAGCTAAAAGTTCTTTTAATAAAACTTCAACAAAACTTAGAATATCTATAAACTACAATATTTGATATAAGTTTCTTTTCCATATTGGCACAGATATGCATTCATATCTCGGTTTGATTTTAAATGATTTTTAAAATATTTTGAGTTCGTGAGCTGTGCAGTTTTTAAAAAAATTAAATTTTTTGTGTGCTCTTCCAAAAAACATATAAATTTGTTTTTGTGTGATTTGAAAGGTATTACGATGCTGTATCCAAAAATAAAAACATCATATCTGTGGCAAAAAGAAGAAAGTGCTTAAGTTGACTTAAGCAAAAATCATTGAGTTTATGACACCTTTGTCAACTTCATGTTTAAAAGTTATTATAGACAAAGTTTCATTTATTTTATACGAAGTTATAGCTTATTTTTTTAAATGTGCAATAAATTTTGAAACAAAAGCTTCAGTTTACTTCCGATCTGTGACGTAATTCGTATATATATATATATATATATATATATATTAGTTCTTTTGGCTCCTATAAGAAGCAAAGGGCCTTGTAAGCAGAGTACCGAAACGCTCGCTCATTCTTCATTCATGAGCGAGCGTGAAAATTTAAAAATTTTTCTGGAAATTCATCCTCATGAGGGTGAGGAAAAAAACTATTTTGATTTTCCTCGCTCATGAGGAGTGAGCAAAAATAAAAAATTCATATGTGATTTTTCAGATATGAAAAATTTGAAAAAATTCACGTTAAAATTCTTCACAAGGAAAAAAATGCGATTTTCCCAACCATTTCCAGCGGGAAAATCAAGTAGGAAATAGGCCTTATAGAAGGCCTTTTTGCAGACATAAGATCTCCCAGCCGCATTCCAACTTTATTGCCAATTAGCAAGGTGTGTCATTGGAGACCAACACCTTGCACTTTTGCATATATTTTAAACACTTCTGGAAGGGGTTCTAAAAAGATTTAAGAATAAAGCTTTATCCAAGTTTAATTGTTGTGTCTAATAATACGAAGTGAGTAAATTAATAACAAAACTTGTAACACGTTCTAACATAACTAGTAATAAAACGATTGCGACAGGCCTTATGTTAGAATAGAAAATTTGAATTTGTAAAATATTAAATAAAAACCTTTCTAAAAGACCTTTTCAAAAAAGGCAGAGTGGAATAAGTAAAAGTTTACTAAAAATTCAATTGTAAACATTCTTAAAGGCCTAAAAAGTGATTCGCTTGCAATTTTCCCCGCCGGGCAGCACGTTTAGTCTGTGTGTATTTTTTTGTAAAATTATTTCTTGACTGGTGAACCAAAATGTGTGTGTTGTTTTTTATTTTTGTAGGCAAATATTATTGAAAAAAAATAAGAGAACTGCACATATCGTCATCTTAAATGCAGAATATTGAAACATCAAATTTCATAAGTTTACATCAGAAGCAAAAAACGTTGTAAAATGGAAATTATATGAGATATTAGAGCAATATTAAATATTTAGAATAAAAATGCGATAACCAGTTTTTTTTTTTGATAAAAAAAATATTATTTTTACTGTTATTTATTTAGTTATGTGTGTTACGTTATTTTAATTTATAATTCTCTGAAGCAAAACGACGAATCATCAACGAAAGTATGATAATATTAAGTTAAACAATCATTTAAAACATTAAATAATTAAATATTTCTGTTAAGTTACAGCTATAATAGAATATAAAGATAATGTACATGGTTATAAACGCAATACTGCGTTTAAACAATAAATTTAAATATGGTTAAATGCACATATAAAAATGATAATCACACAATTAATATGCAGCATCATTAGGAATGCGTTGACATGGTGAAATAAGTTTGCTTTTCTGATGCAGTGCAGGCAGTACTGCATTTGAGAACGTAGAGATGTTATATTATTAGAGATATTATTATGACATATTATTTATAGTTTTTTATTTCTAACTAGAAGTGGATTAAACTAAAAAAAAGTACTTCATTAAATTTAAATTAATTTTAAAAATCCATCTTTTCCATTATAACTAACGTGTATTTTGATGTCCTTATAATGAATTTTCTCAATTAAATTTTTCTTTACAATAAACAAGTTTTGTAAAATATTTGACTCATATACATATATGCATATTTGTCTCCATATAAGGAATTATTTCGAAAAAACTTCTGCAAGAAGTAAATTTTAATTAGTTAATTTCTGAAAAATTTAAATAAGAAGAATGAAAGAGTTTTTCAATTAAAAGTAGTATTGATAGCAGCCCGTGAAAGAAAATGTTGTAAAAAGAAGCACTTCTCCTAAAAAAAATACTATTAGTATTTAATAAAGCCGTAAAAGGATCAACACAAAATTTAGCTAAACAATTTATATTCCAGCACTTTATAAGAAATGCTATTATTCTAAAGATGTAGAGGACAAGTAATTTATTATTTAAAACCAAAGGCTTTATAACAGTCTTTTTGAGGATATTGATGATGACGACATGGAAGAAAGCAATCCTAACAAAAATACCAGATTATTTTAAATAAACTTGGAAAAAATATTTCTATTGTATTATAAACTTTCTATATTAATAATGAAGATATAGTCTGATCCAATAGCAACAGATTCATTATAGGGAATTTCGACTGTATTAACATTTATTAAAAACTATATATTGGAAAACGAAATAAATGATGGAAAAATCATATAATAAAAATAATGGCAGTCTGCTGAAAGCAAAAAACGAAGGACCTGCAGATTGCAATGGGTTAAGCTGTGAAATTTCTAACAGTCCAATGTAGAAGAAGCTAATAGTCATACTTAATATTGGTTTTTCAATACATATATATATATATATATATATATATATATATATATGGATTCGGTTTATATTTATTTTACAGCACTGTTTTTCTTTTTGCTTATGCAATATTGTCCAGTTTGATCACTTATTCCACTAACACGTTCAGAGTATGAAACAGAATACCCATTTTTGACGTTAAAAAACAAATGAATGTGTTCGTAAAAATATAGCAAATACTCTGCTAATTTTTTTTTAATTAAGATTATTCATTATGTTTTTTAAGGAAATTATTTACTTAATGATTAGCCATTTTTTATTTTGTTAATAGCTTGGATATTTTTTAAGGTGGAAGTTTAAAAT
Organism: Pollenia amentaria; assembly: GCA_943735925.1. Taxonomy (NCBI): domain Eukaryota; kingdom Metazoa; phylum Arthropoda; class Insecta; order Diptera; family Polleniidae; genus Pollenia; species Pollenia amentaria. The sequence continues at coordinate 200,649,060 of OX031009.1, read as the reverse complement.
TTTTTTTTAAATATTTAACGTGAATCGTAATCAATAAACAGTCTATTTCAAAATTTGCAATGATAGATTGCTTTGCATTTTAGCAAACGATATTTATACTGTTGTAAAAAAAAAATTATGCTTTAAAAAGGGTCGGTCCTTTTCTTAAGCAGACATAAAGGCAAAACTCATTGAAAAAAAAATTCCAAGTACTCAATACGTGTTGTTGTTGTTATACAGTTTTGGTTTTACCAACCCAAACGGTTGTTCGTTGACAACATTTTTCTTAAGTAGGTAACAAATATTTGAAATTAAAGTAAAAAAGGTTTGTTTTGCTAAAAAATTATGTGTAAAAGCAAATGTGACAGCAGGTACAATCGAACTTCCCTATAATATATCTGCATGGGACCATAAAATCACTTCATTTACGTTAAAAAAACAACAATTTTACAACTTTGGTTTTTGTTCAAATGTATTTTACTTGTAGATTTGTAATTTGTAGTTTTAAGAAACAGCGCTCAGGTTTCTATACTTGCTCATGGAGTTTATTTTTCAATAAGTTTTGCCTTTATGTCTGCTTAAGAAAAGGACCGACCCTTTTTAAAGCATAAATTTTTTTTTACAACAGTATAAATATCGTTTGCTAAAATGCAAAGCAATCTATCATTGCAAATTTTGAAATAGACTGTTTATTGATTACGATTCACGTTAAATATTTAAAAAAAATTTTAAACTTCCACCTTAAAAAATATCCAAGCTATTAACAAAATCAAAAATGGCTAATCATTAAGTAAATAATTTCCTTAAAAAACATAATAAATAATCTTAATTAAAAAAAAATTAGCAGAGTATTTGCTATATTTTTACGAACACATTCATTTGTTTTTTAACGTCAAAAATGGGTATTCTGTTTCATACTCTGAACGTGTTAGTGGAATAAGTGATCAAACTGCACAATATTGCATAAGCAAAAAGAAAAACAGTGCTGTAAAATAAATATAAACCGAATCCATATATATATATATATATATATATATATATATATATATATATATATGTATTGAAAAACCAATATTAAGTATGGCTATTAGCTTCTTCTACATTGGACTGTTAGAAATTTCACAGCTTAACCCATTGCACTCCCATACGCTATGAATTTCCAAGAATAAATAGTACCATCTGCAGGTCCTTCGTTTTTTGCTTTCAGCAGACTGCCATTATTTTTATTATATGATTTTTCCATCATTTATTTCGTTTTCCAATATATAGTTTTTAATAAATGTTAATACAGTCGAAATTCCCTATAATGAATCTGTTGCTATTGGATCAGACTATATCTTCATTATTAATATAGAAAGTTTATAATACAATAGAAATATTTTTTCCAAGTTTATTTAAAATAATCTGGTATTTTTGTTAGGATTGCTTTCTTCCATGTCGTCATCATCAATATCCTCAAAAAGACTGTTATAAAGCCTTTGGTTTTAAATAATAAATTACTTGTCCTCTACATCTTTAGAATAATAGCATTTCTTATAAAGTGCTGGAATATAAATTGTTTAGCTAAATTTTGTGTTGATCCTTTTACGGCTTTATTAAATACTAATAGTATTTTTTTTAGGAGAAGTGCTTCTTTTTACAACATTTTCTTTCACGGGCTGCTATCAATACTACTTTTAATTGAAAAACTCTTTCATTCTTCTTATTTAAATTTTTCAGAAATTAACTAATTAAAATTTACTTCTTGCAGAAGTTTTTTCGAAATAATTCCTTATATGGAGACAAATATGCATATATGTATATGAGTCAAATATTTTACAAAACTTGTTTATTGTAAAGAAAAATTTAATTGAGAAAATTCATTATAAGGACATCAAAATACACGTTAGTTATAATGGAAAAGATGGATTTTTAAAATTAATTTAAATTTAATGAAGTACTTTTTTTTAGTTTAATCCACTTCTAGTTAGAAATAAAAAACTATAAATAATATGTCATAATAATATCTCTAATAATATAACATCTCTACGTTTTCAAATGCAGTACTGCCTGCACTGCATCAGAAAAGCAAACTTATTTCACCATGTCAACGCATTCCTAATGATGCTGCATATTAATTGTGTGATTATCATTTTTATATGTGTATTTAACCATATTTAAATTTATTGTTTAAACGCAGTATTGCGTTTATAACCATGTACATTATCTTTATATTCTATTATAGCTGTAACTTAACAGAAATATTTAATTATTTAATGTTTTAAATGATTGTTTAACTTAATATTATCATACTTTCGTTGATGATTCGTCGTTTTGCTTCAGAGAATTATAAATTAAAATAACGTAACACACATAACTAAATAAATAACAGTAAAAATAATATTTTTTTTATCAAAAAAAAAACTGGTTATCGCATTTTTATTCTAAATATTTAATATTTCTCTAATATCTCATATAATTTCCATTTTACAACGTTTTTTGCTTCTGATGTAAACTTATGAAATTTGATGTTTCAATATTCTGCATTTAAGATGACGATATGTGCAGTTCTTTTAGTTTTGTTTTTTTAATAATATTTGCCTACAAAAAATTCAACACACACTTTGGCTCGTTGCTTTTAACAAAAACAAAATACACACAAATGCATTTCGTGCTGTGGTCATGCAAACTGCCGAGCAACAACAACATTACTGGTGAGGAGCGTTAAGAAAATTTTTTGTTTCCTCATTTTTCATGACTGAGGAAAGGCAAAAATTTATTTTTCCTCACGCTCATGAATGAATTGCCAAAAAAATTCACAATTCATTCATGGTTGTGAAAAAAATTACACGTTTTAAATTCCTCATTCATGAAAAAATTCATGAATGGTTAAATATGAGCGATCATATATGAATTTTTCGGAACTCTGCTTGTAAGTAGTATTTAGCTATAAAAGCTTTAACCGAAGAGAAATGCAATTTTATTTGAACAAAAATAATTATATTTTCAAAAAAACATTTTTAAAGTTTAAAATTGCTTTCCTACAAAATTAAAAAAAAAATAGTGCAAAAGAGCTTTACAACAAAAAATTCGAAATACAGTTTTTAAATGATTTGACAAAAAATTTTAGAAGCCTGCGATCAAAAATGCGACTTTATAAAATAAATTCGAACGCCAAGTACACCTGTTGTTATTCATTTTGTAAAGATTTTGCTTCTGTAAAAAAGTGTTGTTACGCCCTTTTGCATTTCAGGTGACGATAATTTTTAAGTCTTGAGTTAATGAGCAAAACGTATGATTTTTGGCGTTTTTTTAAATTATTAAATGTTATATAATTCAAAGCAAATTTCGTTAAGTATTCTCCCATGTTCTGAAAAACGCATATTGCTTAAAATTCATGTTTTCTATTTGAAAACGCCAAACAGGTGTTCTGACAAACGAAAATGCTTGAAATATTTCGTTTTCAAACCACTAATGTATAGTGCAACGACTTGGTCTTTTTTATTGAAACTGAACTTAAAAGAGAAAATTAAATGATGCACAATAAAAGTTTAATATAATTTCTTTTTATTTGAAGAAAACTGGAAACATTGTTTTTTGACGAAATGAACTAAAAATATACAATTTAAAACTTTGCTTTGAGTTTGTAGGCTCATTATTGGTTTGACCTAGCCATCATTTGTTACGATTGTTTGGACTGGCGAGGTTCCCAACTAGCTCTTTACACATTTTTTACACAAAATATGAAAACAATAAATAAAACTGAAAACTACACAACAAACTACCAGCACATAAATAATTTTGAGACAGATGTTGGTCTCGTTTCGCCCACCCAACCATGTCATGGATACATCTGCCTATTTTGAGTCACATGACCCAAAACCCAATTGAACTCTCTCCCTACTTACCACTCCATTATTACCTGCACCTTGCTAAATCAAATTTTTCAAATTAATATTTACATAATTGATTATTAGAAGTGTTCCTTAATTAATAGAATAAAAATAATAACAATAATAATTTATACACTACTACTACACACAAACTACTACACTTGACTCTACTTATACATTTTTTTTTTAAATCACAAACTACACTTAAAATTAACTTGTCTTAATATTCTTTGATGTTTTTTTTACTATTTTCCTTTCTTTAATTTTTTTTTATTTTTATATTTCCTTAATTTTTTTTCCTTTCTTGTTTCAATATTTAACACTTTTATCTTCCCCTGTTCTCTTTACAGCGACTATCTCCAATTTAATTTGACATAAATATCCTTTTTGTCTGCCAAATTTGAAAAATTAATTTATCCCACAAAAAAGTCGTTTAGGCCAAGATTTAATTTGCCCACAATGGCTTATTTTTACCAATAACATTTTGGTGTTATGCTCATTTATTAAAATCAGAATATTTTTTTTTTACCTGTCTATTGTTTTCTCGTCTGTGTGTGTGGCTGTCAGGACGGTTTCCCTTTCGAGAAAATAGCCAGCTGAAAAATATAAGACAATTAAGTTAAACACTTTCACTATTAGATATTTTGCCCCAACTCACGTTTTACTCTATTTCTATTTATAAAAAATTTTGACACACACTTTTTTATTTCTGTTCAGCATGGAGATTTTAACTTCGCTAATAAATTGACTTTATTTCGTTTTCTACTTTATGCCTGTTTATTTGAAATTTATATATTTGAACTTCTAACGGGTTTCTTGTCATATATTGGAAAACTATCTGTTGCCAATTTTCATCCTGCCAATTATATATGCACATTTATTTTTTTCCATTTTTCTACATATTCGTCCCAATTTACATTATACGATTTTTGTCGTTGCGATTATTGTCGTTTCTTCTTTGAAGTCGGTCTTATGTTTACATTGTACGATTTTTGTCGTTACAACTGCTTGTGTATACATATAATTTGACACTACGAATGAATGAACAAAACGAATCATAGAGTACACTCGCTTGTGTACCTCTTTTAATTCCTCTCTCCCCTCTCGCCAATAAGGTAAGAATCGCAACGACAAAAATCGTATAATGTAAATTGGGAATTCGTTATTTATTCTTAATCTTGTATTTTTGAATAAAAAATACAGCACTGTGAACATACAATTACACGCTGCCAACCTTAAGCACTTTAAGTACAAACACAACACAAGGTGATTACCAAGGCGAATTCATTCATCAGGTGGCGTTGAAAGCACAGCTGTGCTACTTTTTTTTCTTACTTAAAGAGAAATGTCAAAAGTTGCTTGTGTTTTTGACATATCGATCAACGAAAGCAACAAAAAAATACATTGTTGTGTTTTTGGTGTTGTTACTTGTTGTAGTATCGACACCACCAAGGCGAATTCATGTATACGGTTTAGCGAGCTTGCAATCAATGCGGACTATAGAGTATGTAATACGTCATAAATTCAATTCGGATTACGGGATAATTCGGATTACTCACCTTCGGACTAGCGAGCTGGCCCTGTATTAAAGATAGGAATACAATTTAAATCGAATTGTGCTCTTTTTAAAAACATATCGAATAAGTTTTTGTACTCTTTTGAAATTCTTGCCTTATTACAACAAATGTTGACTCATTTTTGGTACTTTTTCTAAGCATATATTTTTAAAATTCATAATTAAATTTCGAAAGTATTACAAATAGAAATACAATTTACAAATTAAACGACTAAAATCGGTAAGCTTAAGTTTGATCAAATAAGCTAATGCGTGTTTAATACTTTTTTGATAATTGAATTTTTTAAGGTAAAAACGGATAATTTTGGCATTTTTTTATTTTTAACTTATTTATCCTTTTATGTTTTGGTAAATTTTTGAAATTCTGATCTTAAATGTGTTTTGGTACTATTTGACTTTAACCTTATTTATGGTACTTTTTAATTCAAAAATTAACTTCATTCGAAACGGGGTAGCTAGGTCCCATTCCAGGTAAAATTTATTTTCCATGCTTAATTTTTTGGGGTGAAAAATAAATAGATAGGTCTCATTTCTGGGAAAATCAGTTTTTCGCGCTTATTTTTTCATTTTGCCTTGAGTGAAAAAAGAACAGCTTCTGCGAAGGGTCTATAACATTCATCCTAACAGCACGGAATATAATCATTTACGCCTGCTGCTCCATTAGGTTAGAGGACTGACATCTTTTGAAACGCTTCAAGACTATGCAAGTGCACTTCATCTAACATTTTAATCTGCGTGTAAGGCTCTTGCATTGCTTGATGAGGAAGGACACGGGGACACTACTTTAGGTTTAGTTAATCTGAAAATGGAAAAATCCGAATTTCAGAGTACGTTAAACTAAGATTAAGCTTAATCCATATCTCCAAAACTGGGCATAAGTTGTGCAATGGGACTGTTAATAAAACACATGGTCAGTCTTTGAAAACATTAGGAATTGATCTAAGAGTGGATTGCTTCTCACACGGGCAGTTTTACGTGGCCGCGACTTAGCAACCTGGCCGTATTAACAAATTTGAAGCATCTGCCGTGGTGTATAAAAAGGTTCTTTAAGTACAAAATAAATAAATACAAAAAATATAATCAGATTTTTAATGGAAATCGATCGATTCTAAAACGATTGTTTTTAGCAGGTGTGCATATTTCACATTTTTAAGGCATATTTTGATAATTGTAGAACAAAAGAAAAAAAATTATTAAATTTTGGGTATATTAAAAATTTTCTCTAATCACCAAATTCATAGAATCAAGAAAACAATTTGTTGATTTTGAACCTATTCCCAAAATGTTTATATTGATTACGAAAAATTCTAAACATTGAAAATTTTGAATATTTTTTTTTTCAATAACCGATATTTTTAAGTTTAATTTAAAAAAATAATCAAAAAACTTTGCCGTGTTAATTGATTTAATTAAATATAACTCAGGTTTTGACAATTTCCAACAACAATTCTAAATGTTTCAATTATTTTATTTAAAACGAAAACATCAATTAACATTTTTGTTATTTAATTAATTATTGAATTAAAAATTTATTTAAAAACAACTAAAATGTTAATTAAATCAAAATTAAATTCTTAATTTTGTTTCAACTAAAAAAATAATGTAATGTTAATTAATGTATAAGTAGTTTGCTGATCCTGAAATAACATTCTTAATTTTTTGTCATTTATTATTTTTTAACCCCCATATTCATAAAAAATATTTAAGCAGGTTTATGAAACGAGTTTTCTATGAACATTTGTTTAATAAACCTTTTATTAATCAAAAACATTTTTTATGAATATGGGGGTAAAAATTCAAAATTGTACCAAATGTTTCATTTCGAACCAAAAAATATTTTTTCTATTATTTATTTCGTCGTAAATAACTTGGAAGCCTTTAAGCATATTAACTATAACTTTATAATTGCTTGAAGACGACTAAAATTCTCACCAACCAAATAAATTTTTAACAAAATTGGACGAATCTGTCTCAAGTTATAAAAAAAAAAAATTGGAGCACTCTCTTCAAAATTAAATTTTTGCTTAAATCAGGATATTTCACTTTATTGTGAATAAAATCAACTTTAATCAATCGATTTTCTTAAAATCAAGCTTGTTTTATTTTGAACTAGCTTAACCCGGTGCGCTTCGCTACACTGGCAATTGTGTTCAGATATGTGGTATTTAATATGTCTTCTATGAGGGGTACTGCTCCTACTCTGTCTACCCCGCACATTTTTATATTGAAATTTATAGTTTACTATAATAGTAGCTTTAACCACGTTTGAAGACTCTCCCTTTAATAGTTCTTCAGTTGAGCGATATTTAATGTATGCATCCTATGGGAGGTATTTCCCCCCCTGCGCCTACCCGCTTTATTTTTATTTTCAAAAGTGTAGTATACCATAAGAGTGACTTTTAGAAAGTTTGAACATTCTCACTATTACAGTTCTTAAGATATGCGATGTTAAACATTGGCGTCCTATGGGGTATTCCTATACCCCCGCTGCTATTTTATTTCAATTCCGGGGCTCAGAAGATCCTACTACAAAAAGTTCAGCAAAATGCGTGCAGCGGCTCTTAAGATATGCGATAATTAATATTGGCATCCTATGGGGGGTACCAATTCCCCTGCCCCTATCGAAAAAATAAGTAGCCTATTTTATTTTTAGGGCTCACGTGATGTTACTGTAAAAATTTCAGGAAAATCGGTTCAGTATATTGGCATCCTATGGGGGTACCAATTCCCCTGCCCCTATCGAAAAAATAAGTAGCCTATTTTATTTTTAGGGCTCACGTGATGTTACTGTAAAAATTTCAGGAAAATCGGTTCAGTATAATATTGGCATCCTATAGGGGGTACCAATTCCCCTGCCCCTATCGAAAAAATAAGTAGCCTATTTTATTTTTAGGGCTCACGTGATGTTACTGTAAAAATTTCAGGAAAATCGGTTCAGTAGTTTCGGAGTCTATAAAGCGACAAACATACAAACACACATAATTCATTTTTATATATATAGAAGAAAGATAGATATATATAGTTTTAAGAAAATCAGGCATGGTTTGAAAATCACTTTTATTCAAATCACATGCGCCTTTTAAAATCACACGTATAATATTTTTGTGTTCCAGTTTTGAGTGTATCGGTGTAATTTTCAATCGAAAGCACACTCAGAAACACAAAAACGGAATGATTTTAGAACACCAAAAATCACACGTGTGATTTTAAAAGCACGTGATTTTCAGAACAGGCCAACCTATTATAAAAATAAAGGGTCCGCCAAATAACTTTTTTTTTTGAAAATGCTATAAAAAAAACTACTGAATATTTTCTTAAATTTCTTTTTTTTATTTGAAAGTACAATCCTTCCTGTTAATAATGGAAAATAATTTCATTCAAATGGCGTCATACCAAGGTTTTTATGCAAAATTCGTCTCAATGATGTCTCCGAAATGTTTAATTGTTGAGACAGACGGTGAATTGACTTTCTGCCACAGCAGCAATATTCTCGGGTGTACGCACAGTTTTTGGCTTTTCACGCTTTGGTTTATCGATGAGGATGCCAGTTTCTTTCACTTTTTTCACAAGATAACGAACATACGGAGCTGACGGTGCTTCTCTTCTTCCAAAATCTGTAAGCACACAATCTGCAACATTACCACGATTTTCAAAGTAATGTCGCAATATTTCCCAGCGTTGTTCAAGCGTATACACAACCATATTCGTTCAGCGGAAGGATAAAACTAATTATCTGTCAAATCAGACATGAGCTAAGTGTTACCATTCAAGAAATAAGCACTAGTTGAAAAAAAACGTTAGATGGCGGACCCTTTAGTAAGGTTTTTTCATTTTCAATTTTTTATAATTTTTTAATACAAATTTTGCAATTTCGACAAAAAAATAATTTCATCATTTCGGAATTATTCCGAAGCCGTTGAGTATATTAAAAAAAATTATATATTTATGACTTTAAGACAATTTTATTTCAAGTTATTTAGCGTTTCTTGTAAGAAAATTGGATAACCCCTTCCTAAGTTATGATAAAAAAAAAAGTTTAAAATTTCGACTGTTTTTGTAGTTAGGGGATATTTCCGGATTCCATGTTAATCGATTTGATGATTATAAATGCGAATTTGGTTGCAAAAATAGCTCTTAATTTTAAATAAAAACACATCATGTTTTTTTGTAATTCTTAAAAATTTACATTATATTTACATATTTATACATAATATATGTATAAAAAATAACTTACAATGAATTATTTTCTTTTATTTTAATTTTTTAATTTATTTTACTATAGATGTTCTTTATAAAGAGCCTTTCAATTTCTATATCAGCTTAACACCAAAAAATCTTAAAATTCAAATAAAAACTCTTTGGTTACATTGTGTAGGTTTTTTTTTCTAAATCTAATTAAACTTATTGTTTTAAGAAAACAAAAACAAAATTAAAGAATTATTCAAAACTGAGGTAATCTTACCAATGCCATTACATTATTTCTATTTAATTCAATTTATAAATGTTGCAAGTTATTTCCTTTAATATTTTGCAGTTTATAACAAATAAATTCACATCAAACTATTTAAACAAAAACAAACTAAAATTCAACAACTCAAATTAACTATATTGTTATTATTTTAAGGTCTAAAACAATTAAAATGAACCAAATGCTTAGATTGTGAAATTGTTAAACCTCACCGTGATACGGGTTCTAACATTTCCGCAAATAACTTCTTTAAAGTGACCGAATCTTTGGCATTGACGTTGCGCCAAAAGCTGCGTAAAATACTATCGGCTTGTCTCAGGGCGGGCAGTAAAAGAAGCAGCTGTTGTTGATGGGAAACAGCCGAGCTATGGCGTAGTAGGTAGACAACATCGTTAAGAGAATTCAAAATGGAGTCTCGAAATGCCCGCAGGGAAGATTGGTCATCCAAATTGATATCACAATTGGTTAAAATCAAAGCTTTGAGTAGATAATATTCTTCACGTCTAACCGAAATGCGTTCCAAACGTTGGGCCACTTGAAGACAATGATAGTAAAATTCTGTATAACCACATTCTTTGGCCAACAACTCATCCATCCAAAGGTCCGAGGCAAAGCACAGCTTACCATTGAAAGGCAATGAACGAAAGATTAACTGCAGCGTTAGTATTTCTGGCCAGGTAACCTGTAATAAATTCATTTGATCGCTTAATTGTAGCTCCACAAAACCGGGTATACTTTTCGCCCAGCCTATGACATTCACCAGTTCTGTATCGTATAAATTGCTTAGTGTGCCTAGAATATCATGAGCATCACTATTGTTATTTGTGGGCGATGAATCCAATTGAAAAATGCAAGTGGTAGTGGAGGGTGTATGCGTACTTGCCGCCGTTGAAGAGGTTGGTGTTGAGGGTGGTGATACTTCGCCGTTGTCGTTTGAATTGCTGCAATTTGCTACTAAATTGTGTTGCTGTTCAAGTTTGACATTTGGTGATAAATCGTTAGTGGCGATTTCATCCTCCAACAGTGACGATGATGAACTATTGCCAGTATTGCTTTGTTGCACTGATTTGACTGAGAGTAAATCTGGTTCATTGTTGCTTAGGGCGTCAAGAATTTTGACATCACTAAGTGAGGTTATACTCGACTGATATAGTAATTGCATTGTTTGATATGAATTGGAGACAGGATTCCGACGATACTTTTGTCGGCCACCACGAACTCGATCAAGGCGAACTCCTTCCTGAAATGGAAATAAAATGGATAGTTAAAAAAAAAACAAGGGCAAATTACGGCATTCGATATTGATTGAAATTTCCATTTCAACTGTATTTCAATAGATGTCGTAGGCCGTAATTTTCCTTCAGTAATAAAAAGTGGTTTTTAAACAGATAAACTTTGTAAAACATGTATTTTCTATTGAAAATACATGTTGAAAATATACTTTTTCTAAAGTTGTTTTTTTATAAAAGTTATTTTTTTTTTAAAGTAACTTTTTTTAAACAAAAAATTGTGTGTAAATAAGCCTGAATTAACGCGGTCTAATGGGGCAGAACAAATCACGTGTATATTAAATTTGCGTAAAACAATGTTAAGGTTTAGAAAACAATCGTTTTTTATGATTACGACTTTAACATAAAGAGTAAATCGACACATAAGATACAGGAAAGGACCCTACGTTAGTTTTTTGTCTTAAACTTAAAAAAATGTTAGACACGCCTTTTCTGAATTAAAGTAACGATATGTGTGTAAGTGACCATATTTATATTATTAAAATTAATATTACAGATTCAAATAGGTCTGATATTATAAAAATTTCCGATGACAATGGGTTTTCCATATTGTTAATACAAACGACATCCGGCTAAAGGGGGTTTGAGCAAACATTTCGTGTAAAAGTTTTTAATATTTTAATGGTATATTAATGCAATCTTAAATTGAAAAAACTTTTGATAACTCTGATAGATTTACTGCCTGGCCCACAATGTCGACAAGAACATTTCTCTCGTATATTTATATTGAAAACAAAAACATATTTAAGTTTTTTATTATTGTTTTCAATATAAATATGCGAAAGAAATGTTCTTGTCGACATTGTGGGCCTAGCAGTTAAATTCTCTTTTATTAAGTCTAAGATTCAAAAGTTAAAATAATTCCCTGACCGGTTATATTAGGCGGCAGAAATTAAACTTAAAATGGTCTACATTTTTAGGGTTACAGGAAATATTTAAAAAACTAAATATTTTTAAACTTTTTTTTTAAATTAAAAAAATGGTTATTCCCAATTCTCAGTATACAAGTCTTATTGGTCATTTTGCTGCTTTATAGGCGAGAGACGTAGGGGAAAAAACGAGTACTCAGATTGATGTTTACATGAAGTGAAAATATACCAGATAGTATTTTTTGCATTTTCACTACTGCTTCTGGCATACATATGTTTTAAAGAAAAATGTAAATTTTTATGAACGTTTATTAACGACTTTAGAAGTTAATAGTATTAGTTAATATTAATTAGAAGTTAATATTAATAGTTAATAGTAATAGCTTATTGAAAGTGAAAATTATTGCTTTGTGCCGCATATGCCACTTTTCTAAATGTATTTTGCTTTTTTCTTATGTCAGTTAAGCGAAGCAAGAGATATATTTTTTTGCTGTCATTTTATTTTGCTTTCGCTTCAAACTACTTATTTTTCTTACGGCAATGAAGCAAATCCAGAGTGAAATTTATGTTGTACTTTTTTTTTGTTAGGAAATTTGCAGCATTCCCCAAACAGTGGCGTGTAGAGCAAAACAATACTTAATAAACTTTAAAATAATTGACATGGAGCAAAATTAATGCTTGATATCGCAGAAACCATGAAAAATTTCGCTTTTGGTTTCAGAAAGGGGTTATTCAAAATATATATTCCGCCTAAATAATTTAATTTTTTTAAAAATGGTCGGTAAGTCAAACTAATAATTAGCTTACATTGTGGTTGTACTTCATACAAAAGTTATATATCAGCAGTAAAACTCGAATTGTGTGAACAACGAAGATAGTTGAAAGAAGAAAATGTGATAAGTTTATCATTAAGACTTGCATCGTAAGAATTGGGACTTACTATTTTGGTCCGTGTTAATCGAGGTTTAGCTGTAGTTTTAATGAAAAGGTAAATTTGGAGAAAAAAGGAATATTGTATAAAAAACTATTTTAAATTTCTTACCTTCAACATTCCCATAAGAAGACACTTTTGAAAACGACAGGCCTGACATGCCTTCCTTCTTCTCTTATTGATTTCGCATTCATTATTGGCTGGACAGGTATACTCTATATTCCCCTGTATGGTGCGCTTAAAAAAGGCTTTACAAGCCTCACAACTTGCCACACCATAATGAAAACCTGAGGCAACATCTCCACACACCAAACACAAACGCCTTAGTTCATCACGTATGGAATTACCCGAACCAGAACTTTGGCTAGGATTTGAACCTTGATTAGCCAACGATCCATTTTTGCCACCCTCCTCACTGGCATTATAAGAACCATTGCTATTGAGACTTAAGGTGGTGGTCGAACTGCACATTTGGCGTTCTGGAGAAACAGAAGGGGAAGATTTCATACCATTTGCAGTACCCGCACCACTATTTGAACCACTATTACGTCTATTGTTACTGCTGCTTGTTGTTGGGGTTGTGGTGGAGGGACTAAAACATGTGATATTATTGAGATTGGAGCCAGAATCTTGTATTTCTTGTTTTATATTAAGGACACTCATTCTGTCGTTCATAGCTTTTTAAAAAGCCTGCTTTCGATTCTACTGCAAATATGAAAAATAAAAACATTAATTAAAAAAGTTTAATGAAAAAGAAATAAGTTAAATGACAAATAGTACACTAGCACATACCAAAAAAACTTATTTTTTTTTAAATGATAGAATACAAATTTATTCTTCCTTCAGCTCCTCTTGAGCCCTTTATCTATATCACTTAATAAAATACTATTACGCTGTACGCCTCAGTCAATCAGTTAGTCCATTTGATTAGAATCACTCACTACTAAACAAAAAATTATATGCATTTTTCATTGCATGTTTAATTTTTCTGATTTCCAAAACAGTGTTACCAAAGTTTGAAATTTTCAAAAAATTTTAATTTTTTAAGAAAAGCTAAATTTAACATTTTTTAGTTTTCGAATTTTATTCTATGAAAATGCATTACATTCTGCTGGTGCCTAATAATTGTAAATTTTTCTATGCATACAATTTACTTCATTGCTATCCAAAGGATAGCTAAGGTAAAATGTAACAAGAAGATACAATATGATAGTCTGGTAGTGCATAAAGTCATTCCTAAATATAAAAGGAATATAACTATTATAAAAAGCTTTATAAAATACATAACTGAAATTTAGCTCATAGAATAAAATTCGAAAAATAAAAAATGTTGAATATAATAAAGTAACTCATGAAAAATAAATAATTCCCAATAGCTGTTTTTTTTAGAAATTTATTTCGTTCACTTGTTATAAATAATAATTTTAAAGTTGTAGCTTATAATAAAAATTTCTATTTATCCTCTAAATCTGTTTGGATAATTTTATATTTATATTCCTTATCCGACAACATGATCTCGTTAAATATTTACAAGATTAGAGTGTTGCCGGAACTCAAATTAAATTTTACACTTACAATGCCTCAAAATTTAACTTTTGAGCCTACAACATAATTTGAAAAGATTATGCGTACTTTGGCTTAATAATTTCTAAAATTTTGCTCAAATCATCATCAACTTGAAACTTTTTTTGTTTTGCTTAACAATTTCCACATAAAAGTTTCTCAAATTGATATACATACATTTGCTTCTAGTCATCTTGAGATGAAAAGGAAATCGATTTTTGACCCGAGAGACATAACTATGTATATTTCAATTTTGTGGGACAAAAAGTTTACTATTAGCATAATCAATGAACCCCTTATTTGCTTCTTTTAAAACTGAAAAATTTACTGGTGTATGAAATAATCAGCTTTATTGCGGTTATCCTTTTAGTAAATGGCTAAAGCCATTGCTATGTATAGCAGAATAATTTGTTTTATTTTATGATTAAGACCATGTCAAATCACACTAACTATTAACAAAAGCAGTGGTTATGCATATTTGGTCAAATATTTAATAAGTGTGACCGTAGCTTAAGACTTTTTTTTTGGTAAAGTGGCACACAATGTGTGTTCTTTATTAATGTATTACAAAAAACGACACAGTAATAAAGCTGAATGTTGAGGCGCAATTACACAAAAATCTTATGATCCAAAAACAGTCGAAAATAATTTGTTGTCCCATTTTTAGATATTACACAGAAATCGGCAACGCTGCTAGAGTATCGCTTTATATTCAATAAAGAGAGAATAAGCTTTAATGAGAGCAATTGCAAAATAATTTTTTAAAATGTAAAATTTTTTTTCTTCTTTTAACGCAAAAAATCACATTTTGTTATTATCATTCATATTTATTCACTTGCAATACTTTTACACATGTACAGGGGAAATAAATCTCAGGGTCAACTGTTAGAAAAAAAATTTTGTCTAAGAATTGAAATTTAAAAGAAAAACATCAATTTATTGTATTAATGTTTTACTTTTTTTATTATAGAGATATTTTCGCCTTAAAAAATCTTTTCTAAATAACAACCGAAAATATTTTATAAGCTGGTTTCTCTTACATGTGTACATACATATTTCTTTCGGCTTAAGTGGCTTTCTGCCGTTCGTGGTGTTTCCGTTAATAATTTGATGATATGTGTAGTCAAGATTAATTTATTATAGAGCTGGAAATATTTGTTACATAAATGTTCATATCGTACATTTACGGTATTTAAAATACTAATAAAGAAAGAAATAATAATAAAAAGTAATTTTTAGTAAGAACCAAAAATTTTCATTATTTTTTTCATTTTCATTATTTTATTACCTTAAAAAATGTTTATGATTCTCAAAAATTACCGCAATAATAACTCGAGAAGTTGTTAAAGATCTTACTTTATGCCAATTTAATTCTAAGAAGCACTCAATGTTGAAAAATAATGTCGTTAAAGTAACGTGAATAAAACATAATTTTAAAATTCGTAAAAAAAAACTAAGATATCGAAATGATACCCATTAAGCGTTGAACGTTTCCTTAATTTATTGCTGGCTATTAACTTAAGAATCTCGTAAGATCGTTAATATTTTATTCGATTTTCAACCAAAATTAAATTGATTATGTATGTCATTTCAAATCATATCATTGTTTATTAAAAATTCGAGATTTTTGAAAACTAGATTGCCCATGTAAAAAATGTACTTATATTTTGTTATGCACAACAAATATTAAGATGTTTTTCAAGATTCGTATTATCACTTTATCTTGTTACCATATCGCTTGTTCCCATTTCGAGTAAGACTTTGGCAAGGACTTTCTCAAACAGAATAAAAAAAAATTGGAGCATCTTTAAATGTACTACTTACTCTTTTGCCACAACCTCATGTTTTTGTACATATTTCGATAATACTAAAACTTAATTTCTTTATTTTGGTTTTAAAAATACTGCCACCCTTAGGATATATCCAACAACGCTTACGCTAATAATAATGTTACTACCTATTTCACGATGTCGAAAAAAACATTAGTAAATTCTTTCGACTTCGTAAATTAGGAGGTAAAAATAATGTTACAGCCAGGTATGTATATCTAGGGGGCTACTCTCTATTGCGATGCGAAAGAGAATTGTAGCAAATCTAGTGATTGGTACTCTTTAATACGTTTGGGCATTTGTCTTTCGCATCTTTTTATTTTTTTCTTTTCGCAAATCATCATTTTTTCTTTTATTTAAGCTTTCCAATTTCAATTTTTTTTACATATTTTGCCATTTCATTATTGGAAATCTGCGCTCTTTGATTTTTATTACCAGTATTGCTTAATTTTCAAACAATTTTCGAAAGTGATAGAGAGTACCAAGTTGGCATTTAGCTTTCGCATTAAAATTGTATTCGCATCGCAATAGAGAGTAGCCCCCCAGGTGGGGCCAGCTTGGTACTATCAATCACTTTCGCAAAACATTTGGAAAAAGAAGCAATACTAGCAATAGATATTAAAGGTGACGCAGTTCGACAGTAATGAAAGGTCAAAATATGTATACAATTTGAAATAGGAAAATTTAAATAAAATAAATAGTGATGATGTGCGAAAAAAAAATAAATAAAAAGATGCGAAAGACAAATGCGCAAACGCTTTAAAGAGTGCCATTCACTAGATTTGCTACCATTATGTTTCGCATCGCAATAAAAAGTAACCCCCTGGACTGCAGGATTTTATATCTGTTGTTACAGGTAGGTATATTTTATTTAATTAATGTTTAAAAAAATGTAAATTTTAATATTGTTGAATTAATTTATGAATTTAGAGATAATTTACATTTAAATCGAAAAAATTCAAAATTATATTTATTCAAAATTTAGTGTATTCTAACATGGAAACCAAGACCGCCGTCAAAAAACACATGAAAAGAAATGGCAAAAGTGCACTTTACGGGGCGTACGGAAAAAAAAAAAAGTTGGACCCCCTCTGGAATAAAAAAAGAAAAAAACCAAAATTAAAATTTAAGGGGGCTGAGGCCCCTGGGACCCCATGGATCAAAAAAAGCGGCCCGCCCACTTAGTGGTATGTGTGGGTACTCAAATTAAAGGTAATTGTGTAAAAAATACGAAATTAATAAAATTTAGGTCGAGCGGGACTTCTGGGTCCCTCTGGGGGTAAAAAAATTGCACCTCCCACCCTTATAACTATGTGTGGGTACTCGAATGAAAGGTATTTTGCTTACGATTGTAAATATTTTGTTTCTATTTTGCTTTTTTAATGTTATACCTATGCGCTAAAATTTTCAAATGAGTTTTATTATTTTTTTGTAACTAAAGCTTCTTTGTATAGCCGGCCTTCGGCCGGGCGCAAGGATTTTCTCCTCTATGGTATAACAAAGACCGGCTTCGCTAACTAAAGCTTTTCTGTATAGCCGGCCTTCGGCCGGGCGCAAGGATTTTCTCCTCTATGGTAGGAACAAAGACCGGCTTCGCTTACTAAAGCTTCTCTGCATAGCCGGCCTTCGGCCGGGCAAAAGGATTTTCTCCTCTATGGTATAACAAAGACCGGCTTCGCTAACTAAAACTTCTCTGCATAGCTATAAAAGATACATAAATTAACCTAGAGAGGAAAATATTAAACGAATACAAAAACAAAATACATATTTGCAATCGTGAGCAAATTACCTTTAATTTGAGTATCCACACAGATATACATAAGTGTTATGGGGGGACACTTTTTTTGCCCCAGAGGGCCCTAGAAATGCCGCCCACCCAAAATTTTATTATTTTCGTTTTTGTTGCACAATTACCTTTAATTTGAGTACCCACACATACCATTCAGTGGGCGGGGCGGTTTAATGGACCCAGGGGTCCCCACGGGCCTCAGCCCCCTTAAATATTAATTTTGGTATTTTTTTTTAATTCTGGATCGGGTGGCATATTTTTTATATTTTTTTTTCGTACTCCCCGTAAAGTGCACTTCAGCCAAAGAAATATATTTGTCGTATAAACATATTATTGTTGTTCATTTTAAAAATAAAAATACCTATCCAAAATTGGAAATATTCCAAAAACAAAAATCTTTATTTATCATAATGCATTAAAGTGGAATATATAAATAGCTATGTATATACATGGTAAGTTTGTATTTAAATGTAGGTATGCATAAAAAATTTAAATTTAAAATAATTTTCATAAAAAACGAATATGCATGTACATATTTCTTTCATACATAAACTCACGATAACAAGAATTACTTCCCATCATTGAATCACTAGTTAACGGCACTTAAACTGTAAGTGGTATTGTACTAAACAATAACAACTTACAAAAACAATAATTATAAAAAGCGGAAAGCTAGATAACAATTTAAAATAAATAATAATGATAACAATAACAAGAGCATTTTGATTTTTTTTTTTTTAATTTGAAGAATAAACTTAATACACTTTTATTTATTCAATAATAAAACCAACTTGTACTCACTTGTTTATTTATGGATTTACTATAGAATTGTATATTAAAATTTTTGTTATTGTGATTTTTAATTAAAATTCGTATCCAACATATACATCATTTCTGTTGAAATATCCAAAGCTAAATTGGAATTGGTTAAATTTTCTTTGTTGATTTGCCTTGAAAGCAGACGCAAGCAAATGCAAATTTATGACTGATACAATTTGCTGCAGGTGGGGGTGCTCCACGAAAATAATAAAAGTGAAATGCCAATAGCGAAACTCTACACCATGATGTACCAGAAAAAAACGATTAAAAATTATTTGTCTTGTTAGAGGCAAATTTTTGTGTATATAATAATTTTTAATTGCTACACTTATTGCTTTTTATAATTTTTTTTTTTTATATTTACAATAATCGATTTTTTTCTTATAAATTGTTTTAACGACTACCATTGAATCATTATGGAATCATTTTTCTTCTTTGTGTATTTTTGCTTGTTTTTTCCACTTTTGAATTTGTTGTTAATTATTGGCACTTTTGCATAATTTTAATTAAATTGCAGTCATTTCCCAATGTTTAAATGATCTAATTAAAACAAAATTTACGAAATATTTTGTTAAAAATGGAAATATATTTTTTTTAACATCACAAATGTAAAATGTCAAATTATGAGTCTAGACTACAGTGTTGTATTTTTGGTAGTATTTTTTTTATTGTACATCATATTATATACCAAACATGAAAAATATTTAGGGGAACATTAGAATTTGAATTTTTTTTAAATTGAATTATGTCTTTGATCACAAACACTTTTAAGCACGGACTGCAATTAACGATTATTTTTAAATTTAAACTAAAAAATCAAACTAAAGGAGAAGTGCTGCGTATAAAGGTAAAACACTAAGGTAATCCTTGTTCCAAGGAGTACCTTTAGATGCATTTCTCAGATATACATATTATTTCTTGAGTGTTATGTTTTGCTTGTAAATAAAACTTACAGTGAAGTGAACCGCAAAATCAATATGTTCTTAAGTTTTTTTTTTGAAAAAAATTTTATTTACATAAACAAAAACTAAAAATAATATTCGAGGTAGCAAAAAACAAATGTGGTTATTCAATCTAAACAAAAAATAAGGAACTTCGTTTCGTTATTGAGGAAATATGCATAAAATTTTAGTGTAACCTCATATATTTACATCACAAAAGTAAGGGCACACCTACAAAAATAATAAAAATTTATTCCATAAACTTACAAAAAATTCACAACCTTAATATTTAGTGGGATATCCTTTATTATTTAAGACAGCTTTCAGCCGATTTTTCATGGAATCCACTGACGCTTTTGTGGTTTTGACACTTATTTTGTTACACTCCTCCCGAAGAACCTGTTTTAGTTGTTTTTTTTTTCGTTTATTGCTTAAAAAAAATATGCGTTATAACTACAATAAGCAATAGTTATTAATATAAGGATTAGCATATACAATGGCTCTCTAGTATTATTACCATAATAATAATTGTTTTTTCAAAGAGTTATTTTATTATATGTTTAAGGTTAACAAATTAAACGTATATAATCTACATTTGCAATGAAAATTTAAAAAAAAAATTGCCTATTTAATTATGAGGGTGTTTTGTCAAGTGCTAAAAAAAGGAAAATTATATTAATCATGCTATAACCACCAAAATTTTTACTTTGGATACTTTTTCTATACAACCATAAGTCTTTAGAAGATATGGTTGCATCATATTTCATGTTTAAATTATTAAAATTGCAGTCTATTGACTTTGTAGTCGCTCTTCTATATTTATGATAAAAAATTGGAGAACTGTCTTCATTTTGTATAAACCTTATTCTATCTAAATAAAGAAAGGCTTCAGGTGGTATAAATCCTTTTCGTAGAATTTCAATTATATACTCTTCATTTGTAAAATACGGAGCCATTATCAAGTTATTTTCTAAGCATTGTGTGCATAATAAATTTATTCCGTATTAAATTTATTATAAAATTGTATATTCTTATTATATTAGCAGTGTTATATAATTTCTTATTCGTAATATATTTAATATAATTGCTTTGTGCAGGTCTATATAATGAGGTACATGCTCTTAGACATTTTCTCTCTAGAACTCTAATTTTTTTCATGTTAGGAGGCAACCGTATGTAATAATAGGCCTGATAAGTGATTGGTACATAAGTATTTTTATTCTCGTTTTTACATGTTTGTTATAAAATAATGAATGATATAAGAAGAAGGATTTTCTTGATTTTTAAAAATTTCCTTAACATGATGATTAAAATATAAAAATTTGTCTAAATATACTCCCAAATATTTTACTACCTCTTGATTAGGGATATCACAATTGCACTCCCTAGACCTAATACCAAATTTTTTCAGTTCTTTCTTATGTTATAGTTGCATTTATTCACCGGTTGTCTAAAAAGTATGGTCTCACATTTGCATGCATTTATCCTCATGTTCCAGTCCATTGAGTATCGTTCGACCATGTCATATTTAACCTGAAGATTCTGATTGATTTTCAGAATTTTATCATCCGCATGGAATATAATAATATCATCCGCAAACGCAATGATATTGTCCACTAATTTCAATACGTCTAACATGTACAAATTGAATGAAATTGGAGAGTTGGCCGTTCCCTGCTGTAACCCGTTGACTATTCTCAATTTTCTACTACCTATTGAGTCCCTATAGTAAACAAGAAATTCCTTTTCACTAATCATGTTATATATTAGCATAATAAGAAGCTGGGGAAATTTATATTTAATTAGTTTATATATAAGACTTGGAATCCATATACTATCAAATGCCTTCTCCATATCTATAAGGCAAGCTCCTGTACAATATTTTCTGTTCCAGTTCCATTTAATAAATTAAGTAATGTTATGAATGGCGTCAATTGTAGAATGTTTGTATTTGAAGCCAAATTCTTTTTCAGTTTCAAGGTTTCTATTTTTACAGAACGTTTGTATGTTATTGTTAACAGCTACTTCGAAAAGCTTACTAATATTTGGTAGTAAGCTTATCGGTCTAATATTTTTAAGATCACTGGGATCCTTGTCCTTTTTGGGTAATAAAACTACTTTCGCCGTTTTCCATTTCCTAGGGAAATAAGAATTATTAAGCATGTTGTTAAATAACTTGCAATATTCATTAATAAGTTTCCTAGGATAATTTTTCAAAACTATATTCGGAATATTATCTATTCCGGATGATAATTTATTTTTTAAATGGGAAAATATGTAAATTAAATCATAACTGCGTAAAAAGTATTAATGACAGACATTGTCCGACGGGGATTTTTACAAAAATTTACAATGCAAGTAGAGTTACTATCGAAATTTATTTTTGCACGAAGACAATTTTCAAATGTGGTAATTACCCGTGTATGTATAATGTTTTGATGATTAGTTTTCTTATCATCGTGGACTGTTTCCAGAAACGCTCCTATAACATCTACCATTTCATTTTGTCCCTCGACTATGTAGTTTCCCTCATCGTCTTTTCTCAAGTTTTGGGGGTTTATTCCCGCATTATCTAGTATATATTCAAACTCGTTTGAAACATTTACTTTCGTAAGGTTTAAAGGTTTAAAACTTTTAAGATTTTTCTTTATTTGATTAACCAAGTTTCGAGAATCTTTCGGATCAATGCTTGTTAATTTTTCCTGTAAGCGTTTATTCATGGTCTTCGAAAGATTTTCATTTATAATTTTTTGTATTAATTTTAGTTTAGTTTTTAATATGTTAAGATTCGTTTCGGATAATGTTTGTTCAAGTCTATTGTTTCTCTTGATCTGAGTAATAATTCTACTTTTCTCTCTGTATAGCCTCCTCAGAGTGGAGTTCGATATCTCCGCATAGTAATTCTTTCCCTTAAATTTCGGAATAACATTCTCAATTGTTTCAGTTAATATCTCAGTCAGTCTATTAACACTAATGTCTATCTCTTCATTCGTTAGATTTACGTTATTAGGGATAAAATTATCGTTATTCAGTTGTTGAACTATTCTATCCTGAAATCTTCTCCAATTTATGCATTTGTAGTTGTATACAGACCTAGGCTCTCTTTTTAAAAATAAGACATACTCTTGATCATTTCCCAATGATGCAATTATACTCAAAGCATTATGGTCGCTGTCGTAGTCTAAGGTCTTCAAGTAGTTCAATGTATTATTCTCAGTCTCTATATGCAGTCTGTAGTCAGCCAAGCAAATGTCTAAATAGGACCCTGCACGAGAATATGATGGAAATGTTGAGGCATAGAATCTACATCTGTAGCGAATCTCATTTTCCGATAACCAGTTACCAGTTAGTTCTGACTTGCTCAGAATTTCGTATTTTCGCACATTTCTCTTCAAAATCTCCCATAAGTGCTCTATGGGATTAAGGTCTGGACTTTGCGGAGGGGTTTTCAGGGTATGTGGAAAACGGTATGTTAAAAAGAAGCCACATTTTCACATTGTGGTCTGTGGGCTTCGGGTTGTTGTCTTGTTTGAAGTAGTAGTCGTCAGCTAAACCCAATTTTGAAGCACTATCCTGTAGGTTATTTTTTAAAATGTCTAAATAGACGTACTGGTCCATTGTATTTTTAACAAATACAAGATTACCAACCCCAGACGATGAAATACAGTCCCATACCATGACACTGGCACCTCCATGTTTCACTGTTTTCACCGTATTTTTTGGATTCAATGCTTCTTCCTCTCTGCGCCATATTTTTAGTCGCCCGGCGGAACCAAATATGTAATATTTAGTTTCATCGGTGAATATTACCTTGTGCCAGAACTCTTAGGGCTTATCTAAATAGGTTTTTGCAAAATCCATGCGCTTGGCTCTGTCAAACTTGTTTACAAGTGTTTTTTTCTCGGGACACATGACTTCAATCCCTAATCAGCGAAAAATCGTATCAGGCGAAACTTTTATGTTTTGGTATTTTTCAAGCTCTGCTGCTGTTTTTGTGGCGCTAGTGAACGGATTTTTCTCAATGGTGCGCTTTATGTGACGCTTGTCTTTCTCTGTCAGCGTGGTTGGCCGGCCACTTACATATTTATTTTCGATTCGGTTCTCTTTCAATTGTCGTTGAATGACTTTTCTTACCGTAAAACGACTACGAGATACTATCTTTCCTATTTCACCGTAAGATTTATTTTCATTTTCGTACAAATTTATTATAATTTGTCTCTCTTGTATAGAGCGGTGTAAATGACTCAGATAAGTCATGTTCTTGCATTTGCAAAAGTAGTTTTTTTTAACTTGAAAAAAATATAAATCTAAAACCTTGGCATTCAAATTTCACAATTCCCATAAAATAAAACAAAAATTAAATTTTCGACTTTTTATTTATGTGTAGATACTGCACTTAAACGTTTCTGAGCTCAGCTTTCTTTTTCTAGTCTAAGCTTTAGAATTGCAGAGAAAATTTGGGGTTAAATCCATATGTAAGGTAGACGTAGCTATGTAAAAATTTTGGTGTTTTTTCTTCTAATCATTCTTGCCTTTCAAAAGATTATATTCCTAATATAAATAAATTATCAAAAACAAAATTTTTTGAAAAAAATTTCGGCAATAAAACAGATATATCAGATTTAAGTTCGGATTTTCTTCAATTTATAATTTTTTAAGATCAAATGGCAAGTTAAAGAATAGTGGAAATTTTTAAATGTACATGCGCAAAGTGTCTTTTTATGAGACCAAAGTGTGGCTTGTATAATCTATCTATAAAACATAAGCTTAGTTTATAAAAAAAAAAACATATTTCTGCCTCAAACCGTTGCGTATGATTGTATTATAACTCAGTAGCAATTTCATTGGCTGTTTTGCTCCAATGTAAGGCTTTTTTGCTCCGGACAGATTTCTTCTTTTACGCTTCTTTATTTTTCGATGATAACCACAACTTTTTCATCTCTTGAATTAGATATTTTGCAGACGTCTGTTAAAAAAACGAATGAAAATTTCAAAATCATTTTGGATGTGTGGAATAAGATTTCAACTGGTTTCAAATCAATAATATCCATAGGGTTTCATTGCAGTTACATTTCACTGCCTGTTCTGGGCTTTATAAATATTAGTTTCATAATCAAATTAAATAAATAATTCCAACAATAAATTCAATAATTCCAATAATATATAGGTCAATGTTTGTTTCCTTTATTTGTTTATATCGTGCCTTTGCTGCAATAGAGTTATAACTGAAAAAACCTGACTTTATAGCTAATGTGTTTAATTCTTTAACTTCCAGTAGAGCATAAGACCGTCTTCTAGCTGATAATGTGGACTTAATCGGCATATCGTTTCTTCATATTGTGATAGGCTCTATATGTAGTATGACGTCAATCTCTCCGTGAGCTTTACGGGTTCTTAATTTTGGTAAATGCCGACATTTTTTAAATATTAACTATTTATTTGCTTTTCATTTGATATTGACAATTTAATCCCATTAATTGAAGACATTGCATGATTTTTTACTTATTAGAAGTCTGGCCTCCTAGAAAAAACTTTCTCGAACCTGTGCCCATGTTCTGTAACTCGCGCGGCGAGAAACTTTTCGATTGAAATGTGAGAAATGAAACAAAAATGCCATAAATTGAAAAAAACAGCTGTTTTTCTCACTTAACTGCGTCTGTAACATTTTTGGCGAGTAATAACTGTCACGTAAGGAAATTTCTCGCCAATATACTGAAAAAGTGTGTCCATAAAATTTTTGTGAGAAAGTTAAATAAACTCACTCATAAAAACGGGGTGAGAAAAATGTTTAACACTCAAAAATAAATTAAAAATGCAAAATGCAATAAATATTAACACGGAAGAGATAAGTATTTTGTTCTTGGCAGATTTTTTCATTGTTTAATTATTTTGCTTTTAACATTTTTGAAAAATATACGAATGTTTTCAAAGCAATTTGTTAATCAACAAACATTAAAGTCGCACTTTATATACTTTGGTATAGCTGAAGGTTGTTTTTCGCTGCCGTCGTTGAAAATTTTAATTTTAGTCAAATTTTGTCGCCGTCAATGATATGTTTTACTAGCGCTCTCAATATCTGCAATTTCATATCGGCTTAGAGTGGAATATTAAAACATTTACTTAATCTCTTTTGATAGTTTTCGACATGAGCTACAGTCACACTTTTTTCTCACTTTTCGAGAAACGATGAAATATTTTGTTTCACATGTTTTCGATGCGAGAAGTTATCACCAAAGTTACAGAACATGTGTACTGTTTAACTTCATATTTCAATACCCATAATTTCCAATAAGAATGTTAGGGGGACATATTGCTTACTTTAATGAGCAACTCTGCTTATAAGATACAAAGAAAAGAAAAAACACGATAAAAATTAAAATCAAAAAGAAATATACAATAACGAATAACGAATTAAAAAGTAAGACCCCTTTCAGACAAGCAAAGTTTACTTTGCAAAGTCTTGAGTTTATTGAAGAGAAGGGAAAAGAGCATAGCGGGGGAGTACATACTTTGCTGTACTCGCAAAGTCGTTTTGTTTTTCGTTCGTAGATTATACCTGAAGTTGGCTGCAACTTTATATTTATATACAGCGTTACCAGAATCTTTGGAATAAAAATTGTCATATGGCGAAAGAAATCATATTTTGAAGAGGTAAATCTTAAATTTTTTTTTCTTAATTTAAATTTTTTAAAACAAGGGCAAAATAGTAAGAATTATTAATTTTTTATATAACCATACTTCTTATTATTTAAATTGAAATACATAAAAACATAATTCGTCAGTATATGAAACTTTATAAAAATACATTTTTTCTTTTCACCTATTTCCGATGTACTAAAGAATTATTTACTTCTTAAGGTACGTTCAGACTAATGAAATATTTATCGAAAATATTTGTTCTGATATTTGCTTCAAACTGTGTGAAACAAAAAAATATTTTGTTAATGTTCAAACTAAGCTCAAATATTTGATAATTTTTGTTTGATGAAACAGTTGGCAAACAGTGTTAATAAAATAAATTAATTCATGTTTGCCATGCGTTCAGACTAAAAGAAATATTTGCATCAAATAATTATTTAATGAAAGTGTTCAAAAATAAAAATATATTTCTCAAATGGTAAAAATGAGCGCAAAAGCTAATTTTTTTATTTTATTCTCTTTTAGTGTTAGAACAGGAGAATGTAGAAGAAGAAAAAAATGGAAGCCACTGGGTAACGGGAACATGGCTAAAATTTGCGAAAAATTGCAAACTTGGAAACAAACGCTAAAATATATTTGAAGTCGTTAAATCGGTTAAAAAACAAAATGTCAAGAAAAAAACAAAAAAAATGTTGCAAAAATAGCGAAAATTCGCGAAAAATTTAGATATTTTAAACAAGCCATAAAATTTATTAAAGGTGCCTAAAACTATAAGGAATAGCAAAAATTCGGTAAAAATTGCTAAATTAGCGGAAATTCCCAAAAATTTGCTAATAGCGGCATGATACCAAAGTTTAGTACTCATAATTATTAAAAATAGTTAAAGCTGCAAAGAATCACAGAAAGAAATCGCTTCTTCTGCGAACATGGCTAAAATTCGCGAAAAAATGCAAACTTGGAAACAAACCCTAAAATATATTTGAAATTGCTAAATCGGTTAAAAAACTAAATTTAGGGGAAAAACAAAAAAAAAAATGTTGCAAAAATTGCGAAAATTCGCGAACCATTTTAATATTTCAAACAAGCCATAAAATTTAGTAAAAGTGCCTTAAACTTTAAGGAATGGCAAAAATTCTATAAAAATTTCTAAATTAGCGGTAATTTGCAAAAATTTGCTAATAGCGGCACGATAGCAAAGTCTAATAATTATAAAAAATCTTTAAAATTGTAAAGAATCCGAAAACTTACAGTAAAAATTGCTTCTATCTGGAACATGGCTAAAATTAGTTGTCGTTGTTTGCTCTTTCAATTTTTTTGTAATATCAAATAAATGTTTGCTCAAAAATTACTAAAATATTTGATTTTTTGTGTTCACACTATGTTCACATTGGACAAATATTTGTTTGCCGGCAAATATTTTTATTTGCTCAAAATCAGCTGTTATTTTATTTGATACTCAAAAATATTTTGTGCTCAGACTTTCAAATATTTCATCAGTCTGAACGTACCTTTACAAATACATTTAAAACAAAAACAAAGTTTTTAGAATTCGTTTTTGTTTTAAATGTAGTTGTTCGAAAGAAGGAATTCTTTCGCACATTGGAAATAGGTTATAATATGCCTTTTTTAATATTTTTAAGTCCAGAAATAATGATGCAATTTTGTGTATTCTAGATACTGGGTACAAAAGTGTGCAGCACCAACACACATCAAGCTGATGCATAACTTCATTGTTTTAAAAATTGACTGTTTAAGTAATCGTGTATTTTCTATAAGCAAAATTAAAGTAAAAATCAGAATTTCTAAAAATAAAAAATCATCATTTGAGAAAAAAATCTTTAATCATATTTTTGTTTGAAAAAAAATAAAAAAAAAAATATGATAAAATCATCATTCCGGCAACGCTGTTTATATATTATATTCAAACAAGAGAAAACAAAAATTTGTCAAATTAAACTTTGTGTGTCTGAGCACCAAACAAAGTTTAAAAGGGAATTCAACAGACTTTGTCAAAGTAAACTTTGCCTGTCTGAAAGGGGTCTAAATGGAAACAATGAAAATTACTACGAAATTGTACAACTCCGTCAAGAAATACAAGAAAAATTGGAAAAACGAACAAATGCAGTCGGAATGTCTATGAAGGCACACGACGTGTAATTATTGTTTTTTCGCGGTGCGCATAAAATTGAATATTAAAAAAAAATTTGTAAAACAAAAATGAAGCAATTAGTGTAAAGAAAAATCTGAAATTAAAAATTTTGTTAAACGAAAAAAAAAAAATGATTGAAGCCAGACTACTGGAAACGGTTTTATAAAAAAAATATACTTGGCAGAGAGATAAATGGAAGTGTAAAAGAAAATACTAAAATATTTTAGGTATTAAATAATTTGAAGAAATTGGTTTTCTACAAAAAATCCGAAATTTATTTAAAAAATTTAAAACAAATACTTTAAACGGGAGTTGAATGAATAAGTATTGGAAAAAGTGCCGCAGACATTGAAGTGCAAGTGCCAGCCCCAATAACCGAGCAACCGACTCGACTCCGTTTTAGAGTTTAGGGCGTGTTTGAAAGTTATTTTAGAGAAATAAAACATGAGTTTTTACAACGTAAATTTGTTTAATCAAATTTTACTGAACATTCTATTTAGCACCAAATGTAAATAAATATGTTTAAAATGCTTATTTACAAAACATTCAACGCAAATTGGAAAAAAGTTGGTACCTACCTACCTTTGAAAAGAAAAATCAATTTGTAGTTTTTTTTTAGTTATTCCAACTTCTTTTTGTAGTAATATTCTTTGGATACGGTGTCTACTACAAGTGCGAATTATAACAACAAAAGCAAATACAGAAAAATTAAAAACGAAGTCTTCTTAAACAAAAAATAAAAATTATGGAAAATACAAAAAGCTTTACTGTTAAATTACAAAAATATATATAAAAAACAAATTAAACCCATATAAACAATTTTTTCCAAAAAATCGCTGAAATACAAAAATCCTGCTAAAAACAACAGCCAGCTTTTAACACCCACCCACCACCGTTTTATTATTTTCCTTGTGTCTTGTCTTCTTCAGTTTTCTACTGTTTAAATATCTTCTTGTTAATACCGTTATTTAAACATAGTATTTTTAGTGTACTTGTATAGAATTGTGTGCGTGTGGAAATGTGTTGATCCTTCATGTAATTCCAAAAATACATTTTTTATTCTTTATTTCTCTTATTGTTGTTGTCTTGAAACAAGAAAACATTTGTCCTGCTGTTAGATTTTATATCTATGTAAAAAAAAACAACGAAAAAATAAAGAAAAATACAAAAAAGAAAATAATTTCCTTTTTTCTTAACTCTTATTTGACTGCCTTTTGACCCCTGCATATTTTTCTATATATATAAAAAAAACAAATTTTACTAAAAAGTATAAAAATGGGTGCTCAACAAGGCAAAGAACGTGGCTCTCACTCTAGTGGCAGCCATGGCGGCACCGCAAGTTGTATTGGTGTTTCCAGCAGTAGTCCTGTTGGTTCTCATGGTTTACCTGTAAATGCTTTGGGTGCCGGTTCTACAATACGTGGTTCCCGCATAAAATCTTCCGTACCACCAGCTGCAGTCGGGGGTGGCTTACATCGTTCAGGTGGTGTGTCTTCAGCGTCGTGTCATAATCCCAAGGATAATCGCTGCAATCCAATTGGACTGAATATTTTTACAGAACATAATGGTGAGTTTAATAGTTGATTTTCTTATTTTAATTCTATT
Source organism: Pollenia amentaria (assembly GCA_943735925.1). NCBI lineage: Eukaryota > Metazoa > Arthropoda > Insecta > Diptera > Polleniidae > Pollenia > Pollenia amentaria. The sequence continues at coordinate 200,618,742 of OX031009.1, read as the reverse complement.
TGAAAAATTTCGATGATAAAAAGGAATGGATCAAAGTTTTAGAATAATTCAAAGATTTTAGGTTTCAAAAACTAAGAGTAATGTGATGTTCTTCCAACACAAGATTTGTAGTAAAATATATGTATAGGTATGATAAGTACTTATGTTAGATTATACTTGTTATGAAAATACTTTCAGAATACTTAAGAAAAAAATCCCGCCTCATTGTGCTTTGCTGGTAACTCACTACTCTATGTAGCTTGTCAAATTGTCGTTGATTGTTTTGTCATCTCGTTCAATAGATAACATCGGGAGTGTTGGCAAGTTATAAATGAATTAAAACTTAGTTTTTTTAATGTTTCATATAAATTTTACCACATGTTCATTCTCTTGTGTTGTGAAAACAGCACATACATTTTGAAATATTAAGAAAAATAACCACACTCAGATCCGTTTTTGCCTATCCCAGACTTTTTCCCTTGATATACCTATACAATAAAGCAGCTATCTCTTTCACAAGGACACGTTTTCAAACATGAAACCGTTTGCAAATTTTGTTTTGAACAATACCTATAACTTATTATTACTAGGACTGCCAGGTGGTCGAAATACGACCACTTGAAGTTATAGTTAAAAAACATCCTTTATGCACGTATATGCAATTCTTATTTGAAAGGGCTACCTTAATTTAATAATATAACAATGTCTTTTCAGATTTCCTTTTATTCGTTATTATTAAAGCATTTATTTATTATTTTACTTATTATTTTTACAATGTTATGTCATTAAGTTTCGAGTATAAAGGGTAAAATAAATTTTAAATTGCCTGTTCCAAGGCGTATTTATACAAGGTGGTCTTATTTTAAAAACGGATACAACCCTGTAAAATATTTTAACGTTGTGTCAAAATAACACTACACTGTAGTAAATAAATTTCATTTTGTTTTTTATTTTAAATTGTGCATTTTGAAAACTGTAATAATTTAAAAACGTTTTAAAATTCATGATTCTAAGTGAAAATAATAGAATTTATGAAAGCTTCCCTATAACCACCAGATTGGTATACCATTTTGACATATGGTTATATATCAGTTGCTGCTTACTTAGCAAGCTAAGGTCACATGGTGTGAATTCGCCTTGGCCTGTTCTTTAAAATAAAATAAAAACAATTGGGGATTTACAAGGTTGTCATAAAGTTGTAAAGTCATATGTCGTAAAATAATGACAAGAAATATAAATGACTGCTGTGGGCAACCGCTTATAATTTAGATTTCTACTGTACAGTTATGACGAATCAGTGAACACAGCATTAACATTTTTATTTTGTTTGAAACACAACAATATTTTTTTAAGAATTTTAAAATACTATTTAGGACATTATGACGATATGACTATGTACATATATTGAAATAACAATAAAAAATATAAGGGGGTTACTTTGTAAATCCCTTCACCTTGCTTTTAGAAATTTGTCATACAAAATCAAGGTCTATCCACTGGACTGGATACATTGGATAGGCCTAGTACAAAATGTTTTGAATTTTCAAAAATTTATATGAAAATATTTTTCGAGTGAGGTGAAGTGTTTTAGAAATAATGGGGTAAATTTCTGAACGAAAATGTTTATTTTATTTAAAAAAAATTTTTGGTTTGTGTATATGTACAATAGTGTTAGTAGTGTTCCCTTTGCATTCTATAAATCTTTAATTATTTCAGAAATTGGATTACCGCTAGTATATTTTCCCGTGACGGGTTGGAAAGATAAGTAATTGAATCATTATTGAAGATTTGGTTTCGAGTTAAGTTATGTTTTGGGCAGTATTTTATTATGTGTTCTATTGAAATGGGTTCAGAAAGGCAATATGGGCATATGTTAGAAGTATTGTGATCGAATAAATATCTGTGTTTGCAATAGGTGCGTCCTAGTTTCACAAATTTCCTGCTGTCTAAAGAGCCTTAGTTAAAATTAATATAATTCGCTACAGTCAACCTTGTCCAATTTATCCTTTTGTAGCAGCATGATGTTCCAGAGAAAGAATTCTCCATTCTGGTCAATATGTTCTTAATGTGGGTCAAAATATGAATTTTAAAATTTGGGGTTAGAACAAGAGGTGAAGTCAGAGAACTTTTGGGAGCTAAATCAGCAAATTAGGATTATTTATCCTTATGTATCTAACATTCTTATTCATCATGTTAATTCCATTTTAACTACATCAATATTTCCTAAGTCTTGGAAAATAGCTCGGGTTGTTCCCATTCCAAAATGTAGAAATGTTCGGACAATTAATGATCTTAGACCGATATCAATTCTCCCTTCATTGTCCAAAGCTGTTGAACACATATTAAAGGACCAAATATTATATTCTGTTCGAAGGCTTATTGTTCCATCTCAATATGCTTTTCGTTGTAATCACAATACTACTTCTCTTTTACTTGATATGACTGATGATATAAGAAGGAATCTAAATGATGGTGACTTATCTGTACTAGTATCTCTTGATTTAACTAAGGCCTTTAATTCAATAAATTATGCTATTATGATTAATAAATTGAAAGGGTTATTTAAATTTTCTACCACGGCATGCAAGCTTATATTGTCTTATCTTACTGACAGATCTCAATTTGTAAATGTCAATGATCTGAGTTCCGATTTACTTGCAATTACTTCCGGTGTGCCTCAGGGTTCAGTTTTGGGACCACTTCTTTTTATATTATATATAAATGACTTACCAGCCCAATTGGATTCTGAATGCTGCAGGTCATTGTTATTTGCTGATGATGTTATGCTCCTGTTTAATGGTAACAAGAATGATGTTGACATTTTCAACCGTAAAATTAATTATCACCTTGGTCGCTTTTCGTCATGGTCATCTGCTAATTCTTTGGTTGTTAATACTACTAAAACGAAAGCCCTAGTATTTGGTTCTGGTGATTTATATTTGCACAACCTACGCATTTCTATATCTGGTTCTACAGTTTTATTTGTTGATAAACTTAAATGTTTAGGAATCTATATTGACAAACGACTAACTTTTGAGAACCATATTGACCACCTCTGCTGTAAAATTTCTGGAATATTACGGAAACTGTACTCAACAAACATCTACTTACCTTTTCGTATAAGATGTAGTCTTGCTCATTCCCTTTTAATTTCGAATATACTATATGGTCTTGAAGTTTTTACGGGTACATCTTCCTATGTTATTTCTAAATTAAAAAGGGTGGTTAATATGATCGTTAGATTTGCTTATAATATTCGAATACGTGAACATATTTCCGAATATGTTAAACTTTTTCTTGGCTGTTCCTTCCATAATTTCATACAACGTCGAAATTTGATATTTTTTTACAAGGTAATTAAAACTGGGTTGCCTTCACTACTCTGCTCTAAATTTAGCTTTTCCCGTTCTACTAGGAACCCGCAGGTTTTGATTCCGAGAATTAATAATGGATTCTATGAGCATTCATTTATAATAAGAACTGCGCGTAGTTGGAACTGTTTGCCTCTGGAACTTAGAATATTTTCGCACTCGAACAATGCATTCCGCCTAAAACTTAATAGAATACTTTGTAATTAACCTTAATGCTATTTCTTTGGGTGTGTAACTAAACAGACTGACCGTTTTATTCAAGGGACATTTAACTTATTGATTTGAATAAATACTCATTTGTTTATATATACATTTGTTTGTGTATTAAATATACATTTACAAGTGTATATGGAACGGTTATATATTTTTACGATTTTTACACTGTTGGGATTTTTTCTGTGTCTTCCTTTTTTATTGGTTGGGGAACCAAAGGAGTAAATCGCTTTGAGGGTTAATTTAATTAATTAATATAATTTTTATTTTCTATTTATGTATATAAGTGCTTATTGTTAAAATAGTTTTTATAATTAGATATTTTGTTACTGTATTCAGGCAAACTGCTTTGTAATATATATTTTAATTGGCCAAGAGTGGCTTTTTATATTACATTTAATGAAATAAATAAATAAATAAATCTTACAGTGTCCAGGAATCCACAATATTTTAATGTTACTGTTTTCGATTAAGGAGTTTGTTTTTAGTGTGGAGTAATGGTTCGTATTTGGACGATAAGATACTTAAAAATCAACTACAAAAAATTGTTCCCATATTTATATTTATATATGTATAAGATTTTTTAAACATTTTGTCAACATTTTCGTTCAAAACTGTACAAGGCGAATTCATTACAGGTGATGCTATAAGCCCTGCTGATTACTTTTTTTTTTAGCTTTATAATTGTTGGATGTCAAAATGTTGTTTATTATATTTGTTTCTGTTTTGATTTGTTTCGGTTTTTGACATTGTACAATGATTTTACAAAAACAAATTGCTTGTGGTTTTTGTACGAGCTGTTCTTGTTGTACTACCGAGCTAACCTGTAATGAATTCGCCTTGAAACTGAATAAAACATTTTTTATAATCATTTACAATTTCATACATATTGTTCCGGAAGTAGAAGTAGACTCAATTTTTTTTTAAAACAATTTTGTTTGAAATGAAAGCAAAATATATGAAATATCTTGGGGGAAATAATAAGATAGAAGAAAAAAAAGAAATTGTTGCTTATACTGTGAACGAAGTTTATAACATATTTTGTAAAAAAATTGGAAAAATAACTTTAGAATAACTTTTTCTATAATTAATTGATTTTATTGTAATTATTATTTATATCTGTGGCAAAAATAAATAGTTGAGTTAAGCTAAATTTAAGTTGATGGCACCTTTGTAAACAAAAGTACACATGCGCAAAGTTTCAATAATTTTATACGATTTTTTAGGAAGTATTAGCAAAATGACTTCTTTCTTTTAACATTTGGAACAAAAACTTAAGTTCACTTCCGTTCTGTGATATTTGGAATTTAGAAATAAAAACTTAAAAAAACTATAACCGCAGATCAGTGATGATTATATAATTTCAAAAATCACCTTTATTGTTTAAAATTCCTTCCCTCTTGCCACAGGTATTTTTTTTTAAATAAAAACTATTTTTTTATTATAAGGGTAATCACGATGGTCATTGTGCAATTTTGCATTTGTAAATATTATGATTGATCGTGAGCATACAACTTTTATGTTGTGTGCAAATGTGTTACTTTTATGTGTGTGAAGATAAATACGTATTTAACTAGAGGAGACATCAACCACAATTTATTAACAGCAACTATTTTCAGTTAACATTGCATTTAACAGTGCTACTGTAATAGGGAAAAATGGGCGTCTAGGAAGGTTTTCAGGGAAAAGGGACCCGTTCCTTATAAGAAAAAGTTCTAAGGAGGATTCTGGTAGTGGGATATCTGAAATCATTTTTGGAATTTCAGACTTGAAAAAGTTCGTTTTTTGCGAAAATTTCTGGCGAGGATTAGTGACCATTTTGGAAAAATATGGAATGTTACTAGCAACCCACTATATAGAAATAATGCTCCAAGGGGTCGTCTTTGGGACCATATTAGTGGTATATCTGAAATAATTTTGGAAATTAAGAAAAAATGGCTATTTTGAAAAATGTTAAAAGTGGACTTTATGGACATTGGACAATATGGAGAAATAGTGATAGTTACTAATATCGCACCATATATGAATGGGGGAGAAGGGAGTCCTAAAGTGAATTCTGGTAGGGGGATAACTGAAATAATTTTGGAATTTCAGAAATTCAGACTTGAAAAAATTCGTTTCTTGCGAAATTATTTCAGATATACCACTAATATGGTCCCAAAGAGGACCTCTTGGAGAACCATTTCTATATAGTGGGTTGCTAGTAACATTCCATATTTTTCCAAAATGTGAAATGTATTAAAAAAAATTTACCTTATTATATGGGTATTTAATAGGTTATTCATTCGGTTAGCCGTTAATCGATTAACCGATTAATTACTACCCTATTATCTGATCGGTTAATTTAAAATTGCCTATTTTCGATTAACGATTAAGCCGAATAATTAAGTCGATTAACCGATTAACTAATGTAACAATATTTTTAACTTTTTGTGGTATTATTACATATTTGTTGTGTTTTTAATTAATGGTTTTGCCTCATATACAAAAGGTTAGTGTTTAGAAAATATTTTTTTATACAAACAAGGAAGGTGTTCAGTGATAAGTGTTGGCTGCCAACAGCTTTTTGTTTCCCGACTTTTTATATGTAAAAAGTTTAGTTATTTAGTTCTTTTCATATCTTCTCATATCAATCTTTTAACAACATTAACCGAAATAATACGAAGTCTGAAAAATTTAAAAAAATTAAAACAGGAAAATCCAGGTAGAGGACTGAGAAATAAGATATTCTTTATTATAGATTGCTTTTGATTTTTCGGATATCTACGATAAATGAAAGACTTTCCAAAGTCAAGTTTTATCAAAACTAAAAAAAATAACCGCTGATATCATAAACATATATATATATAAGGCAAATTATAAACTATTGAAATAACTTATAAAACGATCTTACAGTTTATTGTTTAATTAATACATAATATGAATTAATTAAAAAATATGTATTTCATATTAATTAATTACTTTGCTCGTAATTTGTTTGCTCGTTTTAGTTCAAGAATTGTTGTTTGTTATGTTTTTGGTTTTTTTTACTAATAAGCTCCAAATAACAAATAATTTATGCATTTTTATATATTGAAATTACTTAATTTATAAAAAAAAACTTTATTAATCGGTTAATCGATCAATAACAAAATTAACCGATCAAACCAAAACCTCGGTTAATTAATCAAGCGGTTAACCTATTAAAGCAAAAGCCCGATTAAATGTATACCCTTCTATATAATGAATAATTTAATAGCTTAATAGTTTTAAATAATAATTTAATAAAATACAATAACAATATTTATAATCTAAGAACCAACACTTACAAACATCAAACAATCATTTACATACACCCTTATTTTATATTGCAATTTATTAAATAAAAATTTAATTGACTTAAGGATCAAAAATGTTTATTTTGAACTTCATATTTTATATAATACATACAAACATATAATCTCAAAAAAAAAAAAAAAAAAAAAACAATAGAGCAGCCACAACAACAGCAAAAGCAAGAAACATTTATAATGAATTAAGATAAATCAATATCATGACAAAATTACATACATAAACAATAAAGTGCTAACAAAGGGAATAAGAAGGAGTGGAGTGAAGTACACATACATATATGACTTTGTTAAAAAAGAAGGGGCAAACTTGAAATTTCATATTATTATGAAATGGAATATCACAAACACACGCATATGTAAACTAACTATAGCAGAAAATTTTAGATGAATGGGATAAGAAAACATGTAATAAATAATGTATAGAAAAAAGAATAAAATTATATCCATAACAAAATAAATATAAGGAATACATATAGAGCCGAAAACCATATTAGATCAAACTATGGGCTAGGTATTGCACTTTTTGAACTTTGATATTACGTTAAAAAATCGGAATTGGTCCATATTTTTTTAGAAATTTATAGAACCATGTAAAGAGCGTTTAAAATTAAGCCTAAAAACTACAGATTTATGAAAAAGGCTGTTATTACATGATAAGCAGAGATGTTAAGGTTTAAATTAAACTAGAGTTTGCCAAGTGATCGAAATTCGACCGTAATTATTTATGCCTATATGAAGAAAACATACATATAAGTATATATGAATTTAAATGTTTTGAGAATTGGTTTTTTTCGTCTTAGTGGATCGATTTGGCTAGGTACCAACCTACGAACCAAATGTTCTCTTCTACTCAAGTCCGTGAATGTTTAATTTAGTTTTTTAAGTTGAATTATATGAAAAAAGTCAGAAAGAAGCAATTGAAAAAGAAAAAGTACAAAAATTTCGCTTCTTAAATAAAGTTTCTCAATCTCTCAGGATTCTGCATGCTGAATTGTATGTTTCTATGTTCAGTATTATTAAAAATTCAAAAAGTAATAGTTAAAGAAAGAAAAGTACCAAAAAGTTCTTCCTTACTGATTCTTATTCACTCAGAGCCATGCATGTTTAATTATATGTTTCTAGATCCAATACTAACGGATGTGTGTGAAGTTAAATTTTAAAATGTATAACCCTAGACACATTCTGTTATGTTAACAGAATACTGTTAACCACTTAACAGAACTTATGTTAACGCTTTTATGAGGGATAAATGCAGATTTCTGGAAAAGGAGTCAACGTGGGCGAACAAAAATGATTAGGAATTGTGGACAATAAGTTTCTCCATCGTTTGCTATAATTAGGATTTTTAACAGAGTGAGTTGAAGCGACTTATTGACAATTTACCCTTTAGATTCTCTGGGGGATGAGTCCAGATTTCTGGAAAAGGAGTCAACGTGGGCGAACAAAACTGATTAGGAATTGTGGACAATAAGTTTCTCCATCGTTTGCTATAATAAGGATTTTTAACAGAGTGAGTTGAAGCGACTTATTGACAATTTACCCTTTAGAATTTTCTGGGGGATGAGTCCAGATTTCTGGAAAAGGAGTCAACGTGGGCGAACAAAAATGATTAGGAATTGTGGACAATAAGTTTCTCCATCGTTTGATATAATTAGGATTATTAACAGAGTGAGTTGAAGCGACTTATTGACAATTAACCCTTTAGAATTCTCTGGGGGATGAGTCCAGATTTCTGGAAAAGAAGTCAACGTGGGCGAAAAAAAATGATAAGGATTTGTGGACAATAAGTTATTAGGAACAGAGCCCCTGCGAAATTCTCTGGCTAGTGATGGATTCTTTTCAAGCTCTTCCACTAGCTTCTCCAACTGGCACTTAATGGTTATTTAAATTGTTCCCCTTATTTCCACAAAAATAAAAAATATATTAAAAACACAAATGTAGACAGATATCAAAACCGCAGTAGAAATCAAAATTAAAACTAACAATCACGTTGCTTTTTTTTAATATTTAAAACACAACACAAAGCAACACTAAAAACGCCGTCGACAAAATCAAAGTCAATTAAAGACAATATCAACGCCGATTTTTCTTACAAAATAACAAACATATGTTAACAGTCATCGAATTATGGCAATATTGCCAAAGGGAATTCGAAATTGTAACAAAACATGAAAAACGGCGTTGTTTTCTGTTGACGACGCAAATAGAATAAGGGTGATTTTCTAACCAAAAATTCATTTGTTCAAAGCAACGCTATAAGTTAAATTCGTCACATTTTATTAATTAGAAGCAGTCATAAGAGTATAAATACAGACAAGTTTATTGTGTACATAAATTGTGTTTGCTGGGTATTTCGCTCACCTACACAACTTCATCTTAAGTTTTGGCTGACTAAGGTCTCCCAAAAAAACACGGAGGTTCGATTTCAAATTGAAAAAGGGCTTGAAATTAAACCTGTTCTTAAACGACAAACGTTTGATGCGATTCCAACCCTCTGGACTACTATTCCTATATGGTGTAATATGTGTGCAACTCCATATTTGTCCAAAATGGTCATTGATCTTCTTCAGAAATTTCAAATAAATATGACTTCTTTCAAAATTAATTTTCTGATATTTCAAAATTATTTCAAAAATGTGACTTTTTTTAATCGTATTTAGGATCCTCTGTACTACCATTCCTATATGGTGTAATATGTGTGCAACTTCACATTTGTCCAAAATGAACTTCAAATCATGAGTTGTTGTCTCCGTAGTATATAACTATGACTGCTAACTTCAAAATGAACAATGCAAATATGGTATTCGTCTTTGCTAGTTAAATTCGAATTTATCTTCATACACATCGGTTTCAAAGAATTTTGGTAGGTTTTATAGACAATTTTGGTCGGATAGAAAATTTTTATACGGCAATCCTGGTTGTATAAGTTATTTCTTTTGTTGACGTTTCACTTGAATTTGACTCTAAATTACTGGAAATATTCCAGTGAAAACAAAATTAGTGTTGTCTGTTTTCGCACTTGAATACAGAAACACTTTTCTCACAAATCGACAAACGATGGAATTTTAGAAATTACCGATATTCTGTGAAGTTGCCATTTTCTTCGAACTCTTTTTTTTTTCAACCATAAGCCGTTCGCCATCTGCAAAATATGTTTTATATATCTGGTTTGTTTGGGGACTATAGAAGAATGGTGAACATCTTGTTTGAGATTTCTATCAATATTGGCAATAGGTAGGTCTATGACAAACTTCTGGCGTACGTAGCGGTACATTCTCCGTGCAGTGAGTACTGATTATTTATTAAAAAAAGATACCAAAATTACTTAATTTTCTTTTTCTACAATTTAAGAATTATTTCCTTTATAACCCTGATCCCCTACTTGTTATTGTTGTTGGTTTCAATTGTTATTATTGTTGTTGTTAATGCAATTTCTTATAAGAAAAGGCGACAAACACGACATGTCTTTCGACTCAGTTTTTTTTTTGCATAAGTGCGCACGCATACACATTTAATAAGCAAAAATCAACACATAAAAAAGTAGAAAAAAATTGAAGTGTTAGCATTTCTTTTGTTTAACACAAAAAAAAAAAAAAAAAATTGGTGAACGGGTGGGTGGTTGGTCGGTTTTGTTTGTAGGGTTAAGTCTAATGTGTAGGTGAATGCGTGCATATTGTCAAGTAAACGGCCAATGTCACATGAAATCACCTTAAGATACATACAATAAAATATTTCATTTTAACACTTACTTGCTAAGACAAACACAAAAAAAAAAAATATACATATGAATTTAAGTATGTAATTTGCTTATTAAAGTGTAATCTCTCTTAACAGACATCTTTCTTAAGCAGACCCAGCTTTTCGAAGAACAGTGTTTCATAAGGAAATCATTGTACTGGCACATTTTAATGGTCCCTTTGGCGTCTGTATATCTGTGGCAATACGGAAAAAGTGCTTAGTTCTATATATTTAAGTTTTGTAGGAGTGTATTCCAAATGTTATTGTACATTAAAACAAGTAAGAAAATATTGTTGGTCAAGCCCGACCATATGATACCCTACACCACAGTATTTAAAAACAAATTTTCGAGAGTACACCCTATTTGGGACCCATGGAGAATCATGGACCCGCATGAACAAAAGAGTTCTTTGTGTCAAATATGATCTCCCCTCGGAGTCCTATATTTTTTAAAAAATGCATAGCTAATGTGTCCATATAAATTTGTTTCTATCTATCTTTTAAATTTCATTAAAATCTGTTAGATAGTTTCGGGGAGGCAAAAGTTGCCCCCTATCTCCCCTCGTGGCAATGTTTTTTAAAAATGTATGTTTCCATAAAAATATAGATCTATCTATGCTTTAAATTTTATAAAAATCGGTTTAATAGTTTTGGATAGGCAGAAATTTCCCCCCTATTTTTTTTGTCCATTTTCATTAGGCTTGGTCGTTGTGTCAAAAAGAACCTCTGTGCCAAATTTTATCAAATTATCTCCAAAATTGCGACCTGTAATTTTTGCACAAAGTTACATGGACAGCCAGCCTGCCAGTACTAGGGTATTCATTTATTAACGGTTAACCGATTAATTACTACCCGATTAATTGATCGGTTAATTTAAAATTAAATATTTTAGATTAACGATTATACCGTTTAATTGCAGTCGATTAACCGGTGTAACGAAATTTTTCATTTTTTGTAGTGTTATTATACATATTTTTTTTGTGTTTTTAATTATTTGTTTCGTCTCATATGCAAAAGGTATGTGTTTAGAAAATATTTTTTCATACAAGCAAAGAAGGTGTGCAGTGATCTTTATTTGAAATAAGTGTTTGTTGTCAACAGCTTTTTGTTTCACGTATGTATTTCTTATGTGTATGTGTTTAGTATTTTGTTTCTTCGCATATCAATCTTTTAAAAAAATTTACCGAAACAATTAGAAGTGCTAAAAATTTTAAAAATTAAGACAGAACTCTAATGACATAATGGAAGATTTTATATGTTATGAGAAATCCAGGAAAAGGACTTAGAAATTTGATATTCTGTATTATGGGTTGCTTTCCATTACTTCAACATCTACGATAAGTGAAAGAATTTTTTCCAAGTCAAGTTTAATCAAAATTAAAGAAAAGATTCGCTTAAACCCTAACTGCCATATTCATAAAAAACTAAATTGGATATGAAATCTATTTTAAGGAAAATTTGTATGGAAATTTTGCTTTAAAATACGTTTCAAATCAATTTAATTTTTTATGAATACGGCACTATACATTTAAACCAAATTATTTTTCTAAAATATTATTTAAGATGTTCTCCTTAAACTAATAACTAATAAAATTATCTCAAAGCTTATTTTTTAATTACTACACAATATTTATGTACAGTATTTTTCGGTTAATTGAACCACATGATCGGGCAAAAATACATATTGCATACGAAAACCATGTAAATTTCCTCGGATAATTGAAACCGGTTAATTGATTTTCCCGCTTAATTGGTTCAAAATTCATGTCATCAAAAATAAATTTCCTCTTACTTTTACCCGGTTAATTGCATTATTATTGAAAAATAGTCTGGCATTTTTGCACATATTTGACATCATTTGTGAAAAACACTGGGTGTTTTTTACAGACGTTTTCAAGTAATTCTTTTAAAATGTAAACAACATGTTTATTTTTCTTTTTTAAATAATGATCTCGAAAAGTGTGAATATGTACAACATGAATTTATTTGTTCCTTTTTTTATTTTTTTAAGCATTATGTAATATTTTAATTTTTACGTGAATGGAAGAGCTGTATGTATATGCATATTAGTTGTTTTTATTCTTTAAGTTTATGTTTTTTTTTTTGTAAAACCAATAAATATATGAATTGTTTTTTAGTTTATAAATTTTATTTTTTGTAAAACTATTGTGCACATAAATAGTGCATTTAATAGTACATACCTACAATAATAAATACCTGGTATACACATATACATATGTACATTTTTTTCTGTTACTTGCATTTTTTTCGTTTAAGGTAAAAAAAGTTATTTTGAAAAACTTAAAGTGCACATATGCGATTTCTTTTAATTCATTAGTAGTTCCAATTATGCGTGATTTCTGTAATTGAACAAACTGTTCAATTAAACGGGATTCTTGTAATTGAACGAATTGTTCAATTAAGCGGGTATCGGCTAATTGGTTCCCCGGTTAATTGAACAAAAAGTTGTGCAAATTTTGATGTGCAATTAACCGAAAAATACTGTATTAATTAAAAAATATGTATTAACTATTTATGAACTATTTTTTGTTTGCTCGTTTTAGTGCAAGAATTGTTGTTTCTTGTGTTATTGTTTTTTTTTTTTTACTAATAAACTCCAAAAAATAAATAGTTTATGTATTTTTATTCATTGAAATTACTTAATTAAAAAAAACTTTATTAATCGGTTAACCGATCAATAACAAAATTAACCGATTATTAACCAATTAAACCAAAACCCCGGTTAATTAATCGAGCGATTAACCGGTTAAAGCAAAAGGCCGATAAAATGAATACCCTATTACGTACACTTAAGCACTTTTTTCCTTTTTGCCACAGATATAGACCTGTGAATCGTGAATGTAATTCTGTGGGAATAAAAAAAAAATACCTAAAAAATTCATAAATTCTGTAAAACTGTCGTTAGTCTACTTTTTTTTATAGATTGTCTAAAAGAACATTAAACAATTATGAGGGTTAAAGGTTTTTATTTTAACCCAACAGAACTTGAAATTGCAAAAACGAATACAAAAAATCCTCCAACTATAACTGCCTGTTCATCGATTTCGGACGTCAACGTTCGCATAGAAAATTACATTTAACACAAAAAAAAATATTTTCAAAATTTGTTAACGTTCGAAATCGTTGAACAGGCAGCAAATAAATTTTCAGTGTTTTATCAAGAATAAAATTAAGGAATTAAGCACAACAAATAAAATCCTTTAATAAATAATTTTATTGCCAAAAACAACATTGATTTTAATACAAAATACAAACTAATACATTTGGAAATGATATCGGGCACATTGTCGCCTTATGGCTAATAAATCAGTGAGTGTTTAAACGCTGGTTTAGTTGAACTAAACTTAAATTTATATGTAGTTTAAACTCAACAGTTGTAAATCAGTGTCCCATGTATTATATGTAGTTTAAAAAGTAACATGTGCCAGCACTACGATAAATGTTGACAAATTAATATGGTTTGTATTGGTAGTTTAAACGCCCAATTTTATGCGTTTAAAGATGGTTTATATGTTTTCTGATTTATAGATTTGTTGGCTTAAACACATTTTAAACCAAAAAGACAGTTTAACTTGCTCTGATTTATTAGCCCTTAGAGTATAAACCTGCTAACTAACTTCTAGCAAAATTTACAGGGCAGACAAATTTCTATTTCTACCTTAGGAAGCAAACCTACTTTGGTTTTTTCCTAATATTCTATAGAGTTCCAAATTGAAGTAGTAAATGCTTTTCTTAGTCGATGCGGCGTCTCTTTATCTTTTGAACGGTATCAAAATGTCATGTACTGTAAAAAATGGATTTAGCTGGTTTACACTTATGCCTGTAATTTCAACAAAGATCTGGTAGTGTTCGTACCTAACAGTTATCTTTACCTATCTGGTAACACTTTTTTGGTAATTTGAACGTTAATTTTCCCTACGTGAATTAACTATCGAAAATCGATGGTGTAAAATACACTACAACTTAAACCGAAGGTAAAAAATACGTTTTAAAATTATGAAAAGTACATTACACTATAGATATCTATAACCCCAGCGTGTAGTTATCACCGAACAGTGATAATGGAGTCTATAGGGTCTGTGGTAGTTTTGTCTCACTGCAAACTCGGCAATTTTGTTGATTTACAAACCCGTTAAGCCAAAAAACGAGCTTGTTGTGCGAATAGATGACTGTTTTTCAATATATACTTGGAAAATTTGGTAGCGATGTTCAAGCGTAAGTCTATTAATGATTGCTCGCAAGAGTGTATTGATCATAAATATGTAATAGTGAACCCAATTTTACAGTTCGTTTGACAGTTTAACGCTTCGTAAGTTTTGTTAGTCTTAAAAAAGCAACTTTTATCTTAAAACTACTATTCTGTGCCCACAAGGAATAACACCTTAACTGGATTCCAGCAAGTGCCAGCGGAGCATTTTTATTACATTTTAAAACCGTTGCACAAAATCAGGGAATTTTTTTAATCTTATATTTGCAGGCTCTTTGTTAGCAATTTTATAACATTTTAATTTTCAATTAAAAATTATTAAAACTACAGTTAGTTTAGGAGTTAAATTTGTCCTACCTCGACTTAAGCTGTTATTCCTTGCGGGCACAGAATTTACCTCTTTAAGAAAATCGTAGGCGTATTAAAAGTCGATTTGTAATTTTTGCTTTAAAATTGCAGCAAAAATAGTCTGTTAATTTTTTCATCCCTGAATTAAAAAAAAGCATAAGGGCTAACGGCCTAAGGTTATATATACATATATGTATATGTATGTGTGTATATATTATTTGTTACTCTGTAATTTAAGCCCCTATGGTGGTGTTTTATTCTTTAATGTTTCCTCTATTTTTCTTTATTTTTTTATACTTTTCTTAGGTGTAAAAGTCAAGAAGAGGGTTGAAAATTATGTAATAACATCTAGAAATATTTTTAGTATTTGTTTTTTGTTGTAGTTGTCGGTGTTACTTGCTTTATTTACGTTGTAGATTTTATTATAACCGGAAGATATTTTACGCATTTCTTAAATTTGCCTGACATTGAATGACTCCCAGTTACTCAAATCAAACAAAACAAGAAAAAAAAAAATAATAGTATTATTTCTTGTTGCTTTTAAATTTCGATTGTACAGACAAAATAATTACCGGAAAACTTTATTAACTGCCATCAGCTTTTATGACATTCAACTGAAATTTTTATAATTACACTTATCACTTTCTCTCTCTCTCTCTCTCTTTCTCTGTCTGTTACGCACTTATCCATCAACTATTTTGTGAAGCATCAAGTTTTTTTGTTCTATTTTGGGCACTGCGACCGGGGTTTGCTAATTGCCCATTTAAGTATCCATAATAAATCTAATCTTTAAAATTAACGTATTGTGTGGCGCAAGGGAGAGGAAGTAGAGAGGCAAATATTTTTATTAAGCTATTTTTATAGCACCATTTTCTGAAATTTAAGGTCATAAATCTCTGGCCTACCACAATTCAATTGAACTTAAAGTGATTTTCCTTTTTTTTGGTTTATTAAAATAATTGTCAAAAAATACATTTAAGGCCAATTTCACTAAGTTCAGTTATATCACAAGGTAAAAAAATTGAACTTTTTTTGTGCGGCCTGGAACTGTATTGAACATTTTTACTAATTTGAGGTCGTTTGTTTCAAATCTAATCTCCATTTTTCTCTATCAGCTTGACTTTTCGAGATATATTGTTATGTCCAAAATTAAGGCACTTTCACTACATACATATATTGGAATAACTTAAAAACGGTTTACCATATTGAATTGAAAAAAAATTAGAAACTACGCAACAATATTATCTTGAAGCCGTGCTTAAATTGTTTTAAATTTGCCCAGTAGTTTCAGAGATATCGTTGAAGTTTTGATTTAATTTAATTCCAGGCCGCATAATGACTGTTCCCCAGTGTAATTAATTATGTAGTACCATGGTGGAATAAGTAGGTGGCAGCACTACGGCAACAAATACAACATTGCAACAAAAATGAAAAATAAGTCTCCGTATACGTCAAAAATTATATTACTAAAGCCCCCTATTATGAGTTACATTCGATAAAAGATTTTCGCTGGCTATCGAACATCGACTATCGAATGTTAATTTGGTATTATGAAAACAATTTTGCTTTCGACGGTGTAAATAATTTAAAAAAAAATTGTTGAAAATGTAAGTTTTTGTTAATTTATTAGTTTTGGTGTGCAAATTCCATATTCTTAATTATTTTTGGTTATTTTATGCAAGTCTAAAGTCGACAGTAGTAAGCAGCAGTTGGAAAAGCTTGTTTCCCTTATGGAACAAAATCCTTTGTAGGCAAAAGGAATTTTTACAAAAGTTCCGGCTACAGGTACAGGCCAGTGCCAGTAAGCGTTCATATTCATCAGATGAATCATCGTACTATAAGTCCGTCGTAGTCATGATTTATATTAGTTTAATTTTTAATTTTTTAAATTTGTTAACAAAAATATTTTATTTAAAGTGACAGCTGATAGAAAATGTACTACTGTGAATAAACTAAATCACAATAGTACTTTTTTTTATCGAATGTGTGCCATAATACCGAATGAAAATTCGTTCGATCAACTTATTCGACTACTGTCGAAAATCGAATTAAGTTCATAATAGGCACCTAAAATCAAATTTTGCCTCCGAACGCAATGAAATTAATTTAAAGCCAATTTTTATTTCACTATGGTTACTATCTTATTTAATTTTAATTTAAATAATCAAAATCTTTATTATAGTACAATAATCACAGCACAAAACGTGGACATTTTATAAACATAAACAAAACTTTGACATAAGACTAGACAAACAATACAAGAGCAAAAAATCGTCATCTGGCGTAGTAATGCCACCTGTTTATTATCATCATCTGTAGTACTATAACTTCCAGTTAACAATACGTTTTTTGACAGGCTTAGTAATATTTAATTAGAACAACTTGAACGTTTAGCGAATTATTTTTGAAGTCAACTTTTGGAGAAATGTACTTTTTTTTTTTTGCAGTAAATATTTTAAAAATTTATACTTTTTAAAGTATAAATCTGTGTTCAAACGGCTCATGTTTTATTGACATGATTGCTACTTTATCGCTGAGAGCGACGAGGGGAAAAGAAACGAGTACACACAGGCATGTACTGTCAGTACGCTTTCCTTTCTCATTCGCTATTTTTTTCTTATTCGAATTTAAAGACTATAAAAAAAAAAAAAAAAAAACGTCGTCAACATGACATGAATCATTTGAACGCCAATTCATGTTCAAAGAAGAAAAAGGAAGAATCATGTCAAAAAGACATGAGCCATTTGAACACAGACTAATTTTCAAAATTTTATTTATTTTATAGTGTTTTAAAAAAATTTTAAATTTTTAAGTAAACTTTTAAAAGTCATTATAAAATTAAAATAATAAATGTTAATTTCAGCAATTTTTTAAATTTGATAATGTAAAACTGTCGATTTCTATAGATTTTTAAAATTTCATCGTAAAGTTTTCGTGGTAAAATTGAAAAATTTTATAGTAAAATTTTACATTAATTTTTTTAATTTTAAAATTAAAAAAAAAACTAAAATTTTTTTTAGAAAATTTTATGGATAATATTTGGTTATTTTCTATATCTTAAAAAAAACAATATATTGGGTGTTCTAAAAAGTTTGGTTAAAATTTAAGCACAACCGCGAATAACGTTGTAAGTCACAAGATAATTATTTTTCAGGAGACAAAAAAAAAAACGTTTTTAACATTTAGATTATCAAAAATAATGACAGTAAAAACTTTGATAAATTCCAATTTATAATTTTTTTTAGTGAAAGAACGTTTCATATCCACAATCGAGATGTCATTTCAAACGTTTTTCTACTCCACAAGCTGTTTTAAAAACGTTATTCCACGTTGAAAAGCCATTCCGTTTGTATCAATTTGTTAGTAACTTACAACGTTATTCCGCTGCCTGACTCTTTGATACTATTAATTTGGGTGATTTGATGTTTAAACAGTGTAAGAGAGTAATGGTAACAGTAATCTGCAAAAAACCGTTTTTGCAAAAAGTGGCTTTTACAACGTTATTCGCGGCTTTGCTTCAATTGTCGATAGATGGCTCTGAAACATAAAATATGGCTCTTAACATAAATAATGATTGCATCAGTGGTGCGATTCACTAACTTTTTACGATCCGGCAATCGTAATTTTTGTCGACATATATCTGTGGTTTTCATAGGTAACCGCGTATGTCCATTTTTTTCGATTTTGAGATGTTGATGCCATTGATTTTAAGACATACGCGGTTACCCATGAAAACCACGGATAAATCTCTGTCTACAAAATGTTAAAATAAACGAAAAGCACAAAAGAAAATAAAGAAAAATCAAATTAAATTGTGCTAGATTTACTGGTTTTATAGCAACATTATAGCTTGTTTGAAAGGTGAGATTTTAAGCTACACTTTGTTATAAGACATTATTAAAATCCCATTATTTTGTGAAACGTTAACTGCGTTTAAAATTGAGTGCAGATTCTGAACATATTTCGCAGGTTGCGGAAAAAATTTGTGAAGTTTAACTAGACAAACAGCAGCAAAGTGGTTTGCTCGTTTTCGATATGATAATTTTGATGTTAAAGATGCACCCTGCTCTGGCAGACCAATCACTTTAAATGTCGATGAAACCATAAAAAAAATTGAGAAAGATTGGCACATTAATAAGCGGCGTGGACGTTGTTAGGAAACTAGGCATTCATCAGCAAACAGTTTTCAACCATTTGGAGAAAGTTGTGCCCATGTTTTGTAACTCCCGCGTCGAGAAGCTTTTCGATTGAAATGTGAGAAATGAAACAAAAATTTTGGCGACCAATTTACAGAAAAATTGTGACTGTAAAATTTTTGTGAGAAAATTCCCAATTTGAACTGTCAAAAAAACTCACGCATAAAAACGGGGTGAGAAAAAAAATTTAACACTAAAAAATATATTAGAAATGCAAAATGCAATTAATAATTACACGGAAAAGGTAAGTATTTTGTTCTTGTCCGATTTTTTCAATTTTTAAAAGCTATTTTTTAAACAACAAACATAAAAGTCGCACTTTACATTATTTGGTATAGCCGACGGTTGTATTTTCGCCGCCGTCGTTGAAAATTTTTTAATTTTAGTAAATTTTCGTCGCCGTCAAGGATATGTTTTACTAGCGTTCTAAACATCTGCAATTCCATATCGGCTTCGAGTCGAACATTATGACATTTATAACGTAACGACGTAATCACTTTTGACAGTTTTCGACATGAGTTACAGACACGCTTTTTGCTCCCTTTTCGAGAAGATGGAAAATTTTGTTTCACATATTTTCGATGCGAGAAGTTTTTACCAAAGTTACAGAACATGGGTACTGGATACACAAAGAAGCTCGATGTTTGGGTGCCACATGTATTAACAGTGAAGCATTTAGTTTCCATTTGCGATTCACTGCTAAAACGAGACGAAATCGAATCATTTATGAAGAGCACGATTACGGGAGATAAAAAGTGAATCACGCACTACAATAATGTGCGAAAAGATCATAGATCACCTTTTAAAGCATTAATAAAAAAACTCAATTTGAATTGAAAATTTCATCAAGTGAATTAAACGTTTAATTGATACTATTAATTTGTTTACTAGTGCAAATTTAATAAATTTTTCAATTAATATTATTTTTTTAATTGAAATACATTTTTATTTTCCTCTGAGCGAAGCTTCGGAGACGTTGGTAAAGCCAGACTTGACACCAGGAAAGGTAGTGATGTGTGCCGGGTGGGATTATAAGGGAATTGGTCATTATGAGCTTCTATAACCTGGTCAAAAGATTGATTCTGATCTCTACTGTCAACAATTAACCAGACAGACTGCCTGGCCCTTGACCCTTCAGATTATCACTTGTTTCGATCTCGGCAGAGCTCTCTTAATGGTGTATGTATATTTAAATTCCGCAGAGGCCTGCAAAACGCAATTAGAACAGTTTTTCTCTCAGAAGATCCAAAATTTTTAAACTGATGGAATAATGGCTTTAACCCAAAAATGCAAAAGGTCATCGATCTTATTTGGTTTAATAATGTTCGTTTCAAATAGTAACCGAACACATAATGAATTTTGTAAACATAATGAATTTTGTTGCCCGTTTTCTAGGGTATTCTTCGGTTAACCATTAATCGGTTAACCGAATAAGTACACCCGATTAACTGATCGGCTAATTAAAAATTGGTTTTTTTCGATTAACCGATGTAACAACATTTTTAATTTTTTGTAGTATTATAACATATATTTTTTTTTGTGTTTTTAATTATTTGTTTTGTCTCATATACAAAAGTTATATGTTTAATGCCGTATTCATAAAAAATAAAATAAATTTCAAAAGTATTTTAAAACAAAATTTCCATAAAAATTTTCCTTAAAATATATTTCAAATCCAGTTTAGTTTTTTAAGAATACGGCAGTTAGAAAATAATTTTTAATACAAACAAAGAAGGTGATCTTAATTTTAAATAAGATTTTGCTGTCAACAGCTTTTTGTTCACGAACTTTTTATATGTATGTGTTTAGTAATTTGTTTCTTCTCATATCAATCATTTAACAGAATTAATCGAAACAATTAGAAGTGTTAAGATTTTGTAAGAAATTATGTTTTGAAAAATCCAAGAAAAGGACTGAGAAATTATATATTATGTTTTATGGCTTGCTTTTGTTTTCTCCAACATCTACGATAAATGTTCAAGAATTGTTATGTTATTACTCTTTATTGTTAATAAACTCTAAATAATAAATCATTTATAAATTTTTAAAAAAAACTTTATTAATCGGTTAACCGATCAATAACAAAATTAACCGATTAAGCCAAAACCTCGGTTAATAAATCGAGCGATTAACCGATTAAAGCAAAAGCCCGATTAAATGAATACCCAACCGTTTACAAATACTTCTTATAGTTTTTTGAATTTATTTGCAGTGTTGGAAATAAAATAGTTTTCTACAGTTTTATCAACTCATTACAAATTTTACTTACATTCGATGGTCGATGTTTGATAGCCAGCGAAACTCATTCGTCAAATGCAACTCATATTAGGGACCTTTATATTTTTTAAAACCCTAAAAACCTTTTGTGGCACTGCCCTCATTAACCTCGTTTACGTTTCCCACTTAAATACACTGCCACAGACATTTAACCATAGACGTATTAAGTCTAATGTGGTCTAAGCTTCCTTGTTTCCATTGTTTATTTATATTTTATTCTTTTCTCTTTCTTTTGTGCTCTCCTTTATACTCTAGCCCATTGTAAATCCTCTTATGATCCAATAACTATGCCGGCCGGTACAAGTACGAATTGATTCCATTTCACTATCTCAGGTCTCGTGTTAAGTACAACATCGTCTGCTTTTCTTTATTTTAGATTCATTGTGTTTTAAAATCTGTTGTTGTTTGTAGAATGAGTTCTCGTTCCTTTGCGTGACCAAGTGTCATCACAAGCTCCGACACCTCGTCGGACCTTGAGCGCAATTGAAAAAAATTTAAAACAATTTGTTTAATTTAAGTGAACGTTAACAGAAAATTTAAAATAAAACAAAATGTGCAGTGAGTTGGGTTGAGTTTTCTTCTTCATTTTTGTTTTCTTCTTTTTTTATAACAAATGCATCAGACTCTTGTTTGAAATAATTTGACAAAAGCTGTATTTTTGCCGTATTGGGGTTATGTTAGTTTAAATGTTTTTTTTTTTTTATCTAAAATAAAAGAAAAACATAAAATTTTTTTTGTGGGTTTGGCTTTGTTTACAAATCAAAATTATGATTTTTTCTCTTTTTGTCATATTATGGGCATAATTTTTTATGGAATTAAGGAATGATTAAAAAAAAATTGTGAATGCGTGTTTTAGCATAAATTTATTATTTAAAAGTTGACATCGTTTGTATACAAAAAATGGAACATTTAAAACTTGACAAAGAGAACGTTTTTTATTCATGGAAATGTTGAACAGTTAAATTACCAAAATATTTTCCCAAATAATTTTTTTAATTTAATAATAAGAAAAAGACTTCATTTTTTATATATTCTTAGTATTAAACTCTTTAAATTTTTAGTTTTAAAAAAGTTTTTACAAACTCATATTTTCTTTTAATTTTGCATATAAAACAAGATATTTTGAAAATTTTACTATTAAAATTTTGATTGTCCCAAAAAAAAGTAGGCAAATTTTAAAATTTCCCCCCAAAAATATATTGACAATTTAATTTTATTTTATTAAAATATTAAAGGCTAGTTTACACGGTAATACAATGTATTACGAAATGTCAAAAAATTATGTAGAATGAGAAAAATCTTATCATGTAAAAGCAAAATGCATTCAGAAAGAGAGAATACTGATACAAACTTTGACACGCGGTCGGTAAATGCTCATTTTCTAAATCATTTTAGAAACTTATGTATTCTCATCACACCAGAGGTGTATTTTAACAGTATAAATTGAAGGTGGTAGAATTTTTATACAATCACAATAACAACTAAAATCAACTCAAGAAATTTTCATGTTGTTTTTGTAACTATTGTAAAACTGTAACCATCTGCTTTTTCGTTATTAACTCAGTTGTTGCTGATAACTTCTTTTTTAGCTTTATAAATGTTGGCATGATGAAATAAACAGATGGCATTACTACGCCAGATGACGATTTTTTGCTCTTGTATTGTTTGTCTAGTCTTATGTCAAAGTTTTGTTTATGTTTATAAAATGTCCACGTTTTGTGCTGTGATTATTGTATTGTATTAAAGTTTTGGATTATTTAAATTAAAATTAAATAAGATAGTAACCATAGTGAAATAAAAATTGGCTAAAAATTAATTTATTTCATCGCGTTCGGCGGCAAAATTTGATTTTAATTTAATATAATTTTTGACGTATATGGAGACTTAATTTTCATTTTTGTTGTAATGTTGTATTTGTTGCCTTAGTGCTGCCACCTGTATTATTTCACTATGATTGTTGGATGTCAACATCTTGCTTATTATTTTTGTTTCTGTTTTGGTTTTAAATTTCTCTGCAAGTTTTTTATAATTTTGCAAAAGTTTAATATAAAAATGTAAAAATTTCTAAAAAACAAAATAAAATAATTAAAAATTTTCCAGTAAATCTAATATTCACAATGAAATAAACATTTTCACTGGATGTTCACAATGACAGCAACAATTTTTTTTTCACAAATTCACAAATACAAAATTTCAGTAGAAACGCCATTCGCAAATTATACCCGAACAATTCTACGTATAAAAATTCACTGTGCTAGTTCAAAAATGTAACAAACGATGCACGCAGCGGGTAAAATTAATTCTTGTATGCTGAATCTAGTGGTGCTAACCGTTTTTTTTTTTTTTGTAAACTTTTGTTTTAAAAATAATTAAGATTAAAAATGATGGTTTAACCCAGTTGAATAAAATTAATAAAGACACAAGTTACACATAGATTTTCTAAAGTTTAAGAAAGATTTTGTTCAAAATTTAAAAAAAAAGCTGTCATTGAATGTCATTGGATTTCCAGGGACGGAAAAGAACTCTACTTACTACTTTAATGTTAACCTCGCTTTACTTTCTATTGTAAACATAAAATATTTGCGTAAGTTTGCCCCTTGAAACTAAACATAATAATTTGTAATTGATTACCTTTATGCAAAATTTAAGCTTACAGGTGTGTTAAATAAAACGACAAATATTTTACCAGAGTTGTTTACTAATTACGAAAAAAATATCCTCATAATAGACAAACTTTATTTTCATGTAAAAAAAAATTACCTGTATTTAATTTCTGCTAAATAAAACAAGTAAGAAAATATAGTTGGTCAAATCCGATCATATGATACCCTTCACCACAGTATTTAAAACCAAAGATTCATGTCAAAGTTCTTTGTGCCGATTATTATTTAGATATTTTTCTCTATATGAGATTGGTTTGCCTTCAAGAGATTTTAGGATAGGGGCTTATATGGCACCTTTGGCTAATTTTGGACCTACCAGCACAAGATTTTGTCATGACATAGTAACTATCGTACTACAATTTATAATATTTTTCAATTCAAAGAAAAAAAATGTTCGTCAAAATGGAATTTCTGCGTTGTTGTTAAGTGCAGAGTTGTTTTTATGAGTATTTTTTAAATTTTTTTCAACTTGGCAATGCCATAAAAAGTTGCAACATTTTTATGCTTTTACTCTGATAATCTTGCACTTAATAAGACCCTGATAATTTTGCATTGTTTGGGCGAAATATTTGTCTATGTGATTGTTGTTATTTTCGCACTTATGCTTTTTCGCAAGAGTGCAACTTTTGACGTGAATACCTTTAGTTCGATTTTAAAAATAGCAATCATCAGTTTATTGCAATTTTTTTGTTCTTCACTCATTTGAGTGCAACTAAAAATGTTGCACTAAATTTGAAAACGAAAAACTTGTTTTTTCATGATAAAAGATAAGAATAAGAATAATTCCGTTATTGACTGAAATTCATTTTGTTTAATTTCCTTTTTTTTAATTTCTCGCCAATTTTGTTTTTTCAATTAAACCATTCATCAAAAATAAAATCAGTTTTAATTAAAAATTGAATAAACTAAATTTAACGTTTACTAATAACAACAACATTACTCTAGAAAATGTTGTTAATATTAAAAAATATTTAAAAATATTTTTTCCTGCGCATATCATCACAAACATTAAAAACCATGCACATACAAAATACGAGGGCGGATCAATAAAACCATGACTTTTCGAACTAAATATATATATTTTTTTTTGTAAAAAAAACTGTGTTTCATACAAAAAGTCACGGACTTATTGATCCGCCCTCGTATGTAACTTTTTTAAAATTTTAGTGATAGTAAATATGTTCATATGCAGCTTTTTTGATTGTAAATTCAAATTTGACAGTATTTACTGCCTATTTCACTAAATGCGAACGAACGCTTTCTTTCGCACAACTACATGTAAAACAAAAACCAATTCTCAAAAATTTGTTTTTGTTTCATATGTATTTGTGTGAAAGAAGGCATTCTTTCGATATCGTGAAATTGGCAGTTAAATTGAGTGCAAATTTTATGCATTAAACCACTGTAAATGGTTGTGAACAAATTTGCAATGCCATTCAATTTTTTTAGGGCTGCTGAAAAATATACCAATCATCACTAAAGCTGCGAATTAATTTTTTTTTTGCAATTTTATGTAGTGACAGTGCAATGCTGATTTAAATTCAGTGCAATACCTCCAACTTTGAAAAATACAAATGTTCATTTCGAAATTTTAAATATTGCTAATTTATTTTGTTAATTAAACAAATATAAAAATAACTAAAGACAAATTTTAAATATTACAACTTTATGTTAACTTTGTCTTTAATTTTTTTTACTTTTATAGTAATTTTTACTTTTAATGAAGCTTTTCTTGTACGAAAAATTTATTTTGTATCTAAATATCACTGTAAAGTTAATTTTGTTTATATTTACAAAATAATTTGTCAACATTTGTATGGATTATGTGAAAAAAAACTGAAATTTCGCAAATTGTATGTATAAACAAACAAGCGATTGAGGTCTATATTAGCAAATCGTGTTGTTGGCTTAACTATATAAAACCCACTACTAAATGCAGTTAGTTGGTGAATGCATCCATCATACGACAGAAGAACATGGCTTTAACGAACTCGAAGTAAACTAAAAATTTTTATTCACTGTAAGTAAAGAAAAAAATTGGACCCCAACAAATTTTTACTACCGACTCACCTCGTAATTTATAACCGTGTTCTACTTTATATGGTCCTACTTTAGTTAGTTACTTAGTTGGTTTGAATACAAATTTCATTGTTACCTCACATTTGTTGCCGTTGTTTTCTTTACTTTGGTCGTAATTAGATCCACAAAAACAAAAATAGTTGAGAAAACAAAAGTTGGTGCATATTTCGTTTGTAGTGCTGCCTTTTTTAATGTTTGTAGTACGAGTTTGTAATCTTCAGTTTACAATTTGTCTCTGCATAATCAGACTTCTCTATGAATTTAATTGGCTGCCGTTTACTCTGAAGCCACATATTGGGGACTTCATTGAGTTCAGTAAGAAAAATGTTAAATGAATTTGTTTGGTTTCATTATGGGAACTGTTTTTTTTCTTCTTCTGTATTTGAGTTTATTTACACAATTTAGTAATTATGTGCGTTATATTGGATTTTATATAAACGCATATTGTTAAAAGGTTATTGAGTTTTTTTTTTGTTAAAGAGACGACAAATATTTTGCTGATTTTGTAAAAAATAAATTATAGGCGAAAGTGCTATGGTTATAACTTAGCAAAAATACAATTGATATTTATGTACATATAACGATTTTAAGATGTTTTCAACCATACACTTTTAAATTATTTTCATTGTTGAGGAAATAATATGCATAAAATTTCTTTAAACTGCAGAAATATTTTTTTTTTTTATATTTTTCTTTACCAGTTGACGATAAATTTTATTACGAGTATATTTCTCGTAGTTAAGTTTACAAACGTTTTATTATCAAAACTTGGCAATACTTTGTGGGTTTTTTATCACCCGATTTTATACGTTTCATTTTTGTTTTGTGTGTTTGTTTTTTTCTGCTCTACGTCAATGTTTTTTTTCAATTCTTCAAACAAAAAGTTTTTACAGACATTCTACTCTCTTCTATAGTACTCACTAACATACATATACAGGGTGGTTCGTAAGAAATGTTATGATTAATTTACGTTTTTTT
Organism: Pollenia amentaria; assembly: GCA_943735925.1. Taxonomy (NCBI): domain Eukaryota; kingdom Metazoa; phylum Arthropoda; class Insecta; order Diptera; family Polleniidae; genus Pollenia; species Pollenia amentaria. The sequence continues at coordinate 200,591,340 of OX031009.1, read as the reverse complement.
TTCAAATTATATAAGTTTAATAAATGCCTTAGAAAAGATCAAAAAACAAAAGTTGTTTTTAAAGTTATTTTTACGACTTGCGATAAGCGATAAGGATAATTTTCGCTGCAATGATAAATTGAATAAATAAATTGCAGGACATGGGTCACCTTAGATTAAAAATATTTGTTATAACTCATTATAAATTTGAATGACATTGATTAAATGCCGAGAAAAAATTTTAGATTTTTTAAGGCCAGAGATACAAAAAAAATATGGGAAATGCTCTGGAAACAAGAAATGGACATATTTTGAAAGATATCTTGAAAGATATCAATCTATTGCTTATCAGGGTAGGCTGTCAGTGAGTGGGACGGAAATCGAGTACTCCAATGAAGTCAAGTACTTGGGAATTGTTCTGGATAAACGGCTAAATTGGAACTCGCACTTGGATACGACCATGGCTAGGGCTGGAGCAAACGCCCAAATAGTGGGCCCCGAGCCCTTTTGTGGGTTGAGCTGGGCCTCTGCCCAGTCCCTACTGGGGGAATGGGCTCTCAGCGAGCACAGGAAATACTGGGTATCACTCCCGGGAATGCGTCAGGCAAAGGAATTGATATTTCCCGGGAATACATTGGAGACAAGGGGTCTCAACAGACGAGAATTACGACTGTTGGTGGCTTATCTGACGGGCCACCATACGGTCAAGCACCACCTGTTTCGGATGGGCCTGGACTTGTGGTACGGTGCGATGGGCGCGTCCCGAGTCGGTGCAATACCGGCAAAATACCTTCTTGGATTTCTCTGGGAGGCAGAGGGTCTTTTGGCCAACTAAAGGGGGGTGGGTACAATAGACCTGGCTTGGTCGCAGTATCGTCTCCGTTGGGAAAAATCTCACCGCTCTCTCTCAAAAAAAAAAAAAAAAAAAAATTGTTTATCTTTATCATGCGGAAAATTGTTGTCAATTGTTCCTAAAGCACTTATCTCGTGACCAGTGAACACAGTATTTCATCAGGAATGTAACGATACGGCTTTTTGCCGAAACGATACCGATACCAATACTCAAACAAAAATATCGCCGAATCGATACCGATACGCATATTGAGTTTAAATTCTTGTTGAAATTAACAAAACTCAAGTATAGTAAATTGTTCATTTTACAAAATTACAGTGGAAGAGATTATTACGCCCTTTTAAATAAAAAAATAAAACAGGTTTAAAAATGGTTTATTAAACAAATTTTCTAGAAAATACACTCGAAATATTATGTAGGTAAATCCCATAGAAAATTCATTTAAAACAACTAAAAATTTACTTAAAAAACGGATTATTTACATTTCATTTAAAATAAATGAATTTTGCATAAATGTTTGAATTTTTTCTTTTTATATAACAGTATATTCCCTAAAATTTAACAGTTATTGCTTATATATAATATAATTTAACTGACAAAAAATCAAACTACATAACAACATTAGTACGGAAAAACAGTATTTTTTGGTAGTTTTTTTTTTAATAACCTAAATGTTAAAAAATAAATTGATACCGGTGTCCCGGTAGGCTAGCTGGTAGTGAGCTAGTCTATCAGTACCGGGGTTGCGGGTTCGATTCCCGCCAGAGACTCTGGTCTCCTGCAGACAAACGAAAAGCTTCGCGGGATTTAGTGTAGGAATAATAAAAAAAATAAATTTTCATTAAATTATAACAGTACGGAAAACGAATTTAATAACCCACAATCAGTTACTGTAATAATTTTATGAGTGTACGTTTCATAAACCTTTTATTTACCCGTTTTATTTTTTATGAATAAGGCCGTTGATATTTGAAATTGATAATAATAAGATTTAAAAAAAAGTACATTTGAATTCATGATAAAATTAACAAAAAATAAAACATTTTTTTACAAAAATATTAAAAAGATTTTTGTTTAATAAACAATGTATTCTTAACTTTTGCGAAGATAAACGATCACACAAGTCCGTTTGAACGAGACCTGCAGTGTAAAATAGTCCATTATATGAGACAGAACTCATTTAAAAACTTAAGAATCCCTGCTCCATTTTCTTCATGTTTGGGTATAACATGTCATTACGCCCGTAAAAAAGCTAATCTGCGGCTCTAGAAATATTAGGAGAACTAAACTATCTCTCAACTTCTTCTCTAGCAGAATCACAGCATAGGATGAAAAGACGCTCATCCTTCTCGATTCATTTTATAATTTTTTCACAAACGCTCCAAAGACCAGTTCTTGTAGACCTATTAGAACTTTTACTCCTGTAGGTGTGACCGTGTTTTCAACACTTTCGGTATACAGACATGTTAAGTAGTTCAATAAGAAGTTTTTTGGTTATTTCTAACCAAAATTGGTTATTTTTTCTCAATGTGGAGATGTGAACATTTTTTCATTTCGGTTACTATTTTTCTAAAATATAAAATACGTATAAATATGTTTTTCTTGGTACACAAAAAATCGCCACATTTCACAACCCAGCCACCGACAGTTAAAAAGCGGAAAATAATTTAATTTTTTTCATTTTTGTTATTAATAACTGCAGTACAAATTTCGTTTATTGTAAAGGAAATGTTCAAAATAATGTAATTTATTAACTTCCAATATACTAAATTTTGTATGCAAATTTAACGGGTTTAATGTGCTGTTTCCACAACACAAGTAATTGAACGAGTAGTAAAATTTATATGAAAAATAATCAAAAAACTGAGTGCTTTTCATATAAATTTTACTACACGTTCAATTATTTGTGTTGTGGAAACAGCACATAACTCTTACAAAATAAAAATATTTTTCATGAAAAAGTTCTCAAATAAATAAAACTTTTTAATTTAAGTTTCTCCTTATTTTTTAATATGTACAATAATTACATTTCTTGTTTTGTTTTCTTAATTTGTAATTAATATTTTCCTATTAAGTGCAAATAACCTTTATTTTACAATGCAACTTAAAATAAATTTTTATTTTCTCAATTAACAAAAGGCATTGCTAATTTGGTTATATTTTTTCACATTTCGTAACTTTTTAAAAAATTTTGGTTGTAAAAATTGTATATTCGTGGCAGCATTGGTTACGATTAAAGTCTTTGAAATATTCGAGCATTGTATAGTTTCTTTATTTTCTAAAGCCTAATATCTTCTAGTTAGAGCTAATTCTAAGACAACCGCTAAATTTTGAGACTTCGAACTATTTTTTATCTTCGTTGATTTCTTTATCATATAAAAGAATTTCATTATTCTGTTTTAATTTTAAGCTCGACTTTTTAATATGTTCTCTTAGTTGCTATGCAAAACATAAGCCTAGAAAATTAAATTATTTGTCCAAAAATATTCCAAAAAATATAAAAAGTATCATCCTATCGACAGCAAAATATCGCCGATATCGATATATTGGCAAATCTTAAGTATCTGACACAAAACTAGTCGTGTGACTGGATTCTATCTGGTTATATTACTTTAAATTAAAGGGTTATATCATATTAACATCGTGTTGGCATTGGTGATGCTAAATTGACATATTCTTGTCTTTTTGGGATGGTTCACATAGTGAAAGTGAATGTTTCCGTTTGGTTAATTCAGTGACGTCTTACAAAGTGTCAAAAAGGTGCAAATGAACCCCCCCCCCCCTCCCTAGGACGTCGTCATGTTAAAGTGACAAGTCCCCTTCATGTAAAGTGTTAGAACTGGAACCGGTTCCTACCACTTCAGAACTGTCACGTGACAAGTTTGGTGTTAATTTCCTTTCCCCTAGGGTATATTAAACCAGAAAGAATAAATTATTCATTAAATAAATCATAACGTTACTTCTGTGCCCAAAATAAATAACAACTAAACTTGATTTCGGAAAGTGCTCAGCAGACCAAATTTTGACTTAATAGCCCATTTAAACTGCAACGAAATCGAGTACTTACCAGTCGACGACCAAAATATAGTTCTTTTTGACTAGATTTTGCATAGAAAATGAAATTTTCATACGTCGTATTTAGACTTTGACGAAAACTACTCAAAATCCAGTTGTACTTAGTAATGAAACATTGTTTTTTTTTTTATTATTTACATACATATTACTAAAAGTACTTCCCTGTAGAAGAAAAAAATGACATTTTAACAAAAAAGAAAACAAAACCAAGAATGGCGGCTTGTTAAAACTGTTAAAAAAAATTCAACAATTTTAAGAAAATAGTAAAAAAAAAAAAAAATTAACACCCTTAAAAATAATTACAAAACTTTTAGACAGATGTCTTTGTTATGAAAACAAAATCTCGGTAATGTTAAAAAAGTACAATGTAAACGCACTAGATATTAAGAAAGATTTCGAATCAAATCTACTAGATTTCGCTGTAATGTAAACGGGCTATAACCAAATAAAAAATTTTCATACAGAGTTCCAGTAATGTGAAAGAACGAATTCTTTACAAATTTTATACAAAAAAAAAAAAAAATAACATTCCAAGAGCCACAGTATACCTCTGCTACAAAGAAGGTTGGTAAAGGAGAATATTAAATTTTTACATACGGTGACTAAAGCGCCTTATGTGTCAAAAATTAATTGCGTCAAAGTGGGACCTCGCCTTATGAAATTCATGCCGTAAGCGAGATGGCAAACGAAACTTTTATATTTCTTCCTTACAAGCCTGCCACGTTTGGAACTCAATTTTTTACTAGGAATCTTATATTTACTTGTAATTTTATAACATTTTAATTTAGTAAATTTATTTCAATTGCAAACACAGTTAACTAAGGCGAGGTAAAAAGTACTAACTCAAATTTGCACTAACTGGATTTAACCTGTTATTCCTTGTGGGCACAGTCTTATGCTCCACTCTGTATTTTATTGTTGAAAGATGTATAGAACTTAAGCGCAATAGAACTTACGAAAGGCTTTGTTGTCAAACGACATATGATCAGTAAGTATTAGAGTTTCCAACTATTTGACTTTTGGTTTTGTTCGAGTAAGGAATTAATCGATTTTCGAATTTTAATTTTGCTCGATTAATCGAATAAAAGTTTTAATATGTTCGAGAAACTCGAATAACTCGCATAATTCAAATAATTATATCCAATGGGAAACACGTACATATCTGTTTGATTTGATACTTTTATTATATAAATAAACGGAAGAAAAAACAGTAAAATAAAAAAAAGTAAAACAATAAAGAATAAAGTAACAAATCATTTATACTACGCACACAATTCTTAAATTTTAAATAAAATAAATAATTAAAAAATCAAAAACCCTGCTGCAAAACATACAGTTTTTAAGGCGCTAAAGAGACCGAAACAGGAGTCAAGAAAAAATAAAACTAAAAACAAAGTAAACACTACTTCGGTTGAACAGACTATAAAATGATCTAAAAGCATTTGGTGTAGCAGTAATTGGGGTGCATTAATTTTATTTCAGAGAATTTGAAATTATGCCCGCCTGCCATACTTAATACGGAAATAGGCTTTCATCTCATATTTTTTTAAATTATTTTAAAATTATTTATTTTATTTAGGACTTTTTATCGCGTCATTTTTAAGAGAGGTCCAGCGTATTTAAACAAATTTATTATTCGTAAATCAATTTAATCAATTTATTATTCCTGAAAATTAAGCCAAATTAAAATCATTGGAGATTCTCAGATAAATTTTTTATACACCGTATATTCTTGATTTTAAGATAAATTCTGGTTAGGATAAGAACTCAAAGCGTGAAGAAACTTTTTAAACTGGATCGTTTTCAAAGTTTGTTCTATTTCAATTTTACTCATATGTATTTGATTTACCAGCTGCTTACATGGCTGATAACTTTATTTTTCTTCAGTTTAAAGCTCTACTCTATAGGTTTGGTAATTTCTTTCTTTGACGAATTACTATTTTGCACCAACAATCCGTGATTTCGTTTTCGACTACATATCTAATGACACTTCAGGTTTTAAGATGAATTTAACAATACCTTAAATGTCAAAATTCATCCAGCTGTTTGGGATGGGAATAAGGTAATTGAAGGTCTGATAAAAACAGGTAACCCATAATCTAACAGACAGATTTTGTTACAATGAACGTACAACTCAATATGCAAAAACGGTATTTTAATATGAAAATTCTTACGTATGGGATTAATAGGTAATCGTTTATTACATGATTTGTCTCACACACACCCACATCTAAAAAGGGACTAAAATATGTTCAGAAGTGCAAGTAATACAATAGATACAGAATATAAGAACATGTTATTTAGTTGTTATGTTTTTTGTTAGATTGAAATCTAAAAAAAAATATTTTTATATCAAAAAAGTTGTTTTTAAGAAATTAATTTTAATCGATTAATTGACAAAAATTGTTCGAGTTATCTTAAATTGGCTGTTTCAGTTATTCGATCAAATAATGGCGAAAATTTTCTTCGATTAATCGAACAACGATTAATTAAGTGGATACTCTAGTAAGTATACTCTGGCAAATCATCATCAATAGATTCACGTTTAAACAACGCTATAAAATCATTCAAATTTACTTTGAACAAGTAAGAGTGCGATATTCGGCTATGCCGAATCTTATACACCCTTCACCATGGTGCGATAAGAATAATCTACATATATAATATATCTGCGGAATTTCTTGTTTTGAGATATTAAGGGTTTTACCAAAAATAAATTGTTTGGTTTTTATATAAAATTATTAGCCACAGAAAAAAATGCGCATTTATTTAGAACAAAACTCTAAATTTTATAAAAAAAAGTATTTTTTAAAGGATATAATGGGAAGTGCCACACCCACTTCTCCAATCCCGCCCATTTTTGTGCGGGATTGGAGAGAGTTTGTGTATTGGCAAGCAACATGTTTGTACTAAATTCGAAAGCCGTAGGTCTTGCCGCTCTCGAGATATGCAGAAAAACAGAATTTAAAAAACAACAACAACATGGGATTTATGGAAAAAACTAGAGGTAGTCGTGGTCGTATGTGACATAAATGTATAACAACCTAGCCTTCATCATATCTAGGGTCTTCGGAAAACCTATTTCAACGGACGGACAGATGGACAACCGGATTTGAACTTCCCTTCTCATAAGAAGCCAGATCAATATTGTAGAAATTACAAACGGAATGACAAAGTTATATATACCCTTTTACCTTCGGTGAAGGGTATAAAAACAATGATTTTTATGCCGAACGACTCATTGTTGCCTTTACGGGTTTGTTGCATCATCTTTTAAAATAAAGCCTGAGCTTGCGTTATTGTCAATGAAGATCGTTACCGCACCATGATCAATGATTTTTTGTTAGGAAATATGGATGGCATTAATCCACCACATCTCAGTGGCAACGCTCTATACGGCGATCGCAATCATCGATTTATTGAAATTAAAACTTGGCGATAAGTTGATTTCAAGAAATGGGCCTGTCAATTGGGCGCCAAGGTCGTTTGATTTGACTCCTCTCGATTATATTCTGTGCTGATACGTGAAGTCACTTGTTTTTTGCTGATAAGGCAGCAGCAATTGACGCCCTGGAAGCCAACATTGTCATGTTATTCGTGATATACAGCCAGTAATACTCGAAAAAGTGACTTCAAATTGGACACCCAAAATGCCCTACATTAAGGACAATCGAGGTACCTATATTCCCAAATTAATTTTCAAATGTTAATGCCATGAAATAGATTTTTCGGATAAAAACATTTTTTTCATTAAAATTTAAATTTTTTTTTTACAATTTCCAGTTCTATCGGCCTTAAAGAACCACCCTTTGTTTATGTTTTAATGTTTGTATGTAATATATCAACTCATTTAAGAGTTGTTTTTGTTTGTTGTATTTCCTTTTTTTTTTTTTTTTGTAGAAAATTTGCATTTTTATGACTTGTTGTTGATGTTTTTTCTACATTTGCTCTCTGTTTTTTTATGAGAGGTTTTTGTTAAGTGTATGAGAAGTTTGTTCTAGTTTTTCTTTTTGTTGCTAACATTTTTATTGTTGTAATAAATCGCAAAAACTTCTCAGATTTGTTTTTCTAGTTCTATTGTTTTTATTTTTTTCTGTTTCGATTTTTCCTATTCGTAGAATCAGTTTATATTATTTTGGTTTATTCTTTCATACATATTTTATAGCATTTTTCTAATGTTAATCTTGTTTTTGTTATTGTTTGGATTCGTAAACTGACATTTTAGTTATAATTCTTTACATTCCCAGAGTTTTTTAAGAATACATACATATTTAACGTTTTTCTTATAATAGCAGCCTCCATTTTGAGGAAGTTTATTAGAAAGAAATGAAATGAAATAGTATTTTGTAAATTTTTTTTCATTTGTTATTGTTATGTATACTAGACCACATACAAGTCATTTCAATTTATCGGATTCCTGTAAATGTTACTTATCGTCACCTAAAATGCAACAAACAAATTCAAAATTCGTAACAACAAACAAATTTGAAATGAAGTTTTGGATTAATATTTGTTCGTTTTATTAAACTACATGTTCACAAAAAATTTGAATACACTGCGATCAAAAATGGCGACTTTATTTTGGAAATTCAAACGCCAAGTACATTTTGCTAATATTGATTTTGTAAAGCTTTTTGCTTCTCCTGTAAAAAATAAAAAGTGTTGGTACGCTCTTTTTCATTTTAGGTGACGTTATGTTTTTTAATGCAGTGCTTGTGAATGATTTGAATTCACACGCACGCAGTATGAGTCTTTTTGTGTATGTATGAATGTTGTATGCAACCACTTGAAAACCCAAGAAAACAAAAATAACAGTTATATTTTGATTTTTATTTTTTCAAGCAAAAATTTCGGTCCCTGTTTAATTATGTATTTTTTTTTTTGTTTAAGGCTATAATCATGTACAACGCAGCGCAACGCCACAGAACTAACGCAACGCCAAAGAATAACAGCCAATTCACATGAGGGCTTTTACGACGTCGCTTTGTCGACGTCTCTTTTGGTTTGATGGCGAGCGGTGTAGAGAAGAAAGAGGGGTAAACAAAACGACTCGTTTTGTGTTTTTCATGTCGTTTTCTTATATTTCTCTTCAAACTTATTTCTCTTCTTCTAGTTTTGTTTTATTCTTTTTCTTACTTTGAAGCGTCGGGTTGCAAACAAATACGGAAATAAAAAAGAATACAAAACAAAAGTTTGAGCTTTAATTTAAACATATTTTTTACATATTTCTTATTTAAAAAAAAAAACAGTTGATTTTTCTCATTAAGAAAAATATAAATTTCCTAATGAGAACAATCAACTAAAGCAGATTTACCGATAAAACAATAAAAATCAACCCTGGTTGCAAATAAAAATTTAAATTAAAAAAAGCGACATGCCACTAAAAATCATCATATAAATGCAATAGGTTTTTGGAAGTTGCTTCAAAAGGGAATTGAGAAAAAACGACGTCGTAAAAGCCTCCATGTGAATTGGCTGTAACATTGAAAGCACATACAATGTCATAAATATTTTGTAATTTTGTTGTTGCTTTCTACAGAAATTCACATTGCGTGTTAAAATTTCAAACGCTCCATTGCTTGTGTCGTTGAAAATTTTAAAACGGTACATGAATTTCTGTTGAAAGCAACAACAAAATTACAAAATATTTATGACATTGTTTGTGCTTTCAATGTTATTGTTTGGCGTTGCGCTGCGTTGTACATGATTAGGGCCTAAAAAACATCACCATCTATTTGATATTTGTGTATCTCCTTTCTAAAAGCATTTTGACTTGATCTTAAACACGTCAAAGACAATCTTTGCAAGTTTTGAAAACAGCATTCGCCTAAAATATCACAAGAATGGCATGAGTTTCTTCATATTTTTCTTTATAAAAAAGATTTGAGCAAAACATTTTTCAATTAATTTTTGTTTCGATAAATTGTTTAATTTTTCGAAATTATTGAAATTGCGACGAAAAGACATTTTTTTACAAGCAGATTTTTTACAAGTTCTATTATATTGAATTCCTTAAAATGTCTTCAAGCATCAATTATAATGAGAGTGGCAATAAATTGCATTCATATTTGCCACCAAACATTCATACAAGTCATATTTTTCCCGTCGCTAGCGTAAAGTTGTATTTCCTCCTTTAGCGTTTAAATTACATCAAGACGACTCTTTAAAGTGCAATAAAATAAAATGCTAACAACCACTCAAGATTTTGAATAAGTTTAAGTAGCTGGTGGTAGCAGCAATCATTTTAGTCCTCGTCGTCTTTTCTTCTTTAAAATTTCTATTTTATGTAAAAAAATTTTGTAAAAACAAGAAAACTGAATTAATAAATACTTATTTGCATCGTTGCTTGTAAAGCAAACTACAAATTATGAGGAGCCAATGAAGTGACGATACTACTGGCGATACAACGATAATTTACCTATACCATAAAGTGGCCAGATTATATATTGGCAAATATGCGATTTGCAGCTTTATACACAAAAAAAAAAAAAAAATAAATTAAATATTTATATAAAAATATTTAAAAATAATTAAATTTTCACCAGTAAACAAATTAAATATTTTTTGATAATAACAACATTTTCTGCAGTAATGTTGCTGGTATAAGTAAATTGATTATTTTAAAATAAAACTAATTTTATTTTTGATCAATGAAAAAAAAAATTGGCGAGAATTTTTTTTTGTGTATAGGATGTGCAAACAAAATTTTCCTTATCGGAAAGTTTTTATATCTGTCAGAAAAAAATTATATCAGCCGTGTTACAGATTCCGTTCGGAACCGTAGAAAACATATTTGTTTATCGATAGAAAGTATATTATGATAGTTAAGATACAGAAAACTCCCATTCCGTTCATGAAAACAAAAATGATTTCCTTCCGCAAAGTTTTTTCGTAATTTTCTGAAGCACCAAAATACGGAATGAATTCCGTTTCCGAACGGAATTGTACTCTGTGACATGGCTGTATGTTGTGGAAGCTTATTGCGAACGTACTTTGTGTGAAACTAATTGTACGGACGGATTTTAACGCTTCAAGGTTGGTGATTTAAAGGTTGAATACATATATTGTATTATCTTCAATTCAAGACAATTCAATAATTAGAAGAATTTGATGCATTGTTGGACATGTTCTAGGCAATTCAATTAATCGGATTTTTTTGTACGATTAAACAATTAATCGATATTTGGCATTTTTGGCTTATTCGTGGCCATCATGGCCATGTTCGTATTATTGGATCGACTGTTATCAGATTATCTTCAGATTCAAATAACAAATTATACTTTATTACTTTTAAACAAAATTCTCTGCCCCAATTGAGATGTGAACTTGATTCTCTCCTTTTATCGTTGTTGATTTTTGAATTTTGCGCCCAAACCAACTGACCTGCATACATATGCGAATTACTGCGCAAATTAGAAGAAAGTATGTACTTTATAAATTGATGTAATGTAATGCTGCAAGTAACGTTTAGGTTTGAAGCAGTGATGTTATAGACTTTTTTTAAATGTCCCTACGCGGCCAGAAAAAATTGCTATTTTTCTCTACGCGCTCAAAATATTGTCCCAAAAACCCCTAGAACTTTAAAATGATAATATATCAATGCAATTAAAACCACTATTGATTTTTTAATAATCGTCTATGTGTTTTTAATGATTTTCGGTGCACTGGAAGGTACATTCGTCTTGTAAAAATGAGCAGAAAATGCAAACTGAGTATACAATTTTATGACTGAAGATATGTTCAGAACTAATAAATATTTGAGGAAAAAAATCCAAAAAAAAAGAGTGACGAGTAAATTAATCAAATTTTTTAACCAATTCTATGGACTTGCTAAACTTTATTTTTAAGATCGTTATCTGTAATATCATGTGGCAGTGATAAATAAAAGATAGCTTATTTCGACTAAAGGGGGAAACTTTTATTTTCATTAATTTTTCATGGTGACTTTACACCAAAAGTTTTTAATGCCCATATTAAAAAAGTAATCTATTATTGCTCAGAAAAATTAAATTCTTGTAAAAGAGTTTCACAAATTTACCTTAAAACCAAAGTTGAAATGGGGGCCAGTATTCACCCAAAGAAATTCAACAATTTCTAATGTTGCCGTATTAACAATTTTATAAGTATTATGTCACAAATCGATAAATATTGCCAAATATATATAGTTTTGCCACATTTTTGAAAAGTCCCTGCATTTTAATGATTCCAAAATATATGTCCTTCTTTTCCTTACGGCCATTTTGTTAGAAGAAAATCCCAACGAATAGGGATTGTTCCCTTCTTATGTATGTTGTTGTTAAATTGTAAGTAAAGTTTCTGTAATGTAGCTAATATTTTAATTAAAATAAAGGCAATTAAAAAAAAATCCATTCTACTTAAGGATTAACATTTTTATAAAAAATAATGGCCCCTAGTCAAAAATAAAGTATACTTTAATATAACTAAAGTCGACTTTTAAGTAGGCCTTTCATAGACAAGTTAAAGTATACTTTTTACGTTTTTTTTTTAAATACATCTGGCAACTTTGCCTCCTGCGTATGTTGGGTTGTAAACATATTATTAGCAGTTGTAGTAGTTTTTTTTATCTTTATTCCCTTCACAGAAGGTAAAAGGGTACATATAAGTTTGTCATTCCAATTGTAATTTCTACAGTATTGATGTTGCATCCTATAAAGTATTTTTTGAACCTCCAATGCAATATCGACGTACTTGTAATTTTCCGGAATATTGAGGCATCATGTTCAAAGAACAAATTACGTTTAATAATAATATAAAGTCTATCTAACAGAATAGTCCGGTGTTTTTAGGACCCTTGAAGTCAATTCTGTATGCTTATTTTAGGGCGCAATTTTATTTTAAATAAGCAAGAAAGCTTTGAACGTGATTCCTTAACATTTAGAAAAATTTGCAATTATATCGGTATTGCATTTTAAGTTTTATATGTATATGGGTTTTCCGAAGACCCCAGAAATGATTTGAACTATGTTGTTATAAATATATATTACATATGTTCCGTTAAATTTTGATAATGAAATTCTTCCTGATCGGTGCACAAATGGCTGAGATAAGAGCGAAAACCAGCGACTGCCTCCAATTTTACTCATAAATCCTTTTTCTGTATCTCTGGACAACGGAAAGACCCAAAGTTTCCAAATAAGGAACAACCCCCTAGGTTATCCATACAACAACCTCTCTAAAAAAATGGGCGGGATTGGAGAAGTGGGCGTTGCACGTCTCATACAAACCAATTATAGATTTATCTATGTCTGGCGAACGGCAAGAGCCAAAGCTTCAAAATTAGGTACAAGCATCTTGGCTATCAATAGGATTGAAGAAGTAGGCGTGGCACAAAATAGATTTACATATTTATATCTAAAGAATGCTAAAGTAAATTTTTTTTAAATGCGAACTGGGTTATTAATAAGCAACCAGTATAAGAAAAATGGGCTGAATTGGGTAAGTGGGCGTGGCACCTCTCCTACAAATAAAAAATATATTTATGTATATTTGGAGAAACGTAGCAGTAAACGAAATTTAAAACAAATAGGTTTGATTTCAATGTATGACATCTGTCAAATATTGGGTGGGATTAGAGAAATGGGGGCGGTACCAAAAATGATTTTTTGTATATCCGGAGACTAGTTGCGGTGTAGCAAAGCGCACCGAGTTAAACTAGTACATTCAAATGTATATATACATTAACATATATGTATTTATTTATATAATTTTCTATTCTTTTCGCAACATGGTGAAGGGTATATAAGATTGGGCATAACCGAATATAGCGCTCTCACTTGTTATTATTAGCATTTGTGTTGTTGTACCTGTTTAATTTATGAGTGTTTTTGCACGAGTACTACACACAGAAAGTGTAAACACGAATATCAGAGATGGTAAATAGTGATTTCCAATATTTACATTCTGTGTATTATATTTATATTATATTATAAAAAATAATTTAGCGAACGATATGAACATTTGGGCAATTTAAAGGTTAAAATAGATAAAAAAATGTAATATGAAATGATATTAAATAATAAAAAATCAAGATTCTTATATAATGCGTGATCCATTTCGAGGTTCCTTACTTTTTTAAAGAAAAAAAAAAACACAGAAAATTCAAATTTAATGGCGAATGTTTATTATCATTTGAAAGAACATTCTTTGGCATTTATTAGTTGAAGATAATATCTATCAAATGTTAACCGTTGCTACGTCGCAGATGGTAAATCCGTTGAGTCCAATTTTCGATGACTCGTTCGAGCATTTCGACTGGTAACTGGCGAATGACACGCGTGATGTTTTCCTCCAAGGCCTGAATCGAAGCGGGTTTGTCCGCATAAACTTTAGACTTTACATATCCCCACAGGAAAAAGTCTAACTGTGTGATATCACACGATCTTGGTGGCCAATATACCGGCGTAAAACGTGACATTATGTGCCCACAGAAGTGTTCTCTCAATAAATCCATTGATTGATGCGATGTGTGGGAAGTGGCGCCGTCTTGCTGAAAACAAATGTCGCCGAGATCACGAGCTTCAATTTCAGGCATCAAATAATCGATTATCATGGCACGATAACGGTCCGAGTTGCTGCGAACGGCGCCGAATCGACTCTCCAAGTTCTTCGTGTACACTCTCAGCTACGGCCGCTATATTTTCTTCACAGCGTGCTGGACATGGTATATTCGGTCGAATATTATCCAATAATGAATGCTGGGTCTCAAAATGGGTGATGGTGTTGCGAATAGTACGCTCAGTAGTCCGATTATGTTTCCCATAAATTGAGCGAAGTGCACAAAACACATTCCTCACAGAACGCGAACGTTGATAATGTTGAACGATTTGTAAACGTTGTTCAGGTGTAAGTCTTTCCATTATGCCAAACAATACTAAACAAAAATAACATGACAGCATGACACGACTCACGCGTGATCTGTCAAAAAAAGGCTATTGAAAAAAGTATCTTTTCTTGAATCACCCTTTATAAAACACTTTTAGTTTTGCCTAAAAAATTCATCAGAAAGCTTGTAAAAATTTCTGTTTTCTAAAATATAAACAGTTGTCCAATTCACAAGATCTGTCGTATGGCGTATCGTTTAAAATTTTTCAAAACACGTAAAAATTATTCGTATAATGAGAAAGCACTTTTGTATAAAAATTACCAACAACAAATATACAATTTGGGGATTCACAAGGTGTGCATCAAATCATATCTTCATAATATCCTAAATAATATTTAACAATTGTTTAAATAAAATATTGTTGTCTTTCAAGCAAAATAAAAATTTTATTGCTGTGTTCATTCATTCGTCATAACTGGACAGTAGAAATCTAAATTATAAGCGGTTGCCCACAGCAGTCATATATATTTATTGTAATTACTTTAAGACATATGACTTTACAACTTTATGACTACCTTGCGAATCACCCAAATATTTTTTAATTAGACGATTATAAAACGAATACGACGATACTACGAGCTTGTGAATTAAACAATTATTTACATAAACAAAAAATATTTAAAATTTATTAAAAACAATAATTGGAATCATCTTAAATTATGAATAAATTCCTTTAAAGCTTATGATGACTACTGTACTGGTATACGCCATGGTCTTCTTTAGTTCGAGGTGTTTTCATGGCGATGTTGCTTGCTGCTGATTTTTCTTAAACATATTTTTCCCTGTGTCCTACTTGAGGTCATTTTGACAGTGTTCAGTTTTATACGACACATCTCTTCTGCATGCACTGGCATGCGTGTCTCAAAAAGTTTTATATTTTTTTGTTTAGTTTATTTTCATCTACAATTGAGGAAGGCGAAGTTGTCTGGTATTTTGAGACAGTCATGATAAGTAAAGCCAATCAAATTTTTTTATATATGTATACGATAAATCTTAAATATTAAAGTTTGTAATGAAAAAATTATGCGTTTTATTTAATAAGTAATTTAGTTAAAGGAAGTTGTATTAAATTATTTAAAAAGAAAATTTATTTTTTTTTGTTTATGTACACAGAATGTGCGAAAAAGCATCTAAACAAAGATAAAGAAAATATTTTTATCCCAAAATGAATTGTCTTTGTTTTGATGCTTTTTCGCACATTCCATACGATTTTTTTGATTTTTCACAGATATAAGTGGCTTTTTTCTGGGAACTCTACCATAAAGCCCATCTTCCTGTAGCTTGGCGAACAGAACTGGCGCGTACCCTTGCTCCTAGTGTTATTGTCCGTTCCTCTGATATTTTTACTGCCCTGCACCAGGCATTAGCCTTTACTCTTTAAACTCTTGTCCTCTTATCTATGCCGGACAAAATTTTAGGTCTGCCGGAGCGCGGAAGGTCTTTAACACTTTTCACCTGTTTTACTTATCATATATTTTTTTTAATAGTATTATGGCATCTGCTAATAGAACTGCCAATAGCACTGCCAAATTCTCCCAAAGATTTGCCTTCAGATGCCAATTTTACCACTAAATTACGAGTTCTTACTGTAGTCTGCTTACTCATGTTGACTATTATTTATAAGCCAAAATTCACTGACTTGTTATTGATCCGTTTATATAGTAGGGATAATAAAACATCAGTAATATGAAGGCAAGAATAAAAAAAACCAAAAGCAGCGGTCATTTTACCGTTATAACACTGGAACCTTAAAATAATAAGAAAGTGTACACTTTTTTTTGACGCGTAAAATAAGGCGTTTTCTGAGATTATTGTTAATTTGAAAATGAGGAAGAAATAAATGACAAATTTTTTTTATTTAAATAAACAAGTACTGAATACACTTGAAAAAAACTAAAACAGTTTATTTGTACTCTCCCCCTTTTAACATCCTTAGACTTATAAATGTTGAACTGATCGCTGTACACTTTCTTTTGACGCTGACTGTATGTATTGATTACTGAAAATTGTAAAATTAGAATATGGGAATTTTTTCTTTTTCATAAATTATTTTGAATTACATCAACTATTTTTTCGAATGTGCTTCTATGAGTTGTATTTCAATATTTTTTTTTTTATTTCTCAATATTTTTTCGGCTTAAGCAAAAAAGTATGTGAAATATTGAGGGAATAAAACTATTGTAAAAAGCTTTATAAATTGAAATACAACTCATAAAAGCACATTCGAAAAAATGGTTAATATAATTGTGAATATTTTTTTCAATAAATTATATTTTTAATTTTAATTAAAAAAAATGATCAAAAAACTTTGCAATTTCAAACAATGTATTAATTTATTTAATCAAATATTGACAATTCCCAACAACAATTCTACAAGTTTAAATTATTTTATTTTAAACGAAAAAATCAATTAATATTTCTTGGATATTTAATTAATATTTTAATTACAAATTTTTTTCAAAACAAAAAGTATCCCTCATTAGTTAAATTTTTCAAAATTTTATTTCTTTTACAACACAGTTTTTTGTTCAATTAAAATTGTACAACTTTTACCCCTAAAAGAACAGGAATTTTGATTCGCTCTAATGGCCGTTTTTAGCCGGTTATCTTTTTTTCCCAACGAAAAACTGCACATTAAAGTAATTTGATTCTCTCAATGTCTCATTTGCTTCTATTCTATCGCAACAGTGTGGCCATTTTGGCATTATTGCAGCTAAATTTAGCATTAAAAATTATTGTTTAGCTGCAAAATTTTTATTTAGCACTTGGCATTTTATTTAGCATTTTTGGAAAATGTTTTTAGCATTATTTATTTTAAAAATTTAGACGAATAGTTTAATTGATTTTGCTTAAAAAAAATTTTAAATTATAATAAATTTTGACTAAAAATAGTTGTACTCAAAATTAAATTTCGTATGAAAATGGATAACTCTTATGTTTAGAAACATCTTACCTGTCTTGTTAAAAAAAAAAAAAATAGAATATTCAGGAAATATATATAAGAAATGCCCTTATCATGTTGATTGTAAATATTATTTGGCCATTGATATTACGATATAAAAGTACAAGCAAATTTCACTTTGTATTTAGATAAGAATTCAATAGTGTAAATGTTTGAAAAAATTGTTTGCTCTAAACTACTGGAAAAAAATTATTTTAAAGATTCAACTTTTCTTAAACTATAAAAATGATTTAAAAATTTTGTATATTATATATATAAACCGTTTAAAATTATCATGTATCAGAGGTTTGCAGGCTCGCTAAATTTAACATTTAATCTTAACTCCCTGTGCTACATATTTATATGCATCACATGATTTACCAAAATCTAGCAATTTGCTTAAATATAACCATTTATTTCAATTTCGTTCAAAAATTACCCACTAAAATATAATTAGTTTCGAATAAATTTTCATACTGGTAATAAATTTTTAACAAAAAACTTTAAAAAATTGTAGCATTATTTTTAGCATTTTTAAAAATCATTTTTAGCATTTTTTGGCCCTGTCTAATGGCAGATTTAGCTGTAAAATTTTTTTAGATCTGGCCACACTGTATCGCAAAGCTAACCGACACTCATCTGCCAATTATTTATTTGCCGTACAGATAAATTCAATCAGCTGACTCCCAACTTTTTACATGTATTTTGAGAAACTGAAAACAATATTTTTTGTCGGTATATTGAGAAAACCAAAATCGTTAACGATCAGTTTATCGGTCTAATAAATTTATGTCGACATTAAGTAACAGGCAATTTGTCGATACATGGGAAAATGGCTGTCTTTTTTTTTATGGACATTTTTGGTTTACATGATGCCTCTAGAACTATTTTCCGAAATAGGTTTCAACACTTTAAACATGTGGTAATAGAAAGTGGTTAAAAGGAAAATACAAAGAATAAGAGACATCACCCGATTGAGGTCTCTGTAGGTTTTCTTGCGTTTTAAAAAAATTTACATTGAATAAAAGTCAGTCGCTTTAAAACCAAGAGTTTTTTTCTTAGAAGGTTTTTTAGGATAAAGAAGAAAGCTGACTTACAAGTTAACATCAACAAGACAAAATAAATGCGCATAAACTCGTTTAATACCATAAACTTTTGGCTTGCAGGCCATCTATTCGAAGATGTTGCTATCCAGAGCAGATTATGCAAAGCAATGCAGGCGTAAGGCACGCTAAAGAAATTCTGGAGATCTCGAACCATAACAACTTGCACAAAAAGCAAAGTGTTCAACTCCAGCTCAAATTCTGTGCTTCTCTATGGCTGTAAAACGTGGAATATCTCCAAACCCATTACGAAAAATGTACAAGCGTTCGTAAAAAGATTTCTCCGACGCATACTACAAATGTATGGGCGAGTAACTATTTCCAATGAAGATCTATGGAATCGAACTCACCAAACTCCACTGGAAGCGAATATACGCTCTCTAAAATTTAAATGGCTGGGGCACATGAAGGGACAGGATGCGGATGATATCACACGCCAGTCTATTAAACATACCCCCAAGGCTCCAGAAGAGCCGGTAAGCCCGCCAATTCCTAGAGAAGTCAAATCGTGGCCGAGCTGCAACAACTTGACGTATCCTGGAGGGAAATTATATCATTGGCAAAAAAAGATGTGAATGGAAGGCATTTGTGTTAGTCTGCGTTACACTGGGAAATAATGAACTAAATACATATCGTAGGTTCATAATTTAAATGTCGTATGTAGATTTTTTGCGGTTTTGAGTTAAGATCGATTCCTTAGGTTTTCCGACCTGATCTTTCATTTGGCGTAATCAGTTTTTCGAGATATGGAGTGTTAAGTTTGTCGTATGTGGTATTTGCTGAAGCAATTTTCAAATTAAATGTGTTCAAACTCGATTTACTCGAAACTATTGGAATCCACATACGACAATTAAATTATCAGCCGACGATATACTTATAAGGATAAAGAAGGCATATTCAAAAAGCGGTAAAACTAAAGAAAAATTTATTTTGCTCTAAGGTATGCTCAAATTGGTTAGTCCAGAAGATGTTTTGTATTATAAGCTGATAAAACTTCAGACTACATGACTTCTTTAAAAACAATTCTTACCTTTTGAGAGAGATTTATTAACGAAGCATATCAACAACAAAGTTATTGATATTCTTCCACCACTTCTAGCTTTTATGAAAAACTTTTTACGTAGAACTTACCCTGAATTTAATTTATTTGTTTAACTTAAGAAAAATGTATCCAAATTTAGGAACTCATTTGCCGCGGTATTCCTCTAAGGATGAGGGGGGGGGGGGGGGGGAATGATGAATAACAATGAGTATTTCTTTTAATGGTGTAATATTTCAAGTTCAATGTTTTTATTCAATCAAATAAATAAAAAAAAATCGTTTTGTCGTTAAGATTTGTTTCAAATTTTCATTTCTCTAACAAAATTAAAATAACACTTTAAATGTTTATAATACTCTCTCATCTACTTAATATTTTCATTAATTTGTTAAGTTAATTATCTTAGACAGTCGTGGAATTTATAAATAATGAAAGAAATATTGCCAACCATATGGCAGTTTGGACGTTGTACGCGCTGCATGAGTAAGAAAGAGCGAAGCACAAGAAAACAAAGTTCAAATTGGTTTTTTTTTTATTACAGCCGGCAAATGGCGGCATACAGACGCTGTCGCCTGTCATCCATCCCATCCTCTTTGTATTTTTAACACAATTAATTTTGTGTTGGGTGTGTAAGTTTTTTCTTTTTATTTTTCTTTACACTTTTTGAAGTTTTTCACCGAGTTGAAAATAAGATGTTTATGATATTTTAGGGAATTTTTAGTTGGAAATTTGTTTACACCCTAAATATAGCAAATAGAGATATGTTTTGTTCTCTTTTTCTTGTGGTTAAATGTGATGTATCTTGAGTCCTTTACAACAGGGGTTCCCACTTTTGATTCGCGGGTCCCTCGAGAAACACATTTTTTTTCTTGAACACCCTAAATGTAATTTGGTTAAAAAAAAGTATGATGAAATATTCGTCATACTACTTTCAGCCAATAAAACCTTGTTTTTGTAGTTTTTAAATTTCAAAGAGAACATTTTTTTTATTCACCTTGCGACCTCCTGGATCTGTCACGGATCGCACTTTGGGAATCTTTGCTTTACAGCATACTGCATACAGCAAATCAGTCAACTAGTCATACTGTCGAGATACAATTAATGTGTATTTGGTTTTGCTTTTTTTGTGTTATTTGTCGCCAAAGTTTTTCCAAGGCAAATTGTAAGGGAAGCTAAAAACACTGGAAAGACATTGTTGGTGATTAAACGGGAAAATATTGGTAACTGGATTAGATTTGCAAATGATTGAATGGAGAAAATTTTGGCAAAAGTCAAGTCAACTCAATAAGTCAAGTCAATAATCAAGTAAATAAAAGTGTTAAAAGAGTTACACCCATTCTGTTCAAAAGAAATATTTTTATATTAAAGTCCAGATACTGCTCGAGAAGAATGTTTTTTTTAGTCTGTATTCGAATCCAGTCAACAAGTATTAAGAATGCTCCCGAAGAAGTGTTTCAAATAGAACGAAACAAATCGAAGTATATGAGACAATGCTTTAGATTTAAAGCTAATGATGCAGCGATATAAGGATAGATATACAGTGGCTACCTTCTTTAAGCGGACACTTCCTTTAAACGCACGGTCATTAGAGATTGAACTTTAGTCCTTTTGGAAATCTTCAGCTTGGTATCGTACGATTTTTGTTATTGCTTAAATAGACTAAACTGGTTTTTAGAACAACTCATTATACAATATACACAGAAAAAAAGTATCCAAAGTTTTTCATCATTAAAGCATTAATCAAAAATAAAATCAGTTTTAAATAAAAATTTATTTAAGTGAATTAAACCTTTAATTGATACTATTAATTCGTTTACTGCTTCAAATTTAATTAATTTTTTGATTAATATTACAAATTTTTTAATTAAAATCAATTTTTATTTTTTCCGTGTATCCTTTAGTTTTCATTAACTGTTGATGGAAGCCCCAAATTATATTTTGGTATATGGTTAATTTTGCTAATTAAATCGCTTTCGAATTCCTTTTAAGCTAGATGTCATTTCCGATTCGCAACTTTCTTCTCTTTAATGCGGATCTTCTTTGAGTACTGCCTCTTATGTTTAATTTGATTCCTCTATATGGAATCTTTTTTGCACTTAACATCGAAATCAAAAACAGTGTTTTTTATTAAAATTTTTCTGTTGACAAATATCAAAATTGCCAATAAGAAGTTTCTTGTTCCCAAAGAAGATTTTAAAGAGAAGAATGGGGTTTACAATGTAACAATCAAGGATTAGTTAATAATTTTAATCAGGTTGAAATAATTGCTGCAACAGAGAATATAGATTTTATTATACTCTCGGAAACTCATCTAACCGAAAGGATTGAAGAAAGTGAAATAATTTTACAAGCATATGATCACATTATATCGTTTTCAAACTCAACAAGAACAGGAGGTGTAATTTTGTATTTTAAAAGAAATTGGAAGGTGACCAAAATACTAGAAAAGGTTGAAACGTCAAAATATTGGATATTAGTTTGCATGGCTGAAAATAATGATATGCGTATGATTATTACGGCGATATACAGATCGCCCAGCTGGGGGGAAGCGGAATTTTGTACGATATTCGATGAAATCTTAGATGAAATTAGTGAAAATAACTGTGATATTATAATTACTGGGGATTTTAATATAGATTGGAAACAAAATAGTTTTTATAAAAATAAAATTGAAAGCAGTATAAATGATAATGGACTAAAACAAATAGTAAACGATTACACACGTATAACAAATAACTCGAAGACATTAATTGATTATGTTATAACAAATAGCCAAAAAGTATCAGTAGAAAATGGTTACAATAATAAAATTGCGGATCATGAGACATTATACATAAACATAAAAAGTGAACAAAATAATCCACATGAAACTCAAACCGAATACCAGAAAATATTTAAATACAATAAAAACATCTTTTATAGACATTTTAATACAATAATAAATGGTGAACAAATTAATGACGTAAATGCCAATGCATTAATGCTTGATCAATGTTTTGAAGAAACAATTAACAAATTTACATATGCAAGAACAATAAAACATCAAAATAAAGTCAATAAATGGTTTAATAATGAACTGCGTCTACTAAAAAGAGAAAAAATTGCAAAACACCAAACCGCTAGGATGGAAAACACAAGCGAAGCCTGGTCAAATTATAGATCGATCCGAAATTTATATAAAGTGAAAATAGAAAGCGAGAAAAATAAATACATTAACAAAATTTATCGAAATTCTTTATTTTGGTATCATGGCACTCGATATTGAATGAAATGTGTCGTAGTTTAAGATGATATCATTCGATATCGAGTAACCAAAGCCATTACATCTCTAGTTGCCATTTACTTCGTCAGTGTCTATCGTATGCTAAAATATACGATAGTTTACTCAATACGTTACTTTACTCGATATCGAAAGCGGTGATTGGACCCCTGAGCATCGTTCACAGCTTGCAAATGTCGAGGCATGGAGTTGACTTAATTTTCTGTGATTTCCGCAGTTATTTCTGTCCAACTTCTGTTTAAAGCAGTTTTCAGCCATTCATTGCTGCTTTTTTTATATTTTCTGACTTTTTTTTCTCTAAAACATCCCAGATATGTTTTTTATGGTTTAAATACGGTGATTGTGGTGGGGAATTGAGTTGTCTGAGAGCATAATATAGAAACTATTAGCAAACAATGTGCGCCGTTTGCATGAGATCATTGCCTTGCTGAAAAAACCAGCTATTTCTAATACCTAAGTTCTCAACCGATGGTTTCAAATTATGTCCTAATATGTTCTTAAATAGATATCGGTCCATTGTGCGTTCAACTTAAACTTAATTGCCACATACAGATGATGCCAAGGTTCGCCAAACCATAAAACTGCCACCTCCATGTTTGACTGTTGGTATAATATTCTTTGGATCGAAGACTGTGTTGGATTTTCTCTAATTTTTAGAACGGCTATCGCTTTCAAAAATATTGTATCTAATCTTGTCAGTAAATAAGATTCGTTTTGTATCTTATTAATGTGTATTAGCCAATTTAAGAAAGAGTTTTTGCTTTTTGGCAGACAAAAGTGGTTTTTTGCGTTTAACTCTGCTTGTAAAGCAAATCTCATGCAAAGGTCGTTGTATAGTTTTTGGGTGGACACTATTTCTGGAACATTTTTCAATGTGTTCCGCCAATTTTTGGGGTCTTATTTTTGGATCCGCATTTACTTATTTAAGGCTAGTTTACACTATCACACATTTCTTACGTATTCCATAATACTTTGTGAGATGGAAATCTAATGAGTTTTGTTGTGACTGTCAAAAAATCTAATGTAACATTACAGTTTGTAGTCACACTATCACACATGAACATGCTATTGTTAAAATGCAACCCTGATCCAATGAAAAGTATTAGCGTTTAGAAAAATTTCAAAAAACGATGAAGTCGTATGGGATGTCAAATTTTTTTCGTAATACTTGTGACACATTGCATTCACACTATCACACTTTGTCATATTACTTGAGTTTTTGACATGTATTAATACAAAGTATAATAGTGTAATCTAGCCTTTAGTAATACTGCTAACATTGCGTCGTGGCAGCTTTTTTACGTTCATATCTTGAATAATTTTCAGTATTTCCATTTTTTTTTTTATAGTTTCTAATAATTGTTGTACTGTAAACCGACAGATTTGACCGTTTTTGCAATTCCTCCATAATATTTTTGCTCTTAAAGAAGATATAAAATTTCTCACTAAAATAGAAATTTTTTGGATATTCTCCATTTAAAAGTTCAATAATTTTTCTAAACGCAATATTTATATATAATGTTGCTAATTTATTGTAATGGTAAGTGAAATTCAATATCAGTTAACATAATGGGATTCCACTTGTTTCGTTTTGTATTTTTCAGGTTTTCCTAGAAGTAGTCACGTTGTATGTAGACTTTAGTCCTTCTTAAAAATTTGCTTAACGCTTGAAATTTCCATGTTAAGCTTATCTTTTTAATTTTTTTTTTTGTTTTTTTTTTTTAAATAATCTTGTTTAATAGTGTCTTAATTAGTTGTATAAAAACATTTTTCATTATCGAATTCCCAAAAATCGTAAAAAAGTAGGTTGCATGTACATTGTACAATGTATATAGAAATGTAGATATGTATGTAGATTGTACATACATACATCCAAAAAAATATCCCCCAAAATTACAAATGCATATTGTTTTTAAATTTGTTTTTTTTTTCATATAAAAATTTCTCTGTTTATTATTTTGTTTGTTGTTGTCAATTGATGATCTCGTTGAATTTATTAAACTTTGCTTTTGTAGTTGTTGTTCCTTTTTTCTGTTAATGGGAGCATAAATTACTTTTGGGGATTTTCTTACTCATCATTCATTTTTTTCTTTTATTTGTATTGATTGCTGTTGTTGCTGTTCATTGTATTTTTTAATTTTGTTTCGTTTTCTATGTTTGTTGTTTTGTTTTTGTCATGGTGGGCTGCTTTTTTTTTGTGAATCGGGTGTGTATGTACACTGCCGAGCAATACTGGATGCCTAATTATTAGTTAAGATTTTAAAGTGAAGTAAAACACAACCATCAAATGTAAAAAAACTCGGGTTTTTATTTATACGACTAATGGGCTTTATACACTTACTAATTAACATTAACCATCATTTTGTAATGATGTTAAAATCTTCCCATAAGAAATACATAAACCTAAAAATCAACATATTTACAAGATATTCCTATCCCATTTTACTCCATTTGTCAAGTTTTCATTTTTTTGCAATGTTTTTTTTTTAATAAATTTTTATCTTTTTAAACAAATAGAATTTCAAATACATTTTTATGTTTTCTTTTATAATGTTGGCACTTTTGTAGAAAAAGTTTTTTTTTGGTGGTAGGTTAGATATGAACAATGGAAACGAGTGTTTCTCATATTTTCTACATCTTTGATGGTATATTTTAGATGTTGATCAGTGTAAAAAGCCTATTAAGAGTGTATTAGCTACAAAAAAAAAGTCAGGAATATTTAAAGATAATATTAAAATAAATACAATTTCATTTAAAAATTCAAATTTTACTCTTTTGCACTATTAAGGAACGTTAATTTTTAATAACTTTGGCTGGCCATGTAATTGTTTGAAAAATTTGCTTTAACAGCCAATTCTTAACGATCTTGGCCGTATGTTTTGGATCCCCGTCCCTTTAAAAAAAAAACAACTCTTCCTCTGGGTATGCACAAAATCGAGTAAATTGTCTTCAGGACCAAACCATCAATCTCTTCCACATTCATGTTTCCCTTTTCTTTTATATGGAGCTTTTTTAAAG
Organism: Pollenia amentaria; assembly: GCA_943735925.1. Classification (NCBI taxonomy): domain Eukaryota; kingdom Metazoa; phylum Arthropoda; class Insecta; order Diptera; family Polleniidae; genus Pollenia; species Pollenia amentaria. The sequence goes on along the minus strand of OX031009.1, from coordinate 200,565,149 downwards.
ATTAGTTGGGACGGTGCCAGTAGTCCTCTTTTCCATCTGATTGAAAACCGTATATTTGGTTTAATACTACCATATTACCCGTTTCCAGTCTTCCACACTCCAATTTGCACACAGTGCTTTTTGTAGAACTTTAAACGCGCTTAACATTTTTATCTGATAGGGCTGTTTTTTTTATTGCTTTATAGTTGTAATCAGACCAATTTTTTAAGGGGCATGTGTGCTATCCACTTATTAACTGGCTTGTTTATGGTGGCTGTGGTCTTCTTAGTTTTTGTTTACCTGTTTTGTAACCATAACTCGAGCATCTCTCTCGGTAAATGAACTTGGTCGGGAGTTTTTGCTTCCTGCGCGCTTATATTTTTTATTTTTCTTACTTAAAGCAAAGGGATCTAATCACCGCATACGATATCGAGTAAACCATAGTATCGAGTAAACTATCGTATTTTTCTGCATACGATAGACAATGGCGTATCGAATGAAAACTCGAGAGATGTAATGTCTTTGGTTACTCGATATCGAATGCTATAATCTCAAATTATTTGATATCGATTGTCATGATACCAAAATCAAAAAATTCGATAAATTTTGCTCTATATCGGTAGCGGGGATTAGACCTAGTTCGGTGGTAAAATTGTTTTTGGCCATTTTAACAAATTGATTATATAAAACAGCAGATATTTTTTCATTTTGATTTTAATTAAAAAATTTTTGCAAAAATTGACAATAAAAGCTTTTAAAGTTAGCGTTTTTTTTTAATGATTCTTTAAGCAACACAAATTGACGGAATAAAACAATTAGTTTTTCCCCATGTTTTTCTGTTGCCAGATTGAATAAGTTAATACATTGACTTTTTCACAAAACTAACGAAATCGTAGGTTTTACTTTTGAATTTGAAAAAATTCTTTATACACCACATAAATAATATCGTAGTGAATAGCTTATACTGGTTAGCTTTTAAATATTTTTTTTTGCTTGAATGCGTTTTTAAATAAAATTTAGGACGCATGTAACCACAATTGCTCGCCAGTGTGTGCGTGTTTGACTAAAGGGAATTGATCTAAATTTAAGTATCTGCCATATTTTGTCTATTATTGGTTGAATTTTTTTAAATTAATAAATTTATTTCTTATTTATTTATTATTTAAATCGATTTCAATTCGTTAGATTATTCATTTATATATTTACATAACGTTTGAAGGATTTTTTTTAAATGGTTTCCTAAACAAATAAAAAAATATTGGTCCTGAAAAAATATTGCTTTATTTGGTAAAAAAAATGTGTCTTTATTAAATGAACTTTTTAACAAACATCTGTTTAAAATTAAACTAAGATTTAAAGCAGGGACCGTAACAATTATGACATTTATAGGTAATTTAAATCACAATAAACATAATTATTATAATAATTTATTTGATTTGGCAAAAAAAATTGCTATTTTTGTTCTTTTTTTGGCAGGAAGAATTGTTATTAATTGATTTTTTTGCTGACATAATTTTTATTTTTTTTATTTTATTTTTAATATTAATATATTTTCCCTTTTTTATATTTTTAGGTAAATATAAATCTTAAGTTGTACAATTTTTTTAAATAAGTCGGATGCAACTTTTTGAATACAAATAAATGGTATGTAAAATTTAGAAATAATTTTTATTAATTCATATTATAATTGGAAAAATAAAAAGCATTAGATATCTTACCGTTATGAAAATTTTGCTTTGGTGTTCATATCTTTGGCTCATTGGCGCAGCTTATTATTATGTTTCAGTTTGTGATTCGTTAAACGATATTACTTTGTAAACAATATTAAAAAAATTCAACTTACTATAGCAGGTATATATGTTTTGACCACCCAGTCTAATTTGAAGTTTAGTAAAATACTCTCCAGTAGAGGAGTCATTACCCCTACGTAAAAGTTTTGGATACGTTAACGTTGTTGTCGACTTCTATGGTTGGTAATTGTTAAAAATATGTGAACGTGCTGAAATGTGTGTTAAAAATACAACAACAAAAATTTTGTCAAAATTTATACAATGTCTTTAGCTTTTGTTATTTGTGCGTTTAGTAAAAAAAATATAAAAAAACGCCGTGTACGTCGATGAAAGGTTCGCTATATCAATTAATATAAACTAACACAAGAACGGTGAAAAAATTTTATTCTATCAGGTTCATCCACGACACAACGTTACGTTTACGCACCTTTTTATATATACACTCAAAATATTATGTAGGTAAATTCAACAGAAAATTCATTTTAACAAACTAAAAATTAATTTAAAAAACGGATCATTTACATTATATTTAAAATAAATGTATTTTACATAAATTTTTGGATTGTTTTTATTGCTTTAAAAAAATATAATTAAACTAACAAAAAATCAAACTACATAACAATATTATTACGGAAAAACAGTATTTTTTGGTAGTTTTTTTTTTTTTTTTAATAACAAACATAAATGTTAAAAAATAAATTGATTCGTAAAATAAATATATTTTCACTTAATCTTAACAGTACGGAAAACGAATATAATAACCTACAATAAGTTACTGTAATAATTTTATGAGTAAAGGATTGATAAGGAAAATGAAACAGCTGATCCGCAACATATACGTTTACGTAATAGTAACGATGTCTATAGAAGCGAACTTTTTTAAAAGTTTATTGCTTTAAAATGATCTGAAATTTTTTTCTGTTTTCTAAACAGATAAATGCAATATGTTCATGTCATTGACAAGTGCTGGTTGTTTTTGACATTATTCAACTCTTATTCAATTTTATTAAAGCTTTTTTATTTTCTTAAATGTCAACATCAATTTGTTTACGAAGATTATGAAACAAAGTTAATTCATAAAAACCCGACAAATGCTATTGAAAGAAAATCAATTAAAGTTGAAAAAAAAACTTTTATTTCATAACTGCAAACATTCTACCAACAACCCTTTTTAGTTGCAACTTGCAACATGTTCAAGTGCAGAATTCTTAAGCAGCAGCAACAGCAGGAATGAAATGCAATTATATGAAAAAAATATTTTGTATATTTTGTATTTTTGCATTTTTCTCTATCCTTGAAGTTTTTTCTTTGCTGTTGAAAATGTGATTGGCATCATGATTTAAGTTAAGAAAATTTATAGAAAAGAGTTTAATGCACAATATTTGAACAAATTAAAACAACTCAATTCAAAGTATAGGTTCAGACTTATTTTTCAAACATTTCTTTTTATTTAAAAAAAAATATGGAACTTGTTTGCAAAATTTTATATTATTTTAATAGTCACGTCTACTACCATCCGAAGCCACTTATAAACTCTCACTCCACATCACGTGCCACACAGAAACGCACTCTTTTATTCCTTATTTTTCTTCTACTCTTCAATACAAAAACTGCATTACTGTGTGACTCCTCCTCTAGTCCTTTGGAAACATTTTTGCACAAATAAATCGTTAAAGTGCATTCTTCCATTTATTTACACATTTCATTCGAAATTGTTTTAAAATAAATGTTTAAAATAAGTGACTATTGAATGTTTTGTTACTCGCTCACAAGCAAAAAATCGCAACAAAGAACAGTAGGACAGAAAGCATTTTAGTTGTTGTGTTTTTTTTTATTAACTAAGTATTGTTGTATGTATGTATTTCAAAACTTTTTAGATCCAAAATTCATAGCAGAGGATCTAAAGAAAAATAAATAAAAAAAGTAAACACTTTGGTAAAATACTATAGAGTGTTAAGACACAAATTTATCTTTCAACAAATTATATTTCTAACCACTATGGTAAAATTCGAGATGAGATACGCGGTATCAGAATTAATAACAAAAACAAATCATAAAATATTGTTTTTGTTTTATATGTAAGCTAGCGAACAAAGTCTTTAATACCTTGAGAACAAAAAATTTGCAGTCTCAAATTTTTAAAATTGAAATTTATAATTACTCTGTTTTTTTTTTTTAATATTTTATTTGGGCTAAAGTTCATTAAATTTAATTTTCATTTAATTATTTTTATGAAGAAAGGAATTTTACAGCGTAAAATAAATTAAAATTTATTGATAACAGGAGTAAGGAGGAACATGTAAAGCAATTAAAATAGATAATCATTCAAAAACAAATATCGATCTACCAATTTGGTTTCAAGATTGATGTTTGGCTATTGACTGCCAGCCGCCTTCGATGGCGGTGAGTGTTAAACGGCATACCCCTCTAAGGAGATTGTGTGGTTACAATCGAAACATGTCATGGCCAATCTGTCCGTGAAAACCTGGGTTCAATTCCCAGCTCAGTCAAGAATGAAAAATTATCATTAAATTTTAATTCATTTCATGTTGTAACATTCCTTTCTTCATAAAATATAATTTACTGCCAAATTTTGTTTTTGTTTTAAAAGTAATTTTCTATGCGAACGTTAACGTTTGAATTAGATGAACACGCAGTAAATGAAAATTTAATTTAAATAAATTTAGCCTGATTAAAATATTAAAAATTTCGATTAAAAACCATAAACATTTTAATAAAATAACCAAAATACTAATTATTACCCTGTTATTATATGGGATACCTCCCATAAAAAGACATCAGACTACATCTAACAAAATGTGGGCGCGAGGTGGGCGTGCCACAAAACAGATTTATAAGGACGGTAAGAAAAACATTTTCTAAATTTGGAACACATAGCTGGGTTATTAAAACCCAACCTATTTAAAAAAAAAATGGACGGCAATGGAAAGGTGGGCATGTATGTACCTCCCATACAAAGATATAATTTCTATATATTTTACAAGAAAAGTTTTTAAATTTGGAACAAATAGTATGGATTGGAGAAGTAAACCATGGCAGCTTTTATATAAACAAATTTTAGATTTTTGTGTATCTAGAGAACCGTAACAGGAAAAGTTTTTAAATTTGGTTGGTTCAAATTGCTTCGTTATTAATACACGTGATCTGTTTAAAAAAGTTTTACTAATTTTATTTTAACGGGGGTAGCGAAGCGCACCGGGTAAAATAAGTTAAATATACAAATTTGTAGGTTATTTATATTTTTAACATTTTCCCCTCAGCTCCACAGTGAATCAATTTAAGGACTCATTAGTTTTTAAGCTGAATGTCACACATGCGCTTATGCGTAGATGCGTATGATACATTTCGTGCATTTTATGCGTTTCTAAATTTAAGTTACATTCAATGCGTTTTATGCGCCAAATATATAGCATTTTCAGATTAAATAAAACATTTTTCAAATTAAACGAAACCTTTTTCAAATTAAACGAAACCTTTTTCAAATTAAACGAACCCTTTTTCAAATAAAACGAAACCTTTTTCAAAGTAAACGAAACCATTTTCAAAATAAATGAAACTTTATTCAAATACAGTTAAACATTTTTTAAAATAAATTAAACCATTTTTAAAATTTGTAGGGAATCTATTTTTTGGATTTCTTTGAATGATTGATTAATGAAGAGGCGACACTTACAATGTTACGATCAGTGGTAAAATAACTTAATAATGATTGGGCATGAAATTTTAACTTTGAAATTGTCTTCTCTATCGGGTTCAGCATAGAAGAATAAAGTGGTAAGATTTTAATGTACATTCACTATTGTCCACCATATGTCATATTACTTGGGACTTATGGATTCTGGCATACCCCATAATTAAAAATTATGCTGCTTTCAATTTTATCTAAGAGCTCCCGAAGAAATACTTGGAAACGGGCCGAATTAACAGTGGATACAGAAATAACTTTATGGTAAACAACGCCAGTATTATCTGTCGTATCAATTAGAGTCATATCCTTTCTCTTTACGGTTGGCAAAACACCATGAGCTCTTTCACCTTCTTAAGCAAAAAAAAAAACTAAATTCCTACAAAATTGTAAAAATGGTTTTATTTAATTTGAAAAATGTTTAACTGTATTTGAATAAAGTTTCGTTTATTCTGAAAAAGGTTTCGTTTAATTTGAAAAAGGTTTCGTTTTATTTGAAAAATGTTTTATTTAAACTGAAAATGCTATAAATTTTTTTTTTGGTCAATATTTTTTTATCAAATAAAAATATTTTCCAAAAATGGAAAGTATAATTGATATTTCAATAGAATTTATTTAAAGGAATTCATAGGATTAATCTTTTATTATACAAAACTTCATGGTTTTTCATGTTATCAATAAGTTTCTGCTTCATGGCAGAAAAAAACACATACACACAACAAGTTATCGATAACTAGAACGACAAATTTTGTTCATGAACAAATTGTGCTAAAAATTATTTTTAATGTATTTTATTCTTGAAAGTTTTTTGAATGATTTTTCTTTTTTAAGAAACCTTTTTTACACAGGGTCTCCACCTGAGATAATATATAAGATTTTTATATTAGCAAACGTCAAATTCAATCGCAGAGAGTATTATCTTACGTGTGGACTCTCAAATAGTGTTAGTATTAATATTATAATAAATGTTATGAGACTATTGTTATAAGAGATCTTATAACAACTATCTTATAAGATGAGTTGTCAAAAATACACATACATACACATATAAAACAATAACAAGCCGCCATTATTAAAATGTGTAATTTATTAATGCAAATAGTGCCAATCTTATGAAAAGTGTTTAAAAAAACAATATTTTAAATTAAAAAATCAAAAAACTAAAAAAAAGTATAAAAACGATACAACTTTACTGTACAAGAATCAGTCGATTATGAAATCTTATAAGATACGTGGTCCTCTTGTTTAATATTAAGATAACAATAACGAAATGTGTTCCCTAATTCTGTCGACGTTCTCTCAGATATTATATCAGATTTTATCTCAGGTGGAGACCCTGTGTTAATACAAAAAAAAAATATAAAAAAAAGAAATCCACCACACAAACATATTTATCGATAGCATTGAAAATAAAATATAATTTATCATCCATGGCCATCAAAAACAGCTGACATTTGTTTACCACACATGCGATGCTTATAAAAGTAGAAAGTAAAACTACTTTCATGCGTTGATACGTGTATGCATTCCATGCGTTTTGCTGTGTAACTTGTCATATGCAATTACACTGACTCTACTTTCTGACAGATAAAAAGGAACAACGCTTAGAATGCATGGTATGTACCTTCAGCTTTACTTTCTGTTGCCGATCTGCTTCGTACCTTTCTGTAACAAATATTTTGTAATTACTTTTTCTGCTGCTTTTAAAAAGAAAAACATTGAAATTGATAAGAAAACTTTTCGTTACAGGTGATCCTAAAAGCCCTGCTGATAACTTTTTTCTTAAGCTTTATAATTGTTGGATGCCGAAATTTTGTTTATTATCTTTGCTTCTCTTTTGATTTGTTTCGGTTTTTGACATTGTACAATGATTTAACAAAAACAAATTGCTTGTGGTTTTTGTACGAGTTGTAGTTGTTGTACTACCGAGATTACCTGGAATGAATTCGCCTTGTAACGTACAAACTAATTCTACCTTAAAATATTTAAAAGTAATATCGGGTGATTCATCGTGAGGATTGATTTATAATGTAAAATAAAAAAAGAAATTCAAAGTGAACTTTACATTTTTATTATCGGTTAAATGAAAAATGTATGGCATTTACTGTTTGAAAATGAAATCATATGAATGTTGGCAATGAATACGTCTGAGGTGGTCCATCCAGAAGGTCCAATTTTGGGATACTTGGTCGAGTATAGCGACTGGCATCTCGCGAATAACACGACTAATGCTGGCTTCCAAATCGTCAATCGGAGCTTGCTTATTCCGACCTCAGACTTTACATATCCCCAGAGAAAATAGTCCAAACGTGTGATATCGCACGATCTAGCTGGTCAATTCACCGTAGTAAAACGTGAAATTAAGTGCTCCCCAAAATGATTTCTCAACACGGTCATTGTTTCACGCGCTGTATGGGTCGTAGCGCCGTCTTGTTGAAACCATAGCTCACCGAAACCATGATCCTTACGTCAAATACGCCAAGTTGTCGAATGCGACAGGCCAAGTTGTTGAGTAATGTGAACTGGGACTCAAATTTGCGAATAATGTTGGTAATAGTGGTTTCAGTAGGTCAATTATGCGCACCGTAAGTTCCTCGAATTGCACGAAAACCCTTTCTTACAGAAAGCTGATTTTCATAATACAGCTATGCAATTTTAAGACGCTGTTGTGGTGTGAGTCTTATAAGTCACGCGTGAGCCGTAAAAAAGCATATTGAAATTGAAACCTCACGATGAATCACCCTTTACTTTGTATCATTATTTTTCCCTCAGCTCCACAGTGTATCAATTGAAATATTTAAAAGTAATAAAATAAAAAAAAGAATTGTAATGAAAAAAAAAAAGAAACTCTATAAATAGAAATTTCATGTTCGAAAGCAAATTTGTTTCTTCGTCAATTCTTTTTCCATAAAATTTCTGGGTCTCTGATCGTCTTTTTCCTTGTAGTCTTTTGCCGAGTTTATAAATATAAAATTTATTATCTTTTTCTTTTTATTCTTCATTTTTTTTTTTTTTTTTTTTTTTTTATTTTTGTTAAGAAAATTATTGTGATAAACAATGACATCTTTAAAGGAGTGGAATTATAATGTCGTAGAGGAAAACGAAAAGAAAGAGAAGGCGAGGCGAGGCGGTCGTAACATTTCAGTTTATGGGAAAGACTATTATGATGATGGGTAACGCAGTGACTATTTACAACTTGCATTTTCTATGGAAATCGAAATAAAATTAACATTTTTATTACTAGTGCTGACAAATAATTTATTGAACTTTGAAATGATAGAGGATGAGTTTTGTTCAGGAAATACTTCTTTAAATTTTATTTTGGCGCCCAAAGCAGACATTAATGATGTATAAAAATAACTTTTGGTATTAGGGAGCTTGAAAAAAACCATTTCTCTTTTAATGTTCTATGCTCATAATGACATCATATGAGCATTTTAATAGAGTTATTTTTGTCAATGAAAGATTGACTAATTGGATATTAATAGCCAGGGCATTTTTTTTTATGATATTTGCATGAAAAATATGCTTTTGCGAAATAAAAAAAAAAATTTGGTACATGTTTTTTTGCTTAAATTTCGATATTACGCCTATTACCAGCTGGTTTTAACAAAATATGAAATTACTTTTGAGCTAATCTGTTGCACATGCTAAATTAAAATATATCGGTCCTTTTCTTTTAATGCATTTTCTTATGCCATAATTTTAAATTAAATTAAATCCGGTTAAGTTAAACGGTTACTGAATAATTTAAAATGCCAAAAGAAACTAAAAATATACTTTAATGCAAGTATAGTAAGAGATAACCCAGGAATTTGTAGAGTGGATTGCTCCGTTCTGTGCTTTTTTACATGAAAGCTTATTCGTCCTAGAAGACGTAAAGAAAAGAGTTTCAAATATTAAGAAATAAATATTTATTGAAAAACTTAAACAAGTTTTTAATCCAAATGTTGGCCTTCAAAAGTTGCCCAAGTTAGTCCGAATTCATACGATGCAAGTCTTATTGATCAGCTTGCTATTTTATTGGCGAGAGAGACGAGGGGAAAAGAAACGAGTACTCAGCTTGATGTACTCGTCATATACATACGTTTTGTTTTCTCATTCGTAATGTAAACAAGTTAGAGTGCTATATTTGGCTGTGCCGAATCTTTGATACCCTCCACCAACAGAAGTGGGCTCTACATTGTAAATACTCGGGGGATAGATGGGTAGTAACGGACGAACGACAAGGAGTGGCAACACATTTTAGACATGCTACGCTGACATACCCAACGAAAATAACTGACGAGTGACGAGAAAACGAACAGATGGATGGTTGATTGACGAGGACATGACGGGATGAAAATAGTTGAAATTGAGACATGGGACAATAAACACAATACTAAAACTAATTTTAAAGCTAAATATTATAAATAATTCAATAAAACCTAATCATATATATTATTTCTAAAGCGCTTTTTTTGTCGGTTGCAAATATCTCCCATACCACCGCATCAAATTTAATGAATGATATCTCATTTTAAAGCTTATTTCTAACACTAATGGTGAAAAATAATTAGAAATTTAAAAATTAATATTTTCATTGATAAAAATTATATTTTATATAGAACTGCATGATAATACTGTTGTCATTATGATTATATGTTTTTGTTCAAGTGTGGTAATTCAGGGTCGCTTAATAGAAGTGCAGTTCTACATAATATAGTATGTATTAAAATCCGTTCTGTCAGTTATATATAATTGCGTACGTTTAAAGATATTTTTGTTTGTATTAAGGATTCGTACGGGCAAAAAGTTAACGATGATCATGTCATTACCTCTAACATTGTATTCAAAGAAGTATTATAAAAGCATTTAAACATATGTATGTATGTATGTAAATATGTATGATATATATTATGATTTCTAATATTTTTATACTTTTAATAAAATGTATTGAAGTTACTAAAATTTCTAATAATTATTTTCATTTTATGTTACAAAAATGACAACTAACGGTGCGAAATATTCGCACGGGTCATCTAGTTAATATAAATATTTATAAGCTAAATAGGAAATTAAATAAATAATTCAATAAAAATTATTAAAAAGTGTTTTCGTTATATTATTAACTAAGCTTCACAAAAACGAACGTCAGCATTAAAATTAGTTGCGGTTTAGACCTGAATTAAATTATTGACCGACAATAAGAAAATTTTATGCGTTTCTTGTTAGAACTTTGAACTGGCTTGAGTAAAATATCACACAGAAAAAATTATTAAATTTCTCCAATCACCAAATTTATACCAAATTCATAATATCAAGCAAAAAATTTGTTGATTTTCACTTATTACCAAAATGATTATATTGATTACTAAAAATTGTAAATATTTTTTTTTTCAATAATCAAAAAATAATCAAAAAACTTTGCCATTTCAAACAATGTGTTAATTTATTTAAATAAATATTGACAATTCCCAGCAACAATTCTACATGTTTAAGTTATTTTATTTAAAACGAAAAAAGTCAATTAAGATATTTTGTTATTTAATTAAAATTTTGATTGAAAATTTATTTCAAAACAACTAAAATGCTTATTAAATCAAAATTAAATTTTTAATTTTCTTTCAACTAAAGAAATAATTGATTCAATTATCACATTAATTAAGTTTAAATACTTTTTAAACCATTTTTTTAATTGATAAAACACTTTTTTCATTTAATTTGTATTGGACCTATGGTAAATTATGGACCAATCATCCCAAAATTCTGAAGACTGATTTCTGGTATTACAAAAAATTAAATTGGAATAAATTTCAATACAGCAGTGTAATTAGTTTTATCGTTAACATTGAATTTCACAAATTTGCACGATATGTTTTCTGGTCATATGCATCTAAGTTAAATTTGACACTAAGTTTGTTCTTTTCTTTTGCGTTTTTCGAAAGTGGGCGTGTTTTCAACAGACGAACAGACAGATGGACATGGCTAAATCGACTTAGAATTACTCAAGGAGCCAGAATATATATACTTTATAGGGTCTTAGATGTATAATAAAAAAGTTTCATACGGAATGACAAACTTAGTATACCCTCATTCACCACTAGTGGTGTGGAGGGTATAAAAACGCACACATTCGTGTGTACTTCATACATAAAAAAGTAGAATGTCAGTAATAAGACAAGCATTGTGTAAACGACGCAGCTGATTCAAAGAAGAAAATGTGATAAGTTTATCAATAACACTTGCAACGTATGAATTGGGACTTACCAACAAATATTTTAATAAAAACGAAAACTATGAATCGACTTGATGTTAAACGTATTTTTTTTAATATATTCTACAGTTTTGTGTGACAATCGAAGATCATTTCAATTTGAAAACTTGTAGTAATAAATAAAAATTAAATTAAAAAAAATATTATCAAAAGTTATTTTTGGGAATACTTAATTTGTTATTAATATGATTTCTCTATGACGTACTAAGTTCCCATTTTTATTTTTGATAAATACACTGAAACTTACTGTTGAGGGAAAGCTAAGCAACCAGTGAAATGCGCATAGAAACAAGCTTTCCCCTCAACAATAAATTTCAGTGTATTTATCAAAAATTAAAATGGGAATTTACCACATCAAAGAGAAATCTTATTATTAAAAAAAAAATTATTAGCTCGTCTTTTTTCACGTACAAATTTTTGTGCATATGTATTTTTATTTATTTTATTTTTTTTTTTGGGAATATTTTTGTGAATATTTTAAACATTTTTGTGCATATATGTATAAAATTGCTCTGCTTATAAGTTATGTTTTGTAGCGATCGGTTAAATAGTTTGCCTATATTTAAAAATTTAATTAAAAAAATTTTGGAGAATACTATCAGATTCACTGTTGCCAATTAAACTTTTCTCGTCAAATCTAGCGATTTTTTGTCAAACTTTGCGGAAAAATTGTGTTTTAGCTATTAGCGGGAAATCTAGCGATTTTTTATTATGGGTTTGTTCGTTTTTTATAAATTTTTTGACACTTTTGTTAAAAAGTGGATTTGATATAAATAAAAGGACCAAATAAACCACACAAACTGCTGCAGAAACATATAAAAAAGCATGAATCGTGCTTGTGTGAATATTACAATTTTGTTATCTTGTTATCCAATTCTTATATCCAGTTCTTATTTCTAAAAAAATATATTGACTTTAAAGCCTCATACACAATGGAAGCAGCCATTTCGTTATCCATATGTCTCATATCTTTCCAAGATGATTCATATAAATTCTTTTAATTTTAAGTACAAAAATGTTACTGAAGTTTTGTTAAAGAAATGAAAAACTTTTTTAACTACTTTCTTCTACTACAGCAACAATTTATATGAAGTTCTAAATGACGATTTTGATAATTTTCATAAGTTTTAAATAAAATTTAGCATTACTTTAGACTTAGGGGGTGGGGTGTATTTGAAATTTTTATTAAAATTTGATCTCAGCAAGGCCTATACTATAGCTAAGCTATATTATTTTATTTTTTTTTATTTACCTATGTACGTATGTATGTATATATGATTGTATGTTCTACATGCTTCCTAAAATTTGTTCTTAAAAATAGCATTTGATGATGCATTAGCAAATTGTTTCATTCACAATTTTATAAAACTCAACATAAGTTACTGATTTGATTTGCAAAAAGGCGATTTGCCGCTAAATTTTTAAATATTACGAGAAAGTTATTTGCAAAAACGTGTTTTTAGCGAAATATTTTATTTAACTTATTAAAAAATTTAGCTATTTTTCATTCTGTTTCAGCGATATTCTTTGTAAATCCGTTGGCAACAGTGATCAGGCTTAAAATTGAAAATTTATGAAAATGTTAATGTTTTTACGGATTTTTTTACTGACTTGCCAAATTATATCGAGGTTTTCAGAAGACATGTATTTTTTAAAAATGTTTAATTGCAAAATCTTCTGTTTATGGACACATTATTGCTTATTTTTTTTTTAACCATTTATATGCCGAATTCGCTGATTTGCAATCGCATAATTCTCAAAAGCATTACCAATCAATTTATATATCATACATACTGTATCGGAAAAAAATATTGACGATCTTTATTCTTTCTTTTTTAAACGAAGCTTCTACCAAAAATTAAAAAAAAAATTCGGGTTTCATAGTAGCAAAAAGTAACAAAATGAAATGTCCCCTTTATTTTTTTTCAAACATATTTTTTATTTACATAAATTTTTGGAACACGCTGGATTATATTTGTTTTGAGAAAAAAATTGAATATCTTTAATTTTCGCTTATTTATGAAAACTGAAAAAAATTAAGAGAAAACTATTGAAAATTGTATTTGTCCATATTATTTTTTTCGGCATTGTATAAAAACATTGTGAATGTGCTTCGTAATCATCATTTCAACCGACGCACACTGTCTCGACTAGTACAAGCTAGCGGGACAAAATTATTTCTTCACTTATTTCAATTGTTTAGGTATATTCCAGTCATCTTAAGCTATTTTAAGAAAAAAAAAAAAAAAAGTTGAAAAATGTGTACTTAATCGTTTCAACCCATTTTTCAATAAATTATGTTTTTTGTATTTTTCACATCAATAATCAGATTCTGCCTAAAATTGGCATAAATATGTAGCTTACAAATATCAATTTTTGTAGGTTTTATAGCGTTTTTAAGAAAAAGGATATATGGCAAGTCCTTAGTCCGATTTAAATGAAAATTTACACACACGTTGCTCATTGTATGTATACCAAATTCTTTTTTGATCGGACAATTTTTGTTGGATTTATAGCGTTTTTAAGAAAAAGGATATATGGCAGGACCTTGAGTCCTTAGTTTAATTTAAATGAAAATTTACACACACGTTGCTAGTTGTATGTTTATCAGCATGACCACTTTTTGTAGCTTAATGGGCATTATTGAAGCTAAAATTAAATTTTTCATTTTCAGGACACATGGGAGGTATGCGTGTCTTTGGACTGATTTCTCCAAAAATTCGTATTTTTCTTAACTAAGATATTTTATGCTACTGTACCGAATTTCAAAAAATATCTGAGAACTCCTTCTAGTTTTGTCCCAAAGCAGTTTGCGACTCGTTCTGGCAAAAATAAAATAATTTTACTTGCGGGCCTTTACGGGGTCTATAATATATATCAATCTGTTTCTGAATGTTGTTAACAATTGATGTAAAATTTGCTGGATTTATCTATACATTTACAAACTGATATTACACCAAAAGTATACATCTTTTTTATAAAAAACACAAATCATAATATAGTACATACCTTCAACGGAATGAGGTGATAAACAAATTAATTTTTGCAATTCGCTACCTGGGGGGGAGGGTTCTTTACAAGACGCTATCAGTGGTTAATGGAAATTACGTCATAAATATTGCCCCGCTAGCATGCTCTAGCCGAATCACTGTGCGACGGCCAGACCGACATCGTTGAATGAACTTCTCTATATCCCTCAGACCTGACGCTAAACTATTGGGAATTTTGTCATAATTTTTGGAATATATTGTCTCTATATCGTATGAAAATATAATCAATGTCTAGGTTTTACCATTTTTATATCCTTCAAAAATTTTCAGGACACGCATTTTTATTGCATCTAATGACTTGAATTGGGTTGAAACATTAAAATTTACCATTTTGTCCAGTTAAAATATGTCCACTTCACTATTTGTTAACGATTATTACTTTTGTAATTGAAAACACAAGTTACTTCTGCGGCTCATTTTGACAAAACTAAAATGTGCCACGAGAATTTCGCAATAATTTAAGTTACAGTTTAGCGAATAGCGGAATAATGTGACCAACAAACATAAAGAACAGTCAGCACAATCGATGTATGCCGGTCTATTTAACACTGGTCAAATAGAAGCGAAAATATTGAGACTGAAATTTACCCGCACAATCGATGCCCTACGGTCTAAAAGGGAAATCTGTGGTCACAAGCAATTACCGCCTAAGTCGAAATAGTTGTCGAGAAAAGGCACCTTATATCTATGCTTGTGTTTCAGGAAAAATTAATTGCATTAGAAAAAAGTAATTCAGAATCAAAGATATTTATAACGAAATTGGTATTTATTTCAGAAATATTTAATAAAAATATAAACTCAATTGTTTCTTAAGTCGACTTAGGCGATTATCGCTTGCGTCCACAAATATATGTTTGTAATAGGGTCTTAGATCAATAATATAATCAGGTATATGATGAAAAACGATTTTGAAAACAAAACGATTTGAAAACGACAATATCGTTTTCAGTATCTTAACAAATTGATTTATAATACACTTTTCTCTGTTTTCCTCTATATATTTTTTGTTTTTTTTTTTTTAATTTTCTGTTATATATTTAAATTGAACTGTATTTTGAACAAAAAGTTAAGACTACTTCAGAAACTAATTTTAAAATTGGTCGAAATTCATCAAACCTGCAAAAAAAACGAACATTTTAAAATCGATCCTGAATACCTTTTCCATCTGTGTTTAAGGATATAAAAATTAAAATCTTATACATTTAGATTTAAAAACAAACCATGTTAGGTCAAAAATTATCCTTTGAAAGTCCAACGAAAATGCTCTTATTTCGAAATTTACTTGGGAACTTTAAGAGGCCATCAAAACACCCTTTTATATACCAAATGTAAAACTTTAATTTAACTACACAGTTGGTTTGTGCAAACACTTAAAATTTTATTTATTAAAAATTTAAACTCACATCCCTTTTTCGAAAATCCTCAAACGCTATCAAGAAGAAAGTTATGATTTTATTAAAAACATGTTAAACTAAAAAAAAAAAATTCTTAATCAGCTCAAAATTTGTTAAAAGATAAATAAAAATGTCTAAAACCTATTTTAATGTTTACAATACGAAATTAAATAATTAGACAATAAAAGATAAATACAGAGAGTAAAAACACTAAACAAAAACACACAAGGTCAAAAATATAAAGGTTATGCAAAAAAAAAAAAAAAAAAAAAAAAAAACAGCAAAAAAAAAGTAAATAAAACTGAAATTTAAATAATTTATACTAATAAAATAAATTTAAAAAAGACTACTTAATTTTCTCGTGTACTGACTGCTTAAACGAGACACCACAAAATCAACTCAAAACAAATAATGCAAAACAGACATCAAGCAACCAGTGATGCCAGAAGTGCAGATTTATCTGCATTTTGCAGATGGCTGTGGGAAAAATCGCCCAAAGAAAAATGGCCCAAAAAAAGAAATGAAAAATCGCCCAAAAAAATTCCATGTAAAATTGGGCCTAAATTCATATGAAAAGTGACCTAAAATTTTTGGGCTATTTTTCGTTATTGTTGGGTGACTTTTCGTCTATGGTATAACAAACACCGGCTTCGCTTACTAAAGCTTCTCTGCACAGACGGCCTTCGGCCGGGCGCAAGGATTTTCTCCTCTATGGTATAACAAATACCGTTCGTTAGCGCAGTGTCCATGGACACTATGACACTTTTTGGAGTGTCATAACGTCCATGGACACTATGACACTGGACGTTATAACATGCCACCGGAAAAAAATTCGTTTTTGCTTTTTGGGTCATTTTTCATTTTTTTTTTGGGCCCTTTTTCGTTTCTTTTGGGCTAAATTTCATATATAACTTTTTGGGTCATTTTTCATGTTCTGTTGGGCGATTCTTCATTTGGGCGATTTTTCATTTCTTTTTTTGGGCCATTTTTCTTTGGGCGATTTTTCCCACAGCCTTTGCAGATTTTATACTCCGAAATTGCCAAAATGCAGATTTGACGATTTTTAGCTAAACAAATGCAGATTTTTTAGGTCGGTGAAAAGTTCTTTACTTTGTAGGGTATTCATTTATTACTACCCGATTTACTGATCAGTTAATTTTGTCTAAACAAGACACTATTATTTTCTACTAATGAATAAATTATAATGAACTATTATTTTGAAGTGAAATGTATTATTGTAGAAATCGGTATGTTAAGTATGGTATTTGAATATACTCTCGTTATTACTTAAATTTTTTATTGTATTTAGTTAACTTATTTGAGGTATATGAAATTGTACTTTCATAATGAATATTCAAAATAAGTTAAGAACGTTGAATCATAGAGGGCGTTGGTATTTGAGCGCTAGTTTTAGATAGAAAAGGATGTAAATAGAATTAATTATGAACATTCGTAATTACGGAATTATTCCAACCTTCTCCGGTTATCCGTAAACCGAAGATGTTGGTAAGTTCTAGATTAAACATTTTTAATCGGGCAGTTGACCCTTAGCATCAGCGTTAAAAAGTTGATTTTGTCTTCAGCCTAATAATAAGAGTACTACTTCTTGTGAACTTAACCTAAAAGAAAAAGAATAAATTGCACTTACATCTAAATTTAAACTTATACCTATTTTGATTATTCGGAATAATTACCTACCTAACCCCCTACAAGGAAAATAAACCCTCACATTCTTACTAGTGCGAACAAAGCGCCTACTCGGTAAAATTGTAGACCAAAGGTAACAATCTAAATCCCCACACTTAGGCAATTCTTTGCTCAAATAGATTTACACACACATAAATTGATAACCATTACATACCTATCTAATTGCCAATTATTTCGTTCCCCCTCACCCTACAATTATAACCACTCTTATGAGTGATTAAAATTCCAATCAGCACTTAACGATTTCCCAAAAATAAAGGTACCCTGTATCTCTGCAATAAAAGTGAAGATTGGTTAAAGTTCTGTGTGGCTCCCCTAGGCACAGAATTACAAATTTAAAATTGCCTTTTTCGATTAACGACTAAACCGATTAATTTCAGTCGATTAACCGACGTAACAAAATTTTGTATCTTCATTTTAAATAAGAGTTTGCTGTCAACAGCCTTTTGTTTCACGTACTTTTTATATGTGTGCGTTTTCTTCTCATATCTTCTCATATCAATCTTTTAACAACATTAACCGAAATAATACGAAGTGTAAAAAATTTAAAAAAATTAAAACAGTAAAAATTAAAGCAGGAAAATCCTGGAACAGAAATAAAATATTATGTATTATAGGTTGCTTTTGATTTCTCGAACATCTACGATAAATAAAAGAATGTTTTTAAAGTCAAGTTTAATCAAAACTAAAGAAATTAAACGCTGAAATCCTAAACATTTAAGCCAAATTATTTGTATTATTTTATAAGATGTTTTTAAGCTATTGAAATGACTAATAAAATGATCTTACAGTTTATTGTTTAATTAATACATAATATGTGACCCCATATGAAAAGGTGGCTTATGACTCAAACAATTATTTTTCACCTTTTTTTTTGGTTCGGATAGTTTTTGAGACGCTCTTTAACATGGTGAAAAGCAGAAAGTCCTAACTTGCTTAAGTTGCATGTACACGACATGTTTTTTACATCTGACATGTCAAGTTTCCCACTGCAAAATACATACATGTCGTGTGTTACCTTTAAAACATTGCATCTGTACAAGTCAGACGCAAAGTCATCTGACAAAATTTCAATTAGAGCGTGCTCTATTTTCTTCTGACAAATCATCTGACATCAGCTGTGTCAGAAATCTATGCCGGGAAGAAAACCGCAGCGGCGGTGCATTGTTGACGGAATCATTAGCCGGCTTAAGTTAATATTTTACAATACCGATATATGTATAATCATTTCACCATTGAATAGAAATTATGTACATATATAAATAAAAACGTATCATTATAATATCCTAAACTGGTATATTGGAATTTAAAGAAAAAAAAAATGTTTAGATGGCTGAACTTTTTTACGGCGCAAATAAAAATTTTTGTGGCGGTAGCACGCTATTTTCAAACCAAGAACTACTTTGGCTTACTCCATCACTACAGAGAAAAAACATAGACAATGTCAGAAGCAAATTACATGTAAGTTTGTGACCAAATGTTATTAACCTTCTGTAAAACAGCAATTTTGACAGACATTCACAATTACATGTGACTTGAAAACTTGACAAGTCAGATGTAAAAAACATGTCGTCT
Source organism: Pollenia amentaria (assembly GCA_943735925.1). Classification (NCBI taxonomy): domain Eukaryota; kingdom Metazoa; phylum Arthropoda; class Insecta; order Diptera; family Polleniidae; genus Pollenia; species Pollenia amentaria. Next base: position 200,545,692 of record OX031009.1, on the reverse strand, counting down.
ACGGGCACCTTTAGAAGTGTACTAAAAATGAAGAGAAAGAAGAGCACAAATGAAAGAAAAACAAAATTTTATTGAAAATCGAGGATGAAGATAATACATGGAATTGAAAATAAAAAAAGCTATTTTTTACAAAAAAATATTTTTTTACCAATATTAAGTAGTTTTCTTCGTCGCCATCCTTGTTGAAACCTTTGAAGGTGCTCGTTTTTTAAATATTCTTCTGAAGAAGAGCCCTTACGTTTGCCTGACTTCTTTATTGGAGTTGAATTCGCAGGTTTCTTCAGTTTTTTCATTTTTGGATCGTGATTTGACGATGAAGCCACATTCGCTGTCCGCAAAGTTTTTGGTTTTTAAAGAGTTTTTCTCCATTATAAAATGGTGCAATTGTGTTATACCAACAAGTGGCTTGTAGAATGGTTTAAAATAACTGTCCCAATCATACCAAATGACATTTTTCGACGATACAGCTGTATTATGGCCACCTGGTGACGATTGTACGACGCACTGCAGTAAATCTTCATACGTATCAATACTAGTAACAGCATACTTGGCCTTGAAAATACCGAAGAAGCGATCCGGGGCGAACTTGGTATGCCCTGTCAAAAGGAAATTCAATAAAATCGTTGTGTTATAACGGAAAAGACCAACAGAAACAGAACGAAGGAGAACAACTACCGAGAAACTGACGAAATGCATTGTTTATCTTTAACAGCTGATTTTTCGAAATTTTATTTTTGAGTCATAAGCCACCTTTTCATAGACCGGGTCACATATGTATTAATATTTATTACTTTTGTTTTCTCGTTTTAGTTCAAGAATTGTTATGTTTTTTATATTTTGTTTGTTTTTTTTTACTAATAATCTTCAAATAACAAATAATTTATGCATTTTTATATACTTTACTTTGTATAGATATTTTAAACTTTTCTGTGTTGAAAGTAAAAAAAAATATTTCCTTTTTTATACCTTATACTTCGAGCACCACTTATATTTACCAAAACTACTTTTAAAATTAGGAAAAGCTAAATTAAAAAAAAAATTAATTAAAAATCTCTATCGATTTCAATTTCCAGAACATGGGCGTATATCTCGAAGTGAATTTTTAAATGTTTTTCTAAATAAACTACATAAAAAAATAAACAAAATTTGTTTTGCAAATTATTTTAAGATTTCAAAATCTAGACGCAGTTTTTGCAGATTTCTTGCTGGAAAAAAATGGTTTTTTTTTTTTTTTTTTTTTTTTTTTACCTCTAAAAGTGCTGGCAACACTGCAAGCAACCTGCCATTATGACAAAATTTAAGAGAAAATATTAATAAATATTGAGAAAAAGAGTACAGAATAAGCGAAAAAAAATTATAGCAACCACAACGAATACAAAAATAAACTTAAAAACTATTAATGCCAAAACTAGAGCAATTTACAGTTGACTAAACCTGTTAATAACTGCGTTAACAACCACAAAGAATAATAAAAAATCATAAAAATAAAAATAACAGCAGCTCTAGCAATATTTTACCATCATTTAGACAAAGAGCTTCATAAAGCACCGTGGGTCTGTTTGAGAAAATAGTGACAAAAATTATGTTACTTTTAAAATGCCAAGACTTAAAAAAAACTAAACTTTTAGGAAAACAACACCCTGTTGACGAATATGCTTGCTGGGGATACAAATAAACAGACGATGAATAAATGTTGAATTTTTATTTTAGATATTCACTATCAGTTAAATAGGACATCTGGCAACACTTAAGCCTTAAGTCTTGGTTTCCATTATAAACATTTTCTTAAATTCTCTTCTAAACTTTCATTCGTGTCTACATATCCAAATTTTTTTTAATGAATAACATAATTTTTCTTTTTTTGATATTTCAAGACAAAAGTAAAGTGAGGAAGACACAAACTGTTGCCCCTATTTCGGTTTACAACAGTTGAAACTTAACAACTTAACTTAACAACTGCTAGTGATTAGTTTTAAATGTTTGATGTTTTTGTTAACCGCATTAACACAGGGTTGTAAAAGGTAATACAAAACTGTAGTATTTTTAACTGAACCAGAAATGAGTTGTATTACCGTAGTGGGGTCATTAATAAAAAACAATTTAAAAAGTAAAAACGAAAAGTATAAAAATCACCGCCACTTTCAGATTGACATTTACGATTAAAAAAACATAGAGAATTTTCAAAAAAAAAAAAGTCCTTCACCCAATGCTATCATCCGCCCCCTCCCACTTATAACAACCAATTCATATGAAGGCTTTTACGACGTCGTTTTTTCTTCATTCCATTTTGAAGCAACTTCTAAAAATCCTTTACGTTGATACGATGATTTTTGGTTGCATGTCTTTTTTATTTGCAGAAGGGCCTTGCCGTAATTTGAATAACCGTCAGCATCAATTAACCAGGAAATAAGAATTTATTTGCATTGATTAAAATTTTTTGCGACGCACAGTGGCGCCATTTGAGTTTTTTCGTTGCAAAAATCATATCTTTTGAACCGAATAAGATAATTGAACAGTTTAAACAGCATATGATAGATAACTGTTCAGCCTATGAAATGAGCGTTTGGAAAGGGTGCTACGCTTTGTAGGGGCCTACTTATGGGTTATCAAAGTTAAAATTAGTAGAAAAATCAATTTTATGGTAACTAAAAAAAATTTTTTTTACATTTTTAGATTGTTTTTATTTTTTTTCTTAAGGGTTTTATGTTTTAAATTATTACCCAACAAATTAAAAAAAAAATTATTTTTTTTTTTATATTTATTTTTTAAATTTTCTGTAAAATATTCATCACAATTCGTAAGAGAAGGTATATCTAAAAGACTAACCATTTCTAAACTATAATTATTTTGTAACTCTATTCGTGACTTCACATGCCGCAGGGAAGAAATAAGTGGATTGGAAGATGCTGCCAACATGCTGAAGAGGTCCTCATTTTGCCTTACCCTTGATGCTTTGAATGTGTTCTGCAATCTATATTTTTTATAAAATTTGTTAAGAGACTCCTGTGCTTCTTCAGAAAGCTCTCCAATTGGCAAAGACTGGTACTCAATTATATCTTTACCATGCGCCAATATTTTATGGACGGTCGGGGTCAACTTCTTCTGTGGATACATTTCTGCTAAAAGAGATGCAGTTTTCGACGCATATTCTCCATATTTTGTAGAATTGACATTTTCTTTGCAGTTTAAAACATCCAAGATCGTTCCCAATCTTTTCACGATTTGATTGTCAATTCCAATGATTCTAGTTACTGCCTCATCATTTTCAAAAAATCTCCTAGAAGTGTTTCCATCGTTTGAGTTACCGTATCCGTGCTTGGGACAGTCTACTTTTAGTCCAACTTGTTTAAAAAAAGCATCCTGTATTTGCTTCTTTCTGATCTTTTCCTTATCCTTTATTGATTTATTTTCATCGAAGTTTTCTTCCTCTTGTGGTAGGGTATATGCCAGTTTTAGCAAGAATTCCATACACCTTATCCTTGCGTGCAATGGTGACATTCCATATTCGTAATTCTCCTCATTTGTAGAATCGTTTAAATTACCAAAGTTCTTCTGACAAATAATAATATAAAATCGATAAAAAAAATATAAAAATAAAACGAAAAAAGGGGTTTAAATAGGTTTTTGCTAAATTTTTACCTCCAATATAATTCTGTCTATATATATGTATATGATAACTAATTGAAATATGTTATAATTAAGCAGAAAAAGATACTAATCTTAAACTCTTTACAACTAATTATATAAAATTGAGATGTAACATATTATATATGAAATAAATTGAATTGAATTGAAAAAAGTTCTTCTGACTCTTTTTGCAAATCGGGCATGACATTGTTGAGGTTGTTCCTGTCAGTTCGTTTACGACTTTTCCGTCAACCATGGTCAGGTGGAACTCGTAATTGCATTCAATATATTTTCCTTCTCCAATTTGCAGCTTTGTAGGCTTAATCTTGCTTATTTGTTCTTTAATGTCCTTCACCGTTGTCCTTATGAGTTCTGCCGATTCCCTTGCAAACTGAAACATTATTGGTCGGCAATAATGCACTGATGACGGACGTGGATTTTTCCAGTGTAGGGAATCATCCGATTTTAGCCGCAAAGGAACAACAGATGCCATAAACATATTTCCGTCCGATATTGTAGCGTCATCGGGAGATATCCTTTGCTTATAAACGCTTTGTCCGGATGATCCATCGCAGCCTCATTTGCTGATCAATGTCAACTTCTCAGGAAGAATTTTCACTTCCGTGAAAAACTTTGGTGTGGTTGACTTTCTAAACAGTTCAAATAATTTTAAATTGTACAACGCCATGTTTTCAGTACTTAAATTGTTAAATGGTTTCAGTAATTGTTGCGCCAACTTTCAGGCGTAGACTAATCCAGGCATTATGCTTATTTTGCAATATATAGGCTTATGCTACCATGCCTAAAAATTTACCTGTTCCCTGCATACATATGGATTTAGGCTAAATAATGCAATTTTGATATTATGCACGTGTCCAAATAAGATTTGTGCCTACCTGTAGGGACCATAAGTCAATATTGTTCCTGACCATTTGTACGCCAAAGTATTGTTTATGTGAGGTACGTACCTGCTAATTTCAATGAGTAGTTTTTTTCAAACTATTAGATCAAACTACTGTCAGTCAAAACATATAAGGGATGGACGCCATACAATTTCTGCAACCATGTCTTTTTAAACTTTTTTACCTCTAGAAGCCAAACGGGCACGTACGGGCAGATAAAACCTTTTGAATTATGTAAAGAAATAATCAAAGAACAGGTTTTGCACGTATGGCAAATATAGAAAAATATAGTTTTTTTTTATTTTCCGTCAAAGTTGAAAAATAGTGAAAAAACGGATAGTTTTTAAATAGTGATTTACCAGGAGAAACACAAAGCAAACAGTTAATTTTTTTTTATCATTATACATTTAATAAATACATCAATCAATACAAACAAAAAATAAGGCGATTCGTTACCTATTTTTCGTGATATTACACCTGAAATCGCAACAAATTGACTAAAAATTGTGTGTTTTTTTGCAAACCGAAAGTCGGTCAACTTTGAACGGTTATATCTTCTAAACTAAAAATGTGATATTATTAAGAGTGGCATATTTGAAATCGTTGAAAAGTTTCCTATAACATGGGTTTATTCAAAACTTCGTCGGCATTCATGAAAATTTTGATTTTTGCAACCTCGCTTGCTCTACGGGCGCCACTGTGCGACGATTACCTCTGTTATCCGGCATTACCTCTGTTATCCGAAATTATAAACAAACTTATCCTTTTTTTCGTTTACTTTTGAACAATCAAGAAATGTAAATAAACAAAGAGAGGAAATTCCCCAACGTACTTACTGGAAGCGTGTTCTGCCAAAATTACTATTTTCCTCCTATTATTTAAATAATTACATAATAATACATTATATATTTACATACACAAAAATAACAATTTATAAACCAGAACGCTGCCGGTCCTGTCTGTTATTTATAAGTCTACATTCACACGTTTCATCTTTTGGTGCTAAACTCTTGTGTATTTAGGAGAGGAAAGCAAGAAGAAAATCGGTTGGTACGGATATGCCTGTACTCGGGCTGTACACTTTGTGATCTCATTCGTAGGTATATGCACAACAATGGCTGCATGTACATTTTTTTCTTTTCTTTTTCTGTTTGGTTCGCTTTGAATTACAGTATTGTTGTTTTAAAGCAAAAAAAGTTGAAACCGGTTGCTGCATGTAAACATAATGGCATCATCAAAAGGGAATTGGAAAGAAGTTGAGCATCAAAAGATGAAACGTGTAAATTGAGACTAATCGAGGTCTCACTGTATTTTCATCCTGACCCTTCAAAATATGTAAAAGAATAAAACGTAGCAAGAAGAAGTTTAAAGAGAAATACAAAAAAACGACATGAAAAAACCAACCGAGTCTTTTTGTTTGCCATTAAAAACACCTCAAAGTAAAAAAAAAAAAGAATAAAACGTAGCAAGAACCACTAATTCAATTAAATATCGACTTAGTTCTCACTAACTTAAATAATATTAAAAAATAACCAAAAATAATTGAATAACCAATTTTTGATAAATATTAAAAAAAAATTAAAAAATAAGAATCTACTTGAATTTTAGCCGCCGATCAGCCGAGTACTTCGGCGGCGGCATGGCTGTTGAAAAATATCGCCGTTATTGCTTGCTTCTCTGTTGCGACTTCGCTAGAGCAGACAGTTGCACGATGTTATACTCAATACTTAATGGCATTATATCTCACACATACTTAGTTCTATTTAAATTTAAATATAAGAAGGGCATTTATAGACATTTTGTTTTAGATTAGTCTTTTTTACTGTATCATCCGTTTTAAAACTCATGACCATGTGCGATTAACATTATTTTGAACGAGATATAGGGGAAGCTGTAAAAAAAAAACACCTACATATGTACTCCCTCTAATTTTATATCAAAATTTGCGTGAATTATCCCACAGTGCACTATTTGTAGAAGCAGCACAATGCTTATAACAACATCATAATCAACATATTAAAACTGTTGGCTAACTGGCTGTTTTACCACATTTATGAATATACGCAATAGATCTCTGCGGTATTACAGTAACATATGAAAATTTAAATAACAGTTTTTTTCTATTCTTTTCATCCAATATTATTATCACAAATTATTCTTGTTACTATTGAGCTTTTATCTTTTATTTATTACAAATTTGTTCTTTAAAAATTTCAAAAGATCATAAACAAGTTCTGTTTGTGTTTCAGTGTGTGAAAAGTACTAACTCTTCTTGCCAGAAAGTTCAATTTACCCATATTTCTTTACAAGAAATTCCATACAAATGTTTCCCCTTCTCTTGAACATGAGTCTTTTTCATTTATACACAAAAAAAGTGTTAATTTATTTTATTATAATACTTTTTTCTTAAATTCTTTTTGCTTTATTATTCTTTAAGTAAATTTGCTTTATTTTGTTTTCTTTATTTTGTTCTCTTACATCCCAGCAAACACAGAAGCTTGATATACTGTTTAACGATTTTAAGGTATTAGTAGCGATAATAAAAAATCTTTTATTACCATAATCTTAATTTAAATAAGATTATTTAAAGAAAAGTAATAATTCGTATTGTGGTTATTTTGTTGAACTGTTTTATGGGTTTTAATCCAAATTTTAATTAGGTTAAAATTTTTAATTTTGTTTTTTTCTTTCTATCCTCTTACAACTACAATTCGTGTTGGAAAAAAACCAGCCAATTGTAGGGGAATGTAAGAAAGAAAAATTGACGGTTTATTGTTGTGTCTTTAATGAAGCTTTGATATTGTTATATGTAGGACCTGATTGTTTTAAAATTCTTATTCACTTTATGGTCTTACTTGTATAATATTTTTAGCTTTTCTAAAGTATTTGGAAAAAGTTTCCTGACGAGCTGGCCTAAGCAACAGGCGAAATGCGCATAGAAAATAGCTTTCTTTACAACAATACATTTCAGTGTTTTCATTCAAAAATTGGGACTATTAGCACATCATTAATAAATGAATTAAAAGGTTAAAATTCATTGAATTTAATTTTCATTAAATTATTTTTTATGAAGGAAGTAATTTTCAAACATGAACTTAACTAAAATTTATTGATAATTTTTCATTCTTGACTGCTGCGGGGCCCGAACCCACGTTCAAGGACAGGTTGATCTAAGGCGATTCGATAGTAACTACACTGTTTCTTCAGAGATCCTTACCGTTTTACCCACACCGCCATTGACGAAATAATCTAAAATAGAAACGTAACATAGAAATTAAAAGAATTAAAAAAACACACAGAAAAAAATTTTGCCCCAATTAAAGCTTCAATCAAAAATAAAATCAGTTTTAATTAAAAATGTAATCAAGTGAATTAAACGTTTAATTGGGGCAACATTTTTTTCTGTGCAGTCTTAGGTACACACAGAAAAAAAATTAAAAATTGTCTCTAATCACCAAATATATACCAAATTCATAATATCAAGCAAACAAGTTGTTGATTTTGCACATATTACCAAAATGATTATATTGATTAGAAAAAATTGTAAAATGTTGAATATTTTTTTTTCAATAAATGATATTTTGAATTTTAATTAAATAAATGATCAAAAAACTTTGCCATTTCAAACAATGTGTTAATTTATTTAATTAAATATTGACAATTCCCAACAACAATTCTACAAATTTAAATTATTCTATTTTAAACGAAAAAATCAATTAAGATTTTTTGTTATTTAATTAATATTTTAATTAAAAATTTATTTCAAAACAATATTAATTAAATCAAAATTATATTTTTAATTTTCTTTCAACTAAAAAAATAATTGATTCAATTATCACATTAATAAAATTTAAATACTTTTTAAACCATTTTTTTTAATTGATAAAAAACTTTTTTCTGTGCATGGAGGTGGCAGTGTTATGGTTATTTCTGTAGAAAGCAGCAACAAATTATAAAATATTTTTGACTTTGTTCTTGCTTTCAATGTAATTTTTGGCGTTGCGTTGCGTTTTCCGCAATTAGCGCCTTAGTTTTCACAATACCGAAAAAAAAATTCGATTTGTTCAGTATCGAACGAAAGAATTAGAAATGAAATTGCTTTCGAATCAAAAAAGTAATCGATTACGACTGCTAGAATTAGCCCCCTGAAAGGTCAGAGATTAGAAAATAGTTAGATAATAAAAAAGAGCATTCTCAATTAAAGAACTTCTCTATTTCTCTATAATATTTAAAGAAAAAAGTTTTTGTTATCAAATAAAAAGTTAATTCTGAAATGTTTATTTGTGTTTGCTGGGTTACTAAAAAGATTGTACAAATCGATTATGGTTTTTTTTATCATGTTTATAACACGTTCAGATTTCGTAGATTGTTTGTAATATTTGCGTATTTTATTTTAAAGTTTTTGCTTCATATCACGTAATTAGAGTACAATAAGCCTTGACCTCTAATATTGATGATTTTAGAGCGTGAGGCACTTTCATAAGAAATAAATGTTGAGTTAAATGTGTTTTTAAGTCTATTGCATTAATATTGCGGATTGTGTTTTTTATATAAAGATTTTGTTTTTTTAGATCTGGTTTTAAGCAAACAATTATTTTTCATTTTCTTTTTGGAAATCATAATTTCTGCAAATTGTTTTATAAATTTTTTAAAATAAAATAAAAACAAAAATAGTATGTTGTTATCGAGATCTTATTGTCATTTACAGCAATTAAAAATGACTAATCAAATGAAACTGAATGGTTTGTATTATTTGAAATCTGTTCAGACATTAAGGCTCTACAGAATTCGATCGATCATCTTTACTTTTGTTTTAAAATCGTCGGTAAGTTTTGATAAATGCAAACTTAGGGAAACTTAATCTCCAAAGTTTTTTTTATAATATTTGAAAATGATTATCTACCACGACCGCTTCTTTATGGTAAACATTTTGTAAATATTTCATATTATTTCAAATATCAATATCATGTACTCGCCCAAAATTTTTTGATATTGTTATTTTTTTTAAACAGTCTGGTTTTGTTTCTTTAAATAAACCGGATTCTTTTAGTTATAAATAAAAACAAACACACTTTAAATTTACTATACAGTAGATACTCGGAAATAAGAAAGATTTGGTTTTCAAGGCAATTTAAATTTCCGAATATTTCTTATACGAACACAATTTTTTTTTATATATAAAAATAAAAGTAAAACTGACCATAGAAATATGTAATAAAACGTTAATTTTTCAAACTAAATTAAAGTAAAGGTAAATAAAAAATAAAAAAAAATCATTAGTTTGTGTTTTGGAAATCTAATTAGAGTAAAACTGAAATCAAACAAATCCTGTGATGAAAGTGCCTAAAAAAATATTTCCTATTATATAACTTAGGGTTGCCATTCGTACTGTTTTTATCAGTACATGTACTGTTTTTATCAGTACATGTACTGTTTTTTGTTTAAAGTACTGATTTATGCATAACAAGCAAATCAGTGCGCAAATGTACTGATTTTTTCATTAATGTACTGGTTTTGTACTGTAATTATATATTAATATTGTTCAGTATATAGTTTGTCATATTGTCAAAATGTTTGCAATACAAATATTAATATATGTAGATGTTCTTATCGATGAGTTATTAACATTAAAGATTTTTGCCGAGTCAGTACGAAAAAGGAAGACAGTAGAATAAAAATGGAAAGTGTTTCTAAATGGTGGTGCCTTTACGAGTTGTAATTTTATATCTGCCATTCCACATTCAAATGCATTCACAGAACGATTCTTTAGCTTTCAAAGTGCAGAAAAGAGAGAAATAGGCTCCTAATGTAAAACCTATAAAGTGAGTTGCAGTTAGAGACAGATTTTGCTAATAGTTGTAATGAGTTTTACAATTTCTTGAAGACTACAGACAGAAAAGAAATAACGGACAATATACAAAAAGGCCATAAATATTTGTAACTTGTAACATTGTAACTTTAGTATATTATACTTAAATATGTATGGCCATACATATGTAAATATATTATTTATAAAAATCTATAGTATAAGATCGTCTGAAAAACGATTGTGCCTTTTGAAATAATTTTTTTTAAATTATTTTGAAGTTAAATACATAAAAAGCTTGGTTATTTCAAGTGTTTAAATTGGTTTTTTAACATTGTTGTCCTTATATCTGTAGCTTGGTGCTAAAAAGGCCGATGTCAAATAATTAATTTTTGAGAAAATTAAAATTTTAGTTTTTTTTATAGAAGAGTTCTAAGTGAAATTGGCTAGCAAAACCCTTATGAAGCTGTTCTCGGTTGAATTAGACATTGGCTGTTTCCGCAAAATAAAAGAGATTCAGCAGTCATTTTAATTGCAAAATAAAATTAATCATAAAATAATAGCAAAACCCTTATGAAGCTGTTCTCGGTTAAATTAGACATTGGCTGTTTCCGCAAAATAAAAGAGATTCAGCAGTCATTTTAATTGCAAAATAAAATTAATCATGCTGGTAGATATAACAAAATACTACTTCAATTTAATTTTATGTTGACCTACAGGGTGTTTTTTTTACAGGTTTGTTTTTCGAATAGAGATAAAACTGGCATTTTGTGGTCAAATCTGGCAACTCTAATGTCATTTATGTTCAGTTTGGTTTGCCATTTCATCATGAACAGGTTGACAAAAGAACAACGCTTGCAAATCGTGCAAATTTATTTCGAAAATAACGGTTCAGTTCGCGAAGTTTACCGCAAGCTCCGTCCATTTTATGGTCGACATAATCGTCCATCAGAGCAATTAATTCGGTTAACCATGGATCGTTTTCGCACTACGTTTACTCTATGTGATGAAGTCGCTCGTCTACGCCAACAAACCAGAAACGTTAGGGGAATTGGAAGCCAACATTCGTGGCGTTATTGCCGACATACGGCCCGATATGCTCGAAAAAGTGGTTGAAAATTGGACCTGTAGAATTGGCTTTATTCGAGCCAGCCGCGGCGGTCACATGCCTGAAATCATATTTAAACATTAATGGCATAAAATTATCCTTCCAATAAAGCCAAATTGATGGTCATTAAAACGATTTTATTGTGTTTTATTTCAATTCGAAGCTCTATACCACTGAAAAAAACACCCGATATCTATATTCAAAAAATTTAATAGAATAAAGGAAATAAAATTTTATTTCACACGTTGGTCACATTTTTTCGTCGAATATTTGCTAGGTTTTTTTGTTATTCACTTTGTATTCCCCTAAAAATATATACGATATTGTTTTGAAAAAATTCAGTTTTATTAATTAAATATTGTCACTGTTCAAATTATAGAATGAATTACGTTTTGTTTTAAAAAAGATTAAAGCTTTTTATGTTATTAATTGCAATTTTATATTAAAAAAGTATATGTACTGTTTTTTAATGCAATTGTACTGATTTTTTTTCTCTTATGTACTGATTTCTCTGATTTCAAAACTGGCAACCCTAATATAACTACTCTTAAAATTATGAAAATCTTGCCACGGCTTTGCTGGCTGGGGCACAGTTTACTACACAGATATGCACTTTTTTAATTTCTCTTTGCACCATCTTTAATGCTGCAATACAATAATAAGCCTCGATATTGGTCCGTTTTTTTAACATCGGGCACAATTTCCATTTGATTTTCTTATCACAGGGTAGTACTACACAGAGCTGTCACGAGACAGAAGATATTGCTTTTTTTATGTCTCTTTCTTCGAAAGCTGCCCTTTTTGCATTTCTCTTTGCGCCACCTTTAATGCCGCAATACAATGAAAAAAATTAGTTGTGATTTATTCACACGTCATTTTTTTATAGCTCTGTATAGTACTCTGTGATCCTGATCAGACCTGGCACAAATGCATTGAATGAGCTAATGCATTAACAATTTTTTCACATTTCACCAAATCAGTGGAAATTAATGTTTATTGCATTACCACTTTCTTTACACTTGTAATGCTCTAAATTTTTTTTTTTTTTTTGTTATCAAATTAACTGTAAGCTAATTAATGCACTACTTTTGCATTATTATTAAAACACATCATAAATAGTGCATTATTATAAAATTATCATTAGAAATAGTGATTATGAACAAAGTAAAATTAAAAAGAAAAAAAAAAAAACAATAATATATTGATTCTTATGATAAATGTCATAATTGCAACGTAAACATCCATTTCCATTTGGTTTAATGTGAAAGAAATGTCAATGCATTAGATCATTCAATGCATTTGTACCAGGTCTGATCAGGATAAAGACTGCATCACCAAATATTAATTTCAGAAAATCAAATGAAAATTGTGTCCGATATTTAAAAAAAATCCAGAAACAAATTTTAAAAATTTCCGCGAAAATTTTTTTGCTAAGTTTTTGTTGGGGGATTTTTTTTTTTTTTTTTTTTTTTTGTGAATTCGGAAATTTTAATTTAATTATTTTAATTTTAATTAATTTAATGACAATGCAAGAGTAGTGGAAATCGCCCAGTAGTGCGATTCTGTAAAAAATGTTTAACAATAGTTGTCATTAGAGATGAGCGATCCCGTGATTTTTAAAGATCTTCGTGATTAGTGAATGTGATTTAAAAATCACTGCTCCTTTAAACTGTGATTGTGATCACGGTTTATCAGTTTTCTGTTCTTTTATAGCAATTGCGGCCAAGCTATATGTACAATGCGCGAGCTTTTGCAGGAGCTTTTGTATGCACTTTACAAAGAAACAACAACAAATTGTAAGAGCTTTCAAATCTGTTTACTTTCATATACATACATACTTGAACAAATAAATTTTGGCATAAAAAAATTCTAATAAGATAGAAGAGAGAATGAAAGGAACAGCAATATCATTCGACATTTCATTCAAAAAACGCTACTACCCACACAAACAGTGAAATATCATAAATTTGTATATATAACAAAATACAAAAAGAACGACTTAGAAAGTACCTGTTACTTGACAAATTTGGTCACAACTGTGATTCGTGATTTTTCAGTAACAGTGATTAAATCACAGGTACAGAAATATCGCTCATCTCTAGTTGTCATTGTTAAAAAATTTAACAAGCGAATTAACGATTTTGCTTTTTCTATAACATTTTTAACAACACTTGTTATCGTAAAGTCAGCTGTTTGTGTTAAGTAAACGACAACTTTTTAGTGTTGTTTATTTATTGTTTAATATCGTAAAAAAAAAAAAAATTTGTTTAAGAAAAAATACCTATAACTAGCAAATGGCCATTGAATATTTTAAATTTAATTTTACAGTTAAAATGTTTTTAACTAAGATCAGTTAAGTTTTAGTAATTTAATTGCTTTTTTTAATCCTCTGTGCTTTTCGATATTTTGCCATTTTTTGACAGTGATGCCACTTGACGTTAATTTTTATCTATGTTGTTAAGAACAATTTACAGAATAGCATGTCGTTCGTGCAAACAACACAATAAGTTGAAAATTATAACTGGTGTCTAATAATTGTAAATTTTTCTGTACATACAATATACTTCATTGTTATCCAAAGGATAGCTAAGGTAAAATGTAACAAGAAGATACAAGATAATAGTCTGGTAGTTTTTAAAGTCATTCCTAAAAATTTAAGGAATAGAACTATTACAAAAAGCTTTATAAAATACATAACTGAAATTTAACTCATAGAATAAATGTGAAAAAATAAAAAATGTTGAACAGTCGTTATTGTTAAAATTCACAGAATCCCACTACAGGTCTGATCCTGATACATAAAAAACTTTTTTTATTTTTAATAAATAAAAAAAATTATTGTGAAAGTCAACTAGTCTGAATATTTTTGTTATTAATTTTTTTCTTTTCTAAAAAAAAACTAACTGTAAATCTTAAAATGTTTGTTAATGAGTTTTATAATGGATTTTTTATGCATGACAACAAATAATTATGTTAATTTATATAATAGTTAAATTAGTGTAAATAAAAACAATAAACTCTAGTAAAGCCGCCACCATCTGTGAGTCACCACCAGCAACTAATTTAAAGAAAAATACTTTTGAAACGCTGAAAATACTTGACTATTATAAATAAATTACAATAAACCGCTCTCGTATTAAAAAAATAAATAAATAACATTTTTGTCTGTATAATAGAAAACGAGTGTAATCACTGAAGCGTATAATTACAATACAATAACAAAACTGATTATAGTAACAAAAAATATAAAATTATAATATGTAAACGTTTTAAAAAAAAAAGAAAAATAAAACGCTTTTATTAAAAAAACCAAGTGTTGGAAATTTAAGTAACTATTTAAAATTTTTTTCATGGTCAATGTCAATAACACTGGGGAAACAAACTGAAGACCATTTGCTTTGACACTGGCTATCAGAATCGTCAAAAGGGTTTATTTTTTTATTTCCTTTTCAAGTTAGTGTTTGAGACGCACAGTGGCAACTGTGCATTTTAAAAGCAAAGGAGTGTAGTCTAGTTTAACTTTTGCATTTGAACCCAATCCAGTGGAATCTTTCATGACCGGACACTGAATGGACCATTGAAGTGTGTCCGTATAAGGGAAATGTCAACTCAAAAGAATTTTTGCTTTCCTTAAGAATGCTGCCGGGACCAGGAACCAGTATCCGTTGAAAGGGGCTGTCCGCTTAAAGAAGGTGCTCGTTAGGGGAAATTACACAGCATGTGTATAGAAAAGGTTCCACTAGACAAGTTAATATTCTTATTCGGAATCCATTGCAGTTGTTGTAGACGGTTAGAATCCATTAGCAGCCGCAATGAAGCGTAGATCACATCACGTTGGTCCAGTAATTAGTTCCCGTTGTGTTTTCATGTGTCACTGTCTCAAACATCCCATATATTATGGCCACCAACATTATATCTCAGCCAATCGGTCGATTCAATGAAGAAGTGAATTCTAATTAAATCGTTATCTGAAAGACTAGTTTTGCCTTTTAGGGTTTTCTGACCCAACAGCCTAGCCCATGATATCAATCGACAACTTAAGCGAGCGACAACATGTCTCTCAATATCGTTCTCATAAGGGCCCCACAAACTATCGAATTGTCTGTCGTCAGGTTTTACGTTTCTAACGTAATCCATTTTTACATTGTCAAATGACTATATTGCCACATTAACTTTTCCACAAATTAAACGCTGCACAGAGGTTTCAATCTAGCCGGACATTACTTTTTTTTTTTTTTTTTTTTAGCTTATATTGCTTCTTAAGTGCTATTTATTGAGTGCCCCTAGATTGATAAAACTTGGCAGAAATATGTGTTATGTTCATAGGCTGGTATGGCTCACAATAAATCAAATCAGACCAAGGCGGAAAAAGTTCCCCCTACAAGGGATTAGTTCTTTTAGGGGAAACCTCTGAAAAATTTAATTTTTTTTAAAAGTTTTCCCATACGTTTATTTAGCAAATGAAATTGTTAGCGTCGGCGAAAGCTAAAAAACCTAAAATTGGACCCAGGAGCTAATAAAATGCCATTTTTCGCTCTGCCCCCTTTTGTGGGCAAAAAATAATGTAAATATTAAATAAAAGGAATTCTCTTTTTGATCTTTTATGGGTAGGGGAGGTATCCCTCCAATCCCATCCCTTAGAACGACCCTCTCAAAACTATTTTTGTTTGTCACTTTTATGTATTTAATTTATCTGAAAATTATTTATTTAGTCATAATTATAACTTATTTATTTATAATAGTATTCATAAATTTTATTTAAAATAATAACTAATTTATTTAGTTGTTATATAGATGTTTATCGGCGAAACATTTTAACTAAGCCACAAAAATACAGCTCTGTGCTACTTGATTTGCTACATATGACAACAAAGCAGTAACTTGGAGGCCACACGATCAATTTTTGTCTTTCAATTCCTTTCAATTTACTCTCTCTCTCATTTTTTTTACTAACACACTCACTTTTTAAATCGGTCACGAGATTGCTCTTAATTTTAACTATCCATTTGTTTGGCAATTTTACGGTCAATTTAACAGCTGATTACAAGTTTAGCGACCAAATTTTTTGTTTGTCAGTATAAATTGTTTTCTTGATGGCATCTTGAAAGTAAATTGCTTAAAAATTGCGTGCAGCCTACGTCACAGCTTTCAATTTATGTAAATATTGGCAAACTGTATATGTAAAAGACTATCAACAACAAGTTGAACGTGTGGCCGCAGGGTAAAAAAAAAAAAAAAAAAAAAAACATCTGTTCTCAACAAATGAATTTTGTGAAAAATATTTTCTAAAACAATTAAATATTAAGTGTTGGTGTTTCAAATAATTTAAAATATATAATTTCGTTTAATATTATAACAAAATGCCTCTGTTGCATTATAATTTATAGCGGGACGCAAATTTGTATGAAAACTATTGCTTTATCGCTCGCTTGCATTGCCGTTCGACTTGTCGTGCTGAAAATTTAAATTTGGGCACAATTCCACAGTTTGTCGTCAAATGACCGAGTTTGACACTTGTGGTCGCATAATATTTCATAATGGGGTGCAAATTTGTATGAAAACCATTGCGTTATCGCTCGCTTGCATTGCCGAAAGACTTGACAATTTTAAGTGGCGCACAAATCAACTGTTTGTCGTTATGCTCGAATGCTTGACAGTGCAGTGACAGAAGATGTTCTGTTGATTCGTCTTATTCTTCGTCAAGTGTTCAAAGTAGCCAATGGCCAGTTATAACAGCAACAAGGTTTCCGAGGTGAAATCTGGACAGCTTTTCCGCTCGTTTAGTTCTTTTTTCATCCATAATAGGCCAAATATTTCTGGTTTCCCCACAGGTAGTTTCATTGAAGTATCTTTGACTAGCAGTGAGATGAAACTTAAGTTTTCATGTATTCATTCAAGGGTAACCATTGAATGTCTCGTTATTTCTTTAAGAGTCATCCGGCATTTTTGAACAATTCTCGATTTGATTCACACATTCTCCAGGGATCTTATGGCCGCTTTAATATCAGTGTAAGAATGAACAACCCTTCCATATTCCATACTTTACTGAATGTTTCTCGCAACTTTCTCGGCCTACAAAACACTGCAATAATCAGGCAGCATAAGAGGAATTCTCCAGTCCAACTGTTCCAAGTAAATACCAGAATCGACACCATATTGAGTCTTTATCCCGTCGGTGTATATCTTTTCTACATTTGGGCAGAGCTCTAGGTCATCCTGGTGAACTGTTTTATCCATTATTATGGATAATACAGTTCACTTTATGGTAATGGAAACCATTATAATGGTTACCATAAAGCCAGGATTGAAGATTGGCTCTGACGTAATATAATCAACATTTTGTAGAAATAACAACACCGTATTTTTTTCTTTAAACCATCAAGAACTTTTTACACTACCAATATTCAAGAATAACCGCTTTAAAAATGATTTTGATCATTTAGTTTTGTTATTTTAACACCCACAGTACTTTATTTAAAATAAAAAAATTTGAATAAATGTTTTTTTAATTGCTTTCAGCGTTTTTTTCTACACTTTTCTTATTACTTTGAATATCAATGAATGCAAGCATTTATTTAAGCAGATAATTAAACTGTAAAATGCTCTCGTATTTGTATTATTAAGCAATCATTCAGTTAAAAAAAATATTTTTTCTTTTCTTTTCTAAAAAAAAAGAGTTATTTACTTACTTTTCAGCAAAAGGAAGTTCTTAAATAAAAAAAAAAAACAGAATTTACTACACTAATTCCTCTAAAAAGACATTGATGCCACTTATTCAACTCACAAGTAGCAGCAGCAATAAAAAATTAACCAGACATAAAGATGTGAAATTCATTTCCGTTTTACTTTGAATTTAAGTTTTTGTTTCTTTTCTCAATGATGATCTCTTTCTCTGATTTAAGACTCCATGCCAGAGTGACTGAATGTCTGTTCTTCAACTATATATTGTCTTTGAAATTCATTTATACTGAAACTTGAAAAAAAAAGAAAACAACAAAAACAGCAGTTGTTATTAATGTCGTGTAAATGATGCTGCACACAAATAATGCAAAAGTAAACATCAGGGGCATTCAGTTTCGTTGGATAAAAATCGTTGGGTAATGAAATGTTTAGCAAGCAAATGTCTTAACAAGAAGATTTCATTTCTTTTATTTTTGTCTTTTCCATTGCCTTTTACATGTTTTTTTCTTACTAAAATAGAGAAATATCAAAAGTTCCTAAAGCAACAATAAAAATAAAATGTGGGTTTTTTATTGTAGTACTTGCGGCCACTGGATACATGAATTCGCCTTGGCTCTTATCTTAATATTTGCCAGGGCTACCCATACCCCAGTGGAGGGTACTAAAAAAAAAAACCAATTTTAATAAAATTTTACATTCATACATATCAGATTTGTTCTTGCATTTAAGTTTGAATTTGAAACCCATTTGTGTAATTGTGGCGGACATAGGAGACAGGACACCTCTGGAATAAAATAATTAATAACAACGCCATTTTCTAATTTTTCTGTATGAATTGTTGTTTTGTTCTCGAAAAATTTTGGATATAAAAAAAATTTATAACTTTTACAAATTACAAAATTTTTTTAAAAAATTTATTTTTCTCTTTTCAACAGTATTCGGTTAATAACCCAGCAAAAACTTGGTAATGACTTGCAATTACTGAACAACTTACTTTTCAATGACTACTTCATACCATCTGCATTACATAGAAGTAGTTGAGTAATGGCTGACATATAATCTGTTACATAAGTACTTGTTTATAAGTTGATTATGGAAATTTATAATTCATTCATAATAAATTGCATCTACGGTTTAATTTTTTTCAAATCTAATACAAATTGATTTTAAATATTTATTCTTACAATTTGTTTTTTTTTTTTTTATTACACTGAAAGAAAAATGCTTCATATATTTAATGAATAATTTTCATAAAAAAATTTTCCTTGGGTAAATGAAAATTTTCATAGTCTAAATGGAATTTCATAGTTAGAATGAAGTATTTTCGTTAAAATCGCTTCATTGGATTTCGTAATTACGTTAAAAATTTTCATTGGATATATGAAAACTTAAGTTTGTCCAAGTTAAACAAAAAATTTTAATTGGGAACATAAAAAAACAATATACAAACATAACTATATTCATAAATTAATACAAAATTATAGTTTCCTTAAAAAAATGTTTAATTGTTAATTAAAAAAATGTAAGATTTAATTATTTCATACATCTAATGTTACATGTTTGCCATTAATTTTATGAAATCAAAAAATTTTTTTATAAAAGCAACATATTTCAATAATTGCCTTCATAAATTTAAATTTTCATTATGACAATAAAAATGTCATTTTAGTAATGAAACAAAAACTTTCAATCCACTTTCAATCAGCGTTTTTATTGTTATTATGGATAATTTAATCTCATATTTACGCTCTTAATAATTGAGTAAAAAACATAGTTTTTTTATGCAAAAACTACAATGCCCCAGTAGACAAGCTGGTAGTGAGCTAGTCTATCAGCACCGAGGTTGCGCGATCGAATCCCGCCAGAGGCAGAAAAAAAAACAAAGTAAAAAAAAAAAAGTAAAATAAAATAAGAAAAAATAGAAAAACAAATAAAATAAGGTAAAATAAATAAAATAAGAAAAAATAAAAAAAAAAAATAATTAAAAAAAAATAATAAAAAAAATTTTTTTTTAAGTCATTATTTAAGTCCCTATTTGTAAGCGAATGTGGTAATGACTTATTTAACTCCCTATTTGTAAGCGAATGTGGTAATGACTTATTTAACTCCCTATTTGTAAGCGAAGGTGGTAAGTACTTGCCTCCAATGACATCACCGTGTTAAAATAATGAGTTAAAATGCCAATGTAGAAGTAGTGATGAGTCGTTATATTAGCTTTTTAACTCATTACTTTTCAATGTAAGTTTTTGCTGGGAAGTTCAGTTGAAAACTAATTTTCAACATTTAATCATAATAGAGCAACAATTTTTAAGTGAGTGAAGATAAATACGCCGAGTTAAATATGTTTTATGACGTAAACCGTTACGTTATTAAAAACATATTTCAGCTACGCGTATTTCAGCTAAACGTATTTCAGCTACGCGTATTTCAGCTACGTTTTCAATTTTGGCCGGTAAATCAGGCACTTTATTTTTTCACTTGCGACCAAACCAAGAAAGATTACGGAACGGGAGGGGCTTAAAATTATAGGTAATTAGCTCTTCTTTCGTAATCTTTAAACAATTTTTATGAAATATAAATTTTACTATTTTTAAAAAATTCTTTAAATTTTGGCTAGTGTATCTGGGAGGGATTTTTTCACTTGCGACCAAACCAAGAAAGATTACGGAACGGGAGGGGCTTCAAATTATAGGTAATTAGCTTCACTTTCGTAATCTTTAAACAATTTTTATGAAATATAAAAATAACTAAAGTTTTTTTTTAAGAAGTTGAGTCTACTTCTACTTCGGCAACAATTTGTATGAAATTGTTGATGACGTTTTTAAAAATTTTATTTAGTTTTAAATGAAAATTTTTACAAAATGTTTTAAAAAATAATAATAAATACGTAATTTTGCTTTGGGAAATATTTGGAAACGTTTTCTTTACTGAAAATGTGTGTGGTTACGAATAAAATTGTTGCTCTATTATCAACACCAGTGAAAATGTTGCTGCCTATTGTGAACGAAGCTTTAAAAAGACTTTCATTTCTTAAACAAAAATTTAACTAAAGTTTTTTTTTTTTAAAGTTGAGTCTACTTCTACTACAGCAACAATTTGTATGAAAATGTTTATGACGTTTGTAATAATTTTATTTAGTTTTGAATGAAAATTCCAACAAAATGTTTTAAAAATAATAATAAATACGTAATATTGTTCTGGGAAAAATTTGCAAACGGTTTCTTAATGGAAACTGTTTGTGGTTGTGAAAAAAATCGTTGCTTTATTATGAACACCAGCGAAAATGTTGCTTACATTGTGTACGAGGCTTTTACAGCCAATCATAGGTTTTATTTAACCCTAGAAAGATAATCATATCAAGACATACGTTAAAGATAAGCACACGTAAAACTGACGCACTACTTTAACCTGCTATATTGTTGTATTTTTTGATTAATTAAGAAAAAACTAATCAGGATTATATTTCTACATATATATTAAATAAAAAGACCGAAATTAAAAAAAAAAAATGTTTATATATGACACGTCTGAAGTGCACATTAACGTATTCCTGCTTATTAAAAAGAAATTGCAATATTTCGAAAGTGCATGCGTAAAAGTTTACGCAGATTATCTTTATAGGGTGAAAATACTTACGGCATTAAGCAAAAACATTATTGTGAATTTAAAGTATTCGTTAAAAACTTGTTTTCCATACAAGTTTTTTGTTTAATGTACACTTTAAGTTCACATAAATTTTTTTTGCATAAATTCGTTATGCAGGGCATAACGTGAATCGTACTTGAAACACATACCTTGAAATCATACTGGTGCAATATTAATTTCTTTAAAAATTTTGTACGAATGGGCATTTATTATTTTTATTTTGAGAAAAAAAAAAAAAAAATTAAGAATATTCGTGGTTTTTTATTAAAGATTCGTGACAAATAGTGACACAGTTTATTGTTATTAAATGTTTTTTTTTTTTTTTTAATAATAATGTATAATAGATATTGGGAATTATTTCTTTTCATAAGCAACTTTATTATATTCAACATAATTCCCAATATCTATTTGTTAAAATAGTTGAGTTAAATACATTCAATTTATAAAGTATCACTATCCAGTGTGACACAAAGAATGCTGACGAAGGCCGTAGCGGGCCAGAAAATGCATTACATTCTGCTGGTGTCTAATAATTATACAATACTATATACTTCATTGCTATCCAACGGAAAGCTAAGGTAAAATGTAAAAAAGAAGATACAAGATAATAGCCTGGTAGTGTAAATTTAAGGAATAGAACTGTTACAAAAAGCTTGATAAAAAAGATAACTGAAATTTAACTCATAGAATAAATTCGAAAAATAATAAATGGTATGTTTATTATATGAAGCATCTCCAAAGTATACCGTTTATTATATCGCTTATTTCGTGCAAGACCGTCACAACTCAAAATTTGCCATTTTCCAGTTAGTAATGCAGAAATGTTCTTCTCTTAAATCTCTACAAATTGATCTAAGAACGGAGAGAATTATCGAAAAAATAACGGTAATACAGATGCTTGTGACGCTATGACCTCTTGTAACAAACTTGAGCAATTAACATCAACAAGGTCACATTTCAGTTTTTTTGTTGGCATTCCTCTTGTACATGTGGTTTTCTTTGTAGCAAAAAAGAAACATTTGATTTTATAACTGTATATGAAATAAATAATAAAATAAATAATAATAGGTTGGAATCTTAAAAAGGCTCTCCTGTAAAGTTTCAAATTTTGAGTTGTGACGGTCTTGCACGAAATGAGCGATATCTCTCCTCTCTTTGTAATATCTCCACATTTTCAAAGTTGGGCTTATGTAGTCTCTCTGCACAGTGGGATGCGAGTGCAGTTTTTTGTGTAGATATTTTATTTATGTTTTTAAAATCTGATTTATGTCCAGATATACGTGTTTTTAGCTTATTTTTTGTAGTACCGACATAAACTTGATCGCATATGTCTTGGTCATTTCCACTACAACTAATCTTATATATTACTTTAGTGTTATCCATTTTGTCAAGTTTACATTTGGTGTTCAAGAAAAGTGGTTTTAAAGTATTCGTCGATGTGTGAGCAATCATAAATTTGTCCTTATTATAAATTTTAGCATTCTTTATTCTCTCTGCGATACGTGGTACATACGTCATTGATTTATATACTTTTTCCGTATTCTCCCTGTGTTCCCTAGGTGGATTTTTTCCATAGTTCCTTATCAAAGTTTCTATGATATTTTTTGGAAAAGAGTTTCTCGACAGAATATATTTAACCTTTTCAATATTGTGAGAATGGAATGACTTATCGCTAATGGAAAGGACCCTGTTGATCAGATTGTTGGCCGTATTAATTATTATCTTTTTATTTTTGAATGTTTAATATAATAATTTATAATTTTTAAATTGGGTTTTTATCAAATAATGGGTTTTTAATGCATAGTACCCTCATGTTTACTCTTTGACAACTTTTCTTAACGGTGCAAATTGCATCAACACAACACCACAAACTGGCACCATCAGCAAAATATAAAACTCTGTTTGAAATCCTACAGCAAAGCGTACAATTCAGTATTGCCAATCCATGTGTAATTACACATATTACAATTGTTTAAAAAAACAATATTGTTGTGTTTCAAACAACATAAAAAAATATTTTTTTTTTAAAATTGTAAAATATTATTTAGGACATTATGACGATATGACTTGATAGCACACCTTGTGAATCCCCCCATTGTGTCTAATTTTTACAGGCATAAGTAATTAGCTTCATGTGTAATTTAACTTTAAGTTCTATTTTTTTATTAACTTTTGACAGTCAAGATCTTCTTTTCGAACATTAAGTTTTAATTTTTTTTTCTTAATTTCCATCAAAGTCATAATTGTTTTTTACACCCCGACTTTTTTACTTTCCATCTCCACGAGAAATGTCAAATTGTATGGTTTAACAATATGAAAGTTTTTGTTAGAAAGTCTGACTTTATCGGTGAGAGAGGAGAGCAGAATAGCATGTTTAACATAAATTGTCAAATTTGATTTTAATTTCTGTGACATTTGTTTTTGCATTATTTAATGAAAAAAAAAGTGTGAACATTTTAGAAATTTTCGAATTTAGGAAATAAGTTCCTAAGGTTTTTTGAAATAAAAACAATTTTGAACTAAAAGTTGCGCCATACTATTTATTTTTATATTTAAGCTTTTTTTAATCCAAAAAAACCACTCACAGCTAATTTTTAAACTTGGCAAATAGAAACGGGACCAACAGGAATACTAGAATATAATTTTCTTTAATTCCAATATTTTTTTGATTACACTCAGAGAAAAACTATGTTTAAATATGGTCACCTCCAACAAAACTATTTTTAAAGAAAATTGTAAACATATTATAGTTAAATTTAACCATATTATTATCACCGTCAACCATATTATGGTTAAATGTGTCCTCCATAAAGAAGGCACAACCATACTATACTATGGTTGCCTCCGGACATGTTTTGGTCAATAATAACTAAAATATATTTAACACTTGTAATAGCATGGTTGGCTTTCAACCATAGCATGTTGCTCTTGGAGAAGAGGAAAATACTATTGTTAATTTAAAAAAAATTATTGTCATATTTAACCATAACATATTTAGAGGCAACGATAATATGGTTGTGACTTCTTGATGGAGGACTAGTTAAACAATAATATGGTTGTCGGTGACAACAATATGGTTAAATTTAGTCATAATATGTTTAACATTTTGTTTGAAAATAGTTTTGTTGGATTTAAACATGTTTTTTCTCTGCTTGTATAATAACACATCTTGCAAGAAACAGTTTTTTGCCATGTCTAGCAGTATAATTAGTTTTTATTTTTGATATTAAGACCAAAAGTTGTGATTGTGTTTATTTGGTCAAATATTTAACAAGTGTGATCAGAGCTGCCATTGTTGGTTATTTCTAACCAAAATTGGTAATTTTTTTTTCTCAATGTGGAGATGTGAATATTTTTTTTTAATTTTGGTTATTTTTTTTTTTTTCTAAAATATAAAATACGTATAAATACGTGTTTTTCTTGATACACTTGCATCGCGTATTTCGATTCGAAGGGAATTATTTACGACTTCGAATAATGTGTACTTTGCACAACGATTTTCTCATTACATATTTGTTTCAAATGAAAGAAAACATATTATCCTTTGAAAACAGCTACCATATATTTTTGTTAAGATTTTTGTTAAGAAAAAAATTACCAAATGTGATTTTTTTTATTAGAAACGGCCATGTTCTGAAATTGATATCAAATGAAGTTTTAATATTTATTTAATGTGTTTTGGCAGTATTTTTACAAATTTCGTTTATTTTAAACGATATATTAAAAAAAATTCAATTTATTAAATTTCAATATACAGAATTTTGTATGGACATTTGACGGGTTTTAACTCTCAGAAAA
The DNA here is from genome assembly GCA_943735925.1 of Pollenia amentaria. NCBI lineage: Eukaryota > Metazoa > Arthropoda > Insecta > Diptera > Polleniidae > Pollenia > Pollenia amentaria. The sequence continues at coordinate 200,520,125 of OX031009.1, read as the reverse complement.
TAAAAATATTTCTTATGAAAAAGGTCTCAAATAAATAAAGACTTTAAATTTAAGTTTCTCCTTATTTGTTTAATATTTACAAGAATTGCATTTCTTGTTTTGTTATCTTAATTTGTAATTAATATTTTCCTATTAATTTTAAAGATTTTTCAATTAACAAAAGGCATTTCCAATTTGATTATATTTTTTCACATTTGGTAACTTTTTCAAAAATTTTGGTTGTAAAAATTTTGTTAGTCGTGGCAGCACTGAGTGTGATCGTAGCTTTAGGCTTGTACAAAAGCATTTTTTTTCTGTTCTTCCGCCGACGTTACTGCTTATGTTCGTAAATAAATACTGCGCGTGGACACGTGTCGTTATACATTTTCATCCGGTTCTTTCTTACTACAGCAATTGCTAAAAGCTTTGCTTTTGTTAGTAAACCTAACGATTTGATTGCAAACAAAGAATATCAATGAGGTTTTGCAAGGCGAATTTATCCTAGCAAAGCTACTTTTTCGGTTTTTGTGTGTAATTTTGCTACAAATTTGTAATTTGGTACACAGTCATGTGTAATTTCCGAATTCTGCATTGGCAACATTGGCACAATCACATTACAAGCACAGATACGGTCCATCGGTTGAAACGATCACTTGAGTGCGCATGCCTACTGTAGTCGTGTATGGGGCCGTTATTCGTCTTACAAAATAAAATATTATTTAAAAAAATTACAAATGTTCGTGTCCGTTACAATTAAAAAAATCAAAACAATGTCGACAATTTTCCATCTAAATATTGAAAGTCAAATATTCTGTAACCTTAACGAAAAATCCTATATATGTATATATTTATAGACTCGCATGAAAGTCTATATATAGTAGCTATAATATTTTAAATCGGACCAAAATTAAAGAACTGGAATCGTTAAGAGCATTCGGTATATCCAAGGCGACATAATTTTTATTATTAAAATCGAAAGATCATTCGTAAAATTGCTCCGGGCGGTAAAACAACCTGGGCGTCATTTACAATATTTTTTAAGGGCAATCAGGCCGTCCTTGCTTGTCTGCCTTCGCGCGTTTTACGTTCTGCATTGGTGTATAGCTTACATTCTTATAACCTTACCGCGTTGCAGTTTTCCAGGGTTCGGCATTAATAATTCGCTTTCAACCTAACAAGTTGCAAAAAACTTATTTTAAATATATATATATAAGGAGCTGACTTTGGGAAGATTCGACTTCCTACATGAAGAAAGTCGAGGCAAAATAATTCCTCTTTAGTGACTTTGCCTTTAAAGGGATAACATAAAGATTTAAATAAAAATAAACCAAACCCATTCAAAACCGGATCATCATTTTATAAAGTTCAGATTCATTCGTCATTCTTTAAAAACAAATATTAGAGGTATTCAGTTAATTTGAGCAAATGTTAGTTAATAAAAATTTGTAATCCATTAAATATTTTTTTCTTTTTTGCCATTTTTGTTTTACATCTTTAAATGAATACCCCTTCTACAAGTTTCAAGTGCTGTCAATGTTTGTTTATATGTTTAAAAGTAGTTAACGTATGAGTGAACAACTACAGAACAATTTGAAACGGGAACAAGTCGTATTTAGTTGCTTTAGTTAAATAATTTACAAACCAATTGAAAATCATGTCATGTTAAATTCTATTTACACATGTTAATTTCTTTTTTTACTTTTTCTGCTTTTATTTATTGCTACATTTCAATCATCGTCATCAAGAAAATTTTAAATGCATTAGAGTTTTATTTGAAAACACAAGAAGAAGAAAAAACGGGGATTTTAAAGAAATAAAAAACTGTGTAAAGAAATTTGTGTAACAAAAGATTTTTTTCATTGAAAAAAGTTTCTGAGGTGAAAGAAGATGCTTCTTCACAATTAAATAAAGTTTTAAAAGGCAAACATTTTTAGTTTTAAGTCATTGAAGTAATTAACGACTTTTTAATAAAATATAAAAGTTTCATTCAAGTAAAATTAACCCCTTTTTGATGAAAATTTTACTTGAAAGTCAAATTTCCCCTTAGATTTCTGTTTCGTGTTGTTTAAAAAACGTTTAATTTTCCCAAAGTTTTCTTTCTTTTTTCCAATAAATAATTACTATCATTGATTTGCAAAAAAAAAAAAAAAAAGGAAAAAAGATGTGAGAAAAACTTTTTGTCGAAATTTTCAACATCACGACTTTTATTATCATCTTAATCATTAAGAGTGAGTTTTCGACTTTAATATTAAACCGGGATTAATAGTAAGATTAGTTAATCTTATACTAAAATTAACCAACCCGTAATTCTCTTTTACGCTTTTAAGTGAAAGATTTTTTTATTAAGCGTATGGATTTAAAATACAGAGAGAATTTAAATTTTTTTTTCTCTTAAATAAATATATTTTACAGATTTAAACAATTTAGTAAGGATATGACTTCGGGTGTTAGGTTCTTAATTTCTTCAGTGTTTCCTGGGAAAGACAGGACTAGGCAGTTATGTACTATGTGGTCAACCGTTTGTAAGGGATGGCCGCATGGACAACTGGCGTCATTAGCAAGACCCCACTAGGGAGTCCATAGTTCTGGCAGTAGATGTGCGTAAGCGACTTAAATTACTCCAGGTTTTGCGAGGGAGATAAATATTGGTGGTCCTATCGTCTGGGTTGAATAAGGGACTGCGTCGTCCCGAGTCGTTCCACTGCAATGTCTATGCAGATTGTAAATCAAAATTATCATCTCGAAGTTTTTTAGCCAAGAGCAGGGATGGACTTCTAGATATTAGTCTTGCATCGTATTGGATGGAAAGGTCAGCGTTGAGTGGGATGTGCGGGTTTGTGTTGATCTTAATGTACTCTCGAAGGAGTGCATGGCTTCGTCTTAGGTCAGGGGGATAGAGGTTTGCCAGCATTGGCAGCCATTCAACAGGTGTAGCCTTTAATGTACCGTATATTATTCGCATCGTGGTGTTTAAATAGAAAAAGGAACAAAAAGTTGTAATTTCGATTTACAAGAGCACCTGCACTACGGCCCAATCTCTTGGTGGATATCAACCACTTGGTGAGTTATAAAAAAGCACTTACCAAATGCCTCTGCATGGGCTCGACGAACACACACATAGGTCGCAATTAAGTGTATTGTTCGGTAAAAAATAAACACAACCCCTTGCTATCTAACCTACATTGCTTTTCTTAAATAGCAACAGCTCACAGATGAGCCATCCTCACAAATCAAACCGCTCCACTTATTCTTATGCACTCATAGAAAAATGCATCTTCCTAACATCAGAATTGTGACATAAATGTCATTACAAATGTCATCAATGAGTCAAAAAGTGACATCAATCCAATGACAAGCGTCATCATGCAATTTTGTAATATTTTATGCGTCATCTATACTATGACTACAGTGCCAGCAATGCCACATTTTGCGTATTAACAGCGTTGCCATAATTTTTTTTTTAAAATAACTGCATCTTAAGAAAAAAAAAACTAAATTTAACTAAAAAAAAACTACACATAAAAATAGCCAAAATAAAAATATGTAATTAACTTAATTTTTTTTTAACATACCTGTAATACATAAACAAATAAAATTGGTGTATTCACAAGGTAGTCATAAAGTTGTAAAGTCATATGCCTTAAAATAATTACAAGAAATATATATCACTGCTGTGGGCAACCGCTTATAATTTAGATTTCTATTGTATAGTTATGACGAATCAATGAACACAGCATTAAACACAACAATATTTTTTTAAACAATTGTAAAATATTATTTAGGACATTATGACGATATGACTTGATAGCATCCCTTGTGAATCCCCCAAATATTACATATATTATTAACGAACATTGTTACCTTGTAGGCTAGATGAAAGAGAGTGAAGTGAAATTAAGATGGGTACACAAGGACATGTAGTCTTGCGATTTGTTTTGTTTCCTCATTTAATATAAAATTTATTTTAGGTCAGGCTCAGATTTGCAATTTGAAAAATTGCTGCAATAAAACTTTTACAATGTTAACTTAAATGCAACTTTAAAAAAGAAACATCAAAAATCACAAAATGTAAACAGGGACATAATTAACTTTCAAGAGTAAAAGCAGAATAAACTACTCAAAAGGCTTGGCAAACATGCCAAAAGTGCACATTTGTACAATCCTCTTGCGTTGTTAATTGGGTATTTGACAAACGATGAAATCACGTTTGTAGAAAAATCGAAATGTTGTTGTTTTCCAAACTAGAAGGAAACGGCGAAACAAAAAAGATTAAAAGAATAAAAGTATTTTATTAGAATTTATTGTAAAATGATGAATTAGGTTTTGGTGGTTTATTTGTTAACGGAAAGTGCGTGTTTCCTAATCCGTTAGTATTTTTTTTTTTTGGCTCTTAAAGATTGCATTTGTTATACGAGTATGTGTTAAGCAAATTAGGTAAGATTATGGCTTGAGAAATAAAAAAATAATATAACAAAATTGAAATTAAAACATTTTAATGCAAAATCTGCACAATTTCCAAAAAAAAAAAAATTATTTTTTTAACAAAAAACTTAAAAACTGCTCAATGCTTAGAAAAACTGCAAAATGAAGATAAATCTGTACATTTGGCAACGCTGTGTTCAAATAACATTATTTTCATGTTAAAAAAGTAAAATAAGAAGCAAAAATTCCCATATTATATTTTTTTTCAATTATTTAGGTAAATACATTAAATATTCAAAGTAGAATGATTACGAAATCCATATGGTGCATGCTGCTGGTGTTTTATAATTAATAGTTCTTCTGTAAACAAAGGGCGGACTACAACAAAAGTGAAACAAAAATAACAATATTCTTTCAATTTGATTTAAGTCACTTCTAATGACTCAATTAAATGACAGCCTAATGCGTCCTTTCTCCGATGTTACTGAGTCATTGCACTGATGACATGTCTTACTAAACCGACTCCGATTCGTCATTTCTGTGATGACAGTGTGTCATCCCATTGATGAAATAATTTAAATTTTTGACTCTGAGGACAAATTGGGCAAGTGATGTTAAGGCTGACATCACAATGATGAACAGTGGCATGGTGTCAAAAACGATGACAAATGTCATAGTATTGATGTCAAAATACATCAGCTTTATGACGCCTTTTCTTTCAGTGTAACAATTCAGGAACATTCTACCCGCTTTGGGTAGCACAGCCACCACGTGTATCCCTTCAGCTTATTTTGTTGACAAAACAATCTTGGTCAATAAGCATCACCACCACTCAACACACTCGGATTCCACAATTTTTTACCTGCTTTGAATTTCAGAACCATCTACACGCAGAGAAAAAATATGTTTTAATATGGTCACCTCCAACAAAACTATTTTAAAGACACTGTTAAACATATTTTTTTTTATTATTCCTACAGTAAATCCCGCGAAGCTTTTTGCTTGTCTGCAGGAGACCACAGTCTCTAGCGGGAATCAAACCCGCAACCTCGGTACCGATAGACTAGCTCACTACCAGCTAGCCTACCGGGGCACCCTAATTATGTTTAATCTAACCATATTATTGTCAACGACAACCAAATTATTGTTATATTAGTCCTCCATCAAGAAGCTACAAGCATATTATGGTTGGCTCTAAACATGTTATGGTTAAGTATGACAATAATTTGTTTTTAAATTAACGATAGTATTTTTCTCTTTCCCAAGAGCAACATGCTATGGTTGAAAAACAACCATGCTTTTTATAAGTGCTAACCATACTTTAGTTATTATTGATCATAACATGTTCGGAGGCAACCATAATATGGTTATAGCATCTTGATGGTGGAATAATTTAACCATAATATGGTTGTCGGTGACAATAATAAGGTTAAATTAAAAATAATATGTTTAAAATTGTCTTTAAAAATAGTTTTGTTGGAGGTGACCAAATTTAAACATGTTTTTTCTCTTGGTGTACCGGTCATCCCTGGAGCACAGACTTTCAATTAACGGCTTTACTATCTACTTACAGACTACTTGATCTTCACCTCAATACTTTAATCCTTGCATCCACTTCTCAATTTACAGCCCGACCCTGTCATGGGCGGGACCGATAGTTTTGACTCTACTTTCTACTAAGACAGACTACTAAAATCTTCACCAACACACACCAGCACAACACCAACGCACAGCCAGTAGATCTGAGTTTCGCCAACCTTTCGATTTCAAGACGATACTGTCGTGGGCGGGCCAAGAGCATCGACTCACTACTAGAAAGATTAATTTTAATTAAATCGCTGATCTTTAAGTCAAAAACTGGCTCTAAAAGTGTCTGTAATTTACTTTTACAAAATAACAGATTCCAGCTAAAAAAAAAAATTAGAAAATGAAAATGAAAAAGTTTCATCGAATTTTAAGATAAATTTTTGAAAAAATGATGAGATGAACTTTTTATGAAAACTTGATAAAATTTAATTGTACTCGTAATTATATTGCAAAGACATAATAAAAAATTTTAATTATGATCTCAAGCCAGCTGTGGTTGAAAAAATAAGCCATAAAAATTACACAAACTTTGTATTTTATGTGTTGAAATTTTGTTGAGCTGTTTGTACTTTTTGTTGGTTGTCCGTATTGGGGAAACAAAAAAGTTTTCGCCGTTTAAAATCAAAATTTAAGTAAAATAAATGCACATAATTTTTTCTTTTAAGTTATCATTTCTAAAGTCTCATAATTTTAATTTTATTTTAATGGATCACGAAGCTTAAATTCAATTGTATTTTTTAAATTTTATTAACTAAAAATTCTAAAAATTTAGACAATTATATACAAAACAAAGGGTGTTTTTATAGAGGTATAAAAGTTTGAAATGGAATAAAACAAAGTGGAATTTTTTAAGTTGACATGAAATTCACTTCGAAAGATAATCTTCTGACATTATTATTTAAATATGATTTAAATAAATATTAAATATGGCATATGACCGCCACGGTTGGCTCGGACGTAGTCTAATCTGGAGGTCGAATTTTCGATGAATTTTTCTTACATTTGTGGCCGTATATCGGTAATGATGCATCGAATAACAACCACATAGAAAATTTTTTACGCCCAAACGATGCAAAATTGCCACGGTCTAAGTAAGTGCAAGATTATCAGAGTGAAAGCATAAAAATGTTGCAACTTTTTATGGCATTGCCAAATTGAAAAAAATGTTTAAAAAGTACTGATAAAATCTACTCTAAACAACAACGCAGGAATTCCATTTTAACGTTAATTTTTTTCTTTGAATTGAAAAATATTATAAATTGTAGTGTTTAAAGATGAACTTTGAAAAAATAAAACAATTAAAAAAATAAAAAGAAGCAGAAATAATAAAAATACTGGAATACTTCAATGAAAAAATTTTGAGGTAGATAAGATATAAATTGGACTTGTTAATTAATAAAATTAATCATTTTGTGTATTTTTCAAGCAATTGCGGTTCAAATTTATAAAAAAATGAATATTGACAAATGGAAAGTGCGTTGTCAAAAAATTGTTTCGGAAAAGCTGTGAAAAGTTAAATTGCAATCAAAATGGGGTTTTCAGGTCGAATTAGTGCAACTATGCTATTTTGCACAGTTGCAAGGGTAACAAAAATTTACGTGAATACCTTTATTGTTTTTATTAAATTGTTAGTCATTTTTAATTTAACATTTTTTTATTTATTTAATTTTGACGAATTTGTCAGATTTTTGGTTTTTCTTAACGATTCTAGCTAAAAAGCTTTTAAATAACGCGTTTTATTGATTATTTTGATACATTTTCGATTTTCAAGTTTTATAAATTTTCGCGATTTTTTATATTTTAGTGTTTTTTCTATCTTGTTTAAGGGATTATTAAAAAAATTTTGCTATAATCCAAAATTTTGATATTTTAATCAGGCTTAAGTTCATTGAATTTAATTTTCATTTAATTATTTTTATGAAGAAAGGAATTTCAAAACATGAAATTAATTAAAATTATTTAATAATTTTTCATTCTTGACTGAGCTGGGAATTAACCTAGGTGAGAGCTAAACGGCAAACCCCACTGAAGAGATTGTGTGGTTACAATTGAAACTAGTCTAGACAACCTGTCCGTGAAAACCTGTGTTCAATTCCCAGCTCAGTCAAGAATGAAAAGTTATCAATAAATTTTAATTCATTTCATGTTGTAAAATTCTTTTCTTCCTAAAAATAATTTAATAAAAAATAAATTCAATGAACTTAAGCCTGATTAAAATATCAAAAATTTGGATAAAAAACCATTAACAGTTCAATAAAATAACCGCAATACTAATTAAAATTTTGTTATATATTATATAAGTATTGGGCATTAAAAAGTTTTTTTTTAACAAAAATTCGTTTTTGTCCATTTTTCTTCATCAAAGCAACTTAAGGGCGTAACAACAAAACAAATTCTAAATAGAGTTTTTGATTGATTTTTGTTCGTTTTATTGAACTACATGATCCCTGCGATCAAAAATGGCGTCTTTATTAAAGAAATTCAAACGCCAACTACACCTTGTTATTGACTTTAAAAGTTTTTTTTTTTGCATCTCCTGTAAAGAAATTTAAAAGTGTTGTTACGCCCTTTTGCATTTTAGGCTACGATATATTTAAATTTGCCCTTGTTTTTAGTATTATCTCATACAATTATTGACTTAAATGGTTTCACCCATAAAAACACTTGCATATAAACAATTGAACAAAATTTGTCGTGATTTCCTTTATTTATTTACTTTTTTTAGAAGCCATAAAACTTAATTTGAAAACAAAAAGCAGCGATAAAATAATTTGCCAGAAATATTTGTTTATAGGCCTTTTTAGGTTCATAATAAATAATTGTTTACTTTCGTTTTTTCATATACATACAATTTCTTTTATCTAGATATTGGAAATTGTTATTACTACAATTTCATAAGTTAGTATTGCCAATCTACTAAATATTATAAATGATATTTGCTGTTTGGCAATGTTCCTAATATTTCTTTATAGGCAATTTAAATTTCTAATGTAAAGACTGTTTTTTTTTGCATTATTTTTTTGGTTTTCTAAGTTGAAAGACCTCCATTTTTTGCCTGTCATGTTTTTTGTTTCTTTTTTTTTCAACATTACATTTTTTTATGTTGCATGTTGCTGCTTTTTATGGTCTGGCCAATTTTGATTTTATTTTACAAATTTCATTTTTGGACTTGTTATAGTTGTGAAAGAAAAAGAAAAAAAAGTGAAATTATTTTTTCTTTCTATTTTGGTTAATGTGTGTTTGAAAACAATTTTAATTATTATTGATCATTTTAACGGTCATTAAACGGACAGGTGATTTATAATGGTTAATGATAGAAATTATAAAAAGTTTTCTTTGCTAATTAATAAAAATATTTCATAATTAATATTTCTAACAAGACATTTGTATTTCACTTTCATTATAAATAAAATAACAAAAATAAAACTTAATAAAAAAAAATTTTAAATTAACCATTAAAGGACTGTAAAAATTATTAATAACAATCAAAATTAAACAAAAAAAAATTTTTGATAATAAAAATTGTAATAAAATAAAATACCCTTCGCCACAGGTGGAAAAGGTATTAGAAATGAAGGGCTTATTGTAATAACATAAAAAGATCTTATGATGTAACTTTTGAAGAAAAAAAATTTTTTTTTAAATTTTTTTCGTTAATATATGTTCCTTATAGGATGAAAGGAACCTACACCAAATTTCATTCAATTCGAAAGGGGTCGGGTCCCACTTTTAATCAATTTGACATGGAATAACCCATATATAAATTAAAATAAAAATATAAAATTATTTTTCAAAACTTGTATGCAGTAACATAAATTTTTGAAATAGCGATTTCCGCTATGTTGCTATTGACCAACAATTGATATGTAATAGTAGTTTGAAAACCGTATTTTTAATTTGTTTTAACCTTACAATGTTTTTACAATAAGCCCTTCATATGATTGGAAATAATATTAATTTAGTTAAAGTATGTACTAACATTTACAACACTGCAACAATGAAATGTAAAAGACTAAAATTTACTACGGTGTTGTTAAAAAATCCCACAAAAAGCTGTAGTAAACACGTGTGTTAAATTTACCAGAATTAAACAGTTGACAAATCTATATCTCTCTCTTTATCTCCCTCGACAGATTCATTGATTTACAAGACATACGAAAAAGACACTCAGTAGTATTAAATAAAACAGAGTTGTACACTTAATACAAAGGGCCACCACTAATATTAATGTTTACTTCTTTTAAAATGATCTGTTAAGTAAAAGTATTTAACTTTTATTTTAAACATAATTAAACATAATTGCATCATGTTTAAACTTAACTATTTTTTAAAAATATCAAAACATGTAAAACTAAAAAAATAAGGCAATTAAAAAGTGTAATAAAAACTAAAAGTTTAAAATTACACAGTTTACATTTATTTTGAAACTACTCGTATAATAATGGATGTTCTGTGTTAAACACAAGGGTTATGAGGGTAATAATTAAACAAAAAAAGTTAAAAAAAACATAAAGGTTTTAATTAAAATAAAGGGGATTGTAACAAAGAAATATAAAACGGTGAACTGATTATTTTTGAAACATTTGACAAAATATTTAATTAACTTTTAAAAGCCAAAAGTAAAAAGAAAATAAATAAATGGTATTAACTTTAAGGCCCTAATCATGTACAACGCAGCGCAACGCCAAACAATAACATTGAAAGCACAAACAATTTCATAAATATTTTGTAATTTTGTTGTTGCTTTCAATAGAAATTCATGTACCGTTTTAAAATTTTCAACGACACAAGCAATGGAGCGTTTCAAATTTTAAGACGCAATGTGAATTTCTGTAGAAAGCAACAACAAAATTACAAAATATTTATGAAATTGTTTGTGCTTACAATGTTATTCTTTGGCGTTGCGTTAGTTCTGTGGCGTTGCGCTGCGTTGTATATGATTAGGGCCTAAAGAGATTTATAGAAAATTATATTTTCCTTCCATTTCTACCTTTTTCTTAATTCACTAACTAGTGTGGCATCACTGCTTGTCGAAAATAAGTTTGGCATCTCTCCCTATTTGTGTCTGTTGTTGTTTACATTTACAAAAACCGCAATAATTTAATCATGGTGCATTTTATGTACACTGACAACCAGTCACCATCCACGTATAACTGATATTGTCATTTAAATAGCGGGCGGGCGGCATTACATAAAAAAAATTTTATTATTTAAAATTTTTGTTATAATTTTTTTTTCTTTTATTACAAAAATATTATTGAAGAAGTGAAAAAATCAAATTCATTCATATTATTTATTCTTAATGTATACATTCAAATCATTCATTGATTTCGAGTTTCTGTTTCCTCTTTTTGTTGTTAATGCTTTAAAGTTGGTGGTGGTGCCACTTTCAAGTAACACAACACACACCCACTTGAATTTTTTCTTCTATTGTTTGGATTTTGTGCATTTCAACTAGAGAAATGTTTTTTTTTTAATTTATGGGGTATAAAATTATAACAAATCATTTCAAGTGTAAAGAAAGGAAAGAATAAAAAATCACATCACAATTAAATTCATATAATTTATGCAAATCCAAAATTTTAAATAATAGAGATATAAGATATTTTTTGTTAAGTAAATTAAGGGATTTTTTTTACAAGCAATTACATATGGGCATTTCCACTGGAAAGGTTTCTTCTTGTCGCTTTACGTCAGCAAGCAATTAAAATTGTTTTTCAAAGAAAAATTTTATATCCTGCTAATACATATTCACCCCCTATCGTGAATAATATCCCTCGTAATTTATCCCCCTTTTCACGTTCTGCAATCATTTTTACAAAATTTAGTTTAAGGGCAAGATCCGGGAGGCTACATTCTATTGCGATGCGAATGCAATTTCGTAACGAAAGTTTTTGGAAAATGAAGCAACAGTAGCAATTAAAATAAAAGATGGCCCAGATTGACTGAAATGAAATGTCAAAATATGTAAAATAAATTAAAAAGGGAAATAAAGGCTGACTTCATAAACGCAGTATTGCAATTAGAGTTTGTTCCCGGGATTTCTCGTCCCGGGAATTCCCGGGATTTTCAGCTGTTTTCAATTCCCGCTTTCCCGGGAATTTATTGCGGGATTCCCGGGAAATTTTGAAGAAAATCTTTTTTTAAAACTTTAGTAAATTTATGTCAGACTGGTGTCTTTATTTGTTTTATCCAACTTATTTTCACCACAATATTTTAATTTTCTACAGTTTAAGGCTTTTAAACTAATTTTTGAGAATGGGCTTTATATTGGGCCTATGATAAATTATAGACCTATTATCACAAAATTTTATTTCTTGTCCAAGCAAATTGAAGTGTAAATTTTACAACATTATTATAAAGCTTTGCGGTTAAGGACGTAGTAAATTGTTTTCCGAGATTGTGTTTCATATTCGGCATTTCAAGTGATTTTGAGTCTTATAAAAGTAGAAAGTAGAAATTTGTGTGCATTTCGCCACAAATTTATGTTAGTTTTAGTTGAGTTTTTAGGGAGGTAGTTCCACATTTGGGTGCATAACTCTTTTCTAACTGAAGCGATTCTGCTGGAATTCAATCCCAAACAGCCTAGAAGATCTAGAAACAACACTTAAAAGGCAAAATCGGCTTTGAATTAATAAAGGACTAATAATAAAAATACTTTATGGGATCTTAATATCACATGGAATGAAAAACTTAGTATACCTTCATACACCACTGCTGATTAAGTGCTATAAAATTGTAAAAAAAATATGTTATTAAATATATGTAGTAAATAAAATTTCTCCTTTCTGCTGAATTTGTTAAACGGTAAAATTGTTTCAGAATTCCTACTTCGTAATGTTGAGCTTTTAGTTCCTAATCACCCTTCCAGAATTTTTATTCGCGTAAGACTGATACTTTCATTCTTATTATGCAAATAAGCTCTGAACTTAACAATGTTTATATGTATATTGATTTATATTATCCTATTGGCATCAATATAACCTCTTAAGTGTCTTAAAATAATTTTAATATTAAATTTTTTACGTTCTTGTTATATAATCGATACTAGATTTAATTCTTTTAAACGTAATAGCCAATAAGAAATATTAGTTTCATTGGAGAAATAATTAAACAAATATATACAAAATTTTGGGCGGGACTCCCGGGATCCCGGGAATTGGATTTTTATTTCCCGCTTTCCCGGGAATCCAAAAAGTGCGGGAATAAAAAAACTCTAATTGCAATGCAACAATAAAACGAATTGCTTCATAAACTTCAAAACTTTTCATCAAAAGTTAATTTCGGGAAAACAAAATTTATTATAAATTAACTCATTTATTAATGACGTGCTAAACTCCCAATTTTTATTTTTGATAAAGACACTGAAATTTATTGTTGTAGGAAAGCTAGTTTCTATGCGCAGTAGACAAGGCCTTGAGGCCATTATTGCATGATAATAGTTTTTACTGCATAATGGTGGCGAAATTTGTGCATTGTTTTTATTTGTGAAGCCTTGTCAAAGCATTTGTTTTTAGTGAGGCTTTGCAATACTGCGTTTAAGAATTCAGCCAAAATAAATAGTGATGTTGAAATAAAAAGATGCGAAAGAGAAATGCGCAAACGCATTACCAATTACTAGACTTACTACCATTTTGTTTCGCATCGCAATAGATAGCACTGTTGGGATCTGACAATCAGGTCTGGCGTTTTTGGTTATTTCTAACCAAAATTGGTTATTTTTTTTCTCAATGTGGAGATGTGAATATTTTTTCATTTTGGTTACTTTTTTTTTTAAAAGAATAATACGTATGAATATGTTTTTCTTGATACACTTGCAATTTACGTTTTTAAAATTTTAACGTTTTTATTTACATGGGGGGGTTATCGCGAATTTCGATTTGAAGGATATTATTTACGACTTCGAATAATGTGTACTATGCACTACGATTTTTCATTTTTTGTTTCAAATGAACAGAAGTTTTTATAATTTATCGAAAACAAAAAATTCCTGTCAAAACAGCTACCGGAAATTTTTGTTAAGAAAAAATTGCCAAATGAAATCTTTATATTAGAAACGGCCATGTTCTGAAATTTAAAGAAAATGATGTTTAATTGATGGAGATTTTCAATTAATTTTTTGTTAATGAGCGTAGTTTTTCCTGGTTTTAATAGTAGTAAAGATAAGTGGTACTCAAAGTAGAAATTGCATAATATAACGCGGCATCGATTTCAGAACATGACTAAAAAAGTACACAAAGGAAGTTTTAGTGTTCCTTAAATCTTAAATATATGTATGTAAAATGTTCCCGGTTTGGCCACAGTGGGGTAAGCATCCCTCAGAGAACCACTGAAATACCCTACAACATAAAAAATCAACAAAAAACAGCCAATTCGTAAATATCATTAAAATAAACTTATGGGAACAATTAATTGGAAACATTATCGATAAAATAAGGTATAAATCACCCTTGTGGGTCTCCCAGTTTGGCCACAAATTCTCAGAGAATCACAGTTTAGTTTATCCATACCCTGCACATATTGGTTTCACTTTTGGTGTATTTTGTTTACATTATTTCCAGATTTGCAGTAGCATATTTTAATATATTGAAATACACATAGGAAATTTAAAGATTTTTGAAAAATAAATTTTTATCCCAATTTAAGTCTATAATTTTAGAATTTATGGAATTTACTGTTAGAAAAGGCCGTGAATTTAAGAAGTTATAGAATTTACTTTTTATTACCTGTCGGTATGTATATTAATATAATGTTCTTTAGATAATGATTTGGCAATATTTTTAATATATAAAAAAACCTTTGGCTGTCAGTGATATACTTTTTGCCTATTGAATGTACGTTCTGAAGTAGGAATTTGTTTATATTCGCCATACAATGATTCACAAAATATTTCAAATAGAACAATATTGCAACAGTAATAATAACAATTATAAATTCAAAATACAATTTACAAAGAAGAGAAAAAGTTATATCCGTTTTTATAATATTTTAGATATATGTAAATTAGAAAATATTAAAAAAAAAAAAAAAAGCATTTCGCATATCGCCAACAGTTTCAAATATCACCAAAATAATCAACATATCGCCACGCGTAAGTTTCCATCGCCAAAAGGATTAGAATCGTCACATTTTACAGTCCTGCCACTGACAGTTAAAAAGCGGAAAACAATTTATAACTGTGAACTAAAAATTGACGGGTCTAACTCTTATAAGATTTTTTTTTTTTTTTTTCTCAGTATTTATTTATTGAATCTTCATATACTAAATATGAACTAACAATAATTAATCAAATCTTAACCTAATATTTGATTTATGTCCTGCCAGTGCCGGACAAAAAAGATTTCGTCATCACGGTTTCTGTTCACATATGTAGGTGTTTACCGCTCATCTGATTGGGTGAGTGCTGCAGTGTCTCTTCTTCTTAATCGAGTGTGGCCGCCATAATTTAAAATATTTCGTGCTAATGGGTTTGGGTGCAGTTCCAGCCTTTTTAAATATTTTACTGCATATTTCGTTATCATAGTTTTTACTAATGGCACATTGAGATCCTTGTGGATATTTGAGTTTTTGACGTACCAGGGGGCGGCCGTGATTATTCGAAGAAGTTTATTTTGGCGCCTTTGAATTTTTTCGATGTTAGAAGCCGAGGCAGTGCCCCATAACTGAATACCGTAGCACCAAATTGGCTTTAAGATAGAGTTGTAAAGTAGAAGTTTGCAATCGAGGCTGAGAACAGAATTTCTTCCAATAAGCCAATTTATTTGAATTGCTTTTAGTTTCATTTGAGTTAATTTAGCTTCTATATGCCATTTCCACGTTAAACGCCGATCTAGATGTATACCGAGGTATTTTACATGCGAGTGTTGGGGTATTATTTGATTATTGATTTTAATAGGGGGGCATGTTTCCCGACGCAATGTGAATGTTATATGTGCGCATTTTTGCTCATTGATCTTTATCCTCCATTGTTTTAACCACCTTTCCAGTTCAAATATGTGATCCTGTAAGTAACGAGATGCTTCTTGACAATTTGCGTGTACGCTTAGAAAAGCTGTATCGTCCGCAAATGTTGAGGTATGGGTGTAGCTGTTTGTTGGCAAGTCCGATGTATAAATTAAGTATAATAGAGGGCCCAGGATGCTGCCTTGTGGGACTCCGGCGTTAATTGGCTGAGGAGAACTTAAAAAATCGCCTTCTTTAATAATAAAATGACGCCCGACTAAGTAGCTTTCTAACAGCTTGTGTATGTTTGCTGGTAAGTTTTGCTGCAACTTCAGTAGTAAACCTTCATGCCAGACTTTATCAAAAGCTTGAGACACATCGATGAAGAGTGCAGAGCAATATTTTTTTTCTTCAAAGGCTTTTCTTATGACATTTACTATTCGATGAGTTTGTTCAATTGTGCTGTGTTTTCTTCTAAAACCGAATTGATGATTGGGAATACATCTGTTTTCATTTAAAATCGGCGTTAATTTTGACACTAGTAGTTTCTCAAATAGCTTTGATATATTCGACAATAGGCTTATAGGTCTATATGACTCAACTTTTGTGGGATCCTTTCCTGGTTTAGGTATCATGGTAACTAAAGATACTTTCCACTCTTGTGGGTAGTATTCAAGGCGTAAAATAGCATTAAAAATTAGTAGAATAATTTTCTTTGCTATGCGGGGTAGCTCCAAAAGCATTTTGTTACTGATGTTATCAAAACCAGGGGCTTTCTTGGGG
The DNA here is from genome assembly GCA_943735925.1 of Pollenia amentaria. Taxonomy (NCBI): domain Eukaryota; kingdom Metazoa; phylum Arthropoda; class Insecta; order Diptera; family Polleniidae; genus Pollenia; species Pollenia amentaria. The sequence continues at coordinate 200,503,412 of OX031009.1, read as the reverse complement.
TTTAAATCATGAATAGCCTTTTCGATTTCTCTTATCTCAAATCTTAGTGGAACAGCTGATCTAACAACAACAGGTGGTAACTCGACCGCAGTATCGAAAGATGTATGAGGGGTAAATACGGTTTTCAAATGATTAACAAAAATATTTCCTTTTTCTATATCATTTCGTGCCCAACTTCCATTTAAGTTTCTTAATGGCGGTTTAGTGATAACTGGTCTTTTTAGATTTCTAGCTGCACGCCATAATGAGTAGTCAGATTGAGGAGTTGCATCAAGTTCCTTAAGATATTTTTCCAGAGAAGCCGTTTTTTGAGACTGCAGTAAGATTCTTAGCCTTTTTGTGCACTCTTTTAGTAAATTTTTAAGTTGAGGGGATCTGTGCAATTGCCACTCCCTTCGAGCTCTCCTTATAAGATAAAAATATTTTATATTATTATAAATTATTCGACCATCCATTATATTATTTCCAATTCCTATTTATTCAAGCTTATGGTCCAGTTTTTATTTTATAAAAAATAAATCTTTATTTTTCTATCGAATTTTCGTAACTCCGTTGTGTTACGTCTTCAGGATTGAAAATTTTTTAAAAACAATTATATAAAAAACAAATTAACAAAATGTCTTGAAAAAAAAAGAAAAAAAAAATATTGACCACATTTGAAAAAATTCTTATGCTAACAAAATATTTAAACATAATCTATTACAGTTTTGAAAATTTTATTTAGTTTCCGTTTCTATGTTTATTAACTAAATGTCTATAACTATGGGCTACACTATCTGTATCTGTCTTATAATTTATTCGGAACCTTTATTATTTGAAGCATTTCTAACATATAACGTTTCTTGTAATTACTCTCTGTGTTTAAAATTGTTACATTCTCAAAATCTGGATAATGATTTAAACTAGCGCAGTGGGTTGCTAATGCTGTTTTTTGTAATGTAATATTGTGTTTATATTTCTGATCTGATTTATGTCCAGCAATTCTCGATTTTAGTTTATTTTTTGTTGTTCCCACATATAACTTATCACATTGTCCATTATTATTTCCCCTACAAGGTTTTCTATAAACTACATTTGACCTATCTAACTTTTGTATGTTATCCTTAGTTCTTGTAAATAATCTGCCTAATGTATTATATGACATATGTGCCACTTTATAAATATTAGTATTATAGATGTTAGAGTTTTCCAACCATTCCGACATTTTCGGTATATAAGTCAACGATTTATAAATCTTCGGTTCATTCAAAGAACCTTTATTATTTCCATTTTTGTTTATGTATAAAAATTAAATTTCTTGATTTATTTTCTTAATTTATAATTTTTATTTTCCTGTTAAGTGCAAACAACATTTGTCTTACGATGCAACTTGAAATAAATTTTAATGTTTTTCTCAATTAACATAAGGCGTTTCCAATTTGGTTATATTTTTTCACATTTGGTAACTTTTTCAAAAATTTTGGTTGTAAAAATTTCATTAGTCGTAACAGCACTGCTTACAATTCTTAAATTGTTCCGTCTCAATGGCAAAACTGTACAAAATTGACATAAATTGTACCAAAATTTCGCTATAAATTAAAGAAAAAACGTACATAGTAATTCATAACACTTTTTTATTCAATAAAAACAAAAGAAGTATAGTAGGTCAAGCTCGACCATTTAATAAATGGGTCCTATGGATAATTTTGGACCTACCATCACAACATTTTCATAACATAGAATCTTTGGTAAAAGTTATTGTAGCCAATTTTTATGTCAATACCAATATTTATAAGGAAGTCATACTAAAAAGTGCGTCTAGGAACAATGTTTTTAAGTGTAACACACATCAGCACAAACGAATAATACCCTCTCCACTATTGTGATGTGGGGGCAGACAAAAGTGTCGACAGTGTCAACAAAACAATTGACAGAAGTGGCGATTTGGCACCAGGCTTCCTGCAGGGATACGAGTATACTTATGTATGTATGTACTTAATATTTTAGTTATGCACACAAATTAGCAATAATGCAATTTGTAGTAGTTCTGGTCAGGGCTTGAGATATGGTAGTAAACATTTTATTATTGAAAAGAAAAGATAAAACTTCGTAGGCAATTTTTTTAATTGTACCAAAAAAGGATGAATTGTACCAGTGTACTAATAAAGTTTCGATTCTACCAAATGTGATACAATTGTACCATTGCCCGCACGGGAGATTCATGATGGCATTTTGCCTTTCGAGGTGAATAAATATTTCATGGGAACAGCAATTCCACTTGTTATTCACGCTAGGGATGATTATAAATGTGAAAGCTTGTATGTTTGTGGCGTAATCACGCGAAAACCGCTTTTGATATGGATAAAATTTGGTAGACGGACAGGATACTTATTAAGAAAAAAAATTTTACTTTTCTCTATTTGATTAATTTGGTATACAGATTACATACGGTCCAGATTCAAATATATAAAAATATAAAGGTGTAAAAACGAAGTAATTTTGCCATTTTTCCACTTTTCGATAAATTTGGTATACATACAGATTATAGCCTACATCAACATACAGTTTCTGGGGACATACAATTAGGGAAAGCTGTATATTTTGGTACTATATAACCTTTGGTACTTTTTCTCTTTTCGATAAATTTGGTTTAGAGATAGCGCATGCTCCAGATTAAAATATAGGGTATTTTTTAAAAGGTAAAAACGAAAAAAAATTGGGACTTGGTACTTTTTCTCTTTTTGATTTATTTGGTATACATATTCCATATGTCCTAGTGGCCGGAGTATATTTAGATACCCCCTGCTTTTCCCATGGACAGCTGTATGTCGGTTGCTCAAAAGTGTCAAGTGCTCAAAACTTTAATGCGTTGACGGAATAATTTAAATCGTACAATGTTGCTTACACAGAAAAAAAGTGTTTTATCAATTAAAAAAAATGGTTTGAAAAGTATTTAAATGTAATTAATGTGATAATTGAATCAATTAAAAATTTAATTTTGATTTAATTAACATATTAGTTGTTTTGAAATAAATTTTTAATTACAATTTTAATTAAATAACAAAAAATCTTAATTGACTTTTTTCGTTTTAAATAAAATAATTTACATTTGTAGAATTGTTGTTGGGAATTGTGAATAGTTAATAAAATAAATTAACACATTGTTTGAAATGGCAAAGTTTTTTTTGATCATTTTTTAATTAAAATTAAAAATATCATTTATTTAAAAAAAATATTCACAATTGTACAATTTTTAGTAATCAATATAATAATTTTGGTAATAGGTGCAAAATCAACAAATTGTTTGCTTGATATTATGAATTTGGTATAAATTTGGTGATTGGAGAAATTTTTTCTATGTATAGAAATATTTTAACATTAAATAGTTATAAATATTTTCAAAATATTACTAATAAATATTTCAATTAATGCTAAATATTAATATAAATAAATCTGTATGTAAAAAATTGTAATATTATAAATTTGTTGTCAAGTTATTTGTATTTCTGTTATTATATTGTTATGTATTTACTCTAAAACAAAAGATGTTTCTGAACTTATATTTGTACTTATTAGAGTACATCTATTAATGTCTATTTATATATTTCTTCAAAATTGCTTATTATCTAAGGACTAGCTTAACCCGGTGCGCTTTGCTACCCCCATCGAAATAAAATTGGTAAGATTTTTTTAAAAAGTAAAGCATATTGGACTAAATTTTAATGATTTTACAGTAACCGTTCAACAGATGATATAGAGAAATTTCAAGTGTCTTCGTGTGGGAGGTGCCATGCCTACTTTTTCCATTAAAACTACCTTTTGAAATATGTTGTGGATTAATGTCTAAGCTATTTGTACAAAATTGGAATACTTTCACTATTACAGTACTTCAAATACGTAGAAATCTTTATTGCAATTGTGTGGGAGGTGCCACGCCCGCTTGTCTAATCCAGCCGTCTTTTTGGCAGATGTCGTGTATTGATAACGAAGTTATTTGTTTCATATTGGAAAACGCTTATTGTAACCGTCCTCCAGATATAAGGTTATTCATAAAAAAATATATATATTGTATGGTTGTTGCCACGCCTTCTTGATTAAAATATATTAATAGCCTATGTTAAGCGCCGAGTAATCAGAAAATTACTGTGAAACTTTCAGGAAAATCGGTTAAGTAGTTTAGGAGTCTGTAGAGAATAAACAAACATACGCTTTTTCATTTATATATTAGATTTTTATTTTTAAAGGTGTAGTTTACCATAAGAGTGGGTCCTACAAAGCTTGAAAACTTTTGTCTTCAGATATGAAGTATTTAATATTTTCGTCCTATGGAGGGTATTGCTCCTCCTTCGTCTACCCCACCCAGTTTTATTTTAGAATATATAGCTTACCATAATAGTGGATTTAACCACATTTGAAGACTCTCGCTGTAATAGTTTTTCAGTTACGCGATATTAAATGTATGCTTCCTATGGGGGGTATTACTCGCCCTGCGCCTACCCCCTTTATTTATATTTTTAAAGGAGTAGTTTTCCATAAGAGTGACTAATACCAAGTTTGGACATTCTCGCTATAACAGTTCTTACGATATGCGATATTAAACATTGGCGTCCTATGGGGGGTAGCATTTCCCCTGCAGCTATCTTACCTACATACGTGAAACAGTATCAAAGATAAGAGGATTATTAATTTTGAGTTGATTAGGCGTGCCACCGCCCTTTTGTACAACCAGAACTTTACATAGCCTAGGGCTCATTAATTCATAACAACAGCCTACTGTGAGAATTTGATGACGATCGGTTCAGTAGTTAATTAGATATAATTGACATAAAGGGGCGTGGCCCCTCCCACTTGTTTCATGCAACGTATTTCTATTCATAACATAACCATATATACCAAATATCATCATCCTACGCCAAATAGTGGCTAAGATATAAGGATTTTAAGTTTTGGGTTTGTATGTGCGTGGCACCGCCCCTTTTTCCAACCACATCTTTATATAGCTCAAAGTTCAGTAACTCAAGGCAGTCGCCTACTGTGGAAATTTGATGATGATCGGTTCAGTAGTTTATTAGATATGGTGGTTTTTACTTTTTCTATAAAGGGGCGTGCCTAAGATATAACGATTTAAAATTTTGGGTTGTATGGGCGTGGCATCGCCCCTTAATGTCTCTTCTAGGGTCACAGTTATATTCTGTGAAAATTTCAAGATGATCGGTCATATTATCTACTTTTTTGTATTTGGTGTAGAACGCAACTAGCTCCATCCACATTTATTTAAAGAAAGGAAACATTTTAAAATCATGGACCTAAAATTGCAGCTTAATTAGTTGCTTGCTGACGTAGCGTGGCTAAAAGTATATTTTTCTGTGGAAATGCCCATATGTATAAAAACAATTTTTATAAATCTCAAAGAAGTGTCATATTTATTTTACGAGTATGTATGTGTTAATTAAGGCATTTCAAAAAAATGGTATAAGAAGACACTAAAATTTTAAATAAATCAAAACACAATAAAATATATTCATTCACAGTATTGGCTATAAAAATAACATGCTGTCTTATGAATGCTATAAATCAAAATGTTTATAAAAGCTTTATACTAATTTTTTCTTTTGTTTTATTTTCTTTTCAGGTAATTATTAAAACTTCATTTAATATGTTGATTTCTATTTGTATGTAAGTACTTTATTCACATCATTTTGGGTAATCACAACAGACTCTCAGAATTTATATTTCATTCCATAAAATGTAAATATTGCATTTCAAACATTTATTTACATTTTTAGTTGTGTTTAAAATTTATTTAGAATTTTCAAAAAAGTTTGTTAAAATTTAGAATTCTTATCAAAAACAAAAATGCTCAAAAATAAGACAAACTTATCATCCTTTACTTACATCATGCTTTTTTAAATGTACATATCAGTGTTTTTATGTAAAAACAAAAAATCTTGTATTAAATGGTAACAAATTAATTCGCTTAAACAAATATCTTCTAAAAAACCCCCAATATATTTATGTCAATTAAGACAATCCATTAGAAACATTTAATTGGTTTTGAATTGTGGTTTAACTTTATTTTTTTTTTTAAATGTGTATCACTTTATTTTGGAAAGGACAACAATGAACAAAAAATTAATGTGTATCCTTTAGAAGCAGACATCAAACATTAGCCATTCGCAATCCTTTTAAATGGCAAATATTTGTATTAAGCTTCTTTTTTTTGTGTGTGTTTTTGTCGTCTCTTTTTCGTTTGCCATTTCATTCACTATATCAAACGGTGTTGCCAATTTTTAAAAAAACCAAAAAAAATTTAGTTATGTGCCAATGTTTGGAACACCTGAGAATCGGAAGAGCCAATTTGGTTAAATTGAAAGAGTGTAATAAAAAACTCCAACTCAGGTCATTAGAATAGTTTTGTTGTATTAGTAGTAGTAATATGCATGTTATTCCTCGAGTTCGCCAGAGGGTCTCAGTCTTCGTTTCGTTCGTTTAACAAACTATTATGAATACAGTATTTTTCGTTTAGCTGCACATTTAAGTTGGCACAAAAATTCGTGCAGTTACGCAAAATATTCTGTTACGCAGAATTCACTTACCTGTATTAATGTGCTCTTATGTAAATTTTTTTTTTTTAATTCAAAATTAGATTTAGGCATTCTTTTACTTCTACTTATATAAAACTTAATTTGAACAAATTTGTTTGGTGATAAAAAGGTTTTTATAAGAAGAAAAATTTAAGCGGCATCTGTCTGGTAATGTGACAAGACTATTCTTTATAAAACTAACACCGTCAAAGTATCGTTCTACTAAATTAATAAAGGCACATACATCTCGTCATTGCCACATCCGTGGTTTTATCAACAATCAAAGAAAATGTTTGTTTTGTCGAATTAGTTGATCGAACGAATTTTCATTTGGTATTATGGCACACATTCGATAAAAAAGTACTATTGTGATTTAGTTTATTCACATTAGTACATTTTATATCAGCTGTCACTTTAAATAAAAAAAATTTTTGTTAACAAATTTAAAAAATTAAAAAATCAAGATGAACGCTTACTGGCACTGGCCTGTAGCCTGAACTTTTGTAAAAATTCCTTTTGCCTACAAAGGATTTTGTTCCATAAGGGAAACAAGCTTTTCCAACTGCTGCTTACTACTGTCGACTTTAGACTTGCATAAAGTAACCAAAAATAATTAAGAATGTGGAATTTGCAGACCAAAACTAATAAATTAACAAAAACTTACATTTTAAACAATTTTTTTTTAATCATTTACACCGTCGAAAGCAAATTTGTTTTCGTTGAAAAATTCGATGCACAACGAAATTTTCGACAGAGCTGCCAACTCATAATACCAAATTAACATTCGATAGTCGATGTTCGATAGCCAGCGAAAATCGTTTATCGAATGTAACTCATACTAGGGGCCTTAAAATATCCAAATTTTCTTAAATTGGTTTTTTCTAGCACCAATTTTTTAATGTGACTTATTTTAACAGTTCTTGTGAGAAACTTTTCGCAAAATATGGTTACAAAAACACTTTCTCACAGCCTCCCAATAATCGGTGGAAAATTATTTAAATGACAAAAAATACTCGCAAATAAACACTTGTGTGAGAAAAACTATTTTTTGTTTCATTTTACACTGTTTTTGTTCTAATTCACTCGTTTAATGGGGAACATTTTACGATGCGAGAAATACAGAAACGGGCTACAGAAGGTACAAAAAAGTATCTCTTAATTTAAGAAAAAGTATCAAAAAAAGTGGCAAGAATTTCAAAAAGTATCAAATTTGGGTGCATTTTGTAAAAGTAGCAAAATAGTAGTCGAAAAAGTGGGGAATTGCTACTTTACTAGCACCAACGGAAACGATGGTGTGCACGTCCAGCTAAGAATTGAAAGAATCAATTTATGTATTATTCTGTTTGATTTTTTGCTCTGCTTTTGAATGTGTTATTGCTCTCAGTTGTTATGGAACAAATAAGCATTGAAAATTAAATTATTTGTTCAAAAATCTCTATAAAAAATATCAAACCAGAAGTATCGCCGATATATCGGTATTGGTTAAATCCCTAGTGAAAATGCATCATATTTTGCACAATTTCTCTAGGCAACACTGATTCAACTATTTTTTCGAAGCTTGGAAATAATTTAGTTTTTTTCCATTAAAATAGTTGGCATCATTCTTTTAAAATGAATGGAAAGAATGACGTCTTTTAACCCTTTCTCTCTCTCTCTCTCTCTCCCTCTCTTTCTTTCATATTATCTGAAAGGATGTGTTTTAACATGGAATTTGTGTTATTGACATTTAACTTAAATCAGTAATGAATGGGTTGCAACAAATACTACAGATATAATTTGAAGCAACGATGTTTTTTTTTTTTAAAAAATGGCTAGAGCCATAGAAAAAATGTAACTCTTACTTTTTATGACTGTTTTGCTTTTGCTGTTTTTGTTATTATTATAAATGGTCGTGTGTACATTTTTTATGTTTATTTTGCTTTCAAACTTAATTTTTTGGCATTGGGCCAACAACCAAACAAATATGTATTCAAAATGTATATAATACTCGTATTGACCACTACCGCCTGCCATTATTGCGGGCATAAAGACAGACAACTCCATAGAAGCCCAAAGAGTCTGGCATAATATTTACGTGCCTTTTACGTTTCTTTTCTCTTTCATTGTATAAACTTTTTGTTTTCTCTAGTTCTAGACTGTAAAATAGTAAAAAAAAAAAAAAAAAAAAAACCAAAATTTTTTCTCAACTACTGCCATTTCTCCATTTTCGTAGCTCGTGTGAGCTGTTTCAGAAAATGGTTATGATACGAATGTGTCTATAACCCAAGAATGGCAATATCACTTCCGCTTTAATGGTAAAATGTAATGAAAATTGTATAAATTAAGAGGAAGAAAAAAGTTTTTGAATTAAACTATAGAGCTGTTGATAGAAATTTTAAACATAAATATTTATGTATTGAATATTCTTATTGTTCTCGATGTGTTTTCGATAATTGTCGTTCTGTGCAATGAAACGTATATTCAATAAAGTCTATTTTCTTCTTATTTCAATTTTTTTATATTTAATCAAATCTAGATAAGGCCAAGGTTATTGCACGTCCTAGTACATGCACATACGTTGACAAGTACGTAGCACAAGTACGTCAATAAATATGACCGTATGTTGTTGTCAACATTATTAAAATTGCTTGCAAGCAGCCAACCAACTAACCACCATCTTCTACCAAAAATTTTCTGTCTGCTGATTTTGAGATTTTGTCGTAATAGAAACAATATTTTCAAGGATTCTCAAGTGGTTGCTGTGTAGTGCCATCACATTGCCATGTTAAAGATTTAAGTTCTTTGGCAAGAAATATTTTACAATACTAGGAAAGCATTTTTAGGTTTCTAAGTAATTTAAAAAAAATTTGGATGGACTTTTTACTCGTAAATAAAATTTTTGACATTTAATTTTCTTATATTTTTATGAATTTGCAACAAAGAAGACATAAAATGAGTTCTAACCAAATGAAAACTTTATTAGGGGCTATTGAAGAAATTAATTGACTATAATGAATTAATTTAATGTAAAAAATTGCATCTTAAAGTTTCTTTAAGATAATGCTCACTACATTTTCATACCCTTTACCACAGATGGAAATGATATATTAAAGTTCATTTTTTATAACCCTAACCGAAGGTAAAAGGGCATATATAAGTTTATCATTCCGTTTGTAATTTCTACAATATTGATGTTAGACCCTAAACTTTATATATTCTGGGCCCTTATGAGTAGCGAAGTTAATTTAACGATGTCCGTCGCTCCATGTGTATGTTGCAATGTGGTTTTCGAAGACCCCAGAAGTGATCGGGACTAGGTTGTTATACATTTATGTCACATATACTCCCTTAAAATTTGCTATTTAAATTCATCCAGATCGGTCCATAAATGACTGAGATATTAGATAAAAACCAATAATTGCTGTTTTTTATTTCTAATTTCTGTATATCTGGAGAATGGCAAGATCCAAAGCTTTCAAATCAGGTTATCAGGTTAATCATGGTTATCAATACACAACCTCTCTAAAATTGGCGGAATTGGAGACGTACAAAGACAAACCTTTCTGTATATCTGGAGAACGAAAAGAGCTAAAGTTTCCAAATTAGGTAAAAACATCTTGGCAATCAATATACAGCATCCCACCAAATATGGGAGGGATTGGTGAATTTGGCGGGGCACATCCCGTACAAAGACTACAGATTTCTGTTCATCTAGAAAACGGCAAGATTCAAAGTGTCCAAATTATGTACACGCATCTTGATTATAATACACTATATTCAACAAAATATGACCGGTATTGGAGAAGTAAGCGTGGCACAAAATAGATTGATTTATATCTAAAGAACTGTATTTTTATAACGTTCTACTCTAACCGCACCTTAGCTTCTTCTTGATATGACAGTATTCTCTTAGCCGTGTGGTTAACTAAGTTTTGTAAAGGGACTTGTGCAATTGATTCTGTTACCGTTAACCCTTCAGGGCGGCATTGTTTTTTATATTCTAGAACTTTTTTGTAGCTGGGATAAATATCACAATTGTGTAGTTTGTTCAGTTCCCTCATATATTGTTTTTTTTGTCAGATTATTTTCTAACAAAAAAACTAATGCTTCTTCAGGGGAAACCATTAAAGGATTTTTATTATCAGAAGTGAGATCTTTTCTAATTTTAGTTGGCCTTCCTGGGGAAGAAGAGGCTTTTTTAAAACGAAATTTAAATTTTTTTCTTTATTTGAATGAGCTGCAATTGAAGCAACAACTTGGTGTCATTTCCCTGTTCCACCGAAACAGCGGATGCAAGTTTTCGTTTTTGACGCTCACTTCCTTCATTATAACCAACAGTAGGACGACCTTTTTTAGTTGGGACATTATTATTTATTAATTTAAGCTTAGTTTCACATGATAACCATTTTTTTCCAATTTAGACCAGTTTCTGAAGTTTGCGGTCCATTTCTGGTTGGCAAATGCACAGAAATTATTCAGTTTCTTCTTAATTGGTATCATATAGTTCTCATTAGCATCTCTCTGAAATTTACTGCAGATGCAGTTGACAACAGCGGTCACACTTCGATTATTTTCTAACTAAAATTTAACAATATCAACATTTTTTATTTTCAGGCAATCTAATTATTATCTTAGAAGGCTGCAAACGGCCGCAGTCAATTTTTTAAACACATAAACTAGACATGAACACCTTTCTTTCAATACCAATGGTTTTCACAATACGTTCCAATAAACAATCTTCTACTCCAAAAAACGTAAAAATTCTTACACAAAAAAGACGTCACAATTTAACAGCTACAAATTAAGTAACACAACAATATTTGTTTACACATTTTTTTTAAATCTAATTTCTCATACCTTTACTAATATTTTCCATTTTATAATAGTTTATCAAGTTTGACTAACATTGCTTATTTGTTCCTTTTCTTTGCTTACTTCTCAAGTGAAAAATATATGAAAATAAACTAAACAAAAAAATCTGACAGCTTCCCGTTAAATGAAGGGTTGCCAAATGGTTAACATTTTTAAATAATAAAATACCATCGTTACTTTTTGAAAATTGTTATGTACAAAAAGGGACTTTTTGCCTCAAAAACCATTCGGGGAGCCCATAGTGCATAGTGAAGGATATAAGATTCGGTATAGCCGAATATAGTAGCACTCGTACATGTTTGATATAAGTTTGTCACTCAATTTGTAATGTTAAAAATATTGATTTTAGACCCTATAAAGTATATATATTCTGGATCATTATGAGAAGCGGAGTTGATTTAACGATGTCCGTCTGTCCGTTCTTCAGCTTGTCTGTCTGTGTGTATGTTGAAATGTGGTTTCCAATGGCTCCATATATGAAAGGGACTAGGTTGTTATATATTTATATCACGTAAAGTCCGGAATAGTTTGCTATTGAAATTTAGCCAGATCGTTCCACAATTGGCTTAGAAATCAGCAAAAGACCACGACTGCATTTTTTGCCCAAAAACCTTTAGTTTTTTTTAATCTTTTTATAATTAATTAACTTGATTTTTAAACATTTTAAAAATTAAAAAAAAAAATTAATAGAACACTGGAAGTGAAAATCAACCAACTCGATCTATAAATGTCCATTTTCTTGCAACAATCATGGTCTGTATACAGTAACATCCACATCTTACGATATAGGAGGACCAAATTTGGCTCAAATATTTCTTAATAGTGGCCTTTCAAAATAATGGTGAATGTAATATAAGATTCGGCAAACCGAATATAGCACTTTTACTTGTTTTTTGTCTTTTTGACTTCATAATGATAGTACAGTAGTATTACAATTCTTCTTTTGGCGATATCCACAATTCAAAGCAATATTCGGTCTCTGCACGTTGCTGAGACAAGCCATACGACAGCGCTCGGAAAAATTAATAGTTTGAAGGAACAAGGTGTAGTTTTAAAACGGATCTGAACCAGGGGTGCCAGACAATTTTGATAAAAAATCGGCATATTTTCAAAAAAAAATCGGCACTATCGGCACTTCAATAAAAGAAAATCGGCAAAATAAAAAGATCCCTTTTAAGAACAATAAAACATATTTTTATTAACACAAAAAATAACAAAACAGAATAATTCAGCAATAACTTACATATAACCCATATAAAACATTAAAATTAATGAAAAAGAATATTTTTATAAGTAAATTGTAGTTGATTAAAAAAAATTTTGTACATTAGGTTAAAATTGTTTTATAGTTGAAAATTTTTTTCAAAATTGTATTTTAAAAACATTTTATAGATACATATTTGAGTTTAACAGTTTAATTAAATCCATTTTAATATAAACATCAAAACAGTTTGCAGTATTAGAATTTAAGTAATCTTTAAAAAAAGGAATTCCTTGCAAGGATTAATTTTTCCAGGAAATATCGAAATCATCATATATATGATTTCTAAAGCACTTTTTTTGTCGGTTGCAAATATCTCCCATACCACCGCATCAAATTTAATGAATGATATCTCATTTTAAAGCTTATTTCTAACACTAATGACGAAAAATAATTAGAAATTGAAAAATTAATATTTTCATTGATAAAAATTATATTTTATATAGAACTGCATGATAATTCTGTTGTCATTATGATTATATGTTTTTGTTCAAGTGTGGTAATACAGGGTCGCTTAATAGTAATGCAGTTCTACATAATATAGTATGTATTAAAATCCATTCTGGCAATACCGCTATTTACTATAATGCCGTTTATTACTAAGTCAGTTATATAATTGCGTACGTTTAAAGATATTTTTGTTTGTATTAAGGATTCGTACGGGCAAAAAGTTAACGATGATCATGTCATTACCTCTAACATTGTATTCAAAGAAGTATTATAAAAGCATTTAAACATATGTATGTATGTATGTAAATATGTATGATATATATTATGATTTCTAATATTTTTATACTTTTAATAAAATGTATTGAAGTTACTAAAATTTCTAATAATTATTTTCATTTTATGTTACAAAAATGACAACTAACGGTGCGAAATATTCGCACGGGTCATCTAGTTTGGTTTTATTACGGTTGACTTGGCTAAAAATTCTTTCAGCATTTGCGGCAGAATGTGGAAGGAGCATAATTTGTTGTACAAACTTTGACAGCACTGAAATTGCATCCGTAGAATCCCCACGTTTTAAGTCTGAATTTGTTTGCCAAAAAGTTTGCAAATTTACTTCAATTCCTTCTAAATCTTCTTAAAAGTTTAAAAATGTGAACTCTCTATATTCAGGGTCTAAAATTTATTTTTCTTTTTCAGAAATAAAGCTGGCGATTTCTTTCAGAATTTCCATAAAAGAAGTATTTTCCTTTTTCATAATTTCGTTAGGGTTAATCATATTGAAAGATTTATAGGATTTTTATTCAAAATCAAAACGTTTTAATATTTGATTTGAAAGTTCTATATAAAAGTTAATACTGTTATTAACAATTTGGTTAATATTGCTTTTGTTGAGTTTTGATAGTAACTCATTAGCCAATAAGCCAAAATACTCCTCATTAAAGTTCAAAAAATCTTTGTGTTCATATATTCCGTTAAGTAAATTTAATTTTTTAATCGTTTTTTATAAAATTAGTTAATATTGTTTTTAAAACACTTTCCATTTGGTTGTATATGTTATGGCAAGTGTTCCAAAGTTACCCAAAATTAATAAATTACACGTTAACAAGCAAAGTTACCGTGGTGTAAGTATTTATCAAAAAATCGGCATTTTTGGAGGAAAAATCGGCAAAATGCCGATAAATCGGCAAATATGGCAGGCCTGATCTGAACATATCTTGTGTGGAGTACTAGTAAATTTCGTACGGTAGATAGACCTAGTAAAGGTTTGAGCACCCCATAAATTCCATCACAAGAAGCTGACGTGACGTAATATACAACACTAGCTTTTTATGAAAATCCGTTTCGTTGTAGAGGCATGGAAACATGGTGACTTTTTTCTTTGTGGTCTTGATGCATTTAAAAAAATATTTATTTATCATTGAATCTACGTTCAGCTTCTACGTTTTTATTTTAATTTCTTATTTCTTTGAAATAAAATAATTTTTAAGGAATTTCTATAAATGACTTCAAATCTAAAAGTTCACCAGGCGTATGCATCACGGGAGATATAGAGCTTTCGAGGACATTAGGGTGGGGCTTAAAATTTACAGATACCAAAAATCGCGGCTGATGAGAAATCAATCTGGTGTAACTGCATTCGGGAACTTATAAATGCCTGCTATTTAAGCAAGGCGCCTGCCAGCGAAATCCTATCAAATTTAAATGATAACCTTTGATATTTTTTTTCTGTTTGGACGAAAAGGTAGACCATATTCACTACACACTCAACTTGGGGCTCTTAAAAAAAAAATGGATTTTTTCTTCATAAATGTATTTTTAACTGTAAAATAATTTTTAAAATGTATTTTTAACAAGGTGGTCTCTTAAATGCTCTTCTCCTGTCCAAACAAGGAGTCGGGGCCCATTTTTTTATTGCTGATTCTTAAAGCAAAAATTATGAGGAATCCAAAAAAAAAATTAGCCGGAAAATTTAGGAGCTTCTGTGGAAAATCGGAAAATTTAATTTTCTTGGGAAAATTTAAAGGTAAATTTCTAAGAAAAATTAGGAAAATTTTATTTTTCAATTAAAGCCTGACCTTTCCAACGAGCTATCACTCGTTGCGATCGCTTTAGTAGTTTTTTTTTTTAAACAACTTTCAATGAGGTCCCTTATGAAGAATTCTTCAATTTTGTCACATGACAGTGGAGAGGGGTCGTCCAAAAGGTGATCGCTTTCATATGGAATTGCTCTATAACATTTTTTTTTTTTTGAGTTTTTAATTATTTGTTTCGTCTCATATACAAAAGGTATGTGTTTAGAAAATATTTTTTCATACAAACAAATTAGTGAACTTTAATGATGAAACAGAACTGGGGCTGAACGTTGTTTTCCATACAATTTGACATAAAATTATGCCAGGGAATGCGGTCGAGAAATAAAATCAATTTTATTTTGAAGACGTTTTTTCTCATGCTCTCACATAGAGACAATTATTCTCCCAACAATGCTACCATACTTTCGTTCAATTTCATACATTTTGTAAACAAAGAAAAAAAGAACAAAAGAAAACGAAAGAAATGAGAGAAAATTGCAGTTACGGTCGACGTTTTAATTATGGGCTTAAAAATTTTTGCCTTAAGTTGAAGACTCAATTCTGTTTCGTCATTTATTTTAAATAACCCAGCTAGCATTTGAGTGATAATTTTTGGTAAAAACAACCTAAATGAGCCTTTTCAGATTACTTGTGAGATAAAAAACTGATGTATCACTTGATCAATTGCAAATAATGATTTCTAAATGTTTTGAATCGCCCTACTTATAGAGCGATTGAAAAAGGATTCACATATGATTCAATCATATGATCAAAAAGGAATCAGCAATTTGTATCACAAATGATTATTTGAGGAGATTCATCGGTATCATTTATTATCAAAAAATTAGCTCATATACGTTTATTTTGCTCTTGAAGCTTATTCCTAAAAGATTAGATTATGATACAAAATGCTAGCTGGGAAGTGTTTGCTGTCAACCGCTTTTTGTTGCACGTATTTTTTATATGTATGTGTTTAGTTACATGTTTTTTCTCATATCTTCTCATATAAATGCAATCTTTTAACAGAATTAACCGAAACAATTAGAAGTACTAAACATTTCACAAATTTAAAACAGGACTCTCATGGCATAATGGAAGATTTTATATGTTTGGAGAAATTCAGGAAAAGGACTGAGAAATAAGATGTATTATGGTTGCTTTTTTTTGCTTAACATCTACGATAAATGAAAGACATTTTTCAAAGTCAAGTTTTATCAAAACTAAAGAAAATCGCTTAAATCCTAAACATTTTTCTAAAATATTATTGCTTAAGGTCCTTAAAGTAGGGGTCCTTAAACTATTAAAAAAACTAATAAAATTATCTTACACTTATTTTTTAATTACTACATAATATTTATATATTAATTAAAAAATATGTTAACATATTTATGAATTATTTTTTGCTTGCTCGTTTTAGTTCAAGAATTGTTATGTTTGTTATGTTATTTTTTTTTTAACTCCAAATAATAAATAACTTATGCATTTTTATTTATTGAAATTACTTAATTTATAAAAAAAAAATCGGTTAACCGATCAATTACAAAACTAACCGATTTTTAACCGATTAAAACAAAACCTCGGTTAATTAATCGAGCGATTAACCGATTAATGCAAAATCTCGATTAAATGAACACTAGGGTGTTTACCAAGCCATATTTAACATATTTTTACCCCATATTCATAAAAAATATTTTAGGCTTATAGAAGGTTTATGAAACGAATTTTCTATGAAAATTTGTTTAATAAACCTTTTATTAAGCAAAAATATTTTTTATTGGTCCCTTTTCTAATATGAATTCTATGAATTTGTTTAACTTATTTCCGGGCGATATGGCAACTTTTTTTACAATTGTGAGTAATTCGACATTATAGCAAGAAAAATATTCGCAATAATATTATAATGAATATTTTTAACCCTTAAAAAGACAATTGGTAATTTAATTAATATTTTTTTTCAATATAAATTATAAAAATTAATTTTTAGAGATACGTTTTTCTTTTTTATAATATGTTATACAATTTTTATTAATTTAAATAAAAAAAACCAAAAAATATTGGATAATAACTTCAAATCAAAAATAAATTTATCTACATAATCCCTTTTCCTGTTTCCATTTATGTTTGAAATTTTTTTTCTATTATCCATTCTCTTTAGAGGTTTAATGCCAAATGAACTCCTTCATTGATTTCTTTATTCTTCCCATAATGAATGACAAATATTTATTGATTTTTTTGTGTCTGCTTTTAATATTTGTTTTACTATCAATCTCTCTTCTCTTTTTTTTTTTTTTTTTTTTGAAATTGTTCAACATATGAATAAAAACTTTTCATTCATGCATCTCAATCCTTTAGACATCTCAGGCAGACAACCAGTCATTGAAAAAAACCACATAAAACTAACAGTCAGTTGTCAACACATTTATAATGGATATTTTTAACCCTTAAAAAGACAATTGGTTTTTTAATTAATATTGTGTTTTTAAAAAACATTATAAATATTAATTTTTATAGATACGTTTTTCCTTTTTATCACTAAACGTAGTTTAAATTTAAAATATTGTTTATAAGGCTTCGTACTGACGGTGGTGAGATATCGATATTTTGATATATCGATATTTGAAGCAAAGCCGCGACTAACGTTGTAAAAGCCACTTTTTGAAAAAACTGTTTTTTTTTTGCAGATAACCGTTAACATTACTCTTTTACACTGTTTGAACATCAAATCACACGAAATTATGCACTTTAACGCCTTCAAAATGCGGCACAAAGAGTCAGCCGGTGGCAGAACGTTGTAAGTTACTTACAAAATGATACAAACGAAATGGATTTGCAGCGTGGAAAAACGCTTGCGTAGTGGAAAAACGTTTTTAATGACATCGCAATTGTGGATATGAAACGTTTTTCTACTAAAAAAAATTTATAAACTGTAATTTAGCATGTAATTTAAAACTCGATTTTCTTGATATTTTGCATAAAAGTTTTTATTGTAATTTTTTTTTTGGATAATCTAAAAAGAAAAATCAAAAAATTGCAAAACTGCCTGTTACCGTTTTTTTGCTCTCCTGAAAAAATTTATTTTGCAACTTACAACGTTATTCGCGGCTGCGCTTCATTTATTGCCCATCCCTAAAGGAAACTGGAACAGCTGATCCGCAACATATACGCTTAAGTAACCGTAAAGAGGATTAAGCTCCAGTTAGCTAAAAGGTACAGTAATGTAACCGTACAGTAAAAAGTAAGAAAAATCTATTTTCTACAGATTTAGATGATACGGTTAAGTTAGATCTTACTGCTAAATTTAATCGTTCTAATTGCTTTACATACAACAAAATGAAGCAGCTGATTTGCAACGTTACTCTTTACTGACAGCTAACTAAAAATTAAACATAAAATATTAGCGGTTGTCACTCTTTGTGTTAAGTATACTCTGTAATATTTACTACGATTTTATACTACAAAGCGTGAGTGTTTTTTTCGTAGTTGAAGTTTTTGGATATTTTAATTCGGCTTGAGTTCATCAAATTTTTTCCTATGTTTTGTAAACTAATGAATCAGCTGATTTTTGTTTTGGTTTGCATAAGTTTGAATGCAAAAGATATCTGTTTTATTTCTACAAGGGTACTTTACTTTAAGGGTACTTTACTACCAAGAGGGATAATCGATAAATAAGTTAATCGGATTTAAAAACTTAGTTTAACCAAAAGTGTAGCTATATTTTAAGTATTATTTAAAAAATAGCATTTTTATATATTGTATTTTAATCCGAAAATTTATGAATGAAAAGAGGTGTAAGCAGAAATGCCAAACTTAAGCTGCGATTAAATTTTTCTCGTGTGGTTCTTAAAATAAGTCTAACTAAAAGTTTAAAAATTAGTTTTCAATAATACAAATCTTATTTCTTATATCAAAAGCAACGCCTTAGATATAATGGTTGAATAAGTCATGACATAGCCATACAAAGCAGCCAGTGATGCCAACTTAGCCCTTTTCGAGCTAAATTTAGGCTTTTTTAAGTACCCAAAGCGAGAAAAAAAAAGTGAACCCTAAACTAAAAGACACACTTAATCGGCCCTTTTTGTTATTTTATTTGTCTTTTTTGACCGTTTTTACTTTTGGTTCGGTATGGTTACTTGTTTTGTTTTTCTGAAAGAAAAAATAAATTTTGGATCGAGACTTATAACTTTAAAAATACAGTTAGTAACAATGGCGCATATTCATAAAGCATAACTAAAGTCATAAGGATGAAGAAATGAAAATAAATACAAATCGCAGTATTATTGACCAACAGGCATATCTTCCAGATCCAGAGCAGATTGATAAAACGTTGTAGTATGTTGTATGGCTCTACTGCAATCTCCAGTACATAGTTATACATACATGTCTTAGAAGCCTTAATCACCTCTTCTAAAAAGGCAAGCATCTGCTCTTCTACTAAATTGGGGGGAATTACGTTCGGTACATTCATCTTTGATTTCGCCATACTTTTTATTTTTGACCAAATAATTTCAATGGGGGCTTAGCATCGGTGAATAGGGGCTCAATCGCAGGAGCGTAGCTGGAGAGTATGGTGAAAACAAAGATGAATGTATCAAACGTAATTCCCCAATTTAGTAGAAGAGCAGAGACTTGACTTTTTCAAAGAGGTGATGAAGGCTTCTAAGACATGTATAACTATGTACTGGAGATTGCAGTACATACTACTCCATACAACATACTACAACGTTTTACCAATCTGCTCTGGATCTGGAAGATATGCCTGTTGGTCAATAATACTGCGATTTGTATTTATTTTCATTTTTTCCATCATTATGTTTGTTATGTACGTTCGTTGTATGAATATAAAAAAAATTATATAATTCAATTTTATAAATTAATATTTCTCAATTTCATTTGGAATTTTCTCAATTTCAAATTGATATTCTCAATTTCAATTGGAATTTTCTCAATTTCAAATTTAAATTCTCATTTTCATTTGGCATTTTTTCAATTTCATCTGGAATTTTCTCATTTTCAATGAAAAATGGTGTAGTACTAAGGAAAATAAAAATTATGTTTATAGCTGATTTTCTGTGTATTTATAAAAATAAAAAACAAAACAAAAACACTACTCAGCAGCAAATCTTCATGGTATTTTTTAACATAAATTACAATAATTTTGTTAACAAAAATTTTTAACAAAATATATTCTCAGAAATTTTATGATATCGGTAACTACGGCAATACATATTTACAAAATAAACATAATTTTTTCATCAAGATGGACCATAAATAAAATAAAGATGAAATTGTTGAACTAATTTCGTGAAAACGTTAACATGATAATATTTTTTAAACCCAAAAATAAAGCTTTTTTCAAAAGATGTTTTCGCTTCGAGAACATTTGAACTGACTGTGTAAACACTTAAGGCTACTTGCAAGACTTTCGACTTTTTCTTCGAAATTTTCGTCAATAATACATATACACTACTTGCAAGTAATTACTTGCATGTGTAAAGGTAGGGTTACCCATACATAAGTGCAAACTCTTCGTGCTGAAAGTAACCAACCGTGAATAACTTAAATAGGTACTTAAAAAAGTTAAGACTTATTGATAATTTATGAATATGGGCCTATCTATGCACATATCCGTAATCAGGTTGAGTTTGTAATCCAGTTAAGTTTGTATATAAAATGTTGACGGAACAGCTTAGTACCGGCTAAAATATATGTATTTAATGAAATAATAAAATAAATCAGAATTCGCTGGGAAAATCAGAGTTTCAGAGTACGTTTAACTTACACTCAATTCTTTATTACAGTAAAAATTAAATGAACTTTTCGTTAAAAATTAATGAAAAATATGTAGACCGGTTTTTAACTGAATATTCATTTATTTTATATTACAATTTCAGTTAATTTTATGTACAGAATATTGTGAGTGTAGTTTTAACTTAACCCACATCTCAAAAGCCTGGCCTTGGTGTCATGAATTTATTTAAAAATAAAATTAAAAGCAAAATGTCGTTAAATAAATGCAACAGCAAAAATTGTAACGTTACTGACTGACTCACTGACTGACTGATTCATCATCGCACAGCCTAAACGCCTGAACCTAAAAACTTGAAATTTGGACCAGGGGTTAGTATCTCCCCAAATCGATCCACTAAGACGGGATTTTTGGAAATTCGAATGTTTATGAGGTAAAAAGGGTAAAAACGGGTAAAATCGGTAACCGTATATCTCCAAAACTAAAAGAGATCCCAAAAAAATTTAATACTTATCGTTGTTCTTTAGAAAAATATGCGGACAAGTGTCTGGTTCTTTTTGGAAATTCAGCTCTTTAACGGAGTAATCGGGTAAAACCTGTATTTTGGTACTTTTTTGTCACCCCATCTATCTTTTAAACCCATAAACGTAGAAATAAGGGCTATATCACATTTGAAACTTATCTAAAACATCCAAATACGAATTTGGTACTTTTTCAAAACTCGGACGTTTAAGGGGTAACAACCGTAACTATTTTTGGTACTTTTTTTACAAAACATTTTATTTTTATTGATTGATATAAACGTATTAAATTATGGGCTCCCACTACAATATTGAAATTTTTTATGCTTTAATGGGGAGAAAAAAGTACCAAAAAGGGGAAATACGGGAAATTTAATTTCTTACTTTAGCTTTTTGGTCCCACAACTGGCAATTTTTTTTAATTATCGATAATATTGGACCTAGAAACATAAATAGTGGATAAGAACCTATGAAGGTACTTTTTGGTACTTTTTGCTCTTCAACTGGTACTTTTTGAATTTCCGTAAGTATTAGAGCTAGAAACATAAAATTAAACATGCAAAGTCCTGAGTGAATAAGAATTTGTTAGAGGGATATTTTTGGTACTTTTTCGTTCTTTAACTGGTACTTTTTTAATTTTCGTTAATATTACATAAAATTCAACATTAAAAGTCCTGAGTGGACAAGAATCTATAAGATGGAAATTTGTGGTACTTTTTTCGTTGTTTAACTGGTACTTTTTGAGTTTCCGTTAGTATTGGCCCTTGAAACCTAAAATTGAACATCCAAGGTCCTGAGAAAATGAGAATCTGTAAGAGGGGCTTCTTGGTACTTTCTGGTCTTTTACTGGTACTTTTTGAATTTCCGTTAGTATTGGACCTAAAATCATAAAATTCAACATTAAATTTCCTGAGTGGACAAGAACCTATAAGAGTGATCTTGTTGGTACTTTTTCGATTTTTAACTGGTAACTTTTTTATTTTCGTTAATATTGGTTCTACAAACATAATATTAAGAATGCAATGCCCTGAGTGCATGATAAACTGTAAGAGGGGCTTTTTGGTACTTTTTGTTCTTTACCTGTTACGTTTTGAATTTCCGTTTAAATTGGACCTTTAAACATAAAAATAAACATGCAAGTTCCCATGTGAATACGAATATGTAAGAGTGGTTTTTTTTTGTCCTTTTTCGTAATGTATTGTTTGCTAACAAGTACTAATTGAATTTTTGTTAGTATTGCATCTACAAACATAAAATTAAAAAAGCAAAGCGTTGAGTGAATGAGCATCTGTAAGAGGCAATTTTTGGTACTTTTTTGTGCTTTACCTGGTACTTTTTGATTTGCTGTTAATATTGGACCTAGAAACATAAAATTAAACATGCAAGTTCCTGAGTAAATGAGAACCTGTAAGGGGGATTTTTGGTACTTTTTCTTTCTCTTACTGAAACTTTTTTAATTAAAGTAGTACTTTTTAATTTAATACTTATTGTTGTTCATTAAATAAAAAAAAGAGAATAAGTGTCTGGTACTATTTTGAAACTCGGCCCTTTTAGGGAGTAAAAGGGTAAAAACTGTATATTGGTAATTTTTTGTCCCCCATGTATCGTTAAAAACAATGCACATAGAAATGAAAATTATATAAAATTCGTAACTTATCTAAAAAATGCAAGTGCAACTTTGGTACTTTTTCGAAATTCGAACGTTTTCTTACTTTTTCCAAGATATTCTTTCTCCATCTATTTATTTGGATCGGGCGCAGGTCTCTCGCCAAATCGATCACGCTAACCTCATATCTGCTAAGCTAAAGGAGATACAAAATAATTTAATACCTATTATTGTTCATTAAAAAATAAGCGGACAGGTGTCTAGCAGTTTTTTGAAATAAGGAGTAAACGGGTAAAACCTGTATCTTGCAACTTTATCTTTTAAACCAATAAACATAGAAATAAAAATTATATCACATTCGTAACTCATCTAAAAAATACAAATACAAAATTGGTACTTTTTCGAAATTCGATCCCTAAAGGAGTGAAAATCATTCCTTATTTTGTTACTTTTTTTTAAATATTTTTCTTCATCTATATATATATAATATAAAATTGTTACGTTACTGACTGCTTCATTATCACTTATCCTAAACTCCAAGAGCTAAAAACTTGACATTTGGACCGGAGACTGCGCTCTCGTCAAATCGATCCCGCTAACCTCATATGCCGCTAAAAGAGACACCAAGAAAATTTAGTACTTATTGTTGTTCAATAAAAAAAGAAGCGGACAGGTGAATGGTACTTTTTTTCAAACTCGGCCTTTTTGGGGAGTAAACAGGTAAAACCTGTATTTTGAAACTTTTTGCTATGCCATCTGTCTTTTAAACCAATAAACATTAAAATAAGAAATATATCACATTTGTAACTTATCTAAAAAATACAAATACAAATTTGATGCGTTTCGAAAATCGAACGTTTAATTTATTTTTTTAAAACAATTTTCTTCATGTTCCTATATAATATAAAAATGTAAAGTTACTGACAGATTCTTCATCGCACGTCCTAAACGCCTGAAGCTAAAATGTTGAAATTTGCCCGTGCGGTTGCCCTAACCTCATGTTCATTTAAAAAAATTTTTTTTTTTTTGTTTACTGTAAAAATATATGATAGTGCTTTTTTTTTGAATAAAAAAAAAAAAAAAAAAAAAAAAAAAAAAAAAAAAAAATGCCATACAAATGTTCTAAACCCGTATTTTTTCAATTTAGCCCTTTTAAGCCAGTTTAGAGTCCTAAGAATTGGCATCACTGAAAACAGCTGTTCAAACCAATCTTATGTGCAACACTGTATTTGTTTATATGTGAAATAATCATAACCAAGGAAACAAATTTTCAATGTTGGTTTTTTGGTATAACCATAAACAGCTGTTACGACTATGGAATTATGGAATTTGAGCTTAACTTCGACTAAATTTCTTTCAAGTTTAACTAAAACCAAGCTTAACTTATTAGTTTAAAATTATTTTTGAAGAAAATCTACATTTTTCTTTTAAGACTAACTCCTTTAACTATAATTATTTAATAAATTTGTTCCAAATGAATAATACAAATTTCCGTTTAAGAGTTAATATGAATAGTAGAATTACTCGTATTATAAAGTACTACATACAAAAATACTACTTCTATAGTAAAAACTTGTAGTAAGTAGTATTGTTAAACAAGTAGTAGTATGACTGATATACTCCTAACTTGAATCCATTTATTTATTTAATCTTAAAAAAAAAAATTTAAAAAAAAAATATAAATAAAATGCTCTTGCCCAGCCGAACCTTGCAAATCCAAACATTTCTGTTCAAGTCAACATATGCCCACATACTCCCATACAATTAATTTCAGCTCCGTATGCACATGTACTACGAATATTTATTCATGTAGTTAGTGAATCCTTATAACAAAGGTCCTGTCAAATTTATTTTTATTTTTCTTTTTATTTTCAGTGTCGAGTTTTTTTTTTTTTTTTGCATTTGTTCGTATGACTTTAATAGAGGGTGGTTTTGAATTGTAATTCTGTATTTAAACATGTCCTCGTCTCGGTATTTGTTATGTGAATGAATGGCTCTTGTTTTTTTTACATCTTTATTTTATAGCTCCCTTTTTTTCTAACATGTTGTAGTTGTTGCAGGGTTAACCCTGGCATTTAGTGTTAATGCCTTTATATTTCTTATTTTCGTTTTCATTTTTTTCTTTTTGTGGACTTTTCTTTATCCTTCAGCATATAGTTTTTCAAAAACCAATTAAACATATTGCTTTTTTTGGACCAAAAAGGGGGAAAGGAGAAAAATACTAAAAGTACTCGTAATAGGAAAATCATGTTTGAATTGTAATTTTATATGTTTCTATTGTACTTTATTGTTGTAGTTTGTCTAGATTATATTAGAATTTATTTCAAGTTTTTCATTTGTTTGTATTGCATTTTTACATACGTTTGTCGTTTGTCTGTATAATTGTTCAAAACGTGTGTCCCTTTTATAGGTACTTATCTCTCGGAGTGTGTTTTAGTGTGACCTTATGTCAACAAAAACAAAAAGTCATCTGTTTAAGGTTTCGATTGATTTTTTCTACTTTTTTTTCTAAAACCTATTTGTTTTATTTAAATTAAATTATTTACAACATTATTATGCTAGGACCACAATTGAGTCGTACGTAGTATGAACGTAGGACGTAACGCCGTAATTTTTTTTGAAACACGCTTCACTTACCCACAATGCCGTCGTAAACGTATTTTGTTTTCTTAAGTTCATTGAATTTAATTATCATTAATCTATTTTTATGAAAAAAGGAATTTTACAACATGAAATGAATTAAAATTTATTGATAGTTTTTTATTCTTGACTGAGCTGGGAATTGAAACCCAGGTTTTCACGGACAGGTTGCCCTGACTAGTTTCGATTGTAACCACACAATCTCTTCAGAGGGGTTTGCCGTTTAACACTCACCACCATTGAAGAAGGATAACGTCAATAGTCAAACATCAATCTTTAAACCAAATTGGTAGATCGAAATTTGATTTTGAATGATTACACTGCGGAACAGCCATTTTGCGGCCTGGAACTTTGTGTAATTTTTTTTACTAATTTGAGGTCGCTGATTCCAAATCTAACCTTCATTTTTCTATATCAGCTCCAGTTTTAGAGATATACCGTTATGTCCAAAATTAAGGCACTTTCAGCACATATATTGAAATAATATGAAAATGGTGCATCATATTCCCTTAAGAAAAAAAACCGAAATTCGCTAACAATATTATCTTTAAGACGTACTAATATTGTTTTAAATTTGGCCAGTAATTTCAGAGATATCGTTGAAGTTTTTAAAAAAACAAATAAAAATTTAAGAAAAAAAAATTTTTTTTGTTCTTTAAAAATTCATAAAAAATAAATGTGCAACAAAAGTCACAGTTTGGGTCTAAAAGCATTTAGTTCAACATATTTCGAATGAAATGAGCTTTATTTCATTGCAATCGGTGCACAACTTTTGATTGTGTTCACAATTTACCGAATTGATAAAAATTGCGATTTCCAAAAAAAAACGTATTTTAATGTGTATGTGTGAACAAACTTTGATTGTGAATACAATCAAAAGTTGTGCACCGATTGCAATGAAATAAAGCTCATTTCATTCGAAATATGTTGAACTAAATGCTTTTAGACCCAAACTGTGACTTTTGTTGCACATTTATTTTTTATGAATTTTTAAAGAACAAAAAAAATTTTTTTTTCAATTAAATAATTTTAAATTTTTTAAATTTAATCAAGAGTATTAAACGTTTACTAATCTCAACAACATTACTGCAGAAAATTTTTATAATATCAAAAAATATTTAATTGATACTATTAATTTGTTTACTGGTGCGAATTTGATTCATTTTTTTAATTTATATTACAAATCTCTTAATTGAAATAAATTTTTAATTTTTTCTGTAAAATAATACTGATATTTTCTAAATTTTAAAATTTGTTTTTAATGATTAATGTTATAAATCTTTTTAGATTTTTTATTCTTTGATTGAAATTTTTTGAAATCTGTTACTTAATGTGTTTTTGTACTTTAATTTTTTTTAATGCCGCTGCATAGCAATAATTCGCATTTGCTATTTTTATTGTGAGAGAACAAAGCAAACCAAATCATTAGAATTAGAATTGTTTAGCATGGATGTTAAATGAGATTTTTTTTTAAATTGTACTAACCTTCAAGAAAAAGTGTACTTTTTTCCGTCAAATTAACGTACATAAAAATACATTTGTACATACACCATGTAACAGAAATCTACATACGACACCAATTTAAGTCGTTTTATATATAAATCGGCAAAGACAAAACAGTTAAGAACACTTTTCTCCTCTGTTTGCCCAACGAATAGAACAAAATATACACCATTTTATAGGTATTTATTTACAGAAGTGTACAATATATATTTTATTAAAATCCGTATTATCCGTATTAATATTTTCGGAGATATAAGCGTTCAAATTTGCTACTAACACATATGCAAAGCATTTAAAATAAAAATTTGTTTTTTCCATTTATCAAAGTTTTTTTCTCTCAAATAAAATATGAAAAATAGGGTGATCGATTATTCGAAATTTTTTAGAAACCGGTTTTTGAACATTTCAACTATATAAGTCGGCAAAGGCAAACCAGTTAAGAACACTTTCCTGCTTTATGTGTCAACCGAAACTGAATGGGGGGAAAAGTATAAAAATGGGGAAATACGGGAAATTAAATTTCTTTCTTTTTTTTGGTAATTTTTGAATTTTCTATTATATTGAACTTAGAAACATAATATTAAAGGAATCTTTAAGAGGGATCTTTTTGGTACTTTTTTGTTCTTCAAATGGTACTTTTGGAATTTTCGGTAATATTGAACCTAGAAACAAAAAATTAAGCATGCAAGGGGCTGAGTGAATGTGAAGCTGTGAAAGGGATCCTTTTGGTACTGATTGGTACTTTAACGTGTAAATATATACTTTAATGTATGTTTTCTTCATATATGCATAAATAATTATGGTCGAATTTCGACCACTGGCCGAACACTAGTTTATAGAAAATGATTAAATAATTTTATATAGGTAAAACTATGCTTATATACTTTTTTAGAATTTGTAAATATAAATACAATTTCATAAACCGTTTGCCTTTAAAAGAATAATTTTTTTTTCAAATTCCCCTTTTGGAGCATATGGCTTCCACAAAGCATCTTCATTTTTCACGATTTGTTACAGTTGTTTTTCGCGTCTTCCCATGTAAGGTTTCACTGTCCTAGTTCCTGGATTTTTGATCCATTCAGTATTGTTATTTTGCCTTGTATCAGTTTCGTTATTCAATTGTTATTCCAGCTAAGCAGATGATTGGTATGCTGGAGCAGGTCATAGGCTGTTATCTGTCGTTGCCTAGAAACAACGCCCTTAGTGTATTTGATGTAGTGGTGCGGAAACTTGCTAATTTTTTTCCCAGGGGGTGGCGGCTGCCTTACTTTTGTCATGATGTTACTTGCTTCTGGGGTTCTTGGATGGATTGTTTGGAGGGGTATTGAAGCCACTTAATTTTTTTTTTTTTTTTCTTAAGAACCATGATAAATATTTTTCACCCTTTGCCAGGGATCGAAACTTTACGCTTTAAAAAGCATATACCAATGCGTAACAAATTTAACGAAAGTCAGCATACTGACTAATGTCGTATGTGGATTTTTGAACACATATGTCATGGTCTTTATACCAGGGAACGTAACAGTTATTCCTTTTTTCATAAGAGTCAGATGATAACAGTTATTTTTTTTTTAATATATCGCTCATTTCGTGCAAGACCGTCACAACTCAAAATTTGAAACTTTACAGGCCTTTTTAAGATTCCAACCTATTATTTTTTACCTTCTCTTTCACTAAAATACAGTTATAAAATCAAATGTTTCTTTTTTTGCTACAAAGAAAACCAC
Organism: Pollenia amentaria; assembly: GCA_943735925.1. Classification (NCBI taxonomy): domain Eukaryota; kingdom Metazoa; phylum Arthropoda; class Insecta; order Diptera; family Polleniidae; genus Pollenia; species Pollenia amentaria. The sequence goes on along the minus strand of OX031009.1, from coordinate 200,474,469 downwards.
ATGTACAAGAGGAATGCCAATCACAAACTGAAATGTGACCTTGTTGATGTTAATTGCCCAAGTTTGTTACGAGAGGTCATAGCGTAACAAGCATCTGTATTACCGTTATTTTTTCGATAATTCTCTCCGTTCTTAGATCAATTTGTAGAGATTTAAGAGAAGAACATTTCTGCATTACTAACTCGAAAATGCCAAATTTTGAGTTGTGACGGTCTTGCACGAAATGAGCGATATATTTTTTTGGACAAAAATAACAGTTATTTCTTGATTTGTATTTTTTCGATCAAAAATAACAGTTATTTTATGGTTTTTATTTTTCCGATCAAAAATAACAATTGTTTTATGATATTTTTTTTTTCTTTTTTATAATAACATAACAGTTATTTTTGATTTTTATTTATTTGAACAAAAATAAAAGTTATATTTTAAACAAATGTACGTATAATAATTATTTAGTTGACTTTAAATATTAATTTTAATGCGCATAAGAAATCCCAATGATGTTCACACATTTAAATAAATATTTAAAGACAACTCAATAAATATAAAATTTTTTTAATGAATAACTTTTATTTTTGCTCGAAAAAATTAAAATCAAAAAATTATTTTTATTTTTGTTCTAAAAAATTAAAATCCAAAATAACTGTTACTTTTGTGCAAAAAAAATATAAATCAAAAATAACTGTAATTTTTGATCTAAAAAATAAAAATCAAAACTTTAAAAATCATAATATTTTATCATAGAAAAGTTCTTGAATCAGTTTGCCAGCATTTACTTCTATATGCTTTTTTAGTTTTAAAATTTCAAAATATCTTATTTTCGGTCCGTGCCTTATACATTGAACTTTATTTGCACTATGTACTTTCATACAATGTTTTTCATTAAGTGGTTTCGAAATCCCCGGTCTGGCAAGGCTGTAAAATATCTGTAATCTGAAGTACCATTATTAAATTAGTCAATTCACAAGGTAGCCTAACATGTCATATTGTCAAAATGTCCTAATATTTCACAATGGTTTAAAAATATTGTTGTACGGCTCAGCCGCTCAGCGCTGGACTTTTCTGATTAATTACGACAGAACAATAAACACAGCAAGCAACGTTCTATTTATTTAAGACACTTTTTGTTAACAAACCAACAACAATATTTTTAAACCATTGTGAAATATTAGGACATTTTGACAATATGACATGTTAGGATACCTTGTGAATTGACTAAATATGAATCGTTTAACAATCGAAGAATGCGTAAAAATGATTAAAACTTACTACAAAAGTGGTGGTTCAAAGATGGCAACTTTTCGAACATAACGGAGTAATTATGATCGTCATAATCAACCTACTGTGCAAGAAATTGACAAGTTTATAAAGAAATTAGAAGAGATTAGAAGCGTTATTGAATTGTTAAGGCCTGTTCACATTGCGCAAAGGCCGTATGATATTCCTCTTTTTTCGCTTGAAATTGAAGATGATAAACTGGACGGTGCCACGAGTGACATGACACCACGTCAATTGGCCACGAAGATCAACTGCTTGGACACTTCGAAGACCGTGCTTACGCCGAAATTTTTTATTTAAATTAGATTAGAGGCAGTCGAAACAAAGAATTTTGATTTTTAATATCTTTTGATACGAATATATATCCTTTCCGCATTCATAAATCCTATAGAATTTCTTGAAATATCTGTAAACATAATTTAATGTTTCCTTGTTTATGCCTTTTACCACAACAATACAACAAATGATAAGACAAAATGTGCAAAGAAATTGCCAACTAATAGGCTTTTTACACAGGTCAACATCTAACATCTACCATCAAAGATGTAGAAAATGTGAAACACTCGATTACATTGTTCATGTCTAACATCTACCATCAACAAAAATGTCACCATTTTTTTAAATATTTTAAAATTAAAAAAAAAAAAAACTTTACAAAAGTGCAAACATTTTTAAGGAAAATATTCTAAATTCAATTACTTAAAAATATAAAAAATTTAAAACAAAAACGTCTTTGTGTCAGTGCTGCCACAGTAATAATATAACTTATTGCCACTTTTTTAAGCTCGATTCACCCATGCGTTCCGAACAATATTTTTGTCTGGACAAATTTTTTTTATATTGAGTGCTTTTGAGAGAAAGAGTAATTATTTTGTTCGGCAAAATTTTTCTTGAATTGGTTTAATTTGATTTCTTGCTCAGAACAAAATGAACTGAGATGACACTTTTTTCAATTTATTCATACAAGTTGAATTGAGCTGCAATATCATATAGCGTTTTTGCATTTATATTACAACAATTGTTTTGTTGCTAACTAATTAAATAAAAAAACAATAAATATACATAATTAGAAATAATAAAATCAATTTCATTTTTTCTTCCATTTTCTTTAACACACTTTAGAAAACCATTCAATATATGCAGTTCGTTATTGTGCTGTCATTTGCTGCCATAGGATAGCTCTGTTTTTCCGTTAAAATTTTCCGAAATGGGTGAATCGTTTTGCAGAACACTCTCAGTAAAAAAATTATTTTCCGGACAAAAGTATTGTTCGGAACGCATGGATGAATCCACCTTTAGTGATGACACAAAAATAATCAAAAGATGTGAAATTAACTAAAATGAGATATGAACATCTTGAGAAGATGTTGATTTTTAGTCCTATATATTCCTTACGCGAAGATGTGAATAGGATTTTTACAGTTGTTCACATCTTTCATCTTATCATAAAGATGTTAACATTTTCTCTTAAGAATTGCTCAGCGCTAAAAATCATGTTGTTTCATTCAGCATCTTTGTTAAAAAGTATATACCATCACTAGAAAAAAATACAAAAGAACAGGACAGCAATTTAATGTTTTTAGATTTTAATCATTCATACACAAGAAAATAAATATATTTATGATGTATTCAAGTTTTTTTCATCTCTCTAAAATGTGCTCAAGTGTAAAAAGGCTATAACATCTTCTCAAATTGATGGTAGATGTTAGATGTTGATCAGTGTAAAACCAAAAGTTGCATAATAACAATGAACGAGCACAAAAATGGCATGATAATGAAACTTAAATTTCAAAAATTATTTTATAAAATGTAATAAAATAGGGAAATTTTCAAAGAAATTGCTAATTTATTGCTTGAATTGCTATTGTACTTCTGACTTTTAAATAGTGCTAAAAAAAAGTACAATTCTGCCAACTTTTGCATTCCTTTCGTGTAGTGATGTTCAGTGTTCTTTGCCCCTCTCACTCTCACTCTCAGTCGCTCATACATTGTCAATATTTATCTATGTTTGCTTAAAATTTAATTCCAGTGAAAAATCTCACGCCATCACAATTGCGATGATTATAATATTTACGACAACGGCACCTAATGATGAAAACTGGGTCATAATACAAATGATTAATTCATGCTAAAAAAAAAAAAAAATAAATGAATGAATATAAAAAAAAGGAAAACAAAAACCCCTAACAAGTGGTGGTCTTCAAGAACGACTTGATACTGGGAGCTACGATTTCTAACAAGGAATCAAACGAAAATGTTGGGCTATTCCTATTTGGGTGTTTAGACGATAATATGCATATGTTTACGATCAGCAGCCTTATGTCAGGACATACCATGATTTGACATTCAAGCAAGCAAATGGCAGCATTGTCTAAGAGAAACCCGCTATTTTTTTCTTTCGTAGCTTAATATCAGGTGTATACTAAAACTAATTTTTGTAGGGTGTAATCAAATAGATTTGTGTATGTATAATAGAGCAAATTATAAGAATTTTATTGTTTATTATGCACTACAAAAAAAAAAAAAAATTGAGAGCAACACGATTTGATTGCCCTTGACAATTTAAAGAAGCTTTTTTAACGGTGTGCACAATAAGAATTCCTCTTTCGAAATCAAGACTGAAAATAAAAAATAAAATTTTTCTATTTAAATTCACTTTTAATTTTGCAAAAAAATGTTCAATGCATTTTACATTTAACACAAATGTAATTGAAAAAAAAAATAGAACAAATAAAACAAACAAGTGCGAGAAACAGAAAACTTAAAAATAGAACATTAAAACTACATATAAAGGGATGATTTATTTTCGAGTTTAATGTAAAATTTAAGTTAAAAACAAGAATAACCCAAAAAAAAACGCCCCCTACATAGTTTTGTTGTTATTGTGGTGTATTTTTAAAGAAATTTTCGTTTTCTTTGCCAAAAATTAAAAGAATATTAAAAAATTTCACTCATTCAGCATAATAGGGGCGATTATGTACGTGGATTCAATTCTATTAGTTGGACTACTAAGTCAAGTTATTGGTCCCTTAGTAATTTTATCCATTTTTGTTAACCAAAATAAGAAATATGAAATAGAATCTCGATAATATTTATTATTTGGCAACTGAATTCGACATCAATTGCCAGCTGTAATTTATTTTTGGCAACGAACAACTCAACTAAAGTGCGGTTGCCGAACATAATCGGTCCATAAATGTAAGATTTAGTTAATAATCTGGCAACTATATAGATACGTTAAAAATAATTCACAATAGTCAACAATAAACAAAAAAACTAACTGCCTATTTTTAGAACGTGAGCGCAAAAGTGACTCGTTTATATTAGGTTAGGTTAAGAAGGGCTATGCGCCCAAGGGCGCACCTCCACTCGGAGACCAATGCGGTCCATTGTGAATCCCTTCAGTAAGGAGATAGAGAAAAGAAAGATTTGAAGAAGGAAAGAAATAAACAGAAAGATAGAGTAAAAAGATATTAGTAGGCACTACGTATGAAAGTTACTCCCTATACAGTACCCTTAACAGAAACAGTCGTCTTATTTCCCTGACAAACCCCAGTAAATCAACTGGATTACATCCAGCGATGCACCCCAGTTCGTCGTGAAATCTATCCCCCAGCCATTTTTGTCTGAGACCCTGCACTCTAGGACAGTGGCACAGTACATGCTCAACCGTCTCTGGCTCCTCAGAATCATCGCATAATCTGCAGAAGTCCGGTATGGCGTTGCCCCATTTACTCGTTAAAGCCCTAACAGAACAATGGCCCGTCAAGAACCCTATAAGAGGCCTGAGACCACTCCTGTCCAATCCCATCAGGGCCTTGGTTGCCTCTGCGTCCAATCCAGGCTCGTTTAACATTTAAAACAAAACCTTGTCAGCTTAATTTTGGCAACACAAAAAAGTTTATATTAAAACAGTTAAATTAAGTTCTATTGTTCAGTTTTTAATTTGTTCCTTTCATAACACAAGTTAAAGAAAAATTAACAATTTGGTTTAAATTTAAATTAAAAAATATTTCGAAAAAAATATTAAAAAAAAAATGCTTAATTTATTTAAATTTTGCAATTATATTTTCTTTGAAATTAAACCATACTTTCCAGCATGGTGCTAAATTTTTTTTGAATAATAAAAACCTAAAAAAAAAAGTCTGAAAGTGACTGATGAATGTAATTTTGTAAGTCCTCTGTATGTCATGTTGTAAAAACTATAGTTTGTTTTATTTATATTTTTACCGTCTTTATTTTCTTTTGTTTTACTGTGGTTTGTCTGTCTGTTCGTTTGTCACTTCTCTCATTTTGTCATTTGTTTTTTTTTTATGTCGTGTGCTGTGTTGTGCATGGGATGAGAAGGTTGTATGGTGATATTTATTTGCATTCATTAAATTTCATTCATTTTAAGAAACAGCATAAAAAATTTCTTAATTTTTGCTTTCAATTTTTTTCTTTTATTCAACATTTGTTGATTTTTAGAAAAATGACAATTGTTTAATGACAAAAGAAAAAAAAAAGTAAATGGTAGTCGTCTGCAGTAAAAAAATTAAATATTTTTTAAATAAACTTAAAACTCGAGGCTTTTAGGTTAGTGATTTAAAAATAAAAAAGAAATAATATAAGTGTTTTTGAAAGACTAGACGTAAAATGAATCATAATCATTCCCTAATAAATAAAAGTGATTTTTGTGCAATAACCAGGGAAACCGTAAATATGCAATTGCATGTTTTTCCTTGTGCAACCAATGAATGCAGACACAATCGGCCTTATTATATAGGGCGTTGTCGTTAGCGCGTGAGTCGTTTTTGGTAATGGATTAAAGAACACAGATTGAGTGTTACTTTAATCTATTACAAAAAACGACTTACGCGTTAATGCCAACGCCTTGCACAATAAGGCCAAATATATTTTTCCGTTTTAGAGCTTTTTGATAGATTTGTTTTTGCATATTTTATCCTTTTTGTTCATATTTTAGTCAAAAGAGCATTTTTGCAGCATATTTTAAAGTGTATGCTGCCTATTTCATCTTTTTAGGTATATTTTGATAATTGTTGAATTTTTATTTAATTCTTACAAGTGCGGAACAAAACAAGTTAAAGTGCTATGTTCGGATGTGCCGAATCTTTGATACCCTCTACCGAAGTTTTGAATATTTCAGGAGTGGGCTCTATGTGATATCTATATATTCTTAATTAATCTTTATAAGCACGGACGTAAGCGGTTTAGACCTTTATTAAATTATTGACCGAAAGAAATTTGAACCAGCTTTAGTAATATATCATGATTCGTAACAGTTTTAGCCGAACTGAAATGATTTTCAGGAGGGGAATTTATATTGGACCCATGGTAAATTAGAGGCCAATTATCCCAAAATTCTGTAGAGTGATTTTTGGTATTAAAAAACATAAATAATATCAGAAGGCTGCTTAGTATGGGATCTTAGGTAAACTATGACCGTATATTACAAAATTGCATGACAACTTTTATGGCCATATGAAACTAAGTTGGAACAAATTTTATCTCAATATCTATACCTGCACGGTTTTAGGCGTATTTAGTCAATTTCCCAGAGAAGGCTTTGTATGGGGCCTATGGTAAATTATGGACCGATCATCACGAAGTTTATTAGTGTGAATTGTAGTCCTATAAAACTGTGAAGTAATAAATTTTATTATGATAGCAATATTTGTTACGGTTGTATGCGTTACAAACGGTTTTCCGAGAGTAGGGTTTATATGGGACCCGTAGTAAATTATGTACTGATCTTCACGAAATTTGACAGTTTGGTTTCTAGTTCTATGAAACTGTGAGGTACCAACTCTTATTACAATTGTATTATTTATTACGGTTTTAGGCGTAATAAACTGTTTTCCGAGAGTAGGCTTATGTTCATTTATGGACCGATCTTCGCGAAATTTACCAGTGTGATTTCTAGTCTTATAAAACTGTTACATGCCAAAATTTATTATGATAGCATTATTTAGGCGTACTAAACTGTTTTTCGGGAACAGGGTTTATATGGGGCCCAGGTTAAATTATGGACCGATCTTAACGAAATGTAACAGTATGAACACGAATTTTGCTCATTCACCACTAGTACTGGTAGAGGGTATAAAAATGGACTAATTTTTGGCTATCAGATGGCTTTTCTAACCATAGATGTGTATGTAACACATGCAAATATTGGCTGTATACCCACCTTTTAGTATATTGGTCGACAATGAATCACTTTCTGAATCGATCTAACGATGTCTGTCCGTTCAGCTAGTTGTTAGTCCATGTAAACTTTGTGCGCAAAGTACAGGTAGCAATTTTGGAGATTTTAAATGAATTTTGGGTACATACTAGGGTATTAATTTAATCGGGCTTTTGCTTTAATCGGTTAATCGCTCGATTAATTAACCGAGGTTTTGGCTTAATCGGTTAATAATCGGTTAATTTTGTTATCGATCGGTTAACCGATTAATAAAGTTTTTTTTTATAAATTAAGTAATTTCAATATATAAAAACCAATAACATAACAAACATAACAATTTTTGAAATATAACGAACAAAAAAAGAATAATTCGTAAATACATATTTTTTTTTAAAATAAACTATAAGATAGTTTTATGAATTATTTCAATAGTTTAAGAAGATCATATTAATACAAATAATTTGATTTATTTTCTTTATTTTTGATAAAACTTGATATTGAGAAAATTCTTTCATTTATCGTAGATGTTGGAGAAATCAAAAGCAACCCATAATACAGAATTTCTAATTTCTTAGTCCTCTTCCTGGATTTTTGTAAACATATAAAATCTTCCAGATTGACAGTAATGAAATGTCAAAATATGTATAAAAAAAATTTGGAATTGGAAAATTGAAATAAACTAAAAAAATTAAAAGATGCGAAAGACATATGCGCAAACGCATTAAAGAGTACCAAACACTAGATTTGCTACAATTTTCTTTCGCATCGCAATAGAGAGTAGCCCCTGTTTTAATTTTTAAAAATGTTTAACACTTCTATTTGTTTGGGTTAATTCTGTTAAAAGATTGATATGAGAAGAATCAAAAAACTAAACGCACACATATAAAAAGTACGTGAAACACAAAGCTGTTGACAGCCAACACTTATTTAAAATGAAGATCACTGAACACCTTCTTTATTTACTAAACACATACCTTTTGTATTTGAGGCAAAATAATTAATTAAAAACACAAAAAAATATGTAATAATACTAAAAAAAGTTATACATTTTGATACATCGGTTAATCGACTGAAATAAACCGGTTAATCGAAAAAAGGCAATTTTAAATTAACCGATCAGTTAATCAGGTAGTAATTAATCGGTTAACTGATTAACGGTTAACCGAATGAATACCCTAGTAGATACATTATAATTGTCGTAAGGACAAAGCAAATTGGAAATGGTGGAAATCGGTCCATAATTTTACATAGTCCCCATACAAACTTCTTTCCGGACTAGTGCTTTGAACCCTCTAATTATGTTAGCATTTAGAATAAATTTGGCCCACAAATGTTTTGTTTCCTAAACACTTTACCAATTTTTTTTTAGCTCACATACAAATACCACTCTCTAACAAATTAATATTTATAACTTCCCTATAAATTTGAGTGTTGATATATTTGGCTGCAAAAATGTTTATAATATCTACTATGTCAAGGCAACATTTTGCAATGGTAAGTCCAGAACACAAGTGACTGATTTTAACATTTGTAATCGCATAACATTTCTTAAGCCCCAGTAAGAGAAATGTAACCGTACAGTAAAAAATTAAGAAATATCTACTTTCTAGAGAATTAGACGTTACCGTTAAGTGACTTATTACTGCTAACTATAATCGTTTTAATTGCTTTACATACAACAAAATGAAACAGCTGATTTCCAACGTTACTGTTACTGTCAGCTAACTGGGGCTTTAGTTAGCAAATTCTTATGACATCTTTAATGGTATCTTTCGCTAGCATTGGCGATCGTGGGCCACAAAATCGGCTGTTTTTCGTTGAAAACTCAAGCGAGTAAGCAGTCGATATCGTGGGCCTGGCTGTTCGCTATAAAAATACAGCTCTGTACTTCTTGATTTGCTGCAATTAACAGCAAAGCTGTAAAGAAAAAACTTCTGTTTTCAACAAAAGAATTCTTAAAAAAAAATCTATATAAAAATCGAGAAAGGCAAAAAAGTTAAGAACACTTTCCTCCTCTTATTTCTAACCGATTTGAACAAAAAATACCACATTTGAAAGGTATTTACTTACAGAAGTGCACAATATATATTTTATAAAAATCTGAGGGGGTAACAGCTAGTAAATTAAGTAACCTCATATCTCCAAAACTAAAACGGATCCAAAAAAAAAAAAAAATTATACTTATCGTTGTTCATTAGAAAAAAAAAAACGGACAGGTGTCTGGTAATTTTTAAAATTCGACCCTTTTGGGGAGTCAACGTGTATAACCTGCATCTTGGAACTTCCTTGTCTCCCCATTTATCTTTTAAACCAATAAACATAGAAATAAAGATTTTATCAAATTCATAACTTATCTAAAAAAATATAAATATAAATTTGGAACATTTCTGAAATTCGAACAATTTAAGGGGTGAAAATCGTACCTATAGGTACTCTTTTTACAAAACATTTTTTTCTATGTATGGACATATGTGTACGTATTAAATTATGGCTTCCCATTACAAAATTGAAATTTTTGATACTTCAATGGGTAAAAAAAATTTTTTAAAATGTGGTAATACGTGAAACTAAATTTCTTTCTTCTAGGTACATGCGGTAGTTTTTTATAATATTGAACTTAGAAACATAAAATTATATGTGCAGGGTCCTGAGTGATTACGAATCTATAAGTTGAAAAATTTTGGCACTTTTTTGTTCTGTATCTGGTATTTTTGAATTTTCGTTAATATTAGACTTAGAAACATAAAATTAAACATGCAAGGGGCTGAGTGACTAAGAATCTGTAAGGGGAAGATTGTTGATATTTTTTTTTCGTTTTTTATCTGGTACTTTTTGAATTTTTATTTCCACTGAACCTAGAGTGGTTGAGAAAATACATCTAAGAGGATACTTGTTGGTACTATTTTTTGTTTTTTAAATATTTGTAATTATTATTTTATATTACAAAACCAAATTAAACATTCACGGAGTGGAGTGGAAGAGAAAATATTGATCTACTTATACGAAAAAAAAAAAACAAATTCTCGAAACATGCAAATTCATACAGGTATACTTATTTGTATGTGTTCTTTATGTTTGAATAAATAATTTTGTTCGTACTGCGACCACTGGGCGAACATTTGTATTTTATAAAATAATCAGGGGTGTGCTTGAAACCGAAAACGTAAAACGCAAGAATTTGGCAGTTCTTTAATCAATTTTTTATAATTTTCGTTATGATTTCTGTTTAATAGAAAAATATTTGTATAATATTTATCATAAAATTCTTTTATTACAGAAATCTTATTAAAAACCGATTTTTTAAATTCTTGCGTTGTACGTTTTCGATTTCTACCACACCCCTGAATAACATTTTATAGTGGATTTTCACATTTGTGGTCGCATAACACTTCACAGGGGGCGCCAATTTTTATGAAAACTATAACGTTATCCTTCGCTTGCATTCTCGATCGACTTGTCGTGGTGAAAATTTTAAGTGGAGCGAAAATCGGCTGTGTGTCGTTGAAAATGGAAGCTAGCAATAGCGGTCGACAACGTCGGCCAGGTTGTTAGTGTTTTCACAATTTCAGCTTTAACAAAAACGCCAAAATTTTTGCTAGTGTAAAATTTAGAAGTTTCTTTAATTACATTTTTTTTTTTTTATTATAAGAAAATTTATTCTGCAAGACCTTCCAGTAGTATTTCTTACAAAGCAATTTGTAAAAATATTGTATACTTTATTTTTATTATTTTAGTTAATCTCCATTTATTATTCGTTCTTGAAAATGCTTTAATTTTTGCTTTTCTTTTTGAACATTTTAAACTTGTTTGTATAAGAACTCACCCACATATTGTGACAAATGTACTCTTAATGAGCCCTTATGCACACATTGTAGTGCATTAGACACATCTCTACGTCATTCTCTTTAAGACGTCGCCAAAAAGCTAAAAAAGCAAAAAATTAAGAAAATAAATGTAAATGTTTTAGCACCATAAAATATAATCATGCGACAATATATCAAGCACGTCTTAAAACACTTTATGCATTTTGCAAAAGAAAAAAAAAAAAAAAAAAAACAAAAAAAAAATTATAAAAAGAAAAGAAAAAAAATATATAAACTGTGGAGAAAATGTTATCAATTTTTTAAGCATTATACTTCTTTTGTTTTCGAGGGAGTGTAAAAAGTTAAAAAAAAAAAAAAAATAAACTTAAAGATAAACAACACAGCGATTTGTTATCGCAAGAATATACTAAAACCTCTCTTGCATACCACATTTTAAAGTAGGTATGTATACATTTTCATAATTCAACATTTTCTCATATGGCTCCATCATCCAGATTTCTGTAGAAGAAATAGCATTCTTATGGAAAATGTCAAGAACATTTCTTAAGAAATATTTACAAAATTTTTCATCCCCAAAGAAATTTAATGCGTTTACATCACTGCACTGACGTTGCTGCTGGAAATAAACGTACATATATTGTCCTTTAAGTTTTGCTTTAATTTTTTTTCTGTATACAGAAAAAAGAGATATTAAGTATATCTCTTTCAAATATTTCTGTGTGTGAGTGGCAATACCAACAAAACACATTTCAGGACTATTTCCCCAAAAAAAATACATATTGTATGTTTTCTTTGCTGCTTCGTTATGTGGCCCCTAAAGTTATGCTTTAACTATTTGACGTAAAAGAAAATGTGGTTTTAAATTGGTTAAAAATTCATATTAAAATTTAAATTTTTTTTTTAAAAAATAAACAAATATTTAGCCATGTCACATGATTTGTAAAAAAATAAACAAAAAATGCACTTGGTAACTTTATGATAATTGAGGAGCTCCATAACAAAACGCAACAATTCCACTTTTTAACAAGGCCCGGATTTTTATGGAAATGCATATTTGTGTTCGTCAGTCTGAGATCAACATAAGCTAAATATCTTTGCGAATCATGAAATTTGAAGTAAAATAGCATCGATTTGTTAGTGCATATTTTGCTTTAAATGCATATTTTTGCATATATTGCTGATATTGCATATTTTTGTTGCATATTTTGAAAATGAAAACTTGTTTTATTTTGCGATGCACCGTTGCAGTTAAGATAAATATTTTGCAAAGCACCTCGCCATTTGCCGCATATTAAGAGAAGTATCCTGATTTATTTCTTCCTCCACAGCCTATAACAACCAGGTGGGGAACGTGGTTGAAAGCAGTTATATATATTGTGCTGAAGTTTTTGACCAATTCTAGGTTGTGTTGAAAGGATAAAACAATGGGGATGCAGTTTCAAAAAAAAAAAGCAAATTTATCAAAAAATAAAAGCTCAGATAAGGTTTGTGTCTTCAAGTTATGGATTTATCTCTATGACTTTTGTGAAATTAGAGAAATAGAATCGATTGAGAAAGCAAATTAAATTAATTGAAAATTCCATAAATAAAAACTTTGCAGTAGAGCGTAACTTTAGTTAACAAATTCGTATCAAGCTTGATAAAGTTTTTTGAAAAATTAAGGATTCAAAATAATAAAACAAACTGCTAGCATATTAAATTTAAATTTTTACGAAAACAGCGTGGTGCTTAATTAATATACAACAAAGGAACTATAAGCAAATAATCTTGTACCGATCACTTCCGTCGAGTTGAACGATCATTTTCCAAGCTGAAAATATTAAAAAAAAAATTTATGTATTTATAAAGGGTGGTTAAATTTTATGGGCCGATTTTTGAATAAAGCACAAACTATTTAGGAAATTATTCACCCCTATCGTGAATAATATTTCCCTCGTAGTGCTTCTCCTTTTCATGTATTTGCGATCATGAAAAACTCATAGGAGAATAATAACGGAGGAAAATTCCCCATATCGTGAACAATTTTTCCCTCGTAATTTGTCCACTTTTCCCTTTGAATTTCTACTTTATTTTTGCTGGGGAACAAAACATTTATGTAAGTAATTCTTCTCATAATTCAAATAATAAAGCTTACAAAATTAATTTAAAGGTCAAGATCCGTTAAAAGAGGATTTTGCTACATAAAAGGGCAATAAGCTAATGTTGCAATCAAAACTATCGCTCCAATACAATAAATTTCATTTTGTTTTTTTATTTATTTTCTTTAAAATATACACGTATATTTTTGAACAAAATTTTTTATGTTATTTGTTTTTTTAATATTTTTTAATATTTCTTCTTTTTTACATTCACTAAGAAATGATAGCGTGAAAAGTTGTTCACGGGAGTTTTACGATAGCATTTTTCCCTACGAGGGGAATAAAAATTTCATGGGAACAAAAATTTCAATTGTTTTTCACGATAGGGGTGAATGTCATTTCTTTTTATTATGATAATATTGGGATGGTTCAATTATGTATGGAACAAAATATTGGCCAAATGGCCGCCGCGACCTCGGCGGCACACCTCCATCCGATGGTCCAAATTTTCGATGACGCTGAGGCATAATTGAGGTTCTATGCCGTTAATGTGCCGAATTATCTCATCCTTTACCTCTTGAATTGTTGCTGGCTTATCGACGTACACCTTTTCTTTCAAATAAACCCAAAGAAAGAAGTCCAACGGTATCAAATCACATGATCTTGGCGGTCAATTAACATCGCCACGACGTGAGACATCACGACCATTGAATTTGTCGCGCAAAAGAGGCATTATTTCGTTAGCTGTGTGGCAAGTGGAACCGTCCTGTTGAAACCACATATCGTCCACATCCATATCTTCCAATTCGGGCCATAAAAAGTTCGTTATCATCTCACGATAGCGAACACCATTCACAGTAACTGCCTGACAGGCCTCATTTTTGAAAAAATACGGCCCAATGATGCCGCCAGCCCATAAAGCGCACCAAACAGTCACTCTTTGTGGGTGCATTGGTTTTTCGACAATCACTCTTGGATTATCATTCGCCCAAATGCGGCAATTCTGCTTATTGACGAATGAGGTGAAAATGTGCCTCATCACACTGAAGATGATTTTCACGATATGCATTTTGAGTTGAATGCCCATTTTCATAATAAGCCTGAATAACTTTAACGCGTTGCTCGATTGTGTATCTTTCCATGGTTCAAATTGAGTTAGTCTGGAATTGAGAAATGTCAAATGAAATGCAGAAAAAAACATGACGTTTAGGTGTGGTTCACATTCAACATAGGCCCTTAAAATTTAACCACCCGTTATAAAACAACTAAGCCCTCATCATATCTGAAGTCTAGAGAAAACACATTTCGACAGACAAACTGACGGAAAAATAATCGGGCATCGTTGAATTAACTCCGCTTCTCATAATCAGCCAGAATATAAATGTAAACTAAGATCCTAATTGTTGAAAAATACAATGGCAAATAAAAAAGCTTTTGCAGAAATAGTAGATTTCACAAATCCGTTTTAACCAGACCTGCAGTGTAAAATAGTCTCGCAGATTCTACAGATCTAATTTGAAAACTGAATTCTTTCTGCGGCATATATTGACATGCAAGAACAATGTGGGTCGGTGATAGTTTTGGGGGTGCATGGCAGCTTCGGGAGTTGGAAACTTGCATATTATCGATGAAATTATTAACAAGCATGTCTTTATTTAATTTAATTTAATAAATTTGAAGACCAATATGAAAGAATGTGTTAAGAATCTCGGCATTCAAGCTAGCTTTAAATTCTACCAGGATAACGACCCAAAGCATTCAGCACATGATGTAAAAATGTCATTCAAGTCAATTTCATTCAACATTCATGGGACGAATTTGGACACAGGATGCAGGAAAGGCTGTGTACACCAAACAAATTATTGAAGAATGCTTTGCAAGAAGAGTGCAATAAGATTAGTCCAGATGTTTGGAAGAAATTAATTAAATCGATGCCAAGCCGTCTGTCTACATGCTTTTGAGAATTAAAAAGGTTGCGCAACAAAATACTTACTTTGTGTTGTTTTTAAAGTATTATTGAATTTTTATGTAATGCCCGACTTTCAATGTGAGACAGAAGTGACTTTCTCTAAGTTTTAGCTTCATGTACATTTTATAACCCAACTTAGAATAAATTTTTTTTGTTGTTTTTAAATAAAAAAATTTTTGTGATAATATAGACAAAATTGAGATGTAATATTTTCTTTTATCAAAACAGAGATAAAGCGTGCAAAAATATTTTCGTGCGTCTGCCCGACTTTTAATGTGAGCCACTGTGTATTGTAAGGGCTTTAATTAATTTTTGTCCTTTATCCAAATCATTGTTAAAGCGAAATTGTTGCGTGTTATTATGGAACTCCTCAATTATCAATATTCACAATAGAGGATTAAACAAATACCCGCGATAGAGAAATAAACAAATACTTTTTTTTCTGTAATTCTAAAGGCCTAATTAGTTTTTACTTTTAAGTGCCGTTCTTTTCTGTAGAAAATATTTTGTAATTACTTTGTTTTTTACAGCTGTTTTTAAAAGTAAAACATAATCAAAAGAAAAACATTGAAATTTTGAAAAAAAAAAAAACTTAGTATTTTATGTGATTCTGACTTTAATTAAAACAACTTTTTCTTGCATTTTAAATAAAAAATTTATATTTTTCATACCACAACAAACTAATACATACGTACTTTTGGCTGTCACTTAACGTCGAATTCTATTTTCAACAGATTTGTCAGCAACAGAATAGAACGAAAAAGGGAAAATAAACCACACATACAGACTTTCAATTGAACAGAAACAAAACAGCTGATTCATAGCAGAAATGAACGAACAAACTAATTCTGCCTCTATAGTGTCAGAAGTTGTTTTTTGTATCGTGTGAGTAAGTGACTTTTTGTGTAAAAAAAACAGCGTTAGAAGACAGTTTTTTTTTTTTGCAAAAAGAATAAAGAATATGGAGACATTGAAATCAGAAATTCACTAGTACCTTTTAATAGTTCTAGTTTACATTTTTGAAAAGTTTTATTAGATTTGGCACTCATTTATTTAGATTAAATAAGATGTTCGATTGATAAAATGAACTTGAATTTATTTTATATAAAAAAAAAAAAAAATCTAAAATTTCTTTATAAATTGTTGCATTCTTTTCACAATTTCTTTTTTTCCAAAGATAGACAAAAGTACACACGCTCTGTGGATATTGTAATAAAAAAAACACCCAAAATAATCGACGAAAGTGACACTTGATCCTAGATTTTCTGCAGGGATGGGAGTTTATTATCTACATACATTGCATGCATAAATATTTACAAAACATCATATCTTTGTTAAAAAAAATTATTGAATTAAAGAGTCCGACTGAACGTTTGGTTACGCCTCTCAGCGAAAGCTCTGTTGGGTTGATGTTTGGTGTTCGATTAAATCTTCAAACTTTGAAGACAAAAAATTGTACATGTGGTACGTGGTTACTGGTTTGCCGCATGGTACATTTTTGTCTAAATTGGAAATAAAACAAGGTGTTAATTATAACTTCCATTGTTTTAAAAATCGTAACAAAAAACTAAAAAAAAAAAAAAAAAAAAAAATTTTATTGTTTTTATTCAATTAAAGTCAGTTCAGTTTCGGGTTTGGCTTAAGTTGAGGTTTGGTCTCAAAAATCTAAACCCATCTTCGGATTTGGTCTGAAAAAGTGCATCCAGTCGAAAACTATTAAAATACACTAGTTGGCAAAAAAAAAAAGAAAAAAAAAGGGAGCAAGAACTTTGTTATGTGATTTTAATTGACTTAATCCATTTTTCGACCCCTTTCAAGTAAACTGACGATATAATAACGAAATAAGATTTTAAGTAACTGACAGGAAAAAAACATTGCAACAAAAAAGAACAGTATGAGTACCGGTGATTATAATCACCGGTCGGCGAAATATGGGCTAAGAGTGCTGAATTCAAATCTATCCACACATAGATTCTTTAACGTCTAGTTTTTTTCATGGGCTAGACTAATATTTCGCCTCAAAAAACGCTTAAGCTAATACATTACTCCAATTCACAAGCTCTGTCGAATGGCTTATAGTTAAAAAAAAAAGATTGTTTATGACCTTGTGAATGGAAAAATTTGTTGTATCGTTATTTTTTCGTATTGTTAAATGTAAAAAATGGAAAATGTCAAATCAGTGTACATTGTCAATTTACTTTGAGTAAAGTATTTAAGGAGATCCACAGATTTTTTTTTTACCAAAAATTAAAAAAAAAAAAAAATATGATAAGTGACACTATAAACAGCAAATTAATTAATTTTAGTAATGTTTTTTACTTCACTTTTGGTTTGTGTTTATTTCTTCTTCTTTTTCTTTAAAAAAAAAAGTTGGCAATTCACATTAATCGATACCATGAAATTAAACCAGGCATGGGAGTTTTAATGTGATATGAAATGATAATAAATATTAATTATGAATTAATAAGCAATTTTAATTAAAATAGTTTAAAACATAAATTAAAATGAGTTAAACATACATATCGTCGGTTGATAATTTAAATATCGTATGTGAATTTTTTGCGGTTTTGACTTAAGTCCGACAACAAAATTCCAAAATATTTATTACATTGTTTGTGCTTTCAAAGTTATTCTTTGGCGTTGTGCTGAATTTGATATGATTAGGACTTAAATTGTTGGTGTTGATTATCACATTCTAACTGCCTATTTCCCTAAATGCGAACGCTTTCTTTCGCACAAATACATGTAAAACAAAAACAAATTCTCAAAAATCCGAACATTTCCAGGCCTGGTATAAATGCACCATTTTTCAAAACATATACATAAATATCAATCGCATAATAAAGACAACATTTTTGTATGAAAATTACCAACAACAAATATACAATATTGTATAATTAGACGATTATACAACGAATACGACGATAACGCGAGCTTGTGTACTGGAAAATTTTATCATAACTTGAAAACGATTTGTCAGATAAAGCTACCAGCAAATAATTTAAAATAAAATTTTCTTTAAGTCTTCTAAATAATAATGTTTTATATGTTCAACCATTTCGGAGATATTCAGAAAATAGTGGCAATGAATTTTTTAAGCAAAATGAATGCTAAACTTTTGTTTCAAAAATTCAAAACAAAAAAAAAATTATAAAGCATGATAATCAATCGGCGGCCAAATGTTTGAATTTAGCGCTTTAAAATCTAATAATAAATAATAAATCAATTTTTGTTGTATAAATTGTAAACAACTATAACTAGTCTGATTAGAATATGAAAATTTGGATTAAATACCATAAACAGTTCAATAAATTAACCACAAAACTAATTATTTTTAAATTATGTGAAAAAAAATGTTGAGAAAATATATTTTAATTAAAAACTTTTGTTTCATATCATTAATTCAAATAAATAAAAAAAAGCACTTTCTTTTTTGAATCTTTCAAAAAAAAAAAAAAAAAAAAACACGTGGACACTAAAAGTATTAATACATATTTTATATCAAAACATTATTAAAATGGTGTTTTAATAGTTCAGTGTGAACGTGCAATCATCTCTGACAGCAAACAATCAGGTTAATGACCTGAAAGTTGTATAAAGTAAATATTCTTATTTTCTTTTTCAGTAAAAAGTAATAGTGTGTTTATATTTAGGTTTTTTTTTTGACAGAATCTTTTGTTGTTTTTTTTTTTTTATTTTGTTGCTGTGTTTAACACTATTCTGTCATTCACTCATTTATTTATTTACTTATTTTTTTATTCGTTCATTCATACTATTGTCTTTCAAACACTTTTCTAAACCACTTGCACTTACAACCAACGAATCGTTTAAGAGTCATTTTGTCTTTAGGATTGAAAAACACATTTTCTTTATTTATTTTGAATATTGTTAATACTCTTAATAGAAAAATAAATTAGAACAAAGTCGATTAGCTTTTAATTCTTTTTCTAAATCTTTATAAACATTCATTCATTCTTTTATGTGCATTTTATCCAAATAAACTTTTTATTAAATTGTGTGGTGCATGTCTCGTAGCTGGGAGGGGGGTTTTTCTCTGTTATTTGTAAATACAATTATCTACTTCATTTTTCATTTACATTATTCATAAAAACACTTTATACTTAAAATGTTTAATATAGTTTAGTCTTGTTTCATATTTGTTCTTACTAATTAATTATTAAAACACACACAAAAAAATATTATTTTATATCGTTTTTTCTCTTATTCCCCTTCTATTTTAGGCACACTACACAGAACACCACAACGTGATACAGGAAAATATCAAATAAATTTAGGTAAAATTTTTAATTTAGTTTAACACTGCATTTTCAAAATTTTCTAACTATATTTATATTATAACAATTTCTATGACTAATAAAACCTTAATAAAAAACAAGTTAGAGTGCTATATTCGGTTCTGCCGAATCTTTAATACCCTCCAACGAGAGTTAGATTATTTCAGGAGTCGGGTATCTATGGGATCTCTAAATTAGTAACCAATCTTTATAAAGACTGACGTCATTTTTTTTATTTGGTTGCGGTTCGAACTATGTTACCTAATTGGCCGACCATTAGAAAGTCTTATGCTTTTGTTTCAGTCATATATGAATAAAAATTATAAAATACTTAAATGATTTTCAGGTGAGGCATTTATATTGAACCCTTGGTAAATTATGGATCAATCATCACAAAAGTATGTAGAGTGATTTCTGCTATTAAAAAACTGTGGCCAAATTTTATTACAATAGCATTATTTGTTACGGTTTTACGCGTACTAAAGTGTTTTCCGAGAGTGGGCTTTATATGGGACCTATGAGAAATTATGAACCGACATTCACGAAATTCGACCGTGTAATTTCTAGTCTTAAAAGACTGTAACAGACCAAATTTTTTTACAATAGCGTTATTCGTTAAGGTTTTAGGCGTATTTAACGATTTTCCAAAAATGGGCTTTATATGGGGCCTATGTTAACTTATGGACCGATTTTCAAAAAATTTAGTAGTATGATTTCTAGTCATAAAGAACGAATTCGTGCAAAATCTTATATTAATCGGTGTATTTCGGCACCATTAATGTTAATTTTTGTAGCAAAATTATCAATTTTTTAAGGTGGTGGTTACACATTTTGGGACATAACTATTATACTGAACCGATTTTGCTAGATTTCAGTCCCAAATTATTTAGAATAACTAGCAGCAATTTGACACAAATATTGTTTTTTCTTTTGAGTTTATCGAAAGTGAGCGTGTTTTCTGTAGACGGACAGACCGACGGACCAGGCTAAATCGACTCAGGTATCCAGTTTATAAAAGTTTCACACGGAATGACAAAGTTAGTATACCCTCATTCACCACTAGTGAAGGTGGAGAGTATCAAAATTAAAATAATAAAAAATGTAATCATACATACTAATAAATCGGAATTTTTTAAATCTACTATTTTAAGTAAAAGAAAAAGAACATATACATCCGCGATGCCAACTTTATTAAAGTAAATAAAATAACATCACTATTTATCAGAGGTCAGAATTTTTCAACTATTGAAGCTAAAAAAAACATTTTTGATATTTATCATGAATGAGAAATCTAAAAGTGGTTTTTTTTCGCTCATTCAAAAAAATGAAGAATAAAAAATATTTTGATTTTGTTCATTCTTGTATGAGTATGAACGTGAACAATGCTGCTTATTCATACACAGAAAGAAAAACACTCGGGATAAATTATGCTTTTTTATATTTACTTTAAGCACGAGTCGTACTCAAATATTTAAGTACGAATAACATTAAAACGTACTCAAAACAATAGTAAATGGGAAAACTTTCGAAAATCAATCCCGGAATTTCTTAAAATAAGCATATGTACAATTCTCAAACCAAGTACAAAAAAGATTGAACTTTTCGTTGGTAGTGCCACTCTGAGAGTAAAATTACAAAATAAGAGTTTTAATCTAATATAAATTATCAAAATTTGTTGTAGCCACTACGACAACACCACACAAGTCAGTGAGTGATGCAAAATGTGGCATTTGTGGCACTTTTGAATGTTTGATGGCCCTGTGGAAATCTATTTTTGCCCTTTCAGGTTAAAATTTAACTAACTACTTTTAATCGTTCCATAAATTTTTCTGTGTCAAACACTACATTTATTTACGAAATTGTTCTGATTGTTCAGGGCCAAATAAACCACACAAGCAGTTTGATCTGTAATATAAAAAGATATATAAAACATGTTTGTGTGAAATCAACGTTTATTGTAGATATCTTGAAGACTTCGGACTGTTTTGATGGCTGGGTTAAAATGAAGCAAAAATGGACAAAAATGCTTTATTGGTTTTATTTAAATATCCAGCCAGCAAAATAGTCCGACGTCTTCGAGATATCTGAAAGTATTTTGCTGGCTAGGTACAAATAAAATAATCAAATATATGAAAATTTTTTTTGGCACTATCAAAGATATTTTGGCCCTTTTATATCGTCATTTGGCCCAAAACAAAAAAAAACTGAAAATGCATCACTGCCACACAAGTAGTTAAACCACGTTTTGCTTGTGTGTAGAAACAGCAAAAACAACAGAACAAGCAGAAAAGCCATTGTTTTCATGTTTAAATTTTAATCAATTTTTAAAGTTTAAAAAGTAAAATTTAAAGAAAGAGTTCTGATGTAGTTTATATTTTTAGTAAAATATGTACATTAAGTTTTTAAAGTAAAAATCATCTCGGACATGATGCTGGGTAAATAAATCAATCATAATAACATTCTTCTTCTAATTTCACTTTTGGTGTATTTCAAGTACGGATTCGGGATTAAATCAACTTTATAGCACATGAATCAAGCACATTTTGAGATTGATTCAATCTCATTTTACTTAAATCAATCTCATTTTCGGATTATTAAAAGTACGAATTCGAGATTGAATACGGATTAGTTGAGTACTTGAGTCAAGAAAATCTGTACTCACCGTACTATTGATACCGCTTCGGATTGATTTGAGTACGGATGGATTGATTTTTCTTTTGAGTGTATTGTTGAAGCTTTTCGGCAATTTAATTACCCTGCAGCTAAATTCGTAACTAGTAAGGTTTTTGGGCCAGTTATCACTAGTTGTTACGACTACAACAATAAAACGAAGTTTCGACTGTACATCTTTACACGTGACGACGTTTCTTGTAGAAAATACAACACTACAAGAAGAAAAACATAACTTTTTTATTGGTTACAATTTTCAATGTAAAATGTAAAACAGAAAGTGAAAATGTTTGTTCATGTTTAAAAAAGAAAATAATTATTTAAAAGAAGGACGAATTCCCGATTTATATTAGTTAAAATTATTAAATTTTTAAATACATCCAATTTTTAAAGTAAAATGATGATGAAAACAAGATCCGCCCATTCTGCTGGTGTCTTACCGCCTAAGTTATAAAAAATAAAACAGGTCAATAAAGGGTTTATGAAACGGACTTTCATACAAAATGTTTTATTTTTTATAACTTAGGCCGTTATTATTTAGAGATCTTCTGTAAACAAAGGGCAATGCAACAAAAGCAAAAAATGTGTAACAGGAAAATAAAAACTAATATTTTCTCTCTCTCTCTCTCTCTCTATTTAGATTCTAAATTTATATTTACTCTAAAGTAAATAAATATGAAAAAGTATGAAAAAAATATTAAGGAGAAGAGTAAAATTTTATTTTGCTTTCAATACTTATACTATAAATATACCAACTAGTATAAAGCCATAAATAAACTGCCTTAAAAAGAAGTAGTTGGGCTCCTATGACAAACCAAAGTTAAATACGATAGTTTGATATAAAAAAAAAAAAAATCAAAAGTGCAACAAGATTAAAAAAAATACCAACTGGTATATTTCTATTTAACTACTAGTTACTTTTGCCGATAAATACAACAAATGTATTTCATATTCATAAATGAAAAAATATAGGAAAATTTTAAAAGGTCACACTTACTTACTCATGAATGAACGATGAGTGAATGTTTTAGTACTGTGTTTTTTAGTTTCCTTCATTATTAACCATATCATCCACTTACCCTAGACCCCATTTTCTATGTTATTTAAACAAAATCAATATTAATAGCAAGTTAGCAGCTCATACGAAATTAAAATATTAAATTAAATTAATCAATTAATATTCATTACACAACAGTTAAAATTTATTAAATAATTACACAGAATTGTCTTTTTACATATTCAATAACGCGATATCAGTAAAAAAGTATGTGTGCGTGCAATTTATTGTTTATAAAAAAATAAGCACACCATTGAAGTTTATAAACGGATTTAGCCAGACTTTTTTATAAAACAAACAAAAAAATAATAATAAAGGGGTATATAAATAAGATAAATGCACATTAGGGTGGAGCGTCAGAATTTTTTTTTTTTCTAATTTCGATTTCTAAAAGCACTAAAACGTTTCATCTTATTCTCAGATAAATGGGAAACATAATGAAAAAATGGGACTTCTTTCTACCTCTGCATCCAGAATTTGAAAATTACATCAAATCGATCAATTTGTGAAACATCATATGATGCAACATTAAACATTTGTTATAGTTATTGTAATTCATTACACTCAAAATACCCACAATTTTTGTAAATAAAAGTTTAGATTTCAGATTATTATTTTTTGACTGCAAAAAAAAGTCTTTTTGCAAATTTGCTCAAAAAAAAACTGGCTTTAGACGACATGTATTTAGTAATGTGCTTATCAAACTATAAGTCTTTAATAGAAAGGTTTAAGTATACTTTTGACGTTAAAGTCGACTTTAAACATAAAACTGGCTGAAGCTGTTTTTAACTCATTTAACAACAGCATCAGCTGCTCTTTGCCAAATAAAAAAGCTTGTGCAAAAAGTTAAAAATGTTTATGTAACAAGATATTGGCCAATATTTTGCAATTTTGTTGTTGCTTTCTACAGAAATTCATGTTGCGTTTTAAAAATTTTCAGCGTTACAAGATATGCAGTGTTTTTTTTTTTTTAATTTTCAATGTCAGCTGTTTATATTTTGTTTTATGTTGTATGAAAAAAATTTCTACATTTGAGGTGGCACCCAGTTAAAGTCGGTTCAATTTAATGCCCCTATTGTCGGTTTCAACTCAACGCAGTTTGGTTGACAACGTGTCGACACAACCAAACTGTTTTTTAGTATTGTGAAACACAACTGGTTTTAGTTGAAATTGGTTTGGCGTTGCCAACTTTGAAGATCAAGTTTGACAGAAAAGCACACAAATTAAAGTTAACAATTTAAAAAAATATATAACAAGAAAAAAAGTGTCATTACAATTGTTGAAAATTTGTATAAAAGTATGGCTCAAAGAATTTTTGAGCTGATTAACAATAAAGGAAAGTCGATACATTATTATAAAGTTTATTTTATCTTTTTTATCAAAATAAGTACAGTGAACTTGAACTTATATGTTGCAGCACTTTATTTTACAAAATTTAGTTTTTTATACTGCAAATCTAGTCCAAGAACAAAAATAAAAATTTGTTAAAACAATTAACAAGCCTCCCAAATTGTGCCTTAAGGTGCCCGTAGACGACATGTTTCTACATCTGGCTTGTCAACTTTTCATGTCATATGTAATTGTGAATGTCTGTCAAAATTGCTGTTTTACAGAAGGTTTATAATATTTGGTCACAAACGTACATGTAATTTGCTTCTGACATTGTCTATGTTTTTTTATCTATAGTTATGGAATAAACAAAAGTAGTTCTTGGTTTCTATAGCGTGCTGCCGCCACAAAAACTTTTATTTGCGCCGTAAAAAAGTTGAGCCATCTAAACACTTTTTTCTTTAAATTCGAAGATACCAATTTAGGATATTATAATGAAGCGTTTTTTATTTATATACATATGTACATAATTTATATTATTTATTAATATTAACTTAAGCCGGCTAATTTTCCGTCAACAATGCAACGCCGCTGCCGGTTTCTTCACGGCATAGATTTCTGGCACAGCTGATGTCAGATGGTTTGTCAGAAGAAAATAGAGCACGCTTTTACAGATGCAATGTTTTAAAGGTAACACACGACATGTATGTATTTTACAATGGGAAATTTGTCAATTCAGATGTAAAAAACATCTGAATTGAATGTATTAAATGCGGGGGGGTGCTTTAAAACCTTGTGAGATAAGGCCATGTTGGCTTTATTGCTCAATTGAATTGGAGATAAAGCCATAATGGTCTTATTGCCCAATCATTGAGAGGTAAGGTCATATTTAAAATTTTGCAGAAAAACTTTAGTATGCGAAGCCAGATTTCAATACTTAACTTTAGTGTCTCCGGGAAGACATTTTTTACAGAATGTTATTATTGTTATTAATATTATTAGATTTTATTTCTTCAATGAAAACTATTTATTGATTTTCCCTTATACGGAATGCTTACACCTAATGTAAACATTTCGTAAAAGGGAAAATCATTACTTCTTAATTATAAAAATAAGAAAACTATTAATCAATGTAAAATGCAAAAGTTCTTCAAAACTGAAATGAGAGATAAAGCCATTTTCTAATATTGCTAATGTGAGCTAAGGCCATGATGGCTTTATCTCCCAATCAAATGAAAAAAGGCTTTATCTCTCTATTGAATGAGAGATAAAGCCATCATGGCCTTATCTCACATGGTATTAAAGCACCCCCCATTAAATGCTGTGAAAATCTAATATTCAGCATAACAAATCTTTCTTACGGTTTCACCATTTTTATTTATTTTCTGCTTTTAAAAATTCAAGTCAACTGAAACTGAAAGGAACTCAACTAATTATACGCAGTTGTCTATTAACCCTAGTTAGATAACGTTATTTGTTGTACTAAAAAGATAACGTTACGCCTGAAAGACGTGTGCAAGTTTATATCCTTTAAAGGGCATCACCGAAAATAATATTGATAAATTTTTTTGTTAAAATTATTAATTTATTAAATTTCTTTTAAAATAAAGTAATTTTTAAACAGAAAACAATAATAAAAATGAAATTAAAAACAAAAGCCTTAAAAAAATATCACAACTTAAAGAGTTATTTATAAAGGACTTCAGTTCGGCTCTAAAAACTAAAATAGATCCTTTTGTTGTACTTTGCTTCGATAATAATATCTGTACAAAAAAAAAAAAAAAAAATTAACTCAAATAGCATTATATGCAAGACTTAAGCCTATAGTACACGGCATGTAAAAAGACACATTCGCATGTGGTTCTGACGTAATTTTGACGTCAATGCAAAGCCACAATAAACATTGCGTGTTGTGTGATGACGTCAAAATTACGTCAGAACCACATGCGAATGTGTCTTTTAACATGCCGTGTACTATAGGCTTTACAAACTAAATATTTGTGGTCGCCACATATAGGTGCATTGCATTTTAAACATACCATTTTGGACGTACGTCGAATTTTTGATGGACAGAAACAACAGTATTTTCTCTTTTTGTTATTCAGGCTGTTCTCCACTGCTACTGCAATTATTGTTAACATCATCTGGTAAATCTTGTTTAATGTTTCCGTGCAAAGTTTTCGATAAAGTAGGAATTTTTAGCCTTTTGTTTGGTGCATGGAACCATTTCTCAAATTATTTCGGTAGTAACAAAAATGCCGAAGCATTAAATATTCCTCTTGTCGTTCGAACTATATTCATTGAAGCAATTCGGCCAGCGCTTTGACCCTTTGATGTATAACTTAACGCGCAAAAAAAGCCACCACCAACAAGCTGATGCTAACGACTGAGATAATTGAGCGCGAGAAAGTTGTATGTTAACAAATGTGAGAGTAGGAGTACAAAATTGAAAAAGCGTACGTCTCGCAGACGTACCTTATCTAACTAGGGTTAATAACGTTTTTGTCGACCAAATTTACACATAGTTGTAAACCACAATACCGGGAAAATGTAGTGAACACAACCTAACAACAGTTGAGTTGAGATTCGCAATGCGAATTTATAAACGACGACCAAACTGTTTTAAAAGTTGTCAACCGCAATAGGGGCATAAAACATACTTTAATTTCGACTATAGTAACGAAATAATTAAAAGTATGTTTTTATTTTTAGTAAGAACCGACTTTAGAGTTTGACTATGATTATGGGCCACTGTGTTTATTACAGTTCAATGCAATTTACTAAAATTAATTATATGGCAACTCTTTACGAAATGTTGAACACCCATTATGCTTATTTAACTTGCAAATATGATTGTAGTTATTTGATAATTTCCAATATAAACAAATAATAATGTAAATAAAACTAACGACGGAATATAATGCAGACATAAAACGGAAGTTGTTTGTTGAATGTTTGAATATAGTTCCGTTGAAATTATAAACAAAATATGTACGTTACAAATTTTTACCTCTCTTAAAAAAAAAAACAATAGCGTTTGAGAAAAAGCAACAACAATAATAAACAAGTTTTTAAAACATATTGTTTTGTAGAAAATACAATAAATAATAATTAAATGCATACGATGATTAATTAATTATTCCTTAAGCTACTAAATTTTTATAATAAATTAAATTTGTTTGTTTTAAACAATCTTCCACCAGTTTGATTATGATTTATGTTTATTGTCTATTTTAATGAACCCACTAAATACTGGCCACGTATTTTTAATAAACACACTATTTAATGGAATTTCCTTCTAAATTCTTTCCTAAATATTAGTGATTCTCATTCAGTCAAATGGCAAAAGTATAACAAAATAAATTCAACATTTTTAGTCAATAAAAGCAGATTTATTGTGATGATGTGTAGTAAAGGGTCTTTCATTAAGCGCTTTCCATCTTTAAATTTTAATAAAAGAAATTTAATTTGTTTATAAGGTTTATCGATATCATTCGCCCTTATTCTGCATTACGATTACTTTCCCGCAGTCAGTTACGCATCAATCGAAAAAATGTTGTATTCCAACAAAATTCTGAATCGAAAGAAAAAGAAGACAAGCCCCTCTGTTTTGCAAACCGAGTCGATTTGACAACGAGTGATTTTTTAAAACTGAATAGTAAAGTAAAGCATTTGGTGTTCTGTAAATCGCACGATTTGCATTATTCGAAGCCATTTTTTAACAGAGGCAATTAAACGTCAAAGTTAAAGAAGTATGAAAGCCAATTCGACAGATGTACCTGTAACAATTTGGTCGCTATCAACTTCAAAAGTCCCTATTGGGCGACCCTTTAGAAATAGTCACACAATATTTTTTAATTTTCTGACCCCTCCTTTCAGTTTGTACTCAATGAAAAGAATACAGAAAAAACAATATAAAAAGATAAATATTTGTTTGTTTAGAAAAATATTGCAAAGAATACAATGAAATCTTTTTAAATAAAAAATTTCTCGTGCACGTTCATGTTAAATTTAGATGAGTCTTCCATAATGTTTTCTTAGTCAGGCAGGCAACTTTATAAGATCAATGATGGTCATATCCGTTCGTATACATATAAAAAATATTATATTTCTTTATTTTCGTATGAATCCTACTTGTGCTGTGTGAAAAAAACATGAACTATTTCATTTATTTATGTACTTTTTTTCGTTATTTTTGATGAGAAAAACTTATGACAAGATTTATAGTTAATAGAGGAAGTGTCTTGGTTTAGAAAAATAAATTTCTAATTGCCATTTTAAAATATTAAAATCTTGTAGTAAAGAAATATAAAAATTAAGTGTAAATTAAAAAATTAGTAAAGAAAAGAAACTAAAGAAATATAAAAAATAAGTGTAAATTAAAAATATTCGAAAAAAGAATCTATGTTTATATACAAATTAACAACAATTACACGCAGAAATTTTTAATGTAAAATCCTATAATTTTGTTTAATATTCCTGAAAAAATTTGTCAACAACGGACAAAAAATAACTTGCCATACCCTGGAAGATGTTAACATTTGTGTTCAATGATTTTAACCCAATATTTGTAGTAAAAAAATGATAAAGAAAGTATTATTGAACAAATATATGGTGAACATGCTTTCTCTAATACCATCGCAATAACGCCTAAAAATTAGATGACTAAGGGCTAATAAATCAGAGCAAGTTAAACTCTTTTTTTGGTTTAAAATGTGTTTAAGCCAACAAATCAATAAATCATTAAACATATAAACGATTTTAAACGCAAAAAATTGAGCGTTTAAACTACCAATACAAACCATATGAATTTGTCAACATTTATCGTAGTGCTGCCACATGTTACTTTTTAAACTACATATATATTATACATGGGACACTGACTTACAACTGTTGAGCTTAAACTACATATAAATTTAAGTTTAGTTCAACTAAACCATCGTTTAAACACTCACTGATTTATTAGCCATTAGTATTAGAAGCTTAACTTAATAACGATCAATGCAATTGATTAAAAAGGAAGTTTAAGATTCATTGTGTATAAGGATGCCAATTCCGAAATCGGGAACATAATTTTTTTGTCTTACCTTTTTTTATAAAAAGAAATTCATCATGAAATTCTCCCTTGAGAGGATAGGGAACACAATATTGATCTTTTATATTTATGTGTTATTAAAAACGAAAGAAAAAAGTTAAACTTTGTTATTCTTTTTAAGCGTGTCCAACAATTATAAAAAAAATTTTATGTGAGAAGTGCTAAAAATAATTAAAAAATAAAATTAATTAAATAAAGAAATGTCTCTTTAAATGCACAAAACAAAAAGAAAATCCAGAGGTTTGGGTTTTTTAAATTGGTTTGACTGGCGCACCAAATGCAAAATTTAAACTTTGCTCTTTTACATGTTTAGGTTTGTTAAAGTGTTTCCTTGAGTGGGCATAGGACCTACGGTAATTTATGAAGCCATTTCACGAAATTAAGTAGTGTAATATACATATACACTTCATAATTCCTACCAGTAGTTATGGTGGGTATAAAAATGTGTTTTTGTTAAAATATGGCCCTAATCATGTAAAACCCAACGCAACGCCAAAGTATAACATTGAAAGCATAAGAATGTCATAAATATTTTGTAATTTTGTTGTTGCTTTCAAAAGAAATTCATGCACCGTTTTAAAATTTTCAACGACAAAAGCTGTGGACATAGCTGCCAGATTTGACGATTTATCGTCATTTTGACGATTTTGAAGTACAAAAATAGTCTATTGACGATAGGACGATTTATTTATTGACGATTTTTTAAATGACAAACTTTGTTAAAACTTACAAATAGTTTTAATATAATTTCACATTTTATTTAAGATTCTAATATAATTTTATTTGAATTATTTGATTGGAAGTAATTTCCATGTCTTAGCTGTTCATCATATAAAATACGATTGTTTTTTAGCACGATGCTTATTTTTAAGTGTTCTAGCATCACTTGTAAACTGATAGAATTTTTGTGCAAAAATTTTTTTAAAACAAAAATTCGTATTTTGATACTTATTTTTAATTTTGATTTTAAATAATTTATTTATAAATTATTTACCGCCATGTTCTGGAAATGGAAATCACGAGAAATTGAAATCGAACAAAATTTTAAATTTATCCTGTGTTTAAAGTTTATAAAAATATTTTTTTTTATATGCCTCATATGTTGAGGTCCACTAACCTTTACCACTGCCTCTTTTCAAATCAGGAAAAGATGCGTTCAATTTAAAAAAAAAAATAATTGAAAATATCCAATTGGGTCCAAGTGTACTGGTACACGACTAGAACCAATAGTACTAGTGATTTGCTAAGCACACACAATGCTAATTTGAGCATTAAGATAGAAGTAGTAATAGGGAAATCGATTATTCGAATATTCCGAATAGTGGTTTTTTTAAACAACCCGGTTTTCGGTTAGTCATTTTTAAATTAACCGGTTAACCGGTTTTAATTCGAATACATAAAAACACAAAACTCAAATAAGTTTTTGTAATAAGCCGTTAATTTGAATAAAAACAAAACAATTAAAAAAGGTAAAGAAGCAACAAAATACATCGATATGACTTAAAGTTTGTTCAGACCTAACAAATATTTGATGATAAAATCCAAGAAAAGTGTGACCAGTAAATTGATCAAATTTTAGCTTAATTTTTAACAATTTCTATTAATTTACTAAACTTTATTTTTAAGAAGATATTTGTATAACTTAATTTAGAATCAGAATCAGTAATATGAATCAGTAGACTTCAACCACATTTTTGAAAAGCTGCAAACAAAACATCTTAGCCGGGATTAAATATTTCAGATTATTTTTTTTCAGCATAATAGAAACTAATAGTAATATGAATATTCATTTTGTATGAAATATTTGTCAATCCGTCGACCAAAATTTAAAAACCTTTCACGACATAGTTTCTTCAGTTTTATTTTTAAGTTGTTGGTGTTTTGATAAATAAAACTGATGAATCTTTCAATATCGTTGATTCCACCGGAATGTTGTAGTTTTAAGCATGAAAATATTCCAGAACTACTTACGAGTTTTTAGTGCCTTAACGGGCATTTCGTACTCGGTAACACAACTGGCTAATATTTCACCCAATGATTCATTTTTGGCTGCGTATTTTAGTAAAGTATTATTTGTCGTATTTTTTGAACTACTTGGAACGGAGGTTAGTACATTAATGTCAAGCAGGCGCACTAATCATTTTAGGACACTTCAGGCACCTACTATTTAGTTTTTAAATGGACACTTTTGTGTAGTATTTTGAATTGTTTTTTTTTTACAAGAATATACGCTTTTATTTACATGTTTTTTTACTTTTGTTACATTTTGTTTTAACATTCTTCATAAAAAGTTCAAGTTTGCCCCATATTCAATTAGAAAAATACTCAAATTTCGGGTACATTTACAATAAAAGTAAGGAAAATTTATATAAATTACACATTATTAAAATAACCGGTTTATTATACCAAAATAACCGGATTATTCGATATTCGAAAAATGGACATTTTAGAATAACCGACTTAGGCAAAGCTAAAATAACCGGTTAAAACCGGTCGAATAATAATCGTTCGATCTCCCTAAGTAGTATACAGTCGAGAACTAGTACTGGTGATCTTTGTACTAGTTTAGTACTAGCTAGGTAATAGTTCGATCTCCGGCAGGGAAAATTTTCTTTCAGAAAGTCTGATTTTATTGGTGTTTACCAGACTTAATTTCTTAAGCAGGATTTTCGACATGAAAACTGGGTGTTTGACATACCTTGGTTTTAGTTTATTTTCTTAGTTTTCTTATGAATGCCAAAAAATGTTTGGTTGTGTTACTTTAATAATAAGTTTCTTAACGAACATTTTTATTTAATTTCAAAAACAGGCGGAATATATTAAAATTGTATTAGCAACGAAAACTAAAACTAACAATTTATTTTCAAAACTTATAAAAATTGAGTGGTTTTTTACAAATTTTTGTGGCGATTGAGCTTAGTCAATTTGACGATTTTGACAATTTTTTCCTCAAAATTTGACGTTTTTCGAACAATATTATCTGGCAGCTATGGCTGTGGAGCGTTTGAAATTTTAAAACGCAATGTGAATTTCTGTGGGAAGCAACAACAAAATTACAAAATATTTATGACATTGTTTGTGCTTTCAATGTTATTCTTTGGCGTTGCGTTGTGTTTTACATGATAAGGGCCTAAGATTTTTATGGTTGAGCCTAGTACTCTGTTCCAATTTGTAAAAAATCTATTATTTCATACGAAAAATTTGACATGTATCAATGTAATGTATCTCGCCAGTTTGCACAATTTGACGTTTTTAAACTTTCAAAGTATGCAACATTTTTTTGCGTATGTAAACAAAACTTACATGTATTTTACTGAAAAGTATATTTTTTTAATAGAAAATTAAAGTAAATATGGATGAAAAACTGTAACCGGTTGTGTTATTTATGTTTTTCCTTTCTAATTTAATATTAAATTTTAACTTTTTTCCACTTGCTTAAAATTCTACGTAAAAATAGTAAGAATTTTATACTGAATTTAAGAAATTCCGGGATTGATTTTCGAAAGTTATACAATTTTGGATTGTTTTGAGTATGTTTTAGTGTAATTCGTACTTCAATTTTTGAGTACGACTCGTACTTAAAGTATAAAAACCTTAATTTATCCCAAGTGTTTTTCTTTCTGTGTTGGTGCTTTTACTATATATAAAAGAAGCTGATGACATTTTCCAAGGGAGTAGAGCTTATTTAGCTCCAGCTTCTAAACAAGGGTCGAGAGTATAATTTTGCCGGACTATGCACTCAAATTGCTACCTGGGCGTGATGGTGCCTCTCACACTCGAGGGCGATTGGTAAACGATCCACCATGAGGTTAAGCCAAATTACATGTACTCATGTTAATCTGTCTCCACATCTCATGTTTTAAAAAATTTTGTATACCGTTTTTCATTTTTAGGCTTTCAAAATTTGGATCAAATTTGAAAAAATTTTCTTCTTACTTTTTTTATATATTTTATTGCTTCCCGACCCTAGATCGCCAACAGCCACCAAATGATATTAAGAAATGATCTTATGAAAGAGCTTTCAAGACACATTGTTAAAACACGAGAAACCCCTCTAACATGATGAGTCTACTTAACACTAATATCATATTAGTGTTTTAATGTTAAGCATTTTATGTCAGTTGCAGACTGGGTGTAAAGATAAACAACTCAACTCCCAACCTAAAAATTTTACAAAAACACAAAAAAAAAGTAAAAAAAATTCAAAACTAAACCTACTCAAATTGACAACATTCCACTGTAAAAAAATAACTTATTCGCAACTTGTGTATGTAACTGAAAAAGGGCAAAAAATGTGTCCGGTCTTTGTATACACTACAAGAAATCAAGTTAAAATTCTTCCATAAAAGTAAACAAAAGAAAAGAATCTACAGAGAATAAAGAATAAAATTAAACAAGTTTATTTACAAAAATAACAAAAATTTAATAGAATTTTTATGACTTTCTTTGATACCTCTGTACAAAAAAAGAAAGAAAAAAAAACATTTGTATTTAATTCTTCCTGTAAGTGGAAGAAACAAGTTACGCCTGATTTCACCTTGGCATTTTTTTTTTTTTTTTTTTTGTTTCCTCTGCTATTTTCTTTAGTAAATTACCTTGAAACTATTATTTCCACTTTTTTGTACTTTAAGAATTAAAAAAAAAGTTATTATTTCTTTGTCGTAGACAATGTGATTTTTTATATTTTGCTTCTTTTTAGTTCTCTTTTTTAACCAGTTTGTTATTGTGTTCCAACGTATTATATCACTACTTGTGAAATAAAGAACTCACGTTTTAATTCTAGCTACTTCTAATGCTGAGTTAGTGTTGTAATAAAAGTGCGATTTTAATCTAAGTGTTAAAGGAAAAATTTAAAAAGAATTTTTGTAGCTGAGAGTTTTGGGTTTGCCCTTATTTTGCGCAAAATATGTCGCTCGTCATGTTCAGTAAACATTTTATTCGGTGCTTTTCTGCCTTTGTTATGAACCCGATTTTCACGGATGAAGCGTTCAATGATTTTTTGAACTGTGGAAGCATTATTATTAACCATTTCTGCTATTTTTAGCTGTGAGTGGCCATTTTTAAAATGGTTTAAAACCAATTCTCGCTGCTCTATCGTTGTCCGCGGACTCATTTGAATTTTTGGTAACTGACACTTCATGTAACAAGATCAGACTAACAATTCAACGAAAATCATTTCTAGAATTAAAAAAAGAATGACAGAAAAAACACCGAAGTTGCATTCAGGTACCGTTACAATAGAAATTAACTGCATCAATTAAGCCGTGAGATAATAATAAGGACAATTTTTCGTTTTTTTAGTTTAAAATGGTTAAAACGCAAATTTTAGCAATAAATGATTTTTGTTTGTTAAAGAATAAAATGATTCCAAGTTATTTTTAAAGTTCATTTTAGTTTTGTTTTTACAGAGCTTTAAAACTAAAAAAAATGCACTGCATAAAATAAGCTGTGAGCCACTGTATTTCAAACTAACAGTTCATCTTCAAATTAGATCCTGAAGATGAACTGTTAGTTCGAAATATACAAAAGACAAAAAGGCAAAAGCATAATGTATGAATTATTTTAGTTTTTATTGCTTGTTACATATTAATTGTTTGGCTTAAATAAATTGCAACCTTCACAGAAAAAATTATAATTGTCTCA
This sequence comes from Pollenia amentaria, assembly GCA_943735925.1. Lineage (NCBI taxonomy): Eukaryota > Metazoa > Arthropoda > Insecta > Diptera > Polleniidae > Pollenia > Pollenia amentaria. Next base: position 200,439,047 of record OX031009.1, on the reverse strand, counting down.
TCACCAAATTTATACCAAATTCATAATATCAAGCAAACAAGTTGTTAATTTTGCACCTATTACCAAAATATATATAAATATATTGGCCCATAATTCAAAAATAAACTCGACTTTTTCTAAAGTATACTTTAAAACAATGGTGTTCCTATGCATTTAAAGCCGGTTTTAGTTTAAAGTATACATTATTTTGACTATGAGTATGGCCCATTGATTACTAATAATTTTAAAATTGTGAATATTTTTTTTTTTTTTCAATAAATTTAATTAAAAAAAATTATCAACAAACTTTGCCATTTCAAACAATGTGTTAATTTATTTAAATAAATATTGACAATTCCCAACATCAATTCTACAAGTTTCAATTATTTTATTTTAAACGAAAAAATCAATTAATATTTTTTGATATTTAATTAATATTTCAATTGAAATTTTATATTGTATTTTTTTTTTTGAGCTCAAATTTATTACAAAACAACTTAGATATTAATTAAATCAAAATCATATTTTTAATTTTCTTTCAACTAAAAAAATAATTGATTGAATTATCTATCACAATAATTAAATTTAAATACTTTTTAAACCAATTTTTTTTTTATTTGATAAAAAAAACTTTTTTCTGTGTTGTTAAATCATGTTTTTTTTTAATTTTAGCATTATTATATTCAAACCCTTTTAAATCGTTTTGTTTTTCATTTTAACTTCGTTAAATCGAAATCTCTTTATTTCGAAAACTCCTCTAATTCGTTAAAAGCCGTCTATTCTTCATTCAATACCAAATTATCGCGATTTAACTGTACATACAACACTAACGAAGAAGCACATTCGGACACATTTTTAAATGAAATAATTTATAAAAAATCAAAGGAAAATTCCTACATTCTATTTGTTGAACATAAATGTTTAATTTTTAAATAAAAAAATCGAAAACTTATTTCTAATTACAATTGCAGTATTTACAAAACCGCTAGTATCGTCGTATCGATTGTATGTTGTATTAAAATACGTAGTTCACTGTTGTTTTTCAATACAAGGGGTTTTGAAAGTCTTAAAACTGACGAGTTGGCCTAAGCAACCAGCGAAATGCGCATAGGAACTAGCTTTCCCACAACAATAAATTTCAGTGTTTTCATTCAAAAATTGGGATTATTAGCACATCATTAATAAATGAACTAATTAATAATTCTTTTTTAATTCGACAAAAAAATTTCAATCGAATAATCAAAGTTTCTGATTTGCTTATTTAATTCAAATATTATTTGTTGCATGTTCTAGAGCAGTAAGAAGAGTTAATTGTGTATATTTTCTACTCTTATACCATGAACGAGTAATGTGCTTACTTCTGGTTTTTCATGAACACAATCCAAGAAGAAATGGTTTTTATCTAGTAATTTCTTCTTATTATTTTATATATATATTTTTTTTTTGCCATCTTTTACTACATCTCTTCAGTTGATATGATGTGAATTGAATGATTTAAGTGGAAACAATAACTTTTGTCTTGTCTCATCCAGAATTTACTAAATTATTCATTAGTTATTTAAGTGAATCTGTTATTTTTTTAAGTCTTGAATATCTTGCTTACAATACAATCAGTCCCCTGGGATATTTTGTAGAATGTTATGTTAAAAGTACAAAAAGGATATATCAAGGTCATTTTAAACATAATCTTAAAAGAGTAATAGAAATAAAAAAACGTGACAAAAATTTAAAATGTTTTTAAGAGTTTATTTTAAGGTTATGTTTAGTACGTACAGTTTGATGCAAAGAAATTCATTTAAAGATGTTTAAGAAGCAAAGATGTAAATTATTTCTGCCTTTAAATAAGAAGAATTAAATAAACTTTTACTGCCGTATTCATAAAAAACTAAATTGAATATGAAATCTATTTTAAGGAAAATTTGTATGGAAATTTTGTTTTAAAATACGTTTGAAATCTATTTTATTTTTTATGAATACGGCAGTTAAAATCTATAAAAAAATTTAAAAAAAAAATTACTAGATGTATACAACTTTGTTTGACATCTGACAACAAAATAATGACATAGACTTAAGGTATTTTTGTTCGATCTACCGTATACATAGTCCATTCAGCTTTGATAGTTTTATAAATTATTTTATTTATTAGATGTTAAATTTTTTAAAAATTATTAGCTGCTGAATGTTATATTATCTGTGAATAACAAAATACTAAATAATTCTTTAAATAAGTAATATGGTAATTATTCTTCAAAACAAATGTCCCATTTGCTCTTATAGCCATACCTTAAAGAACGGTTGCTTTCGCTTAGCTGATATACTATAGTTAAACAAGAGCGTCAGTAGTTTTAACTTACTAACAAAACTCACATTATAGAAATATAAAATGGAGATAAAACCGCTAGATTGACAAAAAAAATAGCTACATTGCCACTTCACTATTAAAAGCGCTATCAAAATCTGATTTTCCAAGTGCAAAGCGTAGCATCCGCGCTATTTCAGTACGCTTCATTAAAATTGTATGGTCATGAGAATTTTTGAGAGCTAGAAAACGCTTTCCGCTCTTGTTAAGGTATGGCTGTTATCCCCCAATCGGAAGATGCTAAAATGTTTGCAAATTACGTTAAATTTCAGTTTCGTTTTGAGATTTGTGAAGTAACCAGATACAAATCACGTCAATGAGCAATGGAGCGCTCAATCCAATCGAAATAACAATCGAAGACAACTTTTTATCTATTTGTGGGTATGTGAAAAAAATTAATCGGTTCTGGGTGGTCTTGCCAGACGGCATTGATTTTTTAAAGGCTAACCAGTGTACATATTTGTTTATAAAAAATTTAAATTTTAAAACAACGAGATGCTGATTTGAAACAGAAACCCGTATCAACACTTTTATGTATTTCCCTCTATACTGAACACTAACAATTAAAAACGTAAAACATCTGACTCAAAACAAAAGAATACAGAAATTTTTGATGTAAATAGAGAGTTAATTTGCTTGTGTAACTAGAGATGTAACGAATACCGATATATCGGCGATACTTCGGGATGGTCGATATACATATCTGTATCGGATATATTTTACTGGCGATACGACGATGATTTTTTTTTATAGTTGTTGTGAACAGACCATATAATTTTCAATGCTTATTTTTTTTTTTGCATAACAATTAAGAGCAATACCACATTCAAAGTAGAGCATAAAATCAAACATATTGCTTCTTTTAATTCCTTAACTGGAGGTCCGCACCATGCGTTCTACGCGTATGTTACTTATAAGACCTTTTTTCAAGATGCATGCTAAAGTAGAAAGTATTCCTACGTCTCACGCTTTCGATACGTATATGAATTCTACGCATTTGCTGTGTAACTTGTCAATACAATTTTACACTACTACTTTTTGGACTCATGCATGAACGCTTTTTTTTTACTACGTTTATTTATTTACATTTTTGATAAATATTAAACTACAAAAACAATAGTTAATAATATAAATTCAAATTATACAATGTTCCATAGAAGAGCTCTCTAGTATAAATAATATCAATAATAATTACTTTTGTAGGTTTATATTATATTTTATGTACTTCAATGAAGAATATATTATTTTATTTATTTGCAACGAAAAATTTAAAAAAACATTACAATTTTTTTTTAGAGTTGATTTAAGTTTGTCAAAAGAATAAAAGGAAAATAGTATAACAATTATAGATTTAGCCACCAAAAATTTTTTAGTCTTCGAGTAATACGGGAAACGTTATTACCTATACTTCTACTATATCTAAAATCGTTTGTTGTTGAATTACAACAAACACGTTTCACGTTAGCCCGTCTATAGTTATGATAAAATATCGGGACTAAGTTTTCATTGTGTATGATATTAATTTTATCTAACTACAAAAAGCTTCTGGAGGTACAAACCGCTTTTCCAATGTATCAATAATATACTCTTCATTTGTATAATATGGAGCCATTATTAGATTATTACTTGAGTATGTTATACATCTTGTGTTGTGGTTTCTTATTAGATAGATAATAAAATTGTCTATTCTTATTATATTTGATAAATTTTACAAAGTATTGTTAGAAACATAATTGTATCTAACTTTAGATACACAAACCCTAAGACATTTTCTTTCAAACATTCTTAATTTTTTCATATAAGATGGTGAAATATTGAACCAGATCATGCATGAACGCATTGGACCATAATTGTAACACGTTGTCCCATTGATTAATTTTGTATGTATTTGTACATTTTTAGAATTTTCTGGTAATTTTTAATGATTTTTGTGAAAATAAAAATAATTTTGCTACAAATTTTGGGTTAATTCCAGGGATGTGTAGTCGTCAAAAATAGTTCTAACACCGACTCCAACCGGTGAAATTTTTTAAGTCCGACTCCAACTCTGACTCTTACATTGATGCTAAATTAAATATTAAATGTAGCAGGAAAATTATATGTGTGTGAAGTTAGCTCCGTCAGTTAGCTTCGTTTTCTTGACTATCAAGTTTCCTGTACACAAGCAACTTGTGTTAACATTGTTCTCACTCAACGACTGTTAAGACAACAGAATGGATGTTTTTTGCCAAAAATAAATAATTTCAGACAAAAAAAAAATTAAAAATGGTAATTCAGAATAACAAATAAAACATATATTTTTTATTTAAAGAATTTGGCCAGAAAATTAATTAAAATAAAAAAAAGGCCTACTTTAGAACCCGAAAATGGGTATAAATAGAAATGGTGCTCTAATATGGACTAATAGGGTTGATAGCTTAGGTATTCTAGATTTCAGAACTATATAGTTTATATTCAGAATTTGTATAGATTTTTTGTACTAGAGCATAGCTGAAAGTGAAATTATGAAATTTCGTAAAAAAAAGCCCTATTTTCAGAACCCGAAAATGGGTCAAAATCGAAATGGTGCTCTAATATGGACTAATAGGGTTGATAGCTTAGGTATTCTAGATTTCAGAACTATATAGTTTATATTCAGAATTTGTATAGATTTTTTGTACTAGAGCATAGCTGAAAGTGAAATTATGAAATTTCGTAAAAAAAAGCCCTATTTTCAGAACCCGAAAATGGGTCAAAATCTAAATGGTGCTCTAATATGGACTAATAGGGTTGATAGCTTAGGTATTCTAGATTTCAGAACTATATAGTTTATATTCAGAATTTGTATAGATTTTTTGTACTAGAGCATAGCTGAAAGTGAAATTATGAAATTTCGTAAAAAAAAGCCCTATTTTCAGAACCCGAAAATGGGTCAAAATCTAAATGGTGCTCTAATATGGACTAATAGGGTTGATAGCTTAGGTATTCTAGATTTCAGAACTATATAGTTTATATTCAGAATTTGTATAGATTTTTTGTACTAGAGCATAGCTGAAAGTGAAATTATGAAATTTCGTAAAAAAAAGCCCTATTTTCAGAACCCGAAAATGGGTCAAAATCGAAATGGTGCTCTAATATGGACTAATAGGGTTGATAGCTTAGGTATTCTAGATTTCAGAACTATATAGTTTATATTCAGAATTTGTATAGATTTTTTGTACTAGAGCATAGCTGAAAGTGAAATTATGAAATTTCGTAAAAAAAAGCCCTATTTTCAGAACCCGAAAATGGGTCAAAATCGAAATGGTGCTCTAATATGGACTAATAGGGTTGATAGCTTAGGTATTCTAGATTTCAGAACTATATAGTTTATATTCAGAATTTGTATAGATTTTTTGTACTAGAGCATAGCTGAAAGTGAAATTATGAAATTTCGTAAAAAAAAGCCCTATTTTCAGAACCCGAAAATGGGTCAAAATCGAAATCAACCCTATTAGTCCATATTAGAGCACCATTTCGATTTTGACCCATTTTCGGGTTCTGAAAATAGGGCTTTTTTTTACGAAATTTCATAATTTCACTTTCAGCTATGCTCTAGTACAAAAAATCTATACAAATTCTCAATATAAACTATATAGTTCTGAAATCTAGAATACCTAAGCTATCAACCCTATTAGTCCATATTAGAGCACCATTTCGATTTTGACCCATTTTCGGGTTCTGAAAATAGGGCTTTTTTTTTACGAAATTTCATAATTTCACTTTCAGCTATGCTCTAGTACAAAAAATCTATACAAATTCTGAATATAAACTATATAGTTCTGAAATCTAGAATACCTAAGCTATCAACCCTATTAGTCCATATTAGAGCACCATTTCGATTTTGACCCATTTTCGGGTTCTGAAAATAGGGCTTTTTTTTACGAAATTTCATAATTTCACTTTCAGCTATGCTCTAGTACAAAAAATCTATACCAATTCTGAATATAAACTATATAGTTCTGAAATCTAGAATACCTAAGCTATCAAACCTATTAGTCCATATTAGAGCACCATTTCGATTTTGACCCATTTTCGGGTTCTGAAAATAGGGCTTTTTTTTTACGAAATTTCATAATTTCACTTTCAGCTATGCTCTAGTACAAAAAATCTATACAAACTCTGAATATAAACTATATAGTTCTGAAATCTAGAATACCTAAGCTATCAACCCTATTAGTCCATATTAGAGCACCATTTCGATTTTGATCCATTTTCGGGTTCTGAAAATAGGGCTTTTTTTTACGAAATTTCATAATTTCACTTTCAGCTATGCTCTAGTACAAAAAATCTATACAAATTCTGAATATAAACTATATAGTTCTGAAATCTAGAATACCTAAGCTATCAACCCTATTAGTCCATATTAGAGCACCATTTCGATTTTGACCCATTTTCGGGTTCTGAAAATAGGGCTTTTTTTTACGAAATTTCATAATTTCACTTTCAGCTATGCTCTAGTACAAAAAATCTATACAAATTCTGAATATAAACTATATAGTTCTGAAATCTAGAATACCTAAGCTATCAACCCTATTAGTCCATATTAGAGCACCATTTCGATTTTGACCCATTTTCGGGTTCTGAAAATAGGGCTTTTTTTTACGAAATTTCATAATTTCACTTTCAGCTATGCTCTAGTACAAAAAATCTATACAAATTCTGAATATAAACTATATAGTTCTGAAATCTAGAATACCTAAGCTATCAACCCTATTAGTCCATATTAGAGCACCATTTCGATTTTGACCCATTTTCGGGTTCTGAAAATAGGGCTTTTTTTTACGAAATTTCATAATTTCACTTTCAGCTATGCTCTAGTACAAAAAATCTATACAAATTCTGAATATAAACTATATAGTTCTGAAATCTAGAATACCTAAGCTATCAACCCTATTAGTCCATATTAGAGCACCATTTCGATTTTGACCCATTTTCGGGTTCTGAAAATAGGGCTTTTTTTTACGAAATTTCATAATTTCACTTTCAGCTATGCTCTAGTACAAAAAATCTATACAAATTCTGAATATAAACTATATAGTTCTGAAATCTAGAATACCTAAGCTATCAACCCTATTAGTCCATATTAGAGCACCATTTCGATTTTGACCCATTTTCGGGTTCTGAAAATAGGGCTTTTTTTTACGAAATTTCATAATTTCACTTTCAGCTATGCTCTAGTACAAAAAATCTATACAAATTCTGAATATAAACTATATAGTTCTGAAATCTAGAATACCTAAGCTATCAACCCTATTAGTCCATATTAGAGCACCATTTCGATTTTGACCCATTTTCGGGTTCTGAAAATAGGGCTTTTTTTTACGAAATTTCATAATTTCACTTTCAGCTATGCTCTAGTACAAAAAATCTATACAAATTCTGAATATAAACTATATAGTTCTGAAATCTAGAATACCTAAGCTATCAACCCTATTAGTCCATATTAGAGCACCATTTCGATTTTGACCCATTTTCGGGTTCTGAAAATAGGGCTTTTTTTTACGAAATTTCATAATTTCACTTTCAGCTATGCTCTAGTACAAAAAATCTATACAAATTCTGAATATAAACTATATAGTTCTGAAATCTAGAATACCTAAGCTATCAACCCTATTAGTCCATATTAGAGCACCATTTCGATTTTGACCCATTTTCGGGTTCTGAAAATAGGGCTTTTTTTTTACGAAATTTCATAATTTCACTTTCAGCTATGCTCTAGTACAAAAAATCTATACAAATTCTGAATATAAACTATATAGTTCTGAAATCTAGAATACCTAGGCTATCATCCCTATTAGTCCATATTAGAGCACCATTTAGATTTTGACCCATTTTCGGGTTCTGAAAATAGGGCTTTTTTTTACGAAATTTCATAATTTCACTTTCAGCTATGCTCTAGTACAAAAAATCTATACAAATTCTGAATATAAACTATATAGTTCTGAAATCTAGAATACCTAAGCTATCAACCCTATTAGTCCATATTAGAGCACAATTTCGATTTTGACCCATTTTCGGGTTCTGAAAATAGGGCTTTTTTTTACGAAATTTCATAATTTCACTTTCAGCTATGCTCTAGTACAAAAAATCTATACAAATTCTGAATATAAACTATATAGTTCTGAAATCTAGAATACCTAAGCTATCAACCCTATTAGTCCATATTAGAGCACCATTTCGATTTTGACCCATTTTCGGGTTCTGAAAATAGGGCTTTTTTTTACGAAATTTCATAATTTCACTTTCAGCTATGCTCTAGTACAAAAAATCTATACAAATTCTGAATATAAACTATATAGTTCTGAAATCTAGAATACCTAAGCTATCAACCCTATTAGTCCATATTAGAGCACCATTTCGATTTTGACCCATTTTCGGGTTCTGAAAATAGGGCTTTTTTTTTACGAAATTTCATAATTTCACTTTCAGCTATGCTCTAGTACAAAAAATCTATACAAATTCTGAATATAAACTATATAGTTCTGAAATCTAGAATACCTAAGCTATCAACCCTATTAGTCCATATTAGAGCACCATTTCGATTTTGACCCATTTTCGGGTTCTGAAAATAGGGCTTTTTTTTACGAAATTTCATAATTTCACTTTCAGCTATGCTCTAGTACAAAAAATCTATACAAATTCTGAATATAAACTATATAGTTCTGAAATCTAGAATACCTAAGCTATCAACCCTATTAGTCCATATTAGAGCACCATTTCGATTTTGACCCATTTTCGGGTTCTGAAAATAGGGCTTTTTTTTACGAAATTTCATAATTTCACTTTCAGCTATGCTCTAGTACAAAAAATCTATACAAATTCTGAATATAAACTATATAGTTCTGAAATCTAGAATACCTAAGCTATCAACCCTATTAGTCCATATTAGAGCACCATTTCGATTTTGACCCATTTTCGGGTTCTGAAAATAGGGCTTTTTTTTACGAAATTTCATAATTTCACTTTCAGCTATGCTCTAGTACAAAAAATCTATACAAATTCTGAATATAAACTATATAGTTCTGAAATCTAGAATACCTAAGCTATCAACCCTATTAGTCCATATTAGAGCACCATTTCGATTTTGACCCATTTTCGGGTTCTGAAAATAGGGCTTTTTTTTACGAAATTTCATAATTTCACTTTCAGCTATGCTCTAGTACAAAAAATCTATACAAATTCTGAATATAAACTATATAGTTCTGAAATCTAGAATACCTAAGCTATCAACCCTATTAGTCCATATTAGAGCACCATTTCGATTTTGACCCATTTTCGGGTTCTGAAAATAGGGCTTTTTTTTACGAAATTTCATAATTTCACTTTCAGCTATGCTCTAGTACAAAAAATCTATACAAATTCTGAATATAAACTATATAGTTCTGAAATCTAGAATACCTAAGCTATCAACCCTATTAGTCCATATTAGAGCACCATTTCGATTTTGACCCATTTTCGGGTTCTGAAAATAGGGCTTTTTTTTACGAAATTTCATAATTTCACTTTCAGCTATGCTCTAGTACAAAAAATCTATACAAATTCTGAATATAAACTATATAGTTCTGAAATCTAGAATACCTAAGCTATCAACCCTATTAGTCCATATTAGAGCACCATTTCGATTTTGACCCATTTTCGGGTTCTGAAAATAGGGCTTTTTTTTACGAAATTTCATAATTTCACTTTCAGCTATGCTCTAGTACAAAAAATCTATACAAATTCTGAATATAAACTATATAGTTCTGAAATCTAGAATACCTAAGCTATCAACCCTATTAGTCCATATAAGAGCACCATTTCGATTTTGACCCATTTTCGGGTTCTGAAAATAGGGCTTTTTTTTACGAAATTTCATAATTTCACTTTCAGCTATGCTCTAGTACAAAAAATCTATACAAATTCTGAATATAAACTATATAGTTCTGAAATCTAGAATACCTAAGCTATCAACCCTATTAGTCCATATTAGAGCACCATTTCGATTTTGACCCATTTTCGGGTTCTGAAAATAGGGCTTTTTTTTACGAAATTTCATAATTTCACTTTCAGCTATGCTCTAGTACAAAAAATCTATACAAATTCTGAATATAAACTATATAGTTCTGAAATCTAGAATACCTAAGCTATCAACCCTATTAGTCCATATTAGAGCACCATTTCGATTTTGACCCATTTTCGGGTTCTGAAAATAGGGCTTTTTTTTACGAAATTTCATAATTTCACTTTCAGCTATGCTCTAGTACAAAAAATCTATACAAATTCTGAAAATAAACTATATAGTTCTGAAATCTAGAATACCTAAGCTATCAACCCTATTAGTCCATATTAGAGCACCATTTCGATTTTGACCCATTTTCTGGTTCTGAAAATAGGGCTTTTTTTTACGAAATTTCATAATTTCACTTTCAGCTATGCTCTAGTACAAAAAATCTATACAAATTCTGAATATAAACTATATAGTTCTGAAATCTAGAATACCTAAGCTATCAACCCTATTAGTCCATATTAGAGCACCATTTCGATTTTGACCCATTTTCGGGTTCTGAAAATAGGGCTTTTTTTTACGAAATTTCATAATTTCACTTTCAGCTATGCTCTAGTACAAAAAATCTATACAAATTCTGAATATAAACTATATAGTTCTGAAATCTAGAATACCTAAGCTATCAACCCTATTAGTCCATATTAGAGCACCATTTCGATTTTGACCCATTTTCGGGTTCTGAAAATAGGGCTTTTTTTTACGAAATTTCATAATTTCACTTTCAGCTATGCTCTAGTACAAAAAATCTATACAAATTCTGAATATAAACTATATAGTTCTGAAATCTAGAATACCTAAGCTATCAACCCTATTAGTCCATATTAGAGCACCATTTCGATTTTGACCCATTTTCGGGTTCTGAAAATAGGGCTTTTTTTTACGAAATTTCATAATTTCACTTTCAGCTATGCTCTAGTACAAAAAATCTATACAAATTCTAAATATAAACTATATAGTTCTGAAATCTAGAATACCTAAGCTATCAACCCTATTAGTCCATATTAGAGCACCATTTCGATTTTGACCCATTTTCGGGTTCTGAAAATAGGGCTTTTTTTTACGAAATTTCATAATTTCACTTTCAGCTATGCTCTAGTACAAAAAATCTATACAAATTCTGAATATAAACTATATAGTTCTGAAATCTAGAATACCTAAGCTATCAACCCTATTAGTCCATATTAGAGCACCATTTCGATTTTGACCCATTTTCGGGTTCTGAAAATAGGGCTTTTTTTTACGAAATTTCATAATTTCACTTTCAGCTATGCTCTAGTACAAAAAATCTATACAAATTCTGAATATAAACTATATAGTTCTGAAATCTAGAATACCTAAGCTATCAACCCTATTAGTCCATATTAGAGCACCATTTCGATTTTGACCCATTTTCGGGTTCTGAAAATAGGGCTTTTTTTACGAAATTTCATAATTTCACTTTCAGCTATGCTCTAGTACAAAAAATCTATACAAATTCTGAATATAAACTATATAGTTTTGAAATCTAGAATACCTAAGCTATCAACCCTATTAGTCCATATTAGAGCACCATTTCTATTTATACCCATTTTCGGGTTCTAAAGTAGGCCTTTTTTTATTTTAATTAATTTTCTGGCCAAATTCTTTAAATAAAAAATATATGTTTTATTTGTTATTCTGAATTACCATTTTTAATTTTTTTTTTGTCTGAAATTATTTATTTTTGGCAAAAAACATCCATTCTGTTGTCTTAACAGTCGTTGAGTGAGAACAATGTTAACACAAGTTGCTTGTGTACAGGAAACTTGATAGTCAAGAAAACGAAGCTAACTGACGGAGCTAACTTCACACACATAAAATTATTCTATAAATGTTTCGAATCGATATTTTAAATTTTGCATCGCCAAGTTCAAATAATTTTTGATTTGGAAAATTTTAGAAAAATTTTTTTAAAATCTTATGCCGAAAAATTTTGGCATTTGGCATCGCAAGTTTTTGTGGGTACTTCGACTCCGGTACAAAAAAATCAACTCCGACTCCACAGCTCTGGCTACTTCGAAAAGACCACAAAATTTATAAGCAAGACTTTGCTCCGAATGAAAGATTTGAGTGCTTAGAGAATAATGATATCAATTGTTTATCTACAATTCACTACCTTCGATACAAAACTAGAAAATTTCAAAGACAATAGATCGTAAAAACGTCTTATTGATCTACTCAACATGACTCTTCATTTTCGGAAAGTGTAGAAGACACGGTCACCCCTACATCTAGTAAAAGTTCTGGAGTTTGTGAAAATCTTAAAAGATAATTTGGATAAGAATGATCCTTTGTCCATCCTTCGCTGGGGTTTAGCAAAGAAGAAGTCTAGCTATGCCTTTGATCTTCTAATTTTTTTAGAGACGCAGATCCGCTTGTTTGTAAATGTTAAACCGAAAATTTATGAACATGGTGCAGAAATAATTAAGTTGTCAAATGTGTTCAGCCACATCTGAGAGACGATTTTCTACTGCACGTCTGCTTCAAGCGGTATTGCGAAATCGTCTAAGTTGAGAATACTTTGTTGTTTTTTTAAACAAAAATCTAATTGATATTAATTTGAAATATTAATAATCTCTTACACTGTTTATTTCTTTAATAAATAAATTAATTTTAACCATAGTATAATTTTTTTTCTTTTAATTTTTTCCTTATTTTCTTTTGTTTGACGTTATATGGGTTTTAAAATTGAGAACAAAATTTCTAATGACTATACCTTGTAATAAATCTACCATCGTTTTAACATGAATTCAAATTCAATTCGTTGTTTTTAAAATATTATTAAAATCAGTTTTAAATATTAATAAACTTTTGCACTGTAATTTTGTATAAAATTTACTCTACTTGAGTTTTGTTAATTTTGAATTTAAATTTAATACTCGTATCGGTATCACCGATATTTCTTTTAGAGTATCGGCAACGAATCGGCAAAAGGCGTATCGTTACATCCCTAGTTGCAGTGTGGCCATTTTGGCCTTTTTTCAGCTAAATTTAGCATTAAAAATTTTTAGTTAGCTGCAAAAGTTTCATTTAGCACTTGGCATTTTATTTAGCATTTTTTTTTTTTAAATATTTTTAGCTTTTTTAAGCATTATTTTAAAAAAAATTACGAATATTTTGATTGATTTCACATAATTTTTTTTATAAATTTAATAAATTTTGACTTAAAATAGTTGTAACCAAAATGATATTTGGTATGAAAATGTATAATTCTTGTGTTATGAAACGGAATATTAGAAATGCACTCATTGTGTTGATTGTAAAAATTATTTGCCATTTAATATTACGATAATAAAGTTTAAGGAGATTTCACTTTGTATTTAGATAAAAATTCTATAGTGTAAATGTTTGAAAAAGGTTTTGTTCTAAAGTGCTGAAAAATAATAATTTTAAAACTTCTACTTTTCTTAAACTATAAGAAATAAAATGATCTGAAAAATTTTGTATAGCATAGAAATAACATCGTTTACATTTTGCAGGTATCAGAGGTTTGCGGGCCTCCAAATCTCAACTACTTGTGCCTCTGTTCTGTAACTCTAGCTTCAAGAAACGTTTCGATTGATGTGCAAGAAATGAAACAAAAATGCAATAAATTGAAAAAAACCACTGTTTTTCTCACTTAACTACGTCTGTAACATTTGTAGCGATTAATAGATATCACGTAAGGAAATTACTCGACAATTTACAGAAAAAGTGTGTGTAAAATTTTTGTGAGAAAGTTCCCACTTTGAACTGTCAAATAAACTGACGCATAAAAACGGGGTGAGAACAAATATTACCACTAAAAAATATATTAAATATGAAAAATGCAATAAATAATAACATGGAAGAGATAAGTATTTTGTTTTTGAGTGATTTTTTCATTGTTTAATTATTTTGCTTTTAACATTTGTGAAAAATATATGAATCAAAGCAATTTTTTAAACAACAAAAATTAAAGTCGTACTCTACATTTTCGCCGCCGTCATTGAAATTTTTTCAATTTTAACAATTTTGGCCGCCGTCAACGATATGTGTTACTGGCGTTCTCAACGTCTGCAAGTTCACGTCTGCTTCGAGTGGAATATTATGACATTTATAACGTAACAGACACACTTTTTTCACACTTTTCGAGAAACGTTGGAATATTTTGTTTCACATCTTTTCGTTGCGAGAAGTTCTCACCAAAGTTACAGAACATGGGTACTGTACTACATATTTATATATACCAAAATCTACACACTTGTTTATATGGAGCCATTTATTTCAATTTCATTAAAAAATAAGTCACTAAAATGTATTTAGTTTCGAATAAAATTTCATACTGGTAATAAATTTCTAACAAAATTTTTTTTAAAAATGTTAGCATAATTTTTAGCATTTTTTAAAATAATTTTTAGCTTTTTTTGCCTTGTCTAATGCCAGATTTAGCTGTAAAAAAGATCTGGTCACACTGCCTAGTTGTAATAATTTATTTTTTTTTTATAAAAGATTATTAAAGGAAGTTTTTTCGAAATCAACTTTTTTGTAAATGTGGCCCAGAACTAGGCCTGCCAGTTTCGAAAATCCGCGTATAACAGCCTCAGACCTTAAACCCCTCAAAGAGAATATTCGGAATGCGGGAACCTATCGCTGAAAGTTATGGCAAGAGTATAATTTTCAATTCTTCATTTTTTTCTACTTAATAAAAAAACTAAAACATCAAATAAACACATTTTAAAAGCCAAACTTAAAGTTTTTCATTTATTAAAAAAACTACAGTCAAAGAAAATCGGGTGACAACTTTTGCGCCACCTCTTTATATATAACACCAATATCTTTAAGCTCGCTTGACGTTTATAAGTTTTGTATATTAAGGTTCCACTGTATAGAAGCTTAACAGAAGATAAAAAATTTTAATGTCTCTTTTTTTTATTTCATAATGTCTCGTTTTTTTCATTCAAGTTCCAGTTCATCTAATGTTAAGCTCTGTTTTCTTAAGACAATATTAATTTCCCAACATGGGAAATATATGCAAAACATAAGTTGTTGGGAAATCATATCAGTAACACCCTCTACTACTATAAGTATCTCATGGTAAATCAAGCATGGCTGAACGGAAAGAAAAGATATAACCAGCTAATAAAGAAGACAAAAATATTTCAATACACTAAGTTAGAAATGACAATTGATAGAGATTCAAATCCAATATACATACAAACGTACTGTATTATTTGTGTTTGAAATTCAAGCTGAACATTTTTAGATGAAGGCAAGTCATTGACGTTTTTTATAAACAATTTGTCTGTCATCCATTGTAAAAGAATTATTTAATAGGCATGTTCTTTCTGTTTATTGCGTTTCGGCTTTAAACTCAACTTATAAGGGTTGTGATATTACCAGCTAAGCTGCTTAACTACTGGAAAAATAAAACCATATCAAAAGTCCGTGAAAACCCGTGTTCAATTCCCAGCTCAGTCATGAATGAAAAATTATCAATAAATTTTTTTTCATTTCATGTTGTAAAATTCCTTTCTTCATAAAAAATAATTTAATAAAAATTAATTTCAATGAACTTAAGCCTGATTAAACTATCGAAATTTGGATTAAAAACCATTAACAGTTCAATAAAATAACCACAATACTAATTATATCAAAAGATTCTTAAATCTGAATTTTAAAACTTACATTTTAAAAACTGCTTTTTGCATTTTAATTTAATTATAACTTGTTTATATGTATTTGCAAACAATCTCTTAACTAGTTAAAACATTTTTTATTAAAGCATTGTCACATGCAGTGTGGCCATTTTGGCATTTTTGCAGCTAAGTTTAGCACTAAAATTTTTTATTTAGCTGCAAAATTTTCATTTAGCACTTTTATACAATGTTTTTAGTTTTTTTTTGGCATTATTTTAAAAATTTTGACGAATAGTTTTATTGATTTTACATAAATTTTTTTAAAAATTATAATAAATTTTGACTAAAAATAGTTGTACCCAAAATGAAATTTTTTATGAAAATGGATAATTCTTATATTAAGAAAGGGAATAGTATTAGAAATGCCCTCATCATGTTGATTGTAAAAGTTATTTGCCCTTTGATATTACGATATTAAAGTAAAGAAACATTTCACTCTGTATTTCGTTAAAAATTCTGTAGTGTAAATGTTTAAAAATTTTTTTGCTGTACACTGCTGAAAAAAAATTATAATTTTAAAACTTCAACTTTTCTTAAACTATAAGAAATAAAATGATCTAAAAAATGTTGTACAGGATAGAACTAAAATCGTTTCAATTTTGCATGTATCAGAGATTTGCGTAATACCTATATTTAAAATTTAGTCTTAACTGCCTTTGCAACATACGAGTATTTATATATAATTATATATACATATATGTATATGATGTTTTAGTAAAATCTACCCAATTGTTTAAAAATAACCATTTTTTTAATTTCGTTAAAAAATAAGTCACTAAAATGTATTTAGTTCCGAATAAAATTTCATACTGATAATACAATTTAACCAAAAATCTTTAAAAAGTTTTAGCATTTTTTGGCCACGTATAATGCCAGATTAAGCTTTAAAATTTTTAAATTTAATTCTATACAGAAAAAATTCTCCGAAATTTTTCATCAATTAAAGCATTAATCAGAAATAAAATTAGTTTAAATTAAAAATTTAATCAATTGAATTAAACGTCTAGGCCGTGTTTTTGAGATGAGGATTAAGCTTAAACTTGGTTTAACAAACTGTTAAACTCGGATTTTTCCGGCGAATTGTGACTTTTCTTTATTATTTCATTAAAGACAAATATTTAAAGCAAAACTAAGCTGCCCGTCAAAGTTTTTTATACAAACTTGGTAATAGCGGCAAAAATCTGTTTTCAGATTAACTAAACCTAGTTTCACTAAGATCTCAAAAACCCAGCGTTAATCAAGTGAATTAAGGTTTAATTAAGTGAATTAACCGTTTTATCAAGTATAATTGAATCGTTTATTTCAGAAACCCGTCAACTGACATTTTTGCAAAAATTTTATTATTATAGATTATGATGGCCTACTTTAGTCACATAATCGTATGCAGGAAAGCGTCAACTGTTTGGTCTTTTAAAGAATTGTATTTTGTTTTGCAATTTCCGTTTAGTGTAGAATACGTTTATTAATTTAAAAATTTTGATGATTTTTTTAGTTGTCCGATGATTTAAAAAAGCGCACTTGACGGGTTTCTAAAATAAACGATTCAATTAAAGTTTTGTTGATACTATTTATTTCTTTGCTGCTGCAAGTTTAATTAATTTTTTAATTGGAATGAATTTTTATTTTTTTCTGTGTATTTTTCTGATTAAGTTGCAAATAAAGTAAAATACCACAATATGGCAGCTTTGTTTTTAGGAAACAAACTACCAAGAAACCAAATTACACATACACTCAAGGCGAATTCATTAAAAGGTAACCGTAATAGACCAGCTGACTATTATTTTTCTTAAATTATATTCACCCTTATCGTGGTTGGCGAATTTAAAATATGTCTGCGACTTGTACATTAAAGAGAAAGAGAAAGTGAGATAGTAGATTAAAGCGAATTTCTTAACTTTTTAGGTAAAGCTTTAGCTGCCAGATAAAATTGGTCGAAAATCGTCAAATTTTTAGGAAAAAATCGTCAAAATCTTCAAATTGATTAAGCTAAATCGTCATTGTAAAAAACCACTAACTTTTAATAAGTTTTTAAAATCTTGATGGTGCTATTAACACCTCAAAACACTTGATGATTGCAACGCTATATAAGCAAAACTAAAATATTAATTATTCTTTTAAATTATATATGTAGTAGGATTTAATGAAAGATAGTTTTGCATATTGACATATTTCAAATGGCTTTAGAAAAAACTACTTATATTACAATGCAAAGGAAAAGTGGTAGCAAATCGAGTAATTGGTAGGTACTCTTTAATCGTTTGCGAATTATCATCACTTTTAATTTTATTTAAACGTTTATTACTGTCAATCAATTTGCGCCATCTTTAATTGTTATTCCCAGTGTTGCTTCGTTTTCAAAAAAGTTAGCGAAATGGTTTACGAAAGCGATATAGAGTACCATATTGGCCTCTTATCTCATTTGGCTTTCGTGTCCAGATTGCATTCGCATAGTTACAGGGAGTACCTCCCTCTTAATTTCATTTTTTTTTTTAAATTCGTCATTTCGTTTAAGGGCCAAATAAACCACACAAGCAGTTTGACAACAACAACAAGATGTGTGTCTGAATATTAAAAATTTGTATTATTCACACAAATATGCTTCACACTTTTTTCATATGTTTGTTTAACCGGTTGTGTATAAACAATGTCAATGTAAACAATAAACAGCTTGTTAATGATTAATTTACCAAACCTTCCTAAAGAAAAAGAGAATTAAATTTGCTTTCTCAAAAACCGTATTATTCAAACAATTTTCGAGAACGGGAACTGTTTTGTTTTAACATTTTGGGTAACACAACGTTGGATTCAAAAAATGCGTCTTTAAATTTAAAAGACACTTTTTTATTTAAGTTTAAACTCAACAAATAAACATAAAAAAAAATTAAAAAAAAAGCATGTTTGCTCGTAAATACAAAAGTTCACCCACTCAAATGCACGCATAAATAAACCATTTAGGTTTTTGACATTTTACTCAATTTGTTATTGTTGTTGCTGCTTTTTTTGTATGTATTGAAATCGGTGCCCCTTTTGGGAGAACATCATCATTATCTTCGTCAACAATAGAACGAAACGGAAGTTTTATATCATTTTCATCATAAATGCCCATTTTATTTTCAACCAAATTTAAAAATGCACATTTATCTACAAATTCCGTTGTCATAAAATTATCATTTCATATGAATGGACGACATAAATAACAATCATGAACTATTTAATGAATAGATAGTTAATGATGATGTAGGGAGAATTTCGGAATAAACGACCGACATATTACAATTCTATAGAAAATTATCGACAATTTTTAGTGATGCAATAGAAATGCATCTAAAATAAAAGATTTATAAAACCTATTGGAAACTTTTGTATGAAAATAATCTTAATGTTATGTGAAATTAACTGATATACATAAATAATCAGCCATGTCACAGAGTACAATTCCGTTCGGAACCGAAGAAAACATATTTTTTTGTTGATAGAAAGTATATATTGATAGTTTTTTGGCCCTTATGATACAGAAAACTCCCATTCCGTTCTTGAAAACAAAAATTATTTCATTCCGCAAAGTTTTTTTCGTAATTTTCTGAAGCACAAAAATACGGAATGAATTCCGTTTCCGAACGACATTGTACTCTGTGACATGGCTGTATATTTAAATTTTATGATAAAATTTAAGGCTGCCCGTAAAATAACCCTAAGAAAAATCGCCCATTAGTCTGGTCTCACACTATGAAAGTTTTCTTTCAGAAAGTCTTGAGGTTATTGGTGAGAGGAGAAGAGAACAGGTAATTCCTCTCTCCCCTCCAACCAATAAACTCAGACTTTCTGAAAGAAAACTCTCATAATGTAAACCCAGACTTAGCAATATGTGAAAAATAGTCCAAACAAAAAATCGCGCAACGTAAACGAAAAATAGCCCAAAAAAAATAAAATTGGTAATTTTAACCAAAAATGGTGAAAAAGGACCAAAAAATAGTGAAAAAGAAATATTTGTATTTAATAATTCTTACAAAGTAGTTTTAAACGCACATGTACTCGTATGTGAATTCTAAAATGAATGAATGGCCTAACTTGGTTCCTTTTAACATTTAATATGAAGCTTAGTGCCAATTGCACAAGGAAAATTTAAGGTGGAAATCGATTGAAAATTTTAATAGTAAAACAAAACAAAAAACTCTTTTTTTTAGTTCTTGGATTATTTTTTAATTGTCATAAAAGTGTTATTCTAGGTGGTTAGTTATTCGAAATGTAGAGACAATTATTTTAAAAAGGTATAAAACCCCAAAACAGGTTAAGAACTAGCCCAGTAATAAATAAAGCCCCAATGTTCCAATTATTATTTTACCTAGAAATTTATGTACACGCCTTTTAAGATTTTTTAAATTGATTTCTGTAATATAATTTTTTTATTCCAAAAACTCAAAATTGTGAGATATGAAAAATTGTTTTTTTTTTTTTTTTTTTTTTTTTTTTGATGGCGTTTAACCTGATCTTAGGTGAGCCAAAAATGGACAAAATTGTTGGGGTGTTTTTCAAATCTCGAATTTCAAATTTTAAAAAATTTTCTTCAACAAAATAGAAAAAAATTAAGATTTGCACACTCTTGCAGGCTCTTGTTTAAAATATCTTAGGGCATGAAAATAATGAAAATAAATATCCCTCGGTACACTTGGGTAGGGCAATGATTTTATTTTTACGGATTTCGAGGAAAATGTTTTTTATTTTTTGCACAAAACGGAAATTTTGAATTTTTCATGAAATTGATAACGAAATATCGTGAGTAATGTATATTCTTATGACGAAAGTAGACTAAACTATTTGTCCTATCAAAAATTTTAATTCATTTTGGCCCCTATTATGAGTTACATTCGATAAACGATTTTCGCTGGCTATCGAACATCGACTATCGAATGTTAATTTGGTATTATGTGTTGGCAGCACTGTCGAAAATTTCGTTGTGCATCGAATTTTTCAACGAAAACAAATTTGCTTTCGGCGGTGTAAATAATTAAAAAAAATTATTTAAAACGTAAGTTTTTGTTAATTTATTAGTTTTGGTCTGCAATTTCCACATTCTTAATTATTTTTGGTTACTTTATGCAAGTCTAAAGTCGACAGTAGTAAGCAGCAGTTGAAAAAGCTTGTTTCCCTTATGGAACAAAATCCTTTGTAGGCAAAAGGTACAGGCCAGTGCCAGTAAGCGTTCATATTCATCAGATAAATCATCGTACTATAAGTCCGTCGTAGTCATGATTTATATTAGTTTTATTTTTTAAATTTGTTGATAGAAATTGTACTACTGTGAATAAACTAAATCACAATAGTACTTTTTTATCGAATGTGTGCCATAATACCAAATGAAAATTCGTTCGATCAACTAATTCGACTGCTGTCGAAAATCGAATTAAGTTCATAATAGGCACCTTTATGTTGTAAATTCATTTCTTCATTAAGCATGATTAAAATATAAAAATTTGGATTAAAAAAACCATAATTAAACCTTTTATTCACTTGGGGGCAAAAATGACCCAATACTTTTTTTAACGTTAAAAAAAACATTTAAAGCACAAACAATGTCATAAATATTTTGTAATTTTGTTGTTGCTTTCTACAGAAATTCATGTACCGTTTTAAAATTTCAAACGCTCCATAGCTTGTGGTTGCGTTGAAAATTTCAAAACGGTACATGAATTTCTGTAGAAAGCAACAACAAAATTACAATATATTTATGACATTGTTTGTGCTTTCAATGTTATTCTTTGGCGTTGCGTTGCGTTTTACATGATTAGGGCCTTAATATTTAACAGTAATGGGCTAAATTTTACAGCAATATTATTAAGTTTTACGTTTTAAGGCGTTTTTGCTTTAAATGTAATTTTCTATGCGAACGTTAACGTTCGATATCGGCGAACGGGCAGTAAGACTCGATCTTCACAAAATCTAGTGGTGTGATTTCGAGTCTTATGGAATTAGATTATGCTGAATTTCACCACAAAAGCATTATTTGTTACGTTTTTATTCATACTAACATGATTTCCGTGAGTGGGCCATAGATAAATTATGGACCGACCTTCTCGAAATTTGTTGACATATAAAAACGAATTTGTTGAAATTTAATGGCAATCGGTGCATTCTGCAACCAATTTATGTCAGCTTTTCTCAATGTTTTAGGGAGGTTATTCTACATTTGCGTGCATAAGTTCTTAGGATAACCAGAAAATATTTGACAACCAATTTCTCTTCTGTTCGGAATGTAGTATTATTTTAACAGATGGACATGGCTAAATCAACTTAGAATTTATGAATTACCAGAATATGTAACATATATACTTAAGGGGGTCTTAGATGAATATTAAGAGAGATTCACATGGAATAACAAACTTATTATTAAATGAATATTAAAAGAGATTCACATGGAATGACAAACTTAGTATACATTTATTTACCATGGCTGATGGCTGAAAATATTTTAATGTATACGATAAATTGAATATATCCTTCACATGAATTTGTAAAAGGTGAAATAGTTTCAGCTCCTGTTCGCCTTTCCAGAAATTATGTTCCTCTATGACTTTAAAAAGTAAGACGATTGGTGTTTGTTGGTGGTGTTATGGATGAGCCGTATATTAGAAGGTAATAAATTGGATTCCGTAGATGCTTTGGGTCTGTGTATTAATGTTTAAAAATAATTTCTGGCATATGGCCTCCGAGACTACGCCTTATGAACGCCATCCTGTCGGTCAAATTTAACATTACTTTTTCGAGCACACCCGATCTTATTTAGTTAGTAGTGCGTTGAATATTGGCTTTTAAATGATCAACCGTTGCTAGCTTATCAGCATAGACCAAGGATTTAACGTACCCCCACAAAAAGTAGTACAAAGGTGTATAATCACACGAACAAGGTAACCAAGGTCCCGGGAATTCCCGGGATTTTCCATTGTTTTCTATTCCCGCCTTCCCGGGAAATTTTGAAGAACATCGTTTTCTTAAACTTTAGTAAATCTATGTCGGACTAGTGTCTTTAGTAGATTAATCCAACTTAATATCACCACAATATTTACATTTGCTACAGTTAAAGGCTTATTAATCGTTTAAGAATGGGCTTTATATAGGGCCAATGATAAATTATAGACCTATTTTCACGAAATTTTATTTCTTGTGTTATCAAACTGAGGTATAAATTTTACAATAATTCTATGTATAAGTTTTTGCGTTTAAGGGCGTGTAAAGTGTTTTCCAAGATTGTGCTTTATATGCGGCATTTCTAGTAATTTTGAGTCTTATGAAAGTAGATTATGCTAAATTGTACCACAAAAGCATTATTGGTTACGCTTTAATCCATACTTACATGATTAACGAGATTAATCTAAACATGGAGCCGTAGGTAAATTATGGACCGATATTCACGAAATTAGGTACCTTATAAAACGAACTTTTTGAAATTTAATGACAAAAGGTGCACTCGCCACAAATTAATGTTAGTTTTTGTTGATATTTTAGGGAGGTAGTTCCTCATTTGGGTGCATAACTTTTTTCCTACTGAAGCGATTCTGTACGAATTCTAGCCTAGATGATCTAGAAACAATTTGACACCCCTATGGCTAAATCGGCTAAGAACGAATGAAGAACCCACAATACAAATCCTTTATCGGACCTTAGATGAATATTAAAAAAAAATATTCACATCGAATGACAAACATAGTATACCTTCATACACCACTGCTGATTAAGGATTATAAAGTTGTAAAAAAAAAATGTTATTAAATATATGTAGTAAATAAAATTTATCTTTTCTGCTGAATTTATTAAACCGTAAAATTATTTCCGAATTCCTACTTCGTAATGTTGTGGTTTCAGTTCCTAATCGCCCTTCCGAAAATTGTATACCACTAAGACTTCAAAACTTTCATTCTAATTATGCAAATGCTATTGGCATTAAAATTACCCCTTAAGTGTCCTAAAATTACTTTAATCTTGAATTATTTACGTTTTTGGTATATAAAAGATACTAGACTTAATTATTTTAAGCGTTATAGCCAGTAAGAAATATTAGTTTCATTAGAGAAATAAGTAAATAAATAAACAAAAAAAATTGGGCGGGAATTCCGGGATCCCGGGAAATTTATTTCCCGCTTTCCCGGGAATCTAAAAAGTGCGGGAATAAAAAAACTCTACTGAGAACGTCGTCGGATCGATAATTTCGACTCCTCTGTCACACTCACTTGATGGCTTCTTCTGTGCGCACAG
Organism: Pollenia amentaria; assembly: GCA_943735925.1. Taxonomy (NCBI): domain Eukaryota; kingdom Metazoa; phylum Arthropoda; class Insecta; order Diptera; family Polleniidae; genus Pollenia; species Pollenia amentaria. The sequence continues at coordinate 200,414,722 of OX031009.1, read as the reverse complement.
TACGGCACGATTTGGATGATATCCAAAAAAATAAATTTGTTCCTAAATCGATCCATAGTATTATGTATTAGTTGCTCAGAAAGACGATTATGCGCACCGTAGACTTTGCTATATAAGTTTGGTGAACAGCGCGAATTTTGGAAATAAATTGCCACGATTTTTCAATGTTGTTCTGGTGTAAGTCTTTTCATGGTTATTTCCCAATTTTTCTGAAAAAGTCAAAAACACTACTTCATTAGTATGACAGCTAGTTTTACGGTAATGCAGAAGGGGAATTCGGTACAAGGTGGTGGCACACTTTGACACTAAGAACCAATTTGTTTTTGGTTTTGTTAGTGTTTTGCTAGAAATGGTTGACATTTCGAACCGTAAACACTAATAATGCAATGCAAAAAACCTCTGTTGTTTTTGGATTGTTGTATTAGTGTCACCAACTGTAGTTCAATTCGCTTTGGTTATCTGTACCAAATTTCTATACGTTGAAAAAAAAACACCCTACAAACAAACATACACATAAAATAGACTCCGTATAAACAGTTTGCATTGATTTTATTTTTAAATTTTGCTTACAGCTTTAAAAAAAGAAATATGTACATATGTACATACATACTTACATATTTAAAACCCCCTGATGAGTTAAAAACAAAACCCAAATGTAAATTGGCCGTTGTCTGCAAAGTTGTTGAAGAAACAACTATTGCTGAACATTTGATTTAAATAAACATTTATTTGGTTTAAACAGGCAGGCAAAAATTAGACTACGCAAACTTAAACTAAAAATGTTTAAAGATTTTATTGTAAAAACTTTAAAATGAATTTAATATTTACTTATTATTATCTATTTTATTCAAATTATTAAAGTTCATTATCTTCTTTCAATTTCAGAAGCTCTTTTGCAATCCAGACCCCTGCCACATATTCCAGCCGGTAGTACACTACTCGGTGGTGTACCAGACACAGCCGACCTTTTGGGTCCAAGTCAAGATGGCATTTCACAACACACAACACAATCACACAGTCAAGGACACAGTTCAACAACATCGGGTTTTGAATCAGCCCACAGATGGACTTCCAAAGAAAATCTTCTAGCCCCAGGACCCGAAGAAGACGATCCACAATTATTTGTGGCTTTATATGATTTTCAAGCTGGGGGAGAAAATCAATTAAGTTTGAAAAAAGGCGAGCAAGTACGTATTTTATCGTACAATAAATCGGGAGAATGGTGTGAGGCCCACTCAGATTCGGGTAATGTCGGTTGGGTGCCATCAAATTATGTTACACCATTAAATTCCTTGGAAAAACATTCCTGGTATCATGGTCCCATATCGAGAAATGCGGCCGAATATCTTTTAAGTTCGGGTATAAATGGCAGTTTTCTGGTAAGAGAAAGTGAAAGTTCGCCTGGTCAAAGGAGTATTAGTTTAAGGTAAGTTAACAAAAGTATTACTAACAAAAAGTATTGTAAATTCTAATTTATTTCATAATTAATTTAAGATACGAAGGCCGTGTTTATCATTATCGAATATCAGAAGATCCCGATGGTAAAGTATTTGTTACAGCCGAAGCCAAATTTAATACCCTTGCTGAATTGGTACATCATCACAGTGTACCACACGAGGGTCATGGACTGATTACACCACTCTTGTATCCAGCACCAAAGCAAAATAAACCAACAGTATTTCCTCTAAGTCCCGAACCTGATGAATGGGAAATTTGCCGCACTGATATTGTTATGAAACATAAACTGGGTGGTGGCCAGTATGGTGAAGTGTATGAAGCGATATGGAAACGTTATGGCAATACGGTTGCTGTTAAAACACTAAAAGAAGATACAATGGCCCTTAAGGATTTCCTTGAAGAGGCAGCCATTATGAAAGAAATGAAACATCCTAATTTAGTGCAACTAATTGGTAAGTAAAGAGCAACACCAACTGCAAGTAAAATATTAATGCATGCTTAAGTGTGTGACACGAGAAGCAGTAGTGGGAGTATAATATGAATTTAAGCATTTTTAGTTAAAAAGAATATGGCGCACATACAAAGGCAGATTTGATAACCATAACAAAATTACCAGTTATTGTAGCCCAGGGATAGATAGAGTTTCTAAATAATTTTAAGATGTGTTTTCAGTTATATTTGCTGAAGAGTGTGTCAATTAGTGCAAAGTTTATTAGTGAAAGAAAACCAAAAAGTAAAAAATGAAGTAGAAGCGTAAAATTAATGTTAGAGATGTTGGTTTGTCGTTCCTTGTTGCCTTTTTAAAGAGTGAACTTGCTTATTAACTTTTAAGTTCTTGTGCATAATTAATTTTTCAATTTTCTTTTATTTCTGTTACAGGAAAAACTTTTTTGGGGTAATTATACTTAAAAAATAAAAAACAAAATTTGGTCTATTCATAGTCTATAGTAAATTTAAATAAAAACCTAAGTTATTTAACTTAAATTACACTGTGCAACATTTTTCAAGTCATCGAGTGCAAATTTTTTCTCGTGTGGGATTTCTCAAAGTAATTATCGCTTCTAACAAAACACTTTTTGGGTTTTGCTAATTTAGCTGCCATTCGGATTTTATTGCCTCATGAACACTTGGCTCAAACATGATTTCTCATAAGAACATGTAATTTTTATGGCTGTCTCGGAAACCAATAGCAATTTTGTTTTTGTCTTTGCCACTAATATGGATATAAATGGGGAGAAAGAAAGTTTAAAACAAACTCACCCGAAAAAACTGCATTTAGTGAATAAAAATGCAAAAATGTCGAAACAATTTTCGGTGATCGCAAACTCTTTCTCGGGTGCAATTTATTTTAAATTTATAGTCTGATTTAATTGGTGAGAGCATGTTATCTTCCCCTCTCACCAATAAACCCAGACTTTCTGAAAGAAAACTTTCATAGTATGAACCCATTGATATAAAAAATGTTCTAGAATTAATGATTTGTTGTGAACAATTTTTTATTAATCGTAAAATTAAATATTTTGTTAAAAATTTAGTACTAATTTAGTATTCAGTATTCGATTTTAATACCCACACCACAATAGTGGAGAGGGTACTATGCATTTGTGCTGATGTTTGTAACACATTAAAAGATTGGTCCTAGACCCACCTTTAAGTCTATCGATCGACTTTGAATCACTTTCTGAGACGATCTAACGATGTCTGTCCGGCTGGCTGTCCATGTAAACATAGTGCGCATAGTATAGGTCGTATAGTAGTAGATTATATGGTATATGTATTTGTAAACATATATATGTATATAAGGGCGGGCCAATTTGTATGGAGCCGAAAAATTCGATTAGAGCCGCCCTCTAGGATGATTCTATGGACAATTCTAAGCAACTTTGATGAAGGAACCATAGGTCTATCTCGATTTTCGAGTCTCCCACTTTTCAAAAAATGATTTTTTCCCTATAACATCATTTTGATTCAAAATTCGATTTTCGTTATATTATCTTTTTTATGTGTATATGGGGGGTTTTTGGGGTCGAGAAATTCATTTTTGATCTTTATTTTTGCCTATGACCACCACCAGAGGGCGTTCCATGCATATTTTAACTATTTTTCGTCTATTTCTCGAGATATGCAGAAAAAAAGAATTTAAAAAACAACATGGGATTTATGGAAAAAATTAGAGGTAGTCGTGGTTTTTTGCTCATATCTCAGCCATTTATGGACCGATCTTCCTGAATTTCAATAGCAAACAATTCCGGACTATATGTGACATAAATGTATAACAACCTAGCCTTCATCATATCTGGGGTCTTCGGAAAACCCATTTTAACGGATGGACAGACGGACAACCGGATTTGAACTTCCCTTCTCATAAGAAGCCAGAATATATATACTTTATATGGTCTTAGATCAATATTGTAGAAATTACAAACGGAATGACAAAGTTATATATGTATACTCTTTTACCTTCGGTGAAGGGTATAAAAAAGTAAGTATTGGTATTTCAGTAATTTGGTCATAACTCGGGCATTTTTCAATCGATTTTATAGATTTATACACCGACGTCTTTAGGAAGAAATTTACCATTTACTTTGGTAATAAAACTTGGACTCGGAAAGATCTACGGTTCCCGAAAATAGGTATTTTTCTTAAAATAATGTTTTTAATTGACTTGAAAAAATCATTTTTTGAAAAGTGGGAGACTCGACAATCGAGATAGACCTATGGTTCCTTCACCAAAGTTGCTTTGAATTGTCCATAGAATCATCCTAGGGGGCGGCTCTAATCGACAAAAAATTTGGCCCGCCCTATTTATTACTTTTTGTGAATAAATAAAAATAAAAAATTTTGGAGATAATTTGGTTGTATGTTTTTTATAAACTATTGTGTAGGATATATATCGAGCTTTTGCTGCAATAGAGTCATAACTCAAATTTAAATTTTCTATCGCCTTAAAATTGAATTCTTCGCTCTAGAAACGATATGGCGATTAACTCGACATTATTAGCTTGTTGGCGGCCATATGTTTTACTGGGAATTAAGGAATTGAATACTGTAGCTCAAAAATCAGGTTTTTTTAGTTATGACTATTGCAGCAAAGGTTCGATTAGGTCGGGCTTGTCCGACTATACTTTCTTACTTGTGTGTATTTTTTTAATTAAAATTCATTCAAAATTTTGTAAAAGTTAATTCTGCAAAGATCTAAAACATATTTGAAAAAACTTGGCAGTTAGTATTTTATGACGATTAGTATTTGTTTTCTTCTCGTTTTTAACAAAATTAAACCGTTTTGTAGACAAAATTTCAATTTGAATTTAGCTCTTTTTTTTAATAAATATTCTTTTTTTTTTATTCTCAGGTGTTTGTACCCGTGAGCCGCCATTTTATATTATCACAGAATTTATGTCTCATGGTAATTTATTAGATTTCCTACGATCAGCTGGTCGTGAGACACTCGATGCCGTAGCCTTACTATACATGGCTACGCAGATTGCGTCGGGCATGAGTTATTTGGAATCTCGTAATTACATTCACCGCGACTTGGCTGCCCGTAATTGTTTGGTGGGCGATAATAAATTGGTTAAGGTGGCCGATTTTGGTTTGGCTCGTCTGATGCGTGATGACACCTATACGGCACATGCGGGCGCCAAATTTCCCATAAAATGGACCGCCCCCGAGGGATTGGCCTACAACAAGTTCAGTACAAAATCGGATGTTTGGGCGTTCGGTGTGCTGTTGTGGGAAATTGCCACATATGGTATGTCACCGTATCCGGGCATCGATCTGACCGATGTATTTCATAAATTGGAGAAAGGTTATCGCATGGAAAGGCCTCCCGGCTGTCCACCAGAAGTTTATGACTTAATGCGTCAATGTTGGCAATGGAATGCGGCGGATAGGCCTACATTTAAAAGCATACATCATGCTTTGGAACATATGTTTCAGGTGGGTGAAATATGGGAAAGTGGTTGTTTAATTGGTGGTGGTCGTGTTGGTGTTGGTTATACGAATAATGTCGATGACGACGATCACAATATCGACGGTGACGATGAATATGAAGATGATGGCATTGAGCTTTGATTTAGACTTGATCCATGTGAGTGGGGAAATGAACAAAATCATGGCTATAACAACAATGCTATATGTGGTAGACAAATTACTAAAAAACTAGATAAAAACAATTGTTGTTTAGATAGAACAAATAATAATAGATATAGTAATGGACAAGCACATCTTAATTTCTTCGATCTGCAGGAATCATCTATAACTGAAGCGGTCGAAAAACAATTGAATGCCACGACAACGGCAACGACAAATATTGGTCAAAGTTTAACGCCACAAATGGCCAAAAAGGGTATAAAGCAAGGCAATACACAGGGTTCGCAGGGTAATAGCGGTGGCGGCGGCGGCGGCGGCACAAATAGTGGTGGTGGTCTTACACCAGGTGGTCATCACGATCAGCAAGCCAGTACCCCCATGTCAGGTAAACTCAATGTTTCAATAAAAAAAAATTGTCTAACAAAACTTACAAACATAGAAAATTAAAAACAAAAACAAATATTTATTTTTATAGAAACTGGTTCTAGCTCAACAAAACTATTAACATTTTCCAGTCAAGGCAAGGGCAATGTACAAATGCGTAGAACCACCAACAAGCAGGGCAAACAAGCCCCGGCTCCACCCAAGAGAACAAGGTAACTTTAATCATGAGTTTGAATTACTTAAACAATAAATCTAATGTTTGTTTTGCTGTTTTCTAGCCTACTCTCATCTAGTCGTGACAGCACCTATCGTGATGAAGAAAATTCCGCCTCAGCTCGTCAACTTATTGATGAAATGCATACTAATGGTAAAACTGTTTACAAATCATTTACCCTTAGTAGAAATTGTAAACCCCTACATTCAACCTATTATCTATCTACCACTGCCAATAATAACAACAACAACAACAGTAATAGTAGTAATAATAAAAATATTTTTGTTGTTGTTGGTGGTAATAGTTCTTGTACACAAAAATTATTAAATAGTAATAGTCAAAATTATTTTTCTTCTACTACTACTACTACACCTACAAAATCGTATCGTACCACAAATACTACGAGTTCTACTACTAGTCCTACTCCTCCCACAACGGGTTTTACTATAAAAAAATCCACGTCTTGCAGTAGTTTTCTAGTTGATATATTATTTCGAGGTATTTGTCCGAAGCGCAGTAAGATTAAATGTATTTTTACTTTTTATAATTTTTTATTTATAATTTTTATTAATTTATTAGTTCATTTGTAACGTTTGTCTAATATTTTTTATTTTAGCTGGTTTTGTAAATGTTTTTTTGTTTTTTTTTTTTTTTTTTTTTTTTTTTGGTATTTTGTATAGTAGTTTTATTCTTTAATTGGATTGGATTTTTTATTTAATACAGTATTAATACTTTTATATTTTCTCTTAAAAAAGCTACTAATATTTTATTTTTTAGTTTTATTTCCAGATAAAATTGTCTTCTACATATCACTCATTTGCTGCATTTGCAGCATCGTCATAACTCAAAAATAACAGTTTGCAGAAAACGACTATAAAGTTTTAAATTTACACACAAATGGAAAAAGAAAATTTTATTTTTCTCTTAAGAGTCGAGTTTACAATATATTCATATGAAATAATTACCACTTCATAAAATTCCTGATTTACTATGCATTAGTGATATAAAGTAAACAATTTAAATTAAATTATTTTTGACTTATGATGATGTTGCAGCAAATGTGCGATATTTAAATTGTTTAACATTTCGTTATTTCTTTACTAGCGTTGATTATTTTCTTGCATTCAGGTATGTGATGAAAATTAATCGAATTCAAAACGATCCTTTTTAAAAGATGTGCTGAACTTCAAGCGTTTTTAAAATCCATTTCTGAATTATAGTCTTTTGTTTAAAATACGGTTCAATTAACATATATAAAATAAAGTTTAAAATCATATAGAGAAGGAAATAAGAGGAAATTGTATTATAAATCAATTTAAACGATACTAAGTAATTTTTTCGATTTTAAATCGATTCGTTTTCAAAATCGATTTCCATTTATTCCAAATTATTTAAAAAAAAAAAATTTCTGTTACAAAAAAGAAATTCAAAATTTTTAAAAAATAAAAAATTAATACTCGAGCAAAGCACAGTGGGAGATTTTGGAAAAAAACGGAAATGTATTCAGAATTCTAGTTCTTTTTTAATTTTTGTAATTCAAAAGGTACCCTACTGTAGGAACCTATGGCGACCCTCCTGATACGTTGGTAGATCCCAATTCAAAAACATAAGCTGGAACAAGTCCTTAATTGCCACCTAAATTTTTTTTAAATCGGACTAACCGTTTATAAAATACAGAATTATTTCTATTTTTTTCCAAAATCGTCCACTGTGCAACGTTACAAATTAGTTTGGCATTGAAAATGTTTTAAATCGGTTAAAGATTTAATTTATCTTTCTTTTAAAAATCCTGCAGAAAAATGGTTTTGTACCACAAACTCTATAAAAAGTAACAAAAAATATGCCAAAGCTGTTTTTATTTTACCTAGTTGCCACACAAATATCTTTCCGCTGTATGATTTTGCCACGATAGTGACGGAATAAAGCGTGTCAGAAATATTTTCTTAATAAGTACCAATTAATTTGCTTGTAAAGAAAAATATGCCGAATCCGGCCATTATTTAATCGAGCCAATTGTCTTCCCTGTGTCTTTTTGGCAATGGCCCAAATCTTAGTAAGATTTTACGAAAAGCTCGAACAATTAATAAATAATTTTGGTGTCAATATATAATCACTAGAATATGAATTATATAAAAAGAAACTTAATAGCCAAATTTGAAATCTAAGGCCTAATCTATATACTAAATAGTTTTGCTCAGGTTCATTACTTTGTACAAATAATTCGTATTGTAATCCCCTGAAAGAAAATTTGGTGATCAAATCAGGTATTTAAAAAAGTGATAATTAAGACATCAGCCAGGCCTACAAATAAACAATGTCAACTCTTCGGAATTTAAGCTGAAAATATAATCTAAATATAATTTTTAAATTGTTTTTAATTATATTCATACACACATTTGTTTGCTCTTTATTAATTTATTTGTGTATACTTATAAGTGGTTTCTTTATGTTCTTGCTACGCTTTGGAATGTGGATATGGACATCACTCATCTATTAACTGTCTTTCTTTTGTTTCTCTCTAAACACAAAAAATGTTACATGACTCAACTTTTCTTCCAAAATCTATTGAATATGCAATAAATTTATAATCCAGATTCTTTTTCTAATTTTTCCCCCCGATCTTTCAACTTTCTTTTTAAGGTCTTACTCGTGACATAAACAATCTTAACCAACGCTATGACTCTGAAAATGATAATGCAACCGGTGATCCTGATACAGATCATACCGGCGACAGTTTGGAACAAAATATTACAACACACTCGAAAATGCAACATTCTATGCATGTTGCCAACAATATAGCACCACGTGGTGCCCAAACACATTCATCGTTTAAAAGACCTACACCCGTAATGGGAAATCGTGGTCTGGAGACACGCCAAAGTAAAAGATCTCAAAATGGAGGAAGAACGGATGGTAATTCGGTGGCTGTCTCAACCACAGCAATGCATCAAATTAACCCTGTGGCCCAGCCTATACAAGTGGGTGCTTTGGAAGTAATGAATGTAAAGCGAGTGGTCAATCGGTATGGTACTTTGCCGAAGGTGCAAAGAATTGGCCAATTTCTGGATAGTTTAGAAGACAGTAATGAGGTTACCAATGTAGGGACTTCAGGAAATTTAGTAGCACAGCCAGCCACAAATGGCTTAAATGGCAGACTACCAAAAAATACTCCGCCGCCTTTGGCTGCACCATTGCCACAACAAATGATACGCAGTAATTCTTCTGGAGGTGTTACCATGCAAAATAATGCTTCTGCCAGTTTAAATAAATTGCAAAGGCATCGCACTGCAGCAGATGGCAGCAGTATGATGACATTCTCTTCCTTCCGGGGCAATAATTCAAGTAATTCGCCAAAACGAAATCAGCAGCCGGCATTGGCCAATTTGGAATTTCCACCACCTCCTCTAGACTTGCCACCGCCACCAGAAGAGTTTGAAAACATACCGCCACCACCGCCACCGCAGCCAGAATGTGATTTGATTTCTTCCCAACCCTACACTGCTCAGTTGCGCAGTAAAGCCAAAACTAGCTGTAATGATGTTATAAATACTGCTCCCAGCGTTGAGGAAGCTAGTTCCAGATTTGGTGTTTCGCTACGCAAACGAGAACCCTCCACAGACTCCTGTAGTTCACTTGGAACACCGGCAGCCAATGACAACAATAATGGCAATTTGAAAAATCAAGAATTAACCATGAAAGAAAAATTAATGGCCGAAATAAAAGATAGACAAGCCAAAGAGAACTCCTCGGCCACAGCCAACGTGCAAAATGGCAACTCCAGTGTAGATCCTGTATCTCTTTTGGTCAACGAATTGGCAGAGAGTATGAATTTGCCAAAACAAAAGCAATTAACGGCAAATCCTACGGCTCCCAAATCTCCGGCCTCTACAAATGAGCTTAGCTCTTCAGCAAGTAACACTAACACATTTAAGGCACAATTAAAAAAAGTGGAACCAAAAAAGATACCCACACCCACTCAGAAACCAGAAAGCCAAACCAACATTATCGACTTCAAGGCTCATTTACGTAAAGTTGAGACGAAATCAAACAATTCTGAAACAAGCGTAAAAGACAAAGAAATAAAAAAAGACTTGGAAAAGGACTCTTCATCATCTTCAAATTCCACATCAACGACTGTTACCAAATCATCAAATGTTAATGCTAAATCTGCTACTAATGCATCAGGTTCATCGACTTTAAATCGTAAAGATGATAACAAATTTTCCACCACGACACATTTAACACAAAAGACTGAAATAAAAATTGACCTACAACAACAGCAACCATCCCAAATACAAAATGCTAATCAAACGAATGCCAACAATAGCGAAAATAATACAGATTTAACTTCGGCTACAACAATTAATGATGGGAATGTGGAATGTGGAAAACGACGCAGTACAGGTAGTATTAGTAGTTTAAAGAAATTATGGGAACAACCGGGTCCAACGACTGGAACCGGAAATCAACCAGATTACGCCAGCACACAAAATATGCAAGGGAATGCTACCGTTAACAACACCAACAACATTAGCTCCTCCTCACAATTGTCTCCCAAATTTTCATTTAAACCTACCACTAGTGGTGGTTTAACAACACCCACCTCTGGCACAAACTCCTCGCAACTACAGCAACGTTATCCTATTAGCAACACCCAAATATCACCCAGAATTACCAACAACAATAGCAATAAACCACCACCATTACAGCCTCCACCCCCACCACCTCCTCAGCACCCACATCAGCATCAACAACATGCATCCCAAAGCAATTCCAACAGTCATAATAACACAACAACATCCACTCATTTAACAAATTCTATTTCCACACAATTCACAGAACTCAACACAGTAAATAACTCACACAAAACACCAGCAGCGGGAGGAGAAGATTCCCAACAGCAGCAGCTGCAAGAAAATGATCTCATGACACAGTCCATGTTTGTGGAAAATACCAACACATCTGCCGGAATCAATAACAAACTCAACACATCGACTTTAAACTCAAAACCAGCCGTGCCACTAAAACCCACCAAACTCACTATCTATGCTACACCAATGGCCCAAAAAATGGCCTCAGCTGGCGTCAACACCGACATCACAACCACCAACACATCAAACTCAACCACCAATAATGCTACACCCGAAAACTCAACAAAAATCTCACGAGAAAGTATTCTGGAATTGGTGGGTCTTTTAGAGGGCTCACTCAAACATCCCGTCAATACCATATCGGCCTCTCAATGGCTACAGCTCAGCGATAAATTAAATATTCTTCAAAATTCTTGTGTCGTTTTTGCCGACAACGAGTGTATGCCACCACATTCGAAATTCCATTTTCGCGAATTGGTCACACGGGTGGAAACACAATCGCAATCATTACGTACGGCTGGCACGAAAAATGTCCAGGACAATGAGCGTTTGGTCACCGAAGTTGGTCAATCACTCAAACAGATAACGAATGCATTGCATAGGTAAATATTAAGAAACGGGGTGGGCGGGGAATTGTGGTTAGATTCAGAGGGGAATTTTATAAAAAGACAAAAATAAAAAATCATTTTCATATACCACATAAATAAAATATTAATTAAAATATTACTACAACTCCAAAGATAAAAGACAGAATATTAAAAAACTAAAAATAACAGAAATGAAAATGAAATTTAATAAATATAATTCATACATACATAACAATTTATACATAGAAATACTTTACACAAAATGAAATTCCCATCTAAATCTTAGTGGGATTTGTTTATGGAATTCAAAAAGTATTGGAAATATTTGAATTGAAGTTTAAGGACATTTGAGAGAGTAATAAGAGCTTAAAATTTTTTTTTTTTTTTTTTTGTCTAGATTGCTTAAGTTGCCTTTTTATGTTATAATGTAATTGCTTGTAATCAAAAATATTGCTTACAAATCCTGGATAATTGTGGTTATGAAAGAGAAAACTAATAACTGAATCGGAGGTGTGTACGTGTTTTTTTTTTTTGCTTTACGCGTGATTCCCGCGTGAATTACTCTGGATTGTGATTATATTAAATATAATTAACACGTGAGAAAGTGAGCATGATAGCAATATTAAATTTGCATGCGTGATTAAACTTTTAATTAAGATCACGCAAAATTTATCACGAACACTTTCTGAAGAAACTGTTAAAGACTTATCAATTTCCAATAGGAACCACAGGACATTATATAAACATACATGTGTACATATAATCAAAAATTAAAAAAAAACATGTTTAAAAATTATAAAATTTCTATTTAAATTTGAAATGTGAACAAATTCTTATTAGAAAACATAAACCAAATATTTTGTGTGAAAATTCTAACAACTTGACTAAAATCGACAAACCTTTTAAACACAAAGGTCAAGAGTCAATATCTTGTATAAAATACTTTTATTTTTCCGTAATTTTAAACGAAAATATAAAATTTATATTTGAATTATATAGTTTAATATATAGTACATATGACTCTCTTCTTTTGGGAGTATTTACCCAAAAGACGAGAGTCATATTTAATTAATCGTCATATAGGTTTTAAAAATGTATGCCAGTATTTTTAAAACTATTTTAAATTTTTTAAAGGTTCACAAAACAAATTTTCTTGAAAAAACGTTTGTTAAATTGAATAATCGTTAACTTTTACGGGGGTTACCCTGTAACTCCTATGAATGGTTTTTATACACATACTTTCATAGAAATATATTTAGGCAATTCACAAAGTTCTATTGTGTCATAATGGTTGTATTTGCTATAATTTTATGAATGTGACCAATACGACACAATAGAGCACTTTGTGATTTGCCTTATTAATTTTTTTTTTTAACTAATTTTTGAAAATACTTTTTTAATATTACTTTAGTTAAATTTGTAATTCCCCCTTCAACAGCAAAGCCACTGAAGAGGAATTATAAGGACTGGACATTTTTTCATTAAGTCATCATAAATAACTGTTTATACTTAATTAACCTCCTCCAAAAGCTATCGAACAACCTACACGTTCATATAGGACGCTGAAACATACAAAGTCTGCTCCTTATAAATATTAAAAAATTCCTTTTAGTTGGTACTCCACCGGTACGATACAAAAACTTGTGTTTAAAACCTATGGTTAATGTCGAATGCCAAAAAAAAAACTAGCGCGGCACAGTGCTAACAAAATATTAAATGCGCGAAGGCAAAAAAAAAAACAAGGACAGCCTGATTGTCCTTCAAAAATAAAGACACCAAAACGCTGCCTCCTCCTAACCACAGCACTTTTTTATTTATTATTAAATTTTTTACTCATCTTAGAAAATGTTCCAAATTAAATTGAAATATGTATAATAATTTAAATGATAATCTTTTCTTTATTTCTAAAGTATGTATTTTCACAGAAAAATCTTAATATCTATTAGGTATTTTGAAATTTAGTCCCTCTATTAAATTGGAAAATGCTTAAAAATGTTTAATATTTTTTCAGCTTTTTAAGGAATATTTTAGTGGCCAAAATATGGCATTTGATACCGATCGAAATAACAATACAATGTAAATAGGAATTTCGATCGATATAGAATTTCAAAAACTGTGCAATTTGAATATTAAGTTAAAGCAAACATAATTCAAAAAAATTCTCCCACAATCCGTTTAACATAATTTAATGACAACTTCTATCAGGATTTTTCAAAATCTTCCTCTTTCTTTTAAATTCCATAAACAAATCTATATTATTTAAGTTTTATTTCTTTTTCCAATTGAAACAATTTCGAACACTTAACCACAATTCGTTTCTTTTAGTTGTTTTTTAATTAAAGAATTAAGTTAATTCATAGTTTTAAGGCTTCTATACAATTTATACATCTATCTTTACATACATATATATATATATACTCTTAAAAAAAACAGAAAGTATCGAACATATATTTTTTCTTAATAATAATCTATATTAAAAACAAAATAAACAAACAAAAAATGATATATTTATAAAATCTAGTCATAAAACAAAACATACATTAAATAATAAATTAACATAAAATTAAAAACGAAGAAAAAAACAAAATCAAACAAAAAAAATATAAAGAAAAAGATTTATAAAATAAAAGATATTCTAAAAAGGAACAGAGGAAACTCCATTTAAATATTAGAACATAGTAGTTTCATACCATTTACATACTTGCATCCATATTTAAAATAAAATTATCATATTTACATACTTACATATATTTATCATGCATATAAAAACGTACATATTATACTCGTATTTAATAATTACTTGTAATATCTATAAACATAATTATAATTTTGTTATTTAAATTAAACTTCCCCTCTATAAAAATTTACAAAAAAAGCTTAAAAACTTTTTTTTAACTATACTTAAAAATTTATTTCGACTACTTTTATATTACGTCTTCTTTTTTTCTTGTATGTAAGTTTTAGTTTATTAATATATATATATATTTTTTAATTTATCATTTTTATTTTAACTTGCAAATTATTTCTTGTATTTATTTGATTGATTTATAATTAATATTAACTATTATTTAAAAAAACAATTTTGTTTATTTTTTTCCTATCAAGCCAAATTAATTTAAAATAAAAAGAAATCATATTTTTATTAAATTACAAAAGAACACAACATTATTCACTGGCATTTTGTTATGTAATATTTGAAGGAATATTCTTTTCCATTTATTTAAAGGGGCCCATACATGACTGAAGCATGCACGATCAATCAAGTGTTGGTGCCAGTGGTTTTGTCGTGTATGGGTATTTTGTGTGATTGTACGCTTTGATGTAGCGAAGTCAAACTGATGGCCTGGCCTGGTAACTGCCATACAAAATTTTTTAAGAAATTAATGGGCACGTTCGTAAGACGTAATGTTGCTCAACCGTTGAGTGTTTGTCTTAAGCCTCTAGTACACGGCATGTAAAAAGCCACATGCGCATGTGGTTCTGACGTAATTTTGACGTCATCACACAACACGCAATGCTTATTGTGGCTTTGCATTGACGTCAAAATTACGTCAGAACCACATGCGCATGTGGCTTTTTACATGCTTTAGAAATGCATAGTTGAGCAATTCCACTCAATTCAACAGTTGCCATTTTTTCATCATGAATTTTTTTAGCTATGTACAGTCAGAGACTAAAGTTTAAATACTGCCGTAAAATATTGTGTTTAAAAGAAACCAAGAGTTTTTTCCAAATTATAATAGATTTCTGTTAACAGTTTTCTGTTATTTTCACATTCGAATGTAAGTTTAACTTGTTTGGAAGCGATGGTCGCGCGAAAGTTTGGCGGAAACCTAACATTGCCCTTCATACGAATAACCTGATTCCCACTGTAAAGCACGATGGTGGCAATGTTATGGTTTGGGGGGGGCAATAGCAGCATCTGGTGTTGGTAATTTGGCTTTCATATATAGCATAATGGACCAACACCAATATAAGACCCTGCTGCAGCATAATTTACAGCCTTCTGTCAACAAATTGGAAGTCGGACCTCATTGGATCTTCCAACAAGACAATGATCCGAAGCATACGGCACGTTTGGTGAAAGAATGGCTACCCTATTATCCACCGCGCCAGCTTCATAGTCCTCCGCAATCACCAGACTTAAATCCGATAGAGCATGTTTGGGATTTAATGAAGGGAAAATTAGGAAAGGAGCAAATTACTAGAAAAAATAACTTAAAGAGGCTCTCAAGCAAATCTGGTCGGAAATAACAGTGTCCGAATTAGAAAAATTTGTATGTTCCATGCCACGGCGTCTTCAGGCAGTCATAGACAGCCAGGGTGGTCCAACAAAATAATGAATCGCCATTTCTGTTTTGTTAATAGAACATATGTTCTTCCTATTGTAGCCTGTATTTAAACTTTTGTCTAACCAATTTTTTAGTTTTTGTAAGAATTACCGTTATGTTTGAAATTAAATCTATACTTTTTGTTTTTCTTTTAATATATAAATAAAAATTAATAAAACGGCATTATTCTAATTTTGAAAAAAACGCTTTAGTCTCTGACTGTACTGTACATAAAGGGTGTGTTGCACAAGATCTCGGGCAAGTTCGGACTTATGTAGGGTAGCCAGATTTCAAATTCGGATAAACAGTACATTGATTACAAAAAAACAGTACAATCAAGAAAAAACACTACACTTTTGGACGGAAACATAACTATTATTTATTTAAATTCTTAAATATTTTAAACGTTTGATTCAATAGGCATAACAAATATATAAAGAAATGCCCTCAATTCGTATGACGTCAAAGGAAAGATTTACATTTTATGTCATTTGATATACGAAATGACATAGCAAACGAAGCATTTGGCCATAGTTTGACACTTCAATGTGTATTGAAAAGTTTAAATATGTATTTTTGTTTATATGTTACTTTGAACTTGTTATAGAATTTCTGCAAAAATAAGCTGTTATTTTTAATATATATACAGGAAAACAATGACAATGCTATAAGCTAGAGTATGCTAAAAACCGTAAAAATATAAAACCGCGGTTTCGGTTTTAAAATGATTAAAACCGGTCGGTTTCGGTTTTCGGTTTTACTTACAACATTTCTGAAATAAAATAAGTATAATAAAATAAGTAAAATGGGTTTAATATGCTGCCAAATTTTATTTTATTAATATGGCCGCGATTTCTTTGCAAATTCATGTTTTTTGTCGATAGTCTTAGAACAATGTCGACCAATTATCTTTCCTAATCATTAAATTTGCGTTAAAATGGCATCGATTTGTTTTTGCATATTGTTGCATATTTTGGTGAAAACTCATATTTTGGTTTTCAATGCATATTAAGATTTAGACAAAAGATCCTTCTATTTTTAACCAATGCAGCACCTTACATGGTTACGGCTTAAGGAATTTGCTTCTTATTTCGTTGCAGAGGAATTAAAAAGCCAATTCGATAATATTGCAATTTTAAATGAAATGCATCCCTTGGTTCCCCTTTCACCACAGCCAGCAGTAACAAGATGAGGGACGTAGCATCAGAATTCTATTTAATAAACTTTGAGCAATTTAAGAATGTTTGTTTATCTCAGGTGTCATGCAGTTTTAATATCGTGGTGTATTGAAATACTATTGGGGAATTTACACGGTAGTCATAAATAAATAATAGCAAGAAAAACAACCCTCATTAGTTAGAGTTTCACTGTTTAGTTATGATAAAACAATAATGTGTTTATTTCATAAAAATTTGAATCCCTTAAATGTGTGCCACCTTAACAGGGTTTTTCTTAACGTTTTAGTTTCTAAGTACACTGAACAAAAAACAGTACAAAAACAGTACAGAGTTTAAAAAACAGTACATTTTCGTACTGTTTTCGGTGTTGTGCATAAAATAATACAATTGAAAAAAAATCAGTACATATACTGCTTAAAACAGTACGTCTGGCGCCCAATGTGGAACGCTTTTGGTTAACTATGCGCAAGTTCGGACATATTGTGCTCAACTAAATTAAAATGCAACGTCGCTTTTTATACCCATAACGTTATGATATGTGTAACACCTTAAAATATTGGCCCTACATCCACCTTAAAGAAAACCGCTCGACTCAGATGTCCGTACTGCTGGCTGGCTCTCCATAACTTCATATAGCCCCCATATAAGCTGCTTTCCGGAATAGGGTCTTTGTGTTCACTATCAAACCAATTTTAATGAAGTTTAAAACATAGATAGATCCATATTTATATGGACACATAAGCCTTGCATTTTTTAAAAAAATAGGACCGCAAGGGGAGATAGGGTGCAATTTCTGCCTCTCAGAAACTTTTAAACCGATTTTAATGAAATTTTAAACATAGATATTTCCCAATTCATAAAGCCTCATTAGCTATGCACATTTCAAAACTAGATCCCAGATTCCAATTTGTTCTTATATACTGTGACAATTAAAATTGTCCAACAATTTTGAGAGAAGATCCGTGACTTAGAAACTTTGTGTACTCTGATAATTCGAGTATAATTTTTCTGGACATTGCGATAGGAGTTTTGAGAACCGCGCTGTTCCTTGCATTCTGCTATTTTTCGAAGTTGTGTTTGAGCAATGAAAACATACATATGTTTAATCATAACAAATCATAAACATCTTTGATACCCTCCACTGACAGCTTGATTATTTTAGGACTGGGATCTATAAATGACTTACAAAACTTTATAAAAACTGACGTCATTATTATAATTGGTTGTGAAATTATAGAAAGTTTTACACTTTTATTTCTAGTCATATGAAACCTAATTTGAATAAAATATCATAATTCATATTAAGTGTAACGGTTAAACGCAGTGTAACAACCTTTTTAAGAACCATATGCGTAGAACAAATTATATCGTTGGTCTCAAGTAGAAAGGCACTAACTCAAATAATTGTAACTGTATAGGAGAAGGTAAAAACATAATTGAAACTGTATGTATCATAATGTAAACGTGTCCATACAACTGCTTGTAACGCCGCTATTCTTTACAATATTGCAATGAATTTTTGCGACGAGGTGTGTTTGTGTAAAATGTATTGGAATCACTGGAAAACTCAATTTCGTAAAAAACGCGAGTTAGGGCCTTTCTACTTGAGACCATCGATATACTAATGGTTAAAGGTTTTTGTAATTTTCATAAGAAATAAGGAGACCAGAGGCAGGTTCGACCATTGTGCGTTTAACGACGTCACGAATATACCTATGTAGAATTATGCCACCAAGGCATAATTGATTGGAAAATTCTTAAAATACTTATGAGAAACTTAATTACTAGTTCTTGTATTTAGAACTTCTTAGTGCTAGCAGAAAGTTTGACTATAAATAAAAATTGGTATTAATTGTTTCAAAGCTTTTACTCTATGCAACCACTTATTTATTTTGGTTATTATTGTTTATAAATGTTTTATTATCGTTTTTATTTGCGTACCTGCATTGCTTTAGTCTGCGTAGTTGCCTCATCATCTATCGGAATCTGTATTGTGTGGTAATGACATTATCTAATATAAACTGATAGTATTTGAAGCCGCAGTGCCCACTGAACACGTTAGTAAGTGCCATTAGTGTACTTTTTTCAGACGTAGTTTTAGTGATTTACCATGGGATATATTGACAAATCGCGATTTCCAAAAAAAAAACCATTTTTTAATGTGTGTGTGTGGAAAAAAAATTTAACTTTTGTTGTGTAGACTGAAACTTTATATTGTGAACAAAATCAAAAGTGATGCCCCTATTGCAATGAAATAAATCTCATTTCATTCGAAATCTGTTTAACTAAGTGACAAAAACAGGTTTTTCTCACATTTTTATTTTTACGAATTTTTAAAGAACAAAAGATGTTTTTTTCTTCAAAACTTCAATGATATCTCTGAAACTACTGGGCAAATTAGCCGTACGAAAATGATTTTTAGCTGCGGAATTTATAATGGGCCCATGCTAGATTTTGGATCAATATACACAAATATTCTGAAGAGTAATTTCTAATATTAAAAAAAATATAAATTAGACTAAAAAAAATTTACATGTTTTAAAATGCTTTTCCAAAGGCTTCTTTGTATGTGGCCTGTTTAATGATGAACCATGTTAATCAAAACACCCGGTGTTTAATGATGACTCATTATAAACACAGCACCCTGTAAAATAGTAACGGTCCTTAAATTGTTATTTACTTTTTCACATTTGTCATTGCACTATTTTTCTATGTACTGAAACTTAGCTTGTAAGATCATTTTTAAAACATTTAAACTCACTCTAGTTGCGACCTTTGTACAAACAACATTAAACACACATCCGTCAAAATTTAAAGTAGAATTAAAACTTGTGAACAAACCAAACATAAAAAACAAAAAGAAACATTTAAAGTTGAGAAAAAAAATATGAATTTAAAATAAATAAAATACAAAAACAACAAACAAAAAAAAGTGTTTTATTTAACAACAAAAAAAAAAGAACCAGCACAAACATCAACCCCCAAACATTTGGTCCAAACGAACCGGATAATATTTACAAAAAATAAAACGACAATTACCTACCGTGTGTGTAAATTTTATTTTACAAAAAATTGTGTTTGTGACTCTTAATTTTATTTTACAAAAACATTTAAAAAAGTGTAGTGAACAATAATTAAAAAAACCAAAACTAAAGTTTTTATTAAAAAAATCAAAAATAAAAATTAATTAAATTAAAAGTGGTTCAAAAAACAATTTGCCAAAGTTTAATAGTGAACAAGCTAACGGGACCCAAATTCTTTGGCGCAGTAGCAGCAAGTTCAACAGCATAACTAGCAGACTCAGCAACAACAAAAACCACAGAAGAAGTAATCAACAAGCAGTGACACAGAAAAGAAAAAAAGACCCAACAACAACAAGTAAGTCAAAGTATACAAGACAACAAACAACAAGAAATAAATTCTCTTGCTTGTTGTGTTACTCTTAATATTTTTAACGCTGCATTTTTTAAGAACGAAGAGAACCAACAGGGTTACCACCCCCATCACATTTTAAACAAATACCGGGGAAACAAATCGCTTTGTGGGACTCTAATTATTTTTAAAAATATTATAATTTTTTCGATACTTGTTGTTGTTTAATCGCTGGCAGGTACTTTTTTGACCCAATTTAAAATAGTTTTTTCACGATTCTGGTTAATTCAAAAAATTAATAATGGCACTCGATAAATTTGTTAATTGTACAAATGACCTTTTAGATTTTGAAAGCGAGTATTCAGAATCAAAGGCAGGTGAGGACATTCATAGTTTAGAAGTTCTTCGTGTAGAACTAGACTCACTTTGGCAGCAAATCAAAAGGGCTTATGAAGAGTGTAGGGACAAGAAACCGGAATCGGGCGAACAACCGATAGACAGGCAGAAACTTCGCGATCGGTACAAAAAGGCCCTGGGTGCATACAAAACTTGTTTGGCCTCACTTAACGCGGAAATTCTGGCGCTTTCTGCCCCAACTGATGACACGAGTAAGCACGAGCGTTTTTCGTCTGCCGAAACCCCAATTTTAGGAAACAACGACGTTTCGTCTATTCGGCTGCCACCTTGCGACATAGATACGTTTTCAGGTGATTTTGTGACATGGCCAACCTTCCGCGACCTTTTTACCGCCCTATATTTAAATAATTCGCGACTTAGTAAAATTGAAAAATTATTTCATTTGCTTCAAAAAACTGGAGGAGACGCTAGGAACATAGTTTCAAATGCCCCATTAACCAACGAAGGCTTCGATATAGCCTGGAAAAATCTTGTTCTTCAATACGAGAACAATCGGATTCAGGTCAACGAACAGTTGAAAATTTTATTTGACCTTCCGAAAGTTACCGAAGATTCAGGCCAATCTATTCAGACACTACAACGAACCGTTAATGGCTGCCTTCAAGCTTTAAATGCTTTAAGGGTAGAAACTGGCACTTGGGACCCTTTTCTTGTATATCTTTGCTCGACCAAGCTCCCCCGAACACTTTTGAAGGAATTTGAAAACTCTCTTCAAGAAATAACAAAGGTTCCATCGTGGGAACAATTTAACACTTTTTTGACTCACCACTCTAAGACTTTAGAGTCAATAGCGGCCATCACCAAACCCAAACCCTGTCAACAAAAAAAGGAATGTTCTAAGCCGTTCACTAAACAAAAACAGGTTCACAGTTTTCAAACAAACGCGACTCAAACCAATAACGAGTCGAAAACTCAGAAACGTTTTCCATCAAAGGGGGGACAAAAAGACTCTACACACAATTGCCAACATTGTAAAGAGCCCCACCCATTACGATCCTGCCCTAACTTTTTGGAAAAGAATGTGAATGACCGAATTCACATAGTAAAGGTCACAAATTCATGTTTTAATTGTTTGTCAATAAATCATGGTGTCAAGGACTGCTCAAGCAAATATAGTTGTAGGCTGTGCAAACAAAAACATAACACTTTGTTGCACAAGGCAACGGTGACCCAGCCTATAAGTTTACCACCAAATAACGCTGACGAGCAAGCTAGTACAAGTGCTGCAGCGCAAGCCCAATATATACAGTCCACTTCCAGATCAGGTATTCCTAACCTGACTTCCTTGACCCTGAGGGGAAGCAATCAGTCCTCGACACAACTAGTAGACAAAGAAACTTTGTTATTTACTGCAATAGTACAAATCGAAACTAGAGGCGCAAGATACCAGGCAAGAGCAATCATCGACCCTGGATCCCAATCCACGTTTATATCGGACAAGTTGAAAAACCGATTAAACTTACCAACAAAACGTAATATAGTACACGTTTCCGGCTTGAGTCAGACAGTTTCTGAAACTTCGACCAAAGCCTGTTTGTTTAACCTTTGCTCCAGGGTGGACACATCGTTTAAGTTAGAGGTATGGGCACCAGTTTTGAAGACCCTTCCATCCAATTTACCGCCCCAAACGTTAAACGCAGAACAATTCGCAGAGGCTGCAAAACTAGAACTTGCAGACCCACACTTTCATCAAAGTCGACCCATCGACCTACTAATAGGCCTCGACTTAGGCCCCTCAATATATAGTATGGAAACACCGATGCGGTCCATTGGATCCCTTTTGGCACAAAAAACAGTATTTGGCTGGATTGTGGGGGGACCCATTTGTACAAAAACTTCACCTAGAAAAACGATATCGTTACTAAACACATCGTCCCTGGACCGAATCCTCTCACGCTTTTGGGAGGTGGAGGAGACCCCAAAAAAGGTTTTGAGGTCAGAAGAGGACACGCACTGTGAAAATCACTACAAGTCTACAACCCGTAGAAGTGATTCGGGTAGATATATTGTTACCCTACCCTTTAAAAATGGCGAAGAAATAGGCGTATCTAGAAATATTGCCATGGCCCAATTTTTGAGAATGGAGCGCATGCTTAGCCAAAAACCAGAACTTAAGACACAATACGACCAAGTTATTGTAGAATACCTCGAGCTAGGACATATGAGGAAAATATCTCCCCTGGAAATTAGTAAATACCCAAATTATTACCTGCCGCATCACGCAGTAATAAAACCCGAAAAGTTGACTTCGAAGATTAGAGTAGTTTTCAACGCATCGAGCCCGTCTTCAAATAAGAGAAGTTTGAATGACATTTTGTATCCAGGACCCATACTTCAACAAGACTTAGTGCTCATAATATTGAAGTGGAGATTCTTCCGTTTTGTGTACAACGCAGATGTCACAAAAATGTATCGCCAGATACTCATTGACCCTACGCAAACAAAATATCAAAGGATATTGTTTAGAAGATCCGAGACTGATCCTATTGAGGATTACGAACTCCTCACAGTGACGTTTGGAGTTAATTGCGCGCCCTTTCTTGCCATAAGAACCCTTCTTCAACTAGCCGAAGATATCGGGACAACTCACCCCCTGGCGTCAAACATCTTACAACACAACATGTACGTAGATGACGTCTTAGCTGGTGGCCACACATTAAACGATGCCATCAAATCACGAAAAGAACTTACAACTGTTCTAAAATCTGCCGGTTTCGATCTGATGAAATGGACCTCAAATGATCCACGAGTTATTCAAGATTTGCCAAATGAGACCCTACTACCGCTCGACTGGTTAAACTTATCCGAGAACGCCGGAACCAAGACACTCGGGATAAAATGGAACATTTCCTCAGACTCTTTTACATTCACTGCCCCAGGTGTTGAATTGAAAGAAAACTACACAAAAAGGGAAGTTCTATCTACAATTGCCAAATTCTTTGACCCTTGCGGATGGATAGCTCCAGTAATTGTTGATGCCAAATTAATCATGCAACAGATTTGGTTAGATAAAGTCGACTGGGATGACAACCTAAAACCCTTGACTTGCCTCAGATGGCAGAAATTCGTCAAAAACTGCCCTGCAATAAATGCCCTGGAAATTCCTCGTTGGATCCAGTACAGCCCTAATTTAAATGTGGAAATACATGGCTTTAGCGACGCCTCAGAAAAGGCTTATTCTGCGACTCTTTTCGTCCGAATACAGTCTGAAAATTCTATATTTACACATTTACTGGCCTCTAAGACTCGTGTTGCTCCCATTAAACAAATATCGCTACCACGTTTGGAGCTTTGTGGATCCGTTTTACTGGCAAATTTAGCCTCAGGAATTCTGCCAAATCTTCAAGCTACGCAAATCGACACATATTTTTGGACCGACTCAACAATAGTACTGGCCTGGTTAAAGAAGCCCCCCTGCACGTGGAACACTTTCGTTGGAAATCGTGTCTCAGAAATTGTAGATAAAGTCGGCAATAGCCATTGGCAACATGTCGAATCAAAAGAAAACCCCGCAGATATAGCCAGCCGGGGATGTACGCCCCAAGAATTAGAAACCCACAACTTGTGGTGGCTTGGACCTTCATGGCTAAAATTACCCAAAGATAAATGGCCAAAATCCAGAAGTCCAGATGACACCAACTTAGAAGCAAAAACTGTAAGGACGTTAACTACTACGACTCAAGAGGATCTATTGAACCGTTTCTCCAATTTGTCACGCGCTTATAGAGTATTAGCTTATGTCCTACGATTCTGGAGGAATACTGGTGTACACAGAAACAGCTTTCGGACATCTTCAAACGAAGTTACACCAGAAGAAATAAAAGATGTCAAAACACGACTCATTATTTTGACGCAAAAACAACACTTCCCAGACGAATATAAGCAGTTAAAGCTCAAACAAAGGATTTCGTCCTCTAGCAGTATTTTAACTCTCAACCCGTTCATGGACCAACTAGGCGTCATCCGAGCCAACGGACGTCTGGTTCAATCACCAGCGCTCACATATAACGAACGACATCCAATTTTGTTGCCGTACAACTCTAAGCTCACCAGATTGCTGACCGAGTTCACTCATAAAATAACTATTCATGGTGGAAACCAACTTATGACCCGAGTACTTCGGACGGAATTTTGGATTTTTCGTTTAAGGCCCTTAGTAAAAATGGTGATTAATAATTGTAAAACTTGTGTTTTGTACAAAAAACACACACTGAGTCAAATCATGGCTTCCTTACCACCAGAGCGCACAACACTTTCTCGCCCTTTCACCACAACTGGAGTCGATTACGCTGGACCCTTTACCATTCGAAACTTTACTGGTCGAGCCTGCCTCATCACAAAAGGGTACGTCTGCATTTTTGTATGCTTTGCCACTAAGGCCGTACATTTAGAACCAGTTAGTGATTTATCGACTCAAGCTTTTTTAGCCGCTTTCTCCCGCTTCATTGGAAGGCGTGGGTGTCCAGCAATCATATATTCGGACAACGGCACGAACTTTGTCGGAGCAGCAGAACTCATAAAAAAAGATCGTCTAGAATTTCTAAAAACTCTTCAAACCCAAGTTACTCACAACTATAGCCATCAAAATATCATTTGGAAATTTATACCCCCCGGTGCCCCACATATGGGCGGACTCTGGGAAGCCGGTGTAAAATCATTCAAAACCCACCTTAAGAAAATGATACCAGATATGAAATTCACCTTTGAAGAGTTGTCAACAATTCTCACCCGCATAGAATCGTGTTTAAACTCTAGACCCTTAAGTCCTGCTAGCGATGACCCAAATGACCTTAACCCATTGACCCCTGGACACTTCCTTATTGGAACTCCATTATTGACCCCAGCCGAATCTGATGTAAGCAGCGAAAACCTGACCCTCATCAACCGCTGGAAACGCCTAAAGGTCATCTACCACTCATTTTGTAAAAGATGGAAATCCGAATACCTGGCCGAACTGCATCGCAGGTACAAGTGGAAGTCTCAGAGGGATAACGTTAAAGTCAACGATTTAGTCGTCATCAAAAACAACAACTTGCCGCCCAACGAATGGCAAATGGGTCGAATTACGAAGACGTATATTGGAACTGATAAAAACTGTAGAGTGGTTGACATCCAGACAAAAAATGGGATCGTTACCAGACCCATTTCAAAAATTGTGGTTTTGTTTGAAATATAGTATAAGTTTTTTACAATTTTCCACACTAATTTTATTCTGCATTCCTACTTACAGGTATGGCATCCCACGAAACATTTCGTAGCGTATCTTCAATAGATTGATTGCCGTCAACATATACAACCTCACACGACCCGCAACCCTGAATCGAATTGAGATCCTAGATGCCATATCTGTCAAATTCATCACAACACCGTGCTACATTGTTTCCTGTTTTATGGACCTTTGGTAAACCTGCACCAAGTCATGGGGGCCGGAATGTTTAATGATGAACCATGTTAATCAAAACACCCGGTGTTTAATGATGACTCATTATAAACACAGCACCCTGTAAAATAGTAACGGTCCTTAAATTGTTATTTACTTTTTCACATTTGTCATTGCACTATTTTTCTATGTACTGAAACTTAGCTTGTAAGATCATTTTTAAAACATTTAAACTCACTCTAGTTTCGATCGTTAAAGTGCAAACATCAAACAACAAAAAAGTAGAAAAAATTGTGACCCAACAAAACAAACAAAAAACCTTGCAAATAAAAAAAACAGTGTTATACAAAATTAAATAAACAAAATATAAATAAAAAATACAAAAACTAAAATTAAGACAAAGAGTTTTATTTAAAATAAAATAAAAGTGAACCGTGTTTAACTTGAGGTGCAAAAAGAATTTAAAGTTCATCCCTCAACATGGCCTATGGTTATTTATGTACCGATTATCAAAAAATTTAATGGTGTTATTTCCGATCTTCGCGAAATTTAAATTTTACAGTCTAATTTTTAGTGTTATAAAACTAGGACCGACCGAATTTTATTGCAATAGCGTTGTTCGTTACGGTTTTAGGCATATTAAACTGTTTGTCGAAAGTAGGCTTTATATGTGGCCTATGGTAAACTATGGACTAATCTTAACGAAATTCAGTAGTATGATTTCTTGCCATATAGAACGAATTCGTGGAAAATCTTATATCAATCCGTGCATTACGCTACCAATTATGTTAGTTTTTATTACAGAACTATCAAATTTTTAAGGTGGTTGTTCCATATTTCGACTCAGCTCTTATCTTACTAAAACGATTTTGCAAGATTTTAATCCCAAACCGCATAGGATAACTAGAAGCAATTTGGCTCCACTATTGTTCTTTTCCTTTGAGTTGAATATATACAGCCCAATTGTGAATAAAAAATTCCCCGGGAGTTTTTTCCGTTTTCCCATTTTTACAATTAAATATACATAGGAAACATGGGAGAAGGAAAAAAATTCCGGGGAAGTTTTATTCACAATTGGGTTGATATACTCTATGGGGTCTTAGATAAATATTAAAAAAGTTTCACACGGAATTTCAAACGGAAAAATAAATAATGAACTAAGAAACATAAAATTATAGGTGTGGGGTCCTGAGTGAACGAGAACCTATTAAATGAAAAATGTTCCTATTTTGTTTTTCAACTGGTACTTTTTGAATTTTCGTTATATTGGAGCTAGAAAGATAAAATTAAACGTACATGGTCGTGAGTGAATAAGAATCTGTAAGGTGGAGCTTTTTGGTACTTTTTCGTTCTACAACTGCTACTTTCTTTAATTTTCGTTCATATTGGACCTAGAAACATAAAATTAAACATGAAATACCCTGAGTAGATAAGAATATATGTATAAGATGGAACCTTTTGGTTTTGTTCTTCAACTGGTACTTTTTTAATATTCGTTAGCTTTGGACCTTGAGACTTATAATTCAACATGTCTAGAGTGATTGAGAAACTATAAGAAGAGCCTTTTTGGTATTTTTTTGTTTTTCCATTTGTACTTTCTGATTTTTTTTTTCTTAATTATTTAACTTACAAAATTAAATTAAGCATTCACGGACTTGAGTTTAAGATAACATATGGACCAGCGGTGGTCCTTCGCCAAATCGATCTACTAAGACGGAAAAAACAAATGGTCGAAACAGTTAAATTCAAGTGTACTTATTGTATGTTTTCTTCATATTTTCATGAATACGAGTAATTATGGGCGAACACTGGGCAAACTCTAGTAATAATAATTATTATTTTTAAAAAGTTGAACGTACATCTTGTTTTGGTTTATAGAGCATGGCATTTCAAAATTTAAATATTTTCGGCAAGCCTTTGCCATTTTTGATTTTTGTAAAGCATATACTGAACACATTGGGCTAGTGCGCCGGCCAGGGGTTTGATTTGTATGAAGTTTTTTATTGTAGGCATTTGTTTCGTTTGGGATGAGGTGGGTTTATCGTTATCAATGGTTATTTTATGATTGGTTTTACGATGACTCAAAAGTGATGATATCGATGATCCTTTACATGACATGACTTTTGGGCTCTTTAAGCATTGAGGTTTACCCTTTAGTTTTGCCTTCTGAAAATAATGCCACACACTATAAATCATTTCATTTACAAAGGACCTACCTGTAATAAGGCTTATCTTTACTTTTATAAGCAATTTTTCATTTTATTGCAAACTCAGATTATTGTTTTGAATCTTTTTGGCGCAATTACTTCTTATCGTTTGCCTCTTTTATCCTTCGTGCAGTGTCGTATTTTTGAAAAATGTTAACATAAAATGCAAGGCATATTTATACAATTGGTAAAATTATTGAAATTTTAGCGAACAAAAAACCGAACCTGTCGAATCCTTTGATACAATAACCCGGTTTTTTGAATAACCCGAAAGCCCCGACTTCTTAAAACCCGGTTTAATAAAACAGGAAATCGAAAAAATCGGGTTTGTTAACTCTAGGCTTAAATTATATACATATTTGGTATAAAAAAAATAATAAATACATACATAATTTGATAATTTATTAGATCAGTTTAGTTGTTTAATGTGTTTAAGAATTGTGTTTTATTTACATATCTCTCAGTAAAAACACACACTTTAGACTATTATTTGAACACTTAAATCAGAAAAAATTTAACTTTAAAATTTTTAAAAAACTCTTAGAAAAGTCAACGGACAATCAACTCGTTCTTCCTTTTATTGTTTTGTTTTGATTACTATTATTTTAAATTATAAAAATTAAGCAATTTAATTCAAAATCATGTGCTAATAAATAAACACGAATGCATTACAACTTTTTATTCAGTAAAAATCATTCAAAAAACTTTAAAGGTCCAACAATTATATGCATAAGCTGACTTTAACAACTGTGCAAATATGTACATGTAAATCATAAGTGTCAAACCATATTGAACTTAAGAAAACGTTTTGCTAAGTTTTATAAAACGGTCCTTTGTTTAAGCAAAGTGCAAAACTGATCGCACATTCCGTAAGGAATCAAATGTTTTTTGATTTTTTTGTTAATGCATTTTTGTTAATTTTTGATAGTAGCTTATAAGCAAGCTCATGCATATTATAGTTGGGCCTTAAGGCTTAAGTTGTTAAGTAAAAAGTTTTGAATGAAAACGTTAACTAATTATGTGTGTGTATTTGTTTCGTAGAAATTTAAATAAATTTAAAAAATTTTCTATGAAAATTAAATAACTATAATTTTGTTTTTCAATATTATGTACATATTTAAATTTTGATAATCAAAAGCAGAGTACGTACCAAGCAAACTCATAACAGGAAGTCTCGCCTCAATTCGCTTTAGAAAATGTCTACTTTGAATGTCAAAATCAGTTGCTGCGGCAAACGTATTTTAAAGATTTTTATTTAATCTATTTAGAAATTTGGCGAACTTTACATTAATTGTTGCTTTTTAAAAGGAAATATTAATTTTCACTTGTAAAACGAAATGACGCGCAAACTTATTTTAAGTCAAAAAGAAGAATAGAAACAAATGCCTATTAACAAATTTTGACAAACAAACTAGATGAAATGCAAGGAACAAAAAAACACGAGCTACCTGTTATGACTCATAAATTTATAATATTTTGTACATGTACTTAAATGGCACCATACACTATCAAAATTACTTTCCAATTAATAATTTAATAATTTTCTTAATGTGGAGATTTTAATATTTTTTCATTTTGGTTACTTTTTTCCTGAAATAAAAATACGTATGAATACACTTGCAATTTACGTTTTTTAAATGTTTAACGTCCTTATTTACATGGTTAATTATCGCGTATTTCGATTCGAAGGAAATAATTTGCGACTTCGAACAATATATGTATACTTTGATTTACGATTTTCTCATATGTTTCAAATGAACGCAAATTGTTTTTTTATACTTTATCGAAAATAAAAAAATCCCTTTCAAAACAGCTACCAGATATTTTTTACGATTTTTTTTTAGAAAAAAATTGCCAAATGTTTTTGTTATTAGAAATAAATTGTTATTTGTATTGATATTTAATGTTTTTCAGACAATGATTTGGCAATATTTTTATTTATAAAAAATACCATTGAATGTCAGCCATATAAAATTAAAATATTTTTTGTTAAAAAGGTCTCAAATAAATAAAAACTTTTAATTTAAGTTTTTCGTTTTTTTTTTTTTAATATGTACTAAAATTACATTTCTTGTTTTGTTTTCTTAATTTGTAATTAATATTTTTCTATTAAGAGCAAATAACCTTTGTCTTAAAATGCAACTTAAAATAAATTTTTACGTTTTTCTCAATTAACAAAAGGCATTTATAATTTGTTTATATTTTTCACATTTGGTAACTTTTTCAAAAATTTTTGTTGTAAAAATTGTATTAGTCGTGGCAGCACTGTACACAAAATACAGTTAATGGGAACACAAATTGAGAGCAATAGCAGTAAAGTTTAGTAAAACAAAAAATAAACATATGTACCTATTTCAAATGGTAAACAAGCAAAAGAAAACAAATTGTGAATAAATTGTTTAACAAAAGAAAAATTTAAATAAAATCAAAAAGTGAATACATATTAATTAATTAAAATCTGGGAATTATTTCTTTTCATAAGCCACTTTATTATATTCAACATTTTTTATTTTTCGAATTTATTCTATGAGCTAAATTTCAGTTATGTATTTTATAAAGCTTTTTGTAATAGTTATATTCCTTAAATTTTTAGGAATGACTTTATACACTACCAGGCTATTATCTTGTATCTTCTTTTTACATTTTAACTTAGCTATCCTTCGGGTAGCAATGAAGTATGTATATTGTATGTACAGAAAAAATTACAATTATTAGACACCAGCAGAATGTAATGATTTTCTGGCCCGCTAATAAATAAATTCGAAAAATAAAAAAATTTTGAATTAACTAATTAAGCTTTAATATAGCTAAATACCAACTTGTGAAACTTTTTTCTTTATTGTAATTTTCTAGAGTTGTAAAAGTGTAAAGTAGGTATTTTGGTACTTAGAAGTGCACTTGTTTTTTACGTAATAAATAGCAAAAAAAATTATTAATGTTCTTTTAAATAAATTAACCCAGACACAAATTAGCAAAATCGAATAAAATAAAAGTAAACATGAAAGATTATATAAAATAGTTTCTTTGTATTTTCCTTAAATGTTCGTGTTATAAAAAGTACTTAATCGAGTACCGATAGGAAAACGAGCTAAAGGCTAGTTTACACTATTATAATTTGTATTAATACATGTTAAAAATTCAAGTAATATGTAAAAGTGTGATAGTGTGAATCACACATGAAAATGACAAGTATAACGCAAAAAAATTTGACACCCATACGACTTCATCGTTTTTTGACAATAATTGATCAGGGTTGAATTTTAACAAAGGCATGTTCATGTTAATGTTACATTATATTTTTTGAGAGTCGCAACAAAATTCATTAGATTTCTATTTCACAGAGTATTATGAAATACGTAAGACTTGTGTGACAATGTAGTCTAGCCTTAAGTAGTCAAAAGTGTAAACATTTTTCAACACTACATTTATTTGTCATCAGCTGTTTCCTATATTTTATGAATTTTTACAAATTTTCCGTTCGCGTACTTTTTTTGGCAACAACTTTTTTTGAGAGTAATTTTTTTAGTTTTCTCAGGAATTACTCATTTACTGCATTTTACTGTAAAAGTACTCGAACGCACCTAATATGCTTCAATGTGTGACACCGACAACGTTTGTTGGATAACCCTGCAAACAATTTTAATTGAAAAATAATTTCCCCATTCAGCAAAAGTCTATCGCTTTTGCTATTCAATTCTTATTCTTTAAAAAGTATTTCAATTTAATAAATGTGATAATTAAATAAATTATTTTTTAGTTCAAGGAAAATTAAAAATATAATTTTGATTTAATTAACATTTTAGTTGTTTTAAAATTAATTTTTAAATAAATTATTTATTAAAAAACAAAAAAAAGCTCAATTGATTTTTTCGTTTAAAATAAAATAGTTTGAACTTGTAGAATTGTTGTTGGGAATTGTCAAAATTTGAGCTATATTTAATCAAATCAATTAACACATTGTTTGAAACGACAAAGTTTTTTGATCATTTTTTTAATTAAAATTAAAAATATCATTTATTGAAAAAAAAAAATATATTTAAAATATTAAAAATTTAAAATTTTTACAATTTTTGTAATAGGTGCAAAATCAAAAAATTGGTTGCTTGATTCTATGAATTTTGTGATAAGACACAATTTTTAATTTTTTCTGTTAGAGCGCTTTGGTAATTTAATATCAATTTTATTAAGTAGTACCGCTTTTGGCTCCAAAAAGTACTCTTTTGAAGTTACATATTTACTTAATTGGTGTTTATAATTTAAAGTGGGACATTTTACTGTTTATCTTTGTTTGTTTTTTTTTAGGAAAGTCTAAGTAAAATAAAACATAAATAAGTTTTACAAATATTAAAATAAAAACACTACATTTAATAAAAATATTTGTTAATTATCAAAGTTGTTTTTGGGAATACAATTATTTATTAAAAGATTTGATATGTTGTGCTTAATTCTCTATTTGTAAGAAAAGATAAACACACTGTTTTATTGTTGGAATTTTGTTAAAGCTTTGATATCGTTGTAAATAAGACTTTTTGCGTGTTTATAATTCTCATTCCCTCTGTAATCTTATTTGCTGATATTTTTAGCTATTCTAAAAAAAAAATTTTTTTTTTTTTTTTTGGAAAAACGTTTCCTGATGATTTGGCCTAAGCAACTAGTGAAATGCGCATAGAAACAGCTTATCCTCCAACAATAAACTTTCAGTTGTTTTATCAAGAATAAAAATAGGGAATTAAGCACAACAAAAAAATCGTTTAATTAATATTTGTTAATGTTTTAAAGTTAAAACCCTAATGTGGACAAATACTTTTTAAAAGAATTTACAGAAATTCACAAATTTGTTCAAGCACTAATTTTTTTAATGCTTTATAAAACTTATTTTACAAAATTGTTTCGCTAAAGATTTTCTCTAGAAAAATTAAATAAAAGCACTCATTTTACGCAATAATTTTTAAAGCCATTAAATAAACAAAAAGTGTCAAATAATTACTAATATTCTTTAACAAATAGAATCTGGAATTTATTTCTTTTACATAAGTAACTTTATTATATTCAACATTTTTTATTTTTCGAATTTATTCTATGAGCTAAATTTCAGTTTTGTACAAAAAAATAGTATGGTTGTGTATAAAGTTATTCTTAAAAAAATTTAAGGAATAGAACTACAAAAAGCTTTATAAGAATAGAACTACAAAAAGCTTTATAGAATACATAACTGAAATTTAGCTCATAGAATAAATTCGAAAAATAAAAAATGTTGAATATAATATTCTTTAAAAAAAACCGCAATTAATCAACAATTTCTAAAAAAAACTGTATGACAAGTAATTAAAAATTTACCCAATATTCCCGAAGAATAAGTTTGGGCTGTTTTGTGCTCTAATTTTTACAACTTTGGAGTACTATAACGCTTTTCGGTAATATTGGGATCCAGCGGGGTTCTGATTTTGACTATTTAATTTTTCAAATATTTAAAAGTTCACTTTATTAAACATAATTTTATAAGTCTATATTATTTTACACGCACGCAACACTGATAACATTGTAATTTAAATAAAAGCTGTCTGTCATTATTTATGGAATTTTCTTTTGTACAAGGTATTCACTATTAAACAGCAAATCGTTGCGAAGAAGTCTATTTTATATGGACAATGTTCAATTGTGCTAATGTTGTAATTGTATAACTGTTACAGTTATCTGAACAAATCTTTAAAGTGACGAAAAAGTATACATTTAGAACTCAGAACTCGATTCTAACGTATTTTGTTGTTGTTAATTTAGTCAAAATTACTGTTTAACTACCAAATGTGACGAAGTAGTTAAAATTTCGTAGACATTCGGAAAAACACTCAACCAATTGCTTAGAGGGAACTTTAATATAAAGTCCAGTACACGTACACTAGTAAATTCGCAAGCATTTTGATAATGTATGATGCCCTTGAAAGTTTTATTATTAACGAATTTTTCTTTTATAAAAAAAACAAAAAAAAAATTAAATAACTTTTACAAGAATTAATATGTATAATTTTACAAAATATCAAAAGTATTATAATTTTCATCCGTATCAAGGCGAATTTATTATCATATTCATTATAATGAATTCACCACCTTGATCTAGTATATTAAAAACTAAAAGAAAAAAAACATTTATAATTATTAATAATTTATTAAAAAAAATATTATTAGACAAGTAGCAAGTAGTTTTGATATTTAAATATCGATGTCCGTTTTTTGCCGCAACTTTTTTTTTTAGAAAAAAAAAACAATATTTTTATAAAGAAAAAAATAAATCATACGTAAACTTAAATAAAGATATTTAAAAGCTTTTATTAGTAATTTCAATATTATTTTTTTAAAAAAGAATATAAAAGTAATAAAAAAACCACTACAAATCATTATAAAATGAAACTCAAAACAACGCATTTTTAAAACTTCATTAAACAAACAAAACAAAATATATCAGAAAGAATATTATTACAACAAAAAAATATTTAAAATATGTATTATTAAACATTATTTCTTATTAATAATAGTATTATGTCTGTGTGTGTGTAAATTATTATGTTTGAAAAATAATAATTATTTATTACAAACAAATTAAGGCTTTATCATTTTTAAGGGTAAAGAAAAAAAATTGATATTTATAGTTTCTTTTTTAAACATGCATTTCATGATTTAGAATTTTAAAATTTATTTTTAAAATAACATAAAAAATATATTTTAGCATTTAATTGTTAGGCATTAAAATTATTAAATAATTTTAGTCATTTTTAACAAGAAACAAAATAATAATAATAATTAACATAAAACTTAATATTGATCAAAAAAAAAAAAATAAACAATCATTTAAGAATTTGCCATTTAATTTACTCAAAATTTATTCATAAATAACCTAATTTTATAATTAATTTATTCATATTATTAGTTATTTTCTTTCGGATAATAAATAAAATTATTCTTCAATTGCGAAATTATTATAAGTATGTAACTGAAATTAAAGAAAATGTCGTATTTAAATAACGAGAAACTATAATAAAATTAACAAACAAAAATATATAAAATAGTTTTGTCATACCAAAAAATATTGAATTTAAATGTTTTATTTCGTTTTTAACTGGGTCAGACAGGACTGGAAGATGACTAAATATAAACAGGAGAACCGTGAATATGCAACTGCATATTTTTCCTTGTGAGATCATTGAAGGCAGAACAAAATATTTATCTGTTTCAGACCTTTTTATGAATTTTGGCTCAATTTGTTAGTGCATATTAAGGCGAATTCACTAGAAAGTGGGGTCAAGTCAACATGTGGTTATTTTTTTCGGTGCACACTGGTTCATATTTTGAGAAGGCGGCCAACATTTTTTTTATGTTCTCCAATTTTAAAAATATTTTATTCATATGAAAGTAAATACTAGTAAACCCAGGGAGCCAAAAATGTTAACCCTATTTCAACTATTTCATGTAGAACAGGGTGGTCCAAATGGACTTTCTCAGTATTTGGTAATAGTTATGAATTTCTTATAGGGCATTTACATTACATTGAAATCTAGTAGATTTCATTTGAAATCTTCCTCCAAATCTAGTTCGTTTACATTATACTTGTTTGACATTAGCGAGATTTGGTTTTCACAACAAAAACCGCCGACTGAAAGTTTTTTGTGTAACACATACTTACATAAAAAGAAATAGGCATTTAAAAATTTGCATTACATTTTCTTTATAATCAACTTCATTTATTTTATCAATATTATTTTTCATTTGCATTTTTTTACTATTTTACAAAATTTTTGAATTTTTTTTTAACAATTTTAACAAGCTATTATTGTTTTTGTTTTGTTTTTTGTTAAAATGTCATTTTTTTCTTGTGCAGGGAAGTAGTTTTTAGTGCTATATGGGGAAAAACATAGTTGCATCACTAAGTACAACTAGATTTCGAAAAGATTTCGTCAAAATCTAGTCACGGAGTAGATTTTGTTTTGTACGGGAAATCTAGACAAAAACAACTAGATTTGGCTCGAAATCTCAAAAGTACTAGATTTCGTTGTAGTGTAAATTGACTATTAGTAAATTTTTAAAATTGAAATGCTCATAACTTTCTTGTTTTTTTGACAGAAGTTTTATCTATTAAGCTTCTTACAGACGGTGAACAGTGGGAAATTTTACGAGAAGGTGGTCGAAATTCCATTACTTTTTTTTATGTGAGAGGTGCGATGTCAGGCTTTAAATTAGCGTTGTACAACGTAAAATTCGACTGATAGGAAGAAAAGTTATGGAGAGTTTACAATGTATTTCGTTTTTTTGTTTAGTTTCGGTGTGATTACAGTATAGATACCTTTTTCAATAGCCTTTTTTTGACAGATCACGTGTGAGTCGTGTCATGCTGTCATGTTATTTTTGTTTAGTATTATTTGGTATTTCATAATGGAAAGACTTACAACATCGTTTACAAATCGTTCAACTTTATTACGAAAATTCACGTTCTGTGAGGAATGTGTTTCGTGCACTTCGCTCAACTTATGGTCAACATAATCGGCCTACTGAGCGTACTATTCGCAACACCATCATCCGTTTTGAGACCCAGCATTCGTTATTGGATAATATTCGACCGAATATACCACGTCCAGCACGCTGTGAAGAAAATATAGCGGCCGTAGCTGAGAGTGGAGAGAAGACCGTGGAGAGCCGTTCGCAGCAACTCGGACTGACGTATGGAACGACTTGGCGCATTTTACGTCGAGATCTTAAATTGAAAGCATACAAAATACAGATTGTGCAACAACTGAGGCCGCTCGACCTTCCCAAGCGACATCGCTTCGACGTTTTCGAGGCAAATTTTTTTCAGCGATGAGGCCCATTTCTGGCTCAATGGTATGTAAACAAACAAAATTGCCGTATTTGGGACGAAGAGCAACCTGAAGAGATTCAAGAACTGCCACTTCATCCAGAAAAACCAACGGTTTGGTGTGGTTTGTGGGCAGGTGGAATCATCGGTCCATATTTCAATAAAAATGATGCCGGTGCGAACGTAACCGTAAATGGCGATCGTTATTGTGCCATGATAACCGACTATTTGATGCCTGAAATTGAAGCTCATGATCTCGGCGACATTTGGTTTCAGCAAGACGGCGCCACTTCCCACACATCGCGTCAATCAATGGATTTATTGAGAGAACACTTCGGTGAGCACATAATTTCACGTTTTGGGACGGTCCATTGGCCACTAAGATCGTGTGATGTCACACATTTAGACTTTTTCCTGTGGAAATATGTAAAGTCTAACGTCTATGCGGACAAACCCGCTTCGATTCAGGCCTTGGAGGAAAACATCACGCGTGTCATTCGCCAGTTACCAGTCGAAATGCGCGACGTAGCAACGGCCAACATTTGATAGACATAATCTTCAAAAAATAAATGCCAAAGAATATTCTTTCGAATCTTAACATTCCCCATTTAATTTGAATTTTCTGGGTTTTTTTCTTTAAAAAAGTAGGGAACCTCGAAATGGATCACGCTATATATACTTAAATCAAAAACAAATTATACAGCCATGACACAGAGTACAATTCCGTTCGGACACGGGAATCATTCCGCATTATTGTGCTTCAGAAAATTACGAAAAAACTTTGCGGAATGAAACCATTTTTGGTTTATGAGCGTATCTTAAAGGCCAAAAAACTATCAAAATATACTTTCTATCAATAAACAAATATGTTTTCTTCGGTTCCGAACGGAATTGTACTCTGTGACATGGCCAGGCGCGGATTCAGGGGGGGAAAGGATATTTCCCCCCCCCCCTAAATTATAAAAATATGTTTTGCTTATTTCAATAATACACGAATTTCCGAATGTAAAAAATTTTTGGAAATCCCATCAAGTTTTTTTTTTTTGTTTTTTATAGAATCTCTAATCAAATTTTCAATAAGTATCCAAGTATTTATCCTAATGGTAATTTATTATATATTTTCAATAAAACATCTAGTTTACTGTATTTAAATACATATTATTCTACATTTAATCCCAGCAAGTGCCATCAATGTCCGAAAAATAAACGTTTGGGTTGAATATGCGAGCGGTTGAATTATTAATAAGCCTTAGTATATGCAATATTTTTATTTGTGCTATGATAATTATTTACTACATACATTTGAATATAACCGTTTTTCGTATCATAGTTTCGTCATAGAAGGCTTTGAATTTGAATTTTATATGCATTGCCATTCTACCTTCACATATATACATATGAATATATATATTGGTCTAGTAAAAGTTCACCAAAAAGTTAAATTTCAAGTGCATAAATAAGAAAAGATCTTTGATATACAAAAATACATAAAAATTAGTGAAACAATGGGGAGTCCGTAGTTTTTTTAATATAATGTACCTATAGGAGAGAGAAAAAGCTTTCTAAAGTCTTTAGTTCTGAATATATTTTAAGTCTGTAAATCCAGTTTTGCTTCATTACCGACTCTTTATTGGCTTGCAAACCAACTAAAAATAATACATTTTTATTTTACATAGCTTTTTGTACTTTTAATGTACAGCTTAGTATGTCAATTTGCAAAAAATAAAATATAATAATTATAAAAATTATTTTATTTATTTCAATGTTGACTATTAACAAATATATTGTTAATAAGCTTTAAAATTCCTTTCTAACAGTATGTTTACATTTGACAGTGCTGGTAAGATAGTAAGCAAATACATATTAGTTGCTAAAAACACTACTTGCTGTCTTCGTGACGTAGGCGTCCAGACAGTAGTTAAGACTGTTCACTTTTAAAAAAATGTCTTATGCATTAGCATGTGCAAATGAATTTTCATTGTTGGCATTTGCAAAGGTATGTTGAGCACCAAATTAAAAATATTAGAAAGAATTTAATAAGGTAGTTAAATGACTTCAAATATTGTCAAATGCTCAATTTTGTACAATGTACATCAGTGGTGTCAATTATGATTGTATTGGTGCGAATACTCTTGTCTCTTTCATTCTCAGCGGGAGGAATCTGCGGTTGCGAGGCCTATTACGAGGCCTAATTAACATACATATTTTGCTATGAAGACTTTAGAGCAATTAATAATAATACAATTATCGAAAAATGTTGGGTTATGGACAGACACACTCAGTTATTATTTAATTAAATTTAATTTGGATCCTGCATTTCGCAGAAACTTTGCTTATTTTTTGGAAAAATTGAGCATTTGACAATATTTGAAGTCATTTTACTACCTTATTAAATTCTTTCTAATATTTTTAATTTGGTGCTCAACATACCTTTGCAAATGCCAACAATGAAAATTCATTTGCACATGCTAATGCAAATAATAACTCCATTAAGTTTAAAAATATTCTATAATTATTAACCACCTTTATAAAAAGAGAAGATTTTACTAGCCTATAAAAATATACTTTTATTTACCAATAATATCTTCTAATTTAAATTGCAGTTTCGACACAACAAAACATTTTTTAGGTTTGTGGACGTTAAACAATAAAGTTTCATTAATACATTAATAATACACATCTTCTTACCCAAAAATTTTACCTGCTGTCACATTTGCTTTTATGTGTATAGGTTTACACATTAATTGTAGGAAAACAAGACTTTTTTAAATATTTTTACTTACTTGAGAAAAGTGTTTTCAAAGGAAAAAAAACCCATTGACGCGATTGGTACAG
This sequence comes from Pollenia amentaria, assembly GCA_943735925.1. Classification (NCBI taxonomy): domain Eukaryota; kingdom Metazoa; phylum Arthropoda; class Insecta; order Diptera; family Polleniidae; genus Pollenia; species Pollenia amentaria. Next base: position 200,374,554 of record OX031009.1, on the reverse strand, counting down.
AAAGAAAAATATTTTTACAAGCACAAAATACCAACAAATTCTTGTGGCTATTTTTTTCTTAATAATTTCTGCATTTAGGTACGTCTTTTTAACGAAAGAAAAAGGGACCCTTTAAAAGGCAACAAAGAATTTTTTTCACAAACAAAACACATATCGTTAGCTTAAATGCAAAACAATGTAGATATTATTTGTCAATCATTGCACAATGTCAAAAACAGAAATAAAACAAAACATAAACAAAGATAATAAATAATAAATATATTATTTCTGTTTAGAGGCCTCAAAACAGGCCGTGCAATATTTCGATATTTCCCGCTGAATGAGAGTGTTTTGCAGTAAAAAATTATATTTTACGCTCGCAAAATAAAAGAGCGTAAGCGTACATGTGAGTTTTGCTGACACAATTGTGCATGACGCTGACACCCCTGTTGTACATACATCAGTGGTGTCAATTATGATTGTGTTGGTGCGAATACTCTTGTCTCTTACACTCCCAGCGGGAGGAATCTGCTATGAAGACTTTAGAGCAATTAATAATAATACAATTATCGAAAAATGTTGAGTTTTATTGCGGTGTTTTGAGCAAATGTATTTCAAATCGGAAAATATTTGTTCGCAAAGATATATTGAGGAAAAAAAGCGACAAACATTTGAAGGAATTTTTTTTTTTAATACAGGATATAGTGCCCCGTCTAAATTTTTCCAGAACTCAATAATATTTTCCCTATCTGGATGATTAAATTTTTAATAAACTCATCCGCTTGTATGCTCGTTATCGCTGTCTACAAGACTAATTAATAAAATTCAAATTTGAAGTTTACAGAAGCTCAATAAACACAACATCAAGGCGAATTCATTACAGTTATTCTTGATACTACAACAAGTACACTACACCTCGTACAAAAACCACAAGCAATTTGTTTTTTTAAATCATTGTACAATGTTAAAAACAGAAATAAAACAAAACAGAAACAAAGATAATAAATAATAACTATATTATTTCTGTTTAGAGGCCTCAAAACAGGCCGTGCGATCGTGCGATATTTCCCGCTGAATAAGAGTGTTTTGCAGTAAACAATTATATTTTACGCTCGCAAAATAAAAGAGCGTAAGCGTACATGTGAGTTTTGCTGACACAATTGTGTATGACGCTGACACCCCAGACATACATACATAAACATACACATTTTTTATTCTCGGTGTTGATAAACAATAACAAATAAGAAGAGCACAACTGTAAACAGTAAAAAAAAAAAAAAACTCTTATGAGTGCAAACAGTGCAAAAACAATTAAGCATAATGATAGAAATGCATATATCACAGTGAGTGTTAACGAAACAAATGCAGAAGTAAAAAAAAGAGTCGATGATAGCAAATACCTAACGGCTAAACCTATTACTCGTACGCGATCCCTCTCACCATCTGTTTTTATTAATACGGTTGATACACTATCAAATATAAAACCTTCAAGCATTGCCTCAACGGCAAAAACCAGTGTTTAAAAAACTTAAGTCAAAAGTCGAAAAGTCGCAAAATTTTAACTTTTCAATGCTTTTACTTTTCTCTGCTTTTTAAAATCAAACATCGATTCTTATGAAAAACTTATGAAAACAATCGGCAGTCGTGTGCTAAGTTTTCTTCTGCTTTTGATAAGTTAAAAAATCAAAATCGCAAGCAGTGTCTTTGCTTTTGAAAGTTCTCAGAAGTCGCAGTCTTAAAAGCAGGCAGTCTTTTAGTTTTGTACATTTTTAACAGAAAAATATTCTCTTTTCTCTTCTGTTTTTTTTACATTTATACTTACTCACACACAAGGGTGCCAGATGGTGTTGGTAAAAAATCGGCATATTTTCAAAAAAAAAATATTTTAAACACAAAAAAACATGTTTTTAATAACAAAATCGAAAAATTCAGCATTACATATAAAAAGTAAAAAAGTAAACGTTCTACAACGGCTTATGTAAATTTATATATTGTAAAGTTCAGCCCTATTTAATTACATTCAATGAAAAATTCAATGAAGCGGATTATAGCGATACAGAACAAATTTTTTTTTTTGGATTTATAAAAAAATATTTTTAATTATTCTAAAAATACAAATATTTTTATCAAAAACTAAAAAATAAATGCTATGGCGATTTTGGCGATTTTTGACATTGAATTTGGCGAAAAATTTAAAAATCAATCTGACAACCCTGATTGGGACTTATAATTTGCAAATACAAAGAACTTTTTGCTTCTGCGACTGTTTGCGACTTACAAAAGCAAAGAGATTATTTTACTTTTACTTGCGAAACTGTTCAAAAGAAAAAAAAAATCAAAATCACAATTTTTTAAACAACTGCTGGCAAAAGTTTCGTTCAACTGTTTGTTTTTCGTTTTGTGATTTTGCTTTGACTGAAACTGTTGTTGATTTCAGAAGCACAAGTAGAAGTCAAATCAAAAGAAATGAAAGTTATTCCAGTTTTTTAAACACTGGCAAAAACAATTTTAATAAGTGATAAAAATATTAACCCTCAATCAGGCACAATAGAAAACTCTGTATCACCTTCGGTGTCTAATAATACGGTTGATTTTAATACAATAAAAAATATAAAACCTGCAAGCGATGCCTCAGCGGCAAAAACAATTTTAATAAGTGATAAAAATATTAACCCCCAATCAGGCACAATAGAAAACTCTGTATCTCCTTCGGTGTCTAATAATACGGTTGATTCTAACACAATAAAAAATATAAAACCTGCAAGCGGTGCCTCAGTGGCAGAAACGATTTCAAATCAGGCATGATGGAAAACTCAGTATCACAGGTGAAAAGCGGTCAAAAGCCTCAAGTACAAGTTGGAATGGATAGGTACATAACAGTGCTAAAACAGGGTCGCAGCCCAACATCTTCTGCAGTTGCTTCTGTCCCAAAAGTTTTAAAAGAGGGTACAGCTGATAGAATAAGTTCTCAAAATCGGTTTGCAATTTTAGAAGAGGAATCCTCGGAAGCACAAAACGTTACAAAATCTTCTAAGCCACCCCCGATATATCTTAGAGAGCAAAACTCAAGTGATTTAATAAAGAATTTGATCTCGGTAATAGCTGAAAATTCTTTTTATGTAGCTGCAATAAAACGTGGTAGTATAAATGAAACAAAAATACAAGTTAATCGTGAAGATGATTTTCGATGATTTGCCATTTAACCCCTGTTTGCGTTGTATGTGGAGAATTGCATGGTACAGCTCTCTGCGATAAGTCTAAAAACGACCCCAATGTAAAAAAAATGCAGCAACTGTGGTGGTAATCACACTGCCAACTATAGAGGATGCCCCGTATACTCTATCGTCAAGCGCTCGGTTGGACCGAAACCTAATCCACCTCAAATTCAGGAAACACATCAAGATAATACTAATGACATTCAGGTACCGCAGCCTAGTAATAACAGAACATCCTACGCTAACGTCATAAAATCAAACCATATGCCAATGCAAGGTGATTTGTCAAATAATGATGAGACCCCAGTTTCTAATTTAAGTCGTCTAGAAAAAACCATGGAAACACTAGTACAAACAGTAACAAACTTTACGAATACAATGGGTAATATGATGCAGGAAATGTTAAGAATGCAATCGATGTTATTGCAAGCTGTACTTAACAAGCCATGAATTGTTTAAAAATTTGTTTTTGGAACGCAAACGGCATTCGCCAACATAAAAATGAACTAGAATATTTTCTTAAAAGTAAACAAATTGATGTAATGATGGTTTCTGAAACTCATTTGACCTCAAGAAATACGTTTAAAATGAATGGTTATATTGTATATTATATGATACCAAGGACCCTCGAGATAGAGCTTGTAGAGGTTCTGCTATTTTGATAAAAACCCGAATCAAACACTACTTAATGTGTGATCATCGTGAAGATTATCTGCAAGCAACGAACATTTGTGTTGAAGAGCTAAATCGAAACTTTGTACTTTCATCTTTATACTCTCCACCTAGATTTTCAATATCAGAAAGCCAATATTATAAATATTTTAAATCATTAGGATCCTGTTTCCCAGCCGCTGGCGATTACAACGCTAAACATACCTTCTGGGGGTCACGGCTCATTACACCAAAGGGTCGTGTTTTGTATAATACAAAGTCTAAAATGGATTTAAATGTGGTCGCGAGTGGACAACCAACTTATTGGCCTACCGATCAGCAAAAAATTCCAGATGTCATCGATTTTGGCGTGGTTAAAAACATCCCCGCAGAAACGATTCACGTTGAAGCTTCTTTAGAATTATCTTCTGATCACACACCTACAATTCTTACCATATCAAACCCTTATAGAATTGTATCTCCGTCTGGTTACTTAGTGACGTCAGCCACTGCACTGAAAATATTCCGCTTAGAACACCGGAGAATGTGAATCTTTCTATTGCAAATTTTGACAATTATCTCAAACTAGCTGTTCAACATTCTAGCATAGCCCGAAAAAATATCAAATATAGTAAAATATATTCTACTGATGTCGAGCGTCTCTTGACTGAAAAAAGGAGAGTTCAAAGAGAGTGGCAATTGCACAGATCTCCTCAACTTAAAAATTTACTAAAAGAGTGCACAAAAAGGCTAAGAAACTTACTGCAGCCTCAAAAAACGGCTTCTCTGGAAAAATATCTTAAGGAACTTGATGCAACTTCTCAATTTGATTACTCATTCTGGCGTGCAGCTAGAAATCTTCAAAGACCAGTTATCACTAAACCGCCATTAAGAAACTTAAATGGAAGTTGGGCACGAAATGATAAAGAAAAAGGAAATATTTTCGTTAATCATTTGAAAACCGTGTTTACCCCTCATACATCTTTCGATACTGCGGTCGAGTTACCACCTGTTGCTGTTAGATCAGCTGTTCCACTAAGATTTGAAGTAAGAGAAATCGAGAAGGCTATTCATGATTTAAACCCCAAGAAAGCCCCTGGTTTTGATAAGATCAGTAACAAAATGCTTTTGGAGCTACCCAGCATAGCAAAGAAAATTATTCTACTAATTTTTAATGCTATTTTACGCCTTGAATACTACCCACAAGAGTGGAAAGTATCCTTAGTTACCATGATACCTAAACCAGGAAAGGATCCCACAAAAGTTGAGTCATATAGACCTATAAGCTTATTGTCTAATATATCAAAGCTTTTTGAGAAATTAACGCCGATTTTAAATGATAACAGATGTATTCCCAATCATCAATTCGGTTTTAGAAGAAAACACAGCACAATTGAACAAACTCATCGAATAGTAAATGTCATAAGAAAAGCCTTTGAAGAAAAAAATATTGCTCAGCACTCTTCATCGATGTGTCTCAAGCTTTTGATAAAGTCTGGCATGAAGGTTTACTACTGAAATTGCAGCAAAACTTACCAGCAAATATACACAAGCTGTTAGAAAGCTACTTAGTCGGTCGTCAATTTATTATTAAAGAAGGCGAATTTTTAAGTTCTCCACAGCCAATTAACGCTGCACTCCCACAAGGCAGCATCCTGGGCCCTCTATTATACTTAATTTATACTTCGGACTTGCCAACAAACAGCTACACCCATACCTCAACATTTGCGGACGACACAGCTTTTCTAAGCATACACGCAAACTGTCAAGAAGCATCTCGTTACCTACAGGATCATATATTTGAACTAGAAAGGTGGTTAAAAAATGGAGGATAAAGATCAATGAGCAAAAATGCTCACATATAACATTCACATTGCGTCGGGAAACATGCCCCCCTATTAAAATAAATAATCAAATAATACCCCAACACTCGCATGTAAAATACCTCGGTATACATCTAGATCGGCGTTTAACGTGGAAATGGCATATAGAATCTAAATTAACTCAAATGAAACTAAAAGCAATCCAAATTAATTGGCTTATTGGAAGAAATTCTGTTCTTAGTCTCGATTGCAAACTTCTACTCTACAACTCTATCTTAAGGCCAATTTGGTGCTACGGTATTCAGTTATGGGGCACTGCCTCGGCTTCTAACATCGAAAAAATTCAAAGGCGCCAAAATAAACTTCTTCGAATAATCACAGCCGCCCCCTGGTACGTCAAAAACTCAAATATCCACAAGGATCTCAATGTGCCATTAGTAAAAACTATGATAACGAAATATGCAGTAAAATATTTAAAAAGGCTGGAACTGCACCCAAATCCATTAGCTAGAAATATTTTAAATTACGGCGGCCACACTCGCTTAAGAATAAGAGACACTGCAGCACTCGACCAATCAGATGAGCGATAAACACCTACATATGTGAACAGATACCGTGATGACGAAATCTTTTTTGCTTGGCACTGGCAGGACATAAAGCAAATATTAGGATAAGATTTGATTAATTATTGTTAGTTCATATTTAATATATGAAGATTCAATAAACAAATACTGAAAAAAAAAAATAAAAATAATTTAAATTAAAAAATTAACTGTAACCAACTTAAACCAGAATAATAATATATGTAGCTTTAGATTAAAACCCAAACAGTTCGACTAAAATTCATAACTTAATTTTAAAATTAGTGAAGCATATTCCTTCTCCCAAAATTTGCATATGTTTTTTTTTTGGTCGAAAAATTGTTCATACAATTTAGTATGCTATATTCAAATAAATAGTTTCAAAAAAAAAACATTAAAAATAAATAAAATTATTTTTATAGCAAAAACGTTATTTAAAAAGATTAATTTATTTTAATTGATCTGATTTTATATTTTATTTTACCTTATTGTTGAGTTTCTTTTTTTAATACAATATAAACATAACGTTTTTAATAAACTTTTAAAAACAAATTTTTTACTTGTTTTGTACCATAAAAAATTTCCCCCCCGTAAGGCTCAAGCTGGATCCGCGCCTGGACATGGCTGATTACCTTTTTCTTCTAAATAGCTTTTGAGTTTCATTTTCCAGAAGTTATTTAGCTTCTTCATCTAATTCGAATACTGGACATATATGGATCTGATGTGCACAAAATAAAAATAGTAATAAGATCTTTATTAGTACAACATCTGGACATTTTTCTTGTATTATGCTCGAGGAAGAATCTGTAGTCTTTGTTCCTTTTTTCTTCCGCTTCTTCAGATAGATCTCCAATTGGTAGCATATTATGTTTAACATGGTACAAAATTGTATGAACTGTGGTTGGCATATGTCTCCAAGAGTATCTTTTGTTATTATTCATATGCATACTGGCCAAATTTTTATGCATTTATCTTTCTGCTACATGCTAAAACTTGTAAAATGATCTGGCATCGTCTTATTAATTCAAAATGTACTCCTGCGATAGATGCTGCAGTTTCTGGATCGGAAAAGAATCTCCTTGCAGTGTTTCCATCATTTGAATTTCCTTCTCCTTTTTTTTTATTCCTAAGCTTATCCACATTTTCTTTGTTTTTTCTCACTGTTTCGCATAACAGGTCAAATTCCAAATAATAACCCAATTTAAGAATATGCTCCATAAAACGAATTCTGGCTTGATGAGGGAGGATACATTCCAAATTCGTATGCTTCATTGAAACTATAGTTTTGTGATGTGGTTGGCTTTATTGACTTGATGTCTTTTGTCATATGGTGCAGCTTGACGAAGACTTTGTTTCAGTTAAAGCTTGTGCCACTTTTCCCTACATCATTGTAAGAAAAATTTGAAAATTAATTTCAATGCATTGGTCATCAAATTTAAATATTGACGGTTGAAGTTCTTTAATTTGATCTTTTATTTTTCGAACTTCTTCAGTTATGACACCATTTCTTTTTGTTAACAAACTTTATTGGTCTGTAATATTTCTGTAGCTTTACTGGTTGGCGGCTCTAAGCCAATATAAGTTTTTCTTAAACGTAATGGAACGAAAGATACCATGAATAAGTTAGCATCAGATGAATTTCTGCATTACATTAAATGTATTTTTTCTGACAAAAACTTCCATCACATTCCCATTTAGAAATTACAGTGATGCTGCAATTTTCAAGTGTTTTTATACAGCCAGCATCAAGTGTATTTAATAATCCTTCTGCAGTGTGTTCGAGAAGATCCTTTAATTATACTTCCGCTGAACTTGAAGTTACACTAGTAGCCGTTTGTAAATGTAAGCACTTTTTTGACAGAAACTAAATCTCGATATGCTGGAAAGATTCCAGAATTTTTTTCATTGGTTCGCTTTCGCAGTTCTGTATACTGATTTTTAGTCAGTTTTAAATCCTTCTTCTGGAGTAAATTTAATTTTTTCAGTTGGTGCTACCATACTTTTTTAAGTCCTCTTTGTGCGTCTAGGGCTCGATTTATTTTTTTTCAATTATTGCAATTTTTGTTTTCTTATTTTGCGTTGGTTGAATTAGATGCAGAAAGTAATCCTCTAGGATACTAGGAGAAATTTCTTCATTGATATTTGCAACTTTGCGTCTTCGTGATCTTTCACTGCAATTGTCAATTTGTTTTGCGGGTCGACCCACTTTTTCAGTTTCATTAGCGGTTATCGACGGTTTCTTAAAAATCAGATAATTTGTTAGCCATTTTTGGTTGCGTAAGTTAAACATTTTCTTGTTTGTAGAACATTTAAGGTACTGTTTTCTTAACGTATATGAAAAAATTTTAATTTTTATCTAATGAATTTTGATTTTTTGTTCTTTGCATAATTTAAAGAATGGATTATTCATTATGTGTAACACAAAATCTTTTCATCTTTCTGTTGAAAATATATATCAGCGAGAACCTTATAACTGAACTTAGCCATTGTTTACACATTATTTAAGAAAAAATATGCATTTTTTATACTCTTGATACATAAACGGTTTTTTAAAATAATCTTTTATTGCCTTTTTGTTTTTTGTATTTTTAAAAAAGATTCCCCTGATGATGGTCAGAGATTTTGACCGAAATATTGGAAAAATATAAAAATAAATAAAAATAAAATAAAAAGTTTTTTGAATTTTATTTATTATTTATATAGGACCTCAAGCCAAAATAATAAAACAACATAAACAACAGGTCAACTATACGCTTTAATCTTTTTTAAAACAAAACTTGAATTCATGCTATAATTTAAACAGTGACAAAATTTAATTAATAAAACTGAAATTTTTCAAAATAACAATTTAATTCCTTATACGTATATATTTAGCGGGAATACAAAGTGAACAACAAAAAAATCTAAAACACAACAAGTTTTTAAAAATTCGATTCTTCATTTCTTGTTAGCTACTTGGTTTATATTTTTCAAGGAAACATTAATTTTATTAAAAGCAAAATTTGAGTTCATTACTTCTAAAGCTTGGTAATAAAAGGGTCAATGTCAATATTTTGATGTTTTAACTTAATTAGCTGCGTTCGAGAACACAAAAGTTTTTACTATTTTTTACTGAACTTTACTGCATTTTACTAAATTGCGTTCGCGTACACAAAATACAGTAAATGAGAACACAAATTGAGAGCGTAAAGTGACAGTTCTTGACTGAGTACTTACAAATTTTTACTGCAGAAATTTTTGCAGTAAAATTTAGTAAAACAAAAAAACATATGTTTCAAAAGGTAAACAAACAAAAGTAGCAAACAAAAGGCATACAAAATGTGAAAAAATTGTTTAAAAAAAGAAAAGTTGAAATAAAACTAAAATAAAAACAAAAAATTAATAAATACTAATTAATTAAACTTGTTTGTGAAGAATTTATATGGCTAAATAACCACTTTTGAAACTTTGTTTTGTTATGTTAATTTTTTGGAGTTGTAAAAGTGTCAAGTACTCGGGTACTCAGCACAGCCCTTGTTTTAAAGTTATCAATAGTAAAAAAGTATTCGTGAACTATTGATCAAATGTAGCCGGACACAAATTAGCAAATTCAAATAAAATATAAAACAAACAAATATGAAAGATTACATAAAATAATTTGTTTGTATTTTCCAAAAATATTCGTGTTATAAAAAGTATTTAATCGAGTACCGATAAGAAAACGAGTTAAGTAGTCAAAAGTGTAAAAATGTTTCAACACTTCAATTATTTGCCATCAGCTGTTGCCTTTATTTTACGAATTTTTACAAATTTTGCATTCGCGAACTTTTTTGGACAACAGCTTTTTGTGAGAGCAAATTTTTAAGTTTACTCATTTACTGCATTTTACTGTAAAAGTACTCAAACGCACCTATTATTGAATTAGGTATTTTCTTAACCTACGGTCACACCTAGCAAATATTTGACGGAAAAAATGGGATTTTGCAATTAAAGGGTCATGCTGAATCTCTTTTATTTTGCGGTTACAGCCAATGTGCAATTTAACCGAGAAGAGCTTCAAAAGGGTTTTGCTAGCCAATTTCACTTATAACTCTTCTATAAAAAACCAAAATTAAAATTTTCTCAAAAATGAATTATTTGACATTTGCCTTTTTAGCACCAAGCTACAGATATAAGGACAACAATGTTAAAAAGCAAATTTAACACTTGAAATAACGAAACTTGTTATGTATTTATCTTCAAAATAATTAAACAAAATTATTTAAAAGTGATTTACAACTAATTACTATTAATAATTGTAATTATCGTAAAAGGCACAATCGTTTTTCAGACGATCTTACCCTATAGATTTTAATAAATAATATATTTACTATGTGTGGACATAAATATTTACAATGTTACAAGTTAAAAATTGTTATGGTCTTTTTGTACATTGTCCACAATTTCTTTCCTGTCTACAGTCTTCAAGAAATTGTAACACTCATTACAACTATAACCAAAGTTTGTCTTTATCTTCATGTCACGTTCTAGGTTTTATATTAGGAGCCTGTTTCTCTCTTTTCTCCACTTTGAAAACTGTAAAAGCGTTTGAATGTGGAATGGAAGAAATAAAATTCCACATTTCGTCAAAATCGTAAACGCACCACCATATAGAAACACTTTCCATTTTTCTTCTACTGTATTCTTTTTTCGTACTGAATTGGCAAAAATCTTGTTAATAACTCATCAATAAGAACATCTATATTAATATTTGTATCGCAAACAATTTGACAATATGACAAACTATATACTGAGCAAAATTAATTTATAATAACAGTACAAAAACAGTACATTAATGAAAAAATCAGTACATTTGCGTACTGATTTTCTTGCAATGCATAAATCAGTACTTTAAGCAAAAAACAGTACATGTACTGATAAAAACAGTACGAATGGCAACTCTAAATAATACTCATCTTTAGTGCCATCTAAGAGTAGTATTTATACTATAACCAAAACGTCTAGATGGCTCTAGATTATTTGAATTGCTTCCGGAATGCTCTCTAGAGTCTAATTATCTAAACTTACTCAGCTAATATCACTTTGCATTAACACTATGGCTGAACTTAAATTGAGCTGTGTACATCAATAAACTAAAGCATACTTTATGGATGAACAATAATTTTAACAATATTAGGTTATACAATAATATATATCAATTTTAACATAAAATTTGTACTAGAAAATTCCGTACAGTGATTTTTATATTAGAAACATGCATTAACTAATACAATAGCAATTTAAACTAATTGTAATTGCTAACAAATACAAAATAAATAATAAATAGAAGATAACTAATAAATTGAAATAATTCTTAACTAAAGTTACTTTCGTAACAATATGCTAAGCGGTATGTACACGGTCAAAGCGCTTGATAAGAAATGCTTGACCGTGTACAGACCCCTTTTGTTATAAAAGCATCTTATAAGAAATGCTTGACCTTGTACAGACCCCTTAATGATTTTCCCACCCTGACTGGCAAATCAGAGCGTTTACTTATCTTACTGCAGTTATTTTTTGAATTTTAAAAATCTCATTCGTTTTCAGAACACGCAGAATTTTTTATCCTACATGGGGAGTGTTCTATATGATGTTTTTTTATTTTAGATGACTAGGAATCCCTTTTTCGAGCCGATTTTTTATATTATTAAATTTGACATAATTCACTGGACTTACTGCTAGTATAATTAGATCGTACCTTTTCTATAAGCCCATACATTTCTTTATCGGTAAAAAAAAAATTCGCTACAAATAATTCTTATGCTACTTAAAACTGCACTAAAAGTGTTCTTTCGATTGGTCTAAATATACAAATAGTGGAATCAGAATAATGCTGTTACGAAAGTATCTTTAACTTGTACATACTAGTTGTTTGGTATTTGTTAGTAATTTTATTAGTTTAAATTTTTATTGTATTAGTTATGCCCATTTCTAATGTAAAATCACTGTACAGAATTTTCTATCCCACTGTAATTTTCGATATAGATACTTACTAAGCCTTAAAGTATACTTTAATTTATTGATATATGTATAATAGCTCAATTTAAATTTAGTCATAGTGTTAATGCGTAATGATAATAGCTGTTAAGATAATAAAAGCTCGAATGGTCGAAACAGTATGAAAATGTTCCAGGAAGTTCGAAAACTTGGGATAGAGTGCAGATAACAGAGGTCGCAATTAGTTTCTAAAAGCTATAAATAAAGATTGTGAAAGTGATTAAGTTCTAAATAAAGTTCTGAAAGAGTGTTGTGCTTATTTTTTATTATCAAAGTTGCGAGAAAAGAACTCAAGAGGTTTATTTTAAAGGAAATAAACCAAAAACGTTATTGAAAAGGCAGTAACGTAACAATACTTCATAAAAATACCCCCTATAGTCGAACAATTGAGTTGAATAAGCCAGTTGAATAAAAAACAAATTCTTTTGATTTTTTTATGTTCTACAAATATAAAAAGGAATATTTTTATGAACTTTCTTTACAGGTTTGTTTTAAAAATTTGTTCGAATTTATACCTATTCACTTCATTTCGATTTAATAAAATAATAAATAAATGTCAAATGAAAACGAAAAACTAAACAAAGTGTCTACCTTAGTCAATGGCAAAAAAAACCTTTATTAATTGGCTCATGCTATTCATTGACAGCAATTTTTCAACAAATACCTAGTAATTTTTATGAAGTCACTTTTAAAACTAACGGTAATAAAAATAACTTTACTCAAAACCCCTTCTTAAAAATTAAAACATTGACCATGTTAGTTGGCAGTACCTTAAGATAATTTGTCAAATATGGCAGCATCCTTTACAATTTGACATTTCATAAGAGTGGCAACACGGCATACAAAAGGTAAAAAGAAACTTTTTTACATATACGCAACTCGTAAAGAAGGAAAATTATAAAAAAATTATTGGAAAAAATTAATAAACGATAACAATTTCATTAACGAATTGCTGCAAACCCATTAAGAACTCCAAGCCAATCGAAATTTGTTAACAAGCAAGTACGAAATAAAGAAAAGAACATTGTAAAGAAAACAAAAAGTCTTCGACAAAAGAGTTACACTTGTATTGTCAGTCCGGTTGAAATAGTCACACAAGCAGCAAGCAGAGCCATCGGCAGAGAACGAAGAACGACATAAGAAGAAGGTAACAAACACATAATACACTACACCACTGCACTAGAAAGCACACAGAGAAACAACGACGACGACGTTGTGAAAAGAAGACACCCTTTAAGTAAAAAAGAACTTGAGACAAAAACGCAAAGGTTTTATAATTTAGATAATCTTTGGTCAGATTAAAACCTGATATTTCTTTTAACGGTTTAAAAACATCCGTCACCATTCGCAGCATCATGCCTTTGTTTGGTAAATCACAGAAGACACCTGCCGAACTGGTCAAGTCCCTGAAGGAGGCAATTAATGCTTTGGAAACTGGAGGAGATCGAAAGGTGGAAAAGGCCCAGGAGGATGTGAGTAAAAATCTTGTGAGTATAAAGAATATGCTGTATGGAAGTTCAGACTCTGAACCACCGGCCGACTATGTTGTCGCTCAATTGTCTCAGGAATTGTACAATAGCAATTTGTTGCTATTGTTAATACAAAATCTACAACGTATCGATTTTGAAGGTAAAAAGCATGTGGCTTTGATATTTAACAATGTGTTGAGAAGGCAAATTGGCACAAGATCTCCCACGGTGGAATATATTTGTACAAAACCCGAAATACTTTTTACCCTTATGGCTGGTTATGAAGATGCCCACCCGGAGATTGCTTTAAATTCAGGCACTATGCTTAGGGAATGTGCCCGCTATGAGGCCTTGGCCAAGATAATGATACACTCAGAGGAGTTTTTTAAGTTCTTCCGCTACGTAGAGGTTTCCACTTTTGATATTGCCTCTGACGCGTTTTCCACCTTTAAGGAGCTGTTGACGCGTCACAAACTACTGTGTGCCGAATTTTTGGAAGCCAACTATGATAAGTTCTTTACCCAACACTATCAACGTTTGTTGAATTCCGAAAACTATGTGACACGACGCCAGTCCCTCAAACTTTTGGGCGAACTGCTTTTGGACCGTCATAATTTTACCGTCATGACGCGGTACATTTCGGAACCAGAAAATCTTAAGTTAATGATGAACATGCTCAAAGAGAAATCCCGTAATATACAATTTGAGGCCTTCCATGTTTTTAAAGTGTTTGTTGCCAATCCAAACAAACCCAAACCCATTCTCGACATCCTGCTACGTAATCAATCAAAATTGGTTGATTTTCTGACCAACTTCCATACGGATCGTTCAGAAGATGAACAATTCAATGACGAGAAAGCGTATTTGATTAAACAAATCAAAGAACTAAAACCTCTGCCTGAGGCTTAGTGGGTTAATTAAACAGAAAAAACAAATTAAACATCATCATCAAGCAAACAACTAAAACTTCAAGTAAACAACAACAAATCAAATCCTATTTTATTATAATGATAAAAAAAAATGCCAAAATGCAAAAAAGAAGACATTAGATTTGCATACCAAATTGTTTATCACTTAACGTAAAATCGAAGCAGCAGGAGTCGATGGATGATGGATAACCAACCATACAAACAAAATAAAAGATCATTTTTGCTAAGAAGAAAATAAAACCAAAAGACTGCTTGGCAGCCGCGTTTGGTTTTTTTAACATAAAAAACTTTAAACCTAGTAATAGTTTTTCTAGTAGTTTATCAAAAAAATTTGAAAAAGCGTGTTAAAATAATGCGTTACCGAACCGTTTAACGACCGACAGAAAAAAAGGAAAAAACACTACTTTTAGCTTATAATAAATTTATAAAAAAAAACATATGAACACTTAAAAAAAGAAAAAATACAATAATTATTTAATTAAAAATTAAATTTTTAAAAACTGAAAAACAACTGAATTTAAACTAAAAGAAAATTATATTTTATAAAAGTAAAATTAAAAAACGAACACTCTTTAAAAACACACACACGCAAAATCATTTACAAACACACATATTATTTTTCTTTTTAATCCTAAAAAGACTTAAGAACAAAAATGAAAGTAAATCAAATCAGCAGTAATTTAACTCAAACCCCCAGCGCTTTTTTCAACCAAAAACACTCCCTTTTAGTAAACAAACACACGCACTATCAAGTTGTTGTATATTTCATACCACAAATTGGTTTTTAAAATTTTTGTTTAAATAAACTTTTATTAAAAAAAATATATTGTTTAAAATTTTAACTTTTTTATTCTTCCTTGTCTCGTCTTTCCCACACTTACTCTTCTCCCTACTTTGTAATTGTTTTGAAAATTTCAGTATATTTTCATTGCTTATTTTTTAAATTAACAAATTGCTTTTAAACTAAGCTGAACTTAAACTAATTAAAATCAAACAAACACACACACATCATATATAAAACAGTTTATTCAAAATAAAAACAACAACCTCTACATTACAGCATATATTATTATAAATTATATTATTATATAATAAAGAGAAAAAAAAATAAAAACACTGAAAAAGAAAAAAAGTCAAGAAAAAAAAAGAGTTCATGGAGGTTTTCAAGACAACAACAGCGAAGTCGCAAGGTCAACAGGATATACTGCAGTATTTATTAGGTAAATTAATTACGTTTTTGGCACAGGCGGCAGTTTATGTTTGCTCTCAATAATTAAAAAGATTTTTAAAAGGATTTATAGGTATGTACATACATATGTTCCTTTTAGAATTTATTACATTATCAAGAAATTGGAAATTTTTACGAACGTAGAATGCTCATTCTGAATAAACTTTTTTAACGTTAAGTAAAAATTTAGAATTGCCTTTATTTATTTTAGAATGTTGAATAATCCTTATTTCTAAATAATACTCTTATCTTTTCATACATATTTATTTTATGTTAAATGATTTCTCATTTATAATGAAAGTGGGTGGCATTTACTAAATTAGATTTCTTTAGAATTCGGAAATTTGTCATAGTTTAAAAAAAATCTCACCTAAAAAGTTCTTGAAATTTTAAATTTAAATTATTAAATTTTAATTTGTTCATTTTTTTTTTTTTTTTTTTTTTGCAATTTTTCAATTATGAAATGCTCTGTCTATTAGTCACCATTTTTTCCTCCACTACCACAAATATTTTCATTGTTATCTTTTTAAACTCCCTTTTGCTATCGTTGTTTTTGTTTAAATAAATAAAACCAAATCTTAATACTTTTAAATATTTATCAATGAAATAAGATACATTAGTATATTTGCAAAAGCAAAAAGCTTTTCATTCATTGAACAAATAATCAATGCAATTATTTAATATGAATTTAATGCTACTTACACAAAACCCAAATTGACGGGCTGTTTAGTATGTATGTACATTAGTGTGGTCTTTAGGTGTATGGAAAACATTTTAGTTACCGACCATACTCCCCCTAAAAATGTTAGCATTTGCGTTAAAAAATAGTATGCAAAAATTATGGGTATCGGATAGAGGGAAGGATTGGCGATAGCCTCTCAAGGAGCAGTATACAATAATAAACATATCTTTATTATAATTTAATTAAATTTTCGGTAATTGCCACGATTTGTAACAAGAATTTTATTATAAAAATTTAATTGAAAGTAATTTTAAATATTGCGGTAAGAACTAAATTATTTACATACATATGTACATACATATCCTGATAATAGTTTCATGCATAGATTTTTTATACAGCGTTTTTGCCTAACACCACTAGTGGTGAATGAGGGTATACTAAGTTTATCATTCCGTGTGAAACTTTTTTAATGGTATCATCGTTAAAAGGATAACGGGCATGTTCTGAAAATCACGTGATTTGAAATCGCGTGCTTTTAAAATCGCGTGTGATTTTGGAAAAACATTTTGTTTTTATGTTTCTTTGTATGCTTTCGGCATTTGAAAATCACGCCAAAACATCCAAAAAACGGAACAAAAAATATCAAACTTGTGATTTTAAAAGGCACACGTGATTTGAAATCACGTGATTTGAATAAAAGTGATTTTCAGAACAGGCCTGTAAGAATCCATTTATCGGATTCCTGTAGTCATATCACACATGGTAAGGTACAATTACTTAGAATCCTATCAATATCATCTGGAACGGGAAAGCAACAAGCGAAACTAGTGTTTGAATTTAATTGAAATAGTAGAAGCGCTTCTGTTAATTTAGATCTTTTATATTTACCATGCCGTCATCACATCTATAAAAAAAATTTTAAGAAGTGTTTTCGATGATAAAAATGCAAAAATCTTAGATTATAAAGTGATCGATGGATGCAGTTGTTGGTGTATCCGAGAATATAAAATTTGCATCTCAAAATCTTGAAGTAAAGCAACCACATGTTGACGATTTTTTTTTTTTTTTGGTGGTACAGTTATGAAATGTTTGGGTCGATTACGGATGGCAACTGAACTGAAGTTGTGTTGCCAGCAGCGAAATTATGCAACGCCGGCATGTTAAAATATACAAGTTTTTTTTTATTTTATATTTTAACTTCAGCGGCATTGCCTTATTTCGGTGCTGGCAACACAACTTCAGTTCAGTTGCCATCCGTAGTCGACCCATTACATTCAAAAAGCCTAGAACAAATCCTTACGCCCGTTGGATGTCGAAGGCTATATATATAGAATTTAAAATTACACAATTGGAAAGAAGCAAATAGTATTCGAGATATTCGCATCTTTGTTGTAAGGATGCTTATAACAAATTGGATACAAGCACTTTAAAAGGAATTGTTCGACTAACTGCATGTCTACGTTACTGACTTACTGACTGATTCATCATCGCACAGCCTAAACGCTTGAAGCTAAAAACTTGACATTTTGACCGGAGGTTTGTCTCTCCCCAAATCAATCTACCAAGACCGGATTTTTGGAAATTCGAATGCTTCGGGGGTAAAAACGGGTAAATTCGCTTACCTTATAACTCCTAAACTAAAAGATATACAATTAGTATTGTGGTTATTTTATTGCACTGTTTATGGTTTTTTTAATCCAAATTTTTAATATTTTATTCAGGCTAAAGTTTATTAAATTTAATTTCCATTAAATTATTTTTATGAAGAAAGGAATTTTACAACATGAAATGAATTAAAATTTGGTAATATTTCACGCTTGACTGAGCTGGGAATTGAACCTAGGTTTTTTCGGACAGGTTGCCCTGGCATGTTTTAATTGTAACCACACAATCTCCTCAGAGGGGTTTGCCGTTTAACACTCACCGCTATCGAAGGCTGCTGGCAATCAATAGCAAAACATCAATCTTTAAGCCAAATTTGTAGATCAATATTTGTTTTTTGAATGTTTATCTATTTTAATTGATTTACATGTTCCTTCTTAGAGATACTACAAAATAATTTCATAATTATTGTTCATTAAAAAAAATATGTGAACAGATGTCTGGTACTTTTTGAAATTTCGGCACTTTTGGGGAGTTAACGTGTATAACCTATATTTTGGAACTTGTGTGTCATCCCATCTCTCTTTTAAACCAATAAACATAGAAAAAAGATTATATCACATTCGAAACTTATCTAAAAAATACAAATTTGTTTCTATTTCGAAATTTGAATGTTTAAGGGGTGAAAATAGTATATTGGTACTTTTTTAAAAATTGTTATTCTCCATTAATTGACATATATGTATTAAATTATGGGCTCCCACTACAATATAGAAATTTTTAATACTTCAATGGGGAGAAAAATGTATCAAAAAGGAGAAATACCGGAAATAAAATTTCTTTCTTTAAAATTTTAGTACTTTTTCGTTCAACAACTGGTATTTTTTAACTATCGTAAATATTTGATCCATAAAGATAAAATTCAACATGCAATATAAGAGGGATCTTTTTAGTACTTTTTTTGCTCCTTAACCAGTACTTTTTAATTACATAGGTACTTTTTTAATTTAATAATTATTGTAGTTCATTAAAAAAATAAGCGGACAGGTATCTGGTACTTTTTTGAAATTCGGCCCTTTTAGGGAGTATACGGGTAAAACCTGTATTTTAGAGCTTTTTTGTCACCCTATCTCTGTTGTTTTCAAGGGCAACCGCGTTTGTCATTTTTCGATTTTGAGATGTTGAAGCTCTTTACATGGTTCCAAACAAGATAGACCAATTCCGATTTTTTTTTTTTTGTAATAACCAAGTTCAAAAATTTCAATATCTAGCCCATAGTTGGATTTAGAATGGTTTTTAGGCTCTCCTGAAAAATTTGATTTTAAGACATACGTGGTTGCTCATGAAAACCACAGATCTGTCTTTTAAACCAATACACATACAGGCCTGTTCTGAAAATCACTTAAACTCAAATCACGTGATTTCAAATCACATGTGCCTTTTAAAATCACACGTGTGATATTTTAGTGTTCCTTTTTTGTGTGTTTCGGAGTGATTTTTAGTTGTCGAAAGCACACCGAAAAAGGCAAAAATGATATGACTTTAATGGCGATTTCTTTTCTGAGAAATATGTTGCATAAATGGTACATGCTCTATCTCTTTTGTGTAGAGCATGTACCATTTATGCAACATTTTTCTCAGAAAAGAAATCGCCATAAGAACACCACAAAATCACACGAGAGATTTTAAAAGCACGTGATTTTAAATCACGTGATCACGCTTATCTAAAAAATACGAGGAAAATTTTGTATTTTTTCAAAATTCGAACGTTTAAGGTTTGAAAATCGTACCAATTTTTGATACTTCTCTCAAACGATTTTCAGGGACTAAAAGATGATTATAAAAGTTCAAATTTGGACCGGAGATTAGTCTCTTGCCAAATCGATAGGTGATACAAACGGGTAAATTTGGTAACCTCATAACTCCAAAGTAAAAAGATATAAAAAATTTTAACACTTATCGTTGTTCGTGAGAAAAATAAGCGGTAAAAACGGGTAAATTCGCTTACCTCATATCTCTTTAACTAAAAGAGACACAAAAAAAGTTTAATTCTTATTTATTGTTCATTAAAAAAATAAAAGGACAGGTATCTGGAACTTTTTTTTTTGAAGTGCGGTCCTTTTGAGTATTACACGTGTAAAACCACTATTTTGAAACTTTTTTGTCACGCCAATAATTATAGAAAAAAAAATTATATAACATTCTTAAGTTATCTAAAAAATACAAATACAAATTTGGAACTTTTTCGGGAAATTCAAAAGTTTAAGGGGTGAAAATCATACTTTCAAGTTTTAAGCTTCAGGCGTTTAGACTGCGATGATGATGATGAATCAGTCAGTCAGTAATGTTACAATTTTATATATATACATAATCGGTCAGCACACCGACCGCTTCAAGCAATATATTTGTGAACAGACCGCACCGGTTTCTCTTAAGGCGGTCAACTAAAAATTTACAAATTTTAAGTTTTATCGCACCGTAAAAATCTTACATTATTTATTCTACTCTTTCGCTAAACAACAAAATTCAGTTAAGTTCCTCCTTGTGAGTAGTTAAAAAAATTTTTTTTACATCTACTAGGCACTTAAAAACTTTGAGAGGAACCGGTGCAATATGTATATGTTAAAAGACCTAAACTTGATCTTAAATTATATAAATTATACATGACTAATCAAAAAAAAAAAATGAAAATGCACAGATTTATTTAATCAAATACCAAAATTTTTTATAATTTTTTTTACAAACTATTAACTCTGTGTATTAACTCTTATTATTTCACTTTTTGGAAGAAATCGACCCGTAATATTAATATCAAACCGCTGTAAAAATATCATGCTATTTTGTCTACGTTTTGGCAATGAAACGGTTAGTTTAAAAATTATTTTTCATCTACCTTTATTGTTAAATAAAAATTGTTTTGCTTCTACTGAAAATTTTAAAATTTTGAGTAAATACAGTATTGTTGAAAAAGTGCGATATGTATAAATTTACACATCTGAAAAACTCCAAATACCGTTATGATCAAATTTGGAAAAAAAAAATTTATACAATTAAAAACTCCGATTTTTAGATTTGTTATGTCTGAGTGTGGTACATATCTTTGTGCTGTTCCTTTTGTTTTCTCCTTTTTTACTAATTGTCAGTAAATGATTTCAGGATAATTGATCTACCTAATTTAACTTTTTATTAAATTTTCGAAGTCATTTTTCGCGATTCACAAATAAATTAAAATTAAACAAGCCTAGCAATTATTACAAAACTGTTCAGTTTATTACTAAGCCCATTTCAAATTAATCCTGTTTCAAAAATACACATTAAAATATTCATTTTTAAAAATAGCTTCACTTAATCCTTTCTTAATTGAACTTCCTTTACTTCGATGCCATCCTTGGTAATAATATTAATCATAACAGCATCGCCAGTATAAATATCACGTTCAGCGGCAGAAATAAATGTATCAGTAGCAATTGCAACAGCTCGTTCCTTAGGCACCTTTGGAACTTCACCACTCTCCAATTTCATATTCTTAAAACCGATTTGATTATCCAAAACTGGTTGCAGTAAGGCACCAGCTGAGCCCCCAGCTCTATAAGTAGTTCTTTCACAATGACCAATGGGATCATATGAGTATACAACACCCTTGCCTTCATTGTCCAAACCGGCCAAAACATTTGAAACATAGTAGGGAAAGAAACGCTTGTTGTACATGAGTATCGACAACATTTGGGCAACAGCGTCTGTAGACATTGTTTTTAAATGGGTATGCTCGTACATTTGCATACGGGCTTTCACCAAAGCTGTCAAAGCCAAAGTATCACACCAGCATCCAGTGGAACCCAAGACAGTTTTTGCACTCAATTGAAATAATTTATTTTGTTTGCGGGTGTGAATAGAGTAACCACTGCTTAAACGTGTGTCAGCTGCAATAACTACATAATCATCACCAGCAATAGCTACAATGGATCTGAAATGTTTTATATTTTGTATTTCAATCTAGCTCATTACCATTTTCATATTGGCTACTTACCCTCCATTAGATTCATAAGGCGAGAAATCATGGTGCTGGGCACCGGGTACTTTATAGTCTGGAAACTGTTCAATGCCAAGGAAATTCATGGTTTTATATTAATCTTTCTAAATTTGCAGTGATTTTGTTAAAAAAAGTGCGGCTTTTGTTTTTACAGACTACAAGAATGACAAACGTATTTTGTTCAATGCAGAGTTGCTTTTTAGTGTAGGCAGCAAAAGCGTTTATGTGATTAAAAATGTAACACTGTATTTGTTTACGTAAGACATTAAAAGAAAAAATGCAAAAGTCGAAAACTTTTAATCCTAAAAGAGTAACCAGACTTAAGATTCAATTTCAAGGTATAAATCACTAATGGCCAATTTTCATGGTTGATGTTAAAACACATTTATGTTTAAAATCGTTTTAAAAACAAAATTATTTTCTTCACTAAACACTTAAATGAAACTTAATTCGCCGATGTGGTACATTTAAATTCAACTTAAGTTTCCAGTGTAATAGCTTAGCAAGGTGGCGCACTGTGTCACGAGGGTGGCCAAAAATGGTTAAAGTCAATGTTAGAATTTGAACGTTTTTTTTCATTATTTTTTTTAAAAACACTCTGGTTAGATGATATCTAAAATATGCTTACAAATTTTAAAGTTATAGTGGTTAAAAGTTAAGGTTTGTGTACAAGTATGTATTTTAATATATTAAAAGTTCAGCTGCCCGATATTGCCCGAATCCTTTTTGTGATTGCTTTTTAGTGTCAACCTCGTTGCGGATTCGTACTACTTTTTAACTGTGGCTAGAGATAAAGCAAAACAGACCTGCGATGTTATGCGTCATGTTAAAGATTTTGTAGAAAATAATTTTAAACGAGTATTATTAGAAAGGGAACAACAGAAAATAAGGCTTACTCTTTTAACATTTTCTAACATTAGTCTAAATATCATCGCATGAGAGGTCGATTTGAAACTGAGTTCAGTGACTGGCCAGATAGCGAATAATTTGGTGATTTCATTTGTGATGTAAGTTTCCGTATACAGTATAAAGGTTTTGCAATAAAACTAAATTGTGCTATACTATATTAGGAAGCAAATACTAGTGGTAGAGGCCGACCGAATGTTTCTTATGAGGAGTGTTCAATGAGAACAAAAAGGAGACGAGTGGAAGAACTTGTCGCTTCTAATTCATCTGAAGCTCTTAAAAAAGCCGCAGAGGGGGTAACAGGTTCAAATACTAATGAAAAAATATCTGTTGAAAGTGCTCTAGCAATATACATTGATATTGATTTATCTATGAGGCAGTTCAGTATGATAAGAAAAGAAGTAAATTCTGTTCAGGAAGATTGCTTTCCGTCATACTATATGGTTGCAGATGCTAAAAAAACATTTTACATTCAAGTAACAGAAACTTCTGCAGAGGTTCCCTTATAACAGATTTTAGACAAAGCTGTAAGAAGCATTTAAGATGTTCATGATATTGATACCGAAAATGATATAGTTCTGGAATGCAAGTGGGAATTTGACGGCAGTAGTGTTCATAATGTATGCAAACAAAAATTTGAAAACGGGGAAGCTTGTTGGATTGGGCAGATGATCAAGTAGTTTGGGAAAATGATAAACATTCATCTTGTAGGTTATGTAGACCATATAAAATTATTTTTACAAAGGAGAATCCAAATGTAATACAATCAATAAGGGATACCATAAATACAGAAATTTAAGGTCTAGATACATATAATTACATTTCAAAAAATAAAAATCTTAACGTTCATTATAAAATGCAGTTAACGATGATAGATGGTGTAGTTTTAAATGTATTAAGTGGAAACAGTAGTAGTTCAGCTTGTGCTTTCTGAAATTAACAGTTTATCGATTTTCGAAAAGCCTGTGAATGAGCAGTGCTGTCAGTATGGATTGTCGACATTACATGCATGGATGAAATGTTTTGAATGCATTTTACATATTTCTTACAAACAGCATATAAAGAAATGGAAAGTGGTAGGAAAAGAAAATAAAGATCAGGTTGCTGAGCAAAAGAGAAATATTCAAGCAAATTTTAAGTCTGAAATGGGTCTTATAGTTGATACGGTTAAAACGGGGTATGGCACAACGAATGATGGCAATACTGCAAGGCGCTTTTTTCTAATGTGGAACTTTCAGCTCAGAGTACTAATGCAGATGTAAGGTTAATAAAAAATGTTTCCATTATTAAAAGATTTTGTTTGTTGTGCTTAATTCCCTTTTTAAATAATTAATAAAAAAATACTTAAATTTATTGTTGGAGGATAAGCTGTTCCTATGCGCATTTCACTCGTTGCCTAGGCCAGATTATCAGGAAACGTTCTCCTAAATAATTTTAGAAAAGCCAAAGTTATCAGCAAACAAAACTATAGAGGGAATGAGAATTACCTACAAACACTCAAAAAGTCTTCTTTGCAACGATATCAAAGCTTAAACAAAATACCAAACAATATATCAGTGATGAGTTTATCTTTTTTTTTTTTTTTTTTTTTTTTTTATTCCTACACTAAATCCCGCGAAGCTTTTTGCTTGTCTGCAGGAGACCTGAGTCTCTGGCGGGAATCAAACCCGCAACTCCGGTACAATTACATTTCCCGCTACAATTATTTGGAAAAATGTTCCATTATTTTAAGAACACTTTCACGTGATCATTATATAAATATATCAAGGTTTGAAAAGCTTTTATATTTCGAATTATATTCTCTGGCGGGAATCGAACCCGCAACCCCGGTACAATTACATTTCCCGCTACAATTATTTGGAAAAATGTTCCATTATTTTAAGAACACTTTCACGTGATCATTATATAAATATATGAAGGTTTGAAAAGCTTTTATATTTCGAATTATATTCTTGGCGTTATATTCCTTTAACTGTGCACAAAATCTTAATTCATGGTATAGATTTTTTAAAATATTCTAGCATTCCCATTGGAATGTTATCAGAAGAAGCCATAGAATCAAGATTAAGATATAGCTGTATTTTTTTTAGATCTGTTCACACTGTCCACAACAATAAATATCAGTGTTTTTATCAAAATAAAAATTGGGAATTTAAAACATCATTAATAAATGAATTAATTAATAATAAATTTTGTATTCCCGAAAATAACTTTTGATAAAAGTAATTTTATATATTTATTTTTAAAATATTATCTACAAATTTTAATTTCGTAAAAGAAAAAGCTTTTTCCTTCCTCCTTATAGATATTTTCTTTTTATGTTTCTTGCTAAAAATATCTGCGGATTGATTTTTGAATCTATAAAACAAACATTATTTTTTTCATTAAACATAAATCTTAATTGGAAAATTGCTTTAAAAATGTTGCTTATCTTTTAACTTACAAAACAACAAAATAAAATCCAAGATGATTCCTAATTCAATTAGTAATATTAACAAATATTTTACACAATACTTATTGTATAAATTACCAATTATGTATCTTACACAGGGTCTCCACCTGAGATTATATATAAGATTTTTATATCAGCAAACGTCAAATTCAATCGCAGAGAGTATTATCTTACGCAAGGTCTATCCATTAGGTCTGCTTAAGGAGCCAGATGTTTATTTGGTTTTTTCCTCAACCATGTCAAAAGTTGTTTACATTTTGCTTATACATGTACATTTTTGTTTACATTTTTTGTTTTTTTTGCCACACATACATGCATACAAAACACGTTTTACCTTTTGTTTTCCCTATGTAGTAGTAAGATTTTGACAACCGTGAGGAAAATTACACAAACAAAATGCCTGTTGTTTTTTGTACTGTTGTATTGTTGTAGCGGTAAGCAGACCTATTGGATAGGCCTTGATCTTACGTGTGGACTCTCAAATAGCGTTAGTATTAATATTATAATAAATGTTATGAGACAGTTGTTATAACATAGGGTCTCCACCTGATATAAGATATAAGATTTTTATATTAGCAAACGTCAAATTCAATCGCAGAGAGTATTATCTTACGTGTGGACCCTCAAATAGTGTTAGTATTAATATTATAATAAATGTTATGAGACAGTTGTTATGAGAAATCTTATAACAACTATCTTATAAGATGAGCTGTCAAAAATACACATACATACATACACATAAATTAATAAGACGCTATCATTAAAATGTTTAATTTTTTAAGTGAAAATAGTTGAATTCTTGTGAAAAGTGCTTAAAAAATAATATTAAACACTAAAAACAGAGAAAAAACTAAAAAAGAATCAAAAACGACACAAGCTTACTGTACGAAAATCAGTATATTATGAAATCTTATAAGATACGTGTTGCCCTTGTTTAAGATTAAGATTAACATGAAGAAATGTGCTCTCTCATTCTGCCGACGTTCTCTCACATATTCTATCAGATATTATCTCAGGTGGAGACCCTGTGAAGGAAATCTTTTAACAATTATCTTATAAGATGAGCTGTCAAAAATACACATATATACAAACATATAAAACAATAATAAGCCACCATTATTAAAATGTGCCAATCTTGTGAAAAATGTTTAAAAAAATCAATATTTTAAACTAGAAAATCAAAAAACTAAAAAAAAGAAAAAAAATAATAAAAATGATACAAGTTTACTGTACGAGAATCAGTCGATTGTGAAATCTTATAATATACGTGTTCCCCTTGTTTCATATTAAGATTAACATAAAGAAATTTGTTCTCTCATTCTGTCGACGTCCTCTCAGATATTACATCAGATATTATCTCAGGTGGATACCCTGTGTTAGGTAATTCAACTTAGTTTATTGTTTTTGACTTTGCAAGTTAAATTCTCATACCTCAACACAGTTAAGGACACTGGCAACTCACTTTTCTAATCAGAATCATACTTTTAATTAGCAACTCTGTTGCGAATCTGGTTTACAAGAGAAATGTCACAAAATTTTTGCAAATTAGTTTTTTTTTAACTTGTTGAACCTTGTTTAGCAGAATTTATGTTTAACTTTTATTTTTAAAAGCGTTTGTGTTTTTATTGTTCATTTTTTTTTAATATAAAACAACTTCATTACACTCTATAATTTATTATAATTTATAATGTGGTTTTAATAAAATCCAAAAGAAACGACTTTGAAAGTGGTTGCAAAGAATAGAATCAGAAAAAAGGAGCTGCAAAAAAGCTTGAAGCCGTGAGTGTAAAATAAAATGCGAAAAAAATATATTAAAAAGAAAAAATGATGTGTTTTTTTGTGTTGTGTGTTTCAAAAAATGAAAAATGTTAATATATAACTCTTAAAATTCAATTGTATAAAAATTAAATTAAAAAGTGTTAAATTCCATAAATTATAATTATAAAAACAATAAAATGTCTCAACATTCCGCTGCTGCTTCTACTACGGCTACAACAACTACGACGAGCACAACAACTACAACTACTGTTAATACGATTATGGCACAGGAGTCAACTAAATCTGTTTCTTCTGCTAAGGGATCTTTGAAAAAACAAAAGAATAAGGATGCAGAAGTGCCCTTAACTGATGATTTTGTTTTAATGGCGACCCCTGAAAAATTTAAGGATAAAAATGTCAACGAAACAAGTGGTAAGTTCTAGAAACTATGAAAAATATGCTATGAAAAATTTTTGAACTCTGATTCAGCATTCTAAATTGTTGCTTTTTGTTTTTGTGTTCTTTTTGTATTCAATTAAGTTATTTAATTTTTGAATTGATGTTTAACGAATTTATTTTTTTTTGAATTGTATTTGTGGTTGACTTGCTCTTGTTATTTGCTTGGTTTGTAATTATTTATTTTGTTTAATTACGAATGTTTTTAAATCATTTTGTTTTTGCATATTTTAAGGAAATTTGCAAAATTGTTTTAAATTAAATTTGTAAATATTGAAAAT
The DNA here is from genome assembly GCA_943735925.1 of Pollenia amentaria. NCBI lineage: Eukaryota > Metazoa > Arthropoda > Insecta > Diptera > Polleniidae > Pollenia > Pollenia amentaria. The sequence goes on along the minus strand of OX031009.1, from coordinate 200,346,497 downwards.
TAAAACAATGCGAAAATTTTTAGGTAATACATATCGCATCTTTATTGCACGTAGTCATGTCTAAGAAAATAAAAAAATTTGAAACTACTTAAGCAAAAGTGCTTCTTTAACTGCCCGTTCGCCGATATCGAACGTCAACGTTCGCATAGTAATAACATTTAAAACAAAAACAAAATTTCAAAAATTGTTTTTGTTTTAAATGTAATTTTCTATGCGAACGTTAACGTTCGATATCTGCGAACAGCCAGTATACCCTTTGTAGGTATATTTAAAAAATAAATCAGTATTATAGGTACATATAGGTATTATAGGTACTTTGTAGCACAGGTATATCAAGCTTAACCGAAATTATATTAAAATATATAGGTATATTTTATTAAACAAGTTTTATTTTTCGAATTTATTCTGTGAGTTATTTTATAAAGCTTTTTGTAATAGTTCTATTCCTTACATTTTTTATGAAAAGAAATAATTCCCAATATCTATACATATTTTATTAACTTTTTAATCGCATTTTGGCAAGTTGAGTTTTTTGAGATAAGAATACGTTGCAATAAAGGAACGATATACCTATAGGTACAAGAAATGACAAATTGGTTCTTTTTTGTGATGTGTGAGTAGATAAATACGTATGTATTTAACTAGCGGAGACATCAACCACAATTTATTAACAGCAACTGTTTGCAGTTAACATTGCTGCTGTAATATAAAAAGTGTGTTTAGGGGGATTTTCAGGGAAATGGAACCTGTTCCACATAAGAAAATAGTTCTTAAGAGTTTTCTGATAGTGGGATATCTAAAATAATTTTGGAATTTCAGACTTGTAAAATTTTGTTTTTACGAAAATTTTTGGCGTGGATTAGTGACCAAATTGGAAAAATATTTAATGTTACTAGCGACACACTATTTATAAATTGTGCTTCAAAGAAACCTCCTTAGGACCATACAAGTGGTATATCTGAAATTATTATGGAAACAAAATATTTATATATAATTTTTTTTTATGTTAAAAGTGGCCCTTATGGATGTTGGACAACATGGAGAAATGGTATTATTTACTAATATCAAACCATAAAGGAATGGGGATGAAGGTATTCCTAACGAGGTTTCTGGTCGTGAGATATGATTTTTAGAATCGTATGTGACTTAGAATCGTATTTAGGACCTTCTGGGCAATCATTCATTGCCCAAAATTGCCATTCCAATAAATATGTATGACTTTTTTCGAATTTAATTTTCTCAAATTCCCAATTTATTTCAGAAATGTAACTTTTGGAATCGTATTTAGGAACCTCTAAACTACCATTACTATATGATGTTACACATGTGCAATTGCATATTTGCCCAAAACGGTCATTCAAATCATGAGTTTTTGTCACCGTAGTGTATCACTATGACTGTTAAGTGGTAAACATTTCTCTGTCAACGTTTAAAAATATGGCTTGCGTCTTTACTAGTTCAATTCGGATTTGTCTTCACACACATTAACGAATTCGGAAACTAAAAAATATTCTATTGAAAAATATAAATTTAAATATAAAAGTTTCTTTACAATAGTCATAAAAACCCAAAACATTTTAAAGAATTAAAAAAAAATTAAAGAAAATAACACACTGAAATTAATAGCTAAACTAAACCCTTTATATTTTGCTATCATCATTAAAATAAATTAGTAACTTTATTCTCATACATATTTCGTGTATAAGAGTTTTTCAGAAAAAAATATATTGCCGTTGTGTAGAAGGTTCCACTGCTACTTCTCTTATCCAACCTACTTTTTGTAGAGGTTTTTTTCGCTAACCGAGCTATATGTACCAAATTTAGAAAATTGCTTTAACCATGCCACGAAGGTGCCACGCCTACTTCCCTAATTTACATCACTTTTTGACACGTGTTTTGATGCCGTTATACTTTGTTACGTTATGTTTTTCCACCAAGTTTGAAACTTTCCCCGCCATCGTTCTCTACACTTTGTATGGGTGATGCCACAATAGATGCAAAACGGGAAATCGCGAATGCCGAAATTCTCGGATTTTTCGGTAAATCCCGAATCGCAGGATTTTTTTTATTAATCCCAGAATTTTTCGTTATTTTCAATTTATTAACTTTTATGTACCAAATTTTTTCTTTTTTTTTTTTTTTTACGATTTTTTGTACTTAATATAAAAAAAAGAATTATATAAAAAAAAAAATTATATCTGAATTATATTATTTATAGTAAATAATTCTTATTTTTGAGTTAATTTACAGTAATTGTATTTTCGTAGCCGTTATTGACAATAATCGATTACTATTGACAGTCACTTGAAATTTTCTAAGGCGCCATTAAGTCGACGTCGAGTAGAATTGGCTCTGTTTTAGTCGACAGGAAATCTTGCGACGACTGAAATGAAGGTTAAAGAAATTTTAAATAGAATTTAAATATATTTATTAAATACGTTTAAAGTAAAAAAATGCAAATGTAAAAGAAGTTATTTGCACAAATTTTATTAGATAATAAAACGAAAAAATTTGAAAAAAGTTTGCTAAAATAGCGACAATTTTTAATTTGCGACGATTGTCTACATGATAAAGGAATCTACTCGAAAATTGCAAAAATTCGGAAAAGTTTGTAAAATAACCAAAATTTACGAACATTTTTAGTTTGCGATGATTGTCTCAAATAGTAATAAAACTAAACGAAAATTCGGAAAAGTTTGCTAAAACTATTATTCCCTAAAACTATAAGGAATGGCCAAAATTCGGTAAAAATTGCTCAATTAACGGAAATTCTCAAAAACTTGGCAACAGTGGCACAAAATCAAAGTCTTATATTTATTAAAAATCGTTAAAGCTGTAAAGAAGCAGAAAATTTAAAGCTTATATTGCGAACATGGCCTAAATCTTTAGTGAAAGAATTCACATTTAATCACTCTACTTAAAATGTACAGATTGAGATACTTCGGATAAGTCTTTCAGTATTCGAACGTTCATTTAAAATTAGAATATGCCGTCTACGGAACAATTTGCGACCTTCATTAAGGTTATTCTCATATTCTTATTTTATATATTAGAAAAAGCTTTTAAACTCTTTTGGGTAAATAGCTTGTTGTCGAATCTCGGGTGATTTCTTAGATTATTTTTGGAATTATATAGTAACTTTTTTAATTTTGTAATATTTGTGTGGTTGGGGAGCAACTTATGTATAGTATTTAAATACTACTTATATAAGAACTTAAATCAGATCATTTCATTATTATTATTAATTTTATTGATATGTCATGTATTTAACATGGATAATAATCTTACAATACATGTATAATTGGCTTTCTTTGTATTGATTAAAATAAATAAATAAATAAAATTTTCGAAAAAATGCAAAATCGGAAACAAAGAAATATATTGATGAAGAACAAAAATAATAGAAAAATAATTAGAGATGGGATTTTTTTTTTGCCAGCCACAATATTCTTATAAAATACCAAATTACCTTCGAAGTGATCTAGTCGTCGACTAGATGTGACAACAATCTAAAATCAATGTCAATATCGACAACGACTTACATAATAGGGGTGATTAAATTTGTTCGAAAAACATACATTAGCAGAATTACCTTTTATAAATAAACACTTTTGCCATATTCACAAAAAATTAATTTGAACTTAAAATCTGTTTTAATAAATATTTGTATGAAAATTTTGTTTCAAAATACATTTAAATTTTTTTACTTAAATGTTTTTAAAGAATATCTCCGTATAAATGTGTATGTATATCAGTACACCGGAGGTATACATATACATATACATACTCCACTATATCGACGCGGTGAAGTGTACTCGATTCGTGAGTACACTTAACCGTATGTTAATGGCGTGCCAACTTAAGTTAGCGGCATACCTCCAATGCATTGATATTTAAGCTTTAGTTAAATAATTGTATTCTAGCTAGCATTTGGGTGATTTTTTTTTGTTAAAATCACCTAAATGATTCTCTTCAAATAACTTTTGATGATCAAAAACTGATTTATCACTTGAGCGATTGAAAAACGATTCATAAATGATTAGTTCAAATGTTCCAAAAAATGCTTTATAAATGTTTGAAATTTTAAACTGATTCACAAAAGATTCATTCATATGCTCAAAAGGAATCAGAAAATTGTATCACAAATGATTCTTTGAGGTTATTCATCGGTATGGTGTCATTTTCTTACAACGAGATTATTGAGGAACGCCCCTGCAACGTCGCACAGTTAAAAGAATGTTCAAACTAATTTTATTAACAAAAAGAAACTTTATTCAGTATGGTTTCAAATACAGCTAAAAACTAAGTTCAAAAAGAGAAATGTATGAGAGTATACATACATGAAATAGAAACAACCCTGTAGTCAGCCTAGAACCATATGTCTCTTTGTCACCACACTTTTCTCTAGCGACAATTGCACTAGTTAAAATGTCGCCAGCTTTCCTTTAAAGCGCGAGTAGAGATACGTTAGAGACAATCGTACTAGTGTATTTCTGGTGACATTGTCAACGAACGCGTCAACAGCTAGTTTTTTTATTACGTTGGGCACTCAATAGGTAGAGATTATATATGATCACAGAGTAATAAAAATTCCACTATTGACATTGACCTAGAAAAAATAAAATGTACTAGTAAATCCTTGGTTTAAATGTCGCCATGTGATCACAAAAAAACTACCTAGTCAGTAGTGCTACGGTCTACTGGTGGATTTGCAATGACAAGCTAATGCTAAATGTCAATACAAGATTACATTGGCTGGGGTACACTTGGTCAGTAGTACTACTGACAATGTCACTATATATTCACTACAGTTTTTCTATTGGCATTCCCTGCAGGGAAGTGTTAATGTTAAGTATGTGTTAAGTTTGACTGTGTTGCATTGTCTGCAAAGAGTTACCATTCCAACAGAGATCATCAGTTATGATCGAAAAATGAGCTCATATGTTGTTCTTTTGCTCTTTATGCTTATTCCTTAAAGATTCGATCGTGATAAAAAATGCTAGCTGGGATGTATGTTATAAAATCTCATGTTTGCCAAACAAATATATACTTCGATTGATATGTATTGATTCATAACATTTTTGAGCAAAAGTGCAATAAAAAATTTTAAAAACAAATATGACTAATCAATTGAAAATTTCTATGAATAAAATTTTATGTTTTGTTTACTTTTTATAAAAATTGCGGTTTATTTTATTTACTGAATATTTAATTTAATCTAATCTGAATTTTTGTTTTTTTTGGTTTTGTTTTAGTCCATATTTAAATTAACTGCTAATAGCAAAAGCTGTTTTGTTTAAAATAAATTTCTAAAAAGTATTTTTGGCTTTTTTTTAAGAGTAAAGATTTTATAGAAATTGATTTGGAAGCGTTTTCTCTCTTAGAGCTGCGAAACGAAAATGTAAATAAAAAAATCGAATTTAAAAAATATATTGCACACTAAACTATTAACAGTCACAAGTCAAAATTCAAAAATGCTTAGATAGGCAAAAATCTGGCTTTAAAACCATTGGTTGAAACTTTTTAAACAAATTGAGTTCCACAAATGTTAAAAATGAAAAATTAAAGAAAGAAACGAAATTTTCGTGGTCGTTATAGATTTGATTTGTGAGCTGGTTATTAAAAAAAAAGATTTTGGAAAATTCGAGATGTGACTGTTAATGATTTCGTGTGCGATATTAACATGTATATGTGAAGATTTGCTTAATATGACCCCTTTTAGACTCGGCAAGTTATTTGCGCAAGTCTCTTGCGCAACTCTTGGTTTGTAGATGTCAGCGGTAAGGTCGGGTTAAGGGAAAAAAAATTGAGTACAGACTTTGTTGTACTCGGCAAGTGACTGGCGGAACTAACTTGCCGAGTCTGAAAGAGGTATATGTATCCTATAGTAGCTCATCCGTTTAATTGCTTTTTTAAAGCCCAAAATGGATTTTACCACCTTGTACGAGTGATACATTAAAAATATTTTTTACTAAAATTTGATTACTAAAAATTGTAAAAATTTTACATATTTTATATTTTTTTTTTATCAATAAATGATATTTCTAATTTTAATTAAAAAAATTATCAAAAAACCATGTCAAGCAATGTGTTAACTGATTTCATTAAATATAGGTCAGGTTTTGACAATTCCCAACAACAATTCTACAAGTTTAAATTATTTTATTTTAAACGAAAACAAGTCAATTAAGATTTTTTGTTATTTAATTAATATTCTAATTAAAAATTTATTTGAAAACAACTCAAATATCAATTAAACCAAAACTAAATTTTTACTTTTCTTTCAACTAAAAAAATAATTGATTCAATTATTACATTAATTAAATTGAAATACTTTTTTAACAATTTATTTAATTTATAAAAAACTACCGATAATTGTTTCTGGGTTCGCACTCCCGACGTTTACAATATATACTTCTTCCCATTGCTTAATAGATTAAAGTATAATCTATCCGATATTTATAACAGAAAATTACAATTAAGTTATTATTTTCTGGGATATTTGCCTGTTCCAGGATAGTTGATTGATCGTGATTTTAATTTCTTACTCGTAAACTTTAATATTAGTTGTTACATTTTGCATCTAATTAACGTGAAAGTATTTTCTTTTTATTTTAGTTTTAAATTAAAAAAAAAAAAAAAAATACTGTATTTATTTTAGTGATTCATTAATATATTTTTTTTAATTATTAATTAGTAAATCCGTGTATGTGCTGATATTTTTTTTTTATAGAAAAAACCGTAAAAAACTGTTGTGCTCTTGCTAATTTTTAACATAAAAAAATAAGTTTTTGTTTTATAACCAAACAGGTTTGTTATTTTTTTATTTTGTTTAATTTATTTTTGCATGCCCTTAATTTTTACTACACTTTGATCCCCTCAACAGAACAGAAACCGAAACTTTCTACTCAATTAATCATTAACATTGTTAATCCAGTTTCAATCATGTATTTTGTATATCTTCCTTTTTTTCTTTATTCTCCATTGCAGTTGTAAAAAGACACCGTACTGACTCATCGCCCGATGAAAAAGTAAATCTTAAATGTCTGCTCTTATCGGACACATCACTGGCATGCGGTGCTGCACAACACGTTCAAACACTTTTGCAGCATTTCGAGAGTACGCAAATTACACAAGCGGAAATTCTATATTTAATGGTTTATATTGTAGCCTTAGAATCTGGTTTTATTGGCCAAACACAATATGAGCAGGCCAAATTGTATGTAGATCATTTGTCAGCAACATCTTCGTTTTATGCAAAAAATATTCTTCGTCTAACACGCCTTAAACCCAGTTACAACACAACAGCAGACAAAACACGATTCAGCCTAAAATTATTAACTTTAATAGATGTAGAAGATGCGAACAGAGATAATTTATTTGCTTTACTAACTGGTTTTGTTACGGGCGACTTCCTAATAGTAACTTTATCGCCAGCCAATTCGACAAGTGCCAAAGGTTTTAGCACAACTCTTTCCATTGGTCGTTATGTTCTTAACATGCAGGCAAAAAATAAACCTTTATATCACCGTCTTCGTAAAATGGATGAACTCTCGAATATTTTGCGTGATCAATTGTTCGTGCCTATGCGCTGTCAACATCTTTACTGGTTGGGATTTAGCATTTATCCGTCCCTGGATGGTATGCCGGTGGAGCTTTATGATCATATTTTAGAATATTTAAATACAAATCAATTAAAAATCTTGGCCAATGTCAATAAATCATTGTACAATTTAATCAAAAGCAGTAAATTTTTGCAACAATACAGCGGAATTTTGGCTGAAAATATAATTTAAGTTGTTATGGGAATTAAATTTATGTTTTATTTTTTTTGATAAAAAGTAAACAAAATAAAAATGTTATACGAAACCTTAATAAATAAAAGTGTTTGATTTAAGTTTGTGTAACTTGTTATTATTTAAATATTTTGTTTTTTATTTACTTATTTTTGTCTTTTACATTTTTATTTAATTTTTTTTCAGAACCTCCAAATTCTAATACGTCAGTTATAGGTGTTACCTTTGCTGATGATAATTTAGGTAAGTACTGCACAATGGGTATGTTTTTATAGCTCACTTACTTCACTAGAGTTTGGTTTGAAACCTCGAAAAAAATTGGATAGATAATAAGCAATTTTACTAAGAACTCGTCAAAAGTCGGAAAAAGCTAAGTTAACATTAAGAACGACCAATTCAAAATAATTTAAAGTTAAAAAGAAAGGTAAAATTAAACATTCTGAAGTAATTAAAAGATTTTGTTTGTTGTGCTTAATTCCCTTTTTTAATAATTGATAAAAAAATACTGAAATTTATTGTTGGAGGATAAGCTGTTCCTCTGCGCATTTCACTGGTTGGTTAGGCCAGACCAGCAGGAAACGTTCTCCTAAATAATTTTAGAAAAGCCAAAGCTATCAGCAAGCAAGACTATAGAGGGAATGAGAATTACCTACAAACACTCAAAAAGTCTTTTTTGCAACGATATCAAAGCTAAAACAAAATACCAAACAATAAATCAGTGATGAGTTTATCTTTTCTTATATTTCCCGCTACAATCCTGATGATCTGGCCTAAGCAACCAGTGAAATGCGCATAGGAACAGCTTATCCTCCAACAATAAATTTCAGTATTTTTTTTATCAATTATTAAAAAAGGGAATTAGCACAACAAACAAAATCTTTTAATAAATAATAGTATTCCCAAAAACAACTTTGATTCTGAAGTAATGTTGAAAAAAGGTACCGCTCCAAAAATGCTAAAATCAGAAAAAAATCGACTAAATTGAAAGAAATTTAAAAATATTTAAAAGATCAAATCGAAGGAAATGTCAGAAATACATATGCATGTATTTAAATTAAACCCAGAGAAAATTGTCAGCCTGTTACGCGAACTCTACACTTATGATCTATGCCTGGTGCGCTAAAAAGGTAGGGCAAGCGATTCTTTCAGGGTTAAAGCTGGTGGTAGGCAAGGCTGTGTCCTGCCTCCAACGCTTTTCCTAATATTACTTGACTGTGTAATGGAACAGTTAATCGTGACACTCCACGGATTATTCAAGTGCCCCGTACTTAAAATAATCCAAAAACTGGTTTGATTTAAGTAAAAGTGAGATAAAATGAATTTCAAACTGTACTTGATTCCAGAATTTCTAAGTTGGTTCTATTCCGAATTCGCACTTGAAATATAATCCGAACCTCAACCTCAGCTCCTACCCCAGAGAACCAGAGAGAGAGAGAGAGAGAGAGAGACAGAGAGAGAGAGAGAGAGAGAGAGAGAGAGAGAGAGAGAGAGAGAGAGAGAGAAAGAATATTTTTATTTATTTACTTATCCAGCTATTTGTTAGACATGTTTGTTTCACCTTTGTTTACAGAAAAACTCAATTATAAGACCCCAGCCGCATGACCGATATGGTTTTCGTAATCCGTAACACTTTAAAAATTTTATGCATTTAACTAAGTAATTTTAACAAATACAATTCGGGAATTTTCGGTAATTATTTTTCTTTTTAAACATGAAAATAATGTATGTTTTAATGTATGTAGTGTTGTTGTTGTTTATACACAAAACAAGCAGATGTTTTTTTAACTACAACACTGTACAACAAACTTTTACAAAATCAAATATCACTGCAAATATCAATGTAAAATATAGCCCATAAGGCACTAGGACTAGTCCAAAGGTAACCCAAATGTATTGAAAAACATGGCCTATTTAACATTACGATGTCCAAGGACTGGACAATATAACCCAGCTCTGCATTACAACGGAGTAGTCTAAAAACTGCTCCATGTTCATACATACTCCTAGTGGATTAGTTTTGAAACTACTACTAGGATTAGTTTTGAAATTGTTTAAAAACGAAAACATCTCGTTTAAAAACGAAGACATGTTGTTTAACTACAAACTCTTTTTTTATGTGTGTGAAGATTAATATGCCGAGTTAAATATGTTTCGACGTAATAGCTTACGTCGCTTCATATTAACCTCTGGATGAAAAGACGTAACGAAGTATTGAAATATCACATATTTCCCATATTTTTAAAACGCCTAAAATTTAAGAAGTGGTTGTTTTATTAAAGCATTCCTTAAAAAAATGTAGAAAAAATATCCAATTATTATATTAGTTAATTCCTAATAATTTCTAAGGACAAATTAAAAATCCAAAATAAATAAATTGGAATTGTCACATCATTCTTTGTCACTTAACCGGAACATATTGAAAATAAGGACTAGGGACCACACTATCCTTCTATGATACCCATATGCCTGAATTGTAATTGGGATATTTAAAAAAAAAAAAATAAAAAATTGAACTTACACCATAAAAAAAATTCATAGTTCAATTTTTGCCATACATATTTAAATATGTGATAGTTAAATATGGCATATTAAATATGTGATAGTTAAATATATCATATTGAAATTTTTCGTTACGTTGTTTCATCCAGATCTAAATATGAAGCAACATAAGCTGTTACGTCGAAACATATTTAACTGGGCATATTTATCTTCATGCACATACTGTTTTTTAACAATGACATGACCCATGATTGCATTACCTCGGAACATGTTCTAAGTAGTCCATTTTATCTAAAATGGACCAAGTAGTCCACTCTTATTTGCAGGGATAGAATACAATGGTTTTAGAAAGTAATCTTATTTTGGATTGTTTTAATTATTTTTTGTGTAATTCGTACTTAAATTTTTTAAGTACGACTAGTACTAAAAGTAAGTGGAAAGACACAAATTTAGTACGAGTTTTAGCTCGCATAGGATTGTCCAATAATACAATAAGTGGCATATGTGGCGAAGAGGACGAGGGAGACTGGAACACTAATTATGCGCTTGTCGTGCATTTAATCGCATAATGTATGAAATATACTATATCTGAAATTATTTAGGGACGTGGAAATGGAATAGAAACACTTGAAAAGCTATAAAGAAACAACTAAGTTCTAATATGACTGGGATTTTCCCATTGGACTTTCGTTATACTGCCGATAGTGAAATCCTGCTAGATTTTCATTTTCGCCTAATGTCCATTCTTTGAGAATTTATTAATTATAACACCTCAACTTTTTTTTTATTTATGAAAGCTTTATTGCAATATTACACATTTACTTGAAAACACTTTTTTCGTACTTTATCATATCTATCTACAATTTACATGTCCTGTTAAGCACTCATATTCTTTTGTCAAGCAGTCATGGGCTTTATGTTAAAACATGTACTTGTATTATCTTTTTGCTGAGTAAATATATTTCTTTAGTCGGTGGGTGGCAGTGGTGGGACCTCTCTACTATATACATATTTCCATTTTTTGTTTATTATTTATTTTTTTGTTTTGTAGAAAAAAAACTTGTGTAAATACCATTTCTATTGCTAACGTCAATTCTTGACTGCTGCCTGTGAATTTTGCTGATACCCTATTAAATGTTTGTTAAGTGATATCAATTAATATTGAAAACAAATTGATAACAACAAACATTTGCAATATCAACGCAGGCGAACTGACTTCTTATCATTTTGAAATGAAAACAAATAAAAAATAAAAATAATAAACACTCTAGTTAAAAAGAAAAAAAAAAAACTATTACTGCAGACATATTTTTATACAGTTTTTTTATTTCAAAATCACAAACCATATGCTACGAAAATATAAACTATTATTAGTTAAATTTTGCAACATATTTTGAACTTAAAAACAAGTTAAAACGCTAGTGGTCAGTTGATTAGCACGTGCAAAATATGGAACATTTTGCAAAAATATTAACGGTAATCACTGTGCAAATTTGCAGTGTATGTTATGATTGATCGTGAGCATATCAGCTTTATTTTTTGTGAAAATATGTTATTTTTCCAAAAATGTATTCTGGCAACACAAAAAACTTCTGGCAGCACTGGCAAAAACCTTATACACAAGCATATTAAATAATTTTTTTCTATTTCAATTATTTAATTAAATTCCCTATTTTATATTAATACCCACGAAAATTTTATAATTATAAATTTATAAATTAAAAAACAATATGCCGCTGAGCATATATGCACTTTTTTTTGATCATGGGATTTTTTTAGTGCAAACGAAGTAAAATAAAGCAAATTGCCAATACGTACATTTTGTTGTTGTGTTGTTCAAATGTGTGTATTTTCGAGCACACTTGCATCGTTTGAACAATTTTGCAGTACCCATCGTGAAAACCCTTATTATTAGGTAAGGTACCATTGACAGCTGCAATCAAGCACAGCTTATGAGCACTCATATAAAAATGCATTTTCATATTGATGATGCCTTAATATCTGAATTGTGACATCAATGTTATTACAAATTGCATCAATGAGTCACAAAGTGATATCAATCCAATGACAAACGTCATCAAAAAATGTTGTAATATTTTATGCGTCATCTTCGCATGGCTACAGTGACATCAATTTGATGCCAATTTTTTGTACACAGTACATACAAACTGTCATCAGTGCGATGACAAACTGTCATTAGTATCATGTCATAATATATTATTAACATTATTTTCATATTTAAAAAGTAAAATTAGAAGAAAAAATTCCCACATTCGGTGGAAAACATAATTTATTTTAACAAAAAACAAATAACAATTCAAAAGATCTATTAAATAAGTTTATAAATGCGTTAAACGATAGTAAAATAATAAAAAAAAAAAATAGTTCTTTATATGCAAAGGCAACACCATTGACATAAAACGAAAAAGTTAAATTGTTTAAACTAAATATTTCCTTGAAAATACGATTTAAGTACAGAATAAGCATTTGCAGACTCCTCTGACATCCTATTTCTAATTTTAATAAAGAAGACTCCTGTTAATGCGAAACCCCTTTCCCTTTCTACATATCGTCAGCTCATTACTGGTTTGACCTACCGACCATTTTTAAAAAAAATGAGTTAGGTATGAGGAATATATTTTTTGAATACCCTCTTTCTAAATCAAAAACCTGTTTCGCGAAAATTTTTATGGTTTCTGAGATATAAAGCATTAATTTTGCTGCATATCAACTGTTTCAAAATATTTTAAGTACTGTTTTGCTCTACAAGCCATTGTTTGGCGATTGCAGCAAATTCTTCATACAAAAACGTACAAGATATATTTTACTGTTGCTTTGCTGCATAGACCTACAAGCACAAAATATAATAATAAGAACATAAGCAAAAGCAAAATAAAATGACAACAAGAAAATAAATTTGGGAAAAATAATTTTATAAAATAATAACACCTCGTGTTAATAAATAGTAAAAATTTATAAAAAAAAAATATAAAAATGGAATCTTCTTCACCAGCTCCTACACTTCCAGATGAAATTAAGTAAGTATTATTTAAATTTTTACCATATTAAGATATTTGTTTAAATTTTTAATGCTTTTAGAATGATTTATGAATACTTTGAGGATGATGAAAATTGGACCGATTCTTACCTATATGACACATCTTTAACTCAAAAGCTACCATTTAAATGTGCGTCAAACCCTCCACAAATGGAAAACAATAACAGGTACATACTTGAATATTATTTTGTTTTATTTGAAAATAAAAGTTCATTACTTATATACATTCATATGTTATTCAGAATCCTTCCTTCGTCATCAAAGAAAAGGCAAACAAACCCTGAACTGTGGGAACGTAACGTAAGAAAACGGCTTCGAGAATCTGGACAAGCTTACGTTTCTATAAATAAGAAAGAATCTCCAGCAAAAACTCCTCAAAATAAAAATCGAATTAACTCAACCGCAATCAAAATGTTTATTAAACAAAATAATATTGATACCGTAATACAAAAGTTTTCAGAACCAGGACATTCTTTAATTCAAGAAGTGGACTGTGTTCATGGTGTTATTGACCGGTACTTAAAGAATATTGAAATTCATAGTCCTCTTCATTTACTAAATATGCTTAAAACAATGCCAAATAATAAAACAAAATTAAAAGTTATGGAAATACTTCCGGAAGATTTTCGCACATACTCATTGGTAGCAAATAAAATGGACTTTCGACAAGTCCCTTTTGCTAAAATTAAAGTACTTCTATACAGTAAAAATAATGATTTATGTATACATTATAAAACTTCGACGAGAGGAAAAATATAAAAATGCAATTTTGGTTAAGTCTGCATCAAAAAATTGTTTGAAAACTCCTGAGAATTTGTTGACGCACGTTTTGAAAATATCGAAACCATCAATTATTTCCAGCGATAAAAAGAGAGACATAAAAGACTTGCTTATATTTCTTCCACATGTTGATAAAAGTTATTATAAAAATTTACTCAATATTTAGTTTTAAATTTTAAGTGTTTTTTCTTGATTCTATTTTACTTTTGTATTATTTAAATTGTTTACTTTGTGGCTTTTTATGTACCTTTTCATAACAGTAGAACTGTTTTTTCTGTTTTTGTAAAATAAAACCAAATAAAAAAAAAATTTCATTAATGTTGACTTTTTATTAGATTGTAAATATAGAAACATTTATCTCAACAATAAGTTACTCAATACACAGCAATAAGTATACGTATGCAGCACAAAAAGCCATTTTTTTAATTTTTTTTTTAGAAAAGTGGCGTATGCGGCACAAAACAATATTTTTCATTTTCAAAAAAATACTTTTAAATTCTAACTTTATTCATGAAAGTGTGCAAAAATTTACATTTTTCTTCATAACATATACCGGAAGCAGTGGTAAAAATATAAAAAAATTCTATCGGGTACATTTTGAGAAATCTTCATGCAAATCTTCTTTGTCGTTTTTCTCCACTCCGACTTTTTGGCATATGCGCCAAACCAATTCTGAGCTGACGATATGTTTGCCTTTATAGTCAAAGGAACCCTAAATAATCGCTGGACACTTTCAGTTTTCTCTCTTTTTAAAATATTATTTTCTTTGAATTGAATTAGCGTTTTCTTTACTAATTGCTGCATTCAACTTCTTAAAATGTTAATATTTCAATTTTGTCATCTTCTTTTTATTGAAAAAGTATTTACTGCATTTTCAGAAGCTAATCCAAAAAATCTTTTATCCAGTTGCTCTGCATAAAACATCTTTTTTTCGTTTTTATAACATAAATCGGAGCCTTCAAAAAATTTAAGATTATGTAAATTTTTACTTCTCTTCTTTCACTAGTTCGAAATTTCAGAGAATCAAACATTAAACATTGCCCTACTTATCGGATTTGAATTTACACCTTTTTCTTGGCATAACTTTTTTACGATTATATTGGGTGCCCCCGTAGGCCAGCTGGTAGTGAGCTAGTCTATCAGTACCGGGGTTGCGGGTTCGATTCCCGCCAGAGACTCTGGTCTCCTGCAGACAAGCGAAGAGCTTCGCGGGATTAGAGTAGGAATTAAAAAAAAAAAAAAAAAGTAAAGTTGTCATTATAAAATAAAAAATTCCAGAAATTCCCGCACAAATTTCCCACTTTTTTTTTTTGAAAAATATGCGGGATACGCAGGAAATCCCGTATGAAAATTTAATTTTTTTAAAAAGGTACTTTTTTTTTGTAAACCGGAATTTTTTTTTTTTAAAAAGGTACTTTTTTGTAAAAATAAATTTTAAAAAAACTATGCACCTTGTTTTTGTTTTTTTTTTACAAGAGCACACGCTTTTATAAATTAGAAAAATACTTAAATTACTGGTACATTTACAACAAATGTAAGGAAAACGTATAGAAATTACCCACTATTAAAATAACCAATTTATTATACCAAACTAACTGGTTTATTCGATATACGAAAAATTAACATTATAAAATAACCGGCTTGGGCAAAACCTAAATGACAGATTAATACCAGTCGAATAATAACCGTTAGATCTCCCTAGTATTGGTATTCGTTACATCCATGGAATTTTTACACCGAATCGAGGATATTTTCAGCCATTGTTTGATCGAATAATTAAAACAGCCAATTTCAAATAACAAAAAACTTGAACAATTTATGTCAATTAATCGATTAAAATTATTAACTTACTTTTTTAATGTAAAAATATTTTTTTTAGATTTCCAACTGATTAAAAACCTTAAAACTAAATGACATGTGGTTTACTTTTGCATTTTAGAATTCATTTATGTATTTCCAAAATAATTACAACTTCAATCTGTTTTAACAAAAATTTCTATTTTTTCTTTAATTCCTTTCATTAGGGCTTTTATTGTGTCGTTTGTTACCATTTAGCAGGCAATTGTCCACTTTCTCTTAAATTCTTTTTAATTTTTAACTAGGCCTTTGGTGTCCTTTAAATGTTTTTTTTTACTAATGCCCAATAACTCTTAATAGGGCGGAGTTCTGGTCAATTTGGTGGACTAGCTTCTTTGGGTACAAAAATAACATTATTGGTATTGTACTACTCAATAGCTTTTTTGCTTTAGTGACAAGTTGCAAGATCTGACCAGAAAAATGTGGCCACCCTATTTTTATTTAAAAATTGTTGCAAGCGTTTCTAGAGGCACTCGCTAATGGAAATATCGGAG
Source organism: Pollenia amentaria (assembly GCA_943735925.1). Classification (NCBI taxonomy): domain Eukaryota; kingdom Metazoa; phylum Arthropoda; class Insecta; order Diptera; family Polleniidae; genus Pollenia; species Pollenia amentaria. Next base: position 200,330,013 of record OX031009.1, on the reverse strand, counting down.
TTAATAGAGCCGTTAGTAATGAAGGAGGGGCTTCTTTCACTACATGTGCAAATTGCTTGCCATACCAAATTTTTTTTCGGGAACTTCGATTTTTTTTGTATGCGAAATTTTTCTTCAACGTTTCCTCTAGAATTTGAAATATAGAATTCTTGACCAGGATGCTGCGAAAAATCAGCCATATGTTTGAACATCCATTACACAGCACTCACGATTATCGAAAAATTCTTTTTGTTAAGTTTTTGCTCTTTTTTTAGTTCAAAATTTTTCTTTGTAAAAGTTATAAGCAGGGCTTGGATTTTGATGCACTAAAAAATCAAAAATATGCGCTTAAAACATGCGCTATAAAATGAAAAATATGCCTTTAAAATAAGAAAAATAGGCACTAAAAAATATATGAAAAACCTATAAAGTTATTTGTTTAAATTATATTTATTAATAACAAAAATAATAATTCCGGTAACTACGTAAACAAACATACACAGAGGGAAAAAACCGTTCTAAAGAGAACATAATTGACACCATTCGTTGACAAAAGTGAGCTAAGCACGATTTTTCTCATTTTTTTAACAATTTGTTCATAACTGGCTGGGACCTCTCTTTTTCTGTTTATTAATATAATAACCCTAGGGGAAAGGGAACTAACACTAAACTTGTCATGTGACAAGTCACTTTAACATGGCAATGTCCTACGAGGAGTTAATTGGCACCTTTTTGAGACTTTATAACAGGTCACTGAAATAACCTTAATGGACACATCCAATTTCGGTTAAAAGAATGCCTGTCGGAGATATTGTCACAATTGAACCATGTCAATATGATAGATCCCCTTCATATAAAGTAATAGAACTAGAGAGAATCAGCCACTACCCGCACAAAATCCAGTCACATGAATAGTTTTGTGCCAATTACCTTTCCTCTGGACCAACGTCACTCTAAACACATTATCTATCACAATTCTTTCTTTTAATTATAAAATTCTGTTCACTGGTTACGGGATAAGTGCTTTGAGAGCAATTGACACAAATTTCCCGCAGGGAAAAGTATCAATTTATATAGATATCCATGTTTTTCCCATTGGATAAACTTATTTGAATATTCGAATTATTCGAGTTATTCGAACAAATTAAAACCCCTGTTCGATTAACGAACAAAACCAAAAGTCAAACAACTGGATACTCTACACTGTACTTAATTAAAATTGTCAAGTCATTTTTTTATAGTTCTCTTTTTAAACATTAATTCTAATATTTAATGCTCAGTCCAAGGCGAATTCATACAGGTGACCGCATCATGAGATAGAATTATGCTAGCTATCCTTTTTTTTAAAAAAAATACATTGTATTTTGTTTTTGTAAAAAGTTAGAGTGAATGTCATAATTATTTGTTGAAAACATAAACCAGGGATTTTTTTGTTTATAATATATACACAATTGCTTTAGAAGGTAAATATTTTTCCTGTATTGCAAATTTATTGTGGCTCCACTTATTCCTTACGCACTTTTTATTCCTTGATTTTATATATTATTTTCACTTTTTTTTTGTTTTATAAAATTTAAATAAGTATTTAGATTTTTATTAAACTTTAAATTTTAACTAATTTTTCACAAAATGTAAACAAAGCTTGACATTCAGTATACACACAAATAAATAAACAATAAGCAGATGACTCGAAAATGTCACCTGTTTGAATTCGCCTTGGCTCAGTCTATATTATTTTCTAAATTATGGTGTTCTTAATTTCGATTTGTCAAAAAAATGTTTGGTGTATGAATTAATTAATAGTGGCTAGGGCTCGTACTATTTCTGGATAAAACCAATTGGAATTTTAAGTTTAAAAGTGTCTTAAAAAAATTTTTTTTTGGTACATTTCGCACTGGTTCCTCTAAAGAGGGTTAACTCAAAATTTATAAATTTTCAGTAGAGACAAAAATTGTTTTGTTTTTATATGTACATACTCTTATACCACAAAGGGGGATACACTTGCATTTTTTTTGACAAAATACTAGAGAAAATGATGTAAGATTTTTACAGTGGGTAGATATGATCACCAGAGAAGACAAAAAAAAGCAAAAAACAAAGTGTTTACAGCAAAAAAAAATATATAAAAAAGCACAAAATTTTAGAAAAAAAAGCAGCAAAAAAAGCATTTTTATTTTTTTAATATATACATTTAAATATAAAAAATTACAATTATTCTAGTTCTTCAGACTCGTGAAAACAGTTACAATAACCAATCATGTAGGCTTTTATATTTGTAAACGTCATTTTTCTTCGTCTTTCTGTTAAAAGTGAATTGTGTAAGGAAAAACTTCTTTCCACGTCGACGGATGTTGTTGGAACAAATTTATATTTCAAAATTTAATTTCGTCATCAGGTTTAGCACCAGTTTGAAGAATGTTGTTTATTTGTAAAATTTGTTTGAACCCCGGATTTCTTTGAAATACATACTGCATTAAATTTCTTCATATATATTTTTTCATGTAGATTCTCAAGAGCTTCTCGTACATTTGACACAATATTTACACTTTCGTGAATAGTAACCCAACTGTTTGTAGCTTTTTTTATAGAAGACACAATAATTGAAAAATTGTTTTTGATAAACGCAAGTTGAAAATTTATTCCGGGCAAGTTATATATTTCCTTGGCGTGCGCGATCGAATCTGAGTCTTCACTTTTCAGTTAAGAAATAACAGCCTTTACTTTATCAAGGTATTCTGCATAATGCATTGTGGCTTCTTTCTAAGTACCCCAACGTGTAGGGCATGGGAACGGTGGAAGAGCCAAATTGGGATTCATTTGTCAAAATAACTGCTTTCTACGAGGAGCCTATGGAAATTAAAATTTTAGTTTGTATGTGTGTAAATACGAGTTATTGAAAAATTAACTTAACAAAAACGGATTTGGTACAAGATATTAATTTATTTACATGCTTAAAGCCTAAGCGATGAAATCAGCAACACGATGAAGTCCATGAGCAAAACATGTCAAATGTATCATTTTAGGATACATTATCCTAAGGGACAAAATTCCATTTAACATGTATGCCGCTGCATTAGTTACCATTAGCAATATTTTGTCGTATTGAATGCCTAGATTAAATTAAAAAAATATATAAAAAAAATTATTAATCAAATATTCACTTACCATCAGGCCATAAAATTTGTAATGAATCGTTGAAGAAAGTTGCAATAGAAGCCCCATTTGCATTTTTGAGAACACCCATGTTCAATAAATAAAGGTTTATTTCCAACATCGTCATTTAAAATACCAAATATAAAGTTGGCCACATATCTTTGTTCACTGTCTGTTGTTTCATCAACAGAAATCCATACATATTTACCTTTAGCCTTTTCACGTATTTTTCCCAAAGCTTCCGTATACATTTGAGGTATGTATTTACCTCGAATATAACTTTCGCTTGGAACTGACAAATTGGCGTACTTTTGAAAGATGTTTTTGAAACTGGGATGGGTTACTTTTTTTACTGGTATAAACAGGAAATTCCGTTATAAGTTTTTGTGGACGATTTTCTTGGCAAGCAACTAATTTGTGTTTTTTGTACTAAAATGTTGCTCCACATTGCACTTCTTTTCGCTATTAATTTTACTCGAACACACATTATAAAAAAGCTAATCTTTTTGAACTTTAAAAACTTCAGGATACAATTTTACCATTTTTAGCATAAATAACATATTTGACTTTTCTTTCGGCATTTATTTTTTATTATTTTATCGTTCACAACGGCCGGTTTATTTATTTTTTTTTTTAAACTCAAATAAGTTACATGGCTGTTTTTTTTTTGGGATGGTAAGTTTATTAATTTTAGTTGTAATAAAGCGTATTGAATTTGGCCCAAAAACGTTGAGTCCACAACTAAAGCCTCTAGTACACGGAAAAATTTGCATTTTTGAGAACACCCATGTTCAATAAATAAAGGTTTATTTCCAACATCGTCATTTAAAATACCAAATATAAAGTTGGCCACATATCTTTGTTCACTGTCTGTTGTTTCATCAACAGAAATCCATACATATTTACCTTTAGCCTTTTCACGTATTTTTCCCAAAGCTTCCGTATACATTTGAGGTATGTATTTACCTCGAATATAACTTTCGCTTGGAACTGACAAATTGGCGTACTTTTGAAAGATGTTTTTGAAACTGGGATGGGTTACTTTTTTTACTGGTATAAACAGGAAATTCCGTTATAAGTTTTTGTGGACGATTTTCTTGGCAAGCAACTAATTTGTGTTTTTTGTACTAAAATGTTGCTCCACATTGCACTTCTTTTCGCTATTAATTTTACTCGAACACACATTATAAAAAAGCTAATCTTTTTGAACTTTAAAAACTTCAGGATACAATTTTACCATTTTTAGCATAAATAACATATTTGACTTTTCTTTCGGCATTTATTTTTTATTATTTTATCGTTCACAACGGCCGGTTTATTTATTTTTTTTTTTAAACTCAAATAAGTTACATGGCTGTTTTTTTTTTGGGATGGTAAGTTTATTAATTTTAGTTGTAATAAAGCGTATTGAATTTGGCCCAAAAACGTTGAGTCCACAACTAAAGCCTCTAGTACACGGAATGTAAAAAGCCACATGCGCATGTGGTTCTGACGTAATTTTGACATCAATGCAAAGCCACAATAAGCATTGCGTGTTGTGTGATGACGTCAAAATTACGTCAGAACCACATGCGCATGTGGCTTTTTACATGCCGTATATTTTTGTTTTAACCCAGAAAAAAGTTGTCAATTATTTTTTTTTCTCATGTTTTCTCAAAAAATATTTTTTACGTAAAAATTATGTTAAAAAAGCTATTTTACAGCAAAAACATAGGAAAAAAGCAAAAAAAGCACCAAAATAACAAAAACAGCAAAAAAAGTAAAAATGGGCAAAAACAGCAAAAAAGAAGCAAAACAGCAAAAAAAGCAAATTTGTCTTCTCTGATGATCACTGTACATCGATTTCTTGCAAAAAGTGAAAATTTAAAAATTTTGAGTTGACTCTCTTTAGAGGAAGCAGTGCGATATGTTGATTGTTTTTAAGACCCATTTTCCTTTAAAAATTTACTTTTTTATATGGTACTTTTTGTTTTTAATTTTTTTTTATTGTAAACTAATTTTTTTGTTATTTAAAGTCGGCAAATCTGCTAACCTCTCCTGTACTTACACATAGAATTTATTAAAAAAAAAAGTTTAAATCCCTTGCCCTGTTACTATTTGTATCGCTCAAGTTAACTTTGCATTTCTATTTCAAACAACAAGAAAAACTTAAATATAAAATGCGCCAAATACATTTATCAACAACATACTGTATGAGTTCTTTATCACAAACTTTCCATCTAGGATTGTACATACATTTGTATGTATGTATGTATATGATGGACCCGTAAAAAACAGCATCTTTAAAAAAGCTTTTCAATTGTAAAAGCTTCTCATATGTTGTGTATTGGTATTTTGAGTAAAATGTTATTTCTCAAAAAAGAGAAAGTGTTTCTTTTCAGAATTCTCTCGGTCTCATTGTGAAATCGTATCGTATATATTATAGTTGTTTTTACTACAATTAAGTACGATTCGTTTTTGAAAGTATCCTCCATTAATAACCGTGTGTATAGTTAAAGTTCGTTCAACTTATTTTTAGATGTGTGTGTGTATGTGAGCTTGTGGGGTTTGTGTTTAAAATGCAAGTAAAAGTTTCTGTACGGCACCTTTGATGGAGATATAAAAATGGAAATCACTAAGTTGGACCAATTGGAATACAACTTAAAAGTATCATTATTTAGGTAGTAATTAGACAAAACAATAGAACATATTGTTGAAATATTTGAGATCTAAAATTTGTGCCTCTTAATGTTATTTTGATATGAGTATGTCATTCTTTCTGTTTTTTTTACGATTTTACTCAACAGCATCCTAGTTTTTGGTTTCCTTTGTTTCAAATTTGTTTGTGTCTGTGAGTGCATGTTTTGCCAACTTCTGTTACTAATTCGTTGTTGTTTGAATGTCACTGAAAGAAAATTGGGTTCTGTCCCAGTTGGTTTAGTTTGTTACTGTCATTTGTTAAAAATCAACCAAGCATATGGACGTCCAAAGAAGAAAAAAAAACGTATCCGAGCCAACAAGCTGGCAAATAAACATTTACTGTTTTTCTTTTAAGCATCTCTCGTTCGTGTCTGTTCTTAAAAACAAATAAAACATTTTTTTTCTTTAGAATTTTTGTATCTCATTTATATTTTTACTTTGTTTTGATTTTTGTTATATTGTTGTTTTTGTTATTATTTATTTATACTTTTTCCATTAAAACCAAAATACATATATTTAGTCATAGTAAACATAAAATTTTATATACAGATCAGTGTTGCCAGAAAATTATTTTAAAAATACCCAAACAGTCCATATTGTATTAATTCCAAGTGATTCGAAGACAAACGATCAGTTTAAACATAATTTATTGACTGGAATCCAACTTATTATAATGTCTTAAAAATAGGTATATAAAGAATGTCAATACAAAAGAAAATCATTAAAATACACTGTATTCTTAGTACATACATATTCGAAATATGCTGTTAAGTTTAATACATAATTTATCAATACAGATTTTAAAGAGAGTAAATATACAGGCTTATTTGACAATTTTAATAGAGCATTTGATTCTTTTTTATATTACGTTTTTCCCTCAACAAATCATTACAAATTGAATTAAAAATAACAATTTTGATCAACTTTAGTCCATTTTACGAAATATTTCTAATATTATAAAGATTAGAAAAATAGTCATAGTAAACATAACATATTATTTTAAGATCAGTGTTGCCAGAAAATTATTTAAAAAATATCCACACAGTCCACGAAAAAAAACCATTTATTACGTTTTTCCCTCAACAAATTGAATTAAAAATAAACATTTTGATCAGTTCTAGTTTATTTTATGAAGCACTTGCTGAAAAAGCTTTCTTTAAATCTCTTTTTAAACTGCATTCGTGTCCACCGAGTGAAACTTTTGCTTGTAGCATTTTAAGTATTTTTCTATGTCATCTTCTTTCTCTCAATATCAAACTCACAAAAACGGCTTGTACACGAAACAAAGTACATTTTTCCATTAATCCTTTCACCAGGACGACTCAAGAAAATTTCCAATTTTGTAAAGATTCAAAAAAAAAAAAAACTCAAAATACTAATTACACTGGTCTGCAGCAACAATCATTTAAAAAAAAGTATATGCAATATAAAGATTTTAAAGAGCTAAATTCAACTTCGTTTTCAGTTTTGTTCTATTATGTCTCGTTTTTAATGGGCTTGCTTAATATTTCGCCTGAAATAAGGCGGCTAATACACAGAAAAAAATCTTGCACCAATTTAATCATTAATCAAAAATAAAATCAGTTTTAATTAAAAGTTTAATTGATACTATAAATTTGCACCAGTAAACAAATTAATAGTAACAATTTAATGTTTAATTCACTTGATTAAACGTTTAATTCACTTGATTAAATTTTTAATTAAAACTGATTTTATTTTTGATAAATGCTTTAATTGGGGCAAACATTTTTTCTGTGTACATTTCATCAAAACTTAAGACCGTTTTTTCAGATTTTGATTTCTTACAAATGATTAGGAATACAATTTCCTTTAAGTCATCCAAAAAACATTTTTTAATATTATCAACTGCTTCGAGCTATTCAGAACTTAGTGGCGATAGTTTTTTGTTCATGCAAAATTAGTACTACAAATTTTTTGTTTTCAAAAATTCATAAAAAAAATTTTAGGGATAAAAGTTGTATACGGTGACCATATTTTAAAAATTTTATGGAATATATCTTATCGAGACACATTGGCGTCGTCGTCCACCACGAATTTATTCTACACATTTACGCCGTTTTTTCAACAAAATTATTTCTAAAAAAATTTCGAAAATTGCAATCTAATTTCTTGTTTTTAAAAATTGCGGATTTCAATATAAACATACAACCATACGAAATGTTCCAAGAAGGGATTTGATAATTGACAAAAAAAAAAAAAAAAAAAAAACATAGCCGATCTTAGAATGACATATGCAAAAATAATAACCTGCAAAAAATGCACAAAATCCTCAATAGGAATTATCCCGGAATTCTATTAAAACTTTCTTGGAAATTAAGAATCTCAATATCTTGTTAATCTTTTTTTATTTCGTTAGTGCCAAAAAGAGAGCTTTTGAGCTGAAGAGCTTCTTGGAAAAACTTAGGCATAAAGCAAGATTTTTTTCACTTTTTATAGTTACTTTTTCTCAAAATTTGTTAAAAAAAAAAATGAAAAATTGTGCATGTTTCCATTAACGAGGAAAGCCAGAGGGAATGTATTGCTTTAAATTATTTTACTGTGGACTCGTAAAAAAATAGTTCTAACTCCGACTCCAACCGCTGAAAGTTTTTAAGTCCGACTACGACTCAATCTCCAAATCTAACTTCAACTCCAACTCTTACTCTTTCATTGATGCTAAATGTATGTGACACTGGTCCTTATTTGACTTTAAACTCTTTTTTTTAATTCAGTACCTTATAAATGTTTAAATATAGCAAATTATTTTTAAAAATATCAAATAGATATTTTAAAAACTGCATCGCCAATTTCGCAGAATTTTTATTTTGGAAAATATTAGAATTTTTTTTTAAATTTTTATGCCGAAAAATGTTGGAGTCGGAGTAGCGAGTTTTTGTGGGCAATTCGACTCCGACTCCGGTACGAAAACCTCTACTCCGACTCCACAGCCCTGCTAAATACAGAACATTTACTAAAATGCAGAACAATTACCGGTTTTTCACTAAAATATAATTCACACATCACAAAGCTATAAAATAGAGAACTGTTCTGTATAATACAGAAAAAAGGTGGCCGTTGGTAAATTGCGAATAAAACAAGTCATAAATAATTAAAATCGGAGGACAAATTTTAATCTGTGAACAGATTTGGATTTAGCACGCTAAAGTTTAAAACAAAGTTCCTGCTCCTGCCTTTTTTTGCCGACCAGTGTTATCAAACATTATTTTTAAAGATTATTAGTATTGTGGTTATTTTATTGAACTGTTAATGGTTTTTAATCCAAATTTAGATATTTTTAATTAGGCTTAAGTTTATTGAATTTAATTTTCATAAGATTATTTTTATGAAGACACGAATTTTTACAACATGAAATTAATAAAAACTTTTTTTTAAAGATTTTTTTTGGTGATATTTTAAATATTTATTATCACACCGACAACAAAATTGGCTTTTGACAATAAAATTTTAGGCACTGACATAAAATCCAAAAATTTAGTTTTTGGAAAATTTTTGAGTTTTTAAAAAAATTCTTTGCTTAAAAATGCTAGGGGCTAATTCTGGCAGTCGTGATCGAAGACTTTTTCGATTCTAAAGAAATTGTATTTATAATTCTTTCAGTCGACACTAAACCAATTGAAATTATTTTTGCAGTGCTGTGAATACTCAAATGAATGCTTTACAACACAAAAAAAATAATTTCGATTTGTTCAGTATCGACTGAAAGAATAAGAAAAAAAAATTGCTTTCGAATCGAAAAAGAATTTAATCACGACTGTCAGAACTAGCCCCTTGATATAAGAAAGTACATATCACGTTTAAATATTTTAGAAAAAAAAAAAACCCATATGAATTTTTCCCTACTTCTGGAAACACTGATACGGATATATAATTTCATGTGTGTGAGTACTCGTTAGTGGATTTTTTCTTTGCTTTTTTCTTTAGTATTTCTGTTAATGATGTATACTTGTGCGTGCTTACGCAAATATAAGGCAGGTTTAAAAATCCTCTGATAATTTGTTCAATCTCCCTTAATTTCCGAACACTCAAAATTAAACTTTTTATAGATCTAGTCTAAAAACAGACAATAACATTCTAGAACTGTAAAGAAACTGATGTTTTGAGACCCTGATGGTCACTTAAGTTACTTCGACCTTCTTTGCTCTCTAAAAATCTTTAAAACTTTTTAAAATTGCCCCCGTATGTATACTTTAGAATTATACACACTTGCTGTGTAAGTGTGTGCGTGTATACTTCTTTTCTTCAAAACAAATATAATCAACAAAAATGTTTTTGTTTAAAGCATTTCGCATAAAAATTTATGGGAACTTTTTTAATACGTTGAATTGCTTGTATGTTTTTTTTAACCATTTATTTGCAATAATTACTATGTATCTATAATGTAAAATCATTTTTAATCAAGGATATAACAAACGTTAAGAATAATTAATTTGAAATAATAAAAAAAACTTAAAATGTTTTTCTTGCTTTTATTGTTATGTTTTTTAGGTTTCATTTTTGGCATATTTCTAAATGCTCATAAATTATTGTATAAATATGTGTCAATAACTACATGTTTTCGAAAAAAAAGTTCCCATTCCAAATATATTTGATTTATATTGCCTTAAGGGCCATATTAACCACACAAGCGGTTTGATCAAAGATATGAAACACGTATGAAGCCTGTTTGTACGAAAAATATTTTGAATATATACAAACAAACATCTTGTTGAGGTTGCCAAACCGCTTGTATACTAATTTTTTTAACCTGTTAGCAAAAACTCTTTTTTTAAAGCTATTTCGTCGTGGTCCAAATAAACTACACAAACGGCTTGACAAACAACCTAAAAATTTCGTTTTTTCCTTGTTAACAAAAGGGTTTGCTTGTTTGGACAAATGTTTGAACCATGTTGGAATGAAAATCAATTCGTACAAACATATTGAAAATATATCAAACAGTTTGCGCTAAATTTTAGTACTTAATTTAGGAGTTTCAGTGGAGATTTTGATAAAAGAAGAAGGAGAAAAAGAAGCATACATATTAAGATTTTTAATAGAATTTTTTGTGAAAATATTTACTATGCTTGTGTCGGTAATTCGTAAACGGAGAGTGCTTGCCATCTGTTTGCGTAGTTTTTCTACCTGTTTTTAGAACGCGAGCGCAAAAGTGACTCGTTTAACTAACATTTAAAACAAAATGCCAAAATATGTTTTTGTTTCAAATGTTAGTTAAACAAGTAACTTTTGCACTCGCGTTCTAAAAACAGGCAGTGTGATTTTATTTTCAAAATTTAAATTATTGAGTCATACAATCAAAAAGTCCCAAAATTTACAGTCATAAAGTTATTGCAAATTTCAAAAATATATTTCGTTGTTTTTAAGGAAATAGTGTTTTTCCAAATGAAAAAACTATATCATACTCTTAGACGTATTTATAAACCTTCTGTTGTATCATAAGTAGGGTAATCATTCGGTTAACCGTTAATCGGATTAAACCGGTAAATTTCAGTCGATTAACCGATTAACCGACCTAACAACATTTTTAATTTTTTGCAGTATTATAAATTCTTTTTTTTAGTTTTATTATTTGTTTCGTCTCATACAAAAGTATGTGTTTAGAAAATATTTTTCATACAACGAAAGAAGGTGTTCAGTGATCTTCATTTTAAATAAGTTTTTGCTGGCAACAGCTTTTTGTTGTGTGTTCAGTTATTTGTTTCTTCTCATATCCATCTTTTAACAGAATTAACCGAAACAATTAGGGTGAAACATTTAAAAAAATTAAAATTGTGCCCATGTTCTGTAACTCCCGCGTCGAGAAACTTTTCGATTGAAATGTGAGAAATGAAACAAAAATGCCATAAATTGAAACAAACAGCTGTTTTTCTCACTTAACTGCGTCTGTAACATTTTTGGCGAGTAATAGCTGTCACGTAAGGAAATTCCTCGCCAATATACTGAAAAAGTGCGTCTGTAAAATTTTTGTGAGAAAGTTCCCGCTTTGAACTGCAGTAGTTCAAAATTAACAGATGTCTTGAAGACATACAGACCAGATATCATATCTGGTACCACGGGAGTCAATAGCACCTGGTGCTTCGTTGCCACACTGCCTATTGGTCGAGGCTTCCAAGCGCATACTCTCTTTGTATTGAAATGCTTTTCACCTTGAAGAGATTGCTTTTACCTGGAATAATTTTCTTGGGAGAAGAGGTCTTTGGCTTTCAGATAAATTCTATAATAAGTACGGGTAGGTTAGACTATTTAAGGCCTGGATATCGAAAGCTGGCGAAGGTTGTGGTACCGGAGAAGACAACGGGAGAGTGAAGTGGAGTGGTGTCTTGGCTGTGTCGAAGGACTGGTGAAATGGACGGAGAAGACGAAGAAATGGAGTAAGTGGTGAGCCTTGAAGTCGGTTAGGAAGAAAAGCCAAGAGCCTAGGCTGATGATGTTGGTTGTAGTCGATGGACGGTGAAGTCGACAGTAAAGACTGGAGGTGGCGTTAGTGAATGATGTGTGAAACGTAGCAGCTGTTGATGGAATGAAGTCATTAGGACCGTGTGCGGATGTAATTAAGGACCGGTGTATGGTTATAGATTTTGTGAAGTTGCGAAAATATGAGAGGCCGTTGAGTTGGGTGTGAAGTTGCGTTGGTATAGTGACCTAGGTTGGAGTTTGAGTGAGACTTGAATTTGGATTGCATGAAGAGTCAAGAGTCTAATATGAAGAAGAAGAACGTATTTTTCACAGAACGATGCTTACTAACAAAGAGTGCTTTTTTTCGAGAACATAATCTTTTGGAAATTACATGGAGACTGTGGTTGAAACCCAAATCGCGGGGAGAGTGTCCTGAATTGTAAAAGAGCATTCCACTTGCGGAAGGTTGAAGCTGTGAGGAAGGTTCATCTCTGTGTGCTGTTGCTGCCGACTTTTATAATGCAGCGGAGTTTAGATAGCTCCAGCTCCTAAAAAGGGGAGAGGGTAGTATTCTGCCGGATTATAAAGTCAAATTGCTATCTCTGTGTATTTTGTTTTCATACTCAGTGTCGTTTAGCAAATGCAAAGTCTGTCACCTAGTGGGTTAGCTCCACCAAGAGATAAGTCCAAAATGGGGGTACTCAAGTAAATCTGTTTTCACATCTTCGTCTGAAATAGATCTCATTTGAGTTATAAGGTTATCTTTTTTTCTATTTTTTTAAATAATTTTGTATTCAACACTTTTTATTTTTTTTTTGATATTTTTCGAAAATATTCTATGAGGTAAATTTCAGTTCTGTATTTTATAAAGCTTTTTGTAATAGTTATATTCCTTAAATTTTTAGGAATAAAGTAGCTTATGAAAAGAAATAATTTTCAGATTCTATTTGTTAAAATAGTTGAGTTAAATACATTCAATATATAAAGTATCATTATCCAGTGTGACACAAAGAATGCTGACGAAGGCCATAGCGGGCCAGAAAATTACATTACATTCTGCTGGTGTCTAATTTCTTCATTGCTATCCAAAGGATAGCTTAGGTAAAATGTAACAAGAAGATACAAGATAATAGTCTGGTAGTGTAAAAAGTTATTCCTGAAAATTTAAGGAATAGAACTATTACAAAAAGCTTTATAAAATACATAACTGAAATTTACCTCATAGAATAAATTCGAAAAATAAGAAAAAAAAAATGTTGAATATAATAAAGTAGCTTATGGAAAGTAAAAATTCCCAGATTCTATTTGTTAAATTATTTTTGTAATTTTTAGAACTCGATTATACCAGTTTACTTCCTTATTAATTACTGACATAAAAGCTTGTTTGCCTTAAAGAAACTACAAAACGCTCTATAAACGGAATATTCCGAAAACTTACTCTTCAAAAAAATTCAAAAACTATATCGATAGCCATTTTCTTAATTACCAAAATTACTTTCTAAGTTGTTACGTTTATTTCAAATGAAACCAGGAATTTTTTCTGTTTATCCTGCGAAATAAAAAGAAAAAGAAAAAAAAAACACATATACAATATTCAGTTCTCAAAATGGGAGGTTCAGGATGTTTAAATGTTGTTTTAATTTTTAGGATTTGTTGCTTTTTTGTTGTTGTATTTTTCTGAAATTGTGTTATTATTTTTTCTTTTCAATATTTACTATGAGAAACACAATAACAACATTCATCTGTGAATGTTTATCTCATCTTTTTTAGCTTAAGGCAATAACATTTGCTATTCTTGTTTTTGTTGCAAGACAGGATAATACAAAATTAAAAAAAAGCAGAAAAAAATGACTACAAAACCATAAAAAATAAAATAGAAAAAAAAAAAAAAAAAAAAACTAGGAAAAACAATAACAAAAACAAAGTCCATTGTTCATTTATAGAACACGCACTCTGACAGCTGAATGTCATACACTTGGCTTTTGTTGTAACAATTTTCATTTGCAGTTTCTCTCACTCACTCCCTGGCACCTAAAAAGCTTATAAAACATCATTAAAGCTTTATTTGTTATTCTCTTGATAGGAGCACTTGCTTGCTCTCCTTCGTTTTTGTATGACTTTAATTTGACAAGCAAAATATACACACATACATACATTTATTATATACATTTTTATAAATAAACCATTTTACAGGACATTTCATTTAGGGATAATGGCACAAATTTCAGTTTCATTTCGGTGCTGGTTACAAGAGTTTCTAACCTTTGTTGTCCTAACGCATAGCCACAATTATGTGGAACGAATTTATTTTTTTACACACTCACTCATTCCTACATAAAAATTCTCAAAATATAAATAAATAAAAAAATAAATTGTAAAAGAAGAAAAGTGTAGCAAAAAAAAAAATAGGGAATATCGCGTCGTGAACTTGACACACAAAAGGAAAGAAATTTGAAATTTAACAGTGTTTATCGTTACGGTTTGTGAATAACTGGGTATTTTTAATGAAATCGAAACCTTTTACGAGAAAAATTTAAGTAACGGCAACAAATAAAAAGAAAAAAAGAAATAAGAAAATAAATAACAAAAGAAAAATTATAATTTTTATGTAAATTTAAGATAAATAAATACCTGTGTATAGATTTCTTTAAGTCTGGCAAAGCTGCTGTGTATTTGTAGTTTTGTTTTGTTTTGGGATTTTCTTGTCTTAAAATAATATCCCAGCCTTTGAGTATTAAAAGAAGTTTGTGGTTTTTATTTTAGAATTTGTTTTACTAGTAACTTTACATGCAAGTAAATTTCATAGTGGTGTTATAGTTTTTGTTAAGCTTCAACACCATTTATTAAAGAAAATTAAAAAAAAAAAAAAATGTAACGAAATAAAAATATTGAACTAAATCAAATCAAAAATCAACAATTAAAAAAAAGAATGTGAGAATTTTAAATAAACCAAACCAAGTGATTGAAAAGAATACAACTGCGTCAGCAGAGAACTTTGTCGTCAATAGCTTTTTAAACAAGACAACTTTTAAGACAATGTCGCTCATACTGTCCAAAGAGCTTGATAAAAGGCAAAAACTTTTAGGACAATGAAGTATGGGACGAAAATCGTTTTTGAAATCGAAACGATTTAAAAACAATAATAAAGTTTTCAGTATCTTTAGAAATGTCTCTAATAAATTTTCCTTTTTTTTTCTTTAAATATTTCTTTAAATTTCATATAAAATATGTTAATTGAACTGTATTTTATACAAAAAATTAATCCTCTTATTTATAAAAAATAAAACAGGTTTATAAATAAGGCTGTAAGACTTTAATTAAAAAATGGCTTTTAAAATCGCTCGAAAATTACACCCTTTAAAAACGATTGTTTTGAAATCGACCATCATTAGAGTATCCACTCAATTAATCGTTGTTCGATTAATCGAAGAAATTTTTTGACATTATTTGATCAAATAATTAAAATAGCCAATTTCAAATAACGATTAAAATAAATTTTTTAAAAAATTCTACTTTTTTGATATAAAAATATTTTTTTTTTAGATTTCTAACTAATAAAAAATATAACAACTATATAACGTGTTCTTGTATTCTGTATCTATTGTGTTACTCGCACTTCTGAACATGTTTTAGTCCGTTTTTAGATGTGGCTGTGTGTGAGACAAATCATGTAATAAACGACTAACTTCTAATTCTTAACGTAAGAATTTTCGTACTAAAATAAAGGCGCTATTTGACGTTCATTGTTTTGTGAGTTTGACGTTCATTGTAAAAAAAAATTCATCATCATTTTTAAATATGTAAACCATGCACTGTCAGATTATGGGTAAACTCTTTTTACGCTGCCTTCAATTTCTTTATTACCTCTTACCATCCAAACAGCTGGATGAATTTTGACATTTTAGATATTGTGCACATTTGTCTTAAAAATCAAAGTGTCCTTAGATAGATAGTTAAAAACACAATCACGGATTGTTGGCGGAAAATAGTAGAACGTATGTACGTTAAAGAATCATATTACCCAAACCTATAGAGAAAATTAATTAAATTCGGTAAATCGAATACATATGAGTGAAATTGAGCAAACTTTGAAAATGATCCAGCTTAAAAAGTTTCTTCATACTTTTAGTTCTTATCTTAACCAGAACTTCTTTTAAAATCAGGAAAAATACGGTGTACTAAACAAATTAACTGATAATTCTATAGATTTCAATTTTATTTGATTTTCAGGAATAATAAATTAGTATAATTGAATAACGAATAATTACCCAGCAAAAAATATGCTCCAAAAGGAGCAGGTTTTATGTATGAATTCATACCTCAAATCGCTTCAAACCTGCTGATGGGATGCCTGATCTTTTTATGGGGTGTTCCCGGTTTGGAGGACTATATTCTGCTGACAATTAGCGCTTCTTTTAACATAATAAAACATGCAAATAAAGTACTCCTAAAATGCCTTTTTAAGGACTAACTACATATATTAACATATTCATACATTTTTTGATTTTTCTGGTTTAAATGCCCTTTTCAAGCATTTTCGTAAACCATAATATATTTTATTTTTTTTACTTTAAAATATTCTTCGTTGTCAGCGCTAAAATAGCAGCTTTTTTGTATACTTTATTCGTTATCATTTGCTTATTTATAATAGCTCTCTTATTGAAGTGCTCGATTATGCGCTATTTCCCTTAAGTGCTTCTAAAAAGATAAATTTGTTTTACTGGGTAATTTGTTTAAATAGGACCTCTCATAAAAATGCCGCGATAAAAACGTCTAAAATAAAACAAATAATTTTAAAATAATTTATAAGAATTTGAGAAATCCTATGTTGAATTCCAGTATTGAGTATAGCAGGCGGGACATAATTGCTAATTAGACACTGAAATAAATTAAATGGCCCCGATTGCTGCTGAACCTGTTGCATGTATTAAACTTCGGCTTTCGAATCATTTTCTAGTCTGTTCAACCAAAGAAGTGTTAAATTTGTTTATAGTTTTATTTTTACCTTAATCTTGCTTCGGTCTCTTTAGTGCCTTAAAAACTTTATGTTTTGCAGCAGGGTTTTTGTTTTTTTTAATTATTTATTTCATTTAAAAGTTTTAGAACTGTATGCGTAGTATAAATGAGTTGTTATTTTATTGTTTCAATGTATTTTTATTTTATTGTTTTTTTCTGTTTATTAATATAAAAAAGTATCAAATCAAATAGACATCTATGTTTTCCCCATTGGATAAAATTATTTCAATTATTCGAGTTATTCGAGTTCTTCGAACATATGAAAAGTCTTTTTTGATTGATCGAGCACAATGAAAATATAAAAATCAATTAATTCCTTATTCGAACAAAACCAAAAGTCAAATAAGTGGATACTCTAATCATCATATACCTGAATGTCGCTCATACTGTCCCACATAGAGTTTAATAGAAGACAACATATAAGACAATTTCACTTATACTGTTATATACGGCGATTTTCCTCTAAATTGTCTTTTAGAAAACCTAAACGATAGGGGACAGGTCGTGCATACATCATTGACGACGATGTCGTCAACAGCAATCTGGCCAACTGGGGAGTTACATATGCTTAATATTGTTAAAACAGGAAACATAAATTAAACTAATACAAAAGTTTTTGTCTAATACAGTATATAATTGAGGAATTTTGTTTGATAAGCTTTGAAAAATGGTATCCTGCAAGTGCTTGGTATTTGTTGTGCTTTGCACAAACGTGCGAATAATTTCGGGTGTAATGACCATGAATTTATTTCGAATACTGGTTATTAGTTGGGAGATGAATCTTGGTTGGTTCACATACACTCTTTCTTTTAAATATTCCTACAGAAAACATACTGGAGCTATTGAATCCAGTGAACGTGGAGGCCAATTAAAAGCGCTTGTGCGCGAAATAATGCGTTCGTCGAACATGTCTTTTGCCAAAGTCATTAAGGCACCTGCACTATGTGCTGTGGCTCCATCTTGATGAAACCTCAAGTTTGGATAATTTTCCACAGCTGGCCTAACAAAATTTTCCAACATCATCCAATATGCACCACCGTTGACAGATATTAATTTATGCTCCTATTAATTTTCTAGAAATATTTCAATGTCATCCTTTTTTCCAGTAAATTCTTCTAATTTGAATTCTATGCATCATTTCTTTAAACCACTTTATTAATAATAAAATAAATAAAATTTTCATTTTCTGAATGTTTCTTGTAAATGCTGTTGTTTGCTGTTGTGCTTGTTTAAAAACCGTTCGTTTTAACACCCACTGTGCTTCTTTTTTTTTAACATCAAAAGTTGGAAGTATTTTAAAGGATTTGTGCGTAAAATATAAATGCGTGTTCACATGAACGTACTTTTGAAGTAGCGATATGCTGGTTGTTTTTTTTTATTGTTTCTTTACTCGTTTTTTTTTATCTAATACCAGTGTTGCTAGAACTTTTTTCAAATATACCTTCACAGTTAAGCTTTCGTTTTTTCCCTTCCCGCTTACAAAGTTTTTTCTATACATTATTCCCTACAAAATGTAAACGAAAATTTCAAATATGTTTAAAGTGTTCTAAAGTGTTAAGTCATAAAGTACAATTTTAGGCTAAATAGCCCCGTTGTGAACAGCCTGTTGTATTAACATATGATTAATTAGTGCAAACGTCAATGACAAAAAATGTAATGACAAAAAATATATAAAAATATGTCAATGATGAATTACAATTGTAAACAAAAACCAGCTCAAAAAATAGCACACTGAAATACATAGGAAACAAAATTGTATTATCATATAATCCCCCCTGGCACAGAACTCAATTCCGATCGAAAGTGGAAGTGATTTCGTATCTTGCTTCCTCAAAAACGAAATCACTTTCGATCAAAATTGATTTCTGCGAGAGACCTGAATATTTTAATTTGAAATATAAAACAAAATATTTATGACAGTCATAAACTATAGCAAATACAAGCAATATGAGACAACAAAACACTTTGTGAATTGCCTTTATATCGTTAGCTTAAATGCAAAAAGGCGTAACTAACAAAAAATTAGTCGAGTTTTTGATTGATTATTTTTTCTAAATGCTGTTAAACTTCATGTCTTGACAAAGCTTTAGACTTCTGGAGGTACCTACACGTCTGTTTAATTGATAAATGCAAAACGAGGTAATTACACATTTTTTCTAACAAAATATAATGAAATGGTTTTCTTTGAAAATGGTTTGAAGAACTCCATGGTCGACTTATCAATGCGTGTTTTTCACACGTAAAAAAAAAATTCGTTAGAAATATTTAATGTCTCCTGTAAAATAATATTTTTGTTAGTTACGCCTTTCTGCATTTTAGCTTACGACAGGTATATGTAAATATTAATTAAATTTTTTTTCTTTGATTTTTTAACAAAAATTTAATATCCAAATAAAAAAAATCGGAAAACTGTTGTGGGTGGAAAGCGGCTTGCGCGTCATTGTCATTATTTCTTTCAAGGGAATCAGGACGTCCTTGTTTATGTGACATCGCGCGTTTTACGTTTCGTCGGCATTCATTGGTCAATGGCTTGGCGTTGTCGCATAACTGTACCAGGTAACAATAGTTTGGGGTTTGCTTTAACCTAAATTTTTACATCGTGATGGTAGAGTACCAATAAAAGCTCATTTTTAATATTTATAATTGGTTAACTTTGGAAGTTTCGGCTTCCTAAATGGAGGTCGTACGGTAGCTAGTGCAGGAGGCTCTTCATGCGTACACATATTTATGAAAATTAGTGCATATTTATAATTAAGCACACAACAAAAAACATATGCGTTTACAACCACAATGACAAATGCTATGCGTAACTGTTTGTGGCAGAACTAAAAAATATTTGTGAGGCTACAAAGATTCCAAGAAATACACCCCAGACAGTACTTGTTTTTATTCAAAACTTTTGAATACAGTAAACAATTTCTGCCTATACTCCTAGAATTTGAAAATTTCCTAGTGCAGTCTGCGAAAATGTGTGATGTTTACTAGTGTGTCGTATGTAGCCAACTCAAACAAAGAATTGTTTTTTTGCAACGAATTGTTGTTGGAATATTTTGAAAGATTAATATATTAAAAGTTAATATATTTTGCATAGACATATCTAAAACTCTCTTTAAAAAAATGTATATGTATATTTTTTTTATTCCAACTCTAACTGCAGCGTGTTATTTTCATTCTCTTGTTAATTTTTGAGAGTATTTCTTTTACCCACTTCTTATATGACTTCAACTATAGTGAAGCATTTGTGTTTTGCCTCTACGCGTTCATACCTCTGTGTAATAGCGGCACTACAGTATACAGTAATGGCCTTATGAAAGTTTAGAGACTAAACAATTCCTCTTCAGTTGCTTTGTAGTTAAAGCGGTAACTTAAAATAAAACTAAACCAGACCAAACTAAAAAAAAGATTTATAGCTCTTTTTCTCGTCTATTTTATAAAATTTACAAAATCTGTCATACGCCAATATCTTTAAGCAAAAAAACCTGCAAGTAAGTGATATTTAATTTCTTCTGGCAACACTGCTCAATACACATTTTTCCCATCGTTTGAAAAGTTTATTGAAGACTGTGTTGAGAATGTGTACATGTGTTTAAGTGCGATCACGCACAAAATGATGTTATTTGAATAAATATTTTTTTTTTTGCATATAATTTTCCATCGTCATCATCAGCAATTTTAGTCCTGTGGAAAAATAGAGAGAATAGAAAAAAATAAAATAAAGTTGTTGTTATTAAGCGTGTGCAATAAAAAGGATTTTTAGATAAAAAAAAATAAATAAATTTTCAAAAAATTAAATAAGAAAGAAACAAATTTAAATAAGTGCGAAAATTTAATAATAAATTTTAATATTAAATTAATATATATAAATAATAAATGAAAAGCGTTCAAGAAGTGAAGTGCGGTTAAGTGAATTTTCTTATTTAAATAAAAAACAAAAATAAAATCGTCCTGAATAAATTTGTTCTTTTTGCTTGAATAAAAATCATCTTTTTGCTTATTTTTTAAAACTAATTATTCTGCTTTTGTCGTATTTGTCTATGAGAGTCATAAAGAAACTTAAACTGAATGAATTGTGGCTTTATACCTGCAACGGACTGCTTTTGGTATTGTAAATTTCCTGCGAACTTCTGTTGGCACTTGCATCGTAGGCAGCTTTTACACATGCAAAAATTTGAAAAATTTTAATGAAATTTACAAACAATTCTTTATTTGTTTTATTAACAAACATCCATATAAATAACTTTTCGAACTTTTCGAGGAAAATGAAAAGAAGAAACCCATTTCCACAAAAAAAGAATTAAAAAATTTAATTCTTATATCTTTAAGTAATTCTCAGAAGTAAAAAAAATTTCTTTGATTTATATTAAAATGTCACAAAATTTATGGTTTAAAATATTTGTAAAACAAAAATCTCTTTTTAATGCCTGTGAAAGGAAGAAGTTCTTACGTGGGTCCAGCACAGCTCATGTGGGTCCAGAACAGCTTACATATGTTCAGCAATTAGTTCCCGTGGTATTACCATGCTTCACTGTCTTTTAGGGGTCCTATGCCACCAGGCTGCCGACATTTTCAAATCAACGTCCGAGAGACAAGTTTTTTCACTGATAGGATTCTTTTGACCAAACCGCTTCAGTCTTATATCTACGAATGCTAAGCAATGACAGATAATATGTTTCCTTGACTGATCTGCTTCTTTGTCGTCATTGTAAGGTATCTCTTGCCGCTGGGCGTGAAATGAGGTGAAGTTTAGACAGCTTTAAATCCCGCTAAGTCCGTTTTTTTAAATCTTAAATGGATTAGATTTTTCTTGTTTCCACACAGGTAGTTTCATCGAACCATCTCTGACTAGCAATATGATAAAATTTGTATGCAATTAGTTGCTTACTCTTCGAGTGCGAAACACCTATATCATATGTTTATCCGTTCCGATTTAATGTCGTGCCTGCATGCGCCAAAGACTCAGCCATACAGTTTCTATGTATGCCCCAGTGTCCCGGGACCCGTTTAAGGGTAACCATTGAATGTCCTGCTCTCTCCTCCAGAGACATTTAGGATTATTAAACAATTATAAATGTGATATACACGTTATATTGGTAATTATACGAATATCGCTGCCAGATATCCCATCATACAACATGTGCCTCGCGGCTGTGTAGATGGCCGTTATATCGTTTGAATGACATTGGAATAATCCGACTGCTCGGAGTGAATGCCAGAACCCACAACATACTGTGTTTTATACCCGTCAGTGTATATCTGTATTGCATCCGCGTGAATTCGTAGATCATCATAGTGAACTATGTTATCCAAAAATCTTACGATGAAGCCAGGATCAAAGATTGACTCAGGCGACAGGTGCCAATTTATCGCATACATATCTCATAGGATTCTAGCATGTTCGATGTTGTAATCCCTTCGTGCCCTAATGACCCATGATGATTTCTCCCCTTGAGTACCAACCACCAAACAGCGGAACCATATAATAGAATGGGTTTGATGACACATTCGTATAACCAGTATACATTCCTTGGGTTGATTACCCAGTTTTGGCCAATGGCCCTTTTAAAACATATATATAGTGCAGTAGTCCTGGAAATAGTGTTCATTTTTCAGTTTGCTGTCCAATATAAGGCCAAGGTACCTGGCACTATCGGATAGTTTCAGTGTGACCCCATTTATTTTTCGGGGAAACAAATTGGGGAATTTTGTGTACCAGTTCCGTTTTGACAGCATTTACATACAGCCTGGCATCATTTTAGCAGGACATCCAGTGCGGATTTCAAAAGTTCAGATAATAGTCTAGGATCCTTTCCCACAACTGCCACGTCATCTGCATATGCAATAGTTATCTAGCACGTCCTTTTCATGGCCTTGAGCAGGGTATTGATATTCAGATTCCAGAGTAGTCGTGACAGAAAACCTCCATGTGGGATGCTACTAGTCGCAACTTTGGAAATGTTGGAGGCGCCCAAGATAGATTTGATACGCTTGAAGTACATGATTCTTCTGACAAAGGGGACAGCGTAGGCTATAAATATTCGTCAAGTTTCACGTAGGCGTGGCACCTTTCATACAAAAAAATCAAAATAAAGCATAACAACAAATGGTGCAAAAACCCACCATAACATGGCAGGACTAAAAACAGCCCTCAAAATTCGATACACAGTAATGTCAATACCACCAATGTCAAAACACCAAATGTCAAAACACCAAATACACTACACTGTACGATCAGTTATTTAGAGAACGGTTACAGTAAGAGTTTTCACATTTAAATCAAATAGTTTGGTTATCAATGCAAAACATCTGTCAAAAAGCGAGCTAAACTGGGACTTGTATGACTGTTAACTGGTTAAATCAACTAGATTTTTCTGCACAAGCATAACATTTTATACAGAATTTTTCACGAATGTCTTATACGACAAGTTTAAAGTATCTTATAGTTACGTCACTGTAAAAAATACGTTAAAAAATTTTATAATCACCCTCATTCTGCATTTCGATTACGTTCCCCCATTCAGTAACGCGAAAAGGTATTCCTACAAAAAACTGAATCGAAAGAAAAAGAAGAATACAAGATTTGCAGTTTTGCTATGAAACGTATAAAATCGGAACAGAAACAAATAAACTTTTTTGTAAATATATTAATAAAAAGTTCAGTTTAGTGCAACAAGCAGTGATTATTAAATGAAATAAATAAGATAAACAAATATTAAATAATTATAGTGAAATAAATTTGCAAGCGTTTCGTACTGTTCAGGTGTTGTTGTTTTTCATAAAATAATGGCCGTTTTCTCATTAGCCGATTATTATTTTTCCCAACGAAAAACTGCAAATTAAAAAAATTTGATTTTCTCAATGTCTCATTTGCTTCTATTCTGTCGCAAAGCTAACCGGCACTCATCTGAAAATTATTTATTTGCCGTACAGATAAATTCAATCAGCTGACTCCCAACTTATTTTGAGGGGCGTTGTTAACTAAAACCAATATTGTTTGTCGGTATATTCAGAAAACCAAAATCGTTAATGATCAGTTTATCGGTCTAATAAATTTATGTCGACAATAAGTAACAGGCAATGCAAAATGGCCATAAAACTTTTTAACTTCAGTACAAAAAAAAAAAAAAAAAATAATCATTCACACACAACCTGTTATGTTTAATCAATTACAAAAAAAACGACTCACTTTTTTACGATAACGCCTTACACAGTAAGGCCCATTGTCTTTCTTTTTACTTAAATTTTTTTAATTGCACTGTTTTTTTTAACGAAATCAAAACAAATTGAAGACTTTCTGCTAGGAAATAAACCACGTAACAACGATCGTAATGAATATATACATACAATCGAAAGAAAAGAAAAAAATTAAATGAAACGGAACGAAACACAGAATACCAAAGTTGCCAAATGGAGAAAATTTTGATCCGAATCGAAACGCAGAATAAGGGTGAATAAGTTGATAGATGTCTAAAAAAAACGCTACCTTTTGGCTCTCCTAAAAATCCGATTTGAAGACATGTGTTGTTATTCCTAAAACCACAAAACTACGTCTTCTGGGCATAATAACACAGTTCTTTCTGTCGCAATTATATAAAACTGAATTGGCGCCGTGATTTCAATAAGACGGTCCCATTTGTCATACAGCCTGTGAAACAATTCAATTTATGTATTATCTTTCTTCAATGTTGGAACCCTCTTTTTAAACATTCTTATGAAGATTTAAAAACACTTTTCCAAAATCTAATAAATTTTAAAACAATCTCAAAATTAAAATTCCCCTAACATAACTAACCGATTCTTTTAATTTCATGAAAAAAAGTTTTAAGTAAATATTATTAAAAATTTTTCGATAAAATTAAAAGGTTTTGCTTAAATAAATGTTTAACTTACACAACAAATTCATGTTGAAATAGTGCCAACAAAATAAATTCGGTTTTACTAAAATATAAAATCAAAAGTAAAAAATAAAAAAAAAGAACACTAATAAAAAAGAGGAAAGAAGGTTGAAGGTCATGTTTATTTACACAGTAAATGATACCACAAACAGTGTTACTACACTGGCACTCCAACCCTCCCAAAAAACAGCAGAAGTGGCATCACAAATCACAAACATTCTGACAAACAAATATCTTTCATAAATACTGGATAATTTTAATGACTAGGGCACAGCCGGAGACAGATACCAAAATGAATAAGATGGTAATGACGGCGATTACGATGGTGTTGCTAAAGTTTTGAACGCATACGGAAGATGTAAAAAAAGTTTTTGAGTTCTACCTTTGGCTTTAAATAATTGGAAAAGTTTTGTAAAGATATTAAGTAGAATAAAACAAGAGAATTCTTTTAAAACATCTAGTAAAATTTAACGATAATAACAAAAAAAAAAAAAAAAAAAAAGGCAAGTTGTTAAAATAAAAAATAACAAAACACATAAAATTTGCAGTTAAACACTTTGTAAAGTGCTACATTTGTGGGTTTGTTGGTAAATACTATCAATAAAAGAAAAACTACCACGACAACAGCTTCACTTATTATTAGCTACATTTAACTCAAATCCACCGCCTCATCATCATCATCTTTTATCAAATTGGATTATTCTACAAATAACGGACCATGGGAGAAAAACCCCGCTGTGTTATCGGTTGCTACTGGCAACACCGGAAGTACCGGAAACGCAAATCAAACACACATTTCTTCCGCCACTACGA
The DNA here is from genome assembly GCA_943735925.1 of Pollenia amentaria. NCBI lineage: Eukaryota > Metazoa > Arthropoda > Insecta > Diptera > Polleniidae > Pollenia > Pollenia amentaria. The sequence continues at coordinate 200,304,070 of OX031009.1, read as the reverse complement.
ACCCCAACAATCAGCAGCAACACTCAACAGCATCAACGGCAAATGTGGTTCCTACTTCAGCCTCCTCGTCTTCATCTGCTGGAATTGGTGGCTTACAAAATACCCAATCAAGTTTAAGAGCAACACATCATCAAATAATGCAACAACTACAACAGCAACACCATCATCATCATCAACAACACCGTCAATTGCAACATCAGCAAAGTATTGCGGCGATTGGAAGTGCCCATGCTCACTCCCACTCGCATAATGTGTCACGCCAACTAACCCATCAACACTCTCATCCACCGCTTCAACATGCCATTGCTAATACTAATGCCAGTATAACAACAACAACAGCAGCCCAGCATCATCTACATCAACATCAACACCAGCATCAACATCAACACCAGCACCCACATCAGCATCATCATCCACCCCTGCAACATCACATGTCACTTAATAGTGGCAACATATCAACATCTGTTGCCACTTCTTCCGCCATGTCGGTCTCATCGGCAGCAACTGCAACAGCCCATCGTCATTGTCAATCTTCTAGTGTCAACAACACATCAAATATGGCTAATACGGTGTCATCGGCCAAAGTTGCAACACATCATCATGGACGTCATCATTTGACACCTCAACACAGATCTCTTTCACAACAACATGCTGCAGCTACTTTAAGGCGCCGAACACTGAGTCATGTGCCACGTTCGTATTCTGCCTCAGCTACCACTAGTGGGGGTGCGGGTGGCGAACAAAATACTTCCAATTTGACGTCTTCATTACGTGGTAGCGCAGGCAAAGGCAGTAGTGGAGGTGCTGGTGGTGGATCGGGTCATAATGTTGTTGTGGTGGAACGTTCACGTTGTCGCTCACCGATGATGCTATGCCACAGCCATAGTGATGGTGAATTTCCTATGTACAAAGGTGAGTGAATGGAAAATAATACTTTAGGGCCAGTTTTTTATTTTATTTTTTAAAGTGGCCTAAATTCAGATATTCTACCAAAAAATTTCTATTTGAAATAAATCCAAGTTGTTGCTAACAAACTGATGAATTTTCAGCAAAACTGATTTTGACATGTTTCTTTAAGTTTACATAAGTATTTATGTACAGAATATTCATCAATGTTAAACTTACTTTTTAGATTTAAAACACTGTAAAAGAGCTAAAATCATTTAAAACTGAGATTTAAGTAAATCAAGAAGATCTTAAAATTTACCTTTCAGCAGTTTGTTAAGTTTGCGTACAAATTGGCAATTTCTCTTATCAAAGTTTTTTTTGGGAATACTATTATTATTTATTAAATGATTTTGTTTGTTGTGCTTAATTCCATTTTTAAATAATTGATGAAAAATACTGAAATTTATTGTTGGAGGATAAGCTGTTCCTATGCTCATTTCACGGGTTGCTTAGGCCAGATCATCAGGAAACGTTCTCCTAAATAATTTTAGAAAAGCCAAAGCTATCAGCAAACAAAACTACAGAGGGAATGAGAATTACCTACAAACACTCAAAAAGTCTTCTTTGCAACGATATCAAAGCTTAAACAAAATACCAAATAATAAATCAGTGATAAGTTTATTTTTTCCCGCTACAATTTCTCTTTATTTTTATTTCAGCGTTTTTGAATAAACCATATGCTGTATCTCCCTTTTCCAGGCCTTTTTTTTCTTTAGTTGCCACTTTTAAGTGTTTTCTGTTGTCAATAAGCGATTTCATAGTTTTAATGGTTTTCATTTAAGCGATTTTTCTTTTCTTTTTTTTTGTATCGTTTATATCTTTCTATCTTTTTGCGTTTTTTTAAAAATTTAGTGTTTTTAAAAAAAATGACATCTAAATTATTATTGTTATTTAAAAATGCCTAATTTTAGTAATTTTTTCAAATGTTTTTATTTTTAGCGATTTTCAAAAATTTTGAATTTGTGTATTGTCTTGGAATTTTAATTTTAAGTTTAAATTTTTGCGAAACCATATTTTTTTTTAATAAATTTTCGTTTTTTTATGTAAATGAAAAAAAAAAGTATTTTTCTGGTTGTAATATTTCTCTTTTGAATTTATTTTTTTTTAAATGAACAATATAAAAATTTATTAATTGTATTTTGTTATTTAAGCGTTTTTTTCTGATTTAAAGTTTTATTAAATACCATTATTTTTTTTTAATAACTTTAGCATTTTTTTGTAGAAGTTTTTGATTTAAGTTTGAAATGGCGTTTTTATGTTTATTATGATGTGTTTCATTATGACCTGTGCGCATGAGTGTTTTTTGACTCACGATGGGTAAGAAATATGATCATGCATGCTCACGAAAGAGGAATTTTGAAAATTCCATGATCACGCACGTTGACTAACAACATTTTTGTTATCACTCTCGCAAAATATTTTAGAGAAGAAAGTACTTTTTAGTTATAAAATACTTCTAAAAATGTTTAACTTAAATTTTTTTATCAAAAATTATTTTTGGGAATGAAATATTTTATTAATTAATTCATTTATTAATGATGTGCTAATAATCCCAATTTTTTTAAATGAAAACACTGAAATTTATTGTTGTGGGAAAGCTAGTTCCTATGCGCATTTCGCTGGTTGCTTAGGCCAGCTCGTCAGGAAACTTTTTCCAAATACTTTAGAAAAGCTAGAAATATTATACAAGTAAGACCATAAAGTGAATAAGAATTTTAAAACACTCTGGTCTTAAATGTAACAATATCAAAGCTTCAACAATTTTTAATTTTGTTTTTTTCTTTCTATCCTCTTACAACTACAATTTGTGTTGGAAAAAACCCAGCCAATTGTAGGGGAATGTAAGAAAGAAAAAATTGACGGTTTATTGTTGTGACTTTGTTGAAGCTTTGATATTGTTACATTTAAGACCAGAGTGTTTTAAAATTCTTATTCACTTTATGGTCTTACTTGTATAATATTTCTAGCTTTTCTAAAGTATTTGGAAAAAGTTTCCTGACGAGCTGGCCTAAGCAACCAGCGAAATGCGCATAGGAACTAGCTTTCCCACAACAATAAATTTCAGTGTTTTCATTTAAAAAAATTGGGATTATTAGCACATCATTAATAAATGAATTAATTAATAAAATATTTCATTCCCAAAAATAATTTTTGATAATAAATTTGCATGTGCCCGGCAAATAAAAAACTGAAATGGCAAGCTGCTTTATTTAAGCATCTTGTTTTTTTTAATTTTGTTTTTTTCTTTCTATCCTCTTACAACTACAATTTGTGTTGGAAAAAACCCAGCCAATTGTAGGGGAATGTAAGAAAGAAAAAATTGACGGTTTATTGTTGTGACTTTGTTGAAGCTTTGATATTGTTACATTTAAGACCAGAGTGTTTTAAAATTCTTATTCACTTTATGGTCTTACTTGTATAATATTTCTAGCTTTTCTAAAGTATTTGGAAAAAGTTTCCTGACGAGCTGGCCTAAGCAACCAGCGAAATGCGCATAGGAACTAGCTTTCCCACAACAATAAATTTCAGTGTTTTCATTTAAAAAAATTGGGATTATTAGCAAATCATTAATAAATGAATTAATTAATTAAATTTTTTTTATTTGTTACAATTATAAAGAAGCATTTTTAAAAGTTTCTTGCGAAGACTTTTACGTTAGAAATCGTGCGTGAATATGATATTTTAACCAACTACGTTCACGCAGTACCATTTTATATTGCAATCACACACACTCTCTTACGCGTAAATACTTAAAATAACCCACCATCATGCGTCACAAAAAGTTGTTTTTGTAAATTTCACGCAAATGTTAGCAAATTTCTTAACATTTTTTTTATAACAATTTTAATAGTTTTTCATAAGCTTTGATTAGGTGACAACTTTTAGTGTCCGACCGTAACCCCTTTTTCAGACCGAGCCCCAAGCCAAACTTTGGAAAATTTTACAAAGTTCGGCCGAACCCGAACCGAACCCGAAGTTTTTGTCCTTAATTCTGAACAATAATACTTTTTTTAATTTATTTAAAACAAAATAAAACGTCAGTATTTCGTATGCAAAATGAAAGGAACAATTGCACCTTAAGTCCTGGTACTCTGTTCAACATTTCACGTGAAATGCTGTCAAAACTCATATGAAAAAAATTTGTGCGTAATTTTTATGAAATTATGTTAATAGTTTTGTACTCTTTTTAATTTGTAAAAAAGGTACGAAATGTTTCCGGCAAAAATTTTTTACAACTGCGAAATAATATAACCAGCGTTTATATCACGTGGAATTTTAAGCAAATGAAAAAAGTTTAATTACTGATTTGTTTAGAAAATTCTAAATCGGGCTTATTAGCTTAAAATAAATATTAAATGCAAACGGAAAAACATAATTAACACAGTCGGTAATAGTTCTTTTATACATATTTACTTTCATTTTTATTTAATTTTTTATAAAAAAAAAAAAAATACTTTTGAGTAAAATACATGTGGGTTTTGTTTACATATGCAAAACAATGTCGCATACTTTGAAAGATTAAAAACGTCGAATTGTGCAAACTCGCGAGATAGGTAACATTGATACATGTCAAACTTTGCGTACGAAATAATAGATGTTGCTGAACATTTTTCACAAATTGGAACAGGGTACTAGGCTTAAAGGTCCAATTAGACGTGACATAAACATAATGCCATTGCCGTAGCCATGGCCATAGAAATTAAAATTCAATTGGTTTGTATTGCTATGGTTATGCCGTTATGTTCAGTCACCTATAATCAAATACAGTGTTGCCCATAAGGTTGGTTTAACAGCTGTTTTGTATGGTTATGGTTATGTCACGTCTCAATTTGAGCTTAAAGAGTTAAACAATTTTATATTTTAAGAATCAAAAAATAAAAAAAAAAAGTTCTGTAAAGTATTTTAATATAATAAGGGATTAAACGCAATTTTATTACTTTTATGCCTCGATTCTTCTTCGGTGTTCGGTAAAGTTCGGTTAAAATTTTGCCGAACACCGAACTCTGGCCAAACATAATTTTTTGCCGAACCCGAACGTTCGGTCGGACACTGATAACCTTGCTAATTTGAGGACTTTTTAAATTTCAATGTAAAATTAAAAAATATTTTTTTAAATATTTTATGAAATTCCTTTGATATTTTGATATCAGCGTTGTCCAGTGATATTTTTTATTTAAAATTTAATTGAAATAAATTAAATTTATTTAATTAAAATGTTAATTTCATTAACTGCTTCACATGTAATCTTTAAAAACTCACCTTTAACTTTGTGGAAAAAACACAAATATTTATTTTTTCATAATCTCTAAAAAATCACTTCATATTCATAAAAATATTGTCAATAAAAATGCAAATTTAAAATACACACACACACACTAACATATACATACAACAACTGCCATAGCAATAACAACAACTAAAATTAAACACAAAATAATTTCATATAAATATGCATAGAAATTTCACAACGCAATTGTGGTTTAAATAAAAAAAGGAGACAAAACATTTTTAAATTACTACGACGATGACGAGTAATAAAACATTGCATTAAAAAGTTGTTTACAGCAAAATCACACACACAAACACAAAACATTTCTTTACAAACACAAACGCATAAAATACATAAACACACTTATAGTTTGGCAAGCACACACACTTTATAATACATATTATAATATTCAAAACACTAAGTGTCACTTAAATATACTTAGAACCACCAATTACAACAACACCAGCAAGAATAATAAAAATAATAATAATAATTAAAACAATTACACACATGCACTTACACCACAACATATTCGCTGTGAGATTTTTTCTTACATTTAAAGCAGTGGTAGGCAACAAACGCTGCGTTTCAATTTTCAGCTGCATAGCAAATCGCTTTTTTTAATAGACCTATTCACAATCTTGTGAATTTGAGATAGCAAATTCATGTAATTGTTGAAATTTGTTTTAAAAATTGTAAATGGCCTCTTGGGTTCAGTTTGCAATGCTTGTTGCAAGACACCAAGTTCACAGCTGGTTCATAATTATATCACTGAGCGTCAGCTGTCGGTTTGCAATTAAGTGATCATACGGCGAGTATATATAAACTAATGGTTTTAAGTGTTGCATATTAGCAAAAGAGTAGCAAGTGCATTTCTGTATATTTTGTTGGAGAAGAGTAATAATAAATTTTACAATTTTGCAAATGTACGATGCAAGAACATTCCCACAAAATTATAAATAGGTCTAGTGTATTCTACAATGCAACCGTGTTGAATTTCGCAATGTTATATGTACTAAAGTGCACCGGGGATTTGTGCATTCTCCGAAGAAATCAGGTGCTGTCAATACGATAAAAATCCTAAATTGACAAATCCGAAAAGATCTGTATAATATATTGGGATCGCGGGTGACTGGTGCTACAGGGGTCAGTAGCCCCTAGTGGGACGACACTGACTGTTGTTGAGGCTCCCGCAAGTATACTTTTTGCGGGAAATGCTTGTCTTTGCGGTGCGTTTTATTTCGTTTTATTTCTCCAAAAACCCAGTCCTTGGCCTCAGGAACGGATCGTTACCAGTTATTGTTGCTTATAACAGACTCTGTTGGCATATCTCCAAAAGCAGCGGATTTCCAAAAGCTCCAGCTCCTAAACAAGGGGCGAGTCTATTACGTACCGGGTTATGACTTGAATTGCTACCTGTGTGTGCTGGTTGCTCTGAAACTGAGGGTCTGTTGGTAAACACATCGCTTGTTACCCATTGGTTAAAGCTCCATTTAGACCTGCGATCGGCAGCCTATACTATTACATATCAACTCAAAATATTTTAATTTTCACTTTATGCCAGAAATCGATGTACAGTTGTCATATCTACACTGTAAAAATCTTACATCATTTTCTCTAGTACTTTGTCAAAAAATGCAATTGTATTCCCCTTTGTCCGCTTTTCAATGTTGAAATTGAGAGTCAGACATTTTTCATATTCTCATTTAAACTTGCCTAATCCTTTTACAATCGCGAAATTTATAGACAGACAGAAATTATTCGTTTCCTTATTTCGTTCTTCTTCGCTTTTGACGGATATGAACATTTTACAGGCAGTGATACTAAACTGACATTGATGTAAGAAAACTGATATAAAGCAATAACAAAAAAATTGCAAACAGTTGAAAAGCGAAAAAACAAAAAATGTCTAGTACCGATAGTCATGTACTACACACTCTACCTCCTCAACCCCTTGACATCAAACTTCGTCTGTCTTCCTTTCCATTTCCACATTGTAAAAGGGGACTTTGTGATATAAGAGTACATATAAAAAGAAAACCGTTTTTTGTGTCTACTGAAAATTTACAAATTTTGAGTAACCCCCTTTAGAGGAAGCAGTGCGATATCTGTGTGCACACGGACGTAATAAAAGTGAAAAAAAAGAGGAAAGAGAAAACGCGGCGCCCTGAATTTGCCGATCGCAAGTATGACGGTCTAAAAAATTTACAGCTAAATCTGTCATTAGACATGGCCAAAAAATGATTTTAAAAAATGCTAAAAATAATGCTAAACTTTTTTAAAGATTTTTATTAAAAATATATTACCAGTATGAAGTTTAATTCGAAACTAAATACATTTTAGTGACTAATTTCTTAACGAAATTGAAATAAATGGTTATATTTAAGAAAATGTCTAGATTTTGGAAAAGCATCTGATACATATAAATATGTAGCACACAGGTAGTTGAGATTTAATTTTAAGCAAACATCTGATGTATGCAAAATTTAAACGATTTATTTCTATGATACTATACAAAATTTTTTAGTTCATTTTATTTATTATAGTTTAAGAAAAGTTGAAGCTTTAAAATAATTATTTTTTTCAGCAGTTTAGAGCAAAAAATTTGTTCAAATACTTTTTTATCTAAATACAAAGTGAAATTTCCTTGTACTTTTATATCGTAATATACAAAGGGCAAAAAATATTTACAATCAACATGTTAAGGGCATTTCTAATATTCCTTGAATATTCAATTTTTTTTTTAACAAGACAGGTCAGATGTTTCTTAACATAAGAATTATCCTTTTTCATACGAAATTTAATTTTATACGAAAAATATTTTTAGTCAAAATTTTTTATAATATATACAATTTTTTTTAACAGATAGAGTCTGTGAATTATTTCTTTTCATAAGCTACTTTATCATATTCAACATTTTAAAGTCATATAAAGTCATTCCTAAAAATTTAAGGAATAAAACTGTTACAAAAAAAGCTTTATAAAATTAGAGTTTGTTCCCGGTACGAGAAATCCCGGGATTTTCAGTTGTTTTCAGTTCCCGCTTTCCCGGGAATTTATTGCGGGATTCCCGGGAAATTTTAAAGAAAATTAATTTTTAAAACTTTAGTAAATTTATGTTAGACTTGTGTCTTTAGTTGTTTTATACAACTAAATTTCACCACAATATTGAAATTTTCTACAGTTTATGGCTTTTAAACTTATTTTGAGAATGGGCTTTATATTGGCCCTATGATAAATGATAGACCTATAATCACGAAATTTTATTTCTTGTCCCAGCAAACTGATGTGTAACTTTTATAACATTATTATAAAGCTTTGCGGTTAAGGGCGTAGGAAAGTGTTTTCCTAGATTGTGTTTTAAAGCGAGGTTCCCTACTTTTTTAAAGAAAAAACGAAACACAGAAAATTCAAATTTAATGGAGAATGTTCAATATCATTTGAAAGAACATTCTTTGGCATTTATTTTTTGAAGATTATGTCTATCAAATGTTGGCCGTTGCTACGTCGCAGATGATTCATCCGTTGAGTCCAATTTTCGATGACTCGTTCGAGCATTTCGACTGGTAACTGGCGAATGACACGCGTGAAGTTTTCCTCCAAGGCCTGAATCGAAGCGGGCTTGTCCGCATAAACTTTACATATCCCCACAGGAAAAAGTCTAACGGGAAAAAATCGACCGGCCCAAAACGTGAAATTATGTGCTCACCGAAGTGTTCTCTCAATAAATCCATTGATTGATGCGAAGTGGCGCCGTCAGCTGAAACTAAATGTCGCCGAGATCACGAGCTTCAATTTCAGGCCTCAAATAGTCGGTTATCATGGCACGATAACGGTCCCAGTTGCTGCAAACGGCGCCGAATCGACTCTCCACGGTCTTCGTGTACACTCTCAGCTACGACCGCCATATTTTCTTCCCAGCGTGCTGGACGTGTTCTATTCGGTCGAATATTATCCAATAATGAATGCTGGTTCTCAAAATTGGTGATGGTGTTGCGAATAGTACGCTCAGTAGGACGATTATGTTGACCATAAGTTTTGTGTACTCGTGTACACAAAAATCAAATCAGTTTAGTATGATTAGATTTTCAACATACTAAACTGACATGTACGAATTTTTCGCTATTACACGAGTATGAAGGCTTACCATTCTCACATTCCAAGTATGATTGTCTCATAGGCGCTATAGATCCACCATGAGATTAGGTCATATGGTAGGTGTTCATGTAAATCTTGTCCTCATCTTTCCCAAAGTGCACCAAAAAAATTATCAATGCGTACACGATAAGCAAAATGTGCTTTGTTAAACTTGATGATACATTTTTGACTTTGATTGAATAATGCTGAAGATGTTTTGAAACAGCCAAATATACTACTATAGATAGTTATGATTGTATGCGTAAATCAGCAGAATAATTGCTTTGAAGAAACACACCAACAGCAGAGCAGCACAAGTTAATAGTTTTGGAAATATTGTTAGAAACAAGAGCATTTTATTGAGTGCTTGTGCCGGCAAAGCGAAAGGAAGAAATGCAGAATGTGCCCATCACTGACTTAAACAAAATTAAAAGCATCAGCAAAAATGCAAAAGCGAAATTAAAAAATAGAAAATGAAAAAATTGAAGAAAAAATAATGTAAAAACGGCATTATATAAATTAAATTTACATTTTAACTAATACCATTACAAAAAAATGAACACAGATAGACATAATGGCTAACATGCAGACTTTCTTAAATATATTTACAGTGGCAAAGAAAATTGCTAAATAACTTTAAGGTTGGGAACAAAATAAAAGTCCCGTATTAAAGTTTATTTTTTTAAGCCCGATAAAACTTACAAAAGGGTCTGTTACGAACCGTTTGGTCTGGCGAGGCTTGCAACTAGCTATTTAGCATGAATTACCTCAGCTGCGTATTCGAACATTAAATAAATTAAACATAAAATTACAACACACTAATTTCACTACACTACTATGTAGGTCGCTGTTCTTAAAATCCCTTAAACCCATAATAATTTTTAAAAATGTCCGTTGAAAAAAAAAAAAAAAAAAAAAATTACAAGTGTTACTCAACCAAACTTCATTTGGATAGGATGGAACATAACCGCCCATAGCTCTCCTATGTGACATATTATGGAAAACCGCTTAAACACGGAAAAATCTTAAACATTTAAGTACCGAAGTGAATTTACAAAACGGCGTTAGGACACATATCCATAATCCTTAAGGGTCTTGAAGATGCTTGATGTCATGCTCGTGTACGTGTGCTTGTCGTAACATCTAAATAGGTTTGATTTTCGATCCAGAATCGTCGGTGTCACACATACTAATGAATTTTTTACTGATACTGCAAACATTTAGATCGTGTAGACCCTTTTTTAACTAAATTCCTATTAATTCATAGAAAAAAGTGTTTTTATAGGAACAAGATAAAAGGTGCTTTAACGAATAAGACAAATTTCGGAATAAATAACTCTTACAAAAAAAAAAAAAAAAAAAAAAAAAAAAAAATTAACAAAAATCAATTTAACAATTAAACTTATTATAAGTGTTGAAAAGCAAACCTCTTTTCGAATCTTCGAATATTCGAACATTATATCGAAAATTCGAACATCATACCAAACATTTTATGTTTTACACCAAAACTTACTTATTTTATTTTTTTAGGGTAATTATTAGCATATATTTATAATATTCTAATATTTTCCCCAATATCTAATCTCTGGAATTAACTTCTTGTTTTAAACTTCAATCAAAAGTTATTTTTGGGAAGACAAAATTTATTATTAATAAAATATCTCTATGACGTGTTAAATTCCCAATTTAAATTTTTGATAAAAACGCTGACATTTTTAGTTGAGGGAAAGCTGGTTTCTATGCGCATTTCGCTGGTAGCCTAGACCAGCTCGCCAGGAAACTTCTTCCAAAGACTTTAAAAAAGCTAAAAATATTATACAAATAAGACTATAAAGTAAAGAAGAATTTTAAACACTCAGATCTTACTTGTAACAATTTCAAAGCTTCAACAAAGAAACAACAATAAACAGTGAGTTTATCTTTTCTAACATTCTCCTTATTTTTATTTTTTAATGCAGATTTTAGGAAAAAAAATTTCAGCAAAAGTTAAATACTCGATGAAAATTAAATTAATAATACCTTAAACAATATTTAGAACGATTCTTAGCACTTAATTACGCATTGCTTTTGATATTATATAAAATTACTTTTGATTCCATTAGTCTTTGTTTAATATTCTTCTAAAACAGTTTTGTTTTACATTGTTAAAATAAAAAAAAAAATATTTTTTTTTATATTTTTTTTCAACTACACTGGGCACCAGATTGCTTTTACACAATTTCTGCAAACAAAAGAAAATAATAAAGATTTAGTATGTACAAGTTGTTTTGAAAAAAATAAAATATCTGTGAAACATACAAAATTATCTTTATTACTCGAACAACATAAAGTTAAGGAACATCTATTTAATTACAGGAATGGTAAATAAAGAAAATTAAAAATTTAATATGATTTTCTTTATTATTCAAAGTGCATTAAATAAAAAATTTATAGAAAATATTTTTTTGTTTGTGATTTAAACCCGGTAGGGTGACGTCCAGTTGGAGGAATGAACTTTTTCAGTATAGTTCGGTTCGTGGAGGTATCACTAGGTGCTGTTGTTATTCAAATTAATAAAAAGCAGTGGAGATTAGATAGCTTCTAATCAAGGGGTGGGTGCTTATTTTTTGGTGGATTATACATTAAAGTTGCTAACTGTGTGTGCAATTTATCCTTCACTAGCACAGGGGCATTTGGTAAGTGCTTAATATTAACCATGTGGTTGAGATTTATCGTGAAGTTAAGTCGCAGGACAGGTATTCATGTAAATCAAAATTACAGTTGTTCAATGTGAACATAATGACAACCTTGATGTCCCAGAAGCTCAAAGTCCACAACAAAAATTGGTTTTTTCCAATTTACATGCACACTGAACGTACAGTTTAAAGAATTTCAAAAAACTTTTAGATTTTTCTAACGCTACTGTTTAAAACAGTGACACATGAACACTATAATATTCTTATGTGTATTCGGTGTGGTTTTGTTTACATTTCAACAAAGAGAATCGAACTAGTTGCCATTAAGATATTGTTGAGTAAGATCTCGCTACGCAACTGTTCTTAAATTTCTCAACATTTTAACTTAAGTTTGGAGCTTTATCCTACTTCTGGCAACACTCGCACAAACGATAAAACGAAATCACCATTATTTTATCCTTTTCGGTGTTATTGCAACATTTTCGTTTTGATGAAATTCATATTAAAACTGGGATTCTGAAATAAGTCAGACGTTAGAAAACTAAAAACCCGTACTATAAAGAAATAATTTTATATAAAAAATTTAAAAAGATACTCCTTTTTTGAATAAATTATTATTAGTTTCCCACCGATTAATCGGCTTCGGTATCAGCCAAAAATTGCTAATCGCCCAGCAATCGGTGTTTGGCATTGATTTGGCCGATTTTTGCCGAAGGCCGAACTTTGTTATACCATTATATGCAAATGTTATAAAACCATGCAAAAATAATCAACTAAAACTTTTTTCCAAAATTCGGTTGTGGCTAAAAATATTGTTTCTGAAAAAGATAAACAAGCAAGTGTCGAGCCGATATTAAAATAAAACGATGTTGTGCTGTTGAGTGTTCTGTATCGACTGCCAGCCTGTTGCTGTGTCTTCTTTATTTATATATTCGAATTAACTTTACTTACTAAACTTAAATAATCTTAACTTAACGAAACAATGTATGTTTTGTAGTGTGCAGGGATGGCACTATACCTCCCTTTTATTGAAAAACGAAATGGTTATACCATAAGAGTATTAAACAATAAATAATTTTTTTTTTCTTTTTATATATAATACCAGTTTACATTTTAATAATACAAAATTTAAATTTTTTTTTTTTTTTTTTTTTTTTTTTTTTACAATTTTCTAATTCTGTTTTTGTGTACTTTTTTTTTTTTATTAGTTATAATGTAAGGATAATTAAAAAAAGACTGATATAAAACTAATTTTGTATGAAAATTTGTTTTATTAAGATGTATAAAAAATGTAAGAATGTTATGAATAGAGCAGTTAAATTTAAAGATTTGTAAATTCTGAGTTTACATTTTTCGAATTCTGTTTTTATGAACAGTTTTTTCTTTTTTCGTTATTTTGTTGTAGATTGTAACATTAGTGTCATTTGTGTTTTTTATAATATATGGACCTTCATAGATATTTTTGTGTTTTTCATAGGGTTCTTTTTGTAGTAATACAATATCGTTAATTTTTAATGTTATCGGTTTACTAAATTTGTCATAATAATTTTTGTTTCTGTTTTTGTGTTTTTCGATTAATTGTTTTGCAAGTAGATTAGTTTCTTGTAATCTGTATTTAATTTCTTTGCTATAATCATCTAAATTGTAAATTGGATCTAGATTGGCACTAAATTCGTTTGGTAAAACAGCAATTCTACCAAAAACTAGTTCAAATGGTGTAAATTTGTTGTAAAAAACTGCGTTAGAAGTTGTATTGTGATAAAAAGTAAAATATTTAAGGTAAGTATCCCATGTGTCATGTGTTCTTTTATATATGATCGTACGTATTCATTAAAAACACGATGGTTACGTTCGACAGTTCCGACTGTTTGGTGATGATATCCGGTTGAAAAATTTATTGTAATTTTCAAAAGTTTGCACAGTTCAGTAAAAATTTCGTTCTGAATTCTGTTCCCAAGTCCGATTTTATAGTGTTCATCCGTCCGTAAACTAAAATAAAATTTTCGGTAATTGCATGGGCAACTGTTTGTGCGGTTTTATCGGGTATTGGTATTGTTACCAAATATTTGGATAAATCACAAATTAGGGTTAATGCGTACTTATTTCCATATGTGGATTGGGGTAGTGGTCCTATTGTATCTAAAACTATCACATCAAAAGCTTTTGTTGGAGTAGGTGTGAGAACTAATTTTTCAATATTTTTAGGTTTAACTTTATTCAAAACACATGGGCAAGCTTTAACAAATTTTGCTATATCTTTAGTCATTCTTTTCCAGTAAAATTTTGTTCGAATTTTTGCGTATAGCTTTTTCTGTCCACAGTGTCCGCCTAAAAGGGGATCATTGTGATATATCTGCATTAGTTTTTGTTTTTTATCATTTTCGGTTATAATCTCGATCGGATCAGTTAAAATAATTTCCAAAGTCTTCAATATCTTATTTCCGCGATTTTTTAATTCCTGTATCTTAAAAATTGTAAAACTTAAATCATCTTTTGGCCATTCTATACTATGAATATTATGATTGTTGGCAGTAATTTGCAGCCTCGAAAGCAATTGATCTAAATCAGTCGTTTCGTTAACTAACGTAAATTCTAGTGATAGTAATTTCTTAAATTTTCTGTATATATTTAAATGAAAGATTCTGAATACTTCGCATCTAGGTGGTATTATGCACGTATAATTTCCTGTTCCATGTAGTAATGGTAATTTCGCAGCCTTATTTCTAATATTAATTGTTATTGTGAAATCTTCATAATTTATTTTGCACTTATTATCCTTAAGAAAATCTTTTCCTAGAATTCCATTTGATGGAATGTTAAAATCATCTTTTACGATGTGAAAAATTTGTGGAATGAGTTGATTTGATATTATTAAGTTTGTACAAATTGTTCCTAGTGTAAATATGGGATCTGTAGTAATACCTGTGATACTAATTATTTCATTTTCATTCAAAATTGTATTAGGGCTCAGACAAGAGATTTTTATTAAGGATATATCAGCTTGAGTATCAACGAGAAATGTGCAGCATTGGCTTGTGTCAATGCAATTTAGTTTGATAAAATCAGAATAATTAAGGTTCAGGGTGTAAATTGATTTATTAAGTAGTTTTATTGCTCTTGACCGGTCTCCCCCAACGACGATTGCTGAGGGACTTCTGCGTTTAAAGTCCTAACTGAAGTTCTTTGATTTGTATTTTGAGTCAATTGGTTTCTATTATTGCCACGATAGTTGTTTGAAAAATGGTTATTGTTATGAAAATTGCGATTATTTCCTCTGGAATGAGAGTTACCACGAAAATTCGTATCAATGCATAAAAATTACTGTTCTGTCATCAAAGCATACAACATTTGTAGTGTGAATATTAATCAATATGTAGAACATATCGGTCCTTTATTGCAAAGTAGCATAGCTCAAAAAAAAGAAAAAAAAAAAAATTAACTTGGAAAATGCGATTAAAGATTTCAAAATTTAACTTTATGTACTGGATTAATAAAATATATTTTGCTATAACTTCGGTTCAGTTTGATATTATTGTTTTTATACACCCACAATATTCTGTAAAATTAAATTAATTGAAATTGTAATATAAAATAAATGAATATTCAGTTAAAAACCGGTCTACTTATTTTTAATTTATTTTTAACGAAAAGTTCATTTAATTTTTACTGTCAAAAATTCAACTGCGAATTCCTTAAAAACAAATGAATTTTCAGTTATTTTATGGAACTCAGTAATTTTATTTAATACAGATTTTACTCGAATTTCTCCTGTCCGCTTGTTATTCTAATGAGAGAGAGAGAGAGAGAGAGAGAGAGAGAGAGAGAGAGAGAGAGAGAGAGAGAGAGAGAGAGAGAGAGAGAGAGAGAGAGAGAGAGAGAGAGAATATTTATTTTTATTTACTTACCCTGTTATACATGTTTGTTTTACTTTTCTTGTACTGACCAGGGTTGTCAGATTGATTTTGAACTTTTCCGCCAAAATCAATGTCAAAAATCGCCAAAATCGCCAAAGCATTTATTTTTTAGTTTTTGACAATAATATATGTATTTTTAGAATAATTAAAAATATTTTTTTATAAATCCCAAAAAAAAAATTTCTTCCGTATCGCTAAAATCCGCCATAAATTCAAAAAAAGTCGCCAAGATATATTTTGTTTAATTTTATTTAGAACAAAGTAAAAAATAATTAGTAAGCACAAAATGCAATGTTTAAAATATTTTATATTTTTGCGGTAAGTATTAAACAAATATTGGATATACAATGCATTTGTATGTAGTTGCAGTTCTATGATATATCTAAAACGCTATATACTTCACCGAGAAGACTCCCTTTTTGTGTTCTTTTTTTGGAATACATTGTGAAGGAACAAAAGAAATGCAACATGTACTGTTTATATTCAACTTATAACTCGTTAAAACGTGTCGAAAACTTCATATCGCTGTCTACTTCGAAGGCGAATTTTAGTGGTATTCATTATTTCAACACAGGCATTACTAGTTGTAATAACCAGAACAGTCAATGCAAGTTCCTTTAAATGGTACGTAGGTGCCGTATCCTTGTAGCTATAAATTGTTGGCCTAAACTGATTTAAATTAGATTGAATATCATCATTAAAATTCTCTTTTAACAAACGGTATTTTTCCATTGTGTTTCATTAACATCCAAAGGTACGTTAGGATACATAAAAATTTTTAAAATATCTTTAACAACAACGAATTTTATCAGTGATAATTTGTCATATTTTATAATGGAAAAATGTACATAAACTTTAATAATATCAATTTTTTAAAGAATTCTACTTATTATTTCCTTCAAGAGCACATTTACATGTAAAAAAAATTTCTCGATGATTTTCATTATCTTCATCAGCCAATTCAATATAATTTAGTTTTAAATACTTGTCATACATATGAATGCATCCAATTTCATACATTGAAATACTAGAATAAAAAAAATTTAATATTTTCCTATTGAATTTAACAAATTTCAAAACAAAATCATGGCTCATCAAAAATAGCCAACAAAATCGCCAACTATTTTATAAATCGCCAAAAAATCGCCATGTCGCCAAATCGAAAATTAGGTCGCCAAACAAGTTTGAAAATCGCCACGTTTGGCGAGAAATCGCCACATCTGACAGCCCTGGTACTGACCACTTTTGTTTACAGAAGAACCAGCAGCATGCCCGATATGGTATTCGCAATTATTTTACCTTAAAAATTTGATGTATTTAACTAAATAATTTAAAAAAAATAGAATATGGGAATTTTCTGCACAAAACAAGCAAATCGTTTTTTACTTTTATAAATAGATAACTGAAAATTTATTTTTTGGTAGTTAAATTATATAAAATAACTGAAAGTTCATTTGTTTTTACGAAATTTGTAGGGTTTTTTTTGATAGTTAAATTATATAAAATAACTGAAAATTCATTTGTTTTTACCGAATTTGTGGTTAATATTTTATGGAATTCGCGGTTGAATTTTTGACAGTAAAAATTAAATTAACTTTTCGTTAAAATAAAATGCAAAATAAGTAGATCGGTTTTTAAGTAAATTTACAGTTGTTTTAAATTCCATTTTCATTTAATTTTACATACAGAATACTTTTACTTAATCAACTGACAATATTAAATGTAACCGAAAATCTGTATTAATGTGCACTTTGTTTTTTTTTTTAATAAATGTTAGAATCAGTTAAACATAAATTTGCTTGGAATTTTAAATATTTATTTATTTAAAAATGACTAAACGGAATACTTCTTGAATAGCCTACAGTCCGTTACTGTAAGTGTAGATATAGAGAAGATATTAAGGAACAATTTTCTTAAGTAAATAAAAAATTTTGATTTTTTGAGATATTACTGCGCTGCAATTAAGGTGCTATATGTACACAGAAAAAAGTTTTTTTATCAATTAAAAAAAAATAAAATGGTTTAAAAAGTATTCAAATTTAATTAATGTGATAATTGAATCAATTACTTTTCTAGTTGAAAGAAAATTGAAAATTCAATTTTGATTTATTTGAGTTGTTTTGAAATAAATTTTTAATTAAAATATTAATTAAATAACAAAAAATCTTAATTGACTTTTTTCGTTTAAAATAAAATAATTTAAACTTGTAGAATTTTTATTGGGAATTGCCAATATTTAATTAAATAAATTAACAAATTGTTTGAAATGACAAAGTGTTTTGATCATTTAAAAATATCATTTGTTGAAAACAAAAATTTTAAAATTTTTAAATTTTTAGTAATCAATATAATCATTTTGGTAATTGGTGCAAAATCAACAACTTTTTTGCTTGATATGAATTTGTTATAAATTTGGTAATTAAAGAAAATTTTGAATTTTTTCTGTGAAGTTTTGTTATGTGCTGTAGAGGAATAATCATGTTTTGATTCAAACCACAAGACTAATCTTGTCTTGCTGAAACTAATTAGGTACCAGAAGTCCTTTTTTGAATAGAAATAACATGCCGATTCCAATTAGCCGAGTCAAAACTAGATTATTCCATTTCAAATTTTGGTTTTATTCAAAATATATTATTGCTAATTTTTTGAATACTGTACAAAGCAATGACTTAGTTTGTCGTCTATAATATTTTTACAAAAGTTCGGGTTAAATACATAGTTGCATTTCTAAAAAACTTTTTATTCAAATTGTGCAAAACCACAAAAAGTGGAATAGTCAAGTTTTGAAAAGAACCTCCTCAATTAACGTTTAAAGGGGCCTTTACACTATCACATAATTTCTTACGTATTTTAAGAAAAATACAACCCTGTCATGGTAAGTTGTTATTGTTTTTTTTTTTAACTAGATTAAGGAAGCATTTTCGTCTTAATATTTAATACTTGTAATATCAAAGTGTAACAATGCCTTAAACAAGCAGTTGTAGTAATAGTTAATTATAACTGAACTTGGTGAAGTTGGCCGTAAATCAAAAATTAGTTTTTTTTTTGGTTTGATTATTTTTTTTGCATAACTAAACTTAAAATATTGAAGTAAATTTGTTATATTTTAAAAAAAAATTTATTTGACATATTTGGCAAAAAATGCGTTAATTTATCGTTTTTTCTTTAATTTACTAGGAAGAAATTATTCAAATAAAATCATTTTTGTCATATTGAACACATTTTTGTCAACTAAACAAAATCAACAAAAAGTATGTAGAATTGAGGAAAGGTTATAGTTTACAAATACTTTATTCAATTCAATTAAAAGTTTTTGATAAGAATTAAATATTTAAAAAAAATTGTTACATTAAAGGAAAATATTTAACTTGACCAAATTTTCTATTTAAAGTTGCGTTGATTTGATAACAAGTTTGTCAAATTACTTTTTGTGAAAAAAATTATTGAAACTAAAAAAATTCTTTCACATTTAAGTGTTCAAACAGAACTGAGTGTTTAACTTCAGGGAAACATCCTAAAGCCCACAATTAAAACGTTGGCAGTTACTTCAAATTCTCTCTCATATTATTGTTTTAATTTTTTATTTTTTTTTCTGTTTACAAAATGTATGAAATTTAATGAAAGTATGGTAGCATTGTTGGGAGAATAATTGTCTATATGTGAGAGCATTAGAAAAAATGTTCTCACAATAAAATTGATTTTATTTCACGACCGCCTTCTCTAGCAAAATTTTATGTCAAATTGTATGGAAAAAGTGGTATCGACGCAGTTCTGTTTGAACGTTAAGCCTTTTTTTCTTCACAGAAAAAATTATTAAATTTCTCCAATCACCAAATTTATTCCAAATTCATAATATCAAGCAAACAAGTTGTTACCAAAATGATTATATTGATTACTAAAAATTTAAAATTTTGAAAAAATATTTTCAATAAATCATATTTTTTATTTGTATTAAAAAAGTGATCAAAAAACTTTGCCATTTCAAACAATGTGTTAATTTATTTAAATAAATATTTACAATTCCCAACCACAATTCTACATGTTTAAATTATTTTATTTTAAACGAAAAAAGTCAATTAAGATTTTTTGTTATTTAATTAAAATTTTAATTGAAATTTTATTTCAAAACAACTAAAATGTTAATTAAATAAATATTAAATTTTTAATTTTCTTTCAACTAAAAAAATAATTGATTCAATTATCACATTGATTAAATTTAAATACTTTTTAAACAATTTTTTTAATTGATAAAACACTTTTTTCTGTGTTTGCTTTCTATAAAAATATTTTCTAAAATTTCAATTAATCTATTAATAATTTTTTTTTTAATTCAACTACAAATTTTACAATTTTTTTTATTTCCATTTACATAAAATCACCATTCTTGTCTATTGATCGATATAAAACTTAATTCATAAATTTTTATGCTGGTTTAACTTTGAACGGTTCGCCTCCACGTTGTTTTTGGTCTTTCTTGTAGTCGAATTCCTTGTAAGTTCCTCTCAATATCAGATTTCATTGTAGGATTTTCTCAGCATGTGATCTAATCTTGTCAGTTTTCGACGTCTTATAGTTAAGGCCACCATATTCCTGAGTTGTTTTGTTAGTAACAGTTTAAAGCTTGTGTCTTTTTTAGTGATGACAAGCCATCATTCTTAATCGTACAGAAAGACAGATTTAACGAATGCGTTATATAAATGATCATACGTTGTATAGCTGGTGAAAGGCACTTCTGGAATTGGTTATTTGGCTCTCCACATCTGCTGCCAAGTCTCTGCGTACACAATTTTTGACGTTTTCAATGGGTGTATTTTTGCTGTTAAAGATGAGGAGTTTTGTTGTGTCTATAGCTTAGATCTTAAGGCATCGTTACTTTTAAGTAAACGTATACGTTTCGGATCAGCTGTTCCGTTTTCCTTGCCCTAAAAAGGTACTCTTACGTAAGCGTGACGATCCGTTGCAAATTAACCTGATAAAATTAAAATTTTTCTGTTGAGAAAACGAAAATATCGTCGACGTTAATCACTTTTTTTTATATTTTTATATACCAGCAATTAAAGTCGACCGCAACGTTTACGTTTCCGCAACATTTACGTTTTTGTAACAATGCCTTTAGTTCTGCTTATTTTTACGCACACACCTAATTTTGCAGCTGTTGAGATGAGTTTGTTGCTTTTGTCTTGCCTGTATTCTTTCCAGTATGCGAATAACACAATATCGTTGGCTAAGTCAAGGTCTCAAAACAATTGGGTAATTTTCCAAATTATAGATTTCTTAAGGCCCGTTATTTTACGGACTACAACGTCTAGCATAACGGCGAACGCTTTCGGGAGTATGTAGGGATACATTTAAAGGATCAGGTGCAGTCAATACCTGGAACGAGAAAGTCTGCTTCAAGGGCTAATTTTTGACCACTTCCGGGGAAGTTTGGCCTGCTGGCAGATTTTCCTAGGTGTTGTTGCTATTCAACAGATACTGCTACCATACTGAGTTATATACTCAAATTGCTACCTGTGTGTACAGGTTACTCTCACATACAGGAGCTGTTGAAAAACGCATTATTTTTCACGCAGTGATTAAGACTACCATGAGATTAGGCCTACCGGCAGGTGCCCATTTCAAGCTTTTCCAGATCTGTAGTGGCCAGTAATTAAAATATGCTAAACTATACAGCCCTGCTTAACTCCGTTCAGAGTATAAATAGGTTTACACGTCCTTGCGCTTGATTCCTGGTTTTTAGTTCTTTTGAAAGAAATTATCGAGTTGATAAGTGCAGATTTGTTAAAAAATATCTTTTTTCGTTAAAAATCAACCAAATTCTTCACTGATATAACTTTCCAGATTTTATTCAACTTTTACACTTAACTATTCAGAGATATTCAAATATGATTTCATCGTTTCAATAAGAACATGTTTTAAACATTTTATTTAAATTCCTTTTACAATGTTTGGAGGCTCATGGCCAATATAATGAATTATTGCTTGTTTTGATGTTTTTCTCTTTACAATATGTCCTCATAACAGGTTTCCATGTTTGGGCAAGAATGTTTGTGTTTTTTGACTGTGATATGACCAAGTGAGTCAGCCAAGGAGAACAATCTTTTGTATCCGTGTGCTTGTGTGTTTTAAACTGTGTGAGTATAATTGTGTCCGTGTTTATGGGAAAACATTATTGAACAACAATCCTAATGACTTTGTGGTTCATTTCCTCCCATCATGATTGTTCGATGTCAAACTGTTTTCTCTTATGGTTTTATTTTTTTTTTTACCACTACATTTATAGAAAACAAAATAACCAGAGATTCTTGGACAGAGTGGGTGTGTGAAAAAGAGAAGGATAATATTTGCGTGTAAGTGCAAGAACGTGCTTGTAAATAAAAAACATATAAAACAGAAAATACAAATATAACAATGACATTATGGACATTTTCTGGGTAGTTAAAGGCTTTTACTTGGTAAACAGCAACAGTGACATACTGGCACGCACAAACATACACAAGTAGTTTTCTAGGTATTTAGACATAATTATACATATAGCCGAAGTTATATTCAGTTACAGTTTTCGATTAAAATTATAAACGAGTGCAGTTTTTAAAAATTGTTAAAAAATTGTATAGATATTTAAAAATTGTTTATTTTTATTTTTGGATTTTATTTTATATTTATCTGAACTGGTAAAAACCCAACCCACCGGGTTTTTTCATGTCGTTTCTTTTTGGGTTTTATTAGGGTTTTTGGTTTTTTGTGTAGTGATCTTATAATTGGTTTAAGCAATGTTGTCAACTCAGCCCTTTTCATTGATGTAGCCGGAAATTCTTCAATATTTTTTATGGCATCCTCAGAAAACGCATGGATGGTTAAAAGAAAGGCGAGGTCTTATCTAAAATCTATATATATTTGGGTATACATTTAATTGGACTTTTGATTTAATCGGTTAATCGCTCGATTCATTAACCGGTGTTTTGGTTTAATCGTTTAATTTTGTAATTGATCGGTTAACCGATTAATAAAGTTTTTTTTTTATAAATTAAGTAATTTCCATACATAACAAGTTAGAGTGCTATATTCGGCTGTGCCGAATCTTTGATACACTCCACCGACAGGAGTGGGCTCTATATGATAAATACATACATATTATTAACTAATCTTTACAAAAACGGACGTCAGCATTAAAATTAGTTGCGGTTTAGACTTGAATTCACTTATTGACCGACAATAAGAAAATTTTATGCATTTCTTGTTAGAACTTTGAACTGGCTTGAGTAAAATATTATGATTCGTAAAAGTTTTAGCCAAACAAAAGTGATTTTTAGGAGGTTAATTTGTATTGGACCTATGGTAAATGAATGGTTCAATCATCCCAAAATTCTGATGACGGATTTGTGGTATTACAAAAAATTAATTAGAATCAATTTCAATACAGCAGTGTAAATTGTTTTAGCGGTAACATTAAATTTCACAAATTTGCATGATATTTTTTTTATGGCCATATGAATTTAAGTAAGAAATTTTACCGCAATAAATATATCTGTGATGGTTTTAGGCGAGTTTAATTATTTTCCCAAAGTGGGCTTTGTTTGGTTTTAGGCGCAATAAACTGTTTTCCGAGAGTAGGGTTTATATGGGGCCTGGGGTAAATTATGAACCGATCTTCAAAAAATTTTACAGTGTGATTTCTGGTCCTGGACGGACAGACAGACGGACATGGTTAAATCGACTTAGAATTACCCAAGGAGCCAGATTATATGAGTATATACTTTAGGGGGTATTAGATGTATAATAAAAAAAGTTTCACACGGAATGACAAACATAGTATACCCTCATTCGCCACCAGTGGTGGTGGAGGGTATAACAAGTAAATGTGCTTTATTCGGCTGTGCCAAATCTTATACACCCTTTAACATAGTACCGAGAACTTCTCATACCAAAGAGAAGAAAATCCTTGTCGGCTATGCAGAGATGCTTTAGTTAGCGAAGAAAATCCTTTTGGCCGCCACTATGGTATAACGTACATTGGCTTCGCTGACTAAAGCTTCATTAAATAGCCGGCCTTCTGCCGGTCGCAAGGATTTTTGCTTTATGGTATAACGAAGACTAGCTTCGCTAACTAAAGCTTCTCTTAGTAGCCGGCCCTCGGCCGGGCAAAACCATTTTCTCTTCTATGGTATAAAGCGCATAAATTATTTATTATTTGGAGTTTATTTAAAAAAAAGCAATAAAATAACAATAACATAACAATTCTTCAACTAACACGAGCAAACAAAAAAAAAAAAATAATTCATGAATATGTAATACATATTTTTTAATTAATACATAAATATTATGTAGTAATTAAAAAATAAACAGTTTGATAATTTTATTAGTTATTTCAACAGCTTAAGGAGACCTTTAAAATAATCTTTTAGAAAAATGCTTAGGATTTTTTTATGTAGACGATTTTTTTATTTAGTTTCGATAAATCTTGACTTGGGAAAAATTCTTTCACTTATCGTTGATGTTGGGGAAATCGAACGCAATCCATAATACAGAATATCTAATTTCTCAATCCTTTTCCTGGATTTCTCTAAACGTATAAAATCTTCCATTACGTCATTAGAGTCCTGTTTTAAATGTTTAACTCTTCTAATTGTTTCGGTTAATTCTGTTAAAAGATTGATATGCGAAAATATAAGAAGAAACAAATAACTAAACACAGACATACATATGGGAGACTTTCTTTTTGTAACGTAACGCCAGAAGAAATTTAAATCGTTTATCAAAAATTGTTTATGTATTATTAACTTTTTTATATGCTGTATAAAGCGCAACTAGCTCTACATTAAGTTACAAAAGGTATAACTTTTGAACAACATGGTCCTGAAATACAAGCTTATTTGCTTTCTGGCGTTACATAACAAAAAGTAGACTTTACGCTGGAAATTCCCATATGTGCCTTAAACGAGCAACGATTTTTTAAATTTGATATCTTGGAAAATAACTGCCGTATTCATTAAAAATAAAATAGATTTCAAATGTATTTTAAAACTAAATTTCCATACAAACTTTCCTTAAAATTGATTTCATATCCAATTTAGTTTTTTATGAATACGGCAGTTAGTCTTTATAAGTCGAAAGCTTATTAAACAAGGGTTTATATAAAAAGTCTTGCTCAATTCGCAGACTTATGCAGTTTTGTAATGCAAGTCAAAATTCACTTTTGTTTTTTGTTACGTCACGGCGGCGCATATTTTTGCTTATATCTTCAAATCCTTAGGGTTGATTTTTGTAAATTTTTTTCTGAATATAGTGCTGCTTTATTACTTTGTTAATAAATAAAAAAAACTTTTTAAAAATTTGACTTCTTCATTTAATTTTTTTACATTTCGTCGTACAAATTATCACGTCACGTCACAATGGAAATGCCCATATAAAAAGTACGCGAAACGAAAAGCTGTTGATAGCAAAGACCTATTTAAAATGAAGATCCCTTCTTTGTTTGTATGAAAAAATATTTTCTTAACGCAATACCTTTGGCATATGAGACGAAACAAATAATTAAAAACACAAAAAAATATCGGATTATAGTACAAACAATTAAAAATGTTGTAACGTCGGCGAATCGGTTAATCGACTGAAATTAACCGGCTTACTCCTTAATCGAAAATAGCCAATTTTAAATTAACCGATCAATTAATTGGGTAGTTGTTAATTGGTTAACCGATTAACGGTTAACCGAATAAATACCCTAATATATATGCCTTAGCTGCCAAGTGATGTACAATGGCACTTTGAATTTTTGTGCACAAATAAGATCAGAACATTTAAATGAATTTGACAATGACATTCATGGCAAATTTAAAAGTGTTGTTCTATTTACCTTTGATTTCATAAATATCATTTATTTTCATTAACGACGTAGTAATAAGATTTAATCAATTTATTTTTTACACTTGCGTTAGGCGTCTTGAAAGACATAAATATTTTACATTTGATTGATTTTTTTACACGTCAAATATGTACAACTTTACGCTTTCCATTTCTCCTTTCCATTTTTTCCTTTTTTGCAATAAATAAAATCTGAACTGAATCCCTTAATATTTATTAAAAAAAAGAAGTGCTTATCAAATCAAATGAACAACAATGGCGGAAAATAATTTAATTATTGAAAAATGTAAACAATTTTAGCAGCAAACTTTTACGATTTGTTCACTTCAGTCATCTAGCGGTTAAATATAAAATAACCGTAGAAATCGTCTTGGATTTGAAAAATCATTTAAAATCTGAGCCGCCAGAGTGGCCCCTGATTTAAAATATCTTCTTATGTACGTGTTTGTACCACTGTTTTTATAAATTTGTGTAATTATTTTCATGTAATTTTCTATGTATATGTTTTATGTTTTGAAAAATTAAGAATTTTCGAATCAAATTTAGTATTTTACAAATTTTGAATTAATCCTCTTATTTAAGCTTGAGGTTTTTTTTTTTTTTTTTTTTTTTTTTTTTATAAAATTCATTGAATCCAATATTTCGGCACTCCGTTGTGTGCTTTCTTTAGGGAATTTTTTATTAAAAATTTTTAATTTTTTGTCAAATATTCAAGAAAAAATCCCTGAAGAAGGCAAAATGTTGGATTCAATAAATTAAATATTAAAAAAAAAAAAAAAGAAATAAGACCTCAAGCTTAAATAAGAGGATTAAATAAAAATTGTTGAAGGTCGAATAAGAGTCAATTTATATTTTACAAATCATATTCCGCATTTTTTAAATCAAATTCGGCACTTTAAAAATCTTTTGTGAATCCATTTCAATTAAAAACACTTGATTTTAATTTTTAAATGTCGAATTTGACTTTGAAAAAGGTAAATTTGTTTTTTAACAACCTGAATTTGATTTGGAAAAGACCGAATTTGATGCTAAAAATTATATATGTATAACGTATACTATTTATATTTAAATTAAAAAATGGAGAAAAGCCCACTTACTAACGTTAAATCTCTGTATGCACAAATGGGCATATAAATACATTGTATGAATTTTATAATCATTTATTTTATTTTTCTGTAAAAGAGAATTAAATATGATACCATCTTTGTTTAAATGAATATTAAGAAAAAAAAACCCACTTGGAGTTTTTTAAGCAAAATACTCATTAAAACCCAGGTGGAGTTTTTACCCAGTGGGCAGCCAACCCTGATATTTAGCTATTCCACTGCTTATAAATGGTTTAAGTTTTGTTTTTCTTGAATTAAAAAAAAAAAAAAACAAAAAATAACTTTCTCGCCTGACCTCTTTCTTAATAGATTTTTGTTTTTGGCTTTGTGGAAAAGTTTGGCTTAAATTGTAATTCAATCATAGAGATAATGCTCATTTCATGTCGCGTTGTCAGACTTGTTGTATTTGTTTCGGTTCGTTTTATATATATTTTTTTCATTTATCAATGGCAAACGGTTTAAGCCAAGTGTTATAGCCCATCATGTTACTTTTCCAAAAAAACAAATTCCCAAGTAAAATTTTTTCTTCTTTCCATTGAAATATAACAAAAAAGAAAAAAAAAATAGTCTAATCTTGTCAAATTGGAAAAAAGAAAAATTCGTTTGTTAGAAGCCACAAATGACATTTTTCCAACAAAAAATTCATTAAATACAAAAAAATTCAAATTACATACATAAAAGAAAATTTATTTAACATCTTTTAGCAATTTCAATTTATATGATTGGAAGTTAAAGTTAAAATATTAGGAAAACTCTTACTGTCGTATTCATAAAAATTAATTTAGATTTCAAGCGAAGTTTTATATGAAATTTTTCATACAAGTTTTCCCTGAAATAGATTTTAAAACCAATTAGAAATTTAATTTAATTGCTTGTCTTAACAATTATCTCTTAAAATTTTATTAAATACTCATTAGATTTTAACATTTGTGTCTTGTTTAAAAACTTTTCATTACGTTTTTATATTGGAGCGTATACTTGTTATTAATTATTTAATTACAATATTAATCATACGACACCATCAAACTTCTGCAATTAAATTTTATATGTTCAACAGTGTTACCAGAAATTCCCTAAAGGCTTATAAAGTTTTTCTATACTTTAATCCCTACAAATTTTGTACAAAAATTCATTTAAAATATTAATTTCACAGAAAAAATTAAAAAATTTCTCTAATCACCAAATTTATACCAAATTCATAATATCAAACAAACAAGTGGTTGATTTTGCACTTATTACAAAAATGATTATATTGATTACTAAAAATTGTAAAATTGTGAATATGTTTTTTTTTTTCAATAAATTATATTTTTAATTTTAATTCAAAAAATTATCAAAAAACTTTGCCATTTCAAACAATTTGTTAATTTATTTAATTAAATATTGACAATTTCCAACAACAATTCTACAATTTTAAATTTTTCTATTGTAAGCGAAAATATGAATTCAAATTTTTAGTTATTTAATCAATATTTTAATTAAAAATGTATTCCAAAACACCTTTAATATTAATTAAATCAAAATTATATTTTTAATTTCCTTTTAACTAAAAAAATAGTTGATTCAATTATCACATTAATTAAATTGAAATACTTTTTAAACCATTTTCTTAATTGATAAAAAAACATTTTTCTGTGTGAATCATTTATTTCGAAAAGGGCTCAGCTCCAAAAAAACGAAGTGTTCGGGAGACACAAAAAACTGAATATCCCTTAAACCAATTGACTTTTTGAAAAACAGTTTTTTCCTAAAATTATAAACCTCTTTTTATTTTTGAAGAAGAAAATGGTGATTACGGTTTCCGGTGAAGAGCCCTATTCCAAAATTATTTTTGAATTTCGCGGTTTTAGTAACAATTAATTATTCAAACAGACATATTCAAATAATCTCTTACGCTTAAATATATTTTTGCATGTTAAGAAAAGATTTGCCTCTTTGAGGATTCATTTAAGATCTTGAAAATTTCAATAGAAGTAAACGAAGTTTTCAATGAAAGCTTTATATTATAAAGGAACCATAAGAACATTTCAGGACATTTTTATCAGTTTATTTAGATTACAAATTACATACATTAAACAAACGAAAATTTTTGATCAAGATAAACATATGAATTAGAAATCTTCTTCTACATCTGACTGTGAATACATGTCGGTTGGCCACTACAGAATGTCTTCATAAAAATTTTGATAATCGGCCATCTGGACACCATTATCCACCGAACAGCTGCATTCACACATTTTCAGAATGAGGCTAAACAAATATGGTGATATTATTTGAATTTTTCTCCTGAAACGGTGTTCACTATTAAGATTTTTTCTTTAATGGCAAAATCAAAAAGAAATTTTTATACGAAATTATCCACTTAGTCAAAATTTACCTCTCACTGTAAAAATTTTAAATGCAAGTTTTTTCAATTGCTAACTAAAATAAACATATTAAATATTCTAAATAAAAGATTTTGTTTGTTGTGCCTAATCCCCTTTTTAGAATAATTTATAAAAATACTGAAATTTATTGTTGGATGATAAGCTGTTTAAGACTTTTTGAGTGTATGTAGGTAATTCTCTTTCCCTCTGTAGTATTGTTTATTTAGGAGAACGTTTCCTGATGATCTGGCCTAAGCAACCAGTGAAATGCGCATAGGAACAGCTTATCCTCCAACAATAAATTTCAGTATTTTTATCAATTATTAAAAAAAGGGAATTAAGCACAACAAACAAAATCTCTTAATAAATAATTGTATTCCCAAAAACAACTTTGATAATAAATATTCTTAATAAATATGAAGATTATCCCTTTTTGAAATTCATTTTAAAAAGGCCACCTGTTTTTCACCGCTATGAAAGGGATATTTAACCTTTTATGGTCACAGTATAATCGGTCTGTATGTATTCCTCTAAAAACAGCAAAAAACTTAATTTCCAAAAATTATTACTTGAGCCCCTTTCGAATTAAATAATTCAATTAAAAAAAAGAAATTTTAAAACTTTCAAAATTTTTTTTCGAAAAACAAAAAAAAAAATAAAAACTTTTTTGTCAAACACAAAAACATGTTGAAAAATTATTAAAAATAATACACCAGATCCGTTTTTATATCCAATTTTTTTTAAAAGATTAACTTCTGACTATTGACAGCCCAGCCAGCCGTCGTTAATGGCGGTGAGTGTTAAACGGCAAAGATTTCTGAAGATATAGTGTGGTTTGTTATCGATACATGTCAAATCAACCTGTCCGTGGGTTCAATTCCAGCTTCACTCAAGAATGAAAATCTCAATAAATTTTAATTAATTTCATGTTGTTAATTCCTTTCTTCATTAAAAATAATGTAATAAAATTTAAATTTGATAAACTAAGGCCTGATTAAAATATAAAAGTTTGGATTAAAAACCATAAACAGTTCAATAAAATAACCACAATACTAATTATTGTTAAACAGCTAAGGCACAAGCTCTATGTTTATATTTGTCCTTCAAATTGTGCTGAAAAGGTCAACGAAAAAGGGAAGACAAAAAAGATAAAAAGTATGAAAAGTAAGAAATAAAGGAAAAAACATGTTAATCAATTGAAAAAAGATAATCATTCACAACAAAAAATTTCGATCCACCAAGTAAAATAAAATTTGCTTTAATGATTGATGTTTGACTATTGACTGCCAGCCGTCGTTAATGGCGGTGGGTGTTAAGCGGCAAAGATTTCATAATAGATAGTGTTGTTACTATAAAAACATATTAAATCAACCTGTCGGTGGGCTCAATTCGTCATGTTTTTAATTTTTTCTCTGATAAGAGCAGCACCACAATGGAGTTTGATTACATGCTTAACCAACTTTATTTTCAACCGAACAAAAGTTATCGGGTTCTCGCTAAGACAATAATTTGAAAACAGCTGATTATAATTTAAATAAGCAAATTTGGTTTTTGTTTATCAGCCGCCATAATTTTTCATGTCATGTTGTAAATAAATCGCTTTAAAATTACGTGCAACAACGTCAGATTTAAATTTTTGTGAAATTTTTAAAGCAGTGGCATGCGTAAAAAGTTTGAAAGCAAAAATTAATAGTGTGGCTGCAGCGTAATGGGCAGAGGTGGTCGCCATGGGATAAACTAATATTCTGTATATTTTATTGTTCCAAATTGATAGTTTTTATTCAAAAAAAATTTAAATGAATTAATTTTGTTATTGAGTTTTCATGTGTTTTAAATTAAAAAAAGCTTTTAGATATTTTTTCCATAAATTTTAACGTTTTTGGTCAACAAGTTCTGGCAAAACTATCCCAAACATAATTACACAACATTCTGAGCTTTGCTGAGCATTGGGTATCCCTTTAAAAGGACTTTAAAGTTGCACTTTTGTATGTTAAAATGGATATGAACTTTAGTGCTCAAAACTAACACTTTTTTTTTATCAAAAATTTTGCTTTGATTTAAAAAAAAAAAATTTTTATTTTCCTCCAGCTTAAATTAAACAAATAACTATACCGACAAAAAATATTGGTCTTAGAATTATCTTTTAGTATACCGATGGATTCGTTATCACTCTTTGAATCGATCTTACGATGTCTGCCCAACTGGCTGTATATATAAACATTGTGTGCAAAATACAGACCGCAATTTTAGAGATAATATTTGGTACATAGGTTCTAATTGTGACAAGGGCTAAGCCTATTGAAATGGCCAGAATCGGTCCGTAACTTTCAATAGACCCCATACAAGCTTGTTTCCGGAATAAAGTCCTTGTGCCTATGAACCATCTTATAATGTTGGTATTGATTTGACCTTAGCTCCCATACAAATACAACTACCGAAAATTGCTTTTTAACCATAACTTTCTTTTAAATGTTGGTATTGACATGGAATTTGGCGACAATAACAATAACTTTACGATAGCGACAATGTTTTGAAAAAATTCTATGCTGGTAGGGAATGATAGAAAACAGCATTGCGATATTCACTGATAGCCAAGCGGCCATTAAGGCACTCTCTTCCTGGAAATTGTCCTCGAAGTTGGTGGCGGAATGCCGGGGAAGGCTACAGGAGCTCGGCTCAAGAGACAGAGTGACACTTTGTTGGGTGCCGGGACACTCAGGGGTCCCAGGTAACGATGGGGCTGATGAGCTGGCTAGGGCTGGAGCAAATGCCCAAATGGTGGGCCCCGAGCCCTTTTGTGGGTTAAGCTGGGCCACTACCCAGTCCCTATTGGGGGAATGGGCTCTCAGCGAGCACAGAAAATACTGGGTATCGCTACCGGGAATGCGTCAGGCGAAGGAATTTATATTTCCCGCGAGTACATTGGAGACAAGGGGTCTTAACCCCTTATCTTATTTGACGGGCCACCATACGGTCAAGCACCACCCGTTTCGGATGGGCCTGGCAGAGGACCAGGAATGTAGACTATGCTGTGAAGAGGACGAGACCACAAGGCACCTACTGTGTGACTGCCCGGCGCTAGCGTGGGCCAGAAGGAGACACTTGGGGCACGGTACGATGGGCGCGTCCCGAGTCGGTGCAATACCGGCAAAAGACCTTCTTGGGTTTCTCTGGGAGGCAGAGGGGGTCTTGTGGCCAACTAAAGGGGGGTGGTTACAATAGACCTGGTTGGTCGCGGTACCGTCTCCGTTGGGAGAAATATACCCGCTCTCTCTGGAAAAAAAAATGCTGGTAGGTCCTAAATTAACCATAGCCCCATATAAACACCCTTCCTTAAATCACCTAAAAACCAACAAATCTCATATAGATGCTGAATCGAAATAATATTCGTCACAAAGAACTTTTATATAAACCTTAACCTGAAAGCATAATATGTTGTTCTGGCGGGTGAAAATTGCTGCTGCAGGAATATATTAAACTCACAAAGTTAGATTTTTTTCTCGGATTTTTCTTTGCATTTTTCTAGTAATGAAATTCTTATGCAGTAAAAAAAGTTTATGTAGTTATGTTTTTCGTACACCTGGCAACACTTATTCAAAATAACATTTCTTCGTGTGTTAACAGTTTTATATAGTTTGTAAGATTGTTAGTACCAACAATTAATAAAACAATTATATTCACCCCTATTATGTGAGTCGTTGTCGTTGTGAGACGTCGACATTAATTTTTATTTGTTGTCACATCAAGTTGACGACTACATCACTTCGACGTTAATTTGGTACTTTATAAGAAAGTTGTGTCGATTCGACAAGTTATGGAAAATCTGACAAAAAAAATCCCATCTCCATTTTTTTTCCTATTATTTCTGTTCTTCATCATTAAAGTTAATTTTTTAACGCTATTTATGCTATTTCCCGACATTTTGTTTTTTTTTAACCTATTAAGCGATTTCAAATTAATTTTGGAGTTTGTTTCCGATTTTGAATTTTTTCTCTAATATTTGGGATTCTTTATAGCTTTAACGATTATTAGTAAATATAAGACTTTGCTATCATGCCGCTGTTAGCAAATTTTTGCGAATTTCCGCTAGTTTTGCAATTTTTACCGAATTTTTAAAATTCCTTATAGTTTTAGGGACTTTTAATTAATTTTAAGACTTGTTTGAAATATTAAAAATTTTCGCGAATTTTCAATCTTGCGTAGTTTTGGTGCTCTTTGAGGCAATCGTCCTAAGTTAAAACTGTTCGCGAATTTTCGTTATTTTAGCAATTTTTCCTAATTTTAGCGTTTAATTTACTATTAAAATTTGTGCCCATTACTTCTTTTAAATTTGCATTTTTTTATATTAACGTACTTTATAAATATGATTACATTCAACCTAAAATTTCTTTTACTTTCATTTGAGTCGTCGCAAAATTTCCTGTCGACTTAAAAGCGCTCTAGAAAATATCAAGTGACTGTCAATAGTAATCGATTATTGTCAATAACGACTCAGAAAATACAATAACTGATCCGATGACGTCGACTCATGTCGACTTTCATAATAGGGGTGATTGTATCCAAGAGGATTTTAATATTGAAGATTACTAGTTATGTCATGTTACGAGGGTAAATTTTTTAAAAGTGTTAC
The DNA here is from genome assembly GCA_943735925.1 of Pollenia amentaria. Classification (NCBI taxonomy): domain Eukaryota; kingdom Metazoa; phylum Arthropoda; class Insecta; order Diptera; family Polleniidae; genus Pollenia; species Pollenia amentaria. Next base: position 200,270,160 of record OX031009.1, on the reverse strand, counting down.
CCCCGTTTTCACATTTTACCGACAGCTAAATGTAGGATTTTATCAGCCGTATAAATAGTGTTTATTTTTTACAATTTAATAAAATCTTAATAAAATTAATATAATTAAAAAAAAAAAATATAATTCATTCTAAGTAAAGATTGGGTTTTACTCTTCTTTTCAGGTAATTACTTTAATATTTTGCTCAAATGGTACTGGCTCTATCTAGTAAGTATGTAAAAATATTTGTTATCATCAACTTCTCCGCAGAGGTTTTTTTTTTACTAAATACTACCCAACATATGCAAATAAGTATTTTTTTTACTTCTAATAATTTAAACAACAAACTTTTCCCAATTTATTTATAAAAATCTATTCTTTGATTAAGCCATACTTTTTAAATACAGCTTTCTTTATTTCTTTCAAGTTGTTGGTGTTGTTGTTATGAATACCACAAAAATAAGCTTTTATTTTGGTATTTATTTATTTATGTGTGTGGGTTTTTACATATTTTTGGCATCTTAAAAGTTTATTTACCAAATTTTGTTATGCCACCAGCATTTCTGATGAAAATTAAAACATTTATTTTTTATTAAAAACCTTTAAATCCTTTTTTTTTTGCTAAACATTTTTCTAACAGTATGCGACTGGCAGTTGAACTGACTGCTAGGGGTTGTAAACAACAGTGTGCATATTTTGTTTCTATACCGTAAAGTATGCTATTTTTTATGTTTTGTTTTGGTACAGAAATATTAATCATTCGCTAAGATGGTCTTAAAAGAACAGGAAGATTGTAAGAATATTACACGTATGTACGTACCATTTGTAATAAAGGAAAGTGTTTTTAAAATATCTTTTTTTTTTTGAAAAATCACCTTGTTTTCAATATTTTTGCAAGTAAAGTTTTTGTTAGAAATGTTAATTACATAATAAAATTTTATAAGACTACCATTCAAAACCAACAATTTATTCTGAAAATACACCGTTTTTAGGATAAGAAACTTTTTACAAATGCACATAATCACAAAGAGCGTATTAACTTAAAATTTTATTTTTATCACTTTTTCGAAAAAATCCCGCTGTAAAAATATCGTGCCTTCAATGTTAAATTAAAAATTGTTTAGCTTCTACTGAAAGTTTTTAAAATTTGAGTTAATACCCTCTTGTTTGAAAACGAACTTTTTTTTTTTTTTTTTTTTGAGAAAATATAAATTTTGAGTAATAATGCGCTTTTTTGTAAAAACGCACTTTTTTAAAAAAGGCACTTTTTAATAAAAATACATTATTTTGTAAAAAGGTACTTTTTAATTTAAAGTTACGCCTTAAACAAAGGTACTTCCTTGCAAAAAGGTACTTTTTGTAAATTTGTTATTTGTTTACAAGCTTCAAAAAAATCAATAAAAGGTGCTTTGTTGCTAAAATTGTCGTTTAAAAAAATACATTTACAAAATTTCTTTTAAACAGTTTTACATAATTTTACAATTAGTAAAATTAAAATTAAAAACACAATTACCTTTTTTCACAAAAAGCACATTCCTTTTGGTTCTATTTTTATAAAAATAGAACCTTTTTCTTAAAAAAAAATTACAAATTTTCAAAAAGTTCCTTTTCAACAGGAATAAGTTTTCATTAAAAAGTAACTGTTTACAAAATAATGCCTTTTTATGAGATAGTGCCTTCTTACAAAAAGAGCTTCTTTACAAAAAAGTACCTTTTTTTAAAAACTTTTATAGAAAAACTACTTTTTTTTAAAACTACATTATCCCACTAAAAAAGGCACCGTTTTAAAAAACAGTAATTTTAAAGCCAAAAGTACTTTGTTGATTTTTTTTTAAAGAAAAATACTTTTTCAAAATTTTTCAACAGAAAACATTTACCTCCAGGCCAACAATGTCGACAAGAACAATTCTTTCTCATATTTATATTTAACACAATAATAAAAAACTAAAATTTGTTTTTGTCTTCACTACAAATATTCGAAAGAATTGTTCTTGTCGGCATTGTGGGCCAGGCAGTTAGCAAAGTATATTTTTGGATATATTATAATTTTTTTTTTAAACCATTACACATTATTTTACAAAAAAATACCTCTATAAAAGTAGAGACTTTTTTCAAAAAGGTACATATGTATTTACAAAAAAGTTCTTTTTTGAAAAGAAATAGCATTTAGTTAAAATATTACCCTTTTCATTCGAAAGTACCTTTTAACAAAAAAGAACCTTTTAATAAAAAATAACATTTTTTTTACAAAACTTCCTTATCACAAAAAAGTACCGTGTTAATCTCAAAAAAGGTTCGCCTTTGAAAAAGTGTCTCCTTAAAGAAAACCTATTTTAATTTATTTTCAAAAAGTACCTGCACAGAAAAAATTAAAAATTGTCTCTTATCACCAAATTTATACTAAATTCATAATATCAAGCAAACAAGTTGTTGATTTTGCACCTATTACCAAAATGATTATATTGATTACTAAAAATTGTAAAATAATGAATATTTTTTGTTTTCAATAAATGATATTTTTAATTTAAATTAAAAACTTGACCAAAAAACTTTGCTATTTCAAACAATGTGTTAATTTATTTAATTAAATATTGACAATTCACAACAACAATTCTACAAGTTTAAATTATTTTATTTTCAACGAAATAATCAATTAATATTTTTTGATATTTAATTAATATTTTTATTAAAAATTTATTTAAAAACATTTTAAATATTAATTTAATCAAAATTAAATTTTTAATTTTCTTTCAAATAAAAAAAAAACAATATATTCAATTATAACATTAATTAATTTTAAATGCTTTTTAAACCCCTTTTTTTTTTTTTTTTTTGATAAACAACTTTTTTCTGTGTGATATGTACAAGAATGAATAAACGACATTGTGCCTTATTTCACTTTTATTTCATTAGATGTACATAATTGTTTCCTTTCACACGTTTCTTCTTTGAAATCATAAAAATTAAATTTTTCGACTTTTAATTTTGATTGATTCCATTTAACAAAACAAAAATCAGCAAAAAAATTATAAATAACGGTTAATAAAATACATAAAAAAAATAATTTATCATGAAATGTTTTGGTAACAGAAAAAACGATTTACAACGTCAATAAATTAAAAAAAAGAACATTAATATTTCTGTGTAGCTGGATGTAAAATCTCTTTACAAAATCCCTGCTGGGTTGTATACATGTATGCACAATATAATTGTTAGTTCCTGTGTGTGTGTTTTATACACACGTCTTTAGAATTAAACCATTTGACGTACAAACAAACTCAATTTGCAACAAATTTACCCGAAAATTGCTTTATTCGATTGTTTCTGATTACAGAAAAAAAAGAAGAAGAAAAAGTATACAAATTATAAAAGTATATGCATATTGTTGTTTCAACGTTTTATTAGAGAAGAAAAAATCAAAATACAATGCGAGCAACGCTCATTTTAAAAATACAAAGCCTACTATGCTAAACGAATATAAAGTTAAAGAGTAATGTGAAAAATGTGCAGAGTTGTATTTTAGGGAAATACTCCAACACGCCCCCTCAAATCTGCATATCTTTCGATATAAAATCATACATAAAATTATATATATACTGACAAACAATTCATTTCAATCCTAAACATTCCACAAATTTTACGTGTTTTGCCTTAGATAAATTCTTAGTAAATATGTCTGATGTCATACAATTTGTTGAGATATAACGAATTTCAATCTGGTTGGATCTGACGACCTCCCGTACATGTTGATACTTAACATCTATGTGTTTACATCTTCCATGTAGAACAGGATTCTTTGCTAAATGTTGAGCTCCAAGATTGTCGCCATAAATTATCATTGGACTGTCATCGGGATAACATTTTATTTCAGTTAATAGTCGCTTTAAATATACTGCTTCTTTCGCAGCTGTTGACAAAGCCACAAACTCAGCTTCTGTGCTACTGAGTGCTATGTTCGACTGTTTCTTACTTTCCCAGCTGAATGCGCAACCTGCTAGGAAGAATGAAAAACCAGTATACGATTTTCTATCCTCTGAGCAACTGGCCCAATCTGCATCGACAAAACCTTCTGGAAGCTTACCAGTTTTGGAATATTGTAACTTCAAATCTTTTGTAGCAGACAAGTAACGTAGTACATGTTTCACAGCTTGTTCATGTTCACTATGCGGATCCTGATTTCTCTGAGCAAGTTTACAAACGGAATGCAGAATATCCGGTCTAGTACTTATTGCCAAATACATTAATGTTCCAACTATGGATTGGTACCAATTTTGGTCCACACGTTCACATTCATCATTCCCATAGGAAATTTGAAAACCTGGGTCAAGTGGAGTAGAGGCTGGTCTGCAGTTCTCCATTTGATATTGCCGTAGGAGATTAGTAATATACTGTTTGTGACCCACACCAATCTTACCAGTACCTCCATTACGATCAATTTCCATACCAAGGAAATGCTTCACTGGTCCGTTATCTACCACCTTGAATCTTCTAGAAATCAATTCCTTTATTGCATTTACGTCTTCAATATCCGAACAGGCAATCAGTATGTCATCGACATATACCGCAATTAGGTTGAATTTACCATCTTGGTGCATGCTGTATAAGCAGGGTTCACTTTCGCAAGGCTTAAAACCAATATCACGGATTGCACGATCTAATGTCGTATTCCAGGCTCGACCAGACTGTTTAAGTCCATAGATAGCCTTTTTCAAACGTAAAACTTGATTTGGGTTATTTTCATCCACAAATCCGTCGGGTTGTCTCATATACACCTCCTCATTCAATTCACTATTCAAATATGCAGTTGAAACATCAACATGATGTAAGTAAAGTTCGTTTTCAGCGGCTAATGCAAACATCATACGTATGGTCGAATAACGAACGACTGGTGAAAACGTCTCACTGTAGTTAACACCAAACTCCTGACTACACCCCTTAGCAACTAGGCGAGCCTTAAAGCGTTCAATATTGCCCATTTCATCCTTCTTAAGGTTGAATACCCATTTACTACCAATTGCCTTTTTACCATTGGGTAGATCAACTAATGACCACGTTTCGTTTTGTTTCAGGGCAGAATATTCAATTTTCATTGCATTTTTCCACTTACCAGACTGATCGCCACTAATTGCATCCTGGAATGATTGTGGTATAGGAACACCATCATCGCCATCTGCAAAGTGGAGTGTGTTATGAACCTTCTTAGGGCGGCCAACTTTACCTGAACGAATCAGTTTTGGTCTACCACGACCTCTGGCTTTACTACCACTGGGCTGTGGATCATCATCTTCACGTTGAGTACTTTGTGTAACATCACCTTCGGATTCAAAACCATGAAAACCATATTCAGAGCTAGATTCATACTGTGCATCATCATCACTCTGAAGTTCGATTGCAGTTTCCCCATTGGAGTTTAATACATTATCATCAGAGTTGGAATCGTCGTTTGTAAAACTGTAAAAATCTACAGCATCTGTTACATCTGTATTCTGAAAAATGTTCTCGCAGAATATGACGTCTCTTTTTTCAACAACTCGCTTTAGCTCGTCATCATACAATCTATACGCCTTTGCAGTTAAGGAATAACCAACAAATATATATTCCTTGCCCTTTGCTGAGAATTTTCTTGATTGGGTCTTATCGAGTGCCACTGCAGGTGAACCAAAAATACGAAAATGACCAACATTTGGCTTCCTACCGCACAAGATCTCATATGGAGTCTTGTCCTTCAAAACTTTCGTAATAGATCGATTTCTAATATAAACGGCTGTATGAACAGCTTCAGACCACAATGCATCATCAACACCTGCATAAACCATCATACTACGTGCCATCTCCACTATTGTTCTATTGGCTCGCTCAGCAATACCATTCTGCTGTGGAGTGTATGGAACAGTCAACTGCCTTTGTACGCCATTATCTTCTAAAAATTTGTTAAATTGAGTATTAACATACTCTCTGCCGTTGTCACTTCTAATGGCCTTGATTTTACGTTCATGCTGATTTTCTACCATTGCCTTAAATAGTTTGAACTTTTCAAAAACCTCACCTTTGTTTTTCATAAAATATACAAATATTCCTCGTGAATGGTCATCAATAAATGTAACGAAGTAACGTGAACCTCCAATTGATGGTGTGTTCATTGGTCCACAGACGTCCGTATGGATTAAATCCAACATATTATCAGCTCTTTTTTGACTAGCAGGCGAAAAAGGTTGCGAAGTGATTTTAGATTTCATACATGTCTTACAAGCAATGTCATTTGGCACTGTTCTCATTTCAAGACCGTTTACAGCATTTTTGCATACCAAATCGCTTAATCCTCTAAAATTGAGGTGTCCGTACCGGTTGTGCCAACGTACAGCATCAACATTTGATAAAAACAAATTCAAGTGTGGTTGTTCTGAAAATATAAACAAATTTAATTTCTTCTTTGCTGTTAAAATAACTTCACCGTTTTCATCTTCAATATTCGCCGTGTCATTTTTAAATTTTACGATAAAACCATTTTCTATTGCCTTGACCACCGACATAAAGTTTCCAACCATTGCAGGTACATAGAGAACGTCGCGCAAAATAATTTCATCATGTTCTGTCTTGATTTTTACGTCTCCTTTACCTTCAGCCTCAATGAATTTGTCGCACGCTAACATGATTTTCTCTTTCCCTTTTACGAATGTTGAAAATAATTCACGTTTGCAACACATATGTGCTGTAGCGCCGCTGTCAACGCACCAAGAATTGCGATCAAAACTATTTTTGTTGCAGGCTGCAAGCATAGCGAACGAACGATGCTGCTCTTTCTTTTCCCCTTCATTTTTTGTCGCACTCTTACAATTTTTTGCGAAATGGCCACGCTTACCGCAGTTGTAGCATTTGAATTTATGGCCGTTACCATTGTTGTTGTTGTTGTCGTTGACTTTTTTATTTCTACTGTTGCATGCTGCATGATTGTTGTAACCTTTGTTGTTGTTGTTGCATTTATATGCCCGTGCCACAAAAGCCTGTTGATGTACTACAGCTTCTTCACCATTTTCATTTTGTTGTGTTCTACGATTATCTTCCTCAATTAATTTTAACTTGAGTACGTTGAGGGTGGGTAAACTGTCTCGAGTTTCCATTGCTATGACAAAATTTTCGAACTCCTTAGGAAGACTCGACAACAAAATTATTACCAATAACTCCTCACCCAGCACAATTTCAACCTCAGCCAGTTTGTCCGACGTTTCAGTGAATGAATTAAGGTATTCCGTCATAGTTGTGGTATCAGACATTCGAAGACTAAGTAGTTTCTTATAAAGACTCACTTTACGTAGAGGACCACTTGGTTTATAAATACTGGCAAGTTTTTCCAATGCCTCTAAGGATTTCTTACAGCTTTTCACATAATTTAATTGCGATGGCTTCACTGATAACGTAATTGCCGCAAGGGCCTTCTCATCCTTTTGCACCCATTTAGCTGCTTCTGCCCCTTCTGCTGGTTGAACCGTCGCTCCACTTACAATGGACCACAATTCGGAGTGCACCAAAATGCATCTCATCTGCACAGACCATGTGTCGTAATTGTCGGCATCTAATTTGTCTATTTGGTACATTGACGAACTCATCATCTTATTTGATTTATATTTTACTATTCGCGACGCACGCTTAAATTTACTTTTTATTTAAAAAAAAACTTCTCTAGATTATTCTATCTTTTCCGCTGGTCCCATAACCTGTTGTTTCAACGTTTTATTAGAGAAGAAAAAATCAAAATACAATGCGAGCAACGCTCATTTTAAAAATACAAAGCCTACTATGCTAAACGAATATAAAGTTAAAGAGTAATGTGAAAAATGTGCAGAGTTGTATTTTAGGGAAATACTCCAACACATATAAAAATTTAACCTGGTGTCAATTAAAAATGTTGCTTCACAATTTACACACACACACCAATAAACACATATTCATACATTTTATTCTGGTACTGAAATTTGTTAATGACCTTTATACAGGAAATTATAGTCTTGTTTAAGAATTTGTTCTTAAAATGTCTGTTAGCAGTGTGACTAGATTAGATATGTTTGTAGCTAAACCTGATTTTTATTACAAAGTTATTCACAATATAAAATTTAATTTGATAGCGCAACATGTCTGTACCGAATCTTACACACACTTTACCATTGTATGTTTATGCTTAAAGCAATAATTATTTTGGAGATTTGGACATCAATTGTGTAAAACATTATATATGTTCGTTTATCAAATCGGTCCATTCTTTAGTTGTGTTGGCTTGCAAATATCAAGAAGAGTGAAAGTTATTTGACTGGTCATATGACTGGCATTGTTGATGGAAATGGCATCCTCTGAACCTATGAATTTTGTAGTAAATAAACCATATATCTGAACGGAGAGTAAACGGTTCAGATAGAACTAAGTATTCAGTATCAGTCCCAATTTAACCATTAAGTGGCTAGATATTATGGTATTCATTTAATCGGGCTCTTGCTTTAATCGGTTAATCGCTCGATTAATAAGCCGAGGTTTTGGTTTAATCGGTTAATTTTGTTATTGATCCGGCAGAAGTCCGGTATGGCATTGTACCATTTAATCGTAAAAGCCCTAACAGAACAATGACCCGTCAAGAACCCTATAACTGTCCTGAGAACACTCCTATCCAATCCCAGCAGAACCTTGGTTGCCTATGCGTCCAATCCAGGCCAAAGTGCCCAAGACACCCTACAATCCGTTCTGTCTCTCCAGGATCGGTTAACGTCATTACGGAATCTTTCCCGTATCACCTCATAGTAGTGACATAGAGCGGGCTTTACCACCCACCCCTATTATTAAGTCCAGACACGAACCCTCTATCGCGAGTTCGTCCGCCACCTCATTGCCATCCACCTTGCAGTGTCCGGGTACCCAACACACCCTTAATGTGAATACCTACATGAGTTCCCTCACAGCATCCATACATCGAGCGACCAAGCACGATCGCACCGTATAATTTGTCAATGCCCTAAGCGCTGCATGACTATCGACGTAAATTGTCAACTCAGATCCACCCACGATGTGATTCAGTATCACCTCCGTCGAGCTCCAAATAGCTAGGATCTCAGATTGGAAAACACTGCACTTATCCGCGAGTCTGAATGAACTTTTTACGTCTGTGTCCGCAATATAAACGCCGGCACCAGTTCCGGTTTCCATCTTACATCCATCCGTAACTACTGCCCACCGCTCAAACAGACCAAAAGTTATATAAGTTAGTATAACGTTTTAAAAAAATTATTAACTTTTAAAAATTTATGTTTGTAGTAATATAAACTAAAGTTTTAGAGAAAATAACTTTTAATTTCTCTTAATAAATTATCCAAGCTAAAAAAATAACTTTTTTATATAAATTCGTAAGCGTTAAAAAATATATATTTCTATTAAAAACGCCGGTCTCCCAGACCAAATATTGCTGTGTGCGCACACATGTCTTGCTTTCATACTCTTTGAATCCGCTCTAAATTGAAGCTTATTACCCCCCAGGTCTACACCAAAAATAAATATCTCAGCAATTTGGCAATAACGTCGGCAGAGTAACAGAGCAATATTTCTCAGCTCAGCTCAGCTTATGTTAAAGGCATGGGAAAACATATTTATGTTAACTCATAATTTGAAAAAATTCTACCTTTATTTTTGCAGTGTAAAAAGTGCATTTATATACATTTTTTTCTTACTCGATCTTTATTATTAAAATGTATATTAATTTTTCCAAGCTTAAGGCCATCTTTATATTTTTTCAAAAATATTTTTTTTTGGTTAAAATAAAATTGATATTTTTATACAAAAACAAGTTAGAGTGCTGTGCCGAATCTTTGATACCCTCCACCGATAGGAGTGAGCTCTATATGATAAATACTTATATATTATGCTTCATAACAACGAAGTTCAGCATTAAAATTGGTTGCGGCTTGGACTTATATTAAGTTATTGACCGACAATAAGAAAGTTTTATGCGTTTTTTGAATATCATGATTTGTAACAGTTTTAGCCGAACTAAAATGATTTTTTGGAGGGTAATTTGTATTGGACCCATGGTAAATTATAGACGAATCATCCCAAAATTCTGAAGACTGATTTCTGGTATTACAAAAAATTAGTTAGAATAAATTTCAAAACAGCAGTGTAATTAGTTTTAGTGTTAGCAGTGAATTTCACAAAATTGCATGATATTTTTTCTGGCCATATGTATCTAATAGGCTTTTGCTTACTTAAACACATTCTCTTTTTTTCGTTTATTTGTTTTATTATAAGCATGGTAAGAAGTAAGCAAAATAAAAACCAGCACATGCACATGTTTGGAGTTAAGACAAGAAGTTCTTAAACCATTTACTAAAATACTTAAGTATTTTTGTAAGTTTTGTTTTGTTTTTATGAAATTTCGCTTTTGTTTAATTTTAAAGACACTTATCACGTATGGCACATATTTATGTATTTTTAATAATTTAACTTACTTGATCCTTTTCCATTATTATTTTTAATTTAAATCAAAGTTTCTTATATTTCAACTTCTGAACTACAAAAAAACAAAATATAAATAGAGGTTAAACAAAGTAATAGTTTTTATTTTAAAAATTAGTAATAATCTGCAAATAAGACAAATTTAAAAGCAATAACCATTGCTTGCATTTATTACTTAAAATACCCATTTAGTAATATAAGAATCTTGCAAAATACTTACAGAACATTAGCAAACAAAATGTTTACTTTGACTTATTTATAGTGAGTAAGAATAAGTAAATACAAGAACTCTGAGCGTATAAAGAGAATAATTTTTTTCTTTGTGTTTTTTTGTTTTAAATTTATTTGCTTTGATTTACTTTTGTACTTAACTTTACTCTGAGAATTTTTAAAAAGGCAAATGTTTTTGAATTTAAATGTACTTAGTGCAAAAGCCTAGTATCTAAGCAAAAAGAAATTTTATCGCAATATCTTTATCTGTTATGGTTTTGGGCGAATTTAATTATTTTCCCAAAGTGGGCTTTATTTGGCTTTAGGCGAAAAAAACTGTTTTCCGAGAGTAGGGTTTATATGGGGCCTAGGGTAAATTATGGACCGATCTTCCAAAATATGACACTGCGATTTCTAGTCTTATAAAACTGTGATATACCAAATTTTATTATGATAACATGATTAATTACGGTTTTAGGCGTACTAAACTCTTTTCCGGGAGTAGGGTTTATATGGGGCCTAGAGTAAATTATGGACCGATTTTCACGAAGTTTTACAGTGCGATTTGTAGTCACATAAAACTGCGATGTACCAAATTTTATTAGGTAGCATTATGCAAGTATTACGATTTTTGGCTACTAAACTCTTTTCCGGGAGTAGGGTTAATATGGGGCCTGAATAATTATGGACCGATGCGCACGAGATTTTGCAGTGTTATTTCCCGTCCTATATTTTTCATTATAATAGCGTTATTGATACGGCGTACTAAACTCTTTTCCGGGAGTAGGGTTTATATGGGGTCTAGGGTTAGTTATGGACCGATCTTTACGAAACTCAGCAGTGTGATTTCTCGTCCTACAAAACTGTACCGTACCGAATTTAAGTATGATAGCATTATTTATTACGGTTTTAGGCGTATTAAGCGGTTTTCCGGGAGTAGGGTTTATATGGGGCCTAGTGTAAATTATGGACCGATCTTCCAACAATTTTATAATGTGATTTTTGATCCTATAAAACTGTAACGTACCAAATTTTAGTATGATAGCGTTATTTATTAAGGTTTTCGGCGTACTAAAATGTAGTCCGGGAGTAGGGGTTTATGTGGGGTCTAGGGTTAATTATGGACCGATCTTCAAAAAATTTTACAGTGTGATTTCAAGTCCTACAAAACTGTACCGTGCCGAATTTAATTATGATAGCATAATTTATTACGGTTTTAAGTGTACTTAACTGTTTTCTGGCTAGCGTTATATATAGCGGTTTTAGTCGTACTAAAATGTTTTTCGCGAGTAGGGTTTATATGGAACATATAAGCCCTACTCCCGATTATTCCACCATTTATGTTAGTTTTTGTATCCAAATTATCAATTTTCACATTTTGATTCATCGTTCTGATACTACTGAACCGATTTTGCTGGATTTTAATCCCAAGCTGCTTAGGATAACTACAAACAATACAAAAATTGAGACCAAGTTTGTTCTTTTCTTTTGTGTTTTTGTGAAAGTGAGCGTGTTTTCAACAGACGGACAGACAGTCGGACATGGCTAAATCGACTTAGAATTACACCAGGAGCCAGAATATATATACTTTATGGGGTCTTAGATATATAATAAAAAAGTTTCTCACGGAATGACAAGCTTATCATACCCTCATTCAGCACTAGTGGTGGTGGGGGTATAAAAACTCAAGCTTAAAAAATTAATATAAGTTTAAATAATATTATAAAAAAAGTTGCTTTTGGGAATAAATAATTTTTCATTAAAAGATTTTGTTTGTTGTGCTTTATTCCCTATTTTTATAATTGATAAAAATACTGAAATTTATTGTTGGAGGATAAGCTGTTCCTATATGCATTTTACTGGCTGCTTGGGCCAGATAATCAGGAAACGTTCTCCTAAATTTAGGCCAGAGCATCAGGAAACGTTCTCCTAAATAATTTTAGAAAGTGAAATGCGCATAGGAACAACTTATCCTCCGACAATAAATTTCAGTATTTTTATCAACTAAAAAAATTAAGCACAACAAACAAAATCTTTTAATGAAAAATTTAAATAATAAAGATCGAATAAAAACAATTTATAACAAATATAATTTTTGCAATTTTTTTTATTTAAAAAAAAAAAAAATTATTTAAGTGTTTACTTTTAATTATGTAATTCTTTTACTTTAATCATCATTTGCTACCATCTTAATTTCTTTTCTACACAATTTGCTTCTTTTTTCAATTGACAACCAAATTTGACGTTTTTGTTAGCAATAATTGTCAACGAAAATTAACTAACAAGTATTGCAACATAAATTGCCGGCCATAAATTTGTACAAAAAAAGTGCTGTCTACATGAAATATAACATAATTTTGACGTTTACTGCAATATAAGTCGCAATATTTATATCTGGTATAGACAGACGGCAGTTAAGAATGATGAAGCTTACAGAAATCACAATACTCTCGCGATTTTTGTGCATAATATAATAAAAAATTTAATTCGATAAGTCTGGGAAGGTTAATTGCAACAATTTGTAGACAATTCGTAGACAATCCTCTAACAATCCTGGCTGTGAGTGTTAACAACAATTATCCCAACAGAAAAAGGCTGACAGATAGAGGGAGAGAGTTAAAGGAAATTTATTTCATTTAGCCAATTAAATTTTATGAAAATTATTTTTCAATTAATTTAATAGCACAAAGTAGCAGAGATTTTAATTGAGAAGAAAACAAATGAACTGAAAAGCTTTAAGACTTTATATAACATTAATTAAATGTCTAAACATTAAATTGTCTATAAATGAATTATAAAATATCGTAGCCGAGTGTAATTACAGTGTTCTTAAGTTCAGGGTCAGTTATAAACATTTCAACAATCACATAATTGTATATATTTTCCTTCCATTATAATTTAAATTATTGAAAAATTATTATAAACATCTGTATGCTAGAACAATAGACACAACAGAACAATAAAAGCGTGTACATTTTTCAGATAAATGTTACAATGAAAAACCCTATTGTTGAATGTTAAACGTTTCATTTATAATTTTTGCTGTTGCCTTTTCTTAAAATTAAAATTTGTTTTTTGATATTATTGCTGCAAATGTTTTTTATCCTTTTTTTGGTTCTACGTTTGTATCCTTCTTCAGTAGAGAATATATTTGTATACCCTTCACCACAGACGGAAAGGGCATATATAAGTTTTTAATTCCATTTGTAATTTCTGCTTTATCCCTTTCACCCCGGAGTTTTTTCTCGAAATCTGTTAGGTTTTTTTAAATTCTTATTGCAAATTTATTTATAAGGAAATAATATAAGATGTTGGGGATACGTGAGATGTCGGTGATCCTACCGTTACCCTGGGACATATAGTCCCAATAAGTTCTTACTGTGGGATATTTTGTCCCAATAAAGTTATCTGCATACACAAAAACAACAAAACTTGTATTTTTAACTTATATTGGGATAATGAATCCCACTCGATAATAAATCCCCATCTTTTTAGGACAATATGTCCCATTGTAAAAAAACCTTTCTAACTTTAGACTCTATTGGGAATCATTAACTATTACAATATAAAAGGTTAAACAAAAGTTAGGACATTATAAATATTGCTGGGACATATAATCCCAGTAGGGGCGAAAGGGTTATTGATCTTAATCTATATATATAAAATTGTAACGTTACTGACTGACTGACTGACTGACTGACTGACTGATTCATCATCGCACAGCCTAAACGCCTGAAGCTAAAAACTTGAAATTTGGACCAGGGGTTGGTCTCACCCCAAATCGATCCACTAAGACGGGATTTTTGGAAATTCGAATGTTTAGGGGGTAAAAAAGGGCAAAAACGGGTAAATTCGGTAACCTTATATCTCTAAAACTAAAAGAGATACAAAAAAAATGTAATACTTATCGTTGTTCTTTAGAAAAATAAGCAGACAGGTGTCTGGTACTTTTTGGAAATTCAGCCCTTTAACGGAGTAAACGGGTAAAACCTGTATTTTGGTACTTTTTTGTCACCCCATCTATCTTTTAAACCCATAAACATAGAAATAAGGGTTATATCACATTTGAAACTTATCTAAAAAATCCAAATACGAATTTTGTACTTTTTTTTTTTTGGTATTTAAATTAGGAAGGCGATATTATTTTTTATTTCTCACAATACTATAACCTAGCCTTTAAAGGCCATAATCGGTTACAAATTTTCGAATTTCAGACGTTTAAGGGGTAAAAAGCGTAACTATTTTTGGTACTTTTTTTATAAAACATTTTTTTTTATTTATTGACATAAACGTATTAAATTATGGGCTCCCACTACAATATTGAAATTTTTCATGCTTCAATGGGGAGAAAAAAAGTACCAAAAAGGGGATATACGGAGTAAACGGGTAAAATCTGTATTTTAATACTTTTTTGTCACCCCATCTATCTTTTAAACTAATAAACATAGAAATATAACCCTTATTACTTTTGAAACTTATCTAAAAAATCCAAATACAAATTTGGTACTTTTTCGAAATTCGGACGTTTAGGGGGTAAAAACCGTTACTATTTTTGGTACTTTTTTACAAAACATTTTTTTTTATTCATTGACATATACGTATTAAATTATGGGCTCCTACTACAATATTGAAATTTTTTATGCTTCAATGGGGAGAAAAAAGCACCAAAAAGGGGAAATACGGGAAATTTTATTTCTTACTTTAGGTTTTGGTTCCACAACTGACAATTTTTTTAATTATCGTTAATATTGGACCTAGAAACATAAACTTCAACATGCACTGTCCTAAATGGATAAGAACCTCTGAGGGTACTTTTTGGTATTTTTTGATCTTTAACTGGTACTTTTTTAATTTCCGTTAGTATTAGACCTAGAAATATAAAACTAAACATGCAAAGTCCTGAGTGAATAAGAATTTGTTAGAAGGATCTTTTTGGTACTTTTTCATTCTTTAACTGGTACCTTTTTCATTTTCGTTAATATTGGATCTACAAACATAAAATTAAAAATGCAATGTCCTGAGTGAATGAGAATCTGTAAGAGGGGCGTTTTGGTACTTTTTGTTATTTACCTGCTACTTTTTGAATTTACGTTAAAATTGGACCTATAAACATAAAATTAAACATGCAAGTTCCCAAGTGAATGAGAATCTGTAAGAGTGGTTTTTTGGTACTTTTTCGTACTGTATTATTTGCCAACAGGTACTTATTAAATCTTTGTTAGTATTGCAGCTACAAACATAAAATTAAACAAGCAAAGCGTGGAATGAGCATCTGTAAGAGGCAATTTTTGGTACTTTTTTGTACTTTATTTTGTGCTTTTATTGTTAGTCGGCTCTTTTAGGGAGTAAAAGTGTAAAACCTGAATTTTGGTTCTTTTTTGTCCCCCATCTACCGTTTAAATCAATGCACATAGAAATAAACATTATATAAAATTCGTAACTTATCTAAAATATGCCAAGTGAAAATGTTGTCCTTTTTCTGAATTCGAACGTTTAAGGGGTAAAAATCGTACGTAATTTTGTTACTTTTTCCAAGATATTTTTTCTTCATCTATTTATTTTCATTGCACAGCCTAAACGACTGAGGCTAAAAAGTTGACATTTGGACCTGAGGCAGACCTCGCCAAATCGATCACGCTGACCTCATATCTGCTAAGCTAAAGGAGATACAAAAAAATTTAATACTTATTGTGGTTCAATAAACAAAAGGCGGTGAAAACGGAAATTCGCTAACCTCATATCTGCTAAACTAAAAGGGATACCAAAAAATTTAAACCTATTATTGTTCATTAAAAATAAGCGGACAGGTGTTTAGCACTTTTTTGAAATAAGGAGTAAACGGGTAAAACATGAATTTTAAAACTTTTTTGCTATACCATCTATATTTTAAACCAATAAACATTAAAATAAAAAATATATCACATTCGTAACTTATCTTAAAAATACAAATTTGATGCGTTTCGAAATTCGAACGTTTAAGGGGTGAAAATCGTACCTAATTGTGTTATTTTTTTCAAAACATTTTTCTTCATCTACCTATATAATATAAAATTGTAATGTTACTGCATGATTTATCATCGCACGACCTAAACGCCTGAACTAAAATGCTGAAATTTGCCCGGGAGGTGGCCTGTCGCGAAATCGATTACCTATGATGGGAGTTTTGGAAATTGTTATGGTTAGAGGGTAAAAGAGGTTAAAACGGGAAATTCCCTAACCTGATGTTCATTAAAATAATAAGCGGTTAGGTGTCTGGTACTTTTTTGAAATTAGACCCTTTTGGGGAGTAAACCTGTATCTTTAAACTTTTTTGCCACTACATCTATCTATTAAACCAATAAACATTGAAATAAAAAAATATCACATTCGTAACGTATCTAAAAAATACAAATAAAAATTTTCGAAATACGAACATTTAGAGGTACAAATCGTCCCATTACAAAGTAGCGGGTTTAAACCTAGAAACATAAACTTTGGCGTAAAAATATGTCCACATAAGAAAAAGGGGCGCGAAGTAGCGGGTTAAATGCTAGTGTAAATATAAACACTTTTTTGACTGGTGGCCATTTTTTCAGCTGTTAAGTGATTTATGTTCCATTTGGTTTGGCATTTCAACATGAATAGACTTACGCCTGAACAACGTTTCCAAATTGTGCAAATTTCTTTTGAAAATCATGGTTCTGTCCGAAATACGTATCGCGCACTACGTCTAGTTTGGAGTCAACATAATCGTCCGTCAGAGCAATTAATTCTATTAACTATGACACGTTTTCGCACCAGGTTTACTCTAAATGATAAAACACATCAACAGAGACGTCGTATAGTGCGTACAGAAAAAGTTATTGCTGCTGTAGAGCTTAGCGTAGAGGCAGACCAGAATCGGTCTATCCAGAAAAACTGACTGTTTGTTATGCTTTATTGGCTGGTGGAAAAATTAGTCCGTACTTCTTTAAAAACGATGCTGGTCAGAACGGAACTGTCAATGGTGGCCGCTATAGAGCCATGATTACTGACTTGGCACATGGCTCATGCCACAATTGATTTATTGAAGGAAACGTTTGGTAACCGCATGGTTTCACGTTTCGGACTCGTCAATTGGCCTCCAAGATCGTGCGATTAATGCCGCTAGACTATTTTCTGTGGGGATATGTGAGTCGTTAGTTTACGCCAATAAGCCCGAAGCGATTGACCACTTGCGGGAACATTCGCAGCGTTATTGTTGATATACGGCCACAAGTGTTGGAAAAATCCTCGAAAATTGGACCTCCAGATTAGACTACGAACGGAATCTGTGACACGGCTGATAGTTTTTGTTTTAAAAATCGCAGTGTTGGGCCTTCGGTAAAACGAGCACTGGTCTTCGGTCGGCCTAAAGTATTTTCTCCTCTTTAGTATTACAAACACCGGCTTCGCTAACTAAAGCATCTCTGCATAGCCGACAAGGATTTTCTTCTCTTTGGTAGGAGAAGTTCTCGGTAATATGTTGAAGGGTGTATAAGATTTGGCACAGCCGAATAAAGCACATTTACTTGTTATACCCTCCACCACCACTAGTGGCGAAAGAGGGTATACTAAGTTTGTCATTCCGTGTGTAACTTTTTTATTATACATCTAATACCCCCTAAGTATATACTCATATATTCTGGCTCCTTGGGTAATTCTCAGTTTAGCCATGTCTGTCCGTCTGTTGAAAACACGCTCACTTTCGAAAAACGCAAAAGAAAAGAACAAACTTGGTCTCAAATTGCTTGTAGTTATTCTAAGCAGTTTGGGAGTACAATTCAGCAACAATTTTTCAGTAGGATCAGAACTATGAATCACAACGTGGAACCACCACCCTAAAAAAATTGATAATTTTAATACAAAACCTAACATAAATGGTGAAATAATGCACAGAATCATATAAAATTGCACGAATTCGCTTTATATGACTGCAAATCACACTGTATAATTTCGTGAAGATCGGTTCATAATTAGCCTTAGGCCCTATATAAACCCTAGACCCTATGTAAACCCAACTCCCGGAAAACATTTTAGTACGACTAATACCGTAATAAATAATGCTTTCATAATTCAATTCGGTTCATCACAGTTTTATAGGATGAGAACTCACACTGCAAAATTTCGTGAAGATCGGTCCATAATTTATCCTAGGCCCCATACAAACCCTACTAATTAAATTCGCCCAAAACCATAACAGATATAGATATTGCGGTAAAATTTCTTCTAGCTTAGATTCATATGGCCACAAAAAATATCGTGCAATTTTGTGAAATTCAAATTAACGCTTAAACTAATTACACTGCTGTATTGAAATTTATTCTAATTAATTTTTTGTAATACCAGAAATCAGTCTTCAGAATTTTGGGATGATTCGTCTATAATTTACCATGGGTCCAATACAAATTACCCTCGTAAAAATCATTTTAGTTCGGTTAAAACTGTTACAAATCATGATATTTTACTCATGCCAGTTCAAAGTTCTAACAAAAAACGCATAAAGCTTTCTTATTGTCGGTTAATAACTTAATATAGGTCTAAACCGCAACCAATTTTAATGCTGACGTTCGTTTTTGTAAAGATTAGTTAATAATATGTATGTATTTATCATATAGCCCACTCCTGTCGGTGGAGGGTATCAGAAATTCGGCACAGCCGAATATAGCACGCTAACTTGTTTTTCTTAAATTTTTCCTTCTCCTTTTCTTTGTCATTGTTGTATTTTATGTTTTTATTGTTGTTGTGTTATTGTGTGTTATTCTTATCTTGGAGAGGGATGAAAAACAAACTTAATTTTAGCTAAGATAGCAATATGCGCAAAAACTTATCGCAGGTCAAGACGAATTGTAAAGTTAACTTAAACGTTTAAAATATAATAAAAATTTTAAAGTGCTGAAAAGTTTGGTAAGGAAATAAAGGAATTTGAAAGTTAATTGTTAAGTTCTATTCAAAATCAACGCAATAAGTTTTTTTTTTGTAATGCTGAAAAATTTTTAAACAATTTATGCCCAGGTTTTTACTTCGTATTTAAATACGTATTTAGTTAATTTTAATTGAAATTTAAGTTGTATTTAAATACAGTTTCAGTTTTTAAGTGCTACTCGACTTAGATTTTTCGTCAAGTTTTTATTTTCATTAAATCATCAATGCGGCGGACGGAAGAATGTTCAGCAATAAATGCAGCAATTGTAAGTTCCACAATCATTCGTTCTTTTGAAAAAGAAGGTTTAAAAATCTTTGTAACGTGCACAAGTACCTCATTGTTTTGGGACACTAATCCAATATGTGTTTTGGTGTTTCGGTGAGCAATAAGGTGCTTTCTGCAATCCACCATAAGAACCTTGTAATATTTACATAACGCTTTATAATTATTTCTCTGTACAGGTGTTAACCCATCTGAAGTTGTGCTGTAACTTAATTACAAAAGTTAAAATTTTTGATTTAAAATGCAGTTCCTTTAAACCCATACGTTCTTTCGTAATACACGTTTTTCCTCAAGAGCCCATCATTTTGTGGTCGATTGGCCGGTAAATCGTACACCGCATTACAGGGAAATTCGTTTTTTGGCCGGACTGTTCTTAAGTCTTCCCTCTCACTTTCAACATTTGTAGGGGTAATACCCTGCTTGCTGGTCCTAAAAAAAAAAAAAAAAAAAAAAAAAAAAAAAAAAAAAAAAAAAAAACTCATCTATTTCCTTTTTATATTTCTGTTCACTCTTTAAAATTAAAAAATACGGGCCTGTTCTGAAAATCACTTAATATCTGAAAATCATTCGGTTATTGTGTTACTCGATGGGCTTTCGGCAATTGAAAACCCCACCGAGCACACACACACACACCACAAAATATCATGCGTGTGATTTTAAAAGGCACATGTGATTTGAATTAAAGTGATTTTCGGAACAGGCCTGATAGTATCTTTTCAAAAAGCTTTACTTTGTAAATTTGACTTTTTTTAAATCCAAAAAGCAAAGATAAACTGGCACTTGAGTTAGCAGGAAAAAATTCAAAATGTAAATACTAAATTATCAAAAGCGTGGTCCAACCAAAACGCCCGATAATAATTATAAAGAAAACAAAAAGTTTTCAGAGAATTATCTTAATATTTTTTATTATTATAGAAGGATCTATAGCAATTATGTGTTAAACCAAATATCGGCCAAAATCTCGCCACGGCTTCGGTGGCCTCTATCCGATGATTCATATATTCAATGACTCTGAGACATAATTGAGGTTCAATGTCGTTAATGTGCCGAATTATCTCATCCTTTAGCTCTTCAAGTGTTCTTGGCTTAATGACGTGCACTTTTTCTTTTAAATATCCCTAAAGAAAGAAGAAGTCCAACGTTGTCAAACCACATGATCGTGGCGGTCAACTAACATCGCTACCAAGTGAGATAACACGGCCTTTGAATTTCTCGCGCAAAGAAGCCATTGTTTCGTTGGCTGTGTGGCAAGCGGAACCATCCTGGGGGAACCACAAATCGTCCAGGTCCATATCCTCAATTTATGGCTACAAGAAGTCCGTTATCATCTCGCGATAGCGAACACTATCGCGATAGCGAACACTGCTTGGCCGACCTCATTTTCGAAATGTACGGCCCGATTACGCCGCCAGCCAATAAACCGTACCCAACAGTGTTTTCAAATTTCCCACAGATCCAGTTTGCTGAAATTTGCGCACAGTTCTCCCGATTGTGGACACATTTAGTCGATTATGCTCACCAAAAAAATCACGGAATGCATGAAGTTCATTGTGATTTGAACGCCCATTTTCGTAAAAGGCTTCAACAACCTTAACGCGCTGCTCAATTGTGTACCTCTCCATAGTTGAACTTGTCAAACACTAAAAAGTCAAATTAAGTTGGGAAAAAACTTGACGTTAAGGTGTGACTTACAATTAACATCGTGCATTATGGTAACAACGAAGACAAACTTGAGCAGTTGCAAAATATGGTACTATTAGTTATTATATATTAAAAGATGGTGATTTAGCTATTTTTCCGTAAAATCCAGCGATTTTCAAATACGTTTAGCGAAAAACTAGCAATTTTTGCTCTACCAAAAAAAAGGTGTAAAATATATATTAATTAGTTATTGTACAGACAAGCAAATAGTGAGATCACTGAAACAACCCTAAAATAAATTAATGCCCCCTAAGAATTTGTACCCCCTAATTTTGCCCACTAAATGAAATTGAATCCCAAATCTGGGGGAAACCCTAAGCTGGCAAGTCTAGTTAAAAATCACTTTCGAATTTTCAATTAATTTTATTAAAACTAACTCTTTTCTTAACTTAAAGCCTTCAAAATATGTGTACCACAAAAAGGCATTAATTCTGCCTGTTTCTTATTCCGTGAGTCGAGTGTATCTTCGTTTCATTTGCGTTGTTTAATGTGTTTTGATGGGTCTTTGTTATTTAAAATGTATGTTTGTGTGTGTGTGTGTGGGATAGGGTATTCATTAAATCGGGCTTTTGCTTTAATCGGTAAATCGCTCGATTAATTAACCGATGTTTTAGTTTAATCGGTTAGTATTGTAATTGATCAGTTAACCGATAAATAAAGTTTTTTTTTATAAATTAAGTAATTTCAATAAATAAAAATGCCTTAATTATTTATTATTTGGAGTTAACATAAAAAACATCCCAGCGGGAAAACTCAGAAAACGTTCTTACCTCAGGCCTTATTGAGGCCTGCTTAGAAGATATTCAATTACGATTCTGATTTAACTGATAAAGAAGGCCTCATAGAAGGCCTCGGCTCTTTTGTGTAGAAGATAAGATACACATTCCTCACTCGCTTCTAAGAGAAGAAAGAAGAGAAGGAGTAGCATTTTTTTTGCCAAAGTAAAAGTAAAATAATTATTTTCTTCTATCCAGTTGCCATTTTTATGTACCTGCCAAAGCAGCGAGGGCGGAAGGCCTACTCCGCAATGACAACCTGTTAACAAAACATATGAGTATGGAATTGAGCGAGCAGGCCTTCTACATCCAAAATATGGAGTACAGAGACCTTCTAGAATTTATTGCGACTTCTTCTTTTTCCCGCTGGAATAACAATTCAAACCTAACAATTGAAACAGCAATAATTGAACTTAAACGAGCAAACAAAAAAATAATTCATAAATATGTAATACATATTTTTTAATTAATACATCAATATTATGTAGTAATTAAAAATAAACTGTAAGATAATTTTATTAGTTATTTCAATAGTTTAAGGAGACCTTAAAAAATACTCTTTTAGAAAAATAATTTGTTTTAAATGTTTAGGATTTAAGCGACTCTTATCATTTCTTTCACTTCACTTATCGGTAATGTTGGAGAAATCGAAAGCAATCCACAATACAGAGTATATAATTTCTCAGTCCTTTTCCTGGATTTCTCTAAACGTATAAAATCTTCTAGAATGCCATTAGAGTCCTGTTTGAACATTTTTAAATTTTTAACTCTTTTTAATTTTTTCGATTAATTCTGTTAAATGATTGATATGAGCAAATATGAGAAGAAACAAATACCCAATAAATAATTGATCTTCCAACGAAGCAGGTTTGTAAGGGAGCAACGTAGAAGTTTCGCTTAACATATCGCTTACGGAAGACATGAATTTTATATGGCGAGTTCCCACTTTGAAGTAATACATTTTTGACACAGAAAGCGCTTTATTCAGCGCATATACAAATTGGTGAATGTAACGATCATTTTGCACACGAATTTTTTTTACCGTTATTCTGTTATATGCTCCCTTACAAGCCTGTTTCGTTGTAAGGGAATGTCGTGGCTCTTCAAATTTTATATAGGGAATAAATGAGTACTTACTTTTTCAAATGTACCATTAGTGCTTCGCAAAATAAGAAATTTTTTTATTGGGTAACTAAACACATGCATATAAAAAGTACGTGAAACAAAAAGCTTCTGACAGCAAACACCTATTTAAAATGAAGATCACTGAACACCTTCTTTGTTTGTATGAAACAATATTTTCTAAACAGATACCTTTTGTATATGAGACGAAACAAATAATTAAAAACATGAAAAAATATGTGATAATAGTACAAAAAATAAAAAATTTTGTTACATCGGTTAATCGGTTAATCGACTGAAATTAACCGGTTTAATCGTTAATCGAAAAAATCCAATTTTAAATTAACCGATCAGTTAATCGGGTTGTAAATAATCGGTTAGCCGACTAAAGGTTAACCGAATGAATACCCTAGTGTGGGATGATGATAATGATGCTGATGATGATTTTAAAATTTTGTACAAAAATGATTATTTAACCTTTTTCAAAATATTATTTACCGAACAAAACATGTTGTGTCACTGATATTAAAATATTAAAAAGCAATTTGTTGCAAACAAACAGCAATAAATAACATATCAGCTTTTAATAATAAAAACGAAATCAGTCTCCGTCTAGCTCTCAACGAGATCAGTCAGTGTTTTGTTATCGCGCAAGTTTGCAAATTTCCTTACGCTTGAGTGAAAAATATACATTTTTAAATAATAATAAAAACAGAAGGAATTACTTTTGTTGTGTATTATTTTCAAAAACCTTTTCTTTTTATTGGTACAATTGCATACAGTTAGTAAGCATGGCCCCTGGGCCCCCCCCTTATAGGGGATAACCGGTTTGCTTTGTTGGCAGATCGTAGTCCCCAAAGCAAAAGAAAAAAAAGAAACAGAGAATCATTTGTTGACTTTCCTACTCTTCCTACACATAAAACTAATAACCCAAAATATATTGTTGTTGCTGCAGTGAATGAGAAAAAACCGTTGTCTGATTACTCTTGTTTCGCAATTCATAGATCTCTTCATTTGATAAGTAAGGAAATTATTTCTATTACTCAATTAAGAGATGGTAATCTTCTCTTATTAGTAAAAGACGAATTGACAGCAAAGAAATTTTTATCAGCTAAAGAACTCGCAGGTTTATGCTCAATTACATGCCGTCTTCATGAACACTTAAACTACACCAAAGGTACAATATTTGCTCCATATCTTACAAAAATCCCAGAGAAAGAAATAATTGATGAATTAAAATCGCAAGGAGTAGTAGATGTTTACAAATACGAACGTGTAATTGAAGAAACTAAATCATTTACTGGTGCTCTTTTATTAACATTTGATTTATATCATATCCCAGAGACAATTGATGTCTCTTGGTATAAAGTAAAAGTACGTGAGTATATTCCACATCCCATGAGATGCAAAAACTGCCAATTACTAGGCCACACACTCAAACGCTGTAAAAATTCCCCTGCTTGCGTTAATTGCAGTCTCCCCCCTCATTCCCCAAACAATTGTACTCGAACATACTGTGCAAACTGCTCTGAAGATCACCCCGCTTCCTCCAATAAATGCAAAAAATTTATTCAACAAAGAGAAATCTTAAAAATTAAAACCAAAAGGAAATGTTCTATGCGCGATGCAATAACAATTCACAGAGAACAAATACAAACCATTAACTCTCCCTCATCTTTTTCAGCTATAGCTGCCAATAAAAATTTAGAGACCACAATCCCTAATACTCAAAACACTAAAAACATTACTTCAGACTCTCCCTTAGCTCAGCAATGCAAAAATCCCTCTTCTGTAGCCCCAACAACAACAAAACCAACTACCACCAACACTTCAAATATCCAAAAAATTATATCTGAAACACTCTCTACAGCTAAAAATCCCACTGCAGATATCAAACCTGCACCATCAACATCTAAACAGCTTAAATCTTCAATATCCAGCATCCCAAAACCAAAATTATACACGTCAGAAACTCTTTCAACATTACAATCCAACATAAATAGAAACACCATTTCCAATACAAATAAGGTTACGGTAAATAACCCAAATATCACGCAAACAGTATACGAACCTAAACAAACAATAACAAACACTCTAAAATATTCAAATAACTTTACAGCCAAAAATAGCCTCCCTGACTTCGCTCAAGAATTATGCAATCTCTCTGAAAGTAGTTCCAACTCAGACACTACTGTAAAAGACATTGAGTTCATGACTACTGAGGACGAACTCTCTGACAGCTAAGTTGAAGATATAAGTCATTTTAAAATATCTAAAATAATTAAAAATAAAAAATCATACATACCTACATAAAAACAAATAATACAACATTTCTCTACTATTTTTAAATGGTAATTAGTATAATACAGTGGAATATCCGAGGTTATATTAACAACTTCGCCCACCTTCAACTTCTTATTGCTGACAAAAACCCGGATATTATTTGTTTACAAGAAACAAAATGCAAACATGATTTTACCCCAATCACTCCCAGCTCATACGTTGGTTATTTCTTTAATCCCAATTTAACCTCTAAACAGGGATCGGCTATTCTCATTAAAAAAAATATTCCCCATAATTTATTAAATACCAGCCTCTCCAACAATATAGTGGGCTTAATGGTTAAAACAACAACTACTTTTTCAATTTTCTCCATATATTCTCCTCCTCAAGAGCGGTTACCCACACGTGAGCTAAATGACATAGTACTACATTCAAATGTTCCAATAATTTTGGCCGGAGATTTTAATGCGTGGAACTCCTTATGGGGTTCACCAAATTCCAATAACAAAGGAATAATGATCGAAAATTTCATGATTGATTCCGATCTTTCTGTACTTAATGATGGTTCACCTACACATTTTAGCTCGCGAAATACCTTCTCACATATTGATCTAACTATTGCATCGATTCCTTTATTCGCTATTTCCGAATGGCATGTTATAAAAGATCTGTATAATAGTGATCATTACCCAATTTTGACGAAACTATTAACTGACAATTGTAACCCCCAACCAAAACTTTCAAAATACAATACTAATAAAGCTAATTGGGTTGCATACCAAAACAATATATGCCACTTTAGTGACGATATTAGTATATCGAACAATGTTAATAGAGAAGCCGCATTAATAAGAAAAATAATCAAACTTTCGGCCAATAATACTATTCCACTCTCCTCGAAAAAATATAAATCGAAAACGGTACCCTGGTGGTCTCGAGAATTACAATTACTCAGAGATGAAAAACAAAAAGCTTGGAGGGTTTTCCGACGTAACATGTCCACAGATAATCTCTTGCGGTATAAAAGAAACAATGCAATTTTTAACCGTGCCAAAAAAGTAGCAAAGCTTAAATCATTTCAAGAATTTACAAACAACATAAGTCCTAGAACTTCATCTAGTCTTCTTTGGCAAAATATTCGAAAAATAACGGGACATTACATTCCAAAATCTATCACTATTATTACAACCGATTCTAACAATTTAACTGACCACTGGGAAATTTCCGAGACATTCGCCAAACATTGGTCTAATAATTCAAAAGATTCTAACTTTTCGAATAATTTTCAATTAAATAAATCCCAAACTCTAACATCACTAACAGCGTCAGCTGGCGATGTTAAAGCTGATGTTATAGAAGCCCCCTTTAAAATCCAAGAACTTGAACACAGCCTAAAAACATCAAGGGGTAAAACCCCTGGTTTAGATAAAATAACATATCCTATGTTAAGCAATGTTCCAGATTCATTAAAAAATCGTATTCTATTGTTATTTAATAATATATTTTCTTCAGGTACAATACCGCAATTTTTCAAAACAGCCACAGTAATTGCAATACACAAAAGCAACAAACCTATGGAGAATATTGACTCATACCGCCCTATTTCTCTCCTACCATGCTTAACTAAACTTCTAGAAAAGATAGTTTCTAGAAGATTGTTATGGTATACCAAAAAACATAGATTAATATCACAAAACCAAACCGGTTTTCAATCAGGTCTCAGTACAATAGATGCACTTTTATATTTAGACCATATTATCTGTAAAAATCGATCAACGAAACGTCATACTTCCATCCTATCAATAGATTTTATTAAAGCATTTGACAAAATTGGGGTACATATAGTACTCCAGAAATTATCAAGTTGGAAAATTGGACCTAAAATGTTCAATTTTGTTAAATCATTCCTTTCGAATAGAAAATTCAATGTTCGAGTAAATAATACCTATTCTAATATATACCCACTGCATAATGGAATCCCACAGGGATCCCCCTTATCGGTGACATTATTCATAATTGCGTTTGACGATTTAAGTCGTATATTAAATAATAATAAAAAAGTTGACCACTGTATTTATGCAGATGATCTCTACATTTTAGCGAAGGAACAAGATAACAACAAAATTGAACAAGATTTCAAAGAAACATTGGAATTAATTGATAATTGGTCCACGAACTCTGGTGCTGAAATATCGCTTGAAAAAACAATACATCTTCATATTTGTAAAAAACTAAATTGTAGTAATATTAACGTTATTTTTAAGAATACAATTATACAAAATGTAAATAGCTGTAAAGTATTAGGACTTAATTTTGATACTAAATATAATTTTAAGATTCACTGTAACTACTTAAAGAGAGATCTGACAAATAGACTAAACATCATAAAATATTTATCGTCCTCCAAGAGCCTCATGCACACCAACAGCCTACTAAGATTAGTAAAATCGATAATACTATCGAAAATCGATTACGGTCTGGCCATCTACAATAAAGCTTCCAAAACCACATTCAGACCACTCGAAACTATAATGAATTCTGCATTAAGAGCAAGCTTGAGAGCCTTCCGTACAACCCCAATTAAAAACATTCTAGCCGAGAGTGGTTTTGATCCTCTTCGCATTCGCGCCAATAAACAAAAATTCCGCTTACTTCACAAAACAAGCTGCCATAAATCGTCTCTATTATATAAACATATATGCCTGCTTAAAAAAAGGAAAACTGAACAGAAGTATGCATCAACCCTATCAAATCTATTGTTAATTGCAAATAAATATGAAATTAATTATACTGTGCCTTTGGAGCACAACCCACCTTGGACGTTAGATTCCACAAATTTTTTAAAAAACCTTCAAATATATCACAAAAACAATAACCCAGCTATTATTTTTAAATCATTGTTTTCTGAAATCTATAACACATTCAAATCAGATAATTGGCACTTTTTCTTTACTGATGGGTCAAGAACTGCTAACCATGTAGGTTTTGCAATCACTGACGATCGCGGGTATACGCAGAAAAAAGGCTTATTACCACAAGAAGCAACTATATTCGAAGCCGAAGCGGTGGCAATAATCGAAGCTATAAAATTATGTGAAAAATCTAACTTTAAACACATCATATGCACAGACAGCCAATCAGTTTTTCAAGCAGCTTTAAATTCTTCAAACAAAAACGACATAATTGTTTCTCTTCAACAATATCTGTTAAAAATTAAGAACAAAGTCAAGTTACTATGGATTCCTAGCCATATTGGGATCGCAGGAAATGAGGCAGCGGACTTAGCTGCGAAAAATGTCTGTCGTGAACCCACCTACATTTTTAAACCAAATTCCAAACACTTTTTAGCCAGAATTCCAACTGCAAAATTAAACACATCCATTAATCGGAAGTGGTATAATTACGAACATCCTTATAAATATATCAACCCTGATAAAAAACCCATACATCTCCCAACGTCAACTAATTGCCAGAAAAATAAATGCTTCGTAAGACTACGTTTATCTCACACAAAGCTTACTCATGAATACCTGATAAATAGACTCCCCCAACCGGAATGCTCATACTGTAATAATTCACCTTTAACGATTTCACATATATTGAGCGACTGCGCTGCCCTTGCTGAACTTCGCCGTACCATCTCTAATTCTCCAAATATTATAAATATGCTAAAAACTCCATCCGAAAATAACATCAACATAGTCTTCAATTTTTTGCAAAATCTCTCTTTACACAATAAAATTTAATAATGTAAACTTAATTTAATATTACTACGTAATACACAGAACCTACTAATTAGTACCTAAGAGCCGATAGCCGTTAGTCGCTAGTGCTTTACAATTAAGATTTATTGTAATTTAATTATAATAAATTTGTAAATAAATAAATAAATAAATAAATAAAAACGAAATTTTTAAAAATTTTTCTTATCAATATGATTCAAAAATTTTAAAGTCTAAACAAATTTGGATAAAAATATAAATTAATTGTTTAAAAAACCTTGTGAATTTTCATAATTTTTACATAAAACTTAATATCATATTTTTAACTACACTGTTTGCTGTTATATTCATACAAATTTTTTGCTGCTGAACTTTTTTCTTGACTATTTTTGTGTTATAACGGGTGGTTAAATTTTAACGTGTGGTTAAATGTGAACCACACCTGAACGTCAAGTTTTTTTCTGCATTTCATTTGACATTTCTCAATTTCAGACTAATTCAATTTTATTTGGGCTTATTACGAAAATAGGCGTTCAAATCAAAATGCATATCGTGAAAATCATCTGCAGTGATGAGGCAAATTTTCACCTGAGTGGATTCGTCAATAAGCAGAATTGCAGCATTTGGGCGAATGATAATCCAAGAGTGATTGTCGAAAAACCCATGCACCCACAAACAGTGACTGTTTGGCGCGGTTTATGGGGTGGCGGCATAATCGGTCCGTATTTTTTCCAAAATGAGGCCGGTCAGGCAGTTACTTTGAAGCAGTTACTTCCAATGACCCGAATTGGAAGATATGGATGTGGACGATAAATGGTTTCAACAGGACGGTGCCACTTGCCACACAGCTAACGAAACAATGGCTCTTTTGCGCGACAATTTCAATGGCCGTGTTATCTCACGTGGTGGCGATGTCAATTTGCCGCCAAGATCATGTGATTTGACACCATTGGACTTCTTTCTTTGGGGTTATTTGAAAGAAAAGGGTGTACGTCGATAAGCCAGCAACAATTCAAGAGCTAAAAGATGAGCTAATTCGGAGCATTAACGGCATAGAACCTCGAAAATTTGTACCATCGGATGGAGGTGTGCGCCGAGGTCGCGAGGTCAGCTGATAATTTCTGTTATATGGAAATGCCGTAACGTGCCAACCTGTAGAAAATACAATTTAATTACGAGGTTACGTGACAGTTGTAGATAGTGATGGGCTGCTTGTACTTTAAATGGAATGCGGGTAAATTCACTCTTTATCGTTGGTACTTTTTTTCTGAAATAATATCTGTGGACTTTTGACTTACAATACATATGAACATATTTTCATTCATACAAATATATTTTAGATGTATAAAATAAACAAATTCATACATATATACAGATAATAAAAAGTCTGGTTTTTATTGGTATCAAAACCTAGTTTTGTATGCACAATTTTTATATAATACTAGAGTAACCCTGCCCGCGTTGCTGGACAATACAATAACATACGTTTACGTCTTTGTATTAAAAAAAAAATGTAATTCTCATAAGGAAAAAAATACATTTTATATAGAGAAAACACACCATCATAAAAGTGCGCGTATAACGCATATTCGTAGAAATTTTTCGATGGTTTTTTTATAAACCATCAGTGAAAGCAGACCTTTCCAACGCATGTACTCTTTTGAAAATCGGTTGCGTGGTTCTCGAGTTATAAAATGACGAACATAGGACAACTTATTTTTATATATGTATATAGAAGATATGTAAGTACATATATGCTATAATAAATATTTGTTAATTGTAAATCAATAAAATAAATAACAAATATTAAATAATTTATGTATTTATACTTAAGAAATACAATTTTAATACCATTTAAACCACTTGGTACTTTTCCTGCAAAGCGGTCACCGTTTGAACATTTTAAATCACTGTGTGTGTTGTTTTATGTATACTAATGCTTTTTTGTTTATGTTTTTAAAAAACAGATGACACGTTCTTACATGTTCTATAATTGCAAAAACGAGCTTACAGTACGTTACGGTACGTTACATTGCATTTTATTACATTTACGGTCGACTAAAGCGGCCTTAAGACCCGCGTTAAATTATTTACCGATAATAAGAAAGTTTTTTGCTTTAATTTCTAGTCCTAAAAAACTTAATTTGAACTAATTTTAGTAAAATATAATGATTCGTAACACTTTTAGCCGTACACAAATGATTTTCAGGAGGAGAATTTATACTGGACTCATTGTAAATTATGGGTCATTGATTAGAAAATTAAGTAGACTGATTTCTGGTATTAAAAACCCAAATTAGACCAAATTTCAATAGAGTAGTGAAATTTGTTTTAGAGTTTTTATACATTTTAAAGACCTGTTCCGAAGGATGCTTTATATGTGACATATGGTAAATTATGGACCGACTATCTCAAAATTGCATGGTGTTATTTCTGGCCGTATAAAGCTTAATTGGACCAAACATTGACATAATATTTTTATTTGACACGGTTTAAGCTGTAAAGGCTTTAGGGTGCGAACAGAGTGGCCGCTTGTTGCCGAGCCGAGCCGACTGACGGTTATTGCGAGAACTTGTTCATGCGAAAAACAAGTTTGAGTGGGCATAGTGGATGCGATAATCAGCGCTGATATTTTATCTATTTTTTGTGTTTTTATATGTTTGGATGCACTTGGGTTTGTTTTTGAAGTTGAAGTGAAAAGATATGGATTCATCAGATGATGAGTATTTAGCTTCGGCTACTGTTTTAAAGTATTTTATCAATAAAAAATCATTTGATAAACATCCAACAAATGATAATCGGAGTGAATTTGGAGAATTTCATCACTTATGTAGTGATTTAAGAAAATATCCTGCCAAGTTTAAAGAAAAGACTCGAAAGAGTATTGAAACTTTCGACTGTATTCTTGAAAATATTGGTGATAAATTAAATAAGAAGTATTATTTTAATTAAATAAGAAGTATTTTTTATTTAATTTTTTGATTGCATGTTTTATTTACTTTTTCTTATATTTTTGTTTTTAATTTTTTTAACTGTTTTCCAAACAAGTTGAAATCATAACAACATAACTCAAACAATGTTTTCGGCGCTGAAATACGCTTTGGAACTGTTTTCTCGCATTCAATCAGCTTTGCGCTCTGACCAGCTCGGCGCCCACTATGACCTGTTCGCGCTTATTTGTACTAATTTGTATAGTACCAGTTTTCTCGCAATAAGCGTCAGTCGACTCGGCTCGGCAACAAGCGGCCACTCTGTTCGCACCCTTATATGGCATCTACACTCAAAAATTATGTAGGTAAATTCCACCGAAAATTCATTTTGAAAAATTAAACATTTATTAAAAAAACGGATCATTTACATTTTATTTAAAATAGATGAATTTTACATAAATTTTTTTATTTAACAGTATATAAAAACCAACATTTAACTGACAAAAAATTAAACTGCATAACAAAATTAGTACGGAAAAACAGTATTTTTTGGTAGTTTGTTTTTTGAATAACAAACATAAATGTTAAAAAATAAATTTACGCGTAAAATAACTATATTTTTTTTATTAAATTTTAACAGTATATAAAACGAATTTACTAACCTACAATCAGTTACTGTAATAATTTTAGGAGTGTATGGTAAATAATGGATCAATCTTAACGAAATTTGACATTGTGATTTCTAGTCATAAAGAAAGAATTTGTGCAAACTCTTATATCAATCCATGCACTTCGCCACTATTTATGATAGTTTTTGTAACAAAATTATCAATTTTTTTGGGTGGTTGTTCCACATTTGGATTCATAAATCTTATCATACTGAGTCGATTTTGCTGGCTTTCAATCCCAAACTGCTTAGGGCTAATAAATCAGAGCAAGTTAAACTCTGTTTTTGGTTTAAAATGTGTTTAAACCAACAAATCTATAAATCAGTAAACATATAAATCATTTTTAAACGCATAAAATTGGGCGTTTAAACTTCCAATACAGACCATATGAATTTGACAACATTTATCGTAGTATTGCCACATGTTACCTTTTAGACTACATATAATACATGGGATACTGATTTACAACTGTTTAGTTTAAGCTACATATAAATTTAAGTTTAGTTCAACTAACCCAGCGTTTAACCACTCACTGATTTATTAGCCATTAGGAGAATTAAAAACAATTTGACACCAATATTGTTATTTCTTTTAAGTCGTTCGAATATGAACTTGGTTTTAACAGACGGACATATGGACAGACAGACGGATATGGCTAAATTGACTTTGAATTACTCAACCACCCAGAATATATATACTTTATAGGGTCCTTAATGAATATTAAAAAAGTTTCACACGACATGACGAACTTAGTATATCCTCATATAAAAAGTACGATTGAAAATTACCCAAATTGGACCATATGAGCTAAGAAGCAATTGGCTTTTTGCTATTTTGGCGGAGAAAATATAAAGTTCGGCAAAGCCGAATACACCATCAATTTTACTTGTTTAATAAGAGTTTTTCTTCTTATTTTCAATTAGTTTTTTCCTTACTTACAGAAACAAATATTTAACTTTGTACACTCATGTCAATAAATATTTACAAAGACTTGAATTGATAAAAACAAAAATGTTCTACAAACAATCAATTTGTTGTACAAAAAACAGTGTAAATATTTTCCAAAAAGACATTTTTGTTGATTTATAATTAAATAAGAAAAAAAAAATATTAAAGGAAAACTAAGAATACGGCCAGGCCACACTTATTAAATATTTGACCAAATAAGCATACCCACTTCTTTTGTTAATAGTTAGTGAGATTTAACATGGTCTTAATATTACAAAATAAAACTAATTATACTGTTTGTCATAGCAAAAAACTTTTTTATGTAAGATGTAATATTAAATAGCATTTAAAAAAAATCGACTACAATATTTGGTAAGGTCTAGACGTAACGAAACAGGTCGTATTATTCGAAACAATTAGGCATTTTCTAGATTCCTGCAATTTTTTTTTTGCAAAATTGTTATTTATTAAACCACTCAAATTTTACTTTGAAAGTACACTGCGTTTTTAAAGGGTCAAAACTTGTGTACAGTCGAGTTAAGAGCAGAATATTTTTACTTTTGTATTTCATTTGCTGTTATAAGTTTTGGTTTTGTTGTAACATGACTTTTCTCTGATATTTCATCGCCATGTTGCCATAAGTATTTAATTAACCGTAAAACTACCTTTTTAGTTTTTGCTTATTTCTGGTATTTAAGTTATATTTTCGACTTAAGTGTATTCGAAGACGTATAGTAGAATATTATGACAAATATTTTTGGAGAATATTGCAACTACATATCGTCGGTCGATAATTTAAATGTCGTATGTGGATTTTTTGCGGTTTTGAGTTAAGATCGATTCCTCAGGTATTCCGGCGTAATCAGTTTTTCGATACCTCATACGGTTTTCCAGATATGGAGTGTTGAGTTTGTCGTATGTGGTATTTGCTGAAGCCATTTTCAAATTAAATGTGTTCAAACTCAATTTACTCAAAACTATCGGAATCCACATACGACAATTAAATTATCAGCCGACGATATCTACCTGTTTTAAATAAAGGTGAATTTTGAATCAGTTGGCAAAACATTGTTATTTTGAAAACATTTTCATTTTGTTGTTCAGTTTATTAAAAAATTATTTAATAAATTAAAAAAATAAAAAAAAGTTATTAAACTAGTAAAACAAAAGCCATTTAGAATAAAGGAAACTAGGGTTTAATGGCTTTTAAATTCGAAAATCCCTTCAAAAGATTTTAAGCTTTTTTTTTCAACTTTATATACGACCATGTTCTGGAAATCGAAATCACGTGAAATTGAAATCGATGGAGATTTATTTCTATTTTAGTTTTATTTATTTCAACTGTAAGGACTTTAAGAAAAAAAATCCTTTTACAGTCCAGAGTATTACATAATGAACACCACTAGTAATAGTCATAATAATAATAATAATAATTATAATAGTAACAATAGTAACAAAGGTAATAATAATAATATTAATAATTATAAAAATAATAACGATGGTAATAATAATAATAATATAATTATAAAATCAAGTTTTAAACATAACGATTAGTAAAGCAATAAAAAAAATCAAATACAATAGGACTTTTTGGTAGACGGAATAAAGAGAAATATGAAGTTATAGGCTAGCAACTTTGTGAAACATAGTCCATAAGAGTTTTCCTAAAGTTTCTGTTTTTCAACAATTAGTTTTATATTTGAGGGCAACGAGTTCCAAAGTCTTATCGCATTGATGAAGAAAAATCTGCTTGTGTTTAGATAGTTGTATCGTGTTGGTATTAAAGTCACACCCCTGGCCGACCTGCCGAATTAAAATTTTTGTCGAGCAGGTATGTCGGTGATCGATCATTTAGTAATTTGTGTAGAAATAGTAGGTTTCGCATACGAAGGTAGTCCACTAAGTCGCAACCAAGAAGCATTGTCTTCCAGGATGAAACACTTCTAAATCTGTGAATACCGTAAACATAACGAGTTGCATTGTTAAACGAGACTTGTAATTTATGTAGAGCCCACGAGTCCAATTTGCTATACACCTCAGCAGAAGTAGTGATAAAAGGTAGAATTAACTGTAGGACAAGACGTTTCTTGATTTCAGTCGGAGTGTGAGCAGAGGTTAATCGTAGGTTGCGCAGTGTCATATACACACTGCGTATAACATTATTGATATCATCATTGCATGACAGAGCAGAGTTGATGTGAAAACCAAGGTACTTCACATTTTCTACATATGCAAGTGGAGTGTGACCGAGGCTAATAATTGGAAATTGATTAAAATGAAGTTTCATCCTGCTGATGGGTAAAAAGACAGACTTGATTGCATTCAGCATAAGATTGTTATCTATAGCCCACTTATAAATATCTTTTAGGTCCTCATTAGTTTGTAAAACATGTCATCAACAAGGCCAATACGACTTGATATATACAGTTGGATATCATCAGTATATGCGTGAATGTTAACAAAATTGACGACATCAAATATATCATTTATAAAAATACTGAATAGTAGAGGTCCAAGAACTGAGCCCTTTGGAACTCCAGAATGTATCTTTTTGAAACCTGACTCTCTTCAACCGATAATCACCTTTTGTACACGCTCAGATGAGTAGCTACTTCTGAGGGACACTGCACTTCTGCCAAAGCCAAAGAAGCATTCTAATTTCCTACAAAGTAGTGAATGAGCTACGCTATCAAAGGCCTATAAAAATTCCAGTAAGGACATCAGCGACAGATGACCCACATCATATGATGGTCTAATATCATCCAGTACTTTCAGTACAGGAGTAGTACAACTATGGTTTGAGCGAAACCCAGATTGCAACGGAGACAGTATTTGCATTGACGA
Source organism: Pollenia amentaria (assembly GCA_943735925.1). Taxonomy (NCBI): domain Eukaryota; kingdom Metazoa; phylum Arthropoda; class Insecta; order Diptera; family Polleniidae; genus Pollenia; species Pollenia amentaria. The sequence continues at coordinate 200,233,284 of OX031009.1, read as the reverse complement.
CTTCAACCATTTGTCATGACATTATTGTTTCAAATACCTTACCAAGAACAGGAAGTATACTAATGGGCCTAAAGTCACTAGGGAAATTCGGAGAGCTTGTTTTTGCAACCGGTGTAATCCTACCAAGTTTTCATGCTTTTGGAAAAGTGACAGTTGTAAAACAATAAATAATGATGTGTGTTATAAATTCAACAACATAAGGTAATACTATTTTCAGAAATTGTATACACACACCATCCTCACCAATGGCATTAGAGCGAAAGCTCGTCACAGTTCTTTAGACTTCATCATCCGATACAGTGGAAAACTTAAATTCATTCGGGCAAACATAAGAGGGATGAATAGCGGACAGGTCTGGATCATTTGGATTGTTTAATGAGAAAAAAATCGTTTAGAGTGTTAGGATCTAAAAGACAATCTGGGATTTCACGCCGGTTGATACCTAAACAAATTTTTGCAAAAATAAACTTAGCTTTTCCTGATTTAAAAAGTAGTTTTGGTTAAGGAAAGTAGTCTTCAAAGGAAAAGGTATATAAAAGGAAATATTTTTATGAACTTTAAACACAGGATAGTTTGCATAATTTGTTCGATTTTTATTTCACGTGATTACGATTTCCAGAATATGGCCTATAATACAACAATCTGTTTCGAACAATTAGGCTCTTAACGTGATGAATGTCTTTTTTTTTTTTTTTTTTTTTTTTTTTTTTTTTTTTTTATTAACAATTCATGTACAATATAATTCAAAATTATTTGTGGCCTCAGCGCCATGAAGGCATTGTTGATCGCATTAAGTATTTGGATGTTTAATAAACATGTTTAAAATTTAACGCGTTGCAAACTATTTTCCACCAATATCCAAGTCTTCGCCATACGACCTATTCGCAGTAGAGTACTTTGGAAATTCTTGATCGCCCTCTTTTAAACAAACTTCGTTTAATAATGTTATTTGTTTTTCTTCCTTTAAAAAATACTTCACACTTGGGCGCCCTAAATACCGACCTAGAAATTTTTGTGAAATGTTAAACTGAAACAAATTGTTATAAAATGTCTGTTTTTGCTCTCAAAGAAAACAAAGAAGCACAAAAAAAAATAATTTGGCAATTTGTAGAATTTTTATTATTTTGTCACTTTGTTTTGCTACTTCTTCAGTTTTAATCAAAGAAATACCAAATATTAAATACAGAAAAAAAAACAGAATAAATGTGTACAATTGAATATGACGAATTCTTCTTATATCCTCCTCCACTTGTGGTAAATGATGGTATACTAAGTTTTTCATTCCGTGTGAAACTTTTTTAATTTTTATCTTAGACCTCATAAAGTATATAAATTCTAAGTTCTTGAAGAACTCTAACCCGATTAAGCCATAAGTCTGCATGTCAGTATGTCTGTCTGTCTGTCCGTCTGTTGAAATCTTGCTCACTTTCCAACGACTCGAAAGTAAAGAACAATATTGGCGTCAAATTGTTTCTAGTTCTTCTAAGTAGTTTGGAATTTAAATCTTGTCAAATCGTTTCAGTACAAAAAGAGTTTTAAATCAAAATGTGGACCAACCACCGTAAAGTAATTATATTGCTGTTAAAAAAACTAACATTAATTGGTGTCGGAATGCACTGATTATTATTTAATTTTGCACAAACTCGTCTTATATGACTAGATATTATACTGCTAAATTCCGTGAGCATCGCTCTGTATTTATCATAGTTAAGTAGTTATCATAGCCTGGCCCATCCGAAAAAGTTGGTACCTGACCGTGTGGTGACATGTTAGATACGCTACCAACAGTCGTAGTTCCTTTCTTTTCAGACCTTTCGTCCCTATTATAGTTCCGGGAAATATAAGTGCCTTTGCCTGACGCATTCCCGGAAGTTATAACCAGTACCTTTTATGCTCTCTGAGAGCCCATGCCTCGAAAAGGGTAGTGGCCCATCTTAGCCCACAAAAGGGCTCTGGTCCCACTATTTGGGCGTTCGAACCAGCCCTGGCTAGTTCATCAGCCCTATTACCCGGGACCCCTGAGTGCTCCGGCACCCAACAGAGTGTCACTCTATTCCTCGCCCCTAGCTCCTGCAGCCTATCCCAGCATTCCGTCACAAGCTTCGAGGCCTGTTTCCAGTAGGAGAAGGCTTTAATGGCCGCTATCACTGGATATTACAATGCTTTTGCCAACCACTCCTTTGTCGAGAATGTTAGTGCAACACACATCATTGGGGTGAATCTTGGCCTGGAAAACTCTATGCGATTTACCCTTGGCTATTGAGATACGCGTGTTAGGTCCAAATACCCTAGTACCTGCTCCATGCTCTGATTTGGAATCATTAGTATACCAGTGTAGGCCTGGGTTCCCGTGGCAGGGATTTCCATTGTCCCAGGCTGCCCTATTATAGAGGATTGTCTTGAGCCTTTTGTTTAAGACGAGTTCCGTAACCTTAGTGTCCGCTCTTGAGCAGATTGATACATCAGGAGCTAATCTCAATAAGCCAGCATGCCCATGGGCAACATCTGCAAGTCCTGGATCCTAAGGAGACTCGAGCATGCAGCCCTCCTTATATGGATGTGTAATGGTAGTATACCTACTCTGACTTCAAGTGCTGCCGTATGACACGTGCACATCACCCCAATCAATCCTACACAAACATCTTTTGCAGCTTATTGCACTTCCTGATTGCAGACATCTATTTGATCTTTGCCCACCATACCAAGGATCCATAGGTGATTATCGGTCTGACCATCATAAAGTATAGCCATTTAATTATGCTGGAACCAATGCCCCCCAAGTTTTCCCAAAGAAGCCTTTGCTGGCCCATAAAGCCCTAACTGCTTTCTTCCATATGATACCCTTCACCACAAAAACAAATATTCTAGAGTGTATCCTTATTGGGGCCCATGGCCAATTATGGAACTCTCAGAACAAATTATGTTATAAGCTAAAGATTGATGTTAAAGTTCTCTATGACAAATATTATGTAGACACCTTCATCTATATGGGATTTGTTTCCCCTTAATTGATTTCAGAAAGTGGGTGTGTATAAGACCTATGGTTAGTTTTGCAAAAGCAAAGTTAAATTGCGATGAGAGAGATTAATAAAATATACTACATAATCTAAAATTTAAATAAGAAATGGCAATATGGTGCCTAAAACAAACCTCTGTAAGAATCTCTGCTTTAAGAAATATTTCTTAATTTTTTCTTTATTTTGTTTGAACCTATTAACCTGTCATTTGCATAAATAATGAAAGGCAACAAAATTTTGGCAATAAAGTTAAAAAAAATAAACAAAATATAAATAATTTTGTTTATATATTTTCAAATTTAAATAAAAATAATACTTCAGGTATTTAGGCCTTGTTAAAAAAGGGGGAGGGGGCAATGTCAAATCGTACATCTTCTTTTTACACAACTTAAGAAAATTGTCAACGAGTGCCATTATCAGATTCCAAAAACATGACTTTACCTTTTGGCTAAACTTTTTTTGCTTACAAATTTTTTAGGAAAAGTCCTTAACAACTAAAAAAAAAACATTATAATTCAAAGTAATAAAGAAACGTTTAAAAAGGGAATTATGCTTTAACAAAGCCTTTAACATAAATTTACTCAGGTTCAATGTTTTGTAAAAAAACTGACTATTTGTTTTTATTATTTAATCTCTTCTTCAATTTGGATGTCCTTGTTGATGTTCATAGTAATAGAGAGCTTGAACTTGTAGTACTTATTATTGTCTCAGAGTAGAGGGCTTTTCCACTTTTCTTTTGCTTTTTTTTACTTCCTTTATTACTACTTGATCTTATTTCTTATTATTGACACGCATTTGCCTCAAAGCTTTTACAATTGTTTAAAGCTTTAAGGAAGATAAGAAATTATAAGATGTTTTTCCAACAAACTAAGTAATTGTTAAGGCCAGCAAGGCTGCCCCAAGCGTAAACAAAACAAAGTAGAAAATATTTCCCATTTAAAAATGGGATGTGAATGGGATTATTTGGGAATATCCAGAGGGTATCATTTTTTACATTTTGTAATTTAAAATGTTTCTAGTACATCAGGACTCTTGAAATTCTATGGAAAAGAGAGTATGTAATTTTTATTGTTAGAATGACTGTTTATTTTTGAGATTAAAAGAAAGAGAATATTAAGACGATTTTGCCTGTAATACGTCCATTCTGAGTGTTTTAAAGAACTTTAATTTAATTTAAAAGCAATAATTTTAAAGAATATTTTATGTTCTTATAATTATACGAGGGCGGGTCAATAAGTCTGAGCTCTTCCCGCCTCTTAACTGAAAAGTGAAATACTGCACCTTTTAGCAGGCATTTGTCAGTTGAATGTAGATTGTGCTTAATAGCCGTTAAAAGCAGACTACCTCGTATTATTGAGAAAAAAATGGGAAAGAGTGAGTTTCGTATGCTATTTATTTAAACATTCCAATGGAAAAAAGCCATTTATCCGAATTTAGCCCCCAGTAAGTGCCCATTTACATTATTGAATTTTTGTCGTTGCTATTCTTACCTTATATGCGATATGGAAGTGTGGAATTAAAAGGGGGACACAAACTACACGCAGAGAAAATGTGGTCACCTCCAACAAAACTATTTTTAAAGAAAATTTTAAATATTTTATGTTTAATTTAACCAATTTATTGTCTGTCACCGACAACCATATTATTGTTAAATTAGTCCTTCATCAAAAAGCCACAACCATATTATGGTTGCCTCTAAACATGTTATGGTTAAATATGACAATAATTTGTTTTTAAATTAACAATAGTATTTTCCTCTTTTCCAAGAGCAACATGCTATGGTTAAGAACCAACTATACTATTATAAGTGTTAAGCATATTTTAGTTATTATTAACCAAAACATGTTCGGAGGCAACCATACTAAGGTTGAACGTTCTTGATGGATGCCTAATTTATACATAGTATAGTTGTCGGTGACAATAATATGGTTAAATTAACCATAATATTTTTAAAATTTTCTTTACACATAGTTTTGTTGGAGGTGAACATATTTGTTGGAGGTGACCATTCTCTGGGTGTAGTGTCCTCTTCGATTCGTTTTGTTCTCTCATTGTTCTCTCATTTGCCAAAAAATTTATTTAAGTTCGGAGGCACAGAAAAAGTTGTAACGCCAAAAATCGTTCAATGTAAACATAAGACCGACTTCAAAGAACAAACGACAATAATCGCAACGACAAAAATCGTATAATGTAAATGCGCACTAACTATTCCTGGGCCTCCAACCTGAGATGTTACTTCTAAGATGAAATCATCTCACAAACAAACACTCATTTTGATGACCTGAAAACTCTTATTTTTCAACAAATATTGACTTTTCATGTAAAAACTCAAAAAATTCCTAAATCGTTTATAATCTCGTAAATAAGCATTTAAATGAAAAAATAAACGTATTCTGTTATCACTCGTGTTTTAAATCAAGTAAAATCGATTGTTCATGTAAAACTTAAAAGAAAAATCTCAGATCGTTAATATGTCAGTAAATAATAATTTAAATAGAAAAATAAGCAAAATATGTGATCACTCCTTTATTTCCTCAAATACTGATTTTTCATGTAAAAATTAAAAGAAATCTTAAATCGTTTATATTTCAGCAAATAAACGTTTCAATGGAAAAACTACCAGAACCTGTTACCAACCATATTTTTCGCCAAAAATTGATTTTTCATGTAAAAATTCATCTTTAATATTTCAGGAGTGAACGTTTAAACGGAAAATCAAGCGAAATCTGTGATCAGAAAGATTTTTCAACAAAAATCGATCTTTCATTAAAAAACTCAAAGAAATCTTAAATTGTTCATAATTCAGGAAATAAAGATTTAAATAGAAAAACAAGCAAAATTAGCGATCACTCATATTTTTCACCAAAAATTCGATTTTTCATGAAAAAACTCAAGGAAATCTTAAATTGTTCATAATTCCGGAAAACAAGCAAAATTAGTGATCCCTCATATTTTTCACCAAAAAACCGATTGTTCATAAAAATTCAAAAAATCTGAAATCGTTTATATAGAAAAAGCGTTTTTTTTTGCTAAAAAACGAAATAGATAACAAATTCTGGCTTAATTATATTAAAAAGTGAGCTATTTCGCATTCAGTAATCGTTTCCAGTTTGTTTAGATTTTCCAAAAAATTGATAGGGCATCTCCATTTTAAGTACAAGTCTTAAGGGGTCTGTACACGGTCAAAGTGCTTGTCATGCCGTCGAATTCACTCGTTTACGTGTGCTGGACGTAATATTCGCCGTCATATCAAACTTTTTTGATTTTCCATCCAGCATCGTCGGTGTCACACATGCAACCACATTTTCACTAATACTACCATAGCGCTTGATGAGAAATGCTTGACCGAGTACAGACAGGCCTACCTAATTTGCCGATGTTTTGTCTCTAAATTATCAAAGTGCCAATTTGCCGATTTTTGCTCAAAAATTCCGATTTTTTTTTTTTGCTTTAGTATAATTTGTGAGCTTTGGGCGACACTGAAATACTTATTACATTGAAAAGGGGCAACTGCTTGCTATTAAGTCAGCGCTAGCACTAAAAAAAGGGTAAGGTTTATTCAATATTTATGCAGTATTTTTAATGCGTGTGTTGGGTCAATACTTATGTATTTTAAAAATTTTCCACTATGAAGAATTAAAGACCAAACCTAAAAGAAGAAATAATTTTTAAACCTACAACAATTCAATTAAAATGTCCTTCTCTATAAAAAACTTTATATATGATGTGATTGGAAATGGATAGGAATTTACAAAAGAGTAAAGCTAAGCTAAATTTATAAACGAAAATAATTTAAATAAAAAATTATTCTTTTTAGATTTTAACGCAATTGAGGAAGATATAAGTACTTCAGATAGTTAATCAAATATCAGGAAGTTAAGTAAATTTGCAAACTTTTTGGCAAAAAATTTCAGATTTAAAAAGTGAGAATTTTATGGCTGCATTTCCTAAAATTTTTGGACTTTCCGCATTCTTCTGCAAATGTGAAAAGAATTTGTTTATAAAACAAAATTTCGATGTTCCCTGTAAAATTAATCTTTGCAACTCTTTTTTTTTTAAAGAGTATTTGAAATTTAAAAATTTTAAATGTTTTGATGCTGTTATTTAAAAGGATTAAATGAAAATGTCAAACTCAAATATGTATCTGTAGAATATGCTTTAATATAAAAAAGGTAAACAACTTTTTTTATTTGACTACAATTTTTTTTGTTAATTTTTCTGTTAATTTATGGGTTACTAGCATTTAACCCGCTACTTCGTTAGCGTCTCCTTTTCTTTCGTGGACATATTTTTACGATAAAGTTTATGTTTCTAGGTTTTAACTCGCTTCTTTGTAATAGGTACGATTTTCACCTCTTCAACGTTCGAAAATGTACCAAATTTTTATTTGTCTTTTTTAGATACGTTACGAATGTGATATTTTTTATTTTTTATTGAACATGAGCTTATTTGTTTGATGAACATGAGGGAACCTCATAAAAATTTTCAAAACTCCCATCCTAGGGAATCGATTTAGCGAGAGGCCAACCTCCCGGCCAAATTTCAACATTTAAGCTTCAGGCGTTTAGGACGTGCGATGACGAATCAATCAGTAACTTTAGATTTTTATATAATATAAGTAGATAAAGAAAAATGTTTTGAAAAAAAAATAACAGAATTTGGTACGATTTCACCCCATAAACGTTCGAATTTCGAAACGCATCAAATTTGTATTTGTATTTTTTAGATAAGTTATGAATGTGATATATTTTTTATTTTAATGTTTATTGGTTTAAAAGATTGATGGCATAGCAAAAAAATTTTAAAATACAGGTTTTACCCGTTTACTTTTCAAAAAGGCCGAATTTCAAAATTTTTTTATTGAACGACAATAAGTACTAAATTTTTGAATAAAAAAAAAAATGTTTTGTAAAAAAGTACCAAAAATAGTTACGGTTTTTACCCATTAAATGTCTGAATTCCGAAAAAGTACCAAATTCCTATTTGGATTTTTTAGATAAGTTTCAAATGTGATATAACCCTTATTTCTATGTTTATGGGTTTAAAAGATAGATGGGGTGACAAAAAAGTACAAAAATACAAGTTTTACCCGTTTACTGCTTTAAAGGGCTGTATTTCCAAAAATTACCAGACACCTGTCCGCTTATTTTTCTAAAGAACAACGATAAGTATTAAATTTTTTTTGTATCTCTTTTAGTTTTGGAGATGTAAAGTTACCGAATTTACCCGTTTTTACCCTTTTTTACCCCCTAAACATTCGAATTTCCAAAAATCCCGTCTTAGTGGATCGATTTGGGGAGAGACCAAGCCCTGGTCCAAATTTCAAGTTTTTACCTTCAGGCGTTTAGGCTGTGCGATGATGAATCAGTGAGTGAGTGAGTGAGTGAGTCAGTAACGTTACAATTTTATATATATAAATAAACATTAGTTAATGCTGAATTGTTCTGTGTTGTTATTTTTTGTTAATAAGAATCTGTTTTTTTTTGTATTTTTTTAAATTGAAGTGCCAATTTTTTCGGAAAATATGCCGAAAGTCTCTCAAAATTATCTGGCACCACTGTGTACATACCCCTTTAAGTTCTTTAAAATTTCTTTAAATATTTTGCAAATACGAAAGATATTTAATAATTGACATAAATATTAAAGGATATTTGAAAATACATCCCAGTAAAAAATTTTGAAATTTCCGGAAGCAAGAAAAGTACAAGAGAGAAGCAGCAGAGAAGCGCACACCATTGAAGTGAATTTTAAATTTAAGTACATAAAAATGATTTAGCAACTTCGCATTATCCCTTATAAGTAAAGATGTTGTAAATGAATAATTCAAATCATTATTTAAACAAAAAAAACCTTACACGAACTAAGTTCTAATTGCTTATGTTAATCCCTTACATGGAAGCAGGTTGTATGGAAATGATTTTGAAATGTGTTTATAATTATTCCCAAAATATTACCGGACATAGAAATAACATTTTTTTTAATACGCAATCAGTAATGAAATTGTTTATCAGCAGAGAGAAAAAAGTAGAGCTTCCAAGTGGGAATTCGGCATTTAAAAATCATGCCTCTTGTAAGCAAGTTTGTAAGGGGGTATTGTGCTTCTCTCCCTTACAAAACTGCTAACCAGTAAGCTTAATTTTTTACTGGGATGTCACAAATTCCAAAGACGTGAATACATGTGCAATGACATAAGATGTTACGCCAAAACTTATTTAGTTCATCACATTTGTTTTTATCCGCAATTGGAAATTTTGTAAAATATTTCCTTTTTTATTACTTATTGTAAAAATTCAGCTTTTATATGATTTTTTTTTGCGTTTAAAAAATTAAAATCTTGTGATATTTTTTTATCACTGTGAAAAATTTTTAACAATTTTTTTTTTTTTGATATTTAGAAAAACTTCTAATGATTCATTACAAAGTATTAAATATAGCCATAAATAAAGCTGTGATAGTTTTTATCACTGTAATGATTTTCTAAGAAAAAAAAACAATTTTCTAACATGGAGTCATGTAGAAGATGAAATTTTGTTTTTTTTTTTCAATTTTATGTGCAAAATGAAATGGTGATAATTATTTTATCACTGTTGTGTGTATTTTTTTGGTTGTTCCTACAAAATAAATTTGATTTTTTTTTATACTTAGGAAAATTATAAAACATTCATTATTTTTTTTTTATTAAATTCAGTTACGGTGTTGAATGGATTACCTGAGTGGGCTGAATTATAGGCTGGTTCCTGCCAGCCTATAATGTGGTGCTGGTGCTGTCTGGTTTGGGGTCAATGGTTGACACAACAAAAAACCCTTATGTGCTAATGTCTCAATCCCGCTTCTCTTCTTTTACCAGTAAAAGCACTTTTTCGTTTTGGTTTTCTTTGTATTTACTTAACAAATTTTCCTTATTTTATTTATTGTTTTAGGTTTCACAATTTATTTTATTGATTTCTTAAAAAAAAAAAAATAGAAAAATAATGTTTTCTTTTTTAACGTAAAACTACATTCGGGCTACGTAAAAATTTAATCTAAATTTGGAGGTTGCTCTAATTTCTATAGTTATTCAATGAATAATAAAAATTTTGTTTAAACATACAATCAAATCTTTTCCTTAATAGAAACGTCAATTTGTGATATTTTACTGTACGGATTTAAACCTCAAATAATACATCAAAGTTTTTCGCAGCCCGCATGTAACGTGTTTCGTATCATTAATGATACAACGAGATATACGAAAATTCCCGTTATGGAAGTTTCTAAGTATTGATGAAAATTTAATTGCTGCAATGAACAGTTTAGTACCAGTAATGAAGATTTTCATTGCATAAATTAATAGGGGCCAATTCAACGGTTTCATTCCAGCGTTTTTTCTGTTTGTGTATAAACATAAAATTATAGGTGCAGGGTCCTGAGTGAATGAGAACTTATAAGAAGAACAATGTTGGTACTTTTTGTTATTTAACTGGTACATTTGAATTTTCGTTGATCATGGAACTAGAAACACAAAACTAAATACAAATGGTCCTGAGTGAATAAGAATCTGTAAGAGGGAGCTTTTTAGTACTTTTTTGTTCTACAACTGGTACTTTTTGATTTTCGTTAATATTGGACCTAGAAACATAAAATTAAACATGCAATGTCCTGAGCGGATGAGAATCTATGAGAGGGATCTTTTTGGTACTTTTTTTGTTTTTCTACAGGTACTTTCTTGATTTTCGTTAATATTGAAACTAGAAACATAAAATAATACATGCAATGTCCGAGCGGATGACATTCTATAAGTGATCACTTTTTGGTACTTTTTTGTTTGTCAACAGGTACTTTATTGATTTTTATTAAAATTGGACCTAGAAACATTAAATTAAAAATACAATGCCCTGAGCGGATGCGAATCTACAGCGGAGAACTTTTTGGTACTTTTTTGCTTGTCAACAGGTACTTTATTGATTTTTATTAAAATTGGACCTAGAAACATTAAATTAAAAATACAATGCCCTGAGCGGATGAGAATCTACAGCAGAAAACTTTTTGGTACTTTTTTGTTCATCAATAGGTACTTTATTGATTTTTATTAAAATTGGACCTAGAAACATTAAATTAAAAATACAATGCCCTGAGCGGATGCGAATCTACAGCAGAGAACTTTTTAGTACTTTTTTGTTTGTCAACAGGTACTTTATTGATTTTTGTTTAAATTGGACCTAGAAACATTAAATTAAAAATACAATGCCCTGAGCGGATGCGAATCTACAGCAGAGAACTTTTTAGTACTTTTTTGTTTGTCAACAGGTACTTTATTGATTTTTGTTTAAATTGGACCTAGAAACATTAAATTAAAAATGCAATGTCCTGAGTGGATGAGAATCTACAACAGAGAACTTTTTTGTTCTTCAACAGACACTTTTTTGATTTTCGTTCAAATTGGACCTAGAAACATTAAATAAAAATACAATGTCCTGAGCGGATGAGAATCTACAACATAGAACTTTTTGGTACTTTTTTGGTCTTCAACGGGTACTTTTTGATTTTAAAATTGGACCTCAAAGCATAAAATGAAACATGCAATGTCCTACATGTAAAGAATCTTTAAGGGGAAGCTTTTTGGTACTTTTTTGTGTTTTGGTACTATCTGATTTTTTATTTATTGAACTTACAAAATTAAATTAAACATTTAAGGGCTTGAGTGGAAGATAACATATGAACCGGGGAATTGTCCCTCGCCAAATCATTCCACTAAGACGAAACAAAAAATGCTCGAACGATGTAAATTCATATATACTTATATGTACGTTTTCTTCATATTTTCATATATAATTATATAATCGAATTTCGATTACTGGGCAAACACTTGTATTAACAAACTTACTTCATTATACTTTAAGACCCATAATTTGTTCTACTATAAATTTTATCACTACCAAAGGCTACAAATTTTTTAATAAACTCTTGTAGCTTCATATCATAAATATACACTATTTGAAATATTTGTTGGGTTTTTTTTTATGTCTATAATGTTTAGTACTATCAGGATAGTTGTACAAATTTGTTAGAACATTTAAAAGATTAACACAAAATAGAGCAGTGATATATTTTTATCACCAATTTATTGCAGAATTTTTGTTAGATTTTTTTTAACTGTTCTGAATAAAAACTTGTTAAGATAATTGTGAAATATATAAAATTTATCACTGAAACTATCGAAAGGAAATTTTAGGACTGTGATAGATAATAATAATTGCTTAAGTTTTAGTTTTAGATTAGAACTTTTTAGAAATGGTTATAAAAACTATTTGCGCCAAATAATATGGATTATCAAAACCAAAAAAAGTTTTACCGTGGGGGTGGGGTGGGAGTAGGGGACTTACAAAGTCCAGTTAAAATTATGAACCGTTTTTTTACATTCTTGCAAAAACTATTGAAAACATCAAGAAATTTTTTCCTAAATTGCGGCCTTTCTTTACTAAAGTATTGCACTGACCAAAAAAAAAAAAATTTAATAGAAGAAAATCACAGTCACGTGACAATAAAAAAAGTATCGCTGTAATGGCAAGAATATTTCAGTAGTATTAAATATTTTAGTTATAATAAATACTAATACTGTAATAATACAGATATAGGAGTGTTAATTAAATATCACAGTGACAATAAAATGCTACAGTAGAATAAAATACGACTCTCATGTAGGCCGGGCCTTCAAAGTTTTTTGTGGAGGCTCTCGACCGCCTTGCAGGAGAGTTCGAAGGTTCTTGTTGGTGCCAGTTGGCCAATTCTATTGACTCCCTTGAGAACACTCCTTGTTTAATCGTTGCTACAATGGGATTTGTTCTGATGAAATTAGGTCTTTGGTCCAATTCTATTGATTCCCTTTGAGCGCCCTGGCAATGTGGGTTGTATTTCGCTGTTGAATCATTATTTCAATGGGATTTGTTCTGATGAAATTAGGGATCTGGTTCCCGAAAATCGTACGTTTGTTCGTAACACCGTTTTTCCTCAAGAGCTCATTCTTTTTGTAGTCGATTGGCCGGTGCATCGTTTAACGCATTACAGCAAAAATTCGTTTTTTGCCCGGATTGTTCGTATGTACAACATAAATTTCAATCCGAATGTTGATAAGCGCTACTCCCTCTATCCTCCTTCCCCTAACCTATTTTTCTAGTTCCAATACAATGCATTACATTAGCAGGGTCATCTCCTGAGTGAAAGTCCTATAAAAAAAAAAAAAATAAAATAAAATTACAATTCATCGCACTGATTTTAAGCAAGTTTTTCCAAAGAAATTTTTGGAATATTTCACGAAAATTTTCCAAAAATTCATTATTTGTTTTTTTTTTTTGCATATTAAAGCATATTTAAGATTTTTTAGAACATTTTATACCTTTTATTACAATTAAGTTATAATAAAATAATACGGCGGAACAAACTAATGGGTTATCCATTTATGGCTGGGCTCTCACCTGTTTAATATCTGTCATTTGAAGTGTCATTTATTTAGCGAAAGGTTGGCCAATTACGAAAAAGTATCATTAAACAACCGAAGAACGCGTCAAAATGGTTAAAACTTACAACAAAATTAGTGGTTCAAACGTAGCCACTTTTCGAGCATTACAGAGTGATTTTGGTCGTCATAATCGACCTACTTACTGTGCAAGGAATTGGCAAGATTATACAAACATGTTAAGATACTGGAAGCGTTACAGATGTGACTAAGCCTGTGCATTATCGCAATGTTCGCACTGGCAAAAATATCGCTTCTGTTAGTGAAAGTGTGGCAGATAACACGAATTGGTCGATTCAACGAAGTTCTCAGCAACTGGCCCAATCTTACGGCTCGACATCGATTATACGGCAATTAAAGATTATAAACTAGACGTTAAGCGGTTTCAACAAGACGGTGCCAAGAGCCACACAACACGGCTGATTTTGGCTGTATTGCATGGGTAGTTTCCAGAACGCGTGATTTCACGTTTTGGCGACGTCAATTGGCCACCATGATTATACGATTTGACGCCGTTAGACTTTATTCGTAGAGCCACGTCAAAGACCATAACTACGCAGATAATCCTCTTACGTTGCAACTATTGAAAACCAATATTCGGCAAGTTATCGCCAATCCATCCGAAATGTGCGAAAATGTGGTCCAAAACAAACTCAAAAGGATCAACTGCTGCAAATCTTGAAGCAGTCATTTAAATGACATTTTATTTCGTACGAAATGGCAATGTCCAAGCAATATAATTCAATCAAATTTTCTCAGAAATCATTGCTTTATGTGTGTTTTATTTAAATTTTTAAACCGAAAAATGGATTACCCGTTATCCAAAAAAGAAACACACGAATATTACTCTGGCAAAAAAAAGTATCAATGTGATATTAGTACATCACTGCGATAATAGAGCAGTGTTAAAATATCATTGCTTTAATTTTAACTGTTATATTTTTTCGGTGATATGAAATATTGCTCTTATTTTAATATATCACTGTGATATTAAAATATCATAGCTTTCATTTTAACTGTCATATTTTTTCTGGGATATAAAATATTACTCTTATGTTAAAGTATCACTGTGATATTAATATATCACTGCTATAAAAGAGTGGCTTTCATTTTAACTGTTATATTATTTCGGTGATCTAAAATATTGCTTTAAACTCATATTATTTCGGTGATATAACATATTGCTCTTATTTTTAGGTTTCACTGTGATATCAATATCTCACTGCGATAATAGAGCAGTGTTAAAATATCATAGCTGTCATTTGAACTTTTATATTATTTCGGTGATATGAAATATTGCTCTTACGGTAAATTATCACTGTGATATTAATATATCACTGCGATAATAGAGTGGTGTTAAAATATCATAGCTGTCATTTTAACTGTCAAAATTTTTCTTGGATATAAAATATTGTTCTTATGTTAAGTAATGACTGTGATATTAATATATCACTGCGATAAAAGAGTGGCTTTCATGTTAACTATTATATTATTTCGGTGATCTAAAATATTGCTTTAAACTCATATTATTGCGGTGATATAACATATTTCTCTTATTTTAAGGTTTCACTGTGATATCAATATCTCACTGCGATAATAGAGCAGTGTTAAAATATCATAGCTTTCATTTTAACTTTTGTATTATTTCGGTGATATAAATTTTTTTTTTCTTATTTCAATATATCACTGTGATATTAGTATATCAATGCGATAATAGAGCGCTGTTAAAATAGCATAGCCTTCATTTTAACTCTAATATTACCTCGGTGATATAAAATATTGCTTTTATTTTAAATTATCACTGTAATATCAATATATCACTTCAATAATAGAGCAGTTTTAAAATATCATAGCCTTCATTTTTACTGTCCTATTATCTCGGTGATATAAAATATTGCTCCTATGTTAAAGTATCACTGTGATATTAATATATCACTGCGATAATAGGGCATCAGTTCGACTTTAAAATAATACTGCGATAATAAAAACTGATTAAATGCTCGATACTAAAATATAACAGTGATACTAGTGTCTGTGATAACATAATATCAGTGTGATATTTAGGTTTTATCAATATTAGATAGCTGATAGTTTAAATATGTAAATTTTTTTCTCGGTGATAAATATGCTTATCACTAATGCTTATATTAGCATATTACTTTGGTACAATGTAAAACAATTTCATATCAGTAAAGACAACAAAATATCTCTGTGGTTAGTTTTTAAATTAGTACTACACATTCGAAAATAAAACTGTGATACACTTTAATCACAACTTTAATTTTAGCACTACCTTTATCAGTAAAATCAAAATTATCAAATTTTTTTATTTAAAACAATTTTTGCTCCCAAATTTGAAAAAAAAAACTATCACTGTGACATTAATATTATTACAAATTACCCACTTCTGACTTCCTACGCCTTACAGCCACCACAATTTTTAATTAGTATCAGCTGCATTTCTTTTTTTTCTGGAATATATTCAAAACGCTTTTTTGTGGTTGTGATATTTTATGCAAATTTTCTTAATTTAAACTCATTTGGATGCATATTGCATGTATTTTAGCGCTTTCTCTACTGCCGCATGTTTTTTTAGAGTTTCATTTTATCAACCCGTTGGTTGCAATTGTGGAACATCTGTATGCAAAAATGTGTTCCGTCCGTTGGAGGGAATGGTAAAAACACTTTTTTACGCAGATAAAATTCAAATTTTCGTATTGTATTATCAATTCTGAGGTTCTGTAGATTTTCTTTAAACTGAAATGGGTAATTTTATCGTTTTTTTTTTGTGTTTTTATGCATTTCTAATCTAATTTGTAGCGGATACTGGATGTAAAACAGAATGTGGTTAAAGGAAAAAATTTAAAGAAGGAAGGAAGGAAGAAAGAAAGAGGTGTTGAAAAGACACTGTAGTTTTAAAGTGACTTAGTAATTAGATTCTTTTTTTTTTTCTAATTTACATGTTTTTCACTACAAACTTTTTACAATTTTCAGTGTTTTCTTTTGTATTTTAAAGCAGATGTTTTTTGTTTGTTTTTCTTTTCAAGTTTAACATTTAGTATTATGTTTTAGTTGTGGGTTCGTATTTTATATAGTGTTTTGTTTATTATTTTCTTTTTAATTTCATTGTTAAATAGTTTATTTCTTTTAACGTTTCAGTATTTTGTTAAACGTTAAAGATAAAGTGTAAGCGGTAAAAGTGAAAAGCTCATAAAAATTTTTTATTAAGAAAGTGTTAAATTTTCTATCTAAAATTTCAATATTTTTTATATACTCGTATCTTTAAAAAGTCAAGAGAATTTTAATTACACAAAAATGTTGTGCCACCACAAACTCCTGCAGCCAGATGCTGTAGAGCGTCAGCAAAAAAAGTCTAAATCCCTTTCAATACCTTGTCAGTATTGCATAAGGAAACCTTTCGAAAAAACCTATCAGCAATTTAAAGAAATTGAAAATCCTTCTGCAACACCAACAAATTTCAGGAAAAAATATCATCGTATTGTCCAGCAAAAAGCTAAACTTAATACAAATAACAATAAATTTTACAAATACATAAAGAAAGGTAAATAATAATCAGGCCTGGCCCAGAACTCAATTCCGATCGGAAGTGGCAGTAATTCCGTATTATGCCTCTCCAAAAAAAACAGAAATTTAATTAAAAAATCTTTAAAAAATTCGATTAGAATTGCAACTATGGAATAAAAAACATTTCGACCGAAATGTGTGACAGGCCTGCTGAATTTTTCATTTAAATAAGCAAAAATCAGTTATGGAAATAAAATTAGAGTGAAATTGAAATCAAACACATTTTAAAAACTATCCTGTGTTTAAAGTTTATAAAAATAATAATTTTTAATTTCTAATTATTTGAGCTTATGGTCTAGTTTTTATTTTATAAAAAAGTAATTCTTTATTTTTCTTGCGAATTTTCGAAACTTCGTTCAATTAACAATATTTCTTAAAATAAAAAATTTTATAAAAATATTCTACACCTCATACTTTGAGGACCAGTTATCTTTACCAAAACTCCTTTTAATATCCGGAAAAAGCTCCGTTCATTGTTTAAAGAATTGAATTGAATAACTCTTACGATTTCCATTTCGCATGATTTCGATTTTTAGAAAAAACCAAATCGTTATTCCGTAATTTGTTGTTCTTTTTGGGGACAAAATCATAAATTTTTTTTCCACCACAGCAGCAAAAGTAATTTTGAAGTCATATCTTGGTTCTTCTAAGAAACCAAGTTAAAGTTCTTTTTGAGACCAAATCGTAGTTCTTTTTTTGGACTAAATTATGACTAAAAAAAAAAAAAAAAATTATTAAGTTTTTGTAACTAGATCCTTGTTCTTTTTTAAATTTAATTTGGTGTTCCTTTAAGTTTAATTTAGGTACTAAATTGTTATTCTCTTAAGAACAAAATTGTAACAAATTTAAGAAACTAATTCTATTTATTTATTTACTAAGAGTTACAAATACAATTATAAATTATTTATATTCTAATTTAATTATTCCAGTAATAGAAACTTAGACCATTTAGCCCGTTGTAGTGAAACAGACCAAAGTCTTTGGTGGGAATCGAACTCGCAACACTCACAATAAAAATTGCATTCCATTCAATACAAATTTATTTATGCAGAATTTTAAGCACTTTGAAAGCCTTTAATATTTCTCCTTCATTCTATCAATAACAAATTTAAAAAAGTGCCTTAGCTTGAAACGAAAGACACCTTTCCATTCGTCTTCCCCTTTAACCAAAAAACTTAACTGTTTCGCAGCAAATGGGTTGTGGTATGGACTAGGCCTTAGGAATATCGAAGTTTTGTTAAAGAAATATATTGTTGTTTTGCAAATGAACAAATAATAAATTAGTTCCTTTAAGGAACTAATGGACAATATCCTGTTTTTTGTATACCCTTCACCACAGGTGGAAAAGTATATCTTAAGGAGGGAAAGAGCAAAAGTTTCCAAATTAGATACAAGCATCTTGCTTATCAGTAGGCAACATACGACAAAATGTGGGCGGGTTTGGAGGAGTGGGCGTGACACAAAACACATTTATTTATATCTTAAGAACAGTAAGAAAAAAGTGTCCAAACAAATAGTTGGGTTATCAATACACGACATCTCTAAAGATATTGGCGGGAATGGAGAAGACATTATAGATTTCTGTATATCTAGAGAACGGCAACAAACAACGTAAACAAATAAGATACATGCATCTTGGTTGTCAATACACAACATCCGCTAAAATGTGGGTGTGATTGGAGAAGTGGGCGTGGCACCATAGATGAGGGTAGTTCACTCATTTTGCAGTTTCAACTCTAAGTTAGTGATAGTGCAAAATTATTGCAATCATTTTGTTGATGTTGAGTGATGAATTGAAAATTTGCAGCCTCACTAAACATGAGTGATAGTGAAAAAAAAAAAAAAAAATAAAAAAATTGTTTGATTTAAGAAAAAGCAATCATCAGGTTATTGCAACTTTTTTGCTCTTTACTCATTTGTGTGCAACTTAAAATTTTGCACTAAATTTACAAACAAAAAACTTGTTTTTTCATGATTAAAGCCATGAGATATTCCGTTATTGACAAATTATAGACATGTTGTTTAATTTCCTTTCTATGCAAATCATAAAAAGAATCAAAAATTATTCTTATACAAAATTGCATTTTTCAAATTTTAGTGAGAGTCTGTTTATATGCAGCTTTTTTGATTGCAAGTACAATTTTTGCACTATTTGAATTGAGTTGCATTCAATCTTCGTTTAGTGATAGTGAAAAAATTTCCAATATCACAAATTTTTTTTTGTGGTAGTTAACAAAATAGCAATCATCACTAAAGCTGGTAAAAAAAAGAGTGCAAGCTAATTTTTTACAGTTTTTTTTTAGTGATATTGCACTGCTGATTTAAATCAATATTTAGTGCACTACCCCCAACTATGCGTGGCACAAAATAGATTTATTTTTGCTGTTACATCCTCCTGAGTAAATGTGAGGATTTGAATGTACTGGCATACTTTGTTTATCATCTCATATATTTAAAAAATTGGTGCATGCCAAAAGGTTGCGACAAACATTTAAAATGAAAAGGCTCTTGAAGTTTTCGTATATTTTGAGTCTGGGAGTGCTCACCATTTCGCTGGTACTCACTTAAATTAAGATCACAATTGCTCTGTATTCGTGTTAATATATAAACACTTAAGTTATAGTTTTTTTTTAAGAATTAAATTGACTTCAATCGTGGCCACACATTTGATCTCAATTTTTAATCTCTATTTTGGTTACTTTAACCTTTTTATCTTGGCAAAATTTATTCTCTTTGTAGCTCTTTTAAAATTCCAACTGGCTTTGACACTGTTTACTTTTGGGAAAATGAGTATTGCTTGCTTGCAGCAAATTGATCTTAATCTAGATCTTCTTTTGTGGCCCTTTGTTCCTAATAGGAACCACAGGAAATTATAAGCAAAATATTCTGCTACAATTAAATAATAAAGAAAAAAAAAGCTATCGTAATCGAAATTCCTTTAAAGGACTGAATGCCAGGTTCATTGTAGAATAATTTTCTTATCTTCTTTTCCCTTTTTTTCTGACTGAATCTCATAAATGGGAACAATTAAGTGGGGGCACCTAAAATACTTTCCTTTGCAAATTAACTAAACCAACTAACAAATTAAAAAGTTACGAAGCAGAAAAACTTATCGCCGAAATCATCGCACAAGAAACATTTTCTAATGACCCAATAAACCAAAGCTTTGATTTCAAATTAAAAGTTATTTGAAATCAAACCTTTTATCAAACAACAAACACTTGAAAATAATTTGAATATCATAACATTCTCAACAAAAAGTCGAAAATTTTGATTTGAGAAATTATCGCACAAGAAACCTTTTCTAATGACCCAACAAACCAAAGGTTTGATTTCAAAATAAAAGTGATTTGGAATTAAACTTCTTGAGAAACAAACAACAAACACTTAAAACTTATTTGAAAATAGTAGCATTCTCAACAAAAAGTCGACAACTATTTACAATATGCTTTCAAATTGATAAAACACTGCACAGAAAAAATTATTAAATTTCTCCAATCACCAAATTTATTCCAAATTCATAAAATCAAGCTAACAAGTTGTTGATTTTGCACCTATTACCAAAATGATTATATTGATTACTAAAAATTTTAAAATTTTTAAAAAATATTTTCAATAAATAGATATTGGGAATTATTTCTTTTCATAAGCAACTTTTATTATATTCAACATTTTTTATTTTTCGAATTTATTCTATGAGTTAAATTTCAGTTATGTATTTTATAAAGTTTTTGTAATAGCTCTATTCCTTAAATATTTTTAGAAATTACTTTATACACTACCAGACTATTATATTGTAAAATGTAACAAGAAAATACAATATAATAGTCTGGTAGTGTATAAAGTAATTTCTAAAAATATTTAAGGAATAGAGCTATTACAAAAAGCTTTATAAAATACATAACTGAAATTTAACTCATAGAATAAATTCGAAAAATAAAAAATGTTGAATATTTTCAATAAATTTTATTTTTAATTTGAATGTAAAAAGTGATCAAAAAACTTTGCCATTTCAAACAATGGGTTAATTTATTTAAATAAATATTGATAATTCCCAACAACAATTCTACATGTTTAAATAATTTAATTTTAAACGAAAAAAGTCAATTAAGATTTTTTGTTATTTAATAAAAATTTTAATTGAAAATTTATTTCAAAACAACTAAAATGTTAATTAAATCAATATTAGATTTTTCATTTTCTTTCAACTAAAAAAATAATTGATTCAATTTTCACATTAATTAAATTTAAATACTTTTTAAACCATTTTTTTAATTGATAAAACACTTTTTTCTGTGTGTATGTCAAATGTTCAATTTGTATTCAAATGTTCAAATCAATCAATTGAAAATGGCTTGAGAACAGTATTGCCAGAACTTTTACAGGCAAAATCAGCAAAATTGGATGATTTTTTAATGACAAATCTTCAAAATCTGCATTTCATTTAAAAAAAATCTTCAAAGAATCGTCCAAACTCTTTTAAATTCTTTTCTTGTACTTCATTAAAAAATATTACGATATAACAATAAGTTATAACAGAAAAAAATATGGTTGCAATTTTTTAATCAAATTGAGTTTCGCAAATGTTGAAGAAGAAAAGTTAAAAAAAGTAACGAAAACGAAATTTTCCTAGTCGTTATAGATTTGATTTATGAACTGGTTTAGTTTATTTTAGTGTGCGATATGTTTATATTTTTAAATAAATATTAATTTGTATGCATATGGATATGTTTGTTTATCAGTTGAAATCGATTTAAACAAATCTGGTGATATGAAAGTGTAAAAACGGTGTAACTTTTAAAGCTTAAAAATAATCTTTTGTGAGCAATATTCCGACTAAGGATTAATTTACCAAACCGTTTGGGACTTTTACTTTATTTAGATTCACCTGACTAAATATTCTCTTGGCCGATAAATGTGGAAAAACCAGTATTTTCAGAGCAAATTTACCTAGAGTAGGAAAACCATAATCGGAACCAGCACGTCTCTCTTCAAATTTTTTTGCCAAAAACATATTGAAGTTATTTCTTTCTTCTCTAAGGTATTTTAAAATTTGAACCAATTAAGTTCTCGAAACTCAGAATCCAGATCATTTTTTGAATTTTCTTAAACAAATGTAGCAAATATTTCGCAATTTTGCATAGTGACTACTTTATATTTGGATATATATTTTGGATATATAGATTGTGGATCTCAGTCGCTTCGCTTTTAAATATTGTATTTATATTATTACTTATACCTAGAATGTAATTAAAAAAGATAAATACATTTTATTTGTAGTGTTCAGATAACTTTATTATTATTTTAAAAAATCTGGATTTTTCAGTTAAAAATCTTCAAATCTGCACGTTTATTTTTTAGGGTCATGAAATCTGCTTGAAAATTGTGCTTAAAATCATTTCCAGGGACCGAAAACAACAGTTATTTTGAAATTGTAAAACAAAAAAAGCATATAGAAGTAAATAATGGCAAACTGATTCAAGTATACCATATGAACTTTTCTATGATAAAATATTATGTTTTGATTTGATTTTTCTTTTTTCGATCAAAAATTACAGTTATTTTTTGATTTATATTTTTTTGGACAAAAATAACAGTTATTTTATGATTTTTATTTTTTTGAACAAAAATAATAATTATATTTTGATTTTTATTTTTTCGAGCAAAAATAAAAGTTATTCTTTAAAGAAATGTACGTCTTGAAATATTGAATTGTCTTTAAATATTTATTTAAATGTGTGATCATCATTGGGATATCTTATGCGCATTAAAATAAATATTTAAAGTCAACTAAATAATTATAACACGTACATTTCTTTAAAGAATAACGTTTATTTTTGCTCGAAAAAACAAAAATCATAAAATAACTATTATATTTGATGGAAAAAATAAAAATCAAAAATAACTATTATTATTGTTAAAAAAAAAAAAAATCATAAAATAACTGTTATCATCTGACTTTTATGAAAAAAGGAATAACTGTTACGGTCCCTGATCATTTCAAATCTTTTGATTTTGCTTTGTGTTCAGCGTTACCGTTGGTGCTACGTAATTAGTAATTTGCCACCTTTTTGGCTGCTTGGATACATACTATTTTCCTACTTTTACAAAATGACCCAAATGTGATACTTTTTGCAATATAAACTATAATGGTTTTAATATATATGTAAGCAAGCTTATCTAAAATAATTGGTTTTCTATCGTAATAACCTTATGCATTTATTGCGAATATATTATGTAACAGGTGTACATATTAATTATTCGCAAGTAAGCGCGGTATACCATGATGAAATAAATACATACTTATACCACACGACAAATTGAATTTTCTTAAGATTTTTGCTATGAAAAATTCGCAAATTTTTGAAAATGTTTATTTTTCTTATTTTTTTTTTTGAAAAATGTACCCATTATTTTTTTAATATCTCCGAAACTGTTGAAAATAAAAAAAAACTATTGGTAAGATGCCTAAAAGGGAATTTAATTCCAAGCCATTCGCTGGTAATAACATTCATTCGGACATATCGCTCCCAAGTCATGATGAAACATACATATTAGCATCATGCCCTCAACAATGAATAATACATAAAATTAACAATTGTCCTACGACCTTAATAAAATTTGCCGTATTCTATTCATACTCGTGGCTTTTAGATTAATGATTAAAATGTCAAATTTTTGTCCTTATAATTTTTGTATGAATTTTTTAAACAATAATTGTGCTCATTTTGCAAAAAATATATTGCCACTAATTTCTGAATAACTTTGAAACAATTGAAAATATAAAAAAATTATATGGATGACTCAAAGGCTTTCAAAAAACTAGACCTGATAGAACCAGTCTTGAACAGAGTTTGATTCAGCAAGTTAAGATCAACTAAAATCACATAAAATGTTTTTGCTTACATCTGATATAATCTTTTCTGGATTTTTTTTTAACCATTAAAAAATGTTATTGAAAATTTTAAATAAATTAAACAAAACACGTGCAAAAACAATATTTTGTGTTCTACTTCCTATTTTAAAACATGTGTCGCCTTTTTTGCTTAAATCACCTTTTTGGTGCCACTTTTTTTTGTTAAAATTCCTTTTTTTTGGTTCTTTTTGAAAATATCTAACGGTAACGCTGTTCGTGTTTGTTGGGGAATATAATAATGAACTAGAGAAAACATAAACAATTAAAAAGTCTACTTTTAGGCTGAATTTTTTTTTTTTTTATAAAATTAATGTGGCGAATATTCCTTAAGATTGCAAAAATTAGTCGCTAAGAGATTTTTACGTAAAACTGCTCTGAGTGGGAAAGCAGCTCGCGCTCGTTGTCATTATTTTTTTAAGAAAATCATGTCGTTCTTGTTTGTCTACTTTTCGTGAGTTTTGCGGTGTCACCTCGCATTGGTTAATGGCGTGGCGTCGTATAACTGTACCGAGTTACAGTTTTTGGGGTTATCAGCATTGACCTGATGCAATCGTTTTTAACCTTACATTTTTTTTTTAACGTGTTTGTCTGGTGGAGAACCATTTATAACTCGATGTGACTGGTGGAGAACCATATAAAACTCAGACGTTTACAGGTGGAGACCAAAAAATACTCTGGAGTGGATTCTGAAAGCTCTTGCCTTCCTATACGAAGGTTTAGGTCGAACGAGGACTTGCGGTTGAGGCTCCAAAATTTCGTGGGATACCCTGGCAATATGACTAAAATAGTCAGCTTAAAACTTTAGTGTTAGGAAATTAAAAAAAAAAAAAAAAAAAAAAAAAAAGAAGTGATTTTGAATTAAAAAAAAAAAAAAAAAAAAAAATAAAAAGATAAACCAATCAACTTTTAAAAAATTAATAATAATTTAAAAAAACATAACGCTTAAAAAGTTTTTAAATTACAAATTTCTGTGTTCTATAATGCAATCAAACGTAAATTAAATTGTTCCAATTTTTTTCGTTTGTAATTTGTTTAACAAAATATGCGATGAAATTAAAGCCAGC
Organism: Pollenia amentaria; assembly: GCA_943735925.1. Classification (NCBI taxonomy): domain Eukaryota; kingdom Metazoa; phylum Arthropoda; class Insecta; order Diptera; family Polleniidae; genus Pollenia; species Pollenia amentaria. Next base: position 200,208,213 of record OX031009.1, on the reverse strand, counting down.
AACCAAAAATCCAAACTCATGTTCATTCATAAACACATCAAATGTTAAAAAAAATTATTGGCATGTGGCCAATGCCTCAACAACATTGCTGTGGGTCGTTTGCCGGGTGTTGGCCTTAAAGCCGGGGTGTTGGTTTGTTTTTTTTTTTTGTTTTTGTTGGTAAATCGATAACATGTTAAAATCTATAGAAAAAAAAGGAAAATTCTTTGCAAACATATTTGTAAATACGCTGTATACTTAGTAGAGAATTTTGTAATTAATGTTGAAAGTATAAAACACAAATGAAATGAGAAGATACAAAAAAAAAAAAAAAAAAAAAAAAAAAAAAAAAAAAAAAAATACCACATTATAAATAAAACAAGCAGAGAAATAAACGAGGAGAGTATGATAATTTGCTAGTTCTCGAGGTTCTATTAAGAAAAAATTCTTTATTTTAGGAACAAGTTGATCGATCAAGGAGTAATTATTTATTAAATGTTACAAATACAATTAAAAATTTTATTCTTACTAAATTTACTCAGCAATAGTAACGGAGACCTTCAGCCCCTTGCAGTACAACGCACAGTGGGTTCGATTGTACCCAGAGTGGCGATTAATTCGTAGAAGCCGGAGTTTTTAAATATTATATTTTTTTATTGGTGAGTTATTATAAGCACGTATAAACACCGCATTTTACATTGCGTCGGAAAACATGCCCCTCTATTAAAATCAATAATCAAATAATACCACAACACTCGCATGTAAAATACCTCGGTATACATCTAGATCAGCGTTTAACGTGGAAATGGCATATAGAAGCTTAATGCAACTAAAAGCAATTCAAATTAATTGGCTTATTGGAAGAAATTCTGTTCTTAGTCTCGATTGCAAACTTCTACTTTACAACTCTATCTTAAAGCCAATTTGGTGCTTTGGTATTCAGTTATGGGGCACTGTCTCGGCTTATAACATCGAACAAATTCAAAGGCGCCAAAATAAACTTCTTCGAATAATCACATCCGCTCCCTGGTATGTCAAAAACTTAAATATCCACAAGGCTCTCTATGTGCCATTAGTAAAAATAAATTTCAAAATAACACAGTACAACACATGATTTCGGGACTCAATTCTGATAATTGTTTATGAAAGTAGAGCCAAAAAGAAGAACTTTTGCATCATCAGTTTGGTCAAGGTACATCAAATAATAATTTAAAAATTAATTTGAAGTTAGTAAGTATCGTATAGGGGAATTTGTCACGTTTAAGGCTCTTTTCTTTGTCATAACTCGAGAACTAGTGGTCCGAATAAGCTGAGACAAATTTAAAAAAATGAAGAATTACAATTTCTTTAATTCATACAATGTTTCGCTACATAAGCAACAGTTTCGCAGTTATAAATAAGCTAGATGATCCGTGCGAATATTTCGCACCGTTAGTTGTCATTTTTGTAACATAAAATGAAAATAATTAATAGAAATTTAAGTAACTTCAATACATTTTATTAAAAGTATAAAAATATTAGAAATCATAATATATATCATACATATTTACATACATACATACATATGCTTAAATGCTTTTATAATACTTCTTTGAATACAATGTTAGAGGTAATGACATGATCATCGTTAACTTTTTGCCCGTACGAATCCTTAATACAAACAAAAATATCTTTAAACGTACGCAATTATATATAACTGACTTAGTAATAAGCGGCATTATAGTAAATAGCGGTATTGCGAGAATGGATTTTAATACATACTATATTATGTAGAACTGCATTACTATTAAGCGACCCTGTATTACCACACTTGAACAAAAACATATAATCATAATGACAACAGTATTATCATGCAGTTCTATATAAAATATAATTTTTATCAATGAAAATATTCATTTTTCAATTTCTAATTATTTTTCGTCATTAGTGTTAGAAATAAGCTTTAAAATGAGATATCATTCATTAAATTTGATGCGGTGGTATGGGAGATATTTGCAACCGACAAAAAAAGGGCTTTAGAAATAATATTGTATATGATGTATGAAGAAAAAAATATTTTTTGCCCAAAAAATTGAAATTTTTTATTTTTAATTCATAAAAAATCCAAAACGGTAAAAAGTGTCAAGTCCTATTACTTTCAAGTAAAGTCGCATAACCTATGAACAAAATGAGACATAAATCATGAAAATTGATGAACGCGTTTCGCTTTTATTCACAATTAAGTAAAGGTATGAATTTCAAAAATTTGCTAGAGATATCCACAAAATTCTTTGGAAAAAACAGTGATGACTTTTTTTTATGATTCTCAGAATTAAAAAAAAAGGAATAAACAACTTTCATAAACAATTATCAGAGCTGAGTACCGAATCAATCACCTGAAAAATGTTGTACTGTGTAATATTATTAATAAAATAAGTTAACCACAATACTAATAAGTTAATAATATATATTTCTATTAGTAAAAATTTGTATCCAGTTTTTGCTCTCATTAAATTCAGTAAATTTAAAAATTAATCTGAAAAAATAAAAAATTTTAATCTTTTTGGGAAATCTTTGCTTTCGAGAGTTTTTACCAGTGTGACCAGATCTAAAAAAATTTTACAGCTAAATCTGGCAAGAGACATGGCCAAAAAATGCTAACAATTATTTTAAAAAATGCAAAAATAATGCTAAAATTTAAAAAAAAAAAAAAATTTTTGTTAGAAATTGTATTCGAAACTAAATACATTTTAGTGACTTATTTTTTAATGAAATTGAAATAAATGGCTATATATAAACAAGTTGGTAGATTTTGGTAAAGCATCTGATATATATAAATATGTAGCATAGGTAGTTGAGATTAAATTTTAAATTTAGGGGGCCCGCAAACCTCTGATACCTGCAAAATGTAAACGTTTTTATTTCTATGGTATACAAAATTTTTAGATCATTTTATTTCTTATAGTTAAAGAAAAGTAGAAGTTCTAAAATTATTATTTTTCAGCACTTTAGATCAAAACCTTTTTCAAACATTTACACTATAGAATTTTTATCTAAATACAAAGTGAAATTTCCTTAAACTTTATTATCGTATTATTAACCCTTTCAGGGTCAAAAATAATTTTTGGCGAGATAAAAATCTGAAAATTTGTATTTAAGGTAATGTGATGGCGCTAAGCCGGGAAAAATAATAGTTTTTGTCTCATGCAGCTCCCCTGGTTTTTAGAAAATACCGAATATATTCAAAATTTACCTTCAAATGTCCACAAAAGAACCAACAATTTATTTTTGCAATATTTTTTTTTCAAGAAAATACTTATTTACGCATGTATGAATACTTAAAATTTTTTTTAATATCGCCTGATTCCCGAAATGATTATTTTTTTCTTTCTTCCTAAATCTAAGCTTTTTACAAATTTTCCGACTTGGGTACGACAATGCACTCAATAATAAGAAAAGAAAGCCAATGTCTACTATAATAACAATTTAAAATATCAAAAGTGTCCCTCTTTCAGATAAAACAAAAAAAATATAATTAACTGTACATTTTTATACAGTAAAAGTGCGCAGAAAGAGAGTACAATGCAATGTCGAATATATTCGACAAAAACACTGAAAGGGTTAAAGGGCAAATAATTTTTACAATCAACACGATGAGTGCATTTCTAATATTCCGTTTCATAACACAAGAATTATGCATTTTCATACGAAATTTCATTTTGGGTACAACTATTTTAAGTCAAAATTTATTAAATTTATAAAAAAAATTATGTAAAACCAATCAAACTATTCTCAAAATTCAAATATAAAAAGTTTTTTCGAGCTCGAGGCCAATTATTTGTAAAAAATATTTATTATTTATTGACTAATCTTCTCCAATATTTCGTTATCCATCGGATATCATTAACAAGGAATATCGAAATATTGGAGAAGATTAGTAAATAAATAATAAATATTTTTTACAAATAATTGGCCTCGAGCTCGAAAAAACTTTTTATATTTGAATAAAAAATAGGTCGAAGGAATAATATTTAATTTATTCTCAAAATTTTTTAAAATAATGCTTAAAAAAGCTAAAAATATTTAACAAAAATGCTAAATAAAATGCCAAGGGTTAAATGAAAATTTTTACAGCAAACTAAAAATTTTTAATTCTAAATTTAGCTGCAAAAATGCCAAAATGGCCACACTGGTTTTTACACAAAAATTAAAATAAAAAAAAAATGGCCGGGCATTGTCTGGACTTTTTTTTTTTAAATATAAGCTGATATCCTATACTTCTCTAAAATCCATAAAACTAATTCCAACTCTTACCAACTTAATTCTTGTGGCCCATTAAACGCGGAAATTATCCCAATTTTGGACCTTTTTTAAAAAAATTATTAAAAATATTTACACATAATTTTTACAAAAAAAAAATTAACTGTATACCTTAATACCTGATGTTGAAGGTTCCATTTTAAAATATTTACTTTTAATAGATTTAACACTAATAATTGTTTTTAAGTTTACTCACGATTCTTCGAAGATTCTTTGTCAATTTCGACAACAAAAACTTTGATTTTAAATTGTTTCCTACACTTTTTCGAAGCACACGATTTCTTCAAAAAAATAAACTCTTTATCAAAGTGTGTTTGTTGAAAAAAGTACCTTCTTTCGTCAAAAGTGCTTCTTAAAACAAAAAGTACCGTTTTTAAACCTACCACAAATGATTCCTACAAACTCCCATGATTCCTTTCTTTATAGAGCCACGATTCATAATCAATTAAATCCTGAAAAAATACTAAATATTTTGGTTTATTTGGTCCTAATATATTTAAACGATTACTTGTTAATATGATCGCTTAAAAGGATCCAAAATTTCTGATCAATTTGATGTTTTTACCACAATTTTTACTTTAAATTTACAAACGACTGATTGTTAATTTTAGCCCTAAATAGAACCATCGGTATGGCTCAAATTAGTCAATTTCCTCTCTTAACGATTGCTCTCAGATTGTTGAACAATTTGCTACTTAATGAAACCACGATTGCTGATCACTTTGGTACTTAAAGAAACCCAATTTTGCTTGACAATTTTTCGTAATGATGCTCTTTATTGCTGCATCATTCGGTCAGACAGGGTCAAATTGATTTCTAAATAAATCAACGATTTCTGATAAATATTAGTTAACCCAAAAAAAAAAATAGAACCATGGTTGATGGTCAATATGGTCCCTTCATTACTTAAAAATTTTCATCCATAAAAACAACCAGTTTTACTTATCAATTTGGTCCTTAACAAGAACTGCGATTGCTGAGCAATTTGCTCCAATATGTTTTTTGACTTTAAGTCGCTGTGATGCCTAAAGAGAACTTTAACTGCCGATAAGTTTAAAGTGTAAACAAAATTACGATTGCTGATCAATTTTAACTTAAATCAAAACCACGAAAAAAACTGTTCACTTTAATCCTTAGATACTCGTAGATTCATGATTCCTGTATATTTCCATCAAAAAATACAAAATTTTGGTTCAATTTAGTTAGTATAATGATGCGTATCCTGACTGGTCATGCAGGACTACGGGCACAACTACACCAAATTGGACGGAAGGACTAAATCTGACGAGTATTGAATTAATAACATTTAATAATTAAATCACGATTCTGGTTGAATTGATGTAAAATTTGAACCAAAATATATTATAAAAACTTTATTTCTAAATTTCAATTAATCGCCAGCTTGATACCTTGTGAACCCAATGCGTAACGTACCAAAGGCTGGCGGGAATCGAACCCGCAACCTTTTAAGCGATCAAATTTACAAGTAATCGTTTAAATATATTAGGAACAAATAGACCAAAATATTTAGTATTTTTTCAGGATTTAATTGATTATGAATCGTGGCTCTATAAAGAAAGGAATCATGGGAGTTTGTAGGAATAATTTGTGGTAGGTTTGAAAACGGTACTTTTTGTTTTAAGAAGCACTTTTGACCAAAAAAGGTACTTTTTTTCAACAAACACACTTTGAAAAGGAGTTTTTTTTTTTTTTTAGAAATCGTGTGCTTCGAAAAAGGGTAGGAACAATTTAACATCAAACAAAGTTTTTTGTTGTCGAAATTTACAAAGAATCTTCAAAGAATCGTGGGTACACTTAAAAACAACTTTTACTAGGAAAGTGGTTAAAATAAAACCACCTTACCGAAAAAGCTTAAGCGACAAAAACAAAATTTAACAAAAGAAGGTTTCTCAATTATATTTCAAGGTTGGCGCTTAAGCTGAAATGGTTTTTGCTATAAAATCATAACGGTTCGTTATGTGTCCATGCCATTTAAGGAGATGATGCAACTGTTGCCAATGAGTTTATTTAATAAAAGGAAAATGAAAATTTAAAATGATGTCGCTTAAGCTTTTTTTGCGGTAAGGGCTCGATATTCAGGAGCCAAAGTTCAAGAAAACCGTTGTTTAAATAATTGATCAGACTGAAATTATATTTAAGTTCTATTTAAAGACTAATAGCCAATCCCACAATGTCGCACATTAACGTTCGCATAGAAAATTGCATTTAAAACAAAAACTAATTTTAGAATTTTGTTTTTGTTTCAAATATAATTTTCTATGCGAACGTTAATGTGCGATATCGTTGGATTGACTATAAGTTGAAAGTAAATCGTGTTTCTATTCAAGGATTAAATTGCAAGAAAATTGTGGACTTATTTAAGGACCAAATTTTAAAGAAAATCGAGTTTTCTTTAGAGATTATATAGAAAGAAAAATCTTGCTTCTAATAAGTGTTCAAATTGTTATCAAATTACGGTTCTACGTACGATATAGGTGTCTTACTCTCGAAGAGTAACCAACTTATCGCATACAAATTTGAATGTATCAGCCAGTCAGAGGTGGTTTGATGAAACTGTGGGGAACCCAGAAAAACCTGGCGCATTACACGCAGAGAAAAAATATGTTTAAATATGGTCACCTCCAACAAAACTATTTTTAAAGAAAATTTTAAACATATTATGTTTAATTTAACCATATTATTGTCACCGACAACCTTATTATTATTGGTAAATTAGTCCTCCATCAAGAAGACACAACTATATTATGGTTGGTTAAATATGACAATAATTTGTTTTTAAATTAACAATAGTATTTAGTATTCTATGGTTGAAAATCAACCATGCTGTTATAAATGTTAAACATATTTTAGTTATTATTAACCAAAACAATTTTCGGAGGCAACCATAATATGGTTGTGCCTTCTGGATGGTGAGCTAATTTAACCATAATATGGTTGTCGATGAAAATAATATGGTTTAAATAACCATTGTTTGCTTACAATTTTATTTAAAAATAGTTTTACTGGAGGTGACCATATTTAAACATATTTTTTCTTTGGGTGTATGGACGAAAAAAGAACATAGCGGACTTTAAAGCTGTCCAGATGTCACCTCAGGAACTTAGTTGCGGCAACAACTTGCCACTGACATATTGGGAAACTAGCCCGAAGGCTAGAGTTTTCTTAGAATGCGCTGAGTAGAAGTTGCGACAAAGAGGTGGATGAGGAGTCAACGAAACATCTTCTGTGTCATGGCAAGGCATTAGGAGATTTATGACTCGAACTTTTTGGTCCAAAAGTACTTAGAGATAAAACTTGTCTCTTTGACATTGATTTGACCAGGATTCATTCCTTAATTAAATCAACCGGATAGCTGCGTAAGAATGCCAGCAGCCAGGTAACAAAAGACCTTAACACAACGGGATGTAATTGCGTGACCCACGAGGGCAGTGCATGATTACAGATGCCAACGGAACCTAACCTCACTTTTGGACCAAATATGCCAGAAATCGAAGTTGTACTTAAGTGCAAACAATTTAAGCTTTTTAAACAACTTATTGTTTTTTTTAGCAAACAAACTTTAGTTTTGACGAACTTTTCAGTATGCCCGCCTGCACATTTCCAACATACTCGGCTTTAAAGCTTAAAAAACTTTGTAACACGCACACATAAATAGTAAATTTTTTCTAAACACACACATGAGCACATGGTTGGTTTTGTTTGGATGTGTGGTTGGTGGTGTAAACATTTTGCTGGGAATATTAGACACAAACAAATACACACATCTGACGAGCTGCAGATACCCATATTAAAGCCCCTTTCACACTACTCTACAGGATCGGCATAAAAAATATTTATAGATATTTTTATTTTAAGTGCGTCTTAAATAATGGCGTGGTCTAAACGGATTTTAAAAAATAATAATAAAAGGTGAAAAGCATACAATATAAGATGTAGGTGTCATCTTAAGCATATTTCACCTTTAGGATTACATCCTCCGGGGCAAATCTGGTGTTGTCAGCTGGAATCCGGCAACGATTGACAACGATTGCCCTTTCTGAAGTCTTCATGATTTCTTAAGACCGAAGGTTGATCAGAGTTCCTCCATATCTGGTACCACGGGAGTCAGAAGCCCCCGGTGACACGCGCCGGACGGACAATTGGCCGATACCTCCGTTAGTATGCTTCTTGCGGGAAATGCTCCCTGTATACCAGGATGATTGTCTTTGCGAAGGCAATATCTTTCTGATATTTGGTACTTTCAAAATTCGAGCTTGCGTACCTTTAAGTTAGTAGTTCAACGGAAGTGTTTTTTCTTGGCAGAGGGATACTTTCGGGTATCGCGTGGTGGCTGAGTTTTAAACACAAGGTCGCAGAGGGAGATATCCCAAAAATCCTACTAGAGGACTGATTTTTCACCACTTGTGGGAGAGTTCGGTCTGAGGGAGAATTATCCATTGGTGCTGTTGTTCAACATAGAGCTGCTGGCATTAAAACCAATATAGATTAATTTTCGACAAAAAAGGTGATATTTTCTTAAAAAAAAAATGAAATTTATTCTTTATTTCTTAATATGTTTGGCTCACTTAAAGGGTGACATGTTTTATTTTAAAAAAATCACCCTTAATAACGGCATAAGGCATTGCTCTTTACGCCTCGTATAAATCGACAGTGTTGATAATGCTCTGTAAAACAGGTCACTTCTGTTTTTAAAGAGGGCTACCAGACGATTTTGGGGGGAAAAATCGATTCGAATCAGGGTAGTAAAAAAGTTAAGCTATTTAAGTTATTTTTTTATTATTTTATAGAAAGCATTAAATTGGTAATGGCGGGTTGTCAGTAGAGTTTTTTTATTCCCGAACTTTTTGGATTCCCGGGAAAGCGGGAAATAAAAATTGAATTCCCGGGATCCCGGGATTCCCGCCAAAAATTTTGTATATATTTATTTACTTATTTCTCCAATGAAACTAATATTTCTTATTGGCTATTACGCTTAAAAGAATTATATCTAGTATATATTATATAACAAAAACGTACAAAATGTAATATTCAAATTATTTTAACACTCTTAAGAGGTTATATTGATGCCAATAGGATAATAGACATTCAGAGCTTATTTGCATAATTAGAATGAAAGTATTAGTCTTACGCGAATAAAAATTCTGGAAGGGTGATTAGGAACTAAAAACTCAACATTACAAAGTAGGAATTCTGAACAATTTTACCGTTTAACAAATTCAGCAGAAAGGAGAAATTTTATTTACTACATATATTTAAAAACATATTTTTTAAAATATAACCCTTAACCCCAGGATTACCGTCTTGGTCTGTCCGGACCAAATTTATCTTTTGCTTGTATTTTTTTTCGCATATAACAAAAAATCAAAAAAACAGGGACGTGAATTCTATAAATGAAATGTTCTGAATCGAATGAAACTAATTTTGATTCGATTGGCGCAAATATGTGGGGTTAAATTCCATTTTTATGTAAAAGTCTATGGAATGACCCTATTGGTCTAGCCAGACCCATTTTTTCCTTGAAAGATATTTCAAATAATGCAAAATATTAAAAAACAGATACGTGAATTCTATAAATGATATGTTCTAAATCGAATGAATCAAGTTTGAATCAAATCAGAAAACTACGGCCCTTTATGCGCTCAATTCAATCTAACTAGAAAAACCTAACGCAAAACTCGTTTTAGCTGTGGTAGATGCGAAATAGCAATGTGCTAAATTAAAGACTACATTTTCGATGACTTGCATATGGAAGAAATTAACAAATAATAAAATAATATAATAAATTTGTATAATCTAAAGTAATTAGCATACGTTCAATAAAAAATATATTTATTTACTTTTTATTTAATTGGGGTTTTCAGCTGTACAACTTGTGGTCTGGCCAGACCTAGAGGAGAACTTAGGGCCATTATTACAACCTAATGATAAAGTTGCTGATAGTTAACGTGAACAATAGCTATCTTGAACGATAAAGTGACCAATAAGTTTTTTCCATTATTACAACTGTCCGATAAAATAAAAAATGTAATTTATATACTGTGGCAACATTGCAGTATATACCGACTACTTTTGGTTGTTTAATATACGTAGTGGCAACGACTTAGTTTTGTTTAATTTTTTAATTGAAAACAAAAGTTTATATCTTGTGCTTTATTTCGGTTTTTATTTAAAATTGTTTTGTTTTTTGTGTTTTATTGTGTTAAAAAAAATGTCGAAAATAAATAATGAAAATATGGCATCTTCAAGTTCACTTGTAAAGTTACCATGAGGACAAACCTGATGTTAGCTTATCAGTCACTTTTTAGGTTAATGTTAACTTGTAATAACCAAAAACTATTTATCTTTCAGATAGCATCCTAAAAATAACTATTTGTAAGTTGTAATAATGGCCCTTAGTGGTAAAAAGTTACCGAGAATCCTAGGGTTAATCAGCAGTGGTGTATGAAGGTATACTAAGTTTCATTCCATGTGATATTTTTTTAATATTCATCTAAGGTCCCATAAAGTATTTTTATTATTAGTCCGTTATTAATTCTAAGCCGATTTTGCCATTTGGGTGTCAAATTGTTTCTAGATCTTCTAGGCTGTTTGGGATTGAATTACAGCAGAATCGCTTCAGTAGGAAAATAGTTATGCACCCAAATGTGAAACTACCTCCCTAAAAACTCAACTAAAACTAACATAAATTTGTGGCGAAATTCACACAAATTTCTACTTTCTACTTTTATAAGACTCTTAATCACTTGAAATTCCGCATATGAAACACAATTTAGGAAACAATTTACTACGCCCTTATCCGCAAAGCTTTATAATAATGTTGTAAAATTTACACTTCAATTTGCTAGGACAAGAAATAAAATTTCGTGATGAAAGGTCTTTAATTTATCATAGGCCTAATATAAAGCCCATTCTCAAAAATTAGTTTAAAAGCCTTAAATATTGTGGTGAAATTAAGTTGGATAAAACAACTAAAGACACAAGTCTGACATAAATTTACTAAAGTTTTAAAAAAAGATTTTCTTCAAAATTTCCCGGGAATCCCGCAATAAATTCCCGGGAAAGCGGGAATTGAAAACAACTGAAAATCCCGGGAATTCCCGGGACGAGAAATCCCGGGAACAAACTCTAGTTGTCAGTTAAAACAAATCTAAGTGGATTAGGTGTTATAAAACTGTTCTCTTAAAAAGTCTTCAAATTAAAAAAAAATCTTTAAAACTTGGTGTCGGTAAATCGGTAAACGGTATTTTCATGTTTACATATTTAATGAAAATAGAACTGGGATTATTAGCACATCATTAATAAATAAATTAATGAACTAAAGAAAATTTTTGAGTATTTTTAAACATTTTTAAAGGAAATAGTATAATAAAATATGGAATTTACCGCAACCATTATATGAGCAGAAATGACAATACATCAATTATTGGATTCATTCTCATCATCTGATGAGGATGAACTGTTAATTATATATAAATTTTTACCTAAGCTTCCACTAGTTTTGCCAACGTTATTTTAAGTCTAATTTTTACTTGCATTGAACTATTTTCGAGCAAACTGGAATTTCCTCATTCATTTTCCTGTTGATTCAATAAACAAATCTTTAAATATTTTTTTTTTAAATTTTGGAGTACAAAGACATTTTATACACGCACCTTTTAACGAAGTGGTATTTTTTTTTTGTAGAAAAGAAAACACCATAAGTAGCTCCGGCTCCTAAACAAGGGGCGTGAGTATATTTTTTCCCGGATTATACAGTCAAAAATTTAACCTGGGTATGACGAAGGCTCTCACACCTGGGGGCGGTTGGTAAACGTATAGTTGTCACCCAGTGGTGAAGATACACCATAAGATTAGGCCATATGGCAGGTTCTCTTGTAAATCTTTTCCACATCTGTCTGTGTACCGTATTTAATTATTATTATTTTTTTTTTTTGCAATAAATATGTGTGATGTAACAATTGAATCACAGCCGCGAATAACGTTGTAAAAGCCACATTTTGCAAAAACGGGTTTTTTGCAGATTACCGTTAACATTACTCTCTTACACTATTTAAAGGTCCAGTTAGACGTGACATAAACATAATGCCATTGCCGTAACGATGACCATAGAAACCAAAATTCAACTGGTTTGTATGGTTAGGGTTATGCCGTCATGTTAAGTCACCTATAATCAAATGCAGTGTTGCCTATAAGGTTGGTTTAACAGCTGTATTTTATGGTGATGATAATGTCACATCTATTTTGCGCTTAAACATCAAATCACCTAAAATTATACACCTTTAAATCTTTAAAATGCGATACAAAGAGTCCGCCAGTGGAAGAACGTTGTAAGTTACTAACAAAATGATACAAACGAACTGGCTTTGCAACATGGAATAGCGTTTCAAAAGCCGCTTGCGTAATTGAAAAACGTTTTAAGTGACATCGCGATTCTGGAGATGAAACGTTTTTCCACTAAAAAAAAAAATAATATAAACTGTTGTAGCGCCGTCATATTAATATATTAAGTTATTGTACATTATTTTATAGTATTTTAAATTATCAATACAATATTGACTTACTTTGATTTTATTTGTTTACTAATTATGAAATTACCTAATTAATTTGAAATTAACGGTCTTAATGAAATACATTTGTTTAAATACAACTCTGTGTTGTGAGTGACATATCGTCGTGCGGGAGTTTATGTGCTCTATATGCCAAAAGTGTATTTTGAGAAAATCGATCTTGAAGTTTTAACATAATTTTTTAAAAAACTATACGATAGAATTTTGAAATTTTTACACCATATATTTGTTTTGAAAAGAAGATTCTGACGAAATGTTTTTTATTTCTCGACGGCATTTATAACGGGATATTTTCTAAAGTTAATAAAAATCCTGTTTGCTCCATACGCCATCTTAAACAAATTTCGTTGCAAATACATACACGTAGAGCAAAACGACATTAACAAAGAAATAAAACACAATTGAAATTTTTGTAAAAAAAACGATATATTCATTTGATAAAACCAAAAATTAAAACTATTCACAAAGTAAATACTAAATATATTCAAATTATTATAACAAAGTTAACAAAAGCCCTAAATTAAGATTAATTTATCTGGCTCAGATAATAATTTTTGTCTATTTCAGATATAAAATTGAATAACAACTTTAGATCGGACATTTTTTAATTTTTAACTCTTTCTTTCTTTTTAATAATATCTAACTCTATTTTGAAAATATTTAACGTTGCTGATAACACTATGCTAGTTGAAAAAACAGACAAGCCGGGCACCTGTCGTTTTAACATAATTCGGGTACGCTGAATCCAGTGGTGCCCGCGGTTTTTTAAGATTGGCTCTGGTATTCGAGATATACCGTTATTTCGAAAATGGAGGAGGTTGCACAACATATGTTCGCGTAACTCACAAACGCTTTAGCTTATTGAAAAAACTAAGGAAACCGAAATTCCGCAATAAAATTTCCTTTAAGAAAAGTAAAACTTCTTTCTAATATCCGCAGTCGTTTTAAAAACATAATTTTTTTTTTTTGGAAAAAAAATAATTTTTTTAACAAAATTTCGAAATTTTTTGGTTTTTAAAAATTCATAAAAAATTGGAAAATGCAGCTATGTCATAAATTTTCGAAATAACGGTATATCTCGAATACCAGAGCCAATCTTAAAAAACCGCGGGCACCACTGGATTCAGCGTACCCGAATTATGTTAAAACGACAGGTGCCCAGCTTGTCACGAAAAAAAAGTGTCAATTTCTTGCACAGTGTAATTGGTTTCGACAACCTTTTCTTAATATTTTTGCTAATTGGAAATAGGGCTGCAAGGTTGAGTTTTTATATGATACTAGCGGGCCCGTTGCCTGCTTCGCACGGCAAAACAAAATAACACACTTGTTTTTAATAAAGTTGGTTTTGTTCCCTATTATTCAACTTTTAATTCTAGTTTCTTACAATCTTAGACTATGTATCACTTAAACTATCTTAGAGCTCTTTCGTAGACAAAATTTTTGGTGTTGCCATGAGTTGTTGTGTAGATAAAGAGAACTGAAGGCTTGCCAACACGTGAGCACGAAACATATAACTGGCCGTGTGAAAAGCAAGGATATTCTAAATCAATTCCGCACAATTCCAACGATTGCCCTTGCGCCTTATTTATTGTAATAGCAAATGCAAGACGTATTGGAAACTGTAGTCTTTTGAATTCAAAAGGTAAATCTGATGGAATCATTGGAATTCGTGGAATCAATACATCTTCACCTTTAAACTTCCCCTTTAAAATTGTTGCTTCGATCAAATTGTTCATGACCTTTTAAGCCAGCAATAGTCAATGATTGGCCTTGTGCTTTGTTGATGGTAATAGCAAAGGCAAGACGCAAAGGGAATTGGAGCCGCTTGAATTAAAAAGGTAATTCGTTGGAATCGGTCATGCCGTTCTACAGTTATGCGCTTAATAGAAAAAGTGGGCGTAAAAGTAGGCGTGGTAAATTTTGATTAATACGAACATTTGAAAGAAAAATTAGTCAACTCGATGGAGCCGTTTTCTGATTTTAGGTAAATCGAAAAAAGTGGGCGTAAAAGTGGACGGGGCAAAATTTTCTTTCCGTAAAAACCTAAGTTGGACCATGGCGATAATTTTAAAGAAAAAATCGTCCAAATCGGTCAAGCCGTTCTCAAGTTATGGATTTTGCCACGCCCCTCCGCCCCCAGACCGAAAATTTCAACCAAACTTCATATAAACCATATATGGGCCACTGCCTACGTAGTGTATAAGTTTGGTTGAAATCGTACGACGCGTTTATGATTAGTTCGGCGACGTACATATACGGACTTATTTTTATATATATAGATTTGAAATAAGTTATTTTGGATATATTGAATAAGTTTTATGTTAGTAAATGGAACAATAGAAAAATTTAATTGGTTGGATATCCTGGAAAAATCTGAGAATTGCATTTCAATAATTTCAAGTTTTATTTTATTTGTTTCAAAATTTTTCAAATAATTAACGAGGGACAAAATACTGTAAATTTCCAAAGGTTTCAGATATTTATCTAAGGCACTGTGAAAGCAATCGACCGCTTGGATTTGTGAATGTCCAGGCTCAGAAAATTTTTGAACAATACTCTCTTAATGAGAAAGAGAGAGTATACTTTACAACAGTATTCTGTTTGGAAAGAAAAAACTCTTATAAATTCTTTATAAGAGAAAAATATTTTGAAAAATATTTATATTCAGCAATATTAATTACACGTAGAGCAAAATGACAATCAAAAATCAATTTCAACTTTTTACATTGAAATTTTGCTCTATATGCCACTGAATGGCGTATAGAGCAAAAAAACACAAAAAATTCTGGTTTGAAGGAAATAGAACAAAACAGACACTATTTATCTCAGAAACTAGATGAGATAGCCGAAAACGGATTACATATTTGAAAAATTTGGGGTCGAAAACCTAAAGTGGCATAATTAACTCGAAATGTGTAAAATGGCGGATAGAGCACATAAACTCCCGCACGACGATATGTTTATAGTTTTAAAGTTACTTGTAATTTGTCTAATCGCTTATTTTGTTTTATGCTTTGTTCTTATTAAAGTTAGATGTAAGAATTTTGTTAAATAAAAATCACTCTGAATTTGGCTTTCGAGAGGTAAAGATCTCCTCGGCGTTTAACTAAATACAGAACATATAAATATTAAAAACAACTAACCCTTGTGGACTATTAAGTCCCTTGTGGACGTTGTTTGTCTAGGAACCGAAGCTGATCCAAGTGTCTCTTCAGGGCCAGACTATTAACAAACAATATAAATAATAAATTAAAATAAAAACAAAATAAGCTTCCAGCTACATTTGACTTAAACCAAATTAGCTTCCAGCTACACTGTAAATTTGCATGTAATTTAAAATTCATATTTCTTGATATTTTACACAAAAGTTTTCTTTATTATCTTTATTTTTAATAATCTAAAAAAATATTAAAAATAAATAAACAACGCCTGTCAAAAACGTTTTTTTGCTCTCCTGAAAAATAATTATTTTGTAACTTAAAACGTTATTCACAGCTGTGCTTCAATTAGTATTGTAATTATTTTATTGAACTGTTTATGGTTTTTAATCCAAATTTGTAATATTTTATTCTGGCTAAAGTTAATTGAATTTAATTTTCATTAAATTATTTTAATGAAGAAAGGAATTTTACAACATGAAATGACAACATGATTACAACATGAAATGGGAATTGAACCCAGACTTTCACGGACAGGTTGCCCTGACATATTTCGATTGTAACCACACAATCTCGTCAAAGGGTTTTCCCGGTTTAAACACTCACCGCCATCGAAGGCGGCTGGCAGTCAATAGCCAAACATCAATCATTAAACCAAATTGGTAGATCGACATTTTTTGTTGAATAATTATCTATTTTAATTGATTTACATGTTCATCCCTACTTCTATTTTTAATACTTTTTATCAATAATTCTTCTGGAAGTCCAAAATACATTTTTTTGTTTTTAATGATTTATCTAAATTTAAAATAAATCTCTCGAAATTTTATATATTCTTTTGCCGTCGTCAATGGCGGTGAGTGTTAAACGGCGACGATTTCTGACGAGATAGTATAGTTACAATCGAAACATGTAAAATCGACCGGTCCGTGAACGTGAGCACAGATTACATACAGATATGTCACGAGATGGAAGATTTCTTGTCTCTTTCTGAGAAAGCTGCCCTTATTCATTTCTCTTTGAACCATCTTTTATGTCGCCATACAATCAACACAAATTTATTAAGTTAAGATTTATTTGCAAAACTTTTGTAAAACTTAACTTTTAAGTTTTAGTAAATAATATTTAAGTAAGTAAATAATTCCCAGATTCTATTTGTAAGTAAATAACATTATAAAACAAAACATTTTTTTGCACAAAATAAAACGTTTGTTGAACTAATGCTTTTGTTAAACGTGGTTTGTGTTTTGTTATTTTTGTTTTGATCACGCAATTTGTGTTGATTGTAGCGGCCTGTTTTCACACATCGCCACTTCACTACCAAAAACCGCTTTTTATCTCTTTCTTCGAAAGCGGCCCTCGCAACTGAATTGGGCCTTTTTCAGACGTCACTTTTTACATATCTGTGTGTAATATGTGAACGTGGGTTCGGTCCCCTGTCAGTCAAGAATTAAAAATTACCAACAAATTTTAATTCATTTCATGTTGTAAAATTCGTTTCTTCATAAAAATAATTAAATGAAAACTAAATTTAATAAACTTTATTCTGATTAAAAAAAAAAAAAAAAAAAATTTGGATTAAAAACCATAAACAGTTCAATAAAATAACCACATTTCTAATTATTTTTTTTTTTATTAATTTGGTCAAAAAAATAGTAAAAATTTGTAAATAAAATTTCCTGATATTCCTCTTCTGCAATTGCATAAATCCAACTTTGATTAAATGAAACATCCGGATGAAACGTTGGAAATACACTGATACAATGCGACTAATGGTCTTTCATTTAAGTTAGAATAAAAACAAAGACCTTGAAAGCCTGTCTATAGGCAACTATAGGAAATATGGAAAGCATGAAAATCTTATTGTGTAGAAAAATTAAAAAAAATGGATGAGGGCAGTTCGACTGTCGAATTTCTTAACGTATTTTTTTTAACATTTAATCACAAATTGGTGTCTCACTTTTATACATTTTAAATTTATTTGAGTATTTTCTTAGTATTATAGTGTAAAAGGGTCTTAACTGCTGTGGTCTGTTGTTGTTTTCATGTGTTTTTTTTTTGCTCTGCAAATGTAAAATTTACAATTATTTTAAATGACTTTCAGTTACTTTCTATTTCTATTTGTTGATGTTTTTGTTGTTTAAGTTTCTTTCTCCGGTTTTAATTCATTAAATATTTTTAAATTTTTTTTTAATGTTCTGCATAAAATGAGGTAAGATTGTATTATAAATTGGCCGTAGAGTTTGTAACCTTTGGGATTATGTGGGAAGAAATGTTAACGCATGCCGCGGCATGGGAAGAAAATTAAGATTTTTTTTCCCTTTTTTCTGTATACAATAGAACTGCCGAAAAATCCCCAAAAATTTCGGATCATTTGGCCCATAGGATTAATTTAATAGCTTCTTTCCATTTTTTCTAGTTTCTCTTATGACTTTGGTCAAACACCCACCCACAAACAACCAAACAAATTTGGCCAGAGAGTAGAAGTTTTGGAAAATAAAATTTCTAAAAATTTACTGAACATCTTTTTGTAACTTTTAAATGTGAAATTTTTCTATTTAAGTCCATCATCTTTTATTTATTTTTATTACAACGCAAAAGATTTCTTATTTGAAATTTAACTTTCTTCTTTGAAAGTTTAACTTCTTATATATGACTGTGTACGTGAGAGTGTGTGGTGTATCTTTGTATCTGTGGACTTTTGCTACTCGAGTTATTTTGTGTTTAGAAAACACTTTACGTAGATCTCTTGTATTTGTGGCTTCAATTCCAAGAAGGATTCCTTAACTTTTGTGGTTCGTTTTATTTTTGGAATTTTCATTTTAAACGATTCGCTCGTAACACTTACAGTCAATTAAATTGGACATTGAATGTTTTGTAAAGGAATTTTATGGAAAATTAAAGCAATTTTTAGATTCCATTATTGGTAAAATAATAATTGGGGTTAAATAAACAGCTTTATGTTGAATTGCGCATTGGGAGAGGTGCTTTTTAAAGTGATTTTCTTAAAGGTATTTTAATATTAAAGGTAATTTAATATTAATATTATATAAAAGATACTTTTTTTTTTAAATAGATAAAGTGCACTCGCGGAAAGTGAATACCGCATTGGGTGAACACTTTTTTTTTTTCAATTTACTACTCTAAACGATGAACAATGTTAGATAGCACTAGAAGATTAACAATTAAAAATCAATGGAAAGTTACAAAATATCTTAATCCTTATAATTTTTTGCTTGTACAGAAAAAAATTAAAGTGGATTAAAATAACAAATTTGTGATATTAATTAAAAAATTTCGATACTTTAATCAGGCTTAAGTTAATTGAATTAAATTTTTATTAAATTATTTTAATGAAGATATGAATTTAACAACATGAAATGAATTGAAATTTGTTGATAATTTTTCATGCTTGACTGAGCTGCGAATTGAACCCAGATTTTCATGGACAGGTTACCCTGACTAGTTTCGATTGTAACCACACAATCTCTTCCGAGGGGTTTGCCGTTTAACACTCACCACCATTGAAGAAGGATAACGTCAATAGTTAAACATCAATCTTTAAACCAAATAGGTAGATCGAAATTTGTTTTTGAATGATTATCTATTTGAATTAATGAACATGTACATCCCTACTTCTGTTTTTCGTATTTTTTTGTCAAGAATTGTTCTTGAAATCCAAAGTACAATTTTATTGTTTTTCATGTTTTTGTCTTTCTTTTTCATGTTGACATTTTTCAGCACAACATGAAGGACAAATGTTAACATATAGCTTGGGCCTTAGCTTATTATCGATAAATTTCAATTCATGTTATGTTGTAAAATTCCTTTTTTCATAAAAACTACATTCAGACCACTCGAAACTATAATGTATAATGTATAATGTATGGGGTGCTCCCATACATATATTGCGTTATATGAAATTCTTAAATTAATTAAAATTTGTCGACTTTTGTGAATAAAATCAAAAGTTGCAAACAGATTTTAATCATTTATGGCTTGTTTTGTTATACGTCTACAAAAAATTAGAAGCATAGCTGCATTTTCCAATTTTTTATGAATTTTTAAAAAACAAAAATTTCGAAATTTTGTTAAAAAAATTATTTTTTTTCCAAAAAAAAAATTATGTTTCTAAAACGACGGATATTAGACAGAGGTCTTACTTTTCTTAAAGGAATTTCGGGTTTTTAAGTTTTTTTAATAAGCTAAAGCGTTTTTGAGTTATGCGAACATATGTTGTGCAACCTCCTCCATTTTCGAAATAACGGTATATCTCGAAAACCAGAGCCAATCTTAAAAAACCGCGGGCACCACTGGATTCAGCGTACCCGAATTATGTTAAAACGCCAGGTGCCCGGCTTATCACGAAAAAAAGTGTCAATTTCTTGCACAGTGTTATTATTAATTAAAAAATTAATTGAATTTGCACCAGGAAACACATTAATATTATCAATTAAAATTAAATATTTTTTTAATAACAACAAATTTTTCTTGAGTAATGTTGCTGCTGATATAAGTAAACGTTTAATACGCTTGATTAAATTTTGAATTAACCCTGATTTTATTTTAAGGCTTAATTAAAAAAAAAAAAAAAAAATTACGAGAATTTTTTCTGTGCAAGTTGCGGGAAAATTTCATAACAAAAAGGGAATATAAAAGTAAATGTCGGAAAACTGATTAAAGTATACCATATTGATTCTTATGAACTAAGTCTATGATAAAATATATTTCTTTTTACAGTTTTGATTTTTATTGAACTTTTATTTTTGCCCGAATAAATCAAAATCAAAAAATAACGGTTTAATTTGCTCGAAAAGATAATAATCAAAAAATAACAATTGTGATTTTTTTTATCTTGAACCAGCGATGTTAGATGGGGCTTTACATTTTGTACCAACGTCCAAAAAAAAAATTTACTTTTGGTACCATTTTTTTTTTTTTTTTTTTTTTTTAATTGATTAAAACAACAAAAAAGTACATAAAAATTAAATCGAAAACAATGAAAAAAATGGAGAAATCTTATAAAATTTTACAGAATTATGGGCCGTTAAATGTCAAAGTTATTAAAAAAAAAAAAAAAAAAAAAAACTTAATACTTTGGCTTTAAGTGTCATCGTCTGTGGTAAAAACGAAACAAAAGTAGTAACACAGGTTTTGACTAATGTTTCCTCGTCTGTGGGTACTATAAGCCCCCTTTTACAATGTGGCAAGTGAAAGGCAGACAGAAGAAGTTTGTAGGCGAGAGGGGAAAAAGTAAAGACAAACTTCGTCTGCTTGCCACATTGTAAAAGACGACTAAGCGCTCTATACACCACAATTCTAGTCGCATATGCAAGCGCCCATTACATTAACGATTTGTTGTAATACATAAATGCAATAAAAAAAAGACTCAATAATTTGTTTGCTGTACTAAAAATTCAAAAAGGGGCAACTATTACATATTTCTAAATTGTACCAAATGAATCACGGTAGTACCACGGTACTTTAGAAGGTCAAAATGTACCAAAAAAAAAGTACAATTGTACCAACTTAAGCATCCCTGTCTTGAGCTGTTTGTTTTTAACTCAAGGGTTTTATATTGAATATAATAAATTTGATGAACTTAAGCCTAATTTAAATATCAAAAACTTCAATAAAAAAATAACTTTAAATTCTACTCAAAAAAAAAATATAAATCAAAAATTGACTGTTATCATCTTGTACGAAAAAAGGAATAATTATTACGGTCCCTAATTTTAATACCGCCAAGAAGTTTTGTGTATTCGAAGATGTAAAGTGTGTTTTAGAAAAAGCATGATGTTACATACTGTACATACATACCTATTAAAGTATATAAATAATATCAATTTATTCTGAATAAATAACTTAATAAAAAAAGGTCTCAATATCAATTATTGCAAAAAACACAACATCTATTCATTTTTGTTCTTTAGTCTTCGGCCATCTGAAAAGGTGAACACCGACAATTGTTATTAGTTCACGTTATCGTGAGTGCACTGTACATTTTTATTAGGTGCTTTTTTGAAAAGGTATCTTTGAAAAATGTTCTTTTTGAAGAACTTTATTTTTTTAGTTTACTTTTTTTTAAATAGGTTTTTTTTTTTAAATATCTTTATTTAAAAAAGTACCTTATTTATAAAGGTACTTTTTTTTGTCAAAAAAGTACTTCTTTTAAAAAAATACCTTTTTTTAAATTAAAATGCCTTTATTGAAAACTGGTAGTTTTTTGAAAAAGTAAGTTATGCTTATCTTAAAAAATGTAGATTTTTTTAAAAAATTACTTTTTAAAGTGTAAGTACTTTTGTGTAAAGAGGTATAAATTGTCGAGTAATCGTGGTTTTAGTTGTATTTAGATAAGATTTACTCTTTTTTTAAAAGGTACTTTTAAAAGGGTGCTTTTAAAAAAGGTCCTTTTTTAAAAAGGTACTTTATTGAAAAAAGTTAATATTGTTAAATTTAAAAAATTCTGTTTTTTTAAAGTACGTTTTAAAAGCTATTTTTTTTTGCAAAAAAGGTAGAAATTGTTCAGTAATCATCGTTTTAGTTATATCTAGATGATGCTCTATTGCTACCCGAAATATTGGTTCTATTAATAGGCCAATTTAACTAAAGATTTGTAGTGATGTAAGCAAATTTGACCCGAAGACGTGATTTAATTAATAGCCAAATGTGGTCGCGGTTCTTTTTGCAGATTAAATTTACCGTTAATCGAGGTGAAATTTATAACACGTTTGTCCAAGCTTGGCCAACAATAATTTATTGATGAATTTGTTTGGCAAAAGTGAGTAAATATGGAAAAAACTAATGGAACGAAAATCATTGTGATTCTTCTTATTTTTATATATAATTCTATTAATGATCAGTTAATCAAATGATTTTGGTTATTTAAGCGATTATATTAAATAGTTTTTGCATTAGTCAACAAACTGGTCTTATTTATCCATTTTTTTTTTTTTTTTTTTTAATTGAAGCAGAATTTTATTTTTTCAAAAAAAGAATTTTCTAAAGAGATAATCAGTTAATAATTATTAATCGTTACTAAAATCAAACAAACTTAAGTGTTCTTTTTGGATACACTAATAGAAAAAGGCATCTTTAAATTGATGATGACTTAACATCAGAATTGTGATATCAATTACAAATGACATCAATGAGGCTAAAAGTGACATCAATCTAATGACGAACGTCATCATAACATTATTTTATGCGTCATCTATGCTATGACTATAATGACATCAGTTCAATGCCACATTCTGTGAATTATTAACATTGTTTTCGTGTTTAAAAAGTAAAATAAGAAGAAAAAATTCACATATTCTATTTTTTAAACTATTTAGTTAAGTACATCAAATTGTTTTTATAATTGAGAGTTCTTCTGTAAACAAAGGGCGGAATGCAACAAAAGTAAAACAAACATGTGTAGCGGGTAAGTAAATAATAATATTCTCTCATGTTGGCTTAAGTCAATTACAATGACTCAAGTTAATGACAGTTTATCATTAAATGTTAAGGCTGACATCACAATGATGAAAAGTGTAATGGGGTCAAAAACGAAGACAAATGTCATAGTGCTTATGTTAAAATCCAGCAGTATTATAACGCCTTCTCTATCAGTGTCGTGTTCAAAAGTTAAGAGCAAACGATATTTGTTTTTAACTGATTGCTTTAATAGTTTTCGCCTTATAATATTTTCACACTTGTCAACATCTTACATCTACCATCAATTTGCGAAGATGTTTAAATTTGTCCATAAGAAATACATAGAGCTAAAAATCAACATCTTTTCAAGATGTTCCTATCTAATTGCATTCCATTCTACATCTTTCGGTTATTTTAGTGTCATCACTAGAAAAGTGTTAATAAATTCTATTATTATTGTGGCATCACTGATGAATAGCATTTGTTTTGAAAGCATTGCTAAATTTTCCTTTTTTGCAAGTCTTTTTTTGTTTAATTTTTTTTATATTATTAAAATTCTTTTTAAAATTTTGGCACTTGTAGACAAAAAGTACTTAAAAAACAAAATTTTTTTCCAGAATTGGTGACATTTTTAATTTGAATGCATCTTTCACATTTTCAACATCTTCCATGCGTTCCTCCGAAATGTATACAAGTGTACAAATGGTCTTTAATTAATTGATGAAACTATAACTATGGAAATGGTGTATTTTTCTATATGTGTGTTGTTTATGTTTCATATTTATTTACGTTTATGCGAATGAAAAAATTAATAAATGAATACGTATCGTATTGAATTAATTTGTATTGTTTCACTTGTGTTCTTTATATCTCAGTTTTTATTATACGAATTTATATCTTTTACATGGGCACACACACAGTTTCACTCATACATTTTTAAAGGACTGAGATTAGGCAAAATAGAACATACATTTCTTAATTTTATGTATATTTTTGGAATGTGTATGGAGTTAAATTTTAAAATTTATAACCTTAGACACATTCTGTTATGTTAACATTATAAACTTAATAGAACTTATGCTAACGACTTTTTTTAAGGATAAATCCAGATTTCTGGAATCTTTTTCCAGAAATGTGGATTTATCCCCCAGATAATTCTAAAGCGTAAATTGCCAATAAGTCGCTCCAACTCACTCCGCTAAAAATTCTGGTGATGGCAAACGATGGTGAAACTTATTGCCCCAAAAATCCGAATCATTTTTGTTCGCTCACGTTGACTCCCTTTCCAGAAATTTGGATTTATCCCTCAAAAAGTGTTAAAATAAGTTCTGTTAAATGGTTAACATTATTCTGTTAACATAAGAGAATGTGTCAAGGGTTTTAAATTTTAAAACATATATATATTTATTCGTACAATTACAAATCAAATCAATCCCGCAACACTTTCACTGATAGACTAGCTCACATTCCGCTAGCCTACCGGGGCATGCGGAAGCCCGGGCCCATGTATAAATGTTATTAGTTAAAAATCTTGTATTTTAAGTGCAAACTACTACATGATCTCCGAAGGGGACTCACAAGTAACCCGTTTAAAAACTTAAAATTTTATTATGACTGGTTTCAGTGGTACCAGTGGACCGGTTTCAGTGGTACAGGCAGTTCTCACACACATAAGTTGCTCTCAATTATAATACAATCTATAATTGAGAGCATCTTATGTGTGTGAGTACTGCCAAATAAATTTTTTTTTTACTTGTCTTTGGTGTTGGATAAATATCCCATTTGTGGTGCCTATAGCACACAATGAGTTTTATAACGCTCTCTTGTGCAGAGCTTCACTCAATGTAGATTCTACATTGTAGAAGCAGCTCGGCTTAACAACAATACACTAAACCAGGGATGTCAGCGTCATACACAATTGTGTCAGCAAAACTCACATGTACGCTTACGCTCTTTTATTTTGCGAGCGTAAAATATAATTGTTTACTGCAAAACACTCTCATTCAGCGGGAAATATCGCACGATCGCACGATCGCACGGCCTGTTTAGAGGCCTCTAAACAGAAATAATATATTTATTATCTTTGTTTCTGTTTTGTTTTATTTCTGTTTTTAACATTGTACAATGATTTAAAAAAAACAAATTGCTTGTGGTTTTTGTACGAGGTGTAGTGTACTTGTTTGTATCAAGAATAACTGTGATGAATTCGCCTTGATATTGTGTTTATTGAGCTTCTGTAAACTTCAAATTTGAATTTTATTAATTAGTCTTGTGGACAGCGATAACGAGCATACATGCGGATGAGTTTATTCAAAATTTAATCATCCAGATAGGGAAAATATTATTGAGTTCTGGAAAAATTTAGACGGGACACTATATCCTGTATTAAAAAAAAATTCCTTCAAATGTTTGTCGTTTTTTTTCCTCAATATATCTTTGCGAACAAATATTTTCCGATTTGAAATACATTTGCTCAAAACAACGCAATAAATTAACGTCCGCAAACCTAAAAAATGTTTTGTTGTTTCGAAACTGCAATTTAAATTTAGAAGATATTATTGGTAAATAAAAGTATATTTTTATAGGCTAGTAAAATCTTCTCTTTTTATAATGGTGGTTAATAATTATAGAATATTTTTAAACTTAATGGGGTTATTATTTGCATTAGTATGTGCAAATGAATTTTCATTGTTGGCATTCGCAAAGATATGTTGAGCACCAAATAAAAAATTTTGGAAAGAATTGTATAAGGTTGTAAAAAGACTTCATATATTGTCAAGTGCTCAATTTTTCCAAAAAATAAGCAAAGTTTCTGCGAAATGCAGGTTCCAAATTAAATTTATTTAAATAATAACTGATTATGTCTGTCCATAACTCAACATTTTTCGATAATTGTATTATTATTAATTGCTCTAAAGTCTTCATAGCAAAATATGTATGTTAATTAGGCCTCGTAATAGGCCTCGCAACCACAGATTCCTCCCGCTGGGAGTGTAAGAGACAAGAGTATTCGCACCAACACAATCATAATTGACACCACTGCACTAAACTAAAAAAGGTATGTGGAGAAAACGGAAGTTTACATTGAGCAAACGAAAAATGTATTAATATTCGTCTAATGAATTTGTTCGTTGTGGTAATGAATTACCTTTAAAAGATTTTATTTTAATGAACTATTTGTTAATATAACGAAAAAGTTCATCAACATAACAAACGAAGTTCATCAATACTATTTTCTGTAAATTATTAACTTAAGTTTGTTCCGCTTGTTCGGCAAAACTGCTATTGACGTTTTTTCTGTAATAAATTCGTCACTCACAATTGCCAGTACCTACTTGGTGTACCAATATCTTATATGAATTCGTTGATCGCATATAAGCAAGCGAGCAAAATTTTTTTTCTGTCATATTCTATTAAGTTGAAAAGAAAAATGTGTGCAATAGTTTTCTAGCCTAAGCCCAACCGAGGCGTCAGCGTCTGGCTGGCAACATATGTATTTCCTAAGTCAAACACTACCAATTATTTGTGCTTGCCGCTAAACGCTAACCTCAGTGATGTGTTCGGCGAGTCTTCATTTCATAACAAAGCGTCGGCGTCATTCGATGGTTGAAAAAAAAAAAACAAAACTCAGAATAACAATTATTATGTGTTTTGATCAACAAGTGTGAAGTCGAAAATTGTTAAAATAGCGTTTGTTTAGTTTTTCTTGGAGAAAAGTGAAAAGATGGTAAACGCTGTGAATAAAAAAAATACAATATTATATAAAACCATAAACCATTAAAGACATTTTTAATATATCATTACTGAGCATTTACGAAGTAGTTCATTATCCAACGTTAACGAAACCGCTCATTATTTAACTCCGGCTTCAGTGTTCTTTTCATCATAGTATTTTTGTGAATGAAAACTATGATGAATATTCGTCACTGTTTTCATCAACGGAATGTAAGCGAGAAGGTGGCGATTGTATACTTCCAATGTCATCCCCATGTTAAATTCGTCACTCAAACGCACTGCGTAGGTATTGCCGAGCAAGTATAGGTCATTGCTTTGTGCATAATGACTTATGGAATGTATCCGCGGACAAGCGGGTAATAAACGAATTCTTTAATTCAATGAAATTATTATATTTGACTCAACAAACCCAGCACATTGTCTCAATAAATTATTTCACCTCAACTTTATACCACCTGCCCTGCGCGCCTCCTCACAATTCACGTCTGTAACCCTCAGAAAAAATAAAAAGAGTTATAAAGGGAATGTTTATATTATCAAAGTTGTTTGTGGGAATACTATTATATATTAAAAGATTTTGTTTGTTGTGCTTAATTCCCTTTTTAAATAATTGACAAAAAATACTGCAATTTATTGTTGGAGGATAAGCTGTTCCTATGCACATTTCACTGGTTGCTTAGGCCAGATCATCAGGAAACGTTCAACTAAATAATTTTAGAAAAGCCAAAGCTATCAGCAAACAAAACTACAGAGGGAATGAGAATTACCTACAAACACTCAAAAAGTCTTGTTTGCAACGATATCAAAGCCTAAACAAAATACCAAACAATAAATCAGTGATGAGTTTTATCTTTTCTTACATTTCCCGCTACAATTAGTTGGAATTCTCCCAACATTAATTGTAGTTGTAAGTGGGTAAAGAAAAATCATATTAAAAACAAAAACAAAGTGCTTTTATGGTTTTCGCAAGAAATCAAAATAAAAACAATTTGCCAGTTCAGTTTTTATGTGCACGTGACTTGCTAAAACTTATTATCAAAGTTGTTTGTGGGAATACTATTATTTATTAAAAGATTTTGTTTGGGAATGTTTATATTTTTTCAACAATTTTTTAATTTTGTTATGTGTAGTTTACTTTCTACTATTTTCTTCTTATATTCAGTTTTTTATTTGACCTTATTTAATTTAATAAATGTTTATATTTATTCAAGCTCTAGGTCCTTTTTGAGAATAAAAAATAAATATTAAAAGGACCTAGAGCTTGAATAAATATAAACATTTATTTTCTTCTTATATAACATTCTACTTTATAACTACTTTTTATGCTACTTGGCTTTCTACAAACGAAATTTAAAAGCTCTGCTTATCTAAACATGTTTTTCGTTTCCTAAGACTGCAATTATCGCTTGGCAAATGTAGTGGAAGCAGTAGTTTCAGCAAAAATATGGCTCCAAGTTATCTTCCCATTATTTAACTAGACTTTTAAGTATATTTTCGTTGCTAGTGCTACTTTAAGTCTAGTTTCTTAAGCACCAACCACCGTATTTTTAAACGATTATTTTATTTGAAAAACGTTTATTCAGAAACATTTTCATAGAACATTTGTTTTGTAATCCTTGATTAAATTTGAAATATTTTTATGAATACAGGCTTAAAATTCTAAACAAATTGTGGTGAAATCTTAGAAAGCCAAAATATTTTCGCAGTTTTGACTGATCTCTTTCCTTTTGTATCTCCATCAATTTAGATGTTTTATTTTATTTTTATTATACTATTTTTTCGCTGTTTTACATTTAAACTTTATGATATGAATACAATGGCATTGTAGTATTTCAAACATATACGAACTACACAAAAAACATTTTTATATACTCAACAAAAAAATTAAGACAAAAGAATAAAAAGTATTTTAGGACATATGTAACTTGATGACAACAAATTTAAATTTTACTTTCTTAAATTAAAATTAATAATTATTTTCTATTTTAATTCGCTATGAAAATCGTTTTCCAAATCTAACAGACTTACTGCCAGGCCCACAATGTCGACAAGAAACAATAATAAAAAACTTAAATTTGGTTTTGTTTTCAATATAAAAATACGAAAGAAATGTTCTTGCCGACATTGTGAGCCAGGCAGTTAATATCTTTCAGTGTGTTTTATAAAAATGTATGAGCATGTATCCTCATATAATATATATGTATATTAGGGCGGGTCGATTTAATAATCGCCCATGGATCAGTGAAAATCGTATTCTAGGGATCAAAATAAGAAACTTTGCCGAAGGAACCATACCTCTAAAACGAATTCTACTACCCCCAAACTGTTGAGGGGGGTTCCCCATACAAACATTTAAAAAAATCACCATTTTTGGCACTTTATTTTATTATTTATTTTTATTATTTTATTTATTTTTTCTCTTTAGAAATTTATTTAGTCAGAACATATGTAAATGAAAAAATTAATTTAACTTAGTAATAGAAAAGAAAATAAAAAAAAATAACTATTTGAATTCTTTTTTGCTTTCAAGTCTGGGCAATTTCGCACGGCTCTCTAATGTCGTCGCCATAATAGCCTCTACATTTTCCGGTATAACTCGTTTGGAAACGCTAGCTAGCAATTGAACGTGTCGTTCTGTTCCTTGAATGTGTGATGGAATTTTTTGGATCATTAAACGGTGGATCATCTTGTTTTAAATATTCTTTCAAAGTATCGTATGGAATGCTTCGCGGGAATGGTGGTTCAAATACGTAATTTATGTCATTCATATTGATCATTTCTGTGTAACCTGTGCAATAAAAGTTTATATCTGGTTTTTTATAAGCTCTAAGTCCCGTTGGGTCGTCAACATCGGTACGATAGCGTAGAATTATCTTGATAGCACAGTCGCGCTTTTCTTTGCTATCATCAATCAACATTGATAACAAGATATTTTCCGAATGTAAATAATATGAATTATCTGTAATTACTTTATTGACAATTTTGCGTAAACGAGGTTCTAGAAATCTTGACCAACTAATGAATTTGAAAAATAATCTACTACCGTACACGACAGAGCTGTAATACTTGATATTGAAGGACATTGGCACATAACATGTAATTATAAATTCAACCAGTATTCTTAAATTTGCATCTGGATTTTCCGTTGTCACATATAATCGTAATAGTCTAGCGGCCTTGGTGAGCCACCGAGAATGTACAATTTTCCCTGGTTTGATGTTAGCCAGATCCACTGAAACCACGCCGCTAGAAATTGCATGGGCCATGTCGTATAAGTACTTGGAATCGGTGGAAAATTCATTTTTTTCTGGAGCAGGGGGTATATTTTTCAACTAAATTTTCTGAAAGCCGTCCACCACCTGAAAATATATAAAAATAAAACAATTAAAAACGGTTGACAATTATAATAAATGATAGCAATAACTTACCGGAAGAGTTTCACAAGTTTCGATTTGACGGCTCAATTTTCCGGTTGCCGATCTTGGTCCAGTGCTGGTTGATTTAACCAAAGCTTCAAACAAATGCCGAAACGGAAGTTCGTTGAAGTGTAGAAGGCAAACGAACCAATGCAATGGTCTTTTTAACAGAAATTCGAATCGTCGTATAATTCCACCGTTTGGGCCAGAGTTTGTTGGCTCACCGTCAGTGCATATGCCAATTAATGCATCCAGTGATATATTTTTATCGTTGAAAAAATCATTTAATTTGGTTGTTTTGTATTCAGCGGTTTCATGTTCCAGTCTTACGTAACCAATCAATTCAGAATTCGGTTCTCTCAAAATAACAAGATGAGGTTCTTTTACCATCCTAGTATGATACTTCTCATCATTGTATATACATTGTATATACATAAATGTTTTTTTTTTCTTGCAAACTTCTATAGCTATTTTAGCATGTCAGAAAGAAGGTACTTTTGGAAAATCGGCTATCTAGGGGGTTACAAGGGAAATTTAAAGTACATTTTGATCAACCCCGTTTAGACTGTAAAATTATAAAAGTTTCTTAATTCTTTGGCTGAAACGACCACCATCGATATGGATTTGAACAATTTAATCTAAAATGGACAAAAAACGGTACAACTTCCTCCTTTTGGCACTCTTTGCAAACAAGTTTTTTTTAAATAATTTTGCGATCCCAAATTAAAAATTATTGTTTGTACGAATTTCTATAGCGTATTACAAAAACACTTCATTTTTAAAAATCGGTCTTTCAAGGGGAAAAAGTGGGCAAAAATTTAAATTTTTGGTACCTTTTTATCAACTCTATTTAGGTCACAAAATTTGAAAAGTTTAGTTAATATGCTATCACAAGGGACATATATAGGTACAGTGTTGCCAAAGGTACCAAATTAGGCCATTCATTTACTTTCGAATTCACTTAAATTTTTTTTGGAACACTCTAATGTACATACATCTCTATAAAATTGTTTTTGTATGTGTATAAATGTGATCTTATCAAAAGAATTCTTGTGCATATGTTTTACTTTTTATTTATTTTTCACTTGTATGGCAAAACATTAAAAATTTTATACAAAATCGATATAAAAAAAAAGAAAAAAAAAAAAAAAATATAATAATAATAATAAAAATCCGACATAAAACAAAAGGCTGTTGTTGTTACAATAAAATATTGAATTTTTTTGAAACTGGAGCAAAAATGTGTGGAATGTTAAAAGAAACTTTTACAAAGTGGAAAATGCTACGACCAGAAGGGGTCATTGAAAATGGTTTTATTCAAAATAAAACATTTCAAAATTTTAAAGACATTATTTAATGGTTTAAATGGCCTTAAAAAAAAGTTTTTTTTATTGGAAAGTGATAATCTGAAAATGGATAAAAAAAAATAAATTTAAAATTTAAAGGAAAGAAATGTTGGATAATAATTTGATACTCTTTAGGATTTTTAGTTTTAAGCCGACATTTGGTTTTTGCCAAAAATTCCAAAAACACCCATCGATGTTAATTTATCATGATTTTTCTGAAATATTTTTTTCCTGAATTACCATCAAATCGATGAAAAATCTTTTGTAATAAAAAAGTCATATGCAAAATACTGGACCAATTTGGTCAAAAATACCAAATTTTAATTTGCGAAGTCTGTTAATTCCTAAACTGTTTTGTAGAACTTGACTGGTATAGTTCACTGATTTTTAAGATCGGGCTAAAATTAAGAATTCCGGACCGTTTTTAATTTTTGTAATAATCGAGTTGCCCTACTTTGAGAATATACGACGGCCCTTCCGATACCTCAAGACAGTTTCCGTACTGATAGCAACAGAACTTTAGGATGATGCAGCAGGTGCCCCCTCCACTATGAATAATGACACTCCGTTTTATTTTACCGCGATGTGGTTATAACCACCGCCACATGTGCTCTGCGAAAGTACTTCTTTAAAGAAGGACAAGACAATTTTTCGTGCACTCAAGATTTAGGAAGCATTTCTTAAAAAGGAAACTATCGGAGACCACAGCAATAGTCAGACCGGTTTGCTAAGCCGGGGGCTTCGGACTCCCGAGGTAGACCCCCAAATCAAAAACTTACATTCAAATGCAAGTTCTAAATTGACATCTGAAATTGTATTCCAATCGGGGTAACCATTTAGAAAATCGTGAATTATTTCAATTTTTTTTTCTAAAATCTCCCACTGGGTTACATACTGTACGTTACAATTTTTTTGGAACAAATTTTCCCAAAAACCTTTAGTCCAACAAACAAATTAGATACATGTTTTTGCAGCCAATTTCCTTAACTACACTTTTGAAAAGTAGTATTTCTTCGATAAAAATGTTACAGTTACCGATATTCTTACGAAAACCCTGTTAATCTTGACCTTTATCCCCGCGTAATCTTTTTAGCTTCGCATGGATCGACGGGTATTTTTACACGTTGTTTAGAACCAAAAAAGAAAGTTTTAGCATTCCCTTAATTTTTCCGTGGCTAAAAGTCCTTATTCCGCCGTATTATAAAGACAGGAAATAAAAGAAAAATGTAATTAGAATCAATTTGTAAATATTTTCGGTTCGGAATAGTTTCGTTTTCAAAATTGATTTCCATTACATACCTAATCCTAATATTAGTCCTTCATTAAGAAGCCACAACAATATTATTGTTGCCTTCAAATATGTTATGCTTAATAATTTCAATAACATGTTAACCACAATATGTTCTGTTTGATAAGAGGAAAATGCTATTTTAAATTCAAAGCCATACAGTTATTAATGTTAAAAAATTTTTGTTATTATTAATCATGAAATGTTGGGAAGCAAACATAATACTGTAACGTTACTGCCTTTTCAATAACGTTTTTGGTTTATTTCCTTTATAATAAACCTCTTGAGTTCTTTTATTACAACTTTAATAAAATAAATAAAACACTTTAAACACTACTTTATAGCTGTACTATAAACTTTTCACGCCACTTTATTTAGAACTTAGTCAATTTTACCACTTATAATTGCGATGTACACACACTTAAATAATCGTACTAATACTGATTATCGATGCCCACCTTCGCGAGTATTTATACTCTGTTCGCTGACATCTAGATTTCTCTAGAGCATTCGACTCGTCGAAATGTCTAACATTTTCGACGTTTCTGGGCCAATCGAGATTTGATTATCTTACAGCTAATATCATTATGCAGTATCACTGTGGCTGAATTTAAATTGATTTATACATCAATAAACTAAAGCATACTTTATGGGTTAAAAATAATATTAACACTATTAGTTACCTATAACAATCATAACATTACATTTGTACTAGAAAACTCCGTACAGTGGTTTTACATTAGAAATATGCGTAACTAATACAATAACATTTTAAACTAATAAAATTGCCTACTAATAAATTAAACTTATTCTTAACTAAAGTTACTTTCGTAACAATATGATTGTGGTTTCTTGATGAGGTACTGATTTAACCATTTGTCTTCGCTTCTTTAAATTAAATCTTCGCTTTTTTTTTTTTTGGAAGAGCAAAATATTGAATTAAGTTTTGGGTGTTTTCTTTAAGCCTGCATGGTCAATCCTGCGATCCGCAACGATTCAAATTTGAGCAACCAAAAAAAAAAAAACATTAACTGGCAACAGTTTAAGTATCATAGAGAAGCCGCAAAGAGATATCGGAAGATTTATCTTTTCCGTTTTACAGTCGTACCATCTCTGAGTTCTTTGGAACAGAGATATGGTAACCGGCTAGACAGTTAACTGTTTGTGTTGCTATAGGTCTCTTTGCGGGCTAATGAGTCCAAGGAGACCAAAGTTTACCTCAGTACTTAACTGATGGTGTCTCGGGAGTCAGAAGCCCCCGGCTTTGTAAAACGGTCTGGTCTCCGCTAGTTTACTTTTTAAGAAATGCTTCCTGAATCGCGGGGACTCGGAAGGAGAGCACGAGGTGGCTGTGGTTATACCCATATTGGGGGGAAAACAGGGTGTCATTATTCGTATGGGAACCCAGGTGGAGAGTGGGCACCTGCGCGATGTTTATATCATCCTTAGGTTATGTTGCCATCAGCACCTAAACTTCCTTGAATCAGATTAACAGTGGTGGTTAGAAAGCTCCAGCTCTTAAAAAGGGGGGGGGGGGGGGTATCATTTAGCCGGCAATACTCCATAATTGCAGCCTGTGTATGAAATATGATTTTCGCATGCACGGAGGCTTGGTAAATGCATATATCAATCATTATTGGGGTTAAGATCCACCACAGGATTAGGCCATAGTACAGGTGCTCATGCAAATCGATATCACGGTTGTTCAATGGCTCCTCGTTTGTGCGATTTAATGCCTACTTTTTATAGAGCTATGTTTAGTCATTGGCCTATTGCCGACAAACCAGCAACTCTTAAAGGAGTGGAAGCCAATATTCAAGACACCATTGACGCCATTGGAATAATGGAATATACCACATATAACTCGTCATATAACAGAAATCATATTTAAAAAATAAAGACCATGAAATTATTTACCAGAAAAGGTTCTCACGCAGCTAAAAAAAAACACCCTATACTTCCACTTGCGATGGGAAATAAGGTCTGCGACAGATCTGTTAGTATTGCTAAATTTTTATAAGTTCAAAATTAAAAGAAGTTTGTTTCAATATTAATTAAATTTCTTTAAATTTTAAAAAATGATTTTTTATTATGACTTCTTTGCTTGGAAAAAAGACATTGCTTTGAATTTTAATAGAATTAAAATTCGGTTTAGGCTTCTTTTCAAGCCCTTCCGCCTACAAAGTAGTGCCCAAGCAAAAAAGTCAAAACAAAAATGCATTCTTAATCAAGAAATCCGTTTATTATTAAGAAAATATATTAAGAAAATTCATTTATATAAATTATTATAATTAAAAATTAACTTCTAATCTATTTTGTAAAAAACAATAGACAAAAGTATTTTCTAAAGAAAATTTTAAATTTAACAGGACATAATGTTAAATTTGTTATTCCTTTTGAGATTTTTTTTACTATTAAACAACAACTGAAATTGAATTTGTATTGAAAATGTGGAAAACAAAAACATACAGTACGATAAAAAATAGTCACTTCTTTTTTTTTTTGAATTAAAGTAAAAATCGCTTTTCTTCTGGGAAATCTTCAAAATTTTTAATTCCGCATAATTAAGGAAATAAGCTTCATTTTTATAATTTATAATTTCAAACAAAAACTGATTTAATCTTGTGAAAAATTTTAAAAAATGTGTAATGGGTGAAACTACAAAGAACTTTGATGATGAGAATGTGGTTATTCTCGAAACATGTACGTTCGACTCGAGTTCAATCCCTCGTTCAGTCAAGACTAAAAATTATCAATAAAAATTTTTATTCATTTCATACTGTAAAATCCCTTCCTTCATTAAAATAATTAATGAAATTATAATTTTAGCATGATATAAAACTAAAATCAAATTTTTAAATTTATTTTTGTTAAAAAACAAATTTTTTTCTTTAAATGCAAATTCCATAAAAATATTTTAAACCACTTATTTATGAGGGGCTTAAAGCACAAGGAGTTTAAGTGATTTTTTTTTTAAATTGCGGTTACATAAGTTATATAGTAGGTGAAGTGTAAAGAAGCTCCGGAATGTGCAATTCTCATGCGCATAGGAATAGCTTATCCTCCAACAATAAATTTCAGTATTTTTTTTATCAATTATTTAAAAAGGGAATTAAGCACAACAAACAAAATCTTTTAATAAATTAAGTAATTTCAATAAATAAAAATTCATAACTTGTTATTTAAAGTTTATTAGTAAAAAAAGAGAGAAAAAATAACAACAAACATAGCAATTCTTGCACTAAAAAGAGCCATCAAATACATAAATATTACGTATTAATTAAAAAATAAAATGTAAGATAATTTTATTAGTTATTTCAATAATTTAAGGAGACTTGTAAAATAATCTTAGAGAAATAATTTGGTTTAAATGTTAAGGAATTAAGCGATTATTTTCTTTAGTTTTGACAAAACTTGACTTAGAAAAAATTCTTTCACTTATCGTAGATACTGGAGAAATCGAAAGCAACCCATAATACAGAATATCTAATTTATTAGTCCTTTTCCTGGAAATCTTTAAACATACAAATTCTTCCATTATGCCATTATAGTCCTGATTTATTTTTTTTTAAATTTTAACTCTTCTAATTGTTTCGGGTTATTCTGTTAAATGATTGATATGAGAATATATGAAAAGAAACAAAAAACTAAACACATACATATAAAAAGTACGTGAAAGACACCCAACAAAGTCAATCGACTTAGAAAGAACTTGTTTCAAGCTTACTAACATAATCCTTAAGCTTAGAAAACTGTTGTGATTACTATTATAAATGGCTTATACAAAATTGTTAAATAATGAAAGCTGGTCCCTTGCGAAAATATTACATGTCTATAATTTAATGTAAGCTAAGAAGTCTTATTATAGAATAAGCTTACAGAAAAATACTTTTCTAATCTATAATAAGATTACATTCTTTACGAACACTCTGTTTAAAGTTATATAACATTTAATTACTTTTTTTTTAAGTGTACATTTTTAAAAACACTTTAAAACACTTCACTCTTCGAACAAAACACAAAGACTGAAAACTTTAAAAAATAATACAAAATTTAGGCACTCGTCAACTAACGGGACATTATTCTCAAAAATACTTACAAAACTATAGCGGGAATAAGTCATTTGCAATCGTATTTGTTGTCATGTTGTAGGAAATCTCTTATGATGATTTTTTGAAAATATGGATGACATTGATCAGGGCGGCTTGGGGGTTTCAACAGGACAGCGTTACCTGCAATACGGCAATAGTAACCATAAACTAAATGAAATGAAAATTTGGCGATAAGTTGCTTTCGAGAAATAAACTTATTCGCGCAATGTGACACCTCTCGATTATTTTATGTGGGGACTGATAAAACAGCAGTAATGGACGCCTTGATAATACATTTTTGACAAAATAGCAGTTTTTTTCTTAAGAAAATCCTAAAAAAATATTCACCAGATGGCTCCTGCTTTTATTTCGCATTGGTACGAGTATCATTTTGTGTTGATTTATTTTTATTACTCAGTGTAATTGGCCTTGTTATTTATATCTTAAATATAATCGACCACTAGTAGGTTGTAGTACATCCTAGTTTATCCTTTTATTAGGTTTTTTTATGATGTCTTCCTTTATTTTGTTTGCTTCCTTAAAATCCTTAAAGTCTACTTGTTTAATAATAGATGAAGACGACATTCATAAGCAACACATTTTTGTAGCCAGAGCTGTTGGAGAATGTAATCAAGGGAATTGTGTATATAAGTTTATAAAAGAAAATTAATATAAAAGGATATCTTTCACGTCGCCCAAAGGGGTTGCTTCATTGAGTTTTAATGCGATCTTAAATAAACTAAAAAGTAAATCCCCAAAGCTGTAGGTCCACAGCGTGCGTTCAATGCGTTTATGCATCTGCCAAAAAGTTTAATCAGTTTAAAATTGTATTGACGTGTAACACAGGAAACGCGTAGAATTTAATACGTATCGAACGCATGAAGTAGGATGGGTAACCTTGAAAAAGGTCAAGAAAGTGTCAAACGGATACAACGCGTGGACCTCCAGCTTAAGTGTTAAACCCAGGACTGTGGAGTCGGTGTTGAAGGCTCGGAGTTGAGGGTTTTGTACCGGAGTCGGAGTCGAAGTACCCACAAAAAGTCGCGACTCCGACTCCAAAATTTTCGGCATAACAAATTTAAAAAATTTGCTAAAACTTGCCAAAACAAAAATTCTTTGAAGTTGGTGATGCAATATTTTAAATGTCGATTCGAAATTTTTTGCTATAATTTAACCATTTTTTCACGATTCCACAGCCCTGGTTATACCACTTTGCAACTGGCCTGAGGTGTTCAAAGCAGGCGAAAACTGTGAGTGCAAGGACCTTAAAGGGTCAAAACACATTTGAAATGTTTAGGGATAACTCCAGGGAGTTTACAAGGAGAACCTTTTAAAAAAGACGAAAATACTATCAACAGCATTTCCGCTTTCTTTCATACTATAAACTTTTTTAATGGATAATTTTAAAGAAAATTTAATTTAAGTATTCAAAGCTTTAAAGTTTAAATATTTTTTTTTAAGGTATAGGCGTCCCCTTGCTATTAAAAATAAATGACAGTTCTTTCAAACAACTTATTATTTATCCAAAATTTAATTCTTTTGATAATCTGTTTTGTAATTCTAATAGAGGTAGAATACACAACAATTTTCTCAATTTTTATCTTGTACATCCTGTTGCTGAATGCCTGCTTGTTATGTTGACTGGTTGGGTAAATAGTTTTTTTTTTCCTTTCAACAATCCTCAACAGAAACAACCTAAAAAATAAAAAAGCGAAGAAATAAAGTAAAAAAAAAGAAATATATAGAAAGTGCATTAGTATTTCATCCTTAAGGCTTGAAAAGGTATTGAATAATCACAAAAACTGCAACAGCAGGCTTTCAGTTCACAATGCTACAGAAAAGGGGGGATAAGAAAGAGAAAACACAATTGAAACACAACGACACAACAATATTAACTACAAGAGTTGAATACAAAACAATTTTTGTTCACAATGTATAAAATGACTAGAGCAGCTTATGGAGGAATGGAAGAGAAAAGAAACAGGAATGTATTGAATAAATTTTTAAGAACGAGTAAAAGCAAATTGTTAAACAAACTTTTTCTTACTGAGTTGTAAAGAAAGTATTTGAAAAAAGCTTTTGATAACAACATGCATTACAAGGAAGGTATTATTGCATTAGATATTCTTACACTACTAGGAAAGGACGAGTCACATATTCAAGAATAAAAATTGGGAACTAAGCACAACAAACAAAATATTACACTCGAAAGAAAAATCAATCCATCCGTACTCAAATCAATCCGAAGCGGTATCAATAGTACGGTGAGTACGAATTTTCTTGAATCAAGTACAGAAAGATCGATTCAAGTACGGATTATTCAATCGCGAAATACTCAAGTTATCCATATTCAATCTCGGATTCGTACTTAAAATAATCCGAAAATGAGATTGATTTAAGTAAAACTCTGATTGAATCAATCTCAAAATGTACTTAAGACAAGTGTTATAAAGTTGACTTAACCCCGAATTCGTACTTTAAAATTTAAATAAACCAAAACTGAAATTAGAAGAAGAATATTATTATAATAAATTTACTTACCCGTTACACACCTTACAAAGTTCCAATTATAAAACACCACCATCATGCCCGATATGATTTTTACTTTAAAAACTTAATGTACATATTTAGCTAAGAATATAAACTAAATGAGAAGTGAGAAAATGAAGGCAAGACTTGATTAAGATTTAAAAATGAAAATAATGTGTTTTCTTCTTGTTCTGTTGTTTTTGTTGTTTCTACACACAACAAGGAACTTGTGTGGTGTTGTTGTAGTGGCTACAACAAATTTGAGTAAATTATATGAGATTAAAACGCTCAATTTGTAATGTTACTCTCAGAGTGGCAGTACTAACGAAAAGTTCAATCTTTTTTGTACTTGGTTTATTAATTTTATACCTACTTCAAGAAATTTCGGGAATGATTTTCGCAAGTTATCCCATTTAGGATTGTTGTGAGTACGTTTTAGTGTTATTCATACTTGAATTTTTGATTACGTATCGTACTCAAAATAAGTATAAAAAGCTTAACTTATCCCGAGTGTTTTTCTTTCTGTGTATTAATGGAAACTTTTGTATTTCCAAAAATGACTTTCATTCGGTGCCCCTGAAGCCTAGTTGGTAGTGAGCTAGTCTATCAGCGCCGGGGTTGCGGGTTCGATTCCCGCCAGAGACTCTGGTTTCTTACCTGCAGACAAGCGTAGAGCTTCGCGGGATTAGCTTAGAAAAAAAAAATATTCTGTTTTTCAAAATTTATGATCCCAATTTCTGTTTGCATCCCAAAGTAATTCATAAAGAAGACGGGAATTAAGTATGTAAGTAATGTGTAAAGTAACCTAAAGAGGAATCAAAACAAAATGCATTAGAACTTATTTTGTGAAGAAGTATATGCAAGTCCGGAAGCCAAAAAAAAACTTTGCTTTGTTAAAATAAATAATACTGTATGCATTAAAAAAAAAAAAAAAAAAAAAAATTTTTTTTTCTTATTGGAAATTATAAAAAATGCATGGCGAATACAGTAAATAATTTATTTGGTACGAACAAGGAACAAAATCATTTAAAACATAAAATACAGTGTTAATCATTTCGTGTTTTCAAAACCGCCAGTTTGGCCGTTAAATACCTGTCATCTGAACTGTCATTTATTTAGTGACACATTTGCCATTTAAAAATATGGATCGTTTCACAACCGAAAAACGCGTAAAAGTAGTAGTGGTAGTTCAACCTTGGCCACTTTTCGAGCATAACGGGGTGATAATGGTCGTCATAAACGATCTACTAAAGGTGCCCGTAGACGACATGTATTTTACATTGACTTGTCAAGTTTTCAAGTCACATGTAATTGTGAACGTCTGTCAAAAATGCTGTTTTACAGAAGGTAATTTGCCTCTGACATAGTCTATGTTTTTTCTCTGTAGTTATGGAATAAACCAAAGAAGTTCTTGGTTTCAAAATAGCGTGCTGCCGCCACAAAAATTTTTATTTTCGCCGTAAAAAAGTTCAGCCGTCTAAACATTTTTTTTCTTTAAATTCGAATATACCAATTTAGGATATTATAATGAAGCGTTTTTTATTTATATATGTACATAATTTATATTCAATGGTTCAAATGATTATACATATAGCGGTATTGTAAAATATTAACTTAAGCCGGCTAATTATTCCGTCAACAATGCACCGCCGCTGCCTGTTTCTTCCCGGCAGAGATTTCTGGCACAGCTGATGTCAGATGAAAATAGAGCACGCTCTAATTGAAATTTTGTCAGATGACTTTGCGTCTGACTTGTACAGATGCAATGTTTTAAAGGTATCACACGGCATGTATGTATTTTGCAGTGGGAAATTCGACAAGTCAGATGTAAAAAAAAAACATGTCGTGTACATGCAACTTAAGCAAGAAATTTGCAAGATTATAAACAGAATTCTATTAGAAAATTATAAAAAATTGGATCAAGAGTGTATTTTAAAGAACTTCAAAATTCTTGCGTTTTGCATTTTCGATTTCCGGAACACCCCTGATGGATAGGTCTGTGCATCCAAAAATATCGTTTCTGCTAGTGAAAGTGGCGGATAATTCGAATTTGTAAATTCTGGCTATGTACATATGATAACCGGATTTTTTTGGCCTGCAATTGAAGATTGTGAACTGGGCGATAAGTGGTTTGTAATAGATATGCCTCTACTTTGCAGCAGTCGATGATTTTGAGGTAGTTTTCGACCAGTTTTGGACTAATGTTGGTTTTCAAATGCTCCAACGTAAGGAAATTATCCGCGTAGACACAGTCTTTGACGTAGACCCATAAAAATTGTATAAATACATCAAATCACATGATTTTGACGTCGACATGATGACGTCGACAAAACGTGAAATTTTGCGTTCCAGAAACTGCCTATGCAATAAAGCCAAAATTTGGTGGTGCTTGTGGCTCGTGGCACCGTCTTTTTGAAACCACATATCGTCCAGTTCATT
Organism: Pollenia amentaria; assembly: GCA_943735925.1. Lineage (NCBI taxonomy): Eukaryota > Metazoa > Arthropoda > Insecta > Diptera > Polleniidae > Pollenia > Pollenia amentaria. Next base: position 200,165,926 of record OX031009.1, on the reverse strand, counting down.
CACTTCAATTGCAAGCTAAAAAAAGTGGGTTATCATGCGTCAATAGGCAGAATCGGCAAATTTGGATTATTCGCCACAATCTCACTAACAGAAGCGATATGTTCGGCCGTACGCACATTGTGATGATTAACAGGTCTGACCACAACTGAAACGCTTTCAGTCTCTTCAAATTTCTTTATAATCGTGCCAATTACTTGCACTAAAAGTGGCAACATTTGAACCACCACTTTTGGTGGTATGATGAAAGTTTTCAAATAAGGTACAAGCATATTGGTTTTAAATTGACAACATCAGGCAAAATGTGGGCAGGAGTAGAGAAGTGGGAGTGGCACAATATAGATTTATTTGTATATAAAGGGCAGTATTAATATAACTTTCTGTTTTTATCGCACCATGGTGAAGGTTGTATAAGATTCGGCATAGCACTCTTACTCGTTTTTACTACAAAGTTGCTTAAGAATCTCTTAAGGTAATGCAGTCAGTAGTGAGACAAACTACAAAATAATAAATATAGTAATCTAAAGAGTATTCGAAACAATTTATTTCTCAATTATAAGCATAACAAAAAAAAATATATATATAAAATAGTCTGCTGGGAAAACAATTTTACTTTTGCAAAAAAATTATAAATGCTTTATAAGGTTTAACCAATGAAATATTATTTCCAGCCTTTTGTTAACCATTAGTTAAACCATAAAATGTTATTGGTTAACTTCTACCTAGACAACAGCGCTTCCGTTGAAAATAATTAATTACATTTTTTTTTCTTTGTAGAAAATTTATATAATAAATTGTACACAGACGCTGCAACGCATATTCCTTTTGTTTAGCAGTGACACTGCCGCTTTATTTGTTTTCTATAACATTTCGGTATTTTTTCATATTTTTTTTTTATTTTGATTTTACTTAAAACTAAAAAGTTTTTGGCTGACTATTTAAATCATACTTCCAGGGTATCACACGAAATTTTGGAGCCTCAAGCACAAGTCCTCGTTCGACCTAAAGCTTCGTATAGAAAGGCGAGAGCTTCCAGAATCCACTCCAGAGTATTTTTGGTATCCACCAGTAAACGTCTGAGTTTTTTATGGTTCTCCACCAGTCACGTTGAGTTCGAAATGGTTTTCCACCAGACAAACACGTTAAAACATTGAAGTTACGAACGATTGCACAAAGTCAATGCTGACAACCGCAAAAACTGCAACTCGATATAGTTATACGACGCCAAGTCATTAACCAATGCGAGGTGACAACGCAAAATGCACGAAAAGTAGACAAACAAGAACGATTTGATTGTCCTTAAGAAATAATGACAACGAGGGCGAGCTGCTTCCCCACTCAGAGCAGTTTTACGAGTGTTTTTCATATTTAGAAATAAAAAAAATGTAAAGAAAGCCACTGCTACCAACATTAAAATTTGGTATTTTGATAGAGCTACCATATTTTGCTCTGATAAAATTTTTTAGTTAACCAGTATTCTGCAAATATGAAATGTTACTCAGGCAATAGTTATCATTTTAGTGTACTAATTATTAACTAATGACTGTAAATTTGGGCCTAAGAGTATTTGCATTTTGTAAAATAATTGTTAAAGTACACAGCAATGAAATTATCTTTCAAGAAAACAATGATTCACTTTTTCTCTCCTTCAATTTTCGTCACCTGTTGTTTCCTTATGGAGTTTAAACTTTATCCTGTTTGTAAAATAAACTTATTATTACACAGTCTGGTGGTGTTTGCTTTACAAAATAAATAAATTTAACGAAATAAAAAATAAAATAATTTTTTTTACTCAACAAACAAATTGATTGATATTGTTTTGCCATTTAGTTCTTTTCGAAAGGCTTTTAAAGCACTTTTCAATGTATTTTTGTATGACACATCGAGAGTAATCTATTATTTGTAATTTTTTTTTTCTTTCTTTGGGGTTTCCAACTAACAATTTATTAAAAGGGACAACTTAAATTTAAAACCTTTTGTCTGTTCTTTTTACAGCTACAATTTTTACTTCGATTTTTTTTTTTTTTTTTTTTTTTTATAGAGATTTTTCAATTAGATATTGGGAATTATTTCTTTATATAAGCAACTTTATTTAAAAATTTAAGGAATAGAACTATTACAAAAAGCTTTATAAAATTCATAACTGAAAAATAACTCATAGAATCAATTCGAAAAATAAAAATGTTGAATAGAGATTTTTCGTATTTTGCAAACCAAATTATAACATAACAAGTAAGGCAGCTTTATTTGGCTATGCCGAATTTTATATACCATTCGCCATGGTGCGATAAGAACGCGGTGAGGGATATATTAGATATACATAAATCCAATTTTGTGCCACGCCTACTTCTCCGATTCCGCCAACATTTTGTCGAATGTTGTCTCTTTATAACCAAGATGGTAATACCTAATTGGGACACTTTGGTTCTGCCGTTCTCCAGATATACATAAATCTATAATGTATTTGTATAGGAAGTGCCACGCCCACTACTCTAATCTCGATAATCAAGATGTTTGAACCTAATTTGGACACTTTGTCTCTTCTCGTTTTCCAGATATAGAGAAAAACAAAACAAACAAAGAACAATAACAAGGAATTTATGGGTAAAATTAGAGGCGGTCGTACTTTTTGTGCTCATATCTCAGCCATTTTTGGACCGATGTGGCTTCAACGGAGTATATGTGATATAAATATATAACAAGTTGGTCACCATAATTTCTGCGGTCTAAGGATAGATAACCCATTCATCGTTGAATCAAATAAGCTCATCCAAAGTACTCAGAATATATAAACTTTATAAGTTCTTAGATCAATATTGTAGAAATTACAACCGACAGGACAAACTTATATACATTATTAAAAACAAAAATAGAATTGAAGGAATGGAATGAAGTTTTTTTTATTTGTGGGTCATTGCCCTTATTTAAAAACAGGGACCGTAACGGTTATAAGTGATATTGAAAAAGTTATTTTATAACAGTTATTTTGTGAATTAGAAAACAAATTTCCATCTAAAACAGATATTTTACAACGTAAAAATAAAAGGCCGAATCGAGACTAAGAACGGAATTTCTTCCAATACGCCAACTAATTTTAATTGCTTTTAGTTCCATTTGAGTTAATTAAGCTTCCATATGCCATTTACACGTTAAACGCCGATCTAGATGTATACCGAGGTATTTTACATGCGAGTGTTGGGGTATTATTTGATTATTGATTTCAATAAGGGGGCATGTTTCCCGACGCAATGTGAGTGTTATATGTGCGCATTTTTCTCATTGATCTTTATCCTCCATTGTTTTAACCACCTTTCCAGTTCAAATATATGATCCTGTAAGTAACGAGATGTTTCTTGACAGTTTTCGTGTACGCTTAGGGTGCGAACAGAGTGGCCGCTTGTTGCCGAGCCGAGCCGACTGACGCTTATTGCGAGATCTTGTTCGTGCGATATTTTATCTTTTATTTGTGTTTTATGTATGTTTGTATGCATTTGATTCGAATCCTTCGGAAACTATAACCAAAAATGGAAAGTCGTTTGTATGAGTGTTTTTTTGTGTATTTTCTAAACGAAGATGCAATTTTATGATACTTTTTATTAAAAAAAAACCCTTTGGAAATTAGAATTTTTCAAAAATTAGAACTACCCCAGGAACAAAGTGGTTATAACTTACGAGCGTCTACTGTAATTATGACTTGAGTTTTGTTTGGTTGAGAAAAAAATCTGACATTGAGTTTTAAAATTATACTTATTAACGCATTTCTTCAATTGGAATTTTTATTACATTTTTTTTTAAATTTTTTCATAATTGTTATAATTTTATTTAATTTTTATTATTTATTTGAATTTTTATGTTTTGTTTAATTTTTATTTTTTTGTTTAATTTTTATTTTAATTTTTATTTCCTTTTTAATTTTTATTATTTTTTTAATTTTTTGATTGCATGTTTTATTTACTTCTTCTTAAATTATTGTTTTTAATTTTTTTAAATGTTTTCCAAAAATGTTGAAATCATAACAACATAACTTAAACAATATTTTCGGCGCTAAAATACGCTTTGGAACTGTTTTCTCGCATTCAATTAGCTTTGCGCTCTGACCTGCTCGGCGCCCACTATGACCTGTTCGCGCTTATTTGTACTAATTTTTATAGTACCAGTTTTCTCGCATTGGTTCTCGCAATAAGCGTCAGTCGGCTCGGCTCGGCAACAAGCGGCCACTTTGTTCGCACCCTTAGAAAAGCTGTATCGTCCGCAAATGTTGAAGTTTGGGTGTAGCTGTTTGTTGGCATGTCCGAAGTATAAATTAAGTATAATAGCGGGTACAGGATGCTGCCTTGTGGGACTCCAGCGTTAAATGGCTTAAAAAATCACCCTCTTCAATAATAAATTGACGACCGAATAAGTAGCTTTATAACAGCTTGTGTATGTTTGCTGGTAAATTTTTCTGCAATTTCAGTAGTAATACTTCATGCAAGACCTTATCAAAAGCTTGAGACAAATCGATGAAGAGTGCTGAGCAATATTTTTTCTTCTTCAAAGGCTTTTCTTATGACATTTACTATTCGATGAGTTTGTTCAATTGTGCTGTGCTTTCTTCTAAAACCGAACTGATGGTTAAGAATACACCTATTTTCATTGAAAATTGGGATTAATTTTGACACTAAGGGTGGGTTTTTAACATGGAGATTAGAGATAAGGTCATCTTTAATCTGTGTTTTTAGTTTTTAAGATGAGGATTATTTACTTTTATTCGCCAGTTTAAGCGGCCAATGTTGGTGGTTTAAACTTAATCAACAAATGTCAACACATATCGATCCCTTTTTGTGATTATATCGTAAGCGACATCATTAAAAGTATCGTAATTGACAGTTACTATGATCAGGTGAAGCTCAGCATGCTCTTGAAAACTATTGAATGCATGATTTTAATTTTGAAAACAATTAAATGCATAACATGATACCAAATATAGTGCTGCACTACTTAAGAAAAAAATAATAAAAGCTCTATCCTGTAAAATTTGCTTTTAGTCGCTTACGATATAATCGCAAATAGGGCTCGATATATGTATGTATGTACATGTATAACAAAAGCAGCTGTTAAAATACAAAGAAATAATACATATACATTAACGAAAAATGGATTATTCTGTTGAAGACTTTAGAGATTCTGAAACATATGAAAAGAAGTAAATTTCTTTTTATAAGAATTAAGAAGGGTGGAATTTCTTCTTCCTCTGTATAAAATGCAAAGTGTCATTGATAAAAAGTTGCCATTTTAAAATATCTTCTTGCCATTTATTGTTATGCAGTATGGCAATGCTGCAAGGTTTAAACTACAGCTTAAAAACGGCAAACCCAATCAGTCCTCAATTAAATTTATTCTCAGATTAATTAATTATAGTTTGCTTCTAAGATTAAACTCGATGTTAAAAACCCACTCTATGAGTTTCTGAAACAGCTTTAATATATTAGATAATAAGCTAATAGGCCAGTACGACTCAATTATTGTGTGATCTTTTCCAGCCTTTGGTATCATGGTTACCAAGGAAACCTTCCATAGCATTAAAAATATTGAGAATAATTTTCTTTGCTATACTTGGTAGCTCCAAAATCATTTTATTACGGATCTTATCAATACCGGGTGCCTTCTTGGTGCTTAAATCACAAATAGCCTTTTCGATTTCTCTAAACTCGAATCTTAGGGGAAAAGCTGCTCTTATATTCACAGGCGGTAAACGATTGCTATATCGTGAGATATATTAAGGATGATGTAATTATTTCAATTTGTTAATTGTCATGTCACAAATCTGGGTTAATTTTGTCACAGTTATGCTTTAAAAAGTTGCCAAATCTAATTTTTTATCTTATTTACGTTAATATTTGTTTCTTCTTTTAGGTTTAATTTTTAAAATTCATTTAAATCTTTAACCAACCACCTGCTTTTCTATAAAACATCTAGAAAACCCAAAATGAAAGACAATCGTTCATATTGCGCTCTCTAATTAAGTTTCTGTTTAAATTTTATAAAATTTCATTTTCTTTATTTGACTTTCATTATTAATTTTTTACTTTTTGTTAATCCTTTCGCTTCAAAACACTTTCTCAACTGCATCAACAATTTTTCACTTTTACGCTTTCAAGAACTTTTCTTCGAGGAAAAGTAGAAACAAAAGAATGTTTTAAATTTCAATTTAAGAAAGAACTTATTGCAACAGAACTATTAACAATGACAAGTTTGATTCACTTTAATTTGACATGATTTTTTTTTTATATTTTTTATAATTATCATTTTTGTTGTATGTGATGCAAAAAGTTTCTTTTATTAAAAAAATAAAAAAAAGCAGAGAGGAGAGAAAACAAATTACAAGTATTTATATTAAATTAGTTTGTAGAAGAAAAGAAAACAGTGAAGAAAAAAAGTAATAAAAAACGAAAGAGCGAAATATTCAAAACCTAAGAACTAACTAGTGTTCATTTCAAATCAAAGATTATAAAATAAAGTAGTTCAATTCTTATGCAACATTCACAAATGAGCACAGAAGAAAATTTCTCTATTCCCTTTCAGCCGTTCCTAAACAACAGCGGAAGGCGAAACGTTTTGTTCCGCGTAGCTTTTACGCTGATATGCCATACCTAAACAAGAGCGTCTGCGTTGTGTCACAAACAGTAGTGTTAACTGTAGTGCTTACTAAAACTATGATACAAAAAATAAGAAGTTGAACTAAAACCGCTAGTTTGACCTAAAAATAGCTAATTTGCCATTACTTATTATCAAAAGATAAAAACAGGGTTGACAAAACAACAAATATAGCCTGCTTATTTTAACGCGCTGTCAAAATCGGATTTTCCAATTGCAAAGCGTTTACGCCGCGCTATTTATGGATGCTTAAACAAATTGTATGGGCATGACGATTTTTGACAGCTAGAAAATGCGTTCCGCTCTTGTTTAGGTATGGCTGTTTGATTCGTACACTTACCTAACACAGGGTCTCCACCTGAGATAAGATATAAGATTTTTTTCATCAGCAAACGTCAAATTCAATCGCAGAGAGTATTATCTTACGTGTGGACTCTTAAATAGTGATAGTATTAATATTATAATAAATGTTATGAGACAGTTTTTATAAGAAATCTTATAACGACTTTCTTATAAGATGAGCTGTCAAAAATACACATACATACACACATATAAAACCATAATAAGCCACCATTATTAGAATGTTTAATTTATTAATGCAAATAGTGCAAATCTTGTGAAAAGTGTTTAAAAAAAAACAGTATTTTTAACTAAAAAATTAAAAAACTAAAAAAAAAGAATAAGAAAGAATAAAAACTATACAAGTTTACTGTCGATTCTGAAATCTTATAAGATATGTACGTTTTCCATGTTTAATATTAAGATCAGGGTTGAAAAAGTTGGTACAATTGTACATTTTTTTTGGTACAATTCAAACCTCAAAAGTACAATGGTACACCAATTACTATTTTGGTACAATTTACAAACTTTCTTTGTCCCCATTTACATTATACGATTTTTGTCGTTGTCGTGTCTTCTTTGAAGTCGGTCTTATGTTTACATTGTACGATTTTTGTCGTTACAACTTCTTGTGCATATAATTTGACACTACGAATGAATGAACAAAACGAATCGTAGAGTACACTCGCTTGTGTACCCCTTTTAATTCCTCTCTCCCCTCTCGCCAATAAGGTAAGAATCGCAACGGCAAAAATAGTATAATGTAAATTGGGACTTAGTTATGTATTTTTTTATGGAATTTTCCTTGTTCATCGTTTTGCTTGATTTACAGTGGCAAATCATTTTTGCTTACCATTTCTTTGTGATGTCTTTTTTGCATTCACCTATTTTTCAAGTTTTAGATCGTCTAAATGACGTTATTAAGGAAGGGGTGACTGACTCTCAAATCGCCAAAAAAAATCGTAATAAATAGGCAAAAGACACAAAAAATTTTAATAAATTTGGCTGGTCCCCTTAATATTAATAACAAACATAACATAACTGAGTATCAAAAACTACTATTCTATTGTACTTGATGAGAAAAGCTCTGAATGCAGTGTCTTACAGAACTTGGCTCTAAAACAATAACATTCCCATCAATAACATTGTATTATTGCGCTGTAAGGGCAGGCTCTGCAAACGGTGTACACCTAAAATGTATGGCTTTAGTGCCATATTTCTTTGAAATGGTCAGCATCAACATTTTCGCTTCCCGACTATATTGACAAACTTTAGGAAAATAAATTTCCCCTTTGGTAATAACTCTAGTCTAAGAGAAGACTATCCAATTTCAAGAATATTTTGGTACTGACATCAATGTTATTTTAAAATATTGCACTACAGGATCTTGGAACAGCGGGAACTTCTAGATTATTATTTTACTTTAAACGATTTTGAGGCTGAATCTAAAAGTTAGAAATTAAGATTCATCTGTATCGGGTTTTTCGAATCCACTTTACAAATTTTTATTTCTTTTTCTTCAACATGTATTAAAAATCGTAAATGCAAGCAGAAGGCGCACGTATGCATATTAGACTTTTTTTTTTAGAAAAAAACAAACTTTTTGCATCTTAAAAATTTGCAAAAAAGATAAATCTTACGATATGACAACACTGCTACCGACCAATATTGATTTTAAAGCTTTCAAGGTAATATTATTTTTCACTTCAGAAGTTTAAGGCCGATTTATTTGAAGTTCTATTAATTTTTTTTTCGTCAAAAGTTTTCTGCTTCACTGTTTAAGTACTTGAAGAATGTCACAAACATATTTCTTAGAATAATAATAATGAGACACATTTATTATGTATTCATTCATATATCTCTGTCTGGCTGAACATAACAGAGTGTAAGAAAAAGAGAGAGATAGAGAAAAAGTCTAACTAAATGTTTGCTTGTCTATTCGTTTTAATTAATTGAAAGTGACATTCGTTCGTTTTCAAACAGAATGTCTGTGTGATGATAATTCAAAGAGTACTAATATCTTTAAATTTACTTAAAATATTTGTTTTATATTTTTCATATAATTGCAACAGAAAGATTTTTATTAACACAGAAACATTAAAAATTATATTTGCTTTATTTATTTTTAGGTAAGTCGGTTTGTGTTTCATTAGACGAAGAGAGAGAAAGTGTTCTACATTTGCAAAGGTATAATATATGAAGATTCAATAAATAAATAATGAGGAAAAAAAAAAACATTTGCAAAGGTAAATTTTATTTAATTAAAGCATATTTTAAGGCGTTTTTATGTATACACCCAAAGAAAAAATATGTTTAAAAATGGTCACCTCAAACAAAACTATTTTAAAAGAAAAATTTTAAACATATTATGTTTAATTTAACCATATTATTGTCACCCGTTTCCATTTTTCTATTGTTGAAATCAAAAAAGATCCAAACTAAATACCCTCTTCATTAAGAACTCTTTAAACAAACTCTATAAATATTTCTTAATATTCCTAAATAAGTTAAACGAAATTTTTTTTGCAAAAACTTTTTATAAATTTAATAAAACAAAAAGTTGAAAGTCAAAATTATCGTTTTATATAATTTTAGTAAAATGTTAGCAAAAATACTTAAAAATTTTTCGATAAAAGTTATCGTAAAAGTTTTCACTACCAATTAAAATTTTGTTATGATTAGTATCTGCTGTATGACAACTAATTTCGAATTTTTGTAAAATTTCCAAAAATTTCAATTAAAATCATACATATTTGTAGATTTTCAAAATTAATTTGTATTTGTTTTTAATTCAATAAGTTTAAGGGGATTATTTTGACCTCAGTTGAAAAATATTTAATACAAATTTTTTAAAATTTAAAAATTTTTATATTAAAAATTTCTCAACGCACAGTGAAGCGATTTACAAAATAACCCCATTAATTTCTATGCAATTGTAAGAAGAGATTGTGCATTACACATATTTTATATAAAATATAATTATTAATAATTATATTTTATAATTAATTTCTATGCAATTGTAAGAAGAGATTGTGCATTATACATATTTTATATAAAATATAACACTGTGCAAGAAATTTACACTTTTTTTTCGTGACAAGCTGGGCACCTGGCGTTTTAACATAATTCGGGTACGCTGAATCCCGCGGTTTTTTAAATTGGCTCTGGTTTTCGAGATATACCGTTATTTCGAAAATGGAGGAGGTTGCACAACATATGTTCGCGTAACTCAAAAACGCTTTAGCTTATTGAAAAAAAACTTAAAAAATCGAAATTCCGCAATAAAATTTCTTATATGAAAAGTAAAACTTCTTTTTAATATGGTTTTAGAAACATAATTTTTTTTTTGGAAAAAAAAATAATTTTTTTAACAAAATTTCGAAATTTTTGTTTTTTAAAAATTCATAAAAAATTGGAAAATGCAGCTATGCTTCTAATTTTTTGCAGACGTATAAAAAACAAAACAAGCCATAAATGATTAAAATCTGTTTGCAACTTTTGATTTTATTCACAAAAGTCGACAAATTTTAATTAATTTAAGAATTTCATAAAACGCAATATTTGTATGGAAGCCCTTCTAAGAAGTGAAGATAAGAGGCAAGTATATCTCGAGAAAATGTTAAGGACAAAAAATTAATTGAGGTCGTTCATACATTATATACCACTAGGGGCGACTTCTGGGAATTTATGGGACTTTTTCTTCAATATATTTCTAGTCTGCATTGAACATTTTGTATGGAAGCCCCCCTAAGGGGTAGAGATATATGACATTGTTTTAAGAAAATGTTAAGAACAATAAACATTGGAGGTCGGTCATACATTTTATCCCCCTAGGAGTGAATCCTAGGCCTTAGAAACAAATGATGGGAATGGAAAATTTTTTTTCAATAAGCTAAAGCGTTTTTGAGTTACGCGAACTTATGTTGTGCAACCTCCTCCATTTTCGAAATAACGGTATATCTCGAAAACCAGAGCCAATCTTAAGAAACCGCGGGCACCACTGGATTCAGCGTACCCGAATTATGTTAAAACGCCATGTGCCCGGCTTGTCTGTTTTTTCAACTAGCATAGTGTAATTTATTAAATTTGGCCGATATTTCGTTTTTCATTGAAAAACATCTTCAAAAAAAAAAAAAAAAAAAGAAAAAAAAACTTAACTATTATTATGTTGTGTTAACATCGTCTAATTGTAAACTAAAAATAATTTTTTAAACTAATTTGTTTTGAAAAAAAAAAAAAAAAAAAAAATTAAAACATTTTTATCGTAAATATTTTAAAAAGTTGTACGTCAGGTATTCAAAATATTTTTATATGTTCTCATTGCCCTTTAATAGAACAAATTTCGAATTTTGGTTAAACTTACAATTTTAACCAAATTTTATTTATTATTTTGATTTTCAAAAAATGTATCGTAAACTTCTTATACTGAAAAGTTTAAATTTCTTTGATGCTTGTTGTGCTTGATAACCGATTTTTCTTTAAACTAAGTAGGAATTTTGTTTAATTCTACTTAAAAATAGAACAACAAACATTTGTTAAATTTTTTTAAAGCTCCCTACAAGAACTTTTCATACTTATATTTTATGAAAACCTAAAAAATTAACAATTTCGTATAAAATATTTGTAGGAAAATTTTAAAACAAAGCTTTAAATGGAAATGTATCGTAAATATTAGAAAAAATAACAACTGCGGAAACATTAAAAGCAGTTTTTTTTCTAAAAATTAATCGTACATTTTTTTATATTTATATTCAAAAGTTTAAATTTCTTTAATCCTCGCTTTGTGTTTTTCCAGAATTTTTATAAAACATTTTTCGAATTATGTTTGTTAACTTTAATTTTTTTTGTAAATGTACCAATTTTATAGTAGAAAACAAATATTTGAATGCCTTATGCAGTCTTTCTTTGCAAAGTAATTTCGAATATTAGAAAACTTTAAAATATGTATTTCATCGAATCATTTTAAACAAAATTTTTTTAATATTATTTGGTTTTATTTGTGTTTATCGTTAATTGCTTCATAAAAAACTATTTTTTCTTTCTTTTATATTCAATAAAGCATATAAAATATTTCCTCTGAACAAGTTACGAATAAAGGTTAACTCTCATCAATAGAACATATTATAACAAAACCAAAAGGTATTTTTGACTACTTTTCGGTATCATTTTTTTATAGTTTTATATTTTTTTAAAGTGAATGAAGAAATTTATTTTGGTTTAAAAAAAAAATTAAACTAAAAACTTTTTAAATTTTAATTCATAAAATTTTATCGTAATTTTTTTTTTAAAAATAAATTTAAAATTTTTAATGTTTATAATTTTTCTTTTAAAAGAGTTTTCTTTAAAAGAAAATTGTTAAATTCTCGTAAATTTGACATTTACGAGATATTATAAAAGAACATATATATCGCTCATTTACTTCAATAGTGACATAACTCAAAAATTTTAACTTTTGTGATGCTAGAGTTGCAGAATGGTTCGCTATGTTTTTTTATATTGTGTATAAAATTCGTCTTTATATCCCGATCCCTTTTGGCGAGAATATGTCTTTATTTTTCTCAGTGTAGTAGAACAAATCAAATATTTTAAACGTGCTTTTCTCGAAATGAGTTATGTCACTATTTTAGTAAATAAGCGATATTATAAAAAATGCAAAACGCATCTTAATTTTTTTAAAAACTTTCTAAAAGCATTTTTTATAACGTTTTAAAATATTTGTAAACTTATAAAATAAACAAATTTACCTTTAAAACTATTAAAAAATTTTTTTTTTAATTTTAATTCACAAAATTTTATCGTAAATTTTTTTACTATTAAGGTTAAAATTTCTTATGCTTATAATATTTCTTTTGAAAAAGCTTCCTTAAAACTTTTTGAATTTTGTTAATTTCGGCAAATCTAACTTTATTTCGTAAAGATTATCGTAAATTTTACCAACATTTCCCACAAATATTTTTACAATTTGCTTATATATTGTTCAAGTGTATAAAGTCAACTAATTTCGGTTTTCAAAAATATTATAAACTTTTCCATAAATTTCCTTATAAATAATTTTAAAACATTATCGTAAATATAATTTCTTAATTTGCCTGTAGCTATTAAAATTTTTAAAGCAAAAAAAAAAAAAAAAAAAAAAATAATAATATTCTGCTGCTTTGCAGTTACAACCGCAAAAATCATATTAAATGTGCTGCTTTAAATCTTTCTTGTTATGTTTGTATTATTTTGTTGGCTTTTGAATAATGTTTGTTTGTTTTTCTTTAAATGGACATTCATAAGTCTTCGTTTATTTCTTGTGAGCACACATTCAAAATGTCACTTAAGGTTTCTGTTTCTTACAAGAAATTTTCCTGTTAAAAATGGTTTTAAGTTTACAATTTTTTTTTCTTTTTTTTTAATGTCAAACATTTAGTTTTTATTTTATGATTTGTTAAACACAGTGGGGTAAGAGGGACACATTTAATCAGAATATTTTAAAACTGAAATAAGAAAATTTAAAAAATTTATTATAAAATATGCCAGAAATAATTTAAATGGCTGAATTTTGTTATATTCTGGTAAAAGCTTTCCAGTGAGATGTAGTTTTTTTTTTTTTTTTTTTTTTTTTTTTTTTTTTTTTTTTTTAAACAAAAATTTCAAGATAAATTTTTTTTTCAAAAATAAAAAGTTTTTTTCGAGCTCGAGGCCAATTTTTATTTTACATTGTTTTTTTCTGTGGAAAATGTCGTTTTTGTTTTATTTTTGTTAGCATTTTTAACTTTTCCTCACACTGTGCCTACGTTTGGCCTCGCAGAAAATATGAAATGTTACTTTTCTGTGCCAAAATAACAAGAAAAAAAAACATTTTCAAAAAGATAAATACGTTTTAAGTTTTTTATTTTTCATATCTTGTACCTATATGAGTTTTATTTTTTGACAAGAATGAAGACAAATTTAACTTTCTTTAAACACATTGGGTTGGAAGTATTAAAATACTTAAAAATATTTCGTCTTACGGAAAAAAAAAACAAACAAAAAAAAAAAATAATATTTTAAGTTGTCAAGGAATTCAGAAAGTTTCTACTATTATCAAAATTTCTCTTTTAAGTACTCGTACCACATGTCATTTTTTATACAAATACTAACAACATTATATAATCTTCAAACAAATCCAAATTTTAAGACTTTTAGATTGTAAAAAACTTTTTCCAAAAGTTATAAAAAAAACTGTTGAAACAGTTTAATACACTTTTAAATTCCCTGAACACAAATTTTTCCTTAGCTAAAGTCATTTATCTTTAAAATAAAAATATAACTTGCAATTTCTTTGTAGGAAATCTTTACTTATTTTATATTTTTTAAAAGCGATTTTGTGAAGTATGTAAACGAAATGATGAGATTAGAAACAAAATGCAATCGAATTGCAATTATTTGCTTGTTGAGAACAGTGATGTACACTTTCTCTTTTGTCTGTACCCATTCCGGGGCAATAAAATTCTGCTTGTGTGACGCAAATACACAAACAGTATGAAGTTCTTTAAAATTTAAAAAAAATCCTTTTAAAACGATCAATAGATTGCTTGAGTAATTTCAACGACCACTAATGTGGAAATAGTTTTAAATGAGCACCTGCCATAAGATCTTAACCACTGTGTGACAAACTATGCGTTAACTAAACGTTCCGTGCGTGAGCGCAAAAACACGAACATGTAGCCATCTAGTGGCCAGTCTAAGCCAGGTTTAGCCATTAGCCAATTTTATTTAGCCAAATATCTTTCAAGATTTTAAAATCTGAGACCAAAAAAAGGTTACGAATGCTGCTTAAATGTGTTGTAATGTTAAAAAATAAATTTAATCGACAATTGAAGTTTTTTATTCAAAGATTTTTGCAGTGTTTTTTTATTGTTGCGACAAATGCATTAATAGAAATAAAATAACATCTGACGTGCAATTTAAGTGTAATTAATAAATTTTTTAAGTTGTTATTATTTATATTGATGCGTTTTTGTAATGAAATCTTATTTAGCCATTTTTTTTTTAGACAATTTTAGTGGCGAAGAGCTGGCAACACTACATGAGAGTAGTCGAAACCAAAGCACTTCATACTTTACCAACGCACACTCATCTTCAACCGTGTTAGATCAACCTCTCATCCGCTTGAAATGTCAAGTCTGCACACTGATAGAAAAGGAGTCATAACGCTGATGTATTTTGACATCAGTACTATGACTAGTGTCTTCATGTTTGATCCCATGACACTTTATATCACTGTGATGTCAGCCTTAAAGTCACTTGGCCAAATTAACATGAGGGTCAAAAATTTAAATTATGTTATCAATGGGATGACGAATCAAAATCGGTTTTATTAAGCATGTCATCAGTGCGATGACAAAGTGTCATCAAATTGAGTCATTGTAATTGACCTTAAGTCAAATATGTGAGAGAATATCGTTATTTACTTACCCGTTACACATGTTTGTTTTGTTGTATTTCGGCCTTTGTTAACACAAGAACTCTCAATCATAAGACACCAGCAGCATGCCCGATGTGGTTTTCGTAATAATTCTACTTTAAAAGTTTGATGTATTTAAATAAATAATTTAAAAAATATAATATGGGAACTTTTGCTTCTTATTTTACTTTTTAAACATGAAAATAATAATAATAACAATCAAAATGTGGCATTGAATTGATGTCACAGTAGTCAAAGCGTAAATGACGCATAAAATGTGACAAAATTTAAGGATAACGTTCGTCATTGGATTGATGTCACTTTTTGCCTCATTGCTGCCATTTGTAATAACATTGATGTCACTATTCTGCTGTTAGGGTATCATCAATATGACGACGCATTATTTTGTGACTATGTACTGTGCACTGACAGTTCTTCGACCTTACCCTTTACTAACAAGATTACTACCCTGTTTTCCACAACCAGTATTACCACCTTCAACCACCTCATAAAACGTGCCACATGGGTGAAAAATCAGCCGTTATTGATGTAGTAGAAAAAATAAGAAAAATTAATTCCCGCTTATTTTAAAATCAAATTTTTTAATCGTCAACATTAAAATATGTTTAACATTCTCTTAACGTAAAATTTAGACCTATTACTTATTAAATATATATATATATATATATTTTTTTTTTTTAGTTGTTGTCTGTAGCATTTTGACATCTTGACAAAACATCTTAAGTAGATATAAGATAGCTACACAGTTTTTAAGAAAACTCCGTGAATAACTAATTTTTATTAAATAAATAATAAAATAAACCAAAATTAAAGAAAACTTTCGTTTAAATACAAAATTTTGAAAACGTAAAAAACGTTTTTAATGAAACTTCGTATGATTTACAACATTTTTTCAACTTTTAAAATTTGACTTAAGAGGTTTTGTCAAAATGACACAAGTATAGAAATTAATTTTTAATTAACTCTGCCAACTCGCTTTAAAAATGCCACTAGGCGCTTAGGCAATTTATTGTAATGCATTAAATTGAAAATAAGAAGAAGGATTATCCACCCAAGGGCGCATCTCCACTCGGAGACCAAAACTGTCCATTGTGAAAAAAATGCGCTGAATCCTGAAAATTTCAGGATTTCCAGATTGCCATCCCTAATTGTTACCAACACAAGTAGAGCCACTGTTTTCTGCTCTCAGAATTATCAGAATTGATTTGAGATAATTAATGAAGCCAGACACAAGGTTACCGTTTGCCCGACTATAGTCGCAATTTAACCCTTTTTTTTTTAGCACTAAACGACTTTTTGTGAGACTTTTTTTCATCACCGATTTATGCGACTTTTTTTAATTTTTAGCGACTTTTTACCCTTTTTTTTGCAAAGTTTCTCACAGGAAACATTTAATTTGCAGTAAATTATAAATTTTCTTATTATTTTTATCCAAAGAAAATCATCAATATAACGTCGTCATAATGTAAAAGCAATGAACAATTATTGGTCATTTGGCAACCTTGTCATGTATACAATGTATTTAAGAAATTTTTCGCAAATTTATAGTAAAAGTTTCAAAAAATATTTTAAATAAAAAAGCTTTTTAAAATGAAAAATCGTAGTTTTAGCAGTGCTATTTTACAGGGTGTTTTTTTACAGGTTTGTTTTTCGAATAGAGATAAAACTGGCATTTTGTGGTCAAATCTGGCAACTCTAATGTCATTTATGTTCAGTTTGGTTTGCCATTTCATCATGAACAGGTTGACAAAAGAACAACGCTTGCAAATCGTGCAAATTTATTTCGAAAATAACGGTTCAGTTCGCGAAGTTTACCGCAAGCTCCGTCCATTTTATGGTCGACATAATCGTCCATCAGAGCAATTAATTCGGTTAACCATGGATCGTTTTTGCACTACGTTTACTCTATGTGATAATACGCATCCGCAGAGACGTCGAACAGTGCGCACCGAAGAAACAATTGTCGCTGTACAGCCAAGTGTTGAAGAGGACCCGAATGAATCGATTCGCCACCGTGCACAGCAATTGGAGCTTTGTCCATCAACTTTATGGAAGATTTTGCGCAAAGATCTTGGCTTGAGACGTTACAAGATCCAGCTTGTGCAAGAATTAAAGCCGCGAGACCATGCAATGCGTCGTGATTTTGGTGTATGGGCCGAAAATGAGATTGATCTCGATGCTGATTTTCATCGCAAAATTTTGTTCAGTGATGAGGCTCATTTTTGGTTGAATGGCTACGTCAACAAGCAAAATTGCCGCATTTGGAGTGAAGAGAATCCACATGAGACCCTTGAGACGCCATTACATCCACAAAAACTGACTGTTTGGTGTGCTCTATGGGCTGGTGGAGTCATTGGGCCATACTTCTTCCGAAATAATGCTGGAGAGGCAGTTACCGTTAATGGAGACCGGTATAGAGCCATGATAACCGACTATTTTGTTCCCGAATTGGATGGCATGAATGTGGATGAGTTGTGGTTCCAACAAGACGGCGCTACATGCCACACAGCGCACGCCACAATCGATTTATTGAAGGAAACATTCGATGAGCGCATAATTTCGCGGAATGGACCTGTCAATTGGCCACCAAGATCGTGTGATTTGACACCATTGGATTATTTTCTTTGAGGATATGTGAAGTCGCTCGTCTACGCCAACAAACCAGAAACGTTAGGGGAATTGGAAGCCAACATTCGTGGCGTTATTGCCGACATACGGCCCCATATGCTCGAAAAAGTGGTTGAAAATTGGACCTGTAGAATTGGCTTTATTCGAGCCAGCCGCGGCGGCCACATGCCTGAAATCATATTTAAACATTAATGGCATAAAATTATCCTTCCAATAAAGCCAAATTGATGGTCATTAAAACGATTTTCTTGTGTTTTATTTCAATTCGAAGTTCTATACCACTGAAAAAAACACCCGATACAAAATTATTTTTAGCCGCCGAGTTAATGAAAGAAGTTGTAGAACATGGACCAACATGTGAATATTTGGCTTTAACTTAAAAAATAAAATTTAATGTATTCTTTTAAATAAGATTTCTGGTTAAAAGGAAAAGAAAATTTGAAAACAAAAAAGTAAATGAAGCTTGAAATACGTGTTCAGAGGCAGAGGAAGCCGAGGAGTCGGAAACGAATAACGTTAACATCGCTGCAGGTCCTACCAAGAAACGTAATATTTCGCGATACTATACGAGAGACTGGCAACTGAAGAATAAATGGCTTAGGCAAGACATGGAGTCAAAGCGGCCTCCTTTTTATAGTGTCGACATGGAAAAACAAAAAAAAAAAAAAAAAAAAAAAAAAAACATTAATAATGTAAAACAGGCTTCTGAAAATGAAAAAATGCAACTGACTGTTGTGTTTCAATTGTTTTGTTATGCTTTTTATTAATAAAAAAAAAAAAAAACGTTAAAAAAGATGTGCGACTTTAATTTTCTTAAACGACCTTTTTTGTGTGACTTTATTTTTATAAAACGACATTTTGTGCGACTTTTAAATATTCCCAACGGTACCCCTGGCCAGACATAAGGGTTACTAATTGAAGTTTTGTCATTTTAAGTTTCCGATATTATAGTATTTTCTTATTTATTAACGGCCAATTTCACCAAGTTCAGTTAAAACTAACTATTACTTTAACTTCCAGTTAACCATATGTTTTTGACAGCTATAACTGATAGTTAATTATAACTGAACTTGGTGAAATTGGTCGTAAGAGAATTAATAAAAATAAATAAAACATTTCAAAAATAAAATATAATATTAAATCAATTAGACACAGAATATACATTTAGCATCGAAATTGGAGTTGAAGCCGGAGTCGGAGTTGAAGTCGGACTTTCAAAATCTCAGCTTACTATTTTTTTAAGACTTCACAGTCCAGGCTGGAGGGTATAAAAATCAAACAATCCTCTAGGGGTTTAAACAAAAAATAACGTCAACAAAACCGAACTTTTACAAGAACCGATTAACCGTTTATTCGAGTAATTTACTATGATTATGTGCCACTGATTGATTTTAATATGAAACAAAAGAAAAAAGCTTATTTTTTTTCCAACAAACCATTTCGTTAACATACTTTATTTCTATGCACTTGATTTTCATTTTTTTTTGCTTTGGTTTTTTTTCTTTAGTTTTGCTCTAGTTTTTTTAATAATTGTATTTTTTTTTTTTTTGTTGACTTAAATATGTTTCAAATGAAAAATGTTGTTCTTTAATGTATATTTTACACTTTATGAGCATAAGTAAAAAGTAGATGTGCTAAGTAAGTAAAACACTTGGCAGAAACACTTTCAAACTAAAGTAATACACTCGCTCAAACATCACACGCATTTCAGTAATATGTCTCGCAAAAAATGTTATTTTCAAAAAGGGGGAATAAAAAAATTAGAAAAGGATCAAGGGTGTTCTGGTGTCGATTGTGGTATAAACATGTATTCCAAACATACACACTTGTCGGAAAAAAAATTGCTTTAAAAAAAAGGAGAGAGGGAGATAAAGAGAATATAGACTTAAAAAATAAACTATTTTATTTTTAAGACAGACACTATTGCCACATTTACTTGCATTGGCAATGAAGTACTTGCGTGATAGTGCAAGTGTGAGGAGTTTTACATTGTAGCATCCATTTTTTGTTTTAAACACACCCACACACACACACACGCCTCGCTCAATGCATCTTCTTCATGATCATCACACAACCAACCATTATCATCAGAGCTGACAGTAACACTTCCGTTTCCTGTACCATATAAATATTGGTTATCATGTGCAAGTGTAAGTGTGTGTTAGTCTGTGTGGTGCTTTTAACACATATACTGTTAAACAAATATATGTACCAAGGATGTGTGCAGTGTGTTTTTCTTAGAATACTTGCAAGCTGTTCAATAGGTGACTGACTGACTGCTCAGCATTTTCTTGTGCTTGTGTATATTTAGCAGCTGAGTGTGTATGTGTGAGGAAGTTTTTTATATTCAAAGCTTTAGCTTGTTTCTTTTAAAGTTTTAGTTATTTTTCTGCAGTTTTTTAGTTAAACTATAATAAGTTCATGTAAAGCAACATTTGGTGCTTGCATGTTGTAAAGCTGCTGCTGCTGTTGCTGTTGATTTTGTTGTTGTCTCTGTTTCTGGAGGGTTCTTATTTTTTCTGATTCAGTTTTTCTGAACATTTGTGTTGTTTCTTCTCTGTGGTTTTTGTTCATGTCAGAAACATTTTTGTACTTTGTACAACATGTGTTAGATACAAAAGAAAAGTATTTTTTCAATTCTTTCGTTCTTACACGTGCTTAAAGACTTTTTATTTTTTATTTTTTTTTGCAACAAAAATTTTCTTATTAGCAAAAAAGTGTTAGAAAATGTACAAATGTACATTTTTTTAAATTAACATCTTACATACCAACTTAATTAAAGCTATAGGCAACTGATTACAAATTTTTCTTAAAAAACTAATTCATTTTGAAGGGATTTTAGAAAAATTTCAACAGGAAAAACGTACAAAAATATACGCTCTTCTTTACTTTTTAAGATACGAGTAAATAAAGCTTAACAATTTTTTTATTTATCCTTAATATTAAGTATAATTATACAATAAACATTTTATCGTAAGATTTTTTCATAGTTTCGTTAAAAATAATCGAAAGATTCAAGGGTCATTAAAAACTTATTAATTAATACTAATTTCGGATTTAATTTAAATTTTGAAATAATATATAAATTTCCTAATAAAGTCTCAAATTCAAGAGCTTTATTGTAAATTTTAAAATACTTTTGTTAAAAAAATTCATGATATCGCGATAATTTAAAACTAGACAGTCGTATAGTTTTACTCTCTTATTTTTTTATTAACTAATGAAAAAATATTGATTAATCCGTTTATTTTAAAGTTTTTTAAAAAGTTTCAATTTAAAAAATATAATCGTAATATTTTTTTTAAAGATCTTTTTTACAATAACTTAATGATTTGTATGTGATTTAAAATATTTTACTTAATAAAGCGTGATCCATTTCGAGGTTCTCTACTTTTTTAAAGAAAATAAAAAAAAAAAAAAAATCACAGAAAATTCAAATTTAATGGGGAATGTTTATTATCATTTGAAAGAACATTCTTTGGCATTTATTTTTTGAAGATTATGTCTATCAAATGTTGGCCATTGCTACGTCGCAGATGGTCCATCCGTTGAGTCCAATTTTCGATGACTCGTTCGAGCATTTCGACTGGTAACTGGCGAATGACGCGTGATGTTTTCCTCCAAGGCCTTAATCGAAGCGGGTTTGTCCGCATAAACTTTAGACTTTACATATCCCCACAGGAAAAAGTCTAACGGTGTGATATCACACGATCTTGGTGGCCAATCGACAGGCCCAAAACTTGAAATTATGTGCTCACCGAAGTGTTTTCTCAATAAATCCATTGATTGGTGCGATGTGTGGGAAGTGGCGCCGTCTTGCTGAAACCAAATGTCGCCGAGATCACGAGCTTCAATTTCAGGCATCAAATAGTCGGTTATCATGGCATGATAACGGTCCGAGTTGCTGCGAGCGGCGCCGAATCGACGGTCTTCCTGTACACTCTTAGCTTCGGCCGCTATATTTTCTTCACAGCGTGCTGGACGTGGTCTATTCGGTCGAATATTATTCAATAATGAATGCTGGGTCTCAAAATGGGTGATGGTGTTGCGAATAGTACGCTCAGTAGGCCGATTATGTTGACCATAAGTTGAGCGAAGTGCACGAAACAAATTCCTCACAGAACGTGAATTTTCGTAATAAAGTTGAACGATTTGTAAACGTTGTTCGGGCGTAAGTCTTTCCAATATGAAATGCCAAACAATACTTAACAAAAATAACATGATAGCATGATACGACTCACACGTGATCTGTCAAAAAAGGCTATTGAAAATAATTTCGGTTTTTTTATTTTATTTTAACCAAGTGACAAGAAACTTTTTATAAAAATTTTTAGTTTTATCGTAAATTTTCAAACATAGACTTTTTATTAACAAGAATTTTTAAAGGCCCTATAAAACATTTCCAGTGTCCATGTTCTGTAACTCCCGCGTCGAGAAACTTTTCGATTGAAATGTGAGAAATGAAACAAAAACGCCATAAATTAAAACAAACAGCTGTTTTCCTCATTTTACTGCGTCTGCAACATTTTTGGCAAGTAATAGATGTCACGTAAGGAAATTACTCGCCAATATACTGAAAAAGTGTGTCTGTAAAATTTTTGTGAGAAAGTTCCCGCTTTGAACTGTCAAATAAACTCACGCATAAAAACGGGGTGAGAAAACATTTTTACACTAAAAAATAAATTAAAAATATAAACACGGAAGAGACAAGTATTTTATTCTTGGCAGATTTTTTCGTTGTTTAATTATTTTGCTTTTAACATTATTGAAAAAAATATACGAATGTTTTGAAAGCAATTTTGTAATCAACAAGCTTTAAAGTCGCACCTTACAATTTTTGGTATAACCGATGACTGTATTTTCGCCGTCGTCGTTGAAAATTTTTCAATTTGAGTAAATTTTGGTCGCCGTCAACGATATTTTTGACTGGCGTTCGCAACATCTGCAATTTAATATCGGCTTCGAGTGAAATATTATGACATAAGGTAACAACGTAATATCTTTTGATAGTTTTCGACATGAGTTACAGACACACTTTTCTCTTACTTTTCGAGAAACGATGGAATATTTTGTTTCACATGTATTCAATGCGAGAAGTTCTCACCAAAGTTACAGAAAATGGATACAGTAAAACTAAATTCGAATTTAACATTCAAAATAAAATAAAACAAAAATTTGGTTATTAATTTTTTTTTTTAAGTCTTATTTTCAAGAATTGTATCGTAAATATTATTAATAACTATTGAAAGTTTTGAATGTATTTTAAAAATTCTTTATTAATATTCATTTCAAATTCGATTAAAATTTCCAAACAGAGTAATAAATAGTTGTTTAAAAAGTTTTTCATTAAATCTTAATTTAAAAAATATATTCTTAAATTTATTTAGATTTATTTTTTGTTAACATACCGAAAATTTCTAAAAAAAATGCATTTATAGCCCATAAATTAAATTAAACTTAAGAATTTTTTCAAATATAATGCCGTTAGATCTTTATATAAATTCTTTGATTTCAATTGTATTTCACGTTCTATTTTTAATACGTTTTACCTACATTTTATCCCAAAAAAGTACATTAAATATAGATTTTACATAAAAAATCGTAATATAGAATTGAGAAGATGGTAAAAACTGTCATTTAGATTATTTTTTCTACTTCTAATATTTTTAAGTCTTATAAACAAAGTAAAATGCGTTAATAACGTAAGTGCATATATTTTGAGTTCTGAGTCAAAGGCAAATTTAGAAAGCAGCCACAGTTTGCAGACATATTTAAATGACCTTGTGGCACAACTTTCACTTCCAACTGTTGTGCAACATTTAGCGTGTTACAACATGTGTGTCCTTGTTGTCAGCCAGGCATTAATATTAATAATACAACATTAGCATTTTTCTTTACGATTTAATGTTAATAAAAATAAATAAATATGGACAAAAAATATATAAAAAAAAACAACAACAACAGATATTTTGAACTAAAATCTACATAAATTTTAAAAGATAAAAGAAAAAATTATTGAGTCAAGGAAATGCCAAAAAAAAAAGTCAAAAATTATTCATGTACCCATATATACTAATTTTTTTTTTTTTAAATAAAAATCTACATAAATAAAAAAAAGAAACAAAATTACAGTAAAGGAAAGACTATTGGTAAAGGAAAATGCAGGGTCCGTAAAAGCTACAAGTAAATGTGATAACAAAAAATTAATTTTATAACAGTAATTTTGTGAATTTCGTAACGGACGACATTTATTACTACTCTTAGAAAACTTTTAGCTACCTTTAAGACCGGCCGTGTTCAGGGAAAATATGGTGGTGTACTACACGCAAAGAAAAAACATGGTTGTGGTAATCATATTCTAAGAGCAACATATTATGATAAGATTCATGATTGTAGTCAACATATTACGATTATTATTAAATCATATTATGACCAAATATATTCGTAATATTTCATCATAATATTTTTCCCTTAATCCTAATTTGTTTTTATTACATATTATAATTATAACCATATTATAATGTAATGTAATCATATTATTATCATGTTAATCATAATAAGTTAAGAAGTAATCATATTATTATCATGTTAATCATAATAAGTTAAGAAGTAATCATATTATTATCATGTTAATCATAATAAGTTAAGAAGTAATCATATTGTTATCATGTTAATCATAATAAGTTTAGAAGTAATCATATTATTATCATGTAAATCATAATAAGTTAAGAAGTATTCATATTATTATCATGTTAAACATAATAAGTTTAGTTATTTATTTTTAAACAGGTCCGAAGTGCCATGTAATCTGAAATAAAGGGAGACAACTGCATTGTTTAATATTTTATTATGGTTTATTTTATTATTCATTAAATTATTGAAAATATCCTTAATAAAAATACATTATAAACTTAGTTTAAAAACAGAATATTTTCTTTAGTAAGACAAATATAACCGCATTGTTGTAGGCGTCATACAGCTTGCCTTTTGCTAAATGGCCTTTTGCAAATGGTACGTAATATGTTGCCTTCACTTCCGAGGGAAATATTTTAATAATTGATTGCGATAGTTCAACGAAATCTTCTCTAAGTAGCCTAAAATTATATTGGTTTGTTTTTTAAATATAATTAATTAAAGCTTTGACTTATTAAACGTGTGTACTTACTTTTCGTTCGGATTATTATTTAAAATGTAGAACACAATTGATTTAGCAATTTCTGTTCGGTGTTTATTTTCAAGGAGTTCAATATTCAATAGGGTTTGAATGCCTATAATTCTTCGGATTTCCTGAAAGAAATTAAATTTTAATAAACAAATATTCAATCTTTATAATAATACTTACATCAGTGGATGGAATATGTTTGAAGGAAAAACTTTGGCCAGGTACAACATTTAGCGCCGCAAAATACTTTGTGTCACCGGATAATGGTATTGCATCACCTGGTGGTGGTTGTTCTATTGTACAGCCACTATAATTCGTTGTTTCGGCAGTTATAGAACTGCTTAGAACATCTGGGAAACAATTGTGTAAATCAAGAAAAGTTTTTCAAAACATTTAATTGCTGATGTTTAAAGTACCACTTACCTAATTGTATATCCAATACAAAATCGTTGCTTGAAATATGTTGAGCTACAAAACATGAAAATATGTCCTCGTTTATGATAAAATCATTTGAAAAAACATTTACGTTCACATCATCCTCTATTTTATGTATATACTTTTTAACTAAAAAAAAACGAAAAGCAATAAGAAAAATATACATATTTACGTAAAACACCATTCATTTATGTATGCTATTGTGTGTGGGAATGTACCTTGTGTTATAAATAAATTGTAGTTATCTTTATCGTTCAACATTACACCAATAATTTGTTTTTTGGCTTCAAATTTTGTTTTTATTAATATATAACCTTCCATTCTTCTTAATTTCGGTGAACTTTCGCTTGTAAATAAAACTTTAATCACGATGCCGCTAAACAAAGTAAACAGTGCTGCCAGACCTGAAGTTTTTAGTATTTACAATATATTGAGACGCCACCATGAAAAATTTTGTCTCAGCGGTTTTTTTTAATTTTAAAAGGGATTAATTTTTTTTTAATACATTTCAACTTATTTTTTTATTAAGATTATCGCCCTAATTGTGTAAAATTCAAAAATATCGACAGCAAAAACGAAGTCAAAAATATTTTAAAATTTTGTAATTTCTTTCTAGGCTGAAATGCAGTTTATATGAAAAAAAAAATAAAAAAGATATGCCACCCGATTCAGAATTAAAAAAAAAACTATAATTAAAGTTTAAGGGGGCTAAGGCCCATGGGACTGCCGGACCCAAAAAAAAACCGCCCCGCCCACATAGTGGTATGTGTGGCTACTCAAATTAGAGGTAATTGTGTAAGAAAAACGAAAATAATAAAATGTAGGGCGGGCGGGACTTCTGGGGTCCTGTGGCGCAGAACAAGTGTCCCCACCCCCATTAATATGTATGTGTGGGTACTCAAATTAAAGTTCATTTGCTCACGATTGCAAATCTGCATCTTGTTTTTGTATTCGATCATTATTTTCGCCTCTAGATTAGTTTAAGAATCTTTTAGATGTATACAAGCTTTACTTAGCGAAGCCGGAACTTGTTATACCACCTTTAATTTGATTACCCACACATAGATATAAGTAGGGGTGGGTCCACTTTTTTTGCCCCAACATGACTACGCTAAAACCAAAATTGAATTAAATCTTCTATCATTAATACTAAGTGTTAAATATCAATATTTTGGATTTGTAACATGCATAACAGCTTGGTAACAATATTAAGTTAGAAGTTTTTACTGAGTGCTAATAATTTTTATTAAAGATGAGAAGGTTTTCACTTTTTTGAATTTTTTTATAATAGTGTCATAATATATTTAATAAAAATAACAATTAAGGATATCTGGCAACGTAAACGTAAAACTGTTACAGATATTTCACATCATAATATGATGCAACTTCAAACATAATATTTTTAATGGAAAAACATACTAATGGTAAAATAAAAACATAATATGGTTACATTAAGCTGTTTGTCGTAGGTCTATTTATATATTTTAATTTTTTTCTCTTAAAATTACACAATACTTACGAGCAATGGTCAATATTCTTGCACCCATATTTTCGCACTTTCACATTTATAATAAAAAAAAATTAATTTTTTTTTAGCGTTGCTATTTTATTTTGTGACACTTAACAATTTTTTTTATGCACAATTTGATTATGGTTTTTAAATTCTTTAAAATTGTAATTTTGTCTTTATTTTTAATGAGTAATGTTTTTTTAATTGTTTTACCACTTTATTTATACTAACAAAAAATTCGGTAGGTAAGTATATGTTACAAAAACGACACAACTGATGCAAAATTATTTTACAAATGGCGATAACAAAATATTATCAGGACCAAATATATTTTGTTTGCATCTTAAACATATTATGAGCACACGTATAGAAAGTTATCATGTTATGGCTATTACATATCATTAATGGTTGTGAGGAATATAATATATTTTCAAGGTTATCATTATTTAGTTGTTATAAAAATGAGTATTTTTCAGTGAACCATAATTAAATTTATAATTGCTATAAACATTGACATGTTTACAGTAACTATAATAATTGTTGATATTGAATGAAAATAACAATATTATGTGTACGGCAACAATATATTGTTACAATAAACATAGTGTAGTTGCCGTAATCATGCCCAACCATATTTTTTCTCTGCGTGTAGTTTTCAATAAAAAGAATAGAATGCACGTTACAATTAATTTAAAGATATAGGTAGCAATTTCCACTATTGATACAATTTAAACAAAAATATTAAGAGAAAGCAAACATGAAAGTAAATTAAAAAAAAACCTAACTATAATTGATACGTGGAGCATATATAAGAAGAGAGTTTGAAGTCATTATCCCTTACTGCTCTTAACCCACCCACCATTGCTATCTTTGCATCATCCTCTAACACAGGGTCTCCACCTGAGATAATGGGCACGTTCATAAGGCGTAACTGTTGTGTAACCGTTTAGTGTTTGTCTTAGAAACGCATAGTTGAGCACTTTCGCTCAACACAACAGTTGGGTATTTGAGGCCATTTATTCCATCATAAAATTTATTAGCTACCTAAAGTCAACATGTTGTGCTCAACCTCAACCTTTATTTTTTTTCAATTGTTTATGTTTATCAGCTGTTAATTTTGTATTATACTCATAATGTCGTTTCTAAGCCGAAAATGTTCGGCTCAACAGTTATCAACAGTTTTCTAGCAGTTGAGCTCAACAGCTACGTCTTATGAACGTACCCAATATCTGATATAATATGTGAGAGAACGTCGGCAGAATGAGAGAGCACATTTCTTCATGTTAATCTTAATCTTAAACAAGGGGAACATGTATCTTATAAGATTTCATAATTTACTGATTTTCGTACAGTAAACTTGTGTCGTTTTTGATTCTTTTTTTAGTTTTTTCTCTGTTTTTAGTGTTTAATATTATTTTTTAAGCACTTTTCACAAGAATTCAACTATTTTCACTTAAAAAATTAAACATTTTAATGATAGCGTCTTATTATTAATTTATGTGTATGTATGTATGTGTATTTTTGACAGCTCATCTTATAAGATAGTTGTTATAAGATTTCTCATAACAACTGTCTCATAACATTTATTATAATATTAATACTAACACTATTTGAGAGTCCACACGTAAGATAATACTCTCTGCAATTGAATTTGACGTTTGCTAATATAAAAATCTTATATCTTATATCAGGTGGAGACCCTGTGTAAGATAGCCCTATCCTTTATCTAGCTAATTTTCTTTTAAATATTTCGTGGAATAATTAAGGCAAATCTATTTTCTTACACCCATTATAAATATGTCCATTAAATTTATTATGAAATTAATTGAAACATACAAACAGTAATCATTTTTAAATTATAACGGGTTTTGTTAAAAAGAATTACGGTATAAAAGTTTTGTGAAGTGGTTAATTTATTATTATGTTAATTATGTTTAACATGTATGGTAGGAAATAAAATAAAATATTATATTAAGTAAGTATACTTTAACATTTGAAAGTTATGCTAGAAGTTTTTTGTGATATTAAAATTTCGATATGTGTGTTGTGTATAATAAAAAAAAAAAATGATAAAATTAACAAATTAAGAACATTGAAATAACACTCACCAAAAATGAATCCGTTGCTACAGCAGGCTATGGATTTGAAAGATTTACTTTAAAAAAAAAAACTATTTTCTCATTTTATATTAAAATTGTGTATGATTGTGTATAATAACAAACTAATAAAATTCAATATTTCAAACAAAAATGCTCCGAAAATTACACGCTAAAGTTCAGGAAAATGATTATTATTAGAACTACCGTTTAAGAAAAAGTATACAAGTTAGTAAAATTACGTTTATACAGGCCTGTCATAGAATTCCATTCCGATCGAAAGTGGTTTTAATTCCGTATTTTGCTTCTTCAGAAAACGAAAAACGAAAAATTTTTTCGGAATGAAACCACTTTTGGTTTTCGAAGTGGAATTGATTGTTTCAGTATTTTATAACCGAAAAAACTACTTGAAACTATTTTTTATGGATAAATAAATGTTTTTTGTGATATAGATTGAAGAAATAACACACTTTTGATTTATTTATTTTACTTTATATTGATTTTATTAAAAACATAATAAATTCTTTACCGTTGCGCTGCCACCTTTTTTTTCCTCACAAACCACTTTTTTCATTGAACGAAAATTAACATCTGTTTCATAAAATCATATACTGGCAAGGCTAAACAAACGCTAATCAAAACAAAAGAAAAATAAACAATCAAGAAAATAATTTGTACAACATGTAAGTATTTTTAATTTATTTTTTTTTTAATGAATTTAATTTTATTTTTATTAAAGGGGAAAGCACAGAAATTCGGCTCAAGAAAAACTGTTTGTTGATTTTATGGAAAGCAATCAGGATATTGCCAGGGGCTTTGCCAAGGGAGACCGTGTTATTTCGGAAGCCAAATGGATACAATTAACCGAAAAATTGAATCACTCTGGGCCACCTACAAAAGATTGCAATGGTTGGAAGAAAACCTGGGTAGATTGGAAAGTATACAATAAAAAAGAAAACGATAAAACTGGGGGTGGTCAATTTAACAAATATGTTTTATCTGAAATTGAATTACTGAAGCGAAAAGTTAATGTACGCCGACGTAATTTTGCATGAGTGTGAGTCACTCTGTACCTCCATTACTGCAACTATTGATACTCCTGGCATTTTTTGAATTTTTGAAAATTTTTAATATTTTAAAATGTCTATCTTTTTTACTTTGTTTATTAAAAACATTGATTTTTGTTTTTCTACGCTGAACATTGCCATACTTAACACAAAAATCATATGGTTTTTATGTAAAGTTGCCATATCCAATTGTAAAACCAGAGTTGTTATAAAAAAAAAACACATTTAGCAAAATCGATCGGAATCTGAAGAAGCTAAAACTAAATCGATCGGAATTGAACATACGGAATTAAAACCATTCCGATCGGAATTTGTGACATGCCTGATAGTTTAACATAAAAAAACCCGAAATAAAAGGAATGAAAACACTTTGCCCCTTCGTTTTTAAAGGACAATTAAATGGAATAATGTATTTTTAAATTTCAGTCAATAAAGGTGTTTAATCACAATTGCCATTTACAAGTAAATTCGGATTAGTCAGTTCCGAATTGTTAAAATTTACGTTCTTAAGATAGCGTTAGTGTTATGAGAGAAAATAGCAAACTCATTATTGCTGTGGATGAACCCAGAAGTAAAGTTGCGGATGTTAAATTAACAGGGTCAGAACCAGTTTATTGTGATCAACAAAACCTATGATAGTCTCTGCCAATCTTGATCTGGGAATACCAAACAGAATCTTTAAATAAATTCAATATATATATATATATATATATATATATATATATTATATATATCTAAACAGTTTTCTTGAAACACAACAAAATCTTTGTATCACAAAATAGCTTTGAAAAATTTTTATTCATCATGAAAATTTAGTTTGACAATTTAACTTTTTCTTCAATAACAAAATTTCAGTTCAAGATAAAAAATATTTAAGCAAAGTAGAATCAGTCAAGGTACTTTCTATTAAAATATATAACCAAAATTTAGACCTCACAATTTAAAACAAAAAAGTTCATCTGAAATAGTTATTTTTCAACGTAAAGATAAAAAAGGTCGAACTAAACTCATTAAAATTTAGTTTATTTTCTTTTCTTTCTATCCTCTTACAACTACAATTCGTGTTGGAAAAAAAACCAGCCAATTGTAGGGGAATGTAAGAAAGAAAAATTCACTGTTTGTTGTTGTGTCTTTGATATTGTAACAAGTAAGACCTGAGTGTTTAAAATTCTTATTCACTTTATGGTCTTACTTTTATAATATTTTTAGCTTTTCTAAAGTATTTGGAAAAAGTTTCCTGACGAGCTGGCTTAAGCAACCAGCGTAATGCGCATAGAAACTAGCTTTCCCACAACAATAAATTTCAGTGGTTTTAATCATAAAGTGGGATTATTAGCACATCATTAATAAATGAATTAATTTATAATAAATATTTCATTCCCGAAAATAATTTTTGAGTTTTATTAAGCTGTCCAGAAATATTACTGACTTTAACATTTATTTTTTCGTTGAAAAATTAGTCTTAACTGTGGAGCAGTGATAGAAAATTGAAATGGTACTGACCACCACGAAAAAGGGTACTTTATTCAAAGTGTTGGTACTTTTTATAAAACATATTTTTATTGAAAAATAATCGTAAAATAGAAATATATAAAACTAAAGAATAATTAATCTTAATTAAAAACATATAAAATATTGGTTAAAAAACTAAAATTAATTCATTTTGATATAAAAATGTATGTACTTTCTAGAAATGTATTAATTTTTGTGATTTTCCTTCTGTTTTGCAACTTCTTAATGTAATATTCTCGGCTATCATGACATTTTATATGACTCAATCCACCAACTACATTAACATTACATATGGTGCATTTTTGCAGTTCGAATTATCTTATGGAAACTTTTCCCTCCATTCGTCCCGAAGGCCAACAACACACACTTGTCTTTCTAAAATTGTAAAACTACGAATTAATAAAAGTACACAAAATTTAATATTATATTTAGCCATCGGAAGCAGCCTCCATTTTCTGCAAAGTTTCAAAGCATTTTTATTTCCGTTTTTATTTCCCGAACATAAGGTTTGTAACATATTTTCTAGTGGTGTTCAAAATATATTTGTTAACTACTGAGGAGTAAAAATATTAAATAATATAAATTCTATGTTATACTGTTATATCCAAACCATGTAGTAAAAAGGCTTTAAAAATGATATTGGTACTTGAAGTATATCTACTGTATGTGATCCCTGTATGTTATTGGCATGTATGAGATGTTACAAAAAATACAAAAGTTTGTCTTCGAAACAAGAAAGCATAACAATAAAGAGTACTAAAACTAACGTGGGGGTACCGTGGTATTTAAACAAAGAAATAGTACTGAAAATAGTACAATCGTACTGAAATTTCCATCACTGCTGTGGAGTTAAGGTCGTTTTTATTCTGTAAGAGCACTTCAATATGAATCTACAGTACAGGTCTCCGTTAACTCTTCTATGAAGATTCTTTGAGCTAACATTTTCTAGTTAACTGTTATTTACGGTCCCTGAAAGATAGTCAAAATCAGGAAGTCTCATTTATCCTAAAGCTATTTTTATATTCGTTAAAAATACCCTGAATAACAAATTGTTTGTGCGTATAAAGCACTAAGTGGATCACTACTGAGATCTTAAAAAAAATGATAAAGCTTTAATATGACGCCTCCCTATCTGAATCTCATAGAAACTAATTTTTTCTTTTTGGTTGTTCGCAAAACATAAAATGTGGTAATTTTTTTTTAACAACTTTTGAGGTTTATTGTACACTCAAAAGAAAAAATCAGTCGATCCGTACTCAAATAAAGCGGTATTAATAGTACGGATTTTCTTGAATCCAGTACAGAAAGATTGATTCAAGTACGGATTATTCAAAGCGAAATACTTAAAAAATTATCCATATTTGATCCCGGATTCGTACTTGAAATAATCCGAAAATTAAATTGATTTAGGTAAAACTAAGATTGAATCAAACTCAAAGTGCGCTTAATTCAAGTATTATAAAGTTGATTTTATCCCAAATTCGTACTTGAAATAAACCAAAAGTAAAATTAGAAGGAGAATATTATTACCAGGGCCCGGATTTTAATGCAAGTGCATATTTGTGGTCGTCAGTCTGAGATCAATATAAACTAAATATCTTTGCGAATCATGAAATTTGGAGTAAAATGGCATCGATTTGTTAGTGCATATTTTGCTATAAATGCATATATTTGCATATATTGCTGACATTGCCTATTTTTGATGCATATTTTGAAAAACAAAACTTCTT
The DNA here is from genome assembly GCA_943735925.1 of Pollenia amentaria. Lineage (NCBI taxonomy): Eukaryota > Metazoa > Arthropoda > Insecta > Diptera > Polleniidae > Pollenia > Pollenia amentaria. The sequence continues at coordinate 200,132,362 of OX031009.1, read as the reverse complement.
TTGTTTGTTTTATTTTGCGATGCACCGTGTTGCAGAAGAGATAAAAGGCAACTGCGATGATATTGATTTACATATTGATTTCTTATGAGAAAAAATATTTTGTAATGCACCTCGCGATTTGCCGGATATTAAGAAAAGTATCCCGATTTATTTCTTCCTCCACAGTCTATAACAACCAGATAGGGTATTATACTGAAAATTTTGACCAATTCAAGGATGTGGTGGAAGGATTAAGGGTGCTGATGCAGTTTTATTAAAAACAAGCAAATTTACCAAATATAGAAGCTCAGATAATGTTTGTGTCTTCAAATTATGGATTTATCTCTGAGACTATTATGAAATAAGAGAAATCTTATCCATTGAGAAAGAAAATTAAATTAATTGATAATGTCATTAATAAAATGTATGCACTGGATGGTAACTTTAGTAAACAAATTCATATCAAGCTTGATAAAGTGTTTAGAAAAATAAAGGATTCAAAACAATAAAACAAACTGCTGGCATATTTCATTTGAATTTTTAATGAAAACAGCGTACTGGAAAATTAATATAACACAAAGGAACTATCAGCATTTAATCATTTACTTCCGTCGCGTTGAACGGTAATTTTCCATGTTTAAAAGCTTTTTGAGGCGAAGCTGCCTTAACTTAAGATTTAAAAATATTAAAAAAGATTAATGTATTTATCAGGCCTGTCATAGAATTCCATTACGATCGAAAGTGGTTTAAATTCCGTATTTTGCTTCTTCAGAAAACGAAAAATGTTTTCGGAATGAAACCACTTTTGGTTTTCTAAGTGGAATTGATTGTTTCAGTATTTTATAACCGAAAAAACTACTTGAAAATATTTTTTATGGATAAATAAATGTTTTTTATGATATAGATTGAAGAAATAACATACTTTTGATTTATTTATTTTACTTTATATTGATTTTATTAAAAACATAATAAATTCTTTACCGTTGCGTTGCCACCTTTATTTTCCCTACAAACCACTTTTTTCATTGAACGAAAATTAACATCTGTTTCATAAAATCAAATACTGGCAAGGCTAAACGCCAATCAAAACAAATTTGGATACGACAACGGATCCAAAGCATCCCTTAATATACGCCGACGTAATTTTGCATGAGTGTTTTGGTCACTCTGTACCTCCATTATTGCAACTATTGATACTCCTGACATTTTTTGAATTTTTGAAAATTTTTAATATTTTAAAATGTCTATCTTTTTTACTTTGTTTATTAAAAACATTGATTTTTGTTTTTCTACGCTGAACATTGCCATACTTAACACAAAAATCATATGGTTTTTATGTAAAGTTGCCATATCCAATTGTAAACCCAGAGTTGTTATAAAAAAAACACATTTAGCAAAATCGATCGGAATCTGAAGAAGCTAAAACTAAATCGATCGGAATTGAACATACGGAATTAAAACCATTCCGATCGGAATTTGTGACATGCCTGTATATAAACAAAATTTTTTCTTATTGTTCTTAACTCAGTTCATATGTCATTTCAAAAATCTATCGAAAAAGTTACTTTATTTACATGATTATTTTGCTTGTGTGTTTTCTTTATATTTTCGTGCTTTACTTTCTTTTAACTTCGAGTTTTGTGTTTATTGTACCTTATTTTCGTGAATGAGACTGAATTTTTACGTTTTATGTTATTTTTCTTCTTGTTATATTAATGTTTTTTCTTTTATCATTAATAAATGTGTTAAATATAATTTAAATGGCATATTTTCCAATTTTTTGCGCATATTTTTCTTTTTTTAGTGCATGTTTTATGCGCATAAAACGCGATTTTAACAGCATAAAAATCCTGGCCCTGATTATTACTATTAATTTACTTACCCGATTCACACCTTACAGAATTTAAATTATAAAATACCAGCATTACTCGCGATATGGGGTTTACTATAAATGCTTAATGTACATATTTAACTAAAAATATAAACTAAATGAGAACTCTGTTCTCAATTTTACTTTTTAAACATGAAAATAATAGCGGTATTCACACCGAGCTTGTTAGTTTGTTAATAGTTACTTTTTTACACGCATTTTGTTTTTGTATATTTAACGCGCTACCGGATTAACATTTAACAAATTAACGACACGGCACCCCTGATAAAATAGTTGTTAGTTGGTAACTTTTTTTTACACTTTCTCGTGGCATGTTTTATTTTTTCCAGAATAATAAATTGTGTCAGAACAATAAATCAGTTGTTTTACTATGAAAGTTACCAGACTAACAAAGTTTTAAAAAGGGGTCGTTCACAGTTGGTAACTTTAACAAATTAACAAACTACCGAGTAACAAATTAACAAGTTCGGTGTGAATACCGCTAATGTGTTTTCTTCTTGTTCTGTTGTTTTTGTTGTTGCTACACACAACAAGCAAATCGTTTTTAAACTACTTGTGTGGTGTTGTTGTTTTTGTAATTTAACTCTCAGAGTGGCACTGCCAACGAAAAGTTCAATTATTTTTGTACTGGGTTTAAGAATTTTAAAAATAAAAAGTTTTTTTGAGCTCGAGGCCAATTGTTTGTAAAAAATATTTATTATTTATTCACCAATTCTCCAATATTTCGATATCCGTCGGATATCATTATCAAGGAATGAGTTCCAAATATATTCGTAAGAGACGTATGACCTTCTCCACATTCAATATGGCACTGAATGTGGAGAAGGTCATACGTCTCTTACGAATATACTTGTAACTCGTTAAAAAAAAGGTCGAAGGAATAATATTTAATTTAATTTAAGAATTTTATATTTATTTAAAGAAATTCCGGGATTGATTTTCGAAAGTTATCCCATTTAGGATTGTGTTGAGTACATTTTAGTGTTATTCGCACATGATTTTTTGAGTACGACTCGTACTTAAAGTAAGCAGAAAGACTTAATTTATCCCGAGTGTTTTTCTTTCTGTGTAGATCATAAATCTATTTGAAGTATTGGTGATCGTTAGCTATGACCTTTCCCGCCAAAAGAACTTATAATTTTTTTGAAGCCAAGAACGAATCTAGTTTTCGGATACTCTATTCTACAGTGAAGCGTATAACAGTGAGAGCATTTTACATCGATCGAAACACACGTTAGTCGGGTAGACCGGGGTCTGGAAGATACAGCGTGTGAGACGAAATTTTCTAACCAAAATTTGCAAAATACTTTTCGCTGGAAGCAAATTACTGCATTCGACATCGATTAAAATTCCAATTCAAATTATATTGTAATTTCGATCGATATCGAATGCCGTAATTTTCCCCGTTGTCTTGCAACATGTGGTCGAGCGTGCTCATGATGTATATTTCGACTTTTTGGCAGGTGTTCGATCCTGGGCGTTTTTCGGCCAATTCTCGCAATGGCATTCAGTAAACAGCCCCTCCTTTCGGCCGCAGCTCATAATAGATGGGACTCTTCTGCTCCCACCAATTAGTTTTACCTTGATGCAATGGATATTTGACCTTATCACCTTCGAATTCTTGCGCTTCTGGTGATCGTAATGGGCCTTTTTTACATCACTAGAGATGCAAAAATTACTTATTTTAATGGCGTTCAAATATCATTCTAACATCGTGTGGTGACTTATTTCATAGCTTTGGGATGTATTCTTATTCTTGGCAAAAATTTGAGTTTGTTAGTTTTTCTCGAGCTTTATGGAATAAGGTCTTCCATTCATTATCCTCAAACTTAAGCGGCTCACACGCGCGTTGTTCGTCATTCTGGTAAAAATCGCTTCATGCAAACCGCACTATGGTCCAATTCATAGCTCTATGCAAAACGAATGCTGTTTTTTTTCCAGAGTTGTGTCTTATGGTTTTTGACATCTTTTCATGCTATAGATACACAAATGCGGTTATTTTTGATATCTTTATCATGTTTTACACGAACAAAATGCGTGATGCTTTTTTCTATTATTGCATTGTTGTAGTTCTGCATAGACCTAATGATTGGACCACGAACCGCAGAAAGACCGCATTCTCACTCGTAAAGTTTACTTTGCAAAGTCTTACGTGGAGAGAAGGGAAAAGAGCATGTCAATTCTTTTCATCTCTCTCCCTCCCCATAAAAACTAAAGACTTTGCAAAGTAAACTTTGCGTGTGAGAAGCGGTTCTTTTGAAGCGGTGAAAACATCTCTCTTACCTTGCAATTGGTAGAACATATTCAGGATAAACTTCATTGAGCAATCAATCAATGTGCTTTATCTGCACTTTTTTTTTTAAATTGAAGAAGGAAATCAAAACTTCTTACAATTAATGATTTATTCACACAGACATCGAGGGAGCATAGACCACATGACTTTAAATGATTATTGGAATGTTGCGAAAATATGCCTTTTTACACCTTTTGCCTACAAAATGCAAAATCTTTTCTGGCTGTTTACCCGAGTAAAAAAGTAAAACAAATTCTTTAAAAAATCTTAAATAAAACACATTTTAAACTTTTTTGAGCTGGAAAAAGTCAATACAAAATTCTGTATCATCTCTCGAACGAAAAACGCGCCATGAAATCAATGACGTGTGCGTTGGGTACAATAAAAAATATTAAAAAGGTGATGAATAAACATTGTGACGGTCTTGCTGCTGATTTGAGAAATAAAAACAATGATGAAGGCTGATGCTAACCAACATTTTTTTATTATTTGTGCCCTAAATAAACTTTGAGAAAAGTTATTTTCATCTAAGAAAAAGTTAAGACAACTAGACATTATAACAATACAGCGAAAAGGTAGGATGTCAATAATGTCCTTTTGTTTTTAACAAACAAGCAAATAAGAGAAATCAAAAAAAATATATAAAAATAAATCAACGAAAAGCGAAATCAGTTGAGCGCGATAAGCATAAGACATATTGATTAAACTCACCGCAATAATGATGAGTGACAACGAAATTTAATTTGGCAGAAAATTATTATTTTCTCACTTTTGCCTTATTTGATGAAAATAAATTTGAAAAAAAGAGCTGTGGTGATACTTTAATGAATAACATGGAAAATACAAAAATATTTATATTCTTTAACCAAAAGTACCAAATTGAATAGAAAAAGTTCCATTTAAAAAACAAAGGATAATTTTTTTTTAATAAAAAGTATATTCAACATTTTTTATTTATTTTTCCAATTTATTCTGTGAGCAAAATTTCAGTTATGTATATTAAAAAGCTTTTTGTAATAGATTTATTCCTTAAGTTTTTAGTAATGACTTTATACACTACCAGACTCTAAAGTCATTCCTAAAAATTGAAGGAATAGCACAATTACAAAAAGCTTTATAAAATACATAACTGAAATTTAGCTCATAGAATAAATTCGAAAAATAAAAAAAATGCTGAATATAATAACGCAACTTATGAAAAAGAAATAATTCCCAGATTCTATTTGTTAAAAAGTATATCTTTAAAATAATCATTTTTTTCTTCAAAGATTAACTTGGGAGTCAAAAATTTCACTCTCAAGAAAAACTTTGGCATTTTTATTTTATCTTATTTTAGAAGTAAAACGAACTTAATTTAATGAAAGTACTTTTTTAAAGAAACAGGAAATATTTTATTCTGGACCATTTACAATCTGTATATCACAGGTATCAAAAAGAAAAAAGTACCAGAAGTAGCAATTTTTTTCCGCTTTACCCCTTAAAAAGTACCCTTTATTTAAATCTGAGCCACATGTTATCCGTCTAACAAATTTCATCCATCAAATCACGAACTCAAAAAAATCACAACATTTGCAGACATACGTACTTTCACATTTATAACATTAGTAGGCGCTGCAAAATATGAGCCCAGGAAATATGGCTCAAAAAAAATTAAAATTTACCCCAAATCGCACTGATGACAGTTTGTCATCGCACTGATGACAGTTTGTACTTATGTCAAAATATATAAGCGTTTTGACTCCATTTCTATCAGTGTACACAAAATGTGGAATATAATTGATGTCACTATAGCCATAGTGTAGATGGCGCATAAAATATGACAAAGTTTTAGGATGACGTTCGTCATTTGTAAAAATATTGATGTCACAATTCTGATGTTAGGGCATCATCAATATGAAGACGCATATTTAAAAATTATGTCTTTATTTTTTTTTTTATAAAAAAGCACCTCTTTATTAAAAAAAAACCACCGACCTACTCTGAAAATAAGGATATTACAAAAAGTACCCCTTTATTAACTAAACCACCTACTCTGAAAATAAAGACCTTCATTTTTAATAAAAAAGCAAATTCATTAAAAGTCGTTGCAAAACATTTTAATAAACATTCTTTGACAAAATTAAAATTTTTATATATAAAATATTAAACAACTCATCCTTTTAATCTCTCTACACAGAAAAAATTCACGCCATTTTTTTTTCTAATTTAACCATTAATCAAAAATACTGTTTACAATTTACGGCCATGTTCAGACAATCACAAGACTTGAAATCGCAAAACGCCAGATTTATTTTATGGTGTTCTGAAACTCGTGCCTTCAGCATGCGATCTGTCATAGAATTTTTTACAAATATACCAGTTCCCTCGAGCATACTTTTGCAATCTGAAGTCGCCAAATTTCTTGTTATGCGGTTAAAAGTCAGAATTGCCGTTAATGAAGTGAATTAAACGTTTATTTATATAAACAACATAACTGCGAAAAATGTTGTAAATATCAAAAAATATTTAATTCACAGAACAAATTATTCATTTTCTCTAATCACCAAATTTATACCAAATTCATAATATCAAGCAAACAATTTGTTCATTTTGCACCTATTACCAAAATTTTGAATATTTTTTTTTCAATAAATGATATTTTTAATTTTAAATAAAAAAAATGATCAAAAAACTTTGCCATTTCAAACAATGTGTTAATTTATTTAAATAAATATTGACAATTCCCAACAATAATTCTACATGTTTAAATTATTTTCTTTTAAACGAAAAAAGTCAAATTAAGATTTTTTGTTATTTAATTAAAATTTTAATTGAAAATTTATTTCAAAACAACTGAAATGTTAATTAAATCAAAATTAAATTTTTAATTTTCTTTCAACTAAAAAAATAATTTATTCAATTATTACATTAATTAAATTTAATTTTTTCTGTGTTGTTTCTATTAATTTGTTTAATGGTACAAATGTAACTAAAGTTTTAATAAATATAACACATATTTAATCGAAATCAATTTTTATTTTTTTCTGTGTATAGTTTTTCATTATGATTTCCTTTTGTCAATATTATTGCATAGTAATTTTTCATATTCACCCAACCCCATTCACAATTTTTTGCTCTATATCATCTGTCTGTCATCAATTTTCATGTATTTTGTTGTGTTATTATTTGTAATACAATATTAATAACAATAGTAACGCTTCTACAACAATAATATTAACTGTAAACAACAACGACAACGAAGGAAAAACATTTTAAAAAGAGAAAAAAAAAAAAAAAACAACCGAACAGATTCGTTACAATATATTCGTCATTGTATTGGTGAAATTGTAAATGATAAGGAAACGGATGTTGTTGCTGTTTGTCATTGTTTCGTTGGGTTAATATCAATACAGCACGTATTTGTCGTAAAATGACGGTTCCAGTCATCGAATCACATACCCACATACACATGCTCATATAAGTGGGAGAAACACACACACACACACACATGCCCACACGTGCTTATTAAAGCCTTTACAAAAATATGTGTTTTCCTTTTTAAGATGAAACGTGTAGTTTATTTTAAGTTTTTATTTAAATGAGAATTGCGAGGGTTTAAGGAAGTTAAAGATTATTTATTTGTTATTTTCACACACTTTTAGACTTTTCATTATCCCCTATAATATCTATATTTATCGCTAACATTATAATTAAGTCCCACAAGCACATGCACACACCCAAACTATTCATTAATTTTTAAAGTCAAGCCATGTCATTTGATATGAAAAAGGATTGAGTTGTCACAGTATAAACGATTTCAAAACTGATGGAAAATATTTGCATAAAATATTAAAAATCAGTTTGGCATTGTGTATGTGAGTGATGACTTTTATTAAGGTAACTATTATTATCTCAAAATTTATATATGTGCACTTTTCTATAAAAAAATCTTACATTGTAAAACTTTTTTTTTGTTTACTAAAATTGGAATTGTCGTCTTTTATGTTCAGTGATTAGAATTTGTGTAACTTAAAAGGAATAGTGTCTCTCTTGCCTTATAATAATTTTTAAAGTCTAGTTTACCTCAGGTTGGCATTTGTTATGCTGCCCTCGTATGTAAAAATCATCCACAAAATTTGTTGCCTACATAAATTAACATACAGCACAGTGGCTTGAATCATGAAAAATGGGTACAAAAGAAATTTTTGTTAAAAATTTAAAAGAAAAAAAAAAGTTCACAAGGTACTTTTTGTTCAAAACATACGCGCTTTTCTTAAAAAAAGAATTTATTTCAAAATTTTCGGAAACGAACTTTAGGATTAAAAAATTACTTATACGTTCTAGCTCAAGTTATCGATAGCTACCGCTCGCTTGCACTGTCAACTACAAACAGCTGATGTGCACCCCACTTAAAATTTTCCGAACGATAAGTCCAAGGTCTATCCATTAGGTCTGCTTAAGGAGCCAGATGTTTATTTGGTTTATTCCTCAACCATGTCAAAAGTTGTTTACATTTTGCTTATACATGTATATTTTTGTTTGCGTTTTTTGTTTTTTGCCACACATACATGCATACAAAACACGTTTTTCCTTTTGTTTTCCCTATGTAGTAGTAAGATTTTGACAACCGTGAGGAAAATTACACAAACAAAATGCCTGTTGTTTTTTGTACTGTTGTATTGTTGTAGCGGTAAGCAGACCTATTGGATAGGCCTTGGATAAGTCAATCGACAATGCAAGCGAACGATATCGTCGTAGTTTTCATAAAAATGTTGCGCTCTACTATCAAATATTAGGCGAACCCAAAAATACCAAAATCAGTTACTTGTGTTGTGGCTGTCGACAGAGGCATTTTGTTGCAATATTAAATGAAATTATTGTTTTAATGTTTCTTGAAACACCAACAACATGCACAGAAAAAAGTTTTTTATCAATTAAAAAAAAAATAACTTAAAAAGTTTTTAAATTTAATTAATGTAATAATTGAATCCATTGTTTTTTTAAGTTGAAAGAAAATTAAAAATATAATTTTGATTTGATTAATATTTAAGTTGTTTTGAAATAAATTTTTAATTAAAATTTTAATTAAATAACAACAAATCTTAATTGACTTTTTTCGTTTAAAATAAAATAATTTAAACATGTAGAATTGTTGTTGGAAATTGTCAATATTTAATTAAATAAATTAAAACATGGTTTGAAATGGCAAAGTTTTTTTTGACCATTTTGTTAATTAAAATTAAAAATATCATTTATTGAAAAAAAAAAAAATATTCGAAATTTTACAATTTTTAGCAATCAATATAATCATTTTGGTAAAAGGTGCAAAATCAACAAATTGTTTGCTTGATATTATGAATTTGGTATACATTTGGTGATTGGAGAACATTTTTAATTTTTTCTTTGTGTATTTTTTTATAATAATATTTTCTCCACTAATAAAATTTTGTGGTTTTATAAAATGTTTTTCACAAAATTCTGTTGTTTAAACCAGAGGTTTTTTGTTTACTGCTTTGTCATTGTCCAGACTTGCAATTTTTGTTACCAGAATTTTTTAAAGTGCTGCTTTGAAATTGCATAAGGGTTCAGATTATGAAGTTCGAGGGGTTGCAATTTTTCTATTTTTATCTTGTCTTTTCTCTTCTCCTTTTTCTAAATTTATAGACATAAAAATACATATACAACTAAAGCCAACTTGTATTTGAAAAGTGTCAGAATAATAAAACAAAACATAATTGCGGAGCACATGAAGCTCACAACTAGTGTGACCAGATGAAAAAAAATTTTACAGCTAAATCTGGCATTAGACTTGGCAAAAAAAATGATAAAAATGATTTTAAAAAATGTTAAATATAATGCTAAAATGTTTAAAAGCTTTTTATTAAAAATTGATTACCTGTATGCGATTTTATTCCAAACTAAATACATATTAGTGGGTTATTTTTAACGAAATTGAAATAAATGGTTATATTTAAAGATGGCGCTAGATACTTATAAATATGTAGCAAAGCTAGTGGAGATTAAATTTTCAATTTAGTGGGCCCGCAAACCCCTGATACATGATAAATTATAAATTTATTTCTATGCTATATGTACAAAATTTTTATATCAATTTATTACTTAGGATGCATTTACACGATGACTTTTCAGACATGTCTAATAAACATGCTTATTTTGTTTGTAGGCTATCTGGTTAGAGAAGAAAGAGGGATTGCCAAACCGACACGAAATGAGTTTTCATGTATATTTAAATGATTTTTCATATTTTTTAAGGTGTATAAAAATAAGATTAGACAATTATACATGTAAACAGACATGTTTGGAAAGACATCGTGTAAATGCAAAAGGTTTTTGGTGGCATCTTCAAAAGAGAGTGAATAAAACAGACATGTCTGAAAACACATCCTATAAATGCCCCATTACAGTTTAAGAAGAGTTGAAGTTTTAAAACTATTATTTTTTTCAGCAGTTTAAATCAAAAAAATTGTTTAAATATTTACACTAGAATTTTTATCTAAATACAAACTGAAATATCTTTGTACTTTAATATCGTAATACCAAAGGGTAAATCATTTTAACAATCAACAGAACGAGGGCATTTCTAATATTTCCTTTCTTAACATACGAAATTATATTTTTGATACAACTATTTTTAGTTAAAATTTATTATAATTTTTAATCCAAATTTAGATATTTTAATTAGGCTTAAGTTCATTGAATTTAATTTTCATTAAATTATTTTTATGAAGACAGGAGTTTTACAACATGAAATTAATTAAAATTTTTATTGATAATTTTTCATTCTTGACTGCGCTGAGATTTATTTATTATAATTTATAAAAATATTTTAATAAATTCAATAAAACTAATCGTCAAAAATTTTAAAATTACGCTAAAACAGCTAAAAATATTTTATAAAAATGCTAAATTAAATGCCAAGTGCTAAATGAAAAATTGCTAAAATGGCCACACTGGTCGTCTGCTTATTCTTGTGTATGTGTGTTAAGATGAAATTTTAATAATTTTGTGAAAAATATTTTATAAAACCATAAAATATTATTAGTGGAGAAAATATTATTATAAAAAAATACACAAAGAAAAAATTAGAAATGTTCTCCAATCACCAAATTTATACCAAATTCATAATATCAAGAAAATAATTTGTTGATTTTGCACCTATTACCAAAATAATTATATTGATTACTAAAAATTTTAAAAATTATGATTTTTTTTTCAATAAATGATATTTTTAATTTTAATTAAAACAATGATCAAAAACTTTGCCATTTCAAACAATGTGTTAATTTATTTCATTAAATATTGACAATTCCCAACAACAATTCTACAAGTTTAAATTATTTTATTTTAAATTATTTAGTTTTATTTTCTTCGACCTTTTAATAAGTTTGATATAATAAATATTCAAGCGCAAGGTCAATTATATAAAAAAATTATTTATTTTTTATCCAATATTTCGCTTTCTCAATGGATAGCTTCTTCAGGGATTCAAATATTTGGTTTTTTTCCTTTTTTTCTTTTATAATTAACTGAACTTGTTGTAATTGTCCGTTAATTTGAAAAAGTCTTTGAAAAATTACCGATTTTATTTATTTTTGGAATTAAATACTTTTACTGATTTTGTTCAAGACCACTGTTATCCCTTCTTATCATGTACTATAAATAATTTTTCCTGTGTGAATTAAAAATGTTGACTTAAGTTCGTTTTCCTCAAGTCCTTTAAGCATTTTATTTATTTAATTAGGAAAAAGGTAAACTTTGCTGCTGCTACAGTTCTTTATTTTGCTTCTTCTCAAAAATAATAATTTTTCTTTTCGCACACATGTGTATGTATTTCGCCTTTATTGACTCCCTAAAGGGACTCCCTTTATGGTTGCTTCGGTTTGACATAAAATGGAATCTGTGTGACAATGAATTAAAAAGCTTGAAGGTGTTTATATATTTTAGATTGGCAAGAAAAGTGTTTTTAAGTGTGTGTGTGTGTGTGTGTTTTTATTAACCTGTGAATGTGATTTCTTGCTGGCTTTTTGGTTCATTTGGTTTCATTATCGAGGTTGTTGCAGGTGAGGGTTTTTATTTTTAAGTTTAAACTGAGGGATTCAAGAGGAAATGCACAGCAAGAAATTATTATAAAAAAAGGTATTAGTTATAAAATTTTACTTTCATCAGCAATAGACATACGACTTCAATGTGTAGATTATTTTCTCTACTTTTTAGAAATATATAAGTATTTTAACAAAAATCCAATTTCATACTTTAATAGTCTTATTCCTTCAATATTTTCCAGGAATATTTTCTATGCACTATCACAATTTAAATTGTAATTTGACTTGGAATGCACATTCGAATTGATATTAATATTCAAAATTAATAAAAAATTTTTGGAAAAAAGCCAAATAAATCTGATTTCAGTTGTATAAATAAGATTTTTTGCTTTAGTCTGACACTTAATGGAATTTTGTCCTAAAGAAAGTTTGTAAATAAAAACAGTACAACAGTCTCTACAACAAACACTTCGTTATCCCTACACAGAAAAAATTCTTGCTAAGTTTTCTTTAATTAAAAAAAAAAACTTTTTATATTAAATATTTAAAACACTTGATTTAACGTTACATCAAGCAAATTAAATGTTTAATCAAGTGAACTAAACGTTTAATTGATACTATTAATTTGTTGACTGGGGCAAATTTAATTAGTTTTTTAATTAATATCAAAATTTTTTTAATAGAAATCAGTTTAATTTTTTTCTGTGTAAAGAGATTCACACTCAGAAAAAATTTTTATATTTCTCTAATCACAAAATTTATTCCAAATTAAAAATATGAAGCAAACACGTTGTTGATTTTGCAACTATTACCAAAATGATTATATTGATTACTAAAAATTTTAAAATTTTGAAAAAATTTTTCAATAAATGATATTTTTAATTTTAATTAAAAAAGTGATCAAAAAACTTTGCCATATCAAACAATGTGTTAATATATTTAAATAAATATTGACAATTCCCAACAACAATTCTACATTATTAAAATATTTTATTTTAAACGAAAAAAGTCAATTAAGATATTTGTTATTTAATTAAAATTTTAATTGAAAATTTATTTCAAAACAACTAAAATGTTAATTAAATCAAAACTAAATTTTTAATTTTCTTGCAACTAAAAAAATAATTGACTCAATTATCACATTAATTAAATTTAAATACTTTTTAAACCATTTTTTTAATTGATAAAACACCTTTTTCTGTGTAATAACCAGATTAAGCCCGATCTTACCTTCAGGAGTCTTCTTGTGCAATGATAAAAGAGACAACTTTTGTTAGACACAAGCTTAAATAGGTCTGCCAATTTTTACTTTCAAATAAGCAAATCCTCTATATGCTCAAAACGAAACGTCAAGAGCTTGGCAGGTTGCTAAATCTTCTCTTAATTTTTTTTTATTTAATATAAAGTGTTATACTTTATATCCTTAAGTTAATTGGAAAATTGCACCGTTTAAAACTTATTTTTTATATCATTGTTGCCGCTATTTATGGTCTTGCAAAATCAAACATTTCCATCAGGTTTTTGAGTTTTAAAAAATAGTGGCCTTAAAACTGTCCGCCCAAGAAGTCCCCTGACCTTCTCTTCCCCATGGAAAAGTGCATAACATCATGGCAAAGGTCAGGCAGCTGCCATCCCCTGGGAAGAAAGGTACGAATCAAAGATTTGCAAGGTTCGCCACCACTTTACCCAAAATAGACGGTGGGCGGTATTCTCGCCAACGACAGATGGCAACCCAATTATTCTAGGATCTGCTACAGCAGACCAATCATCTACTTAACTGAAAAAACAATCGATTAACGATTCGGATACAAGGCAAAATAACAATAGACTGGTCGATACTCCAAGAACTAGGACAATGCAATTTTAAATGGAAAGCTGCGAAAACAACTGCCACAATTCATGTTAGATGAAAATGATTTTTGGAAGCCATATGCTCCAAAAGGGGATAATAGAAAAAAATTTATCTAGGGAAATACAATACTTTGACTTTAAGTTAGCTGCCGGCCACGAACGCCAAATATACTTATATTTCCTCTAAGTCGTATTGGGAAAACAGGGCAGCAATAACGTTGTTCGAATCGTCTCTTTCATTTGCCATAGACTTTATTTCACTCCAAGTGTGTCCTGATGTTCTGATTTTGAAATCGAGCTGCCTTTTCCATTTATGGGCAGGTTTGCCAACACGTCTCTTTCCTTGAAAGTTCCATTCGATGGCCATTCTGGTAATATCGTTTGCCGATTTCCTAAGCGATTGCCAAATCCGACGCCATTTCCGCCTACTACGAATGGGAATTTGATGAGATTAACGTTTCTTATTCTATTTTTGTGCAGGATTATAAGATTCGCTGGCATAAAGTAGTACAGACTTTACGTTGGAGTTATTATTTATTTATTTATTTATTTTATCTATAATTACAAATTATAGGATAAAATCTAAGGAAGAGCAATAGCTGCGTTGGCCTTCAGCTCTCTTAAATGCTAACAAATTTTAGTTGTTATAAATATATGTTTATGTAGTTAAAAACAATGTGATAAAATTTAATTATTTCTCATGATAAATACAAAAATTATATTTTGTTATACAAGTTGGAAATTTTGAGAAATTTTATTAAGGCTCTTACATTTTTATTGGTGGGATGGGAAAGTAGGTATAATGGGTCAGAATTTTGGAATATGGAGTTTCTATGGAGATTCTATTTTGTTCTTATTTGATATAATAAATTATAACATAAAATGTCCTAATTTATTGGCACTAGTAAATTTTAAAGTTCCTTGTAGATCTTTTAGGTATCATACATATTTGGATATTGGATTGCATAAAACTAATTATTCTCTCAATGAGCCACTTGTCAGATCTCAACTATTGTTTAATAAATTAAGTGAAAATGTTATATTAGATTTTAGTTTTTCTAAAGAAAATTTTTAAACTAATTTACTAAGTTTAATATAAGCGAGTAGTCTGTAAGGATAATTTTTAATTCCAAAGACTTTATAAATAAATTGAAATTGAGTTGGGAGCAATGCCACTCGGAATTAAGAATGGCTAAATACCTGTATTGTCTTGTCTAATCTGCACTTTATATCATAGAATAAATCACCTGTTGTGGTCATAATGCAACACAGATACATGATGGATGTTACATATTCTATCGGTTGGTGCTGGAGAAGGGAATGTGGTGCTGCGGATGCATTAATGCGCATCAATTTGGATTTCCTTGCATTTTTTTCCAGTTGCATTTTTGCGGACATTTATTCGAACATTCTTATCTTGTCTTGCATGTCAGAATGCCCATGAACGAGGACAGGGCCATGCAGGCAACGAAAGGGAAGATGGCTTGGTAAGTCGAGGGATTTCCCTGCTGGGTACATTAGGAAAACGTCTATGAGCGAATATTTCTGGGCTTCGACAAAAAGTTTTTACTCTATCCCGCAGTAAATCACTTAAGCTACTTCTGCTTAAATAATTGATCTTAAAGTACTTACTGGCCTATTAACTTGTCACTGTTATCTCAGATTTCAATTCGATTAATATTAGGTAATGTCAGTAAATTCAGATTCTGCGAGATGGATGATGAGACATCTGCTCTTTAAATGTTCCGCCTTATGGGCTCATAGACAGAAGTTTTCCAGGGAACACATTATAAATCTAGCAAAATTAATGCTCTTCTACCTGGCAGCATAACCGGCTTCGTACGTAGAGAAGATTCAATGGACCGCAGTGCGCATTACCTCCTATATTTATCTATACGTTTGGAAACCTAAATTAATTTAATTTTTTTTATGAGAATACAAAACTCAATTATTTAAAATCATAAAATCTGATTCGATTTTTAATATCACGATTCAGTACAGCAACAATTCATCTATTGTTTTGATAACGACAACAAAATCTAATTCCATTTGTGATTGCCTCTAATGTGAATATACACATATATACGTATGTACCAAGACAGTGTGTTTGTTCGTGTGTGCTTATCAATGTGTAACCTGCAGCTAAAATCGATACTAGTTAGGTTTTGGACTAGTTTATTACTAGTTTTTAGGCGCCGAAAAATTAGAAAGATAATAAAATTTCGAGTGCACAGCTTTATATGTGACGCCGTTGGTTGCAGTAACAACAACAACACTACAAAAGTAAGTAAAAAACGATTAACTACTTCTGCGTTTTAGGAAAAGTAAACATAACAACAACAAAAGCATACATATTTGTTTGGTTTTAGCGTTGACACATTATTTTCATGTTTAAAAAATAAATAAAATGAAGGAAAATTCCCGAATTCTTTTTTTTTAAATTATTTTATTAAATATGTACATCAAATGTACAAAGTAGAATGATGACGAAAACCATATAAGGGTATTCTGTTAGTTTCTTAGGGTGGGTTTTTAACATGGAGATCAGAGATTTAGTCATCTTTAATCTGTACTTAATCAACAAATGTCAACACATACACATGTTTGTATGTACATACCCAGCAAACAATATGAGTCCTAAAAGAGTCTTTTAGGACTCCTTTTTATGAGCAAAACGCTCAGAAAAAAGCTCCTAAAACCCTCAGATATGAGCGTGTTTTCCTATGAAACCGTCAAAAAATTTTGTACTGAATATGAGCGCTTTAGGACTCCTAAATTTAACGATTTGTATGGAAAATTGTGAGCATTTTTGCTCACAAATCAATCATAACAACCTCTTAAAAGAGTCACAAAAGAGGGATTTCGGAGCCAAAAAAGAGTGATATAGGAGTGTTTTTTTTTTCTTGAAATTAGGGTATTCATTTTTATGTAAATTTTTGCTTTTACGCTTTTAATGGAAAAGTTTTATTAATATATGTTTTGTGCATAGAAATAATAATCATTTTAAACAAATTTCAACGGACAAAACCACCTAATTTTCTTTTTACAAAGGGTTCAAATGGATAGTTTTGTCTAATGAAAAGATTTACAAGGGCATTGTTTAGTCAAATATTCACACATAAAGTACACAAAAAACATTAGTGAAAAAGTTAAGAAATTAATAAAATAAATGAATAATAAGCATTTGTTTTCTCAAAGATTTTTTCCAACCACAACCGAACCGCGCAAAATGATCACAATAATGACAGACAAACGCAAAATATTGAAATGATCAAGAAAAAGAAAACAAACTACCGTTGCCCCTCAGAAAACCCTCATAAATAAGAGTTTTTTTAGGAGTGTGCTCCTAAATTGCTCATAAAAATTACTCTTTTCGGAGTCCTGAATTCTACAGGCTCCGAAATCAATCAGAATTGCTCATAAATTAGGAGGGTAATCATAAAAATCTCAAGAAAAGGAATCTTTTAAGAGTCATATTTAGGAGCGCTCCGAAAATTGTTTGGTGGGTAGCAGCACATTAAATATAAACACAGAAAAAAATATACATACCTACATAAAAGAAAAGATTTTTTTAGAAAACAGAAAAATGGTTCATTCTGGTGAATATGAAAACTTTAGTGATTCTGAAAAATATGAAAACTTAAATAAAACAATTATATGAAGAAATTTTCTTTTTATAAGAACTAAAAGGGTGGATTGTCTTTTGCTTCTGTATAAAATGCAAAGGACACTGGTAAAAAGTTGACATTTTAAAATATGTTTGGTGCCATTTTTCTTATTCAGTAAGGAAATTCTGCGAGGTTTAAGCTTCCACTTAAAAACGGCAAACACAATAATTGCACAATTAAATTTATTCTCAGATTAATTAATTAAAGTTTGCTGCGAAGATTAAACTCGATGTTAAAAACCCACTCTTAAAGTTCTGTAAACAAAGGGGAAGTCAACAAAAGTGAAACATAGTGGTACACGAAAATAAATTCTGATATTCTCCCTCTCTCTCTCTCTAGTTCCAGGGGTTAATGCTTATAATTAAACAGTTAATGCTTATAAAAAAAATATTGAGGGGAATTATCAATTTAGTTTTGCTTTTATTAGTACTTTTACTCTAAATAAAGCAACTAGTTTTTAACTATTATAAAAATGCATAAACATTAATTAGGTGGGCTCCTATGACAACCCAAACTTGAATACGATATTTTTATATATGAAAAAAATCAAAAAGTGCAACTAGTTTAAAGTAAATACTAACCACTTTATTTCTAGCTAAATACTAGTTACTATGTTTGCAGGGTAGTTAATTACGTCGTTTATTCATCGCTACAATTGTTTGTTTGCTTAAATGCTTTTTACTTAAGCGGCAGTAAGAGCTCAAATGCTGCTTTACTTGGTGTGTGAATAAAATGAAAAAAGAAGAAGCTGAAACAAATTGAAGAACTGATGTACAAATATTATTGTGTATGAATGTATGATGTATGTTTTTGTGAGTGAGTGGGTGTTTAAGGAATACCCAGTTGGTTATAACGACAATGTAAATTCGTGCACGAAACGCAAGGGACAACTAATGCAAATCGTCGACGACATTTCGAAACAAGTGTCGCGAAAATCGTGCACGACACAATGAAATACATTGTCGCTCAGTCGGTCGTACACACAAATAACGACTACATAGAAAAAAATATCTTATACTTTCTAGTCAACGAATGTGTGCAGTACAATGTCGCCTAACTTCTCGTTGATGACCATATGCACGATAATGTCGTCCATTTTGTCTTTGATGAGCACATGAACCACATTGTCATCCATATTGTCTTTGATGACTATATAGACGACAATAGATTCTTCTTTGTCGCCAACGGCTGCCTGTAGCTGTCGTTGATGACCGAGTGCACGTCATTGACATTTACTTTGTTGTCGAAGACAGCTAAAACGACATCAACCTATAAAATTATACAACTAAATAAATATATACAATAGCACATATTTTTTAAATTATACTTTAGTCTTTGACTTCGCAGACTTGACTGACTGATTTTCTACACTTTGCTTTGGTTGTTTTTAATAAATATCGTTATTTTTCTTTAATTTTTGTTTTTTTTTTTATTGGGAACAAATAATTTTTGTTTGTTTAGAAGGCAGCTTACAAGAAAATGTCGGTCATGTTGTCGTATATACACTCTGATAAAGAACAGCTTATAAGACACTGTCGCTGACACTGTCGTGTATAGTTGTTGATAAAGGATACCTTACAAGACAATGCCGGTCATGTTGTCGTGGAAAGGATTTGACAAAAGACAACTTGAAAGACAATCTCGGTCATGTCGTCGTCTATAAACTTCCTTAGAAGACAGTGCACTAGACAATTTCGAGTATTTTGTCGTCCACGACATTTTTCTCAAAATTGTCTTCCAGAAATCCTAAGTGATAGAGGACATGTCGTGCATAAATCGTTGACGACAAAGTCGTCGGCGACAGTTTTGCCAACAGGGACGTGTGTTAGTGTGTTTGTCTATAAAACAAACATTCATTTATTACCATTCATTCACTCATTCATTTTTGTCTTCCATTTATTTTTCTACATTTTAACCATATTTACTCTTTAGCAAATACACTTGTAGGTTTGTGTGCTACACACTCGCTCATTTTTTCACTTACTGTGTTATTTGTGTGTTCCAACCAACGCAAACAACATCTTCTCATCTTTATTCCACTGACAACATCATCGTTGTCTATTCAAGTGTAGAGCAATTTCGAGTGCAATTTAAGGATTAAAAGGATTTCATCAAGTGTTGATATGTTTGTTAAGAAAAAAGTAGAAAAAATTGATAAATAACCGTTTTTTCTCATTTCTTTCATGTATTTTGTTGCTTCTCATATTTGGTCATATGAATACGAGTACATGTGAATGTGTGTGGGTAGCAAGGGAGCATGTGTAAATGTGTGTGTGTATAAGATGTTAAGACTAAAAACTGTGCAGAAAGTGTCTACAAGGATTTATTTAAAATGATAAATTTAACTAAAATGATTTAATTTTAAGACTTTAATGTCAGTACTTTAAGAGAATTTTATTCGTAAATAAAGAAAACGAAGGTTTTATAAACAAGATAAATAACACTATGGGGCTATATGGGATCAAATCTGGTATCTAATATTTCAATTTGGTTTATATGTAAGTCGCCATATGAAAATAATTTGTATTCCATGTAAACAATCGTTTCAATGTCAAAAACACTTTCTTGTACGTAAAAACTTGATGTTCATGTAAAAATAAATTTTTCATGTCATTTAAAAAGTTTATTTTCGTGTTAAAAAATTCTTGTAAAACATAATTTCCTTTTTTAGAAAGTTGATTTTCGCCTAAAAATTGATTTAATGTGGATATTCTCGAAACGTTTAGTCAAAAATAAAAAGTATCAAAAAAATTTTAATTCATTTCATGTTGTTAAATTCCTTCCTTTATTAAAGTAATTTTTAAAATTAAATTTGATTAACTTACGCCTTATTTGGAAAATATCAAAAATTGCAAATTAAATTGAGACCGCATTTAGATTATGCAATTAACGCCGAGTTTTTTTTTCTTGCTTTTAAAGTTGCTTCGAAACTCTTTTCACATTTACATTTACATTTACATTTTTTACAGGCATTTTTTCAATCAAATGCATACAAAACAAGAGTGTAGTCAATCAAGCATATCCCTGTTGGCAAAACTGTCGTCGACGACATTGTCGTCAACGATTTATGCACGACAAGTCCTCTATCACTTAGGATTTTTGGAAGACAATTTTGAGGAAAATGTCGTGGACGACAAAATACTCGACATTGTCTAGTGCACTGTCTTCTAAAGAAGTTTATAGACGACGATATGACCGGCATTGTCTTTCAAGTTGTCTTTTGTCAAATCCTATCCACGAAAACATGACCGACATTTCTTGTAAGGTGTCCCTTATGAACTGCTAAGCACGACAACATGACCGACATTGTCTTGTGAGCTGTGTTCTAAACAAACAAAAATAATTTGTTTCCAATGAAAAAAAATCAAAAAAAAAAAAAAAAAAAATAACGATATGAATAAAAAACAACCAAATCAAAGTGAAGAAAATCAGTCAGTCAAGTCTGAGAAGTCAAAGACTAAAGAATGATTTAAAAAATATGTGCTTTTGTATATATTTATTTATTTGTATAATTTTATAAATGACATCATCGTGTGTGAGCTGTCTTCGACGACAAAGTAAATGTCAATGACGTGCACACGGTCATCAACGACAGCTATACGCAGCCGTTGGCGACAAAGAAGAATCTATAGTCGTCTATACCCAGTAAAAAATGTGCTCCAAAAGGAGCAGGTTTTATATATGAATTCATACCTTAAAACGCTTCAAACCTTCTGACGGGATGCCTGATTTTTGTATAGGGTGTTCCCGGTTTGGAGGACTATTTTCTGCTGACAATAACCGATTCTTTTAACTTAATAAAGCACTCCTAATGAATTTTCAGTTATCTATTAATAGATCTGTGGCAAAAAGTAAAAGTAATTAACTTGTTTTGTGTAGAAAATTCCCATATTCTATTTGTTAAAATGATTTAGTTAAATACATCAAATTTTTAGGGTAAAATAATTGCGAATGCTGCTGGTATCTTATAATTAAAAGTTCTTCTTTAAACAAAGTGGTCAGTACAACAAAAGTAAAACAAACATGTGTAATGGGGTAAGTAAATAAAAATTAATACTCTCTCTCTCTCTCTCTCGCATTAGAATAACAAGCGGACACGTCTCTGGTATTTTTTAGAAAATGCTGAAAATGCATTTGTTTTTACGGAATTCGCAGTTGAATTTTTGACAGTAAAAATTAAATGAACTTTTCGTTAAAAATAAATGAAAAATAAGTAGACCGGGTTTTAACTGAATATTCATTTATTTTATACTACAATTTCAGTTAATTTTACTTACAGAATATTGTGAGTGTATCCTATTTCCGATGTGCGAAAGAATACTTTCTTTCGCTTTCGCTTTAGTTTGTTCTTTAAACCTTTATTAAATTTAGAATAATTTTTTCTTAAATACAGACAATAGTTTTTAAAATGTACTCAATAATTCTTAGGTGTAATTCAAAGCCTTTCTATACAAAACAGTTTTCGTAGAAAAGACGGCGTTTTTTCTTCAGCACAAAAGTTGACAGCACTTAGAACAACAAAACATTTAAAAGCGAAAATAAGAAACCGGACAAAAACGAATAAAATGCCTATGCATGCGTCGTCATGCAACTTTAACAACCCCGTTTTCGTACCTTAACCTCTTACTAATTAAGAAAATGTTGCATGCAAAAGTTGCAGCGTTAATTGCATAAATATGGTCTGCCTTCAATTTTTAAAAAGTTGCTCAATTTGCCAAAAAAAAAAAAAAAAAAAAAAAAAAAAAAAAAAAAAAAAAAAAAAACTATTTAAAATGATAAATTGCCTTAAACTGTTTATAATTTATTTTTCTTGTAAAACCTACCAGTTTTTTTTTGATAACGCTTTATCTTATGCAAATTGTCAGTTAGGTCTTTTAACGTTTATCATATACTGTCTATTTCCGATGTGCGAAAGAATTCTTTCGTTTGTACAACTGCATTTGAAAGAAAAACAAAGATTTTAGAATTTGTTTTTGTTTTAAATGTAGTTGTTCGAAAGAAGAAAGAATTCTTTCGTACATAGGAAATAGTCTAATAATCTTTGTCGATAGGGCCGTTTGCTTTTATTTTTTTAATAAAAATTTGTTTTGGATATTTGTGTTGATGCAATACATCAGACCCAACGAAAAAGTTGAGTTTAGATTTTTGGTTAGTTAGGGCCTTTTGCATTGTATGTTACGATATACAATTTTTTGAGCCGATAGCCCGGAAGCTAGTGCCTCAAATTAAATAACACTGTCCAACACAAAAAAATAGCATTGTTCCGCCAACTGATTCGTGTAGAGGGGACTAAAATAGATATACGTGTATCGGCGTTTTAAAAACTTATTTCTGACACTTTTTAAAGTTAGACCCTTGTGTAGTAGAAAACCGTAGAAAATCGTGTGATTCTTAGGTTTTTGTTAATTGTATTCAGAAGATTTATTCAGAGCATTGGTTTTTTTTTGCAATTTTTTTGAAAAATTAAGCAGAAATCACCGTTAAAACAGGGATAGTTAAATTTTCTGCGAAAATATTTGTCATAAGATTCTACTATAGGTCTCCCAACACACTTAAGTCGAATATTCAACTCTTATACCAGAAATAAGAAAAAGCTTAAAAGGTTGTTTAAGGGTTAATTATATACTTATGCCAATATGGCGATAAAACTTCGCAGAAGAGTCATGTCCCAACAAATCCCAAGTTAAGAAATTCAAAGGAAAAACAAAAGTAAACAATAATCTATCTATCAAAGTAAAATATGAGTGATTTAATAAATAAAAATTTTGCAATAAGTGTGTTCGGATTAGAGTCTTTTTATTCCCGCACTTTTTGGATTCCCGGGAAAGCGGGAAATAAAAATCAAATGCGCGGGATCCCGGGATTCCCGCCCAAAATTTTGTATTTATTTATTTACTCATTTCTCCAATGAAACTAATATTTCTTACTGGGTATTTAAGCGTAAAAATAATTAAATCTAAAATCTATTATATAACAAAAACGTAAAAAATTTAAGATTAAAGTAATTTTAAGACACTTAAGAGGGTATTTTGATGCCAATAGGATAATAGAAATCAATATACGTATATACATTGTCAAATTCAGAGCTTATTTGCATAATTAGAATGAAAGTATTAATCTTACGCGAATAAAAATTCTGGAAAGGTGATTAGGAACTAAAAACTCAACATTACGAAGTAGGAATTCCGAAACAATTTTTACGTTTAACAAATTCAGCAGAAAGTAGAAATTTTATTTACTTTATTTAATAACATATTTTTTTACAATTTTATAAACCTTAATCGGCAGTGGTGTATGTACTAAGTTTCATTCCATGTGATAATTTTTTAATATTCATCTAAAGTCCCATAAAGTATTTTTATTATTAGTCCGTTATTAATTCTAAGCCGATTTTGCCATTTGGGTGTCAAATTGTTTCTAGATCTTCTAGGCTTTTTGGGATTGAATTCCAGCATAATCGCTTCAGTAGGAAAAGAGTTATGCACCCAAATGTGCAACTATCTCCCTAAAAACTCAACTAAAACCAACATAAATTTGTGGCGAAATGCACACAATTTTCTGCTTTCTACTTTTATAAGACTCAAAATCACTTGAAATGCCGCATATGAAACACAATCTAGGAAAACAATTTACTACGCCCTTAACCGCAAAGCTTTATAAAAATGTTGTAAAATTTACACTTCAATTTGCTAGGACAAGAAATAAAATTTCGTGATAAAAGGTCTTTAATTTATCATAGGCCCAATATAAACCCCATTCTCAAAAATTAGTTTAAAAGCCTTAAACTGTAGAAAATTTAAATACTTGTATTGTGATGAAATTAAGTTGGATATAACAACTAAAGACACAAGTCTGACATATATTTACTAAAGTTTTAAACAAAGATTTTCTTCAAAATTTTTGAAAACAACTAAAAATCCCGGGAATTCCCGGGACGAGAAATCCCAGGAACAAACTCTAGTTCGGATATCTATGGTAGAATTTCATGACAAATATTTTCGCAGAATATTTCCCCTAGATACATCCCTCTTTATAATGTGATTTTTGGTTTTTTTTAAAAAAAAATTGCAAAATGACACATTTTCCAAAGAGTTAGAGGGCACATACATACATACCAATAAATAGGCCGCAAAAGGAGTTTCAAATGTAAACTTTTAAAACGCCGATACACGTAAAACTTTACAGGAATCAGTTGGCAGAACGTTGTTATTTTGAAAAAATTTTCATTTTGTTGTACAGTGTAATTGATTTATTTGTGTAATTTTAAGAATAACTTGATGATGAAAAATGAGTAAAATATTATTTTTCGCTTACATTTTTGGGCTTTGCTAAGGCTGTTATGCCGTCGCATAAATTATTCGATTTCGAATTTTCTTTTCGCATTACAGAATACCAACATGACACTTTTTGGCATTATTAATGCGACTAAAAACGTACTTTGCGAATATCGTAGCACAAATATATGGAATATCGTAAATTGTTTGCATTTATATATCTTTTCATGTCGCATTGACTTTCGCGTCGCAATACAGAATAATAAACCCCCTGTATTTAAGTTTGAAAGTATTGTTTTAAAAGTATTGTAAATAATATTAATTAAATTTATATAACAGCACTAATGAGCCATCCGAGTATTTATAAAGTTTAAACGAAAAATACTTTAATCGCCATAAGTAAAGCAATTTAAAAACGTTCAATTTTTCCCTTGTAAATTTTTCACTTAAATCAATTAGTTCACTTAAAACTAATGAACATTTTAAACAATTTTTTAATTAATTTCTCTTAAAAATGACTGACCTTGCCCAAACAATGAAGATAAGAAGAAGGAAATAAAACTTGAATTTATACACAGACCCCCTTACAAGGATTAATAACTAACAATGCACACACACACACACACACACACACACACACACACACACACACACACACACTCAAATACTTACATACATTAAAACGAGTACATACTTAATCGCTTGTAATTCAAAGTTATACATTTATACTCAAGTGCGAATGTATGAATGAATGGGTGACTGAGTAGGGATTATTCCCCCATATGACAACATCACTCATATTAAATTTATTGTTATATAATTTATTTCTTTGTGCACCTGTGTGTGCATTTAAGAGCGTGTAAAAATTAGTATGTGTATTTAACTAATGTCTTATGTGATTTGTGTTTTTGAATGAGTGATTGTCCGACCGTCCACCTTTCAGCTCCCACACATTTTTAAATGGTTTTTTAATTTATATCGCATGACCAACTAAATTTTATTTTTTATGTTTCGGTTGAAAAAAGAAAAACTTATAAGTACAAATTCTTGCAAAAATTACAGATAGGAAAAAAATAAATTTCGTATTCAAAATCAAAAACAGCTTGATATAACATCAAAAAGACATAACAAAACCTACACAGTGGGGAGCTTAAGAAAAGAAAGGAATGAAACCAAAATTTTTAAACGTTTATAGAGCTTTTGGTAAATTATATATTGGTTTAACCCTTATGTGCGCAGCAAGGTCCCAGCAAAAACTTTACTTACCTGGTAAATAAGCAAGTAATGTTAGTGAAATATAAACACTACTTATTTTTCGGCTGAATAACCACTTATTTTTGTTCGAGTTGTCCTCAGAATTCAGTACAGTTATCCCTTGACTTACGTCGCCTCCATTAACGTTGTTCCGCCAAATTTTGTGTGACTTCTAAATTTGATTTGCGTCGCCATTAGATTTGCGTCTTCAGATTTTGTGTGCCTTATTAACTCGATTTGCGTCGTCATTCGATTTACGTCGCCTCATTTGCTTATGTCTTATAAGCAAAAAGCGGGGAATCACAGTTTTTAGTTGAAATGTTTGTTTTGGGTTTTCATGCGTTAGCTACACACGCCTATCTATACATGGATACATTTTTGTTTTTCTTGTCAAACACTATGGACAGAAATATGAGATCAAAAAAACATAAGAATAAAAACTCCCCGGATATTTTTTCCCTTTGCCCATTTTTACAAAAGAATTTAAATAGGAAAAATGGGAGAAAGGAAAAAACTCCCCGGGAGTTTTTATTTATAATTGGGCTGAATATGTAGTGGAAAGGGTATTATGCGTTTGTGCTAATGTTTGTAACACCTTAAAATGTTGGTCCTAATCCTTACTTGTTGTATGCCGATCGACTAAGAATCACTTATTGAATCGATCCAACGATATTCGTTCGTTCGGATGGCTGTGAATGGAAACATTGTACGCAAATTACAGTTCGTAATTTTGGAGATAATTTCATTAAACTTGGCATACATTCCATTTGAAAATGGTGAGTATCGGTTCATAATTTCACGTAGCCCCCACACAAGGTTTTTTTCGGAATTCAGTATTTGTACCCATACCGCACTTATTATGTTGGTATTTAGCTTAAATTTGTTCCAAACTTATTTTATTGCAATTTAAATCATCTTAAAAAATTATATTGGAATTGGTCCATATTTGACCAAAGTTCCCATACAAATACTATCCCGAAAATATCTTTTTTATAAATGTTGGTATTGACACAAAATTTAGAGAAAAAACACTTTAACGATAGATTCTATTCATGGCAAAACGTGGTATTTGAAGATCCACCTCCACCCCCTTATCTAAAATCTTTTAAACTTATCTCATAAAGATGAAAATATCTAAATAATTTTCGGCATAAAGAACTTTTACATGAATCTTAAACTCATAACATAATTTTTTTTTGCGGGTCCATGATTGCCCATGGGTCCCAAATAGGGTACACTTTTGAGAATTTGTCTTTTTTATGTTTTTAATAAAGGTACATTTTATAGAACACATATGAACATGTTTAAATTCGAGTTACGTTGTTTTTTCCGGAACCAATAGCGATGTAAATCGAGGGACTACGTACTTACAATACACTTACTAGAAGTAACAAAATATCTAGTTATTATTTTACTACGAATAAGTTAAATTGTAAGTACTTACAATATACTTACTAGAAGCCAAAAAATAGCTAGTTTTTATTTAATTGGCGCTAGTTAATATACCTAATAAGTAGTTATGGAACTAGTAACTAGTAAGTTAATACTTAGTAGTGAAAACAACACAACTAATTATTTGTTATTTAGCTGATTATTAGTAAGCAAATATTCAGAAGTGAAAATAATATAAGTGAAAAGTACTTACTGAAGTCATTACAAGTAAGTACTTATTGAGGCTTTCAGAATAATGACAATTGTAATGACAACTACTTACCAGGTAACATATGAAATAACATTGAAATTGCTAATCTGCATGTGTGAAACTTCTTGAGAACTAATAACTTAAAAAAATTTTGTATTTTTGCAGCCGTCTAGCTAAATTTTTTTTTTTGTCATTTGCGTGAGAGACCAATTTACTCTGACACTCTTAACATCAGGGGTGCCAGAAAATTGTGATAAAAAATCGGCATTTTTCAAAAATCGGCACTTCAATTAAATCAAATCGGCAAATCAAAAATATCCCTTTCGAGAACAATAAAACATATTTTTATTAACACAAAAAATAACAAAACAGAATAATTCAGAATTAAGTTACATTCGAGTATAACCGATAAAAACACATAAAAAAGAATATTTTTATATTTAAATTGTAGTAAATTTAAAAAGAATTTGTACATTAGGTTAAAATTGTTTTTATAGTTGAAAAATGTTTTCAACATATTATTTTAACAAATATTTTATAGAAAGATATATCGTCGCTGTTTTAACTAAATTTTACAGGAGAGCACTTTTGATGTTTTTGGTCTTAAATATCATTACCTAGCCAAAATATGAATAAAATTCGGTTTAGGCATTATTTATTATTTAGTATATCATCTTTTGTTGTGTATTAAATAAAGAAAAAGACAAATATTTTTATTATTTGTACATCCAGAGAGAAACTATGTTTAAATATGGTCACCTCCAACAAAACTATTTTTAAAGAAAATTGTAAACATATTATGGTTAAATTTAACCATATTATTATCACCCACAACCATATTATGGTTAAATGTGTCCTCCATCAAGTATACTTAACTCAATTTTCAAAAAAAAAAAAAAAAAATCAGTTAGGTCAGTTAGTACAGCGACGATATGAGTTTAATAGTTTAGTTAAATCCATCTTAATATCAAATCATTTGGTTTTTTTAAGGTTGACTCGGCTAAAAATTCTTTCCACATTTGCGGAAGAATGTTGAAGAACGATAATTTGTTGTACAAACTTCGACAGCACTGTTAATGCATCCGTAGAATCCCCGCGTTTTAAGTCTGAAATTTTTTGCCAAAAAAGTTTAAAAATTTTATCTCTCTAAATTCAGAGTCTAAAATTTGTTTTTCTTTTCAGAAATAAAGCTGGGGAACTCTTTAAGAATTTCCATAAAAGAAATATTTTCCTTTTTCATAATTTTGTTAGGGTTAATCATATTTAAAGATTTATTAGATTTTTGTTCAAAATCAAAACGTTTTAATATTTGATTTTAAAGTTCTATATAAAAATTAATACAGTTATTTACAATTTTGCTAATTTCGCTTTTGTTGCCCAAATGCTCCTCATCAAAGTTCAAAAAATTCTTTGTGTTGATAAATTAAATTAAATTTTTTAATTGTTTTTTATAAAATTAGTGAATGCAGTTTTAAAAACACTTTCCATTTGATTGTATAGGTTATGTATGATAAGTGCTCCAAAGTTGACCAAAATAAATAAATTACACGTTAACAAGCAAAGTTACTGGGATTTAAGTATTTTTAAAAAAATTGGCATTTTTGGAGCAAAAATCGGCACTTTGCTAATTTTAAGGCAAAAAATCGGCAAATATGGCAGACCTGCTTAACACGCACCAAGGTACTCGGGTACCTGTACGTGTTTTATATGGGAATGCGGTCGTTGTTGGTAATTTGTTTGAAGGTGGTAGTAGCTCTGCATAAACTACTGATAGACTGTCCATAAAAAATATACGCGTGAAGAATTTATTTTATAAAATAGAGAAACGGAAACATAAAGAAAACCCAAACTCAATAAATTATAAGAAGAAAAGAAATTAAATTATAGTGCAGATCTGTCGAGCAGTTTGTACACATTGAACGATAAATAGAATATGCTTAATAATTGTCTGATGACGGTATTTCTGTAAAATTAGTCTGCCGTTGTAAGAAGTCAGAATTAGAACTGTCATCTCCGAACCATTTACTTCCACAAGAGGTCTCAGACAATGGGGCAACTTATCCTGCAATTTTTTCAACCTTTCAGTGAAAAAAAAATTTTTTTTGAAAGAAAAGGGCAAGGCTGAAAACAAAAGTCATATGCTCGTCACTTATACTGATGATATTACCATCATTGAAAGACACATTCCAGATGAAACTGTTGTATATAAGAAAATTGGGAGAGATTAAGCTAAAACGGTTCTGGGTAAAAGAAATTTATTGATTGCAACTGCAGAAAAATCAACGTAAATAAAATATGGCGAATTTCGAGATAGTAGAAGAATTAATCTATTAAGATCCACTGTAAAGAGAGAAAATAACAAAATCCTTTTAATTATCCGAAGGATAGTGCTTGCGAATATGGAAATTATAGACTAAGCAAATATTTCAAAACTTGTGATACCCGTTCCGAAAAATGCAAAAATTGATTAATATATGTTGACAGAAAAACAAGTAAGAGTGCTATATTCGGCTGTGCCGAATCTTTGATACCCTCCACCGACAGGAGTGGGCTTTATATGATAAATACATATATGTTATTAGCTAAGCTTCACAAAAACGAATGTCAGCATTAAAATTGGTTGCGATTTAGACCTATATTAAATTATTAACCGACAATTAGAATATTTTATGCGTTTCTTGTTAGAACTTTGAACAGGCTTGAGTAAAATATCATGATTCGTAACAGTTTTAGCCGAACTAAAATGATTTTTAGGAGGGTAATTTGTATTGGTTCTATGGTAAATTATGGACCACTCATCCCAAAATTCTGAAGACTGATTTCTGGTATTACAAAAAATAAATTAGAATAAATTTCCATAAAGAAGCGTAATTAGTTTTAGCGTTAACAGTGAATTTCACATAATTGCATGATATTTTTTCTGGCCATACGAATCTAAGTTGGAAGAAATCTTACCGCAATATCTATATCTGTTATGGTTTTAGGCGAATTTAATTATTTTTCCAAAGCGGGCTTAGGCGTAATAAACGGTTTTCCGGGAGTGGGATTTATATGGGGCCTAGTGTAAATTATGGACCAATCTTCACGAAATTTGGAAGTGTGATTTCTGGCGTACCAAATTTTAGTATGATAGCGTTATTAATTACGGTTTAGGCGTACTAAAATATTTTCCGGGAGTAGGGTTTATATGGGGTCTAGGGTTAATTATGGACCGATCTTCACGAAATTTAACAGCATGATTTGCAGTCGTATAAAGCGAATTCGTGAAATTTCATGTCATTTCGTGCATTATTCCACCATTTATGTTGGTTTTTGTATCAAAATTATCAGTTTTTTTTAAGTGGTGGTTCCACATTTTAATTCATAGTTCTCATCCTACTGAACCGATGTTGCTGGATTTCAATCCCAAACTGCTTAGGATAACTACAAGCAATTTGAGACCAAGTTTGTTGTTTTCTTTTGCGTTTTTCGAAAGTGAGCGTGTTTTCAACAAACGGATAGACAGACGGACATGGCTAAATCGACTTAGAAATATTCAAGGAGCCAGAATATACATATATACTTTATGAGGTCCTAGATGTATAATAAAAAAGTTCAACACAGAATGACAAACTTAGTATACCCTCATTCACCACTAGTGGTGGTGGAGGGTATAATAATTCGTAAAACATATGAGCCCATATGCGTTGACAAAGAGTATAGACGGCGAATGGGTCATTAGCTGTATCCGATTTACACCACTGTGAACATAGTTAGATGTATTAACATACAACGATTGCGCTGGCTGAGACACGTCGGAAAGCTGAACGCAGAATGAGAGGCATTCGAAAGAAAGCGTAAACGGGGAAGACCTAAACATCCCTTTTGAATCAAAATGGAGACAACGAACAAATGGTTGAAGCGCATGGAGAATATTTTTAGCAGGCCGAGACCAATAGCATATTGTAGTGCAATCTCAGGAAATAAATAAGTATATTTTGCCAAGTCTATTACTATTTTACACCTTTTTAACTATATAAGAGTATTTCGGTTAAAAACGTATATCTTCGTATATTCGTATATTTTACAGGTACCTTGCCGCGCAATCTAAGGTGTTTTCTTTGCCGCGCACTTAAGGGTTAAATAGTGTTTAGCTTAAATTTCAAAACGCTTCAATCTTTATAGCCTTGTAAAGAGTGGTCCAACCAAAACGCACGATGTTAATTGTTAATAAAACAAAAAGTTTTCAGTGAATTATCTTAATATTTTTTATTATGATAGACGGATAGAAGGCGCTGCTCAGTTGTGTAGCTCTCCATGGTTGAATTTTTTAAACACTGAAACAAAGAAATGTAAAATTAAGTTGGACAAAAAACTTGACCCACTATTAACATCATGCATTTTGGTTGGAACACCCTTTATATAAAATACAAAAAATTGTTCTACCTATGTCCGTTAAAGACTCTGCAACCAACGAACCGATGTACTCGTTAGAAAAGCATTTATGTGAAGATGATTATATTTTTTCAAAACTAGGACCACGAAGGGAGGAAGGTGAACAATTTTAGCCTCTGTGAAACAATCCACCCGATTTTAATGAAATTTAAAACATACACAGCTTCTTAGGTAGATAGACACCATATCCTTGTATTTTTCCCTAAATAAGACTATGAGGTGAAGGGGGGGGGGGGGGGGGGGGCGGGGTGGTGAAGATAGGCGGAAGTTTCTGCCTCTGCAAAACTACCATCCCGATTTTTTTAATGAAATCTAAAACAAAGAAAGATCCTTACTTATATGGACTCATTAACTAGGTTTTTTTTAAATAGGACCACGAGGGGAAGTAGGAGGGCAATTTCTGCCTCTCCGAAACTACCTAACCGATTTTGATGAAATTTAAAATATAGATAGATTCCCCTTTAGACAGACACATAAGCTATGCATTTGAAAAAAAAATGGGTTTACGGGGGGAGGGAAGCGTTGTAGCATACGCCGGATATCCGGTTGTATTAAATAAAAGCTGAGTAAGCTTATTTTTAAACTGTTTCATTCTTAATTCAATATTGTATCAATTTTATTTCTAAAATTAAAATATACGCCTGGGTTCTATATTCCACTACAAATTGACAGTGAAAAACTTTTTAATTCCTCATATACAATTTCACTGTGTTCTAGAAAAGTAATGAAACGTTATTTTCATGATGATTTCATTTTTATTTTTTTTTAAACAACTATTTAAAGAAATGAAAATTTCTTTTTGCTGTGTGAATGACGTCTTGCAAAATTTAAAAAAAAAAATTGCATATGTTGTCATTTTGGTCTTCATAAAATTATGTAAATTATGTTGTATTGCTTCCAAACTTTTCTTACTTTTTATTTGGGCTCTGCAACTTCATCTGACGTTTCATCTAAAAATGTATCTTCGAAACTATTGGCATTTAAGTTTTCCAATTTAATGGGCTGACTTGTCTCTATTCTAGAAACGCCGGATGATCGGATAACTTTTTAACCCTTGAAAGCTCTAAAGAGACCGAAAAGCTTTGCAACGGCATCATCTTTAGATGATATGGACTGCTTATTGTTAGGACTACCACCAGATGTCATTCCCACTACAAATCCCATCAGTTTGTCGAGCCCGCAAGCCCAGACATCTGCCAAAATCGCGCAGAAATCTACTACCTAGGCATTTGTAGCCTGGGTCAGTGTCACAAGAAAAGCTCAACTGTCTCCAGCTCCTCTGGGTCGTCACACAACCTACATATATCTGACAATACAGATCCCATTTTCGCCGCCATCCAGCTTATCATACAGTGGCCCGTGTTAATACCTATAATGGTCCTGACGCATATCCTGCTCCTGCCCAGCAGTGAATCCGAATCGGACTTCCTAAGCACCGGCCACAGCAAACGCGATACCCTGCAGTCCGTGGGGTTCCCCCAGACTTTAACACTTCAACTTAAGTCAATCCCGTTTTCAAATTATTTAAAGTGCAGGGCACTTGAATAATCCTTACTTGAGTCAAGCATTCTGTACTTGATTTAAGGAAATCCGTACTTACCGTACTATCGACACCGATTGATTGAGTGTTCGACCTTCCCTTATTACTATTAAACTCAAATTGTTAGCAGCAAATGTTTCATAATATGGTCGGTGAGGGGAGTTAAATAGATAATCGTTCATTCAAAATCAAATTTCGATCTACCAAAGTGAAATACCATGTTTGACTATTGACGTCATCCGGCTTCAATAGCCGAGTGAGTAAAACGACAAACCCCACTGAAGAGATTGTGTGGTTACAATCGAAACTAGTCTGGGCAACCTGTCCGTGAAAGCCTGGGTTCAAATCTCAGCGCAGTCAAGAATGAAAAATTATCAATAAAATTTTAAATAATTTCATGTTGTAAAAATTATTGTCTTCATAAAAATAGTTTAATGAAAATTAAATTCAATGAACTTAACCCTAATTAAAAATATCTAAATTTGGATTAAAAACCATTAACAGTTCAATAAAATAACCACAATACTAATAATTTAGTTAAAGATTGTTATGTTTTTTTAAAATAAAAGATTGTAAAAATTGAATGCACAGTTCTGAAAAATAAAGATTTTTAAAAAAAAACACTTATGTATATTTTAAAAAAATGTATTCCTTTAATAAATTTATAACAGAGTAAAACACATTTTGATTTAAAGAACTAATTTTTTATGTTTTTTTTTTCTTTCTTTTTAGGTGAGTTCGAAATCAAACGTTTAATTTTTTGTAAGTAATAAAAATTTTAACTGTTAACTAAATTAACACAAATAAGAACGTTGAATAATATTACGTCGTACGTTGAAATATATCTTATTTTATTTTCAGAGGAAAAGAAAAATGTTTATATTATAATAAAATTATTGTTCGGCCTTTTGTGCAAGACGTTGTCGTTAACGATTAAGTAGTTTTTTGTAATAGATTAAAGTAAAACCCATCCTGTATTCTTTAATCTATTACAAGAAATTACTCACTCGTTAACGACAACGCCTTACACAATAAGACCGATTTTTGATAATTTTTGATAAGACCGATAATTTTTTTAAATAAACATAGCAAAACAAAAGCACCTTAGGATCTAAATTACATCGAAGGAACGTAGAAGAGCAATACGTAGATACGTTGTCAATTTAAAATGTATAATCGGCCGTGTTATGAGTGTCACTGTCAGCGTTACCGCTGTGATACTAAAGTATCAATTTGACCCTTTTTCGACAATCTTGATAGTCTTTAAGACCCTTTTCTTAAATTTCCCTATCTATATATTTAAAATTGTAACGTTACTGACTCACTCACTCACTGATTCATCATCGTTCATCATTTTTTGAAATTCGAATGTTTAGGGGGTAAAAAGGGTAAAAAACGGGTAAATTCGGTAACCTTATATCTCTAAAACTAAAAGAGATACAAAAAAAAAAAAAAATTTAATACTTATCGTTGTTCTTTAGAAAAATAAGCGGACAGGTGTCTGGTACTTTTTGGAAATTCAGCCCTTCAACGGAGTAAACGGGTAAAATCTGTATTTTGTTACTTTTTTGTCACCCCATCTTTCTTTTAAACCCATAAACATAGAAATAAGGGTTAAATCACATTTGAAACTTATCTAAAAAAATCAAAATACGAATTTGGTACTTTTTCAAAATTCGGACATTTACGGGTTAAAAACCGTAACTATTTTTGGTACTTTTTTACAAAACATTTTTTTTTATTTAAAAATTTAGTACTTATTGTTGTTCAATAAAAAAAATAAGCGGACAGGTGCCTGGTACTTTTTTGAAATTCGGCCTTTTTGGGGAGTAAACGGGTAAAACCTGTATTTTAAAACTTTTTTGCTATGCCATCTATCTTTTAAACCAATAAACATTAAAATAAAAAATATATCACATTCATAACTTATCTAAAAAATACAAATACAAAGTTGATCCGTTTCGAAATTCGAACGTTTAAGGGGTGAAATCGTACCTTATTCTGTTATTTTTGTTTCAAAACCTTTCTCTTCATCTACCTATATAATATAAAAATGTAAAGACTGATTCATCATCGCACGTCCTAAACGCCTGAAGCTAAATTGTTGAAATTTGACCGGGAGGTTGTCCTCTCGCTAAATCGATTCCCTAGGATGGGAGTTTTGAAAATTTTTATGGTTAGAGGTTTAAAAAGCTAAAAAAGGGTAAATTCTCTCACCTCATGTTCATCAAAAAAATAAGCGGACCCTTTTGGGGAGCAAACGGGTAAAACCTGTATTCTAAAACTTTTTTGCCACGCAATCTATCTATTAAACCAATAAACATTGAAATAAAAAAATATCACATTCGTAACGTATCTAAAAAATACAAATAAAAATTTGGTACATTTTCGAAATTCGAACGCTTAAGAGTTGAAAATCGTACTTATTACAAAGTAGCGGGTTAAAGCCTAGAAACATAAACTTTGGCTAAAAATATGTCCACGAAAGAAAAGGAGATGCTAACGAAGTAGCGGGTTAAATGCTAGTTGTATCATATTTAACTATTTTGTGCCACTTTTTGATCCTTTTTAGAAATAGCACTCACATTTTGTATTTTGTCAACACTACTAGTGTTTTTGAACTAGCAATTTTTTGCGAATGTAGGCTTTTCAATCAGCCCAAATCTTGTTTCAAGCAGAAGTATATTTTTCTTAAGGACCTATGAAAGTTAGTTCTCTTGCTACGACCTTTCGAAGCTGATCACGCAACGCCAAGGTTTTTTTCATTAACCTTAGCAACCCCGTCTTGTTTCGAATTTTTGTGCTTCTTCCTTAAAAACAGAAATAAACTCACAATAAAGAGATTTACGTATAACATTTTATTAACATACATTTTATTATTTTCGCAACAAATATATATAAAAAAAAATCTAAAAAAATTATATTTCACCAAAAAGTATTTTTTTTCACACGGCTGTTTGCTTTCGATTTGAAATTACACAGAAAAAATAGAAAATCGACTTTAATTAAACAATTCGTTCAGACAATTAAATTTTTTACTAATTTTGCCCCTGCAAAAGAATTGATCATATCAATTAACGGATTTGTATTTTCGAGTCATGCCACACAAATTTAATCAAATAAAAAATTAATTGCATCAATTAAAAAAATACACAACTTATACAAAAATATTTACATTTTTGTGTTTTGATTAAAAAAATTAATTGCAGCAAACAAAAAAAATAATTGAAGAAATTAATGTTCACCAATTAATTATATAATTAAAAAATTTTCGGCAAAAATTTTTTCTGTGTACTTTTTGTTTTTGTAGTGAAAATGATTTCTTGAACACAAAAATTCCTTTTCAAACCAACTGGAAATTAATTTTTACTTTTCTCATTTCACTTTATCAATTTTAAGAACACAAACTGAGTGACATTTTCACTTTCATTTCATTTGACGACTGTAGAACACAGGCGATAATTTCAATAACTTTTCCACATTGTTTCAATAAGACGACAATATTATTCAATAAGAATTCAATATTAATTCAATGCCGAAAAATATTATTTCTATATAGTTTGCATATTAAAACTATCAAAATAGGGCAACTTTTAATTATTATTGTTCCATATTGAAAAACATAATTTCAACTCTTCTAGACTTTCGTTAATGTTTCTTATTAATTCAATATGGGTTTTATTGATTTTAAGTTGTTTTTTCTATGGGTGTAGATTTGATTGAGGTGACCATATCGAAAAATGTGTTTTATCGGCATATTCTATTATATGCCCAGCAAAACTTTGCTTACAAAATAAGCAGAAAAATAATGAGAACTTGACGAAAAGACTACTTATTTTTCTACTAGAAAAAGTACTTGTTTTTGTTCGCGATGTCCTAAAAGTAATTTGGACAATTACAACCTAAAAATAATCAGCCCAATTATGAATAAGAATTCCCCGGGAATTTTGCCCTTTTCTATAATAGAATTTAAATAGGAAAAATGGGAGAAGGAAAAAACTCCCGGGGAATTTTTATTTATAATTGGGCTGAATTAACTGAAATTAACTTTCAAAAAGGTTAAAACACACTTATTCAAATTGCTCTTATATGCATGTCAAATCTTATAGACTTTTTGTTGAACAAATGCACACAATAGGTCTGTCTGCGTACTTTTCCAGTAGCAAATACTCAGTAAATTTTTTTGGGAGAGTAAGACAAATTTTACTCTTTCGGCTGAGAATATCTCAAAAAGTACGCAGACAGTATCCAGTGAAATCTTGCAAGAAAACAGCTGATCGGTGTGTAAACAATTGAAATAACAAACGTGAGCCAAGATAGCGTTGAAGAAATAGCGTCCAATTTGGGAATTTAAAAACCGGGAAACCAAAATACCCAAATAATGGGTATTTGCAGTATAAACAAAAAGTTAGCGTAAAATTAAGGAATTTAAAAGTACAAATAAAGGAACAAATCTAGTTTACCGACGCAGCTCCAAATAAAAAAAAAGTACCCAGGGTGATGGAAAATGTAAAAATAAGAAGAAAAAATAAAATAAAATAGTTGGCGCAAACGCTTAGTTTTCGAGTTACGGGCGTTTTAAGTTTTTATATAAATATGTGATTTTGCAGTACATTTCCAAATTTATATGGCCAATATTGGTATCATTTTAAAGCTCTTGAACAGATTTTTCTAGATATACATAATTTATTTCAAAATATTAAACTCTTTAGATCACATTACAGTTTTTTTCATTTTACGTCGAAATGTTACGGAAGTGCACTAGGAAAGAATGTAGTTTATTTAAATAAAAGTGTAATACAAATTTTATAAAATAACAAACACAAGCATCGCAAAAAAAAAATTCTTTGCATAGCCAGCCTTTGGCCGGACGCAGGGATGTTCTTCTCTATGGTATAATAAACACCGGTTTCGCTTACTAAAGCTTCCTTGCATAGACGGCCTTTGCCCATGGGCAAGGATTCTCTCCTCATTAGTATATCATAAACATAAAGAAGGTTTTACTTGTATTTTAGTTAAAATTCTTAAATAAATTAGTATGTAGTATATACATACATTAAAGAATTAGAAAAAATTAATAAATTTGTTTTTATGCTTACTAAAAAACTTTTGTATTTTGCAAACTCGTCCCACTTCTTAATAAACTAAAAATATTAAAATAAATTCTGTATGTCCAGAAAGATCTAGTAAAACGTTTTGCAATGATACCAATATTAGCCATATACATTTGGAAATGTACTGCAAAATCACATATTTATATAAAAACTTAAAACGCCCGTAACTCGAAAACTAAGCGTTTGCGCAAACTTTCTTATTTAATTTTTTCTTCTTATTTTTCCATTTTCTATCACCCTAGGTACTTTTTTTTATTTGGAGCTGCGTCGGTAAACTAGATTTAAGCCCAAATATATTTATATTTTTAATAAAAATACAAAAAATATTTACCACAGGCTTTTGCACGGTATAAACTATATATTTTTTGCACGCATCGCTCATTTTGTCCAGAAAACTATTTACTTTCAGAAAATATACAGTTTATACCGTGTAAAAGCCTGTGGTAAATATTTTTAGTATTTTTATTAAAAATATAAATATATTTTTACTTCCCCTTTTTAAATTCCTAAATTCGACGCTAACTTTTTGTTAATATACTGTAAATCCCCATTATTTGGGTATTTTGGTTTCCCGGTTCTTAAATTCCCAAATTCGACGCTATTTCGTCGACGCTATCTTGGCACACGTAAACTCTTTCATTCAAACAGTATATAAAAACAGCTGTTCAAACTAGTTGCAAAATCTTACCAGAGGAAATTTCTCCAGTAACATTTTGCAAGTTCTCTAACTTTCAACTGTCAAAAAATTCTCTTTTTGGCTCTCCCGCTGTAAGAGATTTGGAGTACGCAGACAACATTTTGCAAGATTTTGCGATATTTTGTACAAAATTATGCAAAATATGTGTACGCAGACAGACCTATTAATACATTTTTCGAAATGTAAGAAAACACTTAATAAAGCGTGATCCAATTCGAGGTTTAAAAAAGTAGGGATTTTTAAAGAAAAAAAAACACAGAAAATTAAAATTTAATGGATAATGTTTATTATCATTTGAAAGAACATTATTTGGTATTTGTTTTTTGAAGATTATGACTATCAAATGTTGGTCGTTGCTACGTCGCAGATGGTCCATCCGTTGAGTCTAATTTTCGATGACTCGTTCGAGGATTTCGACTGGTAACTGGCGAATGACACGCGTGATGTTTTCCTCCAAGGCCTGAATCGAAGCGGGTTTGTCCGCATAAACTTTAGACTTTACATATCCCCACAGGCAAAAGTCTAACGGTGTGTGCTCACCGAAGTTTTCTCTCAATAAATCCATTGATTGATGCGATGTGTAGGAAGTGGCGCCGTCTTGCTGAAACCAAATGTCGCAAAGATTACGAGCTTCAATTTCAGGCATCAAATAGTCGGTTATCATGGCACGATAACGGTCGCCATTGACGGTTACGTTCGCAACGGCATCATTTTTAAAGAAATATGGACCGATGATTCCACCGGCCCACACCAAACCGTTTTTTCTGGATAAAGTGGCAGTTCTTGAATCTCTTCAGGTTGCTCTTAGTCCCAAATGCGGCAATTTTGTTTGTTTGCATACCCATTGAGCCTGAAATGGGCCTCATTGCTGAACAAAATTTGCCTCAAAAACGTCGGATCTTCTTGGAACTTTTCAAGAGCCTATAGAGCGAAGCGATGTCGCTTGGGAAGGTCGCTTTCAGTTGTTGCACAACCTGTATTTTGTACGCTTTCAATTTAAGATCTCGACGTAAAATGCGCTATGTCGTTCCATACGTCAGTCCGAGTTGCTGCGAACGGTGCCGAATCGACTCTCCACGGTCTTCATGTACACTTTCAGCTACGGCCGCTATATTTTCTTCACAGCGTGCTGGACGTGGTCTATTCAGTCGAATATAAACCAATAATGAAGGCTGGGTCTCAAAATGGGTGATGGTGTTGCGAATAGTACGCTCAGTAGGCCGATTATGTTGACCATAAGTTGAGCGAAGTGCACGAAACACATTCCTCACAGAACGTGAATTTTCGTAATAAAATTGAACGATTTGTAAACGTTGTTCAGCCGTAAGTCTTTCCATTATGAAATGCCAAACAATACTAAACAAAAATAACATGACAGCATGACACGACTCACACGTGCTCTATCCAAAAAAGGCTATTGAAAAAAGTATCTCTACTTGAATCACCCTTTAGAAAGTGTTTTGGCTGGACAAACTCATTTATATCTCTAACACTGCAATAACCATTGGGGGATTCACAAGGTAGTCATAAAGTTTTAAAGTCATGTCTTAAAATAGTTACAAGAAATATTTATGACTGCTGTGGGCAACCGCTTATAATTTAGATTTCTATTGTACAGTCATGACGAATCAATGAACACAGCATTAAAACTTTTTATTTTGTTTTGAACACAACAATATTTTTTTAATCAATTGTCAAATATTATTTATTATTTTCTAATAACAAAAATATATTGTGGGGGTAATTTTGGAACATATTTACATACATTTGTTTGATTTTTGGATTTTACATCGAAATTGTTCTTATAATTTTAAAATATTACCGGATATCTAAGAAATATTAATGGAATATATTGCAAATTGACTTAAAGAATTATTTAAAATCATATAATAATAACTTATTTAAATCATTATATTAAATTATATTTTTGTTATGATGAATTATGACTTATTGAAGATATATTAATAAAGTTATTATTTAATATATAACTTATAATGCAAAAAGTAGCGAATAAAGGTACAAAGTAATGAATTCAGGAAGACATTAAAATTAGGATTGTAAGTAAAGTTTTTGCTGTGTGTGTAACGATTACTTTGTTGGTGGACTTCTAGAAAGTTTTCAGCTCATTGCAACAAATTTAAAAAAAAAATTTTTAAGTAAAAGAACACTGTTTCAAAAGCTTGACGCAATAGTGTATCACTTATTTCCTCCACAAATTATTAATTCAACATCAATTTTGCTGCTTTCTGTAAAAACCTTTTAAATATTATGAATTTTGTGGGAATACTATTATTTATTAAAAGATTTTGTTTGTTGTGCTTAATTCCCTTTTTAAATAATTGATAAAAAAATTCTGAAATTTATTGTTGGAGGATAAGCTGTTCCTATGCGCATTTCACTGGTTGCTTAGGCCAGATCATCAGGAAACGTTCTCCTAAATAATTTTAGAAAAGCCAACAATAAATTTCAGTATTTTTTTATCAATTATTTAAAAAGGGAATTAAGCACAACAAACAAAATCTTTTAATAAATAATAGTATTCCCACAAACAACTTTGATAATAAATTTTAGCAAGTGCACGTGCATAAAAAACTGAACTGGCAAATTGTTTTTATTTTGATTTCTTGCGAAAACAATAAAAGCACTTTGTTTTTGTTTTTAATATGTTTTTTCTTTACCCATTTACAACTACAATTAATGTTGGGAGAATTCTAACTAATTGTAGCGGGAAATGTAAAAAAGATAAAAACTCAACACTGATTTATTGTTTGGTATTTTGTTTAAGCTTTGATATCGTTGCAAACAAGACTTTTTGAGTGTTTGTAGGTAATTCTCATTCCCTCTGTAGTTTTGTTTGCTGATAGCTTTGGCTTTTCTAAAATTATTTAGGAGAACGTTTCCTGATGATCTGGCCTAAGCAACCAGTGAAATGCGCATAGGAACAGCTTATCCTCCAACAATAAATTTCAGTATTTTTTTATCAATTATTTAAAAAGGGAATTAAGCACAACAAACAAAATCTTTTAATTATGAATTTTATTATGCGAAATAAGTCCAATAAAAGTATTTTTTTTTTGTATTTTGGATCAGCATAATCGGCGTATTATTTTACTTTACCCATATTCAATTGTCCCGTTAAAAAGGCCACAGTAAATGACCTTTTAGGATAAAATTTGACTCAAATACCTTTTGTACAACAACTTTTTGGCTGTTGAAAATAAATATTAAGATTAAAGAAATTAAAATTGTTCTTCTTATTTATTCATATCGGGTATAAACGTTCTCTTAAAAATTTTTTAATAAAAAAAGTAAATTTTTTTTATTGCAAATGATTCCATTCTTGACATAATCAGGCCTGTTCTGAAAAGTAGTTGATTTCAAATCACGTGATTTCCAAAAATCTTGAGTGCCGAAAATCGCACGTGTAATATTGTGGTGTCCCGCTTTTGTGTTCTCGGTGTGAAAAAAAAAAAAAAAAAAAAAAAAAAAATAAAAAAAAATGGTGTGATTTTAAACCACCACACCTGTGCTTTTCCATGCACTTTATTTTCAGAACAAGCCTGATTGTTTTAATAATATCCTACTTAATTTTTTATAAATTTTCAAAATAATTTTGGGAATTTATGTCAAACAAATTTTCTTTGAAGAACACATTAATATTTTTTTTGTTCACTTAAATCTATTTCAACAATTTTCTCGAATGCCTCTTTATAAAAAATAAACAATTTCTTAGTCCTTTTCTCTTTCATCCTAAAAAGCTATTAACTTAAAATGTTAGCAAAATATCAACGCCAACTGGCATTTAATTCCTTCACTTAGACGAAAAAAGAGAATGAATGACTCCTTTATGCTAGAGCCAAAAGTTTTGCCCAAATAAATGGCATCGCAATCAAATTAGTATTCTGTGTTGCAGGACACACAACATTTTAAGGAAAATGAGAACACATTATTTGATTGAACACAATATGTAACGAGAATTATGTGTCATGGTTACAATTATTCTTGTTGCCATTTACAAAGTGAAACGAGTTTAATAAATGTATATGAATTGAAAAGTTTGTGGGCTTTAAATGCATTTTTAATTAAAGTTTTTAGAATTTCAAAAAAAATCAAAATTCTGAGTATTACAAGAGAATCGATTCAGATATAAAGAGAACATATATAAAGAGAGAGAGATAAAGAGATAAATTACGGCGGTGTTGCTAATTAAGCTGTTGAATTGCTAGATTAGCTATTTGACTTCCTGGCTATAGACTTACGTTTACTTTTAAGTAAAATCCGACTATCGGGAAATAAAATCCGACTATCGGGAAGTTAGGGGTGCCCCGGTAGGCTAGCTGGTAGTGAGCTAGTCTATCAGCACCGGGGTTGCGGGTTCGATTCCCGCCAGAGCCTCTGGTCTCCTGCAGACAAGCAAAAAGCTTCGCGGGACTGTAGGAATAATAAAAAAAAAAAAAAAAAAATCTCTAACCGCAAAGTTATTTTTCTACACTCATAGAAAATGCGTCTTCATATTGATGATGCCCATCAATATGAAAATGATGTCACATCAATAAGGCAAAAGTGACATCAATCCAATTACGAACTTCATCCTAAAATTTCATCATATTTTATGCGTCCTCTACGCTATGACTACAGTGGCATCTATTCGATGTTACATTTTGAAAGAAAAGGCGTCATAACGCTAATGTATTTTGTACAGACAAACTGTCATCAGTGCGATGACAAACTGTCATCAGAGCGATGACATAATATATCATGTCATCAGTACGATGGCAAACTGTCATCAGTGCGGCGACATAATATATCATGTCATAATATATTATTAACATTATTTTC
Source organism: Pollenia amentaria (assembly GCA_943735925.1). NCBI lineage: Eukaryota > Metazoa > Arthropoda > Insecta > Diptera > Polleniidae > Pollenia > Pollenia amentaria. The sequence continues at coordinate 200,087,844 of OX031009.1, read as the reverse complement.
ATGTTTAAAAAGTAAAATTAGAAGCAAAAATTCCCATTTTTTTTATAAATTATTTATTTAAATACATTAAATTTTTCATGTAAAATTATTACGAAAACCATATCGCGCATGCTGCTGGTGATTTATAATTGAGAATTCTTCTGTAAACAAACGGCAGAATACAACAAAAGTGAAACAAATATGTGTAACGGGTAAATAAATATGTAATGATATTCTCTCAGTTTGACTGAAGGTCAATTACAATGACTTAATTTGATGACAAACTCATCGCACTGATGACATGCTTTATAAAACCGACTCTGATTCGTCATTTCTGTGATGAAGATGTGTCAACCCATTGATGCCATAATTTAAATTTTTGACCCTGATAACAATTTGGCCAAGTGATGCTAAGGCTGACATCACAGTGATGTTAAGTGTCATGGGGTAATAAACGAACACACTTGCCATAGTACTGATGTCAAAATACTTCAGCGTTATGACGTCTTTTCTATCAGTGGAGTATTCAAAGTGAACTTCCTAAAGAGAAGCAACAGTAATTCCAAATTGTATTAGATTTGACAGTGGAGTGCTCAGATAATAAGACCCATATCGCTGTTGTAGTGCTTTTAAAGTGTTGAATTAAAAATAACGATATTTTAAAATCGCTCTGCTCGCTTGGAATAAGTCGCATGTTCGTCTACAGCTGCATAAAATTGTTTTAGCAGGCTAGAGATATAAAAGACCCTCACCGGTCGGGCCGCGCTGTCAAATCTTTAAAATCCTCTTACGAAACATAAAATCATGGCACGTGAGATGGATATCACGCCGAATTGTTTAAATAGATTGGAAGCTGGGGCCTTCAAACATCATCTTGTACATTTTTTGACAGCATCTTAAAAAAAAAATTGGATGGAAAAATCCAAACATCATTTGCTCCAGTACACTGATAACTAGAACATAAAAATCTTGTTTACGGATGAAAATATTTTTTACCGTGCATGATAACTTAAACCATCATAATAACAGCCCGCATGCACGGTCATCTAGAAGAGGGTTATCATCTAGCTGCACTTATGGCTTAATGGGGTATCTCTTATGATGGGATCACTGACTTGCATTTCTGTAAACAAGGGGTCAAAACATTTGCCAAAGTTTAACAATAAAATATTTTGGAAGCCTTGGTAAAGCTATTTTGCCAATCCCTTTTTTCAAATCAAACCGTGGAATTCCGAATCAACTTACCAGCTTTCATTTGCTCTGAAGAATTACCCTGTAGCAGCCCCGATCTGAACCCTCTTAATTACAAATTGTGAAAATTTTAAATGATGTGGTTTGCCACTAGAGATACCTCAACATTGATTCTGTTAAGATTGTATTAGTTCGTGCTGGGGTCAATTTTTCAATGGATGGTGTACATGAGTGCTGCCATTGATGATCGGCCAGTGCGACTTTAGGCGTTCTTGAAGGCCTTTTTGTATACAATATATATCAATAAAAAATAAAACTAATTTGGTCCAAAAACATTCAATATTTTTAAATTTATAGCTTAAAATATATGAAACCGTATTTATGTCCCTACATCGTTTATTTAATTTTGAAAGAACTTGTGTAAATGAGTTTTCGTTAGTTTTAAAGGTCGATTACCGATGGCAACTGAACTGAAGTTGTGTTGCCATCCGTAATCTAATTGGTGTTTAACTAGAAACTTTTAAATTCATGTATTACATATTTATACATTTCATTGATGATGGTGATATAACAAGACACAATTGTGTATAGAAATCTATAATTTTAGTCTTAATGAAGATGGCAAGATGGCGCTACACTTTTTGTTTAGTAATTGATTTACTTGAAAGAAGATAAGAGCAATTAAACCTATTTAATACAGGGTGGAGAAGAATGAGATATATGGCTTAAAAGGCTTATTTGTGCGATTTTTATATACAATATATTATTGGGCAGTTTTTTTCAATTAGCCTTGAAAAATGATGTCCGTTTTCTGCTTCGCATATACGTACTCCTTTTACCATATTTTTCATTACTTTTCGCAAAACTTTGGGTGTGTAGTTAATTATAATTAATTCCCGAAGTCTTCTTCACAAAATGCTAAAAATCAACGAAAAATAATAATTATAAAAGTTTTAAAGAATTAAAACCTTATAGCTCATTCTGCACCACCCTGTACTAGAAAATTAATATACTTGTTGGGAAATACTTTTCAAAATAAGTCCATGTCGAGCACTACAACACGTGTGACTGATTATAACATTTGTGTTCGCATGATATTTCTTAGTGGGCCGCCAATTTGTATGAAAACTGTTACGTTATCGGTCGTTTGCATTGTCGATAGACATGTCATGCTGAAAACTGTTTGTGGGCCGCAAATCAGCTGTTTGTCGTTGAAAATTAAAGCGATCGATAGCGGTCGACATCGGGGGCCAGGCTGGTTATGATAACACGAGACGAGACAAACTAAGGCCCGAATCATATAAAACGCAACGCAACGCAACGCCAAAGAATTACATTGAAAGCAAAAACAAAGTCGTAAATATTTTGTAATTTTGTTGTTGCTTTCACAGAAATTCATGTAGCGTTTTAAAATTTTCAACGCCACATGCTATGCATTTGAAATTTTTAAACGCATTGCGTTGCGTTTTTCATGATTAGGGCCTACATTTGTCAATAATAAAAACTGCTTTTTTATTAACATCCAGATGAGTTTTCTCGCCAATGAAGTATCTTCCGCGATAGCAAATCACAGACAGGTTTTGCTTAATTTTTTTTTTTTTTTTGTTAGTAAAGTCTTCTTTTTTTAGAAGTATCTATTGGACGTCAGCTTTACCTTCTCTTCCTATAAAATTTCCCTAATGAGCAGCAGGAAATATATTATAGACATGCTGAAGCATTAAAACAAACGAAATAAAATTAAAGAAAATGAGAGACTACACTAAAATATTGTGTCCAAATTAGCAATGAATGAATCTTATTAAATTGTTGTTGTTGCCATTAAATAATAATGTTGTGCCAGTATAGAAAATTAACTACAATAAACACCCAAAGACAACTGAACAAATTGACAAAAGTGGACGGACAAACTGGCAATTAGCTAAGACATAACTAACAAATAGAAATATCTATGAAAACATTGTGGAAGTTGATATTAATTGTTGGCTGCTTTGGCTTTAATTCTCTACAAACCTCTTAAGAAAGAAAAAAAAAACGACTAAAATATAAAAGCTGTTGATGTTGGAAGTTAATTAAACAGTAACAAAAGAACTTTGTTCAATGCAACAGTATCTTGTGGCAAGACCAACATAACCGAATAACCAACAAAAAAAAAAAGAAGGAAATAAAATAAATTCAAAATGTTTAAGTTTGTAAGTATAGAAGACCCTTTTTGGACTGCTCAATATATGCTATTGAAATGTAATAAATTTCCTTAATTAATCTCTCTTTTTTATTTCTGTTCTTTTTCCCATCTCCACCACTCCCATTTGAACATAAAACTGTGTAGTTTGTTATGTGTTTAATGGTTTTAGTGTCCATTGTGCTTGCTAAGCCCAGTTATATTTCTCCTCTCACCTACTCAACCTACCATTATCGCTCATCTGTATTGCCGGCCTCTCATTGGGCTCTAGATGCTGGTCATGCTTATTCCAGTGGAATTGTTTCACCTTATTATGGCTCTCATGTCCTACCGTATGTTGCCTCCCTGCCTTATGAGAGTCATTATGGTTTACATCCCTACGACTCGCTTTTACGAAGACGTTAATTATCGAGATATTTTGTATTTAAATGAAATGGATATTGATGGTGATAATGAAGGTGACGCTGACGACGTTAAACAGGTGCATAATGATGGGGATAAATGTTAAGTAATTTTGAAAAGTTTTAAATAATTGTAATAAATTATAAAATTGTTTAACGACAAAAGGCTGTAAATGAAACATATTGGCGATTATTTGGCAATTAGTTTAGTTTGAAATTTTTATCTATATATATAAAATTGTAACGTTACTGACTGATTCATCATCGCACAGCCTAAACGCCGAAAGCTTAAAACTTGAAATTTGGAGCGGAGGTTGGTCTCTACCCAAATCGATCCACTAAGACGGGATTTTTGGAAATTCAACTGTTCAGGGGGTAAAAAAGGGTAAAAACGGGTAAATTCGGTAACCTTATATCTCCAAAACTAAAAGAGATACAACAAAAATTTAATACTTATGGTTGTTCTTAAGAAAAATAAGCGGACAGGGGTCTGGTACTTTTTAGAAATTCGGCCCTTTTAGGGAGTAAACGGGTAAAACATGTATTTTAGTACTTTTTTGTCACCCCATCTATCTTTTAAACCAATAAACATAGAAATAAAGGTTATATCACATTCGAAACTTATCTTAAAAATACAAATACGGATTCGGTACTTTTTCGAAATTTGAACGTTTAAGGGGTGACATTCGTAACTATTTTTGGTTCTTTTTTTTACAAGATATTTTTCTCCATTCATTGACATATACAATATTGAAGTTTTTGATACATCAATGTGGAAAGTTAAAACCTAGAAACATAAACTTTGGCATATAAATATGTCCACGAAAGAAAGTGAGACGCTTACGAAGTAGCGGGTTAAATGCTAGTCATTTATAACATTTTCAAGAAAATTGTCGCAAAAAGTTATAGAAGAAAAACTAAGAAATATGTTTTGAGCCAAAAGCGAATTCTTAGACTCTTTTTAAGATTATTTAAAAAAAGTTTTAGTCAAACTTGACTTTGTTTATACTAACGAGCAGGGAAACCGGAAATATGCTCTAAAAAAAGAGTTTTATTAAAAACATTAAACAATTCAATAATATTAGCATATAAAAGACAAGTAAAAAAAAGAGACCATATAAAACACTACACCACGGTATTAAATAGGATATTCAAACGATTAACCGTTGTTCGACTAATCGATTAATTTTGGTCGATTAACTGTTCGAATAATTTAAAATTGCTTATTATCGAATAACGAATAGTTCGAATAATTTATATCGATTAATTTTTTTATTAGTTTTTTTCTTTTGTGTAAGAAAGCAAGGCGGTACGTTTTAAATGCCCTTTTATTGTTTCTTAACTCAGAGAACTTTTCTTCGAGTAATGACTCAAATCAGGGATGTTAAATGGCGTTTTAAATTTTGTACCAAGTTCCAAAAAAAAATGTACTTTTTGGTCCTTTACGGTACTTAATTATTTAAACAACAAAAGAGTACAAAAAATTCAATTGTACACAAAAAACAAAACTTAACATTAACATACATACATTATATGTATGAACAAAATAAGGTACATAAAAAACTTATGAATATATGAAATAAAAATCAGGCCCTTATTTGTTAAGTAAATAAACTATTTGGAATTTTGACATCATAGCAGCATGAATTTGTCGATCTTAACCAATCTTTTGTTTGTATGAGACTCGATAATGTTGGAACATGTAGTCTGTTTCTTTCCTTAAGCAGATGCATTATTCTTACACGTCTGACAAATACAAATGAGCTTACCATGTTTACACAGTAGCAAGACAGTTTTAGTTAATGTTAATGAAATTTAAGCAACGCTGTTTATTAATATTGGAATATCTGACAACCGTCTATACGAAGCTTTAGTTTTTATTATATTTTGAAAAGAAAAAACTCTCCACATTTGCAGATGAATGTGGAATGGATAAAATTCCAGCAACGACTCTAGAAATGTCAGGAAAAATATGGACATTCAGCTCATTTTTTAAATTAGCTACTGCCGACCAAAAACTACAAATGCTTTCAGTTTTTAACGACTGCAGTTCCTCGACATCAGTTAAAGCTCTAAATCGATTATTGATTGAATCAAAATTTGCAATTTAATCCGGGAACATTTTTACTAGAAGTGGTACAACAATACTACTTGAACTACATTAAAACTTCATTATTAAAGTTGGCTTTGGTTCTCAAAACTTCGCAAAATTTTATACATAATTGTTTTGCATTTTCTTTAATTTCTTTAACAATATCAATATTGATATTATTTGTAGAAATATATAAATCCACTTCTGCTCCGCAATAAATTTCTTCAAAGGGCATGTGAGATTTGTAAAGGTCTACGATAGAAATATCACATTCAACCAAAACATTTTTATTCATGATGTTACGTGCTATTTGGCGGAACAAAAAAGTTAGTCATTGTAAAAATACATGCATTCGATCATCTTCTGATTGCATTTCTAAATTAACCATATTGATAATTTTAAGTGCATATTGCATAAATAAAAAATGCAATTTAAAAGAAGGATTTTTTAAAATCCTGATGAAACAAGTAAAAATTAAAAAAATAAATGTATTGAAAAGGACTCAATAATTTGTTTGATATACTAAAAATTCAAAAAGGGGGAACTATGACAAATTTTGAAATTGTACCAAATGAGTCACGGTAGTACCACGGTACTTTAGATGGTCAAAAAAAGTACAATTGTACCAACTTTAACACCCCTGTTTCAGAGTTATGACTCTATCGCAGTAAGGGCTCGATTTGTATAATGCCCTATCTACTTACAATAGTATAGTGTATAAATAATATTATCGAAAATTGTACGTATGTATATGCACCCAGAGAAAAAATATGTTTAAATTTGGTCACCTCCAACAAAACTATTTTTAAAGAGAATTGCAAACATATTATTGTTAAATTAGTCCTCCATCAAGAAGGTACAACCATATTATGGTTGCCTCCGAACATCTTTTGGTTAGTTATAACTAAAATATGTTTAACATTTATAATAGCATGGTTGATTTTTTAACCAAAGCATGTTGTTCTTAGAAAAGAGGAAAATACTATTGTTAATTTAAAAACTAATTATTATCATATTTAACCATAACATGTTTAGAGGCAACCATAATATGGTTGTGGCTTCTAGATGGAGGACTAATTTAACAATTATATGTTTGTCGGTGACAATAATATGGTTAAATTTAAACATAATATGTTTAAAATTTTGTCTAAAAATTGTTTTGTTGGAGGTGACCACATCTAAACATATTTTTTCTCTGCGTGTGGGCAAGAGAATAAAAGCTAAAAGAAACTAAGAGAGGAAATTCTTATCAACATACTTACACATGTACTTATACATACATACATACTAACAAATAAAACGGAAATTAAAATGCGAGTTAAAGTAAATTTAAATTAAAAAAAATTTTAACTCGATTACGTTAAAGCTTCTGTGGCACAAACCAAATGCACACATTTTCAACTCTTTCAACAAAGAACGAATTTTTAACTTTTTTTTGTTGTTTTTGTTGCTTAAAAAAAGATAAGCGAAAAAAATAGTCAACTTTTAATTGAACTTTTCTAACAGCATTAGCCCAATGGTGATACAACTTAACAACGCTGCTGCTGCTGCTGTGGTGGTGGTGCAGTTTCTTTGCCAGCATAATTTCCTTTTTAATATTTTTTTGTTTTAACTGACGAGCTGCCTCCTCGTCCAATTGCTGTTTACACCAAGAAGTTGTGGCTTTAAATTAATGACTCTGGCCGTCTGTTTTCCTGCTTATTTTATTTGTGTTTTTTTCCTAATTTTTCCAGCACTAAAATTTGTTCGGTTTTCATCTGTCTCTGTCGTTTTGTTTGAAAGCTTGTTTGTTGTTTCGGATTTTTTTTTTTAGCAAATTTTCATTGCATTTGCAGTTCGGAGTCGTCCTACACTGAATTTAGTCACTTTGTATAGACTTAACTTTGTGTGTGTCTGTATGTGTGAGTAAATATCAGATATAGATTTCATCAGCAGGATGTTGCAGATTTGTTTGTGGTCATTTGGCAAACATGCAATATGGAAATAGAACAAGTAGACACTGAATGTTGTGTACATTTGTAATTGATTGACTGCATGACTGACTGACTGACTGACTGTCTGACTGTCTGACTAACTGACTCAGGAATATAGACAAACAGGCAGGCAATCTTTTTGTTATTTATTTTTATTTATTTATTTTCTTGTTTTTTTTTTTTTTTTGGTTATAACCAGCAATTTTAAATAGCAATAATGACGTTGCTGATAGAGAACAGTTTAATTGAGTTTAAATTAAATTTTGGAAAGAGTAAGTGCCAATACAGGGTGGCCCAAGAGAAACGGAGGATTTAATTATTTTAAATTCACAAAAAAATTTTTTAAAGGCAGAGACCAATTTTTCGAGCGTTCCCGGTCTTATTTCGCCAATAGTGCGTCAAATATTGGCTTTTAAACAATCAACTGTTGCTGGTTTATCAGCAGAGCCCAGAAATTTTTACGTACCTCCAGAAAAAATAGTCCAAAAGTGTTAAATCACACGACCAAGGTGTCCAAATTCTCAGGTCAATTCCTTGAGATAATTCGGTTTGGCTTAACAAAGTGATGGTCTCTTATTGGAACCATTTCCCCTCCAAATGATTTGCAATGACATGAGAAATAAAAAAAATAACAAATCATTGGCCTGTAGCGTTCGCCATTTGCAATAACGTTAACATTTTCGGATTTCAAGAAAAAAAGGGGCCAACGACGCACATACGTTGAGCTTCATAGAACAAGCTAAAAATAGAAGAAGATGTCGAAGAACAATGAAACTTGGCACATATGCATTTTTGTTTGAATCAAGAAAAAAATGCAAAAATCAAAATCATCCGCCCACTTTTACGCCCACCTCCCATACAAAGTGAAAATTAAATTTTGACCTACGGCATGGTTTTTTGTAGGGACCGTAACAGTTATTCCTTTTTTCATGAAAGTCTTATGAAAACAGCTATTTTTTGATTTTTATTTTTTTGAACAAAAATAACAGTTATTTTTTTGTTTATATTTTTTCGATCAAAAATAACAGTTATTTTATGATTTTTATTTTTTTGAACAATAATAACAGTTATTTTCTGATTTTTATTTTTTCGAGCAAAAATACAACAAACAACTTGGCAGTATCCATGCAATATATATGACATTTGTTAGTGTCGATCGCTGCATTGCATAGTTTTTACTGATTTTTTTTTTTTTTTTTTTTTTTTTTTTGGAAAGGAGCAGCTGAATTTTTTTTTAACTTTTATCTGAGACTTCAAGGTGTAATTTGACATCTTTCGTTAAACAGCGCTCCACAGCGCTAACAAGGTGTAGTCCACTGAAGTTGATGAACATTGAAATTTTGATGCTGCTTATATTTTGTTCTACGAAATTTTTTATATGACACTTTTTCCAACTTTTTTTAATGCAAATCTTATCTATGGCAATTGCTATTAACGAAAATATACAACAAAGTCAAATGATAAGTTTACTGTGATTGTACCAAAAGATTGAATATACAGTAAATTTGCATGTCATTGTAAACAAGCGAACATTATGAACTTTGAGCGTGTCCGTCCCAACAAATAATAAATATATCAGCCTAATATTATGAAATCATAATATTCTAAATATCTGACAATAAAATACCAAAAAATTATCCAAATCGGCGCACAGTGGCGCCATTTGAGTTTTTTCGTTGCAAAAATCATATCTTTTGAACCGAATAAGATAATTGAACAGTTTAAACAGCATATAATAGATAACTGTTCAGCCTATAAAATGAGCGTTTGGAAAGGGTGCTACGCTTTGTAGGGGCCTACTTATGGGTTATCAAAGTTAAAATTAGTAGAAAAATCAATTTTATGGTAACTAAAAAAAATTATTTTTACATTTTTAGATTGTTTTTATTTTTTTTCTTAAGGGTTTTATGTTTTAAATTATTACCCAACAAATTAAAAAAAAAAAATTATTTATTTTTTTAAATTTATTTTTTCAATTTTCTGTAAAATATTCATCACAATTCGTAAGAGAAGGTATATCTAAAAGACTAACAATTTCTAAACTATAATTATTTTGTAACTCTATTCGTGAATTCACATGCCGCAGGGAAGAAATAAGTGGATCGGAAGATGCTGCCAACATGTTGAAGAGGTCCTTATTTTGCCTTACCCTTGATGCTTTGAATGTGTTCTGCAATCTATATTTTTTATAAAATTTGTTAAGAGACTCCTGTGCTTCTTCAGAAAGCTCTCCAATTGGCAAAGGCTGGTACTCAATTATATCTTTGCCATGCGCCAATATTTTATGGACGGTCGGGGTCAACTTCTTCTGTGGATACATTTCTGCTAAAAGAGATGTAGTTTTCGACGCATATTCTCCATATTTTGTAGAATTGACATTTTCTTTGCAGTTTAAAACATCCAAGATCGTTCCCAATCTTTTCACGATTTGATTGTCAATTCCAATGATTCTAGTTACTGCCTCATCATTTTCAAAAAATCTCCTAGATGTGTTTCCATCGTTAGAGTTACCGTATCCGTGCTTGGGACAGTCTACTTTTAGTCCAACTTGTTTCAAAAAAACCATCCTGTATTTGCTTCTTTCTGATCTTTTCCTTATCCTTTATTGATGTATTTTCATCGAAGTTTTCCTCCTCTTGTGGTAGGGTATATGCCAGTTTTAGCAAGAATTCCATACACCTTATCCTTGCGTGCAATGGTGACATTCCATATTCGTAATTCTCCTCATTTGTAGAATCGTTTAAATTACCAAAGTTCTTCTGACAAATAATAATATAAAATCGATAAAAAAAATATAAAAATAAAACGAAAAAAGGGGTTTAAATAGGTTTTTGCTAAATTTTTACCTCCAATATAATTCTGTCTATATATATGTATATGATAACTAATTGAAATATGTTATAATTAAGCAGAAAAAGATACTAATCTTAAACTCTTTACAACTAATTATATAAAATTGAGATGTAACATATTATATATGAAATAAATTGAATTGAATTGAAAAAAGTTCTTCTGACTCTTTTTGCAAATCGGGCATGACATTGTTGAGGTTGTTCCTGTCAGTTCGTTTACGACTTTTCCGTCAACCATGGTCAGGTGGAACTCGTAATTGCATTCAATATATTTTCCTTCTCCAATTTGCAGCTTTGTAGGCTTAATCTTGCTTATTTGTTCTTCAATGTCCTTCACCGTAGTCCTTATGAGTTCTGCCGATTCCCTTGCAAACTGAAACATTATTGGTCGGCAATAATGCACTGATGACGGACGTGGATTTTTCCAGTGTAGGGAATCATCCGATTTTAGCCGCAAAGGAACAACAGATGCCATAAACATATTTCCGTCCGATATTGTAGCGTCATCGAAAGATATCCTTTGCTTATAAACGCTTTGTCCGGATGATCCATCGCAGCCCCATTTGCTGATCAATGTCAACTTCTCAGGAAGAATTTTCACTTCCGTGAAAAACTTTGGTGTGGTTGACTTTCTAAACAGTTCAAATAATTTTAAATTGTTCAACGCCATGTTTTCAGTACTTAAATTGTTTAATGGTTTCAGTAATTGTTGCGCCAACTTTCAGGCGTAGACTAATCCAGGCATTATGCTTATTTTGCAATATATAGGCTTATGCTACCATGCCTACAAATTTACCTGTTCCCTGCATACATATGGATTTATGCTGAATAATGCAATTTTGATATTATGCACGTGTCCAAATAAGATTTGTGCCTACCTGTAGGGACCATAAGTCAATATTGTTCCTGACCATTTGTACGCCAAAGTATTGTTTATGTGAGGTACGTACCTGCTAATTTCAATGAGTAGTTTTTTTCAAACTATTAGATCAAACTACTGTCAGTCAAAACATATAAGGGATGGACGCCATACAATTTCTGCAACCATGTCTTTTTGAACTTTTTTACCTCTAGAAGCCAAACGGGCACGTACGGGCAGATAAAACCTTTTGAATTATGTAAAGAAATAATCAAAGAACAGGTTTTGCACGTATGGCAAATATAGAAAAATATAGTTTTTTTTTATTTTCCGTCAAAGTTGAAAAATAGTGAAAAAACGGATAGTTTTTAAATATGATTTACCAGGAGAAACACAAAGTAAACAGTTAATTTTTTTTTTATCATTATACATTTAATAAATACATCAATCAATACAAATAAAAAATAAGGCGATTCGTTACCTATTTTTCGTGATATTACACCTGAAATCGCAACAAATTGACTAAAAATTGTGTGTTTTTTTGAAAACCGAAAGTCGGTCAACTTTGAACGGTTATATCTTCTAAACTAAAAATGTGATATTATTAAGAGTGGCATATTTGAAATCGTTGAAAAGTTTCCTATAACATGGGTTTATTCAAAACTTCGTCGGCACTCATGAAAATTTTGATTTTTGCAACCTCGCTTGCTCTACGGGCGCCACTGTGCGGCGATCATGAAAAAAATTAATTTCGGACATTCTTCAACCTATGTGCGACGCTTTAGGCATTTAAGCCGCACCAAACTGTGATTTTTTTCGGGATAGAATGGAGTCTCACGAAGAGTGTGCTCTCTCCAAAAACGACATTCTGCTGGTGTCTGTACCCGTTAAGCCACAAATGAGCCGCGTCGCTGAAAATGATTTGATGGTAAAAGTTGATTATCAGCCCATTCACCGAACATATGACGCAATTAAGTTCTTGAATAAATTGGATGTTATATGGCTGTAAGCCAAGATATTTCCTAAAAAGGTTCCAAGTAGTTGACGGGCAGAGACCGAGTTACTGAGAACGTCGTCGGACCGATTAGTTCGAGTCCTCTGCCACACTCATGTCCACAGCGGCGATGGCTTTTTCTGTACGCACGCTAAAGACTCGATTTCGATGAATATTATCGTAAAGAGTAAATTTGGTCATTAATTGATCCATATAATTGTTTATTTGCTGCTCAGATGAACGATTATGAGCGCCGTAAACTTGACGAAGTGCTCTAAAAGTTTGGCGAACAGAGCCCGGATTTTGGAAATATATTTCCGCGACTTGTAAAGTTGTGCTAGTGACTTGCCAAAGTGTACTAAAAAAGAACTTCAAACACACTTCATTAGTATGGCAGCTAGTTTTACAGTTATATATGTTCTATGCGTCCAAGAAAACACCCTTTACAATATTTTTCGATTTTTAATTTATTAGTTCAACAGAATTCATATATAATTTTTCTTTTAAACACAAAAAAGCTCCGTAAACAGAAAATATTCAACATCATATAACAAATCCTTTAATCCTATCAAAACAATGGCAAACTACTTGCGCAACAAGTAAGAAGCAGCATAAGGATAAGTGTGGTAATCGGCAGTATAAGGAGATGCTACATAAGATGCAGCATAAGGATAGTCCGAGTAGGCAGAATAGGCAGCAGCATAAGGATAGTCAGAGTAGGTAGAATAGGCAACAGCATAAGGATCAGAGTAGGCGGCAGTATATGCAGTTGTATAGGGTGAAGCAGAGTAAGCAACGATATCCGGTTTAGCAGCAGCCAAGGCTACGCCAGCCAACAGACACAAGGTGAACTTTAAGTAAATAAGAAAATTTTTTTTTGATTTTATGTAAATTCATTTTTAGCAATTCTTGAAGACTGTTTATAATATAATTTTATAAATTAATGTTTTAAAAAACACTGTGCTACACAATAAATATGCGGGGGTTCTCATAAAGCAATTTCGTTTGGTTTAAGTTTATACTGGTATTTGCATAACCAATGACTAATTTTACGATCACTTTCATTAGTCCATGTTTTTTTTAGGGAACTAGCGGTTATATTGAAGTTAAAAAAAATCTCAAAACTTTGAATTTCTTCTTTTATTTCATAAATATCAGTTTTATATGTTAGAAGAAAACAAACATTTTTTTATACTTGTTGCGGATTTAGCTGAATTTGGGCGGCTTAATTCAGAAATAAGCACTTTTTTCTTGGCAAATGCTCATATTTGTTAAGCTATAATATCGTTAGGCAATAAAGTATTTTCTCCTTAATTTTATGGGGGAAAAAGTACGCTAATAAGGCTTGCCCGGCAATTCTTTAAGACTGTTTATAATGTAATTTTATAAATTAATGTTTTAAAAAATACTGTGCTGCACAATAAATATGCAGGGGTTCTCATAAAGCAATTCCGTTTTGTTTAAATTTGCGTAACCAATGACTTTTTTTTACGATCCCTTTCATTAGTCCATGTTTTTTTTTGGGGGAACTAGTGGATATATTGAAGTTAAAAAATACCAAAACTTTAAATTTGTTTAAATTTTTTTTATTGTTGTATTGCTGGATCAATTATATTGTTACATTATGCTTTTGTCTTGCCTCTTCTTAATCCATGTAAATTAAAAAACGTTATTGCATTTTTTCGATCGATATATTTCGAACTAACAGTTCATCTTCAGGATCTAATTTAATTTTTTAATCATATAAATTAGATCCTGAAGATGAACTGTTAGTTCGAAGTATATCGATCGAAAAAATGCAAAACGTTTTTTAATTAACATGGATTAAGAAAAGGCAAGGCAAAAGCATAATGTTTAATTTTGTTCTTTTAAAAAAATTTTTAAACTCGTTTCGGATTTGCCTGAAGTGCTGTCGTTTTATTTCAAAAATAAGCACTTTTTTGGCAAGTTCTCATATTCGTTAAGCTCTAATTTCGTTAGGCAATGAAATATTTTCACCTTAATTTTATGGGCAAAAAAGTACCCTTGTTAGGCTTGCCAGGCGGCCTGGAATTTTCTTGATTCACAAGAATTTTCAATGCTCGTCACGAATAAAGAAAAAAATTATATATTTTGTCAAGATTTTTTAAAGTCCAACCAAACATCACGTTCTTTATTTTTTATTGAATTTTCTTACAGTTTTTCTTAAACAAAACTGTGTTCAAAGCAAATAAATTTTCCATCGTTTTGTTTTAGTACATTTGTTTAAAAATCAATCAAAACTTCGTTTCCTATATTCAACACAAATAATTTGCCAACAATGAGATGCTGAAATTGTTTACAACAAAAGTGTCATGCTGCTTGCATATGCCGACGAAATCGACATCATTGGACGCCACACGCGAGCAGTAAGCGAAGCCTTTGCAGAACTTGAAAAGTAGTCAAAGAAAATCGGGAAACGAGGACAAACGAAGTATTTTATTGCGAGTATTAGCAGTGTTTCAGTGGAAAATTGTTCGTAAGATTTACGGCCCTCTACGCGTTACAGTTGGATTCCGAATTAGGATGAACCATAATCTGTATGAGCTTTACGCCGACGTAACTTTAATCAACCGCATTAAAATCCAACGAACATGCTGGCTCGGCCATGTGTGGCGAATTGATAAAGACGCTCAAGCTTTGAACAAATACAAGGAGGAAAAACGGGGTTGGGCACCCTTACCTCCATTGGAATAACCAGGAGCTACAAGATCTTAAAACATTTGGTTCCTCCAATTGGCGCCAGAATTTAGAAAACTTAATTAGTTGGCAATCTATTGTGCTTCAGGCTCAAACCGACCCCCGGCTGTAAAAGCCATATAAAGTAAAGAAAAGAGATTAAATTGTGAAACAGAAATGTTAAACAGCTGACTTAAATCAAAAGCATACCGAAATATTAAAGGCAAATAGTGCGTCTCATTTGCTTGTATTTTTGCTCTTAACTGGTTTTAAAAATAGTTTTTTTTATAAGTCGTCGGCTAATAATTTAATTGTCGTATGTGGATTCCGATAGTTTCGAGTAAATTGAGTTTGAACACATTTAATTTGATAATTGCTTCAGCAAATACCACATACGACAAACTCAACACTCCATATCTCGAAAACCGTATGAGGTATCGAAACACTGATTACGCCAAATGAAAGATCAGATCAGGTCGGAAAACCTAAGGAATCGATCTTTACTCAAAACCGGAAAAAATTCACATACGACATTTAAATTATCAACCGACGAAGTTATTATTTTACGAAGTTCGTTATTGTCAAGGCACTTTTTTTTGGTAAATGTCAGGAGCTCGCGTTACGTTCAATGAAGATCGTAATCGCATCATCATCAATGATTTTTTTTTTTTGCTTCAAAGTATGAATGACATTGCTTTGGGTGAAATGTGGTTTTAACAGCATGGCGTTACGACGACCGCAACAATAAACTTATTAAAATTAAATTTTGGCGTAAAGTTGATTTTGAGAAATTAATCCATCAATTGGCTTGCCTCAAATTGTATTTTTTTTTGCATTGGGTTTTTACAATTTCAAGTTCTATAGGGCTAAAATAACTATACATCTCAGAAGAACTTTTGCTAGCTAAACAGTCTCTGTTTATCAATCAAATTAGAGCAGGTACGTCCAGCTCATATGCATAATGTGCGTGCTTATACAACAGAGCTTTTATGTTTTCACACCGACGAGAGCGCAATAGCCAATCAGATGTCGGCAACAACAATACTTGCTGCTAAGTGCTGGTTCACACTGTTCATTTTTTAGCCGTCAAGTATTGAGCTTATAGGTGAGAAAAGAAAAGATAATGCCATATATTTTCCTCTCTCCAGCCCTAACTTTTCAAAGAAAGCACAACAAATTGTGAGTTTGGGCGACACTGAATTAGAGCATGAAGAAACTGAAAATTTATATATAAAAAAAAATAAAATGGCGTTTTATCAACTCGACGATCGTAACTCTGCCAATTTTCAACCGCTTTTAAAAAGGCAAGAGTTTAATGTTTTACACTGCGGCCACACGATCAACTTTTTGTTGATAGTCTTTTACATATACTGTTTGTCAAAATTTACATAAATTGAAAGCTGTGACGTAGGCTGCACGCAATTTTTAAGCAATTTACTTTCAAGATGTCATCAAGAAAACAATTTATACTGACAAACGAAAAATTTGCTCACTAAACTTCTAATCAGCTGTTAAATTGAGCGTAAAATTGCCAAACAAATGGATAGTTAAAATTGAGAGCAATCTCGTGATCAATATAAAAAGTGTGAGTGTGTTAGTGAAAAAAATGAGAGTGAGAGCAAATTGAAAGGAATTGAAAGACAAAAATTGATCGTGTGGCCTCCAAGTTAAACAAATAAAGAATTTTTAAAATCAGTTGACGATTTTTAAAGTTTGTAAAATTACTTTTATCCTGAAAAACGAATAACACTGGTATGCAGCAAAAATTGCTTTAAAATTGAAAAATATGTGGACTTTAAAGCTTTTTACGTGCTAAATTCAAATCCATTTTCAGTTTTTATTTATCGGGCTCAGATGGCATAATATTAGTCGATAGAAAAAAACTGAAAATGGATTGAATTTAGCGCGTTAAAAATTAATAAGCCATTTATTTTTGTTTAAAGCCTAGTACTATTTTCCAATTTGTGAAAAATTTGACATGTATCAATGTTACCTATCTCGAGAGTTTGTACAATTTGACGTTTTTAATCTTTCAAAGTATGCGACATTGTTTTGCATATGTAAACAAAACCCACATGTATTTTACTAAAAAGTATTTTTTAAATAAAAAATTAAGTAAAAATAAAATTAAATATTGATGAAAACCTGTTACCGGTTGTGTTATTTATGTTTTGCAGTTCTCATTTTAATATTAAGTTTAAAAATTTTTTATTTGCTTACGATTCCCCGTGAAATAAGTGCAGCTTATATTATTTCGCAGTTGTAAAAAAATGTTGCTAGAAACATTTCGCAACTTTTTCACAAATTAAACAGAGTACAACTCTATCAACATTTTTTCATAGAAATTCCGCACAAGTTTTTTTCATATGAGGTTTGACAGCATTTCACGTGAAATGTTGAACAGAGTACTAGGCTTAAGGGCGGGCAAATTTTCTGTTTCTTTCAGACTAGTGTAATAGAAAACAGAAATACTATATGATAAAAACAGCCTTTATATTTTTTCACTTTTGTATCACCGTGTAATTTTAACAACAACTTACGAATTTAAACATTTTTGCTAATTTTGTGGGTGGTTTTTGTGGTTTACTTTATTAAATGATTTAATTAAACTGATAAAAAATAATTGAAAACTATTGGTATTTATAGTTAAATGGGAGAACTACGAAAGTTTGTTGTAGTTGTCGTAAATTCCAAATATATTTAGGCCTTAATATGCTTAAATTACTAAACGTGTGTTTGTGTGTGGTAGTTAACAAACAATTATTTTTTTTTTGTTAATAAATTTTATTGTTATTATTAGAATTATTATTGACTGTTTAATTGCAAACTACTACAGAGTTCTCAGCTTTTGGGATTTATATCCAAATAGGTAATTTTTTTGTACTTGGGGATACGAATTTCGTGAAAATTCCCAGGGGAATTTTTTTTTGGATAAAAGCACTTTTTCGCTGGGGGTTTTTTGAAGATATTCGGGCATGTTCTGGAAATCGAAATTACGTGAAATTGAAATCGAACAAATTTTGAAAACTCTCTCGTGTTCAAAGTGCGTTAAAATATTTCATATTTCAGCATTACCAAAAGAAGTTTTTAAATTTACGTTTTATATCATTGAAATGTACGAAATTCGTATTACGAATAGCAAATGTTGTCAGTGAAGTCAGTCAGTGTTTTCAGTGTACTCACCCAATACGCCATAAACTGGTAAAATGAACTCTATATCAGCATACAAAATATACGCAAAAAATAGTTCTTACTCCGACTCAGACTGCAACCGCCGAAATTATTTAAGTCCGACTCCGAATCCAACTCCCACTCTTACATTGATGCTAAATGTATATGAGACTGGTACTTATTTGACTTTAAGCTCTTTTGTTTTTAATGCAGTACATTTTAAATGGTTGAATAAAGCAAGAAGTTATCCTAAAGTGTGGTTAAGTTTTAAGGGCCGATGTTGATTTTGAATAAAACACGAATTATTTAGGAAATGATTGTCGTTTGTTTTTACTATGATAATATTGGTATGGTTCAATTATGTATGGAACAAAATATCGGCCAAACGGCCACCGCGACTTCGGGGGCACACCTCCATCCGATGATCCAAATTTTCGATGACGCTGAGGCATAATTGAGGTTCTTTGCCGTTAATCTGCTGAATTATCCCATCCTTTAGCTCTTTAATTGTTGCTGGCTTATCGACGTACACCTTTTCTTTCAAATAACCCCAAAGAAAGAAGTCCAACGGTGTCAAATCACATGATCGTGGCGGCCAATTAGCATCGCCACCACGTGGGATAACACGGCCATTGAATTTGTCGCACAAAAGAGCCATTGTTTCGTTAGCTGTGTGGCAAGTGGCACCGTCCTGTTGAAACCGCATATCGTCCACATCCATATCTTTCAATTCGGGTCATAAAAAATTCGTTATCATCTCACGATAGCGAACACCATTCACAGTAATTGCCTTACCGGCCTCATTTTGGTAAAAATACGGCCCGATGATGCCGCCAGCCCATAAACCGCACCAAACAGTCATTCTTTGTGGGTGCATCGGTTTTTCGCCAATCACTCTTGGATTATCATTCGCCCAAATGCGGCAATTCTGCTAATTGACGAATCCACTGAGGTGAAAATGTGCGTCATCACTGAAGATGATTTTTACGATATTCATTTTGATTTGAACGCCCATTTTCATAATAAGCCTGAATAACTTTAACGCGTTGCTCTATTGTGTATCTTTCCATAGTTCAAATTGATTTAGTCTGAAATTGAGAAATGTAAAATGAAATGCAGAAAAAATCTTTACGTTTAGGTGTGGCTCACTTTTAACATCGGCCCTGAAAATTTAATCACCCGTTATTACAATTTCGAATCGATATTTTAAATAATGCATAGCCAATTTTAAAGAATTTCTATTTTGGCAAATTTTAGAAAATTTTTCAAAACTTTTTATGCCGAAAATTTTGCAGTCGGAGTCGCGAGTTTTTGTGGGTACTTCGACTCCGGTACAGGGTTGTCAGATTGATTTTGAACTTTTTCGCCAAATCCAATGTCAAAAATCGCCAAAATCGCCAAAGCATTTAATTTTTAGTTTTTGACAATAATATACGTATTTTAAGAATAATTAAAAATATTTTTTTGTAAATCCCAAAAAAAAATTTGTTCCGTATCGCTCAAATACGCCAAAATTAAAAAAAAGTCGCCATGATATATTTTGCTTAATTTTTATTTAGAACAAAGTAAAAATTATAAGTAATTATAAGACACAAAAAAGGTGCAATGCTTAAAATATTTTATAGTATTCTACTTAGAGCAACAAAACAAGAAGTTTTGCGGTAAGTATTAAACAAATATTGGATATACAATACATTTGTATGTAGTTGCAGTTCTATTATATATCTAAAACGCTATATATCGTACTTCGCCGAGAAGACTCTCCTTTTGTCTTCTTTTTTGGAATACATTGTGAAGGTACAAAATAAATGCAACATGTGCTATTTACATTCATATAACTTTTAACTCGTTAAAACGTGTCGATAACTTCATATCGCATTCTATTTCGAAGGCGAGTTTTAGTGGAATTCATTATTTCAACACAGTCATTACTACAAGTTGTAATAACCAACATATGAAGAACAGCCAATGCGTACCTGCCATATCCTTGTAGCTATATATTGCTAGCCTAAACTGATTTAAATTAGATTGTATTTCATTAACATCCAAAGGTACGTTAGGATTCATAAAAATCTTTAACAACAACGAATTTTATCTGTGATAATATGTCACACTTTATAATGGAAAAAATGTTCATAAACTTTAATTATATTTATTTTTTAAAGAATTCTACTTATTCCTTCTTTCAAGAGCACATTTAAATGTGAAAAAAAATTTCTCGATGATTTTCATTATCTTCATCAGCCATTTCAACATAATTTAGTTTTAAATACTGGTCATGAATGCATCAAATTTCATACATTGAAATACTGGAATAAAAAAAAAATTATTTCTTCGTATGGAGAGTTTAACAAATTTCAAAACAAATTCATGGCTCATCAAATATAGCCAACAAAATCGCCAACTATTTAATAAATCGCCAAAAAATCGCCATGTCGCCAAATCGAAATTTAGGTCGCCAAACAAGTTTGAAAATCGCCACGTTTGGCGAGAAATCGCCACATCTGACAGCCCTGCTCCGGTACAGAAACCTCAACTCCGACTCAATCTCCACAGCGCTGATACGAACGCCAGCGAACGAACAAACATAAGACAACTCTCATTCGTTTTTTCGTATACGAGTAACACAGTCCCTGAATTTTAAATTTGTGTTTATTGTCATGTACTCCGCAATTTCTTTTTATCTTTTTTTTTGCCGTTGTCAGGAACAATTCAGCGAATATCTTATGTGCTGTTTCCAGGTGACAAACAATTGATTGTGTAGTAAAATTTTTATGAAAACCACTCAGCTTTTTGAGTTCTTTTCATATAAATTTAACTGAACAATAAATTGCATGTCACCTGGAAACAGCACATTGGTGTGTGTGGTAAAATGAATGTGCCTGTGCAGCCCTTTAGTAAGTACGTACGGCTTTTCTAAATTAAGTACATACACATAAAACATGGTTGTGGTAAACATATGCTAAGAGCAACATATTATGAGAAGATTCATGATTGTAGTCAAAACATATTATGATTATTATTAGAATCATTGAATATCATATTATGACCAAATACATTCGTAATATTACATCATATTATTTTTCCCTTAAACATAATTTGTTTTTATTACATAGTCTTGTCATATTAATCATAATACGTTTTGAAGTTATCATATTCTGATACAAAGTGATTATGGTCATCAGGAAACCTTTTTCCAAAGAACTTTAAAAAGCTAAAGATATTATGCAAATAAAACTGTAAAGCGAATGAGAATTATAACCACTCAAATCATACTTGCAATGAATTTAAAAGAATCATATTATGATTCAAAATATGAAAACAGTAATCATGTTATATTCGTAGGTTATCATAATATGGTGAAATTGTTATTAATTATTATTAAATGGTTGTAACTCATATAAAATGGTTTCAAAGTTATCAACATTCAGTTGCTTGAAAAATAATTATTTTTCGGTGAACCATATTCAAATGTATAATTTCGATAAACATTAAAATGTTTATAGTACCTAAAATATTGTCTGATTTTCAATAAAAATAAAAAAATTTTGTTTACGACAACAATGTCTTTTACAGTTATCATAAAGTAGATGCTGTTACCACGCCGTACATATTTTTTATCTGCGTATAATGATTGATTCAAGTACGAATTATTCAAGTGCCCAGTTCTTAAATTAATCAGAAAACGGGATTGATTTAAGTAAAAGTGATATAAAAATTAGTCTCAAACTTTCAATCCCAAATTTATACTTGAAATAATCCGTTTGTGAAAATTTGCTGATTCTAACCGTGAGATGGAATAATAGCATTGTTTACTTACCGTTTACACATACGTATGTTTGTTTTACATTTTGTTGTATATATTAACCGAAGAAATCACAATTATAAGACACCAGCAGCATGCCCGATATGATTTTCGTAATCATTCTACTTTGAAATTTTGATGCATTTAACTTAATAGTATTCGGGAATTTTTGCTTTTTATGTTACTTTTTAAACATGAAAAAAATTAAGTTTCTTTTCTTGTGGTGTTGTTGTTGCTGGTACACAAAACGAGGAAATCATTTTTACCTAATTTTGTATTGTTGTTGTTGTTTCTACAACAAACTTTTACAAAAACACGCGTGTGCACGCATATAAAATGCAATGGGTTTCAAAGCAATCCTATTTTGGATTGTTTTAAGTACTTCTTGGTGTTACTCAAACATAAATGTTTAAGTACGACTCGAACTAAAAGTATGTGGAAAAAATTAAATTAAGAACAAGTTTTTTCTTGCTGTGCAATAATTTTTCTTGTGCATTTTTTACTTTACTCTTTTCATACACATGGGTTTGTAGATACTTATGTAGAACTCAAAGTACAAAAAAATGTATTTTAATTAAATAAATAAATTTAATTTAATAAATAAATGTATACATGTTTTTTCCTTTGACATATTGTTAATTTATTGTTAAGGATCTGCGGGTCTTTTTGGGTATAAGAAAATGGCTATTTTGTGATTTTAAAGGAAAAAAATTGCAAATCGGGGAAAGAATATTAAATAAATTGGGAACCCTGAACTACAAAAGGTGTTTCTAGAATTTTAAATTTTAAAATCGATTTTAATAATTCTAAAGGGGATAGATAAACTTGGGCACACAACAGACAATTTGGCTTATATTTGGATAAATGATGTGTGTGTGTGTGAACTTTCATGTTTGAAAGTTTGACTAAATTTATTTGTTCAAAGCCATCTGCTGTTATAGTTTTCGGTGTATTTATTATCAGGACTGTAAAGTTGTGTGCATTAAAAAAAGGGTTTCATTACTTTTAAGTGAAAAGTTGTCAGAAACAAATTTCTATTTGAAAATGCAATAAAAAATTATTTGTATAAACGAGCTATTTCGAGTTGAGATCTTGTGTATCACTCTGTTTTACGAAAAGTTGTTTAGCAAATAAATCACCTGAAAGTCGGCCTAGCCCAGCCCACGATGTCGATCGACAACTTAAGCGAGCGACAATAACTAACTCATTATCGACTTATCGGTCGTCAGGTTTTACGTTTTTTGCGCAATCCATTTATTCATTATCAAATGACAGTGCCACATTAACTATTTCGCAAATTAAACGCTTGCTTGGAAATAAAAACATCTATGTGAAGACATAAAAATACAAGGCAGTCGTGATCGAATAATTTTTCGATTCGAAAGCTATTTTATTTCTAGCTCTTTCAGTTGATATTAAACGAATCGAAATTATTTTTTTCAGTGTTGTAAAGCAGTTTCATGAGTTTCCGCAACACGGAAAAAATAATTTGATTCGTTCAGTATCGACTGAAAGAATTAGATATTAAAATGCTTTAAAATCGAAAAAGTTTTCTATAGCGACTATCACAATTAGCATCCAGGAGGCTAATCACCGCATTCGATAAAAACTATCGTATCGAGTAAGCAATCGTATAGAGTAAATTATCGTATTGTTCTACATACGATAGCCACGGACTTATCGAATAAAAACTCGAGAGATATAATGTCTTTGGTAACTCGATATCGAATGATATCATCTCAAATTACGAAACTTTTCTTTCGATATCGAGTGTAATTATACCAAAATAAAAAGTTTCTATCAATTTTGCTCGATACCGTATGCGGTGATTGCACCCCAGCTCTGTGCTACTTGATTTGCTAGAGATTACAACAAAGCAATTAACAAATAACATCTGTTTTCAACAATAGAAAAATATTTTATAAAACAATAAAATTTTATTAGTCGTGTTGTTTTAAATAGATAATTAGGCAATTCACAAGGTGTTATATTGTGTCATATTGGTTGTATTTGCTATAAGTTTATGAATTTGATTTTTTATATTTTAATCAGGCTAGAAATCATTAAATTTAATTTTCATTAAATTATGTTTATGAAGAAATGGATTTTACAACATGAAATGAATTAAAATATGTTGATAAATTTTTATTCTTGACTGACCGGGGGATCGAACCCACGTTCACGGACAGGTTCATAGTATCCGTGAAAGTGGGTTCAATCCCCCGGTCAGTCCAGAATAAGAATTTATCAACAAATTTAAATTCATATTATGCTGTAAAATTCCTCTCTTCATAAAAATAATGTATTGAAAATGAAATTTAATGAATTTTATCCTAAATATAAATATTTGGATTAGAACCACAAACAGTACAATAAAAATAACCACAATTCTAAATATTATAAAAAAAACAAACTTATTTATAACCTTTTCCGCCTGAGGTGAAGGGTATAAATATTTAGGCCCTAGTTGTGTAAAACGCAACGCAACGCCAAAAAGTACATTGAAAGCTAAAACAAAGTCGCAATTATTTTACAATTTTGTTGTTGCTTTCGACAGAAATTGATATTGCGTTTTAAAATTTTCAACGGCACAAGATGTGCAGCGTTTGACATTTAAAAATTCAATATGAATTTCGGTAGAAAGCAACATCAAAATTATAAAATATTTTAAACTTTGTTTTTACTTTTAATAGAATTTTTGGCCTTGCGTTGTC
The DNA here is from genome assembly GCA_943735925.1 of Pollenia amentaria. Classification (NCBI taxonomy): domain Eukaryota; kingdom Metazoa; phylum Arthropoda; class Insecta; order Diptera; family Polleniidae; genus Pollenia; species Pollenia amentaria. The sequence goes on along the minus strand of OX031009.1, from coordinate 200,062,937 downwards.
GTATTTTTCTGCATACGATAGACACTGACGTATTGAATGAAAATTTGAGAAATGTAACGTCTTTGGTTTCTCGATACCTGCCAAAATAAAAAATTTCGATCAATTTTTCTCGATATTGTATGCGGTGATTAGACCCCCGTATTTACCGCATACGATATCGAGCAAATTTGATCGAAATTTTTTGTTTTGGTATCATGACACACGATATGGAATTTGAGATGATAACATTTGATATCGAATAACCAAAGACATCACATCTCTCGAGTTCTCATTCGATACCTCAGTGTCTATCGTATGCAGAAAAATACGACAGTTTACTCTATACGATAGCTCACTCGATATCGAATGCCGTGATTATACCCCGGTTCTTCAAAAACAGTCGTGGTGGCCATATGCCCGAAATCATTTTCAAATGTTTATGTTTTGATTAAACATTAATATTTTATATTATTTTCTACATTTTCAAGTTCTACACGCAGAGAAAAAATATGGTTTGGCATGATTACAGCAACTACACTATTGGGGTATTCATGGCTTATTGTCATAATGTTCTAACATTTTACAATGGTTTAAAAATATTGTTGTTGGTTTGTAAACAAAAAGTGTCTTAAATAAATAGAACGTTGCTTGCTATGTTTATTGTGCTGTCGTAATTAATCAGAAAAGTCCAGCGCTGAGTGGCTGAGCCGTGCCGCGTTAGTTTTTGTAGCCGTTGCCGTTGATGGTATAGTTTTATCTGAGTAACATCTGTATTTAACCTGCGGCTAGCAATTTTTGCGACAAATTACTCTCGGCGTCAAATAAGATCGGCTTAGGGCACTGCTGTTTGGTAAACAAACAAAATAAAATTTATTTGTAATTTGCAACAAAACCGAAAAATAGAAAATAATCAGGTAAGAAATATTTAAATTTATTAATTAATGGATAAGAATAAATAAATATTATTTTAGTTTTTTCACTTATTTTTGGCATTGTGGAAAATTTATATATTTTTTTTAATCGGCTGATTTAAATTCAAAATAGCACATTAAATTATGAGGGGTTGCTCACAATAGTCGTATTTTTTCATGTTATTATTTTAAGACATATGACTTTATGACATCTTGTGAATCCCCCATATGTTTATTGTAAAAAGATATTGTTGTCGTAAGCAAAAAATTTTTATTTTTATTGAATATCAGCAATATTTTAGTTACTGTAAACATATCAATGATTATAGCAATTATAAATTTGAATATGGTTCACTGAAAAATAACTTTTTTTATAACAACTAAATATTCACAACTTTGAAAACATTTTTTATTAGTTACCATTTTATTATAACATACGATTATACTATGATTGCTGTAATCATATTTTGAATTGATAATATGATTCTTTCAGATTCATTGCAATTCATTGCAAGTAAGACTTGAGTGGTTGTAATTCTCATTCGCCTTACAGTTTTATTTGCATAATATTTTTAGCTTTTAAAAAATCTTTGGAAAAAGGTTTCCTGATGATCTGTGTATATGATTACTCTTAACCATAATATACCATAATATAATCACTTTGTATCATAATATGATAACTTCTAAGCCTATTTTTATAAATATTATAAGAGTATATTTTAATAATAATAATTACAATATGATGTAATAAAAACAAATTATGATTAAGGGAAAAATATTATTTTGTTGTATTACGAGTATATATTGGTCATAATATGATATTTAATCATTCTAATAATAATCATAATATGTTTTGACAACGATCAAGAATCTCATCATAATATGTTCCTCTTAAAATATGTTTACCACAATCATGTTTTTTCTCTGCGTGTATTGGTCTTCAAAAAACATCCTTTTATATTTTGCATGCTTCCCTTAAGTTTCTACCCAGGTTGACCATTATCGTAATCGTCATCATCATTGAAAGTTTATTGTGCCACTAACCTGGCCGAAACAACTTAAAGAGAAAAAACAACAAGAAAGTGAAAAGACCCGCCAATAATTTAACAATAAAAAAAACCCCCTGTTTATACTAAAGTTTTTATATTTTTTTATTTCCTTTTTTTCGATTATTTCATTTATCTCTTTCTCTCACTGTTGTTTGTATTTACTTTTTTAAGGTGATTTTATGTTTTGGTTTTGTTTTAGAGGTTGGTTTTTTTTCTTGCTGCTTGAGCCAATTATGTCACTTTCGTTCAATAGCCTCTTTTCTAGTTCCCTTGGTACAATTAGGCGACCATTCAAACTGACTCATTTATCTGGTTTATAAGGTCGATTATATTCATTGGTTAGTATTATAGGGGTTTTCAATGAGAACTTTGTTTTTGAAAACAAAATAAAACAAGAAAATTTATATTCATATCAGTTTTTTTTTTATTTAATTGGAGAGAGTAATGGGCCGATAATGTATTTCAACCGAAATGTCAAATGGCAACGCAAGTGAAATAAAAATTTATATAAGGTAAGGCAACTTTTATCAGTTGCCATTTTGACAGATTGGCAACCGAAAAAATGGAAACAAATAATGGAAACAAAAGAAAATAAGTAAATTTAAAAAAATAAATGTTTTTAATTTGTTTATCGATGACTAATGCGAATGAGGGACCGTGGCGGACCCTTAAGAGACAATTCTTATCCGCTAAATTTATCGTCTGTACCTATAAACACATTTTCTTGCTTTAGGGTAAATTTTTGTCTTCTCAAAGATACTGTGAATTATTTAGTACGGACTATAAAGACTGAAAACAGATTGTCCCCACTATTTAAAGTTTATAATTTGTACTTGGGTTCAGTTTAATTTGTTGAACTATTCAGTCAAATTCTTGTCTTGTGGTAATTTTATCAATAATTTTAATAATTTTAACAATTTGGCCAATTTTAAAGATGATTTTGTTTTTAGGTGATTAAAGAATAAAGGAACGTTCAGACTAATGAAACATTTGACGAAAATATTTGTTCTGATATTTGCTTCAAACTGTTCGAAACAAAAAAATATTTTGTTTAATGTTCAAACTAAGCTCAAATATTTGACAATTTTTGTTTGTTGAAACAGTTGGCAAATAGTTTCAAATAAAATAAATTAAATCATGTTTGCCATGCGTTCAGACTAAAAGAAATATTTGCATCAAATAATTATTTAATGAAAGTGTTCAAAAATTAAAATATATTTCACAAATAGTAAAAATGAGCGCAAAAGCTAATTTATTTTTTTTATTCTGTGGAGCAGCATCTTTTATAGTGTTAGAACAGGAGAATGTATAAGAAAAAAAAAACTGGAAGACAATGGGTAACTGGAACATGGCTAAAAATTACGAAAAATTGCAAACTTGGAAACAAACCCTTAAATATATTTGAAGTCGCTAAATCGGTTAAAAAACAAAATGTCGGGAAAAAAAATTTTTGCAAAAATAGCGAAAATTCGTGAAAAATTAACATATTTCAAACAAGCCATGAAATTGATCAAAAGTCCCTAAAAGTATAAGGAATGGCAAAAATTCGTTAAAATTGCTAAATTAGCGGAAATTGCCAAAAAATTTGCTAATAGCGGCATGATACCAAAGTTTAGTACTCATAATTATTAAAAATAGTAAAAGGTGCAAAGAATCAGAGAAAGAAATTGCTTCTTTTGCGAACATGGCTAAAATTCGCAAAAAATTGCAAACTTAGAAACAAACCCTAAAATATAATTCAAATTGCTAAATCGGTTAAAAAACAAAATTTAGGGGAAAAACAAAAAAAAAAAAATGTTGCAAAAATAGCGAAAATTCGCGAACCATTTAAATATTTCAAACAGCCATAAAATTTAGTAAAAGTGCCTGAAACTATAAGGAATGGCAAAAATTCTATAAAAATTGCTAAATTAGCGGTAATTCGCAAAAATTTGCTAATAGCGGCACGACAGCAAAGTCTAATAATTATTAAAAATCTTTAAAATTGTAAAGAATCCGAAAACTTACAGGAAAAATTGCTTCTATCCGGAACATGGCTAAAATTATTTGTCGTTGTTTGCTCTTACAATTTTTTTGTAATATCAAATAAATGTTTGCTCAAAAATGACTAAAATATTTGATTTTTTGTGTTCACACTATGTTCACATTGGACAAATATTTGTTTGCCGGCAAATACTTTTATTTGCTCAAAATCAGCTGTTATTTTATTTGATACTCAAAAATATTTTGTGTTCAGACTACGTTAATGAAATATTTGATGTTTGCTTTCAAATATTTCATCAGTCTGAACTTACCTTAAGAACGAGCCAAAAAAAAAAAGAAAAAAAAGTACTAGGCGTTTTTTTGCCGGACAAAAAAAATTAAAAAATAAAAGAATTTATTCTTTCAAATGCATTAAAATTTCTTAACGGAGATGAAAATTCATCACGTATTCAACTATAAGTGAAATTTAAAATTATATTTTACATACATTTCGAGATATGGAACATTATCTATAAAATAAGGTATAAATCACCCTTGTGGGTCTCCCAGTTTGGCCACAGTGGGCAGAGATCTCTCAGAGAACCACCGAAATACCCTACAACATAAAAAAGCATCAAAAAATCAGCCAATTCGTAAATCTTTAGCTTCACTTCGGAAAATAAAATCTTGTAACGTTAATTTAACCGCCTTTTACTCATAGCAAATGGATGAAACTTTGCAGGCATTCATACTCCCGATGGCAATACACGAATACATGGGCGTAGCCAGGATGAAATTTAGGGGGGGGGGCAACATTTTTTTGATAAAATGTTTTTTTGACTGCCTTTTACTCAATGCAAATGGACAAAAAACGAATACATGGGCGCAGCCAGGATGAAATCGAGAGGTGGGGCAGATTTTTTTTGCCCGTACGAATCCTTAATACAAACAAAAATATCTTTAAACGTACGAAATTATATATAACTGACTTATGGCTAATAAATCAGTGAGAGTTTAAACGCTGGTTTAGTTGAACTAAACTTAAGTTTATATGTAGTTTAAACTCAACAGTTGTAAATCAGTGCCCCATGTATTATATGTAGTGTAAAAAGTAACATGTGGCAGCACTACGATAAATGTTGACAAATTCATATGGTTTGTATTGGCAGTTTAAACGCCCAATTTTATGCGTTTAAAGATGCTTTATATGTTTTCTGATTTATAGATTTGTTGGCTTAAACACATTTTAAACCAAAAATAGAGTTTAACTTGCTCTGATTTATTAGCCCTTAGTAATAAACGGCATTATAGTAAATAGCGGTATTGCCAGAACGGATTTTAATACATACTATATTATGTAGAACTGCATTACTATTAAGCGACCCTGTATTACCACACTTGAACAAAAACATATAATCATAATGACAACAGTATTATCATGCAGTTCTATATAAAATATAATTTTTATCAATGAAAATATTAATTTTTCAATTTCTAATTATTTTTCGTCATTAGTGTTAGAAATAAGCTTTAAAATGAGATATCATTCATTAAATTTGATGCGGTGGTATGGGAGATATTTGCAACCGACAAAAAAAAGTGCTTTAGAAATAATGGGGGGATTCACAAGGTGGGATATCAAGTCATATCGTCATAATGTCCTAAATAATATTTTACAATTGTTTAAAAAAAAAAATATTTTTTTATGTTGTTTAAAACAAAATGTCGCTAAACACAAACAGGTTTGGAAATCGCCACGTTTGGTGAAAAATGACCACATCTGACAGCCCTGCTTCTTATGTCTATTCACTTCACAACATTACTAGAAATATAGTTTTCGCGAAATTATCTCAAAATTTCTAAAGTTTTGAGACTTATTTACTGTTTTTACAACACAAGTAATTGAACGTGTAGTAAAATTTATATGAAAGGCACTCAGTTTTTTTTGAGAGTTTTTCATATAAATTTTTCTACACGTTTAATCACTTGTGTTATGAAAACAGCACATTAAAAAAATACTTTTAGGATTTTCGAATGTTTAGTAAGAAATTCTCTTCGCGAAGCGCCTAGAAATCTGTAATAGACCCCTTATAAGGATGATTGTAGTTATAACATATAACTCTCTTGATTCAGATAATCTCTTGGCTTAAGTGCTTTCAAAACCAGCAAACTTTGCAAGAAATGTGTTTAACTTATTGATATTTTTTATAGTTTATCTATAAAACGCTGGCTCATAAGTTTGTTTTACCTTCAATTCAGTAAATTTATTTCAGTATTTCATAGCAAAAGTCAACAAGATAAAACAAATTTTGTACAGAAAAAAACGACAAAAAAGCTGTATTCTGAAGAGAGGAATATGTGTGTTTGCAGGATTTTAACAAAAGATTATGCTGATTTTACAAGTGGATTTACATGTTCAATGTTGACACAGCAAAAGTTAAAAAGTCTTTACACAAACATTTACAAAATTTTCATACATACACTCACACTTTAATACACGTTCAAGTTATTAAAAGGTTTGCAGTATATGCATCGCACATTGGGTGTACATAGTAACGAATACAAAATTTTTGAACTACTGATAGGATAAAGAATTATGTATGTTTACAAAAACCACAGATAAGGGAAATTAACTTTATAAAGGGATATCCAGGTAGACTAGTTTATAGTAAACTAGTCTATAGGTATGATGCGATTGCTGCTAAAGACTGTGGTTTGTTTTGCTACAGGCCTTAGTTAATATTACACGACAAATTAAATTTAAATGTTATTTATACACGGGTGATTCTTATTTTAGTGCTTGTTCTGTGCTCTTTTTCTCTACTTTGCTAATTAATTCAATTATTTAAGATATAAGAAAGCAAGATTTATATTATTTTCTCCTCATTCAATGGATCATAAAGTAAAATTATATATTTCGAACAGGGACCGTAACAGTTATTCTTTTTTTTCATAAAAGTAACTTTTGAACAAAAATAACAGTTATTTTTTGATTTTTATTTTTCGATTCAAAATAACAGTTATATTTTGATTTTTATTTTTCGATCAAAAATAACAGTTATTTTATAACTTATATATTTTTTTGAAAAATAAAAACAGTTATTTTTTGATTTTTATTTTTTTGAACAAAAATAACAGTTATTTTTTGATTTTTATTTTTTCGATCAAAAATAACAGTTATTTTATGATTTTTATTTTTTTTAGCAATAATAACAGTTAATTTTTTTTATTTTTATTTATTTGAACAAAAATAACAATTATTTTTTGATATTTATTTTTTTTTATTTATTTTTGAAGCAAAAACATTTCTTTCTTTAAAGAAATGTACGTATTTTAATTATTTAGATGACTTTACATTTTTATTTTATGCGCATCAGAAATCCCACTGACGATCACACATTTAAATAAATATTTAAAGTCAATTTAATAATCATAACACGTACATTTTGTTAGAGAATAACTTTTATTTCTGCTCGAAAAAATAAAAATAAAAATAATAATTGTTATTTTTGTTAAAAAAATAAAAATCAAAAAATAACTCTTATTTTTATTCGAAAAAAATAAAAAAAAAATTAAAAAAAAACTGTTACTTTTGTCCAAAAAAATATAAATCAACAAATAACTGTAATTTTTATCGATAAAATAAAACTCAAAACTTTAAATATCATAATATTTTATCATAGAAAAGTTCATAAGGATCAATATACTTGAATCAGTTTGCCAGCATATACTTCCATATGCTTTTTTTGTTTTAAAATTTCAAAATAACTGTTATTTTCGGTCCCTGATTTCAAATTTTTAACATTTTGAGTATTGTATTGAGCGTTACATTTGCAATCACGGATGTTTTAGGAATGATTTTTACAAAAAGAATAGCCAACAAAGCACTATATATTTTTTCTCTTAAATTTTTTTTTTTTTTTTTAATAATCGTTAATTGAAAATAAGAGTAATGACCATATTTTTTGAATTTTGACCTGAGATCCCACGGAAAAGTTAAAGGTTAGAATTTTTAAAAATAATTCTTCTCGAAATTTATACGTGATTGAATAGCACAGCAACTCTTCTTTTAAGTAAAACTTATTTTATCAAAACCGACCGACAATTTTTATGCCAATACCAGGATTTATAAGAAAATTATGGTATAAAAACCTATTTCTTTTAAATAAAACTTATTTTATCAAAACCGACCGACAATTTTTATGCCAATACCAGGATTTATAAGAAAATTATGGTATTAAAACCTATTTATTAGAGTAGTATTTGTATGGGATCTATGGTTGAATGTAGACCGATTTATTATTTTATGGTATAGGGTATCCTATGGTCGCGCCTGACCGACTATAATTTCTTACTTGTTTTTATAGTTTTTGTATACATATAATTACCAAATCATATTTCACACCTTGTAACTATATAAGAGACAAATCTGTCGCGTGCGCTATGTCACGAACGATATTACATTTTGTTCATTATAAAACCATCCTAAAAAAAAATTTTCTTTTCAATAACAGATTATAAAAGAAAACTTTTTTTCATTTATAGTACCCGCCATAATGATAAAAACGGTTTCCAGTTACTACTACTTGTGGAAAATCTCTGTCGCTATGAAGGCATACAAATGTCACGTACGATGATATGGAAATGCCCATATGCTAAAAACGGCAATATTTATATAAAAAACAAAAAGTGCTGCATTTTGGGGCTTAGGAAACGAAAAAATTGGCAGTTCTAGAAAGTTCATTGATATAATGTTCACACTGGGACGTGACTGGTAAAAATGTTCTTTTTTTTTGTATTGGGTTTGTATTGGTTTAATGTAACATGTATGGGAATAAGAAAATAAGGCGTGTCATAAAAGTGAGTATTTTCAAAAGCTTAACGTACAACAGTTTAGAAGGGCTTTCTTGCCACGGGCAAAAAATTGGGCATTCGGGTTGAAGCATCTGAGATAGCATAAGTAGTGCCTGAATTTTATGTCAGCTTAAAAAGTCACCAAAGGCAAAACATTAAGCCATAGAAGCGCCATGAATAACGATATGCAAAATGTTATGATCGGACAACAAATGGCGACGCAGTGAACAAAAAACTAAATGGGCGGTATCCAGAAAAAATATTTTATATATCTGAAATTTTTTTTCAGTAATCTTTAATCCTAGAGGATAAATGGTCCAACGTCATTTTTAGAACAACCGTAATGCATATGAATAAAAAATTATTTGCTTTAAATTTTTTTCGAAAACATTTTCTTTTTACTAAATAATTTATCGTTATTTAAAAAAATATATAAATATCGATAATCATGGTCTTCCCTAAATTAATCTTTGGTTTACCATAATTCAACCCACTGTGCACCGGGCTGAAGGTCTAAGTTACTATTGCTCGGTTAATTAAATTAGAATATAATTTCTAATTGTTTTTGTAAACCAATGTAAAGAATAAGAAACAAATAAATAATAAATTGTTATTTTTAGCAGGTACTAACTTTGTAAACAACAACTTAACTAAAACTGAACTAACACTAATCTCGAACTGAACTAGAAGTGGACTAAAACTGATCTCCAACCAAATTAGAACTGAAATAAAACTTAATTAAAATTGAGAAATCATACCGTACTCGAGCTTTGGTTGGGTATTAAAAATTTATTTAAATGATCATGATTTTTAATAAAACAAAATTCCATTTCAAAAAACACGATTTAACAACAACAAAAATGTCTCCTCTTTTAAATTGAATACGAGTATGACCTACAACAATTCCTTAAAATATAAAAATCAATGCCATGGTCAAGAGTTCTATGCATTCAAAACATTTTTATTGTTATTGTTTCTTTGCTAAAGATCTCATAAAACATGTCCCAAAAATCAATTTATGAATAAATTATTTTCGAAACATTTATTAAATTTTATGTTAAATGTTAAAAAAAAAGTGTTACAGAAAATCATTATTCTTCGCTTGTATTTGCATTTATTTATTGTATTTTGGCTTTGCTGTGTATTAGAATAAATAAATGAATACAATTATGAAATGCTTCTAGAATATTTAATTATAAATGAAAAGTTAAAAGCCAAAACACAAACACACGCACATACACATACACACACACGCACACAAGAAATATTACAAATCAACAACTCCCACATACAAACTTGTGAATACACAGAACATGTCACTTGCAGTGTTATTGTTAAAAAAAACAACTAAAAATGTTTCAACTTTTTTTAATTTAAAATGTAAACGAAATTAAAGCCAAGTTTATACTTTATTTTTATTTTATTTTAAACAACAGACAAGTGTGACCTTCACCAGGAAGACGTGCCTGGCTAAAAACATAAAACATTTTAAACAGCTGATCTTTTTGTTTTTAATTCAAAACTTAAATTTAGTATAAAAACCAAAAGTGTTAAACAAATCGCTATCAGTTCAATTCACTTCTGTTAATTAAACAAAAACCAATCAAAATGTTCAAATTCGTAAGTTTGTCGGAAAATGTGTATAATTTTCTGCAAGGATTTAATCATAAATTTGATTTTTTTTTTCCTTAGTTCGCTTTATGCTTGTTTGCTGTTATTGCCTTGGCTGCTGCTAAACCCGGTATCGTTGCTCCCTTGGCTTATTCTGCTCCCTATGCTGCTCCTTACACTGCCGCCTACACCGCTGCCTACAGTACTCCTTATGCTGCTGCATATTCTTATCCTTATGCCTCTTCTTATGTAGCTTCTCCTTATGCCGCCTACTCTGCCTATCCTTATGCTGCTTCTTATGTTTTGCGCAAATAGATTTCGTGGCCATGGAATTGTTAAATGTGTTAAAGTTATTTGTTGAATTTGAAAACTAAAAAAAAAGAAAAAAAAAAAATAAAATAATTTTACTTTAGGAAGTATCAAAAATCGAAAAATTAATGAATTTTATTTAAGAGTTTATAATAACTTCTATGGACGGGTTTCTGAGATGTGGATTAAGTTTTAACTTAGTTTAACGTACTCTGAAACTCGGATTTTTCCGACGAAATGTGACTTTTTTTTATTTCATTAAAGACCAACATTTTAAGCAAGTCTAAGCTGTTCTGTCAAAATTTTGTATACAAACTTGGTAAGAGCGGCACAAATCTGTTTTCAGTTTAACTAAACCACCTAGTGTAACTGAGATCTCAAAACCCCAGCCTTTTATGCCCGTAATTCTTACAAAACAATATCTGCTCTCGTCTTCGTACCCAACAGTTTTCTTTACTTATTTCAACGTTTATTTGTCCAACGTGTTTTTACCTCAAGTTTTCTTTTAAAATTGGCAGGATTTACACCATAGATTTCTTTACACAGTAAAATTTCTATTTGTAGAACTTAGGGGCATTAAAGGGTTTAATTTTAGATAACTTCTTCCTTTAAAAATATCCATTTGAAATATACTAAAATAAAAATTACTGACATGTCTTACTTAAATTCTCTTCTTCTCATCTTCTTTAGCTCCCAGTGGGGCATAGGGCCTCAACGTAACTTCGCCATTCTGCTCTATCTCAAGCGGTGATTTAAAAAATTGTATCAATTTTTTTCATATAATCTTCAAAAGTACGTCTCAATTAGGGCTTTTAATCGGGACAAGTTTTTCTGAATCCCGGGATGCGGGATTGAAGAAAATTTTTCGGGATCCCGGGATTTTTGGAATATTTTATATCCGGGGATTCACAGGATTTTTAAAATTTTTTCGGGTTTATTTTTAAATTATTTTTTTTATACCCAATATATAAAACACTTTAAACTGTTTGAAAAATTATAATAAAAACAAACTTAAATTATTAATTGATCACAATTTATAAAGATTATGTATTAGTAAACGTAACAAAAAACATAAAAATCTTATTTTTTCCAATTTTTGATTAATGATATTAAAAATTACCCCGTTTCCAATTGTATTTTAAAATTTCCAAATGTATTTTAAAATTTTTCAAATGAATTTAAAAATTGCCCAAAGTTAGGAAGAACATGTAAATCAATTAAAATAGATAATCATTCATTCTAAAAGCAAATTTCGATCTACCAAGGTAAAATACCATTTGCTTTAAAGATTGATGTTTGACTATTGACGTCGTCCGGCTTCAATGGCCGTGTGAGTAAAACGGGAAACCCCACTGAAGAGATTCTGTGGTTACAATAGAAAAAAGTCTGGGCCTGTCAGTGAAAGCCTGGGTTCAAATGTCAGCTCAGTCAAGAATGAAAAATTATCAATAAAATTAATTTCATGTTAACGTTCGCATAGTAAATAACATTTAAAACAAAAACAAAATTTCAAAAATTGTTTTTGTTTTAAATGTAATTTTCTATGCGAACGTTAACGTTCGATATCGGCGAACGGGCAGTAAGTTCAACTAGTTCCCTAAGAATATTAATATTAATATATGTTGTATCTGCTAAACACGAACGAATTTTGTTGTTAAGATATGATGCAGTTGAAAAACATATTTCGCATTAAAAACTCGTTAATATAATTTTTTGTTAATTCATAAAAAGTTCTTATTTTAAGCTTAAAGTATGTAACAACTATTAAATGATTTTTGTCTTTTAAGCCTTTTATAAAAATTGGTATTCATAAACGTACATTTACAGCTTCTTAGCTATTATTAGGGATAGGCAAATTGAAAAAATATATCGATATATATCGCATCGATATTTTTTAAGAGTATCGATATTTATATTTTAAAAATATCGATATATCGATGTATCGAACGTATTGAACTGAAATTATTAACAAATTTAAATACTTAATATACCACTACATATTTACATATGTACAAACATATTACATGTAATTCCATTCTTACTTTTTATTGTTTCTTTTAATTTCAAATTTACAGCCTGTCCCTCAATTTCGAACGAAACTTTCATTCGCCTAACTTTTATTTAAAACCAAAACCAATTTTAAAATTAAGCTTTTAAGGTAAGTTATGCGAACGAAGTTTTCGTTTGAAATCGAGGGACCGGCAGTTAATTCTACAATAAAAAAAATTTAAAACAAAGTAAAGAATACAAAAAACATTCCAACTGTCATGAGTCTATTGCTGCTAACACGCCATAATTAAGGCGACTCTTTGCATAATTCTAGGAACCCTTTTCAGAATAATTTTTCCGCGCTTATTTTTTTTGTTGCCATCTCTTAAAAAACCGAGACAAAACCGAACTGTGTAATCTATGAAAATGTACAATGGAAAAGCGGCATTATTTTCTTAATATTAGTTAAAAAACATATGATGCAATTCTTAAAAAACAACAGTATTGTAAGCAGTTGAGCAACGGTTAAAATGTTGAATTTTATTATAAAGATATCTTAAAAATATTGAATTCGATAGTCGTAGATAAATATCGATGTATCAATACATGGGTATTTTGTATATCGGCGATATATATCGATTATAATTTTTTTAAATATCGATATTTTGATATATCGATATTTATTGCCCATCCCTAGCTATTATCGGTTTTTAGCGATTATGTGTTTAAGTATGGCAACTTCATTTACGTTTTGTTGGCTCTTTATTGCTAGTGATGCATGAAACTTCTATTCGGTTCACATGATATTCTATAAATAATATATTTTTTTATAATTAAAGACCTTAAAAATTACTCTTACAAAGTAAAAATACATATTATTTTATTTTCTGAACAAGATTTTGCCATAAGGTATTAAAAAAATGTTTGTTTGAAACTTTTGTTTTATATATACGATAAGAAAGTATTCGCTTAAAAGGTTTGTTTACTTTTTATTATCATCACTTTTATTATGATTTATTAATTTTGTTTTTTCTTATTTTTTTGAACAACAATTCGTTGTTTAAAACCTAAAAAAAAACTAATTGCAATAATTTAATAAATAATAAAAAAGAAATTCTGCATTCGCCCCTGAACATAATAATTTAAATCACATAATTTTTTTTTAAATATTTAACAATATAACTTTAAATTGGTTGTCTAAATTAAAATAAATTTAGTAAAATGTGTTTATCGTATCCATATTATTAAATAAGACATTTTTCTATTATTTTAAAACATATTACCCAAAAATAATATCATTAAATGCAAAAAATTATCAAATTGCCATTTTATTTTTCGTTTAAAGAAGGGTAAATCCAACAATAAATTTTCATACTATATGAATGGTTTATCAAAGGTTTAATAGACTATTTTTCGTTTATGAATACAACTTTAGCACTTTTTGCTTATAAACGGTTAATTAATCATAAATAAATTTTTATGAATAAGGCTGTTAAAATTAAAATTTAAGCGTACAAAAAATTATTGTTTAAAATGTGAAAAAATAAAAAATATAAATAAAATCGGGATCCCGAAAATCCCGGGATTAAAAATCAGAAATCCCTGGAATCGGGAATCGCCTAATGACGAAAATCACGGGATTTCCGGGATCGGAATTTCCCGATTGGAAGCCCTAGTCTCCATATATGTTTGGCCTTGCTCGTGTTCTCCTAGCTTGGGAGTTCTATTCTAGAACTTGCCCGTATATTTCTGCTAGTGATTTCCGTAGGGTATGCCCAATATAATTCCATCTTTTTAATTTCGTTTTCTACTGCAAGTTGGCAGCATTTCTTAAGAAGTAATTTGCTGGATATGGTATTTGGCCACCGGATGTTTTTAAGGCAAATGTTTACAAAAATTAGAACATTCTTTTCAAGTGCTTTCGACTTTAGCCAGTAGCTCGTTTCTGTATTTCTCGCATTGAAAAATTTCTCACATTAAGGGTGAAACAAAAAATTCCATCGTTTCTCGATTTGTGAGAAAAAAGTGTTTCTGTATTTGAATGCGAGAACAGACAACACAGATTCTGTTTTAACTGGAATACTTCCAGTAATTAAGTGTCAAATGCTAGCGAAACGTCAAAAAAAGAAAAAGATATAATAAAAATTGGGCTGCCAGATTTTATGATATATCGTCATTTTGACGATTTTTTTGTTCCGAAATTGGCAAAGTGCCGATTGGCTGATTTTTTTAGTGACGATATTATTCAGTCTTCGAAATAAAATAATTTTAAATAGTTTAATATGTTTGTATATTCGGCAGCACAGAAAAACGATATCTTTAAAAACAAGGCAGCTTAAAAAATTTAGCGGCAAAATCAAAATTTCGAAGGAAAACTGTTTAATTTTTATTTCCTTAGATTATTTAATACATTTGTTTATGTGATCAAAACAAAACATTTTTCATATAAAAATTATTGCCTTTTTTGCCAAAAGTGTTAGTTTTAGTTCAATATGACATTTTGTCTCGCTTTAAAGTGATTTTTTTTAGGAAAAAAACAATCTCAAATTTTAAATTGTTATCGGATTAAATAAAAATTAAAATAAATAATTTTACTTAAGTAGACCTCAAGCTTAAGTATGTATGTATGTATAAAATATGTATTTTACCCATGAACTTTAAATCTTGAAATTTTTTTTTGGATTATGTTTTAATAAAAATCGAACAAAATTTTTCAAAATTAATTTTTAATTGTCCGATTTTTTAAAACAAAATAGGCTATTTTTTATTTTTTCTTAGGAAATTAACGATTTTTTCACAAATTTATCTGACAGCCCTGCATAAAACGAAAACAAAGAAGGGCTTAAAAAATTAAAATAAAAAAGTATAACAATTCGCACTTAATCAACAAGAGGGTATTAACTCAAAATTTAAACATTTTCAGTAGAAGCAAAACAATTTTTAATTTAACATTGAAGGCATATGGAAATGAATTTTAAAACCAACCGTTTCATTACCAAAAAGTATACAAAATAGCAAGATATTTTTACAGCGGGCAGATATGAATATAGCGTGTAGATACATAATTTGTTCTCCATTTTTTGAAATTTTGTTTTCTCGCATCAATTTCAAATATGACTTATTTTGACAGTTCTTGTGAGAAACTTTTGGCAAAATATTGATACAGAAACACTTTTTCTCACATCCTTCCAATAATTGCTGGAAAATTATTTAAATGACAGATAGTTCTCGCAAAGTAAAGATACAGAAACACTTATGTGAGAAAAACCATTTTTTGTTTCATATTGCACTGTTTTGGTCATAATTCACTTGTTTCATGCGGGAAATACAGAAACGGGGTACAGGTCTCACATCCGTTTAAAGCAGGGATGTGAAATGTAGTTTACAATTTTGTACCAACTTTCAAAAAAAAACTGTACTTTTTGGAACTTCACGGTACCATTTTTTTTTTAATTTATTAACTGCCTGTTTGAAGAACGCGAGCGCAAAAGTGAATCGCTGAATTTACATTGAAAATAAAACCAAATTTTTAAATTCAATTGTACACAACAATATAAAACTTCCCATTACCATACATTATATGTATGTATGAATAAAATAAGGTACATAAAAGTCCTAAGCTTCGTACAGACGTTCAGTTGCATTAAAATTTACTAAAAATTTGTTGCAACGGTGTGAACATTGTAAGCTCATTTATATTTGGCAGACATGTAAAATTAATGCATCTGGCACCATTGTCAGAAAAATATTTCTATTGGCAACGCCTGCTTACAATTTTGTAAGATCTGACCACAATCTGTACGAAGCTTAATAAATATATGAGATCAAAATCAGGCACTTATTTGTTTAGTTAATAAACTATTTGAAATTTTTACATCATAGCAGCATGAATATGTCGATCTGAACCAATCCTTTGTTTGTATCAGACTCGATAATGTTGGCACATGAAGTCTGTTTCTTTTCCTAAGTTTATATATTTTGTAAAGACTTTCCACATTTGCAGACGAATATGGAATGTATAAAGGATGAACTATGACAAATTTTTAAATTGTACCAAATGTGTCAAGGTAGTACCACGGTACTTTAGAAAGTCAAAATGTACCAAAAAAAAGTACATTGCGTCCGTGATACCCGGCAGTCCGTTCGGTTCCCCCAGGCCCGATTGGCCACGCGCAGAATCCATTCCCTGATCCTTCCAAAATAGAAGCTTATTGGAGGCCTAACCGCCTCCATACAGTTAGGATCCTCAATCTCTGAGCCCTGTCTCGATAACTCATCAGCAACCTCATTGCCATTTACGTTGCAGTGACCCGGCACCCAGCACAATATCAACACATACGCTCCTAAGGCTTCCTCCAGCGCCCTCCTACAACCATTAACTAGCCTGGAGTTCACAAAACAGCCCCTTACTGCCGTCTAGCTGTCCACGTATATAGTGAACTCCGAGCCCCTATCAATGTTGTCCCTCATTAGTTCCACGGCCCTCAAGACCCCCAGAATCTCCGCCTGAAAAACACTGCAGTCGTCAGCAAGCATGTATGACATTTCAGTTATAAGTTAGTTCAAGTTTAGTTCTAACTTAGTTATCTGGTTCATTTAAAATTTTGTTTGGGTTTAGCATTTTTTCAGTTTTAGTTCAGTTCTATATCAATATAATTTTAGTTCTAGTTCCTTTCTATTTAATTTCTAGTTTCGTTCTTTTTCAGTTCTAGTTCAGTTTTCGTACAGATTTCGTTCCGTTTTATTTCAGTTCAAGTTCGGTTCTTCTATATTTCTTGTTTAATTCTTGTTCTAGTTCAGTTTAAATTGAGTTCTAGTTTGAAAGCCTTCAAAAGTGATCGGGAATTTCATGTAATTCAAAAGTCTTAATTTGGCTTCTTATTCGATTTTTTCAAATAAAAGATTCTGGTAGAGTTAATAAATTTAATTATTTTTTTTGTACATCACTCAATTATGTTAAAATTAAACAAAATCAATTCAATTAAATTCACAAAACAATAACCATTTAACAATTATATTTCTAAATATATCTACTTGCGCAACAAGTAAGGATAAGAGGAGTAGGAAGCAGCGTAAGGAGATGCTACGTAAGGAGATGCTACGTAAGGAGAAGCATAAGGGTAAGCAGAGTAGGCACTAGCATAAGGAGCAGTGTAAGCAGCAGTGTAAGCGGTCGTGTAAGGGGAATCAGCTACTACAGGAGCAGAGTAGGCCAAGGGAGTAACAATACCGGGCTTAGCGGCAGCCATTGAAACTACAGCGTATAAGCACAAAGCGAACTGAAATTTAAAAAAACATGTTATTATATATTAAATTTAATAAGAGCAGAATATTTCATAATACTTACGAATTTGAACATTTTGCTTAAGATTTATTTTAATTGTATTACAGAACTAATTGAACTGGTATTATTTTATAACAAATTTTTAGTTTTTATACTAAATCGTCTATAACAAGTGATTTGTTTTAAAACATACAAATTTGCATATTTTAGCCAAGCACGTCTTTTTACATAAGGTCGTCTGACAGTGAGTTGACTGTTGTTTTGTTTTCGAAGGGAGTGAGCATTTAGTGTGTCATGTTTTGCTCTGTATTTTCTTTGTTTCGATATTTTGTTGTTCTGTAGACAGACATTTGGTTTCCTCTTTGGTTTTGTCTTAAAAATTTTGTTAATATTTCAAGGGTCTTATGGTAATTTACAATTTATGTGTTTATTATATTTTACTTTTGGCTTTTAAAATAGCTTAGAATGTATTCAATTTAAATTATACTTTTTCAAAACAACAACAACTTTTGTGGCTACTAATATCCTGCATAGGAGAATAATGTATCGTCTTCCTTAAGCCGGAACATTTTTGGAATATAACGAGCGGGGCATTTATGTGTAATAAAATGGCAAAAATTTATTGGTTTTACATATTACAAAATAAACATTTGTTACACCGTGCAACACATAAAATGCAAACTCCTTGTCGTGTAAAATTTCTCGAATTTCTTGTCGAGACTAAGAAAACTCTATTTGGGTTTCGCTAGTTTAGCTTCCGTTAGGATTTTATGGCCTCATGAACATTTTGGCTCAAACTTTATTTTTTCGAAGAACATGCAATTTTTTTTGGAAACCGGTGGAATTTTTGTTTTCTTTTCTTCGGGACAATTACAACTATAGACTAGGAGAAAAAAGTGTGGAACAAACTGACCCGAAAAAGCTGCATCTAATCTCTTAAAATTGCTGAAATGATGAAAAATGCTTATGTTTTATATCTTTTTTCACCATTTTCGGTCCATGGCTACCAAACCGTGCAAAATTCAGTTAAATGGCCTTCAAAAAAAATATTCCTTATAATATAATTCATAATTCTTTACAACATTATAACACTGGAGAATGCTTTTTTTAGATTTCGCCAGCTGTATTTTACATCACCAAAACAATGTTACAAAAACAAGTGAGGCCAGACCGCGCATCGGTTCCAAATAGAGTACAATATCGAAAATTCCTCTGTTAATACCACACAGAAAAATTCACCAATCAAAGCATTAATCAAAAAGAAAAATCAGTTTTAATTACATATTTAATCAAGTAAATTAAACGTTTAATAAAGTGAACTAATCGTTTAATCAAGTTAATTAAGCCTTTAATTGATACTATTAAAATGTTAACTGGTGCAAATTTTGTTGAAAATACTACTTGGTTATAAATACTTGTTTCTTTATATTACAAACCTAATCTTAGTATGCTTTGAATTTGTATAATTATTTTTAGTCATAGTAACCTTTGCTTTATACATATAAAATATTTTTGCTGTATATTTAAATCATTCCCTAATAAACTTTAAATCGTTAAGAAGTAATACGGGTTTTATTTAACAATATTTCTTACATTTGGTTATGGGCCCAGACGTCTAGCCATTTTTTAATTTTAAAAGAATATTGTATTTTGAGCTAAATATGACATCGCCGTTCTTGCAAATCGAGAAGCTAGATGAAGGGAATTACGATTCCTGGCATGTGCATATGAAAAGCGTCCTCATCCACAATGGGTTGTGGAAGTACGCAAATGGTCAATTGAACTGCGAGCCTAATTGGACTGCGCAACAGAAATCCGACTGGGAAGGGAATGACGAAAAAGCGCTTGCCACTATTGTTTTGAGCATCAAAGGGAGTCAACTTAATTACATTAAGAAATGTACGAAATCTGCAGAAGCTTGGAACAAATTAGAGGAAGTACACAAGCCCAGGGGGCCAATACAAAAAGTTATGCTGTATAAGCGTTTGATGCATCTGAAAATGGATGACAACGAGGGTATGAGCCAGTATTTAAATAAATTCGAGGAAATTATAGAAAAACTAGCAGATAGCGGTATTCAGCTTCAAGATGTGTTGGTTGTCATAACATTATTATCAAGTTTGCCGAAATGTTATGAAGCATTTATAATTGCTATGGAGACTCGAGATAATTTGCCGACATTTCAAATTTTGAAATTGAAATTGCTGGAAGAAGGTGAACGTCGAGCTAGTGTACAACAAGAAGCTGAAGGTGGTGGTTATCAGCAAGCATATGCAGCACGTTCTAATAAGAAACCTAAGAGTTTGAACACAAAGGTAGCAAAAGACAATAGGGTAATAACTGGGAAGTGTTTCATATGTGGTCGTAAAGGTCATTACGCAAGAGATTGTCGGGAAAAGAAAGCAGTGGAACAGAAAACATGTGCATTAGTTGCAGCAGCGAAAGGTTTTAAACAAGATTTGTGGTATGTTGATAGTGGTGCCACATCTCACATGTGCAACAATAGGAAGTTATTTGACACTCTAGTCAAATGTGATGAAAAAATTTATCTTGCAGCTGATAAAAGTATAACCGCGACTGGTAAAGGTAAAGTTATATTAAAGGCGGAATGCGAAATATACCTGGAAAATGTCCTTTTTGCACCGGAATTGCAAGGAAATTTTATTTCGATCAGTAGGGCTGTTGAGATTGGGTGCACAGCAACATTTAATTCTGATGGAGTTCAAATTAAGGACAGTACAGGTGATGTTGTTATATATGCTTACAAAGAGGACAATTTGTTTATTTTACATCAAGAATCCAAAGAGCGTATTTTCGCAGCAAGTAGTGGCGACATGCTTTGGCATTGCCGGTTTGGTCATTTAAATTTCAATGACTTAGGGATAATTAGTAAAAAAGGTCTTGCAAATGGCATAAAAATTTCGAATCAATCGGAAAATCACAGGTGCAAAACGTGTATGGTAAGCAAGATTCATGTTGCACCATTTCCTAAAGCAAGTGAACATCGTTCTGAAAATGTGTTGGAGCTAATACATTCGGATGTATGTGGTCCAATAAATGTACCGTCTGTGGGTGGATCCAGATATTTTGTTACCTTTATTGACGATAAGACGAGAAGAGTATTTGTATTCTTCATGAAGTCAAAGAATGAGGTATTTGAAAAATTTAAGATTTTCAAGCAGCAAGTTGAACGCCAAACAGGAAAAAGGATTAAAATATTCAGAAGTGATAACGGACGTGAGTACATTAATAAAGTTTTTGATTCTTATCTACAGGAGCACGGTATTTTGAGGCAGTTAACCGTAGTATACACACCTCAACAAAATGGTGTTGCGGAACGTGCAAACCGAACGTTGGTGGAGATGTCGCGGTCCATGTTAGTACATGCGAAACTGAACAAAAATCTGTGGGCAGAAGCTGTTGCCACAGCAGTCTATTTGCGAAATCGTTCGCCTACAAAAGCTTTGTTGGATAAAACTCCGTATGAAGCTTGGTACGGATATAAGCCGAAAGTAAGCCATTTGAAGATATTTGGTTCGTGTGCAATAGCCTTAAATAAACGTCAAAAATCTAAGTTTGATGCAAAGGGAAAACAACATATTATGGTGGGATATTCTCAAGTTGCAAAGGCATACAGGTTGTATGACAAAGAAACACAAAAAGTAATTGAAAGACGTGACGTGAGTTTTGATGAGAATTCGTTTGAGTGTGTTGGTAGTGAAAAGAGTCAAGAGAGCAAAGTGGATGATTATATGATATTTCCCACTGATGGGATTCGAGCAAGTTCTCAGTCGTCTCATAATGAAGTAGATGCCTCAGTTGTACAAGTGACTGACGATCAAGAAGATGGTTTTAATACTGCTAATGAAGGGGACAGTGATGAAGTTGTAGAAAATAATGACGACACAATGCTTGAAGTTCAATCAGAGGGAGATAGTTTGTTAGACGATAGTCAGGTACAGCCAAGAAGAGGAAGAGGTCGTCCCAAATTAATTCGAGATGGCAGACCTGGTAGACCTAAAAAAAAAAAAAAAAACAATATAATGTAATAAATGGTTTATTCACAAAAGAAACGTTCGTGCCCCAAAATCCGGAAGAAGCAATTTGTTGTAACAAATCGTCAGAGTGGAAGAATGCTATGCAAACGGAATTTAATGTTTTGATGAGAAATAAAACATGGGACTTGGTCGATTTGCCAGCTGGAAAAAGACCTATTGGATGCAAATGGGTATATGCCATAAAACAAACAAAAGATGGGCATGTTGAGCGATACAAAGCAAGACTCGTGGCCAAAGGATTTGATTACCACGAAACGTTTTCTCCTGTTATAAGGTATGCAAATATTAGACTATTATTCGCTATAGCTGTTAAAAAAGGTATGTACTTACATCAAATTGATATTGTAAGCGCATATTTAAATGGGAATCTCAACGAGGAGGTGTATATGCAGCAGCCAAAAATGTTCGTTGATAAGGATAATCCTAATAAGGTTTTGCGATTGCGAAAGTCTCTTTATGGCCTTAAGCAATCTGGCCGAGAGTGGAATGCTAAATTGGACCTGTCTCTAAAAAAAATTGGTTTCACCAACTGTGATAATGAACCATGCTTATACAAAATGTTGGCTGAAAATGAGTTAGTTATATTAGCAGTGTACGTGGATGATATTCTTATCGGATGCAGAAATAAGTCAGTTATTCAACGAATCAAATTCGAGCTATCAACGGAGTTTGATGTCAGCGATAAGGGCGCAGTTCAGCATTTCCTTGGAATGGAAATAAATAGAGATGGTGAAACGGGCGATTTAACTGTAAGTAATGCCCAGTATATAAAAACTTTGTTGCACAAGTATGATATGGAGCAATGTAAGAAAGTATCAGTTCCCCTAGACCCTGGTTTTCAAGTAGTTTGTGAGGGCAATTGCAAAAAAGTAGACCTTAAAACATATCAAACAATTATGGGAGAACTTATGTATTTAGCTATCACAACTCGTCCTGATATCTTGCATTCAGTGGCAAAGTTATCACAGAGAAACACAGATCCGCATATTGAACATATCAAAGCCGCCAAAAATATTTTGAAATATTTATCGGGTACGAAAGAACTGAAGCTTCATTACAAATGTAATGATGGCGAATTAACTGGATATGCAGATGCAGATTGGGGCGGAAATGCTCTGGACAGAAAATCATACTCAGGTTTTACGTTTTACTATTGCAGTTGTTTGGTTTCTTGGGAGTCCAAAAAACAGAATGTCGTTGCATTAAGTAGCACAGAGGCGGAATACATTTCGATGTCCAATGCTGCAAAGGAAGCCATTTATTTAAAAAGATTGTTACTTGAACTTGAGTGCGTTGAAGATGTTCCTGTGACATTAAATGTGGATAATCAAGGTGCTTTAAAAATAGCTTCGAATGCTGTATTTCACAACAGGAGTAAGCACATCGATATTAAGTATCATCACATAAGAAATGCAATTAACATGAAGCAAATTAAACTTAAATATCTTGGCACGGAATATATGATAGCGGATATTTTTACGAAAAATCTTTCTAGGATTAAACACATGAAATTTGTTGAACTTATGAATATGAATTAACTTTTAGTGTAAATTTAGTATCTAGTATTAGGTTTGAGAAGGAGTGTTGAAAATACTACTTGGTTATAAATACTTGTTTCTTTATATTACAAACCTAATCTTAGTATGCTTTGAATTTGTATAATTATTTTTAGTCATAGTAACCTTTGCTTTATACATATAAAATATTTTTGCTGTATATTTAAATCATTCCCTAATAAACTTTAAATCGTTAAGAAGTAATACGGGTTTTATTTAACAATATTTCTTACAAATTTAATTATTTTTTTATTAAAAACGGGTGTCCGCCGTGGAGGTATACTTGGCATATGTACGGCGGCGTAAATGGTCTTGTGTAAGAAGCTCTTGGGTCAACTGAATTTTAAATGGAAACAAATGCAAATCCTTGAGCAAAATTGTAGCCAAAGTTGTTCTTTGAAGACCAAGCTCCTGAGCACGGCGTCGAATTGAGGATGATGGATTGTTTTGAACACTTTCTTTAGCAGCAGTAATGTTTTCAACCGATCTTGGACTATGTTGTGGTCCATGCTTGGGCCTATCAGGGTCTGTGTCTTCGAAATCATTCACTACACGATAAATAGATAAATTTGAAGATATAAGCAAAAATTTGCGCCGGTTTTTGACTTGCATTACAAAACTGCATAAGTTTGCGAATCGAGCAAGACTTTTTGTATTAAACCTTTTTTAATACACTTTGGACTTATAAAGATTTATTTTCCAAGTTATCAAATTTAAAAATCTTTGCTCGTTTTTGGTACATATGGAAAATTCCAGCGAAAGGTCTACTTTTTGTAATGTAACGCCAGAAAGCAAATAAGCTTGTATTTCAGGACCATGTTGTTCAAAAATTATCCCTTTTGTAACTTAATGTAGAGCTAGTTGCGCTTTACAAAACATATAAAAAATTAAATTATACGTAGACAATTTTTGATAAACGATTTAAATTACTTCTGGCGTTACGTTACAAAAAGGATACTTTTCGTTGAAATGTGAGAAATGAAACAAAAATGCCATAAATTGAAACAAACAGCTGTTTTTCTCACTTAACTGCGTCTGTAAAATTTTTGGCGAGTAATAGCTGTCACGTAAGGAAATTACTCGCCAATTAACAGAAAAAGTGTGTCTGTAAAGTTTTTGTGAGAAAGTTCCCGCTTTGAACTGTCAAATAAACTCACGCATAAAAACGGGGTGAGAAAAAATTTTAACACTAAAAAATAAATTTAAAATGGAAAATGTAATGAATATTAACACAAAAGCGATAAGTATTTTGTTCTTGGCCGAATTTTTCGTTGTTTAATTATTTTGCTTTTAACGTTTTTGAAAAATATTTGAATGTTTTCAAAGCTATTTTGTAATCAACAAACATTGAAGCCGCCGTCGTTGACAATTTTTCAAATTTGGTCGCCGTCAATGTTCGTTTGACTGGCGTTCAAAACATCTGCAATTTCATATCGGCTTCGAGTGGAATATTATGACATTTATAACGTAACGACGTAATCTCTTTTGATAGTTTTCGACATGAGTTACAGACACACTTTTTTCTCACATTTCGAGAAACGATGGAATATTTTGTTTCACAAGTTTTCGATGCGAGAAGTTCTCACTTAAGTTACATGGGTACAGGACTCTAATGGCATAATGGAAGATTTTATATGTTTAGAGAAATCCAGGAAAAAGACTGAGAAATAAGAAATTCTGTATTATGGATTGCTTTCGATTTCCCCAACATCAACGATAAGTCAAAGAATTTTTTACAAGTCTAAATTTATCAAAACTAAAGCAAAGAATCGCTTAGATCCTAAACATTTTTCTAAAAGATTATTTTTAAGGTCTCTTTAAACTATTGAAATAACTAATAAAATTATCAAACACTTGATTTTTTAATACTTTTTTCAATAGCCTTTTTTGACAGATCACGTGTGAGTCGTGTCATGCAGTCATATTATTTTTGTTCAGTATTGTTTGCCTTTTCTAATGGAAAGACTTTCGCCTTCCCAAGCGACATCGCTTCGCTCTAGGGTCTCTTAAAAAGTTCCAAGAAGATCCGACGTTTTCGAGGCAAATTTTGTTCAGCAATGAGGCCCATGTCTGGTTCAGTGGGTACGTAAACAAACAAAATTACGGCATTTGGGACGAAGAGCAACCTGAAGAGATTCAAAAACTGCCACTTCATCCAGAAAAAACAACGGTTTGGTGTGGTTTGTGGGCCGGTGGAATCATCGTTCTATATTTCTTTAAAAAGATGCCGGTGCGAACATAACCGTCAATGGCGACTGTTATAGTGCCATGATAACCGACTATTTGATGCCTGAAATTGAAGCTCGTGATCTCGGCGACATTTGGTTTCAGCAAGACAGCTCCAGTTCCCACACATCGCATCAATCAATGGATTTATTGAGAGAACACTTCGGTGAGCACATAATTTCACGTTTTGGGCCGGTCGATTAGCCACCAAGATCGTGTGATATCACAACGTTAGACTTTTTCCTGTGGGGATATGTAAAGTCTAAAGTTTATGCGGACAACCCCGCTTCAACCAATATTTGATAGCCATAATCTTCAAAAAATAAATGGCAAAGAATGTTCTTTCAAATGATAATAAACATTCCCCATTAAATTTGAATTTTCTGCGTGTTTTTTTTTTTCTTTAAAAAAATAGGGAACCTCGAAATAGATCACCCCATATTTATATGTATTACATTTTCATGAATTGTTATGATATTGGTGTTTGTTTTTAAAATAAACTCCAAATAATAAATAATTTATGCATTTTTATGTCTTGAAATTACTTAATTTATAAAAAAAAACTTTATTAATCGGTTAACCGATCAATAACAAAATTAACCGATTATTACTCGATTAAACCAAAACCTCAGCTAATTAATCGAGCGAATATCTGATTAAAGCAAAAGCCCGTTTAAATGAATAACCTAGTTCTATCCAGTTCTAGTTCCGTTCTAGATAAGTTCTACTTCGGAAAAACTTCAGTTTTTGTTTAGTTCTAGTTCTGTTCTAGTTTAGTTCAGTTTTAATTGAGTTGTCTTGTGTCTTTCTTATCGGCTTAGATTTCCATTAGACAAAGTATTTTAGCTTTTTTGAGTACAGGGCTACAGCTTAATAAATGAATTTAAGAAATTCCTTAAGAAAATTATAACTTATTCTAATTATTTAAATTTAAATTCGTATTCAATAGTTCTACTCTATAAGAGTAAATTTCATGTTTTTATTTTCTTGAATCGTATAAATTTCATAAACAAATTGTTTGTGTATTAAAAGCCTTTAAAAGTTTTTTTTTAGTTTCGAATCTACTTGCGCAAGACATATGAAGCAGCATATGGATAAGCGGAGTAAGCAGCACCGTAAGGAGATGCTACATAAGGAGAAGCATAAGGGTAAGCAGAGTAGGCGGCAGCATAAGGAGCAGTGTAAGCAGCAGCATAAGGAGCAGTGTAGGCGGCAGTGTAAGCGGTGGTGTAAGGGGAAGCAGCTACTACGGGAGCAGAGTAGGCCAAGGGAGCAACAATACCGGGCTTAGCGACAGCCATGGATACAACAGCTAACAAGCACAAAGCGACCTGAAATGTTATAAAAAAAAGAAGATTAATTAGTAAAAATATTCCCCTTAAAATGTTCTCTTGATGAACAATTTTCCGTTATTTCTTAAAACTTACGAATTTGAACATTTTTATTTTTTTGTTTAGTTTAGTTTTAAAGAACTTCTTGAACTGATTTTTAATTAACAATTTGTTGACTTTTTATACCAAAAAACAGTTGAAACAAATATTTGTAAAATTTATTGATTTGCATATTTTGAATGCAAAGCTAAAGCTTTTTGTTTGGTAGTCATTAAGTAATGTCTTTTTCATGTTGAAGGTCAGTAGTACAAGTAATTAATTTGGCAGACATAAATAGTACGTGTCTGCGTAGGTTTTATGTTATCAGTTTTAAAAAGTATTTTTGTCAGGCTTTAAATATTTTTTTTTTTTTATTAAAAAAATAAAACGTTTAAATAGATTCTTTTTTAACTTTATATTAAATTGATTTTTTTTTTTAATTTTTAAACAAATTTGACCTTTATGACAGTACATTTGAACGAAAGTTTAATTAAGTTTTGAAATTAAATTTCCCTACAATTTTGTGATTTTTATTAAATGACTTTAATTGGAAATTGTTTATACAAAATACTTTTGTTTACATAAAATGCAAAAAATTCCAAAAACTAAAATATTTTATGTGACTCACAAAATTTTGGACTCATTAAATGTCACGAAAAAGCCAAAAAAACTTAAAAAATCGGAAACAATTTTTTAAGTTTTATGTGTTTTAACTACTGAAGAATTTAAATTCCAGATACCATCTATAACACACACAAGAAATTTGGCTGCTATTAACTACAGCCAATAACCTTCCCCTAACAAAAAAAAAAAAAAAAAAAAAAAAAAAAAAAAAAAAAAAAAAAAAAAAAACTGAAGCTTTTGGCCAAAATATGTAAATTTTTTCAATTTTACACAAAATATTTCTTTTAACATTTTTGAACTATAAAAGTCAAGAAATATTATCAGTAAATTATCAGTTCAATAATCTCTGTAGAACTTAACAGAACAAAAATACATCAAAATGTTTAAATTCGTAAGATTTAAAAAAGATTTTTTAAACAACATAAACAATTTATAAAAAAAAATTTCCATTTATAGTTCGCTTTGAGCTTATTCGCCGTTATTGCCTTGGCTGTCGCTGAGCCTGGTGTAGTTGCTCCCTTGGCTTACTCTGCTCCCTTCGCTGCTCCTTTCACTGCCGCCTACACCGCTGCTTACTCTGCTCCTTATGCTGCTGCCTACTCTGCTTACCCTTATGCTTCTCCTTATGTAGCAGCTCCTTACACTGCTGCTTATTCCGCTTATCCTTATGCTGCTTCTTATATCTTGCGCAAGTAGTTCCAAAACCAAAGAACATTTAATCGCTGCTAAAAGATACAAGAATTTTTTTATGGAATTTATATGACTGATGGAAATAAAAATATTAAAAAAATATAAGATTTACTCTTAAAGAGTAAAATTATTTTACAACAAAAATTGAGTTTGTTTCAACCAAAAACGTTATCAGAACTTTAGCTGGATTTTCATTATGATTTTTATTTTGGCCGGTCACGATTTTTTTAGGCAAAAAATGCGTACCTGTAGCTTATCTGGGTGCACAGAAAAAAATAAAAATTGATTTCAATTAAAAAATTTGTGATATTATTTAAAAAATTAATTAAATTTGCCAATTATTTGCGTTGTCAAACAAAGTGTTCAAACAGAACTGGGTCTAGAATACACAGAAAAAATTAAAAACCAACTTCAATAAATATATTAGTTAGAAATTTGTACTATTACTACTGATATACTGATTTTCAACCTGCAACAAATTGATCAGATCAATTAAAATTTTTGAAAGATCGAGTTTTTCTTGCTGTTGAGTTTCATTCAACAAGTTCAATTGAAATGTGACTACCAGCAAAAGGTGCTATATATAACGTAAACACAAATCAAAATATTTTTTTCAATAAACACATTTAATTGAAACAATTAAAAAATTGTTTGAAACTTTAATACCACATAAAATATTTTGAAGTTTGTGTGTATGTTTTCAGAATTGCAAATATATACACAAATATTATAATTTTTATTTTCAATTAGGTCAAATTAAAATTTTTTTAAACAGCATTACTGGATTTAATTGAAAAAAATTTTGGTGAAAATTTTTTCTGTGTATTGTTTGCTAAAAACCGTAAAAATGTAAAACCTTGACTTCGGTTTTTAAATGATTACGACCGTTCGGTTTCATTTCGGTTTTATTTTCAAACCTTGCATATTTTTGTGTTTAGCTGGTGCTCTGATAATTTGAAATGTTTCCAAGCTCCAGATTTTAGTTCAAACATTTCTGAAATAAAATTGCTATACTAAAATAAGTAAAAAAAGGTTTAATAAGTCGATAGTCTAAGAACGATTTCCAAATCATTAAATTTGCGTTAAAATGACATGGACTTGTTTTTGCATATTGTTGCAACTTTTGGTGAAAATGCATATTTTGGTTTTCAATGCATATTAAGATTTCGTCAAAAGATCGTTCTATTTGAAACCAACCAATGCAGCACCTTAAAGGCTGTCAATGGGTTTAAAGTCTTTTATCCAAAACAATTACAAGTTACTTGCTTGACACATGGGTTTTACCGTGTTGCAGAGTAAATTAGAAGCCAATTCGATAATACTGCAGTTTTTAATTAAATGCATTCCTTGGTTCCCCTTTCACCACAGCAGTAACAAGAAGGGGGACCTGGCTAGATACTTCAGAAATCTATTTAATAAACTTTTAGCAATTTAAGAATGTTTGAAAAAACCTTGTTGATACTGTTGATTATGGAATTAAAAAAGTAAAAGAATTATTAAATCTAAATAACACCAGAAGTCAATTGGCATTTGTATTTTCCAATTACGGATATATTGGTGCAACAATAACTTATTAGGAGTGTTTTAGATCACTTAATACTTAATTCAAAGGAATTGATACTGCTGCAAATTTTAAAATGTGGTAGAAATTAACAATGTGATAGAAGGAAGTACCCGACAAATTAAAAAAAAAAATCCAAAGCGTTTTGAAAATAAAAAAAAAATGTTTGAAAAATCAAATTCCCGGGATCCCGGGATTCCCGGTCAACATTTTGTATTTATTTATTTACTTATTTCCCCAATGAAGCTAATATTTCTTATTGGTTATTATGCTTAAAAGAATTAAAGTAAGTATCTATTATATAACAAAAACCTAAAAAATGTAAGATTCAAATTATTTTAAGACACTTAAGAGGTTATATTGATGCCAATAGAATAATAGAAATCAATATAGGTATATACATTGTCAAATTCAGAGCTCATTTGCGTAATTAGAATGAAAGTATTAGTCTTACGTTATACAAAAACTCACCATTACGAATTATGAGTTCTGAAACCATTTTACCGTTTACCAAATTTAATAATATATTTTTTACAATTGTATAACCCTTAATCAGCAGTGGTGTATGAAGGTATACTAAGTTTCATTCAATGTGATATTTTTTTAATATTCATCTAAGGTCCCATAAAGTATTTTTATTATTAGTCCTTTATTAATTCTAAGCCGATTTTACCATTTGGGTGTCAAATTGTTTCTAGATCTTCTAGGCTGTTCGGGATTGAATTACAGCAGAATCGCTTCAGTAGGAAAATAGTTATGCACCCAAATGTGGAACTACCTCCCTAAAAACTCAACTAAAACCAACATAAATTTGTGGCGAAATGCACACAAATTTTTACTTTCTACTTTTATAAGATTCAAAATCACTTGAAATACCGCATATGAAACACAATATAGGAAAACAATTTACTACGCCCTTAACCGCAAAGCTTTATAATAATGTTGTAAAATTTACACTTCAATTTGCTAGGACAAGAAATAAAATATCGTGATGAAAGGTCTTTAATTTATCATAGGCCCAATATAAAGCCCAATCTCAGAAATTAGTTTTAAAGCCTTAAACTAGAAAAATTAAATATTGTGGTGAAATTAAGTTGGATAAAACAAATAAAGACACAAGTCTGATATAAATTTACTAAAGTTTTAAAAAAAGATTTTCTTTAAAATTTCCCGGGAATCCCGCAATAAATTCCCGGGAAAGCGGGAATGGAAAACAACTGAAAATCCCGGGAATTCCCGGGACAAGAAATCCCGGGAACAAACTCTAATTGGCATGTTTCAAATATGATCCTTCAACGTCGGTTGATGCTGAGAGATAATTTTCCGTGTACAAAAGTTCTTTGTGTCTTTAAGTTTTACTTTTGTAAAAACAGTACTTATTTGTTTAAACAAATGAAAATGTTAACTAGCTATTTAAGTTTTTTAATGATATTTGAATAACAAAAGACTGAGTTTTTTTTTAATATTTTTGTTTTTAATAAAATTAAGAAAAAAAAACCATTATGTATCGAAAATTGTTTAAGTTTTTAGTTATATTTTTTATTTGTTTAGTGCATGAGAATCTCAGCCCTAGTAATTTAGAATAAACATTTTAGTTTTTCACCTTTAATGTTAATAATGCGGGCAAACGTTTGTTTAGGGATACGCGTAACAAAAAAAAAAAAAAATGCAAAACAATAACTGTATCATAAAACAAAGAAAACAAGATAGTGCACTAAAATTTAAAAAAACCATTCTTTTTCTGCGCATGTACGTCATAGTAGCAAATGAGAACAAACATGATCACACAAACACGTGTATGTGCTATGCTGAATGTTTGTTTACATTTAATTCTCTTTACTACAGTTGCGTAAAAATTACGTCAAAATGAGAGTAAAAAGTTAACGGAAATGCGCAATGCGCTATCTTGTTTTCTTTGTTTCATGTAACTGTATGATTTGTCTAAGCACCAGGGCTGTCAGATGTGGCGATTTCTCGCCAAACGTGGTCATTTTCAAACTTGTTTGGTGACCTAATATTCGATTTGGCGTCATGGCGATTTATAAAATAGTTGGCGATTTTGTTGGCTATTTTTGATGAGCCATGAATTTGTTTTGAAATTTGTTAAATTGAATAAGAAGAAATAAAATTTCGATATTTTTAATTAGGCTTAAGTTCCTCCGAATAGATTGTGTGGTTACAATCGAAACTAATCAGGGCAACCTGTCCTTGAAAGCCTGGGTTCAATTCTCAGCGCAGTCAAGAATGAAAAATTATCAATAAAATTTTAATTAATTTCATGTTTTAAAATTCCTGTCTTCATAAGAATAATTTAATGAAAATTAAATTCAATTAACTTAAGCCTAATTAAAAATATCGAAATTTGGATTAAAAGCCATTAACAGTTCAATAAAATAACCACAACACTAATTAAGAAATAATATTTTGTTTTATTTTAGTATTTCAATGTATAAAAAATGCTGAATTTCATATGTATGACCAGTATTTAAAACTAAATTATGTTGAAATGGCCGCTGAAGATAAAGAAAAATCTTTGAGAAATTTTTTTTTCACATATAAATGTGCTCTTGAAAGAATTTATAAGTAGAATTCTTTAAAAAGGAATATAATTAAATCTTATGAACATTTTTCCATTATAAAATGTGACAAATCATTACAGATAAAATTCGTTGTTGTTAAAGATATTTTAAAAATTTTTATGAATCCTAACGTACCTTTGGATGTTAATGAAACACAATGGAAAAATACCGTTTGTTAAAAGAGAATTTTAATGATGATATTCAATCGAATTTAAATCAGTTTAGGCCAACAATTTATAGCTTCAGGGATACGGCAGGTGCGTACCATTTTAAGGAACTTGCATTGGCTGTTCTTTATATGCTGGTTATTACAACTAGTAATGCCTGTGTTGAAATAATGGACTCCACTAAAATTCAACTTCGAAGTAACTAGAATGCGATATAAAGTTTTTACGAGTTAAAAGTTATATGAATGTAAATAGTACATGTTGCATTTCTTTTGTACCTTCACAATGTATTCCAAAAAAAAGACAAAAATTGAGTCTTCTCAGAGAAGTACGAGTATATAGCGTTTTAGATATATAATAGAACTGCAACTACATACAAATGTATTGTATATCCAATACTTGTTTAATACTTACCGCAAAAATTCTTTTTTCGTTGCTGTAAGTAGACTTCTATAAAATATTTCAAACATTGTACCTTTTTTGTGTTCGCTTATCATTTTTAGCTTGTTCTAAATAAAAATTGAGAGAAATATATCATGGCGATTTTTTTGAATTTTTGGCGTATTTTAGCGATACGGAACAAATTTTTTTTTTTTTTTGGAATTTATAAAAAAAATATTTTTAATTATTAATTATTAAAATTCCTGTCTTCATAAAACAAATTTAATGAAAATTAAATTTAATGAACTTAAGCCTAATTAAAAATATCGAAATTTGGATTAAAAACTATTAACAGTTCAATAAAAATAACAACAATACTAATTATTTTTAATTATTCTAAAAATACATATATTATTGTCAAAAACTAAAAAATAAAGGCTTTGGCGATTTTTGACATTGAGTTTGGCGCAAAAGTTCAAAATCAATCTGACAACCCTGCTAACCATTTTTTTTTTATTTGATGAATTTTTGAAACACCTTGCCATTGTTGCCGGCTGTTATTTATACACTTTTTTATGAGAAGTACGAGTGTTATGTACAATTTGCAACTTCTTTTAGCATAAATATATTTTTGAAGTAATAGCTGAACACCGAGTTTTTTTTGTCGGTTTTCGGTTTCGGGTTTTAGGCATAAAAACGGCGGTTTCGATTTCGGTTAAAACCGATACCGATAGTCGATACCACATTTTCCATACAATTTTACATACTCATTTAAACAATAAAGCCGTTGTGAAATAAAATCCGTTTTATTTTGAGAACGTTTTTTTCCTATGCTCTCACATATAGACACTTAGCTCCTAATCATGTTAAACCCAACGCAACGCCAAAGAATTATATTGAAAGCAAAAACAAATTCATAAATATTTTGTAATTTTGTTGTTGCTTTCTAGAGACAATTTTTAATTTTTTCTGTGACGTAAATTAGAAGAAGCCTCCGGTGGCAGGACACTGGACTGAATTATTGTTTTGGCCTCCGTTCTTGGGAAAAATGTTGCCTTTCAGGAAGATGGTCTATGCAAAGTTTCGATACTTTCAATGTTATTACAAATGGGATCAATAAGAAAAAGGGACATCAATCCAATAACGAACGTCATCATAAAATGTTGTCATATTTTATGCGTCATCTATGCTACAATGACACCAATTCGATGCCACATTTTGTGTATTATTAACATTATTTTCATGATTGAAAAGTACAATGAGAAGCAAAAGTTCCCATATTCTATTTGTTTAGATTATTTAGTTAAATACAAACAATTTCCAAAGTAGAATTATTACGAAAAGCATATCGGGCATGTTGCTGGTGTCTTATAATTGAGAGTTTTTCTGCAAACAAAGGGCGGAATACAACAAAAGAGGGAAAAACATGTGTAACGGGTACGTAAATAATAATATTCTTTTACTATGACTTAAGTCAATCCCAATGACAAGCCGTCATTAAATTAAGTAGTTTCTTCGATGTTACTGAATCATCGCACTGATGACATGTTTTATTAATCTGACTCCGATTCGTCATTTCTGTGATGCCAATGTGTCACCCTATTGAATACGTTATTTAAATTTTTAACCCGGATGACAATGCCCAAATTGTGATGTTAAAGCTGACATCACAATTATGTAAAGTGTCATGGGGTCGGTCAAAAACGAAGACGCTTGTTATAGTACTGATGTCAAAATACATCAGCATTATGACGCTGAGGTTCTTTTGTTACTCAAATGGCTGTTACCATTTTAACAACATCAGAGGAGGTTATATAGCTCCAGCTCCTAAACAAAGGGCGAGTGTTTATGCCTCTCACACTCGGAGCGGTTTGATTTGATTTGAATGAGATCCTCCATTGAATAGGACATATGGGAGGTGCTCATATAAATCTTAACATCAACTGTAGCGACTGGTCATGAGATAAGGCTGGCACGGCAGGTGCTCATGTTATGCGTTTCCACAACTTCAGCGATTGGTGCATTTGAACATAACATTTATATTTAGACATTATTCTTAAAATTTAACTGTAAGACTGATTTTGAAGTCCCACATTTGGGAGACGAGATATTTATTGTGACAGTCAATGGCGTGAATTTGTGTAGGGAAAAGATAATTTAAAGCCATGCGGAGTAGATTTTAAGAATATTTTTTTTTGCATGGGGCAACAGGCATGACTTTATGACTTTGTATTGTTTTACGGAACCGAAACTGATTTTGTTGTAGAGGAAGGATATTGAAAGGCACTTGCTTCGGACTATTCTTTTTACGTCCTTCGCCTACAAAATTTAAAATTATACCTGTCCCTCCAAGCAAGAAAGTCATATTGATAGTCCGGTCTTATTATTTAGAGATAAGAACTCTTATAAAGTGCTTTTTATCTTGTAGACTATTTCTTTTAATGTAGCGAAGTGACTTTATCTATTCAAAAAATAATTTCGAAAATTAATTTAAAAAATCTCCTTTAAATAAAAACTTGTATACAATTTCAAGTAAAAAATTTGATTTATTTTTTATCAGTCATATAAATTTCATTGAGTTCTCCTTTGCCATTTCACTGAAAATCCAGATCCTTTATCTATTTTTTAATTTTAAATCTACTTGCGCAAGACATAGGAAGCAGCATAAGGATATGCAGAGTAAGCAGCAGTGTAAGGAGCTGCTACATAAGGAGAAGCATAAGGGTAAGCTGAATAGGCAGCAGCATAAGGAGCAGTGTAAGCGGCGGTGTAGGCGGCAGTGTAAGGAGCAGCAAAGGGAGCAGAGTAAGCCAAGGGAGCAACTACACCGGGCTTAGCGGCAGCCAAGGCAATAACGGCGAATAAGCACAAAGCGAACTAAAAAGAAGAGAAACATTTTTTTTTTATTATTTTCTTATATAATTTTTTTAAATTCTTATTCAGAAAACTTACGAATTTAAACATTTTGATTTGAGTTTTACAGAACTTATTGAACTGATATGTCTTATTTCATTGATTAAGGTATTTATACTTTTGCAATTATAACTGTCAAATGTCAATTTTGTATTTATTATTTTGTGAGCCAAGCACGTCTTTAAGCTGAAGGTCGCTTGCTAAGGTGTTTACTAACTTGGCTTAAAATATATTATTTTTTTTTTTATATATTATTTTTTTTAAATTTAAAACAATTAATGTCAACTATTTCCTAGGTAAAATGTACTCAATAAATTCAGAATATTTGTTTGATTTAACTGCAAATTGAATTTAAAATATTTTAAACATCAAGTGTAGCAGAAGATTGTTTAATTCTTTTTATGCTTTTTTTTTTATTACTATTAGCCAAAAGTGTTATATAAAGTATTACCATAAAAAATAAAAAAAAATTCATCAACCTTACCAATAAAAAATACGTGACGTAACTGAAAAGTATGCAAAATTTTTATTTTAAATTCAGATCAATAAAATTAAATTAGTTCAATTTGCTTTGTATAAATACTGGCTTCAAAATTTATATTGATATCAGTTCTATTTGTTCTGTTAACAAAATATTAAAAAAAAAAACCTTAACAAAATGTTCAAATTCGTAAGTTTTTATTTTTGTGTTTGAAGAAATTCAAAAAATTTTTTTTTTAATTATTTCTAATTAAAACTTTTCGCATATTTAGTTCGCTTTGTGCTTGTTTGCTGTTGTTGCCTTGGCTGCCGCTAAGCCCGGTGTTGTTGCTCCTTTAGCTTACTCTGCCCCCTATGCTGCTCCTTACACTGCCGCCTACACTGCTGCCTATACTGCTCCTTATGCCGCTGCCTACTCTGCTTACCCTTATGCTTCTCCTTATGTAGCTGCTCCTTACACTGCTGCTTACTCCGCTTATCCTTATGCCGCTTCTTACGTTTTGCGTAAATAGATTGGAATTTTAAATGGACTTATTGTTAAAACTAAATATTGTTGAATTTAAATACGAAAAAAACCACTGAAATAAAAAAAAAAAAAATAAAAATTAAAAAGCCAATCAAATTAAAAAAAGTTGTCTTAAAATTTTTTTAAGAAGACAAAATTTATTTGAAACACCTAAAAGTTCAGAGTTAATGCTCAAAATTAAAAAAAAATTTGTTTCATTAATTCTGACGTCAACAAAAAGTGACCTTATGCTAGGAAAACAACTGGGACGAACGATGAATATCGGTCAAAACGCCGAATTTATTAGTAAAAATTCGCTGAGTAAATTCGTCGTATGAAGCACAATAACGACGAATTACTAACAGCCAGGGATTATAAATGACAAAATGGTATTTAATTCAGTAAAAAATTGCACTTTTTAGACCCTAATTGTACTAAAACCCAAAAATGTATTTTTTACTAGTTTTATTTTTCGAATAGCAAAAAATGTACCTACATACCAGTGTTACCACCGGCAAATTTCAAGACTACACTTGAGATGACGCAAAATTACTCCTGATATCAAATTAACGTTTAATTGTAAAAGAAAAACTTTCAAAAAAGACAAATTAGAAACTATTTACAGACAAATTTTTATGAGTGTTCTCTTGTCAGGTCCCATATACATATATGGACCTATTATAACAATATTTAGTCAATTCACAAGGTATCCTAACATGTCATATTGTCAAAATGTCCTAATATTTCACAATGGTTTAAAAATATTGTTGTTGGTTTGTTAACAAAAAGTGTCTTAAATAAATAGAACGTTGCTTGCTGTGTTTATTGTGCTGTCGTAATTAATCAGAAAAGTCCAGCGCTGAGCGGCTGAGCCGTACAACAATATTTTTAAACCATTGTGAAATATTAGGACATTTTGACAATATGACATGTTAGGATACCTTGTGAATTGACTAATTATGTTATGAGGTTAAGACTAATAATCACCCCTATTATGTAAGTCGTTGTCGACGTGGACATTCATTTTTATTTGTTGTCACGTCAAGTCGACGACTACATCACTTCGACGTTAATTTGTTATTTTATAAAAAAGTTGTGTTGACGTCGACAAGTTATCGAAAATCTGACAAAAAAAGTCCCATCTCCAATTTGTTTTCAATTATTTTTGTTCTTTATCATTAAAGTTAATTTGTTAAAGCTATTCATGCTATTTTCCGACATGTTGTTTTTTTAACCGATTAAGCGAATTCAAATTAATTTTAGAGTTTTTTTCCGATTATGAATTTTTCGCGAATTTTTGCCAGGTTCGTGATAAGAGCTATTTTTACTGTACGTTTTCTGATTATTTAAAGCTTTAATGATTATTATTAAATATGTCTAAGACCTTGCTATCATGCCGCTCTCAGCAAATTTTTGCAAATTTCCGCTAATTTTGCAATTTTTACCGAATTTTTGACATTCCTTATAGTTTGAGGGACTTTTAATTAATTTTATGGCTTGTTTGAAATATTAAAAATTTTCGAAAATTTTTGCTATTTTGCAAACTTTTCCAAATTTTCGCGTTTAATTTACTATTAAAATTTGTGCCCATAACTTCTTTTACATTTGCATTTTTTTTTATTTTAACGGACTTAATAACTATGTTTACATTCTACTTAAAATTTCTTTAACTTTTATTTGAGTCGTCGCAAAATTTCCTGTCGACTAAAACAGAGACAATTTCACTGGACGTCGACTTAAAAGCGCCCTAGAAAATATCAAGTGACTGTCAATAGTAATCGATTGTTGTCAATAACGACTCAGAAAATATAATCACTGTTCCGATGTCGTCGACTCATGTCGACGTCGACTTTCATAATAGGGGTGAATATAAGAATTCTTAACGCCGAATATTATAAAGTATTTTCGATTCGAATCGAATTGCATAATCATGGCCCAGGATATTTTCTTAATAGTGTGTGCTGCATGGCCTCAATCTGTTGTGCAAAGTTGACTTTCGATGATTTTTTATTTTTAAAGTCATTAAATGTGTGCAGCTTGTTTTAGTTATTTTAATTTTTTTTTGTTGTAGTGCAACTTAATATATTTCTTAAACAAAAAACTATTTTTATATTGTAAAACGAAAAAAAAAAAAAAAATGCAAAAATAGTCTTTTAATATAAATGAAAAGTTCCATCTTTTACTCAATAGTATTTGAACGTGTGTGAAAAACTTGCATTTGCATATTACTCCAGCCCCTGTTAAGAATATCAGTGTGACCAGATCTTAAAAAAAAATTACAGCTAAATCTGGCACTAGACATGGCCAAAAAATGCTAAAAATTATTTAAAAAAAATTTTTTTTTTTTTTCATTATTTATTTATTGAATCTTCATATATTAAATAGGAACTAACAATAATTAATCAAATCTTGTACTAATACTTTATTTTTGTCCTGCCAATGCTAGACGAAAATTTTTCTCTTCACGGTTTCTATTCACATATGTAGATTTTTAGCGGTCTTCTGGTCGGATGAGTCCTGCAGTATCTCTTCTCCTTAATCTAGATTGGCCGCTGTCATTTAAAATATTTCGAGCTAGTGGATTTGGGTGCGACTCAAGCCTTTTTAAATATTTTACTGCGTACTTCGTAATAATAGTTTTTACTAATGGCACATTGAGATCCTTGTGAATATTTGAGTTTTTAACATACCAGGGAGCGACTGAGATTATTCGAAGAAGTTTATTTTGGCGCCTTTGAATTTTTTCGATATTTAAAAAATGCTATAAATAATGCTAACATTTTTTAAAGATCTTAGTTAAAAA
The DNA here is from genome assembly GCA_943735925.1 of Pollenia amentaria. Taxonomy (NCBI): domain Eukaryota; kingdom Metazoa; phylum Arthropoda; class Insecta; order Diptera; family Polleniidae; genus Pollenia; species Pollenia amentaria. The sequence continues at coordinate 200,023,076 of OX031009.1, read as the reverse complement.
TTTATTACCAGTATGAAATTTTATTCGAAACTAAATAAATTTTAGTGACTTATTTTTTAACAAAATTTAAATAAATGGGTATTTGGGTAAAACCTCTTATACATAAAAATATGTAGCACATGTAGTTGAGATAAAATTTTAAGTTTAGGGGGACTGCAAACCCCTGGTACATGAAAAATTTTAACGATTTTATTTGTATACCATATAAAATTTTTTTGATCATATTATTTCTGATAGTTTAAGAAAAGTTTAAGTTTTAAAATTATTTTTTTCATTTTTCATATTTAAAATTGTCAAAAATTTCTACGCTAATACCAAAGTGAAACTTCTTTACACTTTTATATAGTAATATCAAATGGATTATAAGATTAACAATCATCAAGATGAGGGCATTTGAAATATTCCATGATATTCTATTTTTTTTTAAACAAGACAGGTAAAATGTTTCTTAACATAAGAATTATCCATTTTCATACGAAATTTCATTTTGGGTACAACTATTTTTAGCCAAAATGTATTATAATTTCTCTATTAAGTTTTTTAGTTATTCGACCTTTTTGATTATAATATATAAATTAAATAATTTTGCAAGCTCGAGGTCTGCACTTGCAGTGCAAAAATAGACCTAAAAGATAATTGTTGTGTATTTTTGTGACTTGTAATTCCTGAAGATGACATCCAAAGGATGTCGAAATATGAAAAATAAAGAATTTCAAGAATAAAACAGACCTCGAGCTTGAAAAAATTATTTAATTTATATATTATTTATTATAATTTATAAAAAAATTTAAGTAAAATCCAAAAATAAAATAATGCAAACAAAAAAAGTTAAAAGCAATTTCTAAAAACGATAAATAAAATGCCAAGTGCTAAATGAAAATTTTGCAGTTAAATAAAGATGTTTAATGCTTAATTTAGGTGCAAAATTCCAAAATGGACACGCTGAAGAATACAATTTTTATACCCACACCACAATAGTGGAGAAGGTATTATGCATTTGTGCTGATGTTTTTAAAACCTTAAAATATTGCTCCTATACCCACCACCTTTAAGTATACCGATCCACCCAGAATCACTTTATGACTCGAATTACCGATGTCCGCCCGGCTGGCTGGCTGGCTAGCGCAAAGTGCAGGTTGCAATTTTGGAGATAATTTGCTGAAATTTCATTCATAGGCTCTAATCGGAACATGGACCAAGCATTTTGAAAATGAGTGTCATCGGTCCATAATTTCACTTAGGCTCCATACAAGCTTCTCTCCGGATTAAGATTTTTATGCTTATAAAGTTTGTTATTATGTTGGTATTTCGATTAAATCTTGTCCAAAATTATTTGATTGCAAACCAAATCGTCTTACCAAATTTTTTTGGAATCGGCGCATATCTGACCATGGCTACCATACAAATACTACTTCCGAAAATAACTTTCAATGCCATAACTTCCTTATAAATGTTGGTATGAACATGAAAATTGGCGATAATAACTTTTACGATAGCAACTATGTCATGACAAAATGTTGTAGGTCCAAAATCACCATTGGGTCCCATATAAGTCCTTATCCTAAGATTTCATATAGATATCTAAATAACATTCGGCACAAAGACCTCTTATATGAATCTAAACCTCATAACATAGTTTTGTTTAGGCTGGTCCATGATGGTCCATAGGTCCCAAATAGCGAACAATAGCAAAAATTATTTTTATATACTGTGGTGAAGGGCTTGAACGACTTACTTTCTTACTTGTTAATACTTAGTAATATATTGATTTATCTGAAATTTTTATCGATTTTTAGGTGCATTTTTTTTAATATATTACTACAAAAACATTTGGCCCAATATTGAAGAAAAAAGCATAATTTTAAGGTGTTACAAAAACATTTTTGCATAATTTAAGGCCTTTTTAGTGAAAAAGGGGTCTTCAAAAAGAAAAAAAAAAAAAAAAAAAAACTTTATCTATTTTTGCTTAAAACAGTATTTCCAATATGAAAAAATTTCGCTCGACGTTTATTGCCATATATTTAATCTTTTAAGTTTCAAAAACAATTCCTGCAAGTGGGTTCAGAACCTGAGCAAGTCCGCCATAAGCATTATTAAGAACAGTTTAAAAGGGAAATTCTCCACAAAAATGCACACAGTGGACTGTATATGGATCTGTTTTGTTAGATTTTCTGCCAATAATAATAAATGCATAAAACTCCCGCCCCTAGTAATGATCTTGGTATGGAAAAGTCCTTAGAGATTTTTTAATTGATTTTTTTTATAATATAAATGAATGAATTAACATTTTTTATTTTTCGAATTTATTTTATGAGCTAAATTTCAGATATGTATAAAGGTTTTTTTAATAGTTCTATTCCTTGAATTTTTTAGGAATGACTTTATACACTACCAGGCTATTATCTTGTATCTTCCTGTTACATTTTACCTTAGCTATCCGTTGGATAGCAATGAAGTATATTCTATGTACAGAAAAATTTACAATTATTGACACCAGCGGAGTGTAATGCATTTTCTGGCCCGCTACGGCCTTCGTCAGCATTCTTTGTGTCACACTTGATAGTATTACTTTATGAATTGCATGTATTTAACTCAACTATTTTAACAAATAGAATCTGGGAATTATTTCTTTTTCATAAGCAACTTTATTATATTCAACATTTTTTATTTTTCGAATTTATTCTATGAGCTAAATTTCAGCTATGTATTTTATAAAGCTTTTTGTAATAGTTCTATTCCTTAAATTTTTTTGGGAATAGAACTTTCTGTACATACAATATACTTCATTGCTATCCAACGGATATCTAAGGTAAATTCGAAAAATTAAAAATGTTGAATATAATAAAGTAGCTTATGAAAAGAAATAATTCCCAGATTCTATATGTATGAATTAACTTTAATCTCTTAAAATTAATTAATAAAACTTAAAGCTTTTTACCTTCCTCTACTACAAAAAAATTCAATAACACCCAATTTTTAAATGTAAATAATTATTTTCTCTCTTAACATCATCGTTGTAATTATTGTCATTTTTAATATGCATGTGACTTGTAGTGGTGTGTCAGTAGTTCTTCTTTATTTTATTTTTCATCTTATTTCTTCGTTTCGTACTTTTTCCTTCATAAAACGTTAAATTCAGACTTTTATTTATGTATGAATTTTTTTTTTCAATGTTTTTTCACTTGTTTTATTCTCATTTCTGTGACAGTGTCTTTAACATGTATTCATAAAAAAATTCTTCCCTTATTTTTTGCTCAGTGCAGTTTAAAGCTGTCACTTACAGTGGCAGAGGAGTGCGAGCGAGTGTATTTGTCTGTTTAATTGTGTTGATTGTTGAAAAGTGGCACATAAATTTTAAATGTTTATATGAGCATTTTACATCTCTGTTCAAATATGAAAAAAGGGTGGGTCAAAAGGAGAGGTGTAGAAAAGTACGTTTTGTAAAAAACGGTATGTACTTTTGGTATAAAATACGTACTTTTTGTAAAAAACTGTATTTTTAGGAGAAAATGTTTCTTTTTGTAGACAAAGTATCATCTTGAACGAGTTGTACCTGTTTGAGAAAAACACAAATTGTTTTAACGAAGTAGACGTGTTTAAAACAAGAGTACTGTTTTATTGAAAGAGTACCTTTCTCCACAAAAAATATTGTTTTTTTTTTAAAAAAGTACCTTTTCCTACAACAAGTACATTTTTCTACAAAAAGCAGTTTTTTATTTTTCATTAAATTACTTATTATAAAGAAAGGGTTTTAAAACATGAAATGAATTAAAACTGATTGATAATTTTTCATTCTTGACTGACAGGGGAATTGAATCCACGTTCGCGAACAGGTTGATTTGACATGTTTCACTAGTAACCACACTATCTCTTCAGAAATCTTTTCCGTGTAACGCCCACCTTCATTGACGTCAGCTAGCAGCCAATAATCAAATATAAATTTTTTAACCAAATTGAATTTTTCTTGGTGGATCGAAATTTGATGTTGTGAATGATTACACTGCGGAACAGTCATTTTGCGGCCTGGAACTTTGTGTAATTTTTTTACTAATTTGAGGTCGCTGATTCCAAATCTAACCTTCATTTTTCTCTATCAGCTCCAGTTTTAGAGATATACCGTTATGTCCAAAATTAAGGCACTTTCAGCACATATATTGAAATAACATGCAAATGGTGCATCATATTCCCATAAGAAAAAAAAACCGAAATTCGCTAACAATATTATCTTTAAGACGTACTAACATTGTTTTAAATTTGGCCAGTAATTTCAGAGATATCGTTGAAGTTTTTAAAAAAAACAAATAAAAATTTAAGAAAAAAAAAATTTTTTTGTTCTTTAAAAATTCATAAAAAATAAATGTGCAACAAAAATCACATTTTGGGTCTAAAAGCATTTAGTTCAACATATTACAAATGAAATGAGCTTATTTCATTGCAATCGGTGCACAACTTTTGATTGTGTTCCGTTCGTTTTTTTTTTTTTTGAAAATCCACAAATTTCAATGTGTTCGGTTCGGCTCATTAATGTTCGTCCCTTTTGGTTGGTAAAAAAAACCAAACATTTTTAACAAAAACAAAATACACACACGAAAATATAATGTTTGTCTACAGTATCACTACAATTGTTCAGTTTCTTAACGTGGGTTCTTTCTTGAAAATAGTTACGAACGGTATTAAGGGTTGTGTATGTCTACACAATCACTAAAAAAATAGATATCGTTCCTAGGTGTGTGAGCCGAACGTTAAATAATGTACTGTTTATTTTCGAACACTGCTTCAGACCACTGAACAAATTGTTGTTTTATTAATGCTACTAGCAAACACATTTCGTTTAATATGGCAAACACAAAGACTTTGTTCAATGAAACGACTTTTGTTTTGCGGTTTTCACTCTCTCTCATTTTTTTATATAAATACTCAATAGCAATGTTGCCACTTAGTAAATTTATGTAATTTTTTCTTTTTTGTTACCTTTACAATAATATATGTAATTTGTAAAGCATTTTTTAATTTAAATTTAAATTTTTTTCCTAACCACTTTTTTATGTACTTCCAAGCAAAACACATTGCTGAAAAATGTTTTTGAAAATAAAATGAAATTTTTTTGATGTTAAAAATTTACATTAAAAACAACTAATTTACATTGAAAACAAAGTCAAATTTGTATTATTTTTATTATTTTGTTATTAATGTACCTCCTTATTTGTTTTTTATCTTTCCTAATATTTTTCATTTCTTTCAACTGGCAACACCGGCTTTAAAATAAATGTGTTTTTCCATGAACTTATTCGACATTTGTTCAGTGGTTGTTTTGTTTCAGAGAATGATTTTTTAATTTTTTGCAATATTTTTAAAATTTCACATCTTTGCTGCTAGACCCTTTTAAAATATTCAGTTGCACTTATTCATATTTGTTTTCGTCTATGAATATGCCCGTCCATTCATTCATTCCATTTATGATGAGGACGAACGATGGCGATGATAACGACATTGATATGTGCACAATGTTTATTTTATTTTATTTTATTTCCACTGACCCATGAGTGGCCATTGATGGTGCGAAAAAGAATCTCCAAATGGTGGGGACATCAAGGAATTGTTTAAGAAAATAATTTAAACAATTTTTTTTACAAAAAATTTAAATTAATCTCTACAAAAAAATTTTTAATTTGTTTTTTAAGTTTTTTATAAAAAAAATTGTATTCAACTTTAAAGAAAAAACGAAAAAAAAATCGGCTACAAAAAGAGGACGTGATTACATTTTCAAGTAAAAGTTAAATTAACTACACAAACGTCTTGGCAAACATGTCAAAATTACACGTTAGTACAAACATTTAGCTTTGTTAATTGGAGTGCTTGGCAAGAAATTAAAGCATGATTGTAGATAAATCAAAAATGTTTAATGTTCGTACAAAAATTTTCAATATTTGTCAAACTGTTTGCACAGCCTAGTGCTCAATTTATTTTAGTAAACATTTTGCAGAGTAAAGAAAGAGAAAGAGATATATAAAAAATTGACGAGTATGTGTAGAATTTATTGAAATATTTATAATTTATTTGTAAAAAGTTTGCGTTTGCCAAGCCGTTTGTGTAGTTTATTTGGCTCTAAAAGCTTACCGCTGTTATATGAATTAAGTAAGTGGAGTACAGTTATTTATGACTTTAGAAATAAGAAATAGTAAACCAAATTTGAAAGCAAAATCTAAAAAACTGCAAAATCTCCACAGTTGTAAAACTTCTCAATGGTTAGAAAAACATGACCTGGGAGAAATGCATTAAATATGCTAATGCTTTGACTTTTTTTTTGCATTAAACCAAACCAATGGTAATGTAAGTTTATTGCATTACCATTAAAATTTACAATTTTAATGCACTATTTTTTGCACAATACTATTTTCTTATTAAAGTAGTGCATTATTTTATAAAAACTATTAAATTGTATGCCAATAAATTCACATGTTTTGCAAAATTATATAAACAAAATCATGAGTAGCTCATTATCACTAGAGTAGTGTGCAAAAATAATGTAGTATTATATTGACACTACTCTAGTGATAATACGTTGATAATACACTATTCATGATGTGATTTAATAAAAATGCAATAGTAGTAGATTAACTGGCTCACAATTTAATGGTATTGAAAAAATAATGCACTACATTGACTTTTTTTTTTTTTTTCATTATTTATTTATTGAATCTTCATATATTAAATATGAACTAACAATAATTAATCAAATCTTATACTAATACTTTATTTTTGTCCTGCCAATGCTAGACGAAAATTTTTCTCTTCACGGTTTCTATTCACATATGTAGATTTTTAGCGGTCTTCTCGTCGGATGAGTCCTGCAGTATCTCTTCTCCTTAATCTAGAGTGGCCGCTGTCATTTAAAATATTTCGAGCTAGTGGATTTGGGTGCGACTCAAGCCTTTTTAAATATTTTGCTGCGTACTTCGTAATAATAGTTTTTACTAATGGCACATTGAGATCCTTGTGAATAGTGGAGTTTTTAACATACCAGGGAGCGACTGTGATTATTCGAAGGAGTTTATTTTGGCGCCTTTGAATTTTTTCGATATTTGAGGCCGAGGCAGTGCCCCATAGCTGAATACCGTAGCACCAGATTGGCTTTAATATAGAGTTGTAGAGTAGGAGTTTGCAATCGAGGCTTAGAACAGAATTTCTTCCAATAAGCCAATTAATTTGAATTGCTTTTAGTTTCATTTGTGTTAGTTTTGCTTCTATATGGCATTTCCATGTTAAGCGCCGATCTAGATGAATACCAAGATATTTTACATGCAATTGTTGGGGCACTAATTGATTATTGATAAGGGAATAATGTAGTGCATTAAAATAGTTAAAGTTAATGGTAATGCAAGCACTTAAATATTTTATGACCAATTTATTGGTAATGCAAAAGTAGTTCAAATCGCTCAGGTCTGAGAAAAACTGAAATATGCAGATAAATATGCACATTTGACAACACTGATTGCGGTGCTTCTTGCCGCCTATATACATCCCAATAAAAAATGGAGCTTCCAACTAAGCAGGTTTGTAAGGGAGAAACGCAAACGTTTCGCTTACCATATCACTTACGGAAGACATGAATTTTATATGGCGAGTTCCCACTTTGAAGCAATACATTTTTGGCACTGAAAGCGCTTTATTCAGCGCATATAAAAATTGGTGAATGTTACGACCAGCGTTGCACACTGAATTTTTTGTTACCTTTATTCTTTTGTATGCTCCCTTACAAACCTGCTTCAAATTTTATATATTTATTAAGATGTCGTTCACTTACCAAACTGCATCTCAGTATGTCTTATTGCGCACCGCATAAATGTGTGCTTACATTTTAAAATGTACCATTAGTTCTTCACAAAATAGGAAAAAATTGGGATACTATATATACCTTTAAAGTTAAAATACAAAAACCTTTTTTTATAGGCTTAAGTCGAATTTAAATTTGTAGACAAATTTAATACTAAATTACTTATTTTTCTTTCTTTTAGGTAAGTGATGCAAAAGAATTTTGAAGTCCAAAATTAATGTAAGTATTTTATCTTTAAAGCCTGGAACTCTGTTCAGTAGATATATCGTGCGAAATGTTGTCAAACTCAATATAAAAACATTTCTGTGAAATAAAAACGAAAACATGTTGATAGGGTTGTTCTCTATTATTATTGCGAAATCATTCAAAATGTTTCTAGCAACATTTTTATTTTCCGCGCGAAACTAGTGCGGCTCATATTATTTCGCACGGAATTTTAAGCAACAGCTTTTAATTTTTTTCTAATTTTTTTATTTTGTATTGTAACGAACGTGCTAACGGGTTTAGAGTTTTTATATAAAACTACTAGTGCTTATGCGTACCAGTGCTTGATGTGGTACAAGGGCACCATTTGTATACTGATAAGAGTATCCATTCAATTAATCGTTGTTCGATTAATCGAAAAAAATTTTCGCCGTTATTTGATCGAATAATTAAAATAGCCAATTTCAAATAACGAATAACTCGAACAATTTATGTCAATTAATCGATTAAAATTAAATTCTTAGAAAATTCTACTTTTTTAATATAAAAATATTTTTTTTTTTAGATTTTTTACCAATAAAATTCATAACATGTTGTTATATTCTGAATCTAATCTGAACATATTTTAGTAAAATACTCCTTTTTGATATTGAGTTTGACGTTCATTGTAAAAAATTCATAAGCATTTATAAGTGTGTAAGCCATGCACAGATTATGCGTTACCTGTTTTTACCCGACCTTCAATTTCTTTATTACCTCTTACTATTCAAACGGCTGGATGAATTTTGACATATTAGGTATTGTTAGATTCGTCTTAAAAACCGAAGTGTCCTTAGATGGGTAGTTGAAAACAAAAGCACGGATTGTTGGCGCAAAATAGTAATACGTTAAAGAAACAAATTATCCCAACCTAAAGCGTAGTGCTTTAAAATTAAGAAAAAAAAAGTTATCAGCCATGTTCGGTGAAGTGAAATAAAAATCGAACAAACTTTGAAAACGATAGAGTTTCAAAAGTTTCCTCAATCTTTAAGTTCTGATCTTAACAAGAACTTCTCTTAAAATCAGGAAAAATACGGTGAATCAATTTTACTTTATTTTCAGGAATTAACTAATTTTAATTACTCTCATAAAAACACCGCGGCAAAAATAAATAATTAAAAGATAATTTATAAAAATATGAGATGAAAGCTTATGTTGAATTCCCGTATTAAGTTTAAATTTAATAATTATACACTGAAATAAAATTAATGGACCCCGATTACTGCTGAGCCTAATTTATGTATTAAACTTTGGCTTTCAGATAATTTTTTAGTCCGTTTAACCGAAGTAGTGTTTACTTTATTTATAGTTTATTTTTATTTTATTTCCTTAATCTTGTTTCGGTCCCTGTATGTTTTGCAGCAGGGTTTTTGATTTTTTATGCTAGGAACACATTTGGATAGCACGTCGTAAGAACGTAACGCTTTAGATTTTCAAATATACGCTTTATTTACCCACAATTCCATCGTAGACGCGTTTTGTTTTCCTTTGAAAATAATATTATAAAAATTCAAATTTATTGAAATTGGTGTTTGTTTTTGGCTTTTATTTATTTGTTTTCAAATATTAAATTTGAAAACACAAATTTTATATGACAATTCGGCCATAAGCGGCGTATGAAAAAGAATTAGATCTATGTAGACGTACGACGTACATAGATACGCTTGACAATGTATCTGCGTCATATGCTACTACGTTCATACGGTGCAATTGTGGTCCTACGGTTGATTAATTATTTTATTTAAAAGTTTTAAAACTGTATATGTTGTTTAAATGAATTGTTATTTTATTGTTTAATTGGATAAGATTATTTGAATTATTCGAGTTATTCGAACACATTAGAACTCTTGTTCGATTAATCGAGCAAAATTTAAATTGAAAAGTCGATTAATTCCTTACTCGAACAAAACCAAAAGTCCAATAATTGGATACTCTAATACTGATAAAATTTTTGTGTAACAAAACTTAAATTCGAGTACATATTTGCATTTTGATACTATTTCTTAAATTTGATTTCAAATCATTTATTTACGCCATTTTTACTATAAAAAAATGTTAAAATGCAAAAAGCTATTTTTTTAAAGACAAGAACTAGTAACAAACTGGTTCTTAAGCACCCAATGTGGTCTTAGTGTACTAGTAAACCTCTATAACCAATAGCATCAGGGATTTTTCAAGCACACTCAATGCTAATTAGAGCATTAAGATGTTATAGAAAAGTTTAGAGTTGAGAACTAGTACTGGCTATTTTTGTACTAGTTTGGTACTGGTTAGATACTAGTTCATTCTCCGATAAGGTAATAATAAAAATTAAACTTTTTTATATTTTGTTTTGGGAAATTATAAAAGTAATATTTTTTTAATTTTTTTTTATGACAATTAAAAAAAACATTATTTTTGTTTACTTTCGCAAAACAATGTTGTATACTTGCAACCAAGGTCTTAACTGTTATAAGTTTTATCATGAATTAGTTAAGGAATAAGTATTATATTGTAACTGTTATTCGGTTTTCCTTATTATAATTATTATCTCGCAATTTTTATTTTTTATTATTGCATGATAATAATTATTGATAAGGAAAAAAAATATTTGTTTAAAATAACTCTTATTTCTTGATTTTTATTTATAGATTATTTCGATAATAGTTACTCGAAAGACATTGAAATAATAATTATTCGTAATAGTTTTATTAATAATTAATAATTATAAATTTACCCGATTTGATCAATATTGTAAAATGCGCGATTATATTTGGGTTATTAACAAGCCCTGTCGTATGCATTGCATCGTCGTATGTAGTAAGTTTTCTGACGTATTAAAAATAAAATATGACAGTTTGAAGTAAACAGTTTTTTGCCTAAATTTATTTTTTACTAACGAATTCATTTTTTTTAAAGCAATTGTATTTATGAAAATATGAATAAAAAGCTTCACTTAGAAGAACTCTGATTAAGCTTTACAAACATAATCAAAAGCAACACTAAAGTTGTCCTTATAAGGACCACCTTAGTTCAAAAATATCTTAGACTTCTTAGATTTTTTCTTCTCCCACCCCCTTAATTTTATATTTAGAATTTTAAATATATGTACGTACCTTCTTTCTTCAATCAATTGTAAATTTATGCCTAACAGGGAACGGTTATGGCGAGTTGATCCATTTTTTTTTAATATGTAATGTTTACAAACTAATATTAAAAACAAATTTCTAGTTACAAATAAAATTTCTGACGAATTGACTCTTACTTGAACATGTATTTATTTTAATCAATTTTGTCATTCTCATCTTCAAGTTCAGTTTGGAGCAAAAAATTTTTTTTTGTTTTTGTTCCGTTTCATACAGATTTTTTTATTTAAGGATTTTTCATAAAAAATAGCAAAATTTTAATTATTATTTGTAAAAATTTTTTAATAACTATTAAAAACCAATTTTTAAAATATAAATTGGAAAATAATAATTATCCATAACAAATACTTTTTTTGTTATGCATAACAATTTCAAAGCAATAAATAAAAATATTAATTGGATATTAATCGTTATTTGCAATTAATTGCTTTTTAAGTCGTTCATAATAATTATTAACCAATTTTTAAAAATATTCCTCAAAATGGGCAATTTTTTCGATTTTGGAAATGAAGATAATAGTTATTTTGGGTCCTTGCTTGCAACTAATAAAAAGGTAAAGTTTTGAAATATCGTGAGATAGATAATATTGATATATGTGACCCGGTCTATGAAAAGGTGGCTTAGGACTCAAAAACAAATCAGCTGTTAAAGATAAACAATGCCTTTCGTCAGTTTCTCGGTAGTTGTTCTCCTTCGTTCTGTTTTTTGAGTCATAAGTCACCTTTTCATGGACCGTGTCACATATGTCTAAATTTTCGTGTGAAATAGTAAATGTTGCTCAACATTTTTCGCAAGTTCGAACAGAGCACTAATCTTAATGCAAAATTTTTAACTTCTAAACAACGAAAATCTAAAATATATGAAGACTTTATTTATTATTAATTCAAAATAACGTATAAAATGTTTTTAGTTCGTAAAGCTTTTACAGTTTAAAAGTTCTTGCTTAACAAAATCAAAAACTCTCATGCTATAAAATTATTTGCGTGCAGAACTTTGCAAAACATTTTATTATGTTTTGTTTACATGTTATTTTATTTTGTTTCCACGTCCTTTTTCTTTTTGTCCGCAACTCTACCCGGCTGTTAAACTTAATAAATACAACGACTCTTTGAGTTTGCGCCTTTTTTAGCAACCGGCTTTTTTCATTACAATTTTTCTTAAGAAATTTCATTAAGAAAAAATGTTTATTTCAGTGTTGTTAGAAAAAAAATTCATTCACAATTTTTATTAAATATATTATACATTTAACTAAGAAAACTATATTTGAACTAAACTTTGATAAAAAAATACTTTAATTTCTAGGTTATGTTTTGGTTTTTATCTCAACTTCTTTAACTTTTTTCGATAAGGACTTTTTCAAGTTTGTTTTAAACAAATGAAAATGGAATATTAAGGGTTGCAAATAAATAAAAAAAAAAAATCTTCATAACATTCTGATAAAAATAGTGGTAGATGCTTTTATTAAAAAGAGTATCCAACTTTAAGGGTCATTACACTGTTATAAATAAAATACAGACACCAGGGTTTACTATTTTCAGGTTTTCTCTATTTTTTATTTCTTTTTTTTTTATGAGACAAAAGGGATGAACAAAAAAATTAAGCTTTTATTTATAATTCAGGTAAATATGAGAAGAGAGATAAAAAGAATTTTTGTCAACAATTGGTTGGAATTTTTAATCAGCTGCTTACACTGTAAAAATTGTAAAAAGTTTGCTTTGATTTGCTTTTCCTAAATTTATAAAGGAAATTTTAAAATGTTATAAACTTTTTCCTAAATATTTTTTTTATTAAAAGAAATTTAAGTGCAGTCAAATTATTCTTAATGCCGTGTTTACGGTTTGCAACTCCAGCAGCTGTAAAGTTAAGTAGGTAGTTCAAGTTCGACTCAACTCAGTTAAGTTGTAGACTGTAAAAGGGGCATAAATTAATAAAAATTTTTTAAACTTTCTTTCCTTTAAACGTCAACGTTCGTTTAGAACTTTATATAAAAAATATTTTTAATAGACACTTTCTATACGAGCGTTAACGTTCGAAGTAGTTGAACGAACAGTAAAAAGATTTTGTATAACAAATTAGGGATGTATAGATACGCCATTTTGCCGACACGATACCGATACTCAAAAAGAAATATCGCCGATACCGATACGAATATTAAATTAAAATTCAAATTCAAAACTCTAGTAGAGTATTATTATATAAAATTGATTTAAATAAAATTTTGAAAACAACAAAATAAATTTAAGGTCATAGTAAAATTAATTTATTTATGTCAACAGCTGAAAAATTATACTTATGTACATCAACAGCAAGAATATTTTATATGGGAATTTACATGTTTTGTTGTTCTTTTGTTGTTGTTTTTTGTTTTATTTGTATTTTGTTTGTGTGTATCCCCCCTTTGATTTTTTTAATACAGGAATGCTATAAATAGCGGTAGTTTTAGCAGACTTGTAAAACTCTTAAATCTTATGAAATAAACGTGCAATATTTCTTCATTTTCATTTTTTCATATAGTTATATACATATACAGAGTTCATACTAATCAGGGGATTTCTTTAATCGGTTAATCAATTAATTAACCGAGGTTTTGGGTTAATCGGCTAATAATCGGTTAATCTTGTAATTGATCGGTTGACCGAATTATAAACTTTTTTTTTATAATTTAAGTAAATTTTATTTATTTCAATAAATAAATATGCATAAATGATTTATTATTTGGAGTTTATTAGTAAAAAAATAATAAAACAATAGCATAACAATTCTTGAACTAAAACGAGCAAACCAAAAAATAATTCATAAATACCTACATACGTAATACATATTTTTGAATTAATACCTAAATATTGTGTAGTAATAAAAAAAAATTTTAGATTATTTTATTAGTTATTTTAAAAGTTTATAAAATATCCGTTTAGATAAATAATTTGATTTAAATGGTTAGGATTTAAGCGATTATTTTCTTTAGTTTCGATAAAATTTTACTTGGAATAAATTCTTATAGGTATCTACTTATCGTAGATGTTGGAGGATTTGAAAGCCACCAAAATATCTAATTTCTCAGTCCTTTTCCGGGATTTTTCTAAACATATAAATTCTTCCATTATGCCATTAGAGGAGTCCTGTCTTAATTTTTTTTTAAATATTTAACTTTTCTTGTTGTTTGGATTATTTCTGTTAAAAGATTGATATAAGAAGATATGAGAAGAAACAAAAAACTTAACACATACATACATATTAAAAGTGCGTGAAACACAAAGCTGTTGTCAGCAAACACCCATTTAAAATGAAGATCACTGAACACCTTCTTTGCTTGTATGAAAAAATATTTTCAAAATACATACCTTTTGTATATGAGACGAAACAAATAATTAAAAACTCAAAAAAATATGTTATAATACCATAAAAATTAAAGATTTTTTTTACATCGGTTAATCGTCTAAAATTAACCGGTTTAATCGTTAATCAAAAATAGCGAATTTTAAATTAACCGTTCAGTTAATCGGGTAGTTATTAGTCGGTTAACCGAATGAATACCCTAATACATACCCGGGTATGGTAGGAATGAAAAAATGCCCACATCCATGGTCTGATTTGTCCAATTTTGTTCGAACTTTAGAACATGTTAGAAAAATCTTCTATATTTTTCAAATATACAAAAACTTGAAACAAGCAAGTGAGAAAGTGTAGTCGGTCAATCCCTACACCACAGTTTTTAAAAAACAAATTTTCAAGAGTGGACCTACCCTATGTTGAACCCATGGGAAGTCATGATTTAAAAATTCTTTGTACCGAATATCTTTTATTTAGATATCTCCACCTATATGAGATTTGTTTGGCTTTAAGTTATTTTAGCAAAGGGTTTATATGGTATATTTTTAATCTGCCACAAAATTGTCTTGACATAGAAAGTAGCTATCTTAAAAGTTATTGTCGCCAACTTTTATGTCAATAACATTTATAAGATAGTTATAGCAACAAATGAGATTTTCGGGAGTAGAATATGTATAGGAGATTGCCCATAGCTATGGACCAATTGCAATAAAATTTGGTAAGACGATATAGACATAGGCAATAAAATAAGTTTGGACCAAATTTAATCCACAATACAACAAAATAAGATGATACATATCCATACATAGTTGCATTTGCAGTACTTACAAAATAGTACGTGAAAACCTTTAAAAGCTTATAAATTTTTAAATTTAACAATTTAAAAACAAATTAAGATTAATATTTTTTTGCGACAAATACCCTGCTTTAAACTTTTACTTTGAAAAACTTGCTGCGACTCATCAAATACAAATGACGTAGACTATTGATGTTTTTGCATCACGTACGTGACTTTGGAAACTCACTTTGTTTAGATACATTTCTAAAATCTCGCTTTATAACTATAGTATACAAAGCTTCACTTTGTTTTAAAATTAAATTTGAATTTAATTTTGAATTTAAATAAAATTAGCTTTGCTTCTCTAGTCTAAAATATTTCCTAAGGGGAGTCTTTTTGCCGTTAATAATCCGTTAATTTAAGCCGTTAATAAAAAAATCAAATTTGTTTCTATATATCTAAAGTACCTATTCAAATTTTTTTTTAAATCCTTTCGGAAATTCCTTTTTTCTAAAAGGAAATTATTGCAATGTAAGAAAAGTTTCTTGAATAAATGTTTCTCGAAAGCTTTTTTAACATTTATAAAAGCAAATTTTTATTTAAGATTTTTTAAATTTCATATAAACATCTCTTTGGTCAAACTTGTTATAAGATTTTTTTTATTTATTAAAAAAAGAATAAAATATGTAAACATTAGATTCCTATTATAATTCGAAATTTAACGCTTGTAGCAATTAAATCTATAGTTTAAAAAGCACTAGAGTTTTTATAATAACATAAACATTTCATCTGGCAATACCTTTTCCCATTTAACTAGCATGCCTTAAAATTGTTTTACACTCTACTTTAACGCACACAAATTGAATAAACCTGTTTATAAAATACCAAACAAAAACATAAACACTTGATTTTTACAACAATTTTATTGTTTTCTCTCTATCTCGCTTTCTCATTCCCATTAAAACTAAAAAAATAAAAAATAAAATAAAGCAAAACAACAAATTTCTTGCCATTGTTTACATTAACATTAAATTAAACTTGGCAGCACATGTTTACTAGAAAGAAGAGCATCATGATAGAGAGACATGAATTAATAATACAATGGCATCACTTTATTAGTAAATATTCGTACGTCGTTAAGTGTAGATTGCGTTTTATTAGCGTTAAACTAAACGGATTGTCGCGTGCGTGTGTGTATTGTGTGTGTTATTTTTAATAAAAAATTATTAGATTTATCATATTTTTATTCTGTATAACTACTAATTGCCGCTAAACACAAAAAAAGAATAATAGAAAAATTCAGTAATACAAAAAAAACTTGTGAATAATATTTCGAATAAAATATAAAAAAGAAATGTGGTTAAGAATGTGAGAAAATAAAAATAAATTGATTTGAAAAGTTAAAATGGTGTTTTTTGAAAATTTGTAAATTGTAAAAAAGAAATCCATATTAAAAAATAAAGTACCTACAACAGTGTTTAATTTTTTTATAAACAAAAGAAAGAAACAAGAGTTTGCTTACAAAATTGTATAAAATTTTAAGAAAAATATGGTAAATTTTTAGGAAAAATTCCTTAAAATTCAAAAATCTTACGAATAAAATTAAAAAAAAAAGAAGAAAAAATTTGTTTTGTTGTTGTAGTTGCTTTTATGTTTGAAAATTCTTTTTTTTCTTTTAATACGAACTAAAAAGGTACCAAAAAACGAAAATTCCGGTTTAACCACTCTCCGTCTGTGTCTGTCTGTCTGGCTGGTTGGTAGATGTTGTTGTTTTTTTACTTTAATAACTGGTTTGTATGTTTGTGTGCTTTTTTGTTAACAACCTTTGTGCCCGGTTAGTGTTTGCCCTAAACCTAAAGTGAATGGTAAACAAGGAAAAGCAAAAAAAAAAAAAAAAAAAACAATAGCAAATACAATTGCGTTTGTTTGTTTTTTCCTTTTTTTTTTTGTTATTTCACTTTCAGAGTTCTCTCGCTCTCATGTAATTTTATAACAGAATTTAGTTCTGTTTGTTTTTGTTTTAATTACAGCAAAACCAAAGTAAACAGCAAAAACAAAACTCATTGTGTTTCAATTTAAATTCCTTCATTACTGTTTTTTGTTGTGTTTTCTAAAGAACATACATATGAACATATTGTATTGTTATCAAAGAAGATAAAAAAAACAAGAAATTAAAACAAAAAACATGAAAAAATAAACCGCCAGACATCAGACACTTTTAACTGTACAGGTGTTTAATCGCTCAACTTTGGAACAAAAATTAAAAAAAAAAAAACGTATAAAAATGTGCTCGAATTTCAGAATGCTTTTGACGATTGTCATAATTAAAAAACAACAACAAACAACAAGTTTAAGAAAATTTTGAAATTAATTACCAGTACCTATACATATGAAGTGTAATTAACTCACAAAGAAAAATACCTATTAAAAAATCGCCAATAAAACCAAATAATTTATTTATAAAGAAACAGTGTTAATTATTACAAAAATGTTTCTAATGAATATTTTTCACTAATGAAAAAAAAAATAAATATTGGAAATCTTATAAGTTTGTCATTCTGTTTAGTATCTAAAATAATGAAATTTAATGCAAACACTTTTAAAAAGTGGAACAAATTGTTTTAAAATATCAAACTCTTGAACATAAATTTAACTTAAGTGTACTTTATAAGATTGTTTTCTCTTTTGAAACACTTAAAATCTTAAAATAATGTTTTTCGTAAAACTTTTAATGCAATTTTTTGCTTTGGGGTTAAGTTTTTGCTGTATTTTAAGGGATTTATAAGTAATTTTTTTTAAATTTGTGATTAAAAAAACTTTTTGAAACTAACTTGGTACCTATACAAACACAAAATCAATTTGTGTTTTATTTTTAGTGTAAACACACTATTTCTGGCAAGGTATTGAGAAGTGGGTACCGAGTATGTAGGTATTAAGTATTTGTGCTGTTCTTGAGTACCAACTCAATGCTCGAAAGTAGTTACTCAATACTTTCAGGATTGTCATTTTAGAACAAATTTCAATGGACCATTGATAAACTCTTTTTTTTTTTTTTAATAGGTACCATTGTGCGTAAAAATACAATTGGGTGATTCACAAGGAGTGCTATCAAGTCATATCGTCATAATGTCCTAAATAATATTTTACAATTGTTTAAAAAGAATATTGTGGCATTTGAAACAAAATATAAATTTGAACGCTGTGTTCATTGATTCGTCATAACTGTACAGTAGAAATCTAAATTATAAGCGGTTGCATACAGCAACTTATACATATTGCTGTTATTATTTTAAGACATATATATGACTTTATGACTGACTACCTTGTGAATCACCCAAATATGTATACCTAACATCTGCAAAATTTAACAAAAAGTTATAAGAAAATCGTTAAAAATATTGAGTATCCAAATGATATGTACCTATTGAGTATTGTTGAATAATGAAAAGTAGTATAATATGCTAGCACTAAAGCACATCTTTAAGCGGTACACATGTATATTAGGTAAGGGATCATTTAGACCCCCTAATTTTGTGAGGATTGTAAAAAATGCACGAGTCAAACAAGGGGAGCTCAGCGAGCCAAAAGTGGGAGTAAAAAGGAAAAAAATTTACACAAAAACACTCCATAACCACCAGAGTCACTCTTATAGGGGTAACAGTATGTAAGGCCCCTTAATTTTTCCATCCAGAAATTTGTCACGACCATACTTATCCTCTATCTCCATTCCTTAAGAGCACCCAAAGTCAAAAATTTTATGAAATTGTAAAAAAAAATTGGCCCGCACCTCCTTGAATGACCCTAGACGGGTAAAATGTATGACCGACCCAACTTTATTTTTCATCTACAACATTTGTTTCTATCATACCTACCCCCTATTTCCATTCCGTAAAGGGGCATAATGCACTCTGATGGCCAAATGTTGACGGCCGTGCAAGTCAGCGGAAGGAATTGTGATCGAATTTCTGTTGTAGTCATTTATTATGGTAACGAGCAACTCTCCAATGATGTACAAAAATAATTTAATTACTAGAGCACAGTTTCACAAAAATCCATATTTTTTTTAACGAGTTCTCAAAAAAATCCTATTCGAACTTCGGCTTCGCTAAATGAAGTTTTACTGCATTTGCCGGTTTTTAGGTTGGCAAAATATTTTAAATAACGCCTTCGTTAAATAAGAATATATTTTTAAAAATTGGCTTTTGATGGGTGAATAAGCCGGCATGTTTTGTTTAACAGTTGTAACCATCACAGATATTGGAAAAGGGCTCAGGACCAATAAATAGGCGGTAAGCATCTCTATTTGCCGAGCAATCTGTCCTTTCGCTGCCTGAATGGTACTCATGGACTATGAAACGATACAAATGTTTGAGAATTCAAAAAATTTTATATGAAAAAGTTTTCAACGCAAAGTGAAGGGATTTATAACATAAGCCCCTTAATTTCTTTAAAACATAAATTTATATTTCACATTGGCAATCGAACAGGCAGGCATTTAAAAAGAACAGCGGTCATATATATTTTTTTTTACTAACTAGCTAAATAGTGCACAATAGTACTTTAAATATTAAAATTTACGTTTTGAGGTCAATCTGCTTAAAATATGGGCTTGCTTCACATAAATTGCTTCACTTGAACTGAAGAGTAGTAAGACATAAACCAATAATATTTTTAAAACAAATTAACTATGCAATACTATTAGTACCTAAAATAGCACACAACACTATAATGAACTTAAGTTTGTTTCTTTTTCACCCTAACTCTAGCTCAAAAAAAATAAATACATTACTAAATGGAAATGACTGCAAATTAAAAACATCATCCGTCACCACATCCGTCTGACAATAAAACTTTTTGCAAAAAAAAAAAAAAAATATATATTCCTTTGACATTTTTGCCTAAACTACGAAAAGCGATAGAACGAACATAAAGCTCAGTCGACAATTCTATGCAAAAATTTACAGCGACTGGGTGTGTTCAGTGTTGCCCAAAAGTAATGCGAAAATAACACATGATTGTGTCCCAAATTACAAATTTGAAGCATATTTACATACACAAAACCAAAAAGGAGCTTTGATATAAAGAATTCGCCTTGCATAACCTTATTGATATTCCTTGTTCGAAATAAAATGGTTTTTTACTAAAAAAGCAAAGCTTACCGATTGCTGAAGTAAGAAAGGAATGGATGCACATATTTATTTCCGATCATAAGGAATAACGACGGCCTAAGAACAGTACAAACATGTTTATGTTCAAGACCAGTGCTGCCACGACTAATGTCATTTTTACAACTAAAATTTTTGAAAAAGTTACCAAATGTGAAAAAATATAACCAAATTAGAAATGTCTTTTGTGAATTCAGTAAAACATTAAAATTTGTTTTAAGTTGCATTGTAAAACAAATGTTGTTTGCACTTACTAGGAAAATATTAATTACAAGTTAAGAAAACCAAACAAGAAATTAACTGCCTATTTCACTAAATGCGAACGTACGCTTTCTTTCGCTCAACTTCATGTAAAACAAAAACTAATTCTCAAAAAAATTTTTTTTTCATATGTATTTGTGCGAAAGAAGGCGTTCTTTCGACATCGTGAAGTTGGCAGTTAATTCAAGGGATGGGCAGTAAATATCAATGTATCAAAATATCGATATTTAAAAAAATTATAATCGATATATATCGCCGATATTAAAAATACCCATATATCGGTACATCGATATTTATCTACGACTATCGAATTCGATATTTTTAAGATCTCTTTATAATAAAATTCAACATTTTAACCGTTGCTCAACTGCTTACAATACTGTTGTTTTTTAAGAATTGCATTATATGTTTTTTAACTAATATTAAGAAAATAACGGCGCTTTTCAATTGAACACTGTCATACATTACACAGTGCAGTTTTGTATCGGTTTTTTAAGAGATGACAACAAAAAAGTAAGCGCGGAAAAAATATTCTAAAAAGGTTCCTATAATTATGCAAAGAATCGTCTTATTTATGGCGTATTACCAGCAATAGACCCGTTTACTTGTATAGTATGTGTCACAAGTTTCGTTTACCGGCAGTATATAATCCCAATAAATTTTTTTTTTTTAGATTTCATATGGCGAATAAATAAATTTTTTTTTGTAATCTTTACTTTTTATTTATTGTTGAATTTACTGCCGGTCCCTCGATTTCAACGAAAACTTCGTTCGCATAATTTACCTTAATTAATTAATAATATTAATAAATAAATATCGATACTCTTAAAAAATATCGATACGATATATGTCGATATATTTTTTCAATTTGCCCATCCCTAGATAATTCATGTACATACATATTGAAAAAAATAAAGCAAAACTTAATAAAAAGTTCTTATTTATTTGAGATATTTTTTATAAAAAATATTTTTAGTTTATAAGAGTTAAACCCCGTCATATTTCCATACAAAATTCAGTATATACAAAGTTAAAAAATGGATTTTTTTTTTTTGGCGATATGGGAAATGCATTTTTTGTGAATTGTAATTAACACATATCTAGAATATTATAAAAATGTTTATTATTACTGTTTCAAAATTGTTCTATTTGAAATATTATGTGAATAATTGATATATTGAAATATACTACTGGAAATAATGTAAATTTTGAACATTTTACTTATATTCAAGTTTTTAGAAACACTTAAACTACTTTTGGGATTCCACTTTACGTACCACTTATCTTTATTACTCTTAAAATCCGCAAAAAAAAACTAATTGAAAATCTCCATCGATAAAACTTTATTTGATTTCAATTTCAAAGAACATGACCGTTTCTAATATAAAAATCACATGTGGCAATTTTTTTCTTAACAAAGATCTTAAAAAAAAATATCTGGTAGCTGTTGTGAAAGGAATTTTTTTGTTTCGATTAAGCATAAAAAATTTCCGTTCATTTGAAACAAATAATGAGAAAATCGTAGTGCAAATTCCACATTATTCGAATTCGTAGATAATTTTCTTCGAATCAAAAACCGTTACAAATTTGAAAAACGTAAATTGCAAGCTTATCAAGAAAAACATATTCATACGTATTTTATATTTAAGAAAAAAAGTAACCAGAATGAAAAAATATTCACATCTCCACATTGAGAATAAAAATGTCCAATTTTGGTTAGAAATAACCGAAAGCGGCAGCTCTGTTCAAGACTTAAATTTTTAAAATTAGCTGTGAATGGTTCTGTTTGATGCAAACAAATTTATTGACTTAAAGGTATTCTGTATTGTCCACTCGGTAATCGTAAAAGTAACTGCACAAATATTTCTATATTTTGTAATAGAACATTATGAAGTTATCCCTGAAATTCTAAAATCTATAGAATGTTTACACATTTTTTTTCTTTTTTAAACAAATATCAAAGAAATGACAATAAAATTGACAGACAAAGGGCACCATACACTTATCAAAATACTCGTCAAGCGCTATGATAGTATAATTGAAAATGTGGTTTTATGTGTGACACCGACAATGATTAATGGAAAATAAAAAAAATTAGATATTACCTCCACTACACAAGCTTGACATCAAGCATTTTGATAGAAACATTATTATTTTAAAAAATGTTTGAACAATTATTTCGCACTATATTTGCAGATAAATGTTTTTGCGATTTACACATGGTCATTTATTTGGTGTGGGATATAAAATTTGCCAGTTAAGTTCATAAATTTCTCCGAGTATATTGCTCATGGATACCCCATATAACATTTCTTTATATGTGTAAAAAAAAATATTAAAAAGTCAGGGCTTGAAAAACAAGTTTAACTGTTATGGATACTAAAGAAAAATTGTTCTGTCAAAAATCAATAATAAAATAAAACTCAAAGTAAAATTACACATACAGATTACACATTAAAACACGTGAGTTACACATGCAAGTAGAAATTACACAAAATCAGGGGTGTGCTAGAAATCGAAAACGTAAAACCGCAAGAATTTTAAAATTCGTTTTTAAAAAAGATTTCTGTAATAAAATAATTTTATGACAAATATTATACAAATATTTCTCTATTAAACAGAATTTTATAACAAAAAATTTAAAAATTAGCTTAAAGGTGTATTAAAAACAACGTCTAAATTCTTGCGTTTTACGTTTTCGGTTTCCAATACAGCCCAGAATATGTGTAATTATTAGGGATGTAATACCGATATATCGGCGATACTTTAGATTTTCCGATATATCGGTATCGGCGCTATTCCGTCGATATATTTTATATAATTTTTGGAGTATTTTGAACAAACGATTAACTGCCAGTTCATGGATTTCGAACGTTAACGTTCGCATAGAAAATAACATTTAAAACAAAAACAAATTTTAAAATTTTGTTGCTGTTTTAAATGTTATTTTCTATGCGAACGTTAACGTTCGAAATCGTTGAACAGGCAGTTAATTTCTATGCTTATTTTTTGCATACCAACTAAGAGATATAACACATTAAAAAGCAGAGCATTAAATTAAAACTGACAAATGAAATTGTTTTATATAACATGTGAATCAACGGAGATGGAGAATACTTCAGAGTCCCAAATTTAGAGACAGACGTAGCATTAGCTATAAATAAAAGATTTGAGTCCTTAGAAAATAATTAAACCTAAAAAAATTATCTAAAAATCTTGATCCTCGATATATAATGCTCGAATATTTCAAAGACAATCGCCCTCGATCGTATCAAAAAAACGTCTTATTGAGTTACTTAACATGTCTCTGCATTCCGAAAGTGTTGAAAACACGGTCACACATATCTGGTACAAGTTCAGATAAGTGTAAAAGAACTGGGGGCTAATTTTGGCAGTGGTGATGTCGAATGCTTTTTCGATTCGAAAGCAATTTTATTTCTAATATTTTCAGTCGGAATGTTTTCCATTTCGGTTACTTTTTTTCAACTGAAAAATAACCAATTTTATGTTTTACTTGGAAGTTAGAAGATCAAGTTTTGCAATTCTAGTTTTAGTACCCTCAAACTATTTTTACTAATTCACTCATGCTTTCTTAAATTAAAAAAAAAAACTAAGTTCATGAAAACATGATTACAATTTTAATTAGCATTTTTTTCGATTGTCTTTAAATGTTGTTTTCTTGACGACATCATGAAAGTAAATTGCTTTAACATTGCGTACAGCCTCCATCACAGATTTAAATTTGTGTGAATTTTGACAAGCAGTATGTGTAAAAAACTTAAAAGTTACTTTTGATCGTGCAGGGTTATTACTACAATTTCTCGCTCCGCTTTTCTGGACATATATAATTGTGTATGTATTGATTGTGTATGTTTTTTTACATTCACTTTATAACAATTTTTTATGTAACCGATTATTGATTAAGGCCATAAAAGTTATACATGTATACTCTGAAGAATAAATAACCAGTATCTGGGATATCCTTTTCTCCACTCCTGTTAATTTCTCCAAGTTCGAAAGCTCTAACCCATACAATTTTGCCAATAAACGAAAAATAAGGCACAAAACAGACGTTGACACGCAACTGCAATTTTTCGAGTTTCATTTGAGTGTATGCCATAGACTCCATTGGGGAGCCACACATGACGCGACCATTTTGAGACCGGTTTGAAACTCATTGGAAATCAGTTGCATTGAAACCGGCGTGCAGGAAACTCGTGTTTGCGTTTCATCTGTCCTCAAAGAAAACCGAAATTATTGTGATAATTCCATTACATGCTGGTGCAATTAAGGTTGCAGGGTGTGAGGCAAACGATTGAAACTTATTTCAAAACAAAATAATAATTTCTAAAGAGTTTCCTTGCAGTTGCGTTTCAGCGTCTTTTCTTGGCCTAAATGTGAGTATTGTTTGGAAGGTGTCAATACCACTAAAAACTTCGAAAAATTAAAAAGACTATTGTACTTTCCAGACCTGTTACTTATACTGTCAAAATTTAATAAAAATCGATGCAGAGGTTTGGGTGTCTATATAAATAATTTTTATGTTTAATATAACTGATGGTCAAAAAAAATATTATATTTAATACATAAATATTTTGATTATTTTTTATTGCATTTACATTTTTCTACTCGTGGCAACACTGATCCCTAGTAACTCCACACAGATTGGCAACACTGCTACATATATGATCAAATAATTTTTAAAATATTGTGACGACTGAAATGATCAGAAAATGTGTAATTTCTTTTTACTGTTTTATAAAATTTGCATTATTCTAAGTTTTTTTTTTAATATTGTAAAAAGCTTCTATTTTTTAAGAAGCATAAACATAAAGATTTAAGTGAAAAACTTAAAAAATTAAAACCCAATAGAAGTAAAATCCAGTCTGGTCTAGTCTAGACGTTCGTTAATTTACAAAGCGAACCTTAAAAAAAATCTAAAACCAAAATTGAAATATAGTTTTTTTTTTATATTAAAGCAACTTTAATAAAGTTGCTTCAATTCAACTTCTTGATGTTTGTGTACGAGCATGAGCCAGGGTTGGAAAAGTGAATGGTATTTGTAATACCAAGAATATAAATTAAACATTCGAATTTTTAGATAAATTTTTAAATTTGCAAAAAGCAAAAGCCATTAAATTGGAAAACTACCTTGATAAATAAATCTTATAATTTTAACTGAAATTTAAGAAGCCAATAACCTTAAATTTAATATTTTTTTTAAATTGTTAATTTCAAAAAGCTATAACTAGATATTTTTAAAAAATCTTTACTCTACTTTTACTCTTAATTTTTATAACCCAGTCCACTGGTCACGCTATAGGCCAGCACTTCTCAACAGGGGATGACACAAAAATCATACTTGCACTAAATTTTTTTCATTATTCATGCATATTGTTTGCCTTATAGTATTCTATGTTTAATGTGTACATTTTTTCCAAAAACAACCGTTATTGCCCTACTCGCTATGTGTGTCTGTTTAAGGGAATTTTGTTGACATTCGTGTCCTGTAAGGGAGAACAACTAGTTAATCAACTTTGAAAACCGACCAACAGAATGAAAATTCGTGTAAAATTTTAGATTTCCATCTACCACCAATTGAAGTGAAGTGCTCAGCCATACGTTACATGTTTACACTAATTTAAAATCCTCCAGAAAAAATTTTGCGTAAAGATCTGAATAAGTAAGTGGTCCCGCATTACAAACTAACTCATCTTATTAATAAGAGCGTTAAGTACAAAACTCATTTGTAGGAAATGGATAAGTTGGTTTACTCCACAATTCCGTTTGCCGGTTACTCGCATTGATAAATCATTCAAAATTTTTAAAAGGACCGCGAATACAATCCATATTCATCTAGCACAGGGCACCAAATCGCCCAAGGTCGGAACTAATCCTCATTTATCACCTTAACAAACAATTTGCAAAAAGTACTTTTTTCATTATTTTTGCCATAATTATTAATTACCATTACACATCCCTGTTGTAAACTGTGCATGCACATCATCATACGTATGTATGTCTGTATGTACGAATATATAATATGATATCAAACAACAAAACAACAGCAACAACAAGAAGAATTAGGGGGGAAAACCCAACAACAAAATATGTACATCCAACATAATACCAGCGGGAAAACTCAGAATACCTTCTTGCTTGAGGCCTTGCTGAAGGCCTGCTTAGAAATTTTTTTGATTCCATTACCATTCTGTGCCCATGTTCTGTAACTGCCGCGTCGAGAAACTTTTCGATTGAAATGTGAGAAATGAAACACAAATGCCATAAATAGAAACAAACAACTGTTTTTCCCATTTAAATGCGCCTGTAATATTTTTGGCGATTAATTGGTGTCACGTAAGGAAATTACTCGCCAAAAAAGTGTGTCCCCGCTTTGAACTGTCAAATAAACTCACGAATAAAAGCGGGGTGAGAAAAAGTTCTAACACTAAAAAATATATAAAAAATGCACAATGCAATTAATTATAAGACGCAATAGATAAGTATTTTGTTCTTGGCATATTTTATTATAGTTTAATTATTTTGCTTTAAACATTTTTAAAAAATATAAGAATGTTTTCAAAGATATATCTTAAACAAAAAAAAAAAAAAAAAATTAAAGTCGAGCTTAACATTATTTGCTATAGTCGACGGTTGTATTTCCGCCGCCGTGGTTAAAATTTTTTTTAATTTTAGTAAATTTTGACCGCCGTCAACGATATTTATGACTGGCGTCCTCAACGTCTGCAATTTCACATCGGTTTCGAGTGGAATATTATGACATTTATAACGTAACGACGTAATCTCTTGCTAGTTCTCGACATGAGTTACAGACACACTTTTTCTCACTTTTTAAGAAACGATGGAATATCTTGTTTCACATATTTTCGATGCGAGAAGTGTTCACCAAAGTTACAGAACATGGGTACTGATCTAACTGCTAAAGAATGCCTGATAGAAGGCATCGGCTATTCCGTATAAAAGATAAGATACACATTTCACATTTCCTTCTATGAGATTTTTTTGATTTTTTTTTGCCAAAGCAAAAGCTAAAGAATTCAGATCCCGTCACCATTCTCTAAAAAAGCTTTCTAAGATCAATTCATTTGAATGCCTTTCAGAATATCTAACGAAAGAAGCGAGAGGGGAATGCCTACACATAGCGTTGTCAGTTTAGAAATTAGTACATAAGAAAAAAAAAACCAGTACAATTGCATAAAAAACAGTACGTATACTTTTTTAATATAAAATTGCATATTCATAACATAAAAAGTCTTAATCTTTTTTAAAACAAAACTTGAATTCATTCTATAATTTGAACCGTGACAAAATTTATTTAATTAAACTGATTTATTTAAAAACTATAATTCAATTCCGTATATATTAATAGCGGGAATACAAAGTGAATAACAAAAAAATCTAAAACACAAAAAGTTGTTAAAAAGTCGATTCTTAATTTCTTGTTAGCTACTTCGCAATGGAGCTCATTGGTCTCCGAGTGGAGATGCGTCCTTGGGCCCATAACCCTTCTTAACCTAACCTACTTGGTTTAATAATTTTCAGAGAAACATTAATTTTATTAAAAGCAAAATTTGAGTTCATTATGTCTGTAGCCAATGTCAATATTTTGCTGTTTTGAGTTAATTGTTGAGTAGGTGTTTTCTTAAGCTACGGTCACACCTAGCAAATATTTGACGAAAAAGCGTGACCAACGTGAACTAAAATTTTATTTCCTTTATTCTAGTTTATTTTTTGAATATACAATTAAATAAAAGTAGTTTTTTGCTATATCTACCGGCATAATTAATTTTATTTTGCAATTAAAAGGTCATGCTGAATCTCTCTTATTTTGCGGAAACAGCCAATGTCTAGTTTAACCGAGAACAGCTTCAAAGAGTTTTGCTAGCCAATTTCACTAACACCTCTTCTATAAAAAAACTAAAATTTAAATTTTCTCAAAAATGAATTATTTGACATTGGCCTTTCTTTTAGCGCCAATCTACAGATATAAGGACAACAATAGCTGCGTTCGAGAACACAAAAGTTTTTACTATTTTTTACTGAACTTTACTGCATTTTACTAAATTGCGTTCGCGTACACAAAATACAGTAAATGAGAACACAAATTGAGAGCGTAAAGTGACAGTTCTTGACTGAATACTTACAAATTTTTACTGGAGAAATTTTTGTAGTAAAATTTAGTAAAACAAAAAAAAAATATGTTTCAAAAATTAAACAAACAAAAGTAGCAAACAAAAGGCATACAAATTGTGAAAAAATTGTTTGAAAAAAGAAAAGTTGAAATAAAACTAAAATAAAAAATGAATAAATATTAATTAATTAAACTTGTTTGTGAAGAATTTATATGGCTAAATACCAACTTTTGAAACTTTGTTTTGTTATGTTAATTTTTTGGAGTTGTAAAAGTGTCAAGTACTCGGGTACTTAGAACAGCCCTTGTTTTTAAGGTTATCAGTAGTAAAAAAAGTATTCGTGTACTACTGATCAAATTTAGCCGGACACAAATTAGCAAATTCAAATAAAATAAAAAACAAACAAATATGAAAAATTACATAAAATAATTTGTTTGTATTTTCCAAAAATATTCGTGTTATAAAAAGTATTTAATCGAGTACCGATAAGAAAACGAGTTAAGTAGTCAAAAGTGTAAACATTTTTCAACACTTCAATTATTTGCCATCAGCTGTTGCCTTTATTTTACGAATTTTTTACAAATTTTGCGTTCGCATACTTTTTTGGACAACAGCTTTTTGTGAGAACAAACTTTTTAAGTTTACTCATTTACTGCATTTTACTGTAAAAGTACTCAAACGCACCAAACGTTAAAAAACAAATTAAACACTTAAAATAACGAAGCTTGTTATGTATTTATCTTCAAAATAGTTTAAAAAAATTATTTAAAATTGACTTACAACTTATTATTGTTAATAATTGTAATTATTGCAAAAGGCACAATCGCTTTTCAGACGATCTTATACTATAGATTTTTATAAATAATATATTTCCATATGTATGGACATAAATATTTAAGTATAATATACTATTAAACAAGTTAAAATGTTACAAGTTACATACATTTATGCCTTTTTGGTACATTGTCCATTATATATTTCCTGTCTTCAGTCTTCAAGAAATTGTAAAACTCATTACAACTATAACCAAAGTTTGTCTTTATCTGCAGCTCACTATCGAGGTTTTATATTAGGAACCTGTTTCTCTCTTTTCTCCACTTTGAAAACAAAGACTTGTTCTGTAAAAGAAGAAATAAAATTCTTAAACACACCACCATTTAGAAACTCTTTCCATTTTTCTTCTACTTCTTCTTTTTCTTCTTTCGTACTGACTCGGAAAAAACCTTTAATGTTAATAACTCATCGATAAGAACATCTTTATTAATATTTCTATCGCAAACAATTTGACAATATGACAAACTATATTAATATATATTAACAGTACAAAAACAGTACATTAATGAAAAAAATCAGTACAATTGCGTACTGCTTTGCTTGTAAATGATGAAACAGAACTGGGGCTGAACGATGTTTTCCATACAGTTTGACATAAAATTATGCCAGAGAGTGCGGTCAAGAAATCAAATCAATTTCATTTTGAAAACGTTTTTACTTATGATCTCACATAGAGACAATTATTCTCCCAACAATGTTACCATACTTTCGTTCAATTTCATACATTTTGTAAGCAAAGAAGAAAAAGAACAAAAGGAAACGAAAGAAATGAGAGAAAATTTGCAGTTACGGTCGACGTTTTAATTATGGGCTTTAGAATTTTTGCCTGAAGTTGAAGACTCAATTCTATTTCATCATAAATAATGCATACATCAGTACTTTAAAGAAAAACAGTACATGTACTGATAAAAACAGTACGAATGGCAACCCTACTTACACCGCAATGACAACATGTGTAAAAAAGATATGAGTATAGAATGGAGCGAGCAGGTCTTGTACATACAAAAGTAGTTCAGAGGCCTTCTAGAAGGCATCCGCACTCCTTCTTTTTCCCGCTACATTTGTTGTTGAATTATAATGTGGTGTCTGTATATTATTTGCTGTAGTAGTGTAGTGTTTTGTTTTCGTTCTTTATATTATTCC
Organism: Pollenia amentaria; assembly: GCA_943735925.1. Taxonomy (NCBI): domain Eukaryota; kingdom Metazoa; phylum Arthropoda; class Insecta; order Diptera; family Polleniidae; genus Pollenia; species Pollenia amentaria. The sequence continues at coordinate 199,992,210 of OX031009.1, read as the reverse complement.
CTGTGATGTTTTGAACATGTGCTCATCTGTGTTAGTGTGTGTTTATGCTGGGAGAAGGAGTACAAAGTGCGCAATTCCATCATTACAAAGTGCACACATACTTTTACTTACACTTACAAAACAACACACCACAAATTCCATACAAAACATTTTCACACAAAAACCTCTCAACACCCTCTTTCTCTTCCTCCCCATAATACTCATATTCCTCTTACTCTGTTGTATAAGTTAAATCACATAAAGAAACAAATAACAACAGAATAAAAACTTACAACACAGCAACATAAAAATATAAAGCAGCCAAAGAAAAAAAAAACACTTTCTGTTTTTAACCCTCCCCCAGCCCCGCTCACTGGCACATTCTATAAAACTACAGAGGCCATAGTTGTTGTTTGGATGAATATTTTTCTTTTGCCATGTGAAGGGGGCCAACCACTTTTTTGTACCAACTAACATTTGGTACCGTATGTCTTCTGTGATGATTTTGTTGCTGTTGGCTGGAATACCGGCATTATTGGAAGTTGCAACGCACTTTAAGAACGTGCATGCGAGTTTTTCGTTTCATCTTTGTTGTTGCTGTTGCTGCTTATGAACTTTTATTGTAAATGTGCTTAAGTTTTTGTTTTATTTTGTTTTTAGACTTTATGAGTAGATTTTTCTTTATCATCTTTTTTTTTTAAACAAAACAAAATAAAATAAAAAGATGAAAATTGTAATGCAACGTGTTGCCAGAAGTGTTTTATTTTTTTTATGCTAAATTAGTAGTTAAATAAAAAAAATTTTGCTATAGAATGCAATTTATTAACTTTGGGCAATTAACTTTAGACAGTTAAAACAAATGAATAACTAACGTCCAATTTCACCAAGTTCAGTACGTTATTAACTATCACTATGACTCTCAAAAACCAAACATACTTATGTGGGAGATTCATAATGTAGTCATAAAGTCATATATGTATATGTCTTAGGCCCGTTTTCACAACTAACCGATAGAAAAAGGTAGGATTATATCGGCCGTTGGAAAAGTGTTCCATTTTTACAACTTTACTTTATTAACAATTAACAAATTTTGAATTTTTAAACTAAAATTTTTAGTAACTAAACATTTAGCCTTATTACGGTTGTAGATGTCGGTAACAACGTTAGTCGAATAGTGTAGCGAATTAAAGAACACAGGTTGTGTGTTACTTTAATTTACTACAGAGTCGTTTTCGACATCGAGAACCGTAATAAGGCTGATTGATTTCTATTGGTTTAATCTGAGCCTTCGTTTTTCCACAAAATGGCATAAGATCTTTGTTGGATAACATATTTTTTTAATTGAATAAGTATGACTTTAGTTAAAAGAATTAATACTAAAATACTATATTTCGCAAATTAAAACCAAAACATCTCTGCGAAACAATATTATATATCATTATTTTAAACTGAGTAATTAATTTTCCAATTGCAGAAATATAACAAAATGGCAATACTTGTACATATTTCATGTTTTATGGGTGTCTGAGTAGGAAAGTGAATTATGAGGTGTAGATTTGTATCAGCACTTATAGTCGAGTGAAGTGTTTGTATCCAAAAGTCGAAAAAGTTTGTATTTTTTAGGCGCAAAGTTAATGAGTCTTTTATCGTATTTATTTAAATATAATTTGAGAAGAGCAGGGCGAATTCAGGGTCTAATTCTGGCAGAAAGCAATTTTGTTTCTAATTATTTCAGACAATTCTGAACCAATCGAAATAATTTTTTAAGTGTTGTGAAAACTCAAATAAATGCTTTACAACACTGACAACATAATTTCAATTCGTTTAGTATCGATTGAAATAATTATAAATAAAATTGCTTTCGAATCGAAGAAGTATTCGATCACGACTGCCAGAATTAGCCTCCAGTACAATGTGGTGGCAGACTTTGACAGTTTTAACCAAATTGTTTAGCTTTTACAATGTTTTGTTAGTGTTTTGCAAGAAATGTTTGACATTTCGAACCGTAAACACTTACAATGCAATGTAAAGAACCTCCGTTGTTTTTTGATAGTTGTAGTATTGCCACCACCTGCAGTAAAGATTAATCTTCTCATTCTCTCAAACACTCAACCCCACAAAAAAATATTTTCACATCAAAAAATATTTATGGAACTCAAAAAAGTTTAAATATAAAATTTCCTAACGCAAGGTGAAGGGATTTACAAGATGTTTTCCATTTTTTTTACAGAACATTTTGTTTAACTCTTTAAGATGTAAAAGTTTTCAAATATTTTTAGTAACATCTTTTAAATTTCCACTTTTCTCTGCCAGTAGTGCATTAAGCATTTCTCTCTGATCTTCAACATTATCAATTAAAATTTTCTTTGTTTAGTTTTGTTATTTTTGTCGTTCCTATTTTTTTTTATGTTCCCAACATTTTTTTTAATTTATTTTACAAGTCGTTTGATTTCAAGCACCACTTGATTGTAAAAAAGAAAAAAAAAAATAAATTGAATTAAAGAAATGAAACCTCCGCCATTAATTTTATGACATTTTCATTCAACTTTGTTTTGTTTATTTATTTGGCGGTTGGTTGGTTATTCTTTGTAATGTGCGTGTGTGTGTGTGTATTAAAAATGTCATAGGCGGTTTTGTCATTGCCGTATTTTTAGTTAAAAAGCTCTGAGGTCGTTCGCGACGCAACTGCTTCACATGTTGCCTGTTTTAATTTTCGTACAAGTACTTAATGGCCGTAGCTCTACAATGATCCTACAAGTTTTCTGCTGGGTCATCCAATTATGCTCGATTATTCGCAAAACCTAATAATTTCGCCAAACTGTAGCAACGAGTAATTCAAGACATTAATGTGATATTTTCACAACACAAGTGATTGAACGTGTAATAAAATTTATATGAAAAGCACTCAGTTTTTTGAGTGTTTTTCATACAAATTTTACTAAACGTTCAATTTACATGAAAAAAACACTCAAAAAACTGAGTGGTATATAAATTTTACTACACGTTCAACCACTTGTGTTGTGGAAATAGCACATTAATCGTAAGAATTTGGTCGCTTCTTTACTGAAGAAAGTTGGGATATAATTCGTACAAAATTGCGTACGCCTTGTTGGTAACCGGTGGTGTCCTGTAGAAGAAATGTGTTTTTTTTCACAGTCAACATACATACCTGCAAGTGCGGCTCCCTAGAATTTATAAGCCAACTTATAAATCCTTCAGAAAATCGTTTTCGTCGGTCCATTTAAAAAAAAATCATAACACTGGTTAATAAAGCTCAAAAAACTCTAAGCTCTTGTAGCAGTTCCTGGTAAAATCTCTTTGGATTTGTATCGCTCCAAGTCTAGAGATTTAAAATGATTATTAGACTTATAATGAGCTTCACTACTCATCAGATTAAATCACTAGTTTGACTTCTAGTTTAATATTAGACCCCTGACCAGTATAAATTATATTACTGATTTGTGATCATAAGGCTTTTTTTCTTGCACCAGCTCAAATCACACACAAAAAAGTTTAACTTGAGTACACTGTGCTCCAAAATTTGACAGAACAAATATTTCTCTTAAATTCGTATATGTATGCAATATGGCTGTAGCTTATAAATTTTCTTTGCTCCAGCTGGAGCCTGTATATTCATTTGGCGATATTCTTTTTTAGTACAATTTCCAGAACACAGCGAGTGTGAATTAATGATTTTGGGTCATCGATTATTCCAGCCTCTGCTAACTAAAATAATTCCACTGAACCTTCGCCTCCGCTAGATGGCGCGCATCCGAAATATATATTTTAATAAATCAGGCTGGATCTAACAGATTTCATGGATTGGGTGGGCTCTAAGGCCGCTGTGGATTGTTACTAATTTGCGTTAACCTACGACTAAAGAAAACCTCACAAGAAAGAAACGAACGCGGTCAAATAGTACGATATCGGTGGCCATTCGCATCACCTCAAATCTCTAGTTCAGTACGTCCAATGTGAAACGTGCATAGGTCCGTCCTCGTGAAACTAAAAGGCAAGAACTTTAAAGTCGTTTTTTTAATAAGATTTTTGTAGCAAATTAAGTATAGTAAGAATATTATACAAATATTTCTCTATTAAACAGAACTCTACAAGAAAATTTTAATAAATAGGATTAAAAGTGTATTAAAACGAACTTCAAAGCTCTTGTGTGTTGCCATCAACGCCGTTGGCGGTGATGCCTGGCCAAAGTCGTGCTAAAAAAAAAAATGAAACGATGACTCCGCCAACTACAAATCATCCGCCGCCAACTAAAAATCATCAGCAAAGAGTGAATTTGTCGGTATGAACACACTTAGATATCATGTGGATTACTATTGTCCGAAATTCGACTATTTTGTTTGTTGACGTACCCATTCATCCAGAAATGAACCCTATTGCTGAGAATGATTTTTGATAAAAATATGGGTCAGTTTAAAATTTGTTTAAGTTCTTCATTTGCACGTGTTTTCGAACATTTGTCCACGGCAATTTGCCAAAAGAAACTGTTTAATTGAAAGCTTAATCGCCAGACTTAGTTCAAACAATCGGCCTAATTTTGTAAGGCATTGGCGTTAACGCATGAGGCGTTTTTTGTAGTAGATCAAAAAACACTGGAAGAAGAAGTTCCTAATGGAGACCCCTTCAAAAGTTGAGAAACGAAAACAAGGAGGCAGAGTTCATTAATCAAGATTAAGGATGAAAACAAGAATTTAACGATTTTAATTGAAATCTCATGTCTGAAACAGCTGCCAAACAATACAATAACTCTGTTTTTTCTGATTAATTAAATTTTATTGCATTAAACGCCACAATTTTATTGCCAATAACCAAATTAATCTTAAATGAGATATGACTTTGTACAAAAAAAAAAAAAAAAAAAAAAAAAAAAAAAAAATCGTGGGAATAAAAGAAAAATTTTTTACGTTCCCGGTTAAGGAAAAAGTTCGTGTGATTTCTAGATCAACAGTCGTTGCGAGACCCAAGAACCGTGCAACATTCGAAATTAAAAAAAAGCGAATCAAATATTAAAAGTAATATTACGAAATTGTTGAAGATCTTCGCTTGGACCATGATCGCACACTGAAATTAATCATATTTAATCCGGGGATCTATAATTTGTAGCGCAATATTATCTTACGCAAATTTTGTTGCATCTTAGTTTAAATAAGGGACGCCAATCCCGAAATCCCGATCCCGAAAAATCCCGGAATTTGCGGGATTCAGCAAATCCCGAATTCCGAGATTTAAATTTTTTTAATCCTGGGGATTTCGGTATTTAATCAATCTCGAAATCGTTAACTTAATTTTGTTCTTTTACCTTTTTATATAAAACGAAATTCATCATTATATTCTCCCTTAATAGGAACGGGAACACAATTTTAATCTTTTAATTAATTTGATTACCTCTATTAATACTGTCACGAAAAAAAGTAACACTTTGTTATTCCAACAACTATAATGAAATTTTAATGTGAGAAGTGCTGAAAATAATTAAAAAAGAAAATTAATTAAAGAAAGAAATGCCTTTTGAAATGCGCAAAACCAAAAGTTTCGTGTGGTCTTATTTTGTAATTGATTCCACTGGCGCACCAAATGCAAAATTTGAACTTTACTCCTTACAGTTTTAGGCTTATTGAGAGGTTTTCCGAGAGTAGACATGGGACCTATGGTAATTTATGGAGCGATTTCACGCAATTAAGTAGTGTAATTTATACACCACATAATTCCTACCACTTGTGGTGGTGGGTATAAAAATGTGTTTTTGTTAAAATAAGACTTTTATGGTTAAGTAAAAAAATTTAATTTGCTAATTAATTTCGAATTCAAATTTCAATTATTCATCTTAATTCATTTAATTAAAGTTTTAATAGAATCTTACACATAAGTCAATAATTAGTTTGCTCTATTCAATTACTATTTATATTAATTATTTTTATATTTAATAATTAGTATTGTGGTTATTTTATTGAACTGTTTAAGATTTTTAACCCAAAATTTAAATATTTTATTTAGTTCATTAAATTTAATTTTCATTAAATTATTTTTTTGAAGAAAGGAATTTTTACAACATGAAATAAATTAAAATTTATTGATAATTTTTCATTCTCAACTGAGCTGGGAATTGAACCCAGGTCTTCACATACAGGTTGCCCTGACATGTTGCAATTGTTACCACACAATCTATTCAAAGAGGTTTTCTGTCTTAGCACTCACCACCATCGGAGGCGGCTGCCAGTCAATAGCCAAACATTAATCTTTTAACCAAATTGGTAGATCGAAATTTGGTTTTTTTTTAATAATTATCTATTTTAATTAATTTACATGTTCATCTTTACTTACGTTTTTCATACTTTTTGTTCAAGAATTAAGTTTTAAACAACTGAGGTAATTGAAAAAAATAGAGATTTTATGTTAAATATTTTTTAATTTAATTAATTAACACATTTTTGGAATTTGTACGTTGTTTTTTTTTATCACACCTTAAATTAAATTAATCATTAATTAAGAAAAAAATCAGAATTAAATTTTTTTACAAATTTTGGTAATTAATATAATTATTATATTTAACCTTGTAATATTAAATGAATTATAAACCTTTTGTTTGTTAACCTTTTGAATACCAGCAATATTTTAGCTACTATAAACATTTCAATGATTATGGCAATTATAAATTTGAGTATGGTTCACTGAAAATTAATTATTTTTCAACAACTAAATATTGATAGCTTTGAAAACATATTATATTAGTTACAACTAGTTAATGATATCTAATAAACATTACACCATATTATGAGTACAAACAATTATATTATGATTATTGTAATAATACTCTGAACCAAGTAAGACTTGAGTGGCTGTAATTCTCATTCGCTTTACAGTTTTATTTGCATAATATCTTTAGCTGTTCAAAATTCTTTGGAAAGAGTTATCCTGATGATCTCTGTATATGATTACTTTTAACCATAACGCAACCACTTTGTATCATAACATGATAACTTCTAAACCTATTATGATTAATATGATAAGAGTATATTATAATAATAATAATTATAATATGATGTGATAAAAACAAATTATGATTAAGGGAAAAATATTATGATGTTATATAACGAATATATTTGGTCATAATGTTATATTTTATGATCTTAATAATAATCATAATATGTTTTGACTACAATCATGAATCTTATCATAATGTGTTTACCACAACCCAGTTTTTTCTCTGCGTGCGGTATTCCGAAAAATACCGAAATCCTGGGATTTGAGTTTTGAAATCCCGAATACCGTGATGTACGAAAACCAGACCCGATTGACATTCCTAGTTTAAGTACATCCGAGAAATCTGTGTTCCGAGACGACCTACTCAGTGGTACTAATTCGCCTACAATTTCTTATTTAAAGTCCTGCAATGAGATTTTCATTCATGATTAAATTTCATTTAATAAAAAAAAAAAAAAAATTATTTTAAACTTCTCTTCAAATATTTGGTATTTATTGAATCTATTTGAGTGTGTGTCTATTAAACTTGTCTTGGTTTTTTTTAAATTTTAATGTTCATGCTCAAACATGATTTTTATTTACAAAAATGCCTTTTTTACTTCCTTCTTGCTTTCCTCTTTTTTTTTATTATCTTTTTGGGCTTTTCCATCCTTTTTTTATGCTTAAGATTTTCTTCTCTTCAAGGTCTTGATGACGATTCCGTCCCCTCATGCTTCAAAAACGTTTTTGTTTGTTTGCTGTCTTTTCGGGCTCGTTGGTAATTTAAGCTGATTTTGATGTGTGGCTTTTTCTGCTTCTTCTCTTTGGCCTTAGTAAAATTGGTTTATTGGCATCTTATCTTTCCATTTTTTTTTCATCATTATTTCATATTGTGTTTGATTGTTGTTTGCAATGAATGGTCTTTTTGACTGTCTGAGCTTTTTCTCCTTGGAATGACTTTTTCAATTTCAATACATATGTATAAAAAAAAAAAAAAAAAAAAAAAACATATTGTCAGGCTGACTGAATGTGTAACTTCAAGTTAGACTTTCAACGTTAAAGTTTTTCTTTTATGTGCCCATGTCGTTTTAGATTTTATGTCTTTGGGGCGTATAATTCTCTGAAAATATTTTTTATTTTCAAACATTTGTTATTGTTTTTTCTTCTTGTTTTCTTCTACTTTTTGTTTTTTTGCATTAAAGTGCGAAAAATGTAACGAATTAAATTAAAATGACTTGTTGTCTGCCTTAAGTACTAACTGGCGTTCAGTATGTCTTTTAAGTTAAACGAAAAAAAAAAAAAAATATCTATAAAATTTTATTACACTTCAAATGATGAAAAAAATATTTAAATATTTTATAGAAATTTATAACTAAAAGACACTATGCTCCCTTACTTTCCGTAGAAAATTGATTTTTTTTTCGATGTCTATACCTTTTTTACGTAATATGTAAGTACGTGAATAGAATTTTATATTTAGGAAAAGTTTTAATAAAATTTTATAAAGAATGTTTGATTTTAAGATATTTTGTCCTTAAAAAGACTTATTGAAGAAATTGTGGCTGTTTGAAAATTAAAAAAGAAATTGTAATAGTCAAATGACCTTTTGTACCCGTAATTAAATTTGTTGAAGTTTTTTTTCTAACAGAGATGGAAACATATTAAAAAAAGGGAAAACTAATCTGAAGTTTTTAAACGAATAGTCCGATTTTTTCGGAATATGATTTAATGGCGGCATTCAACTGCACGCAAATTGCCCGGTTAGACTCCCCCACAAGCACCGAGTACTACAGAGAGGTGTCGCGATACGGATGATATTGTGTTCTTTATATCTCTTTCTTTGAAAGCTGCCCTTTTTGCATTTGTCTTTGCACCATCTTTTATGCCGCAACACAATGAACACAAATTTATTTATTTGAGATTTATTCGCAAAACTATTGTAAAAATTAACTAAGAAATTAGTTTACCACAACACGAGTAAATAATATTTAAGTAACATTAAATTACATTATAAAACAAAACAATATCACTAAATAAATTTTTTTTTTGAACAAAACAAAACGTTTATTGAACTAAGGCCTGGAACAGAATAAAGTAGTTGTAGTAGTAGTAGTAGCTGAAGCTGACGAATGTTCTGTAGCGTAACAAAGTTCAAAATTTCGGACTTTGTGATTCAACTTTAGCTGTGTTCATTTACTAAAAATTGTTGCGAATTTGTAACAATTGTTACTGAAAAGTGTTCATTAACCAAAAAAAATTGCAAGTTGAGAGCGCCAAAAGAGAGAAAAGAATTGAGAGACAAAAAAATTCTTGCAAATTTTTACTGGTAAAATTTTTACTTGCAAGAATTTTTCAAACAGCTGTTTCATGTTTTTGTTTACAAAACAAACTTTTCCAAAAGAAGTTTTAAATAAGGATATTTTGCAAAATTTCAAAGTTAATATTGAGTTTTAAAATTATTAAAAATATTAGTATTGTGTTTATTTTATTGAACTGTTAATGGATTTTAATCCAAATTTAGATATTTTTTAATTAGGCTTAAGTTCATTGAATTTAATTTTCATTAAATTATTTTTATGAATACAGAAATTTTACAAAATTAATTGAAATTTTTTTGATAATTTTTCATTCTTGACTGCGCTGAGATTTGAACTCAGGCTTTCACGGACAGGTTGCCCAGACTAGTTTCGATTGTAACCACACAATCTCGTCAGTGGGGTTTGCCGTTTTACTTAAGCCTAATTCAAAAATATCTTAAATTTGGATTAAAAATAATAATAATAATAAAAAAAAAAAAAAAAAAAAAAAAAAAAAAAAAAAAAAAAAAAAAACGGTCGTAAACCATTGTGTTATCTTTCAGTAAAAAGATAAAAAAAAAAAAACAAAAAAAAATTTTTTTTGCGAGTAATTTCATTAAAATAAAAAAAGTGTTTCACAAACAATTTCAAACAGTTGCAACATTTTTTATGGCGATAAAGAGGACAGACACTCAGCTTTCTGATGGCACTAAAATCTCTTTATCCCCTTTTGACCCTAACAAGTTCTACTCCTCCGAAATTCGGACTTAACTAAAATATAGAACCTGGGGAAACATTTAATAACACATCAGGTATAAATACTACAGTGATATAACGAACCCTTTCTTAAAGACTACTCTCCCACTAATATAAGAAAAAAAAATGTCGACCCATTATTGATAATAGTTTGCGAAAAATCATTATATAGTTCTGATCAAATTTACAAAAATTAAATTTTTTTTAAAAAAACATAAACTATTTGCATGCCACAGCCACAATTATCAATATTTTAATCCAGGTTTTTTAATACCAGAGTTCGAATATGTTTTCTATGGAATGGCATTAAAAGTTTTGAAATCGTGCGACGAATAAATCATTACCAGGTGACCATGTTTGGTTTTAAATTACAAGTGTTTTAGTAAAAAAAGTTACTTTTTACTTTAACAATAGTGTTTTTTATTTTATAACATTTAAAATAAATATACAAAGTAATTTGCTATAAACAACGATTTTAGTTATGTTTTTGTTAATGTTTTATTTTCTAAGTGTTATTTTTGGTCACTCTATTTCTCTCTCTGTTTGCACAAACAGCAAACAACTTTCTCAATTATAAAAGCTGTTATTTATTCGAATTCTTACTGAAAAATTCGTTGTGTAGGGCGAAATTCGTCGTTCGTTCGAATTGTGTTCCTGGCATAATCCTTTCTCTCGCTAAGTCGACTTTATAGATTTTGAGCGATACAAATAGTAGTAAATAGCAGTAGCCTAGCTCCGACCTTGATTAAAATGTAAATACGATAGAAGAGGTGTAGTTTTGTGGGGCTCCGCAAAGGTGTGAAAAATGTTTTTATTTTAGAATAGAAAGAAGTTTTTTTGCGTAAAATCTTTTTAAAAGCCAAATTAAAGTAACACAGGGTTTACAGTCTGAAGTTTTTTTTTTCAGAAAGTCTCGTTCATGAAGTATCTCCCTACTTACGCCATGACAACAAGATTTTCGAAAAGGTTCTTCAGCTATGAACATTCTGCAATAAATGACTTTGGTTAATGAAGGATTTACTTCAGTAAAGCCTTTGATAAGGTTAATCACAAACTTCTGCTAAAAGAATTGGATAAAATGGGTTTCGATAATACTTTTTTTAACTAGTTAAAGTCATGTCTATTATGCAGATCACAGTCCGTAAAATATTATTCTGAAAATTCAAGACATATTATGGCAAAATCCGGTGTTCCGCAGGGAAATCATCAACGATTTGCCTGAAGCAATAAATTATTCTAATGTACTGGTGTTCGCAGATAATGCTAAAATATTTTTAAGCTTCAAACATTCACCAGACCATTATGGATAATTTTTATACTTGGTGTATAATTTATTTAATGTAACTAATGCTGAAAAAATGCAAGCACAAGACATTTTCGAGAAGGTGTGACACTCTTGGTCACTTATTATATCAGTGGTCATAAACTGCAGTCCGTAACCGCTATTATAGATCTTGGTATATTGTTAGATGGAAACTTTATACTACATATTACTATGGCTGTTAATAAAGCTCGAGGCATCTTAGCTCTCATCAAACGATGGGCAACAGAATTTAAGGACTCCTTAATTACCAAAAGATTATTCACGTCACTTGTAATTCGATTTTAGAGTACAACTCAATTGTGTGGGACCCCTACTATAACGTTCACATTAATCTTATCGAATTTGTCCAGAAACTGTTTTTTTTTTTTTGTTTAAGAGATGTATATCGAGGATATTCTGCACTTCCATCATATTCATCAGTACTTGCTTTCATTCGTCTGCCAACATCAAAAAGCCGAGAAATTATGCTTAACGTTTCATTTCTTGTCAATCTTTTAAATGTGATTGTTTTATATAAATTTCTTTTAAGTAAGATGTTATTGAATGTTCCTCAACGCATATTACGATTAACCCACTTAATGGTAAAAATTTTCGACCAAACTACGATATGGCAGATCCGTTTAGGAAATTATGTTGTAGTTTTAATGAAATGTTTAACTTAATAGATTTATCTTTAACCGTAGATATTATAAAACGTACTTTTATTTTAAGTTTGAACAAGTAATTGTCTTTTTATTAAGAAAAATGTTGAATTTAATATTAAGTCTGTAAGGATTTTATTCATTGACTTAACTAAATAAATAAATTGGTGAGAGATCTCTCCCCTCTCACCTCAGACTTTCTAAAAGAAAACTTTCGGAGTGTGAGCCCAGATTTATTTTATTACGACCTTAAAAATATTTTACGATAAAAACATAGACTGTGTTTCAGAAAACTTTCATAGTGGTTACGTTATTTATTCATACCTGTTTGGAGGTCTACGAAAAAAATGGTCTCTCCGTGAAGCAAAAAATTGTGGCAACTCCTGTTCTATATTTTCAGTAAATAGCTATCCAAATTTTTAAGCATATTTCTTTGTTTTTGCTTGCATATTCTTAAATTTCTTGCACATATGTTATGTATGTAGAAAAGTTTGCATTCGTAATTACTTGTTTTTTTAATTTATATTGCTTTTATTTGTTATCAATTAAAATTTCTTTAAAATTATTAGAAGAAAGCAAAATTAAACATTACCAGTAATTAATACTTATTGGGTTCACTCTCGTTTAATACAAAAAAAAACTCTCATTCTTTTTATGATCCATTTAAAATTGTTTTTGCTTTCATTAAAAACATTCTCTCAATACAACTTGTATGTATGCACTAGTGCTGTTACGAATATCCGTATTCGTATTGCCGAATATTCGCCAAATTCAAGCGAATATTTTGCGATTACGTTGAGAAAAATCAAAAGTTTTAAAACAAATACATAACCGGACATTTACACATGAAAGTAGTTTCTTGAAAGTCGCAATACACTCACACTTTTTCACTAACACATTTACATTTTTCTAATTTCAGTCCAACTTTCAGCCAGCTATCAATGAAAATTTCAAGAAAGCGATTTCATGAAAGAAAATGACAATAACTAAGCAGTGTTGCCAATTGATTTTTTTTTTTATATATATAAAGAATTTTAAAATATTTTTTCAACTAAATATAAAGAACACAGCGATTCAAATTAAAATTTTTAAATATCATGAAAACTAATAAAAATAAATATTATTTTGAACGAATGCCTAAAGTTCACCGTGAATAATTGGCTCGGCAACTCTGAAACTTGAAATAAGCAAAACAATAAAATAAGAAGAAAAGAAATTTTTTGATAGAAGTTTGCCCTTTGACGACATTTTGAAAATGAAATTTCACTTTCATGAAATTTTATTATTATTTTGTGAAATTTGTAAAAGTACTTTCATTCATGTGTAAATGCAGCGTTAAGTGAAAAATATTAATTTTTAATGATTTTTATTAAGAAAAAAAAAACTATTGTTTTAAAAGCAAAATAATTATCTTCTTTTAGTTAAGTCAAAAAAAGGCAAAATATATTTCAAAATGAACCTTTAAAAATCTTCTTTGTTCATATCATGATTAATTAATAATCAAATCACAGTAGAGCAATTTTGAACTTCAAAAATAAAAGTTTTAAAGCCTTTTCTCCTTTAAGCAAATTGAGATTCGTAAGGCAAGGCGAATTGAATATTAAGTGGTCATATCGCTACAACAACAAAAAACACGCAATTCGCCTGGTGCAACGTTACCAATATATCACAAACATCTAACTTAAATACAAAGGGAAAGTTGAAAAAAAAAAACGTAACAATGTTCGTTTGAAAATAATTTTTTTTTGTTTTCTAAATTTTAATTGATTAATTTCACTTCTCTTTTGCACAATTTTTAAATTTATGAACACGGTATAAATATTTATCAAGCGCTATAGAACTATTAGTGAAAATGAATTTGTTTGTGTGACACCGGCAGCGCTTGATGGAAAATCAGATAATTTAGATTTTTGGAGAGCTTGATGTCAAACATTGATTACCCATCAAGCCCATACAAATTTTCAGTATAAATTTATTTTCATTGTGAACAGGTGACGAAAGAAGAAAAAAAAAAATATACAAAAAGGACTGATGAAAAAATATGCGTTGTTTTGTTGAACTTTTTTTATTTATATTTTTTTTCTTTTCCTTTTTTTTATTTTTTTTTTTTTTTTGCAAACAGGCGGTCATTACCCAGTAAAAAATGGGCTCCAAAAGGAGCAGGTTTTATGTATGAATTTATACCTCAAATCGCTTCGAACCTGCTAATGGGATGCCTGTTTTTTGTATGGGGTGTTCCCGGTTTAGAGGAATATTTTCTGCCGACAATAAGCGCTTCTTTTTTAAAATAATAAAACATGCAAATAAAGCACTCCTAAAGGGCTTTTTTAAGGACTAACTATGTTAACATATTCATTAATGGTTTGCTTTTACTGGCTTAAATGCCTTTTTTCAAGCATATTAATTTTTATTTCGCTTTTAAACCTTCTTTTATGTCAGCACTAAAATAGCAGCTTTTTTTTGTATATTATAATTATATAAGCGCTCGATTTTGCGCTTTTTCTCTTAAGTGCTTTACAAAACACATATTTTTTTACTGGGTATTGTTGTTATCATTTCTTAATTTGGAGACATTTCTTATTTTTTTTCCAAGCGAACAGCACTAAATTAAACTAAAAATGAATGCTGGATCGACCATCCATCATGATAATTGTAAAACATCAAGCACACGTACACGAGTTTGACATCAAGCATTTTGACCATGTACAGACTCCTAAAGAGTTTTAATGAAAGCCAACATGACAACATTAACAATTTTTAACACTTCGGGTTTGCATTGCCAATTTGCCTTTGCACAGCTGATGATGATGTAGGCCAATCAGGCTATTTAGTATCAAACTCGCCTTGGCGGCGTGTAAATAAGTCCTGAAACACTAAATATTTGCTAGCTCGAAGCACTCGTTGGTGGTGTAACTATGTATTGCCTGGCTGTAGGTAAAAGAAGCTCGAATTTGTCTTTTTTTTTTACTTTCAACCCTGTCAGTAATTATAAAAATGTTCATTAGTGGCATTGAGGTGCAAAGTTGTTCCGTTTAAATTCAGGCATTGGAATGTCATAAAAATTTACAATACAGTGTGACAGGTTATTTTTCAATTTATTGTTATCGACGCAGAGGAGATTTTTTCAATTAAATTTGGATACCTTTTTCAGCTAAATTTCAGATTGGATATTCGTATTCGGCGAATATTGCCGCAGATAATCGTATTCGTATGCGGCGAATATTAAAAATTGATATTAGTATCATCACTTGTAGATATAAATGTACTTGTATGTGTAATAAAAGAAGAAAAAAAAAATATATTTATTCCCATCAATTACAGTTAATTAAATACCTCTCACTTTTTAATGATTATTTTTCATGTTTTTTGGTGTTTTTTTTTATTTGTACAACAAATTAAAAGTGATATGTGGTGGTTTGACGTTTTTCATTTATTTTGTGTTAAATTGTTTTCATTTTATATCACTTTTTTCGTTTACTCTTTCCTACTTCATTCGTTCTTTCCTTTCATCCAGCCATCAATCATAAATTCTGCTTCAATCGTTTTGTTTTTTTGTACAGATTTACAATAGAAATGAAAAAGAAAAATGAAATGTGGTAGTTGGTCAATTCTTGCTGTTATTTGAAAACATCACGAGAAAAACAAAAAAAAAAACTTTTTTTTAAATAAAAACAAGGGAAATAATGAATGAAATGACTTTTTAACCAGTGAACTAGAAAAGTTCATTGTACTAAATACAGTTTAAAAACAAGTTACCAACTAAAAATAAAAAAAAAACCTAAAAGAACAAAAATTGCAATAACGAAAAAAAATTAAGCCTGTTTTTCCATTAAAAGTTTTACATACAATTTCTCACCCCAATTCAACAATTCACAATCAGAACAATAACAAGATGTACAGGGTGGCACAGTATAAGCCTCCTTTGTATGGCTACCCCGTACAAAATGGAGCCTAATGCTGTTAAGCAGTTTTATAAGGGGGAGAATCACAATATCCCCTTACAAACCAGCTTACAAGAGACATGATTTTTATATGGCGAATTCCCACTTGGAAGCACTTCTTTTTTCTATCTGCTAAAAAACAATTTTATGGCTGATTGCATATTAAAAAAAATTTAATTTCCACATTCGGTAATATTTCGGGATTGTAAACACATTTCAAACCCATTGCCATACAATTTGCTTCCATGTAATAGCATGTTCGCACGGTTCTTTGGATTACTTCGCTCTCTGGGTTTATTACTTATTTAGATTACCGTGTTCGCACGGCACTTTCGTTATCGGTTTTGACAGTTCTTCTTCTTATTTTTGTTTATTGCTAAATTTAATTGTTTGTTTGATGTTACATGTGCTAAGAATGAAAAGAAGTAGTAAGTTAAAAATATTATTTCAAAGAAATATATAAAATAATTATTTTGCGAATAACCTTCTTCTTATCAATATTTTTTTGATTTCATTCCTTTTTTGGATTTTACTAAAATTTTATAATTTAAATTTACTTCCTTTACTTTTTTGCTTGCTAACTTTTCTTTGTTTATGTTATTATTTGTTTTTATTTTGTAGTGCCCGGGTGCCCCGGTAGGCTAGCTGGTAGTGAGCTAGTCTATCAGCGTCGGGGTTAAGGGTTCGATTCCCGCCAGAGACTCTGGTCTCCTGCAGACAAGCGTATAGCTTCGCGGGATTAGCATAGGTAATATTAAAAAAAAAAACTAGTGATGGTAAAAACCGATAAAAATTAGAGCTCACATTGATTTTGAAGTAATCCACAGGGTAATAAAAGTAGAGACGTAAACGTACAACTGAGATAATCCGCTCTCAAAATTTTGTATGACGAATTATGTAATTTGGACCATAATTGGGCTGTGAATTACGAATAAGAGAGCGAATTATGAAAATACGCTGCCGTGCGAACATGCTATAAGGGATTAACAGAAGCAGTTACAACTTTGATCGTGAATTTTTTCTTTAAATTAATGATTTGAATTATTCACTTACAACCTGCTTACTTATCTACTTAAGGGATATCGCAAAGTTGTTAAATCATTTTTATTTACATAGGGCGTGTGTGAAACGGTAGCAAAGTACTCATTAAAGTTAAATTTTGACTCTGCTGGGTGAATAAAATTTCACTAGCCCATGGGGCTTGTTTAAATTTTGACATTAGCGTAGAAATTTTTGACAACCACACAATTATCATAGACACACTCCCAGGTCGTGCAGCTTAAAGTCGCCCCTAAGCCGCCGCCAAATTTAAATTATGAGTTGAAGTCGTCGCCGGTTCGAATGTTATATTTACACTCATTTTTTTAGTCAAAATTTTCTTTTTAGCCGTGTTGTATATTTTTGTAAGCTATTATAAGATAAAAAAAAAAAAAAAAAAAAACATACCTATTTATTTCTTTTATTAATAACATTTTTGTTATTATAATTTGTGCATGTTGACATCAGAGTCTAATAAAAGTCAAATACTTAAAAAAAAATTAAAAATCACTAATAGACTACAGAACGCCAATTAAATTTACATTACAAGCATTTTGTTATATTGCCAAGGCAAAAACAATCTTATGTAAGTGTAATTCGAAGAAACTAACAACAATAACAGGGAATTATATTTGATTAACTACAAAAAAGTATTAAAATTGTCTGGTAGATCATTAATCTCATAATCAGCTTATTAGATGCAAAACAAATTAATAAAAATGAGAAATCTCCTATAAGTTTAAAAAAGCATAAAATATCTGTTTATGGGTTCCAACCAGAAGAGAATAACGTTAAAACTTAAAAAAAACTGCGAAAATTTGGAAAAAGCAAAAAATTCATCAAAAGGTTTTCGCAGTTGCAACCTGTTAGAAAATCCTTTAAAAAGCAAGCGCGAATTCTGAAAATTGGATTATAAATTATGGAGTTGCTTAAAAATTAAATTTCCGGACAGACAAATTGTCCCTCTGATTTACAAAATTTTTTTTGTAATTACCATCTGTTGACACGCCCTATTAAGAGTCCAAAAAATCGGTTCACAAATGACGGAGTTATGCGGCAACAAACATTAAAAAACAACAAACAACCGAATTGGAAACCTCCTTCTTTTTTGAAGTCGGGTTAAATATATTTATAATAATAACAAATTGTAATAGATAATTTTTTAATTTTTAATAACTAATTCTTTTATCAGGTGAAATTTTACCGGCTATTTGTTGCAGAACAGCCGCCGCCAAAAAATTTGCCGACTTAGACTTCTTTTATGAAATGCCAGAAAACAATTGTTCTTTTCTTTGTCTACATTTACACGTTTCATCTTTTAATGCTCAACTTCTTTTCAATTCCCTTTTGAAGATGCAAATACGTTCACACGCCGCAACCGGTTTCAACTTTTTTTGCTTCAAAACAACAACAATTTTATTCAAAACGATCCTAAGAGAAAAAGAAAAGAAAAAAATGTACATGCAGCCATTCTTGTGCATATACCTACGAATGAGAAGACAAGGCGTACTGCCCGAGTACAGGCATCTCCAGACTCTATGTCAAAATTTTACGTTGTCAAAAATTTTATAATTTCACACAGCACAAACATGAAATTCGTCTACCACAGACAAATTTTATTTCACCATAGAACTTTGCTACCGTTTCACACACACCGCGAACATATCAGCGATCTTGAACTTTCCATGCCTCCGAAAACCTTGAAATTTTTTACTGGGTATGTACTTACATATTACCACTGAAAGTCCACCCTAACAAAAAAAAAAACTAAAAGTTAAAATACAGTGTTTTGTTTTTTGTATTATAAGAGAGAAGTATTCCGCAAAAATGCAACTAACAAATGCTAAAAAAAAAACACCAAATAAAATATAATATAATTAAAAAAGTTAAAACGAATTCAAGCCGTATAGATCTTTTTACGCCACTCTACATAAATATAATTATGAGCAGTGTTTGCCAGAAATTTTATAACTTATGTCCCTAATTTTAATTTTGACATCCCCAAAAATTTCAATCTCAAATTTTTAACCCAATTTTTAGTTATTGGAAAAGTTGATACATTAATTATGAATTTTAATAAGAGTTTATTAAATTCAAATTTTCCAAATTAAATTTTCAAATTAAAGGGCTTTTTTAACGGCTATGTTGACAATTCTATGTTTTTAAAATTGTATGCAAATCATTATCAAACGTTTGTCGTTTAAGAAAGGTGTTTGCTTTCAAATCATTTTCAATTTGAAATCAAACAAACCTCCGTGTTTGTTGGGTATTCGCACCAGCTGTTATTGGTATGTGTAATTTTTCGCTAATTGGTGTCGTTTCCTAGTAAAATAAGTGAGTGACTGGCATTTAATACAACAACAACAATCAAACCTAATAATCGGTTGCTTTTTGTTTGAAGAGGTAGAAACAAAATAGAACGACGGCCCAAAGTAACAGACAATCTGACATTATATTGAAACTAATACGGTTTTTGTTGTTGACAATAAGGAACCAGGTAGTTAAAAAAATGGTTAGGCTGTTGTTGCTATTTAATGTACTTGTTTTGAAAAAGGTGACCAGCATTTGAAAGTTGCATTGAGGTATGTTCTAAAGTTTTCTTAACGTTGCAAAAATATTTTAATCCAATTTTTAGATTGTGAATTTTTCTCTGATATCATTTTGTTATGAACTTGACACTTTTTACATTTTTTTTTAGCTATATGTATGAAAACGTTTGTGCTCCTAAAACTCAAGAACCACTGGATCGGTTGACACCAAAGTAGGACAATTAATTAGTTTAGTCTTGAGCCAGGTTATCTTAAATTTAATCTTGAAACGTGGCGCTGTTGTCATGATATTAATTGTTTTTTATTTATGGTACGATTTGGCTGAAGTTCACAAAATATACTTACTAAACAACAATAAGTTTCTTTATAAAATTTTGACCCGGTAGATAGCGCTTGTTTCAAGTTATTAACAAAAATTTCCAATAATTTTTTATTATTATTTAGAAAACCCCGAGCAGCGCCGGGACCAAGCTCCTAATACCTTTCTATTAATTGACTTAATATGCCTTATGAAGGGCTTTAAATTTTCTCAATTTTAGTCCAACCCGTTTTGAAGCCTTGTTCATGTCTAGTGTTAAAGGGGGTACCTTGCCAGCGGACATGGATGATCTTCCAGTTTTACAATAAATATTTTCGATTTTGATCATTAAAATGTTATTCTTTTTCTGTTGGTTTTAGATTTAATAGTCTTTTTTTAATTTGCTTTTTTATTATTACCATTCTTTTTATTTTAAGATCTATTATGATTTGATTATATTTTAATCATTATTTTACAAGTTTTTTTAAAGTTAATTTTTTATTATTTCAAAGATTTTTTTAAATTTAACTTTTTTACTTTAAACTAAAAAAAGACATATAGTTGCAAAGCTTGGGAAAATTCAAACCGGGGGCCTAACGTGTACTTTTCTTTAAGGTTCAAGTGGCGTTGAATGCGAGCCGTTATAACTGCGCGAATCAGTCTTTATTAATAAAACCTGATATGTCGTCTAAAAGTCCTACCTTTAAAATAAATTTTTAACCTTTAAAATATCTTGTTCCTTTTCTGAGATATCTTAACCTGAAGTTTGAAAAATTGCTGATCCTTTTTCAAGGTTATGTCGACAATTTAATTCTTTGTCTCAATTTGTTGATTTTTCTTTAAATTTAAATGTTATAAAGCATAAAATAATTGTTTATCTTAACTAGTAATTTTTTATGTACATTTTTAAATCCATCATGCAATTCATTAATTTTAAGTCAATCTTGTTATTAGTCAGTAAGGATAATGTCAATTGATTAAATATATATAAATAAAAAAATAAACATACAACCGAATTGAAACCCTCTTTCTTTTTTGAAGTCTGGTTAAAATATATTTATATTAATAACAAACACATATTTTTCAAATAATAATAATTGTAATAGATAGTTTTTGATTTTGATTAACTAATTTTTTTGTCAGGTATCCACTACCGACTACTTTTTGCTGAACCGCCGCCGCCAAAAAGTTTGCCGACTTAGACTTCTGCTAAGAAATGTCAGCAAGAAATTGTTCTTTTCTTTATGTCAAAATTTCACATCGTCAAAAATGTTATAATTTCATACAGCACAAACATGAAATTTTTCTACCACAGATAAATTTTATTTCACCATAGGACTTTGCTACCGTTTCACACACACCCTCAGTAACAAAACTATTTGGTGGCCCCATGTAGTAAAGCTCGTTTTCAGCGTACCTCCAAAAATTCTACTTACTGTTTTTATTATATGGTGGCTTTGTTTTGCAAGGGAAATGGTTTTTTGTAAAAAAGTAAGATATCTCATGCGGAATTTTTATTTGTAATATGAGGAATGGGGAAAGTGAAACATTTCCTGCGGAATTTTTATTCGTGATTGAGTTGAGAGTCTTGCCTTTTTGCTGCCCAGAATGAAAAAGTCGTTATGACACCCAGTCTTTTTATTTGGTTTAGTTAAAGAGTTATGTTTAATTTGCCTACTTTTTCAATATTAATCTTGTTTTTAAATTTTTACTCTTAGACCTTTGATTACAGGTTTTTTGACATATGTTTCGGATTGAAAAGTGGTGCCTTTTGGTTGTTATTTAACTAAAATTAAAACTAATCGCAGGTTTTGGGTCGTTCCATATATGTAGTCGCAAAAATATCTTATGGTCACCTTAAATTTAAAGTGAACCAAGTAAATCTCTTTGTTTTTCTTTTAATACTTATTTTGTTCTTCTTTGAAGTTTTTTTAAGCTCAAACAGAAAAAATTGTGTTTCACATCTGATTTACTAGACTTTGGACAATGACGATTTAAATTCTTTTTATCGCTATAACAAAAATCTTTTTCTCATACATGTTCTGTTTTCTGTTATAAATATCCATTTAAAGCTTAAATAAAAAACCACCACAAAGTACCGGGAAGAGGTAAAAAGCATGTACTTGTGCAAGGGCCTTACTTTTTTTTTTATTATTTTTTTTTTTATGGAAAATACAGCTTTAGGTCAAATAACACATCGTCTTCTTTTAAAAAACAAAAATTATAAAGTTGTAAAACTTGTAGTCACTGAAATTATATTTTACTTGTGTAAAAAAAACTTTTAGTCTGTCCTTTGGGGTAGATACTTTGTAATAGATGAACAAATATATGTATGTACTTCACTTTTTAGTACAATAATTTCGTTTCGTTGCCTTGGTTTTTATTTTTTTTTTATAACTTTAGTCATGTTAAAAAAAAACATTTTTGTTGCTTTTATCATTTTAAACAGCATCCATTTTACTCAAATCTGCGACCAACTACACAAAACATTTAAAGAAATTCATACATAAATGGAGCAGTTTGGACTAACTGAGAAATTGTGAACATCATTTAGGATTTTTTTACTAGACCGCATTGTTGTTGACTTCATTGTTTTACTCTTGTGGGTAATTATGATGTGAGTAACAATAAAGATACGGGTAGACTTTTTTCATAATGATGTTTGTTGAAGTATTAAGATTAATGTAAAAGGTACTTTTCGTTGAAAAAAGTACTTTTCTTTTAAAAAAGTACTTTTCCTTAAAAAAGTACTTTTCGTTAAAAAAGTACTTTTCGTTTCTAATTTTCAAAAATATACTTTTTGTGCTCTGATATGAAGTTCTCGTTTTTGTTTAAAATTTTAAAACTTTTTTTCAAAATTTACTTAAAAAAGTATTGTATGTAAAATATATATGTATATATATTTTTGCAAAATAATTTTATTGTGTATTAAAAACGGTATTTTTACGTTAAATTTCTATTTTTTGTTAAAAGAAAGTGTTTTTTTTTTTTTTACAAAGATGGTACTTTTTATCAGAGTACCCTAAAGTTCACTCATTGTTCATTTATGAGTGAGTATGATATTTTTATAATATCGTTGCTTATATTCTTTGATGAATATGAAGATTTCAAAAAGTACTTTTTATTCAAAAGAATACTTTTTATTAAAAAGTACTTTTTTTCGAAAGGGTACATTTTTTCAAAAGAGTACTTTCTATTTCAAAAGGTACGTTTTATTCAAAATAATACTTTCTATTAAAAAAGTGCTTTTTATTCGAAAGGGTACTTTTTATTCAAAAGAGTACAATTTATTCAAAAGACTACGTTTTATTCAAAATAGTACTTTTTATTAAGGAAAACAATTTTTTTCGTAAAAAATATGTGTTTAAAAAATATAATATATTTTTAAACTATTTTTTTTAGACTACTTTTTATTAAAATGTACTTTTTTCGAAAGGGTACTTTTATTCAAAAAAGTAATTTTTATTCCAAAAAGGACTTTTTATTCTAAATAATACTTTTTATTAAAAAAGTACTTTGAATTCGAAAGGGTACTTTTTATTCAAAAGAGTACTTTTTATTCAAACGACTACTTTTTATTCAAAATAGTACTATTTATTTAGAAAAACAATTTTTTTGTGTAAAATATGTGTTTGAAAAATATCATATATTTTTAAACTATTTTTAAAAGTGGTACATTTTATACAAAATAAGCATTTTTGTTTAAAAACTTTGTTTTTGTTTTAAATATGTTTTTTCTTTACCCACTTACAACACCCACTTACAACTACAATTAATGTTGGGAGAATTCCAACTAATTGTAGCGGGAAATGTAAGAAAAGATAAAAACTCATCACTGATTTATTGTTTGGTATTTTGTTTAAGCTTTGATATCGTTGCAAAAAAGACTTTTTGAGTGTTTGTAGGTTATTCTCATTCCCTCTGTAGTCTTGTTTGCTGATAGCTTTGGCTTTTCTAAAATTATTTAGGAGAACGTTTCCTGATGATCTGGCCTAAGCAACCAATGAAATGCGCATAGGAACATCTTATCCTCCAACAATAAATTTCAGTATTTTTTATCAATTATTTAAAAAGGGAATTAAGCACAACAAACAAAATCTTTTAATAAATAATAGTATTCCCAAAAACAACTTTGATAATAGAATAAAAAAATTTTACAAAATTATACTCGTTTAAAAATTTATTTTTTTTTAAATTTAACTTTTTGGATGTATTAAATATTTAACCCTAGAACTACCGTCTTGGTCTGGCCATACCAAAATTGTGTTTAGCTTGCAATATTTTTCAAATATAACAAAAGATCTAAAAAAAACAGGGCCGTGAATTCTGTAAATGATACGTGCTGAACCAAATAAAAGAAATTTGGATTCGATTGGAGCAAATAAGTGGGGTGGAAGTCCATTTTTATGTAAAAGTCTATAAAAATAACCCTCATGGTCTGGCTAGACCAAATTTTTTTTTTTTTGGTTACAATATTTTTCAAATTGGACAAAATTAGAGTTTGTTTCTGGGATTTCTCGTCCCGGGAATTCCCGGGATTTTCATTTGTTTTCAATTCCCGCTTTCCCGGGAATTTATTGCGGGATTCCCGGGAAATTTAAAAGAAAATCTTTTTTTAAAACTTTAGTAAACTTATGTCAGACTTGCGTCTTTAGTGGTTTTATCCAACTTAATTTCGCCACAATATTAAAATTTTCTACAGTTTAAGGCTTTTAAACTTATTTTTGAGAATGGGCTTTATATTGGGCCTATGATAAATTAAAGACCTTTCATCACGAAATTTTATTTCTTGTCCTAGCAAATTGAAGTGTAAATTTTACAACATTTTTATAAAGCTTTGCGGTTAAGGGCGTAGTAAATTGTTTTCCTAGATTGTGTTTCATATGCGGCATTTCAAGTGATTTTGATCCTATAAAAGTAGAAATTTGTGCGCCTTTCGCCAAAAATTTATGTTAGTTTTAGTTGAGTTTTAGGAAGGCAGTTCCACATTTGGGTGCACAACTCTTTTTCTGCTGAAGTGATTCTGCTGGAATTTAATCCCAAACAGCCTAGAAGATCTAGAAACAATTTGACACCCAAATGGCAAAATCGGCTAAGAGTTAATAAAGGACTAATAATAAAAATACTTTATGGGATCTTTGATGAATATTAAAAAAATATCACATGGAATGAAAAACTTAGTTTACCTTCGTACACCACTGCTGATTAAGGGTTATAAAATTGTAAAAAATATGTTATTAAATATATGTAGTAAATAAAATTTCTCCTTTCTGCTGAATTTGTTAAACGTTAAAATTGTTTCGGAATTCCTACTTTGTAATATTGAGTTTTTAGTTCCTAATCACCTTTCCAGAATTTTTATTCGCGTAAGACTAATACTTCTATTCTAATTATGCAAATAAGCACTGAATTTGACAATGTATATACGTATATTGATTTATCTTATCCTATTGGCATCAATATACCTCTTAAGTGTAGTAGATACTAGATTTAATTCTTTTAAGTGTAATAGCCAATAAGAAATATTAGTTTCATTGGAGAAATAAGTAAATAAATTAATACAAAATTTTGGGCGGGAATACAAAACTCTAGACAAAATATAAAAAAAACAGAAACGTGAATTCTATAAATGATATGATCTGAATCGAATGAACAAGTTTGAATCAAATCTGAAAACTACGGCCCAATAAGCGCTTAGTTCAATTTAAGTACAAAAACCAAAAGCAAAATTATTCTGGAAAGGGTTCCTACAATTATGCAAAGAATCGCCTTGTATGTGGCGTATTAGCAACAATAGACTCATGAAAGTGGGAATGTTAATAAAACAAATATGTATTTATTTTTTTTTATTTGAGCATGTTCTTAAACATTAAAAATAAAATATTGCACAGTTTACTTGTATAGTATGTGTCACAAGTTTCGTTTACCGGCAGTATATAATCCGGCATTTGTTAGAATTCATATGGCGAATAAATAAAATTTTTTTTGTATTCTTTACTTTTTTTTTATTTTTTTTTTTATTGTAGAATTAACTGCCGGCCCCTCGATTTCAAACGAAAACTTCGTTCGCATAACTTACCTTAAAAACTAAATATTAAAATTGGGTTTTGTTTTAAATAAAAGTTTAGCGAATGACTTTGTTCGTTCGAAATCGAGGGACAATGCAGTAAATTTGAAATTAAGGGAAACAATAAAAAGTTAGAATGGAATTACATGTAATATGTTTGTACCTATGTAAATATGTATTGAAGTTTGGAAAAAATTTCAGCTTAATACGTTCGATACATCGATATATCGATATTTTTAATTAATAAATATCGATAATATTAAAAAATATCGATACGATATATATTGATATATTTTTTCAATTTGCCCATCCCTACTGGCTGGAGTCCCACAAGGCAGTGTTTTGGCGCCCGTTTTATACACAATTTTCACATTAGACATGCCTACCCTTAATAACGTTCTTGTGGTGACTTACGCAGATGATACCGCAATTTTGGCAACTAGTGAATCACCTTTTCAAGCGTCTATGTATATACAACATATGCTCAATGAATTATGGCTGTGGCTGAAGAAATGGAACATCAAAGTTAATTGCGAAAAATTTTAACACGAAACATTTGGACTCAGAAAAGGAAATTGCCCTCCAGTTGTTCTCAATGGAAATATTTTTCCTTGTGGCGACAGAGTCAAGTATCTTGGTATGATACTTGACAGACGCCTAACCTGTAAACCCCACATAAAAAGAGATTTGTATTTTATTTAAAAATTATTTTTATACAAAAAAGCTACATGTTTTTTTTTAAACAAACCTTCCCTTTAAAAAAAAGTACATTCGAAAAATATCTTTTTGTATAGATAAAAGTGCAGTGTATTTTGCAGCAATTTCCCTTGTAAAAACAGACAGTTTTATTAAAAATAACATTTTGTTGAAAGGAGTCTTTTTGATAAGAAAAATAAAATTTTTTGTATAAAATAGGGTTTTTTTTGGCGAAAAAAGTACTTTTTAGGTAAAAGGAGCTTTTTGCTCAAATAGTACTTTTTAGTTTAAAAATTAAATTTTTGCTTTTATTTTGCAAAAATTGAAAGTTTTATTTTTAGAAAACGAAATTTTTGTACATTTTTATGACCAAATTTTTCTATTTGCCCAAAAAATTCCCTTCCAGCAACGACCAGATTTGATTTTGTTGTCATATTATTTTTTTTTTACATTTTCCTAAAGTTTCAAAAATAATGTAAAATTTTTTTTATGTTTCCTTTTTAGTATTTTTATAATTCTTTTGAAATATATTTTTTATTTTTGTATTTAAATGCATCTTTTTGTTTTCTATTATTTTCCTGTGTTCCATTCTCTGTAAATCTTCTTCTTTTATTATTGTGTAATTTATTTTTATATAAGTAATTTTATACAATTACAATAATTTTCCTAGATGTAATTGTTCCAAACCAACCATTCACCAGCCTCATGATAAGGGAATGGGTTTTGTGAAATGTGATGCTGGTTGGTGTTCCTTTGTTTAATTTCAATTGTACTGGTTTGTGGACAAAAAACATTTCTTTATTCAATTTAGTTGTATTGGTCGGTGTAATTTATAAATGGCTTTTTTGCGGTATTGGGTAGATGGATTCCAAAGATATGATGGCATTACAATGTTACTGGGCTAAAATGTACACAATATAATTATCTTTAATGTGGCGCCGAAATTTCTTTTTTTTTTTCTTTTTCTTTTTGTACAAATTGATTGCTAATTTTATAAAACACAAGTGTTTTGGCTTTAAAAACAAATTGTGAATAATAAAAAAAAAAATATTCCTAAGAAAAAAATGACTAACAAAACTCAAGGACAAATAGGAAAATGGAATTGTCAAATTATGATGTGACAAGAATTTTCTATTTCAATTATTTGTTAACAAATTTCTTAAACAAATATAAGAAATAGATCTTAATAAAACAAACCAAATAAATATTTAATTTATTAAGTTTTTGCCTTGTCTTTTTTATACTAGACTATTGACTACACTGTAGTCTACACCATAACTATTATTCCCTACACAGAAAAAATTCTCGCCAATTTTTTTATTTATTAAACCATTAACCCAAAATTAAATCAGTTTAAATAAAAAACTTAATCATGTGAATTAAACGTTTACTTATATTAACAACGTAACTGCAGAAAATGTTGTTAATATTAAAAAAATATTCAATTGATACTATTAATTTTCTTACTGGTGCAAATTTACTTAATTTTTTAATAAATATCACAAACTTTTTAACTGAAGTCAATTCTTATTGCTTCTAAATATATATAGACTACATGGAAGACTACTATAGATTAAAAACTAAACAACACAGAAAAAAATAAAAATTGATTATAAATAAAAATGTTGTGATATTAATTAAAAAATTAATTAAAATTGTACAAGTAAACAAATTAATAGTATCAATTAAACATTTAATTCAATTGAATAAACGTTAATTCAATTGATTAAACTTTTAATTCACATGATTAAATTTATTTTAAACTGTTTTTATTCTTTAATTAATGCTTTAATTGGTGAATTTTTTTTGGAGAATTTTTGCTGTGAATAAACTCTATATTAAAGCCTACAGTGTTTATTACACTATGGAAACCTTGAATTGGTCCCAGGCTTAGTATGTCGTCTTCTAACCGACTAACACAACCTCGATCGTTAGCAGCACACTTCTCAAAATCGCCGCCAGGCAGTTTTTTTTGCTAAGATGTCGTAAGTAGCTGGCTTGGGAATTGTGTGATATCCCTCGTACTGTAAATTTCGCTTCTCGCAGTTTTTGCTTCTCGCAGTGCATTGATTTTTAATGTTCGATAAGCATTTACCGTTGAACAATTTTGTTCTGATTTCAGAATGACTTTAATTAACTTATCTGTCATTAATTGTTCTCCTACAAATAAATACAATATGGGTAATTCCATGTCAAATCGACCAAGAGTGGGACCCGACCGCCTTCGATTTGAATGAAATTTGGTGTGAAGGTTCCCTTCATCCTTCATATTAACGAAAAAAAATTTAAAAAATTTAAAATTTAAAATTTTTTTTTGCATAAGTTACGTCATATTCAAAATGTCAAAATTTCGCCGAATTAGCCGTTAATTTTTTTAATATCTCAAAAACTACTGCACATACGAAGATGATTTGTATGTCATTTTAAAGAGAATACTTGGGGCATCAAACAATTTATAAAAAAAATTTTTTTTTTAAAATTTAATATCTACAAAATATTAAATTTTTAAAATGGACTAAGTCAAAAACTTAATTTTTTTTGGCTAATTTTTTTTATGTAATTCCTCAAACTGTTCTTAAAAAATCCTGAAATTTTGAAGGAGGTGTTTTTTTTAAGATTTGATTTTTTTTCTTCTGCAACCTGTAAAAAATAATACTAAAACAAAATTTTAATATTGTAATTTTGAGAAATAAGTATTTTTAAATCTGATTTGTTTGATTTAAGGTGTTAAAAAAAGTAACGTCATTAAAAAAGTTTTTTATGTTTATTTGTTGCATTTTTTGTTGGAGCTCAATGTGGGCACCTTCAAAGAAAAGTACATTTTTTGTCACGTTACGTCACCAAGAAATTAAATGAGTTTTATACATTATTTTAGCGAAGTCGATTTTTCTTTGGCTCTACTCCTGCCGATTAATTTCTTGGAGACGTAACATGACAAAAAGTGTACACAAGAGATGCCCCTATACAAAAAAAAAAAAAAAAAATTCTCCAAAATTGTTCACCATTAAAGCATAAATCAAAAATAAAATCAGTTTTAATTAAAATTTTTATCAAGTGAATTAAATTTTTAATTAAGTAAATTAAACGTTTAATCAAACGAATTAAACGTTTATTTAGTACTATTTATTTGCTTACTAGTGCAAATTTAATTAATTTTTTAATTAATATCACAAATGTTTTATTATCAAAGTTGTTTTTGGGAATTTGTGATATATTAATAAATATCACAAATTTTTTTATAAAAATAAATTTTTATTCTTTTCTGTGTATTAGAAACTGTTAATTTCGCTATAAATGAAATCATACACTACGAGTATATTATATAACTTTATATAAATTTCACTACACTGAAAGAATTGTTCTTCATAAATCTAATGAATCAATTTCGTACAATTTTGTACTTTAATCCAATGTAAAATTTCATCACGGTAATGAAATTTTACAAATTTAATGAAGACATTTCATTACCACTACGGAATTGAGTTTTGTAATTTCGTTAAAAATTTTCATTGGATTAATGACAACTTAATATTTCCCTTAAAATAAAAATCCAACTAATTGTTATATATTATTTTTATTTTGTTAAAGATTTTTTAAAATTAAAATGAAATCTTATTAAATTATCAAATATTTTTAAATTAATGAAAAACAGGAAACTTTTGTAACTTCATATTGTTAATGAAAAATCTCAATAAATCAATAAAAAAATAAAAAAGTTCTCTAACAACAAAATACTTTTGACTAGAAAATATATTCATTCGAGAACTAGAAGTTAATGCATAATTTTCCTAGATTTTATGAAACATATCATTAACTAGGGGCTAATGATACATTTTTCATTAAACCAAGGAAGCGTTACATACGTTGAATTTCTATGAAATTTTGCATTGAATTAATTAATGCCAAAATCCATTGGATCTGTGAAGAAAAGTCTTTCAGTGTATAGACTAAAATACAGACAACACTTATAGCTATATAATAGCTACATTATATAAGCTGCTCCTCGAATAATTAAAGTCTTCCAAAATGTATTTTCCCGTTCCTTCGGACCTTATCCGCTGCACGTAGTTCTTGCATTACGATTGCTGCCTTTTTCTCCGAATATTTTAACCAGATTTACACAATATATGCCGTTCTTAAATTTAAACTTTAGTTTTAAGAGTATAGCGATATACTACAAATCTCAGACACGTACAATTGACGTGCTCTGCGGTCTCCTCCTCCCTAGTGCATTTCTGGCAGCTTCTGTAGTCTTTATGCCCAGTAAGGAATTGCGTCATATTAATGTAAACTTCCACGTGGAGTCGATTTAAACACACACATCAATATATAGCACAGAGCATACAGAGGCGTCGCTAGACAGAATATATAGTGTTTGTTTTTGTCTCTTTTTTCGATTACTGCCCTTTTTGTATTTCTTTTTGCACCATCATTTGTGCCGCAATACAATGAACTCAAATTTACGTAATTGAGATTTATTTGCAAAACTGTTGTAAAGGTTAAAGTTGGGAACAATTAGTCGCTGTAGTACAACGTTATGAATAGCGCTGCAAGCTGTAAAAAGTTAAAAACAGCAGTTTGAAAGTAGTGTCAAGAGAATACGTAGTTGTTGTAGTCGTTGCAGTTGAAGCGCAAAGTTCGAAAACTTTGTTGCGCTAAAGAGCATTCGTCAGCTGCAGCTTCTACTACAACTACTTTATTCTGTTCCAGGCCTAACTTTTAAGCTTACAACAAAAAAAAAAAAAAAAGTAAATATAATATAAATATTTAAAGGCGGTATACTACTAGTCTTAAGAATTTTGAGACGAAAATGCTCCCCTGAGGGGCTGCGATGCGATAGAAAAATGGTAGCAAATCGAGTAATTGGTAATCTTTAATGCGTTTACGCATTTGTCTTTCGCATCTTCTGCTCTTATTTACACATATCATAACTATTTATTTATATAATTAAAATTTTCAAAAAACAACACGTCAAGAGTCTTAACTTTCAATTTTTTTATTTAAATATTTTGTAAATTTATTACTGTCAATCTGCGCCATCTTTAATTTAAAGTGCTGCTTTGTTTGCAAAAAATTTTATGAAATGGCTTGCGAAAGCGATAGGGAGTACCAAATTCGCCTCTTATCGCATTTAGCTTACGTATTGAAATTGGATTCGCATCGCAATAGAGAGTACCCCCTTAAACAAACAACGAATTTAGAAAGGTCTTTCGTAAGGCCTTTGGTAATGTCTTATAATAATTTAATTTTTGAAAATTCCTGGGGGTCTACTCTTTATTGCGATGCGAAAGAAAGTGGTAGCAAATCAACTGATTATTGGTACTATTTAATGCGCTATCATATTTGCCTTTCGCATCTTTTTTTTCTTTACGCAAATCATCACTATTTATTTTATTTAAATTTTCAAACTAAAACACTTAAAGCGGCTTAACTTGAATTTTTTTATTTATTTTTTTTTTTAATATTTTGATCTTTCATTACTGCCAATCTGCACCATCTTTAATTTATGTTGCCAGTGTTGCTTTGTTTAAAAAAGAGCGATAGAGAGTATCATATTGGCATCTTATCGAAATTGCATTCGCATCACAGAAAAAATTAAAAATTTTATGTAAATTATGAATATTTTTTTTTTCAATAAATTATATTTTTAATTTTTATTAAAAAAATTATCAAACAACTTTGCCATTTCAAACAATGTGTTAATGTATTTAATTAAATAATTCCCAAGATCAAGTTTAAATTATTTTATTTTAAACAAAAAAAGTCAATTAAGATTTTTTGATATTTAATTAATATCAATAATAATAAATAATAATTAATTTGATATTTTATTAAATGTATTTCAAAACAACTTAATTATTAATTAAATCAAAATTATATTTTTAATTTTCTTTCAACTAAAAAAATATAATTGATTGATAATTAAATTTAAATACTTGTTCAACCATTTTTTTAATTGATAAAAAAACTTTTTTCTGTGATCGCAATATAGAGCAGCCCCCCTGATCCAATGATTGTTTGAACATTTTCAAAAAACAATAACAACTTATCATGTCATGTCCTTATAATAAAAAAAAAACAAAAAAGAAAAAAAAAACATTTCAAAAACTTGTTTTTGCACAAAACAAAACATTTGCTTTTGTTTATCATAGTATTTGTTTTGTTATTTTTGCGGTTATTTAGCGGTCTGGTTTTACACGTTGACACTTCACTACCAAATACGCTTTCTGTCACTTTCTTCGAAAGCTGCCTCGCAATTGTTCATACACCTCTAATTTCACCTCTGTGTGCTCTGTGATATATAGCTGCACTAAAGATTAATCTATAGATTACACTATAGGTTACTCTATAGATTACACTATATATTACACTATAGATTACACTATAGATTACACTACAGATTACACTATAGATTACACTATAGATTACACTACAGATTACACTATAGATTACACTATAGATTACATTACAGATAACACTATAAACTACGCAGTAGACTTTTTTTATTTTAAATAATTCTTTTCCGCAATTAATCTCCCTTCCACTCTTGTTCCTTAATTATTACAAGACATAAAATAAACCCTTTTGACTCCTTTGACTTTTAGCTAGCTCCCCTAAATATAACATTTTTTTTCAATATCTTCAAAAGTCATTAAAATTATCTCACCAACACTTGAGTTATACATTAAAAAATTTTTTTAAACACATATTAAAACACACTTACAAGTATCATTAGCTTAAATGTTTTAAATTCTTTTATTTAGAAGAAAGAACAAAAAGTAACATATCGTGTTTATAGGCAGCAAAGGGAGAGTCTTCAAAACATCACATATCATCCAATAATAAAATCCAAAGCCACCAAGACAACAATTGAATTCATATGACAGACAGCTCAAGTATGCCCTCTCCCCATGAAGTGACAGACATTAATGCAGTAGAAACGTTCGTAGGTACATTCTTTATTCAGGAAAAAAACAATTTAAAATTATGAATAAAATTGATGAGTGAAATACAAAGAAAATAAAATACAAGTAAAAATAATAAAGACACAGGAAAAAAAAAGATTTACAATAGGGGTTTCGCAAATTGCAATAGACGAAAAAAAGGGTTAAGAATGTTGGTCCTGGCTCGAAGGGAAACTCATTTCCAAAAATTCCGTACGTGTGAAGATACAAAGACAAAGTAGATACATACATTTCTTACTAACACAATCGTAGAGCTCACTCTCTCCTTCGATTCTTGTCAATCTTGCAGGTCCTGTTTGTTGGCAACTCAATTTGATTTTACGGCAAAAAATATTAAATCTTTTGGAAATAAATGGGTTTTTCTAAATATGTAACTGAAAAAAGTACAGGGTCGTTGTAGAGTACATATCAAATTTTATTCAACATACAAAAACAATTGTAAAGTTTTTTTTTCGCTTAAAAGGAAATAAAAGAACAAAAGATTAAAAAAGGTAAATTAAAATAAACCAAAGATAAAAAGGGAGTGTAGTCAAGAGTGTAGGAACTCCTTCCTTCTCAACTGCCAACCACTTGACAGACAAGCAGCCGGTACTTAAAGTCTTTGTGTTAGGGGAAAAAATGCACACACACACACAAACAACAACAATTTAAAAAAAAAATAATTGAAACAAAAATAAAATTTAATTGAAGGAAGTTGTAAACAACAATTGCCGGTTTTATCTCTATAGTACGGCTGCCAGATTTAAAGATTTATCGTAATTTTAACGATTTTAGAGTCCAAACATTTTCCATTGACAATTTCACGTCAACGGAAAATTTGGCGATTTTTCATTGACGTGAATTTGACGATTTTTCAAATGACAAATTTTGTACTAATTTACAAAAGTTTTTAGTATTATTTCTTTTTTTTAAATAAATTCTTGGATACTTTCGTTTATTTGGTTGCCAGCAACTGTCCCGTGTAAGCAATTCATAATACAAATATAAAGGCCGCGTTAGCCGACCGCAAATGTAGAAATGTAAATGTAATGTAAACAGCTGATCGTTTCTGTATATGGAAAGTAAAACAAATGCTTAACTGACTGTAATGCAGTGGTGTCAATTATGATTGTGTTGGTGCGAATACTCTTGTCTCTTACACTCCCAGCGGGAGGAATCTGCGGTTGCGAGGCCTAATTAACATACATATTTTGCTATGAAGACTTTAGAGCAATTAATAATAATACAATTATCGAAAAATGTTGAGTTATGGACAGACACAATCAGTTATTATTTAAATAAATTTAATTTGGAACCTGCATTTCGCAGAAACTTTGCTTATTTTTTGGAAAAATTGAGCATTGGACAATATTTGAAGTCTTTTTACAACCTTATACAATTCTTTCCAATATTTTTAATTTTGTGCTCAACATACATTTGCGAATGCCAACAATTAAAATTCATTTGCACATACTAATGCAAATAATAACCCCATTAAGTTTAAAAATATTCTATAATTATTAACCACCATTATAAAAAGAGAAGATTTTACTAGCCTATAAAAATATACTTTTATTTACCAATAATATCTTCTAAATTGAAATTGCAGTTTCGAAACAACAAAACATTTTTTAGGTTTGTGGACGTTAAACAATAAAGTTTCATTAATACATCAATAATACACATCTTCTTACCCAAAAATTTTACCTGTTGTCACATTTGTTTTTATGTGTATAGGTTTACACATAAATTGTAGGAAAACAAGACTTTTTTAAATATTTTTACTTACTTAAGAAAAGTGTTTTCAAAGGAAAAAAAACCCACCGACGCGATTGGTACAGAAAGAAAAATATTTTTACAAGCACAAAATACCAACAAATTCTTGTGGCTATTTTTTTCTTAATAATTTCTGCATTTAGGTACGTCTTTTTAACGAAAGAAAAAGGGACCCTTTAAAAGGCAACAGAGAATTTTTTTTCACAAACAAAACACATATCGTTAGCTTAAATGCAAAACAATGTAGATAGTATTTGTCAATCATTGTACAATGTTAAAAACAGAAATAAAACAAAACATAAACAAAGATAATAAATAATAAATATATTATTTCTGTTTAGAGGCCTCCAAACAGGCCGTGCGATATTTCGATATTTCCCGCTTAATGAGAGTGTTTTGCAGTAAAAAATTATATTTTACGCTCGCGAAATAAAAGAGCGTAAGCGTACATGTGAGTTTTGCTGACACAATTGTGTATGACGCTGACATCCCTGCTGTAATGTCACTTAACCGCAACGTACCAACCTGTAGCAAATAGAATTTCATTACGAGGTCACGTGACAGTAGTAGAAAGTGATGGGCTGCTTGTATATTAAATGGAATGCGGGTAAATTCACTCTTTCTTCTTTGGTACTTTTTTCAGTAATAATATCTATAATACATACATATTATCATTTATACAAATATATGTTTAGATGTATAAAATAAAAAATCCAAACAAATACACAAACAATAAAAACTGCTGTTTTTAATGGTATCAAAATTTAGTTTTGTGTATGCACATTTTCAAAATAATATAAATAAGCGTGTATGTATATGCTATAATACATATTTGTTTATTGTAAATCTATAATATAAAAACCAAATATTAAATTATTTATGTATTTATACATACAAGAAATGCAGTCCTAATACCATTTAAATCACTTGGTACTTTTCCTGCAAAGCGTTCACCATTTGAACATTTTAAATTCCCATCTCTGTGTATGTTGCTTTATGCACCCTACAAAAAATGCATAACCAAAACTAAAAAAAAAAAAAATTTTACTAACACACTTGCAACAATTTTACATTGAACCCAGCTAGCATTTTCAATCGTCTAGGAGTCTACTGGGAATCTCATGACGAGTGTTTTTGATCGTCGACGAGCTCATTTTTTAATTGTAGACGATTCATCGCACGGGAGAAACTGTTACACGTGCTGATTCGTATGAGAGATTCTTCCATAACACAGCAAACGACTCTTATATTAATCCTAAAGGGAATCGTTTACGATGTATGTAGAGATTATCTAACGAGTCTTTCAAAAATCATGCCAAGAGTCGTATGAGACTCATAAAGGGATTATTTTACAACTCGTGAAATGCTCAGCCGTATAACTGAGCTACCTAAATAAGGGCATCAAGCGTGTTTTTCATGTCAAAACTTATAATTTTCATACAATTTATATCATACAAACCTGCCAAAACTGCCGGAAAATCTTATTTTACAGATCCTTAGGTCGGTTTGTTTTATTGAAATTTTATTGCCAATAAAATTTTCATATTTCAAAAACGCTCTTGTTTAGGTAGCTCAGTAATTCTTATATGACTCTTACAGAGAGTCGCAAAAGGCTCATTCCAAGATTAAAAAACGAGCGTGTCAAAAATATATAAAAAAGTAATAAATAAAAAAAAATTTAGATGTTTTTGTAGCTCGTCAGACAATCATCAGAATACTCTTTTAGGAGTTGTATATTGAACATAATCGTCTAACAAACAGCCTATGCTAGCTGGGAACAGGCCTGCCATATTTGCCGATTTATCGGCATTTTGCCGATTTTTTGCCTTAAAATTAGCAAAGTGCCGATTGGCCGATTTTTGCCCCAAAAATGCCGATTTTTTGATAAACACTTAAATCACGGTAACTCTGCTTGATAACGTGTAATTCATTAATTTTGGGCAACTTTGGAGCACTTGTCATAACCTATACAACAAAATGGAAAGTGTTTTTAAAACTGTATTAACTAATTTTACAAAAATTAAATTAACTTAACGGAATTTATGAACACAAAGAATTTTTTGAACTTTAATGATTAGTATTTGGGCTTAGTGGCTAATGATTAATATCAAAATCAAAACTCAACAAAAACGATATTAACAAAATTGTTAATAACTGTATTAATTTTTATATAGAACTCGCATATCAAATATTAAAATGTTTTGATTTTGAACAAAAATCTTATAAATCTTTAAATATGATAACCGTAACAAAATTATGAATAATGAAAATATTTCTTTTACGGAAATTCTGAAAAAGTTCCCCAGCTTTATTTCTGAAAAAGAAAATCAAATTTTAGACTGAATGTAGAGAGTTAAACTTTTTAAATTTTTAAGAAGATTTAAAAGGAATTGAAGTAAATTTGCAAACTTTTTGGCAAAAAAGTTCAGACTTATAACGTGGGGATTTTAATGATGCATTTCCAGTGCTGTCAAAGTTTGTACTACAAATTATGGTCCTTTCATATTCTTCCGTAAATGTGAAAAGAATTTGTAGCCAGGTGAATCTTAATAAAACCAAATTTCGATGTTCCCTGGAAAATTCACCCTTGCAAGGAATTCTTTTTTCTAAAGAATACATAAAATTTAATAATGCAAACTGTTTTCATGTTGGTATTTTAATGGATTTAATTAATTATTAAACTCAAAAATGTATCTATAAAATATTTGTTTAAATAAAATGTTAAAAAAAAATTTTTCTACCAATAAAAAAAATATTAGCCTAATGTACAAAACTTTTTTAAATTAACTACAATTTATTTATAAAAATATTCTTTTTCATTAATTTTTATGTTTTTATATGGTTTACATGTAAGTTAATGCTGAATTATTCTGTTTTGTGTTAATAAAAATATGTTTTATTGTTTTTAAAATGGATTTTTTATCAAAATTATCTGGCACCCCTGGCTGGGAATTAATAAGTTAGAGAGAGAGAGAGAGAGACATAATGAGTTAGAGAGAGAGAGGCAAAATCACATGTACACAAGCTTTCGGTCAGTTTTTTCATTTTGCTCTTAATAAACTAATAGAAACTATAACCAATATATCGCTGAGCACTACTGGTCATCTAACTAGTAAAATGGCCGGTAGTCTTCTTGTAGTTTATACTAATGTTTTTTTGTTTATGTTTTTAAAAAACAGATGACACGTTCTTACATGTTCTATAAGTGCACAATTGAGCTTACAAAACGTTACGGTACGTTACAAAGGCTAAAGCGGCCTTAATAGATTACGCTTAGGATTCCGGTAATAGATAAACTTTTCACTCATTTTTTTTAGAACTTCTGATGAGTAAAATCGAGTTCATTTGGCACCCAATTTTCGTACTTTTTATGGATGATAAAAGGTCTTATACTATTCACGTCTGCAATTCTAGATTCTTAAACTTTTGTAGCAAATTCGGATATATGTATGACATCCCTAACAATCCAAGATGAGCAAAGTCATCTGTTGACAAGCCTCGAGAATTAACATACTAACCAAAATGTTTTTCAAATATTTTCCTTTTTTGGATTTTTAAAAAACAACATTTTTCATAAACAAAAAACACTTGTCGCTTTTTCTTTTAAAGTCAATAGGAGTGAGAATAGCGGTTTTATTTTGGGAATTTGTTTGAGACGAGAAATACACGTCGCTTTTGTTTTAGCATTCTGTATTAACTCAAAATTTTAAAATTTTCAGTAGAAGCAAAACTATTTTTGATTTTACGTTAAAGGCATATGAAAAATAATTTTAAAACCAACCGTTTCATTACCAACAAGAAGACAAAATGGCACGAAATTTTTACAGCGGTTTTATATAAATATGAAGTATTGATTTTTTTTTCAAAAAGTGAAAAATAAAAATTTTGAGTTAATACACTATTGTTGAACAAGTGCGATGTGTATTATTAACTTTTTATAATTTCAATTAAAACAATCGAAAATTAATTAAAAAGTTTCAAACAATTTTGTTTATGATTTTTTAAATTTTGTTTTTGTTTTAAATGTAAGTAAGACGAGTCACTTTTGAGCTCGCGTTCTACAAAAAAAAAAATGTTATCTGGCATTTATGCTCGAAGCTCCTAAGTATATTCATATGATGTGATGTTTACTTCTTTTTATTTTTACGATTATTTCTGAGCAGGTAGAAAAAAAATTTTGTTGCATGATTTAATATTCAAGAGAAGTAACGAAAGGAGTTTTTGTGCTAAAAAAAAAACAAAATACCTAGTCATAATTAATTTTTAATCTCTAAATAAAAAAATTACTTTTCGTTCCACTGTACCTGGCATATTATTGGTACGAACATCTTTTAATAGTTTCTGTCTGAGAATCATTAATTACTAGAATTTCATTTAAAAACACAACAAATTCCTTTCGTTCAAGGTTAAAGTTCAATTTTCTTTTCAAGTCATTTAACAAAAAGACAAGTAAGAGAGCTATATTCGGCCATGCCGAATCTTATATGCCCTTCACCATGGTACGATAAGAACAAAAAGTTTTGTTAATACCGTCATTTGGATATTAATAAATCTAATTTGTGCCACGCACACATTAGTGCTTCTCAAAACAAGAACATTTTTTATTTAAAACACTTTCTAAAAGAAAACTTTCGTAGTGCGAATCACGACTTTTTGAATTTTCTTGCTCATAAGCTGTAATCAGATTAGGATCAATGTGACCAGAACTAAAAAAATTTTACAGCTAAATCTGGCATTAGACATGGCCAAAAAATGCTAAAAATGATTTTAAAAAATGCTAAAAATAATGCTAAATTTTTTTTTAAAGATTTTTGTTAAAAATTAATTACCAGTACGAAATTTTATTCGAAGCAAAATACGTTTTTGTGACTTATTTTTCAACGAAATTGAAATAAATGGTTATATTTAAACAAATGGATAGATTTTGGTAAAGCATCTGATACACATAAATATAAAGTCTAAGTAGTTGAGATTAATTCTTAAATTTAGGGGGCTGCAAGCCCCTGATACATGCTAAATTTAAACGATTTATTTCTATGATATACAACTTTTTTTTGATCATTTCATTTTTAATAGTTTGAGAAAAGTTAAAGCTTTAGAATTATTATTTTTTCAACAGTTTAGAGCAAACATTTTTTTACACACTAACACTATTGAATATATATCTTTATACAAAGTGAAATTTCCTTGTACTTTTATATCGTAATAGCAAATAATATTTGCTATCAACATAACAAGGGCCTTTCTAATATTCCCTGAATACTCTTTTTTCATAAGACAGGTTTCTTAACATAAGAATTATCGATTTTCATACGAAATTATTTAAGGTACAATTATTTTAAGTCAACATTTATTATAATATATAAAAAAATTTAAGTAAAATCAATAAAACTAATCGTCCAAATTTTTAAAATAAATAATGCTGAAAAAAGCTAAAAACATTTTCTAAAAATTCTAAATAAAATGGCAAGTGCTAAATGAAAATTTTGCAGCTAAATAAAAAATTTCAATGCTAAATTTAGCTGAAAAAATGCCAAAATGGCCACACAGATTAGGATATCACGGATAACGTCATAACGTTGTTGTATTTTGACATCAGTACTATGTCAAGTTTCGTTGTTTTTGACCCCAAGACACTTTTCATCATTGTGATGTCAGCCTTAACATCACTTGGCGAAATTGTCATCATTTAAATTATGTCATCAATGGGGTGGCACATCTGCATCACAGAAAGGACGACGATGACTCAGTAACATCGTAGAAAGGACTCATTAGTTCAATTGAGACATTGGGATTGACTTAAATCAAAGTGATATAATCACCCCTATCGTGAATAATTTTTCCCTCGTAATTTGTTCCCGTTTCACGTATTTGCGATCGTGAAAAACTCCCATGAAAAAAAATTAATTCATAGGAGAATAATAACGTGAAAAAAATGTTCGCAGGAAAAAAATCCCCTTATCGTGAACAATTTTTTCCCTCGTAATTTGTTCACTTTTCCCTTTGAATTTCTCACTTTATTTTTCTGGGGAACAAAACATTTATGTAAGTTATTCTTCTCATAATTCGTATATTGAAGTTTACAAAATTAATTTTAGGTCAATTTCAGTTAGAAGACGAACAAACTTATATGTATATTGTACAACAAAATCCAAAAAACAGGTCGATTGCCTGAGGAGTTATGAAGCTTTTCAAAGACGTGGTGGCAGAATTTTAGAAATTTTTTGACTGCATAAAATCGCAATAAGCTAATGTTGGAATCACTCCAATACACTATATTTTATTTTGTTTTTTTTAACTTTTCTTTAAAAAAATTGTTTTAATGTTTTTTAATATTTCTTCTTTTTTACATTCACTGAGAACTGATAGCGCGAAAAATTGTTCTGGGGAGTTTCACGATAGCATTTTTCCCTTCGAGGGGAATAAAAATTTCATTCACGATTGGGGTGAATATTATTATTTACCTATCCGTTACAGATGTTTGTTTCACTTTTGTTACATTCCGCCCTTTCTTTACCGAAGAACTCTAAATTATAAGACACCAAAAACATGCCCGATATGGGTTTCGTAGTCATTCTATATTGAACATTTGATGTATTAAACCAAATAATTAAAAAAATGGAATGTGTTAATTTTTGCTTCTCATTTTACATTTTAAACATGAAAATAATGTAAATAATACACAAAATGTGGCATCGAATTGAGCTTACTGTATTCAAAGCATTGAAAAAATGACAAAATTTTATGATGACGTTCGTCATTGGGTTGATGTCACTTTTTGCCTCATTGATGCCATTTGTAATTGATGTCACAATTCTGATGTTAGGGCATCATCAATATGAAGATGCATTTTTCTACGAGTGCAGTCTAAACTATTATCCTGTGCATGGTTCTGACCATGGCCCAATTAATAGGTCTGCGCAAAACTACAACAATGCAACAATAGAAAAAACAACACGCATTTTGTTTGTTAAAATTATGGTAAAGATGTCAGAACCCAATTACATTACAAATAAGCAGCAGGCGTTTCGAGCAGACCTTCTAATTGGGTCATGTCCTGATCATAGTCTAGACTTTCGTGGAATGCATTGACTTTGGTCTGGTTTAGAATATAACCTAACACAGTACAACATTTTTCAGCTCATTGATTTGGGACTCAATTCTAACAATTGCACATGACTTTGCTAAAGTGTTTAGATTACACAGTACAACACATGATTTTAGGACTCAATTCTGACAACTTTGGTCTCAACTTCGCTAAAGTCTTTAGATTACACAGTACAACACATGATTTTGGGACTCAATTCTGACAATTGCAGGTGAAATTAGCACCAAAAATAAGAACTTCTGCATCATTAGTTTTGTCAAGTTGGCTGCATTAATAATTGAATGGCCATACGAATTTTTATTGCTCAAGGTGAATTTTTATCACTTTTTCTATATTTTAACACGGAATATCTCGTTTGTGTCTAAAGCAAAGTTATAGATATTGTATACCTTAATAGGAATAGGAGCATATTTGTGGATTT
This sequence comes from Pollenia amentaria, assembly GCA_943735925.1. Lineage (NCBI taxonomy): Eukaryota > Metazoa > Arthropoda > Insecta > Diptera > Polleniidae > Pollenia > Pollenia amentaria. Next base: position 199,949,397 of record OX031009.1, on the reverse strand, counting down.
ATAATCCAGGAGGCTTATTCTGAATTGCGATGCGAAAATCAATGCGATGCGAAAACACATAAATGCGAACAATTGCTATTCTGTATTGCGATATTCGCAAAGTTTTTTTTTAATCGCATTTCAAATGCGAAAAGGTGGCAAGTCGGTATTCTACATTGCGAAAACGAATGTCAAATTCGCAAAATTTATTCGACAACAAAATAGCATTCGCAAAGTACAAACATGTAAGTGAAAGATAATATTTTATTTATTTATTCATCATATACTTATTATTTAATTCGGGGAAGCAAGCAATAAGACCATCAAACCGCGTAAATTTGAAATAATGATAGAATTTATGAATAAGCACAGCCAATTGGCAAGAGGCCATTTTAACACCAAATGCACGTGCCACAGAATCAAGTTTTATTATTCTTTTTTTCTTACAGATTGTCCTAAATAGATTTTATAAACAATTTTCACAGCCAAACACAAACAATTTTTTAATTTGACTTTTGTTGACACTGACATTTATTTGAGCAGCGTTGCCACGATTTGAAATAAATTGCGAATGCGATTGCGAAAGTCTTAACAGAATACCAATTTTCTTTCGCATCGCATTTCATTTGCGCATCGTATTGATTTTCGCATCGCAATTCAGAACAAGCCTCCAGTTATTGAACAAAAAAGGTGAAAAATGGGTTATATACCAATACGGTATACCGAGATATAACCGTGTTAAAATATAGAAAAAGTGATAAAAATCCCCTTGAGCAAAAAAATTGGTATGGCCATTAAATTATCAATGCAGCCAACCTGACAAAACTAATGATGCAGAAGTTCTTATTTTTGGGGCTACTTTCACGTGCAATTGTCAGAATTGAGTCCTAAAATCATTTGTTGTACCGTATAATCTGAAGAATTTAGCAAAGTTGAGATCCCAATCTAGATTTTTGTTATATGTCTAGTATTGACTTAAGTTTTAAGTATAACATGTCTTCTAGTATAGACTGTAGTCTTGTGCATAGTCAAACTACAGTCTAAACATTATTTATATGTTTCGTATAGTCCAGGACAAGAGTTCATTCTATTCTAAAGTCTTGAACATGATCTTTACTGTAGCTATTCTCCGGTGTATTCTAGTCCATATTAAATCAGAATGACAAATACATATAACGATTTATACAAAATAATTTAAAAATTTTCTATAAATTTTTTATTTTTTTTCATTAAGAAAAACAAAAACAAATTCTTACATTTTTCAGTTCAAGAGGCCATAAAAATTAACTGATTGAAAAGTTTGCTTCCATTTTATTATTAACAAATTTTTCTATAAAATAAAAACATTTCCACTTAATTTTCGTAAATATTGACATAAGAAATATCCCATTACAAATTGACAATAACAACAATATATATAATCGTAATCATAAACATGATAATGGCAATAACAAGGGTTGATAATTATGATTAAATAAAAAGTTAAACAAGTTGAAAAACATCGTTAAACAACCCTTATAATAAAAATAATAATAATAATAAGTAAATAAATAAAAAACTGCCTACAAAAAACTGATTTTAAACATTGCAATAAAAATAAGACGTCATCATTTAAGTTCTCGGAAAGAACTTTGTGTGCGTTACCTGTGATTATTTAGTAGTCATTCCATTGAAATAATACAAAAAAAAAAAAAATGTTTCGTGTTTAAAACAATTAAGAACTACAACTTGTTAACCTGTTGAAGCCAATTAAACTATTTACACCTGTAAGCAAAGTTTTTCTTTCGTAATGATTATTTCCCTTGTCATTACAATTTACATGCTGTTGGGATTATAACACAAATAAATTGTTTTGGAAATTGGAGAAAAGAGGAGAAAAAACAAATATTCAACATGTCTATGCGTAGTAATAAGTTAAATATACCCACAAATTTTGTACAACAACAAGCTCAGCTTGTGCAGCAGCAACAACAACAACAACAGCAGCACCAGCAGCAACAACAACAACAGAAACACCAACAACAACAGCCACAAAACCAACAAGAACATATGCAACAACAGCAATTTCTACCACCACCACAATATCAACAACAACAGCAGCAGCTATTAGCTCAATTACAGCAGCAACATAAATTCCAGCAACAACAGCAGCAACTATCCCAGTCACCACCCCATCAACAACAACAACAACAACAGCAGCATCAGCAAAATAGTAGTCAACTCATAAACAATAGTCGCAATAATTTAGCCTCTCTTGTGGCCGCCATCAATGCCAATGAACATCACACTTACAGCTCTGCTGTTGGCGCCGGAGGTGGTGTTATTAAACCATCCTCTCCTACGCCCCTCAATCCACCACCCTCCTACTCTGCCGCCATTGCCCAAAATCCTCCATATCAGTTTTTAAATCACTATCAAACTGCAACCAGTGCCAATGGTCAGGATATAAATCATCCAAATAACAATTCATTGGTTTTAGCCACTTCTATAACCGAATGCGAAGAGCCAGAGGATGACCAACATGCTCTACAACTGCAACAGCAACAGCAGCAACAACAACAACAACAGCACCAGCAACAATTGTGTGTTGTGGCAAAAATGCAAAAATCAGTAACAATAACCGTTACACCTCAGCGCAGTAATTCAATGGATTATTTAAACTTTGAGGAGAAACGGCAATTAATTGCTTCCTCCTTGTCGCTGTCCGATATTTTACAGTGTAATCCAGCGAATAATGTTCAAGCGAACAAAGAAAGTTTAACTGGTAAGTTGGAAAGTTTAAGTAATTCTTTGAAAATAAAAGTCATTCCATAAACTTGCCTAATGGATGATAGCAGATTATAGGAGATTCTATATATATTTGCTATAGTCTATCCTATCGTTATGTTGATAGCATAGTCTTAAGTGTTGTCTTACAGTTTAGGCTGTTGTTTCTTATATATTTAACTCTTAAATTTAGTCAGTCTATGGCTGAAATCAGAGCTCGGAATATGGACCCAGCGGGAAAAAGAAGGAGTACGGAGGCCCTCTCGCTCCATTCCATACTCATATCTTTTTCACACACGTTGTCATTGCGGAGTATGCCTTCCACTCTCTCTTCTTTGGCAAGTACATAATAATGGCAACTGAATAAAGAAAATTAATTCATGTACTTTTGCTTTGGAAAAAACAAAACAAAAAATGCTACACCTTCTCTTCTCCCTTCTCATAGAATCGAGGGTGGAAGGCGTATCTTATATTTTATACAAAAGAGCCGAAGCCTTCTGTGAGGCCTTCTTTATCAGTTACATCAGAATGGTAATTGAATCAAAAACAATTTTAAGCAGACCTTCAATAAGGCCTGAAGTAAGAAGGCCTTGTGTGTTTTCCCGCTGGGGATCTTTACACTTTCACACAAGTCCTTCGTATCTCACAATACTAATAACGTTTGTTGCGACTGTCAAAAAACATAATTTAACATAACAATATAATAGTGTAAAGATGTGTGTGAAGTTCCAATTTGTATATAGGCACAACACCCTTAATCTTCCGACAATACATTTTCATAAAAGACTACTTAGCAAACAAATTCCATCAAATTTCATCCGCCCATCTACCGTTTTCCTGGAATTCATCTTACAGAGAATTTCCAAATTTTAAAATATAGATAAATTAAAATTCGTTTAAAGACGCAACACCTTTAAGCTTCTGACAGCTAATTTTCATAAAATACCAGTTTGTTGACATATTCCATCCAATATCATCCGCCCATCTCCTACCGTTCTCCTGAAATTCGGGATAATCTTCCACAGAAATTGTAAATTTTAAAAATTAGAAAAAACATGTAAAGTTATATTATAATCAGGACTGTTCAAAAAATCACTTTTATTCAAATTACGTGAATTCAAATCACAGGTGCCTTTTAAAATCACAAGTTTGATATTTTTGTGTTCCGTTTTTGTATGTTTTGGCGTGATTTTCAATTGCCGAAAGCATACCGAGAAACATAAAAGCGAAATATTTTTCAGAACACCCCAAAATCACACACATGATTTTAAAAGCCTGTCCGTGAAGACCTGGGTTCAATTCCCAGCTCAGTCAAGAATGAAAAATTATCAATAAATTTTAATTCATTTCATGTTGTAAAATTCCTTTCTTCATAAAAATAATTTAATGAAAAGCAATTCTAAATTAGTAAAAAAAAATCTGCAAAAAAGAAAATAAAATCTCTTCAAACAAAGAATACAGATTTTCATAAAGGGGCCATGAAGAGAATAAAGAAATTGTTCCATTTGAAATTTAAAAAGTTTTTTATTTGCTATTTTGACAAATATTTTGCCATATATTTTGTAACCAAGTTTAAGGTGTCCGGGGAATAATATTTCCCGCTCAAGGAGAACGAAAAAAAGAATATTGCAAAATGGCAACATTAAATGTAAGCAACTAAAGAAAACACAACCAGAGAGAAAGAAAGCGCTGTGCTGTAGTTTTGCCAGGCTTTGGCTTAGATTATGTTCTAGCATATAAGCGGTGTTTTTTTTAAACCTGATGGAACTTGAAATCGTAAAAAATTTACACAAAAAATTTAACTCTAACTTAAAAAAATTTTTTTATTTTAAACATTTTTTCAAATGTGCTTCTATGAGTCAAATTTCAATTTATAACGGCCATTTTCTGACAATCGCTCGATTTGAAATCGCAAAACGAAAGGCTTATTTTATCATGTGCCCGTTTCACAGTTTACAACTCAACTCAGTTGAACGATTAAACCAAAATCTCAGTTAATTAATCGAGAGATTATCCGATTAAAGCAAAAGTCCGATTAAATGAATACCCTAGTAAGTACTAAGAGGTTTTACAATATTAATGAGAAAAATTACATATTTGGTCTTGGACTATTCGTCTGAAGTTTGAAGTAAAGCTTGTGCAGGCTATTCTCATTAAATTTTGGAGATGTTCCTCGGCAAGTCTGTTCCGGAATTTATTTTTAATGAAGTTCATCAAAATATTTCTCATGAATTTGTTGTTACATAATGTAAAATATCTTTTATTGTTAACACAAGGTCCGCATAAAGCAGGTCTACGGTCCGGACCGCGGTCCACCAGTTGGTGACCCCTGATTTAGTGTTTAGTCTAGTCGATGTACTGGCTAATAAGCGAGTCGATAGCCAAATATATAATCCTACCTATAGTTACTTCTAAAGTCTAGCCTATATCTGCAACTACAGTGCAATCGCGATAATATGAACTAACTAAAACCTATCTAGTTCAGTTTTGCAAGATTGTTCATATATTCGAATGGCATCTAATTTCTTTTTAAAAACGTTTTAACCATAAAAATGAAAGTTTCTCATGCTAAATTTTTGATTTATTGGATTTTAAAAACAATTTATTTTTGAAAAATAAACAAATCTTAAAGTTATACTGCGAAAAAGTTGTGATTTTCATCCGTTCAATCGTCTTTTAAACGGCCCGCGCTCCTTACTGTCTCCAGATATTTGATGAAAGCGAGCGCCCTGTCCCTAAAAGTTATATTTTTATCTCTCATATTCAAAAACCATCGGTATATGTATTAAATACATTTTCAATTTGTGGTTACCCGGGAGGCCACACGTGTTTCGTTTTCCGGGTCAAATAAACGTATTGTTAGCACATTTAATATAATAATAGCCTTTTTAATTTTTTTTCTTCCACATATTGCAATTTTTTTTCACCCCAAATTTATTCGCTAAATAAATAATACTTGCACCTTTTCCCGTTAATATTATATTTAAAGATGAATATAGAAATCCAGCTGAATGTGATTTTACTAACTAAAACGTGTATATAAGACATATTGATCGACCACTGTGTAGGTAGATAAAATCCGTTAAAATAAACTTATATTCAGTTTCATTTCACTGAATTTTCACGACACGGTCGTATAATTTGCTTGTTGGAGAAATACCACAATGAAGAAATCCGTTAAAAATACGAAAATAAGTTGTTTATGTTTTAAAGGTTTTGCACAAGTTCATATTTTAGAGTAGTCAATGGAAGAAAATAAGTGTTCATATATTGGATTGTTCATATATTAGGGTATTCATATTATCGCGAGTGCGTTGTATAGACTTTGCTATAAACAGTACTTACTCTACTAAAACCAGTCTATAGACGGGCCAATGGAAACAAAGATATTTTTACTTTTCATTGACCACAAAATATGTATGTTTTTTATTCTATTTTGCCTTTAGTTGCATTTCTTAGGACTTATTTATCACTTCAAATAATTTTGTAATTGTATGTCTATGACAAAGACTCCCTCATTAAGACACTTTTTGTAATGTAATAAAACAATTAAAAAAAAAAAACACAAAAGAAAAAAACAAATAAAAAAAAATATTTCGAAACAATAATATTGTTTACAACAAAATTAAATCTTATGTGTTACTGTCAACTGTTGCGATTATCATAAATGTCAATTCCAATGGTTTGTTGGTTGGTTATTTGTATGAGTAAAAATCAGTATCTTGATTGGCATGTCAGTTAAACAGTCAAACTAATAGTTGGATTCAAAATCAAACGACACTTTTTGCTGACGTGGTTTGGTTTATACTCCGATTTACTCATGATTCAGATAATTGTTGTGACAGATGATTACAATTATTTTTATGTATGTCTTTATAGTTGACCTTTTTTTGATAGGTAAATTATTAGTTGTTTTTGATTGGCTGTATTTCCACGTAAATACATGAATAAAATAAACAAATAAAAAGCTCTTGATTTTTGTTTTCATATTTTGTTCCCAATATTTCGGGAACCATCTTCAGTGGTATGCAAACAATAATAAGCACAAACACTTCACAAACAACAGTTTCTATTGGATTTTCTTAATAATTATTTTTAGTGACAGCATTCAATGTTTATTTTTTATTTATGAGGGCTTAAGCTATTTTTACACCTGTATGTTGTGTGCATTACGAATGGGATAGTTCACGATTTTTCGATTTCGAGTCGATAGACCTGCTAATGTTGTCACAGTAAGAAAACACGCTCAAAAACAGGACGAGTGGTTGCTCATCGAGCTCAATATGGGGTCTAAAAGGACTAAATTGGCAAAAAAAAAAAATGGCTGCCTTAGCTTCACTCGTAGAGGAATAGAATGTAGGGCCGATCCCCTTAATTTTTCCTTCTCGACATTTTTTTCGAACATACTTATCCCCTTTCCCCAATCATACTTGCCCCTTATAAAAGTTTTGTCCTATAAGAAAAGACCGGATTTCCAAAAATGTCCACTTAAAATCAAACCTCCGTGTTTGTTGGGCTTTGGTACTGGCTCACGTAAAACCCTTCCATCAGCGGTTACTTGCTTGTTTCGGTCTGTTAAGAGCACTAAATATTGTCTATTTTGCAATGGTGCACTATGGGAAATTTTTCCTTTTCTTTGGCCAAAACTAATTTTTAGCCAAACGATGCGCCAAATTAAATGATTTTTTTTGATTAGATCTTTGGAAGTCCCCCTGCCTCTTAAGACCCATACATTTTTTTATCACGCACTGTCACGGGCCAAAAAATTGGTCACGCGTGCTCACGCGCTCTAACGGAAAAAATTTTTATTTGCACAATTTTTTTGTAAAAAAATTTGCAAAAAAAAATTTTGGTCACACGCGTTTACGAGCGAAAGTTTTTTAAAACTTCTAATAAAACCATTATTTTTTCGGTACCCACATAAAAGACACTTTAGTTTTAAACAAAGTCTTATTGCAAAATTTGGTTTCCTAGTTCTAAATTTGTTAATAAAATTAAAAAAAAAAAAACATTAATTTTAGAAAACATGATTCTCAATTTCTTCATCTTCGCTCTCAGAATATTGTTCGTCTTCATGTTGGCAGTTTCGATGACTCTTACGCCATCTATAACTGAGATTTAAACAAACTACTCGCGACAGCTCCTTTGAAATGTTGTTTAAAATGTTCGGAATACCTGCTTTTAACAATATATGATATAAAGTGGTCATAAACAGCTGCCCGTTTGTCAGCTTCGTTACGTTCTACTCGCGATAAATTAAATAACTCTAACAAACTTAATTTACCTAAAAAAAATACGCTTTTTAAAGAGATTTGCAAGTATTTGCAGCTAAAGTTGGATATTTAGGGAAGATATTTTCTTGCCCTAGAGAAAAAAATCCAGTTTTATAACTATCAATTGCAATCATTTTTTTTTAAGGGCCAAGTGAAATTCTACCTCTAAGTTCTATAATAAAAGAATTCCCCAATATTTCAATACATATAAAAAATACTCACTTTCGACATTAGTTTTCATTTTTATTTTTCTGTAGTCTAAAAATCACTTGTATTTTACTGCATTCAATCACTGATTTTAACTCGGTAACAAATCACAAATGTTTGTATCTATAAAGTAACGGTTAATCAACATTGTAGAAAAAAATACACACAGATGCTTATTTTGGTATGTTTTAAGGGTACTAAATTAAAAAATATCAAAATTAAAAAAATTTTTTTTTCAGTTTTGGCAAAAAAAATACAAAACATTCCTTTAGTTTTGTGCTTTGATTTTTTTTTATCATTAAGATTTACAACAAATTTTTTTAACATATGTAAGAGTGATATATTCGGCTATCTTCGAATCTTGTATTCCCTTCACCATGGTGCGATAAGAACAGAAAGTCATACGTATACATATATATCGTTCTTTAGATGTAAATATATATATTTTGTGCCAAGCCCTCTTGTCCAATCCCACCCACATTTTGTCGGATGTTGTGAACAGCTCCTGCCGTTCTCCAGATATAAAGCGTGATCCATTTCGAGGTTCCCTACTTTTTTTTAAAGAAAAAAAAAAAAACACATAAAATTCAAATTTAATGGAGAATGTTTATTATCATTTGAAAGAACATTCTTTGGAATATATTTTTTGAAGATTATGTCTATCAAATGTTGGCCGTTGCTACGTCGCAGATGGTCCATCCGTTGAGTCCAATTTTCGATGACTCGTTCGAGCATTTCGACTGGTAACTGGCGAAAGACACGCGTGATGTTTTCCTCCAAGGCCTGAATCGAAGCGGGTTTGTCCTCATAAATTTAGACTTTACATATCCCCACAGGAAGAAGTCTAACGGTGTGATATCACACTATCTTGGTGGCCAAACGTCCGTCCCGGTTTTCATGGTACGATAACGGTCGCCATTGACGGTTACGTTCGCACTGGCATCATTTTTAAAGAAATATGGACCGATGATTCCACCGGCCCACAAACCACACCAAACCGTTGTTTTTTCTGGATAAAGTGACAGTTCTTGAATCTCTTCAGGTTGTTCTTCGTCCCGAATGCGGCAATTTTGTTTGTTTACATACCCATTGAGCCAGAAATGGGCCTCATCGCTGAACAAAATTTGCCTCGAAAACGTCGGATCTTCTTGGAACTTTTCAAGAGAACATAGAGCGAAGCGATGTCGCTTGGGAAGGTCGAGCGGCTTCAGTTGTTGTACAAGCTGTATTTTGTACGCTTTCAATTTAAGATCTCGACGTAAAATGCGCCAAGTCGTTCCATACTATCGACTCTCCACGGTCTAAGTGTACACGGCCGCTATATTTTCTTTACAGCGTGCTGGACGTGGTATATTCTAATTTTATCCAATAATGAATGCTGGGTCTTAAAATTGGTGATGCGAATAGTACGCTCAGTAGGCCGATTATGTTGACCATAAGTTGAGCGAAGTGCACGAAACACATTCATTACAGAACGTGAACTTTCGTAATAAAGTTGAACGATTTGTAAACGTTGTTCGGGCGTAAGTATTCTATTATGAAATGCCAAACAATACTAAACAAAAATAACATGACAGCATGACACGACTCACAAGTGATCTGTCAAAAAATTCTATTGAAAACTTTAATCACCCATTATATACAAATAAAATAAAAAACAACAACAACAAGGGATTTTTAACTAAAATTAGGGGCAGTCGTGGTTTTTTGGTCATATCTCCAACATTTTTGGACCGATCTGGCTCAATTTTAATAGCAAATAATTTCGGACTATATGTGATATAATAATATAACAACCGTATCCCCATCATATCTGGGGTCTTCGGACAACCCATTGCAACGGAAACACGGCCAGACAGACATCTTTAAATCGTCTTTCGCAACTCATAAGGACCCAGGGGGGCTACTCTCTATTGCGATGCCACTACAATTTCGATGCGAAAGCTAAATGCCAACTTGGTACTCTCTATCGCTTTCGCAAAATTGTTTGAAAATTAAGCAATACTGGTAATAAAAATCAAAGATATCGCAGATTTTCAGTAATGAAATGGCAAATAATGTAAAAAAATTTAAATTGGAAAGTTAAAAGTTAAATAAATAATGATGATTTGCGAAAAGAAAAAAATAAAAAGATGCGAAAGACAAATGCGCAAACGCATTAAAGAGTACCAATCACTAGATTTGCGACAATCTTCTTTCGCATCGCAATAGAGAGTAGCCCCCCAGAATATATTTTTACTTACCCTTCGGTGAAGGGTATAAAAATCATGTGATAGGAATAAGATGGAAATTAATTACAAGACTATTTTTAAATGCATTTCATATTTTAATAATTATTTATTAAAAGTTTTTTTTTTCATATCTTTGCAGAATTTTCTACTTTTATATACTTTATTTTCCAAATTTGAACATTTTAGGACATGTAAGCCAGGTTCATGTGCCTGCAATAAATTACCAATAACTTTTAAAAAACTGTGACATTGAATTCCACATTTTAACATTTTTGTAAAACAATTTTTGTCGAAATATAAAAACCGAAATAATTATAGTTTATTTGCTTTACCCTATAAAAAATAACGGCTGTTTTGAAATCTTAATATGAAAAGACACACATTTGTTCTAAGTTATGAAATCTGTATTTGTAGTAAAACGTTCTAAATACATTGTATCCAAGAAACATTGTATTATAATATTTTTATTTTATTTATCTAATTTTTTTTCTAGTCATTATGCCATACAACAGCTATAGAGATTAAAAAGCAATTCATAGTTAAACACATTGTAGCGTAAAAATCTTTTGTGCTTTAAGGATATATACTTATGGTTTTACCATGTCTATGGTTCTTTTGTGTTCAGGTGTATAGAATGTGTATGTATTTAGTGTGTATGAGTAAAAGTATCTGTGTATTGTAATTATGTATGTATTTAGTAGTGGTGGTGATGTTGGTCGTATGTGTCATTGTCCTTTATATATTGATTTTTTATTATAAAGAACATTTTTTTCTGCTACACATGTATTTGTCTACGTTTAAATGTATGCAATCAATGGATTTGTGATAAAAGAGTGGAAAAAAGTAAAGGGGAGAAAGAGAGAGAGTAAAATAAAGAACTTTTTTAATTGTTACAAAAGAAATTTAAACGAAAATTTAAGCAAATTTGGTTTAAAAAGAAATAAAAAATTTTAAAAAAATAAAAATGCATTTGCTATTTAATAGTACACAGAAAAAATTATTAAATTTCTCCAATCACCAAATTCATTCCAAATTCATAATATCAAGCAAACAAGTTGTTGACATTGCACCTATTAGCAAAATGTTTATATTGATTAAATTTTAAAATTTTGAAAAAATATTTTCAATAAATGATATTTTTAATTTTAATTAAAAAAGTGATCAAAAAACTTTGCCATTTCAAACAATGTGTTAATTTATTTAAATAAATATTGACAATTCCCAACAACAAGCGAAAAAAGTCAATTAAGATTTTTTGTTATTTAATTAAAATTTTAATTGAAAATTTATTTCAAAACAACTAAAATGTTAATTAAATCAAAATTAAATTTTTTAATTTTCTTTCAACAAAACAAAAATTATTGATTTAATTATAACATTAACTAAATTTAAATACTTTTTAAACCATTTTTTTAATTGATAAAACACTTTTATCTGTGTATGTCTGGCCACACTGTATAGGTGGAATGTTCTGTATGTCATTAAAAAAGGAAAATGCAAGATAGTAAAGTTAGGATATTTGAAGAAATTTTTATTTATTTTTTAATATTGTCTAGGGTTTCAGTATATTGTTCTTAGAAGGGTTTTTTTTGGAAACATAAATGTAGTCATAAAAAGTTTACATTCCACACCACTTATCTTTAGACTGGGTATGATAAGCAGTAAAGCGGGTCGTCCTCCATACAAAACTAGAATTTTCTTCCAGTTTGGGTATAACATGTCATTGCGGCCGTAAACTAGTGGATCTGCGTCAGTAGAAATATTAGAAGACCAAATGGTATTTTTCTTCTTTGGCAGAATCACAGCGTAGAATGCAAAGAGGCGTATCCTCCCGTATTCTCATTTAAAATTTTCACAAAATGAATTTGTCGGTCTTAAAAATTACGTTCTATTTGGTGGAACAAAAAAGCTAACCTTTGTTAAAATATATGCATTCGTGCATCTTCTGATTGCATTTCTAAATTAACCATTTTAATAATCTTAAGTGCATATTGCATAAATAAAAAATGCAATTTAAAAGAAGGATTTTTTTAAGTAGCTCAAGAAGACGCTAATGCTAAGTCAGCCACAACATGTTGGCACTGTTCTCTTTCTCCGTTGATTAATTTATTATATGAAACAATTTCATTATTATGTTTTGATTTTCTGCTCTGCTTTTTAATGTGTTATTTCTATTAGTTGCTCTGCAAAAAATAAGCATAGCAAATTAAATTGTTTGTTCAAAAATACTTAAAAAAAATATGTAAAAAGTATCGTCGTATCGACAGCAAGTTATCGCCGATACCGATATATGGGTAGCGGTATTCGTTATTAAATATTAAATTATTAACCGATTATCACCATTTTAAATAGACTTTACCCTTATGACAATTGAAGCGTGTGTACTAGGGAGATCGATTATTCGACTTTTTTCAATAACCGGTTTTCGAATATTACGAATAGTTGCTATTTTAAAAAACCCGGTTTTCGGTTAAGCAATTTTTAAATAACCGGTTAACCGGTTTTAATTCGAATACTTAAAAACACAAAAATCAAATAAGATTTAAAAATAAAACGTTAATTTGAATAAAAACAAACCAATTTGCCAAGGTAAGGAACCAACAAAATACATAAATATGACTAAGATCAGACCTAACATATATTTTACGATAAAATCCAAGAAAAGTGGGACCAGTAAATTGTTTAAACTTTAGCTAAATTTTCAAAAATTTTTTATTGATTTACTTAACTTTATTTGTAAGAAGATATTTGTATAATGTAATTTAGAAACGGTTGAATGATATTTGATCTAGACAAACGTTTTGCAAAAGCAAATAAATTATAGGAATTTTATAAAGTTATTATTTGAAATATTCTCTCAAATTTATTTTGAATAAGTTTTAATTTGTTGGTGGTTAATGTATCTATATAAATCAACCATATTTTTTTAAAGTTGCAAACAAAACCTCTTAGCCAGGATTATCAATTTCAAATTATTTTGTCTCAGCATTATAGAAACGAATAGTGAACTGCACATTCTCTTTGTGTAAAATATTTGTCAATTCGTCTACTACAATTTAAAACATTCCATGACATTGTTTGATTTCTTCAATTTTGTTTTTTAAAAATTTTCCCATATCGTTGATTCCGTCGTAATGTAGTTTTCAGCATGAAGAGATGCTAGAACTACTTATAAGTTTTTAGTGCCTTAGCGGGCATTTCGTCCTCGGCAATACAACGGGCTAATATTTTACCCAATGATTCATTTTTTGCAGCGTATTTTAGTAAAGTATTATTTGTCGTCTCCTTAGAACTAGGGTGCCCCGGTAGGCTAGCTGGTAGTGAGCTAGTCTATCAGTACCGGGGTTGCGGGTTCGATTCCCGCCAGAGACTCTGGTCTCCTGCAGACAAGCAAAAAGCTTCGCGGGATTTAGTGTAGGAATAATAAAAAAAAAAAACTTCAAAGGAGTTGTTTCATTTGGATCACATTAATGACAAGCATGTATACTAATTAAAGGTGATTCATAAGTCGTGACATGGAAGAACCTTTGTAACTTATCACTTTAGGGCACTTTAAACACTTAACTTTGTCTTTTTAATCGCATTCGAAAAATATATAGAGATATCATTTATAAAAAATATAAATATTTAGAATACTTTTGCACAAATTACTATTTACTTTTTTGTAGTATTTTGAATAGCTTTTGGTTTTTTTTCTACAAGAACACACACTTTTAAAAGCGATTTGTATTTACAATGTTCATAATGTTTTTTGACCTTTGTTACATTTTGTTTTGACATTCTTCATAAAAAGTTTAAGTTTAGCCAATATTCAATTAGAAAATACTTAAATTACGGGTACATCTACAACAAGAGTAAGGAAAATGTATATAAATTACAAATTACTAAAATAACCGGTTAATTATACCAAAATAACCGGTTTATTCGATATTCGAAAAATGGACATTTTAAAATAACCGACTTGGGCAAAGCTAAACTAACCGGTTAAAACCGGTCGAATAATAACCGTTCGATCTCCCTAGTGTTCACTAAATTTGATAAAATTATCTTCAAAATTGCGACTTTTACTACGCGCACAAAGTTACATGCACAGAGAGACAACCAGCCAGCCTCCTAGCCGGACGGATGGACCAATATTTTTAATTGTTACATACATCAGAATTAACGCATAATACCCTCTCCACTTTTGTAGTGTGGGTATAAACATTATAATAATTAATAACTTATCTTAAGTGGTTTCCACTTTGTTTGATAATCTCCTTAGATTGTATGTGCCCTTCTTTCTGACGTTTTTCAACGGTCTTTGGCCTCTTTGCTTGAAAATTTTATTTTCAGATGCAATCGATGGATAAAGTTAAGCACAAATGGAAAAACCAGGGACCGAAAATAACAATTTTTTTGAAATTTTAAAACAAAAAAAACTTAAAGAAGTAATCGCCGGCAAACTGATTCAAGTATACCATATCGATCCTTATGAACTTTTCTATGATAAAACATAATGATTTTTATTTTTTCGATCAAAAATTACATTTATTTTTTGATATTTATTTATTTGGAAAAAAGTAGCAGTTATTTTATGATTTTTATTTTTTTGAACGAAAATAACAGTTATTTTTTGATTTTTATTTTTTCGATCCAAAATAACAGTTATTTTTTTTATTTTTTTTATTTTTTTTTTGCAAAGTTAGTTTTTGATTTTCTTTCTTCGAGCAAATTTATTTAAATGTGTGATCATTATTGGGATTACATATGCGCCTAAAAATAAATATTTAAAGTCAACTAAATAATTATATCACGAACGTTTCGTAAGGGAATAACTTTTATTTTGTTCGAAAAAAAAAAAAAATCAAAAAATAACTGTTATTTTTGTTGAAAAAAAAAAACTGTTCGTTTTGTTCAAAAAAATAAAAAATAACTGTTATTTTTGTTCAAAAAAATAAAAAAAACCTGTTATCATCTGACTTATGAAAAAAGGAGAAACTGTTACGGTCCCTGGGAAAAACTAAATAATGGAATATTATGGAAAAAATCTCCAGCAGACAGATTTGCCATACGCATGAGTGTGCGAGATGTATGCCACCTGCCCCCCCCCCTCACCCCCTTTAGATTTAATCGATTAATTTGTTTCCAGTCATCTTTATTGTTATGTGCTTAGAAGTTTAATAAATTTAACCCTTTTTAGCAGTTATAAATAAATACATACACAGGTTCAGGGTTTCATTACAATGAAATGTACATCAAAATAGCATATAATTTACTGCAGGAGAGGTAAGTTAATTAAAAAATGCATATAAGTAGAACCTTTTTAAACCTTTAAACTTTAATTCAAAGGCCTTATAAGAATTTAAACAGAGAAAGACACTCAAGCGAAAACATTAAGAAAAAAACTCTAAATTTTTTTTTTAAAGATTATAATTTTAAAATATATTTTTCTTAATTTAATAAAAATGTACACTAATGCAGCTTTCCCTAATACTTAGGCTGGGGTTTTGACCTTTCAGTTAAACTAGGCTTAGTTAATCTGAAAACATATTTGTGCAGCCATTACCAAGTTTTTATACACAATTTTGACGGTAGTTTTGCTTAAAATGTTTGTCTTTAATGAAATAATAAAAAAGTCACATTTTAGAGTACGTTTAACTAACTATATATTTAATCCACATCTCAAAAATTAATTACATAGAAAATGTCTTATAATAAGTTTTGTTTGATATCAGGGCCAACTGAGTCGCCGGGCACAGGGATATACTGGGAACATTGGGGCAGATGAGCTCGCTTGTCTTGGCACTTCCTTTCGGATTCCACTGGATTTGGTAGGCATTGGGGTGCATCTGCTCTCCCGCAAACTCGAACTTCGGCGATCGACTTCCGGTATTGCTATTTTTTTTTTTTTATTATTATTTATTTATTGAGTCTTCATATATTAAATATGAACTAACAAATAATTGTTCAAATCTTATACTAATACTTTATTTTTGTCCTGCCAATGCTAGACGAAAATGTTTTGTGCTCTTCTCGTCGCAAGAGTCCTGCAGTATCTCTTCTCCTTAATCGAGAGTTTGCCGCTGTCATTTAAAATGTTTCGAGCTAGTGCATTTGGGTGCGAATCAAGCCTTTTTAAATATTTTACTGCATACACCCAGAGAAAAAATATGTTTAAATGAAAGCAATGGTCACCTCCAACAAAACTATTCTTAAATAAAATTGTAAACATACTATGGTTATTTTTACCATATTATTGTCATCGACAACCATATTATGGTTAAATTAGTCCTCCATCAAGAAGGCACAACCATATTATGGTTGCCTTCGAACATGTTTTGGTTAATAATAACTAAAATATGTTTAACATTTATAATAGCATGGTTGATTTTCAACCATAGAATGTTGTTGAAAAACAAATTATTGTCACATTTAACCATAACATATTTAGAGGCAACCATAATATGGTTGTGGCTTTTTTATGGAGGACTAATTTAACAATAATATGGTTGTCGGTGACAATAATATGGTTAAATTAAACATAACATGTTTAAAATTTTCTTTAAAAATAGTTTTGTTGGAGGTGACAATATATAAACATATTTTTTCTCTGCGTGTACTTCGTAATAATAGTTTTTACTAATGGCACATTGAGATCCTTGTGAATATTAGAGTTTTTAACATACCAGGGAGCGGCTGTGATTATTCGAAGAAGTTTATTTTGACGCCTTTGAATTTTTCGATATTTGAGGCCGAGGCAGTGCCCCATAGCTGAATACCGTAGCACCAGATTGGCTTCAATATATAGTTGTAAAGTAGAAGTTTGCAGTCGAGGCTAAGAACAGAATTTCTTCCAATAAGCCAATAAATTTGAATTGCTTTTAGTTTCATTTGAGTTAGTTTTGCTTTTATATGGCATTTCCATGTTAATCGCCGATCTAGATGATTACCGTGATATGTTACATGCAATTGTTGGGGCACTAATTGATTATTGATTTTATTAGGGGGACATGACTCCCGACGCAAGGTGAATGTTATATGTACGCATTTTTGATCATTGACCTTTATCCTCCATAGTTTTAACCATTTTTCCAGTTCAAATATATGATCCAGCAAGTAACGAGATGCTTCATGACAATTTTCGTCTACGCTTAAAAAAGCTGTATCATCAGCAAATGTTGAAGTTAGGGTGTCGTTATTTGTTGGCATATCTGAGCTATATATTAAGCATAACAGTGGGCCCATGATGCTTCCCTGAGGGATATTGCTAATAACAGATGTACCGCGATCACTGGACGCAGGATTGCCAGGCAACTGTGGCCCGCATATATCATGAGCGAACGATGTCTACTAACGATGACCAAAAGGGGGATGTATTACTTTTACTGTTTGTTGTCCCGTGACACCATATTATAAGTACACAGAAAGAAAAAAAAGCGTACGAAATTTAAGTTAACAATTTAAGTACGAAAAACACTTACCCCCGTTTTCACGACTTACCGATAGCTAAAGGTAGGATTTTCTCGGCGGCATAAAAAGTGTTCCCTTATTAAAACTTTACTTTAGCCTATCAGGTAGTATTAACCTTCCTTCAACTAATCGCTCACTTTAGGTTAAAGTAAAGTTGGAATATTGGAACACTTGTTATACGGCCGATAAAATCCTAACTTTAGGTATCGGTAAGTCGTGAAAACGGGCCTTAAAGTACTAAGAACGATCGATCCAATATGGGAAAACTCTATAAAGCCAATGTGCGTGCATATGCGTGTGTTCGTAAAAGTTTATCATTGAAACAAAAACAACACTACAAAAGACGGTAAAATATGATATGCAACAACAACACTTCAAAAAGAAAAACATACACTATATTCATGTTTAAAAAGTATAATACGAAGCAAAAATTCCCAAATTCTAAATTTTGCTAAATACACCAAATTTTCAAAGTAGAATGATTATGAAAGCCATATCGGACATGCTGCTGGTGTCTTATAATTGCGAGTTCTTCTGTAAGTAAAGAGAGGAATACAACAAAGGTAAAACAAACATGTGTTATAAATGGGGAGTGTAAAGCAAATAAATATTAATATACTCTCTTTGGTCTCTGGTTAGTTGAGGAAGAATTTATGTTGAATCAATCCGCTTTCGGATTATTGCAAGTACGAATTCGGGATTAAACCAATCAAGCAAAGTTTGCGATTAAATTTTAATTTCACTTTTACTTAAGTCAGTCCCGTTTTCAGATTTGAATAATCTGTACTTTAATTAAGCATTCTGTACTGGATTTAAGAAAATCCATGCTTACCGCACTATTGACACCGCTTCGGATCGATTTAAGTACGGATAAATAAGTTTTTCTCTTAAGGGTAAATAATATTTGGTACGAATAATATCTACGGGCCATGATTGCCCATGGGTTCCAAAAAGGGAACAAAATTTAGAAAATTAGTTTTTAAATATTGTGGTGAAGGGTATCATATGATCGGGTTTGACTGACTATACTTTCTTCTTTTCTTATTTCATTTAATTTCTATTTAAATTCATTGCACTCTATATTTTAATAACAAAATTCTTAAAATAAATAAAATTTTATTATTTCTAATTCAGAATGAAAAATAAGAAGAAAAAAAATCCTTTCAATGTTTTGAAATAAACATACATGAACTTGACATGTTGACTTTGTATGCCACACAAAATTCTTTTGAAATAGTAAAATATATAAAATTTTTTTTGTTTTTTTTTTAATAAATACCACAAATTCATGCTAATTGGCCCACAATTATTTAAGCAGTCATTTATAATGGATTTTGTGTGGCCATATTCTGAAATAACCAGTGAACCACATTAATACGAGTCAAATTATTTAATTCAAATTATTTACATAAAATTAATTGTTGTCTTGATCATGTATGAAAAATAATTCGAAATATTAAGTTGAGAAAAATCTAAAGCCCTTAAGTTTTCTCTTAGCATTTAAATACAGTGGGAGGAGAAAGAGTGTTTGCAGCGACAATCCGAATTAAAAAATAAAACTCAATTTATTCGGTGTATGAATTAAGAAAAACACATGGTTTATGCCTTTAATAACGTAAATGTTTAGTGGGTTAGGCTAAGTTCACATTATGAAAGTTTTATTTTCAGAAAATCCGAGTTTAAGGGTGAGAGGGAAGAGGAAAATAGCATCTTCTCTTCTTATCTTACCACACAGAAAAAAGTGTTTTATCAATTAAAAAAATATTTTAAAAAGTATTTAAGTTTAATTAATGTGATAATTGAAACAATTATTTTTTTAGTTGAAAGAAAATTACAAATTTAATTTTGATTTAATGAACATTTTAGTTGTTTTGAAATAAATTTACAGTTAAAATTTTTAGTTGTTTTGAAATAAATTTACAATTAAAATTTTAATTAAATAACAAAAAATCTTAATTGACTTTTTTCGTTTAAAATAAAATAATTTAAACATGTAGAATTGTTGTTGGGAATTGTCAATATTTATTTAAATAAATTAACACATTGTTTGAAATGGCAAAGTTTTTTGATCACTATTTTTAATTAAAATCATTTATTGCAAATATTTTTTCAAAATTTTAAAATTTTTAGTAATCAATATAATCATTTTGGTAATAGGTGCAAAATCAACAACTTGTTTGCTTGATATTATGAATTTGGAACAAATTTGGTGATTGGAGAATTTTAATAATTTTTTCTGTGCATTAAGAATTTCTAAAAGAAAACTTTCAAAGTGTAACCCCAGACTTGAGAACTGCTATTTATTCTTACGGAAGTAATTCAGTGAAATGGTGTAAGCAACAAAGTTTTTTTGCATTGAATTTTTGCATTACTTGCTTGTCCGCTGTGCTGCTTGAACTTCATAAATAGAAGACCTGCCAACTCCAAATATCCCCGGAGCTTGGAGGGACTAAAAGGGTTCCACCAGCTATGAGCCTTTGAAGTTGAGCTAGATAATCACAGAGGATATATACCTACCAAACAAAATTAATTGACTTGAAACATGGACCTCACACCTACGTGCGCTTAAGACTATATATGAAGGGCTTTAAACACAAAGGGCTTTTGTTCCTTTTTTTTTAAATGTTTATCATATACCCCGTATGCTCCAAGCGAAAAGGGTATTATAATGACAACTGCTAGAATTTGTCGCCATATCTTGCTACTGAATAAGAACTCCGAATTCACCTCTTGGGTTCTGAACTTCTCTGGACTTCAGCTACTAATTCGATATGTAATCTCAATTTAAAAAAGCGCTTTAACCCCATAACAAGCCTGACAATAAAAAATTTTAGTTTTTTATGCTTCAATAAAACTTAATTCAAAAAAATAAACAAAATATGGTTTCATCATTTGTTTTTAATATTTTAATATTATTGTAAAAAAATTTGGCAACACTGTTGTTTTTGGTTAACGTTTTTTTGGCTATTTGGCTAGAATTTTTTTTTATAATGTAGACTATATATAAACAAATATGTAGTAGTTACTATAACATATTATATACTGTCCCGTGTTCGAGGTTTGTAGTATATTTGCGATCACTGCTTATACTACTTAAATATGTATTTCAATGTCTGTACGTGTCCAGAATGTGCTACTAGATATTAGAGATGCAAAACACTGCAATCAGTTGGCATTATAATCAAAATGATTTCAACCAAACTGATTTCATTCTTTGTTATTTAAAATGATTTAAGATTAAAAAATTAAATATTGTTTTTTTCTTATGCTAATCCCACAAAACCGCTGGCGGGAATCGAACCCGCAACCCCCGCACTGATAGACTAGCTCACTACCAACCAGCCTACCGGGGCACCCAAAAATTTACACAATTGAAATATCAGAGTAAAGGAACTTATAAAATATATAACATTTTAGACATTTTTGAACTCCTTTTTATACTTTTATTAAAAAAATTTTAACTGAAGTTTTTGATATTTTAATTAGGTTCATCAAATTTAATTCTCATTAAATTATTTTTATTGAAGGAATGAATTTGCAACATGAAATGAATTAAATTTTTTTTGACAATTATTGACTGAACACGGGATTGAACTCGGGTCGAATGTTTCGAGAATAACCACATTCCCATCATCAACATCAATTAAAAACTAACAGTTCCCATGTTCTGTAACATTGGTGAGCACTACTCGCATCGAAAAGATGTGAAAGAAAATATTCCACCGTTTCTCGAAAAGTGTGTCTGTGTAACTCATGTCGAAAACAAACAAAAGAGATTACGTCGCTACGATATAAATGTCATAATATTCCACTCGAAGCCGATGTGAAGTTGCAGACGTTGAGAACGACAGTCACACATATCGATGACGGCTATAACCGTCGGCTATAGCAAATAATATAGAGTGCGACTTTAATTTTTGTTATTTAAAAACTGGCTTTGAAAACATTCGTATATTTTTCAAAAATTTTAAAAGCAAAAAAATACTTATCTCTTCCATGTTATTATTCATTGCATTTTGCATATTTAATATATTTTTTAGTGGTAATATTTTTTCTCACCCCGTTTTTGTTCGTGAGTTTATTTGACAGTTCAACTTTCTCACAAAAATTGTACAGACACACTTTTTCTGTAAATTGGCGAGTAATTTCCTTACGTGACATCTATTACTCGCTACAAATGTTACAGACGCAGTTAAGTGAGAAAAACAGCTGTTTGTTTCAATTTATTGCATTTTTGTTTTATTTCTCGCATTTCAATCGAAAAGTTTCTAGAGGCGAGAGTTTTAGAACATGGGCACAGTTCAATGAAAAATCACGGATGTTATAAAAACTTTACTATTTAATAAAATTTTATAAAAAAAAATTTTTTTTATTGGTTTTTTTTCAAGAAATTATCCAAATAGAAATTTACACGGGTGTTCTGGAATTCGAAAGAGCAAAACGCATGAATTTTCAAGTTCTTTTTACTCTTAATCAGTGTGACCAGACTTAAAAAAATTTTACAGCTAAACCTGGCATCAGATATGGCCAAAAAATGCTAAAAATGATTTAAAAAAATGCTAAAAATAAAACGCTAACATTTTTTAAAGATTTTGTTAAAAATTTTATACCAGTATGAAATTTTACTTGAAGCAAAATACATTTTAGTGAATTATTTTTAACGAAATTGAAATAAATGGTTATATTTAAACAAGTGGATAGATTTTGGTAAAGCCTGATACACATAAATATGAAGAACAGGTAGTTGAGATTAAATTTATGGTCTGTAAACCTCTGATACATGCGAAATTTGAACGATTTATTTCTATGATATACAACTTTTTTTAGATCATTTTGTTTTTATAGCTTAAGAAAAGTTGAAGCTTAAGAATTATTATTTTTTCAACAGTTTAGAGCAAACAATTTTTTTTCATACTTTTTAAAGAGAAAAACACAGAAAATTAAAATTTAATGGGGAATGTTTATTATCATTTAAAAGAACATTATTTAGCATTTATTTTTGAAGATTATGTCTATCAAATGTTGGCCGTTGCTACGTCGCAGATGGTCCATCCGTTGAGTCCACTTTTCGATGACTCGTTCGAGCATTTCGACTGGTAACAGGCGAATGACACGCGTGATGTTTTCCTCCAAGGCCTGAATCAAAGCGGGTTTGTCCGCATAAACTTTAGGCTTTACATATCCCCACAGAAAGAAGTCTAACGGTGTGATATCACACGATCTTGGTGGCCAATCGACCGGCCCAAAACGTGAACTTATGTGCTCACCGAAGTGTTCTCTCAATAAATCCATTCATTGATCCGATGTGTGGGAAGTGGCGCCGTCTTGCTGAAACCAAATGTCGCCGAGATCACGAGCTTCAATTTCAGGTATCAAAAAGTCGGTTATCAAGGCACGATAACGGTCGGTTACGTTCGCACCGGCATCATTTTTAAAGAAATACACTCAAAAGAAAAATCAATCCATCCGTACCCAAATCAATCCGAAGCGGTATCAATAGTACGGTGAGTACGGATTTTCTTGAATCAAGTACAGAAAGATCGATTCAAGTACGGATTATTCAATCGCGAAATACTCAAGTTATCCATATTCAATCCCGGATTCGTACTTAAAATAGTCCGAAAATGAGATTGATTTAAGTAAAACTGATATTGAATCAATCTCAAAATGTACTTAAGACAAGTGTTATAAAGTTGACTTAACCCCGAATTCGAACTTTAAAATTTAAATAAATCAAAACTGAAATTAGAAGAAGAATATTATTATAATTAATTTACTTACCTGTTTCACACCTTACAAAGTTCCAATTATAAAACACCACCACCATGCCCGATATGATTTTTAATTTAAAAACTTAATAATAATAAATAGCTAAGAATATAAACTAAATGAGAAGTGAGAAATTGAAGGCAAGACAATTTTACTTCTTAAAGTTTAAAAAATAAAATTTATTAAGATTTAAACATGAAAATAGTATGTTTTCTTCTTGTTGTATTGTTTTTGTTGTTTCTAAACACAACAAGCAAATCGTATTTTAGCTACTTGTGTGGTGTTGTTGTAGTGGCTACAACAAACTTTGATAAGTTATATGAGATTAAAGCGTAAATTTTGTAATTTTACTCTCAGAGTGGCAGTACCAACGAAAAGTTCAATCTTTTTTGTACTTGGTTTAAGAATTTTATACTTACTTTAAGAAATTCCGGGAATGATTTTCGAAAGTTATCCCATTTAGGATAGCTGTGAGTACGTTTTAGTGTTATTCGTACTAGAATTTTTGAGTACGACTCGTACTCAGAGTAAGTATAAAAAGCTTAATTTATCCCGAGTGTTTTTCTTTCTGTGTCTGAACCGATGATTCCACCGGCCCACAATCCACACCAACTCGTTGTTTTTTCTGGATGAAGTGGCAGTTCTTGAATCTCTTCAGGTTGCTCTTCGTCCCAAATGCGGCAATTTTGTTTGTTTACATACCCATTGAGTCTGAAATGGGCCTCACCGCTGAACAAAATTCGCCTCAAAAACGTCGGATCTTCTTGAAATTTTTCAAGAGCCCATACAGCGAAGCGATGTCGCTTGGGAAGGTCGAGCGGCTTCAGTTGTTGCACAAGCTGTATTTTGTACGCTTTCAATTTAAAACCTCGACGTAAAATGCGCAAAGTCGTTCCATACTATCGACTCTCCACGGTCTAAGTGTACACGGCCGCTATAGTTTCTTCACAGTGTGCTGGACGTGGTCTATTCAGTCGAATATTATTCAATAATGAATGCTGGGTCTCAAAATGGGTGATGGTGTTGCGAATAGTACGCTCCGTAGGCCGATTATGTTGACCATAAGTTGAGCGAAGTGCACGAAACACATTTCTCACAGAACGTGAACTTTCGTAATAGAGTTGAACGATTTGTAAACGTTGTTCAGGTGTAAGTCATTCCATTATGAAATGCCAAACAATACTCAACTAAAATAACATGACAGCATGACACGACTCACACGTGATCTGTCAAAAAAAGGCTGTTGAAAAAAGTATCTCTACTTGAATCACCCATTACTTTTATATCGTAAAATCTAAGGCCAAATAATATTTGCAATCAACATGATAAGGACATTTCTAATATTCCCTAAATATTATATTTTTTTTTTAACGAGCCAGGTAATAAGATGTTTCTTAACATTAGAAATGTCCCTTTTCATACGAAATTATTCTAGGTAAAACTATTTTAAGTCAAAACTTATTATAATTGATAAAAAAATTTCAGTCAAATCAACAAAACTATTCGTCCAAATTTTTAAAATAAATAGTGCTAAAAAATCTAATAACCTTTTTATTGCTCTTAATACAATTTTAATAAGTTTCTTATAGAATTCTGTTTAATGGAGAAATATTTGTCTTTTATTGTATTTGTATTTCTTGTGCTACAAAAATCATATTTAAAAAACGACTTTTAAATACTTACGTTTTGCGTTTTGGATTGGTCTAAAAATATTGTTTGCTGGGCTATGCACTATTATTAATTTATTTTTTTTGCGCCAAAACGACGCCGATATTTTGCCTCATTAGTAAACAATAACAAGTAATAAATTAAATTAAACAAATTTTGAAATAAAAATACGCCATTTTTTATACTCTTGATTTGTCACTACAAAATTTCTTTTTGAGGGCTTTTTGTTTAATTTTTTTCTTTCCCTCTCTTTCTTAATAAAAATGACTCATAAAAATTATTTGTTAACAAGAATTAAGATAAAATAAATAAAGTTTATAGATAAAAAACTGTTTAGGAATAACTTTTGATAAAATATAATTGTTCTTTTTTTTTGTAATATGTATTTCAGTTGATTCATGGCATAAATTTGCATAATTCTTTAAGTAATTTTTTGTAAACTCTGGTAATAGCTCTCTTCAATATTTGCTCTCTTATGTAAAAAAAAATTCATATACAGCGGTACTGGGGATGTTAAATGGGGTTTTAAATTTTGTACCAACTTCCAAAAAAAATTTACTTTTTGGACCTTCACGGTACTAATTTTTTTTAAATTCATTAAAACAACAGAAAAAAGTACATAAAAATTCAATTGTACACAAAAAAAACAAAACTTAACATTAACATACATTATATGTATGAATAAAATAAGGCACTTATTTGTTTAGTTAATAAGCTATTTGGAATTTTTACATCACAGCAGCAAGAATTTGTCGATCTTAACCAATTAGAGTTTTTTTATTCCCGCACTTTTTGGATTCCCGGGAAAGCGGGAAATAAAAATTAAATTCCCGGGATCCCGGGATTCCCGCCCAAAATTTTTTATTTATTTCTTTCTTTACTTATTTCTCCAATGAAACTAATATTTTTTACTAACTATTACGCTTAAAATAATTAAGTCTAGTATCTATTATATAACAAAAACGTAAAAAATTTAGTATTAAAATTATTTTAAGATACTTAAGAGGTTATTTTTATGTCAATAGGATCACAGAAATCAATATACGTATCAATATAAGTATTGAAGTCTTACAGCCGATTTAATCAAGCTCAGATTAAACTTAACTGTTACCTTAACTTCTAGCTAACAATATGTTTTCGACAGTTATAGCTGGTAGTTAATTATAACTGAACTTTTTTGAAAATTGGCCGAAATTGGCCCTTAGTGGAATAAAATTTCTGGAAGGGCGATTAGGAACTGAAAGCATAATATCACGAAGTAGAAATTCTGAAACAATTTTACCGTTTAACAAGTTCAGCAGGAAGGAGAAATTTTATTTGCTACATAAATTTAATAATATATTTTTTAAAATTTTTATAACCCTTAATCAGCAGTAGTGCATGAAGGTATACTAAGTTTCATTCCATGTGATATTTTTTTAATATTCATCTGGGGGTCCCATAAAGTATTTTTATTATTAGGCCGTTATTAATTCTAAGCCGATTTTGCCATTTGGGTGTCAAATTGTTTCTAGATCTTCTAGGCTGTTTGGGGTTTAATTCCAGCAGAATCGCTTCAGTAGGAAAAGAGTTATCCACCCTCCTTAAAAACTCAACAAAAACTAACATAAATTTTTGGCGAAATGTACATATTGTCATTAAATTTCAACAAATTCTTTTTTTAAGGCACTAAATTTCGTGAATATCGGTCCATAATTTACCTACGGCTCCATGTTTAGACTAATCTCGAAAATCAAATAAAAATGGCTAAAAGCGTAACGAATAATGCTTTTGTGGTGCAATTAAGCATAATATACATTCATAAGACTCAAAATAACTTGAAATGCCCCATATAAAGCACAATCTAGGATAACACTTTACTACGCCCTTAACCGCAAAACCTTATAATATTATTGTAAAATTTACACTTCAGTTTGCTAAGACAAGAAATAAAATTTTGGAAGATAGGTCTATAATTTACATAGGCCCTATATAAGGCCCATTCTCAAAAATTAGCTTAATAAGTCTTAAACTGTAGCAAATTTAAATATTGTGGTAAAATTAAGTTGGATTAAACTACTAACACAGTCTAGACACTAGTCCGACAGAGATTTACTAAAGTTTGAAAAAAGATTTTCTTCAAAATTTCTCGGGAATCCCGCAATTAATTCCCGGGAAAGCGGGAATTGAAAACAATTTAAAATTCCCGGGAACAAATTCTATAACTAATCCTTTGTTTGTATGAGACTTGATAATGTTGGCACATGTAGTCTGTTTCTTTCCTTAAGCTTCTTAAAGACGGTGGTCAGATTTTACAATATTGTAAGCCGGCGTTGCCAATATAAATATTTTTCTAACAAATAGTGCCATTGTCAGATGTATTAATTTTTCACGTCTTCCAAATACAAATGAGCTAACAATTTAAGCAACGTTGTTTACCAATATTGGAAGATCTGACCACAGTCTATACGAAGCTTTCGTTTTTATTATATTTTGAAAAGAAAAAACTCTTTCCACATTTGCAGACGAATTTGGAATGGATAAAATTCCTGCAACGACTCTAGAAATGTCAGGAAACATATGGACATTCAGCTCATTTTGTAAATTAGCTACTGCCGACCAAAAACTACAAATGTTTTTAGTTTTTAACGACTGCAGTTCCTCGACATCAGCTAAAGCTCCAAATTGATTATTGAATGAATCAAAATTTGCAATTTAATCCGGGAACATTTTTACTAGAAGTGGTACAATACTACTTGTTTTACCTGAAATAAAATTTTCAGGAGTAAATTTATGGAACCACATAAAAACTTCCCCAGCAAAAACTTTGCTTACCTGGTAAGTTAGCAAATAACATTGGAGAAATATAAACACTACTTATTTTTCGGCTGAATAACTACTTATTTTTGTTCGAGTTGTCCACAGAATTCAGTAGTTACAATACACTTACTAGAAGTCACAAAACATCTAGTTATTATTTAACTATCAGTAAGTTGAATTGTAAGTACTTACAATATACTTACTAGAAGCCAAAAAATAAATAACTAGTTTTTATTTAATTGGCGCTAGTAAATAGACCTAATAAGTAGTTATGGAGCTAGTTACCAGTACTTAAATATTCAGTACTGAAAACAAGACAACTAAAAGGTAGTTACTTAGCTGATTATTAGTAAGCAAATATTCATTACTGAAAATAATAGTAGTGAAAAGTACTTACTGAGGTCATTACTAGCAAGTACTTATTGAGGTTTTCAGAATAATGAGAATTGTAATGACAACTACTTACCAGGTAACGTATGAAATAACTACGACCTATTACCAAAATTCAAAAAGTTTTTCCTGGGTCGTTATTAAAGTTGACTTTGGTTCCCAAAACTTTGCAAAATTTTATATAAAATTGTTTTGCATTTTCTTTAATTTCTTTAACAATATCAATATTGATATTATTTGTAGAAATATATATATCCACTTCAGTTCCGCAATAAATTTCTTCAAAGGGCACATGATTTTTGTAAAGGTCTACGATAGAAATATCACATTCATCCAAAACATTTTATTCATGATATTACGTGCTATTTGGCGGAACCAAAAAGTTAGTCATTGTACAAATACATGCATTCGATCATCTTCTGATTGCATTTCTAAATTAACCATTTTAACAATTTTAAGTGCATATTGCATAAATAGAAATGCAATTTAAAAGAAGGATTTTTAAATCCTGATGAAAGAAATAATCATTTCAAAAAAATGTAATGAAAAGGACTCAATAATTTGTTTGCTATACTAAAACATCAAAAAGAGGGAACTATGACAAATTTTTAAATTGTACCAAATGAGTCACGGTAGTACCACGGTACTTAAGAAGGTCAAAATGTACCAAAAAAGTATAATTGTACCAACTTTAACATCCATGAGCGGTACCATAACCAGCAGTGATGCCAACTTTTTTAGAGCAAAAAGCACTTTAAAATTTAAAAAAAGCTCTAGAAGGTACTATTTCAAGCAACAAAAAAAAAAAAAAGAAAAAAACGTAAAAAAGCACTTAGACATTTTTTTCAATTTAATCGATAGTTGAACACAAAACATGTAACCAAATATTTAATTTAATAAATGGCGACGGCGTTGTTGGAAGACCATTTTCGTAAATAACTTTAATTTGGATCATCAATAAGTTGAGTTTGAATTGGGTCATAAAACAGTTTTTAAGTATAATTTATATTTTTTATGTTTCATTGGAAAATATATCACTGCAGATACGAGGTGTTATAGTGTCATCACTACAGCATGAATTATGTCGACGAAGTTCGTATTTAATGTGAGGAATTGAGTTAATAGAGTTCAAGGATAATCCGATTCTCATTTTGGATTTATTGTAGTTCATCGAACTTAATGTTCTTTGAACTTCCGCGTTAGAGTATGGCCAACTTAAAATTCTTAATACAAAATTGGACAAACCTAAAAATCAGGGCTGTGGAGTCGGAGTCGGAGTTGAGGTTTTTGTACCGGAGTCGGAGTCGCAGTACCCAAAAAAACGCGCGACTCCGACTCCAAAATTTTTTGGCATAAAAAATTAAAAAAAAAAATTCTAATATTTTCCAATATAAAAATTCTTCGAAATTGGCGATGCAATATTTTGCAGATCAATATGAATAAGTAGATTTTAATTTATTTTATGAGAAATAGTTGATTCTAGTACTTTATTATTTAAGTATATTTAGGTATATTTTTTATACGTGCGGGAAAAAGTCTAAATTACATTAGCAAAACTTATACTCAGTTATTGATCTAGTTAAAAAAGATGTGTGATTTTTTAAATAATTTACTCATGCTAAAAAATGTTAATGACAGGAATTGCCAATAATTTTAATATCAGAATTTTTTAACCTTCAACGCTGAAATATTTTCAACATTGTACAGAATAAGTGTTGCTATAGCGCATAAATACTAGTATGTATTAGAAAAATTGTGACGTAAAATTATTTCTCTTTTGTGTAGAAACATCTTTATCGGCCTGCCTTTAATTCCTACCATAACACTCATGTTTTTCTTATGGGGATTCCCATAACTCGTTTAATAAAGATGTTTCTACACAAAAGAGAAATAATTTTACGTCTCATTCATTTCGCATCACGGTTAGAGTAGGAGTCGGAGTCGTGAGTCGGAGTCGCACTTAAAAAATTTCAGCGTTTGGAGTCGGAGTCGGAGTAAGTACTTTTTTCGGACGACTCCACAGCCCTGCTAAAAATAGAAACTTTAAATTCGTTGACTTCTATCCAAACATATCAGTTAGGTGTTGATTTTTCAGTTTACAATTCTTAATATTTTCCAAAGAATTTTATTTAATAACATGTGTAACGAAAACAATTACATCGTTTTTATTGCGATTAACAACCGGTGTGAGATTTACAAAACGAAGCAGGATTGCAGAGTACATGATACTGAGTTCTCCTCCTCAATCTTCTCACCTCTTACCAATAAACTCAAGAATTTCTGCAAGAAAAACTGCAAGTCTGGGCGATACCTTTGTATTGAGCTTACTTAATAAGCAGTTGCCATACTAAAATAATGTTTTTACACTTAACAAAATTGTTACTGCATAATTAATTAAATTAATTGTAGAAGAAACTAAAAATTGCAGAAAGCACTAAAGGCACTAACGTAAAATTGAAAAAACACCAAATTAGTGCTTTTTCTTAGTTTGGCACTAAAGATTAAATTTTGGCGTTTCGAGGCATCAAATAGCACCATAAATAGTATCAAATGCACTTAGTTGGTATCACTGACCATAGCCAGATAAAATTGTTCGAATATCGACAAATTTTAAGAAACAAATCGCGAAAGTTGTCAACTTTACACACCTAAATCGTCACAAAGATCGTCATTATAAAAGATACTAATTAAAATATTAATTTGGTTGTTCAAGAAAGGCGGATTATCAGGTTATATAGTTATGTAGTTATGTTAACAGCAACAAAATATATTTAAGAAAAAATTCAAATAAATGTATTTTGTTGTTGGGAATAATCATAACCAGCTTTCCGTGGACAACCCAATTATGTTTTGAAAATGTTTTGTTTTATTTTAGTTTTCGTTTCTAATAAAATTAAAATATATTCAAAATTTTTTTTTTTATTTTTCGAATTTATTCTTTGAGTTAAATTTCAGTTATGTATTTTATAAAGCTTTTTTGTAATAGCTCTATTCCTTGAATTTTTTAGGAATGACTTTATACACTACCAGGCTATTATCTTGTATTTTCTTGTTACATTTTACCTTAGCTATCCAGTGTGACACAAAGAATGCTGACGAAGGCCGTAGCGAGCCAGAAAATGCATTACATTCTGCTGGTTTCTAATAATTGTAAATTTTCTGTACATAAATATACTTCATTGCTATCCAACGGATAGCTAAGGTAAAATGTAACAGGAAGATACAAGATAATAGTCTGGTAGTGTATAAAGTCATTCCTAAAAAATTCAAGGAATAGAGCTATTACAAAAAAGCTTTATAAAATACATAACTGAAATTTAACTCATAGAATAAATTCGAAAAATAAAAAAAAAATGTTGAATATAATAAAGTTGGTTATGAAAAAGAAGTAATTCCCAATATCTATTTATTAAAATATATTATTAAAAAAATCCGAAAATATATATCTCGCTTCCATTAACTATGAATAGTTTAAACTGCTTTTAGTTTAAAAATCACAAACTTTATAACGTTTTCGTAGCAATATCATGGCTATAAAAAAATTTTATATATTAATTCTTGCTCTAAATATATGATTTTCCTACAAACGGGAAGGCTACGCATATTTAAAAACTTAGATCTAGGGTCGTTACTAGGCACCAGAATTATAATATTTCAAAAGTATTGCCATTCATCTTAAAAAAAAGGGAGTGCATGAACTGCAGCCGAGAGATATCGAACTTCTATTTTACACGTCAAAGATCCTGCTAAAGTGCTGCAAAATAATGTTTGAAAAATGGATCTAATGAAACTGTACCAACTGAGGAAATTAAACTCCACAAAATATTCATCCCGCTAAAATAAAGCGTATTTAGTATTTTAACATCTGAGACATTAGAAATACTGCTATTCTAATAAATAAAAGTATCTAAGAAGCTGAAATACATTTGTAAATTTGCATAAAATTTGTCATATGAAAAATCGTCAAATTAAGGGTATAAATCGTCCAATCGTCAATAGCTATTTTTGTACCGAAAATTGGTCAAAATTATGATAAATCGTCAATCCTGGCAGCCGTGAGTGGTATCACTAGTAAGAGAAAAAATGCTGAACTAAATTCAAAATGGCGTAACAGCACTCAAAATCGTAATAGATTACGGCTGCCATCCTTAACTCATTTTGCTCTACAGTGCAACAATGTCACGTACTCACAAAGGCAGCCGCGCAAACTTTGACAGAGTATGACATTCGAAGAGTCACAGCTGATATGCAAACAATGACTGACAATGATTTTGCAAAGTTTTATATGGCAATGCCATTGCTTTGAAGTGTTGTAAACTATTATTCCTTGATTCAAAAACGAATTTGACGTTTCATGCAGATGTTTAGGGTAGAAGTACATAACACGCTTTAATTGGTCGATGAGTATCGTGCATTTAAAAACTTTAGCGCATAAAAAATGGCAAGTTGCACAACGCGCGTTATAAAAGACTTTTCTGCTTATAGAACACGAAACTTTAAATATTTTTTTTACTTGTTTTTGCAGTCCTGGCTTCCTTTTTTGAACAATGCTGTATATTTTTAAATCGTTTTAATAAGTTTTTCCTAAATGATTTACATACTTGTTTAAATTAGTTTTTTTTTGATTGTCAGCGGATTACTTGTCAATGATACACAATGCGTCAAAAAGTCTAAAGTGAACCAACCTTCTGCCGCAAATGCGTCAAAACATTTTTTATGCAATTTATATTCAGCCTTATTCCGGTTGTCGTTGTCGTATACTACTGTGTCGTTTTTGTAATATATTAAAGTAAAACACGACCTGTGTTCTTTAATCTACTACAAAAAACGACACCGTTGTATACGACAACGACAACCGGAATAAGGCTGATTATTTATATTACACTAGTGACAAGGAATTTTACAGCTCTCTCGCCCTAACCATTTTTATTATTATTTTATGTTCTTTAATTAAACTTAAAATTTAGCTCGTTCTCAAAAATTCAAACTTTGCGCAGGTGTTGTGCAGTAAAAAAAAAAATTTGCATCACTGCACAGTTTTTATGCATTTACGAACGTACCTTTTTTTTATCTGATGCTTACAAATTTTTTTATTTATTTTTTTTTTTTTTTGCTATAATATTTTCAATGTTCCATTATTTCTTTGAGAAACTGTATATGAATAATGTGCTTTGCATGAAACTTACTTCTTAAAACATCAATATGATCCAACCTGCTTTAAGTTGATTGAAGTAAAACCATTTATTATTTAATTGGAAAACTTCTCCTTGATGCCCATTTCTTTAATAAAAGTATACAACGAAAACGAAAATTTGGCAATCTGTAATGGGAAGAGAAGAAATTAATGTTTTTAAAAAAATTTACAAATAAATTACAGTATAGTGCTCTGATTTCTTATAACTAAGAGCCCCAATGTTTTTTCGACAGATCACCGTTAAGATTAACAGTCGCCCTACTGAAGAAAACAATTTGCGAATGCATTATTTCTTAAATTGATACGACCGAGAGATTTAACGGATTTGAATTTTTTGCAGGACTTATTTAGATGACTTTGGAGTTACATAAATTAGTCGAATCTTAGACTTGTAGCATTTGTACAGCTGCACTACCGGCATTCTCGTAATCAAATATAACCACTTAATGAAATTTAAACACAAATGTCCTTTAGAGGAACCCGCTTTAATAGTTTAAACTATTTATAATCTTGAAATTTAATTTATTTTCAAATTTCTTTCATGATAAATAATTTACTTAAAAAAATTTCTCGCTTGCTAAAAGATTTTTCATAACAAACTTTTAATAAGCGCTAAAAGATGTTTTTCAAAAGAGAGCAACAACAAAATTAAAAAATATTTATGACATTGTTTGTGTTTTGAATGTAATTCGTTGGCGTTGCGTTGCGTTTTACATGATTAGGGCCTACATGTATATGATACTGGTCCTTATTTCACTTTTAACTCTTTTTATACCCTCCACCACTAGTGATGAATGATGGTATACTCAGTTTGTCATTCTGTGTGAAACTTTTTTACTGTGCATCTAAGACCCCATGAAGTTTATGTATTCTGGTTTCTTGAGTAATTCTAAGCCGATTTAGCCATGTCCGTCCGTTGAAAACATGCTCACGTTCTTCGAAAAACTTAAAAGATAAGAACAATGTTGCTGCCAAATTGCTTCTAGTTATCCTAAGAAGTTATCCTAGAAGATGGCGTAATGCACGGCATGATATAAGATTTTGCACAAACTCGTTCTATATGACTAGAAATCTTACTGTACGTCTAAAACCGTAATAAATTTTGCTATCATATTAAAATGGGCTATGTCATATTTGTTTGGGACTAGAAATCAAACTGAAAAATTTGGTGAATATCGGTTCATAATTTACTCTAGGCCCCATATGAACCCTACACTCGGAAAACAATTTAGTACGCCTTATGGCCAGAAATAATATCATGCAATTTTCTAATTATCGGCCCATATTTACCTTAGATCCCGTATTAAGCAGACTTCTGAAAAGCACTTTTAATGCTTAAACAAATTTCACTACTGTATTCATGCAGAGAAAAAACATGTTTAAAAATGGTCACCTCCAACAAAACTATTTTTAAAGAAAATTTTTAAATATATTATGTTTAATTTAACCATATTATTGTTAAATTGGTCCTCCATCAAGAACCCACAACCATATTATGGTTGTATTTAAACATGTTTTGGTTAGATATGACAATAATTTGTTTTTAAATTAACAATAGTATTTTCCTCTTTTCCAAGAGCGACATGCTACGTGGAAAACCAACCATGCTATTATAAGTGTTAAGCATATTTTAGTTATAATCAACCAAAACATATTTGGAAGCAACCATAATATGGTTGTGGCTTCTTGATGGAGGACAAATTTAACCATAATATGTTTGTCGGTGACAAAAGCACTATTAAATTAAACATTTTTAAAATTTTTCTTTTAAAATAGTTTTGTTGGAGGCGACCATATATAACAGTGATGGAAAATTCAGTACTATGGTACTATTTTCAGTACTTTTTCTTTTGATATATACCACAATTCCCCCACGTCAGTTTTAGTACTCTTTTCTTTTTATGCTTCTCTGCAAAGAAATCCAGGGTGACTTTTTTTTAAACATTGACAATACATTCTACGTGACAACAACATACATTGTACAGTTACAATATATATGTATGTTGATAAAATTTTGATATTCTTCAAGCACCAATGTAATTTTGAATGCGATTGAACTATTGGTTTCGACAAACAGTATAACATAGTATGTATTAAAGGGCTGCGCAAAATATTCTTAATGTTCTGTGTTCTACTTCACACAACTATCAATCATATTATTTCACTGTAAACATACATAGCAAGACAACCATAACAACACATTACTATCACCAAAACAAAACAAGCATAACTTGAAAATTTTTTCTCTTCTGCTTTGTTAGTGCCTGTATTATCAAAACAAACAGAATATCAACACAAAAACAGACAATGAAATAAAGAAACGGTAAATTATAGTAAAAGAATCGAGTGCACTTAATTAGGAATTTAAAAAATTTAAAGTGATCTTAGCTTATAACAGAAATGGATGCATTAAATGTAAGCAAAATTGATTTTTTTGAATTATTTCCTAAATGTATATTTTATTTTAGTCGACCTTTATTATTATATTAGGTATAACTAAATTATCAAGCTTGATGTCTTTTTTTATTTTTATATAAAACTTTAAACGTTTATTTAACCAATATTTCTAATTAAAAAATTTTTTAATTTGTCAGTTATTGTTAAAAATTGTTGAAAATTTATAAAATAAGAAAGAAAAAACCCTGAAGAAGGCACTCAAAGGAGTGCCGAAATATTGGTTAAATAAACGTTTAAAGTTTTATATAAAAATAAAAAAAAGACTTTAAGCTTAATAATTTAGTTACCTATATTATTTCCTAAATTTTTAATAATATTTTAAAGGAACCTACAACCGAACCCATTGAAAACCACTCAAACGAAATTAAATCAAAAGTTTCTCCCTTTGCAATTTTCTCTTTGGTTTATGTTTACAATCAAAACATTCAAACATGCTTGGAATGTTCTATTTCTGTTTTAATGTTCTACTTCATCTTTGTTCTAATTCAGCTTTATTTTAGTTCAGCATTGTTCTTGTGCAGTTTTGTTCTATTCTTCTATATTTTGATCGTAAAGCAAAACAATTGTTTTTGGAAGTATGAGTTTTGTAATGAGAGAGTAATATACACATACTATCTACATTTAATGAAATTGCTTGTAAGCAATTTTTCTTGTGCTTGTGCAGCTCTTTAGTATGTATTTAATAACTTTACTCATAATAGCTAAAAAAACTTATTTTAAACACCACTAGAAAATATGTAATCAACTCTTTGTTCGAAGCTGCTTCCAATGGGTAAAAATTAATTAATTACTTGAAAGTGTATGTATATGAATGCTGTGTGTATGAAAGAATACTTAAAAACAACAAAAAAAATGTCAAATGTCACAAGGTGCAATATTGATTGAAAATCATAGTAGATTTCTTCAAAAGTAAGGCTTTATTTAAAATTATCATTGTTCCATAATAATTTTATATGAAAAATGTTAAAATAACATTTTTCAATATTGAATCAATAAAATCCAGTTTTACGTGTTTTGTGTGGAAACAACTACAACACAACAAGAAGCAGAACATAAATTTTATTTGTTTTCATATCTTAAAATATTTATAGAAAGAAGAAAAATTCCCGTATTTTTTTTTTGCTTTGCTTTAATTATTTAGTTAAATATGTCAAAATTTCGAAGTTGAATGATGACGAAAACATATCAGGCCTTTTCTACTTGTGTCTTTTAATTTTGAGTGCTTCTATAAACAACAAAGTGAAACATGTGCAATACATTAAAACATTTATTTTCTCTTCCTTTCTAGTTCAGGGAGTAAGTGTTTACAAGTATTCTAAAACAAATATACGTTTCTCTAAAGCTTCTTCTCAGTTGTTTTACACTAAAATTGAATTGATTCTACATTAAATTCACATTGTTACAACTTGAAATCTCATTCAACGCGATTCGTAGTGTTATTTCAATATCAATGTCATTTTGCGCAACTTTACTGGAATGTTAAATTGATATAAATTAAAGTTATTTTAAAAGAAAAATATTTGCTTGCAAGTTTCTGTAAAATCATGTTTAATAAACATGAAATAACGAAAAATGTATAATCAACCCCGTTTTAGACGATTTTACATTGATTTTTTTCTGTGTGTAATGACATTTGCATTTACATATACTTTTATATTAAAATGTATTAATTTTTAGTTTGTTCACCAAACTTTTGTATTTTTTATATTATAATTAATTTATTTTTTATTTTTTTTCTTCAAATTTTTTGAATTGTTTTTGAGTATAGTTTTAAATAAAAAATATGTTTTTTAAAAAGTACCAAGTTTTAAATAAAGTACTCTTTTGCTTGGTGGTCACTACTATCTACATTTTTCAATTTTCCATCACTGATATATAAACATGTTTTTTCATTGGGTGTTGAAATTTGTTCCATTTAGATTTTTAATAACCGAAATCACTTTACAGGATTTCGTGATGAGCAGTCCAAAATTTACCATGGGTCTAATATAAATTCCCCTCCTGAAAATCATTTTAGTTCGGCATAAACTGGTTCGAATCATGATATTTTATTCAAGTCAGTTCAACTTTCCAGAAATAAAAACATAACACTGCCTGATTGTCGTCCAATTCGTTTAAACCGGAACCAATTTTTATACTGACGTCCGTTTTTATAAAGATTAATTAATAATTTATAGCTCTCATATATTCTAACTTTCGGTGGAGAGTACCAAAGATTCGGCAGAGCCGAATATAGCACTCTTACTTTTTTTAATGCAGTTCCTTTTGAATGGTGAAATATAGCAAGAAAATGATTCTGTAAAAATTTCAAATCGATATTTGAAATATTGCATCGCCAATTTCGAAGAATTTTTATTTTGGAAAATATTAATAGAAAGTTTTTTTAAATTTGTTATGCCGAAAAATTTTGGAGTCGGAGTCGCGAGTATTTGTAGGACTCGGACTCCGGTACAAAAACCTCAACTCCGACTCCACAGCCCTGCAAACAGATATTCAAAAAAAAAAAAAAAAAAAAAAAAAAAAAAAAAAAATTTGGTTTCATTCTAAACAAATTTTGTAAAGAAAATTTTATCGCATGCTAAAAAATTTTTTTTAACATTATTTTGTCGCATCCTAAAATATATTTTAAACTAAATCGTTTGCTTTATAAGTTTTCTTTTTGCTAAAGATATCATCATGTTTGATTTCTTGCCCTAAGATATATCTCATCTGATTCGATTTTAAGCATATTTTAATACTTACACTCAAAAAACTGTTCAGTGTTATGGGAAACAATTTTCCGGCTGTAAATTCAATGGTTTGCTGTGAACGATGTATGAAGAATATCAACATTTTTCTATAACGTATATCCTGTTCCATCCAATTGGAATGAAAGATAACATCTGACAAGCGATTGCTTTCATCCATCAAACATTGAGCGTAATAGCACAAGGGAAATATCTCCACAACCACAGCCAGCACATAAAAGCAGGAGGCCACAATCGAAGCAAAATTTGTGGCAAATAAAAGAATGTTGATTAATGTTGTACCCAAAATGGTGGCCGTGATGGTGAATTGCACAAAAATGGTAATCGAAATAACCGGAGCCACTACGTTATAAAGTCTGGTAAGGCAATTAAAACTATTCAATTTCTGAAATTTACTTTCAACAAAAGTACTCACTCTAAAATATTCTTATGATCAATAATACACATTTTCAGTTCCTCGATGTTGGCTTCCAAAGATGTCGAGGCATTATCATTCATATTTTTAATTCTCTTTAACAAAATATCCAAGTGGGTCCTTAAAATACTCACATATATCACGGCATAAGAATCATCTACCACCTGCTGGAAACAGGCCACATCGAGCAGAAGCATTTCTATAAAAACAGCCAAATAAAATTGAACACTCGAAGCCTTAGAATCGACTAAGGGATTGTAGATGTTGTAGGGCAAACGATGAAATATGACAGCACTTATACAAGTACTAGACGAATAACTCCAGTAGGAAATGGAAAATAAAACCACAAAACGATTACCCTCCTTAATAAAACGTTTAATGCTCTCTAATTCCTCTTTGGTACGACAACGTTTATCCAACCTTCGGATAATCGGCTCGCAGCTTAAAAGTTTGGGTAAGAGAAAGGCCATTAACACTATTTTTATGGAGCAGCCCAAAACATTAATGGCCACTTGTACCGAGGTCAAGAGATTACCAATTTCCAACTCTTCACCCGACATTGTCACAAAGCTCATGGCAAACCCCAACGGTAAGAAGGCGGTAACCAAACTATTTACCACAAAAGACCAGATGATATACAGACCTCTATTCGTTTTGGGCATATAGACACCCAGAAAACGAAAGCCATTTAACAGGTAACGAATGCCCATCACCGTCTCATAATTTTCAAAGCCTGCATAATTAGAAATTTTTCTTTAGTCTTAATTTTTTCGACCTTTTTATTATTGTTTTTTCCGTAATAAATTTTCAAGCTCTTAGTTTTTTTGTAAAAGATATTTATTTATTGTGTATCCAATAATTCGTTGTCTCAATGGATAACTTGTTGAGGGGTTTTTTGTTATCCATTGAGATAACGAAATATTTGATAGACAATAACAAAATTACAAAAAGACCAAGAGCTGGAAAATTTACTACGGAAAAAATTAGAATTTTAAATGTTTGAAATATTTTTATCAAAAAGTTATTAAAGTACCATTTTCCTTTCTTAATTTTTCTATTTGCTGCTTCGCTGTTGTAATCTCTCGCCCCTTCTCTTCCTGATTTGCAACAAGATTTTCTTGCTGAACTTCCATTACAGCGTTTGGTTGCGGACTTTCCAAGTCTTGCATTTTGTTTCTGAATTTTTGTTTGTTGAAAAGTTGTTGTGTATGTCCTTTTTATAGTGCGATTTTATGAATTTATTATTATTTTCTATAAGTTTTAACTCGCAAAAATTAAATCGAATTGTTAAACAGAATATTTTAATTATCCCTCTAGCAGGTAAAAGCAAAAATACTGAAAGTGTTAGAGAGTGCCTTTAATATTTGGATAACATTTGGGGCATCTGGAAACTCCTCTGGTGTACCAACAATTTTCGAATTTTTTTTTCATGACAGTGGTTCCAAGTTTTTCTCTTTGTTGTGCGTTAACCAATATGTAGCTCAAAAGCGTTAATTCTTCGATGTTTGAGGCCCTTCAAATGGACAATTCAGGAAATACTGGTTTCGACCAATAAGTGAGAAGAAAGGACCAATCGCCGGCTTTTCGGGAACATATAATATTTTTGTTTTGAGAATACCCAAGATTTAAGCCCAAAGTCCTAACCAGAAAGATACATCTGATTTTAGACGACATTTTAGTTCATATATTTTAGTATTTATTTAAAATCGGGGGTGAACACGTCCCGTTAAAATCGTTGCTATAGCTTTCAGATTTTTGGCAAATTTATACGTTTATGTGCACCGGTAGGCTAGTTGGTAGCGATCTAGTGTATCAGCGCATGGATTGTGGGTTCGATTCCAGGCAGAGAATGGTCTGTTTTGGTCATTACAAGCGGCTCAAGGTCTAAGTTACTATTGCTCGTTTTAAAATGATCCAATTTTATACCCACACCGCAATAGTTGAGAGGGTATTATGCGTTTGTGCTGATGTTTGTAACACCTTAAAATATTGGTCCTAGACTTACCTTTTCGTATACCGCCCGATTTATCTTTTGAGTCTATCTAACGATGTCCGTTCGTCTGGCTGGCAGGCTGGCTATACCTGTAAACCTTGTGCGCAATGTACATAGATTCACAAGGACCAAGTGTATTACAAATGGTGAGAATCGGTCCAAAATTTCATACAAACTTCTTTCGGGAATATAGATTTTTTGTCCATAAACCATCTTATAATGTTGGTATTTTGATTAAATTTTTTCCAAACTTGTTTTATTGCAATCTAAGTCATCTAAGTCTTATTGGAATCGGATCATATTTGACCAAAGCTCTCATGCAAATACTGCTCCCGAAAATAAAGGGTGGTCCAACCACAATGCACGATATTAACGTTAAGTTTTTGCCAACTTAATTTGAGATTTTTTTGTTTCAGTGTTTGACAAATTTAATCATGGAGAGATGCACAATTAAGCAGTGCGTTAAGATTGTTAGAGCCTTGTGGTGACTTTACAAAGAAAATCATCTTCAGCGACGAGGCAGACTTTCACCTCAGCGGATCCGTAAACAACCCGAATTTCCGCATTTGGGCAAATGAGAGTACACGAGTGATTGTTGAAAAGCCAATGCATCCACAAAGAGTGACTGGTTTGGTGCTGTTTATAGGCTGGCAGCGTCATCACAACAATTGCCCTTTTGCGTGAGAAATTCAACAGCCGTGTTATCTCACGTCGAGGCGATGTTAATTGACCGCTACGTTTATGAGATTTGAACCCTATTGACTTCTTTCTTTGGGGATATTTGAAAGAAAAATTGTACGTCAATAAGCCAGGAACAATTCAAGAGCTAAAGGATTAGATAATTCGGCACATTTAGGAGATTGAACCTCAATTATGTCTCGGGGTCATTGAAAATATGGACCATCGGCCAGAGGCATGTCACCGAAGCCGTGGCGAGTTTTAGGGGGTATTGGGTTTTATACATAATTGTCATAGATCCTTCTATCATAATAAAAATATTAAGATAATTCTCTGAAAACTTTTTGTTTGTTTTACAATTACCATCTTGCGTTTTGGTGGGACCACCCTTTATCTTTTAATGCCATAACTTTCTTATAAATGTTGGTATTGACATAAAACATGTTGATAGTAACTCTAATGATAACTGCCAAATAAAAAATTTTCCTATTTTGCGAAGCACTAATGGTACATTTTAAAAAGTAAGCACACACTTATGCGCTGCGCAATAAGACATACAGAGATGCAGTAAGGTAAATCAACTAATTCTTAATAAATTCAAAAAATATATATAAAATTTGAAAAAGAATAACGGTAACAAAAAATTCAGTGTGCAAATTTTTATATTGCTTCAAAGTGGGAACTCGCCATATAAAATTCATGTCTTCCGTCAGCGATATGGTAAGCGAAACTTTTACGTTTCTCCTTTACAAACCTGTTTCGTTGGAAGCTCCATTTTTTATTGGGTGTTATGTCGTGACAAAATATTGTTTTAATAGGTTCAGAAGCGAACATAGGTCCTACATTAACCCCCTCCTTTAATGACAAAAAAATTAGATATAGTTGAAGATATCTAAATAAATAATATTCGGCACAAAGAACTTTTGCATGAATCTTTACCCCATAACATAATTTTGTTCTGATGGGTCAATGATTGCCCATATGTACCAAATATGGTACACTACCGACAATTTGTTTTTAAATACTTTGTTTTAGGGTATCACATGATCAGGCTTTATCGATTATATTTTCATGCTTTTTAATAAAACCGTTTTCTTCCAGTCCACAAAGTGTTAAAAGACACAATTAAATATTGTTAATTAAAAATTCAATAATTATTTTTTCATACAAATAAATACAAATAGTTTTCGTTAAAAAGAATTTTATATTTTTAAAATTTTATTTAACACAGAGTCAGTTGAGAAAACTAAAATTTTCCCAAGCTTTAAAATGTCCAAGAGTCGTTAATTTTTCAAACAAATTTTAACAAATTAGGCAAATTTATAAAATAAATTAAAAAGGATAATTAATACTTTTTGAAAAGCGTTCTTTTGCTTTAAGGTGTCATTTTAAAATGAGTGTTAGAGCAAACACAGATATTTTTATTTAAAGGTTACTTTTAAAAACCTTCTCTTTCAAATGGATTCTTTCTGAAAAATTACTTTTTCCAGGGTGAACTTGTTTGTAGGGGTACTTTTTGTAAAAAGAAACTTTTCAAGAGTACTTTTTCTTAGGATTTAAAACTTACCTTTTGAAAAGACTACTTTTTAATAAGTTTCTTCTTAAAGAGGGAACATTT
Source organism: Pollenia amentaria (assembly GCA_943735925.1). Taxonomy (NCBI): domain Eukaryota; kingdom Metazoa; phylum Arthropoda; class Insecta; order Diptera; family Polleniidae; genus Pollenia; species Pollenia amentaria. The sequence continues at coordinate 199,905,761 of OX031009.1, read as the reverse complement.
CCTCAGGGTTACAGTTTAAAGAGTAAACTTTGCAAACAAGAGTCTTTCAAAAGGTTATTATTTTAAATTGTATTCAAAAGATTTTTAACGTCTGGTTTTTTAAAATAGTACTTTCTAAAAAGGTACTTTTTAATGAATAATATTTTCTATGATACAGTTTGAAAAGATATCCTTTTAAAATGGCTACTAAAACAATGAATACTTTTTCTGTGCTTTTAAAAGGGTGCTTTTGATAATCATATTTATTAGCAAGTTAGAGTGCTATATTTGGCTGTGCCGAATCTTTGATACAGTTCACCGCCAGGAGTGGGCTCTATATTATATCTAAATATATATTATCAACTTATCTTCGAAAAAACGAACGTCAGCATTAAAATTGGTTTCGATTTAGACCCATATTAAATTATTGACCTACAATCAGAAAGTTTTATTCGTTTCTTTTTAGAACTTTGAACTGGGCTTGAGTAAAATATCATGTTTCGTAGCAGTTTTAGGCGAACTAAAATGATTTTTAGGATGGTCATTTGTATTGGACCTATAGTGAATTTTGGAGCAATCATCCCAAAATTATGGACCGATCTTCACGAAGTTTTGCAGTGTGATTTCTAGTCGTATAATACTGTGACGTGCCAAATTTAATTATGATATCATTCTGTATTGCGGTTTTAGGCGTACTAAACTGTTTTCCGGTAGTAGGATATATGGGGCCTTTGGTCAATTATGTACCGATCTTCACGAAATTTAACAGTATGATTTGCAGTCGTATAAAACCAATTTGTGCAAAATATAATTCCGTAATTAATAAAAGGTGTATTAAACAAATTTTAGTAGAAAATTCGTTTCATAAACCTGCTATAAACCAAAAATATTTTTTATGAATATGGGGGTATATAAAGGGTGTCCCAACTAGAACGCAATTTTTAAATTTTAAATAAAACCCAGATATTTAAAAAAAAACCGTGAAACTTTATTATATCGTAAAGTAGACAGAATGTGGTTATGTATGGAACAATATATCGTGCAGATGGCCACCGCGGCTTTGCTGGCACACACGCGATCTTTTAATGAAATTTTCAATGACCTTTTTGCATAAATGCTTCGGTATTTCATTAATGTAGCGTCCAATTTCCTCTTTTAAGGCTTGAGTCGTCGTCGGCTTATTCGCGTAAACCATCGACTTCAAAAAACCCCAAAGAAAAAAAATCTAAATGTGTTAAATCGCGATCTCGTCACTAAAAATGATTTTATCGGCAAAATCAGCATTTTCATGTTGTCTCTCCAATACCCAATTAACGAACTCCCTTCGCTGTCCATGGTCAGCTGGCTTCAGTTCCTGAGTCAATTGAACTTTGTATGCATGAAGATGCAAATCTTTCGTCAAAATTCGCTGCATAGTGGATTTGGAGACACCAATTTGCTGAGCTCGGTGTCGAATTAAGGTGGATGGAGTTTGAGCGACATCATCACGTACAGCTGCGACATTTTCGGTCGATCGACCTGGTCGAAGGCGCGTTGTTGTCTTTACATCACTAACAGACCCAGTTTCGGCAAATTTATCCATTAATCTCTTTACAGTTGACTCTTTTGGAGCATTATTGTGACCCCAAATTGATCGCAATTTGCGAACTGTAGCCGCAAAACTTTCACCATTTTTGGTAAAACAATTTCACAATGAGAATGCGTTGTTCATTCGTGTAGCGCTCCATTTTTACTAACCTCGTACCTTCTACTAGCAAACAATAACAATTGTTCAAATGTCAAACAATGACACTTCGAATGGCGCCAAATTTAAAAATTGCATTCTAGTTGGGACACCCTTTATTTATAATTTTAATTCTAGAACTAGGTAATTTTATCGATTACTTTTTAAGCTTTAGATGATGTTAATAACGTTTTCTAAAATTAAGAAAAATAATCGATAAATTCTTGTAATTAAGCGAAGATATCGATAACTTTCAGGAATTTAATTAAGTTATCGAACTCTTTAAAATGTAAGTAAAGTTATCGATAACTCTTTTGGAAAATAGTAAAATTATCGACAACTCTTTGGGAATTAAGTAAAGTTATCGATAACTTCTCTTTAGTTATGTGAATTTTACAACACACTAATTTTGAATGCCCCTAATGAAGCAAGAAGAAACTTGTTTTCACACGATCAGTTTTGTGTTTTTTTTCTCACCATTTGTTTGTTGCTTTTATGCGAATTTTATTCACTTCATGTTTGTTGTGTTTTTTTTCACTTTTATTCTAAAATAAAATGTTGTTGTTTTGGAGTAGGTTAGTAAGTGAATTTTTGTTGATTTTGTTTATTTTTTTCTCACTATTTTTAATTATTTGTGGAAGTGGGGTCGTAAAGTGTGAATGGAATAGTGAAATAAACTGATTGCTTGATACGAGTAGTTTAGATTTTTTTTTTTTTTTTTTTTTTTTGTGTTACATATTCGAGTCTGATACGTGAGGAGTGTCTTTAATGTCAATGAAATATGTAGATGTGAGTCATTTTTAGATGTTTTTTGTTGCTACCAAATAACATTTAAGAATTTTATAGTTTGTTGATAAAATTATGATATTTTTTTTAGCAAAAGGAAGTGTTAAAAGTTATAATTTTTTATTTGAATTATATAATATTTTTTAATGTTTTTTGTTGTGTTTTTTAAAGGCGGTTAGTTTTCTTTTACTGCAAATATTTTTTTATATATTTTAATCTACAAATAAATCGAACTTCAATTACTTTTGTATCAGCAGCAACTCAACCGCAACATTTTACGTCATGATTAAAATTTAATATAGCGAATTTTTACTTGTAAAATATAAATTTTTAATGGGAATAAAATTAGCAAATGTGTAAAAGCTGGTGATTTTATTAAAAGATTATGGCTGATTTTATAGTTTTAATTAAATTAATTGTTGGTTGGTAAGGAAAACATTTATTAATCAGTCAGGGCATGTACAATGCACAAAAAAAATTTAAAATATGCAAATAAAAAATCTCAAAAAACAATAAAAAAAAATAAAAAAAAAATCAATATTCCTACCAAAAACTAAAAAAACATATGAAGCCAGATTTACTATGAAAGCGAAATTTTCACTGGGAGTTCGCAAGAAAAGCACAATATTAAAAAAAAGAAAAAAATAAAATCTGGGAATTTTTTTTCTTTTTATAAATTATTTTATTATTTAAACTTTTTCTCGAAAGTGCTTCTTTGTTATATAAGATATTCTAGTAGTGTTTAGCATTATTCCTAAATATAAGTAGATTTCTGAAGCTTCAATGTTAACCAAAGGTTGGTTTAAGCGAAAAGCATATGAAATATACAACGAAAGAACGCATAAGTCTATTGCAAGAAATATTTGTAAATTGAAATTTGACTCAACGAATCACATTCTAAATAATCGGGTATGTGATGAAAATCGATCGATTTCAAAAGGTGTGATGAATTTCGAGTGATTTTAAAATCAATTTCCGAATTAAAATCCTAATTTTTATTCAAAATACAGTACAATTAGCTCATGTTATACACAATTAAAAAGAATATGGCCTGGAAATAAATGGAATATGTATAAAATATATGTTTTAAAAGATTCTAAAAACGATATTATCGTTTTCAAATCGTTTCGTTTTTCAAATCGATTTGCATCACATACCTGAATGTTTCAAAATTTGTAAACCAGGAAACGGAATTCATTTGGTGCTCCAAAAAATTACGAAAAAACTTTGCGGAATGAAAAAAATTTTGTTTTCGTGAACAGAATGGGAGTTTTCTGTATCTTAAAGCCAAAAATCTATCAAAATATACTTTCTATCATTAAACAAATATGTTTTGTTCTGTTCCGAACGGAATTGTACTCTGTGACATGGCTGATAAAATAAATTATAAAAAAGACATAATTCCAACATTCTATTCGAAAAATTTTAATATTGTTAAAAAAAATCTTTGTTTAAACAAACTTTTAGTTGACATCAACGAAAGGTAAAAACCGGGTACGCCAAAAGGGAATATAATTTTAATTTTCTGTACTCGAAGGACAGTATGTCTATAAGGTCTTCGAACAAAATGGAATTCCCCAAAAGATTATATCCATTTAAAGAAATAGCTACGACGGAGGTGTTCTTAGTGATCCCTACTCCGCGGATAGCGGTTTAATGCAAGGTTGCTCGTTGACCCCACTGCTCTTCATTTGGTCTTGGATTTGATCCTGAATATCGTAACTGATTAGGCAAGCAGAATAACCCGGCAACTGAATGGGAAATTAGTTCAACTTGCTTACGCTGATGACATCGTGCTAAAGGTGAATAGACAGTAAGACATGCAAAACCAATTAAATACTCAAGCAATTGAAGCAAACAAAAAAGGACTTAAGCTTTGTTCACAATTTCTTCACCATGTGCTTCATATGTTTTCTTTTCAATTTTCGAACAAAAATGGAATTGAAGTCTTTTTAAAAAAATTTAATCTACTTCTACTTCAGAAACAATTTGTATAAAAATGTATATAACGTTGTTAATTATTTTATTTAGTTTTGAAAGAAATTTTTACCAAAATGTTTTAAAAAATACACTCACAATATTCTGTACGTAAAATTAACTGAAATTGTAATATAAAATAAATGAATATTCAGTTAAAACCCGGTATATTTATTTTTCATTTATTTTTAACGAAAAGTTCATTTAATTTTTATTGTCAAAAATTCAACTCCGAATTCCGTAAAAACAAGTGAATTTTCAATTATTTTATATTAATTAACTATCAAAAAAATAACTGACAAATTCCATAAAAACAAATGAATTTTCAGTTATTTTATGTAATTCAGTAATTTTATATAATACTGGTTTTACTCGAATTTGTAAAAAATACCAAACACCTGTCCCCTTGTTTTTCTAATGAGAGAGAAAGAGAATATTTATGGCGATTTCTTTTCTGAGAAAAATGTTGCATTAATGGTACATGCTCTACACAAAAGAGATAGAGCATGTACCATTTATGCAACATATTTCTCAGAAAAGAAATCGCCATTAAACTTTATTTACTTGCCCCGTTATACATGTTTGTTTTACTTTTGTTGTACTGAGTACTTTATTTACAGAAGAACTTTAAATTATAAGACACCAGCAGCATGCCCGTATGGTATTCACAATTGTTTTACTTTAAAAATTTGATGTATTTAACTAAATCATTTTAACAAATAGAATATGGGAATTTTCTACACAAAACAAGTTAATTACTTTTACTTTTTGCCACAGATCTATAAATAGATAACTGAAAATTCATTTATTTTTACGAAATTTATCCGTTATTTTTTTGATAGTTAAATTTTATAAAATAACTGAAAATTCATTTGTTTTTACGGAATTTGTGGTTAATTTTTTATGGAATTCGCGGTTGAATTTTTGACAGTAAAAATTAAATGAACTTTTCGTTAAAATTAAATGCAAAATGAGTAGATCGGGTTTTAAGTAAATTTACAGTTGTTTTAAATTTCGTTTTCATTTAATTACATTCAGAATACTTTTACTTAATCAACTGACAATATTAAATGCAACCGAAAATCCGTATTAATGTGCACTTAGTTTTTTCTCGAGGGTCGATTTGTCAAAGTTTGTATACAAACTAGTTTTTTATGTAAATAAACATTTTTGTTATTAGCAATATTTTTGACAATTGGACCACAAACGCAGTGTTGTTGTAGAGTTGACCTCGCTTTTAAGTGAATTCGCCTTGGTGAAAGTTAATTTTGTGATCAAAACATAATAAAAAAAAAAAAAAAAAAAAAACCAAATTTAACAAAAATATGTACTCACCAAAGCAAAAATATTTAATTAGTAATAATCTTGTACCTTGTGATATTATTTATTTACTTGAATATTATTTATCTACTTGTTTTGAGGTTTATTTATTAAGTTTTTATTTACAATAGTTTTGCAAATAATATCAACGAATAAAACAGACATAGAACAAAAAATAACTTCTTTCACGTGACACTTCTGTTCTTCTCAACTAGAAAAGAGATAGAGAGAAGAAAAAAACTATTTTAGCTGTCAATAAAACCCAGTGATGTCAACTCTTGGCACACTAAATGCGGGAAGACATATGAAAAACGGCCAAAAATGGATAAAATGATTTTAGTACATTTTATTGCCACTTTTTCAAACCAGGGGCAAAAAAGGGCTGAAATATATTTTTTTAAGCAAACACAAAAAATTTTAAGCATATGACTCTGTAAAAAAATAGTATTGATTAGGGGATAATTTTATATTAAATTCAATTAAGGAACTCGCACAATACAAGCTTAAAGTAGCATTTACAAGTTTTTAAAGTGTGGACCTCTATCTTACCCGCTTGATTTAACGTCCAGCTTAAACGTTTTTGTCAACTTTTTTTTCTTGAATACAATAAAAAAAAATTGTTAAGGTAGTTGGTTACTCGGTTATTGAGTAGCATAAATTATGTTGGTTTTGACCTCATGAGATTACTTGATTCAGAATAAGAGATGTTTCCTTTCTGTTTTAAAGACTGTCAAATGAATATATATTTTTTTTGTACTTTACACACTATCAGGCATGTCATGAATTCCGTTCGGAATGGAAGTGATTCCGTTCGGAATGGTTTTAGCTTCTATAGATTCCGTTCGGATTCATTGAACCTCAAAAAATATGAAACCACTTTTTGTGTATTAAATATGGCAACACTGCAACGAATGTAGAAATCAAAACAAACAAGAAAACAGCTGATCCTAAAAACCAGCCAAATTTAAGTTTTTCTATCAAAGTAAAAAATTTGTGATTTGTGACAAATTCCGTTTATTTTTCTTTTTTTTGGAAAGCAGTTAGAAAAATTAAAATTTTTTTATTTAATTCACATAAAATTATATTTATTTTAGATAATGAAGCAAAAAGACAGCGTGCTTTACTGATAACAATGTATTTTGAATAGTTTGTACACCTGAAAAATGCTTAAAATATGAATTCCACTTTGAAAAATGAAAGTGGCATCATTCCGAAAAAAATTTTCGTTTTACATTTTCCATAGAAGCAAAATACGGAATCAATTCCACTTCCGAACGGAATTAAGCTCTGTGACATGGCTGTATATTTGATTGTTGTCAAGTTATCTCTTAAGGGAACCAATTGAGAATTTTACTGGAAAATCTTCATTTCCCTTTTGAATTTTTGTTATCGATTTTCCAAAATTAATTTTCCCTACTGCAACATTTTAGGATGCTTTAATATGCAACATTTAAAGCTAACTAGAGATAATACTTAAAATGCGGTCAAATTAAGCCATTCGCTATCAATCTAAATTACAACACAATTTTAATAGGGATTGCGATCACTGTTGCGAGATATTTCTCATACATAAACGGCAAAACTGGACAAAAAAAAATCGTCGAAATCGGCACAATATTTTCTAAATCGTCAATAAATCGGCAAAAATAATAAAACTTAAAATTTTTTAATAATTAGAAAAGCGGTTTTTTTATTGAACTGTTTAGGGTTTTTAATCCAAATTTTTATTCTTTAATCAGGCTAAAGTTCATTAAATTTAATTTTCATTAAATTATTTTTATGAAGAAAGGGATTTTACAACATGAAATGAATTAAAATTTGTTGATCATTTTTCATTCTTGACTGACCGGGGAATTGAACCCACATTCACGGACAGGTCGATTTGACATGTTTCGATAGTAACCACATTATCTCGTCAGAAATTGTCTGAAAAACTGAAAATGTAATCATTCACAACATACTTCGACCCACCAATAGGGCGAAAATACCATTTGGTTTAAAGACTGCCAGACGACGTCAATGGCGGTGAGTGTTAAACGGCTAAGATTTCTGACGAGATAGTGTGGTTACTATGGAAACATGTCAAATCGACCTGTCCGTGAATGTGGATTCAATCCCCCGGTCAGTCAAGAATGAAAAATTATCAGCAAATTTTAATTAATTTTATGTTGTGAAATCCGTTTCTTCACAAAAAAATACAATAAAAATTAAATTTAATGAACTAAAGCCTAATTAAAAAATAAAAATTTGGATATTTTTTTTCAATAATTTAAAAAAAACTAAAAAACAATATAATTTATAACAGTATGTATTAAATAAATAACTTAAAACAATTTATATCATAAAAGTAAAACAGAATTATATCAATTACCAGCGGTCTTGGCTGTTTGTTACAACACTACCCACCCCTCGTAGTCCTATTTTTGAAAAATACATAGCTTATGTGTCGATCTAATTGGGGCTCTATCTATGTTTGAAATTTCATTAATATCAGATCTTAGGCCCGGCTTTCAGAGCAGGTTCCTCAAGCAGTTTGGTTTTTGGCTGTAAATTTTTAATCTTCTTAAATTATTTTATTGTTTTTTGAACTTTTAAACTGAAGCCTTAATTATTTTCTAGTTTTTTCCATACGCAAAACTATTAATAAATTTCAAGCCATCAAAAAAGAAAAAAAAAAACTCAAAGAAGTCTCAGTTGGTTGATTTTTTTTTAAATTATCTTTCAAATGTTCCGTTACTTTTTTCGCTTACTGTATTTATTATGTTTTTTTTCTTTGTGTGACTTTCTTTTATTATCAATTTGCATTGGTATGTTTGAAAGAATCAAGTTAAACAAAAAATAATTTATTAGCATTCATTCAACCGTTAAATGCACATGTTACCAATTTTGTGATAAAGAGTCGAAAAAAATATACCAAAAATAACATTAAAACAATGTTTTTTTAACAGTCAGTCAGCCGCCAGCCAGTCAGCCAGTCGTCAAACAAAAAATTATTTAAACATATAATTATAAAAAAGAACAGTATTAAAAAGGCCTAATATTTATCTATTTTTGGTTAAGAATACACTGAACAAAATTTAGAGCAAACATTTTTTAACAATCCAACAAAACTGCATTGAACTACTGAAAGATCCCTACAAAAAGGATTCAGGGGTCTAATCATCGAATTCGGTATCGAGTAAACTGTCGTGTTTTTCTGCATACGATAGACACTTACGTATCAAATGAGAACTCGAGAGATGTTATGTTTTTGGTTACTCGATATCGATGCTATCAAACTACGATAGATTTCATACGATATCCAGTGTCATGATACTAAAATAAAAAATCTCGATAAATTTGGATCGATATCATATGCGGTGATTAGACCCTTGTTCTAGTCTTTCTATATTTACAGAATCTACATAAAGCTGATAAGCTTATAATTAGTCGGGATATTGCAGGAAAATCCTGGAGTGAAAAAAAACTTGGCAAGCGGCTCTTGCCGACCATTATCAGCTCCAATCGTCGTATGAAAAAGCAGACTTTTGTTGTTGCTTAATCGCTATTCCAACACTCGGCATACATTTTTGCACTGCAGAGTTTTACCTTTTTAACGGGCGAATGACAGTAGTTAAATCTTCTTATACAATAACCCAAGATTTTTATTCAAAATTCAAATTTTTCTGGAATACAAAATGCTGAGTAATAAAAATTAATGGCAAGTGTCAATGTATTGAGTGTAAATATTGCAGTTTTGACTATAAAATTGCAGTGTTGCCAACTCTTTATGATCAAAAAAGACTTAATTTTGGAAAAAGAATTATTGGGTGATTCACAAGGTTGTCATATGTCTTAAAATAATTACAAGAGATATATATGACTGCTGTTGGCAACCGCTTATAATTTTGATTTCTACTGTACAGTTATGACGAATCAATAAATACAGCATTAAAATTTTTATTTTGTTTGGAACAGAACAACTTATTTTTTAAACAATTGTAAAATATTATTTAGGACATTATGACGATATGACTTGATAGCACACATTGTGAATCACCCATATGTATCTTATCGTTGACCAATTTTTATGAATGTGAATGAAAAATGGCATTTTTGTATAGATATGCGCAATTTAAAAGAATCATTTTTAATTTGCTTGAAAATAATCAACAAAATACATTTACTAAGGCCTTAACAATCAGAGCAAGTTAAACTCTGTTTTTGGTTTAAAATGTGTTTAAACCAAGATATCTATAAATCAGTAAACATATAAACAATCTTTAAACGCATAAAATTGGGCGTTTAAACTACCAATGCAGATCATATGAATTTGACAACATTTATTGTAGTGCTGCCACATGTTACTTTTTTAACTACATTTAATACATGGGACACTGATTTACAACTGTTAAGTTTAAACTACATATAAATCTAAGTTAAGTTAAACTAAACCAGTGCTTAAACACTTACTAATTTATTAGCCATAAGAAGATTCTACTTTTTATTTCGTTTTTTTCGGACTTACATTCAGTGGTCGAAAATGTACATTATTACTGTACGTTAGTGTTCTAAACGGTAGAAATATATGTACGATAAATTATGTTTGGTTTATTTTTCGAACACTGCTTGTATTTGTATCACCCAATTTTCACGATGATTTAAAAGACATGTCTTTTTTGTATTTCTTTTTTAAAGAAACTTCCAAAAACTTGTTAAATTTTCACCATGTTTCGTTTTTTTTTTGCAGTCAGAGTAGATTTTTTCTGATTTCCTTAGTTTCTTATTCGTAACAATATTTAAAATTTCGTTATTCCACATAATTTTGATTTATTTTGAATTTTTTTTAATTAAAATTTTTTATTTTTCTATATTTTAATAAGCACATGTCATTTTGAAATAAGAATAAAACAGAAATTAAAAAACACATATAAGTGCAAAGAGGAATGTCAAAAAAGAAACACAGAAATACGATTCATGTCTTTTTTTCTACCCTGCTTACTTCTCTACCCCGCTCACTATCAAACAAAAAAAGACATGATTTTAAAATAGGGGAAAAAATCAGCGTGAAAATTGGGTGTATTACTTGTAATCATGTGTTACAACAGGAATTTCGAAATTCATTTGCTCAATTTTAACGGTCGCAACTTTGAAAGTTTATAGACCGTTTCTTTCAGTGCATAATATTCAAATGTGCGTTCACTCATTCATTAATTTACTAAAGCACAATTAAAAAAAAAATTGTTTAATCCCACAATATCATGTAAAAAGTATTTATACGAATAGCCCGAAAATAAAAATAAAATATTTCAATTTGATACTCATTGATAAATATAGAAAGGCAGTCAGCAGACAGACGTTTACATACGAATTTTGTTGAGTGTTTCAGTCAGCCAGTCAGTGCCTCTGGTGGTCATGTTTAAATTAATAAACAAAAAAAGTTCATTTTTATTTTTATTTATAAATGTTTTTGTTGATATTCTGATGTGATAGGGTTAGGAAGTAGTTACTCATCCAGCCAGACATCCATCATTAATCTAAGCAGCAGCGATACATTATTCGTATAAAATATATATCAGAATGATTTACATCATCATCAGGGTGAAAAACGCACAAATAAGAAAAAAAAATTGTTAAAAAAATAATCAAATAAAAAAAAATTTCAGAAGTGTTCTACTTTTATATACTTATAGACGCACTTTCGATTTTTATATCTACCACAATTTTTATACATACCAACAAATCGAAATCAAGTGAGAGTCCCTAAAAAGTATGCAATCGAATCTCTCATGAACGGACACCGAAGGGACAATTACAATGTGGCCGTATAATGAAAACTAGAGTTTGTCCAGTGGTCGAAATTCGATCATATTTAGTTTTGCAAATTAGTTATAAAAAAATTAGCATACTGCGACCGGTCCTAATGTTATCTTCAACTCAAGTCTGTGAATATTTAATTTAATTTTGTAAGTTCAATAATAAATATAAAAAAAATCAGAAAATACCAATTTCTCTGTCACTCTGAACTCTGAATGTTGAATTTTATGTTTATTATTTCAGTATTAATAAAATTTCAGAAAGTTCTAGTTAAAGGACGAAAAAGTCCCGAAAAAATCCGCCTTACATATTCTCATTTACTCAGGACAATGCATTTTTAATATTATGTTTTTAGGTCAAATATAAAGTAAATTCAAAAAGTGACAATTGAAGAACAAAAAGTACCAGTATTTTTCCTTTTATAGTTTTTCTTTCATTCAAAACGCTGCACTTAAGTTCAATGTTTTAGAAAATTCAAAAATTACCACATGCAGCACGGAAGAGTAAAAGAAAGAAAATAAATCTCCCGTATTTCCGCTTTTTGATACTTTTTTTCTCCCCATTGAAGTATCAAAAATTTCAAAATTGTAGTAGGAGCCAATAATTTAATATGTACATATATGTATGTCAATGAATTGAAAACATGTTTTGTAAAAAAGTACCAAAAATAGGTACGATTTTCAACCTTCAAATGTTTGAATTTCGAAAATTTACCAAATTCACATTTTTTGATATGTTACGAATTTGGTATAATCTTTATTTCTATGTTTATTGGTTTAAAAGATAGATGGGATGATAAAAAGATCTAAGTACATGTTTTATCCGTTTTGTCGCCAAAAGTGCCGAATTCCAAAAAAGTACCAGACACCTGTCCGCTTATTCTAATGAACAACGATAAGCATTATTTTTTTTTATATGTATAGAATTTACCCTTTTTATTTATAGAATTTACCCTTTAATTTACCGATTTTAATAAAATATATATTGTGCACTTCTGCAAGTAATTACCTATCAAATCGGTTGAAAAACAAAGAAGGAAAGTGTTCTGAACTGTTTTGCATTTGCCGATTTATAATGAAAATGTCCTCTAAAAAAACTCAATGCTTTTCTATATGCACCGTGTTCATCGTGAATATGTTTATCGTTTAAGGGCGATTATGTATATATTCTAGATTCTTGGGGGCAGTGTTATTGTATGGGGAGCTATTGCGGCAGCTGGAATTGATCGATTGGTTTTTGTTGAAGGCGTTATGGACAGATACCATCTGTGGTAAGCTTGGGCCTGGGATACCAATGGATTTTCCAACAAGACAACGATCCCAAGCATACAGCGCATATTGTTCGAGACTGTCTTCTTTATCATGCACCAAAACAGCTCAATACACCTTCCCAGTGACCAGACCTCAATCCAGTTGAGCACATTTGGGACGTTTTTAAAAAATCAGCGCGCAAATATGATATCAGAAATCATGAAACCCTGAACACTGCCCTAACTCGGGCGTGGTCGGAAATTGCGTCCAGTATTAGGTAGAATTCGTTGATGTCACGTCGTCTTCAGGCGGTTATTGAAGCCCAACCTGGTCCTATAAAATATTAAAATATATGATTTTTTTTTATTTATTTAAAAGAAATTAATGGCCAATTTTCAGGATTGACATTAAAACACATTTATGTTTAAAATCGTTTTAAATACAAAATTCTCTTCTTCACTAAACACTTAAATGAAACTTAAGTCACCGATGTGGTACATTTAAATTCATATTAAGTTTCCATTGGATTAACTTAGCAAGGTGGCCTCAATATCACAACAATACAAAAACAACAGACAAAGTAATAACAACCAGCTGTTTTTTGAGACCACCTTGTAAATAACTACACTTTTTTTATGATATTTTTTTGTATTAGTAGTGCTACCATACTTTTATCTTAATTAAATAAGACTTTTCATATAAAACTCTAAAAACCAATCTGTAATTAAATACGATTTAAGTTTTTATGAAAATTAACATAATATAGATTTAAATACTATCCTGAAAATTGGGCATAAATATTGTATTCGATGTAGACTTTTTTCTCATGAATTTTTATTGTTTTTGTTATTTCCGTTATTGTTATGCTTTTGAATTAGCTTTTTGTTTTGTAAATTAGCTTGGTTTTTGGTACTTTAAATATTAATGCAAACGCTTTATTAATTTGCCTTACGAATATCTTAAAAACACAAAATATGTGGTTGTATGTAGAGTTTTTTACCTAAACTGTAACTTCTACTTGTGTTTAAAAGAAAATTGACCACTAAGCCAAAATTTTGATATATCAATCAATCATGCCCAGTAGACTTGAGTATCTCGCATTTATTTATGGTTACAAAAAGACTTGTGAATTAAACTCGTTTCAAGCATCTCAAAATAAATTACCAAAATGTGTATTTAATTTCAATATTTGACACAATACATTATCAATTTATAAACTTGTAAATGTCATGACTATGGAGGTTGTACTGTATTATTCGGCACAAATATTTCCCAAATGAATCCAAATATCAAACAAAAATTTTGTTTGTCGGGTGATGGGCCCAAATTGGGTATACTCTCGAAAAGGTTTCTGTTTCCAACTGTTTTATATTTCACAAACATTTTCCATCCTATTAAAAAATTGTCTCATTATTACCGCAGTTTTCCCAATCTTGTTATTATCTATTACTTTTTCTTTTTTGAATTTGCTTTTATTTAATTATAAATCATATTAAATCTAAGATTACTGTAAACTACAAAACTAATGGCAGTTGTCTTTCAGAGGAATTATTATTTATTATCGATAATTGTATAATTCATAGAAAGTGCATAACAAATCATCGTTGTGCCAAACCACTAAACAAATGACAGACGACAATTGAGTCATTTGCTAAGAAATCTAAAAAAAAAAAAAATATAAAAAAATCTAATAAAATATTCAAACAATGTTTAAGTAACAACAAGTCATGATTAAAAAATTTTGGAAGAAAACAAACACTGAAAGAAAATTTAACCACTAAAACAATGGTGAGGAATGTGAAAGGAAAGGAAATGCTTAACCCTAGATGGATGGTAACTGTTCGTCGAATCGACGAAGCTCATTTACACTGTATCTTATAACTTTTTAATGTTTATTCAAATAACGCTCTTATTTTTAACAACGTTAGCTGATGACGAAAGCTTAAAAAAATAATAAATTTTAAGACATAAAAATTAGTAAAAATTCGTATCAAATTTTGATAAAGAAGAAAAACTTTTTTATATTATGATTTATTTAATTTGATTTTTTAATAAAATGCTCAACTAAAATTTTTTTTGCTGATTTTTTTACTTTAAATCGTTACGCTATTTTTTTAATTTTTAAAAAGTTCGTCGATTCGATGAAGAGTAACTTTAATGTACTAAAATGAAGAGTACCTTTCACAATTAAAGGGATTTCATGTATTTTTTGATAAAAAAAAAATTATTTTGAATATTTCGATTATCAGAATTGATATAAATTGTATTTATTAAAAAAATGTAAATCTCTATTAACACACTGAAAGTTTTTTTTTTTTTTTAACTAAATCCTGACTTTATAGAAGAGAGTAGATAATAATGGCAAAGGTTATTGTTCTTTTTTATTTATTTATAAACCCGAAAACATTTGAATGTATTAAAAAAAATATTTAAAACTCAAGAACGAATTTAAAACAGTGTTCGAAAATAAGCCGAACATTACCCAACAACCACGAAGTCAAACCTTTGATATGAAATGATAAAGTCACACACAATTTCAAACCTTTTTCAACTTTTTATATTAACATTTGAATTAAAATTGATAATGATTTGAATGTAAACATTTGACATACAATTTTTTAACAATTTGATATGAAATTGTTGTCAAATGTTATTCTCAAAAAAAAAAAAAAAAAAAAAAAAAAAAAAAAACTTCACAGCACTGAAGCGGAAAATAAATGTAAAAATGGAGATTAAAGTTAAATGTGTTACACAATTAAAGAATAATTACAATTACATCTTACGTGAAGCAAATACGCCTTTAAAAATCATTAATTTGATGCTAAAAAAATTAATTACAAAGTGTAAGAATGTAAATAAAAAAACAGGAAAGTGAAGAAATTACAAATTTTTTGTACACTCGCGGTGTTACGCCACGACAATCCACAAAACAAAAAGGAGCCAAGTATTTCGTCTTTGCAAGAATTAGAGGAAGGAAAGAGCACTATTTCATATTTTAGCTATGGTGCCGAATGTAAAGCTCAAAGTTTATTTAAATAAATAATGAATTTAAATAAAAAAAAAAATATTTTTCATTTATGTTCCACATTGTATTAAAATCCACATTTGAAAAACATTTGAGAATAACGTTTGAAAGCAAGTTGAAAATAAATGCGTTTCTCAATTTGACAATAATTTCCCCTTTTTTTGAGAATGCTATGATTTTCAAATCATTATCAAACGTTTGTCGTTTGAGAAAAGGTTTGATTTCAAATCATTTTAAATTTGATATCAAACCTCCGTGTTTGTTGGGAATTTATTTGATATTTGTTTCCTTTCGAGAAAAAAATTTCTTTTTTTCGATTTTAAAAACTTTTTTTTGCTTACTTTATTCGTCACATGACTACAAATAAATGTCAATAAATATACAAACATATTAAATGCAAAAATGAAAACAACTTTTTAGTTTAAATAATCATCATCGTTATCATCATGATCTAACCTTGACTCAATAGTTTTACTAGTAGTTACTGACTTATAACTTTTGTTACGTTTTGTTTTTTTCTATTTTTATTATTATTTTTTTTGCTCTTTTCTCTGATTTATTTGTTAGTTACTCAGTAAAATAGAAAAAAGTAAAATTAAGTTTAATTTATTTGAAAAAAAAAACAAAATTAAGCTGCGCAGTATCTAGACATTGATACACACGAATAGCGGATAAAATATGTGGGTATTTTAGGTAAATTATTGACGGTACCAGGGGAACTTCACATACAAACACAGCCATACACACAAACCCACTCATACACCAATATCCCCTGATAATGCCTTCGATACTCGTGTACCCACTAAAAATAATAATAGAATAATTTGAAATGTTATTACTGGCACGACACTTCTCATCATCATTCGTTTAAAATTGCTTGTTATTTTGCAGTGTGTTGAAAATTGTTGATAAGGAAGATGATGATTATAATTATCAGTTTCATTATGATGATAACAATAATGTGGTTGTTATTTATTATTAAGTTTCCCTAATGATGTTTACCTTTTTTTTAATACAATTAAATATTCATAATTCGTTTTTAGCGTAGTTGAGAAACATATTTGGGCGATTTTTCGTTTTTTTCATTTTGACAAATTCTTCAATGCGATAGTAAAAACTAACGGCTGTAAGATCTACTACAACAACTATTGCTTTCAGTAATTGATATATGTATGTATGTATTATTATTCATCAAAATCTAGAATTTCCAAAGTCGGACTCTAAAACCAAACATTTTCTGCATAGCCGGCCTTTGGCAGGCCGCAAGGATTTTCTCCTATATGGTATAACAAAAACTGGCTTCGCTAGCTACAGCTTCTTAATTTAATTTGGTCTTGGGCTTGGCTGATGGACGGATATTCAGAAAAGCTTTAGTTGGGCAGTCCGGATTTATAATTTCGGTATTTTGAATTCGGTGCTTTATGTTTCGGTCATATGACCGCAACCCAAATATGTATGTAGGCTTAAAACAACTTCGTAAGAATTGTTAAATAAAAATTTTAATTAAAAAATTCATTGGTTTTTCATTATTCTTGGGCATTTTTTCACCATTTTTGGATATAATTTCCATTTCTATTTATTTGGCCCATTTTTCCTTTACGTTGGGCCATTTCTCGTTTAGGCGATTTTGCTTTGGTTGATTTTGATGGCAGCCGAAAAAACTAAATATATACATACATTAGGGTGGGTCGATTTGGCAGTCGATATTGTGCCATCGAATTTTCGATAGCTTTTGGCGTGAGGAAAAAAAAGTTCCACTACGATAAACCAAAAAAATCATTTTCGAGGCGCCCACATTTCAATTTCTTGACTTTTTCTCAACTTTTATTTTAAGGATTTTTTTTCTAGCAGGTAATAAAAAAATCGGCTGACTTAATTTTTGTTTATATATTACATTTCTAAGGTGAAATTGTACGCTAAAAACGATGGCTATAGCAGTTTTTCCAAAAAAAATTGTTCTAGAGGTTTTGGACGAGTTTTGTTCGAAAATTTTTTAAGGGTTCATTTTTAAGGGTTTTTGAGTAGGTTTCTTAGACTGGGTTTTTGAGAGCTCAGTTAAACTAGGTTTAGTTAATCTGAAAACAGAATTGCGCCGGCATCACCAAGCTTGAAAACAAAATTTTGTCGGAACAGCTTAATTTTGCTTAAAATGTTGGTCTTTAAGAAAATAGTTAAAAAAAGAATCACAAGTCGCCGGAAAAAAATTCGAGTTTCAGTGTACTTTAAACAAACTTAATCCACATCTCTAAAATCGCCGATTTCAAATGTTTTAAATATATCCTATCCAAGGTAAAATTCTACGCTTAAAACGATGGCGATATCAATTTTTTTTTTTTTTTATCGAAAGAAATCAATTTTTCGACAAAAACTTGTTCAAAATTATTTGTTTTTTTTTTTTTGAAAAACTAATATTACCATCGCCTTAATCGTGCGAATTTCTTTAGACATGTGCTTTTTCAGACGAGAGAAAATACATAAAAAATGGTTTGGAGCCTTAAAAATAACAAATAAGAGTAAAAAATTTGTTCGAACAAAAATTCGAACAAAAGTTTCGACAAAAATTCGACTCAAATCCCAAAACAAAAACATATTTTCTTCGAAAAACTTAAATCGCCATTGTTTTAAGCGTTCAATTTTTTCTTGGAATGGTAATATTTAAAAATAATTTAATCAGCCGATTTTTTTATTACCTAATAAAAAAAACCTTAAAAATTAAAGTTGAGAAAAAGTCAAAAAATTTAGATTTGAGCGTCTCGAAAATGATTTTTTGATATGTTGTGGTGGTACATTTTCTTCCTCATGCCAAAAGCTATCGAAAAATCGCTGGCACAATATCGAAAAATGTTTGTCCTTTTAAATCGGCCCACCCTAATGTACATAAATATATCTTCCTTTTATTTTAAAACTCAGCTCAAGAGTGTGTGATCTTTTTCAAATAGGGATTTAACTTGAGTGTAAGAAGATATTACATATATCAACATAAATTAGATTGAAACAAGAACAAATATTGACTGGGTATTTTACATTTTGAAATCCACTAAAGGGAATTAAACATAAAGATATCGCTTTAAACAGTAAATTGCCTATTGCTTTGGGCAAATAGAATCAAAAGGATTTTTTCATTCTTATATTTTTCTAATTAATTTTAATAACGATACATTTTTATTACTTTATCCTAAAATTCGCTTTAAGATTTTTTTTTAAATAAAACTTTTAATGACAATGACTAAATATTTGATTTCGTAATGTCAATTAATTGTAAAAATATTTCATTAACATTTCAGTGTTTTATTTATTAATAATATCAGTAGCAAGTACACTAGATAAAATATGTATTTACTCATACTTGAGGCCAACTGACAACCGCACACACGCCTGTTACCGGCCTCGTTTAAAAAAAAAATATTTGTGTAATTTTCGCAAACTTAGGCCCTAATTATGTAAAGCGCAACACAACGCCGAAAATTATATGGAAAGCAAAAACAAAGTCAGATATATTTTGTAATTTTGTTTTCGCTTTCTACAGAAATTAACATTGCGTTTTAAAATTTCCAATGCTGCATATCTTGTGGCATTGAGCATTTTAAATGGTACATGCATTTCTGTAGAAAGCAACAACCAAATTACAAAATAAATATGACATTGTTTTTGCTTTTATATTATTCTTTGGCGTTGCGTTGCCTTTGACATGATTAAGGCCTTAATGTGCATGCGTTTTTTAATGTGAATACCTCTTCCGTTCGCAGAACTTCATTTAAAATAAAATCTAAAAATTTAGACCTTGTGGAAGGTAATTCCAAAATAATCCACTTCGTGTAAAATTGAATACTGGGCAACAGTGTGACCAGATCTAAAAACTTTTATACAGCTAAATCTGGCATCAGACATGGCCAAAAAAAAATGCTAAAAATAATTTTAAAAAATGCTAAAAATGTCAAGTGCTAAATGAAAGTTTTGCAGCTAAATATAAACTTTTAATGCTAAATTTAGCCGTAAAAATGCCAAAATGGCCACAATGCTGTACAAGCACATAGAAGATGAAATACTGTCTCCTTAGTTGCAGGTTCTCTGAAGCTGCGGCAGCATTCACTGAAAGAGATACCGAGTCTCATAACGTCATAACCGATCGTCCAGTAACAAGTTGGTATGCACAGGGTGCTCCATTTAAAATTGTAAATTTGAATCGGCTATAAAAAAAGTACTGATTATTTTTTTAATTTAAATTTCCGGTTTTATTGGAAAGGTGGGCCTTTGCCATTTAATAATGGAATACAATATCCTTCATATGACTACCACTACTGGCTCGGCAGTACCTCATCCGATCAACCCACTTTTTTAGTACATTTTCGTGTTTTCAGATGAAGCTCATTTCCATCTCGGTGGCTATGGTAACAAGCAAAATTTTCGCATATGCGGTTCAGAGAACCCACACGAGACCATTAAGAAGCCAATGCATCCACCACGAGCCACTGTTTGGTGTTAATTTTGGGCTGACGGCATTTTTGGGTCATTTATCTTCAAAAATGAGCAAAGAGCCGACAATACCGTCAACGGTGAGCGTTACCTTGCCACGCTCATCGAAAATGACATGGACGACATTTGGTTTCAACAAGACGGGCCACATGTCACACAGCCAACGCAACCATAGATATTTTACGAACTGTTTTTTGAAAATCGAATAAGCAGCTTAAATCACGCCTTGGAGCTGTGATTTAAGCACTTTGGATTATTTTATGTGTGAAGCCCTTAAGGATAAATGTTAAGCAAACCATCCAGAGACAATTGAAGCGTTGAAACATGAAATCGAAGTTGCCCTTGAAGAGATTCGAGCCGAAACAATCGAAAATGTACTGCAAAATTGGGTTGTTAGGATGAGACACTGCCGAGCCAGTCGTCGTAGTCATATGAATGATATTGTGTTCCATTATTAAATGACAAAGTTCCACCTTTCCAATAAAACCATAAATTTAAAAAAATTATTAGTACTTTTTTTATAGCCGATTCAAATTTAAAATTTTAAATGGCCTACCCTTTATATCAATCTCGAGATTCAACCCTACGGTTGAAGTTACGAAGTCACTCCGTGCGTATATGCTACATGTTACCTTGGTAGCCCTGCATTCATCCAGTTTTCTCCATCGACCATTAGCCATATCAAGTGTGTCAGTGTCTAAAGATTTCGCTTTTGATTGTTCCCAGAGGTGTTGTTGAAATATGTTGAAAGATTCTAGGCCAGCCCGTTCGCCTACTCATTACCGTTATGATCAATATGTGCAGGGACCCAAACTTAGGTAGTGCCAAATATGCTGCCCAGTCTGGATAGTTCTTCCTTACACTGGCTAACGAAAATGAACGTTGTCTTGTGCGACCCCAGTGACATCAGAGCTATCGACGAAAATACCAATTCCTCCCATAATGTTCCTGTTATGTAGTGTTATATATGGCTCTCTTATCGCCAGTATTTCAGACTGACATACGCTTGCCTCATCCGGAATGCGGAATATTATGGCTAAATAAGTCCCCTAGTGGGGCGGCATGGTGTAGTGCTTACAAAGCTGGCCTACAAAACCAATCTCCCCAGGTTCGATCTCTGCCAGAGGGCGAACATTTTCATCACAGTTTTTGAGTTTTTAAATAAAGTGAATTCAACCCCCCTCCAATCAATCCAACCAAAAATCCCCTAAACACCGCCCCTCCGGAAAAGAGGATAACATTAAGGCAAAGTTCAGACAACCGTTACCCCATGTAAAAAAGTTAGGAATCAAAGATTAGCAAGGTTCCCTACCACTACACCAAATACATGGATTGCATTATTTCTAGGCAATGACAGATGGCAGCCCCATTATCCTAGAACCTGCTACAGCATACCAATCATCTACTTAGCTGGAACAACAACCGATTAACGAAAATGTTGTAAGGCAAAATTGACAATACTGGATGGATTGATAGTCCAAGAACAAAAAAATCCTACATAAGAAGACGCGAATAAAACTGCAACAAATCGTGTAAGATGGAGAGGTTTTGTGGAAGCCATTTGCTCCCAAAGGGGGTAATGGAACATTGTTGGGTTCATTCTTGTCGCGAGCATTCCTCTTTACGTTTTTAAAGTTCCCAACAGTGTTCGATAGGGTTCTGGTCAGCTGATTGCGGAGGTGAATTTAATTGCATTAGTGCATATTAAAGCAACCACTTCTCACTAAACATCTAGTCATTATCCTGTTGAAATATCCAACGTTCTCCAAGACCCAAAGCATTTTTTTAATGCTGATTCCTAACACCATCTACAGACACAAATCGCTCTACTCCACTGGGTGCCATTGCACTCCATACCATTCACTTCCACCGCCGTGTGTGCAAATAAAACAACTTAATTATATAAAAAAAGTAAATATTGGGATTTCAGTAATTTGGTCATAACTCGGCCATTTTTCAACCGATTTAATTAATTTATATACCGACGTCCTTACGAAGAAATTTACCATCTACCTTGGTAATAAAACTTGGACTGGGAAAGATCTATGGTTCCCGAAAATAGGTATTTTTCTAAAAAAAAATAATATTTTGGTAATAACTTTTTTGTATCTGAACCGATTTTTCCGAGTTGTTCAGCAAATATGTTCTACTATATTAGATGTATCCTTAAGTCATATAACAGCTCAAAAATTTTAATTTTTAAAAAATTTTGCTGCTTTTTAGCCCATTTTTGGAGTATTTTGCTAATAACTTAACCATTTCTTAACCGATTTGGCAGATTTATATACCCACGTCTTTAGGAAGAAATTTTACCATTTATTTTGGGCATTACTCTTCCATTTCTGGGAAAAAACTTTCAGGGTTTTCGGGAAATATATTCTGCTAAAAATGTATATATAAAACGTGTTCATAGGTCATACTAGAGCCCTAAAATTATACAGATATACGGAAAAAAAGAATTTAAAAAACAACAACAACATGGGATTTATGGGGAAAGTTAGAGGTAGTCGTAGTTTTTTGCTCATATCTCAGCCATTTATGGACCGATTTTCCTGAATAGCAAACAATTCCGGACTATATGTGACATAAATATATAACAACCTAGCCTTCATCACATCTGGGGTCTTCGGAAAACCCATTTTTTGCGTATAAAAATTGTTGCTTATTGTTAAAAAAATGTTTTTTGAAAGATAAAAATTGTTATAAATATTTTCTCTAAATAGGGTTCTCTAATTCTTTTTTTCTGGAGTTGCCAGATGAATAAATAATATGAGTTTAATAGAAACACCCTGCGAAAATATAATATTTTTTAATTTTGTCTATATTGTATTTTATTATCATCAGGGCTTAAAAATTTGCAATAAAAATAAACATAATTAATGCAATTATAAGCAAATAAAGCATTATTTTTAATCCTCCGACGCATGCACAAACCCAATTGTTCAAGCAAAGAACTTTTGCCCTGATTTTTATTAAAAAAAAAAAAAAAAAAACAATTTAATTTCTATTATTTAACTACTCTTATAACAACTTTCCTATTGGGTTATTAACTTTTGAATGCACATTTGCTTTAAACAATTCTGTTTTTTCTCTGTGCAACTTGTGTATAGTTAATAATAAATTTATTTGTTTGTTAACAACAGCAAAAAAATGTTGTTAAAAACAAAAACATACTATTAATTTAAAACAACAATAGCAACAACAAATTATTTTACTTAAAATTATTGTATTATACAATAAAAATATAAATTTAAAAAAAACCTATCTGCTACAATAAATACAAAAAAAAAAAAAAAAATAATAACAGCAAAAATTATAATTGCTACTGCGAAAAATGCAATCATTGTATAAAGATTAAAAAAAAAATTTATTTTCTGCAGCCATATAGTCAGTAAGTCAGTCAGTTATTCGTCATGCCTTCTTTTATTCATTCATTTCTACTCACACCATAAAAACAGTAAACAATATAAACCAAAATGCAAATGTGGGTTGTTTGGTATTGCCAATATGTTGTACCTGTTCGTTGTAGAATTGTATTGATGTTTTTAAGAAGGCGAAAGGAAATGTGTGTAATGTTTGGGGTACAAGTTGGTGGCAGAACTTTCAAATGTTTTTCGAGTCATAATATACCCAATTTGAAAATGTTCATTCCCAAAATTTACCAATTATCCCCAAAATCTTCACTTTTTTTATTTTTTTTTTATTTTTGCTTATTTTGTTTTCTTTATTAACTGAAGTATTAAAATTACGACAAAATGGTAAACCACACTAAAGGGCATAATAAACAACACAAATTGCTTGGCAAACAGGACAAAATATTACGTTTGTGCAAATATTTTGTGTTGTTAATTGGGGTGTTTGCTGTTTGGACAAACATTTTAAGCAATGTTTGTGGAAATATTAAAAATGTTTAATATTTGGCAGACATGTTAGATAATTGTCAAACTTTTTGTGGTGTCTAGTTCTAAAAGTAATCATTTAAGCGAAAACTTTGCAAAGTAAAGACGTAGAAGAAGAAGCAATAAAATAATTTTCATCCGTAAATTCTAATTTTTTAGCAGCATTGTTTGCCCCAAAACAGCTATTTGTTTAGAGCACTCTTTACTACAAATTATTTTTCTTTATTTTATATTTCTTCTGCCTTTTAAACAAATAGCGACCAAAGTTGCCGCAGCAAAATCGTCGTTAGCATCCATTAAAAGCAAAACAAAAATGAAAAATTAATGTTTGTACGAAATATGATTGTGCTGTTTATTGGCAAACAGAAGAAAAAACAAAGTACATGTTTGCCAAGCCATTTGTTTGGTTTATTATGCCCTTAAGTTTTAAAAAAAAATAGAGTTGCCAGATTTAACATTACTAAAACAGTATAATTTGAGTTGAGATGATACACTCTTCCAAAAGCATAATTATCGGATCTCCGTAACGATTTTTTCAAATATTTAACTTCTATAAATCTGGTGGCAAATTTATATTTTTAAATAAGATTATTTCAAAAAGTAATAAACGGTGCGGATGGAGGGTGGCGCCGTTGGAATTATCGATTGTGCGGATCTGTCAGTCACGATGTCGCAGTGGTCGAGGGAGGTCGCGCGTTCGCTCTGGAGACATTTTTTAAGAGTAATGATGCTTACGTAATTCCAATTTTTTTCAAGGTTCGGTATTCGGCGAATTCGTGCTGGACCGACTGTAAACTTAATACGTTCGTGGGTGCAGAGATTGCGCGCAACTGCTTCGGCTATGAATGTCCCACGGCCAGGGCCTAGTCGATCTTCAAGGACTCCCGAAAACATAGAACTGGTTGAAAGCAGTTTACGTGAAAATCCGCGACTTTCAATACGGAAAAGAGCAGCCTAACTGGGACTTCCAAGAGCGATTATTCATGTAATTTTAAAAAAGGATCTAAAGTTCCATCCTCTTAAAATTCAAATCATTCAAGAACGGAAAGAAAGTGACTTTGATTTACGCAAAAATTTTGTAAAACGATGTTGGAGCGTTTGTGCACTGTAAATCCCATTTTTTGGAGCGACGATGCTCATTTTCACTTAAACGGCCACGTCAACAAGCAAAACTGCCGTTACTGGTCTCCAAGAACCCGCAACCCCCGATTGAAATATCAAAAACCATTGCATTGCCCCAAGGTAACTGTTTGGTGTGTCTTATCCACGCATGAGATAGTTGGACCATTTTTTTTTTCGAAAATTCTGGAGGCCAGGCGACGAATGTCAACGGTGAAAATTATCGATTCATGATTACGGAATTCTTTTTTACCAAACCTGCGACCTCATCTATCGTACTTTAACACACGTGGTTTCAAAAGGATGAGGCGACTGCACAGACAGCCAGAGCCTCGATGAATTTGCTTTGGGCAAATTTTCCCCAAAAACTGATCAGTCGCTTTGGGGACATCCCATGGCCATTGAGGTTGCCCGATCTAACTCCCATGGATTTTTTTATGGGGCTACCTCAAAGAGACGGTTTATAATGACAATCCCCAATCTCTTGTGGCTTTAAATATTCGTCGATAAATCAGCTCAATTAAACCAAGTTTACTGCAGAGTGTGGCCCAGAACACAAGGCTCCGTTTTGAACAGTGTATTCAACTCGGCGGAAGACATCTGGATGGCATACTCTTTAAAAAATTAAATCTACATTGCCATTTTCTATCGCTTAATGCTCTTAATACAACTTTGTGTCAATTATTAAGTTTTTTATTTTAGTTTGAAAATATAAATCTGCCAGCAGACACCCTGTATATTTTATTTTATTTTTCCACAGTATGGATCCCACACCATCACTTTTGTTTAACATTGTCTGCTACATACATATATGTATGTATTTGTTATTATACCCACACCACAAATGCGGAGATGGTATTAGGCGTTTGTACTGATGTTTTCATCCCAATCATTTAACTCTAACATACTCTAATCTCTAATCGCTATCTCCATTCATAAACGGGGGTTCCCATACATAAGGTTCAATACAAACTAGAAGTATACTGAACAAAATGTGTGACCATGTGACCTCAATTCGTAATTTGTACTTAACATTATCTAAAGACATACTTGCCCTTTATCTCCACTTCTTAGGGGCGCTCCCATACAAATATTGCGTTTTATGAAATTCTTAAATTTTTCGTCTTTTCTGAAAAACATCAAAAGTTGTTAGCAGATTTTAGTCGGTTATAGCTTATTTTTTTATATGTCTGGAAAAAATTAGAAGCATAGCTGCACTTTCCCATTTTTGGTGAATTTTTAAAAGATACAAATTTCAAAATGTTGCTAAAAAATAATATTTTTGCAAAAAAAAAATTTTGTTTCTAACACGACTGCGCATATGAGAAAAAAGTTTAAACTTTCTTAAAAGAAATTTTATTGTGGAATTATTTAAGTTTGTTCAATAAACTAAACCGTTTTTGAGTTACGCGAACAATTGTTGTGCAACCTCCTCCATTTTCGAAATAACGGTTTATATCGAAAACCAAAGCTAACATTAAAAAAACGGTTAGTACCACTGGATTCAGCGTACCCGAATTATGTTAAAGCGCCAAGCGCCCAGCATGTCTCAAAAAAAGTGTAAATTTCTAGCACATTTAAATAAATCTTAGTTTGGCTTGTTTGTTTAACAATGGATTACGCGTTGGGAAGGCGGATATATCGGCGCCTTTGTCCACAAAAAAATATTTACCCTCAATCTTATTTTACATAAAAAGGCGATTAGTTGCATTTCCCTAGTAGACCGGGTTGTGAGTTTTCCTAATGATTATCAACGAACGAGCATGGAAGGGGTTCTTACGAGACGTACTTTTAAATCTTTGAAAGTAATAACAAATTTTGCCAGATGTTAAATTTCGGCGGTATGATCCTCTCGATCTGCTTCTACTAGCTTCTAATTTTTAATGAGCTTATATCCCACATCAATAATTCAATTCGTGCCTTTTTTCAATAATTCATCCATGCCATTTTTGTGAATAACGCTATTAGTTTAGAAGATATGACTGTTTCGCCGCTTTTCCCAGTATGCGGTGCATCGAAAAAATATTTAGAAGCATATAATATCAGGTTATGACTTTAATTGCCAGTTGAAGTCCATCGATTTCGCTTTTTCTATTGAAAGCTTTCAACAAAGCATGTAAATGTCGCATTATTTTAGGAAATACTCATTTCAGGTAACAAATTCTATTTCAATTATTCTTCGTGTTTTTCAGGTTACTTTTAAAAGCTCTGCTTAAAACCAGTTCTTTAGAATTTTTGTAATGATAAATTGAAGAGAACTCCAGGCATTTCTCTCACTAATATTTTGACTTTGCAATTAAAATTGAATTGAATTTGAATACAGTTTGGCTTTTTAAGTGCTTTTGAAATAGTCCTGTTTAATTCAGATAAAAATATGGTAGCACTACTAATGACAAAAAGAAAAATAATAATAAAATTTTTATTTATTTACAAGATGGTCTCAAACAACAGCTGACTGTTTTTGCTTTGGCTGTCGTTGTTGTATTGTTGTGATACTGAGGTCACCTCCCTAAGTTATACTCAACGGAAACTTAAATTTATTTAAAATTTACCCGATTGGTGAATTAAGTTCAAATCAAGTATATATCGAAAAAAAGAAAAAGAAAAAATATAAATATAATTTAAAATCAAACCTAAAAATTAGCCTTAAAAGTGTTTTAAAAACAGTTCTTTGTGTTTCTGCAAAACTTGGTCTTCTGAAAGTCCTCCTTAAATAATTTCTTTCTTTTACTCACAGACGTAATTTTTTTATAATTAAAATTTGTTAAGACTATTTAAGATAAAAAATTCCATCTTTTATTAATTATGAACATATTAAGCTTTAAGATTTAATTCACTAATATTTTTTCTTTCTTTTTTTTTAGGTAAGTTTAAATATTTTTATATTGACGGAATAATAGACAAATGAGAAAATAAGTGTCTGTCTGGTAAGTCAATATTAAATAGCTTTTATTGTTAAATGTAAAATTATTTGGAATTTTCAAGGCAAATATTCTTGGAAAATTGAAATCAATCAATTCAATTTATTTAAAAACAATGAAAAAAATCTGATTCAAATAAAAACAATTCATGTAGTACATCGAAATCATATCAGAATACAACTGGACGGGGGAAAAAAGAGTTCAGTGCAAAGTCTGCTTACCTTGGAGGTGATAATTGATTATTACTGAGATAGGTTTGTCAAATAGGCAATCTATTATACATTCATTTATACTTAGATACCTGCTTTGAAATCCGGTATCTGATTTCCGGTCTTATACTCAGGCAACGGACTAATACTAAGACTATTCTCTTATACTAAGATTGTATTCACTTATACTTAGATTTCTGTATTAATATCAGAATTTTATTTTTTAACTTTGTCTACTGTCTTTTACTCAGACCACTGTCTTATACTCTGACTATGGTCGTATACATTAAAAACTGTCTTATACTTTAGCTACTGTCACAATTGTCAAATATTTGAAGAATAAAAGGCACCAACAGGCAAACTAAAATATAGTTTCCTTTAATTCCAATATTTAGTTGGTTTATAATACCACATCTTACACAAAATAGTTTTTTGCTATGTCTAGCAGTAAGTTAGTTGTATTTTGTAATATTAAGACCGAACTAAATCTGAAAAGTAGTGGTTATGCCTTATTGGTCAAATATTTAATAAGTGTGACAGTACCTTTAGACTGTCTTTATTTATACTCACATACCTGTATTAAAATCAGACTATTGTATTGTATGTTGTCTACTGTCATTTACTTAGAATTCTCTCTTAGGCCTAGTCTAGAGTCTTATACTCAGGCTACGCACTTATACTTAGACCCTTTTTGTAAACTTAGATTGTGTTTTAAAATGAGACATATACCTTTTACTTAGACTGCAGTATTATTTATTATTTATTTATTAATTAAACTCGGACTACTGCCTAAATATTCGCTGCTATTTTGTTATAAGACTACATGTTTTTTTTTTTTCAATTAGACTACCTACTTATACTTTGACTACAGTCGTAGACTTGTACTTTTGTATTATCAGACTAGCGTATTGTTATCAGACTACTGCTTTATACTTCTAAGTATATAGACTGTAGTCTTATACTCAGTCCGGCTAAAGTTTTATATTCAGAATTCCACTCTTATACTTAAACTTATTCTTGTATAAGACTTGTTAGTTTTGCTTCTATATACTGCCAGGATGTACAATCAGAAACCAGTTTTATATTCAGACACTCGTCTTTAAGTCACTATCATTTTATACTTAGACATCCGTCTTATACTCTGTCATTTTATACTCAGGCATATGTTTTTTTATGCTTAAATTGCCGTCTTTTATTTGGAGTGCTTAAATTTCCTCTGCGATATTGTTTAACTTTTTTTTTAAATTCTATATCTACGGTGCTTAACAAAATGAGCAACTGTGCGTCGCAGCGGCGAAAAGGGTAAAGCTGGGATCACACGATTGCCGCAAATGCACCAATATGACACAATTTTGATTGCGCTTTATTGACGCACAATAATGAAATTGCTCCAATAAAATATTCAGAAATAACACGATTGCCCTGTTTTATAGAAGTTTAATTACCGCTAGTTGGTACAAAGCGAAATGGGTACAATAATTGCCGCAGCACAGTCACACGGTTGTTCTTACTTGTGTCAACTGCGGAAACAGCTGTTGTTGTAGCTTTTTTATTTGTTTGGAAGTTCTTGTTGGTTTGTTCATAAAAATAATAGTAAATTGTATCATATTTGTTTAATTGTTTAAATAAAATATGTATATGAAATTCCAAAAATTAAACAAAGTAAAATTCTATTTTAAAATATATAAAGCAATAGACAATATTTCTATTCAAAGTTTAAGAATGCTAACTAAAAATACTTGTATCGCTTAAGTTGATTGAAATTTCGGTTTTTAATAATGTTATTTAAATAGCAGTACCTCAAATATGCAACTTTATGAATTTTACTACCGATATCGTTAAGTAGGGAGAAATGTCGGTTACTTTAACGAATTTGTTATTCTCGTTTTTAAGTTAGCTAATATTTACGTTAAGAAATATTAACGACAAATATCGGTAAAAATGTAAAAACGTCAAAGTTTAAATATTTTTCAAAATGGTTAATATAATAAAAATTTAAAAAGAAATAATTATCACATTATATCTGGTTTGCCGCCAATTCAAATTGGACATTCTACTATTGAAATCGTGAAAAGTGCCAAAAACCTTGGAGTTATTTTTAACAACGATCTCACCTGGTCAGATCATGTAAATGCCATATGTGGAAAAACTTACGCTATGTTAAGAAATCTTTGGATGGCACAGTATTTTACGCCAATTAACATCCGCATGCTACTCGCCAAGGCATATATTCTACCCACTTTGTATGTATGGATGTGAATTATTTTCCAGTTGTTATTCTATAAGCAAGAATAAGCTCAAAGTGACCTACAATAACATTGCCAGATATATATAGCGACGAACAAGATATAGCAGTATAACTCAGTTTTCAAACCTAATCTACAATGTATCTTTTGAAAATCTATTAAAATGCCGTACACTTATATTTTTACATAAACTTATATTTAATAAACAACCTTCTTATCTCTACAAAAGAATAACATTTTCAAGATCGAATCGGGGCAATAGAATAAACTCCATAAGATACCGTAAGCAAATATCTGAATGACACTTTTTTGTTAATGCCATCCGTCTCTGGAATGAACTTCCTCCTAATATACAGATAATAAGCAATGCAATGCACTTTCGATGCGAAATATTTACCCTCTTGGGTTAACGAAAAATCACAAAAATAACTAAATTTTTTTTTTTTTTTTTTTTGTTATAATTATTACTTTTCTTTTGTATTAAAATCTGTTACTCATAACTTATTAATTTGTTTTTAAATTATTCTTAGTTTAAAGATAAACCTTTGTAAATGTTCTAATCTAATGTGCCTTTATCTCCCCAGTACTATTAAATAAGATTAAGTCTTGTTGTACTGTTTATTTTACAAATAAATAAATAAATAAATAAAAAAATAAAAAAATATAAAATATAAAAAATTATTACTATTATGAAGTATTTAAAATAAACTTGCTTTAAAGAATTTCAATTTATTTTCCTCCGTTTTCCTGTAGATATTCTTTTAAATTGTTTATTACATATAATAATAAAAATATGTTTTAAACAAAAAATCGCTCGAAAGTGATAAATTTTTATCGTTTTCAAATCGACTTTCATCACATACCTAAATATTCCTTAAAAAGAAATAAAACCCCGTTTTATTTTAATTGTATTAAATATCTTGAATAAAAATATTCATCCTGTATAGATATTGCACTAATTAAAAATAAATATATATGGGGGATTTCATGTCAAGTGACCCAACTTTTAAAATCGATGTCTTCCGATTTGGATGAAATTATTTTTTTTTTATACATATCCCACTCGCATCCCTAAGCGACCAAAACTACCAAAAGGAAAATACATAACCTTTATTTTGAGCAAAAAAAAAAAAAAAAAATTACCGTTTTCAAAAAAAAAAAAAAAAAAAAAAAAAAAAAAAAAAAAAGTTTTAAATTTAAAAAAAAAAAAAAATTTTAAAAATTTAAAAAAATACAAACAAATTTTTTTTCGAAAGCTTGAAGAAATAGCTATCTAATTTGTTTGGGACAAATTTTGCTAACAGCAATAGATAATAAGTTACATGGATGAGAAAGAATACCGGTTTGGCCAAAATGCCAAATTTTGACCCCCTCTAACTAAGAAACTTTTTGACCGATCTTGTTGAAAATTTGTGTTTAAACTACTATACAATAAGACTAACCTTGGTGCAAATCGGAAGACATCGATTTCAAAAATTGGGTCACTTGACATGAAATCCCCCATATATATAATTATAATAAAAAATAAATAAATAATGAAAAATGATAAATACCAATAAATATTGGTACATTTTTGTTATTTTTATTGACGCGCAGTTGAATATCAAGTAGTCACACGATTGCCGCACCATGGTTGCATTTTATTGGTAAAAGTAAGCACGATATTGTCCTCGATTGGTACATGAGCCTTTTGACTGCGCAGTCACACGATTGGGGTATTAAAAAGTGTGAAAATTGGTGCATTGCGGCAATCGTGTCATCTCGGCTTAAGACTGAAGAATTCTGATGATAAGAACGTGGTTGTTCTCGAAACATGTAAATTCGACACGAACTCAAGCCCTTGTTCAGTTTTGAAAAATTATCAAAAATTTTAATTAATTTCCTTCATTAAAAAAGGCAATGAAAATTAAATTAAAATCAAAATTCGATTAAAACCCATAAACAGTTCGATTAACGACAAGAAACTGATTTGAGAAGTTTTTAACTTTTCCTAAGCAGTCGACCAAATTGAATGTAGCTTAATTTTTGCCCCTAAAATTAACCATATAGATAGGTTTATATCAGAGACCGTTAGAATTATTTTTTTTTTCCATAAAACTTGATTCGAAAGAAATAATTTACGAGTTCGAACAATTTGTGCTGTGTATTACGATTTTCGAACAATTTGTTTCGAATGAACGGAAATTTTTTATACACCTTCGAAAACAAAAAATCCCTTTCAAAACGGCAATTCTCTATTACGAACAATACAAATCCCTTTCGAAAGTACAAATCTGTATTACGAAAACACGAGTCTGTTATGCAAAAACCGTTAGGAAATTGTTCGAAAGCTATTTGGTTAGTAACAAAGTGAAAGAAAAATAAAAAATGTAAGTGTTTAAATATTTCATGATAAATAAAAGTGTAAAGCAATTAAATTTTACCTTATAATGTTAGATTTGATATAAAAAATGTTTACTAATGTTATTGTTGAATTTTTTTTTAATATTTGCGGTCTTGAAATTTTCAAGGAATACTTCAAAAAAATTACATATACAAATAAAAAGCATTTGGGGTATTCACAAGGTGTGCTATCATGGTTTATTGTCATAATGTTCTAACATTTTACAATGGTTCAAAAATATTGTTGTTGGTTTGTAAACAAAAAGTGTCTTAAATAAATAGAACGTTGCTTGCTATGTTTATTGTGCTGTCGTAATTAGTAGCACATTAAATTATGAGGGGTTGCTCACAACAGTCGTATTTTTTCATGTTATTATTTTAAGACATATGACTTTATGACACCTTGTGAATCCCCCAATTATTAAGAAATGGGTTACATTTTCCTTAGAATCTTCAAACCACAGGGAAAAACAATCAGTTTTTATTAAAAAAAACATTCAGCCCAATTATGAAAGAAAAACTCCCCGGGAGTTTTCTCCCTTCTCCCATTTTTCCTATGTTAATTCAATTGTAGAAATGGGAAAAGGGAAAAAACTCCCAGGGAATTTTTATTCATAATTGGGCTGATTATAATATTTTTCACACATTGAAAACTATTCAATATTTCTTTTGTTTTGGGATATTTTCGTCCATTTTGGTATTTTAATAGCAGTGCTACCAACCTTTAATCAAATTTTCCATTTGTTTAGAAATACGATTCTGTCATCGTTTTGAACGAGTTACGCGGTACGGTTTAACTTCGAATCGGAAATTGCTTTCGAAAAATTTCACATTTCGAATCGAAGTATGCGGTAGCTTCCGAGATGATAACAGTTATTTTTTTTTTTTTTTAATTTATATATTTTTTTGGAGCAAAAATAAAAGTTATTTTCGAATGAAATGTAGGTGTTATAAAAATTTAGTTGACTTTAAATATTTATTTTAATATGCATAAGGAATCCCTATTAATAATAGGCTATTATGATCAAAAGCAATATATTTTTTCAGAGACTACTTCACAGGGATCAATCAATATGGTGTTCTTGAATCAGTTTTTCGACATCAACTTCTATATACTTTTTTCTGATTAAAAAATTTCAAAATAACTTTTATTTTCGCCCTGTTTTATATAGTAGAAATATAAAAATTATGCAAATTGAAAAATTTTACATTCGTAAGCTTAAAAACCTCTAACGTTTTGCAGTGAAATCCAACGATGTCTATAAAAATTTTATGATGTCTCGTCTGTGCCATTTTGGAATCCAGCAACAAATTGTAGTTGAATCAAGTTAATAACATTTAAATATTTGTAATAGACTTGAAATGAATGAAAGGATACATTAAAGTGATAGTCTTAAGTTCTAACTAAGAGACATGAATGACATGAAGGGGTTTAAAATTATTTTTAATTTAAATTATTAAAAATAACAATAATTTGGTTTTTATTATAATAAAAGACAGTTTGCTAGACAGTATCGTGAACTTCCAGATAAAAAAAAATTGGAAACAAAATATATAATTTAAGAGATTTTAAAGATCAATTATTTTTAATTATGTAAATATTTTATCAATTAATTATACACAGCTCACATTTTGCAACTCTATCTTTATAGGATGCATTTTATAAATGTCTGACTAAAAAAAGTCTTTTAGTTTTATAATTTTTATTTTCATTGTTCTATTTGACACAATTATTTGCGTTGTTCTTTGTCATTGAACCCAACAAAAACAACATCTTCACAAACAAATGAATAAATTAATGTTTTAAATAAAACTGAATTTGTTCGTTTATTCAATCATTTGATACTTTTGCTCAAAACTGCTCACAATCGTAGAAATAAGTTTTTATGCCGCCACCATCTGTGACAAACAATTTATGATGTCATGTATGTCATTTGCCATGTCATAAACAGGTACTTGATTTCAATTCAATTCAATTCAATTCAATTTATTGTGTTAAGTGAGATTTACAAAATTTACTTACAAAAGTATATATGTACATATTTACAAAGAGTTTAAGGATTTTTCCTTTTTCTACTTAATAATACAATTTCGTTTTATGGTATATTTAATTTTTAATATAGTATTTAAGTTAAGGTGAAAATTTTCAAAAAACCTTGTGAAATTTTTTGGTATGATAAAAACTTAAAAACTACTTAACTGACTAATCTAAAGCGGGGGCTAGCTCAGCTATATGGTTATGTTCAGAATATAAACAACTAGTATTGAAATTTTCATACAATTTGTATATCTTAACAGCAACCAAATCAACATTTGCCATTTGGTGCAGTCTTGCTGTGGAATAATGCCTGGGAAGATTATAAATTAACTTTAGAAGTTTGTTTTGAAGAATTTGTAGCCTTTTTATGTGGCATTTTGCACTTTTTGCCCAAACGGGAACTGCATAAAATATAATTGCCTGAAATATAAGTTTAAATATTAACATTTTATTGTCAATACTTAAAGTTGAGTTCTTATTTATTAAAGGGTAAAGGGTTCTTATAAGTACGTTACTTGATTTCATGTTCTTTTCTATTTTGTACTTTCACTTTAAGATATTGTGAATTATTTCTATGCCTTTAAGGTTGAAAGGGTGTATATAAGTTTGTCATTTCGTTTGTAATTTCTACAATATTGATCTTAGCCATATTTTTGGTTCTTATGAGTAGCGAAATTGATTTATCGATGTCCGTCTGTCCGTATGTTTGTTTAAATTGGTTTTCCGCAGACCCAAGAAATGATGGGGACACATAAACTCCGTTAATTTCTATTGAAATTCATCCTGATCGGTCCGTAAATGGCTGAGATATGAGTCACTCTAATTTTACTCATAAAATCCCCTGTCGTGCTTGACATCCCATGCACTATAACCTGCCAGACATGTGCAAAGAAATAAGAATGAAGTCTTGTGTAATAATTAAAGGTCATAATTTTTTTTAATTACTAATATTTTGCATCATTTTAGTTTTATACTACCGATAATTGCATTTCCCGCTATTATCAACGTTACCGTTGGTTATTTAAAAAAATGACTAAAAAAAGGGAAAATCTTTTTAAAGCAAAATGTATTTTTTTTTGTTTTCAAAAATTCATTAAAAAAAAGAATATAAGTGCAAAAATTTTACGTTTTCCAAACTTATCGCAAATCAAGATATCAGCCATGTCACAGAGTAGAATTCCGTTCGGAATGATTCCGTTCGGAACCGAAGAAAACATATTTGTTTATTGATAGAAAGTATATTTTGATTGTTTTTTGGCCTTTAAGATACAGAAAACTCCCACTACGTTCATTATAATAAAAATTTGGGGTTTTCCGTAAAGTTTTTTTGTTATTTTATGAAGCACCAAAATACGGAATGAATTCCGTTTCCGAACGAAATTGTACTCTGTGACATGGCTGTATATAACGAATAAAAAAAGCCATGAACATCGGTTGACAAATGTTGATTTTTTTCCCAAGTCATTGAAATTTGTATTTATAAAACGTAGATATAAATATAACTGTCATGAAAGTACTTTCATGAGTAAATGCAGTATTAAATAAAAATCAACTTTTGCGATTTTTTAAAGAAAATCTTAAGAAAATTATTCGGTATATAATTCGCCGACGAATGTGTGACAAAAATTAGACAACCTTGATTCAAACAGATATAAGTTAAGGCATAAAATTATATTAATTATGCGCAAGATATATACATTCATTAGCTAAGCACGCATGACAAGAAAATAATTTGATATAAGCTTGCTTACATATATATTAAAACAGTTAAAGCTAGGAGTTTCAATAACACAGAAAGTACAAAAAAGTATCTCTTTATTTAGCAAAAAGTATCAAAAAGTGGCAAGAGTTACAAAAAGTTTTAAACTTGGGTACATTTTGTAAAAGTAGCAAATTAGTCGAAAAAGTGGCAAATTGCTACTTTAGTAGCACCAACGGTAACGCTGGCTAATATACTACTGTCGTATACTAAGAACATCGATTTTCACTGCTGCACAGAACAAAATGAAAAATTTTTTCAATCAAAAAATTTGTGATATTTATTAACAAATTAATTAAATTTGCAGCAGTAAACAAATAAATAGTATCAATTAAACGTTTAATTCACTTAATTAAAACTTTAATTAACTTGATTAAATTTTTAATTAAAATTGATGTTATATTTGATAAATGCTTTAATTGGCGAAAAATTCTGGAGAATTATTTCTGTGTGTCTTAATTCCTAATATCCTATATTTCTAATATCAATACAGTTTTTTTAAAGACTAAGGTCAACATATTTAGAATTTATCGTAATACTTCTTAGACTGGGTTTGCTTAGAATAATATACTGCAGTGCTTAGGAAAAAGGCAGTAAAAATCTGGTACGGCATTTGTTTTTGATGCCAATAAATTCCTTTAACCTTTCTTTACCATCGCGTTGGTCTGTGAGGCCGACAAAACACTTTTTTATACATAATTTTTTTTTGCAGAAACGCTAGAAAGATGGCGGTTGTATTCCAAGCGTTTGTATGAGGCGTCCGTGTTTGTGTTTTCAGTAACATTCGGTCTGTGAGATCGACGCTTGTCGGTTGTGGTATGCCCTGATTTTAATTTTGAAGCTGAAAGTTAACATGTGATTTTGAAGTGTCCATTAAGTGTTTTTAAGATTCCTAAAGTTAATTTTGTGTTTTTTTTTTTTGAGGGGAAAAAATGTTTTGGTTTAGCATTTGAAGTATCTAAGAAAAAACAACCCACCGATTTTGATTGCTGTTTGTAACAGACTGAAAATCAATAAAATTAATGAAAATAAATTAAATGCATAGTTTAATTGTTTTAGTTTTTGTGTTTGTCAACTCACAATCGTGGTGTTCCGTTTTCAGTTGGCGTACAAATTCACAAACACAAAAAGCAGTTTTGTATTTTGTGTTTTCAAAAATATACCACATTAGTGTACACTTTTTCCTCGAACTTTGCTCCGAATAACTTTTTGTACTTATTATTCCCGCTTATAATAAAACTATTATTTATTAAGTGGGGAACAGAATACAACGTTACGAATAACGCTGCAAGCTGTGAAAAGTTAAAAACGGCAATTTCAAAGTAGTGTCATTATAATACGTAATTGTAGTAGTCGTTGCAATTGAAGTTGAAGAGCAAAGTTCTAAATTTTGAACTATGTTGCGCTACAGAGCATTCGACAGCTTCAGCCACTAGTACAACTACTTTATTCTGTTCCAGGCCTTATGCTTAGATCTTCTTCATGTTATGAGACAGCAGTCTAATAATTTTATAATTCTCTTCTATTCAGACTATGATTTTTTACTCGAACTATTGTCTTATTCTCAAACTATCTATCGTCCTATATTCGCCTATATTACCGTCTTATTTAATGACTTCTGTCTTATATTCAGG
The DNA here is from genome assembly GCA_943735925.1 of Pollenia amentaria. Lineage (NCBI taxonomy): Eukaryota > Metazoa > Arthropoda > Insecta > Diptera > Polleniidae > Pollenia > Pollenia amentaria. The sequence continues at coordinate 199,867,225 of OX031009.1, read as the reverse complement.
CTAAAGTCTTCTTCTTAGACCTCAATTTCAATACCGAGACTTAAGATTTTTTAATCATGCTTTCGCCTGTTTCTCTCAATCTACTGTTAAATATTCAGACTAGTGTTTGAAATTGTATGCTTCAGTTTTGTTTGTAAAACTTATCCTTAAAGTATACAGCATTTAATGTAGCCTAAATAATAAAAAATACCTTAAGGTATGTTTTATTTTAGAAATTTTTGTTTTTTTTTTTAACAAAAATAAAAGTCATATTCAAATTTTCCGCTTCCTTTCAACTCATATTCTATCATTTTCTTCTCCTATAATATTCTAACGTGCTGTCACCCCAACTTTGACCGACAACTACTAATTAAAAATTCTAATTCTTCATAGAACATTTGAAAAAATTACAACAATGTTGGTTGCTTGGCTGAATGATGGCGCTAGACAGAATGAAGTTTGTAAATGAAGAATTTTTTGTTGTTGTTGTTGTTTAAACAACTTGACAAGCTGTGACTTGGAAGTTAAAAAGTCTCTTTGTCTCAGTGGCAACTACAGCAAAAACTACAATAATAAATAATGCGAAAAAAAATTGTAAACTCTTATACGCTGTTTTACTTCCGTGTCATTATCATAATTTCCGGTTTATGCTAAATGGTGTATAAACTGAAGCAAGAGAATGACTGAAGGCCTGTCTTAAGGAGGAGAACGGAGTAGTTAAATTTAGAAGGAAGCCTTTTATTTTGCATTCACATGGCAGCTGGGAAAACACCAGTTATAGCAATTCCATTTTATTTTCTATTCTTCTATTTCCTTAACTCCGCAGCCATGAACAATGAAATATGAAAATGTTTTAAGAACGTGTTTCAGTTTTCTCACACTTTCGTGTTCTAAATACAGGTGTCAAGTTTTTGAGTTTAGGTAAACAGGTGTTTAATTGAAATTTTATTGGTTTTAATCTACATGAAGTTGGTTGGTTAAGTTTTGCTGCAGATACAAAGAAAGTATAAAAAGTTTAAAAGAAAAATTCTTTATTTCATTTTTTGCTCAAATATTATTGATTTAAAATTTAAATTTTTATTTCAAATATAAATTTTTATATCAAATTAAAATTTTTTATTTAAAATTTACATTTTTATTTAAAATTTAGATTTTTATTTCAAATTTAAATTTTCATTACAAATAAGCTAATTTGAGTTTCAACCAAACGTTTAATTTTGTGTATAAAAACTGAAGCATACTTTTAGGCTTTGGTAAATTTTATTTTCTAAAGTCTACTTTTTCTTTTAAGAAAAATTCGCTTGTTTTCTTAATAAAAGCTAAAATGGTTTCTTTTTTGCAGCAAAGTTTTTTCCTTCCAATTTTTTTTTGTCTAAAATAGACTAGACACTTATTATTGATTTTTGCTTTATACATTTTATTTTGTAATGCAAAGAACTTTTTTTTGCTTATTTTCCATATTTCCTATATTTCTCCTTGTGAAATAATAACAGTGGCTTCAAATTGGCGCTAAGCCAAAAAAATTAAAAAAGGGAAATCAATTGTTGGCAACAGAAGTCTTAACTACAATACTCTTCATTATAAATACTATACTCTTTAGCCACCAACTCTCGGCACGAGCTAAAACTTAAAAACTAATTTATGAAAAAGGTCAACAAATAAAGTGATGTGTGAAAAATATATGCGACTATTTTATAGATGGCACCAGAAGTCTACAAAAATTTCCAGTAACTTCAATGTGAAAAATTTAGCAAAAAAGCTAAAGTCGACATGTGGAGCAATAAGCAAAAGTGTTTATTTGTCATGTAACATAAAAATGTTAAATTTTGTATTTCCAAGGATTATGAAATTTGTATGGATACTTTTTTGATAAAGAAGACATTTTACAAGGAATATTAATAATATTTGTACATAATCACAAAGAAAACAATTTAAAATTATATATTCGGCTGTGCCGAATCTTTGATACTCTATATGATAAATACATATGGGGGATTTCATGCCAAGGGACCCAACTTTTGAAATCGATGTCTTCCGATTTGGATGACACCAAGGTTAGTCCTATTGGATATTAGTTTAGACACAAAATTTTTAACAAGATCGGTCAAAAAGTTTCTGAGTTAGAGGGGGTCAAAATTTGACATTTTGGCCAAACAGGTGTTCTTTCTCATCCATGTTACTAAATAATAATTGGCGAGAATTTTTACTGTGCATAACCAGACTATTTTTGACTCTCGGTCTTTAATTAAGACTACTGACTTATTTATACCAGTGCCTGTTTAACAATTTCGAACGTAGAAAATTTCTATGAAAAACACTCAGTTTTAAAAATATTTTCCATATAAAATTCTATACGAACGGCAGCCTTGGAAATTGTTAAAGTATTTCCTTAACTGAAACTACATTATATGTTATACTCAGATAATTTTATTTTACTCAGACCACTGTCTTATACTTCTATCCTAAACTGAAAATACAAAACAATCCATCCGTACTTAAATTAAGCCGAAGCTGTGTCAATAGTACGGTAAGTACGGATTTCCTTAAATCAAGTACAGAATGCTTTATTGAAGTATAAATTATTCAAGTGCCAAATACTTTATTTGGTCATATTTAATCCCTGATCCGTACTTAAAATAATCCGAAAACGGGATTGACTTAATAAAAAGTGAGATAAAAATTAATCTCAAAATGTGCTTGATTTGAGAATTTCTAGGCTGGTCTAATCCCGATTCGTACTTGCAATAATCCGAAAGTGTGATTAGTCGCTAACCTACCTAAACACTTCCCCAAGAGAACCAGTGATAGAGAGAAATATTGTTATTTACTTACTCGTTTCACGTGTTTGTTTCACTTTTGTTCCGCCCTTTGTTTACAGTAGAATTCTTAACGACAAGACACCTGCAGCATGCCCAATATGGTTTTCGTAATAGTTCTACTTTGAAAATATTATGTACGGGTGTCCGCCGGGATGGTATACTACTTTGTTTTGCCGCCATTTTGGTAAACAATAGTCTTGACAGTTCATGAAGTAAACACGTGGCAAATTTATTATGGAAAAATATTCGATAAACCAACGTGTTTTAATCGTTAAAATATTTTATCAAAATCAATCATCGATTACTGTGACGATAAGAAAGTTACGTGACATTTTTTTTGGGAGAAACAACTGCTGCTCAAGAAAGTGTTCAAACCAATCCATCAACCTCAATTCGACGCATCGGTCAGGAGCTTGGTCTTCAAAGAACAACTTTGGCCAAAATTTTTCACAAAGATTTGCATATCTTTCCATTTAAGATTTAGTTGACACAAGAGCTTCTTCCACAAGACCATTTTCTTCGCCAACAAACACCCTGTATTTAACTAAATAATTTTTACAAATAGATTATTGGAATTATTGCTTCTTATTTTACATAAAAATAATTTGTATTTTTCTTTTTGTAGTGTTGTTGTTGTTTCTACAACAAAAATTGGTTTTCGAGTGTTATCCCATTTTGGATTGTTTTAAGTATTTTTTAGAGTTATTCGTACTTAAATTTTTAAGAATGACTTGTACTAAAGTAAGCAGAAAAAACTTAAATTTAGTACGAGTTTTTTCTTTCTTTGTACACTCAGACGGCCTTTTTTTGCTGAGACTTTATGTAGTCTTACATTAAGATCACCGGCATATTCATAATATTTGGTGTTTATTGTTTTTCCCTTTTGAAGGTAATCGATGTGGATTACCACGCGTGCATCCCAAAAAACTGTTGCCATCACCTTATTGGCCGACAAACTTACCTTGGCCTTCTTCGGAGCCGGTTCACTCGGAGAAACCCATTGTTTAGACTACTGCTTGGTCTCCGGAGTGTTGTAATGGATCCATGTTTCATCCACAGTTACAAAACGTGAATTTTTTCGACATTTTTGGGTGTTTTGACTTCAGTTGGCCGTCCAGAACGTTCAGCGTCATTTGTACTTGTGCGATCACAACGAAAGTCAGTAAACCACTTTTTACCATTGAAATCGATGATGCAGAGCCCCATCCATTTTTAAAAAAATCCCCGAGGTTGTATGTCTTGAACAGCTGTTTACGTGAAAAGTCACGGACTTATTGATCCGCCCTCGTATATACAGTGACTTTTTTGAGTGTGAAGATATGTCCACTACTGCATCCGTGATGCGAGCAATTCCAATTTTTGTTTCGATAAATTCAAATCACGAACCAAATCATTGAGTTTGTATTTTTCCTCCATGTTAAAATCACTTCCACAAGTTTCCATGGAATTTGCTCTCGTACCTGGACAAATTGGCAAAGGATCATTGTTCGCATGGGGAACAGGGATGTATCAGGGATATTAAAGTTGGCACCTAAAGTACCGTGGTACTACCGTGACTCATATGGTACAATTTAAAAATTTGTCATAGTTCCCCCTTTTTGAATGTTTAGTATAGTAAACAAATTATTGAGTCCTTTTCATTGCATTTATGTTGCACAACAACAAATCTCTAATGTAATGGGCGCTTAAATATGCGACTAGTATTTTGGTGTAAGAGCGCATAGTCCCCCTTTACAATGTGGCAAGTGAAAGGTGGACAGACGAAGTTTTGTTAGTAAGGGGGCGATGCTGTATGTGTGACACACTTTACTGTTTTCCTCTCTCGACTACAAACTTCGTCTGACTGCCTTGCACTTGCCACATTGTAAAAGGGGAGTTATGGTACCCACAGACAAGGCAACATTAGTGAAAATCTGAAATTTATTGCGGAACAGAAGTGGCTTAATATATTTCTACAAAAAACATCAATATTGGTATTGTTAAAGAAATTAAAGAAAATGCAAAACAATTTTATATAAAATTTTGCGAAGTTTTGAGAACCCAAACCAACTTTAATAACGAAGTTTTAATGTGGTTCCATAAATTTACTCCCAAAAATGTTATTTCAGGTAAAACGAGTTGTATTGTACCTCTGCTAGTAAAAATGTTTTCGAATGAAATTGCAAATTTTGACTCAATCAATAATCAATTAAGAGCTTTAGCTGACGTCGAGCAACTGCAGTCGTTAAAAACTAAAAACATTTGTAGTTTTTGGTCGGTAGTAGCTAATTTACAAAATGAGCTGAATGTCCATATGTTTCCTGACATTTCCAGAGTCATTGGTGAAATTTTATACATTCCACATTTGTCTGCGAATTCACGAAGAGTTTTTTTCTTTTCAATATATAATAAGAACTAGGGAAAGAAACAGACTACATGTGCCAACATTATAAAGTCTCATACGAACAAAGGTTTGGTTACAATCGACAAATTCATGTTGCTATGATGAAAAAATTCCAAATATAAATAGTTTATTAACTAAACAAATAAGACTTTTATGTACCTTCTTTTATTCTTACATAGAATGTATGTTAATGTTAAGTTTTGTTTTTTTGTGTTTTTGTGTACAATTGAATTATTATGTACTTTTGTTTTTTGGTATAATAAATGGTACCGTGAAGGTCCAAAAAGTATATTTTTTTTTTGGAAGTTGGTACAAAATTTAAAATCCCATTTAACATCCCTGCTTTGAATGAACTTTACAATTATGTCTTTGCATTTTCACACGTTTTGGATTAAAAAAAAAAACTTTATTTATTTATTTTATTTATTAGTATGTTCAATTCCTGTTCAACAAGAATTAATCTTATATTTAGAGTACAGGAAAGTATTATCGATAAGTTAAATTAGGACGGCAAATGGTAGTTAACATATGTATTTAAAGGAAAAAAAAAATTAACTATAAATTGTTTATAAAATAATTATAGTCTCCTATTGCGAAAAATAATTAAATAAATTATTCTTAAAGCTTGTTGCGTTGCTATTAAGTTGTTGTGTATGAGGAAGAATATTCCAGAGACGCGCAGCATGTATAAAAAATTGCCATTCAGACACAAGAGAACGTTGTAGTGGAATTATAATCTTTTTTCCCCTACCTGATCTGGCAAACCTGATCTTATCAATAAGATATTGTGGCATTTCCGAGTAAATTATTTTATGCAAAAATAAAAGCACACGTATGTTAAGAAAATAGTTAAACAAAACTCCATATAGTTTTGAGGAAAATTAGGAAACATGATCATATATTTTCAATCCATACACATATCTAATTATATTGTTGTATAAAACATTTAGCTTTCCTCTCCTAACTGAATCACAGCTTGTAAAAAGTTCCCAACCGTAGATTAAAGCAGGATCAAGGTAAAATTTTGCAAGCAGTTGCCTTATATTAAAGGGAGTATAGTACTGTGACGACCAAAGACACCTCAACTTTGTGTACGTTTGACCTCCAAGTGTATTAACATGATTTGTCCACGTAAGGCTGTCATTAAGAACTAAACCAAGGCTTTTGGCAGCATTAACAATAGTGACTTTTTCACCATTGATTAAAACATCAAAATTGGGAATGGGACTAATTGTTTTCTTGCGAATTAAGATACACTTTAATTTGCGAGGGTTAAATCAAAGTCCATTTGACGTTGCCCACTGGTAGATTTTGTTCAGATTGTCATTAAGTTTTGAAATATTTTCAGCAACGGAAATGACAGGACTACTTAAATACAACTGCACATCGTCGGCATATATATGAATCTTGCAGTGTAAGAGTTGGTTTGGTAAATCATTTGCAAATACAAATTAAATAATTACAAATTAAATTAAATAATATGTCTTACGACGCCAACAGCTGATTGTCATTATGATAGCGCAGTGCTGCCAACATGCGCGAACTCACAAACTAGAACCAATTTTGAAAAACGAAACCAGGATTTGAATTCAGCACCTCAAATAACGTTAAGATTTATTTTCATCTGCTCTGATCCAAAAGGTGACCGGTACTTGTAAACTTGTGTAATTGAACAGTGTTTATACGGCCGATAAAATCCTACCTTTAGCTATAGGCAAAGTGGGGCAACGCGGGTAACACAATTGACTGCCTCAATAGACCAATACTCAGCCTATTAGATTATACACACTTTTTTCTATCTTATACTTTAATTACGCTTTTATACTCATATTACCTTCTTAAACTACTTAAAACTACATCTTACACTACTTAAATAAATACGAGGTCGGATCAATAAGTCCGTGACTTTTCGAACTTCCCTCATAGTTATATGAAATGCAAAACTGCTCCCATCAAGTACCACCTGTTAATAGACTACTGTCAAGTTTTTAGCAAGCTCCGTCATGTGCCCATACTTTGCGTTTAACAGCTGTTCAAAACATACAACTTCGTGGATTTTTTTAAAAATGGAAAAAAGTGAATTTCGAGTGCTCATTAAACATTATTTTTTGCGAAAAAAACCGTCAATGAAACCAAGGAAAAGCTTGATTATTACTATGGGGACTCTGCACCATCGATTTCAATGGCAAAAAAGTGGTTTACTGACTTTTGTTGTGGTTGCACAAGTACATATGACGCTGAACGTTCTGGATGGCCAATTGAAGTCACTACACTCGAAAACGTCGAAAAAATTCACGATATGGTGTTGGCCGATCGAAGAGTAAAAGTGCGTGAGATTGTTGATGCCATAGGCATTTTATATGGCAGTGTGGTTTCGATTTTAAGTGATCAGCTGGGTTTAAGAAATCTGTTTGCAAGATGCTCTCAATTGACCATAAACGTAATCGTGTGACAACTTCAAAGGATTGTGTGGAGTTGTTTAACCGCAATTCGATTGAGTTTTTGCGGCGTTTTGTAACTGTGGATGAAACATGGATCCATTACCACACTCCGGAGGCCAAGCAGCAGTCTAAACAATGGGTTTCTCCGGGTGAACCGGCTCCGAAGAAGGCCAAGGTAAGTTTGTCGGCCAATAAGGTGATGGCAACGGTTTTTTGGGATGCACGCAGGATAATGCACATCGATTACCTTCAAAAGGGAAAAACAATAAACGGCGAACATTATGCCAACTTATTGGACCGATTAAACGAGGATTTAAAAAAAACGACCCCATATGGCCAAGAAATGCACGGGTGCACACGTGCGCAGTCTCAATGGCAAAATTACATGAATTGGGCTACGAATTGGCATCTCATCCGCCATATTCTCCGGATTAAGCCGCCAGTGACTATTTCCTATTTTCGAACCTAAAGAAATGGATCGGTGGAAAAAGATTTAGCTCCAACAATAAAATTATTGGTCAAACAAATGGCTTTTTTATGAACCTCGAAAAATCCTACTTTTTTTTGGAAGGGATACACAAATTGGAGAAACGTTGGACTAAGTGTATTTAGCTAAAAGGAGATTATGTTAAAAAAAAAAATTTTTTTTTTGTAAAGCAAACTGTGTTTCATTCAAAAAGTCACGGAGTTATTGATCCGCCCTCGTAATAAAAATAAATTCTATAAATTTTTAAACTTCAAAGAGAGACATTATGAATTATACACTTGCTCATTTTTGTTTGTATTTTTACTGACTCATCTTTAGAAATTCAAACAAAAGATAAGTAAAATACATAAAATTAAATATATAATTGACAATTGAACAAAAATTCTACTCAAAAAAAAAAAAAAAAAAACACATTTAAAAAAGTATTTACTTAATTATTCAATAAAACGCCATGAATCAATGCCAATATTGGAATTGTAAATTAAGCCTACATGAGTTTTTTACTACAAAATACTTGTAAAAATTTAAATATACGTAAGATAAATGCCAAAAGAATTAAATAATTAATTTTGTCAACTTAAAAAAAAAACAAGATATTTTTTTTACAATTTTGTGTCCGTCTGTCTGTTTAGCTCTTTCATCGCTAACATAAAAAAATAATTTATTGATAAATAAAACCTTTTAAATATTTAATTAAAGTGTGGCGTACAGAACTGAAAAAAAGATAATAATTATTTTTATGAGTTCTCATTTATACCTACACACGTACATATACACACACCCAAACACTACTCCCATAAACTTTTTAAAACACGCACACACGAAAAAGATTAATTCGTGGTGTTTGTTGTTTGCAATTTAACTTTAATTGCTGTTAATTGTTGGTGGTAACTGTTGTTTTTATACTGACTACACAATAGTGAAGAGATTATTATGCGTTTGTGCTTATGTGTGTTACGCATAAAATTATTTGTTCTAGACCTTTAACTATACCGATCCACTTCGAAGCAAAATCGATCTTATTATGACCGTCCGTCCGTTCGGCGAGCTGGCTGGTTGGTTGTCTGTCCATGTAACCTTGTGCGCAAAGTACATGTTGCAGTTTTGATGAAATGTGGTACACTCATTTCAATTGTCATAAGGACGAAGTATATTATAATTGTTATGGAAAATGGCTAGAATTAGTTCATAATTTCATAAAAGATTCTTTCCGGAATAGAGTCTTTGTGTCCATAAACTTTCTTCTTCACCCATATAGTGAAAAATTTGTTCTAATTTTTTCCCTTTTTCACGTTTTTGCTATCATGAAAACCTCCCACAAAATTATTTTTTTAAGTTAATTCAAAGGACAATAACAAAGTGAAAAATGTTCGCGTCAAAAAATTATCATGGATACTTTTTCCCCTCCTAATGTTTTCGCTTATCTCTTTGATTTTCTCACTTTAGTTTTGTTGGAGAATAGAACATGTATATTAGTTGTTCTTCATATAATTTGAATACTAAAGTTAGCAAAAATTATTTTAAGGGCAAGACACGTTAATAAGGTACAAACTGCATCAGTTTGTGCCTTAAACAAAAGATCGATTTTTCGGTGGTGGCAGAATTTTAAAAATTATTTTACTACAAAAAAATTACTAGTGCAATAAACTAACGCTGCAATCAAACTATCACTCCCATACTAAATATTTGTTATGTTTTTTTGACTTAATAATATATTATATAAGTGTTTATTTTTGAACAAAAATTTCTTTGAATTTTAATTTGTTTACCTTTTTTCATTCACTAAGAACTGATAGCGTGAGAAATTTTGTCACCGAAGATTAACGATAGCATTTCTCCCTTCTAGCGGAATAAAAATTACGTGGGAACAAAAATTCTCTTCTAGGGGAATACAAATTTCGTGTGAACAAAAATGATAGGGGTTATTATGTTGGTATTTGTTTTTTACTTGGAGCCAACACTCAGGGTATACGCTTTAGTAATGCAATGCATTGTGTTGCTATTAGAAAACCAGGTTATGAGGAGAAGGAAAGAGGGTGTAGTGTCTGTGGACATTTAATTTGAACTTTTCCAAATTGTAGCGGACAGGGAAGACTTCAGCCGGGAGTCTATTCCACATACGGCTAGTTCGACTGAGAAACGAATTTTCTCTGTAATACGTTGTGCGATTCATTCATTCATCTGCTGAAAAGGCGCGTACTACGAGCATGCAATCGCGTCTCAGGCATGAGTTCGCCCATTTCTGCTGAACTCCTACTGCGGTAAAAGCGATAGAACAATGACACACAACTCACATTCCGACGATGCTCCAATGCGTCAATAGAGCTGGGTACCCTACTGTCATTGATGAGCTTCAACGCACTCCTTTGGCACCCGATCCAGAAGCTTAATGATATACCTTGAACCACCTGCCCAGATATGGAAGTTGTATTCCATTTTCGGTCGGATATAGGCGGTATAAATAGTGATGAGATCAGACGGAGTGAAGTAGTTTTTGCACCGTTTTAAGAAACCAAGACACTTGAATGCTTCTTTCGACACTTGAAAAACATGCTCGTTCCAACGAACATCACACTGAATTTTCATGCCCAGGTCCCAAAATATCTTATTGAAAAATAATTCTTCGTACCAATTTTTTTTTTAAATCGGTCCATATCTGACCATTACTCGCATAGAACTACCACTCCCGAAATTAGCTTTAAGTGCCGTAACTTCCTTATAGATACTCGTATTGGCAACGGACACTTTTACAATAGCTACAATATTATGGCATTTTATACTGGTAGGTCAAAAATTGATTAAAGGTCCCATATGAACCTCCTCTCCAAAATCGCCCCGGTAGGCTAGCTGGTAGTGAGCTAGTCTATCAGGACCGGGGTTGCGGATTTGATTCCCGCCAGAGACTCTGGTCTCCTGAAGACAAGCGAAAAGCTTCGCAGGACTTAGTGTAGGAAGATTAATAATAAAAAAAAGAACAAATCTTAATAGATGTTGATATTTAAATAATATTCGGCACAAAGAATTCTTATATAAATCTTAAACTCCTAACATCATCAAATGTTCGGGCTTGACCAACGATACATGCTTTGTCTGGGTTTACACTATGAAGAGAACATGCTATTATTTTCTCCCCTTTCACAAATAAACTCAGACTTTCAGAGATAAAAACGTTCATAGTCTGAACCCAGACTTTCTCCTTTATTTTTTTCATTAAATAGATTAATTTTGCCCAAAATAGATACATTTTATATAAAATAGCTAAATTTTGAATAAAATAGATACATTTTGTATAAATGAGATACATTTTGTATAAATTAGATACATTTTGTGTAAATTAGACACATTTTGTATAAAAGAGATACACTTTGTATAAAATAGCTAAATTTTGAATAAAATAGATACATTTTGTATAAATTGGATTCATTTTGTATAAATGAGATACATTTTGTATAAATTAGATACAGTTTGTATAAAATAGATACATTTTGTATAAAATATACACATTTTGTATAAAACAGATACATTTTGTATAAAACAGATACTCCTTCTGTAAAATAGATACGTTTGTATAATTTAGATACATTTTGTATAATTTAGATACATTTTGTATAAATTAGATACATTTTGTAAAAATTAGATACATTCTTTTTAAAATATTTACATTTTGTATAAAATAGATACATTTTGTATAAAATAGATGAATTTTGCATAAAAAAGATAAATTTTGTATAAAATGAATGCATTTTGTATAAAATAAACTTTTTAATTTTTAATCAAAAAGACACTTTCGTACAAGAGATAAATTTTTTTAAGGAAAAGAAATACTTTTGTTTAAAAAAAAAATACTGTTTGTATAAAAAGGATACTTTTTGTGTTGTGTTTTGTGTTTCCAACAGATTGCCCAATTTTTGCTCTACAATTGATATTTTTTTACTTCTAATATCCTAATCTCCTAATTTTTGGTTGCCTTTATTGCTGTTCTCCGTTAAACGTTTTGAGTTTTTCCATTTTCTCTGGTTTTGATTTCGTTATGAAATTCCATATTATTTGTTGCGGTGATTGTTGGTGGTTGGGTTTTACCTTTTACTCCATCATGGTTGGCTGAATGGATCTCAGTTTACACTGATTTAGTTTTTTGTTGTTGTTGTTGCAAACAATTTTTACTGTAAAATTGTAATTGTTGTTATTTTTTTTTGTTGCTTTTTTGCAAATTCGTAATTTGTATGGTTGGAGTGTCGGTATGTATCAGATCGAATGAGTGTTTGAGGTTTTTTGTTTTGTTTTTTTTTTTTGTGTTTTGTGCAGGGGTGCCAGATAGTTTTGATAAAAAAACGGCATATTTCAAAAAAAAAAAAAAAAAAAAAAATCGGCATTATCGGCACTTCAATTAAAGAAAATCGGCAAAAAATCGGCAAATTAAAAAGAACAATAAAACATATTTTTATTAACACAAAAAATAACAAAACACAATAATTCAGCATTAACTTGCATATAATCCAATTAAAAACATAAAAATTAATAAAAAAAGAATTTTTTTATAAAGAAATTGTAATTTATTTTTCGCATGAAACATAAACAAATTTTTGAAAATTGGTTTTTGTTTTACATGTAGTTGTGCGAAAGAGACCGTTCGTTCGCATTCAGTGAAATAGGCAGTAAGTGTTCATAAATTCCGTTAAGTAAATTAAATTTATTAATTTTAAAAATTAGTTAATACAGTTTTAAAAAAACTTTCCATTTGATTGTATAGTTTATGACACATGCTCCAAACTTACCCAAAATAATTAAATTACACGTTAACAACCAAAGATACCGTGGTTTAAGTGTTTATCCAAAAGCCGGCGTTTTTCGAGCAAAAATCGGCAAATACCACTTTGCTAATTTTAAGGCAAAGAATCGGCAAATATGGCAGGCCTGGTTTTGTGTTGTTTATGGTGTTAGTAGTGAAACTGTCAATGACTGGGTAATTAATTTTATATTTATTATGACAGCAACAGAAAATTTTATTTGTTTGAAAAACTCTACTAAAGCTTCATGAGCGTAACTTTGTTAGTGATCTTAAATTTTATTTCAGTAAAACGCATTAAAAAAAAAAAAAAAAAACTTTAGACTTGTTTTGGGAAAACATGAACAAATGGAAATTTCAATTACAGTTGAGTTGTTTTTTAGTTTTAGAAATAGTTAAAAATATGGACTTTCATTTAATACCACAGAGAAGAAGTGCTTTGTTATTTCCAAAATAATTGTTTTAAAAAAAAGGTTCTACTAATTTTATTTTTATTTTTTAATAATAATAATATTTTTTTCTTGGAAAATTTAACTTCTTTTTTTTATTTAATTTAAAACTAATTTGTCGGTATTTTACAAAGTCGTATAATATTTTAAAGTAATTGAATTTTAAAGCAAAGCAAAGATAGCAAAAAATATGACTTAATTAAAATTAAGCAACCAAAATTAGTTTACACTTAAAGTTTTGCTTAAAAAACGAAACCAAATTTTCTTTTTTTAAATTGTATGTTACTTCTTACATGTTCATTCCCTCCGTTAGCTTCTCGCTGTAAAATTTTAACGTAAGCAAAATGGCGAAAAAATATGGCTAATATGGCAATCCCGCAATGGTAGAGATGATACCGCAACAACGGAAAGATACCGCACAAGCGGAATGAATAATTGCAAATTTGGCTTCCGCACAAAAACTGCTTTCCGCAATCGCGGAACGGAATCAATAATACCACCCAATATGTATTAAAAAAAAAAAAAAGTTCAAGTTCTTAATACCAAAAGGCAAATCTAATGGAACTTGAGAAGCTTTTGGTTTTCCATCTTTACAGGTATGTGATTTTAAAGTCAATATCTGAATAAAAGGATTAATTTCTTGCCGTTCAAAATACAGGGGGTTTACTCTCTATTGCGATGCGAAAGAAAATGGTAGCAATCTAGTGTTTGGTACTCCTTAATGCATTTGCGCATTTGTTTTTCGCATCTTTTCATTTTTCTCTTCGAAAATCATCACTATTTATTTTAATAAAATTTTCCAAGTTCAAAAGAGGAAACTGTTTTATAAATCTTTTTTTAACGACCCTTTCGGTATTAAATCCTTTAATAAAAAAAAACCACATATAAATAAAAAGAAATATAGTTTTAAAATAAATTTATGCAAAGGATTATGGCGTTGCAAGATATTTAAGTTAACAGCACATTGTTACAGTAATCTTTGGCTTCTTTTAAGTTAGAAATGCCTTTAAAAAACTTAAAATTCCTTTAAGAACTATTTGTCACCTTTTACCAATTTTTACACAATTAGATTTGAATTTTAACCTTTCTAAACAAAATTTATTCATATCTCTGCTAGACATGCAATCTAATCTCTTTTCAATCTAAATTTGTTACATTGTTCTAAACATGAGTTTTTCATGTTTCCTTTCATTTTCTATATCTAGATCAACACCCATTTAGCAAGACCTAAAACAAATTAAAATAAAACTACAAAAACAAAAAAGAACGAACAATATTCTGTAAAATTGTTAAATATCATGCAAATAATTAATTTTAAATAAACAAACTCACACACACACACTCACGCTCTTAGACACCAGCAACTCAAATACATCAACACATCATTGTCATTCCCATGAAGAGTGTGCCTCCAATATGGAACAGACTCTTTTCAAAGCTCCTATAGAAAAAAATGCCTTTAGGTCGTTTATGAGTCTACATTTTCTTTGTTTGCCACAATAATGATGATGATAATGATGAGTTCGTTAGTTTTATCGGGTTTTATTGTTTTAGCAAATACTTGTAAAGTACATTAAATGGGTTTAAGGGTTAAAGTTTTTCGTGTCATTTTGGGTTAAAGTGTGTGTTTTTTTTATGTTTAAGAAATCGTTACTACTTAAAATGTTGGTAAAATGAGTTCTTCTAAGAGATAAAAGAAAAACTTAAGTCATAAATATTAATTAAAATTAGTTAATTGTAATTGTACCAAAGAGATTTGAATTAAAGGAGGAAAATATCTTTCGTATGAATCTACACGCAGAGAAAAAATATGGTGGATGTATGGTTTAAAAAAAATTAACATATTCAGGGGTGTTCTGGAAATCGAAAACGCGAAACGCAAGAATTTTGAAGTTCTTTTTAATACGCTTTTTATCCAATTTTTTATAATTTTCGTATAGAATTCTGTTTAATAGCGAAATATTTGTATTATATTGTATTTGTATTTCTTTTACTACAAAAATCTTATTAAAAAACGACTTTTAAATTCTTGCGTTTTCGATTTCCGGAACTCCTCTGATTGTTACGCTTTCACTTTTTAAAACGCGTTTCGGTTTATTCCCTTTAATCCTTTTAAAACCTATTACACACACTTATTCTATTTAACAAACTTTATTGAATTTAATTAAACCCAGGAAAAAATATTCTCCAAAAGGATCAGGTTTTATGTATGAACGCATACCTCAAATCAAGGGTGTGAAGTTAAATACGCCAGGTAAATACGTCCCACATTTATTTTAAATACGTTCCACACGCTGTTAAACGAATTGGTAAAGCAAACAACTTTTCTTTTGTTAAACAAAAAACAATATAATTATTAAAATTAAAAACAACAACATTTTTTCAATAAAAAACAAACTGAAATTTTTATTAACAAAATATTTTTTTTCATTAAAAAAGTAATTTTCATAGAAATTCACATTATAAAAGGGCCAAATATAGGTTGATCCAATCGGTATTTCGAGAAGACATGAATCGGGGAAGCGGAAGACTGAACGTAGTCTAGGGCTAGTAGATTCCAGGACTAAAAGTTCTACGTCCAGATTCAGCCTGATATCGGAGATATATAATTTTGAAAATTTGTGTTTTTCATTGACTTAGTATGAAAAATATGGTAATTTTCAAGTCCAAAAAATAGGTATTTCGAGAAGACATGAATCGGGGTAGCGGAAGACTGGAAGTAGCCATACTAAAGGATTTGCAGGAAAATAACATCGAATTGTTTTTGCATATTTATAGTCCTGGAATCTACTAGCCCTAAGCTACTTCCAGTCTTCCGCTACCCCGATTAAAAAATATTAGACATTTAATTTTACAAAAAATACATATTCGTGATAGGAAAAACAAAATAAGTATAAACTTATTCAAATTTAGTAATTATTAATTTGTACATGAATATAAAAACTATTAAATTAAATTAAATTTAATTAATTTTACTTAGTTTGGCCTACATCAAAACAACATGTAACCTCAAATGGGTTAAACCAATATTAGTGTTAAGCTTCGCGAAAAAAATCAAACAAAAGTCATCACATTAAAACAGCCCTTTTGAGCAAATATTCAAATTACTTTTTCAACATTTATTCATACCTTTTATACTAAATAAAGGAGAAAATCTGGTAAAAAAAATAGAAAATTTTTTGTGGTTTATCCAATCACTGTTGGAAAAACAACATGACACCAACGTTGCCACAAACCACAGAAACTAAATAAATTAATAAAAAGTTTAATTAGATTAAAGGGGTATTTCCTTGTTGAAAAGAGTTAAGAGATGTCAAAATGAAAATGAACTTAAATATTTTAAATGCGGGAGGATTATAAATGTCAAAATAAGTTTTTAGCTCTAATTTTTTTTTTTTTGCTTAAAAACTTTTTTTTAATCTTAAAACAAAATCCAAATTAAACATGTTTTTTTTTGTTTCTTTTCTAAACATATTTTTTACGTTTTTTCTGAAAAAAAAAAAAAATTACTTGTCTATTTGAAAAACAGTCTTCCTCACAAATTTACGATGGGTGGTAAAAAAAAATAAGTAGGAGTACCCAAATAAAAAATTTGGGGCATGTAAATATTTTTCTTTTTCTCTAAAAAAAAAAAAAAAAAAAAAAAAAAGGAAACATCAGAAGAATCTTATTTATAATGTAGTAGAAAAAGCACATGGATTTTAACTTAACGATGAAGAAAAATTGGGCTAAATACTACAGGAATTAATGCAAGTAATGTGTACTTTTTAGTACAACAAAAAAAGTTAAATTTTATCTTTTTTTGCAACAAAATGCTTAGTTTTTTTTAAATGAAATTTTAATGCTTAACGATTTCTAGCTTTAGACGAGACATTTTAAGCAAGACATTTTTTTATACGCCTTAAAGAATTTCATGCGATACAAGAAAAAATAGCGTAATATTATTGGGCTTTAATTGTAACTGATTTACACGTTAAACTTAATGATATAACGAATACCGATACCGATATATCGGCGTAACTTCGGATTTGCCGAGGTATCGGTATCGGCGCTATTTTACAACGATACTTTTTTTTATAGTTTTTTTGCACAAACAATTTAATTTATTTTGCTTATTTTTTGCATTACAGTTAAGAGCAATAGCTCAATCAAAAGCAGATCATTAAATCAAAGAGACTAACATATAGTTTATTTTAATTCCTAAGCTGGATTTTCATACCACTCTTTTCTATGTGCATGCAACTTTTTTTTTTTTTTGACATTATTTCAAGACACGCTAAAGGCATGCTTCAAGGCATGCTAAAGTAGAAAGTAATCCTTCTTCATGATTTCGATACGTATGGGCTAGGGATGCCAATCGGGACTGATTTCTGAAAATTCCGATCCCGAAATCCCGGGATTTTCGGGATTCGGGATCAATGTGTTTTTTTAAGATACGACTTTTTTTTAAATAAACAAGACTTTTTGAATATTTAAAAGATTTAATATACATAACATAAATTTAAAAAAAAGAAAACAACAAAACAAATGAACAAACTGATCAAATTCTGAAAAAAGCTTAAAAAAATATACGTGTCTCTTAGTTTTTATAGATCAATTCATTTCGGATTTTTGACAGCAATTCAATATTTAATGTGAATTAAGTTCTGACGACATTAATACACGGCAAAGTGTAGTCTCTCATCGAGATCGATAGCTGAGTTAAAAACTGTAGAACGACTTCAGTGCAGTGCACCTCCAGGGTGAGGGCGAGATTCATAATAAATAATTTAAGTACGTTTGAAATTTATTTTAAAACAAAATGTTTATACAAATGTTTCTTAAAACAGATTTCGAGTTTAAATAATTTTTTTATGAATACGTCAGATAGTGTTTATTTATAAAAAAAATTCTTTTATTTGCCGTATGTTTTTTAAGCAAATTTTTTATTATTATTGGACCGGAAGGAATATGAGTCGTTATATATTTCATAAATATAACGACTTAATTGTTATAATTATGCCAACTTTTATTCTTTAGTTTCTGAATAAAACTTTAATTGGATAGTGAATAATTTTTATTTTTTGCTTGATATATAACAATTATTTCTTGATTTCTATATTTTGCATAAAAATAATTATTTTTATTTTGGTATTATGTTTTAAGCCAAAGCTGAACAAAGCTAAACAAATACAAAAATCCAGAAATAGTCGTCATATATCAAGCAAAAAATTAAAATTTTAAATACTCGCAGTGTTCCAAAAACAAAAATTAACCTCAAAAATAAAAATTATTTGCAATAAAAAATAAACTTAAATATAATTTTTAAAAAATATTTTTGTATAGAGTATAAAAATTCAAAAAAAAACGAACATTTTTGTACCTAAAAGTTGATATGTTAAAAATCCCGGGACTCATAAAAATAAATCCCGGGATTCGGGATTTATCAATCGCGAAAAATCCCGGGATTTCGGTATTCGGGATTTCCCGTTTGGCATCCCTAGTATGGGCTTTCTAAGCATTTGCTGTGTAATTTGTCAATACAATTTTACACTACTACCTTTTTGGACATATGCATAAACGCATTGAACGATTGGTGTACACCTGCAGCTTTAGCCGTAAAATGTTCTCTTATTATTAAATCAGGTATGCCTTTGGGCGTTTTAAGATTTTTTTGCATTTTTTTTTAATGATTTTTGTGAAAATAAAATAAATTTTCTACAAATCGTGGGTAACTTCGAAGAGACCACAAAATCCAAAACAAAGCCACAATGTCTGACGCTATTCCGCTAGTAAACAGTCTTCGAACATTATTAGAAAATATGATATAGTTCAGAGTAATAACAGTTGTCGACCTACTTAAGTCAGCCGCCAATTTCAATGAGTAAAAGATTTAAGACACAAAGCCAAAAGATTAAAAATACGTCTTATTGAGCTACTTAACAGCACTCTGCATTCCAAAAGTGTCGAAGACACGGTCACCCCTACACATAGGAAAAGTTCTGGTAGGTCTACAAGAACTGAACTTTGGAGCGCTTTGGAATTCTCTGTCCATCCTACACTGTGGTTCAGCTAGAGATGAAGTCCAGAGATACCTTAGATCTTCTAATTTTTCTAGTTTTTTAATTCAATACATTTTTTATTTTTTCGCCGCTTGAAATATGGAATAAAAATTGTTATTTTACATAAATACAAAAAACTTTTGACGAAAAAACGTAACTTTTCCCGTGGTAACACTGCTCGGGACTTTGCAAAGTAATCGTCCAGACTTGCAATTTTTGTTGCAGCAATTCTTGAGTTTATTGGCAATTCTATTCAATTCTGTTTTGTTTTGTATTTCTCATACTTTTAAACTTGAAGATGGTTGTGCTTTTTTTGTATTTATAAATAAAATATAAAAAGCAGAAGAGGCAAGATAAGATGCAAATACAAAAATTGCCGAACTATAATTTCATAATCTAAACACTAATGCAAATTTTCAAGCAGAATTTTAAAAAGTTGCGGCACCAAAAATTGCAAGTCTGGACGATGAGAAAGTGAACTTCTTCTTTAAAAAGTAATTAAGTATTTCTTTTAAATATATTTTTGTAAAAATATAAGAAAAAAAAGAAAAAAGTATGATTTTGCAAAATGTTAAAACTGTAAATTTTGATAAAATGTTTCCTAGAAAAAACTAATCGAAGTCTGGGTTTACTCTATGACATTTTTTTATTCAGAAAGTCTGTGTTTATTGGTGGGAGGGGAAGAGAAAATGCTTTTATTTTCTCCCCTCGCACTAATAAACTCCGAATTTCTGAAAGAAAACTTTCATAGTATGAACCCAGACTAACTTAGTACACTGGTTAAATGCGACTTTATTGTGTAAAAATTAACATTTTTTAATATTATAATCTTTCTTTTTAAAAAAGTACAATATTTTCGCAAATCGTAGTTTTTTTGTCCTTTTTTAGAATCTGGGAATTTTAGTTCTCATGTTGAGTTTAATTTTTATTATAAATTTTTATATTAATTCGAATGTGTTTTCTAAGTCGAATAACAATTCAAAAAGTTTTTTTTTTTTTTTTTTTTGTAAAACATTTTGATTTTTGAGACATAAATTCATTTTCTAAAAAGGGTAGAAAAAAGTAAATTTTTTGACAAAAAGTACGCAAAACAGAAGTTAGGAAGAATATGTAAATCAATTATATCAATTTCGATCTACCAAGGTAATATGCCATTTGGTTTACAGATTGATGTTTGACTATTGACGTCATCCGTATTCAATGGCGGTGTGCGTAAAACGGCAAACCCCTGCGAAGAGATTGTGTGGTTACAATCGAAACTAGTCAGAGCATCCGTGTCCGTGAAAGCCTGGGTTCAATTCGCAGCGCAGTCAAGAATGAAAAATTATCAATAAAATTTTAATTTATTTCATGTTGTAAAATTCCTGTCTTCATAAAAATAGTTCAATGAAAATTAAATTCTAATTAAAAATATCGAAATTTGCATTAAAACCCATTAACAGTTCAATCAAATAACCACAATACTAATTCTTTACGAAAATAGTTCGAACCCTTTTAATAAAGGAACACGATATTTTATATCGTATTACATTACAACTTCATTATAAACAGCTTTTTGTAAAAAGTTAATTAAAAAACATCTTTTAAAACTATCCTGTACCTTTTTTTTTTTTTTTTTTGTTGCCCTGCTTGATTAATATCATTCTTCTTGAAATTACTTCTTTACGTTCAAAGTTTATTCAAAGTATAAAATTTTTACTTTTAATAAATTACAATTAATACCAATTAAATCGTTGCTTTAAAAAACTCGTGCTATTTGTTTAAAGATTAAAATCGTTTTTATTTAAAGAAGAAAAAGAACAAATACAACAAAAATCTCCAAAACAGTTCAATGAAACTCTCAAAGGCAATTTACACAGATTATAAATGAACACATCCAAATGTGCATTTAATTACAACAATATAAAAGCAATTGAATACTCTTTTTTTATTTCCTATAAAACTCACTATTAAAAGGAGAATAAATAAAAAAAGAGAATTAAAATCAATATGGTTTCTTTATGTTTTTGATGCTGTTGTTTTTATTGTTGCCATGTTAAAATACAGCAACAACAACAGTTATATCGTTATCATTATCAACATCTTTACATTTGCACATGCAGACACATAAGCACATACACATTTACGACATTATCGATTAGATTGTGTAGCAGCAGCAATTTATATATTGAAATCGTAACTAAAAGAGATCAACAATGTACATAAATAAAACAGTAAACAACAACTGCAACATAAACAACTGCAACATAAAGGCGAATACATAATATTCGTCTCAGTCAAGTCAAACAGTAGTCAATACAAGTCAAGTATACATTTTGTTTAATAGCATCTGTATGCCTGTGTCTCTGTTACTCCGCGTCCACACTTGCAACTACTGTTGCAACAAATCTTGAGTGTTTTGGTGAAATTGGGCACCACTTCACAGCTTCGAGTACTCTGCAATTCTTTTTTGTATTGTAATTTCCACTTATTAACTTGAAGTTAGCTGCAGGTGCCCGTTGATATCATGCGATTTTTGTCGGTGCAATTTTTCTCCTTTCTTCTTTAAATTTCCATTTGAGTTTATATTGTGCAAATTTTAATATATTTATACAAGTGTATTCACAGTTATATTTTGATATTTCCTTTTCTAGATACATACGCTAAAGCCTGCCATACACGACATGCTTTTTTACATCTGCCCTGTCAATTTACACGTAATTCAGCTTGTCTGTTAAAATTATTGTTTTACAGAAGGTTTGTTCAGTTTTAAACTTAAATTTTAATTGCTTTTGACATAGTCTGCTATTTTTACACATTTCGCTATTTTTTTGCAGATACAAAAGTCATTTTCAGTTTCAAAATGGTGTTCTGCCGCCGCAAAAATTTTTGTTTGCACCGTAAATGAGTTGAGCCATTCTTAAGATATTTTGTTTTAAATCAAAGATACCAAGTTACGATACAATAATGAGTTGTTATTTATTCATGTATGAACACATTTGTGGTTGGACGTATTAAAAAATATCAAATTTATTCGGCTAAAGCATTCGTCAACAGTGGGCCGCCGCTGTCTATTTCCTCACGGCATAAATTTCTGACAGCATATTTTTCCACAGTGCAAAAAGCTGATGTCAGATGGTTTGTCAGAAGGAACTAAGCGTGCAATTAAATGGAGATTTTGTTAGACGACTTTGAGTCTGGTTTGGCCAAGATAATGGCTATCCATACAACCATGAGGCGCGTTCGTTATTGTGAGAAAACTGGCAGGGATATTCACATTATTATTATCATTAGATCCCCGGAGACTGTTTTAATCACATTGAGAATTGTTCAAGAATGCCGGAGGTCTCTGGAGTAAGCAGGACATTCAAGCATACATGGAAACTGTATGGCTGGCTGGTTGGCTTATGCATGCACCACCTTGCACCGGAACGGCTCAACATATGATGTGCGTAGAGAGCTTGCAACTAATCGCACACAAATTTCATCTTTTTGTTAGTCAGAGATGCTTCGATGCTACTACTTTTGTGGATACCACAAAAATATAGCCCATTATAGATGAAAAAAGGGCACAGCGGGCATTGAAGCAGTACAGACCTTACCTCAGGAACCTTATTGCGGTTATAACTGTCTATTGGCCTGTTGCGAAACAGGCCCATAGTCTATGGCTGCCTTACAATGATCTGTGTAAAAGTAGTGATAACGAGGAACAAGAGGAATCAACGGAACATAATCTCTGTCATTGTCCGCAATTCGGAGACCTTAAGCATGTGACTTTACCATAACCATACAACAAGACGTAATCATAACCATACAAACCAATTAAATTTTGGTTTCCAGGGTCATCGTTACGGCTATGGCATTATGTTTATATCACGTCTAATTGGACCTTAAGACTCAGAACCCTTAGGCAAAAAACTTGCCTCTCTGACATTGATTTGAAAATAATTCACTCCTTCATTGAATCAACCGGCTGGCTGAGTGAAAATGTCGACAGCCAGGTAACATATTTAGGATGCCTGGCGCACAGTGAAATATGGTAACACATCGGAATCTAATTACTGATCCCACACGAGCTGTGTTTTATTGCGGCTGCCAATGAAACCTAACCTAGCCTTGCGTATGGCTTTAACTGAAGCAATGTTTTAAAAGCAACATACGATATGTATGTATTTTTGTGCGAAATTTTATATGTCACATGTAAATAACATGTCGTGTATGGCAGACATATACAAACTAATAATAAAAATTTTTTTCTTGTCAAATAAGTGAACAATAAGCGAACTAATAAACGAACAAGGTGAATGGAAACAGTACAGCTTAGTTTCTCTGTCTCCTCTCGACCACAAAGTAAAAATTGCAGCGACAAATATCGCACAATGTAAACGGCACAAGCAAGTGACTAGGGCAGAAACTCTCTCAAGGAGTTTTTTATTTTCAACGGGCACTTGGTGTATTTGTCATTTTATATATTTACAATATAATAAGAAAATGAAAAAGGGCTAAAATTTGCAAAATTAAGTTCAATTTCAAAGCAGAAATGATTAAAATTCAAAATTGGAAGTCTAGACGAGGACTTATGTAAAAGTGCATTGCATTATACTTGTTTGTTTTTTGTGTTGCATTTTTCCAATAAACTTCTGTTTAAGACGAAAACTGGGGGTCACCACCATGCGTTCAAACATTCTTCCGTTTTATGCTTCTTTTAAAAAAAATTTGAATCAGTGTAACTGCCAGATCAGCTGTTTTTGATAGCCATGGACAAATTAAAATTTATTTTCAATACTTTCGATAAATAATTTGTGTGGTGGATTTCTTTTTACCAAAATTGTTTTTATTTGATAAAAATATTAACACAACAGTTGATCAAAACAAAAAATTTGAGGTATAAAACACGTTGCATGTAACTTGAATTTACAAACGTATAAAATGCACAGAAAGTATTAAACGCTTTGACGCGTGGTATGGACAATCAGCTGAAGTATTTTGTTTTAATTCGTTTGTGTGCAGTTGTTGCTGTTGTTGCAGGGTGTATAACTGTCTACAGCTGTTTTTGAATGTGACTGTATCGGAAGACTTTTAAAGTTTATTCTCTTTTTTGTTGTTGTTGTATGTACAAAAAGATTTTGCTTTGTTCAAGGCGAATTCAACTACAGGTGGTGTCGAAACGCCATCTGATTTTGACAGTTCGAGCTACTTTGTTTTGATTTGTTAGTGTTTTGTTAGGAATGGTTCAAATTTTGGACAGTAAACACTAACAATGCAATGCAAAAAACCCTGTGTTGTTTCTGTTGTTTTTGGATTGTTGTAGCTCCGACACCACCTGTAGTTGAATTCGCCTTGGCTTTGTTTTATTATTTATATATTTTTTATACTGTATTTTGTCTGTTGTTTTTTGTGAAGATGTCAGAGTTGATTACAAGAAGTAGCAATTCGTAGGCATTTATTGTACCACAAACGTACGTTTAATTTTACAATTAAGCCTCTTGTTAAATATCAATTCTGACAACAATTCATGCAAACAATTTCGACATTTGCTCGCCTCGACAATGCAAACAGTGGAACCTGGACAATAACAAATTTCTTCTAGTTAAAATAACAACAAAATATATTGGATTTTCTAAAACGGCAAACATTTTAACCTGCAAAATAATTGTTTTCTTATGATATTGCTTAGTTCTTTCTATGCAGGTTTTACTGTTTGCAAGAGGATCTTTGCAAATTATGCATCAGCTCTATAATAATCTCTTGAAGAACCGACAATTTGAAACACATTCGCTTGCTAAAATTCTTTTCGTTGTACTCCTCATTTCTTACAGTTTTAATGACCAGTTTCATTTTTGTTTTTCTATTCCTGGTGTTGCAGTCTTATTCCAACAATTATTATTTTAAATAATTTTTATCATGACAGCAGCGTGCTGGTTTTTTATGTCAGTTGAAAGAAAAATACACTTATTCGCATAATTTTAAAAATGTGCTCGGCATTAAATAAATTGCATTAGAAAAATATAAAAAGCTTTTAAGATGGTGGAAATTCACTTGATTTGTTTGCTACGAGTATATAATTGTAGGCCATTAACTTAAATATAGATTTCTACACTTTAAGAGAAGTCTTCTTTTATTTAGTTAAGAAAATTGTAAAAAAAAAATAATAAAATATACAAACAAATTTTAAAGTTTAAAAGTTCTCGTTAAAAAAATGGCAGCGCTGAAGCTTCCAAAAGTCTCGATGCTTATTTACGCAGCAACATTAAAAAAAAAAAATACAAAATCGTTGACACGATAGTAATATAAAACTTTATTTAAGTTGTTAAGGTGGCAATCCTTTTTTTTAAAGAATGTGTCAATTTTAAAAATTTATTTAGCAAGTTTTTTACCCTAAGTTTCCATAAAATTACAATATATTATTTAAAAATTGTTTTCGTTAAAATTGAAATATTTAATACTGTATTTAAAACTTTTGTAAAATATGGCAACTCTTTAAATTTCTTATGCCAGAGTTGTTACAGCATTTAATTGTTACAAGTTAAATCTGTTAAATTTGCATTAAATATTCATAACGGATGCTTAAAAATAATAAAATTTGAAATAGGTGGCATCACTAAAATATTTTTTAAACTTTTTTTTTGGATTTTATTAACAAATTCCACATTGAAAGAGTTATTAATTTTAATTGTTAAACAAATGGACCTTAAATATTCTTCTTTACTCAATATAAATACAAACCAAGTGGCAACTATGAAAATGTTCTTTTTAAGATTTTTTAAAAATGTTTACGAAATTCGTTTTACCAAAAAAAAAAAAAAACAAAAACAAAAAAAAATTATGAAATATAAAAAAGGTGGCAACTGCAAAAATTCGCAAATCTAAAAAAAAATTTACTGCAGATTTTACTTTAATTATTTTTTTAGCTTTAACATTTCTAACAATAATGATTAATAATTAAATAAACATAAATATTTAAGTACCATTTAAGTCGCAACCCTAAACCGATTTTGTGCCGTTTTTGGAATATCGTTTGTTATAGCTTTATTTAAAGAAATTTAAATTGGCCAATAACATGTATGCAAAAATTTTACATAAAATTTTAAATGAAAACAAAATATTTAGCAACGCTGACAATATATTTTTAAACTTTTTAATTAGGTTCACATTTTTTTTTTTTTTACAACAAAGAATTTTTTTTTACAAATATAACGAAGAAAAGAAAATTTTTTAATTAACTAAAAAATGTGGCAACTCCGAAAAGCAGCTTAACCAATAAAAAGAATTTGCTGCCATTTTTACTTTAATTTTTGTTTCAACCATAAAATTTGTAAGAAAAATGATTAATAATTAAAGAACAGAAATATTTTAATATCATACAAGTGGCAACCCTTAACAATTACTTCGTCCTTTTCTTAAATATCGTTGGTTATATCTTTATCTGAAGAAATGTAAACTGGCCTAATCAATAAATTAAGGAATACTGTGTTATGCTAAAATTTTACTTAAAATTTGAAATTTAATCAAAATATGTGGCAACCCAAAAATTTGTTTTTGTTTTAAATGTAAGTTAAACGAGTCACCTTTGCGCTCGCGTTCTACAAACAGGCACTAAGTTTGCCAAAATGTTCTTTACAAAAGAGTACGTAGGAATATTTTACAAATACAGCAAAGAAAAAAAAAGTATTTTTAAACTGATTAATAAAATGAATGAATGGAGTTGCCACGTTCTAAAAATATAAAAAATATTGGTATACTCTTCAATCAAATTGGATTTGTTCTAGACATCATGTGTAAAAGTAAAATTTGTGTAAAGGTTCAGTTTTCTTAAATATTGATTTTAAATAGGTGGCAACTCCATTCGAAATTTAAAATAAATTGATAAAAAGATTTTATATATTGTGCTTAATTTTTATAATTGATAAAAATACTGAAATTTATTGTTGGAGGATAAGCTGTTCCTATGCGCATTTAACTGGTTGCTTAGGCCAGATCATCAGGAAACGTTCTCCTAAATAATTTTAGAAAAGCCAAAGCTATCAGCAAACAAGACTACAGAGGGAATAAGAATTACCTACACTTAAAAAGTTTTATTTTCCTCGAAGCTTAAACAAAATACCAACAATAAAGCAGTGAGTTTATCTTTTCTTACATTCTCCACTACAATTAGTTGGAATTCTCCCAACATTAATTGTAGTTGTAAGTGGGTTAAGAAAAAACAAAATTAAAAACAAAAACAAATTGCTTTATTGTTTTTGCAAGGAAATCAAAATAAAGCAATTTTCCAGGTCAGTTTTTTATGCACGTGCACTTGCAAATTTATTATCAAAAAAGTTTTTTTTGTGAATACATCATTTTTCATTAAAATATTTTGTTTGTTGTGCTTAATTCCCTATTTTTATAATTGATAAATATACTGAAACTAGATGACCCGTGCGAATATTTCGCACCGTTTGTTGTCATTTTTGTAACATTTTACATACATTTTATACATTTTGTTAAAAGTATAAAAATATTAGAAATTATAATATATATCATACATATTTACATACATACATACATATGTTTAAATGCTTTTATAATACTTCTTTGAATACAATGTTAGAGGTAATGACATGATCATCGTTAACTTTTTGCCGTACGAATCCTTAATACAAACAAAAATATCTTTAAACGTACGCAATTATATATAACTGACTTAGTAATTAACGGCATTATAGTAAATAGCGGTATTGCCAGAATGGATTTTAATACATACTATATTATGTAGAACTGCATTACTATTAAGCGACCCTGTATTATCACACTTGAACAAAAACATATAATCATAATGACAACAGTATTATCATGCAGTTCTATATAAAATATAATTTTTATCAATGAAAACGTTAATTTTTCAATTTCTAATTATTTTTCGTCATTAGTGTTAGAAATAAGCTTTAAAATGAGATATCATTCATTAAATTTGATGCGGTGGTATGGGAGATATTTGCAACCGACAAAAAAAAGTGCTTTAGAAATAATGTATATGATTTATTGTTGGAGGATAAGCTGTTCCTATGCGCATTTCACTGGCTGCTTAGGCCAGATCATTAGGAAACGCTTTTCCCAAAAAATTTTAGAAAAGCCAAAGGTATCAGTAAATAAGACTGCAGAGAGAATAAGAATTACAAACACTCAAATAGCCTTATTTGGAACGATATCAAAGCTGAAACAAAAAAACCAACCATAAAACAGTGAGATTGTCTTTTCTTACATTCTCCACTATAATTAGTTAGAATTCTCCCAACGTTAGTTGTAGTTGCAAGCAGCGTTACAGTTGCATATTTTCAAAATGTACCAAAAAAAGGGGATATCTACAAAAACAGCGGCACCAAAAAGGGGATATCAAAATAGTAAGGGGCGCCTCTTTTAAAATCAAAATAACTACGTCAAATTACGTGTTTCCACGTATTTTTATTAATTTATTTAAAATTTCAGATAACAAACAAATAAGAAAACATTATATATTAACACTGATCGGCAAATATTGGATTTAAATTAAATTAGCGTGCCGAATCCAAATCTATTTACAGATTGGTTCAATCACGTCTAGCTTTTTTTATGGCCTTAACCAATATTTCGCCCGAAATCAGGCGGTTATGCTAATACATTTTATCATAACGTGAGCAAGATTTGTCCAATTTTGATCAAAATACTTACAGATGATTAGGAATAAAATTTCCTTTGAGTCATCCAAATTTTTTATATGTTCAACCATTTCGGAGTTATTCAGAAACTACGGGCGATAAATTTTTTGCAAAATTAGTACCATTTTTCATACAAAAATTATACGGTCAAAAATTTTACAATTTTATCATTAATCTGAAAGCCAGGTATATTACGAATTACGACATATATCATGAAAGTCCTAAGACAAATAAGGCGATTATGCTAATACATTTCACCTTGACTTGCGAACGATTGGTCAGATTTGGATACAATTAACAGCGAATGATATATATACCCTTTAAGCCACTTTACATTAGTTGATATTGTTTTTGATTTCAAAAACTAATTCAAAAAAAGTTATAAGAAAAAAAATTTTAAATTTTTATAATCCATCGAATAAAACTTATTGAAATCTTTATTTATAATACGTATACACAGAAATAAGTGTATTATCAATTAAACAAAAAATGGTTTAAAAAGTATTTAAATTTAACTAATGTGATAATTGAATCAATTTTTTTTTTGTTGAAAGAAAATTAAAAATTTAATTTTGATTTAATTAACATTTTAGTTGTTTTGAAATCAATTTTCAATTAAAATCATACATATTATTTCTAAAGCACTTTTTTTGTCGGATGCAAATATCTCCCATACCACCGCATCAAATTTAATGAATGATATCTCATTTTAAATCTTATTTCTAACACTAATGACGAAAAATAATTAGAAATTGAAAAATTAATATTTTCATTGATAAAAATTATATTTTATATAGAACTGCATGATAATACTGTTGTTATTATGATTATATGTTTTTGTTCAAGTGTGGTAATACAGGGTCTCTTAATAATAATGCAGTTCTAATAGAACTGCATGATAATACTGTTATCATTATGATTATAAGTTTTTGTTAAAGTGTGGTAATACAGGGTCGCTAAATAGTAATGCAGTTCTACATAATATAGTATGTATTAAAATCCATTCTGGCAATACCGCAATTTACTATAATGCCGTTAATTACTAAGTCAGTTATATATTATTGCGTACGTTTAAAGATATTTTTGTTTGTATTAAGAATTCGTACGGGCAAAAAGTTAACGATGATCATGTCATTACCTCTAACATTGTATTCAAAGAAGTATTATAAAAGCATTTAAGCATATGTATGTATGTATGTAAATATGTATGATATATATTATGATTTCTAATATTTTTATACTTTTAACAAAATGTATTGAAGTTACTAAAATTTCCATTAATTATTTTCATTTTATGTTACAAAAATGACAACTAACGTTGCGAAATATTCGCACGGGTCATCTAGTTTTAATTAAATAACAAAAAATCTTAATTGACTTTTTTCGTTTAAAATAAAATAATTTAAACATGTAGAATTGTTGTTGGGAATTGTCAATAGTTATTTAAATAAATTAACACATTGTTTGAAACGGCAAAGTTTTTGATCACTTTTTTAATTAAAAATATTTTTTCAAAATTTTAAAATTTTTAGTAATCAATATAATCATTTTGGTAAAGTCAACAACTTGTTTGTTTGATATTATGAATTTGGTATACATTTGGTGATTGGAAAAAATTTAATAATTTTTTCTATGTACATAAATTCCATGGAAGTACTTTCATGTGTAAAATCAGTGTTATAAAAAATAAAATGTTGCGATTTTGGTCCAATTTTTCTTAAGTTATAGTCCAGACTTGCTATTTTTGCTGCTGAAACTTTTAAAAATTCTGCTTTGAAATTGCATTAGTGTTCAGATTATGAAATTATAGTTTTGCAATTTTTTTTGTTATCTTGTCTTTCCTTTTAACCCTTTTATATTTTATATATAAATGCAAATACATCTACAGTTAATTTCAAGTCAAAAAGTGTGAGAATAAAAAAATAAA
Organism: Pollenia amentaria; assembly: GCA_943735925.1. Lineage (NCBI taxonomy): Eukaryota > Metazoa > Arthropoda > Insecta > Diptera > Polleniidae > Pollenia > Pollenia amentaria. The sequence continues at coordinate 199,836,260 of OX031009.1, read as the reverse complement.
AAACGGAACTGCAGAGTACATTAACCTGAGTACCTCAACCCAATTTGTTCACTCCTCACACCAATAAACTCAAGAATTGCTGCAACAAAAAGCAATTCTGGACGATGACTAACAAAATCAAAAGAAAATTAAATTTGGCAATTTTCGGTGTATAAATTTCTCGACTAGGGTGGAAAAATCTGACAACCCTGATTCAAACCGACATAAGTTTAAAGTGTGTATGGAATACCACCATGGCATACCTATTCTATACATCATGGTTTAAGTATTTATTTCATCATGGTATACGCATTAAAATAAGCAAAGCGAGTTCACTAAGTGAGATCAGATCTAAAAGAACGCTGCTTTTGTGGTCCGATTGCAAAAAATATTGCTAGTAAATAAAGATGTGTGTTTACATGAAAACACATTAGTTTGTATAGAAACTTTGACAACCCAATCACCGAAAAACTCCAGTTGTTGACTAGACCCCACCTTCTAGTGAATTCTCCTTTAACCCAAGTGTGTAAATATTAATTATTCGCAGGATATACATAAGCTTACCATGCTTAACAATAAAAAAAATTTTCGCTTTCTTATATATATGTATACAAAAACAGTACATTAAAGTTGGGAGTTTTAGCAAAGTAGAGTTTAACAAAAAAGTATCTCTTCATTAGGTAAAAAGTATCAAAAAAATGGCAATAATAACAAAAAGTGTCACTTTTTTGTACATTTTGTAAAAGTAGCAAAATAGTATCCCAGCAGTCGAAAAAGTGGCAAATTGCTACTTTAGTAGCACCAACGGTAACGCTGGTTTTAAGTGGATAAAAAAAAATTAAACACAAAAACAAATTGCTTATATTGTTTTCGCAAGAAATCAAAATAAAAACAATTTGCATGTTCAGTTTTTTATGCACGTGCCCCTGCAAAATTTTATTATCAAAAAAGTTGTTATTGAAAATACATTATTTTTTTCATTTAATTTTGCTAGGCAAAAGAAATCCCACAAGTTTTTGTAAAAGTTCTATATTAAAATAAAACATGATTTCTTCTCTACGCAATTCCGTTCGTTCATTTAACAAATTTTCGTACAGTTAATTAATTCTTCCAAATAAACTGATTTTTAGCATCTAAACTTTCATACCATCATTTCGTGCCATCGTTACGTTTTCTTTTTTAATTTTTAAATACAAAAATTTTAAACACAAAATAAAAATAATTGTGTCTCCAAAACTGAATTAAATTTATTAATTGTTTTTCTTTTCTCTTGAGCTTCTGGGAAAATAAATTTTCATTAGCTGTTATTTCTATTAGCAGTTAAGTAAAAGACGTTTTTCTAGAAATCAACAGAAATTTATTGTTCCAAACCGCTAAATTGCCACAACATTCACGTGACACTTTCGCATAAATTCCCAATTAACTGAAGAAAAAACGTCAAGCGTTCTCGCATGCAATCACATCCCAGTGGAGCGAGACAAATGTTAAAGCACGTAAAATGCTCTTTATTGCTGTTGTCGTTGTTGTAAGCCTTCGGTAACGCTAATCAGGGAGCTGTTGGGGGAAAGGGGGAACAAAAAATACTTTTAACAAACTTGAAATTGACTGCAGAAAATTTTCTTTTAGTAAAATTGTTGAAAAAAAGATTATAAACTTTTAGTTAACAAACGTTAGCCACAATGGAAAAAATTCAAGAAAATCTTATCAAAATTTTTGCTATTCTATAAGAAAATATTTTTGAATTAATGACACAGCTAAAGTTAATTATGCTTTCGAAAAGATCTTTGAATTACTTTTTTCTATTTGTTTTATTAGCTTTTGTTTAAACCCATTGTGCACACATGACAATTTAAAATGCTAGCATTTCATAGCTGCCTTTATGCCAACCCCTTCCTGCTCAATTTAAGCAGTTGCGAACGTCACCATAAATTTTCATATAAAATAATGTTTATTTGTTTTGAGTTTTTCTTTTGTTTTTTTTTAACGGGGGTTAGTTAAAATTTTTTTGGAAAAATTACAAAACAATTTTTTTTTGCATAAACTAATAGAAAATAATTTACATTTAAAGAAAATATTATGTATGATTTCTTTATTAAAATATCATGAAATTTTAAATAAAATAATGGAATTTTGTTTAGATATTTCCGAATTGATTCATTTCTAACAAAATCTTTGGCCTATAAAAACTAAATCCCCGAAACGAAAATGAACTATGTCGCTTACATTTAAGCACTAGTTCGTTAGTTCAATGTTGAAAAGTGAATTAAATCCCAAACGACGTGAAATAAGTCCACAAATGCATTCTAAACGTTTCTAAAAATAAAATAATTTCCCATTTTTTGCTTACAGAGAAAAAAGGGTTTTATCAATTAAAAAAATTGTTTGAAAAGTATTTAAATTTAATTAATGTGATAATTGAATCAATTATTTTTTTAGTTGATAGAAAATTAAAAATTTAATTTTGATTTAATAAACATTTTAGTTGTTTTGAAATAAATTTTCTATTAAAATTTTAATTAAATAACAAAAAATCTTAATTGATTTTTTCGTTTAACATAAAATAATTTAAACTTGTAGAATTGTGGTTGGGCATGGTCAATATTTATTTAAATAAATTAACAAATTGCTTGAAATTGCAAAGTTTTTTAATTTTTTTTTTAATAAATATTAAAAATATTATTTATTGAAAAAAAAAAATATTTACAATTTTACAATTTTTATTAATCAATAAAATCATTTTGGTAATAGGTGCAAAATCAAAAAATTGTTTGCTTGATATTATGAATTTGGTTAAAATTTGGTGATTGGAGAAATTGAGTAATTTTTTCTGTGAATTATTCGACAATATTTTATTCACAGCAACTTTGGTTAGCGAAGCCGTTGTTTGTTTTATCGTAGAGGAGAGAATCTTTGCGCCCGGTGAAACTGTAGTTATTTATTTGGTTTCGGGCATATGACACCGATCCTTAAAAATTTACATATATCAATGTTTGAAATATTAAATGCAATTTGAATGATATAGTATATAAAGCCCTAAAATATTAATTATGATTAACTTATTAATATAACTGAAAAATGAACAATAAAAAAGTATTAATTTCAGTAAGTTTAACAAACCCTATTTAAATTGGATTTAATTTAATTTAAAAAGAAAAGTGATCCCCCCAAAATAATTTAGGGATTTCATTTATTCCTAGCAATTGGAGACTTATTTCTTTATGAACACACACCCCAATTTTTAAAATGAATTAAGCCCCCAAAAAAGAATTAACCCCCCAGTGCATATTACTACCCCCATCGAAATAAAATTAGTTACATTTTTTTAAACTGATCCCGTGTATTGATAACAAAGGATTTTGGACTGAATTTAAATGCTTTTACAGTAACCGATCTACAGATATACAGAAATTATACAGAAAAATATACAGAACCTACCTTTTGAAAGATGTTGTGTATTATTATTTAAGCTATTTTTACAAAATTGGAATACTTTCACTGTTACAGTACTCCAAATCCGTGTATGAGAGGTGCCACGCCCGCTTGTCGTGTATTTGTAACCAAATTATTTGTTTTATATTCGAAAACTCTTACTGTAACCGTCCACCAGATATAAGGTTATTCATGTTTTCATTATATGGTTGGTGCCACGCTTACTTGAAAGTTAAAAAAATATTAATAGCCTCTGTTAATCGCCGGGTAATAAGGAAATTACTGTGAAAATTTCGGGAAAATCGGCTCACTAGCTTAGAAGTCTGTAGAGAACAAACAAACATACGCTTTTTCATTTATACATTTGGGGGATTCACAAGGTGTGCTATCATGTCATATCGTCATAATGTTCTAAATAATATATTACAATTGTTTAAAAAAAATATTGTTGGGTTTCAAACGAAATAAAAATTTTAAAGCTGTGATCATTGATTCGTCATAACTGTACATTAGAAATGTGAATTACAAGCGGTTGCCCACAGCAGTTGTATGGATACACGGGGGTAAAAGATGGCTGTAGAGAGAATACTGGATGGTACTTACTGTGGGGGCTGGTATATAGTTGAGTGGGGGCTGGTATCAGGTGGCTGGTAATTCCACGGCTGAGATATAAGCTGCTCGCTTGCACTATTTGGCGTATATTTTCTTGCAAGATTATTTTTCCGCTCGACCAATTAAGTATTTTGGCTGTTGCCTTTTTTCCTTGTATTTTAAATTTCTATATAAAATCTCTCACAAATCAAATTCAGTTTTATATTATTTTATTCAGTTAATGGGTTTTTTTTTATTACAATAAATAAATTTATTTTGTAATTTTTATGAATAAGAATCTAATTCCTTGCAAAAACAACTAAGAATAACACCACCAAATCAATTCACGTTGAAAGAACTCCACTGACTGTCTTACAATAAAAAGTATTCAACTGCCTGCTGATGTTAAAAGGAAAAAAAAAACGACGAGTAAATATACTCGCTATTGCGATCTGTGTAGGGTTTTCATGCCCTGCAAAACATGTAGGGTTTTCTTGCCTAAACAGCAGTCATATATATTTCTTGTTATTATTTTAAGACATATGACTTTACAACTTTATGACTACCTTGTGAATCACCTAATTTTATTTTTATTGCGAAAAGTGTAGTTTACCATAAGAGTGGGTCCTACAAGCTTGAGGATTTTTGTCTTCAGATAGGAAGTACTTAATATTTTCGTTCTGTGGGGGGTATTGATTGCTCCTTCTTCGTCTACCCCGCCCATATTTATTTTTAAATTTATAGTTTACCATAATAGTGGCTTTTTACCACGTTTGAATACTCTCGCTGTTATGTTTTTCAGTTAAGCAATATTTAATATATGCTTCATATGGGCTGCATTGCTCCCCCTGCGCCTACTGCCTTTATTTATATATTAAAAGGTGTAGTTTTCCATAAGAGTGACTCCGACCAAGTTTGAACATTCTCATTATAACAATATTTAAGATACTTAATATTGGCATCCTCTTGAGGGTACCACTTCCCCTGCCCCTATCGAAAAAATAACTAGACTATTTTATTTTCGGGCCTCACGTGATGTTACTGTATTTCAGGAAAATCGGTTCAGTTGTTTAGGAGTCTGTAAGCCAGCAGACAAACAGACAATTAGACAAACATTTTTAATTTTTAATAAAATAACATAGATAGATTTTGGGGACTTAGTTCATTTTCATTGTGGACTTAGTTCGTACAGCCAGTTTTGGCTATATTAGCCAAACCTATTGATTTTAAAATTTTTTTTTCTGTTAGGACCGATAAAACTTGACATTCTGAAAAAAAATTACAAACAATTTAATATTATTTAAAAAAAAAATTTATTTTCGAAAACTCGATACATGTCATTAAGATTTGAAAACAAATTCTGGCATATGGACACCGCAGCTGGTCTTGACGAAGCGCATTCTGGTCGTCCAATTTTGGGCCACTTTCACGAGCATTGCTGGCCGTATGTGACGAATTATACGAACAAAGCTGGCTGGTGATATAGCGTCATCCTTTTTAAACCGCATCTCGTCCGAATCAATCTCATTCATATCTTCAAACAAAAAATTATTGATGAATGTGAGCTCCAGCTTCATGTTTGAAGAAATAAGGCCCGAAGATGCCACCAGCGTAGGGAGGGAGGTCGATTATTCGACTTTTTCAAAAACCTGTTTTCGAATATTCCGAATAGTTGCTATGCTAAAAAACCGGGTTTCGGTTAAGCATTTTAAAATAAACGGTTAAACGGTTTTAGTTCGAATACATAAAAACACAAAAATCAAATGAATTTTTGTAATAAAACGTTAATTTGCATAAACGCAAAATAATTCACAAAGATAAGGAACCAACAAATTACATAGATATGCCTTAAGGTACGAGTATGTTCAGACCTGATGAATATTTGACGATAAAATCCAAGAAAAGTGTGACCAGTAAATTGATCAAAGTTTAGCTTTATTTTTTACAATTTCTATTTATTTATTAAACTTTATTTGTATGAAGATAATTGAAGATATAATATATCGTTACCTTAATATAAAAAGGCCCCAACTCATTATTTTTGGAAATCCGTTTTTTTATTGATTATTGTAGAATGGTTGCTAATACACATTCTATTAAAATTTCAAGCAAATTAGATTAAAAATAAAGAAGTTATAAGCAGAATACAAAAAGCCCTAACTCATACACACAATTTTTCTAAAGAAAAAAAGGCCTAACTCATACACACAATTTTTCGAAAGAAATACATATTATGTATTTCAATCTGAATTCCTCGTTTAATTTTAATAAAGATGTTTTTTGACAATGGTTGTGTAGCTATATTATTTCAGCTTTTATTAAGTTTTTTCCTTCTCCTGTAAAAAGTGTTTTTGATGAGTTGGGGCCTTTTTATATTAAGGTAACGATATGTATTGTTCTTTAGAAACGTTTTGCAAAATCAAATAAAGAATTATAGGAATTTAATAAATTTACTATTTCAGATATTTTCCCAAATTTATTTTTAATGAGTTTTAATTTGTTGGTGGTTGAGCATGTCTATATGAATACGTAGATTTCAACCATATTTTTGAAAAGCTGCAAACAAAACCTCTTAGCCAAGATTATATATTTTAAATCGTTCTGTTTCAGCATTATAGAAACGAATAGTAATATGAACATGATTTTTGTATGAAGTATTTGTCATTTTATCGACCACAATTTCAAACCTTCCATGACATTGTTTGATTTCTTCAATTGAGTTTTTTAGTTTTTGGTGTTTTAATAAATAAACCTTATGAATTTTTTCATATCATTGATTCCGCCGGAATGTCTACAACATTTAAAGCATGAAGAAATGCTAGAACTGCTTAAGAGTTTTTAGTGCCTTAACGGGTATTCCGTCCTCGGCAACATAACGGGCTAATATTTCACCCAATTATACATTTTTGGCTGCGTATTTTAGTAAAGTATTATTGAGAACTACATCGAACGGAGTTAAATTTTATTTGGAGTACATTAATGTCAAGCATGGGGACTAATTAAAGGTGATTACTAAGTCGTATGGTGGAAGAAGCTTTAAAACTTATTATTTTTGGCACTTCAGGCTCCTAATTTTGTCTCTTTTTATCCCGTTCGAAATATCTCCAGAGATAATATCTACATATATAAAAATATATTTAATATTTAGAATACTCTTGAATAAATTACTATTTACTTTTTAACTAAACACTTTTTTGTAGTATTTTAAACTGTTTTTGGTATTTTTTTTTTACCAGAACAGACACTTTTATTTCAATTGTTCATAATGTTTTTTGACTTTTGTTACATTTTGTTTTGACATTCTCCATAAAAAGCGTAAATTTGCCCAATATTCAATTAGAAAAATATTTAAATTACGGGTACATTTACAACAAGATTAAGGAACACGTATAAAAATTACACATTATTAAAATAACCGGCTCATTATACCAAAATAGCCGGCTTATTCGGTAACGGGTTAACAGCGGTCGAATAATAACCGTTCCACCTCCCTAGTATATACCGCTCCAAACGGTGCATTTTTGAGGTAATATGTAGTCTGTTCGGTCTCTCTTATAGATTGGCCTCGCTCAATATACGGCATTTTTGCTTATTAACAAACCCGTTAATCCAAAAATAAGCCTAATCGCCAAACATAATCTTGCAAAAAAAAAAAAAAAATCGATGGCTTATTTTCAAATAACATAAATTTGGATAATTTTTTAGCGATTTTGATGCTTGAATTCAGGGCTGTGGAGGAGTTAAAGAATCGGAGTTGAGGTTTTTGTACCGGAGTCCGAGTCGAAGTACCCACAAAAACTCGCGACTCCGAGTCCAAAATTTTCGGCATAACAAATTTGAAATTTTTTTTTTAAATTTTCCAAAAAAAAAATTCTTAGAAATTGGCAATGCAATATTTAAAATGTCGATTCGAAATTTTATGGAATAATTTTCTTGCTATAATTTAACCATGTAAAAGGCACTGCATTAAAAGAAAGAGTTTAAAGTCTAATAAGGACCAGTCTCATATATATTTAGCATAAATATAAGAGTAGGAGTTGGAATTGGAATTGGAGTCGGAGTCGGACTTAACAAATTTAAGCGGTTGGAGTCGGAGTTAGAACTAGTTTTTGACGACTCCACAGCCCTCCTTGAATCTATTTAAAAGTTTCATAGCAACATATGAAATAAAACATTTTTTTCACAATAAAAACGAGAATCCGAAAATAATTATTTCGGAAAAAATAAAGATATGAAAACTAAAATGAAAAGTTTTTTTTTTCACTTCAATTTTGCCCGATATTAAATTAGAAAAATATTTAAATTACGGGTAAATTTACAACAAGAGTAAGAAAAACGTATAAAAATTACACATTATTAAAATAACCGGTTTATTATACCAAAATAACCGATTTATTCGATATTGGGCAAAATTAAAATAACCGGTTAAAAACGGTCGAATAATAACCGTTCGATCTATCTAGTATAAATCGTATGGGGCTTCAAAAGCAGTCTTAAGTTAATTTTTCCCCGATTTTGGTGAATTTATTGGTTTTAAGGGATTTTTCGGTTTTGCTGCGTTTTCCCGATTTTTTTTTTTTTTTGCTATTAAAATGTTGACACATTTCAAATGTTTTAAGCGACTTCTTCCAATTTATCTAGTCTGGGGGGCTAATGCTGACAGTTGTGATCGAGTACTCTTTCCATTCGAAAGCAATTTTATATCAAATTCTTTCAGTCGATACTGAACGCATTGAAATTCTTTTTTCATGCTGTGAAAACACAAATAAATACTTTACAAAACTGAAATACTAAGTTCACTTCGTTCAGTATCGAATGAAAGAATTAGAAATAAAATTGCTTTCGAATCGAAAAAGTATTCCATCACGAATGACAGAATCAGCCCCCTGTTTTAAACTTTAATAGCCACCCTCGTATGTTGAATGTCGTAAAATTGTGCATTTAATGAGTTTTTCTTAAGCATTTGTTTGTTTTATTTTGCTTTTCTTCTTCTTACGTTTTTTTTCTCGCATGATCTCGTACAACAAATACCGCAAAATTTGTTAAAACTACCTTGATTACAGCAGTCTTGAGATGTTGTGAAAGAAAATCTGTAATTAGTAAAACATAAACAAACGTACGAGTATATAAAGTGTATAAAGAGAATCAATCTAAATTGCATGTCTCATAATGTAAATTCGTTAGCGTTTTAAAGCGCAGTTAGATCTGAAGGTAAAGTATAAAATTAGTCGATGGAAAATGTGGGCTATAGGAAAAATTTGAAAGAATATAATTTGCTTTAAATATTACAATGCACTTCTACCTTTCAGAAGCCATTATGATAATTTCGAGTTTCATAGACCCTGTAAAAAAAATTGTGTTTTTTGAAGCACTTTAGAGATGAAGCGCATAATCGAGCGCTTTAATAAGAGAGCTCTTATACAGCAGTAAATGATAACGAATAAGAAAAAGGCTTGAAAAAAGGCATTTAAACCAGTAAAAGCAAAACGTTAATAAATATGTTAAAACAGTTTGCCCTTAAAAATCACTTTAGGAGTGCTTTATTTGCTTGTTTTATTATGTTAAAAGAAGCGCTTATTGTCAGCGCCCTATGTTCTTCGTGAACATTTTATTTAAGTATTTTATGCTACAATTTGTATTAATATTATATTTAATTAAATAAAGGACATATATATATATATATATATATATTATTGTCAGCAGAAAATAGTCCTCCAAACCGGGAACACCCGATACAAAAATCAGGCATCCCGTCAGCAGGTTTGAAGCGATTTTAGATATGAAATCATACATAAAACCTGCTCCTTTTGGAGCACATTTTTTACTGGGGAGTCTCAGTAGCCAGTGAGTTTTTGTTTAACCGGCCCCTAAACAATATCGGACCTTGGTGCGATTGAACTTCAACTCGAAAAACTCTTAGGACTTCTCTTAACATCAATTATGCCAGAAAAGCCAATGGAGCTAATTGATGGCTTCAAAACTTTTCCAACTAGACCTTTTTAACTTCTTTATATCGCAACCGCTATTGTCAGCAATTGTTTAAACTATTTCTTCCACAACATTTTCTCATGTTCATGTTCGTACTTTATTATGAATTGCTTGCAACAAATTGTTACCTCATAAAATATTTTTTTAGTTAAACTTTTTCACATTCATTTTCCATTTAACTACAAAATTTTCTTCTACACAATAATATTTACTCACAAAATAAAAATAGATATGTTCGTCTATTTGATTGCCCGTCTGACAGTTATAAAAGCTACCGTATTTAGCCATTAACAAAGCAAACAATTAAGCACAGTGGGACAATTCATAAAATAAAAAGGCAAAATATTCACGTATTTGTGCTGCCTATTCTAAGCTTCGCTTTGTCGCACTCTTTTTAAAGTTTTTATAACCTTTTTGCAAGAGTTCAGCATCTATTACTCGAATTTTCTCTCAAATATCGTTTATCTGTTGGGGTTGACTTTGTGACTTACTTGCGTATTCAAGTTATTTATTCCTTATTCTTTAAAGCATTCCTCGGTATGTAGAACTCGTCTTAAAGATATTTGACCTTTTGGTATTACATCCTCCAAAAAAATCAGGTGCCGTCAATACCTGGGATTCGACAAAATTAAAAAATTGACAGATCTCAGGAAATCTTCACGATCTACTTCGATCGCGGCTAACCAGAGGTCTTAACTGGTATCACGAGACTCAGTAGCTGCCGGTGGTACGACACCAGAGTGACCGTTGAGGCCTCCGTTAGTATGATTCTTGCGGGAAATGCCTTCTATCTTTCAGGAGGATTGTCATTGCGAAATTTTCGCTTTTTCATTAAAAATACACTTTAGGGGATCACGTGGCGGTGTGGTTTACTACAAAGTTGGAAGGAGTTATATCTGGAAAATCCTACTACGGGGATGATTTTTTAATCTGAAGGAGGATCATCCCTAGGTGCGGTTGCTACTCAACGAATGCTGCTATACTTTTGCAAAAAGCAGGGGAGTTTTGATAACTCCAATTCCTAAACAAGGGGCGAGTATATAATCTTGCCGGACTCTGCACTAAAATTGCAACCTGTGTTGGTTGCGCTCACACACACACACATATCCACCATGAAGTAGGCCATAGTGAAGGTATCGATGGAAATCTTTTCCAGGCCTTAAGGCAAAACAAAATAAATAAGGGAGCATAAGAAAATTACAAGATTGTGTATAAGATCATTTCCCTATTTCCCTTCAATAAATTGTAAAATTTGCTTAATAAAAATAAACCAATTAGGTTGCTGCTTCGCTTCTGTTTAATTGTGTGTCTTTACATTTGTAATTCCCAAATGATATAAAAATTTGATGACGTTTCAAATTGTGTAGCTGATTTCGTTTAAACTAAAGTAAGTACCTTTCATTACAGCCTAAAGGTCCAATTAGACGTGACATAAACATAATGCCATTGCCGTAACGATGACCATAGAAACCAAAATTCAATTGGTTTGTATCAAATACAGTGTTGCCCATATGGTTGGTTTAAACAGCTGTTTTGTGTGGTTGTGGTTATGTCACGTCTAATTTGAGCGTAAGTCTGAATATACACGTTTCATCCTTTGATGCTCAACTTCCTTTCAATTCCCTTTTGAAGATGCCAATATATTCACACTCAGCTTCGTCTTTTATTGGTTCAAAACAGCAAGAATTTTATTAACAGCGAATCAAAGAGAAGAAGAAAAGAAAACATTACATGCAGCCATGGTTGTGCATACACCTACGAATAAAAGCACAAAGTGTACTGACAAAGTTTGTACAAGCATCTCCGTACCAACTCCCTTTCTTCTTTCTTCTCTCTCCTAAAACACAAGAGTTGAGCACCAACGGATGAAACGTGTGAAAGCAGACTAAGTTTCAGATGCTCTCAACACCGAATCGGTACACAAAACGTCCCACTTGTGGACACTAACATAAGGATTTCAGTTTTTATACAAGATTATCTAGACCATGCAGCTACCCCTTGCTAAGGAGCTACAACAGTCTAGATTCCACTGCAAAAGCAGCTGGTTATAAAAATCATGTAAAAGTGCTTTAGTCTTAAGCAAAAGTGAAAATTAGGTAGAGTCGCTTTTTCGCTGAAAGCGCCCAAACTACTTATCTGTTAACAAAATCTTATATTGTAAATACAAACCTCAGACTAGGTGCTAAGATTTATATTGTTATACTACAGGATCAGGTTTAGGGAAAACATTTGGAAAAGTGGCAAAAGTAAAATAAATAGTTCTGTATTATCCGATCAATAAGGCTTATTGTACATAAAAACACCGGCAAAACTCAAAGCTTTTAAAAATCTCAATTTGGAATCGTCCTGTTATACTACAGGGTGCGGCAGAAAAAGGTTAGATAAAGGGGCCGAAAAAAAAGGAAATGGCAATATTTTAGAATGATATAAACTACTAGTCCAATTTATTAAAAAATTCCATTTGAATAAAAGCTGTACAGGACAAAATATTTCAGAAAAGTAAATTTAAAAACAACCTGTTTTACTAAAGAATGAAACGCTGCACTTTAAAGTTAGTGTTACCACCAATATAATAAAAAATTACACTTGCGATGAAAAAAATTAACCGATTTAAAAAATATTACACCGTTAGAAAATAAACGTTGTATTTTATTATCTGAATTTACTTTGAAAATTATTCATCGATTCGCGCAAACCTTTAGGCGACATGATTATAGTGGCGCACGTGTTCGTCAATTTGAAAGGGTTTGTTAATAACCCAGATTACCGCATATGGAGTGAGCTAATCTACAACGTTTGGTGCAGTTTACACGCTGCTGGCCTCATCGTAACTCATTTTTATTCTGCTACACCAGTAACAATTGAAGCCTTGAAGGCCAACATTGTTCGTATTATTCGTGTTATGCTCGAAAAAGTAGCCCAACACTGGACGTCCAAAACGCGCTTCGCCGAAGACATTCGCGTTGCCTTTATGTCCGAAATCACTTTCAAATATTAATGCCATTTCTTGATTTTCCGAATAATATCTAATTTTTTGTTTTATTTTTATTTTTAAATCTATATAAAACGATGTAAATCTTTTTTTTAAGAAGAAAGCGATAACTTGGCTTTTTCGGGATCAACTGCATTTTAAATGGCATCCATTTTTTCATTCGAATAAAATTTTTATATTGTTTTTTTTTTAAACGAAAGAATTTCTAATTACACCTGATCTACACCTAACAGATATTACCCACGCTCTACCCACGACAGTAAAAGTTACACCGAATTCGGGTAATTACCCACAAAGTGGCAACACTGGTTAAAGTAGTCCTGAGTTTAAAAATATTTTTTGTATAAGAAATAGTTGGTTCTTTGAAATTAGTATATGTATTTGTATTTGTAAGGATACATTTATTGTTTGCTATTTAGACCAGTTATCCCACTGTGCATATTCCGTAAATAAAAACTCATCTCCTAAATAAAGACATTTTCATCTGTTCGAGGCAAATCAAGTCACTATTTATACACGCGTACCTGTTTCCATTTATTATGACTTAAAGAAAAAAAAAATAAAATTAAAAATAACTGCTGAGTTGGAATGGGGAGTTTAGATTCAAAAGTACATCTTTCTTTTGATTTTATAGCAGTCAGTGTGTTATTAAAACAAAACAAACGCCTTAAACGGAAAATGCTCACCTCATATCAGCCGCGTATTGCATTTGTTTGTGCATCCGAAACAAGTCCAAATGAAAACACACACACACACATTCAAATCCCAGATAAATATCCACATATCAAGATAAAACGAGTGCATCACAACGTTTAAATATGGCCAAACAGGAAGTGACTGTTTAAACACGGTGTTGATAATAAAAATAAAAGTGAGTCTGAGAGATTATGATGACGATTATGGATGAATATGATGAAAAGTTGTTGCCAGGCTGATATTTCAAACACAGGTGATCAAATGAAAGTAAAATTTAAACGATTACGACTTAATGCGTTTTTTTAAAAGTGTGTAATTATTATTTCATTTGAGAAACGGAGCTTAGTAGTAGAAATAAATTTTTTGGAATACTTTTAATAAAAATAGAATACTTTTATAATAAGTCACAGAAAAATTTTCAGTAGTTTTTTTTTATCAATTCAAAAAATTTTTTGAAAAGGCTTTCAATTTAATTAATGTGATAATTAAATCAATTATTGTTTTAGTTGAAAGAAAATTAAAAATATAATTTTCATTTAATTAACATTTTGGTGGTTTTGAAATACATTTTTAATTAAAATATTAATTAAATAACAAAACATCTTAATTGATTATTTTATTTAAAATAAAATAGTTTAAATTTGTAGAATTGTTGTTCGGAAGTTTCAAGACCTGAGTTATATTTAATTAAATCAATTTACACATTGTTTGAAACCGCAAAGTTTTTTGATCAATTTTTTAATTAATATTAAAAATATCATTTATGAAAAAATATTCACAATTTTAAAATTTTTACAATTTTAAGTAATCAATATAATTATTTTTTTAATAAATGCATAATCAACAACTTGTTTGCGTGAGTCAATGAATTTGGTATGATTTTGGTGATTAGAGAAAATGTTTAATTTTTTCTGTGTAGTAGGAATACGTTTTTTGGAATACTATTAATATAAATAAAAAACTTTTATAATAATTCACAGAAAAAAATCTTCAGTAGTTTTTTTTATCAATTAAAAAAATTGTTTGAAAAATATTTCAATTTAATTAATGTAATACTAGAATCAATTACTTTTTTAGTTGAAAAAAAAAAATTTTAAATACAATATTTCTTTAATCAACAGTTTAGTTGTTTCAAAATTTTTAACAAAAATATTAATTAAATAACTCATAATCTTAATTGATTTTTTCGTTTAAAATAAAATAATTTAAACTTATAGAACTGTTGTTGGTAATTATCAAAACCTAAGCTATATTTGATTAAATCAATTAACATATTGTTTGAAATGGCAAAGTTTGTTGATTATTTTTTTAACAAAAATTGAAAATATAATTTATGGGAAAAAATCATTCACAATTATAAAATTTTTAGTAATCAATACAATTATTTTAGTAATAGATGCAAAATCATCCACTTATTTGCTTGATTCTATGAATTTGGTGATTAGAGACAATTTTAAATTTTTCTGTGTAGTAGAAATACATTTTTTGGAATACTTTTAATATAAATAAAATACTTTTAAAATAATTTACAGAAAACATTTTCAGTAGTTTTTTTCATCAATTAAAAAAATTGTGTGAAAAGTGTGTCATGTCAATTAAATTAATTTGATAATTGAATGAATTACTTTTTTAGTTGAAAAAAAAAAAAACAATTACAAATATAATTTTGATTTAATTAATTTCAATTGTTTTGAAATAAATTTTTAATTAAATAACTAAAAATCTAAACTGAGTTTTACGCTTAAATAAAATTATTTAAACTTGTAGAATTGTTGTTGGGAATTATCAAAACCTGTAGCTCGTTTCTCTATTTCTCGCATCGCAAAATTTCTCACATTAAGTGTGAAACAAAAAATTCCATCGTTTCTCGATTTGTGAGAAAAAAGTGTTTCTGTATTTGTATGCGAGAACAGACAACACAGATTCTGTTTTAACTGGAATACTTCCAGTAATTAAGTGTCAAATGCAAGCGAAACGTCAACGAAAGAAATGGATATAATAAAAATATGGCTGCCAGATTTGACGATTTATCGTAATTTTGACGATTTTTGTACCAAAATGGTCAAAGTGCCGATTTGCTGATTTTTTCTAGTGACGATATTATTCAGTCTTCGAAATAAAATAATTTTAAAAAGTTTAATATGTTTGTGTAGTAGGCACCACAGAAAAACGATATCTTTAAAAACAAGGCAGCTTGAAAAATTTATCGGCAAAATCAAAATTTCGAAGAAAAACTGTTTAATTTTTATTTCCTTAGATTATTTTATAAATTTGTTTATGTGATCAAAACATTAAACTATTACCCCATTTTTCAGTCAATGCGCTATAGGAAATTTTTTGCCTTTTTTGGCCAAAAGTGTTCGATTTAGTTCAATATGATATTTTGTCACGCCTTTGTGTGATTTTTTCTGGAAAAAAAACAATCTGAAATTTTAAATTGTTATCGGATTAAAGAAAAAAAAAAAAATAATTTTATTTAAATAAACCTCAAGCTTAAGTATGTATGTATGTATAAAATATGTATTTTACCCATGAACTTTAAATCTTGAAATTTTTTTTTGGATTATGTTTTAATAAAAATCGAACAAAATTTTTCAAAATTAATTTTTAATTGTCCGATTTTTTAAAACAAAATAGGCTATTTTTTATTTTTTCTTAGGAAATTAACGATTTTTTCACAAATTTATCTAGCAGCACTGCATAAAACGAAAACAAAGAAGGGCTTAAAAAATTAAAATAAAAAAGTATAACAATTCGCACTTAATCAATAAGAGGGTATTAACTCAAAATTTAAACATTTTCAGTAGAAGCAAAACAATTTTTAATTTAACATTGAAGGCATATGGAAATGAATTTTAAAACCAACCGTTTCATTACCAAAAAGTATACAAAATAGCAAGATATTTTTACAGCGGGCAGATATGAATATAGCGTGTAGATACATAATTTGTTCTCCATTTTTTGAAATTTTGTTTTCTCGCATCAATTTCAAATATGACTTATTTTGACAGTTCTTGTGAGAAACTTTTGGCAAAATATTGATACAGAAACACTTTTTCTCACATCCTTCCAATAATTGCTGGAAAATTATTTAAATGACAGATAATTCTCCCAAAGTAAAGATACAGAAACACTTATGTGAGAAAAACCATATTTTGTTTCATATTGCACTGTTTTTGTCATCAGGGTTGTCAGATTGATTTTGAACTTTTTCGCCAAAATCAATGTCAAAAATCGCCAAAATCGCCAAATAATTTATTTTTTAGTTTTTGACAATAATATATGTATTTTTAGAATAATTAAAAATATTTTTTTATAAATCCCAAAAAAAAAATTTCTTCCGTATCGCTAAAATCCGCCAAAAATTCAAAAAAAGTCGTCAAGATATATTTTGCTTAATTTTATTTAGAACAAAGTAAAAAATAATTAGTAAGCACAAAATGCAATGTTTAAAATATTTTATAGTAGTCTACTCAAAGCGACAAAAAAAGAATTTTTGCGGTAAATATTAAACAAATATTGGATATACAATACATTTGTATGTAGTTGCAGTTCTATTATATATCTAAAACGCTATATACTCGTACTTCACCGAGAAGACTCCCTTTTTGTGTTCTTTTTTTGGAATACATTGTGAAGGAACAAAAGAAATGCAACATGTACTGTTTATATTCAACTTATAACTCGTTAAAACGTGTCGAAAACTTCATATCGCTTTCTACTTCGATGGCGAATTTTAGTGGTATTCATTATTTCAACACAGGCATTACTAGTTGTAATTACCAGAACAGTCAATGCAAGTTCCTTTAAATGGTACGTAGGTGCCGTATCCTTGTAGCTATAAATTGTTAGTCTAAACTGATTTAAATTAGATTGAATATCATCATTAAAATTCTCTTTTAACAAACGGTATTTTTCCATTGTGTTTCATTAACATCCAAAGGTACGTTAGGATTCATAAAAATTTTTAAAATATCTTTAACAACAACGAATTTTATCAGTGATAATTTGTCATATTTTATAATGGAAAAATGTTCATAAACTTTAATTATATTAATTTTTTAAAGAATTCTACTTATTACTTCCTTCAAGAGCACATTTATATGTGAAAAAAAAAATTTCTCGAAGATTTTAATTTTCTTCATCAGCCATTTCAATATAATTAAGTTTTAAATACTGGTCATACATATGAATGCATTAAATTTCATACATTGAAATACTAGAATAAAAAAATTTAATATTTTCCTATTGAATTTAACAAATTTCAAAACAAATTCATGGCTCATCAAAAATAGCCAACAAAATCGCCAACTATTTTATAAATCGCCAAAAAATCGCCATGTCGCCAAATCGAAAATTAGGTCGCCAAACAAGTTTGAAAATCGCCACGTTTGGCGAGAAATCGCCACATCTGACAGCCCTGTTTGTCATAATTCACTTGTTTCATGCGGGAAATTTAAAGAGGCGAGAAATACAGATACGGGCTACTGAGCTATATTTAATTAAATAAATTCACACATTGTTTGAAACGGCAAAGTTTTTTTTATCATTTATTGAAAAAAAAATAAATTTTTTACTTTTTACAACAACAAATTGTTTGCTTGATTCTATGAATTTGGTGACGAGACAATTTTGGATTTTTTTCTATGAAAAACCATTTTAATAATTTTTTCTTTAAATGATTTGTTGCTGAATCTAACAGTTTTACGATGCAGGAAATTAACATACTTTCGATTTTATTTAAAGTTTAACTTGTAAAGCATATTTGTTGGATTTATCTTGAAGTCAAAAGCAAAACAATACAAATCATTTCAATATTTTACCATATTTTTCATGCATTTTGTAAAAGTAATTACATGTGTATTATAAATCAAAATAAATATTTGAATAACAAAAAACAACCCCAAATAATTATTTTTCTCCAAATGCTTCTTGACCTTTTCTAACAACATGCCTTATGGATGTTTACAAATATTAATTTGCAGCCTATTTATAGGCTTTCGGTAGTTACAAATCAAACACAGATTACTTTAAGAAATAGTATTATTGTTCTTAATTAACTTTAATGTCTTTATTTTTATTCTCTTTTTAGCTAAAAAACAAAATGGTGCTGCTTTGCGTACAAATAGTTTAGGTTCTGGCACGCGCACACCGCCCTTAGAACGCAAAAGCAAATTAAGCGCCTTGGGGCGCTTTTTCAAACCCTGGAAGTGGCGGCGGAAAAAGAAAAGTGAAAAATTTGTGGCGGCCTCAAATTGTAAGTAAAATTAAAAATGTTAAAGATGAAAGTACTTTCCGAAAGCTGGTACTTTCAGTTGAAAAAGTATTTTGAGGTGAAATTAAAAAAAAAAAAAATTAAAGGGCACTTTTTGTTCATAAAGTTTTTTTTTTGTATTAAAATAGTACTTACTGTTTTCAAGTACTTTTCTTCTTCTTCTCAATTATTGCTTGTAGTTAGATGGGTACAGTGGATCACAGTGAAATTGGTCCACCTGTGAGAAAGAACTTAAAAATATAAAAAATCCAGTAAACGAAACGCCAAAGAAAAATAAAAGGGCTATTTAACTTACTTTAGTTAATTTAAAATATAAATTTATAAAAATAAATATAAAATTTATCATATAAAGAAAGGATGTAATGCGCCAGAATGTTGAACAAGTACACACTGAAAGAGCGTGACATCTGCTCAAAATGGTCAACTGAAGGCCACTGTTGCCAATTTAGCTATTTTCTCGTCAAATCTAGCGATTTTTTGTCAAACTTTGCGGAAAAAATTGTGTTTTAGCTATTAGCGGGAAATCTAGCGTTTTTTTTATTACGGGTTTGTTAGTTTTTAATAAATTTTTTGACACTTTTGTTAAAAAGTTGATATAAACAAAAGAACCAAATAAACCACATAAACAGTTGCAAAACCGCCGTTATTTTCTTAATATTAGTTAAAAAACATATGATGCAGTTCTTAAAAAACAACATTATTGTAAGCAGTCGAGCAACGGTTAAAATGTTGAATTTTTATAAAAAGAGATCTTGAAAATATCGAATTCGATAGTCGTAGATAAATATCGATATATAGGGTGATTCAAGTAGGAGATAAATTTTTCAATAGCCTTTTTTTGACAGATCACGTGTGGGTCGTGGCATGCTGTCATGTTATTTTTGTTTGGCATTTCATAGTGGAAAGACTTACGTCTTCCCAAGCGATATCGCTTCGCTCTATGGGCTCTTGAAAAGTTCCAAGAAGATCCGACGTTTTCGAGGCAAATTTTGTTCAGCGATGAGGCCTATTTCTGGCTCAATGGGTATGTAAACAAACAAAATTGCCGCATTTGTGACGAAGAGGAACTTGAAGAGATTCAAGAACTGCCACTTTATCCAGAAAAAAACGGTTTGGTGTGGATTGTGGGCCGGTGGAATCATTGGTCCATATTTCTTTAAAAATGATGCCGGTGCAAACGTAACCGCCAATGGCGACCGTTATCGTGCCATGATAACCGACTACTAGATGCCTGAAATTGAAGCTCGTGATCTCGGCGACATTTGGTTTTAGCAAGACGGCACCACTTCCCACACATCGCATCAATCAATGGATTTATTGAGAGAACACTTCGTTGAGCACATAATTTCACGTTTTGGGCCGGTCGATTGGCCACCAAGACCGTGTGATATCACACCATTAGACTTTTTCATGTGCGGATATGTAAAGTCTTAAGTTTATGCGGACAGACCCGCTTCGATTCAGACCTTGGAGGAAAACATCACGCGTGTCATTCGCCAGTTACCAGTCGAAATGCTCAAACGAGTCATCGAAAATTGGACTCAACGGATGGACCATCTGCGACGTAGAATCGGCCAACACTTTATAGACATAATCTTCAAAAAATAAATGCCAAATGGATCACCCTATATATCGATTATAATTTTTTTAAATATCGATATTTTGATATATCGATATATATTGCGTATCCCTAGTTAGTACTAATTAAGCGCTAAAATTTAATATATTGTAAAAATAAAAATTTGTGTTATTTAAGCTTTTTCGACATGATGAAAATGCTCATATTAAAAGGTGTTTCCATTACAAGGCAAACATTTGGCAAGCGATATATATTAAACAGAGATTTTCCAATTTTAATTTTTGGATTTTCTTTTTGTAATAAATTGTAGTATTCGGAGACAGTCATGTATAGGAATCTTTTTTGCATTATTTCACGACTTCCAATTGGTGCTTGTCGACTTATGAAATCCCTCATAAAAAACCAATTGATTTCGTTCAATGTCACCTACTGGAATTATACTTCTTGTGCTTTTCCGTTGTCTGCTCTTTTGCTTTCTATCTCGATCACTTTTTCTTTTTTCTTTCATTGATTGAGGGTCAAAAATTTAACTTATGTCATCAATGGGATGAGAAACTAAGCTTTAATGACAAACTGTCATTAAATTGAGTCAAATTGAGAGAATATTATTATTTACTATTATTTACATGTTTGTTTAAGTTTAGTTGTATTCCGGCCTTTGCTTACAGAGAAATTCTCAATTATAAGGCACCAGCTGCATGCCCGATATGGTTTTCGTATTCATTCTAATTTGGAAATTTAATGTATATAACCAAATAAATAAAAAAAATGGAATATGGGAATTGTTGCTTCTCATTTTACTTTTTAAACATGAATATAATGTAAATAAGACACAAAATGTGATATCGAATTGATGTCACTGTACTCATAGAATTGATGACTAATAAAATATGAAAAAATTTTATGATGTCGTTTGTCATTGGATTGTTGTCACTTTTTGCCTTATTGATGCCATTTGTAATAGAATTGATGTCACCATTCTGATATTAAGGCATTATCAATTTTAAGATTATTTTTTCTATGAAAGTGGAAAGGCCACATTCCTACGTGCTTCATGTTCAGGTACCCGGGTACATTGGCGCGCATTTAAGGATGTTAAGGACATAATATTTCTAAAAATAATTCTAGCTTTGAGGCTGAAAAAAAACTAGGTTTTTTTTAACCGCTAGTAGTTCTCAAGAAGTTTTAGGCATAAGTATTCTCAATTTAACCCTTTCACCCCGGAGTTTTTTCTCGAAATCTGTTTTTTTCAATTCTAATTGCAAATTTAAGGCAATAATATAAGATGTTGGGGATACATGAGATGTCGGTGATCCTGCCATTACCCTGGCACATATAATCCCAATAAGCTCTTACGGTAGGATATTTTGTCCCAATAAAGCTGCATATACAAAACAACAAAACTTGTATTTTTTAACTTATATTGGGATAATAAATACCACTCGATAATTAATCCCAATCTTCTTGGGACAATGTGTCCCATTGCAAAACAAACCTTCCTAACTTTATACTCTATTGCGATACATTAAGGCCCTAATCATGTACAACGCAGCGCAACGCCACAGAACTAACGCAACGCCAAATAATAACATTGAAAGCATAAACAATGTCATAAATATTTTGTAATTTTGTTGTTGCTTTCTACAGAAATTTATATTGCGTTTTAAAATTTCAAACGCTCCATTGCTTGTGTCGTTGAAAATTTTAAATCGGTACATGAATTTCTGTTGAAAGCAACAACAAAATTACAAAATATTTATGACATTGTTTATGCTTTCAATGTTATTATTTGGCGTTGCGCTGCGTTGTACATGATTAGGGCCTAAATATTACAATATAAAAGGTAGAACAAAAGTTAGGACATAAGAAATAGTGCTGGGACATATAATCCCAGTAGGGCCGAAAGGGTTAAATAAAAAAATTTTGGTTGAAAATGACATAAGGGTTAAGAAGGTACGTTTTTGGAAAAAATATGTACACTGTGTTGTAAAGTATTTTTATACTCCACCACAATAGTGGGTATTATGTGCAAGTGCCGATGTTTGTAACCTTAAAATATTGGTCCAAGACCCATCTTTTAGAATACCGAACAACTTAGAATTAGTTTTTGAACTCATCTAACGGTGCCCGTCCGTTCGGCTGTCTAGCAGGTTGGTTGTCTGTCTGTGTGTCCAGGTACACCTTGCGCGCACAGTGCTGGTCGCAATTTGTGAGATGAAATTTAGTACATAAGCTTAAATTGTCACTAGGACCAAGGCTTGAAAAATGGTCAATAATTTCACATAGCCCCTATGGAAGCTTTTTTACGAAAAAGAGTCCTTGTGATTATAAATCATCTTTACATGTTGGCATTTACATAGATTGAATTTGGTCTTTTTTGATTGCAATCTAAATTATCTTTCAAAAATTTTTTGGAATCCGTCCTTAGTTGACCATAGCTCCCTTACACATACTACTACCGAAAATAGCTTTTAATGCTAAAATTTTGTTTTACATGTAGAATTGACATTACATTTGGTGCCAGTTACTTTGATGATAGCTACAACATATCCCTAAAATCACATAAGTTCCTCATAACATAATTTTGTTCTGCCAGGTCCATTATTGACCATGAGTCCCAAATATCATACACTCTCGAAATTTTACCTTTCATAATGTGGAGAAGGGTATCAAATGGTCAGGCTTGACCGACAAACTTTCTTAGTTGTGTTATTACGTTTAAATTCTGTTATAAAAACCTTGTTAAATTTGTCTTTGTTACTTACAGCCGCTTTTTATGCTCTTGGATTAAAAATGCACTTTTTCTTAAAAGTTACCAACAGGGCGAGGCGCTGTTGGGCGCTATGTAGAAAGGCCATAGGCCCGAAATGGGGTCTTAGTCCAACTATGGCACACTGGATTTACAGAAGCGTGATCAGACCATTTCTAACTTACGCTTCTGTAACCTGTGGACCTCGTTGGCCAGAGCGTGTAATATAAGACCTTTTCAGGGGTTCCCGCGTACGTGTTGCTTTTAAAAAAGAGGGGAAATGTGCACCACATCAACCAAGGTTCTGGAGACACTGTTGGATATTTCCCCTATCGAAACGCAGGTAAGATACGATGCGGCAATCGCGGCCGAACGGCCTTATCTCTCGGCGAAATATATATAGGTGACTACAGGGCACGTCATCAGTGAATATTGGACACATTGATTGGATATACACGTTCATGGGACATGACCGACCGAATACCAGAGACGG
Source organism: Pollenia amentaria (assembly GCA_943735925.1). Taxonomy (NCBI): domain Eukaryota; kingdom Metazoa; phylum Arthropoda; class Insecta; order Diptera; family Polleniidae; genus Pollenia; species Pollenia amentaria. The sequence continues at coordinate 199,812,489 of OX031009.1, read as the reverse complement.
AAATTGTCGGAAACTGAGAGACTATGATCCCCGAAAGACGATCTGGTTCGAGTGGAACTTTTGGGCAAACGGCTGTGGGAATATATTGCTACACAGACGGCTCTAAACTAGGGAATAAAACGGGCATAGGGGTCCATGTTGAGAACCCGGAAACCGAGATATTCGACCGTTTTCCGGATCACAACACAAGCTTCCAGGGGGAAGTTCGTGCTATTACGGAATGTGTAAGATGGATTGAATCGAATATGGGGCGGGGGAACGCTAACATATTTACCGATAGCTAAAGGGCAATAAGGGCGTTATCAGTTAATAGAGTTAGGTCCAGGACCTTATTAGACTGTAGGAAGGCCATTACTGAATTCTCCTCAGGCGGTGGGATCCGTATCATATTGGTGCCGGCCCACTCGGGGATAATCGGAAACAAAGGGGCCAATATACTCGCTATCGGAGAGGAGAGAACTCGAGGCGGTTAACCTGGCGAATGCGAAGCCGTTTGGGGCAACGAAGGCAGATTAGAAGACGTGAGCTAGGGAGACCCATACGGCCAGTTGGAACGATGGGACTGTGGGTAGGACCACTAAGATTTTATGGGGTAACGCAGACGAAGGGAGGGCAAAAAGCCTCCTCAATGGGAGTAACTCCGCTGTTAGTATGATGGTGCGTATCCTGAGTGGTCATGCGGGACTGCGTGCACAACTGCACCAAATTAGACGGATGGAATCCGACGAGTGTAGAGCGTGTGGCGAGGACAGCGAGACGCTGGAACACTTCCTCTGCTACTCTCAGGCCTTTGCCGAATTACGAGCCAAACACCTCGGGAGTTGACTAGAAAATCTTAAGGAATTACGTCCGGGAAACTGGGTTTCTTAATGCCGGAGATAAACCCTCACTCTAGGATGGTGGCAGCACTATCCACCGAAATCCCCATGTTTATTCTTAAGGAGCGCACAACAGGCCCGATAGTGGCCCGGTAGGTGTATATCGCTACAGATATGAAGTTGCATCTTGATGCTCGTCCTCTTTTCGACCTAACCTAAATTAACCTACATTTTGATAAAAAAAAAGGTACCCATTTACTTTTTGTTCAACATTTGTGCCTGTATTTCTAAAAACATTTTTAATTTATGAAACGTTTACACAATAAATTTTCTATTAAAATTTGAATTAAAAAACGTTTGTTAAATTTAAAAATCGTTCATGAATATGGCGGCTAATTAAGTTTTAAATAGCAACTATTTCTTTAAATATTTACTTTTTGTTAAAAAAAAGTTGCTTTTAATGCAGGTGCTTTTTATTTAAGACGGTGTTTTTTTTATTAAAAACTAATAGTCTGAAAATGTACTAATTTGCGAGAAAAGAAATGTCGCAAAAAAAAAAATTAAAAAGTACCTTGTATGTTAAAAAAGTTGCCACTTTTGTAAACAAGTATTTTTTGTTTTTAAAAAAGGAACTTATTTAGAAAAAAAAAAATTTTGCAAATAGGATATTTTTTTGCGAAATTACCTTTTTTAAAGGTCTACTAAAATTTAATACGTTTTTATACATTTCTTTTTCATTTTAGCCCTTGAACGCAAAATTTCTGTACGTGCCAATCGAGAAGAACTTATACAAAAAGGTATACTTTTACCGGAAAGCCCGCTGGGGAATATACCAGAACCAAGTGAGTAACTTTTTGTCTTCGGTCAAGCACTAACGTAAACAATACGATTAGCGAAGTATAGTCGGTCACGACCGACAATATGATACCCTACACCACAGAATTCAGAGACAAATTTTCGAAAGTGTACTCTATTTGCGACTCATGTTCAATCATGGATCCGCCAGAACAAAATTATTTCACGAGATTAATATTCACGTAAAAGTTCTTTGTGCTGACTATTATTATTTTTGTGTCATTAAGCGATTTTAGGGAGGGGGTTTATAAAGGACCTATGTATGTTCTCTTTTGGACCTACTAACACAATATTTAGCTTTCGTCAAAGTTACTGACGCCAAATTTTATATCAATACCTACATTTATAACAAAGTTAATGTTATTTTGGGCAGCAACAAATGCTATTTTGGGGATTGATATTTCTACGGGAGCTTTGGTCAAATATGGACCGATTTCAATAAAATTAGGTAAACACGATTTAGATTGCAATTAAATAAGTTCGGACCAAATATAATCTTTTTGCATACCAACATGATCACACTGACTCTTTTCCGGAAAGAAGAAGATTTTATTAAGGCTTTGTGCAATTACGGACCGATTCTCACTATTTCCAATAGGCTTGGTCCTCGTGATAATTAGAATCTATCTACCCAATTTCATAAAATAATCTCAGAAATTGGGACCTGTACTTTTCGCCCAATTTACGTAGCCAGTCAGTCTGCTAGTTGGGAGGAAGGATGGACGGACGGGCATCGTTAAACACAGAAAAAATTTTCAGTAGTTTTTTTTTATCAATTAAAAATAATCACCCCTATTATGAAAGTCGACGTCATCATGAGTCGACGGCATTGAAACAGTAATTATATTTTCTGAGTCGTTATTGACAATAATCGATTACTATTGACAGTCACTTGATATTTTCTAGGGCGCTTTTAAGTCGACGTCGAGTAGAATTGTCTGTGGCCCTAATCATATAAAACGCAGCGTAACGCCAAAGAATAACATTGAAAGCACAAACAATGTCATAAATATTTTGTAATTTTGTTGTTGCTTCCTACAGAAATTCACATTGCGTTTTAAAATTTCAAACGCTCCATTGCTCCATTTTAAAACGGTACATGAATTTCTGTTGAAAGCAACAACAAAATTACAAAATATTTATGACATTGTTTGTGCTTTCAATGTTATTCTTTGGCGTACGCTGCGTTTTACATGATTAGAGCCTCTGTTTTAGTCGACAGGAAATTTTGCAACGACTCAAATGAAAGTTAAAGAAATTTTAAGTAGAATGTTAACATATTTATTAAGTACGTTAAAATAAAAAAATGCAAATTTAAAAGATGTTATGGGCACAAATTTTAATAGTAAATTAAAAGCAAAAATTCGGAAAAGTTTGCTAAAATCGCGAAAATTTTTAACTTAAGACTTTTGCCTCAAAGAGCAACAAAACTACGCAAAATTGCAAAAAATTTGGAAAAGTTTGCAAAAATAGTGAAAATTTTTAATATTTCAAACAACCCATACAATTAAATAAAAGTCACTTTAACTATAAAAAATTCGGTAAAAATTGTAAAATTCGCAAAAATATGCTAACAGCGGCATGATAGCAAAGTCTTATATTTATAAATAATTCTTAAAGCTATAAAGAATCAGCAAACTTACAGTAAAAAATAGCTCTTATTGCGAACCTGGCAAACATTCGCGAAAAATTTAAAATCGGAAACAAACTCTAAAATTAATTTGAAATCGCTCAATTGGTTAAAAAAAAAAAAATGTCGGGAAATAGCATAAATAGCGTTAAAAAATTAACTTTAATGATGAAGAACAAAAATAATAGAAAAAAAATTGCAGATGGGATTTTTTTTTGTCAGATTTTCGATAACTTGTCGACGTTGACACAACTTTCTTATAAAATACCAAATTAACGTCAAAGTGATGTAGCCGTCGACTTGATGCGACAACAAATAAAAACTAATGTCGACGTCGACAACGACTTACGTAATAGGGGTGAATATTGTATTTCAACTTTATTAATATGATAAAAATTAAAAAAATTAAAAATATAATTTTAATTTAATTAACATTTTAGTTGTTTTGAAATAAATTTTTAATTAAAATATTAATTGAATAACAAAAAATCATAATTGATTTTTTAGCTTAAAATAAAATACATAATTAAAACTTGTAGAATTGTTGTTGAGAATTGTTAAAACCTGAGCTATATTTAATTAAATCAATTAGCACATTGTTTGAAATGGCAAAGTTTTTCGATCATTTTTTTAATTAAAATTAAAAGTATAATTTATTGAAAAAAATCACAATTTTCAATTTTTACAATTTGTAATAATCAATATAATCATTTTGATAACAGGTGCAAAATCCACAAATTGTTTGCTTGATTATATGAATTTGGTGACTAGAGACATTTTTTATTTTGTTCTGTGAATCGACTCAAAAAGTGGGTCTAGGTCGATCGGTATACTTAAAGGTGTCTCTAGGACCAATATTTTAAAGTGTTACAAACATCTGCACAAACGCTTAATACCCTCTTCACTATTATTATGTAGGTATAATTATAGTTAAGGGCAACAATATCATCATATATTTGTAAACTTTAAATTTTGTTATTTTTTCCTACTATTTCATATGTTTGCTTAACGGTTTTGTGTGGCTTATTTGTGCTTTTATAGCACTTTTGCACACGCAATGTTTACTTTGGCAAAGACTTTTCAATTTTCTTTTAAAAATTTCTTCATTTCTGCATGCGCAAAGTTTACCCTGACAAATTTTGTGTTCTTTTGTGTCTTTTTTTCTTGTCTATCAAATTAAACATTCAAGCGAATTTTACCATATATAAACTTGTGATATAAACGAACAAAAAAGCATCTCTGCGATGACAAAAAAGTCTGTATTCACGCCCACACTTTTCTCCCCTCTTTTCAACAAACTTAAGTCTTTGCGTGTGAAGGGGATCTTCTGACTGCTGTAAAGTTTTTGATAATTATTTCTGAACTGCATTAAACAAAAATCTGGGTGCATATATACATTAGGCGGCATTTACACAGTGATTTTTAAAACATGTATTTTTTTATATGTGTGAAGTTAAATTGTAAAATGTATAACCGTAGACACATTCTGTTATGTTAACAGAATTATGCGAACCACTTAACACAACTTATGTTTAGGGCTTTATGGAGGATAAATCCAGATTTCTGGAAAAGGAGTCGCCGTGGGTGAACAAAAATTATTAGGATTTGTGGACAATAAATTTCTCCATCACTTGCTATCACAAATCCTTATCTTATTTTTGTTCGCTTACGTTGATTTCTGTAATTCTGTAGCTCGTTTCTGTATTTCTCGCATCGTAAAATTTCTCACATGAAGTGTGAAACAAAACATTCCACCGTTTCTCGATTTGTGAGAAAAAAGTGTTTCTGTACTTATATACGAGAACAGACAACACAGATTCTGTTTTAACTTTTTTTCTAGCGACGATATTATTCAGTCTATGAAATAAAACATTTTTAAATATTTTTATATGTTTGTGTATAAGGCACCACAGAAAAAAGATATATTTAGAAACATGTCAGCTTAAATCTTTATATATATCACTATTGTGAAAATTGTTTGTCTGTTCCCTAAAAAATGTATCGGCAAAAGCAAAATTTCGAGGGAATACTGTTTAATTTTTATTTCCTTGGATTATTTAATACATTTGTTTATGTGATTAAAACAATAAACTATTACCCCATTTTTTAGTCAATGCCCTATAGGAAATTTTTGCCTTTTTTTTTTGCAAAAGTTTTATTTTTAGTACAATGTGATATTTTGTCACGCCTTTGTGTGACTTCCTCGGAAAAAAATAACAATCTGAAATTTTAAATTGTTGTCGAATTAAAGAAAAAATAAAATAAAAATAGACCTCAAGCTTAAGTATGTACATATTTATAAAATATGTACGAAATACGATTTTTTATTTTTTCGTAGGAAATTAACAATTTTTCACAAATTTATCTGGCAGCCCTGCATAAAACAAAAGCAATGAAAGGCTAAAAAATTTATTTTCATCATTTAAATTCTTTCTTTTCAAATTAAAATATAATAATAAACATTCTTGTGTACATACGTGTGTATATAAACATATATACATAATTATTTTTCAGATAATTTGGGCTCCGTTTTTAGAAATTTTATTTTCCTCGCACCAATTTCAAATGTGACTTATTTTGACAGATTTTGTGAGAAACTTTTCGCAAAATATTGTTACAGAAACACTTTTTCTAACATCCTTTCAATAATTGCTGGAAAATTATTTAAATGACAGATAATTCTCGCAAAGTAAAGATACAGAATCACTTATGTGAGAAAAACCATTTTTTATTTCACTGTTTTTGTCCCGAATCACTTGATTCATGCGGGAAAGTTTACGATGCGAGATATATAGAAACGGGCTAATGAACTCATCCCACAGATAATTCTAAAGGGTAAATTGTCAAAAAGTCGCTCCAACTCACTCTGCTAAAAATTCTGGTGATGGCAAACGATGGAGAAAGTTATTGTCCACAAATCCTAATCATTTTTTCCACGTTGACTTCTTTTCCAGAAATCTGGATTTATCCCTCATAAAGCCCTAAACACAAGTTCTGTTAACTGGTTCACATAATTCTGTTAACATAACAGAATGTGTCTAGGGTTATAAATTTTAAAATTTAACTTCACACACATTTGTTTCCATCTTCTTTAAAAGATGTTACCAAAATCTTTTTACATTAACATGACGACTTTTGAGTCATGTCTTTTTTTATTGTTGTTTTAAAATATATTTTTATTTGAACAATTCAATTTCAGAATAAAACATAAAAGTAAAATTTCAAATGAAATCAAAAAAAAAATTAGAAAAAACACGAAGAACAAAATTTATGTCTCTTTTGCTACCCGCCTTTCTTCTCGACCGAATTCGTCTACAAATAAAAAAGATGTCTTAAAAAAGACATGTCTTAAAGACAATCGTGTAAATGCCGCCTTAGTCGTTGCTTGTGGAAATTGTAATAAAATTTTAATAAAAATTTCGTTCAATATTAAATAACAAAACTGGGGCCTCGTTTTGAAGAACTTTTTCCACCTAAACGAAATCTGTTTTTTTTTTCTTTTTTTCTCAGGCAGACAATGAAATTTCCTTTTATTTTGCCTTTAAATTTTATTATTTAACACGAAACTCTTGTTGAACTTCACGTGTATAGACAGACATACACACACATTAATTTAATTTACCTTTAAAAACCAACCTGCCAATAAAATCATTAACTGTGGTCAGTTATTTACTGCGGCATATTGACGATGTAATGGACTGACAGCCTCTGGACTTATTTAAAATTCTCCTCAAGTGGTTACAATATTTATTGGCTGGCAATGACATACACACACAAACGAATTGAAAACTAAAAAGAAAACAAGACTGTAAAAAAGAGCGCGAAAAGAATTCTTGTAAAATCTTATTTAAGTTTTTTCCACCGTTCCCTCGAATAAACGTCCCTATTAATAATTTGTTTAGTTTATCTTTTGTGTCGTATTGTTAACTTTTTCATGTTGCTTTTAGAATATTTCGATTTATGATTATTTTCTTATAAAATGTTTGTACTGGCACTGGAATTGCTGACTTGTCATCGGCTGAAAAGAAAAAGAGTTGATAGACGTAATATTTACAAGACACATCAGGAATATGTAATTACTTACAGATATTGTGAAAAATTCTGTAGAGTTTGTGAAAAAATGAAAAAAATAAACCAGTAAGAATGCTATATTCGGCTTTGCCGAATATAATATACCGTTTATTATGGTGCGATAAGAACAGAAATTTATATAGATACTAGAGTATTCATTCAGTTAACCGTCAATCGGTTAACCGATTAATTACTAACCGATTAACTGCTCGGTTAATTCAAAATTGGCGTTTTTCGATTAACGATTAAACCGGTTAAGTCAATCGATTAACCGATTAATCGATGTAACAAAATTTTTAATTTTTTGTATTAACATAAAATATTTTTTTTGTGTTTTTAATTATTTGTTTTGTCTCATATTCAAAAGGAATATGTTAAGAAAATATTTTTTCGTACAAACAAAGAAGGTGTTTAGTAATCTTCATTTGAAATTACAACAACAGATTGTTGCTTCACGTACTTCTTATATGTACATACATATGTGTTTAGTTATTTGTTTCTTCTCATATCAATCTTTTAACAGAATTAACCGAAACAGTAACAAGTGTTAAACCTTTTAAAAAATTAAAACAGGACTCCAATGGCGTAATGGAAGATTTTATATGCTTAGAGAAATCCAGGAAAATGGCCGAGGAATTAGATATTGTGTATTATTCTTGGTTGCTTTTGATTCCTCCAACATCTACGATAAGTGAAAGAATTTTTGCCAATAATGAAAGAATTTTTTCAAACTAAAGAAAATAACCACGTAAATCCTAAACATTTAAACTAAATTATTTTAAAAAGATTATTTTATAAGATCTCCTTAAACTATTGAAATAACTAATAAAATTATTTCCCTGTTTATTTTTTAATTAATACATAATTAGTCAATTCACAAGGTATCCTAACATGTCATATTGTCAAAATGTCCTAATATTTCACAATGGTTTAAAAATATTGTTGTACGGCTCAGCCGCTCAGCGCTGGACTTTTCTGATTAATTACGACAGCACAATAAACACAGCAAGCAACGTTCTATTTATTTAAGACACTTTTTGTTAACAAACCAACAACAATATTTTTAAACCATTGTGAAATATTAGGACATTTTGACAATATGACATGTTAGGATACCTTGTGAATTGACTAAATATTTATGTATTAGTTAAAAAATATGTATTACATATTTATGATTTTTTTTTTGTTTTTGCTCGTTTGAGTTTAAGAATTGTTATATTTTTGTTTATTTACTAATGAACTCCAAATAATAAATAATTTATGCATATTAATTTATTGAAATTAATTTATAAAAAAAAAAACATTATTAATCGGTTATCCGATCAATAACAAAATTAACCGACTAAACCAAAAACTTGGTTAATTAATCGAGCGATTAACCGATTAAAGCGAAAGTCCGATTAAATGAGTACCCTAATAGATATCGTTCTTTAGAATTCCAATCCCACCAACAATTTGTCAGATGTTGTGTATTGATAACCAAGATTTTTGTACCTAATTTGGAAACTGTGGCTTATTTCGTTCTGCAGATACACAGAAAGATATACTGTATTTCCACGGGAGGAACAACGCCCACTTCTCCAATCCCACCCATGTCAGAGATGTTTTTTTTTTTTTTTGATTGATAACCCAGCTATGTGTTCCAAATTTGGAAAATTTATCTATAACCTTTCTTTAGATATCAGTTAATCTATGTCGTGCCAGGCCCACTTCTCCACTTCCGCCCAAAATTTTGTTGCATGTGGAATATTGATAACCAAGGTGCCTTATTTAGAAACGTTGGCTCTAGCCGTTTTCCAGATATAACTACATAAAAAAAGAAAAAAAAAACACACACACAACAACAACAAAGGCTTATGGGTAAAATTAGAGGCAGTCGTGGTTTTTTTCTCATATATTATCCTTTTTTGGACCGATCATGCTGAATTTCAATAGCAAACAATTTTGGACTATATGTGACATAAATATATAACTACCGATTCCCCATCATATCTGAGGTCTCCGGGAACCGTTTTTCAACGGACAGACGGTTCGGCGATCAGACGGTCAGGCGAACAGACGGAAACCGTTAAATAAACTTTGCTTCTCATAAGAACCCAAAATATATATACTTTATAACGCCGTAGATCAATATTGTAGAAATGACAAACGGAATCACCAACTTATATATTTACTTTTACCTTCAGTGAAGGGTATAAAAAATAAAACAAAAATGGAAATTGTTTACAAAAATGAACAGAGAAAAGTATTTTGTATTCCAAGCAATAACGTGGAAATATGACATTGGGTAAGGGAAATATGTTAGCTCCCTTATATACTTTAGACGACTGGGGATGTTTTGACTGAATAGCAAACAATGGTCCATTATTAGTTGCTTTCATAAACGCTTAACCCTGGACAGATATATCATGCCTACTATACCTTAATTTTATACTAGGTAATGCTACAGGTAAGCGGTTAAAGCTTTATGGTAATGCATACAGTAAACTATTGCTGTAAAAATGAATGCTGAAATGTTTGCTTTAGGGTGGGTTTTTTAACATTGAGGGCAGAAATTAAGTCATCTTTAGTCTGTGTATTTACACAGAAAAAAATAAAAAATTTGAGACTTTTTCATAAAAAATATTTTATAAAAATATAACAGTTAGGCCCAGAACAGACAGTGAAACGAAACTGGAACGAAAACCTTTAGAAATTATTCTTATGAAACCAGTATCAATAATTTTCCACACACCCTGCAGCCTTAATTTTACCAGAATGTATTCGTATTATCATAAATTATATATCAATTTGTTTTTCAAAAATCTTAAAAATCCTATGTGTAATTCAATATATTTAAATATACAACTGGAAAAATGTAAATTTAGAACATTCTGGTTTTTAGGAACACTAAAACTACTTTTGTGTACTTTTTCAGTCATGTTCTAAAATCGAGTCCGAGTCATATTATGCTCTTTCTTGTTTAAGTACTGCTATTAAAATTAAGAAAAACTTATTTAAAAAAAATTATTCGAAAATCTCCATCGATTGAAACTTTTTGATTTCAATATAATAATATGGCCGTTTATAATATAAAAATCCCATTTGGAAATTTTTTCTTAACAAAAATATCTGATAGCTGTTTTAAAAGAGATTTTTGGTTGTTGATAAAGTATAAAAATTTCCATTCAGTTGCAACACATGATGAGAAAATCGTAGTGAAAAGTACAGATTATTCAAAGTCGTAAATAATTTCCTTCGAATTGAAATACGCAATAGCCCCTCATGTAAATAAAAGAGTTTAAATTTAAAAAAACGTAAATTACAAGTGTATCAACAGAAATATTCATATGTATCTTATATTTTAGAAAAAAGTAACCAAAATGAAAAAAATATCCACATCTCCAAAAACGGCAGCTCTGGTGCCAACTAAATAAAAAAAAAAAATAAATAAATAAATAAAATTAATTTTTTTTGTTACTATGTATATAATTTTATTCACTGATTTTTTAGCCTGTTGAGCCACTTTTTGCAAAATATTTAGTCATTTTCTGTAAAGTCGGCAACACTGGCTTCAGAAGCTGTACACTTTTTCCTACACCCAATAATTTACTGCTGTCTATCAAAACATTGCTCATCTTTTATTAAAGATTACAACTAAAATGTTGTTTATGTATGTTGTTGTTGTTTTTTGAATGCCAAATGCAACATGAAATATTATCTGTATCTGCTGCTGCTGCTGGATTATTTTATTGATTGATACAACAATTTGTGAACAGTTTAATCTTTCGACATCTTTTCATCATCAAATTAAATGGTGAATGATTTTAAGAAAGTCTTTAAACGTTAAAATAAAAAGTGGATAGTGATTTTAAATTAAATGCTCTTCAAGATAAAGAAGAATTTTGAAAAGATCGTGTTAGAAAAAAAGTTTTATTTTATCAAATATGTAAATTGATAAAACGATGGAGATTTTGGTTGCAAAGTTTTTTTTTCAGCTTTTAATTGAATAAAAAGTGGAAACTTGGTAATGATACAGGCAGAAGTTTTGCATGCCATCGAATGCCCAGGCTTAAAGCTGCGCTCACAATTATTAAATATTTGACCAAATAAGCATAACCACTACTTTTGTTAATAGTTAGTGAGATTTAACATGGTCTTAATATCACAAAATAAAACTAATTATACTGCTAGACATAGCAAAAAACTGTTTTATGTAAGATGTAATATTAAATAGCATTTAAAAAATAGACTACAATATTTTTTTTCAAAATTGGAAAAGTTTTCTTTAACAAGTTTACGATTTAATTTTTTCTCAAAAAAAACATGGCATTTGCATTTGGAAGTCATCTCGGGCGGCTGATTTTGACAAATGGCGTCTATTTTTGGGCCACTCTTTCCATCATTGCTGGCCTTATGTGACGAATAACCGCAACAATGTTGGCCACCAAGGCTTCAATTGTTGCGAGCTTATTAGCCCAAACTAGTGACATTACGTTACCCCATTAAGTAATCCAAACTTTAAGTAATACAAAAGTCTCAACTCGGATAACTTTGGAAGCGAATTAACAATTAACAGTTTCTTTTCTGGAAAAGATTTTAATTTTTAATTTGAAAAGTCGATGGTTGCGGTTGTCATATGACACGTAGCTCTTTTCTGTTGAAACCACATATCGCCGGGATCAATTTCGTCTATATTTTCAAACCAAAAATCAATCATTGATCGCAGTCAGGGGTGCCAGATAATTTTGATAAAAAATCGGCATTTTTTCGAAAAAAAAAATCGGCATTATCGGCACTTCAATTAAAAAAATCGGCAACTTAATAAAATCCATTTTAAAAACAATAAAACATATTTTTATTAACACAAAACAGAATAATTCAGCATTAACTTACATGTAAACCATATAAAAACATAAAAATTAATGAAAAAGAATATTTTTATAAATAAATTGTAGTTAATTTAAAAAAGTTTTGTACATTAGGTTAATATTTTTTTTATTGGTAGAAAAATTTTTTTTTAACATTTTATTTAAACAAATATTTTATAGATACATTTTTGAGTTTAATAATTAATTAAATCCATTAAAATACCAACATGAAAACAGTTTGCATTATTAAATTTTATGTATTCTTTAGAAAAAAGAATTCCTTGCAAGGGTTAATTTTCCAGGGAACATCGAAATTTGGTTTTATTAAGATTCACCTGGCTACAAATTCTTTCCACATTTACGGAAGAATATGGAAGGACCATAATTTTTAGTACAAACTTTGACAGCACTGGAAATGCATCATTAAAATCCCCACGTTTTAAGTCTGAACTTTTTTGCCAAAAAGTTTGCAAATTTACTTCAATTCCTTTTAAATCTTCTTAAAAATTTAAAAAGTTTAACTCTCTACATTCAGTCTAAAATTTGATTTTCTTTTTCAGAAATAAAGCTGGGGAACATTTTCAGAATTTCCGTAAAAGAAATATTTTCATTATTCATAATTTTGTTACGGTTATCATATTTAAAGATTTATAAGATTTTTGTTCAAAATCAAAACATTTTAATATTTGATATGCGAGTTCTATATAAAAATTAATACAGTTATTAACAATTTTGTTAATATCGTTTTTGTTGAGTTTTGATTTTGATATTAATCATTAGCCACTAAGCCCAAATACTAATCATTAAAGTTCAAAAAATTCTTTGTGTTCATAAATTCCGTTAAGTTAATTTAATTTTTGTAAAATTAGTTAATACAGTTTTAAAAACACTTTCCATTTTGTTGTATAGGTTATGACAAGTGCTCCAAAGTTGCCCAAAATTAATGAATTACACGTTTTCAAGCAGAGTTGCCGTGATTTAAGTGTTTATCAAAAAATCGGCATTTTTGGGGCAAAAATCGGCCAATCGGCACTTTGCTAATTTTAAGGCAAAAAATCGGCAAAATGCCGATAAATCGGCAAATATGGCAGGCCTGATCGTAGTGCGGAATTATGTCCATTGACCGTAACGCCGGCTTGATTTTTCAGGAAACAGAATCGACTATTACACTCAAAAGAAAAATCAATCCATCCGTACTCAAATCAATCCGAAGCGGTATCAATAGTACGGTGAGAACGGATTTTCTTGAATCGAGTACAGAAAGATTGATTCAAGTACGGATTATTCAATCGCGAAATACTCAAGTTATCCATATTCAATCCCGGATTCGTACTTAAAATAATCCGAAAATGAGATTGATTTAAATAAAACTGAGATTGAATCAATCTCAAAATGTACTTAAGACAAGTGTTATAAAGTTCACTTAACCCCGAATTCGTACTTTAAAATTTAAATAAATCAAAACTGAAATTAGAAGAATAATATTATTATAATTAATTTACTTACCTGTTTCACACCTTACCATCATGCCAGATATGATTTTTACTTAAAAAACTTAATGTACATATTTAGCTAAGAATATAAACTAAATGAGAAGCGAGAAATTGAAGGCATGACAATTTTACTTTTTAAAGTTTAAAAAGTAAAATTGATTAAGATTTAAAAATGAAAATAATAGCGGAGTTCAGTGTGAAGTGCAAATGGTCTTGCGAAAGAGCAAATGCAAAATATCATAGCTTTTTTGTTGAATCCAACAACAAAATACACAGAGTTCCCGTTAGATTTCATAAAAAAGCTATGAAATTTTGCACTTGCTCTTTCGCAAGACCATTTGCACAAAACACTGAACTCCGCTAATGTGTTTTCTTCTTGTTCTGTTGTTTTTGTTGTTTCTATACACAACAAGCAAATCGTTTTTTAGCTACTTGTGTGGTGTTGTTGTAGTGGCTACAACAAATTTGAATAAGTTATATGAGATTAAAACGCACAATTTGTAATTTAACTCTCAGAGTGGCAGTACCAACGAAAAGTTCAATCTTTTTTGTACTTGGTTTAAGAATTTTATACCTACTTCAAGAAATTCCGGGAATGATTTTCGAAAGTTATCCCATTAAGGATTGTTGTAAGTACGTTTTAGTGTTATTCGTACTTGAATTTTTAAGTAAGACTCGTACTCAAAGTAAGTATAAAAAGCTAAATTTATCCCGAGTGTTTTTCTTTCTGTGTAGAAATAAAATTGCTTTCGAATCGAAAAAGTATTTGGTCACGACAGCCAGAATAAGCCCCATGGTTTTTAATTTTTCGATTATATTTTTATTATATGATTTTTTAAGTTTAACGTTTTTTAGTTATTGCGGTTTCTTTACATTTATAGTTTTTTTTTATTATTTTATGCTGTTTATTTGTATTATTTTTAATAGTTTAAGTTTATACGTCTTAAGCCGATTTAAGCGGAATTTTTTCTTCAATATTTTTATTTATTCAATTGTTTTTTGTTGCTAAATTTTTAAATTTGAATATTTTATGGTTTATACACAACTGGAGTAAAATTCGCATAGCACGACGAATTCGTTGCGTAAATTCGTCAAATGAGACACAATTATTGCGTAGAGGACAGGAGCTACCAATTTTGTCTCCCAAACCTGGACATTTTTGTAGTTCTGGAACCCGAGATTATAAATGCATTTGTTTTTCTTCATCTATAAAAAGCACCAATTTTAAGTCAAATCATGTTAAGAGAAAAATCATGTTAAAATATGGTCACCTCCAACAAAACTTTTTTAAGTCAAACTTGTAAACATATTGTATTTAAATTTAACCATATTATTGTCACCGACAACCATATTAAAGTTTAATTAGTCCTCCATCAAGAAGCCACAACCATATTATGGTTGCCTCTAAACATGTTATGGTTAAATATGACAATAATTTGTTGTCTTAAATTAACAATAGTATTTCCTCTTCTACAAGAGCAACATGCTATGGTTGAAAACCAACCATGCTTTTATAAGTGTTAAGCATATTTTAGTTATTATTAACCAACACATGTTCGGAGGCAAATATAATATGGTTGTGCCTTCTTGATGGAGGACACATTTAACCATAATATTGTTGTTGGTGATAATAATATTGTTAAATTAACCATAATATGTCTACAATTTTCTTTAAAAGTAGTTTTGTTGGAGATGACCATATTTAAACATAGTTTTTCTCTGGGTGTGGAAAAGTAAGAAAAGATAAACTCACTGTTTTATTGTTGGTATTTTGTTTAAGCTTTGATATCGTTGCAAAGAAGACTTTTTGAGTGTTTGTAGGTAATTCTCATTCTCTCTGTAGTCTTGTTTGCTGATGACTTTGGCTTTTCTAAAATTATTTAGGAGAACGTTTCCTGATGATCTGGCCTAAGCAACCAGTGAAATGCGCATAGAAACAGCTTATCATCTAACAATAAATTTCAGTATTTTTTTTATTGATTATAGAAGTAGGGAATTAAGTACAACAAACAAAATCTTTTAATGGGGATTTTTTATTATTTGTTTATTTACAATTATCAAATCATGGTGTGACCATATTTCCACAAAAAAATTTTTTTTAAAAAAAAAAATAGTTTAAAACGTTATTATTATATATAACGATCCAAAAAAATATTCCGTTTTATATACGTCATTCTTTGAGAACCATTTATATATCTTATGGCCACTATTACAACTTGCCGATTGTTAAAGGTAGGACTTTGTGCCACTATGTGAACATTGCTTGAAACTAAAGTGAGCACTGTGTTAAAGGCCAGGTAATCCTACTGGGTAGAATAAAGTGAAGTTGATATAATAAGTAAATCCTATATTTAACTAACGACAAGTTTTAATAATGGCTCTTAGAATAATTCCAAAAATCATGAAAAACTACGGTCATTTTTCAAAAACTTTCCTTCGATTTTGATTTCAATTTTAATAGATTTCGATTTCCAGAGCATTTCGGAATATTTTAATAAAAAAGCGGTAATTACCCAATAAAAAATGGAGCTTCCAATGAAGCAGGTTTGTAAGGGAGAAACGTAAAAGTTTCGCTTACCATATCGCTTACGGGAGACATGAATTTTATATGGCGAGTTCCCACTTTGAAGCAATACATTTTTGACACAGAAAGCGCTTTATTCAGCGCAAATAAAAATTTGTGATCGTAACGATCAGCTTTGCACATTAAATTGTTTGTTACCGTTATTCCTTAATATGCTCCCTTACAAACCTGCTTCGTGGTAAGGGAATGTCGTGGCTCTTCAAATTTTATATATATGTATATAATTTTTTAATTTATTAAGCATTCGTTCACTTACCATTCTGCATCATCGTATGTCTTATTGCGAAGCGCAAAAATGTGTGCTTACTTTTTAAAATGTGCCATTAGTGCTTCGCAAAATAAGATTTTTTTTTATTGGGTAAATTAATATGGTATAAATACGTATAAAATAAAAACAATTTTTAAAGCAAAGTTAACATAATTTTAATAAAAAGCGGTCACCCTGTCCTAATTTATTCGACGTTCGTCCCAGTTGTAATTACAAATTATAAGAAATAAACTTATCGTAGAGTTAGTTACGCACGACGAATTTAGGTCTTCGCAACGATTGTTTATACACCTCTATTCTATTCTATTTCTGACGGCGAATGTTTGTTGCAAATAATTTGTCGTTCGTCCCAGTTCTCCCCCATACACTTTTGCTGGGCTTAATTTGTTTGTTAACTAAAGTGAACTATAACTTTTTTGCATAAGGGGCTTATGTATATTTTTTTTTACCGGAAACTGATTTTGTTTTCAAAGTTTGTTCAAATTTAAGTTTCTCAAAACTACCCACAGATGTCACTAGTTAGAAAAGCTCTTATAAATAATAGAAGCTTTTTAACAGAAAAAGCTTTTTTAGGAAAACTTTACCACTAACAGTTCTGTTTTACATTTCTTAAACATGCTTTTTATACTTAATGTTAATTTTTCTCTCGTTTTCTTAAACTTTTCTCCAAACTTTTAGATGACGAATCATATTACAACAATTCCAATACCGTTAATAATTCCACAAACAATTCTAACGGTACGATTCTCCCCTCAAACGTCCAAAATAATTCCATGCTTAATGCTACCACCGGTGGTAGCAACATTGGCAATTGTATTAACTCTTCTTCCCAACAACAACAGCTGCAGCAGCAGCAACAACAAGTTAACAATGCATTGGCGATACAATTCCAAGGTAATGCCATGCATAATGGTGGTTCTTCAGGTGGTAGTGGAGGTGGTGGGGGTGGCAATCAATCATCCAATAATCCTGCCTCGAATACACAAAACAATAATTCAACGGCCGGTGCACATACAGCAAACAACAGTAATAACAACGGCAACAATATGAACAATAACAATGGCAACAATACAATTTCCGGTAATAATACAAATGAAAATTCAACATCCGGTGGTGTGCCACATTCGCAATCGGCCCCTCATCAATTGGGCGGCCAACAATTACAACAACCACCACCGCTGACACCACTCGCTCAGCATCATCAGGCGTTGGCGCAACAGTTGCAACAAAGATTTGCCATCAGCAATAATAATGGTGAGTGTTTTCTTATTTTTATTTTTAAATTTCTTATTATAAATTAAATTTATGACTTTTAGAAAATAGAAATTAAAAGTAAAATAAGAGATTTTTTTTTTTTTTTTTTTTTGGAACCATTTTAATTATCTTGTTGTACTCCGGCTGTTCGTGGGTTTTTTTTAGTGGTAAGGACTTAAAAAAAGGAAATTTATTTCATGTTTTTTTATTTGGGACCGTTGCCCAAACAAAAAAAAAGGCCTTTTAACGACTTAAAAAGTTGTATTTATTTTTTTCCATTTATAGTCGTCTGTCTTTATTATATTTGAGATTTTATTTTTGTTGGTTGATAAATTTCATCAACAGTGGTATTAGTGTTGCTCTAAAACTGTTTTTGTGTCGCTATTGTTGCGTTTTTTTGTGTCAAATAGTTTTGTTTTGGACACATTTTATTTCCTTGTTAAAAATACTTTTTATTTAAAAAATTGTTTTTATTTCAGCAATTACTGGGTTCAAAATTGCATTAAAGTAAAAAATTAGGACTATGAAAATTTTTTGTAATTTTTTTTAAAGTAAATTAAAGAAGTTGTACAACAAAGAGGGACCGTTTAAAAAGAAATTTCTTTAATGAAAGTATTTGGCTTTTCCTAAAATCGGAAAAATAACCTACGTAGAATCTTTTTTTGTAAAAAACTTTTTAAAAATATTTTTTTTTAGGAAAAAATACCATTTTACCTTTTTGTAAAAAAGTACATATCATAAAAAGTACATGTTTAAACAGGTACCTTTTTTGTATGTAATATGTTATCTATTTTTTTTTGTAGAAAATACTTTTTATACAAAAGAATCTTTTAAATACTAAATTATCTTTTTATAAACGCTATAATTTGTAAAAAAAAGTACGTTTTTGCAAAAAGTATTTTTTTTTCGGAAAAAGTACTTTTTCGTAAAAATATTTTTTTTTTGTAAAAATAATTTTTTCTTTTTGCAAAAAAAATGACGTTTTTGTAAAAAAGTACTTTTTTGTGAATAAATACCCTTTCGGGAAAACTACCTTTTTGAAAGAAGTACCTTAGTGTTAAAAAGCACTTTTTTGTAAAAAAACTACGTCATTTGTGAAAAAGTTCCGTTCATTATACAATATTTTCTATTCGTAAAAAATACTTTTTATACAAAAGTATTTTTTAAAAGTCAATTATCTTTTTATATACGCGATGATTTGTAAAAAAGTACGTTTTTGTAAAAAAAGTCAATTTTATTAAAAAAAATTTTTTTTTTAATATACGTTTTCTTTTGGTGAAAAATTTGCTTTTTGTAAGATGTTACCTTATTGTGAAAACGTACTTTATTGTGATCTTATCTTAAACATTAATTTGTAGAAAATACTTTTTATACAAAAGTATATTTTTAAAAGTAAATTAGCTTTTTATATTTCCGATAATTTGTAAAAAAAAAAAAGTATGGTTTGTAAAAAAAAAGTATTTTTTGTAAAAAAATTAAAAGTCGCGGATTTTCACGTAACTGCTTTCAACCAGTTCAATGTTTTCGTGAGTCATTGAAGATCGACTGGGCCCTGGCCGTGATTCATAGCCGAAGCAGTTGCGCGGAAACTCTGCACCCACGAACGAATGGAATTTACACTCGGTCCATAAAGTATTCGCCGAATACCGAACTTTGAACAAAATTTTCGACGAGCAACTACTCTTAATAATTACTCTTAAAAAATATCTCCACAGCGAACGCGCGATGCTATCTCGACCCCTGCGACATCGTAACTAACAAATCTACACAACTGATAATTCCAAGGGCGCCACTCTCCCCCCGCACCGTTTATTACTCTTTGAAATAATCAAATTTAAAAATATAAATTTGCCACCAGACACCCTGTATTAGAAGAAAAAACCTGAGAACATTTTTTTTAAAAGAATAAGGTACCTTTAAAAAAAAACCAAAAGTGTTTCTTTTAAGAAAAACTCAGTTTTTTTTAACAGAAATTAACTTTTTTTTTTACTAAAACGGGTCTTTTATATTTTTTACGAATTAAGTAAAAGTAAAATTTTACTAAAAGATACTTCTATCAAAAGAAATAATATTTATTTTAGGGTGTTAATAATTTATATCAAAATTTATTAGGAATTAAAAAAAATACTTTTTCTCTCTGCTCGTCAGTATTCAAATTAATTTTGTTTATTAAATGCACATGTTAAAAATGATTTGTTCTTGTTTGCTTTTCATTTGAATAATTTGTTTAACTTGAAAAAAATAAAGATGTGTTTGCTGTCGTTTTGTTGAAAGTTTATTAAATAAATTACTTGCCATAAGGACTCTCTTAAAAATTGTGCGATAGAAAAATTCATTTAAGAGAACATTTTTAAACGCAACTAAGCTAAAGGGTTGCCACATTGCTAAAAATTTAAAACCCTTAATGACGGAAATTAATAATACGCAATTTGTTCTCGATTTTAGTAAATTTCTTGTAATCGATTAAAATTGTAGTCGTTTGAATTTTAACTGCCTTCAATTAGACACATCACTTTTACTTTAACAAGAAACGACGCATGAATTTGTCGATCTTAACCAATCCTTCGTTTGTATGAGACTTAATAATGTTGGCACATGTAGTCTGTTACTCTCCTTAGTTTTTATTATATTTTGAAAAGAAACAAGTTAGAGTGCTATATATTCGGCTGTGCCGAATCTTTGATACCCTCCACCGACAGGAGTGGGCTCTATATGATAAATACATATACGTTATTATCTAAGCTTCACAAAAACGAACGTCAGCTTTCAAATTGGTTGCGGTTAAGACCTATATTAAATTATGGACCGACAATAACAAAGTTTTATGCGTTTCTTGTAAGAACTTTGAACTGGCTTGAGTAAAATATACTTCGTAACAGTTTTAGCCAAACAAAAATGATTTTTAGGAGGTTAATTTGTATTGGACTTACGGTAAATTATGGACCAATCATCCCAAAATTCTGAAGACTGATTTCTGGTATTACAAAAAAAAAAATAAAAATTGGAATAAATTTCAATACAGCAGTGTAATTACTATTAGCGTTACCAGTGAATTTCACAAAATTGCATGATATTGTTTCTGGCAATATGAATCTAAATTGGAAATTTAGACCGCAATATCTATATCTGTTATGGTTTTAGGCGAATTTAATTATTTTCCCAAAGTGGGATTTATTTGGTTTTCGGCACAATAAACTGTTTTCCGAGAGTAGGGTTTATATGGGGCCTAGGGTACATTATCAACCGATCAACACGAAATTTGGCAGCGTCGTCCTATAAAACTGTGACTTACCGAATTTCATTATGATAGCATTATTTATTGCTGTTTTAAGCGTACTAAAATGTTTTCCTTGAGTAGGGTTTATATGGGGTCTAGGGTTAATTATGGACCGATCTTCACGAAATTTAATAGTATGATTTGAAGTCCAATTCGTGCGAAATTTTATATCCTTCCGTGCATTACTCCACCATTTATGTTAGTTTTTGTATCAAAATTATCAATTTTTTTAGGGTGGTGGTTCAAAATTTTGATTCATAGTTCTGATCCTACTGAACCGATGTTGCTGGATATGAATCCTAAACTGCTTAGGACAACTACAAGCAATTTGAGACCAAGTTTGTTCTTTTGCGATTTTCGAAGGTAGCGCGTTTTCAACAGACGGACATGGCTAAATCGACTTAGAATTACTCATGGAGCCAGAATATATATTCTTTATGGGGTCTTAGACGCATAATAAAAAAGTATCACACGGAATGACAAACTTATGGTGTTTTCTTTTCTACACAAAAAATGCCACCTTGTTAAAAGGTACATGTATAAAATGTCTTGCCGACCCTGTAAAAATGCAATTTTTTATTTGACGAGAACAAAATACAAAATTGGTCCGCCCTGTTTTTACCAGCTGACAAAAAGCTTGTTCTTCAAAATTTAAAAAAAAAACACATAAATTAAAAAGTTTGTTCTTTAAAATATAAAAAAAAAATATACATAAACCAAAATTTGTTAATAGATTGATATTAAATAAATAAATAAAAGAACAAAATGAATGAAGATATTCCAATTTCTTTAGTTTGTTTTTTATAAAATACTAGCTTAACCCGGTGCGCTTCGCTACACTGGTAAAAAAATAAATAAGAAAAAAATTGCAGTATTTTTTTAATGTGTAATTTATTTATTTTTGCTCCCCCTGCACCTACCCCTTTTTTTTTTTTGTTTTGAAAGTTGTCCTGTAAAGGTTGATAACTTTTGTGTCCAGATATATGGTATTTAATATTTCTTTATATGAGGGGTACTGCTCCTCCTCTGTCTACCCCGCCCCTTTTTTATATTGAAATTAATAGCTTACCATAGTAGTAGCTGTAACCACGATTGAAGACTTTTCCTTTAATAGTTCTTCTGTTGAGCGATACTTAATTTATGCATCCTATGGAAGGTATTTCCCCCCTTGCGCCTACCCGCTTTATTTTTATTTTCAAAAGTATAGTATACCATAAGAGAGACTTCTGCAAAGTTTGAACATTCTCACTATAAAAGTTCTTAAGATATGCGATATTAACCATTGGCGTCCTATGGTGGGTACCACTTCCCCCGCTGCTATTTTATTTCAATTCCGGGGCTCAGAAGATCCTACTACAAAAAGTTCAGCAAAATGCGTGCAGCGGCTCTTAAAATATGCGATAATTAATATTGGCATCCTATGGGGGGTACCAATTCCCCTGCCCCTATCGAAAAAATAAGTAGCCTATTTTATTTTTAGGGCTCACGTGATGTTACTGTAAAAATTCAGGAAAATCGGTTCAGTAGTTTCGGAGTCTATAAAGCGACAAACAAACAAACATACAAACATACATAATTCATTTTTATATATATAGAAGATAGAAGATAGAAGATAGAAGATGTAAACAAGAAAAAAACCTTTGCCAGATTGCTAATTTATTAACAACAAGTTTTTTAGATATCTTGATTTGACGTTTTTTTTTCAAAAACAATTTTATAAAACCGGATCCACTTAAATTTTATATCACTGACAACCTATCATTAACCATGTAATGCTTTCTTATGTTTTTACTATTAAATAATGAAAAAATTACTATTAAAATTTTAAATTTTTACTATCCTGATTAGAGGCGATTTTTCCCCAACTTCGTCTGGTAACCCTATATATAAAAAGAAGCCATCTTTTTACAGGGCATTATCAACACTGTCGATTTATACGGGGCGTAAAGAGCAATTATGCCATTAGTAAGGTTGCATTTCTAAGAATAAAACAAGCCACCCTTTTAGAAGGCGAAGCATTTTCAAGAAACGAACATCAAATTGCAAATTTTAAATAAAATGTCACATTTTTTGTAGAAAAGAAAACACCATAAGTATACCTTCATTCACAACTAGTGGTAGTGGAGGGTATAATAATGCTTAAAATTTAAATTGTATATTTATTTTAAATGTTGAACAATAAAATAAAAAAAAAACAATTATTAAAGTAAAAAGTAACTTTATTTAGTAAAATACTTCTAAGCTAAAACCAAACATGGTCTCCTGCTACTGATTGGTTTGTCGTTCGCCGGCGTATGAAATAGAAATAAATCTATTGCAAAGTCGCTGCGTATGACGAATTTCGTCGGACGCTATTATTCTGTGTATTTCATATACACCAATATGTTTTATTTTTGACGACGAATATTCGCGGCCAAAAATTCGTCGTTCCTCCCAGTTGTGTTCCTAGTTTGGAGCTATTTACTGCAAGATTTATTTGCTGACAATTTTAGGACATGTCCTCGTTTAAATTGTAAACAAATATAATTTACTCTATCAAATATGAAGAATGAAAACAGAAATTTTAATAAAAAAATTTTTTTTATTAAAGATTAATCTATTTTCTTAAGCTATTTATAGTCGGCAGTACTATTTTAACACCGGCAAATATGGCATCCCGTTTAACTTGATAACAAAAGTTTTCTTTGCTTCTCTTTTTAATTTTCTTCTATGACTCTCTTCTTTTTTGCTCTGATTTGCTTTTTTCGCTTAATAACAACTCAAACAATTTGTTCTCTTCATGTTATTTTCATTCATATTAATTCTTCTTTTATCATGATTGTTTATAGCAAAAATTATTATGCGTTTTTTTTCGCATACCCGCCTTCAATGAACTCAACTTAGTTCGCGTTTATTATACGCAGCGTACGGCGGTTTATTCGTTGATTTTTTTATACTCGTAAAATAAATCTATAAAAAAAATTATAAATAAATAAATAATTGTGTGAAAAAATTTTTGTGATAATCTGTATAAATATTGCTTTTTGTAATTAAACGACACCAAATTAAAATAAATTAAATGAATAATAAGAAATAAGCAAAAAAAAAAAAAATTGTGCAAATAAAATATTTGCAAAATTGATAAAGAAATGAAAATATTTACAAAATATTGTTAAATGATAAAGTAAATAATTTTAAAATTATGGAAAAATATTAAACAAACAGTTGTATAAAGAAAAAGTAAAAAAAAAAAGAAAATTTTTAGCAGCAGCCATTTATGGCCGAAAAGTGGAGACGAAAAAGTGGGAAAGAAAGAAAATTGTAACATAAAAAAATCTAAAATCTACGTTCTTTTTTGATGTAATACGTCTGTGTGTGTATGTAAAATTTTACACGTGTTTATGTGTATGTGTTTTGTAATTTGGCGTTTTTGGATGCCAAAAAAAAAAACAACAACTGGAAAACATGATTCCTCTTTCTATTACAAAATTTATTTTCTACTTTTCTTAATGAATTTCCTTTAAAGCTGTTTTTTTTTTTATTTTTAAGTCTAAAAATTTTAATTTGTTCAGAGTCTTTTTATTAAAAGTGATGGTTTTCACGTTTTTTTTTATATATACAAAAATCGAATTCTGAGTTTTTTGTTTTAATTAAACAAAAATATTAAAATTGCAGCAAAAATTGGAAAATATTATTAGCGATTTAGAGCGGAAATGAATTTATTACCTTTAAAAAATTTACTTTTGCAAAAAAAAAAACAATATTAAAAAAGTCATTGTTTATAAAAGAAAATTTTAAAATACCAATTTTTTCGTGTGTTTACTTTAAAAAATAATAATAAAAAAAATTGTTTAAAATTAACGAGGGTGGATTAAATATTCTTAAATATTCCAAAATTCCAAATTATCTTTAATTAATACAAATTTTTATTTTTCAATCAGGCTAAATTTCATTAAATTTAATTTTCATTAAATTATTTTTATGAAGAAAGGAATTTTACAAAATGAAATGAATTAAAATTTATTGCTAATTGTTTATTCTTGACTGAGGGTGATCGAACTCACGTTCACGGACAGGTCGATTTGACATGTTTTTATGGTAAATACACCTCCTCGTCAGAAATATTCGCTGTTTAACTTTCATCGACATTGACGACAGCTGGCAGTCAATAGTCAAACTTTAATCTTTAAACCAAATGGTATTTGCACCTTTTTGGTGGGTCGAAGTTTGTTGTGAATGATTCTCTATCTTAATTGATTTACATGTTCTTTCCTACTTCTGTTTTTCATACTTTTGGTCAAGAATTCTTCTTGAAGTCCAAAGTTAATTTTTTTGTTTTTTATGCTTCTTTCTTGTCTTTCTTTTTCTCGTTGACCTTTTTCAGCACAACCTAAAGGACAAATGTAAACATAGAACTTGTGCCTTAGCTGTAGAACAATATTTAGAAATGTGGTTATTTTTGATTCGAAAACGATACCAACAGCCTGGCCCACGATTTCGATCGCTATCGTTAACTTTAATTTTCAACGCCAAGCAGCTGATTTGCGCTCTACTTGTACATTTCAGCACGACAAGTCGATCAACAACTCAAGCAAGCAAAAGAGTAATAATTGCCATACAAATTTGCGCCCATTATGAAATACGGGGTGGCGCATAAGTAACGTTATAATATATTTAATATAAAAATTTTTTCTTTCTGATTTTATTTAACGTTGGCATTTTTTAAAATTTCACATTATGTTTTCAGCATAAAATCTTTCAAATGGTTCCCATTGTTTGCTTCGAACGGAAGTGCTCTTTCCAGAGCATTTCCCATAACTTTTTTTAGAACTTCAGGTCCCAGTGCCCTCACTTCTTCGCGGATATTCTCCTTAAGCTCTTCGATAGTTCTTGGCTTATTGGTAACCCTAAAGAACAAAAATTCTGGAGTCTTTAAATCAGGAGAACACGGTGGCCATTAAAAATCATAAAATCGCGATATTATTCGATCGCAAAAAAGAGCCATAGTTGGACGAGCTGTGGCTCAATTTTGGTGGAACCACAATTCTGGATTGTTTTCTACCTCGGGCTTAAAACAAATTTCAATCATTGCTAGGCATTCAATGACATTTACATAAATCGCAACCTTTTCGTCGTTTTTGAAAAAATATGGTCCACACCATACTGTGCATTTAAGTTCCCATATATGAGAACGAAAATAAGTGCACTGATGCCCATTTTAACAAACAATTATTTAGAAGCCCCACCTCTTTGTTTTTTACGCTTATCAATTTAGTTGCTCGTCAGACAGCGACGAATATGCGAAAGCTGTGTTGGTATTTTTTCAAGTACAGTGTGTATGATAAGTGATGATAAAATTGAAAAAAATATTTTAATGCTTTAACGAAACTGTCATAAATGTAATTCTTACTTTTAATTTTCAAATATGATCGCAGCTCACACTGATTTTTTTTTTCTTTTTTTTTTACTTTGTAAAATTTAATACTTATTATTTTTTAAAAAGTCAAAATTTTTAAAGTTAATTTGAAAAATATAAAATTCAGTTTGGACTAAATTGTAATTAATGTTGTACAACCAAAAAAAATTTTTTTTCTCTTCAATTTTAATGGCAATCTATGCGCTTAGTTTTGCGTGCCACTGTTCTTTAAATTCTCTCACAGAACATGTGAAAAAAATTTTTGGACATCAATGAATTAGTGATTTGTTTGTGCTTTCTTAAGTTGTCGATTAACATCGTGGGCCAGGCTGTTAACGATTTCACAAATAAGTATTCGTGCACTCCTTTCTGTCCGCGACAGCAATTTGATATAAAATTGTAAATATAAAAAAAAAAAAATCAAATGGAAAACATGTTTCGAAGACAATACCTCTGAAAATATAAAAACGTTTCTTCTAGATCAGAGACTCAAAATTCGGAAATATAAAAAATCTTATCGAATCGACTCCTGTATATGTGAAAGTGATTTTTCTACATCAAAGATTTCAAATTTACAATCTGGCAACACTTTCAGGTCTGTCAGAGCATTTTTTTTAATTAATAAATGTTTTTAATTTCAATAGAGCTTATTTTTTTCAATTATATTCTTCTTACTATTTATGGCACCTATGTATATCCGACCATTAATGGAATACAACTCTCATGGGGAGGCCGGTGCCTCAAAGTCTATTTTGGAGCTTCTCGACCTCATGCATGAGAGGGCGAAGGCTGTCATTGGTGACAGTACGGTATCACCGTCGCAATGTGGGTTTTATTTACATGTTTTATCGTTACGACAAGGGGATGTGTTCTGTTAAAATTAGGGATCTGGTTCCCGAAACCCATACGTTTGTTCGTAATACACGTTTTTCCGCAAGAGCCCATCCTTTTGTGGTCGATTGGCCGGTGCATCGTACAATGCATTACAGGGAACGTTCGCTTTTTGGCCGGACTTTTCGTATGTGGAACAACCTTCCCTCTCAAGCACTACTCCCTCTTTCCTCCTTCCCATAACTTATTTTCCAACACAATGCCTTGCATTTGAAGGGGTCATCCCCTGAATGGTGCTCCTAACCAAAAAAAAAAAAACCTGCCTTGAATTTACTACTTCAAAATAGGAGAAAATCTTTTCTTCAATTACAAAAGTTCCGAAATATAAATTCGAAAATCCCTTGAACTTCGTTACAGTACTAATGCTGATCTTCTAAGACAGCCATGTTATTCTGCCGAGATCTCTTGCTTCAGTTTGCACCGAAAGCCAAATCGTTGAACGTTTTAATCGTCCAGCTCATGGTAATAGGTTTGATTAACTTACAATCAGTCAACATTTTTATGTTAAAAGATTTTGAAGTCAGGTAAAAACATATTTGCTGCACGTAAAAGTGTGCAGACGAGCAAAAAAAAAAACATATTGGGTTAAACACCGACAACAGTGTTTCAGACATATAAAACGACTAGAACAGAAACTCTTTCAGAATTAAACAAAAAAAATTAACAACAAAGATAACTCATTTCTTACTAATACAATCATAGAGTTTGATTTTGTCCGCTGCTCATCCGTTCTAGTCGTTTTTTTTATGTCTACAGAGCAGTAAAAACAATTTTTTTTTATATAAAAAAAAAAAACGATACGAACATCGATCGTACATGCTTCAGGCAGGTCTTCAAAAATTGTAATAGAATCATGAAAGATTTGACGGTACGGTTATTTAACTTTAGAGTGACATTCATTGGCTACCAAAATTGTTAAGTTTGTCTTCGCTGCAGTTTTTCTCTGGATATCTTCCCAAGTCGTAGGTATATAAAAAGCCACACCCGGTCAATGTTCTGAAAGGCATAAATAGGATGGGATAAACGTGAATGCCTATTGTTTACACTTAATTATACGGTGCTCTTTGCGCTGGATGAGAATAAAGCATCCAGAATCGCCCCCATGAGTCATAGCAACCAACACACACAAGCTAGAATTTGATTGTCCGATCCGGCAGGATTATACATTCGCCTCTTGTCTTGGTGCTAGGACTATGTAACCTCCGCTTAAACCCATTTTTCGCCGCGCCAAGAAAACTGACAATATAATAAGATTTTAAGTTACTGACAGATAAAAAACAGTATGTGTGCTTGTTATTTTAATCACCGGTCGGCTCAAAATGGGTTAAAGAAAGCAGCATCCGTGGAATACCAACAGCACCCAGAGAGATCCGCCAGTAGACGAAATTCCCCTGCCTGTGAAGCTGAATTCTTAAGATCTTCCTTTCCGGGACCTTGGGTTTAAACCACAACAACCAAGTGATCCCCGAAGGGCCCCTATCAGCTGGAACCAAAGGCCCCTGGAACTAGAGGCCCCTGACTTTCATGGTACAAGATCGGATCACTGGTCAGCCGCGATCTCAAGAAAATTGTCAATCTAAAACTCTGCCAAATTTCAATTATTAACTGCACTTCATTTCCCAAGGAAATTTTCTTTAGATGTCTCCCTACATACTGGTACTGAGATGCACTAGGGTTGCCAGATTTTTTTCCACCATCATCGTACAAACAGTATACCGAAAATCGCCAAAAATTTATTGTTTTAGATTTTTAGTAAAAAAAAATTTAAAAAATCGCCAAATAGCAGTACAAGTGTATTTTACCTTTAATAAAATGTTCAATATTTAACCTTATTCTAGTTTTGTCTTTATATTTAAGTATTTTTAACGTTTTAAATCGGGAATGTTTTGACCATTGCGTAACGCTTGACACTCGCGATTCTGACTTAAAATTGCATAATTGCTGTTTTGTAAATCTCAATCGCAAGCAGTTTGGCGACTCCGAATTGCAAAAGTATGCTGAAGGGAACAAGAATATTTGTAAGAAACTATGGCAGATCGCAAGCAGCACGCACGAGTTTCAAAGCATCGTAAAATAATTTAGCGTTTTCCGATTTTTAATCATGCGATATCTTTAAATCTAGAACTTGAGAGATCCGTTAATTGAATATTGCAAAAGTATTAATTTTATCATTATGCAAAATGAGTAGAGTTTGTTGCAAAAAAAATCAGTTTTTATCAGGGACCGTAACAGTTTTTCCCTTTTTCATAAAAGTCTGATGATAAGAGTTATTTTTTTATTTTTTTGAACAAAAATAAGAGTTATTTTTTTATTTTTATTTTTTTGAACAAAAATAAGAGTTATTTTTTTATTTTTATTTTTTTGAACAAAAATAACAGATATTTTTATTTTTTGAACAAAAAAAACAGATATTTTTATTTTTTGAACAAAAATAATTGTTATTTTTGTTCAAAAAAATGAAAATAAAAAAAATAAATGTTACTTTTGTCCAAAAAAACGAAAATCATATAAAGATCATAATATTTTATCATAGAAAAGTTCATAAGGATCAATATGTTATACTTGAATCAGTTTGCCAGCATTTACTTCTATATGCTTTTTTTGTTTTAAAATTTCAAAATAACTGTTATTTTCGGTCCCTTGTTTTTATAAGCGTGATTTTCTATGTGAAAATAGAATATGTGTAATTCCATGTCAAATCGAACAATAGTGGGACCCGACCCCTATCGATTTTAATGAAATTTGGTGGAAAGGTTCCTTATATTTGAAATTTTAAACCCTGGCTTCGTCCTTTCGCGCAAATATCCATTAGTCGATTTCTTGAAATGAAAAGAAGTTAATTAAAATTTCTCCTAAAAAGTCACCTATTCGCCACTACTGTGTAAAAAATAATCAGCCTTATTTCGGTTGTCGTTGTCGTACACAATTGTGTCGTTTTTTGTAATAGGTTAAAGTAACACACAACCTGTGTTCTTACACATTCGTTTGCGATAACGACAATCGCAATAAGGCTGAATGTGATTCTGCTATAAAATTCTTCAACTGATCAAATCAAAAGAACTTTTCTGTTTGCCCTCATTTTTACATAAATGTTAAATGTTATTTATTATTTTTTTTGCAATCAATTTTTGTGTTAAATAATAAAAATTTTTTGATAAAATTCATTACAAATTGCTAATTTTTTTTTTTATTTTTTATTTTTTTAATCAAGGTGAAGAGCAAATTAATAAAAATACAACAAACGCAATTTTTATTAAAACTATTTATAATCTCAATTAAACAGTCAACACAAATAGAAAACAAATGTTTTTTTTCCAAATGTTTACACAAAAAAACATAAACAATAAACTTTTTATTTGTTCGATTGTGTGGCCTAAATTTGATTATAATTTGAAATAAACTTTTTTTTTCCTGTAATTAAATAACGTTTTTATGGTACTTTTCATGATTAGAAAATGTGACCTCAAAATGTTTGAAGTGGTTTTTTCCCAGATTTAAAAAAAAATTGTATACAAAATAGTTATAAAGTGAAAATTAAAAAAAAAAAAAAAAAAAAAAAAAAAAAAAAATAAGTAGATAAAAAATTTAAGACAATTTTTTTTAAGCTGATAACTTTAATGAAGAACTAAAGGGTAGTTCAACCAAAATTAGCGATGTTAATTGTGATAAACACATTAACGTTAAGTTTTTTGCCAACGAAAATTTAAATTTTTTTTTTCTCTGTTTGATAAATTCAAACATGGCGTGGTAAACAATTGAGCAGCGCTTTAAGATTGTTGAAGCCTTTTACGGAAATAGGCGTTCAAATCAAAATGCATTTCGTGCACTTTGTGATTTTTGGGTCAGCATAATCGACCTCAGTGGATTCGCCAATAAGCAGAATTGCCGTATTTGGGCAAATGAGAGCCCACGAGTGATTTTTGAAAAGCCGATGCAGACACAAAGAGTGATTGGTTTGGTCGGTTTATGGGCTGGCGGCATGATCGGGTCGCCCTTCTTCGAAAATGAGGTCGGCCAAGCAGTTACCGTGAACGGTGTTCGCTATCGCGATATGATAACGGACTTCTTGGGGCCAGAAATATAGGATATGTTAGAGTGTTATATTCGGCTGTGCCGAATCTTTAAAACCCTCCACCGACATTTCGAATATGTCAGGAGTGGCTGTATATGATATAAATATATATTATTAATTAATCTTTATAAAATGGACGTCACCATTAAACGGCTTAGACCTATTTTAAATCATCGCCCGACATTCAGAAGTTTTATGCTTTTATTTTTAGAAATTTGAAATAGCTTGAGTAACACATCATGATAATAGTTTTAGCCGAGCTGAAATGATTTTCAGGAGCGGAATTTATATTGGACCCAAGGTAAATTATGGGCCAATTATTTCAAAATTTTGTAAAGTAATTTTTGTTATTGAATAGCATAAATTAGAAATAATTTTAATACAGCAGTGTAATCAGTTTTAGCGTTAACAGTGAATTTCAAAAAATTGCATCATATTTTTTCTGGCAATATGAATCTAAGCTGGAAGAAATTTTACCGCAATATCTATATCTGTTATGGTTTTAGGCGAATTAAATTATTTTCCCAAAGTGGGATTTATTTGGTTTTAGGCGCAATAAACTGTTTTCCGAGAGTAGGGTTTATATATAGACAAGGGTAAATTATGGATCTTCAAGAAATTTTACAGTGATTTGTAGTTACATAAAACTGTAACGTACCAAATTTTAGTATGATAGCGTTATTTATTACGGATTTAGGCGTACTAAAATGTTTTCCGGGAGCAGAGTTTATATGGCGTTTAGTGTTAATTATGGACCGATCTTCACGAAATTTTACAGTGTGATTTCTGGTCCTATAAAACTGTGACGTACCAAATTTTAGTATGATAGCGTTATTTATTACGGTTTCAGGCGTACTAAACTGTTTTCCGGGAGTAGGGTTTATATGGGACCTAGTTTTAGTTATGGACCGATCTACACGAAATTTTACAGTATCATTTGCAGTCGTTATAAATTCATGCAAAATTTTATATCATTTCGTGCATTTTTCCACCATTTATGTTAGTTTTTACATCAAAATTATCTATTTTTTAGGGTGGTGGTTCCACATTTTCATTCATAGGTTCCTACTAAACCGATGTCACTTTATTTCAATCCCAAACTGCTTAGGATAACTACAAACAATTTAAGACCAAGTTTGTTCTTTTCTTTTGCATTTTTCGAAAGTGAGCGTGTTTTCAACAGACGGACAGACAGACGGACATGGCTAAATCGACTTAGAATAACTCAAGCAGCCAGAATATATATACTTTACGGGGTCCTAGCTGTTTAATAAAAAAGTTTCACACGGAATGACAAATTCAGTACACCCTCAATGGTAGGGTATAAAAAAAACCTAAATTACAACAAATTTTTATATAGTAGTGAAATTTACTTTAATTTAATTGGTTTTCAAAAGCCTGCTTAGTATAAGACCGAGGGTAAATTCTGGACTGATTATCAGAAAATTTAATGGAATTTTTTTGGTCATATGCAGCTGAAATGAACCAAATTTCACCACAATATCTATATCTGTTAAGGTTTTAGGTATATTTAATTAATATCCCAAAGTGGGCATTATATGGGGTCTATGGTAAATTATTGACAGATATTCACGAAATTTTCTATTGTGACTTAAAGCCTTGTGAAACAACGAAATACCAAATTCTAATACAAAAACTACTAAACTCTTTTCCGAGAGCAAATCTGCTTAAATTAAAACTTAAAATTTTTAATATTTTAAATTTGCTTAAAATATGCAAAAAAAAAAAAAAAAAAAAAAATCTAAAAATCGACAGAAAAAAATATGCTAAAAATTTGCTTAATAAAAATGAATTTTAATATATTAAATTAAATAATTTTGCTTTTCTAAAAAGTAAAAATATGGAAAAATTGGCTTTTGCTAAAAACCAGTTAGCATAAAAAAAAAAAATATGCAATTCCCCAACTTAATCTGCTAAAACTAGCAGAAAAAAATGCTAAAATGGTAACACTGTTTGGAATTATTAAAGCAGGATATCCCATTGTTTTTTTTTTTTTAATTCTAAATACTTTAAAGGAGTCAACAAACTTTATTTTTAAAATAAAATAACTTATTTATACAAAAGAGAACAAGGCTTATTATTTCATTATAAGTTTGCGTTTACACTATCCGTTTTCTGAAGTTATTAATGAGCCGATAGGTGGTGCTGCGAATACTTATTTCCAATGCAATTATTTGTAAGTGAAACAAACATTCAGTTAAAGTTTGGTTAAAATAATATGAATACCTTTCACCGAAGGTAAAAGGGTATATCGCTCCCTTATTGCAACAAAGTCATATCTCAAAAAATTAAAAATTTTCAGTAACTTAAGCAAAATTGCTCCTTTATACATTCTATGTTAAAAAAGAATCTGTTTTATATCTCAAACTGAACCGATATAGCAAAAAATATTTTATTAAATCAATATATAAAGGCACTTTTTTAAAACTTTAACCGCATTTTGCCAAGTTTAATTTTTTTGAGATATGACCATGTTGCAATAAATATATAAGTTTGTCATTCCGTTTGTAATTCCATATTGATCTTATACTCTGGGTTCTTATGATGAGCGAAGTTGATTAAACGATAGCCGTCTAACTGTCTGTCCGTGTGGTTGTGAAATGGGTTTTCCGAAGTCCTCAGATGGGGATGATGGGGACTGGATTGTTACATATTTTTGTCACATATAGTCCGGGATTGTGTTCTATTGAAATTCAGCCTGAGCCGTTGACAAATGGCTGAGATATGAGCAAAAAACTTCGACTGCCTCTAATCAGGGTAGGAAAAAATTCTACTCGCGAGCACAATTCGAGTCAACTCTCTCATTTTAAAATTTGTGCTCGCGAGTTTTATTTTTAAACTCGCGAGCACAAATTTTTTACGAGTCATAAGATTTTTGTGCTCGACTCGTAAGCAGATAACAACTCGTTTTAAAATTTGTGCTTACGAGTTTTATTTTTCAACTCGTAAGTACAAATTTTATGCGAGCAGAAAACGAGCGCATACGAGTTGAAATCGAGCAACTCGTTTAAAAAAATTAATGTTTGCTTGTGCGAAGTAAAAATATACATACATATGAATTTTTAGAAACGAAGGGCAGGCAAATGTGTAGGAAGGGGTTATAAAAACATATGCACACATATGAATGCTGGGCATAACCATGTTGATAAGAATGTATGTGTGTTTGTATGTATAAATGTTTTCTTGTTTAAAAATATGTAAACCTGCAAAATGTTTAATGATGTGTAATAAAATGTATGCGTTCTTAAATGACTTAAATAAAAGTGTTTGAGATTGGTAACATATTATTTTCATAAAAGCTGCCTTTAATAATTATAAATAAAATAAACATTTGTCAATCGATTTTCATGGTTTATGGCTCATTTTATTCGTAATATATCTGGCTTTCTGATAAATAATAAAAAAAATTGTTCTAAATTTGTTAACAAATTTTTGAAAACAAAAAATAGTACTAATTTTGCTTGAAAAAAAAAGTTTATCGCCACTAATTTCTGAAAATGTCCGAAACAGTGGAAAATATAAAAAATGTTATTCGTTTGACTTAAAGGAAATATTATTAATAATCATTTGTTGGTGTTTTTATAAAAATCGGCCCTTATTTCGGGCGGAATATAAGTCAAGCCCATAAAAAAATTTGAAACTGCAAACGGATTTAAATTAACCGCTTCAAAATCTTTATATTTTATATGTTTTTATTTAAAGACTTACATTTGTTTTTGAAGACCAGTGTTATAAATGAATTAAGAGTTTTTTAGGGTAGCAAAAGCCATCACATAATTGTCTTGTGACAACCAAATTAGTTGATTCTTATAGAAAACATCAGCAGGTAGTAAACAATCACGACTATTTATAGAAAATGTGATCATTGATATGTTTGTTTGATCCCTAGTGAGTGTTTAAATGTCAGTGCAATGGGTCTGAAAAACTTATTATATTAATGTTTATGTTAAAATGGCTGGCAAGACGTGTGGGAAAGGGTTGTAAAAGTGATGTTTGTACTAAAAAAATGCACACAAGCGAATGCTGCTCATAAACAGGTAGATAAGTGTGATTTAAAATATATGTGCAATACGTATAAATGTTAAATTTTGAATGATGTGTAATAAAATGTATGCGTTCATTAGTGACTTACATAGAAGTGTTTACGATTCATAGGAAATTAATGAACTGCCTTTTTTATATTTTCGAAACGTATAACATGATTGCATTCTTTTAAACGAATCCTTTTCTTTGCTATTTCTTCTTCATGGTTAGTTATACTTGTCACAACGTAATATTTGCTGTATCAATAAATACCTTTTCCCACCTTACTTCTGATCCATTTGCTAATGCTGTGTTGTGTTTCGATGAAATATTCATACATACACACATTTATCCACACATACAAACAAATAAACAGGAAAAATATATTTTTAGTTAAAAAAAATTCATACGCAAAAATAAAACTCGCGAACAATTCTTTTTAGCTCGACTCGCGAGTTGAGTTTTATTTTTGACTCTTAAAATTTGAATTCTTTTCGCGAGCAATATTTTTCAACTCGCAAAAATAAAACTCGCTCGCGAGCGAGTTTAATTCGAGCACTCTCCGTACTCTGCCTCTAATTTTACCTAAGATCCCTTGTTGTTGTTGTTGTTTTTTTGTTTTATTTTTGGTATATCTGGAGAACGGCAGGAGCCAAAGTTTCCAAAGCATCTTGGTTTTAATAACACAACATTCGACAAAATGTTGGCAAGTTTGGGCAAATGGGCGGGGCACAAAGTTTTTTTTATTTATATCTAAAGAACGGTATTTATTTAACTTTTTGTAATTATCGTACCATTGTGAAGGGTATATAAGATTTGGCATAGCCGAATATAGCATTTTAACTTGTTTTTATATTTGGCCTGTTTTTTTTAAATTCTATATAAAATTCTAGACATGTAATAGACTTTTTACCTGTCTGCCTAATTGAACATTCCTTTCGCCTTTTTTTTTTTGTAATGTGACTTGTGTAAAAAGTTCATTTACTTTTTTTGTTTATACAAATAATAAATAATAAATTTCTTTTTAATTAATAAGTTGCTGTTTTTTTTTATTTTGGGTGTGTAATTTTCAACCAACTCACTCACACCCACCATAATTCAATGACCAAAAAAGAAATATTTATTCCTGTTGTTTAATAAAACTTTTCGAACTGAAACACGCAATTTTTTGTCAAGCATTAAAGAAAAAAAATATGTATTTCGAATGAGGAGTTCCTTTGTTCTTCTTCGTCCTTTAATTATGTTTAATATACAAGTTGCGTTAATGCTTTAATATAATGCCCAAAAATATGCTTTGTTTTTTTTTCATTCATTATTTTTCCTTTGTTTGGAACTTTAATAACATTTTGTCCTTTTTTTAAGGAAATTTAAGTTTATGTGCTCTTAAGTTTTTAATGCTCTGATTTTATGTTTTGTTTTTATTTAAATGCTCTCATTTTCCTGCTATCCGCCTGTGACTCTCTTGTTTAGTTTTCTTTGGTTTGCAGGTTACTTGTATGTTATTTACCCTGTCTATTTAAGTCCTTTATTCTTGATATAAAAGAGAGAGAGAGAGGGAGAGAGAGCTTATTTTTGCAAGTGTATTTGTATAGGTGTGTGTTTGCTTGTCTTTTCTTCTTCTTTGTATGTAGTTCGTTAGAATTCCTGGAAAAATGTCGCTTTTTTCAATTTAAATAAAATCTTAATGTATGTGTGTAAAATTTTCTATGTAAATTGAAATGTATTTTTTGTGATTTTTTTCAGAGAATAAAAAAAAACATTTCTGTAAAACATATAATTTGCGGTGTTCATTTGAATTATTCTCGTTGTTGTTGCAAAAGCGGATTTTTTTCTTCTATAAATTATAAATGTCAAAATGAAATGAAACCAAACCGAACCGAATAATAACAGTGTCTGAGGTCGTGAACCTCGAAATGAAAGAAAAAATGGATAAACGATAGAAAATAATAAAAAAAAAGAAAAACAAACATTATATACCGTTAAAATCTGCTAGACAATACAGTTACAATTACATACATACTACACACAGATAGGAATGCTTTAATATAATGTGTGTATGTGTGTTCTGACATATACCTACAATTTAATCAAATTCCTAAGTGCTATAGTTAGATATATGGGTGTGTGTATGTATGTGTGTGTGTGTGTGTGTGTGTGTGTGTGTGTGTGTGTGTGTGTGTGTGTGTGTGTATGTGTGTGTATGTGTGTGTGTAAGTGTGTATGTTTGTGTGTGCTTTTAATTTTAGTATTCATAAAAAATACAGTCAAAATAACATATGACAAATTTCCATTCTTTATGTGACATTTTTTAGTCTTGCTATTTTAATATTCTTTATGAATAAAAGCGTCTGGCAAAAATTAAATTTTCTTGCGGTTGTCTTTGTAAATCAAAGGATATTTAACATTGTTTTGAAGTGTCTGCCCCTGAAAATTTGATTAAATATTTCTATTACAGATAATTTTATAACAGGCGCTGAAAAAGGGTTATTAGTTTAAAAAATGGGTTTAACTTTAATTTAATATTGAAAAAGGATAATATTTGTAAAAACCATGTTGAAGGAAATGTACTTTTTTAAAGATACATTTTTATACACTTTCTTTTAGTAGGTACTTTTTACTCCCAGGAGTACTTTTTGGGCAAAAAGATATCTTTTGATAAAAAATTTTACTGTTTTTTGCTTTAAAAGAAACTTTTTGTTGCAAAAGTAATTTTTTGTACCTAAAAGTACTTTTTCTTCAAAACATACTTTTTGTTTCACAGGAACTTTTTCTTCTAATTTTGTATAATGTACTTCTTGTTTCAAAAGGAACTTTTTCTTCAAAATGTACTTTTTGTTAAAAACGGTCCTTCTTCAAAATGTACTTTTTGTACAAAACGGTACTTTTTCTTCAAAATGCACTTTTTGTTCAAAACGGTACTTCTTCTTCAAAGTGTACTTTATGTTCGAAACGATACCTTTTCTTCAAAATGTACTTTTTGTACAAAACGGTACTTTTTCTTCAAAATGCACTTTTTGTTCAAAACGGTACTTTTTCTTCAAACATTTACTTTTAAATTAAAAAAAAAAGTATTTTTTTCACTCAGAGGTACTCTTTGGGCAAGAAGATAATTAAAAAAAAAAAAACTGTTTGTTGAAATAGCACTTTTAGTTCAAAAAATTAGTATTTTACTTTAGGAAAATCAGTTATAAAAGCTTAGGTACTTATTGTTTTAAGATTCACGTTTTCTAAAATGTACAGTTTGTTTTAAAAGGAACTTTTTTGTTAATATAGTAATTGTTATTCCAAACGTAAATAAAATTCCAAAGTGTACTTTTGCTGAAGTGTAATGTTCTAAAAGAAACTTCTTATGCAAAAAGGTACATTTTCTTTAAACTGGTACCTTTTCTTAAAAAAGATATTTTTTTGTTAAACGTAAGGTGTGTTTTTGTGAAAGATTTACTTTTTGTGCAAAAATTTACTTTCTGTTCAAATACATAGATACTGTTTCTGCAAAGTAACTTTTGTTCCAAAAGGTACTTTCTTCAAAATGTACCATTTGTTCTAAAAAGATTTTTTTTTTTTTTTGTAAAATGGTAGGTACTTTTTGTTTAAGGAAAGTTACTTGTTTAAGGTTAAGTTGAGTTTTAAACGTTTATTAAGGTTTTAAAATGCGCTTTAAAAAAGGAAGGTTTTATTTCAAAGACATAAGAAAAGTACTATTTTTGATGCAAAGTAAAAAAGGATATTTAAATTAGCATTTTTTATGTTTAAAAGAATTTTTTGTTCATGTTTCTGGAAAAGGTACTTTTTTATTGAAATTACTTTATTTTACTAAAAAGGTACTTTTTGATTAAAAATTAACTTTTTTAGTTTCAAATTGTGGATTTCGGTCTTTCTTTATTTTTTTGTAGTTTCTTTAAGAATTTAAATATATGTAGTTGCTTTAATTAATAGTTTAATTGAGTTAACAACATTTTAAGCTAATTTAATTTTTATTAATTTATTACTTCCCAAAAATTTATTTTGAAAGAAATTTCTTTGGAATTTTTTCGTGAATATTAATAAAAATTCTCCACGTTTTTTTTTTTTTTTTTTGCATAAACATTGAATTTAATTTTTTTTTTTTAAAATTTTTGAAGCAAAAAAATTAACAATGAGCTAAAAGCTACAAAAACTTTTCTAACTGTTTAGTTAAATAAGCGATTGGATTTTTTTTGTTTTCACAGATAAATTATTTTAAAATAATTTAAAAAGCAAATATTCATATACACAATTTTAGATTTATTTAGTTTTGTATATGAAAATGGGAATAAAGCTACAGTGGTTCAAAGCACTTAAATATTAAATAAACTTTAAAACCTGCTCCAGACTAGCGGCTAAAAGATTTCATGGCAGAAGCGTGTGCGTTTAAACAATTCATCTTCGGCTTACAAAAACCGACATGAAAAGTCCCCCAAAGTAGAATAGTTTTTGTCGTCTCGTCTTAGTGCTTCGAAAAGCAGAGCCGCCTTTAAAATGTTTTGTTTTTATTCGGGAAAACTTTCAAGAAAGTAAAAAAAAGAAGAGATATTCTTGACCTTGGGGGGGGGGGGGGGGGGTCAGAGATTACTCGCAAATTAAAAAGCTTAAGTAGGGTTCTAAGTAGTCTTTTTTGCCCATGCTATTGTAGTTTATGAGTGGTTTTCAATTTGTATCTTTATTTTTAAAAATCAGTCGTCGCTGTTTGAATTAAAAGGAAAATGTGCAAAAATATTCTAAAGCATAAATCAATTTCAATTAGTTAAATTTTTTCGCTAAATACTTAAAAAAATTGTTTAAGCTTTTTTTAATGTTCTATAGAAATTGTTTTCAATATTTTTTTTATTCTAGTCCACTTAATATGCATACACAATATGCTCAATTGCTGAAGGAGGTCATGGGTTAGACTTGAGGAATAAGTAAAAAAAGGGGCTGACATTGATTTATAAAATAAAGGTTGAAGCTTCATTAGACAGGTTACCTATAGGTGATTTTTTTCATTTTGCTAAATGATGTTTAACCGTTTTAGGAATTTTTAGAGGTTTATTAAGAAAAAAAAATTTATAAAAAGTAAGAATGGGTATATTCGGCTATGCCGAATCTTATGTACCCTTCAACATGTGGTGCTATAAGAACAGAAAGTTATATAAATAAGTTCTTATGTATGTATATGTATATAGATGTCTTGTATTGGTATCGAAGATTTTTGTACTAAGTTTTTTAACTTTTACTGTTACTGGTCTATTTTGTATTTGTATAGGACGTGCCACACCCACTTCTTGACGGATTTTATGTATTGACAAACCAGCTATGTGTACCAAATTTGGACTATTTTTCTCCTTCCGTTCTACGGATATAAAGGAATGTATTTTGTGCCACGCCCACTTCTTCAATTCTGCTCACTTTTTGCGAAATGTGCATTGACACCGAAGCTATTTGTACCATATTTGGAAACTGCTACGATTCTCCAGATATACAGAAATATATTTTTTATTTGTATGGGAGGTGGCTCTCCCACTTCTTCAATCCCGCCCATTTTTCCGATAGGTTCTGTTGTGATAACCAAATCAATTTTCTACCACACCCACTTTTCCAATCCTGCCCACATTTCGGATGTTGTGTATTGATAACCAAGATTTATGTACCTAATTTGGAAACTTTGGCTTTAGCCGATCTCCAGATATACAAAAAAAAAAACGCAACAACGGATTAATGTTTAAAATAAGAGGCAGTCCTGGTTTTTTGCCCATATATCAGTTTCCAATCGACACACTCAAATCCAATTATCCACTATGATACCATTAAGTTACACTAAATAGAACACCCACCCTAAAACCAACCCGAACTCCTGACGATATTAAAAATGCGCTCCAGCTCAACGCCAGAGAAATCATAAAATCGGTCATAGGTGGCGGATCTTATTTTGGACAGATGGAGAAGATATTCTACACGATCCCCCCTTATCATTACAGCTAAGAGAGTAATCATAGTGTCCGACTCCCAGACGCTGTGCATTTCTACCTTTAACACAGTGTCCCATGACAACAGATACCAAAATTGTTACGGCCCTCTTGATCATCGATAGTAGAAATATGGTTCGCCCGTCATCAATGCGACATGACACCCAATAATTAAATTTGTTTTAGGTAAAATTTTCCACTTAAGCCCTTTTAACTCTTAAGCCTGGTGATTCGTTCAACATTTCACGTGAAATGCTGTCGAAACTCAAATGAAAAAAACTTGTGCGGAATTTCTATGAAATTATGTTGATACAACCAGAGAAAAACTATGTTTAAATGTGGTCACCTCCAACAAAACTATTTTTAAAGAAAATTTTAAACATATTATGGTTAATTTTACCATACTATTATCACCCACAACCATATTATGGTTACATGTGTCATCCATCAAGAAGGCACAACCATATTATGGTTGCCTCCGAACATGTTTTGGTCTATAATAACTAAGATATGTTTAACATTTATAATAGCATGGTTGGTTTTTAACCATAGCATGTTGCTCTTTGAGAAGAGGAAAATACTATTGTTAATTTAAAAACAAATTGTCATATTTAACCATAACATGTTTAGAGGCAACCATAATATGGTTGTGGCTTCTTGATGGAGGACTAATTAAACAATAATATGGTTGTCGGTGACAATAATATGGTTAAATTTAAACATAATATGTTTAACATTTTGTCTAAAAATAGTTTTGTTGGAGGTGACCATATTT
Organism: Pollenia amentaria; assembly: GCA_943735925.1. Classification (NCBI taxonomy): domain Eukaryota; kingdom Metazoa; phylum Arthropoda; class Insecta; order Diptera; family Polleniidae; genus Pollenia; species Pollenia amentaria. The sequence goes on along the minus strand of OX031009.1, from coordinate 199,770,252 downwards.
AAACATGTTTTTTTTGTGCGTGTAGAGTTGTACTCTGTTCAATTTGTGAAAAAGTTACGAAATGTTTCTGCCAAAATTTTTTTACAACTGCCAAATAATATAAGCTACACTTATTTCACGTGGAATTTTAAGCAAATGAAAAAAAAGTTTAAACTTAATACTAAAATGAGAACGGAAAAACAACCGGTAACAGCCTTTCATCCATATGTTCCATCAATTTTATTTAATTTTGTATTTTAAAAATTCTTTTTAGTAAAATACATGTGGATTTTGTTTACATACGCAAAACAATGTCGCATACTTTGAAACATTAAACACATCAAATATTGCAGACTCGCGAGATAAGAAACATTGATACATGTCAAATTTTTCGTATGAAATAATAGATGTAGCTGAACATTTTGTCACAAATTGGAACAGAGTATTCGACTTTAGCAATTACATATATTTTTTTTTAACAAGACACAGAGTCAATGACTGACACAGTGGCCCATAAATACAAAACCAACAAATAAATAATTAAAATTAAAATTTTAAATAAACAGCAGTGGGTTGGGAGAATTAAAAAACAAAGGCAGAATAATCGCTTCGCTTTAGATTAATGATGAAAAATGGAAGAGGCAAGAAAATAAAAAGTTAAAGGTGTGTGATAATGAAAAGAGCTGAAAATAAGCGAAATAAAATAATTACAAAACAATAAAAAAAAAATAATTAAAAAAATTACAAAAAGATGGCATTAATTAACTTTTAATAGACATGTGTGACGTTTTGAATTTTAGGTAGGCCTTATAAAATTTTTACTTAATGATTTGCAAAACCACAAACAATCAAAATAAAAACTGCAAATATTTCTTTTTTTTACGAATAAGTTATTTAAGTTTTATTTAAAAAAAAACACACATCGTCACTAATTTTTTTTTGTCTTAAATACATTTTAGGGCTGTTAGTCAAACAATGTCTGGTATTTTACTATTTTTTTCTTCTGTGTATAAATAAGAAAGTCCACTTGTACAAAATCAAAGCATGCCCAAGTACCTGATAATTGTTAAATAAATATTTGAAATATTTATGCAAAAAAAAAAAAATAATTATGAATATTTTAATAATAGAAACTCATTAAAAAAAATGCATGCAAAGACGACCAGTTTTGGTTTTAAAAGCAAATAGTTTCATGCGTAGGGTTGTCGTAGTACACAGAAATTCAAGCAGGCTGTCACACTTGATTTTCGTTTTAAGTTTTTTTTTTTTGCTTAAGAGATATTAAATGATTAATAAGCCTTTCTTGAAGCTTTCCCCTTCAAAAGTTAAAGTCTTGCCTGTCACACCCAAGCGAAAAAGCCCTGATTAAAACTCAGTCTTAGAGAAATAGGGGGTGTTTTTCTTAAGAAGTATAGAACTTTATTTTAAAAATAAAAAAACAACAAATTCAATGGAATTATTAGCTCAGAAATTTCATGGCATTTAATGTTTAAAAATAATTTCTTGCTTATGGCCTCCGCGACTAAGCCTTATGAGGGCCTTTCTGTCGGCACGATTTTCGTAAATAGTGCGTTGAATTTTGGTTTTTAAATTATCAACCGTCGCTGGCTTATCAGCATAGACCAGAGATTTTACGTACCGCCAAAAAAGTAGTCCAAATCTTCAATTCGCACGAACGAGGTGGACAATTCACAGGTCCATTTGTTAAAATAATTCGGTCATCGAATGTTCGGCTCGACAAAGAGATATTTTCACGCCCTGTATGGCATTTTGTGCCATCTTTTTGGAATTATATCTCCTCCGATTGATTTCTTATGATTTGAGGAATAAAAAAAAATCACGAATTATTTGCCTGTAGCGTTCCCCGTTCACGGTGACCAAATGGGACGATGAAGCATCCGGCATATGAACTAAACAATGATTTTTCGGGTTGTAATAGAGTCTCCAGAATCTCATGAGGATTGTGCTTTCTCCAAAAATGATTAAGCTTTTTTACATATCCGTTAAGCCAGAAATGAGCCTCATCACTGTTAATTCTCAGGCCATTTACCGAACACACGACGCAATTGATGGTTCGCTGGCTTTGATTCTAGCGCCAGTTGGATTTTTTTATGGATGTTGGGATGTAGACCAAGATCTTTCCTTAAAATGTTCCAAGAAGTGGACGGGCAGTGATTAAGTTGCTGAGAACGACTTCGTACTGACAAATTCGAAACACACTAACGTATACAGTGGCGATGGCTTATTCTGTACGCACGGTACGTTTGGGTAAATATTATCAAAAAGAGTAAATGTGGCCATAAATCGATCCATAGTATTGAGTATAAGCTGATCAGATTAAGCGCACTGTAAACTTTGCTCTATAAATTTGAGGTACAAATCGCGTGAATTTTGGAAATAAATTTCCCCGTTTTGTAAAATTTTTCTGGTGTAATGCTAGGAACAGAACTGGGAAGAACGACGAATTCTGCCCAACACGATATATTTTTTCAGACAAAATTAGCTGAATAAAAATTAGCAAAATTCCTTGTATATTTATTTTAAATGTTATACAATAAAAAAAAAACAGTTATTAATGTAAAAATTAACTTTATTTACAAAAATACTTTTAAGCTTCGTTTACAATGGCCAGCAACATTTTCACTGGTGTTCATAATAGAGCAACAATTTTATTCGTAACCACACACATTTTAAGAAACCGTTTGAAAATTTTCCCCAGAACAAAATTACGTATTTACCCCGTGACTTTTCGAACTTCCCTCGTAGTTATATGAAATGTAACACTGCTTGATAAATACTATGGGATTCTGCAGCATTGATTTCAATGGTAAAAAAGTGGTTTACTGACTTTCGTTGTGGTCGCACAAGTACAAATGACGCTGAACGTTCTGGGCGGCCACTTGAAATCAATACACCCGAAAATTTCGCAAATTTTCACGATATGGAGTTGGCCGATCGAAGAGTAAAAGTGCGTGTGCTTGCTGATGCCATAGGCATTTCATATGACAGTGTGGTTTCGGTTTTAAATGGTCAGCTGGGTTTTTTGAGCTAAAAGGAGATTATGTTGAAAAATAAATTTCTTTTGTTTTTTTGTAAAAAAAAACTGTGTTTCATTCAAAAAGTCCCGGATTTATTGATCCGCCCTGGTATTATTATTTTTAATTTGTTAAAATTTTTATTTAAAACTAAATAAAATTTTTATAAACGTCATCAACAATTTCATACAAATTGTTGCTGAAGTAGAAGTAGACACAACTTTAAAAAAAAAACTTTAGTTAAATTTTTGTTCGAAAAATTAATGGAAAATATATGAAATACTTTGGGAAGAAATAAGATAGAAGAAAAAAACGAAATTGTTGCTAGCATTGTGTACGAGGCTTTTAACTAAAACTAAACATGTTCACCTGGCACTGATTTGTTCGTTGTTCGCCGGCGAAAGAAATATAAATAAATCTATTGCAAAGTCATCGCGTATGACGAATTTTGGCGGACACTATTATTGTGTGTATTTTCATATACACCAATATGTGTAATTTTTGTTGACGAACATTCGCGGCCAAAAATTCGTCGTTCGTCCCAGTTGTGTTCCGAGCATAAGTCTCTGCATGGTCATATGCCAAAGTATATTGGAAAAACAGTCAAACACACATCGTTAGTATGACAGCTCATTTAACAGTTATCCTAATAGGAAGTCCCATAGATCTTAAAAACAAATCTGTTTTTTTTTTTAATTAATTTTCGGAAAAAAATTTTAAATTTTATCGCCAATGATCACAGTTAAATTACAAGAAAAAATTTGAATGCTAATAAATGTATTTTGTCCTTTATTTCTTTTCCATATGGGAACACAGGGTGTCTACAGAATCGTGCACTAGGATTTCTTTTTCTTCTGAAGTTCGTCTCGATATTCAACTCCATTCTTTCTTGTTATTTGCCGTTTTATTGATTCTTAGTTTGCCACTCTCCAAAGGTCTGTGTTTGTGATCGTATCGGGACTGAATATGCGGCATATTATTTACAAACATTTGTTGGTAAATACTTGTAATCATTGATTTACTTGTTGTGACATCATCCACGTTTCGCTTTCATAGAGCACGGTCGAGATAATATATGCATGAGACATTCTCAGTTTTGTCTTCTGGGAGAGCTGATCGCCACGTTCCATTAAGGGTTCCAAATGCTTAACGAGGTTTGCTCAAAATGTAAGACACGTCATCCTCAATACTACCATCTCTTGACATTATCGCGGCCAAGTAAAAAAAAATTTGACATAATTTATTTCCTGGTCTTTTATTTTTATTCTGATTGATTGATGTTGTGTTGTTTATATGCGTCGAACAGGCTTTTTTTGTATTTATCTCCAAGCCAATGTTACAACCAAGACGTTTATATTTTATATTCCTCTAACTCCCACTGGAGCATAGGGCGCCAAAAGTATGCATTTCACTGTGTGAAATAAGGCATATGCCATCCGAAAAATCAAGATCTTTCAGGTGCTCCAGAAAGTTCTGAACGATTCATCTATTCTTATCACATAGTTTTGTCATTATCTCATTCAACACTGCAGCAAAGAGGAAGGGTTATAAGGAGCAGCCCTGTTTCTCCCCAGAATTTGTTGACCATGATTCGCTAGTTATTTCACTATGTCTGAAATGTAGCGTGGAGTTAACTTACACTCCCTTTATTAAGCTTATAATTATTTTTGGTACTCCTTTTATACTCAGAGCCTCCCATATGTCATTGCGCTTTATTGAATCAAATGCTTTTTTAAAACCGATTAAAACCAAGCGGGGTAGGCCATTTAATTGATTGGTCTATTAAAGAATAATAAATTTATTAAAATCGAAGAAAATGCAAAATTTTTGCCGATGTTAACTCACTTTTTGGGCTCAGTGTATGTTAGCTTTGCCCAACTTGGATTTTGAGGGTACCAAATGCTATAGATATGCGAAAAGTTAAAAGAAAGAGTGAGCTTACGAAAGAAATGTCATACTGCGCTCACTTTTTGGCATTTAGGATCAGTACACTCTGGCAATTCATCATCAATAGTTTCACGCTTCAATAACAATACAAAATTATCCAAATTTACTTAAAAAAAAAACAGTCATCGATGTGTTATCGCAAAGTTTTGTCCAGTGAGGAGGACCATTTTTGGCTTCACGTGCTTGTAAATAAATGAAATTACCGCATATCGAGTGAGTCCAAAAAAATGCACCGCTTGGCGCAGTTTACACGCTAGTGGTACCATCGGGCCTTATTTTTTTGTTTGTTTTTTAATGAAGCCGGAGATAACGTTACAGTCAATGGTGATCGTTACTGAATCATGATCAATGGTTTTTTGTATGAAAATATTAATAGCATTTATCATGGCGAGATGCGGTTTCAACAACGTGACATACGGTGACCGCAAGCTTCGACTTATTGAAATTATAATTTAAAAAAGAATATTTGCAAAAGGATAATTTATCCAAAAACAGGGAAATTGGCTACCACACAAGTTGTCAACAAGAGACGTCTAAAAACGATTTTGCATTACAGAAAGCTGCTTTAACGCCATTAAAAAAAGTCATTTTTAATTTAATTTATTATGTGAGTGAAAAATGGATCCACTACTACAACTCGAAGCCCAAGACATGGTATAAAAAACCCGACCAACTGGCAGAATCAAAGTCGGATAATCTGGCAACAAAGGTAACGCCAAGGAACACTCACAGAAAAGGAGTCATAACGCTGATGTATTTTGACATCAGTACTATGACAAGTGTCTTCTTCTTTGACCCCATGACACTTTTCATCGTTGTGATGTCAGCGTTACTATCACTTGGCCAAATTGTCACCAGGGTCAAACATTTCAATTATGTCATCAATGGGATGGCACATTGACATCACAGAAATGATGAATCGGATTCGGTTTTTATAAAGCATGTCATCAGTGCGATGACAAACTGTCATTAAATTGAGTCGTTGTAATTGACCTTAAGTCAAATTAAGAAAATATCATTATTTACTTACCCGTTATACATGTTTGTTTCAATTTTGTTGAATTGCGCTCTTTGTTAACTTTGTTAACTCTCAATTATAAGACACCAGCAGCATATGCCCGATATGGTTTTCGTAATAATTCTACTTTAAAAATTTTATGTATTTAAATAACTAATTAAAAAAATAAAATATGGGAATTTTTGCTTCTAATTTTACTTTTTAAACATGAAAATAATGTTAATAATATGTTATGACATGATATATTATGTCATCGCACTAATGACATTTTGTCTCTACTGATGTCAAAATACATTTACGTTATGACGCCTTTTCTATCAGCATACACAAAATGTGGCATCCAATTGATGTCACTGTATTCATAGCGTAGATGACGCATAAAATATGACAACATTTTATGATGACGTTCGTCATTGGATTGATGTCACTTTTTGCCTCATTGATGGCATTTGTAATAACATTGATGTCACAATTCTGATGTTAGGGCATCATCAATATAAAGATGCATGTGTCTATGAGTGAAGGGGGGCGACAAGTTTGGCATCTCTTATGAACGGGCTAGACGATTAAAATGATTTGTACCGAATGCAAGACCAGTTGAAAACTATTTAGAAAATAGTGATAACGATTTTTTTTACATTCTTTAACAATTTTTCGAAAATTAGATTTTTTTTTTATAAATTCATTATTTTCTAAAATTCCACTTTTCACAACAAAAACATTTTGGCATGTGGTATGACTCAAAAACAATTGCCTGACATTGAATTTTTTTTTTTTTTGTTTTACATATTTTTAAACAAATTTTTGTTTGCTAAAAAAACAAAACAAAAAAAATAAAACAATATTTCTCACAATAACTTCCGTTTTTATTTATAATTAGCCAAAAAAATTTTTTAAAAAAATCACACACAATTTTAGCCACACGTTTTCCATGTTCTTGATTTTCGTTGAATGTTCTTTTTCCATGTACAATTTCTTCAATGAATATAGTGTTGTTGTTGTTGCTGTTGTTTTTGGAGAAAATTTGTTTATAATTTATCGCCTACAATGAAAAAGAACATTTTTATAAATTTCATTTAAAAAGAATTTTCCGTAAAATATGGTGGAATAAAAATTTTAATAGGATTTTCAGATATTTTACGCAAACAATTAAAATTGTCGCAAAAATTTTTCACATCATCGTTTAGAAATAACAAAATCAAATTGATGGAAAAAATGAGAAGGAAAAAACTAAATAATGGGAAACGAAAATGTTAAAGTATGTAGCTCAAAAGTCTGAAAAGGCACAGTGGTAATCGCCCACTCTTTGCGCACAAATTTTGTTTGCTTAAACAAGCCATATCGCTTTTATCGCTTGAAAACTTAATTGTGACTTATTGCGGATTGCGCCTACTATTTGTTTAGAATCGTAGTGGGCATCTTAAATACTACGATATTGACGATAGTACGTGGAAGGTGGAGAGCATAGATACAACAAAAAATCAACAGCATACCAAAAACAATTGGATGTTTTTGTAATCTAAGTTTGAAAGCGGAGAGACAATTTTTTATTGTGCATTTTTCAAAGAAGAACAAGCAGATCTTTGATACTGCTACCAATTACTTTTAAAGTGTGACAGTTTTGGTCCGCAGACTCTGTAAAGCCCCCAAACACAACAGAGACCACAAATTGCGGCACAACGATGTCAATCGAAATTGTATTGTAATTTCGATCGATATGGAATGCTGTAATTTGCCTCTTAAGTTGCCAACATGTGCAAAAGTTATTGTGGACTAGTCAGAGTACCCCATGGCTGGACACCGTCTTTTCTATAGAAGAAAATGCTCTTAATTGCGTGTCTTTGGCATAAATTTCCTTATTTTTTTTTTTTTAATATTACCTATGCTAATCACGCGAAGCTATACGCTTGTCTGCAAGAGACCAGAGTCTCTGGCGGGAATCGAATCCGCAACCCCGGCGCTGATAGACTAGCTCACTACCCTACCGGGACACCCAAATTCAATTTTCAAAAGCTTGTCAACCTCATGATCGGACACCAAAGCGAATATTGCAATGTATCCGTTCAAAGGAAAATGTCCGCTCAAAAGAAATCAATGCTCTTTTAACGGAATGCGTTAACCTAAGAAAGGTGTCCGTTAAAGGAGTTAAAGGAAAAGGATGAAGTTTATTATTTAAATAAATATTTTTTTTATTTGTATAAAATTTGTAGGGATTTATTTGATGAAACCTTTTTGAACGTGTGAGGGGAAAAGTCTGATTCTCTTATAATTAAAAAAAAATGTATTTACAAAATATCTGGCAACATTGGCTTAATGTAAGCAAGGTCTAAATAAAGAAACCAGCTACACGGACTTTTAACAAACAAACCAAATTTAACGTTTGCACAATCGTTTGGCATTGTTAATATGTTTCAATTTTGCTCTTTGCGTTGCAGAGTGAAAAAAGGAGAAAAAAGCATAAACTAATTGACGATGATAATTTTTTTTTTTTTATAAAATATATTGGAAAATTAATAAATAGTTAAAAAATATGTTTGTGTTAATGTTTTCATATTAAAAGTCTGCGTTTCTCAAGCCGTTTTTATTGTTTATTTGGGCCTTAAGATTATTATCTGTTTCGAATTTCTTTTTTAAAAGTCTGGTCTATTAACTTTTAAATTTTTGTTACAAATATTTAACACAACCTTTTTCCCTTTACATATTTGCTTTTGTTCTTTCTTTTCACTAATTGTCTATCATTTTGTTCTTAAGTCTTGCAAATTGTCAATTAAGCATTTGCGTGTTTCTAAAATACCACAAAACAAATTTGCTCCTTTTTGCGGGGTTTATTTGTTTTTTTTTTTTTGTTGATTTTTTCACCCTGTTTTATCCATTTACAAACACTATTTAGTCATTAGAGGTCATTGCCAATATTTTGACGGCACAAAGAAGACCATAAATAACCGTTGGGAAAAGCATGACTCATTTCAATAGTAATCACCAGCGATGCTTTTGTAGAGTGTGCTGCGGGTTAAAGGAAAGAATGAATTGTTTTTTAAAGCATTTCCCAAAGGATAAAATTTGCAGCATTTCGCTTGTTTTGTTTTGGTTTTTTTTTGTATAAAAAATTGAAATCGATATTTTTGTTAATATTTGATGAGAACTACAGTCTTTGTAATCACCGATACCGTTGGATTTTTTCAGAAAGTGCCAAAAACGGGGATTTTTGCAAAAAAGGCGGCACGTGTTTTAAAGTAGGAAGAAGTACACAAAATAATGTTTTTGCACGTGTTTTGTTTAATTAATTTAAAATGTCCAATCACATTTTTAAATGGTAAAAAAAAAATTCAGAAAAGATTATATCAGATGTAAGCAAAAACTTTTTTATGTGTTTTTAATTGACCTTATCTTACTGAATCCAAATCTGTTCAACGATTGGTTCTATCAGGTCTAGTTTTTTAAAAGCCTTTGAGTCATCCATATAATTTTTTTTATATTTTCAACTGTTTCAAAGTTATTCAGAAATTAGTGGCAATATATTTTTTGCAAAATAAGTAATATTTTTGTTTCCAAAAATTCATACAAAAGTTATAAGCACAAAAATTTCACATTTTAATCATTAATCTAAAAGCCACGAGTATGAATAAAATACGGCATATTTGATGAAAACCTTAGAACAAATGTTAATTTTATGTATTATTCATTGTTGGGGGCATGATGCTTATATGTATATTTCATCATGATTTGGGAGCGATATGTCCGATTTGGATGCTATTACAAGTAAATGATTTGGAATTAAATTCCCTTTTAGGCACCTTACCAATAGTATAGAGCTGTTAAAAAATAATGGGTAAATTTTTCAAAAAAAATCCAAAAAAATAAATAGCATAAATTTTACATCTTTATAAATCATCGAAGCTTGGAATATAACAAATAAAAAAAGTCATTAACCATGAAAATGTTTATTTAAATGTTATAGAAAAATCAAATATTGCGATTTTTGGCGAATTTTTCATAACAAAAATCTTAAGAAAATTAAATTTGTCGAATTTTGGCGATTTTCGGTGTATAATTGGTCACGAAGGGGAAAAAAATCTGACAACCCTGATTTATACAGGCATACGTATACGCCATGGCATAAGTATTTATTTCATCATGGTACACCGCATACTAGAGATGAGCGATCCCGTGATTTTTAAAGATCATCGTGATTAGTGAATGTGATTTAAAAATCACTGCTCCTTTAAACTGTGATTGTGATCACGGTTTATCAGTTTTCTGTTCTTTTATAGCAATTGCGGCCAAGCCATATGTACAATGCGCGAGCTTTTGCAAGAGCTTTTGCAAAACAACAACAAATTGTAAGAGCTTTCAAATCTGTTTACTTTCATATACATACATACTTGAACAAATAAATTTTGGCATAAAAAAATTCTAATAAGATAGAAGAGAGAATGAAAGGAACAGCAATATCATTCGACATTTCATTCATAAAACGCTATTACCCACACAAACAGTGAAATATCATAAATTTGTATATGTAACAATATACTAAAAGAACGACTTAGAAAGTACCTGTTACTTGACAAATTTGGTCACAACTGTGATTCGTGATTTTTCAGTAACAGTGATTAAATCACAGGTGCAGAAATATCGCTCATCTCTACCGCATACGCACAAAAGCAAGCGGTACTTCCCAAGAGCACTTTATTGTGAATAATTAATATGTACACATGTTACATAATATATTCGCAATATGTGCATAAGCTTATTATGATAGACAAAACATTATTTCCAATAAGCTTGCTTACATATATATTAAAATAGTTACAATTTGTATTAACCCTGGGAGTTGTAATAAAACAGAAGTTCAAAAAGTATCTCATCATTTAGTAAAAACTAGCAAAACAGTGGCTAGAACTACAAAAATTATCACATTTGGTTGCATTTTGTAAAAGTTGCAAAATAGTATCCAAGCAGTCGAAAAAGTGGCAAATTGCTACTTTATAAATAATGTCCAATCATAATTTATGTTGGTTGCTGGAGCGAGGCGATAATAACTGCCCTAAAGAGAGTCCGTTGGATATCTTTAATTGAGACCGTTTTCTTCCTGGATAGATATAGGGGAAACATCATAATTTATTTTAAAATACAACTTTTGCAAAACAAGCGATAACGCTCTTATAGAGTTTTACTGGGGGCTTTGGCCACTCTCTATCTCTCTCTCTGTCTCTCTCTCTCTCTATATATATGGGGGATTTCATGTCAAGTGACCCAACTTTTGAAATCGATGTCTTCCGATTTGGATGAAATTTGCCCCAAGGTTAGTCCTATTGGATAGTAGTTTAGGCACAAATTTTCAACAATATCGGTAAAAAAAGTTTCTGAGTCAGAGGGGGTCAAAATTTGACATTTCGGCCAAACCGGTGTTCTTTCTCATCCATGTAACTTATTATCTATTGGTGTTAGCAAAATTTGTCCCAAACAAATTAGATAGCTATTTTTTCAAGCTTTCGAAAAAAAATTTTTTTTTTTAAATTTAAAACTTATTTTTTATTTTTTTTGAAAACGGTATTTTTTTTTTTTTTCTCAAAAGAAAGCTTATGTATTTTCCTTTTAGGTAGTGGGATGCGAGTGGGATATGTATAAAAAAAAATAATTTCTAACTCAAGACGAGGGTTTTTCAATTTTTAGCATATGCTTTATTTTGAATTTTTTCCTTTTTGTGTGTAATTGTTTCTAAAACCTTAAAAATAAAACTTATGCTGAGAAACTAGACAAATTAACCTTTCCGACGGTATATAACATACGTAACTAGCATTTCATTCCCTCGATACTGTAATGCCCACAATATGTTAATCCCAGGAATAAAATCACTTTTACTATAGAGATGTTGACTAATTAAATTTTTTTTATTTATTTGTAATAATAATTAAATTAATATAAGATAATAATAATAAAAACAAAAAGATAAATAATCTAAAAAATTTAATCTTAATCACATAAGTCCTTTCATAAATTTTTTTTGTTTTTTTAAAATTTTTTTTTAAATTTAAAACTATTTTTGTATTTTTTTTGAAAACGGTACTTTTTTTATTTTTTGCTCAAAAGAAAGCTTAAGTCTTTTCCTTTAAGGCAGTTTTGGTCGCTTAGTGGGATGCGAGTGGGATATGTATAAAAAAAATTATTTCTAACTCAAGACGAGGATTTTTAAATTTTTTAGCATTTGACGTCTTGACTTACAAATTATTTTTTTTTTTTCGAAAGCTTGAAGAAATAGCTATATAATTTGTTTGGGACAAATTTTGCTTTTTTCCAAATCGGAAGACATCGATTTCAAAAGTGGGGTCACTTGACATGAAATTCCCCATATATATATATATATATCGCTCTGTTTAAAGAATCTTTTTCCCAATGAAAATTTCGAAACCACATAACTTTTTGTACGGCTTCTAAAGCGTGTCTTTAAAAATTTAGCTTAGTTTTATTTTTGTGCAAGTGGCCGCTCTTGAATTTGAAACTCGGCTGTCGCATATGCTTATTCCATATATTAAAAATGGAGCGCTTTACGAAAGAACAAAGCGTTGTGAAAACATACATATTAAAAAAAATTTGGAAAGTTATGCTGAGACCGCTCGCAACTTCATCAGGTGCACCTGATGTGTCAACCATTCGAAGAGTGGTCAAAAAATTTTAAGAAACTGGCTCGGTTAAGGACAGTAAGACTCCTGGGCGTCAACGTGCCGGTCGATCTCTTGAAAACATTGCTGCTTAAAACCGGAGGGTCGCATTGTGCTATGAATGGCATTCGCTGCAGGAACATGATAACGGAGTTCTTGTGGCCTTAACTGGACCGCATGGATCTGGATGACATGTGGTTTCAGCAAGACGGCACCACCTGCTACACCGCGCAAAAAAAACAATCGATTTATAAAAAAAAAAAAAAATTAAAACTTGTCTCTAATCACCGAATTCATACAAAATTCATAGAATCAAGCAAACAATTTGTTGATTTTACACCTATTACCAAAATGATTATATTGATTACTAAAAATTGTAAAAATTGAACATTTTAAATATTTTTTTTCAATAAATTATATTTTTAATTTAAATTAAAAAAGTGATAAAAAAAACCTTGCCGTTTCAAACAATGTGTTTATTGATTTAATTATCAGGTTTTGACATTTCCCAACAACAATTCTACAAGTTTAAATTATTTTATTTTAAACGAAAAAATCAATTAAGATTTTTTGTTATTTAATTAATCAGGGGTGTCATAGAATCCAAGTCGGTTTTGCTAATTGTCGGTTTTTCAAACCAATATTGGTTTAATTTGGTGTCATAAAAACAAGTCGGTTTTGTTATTTTCGAATACAAATAAAACCGATATTCGAAACAGCTGTTTTATGTTTTGGTTCATGTGTTTATAGTTTTTAATGCAATTTTTGTTTGATAATTTTTTAAATTATGATTGTGCTCTAAAATATTGTTAAAACTTGTGTTTGTAATAAAAGGAAATTATAGAAAAGAAAATAAGAATGGAAACACACTAAACATATGCAATAAATGCCATCGTTGTATGTATTAAATATTTGCATTTGTTGTTTACATTTGTGTAATTTTATTGTTTTGTAGAATTATAAAGCAAATTTATTAAAAATAAAAAATAAATTGTTTCTTGGTAATAAATAAAATAAATAAATGTGTTGCGAACTTTCTGTACGCAGAAAAAGTGAGAATACTTTTGCAAGCTCGCAGCAGCCCGCTGCCGGAGACTACCGGAGACATGCAAAAAATACTAATTTACCAATTTTATTTATTTCCATCTATGCAAAATAACTAACTGTTGAAAAAATTAAATAAAAAATTAAACTTTAACCAACTATATTTATTTTCAATATAAAAACAAGAGCTGTAAGCTGCTTGGTTTATTTTCAATAAAAATCCGATAATATTGGTTTCTGTGACACTTAAAACCGACACTAATTTCAGTTCGAACAAAAAACCGATAAAATTGGATTTCATGACACCAATGTATTTTTTTGTCGGTTTCAAATCCAATACCGATAAGATTGGTTTCTATGACACCCCTGAATATTTTAATTAAAAATTTATTTCAAAACATTTAAAATGTTAATTAAATCAAAATTATATTTTTAATTTTCTTTCAATAAAAAAATAATTGATTCAACTAACACATTAATTAAATTCAAATGCTTTTTAAACAATTTTTGTAATCGATAAAAAACTTCTGATACGTTTTTCTGTGTACTTAAAATTATAATAATTTAAAATTGTGAATATATTTTTTTTTCAATATATGATAGTTTTAATTCTAATTAAAAAAATTATCAAAAGACTTTGCCGTTTCAACCAATGTGTTAATTGCTTTCATTAAATATAGCTCAGGTTTTGACAATTCGCAACAACAATTCTACAAGTTTAAATTATTTTATTTTAACCAAAAAAATCAATTAAGATTTTTTGTTATTTAATTAATATTTTAATTAAAAATTTATTTCAAAACATTTCAAATGTTAATTAAATCAAAATTATATTTTTAATTTTCTTTCAATAAAAAAATAATTGATGCAATTATTACATTAATTAAACTGATATACTTTTTTAACAATTTTTCTTTAATTGATTAAAACTACTGATAATTTTTTTTCTGTATTGCTTCAGCAATGACAAATTATCTCAAGAAATTCTGATGACCATGGTGGCCAGTTGATCTTGCAAGTTGGTGGCCAGGATCTGGCAAGATCCTGCGATTGAACACCGTTTGATTTTTTTCTTTGGGGTTTTGTGAAATTTCGGGGCTATTCGGATGAATCAGAAACAATTCCTGAGCAGGGTTATCGCCAAACGTGGCGTATTTGACACTTGTTTGTCGTCCTAATTTTCGACATGGCGATTTTTTGGCAAACTATATATTATAGATGGCGATTTGGTTGGCTATTTTTGATGAGCCGTGAATCTGTTTTGAGAATCTTGGAAGTTTGTCCACCATTTATTAATTAAAAAGATTATTTTGATGATGATATTCCATCTAATTTAAAACAGTTTTGGCCAAAAGCTTAAAGCTAGAGAGGATACGGCAGGTGCGTGCCATTTTAAAGAACTGGTTTTGGCTGTATTTTTATGCTGGTAATTTCAACTGCTAATGCCTGTGTTGAAAGAGTATTTTCAACACAGTTATAGCAAACTACTATAAATTATGTTATAGTAAACATTGTACCTTTCTCGTGGTCACTAATCCTTTTTAATTTGTTTTAAAGAAAAATTTAAAAAAAATGTTTTTAAAAACTTTTTTTAATAGAGTAAAACATATATATTTTATTGCCAAAAAATAATAAATAAATGCTTTGGCGATTTTTAACATTGAGTTTGGCATAAAAAGTCAAAATAATTCTGATAACACTGTTCTGAGATGCATCTCTGTGAAAAAGTTATGGAAAATTTCATAAAAAGAGTAGTGGCCTGTCATCAGATCCGTGGGGTCCTTTTTAGGGATATTTTATTGCATACTCAATCGGAATGTGTCTTCTTTACAATCAAATTAAAAAATCACAACTCTCTCAGGAAATACGTGTTTTTATTTTAAAAATAAAAACAGCATTCTTACTGAGACACCCTTTATGTGAATGCCAGGGACCGAAAATAACAGTTATTTTGAAATTTTAAAACAAAAAAACAAAACAAGCATATGGAAGTAAATGCTGGCAAGCTGATTCAAGTACACTATATTAAACCTTATGAATTTTTTTATGATAAAATATTATGATTTTTAAAGTTGCTGCGCAATGAGTTATTGTTACTGCAACCATATTATGATTAAATCAGTCCCCTATATATTAACACCACCATCATAATATCGTTGTCTAAGGTTTTTTTTTATATTTGTTATAACTATTTATATGTTAACCACGAGTATTTGTAAAGTTGATTTTATAATAACAACAACCACCATAATATGATGATGTTCTTAAATATGTCTGGGTTCACACCATGAATCAAAAAAAAAGCAAGATTTTTTTGTGTGACATAGACATAGAATATGAGCATGTCTTACATTTTTAACACTCATTTGCATTCTATGTTGATGTAGATGCGCAGTAGAAATTTTTTTTGTAGGGCTGAGTGCGCAATCTTGTTTTTTTTTTTTGGATTCATGGGTTCACACTATGAAAGTTGGTGGCCTCTCCCTCTTTCTCTCTGTTAATAGAATCTTGTTCGAAATGTGACTTATATGTCATTTTTTTAATTTTATGTTCTTTTTAACTTATTAATTAAATTCACCCAAAGAATCTGTATACAGCCTAGACTCAGAGACATCAAAGCAAATGAACCAAATAAATCATAACTGTGGATGATAAAAAAAAGATTGTACAATCTCTTTCTTGTGTATGTTTTTGCATGTAATTTAAAGCCTTAAGCCATGATTTAATTGCATACTTTAAGGTTTTTTCTTTTAATGAAATGAAAAAAGAATTTGTTGCATACTTTGAGGATTATCTCAAAACATATTCAAACTACGACTAACAACAAAAAAGCCTAAAATATATATTATAAAACGCCAAATAAATAGTATTTTTATTGATTTTTTTGTAGGAATTTAATAAAAAAAAACTTAGTGCTTTTATATTTTGTTAACGTTTTAAAACTATTTAAACAATTTGTGTTAAAAACCGGTTTGGTTTGTTTAAATAAACTGTAGAAAACAAAAAATTTTTTTTTTTCATTTCCGATTTAAATCAGGTTCGTTGTTTCTAATAAAACAAAGAATAAAATTATTAAAAAGTAATAGAATTTAATTGAAAATAAAATTGTTTAATTAACCAAAATTTTGTTTTTAATTTTTATATTCTTTGCTATTTTTTTTTATTTTTTTTTTTTAATCAAGTTTAATTTGGTTTTCGCGAAGGTTGATTGCTGTTGATTGCAGCCTCAAAAAAAAAAAAAAAACAGGTGGCAACAGCAGTGGATTGATAGCAAATACATTAAGAATTTTTATTACAAAATTCAATAAATTTCAAGCTTTCTATTCTATTTCTGTAGGCAAATTACAGCATTTGCTCTGGACCATAATTTCCATTTCGATTATATTGTAATTTTGATCAGTATCGAGTTCCATAATTTGACCAAATTTTGAAAGCAAAACTGAAGTTTTGAAGAAAAGTTTTTAAATTATAAGATTTTATACGGTTCACTACAAGTATGAGTTTGTTTTTTTTTTTAAATAAATAAGTTGGACTGCCTTCCTAAACATCTGAATGCAACTTCAAATTATTATTAAATTAAGCAGTTTAGAACACTGCAAATCAAATGTATGGTCAGTTTAAGCTCATTCTGGGTTTTGTAAGGACCATCTTGGGAATATTTCACCTTTTGTTATTATATCATCCGGGGAAATCAGGTGCAGTCAGTACCCGGGATTCGGGAAAAATACAAAATTGAAAGATCTCAAGACATCTTCAAGATTTCAGGCGATTGCGACTGGCCAGAGATCATATCATGTTCTATGGGAGTCAGTAGGCCCCGGTGACATGGCAGAGGACTGATTATTGTTTATTGTAGCAGCGATTACAGAAGAACAGGTGCTGCTGAGTTGACAATTCTTGGTCGTTGTTCGGTGAACTCTGAGTCGTTCCTTTGCTTAGAACAGATTGTCGTGGGAACGCTGACTATTGGTGGTGGCCTCTGTTAGTATGCTTCTAGCGGGAAATGTATCTGTCTTTCAGGAATTGTCTTTGCGGCAGCTTAGCTTTTCTGTTGAAAATATATGTATTTTTTTGTGGCACATGGTGGTTGTAGCTAACTACTAAAAGTCGCGGGAAGGGATATCCTACAAATTCCACTAAAGTTCTGATTTCTCACCACTTGTAGGAGAGTTCGGCCTGAGGGAGGAATAGCCCTAGGGTGGTGCTGCTACGTAACAGATGCTGCTAGCATTTTTCCAAAACGTAGTGGAGGTAAGATAGCTCCAGCTCCTTAACATGTGGCGGGTATATAATCTTCCCGGATTATGCATTAAAATTTCGCCCACACTTGGAGGCAGTTTGTGAACGCATTGAATGCCACCCAGTTGTTAATATGCATCATGGAGTAGGCCTTAGGTCAGGTATCAATGTGTATCTTTTCCACAACAGTCAGTTTAGAATTTGCAAAAGCATTGTTAATTTTTAATAATACTGATGGGCATGTTCGAAAGTTTAGCGCAGCCCGTTCGCAAAAAAATCATCTGGCATCACTGAAAATGTCAGCTGTTCAATAATAAATAATAGTAGATTGTGCGAAAACAAATCTAAAACACGTAGCACCAAAATGGCGAATGCATATTGCGTTCAAGAATATAACCAAACGGCGCAGCAAACAAGTATCGGCAGCAGACGATTTGCATGAGCATCGCAAACTAAACAGAAATGCACATCAGAAGCAGCGAAGTGATGCATTTCCATTGAAATTCAGCCAGATGGGTTTACAAATTGCTGAGATATGAGCGAAACACTTTGACTGCCTCTTATGTTAAGCCATAAAATTTCAACTTTAAAGTCTTCTTATAATTTTTGCCGTTGTTTCACTTTCACTAGTAGTGATTTATTGAGGCTTAAATAGGACTTCCAGAACATTGAACGGTCTGATTTAAAAATAAGTTTTATTAAAAATATGTATTTAGCTATTCGTGAAAAACACAGATCTTTTAGCACTCAAAAAATTTATAACTCTAAAGAATCGTCTTTTTAGTACTATGACCACTAGTGGTGAATAAGGGTACACTAAGTTTGGCAGTCCGTGTGAAACTTTTTTACTATACATCTAAAACCCCATTTTATTCTGGCACTTAAAGTAATTCTAAGTCTATTTAGCCATGTCCGTCTGTCTGTCCGTCTATCCGTCTGTTGAAAATACGCTCACTTTCGAAAGACTCAAAAGAAAAGAACAAACTTTGTGTCTAGTTGCTTGTAGTTGTTTTAAGCAGTTTGGGATTGAAAGCAGCAAAATCGGTTTAGTAGGATCAGAGCTATGAATCAAACAAAATGTGGAACACCACCCTAAAAAATGTATAATTTTGTACAAAAACTAATATAAATGGTTGAATACTGCACGAAGTGATATAAAATTTGGCACAAATGCGTTTTATATGACTGAAAATCATAGTGTTAAATTTCATGAAGATCAGTCCCTAATTTTCCCTATAAAACCCATATAAACCCTTCTCTCGAAAACAGTTTAGTACGACTAAAATCGTAATAAATAATATAACCCAGTAAAAAAGATTTGTGTTTTATGAAGCACTTAAGAGAAAAAGCGCATAATTGAGCGCTTCAATAAGAGAGCTCTTATACAGCAGTAAATGATAACGAATAAAACATACAAAAAAGCTGCTATTTTAGTGATGCCAACGAAGAAGGTTTTAAAGCGAAAAAAAATAAAAATATATTATGATATGCGAAAATGCTTTAAAAAGGCATTTAAGCCAGTAAAATCAAAACATTTATGAATATGTTAACATAGTTAGCCCTTAAAAAAGCACTTTAGGAGTGCTTTATTTGGATTTTTTTTATTATGTTAAAAGAAGCGCTTATTGTCAGCAACAAATAGTCCTCCAAACCGGGAACAAGCGATTTGAGGTATGAATTCATAACCACGCTCCTTTTGGAGAACATTTTTTAATGGGAATGGTAATACAAATTGGTGCGTCACAATTTCATAGAACTGGAAATCACACTGTCAAATTTCGTGAAGATCAAACCATAATTTACTATAGGCCTCATATAAAAACTTCTCTCGGAAAATAGTTAAGTACACTATCATAATAAAATTTGGTACGTCACAGTTTTGTAGGATGATTTCGTGATGATCGGTCCATAATTTACCGATATAGATATTGCGGTAAAATTTGTTCTAATTTAGCTTTATATGTCCATAAAAAATGTCCTATAATTTTGTAATATACGGTCCATAATATATCTTAGATCCCATATTAGACAGCCCTCCTAAATTCCCTGTAAACGCTAAAATTTATTTCCCTGCTGTGTTTAAATATATTTTAATTTGTTTTTTTCTGTACTAAAAGTCACTCTACAGAATTTTGGGATGATTGATCCATAATTTACCAGG
This sequence comes from Pollenia amentaria, assembly GCA_943735925.1. Taxonomy (NCBI): domain Eukaryota; kingdom Metazoa; phylum Arthropoda; class Insecta; order Diptera; family Polleniidae; genus Pollenia; species Pollenia amentaria. The sequence goes on along the minus strand of OX031009.1, from coordinate 199,750,170 downwards.
GGTCCAATATAAATTCCTCTCCTGAAAATCATTTTAGGTTGGCTAAAACTGTTACGAATCATGATGTTTTACTCAAGGTAGTTAAAATTTCTAAAAAGAAAAGCATAAAACTTTTTGATTGTCGGTTAACAATGTAACATAGGTCTAAATCGCAAACGCCCGTTTTTATAGAGATAAATTTATAATATATAGATATCATATAATAGAGCCCACTCCTGGAATAATCGAAATGTCGGTGAAGGGCATCAAAGATTCGGCACAGCTGAATATAGTACTCTCTAACTTGTTTTTTTTTAAATTTAACATTTGAAAAATTCTTTAAAAATTTAGATTTTCTATTCATTAATGAAATTTTTGTATGATGTGCTAAATTCCCAATTTTATTATTTCTCAAGAATACACAGAAATTTGTTTTTAATTTCCACAATTGAATCGATTATTTCAGAAACCCGTCAACTGAAATTTTTTTCAAAAATTATATTATTATAGATTATGGATGGCCTACTTTAGTCACATCGCCTTATGCAGGAAAGCGTCAACTGTTTGGTCTTTTAAAGGATTGTATATTGTTTTGTAATTTCCGTTTAGTGCAGAAAACGTTTATTAATTTAAAAATTTGGATGATTTTTTTAGTTGTCCGATTATTTAAAAAAGAGCACTTGACGGGTTTCTGAAATAAACGATTCAATTGTGGTATGGGCTGGAAACAATGTTCTATACGTATTTCACTGTTTGTATATGCCAGATCAGCATGAAACCTTTTTCCAAAGACTTTGGAAAAGCTAAAGATATTATACAAATAAACCTGTAAAGCGTATGAGAATTACAAACACTTATTTGCAACGATATTTAAGCTTAGACAAAACGCCAACAATACAGTGAGTTTATCTTTTCTTATATTTCCGGTTTTCCTTTAAAATTTAAGCAAAAATATCATAAATTTTTTATTATTATGGTATTGAAATTTACTTTAGAGATAAGCAAAGTTTGTATTATTTTTTTCTTTTTATGCGTATCAGTGCCATTCTTTATCTCAAGATTGTTTGATAAAAGATAATTTGTTTAGTTGACTTGCTGTTTTAATATTTTTGGGCATTAACAATGAAGAGAAAGCAAAATATTTGTGCTTCAACTGATAAAATTAGAAAAACAAGGTAATTGGAAAGAGGTTTTAGCACAAATAAGAGGGTGAACGCCTAAAACCTTTTGATTGAAGGGCCTTTTATGAAGTTCTGATACAAAGTTAAATTTCGTTTTATCGTTTTTCTTAAAATGATAGTTAAATGATCGTTTAATTATTGTTTTTCCTAAAAAAAACTCCTTAAGGCAAATTAATAATATTTTTTTTATGGAGTTTTTAAAAAAATGAATATGAACAAATTTCTTAGCTTTAATGTTAAACTAAATATAGTATTTTTATTTAAAACTCTTACCATCGTTTTGACAACTTACCGATAGCTAAAGTTGGGATTTTATCGGCGGTATTAAAAGTGTTCCAGCATTACAACTTTTCTTTAATGTTAAGTGAGCGATAAGTTAAAGGAAGGTTTTTTTACCTGGTAGGTTAAAGTTAAGTTGTAATAATGGAACACTTTTTACACGGCCTACCTTTGGCTATCGGTAGGTTGTGAAAACGGGCCTTAATTTAGTTTTTTTAAAATTATTTTTTTCTTTACACAAAAAAAAACAAAGTTAACACACTTTTATTTACCAAACACAGCTTTGATATTAATATAAATTATTCATTCTTATTATCAACTACAGCCAAATCCCTAAAGTATGCCATAGTTTTTTTATAATACAACATTTCTATGAGTTAACTATTAAACGAAAATAAAAAGTTTTGGAATATATTTTTTAATTGCTTTAACCCTTTTATGCACTTGTTGTTTGTGTACAACAATACTTTTTAGAGCGAATTTCTCATTTCTAATAGCTTTTTTTGCAACAAAACCAAATAATACCAAAAAAAAAAAAATGTGGCCCCTTACATCAGCTTTACTTTTCACTTGCACATAAGTAAATGGCTTATGTGTTTCATATTCAACTTCTGCAAAAAATAAAGCCGCCCCAAAGACGTTCGGTGGAAGAAGGGTTAACGTTTGCATCCACCAAACGTCTTTGGTATTATTTTGTTAAAGAAAATGTATTTTTTGCAAAAAAATAAAAAAAGAGTCCCTTAAAGTATGCTTTAAATGCATTAGTTTATGCAAAGCCAAAAAGGTATGCAACACCACTTATATAAAATTTTGCCAGTACAATAATGCTTTGTAATTGTTGTATTACTATTTTTAATTTGGCATGCTTAAACATGCTAAAAGAAAGCCAAGAAACAAAAGTTTCTTATTTTTTAGTTTTAGGACAATTTAATTCAAATAAATCATGGTTGATTTAAATCTTTCAAGGTTGTAGTAACTTTGTTCGTGGCAGTATTTTACTTACATTTTGATGTTATTCCAAAGAATTTTTCAAATCTTGCATATTGCCAGTTTTTTTTTTTTTTTTTTTTTTTGCTTGGGACACACTCTTTATAAATTTTTAAGACTTATGTTTTATAGCTTTCCATTTGTTCCCCTTTACTGTTTACATCCTACAGAGCTTTATTCCCATCTCACGCTGGAAGTTCAAGAAGCCTCTCTTTACTGTATACTCCATACACGTAGAGGAAAAATATATTTCTATAAGATCACATATCACCACGAAAGTAACAAAGATTATGTAGTGTGTTGTTTTTCGTTATAAAACAGAACAATTGTAGTGTTTCTGTTGAAATACATTATATTTTAACGTTCTTTAGTGTTTTATTTTACATTGATGAAGGAATGAGCAACCAATTTTTTTTTTTTTTTTTTTTTTTTTTATTTTTAAATCACATATCGCTCATATACTTCAACAACTAACTCAAAAAATTTATTTCCAGATAAACGCGTTTAAAGTTATTTAATTTGCTTTAACCACATAGAAAAAATAAAGATACATTCTCTGCAAACGGTAAAAGTATAAAATATACAAATTCAAACACAATATAAAGAAAAACATAGCGAGCAATTCTGCATCACTAGCTCCAAACTTTAATTTTTTGAGTTATGACGTTGTTGAAGTAAATGAGCGATATGTATATTGTTTTTCTAAACAATTTTTGTTGTGCCTACACCTGTCTAAACGGGCGGTGAGCATAACTGAAACGAACTAACATTAATGTGCTGAACCAAATACTACGAAGTTTGTAGTTTTTTACAAAAAACCAAACGCAATGAAATGTTCTCATCTTTATGTTAAGTTGGACTATTTGGTACAGTATTTTTATTGTCTATGAACGAAGATCACAAAAAGAGAAACGTTTTTTTAAACTTATTTACTGTATTTTCGGACACTGCTTATAACAATTTCTATCTTTACTAGAAGTAGTTGTATAGTTGCTTGTACAACAATTGCATGTCGTTTCCAGGACGTTAACATGACGATATTCTTCAATACCCTGCAACTAAATTCAAACTGGTAAGGACCAGTTGGGCCAGTTTATTACAAGTTCGTAAGAGTACAACAATGGCAAAAGTAATGATATTTAGACTGCACAGCTTTATACGTGACGAGATTTGTTATAGAAACGACAACAACACTACAAAAGTAGGTTAAAAATGATAAACTTGATCGTTGTACACTGCAAAAGTAGATAAACACGATTACCTGGTTTGTTGTAGAAACAACAACAACACTACAAAAGTAGGTAAAAAACTTGTTCGTTGCACACTACAAAAGTACATAAACACGATTTACTGGTTTGTTATAGAAACGACAACAACACTACATAAGGAAAAACATAAATTTTTGGTTGGTTTCAGAGTTTACTAATTATTTTGATGTTTACAAATTAAAATTCATAAATTATAAAGATAGGGAAAAATTCCTGATTTCTATTTGTTTAAATTATGTATTTAGTAAAATACATTCTTAAATTGTTGAAAGTAGTAACAGGAAAATAAATAATAATATTCCCTCTCTCAAATCTAGGATATTTTTCCCAATTGAAATTTGTCTTTTCCCCATAAATTTTTTTAGACAAAGCGATTAATCCAAATTTTCATATTTTAATCAGGTTTAAGTTTAATTAAATTAAAGGGATATAATTTCAACACAGAAAAAAGTGTTTTATCAATTAAAAAAATGGTTTAAAAAGTATTTTAATTTAATTAATGTGATAATTGAATCAATTATTTTTTTTTTTGTTGAAAGAAAATTAAAATTTTAATTTTGATTCAATTAACATTTTTGTTGTTTTGAAATAAATTTTCAATTAAAAGTTTATTTAAATAACAAAAAATCTTAATTGACTTTTTTCGTTTAAAATAAATAATTTAAACATGTAGAATTGTTGTTGGGAATTGTGAATATTTAATTAAATAAATTAACAAATTGTTTGAAATGGCAAAGTTTTTTGATCGTTTTTTTAATTAAAATTAAAAATATCATTATTGAAAAAAAAATATTCACAATGTTACAATTTTAAGTAATCAAAATAATCATTTTGGTAATAGGTGCAAAATCAACAAATTGTTTGCTTGATATTATGAATTTGTTATTAATTTGGTGATTGGAGAAAATGAATAATTTTTTCTGTGAAGGGAAATGTTATTCAAGATATTGTTGAAAATGTTCACAGAAAAAATGCTCAGTAGCTGTTTATCAATTAAAACAAATTGTTTGAAAAGTATTTTTTAGTTGAAAGAAAATTAAAAATAGTGTCCAAGCAAAACTGGACACCTTAATTACACCTAACAAATTAATTATAATTTTATAATAACTAACATTAATAAAAGGTTACAAGCATGAACCCTTTGAATTTAACTAACTTATACACTTGAAGAAAATTATATAGTTATAACGCGAATAAAGAAAAATAACTAGGCAGCACTAATTAAAGTACGCGCTGAAAGAATATCGACATCCAATCGGTTCAATTTCTAAATGGCGTCACAGCTAGTGTACAGAAAGTTGAGCCATTTTTACTTCACTTTCCTGCGTCTGTCAACAAGACAAGTTTTTTTTGCCCGAACTATAAACTTAACTTATGCCCGTAATTTCTACAAAAAGAAATCTAGCTATATATAGAAATCTATGGTGTAAGCGCTGTCATATTTTAAAAGAAAACTTAAGGAAAAAAAACACGAAGGCAAATAAATGTTGGAAAAGGTAGGATACCTATTAGGTTCGAACACGACCGGCTATCTTTTTGTAGAAATTACGGGCATTAACCTAAATTTTATAACATCTACTTATCTTATAATAGCTCCAAATTACCAAAGTGAATTGTTGACAAAGTGAACTTTACTGAAAATAATATTCCCAACACTTTATAATTTTAAGGTTGCTAAACGAGAGGTGAGCACAGCCCAACGATCAGTGCCTATGCAATTAACTGTAAGCAAATGCTTTTTTGTTGTTTTTCTGCTATTATAATTACTCAATATCAACGAGTAATTAAAACATTCTCTGTTTTCTAGATTGGCCCTTGCCGATGAGCAAACTCCCGTTCCTCTGTCATTATCTGCAAAGAGTAATATTCTCCAACAACAACCCTACACTGCTCTCTGCTAACACACCTGTTAAGTGCATGTTTAGCTACATACTAAACCTCTGCACAAATGCATTAAAAGCCGTTTCAAGACATTCGGTTGTTTTTTAAATACTGATTGTCGCTCACTCTTTGCTAACGAAACAAATACTATGTTGTGCAAAACACATATAACAAAAAATAAATAAAAACACACAATTGCAAATTAATTGTAATTAGTGTGTTTTAAACGACGAAATACGAAGTGTAAAGAGTACGGAATTTACTCCAAACAGCAACAAAGCAAAACAAATCACACGAATCACATGAAAGAACTGTAGCAAAATAGGTGATAAGTATGAATTATCTTGTTATTTTTTTCAATTATTAGGTATGACTAGCTAGATTTGTATGAAGCAAAAAACAATTAAAGATGAAAAATATTTTTATAGAATATTTAAGTTTGTATTTTAAATTATTTTATTATTACAAAAACATATTAGGGGGATTCACAAGGTGTGCTATCAAGTCATATCGTCATAATGTCCTAAATAATCGGCCATGTGCTGAAAATCGCATGATTTGAAAATCACATGCGATCTGAAAATCGCCAATTTTATTTAAGCATGTGCTAGAGTTCACGCGTTTTGTTTTTTTTTTCGAAGTAGTGGTCGAAAAATAAAACATACGTTTACGCTGTCAAATTTGAATAAAAAAAATAATTATTTGCATGAAAAATGCCGGCAGCTTTTATATTACGTGTTATTTCATTAAAAAAAAACTGTATTTTAAAAAAGAACGTATCAGAAAACGTCTTCTAAGGGATTATTACAACCCGAGTGATATTCCTGAACTGTAAAAAGTCAAATTCTCAAGTTCATTTACACGTCTGAATGTCTGGCACCATATTTTTTTCGAAGTTAAATAGAAACAGCTGCTCACAATCAAAACGCAAATTTAAAAGAAATTGTTAAACAACAATCAGTATTAAAACAATGTTGTTTTTTAATTTTATATTTTCTATGAAAATTGTCTCAAAAGATTATGAGTTTTTAAAATAAATGGAAAAGAAAAACATTAAATTTCCTTTTTATATGCTATTTATTGATGTTGAAAATAAATTTTAAAGGAAATTTACAAGTTCACATGTGGATCACATTACTGTAGGCTTGTGATTTAAAATCGCCAAATTTAAGGCGATTACGAACTCCAGCACACCTTCTTTGCGATTTCAAATCGTAATCACAACTTTCTTGCGATTTCTAGCACATAGGCGAATATTTTAATAATTGTTTTAAAAAAAATATTTATGTGTTTCAAACAAAATAAAAATTTTAATGCTGTGTTCATTGATTCGTCATAACTGTATAATATAAATCTAAATTATAAGCGGTTGAGCACAGCAGTCATATATATTTCTTGTTATTATTTTAAGACATATGACTTTACAACTTTATGACAAACTTGTAAATCCCCCAATTATCAAATATTGAATTAAAAGTAAAAAAAAAAAAATTAAAAGGTAATTCTATTATTTGCAAAATAAATATAAAAATAATAAATACAACGATCAAAATCTGAGAAACAATCGGCAATAAACATCAAGATCGTACACTGTGAATTAAAAAGTTTACCATACATAACTGTGTTATAGACATACAATTGTTGTGTGTTGTTTTTTCGTTCACATCAAATTATGGATTGAGTTGGCTTATTTAAATCCAACTACTGCTTTACACTGATTTGTTTGAAACGAACTACTGTTTGAACATTGATTTGGTTTTTCATAATGGATCATTCGAGCTGATTTAAAAAAAAAATTTCAGTAGTTGACGCAACAATAATTTGGTGTGGGCAACTGTGTACAAGAAACAAATGCATTCGTGCAGGGGTTTACTACATAACTCAACCTCAGTCATCATAATTGCTAGGAAGAAGTACAAATAGAATATGGGAATTTTTTCTTTTTCATAAATTATTTTTAATTATATTAACTATTTTTTTAATGTGCTTCTATGAGTTGTATTTCAATTTATAAATATTTTTACAATAGTCTTATTCCCTCAATATTTCACATACTTTTTAAGCCAACCTTTAGTTAAAATTTCCATATTCTATATGTTAAAATTGTTTAGTTAAATACATGAAATTTATAAAGTATCACTATCCAGTGTGATACAAAGAATGCTGACGAAGGCCGTAGCGGGCCAGAAAATCCATTATATTCTGCTAGTGTCTGATAATTGTTGAAATTTTTTCTGTGCATACAAAATTTACGTAATTGCTAACCAAAGGATAGCAAACTTGTAGAATTTTCAAAACCTGAGCTATATTTTCTTAAATCAATTAACACATTGTTTGAAAAGGGAAAGTTATTTGATCTTTTTTTTTAATTTAAAATAAAAATATCATTTATTGAAATAAAAATATTTACTTTTTTCAATTATTACAATTTTCAGTAATCAATAGAATCATTTTGGTAATAGGTGCAAAAAAATTGTTTGCTTGATTCTATGAATTTGGTGATTAAAGAAAATTATTAATTTTTTCTGTGTTATTGTCTTATTACATTTAAAACATAAAAATGGCCATGGCAATAATGTACATGTTTGTGGGCAACCATTAAATGATTGCAGTAATTCATTTAATAATAACTTTATGGTTTCGGTAACGATAAGTATGACTGAAATGACTATAAATTTTTTTGGAATTTTCTTAAACCTTATTGAATGACTTCTCTGTAAGGGTATACCTTAACCTATTCATTATATAATATTACATATTATGCCGTTGCCACTCAAGTGAGCAAGCGAGCTCCTGTGCTTCCTATAAATTCATTTATTTACGTGTTTTTTTTTTTTTTTGTCATGTCTGTTATCGTCAATCACATACCCTCCATGTAAAATTGTTGGTTATTATGACTTGACTGCCAGACTCACAAACAAACGCATGTTTCAATTTAACAACAGTCGTTACCGGTTGCGTTGTTTTCATTTATTTTTTATTACATTTATGATGATTTGTAGTTGTCATGGTTGGATATTTTCAAACTAATTGATTTAAATTTATTTTTATTTATATTATTGAAGATGACATTTTCATTTTCATTTTAATTTAAAGGTAAACATAAAATTCTACTGAAAAAATAAATCCACATTCTCTCTAAACAATTGCTAAAAATGAAAATTTAACAAAATTTCCCCAGTTCAAAGGAAAACGGTTGCTGAAAATAAAGTTCAAATTTATTAATAGATCATAAACGATTGGTTGCGATTTTTCTGTAATAGACTAGAAAAAAATTAATTAATTAAAAAGCATTGCATATTTTTAGGGTAAAATATAAAATTAAAAACTTAGCATTATTAAGGGTTCATAATAGTATATTTTTCTATATTACACTTAATTATAAGATGTATAGATGGCAATCATATTAGCATAAATTTAGTCGCTTATTCTTAGTGTAAACAACTAGTATTTGTAAATAGCTCTTTCACAAGGCTTAAGAACAACAGTCGCCTTCCGAATCTGCCTTTTGTCCAGATTCATATTACACCAGGGGATGTGCTACGGCTCTCAGAGGGCGTAGTTAAAGCATCTTTGGAATCTTGAATTTTGATGTTACATGCACGGGGGTAAGTAACAGGCGCATGGAGCCTATGATGGGTCAAACATCCAAATGCCAGGGATCTTTGGGCTCCAAAAGTTTTCAAACATTTTCGAAGTAACAACAGAGTACTTTCGCTTCTGCTGCCATGGGAGTCAGTAGCCCCCGGTGAGTACAAGCACTGGTCTGTGACTATTGGTGAAGGCCTCCGTTAGTTTGGTTCTTGCGAAAATTGCTTCCTGTCTTTCGGGAAGATTGTCTTTGAGAAAGCCTGCCTCTTCTTTGAAGGGATACTTTCGCGGATCACGTGGTGGCTGTGGCTTAAACCCATAACTACGGGCAGGGCGACTTTCTCATAGAAGACTGATTTACAACCCTGTGGGAAGTTCGGCCTGTGGTGGTATCCAGATGTGCTGTTGCTAATCAACAGAAGCAGCTTGGATCATTTATAGCAGTGAAGGTTAGATAGCCCCGCCTCCTTAACAAGGGGTGAGTGTATCGTTTTGAGGGCTTATTCACACGAATAGCTACCTCTGCTTTAAAACGATCCTAATGCACACAGGGGCATTTGTTAAATGCATATATTAACTCACCATGTCGTTGAGATCCACCATGTGATTGAGCCATATGACAGGCGCTCATGTAAATCGAAATCACATCTGTCCAGTTTAATTCTATAAGATTTTTTCTGCTTGTTTCGTTAATCTCTATGATGCTTGGGATGATATTTTAAAACCAGTTAGGATTTGTTCCGTCTTCCCGAAAGCTTTTAATTTTGAGTTCTCAGTTTTCTTAAATATTTGCCTAAAGTAAAAAATTTACAAAAATCTTAGCATACTTTTAAGTTAAGTTTTTAGTCCAATTAATAGAAATAATTTATTAAAAAAATTGTCAACAAATAAACTTTGCTTTAATAAGAAATTTAACTTAAAAATGCTGAAATGTTTATTTTCATCATATATTTCAGAATCTTTTTGCTTTTAATTAATTATGCAAAAAAGAAATATTAGTATGTCTACTTAAGGGGTTACATAATTCCCTACAAAAAGTATGCAGCAAAAATCTAAAAAATTTTATTTTTCCTAAGGCCTACCTTTAGGGGTTTTGGTAATAAATTATTTTATTTAAGACTTGGCAAATGAGGAAAGAAAATAAGCTGGAAAATAAAAAATTAAAGGTCTATTTTATAAAATATTTTTAAGAATATTTCTATAAGAAGTCGTCAATTTAATAAAAGGAGATAAACTAAGAAGCAAATTTTCTGGGATTAAAGTAAACAAATTAAAAAAAAAAATAATTAAAAGATTTTGTTTGTTGTGCTTAATTCCCTTTTTTAATAATTGATAAAAAAATACTGAAATTTATTGTTGGAGGATAAGCTGTTTCTATGCGCATTTCACTGGTTGCTAAGGCCAGATCATCAGGAAACGTTCTCCAAAATAATTTTAGAAAAGCCAAAGCTATCAGCAAAGAAGACTACAGAGGGAATGAGAATTATCTACAAATACTCAAAAAGTATTTTTTGCAATGATATCAAAGCTTAACCAAAATACCAAACAATAAATCAGTGATGAGTTTATCTTTTCTTACATTTCCCGCTACAATTATTGGGAATTCTCCCAACATTAATTGTAGTTGTAAGTGGGTAAAGAAAAAACATATTAAAAACAAAAACAAAGTGCTTTTATTGTTTTCGCAAGAAATCAAAATAAAAACAATTTGCCAGTTCAGTTTTTTATGCACGTGCACTTGCAAAAATTTATTATCAAAGTTGTTTTTGGGAATACTATTATTTACTAAAAGATTTTGTTTGTTGTGCTTAATTCCCTTTTTTAATAATTGATAAAAAAAAAAATACTGAAATTTATTATTACTTTGGTTAAAAAAAAACTATTTTTAATTTTTAGGAGTGAGGGGTAGGGGGTATTCTAAAATGTTTACAATATAGTAGTTTTTTTTTTCAAATTTAATACGAAAATTAAAATTTTTGAAATAAAAACTAAAGAATTCTGGTGATGGGAATGTGGTTATTCTCGAAACATGTTAATTCGACCCGAGGGCAATACCGTGTTCAGTCAAGAATAAAATTATCAAAGAAATTTTAATACACTTCATGTTCTCTCACTAAAAATATTTGAAAAAAAAATTAAATTTGATGAACTTCAGCCTAATAAAACTATCAAAACTTCCATTTTTGATTTAGCAATAAAAATTTTTTATTTAACAATTTTAGTTTTTGATTTAGAAAGGAATATTTTTGATTTGCAAGTCAAATATCAATGCAAATTCTAAAGCACAATTGCGAGTCAGTTTTAAATTTACGACCTTTTTGTATAACAAAGGCCATCCTTATGCTACATTGGTTAACAAAAAAAATCAAAAAGTGTAATTTTGATATCTGTAGTCCTGTTTTTAACAGACTTACCCAAATAACAGCGTTTAGCGTTGCGTTTTTGGCTCTTAACGTGTACACCGAATTGGCATACCTAAAAAAGGACGACTACGTTGTGCCATGAATAGTAGTAATCTAAACTTATCTTGTTTAATAAAACCAACTAAATTATTAAAATCTATAACAAAATCAAATATGGGGCTTTAGCAAAAATATGTAAAAATTGTTATAACAAAAAGGAAACAAGTTTTAAATTACGCTTTGACTCAAAGAAAAATATTCGAAAAAAAAAACTTTTTAATTGTAAATAAAATCGCTAGATTGACCGGAAAATAGTAATCTTAATTGTCATTACTATTTAGCAAAAACATACATAAAAAATACTTAGGCCTCTTGCATTATGGCCTAAAAAAAATCAGATTTTCCCATTACACAGCGTCCCTTGTTGGCTTCTTTGGTTTGATGGATACAAAAAAGAAAAAAAAAAAAAAAAAAAAAAAACGCTTGGCGCTCTTGTTTAGGTTGGTCTGTAAGATTTAACTATATCAGAATACTAATGGAAATCTTTACACTTTAATACTACAAAGCAATTGTCTTTAAAATTTCTGATATAAAAATTACAACTTTTTGATTTGAAAGTGAAAACTTTTGCTTTTAAAATATAAATTTTTGATTTGAAACTAAAAATTTTTGATTTGAAAATAAAATTTTCGATTTATAAATAGTTTGATTTGAAAGTAAACATTTTTGAATTGAAAATTAAAATTGTTGATTTAAAAATGTAAATTTTTGATTTGAAAATTACAGTTTTTAGCTTAAAAATTGGAAAATTTTATTTGAACTTCTTCCGAAATACGCTTTAAGCACCAAATAATGCTGAAAACTGTTCGTGTTTTTAGAAAACAACACCAGTCATTTAAATATGATCTAATCAGCGATGCGACGGCCTATCTCTATTGATTTTAAAAAAGGACATTTCTTTTTCATTCTTTTTGCCTGGGAAAACAGACAAGGAATTTAATTTATCTTAGGCAAAGGGTGTTGAGATTTATGTATATTAGACCAGCCTTTTTTACGCTCTTCTTTTACAAAATTCAAAAATATGCCTGCCTGCCGCCGCAAGATAAATAGTCGTGATCGGCCTTATTGTGTAAGGCGTTGTTGTTAACGAGTGCGTTGTTTTTTGTTATAGATTAAAGAAACGCACATCCTGTGTTCCTCAGTTTATTACAACAAAAGTCTTAGACTTAACGACAACGCCTAACACAATAAGGACGAATATCTTAATAAGACACAAATAAGAAAATTATGAATTATTATATTTTTTAGTCTTACGTGATATATAAGCGATTTAATAAAAATTAACACCAAATAGATAATAAAATTAACTAGCTTAATTCAAAATTTTAATTCTAAAAAACTACATTAAAAAAAAAATAAAAAAAACATATAAAAATAGTGATAACAAAAAAAATTTGTTCACATCCCGCACAAGTTTAACCGCCCAAATATTTAAATCACGTTAGAAAAATGGGCAAAAATATAATAAATGTGATAAGCTAAACAAAATAGTTTAAAACAAATTACAAAAGTTATTCATAAATAATTTAAACCCAGAAATCCCTACAAAAAAAAAAAAAAAATGCCATCACATTAACAAAATTAAATAAGCAATAATAATTTAATTGAAAAGAAAAGAGAAAAAAAAACCACAAAGCCTTTTAAATATGATAAAATAAATGAAAAATATTGTCAATACAATCATTATTTAATGGAAATATTGTTTAAAAATAGTGTTTATTAAAAAAAAGAAAATATTAAACAAGAAAATTAATCTAATTTAATATAAAATGAAATGAAAAGACCAAAAACTAATAAATTAACTAAAGAGAAATAGTAATTATAATAATAATTTATTAAATCAACGAAATAAATGGAAGCCTTTCAAATGTTTTGCTATATTGACTACAATATCATCAGCCAGAGCAGCATGAAAAAAGACAGCAAATGCAGCATAATAGACATCATGACTTCAGTTTGACATTGATTTTTTTTTTTTTTGCAAAAATCATCAACTGTGAATATAAAAAATTATCCAGCCTGTATTTTTTCTTGCTTTACAAATGAGTCCTGTATCATTGAGTGCATTTATAAGACATCGTTAGTTAATGTTTTTATTTCCATTTTTCAAACAAACGCACACATGTGTATATTAAAGAAGAAATCTTTAACTTTTTTGTTCATTTAAACAAATGAATTTCTTATACAAAAGTAAAACAAAATAAAATAGACAACTAATATGCAAACATTCTCATGACTGCCTGCCTGTTGCCTTACACAACAACCCTCAAACATTTACACATTTACTCACACACACACACACACCCACCCACACACACACACACCCACCCACACACACACACACACACATATACATGCATTGGCACTTTAACTATCAACAGCAACAACAAAAACAAAACAAAAACAATACAGCAGCAGTATCAGTCTTTAAGTGGAAATATATAAAATAATACAGAATAAAAAAAAATATTCACAGTAACAAAAATAAATCTCTCAACCATTTTACTGGCTTTCGTTAGAACATCATTAAGTTTTTCTCCTACCTCTCCTTCTCTTCCCCACATTGGCATCAAGGTTGAGCTTTAGAAAAACTTTACGCTGATGATGGGATACATCATGGGTTGTGCTTGTTTTAAAGGTAGGTTTTATACCTTTTGTCCAAAAGAAAAAAAAAAAACACACAAATAACGACAAATTATTAAAAAAATATTAAAAAAAATATTTATATTTACATATTTTTATGTATACATATATAAAAAACTAAAAATAACTGTAAAAAGAAATTAAAATTTTTTTTTATTTATAAAGGGTGATAGGTCGTGAGGTTTGATTTTCAATATCCTTTTTTCCAGATGACGCGTGACTCATATCAAACTGCTTTGTCATTTTTGTTCAGTATCTTTTGGCAAGTCATCATGGAAAGACTCACACGAAAACAGTGTCTCTATATTCTTGTGAATGGACTCTGAAAAAACTCAATGAGAATTCGGTGTTTTATCGGGAAATTTTGTTAAGTGATGAAACACATTTCTCGCTCAATGGATACCATTAATAAACAAAATTGCCGTATTTTGGCTGATGAGCAACGCCAAGAGTATCAAGAGCTACCGTTAAATCCATTAAACCCATTGCACACTGGTCCCAAGTTGATTTGTTTTTGGCAAAAATTAAAACAAAAATTTTTAAAACTGGCGACACTCACAAGCATTTAAGAAAATAAATTTAAAAAAAAAACGTTGTGAACACTGCCGGTCTGGTAGGCTTTAAAATTTGAAAATTTATACATGTGTTCTTATTTAATTGTTAAAACATTGTAACAATTGTATAACCCGCATACCTTCAAAAATAAAGATATAGAGTATTACAAAAATGGAAAATGTAATCCCAGATAAGTAGTTTTATGGTATATTTTTGAATTTTTTTTTCTTTGTGGAGTCCTTGTCACAGACAATTCTTGATATTAAGATTGTGTAGCTTTGTAGGCTCAACATAGCCTATAAGTTCAGTGGATCAAAAGTTGTGTTTGTGCGCGAACTTGCATGGAAGTTAAAATGTGGAAGTTTTGGTCAAAGTGTGTATTTTAAGTGTATATTCATGCCTTACCAGCATTTTTCGGCAAACTCCATTGCCATTTTATTTGAGCACAATTTTTGATTAACTGTACCGAAATGCTTTTGGTTTGGAAAGCAAATGGGTGCAAAGATGATGTACTACACTGATAGAAACGGCGTCATAACGCTGATGAATTTTGATAATAGTACTATGATAAGTGTCTTTGGTTTTGACCCCATGGCCCAATTGTCATCAGGGTCAAAAATTTAAATTATGTCATCAATGGGATGACTCATTGGCATCACGGAAATGACGAATGGGAGTTGGTTTTATGAAGCATGTCACCAGTGCGATGACAACTTGTCATCAATTTGAGTCATTGTAATTGGTCTTATGGCAAATTAAGGGAATATCATAATTTACTTACCCGTTACACATGTTTTTTTCGCTTTTATTGTATTCCGCCCTTTTTAACAGAAGAACTCTCAATTATAAGACACCTGCACCATGCCCGATATGGTTTTCGTAATAATTCTAGTTTAAAAATTTGATGTATTTAAATAAATAATTAAAAAAATAGAGGAAAGGAATTTTTGCTTCTAATTTTACTTTTTAAACATGAAAATAATGTTAATAATATATTATGACATGATATATTATGTAAGCGCACTGCTGACAGTTTGTCATCGCATTGATGACATGTTGTTATTGCACTGATGACAGTTTTTCATCACACTGATGAAACGATATATTATGTCATCGCACTGATGACAGTTTGTCATCGCACTGATGACACTTTGTCTGCACTGATGTCAAAATACATCAGCGTTATGCTGCATTTTCTATGTGGAGTCGAATTGAAAACACTGTAGTCAAAGCGTAGATGACGCATATAATAAGGTGAAATTCAAGGATGACGTTCGTAATTGGATTGATGTTGCTTTTTGCCTCATTGATGCCATTTGTAAAAAGTGCATCCTATTACATAAAAGAACACAGCGCGCCATTGAAATACCCCAAGTCTATGTCAATAACCACCGAATAGGAGCAGTGAGCAGAGCTAAGAACTTAGGAGTTATCTTCAATAGCACGTTATCCTGGGCAGATCATGTCACAAATGGCTGTGGAAAAACATTCTCCATGCTACGTACTCTATGGCCCACACAATACTGTACACCACTCAAAATCAGGCTGTCGCTTGCAAAAACTTACTTAATACCCACCTTAACTTATATCTGTGAAGTTTTTTCAAGTTGTGATGCAACAAGTAAAGCGAGACTTAATGTAACGTTCAACAACATCACTAGATACGTATTTGGACTTAAGCTTTACGGAAATAGTGAACATATCACCTTTTACGCAGCGAAGATTCTCGGCGTACAGTTCCATGATCATATGAAAATACGAACATTGGTATTCTTGCACAAAATCATATGAACTCACGAACCTGATTACCTTTATAGCCGGCTTAGTTTTAGTCGATTTGGCAGAAACAGAACTTTAATACAACTGAGACACCATACGCTTATATCAAATTGGCAGTTCTTCGTAAATGCAATACGTCTTTGGAATACTATTCCTCCAATCATTAGGGAAACCAGCAACGCACCACTTTTTAAAAAAAGAATTGACAATTTTTATTGTAACTAAAACTGCATGCCCTTTTTCTATACATACATATTTACTTGCTGATCTTTTTAAACTCTTTATAACTTACTCTGTATGTCATTATTTAATTTCCTCCTTTTATCTGCTCAATAGTTATAACTTAATTAAAATAATTTTTGTTAAATCTTAAAATATTTTTTTCTTTTTTTTTATTATGCTTAACTGTTAAACAAATAACTATGTTTGTTCTTCTATTATTATAAAAAACTTTTGTTTTGTTATAGAAGGTACCAACTTATAAATAAATAAATAAGTAGTAACATGGATGTCACAATTCTGATGTTAGTGTATCGTCAATATGAAGATGCATTTTTCTATGAGTGTAATAAATGAAGTTCTTCAAAAATCAATAAAAATCTGATTATTAAAAAAAAAAACAAAAATAAAACAAAAATTAATTTCACGTTTTGCTACGGTTTATTGGCAACAAAGATCGTGCGATGTCACACCTTTGAACTATTTTCTCTGGAGATATGTAAAGTCTGAGATCTTCAGGAATAAGCCAGCTACGATTGACGGCTTGGAAGCAAACATTCCCAGTGTTATTCGCGAAATACTAGGCGCTTTGCTCGAACGAGTCGCCCGAAATTGGACCTTTCAAATGGTCAAAATTTACATGAGATAATTTTTAACCAGTAAATGCCATAAATTGTTCTTTTAACCGATAATAAAAATTTTAAGTTCATTTTCAAACTTATGTGTTTTATTTTACATAATAAATCAAACCTCACGATATATCACCCGATATTTATATTGTTAATGGAATTTAAAGACTACTTTTAGGCTATATATTTACTCCATCCATTTCTAAAATTGTAAATGTTTAACCCATTTTTCGCCGACCGGAGATTATAGTTACCAGCACTCTTACACTCAATTTACATGATGAATTTTATGACGTCCAATTTTCTTAATTCCCTTTTGAAGTTGCTACCAAAAACTACTCAAATTTATACGATGGTTTTTTTTTGGACGTCTAATTTTTTTTCATTTTCATTCAATCCAGTTGATGAGAATATAAAAATAAAACGTAACAGAAAGAACAGAAAAATGTGTAAAGAGAATTGTCAAAAAAAAACCATGAAAACAGAAATCAAGTCTATTTTTCTACCCCTCTTTCTTCTCTACACCGCTTGCTACCAAACAAAAAATGACGTCCAAAATTGGACGTCATAAAATTCATCATGTAAATTGGGTGTTACTGTTTTTTTTTTCTTGTTGCAATGTTTTTTTCTTGCATTTACTTAAACTTTTATTTTGTTATTATATTGTCAGTATTCTTGGTGCGGCGAAAACTGGGTTTAAAAAACCGTTTCCTTAGACTTCATTATAACCACACCGCCATAGGTGACGCGGTGTTATGTAGACGGAAATGGCTTATTTTTGTAC
The DNA here is from genome assembly GCA_943735925.1 of Pollenia amentaria. Classification (NCBI taxonomy): domain Eukaryota; kingdom Metazoa; phylum Arthropoda; class Insecta; order Diptera; family Polleniidae; genus Pollenia; species Pollenia amentaria. The sequence continues at coordinate 199,731,933 of OX031009.1, read as the reverse complement.
TCTCCACAACTAGTTGTGAAGAGGGTACACTAAGTTTGTCATTCCGTGTGAATCTTTATTCTGGGTTCTGGAATAATACTAAGCCTGCTCAAAATACAATAAGGTATTGACCAAACATGATATCATCTTGATACACTGAAAAGAAAAATCAATCCATACGTACTTAAATTAAGCCGACTTAAGGATGTCCTTAAATCAAGTAAAGGATGGTTGATTCAAATACGGATTATTTAAGGGCCCCGTACTTAAAATAATCCGAAAATGGGATTGATTTAAGTAAAAGTGAGATAAAAATTAATTTCAAATTGGGCTAGATTCAAGTGTTTCTAAGTTGGTTTTATCCCGAATTCGTATTGGAAATAATCCGAAAGTAGATTGATTCCAACCTAAACACTTAATCCAAAGAACCACAGAGAGAGAATAGAAAATATTATTATTTAATTACTTTACCTTACCTTGGACATGTTTTTTCACCTTTGGTGTAGTCTCTCTTTATTTACAGAAAAACTCTTAATAATAAGATACCAGCAGCGTGCCCGATATGGTTTTCGTAATTTTTCTAACATGAAATTTTGATGTATTTCACAAAATAATTTCAACAAATAGAATTCGGGAATTTTTGCTTCTTATTTTACTTTTTAAACACGCAAAAAATCATGTTTTTCTTCTTGAAATAAAATTCCACAACAAACTTTGGATTTAGGTTAGAATCAAAATCTCTTCTTCGGATTATTTCAAGTACGAGTTCGGGATAAATCCAATTTAGAAATTAATTAATAAAGCGCAGTTTGAGCTTAGTTTTTATCTTACTTTAACTAAGGTTAGGTTAGGTTATGTAGATAGGCTGGTGCGAAGTAAACTATACACCCTCACCCACAGACCAATATGGTCCATTGTGAAACCTTAGATACTCGTAGAATTCTAGTAAGCAATGAATATGAGTAATAAAGAATGAAAGTAGAGGAACTGAGAAAGAAGTGGAAGACAAAAATCGGACATCACAAACAAGAACAACCCTACTAAACAGAAAACTGCTCTCTGCTCTACATGTACGTAGTCCCCAGTCTCCTTCTGCGCAGACAGGTAAGGTGGGGTTAGGCATAAAGGCTGATGCGAAGTAACTTCACACCCTCACCCAGAGACCAATGTAGTCCATTGTGATGCCTAAGTTAGCGATATAATTCTAGTTAGAGAAGAATGCGAGAAATAAAGAGAAAAAGCACCAGAATAGAGAGGGTAGTGGAAGACAAAAATCGGACAACACCTGGAATGACCTGGCTACGCAGAGGGAGACTGGGGACTAGTTACATTTAGCACAGTTTTCTGTGCAGTCAGGACATTCCCAATAGTAATCCCGTTAGATTTTCGAGCCTGCAACCCGAGACATCTCGCAATTCACGTTGAAATCTACTACCTAGCCATCTCAGCCTGCTGTTCTGTAGCCTGGGACAGTGGCACAGAAAGTGCTCAACGGTCTCCAACTCCTCTGGTTCCTCACACAAACTACACATATCAGACAAATCAGACTCTATTCTTACCGCCATCCAGCCTATCACACAGGTGGCCCGTGTTAATACCTATAATGGTCCTAACGCAGACTCTACTCCTGCTCAGCCGCGAAGCCGAATCGGACTTTCTAAGCACCGGCCACAGCACACGCGATTAACTACACTCCCTGCGGTTCGCCCAGGCTTTAACACTTTTACTTAAGTCAATCCCGTTATCGAAATATTTCAAGTGCTGGGGCGCTTGAATAATCCTTACTTGATTCAAGCATTCTGTACTTGATTTAAAGAAATCCGTTCTTACCGTACTATCGACACCGATTGATTGCAGTACGGATGGATTGATTTTTCTTTTCAGCGTTCCATCTTCCCTTTTTACTATTAAACTCAAATTATTAGCAGCAAATGTTTTATAATATGGTTGGTGAGGGGAGTTAAAGATTGTTATGTTTTTTTTTTTTTTTTTTGAAAAAAAATTATTAAAAAAAAAACTCTTACGTAATTTTTAAACAAATTTATTCCTTTGATAAATTTATAAGACACTGAATACATTTTGATTTAAACAATTAATTTTATACTTTTTTCTTTCTTTTTAGGTGAGTTCAAAATCAAAAGTATAATTTTTTGTAAGTAATAAAAATTTTAACTGTTAACTGAATTAACACAAATAAGAACGTATAATAAAAAATATTACGTCGAAATATATCTTATTTTATTTTATGCGCCGGTTGCGACCGCATTGTCAGAGGCAAAGAAAAATGTTTAATATATAATCAAATCATTATTCGGCCTTATTGTGTAAGGCGTTGTCGTTAACAATTAAGTCGTTTTTTTGTAATAGATTAAAGTAAAACACAACCTGTGTTCCTTAATCTACTACACGAAATGACTCACTAGTTTACGACAACGTCTTACACAATAAGACCGACTATATTTTCAAATTAAACATATCAAACCAAAAGCACCTTAGGATCTAAATTGCACACGCAGAGAAAAAATATGTTTAGATATGGTCACCTCCAACAAAACTATTTTTAGACAAAATTTTAAACATATTATGTTTAAATTTAACCATATTGTTGTCACCGACAAACATATAATTGTTAAATTAGTCCTCCATCAAGAAGCCACAACCATATTATGGTTGCCTCTAAACTTGTTATGGTTAAATATGACAATAATTTGTTTTTAAATTAACAATAGTATTTTCCTCTTTTCTAAGAGCATCATGCTTTGGTTGAAAATCGACCATGCTATTATAAATGTTAAACATATTTTAGTTATTACTAACCAAAAAATGTTCGGAGGCAACCATAATATGGTTGTGCCTTCTTGATGTAGGACTAATTTAACAATAATATGTTTGTCGGTGACAATAATATGGTTAAATTTAAATATAATATGTTTGCAATTCTCTTTAAAAATAGTTTTGTTGGAGGTGACCAAATTTAAGCATATTTTTTCTCTGGGTGCATAGTAGAAACGTAGAAGAGCAATACGTAGATACGTTGTCAATTTAAAATGCCTTAGATTTTCGAGAGTAAAGTACAAATTAAAGTACAATTTCCCTTATAGCAAACATAACTCATATGCGTACATACATATATTTTTTATTTATTGAGAACACGCAATAACTTCTTTTCCTCAAAAAAAATATGACATTTTATTTAAAAAATGCAGTTTTGTGTTCGTTTCCTCTTCAAAAGGGAAGCATGTTTTATTTTAAAAAATTAAATGGCATAAGGCATTAAACTTTTCGCCACGCATAAATCGATAGGGCCCTATAAAATAGGTGCCTTCGGTTTGTATTTTTAAAACGGTTTGCTATTTTTAAAACGGTGACGATATCCTCAAAGAGCAACGAAGCTACGCAAACATTTAAAAATTCGGAAAAGTTTGGAAAATTTTGCGAAAATTTTTTATATATCAAATAAATCATAAAATTTATGTAAGTCCCTAAAACTAACGGGAATGGCAAAAATATCCTAAAATTGGTAAAAGCGGTATGATAACAAAGCCTCATATTTATTATACATTTTAGAAGCTTTAAAGAATAAGAAAACTTACAGGTGAAAATCGCTTCTATCGCGCACATGGCTAAAATTCGCGAAAAATTGCAAATTTAAAACCAAACCCTAAAATTTATTTGAAATCGCTTAGTCGGCAATAAAAAAAGAAAATGTCGGAAAATCGCAAAAAGGCATTAAAAATAAGATACGAGGGCAGATCAATAATTCAGTGACTTTTCGAACTTCCCTCGTAGTTATATGAAATGCAGCACTGCTCCCATCAAGTACTACCTGTTAATAGAAACTTAATCCAACGTTTCTCCAATTTGTGTATCCCTTCCAAAAAATAGGATTTTTCGAGGTCCATAAAATAAGCATTTGTTTGACCAATTATTTCATCGTTGGTGTTAAATCTCTTTCCACCGAGCCATTTCTTTAGGTTCGGAAATAGGAAATAGTCACTGGGGGATAATCCGGAGAATATGGCGGATGAGGTACCAATTCGTAGCCCAATTCATGTAATTTTGCACACGTGTGTACCCGTGCATTATCTTTTTTTAAATCCTCGTTAAATCCGTCCAATAAGTTGGCACAATATTCGCCGTTTATTGTTTTTCCCTTTTAAATTTAATCGATGTGCATTATCCCGCGTGCATCCCAAAAAACTGTTGCCCTCACCTTGCATACACCTCACTCCAAACAATCCTTTAAAGTTGTCACACGACTACGTCTATGATTAATTGAGAGCAAACGCGGCACCCATCTTGCAGACAGCTTTCTTAAACCAAGCTGATCACTTAAAATCGAAACCACACTGCCATATGAAATGCTCATGGCATCAACAATCTCACGCACTTTTACTCTTCGATCGGCCAACACCATATCGTGAATTTTTCGACATATTCGGGAGTATTGACTTCAATTGGCCGTCCAGAACGTTCAGCATCATTTGTACTTGTGCGAGCACAACGAATGTCAGTAAACCACTTTTTTACCATTGAAATCAATGGTGCAGAGCCCCATAGTATTTATCAAGCTTTTCCTTGGTTTGATTGACTGTTTTTTTCGCAAGAAATAAAGTTTGATGAGAACTCGAAATGCACTTTTTTCCATTTTAAAAAAAATCTATTAACAGGACGTACTTGATGGGAGGAGTGTTGCATTTCATATAACTACGAGGGAAGTTTGAAAAGTCACGGACTTACTAATTTGCCCTCGTATAATGATAAAGAACAACCTTTTTGTCAGGTGCTGAAACTAGGTAAGGACATTCCATAAAAAAAATTTGTTGAGCACTCCCAACTAGAAGTAAATATTTTTTGTTTGTTTATAAAAACTTGGTCTTATTATTTTCTTTAAAATGGGACAAACTGGTTATAAAAAACATGACCCTTTTTAAATTGAAATACCCTTTTTTGACCTCTTTTTCTTAAAAATCCCCTTTTTGTGACCCTTTTAGAAAAGTTCTAAAGGTAACCCTGGTCACTGTCGTAGTCCAAAACCAGTCGTTCTTAAAAATACGGCAAACTTTCTCTGTGTTTGGCATTGTCAATCTCTTAAATTTAAGGTTGATATCGACAAGGACTCTCGTTATAAGGAAAAATATCTTCTAAAAAGGCACATAGTAAATAATGCAAACGTAAATTAGCATTTACACATGCCACTGCCACTTCGAAAAACTCAATACACTCACGATTTTTTACTAATACACTCACATTTTTCGCAGCTTCAGTGGCAGCAAAATTTGCATGTGATATAAATTTGGCACTTGCATGCCACTAAATCGTCGGTTGATAATTTAAATGTCGTATGGGGATTTTTCGCGGTTTTGAGTTAAGATCGATTCCTTAGGTTTTCCGATCGATCTTTCATTTTTCGATACCTCATACGGTTAAGAGATATGGAGTGTTGAGTTCGTCTTATGTGGTATTTGCTGAAGCAATTTCCAAATTAAATGTGTTCAAACTCAATTTACTCGAAACTATCGGAATCCACATACGACAATTAAATTATCAGCCGACGAAATGTCAAAACGATAAACAATGTTACCCTGTTAAAAATGTAATGCAAATTGTAATTAAAGTCTTAACTGTGAAATTTATTATCATGATTAATTTTTTGAAACGCGCATTAAAGTTTGTTATTTAAAGAGCAATAATATTGTTAAAATAATTCTAATATATATAAATGAAAACTATTTCCCCAAAAAATGCGTCTATATGATATAACTCGATAACTCTAATTTCTTTTCTAGTACTATTTTTTTACTTTGAGAAGTAAAAATGTAGGAAAAGTAATGAATTGCAGTACAGTATTCACCGGTTTCTTTGGTTCTTAAATTTAGTCCTAAGAGTTGTTTTATTGAAATAATACTGCATTGTATTGAAATAATAAATACTCCATTGTAGTAATTAACACAAAACACGTTCATTGAGAATAGATGTGTGACTTGTCATATGGTGGCGGTGAGGTGTCAATTAGCACCCTTCAATGACAACCCCATGTAAAAGTGATAGGTCACATTCATATAAAGTGAACCGGTCCCTACCATCAAAGACCTATCACGCGATTACTTTGGTGTCAGTTTGCTTCCCTCTAGGGGTGTTATTTCTCTTGCAAAGCATTGAAGCATTGAAAAGTAAATTGTGTGTTCAAAAATACTCCAAAAAAATATAAAAAGTATCGTCGCTTCGATCGACAGCAAAATATCGCAGAAACCGATATATCGGAAAGTCTGAAGTATCGCCGATATATGGATGAGTCAGTAGCTAAAAGGCCTAAATCCACTTTCCGAAAATTTCTCAATTTTGTTATATTACTGTCTAATAAGTTTTGAACACTTAACAAATTATTTTGCTCTTCTTTAATTAAAAAAATTTTACGTTCAAAAGTACGAAACACCGGTATAGGGTTTTAATCTTAATTGATTTTTTTCAGATGTTACACAGAAAAAATTATTAAATTTCTCCTATCACCAAATTTATTCCAAATTCATAATATCAAGCAAACAATTTGTTGGTTTTGCACGCACCTTTTACCAAAATGATTATATTGAATACTAAATATTTTAAAATTTTGAAAAAATGTTTTCAATAAATGATAGTTTTTGTTTTAATTAAAAAAGGGATCAAAAAACTTTGCCATTTGAAACAATGTGTTAATTTATTTAAATAAATATTGTCAATTCCCAACAACAATTCTTCATGTTTAAATACTTTTATTTTAAACGAAAAAAGAAAATTAAGATTTTTTGTTATTTAATTAAAATTTTAATTGAAAATTTATTTCAAAACAACTAAAATGCTAATTTAATCAAAATTAAATTTTTAATTTTCTTTCAACAAAAAAAATAATTGTTTCAATTATCACATTAATTAAATTTAAATACTTTTTAAACCATTTTTTTAATTGATAAAACACTTTTTTTCTGTGTACCAGCCGAATAATAAGAAAATGTACATAATAAAATTAGGCCATACTATATTCCTGTTATATGAATTACTACGCTTCGCATAATCGGCAACTTTATTTTTGTAGCATCTTAAATTCAATTTTTCAAACATCACTAATTTACTCAACTTCTTATTTTGTAGAGTTAGGCCTTTTAGCTATCGTTATCGGTGAAATATTAATTAAATGTATGATTTTTCAACATTATTGTTTGGTTAAGGGATGGTCCAAAAATATCGATACATCTAAATATCGATATTTAAAAAAATTATAATCGATATATATCGCCAATATTAAGGCCCTAATCATATAAAACGCAGCGCAACGCCAAAGAATAACATTGAAAGCACAAACAATGTCACAAATGTTTTGTTATTTTGTTTGTGCTTTCTACAGAAATTGCGTTTTAAAATTTCAAACGCTGCATATCTTGTGGCGTTGAAAATTTTAAAACGGTACATGAATTTCTGTTGAAAGCAACAACAAAATTACAAAATATTTATGACATTGTTTGTGCTCTCAATGTTATTCTTTGGAGTTGCGCTGCGTTTTACATGATTAGGGCCTATAAATACCCATATATCGATACATCGATATTTATCTACAATTATCGAATTCGATATTTTTAAGATCTGTGGCAGCACCGAGCTTGCTTGATTCACAAAATCAACAATCTGGCAAGACTCTGCTTAAGAAGGATAGAAGAAAACAAACATTATTACACCGTGAAGTTTTCGCCTCTACAGCTGTGGCATCAGGCATTTGAAAATCGTTTTGTTTAATTAAAATTATTAATTCGTTTTTATTTAAATAAAGATAATATTAAATTGTTTAAAGTAAATAGTCGCGTTTCTTTACTCAATAGCTATAGATCTCTTTATAATCAAATTCAACATTTGGCCCGTTGCTCAACTGCTTACAATACCGTTGTTTTTTAAGAATTGCATCATATATTTTTTTTTACTAATATTAAGAAAATAACGGCTCTTTTCCATTGTACATTTTCATAGAATACACAGTTTTGTCCCGGGTTTTTAAGAGATGACAACAAAACAATAAGCGCGGAAAAAATATGTTGCAAAGAATTATGCAAAGAATCGCCTTAATTATGGCGTATTAACAGCAATAGACTCATGAAAGTTGGAATGGTAATAATAAAAAAAAAATATTTTTTTTTTTAGCATGTTCTTATTAAAAAAAATATTGCACAGTTTACTTGTATTGTATGTGTCACAAGTTTCGTTTACCGGCAGCATATAATCCGGCATTATATCGTCGCTAGAATTAAACTGTCTGTCCCGCGATTTCAAACGAAAACTTCGTTCGCATAATTTACCTTAAAAACTAAATTTTAAAATTGGTTGTTGTTTCAAATAAAAGTTAAGCGAATAAAAGTTTCGTTCGAAATCGAGGAACAGGCAGCAAATTTGAAATTAAAAGAAACAATAAAAAGTTAGAACGGAATTACATGTAATCTGCTTGTACCTATGTAAATATGTATTGAAATTTGGTAATAACTTCAGCTTAATACGTTCGATGCATCGATATTTGTAATTAATAAATATCGATACTCTTAAAAAATATCGATACGATATATTTTTTCAATTTGCCCATCCCTAGTTTGGTTTGGTTAATAACATTTTTAAATCTATATATCTATACCGTTGTACAAGATTTTGTACTAGTATACCGATACCGATAAATGTAATTCAAATACTGATTTCGAAATAACAAATACGTTAATACTAATAATTCGTTTCGGTGGGTAACTTTTTTTATACCCTTCACCGAAGGTAAAAGGGTATATATAACTTTGTCATTACGTTTGTAATTTCTACAATATTGATCTAAGACCATATAAAGTATATATATTCTGGCTTCTAATGAGAAGGGAAGTTCAAATCCCCAGATATGATGGAGGCTAGGTTTTTATACATTTATGTCACATATAGTCCGGAATTGTTTGCTATTGAAATTCAGGAAGATCGGTCCATAAACGACTACCTCTAATTTTTTCCATAAATCCCATGTTGTTGTTGTTTTTTAAATTCTTTTTTTCTGCATATCTCGAGAGCGGCAAGAGCTACAGCTTTCAAATTTAGTACAAACATGTTGCTTGCCAATACACAAGCTCTCTAAAAAAATGGGCGGGATTGGAGAAGTGGGTGTGGCACTTTCCATACAAAGACATTATTGAAAATACTCAAAATTTTAAATTTTAGAGCTCTAGTATGACAGCATATATTTCCTGAAAACCCTGAAACCTTTCTCCCAAAAATGGAAGAGTAATGCCCAAATGTTTTTTAAACATTAATATCTCAAAACAAGAAATTCCGACTTAAGCCATTATTATTTATTGCCACAGATATATTATATATGTAGATTATTCTTATCGCACCATGGTGAAGGGTATATAATATTCGGCATAGCCGAATATAGCACTCTTACTTATTTTTTTTGTTTTTGATTTTAAGTTCATGTCTGAAAAAAGAAAAGCCAAGCAAACAAAATCATTATATTCAAATTTAATTCTTTCAACATGACCTGGGATTAGGTTTGCGGTTGAATTTTAGTTTAATTTAATTCCCAATTCCCTTTTCTTGTTTTATTTTCCTTCTATTTTTAAATACTCGTAGTTGCCAATAACAACTTCCTCATTTGTAACACCGGTCGGTCTACTTAGCCAGAACTTTAGTCAAACTGTTATCAAATTGTATCTCGGAAAACCGAGCAGGAGTTGTAGTCGTAGTAGTAAGAACGAGTACTTAAAGCAGTAAATATTTGTTTGTGCTGTGCAGTGTCAGCAGTGGTTTTGTCTCGGATTTGCTAAAACAATCAGTTTTACATTTATTTATACTTTTGTTGGCTGCTGTTTTTTTTTATTTTTTTTTTTTTTTTTGTTTAGACAGTATTATTTGTAGTTTTTTTGTTCTTCTTTGTGGCTTGTTAACAGAAATTTATTCAAATCTTTTGCTGGTTTGTTTTTATTTATGTGTATTTTAAAGATTTTTTTTATATGAATTTATTTTCATGTTATTTTTGTCCTTTTTGTATCTCACCACCTGCAATATTTCGTTATAAAAATTTTTTATTTAAAAGCATAGTTTCAGGCTACGTGTATGTGACTGTTAATGTTGAGTTATACCCTATAGAACATGGGGTGGAAATCGAAATCGAGTGAAATGTAAATCAATGATGACTTTTAGTACTACAATTATAGAATAGGCGTCATAATGCTGATGTATTTTGACATCAGAACTATGAGAAATGTCGTTTTTTGTTCATTTTTGACCCCATGACACTTGTCATAATTGTGATGCCAGCCTTAACATCACTTTGCTTAATTATCATCAGGGTCAGAAATTTAAATTATATCATTAATGGGATGACACATTGACATCATAGAAATGAAGATTCGGAATCGTTTTCATAAAATATGTCATCAGTGCTATGACTCAGTAACATCGGTGAAAGGACTCAGTAGGGTCAATTTAAATTATGGGAATACAATTATTTACTTACCCTTTACACATTTTTGTTTCACTTGTGTTGTATTCCGCGCTTTGTTTACAGAAGAACTCGCAACTATAAGACACCAGCATTATTCCCGATATGACTTTCGTTATCGTATAATAAAAAGAAAAAGATAGAATATGCGTGTTTTTAGCTTTTTAAGCATGAAAATAATGTTAATAATATACAAAATGTGGCATCAAAAAATATCACTGTATTCATAGCATAAATGGCGCATAAAATATGACAAAATTGTATGATGACGGTCGTTATTGGATTGATGTCACTTTTTGCCTCATTGATGCCATTTGTAATAACATTGATGTCACAATTCTGATGTAGGAATAATTGCAGTTAAAGAACAACGGTTGCAATATATCTATGTATATATGTATTGCTTGGATCCTTGTGAAGTTCGATGAGCATGTATACAGACAAAAATAAAAATTGATCTTAATTAAAAAATTTGTGATATTAATATAAAAAAATTAATTAAATTTTCAAATTTATAGTATCAATTAAACGTTTAATTCACTTGATAAAGCGTTTAATTTAGTTGATTAAACGTTTAATTCCTTTGATTAACTGTTTAATTGACTTGATCAAATGTTGAGTTCACTTGGTTAAACGTTTAATTCACTTAATTAAATTTTTAATTAAAACCGATTTTATTGTTGATTCATGATTTAATTGGTGCACAGCTTTGGAGAATTTTTTCTGTTGAAAGCGCAAAACAGATCACAATAGAAGACTTAGAATTATAAAATTTGTTAGAAATCATATTTAGACTACAGATATGTTTGGTATTAAACATTTTCAAGTCCTATATATATCCCCCCGGAAGAATACACTTAGCATTTGAACATCCATACTGATTTTATACAAAGAGTGCACAGTGTAAGAATTGGATAATCCAGCTGGCCCAAAGTAACTTTTTTACCTTAATTTATTTTTTAATTCTATGCAAATGATGAAAAACATCGTACCGAATAAGAAGTGTAAACATGTACTAAGAAATTAAATTTTCAAAGCGTTTAACTTTTTATTGCAGTTGTTTTTTCAAGTTTTTGTTGTGCATTAAAGATAAGCCCTTTTTGTGCGGAAAACGGTATGAAAATTGGCTTTTTGTAATAAACAAAGATTTTTTTTAACTTGTACAAAAAAATAAATATTTTATATATATATACTTATATATATACTTTTTTCGCCTCAATGCTCAGCATCAAATTAGGTCTTTAATTGAATGCTGAAGAAATAGTTTTAAAGCAATAATTAAATGTTCTAAGGGAATTAGCAGATTTTGCTGAAAATCAGCAACGAATGACTAAACCAGGAAATTTTTTAAAATATGTCTAAAAACACACAAATACAATAAGAAAGTATACTCGTAAAGCTTGAACATTTCGATATTGTACTACTTGGGATACATGGCCAATAATGGACCCAAGCACAACAAAATTGTGGTATGAGTTTAAAATTAATATATGAATTCTTCGTGCCGAATTTTATCTCGATATCAACATCTATAAGATAGTTTTAAATCGATTGTGAAGTTTGTATGAGGGCCTTGTTAATTATAAACTGATTCTCACCAGTTAAGCCTTTGCGCATATGACAATTAAAAAGTATGTATACATTTTAATTACATTTTATAAAAAAATGGGACCTGTACTTTGTGCACAAGCTGCCGGACGGATGGACATCATAAAATCGACTCAGAAAGTGATTCTAAGTCAATTGGTATACTAAAAGGTGTCGCTAGAACAAATGGGCCGTACTCATTGTCGAAATAATGTATACGCGAAACTAAAATTGAATGTAAATGCATGAGAAGAACAACATTGCTCTCAATTATTCTTTAGAATATGTCGACTTTATTTTTGACTATGATTATGGGCCAATATTTTTATGTGTTACAATCATCCGGCCATTATGGCCTTTCCATTTTTGGGGTGCGAGTATAATAAAATACTTCACCTTTCTGGACAAATATAAGTGGACAAATGAGTGTAGTTCTTCGTCCCATACGACTAATGTAATTATCACATTTATTAAATTAAAGTTTTTTTTTTCAAACATCTTTTTAATTGATAATTAACTACTAAAATTGTTTCAATGAATATGAATATGTTAAGTTTTTAATAAAAAGAAAAATTTAACACTCGTTTTTTTTTCCTCCTTAAGAGTCCTTCTTTTAAACGTTCCAATACATTTTTCAAGTATAAAAACACTAGATATTATGCGTTTTAAAGTCTATTGATTTGAATCTATTGATTGTAGCGGTTTAATTATATTACGTAATATAAACTTAATCATATCCGACTAAAAAGTGTGTATGTACTAGTATTTGCAGTGGGCGTGGCGGTTGTACAATTTCATCAAAAGGTGCACTTTGGACTAGTTATGCATTGTATGAAAACTCAGATCTTTAGCTCGATTACTTACCGAAATATTAATTTTGTCTAAATAGATTGGCTAAATCTTACACTGTGGAGTGCTTAAAAAAATCATGCATCCAGGGCCACTTTTTACTAAGCCCCAATAAAAATGTCCCCTCACAGAAAAAAATATTAAATTTCTCCAAACACCAAATTTATTCCAAATTCATAATATCAAGCAAACAAGTTGTTGATTTTGCACCTATTACCAAAATGATTATATTGATTACTAAAAATTTTAAAATTTTGAAGAAATGTTTTCAATAAATGGTATTTTTATTTTAATTATAAAAGTGATCAAAAAAATTTGCCATTTCAAACAATGTGTTAATTTATTTTAATAAATATTGACAATTCCCAACAACAATTCTACATGTTTAAATTATATTTTTTAAAGGGAAAAAGTCAATTAAGATTTTTTGTTATTTAATAAAAAATTTTAATTGAAAATTTATTTCAAACAACTAAAATGTTAATTAAATCAAAATTAAATTTTTAATTTTCTTTCAACTAATAAAATAATTGATTCAATTATCACATTAATTAAATTTAAATACTTTCTAAACCATTTTTTTAATTGATAAAACACTTTTGTCTGTGCTCAGAATACAAAAGCCGCCATATGGAAAAAGCGTACGCAACTATATTTGCTATGAGTACTTTTTATATACATTTGCTATTATTTTACCTATTGCCAATATAATTGAAAAAAATCCAATTCCCAATTCACGATGGCGGATAAACTAATTACGGTCATCCTTACGCTACGCTCTACAGCTGCAATAACTTCTTCGGTACGCACTGTACGACGTCTCTGTTGATGCGTATTATCATTTAGAGTAAACTTGGAGCGAAAACGTTCCATAGTTAATCGAATTAATTGCTCTGATGGACGATTTTTTTGACTGCAAAATGGACGTAGTGCGCGTTAAAGTTTTATACCTCTATAAAAACACCCTGTATTTCACGGCTATTATAATTTACAAATATTACTTATACGAACAGGTAATCTAAATAAACGCTACTGAATTTAAACATTTTCTATTGTGGCGGGGTGTATGGGAAGCTATTGAAACTAGTTTTAAACCAATCATTTTAAAACGGTTTCGCCAAAAAAAAATTCAAAGTCATGCCTGTCTCTTCTCCAGGCGAACATCTCGTAATGACAATTTTGTCTAAGCCAAGAAGCTTGAAAAAGTACATAAATATGTTTAAAATCTTTCTAATTGTTTCTGTAAATTTCTTTAAACAGAACTAAAAAGTCCTTAATTAAATTAAATTTATTTCAAGGCAATTTTTTTTTTTTTGTTTTACTTTGTACCTTTGAGAAATTCTTTTGGATTTTTATTTATGCTGGTATAATAATTCGGCGTGTTTTCCAAAAGTATAACAAAAAAAAAATTTACATGCAACCAAATTACATTTCTTGTGCTTCTAGTGCTAATTGTATTCTTTGCTGGAAAATGTGAGTTTTAATTAAAAAGAAATTCAGGTGAAACGGGCGAAAGAAAATCATCATCCATTAAAAAGTAAATAGGCAACTAACGAGAGGCAATAGAGAAGAAGAAGAACATGGGAAATGTTTGTCAAAAAAAAAAAAAAATTTATATCAGTAAGAAGAGGCATTTAAACTTATGGGCATTTATTTCAGGAGCAAGAAAGATTATAATATAAATTATATATCAAATAGAAAGGAAATGGCCTAAACTTTTATACAATAAAACAACAAAATTTATTTCCGAAATATTGAGTTTATTGTACAGTCCTATTTTAATCGGTCTAATATTTGAGCATTTTTGCAATGGACGTGTATATTGATGGCTTTATATAAAGAAGGCGTAACTCGCGTTTTTTTTATAAAAATCTTTTTTCGTTTCTGTTGGTAAGCAAGTGCCACAAGCTTCTTGCTTATAAAATCAAGGGGGCTATAGTATAAAATTTTTATTACAAATATCATTCAAACTTCTTTTATATCTAAAATTTAACGGAAACTTTAAATAAATCTAGTTACGCCTTTTTACACCCACACCACAATAGTGGCGAGGGTATAATAAGTTTGTGCTGATATTTTGAACACCTTAAAATATTGGTCCTAGACCAGTGGTGTCAAATATGATTTAGTTGGTGCGATTACTCTTGTCTCTTACATTCCCAGCGGGAGAAATCTGCGGTTGCGAGGCCTATTACGAGGCCTAATTAACATACATATTTTGCTATGAAGACTTTAGAGCAATTAATAATAATATAATTATCGAAAAATGTTGAGTTATGGAGAGACACAATCAGTTATTATTTAAATAAATTTAATTTGGAACCTGCATTTCGCAGAAACTTTGCTTATTTTTTGGAAAAATTGAGCACTTGACAATATTTGAAGTCTTTTTACAACCTTATACAATTATTTCCAATATTTTTAATTTTGTGCTCAACATACATTTGCGAATGCCAACAATGAAAATTCATTTGCACATACTAATGCAAATAATAACCCCATTAAGTTTACAAATATTCTATAATTATTAACCACCATTATAAAAAGATAAGATTTTACTAGCCTATAAAAATATACTTTTATTTACCAATAATATCTTCTAAATTTAAATTTCAGTTTCGAAACAACAAAACATTTTTTAGGTTTCTGGACGTTAAACAATAAAGTGTCATTAATACATCAATAATACACATCTTTTTACCCAAAAATTTTACCTGCTGTCACATTTGCTTTTATGTGTATAGGTTTACACATAAATTGTAGGAAAACAAGACTTTTTTCACAAGTTTTTTTATATATTTTTACTTACTTAAGAAAAGTGTTTTCAAAGAAAAAAACCCACCGACGCGATTGGTACAGAAAGAAAAATATTTTTACAAGCACAAAATACCAACAAATTCTTGTGGCTATTTTTTTCTTAATAATTTCTACATTTAGGTACGTCATTTTAACGAAAGAAAAAGGGACCCTTGAACAGGCATCAAAGAATTTTTTTTCACAAACAAAACACATATCGTTAGCTTAAATGCAAAACAATGTAGATATTATTTGTCAATCATTGTACAATGTTAAAAACAGAAATAAAACAAAACATAAACAAAGATAATAAATAATAAATATATTATTTCTGTTTAGGGGCCTCAAAACAGGCCGTGTGATATAGCCCTGTGAATGAGAGTGTTTTGCAGTAAAAAATTATATTTTACGCTCGTGAGTTTTGCTGACACAATTGTGTATGACGCTGACATCCCTGTCCTAGACCCAACTTAGAGTATACCGATCGGCTCAGAATCACTTTCTGGATCGATCTTACGATGTCCGTTTGGCTGGCTGGACCAGGCCTGTTGAAAATGGTGACAATTGGTCCACAAATTTCCATAGCCCCCATACAAGCTTCTTCGAGTCTTTGTGCCCCTTAACCAATTTATTATGCTGGGATAAAGACTTAATTTGGTCCAAACTTGTTTGAATAAATCTAACACGTCTTACCAAATACCAAATAAATTCCTTCTTAATGTAAGTATTAACATAAAAACTTCCGACAATAATAAGTTCTATGTCATGACAAAATGTTGTGCTGGTGGGTCCAAAATTTACCATAGGTCCCATATAAACCTTCTTCCTAAAATCACTATAAAGCAAACAAATTTTATATAGATGAATGCATCTAAATAATATTCGGCACAAAGAACTTTTGGATGAACCTTAAACTCAATTACATAATTTTGTTCTAGCGATTCCATGATGGCCCATGGGTCACAAATGGGCTGCACTCGGGAAAATGTTTTCTTATATACTGTGGTGTAGCGCATCATATGGTCGGACTTGACCGACTATACTTTCTTACTAGTTTATGTATATTAAGCCATCGATGTGTAAGTTAAAAAATGTCTTAAATTTCTTTATACATTCATTCAGATTTTATCGTAAAACGTAAAATAATTAAAATTTCCATTGGAATTCACTGTAAAAATAAATTCTCTTTTACTTTTTAAAATTCCTTTAAAATTATGACGTGCTTTGCTAACATGAGTGTCTGCATCAAAAACATATGTATTTGCCTGTTTGTATACTATAGTTTTTTTTTTTTTTTTTTTTTTAAATGTGCATTACAGAGTTTCAGTGTGTATAATATTTATTAAAACCCTGCAGCTTTGAAGGTTTTATTTTAGCATTTTTTTTTTAGAATAATCTTAAGTCTGGTTAGTAAAGGGTGTTTTTTATGATCAATAAAACTTGGAAATAAAAAAGCATGTTATGTTTTTAATTGTATTCAAATTATTATAAATAAAATTTCAATCAAAAAAAATTGTTTATTCGAAAGAACGATATACAAATACATTTCACAATCATATTTTAAGTATATGGGCGGTAACAATCCGCATTAGCTGAAACGAGAGCTCCGGCTTCATTTTTTTTTTAAGGAATAACATCCAATGATGCCACCACCTCGTAATCTGCGTCAAACGCTGCAGTTTTCTGGATGTAATGTAGTCTTTAGTAGAGTATCCAATTATTTGACTTTTGGTTTTGTTCGAGTAAGGAATTATTCGATTTTTAAATTTTAATTTTACTCGATTAATCGAATAAGAGTTTTAATATAATAGGGGAACTCAGAAGAGGCTTTCATCTGATATTTTTATAAATTATTTATTTTATTTTCGACGTTTTTGTCGCAGTATTTTTATGAGAGGTCCAACCTATTTAAACAAATGTGTTATTCGCAATTAAACTTAACTAAAATATTATTCCTGAAAAATCAAGTAAAATTGAAATTAATTGAGATTATCAGCTAATTTTTTTTAAACCACCGTATTTTTCCTGATTTAAAGAGACATTTTGGTTAAGATAAGAACTTATAGTATGAAGAAACTTTTTAAACTGGATCGTTTTCAAAGTTGGTTCGATTTCAATTTCACTCATATGTATTCGATTTACTGAAAATGGCTGATAACTTTATTTTTCTTCATTTAATTTAATTTGGGTAATTTGTTTCTTTGCCGTATTACTATTTTGCGCCAACAATCCGTGATATGGTTTTCAACTACCTATCTAAGAACATCTCGGTTTAGAAGACAAATCTAACAATACCTAAAATGTCAAAATTCTTCCAGCCGTTTGAATGGTAAGAGGAAATAAAGAAATCGAAGGTCGGGTAAAAACCATAATCCGACAGTGCATGGTTTACATATTTGTAAATGCTGATGAATTTTTTACAATGAACGTCAAACTCAATATGAAAAACTGCTTTTTAGTAAGAAAATTCATACGTATGGAATAAATAGTTAAATAATAAAAATAGTTTATTACATGATTTGTCTCACACACACCCAATTCTAAAAAGGGACTGAAATATGTTCAGAATATATACAGAATTTAACAACATTTTATTTAGTTGTTATGTATTTTATTAGTTGGAAATCGAATAAAAATATTTATATATTAAAAATGTAGAATTTTCTAAGAAATTAATTTTAATCGATTAATTGACATAAATTGTTCGAGTTATTCGTTATTTAAAATTGGCTATTTTAATCATTCGGTCAAAAAATGGCTAAAAATTTCTTCGATTAATCGAACAACGATTAATTGAGTGGATACTCTAGTCTTTAGGGTATGAAGAGGATTGATCTCACTCCATAGTGGCAACTCTTTTTTTTTTGTATTTACAATCATCAAAATCACGAAGTCGAGCAATTTGATGACTGATTTTCAAAGTAAATTTAGATAATTTGTTAGCGATGATGATTTGCCAGAGTATACTGATTAAAAATGTTGAAAAGCGCGTGCAGTATGTGCCGTGAATAACCATTTACGAAAATTTCTTTTTGTATCCCTGAAAACGTTTAAGTTGGCTCCTTAATGCATTTTAGGAAATTCATTATCCTAATTCTTCACTCGCCAACAAATTGTGTTAAGAAATCATGTCATGAAAGGGCTTTCAAGGCAGATTGATTAGAAACGCTATAAAAATACTAACATCGGCATTTACCACACCTAACACTAACTTGATTTTATGTAAAAAATCAATAATAAAATAATTCCTGAACATGGAAATGCCATATAGAGGCAAAATGATTTCAAATACAACTAAAAGCAATTCAAATTAATTGAGTTATTAGTAGAAACTCTGTCCTTAGTCTAGATTGTCAACTTTTACTTTACAACTCTTTCTTAAACACAATCTGGTGTTCCGGTATTCAGTTATTGGGTACAGCCTCGGCCTCTATCATCGCCAAAAAATTCAAAGATGCCAAGGATCTCTATGTGTTATTAGCTAAAACTATGGTTACGAAATATGCAGTTAAATATTTTAAAAGGCTTGAACTGCAACCGAATCCAATAGCTCGTAATATTTGTAACAATTGCGGCCACACTCGCTTAGGGCGAAGAGATACTGCAGGACTCATTCGATTAGAAGAACCCTTAACACCATGGTTAGGTTAGGTTAGGTTCCATGGGCAGCCATCGAGAGACAGCTCACTTGGGTCCTTTAGCGGTCCCTTTGTGATACCCAGCGCCAATGCCCATCCCGAAGAGCAGTTATTCAGATGGCGTCAATGCAAGGTTGAGCCAATTCGTCTTCCTAATGAAGAGAAGAAGCCATCTTAGTTCTATTTTTGATAGATCCTCCAAACAGGAAAACACCGGTTCTCCCAGGTATTTTTCCCTGATGCCCCGTAGCCCAGGGCACTGACAGAGAAAGTGAAGCACAGTTTCCTCTCTAAACACCATACATATATAAGAACAGAAACTGTGATGGAAAAAATTTTCGTCCAGCACTGGCAGGACGTAAACTTAATAATTATGATGTGATTTGCATAAATATTGTTAGTTCATATAAAAAATAAAGGAAATTCTGTTTTAATAATATAGACCACATATTTTTTTGTTTAAGTAATTTCCTAATTGTTATCTTCTATTAAGTGAAAAAAATTCGTTTAAAAATCACTTTTGAATCAATTCTTTGTTGTTTTTAATAGATCACTGTCCCAACATTTTTGAATCACATCAATATTTGCAAGGATACTTTTCAGAATTGAAGGGTTAATTTTACTTTATTTTATTAATATTAAAACAAGAGTAATTTTTATTGAATGGTTTTTTGATATTATTAATATTCCTATTATTTTTTCTTTCGATGTCATTAACAGCGATATCAACTTGACCAGAGATTCCCAATGGTTTTTATTTTAAGAAATTAATTTATTTTTTAAGGGATCCCAGTAAACAGTTTTGCAGCTAAATTTATGTTTAATTCGAATAAAACTATTGAAAAAATTATTTTCAGAAGGCTTAAAAAAATTTTTTTTTATTAAAAATAACTGGCTGGCCCACAAAGTCGAAAAGAAAATTTCTCTCGTATATTTACATTTAAACAAAAAAAATTAGTTTTTTATTATTGTCAATATAAATATAGACTCCCTCTAGACTCGGCAAGTTAGTTGCGCAAGTTACTTGCCGAGTACAATAGTCTTTACTAAATTATTTTTTTTTTTTTAACCCGACCCTACCGCTGACATCTACAAACCAAGAGTTGCGCAACAGACTTCCGCAAGTAACTGGCCGAGTGAAAGGCGTCATACGAAAGAAATTCGTTTTCGACATTGTGGGCAAGGCATTAAAACTCTTTAATAGACTACAAAATATTGCTCATTTACTTCAATAGTGACATAAATCAAAGTTAGTGATGCAGAATTGTTCGCAATGTTTTTCTTTATGTTGTGTATAAAATTCATCTTTATATCTTTTATACTTTCCCCGTTTGAAGAGAATGTCCCGTTATTTTTTCTAAGTGGTTTGAAGAAATAAAAAACAGAATCTGGGAATTATTTCTTTTAATAACCTACTTTATTATATTCAACTTTTTTTATTTTCGGATTTATTCTATAAGCTAAATTTCAGTTATGTATTTTATCAGCCATGTCACAGAGCTTAATTCCGTTCGGAAGTGGAATTGAATCCGTATTTTCCTTCTATGGAAAATTTAAAACGAAAATTTTTTTCGGAATGATACCACTTTCATTTTTCAAAGTGGAATTCATATTTTAAGCATTTTTCAGGTGTACAAACTATTCAAAATACATTCCTTATCTAAAATAAATATAATTTTATGTAAATTAAATTTTTCTAAATGCTTTCCAAAAAAAAGAAAAATAAGCGGAATTTGTCTATTTAATGTTGCCATACTTTAATTCTTTCTTGCCATATTTAATACACAAAAATTGGTTTCATATTTTTTTGAGGTTTAATGAATCCGAACGGAATCTATAGAAGCTAAAATCATTCCGATCGGAATGGTAACTACGGAATCATTTCCATTCCGAACGGAATTCATGACATGCCTGTATAAAGCTTTTTTGTAATAGTTCTATTCCTTAAATTTTTAGGACAGACTTTATACACTACCAGACTATTCTCTTATACCTTCATGTTACATTTTACCTTAGCTATCCTTTCCATAGCAATGAATTATATTGTATGTACTGAAAAATTTGTATCTAATATTTTTTTTTTTTTTTTTTTTGTAATATTTTCGTCCATTTTGGTATTTTAATATCAGGGCTAACAACTTTTAATCAAATATCCCATTTGCTTATAAATACGACTCTGTCATCTTTTCGAAAGAGTTACGCAGTACTGTTTACTTTTTAAATCGAAATACTCGGTAGCCCCCCTGATGTAAATATTTTTTTTTTCAAAACAATCGACTTTTTGTGTTGTTGATTTCATAGCAAAACAGTTTAATCCTTTTTCTTATTTTTATAGAAATTTTAAAAAAAATTTCTTATAAAAATGTTTTTATTACGTATTTTTATTGTTGTTGTACGATAAATTATGTCTTGTGGCAGTTTTGTTTTCTTATAAGAATTTTTCTTATCCGGAATACATTTTATCTTGAAAAGGACTTGGTATTTCTGCCATACCTCCGGGACTGTGCCTTATGAATACAATAGGCCATTGGTCTAATTTTGCACACTTTTTTCGGGCATGCCGTTTCTTATATTGTCAATAGTGCGTCAAATGTTGGCTTTTAAAAGATCAATCGTTGATGGCATAGACTATGATATAGATTTGATGTACCGCCGCAAAAAGTAGTCCAAATGTGTCAAATCCCACAAAAGAGTTGGCCAATTCCCAGGTCCATTTCTTGAGATTTTTTGGTCATCAAACTTTTGGGTCAACAATGTGATGGTTACACGCTATTTATGGCATGTTGCGCTGTATTGTTGGAATCATGTCTTCTCCAAATAATTGGTAGTGACATGAGGAATAAAAAAATCACAACTCATTTGCCTGTAGCGTTTGCGATTTACGGTAATATTGACAACGGTGTCTGATTTAAATACAAATAGGCCGATGACGTTTTTGGCAAATAAACGGCACCAACCAGTGATTTTTTTCAATTATGTAATGGAGTCTCATAGGGATTGTGTCTAATCCTAAGCCAGGAATGGGCCTAATCGCTGAAGATGATTTGAAGTTAAAAATCTGGAGAAAATGCGAGTTGATTCTCAGCCCATTCACCGAAAACACGACGCAATTGATGATCCGCTGGCATTAATTCTTGCACCAGTTGGATATTATATGGATGTAGGGGTAGATCTTCGTGGACGGGCAGAGCGCGAGTTTTTGGGAAAGTCGTCGGATTAATAAGTTCGAATACTCTGTCACACTCACGTCCACAACGGCGATGGTCTCTTCTGTACGCATGGCACGGTATCGATTTGGATGAATATTACTAAAAAAGAGTAAATGTGGTCATGAATCGACCAATAGTATTGCATATTAGCTGCTCATATGGACGGTTTTGCGCACCGCAAACTTGGCGATGTGCTCTATAAGTTTGGCGAACAGAGAACAATTTTAAGAAATAAATTTCCCCGATTTGTAAACGATGTTCTGTTGTAAGTCTTTGCATGGTTATTTGCCAAGGTCTACTAAAAAATGCCAAACACACTTCATTATTTAGTTTAAAGGGGTCTGTTCACGGTCAAAATGCTTGTCACGCCAGCGAATTCACTCGTGTACGAGTTCTGGACGTAATATTCGCCGTCATATATAAATTTTTTGATTTTATAGCCAGCATCGTCGGTGTCACACATACAAACACATGTTCACTAATACTTCCATGACGCTTGATGAGAAAGGCTTGACCGTGTATAGACCCCTTAACAGTTATCCATATCGAAAGTTCTTTAAGTCTGGCAACTATATTATAACTTGTACTGAATTTCTTTTGGTATTTATTTATAATTAGATTAAAGCCAAAGGATCGTATGCTTGGGGAGTTTTAGCCCAGTGAATAATCGCAATATGCTCATGTGTGACGATTCTCATTTTTGGCTTCGTAACAAGTTCATGGACGCGAAAAAATGCTATTAAGTGCAATTTATAGACCGGCTTAGTCAATTATTTGTACTGCTTTTTTTAATAAAGTTGGCGAGAACGTTACCGTCAAAGGCAAGTGACCTATGACTAATAATTATTTGGAGCCCAAATTAAATATAATCACCCTTATCGTGGTTAGGCGGTAGATGTTTTTAAAAAATGGTATCGTTGTTAGAAAGAACGACAACAAATACGGCACTGTTTACAAATCTATTATAATGTTTGGCGTATTAATGTGGGTGGCGTATTTGTGGCAAAAATTCGTTATTTTTTTTTAACGAAGACAGCGTATATTTATGTATAAATGTTCGTCTAAATACGTCTTCGCCACCCACGATATATGAAAATGTTTTCCGAGAATTTATTTTTCTTGCAAAGAACAGATTTGAATTTAGAAGGGCCAACTATTGCCAAATTATTTTACTGAACGCGTTTGGGTTGTTTACGAAAGGTGGATTATAAGGTTATATGATTATGTAATTATAATAACAGCAACAAAAAATTTCAATAAATGCATTTTGTTGTTGTGAATATAACTAACTGGCCGTTCGCCGATTTCGAACGTTAACGTTCGCATAGAAAATAACATTTAAAACAAAAACAATTTTTGAAATTTTGTTTTTGTTTTAAATGTTATTTACTATGCGAACGTTAACGTTCGATATCGGCGAACGGGCAGTAAATATATAACCTTATAACCAGCCTTCCGTGGACCACCCATTTATTCTTAAATTGGTCTAGTCAATTATTTCCTAAGATCTTACAATTCTGTCTCCAGAATATTTTTATTGCACTTTTATATTTCACTTTAAACGACTTAAAAGGTAATAGTGTGTAAACTTTGGCCGAGATACAGCACCAAATACCTAAAAATGGGATTAAAGTATTAACTTCCATTCCATTCTACGCAACGAACAAAGGCGAACAAATTTAAATTTGTGCGTGGCCCCAAAATTTTTATAAAGAATCTCTGGATCATAATTTTAGAACCATGGAACTAAAGACTATTTGTTGCCGTTGTATTTGTTGTTATCTTATGCAACGTCATTAATTTTCCTCTAATATATTTGATTAAAAAAAATAACACCGAGTCTTATTTTGTTTTTTGTTTACCGTTCTATTGCTTTTTTAACCTTCTCTCTCTCTCTTTCACATTTTCTTTACTCTCTTACGACATTTCAGGACAACTTATAAATGGTCTAAAGGAATGTGTATACTAGTTAACGTGTGTAGTTGTATTTGTAACAAAGGGAGAACGAGAGCTTAACAATTTTGCGGCAGTTTTTGTCTTTTTTGGTCTACTTTGTTTAGAAATATTAAACTTCAAGCATAAATAAACGTCATTTATTGTTAATTTCTTTTTACATTTTGATTCGTTCATTTTCTCGATTTAGTGTTATGCACATGCCCGAGTTTTATTAATAATAAAATACAAAATAAAGAGTTGTTAGCTGTTATTTTTGCTCTTCTATTTGTTGGACTGCTCTTTTTCAAGTTTGCTATAATTTTTCTGTACGGTCAAAGAGAGAAAGAGGGAGCCAAAGAAGAATTTTTGCTAGCTTACCGGAAAATGTGTTTGTTTTTCTTTCTTTCTTGGAATTCGATTTTAATCATGTTTTCTTTTAATTGTTTTTGTTTTATTTTTTTTTGCGTGATTTATTACTTTGTTGCTTTGTTTATTTATTTTTTTTCTTGTTTTTTCCCTGACTTTGCTTATGTTGTTTGTTTTTTCGTTTTAATTTTTTTCCTTTTAGATTTTCTTTGTTTTACTCTTATTTATTTTTTTCTAAGTGTATGTGTGGATTAATTTCTATTATATTTCCTTCCTTATTGACTAGTTTAGTTATTTTTTGTGTTGCATTTCCTTGGTGCTTATCCTTCTTCCTCTTGTTGTATGCCGATACTTTCTTTTTTGCTTGAGTGAAATAGAAAAAATACAGTTGGGTTAAATAAAATAGTAAACTCATAGAAAAATGCATCTTCATATTGATGATGTCCTAACATCAGAATTGTGACATTAATGTTATTACAAATGGCATCAATAAGGCAAAAAGTGACATCAATCCAATGACGAACGTCATTCTAAAATTTTGTCATATTTGATATCAATTATTTTCATGTTTCAAAAAACATAAAATATAAAGCAACAATTCCCATATTCAATTTTTTTAAATTTTTAAGTTAAATTCATCAAATTTTCAAAGTACACTCATAAAAGAATACATCTTCATATTGATGATGCTGTAACATCAGTGTTTGAACATAAGTCATCGAAAATAAAATTAAAAACCGAAAAACCACTGTGAACGACGAACCAAGAAAAATGCTTCATATGTAATGATTGATTTTAAGATGTGTTTTATTCAAGTAACTTTGTGACAATGTTTTAATATTAAATTGTAACACTTGTTTTAAGCGACAAAAGAAAAGAAATGCAAAGAATGCAATCCCGTTAGGATTGTATGTATGCGAATTACATGAGAGCAAAAGTAAGTATATAAGAAATAAAAAATTGGAAATAACAACAAGGTATTTAAAAGACTTAGATCATTTAAAATAAGATACAACAAAGAGGTACATTTTATGTTAATGAATTTGCTATTTATATTTTGACGGAACATACTGCCCCCATTGAAAGGCACTTTCAATTAGCTTCGGTAGGTAGAGGTGCAACTTTATGAATTGATCGTCGAAGAACTCCCTTTGATGTTTTCAGGTCAACTACTCTCACCTTTCCATCACGGCCCGGGAAAGCTTTTATGATGCGGGCAAGGAGCCACTGCTGAGGAGGAATGTTGTCTTCATGGATGATGACAAGCGTACCTTCTTTCACATTTTCGGAACCCTTTAACCATTTGGATCGTTGTTGTAAATTTAAAACGTAGTCTCGGACCCATTGTAACCAAAATTGTTGCTTAAGATATGTAACAAGTTGCCATCGCTTCAAATAGTTGATATTTTTGTAGCCTTCTAGGTTTTCGTCTGGTAGCGCCATTAAAGAAGAACCAATCAACAAATGAGCAGGTGTTAAAGCTTCGTTATCATTCGGATCATCAGATCTTTGTTCCAAGGGTCGAGAATTTAAAATAGATTCAACTTCGATGAGTATTGTTTGAAACTCTTCATATGTTAGGTTTGCTTGAGCCATGTTTTTTACGAGAAGTGTTTTTGTTGATTTTACGGCGGACTCCCACAAGCCACCAAAGTGGGGAGAACGAGGAGGAATGAAGGAAAATTTAAAGCCAGTAACTGCGCTGTAGTTCATGAGCCTCTTGACATTAGCATCGTCGAAAAAGCGTTGTTTTAACTCTTGAAGTTTGGAGCTAGCGCCAACAAAGTTTGTTGCGTTATCACAGTACAGCTTTTGAGGTATGCCACGACGACCTATAAACCTTTTAAGACATAAAAGAAATGTATTAGTTGACAGATCTGAAACTAATTCAGTATGAACAGCTTTAGATGAAAAACAAACGAAAATAGCTACATATGTTTTATAAGGAGCTCTTCCTCTAATACGATAAGATGTGTAGAAGGGGCCGCAAAAGTCTACACCGGAAACGAGAAAAGGTCGTTGAGCCTTAAAGCGATCTGCAGGCAGATCGCCCATTAATTGTTGTGCTAATCGAGGATTGTATTTAAAGCAGTGTACACAATTTCTGACAACTTTTCTTACGACTTCTCTGGCGTTAATTACCCAGACTTGTTGACGAAGAATTCCAAGTAGGGCCTTGGAACCAGCATGTAAGTGTTTTCGATGCAAATATTCGATGAAAAGTTTTGTGAAAGGATGCTCTTTTGGCAGAAGTGCAGGGAATCTTGTTTCATACGATAATGGTGCATTTGCTAGCCGACCGCCTACACGAACGATGACTAATGTTGAATGGCAGCACTGTATTTCGTCTAGGAACGGGGCCAGCTTTTGTAGGCTAGGTTTTAAATTTTCCCGCTTGTTGAGCAAATTGATTTCTTCCTTAAACATTGACTGTTGAATGTTGAATACAATTCGATAAAACGCTGATTGTAGTTCTTCAGCCGTCACAAATAGATTTCGCTTTTGTTTGTCGAAAACACGATGAATATAGACGATCATGCGAAGAATACGATGATACGATGAATGACGAGAAATTAGATGATCAATGATTGATTTAACGACGATAGTAGCTTTGAAAACTGTTTTTCTCATTTCTTGCTGCGGTAGCTCTATATTTTCAATATTGCCCTTTGGCCAACTTGTTTCTGGTTCTGATAGAAATTTAGGACCAGTAAACCATATTGTATGACTAAGCTCGCTTGCAAGACAACCCCTTGAGACCACGTCGGCAGGGTTTTGTTTTGAGGGCACATGCTTCCAAGAAATAGTGTGAGTTAAGTTTTGTATTTCTGATACTCTATTCGCGACAAAGCAAACATAAGACGATGAGTGATTAGTGAGCCAATTTAAGACAATTTTAGAGTCGGACCAAAAGAAAATTCTGTAGGTAAAACGATCAAATTTAGATTTGAATTTATCCCAAGTTCGACTGAGCAACAAGGCGGCGCAAAGTTCTAAGCGAGGTAATGATTGATGAACAACTGGAGCTACTTTTGATTTTGCGATAAGTAAAGTTGACTTAAATTCGCTTTTATCAGCAACACGTATATAAATACAACAACCATATGCCAATTGAGAGGCATCTGCAAAGCCATGAATATCAAATCTTGCTTGCGAAGTGGTTCCTACAAATCTTGGTATTTCGATATTGTTTATGTGTGAAAGATTTTGCTCAATTTCTTTCCAACGATTTGACAGGCGTGAGTTAAGTGGTGCATCCCAATCCAAATTTTGCTTCCACATTTCTTGAAGTAGAATCTTGCAAGAAACAACAATTGGGCTAAGTAAACCGAGAATATCAAAGATTTTTGCCACAGTTGACAAAACGGATCTTTTTGTTGCTACTTCGAGAACTGTTATGTCAAAACGAAAACAAAAGACGTCATCTTTGGGCTTCCATGACATCCCAAGTGCTTTGGTGATATACTCGTCACTTGTGTTTAAATGCATTTCACCATTACTAGGAGCAATATTTGGGCAATTTGAATTCCATTTCGACAATTGAAGACCTGCTTTTTGTAAGAGTTCTATGGTTTCAAATTTTTTGGCTGATAGCTCAAAAATATCATCTGCACCCGTGAGCAGATCATCGACATACAGATCCTGCTTAACGGTTTCAGAGCCGATAGGAAACTCATTCCTGTAACACTCGGCAATAAAAAACAAACTTCGTACAGCGAGAAATGGAGCAGCTGATGTGCCATAAGTCACAGTATTTAACTGGTATAATATTATTGGATCATCTACATTTTTTCTCCATAAAATTAACTGAAAATTGCGATCACTTTCGTCTACTAAAAACTGTCGATACATTTTGCAGATGTCAGCTGATAGAGCTAATTTGTTTAATCGAAACGATAAAATTGTTATTATGAGCTCCTGTTGAATAGTTGGGCCAATCATTAAAGCTTCATTTAACGAAATGTTAGTGGATGTTCGACACGAAGCATCAAAAACCACTCTAAGTTTTGTTGTGGTGCTTTGAGGGCGCAAAACAGGATGATGAGGAATTATATAGTGCGCAGAATTTAAGCAATCGAAACTAACGGGAGACATATGACCAAGTTGAATGTATTCGTCCATAAAATCGGAATACATTTGTCGTAAAGTTTCATCTTTTGAGAGCCGCTTCTCTAAATATAAAAATCTTCGACGAGCTATTTCAACTGAGCTACCAAGTTTTTCTATAGAAGGTTTGAATGGCAAACGTACCTGAACCTTTCCCTTTGGATCAAAAATAGTATTTTGAACAAAATGCTCCTCACAAAGTTGTTCTTCTTGTGTAAAATTCGGTGTGCGTTGATGAAATTCTTCAATTTCCCAAAAGGCTTTCAATAATGAATCCAAATTCTCATTTTTTGTTATAACATTACACACTAATGCACGTTGTTGGCATTGAGTGTTTATGCTACCACCAATGATCCAACCAAGAGCTGTGTTTAAGAGATAAGGTAGTCCATTTCCGAGAGAGATTTTACCATCGAGAAGTAAATCAAAGAAAATCTCTGAGCTAATAAGCAGATCAATACGTTGTGGGATGTGAAATTGTGGGTCTGCTAAGTCTATACCTTCAGGAATGCTCCAGTTTTCTGCTTCAATTTGTACAGCCGGGTGATGAGACGAAATCGATTTTGTAACCAAAAAACTTGTAGTCCACTCAAATTCAGAAATACGAGATTTAATGGTCGCTGTAACCATGTATTTTAACTGAGTTCGAACATCAGAAACGCCAGATATTTCTTGAACCGATTTAGTTTGTTTTAGACGCAGACGATTTGCTGCTTCTTGCGTAATAAGGTTGACTTCTGAGCAAGAATCGAGCAACGCTCGAAGTGGTTGCAGACTACCAAACGAATCTTTAACGAAAACAACAGCTGTTGGAAGCATATTTGTACGACGACTACGTGTGATAAATGACGAAAATTTGGTAAGATGAATTGAAGCTGAATTAGGCAGTGTTGGCAACACTGGTTTCTGCGACGATGAAGACGATGGTTGAAAAGACAAAGAATGCGGTTGTTGAAGCGACGAATTCGAAGGCAAATGTTGCTGGTGCGATGACTGCGAAGACGTGCTAGTGTTGCTTGTTGATTGAAAGTCTGGATTATGCAGCGATGTGTGGTGCGAAACCCGACAAGTGCGACAACGAGATTTGGATGGACATTGCGAAACTAAGTGACCTTTTCTAAGGCAATTTATACAAAGCCTTGAGCTTTTGACAAAGTCGAAACGACGAGATATGGGTATTGATAAATAACTAGAACAGCTTCCGATGAAATGTTCTTTAGACTTGCAGTATTCACAAAATGTACTTGAAACGACAAAGGATGACCCTGGACGTTTTGGGTTTTGTTTGGATTTACTATAGCGAGGTTGTGATGAATCCACTTCTTCGCTACGACTCTCAAGGAACTGGCAGCGACGACTTAAAATGGAATAGCACTGATCCCATGATGGCAAGGATTTAAAATCTTGTTTTTCATCATAAACTCTTTTTGACTCTTCATCAATTTTCGACAAAATGATATGTATGATGATAGCATTCATCACATCTAGTTCAGAGCCTAGAGAGAGCAAGGAATTACGTAGAGCCGAAACGTTATCGAGAATAGAGCGTAGTGATATAGCGCTTGGGCTGGTCATAGACTTTAACGAAAACAATGAATTGATATGATCGATAAATATTAATGATTTATTATCATATCGTTCGATTAAGCTATTTAGAGCTTTTTGGTAATTGGACTCAACAACTTGATAAGGTTCTATAACTGCCAATGCCTGACCAGATAAACAATTAAGTAAATAATTAAATTTGTCTATTATAGGGATGCCTTGTTCGT
The DNA here is from genome assembly GCA_943735925.1 of Pollenia amentaria. Taxonomy (NCBI): domain Eukaryota; kingdom Metazoa; phylum Arthropoda; class Insecta; order Diptera; family Polleniidae; genus Pollenia; species Pollenia amentaria. Next base: position 199,701,203 of record OX031009.1, on the reverse strand, counting down.
TATGGACTAATGTATTGTAGGTACTCATAAAACGCGAAAATTCTGAATATTTTCCATCAAAATTGGGTAATTTAATTTGTGGCAAACGATTCTGATGCGATATTGATGGTTGAGTCATATTCAAGAAACTCTGTTCAAAATCATTAGAGGTACGTTTTTTGTTTATAAAACTTACCAGTTGAGCCTTGGCAGAGATAAAAAGTTCCTCAATATCTGACCGATTAGTATCATTCTCATCCAGTTTTTCAATTTGTGTTTGAATGTGGCTTATTTGTTTAAAATATGATTCAAGGATTTGAAGTCGACACTCAAGAATGGTATAATCCGATGAACCACCATCTTTTTCTATTTTTGTTTTCATTTGTGTGATGTTTCGTTTCATTGTTGTTCGTTGTTGCTTTAAAGAAGCAAGCGAATTGGATCCAGCATCAGTTTTGTCATTGCCCATATTGTCAATTTTATCAGTGCTCATGCTGCGATTAAAATGTTCAACAATATCAGCAAAACGTTTGTAAAATTACTTAAAGTTGTACTAAAGTTGATAAAATCCAAGAGATTACAAAACGTTCAAAAAACAAAGAAAAGTACCACTCGATGCAAAAAAGTACCACTCGTAAACTTGAAGTGCCAACACTGATTACAAGTACCAACACTAGTTGTTGGTTCACTATCCAAACAAATGTACACTTGTATGAATGTATGTATGTACAATGTATGCGTGATGTGCAAATAAATAAAAGAAATTAGATTTCAGCGTAGACCTTGAAAAATAATTTTAAGTGTCTCACTTACTTGCTTAAAATTTGATTTTATGTAGGTACCACAATTTATGATGAGAAACGTAGCGAAAGACCAAATATGTTGTTGTTGTTAAATGACGATGAATTGTTCTGTGCAAAAGCAAAGCTGCAGCAGAGGACGGCGGCTAGCAAATGTAACGATGACGATAATGATGATGTTTGCTGTATAAGAGACTGCGCTGGCGGCTTTCAGTCAAGCGACGATGATGATGATGTATATGATGATGTTGATCACGATGACGATGATTGCGAAGACGATGAAGCAGTTTTTTTTTTTTTTTTTTTTTATTTAAATTTTCAAATTGAATTTATTATTAACTTAAACTTTTGTTTTACAAATTTAACTTTTATTTTTAATTATTTAAATTTTATTTTACAAGTGTCCTGTCACGGTCGCCAATTTATGTTTGAACATAAGTCATCGAAAATAAAATTAAAAACCGAAAAACCACTGTGAACGACGAACCAAGAAAAATGCTTCATATGTAATGATTGATTTTAAGATGTGTTTTATTCAAGTAACTTTGTGACAATGTTTTAATATTAAATTGTAACACTTGTTTTAAGCGACAAAAGAAAAGAAATGCAAAGAATGCAATCCCGTTAGGATTGTATGTATGCGAATTACATGAGAGCAAAAGTAAGTATATAAGAAATAAAAAATTGGAAATAACAACAAGGTATTTAAAAGACTTAGATCATTTAAAATAAGATACAACAAAGAGGTACATTTTATGTTAATGAATTTGCTATTTATATTTTGACGGAACAATCAGAATTGTGACATCAATGTTGTTACGGGTGGCATCAATGAGGGTCATCCTACTATTTTGTCATATTATATGCGTCATCTACGGTATGACTACAGTGACATCAATTCGATGCCACATATTGTGTACACTTATAGAAAAGGCGTCATAACGCTGATGTATTGCGACATCAGTACAGACAAACTGTCATCAGTGCGATGCCAACCTGTCAACAGTGCGATGACATAATATATCATGACATCAGTGCGAAGACAAACTGTCATCAGTGCGATGTCATAATATTTCATGTCATCAGTTTAATGACAAACTGTCATCAGTGCGATGACATAATATATCATGTCAACAGTGCGATGACAAACTGTCATCAGTGCGATGACATAATATATCATGTCATCAGTGCTATGACATAATATATCATGTCGTAAGTGCGGTGACATAATATCATAATATATTATTAATATTATTTTCATGTTTAAAAAGTAAATTATTTATTTTAATACATCAAATGTTACGAAAACCATATCAGCCATGCTGCCGGTGTCTTATAATTGCGAGTTCTTCTGTAGACAAATGGCGGAATGCAACTAAATTGAAACAAACATTTGTAACGGGTAAATAAATAATAATATTCGCTCACTTTGACTTAAGTCAATCCGAATGACTCAATTTATTTAAATAAATATTACTAGCATATGTGACCTTTGAAACTTTAAATGCGTTTTTCTCAAAACTTCATTTTCACACACTATGTCCCTTTTCTCAGAGAATGTCACATATGTCCTTTTTAGGCGTATTTTGAAGAACACTATCAGCTGACTACTAAAAAAGAAAAAGTAAATCCCGAAAATCGTAAGCGAAACTAAAACAGCGCCCACAAAAAATACAGCGTTTTCCTAAATTTTTAAATCTTAAGGTTCTTCTGTGTAAAATAATTAATTATATTGCAAAAACAAATAAATAACGAATCGTTTTAAGGGCGTGCTATAATTTTATTGTTGAGTTCAAAGAAAATGCTTAAAAAGCTTGAAGTGAGTTGAAATGAAATCGCGATCTTTCAAAAATTTAATGTGCAGAACTCTTTTGCAGAACATGCTCACAGGAAAAAATTGTTCACCAATTAAAGCATTAATCAAATATTTAATTTTTAATTAAAACTGATTTTAGTTTTTAGTACTGCTTTAATTGGTAAACAGTGTTCTTCTGTGCTTGACGATCTATTGCAGGAGAGCTTCTAACTGAAGTTTAAAAACTATAGAGATATATGTATATGGAGATACAGCCTCTTGGCATTGATTTTACATAAAGAAAAAATATGAGTTTTACATAATTTTTTACATCATATACTTGAAATGTATTCAATACTTGTAGCCTTTAAATATACTCTCTTCATTACCGTGTAAGGGTTCAAATAAGTTTTATAGAAAGTTAAACTATTTTTTAATCACTCTCTGTTCTGTCTGCTGTTTCCTTTTTCTGACTTTTTTTTTTCTTTGCATATTCTCGGTGTTTTTATTCTTGCAGTTTCAAAAGTTATTAATGTGTTTGTGCGCCGATTTATTGTTGTTGTTGTCGTTGTTGCGTGTTCATTAAGTGTTTGTTGCTATGGCATTTTTCCATTTAGTTTCCTTTTTTTCGTTTACCTTGCAAGTGAATGAATGTATTAAATAAAAGTCCATTTCTATATTTTTTTTTTGCATTTATTTCTGTTTCTTAATTTCTTCCCCGTTTTTTTTTTTGTTGTTTTATTTTTATACGCTGTTGCTTTTTTCTGTCTTTTTCTGTATAAAAACTTCCGTTTTTTAATGATTGTACTAGAGAAGAATACCTGCACACAGACTTATTTAAATACACTTTAAAGTATATGAATGTGTGAATTAATTTGCATTTAATGTACTCCCATGTAGTTGTACGTTGATTTTTATTGTGTTTATTTTTCTCTCTTTTCTTTTGTTGCTGCATAATTTTTGTTGATGTCGTCTTTCTTAGTGGAACACAATCCACATAACTTGACACTTTTTCCAACTCATTAGTTTTCAATTGTATTTTAGATGAAGATCATTAAGAATGTTAAAATATTAGAAAAGTTGGAACTAAAAAGAGATTTAGTGCAAATGTTTAGAAAGTCAAACTAAATAATTAACATAATATTTGGAATTAGGTTATTAACAAAAGCAGGCGTTAAAGAGGAAGAAATATAAAGTTTTAGTTTTAAATGTTTACATACTTTTAGGGGCAAACTCAAGAAAAATATTCTGGAAGTTAAAGTTTATGCACAATAACGCCAAATATTCTACTTTTTTTTGGCTACGAAATCCGTAGAGGGACTTTATTTTATTAGTAATCACGATATAAAAATGTTGTAACAATAAAATTTATTGATAATTCAACATTTTTTTTAGTTTTCTGCTGGTGTCTAATAATTGTAAAGTTTTTCTGTACATACAATATACTTCATTGCTATCCAAAGAATAGCTTAGGTAAATTGTAACAAGAAGATACAAGACAATAGGCTGGTAGTCTATTAAGTCATTTCTAAAAATTTAAGGAATATAACTATTACAAAAAGCTTTATAAAATACATAACTGAAATTTAGCTCATAGAATAAATTCGAAAAATAAAAAATGTTGAATATACACAGAAAAAATTATTAAATTTCTCCAATTACCAAATTTATACCAAATACATAATATCAAGCAAACAAATTGTTGATTTTGCACCTATTACCAAAATGATTATATTGATTACCAAAAATTTTAAAATTATGAATATTTTTTTTCAATAAATAATATTTTTAGTTTTTATTAAAAAAATTATCAAAAAACCTTGCCATTTCAAACAATTTGTTACTTTATTTATAAATAAATATTGACAATTTCCAACAACAATTCTACATGTTTAAATTATTTTATTTTAAACGAAAAAACTCAATTAAGATTTTTTGTCATTTAATTAAAATTTTAATTGAAAATTTGTTTCATAACAACTAATATGTTAATTAAATCAAAATTAAATTTTTAATTTTCTTTCAACTAAAAAAATAATTGATTCAATTATCACATTAATTAAATTTAAATACTTTTTAAACAATTTTTTTAATTAATAAAACACTTTTTTCTGTGTAATAAAGTAACTTATGAAAAAGAAATAATTCCCATATTCTATTTATTGATAATTTAACACAGAAAATATTAAAAACTGTCTCTAATCACCAAATTTATACCAAATTCATAGAATAAGAAAACAATTTGTTGATTTTGCAACTATTTCCAAAATAATTTTATTGATTACTAAAAATTTTAAAAATTTAAAATTTTGAGAATATTTTTTTTCAATAAACTATATTTTCAATTTAAATTGAAAAATGATCAAAAACTTTGCCGTTTCAAACAATGTGTTAATTGATTTGATTAAATATAGCTCAGGTTTTGAAAATTCCCAACAACAATTCTACAAGTTTAAATTATTTGACCATCCATTATATTATTTTTAATTTCTATTTATTTAAGCTTATGGTCTAGTTTTTATTTTATAAAAAAGTTAATCTTTATTTTTCTTTCGAATTTTCGTAACTCCGTTGTGTTACGTCTTCAGGATTGAAAATTTTTTAAAAAGAACTACATAAAAAAACAAATTAACAAAATTTCTTAATATAAAAATATTGACAACATTTGAAAAAATTCTTATGCTAACCAAATATTTAAACATAATCTATTACAGTTTAAAAAATTTATTAAGTTTCCGTTTCTATGTTTATTAACTAAATGTCTATAACTATGGGCTACACTATCTGCATCTGTCTTATAATTTATTCTTAATTAATTTGGAACCTTTATTATTTGAAGCATTTCTAACATATAACGTCTCTTGTAATTACTCTCTGTGTTTAAAATTGTTACATTCCCAAAATCTGGATAATGATTTAAACTAGTACAGTGGGTTGCTAATGCTGTTTTTTGTAATGTAATATTGTGTTTATATTTCTGATCTGATTAATGTCCAGCAATTCTCGTTTTTAGTTTATTTTTTGTTGTTCCCACATATAACTTATTTGTCCATTATTATTTCCCCTACAAGGTATTCTATAAACTACATTTGACATATCTAACTTTTGTATATTATCTTTAGTTCTTGTAAATAATCTGCCTAATGTATTATATGACTTATGTGCCACTTTATAAATATTAGTATTATAGATGTTAGAGTTTTCCAACCGTTCCGACAGTTATAGACATTTAGTTAATAAACATAGAAACGGAAACTAAATAAATTTTTTATACTGTAATAGATTATGTTTAAATATTTTAAATATTTTATGTAATTGTTTTCAAAAAATTTGCAATCCTGAAGTCGTAACACAACGGAGCTACGAAAATTCGAAAGAAAAATAAAGATTAATTTTTTTATAAAATAAAAACTAGACCAAAAGCTTAAATAAATAGAAGTTAAAAATAGTTTAAATTATTTTATTTTTAAACGAAAAAACCAATCAAGATTTTTTGTTATTTAAATAAACAACTAAAATGTTAATTAAATCAAAATTATATTTTAATTTTCTTTCAGCTAAAAAATAATTGATTTAATTATCACATTAATTAAATTTAAATACTTTTTAAACAATTTTTTTAATTCAATAAAAAACTACTAATAATTTTTTCTGTGTAAACAGCAATAAAATCGAAAATTAACAAAGTCAACCACATCATTAAATTTAAAATCAGAAATAACATCAATATCAATCAAAATTTATTTAAAAAAGCTGTTTGTAGAAAAATCGCTTAAAGCGTAAAGATAAATAAATAAAAAAATAAACATTGTTAAATCTTAGCTTAATTTAAGACAATATTTAATTTAATAAAGTAAAAAAAGTCTTCAGATCAAAAAGTTGAAGTCAAAAACGGTAACATGAAGAAAGGTAAAATCCTTAAAATTTTAAAAATGAAAATTATTTAAAAAAAAATTGATACAGAGTTTCGGAGGTCCAAAGGAATAATAAAATAAAATTATAGATTATAAAATCGCCAAAATCTAAAAATACTCCAATTAAAATGTGCACAACTAAAAAAAAAAAAAAAAATAGTTAATTTCGAAAATCGCTAACTTAAAAAAAGTTCGAAAAAAAAATCGCCAAAGAAAGATAAAGCTGAAAGGCTCTTCAAACTTTAACATAATTTTTTTGTTATAGCGCTTAAATTAAAAAAATGAATTACAATTGCTTTAGTTTACAAAAAAGTTCTTAATAAAATAGATATGAAAAAAGCTTCAAGGAAAATCTTTCAAATCGGCTAAAAAAAACTATAAATTAAAAAAACTGGTAAAAAATTTGTTTTGCGAAGGAATAATTTAAATCAGAAAAATAAATAAAAAAAAACTTTAAAAAATCTCCAACCTCTTAAAACACTTCAGAAATACGTGCAAAACTAAATAAACATTAAAAAAAAAATCATTTCAAAAATCGATTACTTAATAAAAGTCTTTAAATTCTTTAATTAATTCTAAAAAATCGCATAAATAAGAAAAAACTAATGTGCACAACAAAATTCAACAAAATAAGTTTGTTAAAGCGCTTGAATAAAAAAAAAATTAGATCGCCTTAATTTAAAATTGGCATAGAAAATATTCCAGGAAAATATTGAAGGAATAAGACTATTAAAGTATGAAACTTTTATAAATTGTAATTTGACTTAGAATCGAATTATTATAAAAATTTATAATAAACATTAAAGTCAACAGGAGAACTAAAATTCTAAGATTATATTTGTCAAAATCGCTTAAAAAAGTAAAAAAAGCTCAAATGCTTCATAAAATCGCCTAAGCTTAAAAGAAGGACTCAATATACAATATATGAAAAGCGCTTGAAGGAGAATATTTAAAATCGGCTAAATAAAAACTAAAAATTAAAAAAAACTTGTAAAAGCTTTTTATACAGAGAAATCGTCAACATCGGAAAATATTAATAACAGAAAATATTAAAAAAAGTTAAACTCTTAAAGCACGTCAGAAAAAACGCGCAAAACTAAATAAATACAAAAATAATTAATTTAAAAAATTGCTAACTTCAATCGAAAAAATTTCTATAAAAATCGCCTTAATAAGAAAAGGCTAAAATGGTCAATAGAATTCAACAAAATAAGCTTATTAAAGCGGTAAAAAAAAACTTAATAAGAGCGCCTAAGTTTAAAATTGGAAAATCGCTTAAGTGCGAAAAAGGTAAAATGCTTAATAAAATCGCCTAAGTTTACAAAGAGGGACTTAATAAAAAAAAAAAAAAAAATAGAAAAAACAGCTTTAAGGGAAATCCTAAAAATCGGTTAATAAACTAAAAATTAATGCAAGTTTCTAAAACGGTGGAATATTGAAAATCGAGGAAAAAATTTTTAAAAACATAAAAAAGCGTCAAACTTTTAAAACACGTCAGAAAACGTGTAAAACTAAATAGAAACTAAAATAATAAAATAATCAATTTCAAAAATCGGCAACCTGAAAATTATTGGAAACCGAAAAAAAATTCTCTAAGTAAAATAAAGCGAATGTGCCCAACAGAATTCAACAAAATAAGTTTAGTTAATCGCTTAAATTAAACGTTAATAAGATTTAAAATTGAAAAAATTCCTTAAGTAAGCTTAAATGCCTAATAAAATCGCCTAAGTGAGAGAAAAGAACTTAATACAAAAATAATAATTAAAGAAATAGGAAAAAATAAAAAACTGGTGCAAGTTTTTAAGGCAGTGGAATATTAAAAATTGGCAAAAAATTAACAAACCCTAAAAAAATCGCCAACTCTTAGAATATGTTAGATAGCCGTACAAAACTAAATAAATATTAAAATAAAAAAATATAAATTTTTAAAATCGCTAACTTGACAAAAGTCTTTATAATTGAAGAAATTCTATAAAAATCGTTTAAGAAAAAAAAAGCTTAATGCTCGTCAGAGAACAACAAAATCTGTTTATCATAGCGCTTAAATAAAAAAGTTCATGATCAAAAGCTTTAAGGATACTTTTAAGGAATATAGCCAGCAAAATCGTCAAAATCATCTAATAAACTTAATTTAAAAAATAACTAGAACAAGTTTCTTGAACGCAGCTATAATCAAAATCGCCAAAAAAAAAAATAAATACCTTAAAAAGTAAAAAATCGCCAAACTGAAATGGTGCAAAATCCAAAAAAAGTCGTTAAAATAGGAAAAACTATTTTTAGAAACAAAAAAGTTTAAAAAAAAATAAAGCAATAAAAAAAATCGCACAAATTAAAATTAAAGAAATAACTAATAAAATCGATCATTTAAACCAAAGATACCTAATAATAAAAAATCGCACAAACTAAAAATCTCCAATTCAAAAAAGAATTTATCCCTACAAAAACGCCAAGACTAAAAAAAATATAAAGATCATTTGAATTTTAACTTAATTTTAAAAATCGCCAAAAATAGTCAGAATTCAGAAGAAATAAAGTCAGAAAAAATCATCAAAATAAGAAAAAAAACAAAACTTTTATATAAAATAATTGTCATATTCATTGAATTCCTAAATAAATCACGTATTTTAAGAGAAATTAGAACCAAAATCTTAAATTTAAAAAAAAAGTTGTGATAATTTACGAGCAACAAAAATGATAGAAATTCAAACATAAAAAATTTTATTTTATAAAAAAAAATTATCTTTATAAAGAAAAGCTTTTTCTTATATAAATCTTTAAAATCACCGAAATTCAAAATTCTTTTTATAGCTTAAAATTACTTATTTTGCCAAAAGACCTTAATCCTAAAAAAAACTTGAATTCCACAAACATCTTAATTCCCCAATAATTTCCAAAAAAAAAACAAAATCTTAATATTAAACTAAGTTTATAAAATCTTAAAAATTGCTTAATTATTTGATTACAAAAATGTAAATATCCATTTTAACTATTTTTGTCTTAATTTAAGTTTCACTCTCTTCGCAAGAACTAGTGCAAACTTTTTAAATCAAATTTTCCAAGAAAGATAGATATTAATGCAAAGGAAAGGAAATAAAACAAAGTTCTTTAATTAAAATTTGTTATAATTTCATAACAATTTTCTCCTAAAGACAAACATTTATACAAAGGATCTTTTGAAACTGCATATTTTTGCATGCACTTTTTGTACAAAAACTATGCTTCACTTTTTTGCAACTATCTTTAAGCATTTAAAATAGGTTATGAACTAATTTCCAGACATACTTTAAGACATTTAAACTTAAATCGATCTTGACCTTTGCAAATTGACCCCCCTTTAAGGAATACTTTATATCTTGTGTAAGACTAGAATGTTATTGCCAACAATAAATCACTGATTATTTTATTATTATATTACTTAAGTGATTTGTTTCCTTTACTTTATGCTGCAGTTTTTATGCCATCAACACATGCAAAAACAGTGTAATGTCTCTAAACGAACACTTTACTTGAGCGGACATTTCCTTTCGACGTACAATATTCTCTGGTCTCGGCAGAGTTCTAGAGGAAAACATTGAATTTTTTCCCTTGAATGAGCACCTTTTAATGGTCCCATTGGTGTCCGGGTATGATAGATTTAACTGTATTGAGATTTGTTTTTTATTTAAGTTTGCCATTCAGCTTGTAATTTCTACAATATTGACCTTATACACTATTAAATATATGGGCGGATCTGATTTTAAATGTACATTTTATGTTTTTTTTTTTTAATTTTACCAATTACAATAGGATATTCCTTTTCAAATATCTCGTCTTTAGATCGGCTATATTCTTTTTTAATTACACTGGTCGCCAAAAAAAAAATCAGGATCAAGAACTCTGTTCTGTGATTTTAATTGACTTCAGCGGCCTGAATCCAAATCCGTTTTTTCTGTCACGTATATTTTTTTTTGGACGGGAAAAATATTTCTCCCGAAATTAACATTTCAGAAAAATTTGAGATCGATTTTTGCCATTTTGATCAAAACAAAAATTATTAGAAAAAAATTGCTTTAAGCTCATCCAAAAACATTTTTTTTTTTTATATTTTGAACTGTTTCGAAGTTATTCAGAATTAAGTTGCAATAAATGTTCGGGCGAAATATTATTCCCGCCCATAAAAAACTAAATGTGCTTTACAATCTTTATATTCCATATGATTAATTTTTAAACTATTTTTTGCGACCAGCTTTATCAAATCCTTTCTTTATAGTTTTTTAACTTGAAGTTCGTTTGGCTTTTTTTTTTTCATATAATTGAAATCTGAAATTTTTACACCCAAGAAATAAAATGAACATATTAGAAAGTTTTTGGAAATAATTTGGGCTATAAAACAGCCTAAATTTGAAAAATAAAAGCGAATGTGATGTTTATTTTGCATAACATGAAATTTCTGTGTTCTGTATTTCAGTTTTGTAAATATGGTCACCCTATGCATAATGTTCTGTTTTATTATCTTTTACTTTAAATGTTTTTTTTTTTTTCTTTTCTGACGACGTCTAATGTTTTATCTGTGTTATTATTTTAATGTTTTTATATTAAAAAAATTAATGGAGACACAATTTATTATGCTCAGCAAGTTAAATATATATTTTTCAAGAGTTAATGAAGCTCTGGTGTTTGCGAGTTTCAAAGTTTGTATGCGGTTTTGGTTTTATAACGTCTTAACATTTGATTAAACAATCTTATAAAGAAAAACTAAAAAGGTGGACTTTAGCTTTCCGGAAATTAACTTTTTGACCACCCTGTCTTAATACAGGTCAAGTTAATGTTCTCAAAAATGTCTGCTTTAGGGACAAGTAGTTATTTACTGTTTGTAAATAATCGAAAGAAATAAGAACAGATTTTCTAAAATTTATTTCTGCTTACCCGAGGGCGACACACTTAAGCCACAAATATATTCTCATTCCCTTCTTTTTGTTCCTCTCGAAAAATCAACTTTGGTATGTTTGCTGTAGCGTTGTTATTTTAAGCAAATAAAATTGTTGCTCTACACATACCATCGTAAAAATAATAGTATGTATGTGTTTTTCCCACCACTGCTTTAAAGTCTTTATTACTTAATTTACTTCCTTTAGTTGCCAAAACATGCATCATGCTTAAGACAGTATTGTCGAAGGAATTTTTTTATTCAAAACTTTTATTTATTCTTATTTCTCTGCTGTCAAAAAAGCATTCATATATTTATATTTATTTACAAGCAAAAAAAAAACATAAAAAATAATATTTATTTCTTCTGTAAACACTCAAAATTACATGGAAAAGTATTTTCCTTTTAAAGCAAATAAAACCAGGAGGGGTGCTAAATTAAAAAAAAAAAATGTTAAACACCCGCAGATAAATTATTTTATATTTAGATATAAATCACTGCAGATGTGTTAAAGCCAGCAGAGAGGAAAACTAACAGCATTTTAAATATAAATAACATTTTTTTTATCATGTTAAATTAATAGTAAAATAATTTTTATAAGGAAATAACGTTGAGAATGCAGTCCCCACTTGCATTTTTCTTTTATTTTACAGAATTGCCATTATTTAAAAAACATAGTAAAAGAATTTAAAAAATGTAATTCCAAAGTTTGCGTTTTAAAATGATTAACTGTTATAAAAACAATTTTTTTTTTTTTTGAAAAAAAAATAAACATTTAAATAAATAAAAAAGCCAAACATGACAATTTCTTTTTTTTTTTTTGATAACGTTCTTTAATTAGTGTAACAAAAAAAAGAATTTAATATTAAAAAAACCCCACATAACGTATATTTAATATTAACTTTTATGCAGCTAAAATTGTTTATGAATCATACGTCTCGTAGTTTTAATGTTAAAAAAATATACTATAGCACAGAGATGGAAAACGCATTAATATTGCAGTGAGTTATTTTATTACTTTTAACCCTGCCTTTACACATGCAAGAAATTACTTGCAAGTAGTTTATATGTATTATAAATGAAAGTATCGAAACAATAGCCGAAAGTCTTGCAAGTAGCTTAAGTGTTTACACAGTCAGTTGCAAGTTTATTTTTCAAATATTCTCGAAGCGAAAGCATCTTATGAAAAAATCTTAATTTTTGGGCTTAAAAAAGATTATCATGTTAACGTTAATTAATTTAATAACATCTTCTTTATTTTGTTTTTGGTCCATCTTGATGAAAAAATTATGTTTTTTTTAATTTGTGACTCCAGTGTTTCCGTAGTTACCGATATTTTATGATATCGGTATTAATCAAAACATATTTTGATTAATAATTTTAAAAATTGAAAATGGTGAATTTTTTTCATTAAATGTTTTTTTTTTTAATTTTAATTAAAAAAATTATTAAAATATTTTATCATTAATTAGTATTGTGGTTATTTTATTGAACTGTTAATGGTTTTTAATCCAAATTTTAGATATTTTTAATTAAAAAAATTTTAATTAATTTCATGTTGTAGAATTCCTGTCTTCATAAAAATAATTTAATGAAAATTAAATTCAATGAACTTAAGCCTAATTAAAAATATTTTACCATTTAAAACAACGTGTTAATTGATTTAATTAAATAAAACTCAGGTTTTAACAATTCCCAACAACAATTCTTCAAGTTTAAATTATTTTATTTTAAGTGAAAAAATCAATTAAGATTTTTTGTTATTTAATTAACATGTTAATTAAGAATTTATTTCAAAACAACTAAAATGCAAATTAAATCAAAATTATAGTTTTAATTTTTTTTTTATCGAAAAAATTAATAAGATGTATGTATAACGTGCTAAATTCCCAATTTTTTATTTTTGATAAAATCACGGAAATTTATTGTTGAATGAAAGCTAGCTTCGATTCGCATTTCGCTGTTTGCTTAGGCCAAATTAATTGATTCAATTATCACATTAATGGAATTGAAATACTTTTCAAATAATTTTTTTTAAATTTGATATTTTAATCAGGCTTAAGTTTATTGAATTGAATTTTCATTAAATTGTTTTTATGAAGAAATGAATTTTACAACAGGAAATGAATAAAGGGGTTATTTTCTAAAACACTTCACCTCACTTGAAAAATATTTTAATACAAATTTTTAAAAATTAAGAAAAAAATTTAAATGAAAAATTTCTCAACGCAAGGTGCAGTGATTTAGTAAATAAGCCCCAAAGGTTTGTTTAAATAAAAAAATTTTGTTAAAAAACCATTAGCAGTTCAAAAAAATAACCACAATACTAATTAAAAATTTTTTTTAATTGATAAAAACCTACTGAAAATGTTTTCTGTTTACTTAAAAACTTGTAATGAATTTCTACTTTAATTTAAAAGACCAAATAATAAAATTTAATTTAAAGCGAAAGACAAGATGCCGGCGCATTCTTGTTCTCATTGTACCATTCTAAAATTCAAAGACCCCATCCCTGCAATATTTTCTAAACCACAGTTTTAATTGAAAAATGTTGTTTACACAAATGAAAGCATAACGCTTATGTTTTCCGAAAATCACATATGTAGCTATCATATTGCAATACAGGTTGAGATAGAGAGGATGAGGTGACAAATAAATCTGCACGACAAAATGAGTAGAAAAGATTTATATTGGAACCTGTCGTGTTAGCTTTGTCTTATAGTGGTCTTAACCCCTGGGTGACAAACAATGCGTTTATTAACGACCCCTGTGTGTTAGTGCCAACAACACATAAGCAAGCAGCAATTTGAGTGCATAACTCGGCTAAGTTATACACTCTCCTCTTGAAATAGAAGCTGGACATTTTTAACCTCCGATCTTTTAGGAATAGCCAGCAGCATTTTTTGAATAGCTAAGGGTATCGGCTTGCATGCCGAACTTTGCAACTAATGGTGTAAAACCAGCTCTTGAAGCCGACGTCTTAACCTTTTCCTTTCCCCTGCTTTGAGTATAAACAACAACCACCACGCGATCCCCGAAGTGGTCTCAAACAATATTTATATCGAGGCCGTGACGCCTGGGGGCACTGACTTCCATGCTACCAGATAGAATCAACTCAAAAAAATTATACATTTTGAACTCTGCTGAATTCCAGGTATTGACTGCACATAATTTTCCCTAAAGTGTGTAACGGTGGCGTGACATACCAGAAAGTGTCATAATGTTAATGAACAGAGTGTCATATGGCTCGTGGACATTATAGTGTGTTATAATTAATTAGTTGTTGCTTCTATTATTGTCAAGCTCTGGGACGAAAGATTTAACAAAATAACAAATTAATAATTTGGGATAGCATTAATATCCCAAGTTTGCCCTGTGGAACCGGGGAATGTTTTACTGATGGCATGCAAACATTTAAAAACTTGCGCAACCTGTTTTAACAATTTTAATATCAAATCAAGAACAAAAGCGTTTAAAAATATTTAGTTTTTTAAAAAAGCGGACGTTGGGACACATTTGAAAGAGAAAATACACCAAAAAGTGTAACAATGTCCATGGACTTAATAACATTTTTAAAAATGTTTTCCTACGTACCTGCACGATTTAAATTCAAAACAAAAAATATAGATATCAATATACAATGACAGCTAACGAATAATGTCTCTTAACGAAATTGTTGTTTTGAATGCGTGAAAAGGGAACTAAGAAAACTTAATCGGAAATCGTCCGCCTATTGGAGATGGCCGGCTGAGAGATATATCCGTATATTTTCCAAAATAATGATACAATTAAACACTTTTGTGCAAAGAAATCATAAAATAGAACTTTAGCAATATTTTTTAAACTTTTCCTTAAACTTATTTCGATTTAAATTTTCTATGGTTTTTTTTTAATAAATGTTTGTTTTATTACAATAATTTTAAACATGTTTAATAAGAAAACCAAAGAACAACTCCATTTTTCAAACTTCTTCTTAAACTTCACTTAAATAAAACAATTTATTTTTCCTTCTTTTATTTTTTCCACCATTTTGCTTTTTGTACTTTATTAAAAATATATGTATTGTTCCGCTTGTTTTATTTCCTCTTGAATAAAATTGATATTCTGGCATCACGTTTTCTTAAACAAAACAAAAAAAACAAGAAGAAAAAAGATAAATGCATTTAATTTTTATTATCTCCCTTTTTACGTCACTTTTACATAGACGGTCAGCAACATAAATCGTTTAAAAGTTAAAAAGACAGCAAAGATATGAAACACATGCATAAACCACGTATACAGACCCAAAGTGTTCTCACGCACACATGGACTAACACACACATAAATAAAGTTAAAAAATTGTGTAAAATTACTTTGCACTCATGTGACTTTAAATGCAATGCCCATTCAATATCATGCAAACGAATTACTGTACAAGCTTTAAGGCAGAGCAAGGCAACCATTTACTCTAGGAGCCGAATAAAATTGTTTCATACACAGAAAGAATGTTCAGTAGTTTTTATTAATTAAAAAAATTTTTTGTTTTTATTTCAAAAGAAAAATTAAAAATTTTCACTCATCACCAAATTCATGCCAAATTCATAGAATCAAGCAAAAAATTTGTTGATTTTACACATGTTACCAAAATTATAATATGGATTATTAAAAAGTATACAAATTGAAAGTTGTGACTTTTTTCTATATATATTTTTTTTTAATTTTAATTAAAAAAATTATTAAAAAAAAAACTTTGCAATTTCCAACAATGTGTAAATTGATTTAATTAAATATAACTCAGGTCTTGACAATTTCCAACAACAATTCTACAAGTTTAAATTATTTTATTTTAAACGAAAAAATCAATAAAGATTTTATGTTATTTAATTAATATTTGAATTAAAAATTTATTTCAAAAGAACTAAAATGGTAATAAAATCAAAATTATATTTTTTATTTTCTTTTAACTAAAAAAATATGCAACCATTGTCCTGAACTCTGCACTTAGAAGCCATCATATTGTGCCTTTATCAGTCTTAAAAGCTTTATTGAAATACCCCTCTGCATTAAAGCGTTCCATATACAGTTTCTCTTAAAACTGTCAAAGATGAGAGCGCCTCTCAACCCCACGGACTGTTCTATTATTATCCGCAATGTATTAATGTGTTCGACGCACGAACTGCTGAAACCCTGCCTGTTGCTTGCGAATGATTGCCCTTAAGGAAACTTGAGAGCAAGTGTCTCCATGTCAGCAGTTTTGTCGACTAGTTTGGCGACATTGTCAACGAAGTGTCTTCACTTTTCCATTAACCTTCGTGTTTTTTTATTTTTTTCTTTTTTAATAGATTAATTAAAGGTTAAAAAAGCAATTTTTAATTCGACATCTTCTTTAAAAGAGTACCAAGAGTGTAGACTAGATTTACTTAAATGTACTTGTGATTCTCTAGTTCCAAGGGGTTCATATGATCCCAAAAGAACTACGTAGTCAATAGCACCAACGTCAGTTCCAATGACACGCACATGTAAAATTTCTTTAGTAAATAACATTGTCTGGGGTACAATAAGTCACTAGTACTGGTGGCTGTGATATTTTCTACAGGGTGAGTTCAGTTTTACGTTTACGCGGCTTAGAAGAGTTTTGGTTAATACCTTCGATGGAACTGGCAGGAACATATTTTCGGCATTAGCTAATGGGTCGATTACGGATGGCTACACAATTGAAGTTGATTTGCCAGCAGCGAAATCAGGCAACGCCGCTCATGTTAAAATACAAAATAAAAAAAATTTTATCTTTTAACATGAGCGGCGCTTTCGTTTTATTTGTGTATAATATTAATTTTTTTATATTTTATACCTTCCCCGTTTGTAGAGAATGTGTCGTTATTTAATCTAAATGGTCAGAGCAAATTAAACACTTTAAACGCGTTTATCTCGAAATGGATTTTTTTGAGTTATGTCACTATTGAAGTAAATGATCTACATGAATTCGCACAGTTGCTTAAGCCAGCTCATGCACATTGTGGTTGGATCTTAAGAATTTCGAGTCCCTTCCCTCTTTCATCGTCCTCTCAATAAAAAAACTCACAAAAACTACATGTAAAAGTAGCAAAGTACACTTTTCTATATATCCTTCACCTTCAAAGTTTCGTAGCAAACGTTTCATCGTGTGGACGGGGCCTAAAGAACTGGTGCTAATAATTTTTTTCTTAACCGCTACAAAAACATCAATTGAAGTATAAAAAACACTTTTGAAAGGGAGAGAGCAGAAAAGTAGAGAACAATTTAGAAACATGAATACTAGAAAACAATAACAATTACAAAACTAATAATAATCGTAACTATGACATGTCAACGTATAGAAACCCACCTAACATTTTGTATCATAATCAAATCTTTTAGGAATCAGCTTTAAAAGCAAAATAACCGCATATGAGTTTATTTTTCGATCATAAATAATACTCTCGTGTTGAGAAAAAGGTACCCTACCGATGAATCACCACAAAGAATTATTAGTAATATAATTTTTCGATTCCTATTTGAACATATGACCATTGAACATTTAGATATCATTATTTGGACATATGACTGAATTATATATGAATCCTTTTTCAATCGCTCAAGTGATTAATCAGTTTTAATCATTAAAAGTGATCTGAGAGACTCATTTACATGATTTTTACAATAATTTATCGCCCAAATGCTATCTGGGACGACCGGACGATTGAAAAAGGATTCATATATGAGTCATTCATACATTCAAATAATGATTTCTAAATGTTGTGATGTAAAAACTGATTTATCATTAGAACGATTGAGAAAGGATTCCTGTATAAATGATTCATTCATATGCTCAAAAAGGAATCAGAAAATTGTATCACAAATATTTCCTAATGGTGATTCATCGTTACGGTACCATTTTCTCACACTGAGAGTATCATTTATGATCGAAAAATGAGCTCATATGCGGTTATTTTGTTCATGAAGCTGATATCTAAAACTTTCGTTTATGATACAAGATGCTAGCTGGGAATTTGCATAAAGTACTCACACACACACTCGTAATTAAACATTAATAATTGCTTTATGTGTAGGTGTGACTCTGTGTACAAAAGAGTGTTTGATTGTTAATAACTTTGACTTGTGTCCTGCGTCATGCTGTGCCGTTTTTTTTACATTTTTTGCATTCTTGGTTTAATTATTGTTATTTTTTAATTTCTTATTAAAACTATAGAAATGATAAATTAGCAATTAACTCGGACTAATTAATTAATGTTGTCATTTGATATTTGCGGAATAATTATTTCGAGTGAAAATAAAAACATATCTACGACTTATGCACAATTTACTTGGGTGACGTATGAGTAATAATTTATATATTACTTATACGCCAAAGATGTTATTGCACACTAGAGGTCTGCACAAATGTATTTGCTAGCCAAATGATTGTTGTGTGTGTATTTTATATTCAAATCAAATGTGTAAAAAAATGAGAGCTACCCTGTCGGAAAATGAGTTAGCTCAAAGTTAACTCATGGTTAATCAGAAGTTAGTCAGAGGTGACTCACAAGCTAACTCATTTACATGGTTAAAGCTATTCAGTTTTTACACGCAATGTCCGCAGTACGAGTCAGTACTCACTCACACTGCATAACTTTAAGATAACCATAAGTTAGCTCATTATGAGTCAGCTTGTGGTGCATACAATATGTTGACTTTAATAAGAGAATAAAAAAAAAAAAATTACGTATTTTGCTTTATTTATTTTCTAAAGAGAGACAGAGACTATTACACATATGTTTTCTTTCACTTTTGTTGTATTTCCCCTTTGTCTACAGAAAAACTCAGTTATAAGACACCAGCAGCATGCCCGATATGGCCAAAACCGGTTTTCATAATAATTCTACTTTGAAAATGAGATGTATTTAACTAAATGATATTAACAAAGAGAATATGGGAACTTTTGCTTATTATTTAACTTTGAAAAAGTACACAAAACAAGCAAAACGTGTTTTTAACACAGTCCACTGCATCAGCTTTGAGTTAGCCAAACGCTAGCTCAAAAGTCATCGAGAAGAAGTCAGTCGCACAAAACACAACTCACTAATCTCTGCATAACTTTTCAGTTAGCCAGACGCTAGTTCAATAGTTATCGAGAAGAAGTCAGTCGCACAAAACACAACTGACTCAAATCTGCACCAATTATGAGCTAGTTTACTAGTCAGTTGTAAATAAGTTCGCTAAAAGTCAACTAAATGTTGAGCTAGCTAATAAAAATCCGACAGGGTAGTCATTCACGCTTAATCATTTTAAATGAGAGATCAACACAGCCACATACACTAACACTAATTGTGTGTGTGTCCCTATTATTGTTTATTGTTTGATGAACTCAAATTCATACATCTTACAATAAAAAAACACTAATCATTCGTGTGTTTGTTGTCTTTCTTGTTTTGTTAAAATTGGTTTTTCTCCTATTTGATAATTTTCCCTATCGTTACAAAAAAAGTAAGAAAATAAAATGGTTGTAAAAAATATATTTTTTATATGCAAAAACAATAACAGTAATAAAATTATAAATAAAAAAAGTATTATTATGCAAACCGTCAAATATTTTACTAAAATTATCGATAAAAAATTAAATAATGTCAAAAAAATGTAAAATTGTTCCACTTAAAACTTAAAAAAATTATCAAAGCTAAGAAAGAAAGCTCATTATAAAATAAAAATAATCTATTAACGTTTAAAAATAAGTTATAAGTTCTCTTGATTTAAAAAAAATTAAAAGAAAAAAATTAACAAAAATTTCATTTGTTTAAAAATATATTTAAAACTACTTTTTGCTTCTAAAAAGTTGGAACCACTTTTAATGCAATATATTTTTACTAATATTTTGTTTTCGATACGATAAATAAATTTCAAAAACACAAAACACATGTTGTGTTGATAAAACACAATATGTACATCGCCACACAAGTGTATTTACTCGTGTAAAAGAGCATATTTGTTATATATACCTGTATCAAATATTTCTCTCACAACACTCACATAAATAATTGAACGCTTTGCACACATAGGTTATTTCTTACACACAATAAATTGTGTATGATTCTAAAATCACACACAACACACTACTGGCCAGTCTGGTATGTGAATTCATGTGTCGTTTAATGGCACAAATGCAGATCTCTATTGCACACCTTAAAAACTTTTTTGGATCTCAAAAAACTTGCAAAAAAAAAAAAAGATAAATCTTACGATATGACAACACTGACTTCAGGTCTTTACGATTAGTTAGTTAGGAGCAATATACAAACAGTATAGTTTTTTCAAACTATAAAATTCAAATGAAAAAAAATAGTGGCTAAAACTTCTAAGCACTACCATCTATTGATAATCTTTTGAAACCCAGTAGCTTAAAGCAAGTAACAAAACTATTACTAGTGATCACACGATGTCGCTAGTCTTTAAAACTTGTAATAAGTTAAGGTACACATATGTGTACCCACGGTCTGAAGAGGTTAAAGTCCTCTTTTATGGTTTTTGTATATAACAATGCTTGATGTTCGTTGTTTTGATGTTTCTGTACGAAGAATTTTTCTTAAGGCTGTCATTTTGACGCCTTACGATAGGCAACTAAAATATTTATCTATGAAAATATTATGTACATATTAACTTAACCATTTTTTAAACTTATTAAATTTGCACGCAGATACTTATATGTATGTATGTATGAAAATATTTTAAACTTAATTTTCAAATTAATATATATATTTCTAGTTCCTACATGACTGAGCAGTTTTGGCAAAATTTGCTTTGCTATTAATATTTATGGCTTGGGGCATATAAAAAGTGCTTATTTTGAGGAAATGTTTTTAACGTTAACGTAGAGGTTTCTACTCTGTGATTTTCCTTTATTATATGTCTTATATGTTGTTGTTGTTATCGTATGATACATATTCATTAAACAAAGATTGTGCGTCATAGAGTTGTCAATTGTTTGCTTTAGAAAAAATGTTACTGTTTTCAAGTGCACAAATATTGTTGGTTTTCCATTTTTCAGTTTGTTGACAAAAAGTTAAACATGCCTGCCTTGCTGGGTGTCTGCCTGTGTAAATTATAGTGTCCCACCGAACGCTCTCTTTCAGACCGAACCCGAACCCAAACGACCGTACCTGTAACCAAAAACTATAATAATAAATAAGAACAATCTTGACTGTTGTCATTTGTTTATTTACTAAACTCCCGTCCATATTAAAAAACATTTGCTGCGAAACATTTGAGTTTGCTAGTGAAAAGGGAAAGACGTGATAGAAAAGTGTACTTTGTTTCGTGTACAAGCAGTTTTTGTGGGGTTGCTATTAAGAGTAAGAAGAAAAAAAGAGGCAAGGCATTCGATAGTCTCAAAATGCTACAAAATAAAAGTTTCATTGTATTGACACGAATGCAGTTTTAAAAGAGAATTGAAGAAAGTATTTGCAGAAAATGGTGCAAAATATGGAAGAGGACTAAAAATACTTCATACTTAGGCCCTAATCATGTAAAACGCAGCGCAAAACCAAAGAATAACATTGAAAGCAGAAGCAATGTAATAAATATTTTGTAATTTTGTTGTTGCTTTCAACAGAAATTCATGTACCGTTTTAAAATTTTTAGCGACACAAGCTATTAAGCGTTTGAAATTTTAAAACGCAATGTGACTTTATGTAGAAAGCAACAAAAAAAAAATATAAAATAATTATGACATTGCTTGTGTTTCCAATGTATTCTTTGGCGTTGCGCTGCGTTTAATATGATTAGGGCCTTAATCGGTTAACGACTGTGTCGTTTTTTGTAATGGATTAAGTAACAAACAACCTGTTTCTTTAATCATATGCAAAAAACGTCTTAGGCGCGATTTATTTGGTGATTTTTATGACATGCCTTTAAGACTTTTTTTTATTTTTTTACGAATTCGTTAGTGTTTTATTCTAATTTAATTTTACTGTAATTTCAGATTTTGCTATTATGTTTTATTTTCATTTGTTTTTTCGATTTTTTAAAACAAAAATTAAAAAAAAAACATGCCTCGAAAGTCATCATGTTAATTTAAAAAAAAAAATTAAAAAACGATATGCTTTAAAAATCACCGTATAAATGCCGTCTTAGTCGTTGAGCTTAAGCGTTTATAAAAAATAAAACTGGTTTATAAAAGCTTCTTAAACGTGCTTTCTATGGAAATTTGTTTTATAAACCCTTAATAAACCTGTTTTATTTTTTAAAGATAAGGCGGTTAGTCAAATTAATTCAAATTTTTACACAACAATATTCTCGTGCTGATCCAGAAAACACTTTTATAGTGTTAGTTAGACCTTAATTATCCGTAATGGACGGAACCGGAAGCATTCTGTATAATCTATTTTCCCGGATAATTAGGTAACAATTTTTAAAAGTTAGCAAAACAAACTTCCAATATACTTACATTTTTCAAAATTTAACAAAAAAAAATTATCAAAGTTTTTGTTGGGAGTCAAAAATTCATTAATATGATTTCGTTTTAATGTGCCAAATTCCCACATCCGTACCCTTGATAAACATACTGAAATTTATTGTTTAAGCTTTGATTTTCTTACAAGTAAAACTAGATGTGCTTATAATTCTCATTCGTTTTATAGTTTTATTTGTATAATATCTTTAGCTTTTCTAAAGTCTTTGGAAAAAGGTTTTCTGATAATCTGGCCTAAGCAACCAGTGAAATACGTATAGAACATTGATGTCCAGCCCATACCAAAATTGTGGAAATTTATTCACACAGACACTTCACACGCATTCTTAGGCCCTAATCATGTAAAACGCAACGCCAAAGAATTACATTGAAAGCACAAACAATGTCATATATATTTTGTAATTTTGTTTTGCTTTCTACAGAAATTCACATTGCTTTTCAAAATGTCAAACGCTGCATATCTTGTGGCGTTGAAATTTTAAAACGGTACATGAATTTCTGTAGAAGACAACAACAATATTACAAAATATTTATTACATTGTTTGTGCTTTCAATGTTGTTCTTTGGCGCTGCGTTTTACATGATTAGGGCCTTAAGTTCTTTTTCATTTATATAATATTAAATTATTTTTTTTAATTGTGCACTGTTAAAAACACTTTAAAACATTTCACTCTTCGAACAAAACACAAAGACTGAAAACTTGAAAAAATAATAAAAAATTTAGGAACCCGTCAAATAATGGGAAATCATTCTCAAAAACACTTACAAACTATAGCGAGAATAAAGCCTATAGTACACGGCATGTAAAAATACACATGCGCATGTGGTTCTGACGTAATTTTGACGTCAATGCAAAGCCACAATAAACATTGCGTGTTGTGTGATGACGTCAAAATTACGTCAGAACCACATGCGCATGTGTCTTTTTACATGCCGTGTACTATAGGCTTAAGTCGTTTGCAATTATATTTGTTGTCTTGTAGAAGGAAATCTCTAATGATTAGCTTATTCTACAACTCATTTACATTTTGCTCTGTTTTGGTCTGTTGGGAAAGCTGTTGACTGCAAACACTTATGTATTTAAAATGAAGATCACCGAACACCTTCTTTGTTTGTATGAAAAAATATTTTCTAAACACATGAGACGAAACAATTAATAAAAAACACAAAAAATATGTTATAATACTACAAAAAATTTAAAATATTATTATATCGGTTAATCGACTAAATTAACTGATTTAATCGTTAATCGAAAATAGCCAATTTCAGATTAGCCGATCAGTTAATCTGGTAGCAATTAATCGGTTTACCGATTGAATACCCTAGTATTTCTTAAGAGTACGAATTGGGAATTAAGCACATAAAAACGAAATCATATTAAGAAAAAATTTGTTCTTATTCCGGATAAAAGAGGTTGTCGTTACAAAAAAAATTTTAAACGATGCAAAAAATGTCTTTTTAATTCCCCGATAAATTGCCGGTTGATCGAATCATGGATTATCGAGGCCCCACTGTATATAATGCTAAGTCTTTTTTTAAGCTTTTACGTACGCCCTTTTTGATTTACATACTTGTACGATTTTCAATCTCTTTGGTTGTTTCCAAAACAATGAAATTATCATTAAGAAATTGTTTAATTTCCAAGTGAGAAAAAAATGTGTCATGCAGCCACCACATTAACAAAATTTTTTTTTTTTTACCAAAGTTCGATGTTTGGGATCACTAAAACGAACGTAAGATTTTGCCGAATTCCGACACCGAATCCAAAAATTCGATCGGACTCTAGTAAATGCCTATAAGAAATGTCTTAAAACTTTTAAGGTTTAGCAAACCAGACATATTTTTTTTTAAATTTTTTTTATCATTTTAATATACATACATATTTTGTGCTTGTCTACCTCAAACAATTAAAGTTCAGCAATTTTAAGCTACGGCCACACTTATTAAATGTTTGACCAAATAAGCATAACCTCTACTTCTGTTTATAGTTATTGAGATTTAACATGGTTTTAATATCACAAAATAAAATTAATTATACTGCTAGACATAAAAAAAACTAGTATGGAAGATGTGGCATTATAATCAAAATAAATATTGGAATTAAAGGAAGTGATATATTAGTTTGCCTGTTGGTCCCGTTTTTTCGTCAAATATTTGACAAGTGTGACCGTAGCTTAAGTTTAATTTTTTTGCTTCGTAATTGTTTGTTTTATTAACCAAATTAATTTTGCTGATGTTGTTGTTGTTTTTTTTCTGTCGCAATTAAATAAATATTTTATGTAAACAAATATTTAATTGTTTATTTAACAAATTGAAATATTTTGAAAAATACATTGGGGGGATGCACAAGGTGTGCTATCAAGTCATATCGTCATAATGTCCTAAATAATATTTTACAATTGTTTAAAAAAAAAATATTTTTTTATGTTGTTTGAAACACAACAATATTTTTTTTTTAAACAATTGTAAAATGTTATTTAGGACATTATGACGATATGACTTGATAGCACACCTTGTGAATCCCCCCATTGATTTCGAATGAGTGCTGACAAGAAGATGTCGTTGTTGTTTATTTCAAATGGTGAAAAAAGTCATTTATTTAAAATATTGTTTTTATTGATTTGTTGTCTTAATTATTATTTTATTGCTTTGTTTTTAATATTTTTAATATAAAAGAATAATTGATTAAAATTAATTTGTTTTTTCTTTTTTTAATTGCAGGTAAGTGGAAAAATTATGCTGATTTGCATGTGAAAAGTAAGAAAAGTACCGTCTAAGAATAAGATAAACTAATAAAAAAAGAAAACAAAACTACTGCTCTTAACGACACTATTAATGCAAAAGTAACAAAATAGTCCATTTTAAAATACAATTTGTACGTATTGAAATAATTTTATTGAAACATTTCTTCAAAGGACATTTTTTTCCTACAAAAAAAATTATTTAACAAAATAATTACTTTTGACAAAAAGTATCATTTTAAGATTAGAACTAAAAGTACCTTTTGACAGAAATAATAAGAAGAGTATTTACTCTAAGCAAAATGCGTTTTTGCCAAAATTAAATGTTATCAAAGTTATTCGTGGGAAAACATAATATTTCATTACGAAAATTTTGTTTGTTGTGCTTAATTCCCAATTTTTATTCTTGATAAATACACTGAAATTTATTGTTGGAGGGTAAGCTATTTCCATGCGCATTTTACTGCTTGTTTAGGCCAGACCATCAAGAAACATTTTCCCAAAAAATTTTAGAAAAACCAAAGATATTAGAAAATAAAATTGCAGAGTTAATGAGAATTACAAAAACTCTTATGCAACGATATCAAAGCTTAAGAGAATTACCAACAATAAACAGTGAGTTTATTTTTTCTTACATTCCCCACTAAAAATATTACTATTATTACTATTAAATATTTTAAAAAAGTACTTCTTAAATCCAAATTAGTACTTTTGTAATAAAAGATACATCATCGTTGCCACTTTCTAAATAAGTCTGAGTTTACACTATGAACATTTTATTTCAGAAAGTCTGAGTTTATTGGTGAGGGTGGAGAGACGAATATTATGCTCGCTTCCCCTCTCATCTATAAAAACAGACCTTCTGCAAGAAAACTTTCATAGTGTGAATCAAGACTGCATATTAAAAACTTGCACTATTTTAGAAGGTTTAAATAAGTTTTTAAGCCTGACATTTTTGTGATAAAACTTCTTTGAAAAAACGTAAAATTTTGAACAAATTGTATAATTTTAGACAATATTCTGCTGAAGAATCGTAACACTCGTTTTTTGTACAAAAACTAACTTTAAAAAGTTTTCCACTTTTTAAACAAAACAATCCTCTGGAACTAAAAGAACCCTTTTAATTAAAAAAAAGCCAAAAGTATAGCAAGTATTTTTTTGCACTTTAGTGAAAAAATGCTTCTTCACCTTTTATTTAGATAAAAGTAAGATTTCTTTTAAACAAAAAGTACTTCCGTAAACGAAAAAAATACAACATTTTTAAAATTTTGGACAAAAGAAGAGTTTTTAAAAATGAAAGATATTGTACAATTAAAAAAATAAAATTTTTAACCACAAGAAAAAAAAATTATTTTCAAACCCAAAGTTCCATTTTAACAAAAAGCACATTTTTACTGCCTGACCCACAATGCCTGAAAACAATGGAAAAAAAAGCGACCATAATATGCATGAGGTCGCTTAAGTCAACTTAAGCAACTGTGCGAATGCATAAAAAATATATGTGGCCAAATATATGTACTTAATGAAACTTTTCGTTAAGTTTCGAAAAATGTCTTTTGCTTAAGCGAAGTGCCAAACTGAATGCACATTCGGTCCGGAATCAGTTGTTTGTGCATTGTTAAAAGAAATAAAATAAATTGAAATGGATAAGAAAAATAAGACTATAGAAAAAGGGGAATTTTATGTATTTAATTTTGTATAAATGTTTTTATTAAGAAGTATGTACAACAATCACCAATTTGTTTCTTTTTAAAACGTTGCTGGCAAATTAAATAAAACATGAAATAAACAAATACAGGGCTGTAATTTTTGGTACTCTTTAATTTTAAGTACTCGCAAGAAAACAAAATATTGCACAAATATGCAACATCCCAGTAAAAAAAATTTGTGATTTTTGAAGCACTTAAGAGAAAAAGCGCATAATTGAGAGCTTCAATAAATGAGTTAATGATAATGAATAATACTTATATACAAAAATAGCTGCAATATTAGTGCTGACAACGAAGAAGGTTTTAAAGCGAAACAAAAATAAAAATATATAATGGTTAACGAAAATGCTTGAAAAAAGGCATTTATGCCAGTATAAGCAAAAAACTAATGAATATGTTTATAAAGTTTTCCCTTAAAAAGCACTTTAGGAGTGATTTGTTTGCATGTCTTATTAGGTTAAACGAAGCGCTTATTGTAAGCGTAAAATAGTTTCCAAACCGGGAACACCCCATACAAAAATCAGGCATCCCATTATCAGGTTTGAAGCGATTTGAGGTATGAATTCATACTTAAAACCTGCTATTTTTGGAGCACATTTTTTACTGGGATGGATCTTAAGTTTTTTTTTAATTTGCTTTTGCATTTGACAGACTTTTCGTTAATGTTTGACAATACCTTAATTTAAATTATGCATGTAATGGTTGGGTATTAATTCTTATGTGATACTGTAAAGTAGTGAGCCGCAGGGTTGCCGTTGAAAATTTCGGGAAAGTGTTATAAAAAGTGTATTTAAGGAAAAAAAGGGTAAAAACAGGGTATTTTAAAGTAAAAATAAAATAATATTTATTTTAATTAAATAAGAGTAATTATACATAATTGAATTATAAATCAAGGTTAAAAATTAAAAAAAAAGTCACAGGTACATTCCAATATTAGTCATACTATCGAGAAAAAACCAGCCCAGACATATTTACTATATATAAAAGGCGATTTCAACTACAGACTCAAAGTGTCAAACATTCCTAAAAAAACACTAACAAATTAAAATGAGTTGGCCTCGAGCTGGCAACATCAGATGGCGGTTCCACACCAGCTGTAGTTGAATTCACCTTGGCCGAAACACATACATAAATCAGAACAAACGCACAGTTGATCATCAGTTCAATTTACACAATAGTCAAACTGTATATAAAAAAATAGGTATGACTGGAATATGACAGTTGCATAAAATTCAGTTGTTCTAATAATAATAATAACGCATGCAATTTTTACGTGTGGTCACAAAACAAATGAGAACTTTTTTGGGAAATATTGAATCTTTTACTCATTTTCAAATAGTGGCATAAATATTGTTAAAATTATACAAAGGGATAAATTAAAAAAAGGGTCATAAAAATTGTCATTGGCACGAAAAAGGACAAAAGGTACGTTATTGATCGCTTGGCCGTTAAGAAATATTATGCAACCACAAATGTTGTCACTTGCGATGTGGTTGTCGACAGAGGCATTTTGTTGGAATAATTATCGAAATTTTTTCTTTACACACCAACACTAAATATTTTTCTTGTTATGTTTTCTTAAAACAACGCCACTAATAAAATTATATAGTTTTATAAAATATGTTTTACAAAATTCTACTCTATATTTAGCTTATTTTTTACTGCCTTGTTTTATTAACTGCATTGTTTGAAGCACAGAGTAGTGTTTTTTCTTGGTTTAATTTAAATATATTTCCGGTTTTTATTTTCGCACTTGCGTTTCACTTGTGGAATAGTGGATGTAGCAATATTGTCATTTGACAATGAATAAATGGATTACGTTAGAAAAGTAATAGGGTCCATACACAACACCATCATGATTGTGCAATCAAGTGATTGTGCAATTAAGCTTGAAGCATACAATACACCAGCATGCTGGTACAATTCTTAATTTTTGCCATGCCATTTGTAGCAAATTATCTTCCGCTGTTGCTTTTCGTTTTTTGCATGGTGGTTCCTTTATTGTTTCATCGCCAGACTCGATCTTTTTTTTTACAAAATACCATTTTATTGTAGCATTGCTTTTTTATTTACGATTGCAGTATTCCGTACTTTTAACTTTCGAGAAATCGAGAAATTCTCCCCAAAATATTTTTTCTTTAGCATTCATATTTAAAATACTTTGTTAAAAAAGTTCTATTTTTTATGTTTATGCCTTGACGATTTACCTTTGCAATTTAAAATTGTCTATTTTTTTGATGTTTATGCACTGACGATTTAACTTTTATGAGCTAAATTTACAACACATGACTCAGTCATGCTGGTACAATCATAAAAATATCAAACTATTTTTGATTTAGCACCAGCAGCTGGTACAATCACATCACAAGCTCATACACGGTCAATCGGCTGGTACAATCATTTGATTGCACATGCATACTGTAGTCGTGTATGGGGCCTATAAGTAGTCCTGACGAAGGTCAAGACGATAGTTAGTCGGCTGTTTAAGATAACGATAATGACTGACTGACATCGCTGTCCAGGTTGTTAATGTGTTATTTGCAAAGCAAAACATCATATTTTAAAAGTTTTTGTTCAAATTCCAAATTTTTTCTCTTAGCGCTTTTTTCCTTTTTTAATTCATAATTTTTTACCCGTCTTAACAATGCACTTGACGCTTTACGTAATATGTAAAATGGCAACACTGGTTTACATGAACTTTGTGTGCTTTATTGCTGATATAAAAGCTTTCGGTGAAAACTTTTGCCTTAAATTGAATAAAGCTTTTTATACAGATAGCTTATTATTATAAAGCTTTATTATAACAGAAATCCTATAGCACTTCAAGAGCTTTATTAACATTATGTTAACTCTACCAGAGTAAGTTCTGTACGTTAACACCAACATTTCGTTATTTCTTCGTTATCATATTTTAGTCTGCTTTATCTAAAAATAAAATAAAAATAAAAAGGAAATAGTCCCACTTTTGTAACTATTCTATTAATTTTCTCCCTCATTTGTATTCCTAACAAATTATTGAAGTTTTTGCTGCCATTCCGCTGACATTGAGAGATTTGCTGGATAATGAAAAACTTATTGCCATCATTAATCTTTAAGGACATTGTGACAAATATATACTTTTAAGGTTTTAGAAGGCTGAAAGTCTCTGAAGGCGCATTTAACAAAAATTTGTTGAATGTCCTGTTAAGAAAAAGACATTATTTTTTAACACTTAATTTAAGAGCCAACCAATTTTGAATTAATGGTACTTGGGAAAAGCTAATTTTTTTTCGTCGTGTTGGCAAAATTCGTGTGGATAACTTTTTGTTTACATTAAATTTGTTACAAGAAAAAGTTTAATTTTGTTAAAATTAAACACTTTTTGGTGAATTACATACGTGCTGCATGCTGTTGCAATTAAGCTTAATTTGTTTTAAAACTTTTTTCAATTGAAGCCACTTTTTTGCTGGAATTTTTTTGTTTCTAACAGTCACAACAGCAGGAAACTTTGCACTATAATAGTTTTTGTTCAATTATTTTTTTTTTTTACAGTGATTACGAGTTCTTTTTCGCAATGAAGTCTCTGGGTAAATGAGGGCGTAGGAAGAGAAGGAGTAGAATTAAACTAAAGCTGTGCAAAGTTGTTTATTAGCAACGAATGTTTTTATAAAGGCTTCATAGAATTTTACGAATTAAGGATATTTTTCGTATTTAATGCTTAACAGTTTAATAAGCTTTTTAGTAAATCCTTTCTAATTTCCTAATAAAGTTACTAAAACTTGTTATTCTTTTGCAAAGGCAAGCTTTTGTTGCCAAGTGGGCCTAAAATGATAAATAATGAAATTCACTTATTGATTTAAGGACTAGACTAGATTCTAGAGGCCTGCACAATTTTATTTAAACACACATTCAAATCATAGACAAAATTTCTAGCTCTGTACTAAAGTGTCGCAGTCGCAAGCAAATAAGCTGGAGGTCCACATGACGCGCTTGATACTTACTGAACATGCTTTCACTACGCATGCGATGCTGGCGAAAGTAAGAAGTACTCTAGGGGAAAGGGAACTAATTACATATTTGTCATGTGCCAGTTCTAAGTTGGTAGGGACAGGTTCTAGTTAAAACACTTTATATGAATGGGACTTATCACTTTTACATGTTAATGTCCTAGGAAATGGTTAATTGGCACCTCTTTGGGACTTTGTAACAGGTCACTAAAAAAACCTTATTTGAAACATTTAATTTCGGTTAAAATAATACCTATCGCAGATATTGTCCCGAGTGAACCATGAAAGTCCTTCATATAAAGTAATAGAACCAGATAGAATCAGCGACTTCTAGCACAAAATTAAGTCACATGTTTAGTTTTGTGTCAATTACCGTTCCTCTGAAGTAACTACACCAGTTAAATAATATGTCTTGTCTTCGTCTATCACAATTCGTTATTCTTTTTAAAATATTGTGTTCATTTGTCACGGGATAAGTGCTTTAAAAACAAAGGGCATAAATTTCACGCAGGGCAAGCCTACATCATGCATTCTATACGTCTATGCATTTTAGGGATTTGCTGGCTAACTTGGCCATAAAATTTTACACTGACTTTATTACTTTTAACAGTTGCATAAGCTCAAGGAACGCGTGCTGTCGACATCCATCCAAGATGTTTTTTCTATCTATTGTCTTGTAAAATTTTCTAGCTTTGTATCGTAGGTAGAGAATTGTAGATAAACAATAAATTTCATTGCTCTCTAAAAACTCAAATCTGCCATTCAGAGCTAATGCCACGTAAATCGCCAATTTTTTGGGACTCTAAACTATTCTGCATCTCAGTGTATTCATTTATCGTATTTTCAAATAAAATGTTCGATACCAGTTAACTAGCGAAATAGTGTCGGAAAATATAGCAGTGACTTTGCTTATGGATTTTGTGGTCTCTTTGAAGTAACCCAAAATTTGTAGGGAAATTATTCATTCAAAGCAAATTTCGATCTACCAAGGTAAAATACCATTTGGTTTAAAGATTGAAAATACCACTTGGTTTAAAGACGGCAAACCCCTCTGAAGAGATTGTGTGGTTACAATCGAAACTAGTCAGGGCAACCTGTCCGTGAAAGCCTGGGTTCAATTCCCAGCTCAGTCAAGAATAAAAAATTATCAATAAATTTAAATTTATTGCATGTTGTAAAATTTCTTTCTTCATAAAAATAATTTAATAAAAATTAACTTCATTGAACTTAAGCCTGATTAAAATATCGAAATTTGGAGAAGAAATAAATTTTATTTTCACAAGTCATTTAAAATTAGCAGAAAATTCTTAAAACGTTCAATTACATACAAGAATTTTCAATGGAAGAACGTTTTACCATTATGATGCAAAGAAAAACGGCTGATGCTGCAGGTCCACTCCAAGCATTCAATGCGCTTATGCATCAGTCCAAAAAGTGGCAGTGTAAAATTGTGTTCGAAAGCATGAATCTTTATTTTAAAGTTTTCTACCATACTGCATTAACAGAATATAAAAGTTTTGCCTCGTTCAATTTTAGTATATGAAAAGGTAAGCAAAAATTAAAAAAAATGTTAAGTTTGTATTTGAAAATCTGAATTTGTAGTGCTATGAAGAAAAAACCATCGAACAAAATGGCAATGTTGCTTTAAGAAACATTTAGGAAATTTAATAAGCTTTCTAATGCATGTAATGATGTTCAAATCCATTAAGAACTGCTTGAGTTTGAGGCAAATTACTAAATCAAGATTTTTTTAATTTTTTGGAAAAAAGGCATTTTGTCTAAAAAAAAATTAAAAAACGATTTGAGAGACCACTTCCCGTTCATCAATATTTAAGTGTTATACACCAAAATTCTTGGTTTTTATAGTAGATAAAGAAAATCGATGTTCATGAAGGAATTTCGAAAAAAGTATAAAAACTGAGACGGTCTAGTGTCCATGTCCTGTAACTAGAGTTTTTTTATTCCCGCACTTTTTGGATTCCCGGGATCCCGGGATTCCCGGCCAACATTTTGTATATATTTATTTACTTATTTCCCCAATGAAACTAATATTTTTTATTGGTTATTATGCTTAAAAGAATTAAAGTAGGTATCTATTATATAACAAAAACCTAAAAAATGTAAGATTAAAATTATTTTAAGACACTTAAGAGGTTATATTGATGCCAATAGAATAATAGAAATCAATATACGTATATACATTGTCAAATTCAGAGCTCATTTGCGTAATTATTAGTCTTACTTTATACAAAAACTCAACATTAGGAAGTAGGAGTTCTGAAACAATTTTACCGTTTACCAAATTTAATAACATATTTTTTACAATTGTATAACCCCTAATCAGCAGTGGTTTATGAAGGTATGTATACTAAGTTTCATTCAATGTGATATTTTTTTAATATTCATCAAAGATCCCATAAAGTATTTTTATTATTAGTCCTTTATTAATTCTAAGCCGATTTTGTCATTTGGGTGTCAACTTGTTTCTAGATCTTCTAGGCTGTTCGGGATTGATTTACAGCAGAATCTCTTCAGTAGGAAAAGAGTTATGCACCAAATGTGGAACTACCTTCCTAAAAACTCAACTAAAACTAAAATAAATTTGTGGCGAAATGCACACAAATTTTTACTTTCTACTTGTATAAGATTAGAAATCACTTGAAATGCCGCATATGAAACACAATCTAGGAAAACTATTTACTACGCCCTTAACCGCAAAGCTTTATAATAATGTTGTAAAATTTACACTTCAATTTGCTAGGACAAGAAATAAAATTTCGTGATGAAAGGTCTTTAATCTATCATAGGCCCAATATAAAGCCCATTCTCAAAAATTAGTTTAAAAGCCTTAAACTAGAAAAATTAAATATTGTGGTGAAATTAAGTTGGATAAAACAAATAAAGACACAAGTCTGATATAAATTTACTAAAGTTTTAAAAAAAGATTTTCTTCAAAATTTCCCGGGAATCCCGCAATAAATTCCCGGGAAAGCGGGAATTGAAAACAACTGAAAATCCCGGGAATTCCCGGGATTTCTCGTCCAAACAAACTCTGCCTGTAACTCCCGCCACGAGAAACTTTTCGATTGAAATGTGTGAAATGAAACAAAAATGTCATAAATTGAAACAAACAGTTGTTTTTCTCACTTAACTGCGTCTGTAACATTTTTGGCGAGTAATTGCTATCACGTTAGGAAATTACTCGGCAATTTACTGAAAAAGTATGTCTCTAAAAGTTTTGTGAGAATGTTCCCGCTTTGAACTGTCAAATAAACTCCAAACATGTTAACACTAAAAAATATATTAGAAATGCAATATGAATTGAATAATAACACGAAAGAGGTAAGTATTTTGTTCTTGTAAGATTTTTTTCATTGTTTAATAATTTTGTTTGTAAGCACTTTACAAAGAAACAACAACAAAGTGTAAGAGCTTTCAAATCTGTTTACTTTCATATACAATATATACATACTTGAACAAATTAATTTTGGCATAAAAAAATTCTAATAAGATAGAAGAGAGAATGAAAGGAACAGCAATATCATTCGACATTTCATTCAAAAAACGCTATTACCCACACAAACAGTGAAATATCATAAATTTGTAGATGTAACAAAATACAAGAAGAACGACTTAGAATGTACCTGTTACTTGACAAATTTGGTCACAACTGTGATTCGTGATTTTTCAGTAACAGTGATTAAATCACAGGTACAGAAATATCGCTCATCTCTAGTTCCAATACTCCAATACAATATATCTTATTTTGTTTTTTTTAACTTTTCTTTAAAATATACGTGTATATTTTTAATGTTTTTTAATATTTCTTCTTTTTTACACTCACTGGGAACTGATAGCGCGAAAAATTGTTTACGGGAGTTTCACGATAGCATTTTTTCCTTCGAGGGGAATAAAAATTTCATGTGAACAAAAGTGCCACTTGTTTTTCACGATAGGGGTGATTAAAAAATAAAGAATTTAAAGAATAAAAGCAAGCATCATGCTTGAACAAATTATACATTTTATTAATTATAATAAAAAAGATCGAATAAGTTAAAAACTTAAAAAAAGAAACGAAACAATTCCCACATTCTATTTGCAAAAATATATAATTATTACCCAAATATTTTGCAATCTATACCACCGTGCTACCCTTGTCCTTAACATTTTCTTTTCACATTTTGCTATTGTTGTTTCGGTTTCCTTTTTTTTTTTTTTTTTTTTTTTTTGCACAAATTCATTCAATGTGCATTTAACTGCATAATTTTTGTATGAAATATTTATGACATTATTCTCCCCATTTTTCCATTTTTGAAGCAATTTAAAAATTTTTCTTTTCAAAAACAAAACAAAAAAAAAAATCGCACCCTCTAAAAAATGCAACAAGATTCTATCACTTTTGTTTTAATGCATTTCCTTAAGCAAATAGTCAGCTTCATTTTTTGGAAACATGATAAAAATGTTTAAAAGATACACGGGGTTACAAAAAAAAAAAAAAAAAAAAATTAACACTAGACAAAAATAAAAATTGGATAAAAATTAATCCCAAGGCGAAACCACAAACTTGAAGGTTTTTTTGTGTGATTTTTTTCTTTTCATGGACGCAAAAATTAAAAATTACATAAAATAAAATGGAGGTCAATTTACGCTACCAAAAAAACGCTCTAATGAATAAAAACATTCCTGACAAAGTTATTTATTGAAAATAGTGTTTTGTATAAAAAAGAAAAGGAAAAAACTTGTTTACTGATTTAGTTTTTTACCTTAACAATAATTCAGAATTTTTTTTGTAAATAAAAGTGTCTAGACTTTCTAGCAAATCCTGTTTATATATAAAATCTTATCCTTAAGTTATAATATTTTTTTTTTGTATACTTCGCTTAAATTAAAATTCCTTACAAGAAAAATGTATAAGCTTTTTATTTTAAGCAAAAAGAAAATGTACTTAAATAACACCACTTTATCGGGTGTTTTTTTTTAGAGGGAAAGAAATAGAAATTGGCAATACTGCGTTCTGTGAAAGCTCATTTGACAGTTTTTGTTTATTATGAGGTTGTTTTTGTTTGGCAATTCATCACGAAGAGTCTCCCGCCAGAGCAACGTTGGCTTTACACATAAAAAAAAATTCACCAAAATTGTTCACCAATTAAAGCATTAATCAAATATAATTTCAGTTTTAATGAAAAATTTATTCAAGTGAATTAAACGTTTAATCAAGAGAGAATTAAACGTTTAATCAAGAGAGAATTAAACGTTTAATCAACTGAATTAATCGTTTAATTGATACGAGTGCTATTAATTTATCTATTGGTGCATATTTAATAAATTTTTTAATTAACAGCACAAATTTTTTAATTGAAATCAATTTTTATTTTTTTCTGTGTAGGAGCTTGTGGAATCATTAGTCCATTTGTCTCTCCAAAAAAAAGAGGGAGAATCAGAACGTTATAGTCAACGCCAGAGTAGGGACATGTTGGGTTCACACTATGAAAGTTTTCTTTCAGAAAATCTGAGTTTATTGGTGAAAGGGGAGGAGAATATGTTATCTTTCTCCTCCCTCTCACCAATAATGTCACACTTTCTGAAAGAAAAAAAATGTTGATGAACAAATTTAAAGTAACGGTCCTGTCCATTGGCCACCAAGATCATGTGGTTTAGACCCTTTGGATTATTGTATTTGGTGTTATGTAAAATCACTCATCTACGTCGATAAACCAGAGACAGTTAAACACCTGGGGAGCAACATTTTACGAGTTATTGGGAAATTCGCTGCGAAAAGTGTGTAAGAATTGGGCTGGCCGTTAGCGCCAAGAATGATAGAAATAAAGATAAAGCCATTTCAAAAACAAACTTAAAATCTTCTATGCATGTCGGGCAAATGACGTGATGCGATGTGCATTCCTATTAGCTAATAACTTGAAGCTGGTAAACTAAATATAGTAGTGTTTTTAATTACGGAGTTGCCAGCACTGATTAAAATCATATTTAAACAATCATGACATCTAATTACTATCAACTTATTCCAGTTAAATTGATAATAACAATATTTTTCTTTTTTTTTAATTTAAAGTTCTGTCGCGGTGGCACTCGTTCGGTAGGCTAGTTAGTAGTTAGCTAATATATTAGTGCATGGGTTGCAAGTCCGGTTCCAGCCAGATGCTCTAGTCTGATTCACTACAACAAGCTGAAGGTCTCAAGTTACAATTTCTCAGTTTATTTACTTAGAACATAATTTGTAATTGTATTGGTTACTCTTAATAAATAAATAAATAAAGTTATGTAACTATAAAAAATACACCCTGTATTATAAAAAAAACCATCAAGTCAAGGATAAGGTTAAGAAAAAAACCATATGGATTGATATTCAAGTAACAAAACTGCAAACCAAACTAATAAATAAATTCTTAAGAATAAAAAACGACAATTTACACACTTTTGAAGGACATGGATATAAGAAGGACATTGAACATGCTCCCATTGAGGGAGTTTCTTTGAAAACAACCAGTTCAGCGCCGATAGAAAGATAAAACACAATTTAAAAAAAAAACTTTCAGAAAGAGTAAAATAACAAGAATCAAGCGAAAACAAAACACGACCATTTGTATACCCTACACCGAAGGTAAAAGGTATAAGTTTTTCATATCATTTGTAATTTCTACAATATGGATCTTAGAACCTTTAAAGTATATATATTCTGGGTCCTTAGGAGGAGAGACGTTGATTTAACGATGTCCGCCTGTCTGTTCAAATGGGTTTTTCGAAGACCCTAGATATGATGGGGACTTGTTTGGTATATATTTATATTGCATATGCTCAGTTAAATTGCTATTGAAATTCAGCCTTATCGGCCCATATATGGCTGAGGTATGAGTAAAAACCCTAGTCTGCCTCTAATTTTACCGATATATACCTTGTTGTTGATGTTTTCTGTATCTCTGGAGAACGGCAAGGCCCAAAGTTACCAAATTAGGTAGAAGCATCTTGGTTATCAATATACAAAATCCGACAAAATGTGGGCGGGAGTGTAGAAGTGGGCGTGCCACAAAATAGATTTATTTATATCTAAAGAACGTTAAGAGGAAAATTATCAAAATTTGGTATATTGATTACATAGCTGAGTAATCAATATACAGCCTCTCTAAAAATATGGGCGAAATTGGAGAAGTGGTCGTGGCACCTCCTGTAAAAATACATCATATATTTCTGTATCTCTGGAGAACGGCAAGGGCCAAAGATTCCTTTTAAGGTAAAAGCATCTTGGTTATCAGTAAACAGTATCCGACAAAATGTGGGTGGAATTAGAGAAGTGGGCGTGGCACAAAATAGATTTAATTATATATAAAAAAAGATATTTATATACAATTTTCTGTTATATAAATTTCGGTTTCATGGTAAAGGGTATATTAGATTCGGCATAGCCGTATAGGTCTCTTACTTGTTACATAAAAAATTGGCCTGTCTTTCGTAAGTCCTAAAACAAAAGGTATCACATTCTTTTGGAAAAACAATTCCCAAGTTATTGGAATTGAAAACTCATATGAGTATGATGTGTAATATATTTCAATTTTATTAAAGAAAATTCGTTTAGGGAGTGCGTCTTATAAAAATGTAACACATTTTTTTTTATTTTAAGAATATAAATAAATAACGCCCATATTCATAAAAAATATTTTTGATTAATACAAGGTTTATTAAACAAATTTTCATAGAAAATTCGTTTCATAAAACTAAAATATTTTTTATGAATATGGGGGTAAGCCTTTAAATTTAATAAGTCGATTACGGATGACAACTGAACAAAAGTTTATTTGCCAGCAGCGAAATTAGCTTATGTTAAAATATACAAAATGTTTCTTTTTTATTTTATATTTTAACATGAGCGGCGGCATTGTCTGAATTTGCTGCTGGCAACTCAACATCAGTTCAGTTGTCCTCCGTAATCGACCCATAAATTTCTTAATTGGACATTTATTGAAAAAAAAAAAAAAAATAATAATAAATAAAAAATGGCTGGAAATGTTTTGAAAATCTAGCTTCATGTTCATTACTTTTGTCTTGAAGAACAGGGTGGCGAAGAATGAGCTCTATTTTTCAATTTTTTTTTTTAATTCATACAATAATTATAAATTTTTATTTATAATATATTTAACGCCATAACCATAGAAACATATTTACTTTTGATTTCTATGATTATGTTTACGGCTATTGCACGTCTAATTGGACCTTAATGCGTTCACTGTATATGTCCTTTACACAAGCCATTAAGGCAGTTTGTGCAGTGTCTTCATCTTGTTGATACCTAACAAAAGTTTTCAACATTGCCCGATATTCATCAACGTTGAATGTACATAAAAAAAAATATGGGACAATTATTCTTTCCGGCCTAACACCGCACGAAACAGTACACTAAAGTGATTGTAGTTGGCGCTGGTTCATTGCTCTTGGATTCTCAGCTGCCCAAATCCTCTCGTTTTACTTGTTGACAGAGCCCTTTACTTGAAAATGAGCTTCAACCTGCTGCACGCTGTGTGAACATAATGGATTGCTGGTTTGAAAAATAAAATTAAGTGCTTTAAGTACGTTGTCCAATTTTACAGTTTCTTAGTTTAGATTTCACAACTCTTCTTTAGAAAATTCTAAAAAAGCCAAAGAAAAAATAATAATTTAAAATCTTATAAAGAATTTAAATAAGATAGCTCATTCTGCGTCACCCTGTAGAAAACATTACAATTCAAGTATGATAGTAAGTCGGTCCAGCCCGACCATAAAATACCCTACTATGTTTAAAAACAAATTTTCAAGAGCTTCCTCTATTTGGAACCCATGGACAAACATGGACCCGCCAAAACAAAATTATGTTATGAGATTAAGATTTATGTTCTTTGCGCCGAATATTATTTAGATGTCTTTATGAGATTTCTTCGCCTTACTTATATTGGACATATCGCACTTGTTGAACAATACTGTATTAACTGAAAATTTAAAAATTTTCAGAAGAATTAAATTAAATATTATTCCGTCGACCTTTTTTTTTATTCAAAAATAAAAAGTTTTTTCGAGCTCGAGGCCAATTATTTGTAAAAAATATTTATTATTTATTTACTAATCTTTTCCAATATTTCGATAGCACTAGTGCAATATTGAATGTGGAGAAGGTCATACGTCTTTTACGAATATATTTGTAACTCATTCCTTGATAATGATATCCAATGGATATCGAAATATTGGAGAAGATTAGTAAATAAATAATAAATATTTTTTACAAATAATTGGCCTCGAGCTCGAAAAAACTTTTTATTAATTTTCAGAAGAAGCAAAACAATTTCTTATTTTACATTAACGGCATATGAAAAAGAATTTTTAAACGAACCGCTTCAGTACCAAAAAGTAGACAAAATACCTCGATATTTCTTCAGCGGTAAGATATGAATATAATGTGTGGATTTTGTTCAAAAAGTGAAAAATAAAAATTTCGAGTTAATACACTATTGTTGGACAAATGCGCTATGCATAATTTTGGACATTGTCGAGAAAAAAATTTTGCTAAACTCAAATAAAGATAAAAAAGTTTTAGTTAGAATATAGATATATTTATAAAATACGCTTAGAAGAAAGAAAAACGCAAATTAAAAAAAGCTTATGGACACACATTTTATATACACAGTCCAACAGTGATAAAAACAAACGGA
Organism: Pollenia amentaria; assembly: GCA_943735925.1. NCBI lineage: Eukaryota > Metazoa > Arthropoda > Insecta > Diptera > Polleniidae > Pollenia > Pollenia amentaria. Next base: position 199,660,226 of record OX031009.1, on the reverse strand, counting down.
GTGTACGGCATCGATTCGATTGGTTTACCAACCGGTAGTAAAACCCTATGCTCAGTTTGGCAATTTTGGTGACCAATATTTTTTATGGGCGTCCAAAAATTCTGAAAATCGGTGGTGGCTTAAAAACATTTTTTTTAGTTTTTGGCAGGCAGCTAATTCAGATTTCCTGATACCGCTTAACCGTATATGGCAAAAATTTAGCTTCGAGTCCTCTGAAACCTTTTTTGTGCACTTTTGTTTGTTTAAAGATTGATGTTTGACTATTGGATGCCAGCCGTCGTCAATGGCGGTGAGTGTTAAACGGCAAAGACTTCTAAAGAGATAGTGTGGTTACTATCGAAACATGTCAAATGAACCTGTCCGTTGGTTCAATCCCAGCTTCAGTTAAGAATGAAAAATTATCAATAAATTTTAATTCATTCCATGTTGTAAATTCCTTTCTTCATTAAAAATAATTTAATGGAACTTAAATTTGATGGACTTTGGTGGAATGGGATTAAAGAATTTGTTTAATTTTTTTTTAATAACATACAGGGACTCCTAATTTTTCACTAGCAATATTCAGCAAATTTGTAGTTTCGGTAAAGCTGAATAACTTTTGTGAACATATCAATGCTGATCTGAAATCTGAACGTGTCTAGGCATTCTAAATAGCTCATGAATAGCGCGTTTTTGGACTATTTTTGTTAAAATAGCATGATAAGCTGCACACTTCTCTGTTGTGTTGTAATATTTGCTCGCTACATTTTAAATATTTTTATGACTTCATCCGAAAAATCATTGCAGATTACGGCGCTTTTTGTTTTTCTTAAGTGCTTTCATTTAAAAAGTTTCTATTAGGCATGAAAAAAGCTCTCCCACAATATCAGCTTCATATTTTAATTCCACTCGACGCTCAATCACTTTCATCAGTTTTCCATATGAATTGCATGTGAAAAAAAAATTCGTATTTGGCAAATAAAAGTCCTTAAAAATTTTTTTTTACAATTTTGATGGGCAAATTCTTCTAGAAAATTTAATTCTCCATGAAAAAGCTCTTAAATAATCATGGAGCTATTCACAGTAAGTCTGTGCAAGGTGGATGGTACCCAAAAAAAAAAATTAAAATGTATTTCAACTAAAAAATTTGTGATATTAAAATTAAAAATTAATTCAATTTACACCAGTAAACAAATTAATAGTATCAATTTAAGATTTAAATCACTTGATTAAACGTTTAAATCACTTGATTAAACTTTTAATTAAAACTGATTTTATTTTTTATTAATGCTTTAATTGGTGAACAATTTTGGAGAATTTTTTCTGTGTAATTAGATAGCGAACGAACTCGCGAGGCAGGGTTTAAACCTTGACTTAGAGGGACGGGTGGTAGAACCCTCTTATGTCACTACTATGTGGTGATCCGGGATAGATTTCGCGATATCGTTAACCGGTCCTGAATGGATAGAAGGGATTGCAGGGTGTCTAGGGAGTTATGGCCATGATTGAATACAAATACAATTAAGGTTCTAATTGGCTTGGATAGGAGTGGTCTCAGTGCACTTATAGCATTTTGTCAGTAAATTGGACAATACCATACCGGATTCTGCAGATTATGATGAATCTGAGAAGCTAGAAACGATTGAACATGTACTGTGGCACTGTCCAAGGATACAGTGGAGAAGGAGAAGAAATTGCTGGGAGATAAGTTTCACGACGAGCTGTGGAGTATCGCTGGATGTAGTTCAGTCGATCTACTACTGGTTTTTGTCATTGAAATAGGCCGTTTTTATGATAAGGGGACTGTAGGGAGAATATCGTGCTCTACTGTTTATCTTAACTCTAACTATCAATTCTTTGAATTCTTTGAATAACTAAAGCCGTCAGTATGAAAAAACAATTAGGGATGGAATTTTTTTTGACTCGATTTTCCACAAATTGTCACATCGACACAACATTCTTAGAAAATACTAAATTAATGTCGAAGTAATGTAGTCGTCGACTTGATGTAATAACAACTCAAAATTTACGTCGACATCGATAACAACTTATATAACAGGGTTGGATATTTTACACGACTTTAATAAATTAAATTAAATTATAAAAACAATTTCCCTTAATCATTTTCTATTATGGTTTTTACTAAGAAGATTCCTACATAATTGAAAAAATTCAATTAAAAATATCCAAAAACAAAAATATATGCCATAAAAAAGGTTTTTTATTTGCCATGTGATCCAAGTTTTCACAGGAATCCTTGAAAAAATCCAATACATACGTGTGTTACAATTGTGGGAACATTTCATTCAAAACTTAAATTCACTTTAAAAACTATTTGCTCGTACCGAGATGGATTTTTCTTTCAATACTTTCCCACAGTTTCCTAACCAGCTTCCCAGTTTCCATGACAAGCAAACTCACCTTCTATTTCCTTCTTTCTCTAATCTAGTTAGAGTATATAAAAACCGGAAATTTAAAGTTGCTGATGTGTTAAATTTGTCTGTATAAGTGTGTATGTGTGCATGTTTATATAGCCAAAGATAAGACTGCTTATGTAAACTAACATGAACCTCCTTTAGCCATATTAACAACATGCTTACACCTCTACAAAAGGAAAAAGTTTAAAGTTTCAAAAAGATGTAAAACTTTTAAGGATAAGAGAAAAAAAACTTATATTCACACTTTTTACACCCACAAGAGCACATGTATTTCAAATTTGGAAGGTGAAAAAAAAAACATATTTAACGATGAAAAAAAGTGATGATAAAAAAAATACTGATGAAATTTATTGAAGTAAGAATAACTGCTAAATTAAAGGTACCCTAAAAGATCAGTTTTAAATAAGATATTTATTAAACGAAATTTAAAAAAGGCACAAATTAAGACACTCAACAAATTGCATTTTTTTTTTTACTATCAAAGTGGTTTTTGGAATACATAATTTTTCATTTTCATTTTTATTTTTGATTAAAATACTGAAAGTCATAGTTGGAGAATAAGCTGTTTCTATGCTCATTTCACTGGTTGCTTAGGCCAGATGATCAGGAAACGTTTTCCAAACAAATTTTAGAAAATCCAAAGATATCAGTAAATAAGACTACAGGGAATGAGAATTACACACACTCAAAAAAGTCTTATTTGCAACGATATCAAAGCTAAAACAAATACCAATAATAAAACAGTGAGTTAATTTTTTAATGTTACAAATGTAATTGCAAATTATATTCTAACCTAATTTACCGGGCAAAGTTCGGACTTTCTCTGGCCAGAATCGAACCAGTCATCCCCGCACTGATAGACTAGCTCACTATCGACTAGCCTACCGGTGCACCTTAACATTATTTTTGTACTTATTTTGTATGTACTTGCTCCCCGGGGTTATGTAGGGATACATCTTGGAGATATTTCAACGCTTGGTGTTACATTATCCGCGAATACAGGTACATCCAATGTTAGGGGATTATCCGAGTAGACACGTTTTTTGACGAAGCCCCACAAAAGAAGTCTAACGGCATCAAATCGCATGATCTTGGTGGCCAATTGCGGTCGCCAAAACGAGAAATTACACGTTCTGGAAACTCTCCATGTAATTAAGCCAAAATATGTCGTTTTGTATGGCTCGTTGCACTGTCTTGTTAAAGCCACATGTCGTCCAGTTCAAAATCTTCACTAGCAGGCTAAAAAAAAAGTCGGTTACCTGACGGCCATAGCGCTCTGCATTGATGTTAACAATTTACAGCAAAAAATTAAGAATTAATTTCAATTAAAAAATTGGTGACACATATTAATTAAAAAGTTAATTATCAGCCACGTCACAGAGTACAATTCCGTTCGGAATTGAAGAAAACATATTTGTTTATTGATAGAAAGTATATTTTGATGGTTTTTTGGTCTTTGACATACAGAAAACTCCCATACCGTTCATGAAAACAAAAATGGTTTCATTCCGCAAAGTTTTTTCGTAATTTTCTGAAGCACCAAAATACGGAATGAATTCCGTTTCCGAACGGAATTGTACTCTGTGACATGGCTGTATATTTGCACCAGTAAACAAATTAATAGTATTATATTTGTTCATATAAAGAAGATTTTCTGCAGTAATGTTTTTGATATAAGTAACCGTTTAATTCACTTGATTAAGTTTTTAATTAAAGCTAATTTTATCTTTAATTAATGGTTAAATTATAAAAATATCGGCGAAAATTTTTTCTAGACCATAATGCGCACCAAACTGCCTCTTTTCCGGATGTAATGGATTTCGCTCAATCACTTCTGTGTTCTCCGTGCCTCATATGCGGAAATTTTGCTTTTTGAAGTAACCGCCCAGGTGAAATGAGTTTCATCGCTGAAGAAAATTTTGTTCGAAAATTCTAAATCCATATCAGCATATCTACGGCGTTGTGAATGGTCAGCCGGCTTTAATTGTTAAGAGAGTTGGACTAAATATTGAGGTGCAAATCCAAATGCTTTATACACCATAATTAGCCGTAAGATAGGCCCAATGGCTGAGGACGCCGTGAAATCGACAAATAAGAATAACCGCCACACTTTCACTAGCAGAACCGATATTTTCGGCACACATTGCACAGGCCTGACTAGTCCCTTAACATTTCTGTATAATTTTGCCAATTCCTTACACAATAGGTCGATTGTGACCACTTTAAACACCCTTAATGCTTGAAAAGTGGTCACGTTTGGACCACCATTTTTTTTAGTAACTTTTTACTATTTTTACGCGTTTTTCGATTCTTTAACCCTTTCAGGGTCAAAAATAATTTTTGGCGAGATAAAAATCTGAAAATTTGTATTTAAGGTAATGTGATGGCGCTGAAGCCGGAAAAAAATAATAGTTTTTGCCTCATGCAGCTCCCCTGGTTTTTAGGGAATGCCGAATATATTCAAAATTGACCTTCAAATGTCCACAAAAGAACCTACAATTTATTTTTGCAATATTTTTTTTTTTCAAGAAAATACTTATTTACGCATGTATCAATACTTAATTTTTTTTTTTTTAATTCGCCTGGTCCCCGAAATTATTATTTGTTTTCTTCCTAAATCTAAGCTTTTTACAAAGTTTCTGACTTGGGTACGACAATGCACTCAATAATAAGAAAAGAAAGTCAATGTCTACTATAATAACAATTTAAAATATCAAAAGTGTCCCTCTTTCATTTTATACAGTAAAAGTGCGTAGAAAGAGAGTACAATGAAATGTCGAATGTATTCGACAAAAACACTGAAAGGGTTAAGGATCCATATTCGTAAATGGCAAACCATTCACTAAAAAAATAAACTTCATGTTGCAAATATTTAACAGCTGGCAGCCTTGCTAGACTGTCGGTTTTAAAACCACTAAATGGATAACCATGTATTATAAACAACTTTTTTAAGAAAATTGTTAAAAACAAAATATTTTTTTTATATAGTTTTTATATAAAAAAGTATAAACATTTTAATAGATAAATGCCCTAAACAAAGTTTTGCTTAATATTCATAACAAATCAGTAAATTTTCGCACAGCAAAATTACAAAATAATTCAAACGACTTTTCCTCTTGTTGTAGGAGACTAAAAAATAAAGAAGAAAGAAATCCTTAAAAAAACAAAAACTTAAACATTTTTTTAACAAATACAAAAAACGTTGTTTCCTTAACTTTGATAAACCTCTTGAGGTTTCAAATACTGTTTTTGTGTTCTTCTTTGTTTTCTTATTTGTTCTTCTAACAACATTTTGCGTCATATTTGCAAAAGTTTAGCCAAACAATTGCAACAACAAACAAAAAAAAAAAAAAGCGACTACACCAATTCAAACATGCACTTGATTACGTGAAACATGACTAAAGAAAAAAAAAAATTAAACCAGGCACCACCTTAACATGCAACCAGAAAACGTGTGCATGTGTGTGAGTGCTTGTGTGCATCAACTAGTTTTGTAACTAAACTCAGAGTGATAAAGCTTTAAGGATGGAGGAGGAAAATGAACAAACAAGAGAGGAAAAAACAAACGAAATGAATAAAAAATGGGCAACCATGAACATAAATGTAACGCATATTTAGCGCGTTATTTGAACGTCATCTACAAACAATTCCCTTACTTCCGTTTCCCTTAACTTTTATAAACAATTTTGTGTTTTATTTCGCCTCCTTGTTTTTTTGCTTAAATATCTCATTGTTGTAATGAAAAGGACAACGCCTTGAAATTAGAAACACAAACAAAGATTCATATAAAGAATCCTTAATAAAGAACAAAAATCAACCACAACAACAAAAATATCAAGAGACAATATAAAACAAAAGAAAGAATGAAAATTCCTAAATGTAAACAAGTCTCCTTTGTCCCCCATCCCACGTTTGTTAATCATCCTGCTGACCAAATTTTGTACTTAAAGACAATCATTACGTGCTCTAGTCACAGTGTGTGTGGATTAAGTGTAGTGAGAGGGGTCGAAAAATTTGCCACAATTTTATTGTAGTTTTCCAAAAACTGCTCTAAAGGACATTATGTTGAGGTTGTGCTCGTGTAATAATAACAAGGACCCTGTCAACCAAACCAAAATAAACGGAAAAAAGCACATGAAGCTGCCTGCTCCAATGATTATAGGGAAAGTTTGCGAGTTCATTTTGGCAATAATGGGGTGATAATTAAAACAATCTTGATGTAACGTTTTTATGCTAAGCGGAAAAGTTTTTTGTGTTGTGTGATAGTGATAAAAGGGAGGGAATAAAGGTTAAAGATAATAACAATGGAATTTAGCTTGTAAGAAAATTTTAGGGTGCAATTCCTTGATAAAGGGACAAGAGAATTTTAGGTATTTCTTAAAACATTTTTTTTTAAAAATAGACTTGAACTATTTCTATAATCTGGAGCATGGGCTGCCAGCTTGGGAAACCCTTAAATTATATTTGTTTACAAAAGGTATGATCAAATATTCTTCAGCATAATCGTATTCACATGAATCGAAAGAAAATCAGCCCGATCACGAATAAAAATTTCGCGGGAAATTTTGCTTTTCCCCATTCCTCCAATTTCAAACAAATATTCCGCATGAAAATTCTGGTATCTAAAACCCCCAGTCGAGCACAATTTATCGAAATTTTTTATTTTGGTATCATTTAATGCCAAACTGTCATTAAATTGAGTCATTGGGATTGACTTAAGTCAAAGAGGCAGAATATTAATATTTACTTATTCGTTACACATGTTTCTTTCACTTTTGTTGTATTCCGCCCTTTGTTGACAGAAGAACTCTCAATTATAAGACACCAGCAGCATGCCCGATATGGGTTTCGTAATCATTCTACTTCGAAAATTTGATGTATTTTACGAAATAATTAAAAAAATAGAATATGAGAATTTTTGCTTGTTATTTTACTTTTTAAACATGAAAATATTAATAAACCAAATGTGGTACACTGATGACAGTTTGTCATCACGCTGATGACATGATTCATTATGCCGTCGCACTGATGAAAGTTTGTCTGTACTGATGTTAAAATACATTAGCGTTATTACGGCTGTTCTATCATTGTACACAAAATGTGGCATTAAATTTACGTCACTGTAGTCAACGTTTAGATGACTTATGAAATATGACAAAATTTTATGATGACGTTCTTCATTGGATTGACGGCACTTTTTGCCTCATTGATGCCATTTGTAATAACATTGACGCCACAATTCTAATATTACTACATCATTAATATGAAGATGCATTTTTCTATGAGTGTATATAATGGAAATTTTCGATTAAAGAAAAAGTTAGTTTTGATGAAAAGTTGCAGAAATTAAATACTTTTAGAAAAAACTGGTTTTATTATTGCCCTGGAATGAGTGCCCCAATAGGATTGTTTGGTAGTGAACAGTCTATGAGTACGAGCGTTGTGGGTTGTATTACCGCCAGAGACTCTGGTCTGTTGCACTACAACGTGCTCTTAATTTAGTTAGAATTTAATTTGTAATTGTATTTGAACTCTTTATAAGTATATAAATAAAAATATTGCCCCAGCAACTTTAAGAATTTTGTGGTAATTTATTGCTTTTGAACCCACTGTACAGGCAATTAACCAAATTATATATAATAGCACATTTGAAAGAGGTACATTTTTATATATTTATACGGATTGAGTTAATTGCTGTTGACTTAGTAGTGATTTATATTCTTTACTTGGATCCAGTCTGCAACCATATGAATGAAGTCTTGTTTGCTACCCATCACACTATTCTTCGTAAAAAAAAATTGTCTTCACCATACATTTTTATACTTGAGGGTTTACTGCGATAAGGAAGAAGAAGAAAGCAGAGTATGCTGGCAATACTCGTATGAATTTGTTAGCAGGTTTTTCATCGTCTTTATCTTGTATTTCACCTCGCTAACGAATTTTAAAGGTATTTCTTTTTTTTTATTGTGTGATTATTATAATTTTTCCTGGATGTTTTTTTTTATGATTTTTATTTTTTTGTAGGCAACAAATTACACTAACTTGTTTAATGATGCTAATAAAACATGTATGAGGAAGGTAAAACTGACTTCCCATTCTAGTAGACTATGAGTGAATGGTGCAGGCAAAATGCTCGTTCGTACGTACACGTGTGTGATAAAATGATAATGTGCTAAAACTGTTTTTGATGTTGTTGAGAATATTTGCATTTATGACTTATTCTAAGAGGTGATTAAAGGTAATGTTTTGTAATGATTAACATTAAGACTTCCTTTCTTGATCTTCATTAACACCTCACATTTTCAAGGATTTTTTTCTTATGTAAAATTTGTTGTTGTTTTTAAAGTCAATTTTTTTTTGAAGATTTTTTTATAATTTGCTTATTATAAAAAAAAAGTGTGGGCTGATTTTTAGCTGCGACTGGCTTCGTTTTTCCGTTCATAAAATTGATTCAAAAATTTAATTTTAGTCAAGATTTTTTTTAGTTTTTTTTTTTTTTAATTTTAAATACATCCCAATTATGAATACAAATTCCCATTTTTACAATTGAATTTAAATTGGAAAATTGGGAGAACGAAAAAAACTTCCAAGGAATTGTTATTCATAATTTGTGTTAATAAAAGTTTTGATTTTATAAGAAAATTTTAGGCTCTAATCAACAAATTGTGAGTATTTTTTATATTCTTGGAAATATAAAAAAGAACGTTTTTTTTTAAGTATAACAAGTTTGAAACCACTGTCATATTATACCCTTCACCACAGTATTAATAGACAACCGTTTAAGAGTGTACCTACACATGAGTTATAATGGAGCCGCCGAAAGAAAATTAGGTTTTAAAATTAATCTTCGTATCAGAGTTCTTTGTTCCGAATATATTCTTGAAATGAGCACGTCCACAGAAGTTTCACGTTACGCCCCCAAGCAATTAATCTTTTATTAATACCCTTTCACTAAATTTCGCCTTACACCAAAATACAAAAATATTAAGTACCATATATATATGTCTTTGGGAAACAATTTAAAATGCTTGGTGCCGTAGCGTGACAAAAAGTAGACTTTCCTGTGGAAATACCCATATCAACATGTTTATAAAATTTGTTTGTGCTTAAGAGATGTCAAAGAGAGGTTAATATAGGACCTATGGTCAGTTCTCGACATACCAGCACAAAATTTTGCCAGGACAGCTAAGTGATTATCCCTATTTTCAAAAGACTATCATTTGGATAATCAAAACACGCATGCAAAGTTTCGTCAAGTCAAGTTATCTGCAAAATTGCAATCTTTACTTTGCGCACAAGGTTTTGCATGGACTGCCAGCCGGACGGATGGACCTGGCCAGTTCGATTCAGAAAGTAATCGGATTACTAGAACGTCTAGAACGAATATTTTTTTTGTGTGGTACACTTAACCGATTTGAACCCATATTTTCAAAAATATGGGTTTGAATGCGTTAAGTGTTAACATATGGGTTGGAAAATGCCAATTTGAAAAAGTACCTGCAATTAAAAAACTTGAAAAAAACCTCACATATTTTAGAAAAGAAATAACTTACTTGTAGGGATTTTTTCCTACTTCTGGCAACACTTTATGAACTTGACAATTTTCTTGAAGAATAATGAAATGAATGCGACAGACATAAATCTACACAGACAAAAATATCTCACAAAAATTTTTCACAACACAGTTTGTTAAAAAATAAAATTTTAGGTCAACAAACTTTTTATTTGTTTCAATGAAATGTATCAAAACATATTTAATAATAAAATAAATAAATATTTCTTCATATTCAAAAAAAAAAATTTTTGAATTAATGTAAAGACAGTATTTTTACAACTTTTGTTCATTTTTTAATAGCTTTGATATCGTTGCGAATAAGACTTCAGTGTTTGTAATTCTCATTCGCTTTATAGTTTTATTTATATAATATCTGTTTATAACGGCTTTGAAAAAGGTTTCCTGATGATGAAATTTTAGTGTATTTATCAAAGAATAGGAATTGGGAATTTAGTACATCAAATTTAATGAATAAATAAATAAAGATTCGGTAAACATTATGGTTGATTTATTTAACGTTTCCAACAATTTATTTTAACAAATCGTGTAAACCTTTTGTTAAAAATAATTATTTTAGGCTAAAATTTTTTCTATTGACTCAATAACTAAAAATTCAATACTTTTTTTTTATCAAATTCATCGCAGAAAATTCAAAAATTTTTTTTAACCAAATATGCAATTTTCGTATTAAAATATGAAAATTAGTGTTTTCTGTGTACCAAGCTAGTTCTCTATAAGCTAGTTCTCCTATAAGCTAGTTCTCCTATAAGGACACTGCAGGAGACGAGAAAATTCCTTTAATATATAGACACTTTAGTACAGAAAAACGTCCCATAACGGAAACCTCCCATAACCGAACATATTTAGTTGAAGATGAACATCTTCATCAGTTTTTTAATACAAAATGTATACCAATAACCGGACCCTCTCAGAACCGAACGCGGATCCAAGTTTTTTCACTTGCAATATATCTCTAATAGAACAGAAGGGTTGAAATACACCATCAAAAGATTTATTTCATTACTAGTTATCCTTTTTGCAACTTGAATTCATATCTGTGTTGACGCCAATTAAATTGGTGATCCGGTTAACACAAAGGTATGTACATATCGTCACCTAAAGTGCAACAGGGCGTAACAAAAAAAAATTCGAAATAAAGTTTTTGATTGATTTTGTTTCGTTTTATTTAACTACGTGTTCACAAATTCCATTTAGATCTAGGGATGGGCAATAAATATCGATATATCAAAATATCGATATTTAAAAAAAATATAATCGATATATATCGCCGATATTAAAAATAACCATATATCGATACATCGATAGTTATCTACGACTATCGAATTCGATATTTTTAAGATTTCTTTATAATAAAATTCAACATTTTAACCGTTGCTCAACTGCTTACAATACTGCTGTTTTTTAAGAATTGCATCATATGTTTTTTAACTTATATTAAGACAATAACGGCGCTTTTCCATTGTACATTTTCATAGATTACATAGTTCATTTTTGTTTCGGTTTTCTAAGAGATGACAATAAACAAATAAGCGCGGAAAAAATGTTCTGCTAAGGATTGCTAGAACTATGCAAAGCATCGCCTTAATGGCATATTAGCAGCAGTAGACTCATGAAAGTTGGAATGTTAATAATAAAAAAATATTTTGTTTTTTTTTATTTGAACATGTTCTTATATATTACAAATAAAACATTGCATAGAGTACTTGTATAGTATGTGTCACAAGTTTCGTTTACCGGCAGTATATAATCCGGCATTATATAATACCAATTAATTTTTTTTTTTTAGATTTCATATGGCGAATAAAAAAAATTTTTTTGTATTCTTTCCTTTTTTTTTTTGATTTTTTTTAATGTAGAATTAAATACCGCTCCCTCGATTTCAAACGAAAACTTCGTTCGCATAAGTTAAGCGAATGAAAGTTTCGTTCGAAATCGAGGGACAGGCAGTAAATTTGGAATAAAAAGAAACAATAAAAAGTTAGAATGGAATTACATGTAATATGTTTGTACCTGTGTAAATATGTATTGAAATTTGGTAATAATATTAGCTTAATACTTTCGATACATCGATATATCGATATTTTTAATTAATAAATATCGATACTCTTAAAAAATATCGATACGATATATATCGATATATTTTTAAAATTTGCCCATGCCTATTTAGATCCGTGGCGACAAAAAATCAAGATGGCAACTTTATTAAAGAAATTCAAACGCCTGGTACACCCTGTTTTTATTGATTTTGTAAGGTTTTTTTGCTTCTCTTGTAAAAAATTTTTGTTGTTACGCCCTTTTGCATTTTAGGTGACGATATGTATATTAGAGTACAATACAAAAATTATTATATTAATTGTGCAAATATTAGATTAAAAAAACATTTTCCAAATGAGTCTCATGCTTGAAAAGTGTTAGCTATCTGTTTTTTATGCCCAACATAAATTGTTCAGTTCGTCTTCATTACTGATCTAATTATGTTAAACATCATTGAAATTTACAGATTTTTTCATGCTGAAAAAGTTTTGGGTAATTTTGGCCCCAATTGCATTTAAGGGCTAATCTAAATTTTTATACTGCCATGTCTTCGTATGACTTTAGGGTATATTTTTCTTCAGTTTCATAGAAATCGGCAAAAAAAATATACCATATTTCGTTATCCTTTCTTTAGAAATTCCAAATATGTCACAATTTTTCATTTGCCCTCCATGATTTTAGGGTTAATGTTTTCCGATTTCAGTTAAGCATTTAGAGTGTATTTAAAATTATCTGCCCTATGATATTCTAAATTAGTTTTACTTAAAATTTATAACTGTAAGGAATTTGGGGTCACTCGTCAAAATATGGCCAAAAAATTAGTTTTTCCCGAAAATCGCCTAATTTAAATCGCTGGTACGCAAAAACTATTAGAGGTATTGACATATTTTTTTCATATGTTTATTCCTTATTATACTCTCAATAAATGCCAATGTGGTGATCAAAAAATTCTGAAAATTTTTTTTAACAAAATTTTTAAAAATTTATAAATGAAACATTTTTTATTTTTCTAATTTATTCTATGAGCTAAATTTCAGTTATGTATTTTATAAAGCCTTTGCAATAGAACAAATTCGAAAAATAAAAAATGTTGAATATAATAAAGTAGCTTATAAAAAGAAATAATTCCCAGATTTTATTTATAAATGGAGTTTGGAAACTGCCGTTAAAAAAATTATTATTTTTTGGCTATACATGCGAATACCGTTAACGGTATCGTACGAAGACAAAAACTTGTGTACAAGTAAATACGGTTATATTTTAAGTTAAAATTAACTCTTAAGGCCTTATTAGTTGTTACTTTCCGTTGCCGTTCCGTTTCGTTCCTTTCTGTAGCAAATTTTTTGTTATTACTTTTTCTGTGAAAGGAATCAGGTGCTTTTAAAAAGAAAAGCATTGCAATTGTAAAAATTTCGAAAAAAATAAAAAAATTATATTTTGTGTCAAAAATACGCAAATGTTTAAAAAATCGTTAATAAGACCTATTTTTTAGCTACAAGCAAAAAATTACAGTTTTTTCATATCACAACAAACTAATACATACACACTTTGGCCGTAACTTAACGTTGAATTCTATTTTCAACAGATTTGTCCGCAACAGAACAGAACGAAAAAGGAAAGACTAACCACACATACAGACTTTCAATTGAACAGAAACAAAGCAGCTGATTCGTAACAGAACAGAACGTTAAAACTAATTCTGCCTTTATTCAAATATATCTCAAAATATGTTAATTTTGTTCCTACATTTCTTGTTCGAGTGGCTTGAGAAGCGATAATGGCCTGGGGAAATTTTAATAATTTTAAAATTTTTTAACATTTTCATATGTCATAGGAACGATAATTACGTACACATTTCGATTCTTTTACATTTGATTTCAAAATTAATTATTTAATGGCAAAATTTTTTACAAAAACTGAAAAAATGTATTTTTATTTATAATTAAATTATTTGTTCCACTTGTAAATGCACCTTTAAATTGAAGCGTTGTTGCGGCGCCAGTTAATGTTATCCTATTATCGCAATATTAACCACAAAGTATATCCAGAATACATATAACAACTCTAGGGATATGGTGGGGCTTAGCCTTGACATTATTTCATACATACAGTCTTGGAACCCTCATGTATTAAGGATGACAAAGGATTTGCTGTTTATTTGGAGAGAATTTGCTTGCTGAGTTTGGGTTGTCTGTTTTAGAACCACAAAATGGCTTTTTGAAGACTGGATTCTCATTAGCAAGTTATAGTCTTTAGGATTTCGATTGCGAGTATGATATCCCACTTGCAACGTATGCAAACTTAAAAGAACTGTTCGATCAATCAAATGACTTTGAAGACTTTAGAAAGTAGATGCAAGAGTCTACACTGAAGATGACTATTGTTTATTATTAAATTTCAGCGCAGTGGTGGAGATGGAGTCTAAGGAAACATGTAGATATATCTGATTCCATAAATTATTATGATGAAGCATTAAAACAAGTCTACGTTTGAAGAATTTTGCTAGAGACGACTTTGTGGCATTTTAACACTTCAAAAAAACATTGAAAGTCATTTTAAAATTCATCAGCTCAAATTGAACCGATCCAAGTTAAAGTCTACTTAAAATCATTGATTTAATGAAAATTATCGTTATAAAATGGAAAACTTAAAATATATAAGCAAAAATACCGCGATGGTGAATGCCCCGTAATGGGACTGTATACAAAACTTGTATTTTTGTTTTTTTTTCTTTCGTATTTGAATAACAAATTTTCACATGCGGCTGTTATCCATTTAAAAACTACTTCATCAATATCCTTAAAATGACATGCTTGAGACTTTTTGTGTTTAGTGGTCTTAATTTCTTGTCTTCGACATTATAAGAATATCTGCCTTGTTTTTTCTTTAATATATGCTCATAAGAATCCCAAACTGCTTAACTATAGTTCGTTTTTTTTATTACTCCTTCTTTAACTTTATTAAATGCTAATAACTTGTGTTCAGGAGAAATGCTATTTCGTTGCGACATTTTCGTTTAATGAAGACAGATGACTGCTTGCTGTCAAAATTCTTATTGATGGGACTTTTTTGTTTTTGTTCGTAAAATCATCTTTTGGGAATCCTCTTATTTAATTTTACTTTCTTTTTTGTACACATTGTTGTTGGTGTGCGTAATGGAAATTTTATTATAAATAACTTATCATATAGAGACATAAATCCGTATGAGACAAATTTATATTAAAAACAAATTTCTTTATATTAAAGAAAAACAAAAACACTGAAATTGGAAAGAAAAAGCTGTTTTTTAAAGTCCATGTTTAATACACAGAAAAAAAGCTATAATCAAAAATAAAATCAGTTTTCATTAAAAATTTAATAAAGTGAATTATAAGTTTAATCAAGTGAATTAAACGTTTAATCAAGTGAATTAAACGTTTAATTGATACTAGTAATTTGTTTGTTGGTGCAAATTTAGTAAATTTTTAAATTAATATCACAAATTTTTAAATTGAAATCAATTTTTATTTTTTTCCGTGTACGGAGATATTCGTTGTACCGAAGTTAACGGAAAAAATTGTCAGCAATTTTTTTTTTTCGTTTAACGATTAATCGAAAATAAACTTAGTTTTTATTATAAATTTTATCAAGTGAATTAAACGTTGACTTATAGCAACAACATTACTGTAGAAAATGTTGTTAATAGCAAAAAATATTTAATTGTTGATATTAATTTGTTTACTGGTGCAAATTTAATTAATTTTTTCATTAATGTCACAAATGTTTTAATTGAAATCAATTTTTATTTTTTTCTGTTTTCGCGATAAAGAAGTTCGGCTGCCCGGACATTTTTTTTTTTTTTTTTTTTTTTTTGTTTTTTTTTAGAAAAAGTTTGTCGTACATTCGTGTCAATTAGTTGACATGGAAAAGCAGAAACACATTTTACATTTCTTGGTTGATTATCGTGGTAGTTCACTTTGCGCAAACAGTCAAGTAGAGTCAAAAGGACAAACCTAAAAAGTCAAACCTTTGTCAGATGAATTGTCATTTACATCGTACTTTAACGTACTTAAAACAATCCTAAATAGGATAACATTCGAAAACCAGTCCCGAAATTTCTTAAATTAAATATAAAATTCTTAAACTAAGTAAAAAAAAAGATTGGACTTTTCGTTGGTAGTGCCACTCTGAGAGTAAAATTACAAAGTGAGCGTTTTAATCTCATATAACTTTTTTGTCTCATCTCACAGCATTGCGTTCCATATGCGTGCATATGCATGTGTTTGTCAACGTTTTTTGTAGAAACTACAACAACACCACGCAAGTAGGTAAGAAAATGATTTGCTGGTTTTGTGTTAAAACAACAACAACAGAACGAAGGAAAAACATACATTATTTTCATTTTTTTAAAAGTAAAATAAAAGGCAAAAGTTCCCATCTATTTTATATTTTTATTATTTTATAATTGAAATTCTGTAAACAAAGAAGGCAATACAACCATAGCTGTCAGATAAAATGTGTCAAAAATCGGCAAACTTTACAAAATAAATCGTCAAAATCGTCAAATAGACTTATTTAAATCGTCATCGTAAAATAACGCAAATAGTGTTTTGTTTTCTACCAAAAAAAGGTGACATTTTATTTAAGAAATGCAATTTGGTGCTTGTTTCTTAAAAATGTTTTGCTCTCTTAGTAGGTAGCATGTTTTGATCTAAAAAAGTAAAGTAAATCAATAATAATAATATTTTCCTTCTGTCTCTTGGTCTCTGGGGGTAAGCGTTTGAGGTTGGAATCAATCAAATTTCATTTATCAACTACGAATTTGGGATTAAATCAATTTTATAATACTTGAATCAGACTCATTTTTTGAGATTGATTCAATCTAAGTTTTACCTGAATCAATCTAATTTTCGGATTATCTGAAGTAAGAATGCGGCATAAAATATGGATAATTTAAGTATTTTGTGCTTGAATAATCCGTACTTGAATCAATATTTCTGTACTTGATTCAAGAAAATCCGTACTTACCGTTCTATTGATACCGCTTCGGATTGATTTAAGTACAGATGGATTGATTTTTCTTTTGAGTGTATTAATACCTGAACAGGATTATTGCATGATTAGATTTATCACTTTTTCAAAATTACTTGTAGTTAAGGATTTAATTCCACAAAGTTATTTGCTTTTTTGCCTATTTTTTCACTTTTCTCTCGCAATATTTATTTTCGACGCGTCACTTTAAAAGCCCCGTATCAAATTTGACATTATTTTTTTTTCCCCCAAATGATATAGAATTTTTTGCACTTTAAAGTTCTTTTAGTTTTCGAGGTACTTCAACTTTTTTTATTTTCTAATTAATCCGTGAAAATATTTGGCAGCGCCGCTGCCTGATCTTAAACGTCTATAGATTTATCGAGCCTTCGGTGTACTGCGTTACCAACCTGTGTCATGAACATTATTACACATTTTAATTTCATCGACTACTTTTAGGCATAACAAAAAAACTTAATTTAAAGTCAACTTCACTCACTGTTTTTCTTTTTATCAGCCCAAACGCCGCATAATTCATTCTAATTATGAATAAATTTACTTTGTTCAATTAGTGAAAATTAAACATTTTGCTTGCACTTTAATTCCTTTAGTCAAAGAAATTTATATTTCATTAAATTTTAATTACTAAAGCGTATTCAAAATGTTAACAAAAATATAGCGCACATCTTGTATTTCATATTTTATTAACAAATTTCATTGGAATTTTTTTGTTGGAAAATATTTTGTTTTTTTTTCACTACCTTTTTGTAAAGAATTTTCGCTAACGAAATATGATTGCAAGTTGGTAACTGGCAGCACGTTTTTTCTACTACTTTTATTACAACTTCTAGTACTTTTACAACTATAAATTTTCTTTCTTCTTCACTCTATTAAAGAAGGAAAACATAATAGAGTTCATCAAAAAACAAAAAAAAAAAAAAAAAGTCTTTTGTGTTTGTTGAAGATTTGGTATTGAGGTTATTTTATTTCATATTTCATTGCATTTAATTTTTTATTTCTTTATAGTTCTTTTGCAAAAGTACACACAACAGTCACAGCAAAATTTAAAAGCAAAATGTATTTTTTATACAAACCTTTTCTTCTTTTTGGCTTTAAAATTGAATAGAGAACCCATAAATTTGATTTTCGGTTTTCTTATTTTTCTTTTTTTTAATCGATATTTTATGCAAATTTGCATATAAAAATGACATTGAAAATTACTTCTATTCCTTTGTGCGCAAAATACTCGTGTGTTATTATGAAATACCGCCCAGCAGGAAATCCCAAAAAGAGAACTTTTCTGTAATTTAACGATTGTAGTGTTTGCAGGCGAAAAATTCAAGTTTTTTGAGGAAGACTTAAAGCGAAAAATTAAAAATATTTGAAACCGACTCACTTCGATTAAATTTGATAATATTCTTATATCAATGAATTTTGTCAACATTAATACATTTTGGTGATCTCGATCAAATCTGCAAATCTTGAAAAAAAAATTTTTTTGATGAATTTTAATTTTGATTAATTTTGGCAATTTCGATTGAAAATGACACACTTCAATTAAATTTGCTAATTTTATTAATTTAATTAAAATCATTCAATGAAGTTTGTCAACTTTGATAAATGTTAGTTATCTCTATCAAATCTGCAAATCTTGATGATTTTTTTTACATTTCTCCGAAGGTTGTTGATTTTAATGAATTTTGGCAATTCCGATAAAAACTTACTTATTTTAATTAAATTTCAAATTTGCAAATTATGATAAAATTGTTTAATTTCCTATTCCTTTTCTCGACGAATTTCCGTTAACAATAATTAGTATTGTGGTTATTTTATTAAACTGTTAATGGTTTTTAGTCTATTTTAATCAGTCACGTGCTAAGGCACGAGCTTTATGTTTACATTTGTCCTTCAAGTTGTGCTGAAAAATTTCAACAAGACAAAAACATGAAAAACAAAAAATGTACTTTGGATTTCAAGAAGAATTTTTGACAAAAAGTACGAGAAACAGAAGTAAGGAAGAACGTGTAAATCATTAAAATGGATAATTATTCATTCAAAGGCAAATTTCGATCTACCAAGGTAAAATACCATTTGGTTTAAAGGCTGATGTTTGACGTCATCCGTCTTCAATGGCGGTGAGTGTTAAACGGCAAACCCCTCTGAAGCGATTGTGTGGTTACAATCGAAACTAGTCAGAGCAACCTGTCCGTGAAAACCTGGGTTCAATTCCCAGCTCAGTCAAGAATAGAAAATTATAGGTAAATTTTAATTCCTTTCTTCATGCAAATAATTTACAGAAAATTAAATTCAGTGAACTTGAGACTGACTAAAATATCGAAATTTGGATTAAAAACCATTAACAGTTCAATAAAATAACCACAATACTAATTATAATTAATTTTAATTTTCGATAAAAATTTATATGTTAAAATGGTTAAATTTCATTGTTTATTATGATTTCCTATTTTTATTTTTGATGAACATTTTCGATGAAAAATGTATATATTTGATGAAAATTTATATTTTCGATGAATTTTTAATGAATAACACTATGCTACAAAACAAGATATTTGCGAAAAGCCTATTTTTGACAAATGAATTCTATATTCGTGTTCAGCAGCCCCAATTTAGCTTAGGAAACATCTAATTTTTAAGGTTTTGGAAAAATGTTTAAAAAATTGTGAACCAGTGTAATTGACTCTTTTGATAAAAAAAATAAAGGTTTAAGAAGTATTACGTTTTTTAAAAAAAAATTTAGATATTTGCTGAAAAAAAAAAATTAATGAAAATACTGGAGGCTTATTCTGAATTGCGATGCGACACATAAATGCGAACAATTGCTATTCTGTATTGCCATATTCGCAAAGTTTTTTTTTAATCGCATTTCAAATGCGAAAAGGTGGCAAGTCGGTATTTTACATTGCGAAAACAAATGTCATTCGCAAAATTTATTCGACAACAAAAAAGCATTCGCAAAGTACAAACATGTAAGTGAAAGATAATATTATATTTATTTATTCATTATATATTTTTTATTTAATTCAGGGAAGCAAGCAATAAGACCATCAAACGGCGTCAATTTGAAATAATGATAGAATTTATGAATAAGCACAGCCAGATGGCAAGAGGCCATTTGGAAACACTAAATGCACGTGCCACAGAATCCATTTTTATTATTTTTTTTCTTACAGAATGTCCTTAATTAATTTTATAAACAATTTTCACAGCCAAACACAAACAATTTATTTATTTTTAATTTGACGTTTATTGACACTGACGTTTATTTGAGCAGCGTTGCCACTATTTGAAATAAATTGCGAATGCGATTGCGAAAGTCTAACAGAATACCAATTTTCTTTCGCATCGCATTGATTTTCGCATCGCAATTCAGAATAAGCCTCCTGATTTTCATAAAACAATTTAGATTTTGGACAAAAAATTTAACTTTCGAAAGAATTATTTAGACCCCTTACAGACTTGGCAACTTAGTTGCGAAAGTCATTTGCAGAGTACAACAAAGTCTGTACTCAATCTTCCCCCTTAACCCTACCCTACATCTTTAAACCATGAGTAGTGCAAGAGACAAGTAACTTGCCGAGTCTGAAAGGGGTCTTATTTTGGTTTAAAATTTCTTTACAAAATTGGTTCGATGAAAGTTTTTTTTATTTTGAAAAATTTAAGTTTTTAAAAAAAACTTTTGATAAAAATTCAAATTTTTTTCAGAAAATTTAAGAATTTGGATACAAAATTTCTTTTTGGATAAATGTAAAAAAATTAATGAAAATTGAGATTTTTGCGAGAAACGAAAAAGGAATGTGAAGTTTTGACGTCTTCACACAATACACATTGGTCATTGTGGGTTTGTAATGACATCAAAATTACGTCAAAACCACTTGCGCCTGTGATTTTTTACATTCCGTGTACTATAGGCTTAAGAGTTTGTTCATTAATAATAAGAACTTTCAAATAAGATGGAAGGCAAAATTTTTATTAAACGGCAAAAAACATATTTGTTTCTAATTTTTTTAATAATCAAGTTGCGGTAACACTTAGCAAATATATGACGTTCCAAACGTAACCACTATTTTTATCATAACGTTTACTGGATCAAAAAGCATTTAAGTCTTTATTTATTACAAATTACTACAATTTGTTTTTAGAAATAATTTTAAGTCAATCCATAATAACTTTAAAAAAAGTCTAGGGCGGATGAAATTAGTGGTCACGCTTTTTTCGAATTTTTCGTAAAATATTTGATACCTTAAGGTTACGAACACACTGTTACTTTCACCCTTAACCAATAAAAAAAAATTTCCTTGCCTGTTATTATATAAGTATAACCTTAGAAATGCATTATAAATGTATCGTGCATAAAAAAGTTACTAGGCGAAACAAAAAAAAAATAAGAGAAAGTTTATAAACTGTTTACATAAACATACGTCAACATCTTCTAAAAACAACAAAAGAAAAATACATTCCATTCACATGCTCTATATGTAGTAGCACCCATAAGGACAAAAACATGGAGGTTTTTTTTTGGTTTCCTTTTCTTTTGTTTCCTTTTCATTACGAGTACACACAAATACGAAACAAAAATTATGACTGACATTTGTACGTGGGCTTGAATGTAAAATGCCCGTTTGTTGGAGCAACAGTAAAATGTATTCAGTCAGTCATATCGTCTGTCTTTCTGTACATCAAATTTCGTTGTTGCTGCTGTTGTATGTTTTGTTTCCATTTTTTATTTAGAAATCCTAAGAGATCCTTCATCATATGCCAGTCATCAGTATATGTGCGTGTGTGTGTGTATGTGTTGGGTGGCAATAGAATATCTCATTGGGAACTAAAGTATTATCCATAAGAGTTTATATTGTTTTTGTGCACCAGCTCACTCAAACCCAGATTTCAGTGGACTTAACAATGGGTTGCCAAATACCTGGATGTAATTTTTGAATGCTTGCGTTAGTAAACTGTAGGTGTTTGATAAAAATCCAGTCAACTGTAATAAAAACAAAAACACACACACATACACACCAGATTTTACGTTAGAAATTATGAACGTTACAAAATGGGAAAAACCAAAATTTTTTGAAAACAACAAGCCAAAACTTAATAATGAAAAATCCGAGATAAAAGCTGCTGGGCTTGGTTTTTATTGAAGATATGTATTGTTTTCGAAATTTAGTTTTAAAAGATAAATTAGGAATTGTTAAAGCGAAAATTATTGGAATTAAGATTTATTTGAATTATGAAAATGTTTCAAAATTGATTTATATAATTGGCCTGTCGAAAAGCCTCATGATAACGACTGGAATCTCAGTGTCTATATTTAAAAGAAAACCCCATCGAAAGAACGTCAAGAGCATGATTAAAGGTCTGTTTTTGTTCGTCGAAACGAGGAATTAAATCTCATGACGGTGGTACGGCTATCGGTGTAAATATTCGATGCAGTTGTCATAACAACGGCTGTACACAGCTTCATTGATCCGGCAGTCTTCGCAATGTCTTGAGGTTAAACTTTATTCCTTGTGTAATTAAAAATCATCCATGCAGAACTTTGATCCTTGAAGACCCGTTTCTTCAGGCATTCCTGATAGCATAAGTGCATAATAGTGATGATTATGCATAGCAACCAAAAAACTATGGTCAATCCTTCAGAGCGAGATAATCGCATAATTAACCTTGTGGTGCCCGCGGGGTTGTTCAATCCACTGTTATAGATAAATTTTAGACTAATTGCTGATTTAGTTGCCGCTTCTTTACCTATCTAATACAATGGTGCTAGATTAAGGATTGCCGCCGTCGGTGTAGTGCAAAGGACACTCGCAACACATGACAAGGTCATTCCCTGGACCTTCCTTAATATTTTTACTTAGATTCCCTACCCTACTGCTGCCCAGCATACAGGGATTGTACATAAAAGAATTGGAAGAACTTAAACCAATTGATATCCGTTGCGGTTAACCCACAGTTAAAACTTTTCAAATCTTTTTGACAAATTTAAATTCTGCGCTCAGATATTGTGTCAATTTTTGAGACCCTGAAGGAGTCAAGCCAATTTCGCAGAATGTTCCAAAGTCAACCGTATTCCTATTAACGCATTCTGTATCGAAAGAAATAAGCGGTTCTTCGGAAGGGCAAGATCTGATTTATAAGTTGCGTAAGGCAAAATTTTATTGCCTCAATTTTTGAAATAGTTTGTTAATAGTCTTGCAACACAGAAAAAGTTATCAGTAGTTTTTCATCAATAAAAAAATTTTTTGAAAAAGTATTTCAGTTTAATTAATGTGATAATTGAATTAATTATTTTTTTAATTGAAAGAAAATTAAATTTTGATTAAATTAACATTTAAGTTGTTTTGAGACAAATTTTTAATTAAAATATTAATGGAATAACAAAAAATCTTAATTGATTTTTTCGCTTAAAATAAAATAATTTAAACTTCTAGAATTGTTGTTGGGAATTGTCAAAACCTGAGTTATATTTAATTAAATCAATTTACACATTGTTTGAAACGGCAAAGGGGTTTGATCACTGTTTTAATTAAAATTAAAAAAATCATTTATTGAAAAAAAAAAATATTCAAAACTTTAAATTTTTACAATGTTTAGTAATCAATATATTCATTTTGGTAATACTTGCAAAATCAACAAATTGTTTGCTTGATTCTATGAATTTGGTGATTAGAGACAATTTGTATTTTTTTCTGTGAAGATGTGAATAAGAGTTGTCATGATGGCAAAGTACACTGAGGCGTGTTCAGGCAGAAAATATTTGGGGTTTTCACAATGTGTACTATGAAGTCATATCGTCATAATGTCCTTAATAATATTTGACAATTGCTTAAAAAAAATATTGTTGTGTTTCAAACAAAATAAAAATGTTGATACTGTGTTCATTGATCCGTCGAAACTGTACAGTAAAAATCTAAATTAGAGGCGGTTGCCCACAGTAGTCACATATGTGACCCGGTCTATGAAAAGGTGGCTTATGACTCAATAACAAAATTTCGAAAAATCAACTGTTAAAGGTAAACAATGCATTTCGTCAGTTTCTCGGTAGTTGTTCTCCTTCGTTCTGTTTCTGTTGGTCTTTTCCGCCTAATATTAGCAAATTTTCTGTAATAATTACAGTCATTTTCAATTCCATGTATTATCTTCATTCTCGATTTTCAATATAATTATGTTTTTCTTCCATTTGTGCTCTTCTTTCTCCACATTTTTAGAACAATTCTAAGCAAGTTAGGACTTTCTGCTTTTCACCATGTTAAAGAGCGTCTCAAAAACTATCCGAACCAAAAAAAATTGAAAAATAATTTCTTAAGTCATAAGCCACCTTTTAATAGACCGAGTCACATATATTTCTTGTAACTTTTTTGAGACATATGGCTTTTCAACTTTATGATTATCTTGTGAATCCTCCAATTGTGTTTTATATCTGTTTCATTCTTCGTAAGCTGTCCTTTTTATATCGCAATACAATTAACACAAATCTATTTAATTAGGATTTATTCGCAAATCTTTTGTACAAATTTACTTTTAAGTTTGCGTAGCACAAGAAAATAAAATTTAAATAAATAAATAAATCATAAAGTAAAACAATATTACCACATAAAAAAATTAAAAATTGTCTTTAATCACAGCAAAGAATTTGTTGATTTTGCAAATATTACCAAAATGATTATATTGATTACTTAAAATTTTAAAAATTTAAAATTATTTATATATATATTTTTTTCAATAAATGATATTTATAATTTTAATTAAAAAAAATTATCGAGAAATTTTGCCGTTTCACACAATGTGTGACAATTCCCAACAACGATTTTACAAGTTTAAATTATTTTAATTTAAACAAAAAAATCAATGAAGATTTTTTGTTATTTAATTAATATTTTAATTAAAAATTGTTTTCAAAACAACTAAAATGTTAATAAAATCAAAATTATATTTTTAATTTTCTTTCAACTAAAAACAAAAATTGATTCAATTATCAAATTAATTAAATAGAAATGCTTGTAAAAAAAAATTTTTTATTGATAAAAGACTACTGATAATTCTTTCTGTGGAAATACATTTTGAAATTTTCGATATTTTTTATAGCTGCTTTACACCATCACACAAATCTTACGTATTTAAAAAAAAAATACAAACCTGTTAGGTAAGTTGTTATTGTTTTTTAAAAATTTTGAAACAATAATTTGATCAGGGAAGCATTTTCAAAAAATAATAATTTATAAAATTTATAAGTTGAAAAACTTTTTGGTTTCGTGCAAAAATATTTAATTTAATGAAAATAAGTTTTGATGAACTTGAGCCTGATTAAAGGCCGTTATCCACTATCTCACAACGTCTTCAGTATTTTTCGAAAATGCTTCCCTGATCAAATTATTGTTTGAAAATTTTTTAAAAAACAATAACAACTTATCGTGACAAGTTTGTACCACTAACCGTCACTTTCTTTGAAAGCTGCCCTCACAACTGATTTGGTCTTTTTTTGCTTGCGTCACCTCTTGCGTCTCTTTCCTACTATTCTACTTTGTTGTGAAATATTGCAGCGTCATGTCTGGTCAAATATTCCGGCCTTTTTTTAGCCAATGTTTCCTTCAAACGAATCAATTGTGCGGTAAATGTCCGCTGTGATCGTCTGACTCGATCTCGGCTTTATGAATATTCGGCTAGTTGACCGGCCTCAACATTCGACTTCGCGTTTCATTGTCTCTCGAATTTTACTCGGGTGTACCCGATTTCCTGGCTTTTGGGTACATCCTTCTGCCTGCAAACCTTTGAGAATTACTGCTTTCAGTGATTTTGCAAGTTCTTCGTAAGTTTGACAACACTCTTGATGGAGTAATGTCTTCAGTTGATCATCTTTAAACTTTTTTTAAGCTGCTCTGGGCGGTTCTTATCTTTCGCTTTCACTTTTGAACGGTTCAAACCATCACTGGCGCGTTAAAATCGTTGGAAAATTTTCAGGCTTAATCTCGGTATACATTCGATGTGCCTCAGCTGAACTGCTTTTTAAATTATCAATAGATTTTTTTTTTTTAATGTTGGGTAAAGCGAGAAACGACAACACACAAATGTTGGATTAGGAAAAATAGGCGAATATTGTCGGAGTTTTAATTGCAGAAACTATACAGAGATCTTAAATATTAGCTTAGGAATGATTGAGATTTAAACTCATTCCCAAACATTAAAATTAAAAAAAAAGAAATTACAATAATCTGAGACTAATAATAATCTAAACAGAAAGGAACCTTTTCTGAATTTTCTGTATTGTATGTGAAGATAAGATTAATAAAAGATTTATATAAAAAAAAAAAAAATCTTAAGTACCGGATATAAGGAACCTTATTCTCTATGTATGTGATATAAATAATTATCAATTAAAATTATTTGCTAGCCAACTTTTGGAAATTTTTCCAGGAGCTTAAATTCATATTATGTGCTTAAAGTTTATTATATTTACAGAAAACTATAAGAATACTCCCCATTAATAAAAGCACTAACACCTGTAAGCCTTCACACACACACACACACACAGACTCACTTATATTTAAATTCAATTTTATGCACACAATCAAACGTACAATTACAGAACAACGAATATCTCTAAAATAAATTTAACAGCAAAATGGCGAAAAAATCCACCAGCTATACGGAAACGGAATTGATTGTGGCATTATTGTGTGAATAAGTCTAGTGTATGTAGGTGTGTGTGTGTATGTGTGCTCTATCTTTACAGCCACACAGAGTCATTCAGTCATTAAGTTCACCAACCAGTTATTCATTTATTTAATACCTGAAGTAAGTCAACGCATAATTACAGTTTATAAATGTAAAATGTAAAACAAAGAAAACACAGAGAAGAAAGATGATGAAGAAGGGCAAAAATGAAATTCCTCGTAAGCGGTTGAACTGAATAAATTTTAAAAAATGTTGGATTGCTGTTGTTGTTTGTTCATGTGTTTTTTTTTTATTAAGCTGCTCACAGGCGTTTGTTTAAATTTAATGGCTTAAACGATGTCACAAGTAAAAAAATGCCACTTTACTTTTGGTACCTTTTTTTAGGGGTTTAACATTATTAATAGTACAAAAATTTAACTAAAGACCAATAGCACTATGGATTTAGGAACTATTAGATAAGAATAAAACACGAATAAGTTTATTTTTTTCAGTCATTTTATAACTAATAAATTATCTTTTAAAAAGTAAACTTTTTGAAAAAAGGGATTTTTGTTCAATGTATTTTTTAAAGAAGCATCCTTTTTAAAAAAGTTTTTTTTAAAGAACTCTTTTTTTTTAAAAAATGTAACTTTTTTAAAAAAAGTTTCGTCACAAAAATATTTTTTTTAAAAATGTTAAATTTTAAATACTTATTTTTAAAGAAGTACTATTTCAAAAAAGTACTTTTGAAGAAATTCTTTTACAAAAATTATATAATAAATAATAAAAAAGTAACTTATAAAAAGATATAATTCTCAGATTCTAAGTGCTTTTTAAATATTTTTTAAAAAAAAGTACCCGTTTTGAAATATTCTTGGAAAATGGACCCTTTTTAATGATATAGGTTTTTTAAGCACCTAGTACTTTCTTTTAATGTGAAAAAAACACTTTTTACACAAAAAATATACAGAGCAAATTTTTGGACTGAAAAAACTCACCTTAATAAAATTGCCTTTCTTCTTAAATTAAACTTTGCTGCAAAGTTTAAACGAAACCAAAGGATGCAAAAACATCGTTAAAAGACCACAAGGCTGCAGGACCCGACAACATCCCCCAGAACTGTTTAAAGCTTATAAATCCCTTTCGGCATGCCAAATTAAACCTCACTTTGAACACTTCTGGCAGACTGAAGCGCTCTCAAGGTCCCTTTAAGCAGGGATTAATAATCAATATCCCTGAAAAGAGAAAGCAGAAAGAGTGCAAGGATTCGAGGGGCCCTCACCCTTTTTAATATGCTTAAGAAGATAATAGCATAATAAGAAAAAATAAGAAAAGGCAGGATTTATGACAAATAGATTCTGTATCGATAATGTTAAGAGCCCTCGACTTCGAAAATGGAATGGCAATCGAGTTTGTAGCTCGTGTTTATAGATTTCCAACGAGTCTTTAACACTTTTCACCCCTCTGCCATATGGAAAGCGCTGATGTGCAAAGGACTACCAGACAAAATTGTCCAGACTCGTAGAGTGTTTGTATACGGACTCCACATGTTCCGTTCTACATTTAAGCCAAATCAGCGAACATAATTACGTCAAAGAGGGTTCAAGATAGGGGTTCGTCGAATCCACTTTATTATTGAACATCGTACTTGATAACATGGACTTGTCTGGTAGACTTTCAGACTTGACTATGCTGATGACATCTGTCTATTGTCACACAGTCAGCAGGACATGTAGCTGACGCTGAACTCCATTTTAGCCAAAGCATCGTATGTGGCTGATTATAAAAGTATCAAATACAAAATCACTTGGTTTAATGTTAATGAATCAGGATGTTCAAAAACTCCAAGTATTCGGTAACAAATGCCTGGGTCGAATCCTCAAAAAATTCTTAAAATTACATTTTAAATTAAAAGTACCATTTTACTTAAAAGTGCCTTTTTACTTAAATGTACCTTTTTTATTAAAAGTACCTTTTTACTAAAGTTTACCTTTTTAATTAAAAGTACCTTTTCAATTAAAAGTACCTTTTTAATTAAAAGTATATTTTTAATTAAAAGTATCTTCTTAATTAAAAGTACCTTTTTAATTAAAAGTACCTTTTTAATAAAAAAGTACCCTTTTAATAAAAAAAGTACCTTTTTAAAAAGAAGCACCTTTTTAAAAAAAAGTACCCTTTTAATAGAAAGTATCTTTTTAATATAAAGTATCTTTTTTAAAAAAGTGCCTTTTAAATAAAAAGTACTTTTTAAATAAAAAGTTCCTTTTTAATAAACGTATCTTTTTAATAAAAAATTATTCTTACAAAAAAAGAAACTTTTTAATAAAAAGTACCTTTTTAATAAAAAAAAAATCAACCTTGAAAATAGAGAAAGAAACATTATTAACTTTAATAATTAAAAGTTCCTGCTTCGCAATAAGTATCGTTAGTTAAAATTTTTGAATTGAAACAAACATCTTTGTTATAAAACCCTAAAAACCCTCCTTTTTTAATAAAAAGCTTAAATTTTAACTAAAAGTATTCTTTTGAACAAATAGTATCTATAAAAATTATAAATATTCGCTTTGAACAAAGAGCAAGATTCAAAGTACTTTTTGTAAACATAACAATCGTATTCAAACAAAATATGCATTTAGTGCAAAAAGTCCTTTTTTAAATAAAATGTTAATAATGTTTTTTTTTCCTTTCTTTTCATTACAGGTATGTTAACACCTTTTTAACAAAATTTAATAAAAAATTAGTAATAAGTAAGTTTTGAGGTTTGTATGACTTAGTTTTAAAAAACTATTGTAAAAAATTACCAATAAGATTTAAAATCTGTGTTTTAATTTAATTTGATTTACAATACAAATAAAATTGCACAATTAAGGAATGCATTTTAATTTCCATACATTATTTTCTAAACGGAATGCTAAATCGACGGGTTAAGAATTAAAAAAAAAATAATAACTCTATTGTACACAGGATAAAATATTTATTTCAATTAAAAAATTTGTGATGTTAATTAAAAATTAAATTAAATTTGCACCAGTAAAGAAATTAATATTATCAATTAAATATTTTTTTATATTAACAACATTTTCTGCAGTAATGTTGTTGATATAAGTAAAAGTTTAATTCACTTGAATAAATTTTTAATAAAAACGGATATTATTTTTGAATTATACACAGAAAAAAGTGTTTCATCAATTAAAAAAATGGTTTAAAAAGTATTTAAATTTAATTAATGTGATAATTGAATCAATTATTTTTTTAGTTGAAAGAAATTTAAAAATTTAATTTTGATTTAATTAACATTTTATTTATTTTGAAATACATTTTCAATTAAAATTTTAATTAAATAACAAAAAATCTTAATTGACTTTTTTCGTTTAAAAAAAATTATTAAAACATGTAGAATTGTTGTTGGGAATCGTAAATATTTATTTAAATAAATTTAAATAAATTTTTAACACATTGTTTGAAATGGCAAAGTTTTTTGATCACTTTTTTAATTAAAATTAAAAATATCATTTATTGAAAATATTTTTTCAAAATTTTAAAATTTTTAGTAATCAATATAATAATTTTGGTAATAGGTGCAAAATCAACAACCTGATTGCTTGACATTATGAATTTGGAATAAATTTGGTGATTGGAGAAATTTAATAAGTTCTTCTGTGTAGTTCAATTAATTAAATTTGGCGAGAATTCTTTCTGTGCAACAAAAATGACCGGAAAATTTGTTTTACTTTATATTATATTTATATTTTCACTAAAAATTCAACAAAATTTTCCTCTTTTGTACCATCGGAAAAAACGAATTTTTTCGCGATAAATATGTTATTGAGACCATTGTGCATTCATCTAATTGTGGTCCCATTGAGAGATTTCATTTGCTCTTTCAACTCTTATGAAAAATGTTTTAAAAACAGCACTTGTGATTGCGTTTAAAGAGAAAATTAATCCTTTTTGAGGTGTTAAAATTTCATATCCGCCATTAAGTTTTTTTCATCTTTAAAACATTCTATTGAAAATGATTCAACACTCTTAAAAGATTAAAATGAAATTATAATAACCTTATTTTATTTCCGCTTTCCGTTCCACACAAAGAAAGAAAAACCAAAATACGAAAAAAAAACTGGCACGTGGAGCTAAAAGTTTATTTGTTTTTTTTTTACCTTCGCAGCAAGAGTTGCACGAATCAAGGTCATTTCAGAAAACAATTCTTTGACTAATAATTTAGTAGTTGGAGCAGAAGTTGTTGGTGGCTGTGATACTGTATTGTGAATGTAGTTGACGAATAGTTCAGTTATTGAAATTGCAATATTTGTTGCAAATACAACAAATAAAAAAAAAACTGCAGTTGTAATTTAATAAATAACCAAACTCAAAAAAAAAATGACATCAAAGGCAAAATGTATATTCATTTATGCAGAAAATCAATCTCTTAGTCGTAAAATACATTTAATGAGACAGATATGAGAGGGGCATTATTTCGTTAAAGAAAAAACTAAAATTATGGAAATCGTTATAAAATTGAAATTATTTTATTTATTGCTTTGAATTCTCTTTCATACTTCTCTACTCAACTTTAATTTATACAATTAGTTTGGGCATTAAGCCAACTGCTTGCTGCTTGTTGGGTTCGTTGGTTGGCTGCTGGCTCGCTGCAACAGTTCCAATGCAGCAGTTTAATTAGATTGGTAGTGTGGTCGGTCGGTGTTCTTGGTGCTTTTGTGTTGCAAAGAAGGTTACATAGCACGATGACTGCCACTAATTGTAATTATCATATTAAAAATTTAAACAAATATACAGGCATTTTTCTTTCTCGTTTTTTTAATTTTATCCTTAATGGTCATTTTGTGTTACACAAGTTGTGGTTAGGATACGAAAAATTCATGTAAAATTTTCGTTTAATTTAGTTAGTTTGTCTTTGCCAAATAATTTTTATTACAGTTGAGCATTGTAAACGCTATTGCAACAAGCTTTCACACTTATTTAGTAACATAAAAAAACAAACTGTAGCAAAGAAAAATCCGAAGCCAATAATGCAATTTAATTACAATTACCTTGAATGAAATACATTAAACTAATAAAATTCATTTAAGTCTTATTTATTTTTTCTTAAAGCCTTCTCCGAAAAGTGATAGTAGGTTTTCCTGACCAGTTGTAATTTCTAAAATGATAATCAGTGATTTC
Source organism: Pollenia amentaria (assembly GCA_943735925.1). Lineage (NCBI taxonomy): Eukaryota > Metazoa > Arthropoda > Insecta > Diptera > Polleniidae > Pollenia > Pollenia amentaria. The sequence continues at coordinate 199,628,339 of OX031009.1, read as the reverse complement.
AAAAACCTTGACTTTTAAGAAGTTTTTTAAAATAGATTTTCCAAAACTGTAGTTAGTTTATGCACCCCTTTTTGAGACCATTTAATCAGAAATATCTCAGAGAATCTTGCTACTAATTTAGCACATTCTAATTATAGATCACTAAGATTTGTGGGCATAAGCAGTGTTTGAAAATAAACCGAACATTACTTAGCGTACGGTACACACACCCAGAAACAGGGTTTAAAAAACTGCAGTCGAAACCAGAAACTGTGGAACAAAAAATTAAAATTTGTGTACACCTTTTCGCTTTTTGAGTTGGTTTGACAGCGACTGTTTGCATTTAGTGAATAAGATGTAAAAGCAACAGTTTTTTTGCCAATGACAAATGAAGAAGTGGAAGAAATGACAGTTTTTAACTTTGACTCAGTTTTTTAAACGCTGCCTATATACGATGTCTATTTTTTTAGTGTTTGTGTATAAGTACGCAACCCTTTATCCAGTTCATAAAACTTTTTTAAGAAAGCAGCAAAATTTTGTAGTGTTCTGTTCTTCGTTTTAAAACAGTACAGTTGTGGTGGTTCTGTAGACATACATTATATTTGAATGTTCTGTAGGATTTTTTGTCAAACGGATAAAGGAAAGAGCCAACAAAAAATTTTAGCAAAGCTTCTTACTAGTATTGTTGTTGCTTGAAAATTTCCGCCAACATAGCACGAATAGCCTGTGGGTATTGTGCACATGTTTTGTTTTCGTATAAAATTTTTTGCTTGCTTTTTGTTTTTTTTTTTTTTTTTCATTAAAAACCCAAACGTATTTTGTCTTTAGAAAAAACATTTCTGTTGCAATTTCCAGAAGTGCGCTGAGAAAAACTGAAACGAATGAACAATAATGTGCTGAACCGAACACAACGAAGTTTGTGGTTTTTTTGTGAAAAACAGAAAGCAATGAAATGTTCTCATTTTTATATTGAGTTGGATTAGTACCGTATTTTTATTGTGTACGAAGATCACAAACAGAGAAAGGTTTATTTAAGGTACTTACTACATAAACACAATTAGCGTTTGAGTTTTCCATATTTCTACCGTACACAACACTTAAGTGCAGTACATACTGTTTACTTTTCAACTCTATACAGAAGCATTACTGAATCGGTTTAAGTGCTTTAGGAGGGGAAAAAATCCAAATAAAAATACAAAATACTTTTAATTCCTATAATTGAAAAAATAAAAATTTTATATTTTATTTTACAAAAAAGAAACTTAAACTCTAAAAAGCTGTTAAACCAACAAATCGCTGCCAAACAACCAAAAAAAAAATCACTTAAATAAAAAACCAACCAACTCAAAGTAAAATCTAATAATTTTGAAAAATCAACAATTTGTTTTTAATATTTTTACTTAAAACAATAATTTTGAAAAACAGTAAATACAAAATCGCTGCAATTTTATCCAAGCCAAAAAAGCAATAACATAAAAAATTGCTAAATTAAAAAAAATAAAACAAATAAAAAAGTATAGTCGGCCAAGCCCGATCATTTGACACCCTACACACATTATTTAAAAACAAAATTTTCGAGAGTGTACCCTACTTGGGACCATGGGCAATCATGGATCCGCCACAAAAAAATAATGTTTATTTACGAGATTAAGATTCATGTAAAAGTTCTTTGTGCTGAATATTATTTAGACTTCTTCATCTATATGAGATGTATTTTCCTTAAAAATATTTAAGGAAGGGGGGTTTACATGGCACCCATGGTTAATTTTGAACCTACCAGACCTTTATTTTGTCATGACCTAAATGTAATTGGCGCCAATTTTTTTCAAAAAAATTATGATAAATTTGAGTCTAGTATTTGCAAAATACTAGACTAAAGCTACTGTCACATATTTGTCAAATATTTGACGAAAAAAACGGAACCAACAGGCAAACTAAAACATAATTTCCTTTAATTTCAATTTTTATTTTGTTTATAAAACCACATCTTACATAAAAAAGTTTTTTGCTATGACTAGCAGTATAATTAGTTTTATTTTGTAATATTGAGACCATGTTAAGTCTCACTAACTATTAACAAAAGTAGTGGTTATGCTTAGTTGGTCAAATATTTAATAAGTGTGACTGTAGCTTAAGGAAGGTAAAAATGGCACTGTGAGTGGACCCAAAAAAATTAAAATTTACCCCAAAAATGGGGCTAATTTTCATAATGCAATACGACCCCATTTTTTAATGAAAATTACCCCAAAAAATTAAATACGACCCTAAATTTGGCGTAATTCTTCATTATGAAAAATTACCTTAAAAATTTGTAATGAATTTTAATTCCAGAAAAGGTAAAATTAAAAAAAAAACACAAAAAAATCTTGAGTTTAAAATTTTTTTAAAATGGTCTAAAGTTTGGTAACTCAAAATTGTATTATATTTTATTTTGCGACATAGACCAATTTAATTCCTGGATTGCCAATTATGCATATCGCTAACTCTTTTATAGAGCTCGACTAGGGCATATCACTGATATAAAATTTTAAAAATCACAGAACCCATAATTTAAGCCGTTTTTAATTTTTGTAATACCCAAGGTGCTCTACTTTGGGGAACCTAGGGCACCTCTCCTGATAAGTCTTTAATTATTATTGAAATTGCAATTTCTAAACGGCTAGAAAATCTAGAATTATTTCCATTTTTTTTACAAAATCTCCCACTGTCCGACGATACTTTCTTACTTGTTTTAATATAATAAAAAAAAAATTATAATTCATGCCTCTACCTCAAATAAAAAAGTCATAATGTTTATTGGCAGTACTGAATGAAATACAATTATTTATGTTATTTGTTGTTATCTTTGCATGATATCTGTACAATTACAGAAAGAAAAATAATTTTTGGAGAAAAATTGCACAAGAATTATACGCCTCAATAAATTTACTGTTTGTGACAGAAAAAGCAAAGTAATTCGTAACATTTGGCTTCAGCTTATAATTTCTCAAAAAGAAATTCCATTTTTACAGGAATTCAACCGCAATTATAAATAAAATTCCGAAAGTTGATACATTTTAACTCTCCGTGAGCTTTTTTTGACAGTAAAGATTTTCTTTTAATATTTAAAATTTTTTATTTTTTCATATTTATTCTGTGAGCTAAATTTTGCATGTATAAAGTCATTCCTAAAAATTTAAGGAATAGAACTATTACAAAAAGCTTTATAAGATACATAACTGAAATTTAGTTCATACGAGTATTTAGAATAAATTCGAAAAAATAAAAAATGTTGAATATTATAAAGTAGCTTATGAAAAGAAATAATTCTCAGATTCTATTTGATTTTCTTTTAATATAGGAAATTTTTTTTCAAATGTGAGGGAATATGATTTTTATAACTGAGCTACCTAAACAAGAGCGGCAAGCGTTTTTTAAACAAATAAATTCTATTACCAATACATTTTCAATAAAACAAACCGACCTAGCGATCGCTCAAATAAGATTTTCCAGCCGGGTAATGTTGATAAATTCACATTCTAAAGGTTTGTTTCGTATAAACTGTGTAAAAATTAAAAACTTTGACATAAAAACAACGCTTGCCGCTAGGTAGCTCAGTATGAAAGTTTTATAAATTGAAATTTGACTCATAGAATTATTTATGAAAAAGAAATAATTCCCACTTTCTATTTTCTTTACACTTACTCGTATGTATCTGCCTGGCCCTAAATGTCGAAAAGAAAATTTTTTCCGAATATTTTCATTAAAAACAAAAACAAATTTTTATTTCTATTATTATTTTTTTTTTTCAAATAAATTCTTTTTTCGACATTAAGTACCATGCAGTAAATTTCCTACACTCTAATTGAAAGCAATTAATAACACTATGCTAGTTGAAAAAACGGATAAGCCGGGCACCTGGCGTTTTAACATAATTCGGGTACGCTGAATCCAGTGGTGGCCGCGGTTTTTTAAGATTGGCTCTGGTTTTCGAGATATACCGTTATTGCGAAAATGGAGGAGGTTGCACAACATATGTTCGCATAACTCAAAAACGCTTAAGCTTATTGAAAAAACTTAAAAAACCGAAATTCCGCAATAAAATTTCCTTTAATAAAAGTAAAACATCTTTCTAATATCCGCGTTTTAGAAACATAATTTTTTTAACAAAATTTTGAAATTTTTGTTTTTTAAAAATTCATAAAAAATTGGAATGCAGCTATGCTTCTAATTTTTTGCAGACGTATAAAAAACGAAATTCCAAACAAAACAAGCCATAAATGATTAAAATCTGTTGGCAACTTTTGATTTTATTCACAAAAGTCGACAAATTTTAATTAATTTAAGAATTTCATAACACGCAATATTTTTATGGGAACCTCCTTAGAAGTGAAGATAAGGGGCAAGTATGTCTCGAGAATATGTTAAGGACAAAAAATTAATTGAGGTTGGTCATACATTATATACCACAAGGGACGACTTCTGGGAATTTATGGGACTTTTTCTTCCATATATATGAAGAATATAATTTATATGGAGCATGTCATAGGATTTTTTTTTTAATTATAAAATTCTTTATTCAACATTATGTATATATGAATTTTCCAATTTTTTATGAATTTTTAAAAAACAAAAATTTCGAAATTTTGTTAAAAAAATTATGTTTCTAAAACGACTGCGGATATTAGAAAGAGGTTTTACTTTTCTTAAAGGAAATTTTTTTTGCGGAATTTCGGTTTTTTAAGTTTTTTCAATAAGCTAAAGCGTTTTTGAGTTATGCGAACATATGTTGTGCAGCCTCCACCATTTTCGAAATAACGGTATATCTCGAAAACCAGAGCCAATCTTAAAAAACCGCGGGCTGCACTGGATTCAGCGTACCCGAATTATTTTAAAACGCCAGGTGCCCAGCTTGTCACGAAAAAAAGTGTCAATTTCTTGCACAGTGTAATTTTTCCTATTTTAATTCTTAATTTAAATATTTCGAAAAACAAATTTCAACTGCATATATCAAAAAATTATTTTAATAAGAAAACTTTTAAAATTTGTTATTTAATTATTAAAAAAATTAAACAGTTTTATGTAAAACATTTATCAAAAGCCATTGTTTGCTTTAAAAATTTATTTACCAGGCTCCTTTTTAGGAAATTTTTTATTTATTTTTATTTCAAAAATAAAGAGAATTTTAAAATACAACAATAACCAAACGGTACAAGAAAGTTCCAGATACATTGAGACAACCACAAAGTGCATAAATAAACTTTATTTTTTTTTTTGTTTATTTTCTATTTCAACTACTTAAAAGCTTTAAAATGCCAACTTGGAAAAAACAGAAAATCCTGTATAATATTGAAAGCCAGAAAAATTAATAAACAAACTAGAGGAGAAAGTAAGGAGATGCAGCCATAACCATGTTAAATAAACTGACACTTTAAATCTCGAAAACCACACAAACCCTCCCACCCACGGGAGTACTTACAAATGCGAAACAAAACAGTAATATTCTACTGGTAGTTTAATCACAGAAAACATTGGCTCAATTACACTTACGCAGCACACACACATACACACGCATACAAATAGACATACACATAAAAATGAATACTCACGTATACAGAAGAGTTGTTTTTTATTATACTTTTACCTGTAAAACGAACACTTCCAGCAGCCAGCATTTGTATTCAAGCTTAGAACAGTGAGCAACTTTCATAGCTGTTAGGGGCAGTGGAACACTGGAACACTTAAAATTTTTAATAACGGTAATTTTTGTTACATTTGGAGCTGCGAGCGAGTCTTATAGGTGTTAGAGGTCGAAGGTACTTGATTTTTTAAAGATAAACACAGAAAACAATTTTGTCCCAATCAAAGCATTAATCAAAAATAAAATCAGTTTTAATTAACTTTTAATCAAGTGAATTAAACGTTTAATCAAGTGAATTAAACATTTACGGCTAATAAATCAGTGATTGTTTAAACGCTGGTTTAGTTGAACTAAACATAAATTTATATGTAGTTTAAACTCAACAGTTGTAAATCAGTGCCCCATGTATTATATGTAATTTGAAAAGTAACATGTGGCATCACTACGATAAATGTTGTCAAATTCATATGGTCTGCAATGGTAGTTTAAACGCCCAATTTTTTGCGTTTAATGATAGTTTATATGTTTATTGATTTATAGATATGTTGGATTAACTTGCTCTGATTTATTAGGCCTTAGTCAAGTGAATTAAACGTTTAATTGTTACTATTAATTTGTTTATTGGTGCAAAGTAATAGTATCAATCAAACTTTTAATTCACTTGATTAAACGTTTAGTTCACTTGAATAAACGTTTTATACGTTATATAAACTTGGTTCAATTTTTAATTAAAAAGGATTTTATTTTTGGTTTATGCTTAAATTGGGGCAAAACTTATGATATGAGGTTTGGTTAATAAGTTCTTGACTTTTTCAATAAAATATAGACTCCTTTGAACACATTGTCCAACGTTTCTCCATTTTTTTTATGCCTTAAAAATAAAGATGAATTGCCAGATAGTCAAAACACCTTTTTTTGGATTCAAAGCTCTTTCCGCCGATTCATTTCTTTAGGTTTGAAAATAACAAATTGTCACTTGCTGCTGAATCCTCAGAATATGCCGAATCAGAGTTTTTTGGCATGAGCACACGAAATGCATTTTTTTCCTTTTCTGCCCAAATCACGCGATAGTCTGCTATCAATAGCTGTCGAATACTTAAAATGTCAACAGGAGTCAGTTGACAGGAGTATTGTTGCCTTTTAACTTAAGAGGCGGGACTTAAAAAAAAAATATTTAAATAACACAAGGTATTGTCCCACATGAACCATTGAGCGGTTTTTATGGGCCAAAGGGTTTTGCAGTCTTACACGAAAAAATCTTAAAAAATAGTTTTTGCTCAATTTTTAGCTGTGAGCGGTGTCTTTAACTGTTGCAGGAAAAAAGGATTCGGCTTTGTTCAGATAAACACTGCAAATCTCTTTAAGAGTCTTAAAATTACACAGTTGTGGAAACGATTTACATGAGCACCTGCTAAATGGCCTTATCTCCTGGTGGATCTCAACCACATTGATGATAAACAATGCGTTTACCAAACGCTCCCGATGGAAGAGGCGACACCAAGTGCTTAGGAGCTGGAGCTGTCTAGTCTCTACTGCTTTTGGCTTCTGCTAATAGCAACAGCTCTTAGGGAAGATCCTCTCTCAGGTAGAACTTTTCACCAATTATGAAAAATCAGTCCTTTAGTGGGATTTCAGTTTCTCCCACTGGATCCCCGAAAGTACTCAGTCATAGGACAGGCGAAACTTCAGCAACGACAGTCCCCTGAGATCAAGGAAACAAAAGTCAGTCCAGCGCCTTGCCACCAGTGGCTACCGACTCCCTTGGTACCACATATGACCACTGGTCAGTCGCAATCGCAAGAGATCTAGAAGATCTCTTGAAATCTGTAAATATTGGATTTTTGCCGAATCCCAGTTAAAGGCGGCACCCGATTATGCCCCGAAGAATGTAGTACCAAGAGGTAAAATATTTTTAAGATTTACCTTGAATAAATAACCTTAAGGTATACCCTCAGGGGGTGTAGGGATCACAATCGTTTACTGCTTAAAGTGACACATTTATTTCACTACTTAAAGTGAAAATTCAATACGCTGTTTTGTGCCGAAAAGAATCGACTTTTTACACATCCAAATTATAAATGTCTACTTATCTTAATATTAGGTGTTCTTAATTTCAACAAGACAAATATATATCTCATTTGGAGGACTGCAATACTTAAACTTTTTTCAAATGCTCTCCTTATGCCGTTCACTGCCTTTAAATGGTTTTTATTAAGGAAAACCCCGTTAAGAGTTTGTTTAACACAGAATTTAATTAAATTCTTTTTTTTCAAATACCTGATTAGTTTTATTTGCTAACGCGACTCTTTCGTTTTTATTCTACTTTGAATAAAAACACAGCATAATATATTAAAGTCAAAATTAAACCATTAAGAGGTTTTAGGAGTTTAAAGTTGATCGGAATGAGAAGTAAATATAAACAATATTTTTTATGGAAATTTGATATTTGTGGTGATTTTTTTTTGCTGCTTTCTCGAAAGCTTTCTCGAGGGCGATAAAGACCATATAGAAAAGTGATTGCCACTCGTTCGACTGTTCCGCAATCATCCTGAAGGTACTGATCTGATCAGTGCAAGACTTATGTGGACGGAACCCAGCTTGCTCATGCCGCAGTTGCGGCAATATAGCTTGAAATAATCTGCTATTTATAATGTCTGCTAAGATCTTCTTTACTACACTAAAAATGTTTATACCTCTCCAATTCTGACATTCCGTAAGGTCTCCTTTGTTGGGCATGTTGACGGTAATATCTTCTTTGCGCGGGGGATTCAATTCGTTGGCGTACCAGACTATTTGGGTTAGTGGTAGTGGAGAGAATAATTATGTTTTGTGGTCCATTTTGAGCATTTCAGGTACTTTGTTATCTACAGAAGGAGCCTTATTTGCTTTTTAGGACGAAACACCTCTTAATATTTCATAAAATTAGGGAGATACCGGGATATCTTTTCTAGCAAAATGGTAGTTACATGTGAACAAGTTCTTGGCAGCAAAGGGTAGATCTTCTTCTCACCTGGATATTCTTAGTTCTCTCTCGACGTTCTTTAGAGGCTTTGTGGCTGCTTTTTCGCATCTTATGTAAGTTGTTCGCTTCTAGCGCTTCGCTTTTCCAAATTGTCTTCTCGACGCACAGTGGCGCCCGTAGAGCAAGCGAGGTTGCAAAAATCAAAATTTTCATGAATGCCGACGAAGTTTTGAATAAACCCATGTTATAGGAAACTTTTCAACGATTTCAAATATGCCACTCTTAATAATATCACATTTTTAGTTTAGAAGATATAACCGTTCAAAGTTGACCGACTTTCGGTTTTCAAAAAAACACACAATTTTTAGTCAATTTGTTGCGATTTCAGGTGTAATATCACGAAAAATAGGTAACGAATCGCCTTATTTTTTGTTTGTATTGATTGATGTATTTATTAAATGTATAATGATAAAAAAAAATTAACTGTTTGCTTTGTGTTTCTCCTGGTAAATCACTATTTAAAAACTATCCGTTTTTTCACTATTTTTCAACTTTGACGGAAAATAAAAAAAAACTATATTTTTCTATATTTGCCATACGTGCAAAACCTGTTCTTTGATTATTTCTTTACATAATTCAAAAGGTTTTATCTGCCCGTACGTGCCCGTTTGGCTTCTAGAGGTAAAAAAGTTTAAAAAGACATGGTTGCAGAAATTGTATGGCGTCCATCCCTTATATGTTTTGACTGACAGTAGTTTGATCTAATAGTTATTATATTAGCAGGTACGTACCTCACATAAACAATACTTTGGCGTACAAATGGTCAGGAACAATATTGACTTATGGTCCCTACAGGTAGGCACAAATCTTATTTGGACACGTGCATAATATCAAAATTGCATTATTCAGCATAAATCCATATGTATGCAGGGAACAGGTAAATTTGTAGGCATGGTAGCATAAGCCTATATATTGCAAAATAAGCATAATGCCTGGATTAGTCTACGCCTGAAAGTTGGCGCAACAATTACTGAAACCATTTAACAATTTAAGTACTGAAAACATGGCGTTGTACAATTTAAAATTATTTGAACTGTTTAGAAAGTCAACCACACCAAAGTTTTTCACGGAAGTGAAAATTCTTCCTGAGAAGTTGACATTGATCAGCAAATGAGGCTGCGATGGATCATCCGGACAAAGCGTTTATAAGCAAAGGATATCTCCCGATGACGCTACAATATCGGACGGAAATATGTTTATGGCATCTGTTGTTCCTTTGCGGCTAAAATCGGATGATTCCCTACACTGGAAAAATCCACGTCCGTCATCAGTGCATTATTGCCGACCAATAATGTTTCAGTTTGCAAGGGAATCGGCAGAACTCATAAGGACTACGGTGAAGGACATTAAAGAACAAATAAGCAAGATTAAGCCTACAAAGCTGCAAATTGGAGAAGGAAAATATATTGAATGCAATTACGAGTTCCACCTGACCATGGTTGACGGAAAAGTCGTAAACGAACTGACAGGAACAACCTCAACAATGTCATGCCCGATTTTCAATTCAATTCAATTTATTTCATATATAATATGTTACATCTCAATTTTATATAATTAGTTGTAAAGAGTTTAAGCTTAGTATCTTTTTCTGCTTAATTATAAAATATTTCAATTAGTTATCATATACATATATATAGACAGAATTATATTGGAGGTAAAAATTTAGCAAAAACCTATTTAAACCCCTTTTTTCGTTTTATTTTTATATTTTTTTTATCGATTTTATATTATTATTTGTCAGAAGAACTTTGGTAATTTAAACGATTCTACAAATGAGGAGAATTACGAATATGGAATGTCACCATTGCACGCAAGGATAAGGTGTATGGAATTCTTGCTAAAACTGGCATATACCCTACCACAAGAGGAAGAAAACTTCGATGAAAATACATCAATAAAGGATAAGGAAAAGATCAGAAAGAAGCAAATACAGGATGCTTTTTTTAAACAAGTTGGACTAAAAGTAGACTGTCCCAAGCACGGATACGGTAACTCAAACGATGGAAACACTTCTAGGAGATTTTTTGAAAATGATGAGGCAGTAACTAGAATCATTGGAATTGACAATCAAATCGTGAAAAGATTGGGAACGATCTTGGATGTTTTAAACTGCAAAGAAAATGTCAATTCTACAAAATATGGAGAATATGCGTCGAAAACTGCATCTCTTTTAGCAGAAATGTATCCACAGAAGAAGTTGACCCCGACCGTCCATAAAATATTGGCGCATGGTAAAGATATAATTGAGTACCAGTCTTTGCCAATTGGAGAGCTTTCTGAAGAAGCACAGGAGTCTCTTAACAAATTTTATAAAAAATATAGATTGCAGAACACATTCAAAGCATCAAGGGCGAGGCAAAATGAGGACCTCTTCAACATGTTGGCAGCATCTTCCGATCCACTTATTTCTTCCCTGCGGCATGTGAAGTCACGAATAGAGTTACAAAATAATTATAGTTTAGAAATTGTTAGTCTTTTAGATATACCTTCTCTTACGAATTGTGATGAATATTTTACAGAAAATTGAAAAAATAAATTTAAAAAAATAAATAATTTTTTTTTTTAATTTGTTGGGTAATAATTTAAAACATAAAACCCTTAAGAAAAAAAATAAAAACAATCTAAAAATGTAAAAATAATTTTTTTTAGTTACCATAAAATTGATTTTTCTACTAATTTTAACTTTGATAACCCATAAGTAGGCCCCTACAAAGCGTAGCACCCTTTCCAAACGCTCATTTCATAGGCTGAACAGTTATCTATCATATGCTGTTTAAACTGTTCAATTATCTTATTCGGTTCAAAAGATATGATTTTTGCAACGAAAAAACTCAAATGGCGCCACTGTGCGTCGCCATATGATAGATAACTGTTCAGCCTATGAAATGAGCGTTTGGAAAGGGTGCTACGCTTTGTAGGGGCCTACTTATGGGTTATCAAAGTTAAAATTAGTAGAAAAATCAATTTTATGGTAACTAAAAAAAATTATTTTTACATTTTTAGATTGTTTTTATTTTTTTTCTTAAGGGTTTTATGTTTTAAATTATTACCCAACAAATTAAAAAAAAAATTATTTATTTTTTTAAATTTATTTTTTCAATTTTCTGTAAAATATTCATCACAATTCGTAAGAGAAGGTATATCTAAAAGACTAACCATTTCTAAACTATAATTATTTTGTAACTCTATTCGTGACTTCACATGCCGCAGGGAAGAAATAATTGGATCGGAAGATGCTGCCAACATGTTGAAGAGGTCCTTATTTTGCCTTACCCTTGATGCTTTGAATGTGTTCTGCAATCTATATTTTTTATAAAATTTGTTAAGAGACTCCTGTGCTTCTTCAGAAAGCTCTCCAATTGGCAAAGGCTGGTACTCAATTATATCTTTGCCATGCGCCAATATTTTATGGACGGTCGGGGTCAACTTCTTCTGTGGATACATTTCTGCTAAAAGAGATGCAGTTTTCGACGCATATTCTCCATATTTTGTAGAATTGACATTTTCTTTGCAGTTTAAAACATCCAAGATCGTTCCCAATCTTTTCACGATTTGATTGTCAATTCCAATGATTCTAGTTACTGCCTCATCATTTTCAAAAAATCTCCTAGAAGTGTTTCCATCGTTTGAGTTACCGTATCCGTGCTTGGGACAGTCTACTTTTAGTCCAACTTGTTTAAAAAAAGCATCCTGTATTTGCTTCTTTCTGATCTTTTCCTTATCCTTTATTGATGTATTTTCATCGAAGTTTTCTTCCTCTTGTGGTAGGGTATATGCCAGTTTTAGCAAGAATTCCATACACCTTATCCTTGCGTGCAATGGTGACATTCCATATTCGTAATTCTCCTCATTTGTAGAATCGTTTAAATTACCAAAGTTCTTCTGACAAATAATAATATAAAATCGATAAAAAAAATATAAAAATAAAACGAAAAAAGGGGTTTAAATAGGTTTTTGCTAAATTTTTACCTCCAATATAATTCTGTCTATATATATGTATATGATAACTAATTGAAATATGTTATAATTAAGCAGAAAAAGATACTAATCTTAAACTCTTTACAACTAATTATATAAAATTGAGATGTAACATATTATATATGAAATAAATTGAATTGAATTGAAAATCGGGCATGACATTGTTGAGGTTGTTCCTGTCAGTTCGTTTACGACTTTTCCGTCAACCATGGTCAGGTGGAACTCGTAATTGCATTCAATATATTTTCCTTCTCCAATTTGCAGCTTTGTAGGCTTAATCTTGCTTATTTGTTCTTCAATGTCCTTCACCGTAGTCCTTATGAGTTCTGCCGATTCCCTTGCAAACTGAAACATTATTGGTCGGCAATAATGCACTGATGACGGACGTGGATTTTTCCAGTGTAGGGAATCATCCGATTTTAGCCGCAAAGGAACAACAGATGCCATAAACATATTTCCGTCCGATATTGTAGCGTCATCGAAAGATATCCTTTGCTTATAAACGCTTTGTCCGGATGATCCATCGCAGCCCCATTTGCTGATCAATGTCAACTTCTCAGGAAGAATTTTCACTTCCGTGAAAAACTTTGGTGTGGTTGACTTTCTAAACAGTTCAAATAATTTTAAATTGTTCAACGCCATGTTTTCAGTACTTAAATTGTTTAATGGTTTCAGTAATTGTTGCGCCAACTTTCAGGCGTAGACTAATCCAGGCATTATGCTTATTTTGCAATATATAGGCTTATGCTACCATGCCTAAAAATTTACCTGTTCCCTGCATACATATGGATTTAGGCTAAATAATGCAATTTTGATATTATGCACGTGTCCAAATAAGATTTGTGCCTACCTGTAGGGACCATAAGTCAATATTGTTCCTGACCATTTGTACGCCAAAGTATTGTTTATGTGAGGTACGTACCTGCTAATTTCAATGAGTAGTTTTTTTTAAACTATTAGATCAAACTACTGTCAGTCAAAACATATAAGGGATGGACGCCATACAATTTCTGCAACCATGTCTTTTTGAACTTTTTTACCTCTAGAAGCCAAACGGGCACGTACGGGCAGCTAAAACCTTTTGAATTATGTAAAGAAATAATCAAAGAACAGGTTTTGCACGTATGGCAAATATAGAAAAATATAGTTTTTTTTTATTTTCCGTCAAAGTTGAAAAATAGTGAAAAAACGGATAGTTTTTAAATAGTGATTTACCAGGAGAAACACAAAGCAAACAGTTAATTTTTTTTTTATCATTATACATTTAATAAATACATCAATCAATACAAATAAAAAATAAGGCGATTCGTTACCTATTTTTCGTGATATTACACCTGAAATCGCAACAAATTGACTAAAAATTGTGTGTTTTTTTGAAAACCGAAAGTCGGTCAACTTTGAACGGTTATATCTTCTAAACTAAAAATGTGATATTATTAAGAGTAGCATATTTGAAATCGTTGAAAAGTTTCCTATAACATGGGTTTATTCAAAACTTCGTCGGCACTCATGAAAATTTTGATTTTTGCAACCTCGCTTGCTCTACGGGCGCCACTGTGCGACGGTTGGTTTCTCTCAGCTCAACTTTCTCAGACCGTGTTTTGGCTGCATTTAGCATCCCTTCTTGGTTGTAACAGATGACAAGTGTAATCAGCGTTTACAAAATGGCCTTGGATATTCGGCCATTCAATTATTGAATTATGTTCGACGTTAAAACCTTATTTATGCTCTTCGATGTAGTTATGTGTTTTTGCAGGAATTAGCAGCTTTTTCACATCGTATTTCTGCGCGGTTGTTTGAGGTCTACGGATAGCACCGACTTTAATATGAATAAAAGCTTTTAAAAGGTGGCGGTCGAAAGAGAAGTCCGCCTCGATTTAACCCCTACGTCCATAAGGCTTCTGCATCAAGTTTTGTTAATCTGGTTCACCTACGTGCCATATGGTGATACACAACTATCATTGCGCACTACCCAGCTGGGGAATAACGTACGCCCGACCTCAAGGCTTGGCGTTGTTGCACATTTCAGTTTACTGTCGCCCATTCTCTGCCATACTTCCAATGCCATGTTACCCATCTCCTCTCCCGGCCTTTGTTGTCTTTTCCTAGCTGTGCATTTACATCGCTTGTTAGTAGCACTATGAAGCCTCGTAGTATTGTGGATAGAACGTAGAATAGATGACTGTAAAAGTTGTTCTTTTCTTTCATATATCTCTGTAGGTTCATAGCACTGCCCGCATGTAAGATTTCTAGCCTTTGCTCGGAAATTCCCAAGAATTATTCCATCTCCGCATGGTTATCAGCTAATTAGAGCATGTCGGTCTTCTTTGGACAATAATAACCCGATACCATTTGACTTTGGTTGGTGCTCTGTCATTCCAGAGTAGAGAAGTGTGAGGTTATCACAGGGATATATTCGCCTGTTCCTTGCCTCTGGTTTCAGATATTCCACGGAGTAGCAGGGTGTATTTTGTGAATTTGGTAGACATTTGGGTCAGTTTTGAAATATCAAGTTCTGCGATTCTCGTTGTTCTTTTCATGCCAAATGTCATTATTGTAGGGATCTGTTGGTTTCTATTATTTTTTTGTGATTTCTGTGATCTGTTGTTGTTTGGGATGGGTGACTGATTTGGACTCCACATCCGATTACAGTGTTGAGACTGCCAACACCATCTGGGCAGGCTAGCCACCATGCGGCTCATGTTGCAACGCTGAGTTTCAGTAACACCTTCTTACTTGAGACGCAAATTTTTTAGCTTGTCATTCAGGTTACGCATCAAAGCAATTGCTTTCTGGCTTTAGCTCTCGGCAGGTTAGAAAATCAGGGCGATATTACGAGGGAATATTTCTTCAATAGCCGGAAAAAGTGAGATGTTGGAGACATTTTGTAAAGGTTTCACTTCTGGCTATTCCCAAGTAAATAGCAACCAGAGATATTTCCACTTGATGCACCCCAAAAGGTTCATCAGTAACGCAATGACGTAAAAGTACCTAGTAATTCATTAGCTTGATAAAGAAAACATAACATCGGATCCGCAACGTATACGTTTGCGTAAGTGTAACGAGATCTTAACAGTTATAGACGTTGGTTATGGCAGCCTGAAATCTAATCATCCAAATTGTTATTTCTTCATGTAAATGTTTCTGCTTACAAAATATGAAAAAATACATTCAACTGGGGACATCTCTTGTAAAAATAAACAGTTTTTGTTGTTAAAAGATAAGTAGTGTTTAATGAAATGTTTCATTACAAAACAGCAGGTTACAGGTAAGAGAAGTTTTTGCTGGTCATAATAAGAAAAGAAGACACAGAATGAATTTAAAATCTCATTAAAAGTTTCGTCTCACTCGAAGCTGTTAACTTTGTTGCCCATGATCCCACTCGGCATTACAACAGGGTGATTGCAAAATAAATTTTTAAAAGTTTAAGTCCTTATCTGGTTTATGCTTTGTTTACATAATGTGTTAAAATTGGTCGAATAGTTGAACAAAATCCATAATTACGGCCTATTTCCGATGCGCGAAAGAACTCTTTCGTTCGTTCAACTACCCTGCAGGAATTTTTGTCAATTGTTCCAGACTATTGTTCCAAAATATACAGACTGGTCCTGGGATTTGTGAAAATAGAACAAGTATAAAAAGAAAGAACTCATGACCAGTGAAAGGAGAACCAATCATTTAACTGGTATATGAAGGACAAAAAGGTAGAAAAAGTAATTAATTACAGTATAGTATTCACCGGTGGTGTGACACATTTTTTTGGGGACTTTCTAAATTATTGTTCTGTAACTTGGTTCTAGGACTTGTTTAATTGAAATTATACTCCGTTGCAGTAACTAACACTAAACACGTTCATTGAGAATAGATGTATACATTTAAAACAAAAACAAAGTTTTTAGAATTGGTTTTTGTTTTAAATGTAGTTGTTCGAAAGAAAGAATTTTTCGCACAATGGAAATATGATATATGTCATTTTCAATTTCAGTCCTCTTCTAATTTGGTTAATGGCCGCCAGTCAAAATAATCACAATCCTTTAAAGGGTTTAAGTACTTATTTAAATTGTAATTCTATTGCAGAAAATCAACCCTCAAACTGTATTAAAGTTTGCACAATAAAGGATTTCTTTAGATTAATATGACATAAAGCTAAATGCCGTTTTTGCATTTTAAATTTTTATTAGTCGTACAGTTGCACATAAGAATTTAAAACATATTTGTAGTCACTTTCATGTCTGTTTTTATGCCCGTTACAAGTCACTATCGTACTCTTTTTGTGGTTGTGGAAGAGTAAGTGAGTAAGTGAATGCGTTTATATGTAAATTTTTTTTATGATTTACGTCAGTTAAAACTGAAAAATAAATCATAAATAAAGAAAAACCGCCCATTTAGATACTAGTTAAAACAAAATACACACATACACACAATCACACTTTCTTGCAAACACACATATTTATTATATTTCAAACGAAAGTTACTGCACAGACGCACTTAAACCGTAACTTATACACTCACACTTTACAGTTTACTGTTAGGAAATCTATAATGCGGTGACCATTTCCACTATTCAGAAAAAAATTCTCAGCACGTGTTTATTCACACAAAACTGTAACTCACCTTCCTCCTCACCCTAGACAAATACTTACTCTATTGAAATTTTTTGCTGAGATTTATGTTCAGATAAATGAGAGAGTGTGTGTGTGTTTGTTTATCTAAATTTGTTAAGCATTTTTTTATTACTCTTACTCTTCTTACTGGCCTAACGAGCTTAAGCTCTGTCAAGTTCAAGTAAACTTTAACACACACACACACGTTCTCGAACAGAAATGCATGCACATGCACAAAGCTCAAGTTCACTTTCAAGTACGCACATTATACTTTTAACACTCATACAGTTACATCTACACTCTAACACTCACACATACACATTTAAGAACGCATATACTTGTTTAAACGGATGCTGCTTACGCATGTAATTTAACTATTGCAAATATTAACCGGGTTTTTTTTTCATTGTTGAAAAGTTTGTTTTGGGTTTAAGGGAAAAATGGGTGTTTTTTCGTTAAGTTTTTAAATTGAATAGAAGTATCAAAAATTAATGCATATTAATAATAATATCCAGCAAAGACGAAGTCAAACCTTTGATGTAAAATGATATCAGGCATAATTCTCAAAAGTTTTTCTATGGCTGGATTTTTACATACGAATTCAAATTGATAATTAGGGACGTAACGAATACCGATTCTGATACCGATATATCGGCCATACTTCAGGTTTGCCGGGTTTTGACGCCAGGTTTGATACGCCGTTACTTCTTTTAAAGTTTTTTTTGAAAAAATAATTTCATTTTCAATGCTTATTTTTTGCATAACAACTAAAAAAAAAATAAAACATTTAAAAGCAGAACATAAAATCAAAACAGAACAGTAAATTGTTTCTGTTAATTCTTTAGCTAGAGGTCTACACCACACGTTCTGTGCGTTTGATACTTTTTTTCCCTTTTTCAAGACGCATGCAAATGTGGAAAGTAATCCCACATAATGCGTTCTATACGTATACGCATTTGATGTGCTACTTGTCAATACAATCTTACACTGATTCTTCTCTTTTAACAGTGTTTTAACGCATCAACCAATTCAACGCGTAGTCTGGACCTTCAGCTTTGCACCATAGTAGTTGTAGTAGAACTATGTATTATGTATTTGAAGTACAAATATCTTACAAATTTTGTAAATTTTTTTGAGTTTTATACTTATTTTTAATGAGATGTTTGTCAGGATAAAAATCATTTTGCTAAACATTTTAGGTTACTTCGAGAAGGCTACAAAATCAATAAGCAAATCGACTGCTATATTGTCTGACGTTATTCCGCTAGGAAATATTATTAAACAAAATAATAAATCAATAAACTGAGATAGATCAAAGTTCAGAGGCCCAAAAATTGGCAAATTACTTGGCATTACTCGTAGTTCTGAATGAAAGATTTGAGGGTTAAGAGAGTAATGAAACCTATTGGTTTTCTAGAATTCTTTGAATATTTTAAAGACATTTGGTTTCAATCGTATCGAAAAACGTCTTATTGAGCTACTATGATTATGCATTCTGAAATTGTGGAACACGTGGTCACCCCTAGACTTAATAAAAGTTCTGATAAGTCTAAAAATTTCCTTTGGAGAACCACGACTCCCTCTAAGTATACCCGGAAATTCATTGTTATTGTTGTTGTTTTCTGTATATCTGGAGTACGGCAAAAGTTAACAAATTTGATAAAAGATTGGAGAAGTGGTCGAGGCACAAAATAGATTTATTTGTATCCAAAGAACGGTAAAAGAAAAATTGTCCAAACTTGGTAGGTTATCAATATACAACCTCTATAAAATTGGGCGTGGCACAAAATACATTTCTTTATACTTGTTCACAGAAAAAATTATTTTTTCAATTCGATCAAAAAAATTTTGGAGTCAAAATATTTTTTGTTTGAAATCGGTCCAATAAACAAATTTGCATATCGAAACAATTTATTTTGCATTTTGTTTATTGAAAAAAATGAGATTTTCTAATTTTTTTCAAACAAATAATTGTGACACACAAGTGATTAAAATTGTTTTTGATATTTAACAAAAATTATTCGAACAAATAATTTTGCTGAATCAAACAAAAAAGTTCACTCTTTTTTTTTTGTTTTATTACAACGATCACCTGTAAAAAGAAGATGAAGAGGAGAATGAGAGGCTGCCTTTGGGATATATATTTTAATTTTGGAATAATTTCTTATCCTCCTTATCGGCTTATTATATACAATGTTTCACTTACTGTTGCTTAATTCCTGAATGCAGTTTTCCCGATATGGTTTTCGTCATCATTTTGCGTTGAAAATGTTAACTAAATAATTTAAGCAAATAGAATTCGAGAATTTTTGCTTCTTATATTACTTTTTAAACATGAAAATGAAGTATTATTTTCTTCTTGTAGAGCTGTTATTGTTTCTACACCAAACATTCAAATCGTTTTTAATCTACTTTTGTAGTGTTGTTTTTTTTTCTACCACAAACTTCGTCGCGATATTTTATCATATTTCTTATTTTTATTTAAGTTTTTTAATATTATTAGTATTAAGGTTATTTTATCGAACTGTTAATGGTTTTTAATCCAAATTTAGATATTTTAATTAGGCTTAATTTCATTGAATTAATTTTCGTTAAATTATTTTTATGAAGACAGGAATTTTACAACACGAAATTAATTAAAATTTTTTATTGATAATTTTTCATTCTTGACTGCGCTGAGATTTGAACCCAGGCTTTCACGGACAGGCTGCCCAGGCTAGTTTTTTAATATTAAAAATTAATTAATTTTTTTATTATTAAAAATTAAAAAGAAACGGTGTAAAGGAACCCATACATTTGCAATATTATTGTTCAATAAAGTATACTGTACAATTAAATTGGCTATGCTTATTTCATCTTTTTATTTATATTGCGAAAAAAGAAATATTTTTTAATGTGTTGACAACATTGTACAATACGAACATGTGATCTTTGGTCTTGTTAACCTTTTTATGTATTAAATAAAAAATTGCTCCATATATTTGTTTTTTATATTGCCCAACTTATTGAATAATTTGGTTGAATCGTCTGTTACAGCAACAATAAAGTACATACTCAATAATATTGCAAATGTATGGGTACCTTAAGAGATTATAAATATTTTAAATTTATATCAAACAAAGTGGTTCTTGTGCGACCTTTCCAATTTTAAATAAATAAAAATTCGGAATATTTATTTAACAAAAAAAAAAAAACACTGGCTTCAAGGTTGATTAAATTTTATTTATTTAATTTATATTAAAAATGTTTGCATCATAAAAACAAAGTTTCTCAACTTTTGCGGGAATAGACGATATAACTTATTTAAAAAACTTAAGTATTTCTGCGACATTTTCTTTAAATCTGGGTATAACATGTCTTCCTTAGCAGAACCACAGGTTGGGATGGACAGAGGCTCATCCTCTTCGGATGATCTTATAATTTGTTCACAATCGCTCCAAAAGCCAGTTCTCGTAGATTTAGAACTTTAACTAGGTATAGGGTATTACTAGAGTATCCAATTATTTGACTTTTGGTTTTGTTCGAGTAAGGAATTATTCGATTTTTAAATTTTAATTTTACTCGATTAATCGAACAAGAGTTTAATATGTTCAAAGAACCCGAATAACTCGAGTAATTTAAATAATTTTATCCAATGGTAAAAACATACATGTCTTTTTGATTTGATACTTTTATTATATTAATTAATTAATAAACAGAAAAAACCATAAAATAAAAATTTAGTTCAACCATAAACAATAAAATAAAAATTTATTTATACCACGTATAAAGTTTTAAAATTTAATCCAAATTTTTACTATTTAATTAGGCTTAAGTTCATTAAATTTAATTTTCATTAAATTATTTTTATGAAGAATATGAATAGTTCAACAAAATAACCACAATACTAATTATTGTTAAAGCTAAGGCACAAGCTCTATGTGTTCATTTGTCCTTCAAGTTGTGCTGAAAAATGTCAACAAGAAAAAAGAAAGACAAAAAAAAACATGATAAACAAAAAATGTACTTTGGACTTCAAGAAGAATTCTTGACAAAAAGTACGGAAAAAACAGAAGTAAAGGAAAAACATGTGAGATCAATTAAAAATGGATAATCATTCAATAAGCAAATTTCGATCTACCAAAGGTTAAAATACAATTTGGTTTAAGGATTGATGTTTGACTACTGACGTCAGCAGTCATCGATGGCTGCGAGTGTAAGACGGCAAATCCCTTTGAGAAGACCTAGTGGTTGAGGTCGAAACATGTCAGGGTAACCAGCCGCCTGGGTTCGAATCACACGCCAGCCTGCCTGGCTTCGAATCCCAGGTCAGTCAAGAATGAAAATTATCAATAACAATTTTAATTAATCTTCCATGTTGTAAAAATTCCTTTCTTCATAAAAATAATTTAATGAAAATTAAATTTAATGAACTTAAGCCTAATTAAATAGTAAAAATTTGGATTAAAAACCATGAATAGTTCAACAAAATAACCACAATACTAATTGTTTTAAAATTTAAATAAAATAAATAACCCTCCTGCAAAACATACAGTTTTTAGGGAGCTAAAGAGGCCGAAACAAGTTTAAGGTAATAAAATAAATATAAACTATAAGCTATAAACAAAGTAAACACTACTTCGGTTGAACAGACTATTAAGTGATCTGAAAGCCAAAGTTTGTCACATGCACTACGTTCTGCAGCAATCGGGGTCCATTAATTTCAGTGTATAATTTGCAGTTATGTACCGCCTGCTAAACTTAATAGGGGAATTCAGCAGAGGCTTTCATCTCATATTTTTATAAATTTTTTTTTAATTTTTTATTTTATTTTAGACGTTTTTGTCGCAGTATATTTATGAGAGGTCCAACCTATTTAAACAAATGTGTTATTCGCAATTAAACTTAACTAAAATATTATTCCTGAAAAATCAAGTAAAATTTAAATCGATTGAGATTCTCAGTTAATTTTATTTAATCCACCGTACATTTCCTGATTTAAAGAGAAATTTTGGTTAAGATAAGAACTCACAGTATGAAGAAACTTTTTAAACTGGATCATTTTGAACAACGATTAATTGAGTGGATACTCTAGGTATGACCTTGTCTTCAACACTTTCGGAATGCCAATTCATGTTGAGTACCTTAATAAGCGTCCTCCTCGTCCTACCTCTCCATTTTTTGGCTCATAAATTTTTTCCCACAAACCTCAGAAAATTAGGGGGTCTAGCTTTTCGAAATCGAAGAGTCGTGCTCTATCTCATACCTTGTGTGCATACAATATGTCCTCCTATTTTGTCATAAACAAAAATATTTTACCATCAAAAATATTGAACTGATTTTCAAGATTGTAAGGGTTACGGGTCCTGTGCAATTAAAAACGCTGATATACAAAAATTGCAAATAATCTTAAAAAAAAACGTCAAATGTGTGATGACTAACGTAATTGAAATTTATTAAAGTTTAATAATTCTCTAACAAAATTAATAAAGTTTATTGAAAAAAAAAAAAAAAAAAAAAGAAAGAAAGAAAAAAAATCGAATTTAAGTGTTGATCATCGGCAAACAGTTTTAATGCAAACATTGTCCACAAATTGTCTTGACCAGGTGCCTCCAGGATGCTCGCGTGGACTGCATATGCGAATTGATGATGGAAAATTTCATAAGAAGAATACGGTCCTGCGACCATTATTAATGGCATTCCTTCCTTATTGCAATTGAATAGACATCCTATAATTTCGCTTAATATTTTAAATACTAAAATTAAGCCTCTTATTGGCAGACCCTATACAAGAATTTGGCTTCAAAAGGTAGAAATTTTAATTTATTATAATTGTAATTATTTTATTTATGTTTTTGTTATTCTACGACTGTTGCAGTTTCTACTTCCTTTTTCGCTTTATTTTTATTTTTTGTTGCATGATAAACGTTTTATTATGAATGCTGCTGCAAGCTGCCGTTGTTGTCCCTTTTGGTATGAATTTCAGTTTTGCCAATGACGTCCAAGGTTTAGTTGAAGGCCAATTGTTAAGCATATTCTTGTTTTTTATTTTTCTTTTTTATACCAGAGTCACTAATTGTTTTTATAATTTATCCTAGGATTTTGTTTTTTTTTTAATGCACACAATCATATTTAAGTTAAATGTGCAAGTTGGGAACAGTTGCGTTGCTACACTGCAACAAAACGCGTTGCTAGTAAGGTTTTGGACTAGTTTATTACTAGTTGTTAGGTGTCAAAAATGGGAAAGATGATCAAATTTCGACAGCACAGCTTTAGACATGACGTCCTTTGATGCAAAAACAACACCAACACTACACAAAGTGGAAGAAACGACTTACTACGTGTTTGTTGTAGGAACGACAACAACTCTATAAAAGTAGATAAGAAAATACAATTTTTTTGTATGTTGCAACAACACTAGAAGAAGAAAAACGTTAACTTTTGGTTGGTTTGAGAGTTAAAAAATAATGTTCATGCTTAAAAAATAAATAAAAAGAAGGAAAATTCCCGTATTCTTTTTGCTACATCAAATTTACAATGTAGAAGGATAACGGAAACCATATCGGGGCATTCGGCTAGTTTCTTTGGGGCAACGAAAGCAGATTTAAAGGCGTGGAATAGGAAAACCCACACGGCCATTTGGAATAGTGGGACTACTAAGATTTTATGGGGTAACCCAGACGAGGAGAGGGCAAGAAGCCTCCTTATCTGAAGTAAGTCCGAAGTTAGTATGCTGTTGCGTATCTTGACTGTTCATGCGTGACTACAGGCTCAACTACACCAAATCGGACGGGTAGAATCTGACGAGTGTAGAGCGTGTGCAGAGGAGAGCGAGACGCTGGAACACTTTCTCTGCTACTGTCAGGCCTTCGTCGAATTAAGATCCAAACACCTCGGGACCCATGTCATGTTGGGCTTGGGATCCCTGAGGAACGTTGTCTGGAAAATCTTAAAGAATTACGTCCGGGAATGGCCTGAAGGCCTGCCTAGACATTTTTAATTCAATTACCATTCTGTTCTTACCGCTTAAGAATACCTTATAGAAGCCATTGGCTCTTCCGTATAAAAGATAAGATAGACATTTCACATTTCCTTCTATAAGAAGGGAGAAGAGAAGGAGTACGATGCTTTTCCAATGCAAATACCAAATAATTCAGATCCCGTTATAAAATCACCATTCTCTGGAAAGCCTTCTAAGAGCCATTAATTTGAATGCCTTTCAGAATCTCTGGTGAAAGAAGCGAGAGCGGAAGGCCAACCCCGCAATGACAACGCGTGAATAAATATATCAGTATATAAAGAGCGAGCAGGCCTTTTGCGTCTAAAAGAAGGAGAACAGAGGCCTTTTACTTCTTTTTCCTGCTGGTTAGTTACTTTATCTGCAGGGTAGTACGTATGTGTGAATGTTTATTTATCCTTTATTTATGATGATGTTAATGATAATGAAGGTTGTATTAGAATGGTTTGTATGGTTGTTGTATTTGTGTAAAGTACAAGGACACTTATTTTATTTGTTTCTATTACAAAACATGATATTGTATTTTCATTTTGCAGTAATTTTTAAATGAAATAAATTTCGAAAGCAGAGGGATAAAATTAGTTTGGGTTTTTAAACGGAAATTATTTTTTAGTATCTTGAAAATAAATTTTAATCTAGAAAAATTATACTAATATTTCTTATTATGTATAATTTTTCAGAAATCAAAGGTAAAGTGATGAATTTTTCTTAAAATAATATTTAATAGAATCTGGGAATTTTAGTTCTCTTGTTGAGTATAATTTTTATTATACAAATTTATATTAATGTGAACGTGTACTGAAAGTCAAAATACAATTTATAAAGCTTTCATACTTTAGTAGTCTTATTCCTTCAATATTTTCGAGAAATATTTTCTATGCTTTATCAGAATTTTTTGTTTGTATATTTCTGTTACAAGGCTTTATAAATTGTAATATGACTTTTGAATTAATATAAAAATTTATAAGAATATTAAATATTTGGATTTTTTTATAATAGAAAATAAAGTTATATTGCTACTTTGCCCATCCTAAGTAACCTATAAATAAGACAGTAGTAAATTTCAATTAAATTGAACACATTTGAATCGTTGTCTGTCTGTCATATGAGAAAAAAGTTTAAAGTCAGTTCACTTAAACAGAATTAAGAACCAATAAAATACAAAAGTTACTTTTTTCAGCAATATTTTCAGTTGTTTCTTATAAAAAGTGTTTAATTAAAAAACAACATACGCCTCCTAAGAGATTCATTTTTATCGATTATATAAATCACTGGGATCTAATTAAACGAAATGAAACAGCGCAAATCATTAAATCAATTAGCAATAAAAAACAAGAATTAATTGAAAATAAAAGCAGCAAAAATTAATTTGGGCAATTATTCAGCCTGAATCAGTCCTGAAAAAGTTACCAAATCAATCCTGAAAAAATGTGTGAATATTTTTGTGAACTTGTCGATGTCGTAGTTTATTAGTTTGTGTTAATATTTGTCAATTAGTTTTATACTGTGAAAAAAGAAGGAGAAAATGTGATGATCCAAATAAGCCATATTAATATAATGACATGATGATACACTAGAAACTACAGATTGAATGGAAGAGGTGGATCAGTGTTTGTTTATTAAAAAAATATTAGGGTATGCATTCGGTTAACCGTTAATCGGTTTACCGATTAATTATTTCCCGATTAACTGATCGGTTAATTTAAAATTGCATATTTTCGAATAACGATTAACGGTTAACGGTTAATTTCAGTCAATTAACCGATGTAACAAATTTTTAACTTTTTGTAGTATCATAACACATTTTTTTGTGTTTTTAATTATTTGTTACGTCTCATATACAAAAGGTATGTGCTTAGAAAATAGTTTTTCATACAAACTCTTCAATTTAAATAAGTTTTTACTGTCAACAGCTTTTTGTTTCTTGTACTTTTTATATATGCGTTTAGTTATTTGTTGTCATAGAACTTCGGTTAGTACAATTAGAAGTGTTAAAAATTTAAACAAATTAAAACAGGACCCTAATGACATAATGGAAGATTTTATATGTTTAGAAAAATACAGGAAGAGAACTAAGAAATTAGATGTTCTGTATTTTGGATTTCTTCAACATCTACAATAAATGAAAAAATTTTTTCAAAGTCAAGTCTTATCAAAACTAAAGAAAATAAACGCTTAAATCCTAACTGCCGTATTCATAAAGAATAAAATAGATTTCAAACGTATCTTAAAACAAAATTTCCATACAAATTTTCCTTAAAATAGATTTCATATCCAATTTAGTTTTGTATGAATACGGCAGTAAGCATTTAATCCAAATTATTTGTATAAAAGGTTATTTTATAAGATCTTCTTAAACTATTGAAATATGTAATAAAATGATCTTACAGTTTATTTTTTAATTAATAAATAAAACGTATTAATTAAAAAAAAATTTATTATATATTTATGAATTATTTTTTTGTTTGCTCGTTTTAGTTCAAGAATTGTTTTGTTTGTTATTGATTTTTTTTTACCAATAAACTCCAAATAAAAATAATTTATGTATTTTTATATATTGAAATTACTTAATTTTTAAAAAAACTTTGTTCATCAGTTAACCAATCAATAACCAAATTAATCGATTATTAACCGATTAAACCAAAACCTGGGTAAATTAATAGAGCGATTAACCGATTAAAACAAAAGCGCGATTAAATGAATACCCTAATAAATACTAATACCCATAGTTCTGAAAATTGTACGTTGTGGTAGTTCTTAAAGCATCTAATTGTATTAGTTTTAGAACTAGTTGTGCAATTACAAAATAACCTTAAAAGTAATTATTTAAGCTAAAGAAGAAAGTCCTTAAAAATTAATATATCTACACTTTGGATTACCTTGGGTTAGTAAAGTGACAACTAGCTTTACGGTAGATTACTTGCGATAGGTAGTATAGGTAAATGTTCCCCTTCTGCTGAACAGAAAATTTATAAAAATATACAACGTAATCACTTCATAGTAAAGGCCTGCAAAAATGTATTTGATTTTCTGAAAATCAAAAGTGTGTAGTTATGCAGTCCTTTTCATCCTTCAATAAATAGTGTTGTAAGGATACAAGAATTTTAAGAAATACACTCCAGACAGTTTTTGTTTCCTTCAAAATCTTTTAATACAGTAAAAAAAAAATTGCCTGTACTTCTAGTATTTGAAAATTACCTCGTGCAGGCTGCGAGAATTTCTAATTTTAACTTGTGTATCGTATGTAGCGGATGCATACAAAGAACTTATGATGTTTAGTTTTGTGTCGTACGTGGCGTACGCAAACACGGAATTGTTGTTGCAATATTTATTATCAAATAAATAACCATACAAAATATTTCGTACACACATATCACAAACTTACATTAAAAAATAAAGAATGTGTGTAGTTTTTGTTCCCACATTCATTGCTGCGTGTATTTTTCATTCCCTTGTTAATTTTTGAGACCATTTTTTAAACCCGCATTTGTTTTTTGTTACTACACGTTCAAACACTTACGTATATTGGTCGTCTCCACTTCTCTTCAGTATTTGTTTGTGACAGCGACACTGCAAATGAGGGGCTTAAAGCACAAGGAAGTAGTAGGTAAAGTTCAGAACGCAAGAGCTGAATGTGGAATTCTTATCCGGTAGCGTGATATAGCGACGACCAATTTTAGCAGTTGTCATTAAAATACCTGTTTCGCTTGGAGCATACGGGGTATATGAGCACTTAATCTCAATTTAAAAAAGGCACTTGAACCCCTTGTGCTTTAAGCCCCTTAAATGATTTTAATGATTTTAAATTGGATTCAAATAGAATTGTGCAGGCCTCTACTTCATAAACTGGAACAGCCAAAACAGAAAAAATAAGTCTGTCAACACTCTAGATTATTAACATTCATTAAGGTGACAGTTAAGATTATTCGTGATATTTAATGCAGCCAAATTAATTCTAACTGCCGGTTTTTTGATGATGAGCGGAAAATTCTCTTACATTTACAACAAAATTTCAAAATTTGTTAGTGTTTTAAATGTGTTAAACGAGTTACGGTACGGTCAGACTGATGAAATATTTGAAAGCAAACATCAAATATTTCATTAACGTAGTCTGAACACAAAATATTTTTGAGTATCAAATAAAATAACAGCTGATTTTGAGCAAATAAAAGTATTTGCCGGCAAACAAATATTTGTCCAATGTGAACATAGTGTGAACACAAAAAATCAAATATTTTAGTCATTTTTGAGAAAACATTTATTTGATATTACAAAAAAATTGTAAGAGCAAACAACGACAAATAATTTTAGCCATGTTCTGGATAGAAGCAATTTTTCCTGTAAGTTTTCGGATTCTTTACAATTTTAAAGATTTTTTTTAATTAAAATTATTATGTATGTTTTTTCGACCTTTTTGTTTTAACTTCAATAAGTAAACGAATAATTAAGCTCAAGGCCTTAGTTTTTTTAATAAATTTTATTTATTTATTTAAATATTCAATATTTCGTAACCCTACGGGAAACATCTTCAGGATAAAAATATATAAATTTTTTTATTAAAAACGAGTAACAATAGACGTACATTAAACGACTGCCCGTTAATCCGATCTTTATTGTAGCCTTGAGCTTAATTATTCGTTTACTTATTGAAATTTTTTTTAATTATTAGACTTTGCTATCGTGCCGCTATTAGCAAATTTTTGCGAATTACCGCTAATTTAGCAATTTTTATAGAATTTTTGCCATTCCGTATAGTTTTAGGCACTTTTACTAAATTTTATGGCTTGTTTGAGATATTAAAATGGTTCGCGAATTTTCGCTATTTTTGCAACATTTTTTTTTTGTTTTTCCCCTAAATTTTGTTTTTTAACCAATTTAGCAATTTCAAATATATTTTAGGGTTTGTTTCCAAGTTTGCCATTTTTTGCGAATTTTATCCATGTTCGCAAAAGAAGCGATTTCTTTCTGTGATTCTTTGCAACTTTAACTATTTTTAATAATTATGAGTACTAAACTTTGGTATCATGCCGCTATAGCAAATTTTTGCGAATTTTCGCTAATTTAGCAATTTTTACCGAATTTTCGCCATTTCTTATACTTTTAGGGTCTCTTAATCAATTTTATGGCTTGTTTGAAATATCAAAAATTTTCGCGAATTTTCGCTATTTTTTTAAAAAAAATTTTTTTTGTTATTTTCCGACAATCTGTTTTTTTTTAACCGATTTCAAATAAATTTTAGTGTTTGTTTCTAAGTTTGCAATTTTTCGCGAATTTTAGCCATGCTCGCAAAGTAGCGATTTTTCACTGTGAATCTTTAGAGCTTTAACGATTTTTAATAATTATTAGGCTATAATTATTATAATATGTAATTATTTGCTATCATACCGCTATTAGCAAATTTTTGCGAATTTCCGCTAATATAGCACTTTTTAACGAATTTTTGCCATTCCTTTTAGTTTTAGGCACATTTAATAAATTTTATGTCTTGTTTGAAATATCTAAATTTTTCGCGAATTTTCGCTATTTTTGCAACATTTTTTTTGTTTTTTTCTTAACATTTTGTTTTTTAACCAATTTAGCAATTTCAAATATATTTTAGGGTTTCTTTTCAACTTTGCAATTTTTCGCAAATTTTAGCCATGTTCCCTTTACCCAGTGGCTTCCATTTTTTTTCTTTTAAATTCTCCTGTTCTAACACTATAAGAGTTGCTGATCCACAGAATAAAATAAATAAATTAGCTTTTGCGCTCATTTTTACTATTTGAGAAATATATTTTTATTTTTGATAACTTTCATTAAATAATTATTTGATGCAAATATTTCTTTTAGTCTGAACGCATGGCAAACATGAATTAATTTATTTTATTTAACACTGCTTGCCAACTGTTTCATCAAACAAAAATTGTCAAATTTTTGAGCTTAGTTTGAACATTAAACAAAATATTTTTTTGTTTCACACAGTTTGAAGCAAATATCAGAACAAATATTTTCGTCAAATATTTCATTAGTCTGAACGTACCTTTAGTTTTGCGCTCGTCATTAAACACAAGGCAGTTATTGTAATTCAAAGAATCATTTAAATATTTAACGAAATCACACTGTAGACTGCAAAAGCTGCACTACAATAACGATAACGATAACTCAGGTACATTAAAGTCGTAATTAACTTAATGGTAGACTACTTTTAATTGGTAAGAAAGCTAAATGTAAAGGGTGGTTAAATTTTAAGGGCCGATGTTGATTTTGAATAAAACACAAATTATTAAGGAAATTATTGTCATTTCTCTTTAAAATATTGGTATGGTTCAATTATGTATGGAACAAAATATCGGCCAAATGGCCGCCGCAACCTCGGCGGCACGCCTCCATCCGATGGTCCAAATTTTCGATGACGCTGAGGCATAATTGAGGTTCTATGCCGTTAATGTGGCGTATTATCTCATCGTTTAGCACTTGAATTGTTGCTGGCTAATCGACATACACCTTTTCTTTCAAATAACCCCAAAGAAAGAAGTCCAACGGTGTCAAATCACTTGATCTTGGCGGCCAATTAACATCGCCACGATGTGAGACAACACGGCCTGTTGAAACCACATACCGTCCACATCCATATCTTTCAATTCGGGCCATACAAAGTTCGTTATCATCTCACGATAGCAAACACCATTCACAGTAACTGCCTGACCGGTCTTATTTTGGAAAAAAGACGGCCCGATGATGCTGCCAGCCCTTAAACCGCACCAAAGAGTCACTCTTAGTGGGTGCATTGGTTTTTTGACAGTCACTCTTGGATTATCATTCGCCCAAATGCGGCAATTCTGCTTATTAACGAATCAACTGCGGTCGACTATGCTGATTAAAAAAAGCACGAAGGTACACAAAATGCATTTTGATTTTAAAGCCCATTTTCATTATAAGCCTGAATAACTTTAACGCTTTGCTCGCTTGTGTATCGTTCCATGGTTCAAATTGAATTAGTCTGAAATTGAGAAATGTCAAATAAAATGCAGAAAAAAACTTGACGTTTAGGTTTGGTTCACATTCAACATCGGCCCTTAAAATTTAACCACCCTTTATTATTTTGTATGGTAACTTTGTATTAAATAAAAGCCAGCAGCATCATTAGAACTACTGGATCCCATGAAAACTGTTATCTAGAATTCTGGTTAAAATTTCAAAAGATCCAAATTTTTATATTTTTATCAGGCTTAAGTTTATCAAATATAATTTTCATTAAATTATTTTTTATTTAAAATGAATTTAAAATAGATAATCATTCACTACAACAAATTTCGATCCACCAAGTAAAATACAATTTGTTTAAAAGTTTGATGTTTGACTATTGACTGCCAGCCGTCGTCAATGACGGTGAGTGTTAAACGGCAAAGATTTCTGAAGAGATATTGTGGTAACTATCGAAACAGTCAAAAAAGAAAAATCATTATTAAATTTTAATTCATTTCATGTTGCAAACTCCTTTCTTTATTTAAAATAATTTGATGAAAATTAAATTCGACGAACTTAAGTCTGATTAAAATATAAAAATTTGGATTGAAACCCATAAAACAGTTCAATAAAATAACCAAAATTTTTAAGACCAATTCTAAAGTACACGCAGAGAAAACACATTTTCCGATATGGTCACCTCCAAAAAAACTATTTTTAAACATACCATATTATTGTCACCGGAAACAATAGTTTGGTTAAATTAGGCATCCATCAAGAAGAATCAACCATATAATTGTAAATTATTGCAAACTGATTATAATTAAAAATAACTATAAAATATATTCCAATAAACATAGTATGGTTATTTTTCAGCCATAACAAGCTGTTCTTTATGGACTACGATGGGGTTTGCTAAACATCAGTTTACCATAATTCGGAACAGGTGACAATAATATTCTTAAATTATCAATATTACGCAAAAAAAAAACTTTGTTAAAAATAGTTTTTTTGTTGGAGGTTATCATATAGAAAAATGTGTTTTCTTTAAGTGTATAACTTTTTCTTTTTTAGTATGCGGTGTATTGCTCACATTTGCTTTTGATATTATTAAGACTTTTAAATGTCTTAACCATACATTTATTTATCGATTAATCACATTGAAAATAAACGCGTTGTAAGAAATGTTTCCACCCCATTAAATGTTAACTTAGATACGAGGGTATACTCATACTTAATCAAAACCCTGTAAATCTGATAGTTTTCCCAATTCAATTGGATGTATTAAGACCTCTATTAAAAGAAAACAAAATATTAAGTTTATTTGTCGAAACATACAAAGCCTTTTTTTAAATAACAAAAAAAAAAAACAAAAAGAGATAGTAAGAAAATTCTTTGCACTCTGGATAACATAAAGAAAGAAAAGTTTCAAATAACCAAAACAAACCCAATGAAAGTTGTTACTACATACATACATATAAAGTAGGGTAGACACTATCGAACATGAATGACAGTTTTGCTCAAATTTTATTTTAATTGAAGCACAGCCCCGAATAACGTTTTAAGTTACACAATTATTATTTTGCAGAATTATTTACTTCTTAATATTTTTTTTAGATTATTAAAAATAATGATAACACAAGGGAACAAAATTGAACTTTTTTGTGTTGATAGAAAGTTTGATGCAATTTTTTTTTTTTCATTTGAGGTCTCTGATTTCAAATCTAATCTCCGTTTTTCTCTATCAGCTCGCATTTTTAAATGACAGGTACTTATCGTATTTTTGACTCTTTTTTTTAAAAAATTAAAAGTTCAAAAAATCATAACTTTGCTCTTCATTAAGCAATTTTTTAATTTTTTCTTTTTTAAAAAATATAATTGTTAGCTTTAAAAAACAAGCAAATTTTTTACAATTGCCAAAAAGAAATGAGTTATGGTGTTTTACGTAAAAAAATGTATATGCGGGATTTCATGTCAAGTGACCCAACTCTTGAAATCGATGTCTTCCGATTTGGATGAAATTTGCACCAAGGTTAGTACTATTGGATAGTTGTTTAGACATTAATTTTCAACAAGATCGGTCAAAAAGTTTCTGAGTTAGAGGGGTTCAAAATTTGACATTTTGGCCAAACAGCTGTTCTTTCTCATCCATGTAACTTATTATCTATTGGTGTTAGCTTTCCGAAAAAAATTTTATTGTTTTTTTTTTTAAATATTTTTAAACTTTTTTGTTGAAAATTTGTGTCTAAACAACTATCCAATAGGACTAACCTTGGTGCAAATTTCATCCAAATCGGAAGACATCGATTTCAAAAGTTGGGTCACTTGACATGAAATCCCCCATATTTATAAATTTTGTAATATTAAAAATCCAAAACGGGAAAAAGTCAAAGTCTTATTACTTTCACGTAAAGTCACATAACCCTTGAACAAAATGAAATATAAATCATAACAATCGATGAACGCGTTTCGGTTTTATTCACAACTAAGCAGGGACCGTAAATAACAGTTATCCGGAAAATTTAAACACAAAAACTCTTCATGTTAGAGCCAACGGAGACCTACAGTGGCATATATCAATAGATTCGAACTGACTAGCCTAAAATAAAACTCATTTTAGGAGTTTTATTTTTTCCGTCTAAAATAAAACACATTTTAGGAGTTTTATTTTTTCAGTATAATGAGTTTTACATTTTACAATTTTTTTTTGTCTAAAATTAAACTCATTTCGCCTTCATAAAATAAAACTCTTTTGAAGAGATTTTATTTTTTTGTATAAATTAAAATTAATTTGTTTATTTTCTTCGTTTTAAACAGACTCTTTTTTATTTGTTTCATTTAACAAACATGATGCCGAATAAGTTAACCATTAAAAGTAGTTTGTCACATACAATGTGTAATTAATGTATTTACCTGTATGAGGCTCTGTCAGCTCAATGCAGCCTAGCGTCTTTATAAAAATCTTCGATAAAGTGACCTCATTACTACAACAATGCAACAATACAAAATACAACAGGCATTTCAGAATATCAGAACCGGCAATATCAGTCTCCAATCTGCTGGTGTTTGACAATTGAAAATTTATTTGCTTAAAAATATTTTTAAATGTCAAAAACAAATTAACTAATTATCAAAATTATTTTTTGAAAAAAATCGAATTTTTGCAATGAACTTAGTGCAAAATAAATTGTTTTAATAAGCAAATTTGTTTCTGACGGAAAAAATAAAACTCAAATGAGTTTTATATTCTGACGGAAAACATAAAACTCCCCAAATGAGTTTTTTTTTAAACGGAAAAAATAAAACTCCTAAAATTATTTTTACTTTAGAAAGAAAAAATTAAACTCCTAAAATGAGTTTTACTTTAGACGGAAAAAATAAAACTCGTAAAATGAGTTTAATTTTATGATGGCGAAATAAAACTCCTCAAATTAGTTTTATTTAATGAAGGCAAAATAAACCTGTATTTTTAAGAGTTTGTTTCGACCTTTTATTTTTACGTTAGAAAATAACTACTAAATATGGAGCTTTTTTTAATTCTTTATTTTTAATTCTTTTATTAAATAAAAAAAAAAATCCTTTATTAAATAACTTTTTTGATATCACTTATAACCGTTACGGTCCCTGCAATTAAGTGAAGAACGCCCACAAATAGAACAAATTTACCTATTTTTGTATAGAAATCGCGGTTTTTATCAATTCAGTTTTCTCAGTAAATTGTGAACAAAATCAAAAGTTGTGAACCGATTACAATGAAATAACAAAAGTAAGTAAGAACATGTAAAACAATTAAAATAGGTAATCATTCATTCAAAGCACATTTCGGTCTACCAAGGTAAAATACCATTTGGTTTAAAGATTGAAGTTTCACTATTTGCGTCACCCGTCTTCAATGGAAGACGCCAATAGTGAAACATCATAGAGATTGCGTGATTACAATCGAAACTAGTTAGAGCAACCTGTCCGTGAAAACCTGGGTTCAATTTCCAGCTCAGTCAAGAATGAAAAATTATCAATAAATTTGAATTAATTTCATGTTGTAAGTTTTTATTCTTCATAAAAATAATTTAATGAAAATTAAATTCAATGAACTTAAGGCTTATTAAAATATCGAAATTTGGACTAAAAATTATTAACAGTTCAATATAATAACCACAATACTAATAATTGTTAAACTAATTGTTTTCAAGCCAAAACTGTGGCTTTTATCGAATTTTAATATTTTTTAATGAATTTTTAAAAAACAAAAATTTAAATTTTTTTTTAATTATTCTTTTTTTAAACTGCAACGATATCTCTGAAATTACTGGGCAAATTAAAAACCAATGTGTAAGCACGATAATGTTGTTGGCGAATTTTGATTTTTTTAACTGAATATGGTGAACCGTTTTCATGTTATTTCGAATATACGTAGCGGAAGTGCCTTAATTTTGGACATAACGGTATATCGCGTGAATTCGAGCTAATAATAACCTTAAATTAAAACTACCAAAAAAAAAACAACATTCAGTTCTTAGTCAACAAAAACTTTATTCCCTAGTCTAATTTACGAAAAAATCCAAAAAAAGGCTTGACCAGTAAATTGATCAACTTATTATTTGGGTAGAGACCGAGTTCATTAGAAATCGATAAATTCGAGAACTTTGTCACACATACGGAAACAGGGCGATGGCTTCTTCTGTACGCACGGTACGGGCTAGATTTAAATGAATATTTTCCAAAAGAGTAAATGTGGTATGAACCCATCCAAAGTATTGCGTATTAGCTGCTCAGATGGACGATTTTGCGCACCGTAAACTTGAGTGTAGTATAAGTTTGGCGAAAAAAGCGCAAATTTAATTCTCCACGATTTATGAACGTTGTTCTGATGTAAGTCTCAGCATGATAATTTGCTGCTAATTCTCCAACAATTTTCACCAACTAAAGCATTAATCAAAAATAAATCAGTATTAATTAAAAATGTAATCAAGTGAATTTAACGTTTCATCAAGTGAATTAAACGTTTGATTAAGTGAATTAAACGTTTAATTAAGTGCATTAAGAGTTTAATCAAGTACCATAAATTTATTTGCTGGGTTACTGCTAAAAAAAAACACTCTTTATTATGTAATAAGCTTGAAAATTTTAATTGCAGTCCTGCTATTGTAGTAAATTCTACATAAATTTTAGGTTAAAAAATAATTTTTGGAAAGTTTGGCATTTCGCATTTCTTTTGATCTGATCTTTTTCAATCGGCTATTTTAAAAATGTTGATTTTTTATAATATTTGTTTTATCAAATCAAAGAAAGAAATTTTTTGCTCCATAAAAGAGTTTCATGGATGGAATTTATTTAATATAACATTAATTTAATAACGCCAAATAACTCACCATTAATTTTATCAAAACTTTAAAGTCGTGCATAAAAATTTAAAAGCAGGATGTAGACCTTTTATGTTGGCATTACTGGTACTAACACCTGCATTAAAAATCCTTGCTGCGTATATCATTAGCATTATTCTGAAACCAAAAGAGAATGAAAAAAACAAAAAAAAAGAGCTAAAAGAAGAAAAACATCTATAACATTTGATAACAGTCATTTTATGTTTGTATGTATGTATGTTGAGTGTTAAGATATACATGTATTCTTGTATTCTTCTTCTTTTTTTTCCTTTTATAATGGCACCATTTTAGTTTTATTTTTTCTTAACATTTCTAAAGAAAAATAACAACAAAACAAAAGAATAAAGCCATTTTCTAAATAATATTTAAATGCCACTCACGTCTAATTTGTATGCTTGTGTTAATTTTTTTAGATGAGCAACAACAACAACCGCAACAGAAAAGAAAGCGATAACGATTTTAATGGCTGTTAGTCGAAGTGTCTGTGTGTGTTCGTGTGCGTGTATGTATGTTTGTTATTTAGCAGGGAAATCGAAAATATGCTCTAACAAAGCGTTTTAAGCGCATTAAATATCCAAAAAAAACTTGAAAATACTCCCTGAAAATTGTTTAAAATATACCGGCAAAGAAATCAAAAATATTTGAAAACAAAATGCTGAACAACTTTAATAATATTTGCATTTCAAAATAAACAAGTCACAATTTAAAAACGCCAAAGACGAATTTTCGAGATTGTACCATATTTGGAAGCGATGGGCTCACTTAAAGCAAGATATGTTATGAGGCTAAAACTCATATGAGAGTTATTTTTGCCGAATATTATTTAGGTACACCATCTAAATGAGATTTTTTTGTCTTAATGGAGTTTTAAGGACGGTCGATAAATTTTATATTAACTTAAAAGGAAGTTTAATCTATTAAAGGATGTCATGGGCAAATGTGAACCAATTGCAACAAGAATTTAATTTGAAGTAAAATATTTTTGGGGGAAATTTAATCTAAAAATAACTATAATTAAATGGTTTATGCGCATAAGGAGTAAATTTTGGAAAGAAATTTTCATGGTGAATATGTGAAATTGTAGGCCGACTCTTACCATTAATATTGGCTTCGTCCTTGGTACAATTTTAATTTATTTACTAAACTTTATCAAACAAAATTTTAGCTTGTACTTTTCGCACAAGGTTTACATAGATAGACAACCTGCCAGATGGACTGATGGACATGGTTATATGACTTTTAAAAGTTAGTCTGAGTCTTTCGGTACACTAAAAGATGGGTACAGATTACTATGTACTACACACATCGGCACAAACGTATATAATAGCCCTTTCCTTGTGTATAAAATTTTACATTTTAAAATAACAAAATCTTTTAATAAATAATAGTATTCCCAAAAACAACTTTGATAATAAATTTTAAAATAACTTTTATCACTAAGACAACTTCCTTTAGTTTACAATTGCAGAGCGAAAATTAAATGTGGATGGTTAAATTTCAGTCACACTTTGGGTATATAGATAGATATTAAAATAAAAATATAAAAGCCATAGGACCACTTCCACCTGTTCTGACCCATGTTCTTAAAATTGTTTCATTCTTTCACTAAATTGCGGTTTAGACTAAAATACAAAAAAAAAAAATATATATAAAAATTATTCTTTGAGAAATAATTTAAAAAGCTTGGTGGCGTAAAGTAACAAAAAGTAGACTTCTCCGTTAACCAGAATTAAAAAAAAATATTATTTTTTTTTTAATTTGCTGCGAAAGCTCTTGTAGTCATCTAAAAATATTGGACATCTATCAAAATATGCTTCAAAGAGGTAAAATATGCGCTATAAACTTAAAAAATGCTGCAAAAATTTAACTTAATTATGCAAAAAAGAAATGCAGCCAACGCTTAAATATGCAAAAATATTCACTAACAAATCGATGCCAAAATTCATTAAAAGCTCTAAAACGGTTAAATTAAGGGAGTCCAAAAATTGAGGTATCATTTTCATAAAAGAAAAGAGGTTTTTGAGATATAAAAAATATTTTAATTTCAGCTTATTAAAAACTGTTTCCGGTTAAAAATAAAAAATTAAGTCGGTTAAGTGGCTCGGCAGGCTCCCAATCTTTTACCAAAATTCTCAATCACGTTTTTCGATAAACTGTTGTCAATGGTTGATATATGCTCGATAATGTTGTTGTTAAGCCTTTAAACAGTTGTGGGATTATTGCGGTACACTTTCGAATTAAAAACCCCCCACAAAAAAAAGTCTAAAGGTCTCAAATCGCACGATATTCGCGGCCAATTCACTCCTCCTCTAAGAGAAATAATTCGATTTGCGCACTTTTCTTTCAAAAGATTTATTGTTTCTATTGATGGGTGGCAAGTGTCACCATCCTGTTGAAACCACATATTCTCTACGTCTTAATCATAAATTTTCCTCCACAAAAAGCTTGAAGCGATTTCCATTGACCATTTTCAACTCAAATTTGGACACCCGATATATGTATTGTTTATGCCTTCATTTGTCGCACAAGTAAAAACATGCATTTGCCTTTTTTCGGTTTCCCTGCTTATGGGATTGTGTGAAAAATCATTAAGGGTGTAAGAACAAAAAAATTGATTTTAATGTAAATTCAATAATATCAAAAACGTTGGCTGTTGCAATAATTTATGCTGCTGTTACTGCTGTTGATGACATTGTCAATGACAATGACTTTTATATAGCAGCATCAAAATGATTTTAATATGCAGGGACAAATTGAAAGTTGCTGAAAACAAAAAGAAATTGAGGCAAAAAATCTCTAGACATGTACATATACAAGCAAAATTGTTGATGTTAATGACATGTAATTTAATTCGTTACAATTTGTTTTGTTTATTTTTGTATATTTTTTTTTTTTTTTTTTTTTTTTCAATGAATAACTTAAGCCTATAGTACACGGCATGTAAAAATACACATGCGCATGTGGTTCTGACGTAATTTTGACGTTAATGCAAAGCCACAATAAACATTGCGTGTTGTGTGATGACGTCAAAATTACGTCAGAACCACATGCGCATGTGTCTTTTTACATGCCGTGTACTATAGGCTTTACTTATTTATAT
Source organism: Pollenia amentaria (assembly GCA_943735925.1). Classification (NCBI taxonomy): domain Eukaryota; kingdom Metazoa; phylum Arthropoda; class Insecta; order Diptera; family Polleniidae; genus Pollenia; species Pollenia amentaria. The sequence continues at coordinate 199,588,713 of OX031009.1, read as the reverse complement.
GTATCATATTCATGATATGTATTTCCCAAAAAAATAATTCAAATTTAAAATAAATAAACAATGATTTTTTTATGAATGTTTTCACACACACAAAAATAAAAATTGTTTTCAATTAAAAAATTAATTAAATTTGCACCGGTAAACAAATTAATAGTACCAATTTTTTGATATTTATAAAATTTTCTGCAGTAATGTTGCTGCTATAAGTAAACGTTTAATTCACTTGCTTAAATTATTAATCAAAACTTATTTTAGTTTTAATAAATGGTTTAATTGAAAAAAAAAAATTGGTGAGAATTTTTTTGTGTATTATGATTTTTATAAACAGAACTGGAACAACCGACAACACGAAAGATGTCGTCAAGAAGTCGTTGCGTAAATTAGTTGAAAGAGAAATAATTAGTGCAAAAAGTTCTACTTTTTATTTGGAGTTTATAAAAATAAATATTATAAAAATTTAAAACATCATGCTTATCGTTTTTGTGCAGCCACGCTTAAGAAGAAGGTGATGACGGATAAGGCCTGTAAATATTGATAGGATAGATATTGAGCCATACATTTTTTCAACGCAATGATAATATCAGTGCTAACAGTCATATATTTTAAATGCAATTAAATTAACCCAATTATTTTTATCAATCAGTTAATAATTTTGTAAATAAATGTTCGTTTACATTAGATAGTTCAAGCATTAGAGTGCTCCAAGATTGTATGGACTAAAAATATGTCAAGGCTCGGGGAACTGTTCCCCCCTAGAGCTGTTCTATGTATTTTAGACATACGTTGCACAAAAAATTAGGATAATGGGATTACGTTAACTGTCGCCGCCACGTCGTTGAAATTTGAAGGTGCATTGACTAGGGGAAAATAAATTCTTTCAGTTTTTGTAAAAATTTTGTCATTTAATAATTACTCGTACTTTTGAAATCAAATGCAAAAAATCGAAGCGTTAACATAATTATCATGCTAATGAAATGTAAAAGACAGAATTTGGCTAACAATATTAAGGCAATCATTTATTTTTTCTTACCTTGCAGGTAAACGATTGATTGTACAAACTTCTGAATGTTTTTTTTAAATCAGACACCCTAAATTACCATTAAAAAATATAACCAATGTTTTTGGCCATTATTTTAGAAACTGGCATTAGAGGGTTAAAGTTGTTAAAATCTCCCCAGGCCATTAACGTGTCTAAAGTCAATTGAACAAGAAATGTAGGAACAAAATTAAAAGTTTTTGAGAAATATTTAAATAAGAGTTAATTTTTACCTAAAATATCCCGCATTTACTTGCATATGAGTTTTTGGCTTCGTAGGATACCGTGAACCTATTCGCAGGTATGCCCAAAAAAATAATTGTTTCAACGGCAGTTTCAAAATTTAATTTTCACATTTAAAAAATAATTTTTAACAAACTTCAGAATTTTTTGATCATCACATTAGGATTTATTGAGATTATATTAGGGAAGAAAAATATGAAAAAATTATGTCAATACCACTCATAGTTTTTCCGTACCTGCAATTTAAATCATGCGATTTTCGGGAAAATCTAATTTTTTGGCCATAATTTGCCAAATGAGCCCAATTTTCTTTACTTTTATGAATTTTAAGTACAACTTGTTTAGAACATTATAGTCCAGATAACTTTAAATGTACGTATCGAAATGTATCGAAAATTTTTAACTCTAATACAAGACGGTCAAATGTCAGATTTTGACCTTTTTGTAATTTCTAAAGGAAATATAACGAAATATTGATTATTTTTGTGGCGATTTTATGAAGCTGGAGAAAAATAGGTATACTTTAAAGTCATACGAAAACAAGACAGTGCAAAAAATGGAGCTTAAACCCGAAATGCACTTGGGGTCAAAATGACCCCCAAACCGTTTAAACTTTGAAAAATCTGTCAAATTGGTGTGTGTTGATGTCGATAATTTCTCAATTTCACATTAGACCTCAAATATTTAAAAAACTGACAGACGGTTCGATTTAGAAAGTAATTCTAAGTCGATCGGTATACTTAAAGGGTGGTCTACGACCAATATGTTAACGTGTTACAAACATAATACCCTCTTTACTATTGTGCTTAGGTCATAGAAAAACAATTATCGAAGTAAAAAGTAACTTTATATTGGAACAAAAAATGGCCGCTTGGTCCCAATTCAGTGGTCGTTCGTCAAAGCAAGAGATAGAAATATTCCAGTGAAAGAGTTTGTTATACATGATGTATTTCGCCCGGCGGACTAATTGTCTGTATTTAATATACACAAATGTGTTAATTTGTTGCGAAAAACTTGTCGTTCGTCCCAATTATGTTCATACCATTATGTAGTTGATTTTTAATGTATAATTGAAAAATAGTTCTAGAATCTCAATAAAGCTTGTAAGATAAAGGAATTAATTTTCATAATATTTTATTATTTAAAACAATCGTTTTAAAAAATAACATTTAACACACAAATCTGCCCACAAATTCTTAAATTATTCCCTAAACAATTCCTAAGCAAAAAAAAAATGGTTTATTTACAATAATTAAATTCATTTTCTTGCCAAATAAAATAATATAGAAATGTTATCAAAGTTGTTTTTGGGAATACATAATTTTTCATTGAAAGATTTTGTTTGTAGTGCTTAATTCCCTATTTTTATTCTTGATAAAAATACTGACATTTATTGTTAGAACTGCAATTACTGTTGGGAGAATTCCAACTAATTGTAGTGGGGAATGTAAGAAAAGAGAATCTCACTGTTTAATTTATGGTTGTTATTTTGTTTAAGTTTTGATATCGTTGAAAAAAAGACTTTTTGAGTGTTTGCAATTCTCATTCCCCCAGTAGTATTATTTACTGATATCTTTGGCTTTTCTAAATTTTTTTGGGAAAACGTTTCCTGATGATCTGGCCGAAGCTACCAGTGAAAATCGCAGAGAAACAGCTTTTCCTCCAAAAATAAATGTCAGTTTTGTTATCAAGAATAAAAAATAGGGAACTAACCACAACAAACAAAATCTTTTAATAAAGAAAGAATTAAAATCATATTAAGTAAATATGGGTACGTTCGTAAATGCAGTTGTTGCACATCACTTGCGCATCAGTAAAGTTTAATGTTCGTAAAACAGCACATGGAAGAAACTTGGCATCACTCTTATAGGTCAAAAGATTTTTTATGCAGTGATACCGCAACTCTGCAAAAAAATTTTGCAATTATTGCATCAGTTATTTTTCTGATGCAATACATTTTGCTATAAAAGAAATCGTTTTATTTTTCTTTTTTGATGTATTTCCTTGTTATTTATAAGAAAACTGTACCATTTTGTTTCAATATATTCAATAAAATTTGCCATCACTATTGTTGACAACATTTTTATTATTATTTTATGTTCGTTTATGAAACTTTTGAAATTTAGCTCGTGCTCAAAAATTCAAACTTTGCACAAGTGTTGTGCAGTAAAAAAGCATAAGCATCACAACTGCAACTGGTGATCACGCATCAGCAACAAAATTTTGCATCACCGCAAAATTTTGCACAGTTTTTATGCATTTACGAACGTACCCTATATCTTAATTCTTACACACAATTAAAAAGAAAAACCTTTTTGAAAATGCATAACGTACATTTAGGCCATTGGATATTTTGAGAAACAAACCTGGTATTTTCAAGCCATAAATAGCAAACTTACTTGATGCTTTAGATGGTCCTTCGAACCAACACAATTTCATGTTTTCAATACAAACTTGTAAATGAATATCTTACGTGCGTAAATAAATTTTCTCTTAAAGGCCAAAAGTCGCTTTTATTTTATAAAAGAGTTTTCCAATGATTGTCTTTTTTTTAATATTCTGTTGTAGTTACCTTAAAGTTTACTTCCCCGGGGAATTAAAATGATAATGCGAAAATAAAACAACATATTAACAAAGGTAATACATATACCTACGTAGGAATTTGTTTAAGGAAATTAAATTTTCTGTAGATTATTATCATCATAATCAAATGAATAATTGAACTGGAAGTAACAGGGAAAGGGAATAAAATAACATTTTAACGTAAAAACAATAAACAAATTTAATAAGAAACTGATGTGGATTTTTTGCTTATTAATCGAATTGACTAAAGTTCTTTGTTTAATAGTTTCATGAAAAATAGAACACTTTTTTGGGTTTTGTAAATTGATTTCTAAAGAGCCGTAATTTACTCCTATTTTTTGGTTGGAGGTCTTTCAACTATTTGTTTATCAAAGATTTTCATTCAATATGTATTTTATGTACTTAAAGAATCTTTGTTATATTTGTATTTCTTTGTTTTAATGTTGAACTTATATCGCAGATACAAAACCAGGGTTTTTCACAAGAAAATTTTTGCCATATTTTCTACAAAGATGCTCAACCAAATTAAATCACATTCTGTATGATATAAAACCAATTAAGTTAAACTTTTTACGAATTTAATTAACTAAATTTGGCCAGATTTTGTGCAAAAACCATCAGCTAATTTTGGTAAGATTTTATCGAATAAAAAAAAAACAGCAACATTTGAACAGGTTTTCCAGAAATAAAATCAATAAAAATTTTTAAGGTTTTTTATAAATGTAATAATCCAAATTTATCAAGATTGTTTAGAAAGAAAATCAGGGGCAGAGCTCTGGCAGTCGTGATCGAATACTTTTTCGATTCGAAAGTAATTTTATTTCTAATTCCTTCATTGTACTGAACATATCGAAATTATTTTTCAGTGTTGTAAAGAATTTAGTTGAGTTTTCACAACACTGAAACATAAATTTCTATTCGTTCAGTATCGACTTCGAATCGAAAATGTATTCGGTCCCGACTGCCAGAATTAGCCCCCAGAAAATTTTATACCGGTTCTTGTATGCAAAATCAGTCAAATCTTACCAGATTTTCTAGAAAGAAAATCAGTTATTTTTTTTTTAAATTTCTAGAAACAAAATTTTTTTAAATTTAGTTTATTCTTTTTACCCCATAACAACTTCAACAATTCGAGTTGGAAAAAACCAGCCAACGTAGGAGAATGTAAGAAAAGATGAACTCATGGTTTATTGTTGTGGCTTTGTTGAAGATTTTATATTGTTACAGGTAAGAACTGAGTGTTTAAAATTCTTATTCACTTTATAGTCTGATTTGTATAATTTCAGTATTTTTATCAAAAATAAAAATTGGGAATTTAGCACGTCATATAGAAATCTTATTAATAATAAATTTTTTATTCCCGAAAATAACTTTTGATGAAATCAGCTAAATTTGTCCAGATTTTCTAAACAAAATAAGCCTAAGCTTACCAGATTTTCCACACATTAAATCAGTCAAATAAGTCCAGATTTTCAAGAAAAAAAAAAAATCAAATAAATTTATCCCAATTTTTTTAGACCAAATTTAACCAAATCTAACCAGATTTTTTAGAAACAAAATCACTCATATCTTATCAAATTTTCTAGAAAGAAAATAAGTAATTTTTTTTTAAATTTTCTATATACAGAGTCAGCTAAATTTGTGCAGATTTTCTAGAAAATATTAGCCAAATAAGTCTAGATTAATAAGAAAAATTTATCCCGGTTTTTTGTAGACAAAAATCAGCCAAATCTTATTAGATTTTCTGGAAAGAAAATTAGCGAAATCTTATCAGATTTCTTAGAAACAAAATCAGTCAAATTTTGCCACATTTTCGAGGAAAAAAATCAGCTAAATATATTCAGATTTTCCAGGAAAAATGAGCCAAACCTTGCCACATTTTTTAAAACTTAAAAAATTTGTCTTCATTTTCATGAAAGAAAATCGGCTGAGTTTTTCCCGAATTTTTTATACAAAAATCATTAAAAATCTTACCAGATTTTCTAGAAAGAAAACCCGCCAAATCTTAACAGATTTTTGCTAGAAACAAAATCAACAAAATTGGCCAGATTTGCAAGAAAGAAAATCAGCTAAGGCCCTAACCACGTAAAACGCAACGCCAAAGAATTACATTAAAAGCACAAACAGTGTCATAAATATTTTGTAATTTTATTGTTCCTTTCTACATAAATTCACATTGCGTTTCAAAATTTCAAACGCTGCATTCCTTGTGGTACACGAATTTCTTTAGAAAGCAACAACAAAATTACTTGTGTGAAATCGCTTGTGCTTTTAATGTTATTCTTTGGCGTTGCGCTGCGTTTTACATGATTAGGTCCTTAATTTGTTTCGAGAAAAAAATCAGCCAAACTTGCTTAGATTTTTTAGAACAAAAATTAGTAAATTTTTATAAAATTTTCTAGAAAGAAAATCCGCCAAATTTGACCAGATGTCCAAGGAAGAAATTCAGCTAAATTTGTTTCGAGGAAAAAATCAGCCAAACTTGTCTTTTTTACTTAATTTTGTAGAAAGAAAATCCGCCGAACTTGACCAGATTTTCTAAAAAGTCTTTTTGTTGTTAATGGTTTGCAAAGTCCTTTTGTTGTTAATAGTGTGCAAAGAAAAAAATTAAAAACCTGGCATTGAACAAACATTTTTTTTATTAATAACCTTTAAATATTTTATGTGTTGGAAGAATCTAAAAGAACTTAACTAATTAGTTCTTTAGGATGCAAAGGTTTTTATAAAGTTAAGTAAATGATTTTCTCTGTAATCAATTATCTATACAAAATTTTTAAGATAACTTATTTGTTTATTATAATTTATTAATTGAGACAATAAAAAAGAACATAAACGCAAAAATTTTATATAAATGACAACCGTCCAATGAAAACGCTTTTTAGAAAACTTATTCAAAAAAAAAACACAAATGTTTTCATCCATCATTTCTAGTTTTTGGTTGTCATAAACAGAACGTTTCTTTTGCTTGGCCATTTTTGATTTTCTTTTGCCAAAAGTATAATTTATTTCGCCAAATCTCTTAACGAAAATCATCACTATCAGATACATAAATAACAGGAACAACAATAAGAAAGTAAAAAAAAACTTTTTTACAAGATTTTTCATTTATGTAACAAAATTTAATGGATAATTGTTAACAACCATGAAAAATATTTTAAAATATTTTTTTTTCTATTTTTTTACTTCTAAATTAAGTTTTTTGGCAACTTTGGAGCCTCATTCAAAGGCCTATACTTTCGTATATAAAGGCAAGAACTTTCAGAGTCCGCTCCAGAGTTTGATGGTACCAACCAGTAATTAATCTGAATTTTAAATGGTACTCCACCAATGCCCGTAATTTCTACAAAAAGAAAACTATTTGTGTATAGAAATCTATGGGTTAAATACTGCCAATTTAAAAAGAAGACTCCAGGTAAAAACATATAGGCCACATAAACGTTGCAATACGAGGGCAGATCAATAAGTCCGTGACTTTTCGAACTTCCCTCGTAGTTATATGAAATGCAACACTGCTCCCATCAAGTATCACCTGTTAATAGACTACTGTCTCAAGTTTTGAGCAAGTTTTGTCATTTACTTTGCGTTTAACAGCTGTTCAAAACATACAACCTCGAGGATTTTTTTAAAAATGGAAAAAAGTGAATTTCGAGTGCTCATTAAACATTATTTTTTGCGAAAACGTCAATGAAACCAAGGAAAAGCTTGATAAATACTATAGGGTTTCTGCACCATCGATTTTAATGGTAAAAAAGTGGTTTACCAACTTTCGAAAATGTCGAAAAAATTCACGATATGGTGTTGGCCGATCGAAGAGTAAAAGTGCGTGAGATTGTTGATGCCATGAGCATTTCATACGGCAGTGTGGTTTCGATTTTAAATGATCAGCTGGGTTTAAGAAAGCTGTTGGCAAGATGGGTGCCGAGTTTGCTCTCAATTGACCATAAACGTATTCGTGTGAAAACTTCAAATGATTGTGTGGAGTTGTTTAACCGCAATTCTAATGAGTTTTTGCGGCGTTTTGTAACTGTGGATGAAACATGGATCCATAACAACACTCCGGAGACCAAGCACCAGTCTAAACAATGGGTTTCTCCGGGTGAACCGGCTCCGAAGAAGGCCAAGGTAAGTTTGTCGTCCAATTAGGTGATGGCAACAGCTTTTTGGGATGCACGCGGGATAATCCACATCGATTACCTTCAAAAGGGAAAAACAATAAACGGCGAATATTATGCCAACTTATTGGACCGATTTAACGAGGATTTAAAAAAAACGACCCCATATGGCCAAGAAAAAAGTTCCTTTTCATCAAAACAATGCACGGGTGCACATGTGTGCAGTATCAATGGCAAAATTACATGAGCTGGGCCACGAATTGGTACCTCATCCGCCATATTCCCCGGACTTAGCCCCCAATGACAATTTGCTATTTCCGAACCTAAAGAAATGGCTCGGTGGAAAGAGATTTAGCTCCAACGATGAAATTATTGGTCAAACAAATGCCTATTTTATGGCCCTCGAAAAATCCTATTTTTTGGAAGGGATACACAAATTGGAGAAACTTTGGACTAAGTGCAGTAGTTTATTTACAGGTGGGACTTGATGGGAGCAGTGTTGCATTTCAAATAACTACGAGGGAAGTTAGAAAAGTCACGGACTTATTGATCTGTCCTCGTAGGTAAAGATAACTGTTAGGTACGAAGACTAGAGCAGTTATCTTTTTGTAGATATTACGGACACAAGTCATTAAAAGTTGTTTATAGTTAAAAATATGAGGTTGCAATAGTTTTTGCTTATGGTAAAATAACTGGTACAGTTTAACAACGCCAACCCATTAGCCAATGTGACTTAAGATACAAAACGCACGAAAGGCAGACAACCCCTTCAAAAATATAATGGCAACTACGCACGAGCTGCTTCCCCGAACAGAGCAGTTTTAAGAATTTAACATTTCTTTCTAATTAATTTCTTCTTTAAGACTTACTAACACACTTATACTCTAGTAAAATAACTAAACAAACAACAACAACATTGGAAAGCCAAACATCAAGAGCAGCAACAACAAAATATATAAATATAAGTACAACATTCAACTAACTATTTTAAAGGAGTTCCTTCCTTTTTTTGCTCTTCTCTTGATTTCAATATTTATTTATTGCTTTATTTAATAGTTAAAGTAAAGAGAAGGAAGAGCACTGCTGTGCCTGCCATGGCGAAGTAAAATAATAGAGGGAGAAGAAAGTTTAATAACTTTGTTGTTTTTGTACTTGAAAATTTAATGGTCTCTTCTCCATTGTATGACCATGTCCTTGTGGTGTTTACGGTTTTGTGGGTTTTTGAAAATTGCATAGCTTTTCTCTATTTTAATGTTTGATATTTTTAGTTTATGTAAAAATTATAAACTGAAAATAGTTTTAAATTCATTTGTAACCAAATTTAAGGAAATTTTAAAACAAACATTTTATTTAAGAGTTTTGGAAAGTTTAGCAATAAAAGTGAAGTTTGAATATTAATTTGATGGCAGTATAAATTTATACTCCAATCTTAATGTTCTATTAAACTCATTTCCTACTTAAAACTTAAGTAGAAGGAAAGTTACATTAAAAAAAAACTTTGTAACCACCCTGTTTACAGACAAGGTGATTGATAAACAGTTTATTTGAATTTTTATGCAAAATAAGTCGAATTACTATTGAATAATAACCTTTTTTCGTAAAATGTTATCGTTATTGAGTTCTTTATAATCTCGATAGCGCGCATGCTTTTTTATGTGGTTTGCAAAGTGGAAATATCGTGCACTTTTTCTAAGAAATATAATGAAATATGCGTCAAATTTTTATTGATGACCTTCACCACAGGTGGAAACGGTATTTATTAGTATGTCATTTATTTTGCAATATCTATAGCTGTGGAAAAGATTTACATGGACGCCTGCCTTAGGGCCAATTTCATGGTGGATCTCCACCACTGAGTTACAAACAAGATATTGAGCAACCGCCACCAAGTGTGAGCGCAACCATCACCAGACTCTATAACATCACTGCCTGGGCGTGATATATGAATATAGACTTTCTTGAAAAGTCTTTACGCAGCTTGAAAAAATCCCTATTTTTCCCTACCAGGCAAAAAAATTGTCTCTACAAAAGTCCCTACAATTTTTAAATGATGATATATCAATAAAAAAAACCATTCCAAACTAGCACTTGGGTGCTAATTTTATTGTAAAAGTCCCCTAAATCAGTTTTCTCATATATTTTTCGTTGACATGTTCAAATAATAATTTTTAAATATTTTAAAAATAATAAAAAATAGAAACTTTCGCAACAGCCAAACAAATAAAAGATTGTCTAAAAGAGAAGACCAAAAATTATTGTCAATTAATTAAAATAAATGTAAATGTTTCTCTGCGTGAACCCGATAACTTTTGTTTGGTTGAAGATAAAGTTGGTTCAAATATGTAATCAAAAAAGGCTGCCAAATGTTTGCAGTTTTGCCACATTTCTCAAAAGTCCCTACATTTTATTGATGTCAAAAAGTCTATCATTTTTGTCGCTACGGCCATTTTTCTAGAAGAAAATCCCTACGATTAGGGATTTTTCCCTACGTATAACATCGCTGCCCACAGGTAGCAATTTGAGTGCATAATCCAACGCCCCATGTTTAGGAGCTGAAGCATTTAACCTCCACTGCTTTTGTAAAAATGCCAAGAGCATCTGTTGAGTAGCAGCACAACACCTAGGGATAGGCCGAACTCTCACAAAAGGTGAAAGTCAGAGTTTTTTGTGGGATTTTCAGGATATCACTTAGTAAACCACAACCACGAACGTTTGCGAAACTTCAGCAAAAACAATCTTCCTGAAAAGCAGCATTTATTACCTGCAAGAAGCGCACGAAGGCCCAAATCCATAGTCAGTCCGGTGCGTTGCCACTGGGGACTTCTGGCTCCCGTGGCACCAGATAGGATCTCTGGTCAGCCACAATCGCAAGAGATCGTAAAGATGTCTTAAGATGTAGAAGATCTCATGAGATCTGTCAATTTTGGATTATTGCCGAATCCCAGGGATTGACTGTACCTGTTTTCTCCGCAGGATGTAATGCCAAAAGGGTCCCGACAAACCTCCAGTGGGTTTCCATTTCTAAAAAATTTATATAACCTCCTATAAATTAGTTTATTATGAATTCTTATGAGTAACGGAGGTTATTCAACAAGGTCCGTCCTTCCGTCCGGTGGTTTGCTCTGTCCCGGTGCTTGTTGTTATGGGTTTTCCGAAGACCCCAGATATGATGAGAGTGCCGATTTATATAAAATATAATCCAGAAGAGGTTGTTTTTTCCGACAGATCTGTCCACAAATGACTGAGATATGATATGTTACCATTTGAACTTAATTTTTCAAAGTCTTCTTTTAATTTATGAACTTTCTTATATTTTGACTTCACCTCTAATAAACGTATTACGGCCGTACCTAAACAAAAGCGGCACTAGAAAACTAGTTATCAAAAATGTTTATGCCCATACAATTTGTATGAAGCATCCCTAAATATCGCGGCGTCAATGCTTTGCAATTGGAAGATCCGATTTTGACAGCGCGTTTCTAGCGGTTTTATCTCAATTTCTTATTTATATTATGGAGATTTTATTAAGCAAGAAAGTTAACACTACTGTTCGTGACACAACGTTGACGCTCTTGTTAAGGTATGGTACCTTAGCGGAAAGGCTACTCGGAAGAAGACGTTACGCATTCCGCTCTTGTTTAGGAACGGCTGTTAGAATCTTTTTTGTAATTTTTTGAGTATTAAGTTTGACTTCCACTTCATTTTATAGCTTAAAATTTTTCGGTCCGATTTTAGGAGAAATATTTAAAAACAATATCCTTTTTTGAAAAACACAGACTTTTTGGAAGAAAAAAAAAATATTTAAAACTCTAATATATTGCCTTGTTATCACTACGGTGAAGGGTGTATAAGATTCGGCAAAGCAGTCTTTCTTGTTGTTTTTAATGTGATTGTTAATTTTGACGGTTAATTTTGCGGCCCTACGCTCCTTGTAGGAGTTTGAAGGAATAAATATATATAAACACCCTATAGAGATACCCTGTATTAAAGTATGTATCCTTTGAGTACCAAAATCAAAACCTTAAGAACTAAAACCCCGCTATAAAATTTCTATATTATTTATTCTATCTGAAGGTGTTCTTATCAGTTAAACATTTTCCACATTCCGCTCCCCAGTTTTTATTACTGTCATAAACAACTTTATTATTATTATTAATTAGCGTCATTACTTTAATAAATTATAATGCCGCAATTAATTAAATTTGCACAATAATATTTATAAATTAATTAAAGCAAAAAATTTCTGCCTTACAATAGTAAAAAAAAAAATTTTTTTTTTTTTAAATGACATAAATTTTAAGTGAAAAAATTTGTAAATAAAATAAATGCGATTAAAGTTAACCACGAAAAAAAGTGAAAGCCACATGGCTTCGCGGGACTTGCCCTAAAGTAAAATGCTTGTAATTTCAAATGTGAATAAATGAAATTATTTACACATTGTTACATAAAATTATTGTTGGTCCAAAAGTTTTTAATTTTAGTAAAATGTTTAGCAGAAAAATCCCAGAGAATTTGCCGTAATAAATTTAAGGGAATTGTTAAAACATGTTTTCCGAGATATTTTTGCCAATTAGAAACACCAAGATTTGTTTGTATAAACTAAACAGCAGGCAGGTTGCTCTTGTTCTTTTTTTATTTTATTTTTTTTTTTTTAATTGAGAGTTAAAAAAGAACTGGGATGAGGTGGAGCAATTAGTATTCATAGTCGGCATTTCATAATGTCTAATGTCATTAAGCTTTAGTTAGCGAAGCCTGGGCTTGTTATACCATAGGACAGGGATGTTAAATGGGGATTTAAATTTTGTACCAACTTCCAAAAAAAATGTACTTTTTGGACCATCACGGTACCATTTTTTTTAATTTATTAAAACAACAAAAAAAGTATATAAAAATTCAATTGTATACAAAAAAAAAACAAAACTTAACATTAATATATGTACATTATATGTATGAATAAAAAAAGCTCTAAATGGATTAGTGATTGAATAAAAATTTTAATTTCATTCGGTTACATTTTTACTAGAAGAGGTACAATACTTCTTGTTTTAACTGAAATATCATTTTCAGGAGTAAATTTATGGAACCACATTAGAACTTCGTTATTAAAGTTGACTTTGGTTCTCAAAACTTCGCAAAATTTTATATAAAATTGTTTTGCATTTTCTTTCATTTCTTTAACAATATCAATAGAAATATATAAATCCACGTCTGTTCCGCAATAAAGTTCTTCAAAGGGCATGTGATTTTTGTAAAGGTATACGATAGAGATATCAGATTAATCCAAAACATTATTATTCATGAAATTACGTGAAATTTTTATTCATGATATAACTTGCTATTTGGTGGAACAAAAAAATTAGCCTTTGTAAAAATACATGCATTCGAGCATCTTCTGATTGCATTTCTAAATTAACCATGTTAATAATTTAAAGTGCATATTACATAAAAAAAATTGCAATTCATAAGAAGGATTTTCAAATCCTAATGAAAGAAAAAATATTAAATTAAATATTATTCCTTCGACCTTTTTTTTATTCAAAAATAAAGTTTTTTCGAGCTCGAGGCCAATTATTTGTAAAAAATATTTATTTATTATTTATTTACTAATCTTCTCCAATATTTCGATATCCATCGGATCATACGTCATACGTCTCTTACGAATATATTTGTAACTCATTCCTTGATAATGATATCCGATGGATATCGAAATATTGGAGAAGATTAGTAAATAAATAATAAATAAATATTTTTTACAAATAATTGGCCTCGAGCTCGAAAAAACTTTTTATTTTTGGAAAGAAAAAATAATTAAAAAAATAAGTGCAATGACAAGGACTCAATAATTTGTTTGCTATGCTAAAAATTCAAAAAAAAACTATGACAAATTTTTAAATTGTACCAAATGAGTTCACGGTAGTACCACGGTACTTTTGAAGGTCAAAATGTACCAAAAAAGTACAATTGTACCAACTTTAACATCCCTGCCATAGAAGAGAAACCCCTGTGCCCGACCAAAGGCCGGCTATGCCAGTATGTGTTTTACCATACTGTAGAAAATCCGTGCTCATGTCCTTTGACCGGAAGCTTAAAGTGGAGAACAGAATAGTCGCTATAGTACAACGCACAGTGAGACAACGCCGGCATTAAATACAAGGAGTCATTGTAGAGCTCTGAAATTTTGCACAGGTTATTTTTGAGACAATTCCAGTTTGTTAAAAAAAAAATTAAGAAAATTCGCCCACTTTTACGCCCACCTCCAATACAATTGAAACTTGTAAAATGCCGTATTGTCCGTAATACTGTAGGTATAACTTTCAATTTTGGTATACTTGAATGTTATATTGTTACAAACATTATCGGAAAAAAATTTTGAACTTTGGTCCACTTTTACCCCCACCACCCATACAACCTCAACATAAAAAGTGCCATATTTTCTAAAATATTTTAGGAACAACCTTCAAATTTGATATTACTGTAATTTATATCATTTAAAATGTTTCATGCAAAAATTACAATAACACGCCCACTATTACGCCCACCTCCCATAGAAATGCAATAAAAAAGAACAAATTTTTTTTTCATTCTATCAAGAATTTTTATACTTCATCATGGTATTCTAAGTTTTTCAATTTCATTCTCATTCTAAATGAATTAATATAAGGATCTGATGATATTTGCAAATAGTGCATTACATCTTCATTCGTAGAAATACGTGAATTTTTACGAGAATGAAATAGCCTACAGTTTATTAAAAAATTAAAAATTATGCAACAATCTAACCCAAAGTCAATGACCTTCAAAAAAATTATCAATCAAATGAATAATGTAAATAAAATAATAATAAACAATAAGTGAATAGTTGTAAAGAATTAAAAAAAATAAAAGTAAAAAGTTGTAAACATGCTATTGCATGCTAACATACGTATAGCGACAGAATGTGCGCGTTGCGTTTTTTTTTTTGTAGTTTTTTGTATGTTTAAAGTACTTTTGCAAACTTTTGCTATATGTCCTTTACTTCAAATGAAAGATGAGACTTCAATCTTTCATTTGATATAAGTCTGCACCAAGTCGAGGGGCTGCTCTATATTTCCTAGTCCATTGAAAATGCATAATGTTCAATTTTTACACCACAATTCTGTTGTTAAGAAATTTTTTTTTGTGTTGTTTTTTTTTAAATTTATTTTTTCATCTACTCATTCTACAACAAATAAATTAATTAAAAAAATTAAATAAAAAAATTATGTATTTTTTATTTTTTTGAATATTACATATTGAACTAACACATTTCAAGCGCGTTGGCATACCTCAACTTTGACTTGCTCTAGACCAAAAAGTAATGAAGTTATGAGGCTGAAATTTCAGGGAATTGTTACTCATATATCTGTTAATATACTGTTTTCATCCAAATTGGACGACACTCCTAAAACCAATTTTTGCCGCGGTTACTATAGGACTGTCTCACTGTGCAACGTTACGTAATTCCGACGCACATAGGTTGAAGAGTGTCCGAAATTCATTTTTTTCATGATCGCCGATTTGGATAATTTTTTGGTATTTTATTGTCAAATATCTGAATATTATGATTGATTCCGTAGTATTAGGCTGATATATTTATTATTTGTTTGGACAGACACTCTCAAAGTTCAGTAAACTTATCATTTGACTTTATTGAATATTTTCGTAAATAGCAATTGTCATAGATGAGATTTGCATTAAAAAAAGTTGGAAAAAGCGCAATATAAAAAATTTCGTAGAACAAAATATAAACAACATCAAAATTTCAATGTTCGTCAACTTCAGTGGACTACATCTTATTTGCGCTGTGGAGCGCTGTTTAACGAAAGATGTCAAATTACAGCTTAAAGTGTCAGCTAAAACTTAAAAAAAAAATTCAGCTGCTCCTACCTGCTCCTTTCCAAAAAAAAACAGTAAAAACTATATAATGCAGCGATCGACACTAACAAATTTCATATATATTGCATGGATACTGCCAAGTTGCTTGTTGATCTTTATGCCTGGTACTGCATGCCTTTAACTGTGCATAAGATTATAGCAGAAGCTATTCTGCCAATAGGTATGTCTCTATCACAAGGCCCTTATTCAATGATTTCATTTTTATTTTTTAAATTTTAATTGATTATTGGTATCCGGTATGCTGTCCGGGGAAGCTCAGGAAGCGAGGAATGAAGACTATAGAGCCTATAGATTACATCATTCGCGAAGAATTGGACGTGCAGCCACTAATGAAGACGTATGGCATAATCTTTTATTGTCCTCAGACCCATTTAGAAATAGAGTCGCTCAAAGCTGCAAATCCAAAAATTGGAGTACGATAATGATGTTAAAAAATTATTAAGAGACTATGCTTAAATTACTTATTCAGGTTTTTTTCTATTTGTTGTTTCTATGGGAGGTGTGCGTAAAAGTGGGCCGATCAGGTATATATTTTGAGGAGCCCGTTCTCCAATTATAATATTTATTTTTTGAGTTGATGCATTACAAATCAAGCGAGTTATGCCACTTTTTCAATACAAGTTGTATGGGAAGTGGGCGTAAAAGTGGGCGGATATTTTTCAAATTTCACACAAATGATTCTGAGTGTTTAAAAATGCTATGTGCCAAAAAACAATGGCGTAAGTCAAAACTTAATTTTCATTTTGTATGGGAGGTGGGCGGATCATTTTGATTTTTCAATTTTTTTTCTTGATTCAAACAAAAAATGTCTATGTGCCAAGTTTTATTGTCCTTCGACAACTTCTTCTATTTTAAGCCGCTCGTTCTATGAACCTAAACCTATTTGCGACGCTCTTTGCCTTTGTCCCCAGCTTTTGGAAAAATGCTAACAGCATCTGTTGAGTAGCAGCAGCACCTAGGGTTAGACCGAACTCCCACAAAAGATGAAAAATCAGCGTTTTAGTGGGACTTTCAGGAAATCACTTCCCGCGACTTGGGGTAGTAAACCACAACCAAGACGTTTGCGAAACTTCCGGAAAAACAATCTTCCTTTAAGACAGAATGCATATCCCGCAAGGAGCATATTAACGGAGGCCTCAACCAATAGTGCTGGTATGTGTTATACCATACAGAAGAAAATCCTTGCTCACGGCTTTTGACCGGAAGCTTTAAGTGGGGACCAGAAAAGTCGCTGTGTCAACAGAATACAAAGTTGTAGTAGTTGCTGCAGTTGAAGTTGAAGCACAGATTTTGAACTTTGTTGTGTTGCAGAGCATTCGTCAGCTTCATCTTCACTACAACTACTTTATTCTGTTTCAGGCCTTAGTTAGCGAAGCCCGTGTTGGTTATACCATAGATGAGAAATTCTTTGTATAACAAATTTCGCTAACTAAAGCTGCTAAATTCGGTAACACATTTCTATAAATAGACAGAGGACGTTAAAGAAAGCAATTAAAACTTAAGATAAACTGCAGATGTCCCTAAATTCGTTATAATATACGTTGTGGAACCGAGGAATATATAACTGATGCTATGCAAACATTTAAAAATATGCTCCACCTGTTTTAAAAATTTCGATATCATTTCCAAAAGAAAAATATTTAAAAATATAACGTTATTCCTTTTTCTTTTTTAAAAAGTTGACATTGCGACACATTTGAAAGAGAAGTAACACCAAAAAGTGTCACAATGTCCGTGGACCTTATAACACTTTTTGCTGTGTCATAATGTCTATGGACAGTGGATGTTATGACATGCCACCTCTTCATATACCAGTTGGCTACAATTAGTGTTTCCAACTTTTGGCAAAACGGTCTAAAAAATATTGTTGGGTATGCGATTATTTTACATTGACCTCAATAAAAGTGGAACTGTAGCTTTAAGGAGCATTTACACTCTTTTAAAATATGTCACCGTTTCAATCAAATTTGCCGTTCTTGTTCATTCTCGTGATTACTCCATAAGTCACTTTCTTTATGAAATTTTGACTTTTTGCATGATTCTTTAGAACTCATTTTTAAGAACAACTTGTCAAATTTTTACTAACTGAATGATAACGATTAGCTGGTTCAAACCCATATTTAATATGAATTAGGCTGTTGCATGTATTCCATTCCTTTTTTTCTAATTTAATTGGCAAATAATTTAATGTCACTAGAGTCGGTCGCCTCAACTTAAGCGATTGATTATGAATATACCCAGCAAAAACTTTACTTACCTGGTAAGTTAGCAGGTAATGTTAGAGAAAAATAAACACACTTATTTTTCGGCTGAATAACTACCCAGTAAAAACTTCGCCTACAAAATAATACATTGAGTATTCAGGAAAAAGTAAAAAGGCTACTTACAATTATACTGAAAGAACCAATGAATTTTACAAGGGATGTCCCAAAATTAACGCATTCAACAGTTAGTCATTATTTTTTACCTACATACGTCTGGAAAATAAGTAGTTAAAGCTGTAGTTATAGAAGAAAGCAAATAAATAATGAGTGAAATAAGCAATTCATTTTAAAAAGGTAAGCGAAGTTTTTACTGGCTACTTAATTTTCTCCGAGTTGTCCACAGATTCAGAACTTACAAGAACACTAACTAGAAGTCAACAAATATCAAGTTATTGTTTAACTGTCAGTAAATATAATTTTTAGTACTTACAATTGAAAGATGCACTGGCATATTAACAGATTTAACCCTTCCTTTACACATGCAAGTAATTACTTGCAAGTAGTGTATATGTACTATCAACGAAAATGTCGAAGAAATAGCCGAAAGTCTAAAGCCTATAGTACACGGCATGTAAAAAGACGTCAATGCAAAGCCACAATTAACATTGCGTGTTGTGTGATGTCGTCAAAATTACGTCAGAACCACATGCGCATGTGTCTTTTTACATGCCGTGTACTATAGGCTTAACAAGTAGCTTGAGTGTTTACACAGTCATTTGTAAGTTCATTTTTCAAATGTTCTCGAAGCGAAAACATCTTATGAAAAAAGCTTCATTTTTGGGTTAAAAAACATTATCATGTTAATGTTATCACGAATTTTATTTAATAATATTAAATATAAATAATTTAATTATTTCTTTATTTTATTTTTGGTCTATATTGATGAAAAAATTATGTTTATTTTTAAAATATGTAAATCCAGTATTGCCGTAGTTACCGATATCATAAAATTTCTGAGAAAATATTTTGATTAAAATTTTTTTAAATGCTTGCAATTTCTGTTTTAAAATACAATGAAGATGTGTTGCTTTGTAGTAGTGTTTTTATTTTGTTTTTTATTCTTAAAAACACACAGAAAATCAAAAATAAACATAATTTTTATACTACTAAGTACTAGTAAATTGATACCAAAGGCATCCACGGTAACACTGTTTCTTTTTTTGTCATTTTACTTGCTGCAAGTGTCAAAAATTTACTTGCAAGCAAATTCTCTCGCAAGTTGGGCTGCAAGTGCGAAAAATGTGATGGTGTTAGTAAAAATGTGTGAGTGTATTTAGATTTTCGAACTTGCACTTTCATGTGTAAACGCCGGGTAATTCTAATATGTTTATCATACCAAAATTGATTAAAATAAATTTATCTTATATCTTTTATTAAAGCCATAATTACTTACCGTTACCAGTAAGTAAATATTCAGTACTGTAAACAATACAACTAATAAATAGTTATTGAGCTGATTATTAGTAAGCAAATATTCAGCAGTAAAAATAATAGAAGTAATAAGTAGTTACTGAGGCCATTACTAGTAAATAGTAAATACAATTGTAATGACAACTACTTACCAGGTGATGTATGAAATAACTACTACCTATTACCATAATTCAAAAAGTTTTTCCTGGGCATAAATGGATAGTTTTTAATTGCATTTTAGTAGTTATGGGCTTAGATTTAAAACTAATTCGTTCTTTTAGTGACTTATTAATCGAATACACAGAACCTACTTATTAGTACCTAAGAGCCGATAGCCGTTAGTCGCTAGTGCTTTACGGTTAAGATTTATTGTAATTTAATTATAATAAATTTTTAAATAAATAAATAATCGAATAAGTCAAAAATGCCAAATATCGATTCATCGCTTAATCGAACAAAAAAAAGCCGATTAATTGAACTGTCTAATTATTACTGAGACACCCTTTATACGTAAATAAAAAACACAATTAGACACTTGTAATAAGCAAAATATCATAACCAGTTGATCAGTCGACAGCACCTGTTAAATGCGTTCCCGTTATTATATTTTTCTCCATTTGGGCTGTTTATTGGAGTGTATGGTCCAGATACCTGACAGTAACAGTAATGTAAACGTATAGTAAAAAAGTTAGAAAAACCTCTTTTCTACAGATTTAGACGTTACGGTTAAGTTACATCTAACTGCTAACAATAATCGTTCTAATGGCTTTACATACAACAAAATGAGACAGCTGATTTGTAACGTTACTATTACTGTCAGGTAACTTACTTTATCTAAGAAGCCTGAAACAGATTAAAACGCGAGTGTCTATTATTTAATTGTGTTAATAAATAGAGTTGAATTTTAGATTTTAATGATGCCAATTGTTGTAAATTATGTAGTTATTGTTGAATGGGTATAAATTAATACAAATTCCGCATCAAGTTAACATCAAGTTTAATATGTGTTAAAGCAATAAAATCCGATTTTATTTCAATACGTATGATAAAAAAGCTGTGGAAAACACGTGTGTTAAGTCTACCAGAAAAAAAAAATTGGCGAAACTCATATCTCTCTCTTTCTCTCTCGCTCACAGGATTTATTATTTTACAAAACATACGAAAAAGACTCGCATGCTTTGTAGTATAAAAACGTATTAAATAATCCAGAGTTGTGCACTTATCACAAAGGGTGAAAACCCTTTAAAAAAAATTAAATTTTGAAAATCATTATTCCTTCAATATTATTATTTAATATTTTATAGCAGAAATTATAAATTTTCTAATAAATTTTCTTTGTTTTTCTTTTCTATTTCTAGGTAAGTCATTTATTGTTATATCCTTAATTATCTGTACATGGACAGGAACATGACATTGATCGCAAAAGCTTCTTTCGCAATGTAAGTCTTTGAAGAAATTTTATTTTTAAGCAGATTATAAAGAAACAAAAATATTTTCTATTGCAAAAGTACAAGGAAGAATATAAATTGAAGTATTTCCTCTAGCAATACACTTGTGATTTGTACATTTTAAGGACAAACAAAAAATATAATAAATTGTAAAACTGTTATTAAAGAGT
The DNA here is from genome assembly GCA_943735925.1 of Pollenia amentaria. NCBI lineage: Eukaryota > Metazoa > Arthropoda > Insecta > Diptera > Polleniidae > Pollenia > Pollenia amentaria. Next base: position 199,567,533 of record OX031009.1, on the reverse strand, counting down.
TTTGGGGAAAGCTAAATTTTATATTTGAAATTTAAGCAGAAGTTGAGAAGAAATCAAGTTAAACATCAAAAAAGTATGCCAATATTTTGAAGAAACCAACATTATCCTTCTTCCAAATACACCAAATTAATATGGTCATATGGAAATTTCTGCGTCAAGTAAAAGGGTATTTTTTAAGGGGCATAGAACTTTTTTTTTTTTTTTTTTTTTTTTTTTTTTTTTTTGATAAAAACAACATATACAATGGAGTGACCAAAATTTTGATTTTACTAGCTCAACAATTTCCTGGCATTTAATATTTAAAATAATTTGTGGCATATGGCTCCAGCGACTGCACCTTATGAAATTAAGGGCTGCATGAATAACTTCATTCATGAACATACTGAAATGTTTATTCAATGACGAACTTCATTGAAATAAAATTCAGACCACTGAACAAACTGCTGTTTTATTCATGCTACTGGCAAACACATTTCGTTTCATATGGCAAACATAAAGACTTTGTTTTCACTCTCTCTCATTTTTTTTATATAAATACTCAATAGCAATGTTGCCACTTAGTAAATTTATGTAATTTTTTATTTTTTGTTACCTTAACAATAATATATGTAATTTGTAAAGCATTTTTTAAATTAAATTGAAATTTTTTTCCTCACAACTTTTTTATGTACTTCCAAGCAAAACACATTGCTGAAAAATGTTTTCGAAAATTATTGAAGTTTAAAAATGTACATTAAATTACATTGAAAACAAAGTCAAATCTGTATTATTTTTATTATTTTAATATTAATGTACTTCCTTATCTTGTTGCTTTTACTCTTCATGGTTATTTTTTTTTTATCTTTCCTAATGTTTTTCATTTTTTCAACTGGCAATACTGACTTCAAAATAAATGTGTTTTCCATGAACTTATTCGACATTTATTCAGTGGTTATTTTGTTTCAGAGTTGTTTGTATTCATATTCTCTTGCTTAAGTAAACAAAAACACTGCATCTTACTCGTCTCTTAAATTTCATGTGTTTGTTGCCCTCATTTCGTAGTTATTCATTTTACTGAATTTAAATTTCCATTTCTTGAGATAATGCGGTCACCGAACGTTTGGCTCAACAAAGTGATGAATTCATGTGCAGTACGGCATGTTACGCCGTCTTTTTGGAACCATTTCTCCCCCAAATGATTGTCAATGTCATGAGGAATAAAAAAACTTTACTTTTTTCAGGATTTAATGGAGTCTTATGAGGATTTGGCTCTTTCCAAAAAAGACAATTCTCTTTTTTACATACCCGTTAAGCCAGAAATGAGCCTCAGCGCTGAAGAAGATTCGACGATAAAAATCTTGTTCAACTTCCATTTGACTCGCACATTCGCCGAACACACCTGATGGTCCGCTGTTTTTAATTCTTGCATCAGTTGGATCTTATATGGATAATTAACAGTATTGTTCCTCAAAATTTTATAATTAGTTGACTGGCAAAGATCGAGTTGCTGAGAACGTCGTTGGATCGATAAATTCGTGTCCCCAGGCACACTATCGTCTACAGCGGCTTAGGCTCGTTCTGTACGCACGGTACGGGCCTGATTTAGATGAATATAACACAAAAGAGTAAATGTGGTCTTACATCGATTCCATATTATTGCGTATTATCTGCTTAAATGAACGATTATGCGCGCCGTAAACTTTAACCTATAAGTTTGCCGAACAGAGCTTGGAAATATATTTGAACGATTTGTACACGTTGTTCTGGTGTAAGTCTTTGCATGGTAATTTGCCAAAGTACACTGAATAAAGTCAAACACACTTAATTAGTATGACAGCTTGTTTTGCAGTTATAGATATCGGGAATTTTATACGTCTTAAAAACAGTTTTTATAAGTACAATACAATTGGTGACATCTTTTATTTTTTTGTGCGTGTTTAATTAACAAGAAATTTCACTACATTTACAATTATTTTCTTACCAGAAGAGCCCACTTTATATTTTTGACTTCCAAACACTTAAAAAATACACAGAAAAAAATGTTTTATCAATTAAAAAAAATGGTTTAAAAAGTATTTTAATTTTATTAATGTGATAATTGAATCAATAATTTTTTTAGCTGAAAAAAATTAAAAATTTAATTTTGATTTAATTAACATTTTTGTTGTTTTGAAATAAATTTTCAATTAAAATTTTAATTTAATAACAAAAAATCTTAATTGACTTTTTTCGTTTAAAATAAAATAATTTAAACATGTAGAATTGTTGTTGGGAATTGTTAATGTTTATTAAAATAAATTAACACATTGTTTAAAATTTCAAAGTTTTTTGATCACTTTTTTAATTAAAATTAAAAATATAATTTATTGAAAATATTTTTTCAAAATTTTAAAATTTTTAGTAATCAATATAATCATTTTGGTAATAGGTGCAAAATCAACAACTGGTTTGCTTGATATTATGAATTTAGAACAAATTTGGTGATAGGAGAAATTTAATAATTTTTTCTGTGTAAATAATAAAGGAATAGAGTTTAACGGCCTAAGTTATAAAAATTACAACAGTTTAATAAAGGGGTTATGAAACGGATTTTCATACAAAATCCTTTATTAACCTGTTTTATTTTTTATAACTAAGGCCGTTAAACTCTATTCCTTTACTATTTCTTTTTTAATATTAAACTGAAATTCTGTACAGTGTTTGACCCATTTCAATTCCATATTCCCTAGAATTTATTTTTAAAGTAGTTTAAATGATAACTAAAATTCAACTTGAGATTCATTTTTAATAAATACCCTTTAAAATCGTTAAGGCTTATTTTTTTATCTCTTTTTAAATTTATTTGCACATCTGTGCTTTATTTCAATCACTTTAATTTGCTTGTCATTTAAAAGCAATTATGTTTTTAGTTTCTAATTGACAATTATAAATTCTCTTTTTTCATTATCTCTTCAATTTATGCTGGTTTTGTTTTGCTGTGTACACATACAGCGAATTAATTAGTTTCAATTTTTGGCCAAACACAAGTTGATTAAATTGAATTAAAATCAATATTTCCGGCATTCAGACTCAAACACCTGTTTTATTAACTAAAAAGTTGCAAAAAAATTGGTAGTTATTCAAAAATTTTACTTAAAATAAAAAAATGACTTTATAAAACATAAAAAAAAACTAAATGAACAAACAAAAACCAAATATAAAGCTGTTGGATAAACTGAAATTAAAAAATACACACAATAAACGACCCCCTATAAATATTCAACAGTTATCTGTACTTTTGAAGCAGAACAGCCATGCTGTGCTTTTAAGAGCAGAAAATGATTAAACCCCCACAGTATCCGCACAAGTATGTTATGCAACAAGCAACACCGTAAAACAAAAATAAAAATAAATAAAAGAACAACAAGTACAAAATGTTTTTCTATATCGCCTTATTAAAAACCAAGCAGCAATATTTTCTAGTTACAAAACAATTGAGGCTCTCATTTTCATTCACTTTGCAAACAAACAAAAAAAAAAAAGAACAAATATATTCTCATCATCCTCAAACACATTTTTTGCACTGACAATGCCATCGATCTCACCATCCTCAAACACTTTTTTTGCACTGACAATGCCATCCATCTCATCATACACTAAAACAGCAAGAAGCAACAGTCCGTGATTAGTGAGTGAGCGCGTCTTTAACTTAAATTATATGTGTGTAATTTTGTATGCATGTGTCTTTGAAATTTATGTGTAAAAATTATTTCACATTTTAGTCGGCCTATTTGTTGTGCACCTTCTCCGCTCGTATTTTTTATATAAAATTATCTACGTATATTTAAGTATAAAGGATTCACTTCAATAAGCCATGAAGTTAGCGGAATAAAAAGCACACGCACACAAACACACACACACACACACACACACACACACATACACACATCTTATAAACGCCTACTGACATTAACAGTCATGTGACATTACATTTAAACCCATACTAAGACGTTAATGTACTGCCATCCGTTTTTATTGCCTTTAGAAAACATGATACTCTCAGTGTTTACAAAAATTTAATAAATTGAAACAACAACAACAGAAAATATTAACAAACTGGAAAGAAAAGCTTTTAGCAGGGAAATAACTTCTTGTAAATTTTTGTAATTTTGATAAAAAAAAAAACTTTCGTGTCATTTCAAAGGCAGGATTCGATAGTAATTGAGACGAAACTATAGGAAATTTCCAGAGAAAATGTAGTTCTAGTTAGTCTTGAAAGTTGTTTCTCTTTGTAGAGAAAGTTAATCTAGTCTATCATTTTTTCTCTAGACCTGAATTTTAATTTCTTTAAAATTCTGCGTTTAAAATTACAATTGAAAGTTGTTTTTTTCTAATTTTCAAAGGAATTTCCAAAAAAAAAAAAAAAAAAAAAAAAAAAGTACAGAAACTTTTTTTAATGTTTCCTAGGAAAAGTTGGTCAATTAAAAACAAATGTTTTTCTTAATGAAATAAAGTCTGGCTTAGAAAACTCTTTTCTGTTAGAGTGGTGAGTCTAGTCCAGACAGAAATATATTTTTTGAAGAAAACTATGTCTAGTCTAGACATTTTTTCTCTAAGAAAAGAAGGTAAGTCTAGCCAAAACAAATGTTTCGTAATAAAATAAGTCTTTTAACAAATTTGAGTCTTGTTTTGATAGATATAGTTTCTTTTTGTTCTAATCTAGACAATTTTTCTCTAAGAATATTTTGTCTACAAAACTTCTCTAGGCTAGACTAGATTTATTTTCGCTTTGAAAAGTATATTTAGTCTAGACAACTTTTTTGCAAAAACTTTTTCTAGTCAAGAGAATATTCTTTAGAAAATGGATGTCTGGAGTAGGCCATTGCTTTTATGACAAACTCATGACGAAGTTCAAAATACGCGCCAGAGAAAGTGCCCGTTACATTGTTCGACTTTTGTCGCTGAATTTTGTCTGGAATTAAAAGGGGTACACCAGCAAATGAATTCTTTGATTGGTCTTGTTCGCTCAATTGTAATCACATCTGACGAAAAATAAATAAATTTTTTGGGTGCGCAGACAAAAATGCGGCAATAAAAATTGCATAATGTAAAAGCAACTTTAACTGGGCATTTACACCTGAAAGTAGTTTCTTGAAAGTCGCAATACACTCACAATTTTTCACATTTAAATTTTTCTACTTTCAGTCCAACTTTCAATGAAAATTTCAAGAAAGCGATTTCATGAAAGTAGATGACAATAAAGAAGCAGTGTTGCCAATTGAATTTTTTTTTTTCGTATATATAAAGAATTTTAATATATTTTTTCAGCTAAATATTAAAAACAAAATGATGCTAATAAAAATTTATAAATATCATGAAAACTAATAAAAATAAACATTATTTTGAACAAATACCTGAAGTTCGGCGTGATTAATTGGCTCGGCAACTCTGCAACCTGATATTAGCAAAACAATAAAAGAAGATGAAGAGAAATTTTTGATAGAAGTTTGGCTTTTGACTACATTTTGAAATTTCACTTTAATGTAAATTTTCATGAAATTTTATGATTTTCTTGTGAAATTTGTGGTGATAATACGTATAAAGAATTTTCATGAAAGTACTTTTATGTGTAAATGCAGCGTAAAGAAGAACCAAAAAAAGTTGCAGAAACAAAAATCGAATAATGTAAATGGGCACATATCATACAATTCGTCATATGCGGTGGATCCTATTTCTGCCAGAAGCCTTCTCGCCCGTGCAGAACAGTGACAGAAAAGGTTTTCTACAGCCTGCTCCTCATTTTCGTCATCGCAGCTGCGGTAGTAATCCTAATGTGTGCGGCTCCCAGACGCTGGGCACGCCTGCCTATAATTATGACAGTGTCCCTTGGCAACATATAGCAAAAGGTTATGTCCCTCGTAGTCATCGATAGTAGAGACATGGTTCGCCCGTCATCCATGTGTGGCCGCAATTCCTGAAAATCCTACATCCGGTGTTCGCGGCCCACCTGTCGACCGCCGAAGCTTTGGAAGAGAGTAGAGGCACCATAACACCTTCCAGAACCAGTGGAACCACCCCTAAGGTAGTGCCAAGTCTAGCAAGCTCTACCGCCCTTATTATTCTCTAAGAAAAGTAATTCTTTTGTAGTCAAACTTTCTCGAAGAAATGTAAGTCTAGACTTACAAATGTTATATCGTTTATATGGCATCGGATTAATATGCAAACCTGCTAACTCCCTTACCAGTGTGACCAGATTTTAAAATTATATAAAGCTAAATCATGTTTAAAATAGAGCTAAAAAGAGCTAAAAACGCAAATTGAAAGCCGAAAAATAAAGCTAAATTGTTTTTGTAGATTTCTAATAGTAACTTTTAATTATTTCGATATTTTTCATAGACTAAATAGTGCTAATTAAGGTATATATATATAAGATATGTATATATATATAGATATATGTATATCCAAAATGGTAAAATTACGGTCTAACTTACTGAATTATTCATTATCGCACAGCCTAGATATATATATATATATGTATATATCTTTGGTTTTCGAAACAATTTTTTTAAAGTTGTTCAAATAGAATCTGTTTAGTTCTAATGTTGATGAGTATCATTTTTATTATAAATTTTCATACTTTAATAGTGTTATTCCTTCAATATTTTTCTAGGAATATTTTTTTTTTTTTTTTTTTTTTGTAAGTACCATTTTCCATCGCAAAAAAGTCTTTCATTTCTTCAAATTAACACCTACACATGGATTTGTTTAATACTCTCTGCACAATTTTTCTAGTTAAGCCACAAAAGCTTTCGGTTTACTAGCAAAGCAAAAGCTTTTTGTACCCGACTTTCCAATATTTCCCCTTTAATATTTGACGTTTTTGTTGCTTTTTTTAGTTTACTACGTAACTGTAACTGGATTTTTGTTTGTAAGAGTCTATACTAGATAATTAACATGCGCAATTTGGCATAGAATGTGTTTGTTTTGCCGCTAAAATAACCTTGTATAAGTTCACCAATACACCTTTGAATTACGCTCTTTCAAGAACACGTGAGATAAATTTTCAAAATAAAAAAGTGCAAAAACAGGCTGCCTTAAAGAAACGGACATTGTATGTGTGTAGTTATATTAAATGTATATGTGTGTGTGTGTGTGTAGGTGTTTATTGTACCGCTTCTTGTGCGTTTATATAGTTTGCATGTTGTTGTTTTCGTTATTGTTTCATTAGTGTTTGTATGCAGTAAATCTCTTGTGTGTTGTTTATGAGAGTATTTGTATGTATTTGCGGTTTTCCTTTGTAAGGAACAATAAAACATGCATTTTTAGTTATTTGTTTTTTTTCCTGTTGTATGGCTGCCAGCCTGCCTGCCTGGCTGCCTAGTTGTTTATTTGTTGTTATTTTGTAATCAATGTTGTATTCTCTGTTGCCCATATGATTGTTTACATTTTCTTATAAATTTATCTTGAGGTCTTGAACTTGATATTCATACAATATTATTGAAACAAAAAGAAAGAAATAATAATAAATGAAGCAAAAAAAGAAAGAGGTCTTATATAAATATTTTTTTTATTAGTATTTTTTGCCATGCAATATGATTGATTGCACTAGCAAGTTGTAGAAAAACTTTTGGCATTATAAAGATATTTTTTCAGCAATTCCGGTTTCTATAGCAGAAAATAGTTGATGACTTGTAAATGTTTATGATATAATTTTCTATTTTTTTTTTTTTTTGTTTTAAAAATTTTAATGACATTTACCATTACTCCTTGATATTCGTACTAATATTAAACAAAAAAAATCTTAAAAATGTAAATCTCCTAGCGCGTATGACTATTAAAATTTTTTTTTAAATAATACTTATACGTCCCTTGTTTGCTTTAACTTAAATGTAAACTTTTTCTGACTCTAATGGCGATTTCTTTTCTGAGAAAAATGTTGCATAAATGGTACATGCTCTACACAAAAGAGATAGAGCATGTACCATTTATGCAACATATTTCTCAGAAAAGAAATCGCCATAAGGCCCTAATGGTGTAAAACGCAACGTAACAAATTTAAAAATATTTTATAATTTTGTTGTTGCTTTCTACAGAAATTCTTATTGCGTTTTAAAATTTGCAACGCCACAAGATATGAAGCGTTTAAAATTAAAAAACTTCCATATGAATTTCTGTAGAAAGTACCAACAAAATTATAAAATATTTTAACTTTTTTTTGCTTTCAGTGTAATTTTTCCGTAGCGGTTGCGTTTTAGACAATTAGGGCCTTAATAGCGGTATTTAAAAACAGTTGCGTTTTTTATTGCAACTGTTCGCATTTGCTATTTTTTTGTTAAACTGTGAGCACCCTTTTATTCTTTTTTTTTAATTGTTCCATTATCTAATTGAGAATGGACTTTATTTATATTTTAATAGCACAAACTTCCGGGGAATTTTCATTCATAATTCTGTAAAATCTGCTTTTCATTTTGCTTTTTTTTTTCTTTCGCTTGTGTTTAAATAAATTTTTATGTTTTTATTCTATCTTCAATGTAGCGATTGTATCACCGAAAAAGCTAATAAATCTAAATTGACATCACTATTTATGGCCTTGCAACACAAAGTTCGAAAAAGTTATGCCATTTTTAGTCTAGCAAAAACGCAGCGGTGAAGCAGGTGTGTATTTTGTTGTTGTTGTTAAATAAAAACGCAACGACATTTTGCACATGCTGTGTTGCAAGATTATTTGCAATTATTTTTGAACACCACTAATATAAAAATGTTTAAGCAAAAATTCCTTTCAAATGAACTTGAGTTAAAAAAAAACAACTAAAAGAATTTCTTAATACTTCTTATAACCTTTTTAACATTTGGCCAAACTTTAACTGAAAAACATAAAAAAAAATACAAAAAACCCCCCAAATAAGAAGAAGAACTTGCAAGAAATCGGGCTACCAATACAGATTGTTGTTAAAATTTTTAAAAAAAAAGGAAAAAATATATATCTATTCATTTAAAAATCATATATATTTTGACAATATGTGTTGACATATTCTTGCATACATACACACACACATACGCTAACAAATTACTATTATAACAAAATAAGAAAAAAAAAATACTTGTTTCCTCTTATATCACTATCACATACAAAAAAACGGAAACCAAACATTTTTATATGTTTCTATATGTTTTCATGATTCTCTGCAGACTGTCATACATTTCCAACAAAAACAAAACACCCGCGCAGATCACATGCTTGATTCAAATTCAAATACTAACATAAAAAATAAAACACCAACAAAAATAACACCGACAAAATAAAGAATACCCCAGAATACGTTCACAATACAACAACTATTTCATAAACACACACACACACACAACGAGAAAACAAAATTGTATAGAGTTTGGTAAGAATTTAAAAAATACAGCAACAGTCAGCCAGTTTTACAATAACGACCACAGTAATAAAATTGTAGCAAAATTGACAAAAAGTACTATTTAAAAACTGGCAAAACATATCTATAGAATATTTGACGATCTTTTGTCAAAGAAGAAATTTTCTATAAAAAAATGTATCGCTCTCTCGTTAAAGCAGAAACTTTTCATAAAAAATTATCAAAGAAAGAGTAAATAAATTTTACTAATCCATAAATTTTCTAAAGAAAATTGAATACTTTTTTGCCTAAGCGAAAAATCTCTTACGAAAATTTTATGGTTTACTGCAGCAGGAAAAATTTTCTGTAGAATTTTGATGTTCTTTTGTTAAAGCAAAAATGTAAAAACATAATTTTTTTGCTCCGTTGTAAAAGTGGAAATTTTCTTTAGCAAAATTTTTTTAAAATTTTTTTACTTAAGCAAAAAATATTTTTAAAAAATTTGACGTTCTTTTGTTAAAGTAAAATAGAGTATTTGACGCTCTTTTGTTTAAGCGAAAATTTTCTATAGAAAATTATATGCAAAAATATAAAAAAAATAATTCTCCTTTTTTATTAAAGCAAACATTTCTATCGAATATTTGACGCTCTTTTGTTAAAGATTAAATTTTCTATAAAAAAATTTTTTGCTCTCTAGTTAAAGCTGAAACCTTTAATAAAAAATTTAAGGCTCTCTTATTAAAATTTTGAAAATCTAATGCTCTTTTGGTAAAGTGTTCATTTTCTTTAGAAAATTAAACGCTCTTATGTTAAAGATTCGCAATCTTTATATAAAAATTAGAAACTCTTTTATTTAAGCGAAATATTTCTAAAGGAAATTTGATTCTCTTTTGTTAAAATTTAAAATATTTGTAGAAAATTTGATGTTCTTTTGATAAATCTGAAATTTTCTATGGAAAAATTGACGATCACTAGCTTTTTTTGTTCAACCTTAAACTATCAACAAAATTATTGATGATTTTTGCTAAAGCCAAAATTTCTTATAGAAATTTTGACGCTCTTTTTTTAATGCAGAAATTTTCAATGGCAACCCTTTTGCAAACAGTTTAAAAAAAATTTATAATTTTTTGTTGCCATAATAAAAGGTAATGGCACTCAAGATTTCTCTATTATACATTTTTTATAAAAAATTTTTAAAATTTTAATTTTAAAATAAAAAATATTTTTAAAATTTTAAAAAAAAAACCAAAAATATATTTAACAGATAGAATCTGGGAATAAATAAAAAAATTTGGAAAAAAATAATTTTTTTTAGAAAATTTTACGCTTATGAAACATTTTTCAAACAAAAATTAGTCGCTAATAAAAAGTTTCTTCAAAAAATTAGTCGCTTGTGTAAAACTTTTTAGAAAATTCGTTGCTTTTGTGAAACTTTCTTAGAAATTTAACGCTGAGCATATTTATAAATTTCTACAAAACAAATGTGTCACCAGTAATCAAATATCTTCAGTTTTATTTCTATTATTTATGACGTATATATTTTTTATTTTTGAAAATTTTTCGCATATGTAAATTTTGTTTTAAAAGCTTGTTGCTTATGTAAATCATTTAAGTAAATTTGTCGCTTATATAAAAATTCCAAAAAAAAATTTTTCGCTTATAAGAATTTTTTGGTAAATTTTTTTTCTTCTTTTGTCGCATTGAAGATATGCCACTTTTTTAAAATTTATTTCGACTTTCTTAAAAATGTTGTCGCTTATGTAAAATTTATTTATACTCTCTTTAAAATGTTGTTGCCAATGTGATATTTTTTTTTGGAGTTGTATCGCTAATGTAAAATATTTTTAAAAATTTTGACGCGTTGTAATTTTAATAGAAAATTTTTCTCTCAGGTGGAATTTTCTTTAAAATGTTGTCGCTTAAGTGAAATTTTCCTCAAACTGTTATCGCTTATGCAAAATGATCTTAGAAAGTTTCTCGCTTATGTAAATTTTTTTTATTCTTTTCTTTAAGTTTTGTCGCTTATATGTAATTTTCTTCGAAATTTGGGCGCTTATGTGAAATTTTTTGGAAATTTGCCTATGTGAAATATTCTTAAAAATTTTTTCGCGTTTTAAAGTTTTTTTGAAAATTTGGTCGCTTATGGGAAATTTTTTTTTCGAAATTTTGTCGCTTCTGTAAAATTTTCTTGAAAAAATTTATGTAGAATTTTTTTTTTTATTGAAATGTTGTCGCTTCCGTGAAATTTTCTTTGAAATTTATTATTTTTGTGAAATATTCTTAAAAATGTTGTCGCGTTCGAAATTTTTTTTATTTTAATTTATTTATTTATTTTTTTAAATAGTGTCAATTTCTGCGAAATTTTGCTGCTTCTGTAAAATTTCCAAAAAATATTTGTCGCTTATGTAATTTTATCAAAAAAAATTTAAGTACCAAAGCCATCATCCCTGTACTCGTTCAGGGTGTTGATGTAAAAGAAACTATACGAATTTGCTTTATTGTACTGCTCTGCTGTGAGTTCTCTCTGTGTGTGTGTGTGCGTGTGTAGTAAATGAGCAAAAATAAAAAATTTTTCATTTGGCTAAATTTTGTTTCCGTTCAAAAACAACACAGCATCATTTTCAGTTTGTTGGCGAATTTCGAACGTGGCAGACGCCTTTTTTAAGTGCGCGCTCTCTTCTTTTATTTTTTATTTTTAAATAAAAAGAAATAGTTTTTTTTATTTCAAGCGAATAAATAATAGAAATTTAAAGAATGGTCTTGTAACGAAACAATTTGAAGTGATGTAAAAAATACAAGCAACAATAAATTTTTTTTTTTTTTTAGTTTTTGTTTTCGAAAACTAAACAAGTGGTTTAAAATGGTTTCAAAGTTTTAGAGCGACAAAAGAAAATTTTAAATATAAAAAATTATTGTTTGTTGAGGATTAATCGGAATAAAATTTTTGAATAAATTTCATTAACAACCAAAAATAAATTGTGACAAATTTTAATAATTTGCAAAAAGAAAAAAAAAATAGCCAAATAACAAAAGAATCAAACAAGTGCAAAAGAAATATTTACAGCAACAAAAAAAGGCGCTAAACACAAGAAAAGAGAGTGAAAAACAGAAAAAATATTTTTCATGTGTTTTATTTATTTTATAAAACTTATTAAATTTGAGTGGCGAAAAACAAAATTTTTTTATGTAAATAAAAAAATCTTTTAAAAGGAAAGTGTCAGTGCGTTTAGTTTTGAGTCGCTTAACTTTCTGTCTAACAATTTCTTCGGCGGCTAAACATTGACCGTGAATTATTAAAGAAAATAAGAAATTTTAAATTTGTTTCAAAATCTATGAACAACAAAAAAAATTAAGAATTTCTTCCAAAATCCAAAACAAAACGCTAGAAAAAAAAACAAAATATTATATTTATTTATGTCTATTATAAAAAATCTTGTTAAATTATAAAAACTTAAAAGAAAAACTTAAAGGAATATTTTATTAATTGTTAAAAAGAAAATATATAAAAAAAAAATATATAAACAAATTGTTGTCCGCTTTCTAAATTTAAATAAAAAAAAACTGTAAGTTTTTTTTCAAAATTTGCGTCATTATTTTCTTTATGCCTTAAAAAACAATTTGAGTCATTTATTAATTATTTTTATTTTAAAAATTTTTGTCTTCACAACGTCTCATCTGCCTTCAAATATTTTATTATTATTTCCATTTTTAAACTTGATAAAAATATTTTCTTTAATTTTTTTATTATCTTAAAAAAAATAACAAAAAATTTTTTTTTCTTTTAAGAGGATAAATTGTTTGTTAAAAAAAAAAACTTTTAACATAAAAAAAATAAACAAACTGTTGTAATCTTAAGATCTTCTTGGTATTAAAATAATTAAATATTCATAAAAAAAATATTTAATTTGTCGATTTTTTCACAAAAAAAATTAAAAATTGCCTCTAATAACCGAATTTATACCAAATTCATAAAACCAAGCAAACAATTTGTTGATTTTGCACCTATTACCAAAATGATTATAATTATTTATTACTAAAAATTGTAAAAATTTAAAATTGTTACTGTTTTTTTTTTATAAATGATATTTTAAATTTTAATTTAAAAAATTATCAAAAAAGTTTGCCATTTCAAACAATGTGTAAATTGATTTAGGCCCTAATCATGTACAACGCAGCGCAATGCCACAGAACTAACGCAACGCCAAAGAATAACATTGAAAGCACAAACAATGTCATAAATATTTTGTAATTTTGTTGTTGCTTTCTACAGAAATTCACATTGCGTTTTAAAATTTCAAACGCTCCATTGCTTGTATCGTTGAAAATTTTAAAACGGTACATGAATTTCTGTTGAAAGCAACAATAAAATTACAAAATATTTGTGACATTGTTTAGGCTTTCAATGTTATTGTTTGGCGTTGCGCTGCGTTGTACATGATTAGGGCCTTAATTTAATATAACTCAGGTTTTGACAATTTCCAACAACAATCCTACAAGTTTAAATTATTTTATTTCAAACGAAAAAATCAATTAAGATTTTTTGATATTTAAATCATATTTTAATTAAAAATTTATTTCAAAACAACTAAAATGTTAAATGAATAAAAATTATATTCCTAATTTTCTTTCAACTTAAAAAAATAATTGATTCAATTATCACATTAATTAATTTGAAATACTTATTAAATAACCTATTAGTTGATAAAAAACTACTGATAATTTTTTCTGGGTTTTAAATTTGCCTCATAATATTGTTAAAAATGAAAAATTGTACAGATAAATATTACAATTTCGTCGAAATCGAAATTTGTCGCTCTTCTATAAAAGCGAATAATTTCCTATAAAAAACTAAACACTTTGCCCTAAAAAAGACAAATTTTATTTTGAAAATAAAAGCGACAAATTTTCTTTTAAAATTTAAAGGCTTTTTTTCTATAGAGTATTTAAACAGTAAAAATCATTCTAAAAAAAATTCAACGCTTTTTTATACCAGTGATACATTTTCTGTCGAAAAATTTAAAGCACAATTTCAAAAGCGACAAATTTTTTGTTGAAACTGTCGACGTTCTATTCAAAATCGATTTATATTTTGTGTATAAAAAGCAAAAACACAATTTTAAAAACAAAAATTAGTTTAAAAAAAATTTCACGCTCTCTTCTTAGAGAATAAAGCGCTCTTTAAAAAGTAAAAATCAATAATTATTATTCTGGTTATTTTATTGAACTGTTAATGGTTTTTAATCCAAATTTCGATATTTTAATCAGGATTAAGCTCATTGAATTTAATTTTAATTAAATTATTTTTATGAAGAAAGGAATTTTACAACATGAAATTAATTAAAATTTATTGATAATTTTTTTTTCTTGAGTCAGCTGGGAATTGAACCCAGGTTTTGACGGACAGGTTGCCAAGACTAGTTTCGATTGTAAGCACACAATCTCTTCAGTGGGGTTTGCCGTTTAGCTCTCACAGCCATTGACGACGGATGACGTCATCAGTCAAACATCAATATTTAAACCAAATGGTATTTTAACTTTCAATCGTCTAATTCTTTTAAAGCGTCTAATTTCCTAAATAACATTGATAATTTAAATGAAATTTTGTTGCTCATTAATCCATTTTTCGCCGACCGGCGATTATTATCACCAGCACTCATACTCTTTTCTTTTTTTTTCTGAAAGTTACGTTCGTTATTATATTGTCAGTTTACTTGGTGCGGCGAAAAATGAGTTAATGAGCAACAAAATTTCATTAAAATTATCAGTGTTATTTAGGAAATTAGACGCTTTAAAGAAATTTCCATAGAAAAATTATCACCAATTTCAGTTTTTTGGTAATCAAAAAAGTGTTTCAATTTAAAATTTTAGTAGTAGAATGGTGTTTCTTTGGAAAAGATGAAAGGTTAGTTTCTTTGCATAAATGGATTTCTATTTCTTCAACATAATCTCAGTAATAAAAAAACATTTATGTCCTTTTCTCGCTCCTAAGCTGTGTTACTTTTTGAGTTTTAGAATTTATTTTTCTTTCATGTCTACTAATTGCTTTAATAGTTAAATTTGTACCTTCAATTTGTTCTTTACATTCGTATTCGTTTTGTATATTTACTCATTATTTAATTAAAATGTAATTCTAACAAATTTATTTTTTTATACACTTGCGTCTGCACTTAAAGTAATAGACTCACTTACACTAACTACTACTACAACTACAACTTCTAAAAGATACACAATACACTCGCACACACTTAGGGCTGTTTGTTTCAACACAACATAAAAGTTAATTTTCATTAAGTTGCTTTAAGACACAAAATTACACAAAAACTTTTAATTGTGTACGAGTAAATATGAGTTTGTGTATTTGACAGTGTTGCTAAGAAATTTTTCTTTGAAAAACTTAAAAAAGTTTTTCCTACAATTTCGGTTCCAATAATAAAATTTATTAAAAAAAAAGTTTTAATCAATAAAATGAATCGTATTTCAAAGATTATATTTTAATTCGAAACACCGACTATCAAATTAGTGTTTGAAAACAAACGAAACATTTAGGAAACGATTTCTAGTCATATAAAACTTAGGGCTGGCCTTATTGTGTAACGCGAAGCCAAAAACAAATTTGAAAGCAAAAAAAAATTTAAAAATATTTTATAATTTTGTTGTTGCTTTCGACAGGAGCTCGTACTGAATTTTTAAATTTCAAACACTTCATATTTTGTGGCGTTGAAAATTTAAAAAAAATAATCAGCCCTATTATGTAAGTCGTTGTCGACGTCGACATTAATTTTTATTTGTTGTCACATCAAGAAAGTTGTGTCGACGTCGACAAGTTATCGAAAATCTGACAAAAACAAATCCCATCTCCAATTTTTTTTCTATTATTTATGTTCTTCATCATTAAAGTTAATTTTTTAAAGCTTTTTATGCTATTTCCCGACGTTTTGTTTTTTTTTAACCGATTAAGCGATTTCAAATTAATTTTAGATTTTGTTTCCAATTATGAATTTTTCGCGAATTTTTGCCAGTAATATTTCTGATTATTTATAGCTTTAACGATTATTAACAAATATAAGACTTTGCTATCATGCCGCTGTTAGCAAATTTTTGCGAATTTCCGCTAATATTGCAATTTTTACCGAATTTTTGACATTCAATATAGTTTTAGGGACTTTTAATTCATTTTATGGCTTGTTTGAAATATTAAAAATTTTCGCGAATTTTCGCTATTTTTATCAAACTTTTCCAAATTTTTGCAATTTTGCTTAGTTTTCTTGATATTTGAGGCAATCGTCTTAAACTAAAAATTTTCGCTATTTTAGCAAACTTTTCCGAATTTTCGGGTTTAATTTACTATTCAAATTTGTGCCCATAACTCCTTTTAAATTTGCATTTTTTTTTTTAAATATGTTTACATTCTACTTAATATTTCTTTAACTTTCATATGAGTCGTCGCAAAGTTTCCTGTCGACTAAAACAGAGACAATTTTACCCGACGTCGACTTAAAAGCGCCCTAGAAAATATTAAGTGACTGTCAATAGTAAGCGATTATTATCAATAACGACTCAAAATATATAATTACTGTCCCGATGACGTCGACTTTGATAATAATAGGGGTGAATATTAATTTCTGTAGAAACCAACAACAAAACTATAAAATATTTTTGAATTTGTTTTTGCTTTCAATGAAATTTTTGGCGTTGCGTTGCGTCTTACACTATTAGGCCATTAGACGGACAAAATTTTGTTTCAGTAACATTACTCGTTACGGTTTCAGGCGTACTGAAGTGTTTTTTGAGAGTGGGCTTTATATGGGTGGGGCCTATGGAAAGTTATGGACCGCTCTTCACGAAATTATCAGTAAAATGAATTCTAGGCATAAAGAATGAATTTGTGCAAAATCTTATATCCATCAATGCATTTCGCCACTATTAATGTAAGTTTTTGTAACAAAATAATCAATTTTTTAGAGTGGTTGCTGCACATTTGTATTCCTAACTGTTATCCTACTGAACCGATTTTGCCGAATTTCAATGCTAAACAGCTTAAGGCCGTTTCACACTATAATACCAGTCTAAAGAATTTTAATGCAAAATCTTTTCCGATGTAATTATTGTTTGAAAATTTTAAAAAAACAATAACAACTTATCTTGACAGGGTCGTATTTTCCTCAAAATACTTAAGACTTGTATTATTGTGTGAAACTCCCTTTAAGGGAACTATAAACATTTTGACACCAATATTACTATTTTCTTTTGACTCGTTCGAAAGTAAGCGTGACTTTAGTAGATGGACAGACAGGCGGACATGAAAAAATCAACTTAGAATACTTCAAGGACCTAGAATATATATATACTCTATAGGGTCATTAATAAATTAAAAAAAAGCTTTACACGGATAGACAAACTTATTGGGCTTTCTTTTCGACAAAAAAAAATACCACCTTGTTTAAAGGTCTTGTCAACCCTGTAATATCATTGTTGGGAGTTGTGCACTAAATATTGATTTAAATCAGCAGTGCACTATCACTAAATAAAACTGTTATTAGTTTGCAGTCTTTTTTTACCAGCTTTAGTGACGATTGCTATTTGGTTTTAACTACTACTAAAAAAAATTAGTGATATTGCAAATTTCTTCACTATCACTAAACGAAGATTGAATGCTATCAAAAAGTGAAATGCCCGCTTTTTAACAGATGACAAAACGTTTGTTCTTCAAAACAAAAAAAAACAAGTAAATGAATGACGAAATTCCATTTGCTCGAAAACAGTTCGATGTTAGTAAAAATTAGATTTAAAATAATGTTGGCAAAACTAGTAGACACTTAGGTGAACATTTAAATATAATTCTCATTTCATCCTCATCAGATGACGAGAATGAATCCAATAATTGATTTATTGACATTTCGGCACATAAAATGGATGCGGTAATATCCAAATTTAATCTTTTTCCTTTAAAAATTATTAAAAAATACTCCGAAATGTTCTGAAATGTTTTTTTTTTTTATAAAGTATAAGCATGAAAATATCGTTGCCAGATTGCCGATTTATCGACACCAAGTTGTTTTGATATTAAGACTTTTTTTAGATCAATTTTATAACAGCGCATCCACTTAGATATTGTTTAACTGACAACATACCATTAACAATATAATGCTTTCTATAAAATAATAGAAAAAATAACTTTAAAATTTTAACTTTTTTACAGCCCTGATTCGAAGCGATTTGTTTCCCCACAACTTTGTCTGGTAGCCCGATATAAAAACAGAAGTGACCTGTTTTACAGGGCGTTATCAACACTGTCGATTTATATGGGGCGTAATGGCTTATGCCATCATTAAGGGTGATTTTTAAAATAAAAAACATTTTTAAGAAACAAACGCCAAAGTGCATTTTTTAAATAAAATGTCACCATTTTTGGTGGAAAAGAAAACAACATTAGTACACTCTCATTCACTTCTAGTGGTGCAAGGTATAAACAGAACTTTTGAAGAAAGTTTTAGGCACTGACACAAAATTAGGATGTTTTTTTCTTGAAAAAAGATAACAAATTTTGTTTTTTGAAATATTTTGGTATGAAAAAGATATTTGGAAAAAAGTATTAATAATTAAGAGAATTAATTTAAAAAAAACTGTATTTGAAAGAAGACAAAAACTACATGTAAGGATTTTTGCTACTTCTGGCAACACTGTTAGGTGTGAGTTTGTCTTTGTTTTCCTGATTAACTTTATTACACATACACAAAGCAACACTTGGAGTTATTAAAGCTTCGTTCACAATGGGCAGCAACATTTTCACTGGTATTCATAATAGAGCAAACATTTTATTGCAACCACACACATTTTCAGTTAAGAAACCGTTTGCAAATTTTTCCCAGGACAAAATTACGTATTTATTATTATTTTTTACAACATTCTGTTGAAATTTTCATTCAAAACTAAATAAAGTTATTGTAAACGTCATATACATTTTCATACAAATTGTTGCTGAAGTTGATGTAGAATCAACTTTTTAAAAAAACTTTAGTTACATTTATATTCGAAAAAATTAAAGGTAAATATATGAAATACTTTGGGAATAAATCAGATAGAAGAAAAAACATAATTGTTGCTAGCATTGTGTACGAGCCTTAACAGTTGTGTTATTTTTAATTATTTTTTTTTTTTTTTTTTTTTTGAGAAATAAATATTTATTTGTAAATTCTTTGCTTAAATTAATATTATTTTTTTTTTTTTTTTTTTTGTGGAAGAAAACGTACACCTTACGATGATTTTTTTTTTCTTTGATGACTTTTTCTTCTCTCTTTTCTCTGCTTAAGTACCGATTTAATAAAGTTGGCCTAAAATGCCATCAAAGCTCATAATTGTTTAACAATAAGATTTCTTTTTGTTTATTTCCACATTGTTTTTTTTAAATTTTTCTTGTCCTTTTTGTTTTTCTATGATATTTCATTGTCGTTGTTCTGCTGCTTATTGTGTTCATTAAACACTTTCTTCCTTTTTTTTTAAATAAAATAAAAGCAGCTCAAATAATTGTTCCTTGTGAAAAATTTAAAAAAAAAATTTATTTCTTTTATGTCATTTTTCTTTCTTTTAAAAAAATCTTTAAAAAAAAATTTTTGAGAATATTTCTACGCTTTTGTGTTCATTTGTACTAAAACAAATTGGTTTATTATTTCTAGCGTTTTCTTGAAAAATTAATAAAGAATAGAAAGAAGATGGTTGCAGTTTTTGGTGGAGGTTATGGGCTGGGGTCTAAAATGAAAAAAATGCCTCGGAGTGTTAATACAAATTTCATTAAAAAAAAAAACTGGAAAAAGAAGTAAAACATTATAAGATGCTTAATAGTTTTTAAAGAGCTTTAACAATAATGTTTTTATATTGAGTAAATTATTTATTAAGAAAACTACTCAAACAAGTGCCAAAACAAACAATTCAGTTCTATTCAAATAATTTTTTTTTTTTTTAAGAAATTATACTTTAATTTTCGATTAAACAAAAGAATTAATTTATTTGAAAAATTGTAGATGTAATAAGGAAAAAAATATAAAAAGAACTGAAATCGTAGGCCATAATAATAGAATCACGATAAAATACGACAAATAAAAGAAGAATAGTAGAACTGATCCAGGAATGGAAAATCCAGAGCTTAAAAAGCTATTGAATTCCGAATCACCATTACACCCATTAAAATTGACTGTTCGGTGCGGTTTACACGGTATTTCGAAATTAGTGAGGAGCAGCCGTTACGGTGAATGGCGAGCGCTTTTGAGCCATGTTGACTGAATTTTTAATTCCACATATTAATTAGTGAAACAGCCTAAGAGTTGGCATACAGAGCGCTTAGCAATCGAATTTATTGCGAGAAGTGGCCCTGTTAACTGGTCCCCTCGTTCGTGCGGATTAACTACTCTGGATTACTTTTTATTTGGCTTTGTTAGGTCATTAGTTTATGCCGACGAACCAGCAACTCTTAAAGCATTGGTAGGCAATATTCAATCTGCCATTGACGCCATTCGGGCCAGATTTATTGGAAAAAGTATTCAAAAACTCAACTGATCAAATGTGCTATGTAACTCGTAGCCGCGGTGGACATATGCCAAAAATCATATTTGAAAAAATAAATGCTATGCAACAAATATCTACCAGATTATATCAAAAAAATAAAAATATTCATTCCAACAATATTTCTGTCCTGTATTATCATTTAAAGTTCTCTTGCACCTAAAAAAAAACACCCTATACTCTGCTAAAGGTTAAACAAGTCTTCTGACTTGATTTATTTAGTATTCTACACTTGTGTGGCGTAAAATTTCAATATTTGCTTGATTTAATTTCAAATTTTGTTTTCTAAGTAAAACCTACAACTTGATATTATATGCCAATTATAAATTTAAGCCTTGGCATAAAGATTTTAAAAGCATATTTTAGGGCATGTTGTGTTTTATTTTCTAATCGTTTGAAGACTTAAAGTTAAAAAAAAATTTCATTTTTTTTATTATAACAACAATTACGTGCTCTCATATACAGATTTAAAAATATGTACAGCCAAATGTAGAAAACAAAAAAAAATCATTGCCTACATTAAGGCAAAGTTAGTAAAACAATTTTGCTGGTAGAGTCTAAGGAAAAATCAAAAGAAAAATTAATCACGTTTCATTTGCTGCCGTTTAAAATCTGTAGATATTTCTTTTGGCCATATGCTTTTAACTTGTTACTGGAAAAAACAAGAATTTGGCAAAAAAAAAAAAAACAAAAGAAGCCATATTTTGTTTTGGCTTTAATTGTAAAGCATCATGTTTATGAATGTAATAAAAAAATTTATAACCTTTTTAAAAGGTTTTTGTTTTGCCCTGGGAAAATCTAACAAATTTTGTTTGAACTCATTCGCCGAGGCACTTGAATGCTTCTCTTGATACCTTGAATATGTATTTTGTCTTGACATTGTATATTCATGCCCAAAACAACAAGAGATTCTGATTCCTCAATAATTATACCACCTGTATTATAAAAATGGAGAAAATCCTTGCTCCCGACCGAAGGCCGTCTATGCAGAGAAGGTTAAGTAAGCGAAGCCGATATTTGTTATACCATAAAGGAGAAAATCCTTGCGCCCGGCCGAAGTCCCAACCATGCTATATATCGCGTTATTCCTAAAACCAAACCTATACATTTCAGAAATTTGGGGCTTATTTCATATGAAGCAAGACTTAACACCTAGGGAGTGTTATTTCATTTCATTGGGAGTATATTTCATTACCAAAACTGTGGTTTTATTTCATATGAAATAAGGCCCCACGCTTTGAGGGGTTATGTAATTTTTTTTTTTTTTTTTTGGGAGCTATTTCTTGGGGGGTTATTTCATGCCGCCAGTCCTAACAATAAACAGTACATTTCATCTAAAGATGATGCAGTTGCAAAGCTTGGCGGTTTTTATAAAGCTTTCGGAGCTTTAAAAGGTGTATGATGATCATTCGGCGTTTCTAGAAAAGATAATAATCAGTCTATTGAATTGGAAAACTTACATGCCAATAGTTTCAATGATAAATTTATAGAACACAAATAATGTTAATTTCTTTAGAAAGTTGTTTAACAAAAATTAAAATGAAGGTATCATGAATATAACCTTTCATTACTTTTCTTGAACACAGGGAAATTGTACATGTGAAATTTAAAAGTTGTTCACTTTCATTTATAGTGATATACAGAACCCAGCCGTATACTCTAGATTTTCCTACGTGCCTGCCAAGAGCACAATGCCGAACATTGATAGTTTGATTTGCCTGACTTTTTCCAGTTTCCTCCAAATTATGGTTGCATATTTTACTTATTTCTTAATTAATATCATCCGTTCATATTATATAGACTAAGAATATCTCCTTGCCTTACACCTTGACATGTGCTGAATTCTTCTGATGCTGCGTTGCCTGTTCGTATGTTGTTACGGCAGGTATGGTAAAAGGTAAAAATGCCTCGAGTGGCCGACCGATTATCGTTTTTCTTTAAAAGAACTTCAAATGTCGAAAGCTTTCCCAAGATCGATGAAAGCATGTATGTGTTAGTCAATGGTGTCAATTTAAATATATTTATATGTGATCCTTTAAACTTCTACAAGGAGAATCGGGCCGACGGTTTCGGTAATCAGGTTTTATTTAATTAGACCAGAGCGTCCAATCCTGGTATTGGGGCTGCCAACATCGCATCCAGGTATGCAGTTGCGCAGGGATTTAGTCCATGCGGCTAATTGGGTTAATTGTCGGTTGTGTAATTGGATTTTTGGATGGCGCCAATTGCTCGCTACGACGTTACGAGGATTACAGGCAAGCTCGAGATTTAGTGAGAGCTCACAAAACCTTCCGAGACTCTCCCGTTGTAACCGCTGACTGTCCGCGACTGCTACTCCGCATATCCACGGAACGTACCACTATCCGCAACCTGAATCACGTCCGGTAGCACTCAGCTGTGCTTCCCATAAGCAGATAATTTATCATAAATTTTATGTAAATGACAATGTAATAATTAACATATTTTTAATTATTTTCAAAGATTCACAGAAAAAAGTTTTTTATAAATTAAAAAATGGTTAAAAAGTATTTTGATTTAATTAATGTGGATATGGAATCAATTAATTTTTAAGTTGAAAGAAAATTGAAAAAAAAAAGTTATTTGGTTTTAAATAATATTTAAGTTGTTTTGAAATAAATTTTTAATTAAAATATTAATTAAATATCAAAAAATATTAATTGATTTTTTTCGGTTAAAATAAAATAATTTGAACTTGTAGAATTGTTGTTGGGAATTGTCAATATTTAGTTAAATAAATTAACACATTGTTTGAAATGGCAAAGTTTTTTGATCATTTTTTTAATTAAAATTAAAAATATCATTTATTGAAAAGGATATTCACAATTTTACAATTTTTAGCAATCAATATAACCATTTTGGTAATAGCTGCAAAATCAACAACTTGTTTGCTTGATATTATGAATTTGGTATAAACTTGGTGATTAGAAACAATTCTTAATTTTTTCTGTGTTCTGTATTAATTTCACAAACACAGATTTTGTATAAAAATCTTTAACTTTTTGGTAACTGAGTTCAAGTTTGTCCAGTTTGAATGCTTGTGAAAAATATTTTCTTTCTCAGAAAGAGAGACGTCAAAATACATATAAAAAAATGTTGTCCGGACAATAATTTTGTGTCTAAAGAAATTGGGTGAATCGACCTTTAAAAATTTAAAAAAAAAACATTTCTCCAAATTTTATACTATTTAATAGACATTTAATTTCCCTTTGAAGTTCTTGCTAATTTTGCTGCCAGCAACAGTAAAATAATATACCAAACAATTTTTTATATTAACATCATAAATTTAGTGAATCGACGTCATTAAATTTATGGAAATTATTTACAATTCTTTAATGGTATTTGTTAAACCGAAAAAATATATAAAATATGTTTAACAATTTAAAAGCCAGTTTTTGTTTTAATTTTTACTCAAAAGATGTCTTCCTCCCCTATTTTCTCTGTGTTTTCCTTTGGCTAACACTAGCTCTTCAACTCACAAATTTTCTTGCTTTTTCTTTTAGAAGTTTATTATGTTTCCTTTTAAGAATTATGGACTTCCTTAGCCACCATTTTGATTTTATGTTGCTTTAATGTTTGTTACGAAAAATACCATTAAAAATAATAGAACTTTTTTTCTAGGTTGTAAAATATAAAAGCAAATTCGTTTTCTTTCTTCTTCTTATTTTTTTCGTGTTTTATTATAAAGCCTAAAATTGTGCTTTATTTATTAAAAAAGTATGAAATGTTGAAATTTAAAGCTTAAAATTTATTTGGTCGTAAAAATGACAAAGTGTATTTTGATGCGGGGTCATTAGTCTAAATCAATAAACAAGTCAAATATAAAATGTAAAAAGAAAATAACTTAAATTTATAGAGGCTTATAGATGAAATTTCCAAGACAAGGAGGCAATAATTTTGTAGCAAAATAGTAAGAAACTTTGTAGCCTTTCGTATGGAAATTTATAGTATTTTAAGGTTGTTACATACTTAGTTTGTTTAAAACCGGAGATTTTGAAAGCCGTTTTACAGTTTTAATAAATACTATAAATATTAAAAGACTTTGTTTTGGTTAATCACCCTCTTTGGCTTTTGGGAATATAAAAGAAATTACTTTGAAAGCATTAAAGAAGTTTCTGATTTGCTTATTGGGATATTCACAAGACTCCTTGTATCGTTGTATCGATTGTAGGTTGTATAAAAATTCAATAACTTATAATGGACTTTAATACAACTATAAAAAACGTCTTCTTAATACCCCATTTGTATTTTAAAAACTTTTGTATATTTCCATTATAAAGTTTCATGCGAAATTTTTCTCGGATAAATCGTAAATGAATTCACATTTTTTTTAAAAAAATTCTATTAAAAATTTAAAAAAAATTTTTAAATATTCCAGTTATGGTTAAAAAATTACTAAAATAATGCGTGAGAAGATAAATACAATTAGCTAAATTAATTAATTTTTTAAATCGCATGCGATAAAAAAAATTTATAAAAATATATCGCATGCAATAAAAAATATTATAAAGAAAATACGAATATTTGCATTTAAGTTTAAAGCTGTAAACGAATTTCTAAAAAAAATGCGTGAGAATATAAATACGAATTGTTCAATTCAGTTTTAAAAAATCGCATGCGATAAAAAATATATAAAAAATATCGCATGCTATAAGGAAATAATATAAAGAAATTGCGAAATTTAGACTAAATTTTAAAGCTTTTATAAAGTATTAAAAATGTTTAACGATTTTTTTTCAATATTAAAAACTTATTCGAAATGTATTGGTCATTTTCTATTAGAATTTATGATTTTGGAAAAAAATTTACTTCTTCCTGCGATGTCGATCGATAACTTAAGCGAGCGACAACATCATCATGAGAACGAAGCGCCTCACTAACTATCGACTTCTCTGTCATCAGGCTTTACGTTTCTAACGTAATCCATTTGTTTATTGTCAAATGACAATATTGCCATATGAACAATTCCACATATACAACGCTGGCTTGAAAATAAAAATTGGCAAAACATGTAAATTAAGCCATAAAAATACAACTCCTGGATGTTCTACAAATGACCAAAAAGCGTTAAATAAAAAATATCTGTTTTTAATACTAGAATAATGTAAAAAATATAAAAAACAAAAGTTAGAAAGAACATGTAAATCAATTAAATAGATAATTGTAATCGTTCACAACAAATTTCAATCTACCACGTAAAAAAAAATAACTTTTGGTTTAAAGATTGATATTTGACTATCGACTGCCAGACGTCGTCAATGGCGGTGAGTGGTAAGTGGCAAAGATCTATGAAGAGATTGTGGGTAACTATCGAAACATATCAGAAGAACCTGTCCGTGAACGTGGGTTCAATCGCAGCGTCAGTTAAGAATGAAAGATTATCAATAAATTTTAATTCATTTCATGTTGTAAAATACCTTTCTTCATAAAAAAAATATATTAATGAAAATTAAATTTAATGAGCTTCAGCCTGATTAAAATATTAAAAATTTGGATTAAAATAATAAAATTTTATTAGGGGTGTTATTTTAAAGAAATATTGTTATAATAAAATATTTAATGTTGGTGTTTAAAGAAATAATTTCGTTTAATGTTCCAACAAAATGCCTCGGTTGACAACCACAACACAAGCGACAGATTTGGACATTTGTGGTCGCATATTTCCTAGTGGGACTCAAAGTTGTATGAGAACTATAACGTTCGCTTACATTGTCGGTCAACTTGTTGCGCTGAAAATTTCAAGTGGAGCGCAAATCAGCTGATTATCGTTGAAAATGCAAGCGAGCGATATCAGTCGACATCTTGGGCCAGGATGTTAGAGTGAAATTCTCATGAGTGGGTTATGTGAGGAATATGGCCATTGTGCCTGAATCGTTTAATTGCAGGGATTCAAAGCTGTTGGAACATGTGTATTAAGATAAATACGACTAATTAAATTCAGTTTTTCTTAAAGATCGCATACGATAAAAAATTTATTATAATATCGCATGCGATATTTTTTAAAATTGGATTTAACTAGACGTTCTTATCTTCACGCACATATTTTAAGGCTGTGTATTTTTTATATAAATAGTTTCATTTCATATTTTTTAAATAATGATCGTATATTTTTATTTAAGCTCTAGCTGTGTATTCTGTTTGAACCTTAGTAAGGATTTTCGATTGTCTCTTAAAGTTTCAGAAATACAATAAAAAAAATACCAATAAAAGAAATAATTTGTTGCCTACATTAAGGCAAAGTAATCATAAAAATCACCATGCCTAATACGGGAAGAATTTTAATAAAGTTTGAATATATTCACAGAAAAAAGTTTTTTATCAATTAAAAAAATTGTTTAAAAAGTATTTAAATTTAATTAATGTGATAATTGAATCAATTATTTTTTTAATTAAAAGAAAATTAAAAATTTAGTTCTGATTTAATTAACATTTTAGTTGTTTTCAAATAAATTGTTAATTAAAATATTAATTAAATGACAAAAAATCTTAATTGACTTTTTTCGTTTAAAATGAAATAATTTAAACTTGTAGAATTGTTGCTGGGAAATGTAAATATTTAATTATATAAATTTACACATTGTTTGAAATGGCAAAGTTTTTTGATCATTTTTTTTAATTAAAATAAAAAATGTCATTTATTGAAAAAAAAATATTAAAATTTTTAAAAATTTTAGTAATCAATATAATCATTTTGGTAATTGGTGCAAAATCAACAACTTGTTTGCTTGATAATATGAATTTGGTATAGATTTTGATGATAAGAGAAATTTTTTAATTGTTTCTGTTATTTGCGCCGCTCTGTTAAAAAAATAAGTTACAGAGAATTCTTCTGCCTTATTACAGAAACATTTTGGATTTAAAAACAAAAAAAAAAAAAAAAAAAAAAAAAAAAAAAAAAAAAAAAGAACAGAGATATTAAAATTGTTACATTTTAGTTCTTTGAAGGCTTGATAAAAACATCATAATTTTCTTGATTGTAGTAGTATACTTTAGGGCTTTATATTTCTCTTTCATTTTGATTTCAGACAGAGGTTTGTATGTGCGTGTGTGTGTTTTTTTAAAGAAGTTTGTTTCTTCTTTGCAGCTGGGTAAACACTTTTGCTTTTAGCCTGTTAGTGTTTTAAGCAAAGGCTTTTTTAGTTACCCATTACATTTATAATAGCATTTATAACGTCTTAATGTAATCATCTTTTTTTTTTCTTTAGGCCTGTTTTTAAATAACACAACATCAGTTAACAAGTCAAACAGTTCATTACTTCAACTGACGAATCCAAGGCCTTTTGTATATAACAATTTTAGCCACAATTGTTATAGAGCTCCGATATTGAACTTAAGATTTAACTTTAATGTCAACTGTAGGTTTTTTTAATGTTAAGCCGATGCTTCTTACATACACCATTTGTACCTGAAATTGTAGGTTAATATATCGTAGTCCATCACATCATTAAACGCAGGTTTTTAAATAGTGCTTAAATATCTTCAATACTCTTTGTTTTTAATTGCAAGACTGTACTCAATTTCCAACTTTTGTCGTAGGTCCAATTTTAAGAGTTGCTTTTTCGCTTCTTACAAAGTCATTGCAAACCCCTCAAACAGCAGAATTAATCCAAATGCAATGAAATTGAGTAACACCCAAGTTGAAATCGAGACACTTAAAAGACGATTTTGCATATTCGATATGCTGCCTGAAGACTAAAAATAAATCCCATTTTTGCATCGAACTATTACTGGCGATTAAAAATAGATCAATTAGGCCAACTCAAAGCACAATAAGTTCTATGTGAATCCTGACACGAAAGTTTCCATCTATTACGAGCAGCTGAAACCTGCCAATATTATTGAGTCGATTGTTCGTTCGAAAAACGCCCGAAATATGCCACCAAACAGAAAATCGGAATATCCAAAAAAAAAAAAAAAAAAATAATCTGTTTAGAACGAGGTAGTTAGTTTTGCCTCTCCCGAAAAATCAACTTCGATTAATATATTAGTTAGAAATGTTTACCAATATTTAAATTTCGTACTGATTTTCAGACTGCAAAGAAAAAGAAATTGATCAATCAATTAACGTATTTTTAAGTTTGAGCATTTCTTGCCGTTAAGTTTCAATTAATAATTTTAGTTGAAATTAATCACTTTCACAACTGAAGAAAGTTTAGGCCACCAGCCAAAAAGTTAGTATATTAAACAAAACGTAAACACAAATCTAAATATGTTTTCATTAACCATAGTTAATTGAAACAATTAAAAGATTGTTTGAAATTTTAATACAACATGGTTGCTTTCATTCTCCGAAGTGGTTTGTTTGTGACCCACCCAGTGAATCAGATACACAGAAAAAAATAAAAATTTATTTCAATTAAAAATTTGGGGTATTTATTAAAAAATTAATTAAATTTGCATCAGTAAACAAATTAAAAGTATTAATTTACCGTTTAATTCACTTGATGAAATGCTTAATTCACTTGATAATAAAAAAAAAATTAAAACTGGTTTTATTTTTGAGTAATGCTTTATGTACATGAGTTTCTTCTAACATGAGGTTAGTCAGATACGGCAGGTACTCATGTAAATTTGTTTTCACATAATTTCAAATCGTTTTTTTTTTTTCAATTTAAACATTAATCAAAAACAAAATCAGTTTTAACTTAAAATGTAATCAAGTGAACCACATTTCTGCAGAGAATGTTGTTAATATCACAAAATATTTTTAACTATTAATTAGTTTTCTATTGCAAATTTAATTAAGTTTTTTTTTTATTAAAATCACAATTTTTTTATTGAAATACATTTTTTTCTGTGTGTCTAATATGGTATAGACTGAGTGATACACCGTCGTTCGTAAGTTATTGTTTTCGATATGGGTACAATTACGAACGACGCGCCGTCATGTTGCTGGTGTCTATATCATGCTATTGAGAAGTTGGTTATTATCGACCTATTTCAAAGTCGGCAAAAGGGTGACTTCTAGTAACTGCCGCGAATTCGACTGCCTTTGATTTTACTGCAGACTTTTACAGACATCGGGATTAATTTCAGCAGGTCATACGTCGAAGTACGCGTGTTGGCTGATTGTTTACTTAATCCGTAGACTAAAATTTGTTTTACAGATGAAACTTTTTTGATAAAACTTTTATCATTTTTTTTTGTACCCTACACTAATGAGGGCATACCAAGTTTATCACGCCGTTTGAAACTTTTTTTAAATTCATTCAAGACCTGAAAACGTACATATATTATTGGTCCTTAAGTAAGTCGATTCTGCTAAAATCACGTACACTTTTGAACGACGCAAAAGAAAAACAGCAATATTAGTGTGAAATTACTGAAATCCACAATCGTTTAAGTGGGGAAAAAATTATGAATAAAAATATCGAACAATCTTCCTTAAAAAAATTTGATACTTTTTTGGTACAAAAACTGACATAAATCGGTGACGAAATGCCCCGATTCTCCTAAAATTATGTAAAGAACGGTCCATAACTTACCATACACCTCATATAAATCCTCTCGGTTAAATTTAATTGCGCCTAAAACCGTTTTTGCTATTGCAGAAAAATTTGCTACATCATAGTTACGTACGACTAGAAATCACTCTACCGAATTTTGAGATGATCGGTACAGAATTTCCCACAGGTCGAAAATAAAACCTACTCCTTAAAATAACATTAATACGCATAAAAACAATTAAGTTCATATACGTGAAAAAAAAATCATAAATGTTTGTGAGGATCGGCCATTAATTTTATATTAAGAGCCCACTATGGAAATGTTCTTACTATGTGTGGAGGGTATCAAAGATTCGGCACAGCCGAATATAAAACTTTTCATTTTTTTTATTAAACAATTAAATCTCTATAAAGCTAATGTTTGTTTATTTTTTTTTTTTATTATTATTTAAAATAAAAAAAATATAACAAAATTCTCCTCTTATCCTCTTAAAAGAAAAAAAATCCTGAGAATTTTCTTAAACAGTTTCCTAATAATTTTAATCCTTTAGAAAAATAATCCTACTGTAATAATTAAAGAAAAAAACACAACAAAAAAACAGCAATTAAATTAAACAACTTATAAATAAATAAATAGAATTTAAAGCAAATATAAAGAATTTATACTTAACAAATAAAAATTAAAGATTTAATTATTAAAAGGATAATGATTATGATCATAATGATGATGGTATTTGTAATGTACAAAATAATCTGATAAATTAAAAATATATTTACTACAAAAAAAAAATTTTAATAATTTGCAACTAAAGTGCTTCTACAGTAAAATAAAAAGAAAAAGAAAAACTACAATATTTATATAAAATATTTATATTTATAGAAAATTTTAACAAAAAAAAATTAATTTAAATATATATAAACTGTTAATAGAATTACAGCGTACAAAAAAAAAACAACAAAACAGCTTTTTTCGTTCTTCAGTAGACACAACAAAAAGTTAATTTACTCAAATATAATTGTGGTTTTACAATTTAAATAATAAAAATTAAATATTTAAACAAAACCAAAAAAAAAACTATAAATCCTATTTAAATAATATAAAAGTTAAATAAAAAAAATAAAAACAGCAACAACCAACCAATTATAAACTAAAATTAAAAACAATTTAATATTTATAAAAATTTTAGTATTTAACAACATCAAAAAATAATAAATAAAACAAAACTTAAAAGCTTCCACACACTAACACTCAAACTGAGATTTAAAATTTATGAAAATAAAATTTAATTATATAAAAAAAACACAAAATTATAAACAATTAAAGTTACTATTTTATGATAAAAATATTATATTCAAAATAAAACAAATCAAAAAATAATTTATAATAATTTAAACAGAAATTTAAAAAAAAAACTAACAACAACCAACTATTTTTGTGCTAATATTTTATTCCAAAAAGAAAACAAAAATATAAATAGCATACAAAAGAAAAAATTAGAAATTAGTACAAAATATAAAATATATATTTTTCGAAATAAACATTTTTTTTGTTTTTGTCAAACTAAATGTTACACTATCAGCAAAACGAACAATATCCACAATTGTTACCCTCAACAGAACGACAACGACATCACGAACAACAACAAGTTCCAATTTTAAAAGTCTATTATTTGAGATTGAATTCGAAAGAAGACGGCGGCCACCCAGCAGCCACCTGTTTATTCGACAACAAAACTATTCGAAATAACGAGAAAACAATGAAAACTTTGGCACCCAATATACGACGGCGGCGTCGTTGTGATCGTCATCACTTAGAATTGTATCATGGTGGAGAGGGTTCTTCCTCCCATAAGGCCTCTCACTCATCAAACTCCTCACCCACCACAGAATTTCCACCAAAATCGAAATCAGCTTCAACATCGCCGATTACCGATTTGGGTATACCGGCTCCACCCATAACACCGCCACCGGCTTTCCTTTCCGAGGGGTACAGGCGTTCGACCACACCCAGTAAAAGTGCAGCAGTGAAAAGGTCTTTAGGTGAGAATTTTTGGATGAATAGTGCACAAAATAAATAAATTTTAGGAAAAAATACTTTTTTTTTTTTAAAAACAACATTTTTTTACTAAAGGATTTTTAACAAGAATAACCTCAAAACAAAAAGAAAACAATGACCATTTTATATACTACAGTGCATTTTTGTTAAAAAGTTACAATTCCTAATAAAAAACCTTCCTTTTTAACGAAAATTATTAAGGTTTTTTGTTACAAAAAGTACTACTTTCTTCAAAACCAATTTTTGCAATACAAATTATTTTTTTATCATAAAGAAAAGGGCCTATTCGAACAAAGTTCCTTTTTTAATTGTATCTTATTAAATAATAATCTTTTAAAGTACAGTTTTGAGTTTAGAGTACTATTATTAATTAAAAAGTACTTATTTAAAAATCAGATTTTTCAACAATTCGTTCTTTTTCCAGAAAAAATACCTTTTTTAACCAAAAGTCAAATAAAAAAATGCTGTTTTATATTACAGGGCCTTTTGAATAAAAAGTAGTTTTATACTTTTTCAACCAATCTACTTCTTTAACAAAATGAACTTTTTCACTAACTAATACCTGTCAAGCTAAATGTAAATTTTTAATAAGAAGTACTTTCTACTTTTTTGACAAAAAGTACTTTTGTACTATTTTTTAACAAAAAGTGCTTTTGTTTTTTTTTTTACAAAAAGTGCTTTTGTTTTTTTTTTTAACAAAAAGTGCTTTGGTTTTTTTTTAACAAAAAGTAATTTTGTTGTTTTTTTTAACAAAAAGTCCTCTTGGATTTTTTTTTAACAAAAAGTGCTTTTTTAACAACAAGTACTTTTGTACTTGTTAACAAAAAGTACTTTTGCACTTGTTAACAGAAAGTACTTTTTACAAAGAAGTACTCATGTACTTTATAACAAAAAGTACTTTTGTACTTTTAAAAAAAAGTACTTTGTTCATTTTTAGCAAAAAGTACTTATGTTTTTTTTTAACAAAAAAATATTTACATTTTAAAACAAAGTACTTTTTGTACTTGTTAACTAAAAATACTTTTTGTATTTGTAAACAAAAAGTAGTACAAAAGTACTTTTAACAAAAAGTACTTTTGTACTTGTTAACAAAAAGTACTTTTGTACTTGTTAACAAAAAGTACTTTTGTACTTGTTAACAAAAAGTGCTTTTGTACTTTTAAACAGAAAGTTCTTTTGTACTTTTCAGCAACTAGTACTTTTGTACTTTTCTTTTAACATACGAGTAGTTATGCTCTTCTCTGCGAAAAGTTTTTTGTACTTTTTTAAGGTGGCTTGAAATAACCCTCCAAGAATTAACTCCCCAATAACAAAATGAATAACCCCCCAAAGTGTGGGGCCTTATTTCATATGAAACAAAACCCCGGTTTTGGAAATTAAATAAACCCCCAATGAAATGAAATAACACCCCAAACAAAAATGAATTAATACCCTAAATTTTGGGGTCTTGATTCATATGAAAAAAAAACCCTAATTTCTGAATTGAAATAATACCCAAATATGTGTAATAAAATTAATTGTATAGACTTGGTTTTAGGAATCACGCGATATATGGTGGCATGGTTGGGACTTCGGCCGGGCGCAAGAATTTTCTGCTCTATGGTATAGCAAATCCCGGCTATGCAGAGAAACTTTTAGTTAGCAAAGCCAGAGGAGAAAATCCTTGCCTCCAAGAACGTTTTCGTTATAAATTTAAAAATTAAATAATAATTTACAAAAAAATATTGGGTCTTTATTTTATAATGATTTCTGGGGGGTAATTTCATATGAGATGATCCCCCAATTAAAAAAATGAAATAACACCCCAAACTAAATGAAATAACCTCCAAAGATTGTTGTTGTTGCTTTCTGTACAAATTTTTTTTTCGAGGGAGTTAGTTGTTGGGGGATTATTTCATGTCGGCTTTTTTAACAATAAGTAATTTCGTACTCTTTGCGAAAAGTCGTTTTTTTAGAAAAGAACCTTTTTACATAAAATACCTTTTTTAAAGAAGCATTATTATCCTTTTTTAACAAAAAATGCTTTTGTACTTTTTCTCATAAAAAAAAGAGTACTTTTTTGAGTACTAATTTTGCAAATAGGACTTTTTTTTAATTGTACACTGTAAATTTTCCAGCATTCGTTTCTTTTTAAAGTTCAGTCCTAGGTCTTTATACAATCAAATTTCGTCTCCAAACATTATATAGGCCAATTTCGACCTCTAGCGCTATTCCTTAGATTGTCCTATTTTGGCATTAATTGTATATCTTTTTATAGCCCAATCTCGTTTTTCATTAAAAGTATTTATATTGTCCAATATCTACTTTAGATAGGGGTATTTGGCCTCAATCGTACACAGAAAAAAAATTGTTTTCAATTAAAAAATTTGTGATTATAATTAAAAAATTAATTATATATTTGCGCCAGTAAAAAAAATAAATAGTATCAATTAAATATTTTGATATTAACATTTTCTCCAGTTGCACTGTTTATATAAGTAATCGTTTGATTCACTTTATTAAATTTTTAATTAAAACGCATTTTGTTTTTGATTAATGGCTTAATTGAAAAAAAAAAATTGGCTAGAATTATTTCTGTGTACATTTTTGAATCGTTAAATTTTGGCCTTAATTGTATTTGGTACTGAGACTTCTTCTGACTTCAATCGTTAATCTTTATATTAATCGATTCTTTCTTCATAACACCATAAATGAGGCTGGTCTGATTTATGTCAGTCGGTATAAAATCGTATTTCTACTCTAAGCGTAAAAATTTATATAGCCCAATTTCCGCCTTAATCCAGGTCTTTTAATAGTATAATTAAGGCCCAAGTCCTTAAAATTTATATAACTAGTCCCATTTTAGCGTAGATAGTACTTTTTAGCAATCGTAGGAGTTTATGTGATCTATTTTTATCTTTAATCTTTAAACAACACAATTTCGGCCTTACTTGGCACCTTTAACGTAAACGAATGCAACTGCATAAAAATTCAAAATCGAGTTTTCGATTGATTAAATTTTTGTTTTTTCTAGCTGCATATTTACCGAAATTTCTAGAAAAACATAAAAGTTGTAGTTAGTCTAAATGGTAATACTTTTTGTAAATCAATTATTAGTTTAGTCGCAGGTGTTGCTTTAAACCAAAAGATTCCGACAAAGAAGGAAAATGTTCTCTCCAATTTAACAGAAATTTCATTTTCCGTCATCTTTCATAGTCAAATCAATCTTAATATTTTCCTGTCAAGTTTTCGTATTCAACAACTTGTTAACCAAAAATATTAAAAAAATTACAAATGGCATTTATTGTTTACATCATCATCATTTGACAACCATGTAATAAATTTTCAACGAAATGTAAATAAATACCCCCATATGTATACTACACATTTTATTTCAATTATATTTGTATTGTATACTCTACAAAATGCTACTTTAAACCTTTTTTTTAATACATACTATTTACTCGAAATATAAAAGTGTACATGCATATACATATACATACATATGTATATTTACTAAACAAATATATTCATATTTTGCCTAAAGTTATGCTTCAGTTGTCAACCATCATCATATAACATTTTGGGTGTACAGAAAATTTATTGTATTGATAAAAAAAATATTTTTATTCTTTATGTTGCATATGCTGTGGCTTTAACTTTGTAATTTAAGACTGGTTCTTTTGTTGGCAATATTTTCATTGTTGTGGCTTCTAATTTAGTCAATTGAAAATTATCATAGAATTTTATAGTCCCAGAGTTTTTTTGAAAGAAAGCCTTGGAATAATAAAGGCAATTTTAAGCTTATTAATATTAAAAGCCTAAAATAAGACAGTTTTTTTTTTTAAAAAAAAATTTAATATTTAAAGCATATGAGAAATTTTTAAATAATTTGTTAAATTGAAAATCTTATGAAGTAATAAATTATACAATAAATATTTTTAAGTCCGTTTTTTAATGTTTGCTTTAATGTTTTTTATCGATTATTTCGCCATTTGTTTGTTTTAATAACAATTAGTGTTTTATATTTTAACAATTCTTATTCAAATACCAACCACACAATCAATTAAATTATTTTACTTATTTTCCTCCCAGCCAGCATTTCTTTTCATCTTTTCTATTGTATTTTCCATACACATTTGCTTTTGCAACAAAAAAAACACACTTTTTTATTGAATTTTGCTCCTGATGGTATGCTATAGACATTTTATTTATTGTGTTGTATTTGTAGATATGCAAAGTTTATCAATAAAATAGTTTCAACATAAATAAAGCATTTGTTAGAAATGGCTTTTAGTTTTAATTAAAAAAAATCGTTCAAGGCCTTTGAAGGTTTAGAGAAAAGTTTAAGTGTAAAAAAATAATCAAATATTGTTTTTATAAAATGTATAAGTTAAACACATAAAATATAAGATTTCTTTAATTTGTATTTTTAAATGCATAAGCCTTTTATCAAACTATCCAATTATTTTCCGCTCCGAAAAGTATACTTTTAAAAATCAATGCTTTAAAAACTATTCATTACCTATTAAAATATCATAACTAAAGGTATTTCCCTTAAAAAAACTTTCTAGAAATCATTGAATTTTCTATTCATTAACTGATAGAAAGCTTATTTTTTTGCAACCTAAAAGTATGCTCTATCTAGAGACTATAAAAATATGAAAACCATATACATTCATTTCTTCCAGTTCTATGTAAACAAAATAAATCCTATTAATAATTAAGAAAAAAAAAATATTTGACCTCCATTTTGTTTGCATCTAAGTTGAACAGCTTTGTGTTTGTATAGCAGAAAATTAAAAAAAAATGCAATTTAAAGTATGCCACGAAAAGAGAACTTAAAAAGTTTAATACATTTCTTACAGAACTCTTTAAGCTCTCTAGTTCTGGCAAAATACGTGCTTTCTTAAAAAACCCGATTTATGTTTTTTATTTACATTTAGTAAAATCAATAAGTTTATCAAAAAATCTAGAATCATTTGTGTTTTTATGAATTCAAACATTTGCTGATAGAATATGTTAAGCATATCTTACGGCTAAAAGAAATAATAAAATGAAATTTTTTGTGGCATACAATGCAGCATTTCAAATAAAATAAGATAAAAAAGTATCTGCCAAAAGTTCCTTAATAAAATATTCACACTTGAATAAGCATAAATTTCGATGCTTACATTTAGGGTTAGAGGCTAAATACAAAAAGCAAATTTATTTTATCATTAAAATTGACTGAATTATGGTGTTTTTTTTTTTTTTTTTTTTTTTTTTTTTTTTTTTTTTTTTGAAAGAAGTACAGAAATTTAAAGAGTGGGGTCAATCAGTGTTCGAAAACAACACTCAGTGTACATTTTGCCATGAGCAGTACACTTACACATTTTATACCAAACTACAAAATAAAAAAAAAATTTGAGCTTGTGCATTCGTAAACAAACAAAATACGTTACACAAAGATTGAGAGCTGACGATCGCAAATACTTAGATTCGGTACCAATCTTGTTTGAAAAGAACAACTGTACATTTACGTTGTGGACTTTTTGAAAAGACAAACTCTAAAACTTATTTTGTGTTTGTGAATTTGTACACAAAAAAACGGTACTCAACGATTGTGAATTAAAGTACCGACCTTGTTTTTGACTAAGTTTAGTGTTCTTTTACCGTACGCTCTCACATGCATAACAATAATGCGACGTCTTTCACTGGCATATCATTCATTAAAAGACCCCTATGTAGCAAACGTATAGTCAGTACAACATGTATATTAAAAGTACCGTAGGCATTCACTATTAAATACAGAGCGCGTACTATAAAAGAACTTTACGTAGTATAAAATAAGATCGGTGCGTTTACTTCGTATTTGTGTTCGTCAGCTCACAATCGCTGTGTACCGTATTTTATTTCTGTACAAATTGTCAAACAAATAAGAAGATTTAAAGCTTATGTTTTCAAAATTTACACTACGCGAGAATACAGTTTTTTCAAACTATGGCATCATCTAAAAATGTTTCAATTTTTACTTTTTGCAAAAAGAAAACACTATATACCGTGGTCGTTTCTACCTACTATATGTATACTTATTTTTGGCTGAGAGTATACACCCTCTGGCCCTGCCGAAAATTTTTAAATTTTGCTGGTAAAGACATTTAGCAAAAATCGTTTTAAACTTCCTTGAAATTCTTAAGTTAAAATGAATTTATTTTCCCTTAATTGCCTTAAAATATTCAACTTAAATTTTTAACATTTTTAACAAATTTTTAATAATTCAGTAAACTTGAAGCAACAGCTTTAAGTGTTTTATCTTTGTCTTAAAAACAAAGAAAGCTAGAAGGTTTTACTTTCATCTGGTTTAAAGATGATTGCTTAACACTTCATTTATATTAATTGCAAGGAATTTCCAACAATATTTAGAGCATACCTTTAGGCTAATTGCTTGTTAAAGTTTGTCATACTTGTTAAGTTGCAAATTTTACAGACATTTTATCTATTTAAAAGCAATTCAAGATGATTTTCAATAACTTAATCTTTGGATAAAGAAATTTCTCTTACAAAGTATTTATTTTGACCACATTATGGCCAAATATAAATTTTTTTCTTTTTTTTTTTTTTGCATAACTTAAGGCTAATTTTTAAAGTTTGGTGTTTTTTTATAAGTCATTGATAAATGTTTGTTTAAAATGTTTTAAAGTAAGTTAAAAAAAAATATATAAACTTTAAAAACTTTATTCAAAATTTTAAAAAATTGTCGAAATTTTAGAAAACACTATAAAATAAATTTTAATTTTTTTTGTTTTAGTCATATTTCCAACTAAAGTTACCATAATTTTGCCCTATACTTAGAAATTTTCCTATTTACACAATTTTCAATTTTATGTCTAAAATTTGCTTTAATTATTATTTGTTAAGACATAACGATAAGCTACAGCGCCACTAAGACGACAAATATTTTGTTTTACAACTTAAATACA
Organism: Pollenia amentaria; assembly: GCA_943735925.1. Classification (NCBI taxonomy): domain Eukaryota; kingdom Metazoa; phylum Arthropoda; class Insecta; order Diptera; family Polleniidae; genus Pollenia; species Pollenia amentaria. The sequence goes on along the minus strand of OX031009.1, from coordinate 199,528,199 downwards.
GCTTTACCAAGTAATTAGCCTTAAGGCATACTATAGTTATTTGTAAGATTGTGTGTGTTAGAGCAAAACTAACTGATTTAAATGAATTGATACTAAAAAACATTATTGACAAAATAGACACACAGACGGAAATAAGAGACAATAACAGTAAATGCCAGGAAGAATATTTCTTCTTGTCTGCTTGACATTTTATAGATTTTCTTTTATTGCCCTGGAGTATGCTTTAATTGTTTAAATATTTATTAGTTGCTTTTGAATATGAAAGATTTGCAAAACGAATTTTCTTTAAGTTTTTTCAGTTAAGTTTTCAACAGTCGATTTGTAATGCGGGGGTTAGATTCTAATTATTGGACTAAAGTAAGTTGGTATATTTTTGATCCAGGATCCACCTGAAATTTACTTTAAACGTACAATTGGCATTACGATTTACATAAGCACCTGTCATATCTTAACTAATAGGTGATTCATTTAAAGCCTTTACCAAGTGCGCCTGTGTGTGCCAGAATAAAACTCACAGGTAGCAATTTCAATGTTTAATCCGCAAAAAAATATACACTCGTCCCTTGCTCAGGAGTGGGGACTAGTGTAACACCACTGCTGAATTAATCAAGCAGATTCTGTTGAATATCGACAGCGCCAAGGGATGATTTAAACATCGCAGCTGGTGCCTTCCACAACTGGCTAACACCCCTTGAAATAATGAATTCTCTCCCTAGGAAATTATGTATAAACCACAGCCACCACATGATCCCCGAAAGGTGCCAACTTCTGTTTCGTGTTTGAAAAATGCACTATACCATGGGACGGCGAGCAAATTACTGAAGAACAACCCACTATTAAAAGAGCAAGGCTTCTGCAAAGACAATCATCTTAAAAGACAAAAAGCATTTCGCGCAAGAAGCCTACTAACGCAGGCCTCAACCAATAGATATAAATCTTGGTTTAATCAGACGTGCAAATCAGCAGTCAGATCCAGAGAGGTAGCATTCAAAACTGCCGTAACAATAAAACCGCCGATGTGGAATTGCTACGCAAAATTGCAAGGTCTTCGTGTGCCAAAGTACTTAAACGGGAAAAAACTTCTCACGAGCAACGTCTTCGTACTGAAGTTCTTATTGCTTCCCGGGGCAGTAAAAGCTTCTGGTCATTCGTTAAAAGAGTAAGGGATAATGCTAGTTCCTTAATACCATCTTTTTTAAAGGATGGCCAAACATTAACGGACCCGGTTGATAAGGCTACCTGAGCTCGCAAAAGCATCGGTACCTATGCCAAAGATATTTTTTCGGGTTCTTGCGGATCTTGACTAATCTGGAATTCAGCTCTAAAAAAAGTAGCGATCTAAGAGCGGCCTGGCTATCCGACGTTATCAATAACCTCTAACATAGTCTGGGAGACTAACCGAATCAATTTTTTTTTTACTAAACAGAAGATTGATAAAGGCTTTCCTTAACCTCAATATTTTAAATATTACTCTTTTCCCAACATTTTTATTTACCAAATGTGTACTGTAAAACAAATTTAATTTCAAAAAAAATATATATTTTCCAATTACTCTTATTTCAATTTAATTTCTTTTTTTTCCTTCAACACTTGTTTTTTGAAGGGTGTTGAAATAGAAGCCCAGAATGCAGCAAAACAAAGTGAAAAAAAAAATTTTAAATTTTTTTTTTTTTAATTCCATTCAATTTTCAATTTCCTTCCTCAATTCACATTTAAAGCATTTTGTTTTTTATTCAACAACATTCCTGAGACTCTAAAATATTTTTTTTTTCAATTTCATTTGGTAAGGTACTCGTACTTGTTACAATATCCTTGCACACTGGCTTAAGTATGGTTGCTGTTGTTGTCATAAATATTTTTCATCATCATGATCATCATCATATAAGTTTGAAAACAAGTTATTGATGTGTAGAATTAAAAATGAAAAAAATATATATAAAAATGCAATAATAAAACAGCAACAACAGCGTCAAGGATATCAATCAAAGATATTAAATTTAGTAAGTAAATAGCTTTATATATTGACTTATGGGTGTGTTACACACATATACATACACACCTTCCATGTGTGCTTATGATTTTATTTAATAGAAATATCCTTTGATAGTTTTTTTTTCGTAAGTTATTTTTTTCCAAAGAAAATCCCTAAACAATTTAATGAATATGTTGGCAACATTCCTTCAAACTTTAAGTAAACCGACAGGTAAAAAAATAAATAAGTATTTGTGGATTACATTTAAAAAAAAGAATTTTGGTATTTCTCAATAAATTAAAATTAGAAGATACAAATAAAAAAAAAAATCCTTTATTAGATTTCGTTTTAATTTGCTAAATTCAAAATTCGTACTGTTAATAAACACACTAAAATTTATTGTTGAGCATTTCACTGGTTACTTAGGCAAGATCATCAGGAAACCTTTTACCAGAGACTTTAGAACAGCTAAAGATATTATACAAATAAAACTGTAAAGCAAATGAGAATTACAAACACTCCAGTTTTACTTGCAACAATACCAAAGATTAAGCAAAACAGCAACAATAAACAGTGAGTTTTTCTTTTCTTACATTTCCCACTACAATTGGTTGGTTTTTTCCAAATCTAAATGTACACCCAGAGAAAAAACATGTTTAAATATGCTCACCTCCAACAAAACCATTTTTAAAAAAATTTTAAATATATTATGTTTAATTTAACCATATTATTGTCACCGACAACCATATTATGGTAAAATTAGTTGGCCATCAAGAAGCCACAACCATATTATGGTTGCCTCTTATCATGTTATGGTTAATAATAACTGAAGTATGTTTAACACTTATAATAGCATGGCTGGTTTTCAAACATAACATGCTGCTCTTGGGAAAGAGGAAAATACTTTTGTTAATTTTAAAACAAATTATTTTCCTAAGTATTTAGACATAACATATTGAGAGGTAACCGTAATATGGTTGTGGCTTCGGCAAGAAGGACTAATTTAACCAAAATATGATTGCCGCTGACAATAATATGGTTCAGTTAACTATATAATGCCCCGGGCATTATTATTATTGGAAAATTTTTCGTCGATTTTTGCAAAATAAACGAGTGTTCGGTTTTAGTCAAAACAGGCCCTCTTAGCACCCTTCTTAACCCTAGGACACATTTGACCTTGTTAACAGTCTGTTATATATGTGCATTAAAGCACAGTTTATGATCAATGGCCATACAAGGAAAAACATGCAATAGCATGTTTACGGTTCCCTGCTCATCATCAAGCGCAATGAAAATCTTATCTCGAATTTTTTTTAAAACAGTAATTTTTCTTTTAATCGTTTGTTGAAAACATTTTCTTATTACGATAACTTTTTCCTTTTCTTGCTCTCTCTCTCTCTCTCTCTCTCTCTCTCTGTAAATATGACAGCAGTACAGGCCTGCCATATTTGCCGATTTATCGGCATTTTGCCGATTTTTCGCCCTAAAATTAGGAAAGTGCCGATTTGCCGATTTTTGCTGCAAAAATGCCGATTTTTTGATAAACACTTAAACCACGGTAATTTTGCTTGTTGACGTGCAATTTAATTATTTTGGGTAAGTTTGGAGCACTTGTCATAACCTATACAACCAAATGGAATGTGTTTTTAAAACTATATTAACTAATTTTATAAAAAACAATTAAAAAATTGTATTTAATTTATCAACACAAAGAATTTTTTGAACATTGATGAGGAGTTTTTAGTCTTATTGGCGAATGAATTTTATGGAAATTCTGAAAGAGTTCCCCAGCTTTATTTCTGAAAAAGAAAAACAAATTTTAGACGCAGAATTTAGAGAGTTAATATTTTTAAACTTTTAAGAAGAAGTAAATCGAATTGAAGTAAATTTGCAAACTTTTTGGCAAAAAATATCAGACTTAAAACGTGGTGCTGTCAAAGCTTGTACAACAAATTATAGTCGTGCCACATTCTTCCGCAAATGTGGAAAGAATTTTTAGCGAAGTCAAACTTAATAAAACCAAATTTCGATGTTCCCTGGAAAATTAATCCTTTCAGGAAATTCTTTTTTCTAAAGATTACTTAAAATTTAATAATGTAAACTGTTTTTATGTTGATATTAAAATGGATTTATTAAAACTATTAAACTCATATCGTCGCTATTTTTACTAGCAGACCTAACTGAAACTTTTTTGAAAATTGAGTTAAGTACAAAAATAAAAATATTTGTCTCTTTCTTTATTTAACACACAACAAAAGATGTTATACTACATAACAAATAATGCATAAACCCAATTTCATTGCTATTTTGGCTAGGAAATTACTACTTTTAAGACAAAAAACATTAAAATTGTTCTCCTGCAAAATTTGTTAAATGTTAGTTAGGTCGGTTAGTTAAAACAGCGACGATATATGTACATATGTATGTATAAAATATAGTAACAGTAAAATATAGTAACATAAAATAAAAAAAAAAATTTTTTAATTATGAAAACAATTTTAACCTAATGTATAAATTTGTTTTAAATTAATTACAATTTATTTATAAAAATATTCTTTTTCTTAATTTTTATGTTTTTGTATACAATAGTTTATATGTAAGTTAATGCTGAATTATTCTGTTTTGTTATTTTTTGTGTTAATAAAAATTTGTTTTTTTGTTCTTAAAAGGGATATTTTTAATATGCCGATTTTTTGCCGATTTTATATAATTGGAGTGCCGATAATGCCGATTTTTTTTTTTGAAAATATGCCGATTTTTTTATCAAAATTTTCAAAATACAGCAGTAGTTAAATTTAAATTAGGTTTAGTTTAATTTTTTCTCTCTACGATACATCTAAAAAGAATATTGTTTAACTCAAATGATTGTAATTTTTCATAATCTCCTAAAGCTTGTAAGATGAGCATGAAAAATATTATAAAATATCAAGGATATTAAATTCTGTCATTAACATACTTTTTCCTTCGTCTACTTTCTGTCTTTTCGCTCCATCATTTTCCAATCATAACAATAATGTCAGCAAATAAACAATAATAATAAAAATAAAAAGTCGAAAAAACAACTTTGAGGAAAAATGAATAATGAAATATTGGAATGGAATGTATTTTCAATAAACCGCAAAAACCTCTACTTAAGAAATTGTTATTATGGCCAAACCTTTTTTATTGATAATATTTACACTGATAGAAACATATGAACGCATATCCTCTTGTTTATTTGTATGTATATGTATGAAAAAGAGATTGTTTGCAATAAAAACTGTTATATGGTTATAATATTAACCTTGGGAAATAAACTGTGAAAATATTATGAATTAAATTTTGACCACTGTCATCAACATACACATCAACTAATAAATAATAGCAGGCATAGAATATTGACTTAAACGGAAACTCTCTTAAAACTAAATAAACAAAAAATTCTCTCTCAAAATTCTGGACGTGTAAAGTTACAACTTTTGGGTGTTTTTTTTAGTTGCATGAGAACTTTCGTTATCGATAACTGTAGGTTGACAGCTGAGAATGGCAAACTGTGTTGCCATTTTTGTTCATTAAGGTTTGGCAAGTCATTACAGAGAAAAGTTTTTTATCAATTAAAAAAATGGTTTAAAAAGTATTTAAATGTAATTAATGTGATAATTGAATTCGTTATTATTTAATTTGAAAGAAAATTAAAAATATAATTTTGATTTAATTAATATTTAAGTTGTTTTGAAATAAATTTTCAATTAAATATCAAAAAATATTAATTGACTTTTTCGTTTAAAATAAAACAGGGACCAAAAATAACAGTTATTTTGAAATGTTAAAACAAAAAAAGCATATAGAAGTAAATACTGGCAAACTGAATCAAGTATAACATATTGATCCTTATGAACTTTTCTATGATAACATATTATGATATTTAAAGTTTTGATTTTTATTTTTTTGATCAAAAATTTACAGTTATTTTTTGATTTATATTTTTTTGGACAAAAGTAACAGTTATTTTTTGATTTTTATTTTTTTTTGAACAAAAATAACAGTTATTTTTTAATTTTTATTTTTTCGATTAAAAATAACAGTTATTTTATGATTTTTATTTTTTTGAACAAAAATAACAATTATTTTTTTGATTTTTATCTTTTCGAGCAAAAATTAAAGTTATTCTTTACAGAAATGTACGTGCTATAATTATTGAGATTTCTTTAAATATTTATTTAAATGTGTTATCATCATTGGGATATCTAATAAATATTTAAAGTCAACCAAATAATTATAACACGTACATTTCTATAAAGAATAACTCTTAATTTTGCTCGAAAAAATAAAAATTATAAAATAACTGTTATTTTTGATCGAAAAAATAAAACTCAGAAAATAACTGTAATTTTTGTTCAAAAAAATAAAAATCAAAAAATAACTGTTATATTTGTTCAAAAAAATAAAAATCAAAAAATAACTGTTATCATCTGACTTTTATGAAAAAAGGAATAACTGTTACGGTCCCTGAAATAAAATAATTTTAACTTGTAGAATTGCTGTTGGGAATTGTCAATATTTAATTAAATTAATTAACACATTGTTTGAAATGGCAAAGTTTTTTGATCATTTTTTAATAACAATTAAAAATATCATTTATTGAAAAAAAATATTCACAATTTTACAATTTTTAGTAATAAATATAATCATTTTGGTAAATGGAAAAAGTTGTGAGTATTTATTTTGAAAAAAATAATGTCCGCGAAGTTCCTAGAACACTTCGTTCATTTGACAAAGCTCATTTCTGGTTATATGACTACGTTAATAAGCAAAATTGTCGCATTTCGAGCGAAGATGATCCTCACAGTAATCAATATTACATCCCTTGAGACTGACTCTTTGGCGCGGTTTGCGCGCTCTCTCGAAATGAAAAAGGAGCTGTCGTTACGGTGAATGGTGAACTCTGCAAGCCATAATGACTGATTTTTTGTTAACAAAAATCAATCAGCTAAACATCAATGACATTTGGTTCCAACAAGACGGCGCAATTTGCCGTACAGAGCGTTCATCAATCGATTTATTGCAAAATCAATTTGGTTACAACTATTTCCAGAAGTGGCCATGTTCACTGGCCGCCTTCGTTCGTGCGTTTTAACGCCCTTGGATTACTGTTTATAGGGCTATGTTAAGGCATTTGTTTATGCCGATAAACCAGCAACTCTTAAAGCTTCGGAAGCCAATCTTCAAGCCACCAGTAACGCATATGGCCAAATTTTTTTTGGAAAAAGTAGTCAAAAATGTAACTGATCGAATAGGCCATGTAACTCGTAGCCAAGGCAGACATATGCCGGAAAGCATCTTTAAAAAATTAATGCCATGAAATTATCTACCAGATTATAATAAAAAAATTTATTCCAACAATATTTATTTCTGGTATTGTCATTTTGAGTTCTCATGCAGCTTATAAAACACCCTATACAAAGTAAGCAATCCCAATTGGCCAGATTAGTCATGACAACATCTTCGATGATAATCTATGCACGAGTTGTCCACTATCGTTTAGGGTTTCTAGAAGACAGTTAAAAGGAAATCGTCGTGTACAACAGTATGATATATATTTGGTAACCCCTATCAGTATATTTGCTATCCCCTATCAAACTCTATGAACGTAAGGATGAGCGACATTGTCTTCTAAGTTGTCTCAATCAAAATCTATACGGGACAGTATAAAGGACATTGTGTTAGGAGTTGTCTTTTATTAAATTCTATGTGGGACAGCATAATCGACATTGTCTTATAAGTTGTCTAGTATAAAAAGTTATTGACGACAATACGAAAGTCAAAGTCTTCTTCAGCCGTAGTTGAATGCCCAACCACTTACTTGATTTGCTTATAATTCTCACAGTCTTTTTTTTAATTATTGATTTAAACACCCACATAAAATTAACGAAGTAGCACAAGCCAGTGAAACCGTGCTGGAAAATTGATTAAATGCAGTTTATACTTCACTGTCAATTTAAGGATTGCTTATAAAAGTCGGATGTATAGCATGTGACATATATAAATAAAATATAAAGAAAGGAAAAAGCGAAATAAAATTGTAACTATTATTAAAAAGGCACATGGAATAATTTTAGTTGTGGATGGCAAAATATGCGACATTATCATGCATGGAGCCGTTGATGACAAAATAGGCGACATCGCCCTCTATGTTATTGCTTGTATCGAATAAACGACCAGAACAGCGACATTGTCGTGCTTTGTGTCGTGGATGATTCTTAAGATACTTGTTTGAAAATATAGTCGACGATTTCTTCTGGCTGTGCCTCACATGTCAAATGAATTAACATTGTCCTACATCCGTCTTCGATCATGTCTTACATACATGGCTAACTGGGACATTTCTTATTAACACAATCATAGAGTTAGGTTTAATTTTTGACAGCAAAGTCTGGTTTTTTTTTGTCATTCTTTCTGTTATGGGCATATGCTTTGGTACTTAGCCTCCCGACTGCATTTCTTATTTATAAAACCTAACAAGTAGGAAAATTAGATCTCATATCGCTCATTTATTTCGATAGTGACATAACTCAAAAAAATCCATTTCGAATAAACATTCACTTTAAACGGGGAAAGTATTTTTACTTTTAAAATATAAAGATGAATTTTATACACAATAGCCCAATTCATAATCTTGGCCAAATGCTACGATGCAAGGCCATTTGCATAAGATTCTGAATTGGGCTAATATAAAGATAAACATAGCGAACAATTCTGCATCACTAACTACAAAATTTAATTTTTGGAGTTATGTCACTGTTAAAGTAAATGAGCGATATACAGATAGAGGAAACTATCAAAGAGTACTTTGGCTTGAAGTTTTTTTTTTCTTTTTATTTATTTCACACGATTACAAAAGCCAACAATTATGAAAATGTGAATTACGAAAAATAATCCGTGACCCTCAAATAAAGTGATGGGAGTTAATCCTTCAGTAACCTTAGAAAATAAAGATTATATTCTCCATAACACAGTACAACATTTATCAGTTAATTGATTGCCAACTCAATTCTGTGAACTGTATGTGAAATTAGACCCAAAAAGAAGAATTTCTGCATCATTCGTTTTGTCTTCTTACCTGCGATTTGAAGTTAGTATCGATTTGAAGTTAGTACTATCGTATAGGGGAATTTATCACGTTTTAGGCCCTGTTGTTTGACATAGCTCGACAACCACTAGCCCAATTTAGTTGAAATAAATTTTAAAAATTAAGAATTACAATTCCCTTAATCTGTTCATATATTGTTTTCCTATACAAGTAACACTTTCGAAGTTAAAAATGAATGTATGAAGGGAAAAAATTATTTTTTGCCTAAAAATTTAAATTTTTTTTTTTTAAAATACATAAAAAATGCAAAATGGAAAAAAGTTTCAAGTCTAGTTATTTTTTCGCAAAGTCACATAACCTATGAGCAAAATGAGACAAAGATCATAAAAATCGATGCACGCGTTTCGCTTTTATTCGCAATTGAGTAAATGTATGAATTTCAAAAATTTGCTCGAGATATGCACAACATTATTTGGAGAAAACATTGACACCTTTTTCATGATTCTGAGAATTAAAAAAAAAAGGAATAAACAAAAGGTTATTTGATTTTTATGATTGCGGTAATAAATGTACGTGGACAATTAAACGGAAAGTGGACCTTTTTATTATTTGGGTTTTTCCGGTGGCTACCTATATGATTTTTTTACAGAAATTGCACCCACATTTAAGGGTGGTCATTATTTGGAAAGTTTTGCACAGTTTGAAACGTACAAGTGCTGAATCAGGTATATAGCCAGCCGCCCTTAAAATATGCGCCCATTTATAAGTACCTGGCAGTAAAATATTTAAAAATACGTAGTATTTATAGGTGTGCATTGATCGATTTTTGGCATTCAGCCAGTGCCGACGAACGCGAACAGTAAAAGTGATTTTCTCCAGTTTTTTAAAAGTGAATAACAACAAAACATAAAATATATCAATATGGAAAACAACAAGTGCCCATATTTGGATGAATATTGTTACGTTTGTGGTCATATCGTCCGAAAAATACAGAAAAAAGATCGAAAAAATTTGTTTACTGAGCAATTCAAAACCGCGTATTGTAATTATTTCGATGAAGCAGATTTAAGTGGTGCAAATTTTACGCCGAACACAGTGTGCAACAGTTGTTATACTACCCTTCTAAAATGGATTCACGGAAAAAGTAGAAAGTTATCTTTTATGAAGCCAGTAATTTGGGTGGAAGACACAACTGGACATGATGAATCCAGGTGCTATGCATGCATAAATTTTCGTCCTGGATTAAACAGACAACAATTGAAAACAAAAGTATACACTGCTGCATTTACTGCCACACTTCCAGTGCAACGCCCTGCTGATACCGATGCACCTAAACCTCCGAGTGCGGATACTGTGTCCCTGTTAGCCGAAACCGTTTTCACCAATCCGACCGATTTGGATGATGCTGATTGGATACCCGATATTGAAAATAGTGCACCACAACCGCTACCACAAATCGAAATGGATTACATTGTGGCCAAGCTGGGACTATCACAACACGACTCCGAATGGCTGACATCATTTTTGAAGAGAAGAAAACTCACACAGCAAAATGTCAGCGCAACATCATACCGACAACGCCAAGCTGATTTTCAGAAATTTTATTCCGTTGACGAAGCAAATACGTTCACGTACTGCCATGATATCCCAGGTTTAGTGAAAAAATTGGGAATGGATTATATCGCTGGCGACTGGCGTTTATTCATCGATGGTTCAGTTACTAGTTTGAAGGCTGTGCTGCTGCACAAAAAAAATAAAAAACCATGCATTCCATTGGGATTCAGCACAACTATGAAGGAAACGTATGAAGCATTGGGCGAAATTTTGAAGAAAATCAAATACGATGAACACAAATGGAACATTTGTTGCGATCTGAAGGTGGTCAACATACTACAAGGGATTATAGAAAAGGGCGGATATCCAAAATACTTCTGCTTCCTTTGTAATTGGGATTCACGATACAAAGGAAATCAATATCAATGTAAAGATTGGAAAGGAAGAGCTCCCGAGCTCAACAAACAATTAAAATTACGCAATGAACCTATGATAAAGGACCTGGATGATATTTTGTTGCCACCGCTCCACATGAAACTGGGAATAGCTGGGAAATTCGTTGAAGTGGTGGTCAAAAAAGTTAACGGCGCCTTTGACTGTTTGAAATCCATCTTTCCGAAACTCAGTGATGAGAAAATTAAAAACGGTACGTATCGTACTCTGTATTTCAATATTGTCATATCTAAATTTGTTAATTTCTATACATTCGCATTACCAATAATTTTTTCGTTTTTCTTATGTATTTAAAACAGGTATTCTCAATGGACCTGATATTCGGAAATTGATCAAAAGTGATTCTTTCACACATTTGCTTTCAGAGCATCACGACCGCCAACATGCATGGAACGCATTGAAAGAAGTAATAGAAGGCGTTCTAGGAAAGAACCGTGTCCAGCGAGAAGAGATACAGCAACGAGTGGACAGGCTGCTGTTTTATTTCGAAAAAATCAGTGCATCCATGACGCTGAAATTGCATTTCTTGCACCACCACCTCGATACTTTTTTGGCACAATCACCTCAGGAATCAGACGAACAAGGAGAGAGGTTCCACCAGGTGACCATGCCATTTGAAAAGCGGTTCAAAAGCAAAAAATTGGATGCATTGCTTGCGGAGGTTTGTTGGTGGAGTTCCACAATTATGCAGTTTGAAGAAAGCACCGAAGATGAAGACATTGAAATTGGTGGACACAGTGAAAGAAACACGCCCTTGAATAGTATGTGTATCTCGGATGACGATACAGATTCAGACCATGAATATGAACAACCTACGAAGAAAACAAGATCATCAGAACCACAAGCGTCAACTTCTACAAGGATGGATATTGCCAATAATTGAAAAAATGTTCTAAATTTTGTTTTTATGCATATTATAATTGCGTATTAATTGCATATTATTTTATTTTCATTAAGTTTTTATAAATAAAGTTTTTTTTTGCATGATCATTTTTTAATTTATATTTTTATTTTTATTTTAAGGGTGGTGGCTATAACTGATTTTTGAAATTCATACCTTTACTCAATTGCGAATAAAAGCGAAACGCGTGCATCGATTTTTATGATCTTTGTCTCATTTTGCTCATAGGTTATGTGACTTTGCGAAAAAATAACTAGACTTGAAACTTTTTTCCATTTTGCATTTTTTATGTATTTTTAAAAAAAAAAATTTAAATTTTTAGGCAAAAAATAATTTTTTCCCTTCATACATTCATTTTTAACTTCGAAAGTGTTACTTGTATAGGAAAACAATATATGAACAGATTAAGGGAATTCTTAATTTTTTAAAATTTATTTCAACTAAATTGGGCTGGGGGTTGTCGAGCTATGTCAAACAACAGGGCCTAAAACGTGATAAATTCCCCTATACGATAGTACTAACTTCAAATCGATACTAACTTCAAATCGCAGGTAAGAAGACAAAACGAATGATGCAGAAATTCTTCTTTTTGGGTCTAATTTCACATACAGTTCACAGAATTGAGTTGGCAAATCATGTGTTGTACTGTGTAATCTTCCTTAACATTTCCTAACATATTCGTTGTCACTCTATTCCTCTCATCACTAAATCATTCTAATCCACTTTATGGATTTTTTATTATTTTTGCTGGCAATAAAATCTATTATATTTTTTTTTTTTTTTTTTTTTTGCTGACGTCTCCGTCTCACACAAACCTAAATTACAGTATTTAAAATTCTGTCATGTCCATAAACATCGTTAACAATTCAAGCGTGATAATTGTGTGTGCTACACGTGTTTACAAGGACACCAAGGACAAACATTTCAGCCAGCAGCATCTTATAGATCAGAAAATTATAGACAACGCTATGTCAACTATAGTACAAACTCATCTTTATCTCTGGGTATTAACCTTTCTTTAAGTTTATCATTCATCTTTGTTTTTTCCATCCTTTCCGCTCCTTTCGGATTTGTTTCTTTCTTTCGTAGAATTTTTATATCTTTTGAAACAAATAAATTCAAGAAAAAAAGTTTTTTTTTTGCGCTCTAGATTTTCATCTGGGTGAATTTAATTGTATGTTTTGTATGAATATCAAGATAATTTTGTTGTTGGTCCCCGTTTTAACAATAAACAAAATTGATTAAATTGATAAAAAAGTTATATGTTGGTTAAGTTCCAGAAAATTGTATGTTGTAACATACACAAAAAAGAATTTCGCAGTCCGTTACAGTTAAATAAGCATAGTAACGGTAAGCAGCTGAAGATTTATTTGTCAGGAGATTTATTTGGCAAAAAAAAATAACAAAGTTCAATCAAATGTATTGCATAATTGTAGGCAATTATATAAATTTTAGTTTTAAGGTATAATTTAAGGAGCTTTAATATTTTTTATATATTTGAAAACATTTTTAATTAATTCTTTTATTCTTTTTCATTGCAGGTATGTAAATGTTAATAAGATATGGAAATATTTAAGCAAGTATAAAGTTTTTACATCAACATTTTGTTTAAATAAAACCAAAATTGCACATTTTGTTTTTTAATTAAAGTTCTTCTTTTTTGATAGGACGGATTATTTTTGTTCAATGAGACACTTGCTGCTCAAAAACATTCTTTTTATCCAAAAACATACTTAATCTCCAACAGATAGATAACTTTTTTCTAAAGTTTATTGTTGGAAACATCTTTTTATCCAAATATATGGTTTTTTCTGAAAAATACAAAATGCTTTAAAAAACATAATAAAGGGTGTTTCTTTAAGCCCGATAAAACTTAAAATTGTAAAGAATATCACAAAAAATCCAATTTTGATAAATAAAAAAAAAATTTTATTCGAAAGATCAATATATCGTTACCTAAAACGCAAAAGGCCCTTATCTGTTTAAAATTTTACAAGATAAGCAAAAAACCATTTAAAGTTATACATCGGCTTAAACTGCTTGTAATTAAGTTTTCTTTGTAAGACCTTTCAGTTGTTTTGACAATTGGCAGTGTTGCATAACATGGAAACTGTTAGTTTGGCCTTTTAGCGTTTATCGTATAATATTTTTGTAGGTAGGGCCGGTTGTTTTTTTGTTAATAAAATCGCTAATTTTGATCGAAAGATTTCAAATTTTTTATAGACATTTGAAAATGCAAGACATCAGAATCAATGAAAAAGATGATTTAAATTTTTCTGATAGTTAGGGCCTTTAACGTTTTAGGTAATAATTGGCCTTAAAATATGAAAATGTTTTCGGGCATTGTACAGCATGTCTGCTCTTGACGAAGCCCATTCTGAACGTCCAAGTTTTGAAGGAAAAAGTTCTGATAGGTTTAGCCTTGCCAGATTAAAATTTGCAAAATTGAATCAAATTTAAAACTAATTATATGTTTTTTTTTTTTGGTGGGCCTTGAAAAATATGGGCAAATCCTATTTTTTCTTGATTATTGCCGAGCACTGAAAATTCTTGTAAATCAAGACTGTCTGGCAAGCCTAAATAGACTAGATTTAATTGGAAGCCGACACGAGGACGGCTCTCTAGGCTCCTTATAGCGGTCCCTTTTGTTATAACCTGAGCCAGTGACCACATTACTCCCCAGAAAATACCACAGTCTTGAACCATTTCGATTCCCTGCAGAAAATAAAGATCGACCTTTGTCCCACATTTGATTTAACAGCCAAGCACGGCAATTGTGGTCTCCCAAAATACCTCATCCTAATAACTCCGAATATTAATAAGGTCCGATGATGGCACTAGCGTGTTAACCGCAACAAACGGTGCATTTTCTGAATGTAGTTAAGTTTTTAGGGTCTGTGGAGGATTAATCTCACTTCATATGTGCTAATTTTGTTTATTAAAAAACAAGTTAAGCCAAAAATAAACCATGCGCCATACAAATCAGCAAGTCGTACATAAGTTGCGCGAATAGATGAGTGATTTTCAAAGTAAATTTGGGAAATCTACTGATGACGATTGCCCATTTATGACTTTTTAAAGCGGCACATGGGCGCTAAAACTTGGTTACCTTAACCGTGAGATTAACTTTTGCGAGATTTTAACTTTTTCGCGATTCTACTGTGTAAAAAAAAATTACAAAACTATGGATTATGTTATTTAATGTGGTACAAAACATCTTCCGGAATGACAATAGTTTGTGAAAAACGTTGAAATTTTCATAAAATTTTAGTTTTGATCTACTATAACTCAGGTATTTTTCTCCGCCCAAAGTTAAATACGCGCTATTTGAAGCGTAATTTAGTAGCCTTTCTAGCAAGATACAATTCACTTTAATTTCACGAAACTTTGACTCTGGATGGCCGCTGAAAGAGATGTATACAGTGAAAAACAAAAATGTAACGTATCTAATAAATGTGACGCTACGGGAGAAAACTGAGCCCATAGTCAGCTTTAGCATGCCAAAAAAAAAAAACATAAGAATAATGCTAGGAACACAACTGGGGCGAACGACGAATTTTTGGCCGCGAATATTCGTCGCCGAAAAATAAAAGACGTTTGTGTATATGAAAATGCACACAATCAGGGCGCCGGCGAAAATTCGCCAGACGCGGCGAACTTTAAATAGATTTAATTCTATTTCATACGCCGGCGAGCGACGAACAAATCAGTACTAGGTGACCATGTTTGGTTTTAGTTAAGAAGTAGTTTAGAAAATAAAGTTACTTTTTACTTTAATAATTGTTTTTTTTATTGTATAACACATAAAATAAGTATACAAAGTATTTTGCTATAAAAATAGTTTTTAGTTGTGTTTTTGATTATGTTTTTATTTTTAAGCATTATTTTCTTGAATATGACTATTTCTCTCTCTTTGCAAAAACAGTGATCAACTGTCTCAATTATAAAAGCTGCCAGCTATTCGTCGTTATTGTGCTTCATACGACGAATTTACTCAGCGAATTGTTACGGAAAAATTCGTCGTGTTGGGCGAAATTCGTCGTTCGTTCCAGTTGTGTTCCTAGCATAAGTTGGAATGATTAAAAAAAACTTTTTTAATGTGTAACTGTGAAATTAATATATGTTTAGTCCCTTGGCACTGCAGGGCAATTGTATTGAAATACACGTGTACTTTTCATGCCTCATTAGTTGGGTGTGATGAATATAAAATGAAAATGAATTCTCGTATAAAGTTTAATTTGCTTGATTCTTATTTATATTTATTTTTTTTTTATTCTCTTTTTCAATTTCGTTTACATTTGCAACGTAACTTCTTCGTTTTATAGATGTTTTATTTCATTTGCTTTATTTAAATCTTAACAAAATTTTAAGTAGAAATTCTTGTAAACTATTTATTTAATAATTTTTTTTTATTTGTAATATAAATCAATCTCATTCTTTATTTATGAATTAAATGAACTAAAACAAAATCGAAGTGAAAAAGATATTAAAGAAATGTTTTTTGTAGAAATAGTGATGAAATTTAATTCTTGAAGAGATGAAAGTGGGTTGCATTAAAAAAAAGGAATAAAAAATAAATAAGTTTGGAACTTTTAACACGATTTTAATTATTTGAAATTAATGTAGTAGTTAAGGACTTTGCTTTGTTAATTATGGCGATAGGGCTCTCTTACCCTTTGTTTTCTGTATATGTAAGAGAAAATTTTTCAAAATACATTATTTAACCCTATTCCATAAGAAATAAAACGTAGTCGCAGTTTTTTTTAGCTTGCTTTCAACGTTAATAAAATGTTGAGCAAGTTGTAATTTAAAAACAAATTAAAAAAGTAAACCTTGCCCAAAAGTATGCTTTATATTTTTAAAATGTTCAGAAATGTGTGAAATAAATTCAATAATTATACCCTTCACCACAGTTGGAAAGGGTATATGTGTATAAGTTTGTCATCCCGTTTGTAATTTCTTCCATACTTATCTTGGAACCTATAAAGTATAAGAAGTTGATTTAACGATGTCCATCTGTCTGTTGAAATGGGTTTTCCAAAGAACCCAGATATGATAACGACTTGGTTAGATATATTTATGTTATATGCTCCGATAAATTTTACTATTGAAATTCAGCCTGATCGGTCTACAAATCAAATGGTCGAGATATGAATAAACAACCACGAGTGCTTCTAATTTTACCCTGATAGAAATATCATCAACCAAAAAAGCAAAAGGGCGTAACAACACTTTTTATTTTTTTACAGGAGAAGCAAAAAACTTTACAAAATCAAAAACAACAAGTTATACTTGGCGTTTGAATTTCTTTAACGCACTTTGATCGTAGGGATCTAATATTTTGTGTTTAATAAAACGAACAGAAATCAATCAAAAACTCTACTTCGAATTTTTTTTCGTTGTTACGCCCATTTGCATTTAAGGTGACGATATATTTCTATATATCAGGCTATTAATAGACAACATGTGGCGGGAGTGGAGAAGTGGACGTGGAACAAAATATATGTATTTATATCTAAAGAACGGTAAGAGGACAATTGTCCAAATTTTCTATACAAAGCTTAGTTGTCAATACACGACATTTCTAACAGATGGGGGGATTGGAGAAGTGGGCCTGGGTCAAAATCGTTTTTTTTTTTTTTATATCGTAAGAACGGTAAGAGATATATTGTCCAAATTGGAGCAAGTCTGTATATAAAGAGAAAGGCAAGAGCCAAAGATCCCAAATTAGATACAAACAGGGGGACAAAATTTAATTTTTTTGTGCGACCGGAACTTTGCTGCAAATTTTAAGTAATTTGAGGTCGTTAACTTCAAATCGAATCTCCATTTTTCTCTATCAGCTCGACTTTTCGAGGTATACCGTTATGTCCAAAATGAAGGCACTTTCACTACTTAAATTAAAATAACTTGAAAACGGTTCACCATATTCAGTTAAAAGTTGTACACCGATTGCAATGAAATAAAGCTCATTGCATTCGAAATCGGCTTAACTAAATGTTTTTAGGCAAAAACTTTGATGTCTTTTCTTATTTTTAATTTTTAAGAGTTTTTTAAGAACAAAAAATGTATTATTTTAAAAAAATTGTTTTTTTTTTTTTTACCCTTCAACGATATATCTAAAACTACTGGGCAAATTGTGGGGCAACGTGGCTCACATATGACATAGGTCGCTCTGAGCGACTTCTCAACTTCAGTCGGAAAGACATGTACTCACTGGTCACTGGACGATCGGTAAGCATGCTATGAGACTCGGCCACCTTTTAATGAATGCTGCCGCAGCTGCGGGGAACCGAAAGCTGAGGAGCCAGTATTTCATCTTCTATGTGATTGCTCAGCGTTTAATTCAATACGACATGGATTATTTGGGAATTACCTTATACAAGGACTTTCGGAGATATCGCGGGTAAAACTCAGCAACTTGCTGAAATATCTCAACACAACGGGCTGGCTCTAGCCACCTCAGTTTTGCCCCTGGGTCAAGTTTTGATTGGGGTTCCAATTCTGTGGTGTGGTGTCAAAACGGAGTCACTATCGACTCTACTTGCAGCACGCCTAGTGTAAGCACGGCTTAAAGATAATATTGTTGCCAAGCTTCGGATTTTATTTTAAACTGAAAATGGTAAAGGTATATCTCGAAAAGTCGAGCTGATAGAGAAAAATGGATATTAGATTTGAAATCAGCGAGTTCAAATAGTTAAAATTTGCAATAAAGTTCCAGGCCTTAAAATGACTGTACCGCAATGTTATCAATATACAATACCCGAAAAAATGTGGGCAAGATTGAAGAAGTGGGCATGGCGTAAAAAAGATTTTTTAATATCTAAAAAATGGTATTTATATTACCCAAATCGCATTATTTCAATCTTTCTTGTAGTTAATTTTGTGTGATAATGTGTGTTAGTGGGTGGCAGGAGGCGGGTATTAAAGATTTTACACAGCCGTATACAGCACTCCAATTTGTTTATATAAATATCGTGAATAAAATATTACAAGTTTTTTTTTAAATAAAAAAAATCTAAATTAATTATTATTTTAATTTCCTCTTTAAAAGTGCAATTTCAATTAAATAGACCGAATCGTTGCAGTATTTACCAGTGGATTGAAAATACCAAACTTCAAGCGTTTTCGTTTGTCAGAATACTTGTTTTGTGATCGAAATCGACGCAAATTTAAACCCATGTGAGTTTTTCAGAACATGGGCGACGGCGTATAAATACTTTTTTCTTCTCAAAATAATGGTTTTGGCACAATAGCTCTCATACCATATAAGCGAGGATGACCAAATTCGGCGCCGATAAAAAAGATTTTATTATTTTACCTGACCCTATTAAACTGTCTTCCCGAATTATGGTACGATAAAGTCCATACAACATAAGCTAGGATGATAAAATTGAGCTCAGATATTCTCTATATCGGCGGCTTAGAGTGAAAACCTGCTAAATCCATTTTCTGCATTTTACAACATTTTGATACCGTTCTTAAAATAAAACGACTAAGAAAAACATTTACTTTAATTTTCGAATCTAGAGAATATAAGAATATAAATCAAATTTATTTAATATAATTAATTTAATTAAGCTATAAATAGAAGACTGAAGAAGTTTTTTGTCCGTTGTTTAAAATTTGCTAGAAGTTAGTTAGCCGGTTTACACTCGAAGTGAGATCTCTTTGGACTTTTATTACTATTTCTCCTAGCGTCTATATGAATATTATCCCATGAATATGAATATTATCCCATATACCAAAGGAGTTAGGAAATACTTGGCTTTTCGATATTATGGTGGAGGGTATTTTAGATTCGGCTTAGCCGAATGCAGCACTTTTCTTTGTTAGAATTGGCATCCTTTGTTCGTTATTCTTCGAAAATTAGCATTTTTTAGACATTTTTATTATAGACCAATTTGTTTGCAATGATTTGCACAATTTTTTAGGCGACCTACGCAAAACCAACACATCAAAAAAAAAAAAAAAGAAAGTAGTTGTTGAAAATTTTAGAAAGTTTTTTTTCGTATTTTGATTTACGGGAATTTTAATTTCTAATTCGAAATTATTTTACCGAAAACAATTTGAATGCGTTTTAATTTAACGAACAGCTATCGGTCTTCACTGATGGGCAAAGGCTTAAAGGCGTCAAAACCTTTTGCCAGTTTGGCAGCATTATTGCTACTTCCGGTGGCTGTAGTGAATATATTCAAAACGGACCGACAAAAGCTTGAATAAGTTCTGAAGGGCAGCTAATATTGCAGTATCTACAAAAATTAAAGTATTCTTTAGCAATGTAAAGTTAGTACTGCGTTATGGCGCGGAGACCTGGAATTTAACGAACCTTGATATAAAAAAACTACAACTTTTCGTCAATAAATGCCTTAGCCTTAGTCCGTAACGTATTTTGTCCTAAAACTACTTATAACAAATTCTGATCTATGGCTTAGATTGCAACAACCTTCAATTTTTCATGAGATCAAAATACACAAATATAGATGGTTGGATAATGCCCTAAATAAGCCAACCATAACATCAATAGGAAATCCCTTAATTACAACCCAGAGGCAGCAAAGAAAAAGGAGACGATCTAAAAATACATAGAGACGCCAAGTTCAAGCCGACCTACAAACTGCTGGATTAACCTGGAATGAAAGCCAAAGCGCATCATCGGTTCGAACTCGACGCAAATCAGTTATTGAGGCCTTATGTTCCTTATTGGAGTTTTAAGGATTATATATTATATATGGAAGGTTCGGTTAGGTTCCACTGGCAGCCGCACAGCATAGCTCACGCTGGTCCAGCAATTGGTTCCTGTTGTATTACCATGTTTCACTGTCTCCCAGGGGTCCTATTTTACCTGTCTTCTGACATTAGCACTCGATCATTTGGTTGATGTTCCGTCGACTCTTCCTCCTCCTCGTCTCTGAAACCTCTTCTTAAGTCATTGTTAGGGAGCTCTAGCCTTTCGGCGTGTTTTGCAATGGGCCAGTGACCAGTTAGAACCGAATAAGGTTCCTGAGGTGAAGTCTCAAAGCTCGCCGAGTCCTTCTTTCATCTTTAATTAGCCTTAATTTTCTGGATTCGCCACTGGTAGTTTCATCAAACCATCTCTGACCGGCAATAAAATGCAATTTGTGCGCGATAATTTGCTTACTCCTCGAGAGCGAAACAACTATATCATTTGCTGAATCGTTTCTATTTAATGTGGTGCCTGTGTCCAGGGACCAATTTTAGGGTACCCAGTAAATGTCCCGCTATTCTCCTCCGGCATTTTTGGACAATTCTCGATGTGATAAGCACATTCTCCAAGGATCTTTTGGCCGCTTTACTATCGGTAATAAGAATATTCCTGGCAGATATCTCACCATACCGAATGTGCCTCTCTGCTGTGTAGATGGCCATTATCTCGGCCTGAATGATAGTGCAATAATCCGGGCAGCATTAGAGGAGTACTCCATTATCTCGGCCTGAAGAATGGTGCAATAATCCGGCAGCATTATAGGAGTACTCCAATCGATCTGCTCGCAGAAAATTTCAGAACCGACACCATACTTTGTTTTAGACTTGTCAGTGTATATCTGTATTGCAACCGCTGGAATTCGTAAGTCATCATAGTGAACTATGTTACACAAAATGCTTAAGTTTAAACCAGGATCAAAAATTAGCTCAGATGTACTGTAATCAACGTCCAAGTGCCAAATTTATCTCATAAAAGATTCTAGCTTTTCCGATGTTGTAATCTCCTCATGCCCTAGTGGTATTTTCTCAAGAAATTTTTTTTAAATCTGTAAAATTTTACTTAAAAACATTTACAAATGAGAATTTTATTCTTCAAGAAAGTTCATCATTTGTAGAAAATCTTAAAATTTATAATTGATATTTCTGTTCTTTGTGACATCTCTTTGTCATATATCCCAGAGAAAATTTCTCTATTTTGCCATTAAAAAGAAATGTGTTAAAAAAAATTTTAATTGATTCTTTTTTCAAAGTCTAGTTTCATGTTTGTTTGGCTTTAAAATGGACCAACAAAAAAGTGTTAAATTGAATTTTTAAATCAATTTCTGAAAACAATGCTACATAAAATTAAACTTAAAAAAAATAATTAATTACCCGCACCGTGTATTCAAGTTGTTAAAATGCTTTTATAAAACTCGTTTTATTTTTGTATGAGTTTGTAAGAATCTTTTAAATAAAACACGTTTCACTTTTTTTTCAAATACAAACTCTATCATTGTGCTGCCGTCAAGCTGTTATAAACATTTAAACCATGTGGATTTTAGTGCTTACATGGACCACACCCATGCTGGAAGCATAATGTTCATACAACAGCCTTAGAGTATGCTACATATTATTTTGTCACTATTTTTTTTTTTTTTTTTTTTTTTTTTTTTTTTTCTTTTATATCATTCCGAAAGCAAACAAATAAATTTTGGGCTAAAGTGTAAACAATTTTGAAAAAAAATCAACATTTTCGAAAAGAAATGTTGAACAAGTTTGTTTGTTAGTTTGTTTTTTCTTGTGGCTTTTAGCCAATATTTGTTATTTAACCACGCAATGACCTCGCACTTGTATATCTAAAGAATTGAAGGCTTTTTACGCCCATGCACGCACACATTGTCATTTAAGGGGTGGTTCTAGTGCATCCTTAGCTATATGCTTTATAAAGTAATGAAGCGTTCATTTAGGCTGTATTTTCCCCGCTTTAAACAAATGTATATGTACATATACATATATGTATGTATGTGTATAAACTTTACTCGTATGACGTTTGTTGGTGTTTAACTAACACTTATAAAGTGGAAAAGCTTAAAGATATGAAAAATAAAAACGCTAAGTATTCGCAATATACATATAATTGGTTTGTTAAACCATTGAATTTGATTGAAATTATGGCAAAAGCAAAAAATTAAATAAAATATAAAAATGAAAGTAAATATGGATGAAAAAACTATTAACGGTTGGGTTATTTACGTTTTTCCGTTCTCATTTAACACTATATACCAATACCACTACCAATATCGTTAACAATACCGCCAACAGTAATATCAACGGAAATACAGGAAACACAACTCTCAAGGACATACAAATTTAAAAATAATATAAACTAGAGTTTGCCAAGTGGTCGAAATTCGACCATAATTTTTTATGCAAATATGAAGAAAACGTGCATATAAGTATATATGAATTTAAATGCTTAGAGAATTCGTTTTAGTAGATCGATTTGGCTAGGTACCAACCTCCGAACCAAATGTTCTCTTCTACTCAAGTCCGTGAATGCTTAATTTAGTTTTTTAAGTTGAATTATATGAAAAAAGTCAGAAAGTACCAATTGAAAAAGAAAAAGTACAAAAATTTCGCCTCTTAAATATAGTTTCTCAATCAGTCAGGACCCTGCATGCTGAATTTTGTGTTTCTTTGTTCAGTATTATTAAAAATTCAAAAAGTACCAGTTAAAGAACGAAAAGTACCAAACAGCTATTCCTTACAGCTTTGTATTCACTCAGAGCCATGCATGTTTAATTTTATGTTTCTAGGTCCAATACTAACGGAAATGCAAAAAGGACCATTTGAAGATCAAAAAAGTTCCCTCTTCTAGATTCTCACCCATTGGTACATTGCAGGTTTACTTTTATGTTTCTAGGTCCAATATTAAAGGAAATTAAAAAAAAGTACCAGTTGTAAAACCTCTCCCTTACAGATTCTTATTCCCTCAGAGCCATGCATGCTTAATTTTATGTTTCTACGTCCAATATTAACTAAAATTCAAAAAGCACCAGTTGAAGAACAAAAAAGTGCCAACATTTTTCATCTTATAGGTTCTCATTCACTCAAGACCTTGCACAAATAATTTTTTATTTCTAAGTTCAATATTACAAAAAAATTTAAAAATTACCACACGCAGCACGGAAAAGTAAAAGAAAGTAATTAAATTTCCCGTATTTCCCCTTTCTAAAAATTATTTCGCTCCGTTGAAGTATCAAAAATTTCCGTGTTGTAGTGGGAGACCATAATTTATTGCGTTATATGTCAATATACAGAGAAAACTGTTTTAAAAAAACGTACCAATGGGTACGATTTTATCCCTTAAAACGTTCGAATTTCGAAAAAGTACCAAATTTATATTTGTATTTTTTAGATCAGATACGAATTTGGTATAGCCGCCTTTATTACTATACTTATTGGTTTAAAATCTAAATGGGGAACCCAAAAGTTACAAAATAGATGTTAAACCAGTTTAGTCTCTGAAAGGGCCGAATTGCAAAGAGAACCAGACACCTGTCCGCCTTTTTTTTAATGAACAACGATAAGTATCATTTTTTTTTTTTTTTGGGTTTCTATTAGTTTTGGAGATATGAAGTCAACGAATTTTTACCCTTTTTACACTCTTAATAAAATATACATTGTGCACTTCTGTAGGTAAATGCCTTTTAAATGGTGTATTTTTTGTTTAAATCGGTTGACAAACAGAGACGGAAAGTGTTCTTAACCGTTTTGCCTTTGCCGATTTATATATAGATATAAAAAGTATATACTACATAACACTAGCCATTGAATTTAGTAAAGACACCCGATTCTTCAACCGAATCGATCATACTTACCAAACTCGCCGAAATCGGGAAGGAAGATTGAAAATTCCGAAATACAAAAACAATTACGGAAAAAATACACTACCTGTCGTACTACCTACGATACTTAATACTATGCCTTTGGATATTATTAATATTTCAGTAAACTGCCCCAAAAGAAAAAAGGCAATTAAAGGTTATTTTGTTAATATACAATAAGTAATTATTAGTCGATAAATTATATAAACTTGAATTATTGAATTATTTGTTTTGAAGTTTTGGCATATTCTCATCAAACAGTTATGGCAACACTGCATAGACGAGACAGTTTGTATCTTTACGGTCATAAAATGATGGACAAAATAAATGTTGTCCCTTAAAAACTAATTTGGGATTTTTCTTTTCTTTTTTTTTTTTTTCTTTTGTAATTAAATTTATAATTAAAATAAAAGATATTAAATGAAAATACTCAAGCTCGAGGTCTGTTGTATGTAAAATGTTCTTTATTTGCTTCCAATATTTCGTTATTCTTTGAATACACTGTAGTTTTTGATGCTGAAACGTGAAGAGCTATTACTCCTTTTTTTGTAGTTTATGTAAATTTTCATTAACCATTCCCTGATGATGATATTCAAAGAATATCGAAATATTGGAAGCAAATAAAGAACATTTTACATACAACAGACCTCGAGCTTGAGTATTTTCATTTAATATTGAATTTTAAAGGTCGAATAAAAATATAACTTAAAGAAAAAAATTACAATTAAAGTTTCAACAAATATGGGTTTTATTCCACTTAGTAATGGGCTTGTTGAGAATTTAATTAAGTTGGTCACATGTGGGCATTGTAAGAAAAAGATTTACAAAATTGCTAATGTATGATATATATTTTAAATTTAATTATCATTTAGTTTAGGTCCCAAGTTTTTGTTACAAAATAACTAACAAAGAATTTATTTAACAGAAATATAAAAAATGTTAAACTTAATAGTTAAAGGCTTCTTTAGAAATCAAATATTGAACTTGAAATTAAAAAAAAAATTCTAAAAAAGTTGCAGCAACTACAATTGTATGGAAATATAACATATATTAGGGTTTTTTGGTAAAAAAAAATCACATATGTGCATTTCCTGCGGGCACAAACGGACGCTCGTAAGCTTTTGATGTACAAATAATATAGAAGAAACCGTGATGACGAAATCTTTTTTGTCTGGCACTGGCAGGACATAAAGCAAATATTAGGATAAGATTTGAATAATTATTGTTAGTTCATATTTAATAAATGAACATTCAATAAATAAATACTGAAAAAGAAGAAAAAAATAATATTGAAAACAAAACTTTTCCTTGCATTTTTTGCGATTCGATAGCATTTTGGTAGCTCTATGTTAAGTGCAAAAGATGGATTTAATCGAGTTTAACTTTTCATAATGATAGTTATAAACATGTGGTCACGAACGTACGCAAAATAGAAGTCAACTTTGGCTGACATTAGTGAAATGTAAAAATCTGCGAAATGAAACGGAATATTCAAACGTGATTAATTTATTTTGAAAGTGTATTAATGTAGGTCTCTATCCAGTATTTACACAATAAAATATCTTTATTGGTTTTTGTTTAATTGGCTTAAGTACCGGTCGCGAACGAACTGGTCGCGAACATATGATTTTTCCATATGTTTTAACCGTTAATCGAACTTTTTCTGTTCTCCTTACACTTCTCTCTTCCTTATTAATTGTAATAGAGAGATAACAAATTTTTTTTGCATCATTATTTAAATGAAAAAAGTAAAGCACAGTTTTTGGTTATTTTTTTACAAAATCGTATACAACTCAATTATGAATTAAAATTCCCGGGAAGTTTTCTCCCTCTCTAATTTTTCCTATGTAAATTAAATTGTAAAAATGGGAAAAGTGAAAATACTCCCGGGAAATTTTTATTCATAATTTGGCTGATATTAATAAAAAAAAACCCAATACATAGTTAAGGGCTTTGTGTAAACTTTTCTTTTTGAAATAATAAGTAAATAAGTCAATAGAATGTTCTTTTCTTAAAAGTTCACAAAATACCAAATTTATCAAAAGAAGAAATTTAGGATTTGTATAGTTTTTTTTTTATCGAAAAATAAAGCGTGATTAATTTGCTGCATGTAATGTTAAAAATAAAGCACACCTTTAGGCCTTTTTAATTTAATTTACTTTTAATTTATTTATTAAATGTTACAAATTCAATAACAAATTATAATCTCACTTAATTTAACGAGCTATAATAACTTAGACCTTCAGCTTATTTTAGTGAAAACGACCAGAGTCTCTGGCTTGAATTTAAAAAATTGCAAATAAATCAACAACTTTATTTATCATAAATAAGGATTTGAGGTATAGTTATTCCTTGCTAACCAAAGGATGGCTAAAGTTAAACATGTAACATGAAGATAAAAAATATTCTGGTAGTGTATAGAATCATTCCTAATTATATTTCAATATCTGAAGCTTCAATGTTAACCAAAGGTTGGCTTTAGCAAAAAAAAGTATATGAAATATTGAAGCAATAAGACTATTGCAAGAAATCTTTATAAATTGAAATTTGATTCAATAAAAACGGCTGTGGCAAAAATCGCCCAAAGAAAAATGGCCCAAAAAAAGAAATGAAAAATCGCCCAAAAAAATTCCATGTAAAATTGGGCCTAAATTCATATGAAAAGTGACCTAAAATTTTTGGGCTATTTTTCGTTATTGTTGGGTGATTTTTCGTTTTTTAAATTTCATAATGAAAATAATGAAAAATCACCCAAAAATGTTGTATGAAAAATGGCCCATTTTTTTGATTTTCTCCTCTATGGTATAACAAACACCGGCTTCGCTTACTAAAGCTTCTCTGCACAGCCGGCCTTCGGCCGGGCGCAAGGATTTTCTCCTCTATGGTATAACAAATACCGGCTTCGCTAACTAAATCTTCTCTGCACAGCCGGCCTTTGGCCGGGCGCAAGGATTTTCTCCTCTATGGTATAACAAACACCGGCTTCGCTAAGTAAAGCTTCTAAAATCTGCCTTGTTTCCAAATGAAAGCCGACTATGCAGAGAAGCTTTAGTTAGCGAAGCCGGTGTTTGTTATACCATAGAGGAGAAAATCCTTGCGCCCGGCCGAAGGCCGGCTGTGCAGAGAAGCTTTAGTTAGCGCAGTGTCCATGGACACTATGACACTTTTTGGAGTGTCATAACGTCCATGGACACTATGACACTAGACGTTATAACATGCCACCGGGAAAAAATTAGTTTTTGCTTTTTGGGTAATTTTTCATTTGTTTTTTTGGGCCCTTTTTCGTTTCTTTTGGGCAAAATTTCATATATAACTTTTTGGATCATTTTTCATGTTCTGTTGGGCGATTCTTCATTTGGGCGATTTTTCATTTTTTTTTTTTGGGCCATTTTTCTTTGGGCGATTTTTCCCACAGCCAATAAAAACATTCGAAAAATAAAAAATTGTTAATATAATAAAAATAACTTATAATAAAAAGAAATAATTCTCATAATCTAGCAATTAAATATATTTATAAAGGATTAACCCTCAAGTGGATACCTGTGCCTGGCAAGGCATTTTTAAATTTTCTCTTAATATTTTGCCTAGATAGTTTTTATGAATTCCTCAATTAAAGGGTTCTGAGTGGAAAAGTTTAGAGAAAATAAATTCATTCTATCTGTGGGCGTGGTAATCTTGGTCAAGAAATTTTTATTCTTATTTTTATCAACAGGGCCTTACCAGGGTATTCTCTACTATATATGGACTGTAGCAAATAAAATCAAAACGAAACGTGTAAAAAAGCACACGCAACAGTTAAAAATGTTTTCTTTACTTTTATTTCGAGAAATTATGGTAGTTGACAACAAAGTGTCTTTGCTTTGCTGTAGCCATAATACTCCATACAAACAAAAGTAGTTCCAGCCAGGCCATGGAGTTCGTTTGTGTGAGTTTTTGCGATAGCTACAAAAATCCCCCATACAAAATACAAGTAGTGCCAGCCAGGCCCAGGTGACAATTTCTGCCACATCAAAAAAGTAGATAATTTAGAACCATGTTTATATTCAAAATCGTGAAATAAGTCTCCTATACATGACATATAAGATACTTGTTACTATTCTGTGCGAAATATTGAAGTCCAAACTCGTCAATCTGATTAAACCCTACAAGTGTATGGTTGTACGCCGTCTTAAGTTAAATTCAACCAAATCTTCACCCGTTAACCGGTGAAGATTTCTTCTCGTACGAGAAGACAATCGTCACATGCCACCTTTTCGTCGATTAAAAGGTTGCATTCGACACTACGATACGCCTTTGTAGAATGATGCTGAGTGGTACGAAATCCTCAAGAGTTGTCAGACAGGGTGCCAGCTTATCATGTAGTTTCTTCAATATTCACCCTTATCGTGGTTGGCGAATTTAAAATGCGCCTGCGACTGTTCGGTAATAGATTAAAGGCAATAAGTGCACGTTCTCTTTAATCTATTACCAAACAGTCGCAGGCGTATTTTACATTCGCCAGCCATCCTTATGATTGTGATTCAGAAAATTTTGGAAAACGCAAAGGTTACAAAAACAATTAACGCCAAGGGCCTTATCGTCCTCTCACATATAGACGACATAGACATCGTCGGAAGGACTGAAGGAGATGTAACTGGTGCGTTTTCAAAAATTGAGATACGAGTCGTCTAAAAAGGGTCTGGTGGTAAATGAGCGCAAAGCGAAGACGATGTTGGCAACTGACTAAAGCAGTGCGGCGACAAAAGAAAACCGAAATAGCTTCGGCACCAACTGCAACGTCGATTTAGCAGACAAATTTGTATACCACGGATCGAACATAAACCAAAAAAAACGATGTCAGCCCTGAAATAAAAAGAAGGATCATACTTGGTAAACTGCTTAGCAACATAGCATTTTTTCAAGGGAAGAAAATTTAAGTTTACAACTGACCAATACCACCTGTGCTTCCATATGGCGCCGAGATGTGGGTACTTGCGAAAGCGGAAGAAACAGTATTGGGTGTATTCAAGAGAAATATGCTTTCCGTAAGCTGTAACATCTGTATTCCGATATGAATGAAGTTAAGCGCATCAAAATACAGAGATTTCTCTGGCTAGGACATGTCGGTCGAATGGAAGCGAACGTTCCAGGCAGAAAAGCCTTACATTTCAACTACCGCAGAATGCGTAGACAGGGAAGACCGAGACACCGGTGAAAGAAGATGCGAAAATCCTTGATATTGCAAACATGAGGCAGACCAATGTTCTTGGAGATTAATTAGTCAGGGGCCAAATTACGGCATTCGATATCGATCGAATTTGCTATTCAATTTATATGGAAATTTCGATCGATCTTGAATGCCGTAACTTGGTCCCAGGCCAGGACCATTAATGGGTTGTAGAGCCAAATGAAGTAAAGTTTATATACAGTTCCAAAAAGATTAGACTTATTAAAAAAAATGTTATATATTTTTCTAAACAAAAGCATACTTCGTGGCTTAATGTAAAATTAGAAAACTTAGCATAGTTTTAGGCACATTTTTATGTCACCTCTTAAATACATAAACATATGTATATATTTGTAACGGTCTCGTACGTTTACAAAAATAAAAAGCCTGGCGCCTATTTCTCAAAACTACAAGTTTCAAGTCTACAAGTGAAAACAACCAAAATTGGTTTTTAGTTGAAAGTATTTTCCTTGCATATTTTTGTAACTTGTAGTTTTGAAAACTGGGCCCCTGGTATAATTTAAATACAAGAACGTTGAAACTAATAAATTTTTTTTTATGTAGCAAA
This sequence comes from Pollenia amentaria, assembly GCA_943735925.1. Taxonomy (NCBI): domain Eukaryota; kingdom Metazoa; phylum Arthropoda; class Insecta; order Diptera; family Polleniidae; genus Pollenia; species Pollenia amentaria. The sequence continues at coordinate 199,497,883 of OX031009.1, read as the reverse complement.
CAAGTAAATTGTACTTTTATTTGTCACAGTTGGCTTATTCAGATTTTGTGCAAAAAAAAAAAAACAACTTATGGGAAGAAAAATTAGTATTTGTGGCTGTGGCAAAATGTGAAAATTTCTATTATATATATTTTTTTATGGGGCACGTGTTGAACATAAAAGAATTATTAATTAATATATCAAGGATTTTTTTTTTTGTAACTGGCAGGAAGCCGCAATTGTTTAAGGGCAATATATTAATATTAAAAAGAAAGAAGTCCGAAAATTATTTATTTAAAAACAAAGTAAATTTAATTAAGAGCATCAAAACAATTACAAATATAATAAAAATTAATGCGTAAGTAGTATTTATATTTGTACAGTAATGGAATTTATATTTAAAATTTATTTAAAAAAATATTGTCTATTGGCTCCAAAGATAACAGTTATGGAAAAAATAACTGAAATTAAATTCTTTTCTTGAGAAATAAAATTTAACTTATTTTTTATTTTTAAATATCTAATTATTATAATTAATATAATATAAAAATATCCTTTAAAAAAATATAAATCATTTAAAATCTCCTAAACTTTTTATAACCAGAATATTCTCATCTGAGTTATGGCAAAGACAAAATCCATTATTTCAATTTAAACACGTTGCATATAAATATAAAATTTATTAGCTCATTATCATTTTTAATGTTCTTTAAACAGGGAGAGCCAAATATTTTAGCTGTACAGTGTATTTTTTGCATTTTAAAACAATTCATGGAAAATATAAAATTAAAGATAAATTAATGAGAATACATTGTGGTGTCGTTTAAATGGCTATTAAGTAGATTATTATGAAATGTTTGCCTAATATTATGTAGAAAAAAATGAAGTCATTTTATTAAGATATTTTAGGGAATAAAAAATACCCGTTAAAAAATTCTGCCTATAGCGGCCCATAGACTGATAGAAAAAGTGTCATAACGCTGATGTTGATGTATTTTGACATCCGTTCTATGACAAATGTCTTCGCTTTTCACCCCATGACACTTTTCATCATTGTGATGGCAGCTTTAACATTATTTGGCCAAATTGTGTTCAGGTGAAATTATGTCATCAATGGGATCGGCATCACTGAAACGACGAAGCGGAGTCAGTTTATTAAAAAAATATCATCAGTGTGATGACTCAGTAACATCGGAGAAAGGACTCATTAGGCTCGATTTAGTGACAATCTGTTATTAAATTGAGTCGTTAGGATTGACTTAAGTCAAGGTGAGGGAATATTATTCTTTACTTACCCGTTACACATGGTTGCTTAATTTTATTGTATTCCGCCCTTTGTTTTTAGAAGAACTCTCAATTATATGATAGCAGCAGCATGCCCGATATAGTTGTCGCAATCATTCTTCTTTGAAAATTTGATGTATTTCCTTTAATAATTGGAAGAAAAAGAATATGGGAATTTTTGCTTCTAATTTTACTTTTTAAACATGAAAATAATGTTAATAATTCACAAAATGTGGCATCGAATTGATGTCACTTTAGCAGATGACGCATAAAATATGAAAAAATTTTATGATGACATTCGCCATTGGATTGATGTTACTTTTTGCCTCATTGATGCCATTTGTAATAACATTGATGTCACAATTCTACTGAAAGGGCATCATCAATATGAAGATGGCAACAACACAGAAAATATTATTTTTCCAATACAAACAAAAAAGTTTTAGAATCAAAACCTTTTTTGTTTAAAACAGGACCTACAAACGAATTTGCATATTCAAACCACTTATTTTGCATATTATTGAAAAAAAAAACTCGGAATGTTTTGAAACAAATAGTTGTTATTACTGGTTAAATTTGTGTTTGATATTAAAAAAATTTCAAACGAATAATTTAGCTCAAACAAAAAAGTTTACTGAAATTAATAAAAATTACAAAACAAATAATTTTGCTGCATCAGTAAAGGAAGAGCAGGGCGGCTGGCCTTGGGACACAGTTTTTTTTTAAATTTTTTTAAAACATCATTCGTCTTGTTGTACACAATATTTCTTTCTCCCTCAATGTCGCTGTATCCTTTCCTTGGCTACAGAAGAAGTAATTCCAATTAAAAACAGCAGCATTACGACCCGATATGGTTTTCATCATCATTTTACTCTCAAAATTTGATGTATTGAAATAAAAAATTGAAAAAAAAGAATACGGGATTTTGTTAATTTTTTTTTTATCGACTCGAACCCAACCAAAAAATTCTGTTTTTATTGTGGCGACACAAACATTGAACCGTTTATACTTACTTTTGTTATTGCTTTAAAAACAAACTTCGTCACGCTATTTTATCATCTTTCTTATTGCTGTACTTTTTTAAAATAGACTGTATGTGTTTTTGTTGTTGTTCATTTTTTTTCACTTAAAGTATTCTTGCTTACGATCAAAAAAATTATTAAAACTGGAAACCAATAGCGCGTATATCATATTTTTGTATAGTTGTCCACATTTTTGTTGCTAAAATAAAAATCAAACAAAAATATTAATAGAAACAGTAAAAACAATTTGTTGAAATTAAAAAAATTTTCCAACAAGCAAACGCTTGTTGTTTAAATATTTTAGCAATTAGTCAATTCACAAGGTATCCTAACATGTCATATTGTCCTAATATTTCACAATGGTTTAAAAATATTGATGTTGGTTTGTTAACAAAAAGTGTCTTAAATAAATAGAACGTTGATTGCTGTGTTTATTGTGCTGTCGTAATTAATCAGAAAAGTCCAGCGCTGAGCGGCTGAGCCGTACAACAATATTTTTAAACCATTGTGAAATATTAGGACATTTTGACAATATGACATGTTAGGATACCTTGTGAATTGACTAAATTATTTTTTTTCTGTGAATAAAAGAACTTTAGATTTTTATTGCACAACGAAAGAAGTGCAATTAACTTCTTTCAAAGTTAACGGTAATTCATTTATTAAGGAGTCGATTTATACCACTTTCAAAAATAACAGCTCATTTAATTGTTAATATTATTATTTAACTAAAATGTATTTTAATTAATAGAAGGATAAATATGTTATTGATACTATTAATTTGTTTACTGGTGCAAAACTAATAAATTTTTTAATTGGTATCACAAATTTTTTAACTGAAATCAATTTGAATTTTTTTCTGTGTACCCTCATTCACCACTCATTCAGGGTATGAAAAGAAAATTTTTGTAAACAAGAGCCAGAAATATGTTTTTATTTTTTTTTTATTTTAAAGGACCATCTTTTATAAATGACTATTATTATTTATTTTGAAAGTATTTTCTTATAAAAAAAATACTATTTTGAGCAGATAGAAAACATTTAAACAGATAAAGTTGTAATTTTAGCAAAAGAGTATCTTTTTTTATTAAAAAGTATGATTCTTTCATTTTTTTTAACTAAAGTACCTTTTATTTGATTAACTGAAAAGATATGACCCTAATCACTTGGTCATGTTTTCCAACATGATGAATTCATTTTCAATTTTATTAGAACTCAAAAGTGATTTTAAATAATATTATTACAGCATTAAGCCTATTCACTAAGGCTTACATCATTCTTATTAGATTCTTTTTCTGCTGATTGTGCTCTATTTTTTATTTTTGGGAACTTTTATCGTAAGTAAATATTAATAACCTCACATTTTTCTACAGCTTTTCTCTACTTATTAATTTATTTTTTGCGCATTTGACATTGATAAAGTGGCTGCCAAAGCAACAGCGTGTTTAATTTTTTTTATGTATGTTTTTTATGTGTAAGTGAGTGAGTGTAATGATATAAATCCTTCTTAGAAAAAGGAATCATAAAAGTACATACATACAAAACAAAAAAGCATTACAAAGCATTAAAAATAAATTGCCAAAAAGTATGCTATGGAAAAAATTAAAACACTTTTACACACTCCCAAGGAATAAAATAAGAAAAATCATCTCATAGCAACGGAAAAGGATAAAAAAAAAAAATTAAGCAAAAAATACAACAGTAATCAGTATGACATAATTTGACAGCGTGTTTAAGAAAAACTTCAAAAGAATTTTTTTGTGTTTTATATTATTTTTTTATATTGAAGATAAAGTTTAAACTAAAAAATAAAAAATTTAGACTAAAACTAAAATATTTTTAAGAGAACTTAAAAAAAAAATACCAGCTACTTAAAAAGTTTTTTACCACAAAAAACGTTGTCATATGGTTGTGGCCTTAGAACTTTGAGTATTACAAAGTGTAAAGAAGCAAAATAAATTTTGGTCAAACAATAACTGAACTAAATATTTTTTTTTCAATGTCCATTTGCTTCTCTGTAAATTTAAAAGCTTTTTTAAACTATTTTTCCACTTTTCTTTGAAGTTTACATAGTTTTACATATCTGCTTTGGCCACAATAATAAAAACGCACTGGTTTCCTTTAAAAGTCTTTTTTTTTTTGGTTTTAGTTTTTTGTAATTTTCTTTTGTTGTTTTTACAATCATTTTTAGGTTTTTTTTTCATTTACAGATGATCAGCGTTTAAGATAATAAATGAAAAAATTGTATTTCTCTTTATGCTTAGTTCGGCAAATTTGTTGAAAAATAAATCAAAAACTGCGGCAAAAGAAACAGATAAAAAAATGACAGACAAGGTTTGATACATTTCATAAAGTTTTTTTAAGGTGGAAAACTGTTTAGAGATCTTAGATAAAACTAGAAGACTTATAGCCTATTTCCGATGTGCGAAAGAATTCTTTCTTTCGTATAACTACAAAAACAAATTTTTAGACTTTGTTTTTGTTTTGAATGTAGTTATGCGAACGAAAGAATTCTTTCGCACATTGGAAATAGGCTATTAACCTTTTTTTATTTGGGATTTGGTTTTTAAAACAAATAATAAAATGTTTGTAACTGAATTTTAAAGTCATAGTCACAAAAAAAGATTTTTAATACTGCTAAAAATATGCAACAGTTTTTAAGACTTTTTTATATCGAAGTTGTTCAACAATACTGTATTAACCAGTGCTGCCAATTTGTGTATATTTTCTACTTGCATGTGTAGCCCATGTGTAATTTGTTTCATGTGTAATCTGTTTTTTCTTCGAACATTTTTTGAAACTATAATGTTTAACGTAAATTGTCAAATGTGATTGCCATTTCCTTGTCATTTTTATTTGCACCAGTTAAAAAAAGAGTGTGTCCGTTCTATAGATTTGAGAATTTAAGAGGTAAGTCTCTAATGTTTCATTAAAAAATAAATATTTGCGCAATTTATTTTAAGACAATCGAATGGGCAATACAGGATACCCGCAAGACAGTAAATTAGTTTCCATTAAATAAAACAACTTACAGCGAATTTTATGAACTAATGTTGCTTAAGCTTGAACATAAACATTTTTGTTCTGCTCTTCTGTCTACGTTATTGATTATGCTCGAGACGTCCCGTTCAAAATTTGCATCGTTTTTTTTTTTTTGGTTCAGGAATCGGTATGCTTTGCCATTTTTTGTAGACGTTACCATTTAATTGCGAACACGGAATAACAAAATGATGACGCAGGGCGAATTCATTCTATCAAAGCAATATTTTTCGCGTTGTACGTGTAATTTTGCTTCAAATGTGTAATTTGGGAAACAGTCATGAGTAATTTTTAAATTCTTCATTGGCAACACTTGTATAAACTTAAAATTTAAAAATGTTCAGTGTAAGCAAACAATTTTTGATTTTATATTAAAGGCATATAAAAAGAATTTTTAAACCAACCATTTCATTACCAACAAGAAGACAAAATAGCACGATATTTTTACAGCGGCTTTATATGAATATGTATAACGTGTCGCCAAAAAGTGTTTTCCAAAAAGTGAAAAATTGTGATATTTATATTATACTTGCTAAACCCGGTGCGCTTTGCTACCCCCATTGAATTAAAATTGGTTAATTGGTTATTTAAAACAGACTTACTGCTTGTTCAACGATTTCGAACGTGAAGGCTCGTAGAGAATTTTTTTATGGAAAATATTTTTAAAACAGAGTTTTTCATAGAAATTTTCTTTGCGAAAGAACGTTAACGTTTAAAATCGTTGAACATGCAGTTAAAACAGAATGCACGAGGTTTTTATTACGAAACACTTTGTATGGAATATCAAACTTCTACTATTAACACTCTCAAGATATTTAGACATTATAGTGTCCTTATTTGGGAGGCTGAACACTCACTTTTCCAGTTCAGCTCGTTTTTTATAGATGTTTTGTATTGATAACTAAACTATTTGTTCCAAATCTTAGAACTTGTACTTCAAGCGTTCTGTAGACAATGATGCCAACATTTTTGGCTCAAAAACCCCACTAAAATAAGAAAAAAATATTTGACGTTCTGTAGACAGTGATGCCAACATTTTTGGCTCAAAAAACCCACTAAAATAAGAAAAAAGCAAATAAGCATAATTTTGAGATCCAATAAGTGTAGAAAGGCATAAAAGGTATGTTCAGACCTAAAAAATATTTGACGAAAAAATCCAAAAAAAAAAACCCATGACCAGTAATTAATCAAACAGCTTAAGATTTTATGTTATTAAAAAGTAAAGCAGTTAAAAAATTACAATACAAAAAAAACTTCTGTTTTAGTATTTAAAAAAAGTTATTACTTTTTAATCCAAATTTTTAAAATTTTTTTCTGGCTAAAGTTTGATTTTTATGAAATTATTTTTATCAAGAAAGGAATTTTACAACATGAAATTAATTTAAATTTATTGATAATTTTTCATACTTAACTGAGCTGGGAATTGAACCCAGGTTTTCACGGACAGGTTGCCCTGACATGGTTCGATTGTAACCCAACAATCTCCTCAAAGGGGTTTGCCGTTTGTGCGGTTACAATCGAAGCATGTCAGGGCAACATGTCCGTTTAAACCTGGGTTCAATTCCCAGCTCAGTCAAGTATGAAAAATTATCAATAAATTTTAATTAATTTCATGTTGTAAAATTCCTTTCTACACGAAAATAATATAATAAAAATTTAATGTAATGAAGTTTAGCCTGAATAAAATATTAAAAACTTGTACTGAAAACCATAGACAGTCCAATAAAATAACCACAATACTAATTGGTATTACTTCTAGCTAAAAATAGATATTGGGAATTATTTATTTTCATAATCAACTTTATTATATTCAACATTTTTTTATTTTTCGAATTTATTCTATGAGTTAAATTTCAGTTGTGTATTTTATAAAGCTTTTTGTAATAGTTCTATTCCTTAAATAATAATAGTCTGGTAGTGTATAAAGTCATTCCTAAAAAATTTAAGGAATAGAACTATTACAAAAAGCTTTATAAAAAACACAACTGAAATTTAACTCATAGAATAAATTCGAAAAATAAAAAAATGTTGGATTCTAGATAAAAAACAAAATAATAAAATTTTTTTATAGAGATCTTTATCATTTAAACTGTGCTATAAAATATAACTCCAATTGAATTTTAATTTTTTGTATATTTGGCGTGTTATGTTTTGCTGGCTGTTGTTAACGCTGCCCAGATATGGTTGGTTTTGCTCACTTGAAAACTTTTCTCTATTAAGCGCCGCGTAATCAATTAATTACTGCGAAAATTTCAGAAAAATCGGTTCAGTAGTTTATATGTCTATGGTAAAAAAACAATCACACAAACAAACGCATTTTCATTTTTATCTATACAGATTTATTATAGTTGATTCAATATTACTAAATATTAGGCTTCATATTTAAAACTAATAAAAATGTTTAAATAACATTTTAAATATTTTATGAATTTTAATTAGTTTTGTAGTTTTACTAGTTAAATTAAAATACATTGACTGTTGAACAGAGAAAAATATAAATAATTCAATTGAATTGATAATTAAACTTTCCTCTTAAAAACATAAAACAGAAAAACTTGTAAATTTGAATTAAAAAAAAATCAATTTTTAATGCACGAGTAAACAATGGAAAATTGCGCTCATAAGAACTACATAATAATCCAGCGAAAGCTTCTATTTTATAGCAAAAAGCATTACCTAGTAATAGAATAGTAATTACGGAAATAACGAAATTTACATATATACGGGTTTGCTTGTAGACCCCGCAAATGGATTTTGGATTTTACAAAAAAAGCTTGCTAAATGTATTACATGGTAATGGGAGGTGTTTTCTTTTAGCATTATTATGGAAATAATTTCTTTGTTTAAATGCAGTCTGAGGATAACTTGACAAAAGCATGAATTATTAAGAGAATCTGAGTTGGACATTTCTTCCTTAATAAAATAAAATTGGGTTTTTTGATTTAAATCTTGTTAAATATTTTACTTAGTAATAGTTGGGCCAAAGCTCATTTCCATAAAACTAATAACTGTTTAGAGCAGTTTATTTATAATAAACAAAAAGCTTTGATTTTTTAGCAAAAACTGTTTACGTTTGACATTTTTAAGTAAATAATTATTATCTCCTTATGAGTTCAGTATATAACACATCAAAAGCTTTTGAAATGCGTTACATAGTAATTGATAGTGTGCTTACTCTCTCCATAATTGTAGAAATACTTTTTCCATATGCACTCGGTAAAACTAAAGGCTTTAATTTTAAGGAAAAAGCTTACTCAATGCATTAGACAGTAAGTGTTATCTTAATCAAACTTATTATCTTTCTCTTATAACATTATGATGTGCAGATAAACAAATAGAAATCGGGAATTTTTCCTTCTTTTTATAAATTATTTTATTTATTATATATGCAACTATACAAATGTTACCATAATTCAAAAATGTACACTTTTTCGCCTGGGTTCTATATTCCACTACAAAATGAAAGTAAAAAACTTTTTAATTCCACATATACAATTTCACTGCGTGTTAGAAAATTAATAAAACGTTATATTCATGATGATTTCATTTTCATTTTGTTTTAAAAAATCTTTTTAAAGAAACTAACATTTCTTTTTTTTTGCTCTAAAAATGTGTCTTCAAAACTATTGGCATCTAAGTTTTCCAATTCAATTTGTAGAAACGCCGAATGATGGTACACCTTTTAAACCCTCTATAAAGGCCGCAAAGCTTTGCAACTGGCTAATCTTTAGATGAAATGTACAGTTTATTGTTAGGACTACCACCAGATGCTGACGTATCCGCTCTGTTCTCGGACAATTTTTTGCGAATGCAGGCTTTTCAATCAGCCCAAACCTTTCTTCAAGCAGAAGGATTTTTTTTTAAGGGACCTATGGAAGTTAGTTCTCTTGCTACGACCTTTCATAGCTGATCACGCACCACCCTATCACCCTTATAAAATACTTTAGCTAATCCAAGGTTTTTTTCATGAACATTAGCAACGCCTTTTCTTGTTTCGAATTTTTGTGCTTTTCCGTTAAAAACAGAAATAAACTCACCATAAAGAAATTCACGTATAAAAGATTGTTAATTTACTCACATTTACTCACAAATATATAAAAAACCCAAAAAAAAAATAATATATTACCAAAAAGTATTTTCTTTCACGCGGCTGTTTGTTTATGACTTGGAATTACTTTTTTGTAGTGAAAATGATTTGTAGAATACAAAAAATCCTCTTGAAACAAGAGGAAATTATATTTTACTTTTTTTTCACTTTAACGATTTTAAGAACACAAACAGAGTGGATTATTAACTTTCATTTCATTTGACGAATGTAGAACACAGGCGTTTGTTGTACACTTTATATTAAAAATTAAAAAAAAAAATTTACAGAAAAAAGTTTTTTATCAATTAAAAAACTGGTTTAAAAAGTATTTAAATTTAATAAATGCGATAATCGAATCAATTATTTTTTTTAGTTGAAAGAAAATTAAAAATTTAATATTAATTTAATTAACATTTTAGCTGTTTTGAAATAAATTTTCAATTAAAATTTTAATTAAATAACAAACAATTTTAATTGACTTTTTTCGTTTTAAATAAAATAATTTTAACATGTAGAATTGTAAGAATTGTTGTTGGGAATTGTCAATATTTATTTAAATAAATTAACACATTGTTTGAAATGGCAAAGTTTTTTGATCACTTTTTTAATTAAAATGAAAAATATCATTAATTGAAATTATTTTTTCAAAATTTTTAATAATCAATATAATCATTTTCGTTAGGGGTGCAAAAGCAACAACTTGTTTGGTTGATATTTTGAATTTGGAATAAATTTGGTGATTGGAGAAATTTAATAATTTGTTAACTCTGAAACCAACAAAATTGTATACTTTTCTTGTTGTAGTATTGTTGTTGTTTCTACAACAACCAAGTTAAGCTTCTTTATCTACTTTTTTAATGTTGTTGTTTCTATGTACAACAAACGTCGTCACGTATAAAACTGTGCACTCGAATTTTCATCCATTTTTAATGGTATACTCCTAACAACTAGTAATAAACTAGTCCAAAACCTTACTAGTAACGTATTTAGCTGCAGGTTAATTACTCAATAACTCCTTTGAGGTACGTTTGCTTTTTTTTTATTTAAACATAAATTTTTTGCTGGGTTCTCTCAAAAAAAAAATAATAATTATGTAAACGGAAAGACTGAAATGCATATGCACGAGAATTTTACATTTATGCATGACCAGTTAAATAACACAAAAACTTAAATGAAATATTGCAAATGGACCTGGACACCCACCTGTAAAATAACATGACATAATATGTATTTACACATTACATGCGAGATACAGCTGTGTGAAATACTCTTTTATGTTTAAACACGTGAATGTCTACGTTAAGCTGGTGAAATGCGGGAAAATGAAAAATTTCATCTGAAAGATTAAATTGCCCACGAAATTGCCACAGAACACACTTTTGCAGATATCAACAAATGCAACACTTACACATACTTATATGGTCTGTATTAAAAAGTGTGCGTGTGTGTGTGTGCTAAGTGGACTTACCTTGTAAAGCTTAAATATGTATGCAAAGTCACAACTTTGCATTTCCGGTTAATATTACACGAACAATTACAATAAAACTGCAATCAATAAAGAGGAGTGTGCTTGAACTACGTACACTTAAAGTAATCAATGTTACAAAAGTCTAGTACAAAATACCACCAAATAAAATTTACTCTAGCCTTTTCAAATCATACAAGTCTAAAGGGCCCAGTACACTTCACAAGCAGTTTGACAAAAACGAGATGTTTGTTTCTTTTTCCATATGGATGTTATGCCGTTTGTGTGGTTTATTTGTCCTCTAAAGCTTCATAGCCACACATCAAACTGGGTCATCAAACTCATATTTTTGTGAATGTGTTAGTAATAAGTAAAACTCACCGGTATGGCTTGATGTGAGTTTGACGAAAATCAAAATAAATTTTCCCAAAAATGTTAAGCCAGTTTAATATGTTTGCTTTAAATTACATTTGAAAAAATAAATTTATAGCAAGAAAGAAAATTTTATTTGAGAAATGAGTCTGAGTTTACACTATGGAAGTTTTTTCAGAAAGTCCGAGTTTATTTGTGAGAGGGAAGAGAAAAACAGCCAGTTCTCTTCCCCTCTCACCATTAAACTGAGACTTTCTGAAAGAAACCTTTCACAGTGTGAATCCAGACTAAATAAAAATTTTTCTTGAAGTTTGATGACATAAATTTAATGTTTGGATGTGCTCAGAAAATCAAAATATTATCAACACATACACAAATTTGATAAAGTAGTTTCCCAACAACCACGAACTCAAACCTTGAATATGAAATGACTTTTTCATTTGATATCAAACATAATTCTCAAACCTTTTTCAATTATATCCCAGCAATCACGAAGTCAAACTTTTGATATGAAATGACTTTCATATCAAACACAATTCGCAAACCTTTTTCAATTGTTTAATGTTAACATTAGAATTCAAATTGATATCGATTTGATTTGAAATTGATATCGATTTGTCACAATTTTCTGCTTATTGTCAGCAGAAAATAGTCCTCCAAAACCGGGAACACCCCATACAAAAATCAGGCATCCCATCAGCAGGTTTGATCGCTTGTACGATCGCCGTGCTACGCCATGACAAGCCTAAAAATAAAATAAAAGTATTTCGTCTTTCCAAGAACTTGAGGACGGAAAGAACACTATTTCATCTTTTAGCTATGATGCCGAATGTTTAGCGGACAATTAATAGAAATAAAAAAAAGCACGATCAAATTCCAAATTCATTACATTTTACGATCACCTATTTACAGAACGATTTAAGTAAAAGTTTTAAATTTTTAAACAAATAGTTTCCTGGTCAATACAAAACATTTGCGAAAAAGCGAGCTGAATTGGAAATAGTGAGCTTGTAATCTCTCATACAAGGGCAATAGAAATGTATATATAAAATAAAGTTTGAAATTTGGTACATATCGCTTTTTTATTCATACACGAGTTTTTTTTTTTAAATAATTTACTAATTGTATTTTTTTGGGGTAGCGAAGCGCACCAGGTTAAGCTGGTAAAGTATAAAAGTTTTTTTCGGTGTACTTGTTTCGTGTAAGAGATTAGTTTTTGACTGAGTACGTGTAGAAAAAAGCTTGTACGTGCGATTATGGTTTTAAGTATTAAAACCTTTGGGAATAAAAGACACTCTGGCAAATAAAGTGTTGTAAAAGTAATGTTACCATTGTATCGGGTGAGTGATTATGAGGTGCTTTTATCCTCCTTTTATTCCTTCTCAATATACTTATATAAAATACTGGTAAATCGTCTGATATTTTTTCTTATTAAGTCCAAAATCTGTATGGATTAGACAACTACAATGGGATAACAATATCAAAGACATTCATTCTTCCATTAAAGCCGCTTTCAAAATTTAACGTCAAACCAGCCCATGTTAGGCCCAGCACCGATATTTAAATGTGACATGTGTAAACATTTTAAGAAATTGCCATAAAACTGTACTCGTTTTGCTTTATAAAAAGTACCTCTTAATAAATCTTCTGTTAGTTGGTAATCTGTTGGTCATTGGAGGTAAGGGAATAATTTTGAAACTCAACTAATGAAATGGAATTGAAATCAACACGTATTTCAGAAGTTAAATATTTTCAAAACATCTCTAATAAATGAAGGAAAATGATTTTCTTATATTAAACATTTTTAAATGCTTTTATTTACGAGGATTTTAAAACCCCACGTGAATAGAAGGCATAAACATTTTCAAATAAAAATCGTACAAATGATGGGCTCTATTAAATACTATTGATCCGAAGAAAACGTACTAACCCAATAAAAAATGGAGCTTCCAACAAAGCAGGATTGTAAGGGAGAAACGTAGACGTTTCGCTTACCATACCGCTTATGGAAGACATGAATTTTATATGGAGAGTTACCACTTTGAAACAATACATTTTTGACACAGAAAGCGCTTTATTCAGCGCATATAAAAATTGGTGACTGTAACGATCCGTTTGCACACAGAATTTTTTGTAACTGTTATTCTTTTATATGCTCCCTTACAGTCCTGCTTTGTTGTAAGGGAATGTCGTGGCTCTTCAAATTTTATATATTTATTAAGATGTCGTTCACTTACCAAACTGCATCTCTGTATGTCTTATTGCGAAGCTCATAATTGTGTGCTTACTTTTTAAAATGTATCATTTCTGCTTCGCAAAATAGGCAAATTTTTAATTGGGAAGTATTATAGACACTAAAACAATTTGCAAATAAAACAACCTATGTCATCAAAGTTGGTTTCCTTAAAAAAAAAAAATTATTAACTCTTCCTTAACGTTATAAATTCTACTAAAAGAAAAAGTTTTTTAGGTAATTAAAATTTTTTATATCTAAAAAGAAACAAAAATCTATATTTTTAAATGTATACAGCAATAACAACACATGTGCTTTTAAGATTTTTTTTTTTTGGAAAATAATTCTTTCAAAATAAAAAAAAAAAATTTTGGTAGAAACTTGTAATCCGATTATGGCCCATAGACAAGGTTACTGAAAAAACAATTTTTTTGTGAATATTTTGGTTGTTAAATACAAAATAAAGCAAAAATTATTTTAAAATAATTGGTCTGTGGCTTGTTGAACTGCTCAAGGTTTAAATGAAATTTAATTACTATTTTTAAATCAGGTTTAAATGAAATTAAATTTTCATTAAATTTTTATTTTGCGCCACTGGCAAAGTTGACAGTCTATAGTCAAACATCAATCTTTTAACCAAAATGGTAGTGTTGCCAATTTAGCCATTTAGTGGCTAGATTTACCCATTTTTCACCTTGTTTGGCCATTATAAAATAAGTTTAGCATTTAGCCAATTTTTTGACATTTTCCAACTTTTTTAGCCATAAAATTTGTTTTCCCCTTTTTTTTTTGAAAATAATAATTTTTATTTTCTTATAAAACTTTATAAAATTGCTAAAAGTAAAATGAAATTTTTTAACAGTTAAAACACATTTAATTTAAATCGCACGATCAGTTTTCAAAAAACAAAAAGCAACATTTCTTAGCGGCAAAAATGCAACTGTGTATTGTGTGCAGGTGGCAACAAGAAATGTTTAGAAATTTAGGAATTTACTTTAAAGTTACTCTCACTCCCATGGTCTAATGCTGAAGTAGAGAGGGTTCTTAGCCAAGCTAAGATCGCTAAAATTAATTTGAGAAATAGGTTACATTAAGCAACCGTTAATGCGATTTTATTAATTAGTGAAATATTTTTACCATAACAATAAAATATTTTTGGTCTTTTTTTTTTTTTTTTTTTTTTTAGGTTTGGACTCAAAAGGTTTACCTTCAAAATATTTAAAACTAATAGGAACAAGTGATTCCTATGAGATAAACAATAACGACATCGAATGTATAGACGATTTAATTTTTTAAATGTTAAAAAATATTTCAATTTCGTTTATTTTTATGTTGCAAATTGATCTCGTTCTTTTGTTTCGTTATTGAATTTTAATGTGTTTCAATTAAAAAAATATTTTGTTGCCATTTTTAGGCAATTCTTAGCCATTGTTTTCCGTAAATTTAGCCATTTTTGGTCACCAAGTTTTGGCAACACTGGTGGTGGACCGAATTTTGGTGTAATTGATTACTTATTTTCAATTTATTTACATGTTTATTCCTCACTTCTGTTTTTTGGTTGAAAAAAGCAAGAATTCTTCTGGTATAAAAAGTACATTTCTTGCATTTTTAAGTTTTCTTTTTAGTCTTTAATTTTTTCGTTGACCTTTTTTTGCAGAACTTGAAGGACAAACCTAAACATAGAGTTTGTGCCATAGCTATTTTTATAACAATTGAGTATATATAGACCACAAGCCGCAGCAGTGGCGGAAAGGGTAAAACGGCAAAAAAACTTAAAATAAAAATCTGATTATTCTCGAAACATGTAAATTCGATTTGAGTTCGAGCCCTTTAGTGCGATTCACTTACTTTTTTTTTGTAAAAATCGTATCGCTAACGATATTCGCTGTCGATTAAAGTGAGATGTTAATTTAAGCAGTTTATTTTTCGTTATTTTTGCGACAATAATTTACGTTGTGTTTATTAATGTATATTATGTTTAATGTGGCTGAGGCCCGACTTCTTACATACATACTACATACATACACACATACATACATACATATGTATATGTATGTATGAACAAAAACAAAAATCTAAGTTTGCAAATTATAAACAAAAACAAAATTCTTAATTAAAAATTCACAAAAAAAAATATAAAAATAGTAAATTAAGCACAATTTCATTTGGTTTTTTTTATTCTCTTTTGTGCTTTTCGTTTATTTTAACATTTTGTAGGCAGAGATGTTACAAAAACTACAGCTGCTTACAATCGTCAAAAATTAATTACAGAATCAAACTATCGTTACTGCAAGCGAAATATGTCGACAAAAATTACGATTGTCGGTTCGTTAAAAGTTAGTGAATCGCAGCACTGGTTCAGTCCAGAAAGAAAAATTATCAATAAATTTTAGTTCATTTTATCTAGTAAAATTCTTTTCTTCATTAAAATAATTTAATAAAATTGAAATTTATTGAACCTTAGCCTGATTTAGAAATTAAAAAATTTTTAATCCAAATTTAGATATTTTTAATGAGGCTAAAGTTCGTACTTTTTGTCAAAAAAACAGAAGTTAGGAAGAACATGTAAATCAATTAAAATATATAATCGTTCATTCAAAAGCAAATTTCGATCTACCAAAGTGAAATACCATTTGGTTTAAGGATTGATGTTTGGCTATTGACGTCATCCGGCTTCAATAGCCGAGTGAGTAAAACGGCAAACCCCACTGACGAGATTGTGTGGTTACAATCGAAACTAGTATGGGCAACCTGTCCGTGAAAGCGCAGTCAAGAATGAAAAATTATCAATAAACTTTTAATTAATTTCATGTTGTAAAAATTCCTGCCTTCATAAAAATAATTTAATGAAAATTAAATTCAATGAACTTAAGCCTAATTAAAAATATCTAAATTTGGATTAAAAACCATTAACAATTCAATAATATAACCACAATACTAAAATTAAAAAATTTTAAAATATAAAAAGAAATTTTAGTAATATTTTTCTTGTGATTTTTAACGTCTAAAATAAGAATGTAAAAATATCTTTGAAGGAAAAATTTTGTATATAAGAAGATAAAATTTTAACTTGCTATGCTAAGAATAAAATTAAGTACAATCCTATTGAATATATTTTAAAGTGCTTCTAAACTCTTTACATTTATCTAAAAGTGTTGCCTGTCAAGCTTAGCAACAAATATGTAAATACAAAAACAAAAAAGCACTTGAGGTTTTGTAAAATAAAAAATTAATCTTAAAATTAAAATCACCGCGACATCTAATGCAGATGTGTCTCTAAAATGTTCATTTAAAACCCCCATCATCACTTGCGAAAATGTCAAAAACCCCATTAAATACTCAGGCCAAAAGCAAACAAATAAATAAACTCATTCGCTTACAAAAAACACTGATTACTTAAGAAAAACCTTTTAAAAATTAACAACAAAAAATGTCTTTTTTTAAACAAATGAAGCCAGCTACACACACATACAAGAACACACGCATAAACCCCAAACGAAATAACACGAAGTTTTGTGTACACTTAAACGAAAATCGTAAATGTATATTTGTTATTTACCGAGGCAAATTGTACGAAAAGAAGGATTGAGAAAGAGCTTTTCGTATAAAAGTTGTTTGCATATTCTCAAAACACTCATAAGGATTAGCAAGTGGGTGCGTGTGTGTGTGTGTGTGTGTGTGTGTGTGTATATGAATTTGTACTCCATATACGAGCGAAAGTTTATGTAATAAAATAACATGGTTTTCTTAACACTTGATACTTTAGTATGGCTGCCTTTCCCTCACTCTCTCATTTTGCTATGAGATTCGTAAAGAAGTAACTCTTTGTTTAGGTAGATTAAGACGGTAATACTAATTTTGGATGTGTGAACATTAAACGGGATTTAATACTTTGTTTTTGGCAAATAAAGGGCTTTACATAAATTTAAATTTAAATTAAACAAATTATGTGTGAAAGATAATCGAAATTTGTTATTTGTTCGAAAGGTTAATCTATGCCGTTATGTATGGAATATAAAAACTCGTAACATCGTAAAAATATCCGCCATGGCATCCAAAATGTTTAATATTCTATGACTCTGACGCATAAATTAGGCTGAGTTTGACCGATGGCAGGGGTAATGTTGGCTTTGAGGACCGCTGTAGCTTGTGGCCTATTCGCATAGGCCTGTGACTTAAGAAACCCCCTCAAGAATAAGTCTAACGAAGTCAAATCGCATGAATTTGGTGGCCAGTTAATATTATCTCCATATGAGACGACTGTGTCCTCAAATCGCTCGTACAGGATTTCCAATGTGGCATGAGCTGTGTGGCAGGTACACGCAGAAAAAAAATATGTTTAAAAATGGTCACCTCCAACAAAACTATTTTAAAAGAAAAATTTTAAACATAATATGTTTAATTTAACCATACTATTGTTACCGACAACCATATTTTTGTTAAATTGGTCCTCCATCAAGAAGCCACAACCATATTATGGTTGTCTTTAAACGTGTTTTGGTTAAATATGACAATAATTTGTTTTTAAATTAACAATAGTATTTTCCTCTTTTCCAAGAGCAACATGCTATGGTTGAAAACCAACCATGCTCTTATAAGTGTTAAACATGTTTTAGCTATTATTAACCAAAACGTGTTTGGAGGCAATCATAATATGGTTGAGCCTTCTTGATGGAGGACCCATTTAACCATAATATGGTTGTCGATGACAATAATATGGTTAAATTAAACATAATATGTTTAAAATTTTTCTTTTAAAATAGTTTTGTTGGAGGTGAAGATTTTTAAACATATTTTTTCTTTGGGTGTAGTACCGCCCTTTTGAAACCAAATTTTAGTGGTGTCCACATCATACAATTTAGGTCAAAAGACGTAGGTAATCATCGACCTATAGCTCTGTCCGTTGAATGATGGCCTGGCCAACATCATTAAAAAAAACAGTGGCTTTTTCGGGATGCATTGGACGCTATTGGATTCAATGTGGATTGGTATCGTCCCAACTCCATAATTTTATTGGCTGACATACCCATTCATCTAGAAAATGGGTCTCATCGCTGAAGATGATTTTTCCATAAAAAAAAAAGAACTGTTTACATTTTTTTAAAGTTGTCGTTTGGACTTCTTTTGTATATCTGTCATGATTATTTGGCAAAAGGGGATAAATAAATGACAGCCAATTCGACAGATTTAAGTGTAACAATATGGCCGTTATTATCTGAAAAAGTATGGAAGTCGCTATTGAAAGGCTCTTTATAAATTTGTTTATACCCAGACCACAATAGTGGAAAGGATACAATGCGTTTGTGCTGATGTTTGTAATATAATTTACCCACCTTTTAATAAACCGATCGACTTCGAATCACTTTTTAAATCGATCTAGCGATGTCCTGCCAGTGGGGCTGGCTGTCCATATAAACCTTGTGCGCAATTTTGCATTTGATGAAATTTGGTAAATTGGCCATTTGAAAATGGTGAAAGTCAGTCCGAAGTTTTGCATAGCCCCATACAAGAGTCTTTGTGTCCATAAACCATCTTATTATGTAAGTATTTATACTTTATTTGGCCCAAACTTATTTTATGGGGATCTTAGTCATCCTTCTAAACTTTTTGGAATCGGTCCGTATTTAACCATAGCTACCACCCAAATACTTCTTCCGAAAATAGATTTTAATGCCAAAACTTTCTGACAAATGTTGGTATTGGCATAAAAATTGCCGACATTAGCTTTAACGATGTCATGAAAAAATATTGTGCTGGTAGGTCCAAAATAACCCATAGGTCCCGTAAAAACTACCTTCCTTAAAACACTTAAAGGCTAACAAATCTCATGTAGATGAAGATATCTAAATAATATTCGGCACAAGGAACTTTTATATGAATCTTAGCGCCATAACATAATTTTTTTCTAGAGGGTCCATGACTGCACATGGGTCCCAAATAGGATACACTCTCTCATATTATTTTTTAAATACTGTGGTGGAGTGCATCAAATGATCGGGCTCAACCGATTATACTTTCTTACCTGTTTTTACTTCTTTAACGGCCAATTTCACCAACTTCAGTTATAATTAACTATTTCTGTAACTGTCAGTTAACAATCGTTTAATTCATAAGCTCCGTCGTATGGCTTATCGTTTTAACAAAATACGATTTTTGTTTATGTGAACAGACAAATTTGTTATATCGTTACTTTACGGTATTGTCAGAAATGGAATATGTCACTTTGAGTAAACTATTTAGAAAGATGAACAAATTTCTTGTTATTCAATATCACAAAATTTGGAAAATTAAAACTAGAAAAGGAAATTAATAAATGTTAGTAAAAATTTTTTACTTCACTCTTGTTTTTTATTTATTTCTTCTTCTTTAATATTTTCCATTCACATTATTCGATACCATGAAATTAAGCCAGGTAAGGGAGTTTAAATATGAGGGGAAATGTTTATAAATAGTAACTGATAAAAAATTTTAATTAAACATGTTAAATAATAAGTTTAAATGCATTAAACATATATTAATCATTAAGCAGAAAAAAAATGTGTGGTGTTTGCAATCACATTCTAAAAAGATTTTTACAAATCTACCAAACAAATCGAACATTTCCAGGCTTGGTATAAATACACCATTTTTCAGAACATATAAAAATCAATCGTATAATTATACCACATTTTTGTGTGTTATAATAACAATAAAAATACAATATTGTAAAATTATACGATTATACAACATATACGAAGATAATGCGAGCTTGTGAATTGTACAAATATGTTTATTGCCATTTATGGTAATAGTTCACTTTCACTTTCTTTGTCAATATCCTGGGATCCGGGGCATAAGGGAAAAACACCTCGGAGTACCGGTGTATAACTGGTTGGAGGATCTATCTACGATAGAACCTAGATCGCTTCTTCTCTTCATTAGGAAGACGAATTTGTTGAACTCTGCAGTGAAGCCATCAGAATAACTGCTCTATAGAATGGGCATTGCCGCTGCGTATCACTAATGGACCACTGAAGGACCCAAGTCTGTTGTCTCTTAATTGCTGTCCATGAAACATAACCTAGCCTTAGTTAATTATATCTAATCTTGGTAAAATTGGCCGTTAACCACATAATAATTTCGGTATATTTTCCAGAATGAAATCTAAAGCAAAAGCTTTAAAAATAATTTTGTGTAAATAATAATATTGCTAATATTGTTAATATTGTACATTGTTAATCTTTACCACTAATTAAAATTTTGTGTAAACAGTTAAAAGAATTTAAAATTGTAAATAATATTAACCCCAATTTTATTTTTCAGTCAATTCTTCAAACTAATAATAAACTTCAAAATTCCAAAACAAAGATTAAAAGTTTTTCATTCAAAGTGTTTGTTGTAATAAGTAATAAATTAAAAGCAGCTTACACTATCCCATTAAATAGAAATTTGGTTGTTTGTCTTTATGTTTTTGGGTTAAATAGTTGTTGGGGTAGTTTGTTGTTTAGTTAAATGGTTTTTTTAATAAACTTAGAAAATGCATGCAAATTTTCAGACACAATGTGGAGAAAGCTTATAAACAGTTATAAAAATTACGTTGAAAAACAAAACGTAATAAATTTATTTAAAACAGTCTACACGCAAAGAAAAAACATGGTTGTGGTAAACATATTCTAAGAGCAACATATTACGATAAGATTCATGATTTTAGTCAACATATTACGATTATTATTGAATCATGTTATGGCCAAATATATTCGTAATATTTCATCATAATATTTTTCCCTTAACCCTAATATGTTTTTATTACATCATATTATAATTTAATGTAATCATATTATTAGCATGTTAATAATTATAAGTTAAGAAGTAATCATATTATTATCATGTTAATCATAATAAAATCTAGATTAAATCTAAAACCGAAAAATATTTTTAATATATATTTATGCTGATTTACTTACTGGCAGGCAACCTTAACGTAAAACTGTTACAGATTTTTCACATCATAATATGATGCAACTTTAAACATAATATTTTTAACCTATTTTTGTCGTATGTCGCCATTATTTATAATTTATTTTATAGAATTTGCATTCTTTTTCTCTAATATAACACAAAACAATGGCCAATATTTTTGCACCATTTTCAAACAATATTAAAATGTTTTTAGCATTTTACAATTTCTATAAACTTGGTTTTTTTAATGGGTATTTTTTTAAATTGTTTAACCACTGAATAACAAATAATTCGATAGGCATATGTAAAACAAACGTCACTACTGATGCAAAATTATTTTACAAATGGCGATAACAAAATATTATAAGATATATAAAGATATTTTGTTTGCATCTTAAACATATTATGAGTACACGTATGGAAAGTTATCATGTTATGGCTATTAAATATCATTAAATGGTTGTGAGGAAAATAATATGTTTTTAAAGTTACCATTATTTAGTTGTTATTTTTCAGTGAACCATACTTAAATTTATAATTGCGATAAACATTGACATATTTACAATAACATTGACATTGTTACAATAAACATAAGGGGGATTCACAAGGTGTGCTATCAAGTCATATCGTCATAATGTCCTAAATAATATTTTACAATTGTTTAAAAAAAATAATTTTTTATGTTGTTTGAAACACAACAATATTTTTTTTTTAAACAATTGTAAAATATTATTTAGGACATTATGGCGATATGACTTGATAGCACACCTTGTGAATCCCCCCATAGTGTAGTTAACGTTACCATGCATAACCATAGTTTTTCTCTGCGTTTAGGAAGAACATATTTGGTAGATTTACATGGTCAAGTCATATTGTCGTGATATTCTAATATTTTACAATAGTTAAAAAAAATGTTGTTGTATTTCCAAGGAAAAAGTCGTAATTTATAAGATTTTTTATGCAGCGCACACTCAATTATTAAGGGTTGCTCATAGCAGTCATATTTATTCGTGTTATTATTTTAAGACATATGACTTTATGACTGACTACATTTGGAATCCCAAGACTATTTTAAAATAAAGTTTAAATGAATTTTTAAGAAAAATAGAAAAAAAATTTTAATGTATTTAAACAGGGATGATATGGTATGTCTATAGACCGATTATAACGAAATTTGGCAGTGTGATTTCTAGCCTTATGACACTAGGTCAGACCTAATTTTACTACAATAGCATGATCCGTTACGATTTTCGTCGTTCTAAAGTGTTTTCCAAAAGAAGGCTTTATATGGGGCCTTCTGGAGCGATTATCACGAATCTTATGTTAATCCGGACATTCTGCCTCCATCTATGTTAGTTTTTGTAAAAAAAAAATATAAACTTTGTAAGGAGGTTGTTCCACATTTGGATTCATAACTCTTTTTATACTGAAGGGACTATGTTGAATATTAATCCCAAACTGCTTAGGAGATCTCGAAAGAATATGAGGCAAATAATGCTCTTTTCTTTGGAGGCGTTCGAATATGAGCGCGATTTCAACATACGGCCATATCCCAGAATTTATATACAAACTTAATGCGGTCTTAGATAAATATTAAAAAAGTTTCACACGGAATGACAAACTTAGTATACCCTTTTCGCAACTAGTTGTGGAGGGTATAAAAAATTATTTTTGTTAAATACTTAAATAACAAAAAATATTTTTTATTATTATATAATGACTGTTCGATGACCAAGACTCTTCCTGCGTTTGGAAGCATCCAAATAAGAACGGTGTTATCAGTCATTACGGGTCACTGGTTGAGAGGGGCCTATGCGATGACGATGGGCCTAGGTTAAAATGACTACTGCGGCAGTTGTCATGATGATGTTGAGGAGGAGTAGGGACCGATGTTTCACTTTCTCTGTCAATGCCCCGGTCTCGGGATAAACTACCTTTACTTAAAATTTACTGCATCTTGAAAAGTACTTTTTAAGAATAATATTATTTTCTTTAAAAAAAGCAGTTTATTTAAAAAAGAGGTATTTTTTATACCCCTCACCGAAGGTAAAAGGGTATATGGGCGTTTTCAGCGAAAAGTGTACTTTTTGCAACGCAACGCCAGCAAGAAAATGAGATTGTATTTCCGGCCCATGTTGTTCAAATGTTATCCTCTTTGATACTTAATAGAGCTGGTCAATTATACTTTTAAATTTTTTTGTGTGTGTGTTTGTGTTGAAATGGGATTTCCCCAGATATGATGGAGACTTGGTTGTAATAGGTTTATATCGCATATATTCCCGATTTGTTTGCTATTGAAATTCAGCCAGATCGATCCACAAATGGCTGCGATATGAGCAAAACACCACAACTTATTTTAAAATCTCATTTTGTTGTGGTTTTTTTATACTTATCACCGAAAGTAACGAAAGTGACAAATCGGATTCTTTACAATTGTTTTTTTGATTTCTCTAATCTGGTGATATTTTTTAGTACACTTCAAAAGTTCCTTTCTGGTAAATTTCGACATTTTTTTGAATACTCCTTCAAAGGACTTTGTTAAGTTTTTTGTTCATAACTTTCTTAACAACGGCACAAATTAGCATAAAAGATTTATTTATATCTAAGCAACGGTATTTATACAACATTCTGTTCCTATCACACCATGGTGAAGGGTATATAAGAGTCGGCATAGCCGAATATAGCACTCTTACTATTTTTTTTTTAAGTTATATTTTTTATTTATTTTTCTTTAAAATCAAGTACTTTATCTACAATTTTATTATTCAAATTTTCTTAATACTTTAATCGTTGTATTTTAATTTGCCAAATTTTATGCAAATGAAAATATTTTTTAAAGCCCTAAATGCCTGCTAAACATTTTATTCTGTATAAAAGAAAAGAAAAGCAAATTTAACAAAATTATATTTGGCATTACATTTTACTACAAACTCATTTCCTTTGCTAAGTTTTTTTTAATAACTTTTCCTTAAAGGATATTTTTAATTTCCTTCATTTCAACGCCCCTTAGTTTTGTTGTTGTGGTTATTTTGAAGTTGTTTTAGGAACTCATGTTCACAAACGCACAAAGATTTAAGGAATGTAACGTAAATGAATTAAAATAAATTAGGATCTTTTATGATTTTAAAAGTTATATTATTTGAAGTAAAATGTTTAAGAGCTTCCAGAAAAATGAATAAATGAATCTTTGTGGCGTTTTTTAAAGAACTGCCTCTGACGTCAAGAAAATTTTAAGCTCCCCAAACTATGCTATAGATAATATTGTTTTTCATGATGTTCTCCATGTAAAGAGAGTGTGTTTTTGTTTCAAGTTAAATTTCATTTTAAGTGCTTTTTTTTAATATAACAGGATTTTAATTTTGATCCTTTTTCTTTTCCTCTTTTTTCGTCTTCACTGGGATCTGTTAAATCTGAAAAAAGTAATTTATTATTTAGTTTTATTCATTGAGTTTGTGTGGTGAGGAAGGGGTTTTTGACATGTTCTGGTATTAAGTTTTCATCGGTATGTTGGATGTATGTTTTTTGTGTTGCGGGTTTTTATTTCCCTTATGAACCACACATTTTACACTTTCATTAATTTAGTGTTAAACATTCTATAAGATTATTGACGTTTTATTTTTTTTTTTTGTTTTTGCTACAGTGTTGGCTGGTGTTTGCCGTTTCTCTTTGTCTTTCCTTCTTGTCTTTTATTTTATTTCTCTCTTGACTGCTTTAATGAAGTGCTGTTAGCTGTGGTATTACGTTGGGCTTAACATTCAGGTCATTAGAGAGTTATTTTTTGTGTCTTTTTTCATTTAGAGGAAACAAAAGATTTTATTTTAATAAAAAAACAAATAACTAAAATGAATTTTATAGGTTTTTAATGTCCTTGATTGAACAAATGAATATAAATGAAAAACAATATCCGGATTTTAGTATATATTGTAGAAATTATGTTAAGAACCCAAAAGTATGCTAAAAAAAGTCAGGGATTTTATGGAAAATTTATGAACATATAACTGTAATTCTAATCATGTGTGTGTTAAAAAGTTTTTACATAATTATTTTGTTTTTTTTAAATAAAAATGTAAATGTATTCAGGTTTAATTTAGTGGAAAGAAATTTTTGAGAAAAATCTGGTATTTTTGTAAAGTAATGTTTGTAGTTGTCTGTACAGAAATCATTGGAATAATCATAAAACTTCATTCCTAAAACTTTATTCCTAGCAAACACTTCAATTTGAAATTTAAACGTATTTAAAGTCAATCTTATTTTTTTCTTTCAAATATAAAACAATCAAAAATGTCTTAAAACAATATAAGAAAACAAATTTCAAAAAAAAAAAACTGTGTAAAAAACCTAAAATTGGAAAATTAACAGGCCCTGGAAGAATATTTTCTAGTGTCAACTAGAACTTGTATTTTCTTAAGACTTTGATGTATGTTCTTAATTTTCAAATCCTTAAAAGGAAAAGGAAAAAATCTTGCATGAGTTTATTAAAATTTTAAACTTAAAGTTGAATTTTTTACATTTATATTAAATCATATAATAATTTATTTTCTTTTTTTACTTTCAGGTACGTAAATTCAAAATAAATTGTATTACTTGAAAGCAATAAGTAAGTAAATTTTTTTCCTATTTTACTAAAGTGAACAAAATTTTATCTATCAAAATTTATATGTGCATGTAATTCCCTTTGCTTGGAGAAAACTAAATTTGAAAATGTATTGCCTACTTTTAGGCTATTCGTGTGACAATAAAATTTTGGGTTTTAAAATTATATACTTTCACTTATTTATCTAACAAATATGTAAAGAATTTAATAAATAAAATTTAAAAAACTTAATGGCTTATTTAGTCCTTTTTACTCCTAAAAGGAGCATTGAGTTACAACAAAGTTATTCAATTCAGATCTATTTAAGGTTAAATACTTTATTTCGATACAGCTTCGACCCATAATTTCTACTACCGCCTCCAGCTGCTTACAGGCATGCCTCTTCTGCGGCTCCTTTACGGGTTCCATTACAGTTCCTGTCTGGCAATATCGTCTCTTTGCTTTCTTAAGGTATGGCCTATCCATTTCCATTTACGCTCTCTTATTCCTTGGCTTATTGGTTTCTGTTTAATTGCACTACATAACGATTCAGTTGATATAACATTTGGCCAAAATATCCTCATGATTCTTCGCAGACACCTGTGTTATGAATACCTTCAGTGAATACCTTTAGCTCAGTCAAGCGTACGTTTCATGTTTAACAGCCGTATAGAATGACGGATTTATATTCGAGTTAAAAGCCTCAAGTTTCGTCTGTTTTGAGATAAACTGAGAGCGCTACATTATCTAATGCACCACGTTCTTTCCTGATTCGGTGTAGTATATCCTCTTTTTTTCTACCATTGTCGTTTATGATGCTGCCAAGATACATGAACGAACTAATGACCTCAAATACTTTTCTATTGTTATCAAGGTTTGGGAAAGACGGAGTGTTGATGGAGATCAGCTTTGTTTTGCGGACACTTATTTTTAATCCAGCTCAAGCTACAAATTCATAGATACCATGTATATTTCCAGTCATATGTGCATGTTTGTGAGTTAGCAGCCAAATGTCATCAGCCCTAGTAGAGGCTTCCTTGCAACCCTTAATGTATTCCGCAGGAATTTCTGATTGAGTTGTTCATTATTTCGTCCAAAACCAGATTGAAATTCAGAGGGAAAGTGCACGCCCTTGCCTTACTTCGGCAGTAACACTAATTTATTCTCTCATTTGAGCTTCGTGCACACAACATTGCGTCCTGGTTTATGGTCTCAATGCTCTTTCGAAATCAAGAAATCCTAAATAAAGTGGCGTCCTCTATTCAACCGACTGTTCAACTATTACCCGCAAGCTATGCACATGATCAATGCATAATCTGTGGGGTCGGAAACCCGCTTTTGTTCCCTTCTTAGTACAAATTTTAATTTTTCGCCAATATGCGGTATTTTTTTTATAACACTCAATATAGATATGTTCCTAAAGTTTCTGCTGTCCGAAAAGTTGCCTTTTTACGAAGTTTGATTATTGTGCCTTCTTTGAAAATACTGGTAGAGACCCACTTGTCCAATAACGGTCTCTAAGCCGGAAGTACAACGACTTTTTATGCACACCATAACACTTCCCAGCACGTCTGATAAAACTAATGAATCTTTTTTCATCTACGATGAGTGTTTTTAATATTTAGACATTTTACTTTTATATATCTAAACGAAGTCATTGTATCGTTCTACCCCCTTTAATTAATCAATCGTATAGTCAAATTGAATACTGACGGCCCTAAGTAATAAAATAGGTTAGGTAGATATGGCAGTCAGTAATCATCATCACACTAAGACTCAACGATTCATTGTGATTACATGGTGAACCACGAAATAGAACCCCCATAGTAGAACCAATCCGAACTTCTAATGAAGTTTAAAATGAGCACCAGTACAACGTCAGTGATATCATACAATCCGCCAAAGGTGGCGGATCCCATTTCGGTTAGACTTCTCCTCGTCCGTGTAGGACAGTAACAGAGAAGGTGCTCTACGTCCTCCTTCTCATTGCCGTCATTGAAGATGCGAAAGTAATCATAGTGTCCGGCTCCCAGGGGCTGTACATGCCTACATATAAGACAGTGTCCCATGAAAACGGATATCAAAAGTGTTACGTCCCGTTTGGTCTTCGATAGTAGAGACATGGCTCGGCCGTCATCCATGTTGGACACAATTGCCTTGCAATCCCGCATCCACTGTTCGCGGTCCATCTGTCATTAGCATATCGATAATCGATCACCAAAGTTCGAGTTTGCAGGAAAGCAGAGGCATCCCAACGCCTTCCGATAACCTAGCTCTCATTCAACGCCTGAGATATCATAAAATCCGTCAAAGGTGGCGGAATCCGTTTCGGTCAGTCGTGTTCTCCCCCAGTGTAGGATAGTGACAGAGAAGGTGTTCTACGTCCTCCTCCTCATTGTCGTTATCTCAGCTGCGGAAGTTATCATAGTGTCTGGCCCGAGGCGCTGTGCATGCGTACATATAAGACAGTGTCCCGTGACTACAGATACCAAAAGTGAAACCTCCCGTTTGGTCATCGATAGTAGATACACGGTTCGCCTATCATCCACGCGATGCCAGAATTGCCTAGCGATCCTGCATCCACTGTCGTGATCGATCGTTAAAGTTCGAGTTTACAGGAGAGCAGAGACATTCTAGCGCCTTCCAAATCCATTGGAACCCGTAAGGTAATACCAACTCTAGCAGTCTCATGGCCCTTATATTCACCAAAATATCCATGTGCCCTGGGAAGGGACCCATATGATTCTGATGTCAAACTGCTCTGCCTCCTCGTTTAAAGATGAGCGGTAGTCATGGGCCAAAACGGCAGCATAATTTCAGTGTAAATATTCAGAGGTGTCGGCGTCGCAGCAGATAATCTAAGCCAGTCTACAAATTCCTTGATCGGCAGTATCTCTACCTAAAAAACGTCACAGTGATATAATGTGTAGTCAGTAAAATGAAGTTCCATGTTTCAAGTACTTAACAGGCTTTAATTTATATAAAATTAATTCCACACAAATATTCGTCTACTTTACCCATTCCAAGTTGCATATAAAAAAATCAATGACTTTATATGTAATAAAACAAGAGTCGAATTTTAACCTTTTCCAATAAAGGCCTTTTACACTATAGTACTAGTACTACGACATATAGAAAACTGGAATTTAATAGTGTGAAAACAGTTTGCTGTGACATGGCCAAAAATACGTAAGTAAATTTGAATGTTTATTAGTTTTTTAAAATTTTTCTAAACAATAAGATTTTTCCTCTTATAAAAATTATTTTTTTAATGGACCTTTTTCTGACTTTATATTCAATATTTCCTAAAGTTAATTTTAGACAGGCTTTTAAGGTTTCATATTATCAGATTTGTATTTTTATAACGCCACTAGAAGAAAATCAGTGATGGAAAATTGAAATGTGGTTTAACAAATTTTCACTATTATTAAAGAAAATGCAAATTAAAAATTTTTAAATAAATGCATATTTTGTTAATATGGTACACATATGCAAAAAGTATGAAAAATTACATTCGTATCAACTTTCCCACCCTTGATGGAAATAACAAAAACATTTGTTGAATAATTTGCCGTTATAATCAGAATAAAAATTATTAAATTTTATATTTCATGTTGTCAGTCTCTAACTTTGATTTATTTTTTAATAACTGTTAAAATCACGCTAAAAATTAATGCACAAAAATATTAATGTTTTTTTTTTATACTGAACACCTGTTTAGATTCTACCGAGTTTTCTTTTTATTTGAACTGGGACAGTTTAGGCGCAAAATGTACTGAAAAAGATGTTCCATTTGATTTTTTGACAATCAGATCAAATATCTTTGGAGCAAAAATCTTAATTCTTGTAGAATAGTGTAAAAAGGTCTTAATTAGTATCAGCAGATGTTAAACATATCTGGAAGATTTTACTATGGTTGTAAAATCATTAATGCGAAGACTGTTATCAGAACTACAGGGCATAAACTAAAAATAAATATAAAATACTTTAGCACAAAAAAGACATACTTCTTCTTATCAGGCAAATATTGGAAATATAAATCCGAAACCAAAGTCAATGTATAAAACAACATTTGCTGATGTATAAACATTTTATTTTATATTGTTGTAAATTATAAAATATACCAATTGCACCAGCGCACACACAAACACGCACACACAAGTGTTTTAAAATAAACTTAAACAAACAACACAAACATGCACACATATACAACTACAGAACTGGCATTTTCATGACATGTGCCAGGCAAAACTACAAAACAAGATGACAACTTTAACAAACAAAGGACATTGTCAACATCATCATCAACATGCAAGAGATAAAAAAAGAGAGAATAAAACACAAACGTGACAATTTAAAGATGAAAAATAAATGATTGTGTGAAGAGTTAACTCGCTGAATAATGGAAAATAAATAGAAAAAAGAAAACACGATCTCTAGAATTAAATTTCTGTTGAACATTTAAAACGTTTTTTAAGCATACAAAAACACTTGCAATATGTTTTCCGGAGAACTAACAAAAAAATGTATTTTAAACATACAAAATGCTCTACCCTTCTTTTTTAACTTTCATCAGCAAACAATTAAAACAGAGAAAAATGGTGGCAATTCAAGAGGAAAAAATGGTTGAATAAGCGCACAAAGCACTCAGGCTAATGAGAGAGAACAGGAAGGATGGCTGGCTGAGGTACTTTTGTTGCCTGTGTTTGGCATTAAAGATTTGTACTTGTTTTTTTTAACAGAAAGTACCTTTTTTAACAAAAATGTACTGCTATTAAAAAAAATACTTTTTTGTCTAAAAAGTAGTTTTTTTTGTTAAGAAAGTACTTTTTGCTGGTAATGTACATGTCGTCACAAATTCTATTTTTGTGCTAAAAGGATAGTTTATGTATGTAAGTTACTTTTTTGTAAAGGGTGATTTTTTAATCGTTTGGGTTTTGAATATTTAAAAAATACAGCAATCTTGCAAAAGTGAATTAAATATTTATTTGGAGCGATAAATGAATGCTGGTCATTTACATTTAAAAGATTATTTCATATAAATGCTGCCCGTAGCTACGCCGTAGGTGGTCCATCCGTAAGCTCACATACTTGCAGTGTGGCGTGCGGCACCGTCTTGTTGAAACTACATGTCAACCAAGTCCAATTCTTCCATTTTGGGCATAGAAAAGGTCGGTAATCAACGCATGGTATCTTGCTTCGTTGACTGTAACGTTGCTATTTTCATCGTTCTAGACGAAGTACAGTTCGGTCCAAAGATGCCGTCGTCCTACAAACTGCACCAAACCGTCCATCTTTTAGGGTGCATTGACAGCTCTTGAGCTGCCTCCGGCTGCTCTTCACACCAAATTCGGCAATTCTGTTTATTGACGTACCCATTAAGCCAGAAATGAGCTTTCGCTGAAGACAATTCTTCGCCAGAAAAACGCCTGTCTCACACAGTACGTATTTTAGTAAAAAAAATCCAATGATTTACAAGCGTTTTTAAGTCTATACATGGTGATATTAGTCATTTCATGGTGCAAGGCCAAACCTTATTGAGCGTTTTTGGCATTGTCACATGCCAGAATCTTTCTTTTACTCTGAAAAAATTTGTACCGAAAAACTTAATAGCAAAAAATCTTCTTTTACCTCTTGTTTAAAATTTAACTTTATGTTAAAAAAGTTTTTGCATTAAATTTTTATTAAAAATTTGATTTTCTTTTGAAAGAATTACTTGTTTTTTTTATAAAAAAGGTATTTTAGGTTGAAAATTAACTTTTGTGCAACAAAAGTGTACTTTCTGTTAAAAATGCACTTTTTGTTTAACAAAAAAAGATTAGCTAGAATGTTATTAAATACAAAAAATGTGCAATTACACACTTTTAAAAAAGGACATTATGTTAAACAAAAATACTATTCTGGCAGTGTCTTCTTGCACATTAAGTACTTTTTACTACAAAAGACATATTTTTTATGAAAATCTACTTTTTGTTTAAAAAGAAGCCATACTTTTTGTTACTAAATTGTGTGTCAAATTTAGTAACAATTGTTGATTGTTTTTACAGAAAAAAAAACAGTTTGTTACAAAAAGGTACTTTTAATTACAAAAAGTACTTTTCGGTAACAGGAACGCATAGAACTTTTTATTGTGGTTCTCCGCAAAGGTTTTGTGCACACATTTTTTTTTTGTGTGTGTGTTTAGTTTTAAAATCCATTTGTGCAGGCAGGCCTTTCCTGTAAAAATTTTATAAGTTCACATGTTTATAAAAATATATTTTTTTAACATTTTTAAACAAAAAAAAAAAAAAGTGGGTTAACCAAAAATTTAATAAAAAATTATATGAAAACTAAACGACAACGTTTAAAAAACACAGCCAATTTCAGTTTAATATTTTCGAATTCTAAAAAATAAGATAATTTTCAAGTAGGTGCTTTTTTCCCTTTCCCTCTCACCAATAAATACCCAGACTTACTTTTGGTTACAAAATGGAATTTTGGTTACAAATAATTACTTTCTGTATAAAAAATACTTAATGATTCTAAAGTTAGTTGTTGTAAAAAATGTATTTTTCTTAAAAATTAGTTCAAATTTTCTTTTAAATAAGGTACCATTTTAAAAAATTAGTACTTTTCGTCAACTACCACAATTCTCTTCAACACTTCACTCTCATTAGTTTTTATCTGGCATAATAAAAATCACTTTAATATCATGCAATATACTAAAAGTCATGACTTTGATTTATACTGACAAAAACTGTTGTGGTTTTCCGTTACAGTTTGCAGTCATGTGGTGTTTATGTGTTAACACACTCACAAACTGCCAAACGCAAGCAGAGGAACCAACTACCATTTGCACAAAAGTATGCAATAAAAAAGTTTTGCTCTTTAAATTGTTACTAATGATTTGCAAACGACATAAATGGTCACTTAATTAGTAAGAAGTGTTGGCAAACAATAAAACACACACATACACACCGCAAGAGATGTAGAGATTCTGTTAAGTTCTTATTTTTAGATACACATTCATACACATTTACATGTGCATAATAAAATCTTTTAAACTTTATATCAAACAAAGAAAATTCAGACAAAAAATATTTAACCAAAGACTGAAAAGGAGAAAAAAACTAAAGAGGTTAAATAAAAAAAAATGCTGCAGTATAGCAATTAAATGAAATTTAACAAACTAAATATTAATTCCCATGTGTGATTAACCTGGATTTTTTTTTCGTACAAGAATATAAAAAATGAAAAAGATTTATGTATTAAATTATTATTTCTATTTAAGTTAATTTTTTTAAATGTTTTTAATTTTGCAACTCCTGCAAATAAAAAGCAAATAGATTTATACTTCCTATTAATTTCTCTTAGTGCTTGCTAAGGCTAAAAATAAAATTAAAAAAAATAAATAAAACCCATTTCCTAAAAGTATACTTTGATATATTTTAAATACAAAGCCTAGCAGCAAACATTGAGTTATAATTTTTAAAATTTTTGATGGATTTCTTGGAAAAATGTTGGAAATATAAACGGCTTTATTCATGAACAAATATTTTAGTATTTTGTTCAAGAAACTTTTTATTAAACTAAAATATTTTGTATAAATAAAAGGGGAAAGATTTGTTAATCATTATTCAGTTTTAACGTTTCACACACTAAATCATAAACAGTTACAACTAGAAATTAAAAAATGTTCATGAGAGGCAACCAACTGGCTTTAGAAAAATGGTTGCAATTTAGATAACAAATAAATAATCAAGCTCGAGGTTGCAGTTATTTAATCAGATTTAGTTCCACAACTATTAAAGAAAAAACATTAAAGAAGGCAGTGACGTAAACGAGATTTTGTGGTCGTTATAGATTTGATTTGTGAACTGGTTTATGAAAAAATAAACGATTTTGATAAATTTTGAGTTGTGTCTGTTTAGTGTGCCATTTTTATAATATCTCATTTAAGTGTCTCTTATTTATTTTATAAATTTTAAAATTGTTTACTATAGAAAGAAAAAATCTTTTTTTAAGGTATTCCTATTTTTCAGTGTCAAAAGAAACTTTTATAATTGTCGGCCATAAATTGTTACGTTTTTTTATCTTTATCTGAAAAATGTTACATGAATTTTTTTTTTTACCTTAAAAGTATGCTTTAGAAAACTGGGTAATAGTTGATGCTTTTGTGTGGTTTGACAAAATTTTTGTTTGTTAAAGTTGTTGCCTTTAAGCTATGCTTTGATATTTCTATGAATTCTAATTTTCCTGGAAATATGCTAAAAAAAAAATTGAGGAAGAAAGGGAAAATTAAATATCTTTTTAATAAAAGAAACAATAGACCAATTCACAAGCTTTGCGAAATTGTGCAAATTCTACGATTCAAGACCACTTACGAAAGATTGTGAATTGGGCTGATAAGTTTTAAACTAAGTAATTATGAATTCAAATATTACAAAAAAATATTACTTTTATAAAACAAAAATAAAATATACAGTCATGTTCTTGAAATCGAGTTCGTAAAATTGTGATATTGAAATGGAACAAATTTTAAAAACGATTAGGCTTGGAACTTAATAAAAATATTCCCTTTTTTGTATTCAATACTATTCTATAAATCTCCATTGATTTCAATTTTACTCTATTTAGGTTTCCAGAACATGGAAGATTATGATTTTTTACTCATTTAATGGAACCTTAGTGCTAGTTCACACACATAATGTTTGACTCGTAAAGTCTAAATTTTTAAGGAAAGAGGGGAAAAGTGAATGGAAATGGGTACAGACTTGACCGTACTCGTCAATTTTCTTTCTTCATTTTGTTTTTGTATTCGGAATATGCAAGAAAATGGACACAGAAAATTTACGACACAAACTAATTGCATAAGAACGTACACGAAGGTTCAAAAGAGAATTAAAGGAAACCTCTTCAGATAAACCAGACGTGTCTAAAACAGGACTTAATAATAAAAAATTACTGCCTGTTGATTAACTTCCAAACGGAATCTTCGTTCGCTTAACTTACATTTAAAACAAATTATAAAATATTGTTGTTGAAATTATAAAGTTTGTTCTTTAAAAAAAAATATATTGGAAAAAGTTCGCAAGTTAATTATATTATAAAAAACTCAAATTTCCCTTAAATAAAATATAAGGAGAATGCTTATTAAGCTTGAATAAAAAATTTCCGAAGAAATACTTTTTTTTTAGATTGTTAAAATTTCCCTGAAAACGGTTTTTTCTATTCAATTTAAAAATTTATACATTCACTTATACTTAAAGTCAAAAATATTTTATAGTCAATCAATTTAACTCAAATTTCCTTTAAAAGAATATTTTTCTTTGTAAGGGATGTTTTAAAAACTGTAAACAATTTTATATTAAGGCACCCATTTAATTGATGTAATAAAACAAATAAAAAAGGGAAATTTTTCCTTTGGAAATTATATCTAACCTTCTGCACCTGAAGTAAAGACAGGAAAACTTTACAAAAATTCGGTAAAACCAAAGAAAAACTTTATTATTTTAAAGGAAATATCTTTGAAGCTCGGCAAAAAGGTCTTAAGTCAGATACTGTAGTTTTTTTTCGTAATGTTAAATTGAAAAACTATGCAATTAATCTCGTTCCTAAAGAGTAAATGATTGTGATTCGAAGCAGTTGTGCTAGACTTAAGTTTTTGATGCCAAACAAAAGGAAAACATTTTAGTTAAACTCAAAATGTTTTTTGTTTTAAGTAAAACATTTTTTCTTACGTCAATGATATTTAAAAATATTACAATTTCTTTTAAATTTGCGAAGTTATTAAAAAAAATATATAACTAAAAAGAACAATTAAATATTTTTTTCTTTTTTTTTTTAGAAAAGGAATTTTAATGAGACAGTTTTGTATGTACTTCAGACAGATTTTGGCAAATCCTTTTGTATATGTTTAATTAAATTAAATCCATTTTAAAAAGAATAATTCCACTCAAAGTCGTTTACATATAAAATATCTTATTTGCCTAAAAATAGGCAGCATTATTTTTTATGCTTATTTTAATTAAAATTTACACCCCTTCTTTTCTTTGATTAATTTTCTTTGTGAACAATTTAATAAATTTTTAGCACTTTTATGGTGATTGTAATATATTATTTTTTATTATAATTTTTTTTTTTTTTTTTTTTTTTTGGAAATATATACAGGGTAAATCCCTCCAAAAAAACCTTGACCATGACCATTAAAAACATACACATATACCCATACACAAATATGCACTTATACACAAAAAAAAATATTGAATATGTGCCATTGTTATTATAATCATGATGTCTTATCACACACAGACAATACCAAACTTTTCAACACATTATGAATTTAGTACAATGTCATCAGCACTACAAGCATGAGCCTCGTCATCAGTAACATCATTGTCATGGACATTTATTCAACACACAACATCAATGTCGCTTTTGCTTTTTCTTTTCAAATAAAAAAAGTTTTGTTATTTTTATATAAATGCACTTGTATTTGTATACTTTTTCTGAAAGGGAAACTATGAAAATAAAAATATGAAATTTTTATATAAAAAGGACACTGAGCTTTTTTCCTCATTCTTTTCAATAAAACTCAATAACAAAAGAGGCAAAAGACAACTGTGAGCCAGTACTACCTAGAATTGAAGAAAGAAAGTAAAAAAATTATTCATGGTCATGACCAAAGTTTTTTTCCTTTTTTGGGTTTTTATTTAATATTTTGTATGACCGACCGTAAATAAATAAATTCCCCTGAAAATGTTATGAAAATATTTGGTTTGTTTTTTTTTTTGTTCGTCTTTTTTTTAATTTTCATTATTGTAACTAGTCCTTTTTATCTAAATGACGGCATTTTTTGCTACGAATGAAATTTATATTATTACCCTTTCAGCGATGTGAAGTGGAAAAATAAATAGTTAATGTTTTTTATGAATAATTTGTTCGGATTGTGTGATAAACTGTAACTGTAAAGTAGTAAATGTCCGCAAGTACAATATAGCACAGCCAACAACCAAAATAAAGATAATATGCTAAAAGTTTAAGTTTCACGTTATTAGACAAGCGTAGAGAAAATTGAATAAGTCTAAACAGACTTAAATATTAATTTTATTTCCATAAAAATAATTTATATCTATACTCTTTCTGCTTCTCTATCTTTCGTTTAATATTAATGGCTTTTCTTATATCTTTATCACTTTTCAGAATAAATTTAGCATTTTAATTAAAAAATTAACAAGAAGTTCTCAGCAAAATTATTATTATTTAAAAACTTTTTCTTTTTTGAATCATAGAAAACGCACTACCTAGACTTTTCCTTGCCCCGTCATTCTCTCTCTCTCGCTGTTTTCTTTTGCATCTGAAAATAAAAACTCAAGGTCAAACTTTAAAGTTATAAATAAATACACACGCACTTATTTATATCCCTAAAAGAATGCCATATAATTAAAAAAAGTTTTAGCTTCTGATTAGTACAGCTAAATAAATTAAATGCCAATTGAAATGATTTCATATGTTTTTTTTTTACAAAAAGGACACATATACAAATAAATAAAAATTACCAAGAAATATTAATGACAATAACAGGAACGGGATGTTACAATTATCACATTGAAATACCTATATAAAATACCTTTTAAAAAGTACCTTTTTAAAAAATGTACCTTTATGACAAAATTGTTTTTATATATTATTATTGAATTGAACGGCTTATGGTTAAAACATCATAAGCCACCCGATTTGAAAAAATAGGTTTATGTATTTTTCCACTTGATTATAACCAATCCATCATCACCTCAAAAGATTTAAGCTTTTTTATCCAATTAGTTTCTGATTTAGACGATAAATAATTTTTTACATTTAATACATAAAAATATATTATTTTTTTTTAAAAGTCGATTTTCTAAAAATAATTTTTTTATGGCATTTGATGTTTTAACAATAAGCCCTTCAATTTATTTTTATCAACAGATAGATTTTTTTTAACAATATTTTTTTTAAAGCACCTTTTTTATCAAATAGTAACGGGTAGAAAGGTACATTTTAACAAAATGTACATTTTTTATAAAAAAAAGATGCCCTTTTTAAAAAAAATACCTATTTTTAACATTTAAAGCAATTTTATAAATTTTTATAAGAAAATAAAAATTATAATTTTCAAAGTAAAAAACGGAAAAAAATTTTATGGCTAAACAGTTGGAAAATGGCTAATGGCTAAACTCGTTTTTTAATGGCTAAACAAGGTGAAAAATGGCCAAATCTAGCCACTAAATGGCGAAATCGGCAACACTGAAAATAACCAATGCAAGTTTTATGTTCTGATCTCGTAGAGGTTCAACCGACTTTTATTTGAAGTTGTCTAATATGAAACTTACACACTAGTTTCTTAGCAATACTAAAAATAAGGTATATGAAGTAAACCCCTTTCTGCTTTATTAGATTAGTGAAATGGTATCTATTGTCATTCATAAGCACTTTTATAATTATATCAATCATAAAATATTGTTTTATTGATAATAATTAGCTTAAATATATACTAGGATATTCATTTAATCGGACTTTTGCTTTAATCGGTTAATCGCTCGATTAATTAACCGAGGTTTTGGTTTAATCAGTTAATTTTGTTATTGATGGGTTAACCGATTAACAAAGTTTTTTTTATAAATTAAGTAATTTCAATATAATATGCTTAAATTATTTGTTATCTGGAGTTTATTAGTAAAAAAAACATGTATTAATTAAACTATAAGACCATTTTATTAGTTATTTCAATAGTTTAAGAAAATCTTATAAAATAATCTGTTACACAAATAATTTGGTTATTAAGGCGTTTATTTTTCTTCAGTTTTGTTAAAACTTGACTTTGAAAAATTATTGAATTTATCGTAGATGTTGGAGAAATCGAAAGCAGCCCATAATACAGAATATCTCAGTCCTCTTCCTGTCACTAGAGTCCTATTTTAATTTTTTTCAAATTTTTGACACTTCTAGTTGTTTCGGTTGATTCTGTTAAAGGATTGATATGAGAAGAAACAAATAACTAAACGCATATATATAAAAAGTACGTGAAACAAAAAGCTGTTGACAGCAAACAATTATTTAAAATGACGATCACTTAACACCTTCTTTATTTGTATGAAAAAATATTTTCTAAACACATACCTTTTGTATATGAGACGATTAATTATAAACATAAAAAATTATGTAATAATACTACAAAAAAGTTAACAATTTTGTTACATTGGTTAATCGGCTTAATCGTTAATCGAAAATAGGCAATTTTAAATTAACCGATCAGTTAATCTGGTAGTATTTACTCGGTTAACCGTTAATCGGTAATAATGAATACCCTAATATATACTAAGAACATTTCTTCCACAAAATTTTAAGCCATTCAAGCAGTTCCTTATAAATGTAATCGTGTTCATCGGGAATATACAGTTCAGTGTTTCCAATTTAGCTATTAAGTGACTAGATTTATCCATTTCTTATCTCGTTTAGCCATGAAAAAACCAATTTAGCCATTAGACATTTTTTTAGCCATTTTCATTTTCTTTCTTCAAGATATTAAAATTTTGAGACCAAAAATTGTTAAAATGCTGCATTAGTCGTTTTGCAACTTTGAAATTTTCTTAATTGTTAATGCAAATGACTTTTGTAATAAAAAAAAATCTATTTTATCGATAATTTGAACTTTTCGTTTATCAAAGATTTTTCTTATGATTAATTAATTGTTTCTAAAAATGTATTAAAATAATCTCTTATGTGCAATTTCAGTGTAGCAAATACATTTTGTAAGTTTTTTATTTACATTGATGGGGTTTTTTATTAATATTATGGGTTTTTTTGTAATAAAATCTTGTTAAGCTATTTTGAGCCACTATTTAGCCATTTTTAGTAGTGAAGAGTTGGCATCATTGATATTGTTAAACTTTATTTACATGTTTGATTTCCTTTTCGTCAATAATAATTTTATTTGTATAAGTTGCCATTGCAATTCAAATTTTGTTTAATAAAACCAAAAACTTTATGGATACTCGGGTACGATGGTTTTCGAGTAGAAGGTGTAAAATCCGGTTATTGACATAACAGTTTATGCATATTACTTTAAATAATAAGATGAGAAATATTATAAAATCTGTTCAACTTTTAAAATTATTAATACTCATATTTAAACAAATAATTTTCGCATAATTTTCTTAGTGCACTCATTAAATAGAGCGTATTCGAAACCATATGAATGCATTATTAATTACTTACTGCATTTAGCGATTCAAATAAAGTATGATTTAAAGCAAAAAATACATTTTATGATCAAAATAATCCCTGTAAGCCTTTTATAAGCAATAGTACCTTATGCAAAAAACAACTTAACAAATAGTGACCAAAAGTATCTTTTAAAATATAAAGATCTTTTTATTTCATAGTAATTTTTTTATTCAAAATTTTTTATTTTTCGAATTTATTCTATGAGCTAAATTTCAGTTATGTATTTTATAAAGCTTTTTTGTAATAGTTCTATTCCTCAAATTATTAGGAATGATGATACACTACCAGACTATTATCTTGTATATTTCTGTTTCATTTTACCTTAGCTATCCTTTGGTTTGGTTTGGCTATCCTAAAGTTTGAAAAAACAGTACTTTTCTTCTTAATCTTGTGCAAAATATTATATTTCTAATATTTGGCATGAAAACATGAAATTTTTTTATTCAACAGCTGTCCTTATAAAATGTCTATGTCCTTCACCACAATTTTCACCATATATCATATGATGCCGCAGACTCTGCCCCCCCAAAATTATCTCATTCATACACCACACATAAATATGTACAACGTTTATTTTATTTGATAAGAGCATTTTCTACAACAGCCCCTGCTGCTTCTTTAGCACGAGCCACAACTGTTGTTAAATGAATTGGTAAAATGTGAGGGTCTTATATCAACAATTCGATTCAGGACATGTTGCATGCCATTACAAAATAAATTGTGAAACAAGAAGAGACACACCATGCCATAAATGCATAATTCATAATAGACCAATAATAAATTAACAACGAACGTCATCACAATTTCCACGATGATGATGATTTTCAACTACATCAGCTGAATTATGGTTCACACTCATTTTATTAAACGAATGACTAAACCTGCACTCACTAACCACAGTCGTTGGCGTTCGGTGCTGCTGCTGTGGCTAAATATTTATTGTAGATGAATGTTAACATATTGTAAAAACAAAACTCTTTATATGTACATGTATGAGTTATTAAATAGAAGTGTAAATATAATTAAAACAACACCAGCACGGCAACTAAAACTGATGGCCAAGGGCCAGGGTAGGAACATGGTCATGGAGGCATGAACAAACATGCCTTAGCTCATACATTTACGGATTTACTTTTAATCAAGTATTTACATTTTAGAGAGAAAATGTGATGGTATTTGTTTTAGACAATTTCTTTTTTTTTTTTTAATTGTAAAACATGAATGGAATTACAGGCCAGGACAAGACAACCAGTCAACCATTCGCCCATTTCAGTGTAGTCACACCATTGCTGCCAGAAGTGGGCATAACATTTCTAAATGTCAGTTTTTCTTTTT
The DNA here is from genome assembly GCA_943735925.1 of Pollenia amentaria. Taxonomy (NCBI): domain Eukaryota; kingdom Metazoa; phylum Arthropoda; class Insecta; order Diptera; family Polleniidae; genus Pollenia; species Pollenia amentaria. The sequence goes on along the minus strand of OX031009.1, from coordinate 199,456,312 downwards.
CCCTTAAATAGTGGCGTAGGAGAAATGAGACAGAATTTATAAGTTATTGAAATTGTAGGTACTTTTCCGAATACATAAGTACTTTTGTGCTAGAAAAAAGCTGTTCTATAAAATTTTATATCGGTGTCCAACATTTGCTTGTAAAAAGCCACTATATGTAACTCTCATAATTTGCATTTTACAGCCATACCTAAATACGAGCGGCACGCGTTTTCTAGCTGTCAAAAATCCTCATGCCCATACAATTTGTATGCTGCATCCCTAAATTGCGCGGCGTCAATGCTTTGCAATTGGAAAATCCGATTTTGACAGCGCGCTAAAATAAGCAGGGTTGCTATATTTGTGGTTTTGATGACCCTGTTTTTATCGTATGATAATAAATAATGGCAAATTAGCTATTTTTAGGCCAAACTAGCGGCTTGAATTCAATTTCTTGGTTCTTTTGTGAGGGTTTTAGTAAGCACGAAAGTTAGCACTACTGTTTGTGATACAACGTTGACGCTCTTGTTTAGGTATGGAATATCAGCGTAAAAGCTGCGCTTGAGAAATCGTTCGGCCTTCCGATCTTGTTTAGGTACGGCTGTTAGATTTTTTAAAAATGTATGAAAAATTATACTTGAACATTTTGATTTTTAATTTAATAACACTGTACAACAAAATGAAATGACTCCATTTGCTGTGTTTTTCAAAATAGTGGCGTACTAAAGTTGAAAAATATAATTAACCCTCAAACTACCCTTAAAGTTTCTGCTTATTTCTGGAATAAAAGTTGAGTTTTCGACTTAAGTGTGTTGGGAGACGAATATTTCATCTACAAACATCCCCGATTTTTGCTTTTTAAAAAAAATTGCAAAAAAGATCCATTTCCAGAAGAGTTACAGTATTAAGGTATACCAACAAAATGTTGCTTGTAACGTTCGGAATAAGTCTTCTGAAGACTCTATATATATCAAATACCTAAGAATCACACGATTTGCTACGTTTTTTTTACTAAACAAGAGTGCAACTTTAACTAGGCCGTAAAATGAGTATTTTTTGAGAGTTTGTGGACAGTGTAATTTGTACAAAAATTTTAGGGATTCATGTAGGAAATACTTTTTTTTTGCCTGTAGGGAAAAATTGGATTTCTTCATTGACTGTGTAGGTACTTTTAAAAAAGTTTCTGGCAACACTTTATGACACTAACACATTTTGTAGTTGTGTAGGATTTTTTTTATATTAGTCAACATTCATTTAACAGAATTTGAATTTCGGTATTTTAGTTTTTTTGTTATTACTAATTGTATAATAAAAAAATTTAAGTATTTATGTTTACTGTTTATTCTACGTTTTTTTTTTTTTTATAATATTTTTTGTTTTTACGTTTTTTGTATTGAAGGAATTTGTGACTTTTAAGAAAAACATTTGTAAAATATTTTTTGTTAAAGAAATTTTTGAAGGTTAATTCTTTTTAAAATATTTGACAGATTTTAGACAAATATTTCACAAAATATTGTGAAAAAATATTTTTGTTGTCAATTGATTAGAAAAAATTTAATTTTAACAAAAAAGAAGAATATCAATAAGAAATAGCAAAACTTGTCCATCCCTGATAACGATTCTCACAAAAAAATTAAAATAAAAATTGAATTAAGCTCTTAATCAGAAACTAAATTCGCCCTTAATTTTTTTTTCTTTATGATCACTCGAGTTCAAATAATTTTTTATTAAAATTTGCATAATAAGTAGATCGATTCGATTTATAATGTTAATGGTTAAATCAACACTGTTTATCATCAAAATCTAAACTTGTCTTCGATTGGTTTGTAAATGCTATATAAAATTGTTTATATATATGTATATATACATATATATTTTTATCTAACTCCCACTGGAGCATAGGGCGCCAATAAGAGCTCCATCTGAACCGGTTTTGAGCAGTAGACCTAATTTCATTCCAAGTCATACCCAGTTGGTTGGTTGAACGTCTCCATGTTGTGCGTGTGGCCTACCGCTTTCTCTAGCAACTTGTTGAAATGGGTTCCATCTAAGAGCTTGTTTAGATACATTGTTGCCATTTCGATGGAGATTGTGTCCTATCCTCTAAAATATTTTCTACAATATTCAAAACAAGTTGTGTGACTTATTTAGATAGATACAGGAGGCAATAAGCACAGAGACCCACTGGATCTCTTGTGCAGCCAATATACTCACCATGACAGGTTTAAACAACGTATGAAGCCAATTATTTTGATGGATTCCCCAACAAATTTCTTTCTATGGGTCCCAAAGACGTCCATTACCTAATACAGACTGATAAATTAGTACCCATCTTTAATTTTTTGAAAGCAAAAGTAACTTATGTGATTAACCACGAGATAAGGTGATCAATCTTTTATTTTCTCGAAGCCCAGAAATATTTCTCAATTGACAAATAAATTCTCGTTGGGACCATGTTTTTTATCGTGTCTCTTATTCAACCAGCAGGGATACTGAAAAAGGGGTTGAACCTATAAAAAGGAGCCAACTTCTTTTTTTGCCAAGCATTCTGCCCTTTCGTTGATTGGAAAGGAATGATATTCAACAATTCTCCGCATATGACCTACAAAGTCACCTGCCCTTAACAGATATAATATATCCGATAAATATGCAGAATAGCTTCTAAGGCAAAAGTACGACAGATTTTAATAGTGCCCATGATCGAAACCTTATCGGGTAAGGCTTTAGCTTTTTATCTGTTCTACTTTTGTCCATCACGCTATGGCGGCATAGGGAAAAATTAGCTTTATAATCATAACAAAAGATCAGTACATTATTAATTGAACAATTTAAGTAGTTAAATCAACAGTTTATGTTTTTGTATGTACTTGACAAAAGTATTTAACTATCGGTCATGTTCTGGAAATCGAAATCACATGAAATTAAAATCAATGAAGACTTTTAATTGAATTTTTGTAAAAATTAACGCAGCTTTTCCGGATTTCAAAAGTAGTTTAGGTAGAGCAAAGTGTTCCTCAAATATGAGATATATAAAAGGATATATTTTTATGAACTTTGATAACGGGAGAATTTTCAAAATGTGTTTGATTTCAATTTCACGTGATTTCGATTTACAGAACATGCCCGTATGTATAGTTTTCATAATAGAAATAAGATTAAGGCCCCAATCATGTAAAACGCAACGCAACGCCAAAGAATAACATTAAAAGCACAAACAATGTTATAAAAATTTTCTTATTTCGTTGTTGCTTTCTACAGAAATACATGTAGCGTTTTAAAATTTTCAACGCCACAAGCAATGCAGCGATTGAAATTTTAGAACGCAATGTGAATTTCTATAGAAAGCAACAACAAAATTACAAAATATTTATGACATTGTATGTGCTTTCAATGTTATTCCTTTTCGTTGCGTTGCGTTTTACATAATTAGGGCCTAAAGTTTTTCTGTGTCCGCAACAGTTTCTTTGTCACAACCAAACTTTTGGCTAATTAATTATTTGTTTTTATTAAATAAAAACTTTATTCGCAAAATGGCAAAATATTTTTGAATCCGCAAATAAATTACAATTGCTGCTACTAAAAAGTTAAGTCAGTACAACCGAAACGTCTAATTGGACAACATAAATTTAGTTAATACAGCAAGAACTTTATTCTTTTTGAAAGCTTCACATATACAATAGGTGTGTTCATTTACAGAAAATTATTGTTTATTTGCCACAATTGTTACTAGTTAGTGTTCACGTACTCGAAACACTTCCAGCGAGTGAGTGAAAAAAGAGCATACAAATTTGAGAGACAAAAAATCTTTTGAAAATTTCTGATAGTAGAATATTTACTTGCAAATAATTTCCACAATTTTTAATTAATTTAAAGTCAACAAAATAACACCTGAAAATAGTTTTTTACTACCAAGTATTATCTCATATTTGTAGATGCTAACAACACCTTGGGAATTAAGTTCGCTTATAATTTCCTCATCGGGGACTGTTTTGAGATATGGGGCGTAAATAGAGCCCTTAGTGAAATTAAGATGTTCGTGTAATCCGTGCATTTCTTTGGAATCAATAATTTTTTTTTTGCCGTTAACTATATTATCTTTTACAAGTAAGAGTAGACTTCCATCTCTTAATTGGGAAATTGATAATATGTCATTACTAATAAGTCGGAGAGATCTATGAACGCCAAAACACGAATATTCTGACAGTGGTTTTTTAGCATCAACTGCGCTAACAACAACATACCTTGGGTTTGGTAATTTCCGAGTATGAAGTGTTGGAAATTTTGCTGGGGATTCTCCTCTATATCTCTTTTTTCTCCTTCTCTGAGGACTTCGGTCGGCAAGAATAGCAAACCGGTTGTCCCCTGAAAGGGTGTTGGGCCCGGGGGCATGTTAATAATATATTACTGCAATGCAATGTAAATTTATGGAAGACGTTGAAGAATAAAACAAAATTTTTTGTGTTCTTTACTAAAGTAAATTGAATTTTATGCGCGAAAAATAATAAAGAGAAAAGGTGACTGAGCTCGATGAGTGTTAGTCGACTGATTGCCAAGCACCAAACACAATACGTTTAAGGATATGTTAAAGAACAAATATCATAATTCTCCTAACTAATACTTTAGAAGACAATGTTGAAACAATTATATATAAATCTTAATTATTTAACTAATATTTTATATAACGATGGCCGATAGATTTAGATGCTAGCGCCTAAATTGTATTATTTATTGTAATTTAAATTATAATAAATATTAAAATAAATAAATAAATAATTTTTAAATTTAAAGTTTTTCAATAAAATAAAAATTAAAACTTTTTTAAAATTAAGGAACAATATTCTTACGCAATTAGTTCAACACAAATGAATTTATTAAGAAAAAATCTTGTTTCTTACAGCTGAGTAGTGTCGATATTCCTAAATTGCTAGTTTTTGCTGGTAAAGCGTTCGTTTACTTTTTTATTTTTTTGATTAATTAGGAGGAAAATTTTGTAAATTTTAAATTTACACTCTTGTTGCAAGTATCTGCTAGTAAAGTAAATGAACACACCTAATGATATTTATGCATGTGTGTAAAGTAGCAAAAAAAGTGAAACGTGTGTCGATATCACGCTAGCAGAATTTTGTCGTCTAAGGACGTGCACAAAGACATTAAGACTGATTTATAAATATAATTATTTTTTCAAATTGTTATTAATTTTGTTAAATGGAAAAACTTTTTTGGGATTATTAAAAAAAGAGGCTCTCCCACAATGCCCTTGCATATATTGAATGTAAGTTATTTTACATACATACATACAAGTTTCTTTAAGGATTATTTCTTTCTAATATCTTTCTTATTTCCTAATATTTTATTTTGATACGAGTATTCAATAACCTTTCTAACTCGACATCATACATATTTATGTGCATGCAGGATTGAATAAATATTTAGTTATCCTACATTTCATAAAAGGAAAGAAAAATTAATATTCGGCATATTATAAGTTTTTAGATTTCCAATATATTTTGTATACCCTTCAACACAGGAGGAAAGGAATTTACAAGTTTGTCTCTACGTTTGTAATTTCTACATAAAGTATATATAGATATTCTGGGTGTTAATAGGTCCGTGTGGATATTAAAGTGGGTTTTTAAAGACCCCAAATACGATGCGGACTTTGCTATTTTATATTTACACAACATATTGTCCGGAATGGGTTGTATTGAAATTGAGCCAGATCGGTCCATAAATGACTTAGATACAAGCAAATAATCACGTCTGCCTCTAACGAAAGGAATGGTTTATATGAGCACTTGCCATATGTTCTAATCTAATGGTGGACCTTAACCTCTGACTGACAAATAATTCATTTACCAACTGGCCCTGTGTATGAGTGCAACCGACACACACATGTAGCAATTTTGAATGTATAATCCGACAAAAATTGTATACTTGCCCCTTGTACAGGAACTGGAGCTATCTAACCTCCGCTGCGTTGAAAATAGCCAGCAGCATCTGTTGAATAGCAACAGCAGCTAAGGGGAACCGCCACAGGCCGAACTTGCCTACAAAAACACATCTTATGAGAGTAGTCAAAACCAACTTCATCCTTCATCCAACGCACATCTATCGTCAGCCGTGGTACCTCAACCTCTCATCTGCTTTCACATTCAAGTCTTCATCGCCCATTGACAGTTCATCGACCTAACACGTTGCTAATAAGGCAAAATTACAGTATTCGATATCGATCGAAATTACAATACAATTCAAATGAAAAATTCGATTGACATTGAATGCCGTAATTTGCCCCCAGATCTTCACCACAGCCATCTTATAAAACTTGCCACCAGGTTGAAAAATCAGCCTTCTGTGTGGGACTCTGCCGTCCCCCGTTTTTGGATAGTAACCACAACCACCACGTGATACCCGAACGCACACCCCTAAAGGAAAAAACATATATCATGAGAGTAGTCAAATACCAACGCATACCCAGCATAGTTCAAGCTCAACCTTTCATCCGCTTTCAATTTCAAGTCTTCATTAACCTATAACCAGTCGCTCGTCCCTACACTCAACTAACAAACTACAAGATCTACACCATACCATCATTACCAACACAATACCCATTTTAACCAATTCAAAAAACATAACTCAAGTACAAAGACACTCCTTCTACCGCTGGGAGCCTCAGCCAACAGTCATTCCGGTGCCCGTTCACCGGCGCTACTGGCCAGATAGTATCTCTCTTCAGCTTTCGGCCTTGAGAAACCACGATAACTTCAAAAGGTCTATAATTTAGGATCCAGGTATATGAATTACAGGTATGACTACATCTGATTATGCCACGGAGGATGCAACACCAAAATGTGAACTATCCTTAAGATGATTCATTCATACACCCCCGTGGAGGGTTGGTACAATGAGTGCATAGAAATCAAGCTAGGATAATAAAATTAAAATTAATTAATAAAAGTCTCTTAGTATATGAGATTTTCTTTGTTTTAAAAATTAGCGAAATCGAACTATTATTGCATATAGCGCCCATACAAATATGCTCCCAGTATAATGTTTTAACACGGTAGCGCTCGTATCAGAGGAGTTAGGAAACAGTAGGCTTTTCAAGAATATGTTGAAGGGTATGTGAGATTCGGCACAACCGAATATAGCACTTTTATTTGATGTAATGTAAAGATATTTGTTTATTGATGTTCAGGTTGTGATACTTTTGAGGTTTTAGTGTGGTACTTGCCCTAACACTCCCTTATTTAACATAAAGTTCTTAAAGGCATTTTTTTTTTGAAAATATAAAATATTTTACCAATATATTTTTATTTTTTACTTATATGTTATTTTATTTGTTTTATTTTGTTAAAAAGAAAAGGTTTATTTTTCTTTTGTGCTTTAAACAACAACTTTGATGACAAAAGGTTAAAATAATGTTGCCTACTTTTAGGTAGTCATTGCATATTGATAAAAAATAATTAAATTAAAATAATTGACAAAAAGAGCAATGAAGTGAATTCAAGCGATTTTTCAATTTCAGGAAGTATACTGGCAATATTTTACTTTAATGCAATTTATACAGGCAAATTTGTTCGTATTTCTGAATTCAAAGGATGGGTTTTTAACATGGCGATCAGAGATTTAGTCATCTTTAATCTGTGTTTTTAAGATCAGGATTAAAGCCAGTTAAAGCGGCTAATGTTGGTGGCTTAAACTAAATCAACAAATGTCAACTCATATACAAGTATAACAAAAACAGCTGTTACAAAGAAAGAATACATATACATAAACGAAAAATTAATTAATGAATGAAATAGAAATGAAATAATGAATGAATTAGTGAATATGAAGATCTAAATAAAACAATTATAAGAAGTAAATTTCTTTTATAAGAATTAAAAGGGCGGAATTTCTTCTTCTTCTGCATAAAATGCAAAGTGCATTGATAAAAAGTTGTCATTTTAAAATATGTTGCTGCCATTTTTTGTAATTCAGTATTGCAATGCTGCGAGGCTTAAGCTACCACTTAAAAACGGCAAACTAAATTAGTCTTCAATTAAATTTTGTCTCAGATTAATTAATTATAGTTTGCTGCTAAGATTTAACTCTATGTTAAAAACTTACTCTAAGTGAAAAAAAAATATTGATCTTTTTTTCCTTCGACTATATTTGTATTTAATTTACTTGTATTGGCAAAAAAAAACATTGCCTAACTAAAGTTGCGTTAGTAAAAAAAATGTAGCATAAACATAGGCTTTAACTCTCATATAGGACAAATCTTCCTCAAAATCTTTACATTATACTTTTTTTATATATATTTTTATATTAATTTATAGTATCAATCAAACCATTTGTTTATTTTGCACCTATTACCAAAATGATTATACTCGTATTGAACACCAAAAATTTTAAAAATTTAAAATTGTGAATATATTTTTTTCAATAAATGATATTTTTAATTTTAAATAAAAAAATTATCAAAAAACTTTTTGATAAAATTAATCAAATCAAAATTAATTTTTTAATTTTCTTTAAAATAAAAAAATAATTGATTCAATTATCACATTAATTAAATCGAAATACTTTTTAAACAGTTTTATTAATTAATAAAAAAACTACTGATATTTTTTCTGTGTATAGACTTTCTAGGATTATGTTTTTAAGGCCCGTTTTCACAACCTACCGATAGCTAAACGTAGGATTTTATCGGCCGAATAAAAAGTGTACCATTATTTAAAAATTAACTTTAACGTAAAGTGAGCGATAAGTTAAAGGAACGTTCATCCGACCTGGTAGGTAAAATTTCAAGTTCAATTAAAGGGACATTCTTTATGTGGCCGATTAAATCCAATTTTTAGCTGTCGGTAAGTTGTGAAAACGGGGATAAAATATCAAGTTTTATTTACGAGTTCTGAATTCTCGGTTTCTTTGATTTGTTTCTTTTTAACGGAAAATTGTTTATTTTACCCACACCACTATAGTAAAGAGGTATTATAATTTTAAGCTGATGTGTATAACATATAAAAATATTTTTAAATTTTTATAATGTGACGCGCACGCAACTCTCGATGTTATCGAAAAAACTTGCTCAGTTCGTTGTGAGAGTTAATGCGCCATGCTGGTTTCTTGCGAAAAGTCATGGCAATTCACGGAAGTCGCTACGTTTTCCAATACAAATCTTGGACTCGTCAGTTGCCGAAAGGCGTTTAACAGGCCCTCCGCCTGTTCATCGAAAATAACGCGTACATTTTCCACCCAGAGAATGTTGTGTTATCAATGATCACAGACCAAGATGTGCTTGTACGTTCCGATGGCTATACTTATATTTTCTCAGCCCACAATGAAGCATTCGTCAAATGTTCGGTTCAGAAGTTAATAATTTTATAAACTTCGAGAGTGACTCGTACGATGATACGATCAATTGTACCAAATTCGAATTGACTGAGTCGTCATGTTTGCAGTTCTATACGCAAGACCAGCTAAAAACATTTCAGTATTCAAACGAAATAATCGAAGGTTAGCACAAGGAAAATAACTTCAATGGATAGTTTTCTTACTTAACTATTTTCAACGCATTGGCCACATTTTTTCTAAGCTAGAGAGCCGCCAAAAATACAGCCAACTTGAATCTCGTCGAAATATGATCGAATAAAATTGTCAACACTTTATTTTACCTTGGTTTTTTTTTAATGTTTTGTACAATTATATTTTAACATGTTTTTGAAAAAACCAAAGTACTTCCTTTGCAAAAGTTTAATAATTTCTTGCAAGTTTTAATATTCTGGCATTACGGTGGTACATTTACCGCTCTCCATTACCGCTCTTAGAGCTAATGGCTTACACATAAAGCATCTCCATCTTACACGAATTGTTGCAGTTGGTTTCGCGATTTTTCATGTAAGATTGCATTGTCCTAGCTCTTGAAGTCTCGAAGCCTATTGTTACTTTGTCTTGTATCAGTTTCGAGAATCGATTGTTGTTTTCAGCTAAGTAGATGATTGGTCCTAGCAGGTCCTAGGATAATGGCGCTACCATCTGTCGTTGCCTAGAAACAACGCCCTCCGGGTATTTGGTGTAGTAGTGGGGAACCTTGCTAATTTTTAATTTTTACCGAGGAGGTTGTAGCTGCCTGACCTTTGCCATGATGTTATCCTCTTTTAAAGGGGAAGGTGGTCAGGGAGCTTCTTCGATAGATTCTTTGCTTCATTTTTAAAACTTAAAACCAATGAGGGTAATTTTTCGTCCTCTGTCAGGGATCGACCCTGGTGTGCTTGATTTTGCATGCAACTACTTTAACCACTACACGACGCCGCCACCAGGGTGGTTCATTAGCGTTGTAGGAACAGAGATCTGGCGGATAAATACTAAAACGGGATACTTGAGATCAATGGCCCTTTAAGCAAAACATTGATCTTCACGAGAAAAAACATTGATGTATCATACTTTCAATTCCGATTGTAAATGGCAAAGATATAACGCAAAATTTAAAAATGCAAATAGATTTCTTTTCGAATCTGCCTACTAATAATACTTTATATTAAAGGCTGTACGTCCCACCTTTTTTGCTTGTAGGGTGGCACGTTTTACGGTCGATGTGAAACTTGTGCTCAATTTTAGATAAATTTGAATGAAATTAGTAAATGCGTTTTTATTCTTACAAGGACGAAGTTTTTTGAAAATCTTTCCATTATTTCATATAGTCCCTATGCAAACTTTTGTCCGAAAAAAAAAGTTCTGATTCCCATAAACCATAATTTTATGTCTATATTTAGATTAAAATGCCCAAAAATATTTTATTGAAACCTTAATCATATTACAAGATTCTATTGGCATCCGTCCATATACAACTGACCAAAACTCTCTAAAAACAGCTTTTTATACCAAAATTTCCTATAAATGTTTGTAAAATTTGGCAGCAATAACTTTGGTAATAGCTACAATAACATTTTGACCTGACAGGTCCAGAATTGACCATAGGTCCCATACAAAGCCCCTCTCTAAAATCGCTTTCAGACAAAAAAAAATCTCATATATGTAAATAAATGTTGATATCTAGATAATATTCGGCTTAAGGAACTCTTAGGTAAATTAATCTTAAATTTATCAAAAAATTTATTTTGCCGAGCTCATGAGTCTTAATGTATGGAATGTGCTGTAGGGTATCAAACTGACCAATTGTTTTTTTTTTTTTTTTATTTATTTTTCCATTTCAACATTTTAACAAAAATAAATAAATTTTCAAATGTTAATTTACACAGACGCAAAAAAAAGCAGGCAAAATTTTTTTACTAATAACTTTTCCCACTTTTAAATAAAATTTAAAACAAAAAATTAAAAGAATTTTTATGTGTTTTGTCTTGAGCTCATGCGACCTTCACCCAATAGATAAAAGGAATTTTAATGAACTTCACCTTAAAACAAAATCAAACAAAAATAAATCTATTATACCATTTGTACTTCCTTTACCTCCTACACCCCCCCTCACATTTAACAAAAGAAAGGAAAAAATACCCGCACGCAACCATACGCCGAAAAATACAAGAGATTAAATATGTTCATTTCATGCACTTATACAAACACTACTTAAAGACAAGAAAGAGTAGAATAACAACTTTGTTTACAGTTACAAATAATTAAATGATCTCTTTCACTTTAATATGGCTGCATGCAAAATTAGAGCTGTGCGCGTGAGTGATTTTTTGTTTCACGATTACGCACACTCACAGCGGGAACAAAATGTTACCAAGCGGGCTTACGCAGGAGAAAAAGGGTTAAATTTCCTATTGCGGTTTAAACATTAACTTTGTTAAAAGAATATAAAAATAAAATAAAAAATGTTGCCTACTTTTAGGTAGCCATTGCAATTTGGTTAAACGTAAATGAATTGAAGTAATTGTATAAAAATTACCATTAGGTACGAGCATTTTTTTTTTTTATTCTCACGATCACGCCCTCTCCCTAACAACTGGTCAATCACGACTCAATTTTAAAGTCTCACCATCACTACACGCGACTTATAAAAAATAATAACTAATGAAACACGAAGCTTTAGTTCAATTTTTATGTTTTCATTCGTTTCTTAAGAAAGTCTTCGTGAGTGCGCGTAAAAAATTTATTACAATCACTAGTGATTTGCGCATGACACGATAAATTCATTTCACGAGCCCACTTCTATATAAAATTAATGATTGTGTGATACTCTATATTTTCTTGTTAATGGGATTGTGAGTATTACTATGTATGTGTGTGTGTGTGATTCAGTGCGTGTTTTGTTTATGTCTGATGATGCTGCTGTTAGCTACTGCATTATTATTTTCTATTATTTTCTAAACGTACATTTTAGTGATGAAACATAGAAAAATGTTTATTTAAACAAACATTTGCGCTTAAAATTTTTCTAAAGGAACAGACAGCAAAAACAATTTTTTTTTTATTTTATTTAATGCGCCAGTTTTTTTTCTCTTGTTTTTTGTCTTTTTTTATTTTGGTGTTAATGAACGCACTAATTGCGAGTGTGAAAATTTGGCACAATTTTATACAAAATTTTAAAAAATAAATTTATAGATAAAAAATTTTTATTGTTTCTATTTGAATTCATGTAAACATTTACACTCTTTTGTTAGAATTATGGCTCTCGCCATTAAAAAATTGTTTATTTTTTATTTACAATATTAAAATTCTTTTTTTTTTTAAATTTTTTTATGGTTTTTAATATTTGATATGTGTGTGTGTGGGATATTTCTAACTTAGTTTAGCATTGACTTTGAACTTAACAAAATATTTGTTTATCATATCAGATACAAACAAAAAAAAATATGTATATATCGTCACCTAAAATCCAAACGATAAAGAATTTAAAATTCTACTTTTTAGATTGATTATGATGTAATTGTATTAATATATGTCAAAAACTCAAATAATATGTGAAAGTGTGATAGAGTGAATGCAAAGTGTTATGAAAATGACAAGTATTATGAAAAAAATTGACATCCCATACCACATCATTGTTTTTTTTAATCTTTTGAAACAATAATACCTTTCATTTGATCAGGGTTGCATTTCAATAAAAGCATGTTCATGTGTGATAGTGAGACTACAAACTGTAACGTTACATTAGATTTTTTGACAGTCGCAACAAACTCATTAGAGTTCTATCTCAAAAAGTATTATGGAATACGTAATGCTTGTGTGATAGTGTGAACTAGCCGTAAGCAATCAAATAGTCGTTTTTGAATTTTTTGTCGCATAAGTCCTTTTGGTTTTTAAGTGACGATATGTAAAAATAATTAAAAAAAAATTGTTTACAATTTTTGGAATATTTTAACTTAAATTTAAAATAGTAATTTTAAAAAAATCAAAGAGGCAATAGACCGATAAATTAGATCGATTTGACTTTGAAAATATTTTCGATAAGAAATTAGCAAAATTTAAAAATAAAAGACTAAAAAATGAAATTTTAAAAAAAACAATTTCTTAAGTCTATGAAAATTTACAAAATACACAAATTTACAAATGAAAAATAATTTATTACAAGAAAATATAAATTATTTCAAACTAAAAAAAATATTATCAATCGTAAGGTCTGGCACTCTGTTCAACATTTCACGTGAATTGCTGTCAAAACTCATATGAAAAAAGACTTGTGCGGAATTTCTATGAAATAATGTTGATAGAGCTGTACTCTGTTCAATTTGAGAAAAAGTTGCAAAATGTTTCTGGTAACAATTTTTTACAACTGCAAAATAATATAAGCTGCACTTATTTCACGTGGAATTTTAAGCAAATAAAAAATGAAAACACATAAATATCACAACCGCTAACAGTTTTTCATCCATATTTACTTTCATTTTTATAAAATTTTTTTTTTAAAAAAATACTTTTTAGTAAAACAAATACATGTGGGGTTTGTTTACATATGCAAAACAATGTCGCATACTTTGAAAGATTAAAAACGTCAAATTGTGCAAACTCTCGAGATAGGTAACATTGATACATGTCAAATTTTTCGTATGAAATAGTAGATGTTGCTCAACATTTTTCACAGATTTGAACAGAGTACTAGGCTTAAGAAAAGATATCCAAAAAAAAAACTGACGCAAAAAACGGTCGACAATCTATTAAAGAGTTATTGTTGAAAATTAAATAAATAATTCTTTAAAAAGATCACAACAATATAAAAAAAAATCCTAAAAAGAACTAAGAAAATACATAATTCTTCAAACTACCAAATTTTGTAATAGATTAAATAAATTAAATCACTGAAAGTACGAAAAAAAATTTAAGAGGTTGAATCACTAATAAAAAATCGACAAATTAAAAGAAATTTTCGTTTAAAAATCGGTTAAAGTCACCAAAAATGAGCAAAAGATTTCTGCAAAGAAAAAAATAATCACTATAATAAAAAAAAGAAACAAAAAAAAATGACCTTAAAATCAAAAAAATCACAAACTTAATAAAATCGTTAAAAAAAAGCTTTTTAATATAAACACATAGCAAATCCTAAAAATCGCTTATTAAAAAAAATTGTTGCAAATTTTCAAAAATTTTTTGAAATAAAAAAATCATTAAAATTTTAATGAAAGCTCAAAAAGCTCAATGTTAATTGTAAATAAAACAAAAAGTTTTTAGAGAATGATCTAAATATGTTTTATTATTTTTAATTAAAATTTTTATACTTTTATCAGGCTTAAGTTCATCAAATTTAATTTTTATTAAATTATTTTTAATGAAGAAACGAATTTGCAACATGAAATTAATAAAAATTGACTGATAATTTTTCATTCTTGACTATAGCTGGGATTGAACCCACGGACAGGTTGATTTGACATGTTTCGTTAGTGGCCACTATATATCTTCAGAAGTCTTTGCCGTTTAACACTCACCGCTTTTGACGACGGCTGGCAGTCAATAGTCAAACATCAATCTCTAAACCAAATTGTATTTTTCTTGGTGGATCGAAATTTTTTGTTGTAAAGAATAATCTATTTTCAATTGATTTACATTTTTTTTTTTATGATACCCGACAATTATGTGTGAAACAAAATATCGACCATCTGATCGCCACGGCTTCTGTGGCATGCCTCTATCGGATTATCTATATTTTAAATTATCCCCAAAGAAAGAAGTCCAACGGTGTCAAATCACATGATCGTGGCGGCCAACTGACTTCGCCACGACGTGAGGCAACACGGCCATTGATCTCGCGAAAGGGAACACCATTCACGGTTACTACTTCGCCGAGCTCATTTGCAAAGAAATACGTCCCGATAACCATAAACCTCACGTTTGCCACTCTTTGTGGATAAAGCGGCTTTTTAACAATCACTCGTGGACTCTGATTTCCCCAAATGCTGCAATTTTGCTTGTTAACGAATCCACTGAGTTCGATTATGCTGACCAAAACAATCACGAAGTGCACGAAATGCAATTTGATTTGAACGCCCATTTTCGTAAAAGGCTTCAACAATCATAATGCGCTGCTCAATTACAGATTACTAAAACTCTAAAAAAAAAAATCTATTTTACTTAATAAAAATACTAAAAATCTGCAAAAATTAAAAAACAATCAAAAAAAATCGTCAAAAAAGTACAACTTTTTTTAACAAAATTAATAAAAGAAAAAGATATTTAAAACACAAAATCGCCAAATCGAAAAAAATTTTAAAAGAGACATAAAACAATAAATCAGCAAAAAAAATTTAAATTGCGAAAAAAATCACAAAATATTAAAAAAAACAAAAACATTAGCAATTGAAGAAAAATATTAACCATTTTAAAAAATCGCCGAATCAGAACAATAGCAAAGGGGGTAAAATAAAAGGAGCGGAATTAAAAAAAATGTTTAAATCGCCAAATAGCTATAACCCCGAAATAAGAAAATTTTCAAATTCAAAATTAAAAATTTTATTCAAAAAATCGTTAGCAACGAGAATATGAAAAAAAAGTGCAAAAATAGCCAACTGGCAAAATTTTCAATTAAATATTTCTTTGGTGTTTTAGAGCTACATCAACAGTAGAGTTTGTTCCCGTAGAGTTTCTATTCCGGGGAATTCGCGGGATTTTCAATTGTTTTCAATTCCCGCTATCCCGGGAATTAATTGCGGGATTCCCGGGAAATTTTGAAGAAAATCTTTTTTTTAAACTTTAGTAAATCTATATCGGACTAGTGTCTTTAGTAGTTTAATCCAACTTAATTTTACCACAATATTAAAATTCGCTACTGCACGCAGAGAAAAAATATGTTTAGATATGGTCACTTCCAACAAAACTATTTTTAGACAAAATTTTAAACATATTATTGTCACCGACAAACATATAATTGTTAAATTAGTCCTCCATCAAGAAGCCGCAACAATGTTATGGTTGCCTCTAAACTTGTTATGGTTAAATATGACAATAATTGTTTTTAAATTAACAATAGTATTTTCCTCTTTTCTAAGAGCAACATGGTTTGGTTGAAAATCAACCATGCTATTATAAATGTTAAACATATTTTAGTTATTACTAACCAAAAGATGTTCGGAGGCAACCATAATATGGTTAAACATATTTCTTCTCTGGGTGTGTTAAGTCTTATTAAGCTAATTTTTGAGAATGTCATTTATATAGGGCATATGATAAATTATGGACTTATCTTCACGACATTTTAGTTCTTGTCTCAGCAATCTGAAGTGTAAATTTTACAATAATATTATAAGTTTTTGCGGTTAAGGGCGTAGTAAAGTGTTTTCCTAGGTTGTGCTTTAAAAGCGGCATTTCAAGTAATTTTGAGTCTTACGAAAATAGATTTTGTTAAATTGCACCACAAAAGCATTATTCGTTACGGTTTTAGCCATACTAACAGGATTTACGAGACTGGTCTAAACGTGGAGCCGTAGGTATATTATGGACCGACATTCGTGAAATTTGGAGCCTGATAAACGAATTTGTTGCAATTTAATGACAATAGATAAATTTTGCCACAAATATATGCTATTTTTTTTGGAGTTTGCAGGTAGGTAGTTCCACATTTGGGTGCATAATTCGTTTCCTACTGAAGCGATTCTGTTGGAATTCAATCCCAAACAGCCTAGAAGCCTTAGAAATTTGATACCCATATGGCCAATTCGGCTTAGAATTAATAAAGGGCTTACAACACAAATACTTTATGGGATCTAAGTTGAATATAAAAAGAAAGATTCGCATTGAATGACCAACCTAGTATACCTTAATACACTGCCGCTGATTGAGGGTTATAAAATTGTAAAAAAATATGATTTTTATGCTGAATTGGTTAAATGGTAAAATTGTATTAGAATTCATACTTCGTAATGTTGTGCTTTCAGTTCCTAATCGCCCTTCCAGAAATTTTATTCCACTTAGACTTTAATTCTTTCATTCTAATTATGCAAATGAGCTCTGAATTTGTCAGTGTATATGCGTATATTGATTTCTATAATCCTATTGGCATCAACATATTCTTTTGGTGTCTTAAAATTACTTTAATCTTAAATTTTTTTTACGTTTTTGTTATATAATAGATAATCTAGTATCTTTTATAAAACAAAAACATAATTATTTTAAGCGTAATAGCTAGTAAAAATTATTAGTTTCATTGGATAAATAAGTAAATAAATAAATAAAACAATTTGGGCGGGAATCCCGGGAACACGGGAATTTGCTATTTATATTCCCGCTTTCCCGGGAATCCAAAAAGTACGGGAATAAAAAACTCTAATCAACACACAATTATTGCTTAATTAAATTAATTGTTAATTAAACCAAACAATTTGTTTCTAGTGGCCAATTTCATCAAATCTAGTTAAATGTCATTTCATATTTAAATATAGTTTTCCATATAATTTTATTTTTATCTGACATGAAAAACGAATTTTAAAATTAAATTCATATTGAAATAAATTGGTGAAATTGGTCATAAATATGAATTTCTGCAAAATAATCACTTTTCCGGTTGAATGTTCTTTTTTTTAATAAAAATTACAAATAATTGACAAACAAATTAAAGAGAAAAATATTTATTTGCTTAATAAAGAACTATTTAATTTATTTAGAAAAAATAATGTTTGTTTATAAGAATTTTTATTTGCCTTCGCATACATTTAGGCAGATGTTTAATAAAAATTTATTAACATACTTTTTGGCAAAACAAAAAAAAAACTTTGTTGTTTTTCTCCATTATTTCTCCTTCTTTATTTTTTCTACTTTTAATGAGAAAAAAAATTTAATTTCTAAACATGCTTTTATAAATATGTAGTGCAAAAATGTAAATAAAATGTTGTAGCATACTTTTATGCAGTTAAATAAAATAAATAGCAGCAAACACAAAAATAATATGGCTTTGATGGAAAAAATGTGAAACAAAATATAAATATGTATACAAATCTATTGCCATATACAGTTGTATATCGGTTTTTCGAACGATAAAAGGCAGGCCGATTCATTTAATCGAGAAGTTCGTTAAAAACGATACTTCTTTCCATAATATTTATTAATATATACATTATAGGTCCTTGAGTAGTTCTATGTCGATTTAGCCATGTCTGTCCGTCTGTTGAAAACAGGATCACTTCCGAACGACTCGACAGAAAAGAAACCAGTTTTGTGTAAAACTGTTTCCTGCTCTCCTAAGCAGCTTAGAAATTAAATCCAGCACAATCGGTTCAGTAGGAAAAGTGGCGAGCCAAATGTGAAACAACCCCCCTACAAATGATATTTCTGTTAAAAAAAACTAACATAAGTTGGGGGGCGGAATTTGGCGATAGTCATTACATTTTGCACAAATCCGATCTATATTCTCAGAGATCGCACTATACAAGTTGTTATAGATGGGGTTTCGGCAAAAGAGTTCAAGATTCACTTAGGGGTGCCGCAAGGCTCCGTTCTTTCTCCTACCCTATTTCTTATTTTTCTAAATAACCTTCCATGTCAAACTTCTAACCCTTTCTACTCTTTTGCAGATGCCAGCAAACTTTGCCATTCGTATCAATTTGATTATAGACTAAGCGTATCCGATATTGGTTTTATGAGACAGAACATGAATGATACGCTTGGCCGAGACCTTGAGATAGTCTAGGAATGAGGTCGCGCGAATAGGGTCGATTCTAATGCCCGAAACTACCAAACTCGCGACGGGTGGTATAATTATTGAGGAACTAGAATATCTTGATGTTCTGGGAAGGAGAATACAATGTGTTGACCGATGGACAGAACTTATACAGGGTGTCCGCCGGGAAGGTATACTACTTTGTTTGTAAATGGCGTGAATGGTATTGTGGAAGAAGCTCTTGTGTCAACTGAATCTTACATGGAAACAAATGCAAATCCTTGTGCAAAATTGTGACCAAAGTTGTTTTTTGAAGACCAAGCTCCTAATTGAGCGTCGAATTGAGGTTGATGGATTGTTTTGAACTCTTTCTTGAGCAGCAGTAATTTTCAGCCGATCTTGCAGTACGTTGTGGTCCATGCTTAGGCCTATCACCTACAGATCCTCCTTCTTCGAAATCAGTCACTACACGATAAATAGTGCGTTTTGTTGGCACGTTATTTATCTCAAAAATTTCACGTAACTTTCTCATCGTCACAGTAATCGATGATTGATTTTGATAAAATGAGGTTTTAACGATTAAAACACTTTGGTTTATCGAATGTTTTTCCATAATAAATTTGCCACGTGTCTACTTCACGACTGCCAAATATGAACTGTCAAGACTAATGTTTACCAAAATGGCGGCAAAACAAAGTAGTATACCTTCCCGGCGGACACCCTGTATTGAAGGGGTCGAAAGAAGCATTCCAGTACCTCGGTTTTTTTGAAACTGTGTTAGATATACTTCACTCCATCTGATCTCCTTACTATATATATCCCAACTATATCCGACCGCGAATGGTATACAACTCTCATGTGCTCTTTGAAGCTTTTCGACCGCGTGCAATAGAGGGCGAAGGTTCTCATTGGTGTCAGTAGGGTATCCAACTCTTTTGGCTCTTTTTAGCACCGTTGCTATGTGGGGGTTATTTTTCTATATTATCGTTACTACAATGGGATGTGTTCTAATAAAATTAGGGATCTGGTTCCAGGAACCCATACGTTTGTTCGTAATACACGTTTTTCCTCAAGAGCCCATCCTTTTGTGATCGATTGGCCGGAGCATCGTACAACGCTTTACAGAGAAACTTCGTTTTTAGGCCGGACTGTTCGTATGTGGAATAACCTTCCTGCTGAAGTCTTCCCTCTTACTTTCAACATGAAAAAGTTCAAGTCAAATGTTTACAAACACTTCTCCCTCAATCCTCCTTCCCATAACCTTTTTTCCTAGTTCCAACGCAATGGATTGCATTTGTAGGGGTCATCCCCTGAGTGCTGGTCCTAACAAAAAAAAAACCCCCCGATCTATATGTTTATAACTCATACTATTAAATTTTGTAAAGATCGGTCCATAATTTTCCGCAGGCCTCAGAAAGCACTTAAAGTCGACTAAAACCGTAACAAATAATACTATTGTAGTAAAAGTGGTCTGTCGTAGTAAACTAAGACTGAAAATCACACCACAACATTTCGTAAAGATCGGGCCGTTATTTACCACAGGCCTTACATAAAGCCAATTCTCGAAAACGTACTTTTGGAATACGCCTTAAACCACAATGAATTTAATGTGCTGTTTTCTCAATACAAGTGATTGAACGTAAAGTAAAATTTATATGAAAAGCACTCAGTTTTTTGAGTGTTATTCATATAAATTTTAATACTAGTGCAAACACTTGTGGTGTGAAAACAACACATTACTACTGTCAGGTAGAGCGGCTCACCAAAAAAAGTGCTCGATGTACCGTCCTAAAAATGAACTTTGGACATTTTTAAGATGACATTTAAAATATTTCGGCTCCAGCTTTAACCTCTCGCGAGCTGGGCCCTATTCCACAAAACAACTTATCAACTTTTCACTTTGCACTTATCAAATTTTTCGTCAATTTGCAAAACTTTATGTTCCACAGAACTCTTAAATTTGATAAGTGATAAGTTGAAATTGATAAGTGTAATTTGCAGTCTTTGCAATTTTTATATTCTCTTTGCAATTTCTGTTCCACGTACGTTCTCTTATGCAAACTCGTTGCACAAAAACTGTAAATTCTATTTTTGCAAAGGAAATTTTAATAAGTTTGTCAAAAATTTGCAAGGTTAACGATCGCTTTGCAAATTCATATTCGTATATCTTTTGAAGCTTTCAAAATGTTAAGACGTGAGTTTTTGTTTGACTATATTGAAGAAGTGGTTATAACCCGAAATTATAGAGACCTAATAAATTTTTCGGGACTACAAAAGTTTAATTTTAAAGAGTGCTTCCGTTTAAATGAAATCCAAGTTGATTTCATTTTAAATAAAATTGGGGAAAAATTAGAGCACAATACAGAGCACAGTAATGCTTTGTCGGATCAAAATCAACTGCTTCTGCTTGCATTGGCTCGGAAATTGTTGCCAGTACCATGGAGTTGCAGCTATACATAGTGTTGCAAAATCAACAGTTTGCAGAACCATCCAAAGAGTTGTCGACGTTTATATAGACGTTTTATTTTAAAACACGATGACCTTTCAAATCTTCCTCCCAGGCAGCCTGTTTAGCTTATTTATTAAACTTAAATATGTTCTAAATACATACATATGTATTTATTTGACCCTTATTCTTTAGATTGTATAATAAAATTTTCGACCTTTAGAACATATTTTTTATATAAAAATTTTTAATTTTTTTTATCCAAAATTTCGGCACTGCTTTGTGTTCCTTCTTCAGGGTTTAATTCTTTCTTTATTATTTAAAAAATTTAACACTATATATACATATATATATATAGCGCACTGCTTCCTCTAAACAGGGTAAATTCAAAATTTTTTATTTGCATACAAAAATGTTTTTCAATTCCATCTTGACCCAATTTTAATTGCTAAATTTTGTTAAACAATAAAGAAAGAAAAAAACCTTGAAGAAGAAACACAAAGCAGTGCCGAAATATTGAATAACAAAAAATTAAAAATTTTTATATAAAAAATAAGCCTCAAGCTCAAAATTTTTATTACACATATGTTCTAAATATTTACAATAATTTTACAAAAAAATACTTAGGTTATTGTTTTGAAAACTAGCGAATAAAATATCTCTTATTTCTTTAATAATATTTAAAACTGCCAGTTTTTTCTCCATTGTTATTTTGCGGCTTATTTTAATAATTTTTATTTAGCAACGCAAAGTGAAAAGTGATATGACAGAAATGCAAAGATGATTAAATGCTTTGTGGAACACTTTGCACACTCACTTTGCATGAAAGCGCAAAGACTTTGCAAAGAGAGCAAGGTTTTTGCAAAGAGGGCAAAGTCTTTTTAAAGAGAGCAAGGTCTTTGCAAAACTTTGCTTACTGCAAAGTGAGATTTGCAAAGAATATTGTGGAACAGAAACACTTATCACTTTGCCAAAAAATGAAATTTGATAAGTGCAAAGTGAAAAGTTGATAAGTTGTTTCGTGGAATAGGGCCCTGGACCATTTTGAAAAACGGTCTATTTTTGTATGTTTTGTTAATTTGAGAATCTGTCTCTTTACCAACATATACAATATGGGTATCATAAAAAAGCTTTTTTTAAGGCGCGTCCAACTGTGTATACAATTTGTCCAAGGACGACCGTCAATGTCCTTTTTTAAGGATATTCTGTAAAAAAGAACGGTTTTTGAATTTTTTGTTCGGGGTTGTTTGTAATGAAAATGCCAAATTAACATATTTTAATCTTTAGTCGATTTAATTAAATACGGGTCTTACCTTTTTTTGAAATTCGTGCTAGTTCGCATTTTGACAAAAATGCTATGGGGTGGTAACCCTTCGTTTTAAATAGGGCAATGAGGGTACACCTTGCACGAATTTCGCTTTCATACAATTTGAGTCGCTCTACAGTCAGGTCGTGTTTTTTTTTAATAATGGGTTATAACCTTTTTTTATTCGTTATAGAACGTACTTAATAAAAAAAAATTAAAAGTTCGTTAAATTGCGAAATCGTTAAACTGAGTATTCGTTACACATTGATACCACTGTATTTGATAAATAACTATATAAACTTATGATGTGGATTAAAAATATATCAAATAACTTTTTTAAAATACATAAAATTACATTGACTTGACATCCCAGTTATTGATCAATGTTCAATTTTCCAAATGAAAAAATTTAGCACGACTTTGATGTATGAATTTTTACTACATTTTTCCTTAAAGGTTGTTTAATTTTTTGTTACATTTAATTTCAATAAGTACCTTAATTGGGTATGAGATTTTTGAAATAAGAAAATCGTACGGGATCTATTAAAACAAAAAGGCAAGAGAAAATAGGAAAACATGTTTAGGAAATCCCTGAAGTGTATGCCTTAGTAAACACATAAATAAGCATAGACCCCTAAAAGTAGACATTATTTTGGTGGGTGTTGTTAAAGCTTGAACTACAGATTTTTTTTATATTTAATACAATAAGGATATTCTTATAAGGTTTTTTATTTTATTTATTTCCAAAGTGTTTTGTTTCGGATTTTTTTTCTGTCTTGTGGTATTAGAATATAAACCCTCATCAATATTAAGACTTAAGACGTAAACATAAATTTGTTTTACGTTTTTTTATATAAACATAAATATTATGTAGTTTATTGTAGTTTTTGTAATTTGTTTCTTATTTCCTTTAAATACATTTACTTTTAGCTCCAAACTCTTTGTTTCTGTCATGTACTTGAGCTGCTAAAAGTATGCAATACTTCATTTGTTTTTTATTTTATTTTAGTTAGTAAAATACAAATGTTAGTTATTAGCTTGTCATGGGTGGTATTTTATAACCATTTTCTTCATTTGTAAGTGCTCAGTCTTTGACATGGTGTTTTTCTTTTTAAAACCTTGAAATGTAAGAAAGAAATAACTAAAAAAATTTCGACATTTATTAGCAGCATTTTTAAAGTAAAATTATATTAAAAAAAGACAGGCAGGCCTAAAGTTAAACGATGTGTAAAAGAAGCATGTTTTCACTAACACATGCTTAAACATTTTTATACCAAGGCAAGTTGAAAGATAATCCAGAGACCGAATATACTTTTAGTTTAACCTGAAAGTATATTATATACAAATAAATTGAAAAGTAACTTTGCAAAAAAAAAAGTACTCTCAAAAGTATGCTTTAGTTTTTTTCCTTTTTTTGCTTAAATCGAGCCAAGTCATAGTTTATTATACAAATTTCCAATTGGGATAAATTTTATTGTTATACTTAAGGTATACTAGTAAGTTTGAGTATGTGTCTCTGTATGCATGAAAAACATTTTCCGTTTTTTTCTTAAATTTTTTATTATATTTGGTTTTCGTTGCCATACCATAACCCCAATTTTGTGTTATGTAACTGCTATTATTATACACATACTTTCATTCCTTTTCTATGCTGTTTTTTTTTTTTAATATTTCTGTTGAATTTTTTTTTTCTACACGAAATTTTTTATTTCTCTCTAGATCCTCGTTTTGTGTGTAAACACACCTACCCAACGGGAACAATAAGGATTAAGTATGCCTTCTAGAAGGCCTCTGTACTCCTCATCCTTATCTTTTTTCACACGTTGTCATTGGGGGGGGGGGGGGGGGTAGGGCTTCCGCTCTCGCTTCTTTCGCCAGAGATTCTGAAAAGCATTCAAATTAATGGCTCTTAGAATTCTTTCAGAGAATGGTGATTTTATTACAGGATCTGAATTCTTTGGCTTTTGCTTTGGCAAAAAAAAATCGGACTCCTTCTTTTCACCGTTTTCATAGAAGGGAATGTAAAATGTGTAAATTATCTTTTATACGGAAGAACCGATACCTTCTATGAACCATTTTTAAGCAGTAAGATCACAATGGTAATTGGATGAAAAAAAATTGTCTTAGCAGGCTTTTAATAAGGCCTGAAGTAAGAAGATCTTTTGAGTTTTCCCGCTTGCTACATGTGTGTGTGTAGTAACAACATTCTTTGCCATTGTCAAAATACAAGGATGTACAATGAAATCCTAAAAGCCATTTTGCTTGCCACTTTTTCTGTGAGTATGAGTGAGCGCGTTAGAAATACCGTGTGTGTTGGAGTATGTGCGTGGGAAGACATGTATTTTTTAGTATTAAATTGTACTTAAAATGGATACAACAACAGCTTTTCACATATGTGCAAGTTTATGGCGATACATGTTCATATAATTGTATGTTTAAAGATATAGTTTTACAGTTATAGTTATTAGAATATGGTTAGAAGTTAGTTTAAATCTCAAAGACAACTTGAGAAAAAGCCCTATTGCTTCAATACGAACGTGTTCTCTTTTTAGCCAGCATTTTCTTAAATATAATAATAATTTGTAATTTATTGAGCTCGAGGTACAGGTTTGTATTTTTATGAAATCATATTTTTATTACCAAACATCAGGGTTATCGATATATGTTTTTTGATTTTTAAATTATATATCTAACCCTGATGATGATACTAGATGTTTTGTATACACAGAAAAAATTATTGAATTTCTCCTATCACCAAATTTCTTCCAAATTCATTATATCAAGCAAACAAGTTGTTGATTTTGCACCAATTACCAAAATGATTATATTGATTACTAAAAATTTTAAAATTTTGAAAAAATATTTTCAATAAATGATATTTTTAATTTTAATTAAAAAAGTGATCAAAAAACTTTGACATTTTAAACAATGTGTTAATGTATTTAAATAAATATTGACAACTCCCAACAACAATTCTACATGTTTAAATTATTTTATTTTCAACGAAAAAAGTCTATTAAGATTTTTTGTTATTTAATTCAAATTTTAATTGAAAATTTATTTCAAAACAACTAAAATGTTAATTAAATCAAAATTAAATTTTTAAATTTTTTCAGCTAAAAAAATTATTGGTTCAATTATCACATTAATTAAATTAAAATACTTTTTAAACCATTTTTTTAATTGATAAAACACTTTTTTCTGAGTAGCGAAATATTGGTAATAAAAATATAATTTTATAAAAATACAAACCTGAAACTCGAGCTCAATTAATTACTTCTTTTATGCTACATCAAAAAGGTCGAATAAAAATAAATTTAATTAATATTAAATTATAAACTATTCGTTTAAATGTTTTATTTATATGGCCCCTTATTTTGAAGGTTTTGGAAATAAGTGTTCTTAATATCTCTGATAACTTATGGACATATAAATAAATATGTTGAGCCGATCTGCATTCGAGAATATTGCTATTGAAAATGAGATAAGTTTAAAGGAAAAGGTCAAAGATGGCACCGAATACCAACAAATTGTTAGCAAGTTTTAAAAATGTTATTTCCTTTAAACTTCCTGAAAATCCCTAACATGCAGAAGTAATGAAACTGAACAAGAATCGAAATTTGTTTCCACAATAATGGCCTAAATTAAAATCGCAAAATTAGGCAAAAATCGGGGAAAAATTTTTAATCAAAAGATCTTAAGTCTTTCAAAAGTAAAATCAAACACTGTTTTGCGGGAACATATAAAATAATAGTCAAAATTCAAACATTGCTTAAGTATGTAATTATAAAGAAACCAGGGTTTATAAACCTTTAATTAACCTGTTTTATTTTTTAAAAATAAGGCCTTAAATATTTAAAATAATCGTCCACATTTGTTATTATAAATCGCTTGAATATAAAGAAATTATTAATTTCCAACTTAGTCAATTTTAGTATCATTAACTTATGTTCAATATGTATGTTTTTTATATTTGAGCTTTTGCAATATATATAAATTATTATTAGCAAATAAATAAAATAATAAATAAAAATTCGTGATATTTTCGTTTTTTATATTTTTATTATTTTCCCAATATTTCGGTAAGCATCGCTAGCCATATTCAGGGGTATGTAAACAATTAAAAAATATAAATAAAACTTCACAATAACACTTGTGCCACTTCTTATTAGATTTTATTATGTTCAATTTTCAAGATAGTATTTAAATCTATTATGTTTATTTTCATATAAACTTAAATCGTATTTAAATACAGATTGAGTTTTAAAGTTTTATTTTAAAAGTCCTATTTAATTAAGACAAAAGTATGGTAGCACTATTAAAAGGGAAACTTAAGTTGAATTTAAATGTACCACACCGGTGAATTAGTTTCATTTAAGAATTTTTTATTTAAAACTATTTTAAACATAAATGTGTTTTAATATCAATCCCAAAAATTGGCCATTAATAAATAATAATAAAAAAAAAAATTGGGAATATCATACACAGAAAAAATTATTAAATTTCTCAAATCACCAAATTTATACCAAATTCATAATATCAAGCAAATAATTTGTTGATGCACCAATTACCAAAATGATTATATTGATTACTAAAAATTGTAAAATTGTGAATATTTTTTTCAATAAATGATATTTTTAATTTTAATTAAAAAAATGATCAAAAAAACTTTTTCATTTCAAACAATGTGTTAATTTATTTCAATAAATAGTGACAATTCCCAACAACAATTCTTCATGTTTAAATTATTTTATTTTAAACGAAAAAAGTCAATTAAGATTTTTTGTTATTAAATTAAAAGTTTAATTGAAAATTTATTTCATAACAACTAAAATGTAAATTAAATCAAAATTAAATTTTTAATTTTCTTTCAATTAAAAACATAATTGATTCAATTATCAAATTAATTAAATTTAAATACTTTTTAAACCATTTTTTTAATTGATACAACACAATTTTCTGTGTACAATTTCACGAAAATTTTTTAACAATCCGATATAATTGTTTCAATTTCCAAAAAAAAAATGATAAATTCTGAAAAATAATCCCTTATTTATAAATTAATTAATGATCAGCAGAAATCGACAATTAAATAACGTTATAATCAGAGGTGTTCTGGAAATCGAAAGCTCAAAAACGCTAGATTTTAAAAGTCGTTTTTTTAGAAAAGATTTTTGTAGTAAAAGAAATGCATATAAAATACAATACAAATATTTCTCTATTAAACAGAATTCTATAAGAAAATTATAAAAAAAAATTGGATTAAGAGTGCATTAAAAAGAACTTTAAAATTCTTGCGTTTTGCGTTTTCGATTTGCAAATCACCCCTGAATTTTAAATTAATTAAAAAAAAAACAAAAAAAAAAAACAAAATTAAAAATACAGCAAGCCATATGGCTTAAATTAAAAAAGAAACACACACTTCACCAACAGAATGAAATATGTAATTAAAAAAATTGTTGAAAAAATTATTTACAAAAAAATTAAAAAAACCACGTTGAAACTCAAAATGGCTAAAATTAGTAAAAAAAAAAAATCCACACAACTGAAGTTGCGTTGCCAGCAGCGAAATTAGGTTTTATGTATGAATTCATACCTCAAATCTCTTCAAACCTGCTGATGGGATACCTGATTTTTGTATGGGGTGTTCCCAGTTTGGAGGACTATTTTCTGCTGACAATAAGCGCTTCTTTTAAAATAATTAAACTATTTGTATAAGCACTCCTAATATGTTTTTTTAAAAGCTAACTATATTAACATATTCATAAATTTTTCGCTTTAAAACCTTCTTCGTTGTCAGCACTAAAATAGCAGCTTTTTTATATATTTTATTCGTTATCATTTACTGCTGTATAAGAGCTCTCTTATTGAAGCGCACGATTATGCGCTTTTTCTCTTAAGTGATTCAAGAAGACAATTTTTTTTACTGGGAAGATAAACTCACCGCTTATTGTTGGTATTTTGTTTAAGCTTTGACATCGTTGCAGATAAGACTTTTTGAGTGTTTGTAATTCTCAATCACTCTGTAGTTTTATTTACTAATATCTTTGACTTTTCTAAAATTTTTTGGGAAAAATGTTTCCTGGTGATGTGGTCTAAGTCTCACTGGTGGCTATAGAGACAGCTTAACCTCCAACAATAAATTTCGGTGTATTTATCAAGAATAAAAATTGAGAATTAAGCACTACAAACAAAATCTTATTAGTAAAATTGTTTTTATTTTATATTTTAACATGATTTCGATGCTGGCAACTCAACTTGCCATCCGTAATTGACCCATTAAAATTTATGGATTCGATTACAGTATAATAAGTACAAGGAAGGTTTGTAAGGGCTCGTTGTCATTATTTACCCATGTAATGTCAAATTAATTTGTTTGATTTTTGTCGTTTGTTTTAATTTGCTTCTTATTTTCTTATGTTTGACGTTATATGGGTTGAAAAATTGAGAACAAAATTTCTAATGACCTTGTACTTATTTTATTCTTCCATGGAATCGATGAAATTTTTAAAAATCGATTATTTAGCATTAAAAAGCAAAATACGGAAAATTATAATTAATTTAACACAGAAAAAAGTGTTTTATCAATTAAAAAAATAGTTTAAAATGTATTTAAATTTAATTAATGTGATAATTGAATCAATCATTTTTTTAGTTGAAAGAAAATTAAAAATATAATTTTGATTTAAATAACATTTTTGTTGTTTTGAAATAAACTTTTAATTCAAATATTATTTTAATATCAAAAAATATTAATTGATTTTTTTCGTTTTAAAAAATATAATTTAAATTTATAGAATTGTTGTTGGGAATTGGCAAAATTTAATCAAACATATTAACACATTGTTTGAAATGGCAAAATTTTTTGATAATTTTTTCAATTAAAATTAAAAATATCACTTATTGGAAAAAAAATTTCAAAATTTTAAAATTTTTAGTAATCAATATAATCATTTTGGTAATAGGTGCAAAATCAACAACTTGTTTGCTTGATATTATGAATTTGGTATAAATTTGGTGATTAGAAAAAATTTTAAATTTTTTCTGTGAAGTCGATAAAACTAAATATTTTGTTATAAGAAATCATGAATACGAAAAAATCGTAAAAATAAAATTTTTAATATTGAAAAACGTCCAAAAAAAATGTCACGATACTGAAATCAATAATTTTCACTAAAAAAATTGATGATAATAATAAAGCTAGCAAAAATAAATCGTAAAAAAGTTGTCGAAAATTTTGATTCCTTTTTTAATTAACTGTTAAAATCGCTTTTCTAACCCAGAAAATTCTTCAGAATTCGAAAAAGTCTTATTAAATAGACAATATCCTTCAAAATAATTGCCAAAATGGTTAAAATTGCAGAAATTAACAAAAAAAGGGAAATGAAGAAATTTTAAAATCGTCAGCATTAAAAAATTTTCAAAGTGTTAAATAAAAAAAGGGTGTACACGTGCACACTATTTTTAATTTTTTTTATATAACGACATTTTAAAATTTTTTTGATGCTGACAATTTTTTTGCGATGTTAAATTTGTTCATCTCCTTTTTTTTTTTTTTTTTTGTTTATTTCTGCAATCCCGTCAGAGACTCTCGTCTTTTTTTGGTACAACGAACGGAAAGTCTTAGTTAATATTGCCCGGTTAGGTAAATTTACAATTATATTTGGATGAGTCAGTAGCTAAAAGGCCAACTCCACTTTTCGAAAATTTCTCAATTTTGTTATATTTCGATCTACTAAGTTGTGAACTCTTTGAGAATGATTTGTTTCTTCTTTTATTTAAATATTTCACGTTCAAAAATACGAAAAACCAGTATAGGGCTTGAATCTTAATTGATTTTATTCAGAAGTTACCAGCCAAATAATAAGAAAATTATACATATCAAAATTATGCCATAATATATTCCAGTAATATGAATTACTACGCTTCGCGTAATCGGCAACTTCCTTTTTGTAGCATCTTAAATTTGGAAAATAATTTTTTCAATTATCACTCTTTTCAAACTTAACTCGACTTTTTATTTTGTGGAGTTAGGCCTTTTAGGCTCTGACACATCCAATTGCAACTCTTTATAAATAAAAAACATTAAAGTTACAAAAAAAAATAAGTTGAGAAGTCGGGAATTATAAAAAAAAACGCTAAAATTTTAAATTTAACGCTTTATCGAAAATAAAAACTTTACAGAATTTACAAGAATCAAATTAAATTGATAATCGAAAAAATACTGAAATCGAAATTGGAATGAAATTTATAACTTTTTCTAACTTTCGTTTGAAAGACGTTATGCCCATTTGTAAATATCATGATCTGTAATCTTTCCTTTTATAACAAAATCTCATTTTAAAGTTTATTGAAACAAAAATATTTTCGCAAAACAAAAATATAAGAAACGTTACAAAACAATTAAATTTAAATACAAGAACATTTTCAGAATAAACTTGAACGTTTTTGTTTGGCCATAAAAACGAGTTTTTAAACTAATAAACTCAAAGAGTTTTTTTAATTTGAAATCAAATTATAAACAAGATTTAAAAGAAATATGAAAGAAAATATAAATTTACTGCAAGTTTAACAATTTTGAGCGTCAAAGTTCGCATAGAAAATTGCTATGAAAAACCCTCAGTTTTTTAAATATTTTCCATATAAATTTTATACGAACGTTTAAGTTCGAAATTGTGGAAAACGCAGTAAAATTTAAAACGATGCGAATTTTTTTTTTTTTGAAATAGAAAATTTTTTTTAACGGAAAACTAATTTAAAAATTAAAGTCAGCTATGAAGAAAAGTTTTTATTCTTAATAAATTTAATTATAATATTTTCTTCCTGGTTATTTGTTTTGTAATAAACAGCCAACAACTTTCTGGGGAAAAGATATTCACATAAAGACACATAGACAACATTCATACCCAGCAAACACAAATAAAACATTAAAGAACTGAGGGCTTTCATTTTTGTTTGAAATCAAGTTGTTTTTATATTCTTTTTATTGAATCTTTACATTTCAAAATATAAACTAAATAAATAATTAATCAGATCTTATTATTTAGTTTATGTCCGTCCTTCTTTATTTTATGAATTTTTATGCCCCGTCTTAAAACTCAACTGAGTTGAGTTCTAATTAAAACAACTTCTAGTGAGGAGTTTTAATTTTATAAAGTTTTTGTTAACCGCAATATAGCAGAGTTGCAAACAAAAATGCATAATTTCAACTGAACTGGAGTTGAGTTGTAAACCGTAATAGGGCCATTAATTTAATAATTAGTGATGCTCATTCAGGCAAACAATTGTTTAGAAGCCCCACCCCTTTGTTTTTTACGCTCATTATTTTTGTCGTACGTGTGAGAGCAACAAGCGCACATGTACGATAGATGCATTGATATTTGTTCAAATACAGTGTGTAAAATAAATAATAATGAAATTAATTTAGTTGTTCGTCAGACAGCGACGAATGCACATGCGGGGAAGCTACGCTAGTTTGTTGCTAAAAAATATTAAAATGCAAAACTATTTTATGATTAAAAATGCCTTTGGTAATGCCCAATGTCTTTTATGTTATCAAACATTTAAAGGACATTGGGAAAATGTTATTAAGATGCATTATGATTCTTTTCATAGCGATATGACTGGATATACCGATGAGGAAAAAAACCTTTTTATTAGAAATAAAAAGATTTTTTTGGAAAAGTTGAAGGAATGGCTATCAGGGGAAGAAAATATTGAAAATAAATCAGATTTAATTTAAAAAAAAGCCATTTCAGACGTAGTCGCCTTAAATATTGTCAGGCAGGGCAGTCCGTTTATCGATGGAGTTTTTATTAAACAGTTGTTTAGTAAAATTCTTCATATGCTAAATTATAACTTTAATTTAATATAATCTGTGCCCTTGTCCCGCAGTACTATTGCGCGTAGCGCTGCGCAGTTAGGAACATCGGTAGAGTTGGCAATTAAGGAAAAATTAAGAACTGTGTATTTTTTTCCTTTTGCTTAGATGAAAGTACTGACATGAAATGGCTTTTTTTAAAATAAAATCTGATTTTATTTCAATATTTTCTTCCCCTGATAGCCATTCCTTAAATTAAAAAAAAAAATTTTTATTTCTAATTAAAAGTTTTTTTTCCTCATCGGTAACCTAGTCATATAGCTATGAAAAGAATCATAATTTTCTTAATTAATCCCTAATCACCAACTCTACAGAAACCCCTAAACAACGGAAGTTAATCACATACACTTAATTCAGTGTGAACTGCATTATTATAAATTTTATATAACCAAAAAAAAATCTTGTGATATAATATTAATAAAAATTGTGCGTTTAGTTTTGCGTATCACTGTACTTAAAAAATTCTCTCAGAATACATATGCAAAACATTTTTGAACACCAGTGATTTAATTTCAAACTTCTATGTTGGCTGGGTAAGTGAGCAAAAGCTGTGTCTCAGTGTAGGTGAGCAATGTTATGTTTATATAAATAAAGCCTACCTTAAGGCTTATTATGCTTAAACTGTAAATTGGTGCTTTATAAACTTAGGCTATTGTGCCTAAAGATCACCTTAGGGTTAACCTGATTAGTTTAACAGCATATTTGTAATGACATTTAAATGTATTTGTTAAGTATATAGTTTAAGGATTTTTTTATTTAAAATGAATAAATGTTTTGGTGTGTATAAAAAAAATAAAAAGAATGCTCTCATTTTCATTTGATTCAACTTAATATTTATTTTAAAATAATGTCTTATCTTTTATTTTTTCTTTGCAGGTATGTACATCTTCATAATAAATTTCAAAATTACAAAGGAGCAGTTAAGGTAAAGAAGATTTTAATATTGAAAACATTATCAAACAAAATTTGAAAACAATTTAGAAAACTTATCCGAATTGTTTTATTATGTAAGTATACGGCATTTTTAAATTGGTTTTTAATGATGATGATGTGCTTTTAAGGGTTAAAACAAATAATTTTATTTAGTATAAAACAACTAAAAATCTTTCTAGTACACATCTTGTTTTCAAAATATTTCCGTGTTAATTTGTTGTTAAAGATCAGAAATTCTTATACATGTTTATAAAAATGTGCTCGAATATGTAAATTAAAATGTTAATAAATTTAAATAAAAACTGTTTTCTTTTCCTTCATCCAATTAAATATTTAATATTATAAATAAATTTTGTATTTCTCACTTACATATTTAAGTGAATAAGATTTTAAACGAAATATTTAATATATATACGGTAATTAAAGCAGCTTATGAATAAAAATTATTAGTAACTGAAAAGTGTGGCCAGGTTTTTTTCTTGTTAAAGAAAAACAAAATCGTATTTTACAGCCATTTAATATCAAAAGAAAAAAAATGCAAATTGGCTTAAAATGTAAATAATACACACTGGGGTCGTTTAAGAAAAAAAAACAAGTATCATTAAAAGAATTCATTATTTTTGTTTTTCTTTTTCATATAAAAACCAGAGAAAAGCTTTTAAGCTTTAGTAAACTTTAATGTGTAATTGCCCTGTTTTAAAACAGGTTTTTAACACATTTTTTGCCGCACCAAGTAAACTGACAATATAATAACGAAATAAGATTTTAAGTAACTGACAGGAAAAAAACATTGAAACAAAAAAAAAAGTGTATGAGTGCTGGTGATTATAATCACCAATCGGCGAAAAATGGGTTAAAGCCTTTAGTAGGAATGAATTTTCAATTTTTAAGTTAAAATAACTTATGGTGTTTTCTTTTCTTCAAAAAAAATACCAACTTGTAAAAAGGTACATGTATAAAATGTCTTGCCGACCCTGTAATAATGCAATTTTTTGCTTGACGAGAACAAAACACAAAATTGGACCTCCCTGTTTTTAACAGCTGACAAAAAGTTTGTTCTTCAAAATATAAAAAATATACATAAACCAACATTTCTTAATAGACTGATATTAAATAAATAAATAAATAAACAAAATGAATGACGAAATTCCAATTTCTTTAGTTTGTTTTTTATAAAATATGTAAACAAGAATATACCTTTGCCAGATTTCTGATTTATTAACACTAAGTTTTTCAGATTTCCTGATTTGACGATTTTTTTTTTTCAAAAACAATTTAACAACACCGAATCCACTTATATTTTATCTCACTGGCAACCAATCATTAACAATGTAATGCTTTCTCGTATTTTTACTATTAAATAATAGAAAAAATAAATATTAAAATTTTAAATTTTTACAGTCCTGATTATAGAAGATTTTGTAGAAAAGAAAACACCATTAAAGTTGCTCTGCAAAATCTACAGCGAACTGTTTTACCCGGAATTTAATTATTTATACGTATTAATATTTCAATCAAATTTAAAATTGCAATGCCTGCATGAAGTTTTTGCTTCTTTGTGGCTTAGATACATGGCCAGTTACCTTAGAAATGCAAACAAAACGGCAGTGCTTTAGTTGCCTGCGAAATATTCTGTAAATCGTATCTAATGAACCTCTTTGGACAGTGATGCTAACTCTTGGGACACTAAACGCCTAAAGGCATTTAAAAATCATGCTAAAGTATAATTTTTTTAAAGTAATACACCAAAAATTTAAACAAAATAATTTAATATGAATTAAATGTCTTCAGTGACATTTTATTGTTAAATAAATTCGTGAAACTAAGGGCCAATTTTCAGGATTGATATTAAAACACATTTATGTTTAAAATCGTTTTAAATACAAAATTATTTTCTTCACTTAAATGAAACTTAGTTCACCGATGTGGTATATTTTAATTAAACTTAATTTTCCATTGTAATAACTTAGCAAGGTGGCGTCAATATCACAAAAACAACAAGCAAATCAGTAATAGTCGGCTGTTTTTTAAGTCCACCTTGTAAATAATTACACTTTTTTTGATGTTTTTTTTTATATTTAGTAGTGCTATCATACTTTTGTCTTAATTAAATAGGACTTTTCAAATAAAACTTAAAAAATTAATCTGTATTTAAATATAACTGAAAAATAACATAATATAGATTTAAATACTTTCCTAAAAATTGGACATAAAAGTCCTCTCAGCGTTTGAGTGCGTATATTTCAATTTATGTTTAGCAAAACAAGAAAGTTTAATTAGTGGATTGTTACCAATTGCATTTTTATAATTATTTACCTCAATACCAAGACTTATGTTCTTCCATTTGCACGTTTTTTAATTTTTAAGACAGTTTTCACAATTCGATATCAGCCGAAGAACAAAAAAGGTTACCATACCGAACCAAAATTAACAAGTGGTATATTCGGCTATGCTGAATCTTTTATACCCTGCGATAAGAAAAGAAAGTTATGTCAATTCTGTTCTTTAGATATAAATAAATCTTTTTTTTACCGCGGCCACTTCGCCAATCCCGCCCACATTTTATCAGATGTTGTCCATTGATAACCAAGAGGCTTGTTCCTAATTTGGAGAGTTTGACTGTTGCCGTTCTCCAGATATACAGAAATCTATAATGTCTTTGCACGCCAAATTCTCTAATCCTGGCTACTCTATTGCGG
The DNA here is from genome assembly GCA_943735925.1 of Pollenia amentaria. Classification (NCBI taxonomy): domain Eukaryota; kingdom Metazoa; phylum Arthropoda; class Insecta; order Diptera; family Polleniidae; genus Pollenia; species Pollenia amentaria. The sequence goes on along the minus strand of OX031009.1, from coordinate 199,420,042 downwards.
TGCGAATACAATTTCGATGCGAAAGCTAAATGCCAACTTGGTACTCTCTATCACCTTTGCAAAATTATATGAAAATTAAGCAATACTGGTAATAAAAATCAAAGATAGCGCAGATTTCCAGAATTGATTAGCCATTTAGTATGTAAAAAAAGTTGAAGTTGGAAAGTTTAAATAAAAGAAATATTAATGACTTGCGAAAAAAAGGAAAAATATGCGAAAGGCAGATGCTTAAACGCATTCCAGAGTACCAATCACTAAAGTTGCTAAAACTTTATTTCGCATCGCAATAGAGAGTAGCCCCCCTGCCCATATTTTTAAAGAGGTTGTATGTTGATAGCCCAGCTACGTGTACCGAATTCGGACATTTTTCTCTTACCTCTCTTTAGATATAAATAAATCTTTTATGTGCCGCGCCCATGGCTTCACTCCCGCCCACATTTTATCAGATGTTGTCTATTGATAACCAAGATGCTTGTACCTAATTTGAAAACTTTGGCTCTGGCCGTTCTCCAGATATACAGATATCTATAATGTCTTTGTATGGCCACGCCCACTTCAGCAATTCTGACCACATTTTGTCGGATGGGTAAAATTATAGGCAGAAATGGTTTTATGCTCATATCTCAGGCATTTGTGAACCAATCAGGCTGAATTTCAAAAGCGAAATGTATGTGCATGTGGCATAAATATATGCTTATTTGATATAAAAATATCCAGTCAAGTCCTTATCATATTTAGGGTCTTAGAAAACCCCATTTTAAAAGACAGACGGACATCGGTAAATCAACTTCGCTACTCATAAGGACCAAGAATATATATATTTAATAGGGGGTTTGATCAATATTGTAGAACTTACAAACGTAATGACAAACTTATATGCATATGTACCCTTTTTCCTTCGGTGGAGGGTATGAAAAAAGGCTAAAAGGCGTATCTGGTACTCTAATAGAGTTTAAGTTTGCAACTGTTCGTATTGGCTTTGTTTTTATCATTAACTGTGGGCGCTCTTTTATACATTTTTGCAACACTAATTTCATTCTCTAATTAAGAATGGACCTATTCAACAAAATTGTGAAAAAAATCCCTAGGAAAAGGGGAAAACTCCCGGGGAATTTTTATTCACAATTAGGCTGTATATCTCCAATGTCCATTTCTTGTTTTTTTTTGTTTCTTTTGCGTTTAAATATATTTCAGCAATTTACAATTTTTTTTTATGAAAGTTGTAGAACGTTAGTACATGTAGCGATTTTATCAGTGAAAAAACAAAGCCGCACACATTGGCTTTTGTAGTGCGCTAGTCTATCAGCGCCGGGGTTGCGGGTACGACTCCCGCCAGAGACTCTGGTTTCTTTCCTGCAGACAAGCGTAGAGCTTCGCGGGATTAGTATAGGAAGAAACAAAAAAAATAAATTTCAACTGACATCATTGACACTGAAACACAAAATGCGAAAAAAGCTATATGTACTATTTTTATACCATATATATTTTGCACTTGCTTTGTTGCAAGGCCATTTGCAATTATTTTTGAATACTTCTTTTATTTTGGAAGAAAATATTTAAAAAAAAAATACGATTTTGCACACATGAATTTGGCTCTTGAAGTTATTACTGCTGTCGATGCTAATGGCGATGTACAAACATTTATCTCCACAACGATGTCTAATATCTATGACATTATTGCCATTAGAGTTTGTCCCGGGATTTCTCGTCCCGGGAATTCCCGGGATTTTCAGTCGTTTTCATTTCCCGCTTTCCCGGGAATTTATTGCGGGATTCCCGGGAAATTTTGAATAAAATCTTTTTTTAAAACTTTAGTAAATTTATGTCAGACTTGTGTCTTAAGTTGTTTTATCCAACTTAATTTCACCACAATATTTAATTTTTATATTATATTACAGTTTAAGGCTTTTAAACTAATTTTTGAGAATGGGCTTTATATTAGGCCTATGATAAATTAAAGACTTTTCATCACGAAATTTTATTTCTTGTCCTAGCAAATTGAAGTGTAAATTTTACAACATTATTATAAAGCTTTATTTATAAAGCTTTGCGGTTAGAGAGGTTCTTAGATTGTGTTTCATATGCGGGATTTCAAGTGATTAAGAGTCTTATAAAAATAGAAAGTAGAAATTTGTGTGAATTTCGCCACAAATTCTTGTTAGTTTTAGTTGAGTTTTTAGGGAGGTAGTTGCACATTTAAGTGCATATCATGGCAAAATCGTCTTAGAATTAATAAAGGACTAATAATAAAAATACTTTATGGGACCTTAGATGAATATAAAAAAATATCACATGGAATGAAACTTAGTATACCTTCATATACCACTGCTGATTAACCCTCCTCTTGGTCTGGCCAGACCACAATTTGTACAGCTAAAACCCCCAATTAAATAAAAAGAAAATAAATATATTTTTTATTGAACGTATGCTAATTACTTTAGATTATACAAATTTATTATATTATTTTATTATTTCATTATTTTATTCCATATGCAAGTCATCGAAAATGTAGTATTTAATTTAGCACATTGCTATTTCGCATCGACCACAGCTGAAACGAGTTTTGCGTTAGGTTTTTCTAGTTAGATTGAATTGAGCGCATAATGGGCCGTAGTTTTCTGATTTGATTAAAACTTGATTCATTCGATTTAGAACATATCATTTCTAAAATTCACGTATCTGTTTTTTTTAATATTTTGACCTATTTGAAATATCTTTCAAGGAAAAAAAAATGGGTCTGGCTAGACCAAGAGGGTCATTTCATAGACTTTTACATAAACATGGAATTTAACCCCACTTATTTGCGCCAATCGAATCAAAATTAGTTTCGTTTGATTCAGAATTCACTTCCCTCTTTTTTTGATTTTTTGTTATATGCGAAAAATATTACAAGCAAAAGACAAATTTGGTCTGGCCAAGACGGTAATCCTGGGGCTAAGGGTTATAAAATTTTAAAAAATATGTTATTAAATATATGTAGTAAATAAAATTTCTCCTTTCTGCGGAATTTGTTAAACCGTAAAATTGTTTCAGGATTCCTACTTCGTAATGTTGAGTTTTTAGTTCCTAATCACCCTTTCAGAATTTTTGTTCGCGTAAGACTAATACTTTCATTCTAATTGTGCAAATAAGCTCTGAATTTGACAATGTATATACATATTGATTTCTATTGTCCTATTGGCATCAATATAACCTCTTAAGGCCCGTTTTCACGACTTACCGATAGCTAAAGGTAGGAATTTATCGGCCGTATAACAAGTGTTCCATTATTCCAACTTTACTTTAACCTAAAGTGAGCGATTAGTTAAAGGAAGGTTCATACTACCTGATAGGATAAAGTAAAGTTTTAATAAGGGAACACTTTTTATAGCGCCGATAAAATCCTACCTTTAGCTATCGGTAAGTCGTGAAAACGGGGGTAAGTGTGTTAAAATAATTTGAGTATTACATTTTGTACGTTTTTGTTATATAATAGATACTAGATTTAATTCTTTTGAGCGTAATAGCCAATAAGAAATATTAGTTTCATTGGAGAAATAAGTAAATAAATGTATACAAAATTTTTGGCGGGAATCCCGGGATCCCGGGAATTCGATTTTTATTTCCCGCTTTCCCGGGAATCCAAAAAGTGCGGGAATAAAAAAACTCTAATTGCCATATAAATAAACTCCATCTGAATTGTTATTTTTGCTTTTTATATGGGTTGTTGTGCCATACATGTTGCCCCTATCATGAAAGAATTATTTTAACAACATTTTGTTCTTGTGCACAAAAAACCATGGCTCGTCAAGACGGTGTGTAGGAGAAAAAGTCTAGCAAATTTAATCTTGATCTGCTAAAAATAAACCAGAAAAATTTTAATATATTAACAATTTATTAATTAAGTTATTTTGCAGAAAAATTTGTTTTCCTTTTAAATTCCTTTGGCTCTTATACAATTTATTTATTTTTCTTTTTTTTTTTAATAAAAAAAAAAAGTAAATTATTGCCAAGATTATTTCTTAATAACTAAAAATGTTAATTAAAAAATATTTGGCAAAAAAAACTGCTAAGGAAAGTTTCCTTTCATCGATTTAAATTTTACTTATGATGAACACTTTTTGTGTTTTGTTAAAAATAAAGAAAAAACAAACGAACTCATAATAAAAATATAGAAAGTGTTAAGAAATTTGTCACACGTTACGGTTTTTAATTAGAAATAAAATTTCGTTAGTCTGATAAAATTATGAATTAATATTATAGAAAAATATATGAAATAAATTGTTTTAATACTTAAGCAAAATTTAAATACAAAATGTTATTGCCGTTTTTTGCACACTCATTTATTTTCCCAATCATGTTGGGTAACATGTTGTATTCTCTGGATATATTTTTTCTTTACTAGTCAAGTTTGAGTCAGGGATGGAAAATGGTATTCAAAAAATGTGTTAATACAGGATGGTCCAAATAAGTGTTATTGTAGTTGTTGTTGTTCGTGGACAATTTGAATTTTGTAAGGATGTATTTTAAGATTCAATTTTAAAATTCTCTGAAATGTTGTTCTGGACATGGCTAATTGGCCGAAACGAGCCGACAAGTTGATGCAGATGAATAATTTTCAACACTCTGCCGCACAGCTTCCACTTTGCCTTCTGTGCGAGTATTTCACTGAGCACCTCTTCCATGACGGTGGATCACTGAATCCCGTTACTCAAAACGACCGACTATATTCCTAATAATAAAGGACGTAGCAGCCAATCCGGAATTAAGATATTGGCGATATTTTCGCTAATAAATTCGATAATTTAAACGCGTTGTGGTGTACTGTATGCATTCATTTTAAATTTCCAATAATTCAGTTGTAACCTGCAAAAAGACAAAAAAAAACAATTATTTTACATTGATAGGTCTAATTCGAGCCACGCTGTGGTAGTGACCTTCCCAACTCCATTTAAACACACATTCAAATCATTGTAAAAATTTCCAAACTCTATACTATAGTCTGAAAGCGACAGACAAATACTGAACAATTTAGTAAGTGTGTGAACATGTAGAAGAAAAACTCAAATGTTTCACTATAGTGAAAGTGCGGGTATAAAAAATATTCTCAAAAATTAACAAACGAACGAAAAATACACGCAGCATTGAGAGTGGAAACAAAAAATACACCATGCTTTTTTTTAATGTAAGTTTTTATGTTAATTTTTTTTAACAAGATTGCAACAACAATTTTTTGTATACGTACGACATACATGCTGACATCATAAATTTTTTGTATGTGTTATTATTTTTTTGCTGAAAGATAATTAAAAATTTAATTTTGATTTAATTAATATTTTAGTTGTTTTGAAATACATTTTCAATTAAAATCTTAATTACATAACAAAAAATCTTAATTGACTTTTTTCGTTTAAAATAAAATAATTTAAACATGTAGAATTGTTGTTGGCAATTGTCGATATTTATTTAAATATATTAACGCATTGTTTGAAATGGCAAAGTTTGTTGATTACTTTTTTAATTAAAATTAAAAATATCATATATTGAAAATATTTAATCAAAATTTTAAAATTTTTAGTAATCAAAAATTGATATTATGAATTTGGAATAAATTTGGTGATTGGAGAAATTTAATAATTTTTTCTGTGTATGCAATTTTCTTTGTAAGTGGCATCGTCCCGACTTGCAATTTTAGTTGCTGCAATTTTTAAAAATTCTGGTTTGAAATTGCGTTAGTGTCCAGGTTATAAAATTATAGTTTTGCATTTTTTGTATTTTTATCGTGTCTTTCCTCTTCTCCTTTTTATATTTTACAAGTTTCGCAGGTGGGCAAAATTTGACCACTTGACTTTTACTTAAGAGAGAACCAGTGCGTTAGCCAGACATATTCTAACAAAACAACAAAATGCACTCTTTTCGCCCATGTGTGTGCTTGTCTGTTTGCAAGCACAAAAAAAAACGAAAACATTTTAAAACAACAAAAAACATTGGATTTTTTAATCACCGTTAATACATGTGTGTACGTGTGTTTGCAAATAAATTAAAACACTTTCGACCTAAGTTATAAAAAATAAACCCTTTATTTTCATACAAAATTCGTTTCATAAACCCTTTATTGACATGCTTTACTTTTTATAACTTAGGCCGTTTAACTCTAACAAGTTAGAAAAAAAAATTTATATTGTGCATATCAATACACAAATACCTTTAAAATGATATATGTTTCATTAAAATCGGTGAACGATAAACAAAATTGTTCCCGTATTTATATGTAAGTGTGAGAATAACAAAACGCAATTGCAGAGTACATGAAACTGGGAACCCCTCCCCAATCTTCTCAACGCTCTCACCAAAAAAAAAAAACTCAAGAATTGCTGCAACAAAAATTGCAAGTCTGGACGATGACTAATGGCATTAATTTGGCACAAAAGAAATGCTTTCCCAAAAAGTGTTTTACTTATGTGATAAATTATAGAAAAATATGCTCGTATCATATAAGTCATTAGTGCCATATTAATTTTTAACCTCAAATAAAAAAAAACACAAATAAACTATACATCCCTGGTTGGAGTAGTAGCTTTTTCGCGTTGCTAATATTGTGTTTTTGGGCTTTTTAGCACTCATGCTCACAAGCTCATAGTATATACATACGCACATATACATTCTTTAGGAGTTAAGTGGGGAACAGAATAGTCGCTGTAGTACAACGTTACGAATAGCGCTGCAAGTTGTGAAAAGTTAAAAACGGCAGTTTGAAACTAGTGTCAAGAGAATACGTACTGTTGTTGTCGTTGCAGTTGAAGTTGAAGCGCGAAGTTCGAAATTTTGAACTTTGTTGCGCTACAGAGCATTCGTCAGCTTCAGCTTCTACTACAACTACTTTATTCTGTTCCAGGCCTAAAAGTAATAAATATTTATTTGAAGGTTACTAACCAAATTGCTTTCTCTTTGGAAGGCAAAAATATTCAAAGAGAAAAGAATTAAATGTTAAACACGTTTTGAAAACTACTTTTGTATTTCAAAAACGTAAAGTTGCTCAAAGTTTAAGACCCATTAATATTTTGTTAGTAATTTTCAAGGAATGAGTTTCAAATTAAGGAAATGTAAACACATACTATTAAGAGAAAACTACACCAAAAAAATTCATACCTTATACATGAAAATCTTTTACATTGTACGAAACGTGGTTATCACCATGTACCAATGAACTATGAAAATAATTCGTAAACTACCTAAAGTATAATTTATAATTTAAACGGATTGATGCCAATAAATTACGGGTTTAGAGAAATATAAAAACAAGTAAGAAAGTATTGTCGGTCAAGCCCGTCCATATGATACCCTACACCATAGTATAGAAAAACAATCATGGACCCGCCTATACAAAATTATTTTATGAGGTTAAGATTCATATAAGAGGTGTTTGTGCCGGATGTCATCTATATGAGATTTTAGGATGCAGGTTTATATGGGAGCTATGGTTAATTTTGGACCTACCAGATAAACATTTATAAGGAAGTGTACGTTGTTCCGCATCACTTGCGCATTAGTAAAGTTTAGTGTTCGTAAAAGCATCGCTTGTATGAATCTTGGCATCACTCTCAAATGTCAAAAGTATTTTTATGCTCTGCTCAAGTTTTTTCAATTATTGCGTCAGATAACTCTCTGATGCAATAACTTTTCACATAAAAGAAATTGTTTCGTTTTTCTTTGTTGATGCTTTTTCTTGTTATTTATAAGACAACTGTCATATTTTGGTTCAATATTTTCAATAAAATTTGTCGTCGCTATTGTTGATAACATTTTTATTATTATTTTATGTTCGCTTATGAGCTCGAGCTCAAAAATTCAAACTTTGCACAGCTTTTGTGCAGTAAAAAAAGCATTAGCATCACAACTGCAACTGGTAATCACGCATTAGCAACAAAATGTTGCATCACTGCAGCAGGGTGTACAAATTCTAAATAATGGGTGTGCCAACAGCGACTTCCGATGTTTGACAGTTGATAACGTATATATTGTTGAAGCTACATCTGTCCAACTGGCTGTGGAAAAGATTTACATGGCTGCATGCCCTAGGGCCTACTCCATGGTGGATCTAAGTCAATGGGTGACATACAATGCGTTTACCAATTAGCCTCGTGTGTGAGAGCATCCAGCACACCCTGGTAGCAATTTGAGTGCATAATCCGCAACGATTTTAGACTCGCCCCTTCTTTAGAAGCTGAAGCTAACGAACCAACCTCCACTGCTTTTGAAAAAATACTAGCAGCTTCTGTTGAGTAACAACAGGGATAGTCCTCCCTCTGGCCGAACTCTCTCAAAAGTGGTGAAAACCCATAGTTGGGGGTAGTGCACTAAATATTGATTTAAATCAGCAGTGCACTATCACTAAATAAAAAGCTGCATATGAACAGACTCTCATTAAAATTTGAAAAATTTAATTTTGTATGAGCATAATTTTTGATTCTGGTTATGATACACAGAAAAAATTATTTAATTTCTCCAATCACCAAATTTATTCCAAATTCATAATATCAAGCAAACAAGTTGTTGATTTTGCACCTATTACCAAAATGATTATATTGATTACTAAAAATTTTAAAATTTTGAAAAAATATTTTCAATAAATTATATTTTTAATTATAATTAAAAAAGTGATCAAAAAACTTTGCCATTTCAAACAATGTGTTTATTTATTTAAACAAATATTGACAATTCCCAACACCAATTTTACATGTTTACATAATTTTATTTTAAACGAAAAAAGTCAATTAAGATTTTTTGTTATTTAATTGAAAATTTATTTCAAAACAACTAATATGTTAATTAAATCAATATTAAATTTTTAATTTTCTAAAAAATAATTGATTCAATTATCACATTAATTAAATTTAAATACTTTTTAAACCATTTTTTAACTGATAAAACACTTTTTTCTGTGTATGCATAAGAAAGGAAATTAAACAATATGTCAATAATTTGTCAATTACAGAATATCTCATGGCTTTAATCATGAAAAAACAAGTTTTTTGTTTGTAAATTTAGTGCAAAATTTTAAGTTGTACTCAAATGAGTGAAGAGCAAAAAACTTGCAATAAACTGATGATTGCTTTTTCTTAAATCAAACTATTTTTTTTTTGAGTGCACAATTTTTTAGCATCACTATCTCTCATGTTTAGGAAGGCTGCTAATTTGCAATTTATCACTCAACATCAACAAAATGATTGCAATAATGTTACACTATCACTTACTGTGAGTTGAAACTGCAAAATGAGTGCACTACCCCCATCTATGTGAAAACCCCAGCCCTTAAGTAGGATTTTCAGGGTATCCCTTTCCGCAACCACAACTACCACGTAATCCCTGAAAGTATCCTTTAAACGAGAAGACGAAACTTCTGCAAAGGCAATCTTCGACAATCGGGAAGATTTCCTGTGATCGGTCAATTTTGGATTTTTGTCGAATCCCAGGTATTGGCTGCATCTGATTAGTGCCTTCGAGGATGGTACACCAAAAGGTGAAATATTTTTTCAATGATCCCTACAGGTGGTGTCGAACTGTCGAACGTTAAACAACACCAGCAAATTTAAAAATTTTTTTTTTTTTTTTTTTGAAAAATCATATTCAGCAATGTTCGTCAACAAACAAAATTGTCTAATTCAGGAGATGCCAATCCACATGAGATCCAAGACAATTCAATGCATCTTGAAGAAGTCACTGTTTGGTGTGGATTTTGGGATAGAGGCATCAACGGTCCACATTTTTTTTTTAAATTATGTTGGGCTAGGCAATCACCGTCAATGGCACCTGCGCTATAGATCGATGGTAACCAAATGCTTTAAGCTTGAATTGGATGATATAGACACCAACGATATGTGGTTTTACCATAATTTCGTTTCGTGCCACACATCTCTTGCCACATTGGGCATTCTCCACGAGCAATATCGTCTAGAGGTTATGTGAACTGGCTACCGAGATGGTGCGATTTGACATCGATAGACTTTTTTCTTGTGGGGTTTTCTAAAATTGCAGCCACAAACTACTCCGACACTTAAAGCCAATATAACCCATGCCATTGGTCAAATTCATCCTGATATATGCGCAAGTTTCATGGTAATTTCGTCATTTCGGATTCAAGCCACCCAGCAAAGCCATGGCTGGCGGACGTTTCAAGGTTATCTCACTTACTTTGTTTATTTTAATTTAAAGATAAGCAGCGCTTAAAGAAAGAAATTTAGTTTACGAAAAACTTGACTTATAACGAATTCTTTAGTTTCGTAGAATTTTAAAATTCTTGAGTAATCATTTTTCGTATGCTACACGAAACTCTTGTTTACAATACAAAAAACTAAAAAAAAAAGTTTTCATCGTAAAATGTAGCATAAAATACTTTTTAAGAGGAAAAAAAATTAATATAAAGTTCTACATTATTCTGTCAACTTATCAAATTTTGTATTTGTTTTCTTTTTTCATATTTTTAATTAAAATTTTAATTTCTCTTCTTATCTATTTTACATAAATATTTCTTTTATTTTAATTTTATTCATTAGTCTTGATGTAGAGACATGCATTACTAAAATACTTGACTGTATAAATCACTCATTCGTTTATTCTCTTACATTTCTTGCTGACTAAAAAATTAATATTAAAATATTTTTATACATTTCTATTACAAAAATACCAAAAACATGAATCAAATACTATTACAAAATACAAACACACACACACGCGCGTGCTCAAGATTCATTCATATTCAGTCACATAAATTTGCAACATTTGTCCTTAAGAATAATTTAACAATGAATTCTTATAAATACCACAATTTAAGAAGGATGTCCCTTAAAATTCTTTAGCAAAGTAAATTCGTACATACAATTTTATTTAAAATTTGTATAGGAGGACTAAAGCTTTCAGAATACGGTCTCAGTTTAAATCTTTCTGATTACCAAAAATTTCTTTACTTGCGTAATATTTACAAATTTCCAAAAAAAAATCTGAACGGATTTTGCAACTTTTTACAAAACAACAGTATAAGTTTAAAGTAAGTTTAATCATGCCGTACCACTAAGTTCCTCAACCGTGTCTGAAAGACCTCCTGCAAAAAGCACCAGGATACACTGATGATAATCGCATAAATAATATCAAATATAACTTCTAAGCTATTCACCCGAATTAAATGTCGAACATATAGATCATATAGAATACTTAAAGCCTGATCTGCGATGTCCATCGACAATTTAAGCAGCGACAACCCGCAATGTCGATCGACAACTTCATTAAGCGACAACTAACTATCGAATTGTCGGTGGTCACGTTTTACGTTTATAACGCTATTCATTGTCAAATGGCTATGTTGCCACAATAACTATTTCACAAACTAAACGCTAGTTTGAAAATAAAAATCGGCCAAACATGTAAATTAAGACATAAAAATACAGCTCTGCGCTACTTGATTTGGATCAAATGTCAACAAAGCAGTAAACAAAAAATATCTGCTTTCAACAATTGAATTTTGTAAAAAATATTTTCAAAACAAATAAATATGATTAGTGGTGTTATTTTAAAGAACTATCATTATACAAAAAATTTTAGTGGAGGTTGAAAGAAATAATTTCGTTTAATTTTGACATTTGTGGTCGTATAATATTTAAGAGTGGGGCTTAAATTTGTATTAAAACTATTAAGCTAGCGCTCGCTTGCACTGTCAATCCACTTGTCGTGCTGACTAAAAATTGTCATCGCTTGTTGTTCGCAAATCAGCTGTTTATCGCTAAAAATTCAAGCGTTCGAAATCAAATAACTTTTGAATAACTTTATTTTAACAGGCCCTAATTTTAATTGTTTAATATGCAAACTGTAACCAAAAAATTACTTATAAGTAAAAAAAAAAAAAAATTTAAATTGTTAACAGTATGTATTGTTCACCTTTTTTGTTGTTGTAGTTTATATTTGGTTCGGCTTGTGGTCATTTATTATAAATTAAAAAACAATTTTGATTTTAATTTTTAATATTTCTATTTTTGTACCCAATATTTCGAGGCAACTCCGTTGCTCATCTTCAGGGGATTTATTTAAATAAAAAACAAATTAAGAAACTAAAAATTCTTGTTGTCACTGTGCACTGTAAGCTTTGGATTGCTAGCAATATTGGGTACAAAAATAAAAATATTAAAAATTAAAATCAAAATAGTTTTTTAATTTATAATAAACTAGCTGACCCGGCAAACGTTGTTTTGCCTAGAAAAGCGGAAATTGTTCATACCAACATAGAAACCTTTACCGGCTCATGCGCAACAACTTTACTAAAGACCATAGCATGATCAAATGATATAATTTATTTTGAGTAATTTTCAATGGTGCCGCCTATCGGAAATTGGTCATACCAACCTAGAAACCTTTGTATGCTAATGCTCAACAACTTTGCTAAAGATCATAGCACCGTCAAATGCAGAGTTTACGATTTAATTCATACTGAGTTATTTTCAATGGCGCCACCTATTTTAGATTTTTGCTATTCTTCTTACATGGTCAGAGACCATTCCGAATTGGTACGAATTATCGAAATCGGTCCAGCCGTTCTTTAGTTATAAACGTAGTAACTAACGCCACTTTCTTTTCTATATATAGATGACCTCAAGCCGATCCAAATATAAACTACAAAATTTAAAATTTTAATCTTTTTTTTAAAGAACAAAAATTTGTTTTTAATAACAAATAAATGGTTCAAAATATTATGTGTGTGAAGATAAAAACGAAAAGTTAAATTAATTTTTTATAAATATCGCATGTGATAAAAAATATTTAAAAAAAATATCGCAAGCGTTAAAAAATATTATACAGAAAATACGAGATTTTAAAGATGTTATGAAATATCAATACTTTGTATCGATTTTTTTTAATACATATTAAAGACTTATGTGATATGTTCTTATTCTTTTAATATTAAAATTTATGATTTTTGAAAAAATATGAGTTTGACTGAAATTCGTAGAAATGAGTTCCGTGAGGGATATGGCCACTGTGTCCAAACCTTTCCATCTCAAGGAATCAAATCTATTAGAAAATGAAGACTATGGACAATTTGTCAAAATTTTTAATAAAGTGCTCTGCGAGGGATATAGCAACTGTGCACTTTCATGAGAATTTCACTCTAAGTCAAATTTTCAAAAATGTATAAAAATTTTCACAAATACAATTTGGATTTAGTGTTTTTAGGATATGGTAGCCTTATCAATAAGCTTCATTTTCTTATAGGTTTGATTCCTTGAGATAGAAAGGTTGGGCTACAGTGGCCATATTCCTCACGGAATTAATTTAGAAGAATTTCAGTCTAACTCATATTTTTTTAAAAATCTTAAATTTTAATATTAATAGCCTAAGAAAATACCAAATAAGTCTTTAATATTAAAAAAAAATCTCTAAAAATTATTGATATTTCATAAAAACTTTAAAATTTCGTGTAAATAATCGAATTTTATTTATATTTTTTTTTCGCTTGCCATATTTTTTTTTTAATTTTTTTTATCGCATGCGATATTTTTAAAAAATGAATTTAACTTTTCATATTTATCTTCACACACATCAAAAAATTATCGATATATTATTTTCTCCACTTGACAATATGCAGCATTCCATTTCTTCTCGCAGCTGAGAGCAGTTCCTGCGCTAGATATGAATTGTGATAAAGATCTATAATTATCTATGAACTATTTTTTAGTTTCTGTTTTATTTGGTCTGACTTTGATTGTAGTATACATTGTGAAACATTTATTGCGAAACATTTAAGTTTGATGGTGAAAGGGAATAGACGAATGGAAAAGTATACTTGGTTTCGAATACAAGCAGCCACAGGGCATTTACTACAGGTGAGAAAATCTGTCAAAATTTATTTAATTTAAAAAATTAAGATTTTGATATTATGCGTTTTGTGTGTTCTGTATACAGCCGTGTCACAGATTCCGTTCGGAATTCTGTAAATTCCGTATTTGTCATTTCGTTCGAAATCATATTTGGTGCTTTCGATTCCAATCGTTTCCATCAATCCGAAAAATTGTGTTTAAACGATTTTTATGTAACCAATTGGCAGCATCAGTTTTATCATTTTGTTTCGTAATAAATTTCCTGAAGCACCCATATACGGAATGAATTCTGTTTCGGAACGGAATTGTACTCTTTGACATGGCTGATTAAAATAAAAAAAAGTGGTTCAAGTCGATGGAATGACCGCTTTATCAATAAACATAAACCAACATAAAGTTCATTTGTAACGCAACGTAACGTTTACGTAAGAATACCTATTTATTAATAAGCTTAGTAAGAACAATGGAATAGCTGATCCACAACATTTTCGTTAACGTAAGAGTAACGAGGCTCTTAGCGATTTCAGTAAATATTGTTATTTCTTAAGTTCTTCACATATGTTAAGGGGCATCCTTTTTATAACAAACTGCTGCATACCTTCCTCCTCTCTTTCATTTTCTTTAGCTGCACAAAATATTTTATTACACAGCCAGAAAATGACACGTACATATTTTTATTATTTTTTTTTCCTACTGCTGCTATTTTTATTACAAATCGAGTGACAATTTTGTTAAAAGTGACTTGTCAAAATACCATAATTCAATGCTACCGGGTGAATATTCAAAAGGTTCTTGCTCTATAAAATGCTTGTTTTAAACTATTTTTAGTGTTTTTTTATATTTTCAACAGATGAAATCTCTTCTATCTAAAAACTTGTGAAAAAAAAACGTCTGCTTTTGTAAAATTCTTATTTTTTGAGATCTTTAGTCTGTTTGCCTGCTCGTCTGTTTGTCAGTTTGTTGTGTTTCTATGTGGCGATTTTCTACTTTGATTTTTTTTTATGACGTTTAAGTATTTTTATATCTTTATTTAGTCGTTTTTTGTGTGTGTTTTATTTAAAAGATGTGTGTTTTTTTTCTTTTCTGAAAGAGGTGGCAGGGATTATCCGTTTTTTTTTTTTTTTTTTTTTTTGGTAGCAAAAGATAAAATAATCTTCTCATATAGACAAAAATTGTTGATGATTCATCTTAAACGAATTTTTGTAGATTTATGAGGTTGAATGTTATATTTCTATTTGTTTTATAATATTTTTAATTTTTTTTTTAAGATTTTTTGAAATTTTTGTAAATAATTAATTTGCAAAATAATTTTGCTGGCATAAATATATTAATAGTTTCTTACTAAATAGAATAATAAAAAGGTGGAGAAAATTAAAAAGGGGATAGGAAAGATTTGAAAGGAAATTTTAAAATAAATTTATTATTTTAATGCAAATTTTCATATTTTTAATTAGCCTAAAGTTCATTAAATTAAATTTTCATTAAATTGATTTTAATGAAGGAAGGAATTGTACAACATGAAATTAATTAAAATTATCAAAAAAATTTGATTATAAGCAATAAAACAGTTCAACAAAATAACTACAATACTAATAAACTTATTATTATTAATTTTGAAGTCTGTCCCATTGTGCATTGTTATAAAGGGTGGCCCAACGAAAATCGTGCGTTTTAGTTGTAAATAAAACACAAAGTTTTCAAAAATTATCTTAATATTTTTTATTATGATCTGTCCGCTCGTCCATATTTTCAATGACTCTGAGAAATAATTGAGGTTCAATGTCGTTAATGTGCCAAATAATCCCATCCTTTAGCTCTTGAAGGGTTCTCGGCATATCCATGTACACTTTTTCTTTCAAATATCCCCAAAGCAAGAAGTCCAACGGTGTCAAATCACATGATCGTGGCGGTTAATTAACTGAATTGTTAACAGAAACTCTAAATTTTAGTGACTCTGAAGGAGACAAATATTAAATTAAATACGTAATGCATTTTTGTAATATCGCTTTCCTAGAGGGACTACTCTCTGATTAACTGCATCTGCTGGAAAATTCCAAAGTAGACGTGTGAAAATATTTATATGAATATTTTAAAATTTCTTTCTGTTTATTTTTAAATTCAAGCAAATTGTTTACTTAATATGTTTATATGTATGTATACTACATTGATTATAGTTGTTGAATTAAATTTTCTTTGGGGGACGAGGGTATACTAATGTTGTCGTTCCTTGTGAAACTTTTTTTGATAGTCATCTACGACATAAAGTATATATATATATAATATATATTCTGGGTCCTTTAGTAATTCCAGGTCGACGTTTAATCAAGTGAATTAAACATTTAATGGTGCAAATTAATAGCAACAATTATACTTTTGTTCACTTGATTAAACGTTTAATTCACTTGATTCAATTTTTAATTAAGACTGATTTTATTTTTGATTAATGCTTTAGTTGGGGCAATTTTTTTTTTGTGCAATTCATAGGTCTTATATAAAGTCCACTCTTGAAAAAAGTATTCTTACTCTTGGTGGAGGGTATTAAAGATTCGGCACAACCGAGTATAGGTAGCACTTTTTTGCTTTTTTTTACAAAATTCTTTCTTAAAATTTTTTTTTTTAGTTTATTTTATTATTATTATTATTATTTTCCATTTTCGTGGTCATTAAAATTTTTTTATTTTTTATTTAAAATACAATAACCTCCACAAAAAGATTTTTGGTCAATGTCTTGGTTGTTTGCATTTAAATGCGTCGAAATATTTTTCGAAGTTTTTTTTTTTTTTTTTTTTTTTTTTGGTAAAGACGTCATTATATTTCATACTTTTTCATATCCCGTGGGTTTTATTCCCCAACGTAAACAATACTCATACTGGTTGTATGATTTCAAAAAAGCAAATTTCATTCATTAAAAAGTTTCTATATTTTTTTGTAAGTTCATATAGAAACGAAATGCGCGGAATCGAGGAATTTAATCGAGTAGTGTATCGATAAAGCACAAGCAGCATTTTGTTACCCAAGCACTTGTGCCCATCAGTGTTTTTTTTTTTGAAAAAAATGGTGTGTGTGTGTGTGTGTGTATGTACCTATTAGTAATAAAGCAAGTAAGGGTGCTATATTCAGCCGTGTCGAATCTTAAATACCTTTCACATAACCAAATGCAGCTTCTTAGACTACTCAACCACTAACACGCATTATCAAACAGAATTTAAAAAAATAATAATCAAATATGTTGTGTACATTTTTTCGTTTAAAACAGAATTTTTATTACTTTACTTTGGGCCGACACTCAAGGGATGCCCCCTACTAATGCTTTGCATTATGTTGGAATTAAGAAAATAGGTTATGAGGAGAAGGAAAGAGGAAGTAGTGTTTGTGGACATTTATTTTCAACTTTTCCAAATTATAGCCGACTGGGAAGACTTCCGCCGGGAGTCTGTTCCACATACGGCTGTAATGCGTTGTGTGATACACTGGACAGTCAACAACGAACGGATGTGATCGGCGAGTGCAACGGGCATTCACCCGCGTTTCAGGGATGCATTCGCCCATCTCAGCTGAACACTTAATTGGTAATATCGATAAAACAATGTCGCACAACCCACATTTCAACGATGCTCCAATGAGTCAATAGAGCTGGATACCCTACTGTCATTGATGAGCTTCAACGCACTCCTTTGCACCCGATCCAGAAGCTTCAAGATAGACCTTGAAGCACCTACGCGGCATCTCATGTATGTAGGTCTCTATGTATTTATTTGTTATTTGTAAAAAAGCAACAACAAAAAATACAACAAGGAATTTAATGTCAAAAATTAAAGGCAATCGTGGGTTTTTTTTCTCTTATCTCAGCCATTTATAAACTGGTCTGGCTGAATTTCAATAGTAACATTTAATGGAGCACAAGTCCCCATCATAACTAGGGTCTTCGGAAATCCCATTTCAACATACCGGCGGACATACCGACATCGTTTTATCAATTTCGCTCCTCATAAGGATCCAGCATATAGATGTTTACTTTATAGGGTCTAAGATAAATTTTGTAGATATTACAAACGGTATGACAAACTTATTCATTCCCTTTTCACCTGTGGTGAAGGGTATACAAATAAGTTATTATTATTAAATATTGAATGATAGCATTTGTATTTTTGGTGTTTATTTGTTTTTATTTATTATTTTTTTTTTGTTTTTTTTTAATTCTTGCTAAATGTGTGGTTAATAGTGTGTATTTACTGCAAAATGACGTTGTTAAGTTGTTGATATTTTATCAGTTTTTCACAAGTGGGCGCTCATAAAATTTCTGTTTATTTTTGTTTCTTTAAGATAAATTTTTACAATAATCTGCAGGTTTTCATTTGACATTTGCAATGAATTTAAGGCATAAACGGAAATGGTATGAAGGTAATTTTTTAATTTTAAACTTTTTAATTTAATGACTTTAAATAAAAAAAGGAAATTAAGAACAACAAGATCCGAAAATTTTGGGCTATTTAAGGTTTTTTTTAAATACATTTTTAAGGAAAACATAAATTAGCCTTATTATACATATTATGATCGCCAAAAATGAGCGGTAGTTAGATGAGCTGTGGCTGCATCTTATTGCAGCCACAACCTCGGGCCTTAAAAAATGTTCAATCATTGTCCGGTTTCACATTAACCGCAACTTATTCGGCTTTTTTGTGTGAAATTAAATTTTAAAATTTATAGCTCTAGCCACATTCTGTTATGTTGACAGAATAATTTTAACCACTTAAAAGTTTTTATGTTAACGCTTTTATGATTACGATTTGTGAACAATAAGAGAGTGAGTTGAAGCCACTTATTCACAATTTACCCTTTAGAAGTCTCTGGGGGATTAGTCCAGATTTCTGGAAAAGGAGTCAACGTGGGCGAGCAAGAATTATTAGGATTTGTGGACAATAGGTTTCTCCATCGTTTGCTATCATTAGGATTTTTAACAGAGTGTGTTGAAGCGACTAATTCACAAAAGCGCGTTTCGCTTTTATTCACAATTAAATGAAGGAAAAACGTCCATAAATAGAACAGCAGAAAACACACACAACATGAGAAATATTATTGTAGTATGTAAATCGCGATTTTTATAAATTCAGTTTTCTCAGCAAATTGTGAAAAAAATCTAAAGTTGTGCAACGATTGCAATGAAATAAAGTTAATTTCATTCGAAATGTGTTTAACTAAATATTTTTAGACCAAAATTTTGATATTTGCCGCATTTTTACTTATTATTAATTAAAAAAAAAAAACAAAAATTTAATTTTTCTTTTAAATTGTTTTTTTTTTTTTTAACATCAACGATACCGCAAAAACTATTGGGCGAATTTGAAACTAATGAGGGCACGGCTTAGAGATATCGAATTTTTCGTTTTTTTTAACCGAATGTGGTAAACCGTTTTCCAGTTATTTCAAAATATGTAGCGGAAGGGCCTTAACTTTAGACATAACGGTATATCGCGAAAAGTCGAGCCGATAGAAAAACAAACTAAGTGCATATTTGGATTCAGCGTCCGAAATAACCTTAAAAACCACATTCAGTTCTTCATCAATAAAAACCTTGTTCCCTTGTGTTATTCATGGCTTTTAGGTGCCCCATATTGTTATTGAGTTGAAAATGGGCCTCATTTCTCATTGTTCGATATGATTCGTGTATCTTAATATTCGAGTGCTGACTTTAAATATAAAATTGAACAACTTTGGTTTTTTGTTTTGTGCTGAATCTTTCCATCATTAATTTCCCAAGTTTTTTAAAGTAAATTCTGAAAAAAAAACTAAATAAAAAATTTTTTCACTTATTAAATCATAACGTTACTAATAACCACCCTGAACATATATCGGTATATAGAATATTGTCTATTTTTTAAAATATTTTGGATTGACTAATTTTACCAATAAACAATTTTCAATATGAATAAAATTTTGGCTTATTAGTATTTGTCCAAACTAACGACCATATCAATTGTTTTTATTATATTTATTCTTCACGCATACATATATTTATGAATTGAATTTTTAATTCGAAGAAAGTCTAACGTATTGAATTAAGAATTAAGTTTGAATGGAATTGGAAGAAAACATGAAGTAAAAGTAAGATGAATAAGAAAATTACTGAATTTTAAAGAAAATAATTATGTTAAGGAAGAAAATAATAAAAAAAAACCCTGTAAAATGTAATTAAAAAGAAATGAATTCATTTGAAGTAAAATATGAAAACTATATTGTAAGTAACAATCATGTAAATTATATTACTGTAGTGCCAACAGTGATATGTACTTCATTGAGAAGTTACGTAAAATACTAAATTGTAAACTCTGATAAGATTTCGGAGTTATTCCAATCGGCTTCGGCTATCTGAAAGCCGAAGATTTTTCTTCAAGTCTAAAAATAGCCAATTTTATTTCACTTTGGCCTTAGCAACAGAAGCTAGCAGTACACCCAGAGAAAAAATATGTTTAAATTTCGTCACCTCCAACAAAACTATTTTTAAAGAGAATTGCAAACATATTATGTTTAAATTTAACCATATTATTGTCACCGACAAACATATTATTGTTAAATTAGTCCTACAGCAAGAAGGCACAACCATATTATGGTTGCCTCCGAACATCTTTTGGTTAGTAATAACTAAAATATGTTTAACATTTATAATAGCATGGTTGATTTTCAACCAAAGCATGTTGCTCTTAGAAAAGAGGAAAATACTATTGTTAATTTAAAAACAAATTATTGTCATATTTAACCATAACATGTTTAGAGGCAACCATAATATGGTTGTGGCTTCTTGAAAGAGGACTAATGTAACAATTATATGTTTGTCGGTGACAATAATATGGTTAAATTTAAACATAATATGTTTGCAATTCTCTTTAAAAATAGTTTTGTTGGAGGTGACCATATCTAAACATATTTTTTCTCTGCGTGTAGAATCTACTTAAACCTAATTTAAAAATCTTTACTTAAATCTAACTTCAAATATTGCCTAACCTTACTTAAATAAAGATATTATAATTAACTTAACCTAAACTTGTACCGATAAATACATACTCACCAGCGGGAAGTTTAGGATCAACATTGAAGCCACATCTCCCTACCCTTAAGCTATTACATTTAGCTGCTATGGTTCGCAAACCCACAAGGTAACTACAAATCCCTTTATTGAAGCTTAATGGTGAGAAAATAAATAATTCTATATTCCCTCTTTTATATTTGTTCTCCAAATCCCTAACATTATAATCACTCATATGAGTTGTTCTTATAAAGACCATCCCACATCTTTTAGTGCCCTGCAGTTCTGCACCCTAAAACAAGAAGATTGTTCAAAGTTCTGTGTGGACTCTTAGACACAGAACTACAGTATTTTTTAATGAAATTAAAGTGACCAGATAGAATTGAGTCTTCAATTTCAGGCAAAAATCCCAAAGCCCATAACTAAAACGTCGGCAGTAACTTCAAATTCTTTCTCATTTCTTTCTTTTTCTTTTGTTTTTATTGTTCTTTGTTTACAAAATGTATGAAATTGATTGAAGGTATGGTAGCATTTTTAAGAGAATATGTCTCCATATGTGAGAGCATTAGAAAAAGCGTTCTCAAAATAAAATAGATTTTATTTCACGACCGTATTCTCTGGCAAAATTTTATGTCAAACTGTAGGGAAAACATCATTCAGTTCTATTTCATCATTTTATTTCACGATTTTCTGTTTAGTTCTTTTTAAACACTAACTGTTAGTTAATAAATAATGTTGTGTAATTTTCAAGATCTTACAATGTTTTATGTGGAATTTTTATTTTCCTTTCTTATTTTTCATCATCTGCTGCTACTGCATGATAGTTTTGTTCTTTTTATCCTTAACATTCTTTCTGCTGGAAACCTCTTAATCTTTGGCTCCCTAGTTTCTTTTATTACCGACCATTATATATGAGTCAATGAGACTTATCTCGTTACCATCATCATTGGCATCCAAATAGTTCTGATGACAAAGTTTATTGAAATAAATTGAACAAATTATTAAAGTTCAAGTAGATTATATTATGAATGTTTGTGACATATTTATTTATAAAACAATTACAGATAAAACTATTTATATAAATAATTCAATCATTTTGAGGGCCATCAAATTTTTAAATTAAATGAAGATTGTTCAAATTTGATTAAAAATGCAATAAGATTTCAACAAAAGATTAATTAACTATTGACAAGGAAAGTGGACATTTAATTAAGATATGATGAAAGATATCTATGTAATAAAATGGATGAGTACTTTGAAGATAAAAGAACAATGTTATTAATATTTCTGTTAAAAATAAAACATTTTAATAACAATGGCAAAAACTTTTTTTACTTTTTTTTTTAATTAAAAAAAATATAAAAAAGAAATCCAAACAATGTCTTGTAAAATGTATCCACTTGTCAATTATTGCCAGACTTAACATGTTTCGTCAGTATAATTGTTTTGAACAAGTTTAGAACAAATAAAGTCTTTAAACTTTAAAGTCGGGTACTTGCACTGCTGACATTGTTTTTTTTTTTTTTTTTTAGTATAAGTAAAGAAAACGGTGACAATTAGCTTTAATTTGAAGAAAAAGTGGTTTGAAAAAACTACAGGGAGAATTCGGTCTTTGGCCGAACTGTTTTTATGTTGAATGACCTTCCTGCGGAAGTCTTACCTGTCACTTTTAACATCTATCCTCCTACCCACAATATATTTTCCTACACAGCAAAAATTAAAAATTGTCTAATCATCAAATTCATACCAAATTCATAGAATCAAGCAAACAATTTCTTGATTTTGCACCGATTACCAAAATGATTTAATTGATTACTAAAAATTGTAAAAATTTAGAATTGTAAATGTTTGGTATTTTTAATTTTTATTAAAAAAATAATCAAAAAACTTTGCCGTTTCAAACAATATTTTAATTGATTTAATTAAATATATCTCAGGTTTTGACAATTCCCAACAACAATTCTACAAGTTTAAAATTTTTTATTTGAAACAAAAAAATTAATTAAGATTTTTTTGTTATTAAATTAATATTTTAATTAAAAATTTATTTAAAAACAACTAAAATGTCAATTAAATCAAAACTACATATATTTTAAATTTTCTTGCAACTAAAAAAATAATTGATTCAAATATCACATTCATTCCATTGAAATCCTTTTTAAAGAATTTTTTTAATTGATAAAAAGCTACTGATAATTTTTTCTGTGTAGTTCCAACACATTGCAATGCATACGATATTCTATCGAAGAAAGAATATCGTGAGTTGCTAAATAATTATTAGTTTTAATTAGTATAACAAAAGCCAGAATTTTTTTAATCTAAAGAAAAATATATGGAAAAAATCCAAAGCATTATTTTGTTGTAATACGCTGTTAAAAAGTTTAAACGAAAGTCTTGTATGTATTTGTTTTGTCAATATGACGAGAATGTTGTAAGGCAACTTCTAAGTAATTAAACATTTCAAATCTGTTAGTTGTACAACTGATAATGCTTGTCACTATGACTTCTAAAGCTAGATTTACACGATTGAAATTTTCTTCAAAATGCTTCAAACTCGTGTAAACAGCAAAATTTCTTCAAAATTTATTGATCAAAATTTATTGAACAAAACTTTTGAAGATTTTATTCATGCCGTGTAAATAAGCATCCAAATCACATCTGGCAATATTGATAACTATAAATAATTTGACAGCATGTTCATTCTTTTGATTCAATACATATCAGCTGTTTTTATGTACATATGTTTGTTGCGGCAAGTGGCAATGTAAATAAATTTCTTAAAGAATAAAATTAAAATTAGTAAATTAATATGAGTTGGTAAGTATTACATATTTAATAACTCTATATTTGTGGAATAATATATCAATATTTTTAAAACTGATACCATAAATGATAATTTGCGCAACAATCGCAAGCAACAGAAAAAGTGGACAAGAGATTAACTGAGACTGTTCATCGAAATGGTTGAAGTACATGAACCGAATTGGAATTTTAAAATTGATGGGTACAGAAACCGAAATAAAATGGTGAAGTGCTGGTCAGAAATTGCTGCGCAACGAATCATTGCATAGCCGACTGTAAAGCACAATTTAACGCCGTGCGATCACGCTTTAATGTAAATTGTTTTTTTTTTTTGTTGTATGGTTTGATCACAAAAAATAAAATACCTCCAAAAGTGGACAAGGTGACGCTACTAATGTATCAAAATATGAATATTTTGCAGCTCTACACTTTTTAGATACTGTGAGAAACCGTGGATCAGGAGGTACAGAATCAAACTTCGAGACCTTAACTAATTGGGCTTTTGAGGATTGGGATGATGTTGAAGAGCAGTTTCAGAATTCGGAAGCTCAATGTTCCCTTGCAAGTGCTGCTCTAGAAAATAGTACTTCTGCAAAGCCTAGAAAAGTGCACGAAGTAAATAAAATCGACAGTAAGCGTTCAGAAGATTACGAAAAGCTTGGCCAATTCCTATCTCCCGCATATTAGTATTGGCCTTTTATATTGATGGGGTGACGAGACTAAGCAAATAATCAAAATCGTCTGGTGACATTCGCACAAAGTTTTTGTATAGGTCGGGATCATTCTTTTTCAATAGCTCCCTAAAAGAGACATACATACCATTACCTTCCAAAAGAAAAGGTCGAACCCAATGTTCCTTTTGTTTTCTTCTTTTTTTGCATTATTATCAGCTACTTCTTCTTTCAATATTAAAAATGTTGATGCTATGATGATTGTGTCGTCGTCCATACTAATTAATTGTTTTTTTTTTTTTTATAATAACAAATTATTTTTTATAATAATAAATTATTTCACAAAAGAAGCAAAACAGCTGATCAAAGTCAATATTTTTAATATAAAAAGCTTACTAATAGTGTAAATTAGCTTCAACATATTTTGATCAAATTTTTATCAAAATATTTTGAAAGATATATTGAAAGAATATTTTGATCAAATCTTAGAAACAAGTAAATAGAACATCAAATTTAATTTTCAAAATTTTGATAAGACTTCAAAATAAATTCAATCGTGTAAATCTAGCTTAAGTAGTTAATAAAAATTTAAAGTCTGCTATTATCTGTTGTCAAACAACTTTAGTTTGATAAAAAAGTTGTTTGGATCTATTAATCAACTCATGTTTAAAGAACAATCAGCATTTACTGAATTTTTAATAGTTTTAATTGGTATGGCAAAATCTATAATTCTGTGATACTATAGAAAAATATGGAAAATATGCGAAATAGATTACAAAACAAAATTTTGTTTAAATAAGCTGTTGAAAATTAATAACGAAAGGCTGGTATTTCCGCGACTACCAAAGTTTTGTTAATATGACGAAAAAGTTCTTACTTTGTTAATATGATGAATTAGTTTTTAATAACAACTTAAGCATGATTAAATACAGTGAGACCTTGATTTTGCGTAATTGTCGGAACCGGAAGCATTCTGGATAATCAATTTTCCCGGCTAATTGATTAGTTTTTTTTAATACGTATTTTTATTACTAAAAAAATTAATATTGTTGTATGTACATATCCGTATTTTTGGGATAGAATTCTAACACACACATTATTTTTTGAGTGTTCATTAATTATCTTAACTTTAATCACAGACTAAAGGTCTTTGATTAAATAGTTAAGACTTTTCTTTGTCTTTTTACCGCTGATAAGGATGACATTGCAAAAATAAACACTAACCATCCGCACTTCTCAAATTTCTAAATGAAACTTAATTACCCACGTTTATATATTAGTATGCTACTGAATCATTGTATGCATAGTATGGGATTCCCCTTTCTGTTTAATTCTCACTGTGTTTGATTGTTCAAAATAGTGTGGGATTCCCCTTTCTGTTTTATTCACACTGTGCTTGATTGTTCAAAAGTAATTGAAAAAAATATGCTTGTAATCTCAGATAATAGAGGTTATCACGGTAAATCGATGCAAAAAATTTAAATCGTGAAAAATTATTTTCTTTTTTCTTTCCCGGTTAATCGAATTTCGGATAATCGAGGCCTCACTGTAGTTGAAATGTGGTTTTGCCCTTATTACGGTTTTCAACTCAACTCAGTTGCCAAATACGACAAAATCGTTATACACTAACATATATCTGATAAAAATGAAAACCCAAACTTATTTAGTGATCTAAAATGTATTCCCCTTTTAAAAGTATTATCACTATTTTATATCTTTCAAAAACAAAATAGCTTAATTTGCGAGTTAGTCGAAAAAAACAATTATATTCTTAAAAAAACTGTTTTCAAATAAAATTATCAGTCACTTAATGACAAATAAAAACTTTCCATGTTTTTAAAATAAAAAAATATTTCTTTTGAAAACAAAAAAAAATCAAAATAAAAACAACGACAAAAACAAAACTATAAAAAAAATTTTCTGAGATGTGAGGCAGCAAATTGTTTCGAAATTTTCCAAATACATGTGAAAACAATTGACGCCATTAAATTGTTATTTGACAAAAACAAAAAATATTTGTGAAAATACATAAATCATTATTTTTTTTAAATGCTGAAAAAATGTGCTAAATGTTTAGTTTATGAAATAATTAATTTTAATAATCGTTTTAAGGATTTGTTTTTAAAGAAAAGTAAAATATAAAAAGAGAAAGTTCATTAACAAAAATAATGGCCTCGAGCTTGAAAATTTATATGTATTATTTTTATTTCCAAATTTTGATATAAATATAATCATATACATATGTGTATACTAAAAATTTAAGGGGTCCCCTACTAAATTCATAGAACGCTTTAAAATATGTTGAGCTTATACGCTGAAAAGAATCCATCCATATTTAAATCAAGCTGAAGCGTTGTCAATTGTGCGGTAAGTACGGATTTCTTTAAATCAAGTATAGAATTCTTGATTGAAATTTCAAGTGCCCCGTACTTAAAATAATCCGAAAATAGGATTGTCTCAAGTGAAAGTAAGATAAAAAATTATCTAAAACTGTGATTGATTCAAGAATTTCTAAGTTGGTTTTACTTCCAAACTCGATTTTGAATGTAACCTAAACATAGTTGCCAATTTAGCGCTTTAGGCGCTAGATGTAGCGCTGGCAAAAGACGCATATTTGTCCCTTAGCGCTTTTTTTAAAAAGAGCGCTAAATAAGCGCTTTTCTGTTAACATTTTTTTAACTTATTGATACCCAACATTTTTGACTCTAATTCGCATACATTAAAATTAAGGAACATTAAACCAAAATTTGTTACCGTTTTTCAAATACTTTTGAAATGTATAAAACATAACTACAAACATATCGTCTGGTGCTGGTGAGTGGTATGCCGCTTGTCATAAATCAATTCGATATTATAAGTGTGTCTGTCCTCTTTTTAAATCCTTAATCCATTTTGTGTTTATCTCCAATATACATTCATATGTATTAAGAAATATCGAGACCTTACATTGCCTCATATCCGCAATAAAAGAGCTCGGCACTTTTTGTGCTATGAAGGAAATGAACAGCAGCCTGGGGCAGTGGAAATCCCTGTGATGGTAATCAGGGACTACACTGGTATACTGATGGATCCAAATCGGAGCATTGGGTGGGTGCTGGGGTATTTGGACCTAACACGCGGATCTCGATAGCCATGGGAAGATCACCAAGTGTATTCCAGGCCGAGATCCACGCTATTGATGTGTGCTGTATCAACATTCTTAGCAGGGGAATGATAAGAAACAGCATTGTGATATTCACTGATAGCCAAGCGACCATTAATGCACTCTCTTCCTGGAAAATGTCCTCGAAGTTGGTGGCGGAATGCCGAAGAAGGCTACAGGAGCTGGGCTCAAGGAACAGAGTGACACTCTGTTGGGGGCCGGGACACTCAGGGGTGCCGGGAAGCGATAGAGCTGATGAGCTGGCTAGGGCTGGAGCAAACGCACAAATGGTGGGCCCGAGCCCTCTTGTGGGTTAAGTTGGGCCACTACCCAGTCCCTACTGGAGGAATGGGCTCTCAGTGAGCACAGGAGATACTGGGTATCGCTCCCGGGAATGCGTCAGGCGAATGAACTGATATTTCCCGGGAGTACAATAGAGTCGAGGGATCTCAATAGACGGGAACTACAACTGTTGGTGGCTTATCTGACAGGTCACCATGCGGTTAAGCACCACCTGTTTCGGATGGGCCTGGCAGAGGACCAGGAATGCAGACTGTGTCGTGAGGAGGACGAGGCCACAGGGCATTTACTGTGTGACTGCTTGATGCTGGCATGAGCAAGAAGAAGACACTTGGGGCACGGCGCGATAGTCGCGTCCCGAGTCGGTGCAATACCAGCAAAAGACCTTCTTGGATTCCTCTGGGAGGCAGAGGGTCTTTTAGCCAATTAAAGGGGGGTGGGTACAATAGACCTTGGTCGCGGTACCGTCTCCGTTGGGAAAAAAATTGTAAAAATATTTATTAATATTTGTAATTGTTATGCTGGACGTTCAATTTAAGGAATGTAGATCAAAATATTTTATATAGTTTTTTAATATAGCAGTCAAGAATGAAAAATGATCAATAAAAATTTTAATTAATTTCATGTTGTAAAATTCCAGTCTTCATAAAAATAAAATATCTAAATTTGGATTAAAAACCCTTAACAGTTCAACAAAATAATCACAATACTAATTATAGAAGACTAATTTTTTATACCTCAAGGATTTTCAAATTTTTGATTACGTATTCAAAACTAACGCCTGGCCCACAATGTCGACAAAAACATTTCGTTCGTGTTTTTATATTGAAAACAAAAATTTTTAGTTTTTTATTATTGTTTTCAATATAAAAATACGAAAGAAATGTTCTTGTCGACATTGTGGGCCTGGCAGTAAATAAAATTATTACAAACGCCATATACATTTTTATACAAATTGTTGCTAAACTAGAAGTAGACTCAACTTTAAAAAAAAAAAAATAGTTACATTTTTGTTCGAAAAATGAAGGGAAAATTATGTGAAATATTTGAGGAGGAAATAAGATAGAAGAAAAAACGAAATTGTTGCTAGCATTGTGTACGAGGCTTAATATTTCATATTTTGTAATATTATTTCTTTACATTTCCTAAAATATCAGAAAAAGCTTTCTAAAAATGTTAATTTTCTACACAGAAAGAAAAACACTCGGGATAAATTAAGCTTTTTATACTTACTTTGAGTACGAGTCGTACGAATTCGGGATTAAATCAACTTTATAACACTTGACTTAAGTACATTTTGAGATTGATTCAATCTCAGTTTTACTTAAATCAATCTCATTTTCGGATTATTTTAAGTACGAATTCGGGATTGAATATGGATAACTTGAGTATTTCGCGATTGAATAATCCGTACTTGAATCAGTCTTTCTGTACTTGATTCAAAAAAATCCGTACTCACCGTAATATTGATACCGCTTCGGATTGATTTGAGTACGGATGGATTGATTTTTCTTTTGAGTGTAGTAACACGGGTCGACAACAAAAGTCGGGGGTAAGAGAACTTTATTATGTGATTTTACTTGACCTTTTACCGTGCTGAATCCAAATCTGTTCACAGTTTGATTAAATCACGTCTGGTAATCCTTTTGCTTACTGATTTTCATGATTTCATTGCTTATGTTATTAGTAATACACATACCCGAATTTCTGATAAATGATAAAAATGTAAAATTTTTGTCTCAATAATTTTTTTACCGAGTTTTTGAAAACAAATTTCTGAATTAGTGTCGTTAATTTTGAAAATAAGAAAAATATTATTTAGATGACTCAAAGAAAATCGTATTGCTTATTATTTTGAAAATGATCACCATCGCACAAATCGTTCTTAATTTATGATAAAATGTATTAGCAAAACCGCTTTATTTCGGAAATATTAGTCTAGCATATAAAAAAACTAGACATGATTGGAAAAACTAAAAACGGATTTGAATTTATCGTTCTAAATTCTTTATATATCATATAATTTAATTTAAAACGATTTTTTTTTTTTGCCAACCATTTCATTTAGTTTTTTATTGCAATTTTATTTAGCGCTTTTTGCTTGGGGCACGGCGCTTTTTGATCAGAAATAGTTCACAACCCTGAACCTAAGCACTTAACCCACTGAACTAGAGAGAGAGAGAGAGAGAATATTATTTATTTACTTACCCCATAGTTGGGGAAAGTGCACTAAATATTGGTTTGAATCAGCAATGCACTATCACTAAATAGAACTGGAAAAATATTTGTATGCACTTTTTAACCAGCTTTAGTTATAACTGGTATTTTTTTCACTAGCACTAAAAACAATTGAGTGGTATTGCGAATTTGTTCACTATCACTACTGGTGATTGAATGCATAAAATCTGAACTCAATTCAAATAGTGCAGCATTTTTTACTTGCAGTCAAAAAAGCTGCATATAAACAGACTCTCACTAAAAGTTTGTATGTGCATGGTTTTTGATTCTTGTGATGATATGCATAAGCAAGGAAATTAAACAATATAAAATTTTGTCAATAAAGGAATAGCCTCTGGCTGTAATAAAAAAAAAATTTTTTTTTGTATGTAAACTTAATGCAACATTTTAAGTTTCTCTCAAATGAGTAAAGAGCAAAAAAGTTGCACCAAACTGATGATTTTATCTAAAATCAAACAATTTTTTTTTTTTTGAGTGCAACATTTTTTATCATCACTATTACTTATGTTTAGTGAGGCTGCTCATTTTCAATTCATTACTCAACATCAATAAAAACTGCAAAATTAGTTCACTACCCCTATCTATGAGCTACCTGTTTACACATACACATGTTTGTTTCACATTTGTTGTATTCCCCCCCTCTTTTGGTTACAGAAGAATTCGCAATTACAAGGTTCATCATGCCTGATATGGTTTTCGGAATCATTCTTCTATGATAACTAAATAGTTTTAACAAATAGAATTCGGGAATTTTTGCTTTTTATTTTAATTTTTTAAATTGAAAAAATTAAATTTTTTCTTCTTGTAGTGTTGGTTTTACTTTTGTTGTGCTGTTGTTGTTTCTACAACAAACTTTTACAAACTCACGCGTATAAAAGTAATCGCATTTTTAATTGTTGTACGTAGTTTTTTGTTTTATTCGTACCATAATTATACCCACACCACAATTGTTATGCATTTGTGGTGATGTTTGTAACACCTTATTAACTTTCTGAGTCAATCTAACGATATCCGTCTGGCTGGCTCTATTGTGTAAATATTGTGCATAAAGTACAGGTCGCAATATTGGAGATCATTTGATGAAATTTGGCACATAGGTTCTTATTATTACAACGATAAAGCCTACTAAAAATGGGGTGAAGCAGTCCATAAGTTGACATAATTCTTCTCATATTGAAGTTTACAAAATTAATTTTAATAATTTTAAGGTCAATTTCCGTTAAAAGAGGCACAAACTTATGTGTATGTATGTATATTGTTCAACAAAAAACTGGTCGATTGCCTGAGGATTTATGAAGCTTTTCAAAGACGTGGTGGAAGAATTTTAGAAATTGTTTTACTACAAAAAAGCGCAATAAGCTAATGTTGCAATCACTCCAATACAATATATTTTATTTTGTTTTTTTTTTTAACTTTTCTTTAAAGTATACGTGTATATTTTTGAACAAAAAAAAAATAATGTTTTTTAATATTTCTTCTTTTTTACATTCACTGAGAACTGATAGAGCGAAAAATGGTTCACGGGAGTTTCACGATAGCATTTTTCCTTTCGAGGGGAATAAAAATTTCATGGGAAACAAAAATTCCACTTGTTTTTCACGATAGGGGTGAATATTCGGCACAAACAACTTTTATATGAATCTTAAACTCAATTACATAATTTTGTTT
Source organism: Pollenia amentaria (assembly GCA_943735925.1). NCBI lineage: Eukaryota > Metazoa > Arthropoda > Insecta > Diptera > Polleniidae > Pollenia > Pollenia amentaria. Next base: position 199,388,359 of record OX031009.1, on the reverse strand, counting down.
CGGTGGTTCTATGATTGCCCATGGGTCCCAAATAGGATTACTCCTACAAAAATGCTTATTATATACTGTCGTGTAGGGAATCATATGGTCGCACTTGCCTGATTATACTTTCTTACTTGTTTTAAAGTACGAGTCTAACTAAAAGTTGGTGCAAAAATCTTAATTTTTCTTTCTGTGTACTTATTGATGCTGTTCAAGGCTTACAATGTCCGTTCGGCTGGTTGTCTTTCATTGTAAACATTCTGGCCAAAGTTAACATGGAATTTTGGAAATAGTTTAATAAAATTTGGTTGTGTAATGGCGAAAAGTTGAGAATCAATCTATAATTAGACATAGTCCCATGAATAATTCTCCGGAATGTAGTCCTTGTGCTCATCAACCATCTAATTATGTTTATATTTAGATTAAATTCGTCCTACTTATTTTAAACTTAATTATCTTACCAAATTATGTTAAAATCGTTCCGTATTGAACCGTAGCTCCCATAAAAATATCATTCCCGAAAATAGTCTTGGGTTCATTAAAACTGTGTTGTAGGGTATCAAATTGTCGGGATTGACCGACTGTACTTCCTGATTGTTTAGATATTATTTGCAAGTAATATTAAACTTTTAATATTTTGTTTAAAAAAAAAAATAAATTTATTTGTTTTTAAAGCATATTTTTAACAATTTTATGGGCATTTTTCAAATTTTTACGGCAATTGAAAACGCATAAAACACTTTATAGACCATATTTATGGTTTCCCTGCTTGTTAATAATAAATTATTATAACTTTTAGCTTTACTATTTCTTTTTGTAGATTTTTAATACCATACATACAAAGAGGGACATTTTAAGTTAAGTTGGGGTGCACAGTATTCTAATCATTACAAATTCTCTGCAAATTTAATATAGACTTGAACTTTTTTTGGAGATCTTTGTACATAAAGGACATACAAATTGTATACACAAACACTACATTGATTTTATAAGAAGGACAAGTTTTTTTATGCACAAACATTTAAAAAAAAATGCAAGTCAAAACAAAATATACTCAAAAATATGCCAAGAAAATTTATGGAATTTAGTGAAAGAATTATTTTGGGTAATTTATTCAAAGGTACTTTTACACGACATGTACTTAACAGGGGTTTTATTAGATGTAAAATTCAAATGTAATTGCACGTGTCTGTCGAAATGTTCAAATAATTTTTTGCTATCACTCGTTCGTTTTTGGTTTCTTCTGACATAAACTAAAAACATTCACAATAACAAATTAAATACTGATTTATATTTCTATTTATTTCTATTATTTCAGTTAATTAAAAATGCTGCTTTTTTATAGAATATGTGTTAATAAATAGATTTTAGTGTATATTTGCCGCCACAAATAAATGACTTGCAAAACAGCTGATGTCTAATTGAAGAAATTGAACATGCTCTAATTAAAGAATTTTTCATTGCTAATTCAAGTTGATATTTTTAGAAAAAATTATTTTTGGCTTTAATACGACATGTTTGCATTTTACAGTGGGAAATATGACAAGTACACTGCTAAATACATGTCGTGTAAAAGAACCTTAAGTAAATTTGTGATTATTAAGAATATAAAAAACAATTTTTTCGAGAAATTGCTAATTATTAATATGATCAATAGCATACCGAGTTGTCTCGCTAAATGCCTTTATTGGAGCAAACTTTGGTTGTCACATTTAGATTTTCCTAATAAATGTATTAATTGTCTTATTATAAAATATTCATATATCTGCAAAATATGCATTTTTGCCTAAATTTTTGGGAAATTTGCAAAAGCTTACGGCCTAAGTTATAAGAAATAAAACAGGTTAATAAAGGCTTTATGAAACGCCTAAACAATAACTTAGGCCGTTATTGTTTAGGCGAAATGTTTAAAAAAAAACTTACCCTGATCATAAGACTACGTTATATGTATGTACATATATGGGAATTTGTACCCAGTCGGCCATGTCTTTAAGATATATTTAGCGATGGATACAAGACAACAGTACCCGTCGTAGAAGACATATTGAGGACAGCTCAAAACAAGTCGTCGATGAAATTTTCAAACAAATGGCGGCGAGGTCACACAAGACGAGATGAGCGATAATGTCTTTAATAATTTCGTCGACGACCATATATGTATAGAAAAGGCAATGTATCCTAAACAATATATTCTGTACTACATATATACTGGGCAATATCACCTAATTTGTCGTCAACGACTCCATGCATGAAAGTGTTGTCTATTTTACATGATTATTTATTGCAGACAATTTTTCCATGTGCTTCTTAAGTCTACAGTATTTATCGCTTATAAGCATTTCATAATTTGTACGCGTTTTGGTGCTTTTAAACGAAAAATAAATAAATATAAATAAAAACTCGCTTATATGCATACACTATGCTAATAGAAAAACTCGCTTAATTTCATCAACATCATGAAAAAAGCTTTTCCACTTACATCGAAAGCTCATGAATAAATTTAAAGTTAGATTTAAATTTAGCAAACTTAGTTTTGATGAAATGATTTTTGTGCATTTTTTATTGTATTATACTCAAGTTTGAGGCGATGCTTATATGAAAAACGTTTTTATGCAATTTATTAAAATTGTATCATATTGTGATGCATAAATATGAAATATGCATATAAGAAAAAGTTTAAACGCGAAAAAGCGTTAAATGCTTATAACCGGTGTGCATATAATCGATAAATACTGTAGTTGCAATTTTATTTCGCTTGTTTTACTTCTGTTATATGTTAAATATTCGACTTTTATAAGCAATTCTTAAATTGACAGTGTAGTATAAACTGCATGTAAAGCATTTTTCAGCCCGCACAGAAAAAAATTTTGTCCCAATTAAAGCCATATTCAAAAATAAAATCAGTTTTAATTAAAAATTTTAATCGTGTGAATTAAACGTTTAATCAAGTGAATTAAACTCTTAATTGTAACTATTTATTTGTGTACTGGTGCAAATTAATAGTATCAATTAAAATTTTAATTCACTGTATTAAATGTTTAATTCACTTGATTAAACGTTTAATCCACTTGATTAAATTTTAAATTACAACTGATTTTATTTTTGATAAGGCTTTAATTGGGGCAAAATTGTTTGAGAATTTTTTCTGTGCGCGATTTTTTCTGTGGTCATTCGTAAATTGTAAATGGGTATTTAAATGAACAATTTATAAAAAAAATATATGAGAATTTTAAACAAACCAAATGATTGAAAAGCATTCAACTACGGCAGAAAAAAACGTTGTCGTCAATAGCTTTTTATACAAGACATCTTATAAGACAATGTCGCTCATACAGTCCCACATAAAGTTAAATAGAAGAAATTGTGATAATAATTAAAAAATTTATTTAATAATGACCAGTAGTGCGATTCTGTAAAAAATTTTAACAATAGTTGTCATTGTTAAAAAAATGTAATAAGCAAATTAACGATTTTGCCATTCTGTAACATTTTAAAAAGTCAGCTATTTGTGTTAATTAAACGACAACTTGTTAAGTGTTGTTTATTTATTGTTTAATATCGAAAAAAAAATTTAGTTTAAAGAAAAAATATAAGTTGGAAATGGCCATTGAATATTTCGCATTTAATTTTACAGTTACGGTTTTACTTCCCTTATTTTAAAAAAAAATTATTAAAATCTTTTAAGTATATAATATATATTTTATTCGACCTTTATTATTTATAGTATATTTAAATTATCGAGCTTAAGGTCTTTTTATATAAAAAACTTTAAATGTTTATTATATCCAATATTTCGGCACTTCGTTGAGTGCATTCTTCAGGGGTTTTTTCTTTCTTTTATAAACTTCACAAATTTTTAACAAATTTAACAAGATAACAATTAAAATGACAAAATTAAAAATTTTTTGCAAAATAAAAACCCTGAAGAAGGCACTCAACGAAGTGCCGAAATATTGGATATAATAAACATTTACTGCCAGGCCCACAATGACGACAAGAACATTTCTTTCGCATTTTTATATTGAAAACAATAATAAAAAATTTAAATTGGTTTTTGTTTTCAATACAAATATAAGAAAGAAATGTTCTTGTCGACATTGTGGGCCAGGCTGTTAAAGTTTTTTTATAATTATAAAAAGACTACAGCTCGATAATTTAATTATATCATAAAATCTTTTAAGATTTAATAATCTGATTGTTTTTTTGTGTTCCTCTTTGTGCTTTTCGTTATCTTGCCATTTTTTTGATAGTGATGCCACTGGACGTTAATTTTTATCTATGTTGTTAAGAACAATTTACAGAATGCCATAATCGTCAATAGGTTGACAATTATGACAACAGTTGTTATTGTTAAGAGTTACAGAATCCCACTACAGTAGACAATTTAATAGTGTGAAATGAATATTTTTTGATATTAACAACATTTTCAGCACAAATGCTGTTGAAATAAGCAAACGTTTAATTCACTTAAATTAATTTTTAATTAAAACTGATACTAGTTTTCCCTCAACAATAAATTTCAGTTTTTTTGTCAAAAATAAAAATAGGGAACTTAGCACGTCATAGAAAAATCTTATTGATAATAATTTTTTTTTATTTACGGTTTATTTGCAAAAAAAATTGGCGAGAATTTTTTCTGTGTACATTGTCTTCTAGAAAATCAAACTATAGGGGGAAATCTGGTCAACTGGGTGGCTATGAGGCCATATTTGTTTACCAATATGAACACACCAATAATAATGACAATTAAATACATATGTGATTATGTATGTATGTGTGTAAGTTTGTGCAAATATGTGAATTTATGTAATAATGAAGACACAGAAGCATTTGCATGCCTTAAGGAATATTATTTGCCGACAAATATACTTTGATTTTCACAAAATACTTTATACAATAATACTTCGCTTTTACGTTTCTGAGTCCATTTGATTATATAACATTCCAAATTTTCCACAAACAAGAATGTATGTGAAAATGTGTGTGTGTTTGTATATTTATATCTGCAAATCATCTGCAATAAATGTTTTTGGCCTAATGCCAAATAATCTCAACAAAACTATTTGCTTGGTATGACTGTGCGAATCGTTATACGTGTGTGTAAAAGTGTGTTTGCGTGTATTTGAGTAACTGTGTGTGTGTGTTTGTGGCATTATAAACTATTATGTGTAGCCAAAGTTGAACTTAACAAATCAATTTTCATGAAAATGTTGTAAAATTTTTTTGTATAAGTTGATGTGTGTATGTGTTTGTTTTTAATCCAAAAATTGACTGCATATTTTATGAGAATTTTAAATGTTGTTTTTGTTGGTGTGTTTACTCTCTACTGTTATTGCCATAAATTTAGCAGCAGGAATGTTGTTAAGTTATTAGTTCGCTGCCGAAAGGAATGCAAACACTACTACATAACAACAGCAACACAGTCTTTACAACACTCAATTTATTTTCAGCAAGTTCATGCTAGGGCTTGCAATACCGGGCCGGTATAGGAAAATCTATATTTCAGGTTTTGACATATTAAAAATACCAAAACTTGAGATTTTTCTTTATGCATTCAAATAGGTTTTCATTTATTTTATTAACGGCTCTATTTTATCATATTCGAACTGTTTTGGCTGACCTGGGCGATCTTTGAATTCTGTGTCAAAATCGCCACTTCTGAACTTTACAAACCATCTCAAAATAAAAAAAAAAATTAAAGAAGTAAAACAAAACTTTTTTAAAAAATTTAACAGTTTTTAGGAAAAAAAATCTTTGTTTCGTGCACTATTTCGTTTATTGACCAACCGAAACTAAATGACAGAGGTTCACTTTTTAAAATGCCATGTACAGTGGAATCTCTCCTTAGCGGATACTGAAGAGACCATTGGAATGTGGCCGAACATACGAATGTCCTCTGCTGCCGGGTTCAAGCAACAGTGTCCGTCAAAAAATGTTGTGTGCGCTTAAGAAAGGTATCCATTTTGGGATATTCCACTTCATATTATTAAAGGTTCAATTAGACGTGACTTAGACATAATGCCATAGCCGTAACGATGACCCTAGGAACTAAAATTCAATTGGTTGGTTGGTCATGGTTATGTCGTTATGGTTATTAACCTATAATCAAATACTGTGTTGCCCATAAGGTTGGTTCAAACAGCTGTTTTGTATGGTTATGGTTATGTCAAGTCTAATTTTAGCTTAAGCGATGTGTAAAAGATACATCATCTGTTTTGGATTCCGAATTTGTAACTTGTACTCCAATACACTGAACTCAGCATTAATTGTCCATGTTAATCATTACCAAATGATCCATTGGTAATATTCCATATAAAGAAAAAGTTAGAAAATAAGAAATGTAAAAAATTTTATAGTGAATTTATGGTTTTTATGAAATTTATAAAATATCAATAATTTCGGTGTTGTAAAGTTTACCATGGAAACTCTACTTCATGCTAATTGGAAATAAATTTTTTATGCCAATAACAGAGCAGTTTTTTTTAATTTCCCTTTTTTTTATTTGTGCAACTAATTTTTTGTTAAAACAACAATAAATATTGTGTAGAACAACTAAATGGTAATAGTATTTTTAAAAACTTAAACAACAAAATAGCTGAGGGAAAAATTCTGAAAAGTTTGACAGCAGAAATTTATGAAAATTTCTGTAAAAGAAAAATTTTATTGTAAAAAAATTTTTTGTAAATTTATTATTTATGTTATAGAAAAAAGATAACGGTTATCAATATAACGAAAATTCATAAAACTTCTGAATAGTTAAAAACTTATGGCGCTTTTTTTTGTGACACAAAATGTTGCCAAAATATATTGTACCACTTATTAAGGGTACTCACACTCTCATAAGGTGTTAGGTTTATAATGATTACAAAAGAACAAGAATCGTTGCCATTTATGTAATTTACTTTTATGTATGTTCTTCATAAATTCACTTTTATATTTGTAATCAAAACATAAATAAAATAAAAAATATATATATTGGACATTCCACGCCAAATCGGGTGGTTTAAAAAAAAATTTTTTATGTCCCCAATTTTGTGATATTTTTTAATACACTTCAAAAGGTCGTTCTTGGTAAATATTGACATTTTTTGAGTACTCCTTCAAATGACTATTGGGTGATTCACAAGGTGTGTTATCAAGTCATATCGTCATAGTGTCCTAAAATATTTAATATTTTACAATTGCTTACAAAAATATTGCTGGTTTTCTGACACAATAAAAATTGTAATGCTGTGTTCATTGATTCGTCATAACTGTGCAGTAGAAATCTAAATTTTAAGCGGTTGTCCACAGCAGTTATATATATTTCTTGTAATTATTTTAGGACATATGACTTTATAACCTTATGACTACCTATATATGGGGGATTTCATGTCAAGTGAAAAAAAAAAATTTTAAAAATTTAAAAAAAAAACAAAACAATTTTTCGAAAGATTGAAGAAATAGCTTTCTAATTTGTTTGGGACAAATTTTGCCAACACCAATAGGTAATAAGTTACATGTATGAGAAAGGACACCTGTTTGGCCAAAATGTGAAATTTTGACCCCCTCTAACTCAGAAACTTTTTTTACCGATATTGTTGAAAATTTGTGCCTAAGCTACTATCCAATAGGACTAACCTTGGGGCAAATTTCATCCAAATCGGAAGACATCGATTTCAAAAGTTGGGTCACTTGACATAAAATCCCCCATATATATATTACCAATAACAAATGCTGCATTTCTCACACTTTGATATAATTCAGGGCGCAATATGTAACATATTTTTGGTTTTGTTGGGTATAAAATAAAACGTTTTGCGCAATCAATATTTCTTTTTTTTTTTTTAGAAAAGAACACAAAGAAGGGCAATTGGTAGAATAAAAACAACATATATGCCAGAAAAACGCCATAAGTCTATTATTTGCAAGACTTATAACGATTTGTAAATATGACGAGAAGTTCTCAAACATTTCAGTTTGAAGTTTGGAATTATTAAACTCATGTTGAAAGAAAGTCGCTTACTTAAACTGTAACAGTATTTGTTGCTTATTTGCACACCGGTTATAAGCATTTTACGCTTTTATGCATCCAAACTGGTGCAATTACAATTTGTTATATAAAATAGCCGAAATTGTTTCTAGTATAAGCATTAACTTTTATGCATATCCCGCATTTATGCATCACAATATAATACAATTTTAATAAATTGCATTAACAAATTCTCATATAAGCCTCGTTAAAAATTTGAGTCAAATACAATCACAAAGATTACACAGAAAAAAAATTTTCAAGAAAATTTTTAATAAAATAAAATTCTAGGTCAACAACTTCTTTTTATTTGATTCAATGAAAAAATTTATCAAAATTGCACTTTGCAAATAGCACTCAATAAAACATATTTAATAATCAAATATTTCTTCATATTCAAAAAAAAATATTTTAATCAAAGTAAAGACAGTATTGTTACAGCTCTTGTTACTTTTTTAATAGCTTTGATAACGTTGGAAATAAGACTTCACTGTTTGTAATTCTCGTTCGCTTTACAGTTTTTTTTTTTTTTTTTTTTTTTTTTTTTTTTTTTTTTATAATATCTTGAGTTTTTTCAAAGTCTCTGGAAAAAGATTTACTGATGATCTAAGTAACTAGCGAAATGCGCATAGGAACAAGCTTATTCCCCGACAATAAATTTTAGTGGTTTATCAAAGAATAAAAATTTGGAATTTAGCACATCATAATTAATGAATAAATAAATAAAGATTCCATAAACATTTTGTTTGATTTATTCAACATTTCCAAAAATTTATTTTAAAAAATCACGTAAACATTTTTTAAAAAAAAATCATTTTGGGGACCAACTTTTTTTATTGACTCAATTAACTTGGTTGTTGACTAAAAATTCAATAACTATACCAACAAACTTTTTTATCAATACCGCAAAAGTCGTCATCGCAGAAAATTTAAAAAAAAATTTTAATCAAATATGGGAGTTTTGTATTCAAATATGAATATTATTTTTTCTGTGTATTTCATCAAAACTAAAGATTCCTTATTTTAATCAAACTCTTAAAAAAAGCTTTTCTTACGATTTTAATGAAATAAAGCCTGTTTTTTTATTGGCACTGTATATTCATATAAGCGAGTTTTTATTAATGCATTTATCGTTTAAAAGGACAAAAAAGCGGGCACAATATGAAATTCTAATAAGCGATAAATACTGTATTTTCCAAATTATTAAAAGTTTTAATAAGATTACAAAAAACATTAACTGTTGAAAACTTATATTTTAAGACTTATAATTACACAAGTATTTGAAAATTTCCTTTCAAGAGAATTGAAAGAAAAACACCACTACGCCTTTGAAATATAATTAAAAAAATTTAATTTTTGCGTGGGTGTAATTAAGAATTTGTGTATGTTATTGTTTATAATTTTTCCCCTTTGCAAATAATTTTTTTTCTTTTTTTGCCAAATGTGTTATGGGTAAATAAATGTGGCGAATTGATGGCGTCGACTATGGTGGATTTTTTTTTATTGCGTTTTATTATCATCTTGATCAGGCAAATCTTTCATCAAAATCATCAAATTAAAAAAAGTGGAAACTATTTTCAACTAAGAAATATTTTTCGAATGGACTTATTTTTGTTATAAAAAAAATAGAAATAAACATTTGATGTCAATTAATTATAATTTAGTTTCGAATTTATTGTGGTTTATTGAGCTTTTTTTTAACACAAATTGCAAATAAAACAGTGGGAACTCGAAAGAGAAATTTATAAAATTTCATTTAAATTTAATCGCGTTATTTATAAAAGTGAAAAATTTTGTACGAATGAATTTAAAAAAAAAAAAAAGTTTAATATTTTCCTTAAAATATGTGTAAAGATAAAAATATTTTCAGAAAAATGTTACTTTACGAATTGGTTTTTTTTGGAGTTTATTTTGGAAACTGTTACTTTAACTGTTCTCCAGATATGTATACTTAATATTTTCTTTGCATGGGAGGTGCCACTCCCTCTTGAAAATTAACCAATATTTATAGACTGGTAATCAGGAAATTACTGTGTAAATTTGTGGAAAATTGGTTCAGTAGTTAAGGATTCCATAGGGAACTAACAAACAAACTCATTTTTATACATATTGAATAGTGTTGCCCATTAAGCCATTTATTAGCTCGATTTAGACATTTTTCCTCTCCTTTGGCCATTAAAAAAAATCAAGTTGGCCATTAACAATTTTGTTTAGCCATTTTTATTTAGCCAAATTTTCTCGAAGCTTTTTAAACTTGTCTACTAAAAAAAGCTAACACAAAGTTGAAGTTGTGTTAAACAGTTAACGCAAATGACTTACAAAAAAAAAAAAAAAGAAAAAAAAAATTAGCGATAACAAAGGTCTGCGATGAAAATATTTTTTAATCAAGGACGCGGGTACAATTGAATTAATGAATTTTAAATAAGTAATAAATTTTAAATAAATAACAATTTCATATAAAACAAATAGAGGTTGGTCTTTATATTTCAAATATAAATTTCGCTTAAATGTACCACTTCAATTTGCGAGATAACGGTACATTTGTGTTTTTCGATGTGTATGCATCTCTTTCAGGCGCAATCCGGAGTAAAACGCTTGTTCGATTAAAATAAATTATATCTTGTTTGAAAGGCTACTAGATTCGAATAGTGGCCAATTGGCTTTGATCCGGTAAAAAGTAGATGAAAATAGTGGATCAAATCTATGATTTTTTGACAATTTCAATGTTTTTTTTAAATAATTGTGTCATTTCGGAAGATGTTTTTTGAACACAATTCATAAAAAAAAAATTCATAGTTTTATAATTTTATTGTATAGTTGATCTTAATACAAAATTTCAAAGTCATAATGGACTTAAATCGGAAAAAAACTATAAATCCTATAATTAAAAAATGGTTCAAAATCTATACTTTCGCAGGCATGGGTATTTTGAGCTTTTCGTTACTCAAAGATATCAAATATTTATTTTATTGTAACTAACTAAAAATATATTAATTCAGAGTAAAAAATAAATTGTCTAAGTTTTTGGATAATATTTTGTCCACTATTTATCAATTCTTTACTAAAAATGTATCAATTTTTAGGAGTTTAATCTGGTCACCGTACAAAAAGAAACAATGGGTCCGCTAGTTGTAAAGTTTCGGGAATTGAAAGCTTTGATGTGTTTAATTCACCAGGTTGTTGAGCTGAAATTGACTTGGTTACCGCGAAGTTTGAGGAAAATTCATAAGAGCAAATACGGGACTTATTGGCAAAAACAGAAAATTTATCTTTGTTTGGATTTCACTTATTCCGGTTACATCTTGGCGGCTGGGTTGAAATTAAAGCCTTAGTCTTTTAGCTGCTTGCTCTGTAATAAAATTAATTTCTAAACTAGAATCAAGAAGCACTCTTACCGGTTACATTTTTAGTGGTGAAGAGTTGGCAACACAAATACAGATTAAAGTCTGAACGATAAATAACGGGATTTGAAAAATTATATTCGAAATTATAAGATACGAGCGTTTAGGTATTAAATAATATACTTACAATAACTGATCGAAGACATTTTCGATTTATTTTCGAAATTATTAAATTAACAAAATTTACTGAGCAAAAGTAACTTAAGACCTTCAGCCGGATGTAGTGGATATGGTAGTGTCTCTGGCGGAAATTGAATCCAAAACCCTCGAACAGGTAGACTAGCTCACTATCAACTAGCCTAGCGGGGCACCCACTTTATATAACATTATAATTCCTTTTTGCTGAAATAAAAAGTTTAACAAGTCCAGCGGGCTAATTCTGGCAGTCGTGATGGAATACTTTTTCGGCTCGCAAGCAATTTTATTTCTTATTCTTTCAGTCAATACTGAATCAAATTAATTCTTTACAAAACTGAAAAAAAATTTCGATTCGTTCAATAGCGACTGAAAGAATTAGAAATAAAATTGCTTTCGAATCGAAAAAGAATTCGATTACACCTGCCTGAATTAGCCCTCTGAACTTGTTAAATTTTCTTTTTAAGCAAAAAAAATTATGAAGTGGGTGTCCCCGCTAATCTGCCAGTGCAAGGGCCATGGGTTCAATTCCCGCCAGGGACCCTAATCATATTCACTACATCGGGCTGAAGGACTTAAGTTTTTTTTTTGCTCGTTAAATTCATTTAATTAATAATTTTATTTAATTAGATATTAATTACTTTAAAATTCAGGAAAAATGGTAGCAAATCGAGTGATTGCTACTCTTTAATGGGCTTGTCTTTCGCATCTGGTTTTTTTTTATTTATCCCATTTATTTTATATAAATTTTCAAACAAAAACAAGTTAAGTGGCTTAACTTTCTAATTTATTTTATTGTTGACATACAATTACATTTTATTACTGTCAATCTGCGCCATCTGTAATTGTTATTGCCAGTGTTGCATCGTTTTAAAAACGGCGGCATGAAATAACCCCCCAAAATATAACGCCCCAAAAAAAATATGAAATAACCCCCCAAAAATTTGTACAGAGAACAACAAAAACGATTTTTGGGGGGTTTTTTCTTTTTTTTGGGGTGTTATTTCATTTTTTCAATTGGGGGATTATTTCATATGAAATAACTCCCCAAAAATCTGAAATGAAATAAGTCCCTTAAAATATTTTGGGGACTTATTTAATTTTTAAATTACATATTTTAAAAGTCATAATGATGACAAATTGTGTTTTGTTATATTCACTGCATACGTTTACCAAACATAAAAAAGGGACTAAGTATCAAAAACTATAATTTCAGAATCCTAAAAAAATTGGGATTATTTTTAAGTCCTGAATTTCAGAAATCGGAATCTCTAAGTCCCGAACTTTATAATTTCGAATTCGAAAATCCCGAATCGCTAATTTAAGCTTTTCTGCATAGCCGGCCTTCGGCCGGGCGCAATGATTTTATCCTCTATGGTATTTCAAACACCGGCTTCGCTAACTAAAGCTTTTCTGCATAGCCGGCCTTCGGCCGGGCGCAAGGATTTTCTCCTCTATAGTATTCCAAACACCGGCTTCGCTAACTAATGCCTTGTGCCCGACCGAAGACCGGGTTAGCAGAAAAGCTTTAGTTAGCGAAGCCGGTGTTTGGAATACAATATAGGGGAAAAATCCTTGCGCCCGGCCGAAGGCCGGCTATGCAGAAAAGCTTTAGTTAGCGAAGCCGGTGTTTGTTATACCATAGAGGAAAAAGTCTTTGCGCCCAACCAAAACTGAACAATATGTATTATATTGGGGTCTTATTTCATTTCTGGAATTGGGGAACTATTTCATATGAAATAAGTCCCTAAATATTGGGGACTTATTTCATTTTGATTTTGGGAGTTATTTCATTTCATTGGGGGTTTATTTCATTTTTGAAATTGGGGTTTTATTGCATATGAAATAACGCCCCACACTTTGGGGGGTTATTTCATATTTTTTTTGGGGCGTTATATTTTGGGGGGTTATTTCATGCCGCCTTTAAAAACATTTTGCGAAAGCGATAGAGACTACCAAATCGGCCTCTTATCGCATTTAACTTTCGTATGAAACTTGCATTCGCATCGCAAAAGAGAGCAGACCCCAGAAATTGGAAGATTTATTTATGCAGTTGCCCTGATTAAGGCTCTTGAACAATTTCATTAAGTAAATGTCTGTTTAATTATTTTTTCTCTTATTCATATATAAATTGAATAGAAGTTTTTTGAAAAAAAAAAAAAATAAAAACTTAATGCGAAACAAAACACAGTTAAGTTTTAAAAAAGTTTTATGCAATAACAAAATAAAACTTAACAAAATAAAAATAAATACACAAAACTTGACGTCAAACTTAAATTTATATAATTCTAATTTGTGAAAAATTTTAGTTTCGATTTTGCTTTAGGGGGATGGGTTTGGGGTAAACTATAAAACTAATCAAAACAATGTTACGCCAAAAGTGTAGAAAATAAATATCCAATAAAAAGCGAAACAACAACAACAAAAAAACTATAAAACGGAAATGAATAAAATGAGTCAAAAAGTATATAGAAAAAGAGAAAAGCGAAATTTAATCAAATTAAATGACACCATTTGAATTCAAACATTAAAAGTTATTGATTGACTGGTCAAACAGTGGGAGCTGGATATGTGAAACACGTCTGGCGATTTTAGTTTTAGATGTTCAGGTTAAGTTCCCTTCGGATTACTCCAGGATTTAGATTTGCGAATTGCATGTTAGCTAATGTCGGCCATACACTACGCAAGTTCAGTGCTCAAACCTGACACTGTACAGTGCGCGTATATAGGGGATGGTGGTGTTTTTGCTACTTACACAGTGAACTGAGTAATAATTACAACGAGTTTTATATTTGCTCAATATTGTAAAACTGTACAGTGAACTTGCACTAGATGGTAAAAACATTCCCTTCTCTCGCTGTTTTTAAATGTTGACAACAAAAAATGAGCGCGGGAAAAACATTCTGCACAGAGTTCCTAGAATTATGGAAAAATCGCCTGAATTATGACGCATTAAAAGCAGGAATATGTTTATGGAAAAATTAAAAAAGGCAAAAACTTCTTATGTTTTTCATTTGCCCATGTTTTCGGCCTAAGCAAAAGTTGTGTTGTCAAAAATGAAAACATTATGTTTTCGGAATGCCATCATTATGGTGATAATGGGCATGTTCGTAAATGCACCACTACGTTACAAATGAAAATCTAATCTAAATGTTTTTAAATATTTGCTAAAGCCAATGCCGCACAGTGTGACCAGATCTTAAAAATGTTTACAGCTAAGTCTCGCATTAGATATGGCCAAAAAATACTAAAAATTATTTTAAAAAATGCTAAAAATAATTTTAGTGACTTATTTTTTAACGAAATGGAAATAAATGATTATATTAAAACAAGTAGATTTTGGTAAAGCATCTGATACATATAAATATATAAAAGAGGTAGTTAAGATTGAATTTTAAATTTAGGGGGCCTGCAAACCCCTAATGCATGCAAAATTTAAACGATTTTATTTCTATGCTATACAAAATTTTTTTGGATCAATTGATTTCTTATAGTTTAAGAAAAGTTAAAGTTTTAAAACTATTATTTTTCCAGCAGTTTAAAGCAAAAAAATTTTTCAAACATTTACATTTTATAATTTTTATCTGAATACAATGTGAAATCTCTTTGTTCTTTAATATCGTAATATCAATGGGCAAATCATTTTTACAATCAACAGAATGAGGGCATTTCTAATATTCCCTTTCTTAACATATTAATTATCCATTTTCATACGAAATTTCATTTTGGGTACAACTATTTTTAGTTGAAATTTATTATCATTTGTAAAATAAAAATTAAGTAAAATAACTAAAACTATTCTTCAAAATTCTTATAATAATGCTAAAAAAGCTAAAAATATTTTATAAAAATGCTAAATAAAAAGCCAAGTGCTAAATGAAAATTTTGCAGCTAAATACAATCTCTTAGTGGTAAATTTAGCTGCAAAAATGATAAAATGGCCACACTGGCTCTAAAAGATGATCAGCAAACTTGCATTGGCAGTTAAAGCGATGGTTGCGCACAGCAGTAATTTACGAACAGGTCCAATATATTAAAAGTTTTTTTGTCAGAATTAGACCTAATGGTATCAAACGGACAACGAGGAGGTCTTAAAATATTTACACCATCCGGTATCAACGGATATAAACAACGGATGGTGTGAATTCCATATTTTATTACCGGGTTTTTCCCTCTGTGTATGACCGGCATAACGCATTCTAAGTAGCCGGAGGGCCTGATATTGCTCTTCCGTTAAATAAAACAAATTGTTGCCAAATCTTTTGTTAATACTGACATTCTGTTTATATTTGATAATTTATTGCTTGAACACGAAAAAAAATGAAAAATGTCACGCCCATCTAAGTGGGCACAAAGATACAAAGCTCCTTAGACTAAACACAAACAACACCAGCCCGCTCCCCCTAAATTATATTGTTATGGAAAATGTTAAATCCTGTGGTGCAGATCAAAACATCGCAAATCGGATAGACAAAGATCGTAAGGCCATATACTCACTGAGAATGTTATGGATTTGAAATGATCTTTCTCGTGACCTCAAGCTAAGAATTTATAATACCTGCATTAGGGCCATCCTCCTCTATGGATGTAAACCGTGTGGTCTTAATAAGCACCCTGCAAAGAGGCTGCAAAAATTGTCAACTGTTGTCTGAGCTGCATCATACGATGCTTTTGGCCAAACACGAGCAGCAACTCTGAGCTTCTTTACACGAAAAGGCTGATACCAATCCACCAGGACACTTCAAAGAACAAATTTGGATGGATTGGCCACACGCTCTGATTAGCAAACATATTCGCAAAGAATGCTCCAAAGGTTCTCGTCGACGATGACGGCCATCTAGCATCATCACAATATACATGGAACGAAGCTGTAGCCCCCGACCAAACCCGATGGAAATCTCTAATTGAAACCGTTAGCTCTCTAACTGAAGAGCAGCGGAACATCATGATCATGGCCATTCAGAGTTGTATAATATTTCTTGCTTTAACACACAAAACTTCAAAACTTGCGATAGTAGAGGGCATAAAAATATTTTTGCAATCAAATAAATTGTACATTTCCGCTCAATTAAACAAAAAACAAATTATTTACCTAAAGGCCATCTAAACTAAATAAAAAAAAGTTTCCTTCTTTATTTAATTTTGTTTTTTGTTTTTTAATAAAAAAGCAAGAATGTTGCCTACTTTTGAGCACTTCTTTCTATTTATTTCTTAATATTATTTGCAGTCAATTTCTCTTCAGTTAAATTTTGTTTTCATTTCCTTTAGGTTTTTTCCTTCTTAACATTTTTAAACAATTTAAGTTAAAAGTGGCCTTAAATTGTAAATAAACATAATTTAATTTCCTTTTTTTTTTTTTTTGTTTGTTTTTTATGAAATAAAGAAGAGTTGGGGTGTAGTGGCCGGTGTGTGTTGGTGTGGGTGTGTGTGTGTGTGTGTGTGTGTGAAGGACTTAAGTCAAGAAAAGTAAATAGAAAACTGTATACTTACGAGTTTCTTTTTTTTCGAACATACACTTTAACTAAATGATGCTTAAACTTTAAACAAGCAAAACTTGTTACTGCTGTTGTATTTTTCTATTTATTTTAACTTTGAAGTGGTCATTGCAGCAGAAGAGGTTTTTCACATTTTCGGTATTTATTTTTTTTGAGATAAAACCATTAAATTTTCATTTAAAATTATATATGCCATAGGTAAAAATTTAAAATTTATTTATTTAAAACTTTATTCTATTATGTGCTTTAGTCAAACAACAAATTTGGTTTTTTTTTTTTGTGACATATTTATGGGGGCTTATACTACTTAGGCCTACCTTGAATAAGGAAAACTAGCGAAAAAGTTTTAATTAGTCTTTATTTGTATTTAAAGGAACATTATTTTTTTTTTTTGCGTTTTGTTTATTTTTCAGAGATAATTAGTAATTTGTAGTTTAGGTAGTAGTTAACAAGTTGGGATTATTTTAAGCATGTGCTTAGTTAAGGCGAAAAAAACTTTATTTTTGCTAATTAAAATATTGTTTTATATTTGCATTAAATTGACAAGATTTTTAACTACAACTATCGGGGTTTTCTACAAGAAATTTGTTTTCTAAAACAAATTAAACACAAAATTTAGCTGAAGATGATTCCAATTTTAATTGTATTACGAAGAGAAAAGATCGGCAATTATTAATGAAAAATGATATCTGGCAAATGTCCACCACGAGCACGCTGACGGATGTCAAAATGCTTCGTCTGAAAAAATGATTTTTTCAGAAAAACCAGCGAGTTGTTCCTGAACGAATTGAGCGAATCTACGGCGATGTGAATGGTCAGTCGAGGCAAAAATTTTAAGTGTATTTTTGGCTGCTAATTTTTGCAAAAGTTTTTATATTATTTTCACAATTCTCTATCAAACATTTGTAACAAAAATCAAAAACTATTGCCTACATTTACTCCTTATAATATCAAAATCAGTTTTTAACTTGAACAGAAAATCAGAGAAAATCTACAACAGTAAAACTGATTCATTTAAAAAAAATTTTTTTTTTCCTAGAAATCAATTTAAGGCATAAAACCATAAAATGATTAGTAAATATACTCCCTGAATACAAAAGCCTCGGGGGACATATAACACCAATTTTGAAAAGAAAACAACAAATGTTTTACACATGTAACAGCACAATTAACAAACAGCTACAGGTGTAGCAACAATTTGTTCATAAAAATAAACATTTTAACAGAATCAAAATATCAGCTACATGCTGGTATACCACTTTCAAGGGAAAACGTTTAAAAAATGAATAAGTTTTACCAAATGATTTCGAGTAATATATTGTTTAGGGTCTCAAAAGAGAAAACGATGTAACAATAATGAATTAAACAATTAAACACGTTTGGATACGCTAGAGATATAAATGCACATATACACAACGCAAAATATCAAACCGCAGCAATAACATGGATACACACACACACAAACACACACCCAAGAAAGCAATCTCTTATAGGCTTAAAGCAGTAGTTTATGTTGATACCGGATATTGTGCAACGAACGATGCTTTTTAAAGCTTTCGGGGCCGAAGACAGTACGAAAAGTAATAGGCGTTTTACACGGGCTAACATTTAGGTGAAATGCATGGAAGATGTAGAAAATGTGAAACACTACTTTACATTGTTCACATCTAACATCTACCATCAATCAAAAACTTAAATGATCAAAAAACACAAACAAAAAAGGAATACGGAAAAAAAATTTTACAAACAAAAATTTAATTTGTAGATAAATAAAACTAAACAAACAAAAAAGTAATACAGAAATTAAATTTAACAAACAAAAATTCAATACATTCCACATTGGGGCAAAAGGATTTATTTTGTGGTATCAAGATTTACGAAGTACATATAATTTGTGTTATTCAATTAAGGTTATGAAAACAGGTTAATAAAAATTATAAGATTTAAAAAAACGCAATTAAAAAGTGTATCAAGAAAAATATAAAAAAATATTCATACTTGTAATTATTAAAAAAAAAAAAAAAATTAACCAAAATGAAAAAAATCGCATCTCCACATTAAAAAAAAATTACCAATTTCGGTTAGAAATAACCAAAAGCGAAAGCTCTTAAATTATACCAGAGAACATTTTCTTTCAAAATAAATGTCATAATAATTATAGAATTAAATTCTAGTGATGACACTAAAATAATTGAAGGATTTATAATGGAATGAAATAAGACAGGAAAAATGTTAATTTGTAGCCCTGTGTATTTCTTATGGGAATATGTTAACATCGTCGCAAATTGATGGTAGATGTAAAAAGGTTGATTAGTGTAAACATGATATAACCAGCGTTGCCATAATATTTTTGACAATAAGAGCGAAAGCATTTAAATTATACCAAAAAACATTTTCTTCAAAATAAATGTCATTTTGTCAGTGCTGCCATAATAATTATAGAACTAATTTCTAGTGATGACACTAAAATAATCGAAGGATTTATAATGGAATAAAATAAAACAGGAAAAATGTTATAAGTTAACATCTTCGCAAATTGATGGTAGATGTAAAAAGTTGATTAGTGTAAACATGCTATAACCAGCGTTGCCATAATATTTTTGAAAATAACTGCATATTAAGAAAAAAAACTGATTTTAACTTAAGAAAACTGCACATAAAAATAGCAAAAAATATATAATTTACTTAATTTGTTTTTAATATACGTGTAATACAGAAACAAATAAAATATTATATTATTAACGAATATCGTTACTTTGTAGGCTAGAAAAGAGATTGGAATTAAGATGGGTGCATATGTACATGTTGTCTTGCGATTTGTTTTGTTTCCTCATTTAATACAAAATTTATTTTCGTTCGGGCTGAGATTAGCTAATTGTCAGGTTTACATAGATGAAAAATTGCTGCAATAAAAAATTTACAATGTAAACTCAAAAAAAGAAACAACAAAAATGACCAAATGTAAACAGGGAAATATTTAAACTTTCAAAAGTAAAAGCCATATAAACTACTCAAACCGCTTGGCAAACATGTCAAAATTGTACTTTTGTACAAGCGTTTTGCGTTGATAATTGGGGTATTTGACAAACGATTAAAACATGTTTGTAGAAAAAGTGTTTTATATTTACCAAACTGTTTGCGCTACATAGTGCTAAAGTTAACCATTTAAGTGAAAATTTTACAGCGTCAATAAGGAAACGTCGAAACATAAAGACTTAAGAGAATAAAAGTTTCTTATTAGAATTTATTGAAAAATTATTAATAAGATTTGGGTCGTTTATATATTAGTAGAAAGTGCTTGTTTCCCAAGCCGTTTGTGTTCTTTGTATGACTCTTAAATCTTTCCACTGTTAAACGAGTATGTGTTAAGCAAGTTAGGAAAGATAATGGCCTAAGAAATAAAAAATAATATAACGAAATTGAAACTAAAAAAATGTTTATGCAAAAAGTGCACAATTTACAAAAAAAAACGAATATTTTTAACAAAAAAAACTTCAATACTGCATACTTGGCAACGCTTGCTATAACACAATTTTTCAGCCTTTCATGCAGTACATGTTTTCAACATCGGACTTGTCAAAGATTTATAATAAACGATTACAAATGTACTTGTTACATGCTCCTGACATATTCCCGGTTTTTTTTTTTTGCATAGTTTTTCAGATACCAAAGTTTTTCTCTGTTTCAAAATGGGGTGCTGCCGCTACAAAAATGTTTTTTTACGCCATAAAAGAGTTCAGCCAACGCAAAGATGTTTTTATTAAATAAGAAAATGCTAATTTAGTATATAATAATAAAAAGTTATATATGTATGTATGTACTAAATGATATTAAATGGTTAAAAGAACAAACAAATTATATATTGTTATTATAAAATAACAACTTTAGCCGGCTAATGGTTCCGTCAATAGTATACCCCCGATGCCTGTTTCCCCATGGCATAAATTTCTGACAACATATTTTTGCATAATCAAAACAGCTGATATCAGATGGCTTGTCAGAAGAAAATAGAGTACGCTTTAACAGAAATTTTGTCACACGACTTTGCGTATTACCTTAACAGTAGCCATGTTATAAAAATAACACACGACATGTACTTATATAGTTTGCAGTGGGAAATTCTACATGTCAGATATTAAAAACATGTTGTGTATGGCAGGCTTTAGCAGAGAACGTCAGAGGCAAGAATTTTATAGAAATGTTTTCAGTGAGTTAACAAACCACGTTTTAAACGCATTATAAAAACAAAACTATTTATTCATAATGAAATAATTCTCTTTTTATGCCGGGCAATTCTTTACACCAAAAAAGAAAGCATAAAGAGAAAATATTTAAATTTAGAATGTAATTGTGAAAAATTATATTTTTGAATGCTAAAGGGTAAAATAAGCCACACAAATGGCTTGGCAAAAACACACTTTGTTTCCTGTTTCTGTTTGCAAATAAACCACACAAACTTATTTCGAACAAACATTAATTTCTTATGTTCGCTTGGTTTTCAATGTTTGTAATTTGGGCTGTTTTGGGGACAAACAATTCTGCTTACAAAAATAAGAATTTACGACTGAAAATGATTTTAATTATAATTCTTCACGCTGCAAAGTTTTCAATGCAATTATTACATTTAGCACTAGACACCACAAAAATATCCAACTTATCTGCCAAATAAATATTATAATGCCAAATAAATATTATAATATTTCTACAAACATGATTTAAATGTTTGTCCAAATTCAAAAATATAAATAAACACTGCAATTAACAACACAAAACATTTGTGCAAACGTAAAATTTTTACATGTTTTCCAAGCCATTTGAGTAGTTTATTTTGCCCTAAACATGCAACTGAGTAATATACAAGTATCTCTCATTTTGGATTTTAGTTTATGTTTGAACCAAAGTTTAGTGTTTGAACTGTGTAGGTGAAGAAGCCCGATAGTGTTCGGCTCCTTGTAACTTAAAATATCCTTATATGCTCTAGATGTTTTAAAACTTGTTTTTTTTAATATTTCGAAGTGAGATTGTAATTGTTCTAAAAATATGCTGTTTATTTTTTCTCTCTCTGTCTCTCTCTCTATAAATAATGATGCTTAAAGGTCATTTAACAAGCTTTTAAAATTTTTCTGGATTTTTGTATAATGAGGGTACGTTGTTGCTGCTATTGTGGGAATTCACCGCAACAGCTATAAAACCACACAAGCTTTTTAATTTGACATGTGGGCTAAAAATATTTGATGCGTACAAAACACGTAATTAACTCGCATAATAACAAATGTAGAATATTTTAAGGGAAAGAAAAGAATGAGTTAAAAAAATGTTAACACCATTTAATATACAAAAATTAAATAGCCTTTAAAGGTTTATTTTTATATATTCCTGTTTTTCTTAAGCTATTGTTTTAAACAAAAAAAAAAATTTTTTCTTTTTAGAACCCAGAAAAGACAAGACTGATGCACAACATGGTGGTAATAGCACTTTATCGCCCAACACCGAACAGCCACCCTGTCAGGGTTCAATGTTGCCACCGCCTGGTGGCGGCAACATTGGCTCCCAACAAAATCACTCACACATGGTTAGTGGTCGTGATCAACATGATTCCCATTCACAAAATTCCAAACTGGAACGACCCAATACATTGGGCAACAATAAATTAGCAAGACGTGTTAATGTCTGCTATGAACACTGTAAGTAGAATTTTTTCATAACTCTAGATTTATAAAAAGAAACATAACTTCTTAAGTTTCATATATTTACCTCCGTTTTCACGACTTACCGTTAGCTAAAGGTAGGATTTTATCGGCGGTATAAGTGTTCCCTGGTTAAAACTTTGCTTTAGTCTATCAGGTAGTATGTACCTTCCTTTAACTAATCGCTCACTTTAGGTTAAAGTAAAGTCGGAATAATGGAACACTTGTTATACGGCCGATAAAATCCTACCTTTAGCTATCGGTAAGTCGTGAAAACGGGCCTTAGACATTTAATATTTACTTCCCTAAATAAGCAGGCCAAATTTAAAAACCATCTTGAGGGTTATTATAAAAAAAATTTTATTATTAAAATCTCCCGAAATTGATTTCAGATAATTTTGCCTTTGATTTTACCTTATATTACTCATTTGTTTAATACTATTATAATGTCTAGCACGTATCCGTTAAGATGGAAACATGCGAAAGTTATTCCATTACCTAAGTCAAATGGTGAATACCGACCAATAGCCATCTTGTGCTATCTATCTAAAGTTTTGGAAAAACTATTGTATAGTCAAATGTTGGGATATATTAATGAACATAATTTGCTTTATAATATGCAATCTGGGTTTCGCCGGGGTCATAGCTGTATTACAGCTCTTGCGGAGGTATGTGAGAATATACGACAGAGACTCGATAATGGTGACATTAACTTTTTAGTGCTTCTTGATCATTCGAAGGCATTTGACACAGTGGATCATCAGATGCTCATTAGTAAACTGAGACACTTTTTTCGATTTGCCAATACATCTACCAATCTCATTTTTTCTTACCTTTCGGCGCGCACACAATCGGTATTTTTGAACGACTCTTGGTCAAACTCTTTATCTCTAATTAAAGGAGTGCCACAGGGCTCTATTCTGGGGCCACTTCTTTTTTCGATATATGTAAATGATTTACCTGAACAATTATCCAATTGCAAAGTCCACTTGTATGCGGATGATGTGCAACTTTATTTAAGTAGCCCTGTGAATAGTATTGCTGTGGGTATATCATCTGTAAATACTGAAATGAACAAAATATACCTGTGGGCTTCTGCAAACGGGCTCTGTTTGAATCCTCGGAAATCTAAGTGCATTGTTATATGTAGAAAAAGTATTGCTCATACCATTGTTCCCACCATTGCTGATAACATTGTCATAAATGGTGAGAAGATTGAGATTGTGAAAGCAGCGAAAAATTTGGGAATAATTTTTAACAATAGTCTCACTTGGAACGATCATGTGAACTATTTAGTTGGTCAGTCCTATATTAAGTTACGGGCCCTATGGTTGACACAATACTTTACCCCTTTGAGGATAAGACTTTTACTTGCCAAAACATATCTGATTCCTAGTTTAATTTATGGATGTGAACTGTTTGCAAACTGTGATTCAATTAGCAAAAGAAAATTAAATACTTTATTCAACAATATTTTGAGATATGTGTACGGTCTAAGGCGTTTCGATCATGTTTCATCTGTTTCAAAAAGTCTGTATGGAGTCTCTTTCGAAAATCTTTTGAAAATCCGAACACTTACTTTTTTACACAGAGTGATAAACACTAAAACCCCCAAATATTTATTTGAGAAGATACGTTTTTTTCAATCTCAAAGGAACCATAATATTATTATTCCACGGCATCAAACCTTAGTCTCCGAATGGCAGTTTTTTATTCATGCCGCTCGTCTTTGGAACCTTCTTCCACTAAATCAACAACTAAATCGTAATGCTAACAGTTTCAAAATGTTTTTATATAACTTTTTTTCATAATTGTTTTTGTTTCTTGATTGCAAATGTTTTATATGATTTATTCTTTTTTAATAATTGTATTTTTTGTTTCTTTTAATACTATGAACCATTTTGTAATAATTATATGTACTTAAATATTCTTGTAACATTTTACGTTCCTGTACTGTAATTATAAGACACTGTCTTGTTGTACAGGAAATGAAAATGAAATAAATAAATAAATAAATAAATAAATAATACAAAAAAAAAAGAAAGGAATTTTTACAACATGGAAGATTAATTAAAATTGTTATTGATAATTTTCATTCTTGACTGACCTGGGATTCGAAGCCAGGCTGTCTGGCGTGTGATTCGAACCCAGGCGGCTGGTTACCCTGACATGTTTCGACCTCAACCACTAGGTCTTCTCAAAGGGATTTGCCGTCTTACACTCGCAGCCATCGATGACTGCTGACGTCAGTAGTCAAACATCAATCCTTAAACCAAATTGTATTTTAACCTTTGGTAGATCGAAATTTGCTTTTTTGAATGATTATCCATTTTTAATTGATCTCACATGTTTTCCTTACTTCTGTTTTTTCTTTCGTACTTTTGTCAAGAATTCTTCTTGAAGTCCAAAGTACATTTTTTTTTTTTTTTTGTTTTTCCTGTTTTTGTCTTTCTTTTTTCTAGTTGACCTTTTTCAGCACAACTTGAAGGACAAATGTAAACATAGCTCGTGCCTTAGCTGTTAACAATAATTAGTATTGTGGTTATTTTATTGAACTGTTAATGGTTTTTAATCCAAATTTAGATATTTTAATTAGGCTTAAGTTCATTGAATTTAATTTGCATTAAATTATTTTTATGATAGAAAGGAATTTTTACAACATGGAAGATTAATTAAAATTGTTATTGATAATTTTCATTCTTGACTGACCTGGGATTCGAAGCCAGGCTGTCTGGCGTGTGATTCGAACCCAGGCGGCTGGTTACCCTAACATGTTTCGACCTCAACCACTAGGTCTTCTCAAAGGGATTTGCCGTCTTACACTCGCAGCCATCGATGACTGCTGACGTCAGTAGTCAAACATCAATCCTTAAACCAAATTGTATTTTAACCTTTGGTAGATCGAAATTTGCTTTTTTGAATGATTATCCATTTTTAATTGATCTCACATGTTTTCCTTACTTCTGTTTTTTCTTTCGTACTTTTGTCAAGAATTCTTCTTGAAGTCCAAAGTACATTTTTTTTTTTTTTTGTTTTTCCTGTTTTTGTCTTTTTTTTTTCTAGTTGACCTTTTTCAGCACAACTTGAAGGACAAATGTAAACATAGCTCGTGCCTTAGCTGTTAACAATAATTAGTATTGTGGTTATTTTATTGAACTGTTAATGGTTTTTAATCCAAATTTAGATATTTTAATTAGGCTTAAGTTCATTGAATTTAATTTGCATTAAATTATTTTTATGATAGAAAGGAATTTTTACAACATGGAAGATTAATTAAAATTGTTATTGATAATTTTCATTCTTGACTGACCTGGGATTCGAAGCCAGGCTGTCTGGCGTGTGATTCGAACCCAGGCGGCTGGTTACCCTGACATGTTTCGACCTCAACCACTAGGTCTTCTCAAAGGGATTTGCCGTCTTACACTCGCAGCCATCGATGACTGCTGACGTCAGTAGTCAAACATCAATCCTTAAACCAAATTGTATTTTAACCTTTGGTAGATCGAAATTTGCTTTTTTGAATGATTATCCATTTTTAATTGATCTCACATGTTTTCCTTACTTCTGTTTTTTCTTTCGTACTTTTGTCAAGAATTCTTCTTGAAGTCCAAAGTACATTTTTTTTTTTTTTTTTTTTTTTTTTTGTTTTTCCTGTTTTTGTTAACAGCTAAGGCACGAGCTATGTTTACATTTGTCCTTCAAGTTGTGCTGAAAAAGGTCAACTAGAAAAAAGAAAGACAAAAACAGGAAAAACAAAAAAAAAATGTACTTTGGACTTCAAGAAGAATTCTTGACAAAAGTACGAAAAAAAAACAGAAGTAAGGAAAATATGTGAGATCAATTAAAAATGGATAATCATTCAAAAAGCAAATTTCGATCTACCAAAGGTTAAAATACAATTTGGTTTAAGGATTGATGTTTGACTACTGACGTCAGCAGTCATCGATGGCTGCGAGTGTAAGACGGCAAATCCCTTTGAGAAGACCTAGTGGTTGAGGTCGAAACATGTCAGGGTAACCAGCCGCCTGGGTTCGAATCACACGCCAGACAGCCTGGCTTCGAATCCCAGGTCAGTCAAGAATGAAAATTATCAATAACAATTTTAATTAATCTTCCATGTTGTAAAAATTCCTTTCTATCATAAAAATAATTTAATGCAAATTAAATTCAATGAACTTAAGCCTAATTAAAATATCTAAATTTGGATTAAAAACCATTAACAGTTCAATAAAATAACCACAATACTAATTATTGTTAACAGCTAAGGCACGAGCTATGTTTACATTTGTCCTTCAAGTTGTGCTGAAAAAGGTCAACTAGAAAAAAGAAAGACAAAAACAGGAAAAACAAAAAAAAAAAAATGTACTTTGGACTTCAAGAAGAATTCTTGACAAAAGTACGAAAGAAAAAACAGAAGTAAGGAAAACATGTGAGATCAATTAAAAATGGATAATCATTCAAAAAAGCAAATTTCGATCTACCAAAGGTTAAAATACAATTTGGTTTAAGGATTGATGTTTGACTACTGACGTCA
The DNA here is from genome assembly GCA_943735925.1 of Pollenia amentaria. Taxonomy (NCBI): domain Eukaryota; kingdom Metazoa; phylum Arthropoda; class Insecta; order Diptera; family Polleniidae; genus Pollenia; species Pollenia amentaria. Next base: position 199,361,114 of record OX031009.1, on the reverse strand, counting down.
GCAGTCATCGATGGCTGCGAGTGTAAGACGGCAAATCCCTTTGAGAAGACCTAGTGGTTGAGGTCGAAACATGTCAGGGTAACCAGCCGCCTGGGTTCGAATCACACGCCAGACAGCCTGGCTTCGAATCCCAGGTCAGTCAAGAATGAAAATTATCAATAACAATTTTAATTAATCTTCCATGTTGTAAAAATTCCTTTCTTCATAAAAATAATTTAATGCAAATTAAATTCAATGAACTTAAGCCTAATTAAAATATCTAAATTTGGATAATAACAACCTCTCATGACAGGGTTGTATTTTTCTCAAAATACGTAAGACTTGTGTGATAGTGTAAAGTACCCATAAACAATTTCATTGAAACTGAATTTAAATCCATTCATTTATCGTACGCTTTTTTTAATCCACTTTTCTTTTTTATGTTTTATATCATCTTTATCACATTGTTTTGAACAATAAATCCGCACAATATCATAAAATAAATAAATTTTTAAAATGCTTATAAATCAATATTGGAGTTCATTTCCTTTTTCCGTGACTGCTTTCGGTAAAAGCTCAAAATATTTATGTGTGTATGAGTGCGTCAGAGTATCGGTGTAAAGCAGTATGTGTTTTTATTGTATCTTAAACCTGACACATAAATTTTAAAATCTGTCATAAAAAGTATTAAAAACAATTTTTTTCTCTATTCACTTTGCACTCCCTCGCAGGCATACACACACACACAACAAACACACTAACGCACAATACAGCACAATCGTTTTGTCATGTAATAATAATTCCTTTGGTTAGAAAGAAAGAAAACATTTTCATCACATCGAAAGCCACGAACCAAATGAAAATTTTCTTTTTAACGGTATTTCAAGAGCTTGTCACATGGTTGCACACTTCCATATAAAAAAACAACTAAGAAAGTATAGTCGGTAAGCCCTGGACAAATGATACCCTACACCAAAGGATTTATAACCAAAATTTTCGAAAGTGGACCCTATTTGGAACCCATGGGCACTCATGGACCCGCCAGAACAAAATTATGTTATTAGATTAGGATTCATGAAAAAGACCTTTCTGCCGAATATGAATTATGTAGATATCTTTATATGTATGTATATATGACAATTATTTGCTTTTGAGTGTTTTTTAGGAAGAGGTTTTATATGGCACCTATTGCTAACTTTGGACCTGCCAGCCCTTTCTTGACATAGTTTGACAATACCAACATTTATAAGAAAGTTATGGCATTAAAAGCTATTTTCGGGTGTGGTATTTGTATGAGAGCAATGGTCAATTATGGACCGATTCCATTAAAATAATGGATTGATTATCTCCATTTTCGATAGGCTTTGTACTTGAGACAGCTAAAACCTACGGACTAAATTTCATCGAATTATCTCCAATATTGCGACCTGTACTTTGCGCTCAAGGTTAGATAGGCAGACAATCCGCCAGCCGGATGGACGGAGTAGATCTAACGATGAACTCAGAAAGTTAGTCGATTGGTACACTACAAGGTGGGTCCAGGACCAATTACATAAACATTAAGGTGTTACAAAAATTAGCACAAACGCATAGTCTCTCCACGTTTGTGGCGTGGTTATAAATATACTAACTAAAATTAGAGCTGTGTGCGGGAATGGTTATTGAGTCATGACCACGCACGCCAACAACGAAATAAGATGTAACCACGCATACTCAGATACGATTGATTTCCCTTACATTTTTTTTTTCAAAGTCCACAATTACGAAATATTTTATTTTAAAAAAGTTGTTTTTTAATACAACACAAAGTTTAAATTCAATTTAATTTTTAAAAATATTTTAAATTTAAAATTCTTGAAATTTAGACAGTTGAAATAATCAGACATGACACAAAATATTCAATTTACATACACACCACTAACGCAAATACTGGGATATGTGTTCAAATATTTCAAGCGTCTAAGAAATCGTGATCGAATACTTTTTCGATTTAAAAGCAATTTTATATCCCATTCTTACAGTCGATACTTAACGAATCTAAATTATTTTTTCAGTGTTGTAAAGCATTTATTTGAGTTTTCACAACACTGAAAATATAATTTCGATTCGCGCAGTATCGACTGAAAGAATTAGAATTAAAATTGCTTCCAAATTGAAAAAGTATTTGATCACGACTGCCAGAATTAGCCTCCACATATTAAAATATTTGGAAAATGGTAATTTTTGTGGAATGTTGCAAGGCTGTGGAGTTGTCAACAAATAGTTCTAACTCCCACTCCAACCGCTGAAATTATTTAAGTCCGACTCCGACTCCTACTCCTACTCCTCAAGTAATGCTAAATGTATATGTGATGGGTCTTGATTTAACTTAAAATTTGTTTTCATGGAGTACCTTTTAAATGGTTAAATGTAGCAAGAAAATTATTATGTAAAAATTTCAAATCGATATTTTCAATATTGCATCAAATATTGCCAATTTAGAAAAAATTTTATTTTGGAAAATATTAGAAAATTAGTTTACATTTTTTGTACCTAAAATCTTGGAGTCGGTGTCGCGATTTTTTGTGGGTACTTCGACTCCGACCCCGGTACAAAAACCTTAACTCCGACTTCACAGCCCTGGAATGTTGAAATATCATATTCTGTAAAATATCGAAATTGTTTGTATGAAATATCAAAATTTTTTCAAAGATCGAAGTTTCCTTCAAAATCTCTATGAAAAATTAAACGTTTTATGAATAATCGATTTTTTTTTTTTTATAAATCGAATGTTCTACGAAAACTCTAATTTATATAAAAATTAAGCTGCCTTCGAGAAATAGAAATTTGTATAAACGATCTAGTCATAGCGAATTCATTCCAGGTAATCTCGGTAGTACAACAAGTACAACTCGTTCAAAAACCACAAGCAATTTTTTTTTGTAAAATCATTGTACAATGTCAAAAACCGAAACAAATCAAAACATAAACAAAGATAATAATCAAAATTTTGACATCCAACAATTTTAAAGCTAAAGAAAGAAAGTTATCAGCAGGGCTTTTAGGATCACCTGTAATGAATTCGCCTTGGATCTAGTTTACTAGGAAAATTAAATTTTTCAACAAAAAAAATTTATGAAAAATAGAATCAAGGCGAATTTACTTCAGGTGGCGGAGAAGAGACAGCCTGTTATTTTTTTTAGTCATGCCAGAATTGTCAAAAGTTTTGTTTACATGTTCTTTTTAAAATTGTGTTTTTAAATTAAATTTTAGTTTGCAAATTATTAATGAAATAGTTAAAGAATAAAGGGACGATTTCGAGTACAGATCGTTTTATGGTCACAAAAACCAATTTTTACCATTATCACTAAATCTTAAAGGTGTTTTTAGGTTTATGTGCTGTTTTAATGTTCAAATGCATAAAATGAATACAGAAAAGAAACGGTTTAAAATTATTTCAATGCCACGTTCACTTCCAACGAATTTGCAATTAAGTGCTCACAAAAATTGCACAAATTTATGTTATAAAAACTGTTATTTTCTTGATTCTAAAAATAATGTATTTTATTTTATATTTTTTGACTCAAATGTTTTTGTTCATTTTAGGCTAGGGCTGCCACGTACATTCTTTCTTTATTCCCAAATTTAAAATAAAAATTTCTTAAAATATCTAAAAATAAGAAGCCAATAAATAAATTATTACTAATAGCCTATTTCCAATGTGCGAAAGAATTCTTTCGTTCGCATAACTACATTCAAAACAAAAACAAAGTCTAAAAATTTGTTTTTGTTTTCAATGTAGTTATACGAAAGAAAGAATTCTTTCGCACATCGGAAATAGGCTATAAATAAAATAATGTTTTAATATTATTTATCAGTGGGCATTATTTTTATCTTATGAATTTGTATTTTAAACTCATATTAGCATAATCACACTAAAGCAATAGTGTATTTTAAGAAATTTCACAATTTGGTACTTATCTTTCAAATTCTGACCAAAAATATACTGTATTTAGGAAAAGGGATCATTCAGTTAATCCAAAATATTATACATATATGTATTTTAAATTTCCTGTATGACTGCCGGCTTAAATTTAATTAAGGCCCTAATCATGAAAAACGCAGCGCAACGCCAAAGAATAACGTTGAAAGCACAAACAATGTCATAAATATTTTGTAATTTTTTTGTTGCTTTTGTTGCGCTGCGTTTTACATGATGAGGGCCTAAAGGAACATGTGCATATTGCCAAACATACTTTTAGAATGGTTTCAGCCTGAAAATCCATGTTGAATGATTTTATATCGTTTATGAACTTTTGAAGCTGTAAACATTTCAAATGTATAGAATTAGCATTATTATAATGACCCGACAAGCATATTCATTTTAGGCGTGAAATATCAATATTTGTGGACATATATACGTTTAAAAGTAATTTTACTTCTTAGAATGTTTACAGGTTGACCTAAACAGAAGGGGTACATAAACGTTTTTTATATGGTCCAATTAGTAGGTTGTGTTTTTCTGTGCAATGGTTTTTGACATCCTTATCATGTTTTACACAAACAAAATTTGTGTTGTTTTCCATATCGATGCATTGTTGTAGTTTTGCGCGACCTAGTCATTCGACCATGTTTTTTAAGATAAAAAAAATTTTGCTGCAGAAACATTTTGAATAAAAAACTGATGTGGCGATCAGCAAAATCAGATTTTTCAGCCGACAGATATTGAATTTGCGTTATAATTTGTTTAATATAAATTGTATTAAAGGAGTTTTTTACATAAAAAATATTAGCCTTTTTATTTAGGTTATCTTGTAAAATAAACAAAACTTTAAATAATTTACCCAAAAAAAAAAATATTTTTTACATCCTCAAAATAAGCCCGAAACAAATTTTTTTTTATCTAATTTGAGATTAGAACCCCAATTCTGGTAGCCCTGTTTTAGTCAACTGTTTTATGAAAGGCGAATTCATTTATACATTAATTCGCCCTGTTTTTGACATTCCATGACCGAAAAACAAAAACAAAATACCATGTTGTTTTTTGTGTTGTTGACTTGTTGTAGTCTCGCCGCCACCTGAAGTAAATTCGCCTTGAATAGAATTTTCTACGAGAAATCAAAATTTCTATAAATCGAGTTATTGCCAAAAAATAATTAAATTTCTTTTTGAAGAAAAACTAAAAAGGAACCACCCTAATAAGTGTTTACGTGCAAAAGAATGGTGTGAAAAAGATAAAAGAAAATAATTTATAAAAAATATCTTTTTTCTCCTTTCTTTTAATTTAAACCGTAAATAATAACGATATTAAATATGTATTTCATTTATTTCAATTTATTATTTTTATTCTAGATCCTGAGGGTTCTTCAAATGCCATGATGGGTGGTCCTCCGGGTAGTACACCACCACCTTATGCTGATGCTTCTGGTGGCGGTGGTGGTCATCATCACCATCATCATGATGGGCGAGGTGGTGGTAAAATGGTTGGTGGTGTTATGCTATCCGAATTGCCAGAACCTCCAATACCAGTATCGGAAATTGGTCCCATCCCACCGCCTCCTATGTTTTCGACACCATCGCCAACTTTAGTGGCTGGACGACCGCATGGGCCATACGATGATTATGGTAAGTTAGTAAATGAAAATTAATTTTGTTGATTTTTTTCTTAATCTTAAACAGTAGGTAGATTAAGGTTTGGCATTAGTTTATTCTCGTTGTCCTTTTCATGCTAAATGTCGTCAACGTATGAATCTGTTTGTTTCTATTATTTGTTGTGGCTGCGGTAATCATTAGTGTTTAGGATGGCTGTTTGGTTAGGACTCCACATGTGATCCCAGTGTTGGGGCTGTCAGCAGCCTCTGGGCAGGCTAGCGGCCATATGGCTAATGTTTTAAGGCTTTGTTTCAGTGACCCTTACTTATTTACAATGGTGTTAACGTGCCATTTAGGCTACTCAGCGAAACGATCGCCTCCTCACTCAAGCTATGAATATTTTAAATATTCCATTTTTATTTGTCTTTTTCTCAAATCGTTTTCAATAATTCGAGTGATTTGTATAACTCTGCAAGTCTGGCTTTCTCCTCAATTAGATGAATCAATATAAAATGTTGGAAATAAAAGTCCTTGCAATCCCTTCCTTCATCTACTAGCCGTATTAAAGAATTTTTTTTTTGTGATTTCTCCATTATTCCTTTTTCTATACTTAAACCTACAGAAGATCTTTTATTTATATTTTAATATTTATTTTTTGCGCTAGGAGTCTTTAATAAACATGATTTGTTAAGTGGCAGTTGATGCCACAAACGTGGGTAGATGAAGTCAAAGATAGAAAATGATTTAATATAATGAAAAATAATATGAACAGCAGAAGGCAAAAACCTTCTAGACGTTGAAGTTCAAAAATGTAAATTCAAGAACGAATAAGAAATACGAGGAGAACATTTTAAATTTAAAAACAGTGTTTTGTTTGAAAACGTAGAAAATTAAATTTATGATATAAGTACATACACATTTAGTTTAATTATTAAATTGGTTTGCGAAAATTGTTTCAAGTTATTGCCATTTAAAAAAAAAAGAAAAAGAAATCAGAAATAGGGAACGATATAGAAGTTTAAAAGAAAGTCAAGTTTACAATCATTTTACGCTTCAATAAAATACAATATTATTGCATACTTTTAGGCTTCCATGAAATAAAATATAATACAAAACCTATTTCGATGAAAGATCTTTATAAATAAAATGATATTAATATTCAAAAAAATCTTTTCCAACTTTATTTCAATGTTCCATCCATTATTACTCTTCACTTTTAACCTCTCCAATTAGATAACGATAACGAAGATGACAACGGTTCGGACATTGACTACAATTATCAAACCTATTCCAATCATATCGATACACAACGCATTGAGGAAATTCCAGCCAAAGAGCCCAAACTAAATGCAGTTCCTCTTAAGTCGGCCCTTAAAAAGAAACCGGGACAAAATTCATCATCGCCCGCCACACCCATACAGGATCACAGCAATGCTAATGGTACACTGCCTCAGGGCATGGGTATGGGCAATGCCAATACCAGCAGTGGCTCATCAACCCAACAGCGTCCCTTGGTAGTCAGACAGGATGCTACCAATAGTTATAATCTAAAGTAAGTAAACATTTATACCTAAAATTTTTTTTTAAGAAATATTTTTTTATTTTTTATTTATTTACCAAAAAAAAAAAACTTTATTAACACTTATTTTGGTAAAAGTTTTGTTTGGTTTTTTGAATGTATTTTCCATGAAAAAAAAAATCTAAATTTTATTTATTTCTTTTATACAAAAAAATAGAGATGTAGTTGTATTAAAAAAAGCAAAAAATCTTTTTTTTTTTTTTTTTTTTGTTATTTAATAAATTTTTTTTATTTATTTTAATATATACATATGTATATTAAAAAGAAAAACAAGAACAATATATTATAACTCTAACTTTTAATTATCAACTATTTTTCTTTCTTCTCAATTCCCACTCTTTTTTTCTCTGATTTAATTTTTTTCTCCTTTCCCTCGTTTTTGTTGCGTTTCCTTGCCTATCCTTAACCCTCTGGTTGTTTTTTCCAATTTTAACCACAATTAGGCCCATACTACGACCACGGATTAGAATATGGTAATAATTTCAAATATTTTATTTTATGTCAAAAATAAAAAAACAAACACACCTTTCAGAAATGCTATAATTTATTTTGTTCTCTATGTGATTTTCTTTCCATTTGTTTTAATTTTCGATTGCATTTTTCCTTTTATTTTTTTCAATATTTAATTCCATGTTTCAAATGAACTGTTAAGATTTGAATAAAACCGACAAAGATAACGTTCAGAGTCCTCGAAATTTTTCATTAAAATTTTAATGCGTTTTCAAATACAAATCAAAGTAAGAAACCGCTAATGGCGTTAGCCTTACAAATTCGAAAATACGTTTTTTACATATTTTTATCAGAAAAATATACAGCGTCGATTGGTCTGGGTCTTATATTTTTACGACGAAAATAAAGTCAGTTATTTTTTCAAAAGGCTAATGGCATAATTTATGAAAATTTTTTGGGCTCTGGTGAACCTTTCATGTTTTGCAGCGTACGCCATATACGTTTTCCTACGACGATATATGAACTCCTTTTTTTCGAAGGGTTATGCACAGCTGTGGAGTCGGAGTTGAGGTTTTTATACCGGATCCGGAGTTGAAATACCCACAAAAACTCTCGACTTCGAATCGAAAAATGTTCTACTTTACAAACTTATGCTAATAACAATATTTCTGTGGTTTTGTGGGCAACCGCGTAAGTCCATTTTTTCGATTTTGAGATGTTGATGCCTACTGCTTAATTTTTAACGCTCTTTACATGGTTCTTAAAATTTCTCAAAAAATATGGACCAATTTCGATTTTTTTACGTAATGACCAATTTCTAAAAGTTCAATACCTCGCCCATAGATCGATCACATCAACTTCACTTGTGATGACCATGCCCTGAAAAAAGTTTTTTGAATTGAAATTTGGTGTTAAAACTTTTTATATATATTTTCAATATTTACTAAATTTATGATTCGATTAACTGTCTGTTTTCAAATTAAAATAAAAAATTTCGATTGAGAATTTACATTAAAAACAAAAATAAAAAAAAATTAAATTTGATTTTGTTTTCAATATAAATTCCTAAACGAAAATTATTATTTTATGTGCTGTTTCCGGGTATCAGGCAATTTTACTACACAATCAATTGCTTGTCACTTGGAAACGCCACATTAATTTCAAAAACAGACAGTTAATTTTCTGTAGTCTATTTAAAAAATGTTATCCAATATTTTGCCAGTTTCTGTTTAGTTTAAATGAACAGAATATAATTGGGGCATTCACAAGGTGTGCTATCAATTCATATCGTCATAATGTCCTAAATAATCACTCCTATCATTTAAATTTGCTAAAATAGCGAAAATTCGCGAAAATTTTTAACTTAAGACGATTGCCTCAAAGAGCATCAAAACTACGCAAAATTGAAAAAATATGGAAAAGTTTGCAAAAATAGCGAAAATTTTTAGTATTTCAAACAAGTCATAAAATTAATTTAAATTCCCTTAAACTATAGGGAATGTCAAAAATTCGGTAAAAATTGCAAAATTAGCGGAAATTAGCAAAAATTTGCTACCAGCGTCATGATAGCAAAGTCTTATATTTATTCAAAATCATTAAAGCTATAAAGAATCAGAAAACTTACAGTAAAAAATAGCTCTTAGCGCGAACCTGGCAAACATTCGCGAAAAATTCAATATCGGAAACAAACTCTAAAATTAATTTGAAGTCACTTATTCGGTAAAAAAAAAACAAAATGTCGAGAAATAGCATAGATAGCGTTAAAAAATTAACTTTAATGATGACTACAAAAATAATAGAAAAAAAAATTGGAGATGGGATTTTTCTGTCAGATTTTCGATAACTTGTCGACGTCGACACAACTTTCTTATAAAATACCAAATGAACATCGAAGTGATGTAGTCGTCGTCTTGATGTGACAACAAAAAAAAATTAATGTCGACGTCGACAACGACTTACGTAATAGGTGTGAATATTTTACAATTGCTTAAAAAAATATGTGTTTCAAACAAAATAAAAATTGTTATGCTGTGTTTATTGATTCGTCTTAACTGTGCAGTAGAAATCTAAAGTGTAAGCGGTTGCCCACAGCAGTCAAATATATTTCTTGTAATTATTTTAAGACACATGACTTTACAACTTTATATTATTGTGAATCCCCCAAATAATTATATTGATTGGCTTAAACTATAAAAATCGACCATTTTAGTTGGTAGTATATTTTTACTGCACAGCAACACTTCTAAGATCTTTAAAGATGGCGCTAAGCTTATTTTAATTCTGATATGAACGTTATCTGTGTTGGTTTTTAATCAAATTAAGAATTAATATTTTACTTAAATTTCTATAACCATTCCTCTTAGTATTTAACACACTCCATTTTAGCTTCCCTTTTTACACATCTGTTTTAAAGAAAAATTAAAATATTTTTTTTTATTAATCGTAATTTTCATACACTAAATTTTTAAATTGGCCAATTTTGGTTATTTTATTAAATTTATTATACTTTACAACAATTATAAACCACAAACTGCACGTGTTTTTTGTTATTCATAAATAAATTAAATTAAATTTCTTTCACTTTTTTATAAACACGGTCATTTAAAAAAAAAAATTATTTCATTTGCATTTAAACATTTTAAAATAAATTTCTCACATTTACTTGGAAATAAAATGCACGGGTTTTTAGTTTTCAAAAACAATGCTGACAAATGTTTTTTCTCAGTTTTATTTTTATGGGTTTTTTGTGAATATTTTTTTTTTTTTGTTTTTTTTTTTTTTTTTATTTAACCCCATTGTTTCATTATACACCAGTTATTTTAATTTTAAGAGTAAAACGTATATAAATGTTAAACACAGGCACTTATGCATAAATATATTTACACATCAGTACTTTCGTATTAAACAAAAAAATAAAAATAAAAAATAGAGTAAATAGAATTACAGTTAAATGAGGATTATACCAGGGGCCGTAATTTATATTAGCTGGTAGAGCCCACAAAGTCGATTGGCTATTAACACACAGTTAGGCCCAATAAAGCAGAGCAAGTTAAACTCTGCTTTTGGTTTAATCCAACATATCTATAAATCAGTAAACATATAAACTATTTTTAAACGCATAAAATTGGGCGTTTAAACTACCAATGTAGACCATACGAATTTGACATCTTTTATCGTAGTGCTGCCAAATGTTACTTTTTTAATTACATACATACAATACATGGGACACTGATTTACAACTGCTGAGATTTTAAACTAAATAAAAACTTAAGGTTAGTTCAACTAAACCAGGGTTTAAACATTCACTGATTTATTATCCATTAAAAGGGCACATTTTAAAGAGAAGCAAACATGTAAAATATTCATAACCAGTAGAATGCAGCAGCAGGGTTAACAAAGTTGTTATAATATAACTTTTATGGTACTATTCTTTCTTTTTAAGAGCGTTTCATTGTATGTTCTAAAAACTAATTAATAACGATTAAAAAATATCCCCCAAATTTTGGTTGAGATAATTCTTTGTGGTTAGACGAAACTGCTTTTTCGCTAAACAGAACATTCTGCTAAGATGTCTGATGTGTCTATTGAATCTAACCCATAAATGGCAATGAATCTAACCCAAGTTTCTATGTATCAACGTATTAAAGTATTCAATCAATGATAAGGACCGATAATTTCGTAACATTTCTAAAAATTCGCTCACTATTCTAGTCGGTCGCAAAATAGAGGTCCACAGACCCCTTGGATTCCGTATCAGTATTTCATGAGATCCACGAAGGAGAATATAAAAGTCGTCTCGTTGAAATGTTTGAAATAATTTTAGTTGAATTTGCAATTGTCTTAAAATTCCCGGAGAGGCTGGATGAATCCACTTAATATACACTATTGAAGTCGGTTGCTTAATGGCGGTCAACAGGCCCCTTGGATTCCCTAGAAGTATTTCATGAGATCAACGAAGAAGAATATAAAAGTCGTCTCGTTGAAATGTTTGAAATAATTTTAGTTGAATTTGCAATTGTCTTAAAATTCCCGGAGAGGCTGGATTCATCCACTTAATATACACTATTGAAGTCGGTCGCTTGATGGGGGTCCACAGCCCCTTGGACTCCTTAGCAGTATTTCATGTGATCCACGAAGAAGAATATAAAAGTCTCGTTAAAATTTTTTAAATAATTTTAGTTGAATTTGCAAAAAAAAAAATTAACATCAAAAGTAGAGTATACGTTTATTCTGTCGGCTAATTCTGGCATGAGTATACGGGCGATTTATTTCTCGAACGAACGAATTTTTCTACTTTTGCGATTCCCTTATTCCTTATCCAATAGGACGTTCCGCTATATCCAGTGGCGCTATTTAATTAGGAGTAGCAACCTTTCGCGTTTTTATTTGTAAGCAAATAAGCATTCGAAGTAGCGTTTTTGAAAATTGTACAACTTTTTCGGAAATTCAAAATTTCACTTGCTCGTTCAGGAATATAATTCGCCTTAGCATAAGTCTTCTTTAATCTCGATTCCTAAAAACTTTCTAGCGATTTTTATATAATATAATAAACAGGGATTCAGGTATCACCTTTAAAGAAATATCCTTATGTTAATCATTGTGTTTCAAAGAACATATTCGCATATCAGCAAAGTGTTTTAAATTAATAAATCAAACCTTTGAAGCTCTAGCAGCGTCCAGACGCCAAAACGAATAAAATTGCCGCCAGTTGAATTTTTTGGAGGGTCCCAAGAGCATTATTAATTGCTTTAATCTGGGAAAAAATAATAACTTCAAACTATTATATTTAACATCGTGTTCAAACTAACTTTGTTTGACAAGCTTAACGTTTCGTTAGTACTTTACATTTTTTCCGAGTCACATTTAGTTTATCTTTCTCGTCAGACTCGAAAAATGATTAATAAGAAAAGAACACGGGATGCAAATTTTAATTTATCATCTTTAAAATTTGCAACTTAAAAATATATTATTGCTTGTTAAAGGTATTCGTACACGAAATTTTTTTTCATCTGACTTGTTAAATTTCCCACTGAAAAATACATACATGTCGTGTGTAACGTTTATAGCATTGCTTCTGTAAAAGCAAAAGTCGCCTGTTTGAATTAGAGCATGCTCTCTTTTCTTCTCATTCATCATTAGGTAGCTGAAGTTAATATTTTACAATACCGATATACATATCGCAAAAATGTAACTCGCTATCAAAACTATTTTCTATTTTAATGTGGTTTCGATTACGATAATTGGTAAGCGCACGCAGTAGACAAGCACATTGTTTTAAAAAGAAGTTCAAATACGCTGTTCTATATATTCACCCCTCTTCTGAAAAACAAGTGTAATTTTTGTTCCAATGAAATTTTTATTCCACGCGAAGGGAAAAATACTATCGTGGAACTCCCGTGAACAATTTTTCACGCTATCAGTTCTCAGTGAATGTAAAAAAGAAGAAATATTAAAAAACAAAAAGAAATTTTATTAAAAATTATTTTCGGGAATGAAATATTTTATTAATGAATTCATTTATTAATGATGTGCTAATAATCCCAATTTTTGAATGAAAACACTGAAATTAATTGTTGTGGGAAAGCTATTTTCTATGTGCATTTCGCTGGTTGCTTAGGCCAGCTCGTCAGGAGACTTTTTCCAAATACTTTAGAAAAGCTAAAAATATTATACTTTGTTTAAAAATATACGTGTATATTTTAAAGAAAAGAAAAAAAACAAGATAAAATATATTGTATTGGAGCGATAGTTTAATTGCAACATTTGCTTATTGCCCTTTTGTGTAGTAAAATAATTTCTAAAATTCTGCCACCACGTCTTTTAGATGCTTCATAACTCCTCAGGCAATCGACCTGGTTTTTTTGCATTTTGTTGATCAGTACACATACATGCAAGTTTTTGCTTCTTTTAACGGATTTTGTAAACTTTAATATTCGAATTATGAGAAGAATTATGTACTTACATAAATGTTTTGTTCCCCAGCAAAAATAAAGTGAGAAATTCAAAGGGAAAAGTGAACAAATTACGGGGGAAAAATGTTGCCACGATAAGGGGAATTTTTTCCCGCGATCATTTTTTTCACGTTATTATTCTCCCATGAATTAATTTTTTTCATGGGAGTTCTTCATGATCTCAAATACGTGAAAAGGGAAAAAATTACGAGGGGATTATTATTCACGATAGGGGAGATTGTATTTTCGCAATTTTGTCTAATAATTAGGCAAATTCTCGAAGATATCTTTTGCAGTCCTCTGGGTAAAAAATTAATTCCTTAATCGCTTAAATTCAAACATTCTTCTATCTGTATATTACTCGAATTTGCTGTCACCTGTCAATCGTAATTCTACAGTTTTTCACAGAAGTAAAAAATTCAAAAAACGTTTTTATTTTATATTTCAACCACTTGCAACATGTTGAAAGAAATATGTAATAAAAAACAACAGAAAACGAAAATTTTTTTTTCTGTTTTTTTAGTATACACTTGTTGTAATTTCATCAAAACTATTTATGGCGTAAAATGTTGTTTAAGGCAAAAAAATCCTTTAAGTGTTTTGTTTTAAATTTCATTGCTTAAAGATGAACAAAAAAGCTTTGATGTCGAGTTTTATCGTTATATTTATGTTTGTATAAAAGATGTATGTTCCTTAAAATCAAAATTGAATTAAGATTTTTAAAAAGGCTTATTTTTATAAACTAGACTGGAAATGCTAAGAAAGGTTAAGATTTACAAGTAAAATAGTAATAACAAATTTTAATACATTTGTGACCTTTTTCTGATTTTCTACAAAAAAAAAAATAATTATTTGTTTGTTAATAACTGGTGCAAATTTGTTTCAAAAATTTCAAAAATAAACTTAAAAATATGTATATATACGAAATAAGTCTATAGATATATATATATATTAGCGCGACTCAAAAAAAAGTGATTTTGTTACCCCTCTGAAAATAAAACTTGGTATGTTTTATGATGATTTCCAAAATATTTTGGTCCTAGCGTTGACCATCCGTGAGCTGGACCATTTTTAAAAAAAGGTCTTTTTTCAGTTTTTCGAATTTTTTTGTAAGATATAAATAAAATTTGGTATCATCGAAAAGAGTTTTTGAAGCAGCATTCAATGGTATATAAAACTTGACCACTTGCGACCTACTAATTGAGATATTAAGCTAAATACATATTTTCGTTTCGGGTTTTCATACAAATTCTACGTATGTGGAAATAATGTTCGGCTTTTCAAATTGAATCTGTTTTAAAATAATGTTAAACTATTTTTTTTTTTTTTGTAATTATGCACATAAAACGCGAAAATCGCGATATATTTTATCTTTTTTTATCATTATGGGTATCAAATTTTTTCATTTTTCCAAATTTTATTTATGTCGTCTTGGAGCAAAGTACAAAAAATTCGAAAAACTGAAAAAAGACCTTTTTTAAAAATGGTCCAGCTCACGGATGGTCAACGCTAGGACCAAAATATTTTGGGAATCATCATAAAACATACCAAGTTTTATTTTCAGAGGGGTAACAAAATCACTTTTTTCGGCTCCCTACAAGGTGAGTCGGTCTAATATATGGGGGATTTCATGTCAAGTGACCCAACTTTTGAAATCGATGTCTTCCGATTGGGATGAAATTTGCACCAAGGTTAGTCTTATTGGATAGTAGTTTAGACACAAATTTTCAACAAGATCGGTCAAAAAGTTTCTGAGTTAGAGGGGGTCAAAATTTTACATTTTGGCCAAACCGGTGTTCTTTCTCGTCCATGTAACTTATTTGGTGTTAGCAAAATTTGTCCCAAACAAATTAGATAGCTATTTCTTCAAGCTATTGAAAAAAAATTTTTTTTGTATTTTTTTAAATTTTTTTTTTTAAATTTAAAACTTATTTTTTATTTTTTTTTTTTTTGGAAACTATATTTTTTTTATTTTTTTTTTTTTTTTTTTTGCTCAAAAGAAAGCTTATGTATTTTTCTTTTAGGAAGTTTTGGTCGCTTAATGGGATGAGAGTGGGATATGTATAAAAAAAAAATAATTTCTAACTCAAGACGAGGGTTTTTAAATTTTTAGCATATGCACTATTTTGAATTTTTTCCTTTTTATGTGTAAGTGTTTCTAAAATCTTAAAAATAAAACTTATGCTGAGAAACTAGACAAATTAACCTTTCCGACGGTATATAGCATACCGAACTAGCATTTCATTCCCTCGATACTGTAATACCTACAATATGTTAATCCCAGGAATAAAATGACTTTTTCTATAGAGATGTTGACTAATTAAATCTTTTTATTTATTTGTAATAATAATTAAATTAATATAAAGTAAAAATAATAAAAACAAAAAGATAAATAATCTAAAAAACTTAATCTCAATCACATAAGACCTTTTATATTTTTTTTGTTTTTTTAAATTTTTTAAAATTTTTTTTTTCTTAAATTTAAAACTATTTTTTTGAAAAGGGTTTTTTTTATTTTTTTTTTTTTTTTGCTCAAACGAAAGCTTAAGTCTTTTCCTTTAAGGTAGTTTTGGTCGCTTAGTGGGATGCAAGTGGGATATGTATAAAAAAAATTATTTCTAACTCAAGACGAGGATTTTTATTTTTTTTTAGCATTTGACGTCTTGACTTAAAAATTATTTTTTTTTATACATATCCCACTCGCATCCCACTAAGCGACCAAAACTACCTAAAAGAAAAATACATAAGCTTTCTTTTGAGCAAAAAAAAAAAAAAAAATACCGTTTCCAAAAAAAATAAAAAATAAGTTTTAAATTTAAAAAAATTTTAAAAATTTTAAAAAATACAAAAAAAAAAAATTTCGATAGCTTGAAGAAATAGCTATCTAATTTGTTTGGAACAAATTTTGCTAACACCAATAGATAATAAGTTACATGGACGAGAAAGAACACCGGTTTGGCCAAAATGTCAAAATTTTACCCCCTCTAACTCAGAAACTTTTTGACCGATCTTGTTGAAAATTTGTGTCTAAACTACTATCCAATAAGACTAACCTTGGTGCAAATTTCATCCAAATCGGAAGACATCGATTTCAAAAGTTGGGTCACTTGACATGAAATCCCCCATATATGTATATATATATATAAAGAAATTATCATAACTTTTAATTTCCACCTAAAAATCATTCCCAGAACAACCGTAAAAGCAAATGTAACGCTCAAGACTCAAAAATATTAAAAATTCAAATATTTAAATTTTACAAATAGAACCTAGAATTATTTCTTTTTCAAAAGTTACTTTATTATATTAAATTTTTTTTTTTTAGATAATAGTCTGGAAGTGTATAAAGTCATTCCTAAAAATTAGAGGATTAAAGGAATAGAACTATTACATAAAGCTTTATAGAAATGCATAGCTGAAATCTTAGAATAAATTCTCATAGAATAAATTCTTAAAATCAAAAATATATTAAAATTTTCCTTCAGGATCCATTGAATGAGGCGATAATTATAATACGAATCTTTCCTTCTCATAATTTGAATCATTTACCACCTTATATATAAGAAAACATGTTAAAAAAGTTTTATTAAACATTACAAATCCGTTTTATAAACCTTTTATAAACCGGTTTTTTCATTACTTAGACCGTAAACTGCTAAAGCACACAAAATTAACACTTGAAATGAGAATCACCCATATGTAAAATGGTGTTCAAAAATTGTTTAGTAAATTGTTTTGACTCGAAAATAACTTTATTACTTAATATTTAATTTAAAATTTTTATTAAATAATTGGTCCAAGACCATGACTGAATATTTGCGTTTTGACATCTTTTTGCAAAAAGTCATTTGTGGATTTAAAAAATTTTTTATATATTTTCGAAAAGAACACTGATATTCAGAAGGCTAACTTATATTTTCCAAGTGTGAAATAAATAGATGGAAATCTAGCAAATTATGTTAGAGCAGTCCTTCTCATTCATACTAGTGGTGGACGATATACATCGATAATTTAAAAACACTCGATGTAGTCCGATGTTTGTTTTACTCATCAACATCGAATGAGCATCGATATTTTTAATTCGATGCAACGAAGCGACAAATTTAATACAAGAACTTTGTAGCATATCATTATCAGCAACTATTTTTATATCTTGTGCTTCCCCATACAAAATTTTGAGATCGAAGCAAAGAAAAAATTATCCTTCTAATTTTATTTGAACTCACTAAAAATCAGTGTTACCAGAAGTATTACATTGATATACTTTGGAAATTCTTTTACTAAAATTTTATTTATTAAGTAGATAATTTTTACTTTAATCAAGCGTTTCTAAAAACACACTCGCAAGGCACATTATGCCCTATTTTTTATTATTCAATATTATTTTGAAATGATCTTCTTATATATAAATCGGCAAAGGCCAAACAGCTAGGAATACTTTCCTAATCTGTTTGCTCAACGACTAGAATAAAAAATATACAATTTTAAATGTATTTACTTACTGAAGTGCACATTCAGCCATGTCACAGAGTACAATTCCGTTCGGAACCAAAGAAAACATATTTGAAAGTATATTTTGATAGTTTTTAGCTTTCAAGATACAGAAAACTCCCATTCCGTTCATGAAAACCAAAATGGTTTCATTCCGCCAAGACTTTTTTCGCAATTTTCTGAAGCACCAAAATACGGAATGAATTCCGTTTTCGAACGGAAAACTTATAATTAAAAAAATTTGTTTTTCCAATTACGCAAAGTTTTTTCTAACAAATAATAAAAAAAATAGGGTGATCGAATATTCGACATTTTTCAGAAACCGGGTTTCAATGGTTCGACTATGTAAATCTTATATATAAATCTTATATATTTGTTTTTCAACAGAACCTCAATGGGGAGAAAAAAGTATCAAAAAGGGGAAATACGGGAAATAACATTTTTCTTTATTTTCCGTGCTGCATGTGGTAATTTTTGAACTTGAAAACATGATATTATAGGAGTAGGGTTCAGATTGAAGAGTAACTATAATATGAAAACTGTTGGTACTTTTTTGTTCTTCATCTAGTACTTTTTGAATTGTTGACCTGTAAAGATAAAATTAAACCTTAATGGTCCTGAGTGAATAGGAATATAAATGGTTCTTTGATCAATTCTCGTCAATATTAAATATATAAACATAAAATTAAACATGAAAGGCTCTGAGTTGATGAGAATCTAGGGACGTTATGATACTTTTTTTTTCAATTGGTACTTTCTGATATTTTTTGTATTGAACTTACAAAATTAAGTTAAACATTTACGGACTCACGTGGAATATAACATTTGGACCGAAGGTTGGCCCTTCGCCAAACCGAACCACTAAGGGAAAAAAATAAATGATCGAAACAAGTGAATTATTCTTAGATGTACTATGTTATCTTCATATTTACATAAAAATTTATGGTCGAATTTCGACCAGTAGACGAATTAAAAATGTATGTCAGAAACAATATGAAAAATTTTTGGTATATTATTTTTCGATTTTTCACCAAAATAAAACTAAAATTCGTTCTATGCCTTTTGATACTTTGTCCTCAAGTCAGATTATAATTACAT
The DNA here is from genome assembly GCA_943735925.1 of Pollenia amentaria. Lineage (NCBI taxonomy): Eukaryota > Metazoa > Arthropoda > Insecta > Diptera > Polleniidae > Pollenia > Pollenia amentaria. The sequence continues at coordinate 199,341,995 of OX031009.1, read as the reverse complement.
GTATAAAACTACACTCACAATATTATAACAGTAACTGACTGTATGTTATTCAAGAAGTATTCCGTTCAGTCATTTTTAGATTAATATTTAAAATTACAAGAAAGTTTATTTTTAACTGATTCTAACATTCATTCAAAAAACTAAGAGCACATTATTACGGATTTTCGGTTACATTTAATATTGTCAGTTGATTAAGTAAAAGTATTCTGTATGTAAAAAATTAAATGAAAATTAAATTTAAAACAACTGTCAATTTACTTAAAACCCGATCTACTTATTTTGCATTTAATTTTAACGAAAAGTTCATTTAATATTTACTGTATAAAATTCAACCGCGAATTCCATAAAAAATTAACCAGAAAATCCGTAAAAACAAATAAATCTTCAGTTATTTTATATAATTTAACTATCAAAAAAAGCAAAATTAAAAAACATTTTGCTTGTTTTGTGTAGAAAATTCCCAGATTCTATTTGTTAAAATAGTTTAGTTAAATACATCAAATTTTTAAAGTAAAATAATTGCTATTACCATATCGGGCATGCGGCTAGTGTCTTACTGAGCTACCTAAACAAGGGCGGCAAGCGTTTTTTTAAACATGAAAATTCTATTTCAAACACATTTTCAATAAGACAAATCAACATAGCGATTTGTCAAATAGGATTTTCCAGCCGGGTGCTGTCGAATTCGCGTTCTAAAAGTTTTTTTCGTATAAACTTTATGCAAATGAAAAGTTTTGGCACACAAAAAACGCTTGCCGCTCTTATTTAGGTAGCTCAGTTATAATTGGAAGTTCTTCTGTAAACAAAGTGGTCAGTACAACAAAAGTAAAACAAACATGTATAACGGGGTAAGTGAATAAAAGTAAATATTCCCTCTCTCTCTCATTAGAAAAATAAGCGGACAGGTTTCTGGTATTTTTTAGAAATTCGACCTGTGTTATATTAAATTACTGAATTACATAAAATAACTGAAAATTCATTTGTTTTTACGGAATTTGTCAGTTATTTTTTGATAGTTAATTTATAATTAGTATTGTGGTTATTTTGTTGAACTATTCATGGTTTTTAATCCAAATTTTTACTATTTAATTAGGCTTAAGTTCATTAAATTTAATTTTCATTAAATTATTTTTATGAAGAAAGGAATTTTTACAACATGGAAGATTAATTAAAATTGTCTACCAAAGGTTAAAATACAATTTGGTTTAAGGATTGATGTTTGACTACTGACGTCAGCAGTCATCGATGGCTGCGAGTGTAAGACGGCAAATCCCTTTGAGAAGACCTAGTGGTTGAGGTCGAAACATGTCAGGGTAACCAGCCGCCTGGGTTCGAATCACACGCCAGCCAGCCTGGCTTCGAATCCCAGGTCAGTCAAGAATGAAAATTATCAATAACAATTTTAATTAATCTTCCATGTTGTAAAAATTCCTTTCTTCATAAAAATAATTTAATGAAAATTAAATTTAATGAACTTAAGCCTAATTAAATAGTAAAAATTTAGTTAATTTATATAAAATAACTGAATATTCATTTGTTTTTAAAGAATTCGGAATTGAAATTTTGACAGTAAAAATTAAATGAACTTTTCGTGTAAAATAAATGAAAAATTAGTAGACCGGTTTTTAACTGAATATTCATTTATTTTGTATTACAATTTCAGTTAATTTTACGTACAGAATATTGTGAGTGTAAGAAAAGGTCAGCCAAATCAATTATTTTTTATAAACCACATTCATATCTATTATGTTAAAAAAACAATCGATGTACAGAAAACATCGGTGTATTTTGCGATATTACATCGATGCCAGTATGCGATGCACTCCATCGAAAAAAATCAATGTTTGTTTTAGTGTCCATCACTAATTCATACTCGCATTACCCCGGTTACAGAATTAACTACCTATTTTCACATACACACAGAACAAATACCCATGTAAAGTAATATGTCGCAATGTTGATTAAAAATTATAGTAAAATTCTGCAGAAGTATGGACTTGATATAAAATTATCACTGTTTCGTATTAATTTTAAGGAAAAGGTTAAAATAACATTGCTCAATATTGAATCCATAAAATCTGATATAACTTGTTTTGTGAAGAAACAACAACCACACTACAAGAAGAAAAACATACATTCATTCATGTTAAAAATAATTTAAAAAAAAAGAAAGATTCCCGTTTTCTTTTTCTTGTTATAGTTATTTTGTTAAATACATTAAATTTTCGAAGTAGAATGATGACAGAAACGGGCCATTCTGCTTGTGAGTGCTTCCGGAAACAAAGGGGAATACAACAAAAGTGAAACATGTGTAAGATATTGTATTAATATTCTTTCTCTCCCTGGTACCGGGGTAAGTGTTTAGAATTAAACTAAAATAACTACATATGTTGTCTCTGAAGTTTCTTCACACTGTTAGGTTAGGTTAGGTAGAACGGCACCCAGAGACCAGTATGATCCATTGTGACGCCTTATTTAGTGATAGAATTCTAGTAAGAGAAGAATATGGAAAATAAAGGGAAAAAGCACAAGAATAGAGAAAGAAGTGGAAAACAAAAATCGGGCAACACAAGCATACAACCCTAGTAAATAGAAAACTGCCCTAAATATACAGTCTCCAGTCTCCTGCTGCGCAGCCAGGTCATTCCCATTACGAATCCCGTCAGATTCTCGAGCCCGCAGCCCGAGACATCTCCCAATTCACGCAGGAATCTATTACCTAGCCATCTCAGCCTGGGAAAGTGGCACAGCAGGTGATCAACTGTCCCCAACTCCTCCGGGTCCTCACACAACCTACATATATCCGTTCGCATCAGATCGCATTCTCACCGCCATCCTGCCTATCATGCAGTGGCCATTGATAATACATATCATGGTACTGACGCAGACTCTACTCCTGCCCAGCAGCGATTCCGAATCGGACTTCCGAAGCACCGGCCATAGCGCCCGCGCTACCCTTCCGTCCATGGAGTTCCCCCGGGTCCGATTAGTTTTCCTCACTGTTACTTCACGCTCAAATTAAATTTATTCTTCATGAAACTCACGTTGTTTCAACTTGAAATAACTTTCATTTACCGTGAGTCGTAGTGTTTTTAATATCATTTTAATTTTGCTCTAACTTTACTGGAATGTTAAATTAACATAAATTGTAGTTATTTTAAAGAAAAAAATGTTTTTTTCGCAAGTTATTGTAATATCATGTTAAATTAACATGAAGTAACTATGAATCCAAATCAAGCATACCCATAAATGTAAAATCAACATTGTTTTGGAAGATTTTATATTGATTTTTTCTGTGTGTACACAACACAATCCTCAATAATACAAAAAAAAGATAAAAGGAAAAATTTTATTCAGAAGCTTTCGAGCTTGTTCTACAAAAAAAAAGACATGTACACTGGGTAAGGATAAAGTTTTTCAAAAAATGTTTTCTAAAATTCTCTTCTAAACAAAAGTTGTAATAAAACCCTTTACTTTAATTATATTTCATAAACGTTTACCCTTTTTTCTAATTTACCACTTAGTTAAACGCAATTATGTAACTAATATCACTTTTCTAAAGACTTCCTAAGAAAAATCTCTAACACAAATTACCAACATTTAAATAAAGTATATATTTTTTTTAATTAAAAGAGAGAAATCTTAAAAGAAGAAAAAAATATCCTTTGAATAATTTTCAAGTAATAAATTACTAAAAGTTTAATGAACATTTTTTTTCCTTCAAAAGCTAAAGAAAATTGAAAGAAAAAGGAACATCATCATCATCGTTATTGACATACGAAACACGTGTAAAACATTAATTATCTTTAAGCAGGAGTGATAGAGAGAGCGAAGGCCAGAGTAACATAAAGTTTACCAGTGATTTCTTTAATTTTTCTGTTTGTAATTTAGTTTTTTCTGTTGTTGTTGGTTGTGTGAACATATAAAACTTTAATGAAAAATCATATTTGAAAAGTGTTAAGTGCAAAGAGTGCGACATTAAAATATAAAGCATAATTTTTTTTCTTTAAAACCTTATCAATCTTTAATTGTAATACGAATTTTAAATGCGACTAGTTTTTGAAAATCGATAAGTTCCTAATAAAGACTGCATGATAAAAATGTACAGTCTTTTTCGATATTCGTCAAAACTGCAATTTTCTTAAAAAATTTTATAAAATCTATTTTAAAAACCCCGGTTTTCGGTTAAGCATTTTTTAAATGACCGGTTAACCGGTTTTAATTCGAATACATAAAAACACAAAAATCAAATAAGTTTATGTAATAAAACGTTAATTTGAATAAAAACAAAACAATTTGCAAAGGTAAGGAACCAACAAAATACATATGTAGATATGACTTAGATCAGACCTAACAAATATTTGCCGAAAAAATCCAAGTAAATTGATCAAACTTTAGCTAAATTTTCAAAAATTTTTTATTGATTTACTAAACTTTATTTTTAAGAAGATATTTGTTTAATGTAATTTAGAAACTGTTGAATGATATTTGATCTAGACAAACGTTTTACAAAAGCAAATAAATTATAGTAATTTAATTAAGTTATTATTTGAAATATTCTCCCAAAATGATTTTGAATGAGTTTTAATTTATTGGTGGTTAAGCATGTCTATATAAATCAACCATATTTTTGAAAAGTTGCAAACACAACCTCTTGGCCAGGATTACATATTTCAAATTTTTTTTGCTTCAGCATTACAGAAACGAATAGTTGTGCTTTTTGTATGAAATATTTATCAATTCGTCGACTATAATTTAAGACCTTCCATGACATTGTTTGATTTCTTCAATTTTTTTTTTAGTTCTTGGTGTTTTAATAAATAAAACTAGTAGAAATTTTTCACATATCGTTGATTCCGCCGGAATGTTGTAGTTTTCAGCATGAAGAGATGCTAAAACTAATTAAGAGTTTTAGGTGCCTTAAAGTGCATTTCGTCCTCGGCAACACAAGGGGCTAATATTTCACCAATGATTCATTTTTGGCAGCGTATTTTAGTAAAGTATTCTTTGTCGTCTCTTTAGAACTATTTCGAACGGAGTTTAGTTTTATGCGGAGCACATTAATGTCAAGCATGTAGACTAATTAAAGGTGATTAATAAGTCGTGACATGGAAGAACCTTTGTAACTTATCAGTTTAGGGCACTTCAAGCACCTAACGTTGTCTTTTAAATCGCGTTCGAAAAATCTCTAGAGATAATCTCTATATAAAAATATATTTACTGCCAGGCCCACAATGTCGACAAGAACATTTCTTTCGCATTTTTATATTGAAAACAATAATAACAAATTTAAATTTGTTTTTGTTTTCAATATAAATATAAGAAAGAAATGTTCTTGTCGACATAGTGGGCCAGGCCCTTAATATTTAGAATACTCTCCCACAAATTCTTTCTTTTTAACTGCAAACGTTTTTGAAGTATTTTGAACGGTTTTTGTTTTTTTTTTTTTACAAGAACACACGCTTTTATAAGAGATTTGTATTTACAGTGTTCATAATGTATTTTGACCTTTGTTACATTTTATTTTGACATTCTTCATTAAAAGTTTAAGTTTGACCAATATTCAATTAGAAAATACTAAAATTACGGGTACATCTATAACCAGAGTAAGGAAAATGTATATTAATTACACATTATTAAAATAACCGGTTTATTATACCAAAAGAACCGGTTTATTCGATATTCGAAAAATGGGCATTTTAAAATAACCGACTTGGGCAAAGCAAAAATAACCGGTTAAAACCGGTCGAATACTAACCGTTCGATCTCCCTAATAGTTTCCTATATGCAGGCTTTCAAGGTCATTTATTTAACGTAAATAAAAGATTATTTATTCATTCTCAATCTTCTTTCCAACTTCTTTAGGGATTGAGTTTTTATTAATATCTGGCAACATTGTAACAATACAAAGTAAAATAGTAGTCAATAATAACAATAGTTATAATCTACATTTTCGACAAATTAATTAACAATAATCTTTTCCGTCAGTTTACATCACGTTCTAAGCTTTCCTGCTTGATCTAAATAAAATAACGCCTTAAAATAAGCCAACAGAATTGACTGCAAGAGTCATAAAAATAGCTGAATATTCTGTTAGTTAGAATTAATATTATTATTATTTATATTTTGCACTTTGAACGTGATGCCTCAACATTGAGGAAAATTGTAATTACATGGATGATATGTTTATATTTAACATAGATGGGGGTAGTACACTAATTTTGCACTTTCAACTCACGTTTAGTGATAGTGCAAAATTATTGCAATCATTTTGTTAGTGTTGAGTGATGAATTGAAAATTAGCAGCCTCACTAAACATGAGTGATGTTTAAATATTTTGCACTCCAAAAAAAAAAAAAAAATTGTGTGATTTAAGAAAAAGCAATCATCAGTTTATGCAACTCTTTGGTTCTTCCCTCATTTACACTAAATTTGCAAACAAAAAACTTGTTTTTTCATGATTAAAGCCAGGAGATATTCCGTTATTGACAAAATGTCATGCTGTTTAATTTCCTTTGCTTATGCATATCAACACAAGAATCATACAAAATGAACACGAACATACAAAATTACATTTTTAAAATTTTTTTTAGTGAGAGTTTGATTATATGCAGCTTTTTTGATTGCAAGTACAAATTTTGCACTATTATATATGGTCACCTCCAAAAAAAAACTATTTTTAAAGAAAATTTTAAGAACAAATTATTTTCATATGTAACAATATGATGTTTAGTGATAACCATTATACGGTTGGACTAATTTACCCATAATATGATTGATGTTGACAGTAACATGGCTAAATTAACCATTATATGATTAAAAATATTCGTTAGAAATAGTTTTGTTGGAGGTGATCATATTGAAACATTTTTTTTTTCTCTGCGTGTAGGCAATTTCTAATTATTTTATGTATATCCCCGAAAAGAACAACGAGAAGATGACGGTGCTACTTCAAGGCACTAAATACCCTTCTCAGAAGCTAAAAAAAAGTTAAAGCACAATAAAGTGGTACTTTAAAGATGCGGCCTTATGCAAAAAAATAAATGTGAACATGAAGTTTTTGTTAAACAAAAATTTTTTATAGAAACCGATTTTAACGAACACTTCAAGTTCACATTCAGTCTTTTACAAAAAGGGGTTTGTACACGGTCAAAATGCTTGTCATGCCGGCGAATTCACTCGTGTACGTTTGGTGGACGTAATATTAGCCGTCATATCTAAATTTTTTGATTTTCCATCCAGCATCGTCGCTGTCACACATACAACCACATTTTCACTAACACTACCATGACGCTTGATGAGAAAGGCTTGACCGTGTACAGACCCCCTAACGGGATAATATTTGCGCTTTAAATACTCGTAGACATCAAATTAATAGAAACGTTTTGAATATACACGCAGAGAAAAAATCATGTTTCAATATGGTCACCTCCAACAAAACTATTTTTAACGAAAATTTTAAACATATTATGTTTAATTTAGCCATATTAATGTCATCGACAACTATATTATTGTAAAGTTAGTCCTTCATCAGCAAGTTACAACCATATTATGGTTGCCTCCAAACATGTTATGGTTAAATATGACATTAATTAGTTTTTAAATTAACAATAGTATTTTCCTCTTTCGCAAGAGCAACATTCTATTGTTGAAAAACAACCATGCTATTATAAGTGTTAAACATATTTTAGTTATTATTAACCATAACATGTTCAGAGGCAACCATAATATGGTTGTGCATATTTGACGGAGGACTAATTTAACCATAATAAGATTGTCGGTGACAATAATATGGGTTAATTTACACGTAATATATTTAAAATTTTCTTCAAAAATAGTTTTGTGACCATATTTAAACATGTTTTTTTTTCTGTGTGTACTTTTTGCCCATTAATGCAACTGTGTTAAAACAGAAGGTCTCTGAAACCATAAAAGCTACCGAGTTGAATTTAACATTAGAGGTTCTGTGGAAGATCTGCTGTCAACTTTTCATTTTATTAAGACGGTAGATGGTACAGTACCTAACCTATTTGCAAAATCCTTATTTTTAAGAGATTTGTTTAAAGTTTGGAGTAAAAACAAGGTCTGTGGAGACCTGATGATATTCTTAGGCCAGGCAAATGGGCAATTTGAGTCAAATCTGGGTCCAAAATAACTACATTCGGACCATTACAAGTTTGCCGATTTAGCCGTGAGTCGATAAAGGGATAAAATTAAACAAACTAGTCTGACAGAACTGGCAGCCTTAATGTACATATAACCTAAAAAAATTAAGGTTCCGTTGTAAAACCCTTCTGTTTTATTTGGCTGGGATCGATGAAACGCGCGGTAACACAGTCATTTGGAAATTAAATGATATTCACGTTTAACACTATCGAACAACGCAGTCTTTAGAAGATTAAGAACTTAAACGTTTATTATAGCTTTTATGAGATATTCAGCCATGTCCTGGAAATCGAAATCACGTGAAATTGAAACCGATCCTGATTTCAGAAGTAGTTGTGGTAAGTGGTCGTCAAACTATGAGGTATATAAAAAAAATATTTTTAAGAACTTTAAACACAGGATAGTTTACAGAACTTGCTCGATTTCAATTTCACTCGAATTCGATTTTCAAACCATGTCTTGAATTTTTACTTTGAATTATGAATGTTTTTCAATTATATTTTTTAAAAAAGTTGTTCTTAGTTTCACTTTTTATTTAGACACTATTTAAATGTAAGTGTTGGAAATGACGATGTGTTTTTTTTCTATTTGATTTTTTTCTAATATTAAAAAGTATGCAAAAATATTAAAAAGGTACGAGTTTTAAGAAAAAGTACAGGAAATAGAGCATAAGATAAGCAGCAGAGCGTTAGCCAAAGAACAAGCAAAAAAGTGTTTTAATATTATTGTAAATGTACTTAGGCAAACATGCACTCATGCATATATTCTTGCTTGGTTAAAATTTCATATTTGTTGTAAGGATTTTTTACACAAAAGAAAGCCATCTTCATAATACCCTTCACCGAAGGTAAAAGGGTGTATATAAATTTGTCAATCCGTTTGTAATTTCTACAATATTGATCTAAGACCCTATAAAGTATTTATATTTTAGGTCATTATGAGGAACGAAGTTTATTTAACGGTCCGTCTGTCTGTTGAAATGGGTTTTCCGAAGACCCCAAATGTAATGGGGACTTGGTTGGTATATATTTATATAACGGATGCTCCGTTTAATTTTCCTAACCACAACTGCCTCTAATATTATCCAGAAATCGCTTGTTTTTTTTATCTGGAGAACGGCACGAGTTAAATTTTCCAATTTACGTAAAAGCATCAGGGTTATTTAAACACAACATCCGACTAATTGAAACAGTGGACATGGCACTTCCCATACAAAGACAGTATAGATTTCTGTATATTTGGAGAACAGCAAGAGAAAAGGTTTCCATATAAGTTCCAAGCAGTTTAGTTTTTAAAACACAACTTTTGACGATATGTGGGCGCGATTGGAGAAATGGGCGTGACATATAATAGATTTACTTATATCTATAGAACAGTAAGAAAAAAATTTTCCAAACTAAATACACAAAGCTATATGGAAGGGAATGGAGAAATGGGTGTGGCATATCCCGTACAAACACATATAGATTTCTGCATATCTGAAGTTCGGCACGCGCCAAAGTTTCCAAATTAGTAGCAAGCATATTGTTTATAAATACATAACATCCGACAAAATGTGGCCGGGATATGAACCGTAGGCGTAGTACAGAATAGATTTATTTACATCAAAAGAACGGTATTTATATAACTTTCTGTTCTTATCGCACACTGGTAAAGGGTATATAAGATTCGGCATAGCCGAACTTAGCACACGTACTTGCTATAATATTATACCCTGTTTTATTGTTGTCACATAAAAAAAATAAAAGTGTGAGTTAAAAGGAATTACATACATTTTTTATGGAAATGTATAAAATGGGTAAAAAAAACGCATATATTATGATTTTGTTTGTTATTTTTGTTGTGTTTGTTATCTGCTACATTCAACCTTAACTGAAATATCGCGAAGTCATTGTTATTTGACAAACGTGACTATTGAAATTTCGAATTGTAAAATACAAATTGGAGCTTTACTACATGAATATGAATATTTACAATAGTAAATCAAATTATCATTTATTTTTCTTGCGCATGTATATTTGTATAAATCTACAGAAAGTGAAATAATATGGGTAATTCTAAAGTAAAACGTGACCTAGTTAAATATTAAAATTTTTACAGCAATATATAAAAATAAATGATTAAAAAGTAATACAAGTTTAAATTTGCTTAATAATTAATACTAAAGTTGCGAAGATATGGATATACATACAAGGATTTTTTACTTAGTGCTCTTTGTTTAATACAAGCGATATCGCCGTTCTCTCTTAAAAGCTATCTACACGCAGAAAAAAACATGTTTGACGTATTGTTCAAAAATAAACATATTATGGTCCCCGCCTTGTTTACATTTCTCCTTCAAGTTGTGCTGAAAAAGGTCAACTGGCAAAAAGAAAGACAAAAGTATGAAAAACAGAAAAATGTTGTTCTTTGGCTATTGACTGCCAGCCGCCTTCAGTGGCGGTGAGGGTAAAACGGCAAAGACCTCTGAAGAGATGTGGTTACTATCGAACCCCACGGCAGTCAAGAATGAAAAATTATCAATAAACTTTAATTAATTTCATGTTGTAAAATTCCATCCTTCATAAAAATAACTTAATGGAGAACAGTACGGCAAAGTAACCACAATACTTATTATTAATTATTGATAATTTTTGCCAAATTATGGTAAACGTTAACCATAATATGGTTACCTGCAAATATTTACATTGTTAAAATGCCATCATAGTATGTTGCTATTAGAAAGTTTTTACCTCCAACCATATGTTTTTTCTGCGTGTATCTACTAATCAAAGGTAATTTTTTATTGAACGATTCAGAAGAAAAAAAACTTAAAGAAATTTCTTGGAAGTATATGCAAACATCTGAAAACATTGTATGTGAGAGTGGTTGTCTTCGTTTATCAAGCTCATATTTAAATTCAAGTCATTTTCTTTATATTTGCTTCTTTTTTATACCAAAATGAGACAATTTTGGGTGTCATATTATAATAAAAATAAACAATCTTACTCACATTTATAGAAATATTTACAAAGACCTTAAGTTACCCTGCAGTTCTAGTGGTTTGAACCGAATTAACGATTGGCCTGGCTATTCGGCATAAGTACTAATGAGACCGGTGTTCTTAATATGTTTTAATAGAATGATAAGCTGCCTTTCTAAACGCATGTATGCAACTTCAAATTATACTTTACAACACTGAAAATGTAATGCATTGTCATTTAAATCTTTGAAAAAGCATTCAGCCATGTTCTGACAGGAACATGCAGGATTTTAAATCGCAATACGCCGGATTTATGTTATGGTGTTCTGAAACTCGTGCGTTTTGCTTGTGCTCTGCCATAGTGCTTCAAGGGCATAATAAACCACACAAATAGCTTGGCAAACCTGTCACAATTTTACGTTTGTACAAATATTTTGTGTTTTTAATTGTGGTATTTGCTGTTTGGACAAACATTTGAAGCAATGTTTGTATAAATATTAAAAATTTGTAACATTTGGCAGACATGTTGAATATTTGTCAAACTTTTTGTTGTGTCAAGTGCTAAAAATAATCATTTAAGCGAAAACTTTGCAGAGTAAAGACGTAGAAGAAGAAACAATAAAATCATTTTAAGCGCAATTTCTACTTTTTTAACAGTTTGCCCCAAAACAGCTCGTTGTTAGAGTACTCTTTACTCCAAAATTATTTTTGTTTCTTTTATATTTCTTTTCCGTTTTAATCAAACAGCGAGCAAAGTTGCCGCAACACAATCGTCGTCTGCATTCACTGAAAACAAAACAAAAATGAAAAATTGATGTTTGTACGAAATATGATTGTGTTGTTTATTGGAAAACAGAAGCAAAAACAAAGTACATATTTGCCGAGCAATTTGTGTGGTTTATTATGCCCCTTAAAACTATGCTTGTTCCCTTAAGCACACTTTTTCGGAACATGGCCAACTGTCAATTTAAATAATGCGCTAGTTGCGTTCATTTGCATATCAGCACTGCCCAGCAACATGCATTTCGCCCAGTAAAGATCCGAAGTTGGTGGGCTTCTTTAACTTAAACCTTCCGGAGGTTAAATGTAAACCATTTAAAACAGTCCTACCTCTTAGAATCGCACTTTTGGGGATAAATGTGCAGCTAAGACCTTAAGCTTGCCTAAAGCCTAGTACTCTATGCCAATTTGTGAAAAATGTTCAGCAAAATCTATTATTTCATGCGAAAAATTTGACATGTATCAATGTTAACTATTTCGAGAGTTTGCACAATTTGACGTTTTTAATCTTTCAAAGTATGCGACATTGTTTTGGATATGTAAATAAAGCCTTCATGTATTTTACTAAAGAGTATTTTTTTTAATAAAAAATTAAGTAAATATTGATGAAAAACTGTTACCGGTTGTGTTATTTATGTTTTGCAGTTCTCATTTTAATATTAAGTTTAAACTTTTTTCATTTGTAAAAAAAATGTTGCCAGATACATTTCGCAACGTTTTCACAAATTAAACAGAGTACAACTCTATCAACATTTTTTCATAGAAATTCCGCACAAGTTTTTTTCATATGAGTTTTGACAGCATTTCACGTGAAATGTTGAACAGAGTACTAGGCTTAAGGCATAAAAATTGAAAATTGGAAAGATCCCTGTTGACCAGATGTGGATATCTCCTTATCTCATGGTGGATCTTAATCACTGGGTGATAAACTGTGAGTTTACCAACCGCCACCGAGTGTCAGAGACATCATTACATACATGTAGCAATTTTGAGTGTATAATACGGCAAAAATTACACTAACCTCCGGTGCTTTAGGATTAGTCAGCAGCACCAAGGGGAAATCGCCACAGCCCAAACTTCCTCACAAGGGAGACATACGGAATTCATCCATTCCCGCAATTTTTGGTTTTAATCACCGCGTGATTTCCGAAAGTATATATTCGTCAAAAACGCAGCCTTTCGTCGAACCCCATTGTGGGTTCCTGTTTGGAAAAAGCACTCCCCCATCGGCCGGAGAACAACCTGATAAAATGCAAGCTTCTAACATAAAAGTAAAGCTTCCGCATAGACAATCTCCCCGAAAGACAGAAATTATTTCCCGCAAGAAACTTACTAACGGAGGCCTCAACGAATAGTCAGTCCGGTGCCTGCTCACCAGAGGCAACTGGCTTCCGTGGTACCGGGCTGAAAGGAACTCTGGTCAGTGGGGCTACTTTCTATTGCGATGCGAATACAATTTCGTTGCAAAAGCCAAATGCCAACTTCTTGGTACTCTCTATCACTTTCGCAAAATATTTGGAAAATGAAGCAATACTGACAATCAAAATAATGAAAGGTCAAAAAATGTATGTATAAAATTTCAAATTAGAAAATTTAAATAAAATATGATTTGCACACAGAAATAAAAAAAAATGAGAAAGACAAAGGCGCAAACGCATTAAAGAGTACCAATCACTAGATTTGCTACCATTTTCTTTCGGATCGCAATAGCGAGTAGACCCTCAACCTATCATTTTGGATCTCTCAGTATTTCAGGCTGACTACATCTGATTTGCCTCAGAGAATATAATAGCAAAATGTGAAAAATCCTTAAGATGATCCCTCCACCCTCGGGAGGACCTGTTGACCAGAGTCATATTTGGTTACACGAGAATAAGATTATTGCTAAGAAACCTTTGAGAATCGCGTTAATCTAAAACGCTTCTGACACCAAATACGTCGTGGACCAGCTGGGCAGAGTACAAAGATCAGCACTTCTCCTTCTCTTGCTCTACGCACTAGTCCTTCAGAGGCGCTGAATACTATACTGCACCTTATTCCAATGGAATTAAACCTAATGACCATATCCGTCAACAGCGCGGTCAGGCTCTCTGCATCGGGATGTTGGAAAGCGAGGACGTACGGTCATGCAGGGATCTTAGAAGCAACCCACATTTCTGAAACGACCAACGGACTATATGATACCCCGTACAGACTTTGAGAAGAAATTCAAGGTCATATTCCCGTCAAGGCGTAAATGGAGCAGGGAAATTCTCGCTGATGAATACCGCACGAGGATTTAGGCAGATGGGTCACAGACGACATGTGGTGTTGGCTCTGGGGTTTTCTTAGAGGAACTGCAAGTGAATCACTCTTTCCGTTTGCCGGATAAGGCAAGCGTATTTCAGGCCGAAATACAGGCGAAAATAGAGGCATGAAAAATACTGCATAGTAGAAAAATCAGCGGCAAAATTGTCATTTTTGTCAATAGCCAGAAGCCCCTGTTGTCACTGCAGTCACATAAAACAACGCACATTCTCGTTAACCAGTGTAAGTAAGATCTATTCAGACTGGGCAGCCTATCTGACATTGCCTTAATTTGGATCCCGGACCATTATTGCAACGAACAGGCAGATGGGCTGTCCAAACTGGAGCTGATCTAGGTATTTCACAGGCTGTGCCAGTCGCAACACCCCTGGGAACTATCAGAAGCGAAATCTTCAGACACTATCTAGATAGGGCTAACGATAAATGGAAGAAACTGGATAGCTTCAGGGTTACCAAATTAACGTGGCCCACATACGGCATAGGTCCCTCTGAGCGACTTCTCAACTTCAGTCGCAAGGACATGTCGAGACTGGTATACGTACTTACTGGTCACTGGACGATCGGTAAGCTCACAAAACTCGGTCTCCCTTTTAATGAATGCTGCAGGGAGCCTGGCACTGAGGAGACAGTATTTCATCTCCTATGTGATTGACCAGCGTTTAATTCAACACGACATGGATTATTTGGGAATTACCATCTACTGGGACTTTCTGATATATCGCGAGTGAGACACGGCAATTTGGTGAAATATATCAACGCAACGGGCTGGCTTTAGCCACCTCAGTATTGTCCTGGGTCACGCTTCATCCGGAATTCCTCTTCTTGTGTGGTTTAAAAACGGAGTCACTGTCGACTCTACTTGCAGCACGCCTAGTTTTGGGCGTGCTACCACGTTATCCAACCAACCAACCAAAACGCTCGTGACTTATTTGACCGCCGGAAGGTAATCTATTTTAGAATCAGTTAAAATTAGAAAAAAAAATCCCAAAAGCCAAACTTACACTTTCCATGTTCTCTAAACTATTTTACTAAGTTTGCACTAATCTGTGCTAGAGGTTATATGTGATAGAGTCAATAATCTTTTGCTATACAAAAAAGACAAAGTATAAAATTAATTGAATGTTAAAATCGGCTTTGTAACCAAAAAAGTAAAGAAATACTTTTCCTAAAAAATCTTTATGTCATCTCTCAGAATTACTTGGTATAGGCATGAAAGCAATTTATGGCTATATCTAGGCATACCCCAGTTAAAAAGTATTAATTTAAAAATATAAATCCAAAATTTCCCATTATTTGATTTAAAATTGTTAAAGTATGCACAACTGCTTCCAAATCATCATCAATCATGTTTTGCTGGGTCACAAAATATGTTTACACATGTGTATTTTTTTAGTCTTGTGCATATGTTTGTATGTTTGTATATTGTAGTTGCAAATTAAAGAAGCTGTATTATCCAGATAAGGTCAGTTTCCTACATAATACATTTTCTGCTTGTTGCCTTTAATTTTTTTGGTATTTATCTTATTTATTTTAAACTCTATTGGAAATAGAGACGTGTACTGCATATGAAATTACAAAAAAAAAAAAACAAAACGCTCACAAACTTAAAATCGCTAAAACACGTATTAAATGAATACTTCTAGGCGGAACTTAAAATAGAAATTATTATTATAAAAAAATTTCGAAATTAAAAATATTTATGCATGAAATAAAAGCAAATAAGATCATAAAGTCATAAAGTTTAATATGAGTACATGGTGAATTCATACAGGTGACCGTACCCATGAAACAAAGAAAACAAGGTAGGCCATTTAAATATAAAAAACATTGTTTTTCTGCACATGTACGTCATAGTAGTAAATGAGCACAAACATGATCACACAAGCACGTGTATGTGGTATGCTGAATGTTTCCCAACAAGAAGACTACCGCTCATTTTACTAGTTAGATGACCATTAGTGCTCACCGATATATAGGTTATAGTTTCTATAACTAGTTTATTAAGAGCAAAATGACAAAACTGACCGAAACCTTGTGTACATGTATTTTTGCCTCTCTCTCTCTAACTGATTGTGTCTCTCTCTCTCTAACTTATTAATTCAATATAAAATTGTTGCAAGTGTTTTAGTAAAAAAAATTTTTTTTTAGTTTTGGATCACTGTTGCCAATCTAGCTTTTTTCTCGTCAAATCTAGCGATTTGTTGTCAAACTTTGCGGAAAATTGTGTTTTAGCTATTAGCGCGAAATCTAGCGATTTTTTATTATGGGTTTGTTCGTTTTTAATAAATTTTTTTTAACTTTTGCTAAAAAGTTGCTTTGATATAAACAAAAGGACCAAATAAACCATACAAACTGTTGCACAAACATATAAAAAAGCGTGAATCGTGATTGTGTGAATATTATAAATTTGTTATCTTATTATCCAATTCTTATATCCAGTTAATATTTCTAAAAAAATATATTGACTTTAAAGCCTCACTCACAATGGAAGCAGCAATTTCGTTTTCCATATGTCTCATATCTTTCCAAGATGATTCATATAAATTCTTTTAATTTTAAGTACAAAACTGTAACTGAAGTTTTGTTAAAGAAATAAAAAACTGTTTTTACTACTTTCTTCTACTACTGCAACAATTTATATGAAGTTCTAAATGACGATTATGATAATTTTCATAAAATTTAGCATAACTTCGTCAACGAAATCCTAGCAAAATTTTTTTTTATTGATTACTTTAGACTTAGAGGGTGTATTTGAAATTTTTATTAAAATTTGATCTCAGCAAGGGCTATAGCTAAGCTATATTATTTTAGTTTTTTATTTACCCATGTATGTAATATGTATGTTCTACATGCTTCCTGAAATTTGTTTTTAAAAATAGCATTTGATGATGCATTAGCAAATTGTTTCATTCATAATTTTATATAACTAAACATAAGTTACTGATTTTATTTGCAAAAAGGCGATTTGTCGCTAAATTTTTAAATATTTCAAAAAAGTTATTTGCAAAAACGTGTTTTTAGCGAAATATCGCAACATTTTTTAATAAGTTAAAAATTTAGCTATTTTCTAGATATTTTTTATTCTGTTTTAGCGATATTCTTTGGAAATCCGTTGGTGTTTTGGATATTCATTTATTGTAGGGCTGTTTAAAAATGAGAGTAAAAAGTTAATGGACCTGCGCAGTGCGCTATCTTGTTTTCTTTGTTTCGATTGTTGTCAACTTTGAGATTTCAAAACGCACCCAAATGGAGAAAAACGCGCCATTTAAAGAAAAACACACCAAGTTTAAAATTTATTTTTTATTTAAAATTATAAATTAAGATTTTTCTTTACATATGTAATATCAATTAACTTCAACAACAAGACCGTTTCACTTTGTGCATATGATTTGGTACGTCTTAAATATCATTACTTGTTGTTCTTATTGTGGTCTGTAAACTTGTTATTAAAAATTTTGCGCTATTGAATGAAATGGTATTGAAGCAGATGTATGTTATTGTACAAACATTTTTTTCGCACACTGAAACAAAAAGTTGTGTTGAATTTGCTTTGGTGCCACCAACAATTTAAAAGAAAAAAACACCACGCACCAACAAAGAAATTTTTCGCACACAAAATTTAAAAAAACGGCCAAAATGGTGCGAAACGCACCGAGTTGACAACGCTATTTGTTTCATGGCCGCACCAGAGAGAGTGAGAGAGAGTTATGCTAGCTGCCCAGTGTTGCCACTTCGTGAGTAATTACCCGAATTAGGTGTTATCTTTGCTTTCGTGGGAAGAGCGTGGAAAATTTATTTAAATTTTATTTCCATCGTTTAATTAAGATATGCAAAAGCTTTTTGGATAAAGGTATTCAAACTTAAAATACCGCCCGATTATATAAGATATCATTTAAATACTACAAAAGGTAAATAATTTTTATTTTGCCATTTTTAAATGCTTCAGTTGAAAGAATATTAGCCACATTTGCAATTGAGAAACAGCCTGTCTTCTTAAACTACTATAGAAATTTTATTTACTAGAGAAGGCAATGAACATTTTGAATGAACTATTTATAAGATTTAAATTTTGTATAATTTTTTTGGTTATAAAACAATTGAGTTTTATTTTTCCAAAAATCCAGTTTTTATTTACAATTTGATAATGATAATGATCAGCGGAGCCCATTTCCTAATAAATGGCTACGTCAACAAGTAAAACTGCAAAATTTGGGGTACGGATAATTCAATGGCAGTTCATTAGCGATAACTACACCCACTTAAGTGAAATGTTTGGTGAGGTATATAGTTTAATCGGATAATTGGCCCATGTTTTTTTTTTTCTTCAAATAACATTGGTGTTTTAATCTTTATAAACGGTGGTGCATATCGGACGATGTTCGAAAATGTTGTCAAGCCAGCTGTGAAAAACCATCCAGCATTGTAGTTTCAACGAGATGGAGCCACAGCACGTGCTGCAGGTGCTTTAATGGCTTTAGTGAGGGACATATTCCGCACGCATTATTTGTATAGGTTTTTTTAACTGGTTTCCACGTTTACCGGACTTACCAGCTCTTTGCAGCCTTCTTTTGGGGTAATAATGTATGTTAACAAGCCAAGATTTATTCCCTAACTATAACCCAACATTGGAAATGAATTTATGGCCATGACAGCCAAAATGCTGCGAAAAGTTATGGAAAATATGCTTAAAAAACACGTAAGAAAATGGCCATCACTAACAGGATATCCTTAAGTATGACTAATAAATTTGTTTTTTTTTTCTTCTTTCCAAATGTTTTTATTTATAAAATAAAACGTAAAATTAATTTTGCTTCATCTCAATTGTAATTTAGAATTTTTCTGGTGGTAATACAGTGGCTATCCCTTTCTTTGTATTTAGGTAAATGTAATCTAAATGTCAAAATGCATTAAAAAAAATTGACAGCCAGCATAACTCTCTCTGCGATCACCTGTATGAATTCGCCTTGGCGTAATACATAAATGTAATGATTTTTTGGGGTTTAAACTCATTTCTTTACTAAAAGTAAGCAGCACTGCTTTTAAATCCTTAAACCTAAATGTCTCTTTAGCCTTTAGAGATTTGATAATTTAAATATTTTTGAATTTTTATATTAGAACTTGCGGCAAAAAGAGAAAAAAAATTCAAAATTTTTCAACTTATAAACGGAAACCTGCTAATTTTTCAAACATGTTGCAGTACTCTTTCTATTTTAAAATGCAAATTTGGCTAAAATTGTAAACAAGTAGGAGTACGATTTTGCATAAAACTATTTTTATTACTATATATTATTTTTTTAATTTTATTTAATTTTTTTTTTATTTATTTTTTTTTTTTTTTTATCTTTCATTTTTTACAACTGCAAAATACAGCAATAAAATAAAACTTTTATTGTCATTGTTTGCCCATGAAAGTCGAATGAGCAGTGCTTTGCATAGTCATGTATCATTTTTACTATTTGGTGCTGTGAACAATTTTCAACTTATTTTCAATACAATTGTCAAGTGTTAAACACAAAAATCGTAGTTTGAATACAAAATAGACAACAATTTTAAAGAAGAAAAATTTTTCATTTTGTTAGTTTTTTTTACTATGTAGAGATAAAAAAATATGAAATATACTTATAGTTATTTGAAAACTATTTTAGATATCATTGAAAGGCATTTTTGGTACCTCTTTTTTAAACAAACAATTTCACAGTTTTTTAAAGTATGCAACGTTGGTGTCTGCCTTATAGATATGCTTTACTTTTTATGCATACTGATGTATGTATGTATTTAATTTTATTACCCAGTTGGCAAAACTGTCGTCGTCGACATTGTCAACAACTATTTATGCACGACATGTCCTCTAGAACTTAGGATTACTGGAAGACAATTTTGAGGAAAATTTCGTGGAAGACAAAATACTCGACATTGCCTAGTGCACGGTCGTCTAAAGAAGTTTATAATCGAGGACATGACCGACATTGTCTTCCAAGTTATCTTTTATAGAAGCCTATCCACGAAAACATGACCGACATTGTCTTGTAAGGTGTCTTATATCAACACCTATTACACGAAAGTATGAGCGACATTGCCGTTTATGTAATCATTTGATCGAATGAACGACATGAACGACATGAAGAGCGACAATGTCTTTCTTTGTGTCGTGCACGATTCTCGCGACACTTGCTTGAAAATGTCGTTGACGATTTGTTTTGGATGTCCCTCACATGTCGTGCAGGAATTAACATTGTCGTCTTGTTCGTCTTCAAGGATGTCTTAAAGACGTGACCAACTGGGTACATAAATTTTTTTATTAAATTAAATTTAAATATCTTCTCATGCCATAAATATTTCTAAAAAAAATACTTTTTAATTCAATTGTTTGTTTGAAACACTTCATAATTATAAAATTTCACAATTCAAGTCTGAGACATTCCAAAAATATGTTTGCATACTTTTAAGTGTTAATTAAACTTAAACTTTCACAATGTTCAATATTTACAAGGATTTCCATTTCAATTAGTATTTGAAGAATTTTTCATTATGAGACGAAAATATACTTGAGAGAAAATACTTTAGTTTTATTTAACTTATTTATGCGCTCATCGCCCCATTTTTAAAACAGTGATTATTGTCCAGCTTTGAGGGTGCGGGTAAAATGGTATAGTTCTTATTATTTTTTTTTCAAAACTTCTATTTCATGTCGCTTAAGACTTATATAAATAAATTTAAAAAAATCTAGATTTTTACGAAAAAATTTTGAGCACATACTTGAGAATGTTGAAATAAAATTAATATTTAAATCGGGCCTTATAAAAAAACTAAAACTAAATCCAGACTGATTTACTGATTGCTTTTGAAAAGTTACTATTTGCAATAAACAAGTACATATCTTTAAAAAAATTATTTCTAAAAAAGTAATTTCAAAAAAATATATCTGAGATACAAACAAATGAGAAAGTATGGTCAGTTAAGCCCGAACCTACACCACAGTATTTGAAATTTCGAGAGTGTACCCTATTTGGGACCCATGGTTTATAATGGACCCTCTAGAACAAATTTATGTTATGGCGCTAAGATTCATAAAAAAGTTATTTTTGCTGAATATTATTAAGATATCTTCATCTTTATGAGATTTGCTTGTCTTTTAGTGATTTTAGGAAGGAACCTATGGTTGATTTTTGGACCTACCGGGACTACATTTTGTCTTTTAGCAATCGTGAAAGTTATTGTCGCCAATTTGTATTTCAATACCGACATTAACAAGGAAGCTTTAAAAGCTATTTCGGGAGTAGTTTTTGTATGGGACCTAAGGACAAATATGGAACGATTCCAATTAAATTTGGTAGGATTATTGAAGTTGCAAATTAATAAGTTTGGACCAAATTTAATTAAAATACCAACATAATAAGATGATTTGTGGGCACAAGAACTCCATTTCGGAAAAGGGCTTGGATGGAGGCTATGTGATATTATGGACTGATTCTCACCATTTTTATTGGCTTTGGCCTTGTTGCATTTATAACCTATGTACCAAATTGCATCAAATTATCTCCAAAATTTCGACCTGTACTTTGCGCATTAGAATTACATGAACAGTCAGCCGGACGGGCGGACATCGCTAGATCGATTCAACAAGTGATTCTAAGTCGATCGGTATACTTCAAGCTATTGAACCAATATTTCAAGCTGTTACAAACATCAGTACAAAAGCATTATACCCTATCCACTGTTGTGGTGTGGGTATAAAAAGTACCTTCTAAATAAAGTACATTTGAAAAAGAATACATATCGCACACTAAATCATAAAAAGCTACAATTCAAAATTCAAAGATGTTTTGAAGAGGCATAAAACTGGCGGCAAAAACATGGAGCATATTTTTTTTGAATCAAATTGAGTTCCACAAATGTTAAAGAAGAAAAGTTAATAAAGACGGTGACTAGAGTTTGTTCCCGGGATTTCTCGTCCCGGGAATTCTCGGGATTTTCAGTTGTTTTCAATTCCCGCTTTCCCGGGAATTTATTGCGGGATTCCCGGGAAATTTTGAAGAAAATCTTTTTTTAAAAGTTGTTTTATCCAACTTAATTTCACCACAATATTTAAATTTTCTACAGTTTAAGGCTTTTTTGAGAATGGGCTTTATATTGGGCCAATGATAAATTATAGAACTATCATCACGAAATTTTATTTCTTGTCCTAGCAAACTGACGTGTAAATTTTTCAATATTATTATAAAGTTTTGCGGTTAAGGGCGTAGTAAATTGTTTTCCTAGATTGAGTTTCATATGTGTGCATTTCGCCACAAATTTATGTTGGTTTTAGTTGAGTTTTTAGGGAGGTAGTTCCACATTTGGGTGCATGACTATTTTTCTACTAAAGCGATTCAATCCCAAACAGCCAAGAAGATCTAGAAACAATTTGACACCCAAATGGCAGAATCGGCGTAGAATTAATAAAGGACTAATAATAAAAATACTTTATGGGACCTTAGATGAATATTAAAAAAATATCACAGGAATGACAAACTTAGTATACCTTACACCACTGCTGAATAGGCTTATAAAATTGTAAAAAATATGATATTAAATAAATTTAGTAAATAAAATTAATCCTTTCTACTGAATTTGTTAAACGGTAAATATGTTTCAGAATTCTGACTTCCTAATATTGAGCTTTTATTACCTTATCACCCTTCCATAATTTTTATTCCCGTAAGACTAATACTTTCATTCTGATTTTTCAAGCATGATACAATATGGGTCAAAAATGATAAATTTATTAATTATAAAATGTCGAGTTTAGAAGTATTTTCGGATTATAACGAAACCCGTATTTAAACTTTGGTCATTTCATTTTATAAACTTGTTTTATACCATGTTCAGACGGACAGCAATATTCGTGTTTCATTCTCCCATTCCTATTTCGCGCCCCGAACATGAGTGAAAAAACATGTTTTGCATTACATAATTTTGAGAGCGAAAAAGGTCGTTTCATTTTGAAACATGCTGCGAAACAGGAAAAATGTACTATCATCTCCAATTTTGATAATAATTATAGTTAGTGTATCTGAAATAGCTCTCAAAAAACAAGCTCTGAATTTGACAATGTATATACGTATTTTGGTTTCTTTTATTCTATTGGCATCAATATAACCTCTTAAGTGTCTAAAAATAATTTGAATCTAAAATTTTTTACGTTTTTGTTATATAATAGATACTAGATTTAATTCTTTTAAGCGTAAAAGCCAATAAGAAATATTAGTTTCATTGGAGAAATAAGTAAATAAATAAATACAAAATTTTGGGCGAAAATCCCGGGATCCCGGGAATTTGATTTTTATTTCCCGCTTTCCCGGGAATCCAAAAAGTGCGGGAATAAAAAAACTCTAACGGTGACGCAAACCAAAATTTTCGGAGCTGCTACTGGTTTATGAAAAACAAAACGATTTTGATAAATTTTGAGTTGTGCCTTTTTATGATTTAGTGTGCAAATTTTTTTTTCTGTCATGATTTTATGGGAATTTGTTTGTTGCCTAATCTTTACATTTAATTTTCCTTTTTTTCACATTAAAAATCGATTTTTCTTCTCACAATGAAATTATGATGGGGTTAGTAAATGACACTCTGTTACTCTAATAACTACCCATCCAAATAGAGTTAATATGACACTATGATTCGATACTTAACTAACGAAAATTCTTAAAAACACTTTCGCAGATACAAGGATACCAAAAATATGGTTTGATTGTAATTTATCACGCACATCCTTCGTTAGCGAAAAAATAATGAAATTGTATAAAACTACTTAATACCATAGCGAAATCAGAACAGATGTGCCATATGATAGCAGACTTAAAAGTCATTTAAGAGCAATAACAAATAAAATTAACTTGAATATAATATATTTAAAAAAAATATGAACTTATTATTAATATTTGGAAAATTCGTACTGTTTTCACAATTCTAAAAGACTTTTCAGATAGACCTAGTATTTTTGACTGATATAGTAAGAGTTGAAATAAAAATATAAGTAAGAATTCTTTTGCTATCAGAGCCACTGCCATAAAAAGTAGAGGAGTTAAGTAGGACTACAGCAGCAGCATCATTATCATCATTTTGAACATCAGCAGCTTGCAAGGACATCATGTTATTACTATCGGATATTGTAGGTTTGTCCTACAAAAAAAAAAAAAAAAAGAAGAAACAAAAAAATTAGCAAAATTCTACTAAGAATTGGCAAGAAGAAAAAAAATTCCCAACAAAAATTTCTTCAAACTTAAAATTTATTTATATTCCCTTAATTTAGAAAGTGACACTAAATAAATATCTTGTTGCCGCCGCTACTTATTAGACGTTACATTTTGCAAGAAGGGTAGAAAATTAATGAAGAATTTTTGTTGAAATAATTGTTTTTCTACAGACCTTCTTAAGTTAAGTAAATAATAATAATTGAAAACAATAATCAGCGTAAATAATACTAATTGCGTTTAATTAATTAAGGTTTACAGGACTCCTTAACTTAAGAGTTTGGATTAGGCAAACAAGAATTGTTTACTTTTAGGAATAAAAAGTATTTTAACTTAAAATATGTAATTTCAGAAAATTGTTAGTAAATCAAATATTTGATTTGTATACCCTATACTAGTGCCGTCCAAGCCATATGCGCAATGTGCGAGCTTTTAGCCAATCAGATCTCGGCGACAACAATTCTTGCTGCTTATTTTGCAAAGAAACAACAACTAATTGTAAGAGCTTTCAAAAAAAAAAACATTTATTCAAATAATATTAAAATTAAAGATTAGCCTAAGTTGTGTTCAGTTCGATGTTCAATTCTACTCTATCCTATATCTTAAAAACTACTCTTCGTCCAAGTAGCAAATCGCAATATTCTCATCATATAACCAGTTTGTTACGCCCCGTCCACCACAGACATGAAATGTTTGGCATTAACACTAATATGATGTTAGTGTTAGCCTGCAATAAATATTGGAAAAATGGACTAATTACAACATGGTCTAATGTAATGCAATCATGGACCATGACATTGTTAAAAAAGAGTTTGTAGTTAAACGAAATGTTTTCGTTTTTAAACGATGTCAAAACAAATCCTCTGGAGCATACAATGGAGTAGTTTCAAAACTAATCCACTGGTAATATGTATGAGCATGGTGTACTTTCAGGACAACTACGTTGTAATGCAAAGCTTGGTTTTATCGCCTAGCCCTAGGACATCGTAATATTAAATATACTATGTTTTTTCAATACATTTAGGTTACCTTTGGACTACTCCTACTCCCTTATGGGTTATATTTTACATGAGTGTATGGACTAGTCGTATTATATGCAGGGATAGACCATACCTTGGAGATAATATTGGACTACGTGATCTATTGTGGCTTAAATGGACTACTTACAACATGGTCCAATGCACTGCTGTATGGAGCAGGTTATGACAAATGGTTGCATTTTAACATGCAGTGTTGCCAACAACTGCATATTGTATACTAAAATATTACATATTGGTAGTTCTGATTTCATCCATTATTATTTATTTAAAAGTGATAAAGGGAATTTTGTGTATAAAAGATAATAAAAATATCAAGTATATATATGTATATTTACAGCAATAACTCTACTACTAATTAGTCCTTAAATTTAAAACTTACCCTATTCAGTACTCCATGGAGTACTTTTGGAGCAGTTTTGGAGCACTCCTACTCCTCTTTGGACAAGGCTTTAAATTCATGTATGGATTAGTCGCATTATCTGCAGGATACCTACACCATAACATTTTGCGATTGTATGCGTTGTATGAATTTTATATATGTTGTTGTAAATGTTGTAAAATTATGCACAATGTGTTTGCACACGTACGTAAGAAAAAATAAAACAAAAGTCGTGGCGCTGAATTTGCTGTTATATACTCATCATATTAAAGTTTTCTCATGTTTGAACACGGTTGTCAAAAAATGTGTTTTTAAAACTCTTTTTTAACATGAAATGACATTTAAGATTGAAAGCAGACATCTTTTTTTTTAATAACATAATTTTGATTCGGGAAACATTAACATGACTACGTTATTTCACCATTGGGATAAAAATTTGAATCGCAATAAACGGTCCTTTATCTCACTAATAAAACTTATCTGTTTGAATTGCCTGTACCCTGTTAAAAATTGTATCGAGTGGTCCATAATTAAGCATAACTTCTATTAAGATTCCATTCTCAAAAGTTGCTTAAAGTGTGTAAAACTTTTAATATGGTGGCAACGTTTTGTATTCTTGATTTTAGTGTTAACAAAAGTTATTCTATCAAATTTCAAATGGTTGACCCACCATTAGTAATCGTAGCATAAAGATCCCATTACCCAAAAAAAAAATTTTTATTATGCTAAAATTTCTCAAAAAAAAAGGTAGTAGTGGAAAAAAATTTAGCAAATGTTAGTTTTTCGTTAGAATTATGATAGATCTGAATTGTTAGGATAGGACCTGAATTGGCTTTACCTTATTTATAAGTAACATTAATTTTTAATACATAAACAGTATTAATATATTTTTTGCATTTCATTATTTGCACGTCTTTTGGTGCTATTAAACGAAAAATTACCCTGAAAAACTCGCTACAGTGCTTAAAGGAAAAACTCGCCTCATTATGAAAAAAATCCATTTGACTTAGATCAAGAGTGCATATATACATTCGAAGTTTCATTAAAATTGAGAAAATTTCGTTTTGATGGAGTAATTTTTGTGCAATTTTTTTTAATGGTTCAAAATTTGAGAACTTTTTTAAACACATTTACTCAAATTGCCTAAATAGTGTGGTGCAGAAATGCAGAATATGCGTATAAGGGAATGCTTATACACAAAACAAAATCGCTTATATTAAATTTCAAACTATACACAAGTTGAGAAGCATAACAGCGTGAAATGCATATAACCGATTTGCATATAAGCGATAAATACTGTATCTCACAAAGTTAAATATCGGAAAAAAGTTTGGCTCTTTCGACTTTCGGATAAGCATAAATTTACTTTACAATACGGTATCGTATATACATTAATACATATGGGCAATTCACAAAGTGTTCTATTGTGTCATATTGGTTGTATTTGCTATTATTCTATAATTCTATTAATGTGATACTCATAAAATTATATCAACTACAACCAATATGACACAATACAACACTTTGTAAATATTCTAACAGTTTAAATTTTAAGGCAAATAACTCTAGTGATGCCAGAAATTTCTTTGTTTAATTTTTCGCACGGAAATAAAGTGTTTTTAGCTGCAAAATTAAGTGTATAGGAAAATGCAAGACAGAAATATTGTTGGAATGAAATATTTTTCTTATAATAAAATATGATTTGCGGCATACGCGTTACATGATTCATTCAATCAGTGCAATTTTTAACTACTTTTTCCAATAAATCTGTCCGTATGGCATCAATAATGGCTTGAATATTGGTTTCCAATGCTTCAAGAGATTGCGGGTTTGTCGGCATAAACAAATGACTTAATAAAGCCCCATAAAAAGTAATCCAGAGGCAAGAACGAGGGGGCCTGTGAACAGAACCTCTTCTAGAATTAAAGTTGATTTTGCAATAAATTATCTCATAAAGACCGCTGTATGGCAAGTGGCGCCGTCTTTTTGGAACCAAATGTCATTGATTTGGTTTAGCTGATTAATTTTTTGAAACAAAAACTCAGTCAGCATATCTCGATAGCGCTCGCCATTCCCCCTAACGGCACTTCCTTGCTCATTGACGCTTGAGGATTATCTTCGCTCCAAATATGGCAATTTTGCTTATTGACGTAGCCATTTAACCAAAAATTAGCTTCGTAAAATGGTAAAAGTTCTCTACGAACTTCGCGAACAGATTTAATTTTTCTTTTTATATGGAAATTTCCACAATTTGGAACGTTCGTCTAGCGTTGACCAACTCACTGAGCAGAAATGTGAGCACAGTTTGACATTCTCAGTTGTCAAACCATTTTCTTGTATAAATTTCATTTACTTTTCATGAAATTTTTAATATTTTCTTGATTATTCCTTTTGGCGTTGAGAAAACTTACATGTGCGGTTTTTTCACACTTATGGACATGTTGAATAACTCTTAATCTTACTACTTAATGGTGGTGCGTCCCTTCAAGTGGTGTTGTTGTTGTTGCAGCGAGACCTGAAGAACAGGAGTTGCCGAGTTGACAATTCTTGGTTAGTGTTCATTGAACTCCGAGTCGTTCCGGTGCGTAGAACCGATTGTTGTGGGAACGCTCGACAATCAAGTGGTGTAGCGTATAACGGTAATCATTATGCTATCCGGGTCTTAATTTTTTATTTTGTTTGTATTCATTTGTTTGCAAAAAAGTCTTGAGGTCATGTTTAATTAAAATTTCTAAATGTAAATATAAAAAGGGAAATATAAAACAAAGTATGTGCATAAATCTTTGTTGTATATTAATTGGCTAATTAGGTTGTATAAGGCAATTAAAAAAGCAATCTATAAGTCTATGAAAATTAACAGATAGAAAAATCTGAAAAAAATTGAATAGAGCAAAAACTGAGAAATAAATAATATGAAGAAATGATTTTGGCTAGTGCTATATTTACTATTTCAAGTTAGATGCTTAATTTAAAAAAAGGATAAAAACTCGTATAACATAGTTTTAGGCGTAAAATAGTAGGATTAAGTTTTGTCTAACTTAAGGGATACATATGTATATTTTAATGCTCAACGTATGCTATACTTTTAGTTGCAAACTACCAATTAACAGTTATTCTTATTTTCATAAAATTTTTAATAGATTAAGCACATTTGTTTAGCTTTAACACTCATATTTATATATTTAACACTCAAGCCTGTATTTTCTTTATTTAAATTGTATCCAGTGACAACATAAATATTTTCTTTGGCATACTTTGTGTGTGTTTTTGTGGTTATTTTCCTTAGAGATTTATTTTCCTTGCCGCATATGTTTATAAATCTGGTTAGATACACATATACGTATGTATGTATACATATATTATTTTTTTATTTGAAATATATTTTCTCAACTTGACACAATGTTGAAGAAAAACCCAAGTGTCATGTTAACATGCTTTTTGTAAAGTGTAATTCAATGTTATCATGTTTAAAATAAAATATTTATTTTGTAGCTTAACAAAAAGAAAACTGAATTTAATCTATTTTTGGAGATTTTTGTTAAATAAAAAATATATTTCGTAAAGTATTAGTTTTTTTTTCTTCAAAAAAGTACTTATTCAAAAACGTACCTTTTTTGTTACGAATACATAAAAAAATGATATTCTAATTTAATTGACCAATCAATAGTAGACCTTCCATTCATTGTTAGGAAATAGATAGGGGTCTTTGGCGGTAATCGAACCCGCAGCGCCCACTCTAAAAGATAAGGTTACTATCAACTAGCCTACTGGGGTACCCCAAAAAAGTACTTAATAAACTTATTTTTTAAAATGTGATTAATTAAATAGTACTCCTTAAAAATTGTGTTTTCAATAGCTCCGTTTTAAACTTTACTTTTTGCAAAAGAACTCTTTTAACTGTACTTTTTTAAAGTTTTTTTTTAAATTATCGAAATATCTTGTTTTTATCTTAAAAATCTTCCGTTTAAATTTTTTATTAAACATTAAGCAGGTATTTTTAACCAAGTATTTTTAAAAGAGGCCCTTATTAAAAGATTGACCGTCGCTCAAGGTGAAGAGGCACCAAACTGAGCTTGAACGTATAATGAGAATGGTGGCAATAACGGTAACGGGTGCCATTAGAAGAACCCCCTCTAAGGCTTTGTTTACAATCATGAACTGGTTACCACCAGACATTTTGGCGAAAAGGTTAGCTACGAACACGGCGGTAAGACTTCGGGCGCATCGATGAATTACAATACCGGACATGCTTAAATCCTGTTTGAGATAAATTGGCACAGGGACATTGATTATGTCACACCTGAGCCAATCTTTTATCCTGGCTTTACCACAAGCATTTTGGATAACGTGGCTAACTATGATTACCTACAAATTCCTGCGAACGCGATTCAGATATTCACTGACGGGTCTAAGACACTGTACGGTGTCGGTTCTAGCATATACTCCAAGCAGCTAAACTAGAGCATTCCTATATGGCTGCCGGATCACTGCAGTGTCATTGAGGCCGAAATAATGGCCACATTCATAGCCGCGAGACACATATCTGGCAGGGATAATCCTTTTATTGCCGATAGCAAGGCGGCAAGAAGATCCCTGGAGAATGTGTTTATCACATCGGGAATGGTCTAAGAATGCCGGATGTCTCTGGACAAGATAGCGAGACATTCTGTGGTTACCCTTAACTGGGTCCCCGGACACAGGGGCATACATCAAAACTGTATGACTGACTCGTTGGCGCTTGCAGGCACCACTTTGAATCAAAACGATTCAACATATGATATGGGTGTTTCACTCCCAAGGAGTAAGCAACTTATTTCACACAAGTTTCATCTTATTGCCAGTCAGAGATAGCTTGATGAAACCACACGTGGGGAAATCTGGAAAATCATAGATGAAAAACAGACTAGGCGGGCATTAAAGTTGTCCAGAGATTACCTCAGGAACATTTTTGCCCAAAGGCTAGGGCTCCCTTACAATGATCTATGTATAAGTTGTGGTGACGAGGAGGAGGAAGAGTCAGCGGAACATCTTCTGTGTCATTTACCGGCTTTCGGAGATCTGAGACTTAAACTGTTTGGTCGAAGAGACCTTGAAGACAAAACGTGTCTCTCTAATATTGATTAATTAAATCGACTGGATAGCTGAGTGCGAATATTAGCAGCAAGGTAACATAGGACCCTTGGGAGACGGTGTAACATTATAACCGAACGGCTGCCAATGGAACCTAACCTAATTTTATTACAACATACTTTGCTAAAGAAAGTTTTAGAAGAATTTTAAAAGCTTCCTTTTCTTGAAGTCCTTTTTAAAATGTTCCGTTATAACATATCACATGAAAAAAATTTCCCTTGAACCTTGCTCCCTTTTCCCTTAGATAATGTATGGAAAAAATCAAAATTTTTAAGCGAAAACTGTTCACTTTTTATTCACGATAGGCGTGAATTTTTTCATTAATATTCAATTTAATTTCTTTACTTTCATTTATTTCTATTTACTCGTATGTAAAAAATATTAAACATCTGCACGAAACTTAATGATGATATTCATGAAACCTTCATTATAATTTTTTATTAGCTTCATTCGTATTCAGTTAGAATCTAACTGCTTAAAAAATTGAATGAAAATAAAATACAATAAAAAAAAAATTAAAAAAAATCTCCCAAAATTAAAAAACGATCCCCAACTTAATCTCCATTATTCCCGTTTGCAAAATAAAATCCCCAATCTCCTAATCTGACATCACTGGTTTGTTCAGTAATCTCCATTTATTTTCGAACATGAGCTTCAGCGAATAAACATTTCAATATGTTTATGAATGAAGTTGTTCATGCAGCCCTTTAATAAATATGACCTTGTAGTTGTCATCAATTACTGTCGTTATTCTTTAAGATGTTAAAAAAAAAGAAATTACTGAAAATCTGTCTGCCACACAATTTAATCATGTCATTTTGAATTTCATTATATTTAATAAGTAAGATGAGATGGCTAGGGGCGGTTTTTATGCCTAAACATATGCTTTAATCAATTCAACATGCATATGCTGGTGAAATTAAGAAAATATATATTAACGATACAACGTGCAAAAATATACACAAACAAATCGATGTAATTTCGCTTAAGAGCATAATAAATCACACAAAAAGCTTGGCAAACATTTGCCAAATATTACGTTTGTACAAATAATTTGTGTTGTTAATTGAGGTGTTTGCTGTTTGGACAAACATTTGAAGCAATGTTTGTAGAAATATTAATAATTTTTAATATTTGGCAGACATGTTGGATATCTGTCAAACTTTTTGTGGCGTCTAGTGCTAAGAGAAATAACTTCAGCGAAAACTTTGCAGAGTAAAGACGTAGAAGAAAAACCAATAAAATTATTTTCAGCCGTAAATTCCAATTTTTTTAGCAGCATTGCTTGCGCCAAATCAGCAGGTTCTTTAAGGCCGTGTCAGATAAAACTTTGTCGCTTTGCGTGACGTTTCTACCTTTGGCAGAAAAACGCAAAGCAAAAGGTGTATAACACAATGAAAACTTTGACAACACTCACGCATTGTTTGTTTACTTATAAATGCGGTTGGTAATTTGTACATTTAATTATTTGTTACAAAAATAAAAGTTAAAAATTTAATTGGACGGTTTTTTTCAATTGCATTTGGCAAAAAAAATTAAAAAACAAAAGAAAATTATACTAGCCAATTGTCAAAGCGCGCAAAAAGATGAGAGTTGGCTAACTTTTTGCTTCGCTTCGCTTTGAAAGTACTTTATGTGACATGTTTCGTATAAGTATGTATATTTTATCTTAGATGTCAAAGCGAATCGGTAACGCAACGCGAAGCAAAAGTTTTATCTGACATGGCCTTTAGAGCACTCTTTACTCCAAATTCTTTTTCTCTCTTCTATATTTCTTCTCCGTTTTAAATAAATAGCGACCAAAATTGTCGCAGCAAAATTGTTGTCAGCATTCATTGAAAACAAAACAAAAATTAAAAATTAATGTTTGCACGAAATATGATTGTCCTGTTTATTGGCAAATATAAGCAAAACCAAAGTGCATGTTTGCCAAGCAATTTGTGTGGTTTATTATGACCTTGAGTAAAATGTGTGATTCAGAATAATAACGACATAGCTTGTATTTAAACGTTTTAGAAATCCAACATGCATTTGCATATAAATCCTGTCCCTAATAAGGACGACGATGATAAAATAAAATATTACAGTTAAGTTCTCCTTATAAATTTTCATCATCCTTGTCATGGGTTTTTTTTTTTCTTTTTTCTAATACAAATTACAAAGAGAAAATGAAGAAAATATATTTTAATTATTTATGCATTTATGTTGAATATTTTTTTTTTTCAATTCTGATATCAAATGTTTGCTATAAGCCGACAAAGAAAAAGGTCAATTTCGATTTGTGTTCATTTTGTTGACAATATGCCATTTGGACTTTTTTTTAAATAAGAAAAACTAATAAAGGAATGCACAACCAGGGTTGTCAGATTTATTTTGATCTATTTCGCCAAATTCAATGTCAATAATCGCCACAGACTTTTTTATTAGTGTTTGACTATAAAATAAGTATATATTTACTAAGTTATTAAAAATAATTTTTATAAGTCCTAAACAATAAATTTTTTCCGAATCGCTAAAATTCACCAAAAATAGAAATATGTAAGTCGACATAATATAGATTTTGTTTAATTTTAGACAAAAAATTTTTAATACTCACTGCAATCAAGTTTAAGCTAGGGATGTAACGACACTGTTTTCTGCCAATACGATACCGATATTTAAACAAAAAATATCGCCGATATCGATACCGATACGCATATTAAATTTAATTTCAAGGTAAAATTAACAAAACTCAGGTAGAGTAAATTGTTTATTTTACAAAATTACAGTGTAAGAGATAAGTAATTTTTTAGATGTTACATAATAAGATTTCTAAAACGAAGATTTAGGCCCTAATCATGTAAAACGCAACGCAGCGCCAAAAATAACATTTAAAGCACAAGCAATGTCTTGCATATTTTGTAATTTTGTTGTTGCTTCCTACAGAAATACACATTGCGTTTTAAAAATTCAAACGCTCTATTGCTTGTGGCGTTGAAAATTTTAAAACGGTACATGAATTTGTGTAGAAAGCAACAACAAAATTATAAAATATTTTTTACATTGTTTGTGCTTTCAATGTTATTCTTTGGCGTTGCGTTGTGTTTTACATGTTAAGGTCCTTAATTTGAATTCATGATAAAATTAAAAAAAAAATAAGACATTTTTTTACAAAAATATTAATAACACCCAATTCACATGAGGGCTTCTACAACGTCGTTTTTTTCTTAATTCCATTTTGAAGCAACTTCAAAAAATCATTTGCGTTTATTCGATGATTTTTGGTTGCATGTCTTTTTTATTAAGTGTAGGGCCTTGAATATCCGTAATTCGACTAGCCGGCAGCCTGAATTAACCGGGAAATAAAAAGAATTTGTTGGCGTCTGAGAACCCTGTGCACAACTCTAGTATTGTATGTCGTTGCTCTGGTTCAGTCAAGGATGCTAAAATATGCAATTTTTTTTCTTTCTCACTCTCCCTCTCTCTTTGTCTATTTCGAAATATTTTTGCTTTGGATTATCTACTTTTTGCAATGATAGATTATCACATTACATTTTGCAAAGTTTTTTTTAGCAATAGAATGAGTTTTATCTTTTAGAATAAATTAAGAAAATTAAATTGTTTACACTTAGAGAAATAACAGTTATTTTTTAATCAAACGAGTTGTTTTTGGGAATGCATAATTTTTTTGAAATTTATTGTTGGAGGATAAGTTGTTCCTATGCGCATTTCACTGGTTGCTTAGGCCAGATCATCAGGAAACGTTCTCCTAATAATTTTAGAAAAGCCAAAACTATCTACAAACAAGACTACAGAGGGAATGAGATTTACATACACTCAAAAAGTCTTATTTGCAACGATATCAAAGCTTAAACAAAATACCAACAATAAAACAGTGAGTTTATCTTTTCTTCCATTCCCCACTACAATTAGTGGAAATTCTCCCAACATTAATTGTAGTTGTAAGTGGGTAAAGAAAAACATATTAAAAACAAAAACAAAGTGCTTTTATTGTTTTCGCAAGAAATCAATATAAAAAAAATTTATTATCAAAGTTGTTTGTGGGAATACTATTATTTATTAAAAGATTTTGTTTGTTGTGCTTAATTCCCTATTTTCATAATTGATAAAAAATACTGAAATTTATTGTTGGAGGCTTTTCTAGAATTATTTGGGGAGAACGTTTCCTGATGATCTGGCCTAAGCAACTAGTGAAATGCGCATAGGAACAGCTTATCCTCCAACAATAAATTTCAGTATTTTTATCAATTGAAGCACAGCCGCGAATAACGTTGTAAGTTACAAAATAAATTTTTTCCAGGAGAGCAAAAAAAACGTTTTTAACAGGCAGGATTACAATTTTTTAACTTTTCTTTTAGATTATCAAAAATAATGACAATAAAAAATCTTATGCAAAATATTAAGAAAATCGAATTTTAAATTACATCCTAAATTACAGTTTATAATTTTTTTTTTAATTGGAAAAAACGTTTCATATCCACAATTTCGATGTCATTTAAAACGTTTTTCCACTACGCAAGCGGCTTTTAAAACGTTATTCCACGTTGCAAAATCATTTCGTTTGTATCATTTTGTTAGTAACTTACAACGTTCTTCCACCGGCTGACTCTTTGTACCGCATTTTGAAGGCGTTAAAGTGCATAATTTTGGGTGATTTGATGTTCAAACAGTGTAAGAGAGTAATGTTAATGGTAATCTACAAAACACAGTTTTGGCAAAAAGTGGCTTTTACAGCGTTATTCGCGGCTTTGCTTCAATTATAAAAATAGGGAATTAAGCACAACAAACAAAATCTTTTAATGAATTTTTTTTTTTTTCATAAAAGTCAGATGAAAACAGTTATTTTAATTTTTTGAACAAGAATAACAATTTTTTTAATATTATTTTTTGAACAAAAATAACAGTTATTCCCTATAGAAATGTACGTGTTATAATAATTTAGTTGACTTTAAATATTTATTTAAATTTGCATAAGAAATTCCAATGATGATCACGAAATTCCGTTTTTCTTAATAGAATTGTTTTGAGCTATTTGCATATGGTTATTGTTCCTAAATTTAAGACAAATATTTATGTAATTGAAAAAATTTTAATTTAAAAATTTTGAATATTATTTTGCTACGAATTTTGAAAAGTTTGCTTTGTAAACGAAATTATGTAATAAATAGCTGTTTCAAAAATTCTTGCATGTAAAAATTTTACCAGTAAAAATTTGCAAAAGTTGCAGTGTTGGCACTTTGTGTGTAATGCCGTCAATTTGGTGTAACTTTTACTCTCGTGGGTAGAGCGTGGGTAATTTTTTTGAGGTGTAGATCAGGTGTAATTGGAAATTCCTTCATTTTTAAACAAAAAATATAAGGATAATTTTTGTGATAAAATTAATATCATTTAAGTTATTATTGATCTAAAAAAACTTTTACAGTATAAAGTCACTATTTATTTAACACAAAAAAAAAATATCCATAGTTTATGAAGCTAAAATTTAAAGTGATTGGCGCCAGATGGACAATAAGATTTCGGTAAATGTAAGCTTCATAGTGACTTATAACCCGAAGTTTATTGAAAAAAATCCCCTTGGAGGAAGATGTGTTTCCAATATTACAAAAAGTAATGAAGTGTCTGTGTTTGTTTTAACATTTAAATTACTTAAGTTGAGAAGTATTTAGCGACTTTAACATTTGTTAAACTGACTTGAGAAACAAACTGTCATCCGAATTACAGGAATTTTATTTAAACGTAAAGTCATACCTAAACCCCCTCCTTTAAATCACTTCAGGACGAACAAATCTCAAATAGGTCCATAATTGCATGTGGGACTAATAAGGGAACACTTTAAATATTACTGTAAAAACTGTGGTGTAGGGTATCAAATGTTCGAAATTGACCGACTTGGTACTTTCCAATTTGTTCTTTTTTGTAAGTTTTTGTGTATAATTAAACGTTAATTTGATATCAGGGGTAATTTCATTTAAATTGGGCAGTTTTTGGTCATCTTAAGTGGGTTAGGTTAGGTTAGGTTCAATGGGCAGCCGACACGAGGACGGCTCACTTAGGTCCTTATAGCAGTCCCTTTGTGATATCCTTAGCCAATGACAAGAGTCAGCCAGTATTTAACAGACTATTCTCCAGAAGTCACTGCTGTCTCGAACCACCCCGACTCTCTGCAGAACAGTGAGATCGGTTACAGTCTCACATTGGGCATATCGTCCAGACATGGCAGCTCCGGTCTCCCGAAATGCCTAAACCTAATGACCCCCAGACCGGGGTACTGGCAGAGAAAGTGAAATACCGTCTTCTCCTCCTTCTCATCAAGACAACTGCTAGAGTAGTCATTGTAATCAAGACCCATTCTCCGCGCATGAGTCCCTATCACCCAGTGACCCGTGATGACCGATATCACTGTCCTTATCCGGTCCCTAGCGAGACCAAGTAACACGCGCGTTCTCGCCAAGTCATAGCCAGTCCATAAATTTCTGGCAATCGAGCAGGTTTGCTCCCTCTACCATCTCTCCTAAGCCCTTCTATACAACCCACTCCTTATGAGAGTCTTGCAGCGAGCCATTGGTAGTATTTTTTAAGTAGTAGTTTTAAATTTAGCTGGTGGTAACACTGAATAGTAGTCATGTCTTTAAATTTTTGCTCGCTTTTGACGCTCTTTACTTGCAAATTGTTTGGGTTAATAAACACTTTCCAGTCACAATTGTTACAAATTCGTAACAATTTTTAGTTAATGAACACACCTCTCAACAATACTCCATCACAAAATGAAAAATTATTTCATAAAAAATTAAAAAGTCGTTATTGTAATTCTCTGTATAAAATATTGGGGAATTTCTGCTTTCGGGACTTAGTGCATTTGGTAGCGTCACTAAATCCGACTTAAATTTCGACATTTTAACTTGATTTGGTATTATTAACAAGGGAAAAAAATATGAACTCTATTAAAAAAATCCTTAGAAGAAGGGTTTTCAGAAAACTCTATATGACATTACTATTGTCTAGGACCAATCAAAAATTAGAAATTCTAGTCTTATTTTTAATCATGAAACAAAATCTTTCAGTAACAAGAACTCAAGCCAATGGAGAGATATGAGAGGAGAATATTTGGACACTCGGTACCTGACTTTTAATATGACAAATCGAAAATTAACAAGAACGGAACCCCTTCTAACAAATTAACTGTGATTCTTTCTGTTAATTATAAATCTGATGTGTTTAGTTTTTAAAAACAGTTTAAATCAACTGAACGTAAAAAATATCTGCTGTTGTAAATATATTTTTAAAAAAATTATATTTTCCAAGCACTGCATGGTAACACATAGAATAATAATTCATACACATTTTCACCTATTTAATTGTATATATACTAATAATGACATCTATATAAGGAAGAACTCGTTTGTTTTAAATAAAACCTACATAATAAAAAAAAAGTAAACCACTTAGTTAAACCAATAATGAAAAAAAAAATCTAACTTTAAACATTTTTCTATTTTGTTTCTCTTTTTTTATTTCGCCTGCTCATTTTTGCTTCAACAGTAGGCAACAAATGTTTAATATTAATTTACCATGTACCATGGAAAACAAGGAGAATACACGGCCATATGTGATACGGGAGACGAGTAGTGATAGCAGTGATGAGGATGGCAGTCGGGTACTCTTTCGTGATGATGATATTTCACGTCAAGCCAAAATAGCGCGCAAGGAATCGTTATCATTGAAATTGCAATTGCGTCCTGACAAGCAGGATCTAATCAATCGCAATATATTGCATCCAGTAAATGATAATGAGATAAAGGAGAGCAAAGAGGCCATTGGTGCCAGATTAATAAGACGTTTATCGATGCGGCCAACAGCTGATGAATTGGTGGAACGTAACATATTAAAGAGTAAGTATTTGTTTTTTATAAAGAACCAAGAGAAAAATTTATTAACTAATTTCCTTAATATAGCCACAACACCCGCCGAAGAGAAAAAGCAAAAAGAAGAGAAAAAATCATATTTGTTGCGTAAGTTAAGTTTTCGACCCACCGTCGAGGAGCTAAAAGAAAAGAAAATTATACGTTTCAATGATTATATTGAAGTGACCCAAGCTCACGATTATGATCGACGAGCCGATAAGCCATGGACAAGACTGACACCAAAGGATAAGGCTGCCATACGTAAAGAATTAAATGAATTTAAATCAAGCGAAATGGCAGTACACGAGGGCAGTCGGCATTTAACAAGGTAAACATTTGTTTATTCATTTATTTTTTTTTTTTTTTTTTTTTGGAATTATTTAAAACTACTCTATTGGAAAAATCAAAACAGTTTGTTTTGTTGCTTGTATTTATTTTTTTTATCGAAATCAATATTGCATGAAAAATAATTGTTATATTTCATGGTTGTTTGCACAAATTCTGATAGAATGAGTTGTACTTTTGTGTAAAAAGTGTATTCATGTGCAAAATATGCAATTTCCTTAATACTCTTATCTAGAAAGAAAGTTTTGAGAGCATTTAATATATTACATTCAAGTAATGATAAATAACATACAGTTGAAACTCGATTATTCGTAATGGTCGGGACCGGGAGCATTCTGGATAATCAATTTTCCCGGTTAATTGAGTACCAATTTTGTTTTCAATTGTTAAGACTTTTTCCACAACAATCCACACTTTCCAAAGCTCTTAACTAAATATCTGTACAAATGCTTTCGAATCATGGTATGCAAACTATGGAACTCTCCTTTTTCGTTTTATTCACATTTTGTTTGATTGTTAACAAATAATAAAAAAAATTATGTTTATAATCCCGGACAATAAAGTTAATCCCGGTTAATCGATGCACAAAAATTTTAATCGAGCAAAAAATATTTTTTTTTTCTTTCCCGGATAATTGATGTTGCTGGTTACTCGAATCACGGATTATCCAGGTTCAACTGTAATAAAAATTATTTTTTTTTTAACAAAATACGTTGTTAAAAAAAAAGTATTTTTTCCTAAAATTAGTTTTTCAAAAAAGTGTATTTTACTGGCTGAAGAAGAAGTATCTTTCGCTATCCTAAGTATTTTCCAAAGACAAAATTGTCTATTGCCATTTTATAGCCTTTTCATAC
Organism: Pollenia amentaria; assembly: GCA_943735925.1. Taxonomy (NCBI): domain Eukaryota; kingdom Metazoa; phylum Arthropoda; class Insecta; order Diptera; family Polleniidae; genus Pollenia; species Pollenia amentaria. The sequence continues at coordinate 199,301,899 of OX031009.1, read as the reverse complement.
CCTCCACAACTAGTGGTGAAAAGAGTATACTTAGTTTGCCATTCCGTATGAAACTTTTTCTAAGATACCATAAAGTTTATATATTCTGGCTCCTTGAGTAATCTTAAGTCGATTTTGCCATGTTCGTTTATTGAAATCACACTCACTTTCGAACGACTCAAAAGAAAAGAACAGTATTGATGTCAAATTCTTTCTTGTTCTCCTAAGCAGCTTGAGATTGAAATCCAGCCAAAATCGGTTCTAGTAGGAAAAGAGGTACGAATCGAAATGTGAAACCCTAAAAATTTACATTGCTATTAGAACAACTAATATTAAGTGATGGCGGATTTCAATTAAATTTTGCACAAACTCCTTCTATATGACTGGCAATCCAAATACTAAATTTCGTGATGATCAGTCCACAATTTACCCCCCATTAAAGCCCACTTGAGGAAAACACTTTAGTACGCCTAAAACTGTAACGAATAATGCTATTGAAATAAAATTTAGTATGTCATAGTTTCATAAGATTAGAAGGTACTCCATAGGCCCTTTATAAAGCCCTATTTCGGAAAACACGTTTGTGCGCCTTAAACTATAACGTAACGCTATACATAATAGTACAATTTTGCCCATTCATGTTTTATAAGACTAGAAATCATAAAATTAAATTTTGTGAAGATTGGTCTATAATTTACCTTAGTCAACTCTTGAAATATTCTAACTCTTGTTGAAGGGTATCAGAGATTCGACACAGCCGAGTATAGCACTCTTACTTGTTTTGTCTCAAGATTAAGAAACTCTCTATCGCCAGTTTGAAAGCATTTCTTAAGACAAATGTTTTTTTTCCTACTTTATAACTTAAACTGGTCTAAATACAAAAGTCTCCTTTGCCAACTAAAGAACAGTTTAAGGCAGCAAAGTCTCTTTCGCACGCTCATCATCTGTTCTAATTATAAAAATTTCTTTCGCTATCTTAAAACAATTTTAAGCGGAAATGTCCCTTTCGCTAGCTAAAGTTTTACGCGAAAAAAATCTGTTTCGCTAGCTCAAGAACTATTCTGAACGGAAAAGTCTTTTTCGATAACTCAAGAACTCTTCTTAGTCTCTTTCGCTAGCTTAAAAAGATTTTCAACACAAAAAACTGTTCTAAGTTTCTTTCGCCAGCTCAAATCCTGTTCTAACGGAAAAGTTTCTTCCACCAGCTCAAAGCCTGTTCTAAGCGGAAAAGTTTCTTTCGCTAGCTCAAAAACTGTTCTACACGGAAAAGTCTCATTCTCTAGCGTAGGAACTGTTCTATACAGAAAAGCGTTTTTCGTACGCTCAGAACGGCTTAAAGCGAATTCGCTCTGACGCTAGCTCAAGAACTGTTCTAAACAGAAAAGTCTCCTGCGATAGGATAATTCCAAATATGTATTAATTATTTTATTTTTTTTCTTACAGGTTCCATAGGCCATGACAATTGCAATGGCAAAAATTAACAACAACTAAAACTCCATACCCAACAAAATTTTGTGCAACAAAATATAAAAAGTTTTAAATAAAAAAGTCAAAAAATACAAAAATTTAAAAAAAAAATCATAAAAATTGTAAAACTTACAAAAAATTACAAAAAAAAAATGCAAAAAATAATACTGCAAAATAAAAAATTCAACTCAAAAATTTAAAAAAAAAAATGTAATAATAAATTGTAGAATTAGAAAACGAAGAAGAAAAACTTATGGGTTTCAAGAGCTACAACTCATATAAAGTCAACAATTTAATTCAGCTAATTACAATAACAATTACAGCAACCACAACAACAACAAAGTCAAAGACTTTTAAAGAATTTAAAAAAAGGAATTAAATTTATTATTTTTGTTAAAAAAAAATATTTATTCATAAGAACTGTATTTTTTTTTTTTTTTTTTTTTTTTTGCTCTATAAAGAGGTTTATTATTTTATTTATGTAAAATTTATTTAAATGTGTTTTACTACTTAATAATAATTATTTGTTTTTGTTTTTTATAATAAAGCAATAAGTTTTAACAATTATTTGTCTTGAAATTAAGTAACAAATTTTTAGATATTGTTAGAAATTCTTTAAAAGTTTTTGATAATTTTTTTTTTTTAAATTAAGCTGACTTCTTTTTTTTAATTTAAGAGGAAGAAAAACAAATTTAATAACACGAAATAAATAAGTGTTTAAACAAAATTCCATTAATATTAAAAATGAAAAACAAATTAATTATAAATAAAACTTAAAAATAAAGATTTTTAAATAACAAAAAAGAAAACAAATATTTAACAAAAAAAAATATTCTTAACATTCAGAATAAAGTAAAAAACACAAAAAAGAAAACGTAGTGAGAAAAAACAATAATCAACCCAAAATTTAAACTCAGATCTTTTGAAAAGAAATTTACCAACAACAAAAAAACAACACATTTAATTGAAAAAATTTTTAAACAAAACTTGAAAAGTTTTTACAAAATTCAATTGAAAATTGTAACAGAAGATTTTTGAAAAGTTACTCATTAAGGCCACACACAACCAACATATTTATGAGAAACAAAAACTTGAAAATATTTAGGCATGTCACAGAGATTAAATGCCATACTTAAGTTTTTTCGCAATTCTAGACTCTAAATACGAGCCTATCTTATTTTTCTAGGTTACTTTTTCTTCTAAAATCACAGTACTTGCGCAAGATTATTAAAGATAGAAGTACATACATAACACGCGTTAATTCGTCGACGAGTATCGCGCGTTAAGAAACCTTAACGCCTTAAAAATTTAATTTACAGAACGCACGTTATAAAAGTGTATGTTGCTTGCTGGTTTTTATTTGTTTAAATTTTGCTTATAGAATTCTAAGTCTTTGTTTAGACGGCTCATGTTGTATTGATATAATTGCTACTTTTTAGGCGAGAGAGACAAGGGAAAAAGAAACGAGTACACAGTTTCATGTACTGCCAGTACGTTTTGCATTCTCATTCGCTATTTTTATTTTTTTTTCTGTCTTATTCGTATTTAAAAACTATACAAAAAAAACATGTCGTCAACATGGCATGAATTGTTTAAACGACAGTGAAAGTTAAAAGAAGAAAATGTAAGAATCATGTCAATAAGACATGCGCTGTATGAATACAGACTAATGCCCGTTTTCACAACTTGCCGATATTTAAAGCTAGGCTTTTATCGGCCGTTAAAAAAGTGTTTTAATTTACCAACTTAATTTTAACCTACCAGGTACGATAAACCTTCCTTTAACTTATCGCTCACTTTACGTTTAAGTAAAGTTGTAATACTGAAACACTTTTAATACCACCGATAAAATCCAACCTTTAGCTGTCGGTAACTTGTGAAAACGGGGGTAAGCGTCAGCCTTTTTTTACTTCAAAACTTTATGGGAAAAGACTTAAAAACGAAATGATTAGCAACCGAAAATATCCTTTTACGATATTTTTAATATATATTCCTTGTACTTTCTGTCTTTATTCCTTTAACTTTTATATTAAGGTAATTCACGCCACAAGTTGCACCCTTGTGAACAACTAATTGTCTATGTGGTTGTTGTTGTTATGTTTTGGAACCTTGGCTTTTTCGCAAGGGTGCAACTAGTGATGCGAACCACCTTAATATATATGTTAACAGGAGTGAGTGTATTCTGAACAAAAAATAAAGACTATAATTCAGAAATAGACTTTCAAATCGCTCGAAATTCATCAATCTTTTTAAAAACGTTCGTTTTAAGTTTAATCGATTTTCATCACATTCCTGCACATTTACAAATTTTTGGAAATTGTTATGCCTTATTGTCAGGTGATAACTAGTAAAAATACACAACGCGTTCAAAAACTTAAAGTTAATCAACTTTTTGTAGTGAACGCGCCAAAACGTTTATGTATGTATCTTGTTCTATGAAAAAACTCTAGTTTATTTTTTTCTGACGGAAGTCTACAGCGCGCTCGCGCACTAACGCGAGTTATGTACTTTTACCTTAACTGATTTCAAATTGGGTATTTAGTAACCTGAATAGTGTTCAGTTGGATTAAAAGAATTTTTACTTTTATAATTAAAAACTCATACGCAAAATAGTAAAAAGTCAATTTAAAATAATAAATGTAATTTAAATTCAATTTAAAACAAATTGCCAAAATGTTATTCAGATTAGGCAAATATTTGCCTAAATAGGCCAAACGAGGATATTTTAAAATCTTTAGCTGCTGATTTACTATCCTATTTAGTCGTACGATGGGTCAAAAAAATTGTATGTGCTCAAAAAATATAACAGTAAGGGCCGAAAAATGCAATTGTCCGATATGAACGAGTTTTTTTTAATCCTTTTTTTGGAATTATAAAGGCTGATAGAGAGTAAATTTACACTCCATGTTCAGGTTGTAATACACTGATGAGCATCTTACACAAGCTATCGAGCTACTTTTCCACCTAATGCAAGGAACAAAACTGGGACGAACGACGAATTTCGCCCAACACGACGAATTTTTCTGTAAAAATTCGCTGAGTAAATTCGTCGTATGAAGCACAATAACGACGAATAGCTGGCAGCTTTTATAATTGAGAAAGTTGATCACTGTTTTTGCAAAAGGAGAGAAATAGTGTGACCATATTCAAAAAAATAATGCTCTTAAAAATAAAAACATAATCAAAAACACAACTAAAAACTATTTTTATAGTAAAATACTTTGTATACTTATTTTATGTGTTATACAACAAAAAAAAAACAATTATTAAAGTAAAAAGTAACTTTATTTACTAAACTACTTCTTAACTAAAACCAAACATGGTCACCTAGTACTGATTTGTTCGTCGTTCGCCGGCGTATGAAATAGAATTAAATCTATTTAAAGTTCGCCGCGTCTGGTGAATTTTCGCTGGCGCCCTGATTGTGTGCATTTTCATATACACAAACGTCTTTTATTTTTGGCGACGAATATTCGCGGCCAAAAATTCGTCGTTCGCCCCAGTTGTGTTCCTAGCATAAAGCAGCTTTACGACTGCATGACTTCCTAAACGCAATGTTGCAAAGCAACACGAAAAGAAATAGCTTCAAAAACTCCACTTCTTTTCGGTGGACAATGCCTTGAGTTCATTAGTGCATTGTAGCTCTACTGCACAACGGTTGTGAAATTTGTGCATAGTTTTTATTTGTGATGATTTTTTACGCATTTGTTTTTAGTGATGCTTTGCAATACTGCGTTAAGGAAGTCAGCCCATGTCTGCACATTTTTATGAAAATTTTCATAAAATTATAGATTCTTTGCGATCAGTGTTGTATTTGTTCTAAAGCATTTGAGTCAATGCGAATTCACTAAAAGGTTGGGATCCAGTCAACATATGCGGCCATGATCTGGAAATCTAAATCACGTGAAATTGACGAAGATTTTCAATTGAATTTTTGTAAAAGTGACCAAAGCTTTTCCTGATTTCAAAATAATTTTAGCTAGAGGAAAGTTGTCCTCAAAGTATGGTATATAAAAGGAAATATTTTTATGAACTTTGAACACGGGAGAGTTTTCAAAATTTGTTCGATTTCAATTTCACGTGATTTCGATTTCCAGAATATGCCCGATGGTTTTTTTCGGTGGTCGAGTTGTCAAAGTTTGTATACAAACTACAGTTTTTTATGTAAACAAACCTTTTTTTTACGAGCAATGTGTTTGACAATCGGACAAAAAAAGCAGTGTTGTTCTAGAGTTGACCTCACCTTCTAGTGAATTCGCCTTGGGCTGATTGATATGTTTTCGCATTTTTCGAGTTAACGTTTGGCATCGACAAACAAATTTTGCACATTTTTTTTTATTTAGGACAGAACTCAGTCACATTTTTGTGTAAATAAATCGTACGATTGTGTAGGATAGCGATTCACGGCCTTTATTAGCATAAAATTTTTTTAAGCTTTCTTTTATGTTTTAATTTAGTAACTTTGATAATAAAAGTTTACGGTGTCAAAGGACTCTGCGTGTCTTCATTTGGTTACACTTGATCTGGATAATAGGTATTTTATCTTTTTCTAAAAACTATCGGTTTACTTTGTGAAAAAATTTCTATTGTAATTTTAAAAATTTCACTTTCTTTTTTTTTCTTTTTTTAATTTCTAAACTCTGTTACATGCCTGATTGTAGTTTGATAAAAAAAAAATAAATAAAAAATTATTAATTAAATTGTATACCTTAATTAATTGTTTAATTTCATTGTAAATAATATTATAATTCTAATAATTATTATGTTTATAATTATTTTATTTCGATTTAACTAAAATAATTCATTGTTTTAAGTCTTTTACATACACAAAATAAAAACAAGAAAAAAACAACAACATTTTAAAAAGTTTTGTCAATTTATTTTTAAAAAACATATTTTTATGGAAGTTTCCAAATATTAATAACAGATTTGAAAACAAAAATATTCAGGTATATGTGGTGGAAATCGATCTTAAAAACTAAATCATTTAAAACTGATAATATTTTATTCAGTTTTATTACAAATGGATTTTTAATAAATTTTTGTCTTATTTCCTCTCTACATTCTTTTAAATTTTTTTATTCTATAAATTATATATATGTTCCTTTCACTCATGTGAGAAACATTGGGCAGCATTAAATTGAACCGTATTGAAAACAAAAAATTAACTCTTTAATTCAGAAATGGATTTTACGCTCGAAATTAATCACACCTCATAAAAGTTATCGTTTTGAAATCGATCGGTTTTCATCACATACCTTATTAATAACTTTTGAAAAGGAAACTTAATAAAAAAATATCTTAAAATTTTTGTTTGAATTACAAAAAAAAGGAATTTGTAAAAATATTATAGAAAATACATAGAACAATATTTATGAAAAAGTTTACAGTCTAAATCGCAATTTTTGAATAATTTTAAAGAAATGTATTGAAATGTGCACAGTATGCAACGTTCTGAGTCAACACATTTTCGAACTACTCTGTCAAAAAAAACTTAACCTAAGAAATGGGCTTCATTTGTTGTTGTAACATCACAAGTAGATATGGAATTTAGAGAAATGATTATTTTTTTTCTAATCTAGTGGTAAAAATATTTCTTTACATTATGAATTTTTCAGCGATTTCACAATTATTTTTCGGACAGAATTGAGTCTTCAACGTCAGGAAAAAATCCTAAAGGCCATAATTAAAACGTCGGCAGTAACTTAAAATTGTCTCTCATTTAATTGTTTTAATTTGTTATTTTCTTTTATTGTTCATTTTCTGTTTATTTAATAAAAGTATGGTAGCATTGTTGGGAGAATAAATGTCCATATGTGAAGGCATTAGAAAAAAAATCTCAAAAAAAAATGATGAAACAGAATTGAGTCTTCAACTTCAGGCAAAAATTATAAAGCCTATAATTAACATGCGACAGCATGAAACAAAGAAAACAAGATAGTGCACTTAAATTTAAAAAAAACATTATTTTTCTGCGCATTTGTCACATTGCTCACACAAACACGTGTATGTGCCAAGAATGATAGAAGAAAGATTACGACAACACGAACTCAAAATTGAATTTTCTGCGCAGGTGGGTCAAATGACGTCACGAAACATACACGAATAGGTAACCCTAGTCTGGGTTAAGCTACGTCATCTAACGGGAAAACATGCGCATGGCGTAATCTCTTTATATCATTCTTGTGTATGTGCTATGTAAAAATTATGTCAAAATGAGAGTAAAAAGTTAACGGACCTGCGCAATGCACTATCTTGTTTTCTTTGTTTCATGCGTCGACAGTAACTGCAAATTCTCTCTCATTTCTTTCGTTTTCTTTTGTTCTTATTTTTCTTTGTTTAAAAAATGTGTGAAATTTATGGTAGCATTGTTGGAAGAAAAATTGTCTCTATGTGAGAGCATTAGAAAAAACTTTTCAAAATAAAATTGATTTTATTTCTCGACCGCATTCTCTGGCATCATTTTATGTCAAACAGAATGGAAAACAACGTTCAGCCCCAGTTCTGTTTGTCCCAATTTACATTATACGATTTTTGTCGTTGCGATTATTGTCGTTTCTTCTTTGAAGTCGGTCTTATGTTTACATTGTTTACATTGTCGTTACAACTTCTTGTGTATACATATAATTTGACACTACGAATGAATGAACAAGACGAATCGTAGAGTACAATCGCTTGTGTACCCCTTTTAATTCATCTCTCCCCTCTTGCCGATAAGGTAAGAATCGCAACGACAAAAATCGTATAATGTAAATTGGGACTTTCATCATAATTAAGAGTTCAAACAGAATTGAGTCTTAAACTTCAGGCAAAAATCCTAAAGTCCACAATTGAATCGTCGGCAGTAACTCTCCCATTTCTATTTTTTTCAATTGTTCTTATTTTTCATTGTTTAAAAAATGTATGAAATTGAATAAATGTTTGGTAGCATTCAAGGCGAATTCATGTATACGGTGGTGTCGATACTACAACAAGTAACAACCATGGCTGGCAGATTTGACGATTTGGGGGTCCATAAATGGCCCATTGCCGATTTGACGATTCATTGCCTAAATTTGACGATTTTTCAAATGACAAATTTTGTACTAATTTACAAGTTTATTTGGTTGCCATTTATTGTCCAGTGTAAGCACTTCATAATACAAATATTAATATAATAGTCTACACTTGGGATTCTGGTAATAGATCGATAATTTAACCATTTTTTTTAAGCACTGAAACAGAATTTCTGATGAGTAAAATCAATGTTCGATATCTCTTAGTTCATGTGGCACCCAATTTTCGTACTTTTTAATGAATGATTAAAGATCTTATTTAAGTTACATCTCTAATTCTACGTTCTTAAACTTTTGCGGGAAGTTCGAATCATTATGAATCGCCTATTAATCTTGTAACTAAGAAAATCATACCCAATACAAGACAAGCAGAGTGTTCTGTTGACAAGCTTCGATTATTGACTTATATGTACTACCAAAATTATTTTTAAATATTTTCCTAGTTTTAATTATTTAAACCTTAATTTTTCATATATATAAAAAAACACTTGCCGCTCTTATTTAAGTTGGTCTGTAAAAGTAGTTAAAACCTGCATTTCTAGTCAATAGGAGTGAGAAAAACGGTTTTATTTTTAACGATTTTTTAGACAAGAACTACATACATATGTATGATTTGATTTTTTATTTCAAATAATAAAAACAGAAAATAGCTAAATTTTCAACAAATAACAAAATTTAGTGTTATTTTACAGGGACGATTTTTGTGACGATTATGTAAGTCAATTTGACGTTTTGACGATTTGTTTTGCCAAATTTGCCGATTTTCGATACATTTTATCTGGCAGCTATGGTAACAACACCAAAAACACACCAATATATTTTTTTGTTGCTTTCGTTGATCGATATGTCAAAAACACAAGCAACTGTTGACATTTCTCTCTGTAAGTAAGAAAAAAAATTAGCACAGCTGTGCTTTCAAACTTTGAAATTCAAAGCCACCTGATAAATGAATTCGCCTTGGTAGCATTGTTAAGAGAATAAGTATCTAAATATGAGAGAATTAGAAAAAACGTTCTCAAACGAGCGCTTTTTTTTTTTTTTTGGCAAAATTGTAAGTCAAACTGTATGGAAAAAATCGCTCATCCCCAATTCTGTTTCATCAATTAAATAGGTTTTATTTCACGACGGCTTTCTATGACAAATTTGTATGTCAAATTGTGTGGAATATGTGGTCTCGACGTATGTAGTTCTGAACACTAAAGAAAATTTTGCACATATTTTTTTTTTTTTTTTTTTTTTGTAAAAAAAAAATAAGTAATACAAATTGTTGCCAGAAGTATATAGAGTGAATGGTGGAAGAAGTTAGATAAATTTTTTATCATTTGTCAAAACCCCCAACTAAAAAGGGATAAGTCCATAAGAACTAATTCATAATCGAAACACCGTTCGTAGGAATTATTTTGTAAGCAACACAACCAGTTTTAAAAACGTTTTTTGGAAATTTGTGATAATCGAAAACGTTTTAAAAACCGAAAAAAAAATTTTAGTGTCTCTTTTTTCCTATGTATTTAGTTTGATTTGAAATTAGACCTGCATATTGTAATTTTCTATATTTAAAATTAAAGCAAACAAAAATACAACCCTATCATGATACGTTTTTATTGTCTTTTGAAAATTTTCAAACAATAATAAGATCAGATATGCATTTTCGTTAAAATACGTAAAACTTGTGGGATAGTGTAAGACGGCCTATATCAGTTTATTGGCTGCGAAAGACTTGATTAAAATAACATTAATTAAAAAGGGAATTGTATTGAGGAAATACAATTTTAAACAAATAATTAAAGAGTTCAAAAATTATAAATTTCTTCGTGGCGTCAGTTTGTAAATTTATTCGAAAAAATCACGTTCGAATTCGAGGGGTTCTAGAGCACACGAACAACATTTTTTATTTTGATTTTATATTATTTTATAATCGTATTTGAAAACGTATTAATTTTTTCAAAAGATATTTGCATTAATTGTTATAGCTGGTTCAAAAAAATCAGGTTTAGGTGAACAGGTCTTCTTTAACTTTCATTTAAACCTGCGTGTTCGTTCATAATCAATCAGTTTGGGTCGTCAAGTTTCTTGTTTTGTAGCATAAACAAGCATATTATCAAGGTACATTTACGGTTTCGGTTATCAGGTTTTATTTAAGACGAGTGGCTGATTGGGCCAAAGCATCCGATCCTGGTGTTGGGGCTGCCAACAATGCATCCAGGCATGCGTAGGGTTATACCGCCCGTGGTCGGTTGTGATATTGGATTTTTTGTTTGGCGCCAATTGCTCGCCACGACGTTACAAGGATCACAGGCAAACTCGGAATTTAGTGGGAGTTCGAGAGACCCTCCGAGACTCTCCCCTTGTAACCGCTGACTGTCCGCGACTGCCGTTGGCAGCTACTCTACATATCTGCAGAACGTACCACTATCCGCAACCTGTGACGCGTCCGGTAGCACTCAGCTGTGCTTTCCATAGTGCGGCCCTATTCTCCTTGTAGGAGTAAAAGGAACAAATATATATACATTTACACAAGGTTATCCCTTTTTTGTATGTAGTCTTCTAAATGTCAAATCCACGTTTTCTATATGTCAAATCCATATAACTATATACAAAAAAAAAGGGGCAGCCTAGCATAATAAGGGGCCGCAGAACAAAACATACTTTTTCGCATTTTTTTAACGAATTGGTCTTTTGGTAGTTTTATAATATTTGCCTTGAAATCTTTAATGTGGTGACTTATGACAGACCATATCCAGTTTTATGCAGTTTTCTAAGAAGGCGAAAAAATTAAACCTCAATTATCCAGAAATTTAAATGAGCAAAATAGTAAGTTTTGTTCTGCGTCTGCTCATATACCTTGTGTTAATGTACCTTGCATATTACTAATGCACAAACAAAAGGAAAAGGACGAGTACGGTCAAGTATGTACCCTCTTCCAATCTTTCCTGAAAAGTTAAGACTTGACGAGTCAAACTTGATGTGTGTGAACCAGAACTTCCCAGTAGTGTTCACGTACAATATAAATTTACAACGACAGAGTTAAAAAAAAACTTTTAAATTTGAGAGATATAAAAATGGAATTGAAAATTGTTTAAAATTTTTACTAGCAAGATTTATTCCAACAGCTCTGTTGTATGTTTTTGTTTACAAATGTGTAAAAGAAATTGTTTTCATAATTTTTAAGAAATTATAAGTTTTTAAAAAATAAATCATTAAACAATGAATAATAAAAAATATATAACTTATTTTAAATTAAGGAACAATTGCAATTTAGTAATTCTACAGCTGGATACTGTCCAAAGCGTATTCATATGTACATATAGCAGGTGTGGTCAACCGATCAGCTGATTATGGTTGTTTGCGTTTTAAAACTGTCAAAATTTGTTTTTTATTTACAAATAAAAACGGTTTTGACATTTTCCACAAGAAAAAATACCAAGGAATTTCTTGTTGCTTAGGAATATACATACGTCTTGATACTGTCGATATGGCCAACTGAGCTACCTAAACAATTATTTTTTTAAATGAAAATTCTATTGCTCTGTATTGGGTGAAAGGCAATAAAATTCTACATCACCTATTGCCAAAATTACGGTCCAAGTCAAATAACTCTTACAAATTTTGTGTGCCGTAGTTAAAATTAAAAATTTAGATATTTCGAGTGCCGGTATTTTGTATGTATTAAGCCTTCTAGAAGTAGAATATAAAAATAGAGCCATCAACTTAAGGCTCATTAACAAAAACCTGAATAGGGTATTTTCGATAGCAATATTAAGGGCGAGATCAAGTAAATTTTATTGATTGCTGTTCTAATATTAGATGTCAGCTAATATGTCCAAAACTATTTGTGAAAGAACTCCAGTTTGTAAAAACATATGATGAAAATGGAGGTATTTAAAAAAAGAAAATAAAGCGGATTTTTGAGGCGTGAAAAACAAATTAACAGTTTTACAGAAACTTCATTGATATACATTTCATTCTAGGGCGTGGCTGGCGAAAAAACATAGTCGAACAGGTTTAATGTAACATGCATTTTAAAAAAGAAAAAAGTAGCCCAATTTGAGGCGTGTCATGAAGGGAGTATAATTAAGACGTACAAAGTCTTCCTTGCCACGTTCAAAAAATTGGACAGAAAGGGGGAAAGATCCGAGAAGGCATTAGTGGCGCCCAGAATTTGATGTCGGATTTTAAAATCACCAAAGGCAAGAAGCTATAGACAAGCCATGAATAACGATATGGAATATGTTATGATCGGACTACAAATAACGACGCAGTGTACATATGTCATTTTCTCTTCCTTTTTAAATAAAAAAGAAAAAAATTTCTCCTTTATTTATTCATCGTGGGAACATAGGGCATCAACGATATATTTGAATATTACTCTATCATTTACAATTCGTTTAATTTCGTACCAATTTTTGTCTATTGCACTTAAATCTTTATGTAGTGTTCTTCTCCACGTCATCTTAGGGGGACCTAGCAGTCTGCTATCCTGTGGGTTCCAGTCCAAAGCTGTCCTTTTTATCGATTCGGGGGGCTTTCTGAGTGTATGGCCCATAAACCTCGATTTTGTTCTTTTTATTTGCTTTTCCACAGGCTCCTTATTAGCGATTTGCCACAGATCGTCGTTACTGATGTAACTACGCCAAAATATACCTCAAATGATACGTAGGCAGTTGTTTATGAATACCTGTATACGTTGTGTGATCACATTTGTAAACAGCCATGTTTCGCTGCCATATAACAAGATGGATTTTACACATTCATTGAAAATACTTAATTTGGTTTTGCGTGTGAAGTGAGGGTTTCTCCATACATTCCGTAGTTGTCCAAATGCACGTCTGGCCTTCGGAATTCGGTTAGTGACATCAGCGTCAATTCTACCGTTAATTGACATAACGCAGCCTAGGTAACAAAAGTTGTCCACAAATTGGATTTTCTGGCCATTGATGGTGATGTGGCTCTCATTAGAGTGATTGAAAAAATATCTGCTATAAATTTGTTTTCACTTTTTGTATGTATGTATAGTTATTCCAAAACATATATAAATTTCCGTTAATAATGGGCTACCCTGAATAAATCTTTAGTTTACCGATGTTTCAACCCACTGTGCGACATAGCAATCTATCAAATAGGATTTTATAGACGAGTGGTGTTTAGTTTGCGTTCTACATAAAAAACAATCCGCTATTATTTAAGTGGCTCATTAACTTGTAAACACAAAGCGTTCACAAAACTCATTTATTTATAAGGTGACTGTTAAACCAAACTGATTTTGACAGTTCGAGCCGTTTGCTTTTGTTCAAAGTTTTTTGTTAACAAATGGCTGACAGTTTGACTGAAGACTGAAGCAAAACTGACTTACAACAACAGAAATCTCCTTTGTTTTTGTTGTATTATTGCTACAACAAACAAAATTTAAGTGTAATGTGCACATGTCAAATTGCATATGAAAAAAAAACACAAAATATATCCGTTGTAATTCCGAGGCCATCTTATCAAGTAAAGGCCGGTATTCACTATCCTACATAATCGTACGATTCATTCACACGAAAATCTGACGACTTGTCAAAAAAAGCTCTCACTCAATTCATTTTTAAACGATTTCTTTTATAGCAAAATTTATTGCATCAGAAAAATAACTGATGCAGTAATTGCAAAAACTTGCTGTAGAGCTGCGGCATCACTGCATAAAAAAACTTTAAGCTGGAGGTCCACACCACGCGTTATACGCCTTTTCGCAGTCTACGCAGCTGTCAAAAAAGTAGAATCTGTATAGTTTTATGTAACAAGTTTCATGCACATTAGCCTAGGATGCATTGAGGCGTTGAACGCGAAAAGTAGGGTTACTTTCTACTTTTGCAAGCGTCACAAGCAGCGTTCGAATAAATCAGCTGATTTTGACAAATGAAATTTTATTTTTACTTGTGGTGATGCCGCATCAGAAGCATTGCATGTAACTTGAAACGTAGAACGCAAGTAAGGTATAAAACGCATGCAATGCGTGGAGGCTAAAACGCGTGGTGTGGACCTCCAGCTTTAGACCTATGAGAGTGATGCCCAGTTTCTTACATGTGATTCTTTTCCGAACATTAAACTTTACTGATGCGCAAGTGATGCGCAACAACTGAATTCACGAACGTACCCAAATTCACAAAGCCTTAAGTGTTAATTTTTTTTTAGTTTCTGCTTGTAAAGTAAATGAACAGATCTATTATTTCTATACAAAATAAACGGTTTATTTTATTAAATTCTGTTTAATTTAAATAATTTTTCCATTATTTTTGATTACTAATTTAAAATTTCGTTGATTTTTTTTTAATATTTTCAGTTAACTTTTATTTTAAGTTAAACAATTTAATAAATTAGTCAACAAAAATATACAATTTATTTTATTGTAAAAGACAAATACATAAAAATATTTAAAAAATAACACTTTAAAATAATAAATAGAAAATATTAAATAAAATATGTTATTTAATTTAAATTTTTTATTAGTTAAAGAAAATTTAATTTGTTTATTTTTTTTTAATTTGTAATAAGAGAATATTATTTAAATTGTATAAATTTTAATTATAACTCTTTCTTTTTTGTAAATTTAAAATAAATAATTAATGTAATGAAATTAAAGTTAATTTAATAAAAACAATTATTACCACCTAATGCTTTCCCCATTATAAATATAATTATTAATAAAAAATTAAAACAACAATTTATACTTTAAACACAAAAACAAGCCAAGTGAAAAAATAATAAAAAAAAATAAATCTTCATTTAATAAATAATTAAAAAAATAATAAATATTGCAAGCTTTTCTTTTCCTTATTTTTCGAGTAAATCTAAGTGGAAATATTGAAAATTTGTTTTGGCATAATTTTTAAAAATGCATATAAAATAGTAAACAAAATGTTTCAACATTTTATGCACAACTAGATATTATAAACATATTTAATAAAATTTTGAAAACGCTTAAATTCCTATACGATCAAAACAATTCAGGTTTTAGAGTTCATTTGAAAAAATAAAAAGAATTACGAAAATCACAAATACAAATTCAGACTTAAAAATAATTCGAAAATTGTCTTGACTCGAAACGTTGCATACTGGGTTCAACAAAAGTTGAAGAAAGTTTAAAGAAATTTTTAAGGATTATGGATAAATTTCCTAAAATTCTGCCTTCTATTAAATTACCCAAATTTTAGTATATCGCACACTTAATCATACACAGTCACAACTGAATATATTTTTATGTTACTTGTGCCCAGCGTTGCCGTTGAAAGTTGTTTTGGGGGGTGGGGCAAAAAAAAGTGATTTTGCATTTAAGGGGTCAAAAAAGGTATTTCAAAATGAAAAGGGTGAGGCTTTTATAAGCAGTATTTACCAATTAAGGGGTCGCAAAAAGGGAATTTCAAAGAAAAGAATAAGATCAAGTTTCTAACAGCCGTACCTAAATAAGAGCGGAAGGCGGAACGTTTTCTTCCGCGTAGCTTTTACGCTGATATGTCATACCTAAACAAGAGCGTCAGCGTTGTGTCACAAGCCGTAGTGTTAACTTTCGTGCTTACTAAACCCCTCATAACAGAAATAATAAATTGAATTAAAACCGGTAGTTTGACCTAAAAATAGCAAATTTGCCATTATGTATTATCAAACTATATAAACAGGGTTGTCATAACAACTAATATAGCAACCCAGCTTATTTAAACGCGCTGTCAAAATCGAATTTTCCAATTGCAAAGCGTTGACGCCGCGCTATTTACCTAACGCTTACATTTTCCAGTACTGGCAAGACAGTAAGAAAATACATATTAGTCGTCCAGACAGCAGTTAAGACAATTCACTTTAAAAAAAAATGTCTAACGTGAATGTCGCAGTGCAAGTTCTAGCTGAACGTGTTTTATATGAACTTAACAAATTAAAAAAAACATTTAACAACAATTTTTTGAGAACATAGATAACCTTGGCATTTGATTTAGCATTTTTATAAATTGTTTTTAGCTTTTTTTTAACATTATTTTATTTGACTTTACCTAATCTATATAATTTCTTAGTATGTCCGGATGTTTATCCTATTCTCTTTCCCCAACTTTCTGAAGCCATCTGATGACATAGGAAGCGTACTTAAAGTACTTTCTCTGCGTAATGAAGCCAGACTTTTGATTTTCGGTCTATGGGCGGCTATTCCTGCCTGGCAGGGTCAGGCTTAACAGATATATTTTTTTATAAATTAAAATAAATTTTGACTATAAAAAGTTGTACGCAAAATGAAATTTCGAATGGAAATGTATAAGTCTTATGTTACGAAAGGGTATATTAGGGGGCATTCATCATTTTTCTTACACTATAAGAAATAAAATGATCTAAAAATTTTGTATAACATATCAGAGGTTTGCGGGCCCCCTAAATTGAAAATTTAATCAACTACCTGTGCTACATATTTATATATATCTGATGTTTTACCAAAACCCACTTGCTTAAATATAACACCCAATAAGCAATTTTGCTGGAATTTAAGTATAAATCAAGTGTAATTCCAGTCCTGTTTTCAGTTTTTAAGCCTTGAATTATACTTGAATTACGCTGTAATTCAATAACATACTCCAGCAAAATGGGTACTGGAAATCCAGTCGAACACAGCAATGTAATTACAGTGTAATTCAAGCGTTGAACTGCAATAAAATTCCAGCCTTAAACACATAATAATTAAACTTGAATTCAAGTATTGAAATTAAGTATAAAGCAAACCTATAAAACCAATATAAATCAAGCCTACAATTCCAATGGAAATCAAAATAAAAAAACTGAATATTGAATAAAGAAAAAAAAAAATGGTGTATGAAATTATTCATCATCTTAAAGAGTTTGGTGGTTTATTCACATTTTATTATAAAGCATCAGCATACAAATGTGATATCATTGGAAAAGAATTTAAAAGTGCTATACATTGGTATAATTTTTTGGTACTCGAGTTATATTATACGGTATCAAAGACAATAACGCAAATGGTACCATTATATTTAACTTTAAATTTTTATACGGTATCAAAGACAATAACGCAAATGGTACCATTATATTTAACTTTAAATTTTTCCGTAATACCACATAAATATTACATATATACACATATACATATGTATGCATGTATATTTGTATTGGTTTTCTTGGAGACCTCTTTACGTTTGACTTAAGTCCAGCGAAGTTAATAATTAAATTTTTTTCGAAATGATTAAAATCCTTTTCCTCCCTTTCAGCGCACAGAAATATTTTTTCAAAAATAGTTTTTCACAAATATTTTTTTGATACATAGCTTAAGCAATACAAAATGTAAAAGAAATAATTTAAACATTTTTGTATAAACTGAAACTTGACTTGAAAATTGGGCATAAATTAAAGCCGAATTCCAGCAATATTTAAAGCACTTGAGTTTCTAAAAATTAAGTGCTTATTGGGCAATTTATTTCAATTTCGTAAAAAAAAAAATTAGTCACTAAAATGCATTTAGTTTCGAATAAAATTTCATACTGGTAATGAATTTTTAACACTTTTTAAAAAATTTTAGCATTATTTTAGAATTTTTTTAAATTGTTTTTAGCATTTTTTGGCCATGTCTAATGTCAGATTTAGCTGTAATAATTTTAAAGATCTGGTCACACTGGTTGTGACAAGGGCTGTGAGATATTTTGTTATCTCACCAACCCATGGCGATTTATAAGAGGTCAATACGAAAAAATCAATTATTCTTATTGTGGTATGTATGAAATTTGAGGATCCCCTTAAACATGAGTGTAAATATTAAAAGTTTAAAAACGCTTGCAATTATAAAATGTGGCAATTTATTATCACAAATAAAATTCATTGTTGTTAAAGATATTTAATATGCATTTATGATTTTGGCGAATTTTAGTTTTATCTCAATTTGTGACTTAAACATTCTACTAAATTTTTTTGCGTAAGCCAAGTTAAATTTTTTTAAATAAAATAAATTAAAAAAGTTAAAAAACTGAATAAAATGGACTTTTGGCGATTTTTGACATCCGGTTTGGCGACGGAGCTCAAAAAACTCTGACAACACTGGTTGTGACTGTTTATTATTTATTGTGCGATATAGTAATATTTCTGTGCCAATATGAAGTAGCTTATGTCAAATACTGTAACTTGCAGATATCTTCAGTCTTCTTAGGCTGGGTTTTTGAGATATCAGTTAAGCTAAGTTTAGTTAATCTGAAAACAGATTTGTGTCGCCATTACCAAGTTTGTATATAAAATGTTGACGGAATAGCTTGGTTTTGCTTAAACTGTTTGTCTTTAATGAAATAGTAAAACAAAAATCACATTTCGACAGAAAAATCCGAGTTTCAGAGTACGTTCAATTGAGTTTAAACTTAATCCACATCTCAAAAACGCGCCCTTAGAGTTTTATTCGAGGAGTTTTTTGCTGTATATTAATTATTTATATATTATTGCACTAGAAACAACTTAAATAGAGGCTAAAAGTAAATGTTAAAATTTTTTTTTTAAATATTACAAATTTAATAACTCTTCGTATTGTAATATCTGAATTTTGTCTTACGTCGACTTAAGCTACTCTGCCATATAAAATTAACGAGTTTTCTGATTTTATTTTCTAAAAAATAATTGCGTCAATTTTTTTAGACCAAGCTTTTTGTTTAACTTTTTTTAAAAAAGATTTGATTTCGTAACCGAAATAAAAAAATATTAATCTTAAATTTTTTTTTAATAATTTTTTAAATGTGCAAAAATTCGAATTTGCTTGAAAATTTACATTTATGTTAAAAATTTTAAGTTTATGTAAACATCTTAAGCACAAAATCTTTTGTGTAAATTTTTAATTATCGAAAATTCAAATTTTAGCTGAAAATTATCAATTTATGTAAAAATGTAAAGGTTTCGTGAAAATGTTGTGCTTTTGCGTAAATTAAAATTTTTTTTAAGATATTTATTTTTTTTGTAAATTTGGAAATTTTGTAAAAAAAAACATTTTGAATTTTTGCTTAAAGGTAAGTCTCCTCCACCCTTGGCAGTTGCCGTTTATAACCCACCAATTTTAGCTTAAACTATAATTATTTTTTTCAACGGCGCGAAAAAATTATCAAAAAAGTTGTTTTTGGGAATACATAAAATCATTAAAAGATTTTATTTATTGTGCTTAATTCCCTTTTTTATTGATAAAAATACTAAAATTTATTGTTGGAGGATAAGCTGTTCCTATGCGCATTTCACTGGTTGCTTAGGCCAGATCATCAGAAAACGTTCTCCTTAGAAAAGCCAAAGCTATCATCAAACAAGACTACAGAGGGAATGATAATTACCTACACTCAAAACGTCTTGTTTGCAACGATATCAAAGCTTAAACAAAATACCAACAATAAAAAAAGTGTATTTATCTTTTCTTACATTCCCCACTACAATTAAAGTCATGCCTGTTTTCCCAAGCATAAAAATAAAAATGTTAATCAAGTTTTGCATTAAAGCCCTATTAGCTTATCACCAAATGACTATTAAATAAAAGAAAACAAGCTTAAGTTTGATCTCCCTTAACGGACACCTTTCTTAAGCGCGCTGCCCGTTTAGAAAGGCACTTTTTCCTGGTACCGACACCGTTCCAATAGCGAAGCATCAAGTTCTTTTGAGATGATGTCTCCCTTGGACGGACACATTTCAATGGTCCCTTCGGTGTTTGGTCATGTATTAAAATAAATAATTTAAAATTGTGGCGCTGAGAAGCAAAGAGATGCAAGTGCCAAAATAAAATAATTTAGCTAAGCTTAAAGATAAATTTAAGATCGATATAGCGCAATTTGGCTGCATTATGCATGTTTGAATTTTTGTACAATTATATATACCCCTGTATATATACCCCGGTTGGCGTCGTTTCGGCTTGTGTCGTTTCGAAGTTGAGTATCTTTAGAATTTCTGTTTTTTCGGATGCGTCGTTTTGGTTTCAGCTTGCATCGCATGGCTACGAAGTTGCGTCGTTAGTTCTGAGATTTGCGCCGTTAATATAAAAATATTTGTACCAAGCTACAGAACAGAGAATGACAAAAGTATCATTTTAAGTACTCTTTTAGTATTAGTGAGAAAACATGTATGGGCATATATGGGTAAAGATCAAAACCATACACATATGTACATACCTTTACCCATAACAAGTTGAAGTTAAATATGTATAGGTATACGCTGGCAATGTGTATTAGTATATTCATTCTTCTTTTAGAAAGTACATGCAGATATAAATAAAACTTGTATTGGCTATCTGCAATACCCATAAGAATAAATAAGTATGTGTATTTACGTATGTATAACGTAAGTATACACAGAGTATGTATACCGTCGCAGAGATGGCAAATGCAATTTTAAAAATTTTGGAATTAGGCAGAAATTCAATTTTGGGTTCTTATACAACTTTGACTACCCGTATTGAAATGAAATGTATGAATTATAAATCGTTACAGAACGGCGTCTAAATGTATTGACGGCGTCTAAATGTATAGTGCGGTTACACTCTTTCTTATAGTACAACATACAAATCAATACTTACATACATAAAAAACAATATCTTCCGTCTCGTGTCACCTCTCTATGCTATGTGCGTGTGACAGCGACACATTTCGAAGATACTAATTTAGGATATAAAAAATAAACATTTTATATATACTAGCGTTTGCCTAATGGTCAAAATTCGACCATAAATTTTTATGTAAATATGAAGAAAACATAGTACATCTAAGTATATATGAATTTACATGTTTTGAGCATTTATTTGTTCCGTCTTAGTTGATCGATTTGGCGATGGACCAACCTCCGGTTCATATTTTGTTTTCCACGTGAGTTAATCTATTTTGTAGGTTCAATATAAAAAATATCAATTGAAAAACAAAAAAGTATCAAAAAGTCTTCTCTTATAGATTCTTATTCGCCCAGGACATTGCATGTTTATAATTTTATTTTTATACATTGGCACTGCTGATGTTACAAAAAAATTTATTTTATGTATCAAAAAAAATATGTACATAGTCCCATACCTGGCTAGTGATCAAAGCACATTTTTGCTAAAACATTTCATACAAAATTTTTTTTTTTCATATTTACGCAGTAGTGCCAAAAATACTGAAAAATACTGGG
Organism: Pollenia amentaria; assembly: GCA_943735925.1. Classification (NCBI taxonomy): domain Eukaryota; kingdom Metazoa; phylum Arthropoda; class Insecta; order Diptera; family Polleniidae; genus Pollenia; species Pollenia amentaria. The sequence continues at coordinate 199,280,270 of OX031009.1, read as the reverse complement.
TACCATGTATATTTTCTTAAACATAGATATTTTATATGTATGGAAGATAACCAAAACGCATTCATGGGTATTGAATAATATCTGCAAAACATTCATGTATTTAAGTTTACTGAATGTGGTTGCGTGAAACATTGCCGTGCATAAGTATAAGTAGTACACATATTTTTTGCAACGCACAACCATAGCTGTTGTTATTATTTGTGTTATAAGTATGGATATACACAATAACGTAAAGCGTTGGTAAATTACTTCTGTATATTATTCTTATGGGTACTTGTTGTCATTCTCTGCTACAGAAAAAGAGGATTTCTCGTTTAAGTCTAACGCAAATATATATGCGAAGGTTGGCTGCTGGTTGCATGTTGAAGTTAAGTCTAAATATTTTGCAACAATGAGTCAAAAAAGAAAGCAAATAAGTTTAGAACAAAACAAAACTGTACATTTTGAAAACTTTCTAAATAAAAGGCTGGGAAAAACCTTCGACTAACCCCTTCTACAATAAAACATATTTGTTGCTCCAGAGACGCTAATAAAAAAAATTTTTTTTAACCGCCACATCTTAACATAAAGAGGTTTAAAAAATGAGAAGTCCTTTAATGAAAAAATTGAGCCACTTCTAACCATTTGAATTGGAGATCAAAATCTTTAACTTTATTTGGAGATCTAAATGAAAATTATCCGTTACCAAATCTATCAAGTCAAAATTTATATTTTCAGCTAAAATTATGAATCTCGGAACCAGTTAACTGAAAATCAATACAAGTGTATGGGAAATCGTGCTTCAGCTTACGTCATTTCGGTTTGCGTCGCGATTGTCCGGTCCCAAATAAGTGACGCAATCCGGGATATTGGTGGACATACATACAAAGTAGGAAGGGTTGATTTCTACATTTAACTTGTTTTTTAAGTTTGGCATTTGTACCCCTTTGCTTTTAGAAATGTTAACCCCCTTATTCATAAAAAATATTTCAGTTTTTTAAAGGTTGATTAACACATGTCTGGACAATATTTTTATATGATACATATGTATTTTGAGGTCTCTCTTTTTACGAAGAAGAACATATTTTTGACGAAAAACTCTCAGCTTAAGTTGGTTTTTTTTATATGTTGTCCCGACAAACTTTAGTTGCCCACTTATGAAAAAAAAGTTAAAGTTCACATTAGTTCACCAACACATTAAGCCCATACACTTTTTCTGGGAATAATGTGTTGGTTAACTAATGTAAACTTTATCTGTTTTTTTGCATAACGGGGTAAGTTTTTTAATAAAAAGTTTGACACCAAAAAAATAAAAAGCGAAATAGTATAATCCGTCGCTGAAGTATAATCACCTTGTAAAACTATAAGATTTTGTATATATATGGCTGCTTTGATTTTCCGAAATTAGTGAATCGTGCTGCAGAAAACTCTTAGTAAAATAAATTTTGTCCAGACAAAACTATTTTAGGTAGGTGAATCCACCTTAAATGTTTTTTTTAATAAATGCCCACTTCTTTAATTCCTTTTTTAAAAATTTGAATAATTTTTATTTAATCGTTCTCCAGATATAAAGAAACCTATTTTGTATCACGCCTACTTCTCTAATCTCGCCTACTTTTTGTCAGATGTTGTGAATTGATAACAAAGCTATTTGTACCAAATTATAAATCTTTTGCCTTTGCCGTTCTCCAGATATACAGAATTATATATTAACACTGTTGAAATTTTTGACTTTGATCGAAATTTGGTTCAGAGTCGTTTATGTTTTAGCCATCCGAACAAACCACGATCCATTTTTATAGGGTATCGGTCAAAACTAAATTACCCCTTTAGTAATTGTTCCTTTTATCCAGAATTTTTCAATTAAAATCTCAATAATGTCTTAAGTTTTTTGGCTAATTTATTTTAATTAAGTAAATAAAGGGTCCGCCATCTAACGTTTTTTTTTCAACTAGTGCTTATTTCGTGAATGGTAACACTTAGCTCATGTCTGATTTGACAGATAATTTGTTTTATCCTTCCGCTGGACGAATTTGGTTGTGTATACGCTTGAACAACGCTGGGAAATATTGCGACATTACTTTGAAAATCATGGTAATGTTGCAGAATGTGTGCGAAAATTGCGTACGGATTTTGGAAGAAGAGAAGCACCGTCAGTTCCGTATGTTCGTTATCTTGTGAAAAAAGTGAAAGAAACTGGCATCCTCATCGATAAACCAAAGCGTGAAAAGCCAAAAACAGTGCTTACACCCGAGAATATTACTGCTGTGGCAGAAAGTCAATTCACTGTCGTTCTCAACAATTGAACATTTCGGAGACATCATTGGGACGAATTTTGCATAAAGACCTTGGTATGACGCCATTTGAATGAAATTATTTTCCATTACTAACCGGAAGGATAAAAATAAAACATGTTAATAAAGGGTTTTTCATACAAAATCCGTTTTATAAACCCTTTATTAACCTCTTTTATTTTTTATAACTTAGGCCGCAAAAAAATAAAATAAGCTTTATTTAAGCTTTGCACTAACGAAAAAAATATAAAAAAATTTCAGACTTGACGAAAGCTTAATAGGCACTATGAGCAAAAACTTTGAAATAATTCGGTAATTTGTAGAAAATCCATTGCTTTTTACTGCTGCTCCACATCTTTCAGACATTGAGGATGTTAGGTTTTCGATTGTTTCGTGTGGTATTCTATTGCAAGTCATTTTAACTGCCAGAATTAATGAGAAAAATCGATTTTACAGTTTTGGTTAGTTAGGGCCGTTTGCGTTTTAGGTAACGATATATGTATGAAAATCCAAATTCGTTTTTAAAGTGTAAATGAAAATCTTTTAAAAAAATTAATGACTCCTGAACTATAAGGCCCAGAACAGACGGTGAAACGCAACTGCAACTTCTAGCTATGTTCGAGATTCATTTGAGTTTATGCCATGGACTCCTTTGAGGGACCACACATGACGCGACCATTTTGAGACCGGTTTGAAACGTATTGGAAATCAGTTGCATTGAAAACGGCGTGCAGCAAACTAGTGTTTGTTCTCAAAGAAAACGAAATTGATTGTAATAGTTTGATCACATTGTGGTAGAATTTAGGTTGCGGACTGTGTGGATATCAATTGAAAGTGGTTTCTAAGCAGTAATTTCAAATGGATTTCACCGTCTGTTCTGGGCCTAATTGAACATTTCTAAAAAAAATGATTAGAACATTTTCAAATGCAGTTAGAATTATTCCAAATGTATTTAAAATGTTTTATACAATTTTTATTTTTTTTTCTACAATAAAAATAAAAGCCGTTTTAAAAGGTTTTTTAATTAATTTAAATTCTTTATATATTATATAATTTTTTTTTAATAATAATAAAAATTTAAGTTTAAAAATAATGGTTTTTAAATCTTTTTTTTTCTGAACAAAAAGAAAATAAATCACAATAAAGTAAAAAACGAAAAAAAAAAACAATTATTCAAACAATTTTTTTATTTATTTGTACATATCATCATACATAGTAGTGTATTAAAAAAATTATAAAATTAAATTTCACTCAGATCAATGTAACAAAAGAGAAATAAAATAAATTATATTTTCTACTTGCTTTATATGACAAAAGAAAAAATTAATTTAATAAAAAAAATAATAAATATATATTTCTAAAAAAAAAAACGAACACATAATAAGCCTTAACACAATGGCAACTATTAAATAATTGATAAATATTGAAAATTAAAGAATAGAAAAAACTCAGAATGAAGAGCCTGACCAGTATTTAAAACATATACATATTTAAAAAAAAAAAATTTGGTAAAATTTTGAAATGGAATTTTTTTTTTAACAAAATAACAACTATTCATATAAATATTGAACAAAAATTTGTAGTATGTATTTTTTCAAAAATCCCCTTTTCCCAAAAACAAAAATTAACAATTTTAAGAAAGAGCAATAAATTAGAAATTAAAACAAATAAATTTAGTATTGATATATTATTGCTACAAAACAAAATTAGTAAAACAAATTAAGAAAATAAAAAAACGAAGAAATTATTTCTTTATAAATACAAAATATGTAATTAAATTGTTAAAAAACATTTTAATTATAAAAAAGCTCGCGTAAATGCTAGTGACTAATTAATGGTTAAACAAAAAAATATATATATATATATATAATTAAAATTTAAATAAATATTAACCAAATATTAGAAAACAAAAAATAATAAAAACAAAAGCATAAAAAAATAAAGGTTTAATTTAATTAAAGTTAAAAACTATATTGAATATGATCTTCCTTTTTGGCGAATTAAATTTTTAAGCTTTATTTATTATACCCTTCACCACAGGAAAGGGTATATTTAATTTGTCAATCCGTTTGTAACTTCTACAATATTGATGTTAAGACTTATAAAGTAAATATATATATTCCTGGTAGCGAGTTTAATTCAACAATGTTCGTGTGTATGTTGAAATGGGGTTTCCCAATTCCCCTGGAAATTATGGGGACCAGGTTGGTTTATTTTATGTTACATTTACTCCGTTAAAGGTTGTTATTTAAAATCAGCCAGATCAGTCCATAAAAGGCTGAGATATAAGTAGAAAACCACGACTAAATCTAATTTTTGACAAAAAATATCCTGTTGTTTTTTTTTATATATTTTATTTTAATGTGAAAACCGGTTTTTTTTACAAATAACAAAGTAATTTGCCGCTTAAATAAAAAAGTGTATTCTATATATTTTTGTTGGTTTTTTTTTTTTTTTTGATAATGTGCAATAGTGAGTGAGTGGTCTAAGACGCTGCGTACTTTAGGTTTTCTTTTAGTTCGAATTCCATTTATTTTTTTTATTTAATTTAACCTTTAAAAAAATGAATCGGCCTTTCAATAATATGGTGAAGGGTATTAAAGATTAGGCATAGCCGAGTATAGCACTCTTACATGGTTTTTATTTGAAATTGTTCGGGTTCTTATTTTTTAAGGACCTTCATAAAGAAAAATTTTAATTTTTTCACTGCAAACCGATCAACCTAAATCAGCGCGTCAAGTGTAACGTTTTCTAGCGCCTGGCGCTAACGCTGGAACGGCAAATTTAAATACATATGCACAGTGGGGGATTTCTAAGAAAAAATGGAAATAATTCTGGATGTTGTTAAAGTGAATCCGATTAAAATAAAATTTCAGATGGCAATTAAACACTTAAAGTCCACTTTAAAATTTGGATTTAGTGTCAAAAGACATTTGTATAGCACCTCGGGCGTTTGAAAAATTAAAAAGATCCAGGGGGGCTACTTTTTCTTGCGATGCTAAAGAAAAATGGTAGCAAATCGAATGATTGGTACTCTTAAATGCGCTTGCGCATTTGTCTTTCGCATTTTTTTTTTCGCTATATATTATCACTATTTATTTTATTAAAATTTTCAAGCAGAAATACATTGAGAGAATTAACTTTTCTCATAATTCATTTTTTTCATTTGGGCATTTCCACGTCACCGCACATATTAACTGGAACATTTTTTATAATTATGTTTCATTTAGAGGGTACTACATATGAAAAAATATATCACATTCGGAACCTTGTCGTGTTAAATATCGAGCAAAACAGGTGCATATCGTGCGTGACATAAAACTGAAGTGATTTTGGGATGAGTGTAAAAAAAATGATGCGAAAATCTGCAAACTGTGGGAGGTTTTTTTTTCTTTTGTTAATTTGTAACATTAAGCCGCATATTTTTCCTTCATAAAATACTTTTTTGGATAGTGTTATAACGAACAAAATGAAATAACGTTCGTGGAATACCCTAAGTGACAAATTTTTCATATATAGTGTTTACAAACTATGACATATATTTTTTGTAAATATATGTATACAAAACCTTTACTGCTGGAAACCAAAATATGTACTTTGTAGCAGATTGTGGAAGCTTTCGACTTTATTTATGAAGTTTTTGGCCGACCGATGACTTTTGAATGACACTCTTAATTTGTAGGATACTCTGGTAATATAGTAACTAGAAATGGTTAGCCGAAAACTTATAATTCGAAAAAAAACCACTTAAAGAGCTGTCATAATTGGGTTTTTCAATTGCAAAACGGTGACGCCGCGCTATTGAATTTTGCCTTATACACTTTGTATATTGTTGGCTGATAGGAAACGCTTGATGCGTTGATTTTGGTTTGTCTATAAGTGTTGTGCATTTGGCACTGCCAATAAGGATATCTTCCAATTGCTTGCAGGAATTTCTTTATTTAATTTATTGCAAACCTAATTTATAATAAAAACATTTTTTCTTATTTTTTAATGAAATGAGGCAAAAATCGCAAACATTTTAGAGTATTGCAAATAGAAATAAAAGAAAAACTAACAGATGTCAGCTATTTTTACACCGTTATCTTAAAAAAAATCTCATAAACAAAATTTATGTATAGGGAAAAGCAAAATTTCGAGTCAAAAAAATTTTCATTTTTTATTCACGATAGGCGTTAATAATTCTTAAATTGAACCATTTCAATTGCAAAATGGTACCAAATTGACATCAATTATAAGCAAAAATAAGCAAATTGTTATTCAATAAAAATAAAACAAGTTAAGAGTATAGTCGGTCAAGCCCGACCATTTGATACCCTACACTACAGTATACAAGAATAAATTGTTGCAAATGTCCCTATTTGGGACCCTTGGCCATCATGGACCCGCCACAACAAAATTATGTAATTGAGTTTAATGGACAATTTTCAGGATTGATATTAAAACACATTTATTTTTAAAATCGTTTTTAATACAAAATTATTTTCTTCAGTAAACACTTAAATGAAACTTAATTCACCGATGTGGTACATTTAAATTCAACTAAATTTCCATTTTAATAACTTCAATAATAACTTTAATAACTCAATATCACATAAATACAACAGTGATACCATACTTTGATCTTAATTAAATACGACTTTTCAAATAAAACTCAAAAAATCAATCTATATTTGAATACGATTTAAGTTTATATGGAAATTAATATAATATAAATTGAAATACTATCTTGAAAATTGGACATAAGGTTCAAGTTATGGACATGTACATATATACATACGTAAGTCTATAATTTATAATTGTTCTTAAAAGTAAATAAATATAAATATGGTGTGGGCTTACAAAAGAAATAAGAAGCAAACATTTTTCTATAACTCTTTCTTGTCAAAAGCAGACAAAAGTGTAAGACAGTGTCACCACAACAATCGACAAAAATGGCGATTTGAAGACATTTGCTCCTAGGCTGCCATGAACACAAATCAAAAATAAAGCAATTATTGGTAGTTCTGGTCAGGGCTGGAGATGTTATAAAAAAATGTATAATTGAAAACAAAAAGCGGATGAATCGTTACAGTGTACCAATAAAGTTTCGGTTGTACCAAATTTATGATACAAACCATAGTTTTTTATGTAAACAAACCATTTGTTAGTAGCAATATTTTTGACAATCTGATCACAAAAGCAGTTTTGTTGTAAAGTTAACCTCACCTTCAAGTAAATTCGCCTTGCCCAAGTGTTGAGTTTATAAAAAAGAGAGATAGAGGTAAGTAAATGACTTTTAAAAGGCTCGTTAATTTACAATCTGATGGTTAAAGCCCAGCTAGTCTTGACAGATTTTTGTTTATATTTTTCGCTTTCGTTTAAATTTGTTTGACATTTCAAAAACAAATTATCAACAATGCAAAAACTTGCTTAAATCAACAGAAATTTTTGTGGTTTTTATAATGTTGAATTGATGTCGTAAACTTTTCATTCTTCATTCCCAAGGCATATTGATTTGATACAAGGGAACCGCAACGCAAAATAGCAAGGATGTTGTTTTGTATTCACAAACGTCAAAAGTGTCAAATGTCTTCGAGGTTTTAACTTAAGCGACCCATCCATTATACAATATTAATGTATATGTTATTCGCCATATGTTTTCAATTGTGCCCTATATTATGCAATAAGTGGCACAATGGTTTCAATTAAAGTATGCGCAACTTTCAGTAAAAAGCTAAACATAACCTATAAGCAAATTAACATTGTACAATGTTGCCAACACATTTTGAAGTACATATGTATATTGCACTTCTTTTCGTTGTCTACTATCAATAAAAAATGTCACCATTCCTGAAAAAAAAAAATTTTATTTTTTAAAATACTTTTTTCTACAAAAAAAGAAAAAACCAAAAGAAAACAACAAAATGTATTTGGAATTAATTTTGTTTAATAATATAAAAAACAATTAAGCAAAAAAAGATTTGCAAAAAGGAAAAACTTGACAAATGGTAACGCTGCTTTCAAAAGAAATGCCATTTTGTCAGTGATGCCACAATAATAATAGAATTTATTGCCACTAAAATAATCGGAAGATGTACAATGGAATACAATGAGAGAGGAACAGCTTGTAAATATGTTGATTTTTAGCTCAACTTATGTATTTCTTATGGGAAAATTTCAACATCCACGCAAATGGTAGATGTTAGATGTTGACAAGTGTAAAAAGGCCATTACTTTGTTGTTGCATGTTCACACGTACATAATTTGGAGAGACAAGTTTATTATTTTGTTTTGAAAGAGTTTTAATTCTAGTCAATGTTCTATGACTTGCTGTATTTGTATAAATTGTTTATAATGACAAACATTTTCGTTTGTTCGGTTAAAAATAATTTTCTATCTTTTGAAGAAAGCTATGTATGTAGTATTAATAAATTGCGCACTTTTCTATAAAAAATCGTATACAAAAATTTTTATGTATAGAACAAAATATATAAACCAAAAATCTATAATAATACATATAAAATGTCTTTAATACAAATTCGAGCATAAATCTGATTTTTAGCTTTTACATTGTACATACTATTAAATATAATTATTATATACATACATATAATCAATACCGTAACAGCAAACAAAACGAAATAAATTTATAAAGAAATTTTCTTGTTTAATAAATTTTAGTTTAAAATAAAATCAATAATTTCTATGGGTTTTTTGAAAACACACAAAAAAAAAGTAAAAAATAATATTTTAAAATTAAAATAAAATATTGAAAATAATATTCTAATACAGTAATTGTAATATATAAGAAAAACAAGTACATTATATACATACATACTATAAACAAAAAAAAAATAAAAAAATTAACAAAAAATATTGAACAAGAATAAATTTCAGTGAATTATTTAAAATAACAAAGTGAAAAATGTGTTTTATTAAAAAATTAACGAGTAAAAGTGCTATACTCGGCTATGCCGAATCTTTTATTCCCTTCGCCATAGTGCGATTATAACAGAAAGTAATATAAATACCGTTTTTAAATATAAGTAAATCTATTTTGTGCCACGGCCACTCCGGCACTCCCACGCCCACTCCCGCCTTTTATGGACCTATACGCCCGAATTTCAATAGCAAGCTTTAAGGGAGCATATAAGACACAAATATATACCAACGAAGTCCCCATCATTTCTGAGGTGTTCGGAAATCGCATTTCAACATTCGCCGCTCATAAGGACCCAGAATATATATACTCTATAGGATTAGATCAATATTGAAGAAATTACAAACGGAATGACAAACTTATATACACCCTTTTATTTTTGGTAAAGGGTATACAAAATCGACTAGGTAGGAGAATGATACATACCGGTTTAGGGAAACCTGTGCCCATGTTCTGTAACTCTCGCTTAGAGAAATTTTTCGATTGTAATGCGAGAAATGAAACAAAAATGCCATTAATTGAAACAAACAACTGTTTTTCTCACTTACCGGCGTCTGTAGCATTTGTAGCGAGTAATAGCTGTCACGTAAGGAAATGACTCGCCCATTTACAGAAAAAATGTGTCTGTAAAATTTTGGTGAGACAGTTCCCCCTTTGAACTGTCAAATAAACTTACGCATAAAAACGGGGTGAGAAAAAAATTACCACCACAAGATATATTAAATATGCAAAATGAAATGAATAATAACATGGAAAAGATAAATATTTTGTTTTTGACTGATTTGTTTATTGCTTAATTATTTTGCTTTAAACATTTTTGAAAAATATACGAATGTTTTCAAAGCTATTTTTTAAACAACAAAAATTTAAGTCGCACTCTACATTATTTGCTATAGCCGACGGTTGTATTTTCGCCGCCGTCATTGAAAATTTTTAAATTTTAGTAAATTTTGGTCGCCGTCAATTATAAGTGTGACTGGCGTTCTCAACGTCTGCAATTTCACATCGGCTTCGAGAGGAATATAATGACATTTATAACGTAACGACGTAATCTCTTTTGATAGTTTTCGACATGAGTTACATACACACTTTTTTCTCACTTTTCGAGAAACGATGGAATATTTTGTTTCACATCTTTTCGATGCGAGAAGTTCTCACCAAAATTACAAAACATAGGTACTGGTCTACTTATACTTCTGTAACAATTTGTATGAAATTGTAAATTACATTTATAATTGCCTTTTTAAGTTATGAATAAAAATTTTAACAATAGCCCTATTCACAATCTTGTGCAATTGAGATTTAAAATTAATGCAATTGTAAAAATTTTCTATAAATTTTCTATTCTTGGTTCTTCTTGCAAAACACGAAATTCACAGCTGATGGATAACTGGTTCACAGAGTTTCAGCTGTCGGCTTACAATTTTGTGTTGCATACGTCGAGTAAATCTTAACTATTGGTTTTAAGTGTTACATATTATGCGCCCCATACACGGTTCAATTCAGTTGTCAACTGAGTCTTTCAACTGAATTGATACTTGGCCACACACTTCTTCAACTGAATTGAAAGATTTTAATTAAACTGTCAAATTTAGATTTTTTTTACAATTTTACAAAAAAATTACAAAATTAAAAAAATGGATGAAAAAGGAAAAATAATTGCATTAATGGTTATTGCAGAATGCATTAAAAATATTTCACTTTTTCTTTGCAAAAAAAATTACAAACATAAAATTTGACAGCTGATCAAGAGACTTGAGCACACACAGTACAATCGAATTGAAAGACTTATTAGTCAACTTGAAAAAATCAAAATCTTTTGATTTTTCTTCAACCAACTCGACAACCGTCAAACTAATCTACTGACAAGGCCATACACGCTTTGATTTGGACAACAACCGACTCAGTTGACAATTGAATTGAATCGTGTATGGTCTGCTTTAACAAACGAGTAGCAAGTGCATTGCTGTTTATTTTGTTAGTGTAGAATTAAAATATACTATACCATTTTGCAAAATGATTGACTTCTCTTTTAAATAATAAAATTTCTAATTACATATCTGCAGCCCTGACCGGAACTACCAAAAATTTTGTTATTGTTAATATATGTTCTTAATGTTATACTTACATATGAGGTACATACATCGACTGAGAATCACTTTCTGAGTCGATTTACCAATGTCCCTCCTTCCAGCTGTCCATGTAGCCGTTTGAGCAAAGTACAGGTTGCAATTTTGAAGGTAATTTGACAAAATTTTGTATATAAGTTTTAATTTATAAGGATGAAGCCCACTGAAAATAGTAAGAATCGGTCCATAATTTCACATAGCCTCCATACACACTTCTTTCCGGAATAAACCATCTTATTCGGATGTGTTCTAGAATCCGAATTCACTCATAAGTGAATTATTTAAGCAATTTTGGTGTTCTGCAATGTTTTTGTTCGTTTTTGATTAGAGTAGTAAGGGGTTGGTGAGAGTAAAACGAATCGACTATTATTTATACATATATGTATGTGATAACATTTTTAACAAAACCAAAATATTGGTTTTTAGTTTAAAATGTTCTTATTTAATTTAATCAAAAAATATATACATATCGCACTGGCTCAACAATACTGTATTAACTCAAAATTTTTTTATTTTATCTTTTTGGCAAAAAACAATACATAACACTTATGTCTACCTATGGTTAAAAATTCCCATAGTTCTGACTATTCTTTCTTAATAAAATTACATGTTGTGACCTTTTTGCTGGTGGAATGGTTTATTTCTGTGAATCAAGATAACAAAATTATTTTGAGTTATTTGAAGTGATTGGCCTTAACAAATGATTGTTTTTTGCTATAAAGAGTAGTATTTTGAGTTATGTTGTTATTCTAATAATAAAAGTTTATTTAAGTCAGTTAGTATTTTGAGTTGCAACTGTTTAATTGATTCAGGCTAAGTAAATTTTTTGTTTTAATTCGAAATATGATTGCTTTCATGAAATAATGCTTAACTTTTTCTTTGAGTTCTTACTGTTTTCGTGAAATAATTGTGTTTTTTGTTGAGTTATTACTGTTTTGATGAAATAGTTTTGATGAGACTTTTTAATATTATCACTTTATTTTTTTGCATTGCAGCAATATAGCATTGCATTTTTGATCAGCTAGAAATTTTATTATTAAGTTTATTAAACATAATAGTGAATACTTGAAATCAAAAGGTGTAATAAGTTCAATTAACAAAATGAGTTATCCAAATGAAGAGCACTATTCATTATTAAGCAAATCAAGCTCTCCAGATCCGCAGCTCTCCAGCAGGGCTGTCAAATGTGGCGATTTCTCGCCAAACGTGGCGATTTTCAAACTTGTTTGGCGACCTAGATTTCGATTTGGCGACATGGCGATTTTTTGGCGATTTATAAAATAGTTGGCGATTTTGTTGGCTATATTTGATGAGCCATGAATTTGTTTTGAAATTTGTTAAACTCTCCATACGAAGAAATAATTTTTTTTTTATTCCAGTATTTCAATGTATGAAATTTGATGCATTCATAGGTATGACCAGTATTTAAAACTAAATTATGTTGAAATGGCTGATGAGGATAATGAAAATCTTCGAGAATTTTTTTTTCACATTTAAATGTGCTCTTGAAAGAAGTAATAAGTAGAATTCTTTAAAAAATTAATATAATTAAAGTTTATGAACATTTTTTCCATTATAAAATGTGACATATTATCACAGATAAAATTCGTTTTTGTTAAAGATTTTTATGAATCCTAACGTACCTTTGGATGTTAATGAAATACAATCTAATTTAAATCAGTTTAGGCTAGCAATATATAGCTACAAGGATATGGCAGGTACGCATTGGCTGTTCTTTATATGTTGGTTATTACAACTTGTAGTAATGCCTGTGTTGAAATATTGAATTCCACTAAAACTCGCCTTCGAAATAGAATGCGATATGAAGTTATCGACACGTTTTAACGAGTTAAAAGTTATATGAATGTAAATAGTACATGTTGCATTTATTTTGTACCTTCACAATGTATTCCAAAAAAGAAGACAAAAGGAGAGTCTTCTCGGCGAAGTACGATATATAGCGTTTTAGATATATAATAGTACTGCAACTACATACAAATGTATTGTATATCCAATATTTGTTTAATACTTACCGCAAAACTTCTTGTTTTGTTGCTCTAAGTAGACTACTATAAAATATTTTAAACATTGCACATTTTTTGTGTCCACTTATAATTTTTACTTTGTTCTAAATAAAAATTAAGCAAAATATATCATGGCGACTTTTTTTAATTTTTGGCGTATTTTAGCGATACGGAACAAATTTTTTTTTTGGATTTACAAAAAAATATTTTTATTTATTCTTAAAATACGTATGTTATTGTCAAAAACTAAAAATTAAATGCTTTGGCGATTTTGGCGATTTTTGGCATTGGATTTGGCGAAAAAGTTCAAAATCAATCTGACAACCCTGCTCTCCAGCAGATATTACGCTGCATTATTACGCAATGAAAGCTCTCCAGATCCGCAGCTCCCAAGCTGCTCCCCATATCCGCAGCTCCCAGAAGCTCTCCAGATCCGTTCAGTAACAATTCGGACAATGATTTTGATCCACGTACAGTGAATGATAGCAGTTCTTCGGAGTTAAAAAATATAGGTAGTGAAAGCTGTCATTCTTCTGGCAGCAGCTCTTCAGATCCGTTCAGTAACAATTCGGAGAATGATTTTGATCCACGTACAGTGAATGATAGCAGTTCTTCGGAGTTACATTTAAATGAGAAAGTGGTAAGAAAAAGGAAATGCGAAAAAAGAGAACATGATAATAAACGACAAAAGCGGCAAAAAAAATTACGAAACTCAGGGTATTCGTATAAATCGATTTATAATTCGTCAAAGACAATAAAAGAGAAGCGTTTACGAGAAGCTTGTGGAGAAAAGTGTCGCCTTCAATGTAGTAAGAAAATAACACAATCATCGCGCTATGAAATATTTCATAAATATTGGGATATGAGTACCTTGCAGAGACAAAGAGAATTTATTGCCAACAATATGAAACTAATTAAGCCAAAGTACAGATACTCCTGCACTCAAGATTTACGCAGATTGAACAATGCATTTTTCTTCGAAATTAACTCAGAACAAGTAAGAGTGTGTAAGTTCTTTTTTAAAGCAACACTTGGCATAAACGATACAGTCATAGCAACGGTTATTAAAAAAAAGGACAAATATGGTTTTGTAGAACCCTGAAGTTAAAAAAAGCATAAGACAATTTATTAACAATATTCCAAGGGTCGACAGTCACTACTTACGTGCTCAAACAACGCGTGAATACATTGAGAGTGGCAAAAGCCTAACAGACCTATACAGTGATTACAAAGAGCTTCGAGAATCCGAAAATTTGCGAGCTGGTAATAAAAGTATGTTCTACAGAATTTTCAAGAACGAATTTAATCTTTCACTTTTTAAACCAAAAAAGGATCTTTGCGAATCATTCTTGAATTCAGATGAGAATGAAAAGAAAGACTTAAACGAGGTTTACAACATACACCAAGAAGAAAAGAACTTATGCAGAAAGGAAAAGATTTTGATAAAAAAAATTCCACAGCAGCTGTTTACGACCTGCAAGCAGTTCTCCCACTTCCAAAAGGGATGGCATCAAGCTTTTATTATACAAGCAAAATAAATTGCTATAATTTCACTGTCAGTGACCTCAAAGCAAAACATGTCGAATGCTTTTTCTGGACGGAAGTAGAAGGAAAACGTGGAGCAAATGAAATAGGAAGTTGCGTACTTCAATATATAAAAAATTTGGTGTCAAAATTAAATAACGTTCAGGACTTGGATTTAATTTTTTATTCTGACAATTGTTGTGGGCAGCAAAAAAACAAGTACTTACTCACCATGTATTTTTATGCACTACAAAAGTATAACTTAAGAAGTATAACACATAAATACCTAATCCAAGGCCATACTCAAAACGAAGGTGATAATGTACAAAGCGTAATTGAGAAACAGGTAAAACGGCATCTAGTAAGCAGACCAATATATACACCAGGTGAATATACGGCTCTAATAGCAACAGCAAAAAACACTAGAATCCCATATAAAGTTCACGAATTGTCTCATGAAGATTTTTATGATCTAAAGGCCATACAGGAACTGTGGGGTAAAAACTTTGTTGTAAATGAGGAGCGCCAAAAAATAAATTGGCATAGTATTAAAACTCTCCGTGTAGAAAAGGACAACATAGATTCATTTTTTTACAAAACTTCATACAAGGACAAAGGCTATTTAAGAATTTTTGTACATAAAGATAATTTGAAGTCTACAGATTATTGGAAAAACCTGGAGTAAGTTGTAAACCCATTTTCAAATTCAAATACCAAACTTACATGTTTGTAATTATTTCAGGTTATCTTGTGTTTATTTGGGAAACCTGCCACTGTCGGAAAATAAAAAAAAGGATATTATGGACCTAGTCAAGGAAAACATAGTCCCTAAAAAGTATTACGAATCATACTACAAAAATATAATAGGGAATTAATTTAATAAAATATATATTTTAAACTTTTTAGCAGTTGTTAGCATTTATTTAGCTTTAAAAAACTTTGTTTACTTTAGTCTTTTCTCATTTCATGTTTAACACTTTTATTAAAAAATGTATTAAATACAGCAATAAATTTCATGTAAACAAACACAACTCAAAATATTTACTTCCTATTAACAAAAATAATTCAAGAAAATGATAATAACTAAAAAAAATCGCGTTTCTATCTCCAAACAATAAACAAATAAAAAGGTTATGTGGTGCAATACATTAATTGATGGGGTTTCTAAATATTGCCTAACTTTTGTTAATGGAAAATTCCTAAAGCATTAAGAAAACAGTTTTTTGTCTCTCCTGAACACTTTGAAGTTTTTGAGTTAATACAGTATTGTTGAACGGGTTCGATGTGTATGTACATATAGTGGCTCAATAAAGTCTAGGCACAACTAGACTTTCTAAAGAGATATGTCAAAATGTTTAAATCTGCTTAGCTTAAAAAAAATGTGCTTGATTTCTTTTTATGGATTGATCGTTGTTCTGTCACTTCAACGCAAAAAAAATATTTCATATTGTATCATTTTAGAGATACAACGGTTTGATAACTTAAAAAACAAGGAAATCCACATAATAAAAGTTTAGGCACATACTGTCGGTATGACATTGTTTGCCTTTTAAACGGTAATTTTTCCCTTTGTTATGTGTTAATTCGTTTTTCTGTTTAAGTTAATTGCACAGTAGCGGAGTTTAAAATAAAGCGTGATCCATTTCGAGGTTCCCTACTTTTTTAAAGAGAAAAAAACACAGAAAATTCAAATTTAATGGGGAATGTTTATTATCATTTGAAAGAACATTCTTTGGCATTTATTTTTTGAAGATTATGTCTATCAAATGTTGGCCGTTGATGGTCCATCCGTTGAGTCCAATTTTCGATGACTCGTTCGAGCATTTCGACTGGTAATACATAGACTTTACATATCCTCACAGGAAAAGACTTTACATATCCCCACAGGAAAAAGTCTAACGGTGTGATATCACACGATCTTGGCGGCCAATCGACCGGCCCAAAACGTGAAATTATGTGCTCACCGAAGTGTTCTCTCAATAAATCCATTGATTGATGCGATGTGTGGGAAGTGGCGCCGTCTTGGTGAAACCAAATGTCGCCGCGATCACGATCTTCAATTTCAGGCATCAAATAGTCGGTTATCATGGCACGATAACGGTCACCATTGACGGTTACGTTCGCACCGGCATCATTCGCCGGTGGAACCGTAAAAACACCAAACCGTTGTTTTTACTGGATGAAGTGACAGTTTTTGAATCTCTTCAGGTTGCTCTTAACATGCCCATTAAGCCAGAAATGGGCCTCATCGCTGAACAAAATTTGCCTCGAAAACGTTGGATCTTCTTGGAACTTTTCAAGAGCCCATAGAGCGAAGCGATGTCGCTTGGGAAGGTCGAGAGACTTCAGTTGTTGCACAAACTGTATTTTGTACGCTTCCAATTTAAGATCTCTATGTAATATGCGCCAAGTCGTTCCATACGTCAGTGAGAGTTGCTGCGAACGGCGCCGAATCGACTCTCCACGGTCTTCGTGTACACTCTCAGCTACGGCCGCTATATTTTCTTCACAGCGTGCTGGATGTGGTCTATTCGGTCGAATGTTATCCAATAATGAATGCTGGGTCTCAAAATGGGGGGATGGTGTTGCGAATAGTACGCTCAGTAGGCCGATTATGTTGGCCATAAGTTGAGCGAAGTGCACGAAATACATTCCTCACAGAACGTGAATTTTCGTAATAAAGTTGAACGATGTGTAAATGTTGTTCCGGCGTAAGTCTACACAAAAATAACATGACAGCATGACACGACTCACACGTGATCTGTACAAAAAAGGCTATTGAATAAAGCATCTCTACTTGAATCACCCATTATTAGCACAACAGATGATAAAAAAACAATTTGACGCATAAAACGCATTTAAGGTAACTTGTATTTAGAAACGCATGAAATGCACAAAAAGTATCATACGCGTAAACGCATGGTGTGGACCTTAAGCTATATTCCTGAAGACCTCAGACTTTACATATCACCAGAGAAAATAGTCCAAAGGTGTAATAACACACGATCTATGTGGCCATTTACCGTAGCAAACGTGAAATTAATGATTTCTCAACAAGGTCATTGTTTAATGCGCTGTATGGCTCATATCGTCGTCTTGTTGAAACCAGAGTTCACCGAGACTATGCGTTTGAATGTAAGAAAGCACATAGCCCGTTAACGGAACATTCTGATTTTCCTCATTTTTGAAGAAAAAGCCAATAAACCACACCTTACCGTTGTGTTTAATGGATGTAATTTTAGTATTTGGTTTTCGTCGAGTTGCTCATCAACCCAAATATGGTAATTTTATTTTTTAACATATCCATCGAGCCAGGACTATGCTTCATCACTGGACAAAATTTCACGATAAAACACCGGTTTTTGATTGAGTTTTTTCGTAAAACAGCTGAACAATTTGGAGACGCTGTTGAGGTGTGAGCCTTTCTGTTCTGGTTTGCCAAACGATACTGAACTGAACTGATGACAAAGCAGTTTGATATGCGTCAGGCGTGATCTGTAAAAAAAGCATATTGATCAATTGATTATCAAACCTCTCGATGAATCACCATATACATATTTTATCATAGACTCGTTCATAGGTATACTTGAATTTGTTTTCGACATTTATTTCTATATCGCACTTGATGACAAAAAAGGTATTTACCCAAAATTTCTATTTTCTCACTTTTTGAGAAAAAAAATGGACACTTAATATTCATATCTACCTGCTGTAAAAATATCGTGCTGTTTGGTCTGCTTTTTGGTAATAAGACGTTTGGTGTAAAAATTATTTTTCATATGCCTTCAATGTTTAATTAAAATAGTTTTGCTTCTAATAAAAATTTTTATATTTCGAGTTAATATCCTCTTTATGATCAATATGCGATATGCTTCTTTTGTTTTGAAATTTTAAAGTAACTGTTATACCTATCCCGTCTCTGATAAAAATTACAGGAATCAAAGAGGATAATCAAATAGCAGTTAAATGTCAAACTTCTACCACAACATTATATTATCCCTTCGACCCTATAAGGACCATAGGGTCTAGGAACAAAAAAAAAATTGGCACAAACATTTAAAGTATTTTGCCTTTTTTTGTAGCCCCCAAATTCTAATTTGACTTATTTCTCTTAGGCAGGTACTCTTTTCGACATTTTTTATAAAAGTTTAAAGTTTAGGAAATCCCTAGAAACGTTTAAACGGACGTTACAATCATGAATTGTGTTATGTTTGTAGGTTTGTATGGGTTCGTTTAATTAATAAACAAAAACATACAACTAAAAATTTATACATATAAACAAAATGATACACAAAAAAAAAAAAATTAAATGCTGTGTAAATCCCCTTCCATTTAAGAAAAAGGCACTGCAAAATTTTTTTGCTGGAGATAAGCAAATGAACCTAAAGATCATTGAAGAATGCAAATGTAGAATATATATATAAAGAAATGAGTCAAAAGAATTCAACAGTCATATTAAAACTAAACAGAAAGTGAAGACCACAAGCTTAATTTGATATTTCATAAAATAATAAAATGGCAAATTTGTTAAAAATGTTTGCTTTAATAGCTATAAGTAAGTGTTTTTTTATTTTATAAAAACTTAAATAATTTGATTAATATTTTTTTAAATAAAAATTTAAATCCTAATTTTCAGTCTTACCTGCCTGTTTATGTATTACTATAAAGCCCCGTAGTAGTTGGGGAGCTGCACCAGCTCGTTCTCCTTCCCGCATACGTGGTGCTGTAGATTATGTCATAATTCACCATTCAGATAATCCTAATGGATGTTCCACTGAAACTGCTTGCCAAAGACTTATAAAGAATATACAAACAGATCACAAAGGACGTCGCAATTTTAGCGATATTGGCTATAATTTCATTATTGCTGGCGATGGCAATGTTTATGAGGGTCGTGGCTGGGGCTTGCAGGGATCTCATGCCCCCAACTATAACCGCAATAGCATTGGCATTGTTTTCTTGGGCAATTTCGAAAGTGAGTTTGGTTTGATTTATTTTTAAATTGGAATTCATTTAATAAATTAACTTTTTCTTTACAGACTCTAAGCCCTCATCTCAAATGTTACAAAATGCTAAAGATTTAATAGCCCAAGCTGTTACTAATGGCTATTTGAAGGACAATTATACTTTGTTAGGCCATCGTCAAACTAAAGCCACTTCCTGCCCCGGTACTCAGTTGTATAATGAAATCAAAACTTGGCAACACTGGCGTAATATTTAATTAGCATTCAACTAATTTATTTAAAACACTACTAAAGTTTAAATTATAAATAAACAGTCTTTCTCAATAAGTTACACAAGTTTTAAAAAAACTTTTATTAAAACAAATACCAATAAAATTAAATAAAGAAAACTATATTTTTGTTATTTATAAAAATATTTTTCTTCCACTAAAACGTGTAAACAAAACCACAAAATAAAACCCAAACTGGAAAAAGAGAAAATAGTTTTAATTATGTGTATGCATGGCGAATTGAGCTAGTAAATTCGCCTTGGTAGGTACGTAACGATCAGAGTGTCCTGGTTAGGGGGTTTTCCCCCAGATTTAGGGGTTTTTATTTCATTTAGGGGCAAATTTAGGGGGTACAAATTCTTAGGGGGCATAAATTTAATTTTACGGTGTTTTTAGGGGGTTTTACTATTTATTTGTCTGTACAAAACAATAACTATGTAGTACTTTATTTTACAGCTTGTTTTTGGTTGAGCAAAAATCGCTAGATTCACGTTATATTCGTCTGAAAATCGCTTGGTTTTACGGGAAAAATAGCTAAATTACCGTTTTTGAATAAAATAAAGCTACTAAGCAGATAATAGGAAAACAAACATAACAAAATTAAGTCTTTATATATATGCATATATATATTGCTGTAATATGAATTGAATTACTACTATTCGCCAACTTCCTTTTTGAAGCCTCATTAATCTTGGAAAACAATTTTTCAAGCATCACTAATTTACTCTACTATTTATTTTGTGGAGTTAGGCATTTTAGCTTCGGATACATCCATATGTTACAGTCTTTTATTGAACTCTTTTTAATTTGGTTTTTAGACATACTATTAAAAAATATTCAAGAAACTTATATATGTATATTTGGGGTAATTTCAGTAAAATTTAAAAAAAATTTAGATTTTTGCTCTATTTAGGTAAAGATGTTAGTACGTAATTTTGAACTTAGTCAAGTTAAATTAATTGAAATTAAATTATTTTCTAAATTTTTTACATTAAGGGGGATTTTTTTCAAAATGCGTTAAATTTGGGGGGTTTTGAAATTTTTTTGGGGGGAAGAAAAAAAATTACATGGCCACACTGGTAACTATACCTTTTTTGCCGATATGATACTGATACTCAAAACAAAATATTGGCAATACCGATTCGCATATTGCATTTGAATTCAAGTTAAAATTAACAAGGAATTGAATTCTTTTTCTTAACAAAAGGTGTACAACTTTTTTTGTTATTCATCCCAGACGTCATAAATGATACCAAGAATGATATAAAAAGAGATTACGCCATGCGCATGTTTTCCCGTTAGATGACGTAGCTTAACCCAAGCTAGAGTTACCTATTCGTGTATGTTTCGTGACGTCATTTAACCCACCTTCGCAGAAAATTCAATTTTTAATTCGTAAACTCAAAAGAAAAGAACAATGTTGGTGTTAAATTGCTTCTGGTTATCTTAAGCCATTTGGAATTGAAATCCAGCAAAATCGGTTTAGTAGAATAAGAGCTATGGACCCAAATGTGGAACAACCACCTTAAAAATTTATGATTTTTTTACAAACCTCAACATAAATGATAGTATAAAGAACAGATAAAGGCCTCATATAAAGCCTACTTTTGGAAAAAGCCTTAGTACGCCAAACGCCTAAAATAGTAACGAATAATAGTTTTGTAGCTGAATTTGGTTTTTCATAAGGCTTTTAATCACAGTAGAAATTATCGTGAAGATCGGTCCATAATTAATCACATTCCCCATATAATTCCCACTCTAGGAAATTGTTTTAATACGCCTAAAGCCGTAGCAGATATAGATATTATGGTAAAATCTGGTCCAATTTATGCTTCTTATGGTCAGAAATAATACCATGCAATTTTGTAATAATCGATCCATTATTTACCTTAGGTCCTATATTAAACAGCGTTCTGAAAACCTCTTTAAAACTACAAAACGCTATAACAAATTTCACTTCTATATCGAAATTTGTTCTAATTTAGGTTTTTTAATAACATAAATATATCACTCTACAAAGTTTTTAGATGATTGGTCTTTAATTTACCATGGGTCCAAAAAGTTGCCCTCTCGTTGTTGTTCGACTAAAACTGTTGCGAATCATGATATTGAACTCAAATTTTTTCAAATTATGAACTTATATTTG
The DNA here is from genome assembly GCA_943735925.1 of Pollenia amentaria. NCBI lineage: Eukaryota > Metazoa > Arthropoda > Insecta > Diptera > Polleniidae > Pollenia > Pollenia amentaria. The sequence goes on along the minus strand of OX031009.1, from coordinate 199,258,019 downwards.
TTTTTCAAGGAAACGTTAGGAACTTACCTGTTAAATTTTAAAACCTATAGAACCTAATAAATATTTTAAGATTCGATGACTGATTTTTAAAGTTAATTTGGATTATTTAGTAGCGTTCTTCAATAATAAATCTATTCATGATGATTTGCCAAAGCATACTGATTATAAATGTCGAAAAGTGAGACCAGTATGACAGGCCTTAAAAAACCTTTATAAGGGAACGGAAATGAATATCCTACCCTAGATATATTCAACCATGTTTAATTTTGTGTTTTATTACTTTATTTTAAGTCTTTAATGGTATTTTTGCTAATCTATTTAAAATTGGAATTAAAATCTAAATAGTATCACTAATTTGGAAACGTTTGCTTATGAAATAAAACGTTTATTTTTATCAGGTGTAATTTCATGTAAATCGGGTAATTCTGCTTCATCTTAAGTGTAATTTTGAATTTTGCTGGTGATCACACTGAAATTAAAGGATTAACATTAAAAGTTTATTCAATTAAATAAAAGATTTCTGCATATACAAATAAAATGTTTTTATTCGAGAAACGGGTGGTTTAGATTAAGCAGGCTTTTCTTGCTATTTTGTAAAATGTATAGCAACGAAAACTTAAATTAAGTAATCAAAGATTAAAATGAATTTTTTTACTGAATTTTTGTTCGTACTTAACCCAAGCCACACATATATATATTGTTGGACTGGATGAGAATCGTGCTAAATTTTCTTGGTTCAAGCCATATTTTCTTGTGATTTAGTAAATAATTCTTTCCGTGTAGTCCCCATGATTCTGGGCTCTTCGGAAAGCCCATTTCAGCATATACACGGATAGTGGGGCATAGTTAAATCAAATTCGCTGCTTATAAGGACCCAGAATATACATACAGTTGAACCTCGATTATTCGGCTCACACGTGACCGGACCATGCGCGTATAATCGAAAAACACGGTTAATCGATATACATAGTACGAAAAAACAAAAAATTTATTTTTTTTAACTTGAAATGTTAGGCTTTATTTAACAAAAGTATTTTACATAGCGTTTACATTTGACAGTACTGGCAAGACAGTAAGAAAATACATATGTATTAGTTGCCAAAAACACTACTTGCTGTCTTCGTGACGTAGGCGTCCAGACAGTAGCTAAGACAGTTCACTTTAAAAAAAATGTCTAACGTGGATCTCGCAGTGCAAGTTTTAGCTAAACGTGTTTTATATGAATTTAACAAATTAAAAATAGCATTTAACAACTATTTTTTGTGAACATACCCAGCAAAAACTTTACTTACCTGGTAAGTTAGCAAGTAATGTTGGAGAAATATAAACACTCCTTAGTTTTCGGCTGAATAGTTAACTACTTATTTTTGTTCGAGTTGTCCACAGAATTCAGTAGTTACAATACTCTTACTAGAAGTCACAAGATATCTAGTTATTATTTAACTACTAGTAAGTCGAATTATAAGTACTTACAATATACTTAATAGAAGCCAAATAATAACCAGTTTTTTATTTAATTGGCTCTAGTTAATAGATCTTATAAGTAGTTATGGAGCTAGTTACCAGTAAGTAAATATTCAGTACTGAAAACAAGACAACTAATAAGTAGTTATTTAACTAATAACACTGTGCTACACTCGAAAAGCACTTCTGAAATGACCTAGTGTGTGTTAAAGGTGTTGGTGAGCATGTTACGAATCCGGGCTTAAAAGTTTCAATATACCTCCAAATTCCCGAGTTATGGACAAGAGTAATTTTTTTGAGGCTGCTACTTTTAAGCATTTATAACTTTTTTATTTATTAGCCGATTTTTAAAATTCAAACGGTTTTGGAAAGAAAAATAATTGTTATCTTTAAATATATATACTTCTCGTACAATATTAGAACAAATATGAATAGATTTTTTTAATTATATGGAAAAATTTTCATTTTTTTTAAACTTTTAAAATTTCTACGAGACTTTTTTCCGAATTTAGTTTAAAGACAACAAATATATTAAAGACAATATTTTTCTGAGTAAAATGAGATGTCATTTGTTGAAATCGGTTGAGAAATGAGGGAGTTAAAGTACTTTTTGCTAACAAAAGAGTGGAAACCTGTTTCGATTAGATTAGCATGATTTAATAAAATAACTTTAATCTAATAAAACTTAACGAATTTTATATTTGAATCACGAATTTATACATGAATTTTTTTTAAAAATTTTAACTTAATCACTTACGTTTAAAATACAAATCATCAGTTTCTCGCTTTAGTGACCAGCAGTAATTAGCTAGCATCCTGATTTGACTTTTTCCTTCAAATCTCTTTTCAATTGTTAATAACTCTTGATGGAAACGTTCGCCTTTTTCGTCACTAAATTGGCCTAGATTTTCTGGAAAAAAATGTAAATGGGATTGCAGAAAATGTATTTTTATAGACATTCTGCACCCCATTTCTTCGTAAGCCTCCAGAAGCTCACTAACAACATGAACGTAGGCAGCGCTTCTCTTATTACCTAACAAATTTTCCGACAATGACATGAAACTAATCCATGCTCTCTTTTCAACTGCATTTAACAATTTCGTAAAATTTTCAACAAGAAACATTTTTCGGATTTGTGGTCCAACCAAAATGCCTAGAGATAAAAATATAAAAAAAATACTACACTCATATAAAAAACAACAAAAATTGAGCCATTTACAAGTACAATTGACTTGATTCTCTTAAATTTCTTTGTCATTAGCAAAAATTCGAGTTCTTATTATTTTAGTTTTTTTGTACCTATATATTCAATTTACTTGTTTAAAATAAGCGATTTGTATTGTATTAACAAAAGAAAAAAAAAATAGTATTTTTTCAGGAATTTTAATTGTTTTTTTGTTATAATAGCTCCTCATAAAAAGTACTATAACTTCCTCATTTCTCAACCGATTTCAACAAATGACATCTCATTTTACTCAGAAAAATACTGTCTTTAATATATTTGTTATCAATAATTAGTATTGTGGTTATTTTATTGAACTGTTAATGGTTTTTAATCCAAATTTAGATATTTTTTAATTAGGCTTAAGTTCATTGAATTTAGTTTTCATTAAATTATTTTTATGAAGACAGGAATTTTACAACATGAAATTAATTAAAATTTTTTTTATCTTTAAACTAAATTCGGAAAAAAGTCTCGTAGAAATTTTAAAAGTTTAAAAAAAATGAAAAATTTTCCATATAATTGAAAAAATGTATTCATATTTGAGTTATATTGTAAGAAAAGCATATATATTTAAAAATAACAATTAGTTCTTTCCAAAACCGTTTGAATTTCAAAAATCGGTTAATAAATAAAAAAGTTATAAATGTTTAAAAGTAGCAGCCTCAAAAAAACTTCTTTGGTCCATAACTCGGGAATTTGGAGGTATATTGAAACTTTTAAAACCGGTTTTGTAATACACTCATCTAGACCTATAACATACACTAGGTCTCTTTGAAAGTGCTTGCAAAAAAGGAAATTTTGTAGCACCGTGTAATTAGTAAGCAAATATTCATAACTGAAAATAATAGTAGTGAAAAGTACTTACTGAGGTCATTACTAGCAAGTACTTATTGATGTTTTCAGAATAATGACAATTGTAACAACAACTACTTACCAGGTAACGTATGAAATAACTACGACCTATTACCAAAATTCAAAAAGTTTTTCCTGGGTAGATAACCCTTAAGTAAAACATACAAAACCAAAGCATAATTTATTAATTTTCTTTTAAATGTTAATTTTTTTTTACTTTTGCGAACAAAACTTCAAATTACTGTCAGCAAATGTCAAATCACTGTCCATTTTACTGTTTGCAAGACAGTAGACAAGGTAGTTGGAAAAGTGTACATGCATTAGTGAAAAAGTTTGCGTGTATTTCAACTGTCTTGCCAGTACTGGCAAATGTAAACACCGTGTTAAGTACGTTCTACATATGTATGTATATATGTATGTAATATAAACATGAGTGCATGCAGGACAAAAAATGGGAATCACCGAATTTGAATTATGCTAATGTATATTTGATTCGAAGATAAAATAAACTTATGCTTATTGCACGGATAATAATGGTAAATCACGGTTAATAGAGTTTAAAAGAAGAAGCACGGATAAAAAGGGTAAAATCAAGGATAATAGACGTTGTAAAATAAGCGAGCAGCATGCCGGTTAGTAGATATACCTATACCCTTTTCACCTGTGGTATAGGATATAAAAAACAAATATGAAAGATTACATAAAATAATTTGTTTGTATTTTTCTTATATGTCAGTGTTATGAAAAGTATTTAATCGAGTACCGATAAGTCAAAAGTATAGAAAATGTTCAATGCTACATTTATTTTCCATCCGCTGTTCCCTATAAATGTTACCAATTTTCACAAGTTTTCCGTTTACTTACTTTTTTGGGTAACAGCTTTTTTGAGAGTAATTTACTCAGAATTACTCATTTGCTGCATTTTACTGTATAAGTACTCAAACCAACCTATTAAATGACACTAGCCGCTACTTTCTCAATGTCGAAAAAGGAAAATTGTTTGACTAGAGACACGATACCGAACGCATCTTACCACAGTTAAAGTAACTAAACTTTATACGCTGATATGTCATAACTACATGAATCAAGAAAACAAGATTGCGCACTCATTACAGAATGCAAATGGGTGTTCGTTGTAAAAAATGAAAGAGATTTTTGGCGCATAATCTGAAAAATTATTGGTTAACAAAATTTTTTAATTTCGTCATTCTAAAATTGCAAAAGTTAAGTATTCGTATTCCAGTCCATGTTTCCGTTATCGTTCGTTTAAAATCGTTGGCCCAACGGGACAAAAAGCTCATTTCTGTATTTCTCGAATATGTTGATACGAACTAAATGTCTGCTTTGAATAACACACTTGTTTGCGTTTACTCAAGGCGCACAACACTTAAGCTACGGCCACACTTGTCAAATATTTGACGAAAAAACAGGACTAACAGGCAAGCTAAAATATAATTTCCCTTAATTCCAATATTTATTTTGTAATAATACCACATCTTATATAAAACAGTTTTTTGCTATGTCTAACAGCATAATTAGTTTTATTTTGTGATATTAAGACCAAGTTAAATCTCACTAACTATTAACAAAAGAAGTGGTTATGCTTTTTTGGTCATATATTTAATATGTGTGACCGTAGCGTTATTCAAATATGAAACATTCAAAAAGATACGGAGAGAGCAGACCATATACAAAAACAAGTAAGAGTGCTAATTCGGCTATACCGAATCTTATATGCCCTTCACAATGGTGCGATAAAAACAAAAAGTTATATAAACACCGTTCTTAAGAAATAAATATTAAGCTTTTCCGACACCAATTCGGATAAATCTATGTTAAATGTAATACGTCCTTTCGCTTATACCTTTAAAAGAAACCTGAAAATTAAAAGAAATCATAGCTGCTTATAATGTTTTGTGTTCAATATTCAACATTTTGTTTTGTTGTGAGCTACATATTCATCTCAACTTTCGCATGTGTCAAATCAATTTTAATTATTTTGACCTACGTTGTTCAGAATGCCAATGGCGCAAAACAATAGTAAAGTATAATTTTGTTAGTTTTGTATGTAAAATTTGGTCCATGTGCAAAATAGAGCAAGGCGAATTGACTAGAAGGTGGGGTCAAGTCAGAATATGGTTATTTTTTTCGGTGGTCGATTTGTCAAAGTTTGTATACGAACTAGTTTTTTTTATGTTACCGTGCGGCCACACGATCAACTTTTTGTTGATAGTCTTTTACATATACTGTTTGTCAAAATTTACATAAATTGAAAGCTATGACGTAGGCTGCACGCAATTTTTAAGCAATTTACTTTCAAGATGCCATCAAGAAAACAATTTATACTGACAAACGAAAAATTTGCTCATTAAACTTCTAATCAGCTGTTAAATTGATCGTAAAATTTCCAAACAAATGGATAGTTAAAATTGAGATCAATCTCGTGGTCAATTTAAAAAGTGTGAGTGAGAGTGAGAGCAAATTGAGAGGAATTGAAAGACAAAAATTGATCGTGTGGCCTCCAAGTTAACAAACATTTTTTTTACTAGCAATATTTTTGACAGATGGACCACAGAAACAGTGTTGTTGTAGAGTTGACCTCACCTTCTAGTGAATTCGCCTTGGTAATAGAGAGTACCAAGTTGGCGATTAGCTTTCCAACCGAAATTGTATTCGCTTCGCAATATAGTAGCCTCCCAGGTGTGATGAATTTCTACCGATTTTAAAATCCATCTCCGAAATAAAGTCTAATGTTTGCTTAAAATACAGTTCAACTAAAATATACACATAAGAAATTAAAAAGAAAATATACAGGAAAACAGAAAAAAATTTATTATTTGTTTTCAAAATCGTTTTTCATCACATATGTATGTACCTCATTAAATTTAATTTTGTATAATAATGAAATTACTCTACTTTAGTTTTGTTAATTTGTTACGAACCTTGTGTCGGCCTCTAGACCCCATCAATCCGACTACCTCACGCGGCATCATCTCTGGTAGCAGTTCTCAACCCTTGCGATGGCCAAGATTCGCCACAAAATAAAAAATGAACAAAAAAATCACAGAAAACTATTTCACAACGAACGAACCCATCACCCATAGGAAGACAGATGTAAATCTTCAATCGCCCATTCCCAACCTTGAACGCATTTCATCCACCCGAAGTTTATCGCGGACCCCACTACCCGTCCATCACATCCTCTCCATCAACAATCCCAAATAAAAGATTTACTCAATCATCATTTTTTCCATTTTTTACAACAAAATCAAATTTATTATAATATAACTAACACTAGACATTAATGATCTTTTATAACACTAAAAACGCCAAACATTAACTTACTTGACTACCTTAAAAACAATAAAACCTTACATATATAAAACAAACACTAATTACCAAATCTTTTTATTTCCGGCCTTAGCAAAATTCACTTCCGGTTTCTTTTCACTTATATCATAAAATAGGGCTAGATTTACTTCTGTTGGTAAGTATCTTTATGTTAACATTTCTTCGATAACACAAAAAATCCGACCAATATTTGTTTAACTACTAAATATTTAAAAAATTTAAATAATTATCACCAACTTTTATGTCCTTATTTTCCTCTTTCTGCTTTTTCTTTTTAATTTTTACAATTTTCACTCTATTTTTTAAATGTTCTGACACCTAATTATTAAGACTCGAAAATTACCAAAACTGGGTGTTTTTTTTACAACTTACACCTAACACACATACACAACACTTCAATAAAATAAATTAAAATATACACATTACCAATAAATCTAACAAAGGACCGAATAGATCGTCATTTAATAGGCTTTACTGAAAATTCCTGCCTGACCGATTTTTGTTCGCGAATTATCCTACCCTAAAAGAGCTCTCTGAGGGTCGTATACTACCAAATAGAGATACTTTTATATTTTCTCTTTCGCGTTCGTATATCCACCAAATCCAATACCTATGCGATCCCTTTCACAACAATAATAGACACTACACGTTTTATTTTCTTAATCTAAACTTATAAACTAATTATTAACTCTAATTAACCCGGCGTCGGGCACGTGATAAAAGAAACACCGACAATCATGTGGGTAAATATGACCCTAGTTTTTTTGACAATTAGTCAATTCACAAGGTATCCTAACATGTCATATTGTCAAAATGTCCTAATATTTCACAATGGTTTAAAAATATTGTTGTACGGCTCAGCCGCTCAGCGCTGGACTTTTCTGATTAATTACGACAGCACAATAAACACAGCAAGCAACGTTCTATTTATTTAAGACACTTTTTGTTAACAAACCAACAACAATATTTTTAAACCATTGTGAAATATTAGGACATTTTGACAATATGACATGTTAGGATACCTTGTGAATTGACTAATTGTATTTTGCATAATTTTCAAAATTTGATAAACGTATCTGTAAGCAATATATGTATACATGACTCGTTTAGCTATTTGATATATGCAAAAAAAAAACATATTTAAACTGTTTTAAATTTTTTAATTTATTAATTTAAAAAAAAAACAATAAAAGAACTTCAAAATACAAGGAACTTCAATCAGTCTAATGCCATAAACTTAAAATCTAAATAACAAAAAATAATTGCTAAATTCATCACATGGGTGTTAATTATATATTAAAAAGTGTAATTTTCTTTATCTTTCTGCAAGGAGTTTAAGCATCCGTTGCAATAAGGAGCTATATGTTCAGAGCAGGTTGGGTCATATTTACCTTTTCTTAGTTGACGGTCAACTATCTCTGCTGACGTTCAATCATCAACTGACACGAAATAATAAACAACATGCAAAAACGATACACTCCAGCTACTGAGAAATTTGGCAACGTCGCAAAACGTTGACAAAAGTTACACAGCAATTTAAGAGCATATGGGTCATAATGACCCAACCTGCATGACGCCGGGTTAAATACGTATAATTATCAAAACTAATAATTTTTTTTCTCTGAGAACACTTTCTAAAAAAAATTCTACTGGGTTTGTTATACTAGGTATGGTTCACTGATTGGATGGACTTTTGAAATAAGCTTTTGCCTCTTTTTTCCAACAACTTTTACAAAGCTGTATCCCAAGTATAAACAAACTCTCCTGCCCAATTAATTAATATTGCCAACCCAAATTTATTTTCAACACACCGGATGCCACTAGTTTTTGGTCACTAAGCTGTTTAAATGGAAATAAATATTCATTCTTTACCTTTTCTTATGCTGTAATCTCTTACTGCTATTTGTGACGTGATCCTGGTAACTGTATCCCCTCTAGGACAATATCACAGGTCTAGTTGCTTCCTTTTCAGTTTGTTTATACGCTTCTTCCGTTGGCAATATATTCTTCTGCAGAAGCTTCTGTTTAATAATACTTCCAACTTAATACACTTTTTTCACATACACTATATACATATATTTAATTAAAAAAAAACTTACTCTAATTGATATATTCTATCCGCCAATAAAATTATAAAATACTTGTCTTTAATTTACACAAAAATAAACACCAATTTGAACTCTTTTTATACCCTCCACCACCACTGTGGTGAATGAGGCTATACTAAGTTTGTCATTCCGTGAGAACAAACAAAGAACAAACTTGGTCTCAAATTGCTTGTAGTTGTCCTAAGCAGTTTGGGATTGAAATCCAGCAACATCAGTTCAGTAGGATCAGAACTATGAATCAAAATGTGGAACCCCCACCCTGAAAAAATTGATAATTTTGATACAAAACTAACATAAATGGTTTATTAATGCACAATGACATAAAATTTTGCTCGAATTTGGTTTTTTTTTCGTGACAATCGCTCCATAATTTACCGCCTAAAACCGCAATAAAAAACGCTATCATACTTAAATTTTGTACGTCACAGTTTTATAGGACCAGAAATCACACTGTAAAATTTTTTGAAGATCGGTCCATAATTTACACTAGGCCCCATATAAACCCTACTTCCGGAAAACAGTTTAGTACGCCTAAAACCGCAATAAATGACGCTATCATACTTAAATTTGCTACGTCACAGTTTTATAGGACCAGAAATCACACTGTAAAATTTTTTGAAGATCGGTCCATAATTTACACTAGGCCCCATATAAACCCTACTTCCGGAAAACAGTTTAGTACGCCTAAAACCGCAATAAATAACGCTAGCATACTTAAATTCGGTACGTCACAGTTTTATAGGACGAGAAATCACACTGCCAAATTTCGTGAAGGTTGGTCCATAATTTACCCTAGGCCACATATAAACCCTACTCTCGGAAAACAGTTTATTGCGCCTAAAACCAAATAAAGCTCACTTTGGTAAAATAATAAAATTCGCCTTAAACCATCACAGATATAGATATTGCGGTAAAATGTCTTACTTAAATTCATATGGCCAGAAAAAATATCATGCAAATTTGTGAAATTTTCTGTTAACGCTAAATCTAATTACACTGCTGTTTTGAAATTTATTCTAATTTATATTTTGTAATACTAGAAATCAATTTCCAGAATTTTGGGATGATTGGGCCATAATTTACCATAGGTCCAATACAAATTACCCTCCTAAAAACAAACTAATCAACTGACAAGGCCATACACGCTTTGATTTGGACAACAACCGACTCAGTTGACAATTGAATTGAATCGTGTATGGTCTGCTTTACAAAGCGCAAAAAATAGCCCCCTCCCTCTTGTTTTTGTATTGTTGTAGTATTGCCACAACCTGGGAGGTTACTCTATTACGATTCGAAAACGATTTCGATGCTTTCACTTTCGCAAAAATTTTTTAAAATTAGGCAATACTGGAAATTAAAATTAAAGATGGCTCAGATTGACAGCAATGAAATACCAAAGTATGTAAAAATATTTAAAATTGGAAAATTTAAACTAAATAGTTATTTGCGAAAAGAAAAAACTTAAAAAGATGCGAAAGACAAAAGCGCAATCGCATTAAAGAGTAGGTACCAATTGCTAGATTTGCTAAGTTTTTTTTCGAATCGCAATAGAGTAGCCCCCTGAATTCACGCTTGGTAGTACTACATCCCCTTTTACATGTACATACTAGGATTTTAATCCACAGTGTGTCTTTTTGTAGGTATTGTAAACTAATCGAAAAAGCGATGGTTGATTTTGCTTTTTTAAACAGCAAGATTTTTTTTGCTAATTTGTGCTGCCGAAATACATAACACTTAACATTTTTACATTCCTAAAATAAATTTCGTTTTTTTATAGTATCAACTTCAACAACAAAGTGGTAAACTGCATTTTGTTATGGTCACGTAAACCGTTTATACGTTTTATATCCTCGTCTGCTATGCCAGTTTACTACTAAGCGTAAATTCAGATATACGGGCATGTTCTGAACATCGAAATCAAGTGGATTTGAAATCGAACCAATTTTGGAAACTCTCCCTCCCGTGCTCAAAGTTCATAAAAATATTTCCTCGTACTTTGAGGACCACTTACCTCTACCTAAACTACTTTTTAAATCAGGAATCGCTACGTTAATTTTTACAAAATTTCAATTGAAAATCTTCATCGATTTCAATTTCACGTGATTTCGATTTTCAGAACATGGCCGATAAACTTCCAATTGGATTTGCTTTGCTAAAGGATTTCGTTTTAATTTTTGAAATTCCAATTCGAAATAAACCCGTTTATTCGAACTTATTTTAATATAAATAAAAACACACACACAATTAAATTTTTCATTCAAAATTATTAATTTTATTTAACTTTATGTTTGTTTAATACTAAATTTTAATTTAATATACATACATAAATAAAAACACATTGCAAATTTAATTTTTTCAATTGAACATTTAATATTTTATTATGTAATTAGTTTGTAAATTTTCTGTTTGTATTTATTTGCAAAAAAACTCTTCATATTTTTTCAATAACTTTTTTCAAATAAATTTTATTTAACAATTTATATAAAATGTTATATAAAATCAAATATATGTATGCTTAGTGCAAAATTGGAACATATTTTTAAGAAAATAAAAATGATATTAACTGAAATTAAATTCTAAACAAATTCGCAAGTATGAGAGGAAATCTAAATTGAATTTCAAGTTTTCTAAATGTGGTGGTGGAGAAATGATAAAAAAAAAACCATCCTAACTATGTTAAAGTATTCTTTCTTGGTACAATGGATGGAAAAAAAGGAACTCAGAAACAATTCGACACTGCTGATAGATGGTTCCCGCGCCGCCGTCAACACTTGGTATCCCACGCCGCAGTCAACACTTTGTATCCCACGCTGCTGTCAACACTTGGTATCCCACGCCGCAGTCAATACTTGGTATCCCACGCCGCTGTCAATACTTGGTATCCCACGCTGCTGTCAATACATGGTATCCCACGCCGCTGTCAACACTTGGTATCCCACGCCGCAGTCGATTCTTTAGAAGCCACCTAACGTAACTGGAAACCCGCCAAACAACGAAGACCCTAGGAATACGCCGCACCTCGTAAAACGCCTTGCCCCCTGATGACCCTCACCACCTCAACATATGAATGATCCCTCGCCGCCGTCTCTACTTGTAAGTCCCACGCTGCAGTCACCAGTCCCCCGTCCACCATCCACCCGGTTAAATCCCTCGCCGCAGTCAGCTCTAAGAAGTCCCTCGCCGCCGTCAAAACTGGAATTCCCACGCCGCTGTCAAAACTTCGAAGTCCCCCGCCGCCGTCAAAGCTTGGTAGTCCAACGCCGCTGTCAAATCGGATATAAATTTATTTGATACATAAGATGATTTTGTTGGTATGTTATTATATGTTGAAGTTGAGTAGCCAAATAAATGCTGTTGTAATAATCTCTGCTGACGAATAAATACTCTTCCCAATAGATATTTTAACTGCTCAAAACCGAAGAATAACGATAGGGGCTGGACACTCAAGACAATCAAAATATTGTAGTAAAGAATAACTGAACAGTCAAAATCTTAATCCCCGGATTTAGGTGCACAAGCAGACGAGATGAACGTTGTCGTGTCGTGTAAAAGAAAAGAAACGCTAATTCAGTAGTCCTAGAACATCATCTCAAAGTAGTGGCAAGTAAAACCTTTTAGGGATTTGATTGTTAGACTTTCAGCTCAGTAGTTTGATCGCAAAGCAACCAAGATGAAGAATGTTAATAAATCATAAATTATTGTAATGCAATCGGAATTTGTTATTTGGGTGCAAAGCGAGGTCGTCCCTCATACGTCTGGGTTTTGAATACGAGTACATGTTGTCGATTTATAATTATAGATTTCTTGTTGAAAGTTTGTTGTAGATAAAAATCTCGTTCTTAGTTGCAAATGCTCTGGATATTTAGTCATATAAATCGATATTTGAATATAAGAGATTAAGGTGTTTTTAAGTTTTTTAAATCAAGAGTCCATAAGTCATCTCACAACAAAATTTATTCAGTAACCAAGATGACAATCGCTTTGAATTAGCTATCCTCTTCAATTGAGAAATAGGACCAATGGTGGTTGTGATGATAATGATGAGACGATGTTGTTTACAATAACTCAGCTTTGTTTAAGGTTTTCTTAGATATTTTATATTACATAAAGGACGATCTTTAGCAAAAGTTGTTAAAATTATGAAGATGATGATGATAAGACTTGGAAGTGTATTACAGCCAACTAGTATTATCTAATAAACTGAAGATTTGTGTACAACTCAGGTGTTTAATGAAGGTTTATAAAAAATTGGTTAAACGCGCCTTATCCTATAGATTTTAGTTCTGTTAGCTTCTTTGTTATGGAAGTAGGAGATGACTGATGCTTATAAATCATTAAGTATGCATTTAAAATTTTACACAAGACCAAAGTCTAGTAGGCTGTTTGTATTTTGAAGTAGACCCGAAGTCTTTTAAGAAGTTATTTAAATAGCTGCAGCTTTTGAAGACTTGGCAATCGTATTGAAATTGTTCTTCAGTTTCGTTTTGAAGAAGTGTTGTGTTGATTAAGTTGATTTACATCTTTAGAATTTTTGTTTCTTGATTTCAACGTTGAAATCGAGGTTCTTTTGGAAAATATAATATTTTCAATATATGTTTGAAAGGAATAGTAGTAGTTTGGTTGTGTTGAAGTCAGGTGCATATCCTGCTGTTAAGAATTTCAAGCCCACTTTTGTTGATTAAGAAACACCATGGTATGTATTAAGTATGTGTATTGAAAGGATTTTAGTAACTAAAATAGGCTGCCAGTTGAAATTAATTGTAGAATAAAACCTTGGTCGCAGCTTGATCTTTAAGTCTTGGTAAAAGTTTGAACTTTCTCTCACTTTCAAACAACGGATTAATGGAAAATACGAATCTCCTGGCTTATGAATTCCCTGGGCATTTAATCGCAAAAATCCCTGCGTATTTATCTAAAAGGCATTTCACTGTCACTGTCTCTTTTTTTCTAGGCTCTCGTGGATATGTTCCGCTCGCAAATTCATAGCTCTCTCTCTCTGTCTCACTCCCTCAAATGTTTGTATTTTTTTCAAATCGTTACAGATACGTCACGCAGCAGTGGTTTTAATTTCAATTAATTAATTGTAAATTTCAAATAATATAAACAAATCAATAAGTTTACAAAAACAAATTTTAAAAAATTAATAATTTACAAAGATTGTAAAAAAGAAAATATTTTTTACACAGCAAAATTAAATTAATTTAACAAATTTCGTTAACTCTAGAAATTTAAGACACAGGTGTCAATTGTATAGAATATTGAATAAAAATATGTAATGTTTAAATAGAACTAGCATAACCTCAAACAAATGGAAATAATTAATAAATTTATATATTTAATAACAGAGATAAAATCATTTTAAAACTATTGGAAAATTTAAACAAAACGTTGATTATTTCATTATTTTGTGTACAAAACATTTGAGTGGATTGATTGATTTTTTTTTCATTTCATATTTTCTGTCAATCTTTTTCAGTAAATTGGATAAGATAAATCTTTACAAAAAATTATCACTCTACAATCATTTAACTAATGCAACCATTTTTTAACAAAGTTTAAAACAAAATCGTTTGATTGTAATTACAAAATGACATACAATTTAGAAAAAATAGATGGTTAAAAAAGGTGTAGAGAAAGAAAATAGAGTGGGCGCCGTGTTTCTGGATTCCCTTTTAGAAACATTTTATAGTTTTGCGTTTTATAATGAAGCCCTGCTGAGTTGCTGTATCGTATAGATTCCCTTTAACGATATTTGTAGATAGATGAATGGATATAGATATATATTTTAGTGTACGGTAGGTGGTGATACTTAGTGGTTAGGAAAATGAAATTAATTCAATATTATTGTGCTTGGGGGAAGAAAAATGCCTGTAAATGGTAGTAATTAGCGAAGAGGAATTGAAAATTTAAAGAATAACCTGTAGTTTCTTCTAACTGATTTAAACACAACGTCGTTTGCGCAAGCTGCCAAGTCAACAATGGCTGTAGTCGCTGAAGCAGCTTGTCTTATGGCGGCCACATTCTTCTTTTAAACACTTTTGCTAAAATTCACTTTCCTCCTTTAAAAACATACACAGGCACTGATCAACTGTGCATTTAGCTAAACATTACGACTGGCTCATTACAGTCTCTTCAAAGAAACAGAAAAATAAAAACACAAAAAATAAAGAGAAAGAAAACAGATTGGTTGGTTTATGGTTAATCCACCCATATTCTTCGTCTAACTTCACTCCCATCTTCACACTCTTTAGTTGTCAAGTACCTCATTATGCACAGGCACCGATCAACTGTGACATAATGCTAAGACTTAAAAAAAAATAGAAAGAAAATGCAAGAAAAAGAATGTCATCCTCGTTTTAGTCCCATAGTTATTAGTGCTAGTCACGGCCCAAAACTAACCCAAATCCTAAAATGTATTTGCTTTGCACTTGTTTTTAGGTTATTATGCACAGGCACCGATCAACTGTGTCATAATGCTAAAAAAGAAGTTTAAAAAAGAAATCGTAGAACAAAAAACAAAAAAAAAAAAAAAAAGGAAAGAAGAAAAGAAAATATGACAAAAGTTGTCACCCCCAAATTGAAGCTCGCTTTCACTTTATTAAGTCACTCATCACACTAGTTTAATGATCATGTCCAGGTACCGATCAACTGAAACATGATGCTACAAAAAGTAAATAAAAAAAATCAAGAGAAGAAAAAAGCAAAAAACAGTAAAGCTGGCTGTTGTGAGGTTGGGTTCGTGATCTTCTATGTGTTTTTGAAAATATTATGCCGTTTTCTCTCCTCTTACAATTGGTAACAAATTTCGCTTATCCTTTAACCTGTCTGTCCCAAACGAATGTACAGGCACAGATCAACTGTTACATGGCGCTATAAAAACAAAAAAGGGAAAAAAGAAAGAAAAACAAGACCCAGAAGATTGAAGAATCCAAAGCGATAAATTAAAAAAGCAACGACGTTACGAAAAGTTGTTATTTTACAGGATAAAACTCCTTATTGTGACTTAAGTAGTTTATACTTAAGTTTTAATCAAATCCAATTTTATTTTTGGTGCGGGTTTTTCCGACAAGTGTGTGATCATAACGTTTCGTTTCATTTTAAAGGCTTTTTTGAGCCGCTGCATTTTGGCATTTGTACATCATAACTAAGAAAAGCTACTTCGATTATGCTCAATAATTATTAATGATCGAGTTTTTTGCGTGCGATTAGATTCAGTTACATTTCAAATTTGTTTCATAAAACTGCTTTTGTTTTTTATATCACATTAGTTCCGTTTCAATATCATGCAATATACAATACAAATACTACTAATATTTAAATGATTGATATTAGCTTTAGCCACTATACGGGAGTGATGATTATTTCAAGAAAGTTCTATATTATCATCGAAATTCCTATCTTTTAGGGTTAAGACAAGGATTTACATTCGATTAACGATCAATCTTATAAGCATGCAAGATAAGATGATCATGGTTTTAAAACTTTCTATCCTTCGTCATTATGCAACGGGTGGGTTGCTATCAATCACAAAATAGTAACATTTTGTTTAATCATATTAAAGCATTACCAGAATCAAATATGAATATGTAACAGTCTTATACGCTCTATATTGCAAAATCTTGACTGACGCCTCATACAGTGATACGCAAAAATATCTGTTTCTCTATAAAATTTTATAGAATTTGTTTTCTTTGAAGTAGCCAGTGTTTTAAATTTGCAGTTTTTTTAATCTTACATTTTTTCGAGTACTTTTTAAAACTTGGATTACAACCACAAGTTAAAACTTGAACCACTGTGCAGTGAATTTTTCATCGTACGCAATGGAATTATTGTATATGCTTATGTATATTAAATATGTTGCGATTCCCTTAGCAATTATTTATCATTAGCGTGTAAGTAAAAAATAAACATAAAATTTGTTGTTTTTTTTTTGTTGTTTGTAAAGAAATTCAATTAAAAATTTTTGTACGTGTCATCTTTGTTATACACATGCACTTGTCTTGAAAGGTTTGTTTGTCCTTGTCTTTATTGGATGAATTCATGGAGTCTAGCTGGAGTGTTACAAATTACCACCAGATTTTCAACATCATTTTAACATTTAATAACTTTTTTGCGATTCCCTTAGCAATAAATAAGCTTCTTTTTTTGAGAATGGGTTGGGTTGGTGGTTTGTTGATGGTTACGTGTTCTGCAAAGAATGCTTGATCAAGACAATTATTTTGAAAACAAACTTTCAGAGCTTTATGTAGCACACACACAAATATCATATTACATCATATGCTCATATACTTAGTTGTCAATAGCGGTACTGCTGCAGTGTTATTGTCACAAAAAATATTAGCGATTCCCTTAGCTTTATTTTTAGAGTGCTTGTGAGTTTTGTTCGCCAAGTCTCGTCACATCAGCGGGAGTGATATGGTGTTTTTTGCAAAAAAAAAAAAAAAGAAAAAAACAAAAAGACTCTCTCTTGATCTGTAAAAATGATAGTTTTTCAAGAGGTTTGGCATTTAAATAGTAAATCTTACGTTAACGACATAATAATACATATATACATCTGAAATTTACTACAGCTTTTGGTTTTAATTTCAGCTGCTACTGCTTACATATTCTTCTCGGAATGTGCAGTTTTTTTGTGTGGATTTTTGTTTTGAGAAAATTCATAACCACGGGTGACGGCATTTTTTGAACACCCAAAAAAGCGATTCCCTTAGCGTACTGGTTTTTACATTAATAAATTTTTTTCTGTAGTGTACATAACAAATTTTTTTACTTTACTGCCTGCTTGAAAGCCATCCAGGCTGTCATCAAGTACACTCTCTGTCATCAAGTACACTTTGTTCAACTCGATTTCTCGTTTGGGCAAATGTTTCTTTAGCTATAAAAACACAAAATTAAATTTGCACAAATAGAACAAAAATGATTAAACAAGAAAGCGTTGTGCATCAATTCATCATTTAGCAACATAACTTATTGATTTCTAAATCATCAAAATTAAATGTTAAAACAATATTTAATTGTATAAGTCAAAAATTTCTCTTACGCTTTGAATTTTTCAATTTACAAACGAGTACCAAAACTAGACCTTTTTTTATACAGCCTTAAAAGGGATTTAAGTTATAAAATAGTTGCTAGCCTGGAAAATACAATTAGATTAGAAGACTAATGCGATGTTTCCTTACGCCATTGTATTTTGAAACTTAAGTTTTCGGTTCCGAAGTATTCAAAAATTCTTTGTACATTTCTATGTAGCTACATATATGGACATCCGCCTGCAAAGGTTGCTAAAACGACGATATACAAAAAGTTCATTGATTTCAAGGTAATAGTAAGAACCACCTGCTTGTAGTCAAAACAAGTCTGCGTCGCATTACAATTAAATATTTGACCAACGTCTCATTTTGTGTCTGGATTTAAGTATAAGGTATCAACAGTTATAATTCTAAAAAAAATATCAAAACTTTATTAAAATCCTTTGGCGGCCGCAATCACAAATTGTGATGATGAAAATTTCTAGATAGGTAGTTTTCTTTTCTTGTTATCTGTAAGAATTAAATTAGTTGTAATAACAATCATATTGTTTTCTTACACTTGAAAGATAACACTTTTTTTGTCAAATGAAAAAGCTAAAACTTTAAGGTATCCATGATCTCACAAAGCAGTTAACTTGGAAAACGTTTTTATATTTATAGCTGGCTATCAAAATACATTTCAACGTGGGTGGGAAATTCTCTGCAAAAATCTGATTAGTTGTAAAAACAATTTCATTGTTTTCTTACACTTCAAAAAAAGTTCCATGTTAGGGAGCTAGTTATAAATTTTGTAGATTTCCAAAACATCTTTATGTTTGACGACAGCAAATTATAACTCAGGAACGGATCGACTGAGTCCATAATGCTAAAAATCAAAATTTTCTTTGTGATTTAATAAATTTCAGACCTGCCTGTTTTTATAAACACGTTTTTCCAATATAGCTTGAAGGTTCGTTCAAACAGTTTTAAGCGTAATCATTCCTTTATAGTTCAGGTCAACCCAATGCAACAAGTTTTGACTCAGGCACAGATCAACTGAGTTCAAAAGGCTAAAATTCAAATTATTCTATGCGATTTTTAAAAAATATCACCTGTCTTATTTCTAAATGGTTTAATATGGATAAGTGTGGAAACTCCAACTCGTTATTCCTATAATGATCCAACACAACAAATTATGGCTCAGGCACAGATCAACTGAGTCCACATTGCTAAAAATCAAATACATAATTGTAAGTTTAAACAAATTTAACACCTGTCTGTATGCTGAATGATAATGCCAGGTGCGCGCACTTGCAGACAAAATAATTTAGATGGCCCAAAGACTTTTCGTTGCACATGTTATGGCTCAGGCACAGAGCACCCGTCTTCATAATCCTAAAATACAGTTAAAGTTTCGTTTTGTTTTGTAAAAAAAATTACAATTGCCTGTTTTAGTAGAATTGCCAAAAGCAAAAAAAAAACTCCTCCCAATGTAAAAGATATTGTGCCCAGGAACAGTTTAACTGATGCATAATGCTAAAAATTAAAACCAAGCAATGATTTGTAAAAAGTTTAACCTGCTTTTGATGACTTGATTTTCAACTGCACAATAAATCCATGAAGTAAGGGGTTTTTTTATAGATTTCCATACATTTTCTTTCGGTAAAACTTTTTCATTAGTCCAATTTACGTGGTCTGTAAAAATTACATTAGTTGTAAAAACATTTCATTGTTTTCTTACTTTTGGCTAAAAGCAGGCCCAAAATATATTCCAAATGGAAGGTTCAGATCAAATTCTTAGACAATGGTACATACACATTTCATATGTTGTTTAAAGATTGAAAGTCAAAGAGTTAATGATATTCAAAGTTCCTTGGGTTTTTCAATACCAGGAGTAGGTATTTTCAAAAACAAAAAAAAGTAGCCAGATTCTAAATCTTTTGTTGTCTGTAAAAACTGAATTAGTGATAAAAAAAATTCAAGTTTTCTTACACGTCTTGCGGCTCGAGATTGGTTTTTCAACGTTGTTTTGGAGCCCCAGTAAACAATATAGGTACGAATGTAAAATCTTATAATTATACTCAGGCACCGATCAACTGAGTCATAATGCTAAAAATTTAAGTTTTGTTATACAAAAAAAAAAAACGATAACCTGTATATCCCTTTGTCCGTACTCTGCCGCTTTCTTAGGAAGGTACTTCTTATTTCACTACGTCGTATACAACAATGGATGTAGTTGTTTTCAAGCGTTTGCGGTAATATGTGCGATATCACTACTCCAATTAAGTAACAATGGCTGTAGTCACTTCAGTGGATAAAAATTCGATAACAGAGTTAAGCCTAAAATTCCTAAAATAAAAATTTGCATAATAATATTGTCCGGTAATGTTATTTAACTGTTAAAAATTTGATTAATCTTGCCAAAATTGTTGTGAAAAATAGATTATCCGAGTGATTTTTTCCAACATTGTTTAAAAATTTAGTGTTTTTTTAGTAGCAACTCATGAAGGGTAGATTTTTCCAATTTTTCTAAAATTATACAGTTATTTGGAAAAAATGTTTTATAGTGCTTACGAATTTTTTCAAATTTTAAAGGCAGAGAAATTTATCCTTGATTATAAGATACAATTTTTTTATCGAAGATCAGAACAATACAAGGACAACAACGACAAACTTCCAGAATTTATTTGAGATAACGGGTGAAAGGGCAACGTATCAGAATGAAAGAATGATGAAATCCAGCAAGAATTTTTCGTTATGTACTGAAATTTTTGGAAAAGGCATACATTTATAACAGTTGATTTCATAAATACCAAATTTTTCTCATGAAATCCATATTCAGTATGATTGGATGGCATATTTATTTAACGTGGTCATATTGAGGCGTTAGCAAAATGTCGATCTCTAACAGCTGCTGCGCATTTATGATGAATTTGCTACTTGGAACTATGTACAATTTGCTAACGGATGGAGCAGTGGTGATTGATAGTAGTAGTAAGGAAAAAACAAAACGGGTGCTTTTTGTTGTTAATTTAAGAGATGTTTAAAACCCACTCCGCTTCACTAAATTTTAATTTTTGTGTCATAGATCTTCCCATCAACTGTTGGTTGGTAAGAGAAATTGAGCTTTTGTTTTTCATGAAGATGATGAAGTTTTGTAATCACCAATTAACACTGGAAAATAAAATTCTTATTTAGGTTTTTTGCAAGGAAAGTAGAGAAATAATAAGACATACAGGTATGTGATGGAAATCGATTTTTAAAACGAAAAAGTTAAACCGATATCGTTTTTTGTATCTTTAAAATTGATTTCTTATACATTTTCGTCTAATATTTATATTCATTTATGTAGATTGAGCTTTATTTTAAACTAAAAATTAAGACTTGTTCAGAAACTGATTTAAAAATCGCTCGAAATTAATAAACCTTTTAAAAACGATCGTTTTGAAATCGATCGATTTTCATCACATAGGTACCTGATAGTTTTAAGTTTATTTTATAATAATCCATTGAACAAGCATTTATTTTCAGATTTTTGTATTTTTTCTCTTTCTTTCGATATAAAATTTTTACACAAATTTATCTATTTTCTTACAATTACAAAACAAAAATGTACATTAGGTAATTCAATATGAATCAATATTAAAAAATGTTTAGTATACATTCATTACTATTTTGCCTAAACACTGACACACAAACAAAATCATTACTCATATTAATAAAAAGCAACAACATTTACGAAGAAGCCATTTTTTTTCTTTGTATTGCTTCGTTTTTTCATTGTACCTACTAGTGTTGGAAAACGATTAAATAAAAATCATTTGTTTATGACAAGGCAAATTTCATGTGAATTTGTTCATGATGGAAAACAATTTTAAACTCACACGTTTCATCTTTTGATACTTAACTTCTTTCCATTTCCTTTTGAAGATAAAAATATGAATGATCACAAGCAGCAATAGGTTTCAAATTTTTTTTCGGTCAAAAACAATTTAACAGCTCTGCAAATAATCAACATTATTGCAGTTGTCGTTGTCGTATACGACAGTGTCGTTTTTTGTAGAAGATTAAAGAACACAGCTTGTTTTACCTTAATCTATTACAAAAAAAAAACTGCAGTCGATTTAAGGTAAAATAGACTCACAACTGGTCCATTGTAATAATGCAATCGTGAACCACGTCATTCTTTAAAAAAAAAAAATAGAACAATTTGGAGTTTAAGGGTACGTACGTTTTTGATTTAACATGGTTTCCTTTTTAAACAATTTCAATACTAATTCCCTGAGTATGTATGAGTTAAGCATCAAAAGATGCAGTGTGAATTCAGACCAAGAAATCTATTGGTCAATTTTTTTCTGTTTTGTTTTTCCGTTAAAGTAGTGTTGAGAAACGTAAATACATTCACACAAAAATAAACTTTTTTACTTTGTTTGTATGTATAACTGCCAGGGTTGTGAAATACTTAACAAAATGGCGTCTTCGTATAAAGTTCGCTGAAATGTACTTAAAATGAGTATAATCTTTGTTTTCTTTTTTTTTCTAGAAACTTTTTAAGGCATTTGTCTAAATATTAAGTTTTTTGTACACTAAAATTAAAAATCAATAAAATTTACAAACCGATTATGTTTTTCATGTTTTCCACAACCAGTCGTTGACATTTAAGCTGGATGAACCCAGTCACACCACTTTGTTTAATATATACATGGCCTTTAGAAGTGACCTACAATGATCCTCACACTCTTTCACACATTGTGGTCTATTTAAACTTCCTTATCCATCTCATGGCTTTGTAGACAAAGGTCCCAACGGACTGTAAATGGAAAAACTTTCGTAATATAACTCTTTTTTTTATAGACAATAGAATGATTAATATTCACAATAATTAATTATAAGAATTTTTTAATCTTTTTTAAAGGTCTCTCTCAATATAATAGCTAAAAAACATATACATATGTATGTATGTATAACTTAATCACTAACTAGACACTCGTATTGAAAGTTTTTGCGTATTATTCTGATAACTATTATCATGATGCTCTTTGACGGTATTATTCAGTTTGTTAGAATTTTGATTAATATTTTTGCTGGTACTACTTATGCTACGCATAAAGTTATCTAATTCACTTAATTCACATTTCCACAAATTGGTTATTTCTTCACTTCGTTTGCAGTTTATTTCTTCATTATGTTTGGATACCAGTATCAATTCTTCATTTTCTTCGTGTCCGAGGTGATTTTGGCTGCGCAGATGATGATGTAATTCATTTTTAGGTTGTAGTTCGTTGTTACTATTGATTTTTGTTTGAAACTCTAACCATTTTTGAAAACGTTCTTGTTGCTTGCGTCGCAATTCTAATTCGGCAGTCATTAAAGCTGTAGACAAAATGGCGCATACTCGTAAATTGCCACCCGAACGTAATTTACGTTTCATTTGCATTTTTTTCAAACGAAAATTTTTAACCCAATCTCCAAGAGTCTTGGGATTTTGACCGAAGTCATCAACAGTATAAGTGGTTACCATTTTACAGTTGACTTTTCTTTAATTTTTACAATATATTCAAAACTTTTTGTGACTAAAACACACCTTTTTCTGGGAAATCAGCTATTTTTAACACATAACCTCAATTTCACAACTAGGTTAAAGAAATTTTACTACTTTACAACACTGTTATTCAAACTTTGTGTTCCGAAATGATGTTCACCGTATAAAGTTTCGCCAACGACTGTTTATTATCGTGTTTTCGTGCCTTGCTTTTATAGTTAAAATTTTCCACCCCAATGTATTCTTAACCAAAATTTATTCAGGTACCTGAGAAGTTTAGTGCGTTTTTTGTCTGTGTTAAAGATAATTTCTGGGAATTTTTTCTTTAATAATTTTACCTGGTGCTTACTTAATTTATTTTAATCCCTGGTTTTTGAAAATTCTTAAAAATAATAGTATTTTTGTGCTTGTTAAAATATGCACCCATTTTTCAGAATCATATACTTTTAATTTTTCTTTTGTCTTTTTTTCTTATCATGTTTTTTCTTTGTTTGCCAGTTTCGAACTGTGTTCAGTTGTTTTTATCAGGGTTGCTTTAACACAAACAAAAAATACGGCAGCACAGGGCAGGCGTTTTGCTAATGATGGGAAAATTTTTCGTGAAGATTCAATGAATTAAAGGGTAGCAAAAATATATTACCAAAACATTTTGAGAAAAAAATTGGTTATATTATTTTCATGAGAACTAGGTTTGAAAGGTACCGTACCACACAATGGGTGATTGCCAAGGAAAAGTAGGGTTAAAATTGAAATTTTGTATCGACGTTTGAAGCTTTAAATTTACATATGTATGTATTAATAATAAAGAGCCAAATAAACGACACAAACAGCTTGACAACAACAACAAGACGTTAGTATATTATTTAAAATTTTAAAAATTCACACAAACACGCTTCATACTTTTTTCATGTGTTTTTGTAACCGTTTGTGTGGTTTATTTTGCATTTAAGAAAAGTGTTATTGGAAGCCCAAAAGACAGTTTAAATCAAAAGTTTTAATAAAATATTGTACCTATTCCGTTTGGTTAGAAGTATCTTGTACATATGTACGTACAAATAAATAAATCGTATTTTTGACGATCATCCCAAAACTGGATAAAATGCCGTAGCAAACTGTTCGCAAAAAATATTCATTACCTACGTAGGTACCTACATATGTCCTTGAAAAAGTTTATTTTCTTTCAATCAACCCTTAAATATTGATTTGATTGTTAAGGTGTGATCTTTCCTTATAAGTAATCTTTCAACAAAACGACAAAATTTTAAGTCCTAAAAGAAACTAAAATTTAGAACAGCATCTGCATTTAACTACATATGTATGACAAATAAATGTACATTTGTATGTACCTATGTATGTACGTATTTTTAATTTCTAAAAGAATTTTGTAATTTTTTTTATAAAATACATACATATGTATGTACATATGCTCATTAGACGGGTCCAACGTTGCATGGCCATTTTCAAAGTGAATTCTAAAGTAAAGGAATGACCGCATTTGTTTCATTTGTATGTAAATCATTTAATATGAAGTTTAGTGCCAATTCTATAAAGAAAAGTCGAGGCGGAAATCGATTGAAAATTTGAATAGTGAACACAAGGCGAAAAAGTCAATTTTTTATCAAATCTTTTCGTGTCTTACGAGTTTTATTAATGATAAATAATTCGAAATGTAGATACAATTATGTTTTCAAAAAGCTAAAAAAAAAGGTTAAGAGCTAGCTCAGTAATCAAAAATGCCCCAGACCACTAATGGGACAATTATTACTTGACCGAAAGAATTCGAGCAAACACCTTAAACATTTTTGAAATAAATTTCTGCAATATAATTTTTTGTTCAAAAGACTTACTGCCTGTTCATCGATTTCGGACGTTAACGTTCGCATAGAAAATTACAAAATTTTAAAACTTGGTAACGTTCGAAATCTGTGAACAGGCAATTAAAATTGTGAGATATTAAAAAAGTTGTTTTGTATGGCGGTAGCCTGTCCTAAGGGCTTAACAATTATAAATTTAATATACAATTTACAAACAAGAGAGAACATATATACCCGTTTTTGTAATTCTATTGGCCATATTTGCCGATTTATCGGCATTTCGCCTTAATATTAGCAAAGTGCCGATTCGCCGATTTTTGCTCCAAAAATGCCGATTTTTTGATAATATCAGCATATTTTTTGCCAATATGTATAGAGAAAGGAAGGGAAATAATATTTTGTGGATGCACCTTGTGGCACTGGAAAAACCTACAAAAGTAAAGAGAAACCGCTTAGCCGTCGCATCATTAGGAATCGCGGCTGTAGGAGGGAGAAAAGACAGCTCCCGTTAAACCTTAATAATGTCGAAACTTGGCCAAAGTTAATGTAAGCTTATAGTTTGGGATGAAAACACGATAGCAAATAAAAAGAGTTTCGCAGCGGTAAGCAGAACTTTAAAAGATATCCGAGGGAACGATGTCATGAGGGGGAGGGGGGGTACGTTGTTGATAGCTGGAGACTTCCGTCTGTTTGTGACGAAAAACTCTACCTTACGAAAAACATGCGAGTACACTTGAAGGGTAACGTTTGCGCTGGACAATTTGCCGATTTCGTCCTTAAAATTGGAAACGGAGAATATCTTGAAACCGAAGGCAAGTTGACAATTTCACCAGATATTGCCATAGTTGTGCTAACCCTTTTCAAAGTAGGAGGCGAACGTGATGCTACTCAGTCTAATGGAAACCGATTGCGTATTACAGGTCATTATATTTACCGGCTGCGCTTAAGGTGAATCGGTGTATATTCCACGGATACCAATTATAACGGATGTAATGCAGTACCCATTCGAGGTAAAATGATTGCAATTCCCCCTTAAGGTCTGTTTTTAATTACTATTAATAAATCTCAGGGTCAGTCTTTGAACACAACAAGAATTGATCAAAGAGGGGATTGCTTCTCACAAAGGCAGTTTAACGTGGCCTGCTCGAGAGTGAGCACACCTAGCAGCCTGTTCGTGTTTACACCTGAAGGCAGAACATCTAACGTGTTATATAAAGAGGTACTTTTAGTACAAAATAAATAGACTAAAAAATATAATAGAAAAAAATTTAATTTTTTTTTTAAACGGTCTCCCTAAAACTTATAATATATGATAGTAAGCATTTTAATCAACAAACTTTTTATTACTCTATATAATCTTAAATTAAAAATCAAAACAATCAAACCACACCCCATCACAGTGTTGCCCTTTAAGCATATTTTCGCTAGATTTAGCAGATTGCGTTGGGGAATTGCATATTTTTTTTTAAATATGTTAACTGCTTTTTAGCATATCTCCTGTCCAAAAGCAGATTTTTAGCATATTTTTTAGAAAAGCATAATTTTTAGCATAAATTTTTAAAAAATAAAAGTTTTTATGAAATTTTTATCAAAATTCCTTTTTATTTTGCAGTTTTCAGCATATTTTTTTTATAAAAATTCAGCAGAGAAAAATTGAGTAAATTTAAAATATTAAAATATAAAGGTTTTAATTTTGGCATGTTTTCTTTATTTTACGATTTAGCAGATTTTGTTGAAGTTTTGGCATATTCTCTTCAACCAGTTATGGCAACACAGCCCCATCAAGCAAAACACCATACCAAGTTGAATTCAACTACAGGTGGTGTCGAAACTACAACAATCCAAAAACAACAGAAACAACATAGGGTTTTTTGCATTGCATTGTTAGTATTTACGGTCAAAAATGTCAACCATTCCTAACAAAATACTACCAAATCATAACAAATTAGCTCGAAATGTCAAATTCAGATGGCGTTTCGACACCACCTGTAGTTGAATTCGCCTTGCACCATACCTACAATCAGGGCTGCCGTTTAAAAATTTTTATCCGACCAAAATTGTCTGCAAAAGCTACCATAACCGACCAAATTTTTAAAATATTTAAACTTAAATATGTCGTTATAAAAAATACGAAATGGCCTGTTATCATTTTTAAAAATTTTTCAGGAACGAAAAGGAACTTAATAAAAAGCAAACTATTGGCTGAGCCGTAGACTGTACCTCAAAATAGTTTCCCCGTACACCCTCTAATACATATAAAGTGTATTTGCAAGGAGGTATCACAAAATATTTTTTTTGCCGAATGTAGGGATTGCCTTTCTACATTTTTCTTTATCTCTTAGGCATTTATGCCCAATTTTCAGGATAGTATTTAAATCTATATTATGTTAATTTTCATAAGAACTTAAATCGTATTTAATTACAAATTGGTTTTTTGAGTTTTATATGAAAAGTCTTATTTAATTAAGATAAAAGTATGGTTACACTACTAAGTACAAAAAAATATCATAAAAAAAGTGTAGCTATTTACAAGGTGGTCTCAAAAAACAGCTGGTTGTTATTACTTTGTCTGTTGTTTTTGTATTGTTGTGATATTGAGACCACCTTGCTAAGTTAATCCAGTTGAAACTTAAGTTGAATTTAAATGTACCACGTCGGTGACTTAAGTTACATTTAAGTGTTTAGTGAAGAAGACAATTTTGTATTTAAAACGATTTTAAACATAAATGTGTTTTAATGTCAATCCAGAAAATTGGCCATTATTACAGTCCGATCTTAAAATATTATATATCAGTGTTTTTGTCTCGAGAATACCAATATTTTGCTCTTAGGGGCCATTGACCTCAAGTATCACGTTTTAGTATTTTTCCACCAGATCTCTGTTTGTACCACCCTGATGTCAGAAAATTAAAGCTCGCAAGAAACTATTAAAATTTTTCTAAGGAAGAAATTCGATAATTCCGGCATTATTTGAATCCTCCTTGCTCTACTGAGCTCCAAAACATCCTAATACAAAGTAAAAAATGTATCAAAGAGTGTAACAATGCATAGTTTGCTTTTTGTTTTCGCGTTGTTTACTTTTTTGGTGCACTTCGGGACAAATACCAATGTCAAAATCAACACGGTTGCATTGTAGAATGCTTGAAAAAGCAAGTTTCTCTGCCAACAGATGTTTTGCAACTCACCCATACTTTCTGCAAGTTCTGCGCCTCTTATACCATTGAAAAATACAGTATTAAAGCATCCCACAGTTCTATAATTCTTCCAAAGAAGTCCATCTTGTATAACAAACACCTTTTATCTTATGGGGTGGTACAGAACAGTATTCCTGAAAACATTACCAGTCATTACGTTAGCGCCGTTTGTTGCCAATCCGATAAAATATTTTAAAGGAATATTATTTGTTGATAAGGAGTTTTTTATAAGAACAAAAAATGTTAACGGCATCTGAATTGGTAATCTCAAATAAGGTGACAAAACTATCTATATATATAAAAATGAATTATGTATGTTTGTTTGTTTGTCGCTTTATAGACTCCGAAACTACTGAACTGATTTTCCTGAAATTTTTACAGTAACATCACGTGAGCCCTAAAAATAAAATAGGCTACTTATTTTTTCGATAGGGGCAGGGGAATTGGTACCCCCCATAGGATGCCAATATTAATTATCGAACCGATTTTCCTGAAATTTTTACAGTAACATCACGTGAGCCCTAAAAATAAAATAGGCTACTTATTTTTTCGATAGGGGCAGGGGAATTGGTACCCCCCATAGGATGCCAATATTAATTATCGCATATCTTAAGAGCCGCTGCACGCATTTTGCTGAACTTTTTGTAGTAGGATCTACTGAGCCCCGGAATTGAAATAAAATAGCAGCGGGGGTATAGGAATACCCCATAGGACGCCAATGTTTAACATCGCATATCTTAAGAACTGTAATAGTGAGAATGTTCAAAGTTTCTAAAAGTCACTCTTATGGTATACTACACTTTTGAAAATAAAAATAAAGCGGGTAGGCGCAGGGGGGGAAATACCTCCCATAGGATGCATACATTAAATATTGCTCAACTGAAGAACTATTAAAGGGAGAGTCTTCAAACGTGGTTAAAGCTACTATTATAGTAAACTATAAATTTCAATATAAAAATGTGCGGGGTCAGTGTAGCGAAGCGCACCGGGTTAAGCTAGTCCTATATAAAACTAACACCGTATATGCTACTAACATAATACGTTACATTTCACTGCCACATCCATAGTTTCATCAACAATAAAAAAAATTGTGTTTTGTAAAAAAGATATTAGATATGCACTTGCTGCTTTGCCGACCAAAATTAAGTTTGGCCTACCATCCGACCAAACGCAAAACATCCGACCAAATTTGGTCGGAAAAGACCAAGTTCGGCAATCCTGCCTACAATCTGTTTTAAATCTCTGTTTACCTTTTCACTATTTTAAGTCCACTAATCGAAGGACAAGCAATGGTGCTAAGAACTATGAGCGTAAAATGACAAACATGACATTATTGAACCTTTAATAGAATATTTTCTGTTTGAAATTAATTTGCTGAAGAATTTAATTTAGGCTAAACTATTTTAATTCATTTAATACAAATGAAAACAAATTAATACGTAATATTTTAAAGGGAATGACAAAATATTAAAATTTAATTTTTAAAATATTGGTTTTAAGCAAACTGGAATTATTTTAGAGAATTTTACATTCCAAAAGAATAAATTCATCTGAAATTTAACCTTTAGGTAACTGCCTTTACCTTTTATTGAGCTGCGTAATGTGCAATTCTGCAATATGCCATTCTATTTTGTTAAGAGAACTAATGCATGATAAAATTCTTTAATTATTTTAAAAATTAGAGATTAAAAACTGAGTTGTACCTATACTAAATTATCATTACAGCCAATTTCAACAAGTTCAGTTACATATATGTACATAATTAACTTTAAGTGTCAATTTACATACAGTAGTTCCTTGATTTACGTCGCATCGATTAACGTTGTTTCGGTTTGCGTCGCCAAATTTTGTGTGACTTCTAAATTTAATTTGCATCGCTATTCGATTTGTGCCTTATTAACTCGATTTGCGTCGCCACATTTGCTTATGTTTTATAAGCAAAAAGCGGGGAATCACAGTTTTAAGTTGAAATGTTTGTTTGGGGTTTTTGTACCAATGAGTGCACTTGTTATGTTGGTATTTAGCTTAAATTTGGTCCAAACTTATTTCACTTCAATTAAAATTTTTTTAAAAAATTATATTGGAATTGGTCCATATTTGACCAAACTTCCCATACAAATACTATCCCGAAAATATCTTTTTTATGAATGTTGTTATTGACACAACATTTAGCGAAAAAACACTTTAACGATAGATTCTATGTCATGGCAAAACGTGGTTTTTGTAGATCCTAAATGAACTATAGGTATCATATAAACCCCCTTATCTAAAATTATTTAAGCTAATCTCATATAGATGAAAATATCTAAATAATATTCGGCATAAAGAACTTTTACATGAATCTTTAGCTCATTACATAATTTTTTCTTGCGGGTCCATGATTGCCCATGCATCCCAAATAGGGTACCCTTTTATAAATTTGTTTTTAAATATACTTTCTTACTTGTTTAAATCTGTAAATGTTTTGTAATTTGTTTATAAATTAGCCTTTTTTTATGTTTTTAATAAAGGTACATTTTATAGAACACATCTGAACATGTTTAAATTCGATTTACGTTGTTTCGATGTACGTCGTCATTTTCCGGAACCAATGGCGACGTTAATCGAGGGACTACTGTATTTTTATCCGACAGTTATAGTAATAGTTAAATTTAACTGAACTTGGGGAAATTGGCCGTTAAATATTTATTTAGATTAAAAATTTAAAAAATTCCACTCTTATATTCCGCCAATTTTATTAATACACATTGGAAAATCCTATACATTTTTTTTATTAAATGAAAAAAAAAACACAATTTTAATAACACTTTCATATTTAACAAATTTTCATTGATAAATTTTATTCTATTTTGTTGGATTTTCTTATACATATACATATCGCACTCAGTCACCAAGAGGGTATTAACTCAAAATTTAAACATTTTCAGTAGATGCAAAATAATTTTTAATTTAACATATGAAAAACATATGAAAGGGCATATGAAAAACCATTTTTAAACCAACCGTTTCATTACCAAAAAGAAGACGAAATACGAATATCTTTTTACAGCGGGTAGATATGAAAACAACTTGTCAATTTTTTTTGGAAAAGTGAAAAATATAACTTTTGAGTTAATACCCTCTTGTTAATTAAGTGAGATTTGTATAAAGTAATAACTAGGGAAAGTTTAAATATGCACAGAAATTTTTAAAATATGCCTGCAAATACATATGTAACCCAAAAAAAAACTTAAAAATATTAACGCGAAAAAACACATACATATGTAGGTAGCTACCAATAATTTTTAATAAGTTTCATTTAAACAAATAGGTACTTATTACAAATTATAATCATATGTTTTTTCAAGTTTTTAAATTGAAATGATCTTCGACTGTCATACAAAACCGATTTTCGAAAATAAACATCAAATATCGTTCTTTAGCGTCGGTTCGGTAGATTTGTGGAAAACACAAATGCTAACAGTGTTTGTGTATTAAATCATTAAAAAAATAACGGTTTTCTGTTTGAGAACTACTACAATTGTTCTGTTTTATAACGAAGATCAGAACACTAAATAATGTTTGTAACTTTCTTTAAAATATTTACAAACGGTATTAAGGGTTGTGTTCTTACACAGAAAAAAGTGTTTTATCAATTAAAAAAATGCTTTAAAAAGTATTTAAATTTAATTAATGTGAAAATTGAAGAATCAATTATTTGTTTTTGTTGAAAGAAAATTAAAAATTTAATTTTGATTTAATTAACATTTTAGGTGTTTTGAAATAAATTTTCAATTAAAATTTTAATTAAATAACAAAAAATCTTAATTGACTTTTTTCGTTTAAAATAAAGTAATTTAAACATGTAGAATTGTTGTTGGGAATTTGTCAATATTTATTTAAATAAATTAACACATTGTTTAAAATGGCAAAGTTTGTTGATCACTTTTTTAATTAAAATTTTCAAAATTTTTAGTAATATGTGCAAAATCAACAACTTGTTTGCTTGATATTATGAATTTGGAATAAATTTGGTGATTGGAGAAATCTAAAGCCTCTAGTACACGGCATGTAAAAAGCCACATGCGCATGTGGTTCTGTCGTAATTTTGACGTCATCACACAACACGCAATGCTTATTGTGGCTTTGCATTGACGTCAAAATTACGTCAGAACCACATGCGCATGTGGCTTTTTACATTCCGTGTACTAGAGGCTTAATAATTTTTTCTGTGTATACACAAACACTAAAAAAAATAGATATCGTTTCTGGGTGTGTGTGTGTGTGCCGTACGCTTAATAATTTTCTGTAGAATATATTGAAAATATACGTTTAACATCAAGACGATGTTGCTAGGGCATGCTTAAACAATATCAGTTCACACGGAGACAGTGTGTAACATATTCATCGGTTTCACTTTGTTATACCCTTATATGGACACTTCCACAGAAGTGTCACGTTACGCCACCAAGCATTTAAGCTTGTATTTTAGACCCATGTTGTTAAAGTTTCTGTTCATTGTTTTTAGTCAAATTGAGAGTACGATGGCATCATTAGTTTTTTTAGAGCTTTAGTTTTAAAAGTGTAGGAACATTTAATATTTGCTTAACTACACCATTTTTTGTATTATTCGCTCAAGATTTCACGAATGACCCTACAAACTTTAAAATATTTTCTGGTTTATTAGTATACGCAAAAATCTCTTTCATTAAAATATAATCACATTGGTGAGTATATCAGGATATCTAAATTGTATTCAGTGTGACCAGACTTTTAAATAATATAAAGCTATATATCATGTTTGAAATAGAGCTAAATTTTGATATTAAAATCCAACAAAATAAAGCAAAATTTTGTTATAGATTTCTAATAGGAAGTTTAATTATTTCGATATTTTTCATAGACTAAATAATGTTATATTTGTAATGAACGAACAAAACTACATAAGGATCTGTTACTTTTATTTTAGAAAATTTACATAAAAAAAAAATTTTTAAGGACTAAACCAAAATCACAAAAATTTTAATATCCTTACAATAATAGTGATATAACCAGATACATATATTCCATAATATGACCCTACTCAACTAAAAAAAGAGATTTTTCTGTAGATTATTAATCCAGAAAGTACTGAATAAACCAGAAAATGGTGTAAATTGTTCATATAATATATGTCACCACATCTTTTAAACTAGAGCTGTTAGGAAAAAACTAATAAAACCATCGCCATCAGCAGATGAAAATACATAAGGATCAGCAATTTTTATTTAAGAAAACAATTTAAAAAGCTCCATTTTGTTGTGCAGTGTTTTTCTTTAAGAAACAATTTAAAAGACTTGGTGGCGTTACCTGACAAAGAGTAGACTTTCCTGTGGAAATACCCATATATGAGGGTGTAATTTCTACAATATTGATCTTAAGGGGTCTGTACACGGTCAAGCATTTCTCATCAAGCGCTATGGTAGTATTAGTGAAAATGTGGTTGTATGTGTGACACCGACGATGCTGGATGGATAATCAAAAAATTTATATATGACGGAGAATATTACGTCCAGCACACGTACACGAGTGAATTCGCCGGCATGACAAGCATTTTGACCGTATACAGACCCCTTTAGACCCTACAAAGTATATGTATTCGGGGGAAATGGGGGAATGGACTTGGTTGTTATAAAATTCTTTTACGCCAGCTCCTTATAATTTTACTATTCAGCCAGATCGGTGTTTGACAACACTGGAATGCTGATTTGAAACATACACCCGTATCAACACTTGTATGTAACGTGGTTAAATTTAAAGGGCCCATGTTGAATGTGAACCACACTTAAACGTCAAGTTTTTTTCTACATTTCATTTGACATATCTAACTCAATTTGAACCAAGGAAAACATTTTTAAAATGGGCGTTCAAATCAAAATGCATATCGTGAAAATCATCTTCAGTGATGAGGAACATTTTCACCTCAGTGGATTCGTCAATAAGCAGAATTGCCGCATTTGGGCGAATGATAATCCAAGAGTGATTGTCGAAAAACCGATGCACCCACAAAGAGTGACTGTATGGTGCGGTTTATGGGCTGGCGGCATCATCGGGCCGTATTTCGCATTTTCCAAAATGAGGCAGGTCAGGCAGTAACTGTGAATTGTGTTCGCTATCGTGAGATGATAACGAACTTTTTATGGCCCGAATTGGAAAATATGGATGTGGACGATATGCGGTTTCAAAAGGACGGTGCCACTTGCCACACAGCTAACGAAACAAAGGCTCTTTTGCGCGACAAATTCAATGGCCGTGTTATATCACGTGGTGGCGATGTCAATTGGCGGCGAAGATCATGTGATTTGATACCGTTGGACTTTTTTCTTTGGCGTTGTTTGAAAGAAAAGGTGTACGTTCGTAAGCCAGCAACCATTCAAGAGCTAAATGATGAGGTGATTCGGCACATTAGCGGCATAGAACCTCAATTATGCCTCAGCGTCATCGAAAATTTGGACCATCGGAGGGAGGTGTGCCGCCGATGTCGCGGCGGCCCTTTGGCCGATATTTTGTTCCATACATAATTAAGCTATACCAATATTGGTATAATAAAATGAAATGACAATAATTTCCTAAATAATTTGTGTTTTATTCAAAATCAACATCGGCACTTAAAATTGAACCACCCTTACCGGACAAAACGTCCTCCAGTTATGATGAAATGTATTAGCACAACCACCGTATTTCGGGCGAAATATAAGTCATGCCTATAATATTAAATAACGAATAAACTTAGCTCTCATCCACCGACTTTAATGATATGTATATGGCTTATTTTATACGTTACTTATCTGGATTTCTGTTGAATCTTTGCCCTTATAATTTTTTTTACGAATTTTTGAAAACAAATAATAGTGCACACTAGATAATATTTCATGAAAAAATGTTTAAGTGTTTCGACCAATATCCAAAACAAAAGCGTACAGACATTTGTGGCGCAAATAGTGAGTTCATTTGATAGTATTTTTTGCTTTACAAGATTAATTAAGGAAGTTTTTAGTTGTCAA
Organism: Pollenia amentaria; assembly: GCA_943735925.1. Classification (NCBI taxonomy): domain Eukaryota; kingdom Metazoa; phylum Arthropoda; class Insecta; order Diptera; family Polleniidae; genus Pollenia; species Pollenia amentaria. Next base: position 199,222,439 of record OX031009.1, on the reverse strand, counting down.
GAATTTTTTTCAAAATCAAGATTATTTTTAGCGAATGTCAAGAATTTTGCGAATTTGAATCAGGCAAGCCTAGTCCCAAGTAGGGTGTTGTGTATCTTCACCGACTATACTTTCTTTCTTGTTTTACTTTGTCATTGCAACAGATTGACTCGAAAGCAATTATTTTGTTAAAAACAGCTGCCAAACTGCGCAATATGCAAATTTATACAAAATATAACTTAAGAAATATGCAAAAGCATATTTTTCATGCAAATAGCATAAAAAACTTGCCCTGATAATAGCTGCACTAATTCCAATCTTCTACATAAATCCGATTAATACAAATCAAAACAATTCAGCTCATGATCGCTGGAAAATTGAGAGTAAATAAACAATGAATAAATATAATGCATACATACAAACAACAAGTGCCCTTTTGAGTGTAGACGAAAAACAGAAAACAATTATTTACAGAAAAATAAAAATGATTAGCGTGATTTTCGAAGTTTCAATACAATTCAAAAAGTGTTTGTTTTTGGCTAAAAAGAGATCAGTAACGGTAAAACTATAGAACGAAGTAGATGAAAATCTTCTAAATACGACGAACGATTCTTTTTTTCTCAAAAAACACACGCAATTGTGGTTCGCTCTAACGCTGCTGGAATAAAATATTTGCTAAATAAACAAAAAAAAAAAAAAAAAATATATACAAAAAAATATTTGATTTGTTTTAATTATTTCAATACTTATTTAAAATAATAAGAAATGATGAGTGTTAATTTTTTGTGTTAAATATTTTAATTTTTAAAGAAAAACATAGAATCTTTAATACAGAATTAAAAATAAAATAAAAACTACATATTTAAACGATATAAGACGTGTACCAGAAAAGATTTTCCACTATGGAAAATGTACGATTTTCTATAATTGTAGGTGTAAATTAACTTGTCAATTTCAATTGGAAATCTTGTGAAGATGCATATATAAAATGAAATCACTTAACAACTATTTTTTTATTTAATAAATTCAAATAAAAATAAAATGTTTACGATATTATTATATCAACTTTTTTTTATATACATATTTATTTGCAATCTATAAAAGAATCAAACATAATATAAAGGAAGAGCCATCTTGATATTAACAACACAACATTCCTTTTAATCTCCAAATGAGACTTAAAAAAAAATTTAAAAATAAATTCGAGTATATGTATGTACATACATTTAACCTCATATTCATAAAAAATATTTTTGATTAATAAAAGATTTAATTAACAAATTTTCTTTGAAAAATCGTTTCATAAAACTGATATGTATAAACCTAAAATATTTTTTATGAATATGGGGGTTACATTATTTTTGAATCTGCAACTTTTGTCAGCATTTAAAATTGCTATTCATTCACACGAAAATCTGACGGAATTCTATCTGACTAAAAAAACTTTCTGTAAAATCTGCTGCCAATGCCACACTAACCCACAAAAAAGATGCAACTCAAATGACTCAGCTACTTTACAGGAAAATGCAACTCTGATCGCATAGAATGTATCATTTTATGAAAATTTTCATAAACACTTGCAAGTCGCACAGACTTATCAAAAAATTCTGTCACTCAACTCATTTTTAAGCCACACTATCATACTTTTTGCGCTCACAAGACTTTTTGACAAATCGTACGACTGAATAGGATAGTGTATAGCCGGCTTTAATACTATATAATTTGTCATATAGCAAGGATCGTTTGTGATCATTCTTAATGTCTTAGATTGGTATCGTTTCAATATTTCCATGTTTGAGCTGCTTGTAGTTCCCCATAATGGAATTCCATAGGTCCAAATAGATTAAAAGATAACTTTGTAGAGCATAACATTCTTATCAAGACTTAACTGCGAAGTTTTAACCAATACATTCTATTTGTTTTGATATCTAACTGTTCCTTTTTCGCTTCAATATGGTCTTTCCACGTTAATCTGCTATCCAAAGTACCATTCCAAGATATTTGATACAGTCTTCTTTACTTTAAAGAGAAGACCAGGGTGCCATACATAAGGCCCAACCATAATATGCATAAGTTAGCTTAAAGTACTGTCAAAAATTAACGAAAAGTCTATCAAATGCATGAGAAAATTAAATGAGTTTTTAAGGTGGCCATAATGTACATACAAAAACTTAAGATCCATGTTGCATATTTGTGCAATATTTGGTTTTCTTGCGAGTACTTCAAATAAAGAAGTGCCAAAAATTACAGCCCTGTATTTGTTTATTTTATGTTTTGTCTAATTTGCCAGCAACGTTTTAAAAAGAAAAAATTGGTGGACTGTTTAATAATAAATGGATACAATATTAGAATACGTAAAATTCCTCTTTTTCCATATTTATTTTATTTTTTGTAACAACACACAAAAAGCTGATTCCGTACGGAATGTGCGTTCAGCTTTGCACTTTGCTTAAGCAAATGAAATTTGACGAAACTTAACGAAAAGTTTCATTAAGTACATTATAGTTGGCCACATTTGTTTTATATGTATTCGCACAGTTGCTTAAGTTTACTTAAGCGGCCTCATGTATATTATGGTTGGGCCTTTAATCAAAAGCTTGCTCAACGTCTAAAAACATACATAGCAGAACAGTATCTTATAAGAACTTTCAATAAAGGTGGAGGTCCACACCAGGGACGGCAAAATTCTTACACATGTACATACTTTTTTTGGTAGTATTTAAGTTTGAAAGGTACAATGGTACACCAATGGCTAATTTAGTTCAATTAAGGATTTTTCATAGTTTTAGTAATTTCATATGGCAAATCATAACTTCAGCCATTTTTAGAGATCTTGCTGACATTGAAATATTAAAATATAACAATGATGTATGCTAGGAACACAACTGGAACGAACGACGAATTTTTGACAGCGAAAACTCGTCGCCAAAATAAAATATATTGGTGTATATGCAAATACACACAATAATAGCGTTGGCCGAAATTCGTCATACGCGGCGACTTTGCAAAAGATTTATTTATATTTCATACGACGGCAAACGACGAACAAATCAGTACCAGGTGACCATGTTTGGTTTTAGTTTACAAGTATCTAAGTAAATGAAGTTACTTTTTACTTTAATAATTGTTTTTTTTTTATTGTATAACATTTAAAATAAATATACAAAGTATTTTGCTATTAAAATAGTTTTTAGTTGTATTTTTGATTATGTTTTAATTTTTAAGCATCAATTGTTTAAATTTCTCTCTCTTTGCACAAACAACAATAAACTTTCTCAAATATAAAAGCTGCTAGTTATTCTTCTCTATTGTGCTTCATACGTCAAATTTACCCAGCGAATTTTTGCTAAAAAATTCGTCGTGTTGACCGAAATTCGTCGTTCGTCCCAGTTGTGTTTCGGAAATAAAAAATTAGGCAAATAAGTTGATAGTTGTGTTCATTTACTAGAAATTGTTACGAATTTGTAACAATTGTTATTGGAAAGTGTTCATTAGCCCAAAAAATTTGCAAGTTGAGAGCGTCAAAAGAGGGGAAAAAAATTGAGAGACAAAAAAATTCTTGCAAATTTTTACTGGTAAAATTTTTACTTGCAAGAATTTTTGAAACAGCTGTTTCATGTTTTTGTTTAGATATTCTCATTGTTTACTTTATGGCTGTCTTGTTTATTATGAAAAAAAACCAAAGAAATGCGTTTGGACCAAATAAAATGGCCATAAATTAGATAATGAGAATATCTAAAATTTTTTATAATTAACAATAATTTAACCTGCTACCTCCTTACCTTTCTGTCGTGGTCATATGTGAGTGCCAAAGTTTATGTTTCTAAGTTTGAAAAAAATTACCAACGTTATAGATTCTCATTCACTCTGGAACCTGCACCTATAATTTTATGTAATCGATAGTCGTCTGAAGCTTCTAAATTAAATTTTTTCTTACCCATAACGGCAAAGTATCGGCAATCTGAAGTCGATGCCATGTGATCTTTTGCAATTTTTCGGCGCATTTATTTGTGTTGCAGTTGTAGAGGGGGTTTATTTTGTAATTTTAGTATTTTTGATTGTGGAGAACTTTTTGCAATCTTTGAATAGTTGATGCGTTTGCTTCAACGCCAACATTTGCCCTGATTTTTGCGGCTCAGTCATTCGAGTTCGATGCTTTTTTCAGAATGCGCTTTTACTAGTGAGCGAAAGAACCATACCATTACATTTTCATTGACAGCTTTAAATCTTCGTAAGCTTCAATATGCACTTTCGATTTCCCTGAAAGTTATTTTCCTTAAGCCACATTGATAACAATACTTTATTAGCAAAAAAAAAAGTTGGTGTCGATACGCTTTCCAATCTTTTAGAAAAGCTAAAAAGAAATTGCAGGCGCTTATCTTATAACGCAAAAACTAGGTTATCTTTTTCATCGAAAATTAAATAAAATAGAAAAACAATGTAACGGTAAATTTCCGGCACATGCTTTCTTTACCAAATTCAGTGCATACAGTGACGAGTGGACTGGAACACTAAAAAGTATTCATATACTTATAACAACAGCAACAATAGCTAATATAATAAGCTCATAGGGGTGAGAGGGGGTGAGCTATCCTGATGACGCGCATTGTACATACATACATATACATATGTACATGTACTATAAAAAATTAGAACTTTACACAGTTTTAAAGGATCTTTGCAATTTATCTGATACGTAATAGAAACTTTTTTCTATAAACATTCTTTTGGCCCTTAAATATGGATAATTTTATTTTCCCCTAAATTATTTCTAGTTAGTTAGTTCCAAGAAAAATTTAATAATAAGCATTTTTTAGTTTTCTTTTCATTGCAACCACAGTAACGTTAATACTTTTTTTTTTGCATGTTTTCACACCTTCCAAGGAGAACGATTTAAAACGTAATTCGGAGAGTGGCATTGACAATGAGGTGTTCTATGATAAGCGCAGCATATCGAGTGAAAGTAGCAGTGATGCTATATTTAGCGATGAGGCTCATGAGATAATCATATCCCAGCAACAAAGCAAAGTGTTATGGAATAGTTTGGAAATTGAAGAAACTTTGGCTCAAGCCAATAATGCTGAAAATGTTTATCGTATGGTAAAAACGGGTACATTTACTGAGCTCGAACCAGCTTCAAAGGATGCCCAACTTGCGTTAATATATTGTTCCATATACGGTTGCGTAGAGCACATAAGCTTTTTGCAGGATCACTGTGGTAGTGATCCTAATTGTAGTGATCCACGTGGAAGGACCCCATTGCATTTCGCCTGTTGTCGTGGTAATGCTCATATAGCTAAAGTTCTGCTTGATCGTGGTGCCGACCCAAACCGTTGGGATGCTGACAAAGAAGTAACACCACTACACTGTGCGGCCAGTGCGAAAAGTGTTGAGTGTATACTGCTGCTACTTAAGCGAAAAGCCCATATAAATATTGGCCTTGAAAAGCGTTCGGCCTTACATTTTGCTATTGATCGCAATGCTATTGAATGTGTAGAGACTCTGCTAAAATATGGCGCTGACCCCAATACCCCGCAGGTCTATACGGAAACTCCTCTGCATACGGCATGTGCTCTGGGTTTTACCAAATGTGTTGAACTTTTATTGAGTCATGGGGCCGATGTTCGTTCTCAGTTTGGAGAGGGTAAACTGACAGCATTGCACTTAGGTAAGTGTGACGAATATTTTTTTATATTATGGATTCCGGTTTATCATTTCTTCTTATTTTTTGTTTACATTCCATTAAATTAAAAATTGTTTTTCTTTTACATTTAAATTGAAATATGTGTGTATTTTTGAATGTTTTTTTTTGGAAAACATGTGTTAGGAACGAATGATCGACCGTTCAATGGTTTGTTAAAATTTTAATAAACATTTTTTTTAAACAAAAATGTGGTCATACATATTTGGTTGTAAAAATAATTCATAAAATGTATTTGAAACGGACTTACATACAATGTGAATACAATATACACACATACATAATTATGTACATATTTCTTTTTGGTAAAACAAATTATTAATTTTGAAATAAACATTTGTGTAGAAATAATAAATTTTTTTCAAAGGATGTAATTTCGTTCACCTTTTTTTATATATCACCACAAACATAATTATAGGCCGTTTAAATTTAATACAAGAATTAAGTATTTTGATCTAATTACACAGTGACACAAAATCGAACTTTCAAAATCAGAATGGCATGAAACCAATAGGAAATGAAAGTTGACGTTTCCATAACAAACCCCTTAAGGATTTTTTGGTCAACTTTCAATTGCTTTTGGTTTCATCCCATTCCGATTTTTGTTGTTGCACTGTGCTATTGCTTGAAATTAAAAAAAAAAAACAATAATCATGACAGGATTGTATTTTTCTCAAAATACGTACGGCTTATTTGATAGTGTAATGTACCTTTATGTGATAATGCATATGTTTAATGACACCGTGCAACACATTAAATGTGCACTCCATTTTGGCTTTAGTTTTCTTAAAGTACTAATCAAAAGTAACAAAAATCAGTTTGGGGTCTTCTGGCTTCGCTCGGATTAATTTTTATAGTATCATTAATTAAGTTCCCACTATAATAACAAATATCTCCTTTTTTAAATAAATAAAAATTAGCCAAGGTCGAAATCCAGTGTTTTTTTTTTTTTTGTAAATAAATATTCTTTTTTATTTAATTCCAATATTTATTTACAAGAATAAACAATCAGCTGTTTTTGTTTTAATAGGTGTATTCAACAAGATCTCGGGCAAGTTCGGACTAATGAGAGTAAAATGAAATTTACTCTCTGAATTTGCCAAACTACCCAAAATTGCTGGAACGCAAAAAACCATTTTTGCACTTCTTCAAATAATAATGATGCTTGCTTTTCAAATTAAGATATATTTAAGTTATTTTAGACGCTTAAAAGTCATAACATTAAAAAACCTAAACATTTGCATCATTGTCATTTTTTATATTTTGTTTTTTTTTTTTATGTTAAAGATTAAGGGGAATATGTATGCAATTATGTTTAATTTTAATTTTTCCATTAAAATTTTACATTTTGCTTTCTAATATATTATTTAATTAAAAACTAAACTTTTTCTTTTGCTTGTAAATTTCCTGATTCATTTTTCAGTTTCATATGTAAACAAAAACAGCTGATTGTTTATTCTTGTCCGAACTTACCCAAAGAAAAAGTTCGTGCAAATTTGTACAGGAAATAAAAAAAATACTCTCTTAATTACTCTCTTAATTGCACAAAACTTGTTATGTGGAACGCTTTTGGGTAACTTTGTGCAAGTTCGGACTGTTTCGTTATGCATCTGGAACAGAGCTAATATGAAACTGATAAATTAATCAGAAAACTAACAAGCAAAAGAAAAAGTTTAGTTTATATTAAAAAATATATATAAAAGCAATGTTATGACTTTTAAGCGTATAAAATCACTTAAATAGATCTTAATTTAAAAAGTAGTATTTGAAGAAGGGCAAAAATGGTTTTTTGCGTTCCAGCAATTTTGGGTTGTTTTGGCAAATTTAGAGAGTAATTTTTATTTTACTCTCATTAGTCCGAACTTGCCCAATATCTTGTGGAACACACCTAATGGTGGTACGTCGGTGTATGAAAGGGGGGAAATGTTTTATAATTTATTTCGAATACCTCCAAAATATTAAATATACAAATCTTCCTACCAAGGTTGGAAGTTGGAGTAATTTTATGAATTTTATTTTAATTTGCTTAATTAATATGTTATCCTACTTAACTAGTTTTACTGGATTTCAATCCCAAACTGCCTTGGATAACTAGAAGCAATTTGACTCTAATATTGTTCTTTTCTTTTGAGTTTTTCGAAATTGAGAGTGCTCAAGGACCTTTCTATACACTATATTTTTACTATTTTTACTACAGCTGCCGAAAATGATTATGTAGAATGCGTTCGCCTTCTACTGGAACACGGTGCAGAGGTGGACTGCCGAAATGCTAGTCATCAGACACCCCTCCACCTGGCTTGTCTATCGCAATCCATAGAAACGGTAGAGCTCCTCATAAAGTATGGAGCTAATGTTAATGCCATATATCGTGATGGACGAACTGCTTTACATGCGGCCATTGTAAAACAGTCACGATGTCTAGACTGTTGTAATGCTCTACTAAAAGCAGGTGCTAATGTCAATAAGGCCGATAATTATGGTTACACCCCCTTGCATATAGCGGCTTTAAATGAGTTCAGTAATTGTGTTTTTTCTTTTATCGGTGAGTTGAATATCGTTTGGTTAGTTTATACTTAATAAAATAATTTTTGTAGAACATGGTGCCGACATAACCGCCCGCACAGATGGCAACGTTTCGGCTTTGTCTTTTATTGTAAGACGCACTCCGGAAATTATACCTAAACTAATGGCCAAATTGGATGCTTCAATAAAAGTAAATGATCATGAAATTGGTGATGTTGATTGTGAGATCAAATTGGACTTTCGTTTGCTAGTGCCTCCCGGTGCTTTGGAACGTGGAGAAACTGAGTTGCTTTTGTCTCTTATAGAAGTTGGCCAAAAGAGAATTATTATGCATCCACTATGTGAAACTTTTCTCTTCTTAAAATGGCGTCGAATACGTAAATTTTTTCTCATGTCTCTGCTATATCATGCCATTTATGTTATACTATTTACACTTTATATTGTGGGGGTCTATGCCCACAGCTGTGAAACGGACAACAAATGTGAGGGTCGATCTTATATACCTACAGTAGGTTATTTTGTTATTATTTTAAATTTAATCTTATTGGGTAAAGAATTATTTCAGGTAGGTTAAAAAATTAATGCATAGAAATCTAAATATTTGTTATTTTTTACCTTAGATGGCCCATGGTCTACAAGGTTATGCGAAGTATTGGGAAAATTGGCTGCAATGGGCCATTATTTTTGGAGTTTGTTTGTGTGTGGTAAGTTTTATAAAGTCCTTTTTGAATTAAATTATTAAAATTTTTAAACTCGTTATTATTTATCTATTTTTATTAAGACTCCTGAAATTTTGGTCATTAGCAAGCTAGAGGAGGTTCCTGTTTGGCAGCATCATGTGGCGGCAGTTGTAGTTTTATTGGTATGGGTTGAACTGATGATGTTAGTGGGCCGATTTCCCATATTTGGGGTTTATGTGCAAATGTTTACAAAAGTTGCTGTAAATTTTGGAAAGTTTCTGCTGGCCTATATTTGCCTATTGATCGCTTTTGGTTTAAGTTTTTCAGTATTATTTAATGATTATAAATCTTTTGAAAGTATTACTTGGTAAATAATGATTATTTTTTTTTTTTTTTTTTTTTTTTGGTAGAACAAAAAATTAATTATTATACGTTTGCAGGTCCCTTTTAAAATCGATTACCATGATGTCAGGAGAACTAGAATTTGAGGATATATTTTATGGTGATGTTAAAGTAAAGTATCCAGTAACTTCACACTTTATCTTCCTTAGCTTTGTTCTCCTAGTCACTGTTATATTAACTAATCTAATGGTTGGCCTAGCTGTAAGTGACATCCAGGGTCTGCAAGTATCAGCTACTCTCGATCGTTTAGTTAGACAAGCTGAACTTGTGTCACGTCTCGAAAGTTTATTTTTTTCCCGCCTGTTGCGTGGAGCTCCTACAAAGTTATTGAAACTTTGCAAGCGTAGTGCTTTGCTAAGAACCTCTCGTCATAAATTATTATTTGTTATTAGACCTAACGATCCCAGAGACAATCAATTACCGGAAGATATTAAACTAAATATTTATAAACTAGTAGCTGAACGTAGAGATCGTAATATGAGCATACGTAGACGTAAATTTGAAAGTAATTATTCAATGTTTCAAAGATCTCTGCAAAGACAAAACACACCAGTACGTAAGGAACGTACGCCGTTACGTAATAACTTAACAGATTTGTATGATAAAAAAGAATCACAGCGCTGTGAGAATGAACAACTGTTACGACCACGCTCAGCTACAAATGTACCTAATATTTTGGCCGGTGAAGCTGATTTGGCCGTTAAATTAAAAAGCCATGTTAATAGTATATCAGATGTTAGATCGGAAATACAACTACTTAAGACACATATTACCGATATGGCAGATAAATTTGATAAATTTATGGATTGTACAGCTAAAAAACTAAATTTTACTGTGGAAGAGTTGTGTCGCATAAAAATCTTAATGGATCAAAAATCCTCCATGAGACCAGAAAAAACTTTTAAAGTATAATTTTGTGTTGTTAACAAGAAAATTAAGTATTATTTTTTTTAATTAATGTGCAATCAGTCTGTGTATATTAGATTATCTTTTTTATGTTAAGAAAATGTACGGTGTTTTTTTTTTAAATTAAAAACAAAATTAAAAAACTTTTTTTTATTTAAATTTTTTATTTTAAAATAAAAAAAAAGAAATTTAAATATTAGATTTTTTATTAAAGTGTTTGTGTTATTAACGGTCAACTTGATCAAGTTTGGTTATAATTAACCATCAGTTATAACTGTCAAAAATATATTGTTTACTGGAAGTTAAAATAATAGTAAGTTTTAACTGAACTTGGTAAAATTGGCCGTTAGTTTTATAAAATCGAACTAATTTCTGATATATTTAGATGCGTTTAGATAAAATTTATTAAAAACAAAATAATTTGAGCAAATTTGAAGAGTCGCCTTTTTGATTATTTCAAAAAGTTGGTAAGTCCAATATTATTTTTTTCACCCAGACAAGTCGAAACAAAAAATTCAACGATGTACGAAATTAAAGGACTTTTAAGAAAAAGCACATTTTGCTAAAATATAAGAAAAAACAATTATATTTTGCTTAAAAAAACCAAAACGTTTTTTTACATTATATCCACACCACAATAGCGCAGAGTGTATTATGCGTTTGTGCTGCAGTTCTAAACACATTATTATATTGGTCCAAGACCCACCCTTAAGTACAATGTCCGCCCGTCCGGCTGTCTATGTAAAGCTTGTGCACAAAATACACAAGGACCAAACCTATTGAAAATGGTGAAATTCAAATAGCCCCTATACAAACATCTTTCCGGAATAGAGTCTTTGTGCCCATAAGCCATTTTATTTTGTTGCTATTTAGATTAAATTTGCTCCAAATCATGTATCCAAATTTTATTAGAATCGCTCCAAATTTCTAGGTCATGATATCAAAATTGTCAAGCAAAAAAAATTTATATGAAATGAGAAATTCCACGAAAAGTTCTGTTAAAATTAGAGATGTGCGCTTGAGTGTTTTTTGCCTCACGATCATGCACGCTTGAGCTTACGATCAAGCGTTAATAAGAGGAAAATCACGACATTTTCTAAATACACCTACTTTTTGTATAAATTAAAGATAAAAAGCACGTCTTGCTCTGCATAACGAAAAATTATGCAAAAAAAATTTCCTTTTCAAAATATGTACGTACGACTTGTGTGATCGTGTAAACTACCTTTAATCAATACACAACATCCGACAAATTAATACTATTTTTAGTTTTGGCATAAGTATATACTTTAAATTCAATAATCTTTGTAACAACATAATAAACAACTAAATAATTATGCTGTTCTGTTTGTCATTGTTCTTGTTATGACGGCCAATGTCAACAAAAAACATAAAATAAAATCTGTAATGTAGGGTATCATATATTCGAGCTTGACCGACTATCCTTTCTTACTTGCTTATTCTTAATTTCTGAAGTCTTACTTGGTATTCAATTCAAACATATTACATGTCTAATTAAGCCAAAGTTGATAAGTAGACCTTGAAATTATTCTCATCTGTAATTAAAATTATGTTTTTTTTGAAAAAATTTCAATTGTAATTTTCTCAAAAGTGAATATTTTCAGATTGGCCCTTTTAGCACCAATCCACAGATATATAGATATATACATACGTACTAGGGAGATCGATTATTCTACTTTTCTCAAAAACCGGTTTTCTAATATTCCGAATAGTTGCTATGTTAAAAAAACCGGTTTACGGTTAAGCATTTATTAAATAGCTGGTTAACCGGTTTTAGTTCGAATACATAAAAACACAAAAGTCAAATAAGTTTTTGTAATAGAACGTTAATAAAAACAAAACAATTCAAAAAGGTAAGGAGTCAAAAAATATGACTTAAGGTTTATTCAGACCTAACAAATATTTGACGATAAAATCCATGAAAAGTGTGACCAGTAAATTGATCAAACTTAAGCTTTATTTTTTTAAATATCTATTTATTTACTAAACTTTATTTGTAAGTAGATAATTATTTAATGTAATTAATAGCCTATTTCCGATGTGCGAAAGAATTCTTTCTTTCGTATAACTACATTGAAAACAAAAACAAATTTTTAGACTTTGTTTTTGTTTTCAATGTAGTTATACGAACGAAAGAATTCTTTCGCACATTGGAAATAGGCTATTAGAAACTGTTAAATGATGTTTAATCTATACAATTGTTTTTGCAAAAGCAAATAAAAAATTATAGGAATTTAATAAATTTATTTTTGAGATATTCTCCCATGTTAATTTAAATGAGTTTTAATTTGTTGGTGGTTAATCAGAATCAGTAGGCTTCAACCATATTTTTGAAAAGTTGCAAACAAAACCTCTTAGCGAAGATTATATGTATATTTAAATTTTTTTTTGTTTCAGCATTATAGAAACAAATAGTAATATGAACATGCTTTTTGTATTAAATATTTGTTGACCAAATTTTAAAACCTTCCATGACATTGTTTCTTTAGTTTTGTTTTTAGATCTTGGCGTTTTAATAAATAAAACTGATGAATTTTTCTATAACGTTGATTTCGCCGGAGTTTTCTAGTTTTTAGCATGAAGATATGCTAGAACTACTTAAGAGTTCTAAGTGCCTTAATGGGCATTCCGTCCTCGGTAACACAACGGGCTCATATTTCACCCAATGTTTCATTTTTGACTCCGTATTTTAGTAAAGTATTATTTGTTGTATTTTTAGAAATACTTCAAGCGGAGTTAATTACAATAATGTCAAGCATGTGCAACTTATCATTTTAAGGCACTTCAGGCACCTGACTTTGTCTTTTTAATCCCGTTCGAAATATTTCTAGAGATAACATCTATATAAAAATATATATAATATTTAGAATACTCTAGCACAAATTACTATATACTTTTTTACTGAACACTTTTGTGTATTATTTTGAATTGTTTTTGGGTTTTTACAAGAACACGCTTTTATAAGCGATTGTTTACATTATTCATAATGTTTTGACTTTTGCTACATTTTTTTTTACATTTTCCATAAAAATTTTAAGTTTACCCAATATACAATTAGAAAAATACCTTAATTACGGGTATATTTACAACAAGAGTAAGAAATACGTATATAAATTACACATTATTCAAATAACCGGTTAATTACACCAAAATAACCGGATTATTCGATATTCGAAAAAGGTACATTTTGAAATAACCGGCTTGGGCAGAACTAAAATAACCGGTTAAAACCGGTCGAATAATAACCGTTCGATCTCCCTAATAAGTAGAGGGGTGAAGTGATTGGGGGGGGGGGGGGGGGGGTACTCAGTTTTATGTACTCTGCAATTCTGTTTTGCTTTGTTATTGTCATAGTTTTTAACTTGAAGTTGGCTCTAGGTGTAGTTGTATTTATGTATATACAAAATATAAAAAGGAGAACGGGAGACAAGATAAAACTACAAAAATTGCAAAACTAAAATTTCATAATCTTGACACTATGCAATTTTAAGCCAGAATTTTTAAACTAACAAAATAAGTTTAAACTAACAAAATAAGTTTAATTTGGTTTAATTAAAAAAGATTCGTGATTGCTATTACAAAAATGATATAAAATCTCTTAAAAATATACCAAACACTTATTTTACCAATTATTTACTTACATATTTCTTCATAACTTCATAATCTCTCACTTTCTCTATTATATTTACTTATGTCTAAGAGTATTAAATTATTGTATTATTATTAATAAAAATCAATTAAATTTAGTTTTATATCAATAACGTGCCACCATTGTCAACCATTTGTCATTGCTTTGATTCCATAGGAGAGTACCTTCTGATGGTTGTGGATCAGTTTCTTTTACTTTTGTCCAAGTTTTGGATACAGGATCATAGGCAAAGGCTTTCGAATCTTCTGGTGGAGGTGGTGGCGTATTAATAATTATATTTCGGGGTGTAGTTATAGAAATGATAAGAGGTTTTGTGTGTTCAGGATTTTTGGGATTTATTATCTCATACTCAGAATTGGGATTACGCGAGTCGGGAAAGCCATTAGCAACTGATATGAAAAGGCCTTTAAAATGTTAATAAAAAATTATTTATTAAAATAAATATTAATAAATGAATCAATATTTACCACAACATATCAATAATTTCAAGAAATTTGACATGATTAATTAATAAACTTTGATAAAGATGAAACCAGTTTTTTTTATAATAAAAATTAATGAACTTAACAGTTTAAGTTATAATTTAGTACTAAATAAAAGTTTTGTCCAATTAAAAATTTTATAATTTGTTGTTTTTCATTGCAAATCTCATTGCTACTGAATGAGATAATCTTGTGTAAAAATATTTAAAACTCTGGGAAAGAGGGGGTAACCTTTTGTTTTACTTTTACATAGAAAGTATCTACCACTGAAGATTGACTAGAACAGAGAGAGAGAGAAAAAAGGTAATTGAGCTGCTAAAAAACCTGATTGGGTTATAAAGAAATTTGATTAATTTGTTGTTTAACTTCACACGTACGGAGTTTTAAGAAATCATTTTCTATTTTGTTTAGAGAGAGCTTCCGTTCTAGTTAATCTTCTATGGCCTCCACTTTTCGTAGATCAATTGAGTCATTTTTTCATACTGTTTGATTTGAATATTTATTTGTCTCTTTTACTAATTTGCTAATTTAAATTTAAAATTCAAGATTGAATAAGTTTTGTTTAAGACTTTGTGTATTTATAGTCTTTTTTAAGATGATGAGTATCAGTGATGGAAAATTCCATACTACATATTGTACTATTTTCAGTACTTTTTTATGTTAAAAATACCATACAACGTATAAGAATGGTAGCAATAAAGATTACGGAATACGCATTATTTCCTGTTAAATGACGTAGTCATGGCCCAATTAGTATAGGTCTGCTCGAAACGCCTGCTGATTTTTTGTAGAGTTGTGTAGAGTAGTTTTTGACATCTTGTCATTTATTACACAAACAAATGGGTTTTGACATCTTTTCTATTGTTGCATTGTTGTAGTTTCGCGCAGACCTACTAATTGGGCCTGCAGAAATTTTTGCAGTAAAATTTAGTAAAACAAAAAAACATATGTTTCAAAAGGTAAACAAACAAAAGTAGCAAACACAAGGCATACAAATTGTGAAAAAATTATTTAAAAAAAGAATAGTTGAAATAAAACTAGAATAAAAACAAAAATGAATAAATATTAAATAATTAAACTTGTTTGTGAAGAATTTATATGGCTAAACACCAACTTTTGAAACTTTGTTTTGTTATGCTAATTTTTTGGAGTTGTAAATGTGTCAAGTACTCGGGTACTTAGAACAGCCCTTGTTTTTAAAGTTATCAATAGTAAAAAAAGTATTCGTGTACTATTGATCAAATTTAGCCGGACATAAATTAGCAAATTCAAATAAAATAAAAAAACAAACAAATATGAAAGATTACATAAAATAATTTGTTTGTATTTTCCAAAAATATTCGTGTTATAAAAAGTATTTAATCGAGTACCGATAAGAAAACGAGTTAAGTAGTCAAAAGTGTAAACATTTTTCAACACTTTAATTATTTGCCATCAGCTGTTGCCTTTATTTTACGAATTTTTACAAATTTTGCATTCGCGTACTTTTTTGGACAACAGCTTTTTTTGAGAGCAAATTTTTAAGTTTACTCATTTACTGCATTTTACTGTAAAAGTACTCAAACGCACCTATTATCAGCCAATAACAATGCAGTAAGCGTGACGTCATTTGTAAGCCTGCGAACAAGGCGAATTCATTTTTCACAGTGCTCGATAGGAGCGATGTTGGCTTTCATTTTCACTATAAAACGTAAAATCCGACTAATAGGAACAACACTGCGCTGCATCAGAAAAGCACACTTTTTTTAATGCCAATAAAAAAGCAATTATAATTTTTTTTATTGTGTGACTATTATTTTTGTGGAGTATTTGACAATTTTTTGGTCCACATCTACTTCATTCAAATATATATAAGCATTTGAAATCACTGATGCAGCGCAGTGATGCATTTACGAACGCACCCTATGTCTCTTGTATTTTACAACTGCTACTTGATTTTTAATCTCAAACTTAGATCCTGTCAGAAACTGCCACAATTTGGCCCCTGTAAATTTTTTTAGTCCCAATATTTACAGGGGCCAAAGGTTGGTTTTTTTTTTTGGGACGAGACGAGTTGTTAAAGGGATAAAACTGAAAAGGAACATTTTGAAAAATGCCCAAATAGTATTCTTGGCTGTCGATTAAATTGTAAGTAATTCAACTTTGTATTTTTTGTATGTATTTTATTTTTATATATTAATACACTCACAATATTCTGTACGTAAAATTAACTGAAATTGTAATATAAAATAAATGAATATTCAGTTAAAAACCGGTCTACTTATTTTTCTTTTATTTTTAACGAAAAGTTTATTTAATTTTTATTGTCAAAAATTCAACTGCAAATTCCGTAAAAACAAATGAATTTTCAGTTATTTTACACAAATTAACTGTCAAAAAATAACTGACAAATTCCGTAAAAACATATGAATCTTCAGTTATTTTATGTAATTCAGTAATTTTATATAATACAGGTTTTAGTCGAATCCGTTTGTTTTTCTAATGAGAGAGATAGAAAGAGAGAGAGAAAGAATATTTATTTTTATTCACTTACCGCGTTATACATGTTTGTTTCAAGAATGATAGAAGAAAGATTACGACAACACCAATTAAAAATTGAATTTTCTGCGCAGGTGGGTTAAATGACGTCACGAAACATACATGAATAGGTAACATCTAACGGGAAAACATGCGCATGGCGTAATCTCTTTTTATATCATTCTTGTGTTTGTTTTACTTTTGTTGTACTGACCACTTTGTTTACAGAAAAACTTTCAATATTTTACTTTAAAAATGTGATGTATTTAACTAAATAGTTTTAACAAATAGAACATGGGAATTTTCTACATAAAACAAGAAAATCGTTTTTTACTTTTACTTTTTGCCACAGATCTATAAATAGATATCTGAAAATTTATTTTTTGGTAGTTAAATTATATGAAATAACTAAAAATTCATTTGTTTTTACAGAATTTGTCGGTTATTTTTTGGTAGTTAAATTATATGAAATAACTGAAAATTCTTTAGTTTTTACGGAATTTTTGGTTAATTTTTTATGGAATTCGCTGTTGAATTTTTGACAGTGAAAATTTAATTAACTTTTCGTTAAAATTAAATGCAAAATAAGTAGATCGGTTTTTAAGTAAATTTACAGTTGTTTTAAATTTCATTTTCATTTAGGCCCTAATCATGTAAAACACAACGCAACGCCAAAGAATAACATTGAAAGCACAAACAATGTCATAAATATTTTGTTATTTTGTTGTTGGTTCCTACAGAAGCTCACATTGCGTTTTAAAATTTCAAACGCTCCATTGCTTGTATTGTTGAAAATTTTAAAATGGTACATGAATTTCTGTTGAAAGCAACAACAAAATTACAAAATATTTATGACATTGTTTGAGCTTTCATTGTTATTCTTTGGCGTTGCGTTGGGTTTTACATGATTAGGGCCTTAATTTAACATACAGAACACTTTAACTTAATCAACTGACAATATTAAATGCAACCGAAAATCGATATAAATGTGCACTAAGTTTTTTAAATAAATGTTAGAATCAGTTAAAAATAAATTTGCTTGGAATTTTAAATGTTTATTTATTTAAAAATGACTGAACTGAATACTTCTTAAATAATACTTAAATACTGTAATAATATTGTGAGTGTACAAATATATACTTAAATAAAAGCCAAATTGTAATCTATAAGCTATTTAAAATTAAACAATATTAGTAAACATTTCTTCTAAATAGCTTTGGGTTTCATTTTCCAGAAGTTGTTTAGCTACTTCCTCTAATTCGATTGAGGTTGATCTCCATTTTTGCCGAGAGCTGGACATATACATATGGATCTGATGTGCACAACAAAATAGTAATAAGATCTTCATTAGTACATCATCTGGACATTTTTCTTGTATTATGCTCGCAGAAGAATCTGTAGTCTTTGTTCCTTTTCTTGCGCTTCTTCAGATAGATCTCCAATTGGTAGCATATTGTGTTAAACTATTTGTTCCCCATGGTACAAAATTTTATGAACTGTGGTTGGCATCGCCAAGGGTAATTTTTGGTTTAAAGAATTGCTGTTTCATTTGCATACTGGCCAAATTTTTTTGCATTTATCTTTCTGCTACATGGTATAACTTGGAAAATGATCTGGAATCATCTTATTAATTCAAAATGTACTCCTGTGATATATGCTGCAGTTTCTGGATCGGAAAATAGTCTCATTGCAATGTTTCCATCATTTGAATTTCCTTTTCCTTGTTTTGGCTGATCAATTATAAGGGTAGCTGAAGGTATTTTTCTTGAATTTGTTTTTTGTTTGCTTCCTTTTTTCCACATTTTCTTTGTTTTTCTCACTGTTTCGCCTAACGGGCCAAATTCCAAATCATAACCCAATTTAAGAGGAGGGGACATTCCAAATTCGTGTGCTTCATTGAAACTATTGTCTTGTGATGGGGGTTGGCTTAATTGACTTGATGTCTTTTGACATATGGTGCAGCTTGACGAAGACTTTGTTTCGGTTAATGCTTGTGCAACTTTTCTATCGATCATTGTAAGGATCATTTGAAATTAATTTTCAATGCATTAGTCAGCAAATTTAAATATTGCCGGTTGAAGTTCTTTAATTTGTTTTTTTATGTTTCGAATTTCTTCAGTTATGACATCTTTAGTTTCCTTTTTGGAAACAAACTTTATTGGTCTGCAATACATACATACATACATCCATTTCTGTAGCTCTGCTGGTTGACGTCTCTAAGCCAATATGTTTTTCTTAAACGTAATGGAACAAAAGATACCATTAATAAGTAAGCATCAGATGAATTTTCAAAATTACATTGCTTATATTGTTTCTGACCAGAGTTTCCATCACACCCCATTTAGAAATTAAAGTGATGCTGCAATTTTTAAGTTTTTTTTTAAACAGTCAGCAGCAAGTGTATTTAATAATCGTTCTGCAGTGTGTTCGAGAAGATCCTGCAATTTTAGTTCTGCTGAACTTGAAGTTACACTAATAGCCGTTTGTAAAGGTAAACACCCTTTTTTGACAGAAACTAAATCTCGATGTGCTGGAAAGATTAGACAATTTTTTTCATTGGTTCGCGTTCGCAGTTCTGCATACTGATTTTTAGCCAGTTTTAAGTCCAAAAATAGTGCAAATGTTTCTTCTGGAGTAAATATCATTTCTTCAGTTGGTTTAGGAATACTTTTTAAAATCCTCTTTGTGCGTCTAGCGCTCGCTTTCACTATTTTTTTGATTATTGCAATTTTTTTTTCTTAGTTTGCGTTGGTTGAATTTGATGCAGAAAGAATCCTTTATCATACTATGAGAAATTTCTTCATTGATATTTGCAAGCTTGCGTCGTCGTTATCTGGGGTATAGAAAAGTAGGTTAGAGTCCGGACTACAAAAGAGTACAGATTTTTTGACGGGCAGGACTTAAAGTAAGAAAGTAAGAAATTTCCGGGAAAAATTAAATAGTTCTGCAGGAATGAATGAACACAACGAATCGAAGAGTACACTCACTTCTGTACCTCTTTTAATTCCTCTCTCTCCTCTCGCCCATAAGGTAGGAATGGCAATGACAAAAATCGTGTAATGTAAATTGGGACTTAGAGATAGGAATGTCAAAAGTTGCTTCTGTTTTTGACATTTCGACCAACGATAGCAACAAATAAAATACATTGTTGTGTTTTTGGTGTTGTACTTGTTGTAGTATCGCCACCACCGTTTACATGAATTCGCCTTGTCTGCGAAGAAAATTTAATTTTAAATTTCGGGATGGCGTAATCTGTGATACCCCACGGTAGTTTTAGAATTCTTTAGTACTAAGCCTAAGTGAACTTTAGTACTCCTCCTAAAAATCGCTTTTAAAGGAATAACTATCGTAAAAATTCCTAAATGAAATTCAGCACAAGCAAAATTTTGGTACTGCTAGGTGCCATGTCCCATTTACATAACACTCAAAAATTATTTTTTCAGTGAGTCATGTAGAATTTATTTAATTTTATGTCATAAATAAATGATTATGTTCAATATACAAGGTCATGCAACGTTATTATTAAAAACTAAATATTAAAATAACAGCTCTTTTCGAAATAAGTTATATTTTTTTTCATGTATAAAACAATTTTATTTACTTTAACAAAATTTTAATTTTAACAAAATTTTCGAGTGAAATATTATGATAGTTTTCGACATGAGTTACAGACAGACTTTTTTCTTACATTTCGAGAAACGATGGAATATTTTGTTTCACATATTTTCGATGCGAGAAGTTCTCACCAAAGTTAAGGAACATGGGTACTGTTTGTTCAAAAGTATAAGGAAATTCTTATCACTTAAAAAATTATGACTTATTTCAAAACGAAATTAAAAATCCATCCAAAATAAAGAGAAAACAAAACCATAGATTACATAGATATGAAACTCGCTTGTCAAAAACCTAAGTCTGTTGTCCAAAAAAAAAAAAAACTTAAGTGATGAGAATTTTCTAGGAAGATTTTTATCATTGTGTTAGTATGAACTAAATATTCCCGCATTCCCAGCAAACACAAATAAAAGGTCTGAAATATAATAGTTTATTTTGAATTTAATTAAAAAATTTACAAAAAGTTCTCTCTTTTTTGAAAATGCTATTAGTTTTGAATGATATTTAACCATTTTGAAGCAAAATATATTTCAGAATGGGTTTATTTGAATATCATTATTAATTTCAAATTAAGCTTACTGTTTGCTGGGAATATTTCACCACTTTAATGATATTTACCTAATTACAAAAAACAAGTGAGAAAGCCCGACTACATAATACCCTAAACCGAATACAAATTTTCGAGAGTGTACCCTATTTGGGACTAGTCATGGACGCGCCAAAATATAATTATGTTATTAGTTTAAGATTAATGTACTTATACGAGTTCTTTGTGCCGAATATTATCTAGATATCTACATCTGAGTAAGATTTTTTGGAAAACGTTTGTATTGGACCTATGCTTAATTCTGGACTTACATGTGATGACATTGAAGTTAACGTCACCAAATTTTATTTCAATACCAATATTTATAAAGTTGTTAATACATTAAAAGCTATATCGGGGGATGGTATTTTTAGGGTAGCTGTGGTCAAATATACGAGTAGTCCGATTCAAATAAAATTTGGTTAAATAATCAAGACTGGAATAAAATATTTCTGGGCCAAGTTCAATCGAAATACCAGCATAATAAGATGATTTATATGACAGAAGACTCTATTCTGGAAAGAAGTTTATTTGTGGGGCTTTATGGGTGGTTCCTGCTATTCGTCCTTATGAAAATTTAATAATTTGTACCAAATTTCATCAAATTGTCTCTAAAATTGTGAACTGTAATTTGCGTACAAAGGTTATACAGCAAGCCGGATGAACGGACATCGTTAGTTCGATTCAGGAGGTAATTCTTAGTCGATCGCTATGCTAAAATAAGGGTTAAAAACCAATATTATTATGTGTTACATCAGCACAAGCGTATAATACCCTCTCTACGTATGGTGAAGTGAGTATACTTACTGGTTACTATAAATCCAGAAAAGACTTTGGACAACCGCTGTTCATTTAAAGAGAACATTTTATGCTGTATGAGCTTGAGATATAGACTGCTGTTTTACCCAGAGAGCCACGCCTTTAGAACAAGCTCCCCAACACGCATACGAACAACCCGCGGAAACACTTAAAACACGAATGTGACTTGTTTTTCTTTTGGTTTTTCTACGTTTGTATTATATATAATATTGTAATACTTACGGCATTGTTTTAAATGCAATAAAATGTAAAAAATTGAAATTTATTTTAAAAAATGGTAAAAAAAAAACACATCAAAAAATTTTTACAATAAATTTGTTTTTAATTGTTTATTGTTTACAAAATATTTGTCAAAAAATTGAGGTGAACTTTTACAACATAGTATACAAAAAAAGAACGTTCTCACCAGTCGGCATACTAGTTATATACTATGTTATATACTATGACTGGTGAGAACGTTCTCTTATTTTTATAACTCTCATCACACATATAGGTTCTGTGTGAATTCAACACACTTAAGAACAACAAGAACAAAACAAAATTTGAAATTTTTTAATTTAAAATTTTTCACAATATAACACTTCATGTTTAATTTTATGACTTAAACACATAATTAATAATTTTTTTCAATACATTTTGCTAATTTGCTTTTACAAAATGTTTTTATTTTTCACAAACTAAAAATTTTTAAATAAATTTTTTTGACACTAAATTTTTTCTGTTGTTAATATTATTAAAGCCAGCAGAGTAGCATTTTGTGGTATAACAATAATATTTGAAATCATTAATTATTTATATATTATCCGATATTGCAGAATAAAAATTTAGCAAACATGGCTTTTAAAAGTTTATAAATGCAGCCAGCATTCAATAAATTGAAAATTTATTGAACTAAGAAAATTTTATTTTGGAAAAAAAAATTGTTGCCACATTCTATACGATTTTATGCAACTATGTTTAGTGGTGGAAATAGTTTTATACACCAATACATTTGAAAAAAATCTTACTAATACAAACATAAAAATGTACCACTGACAGTTGAGTTATGTACCTGTCAAAGAGTCGGCATACTAGTTGTATACTATGTATATTTTTTTTTTTCCCCCATTTTAAAGGAGTTTCATATCTATGTAATCTTTGAACAAAACATTATCGGCCAAATTAACCAAGTTTAGTTAAAACTAACTACTTCTATTACTTCCTGTTAGCAATATATTTTTGACAGTTATAACTAATAATTAATTATAACTAAACTTGGTAAAATTGGCCGTAAGTAAAAAAAAACCAAATGCAAATACATATGAACATATCAATAAAAACTGTTAATATCCTTAGTGAATTTTAACATTTACTTAAATTTAAATGCATAACGGAAGCAATAGTCTTAATTTAGATCTCAGAGAAATACATATCATCTACAAAGCACGGCAAGTGCCCAAACGTAAAGCAGATACGCCTGAAATAAGTTTGGAAAAAGTTATTGAAGTTATAAAGATTATGTTAATAACATGTTTTAAATACAATATTCACGAAGGCAAATTTTTTATTCTATGAATACTCACTTTTACCACATCTTTGAGCACATGACAAACGTCCATTATTATGGTAATTTTCACCATCTGAACCACAGATGGGATTATATTCCATGGTTGATGGACAAGATCGTACACAGGACAAAAACCTTGGTGAAGCTGTGGTGGCGACAGTACTGGTTGGGGCGGCTGTTGTTGTTACTAAGTTACCATTGTTGTCATTATTGTTATTATCATTGCCAGGAAAGAATCCATTGTTGCCTGGAGTGCTGGAATTATTACCACCAACTTCTTGATCTGAAGTTTGTTGTATCGGAGCACTTTGGGGCTTAGCCCAAGCAACAGTTAAAAAAAGAGCTGAAATGGACAAAAATATGACTAAAATTAATACGCTAAAAACGCAACTTTTGAAGAGTGCTTACTTAATAATTTTTTTTATAAAATACTTTATAAAAATCCTTTTTCATAAAATCTATCGGCCATGATCTGACGATTACAATTCACAAAACGCCAGACTTATTTTATGATGTTCATAAATTAGTTCGTTTTGCTTGCGATGTGCTTTAGTTTTTCAAAAAATATTTTAGACCCCTTCAGCATACTTCTTGCGATTTACAGAATACCTGTTATGCGACGCCAATGTTAGGCGTTTTGCGATTGTCAGAACATGCCCGTATATATCGCTTATTTGATGCAACGTCGTCATAACTCAAAAAATTAAATTTCTGAGCTAGCGATACATAATTGTTCGCTATGTTTTTCTTTATATTGTGTATAAAATTCATTTTGACTTCTTTTATACTTTCCCCGTTTGAAGAGAATGTGTCGTTATTTTTTCTTAATGGTGCTAGAAAATCAAAAGCTTTAAACACGTTTATTTCGAAATGTATTTTTTTGATTTATGACGACGTTGCAGCAAATAAAAGATATGTATGTATGTATGTTTAAATTTACACGTTTCATCTTTTGATGCTCAACTTCTTTTCAATTCCCTTTTGAAGATGCCCATATGATCACACGCAGCAATCGGTTTCATCTTTTTTCGGTTCAAAACAACAACAATATTATACACAGCGAGTCAAAGAGAAAAAGAAAAGAAAAAAAAAAAAATTCATGCAGCCATCGTTGTGCATATACCTACAAAAAAAGAAAATCAAAGCAAACTGACCGAATAGAAGCATCTCCGTATGACATAATGGAATATTTTATATGTTAAGCAAAATCCAGGAAATGCTAAATTATAATGAGCATATCTGACATAGATATATAGCATCCAAGTCCTCATCATATCTGGGGTCTTCGGAAAACCCATTTCAACAGACGGACAACCGGATTTGAAGTTCCCTTCTCAATAAGGAGAAAATATATACTTTATAGGGTCTAAGATCAATATTGTAGAAATTACAAACGGAATGACAAAGTTATATATACCCTTTTACCTTCGGTGAAGGGTATATAAATGCGAAACAACTGGCCACCCTTATGTATGTACATGCAGTCCGCAAATGTCGTGTCAGAAATTATCGCTTCCACATATTTTGTGACGGCTTCATGCACATGTAAAACTGTTGAATGTGTCCGAATTTATATGTAACAGGGTAGTACACGGCTTGCAAAAATGTGACATGTGTGAATGTGCTTTAAAAACTACATGGAATTCACATGCAAATTTGTGCTATATGTGAGTGAACCAAAAAGTGCAAGTACACGGCATGTAGCCATTTTGGTTTCGTGGTGACGTCAAAATCATGTCAGATCCACATGTACATGTGGCTTTTTACATCTTTTTCCAAGGCAAGTTATATCAAAACCAATAAAAATAATCAATTAAATCTTGAACATTTAAGCCAAAGTATTTGTCTAAAAGATGATCTTATAAGATCTCCTTAAACTATTGAAATAGCTAATAAAATGATCTTAGTTTATTTTTTAGTTAATACATAATATGTATTAATTAAAAAATATGTTCTACTATTTTTTTGTTTGCTCGTTTTAGTTTAGGAATTCTTATGTTTGGTATGTTATTTTTTTTACAAATAAACTCCAAATAATAAATAATTTATGCATTTTTATTTATTGAAATTACTTAATTTATAAAACAAAACTTTATTAATCGGTTAACCGATCAATAGCAAAATTAACCGATTATTAACCGATTAAGCCAAAACCTCGGTTAATTAATCGAACGAAAAGCCCGATTAAATGAATACCCTAGTATCTATTAATCACTTTCTAGATGAAAATATGATTTTTTGTCAATAACACTTGTATTGGAGTTTTCTGAATAGTTTTTGATAATCGAAATTCAAATTTTATAATTAATACAAATAATTACAAAATTTTCACTTTAAGAACCCTTCCTTCCCTTTATTTATTTTAAATATGTATTGCAAAATCTTAATAGCTAATTTAATAAACAGAATTCTCTTACCGAACAATAATACAGATTTCATTTTTTAATAAATTTTTTTTTTAATTCTCTAAAAGTTTAACTGCTTCTGAGGTAGTCTGAATCGATAATGCTAATAGTTGTCAGCAAAGTGTTTTGAAACAAACTAAAAAAAGTACTCAACAGACAACATTTTTAAAATATATTTATACATTCATGAAGTATAAACACATATGTAGATACAAACATATGCATATGTTTGAGTAAATACAGGCAAATACATATAAACAACAATGTGTTATGGAAATAAAAAATCCCAATATTGACATTGATAAGTTCAATATACCGCTGGATGCTTTTGGTTTAACCAAAAAACGCAAAATCAGATTTGTTTTAAAGTTTATTTTAACTGATTTTTTCGAAGCACACGCGAAATTGAGTCGGATGTGAAAATCTGAATCAGTTCTTTCTTTGTTTTATACCCACACTACAATAGTGGAGAGGGTATTATGCGGTTGTGCTGATGTTTGTTACACCTTAAAATATTGGTCCTAGACCCACCTTTTAGAATACCAAACGACTAAGAATCATTTTTTGAGTTGATCTAACGATGTCCGTCCATCCGGCAATCTCGTGCGGAAAGTACAGGGAGCTAATTCTGGCAGTAGTGATTGAATACTTTTTCGATTCGAAAGCAATTTTATTTCTTATTCTTTCAGTCGATACTGAACAAATCAAAATTCTTTTTTCAGTGTTGTGAAATCTCAAATAAATGCTTTACAATGCTGAAAAAATAAATTTGATTCTTTCAGTATCGACTGAAAGCATAAAAAAAAATTGCCTTCGAATTGATATTGGAGATAATTTGAAGAAATTTGGTATAAAGCTTTAAATTGTCACAAGGACTAAGCCTTTTGAAAATGGTAAGAATCAGGCTTTAACTTCACCCTAGCGGGAAAACTCAGAAGACTATCTTACTTCAGGCCTTATTAAAGGCCTGCTTAAAATTTTTTTCTTTGATCCAATTACCATTCTTATCTAACTGCTAAAGAATGCCTCATAGAAGGCCTCAGCTCTTTCGTATAAAAGATAAGATAAACATTCCACACTCGCTTCTATGAGAAAGGAGGAAAGAAGGAGTAGCATTTTTTGCCAAAGCAAAAGTAAAAGAATTATTTTTTTATCCAGTCGCCTTTCTTATCTACCTGATAAATAAACGAGAGCGGAAGGCCTACATCACAATGACAACGTGTGTAAAAAAAGATATGAGTATGGAATGCAGCATGCAGGCCTTGTACATACAAAAAAAGGAGTACAGAAGCCCCCTAGAAGGCATCCATACTCCTTCTTCGTCGCGCTGGGGCAAAGCCTCATACAA
Source organism: Pollenia amentaria (assembly GCA_943735925.1). Lineage (NCBI taxonomy): Eukaryota > Metazoa > Arthropoda > Insecta > Diptera > Polleniidae > Pollenia > Pollenia amentaria. The sequence continues at coordinate 199,195,263 of OX031009.1, read as the reverse complement.
GCTGCTTTCCAGAATAGACCATCTTATAATGATGGTATTTAGATTGAATTTAAATCATCTTACCAAATTTTATTGGAATCGGTACATATTTTATCATAGCTCCCATACAAATAAAATTCCCGAAAAAAGCTTTTAATGCCATAACTTTCTTATAAATGTTGGTATTGCCAAAAAAAAAAAAAATTAAAAAAAATTTGGCTACAATACCTTTTGCAATATCTTTTTTATCATGACAAAATGTTCTGTTGGTAGATCCAAATTACCCATATGCCCCCTATAATCCCCCTTCCTAAGATCACATAAAGACAAACAAATCTTATATGAATCTTAACTTCGTAACATAATTTTGATCTGGTGGGTCCATGCTGGCTGTCAGCAAAATCACCCAATGCAATGTGTGAAAAACCGCCCAAAAATTTCGATACAAATTTAGGTGGTTTTGCGTAGGAAATATCAACTCTTTTTTTTTTTTTTTTTGGCGATTTTGACAAATTCTTCAATGAGATGAAACAATAACGCCTGTAAAATTAGTAAGCGAAGCTGATGTTTTTTTATTCCATATAGGGAAAAGCGCCCTGCCGAGAAGACCGGATATGCAGAAAAGCTTTAGTAAGCGATGCCGGTATTTGTTTTATCACAGAGGAGAAAATCTTTGCGACCGACCCAAGGCCGGTTATGCCGAATTGCTTAAGTTGGCGAGTCCCGATTTGGAAATAAGGAATTTTGGATTCGGGATTTAAAATGTTGCCATATGACCCCAAACCAAATAAGTATGTACGTTTAAAACAACTTTGTAAAAATTATTAAAAAAATATTTTTAAACTAAGAATTGGGTGATTTTTTATTATTTTTGGGCCTTTTTTCATTATTTTTGGATATAATTAAAATTTTTTTCAATAATGTGGTGAAGGGTATCATATGGTCCGGCTTGACCGGCTATACTTTCTTACTTGTTTTTTATTGTATTAACTAGCAAGTATGTAAATTAAGTAAACAAATGGATTTTTATTTTTAAAATCTAGATATTCTTTTTTTGAGTTTCATTTAAGTATTTCTTTTTGTTGGTACTGACTAACGTTGGGGGGAATTTTCGTGTTCTAAAATCGTTGAGAATTGAGTTTAAAACCAAATGACTTGAAACAACTGTAGAAGGTGAGGTATGAAAGAAATTTAATTCAAAGCCGGTTTATTATTAAATCGTTAAGAGATTATATGAAAACTATGTATATTCCTTATTGTTTAACTTAAAAATATTAACGCCTATCGTAAATTAAAAGTGAACAGTCGAAATTTTCCTTATACATTTTTTAGTAAACTAAGAAACAAATTTCGATGAATAAAATAAAAATTTGTATTGGTTTTTTTTAAGTTGATAATAAGTATGGCACGGGCACTAAGCCAAATATCCAGGGTATCCCACAAAAAGAAGGGTTCTCCAAGGACTGCACAACGACCTACTTATACCATCGTATAGAAAGACAGAACTCTTAAAATCTACTGTAGAGTTAAGCATATACAAGTTATAAATGTTATTCCACCCTTTATAATTAAGAGCTATAAATGGTACTTCACTTAGAGAAATTTATTTTAAATTGGTCCTTCAGTTAAAACTGCGTGTGAAACATAAAACGCGCGAAAGCAGACAAACAAAAACGTTCCGATTACCCTTAAACGATTATGGCAATACGCATGCTGCTTCCCCACCCAGAGTAATTTTACGAAGAATTATAATTATTTCTAAACAACTTCATATCTAAAATGCCAAAAGGTGAATTATGAATTCAAAATTTTTGATTAAAAACAAGTAAAAGTGCTATCAATAACCGGCAGTGCTGAATCTGTGATACCCTCCACCGAGAGAAATAATATTTAGGAGTCGGCTTTATATGGGACCTACAAATTAGAAACCAAACTTTTTAAAAACTTACCTCACAGTATTAAAAGTCGTAGCGGCTTAAAGTTTTGTCCAAAAGTTCGCTTCATATGGACCATAAGGTAAGTTATCACGAAATTTTGCAGTATAATCTCTTTTCCTATGAAAATAGGCCAAAAAATATTACTACAGTAGTATTATTCGTAATAGTTTTAGGCGTTCTTAAGTTGTTTCCAAGTGGGCTTTATATGGTGCCTATAATAAGTTAAGGGCCGATCTTCACAAAATTAAGAAGTTTGAGTTCTAGTCATATAAAATGAATTTGTGCAAACTTTTATGACAAGCCTTTTTTCTAACAGAAATATCAATTCTTTAAGGAGGCTTCTCTTCATTTGCGTCTGTTATTCTGTTTGTACTAAACCGGTTTCGCCATATGTAAAACTGCTTAGAATAACTACAAGCAAGTGAGCGTGTTTTAAACACACGGACATGGCTAAATCGATTTAGAATCTCAAGGATATATATATATATATACTTTATCTTGTCTTAGAACAATAATAAAAAACTAGACGCGGAGGGTAAAAAGTATCTGCAAGTGCTTAAAACGGCTTTAATAAGGTGTTTTCAAATGTTGCAAACAACTTAAACAATTTTTTTGGCAACTTTTCTATTAAATAAGATACTTTTATTAAAAGGCTTATTAATAAAATACAATTTTTTAAGGTTCTATCGTTAAAAGGGTTTTTGTTTAAAAGTTGCTTCGTTAAAATGTACTTTTATTATTAGGTACTTTTGTTTAAGGAGGCAAATGTTAAAAGATACCTTGAGAGAATGGTACTTTTGTTAAAAAGTAATTTTTCAAATATACATTTTTAAATGTACTTTGTTAAAAAGTGTTTTTTAATACATTTTTTAAGTACCTAATCATACGATGGAAACGTATTTGTATATCGATCAGCTCAAAATCCCCTTCGTTATCCCTTGTGCACAAAGTACGATTCGCAATTTTAAAGATATGTATATATATTTTATTCCGCACATAAGAGGTTGAGGTGTTGAATGAGGGTATACTAAGTTTGTCATTCCTTATGAAACTTTTTTATTATATGCATCTAAGACCTCATAAAGTATATATACATATATATATTTTTTACCGCTCCGAACGGATTGCAGGGTGTCGAGGGCCTTATGGCCCGAAATGGACGCAGGGGCAACCAGGGTTCTATTAGGATTGGATAGGAGTAGTCTCAGGACCCTTATAGGGTTCCAGACGAGACATTGTTCTGTTAGGGCTTTTATGGGCAAATGGGACATTGCCATACCGGACTTATGCAGGCTGTGCGGGAAGCCGAGGAGCTAGAGACGGTTGAGCATGTACTGTGCCACTATCCTAGGATGCAGGGTCCCAGGCAGAAATGGCTAGGGGCTAGATTTCACGATGAACTGGGGTGTATCGCTGGATGTAATCCAACCGATCTACTGGGGTTTGTCAGGGAAATATGACGGCTGTTTCTGTTGGGGGGACCATCGGGGGGACTTGTTCTACGTGCTATCTATACATCTGCACCAAACCTTAGGTATATTTTCTACTTTTCTTCTCTTTTTCCTCTTTTCTCCTATACTGAAGGGATTCACAATGGACCACATTGGTCTCCGAGTGGATATGCGCCCTTGGGCACATTACTCTTCTTAACCTAACCTAGCCATATATATTCTGGCTGCTTGAGTAATTCTAAGTCGATTTAGTCATGTCTGTCTGTCTGCTAGTCTGTTGAGAACACGCTCACTTTCGAAAAACTCAAAAGAAAAGAATAAACTTGATGTCAAATTACTTGCAGTTATCCTAAGCAGTTTGGGATTGAAATCCAGCAAAATCGGTTTAGTAGAATGAGACCTATGAATCAAAATGTGTAACCACCACTATAAAAAATTGATAATTTTGTTACAAAAAAAAAAAAACTAACATAAATGGTGGAATAATGCACAGAATGGTATAAGAACTTTCACAAATTCTTTTTTTACGACTGGAAGTCATACCGTTAAATTTCGTGAAGATCGGTCCATAATTTACAATAGGCCTTAAACAGTGATAAATAATACTACCATAATAAAATGTAATACTTAAGTTTCATTGGACTAGAAAACATACTAATAAATTTTGTGATGATCGGTCCATATTTACCATATACCCCATATAAAGATCAATCTGGGAATTTTATTAAATACACCTAAAACCGTAGCAGATATACAGAGGTGTTCTGGAAATTGAAAGCGCAAAACCTATGAATTTAATGTCCCTATTACGGTTTACAACTCAACTCAGTTGAGTTGAAATAAAGACAACTGCTAACCATGAGTTGTAATTGTTTGATGTTTTTCTTAACCGCAATATAACAGAGTTGTAAACCATAATACCAAAACTGCAAAATTTCAACTGAACTATAGTTGAGTTGTAAACCATAACAGGGGCATAAAAGTCGTTTTTTAATAAGATTTTTGTAGTAATCTTATTAAACGGGTCAAATATCTATTCCCCTCCGAAAAATCATATTAGTTCGGCTAAAACGTAACGAATCATGATATTTTAGTCAAGCTAATTCAAATTTCTAAGAAGAAAAGCATACACTTTCTGAATGTCTGTCAATAATTTAATATATGTAGGTCTAAACAGCAACAAATTTTAATGCTGAAATCCGTTTTTACAAAGATCAATTAATGATATATATATGTATATCATATAGAGCCCACTCCTGAAAAATTCGAACTGTTGGTGGAGGGTATTAAAGATTCGGCACAGCCGAATACAGCACTCTAACTGGTTTTTAGCAAATTTATTTATATTTTAAATAAAACAAATATCAATTTTTTGTGTACATCATTTTTTAAAAAAACATAAATAATTTATTTCACATTCAAAGTTTAAAATAGATTTTAAAATATTTAATAAATTTGTTTTTTTTTTTTTTTGGTTGGATTGCTCTGCAAATCGAAAGCGAGTGAAAACAAAATCGATGGAGATTTTCAGAAGTTAAATTTTTTCAAAACTATGTTAATGGCCAATCTCACCAATTTTTTATATATTAAATTATGTTTAAAATTCGTTTTTCATTTCATTCAAATAAAAATAAAATTATATGAGAAACTATATTTAAATATGAATTAATATTTAAAAAGAATTGGTGAAATTAGCCATAAATATTTTTATTACCTATCAAAACAAGATAGTTTTTAAAATTTATTAGACTTAAATTTCACTTGAATTCGATTTTCAGAACGTGTCTGTAAATTTATTTATATAAAGCTTTTTATGTACATATGTATGTAAATAAATTAATTTATATTAATCTTAATCTCAAACAAAAAGTATTCTAAGTCTCACCATATTAGTTCTGTTCGGATGTTTAAAACTAATTTTACAAAATGTATGTCTTTTATTTATACAAAGAATGTAGTATGTATATATGTATGTATTATAATCTAAAATTATACCACAGTTGTGATTTTTTACTATTAAAAAAAATTTTTTTTTACAAGTTAATGTGACCAGTGTAACCATATTAGCACGTTTACAAGTTAATTTAGCATTTGCAATTTAGACTAAGCTTAAAAATTTTTATTAATCATTAGGCATTTTTAGCCTGGCCCACAATGTCGACAAGAACATTTCTTTCTTATATTTATATTGAAAACAAAAACAAATTGAAATTTTTTATTATTGTTTTCAATATAAAAATGCGAAAGAAATGTTCTTGTCGATGTTGTGGGCCTGGCAGTTTATGTATAATAGTTAAAGCATATTTAAAATTTTATTTTGAAAAATTTTTATAATTTATTTTAATAAACTATATTTTTATTAATCATTTGCGTCCACAAATAGTTGCAACTAGATAAGAAATGTTCTGTTATAACGATGGATAATTCATTTTTTATGGCGTTTTTAAGAAATGTCTTACCTTTTATGTTAAACAAGTTTACAATAATATAAAGGGAATCTTAGAAATCATTATGTGCTGCTTCCATATGACAGGCAATTGATTGTGTAGTAAAATTTATGCGAAAAGCACTAAAAAATCCGTGATTTTCATATAACTCAACTCAACTCAAAAACACAGTCAATTGGTTGTTACCTGGGAACAGCACATTGAATCATACTGACTGTATGATGAAATGCCATATTTTCAGTTTTTAAATTTAAATTTTTTTTATATATAAATAATTGCCCTTGAAATGAAAAAAAAGGTAAAATAAAGAACTTTGTTTGAAACTTGAAATCGATTTTTAAAAATTCTCTAATTTGTTTATAGAATTGATGTTTATTCAACAAAAAGAAGAGAAATTATTTTATCTCGTTATAAGTAATAGGTCAAAATATTATTTATTTATTTTTCAAAAAATTTCGCAGTAATTATTTTTATCTGGAATTTCTTCTAAACAATAAGAAATAAATTTGCCTAGAAATTTTCATTCTCCATACACATTTATCATCTAAACTTAAAATTTTAACTAAACTACTCGTGCTTTCGATATCTAACATTGTATCACAATTACAAAATTCGTTTAGAAACTACAGGGGGCGAATTCTGGCAGTCGTGATCGAAAACTTTTTCTATTCGAAAGCAATTTTGTTTCTAATTCTGAAAAAATAATTTCGATTCGTTAAGTATCGACTGTAGGAATCAAAAATTAAATTGCTTTCGAATCGAAAAAGTAAGTCGACTGCCAGCATTAGCCCTCAGATTTATTTTAATTAATTTCGAATCCAATTTACTTGATAAGAAAAAGCTTAAAACCAGAGTTTATTTATTAAAGCATTTGTTTGCCTTATTTTAAACAACTTAAGCATTTTTAGGTTTTTCTAACCTAAATATTTTCGAATTAGCTGCAAAAAAAAATGTAAGACATGGTCACTCCAAATGTGATATAGAAAACGGTGTATTAAAAAAAATGTGTCAAAGGCGAATTCATTAAAAGTTGGCCATAAAAGCTCATCACACTATTTTTTTTTAGTTGTGTTAAATTTTGCTTCTGTGTGTTTACGTTTTATTTCTGTCAAGTGATGTTTATTTTTGTTCTTGTTTTTTAGCTGTGCCGTGCCGATTGAATTCGCTCTTTTCCTACCGAGGCCAACTTATATAAATTCGCCTTGAATGTGTCTGAAACAAAAATAAATACAATAATAAATATATATGTATGTACTTTGATAGTTAATTTGAAATTTGACAATACCAGTGTACACCAAACAGGTAAACACATCCCTCCAGTTGATCGTTTTTATTACATAAACTTAGTCTATTAAAAAAAATTTACACTCACAAAAACTCTCTCGGATGCATATACCTTATGAATGTGCCTTGGGCAATACTTATTTAAATTTAATTTTGCAATATCTTTTATTACTTTAATACATGTTGCAAACTACTTGTCATTAGTTAGAGCATAAACTCTAGTATTGTCCTTTTTTTTATTAGTTGCTAATTTTAGCTTCCTTTTTGAATTAGAAGAAGTTGTTTGGATGTTATCGTCTTCTTGTTCGGATATGGAATTACTTTGATGATAATTTCGATTGCAATTGGTAGCATAATAATTATTGCTTGCAAGTTTATCCCTTTTCGAAGACTTTTGACTATTTAAACGTCTTTGCTTTATGTCGGGCGATACAAGGAATCCGCATATTTTTTCGTTACGCAAAACTATATTGACATCGACGGTGGAGAAAAGTTGTAACTTGAGAGGCGGCAGTGGGGAATTTTTCTCCGCGATGCAAACCGATGTGGGTACATTTTTTGTATCTACTAATACTTTTTGCAATGTGTACGTAATTGGTATCGTGTGACCAGTTTCAATTGTCACAACATTCAGCATGTGCTTACATATATCGGTGACAACGGCTCTAAGCGTAAGTGATTGTTGAGCTTTAATGTAACGTTTAAAGAATAGTTCTATGGATTCGTCACCAGCATTTTTAGCATTTAATTTTTGATCGTTACAAATTTTAACAAGATGATGTAGTTCGTCGGTGGATCTTTGAGGGGGTGCGCAGTAATTAAGGGCAGCGGCAAGTAGTCTGAAAATAAAAAAAAAAATGTATTTCATTTAATAAATGCAAATATTAAATATTAGTTTTATGACCAAAAAGTAAAAAATGTAAGGATCTTTACAAAGTTTTTGAGGTTTTGTATTTATATTACATATTTGGCTTCAATGAAAAGAAATTAAAGGACAAATGTAAACATAGGTCGTGCCTTAGCTGTTTACAATATTAGTATTGTGGTTATTTTATTGAACTGTTAATGGTTTTAATCCAAATTTAGATAAGGCACGAGCTATGTTTACATTTGTCCTTCAAGTTGTGCTGAAAAGGGTCAAAAAAAAAATGGAAGACAAAAACATGAAAAACAAAAAAAATGTACTTTGGATTTCAAGAAGAATTCTTGACAAAAGGTACGAAAAAACAGAAGTTTGGAAGGACATGTTTTTTTTTTGCAGTATTTATTTATTGAATCTTCATATATTAAATATGAACTAACAATAATTAATCAAATCTTATCCTAATATTTACTTAATGTCCTGCCAGTGCCAGACAAAAAGATTTAGTCATCACGGTTTCTGCTCACATATGTAGGTGTTTATCGCTCATCTGATTGGGTGAGTGCTGCAGTGTCTCTTCTCCTTAATCGAGTGTGGCCGCCATAATTTAAAATATTTCTAGCTAAGGGATTTGGGTGCAGTTCCAGCCTTTTTAAATATTGTACTGCATATTTCGTTATCATAGTTTTTACCAATGGCACATTGAGATCCTTGTGGATATTTGAGTTTTTGACATACCAGGGAGCGGCTGTTATTATTCGAAGAAGTTTATTTTGGCGCCTTTGAATTTTTTCGATATTAGAAGCCGAGGCAGTGCCCCATAACTGAATACCGTAGCACCAAATTGGCTTTAAGATAGAGTTGTAAAGTAGAAGTTTGCAATCGAGACTAAGAACAGAATTTCTTCCAATGAGCCAATTAATTTGAATTGCTTTTAGTTTCATTTGAGTTAATTTTGCTTCTATGTGCCATTTCCACGTTAAACGCCGATCTAGATGTATACCGAGGTATTTTACATGCGAGTGTTGGGGTATTATTTGATTATTGATTTTAATAGGGGGGCATGTTTCCCGACGCAATGTGAATGTTATATGTGCGCATTTTTGCTCATTGATCTTTATCCTCCATTGTTTTAACCACCTTTCCAGTTCAAATATGTGATCCTGTAAGTAACGAGATGCTTCTTGACAGTTTTCATGTACGCTTAGGAAAGCTGTGTCATCCGCAAATGTTGAGGTTTGTGTGTAGCTGTTTGTTGGCATGTCCGAAGTATAAATTAAGTACAATAGAGGGCCCAGGATGCTGCCTTGTGGGACTCCAGCGTTAACTGGCTGAGGAGAACTTAAAAAATGGCCTTCTTTAATAATAAATTGACGACCGACTAAGTAGCTTCCTAACAGCTTGTGTATGTTTGCTGGCAAGTTTTGCTGCAATTTCAGTAGTAAACCTTCATGCCAGACTTTATCAAAAGCTTGAGACACATCGATGAAGAGTGCTGAGCAATATTTTTTTTCTTCAAAGGCTATTCTTATTACATTTACTATTCGATGAGTTTGTTCAATTGTGCTATGCTTTCTTCTAAACCCAAATTGATGATTAGGAATACATCTATTTTCATTTAAAATCGGCGTTAGTTTTGCCACTAGTAGTTTCTCAAATAGCTTTGAAATATTAGATAATAAGCTAATAGGCCTGTATGACTCAACTTTTGTGTGATCCTTTCCTGGCTTTGGTATCATGGTTACTAAGGAAACCTTCCATTTATGAGGGTAGTATTGAAGGCGTAAAATAGCATTAAAAATAAAAAGAATAATTTTCTTTGCTGTACTTGGTAGCTCCAAGAGCATTTTATTACTGATCTTATCAATACCGGATGCCTTCTTGGTGTTTAAATTACAAATAGCCTTTTCGATTTCTCTAAACTCGAATCTTAGGGGAATAGCTGCTCTAACATTTACAGACGGTAAATCGACTGCTATATCGTGAAATATATTATGGGTAAATACATTTTTCAGATGATTAGCAAACAGATTTCCTTTTTCAATATCATTTCTTGCCCAACTTCCATTCAAGTTTCTCAATGGTGACTTAGAGATAACTGGTCTATTGAGGCTTCTAGCTGCACGCCATAATGAGTAATCTGATTGTGGAGTTGCATCAAGTCCCTTGAGATATTTTTCCAGGGAAGCCGTTTTCTGAGACTGCAGTAACTTTCTCAGCCTTTTTGTGCACTCTTTTAATAAAGTCTTAAGTTGGGGGGATCTGTGCAATTGCCACTCTCTACGAACTCTCCTTTTTTCAGTCAATAGACGCTCGACATCTGTAGAATATACGATTTTTTTTTTGGTTTTTTTGAGTGTTATGCTGGAATGTTGAACAGCTAGTTTGAGATAACTGTCAAAATTAACAATAGCGAGATCCACGTTCTCCGGTGTTCTAAGCGGAATATTTTCTGTGCAATGGGCACTCAGATATTTTTTATATTTTAACCAATTTATTTGTGAGGCTGATGTCGATAAGTAACCAGACGGAGATACGATTCTATTTGGATTCATTATAGTAACAATTGTAGTTGTGTGATCTGAAGATAATTCTAGGGACGCTTCCACATGAATCGTGTCTATGGGGAACCTTAGGTGTAATAGTCGTGAACCCCAGAAAGTGTGTTTAGCGTTATAATCGCCAGCAGCCAGGAAGCAGGGTCCTAATGATTTGAAATATTTATTATATTGGCTTTCTGATATTGAAAATCTAGGTGGGGAGTATAATGATGAAATTACTATGTTTCGAGATAATTCCTCAACGCAAATGCTCGTTGCTTGGAGATAATCTTCACGATGATCGCACATTAGGTAGTGTTTTACTCGGTTTTTTATCAAAATGGCAGAACCTCCACAAGCTCTACCTCGAGGGTCCTTGGTATCATATAATATATAACCATTGACTTTAAACGTGTCCTTGAGGTCAGATGGGTTTCAGAAACCATCATAACATCAATTTGTTTATTTTTAAGGAAGTATTCTAGTTCATTTTTATGTTGGCGGATGCCGTTTGCGTTCCAAAAGCAAATTTTTAAACAGTTCATGGCTTGTTTAGTACAGCTTGCAATAACATCGATTGCATTCTTAACATTTCCTGCATCATATTACCCATTGTGTTTGTAAAGTTATTTACTGTTTGTACTAATGTTTCCATGGTTTTCTCTAGACGACTTAAGTTAGAAACTGGAGTTTCATCATTATTTGGCAACTCACCTTGCATTGGCATATGGTTTGATTTTAGGACGTTAGCGTAGGATGTTCTGTTATTACTAGGCTGCGGTACCTGAACGTCATTAATGTAAACTTGATTTGTTGCCTGCATTTGAGGGGGATTAGGTTTCGGTCCAACCGAGCGCTTGACGATAGAGTATACAGGGCATCCTCTATAGTTGGCCGTGTGATTACCGCCGCAGTTGCTACATTTTTTACATTGGGGTCGTTTTTAGACTTATCGCAGAGAGCTGTACCATGTAATTCTCCACATACGACGCAAACAGGGGTTAAATGACAATATGCCTTAGTGTGACCAAATTCTTGGCAGTTTAAACATTGCACGGGACCATTCCTTTTGTGCGGCTCCTCTATTGTTATTTTCCTATACAGTATATATTAAATCAATTAAAATAGATAATCATTCATTCAAAAGCAAATTTCAATCTACCAAGGTGAAATACCATTTGGTTTAAACATTGGTTTAAACATTGATTGACGTCATCCAGCTTCAATAGCCGAGTGAGTAAAATGGCAAACCCCATTGACGAGATTGTGTGGTTACAATCGAAACTAATCTGGGCAACCTGTCCGTAAAAGCCTGGTTTCAAATCTCAGCGCAGTCAAGAATGAAAAATTATCAAAAAAATTTTAATTGATTTCGTGTTGTAAAATTCCTGTCTTCATAAAATAATTTAATGAAAATTAAATTTAATGAACTTTAGCCTGAATAAAATATTAAAAAAAAATTAAGAATAAAAATCATAAATAGTTTAATAAAATAACCACAATACTATCTGAAAATTTTTAATATAAAATTAAATAAAGTTAAAAAAGTTTTAAACTCATTTCAATTTATAATAAGCTGTTCTTTCTTATTATTATTTTGGAGAAAACAAACACTTTTAAGAAAAAAAACGCTTTCTTCAACAGAAAACCGTTGCATCTTTTTAAAAATTTTAAATATTTCCATTAAAGTATAAACCTTTTTTTTAGTTTAAAATGCATATAATTGGGTTGTTCACGAAAGGCGGATTTTCAGGTTATATGGTTATGTAGTTATATTAACAGCAACAAAATATATTTAAATACAATTTTAATAAATGTATTTTGTTTTTGTGAGTATAAATAAATAACCATATAACCTGATAACCAGCCTTCCTTGAACAACCCAAATATTTTTGAAACATTTTGTTGGGAAACAATATATCGCTTATTTGCAGCAACGTCGTCATAGCTAAATAAATACATTTTGGAGTAAGTGATACAGAATTGTTCGCTAAGTTTTTCTTTATATTGTGTATAAAATTCATCTTTATATCTTTTATACTTTCCGCGTTTGAACAGAATGTGTCGTTTTTTTCTAAATAGTGCGAGCAAATCAAAAACTTTAAGCACGTTTATTTCGAAAGGTTTTTTTTTTTTATATGACGTCGCGACCAAAGATCAGCAATGAGTAGTGAAAAAGTGAGTAGAGCCGAATCATGACTCATAATTTCTTGTACTTATACGCACTCATACTTATTGTAGTTCGATCGAAACTCATATTCACTCAGAAGTTTGATTTTACTCATCGTACTCATACTTAGAACATTTATGTAGTGGTTGATTTAGATTCAACAGAACTCAATGTGTATAAGCGAAGCAAAATGTGAGTCCACAATGGGCTTCTACCCTTACGTTTTTTCACTAATTGGAAAACTCCGCTATTTATTTTTTCCTTTATCTCACTATTTCTATCCATTTTTTACAACCTGCTCATAAATATCAATAATAATAAATAAAATGTAATTTCCCCAAAATGTTTCTGTATAAACTTACAATTTTATGCTTTTTTATACATTTTATACTAGTTAGAAACTGTTAAATGACTAAACTTGTAAATATACTTGGATGAGTTAAATGAGCTGAATCAATGTGAGTATTATAAGTATTTTCCTGAAATTACAAATCAAATTGAGGTCATTTTTAAATGTGTGAGTATGAGTCGACGTCACACTCATATTTGTGAGTGTGAGTGAATCAGAGTAGTTGAGTTTAAATGATTTCTACTCACTTATACTTAAAATTTCATGAGTCAGTATGAGTAGCGAAAAAGCGATTCATTGCTGATCTCTGGTCGCGACGTTGCAGCACATGAGCGATATGTACATAAAATTTTTCTATATATTGCGAATATTAAAAATTCTTTCCATAAAAATAGTATGTTTCCGGTTGGAGTTTACATCTATCTATAATATAGATAGATAGATAGATAGACATTGTAGACTAACGAATCCAGCATTTGAAAAAACACTAATACATAGCAAATGCAGAATAAATTAGAGTAATAATTTCAATCTTTTTGGTTTGTATTTATTGTTTACCAAAGCAAGCAGTGTCGGATCAAATGCACAAACATCTTATTTGACACATGAAGGAAGGTAAATGATGGAAAAAATTTAAAAAATGGCAGAGCCAACAAGTTGTGCATTATTTAAATGATTTAAAACCAGCAGCGAATGTGCGTTGCTGAACAGGTTTTATTGTATGAACGCAAAGTTGTGCTTAAGTTGGCTTCAGCAAATGTGCGAATACATGTAAATCATATGAGGCAAACCATATTGAACTTAAGGAAACGTTTTGTTAAGTTTTATGAAATTGTCATTTGCTTAAGCAAAGTGCGAAACTGATTGCACATTCCGTACGGAATGAAATGTTTTTTTATTTTGTTTTTGTTTTTTTAAATACATTTCAGAGACTTTTTGTTAATTTTTGACAGTAAGTTAAGCAAGGCTATGCATATTATGGTTGGGCCTTAATAATGCTACATATTTTTATTTATTTAATTGTTTTATTGTGATACAATAAGCCGATACAGCAGTGATGGAAAATTGAAAAATTGAGATGGTACTCACCACCAAGCAAAAGAATACTTTATTCAACATATTGGTACTTTTTCTAAAACAATATAAGCAAAAATACAAAAAATTAAAAAGAAAAATAACAAATTAATTCATTTTGATATAAAAATATATGTAAATGCAAAAGTACATACACACAGAAAAAAAATCAATGTAAAATCGTCTAAAACCCAGTTGATTTAACATTTTTCGGCAGTGATTTCACTTACTAGTTACTTCATGTTAATCTAACATGATTTTACAATAACTTGCGAACAACATTTTTTCTTTTAAAATAACTTTAACATTTCAGCAAAGTTGAGAGCAAAAGGACATTGATATTGAAATAACACTACGAATCACGTTGTTCTAAGGTTATTTCAAGTTGAAGCAACGTGAATTTAATGTAAAATCAATTTAGTTTGAGTGTGAAAAACAGTGAAAAGAAGACAACATATTATTTTAGAATGATTGTGAACACATTCCCCTGATTTTCAATCAGCATTGCGCCTGGTTAGTTTGACATTGGTATTTTTTCTATGTGTATGTATGTACATATACTTTCTAGAAATGTTTAATTTTTTACCCATTGGAAGCCGCCTCCTTTTTTGCAAAGTTTCAGTGCATCGTTTAATTTTCGTTCTTTATTTCCGATTAAAACATTTATTACATGTTTTCGAGTGGTGTTCAAAATATGTTTGTTAGCTATTGGTGAGTAAAAATAGTGAATACATACTACGCATTGGTCATTGGTGCTTGCAGAATACAAATATTTTTGCAACAGAAAACATGAAACGAAAAATAGCAATAAATTGTATGTATTCCCTGTATGTTATTGACACGTAGAATATGTTGTCAATATAAAAAAATGTCACCCTGAATTTCTTTATAAGCATAAAAAGAAATGAGTACTAAAACTGACGTGGGGGTACTGTGGTATTTATGAAAAGAAAAAGTTCTGAAAATAGTACCAAAGTACTGAATTTTCCATCACTGCTATACAGCCAAAAATTTCATAGGTACATACATCCTAAATGAAAGATTATATAATATCCTAAATATTATCTTACATCTTTATACTATACATAAATACAACATTTCAACAATTGAAGGACAGCCGCGAATAACGTTGTAAGTTACAAAATAAATATTTTTCAGGAGAGCAAAAAAACGTTTTTAGAAGGCAGGATTATTAATTTTTTAATTTTTTTTTAGATTATCCAAAATAATGACAATAAAAACTTTTATGCAAAATATCAAGTAAATCGAATTTTAAATAACATGCTTAATTACAGTTTATATTCTTTTTTTTAGTAGAAAAACGTTTCATATCCACAATCGCGATGTCATTTAAAACGTTTTTCCACTACGCAAGCGGCTTTTAGAACGTTATTCCAACTTGAAAAACCAGTTCGTTTTTTTCATTTTGTTAGTAACTTACAACGTTCTTCCACTGGCTGACTCTTTGTATCGCATTTTGATGGCGTTAAGGTGCATAATTTTGGGTGAATTGACGTTTAAACAGTGTAAAAGAGTAATGTTAACGCTAATCTGCAAAAAAACTGTTTTTGCAAAAAGTGGCTTTTACAACGTTATTCGCGGCTTTGCTTCAATTGGCTCCCCAGCCTAAGAAATAAGAAAATCAACAAAACAATAATAATTATTGTCCCAATGTTGTGAACAGAAACAAGGAAATTAAGGTATATGCGCATACATGTTCGTATCCGCATATAACATAAATCCGTGGTCATATGGAAGAGAAGCTAAAGTCGACGTACCAAAATTGAATTATTACAATAAAAAAGGTTGTAAAATCTTAACTACTTACTAAACTATGTTCTTCTAGCCTCTATTAGAGTTGTTACTAATCAATTAATATAAGACTTAAGCAAAAACTCCTCTAATAAACTTAAACAAAACCCAAGCTATTTGTTCACTTAGCCACAGACATCTACACACATATATACATACACACATGCATAGATACCTACATACATACCTAAATATTTACGTACAAGCATATTCACATACACGTATACCTATACAAACATATTGTTACGTTTTTACTTTATAAAACCCGTTAAGGTTTATTCCCTTTATAATAACCTTTGATTTCTTTTAATTGCAAATCAAAATAATTACACACACGAATTCAACTTAACAAACTTTATTGAAATTAATTATAATGTTCACAAAATTTAAACACTAATGTAAGTAACGATCTGAGCCCTTTAAAGTCTCCAATCAAACTAAACTAAACTTTTATGAGTTAGTCTGTATTTATAGTTCAAACCCATTTATAGTTGATTCAAGAACCATCTAGTCGATTCTAGAATTTTGTGTTCGAATTATTTTAAAAAACTGTTATACATCTAAATTTACTGCCTGGCCCACTATGTCGACAAGAACATTTCTTTCGCATATTTATATTGAAAACAATAATAAAAAATTTAAATTTGTTTTTGTTTTCAATATAAATATAAGAAAGAAATGGTCTTGTCGACATAGTGGGCCAGGCAGTTAAAGTCTACAATTACAATTGCTAGAAAATTCCGTACAGTGGCGTTCATAAGAATTTGAACTAATATGAAATAAAACTATTTTAACCATAAATAATTCTTAGATAAATCTAATTTCGTAACACTGCCCTCCACTTAAGCCTGTTCGTCCCGAATAGGCTCAGATTCTCCGTTTCCATAATGGGCTAGTCGTTCTAAATGTACCTCATTCATTTTTGATCGTGGACTCTTATATTTCTGTATTCAATACACCACGTCATTCAGTTTCTTTATCACCTTATATTATCCGTTCCAATAAGTCTGCAGCTTGGGAGATAATCCTTTCTTGCGTTGTGGATTAAAAAGTAAAACCAACTGGCCTTCTTTAAAGCCTTTCGAAATTGTCGCCCGTTCGTATCTGACTTTCATCTTTTTATTTGACGAATTGACACGGCTCCGTCTTAACTCGTTTTTCTGCTCTTGGGAAGAGCACTTACACTGGTACGGATTGTTCACCAAAGTTGTACTGCTGTGGCGATGTTATACTCTCTCTAATTGGACCCCTAACCGCAACACACTGTGGGCATTTTATTATGCAATCAATCACGGCTTCCTTGCAACCGACCCAATAGTAGCTTTCTTTTAACTTCTTTATGGCTTTCGTTACGCTTAGATGTCCACACTAGTACCGTTGTGAAATCTCTTCACGACTTCGCATACTTTAGAAGACGGTACTATAATAAGGTTTTTAGCCGATTTGCCATCAGTACTTTCCCATTTACGGTATAGGCAATCATTTGCCACCCTCAGACTATTCCACTACGCCCAATACGTTTTCATCAGTGGACCCTCCAATGTGATTTCTTTGAGTCGGTATTTTACCTTCTTTCTTAGCCTTCATAATTCGCACCAATATGGGATCATTTTTCTGCGCTGTTGACCAGTCTTCGCTAGGTTCCACATGTAATATGCGAATCGCATTGGTGTAGTTCTTGTTTGCAGCCTCCATAGTGCTTTCTCATATATTTACTTGGCATTCTTGAGTGTGTGCTCGGCTCACCACGTTTTCCATCATCTCTATGGGATGGAAATTTCTTGCGATTACAAGTGACTAGCTGTCTTACAAGGACATCAATTCCGTTCCCAACGTTAAGGGGTACTTCTAGACCATACCAATTCATAATTTGTCGTTTCATATCTAGACTTATGTTTTGACGAATCATAAAATCTGCCCCAATTATGACCTCGTCCAGAATTTCAGCAACGAAAAATTCAAGACAACCGAACATATCGGGCATTCTTGTTTCCACTCTTGCTTTACCATATACAATGACAGGCTCTCCCGTAGCTGTTCTCAAGCTTACCCCGCTTAGTGGTTCGACATATCCCCTTATCAAATCAGCCTTTATATTGGAATGCCCTGCACCAGTGTCGATAGTCAAAATGCGGATTTCACCATTGATATACCCACAGGTCGTAATATTCTTGTTGCTCGTTTTTACTACTTAATTAATCGTGGAACCTTAAGATGCTTCCTCCGCTATGCTAGCTCTTCTTAGCCTCAGCGGCGACTCTTGTGATGACTGTAGATAGGCTCTTTGGGTTTGTCTTTGCGGCGAAGCAGATTGGGATCGCTTTCTTGGTGACTTGCAGTTTCGTTGAGTTTTACCGCAGTTATAGCATTTTACTTTGCTTTTCGCCCAAAGCATGTTAAACTGCCTCCTTCATGCTTCTCATTTCCTTTAAAATATCTCCTTCGTCCTCGGCTGTTATATCGAGTTTACACACCTTGCATATATGCGGTTTTGAAATTATCCTTGCGGTTTCTTGTGTGGAAAAACTCGCACCGCCCCCTCTTGGTATTGAAGATTATTTACTTTTTCTTCCAAATGATGTAGTTTTCCATCAAAAACCGTGACTTGTGTTTTTACATCCGTGACTTGAGTTTTTACCAGTGTTCGAAAATAAACAGTACATTATTTAGCGTTCGGCTCACGCACCCAAGAACGATATCTATTTTTTTAGTGTTTGTGTTGACATACACAGCCCTTAATACTGTTCGTAACTATTTTCAAGAAAGAACCGAACATTATATAATGTTCTGTTCTTCGTTAAAAAACAGAACAATTGTAGTGATTCTGTAGACATACATTATATTTTAATGTTCTTTAGTGTTTTTTTTTTATTACAAGTACATACAAGTTTGGGTTGCCAGATTTATTTATTTTAAAAAGCATTAAAAAAAACAAGATATTTGAATGTCTCGCGGGACAAAAAGATGAAATAAAATATGTAACTCTACTTTAAATTATTTTTAGTTTTAAAATAATAAGTTATGTTAAAAAAAGTAAATAAAAATGTTTATACATACAAACATATTAAGCAGTTTAAACTTTAAAGTGAAAGTGAAACAAAATTATTTTTTTAAATATAAAATTCATTTATTCGCTTATTAAAAAATAGAGAAGTTTAACAAAAAGGAAAAAAGGATATAAATGCAATTTATGTATTTTATACGAAAATTTACATAAATACATACATACATTAATATGAATATTAATTGTCGTAATCAAAAACCCCATTAACTTTAACCAACAGGATATGTTCTACGTTAAAGGCTGTTAATCTATTGCGCTGATCAGATAATATATATTTCAAAGCTGAAAAAAGCCTTTCGACGCTTACTTGTGTACATGGGATCGCCAAAATTATGTTAGCTACACGAGATAATGTATTATTTTGTGATGACCAAAATTGTATAACGTTGGATCGCAGCGGCAATCTCGGTTGCCGGTCATACATCATGAAATTAGTTTCTATGTGTAAAAGCGATGATGGAATAGATGCTGTTTCAAATGGATCCACATTTTCTAAAAAGTCATTAAGTGATGTTCCTGAGTTATTTTTAGCTGATGGGCTTTCCAAACTCTCATCCTTAGTTAATTTTTTCAGAGGTTCGGAATCTATTAAAAACGAATTTTTTGAAGATAAAAATAATTGGAGATGAATACAAAATGACTGAAATAAACTCAAATACCTTTTAAGGTGTCCATCCGTTTATATATATATATTATATATATATTGTTTTGCCTTTTCTTTTTGTTCAGCGTTCATGCAAACTTTAATGCGTGGGTCCAAAAATACGGATGCGTTAAATAATTCGATGTCAAATAATTTCTTTGTTTTCCTGTTTAATGAAGTTTTTAACGCTGTAGACATTGAGCTTATTGATAGGGAGTCAAGTTTAAATATTATATCATTTACAATGATGTACAGCTCACTGAAACATAATTGTTCCCTTTGCAATGTCAATCTGGCATCGTAAATCACTTTAAAAGTTTCAATAAACTGTTCGGCGAATTTCCAGTCATCGGAACTTTTTACATCAGTGACTTGCGTTTTTACATCAGCGACTTGTGTTTTTACATCAAACAGCTTCTGGTTGAATTCTATCTCCACATCGTCTACTCTTTCATTTATAGCTGTAGAAATCTCTTGAAGCTTCTCAAGTTTTTCGTTTGTCAATCTGGAATTTTCTTGAATTTCGGCTAAAGTGGTACTTGAGTTTTCCTCCATTTTTCTAGAAGTCTCAACCTTTTCTTTTACCATTCTCTCCATGTTTTAGAATTTTCTTCCATTTTCTGCATCACAGCAGCAAACATTGTGCTAAGATCCATGTTGATTGTTACTGCACGGGTTGCAACCTCTATTTCTTCTTTTTCATCAAATTCATAAGCAGCGATATCAATATTGCGTCGCTTAAATTCATCGAATAATCTCTTCTGCAGTTTAGCTTTATTACCTGCAGTCGGCAGATCTAACTTGCCCAACTCTTAACTTGTCTCAACTTTTAGCTCATCGAATTTCACGGTTTATCAATTTTTTTTAACCCTTTTTTACTGCAAAAAAAGTAGCGATCTGAACCGTTTAATGTCTCCAATCAAGGTTAGATTAGGTAAGGTTTAGAAGGGTTATGCGCCCAAGGGCGCACATCCACTCGGAGACCAATGAGGTCCATTGTGAATCCCTTCAGTCTCCAATCAAACTTAACTAAACTTTTATGAGTAAGCCTGTGTTTATAATTCAAAACCATTTCTAGTTGATTCAAGAACCATCTAGTCGATTCTAGAATTTTGTGTTCGAATTATGATACGTCTTTTTGTGTCAGAAAATTACAAATTCAAATTTTGTTAAACATTTTGTTTCCTCATTCCTCATCAGTGAAGAAATGCAAGACAAAAAATGTGTATTCCTGACCCTCATGAATGAATTGGTGAAAAATTAAAATTTTTTATGAAACAGAAATATAAACTATGGAGTATGTATAATTTTCTGTGTATTTAAAACAGAATTTATTTAATTTTTTAAAAATATGTATCTTGTTTTCCTAATACATATTTTAGTTTTAAATTTTTATTTTATTTTTTACGTTAAATCCCATCTAGCATAGGCTGTTTGTTAGACGATGATGTTTAATATACAACTTCTAAAATAATCTTCTGATGATTATCTGACGAGTAACAAAAACAAAAATCTCTAATGTTTTTTTTTACTTATTACTTTTTTATACATTTTCTGACACCCTCGTCTTTCAATCTTGGAACAAACCTTTTGCGACTCTCTGTAAGAGTCATATAACAATTACTGAGCTACCTAAATAAAAGGGTTTTTGAAATATGAAAATTATATTGCCAATACAATTGGAACAAAACAGGCCGACTTAAGGATCTGTAAAATAAGATTTTCCGATAGGATGTTGTTGTTTTCGCGACCTTTAGGTTTGTTTCATATACATATGTAAATTGTATGAAAATTATAAGTTTTGACATGAAAAAGACGCTTGATGCCCTTATTTAGGTAGCTCAGTTATACGGCTGAGCATTTCACGAGTTGTAAAATAATCCCTTCATGAGTCTCATACGACTCTTGGCATGATTTTTGAAAGACTCGTTAGATAATCTCTACATGGATCATAAACGATTCCCTTTATGATTAATATAAGAGTTTTTGCTGTGTTATGGAAGAATCTCTCATACGAATCAGCACGTGTAACAGTTTGTCCCGTGCGAGGAATCGTCTACAATTAAAAAATGAGCTCGTCGACGATCAAAAACAATCTTCATGAGATTCCCAGTAGACTCCTAGACGATTGAAAATGCTAGCTGGGAATTGTTTATGAATACAGGGGAAAAATTTTATTTTTTCATAATTGAAAACATTTTCATTTATTGACATAACTTAAAATATTACTAATATTTTGAATTGAAAATAATAAGCTCACTTAAAATTTAAAATGGATGATAGCCCCATAGAATTTAAAGATACTGAACAAGTTTCGATACCACCACCTCCACAACCCCCAGCACAAAAAGTTTTTGTACAGGGGGAACCCATTGATCATGCGCAATTTGGACGAAAGAAAAACAAGCAAAATGATCAAGAGGATAAAGAAAACGAATCCAGTTATGGTCGAATATTTGCGGTCTCAGGTCCCGTTGTGACAGCCGAATGTATGACCGGTGCGGCCATGTATGAATTAGTAAGAGTTGGTTACTATAAATTAGTTGGAGAGATTATACGCCTAGAGGCTGATATGGCAACTATACAAGTGTATGAAGAAACATCTGGTCTCACTGTAGGAGATCCTGTAATACGTACCGGAAAACCTCTTTCGGTTGAGCTAGGACCTGGTATAATGGGTAATATATTTGATGGTATACAACGACCTTTACGTTTTATATATGAGGAGACAAAATCCATCTATATACCTAAGGGTATTAATATAAAAAGTCTAGCGAGGGATAAATCATGGGAATTTATATCATGCAACATACGAGAAGGTTCAGTAATTACAGGTGGAGATATATATGGTTTTGTTAGAGAAAACTCTTTGGTAACACATCGGTTAATGTTGCATCCTCGTGCCAAAGGTAGAGTTACTTATACGGCTCCTACTGGCAACTATACCATAGATGATGTTATTTTGGAAACAGAGTATGAGGGTGAAAACACATGTCACAAAATGCTACAAGTATGGCCGGTAAGACATCCCCGACCAGTGGCCGAAAAATGGCCTTCTAATTATCCTCTTTTAACGGGCCAGAGAATAATAGATGCTCTCTTCCCCTCTGTACTAGGAGGTACAACTTGTATACCAGGAGCTTTTGGTTGTGGCAAGACAGTTATATCACAAGCTCTTTCCAAATATTCAAATTCTGATGTTATTGTTTATGTGGGTTGTGGTGAACGTGGTAATGAAATGTCTGAGGTTTTAAGAGATTTCCCAGAGCTCTCTATTGAAATGGATGGTGTGACAGAATCTATAATGAAGAGAACTGCTTTAGTTGCCAATACCTCTAATATGCCGGTAGCAGCTAGAGAAGCTTCAATTTACACAGGAATTACTTTGTCAGAATATTTTCGTGACATGGGTTTCAATGTTTCAATGATGGCAGATTCCACTTCGAGATGGGCTGAAGCTTTGAGAGAAATTTCAGGACGCTTGGCAGAAATGCCAGCCGATTCTGGCTACCCGGCTTATTTGGGGGCTCGTTTGGCCTCTTTTTATGAAAGAGCTGGTCGTGTCAAATGCTTAGGCAGTCCTGAACGTGAAGGTTCTGTTTCAATTGTTGGTGCTGTTTCCCCACCAGGTGGAGACTTTTCAGATCCTGTTACTTCTGCTACTCTTGGCATAGTGCAGGTTTTCTGGGGTCTTGATAAGAAATTGGCTCAACGTAAACATTTTCCCTCTATTAACTGGCTAATATCTTATTCCAAGTATACACGTGCCTTAGATGAGTATTACGAAACTAACTTTCCCGGCTTTGTTCCTCTAAGAACAAAGACCAAAGAAATTCTTCAAGAAGAAGAGGATTTATCGGAAATTGTACAGCTAGTGGGTAAAGCTTCATTAGCGGAAACGGACAAAATTACATTAGAAGTGGCCAAAATGTTAAAGGATGATTTTTTGCAACAAAATTCTTATTCCAATTATGATCGGTTTTGTCCATTCTATAAAACATTTGCCATGTTAAAAAACATGATTTCATTTTATAAATTGGCCAGAAATGCTGTTAAAAGTACAGTGCATATGGAAAACAAAATAACATGGAATCAAATACGTTATCAAATGGGTGATATATTGCATCGCTTGTCTTCGATGAAATTTATGGTAATAAATTTAATAAATTTCTTTTATTTGATTAATATGATAAATTAATGAATTTTCAAAGGACCCTTTAAAAGACGGCGAAGAAAAAATTTTGGAAGAATTGCGTCAATTAAACGAAGAAATGATTTTGGCTTTTAATAATTTACGTGGAGATTAATTATTTTACCATTTGTTGCTTGAGATTACATTTTTTATATACATATTTACATACAAAATAATTTTTTTTTCTAAACGAATATTTTTAAATTTTACGAAGGTGGTAATGTTTTATTAACTTTTAGGTTGAGTTACTAAACTTCGAGCCGAAATGATAATTAAAATTATATATAACCAGAGATGTAAATCAATCATTCATTTATGATTTTAATTCGTTACGAATTAGATAAATTTTAAATTAATTCACAACAAAAAAGAATTGAATGAAATTTGAATCAATTCAAACGAAGTAGGCAGAAATGGATTTCAATTCGTTTTCAATTCAAATGAATTTGTTAAAGTGAATTGCAATTCATTCTACAAATTCATTTGAATTGAATTGATTTGAATTCATTCAAATGAATTAGAACAATCAATTGCAATTGAAATGAATGAAATCAAAAATGAGTTGCAATCAAATTCAAGAGCAGATCAAGGGGAATGAATAATGGAAATTTCTCCTACCATAATGAAAATATTCAGTACAACAATTGCAAAACCTTGTCCTGGATCCGTGCCTGATCAAAGATAACATTGTGTTATGAGTTTGTTTCTTTAAAACTTTTTGGTAATATTTATTTCAAAAAAATAAAAATAAAATAATTCTGCATAACTAACTCAAAAATTGTGTTTTTGAGTTATAAGAATCTTTAAGTAAATGACCGACATTTAATTGGAATTAATTGCATCAACTAATTATGCTTATATTTTAGTTACAAAATAAGGCTAATTAGGATTTAATTAGAATGCATCATTCACCTTCAACAACAATAACTTTTGTACAATTTGGATTGTACACCCACATGAAAACTTATAATTTTGTTAGTTTAAATTTTATATGTATTTTTTATCTTTTTATCGAATGAATTACTAAACTTTGAATTGATTAAGGCCTTATTAAAATTGCAAAGTTACTTTGAAAATTTCTTTAAGTGTTCGATTTAGTACTCGCACAAAGAGATCCACGTTTAGGGATGTATATAATAGACGAAAATAATATTTTAAAAACAGCAGCTGACGATGGTAACGGCGCTATAAATTAAAAAAACCCTTATTATGCAGCATACTTAATGATTTTGAAGAATCTGCTAAATATGCTGTGAATTCCGCTTCGGAGGGAATATTGAGGAACAATGTATTTTCTGGAGTTTCTGTAATAAATGAGGGATGTAACGAATGCCGATACCGATATATCGGCGATACTTCACGTTTGCCAATATATAGGTATTGCCGATATTTTACTGTCGATACGCCGATACTTTTTTATAGTTTTTTTGAGCAAACAATTAAATTTTCAATGTTTTTTTTGCATAACATCTAATAGCAAAAAACCAAACAGTACAATAAATTGTTTCTTTTAATTCTTAAGCTGGAGGTCGGTCCACATCACGCGTTTTTCCTTTTTTCGAGACGTAAGCTAAAGTAGAAAGTAATACTACATCATGCCTTATATGCATTTTGCTGCTGTGTAACTTGCCGATACAATTTTACACTACGATTTTTTGGATTGATGCATAAACACATTGAACGTTTAGTGGGGACCTGAAGCATCAACCGTTTTGTTTTTCAGCATAATGGTAAAACGTTCTCCCATTGATAAATCTTGTATGTATTTGTACGTTTTAAGAGTTGTCTGCTATTTTTAACGATTTTTGTAAAAATAAAAATCATTTCACTACAAATTTTGGGTTACTTAAAAGAGACCACAAAATCCACTAGCAAAGCCACTGCTACATTTTCTGGCGCTATTTCGCTAGTTAACAGTCTTCGAACATTATAAGAAAATACGATAAATGAATGAACTGAGATGCAGAATAGTTCAGATTCCCAACATCTGCGATTACCGTAGCATTAGCTTTGTATGAAAGATTTGCGTGTTTAGAGAAAAATTAAATCTATTATTTATATACAATTCTCTACCTTCGATACAAAGCTAAAACATTTTAAAGACAATAGATCGAAATACGTCTTATTGAATAATCAACATGACTCTACATTCCGAAAGTGTTGAAGACACGGTCACCCCTACACCTAGTAAAAGTTCTGATAAGTCTACAAGATCTAACCATTGGAGGGAGCGTTTGTGAAAATCTTAAAAGAAAATTTGGAGAAGAATGATCCTCTGTCCATCATACGCTGTGGTTCAGCTACATAAATAAGAAGGTTAGATATACCTTAGATCTTCTAATTTTTCTACAGATCCGTTTGTTTACTAGCGCAATTGAATGTAATACTCAAAATTTAAGATCATGGCGCAGAAATACTGAAGTTGTCAAATGAGTTCAGTCACATCGGAGACAACTTTTTACTGCAGGTCTGCTCCTTCAAGTTGCGAAATTATCTCCGCAAAAGTTGAGAATACTTTGTTTTTTAAACAAAAATCTTGCTTATATTAATTTGGAATATTAATTATCTCTTCTACTGATTTTTGTTTAAAAAATAAATTAATTTTACAATGAATTTTAATTCATTTCGTTGTTTTTAAAACCTTATTAGTTTATATAAAAATACATTTTAATAAACTCTTGCACTGTAATTTTGTATAATAAAGAAATTACTCTACTTGAGTTTTGTTAATTTTAACTTGAATTTTAATTAAATATTCGCATCGGTATCGGCTATATTTCTTTTTGAGTATCGGCATCGGTATCGTATCGGCAAAAAGGCGTATTATTACATCCCCATAATAAATGTTAAAATACCTTATAATTCAAATCCTATACTGCCGCTAGCTGACAATTCCAGAAAGAATTTTTTGTCTTTGGACTATACTAGGTGATATACAAAACGAGAGTAATGTTCGCTATATTTTACATAACAAATTTGGTTGAATAACAAAACGGCAGTCATGCTTACTGTTGATTTACTAACAAAATCAATTCAATTCAAATGAGTTGGAGATTAATTGTTAATTATTTTTTCTAATTTATTTGAATAAATTCAAAATCAATTCAATTCAAATGAATCGAAAATTAATTCACTTTGACAAATCCATTTGAATTAGAAGCGAATTGCAATTCATTTCAATTAGCAATGAATTGCAATTTATTTTTACCAAATTCATTTGAATTGACTAAAATTTCATTCAATTCATTTTTTTGTGTGAAAAGAGTTAATTAAAAATTTGCTAATTCAGTGCATGAATAATTCGCGAATTAATTCAAAAATGAATGCTTCATTTACAGCTCTGCATATAAGACTATTACACTTGTTCGAAAAGAGCTTATTAACTCAAAACTTTTATTTACTTTTTGGAAGAAATTGACACGTAAAATTCATATCAACTCGCTGTAAATATATCGTGTTATTTTGTCTACTTTTTTGGTAGTGAAAAGGTTGATTTTAAAATTATATACTTCTACTGAAAATTATTAAATCTTATGATCAAGTGCGATGTGTATGTATTCACTGATACAAAAAGGCTCCCCGAGTAACTTTTAACACGATTTGGGAAGAAAAGAGCAACAAAATTTGGCGCAAATATTTATTTTATATTATGAATGTATGGTATCGAGCATGAGGCAAATAGGTCCGTTATTTTAAATAGACCACTATTTACAAATATAGAATTCTTACTTTTTTTAACTACAGAGCCATACTTTCTTAAAATTTTTTTTAAAAAACATGCTCCTAAATTATCAATTGTCATTAGTTTTAAAAATAACTTCACAACATTAACAACAATATCTTACCTGTGTACCAAAATATCAGGATAACGACGAATAGGACTGGTAAAATGTGTATAAATAGGGATCGATAAAGCATAATGCCAAAAGTCAGCATCTAAAGTTTTACCTTCACTGCAATAATAACTAAAATGAAAAATAAACTATTAATAAAATTTAAACACCTTTAACTTAGACAACAATGTAGTTATTACCGAGCTCTAGCCATTGGTTTAGTCAGTAAAGTGCTTAGACAAACTTCTACAGCTTTAGAATCGTTAGATTCTTTGCATAAACGTTGCATACTCTCATAAATTGATTTCGATGAACTGCTATTAAACTCTAAACCCATATTGTTTAAACGCTCCTTAAGAGCTTTCATAGATTTTTGCAAAGGTGGTGAATGATTACGCAAAATAGCTGTATCGGGAAAATAGTCATGTATGAATTTAGCCACAGACTGATTAGCAAGTAACATGAATTCTTCAATTAGAAAGTTAGCTTCTTGGCGACCCTCTATTTCGTAAGACAGAGGTTCGCCTGTTTTAGGATCCAATTGAAAACGCAGTTTGGGATTGTTAATTGATAAAGCTCCATTTTCATAACGCTGAGCTTTCAACTTCTGGGCTATTTTATGCAATAGTAACACACGCCATTTTATATCGTTAGGTGCCCATTCATTCAACACTTCAGGAAAATCATCTCTATCAAAATCTTCCACGGGATTATCAATAATTTTTTGAGCATGTTCATAGGCAAACTGGGTGCAGGAATTGATAATGGTACGTTTAAATCGGGGGGCACTGATTTCTTCTTTTTCCGTATGCCATTTCCAAAAAACAGAAAACGCAAATTTATCCTCCCCTGGCAGCAAAGAGCACCTAAAACACAACGAGGGTGGCAGCATGTGTATAACTTCATTAACCAAGTATATGGAAGTTGCTCGATGAGTGACCAAATTATCTAACTCGGAATTTTCTTCGAGATAAAAGGACACATCAGAAATATGTACACCGATTTCGTACTCTAAATCATTAAGTTTTTCAACCGATACAGCATCATCTAAATCTTTGGCAGTTAAAGGGTCTATTGTGAAAACACATTTTTTACGCAAATCTTCACGATATTTTAATTCCTCATTGCTTGGTGGTGGCATAGGTCCTTCATACATTTTATGGAATTTTTGCTCATATGGCTGTACATCTTTAAAGCCATTATGCAACAGAATTGCCTTAATCTCTGCCTCTAAATTTCCGACTTTCCCTACAGGATGTACTAACTCTCCTATACAGTGACCAAAAAGGTCTGTTTCTAAAACTCTGGCTACATAAAGCATGCCGCATACATCTTCCTTACTGACAGATTTCATCTCTTCCTGGCACAATTCTTGGGGTATATAAACCATTGGAACTCTCATATCATGTGGCTTTAGTTTGTAATACGATTTAGAGTTTAAAGGTGATGCATTCATGAAACTAATAGAGCCCACAACTTCTCTCAGTTCAGTTTGTTTTACGACTATTATGACAAATGCTTTGCGACAATTTTCAGACACAATGTTCATACTAGTATCCAAAATATCAGTAATTTCTTCATTATCAGATTCGGTTGAATCTTCAATATCATCAAAAAGCTCATCATCTTCACCTAAAGACAATGAGTTGTTGCCTCCCGTAATGTTCGAAGATATTTTCCTTACTTTTCTATTTGATGCTATATCTTCAATCTTACTTGAATTACTATTAACATTAACTGGGTTCAAAACAAATGCTCTAACAATATCGCCTTCAAATGCATAACGACGGGCCACGGGAAGCAAAACCATGGCATCTTTTTCGTTAGAGTCTCTGTCAGAAGACATTGAAATAAAAGCTTGACGATTATTTTTACGATTTATACGTATTTCTTCTTCTACAATAAGTCCCATTCCTGCCTTAACCAAAGCGGTTGCATATGTTTCCAAATCTTCTATATGAGTTGGCAGGCATTTGTATTCCTCTAGTTTATCTTGCTGCTGTTCACCCAGAAATTCAGCAAGCATAAAATTGATGTACTCGGCAAACACCTCCGATGGGGAACGTTTTTCTGTTTTTTCCTTTTTCTTTCTCACTTCTTTTTCCTTGACATCCATGCCCATTTCTAAATATTTTTTTGAGTTGCATGGTTTTTCATCATAGTCTATTCTCTTGTTTTTGCCTCCTGAAGTAGATATATTTGAAAATATCGGAAAATTGTTTAAGCCACTTATATTGACTGCCAAATTTTCTGCTCTAGATTTTAATTTTTTATCGTTTAATGTGAGTTTACATACCAGCTCCATTAAACCCTCTACCAGGCTTTCTAACTGTTTTTTCGAGTGTTGATGCAATGGCCTCACTACATCACCATTTGAAATAACTTTATTACGTATAACTCCATTTGGAAAAGTCCCATTAGATAAATGCGCATCTGATATTGTATCAACGGGCTTTTCCTTTGTAAAAACTAATTTATTACTCATGGCCTGTAAAGACTTTAATGCCTTCATATGGTTCTCTTTCAGTGCATCATTATTACTTTCCACATTATTTCTTTGTAACTGCAATTGTTCACGTTTTGTTGCTAATTTTTTGCAGATACAATTGGTACGCTTCGACAAATTTACCAAGGACACGTTGCTTTGTCTACTTGTTGAAGGTTGAGACAAAGCAGCACCAACAACAATCTGATTGCTATCGAGATTTACGTCTTCATTATTTTTATTAAGCCCCTTGACGTTTTCTTGAGATTTTACTTCGCAGTCATTACTTTCCATTGTGGTGTCTATGACTTTTAATTTTTTTTTTACACTTGGAATTTATTTCTTCCCTGTGTCGAAATTGCAATGTCCACTTATTTTTGTTTTTTAATTTTTTTATGTATGCATATGCATATGTATTATGAAATTACAAATTTTACTATTTCACCAGCAGCGTTGTCAACTTGGAGATTTTCGCATCTTTTTAGTGCTTTTTTGAAATTTTCTTCGCGAAAAATTCTTTAGCCATTGCTCGGTTATTTTTTTAAAATTTTATTGCTTTTTTAGGTTTTCGCACTAAACCTAATTTTACAAAAATTTAATAAAGTGTGATAAAATGGTTTTGTTCATAATAATAAAATAAGATTGCAGAAACTCGTTGCAATATATAAATATACCATGCCCGTTGCCTCGGAAAAGTTCACTAGGCCCCCTTTCAGACTAGGCAAGTTACTTGCGCAAGTATCTTGCGCAACTCTTGACTTGTAGATGTTAGGGGTAAGGTCGCGGTAAGGGGGAAAAATTGAGAACAGACTTTGTTGTACTCGGCAAGTTACTTGCGCAACTAACTTGCCGAGTCTGAAAGGGGGCTAGGTCTACTTTTTAATAAGTGGATTGAATTAGAAACTTTGTTTTATACATTACTAGTACATCAGCAATGCTTTTTATCAAACCAACTAAAAACTATCTATATTAGAGCGACTCAAGTTGTATGGAAGCGAAATTCGTACAAGGTGTACCCCCTCAAAATAAATCGACTAAAGATTAAAATATGTTAATTTGGCATTTTTATTACAAACAAACCCGAACAAAAAATTCAAAAATCCTTCTTTTTTACAAAATATCCGTGACAATTCCATGTCTTAGGATGATCGTCCTTGGAAAAATTGTGTATACAGTTGGACGCGCCTTAAAAAACCTTTCTTATGATACCCATATTGTATATGTTGGTAAGGAAACAGATTCTCAAATTAACAAAACATGCAAAAATAGAGCCTCTTTCAAAATGGTCCAGCTCACGAGAGGTCAAAGCTGGAGCCGAAATATTTTAAATGTCATCTTAAAAAAGTCCAGGGTTCATTTTTTGGAGGGTACATCGAGCACTTTTTTTGGTGAGTCGCTCTAATCTATATATATAAAATTGTAACGTTGCTGACTGACTGACTGACTGATTCATCATCGCACAGCCTAAACGCCTGAAGGTAAAAACTTGAAATTTGGACAAGAGCTTGGTCTCTCCCCAAATCGATTCACTAAGACGGGATTTTTGGAAATTCGAATGTTTAGGGGGTAAAAATGGTAAAAACAGATAAATTCGGTAACCTTATGTCTT
The DNA here is from genome assembly GCA_943735925.1 of Pollenia amentaria. Classification (NCBI taxonomy): domain Eukaryota; kingdom Metazoa; phylum Arthropoda; class Insecta; order Diptera; family Polleniidae; genus Pollenia; species Pollenia amentaria. Next base: position 199,163,532 of record OX031009.1, on the reverse strand, counting down.
TGAAACTAAAAGAGATACAAAAAAATTTAATACTTATCGTTGTTCTTTAGAAAAATAAGCGGACAGGTGTCTGGTACTTTTTGGAAATTCAGCCCTTTAACGGGGTAAACGGGTAAAACCAGTATTTTGGCACTTTTTTGTCACCCCATCTATCTTTTAAACCCATAAACATAGAAATAAGGGTTATATCACATTTGAAACTTATCGAATTTGGTACTTTTTCGAAATTCGGACGTTTAAGGCGAAAAAGCGTAACTATTTTTGGTACTTTTTTTATAAAACATTTTTGTTTATTCAAAAATTTAGTACTTATTGTTGTTCAATAAAAAAAATAAGCGGAATAAACGGGTAAAACCTGTATTTTAAAACTTTTTTGCTATGCCATCTATGTTTTAAACCAATAAACAGTAAAATAAAAAATATATCACATTCATAACTTATCTAAAAAATACAAATACAAATTTGATGCGTTTCGAAATTCGAACGTTTAAGGGGTGAAATCGTACCTAATTCTGTTATTTGTGTTTCAAAACATTTTTCTTCATCTACCTATATAATATAAAAATGTAAAGTTACTGACTGATTCATCATCGCAAGTCCTAAACGCCTGAAGCTAAAATGTTGAAATTTGACCGGGAGGTTGGCCTCTCGCTAAATCGACTCCCTAGGATGGTAGTTTTGAAAATTTTTATGGTTAGAGGTTAAAAAAGCAAAAAATGGGTAAATTCCCTAACCTCATGTTCATCAAAAATATAAACGGATAGGTGTCTGGTACTTTTTTGAAATTCGACCCTTTTGGAGAGTAAACGGGTAAAACATGTATTTTAAAACTTCTTTTCCACGCAATCTATCTATTGAACCAATAAATATTGTAATAAAAAAAAACACATTTCTAACGTAGCTAAAAAAATACAAATAAAAATTTGGTACATTTTCGAAATTCGAACGCTTGAGAGGTGAAAATCGTACCTATTACAAAGTAGCGGGTTAAAACCTAGAAACATAAACTTTGGCGTAAAAATATGTCCACGAAAGAAAAGGAGACGCTAACGAAGTAGCGGGTTAAATGCTTGTGTATAATAATTATATAAATTATACCTATATACTTGATATATTTATCCGATATTCTGAAATATTTTTAATTATTTGAAGATTTACAAAACCTTTTAAAAATTTTAATTTTAAAAATAGCTAAGTGTGTTCGATTTCTTAACAAGTGAAATTACTTAAAACTTTACGCAAAATTTATAATATAAATTTTAATAAGAGGGCTTTGCCGAATTTTATATACATATCTTTAACTAAGGTGCCATAATAACAGAAAGTTATTTAAGTACCGTTTATTAAATTAAATGAATTTATTTTTGTTAGATTATACTTGTTATGAAAGTAATTTAATAACGCTGCATTTACACATGAAAGTACTTTCATGAAATTTCTGTATACGTATTATAAATAAAGATTTAAATGAAATAGACGACTTTTTTGAAAACTTCTTGTTCGATTACACTGGAAAGTGAAAGTTCATTTAAAAAATGTCGTCAAAGCGAACAGTTGCATACATTATTTTACTTATAGAATTAAAAAAAACTAAGTATATGTATAATATTACCAATATCCCATAAAATTGGGTATAAACGATATAAATTTGTTAATTTAATTGTATGTACCAAGGCGAATTCAACTATAGGTGGTGTCGAAACGCAATATGATTTTGACAGTTCGAGCCAATTTGTATTTATTTGTTAGTGTTTTGAAAGGAATGGTTGACATTTTGGACCGTAAAAACTAACAATACAATGCAAAAAACCCTATGTTGTTTCTGTTGTTTTTGGATTGTTGTAGTTCCGACACCACCTGTAGTTGAATTCGCCTTGGTATGTACTTTGTTGCTTAATTTTCCCTTCATTTGCGTTGTTTTGTTTACTACTTAATTAGAGTTGCCAAAGTTCTCACATACGCAAATTTATAGGGCAATTGTTGGAAATAATTATAATTGTTAAATTTTTAACGACATTATTGTTATAAAACACATACATACATATATTATGAATTTTTTGAATATTTGAAGAAAAATATTATAAATATATTCATACATGCACATAAAAAAATTCATAGGTAAAATTGCATAAAAATATGGTACAAAATTAACTAAGCGCAAGGGAAGCATGGCATTATCTAATTTTCATATTAAATAATGTAATTTTTATGTTCAAAAAGTTATCTAAATATTTTGTTTAAATTATTAAACAACTTTGTCATTTTGTTAAAGATAGAAAAGTTGTTTTATATTTGTACTTTTGGAAAATTATCTAATGTCGATATCTTTTCTGAGAAGTATGTTGCATAAATGTTACATGTTCTACATTTTTGTGTTCGCTTGTTGAAAAAATAAAACTGTGGGAAAAATGTTAAAGATCTTTTGTGGATATGTTGATGAAAACATGCCAAACATGTTGCATATTTACGCTCACTTTTACTTGAGGTGTTTATACTGCCCTGTTTTACAACTTTGGTACTTCTACTTTGTCCATATAACCAAGGTTTTATTTTATTTGTCATAACACAAACTGCTTTTAATTTTGTAAAAAGATTGTTTAAAACAATATGTTGACATATAAATAGCTTTAAAAACCGCTAATGACGTACATAAATGATAAATGTGTAATAGTTTTAATTAAAGCAGCTAATTTTGTTCTATTGAAGTTGCACAACATGTAAAAATGTGTACAAGACCATAGATTTTAGGTAAATTTAATACTATTTTTTTTTATTAATTAACCATATTTGAGAAAACTATATACTTTTTTCCGTTACATACTTTAAATAAAATGAACTTCCTTATTCATTTCATTGTAATATGTTATTTATCAATTCGTAATGTATACCAATTAACTGAATTATCTAATTAGACTTTTTTTTCTTGTATGTAAGACTTTCTAAATCTATATAACGCACATTTACTGCAACGTCGTAATTATTCAAAAAAAAAAAAAAAAAAAAAAAAAAAAAAAAAAATACATTTCGAAATAACCGTGTTTAAAATTTTTGATTTCCTTGTTCCAATTATACGACACATACTCTTCAAACGGGGAAAGTATAAAATATATAAAGATGAATTTTATACGCAATATAAAGAAAAACAATTCTTCATCACTAACTCATTTGTGCGATAAATCTGTGGTCAAAAGCGATAACCGCCTAAATCGACTTAAGAAAAACTTGAGTTTTTATTTGTTTTTATTAAATACTAGCTTAACCCGGTGCGCTTTGCTACCCCCATCGAAAAAAAATTGGTAAGATTCTTTTAAAAAGTAAAGCATCTTGGACTAAATTTGAATGATTTTACAGTAACCGTTCAAGATGATATACAGAAATTTCAAGTGTCTTCGTATGGTAGGTGCATGCCTACTTTTCCCATTAAAACTACCTTTTGAAATATGTTGTGGATTATTATCTAAGCTATTTGTACAAAATTGGAATACTTTCACTATTACAGTACTTCAAATACGTAGAAATCTTTATTGCAATTGTGTGGGAGGTGCCACGCCCGCTTGTCTAATCCAGCCGACTTTTTGGCAGATGTTGTGTATTGATAACGAAGTTATTTGTTTCATATTGGAAAACTCTTATTGTAACCGTCCTCCAGATATAAGGCTATTCATATTTTTATTGTATGGTTGTTGCCACGCCTACTTGCTTAAAATATATTATTAGTAGCCTATGTTAAGCGCCAAGTAATCAGGAAATTACTGTGAAACTTTCAGGAAAATCGGCTCAGTAGCTTAGGAGTATGTAGAGAATAAACAAACATACGCTTTTTCATTTATATATTATATTTTTATTTTTAAAGGTGTAGTTTACCATAAAAGTGGGTTCTACAAAGCTTGACGACTTTTGGCTTCAGATATGAAGTATTTAATATTTTCATCCTATGGAGGGTATTGCTCCTCCTTCGTCTACCCCACCCATTTTTATTTTGGAATTTATAGCTTACCATAATAGTGGATTTAACCATATTTGAAGACTCTCGCTGTAATAGTTTTTCAGTTACGCGATATTAAATATATGCTTCCTATGGAGGGTATGACTCGCCCTGCGCCTACCCCCTTTATTTATATTTTAAAGGTGTAGTTTTCCATAAGAGCTAGACAAGAGGATTATAATTTTTGAGTTGATTAGGAGTGCCACGGCCCCTTTGAGCCTAGGGCTCATTAATTCATAACAACAGCCTACTATGAGAATTTGATGACGATCGGTTCAGTAGTTTATTAGATATGGTAGTTTTTACTTTTTCTATAAAGGGGCGTGGCTCCGCCCTCTTTTTTCATGGAGCTTAATTCTATTCATACTAACACCATATGTACTAAATATCATAAATATCGTGGCATCGCCCCTTTGTCCAATCTCAACTTTATATAGCCTAATGTCTCTTCCAGGATCACAGTTATATTCTGTGAAAATTTCAAGATGATCGGTCAAGTGGTTTGGCCTCCTATAAAGCACATATGTATATATATATATATATATATATATATATATATATATATATATATATGTATATATAACTATTTACCTCGATTGAGTCAAAGTATATTTATAGCAGGTAGTCTCGGAAAGCCTGCTGATTATTTTTTTATTTGCTTGTTTTGTGATACGAACTGTCAAATGTTGTTTATGTTTTTTTCAACACGCGTTAAATTTCTCGCTTAAAAAGTAAACAAGTTTTTAATCAAAGTAAAAAGTGATAAAATTAAAAAGAATATCAAAGTGATATATAATAAATAACAATTTTGGGTAAAGATTTAAATATATAATTAGAAAAAATTAACAAGCAAAATGAATCTATTTTCGTTTAATGGCGTTTTTTCTTGTTTGTTTTTCATTTGTCTTTTATCAACTCCTTCGCTGTTTGACAGTTCGTATCACATAACAACAATAAAAAGCTCTGTGGTTTGTTTTATTTTACAATTGTTGTAATCTCGCGGCTACCTGCTATAAATATACCTTGACAATACTTATGAGAAAAATCCCGTCTCAGTATGCTTTGCTTGTAAGTAACTACTCTATGTAGGTTGTCAACATGGAGTATATATAACTTTTCCACAGTTGTATAGGAGCCACATACGAACCATATGCGATTTATGTTTAGGATCGTTGTCCTGGTAAAATTTAAATTGTGGCTTGTTATCCCTAATAAAACCGAATTTTTCAGCACTGCTTTTCAAATGCTTTTTTAGAATGTCTAAATATTCTAAATATTGTGTGCATCCATCGTTGATTCTATGAACGCTAAGTCTCCAACACCTTTGCTCGAGATGCACCCCCAAACCATTATCAATACTTTTCCAAATTTCACTCTTGGGATGAAGTTGCGATTTTCTAGCGACGTTAAGGGCTTGTGCCATACTCTAGTTGGACCATCATTATAGTATAGCATAGCCTTTGCTTCGTCGCAGAAAATAACTTCGTCCCAATCTTCCTTTGTTTTTAACACAATTTAAAATATTGTAAATTGTCTTAGGACATACTGAAAACATTTTTGATAATTTCGTAATAAATTAATTGTATTGCATTATAAGACAACCTGTTTCCTGGCATTTTGAATATTAATAAATTTTAAAATACGACAACGATTAGAACAAAATCTTGTATAGAAATCACAAAAAAAAAATGATAATTAAAATATTTTCTCAGAAATTTATGTATATATACTGGATTCACATATTTTAAAAATAAACATAAATTTTTTATCAAGATGGACCAAAAATAAAATAAAAAAGAAATTATTAAATTAATTTCGTTATAACGTAACATGATAATGTTTTTTAAAACCAAAAATTAAGCTTTTTTCATAAGATGTTTTCGCTTCGAGAACATTTGAAAAATAAACTTGCAACTGACTGTGTAAACACTCAAGCTGCTTGCAAGACTTTTGGCTATTTCTTCGACATTTTCGTTGATAATACAAATACACTACTTGCAATGTAAAGTTACCCACACACGAGGCAACTTTTGTCGAAACATGGTAATGTTGCTACGTGTGAGGGTATGTTTCTGGTTGAAATTCTTGTTACCTTTTTGGTTGCTCAAATATCAAAAATTTTTGATATTTAATGTTTCCAAACAAAATGTTTCATCGTGTGTGCCGATGTTGACTGTTTCTTCTGTCTCATTCTGTTAAGTGCAGTTGTTGAGTGAGGTGCTTTTGCAACTCTCGGACAAAAAAATATTAAGAAAGAAATCGGAAAATGGCAACAATTGCAAATTGTGAGAGTTGGAAAACAATTATAATTGAATATTAAATTTTTCCAAATTTATGGGACATAAAATATGATAGGTATACAAAGAAAATAAATAAATTTTTTTTTGTGTTTTGTAGTTGTATATTTAAAAAACACGCAATATGAACTGATGTTTCGTTTCTGTGGTAGACAAAACTTGATCGTGTAACCCTCAAGTTAGAGAGAGAAATGAAAGCAACAAGAAAATTCATTGTTGTGTTTTTGGTGTTGTTACTTCTTGTAGTACGACACCACCCAAGGCGAATTCATGTATACGGTGGTGTCCAAGGCGAATTTACTTCAGGTGGCGTCGATCAAGGTGAATTTGCCTTGGCGTCGATACTACAACAAGTTAACAACACGAATAACAACAGTGTGTTTTATTGTTGCTTGAGTTGGTCCGTGTGTCAAAAAACATAAACAAGGCGAATTCAATTGTAAGCAACTTTTGACATTTCTCTATATAAGTTTAAAAAAAGTAGTCTGTAGCACATGTGCAAAAAACAGGTAAAAGTTTATTTTGTTTTAAAAAAGACAATATATTACTAATTTATTTTAAAATTTTAGAAATATAAAGATGCTGAACGTGTGCTTTACCCAACAACGCTTGCAGGAACCGATTGTTCTATGCGGACTGGGATGTTTGTATTCCAAACAAAATGTCATCGAACGACTATTCCAAACAAAATGTCATCGAACGACTGCCTGAGGCTGTACAACTGAATCTAACGTGGCTTTTGGAATGTTTATGCCTGAAAGAACTTTAAAGGAAATTAAAGGCAGTTCTTCCGGCACCTGTCGGCTGTGTCAAAATCCGTAAATCAGCACAAAACATAATGAGAATTCATTGAAACGGGCGTGTTCATTAAAATTATCAAAAACAATAATTGTGGCCAATGCAAATCGTTTAGGTGCTACTTCTGGCGTTTTAGAGGATCCTGAGTTGAAACGTTTAGAAACTGATTATAGTGTGGCCAAAGATCCAAATGCCAGTAATGTTTATAAATCATTGGGCTTAAATCTTGTTTACCGACGCAGCTCCAAATAAAAAAAAGTACCAAGGGTGATAGAAAATGGAATCATAAGAAGAAAAAATAAAATAAGAAAGTTGGCGCAAATGCTTAGTTTTCGAGTTATGGACGTTTAAAGTTTTCATATAAATATGTAATTTTGCACTACATTTTCTAATGTACATATATGGCTAATATTGGTATCATTGCAAAGCTTTCCACTAGATCTTTCTGGACATATAGAATTTATTTCAATATTTTCAACAGTTCAATAAAATAACCACAATACCAATTATTTACAAAAGTTTTTAGTAAGCATAAAACCAAATTTTTTAATTTTTTTTTCTAATTGTTTATGTATGTATGTATATTGTACATACTAATTTTTTTAAGAATTTTAATTAAAATAAAAGTAAAACCTTCTTTATGCTTATGTTATACTAATGAGAGAATCCTTGCCCATGGGTAAAGGCCGTCTATGCAGAGCAGCTTTATACCATTGAGGAGAAAATCATTGCGCCCGGCCGAAGGCCGGCTATGCAAAGAATCTTTAGTTAGCGAAGCCGGTATTAGTTATACCATAGGAAAGAAAATCTTTGCGCGCGGCCGAAGGCCGGCTATGCAAGGAAGCTTTAGTAAGCGAAACTGGTGTTTGTTATACCATAGAGAAGAAGATCCTTGCATCCGACCAACGGCTGGCTATGCAAAGATTTTTTTTGCGATGCTAGCGTTTGTTATTTTATAAAATTTGTATTACACTTTTTTTTAAATAAACTGCATTCTTTCCTAGTGCACTTCCGTAACATTTCGACGTAAATGAAAAATGTGAGGTAAACTGTAATGTGAGGTAAAGAGTTTAAAATAAATTATTTATATTCAGAAAAATCTGTTCAAGAGTTTTAAAATTATACCAATATTGGCCATATACGTTTAGAATTGTAGTGGAAAATCGCATATTTATATGAAAACTTTAAACGTACATAACTCAAAAACTAAGCGTTTGCGCCAACTTTCTTATTTAATTTTTTCTTTTTATTTTTCCATTTTCTATCACCCTGGGTACTTTTTTTTTTTATTTGGAGCTGCGTCGGTAAACTAGATTTGTTCCAATCATTGTTTATCTCGCTCAAAAGTGAACAAGGACAAACAAGAGATTACTTATAATCCATTTTATAATTAACATTTTTGTTTTAAATCAAGATTAGGCACTAGTGTGTAGTTTTTATTATGATCTGTAAGAGTTTGCCGACTTTAAAACAAATAAAGAAAATCTTGTGTGTGGCTTATAGAATACGACCGAGAAACTCGTCCGTTAAACTTAAATTTGAAACAAAAACAAATTTGGAAATTTTGTTTTCAATGTAATTTAAACGGACGAATTTTGCTCTCGTGTTCTATAAAGCATATATTAATCTGTTATAATATCAATTGTCGAAACTACTGGTAGATTTTACAAGAATAATAGAAGAAAAATAAATTATAAAGAGTTTAAAGTGATTTATCAATTTATCATTTTAAATAGTTTTTTGCTTTTCCTGTAATATCTTCAAAATGTTAGGTAGGGCTTTTTGCGTTTTAGGTAACAATATATAAAAACAGGAACAATTTCTAAAATTGATGTTGATTTTTAAGTATTTTATATTCCACCAATTTTAATGAAATTTACTATCAGCCTAAGGATATAAGTATGTATATTAACATTTTGCAGTCGATTGCACTGTGACAATACACAATTAATGAATTACGGTAGCAAATTAAAGCGGACGATGCTGCTCAAATATAAATGTACCAACAAATTATGTTTGTATTAATCTCTCTACTGTATTGAAGGTTGTAACTTACTTGTTTGAAGCCCAAAAGAAGCTAGGTAAATAAAATCGTTTCAATTCATATTTCGTTCAGTGTTTTCATTTTATTTAAAAAAATAATATTAAAAAAGTTAAACTTAGGTGTTTTTTATAATTGTTTTATTGACTAGGCCCTATGTGTTCAAAACTAATTTTTGTAATATTATATATATATGAAAAAAAAGCTTTTATTTTTCCAAGCCCATTTAATTTATAAAAAATGCCCTCAAGAGCTTTAATTTGTTTTACAAATGACCAAGCAGGTTTTTTTAAATAGCCTTTCGACAGCTGATCGACATATGTATACGAATTTTCATGACATAGGTGCTCTTCAAGGTGAAGCTTTCGGATGATGTACCCTGATATGTACTCTAACGCATCCTCTTGAAGAGCACCTATATCTGGAAAATTTGTTACATCAAGGTCGTCCAGTGTATCGGGTTCTGCTTCACTCTCGTCGTCTTCAGCTAGGTCCGGCAGACTTTTCGATGGTTTGTATTGGGAAAAACGGTTGTTGTTTAATTTTTCATTGCTATTGTTAAGCCACTCAGTTGTGTCATAACCAACGTTGCCAGTGCCGCTAAGGTGTTCTGTGTTTCTTGCTGAAAATAAATAACAGAATTAATAAGAAGATAACGAAACACAAAGTTTTTATAAATAACTTACCTAATATATACATATTTCCGTAACCGATATTTTAAATCTTTCGGTGATGGGTGGTCATTTTTTTAAGTTTTGTAGGAGAGACATTTTTAACTTTAACGGTTAGTTTTCTGCGGTTAGTTTTTTAAGCCTTTATTTCTAAATAGTCATCATGTGCAAAAGTTATTGTACTTTGAAAGAAGGCAACCAAAAAGTAATGTTGCTGTAACTAAAAAAAAAAAAAAAAATCGTACATAATAATTAAAACTTTGTCAATGTGTACTTTACTCAATTTGGCTTAAGTCAAGATAAGAATTTTTTACTTTTTGTCACAGATATATAAAAAAATTTTAAATTTGTTAGGATATCATATTTTAGAATTCTATAAGAAACTTACATAGTTTGTGTTTCTTTATCAGAGAACATATTTTCTTGTAATTTTCTATTAGTAGCAAACACTACGAAGGACTGATCCATTGCACGCTCTTCACAGAATGCAACTGGATTGTTGTACACTGGCATGGGGGTTATGTTTGTCACAGGATTGTAAAATAACGGATATGCAAAGTTTTGTAATTCGGGCAATCTATAATTATTATAATAATGCACAAAACATATTTTTTAAAGCCATATAAATTCTAATTTTTAAAACATTTACTTACTCTGGTACAGCATCCGGCAACAAAGCGATGTTTTTTTGGTCGGGTATTCTATATTTATTATAGAATTGTACATAATAATAATACCCAATATATATTTATAACAATGTATTAAAAATGTAATTTATAAAAATATTTACTCACATTGGCACAGCATCCGGCAACAATAAGGCACTTTTTTGTAACCTAATAATGTTTGTTGGCGCAAAATAGTCAGCGCAAACAACTGCATGTCGGGAGAAGTCCAGACTACAAATTTTGCTCCACTTGAGCCTACGGTTATCATTGGGCACACTGAAGAAGCTACCATTTCCAGGTGTTTGCTTCTTTTTGCATATACAACAACTTTTCATGTTTTAAATTATATGTATATTTTAACTTTTTTTCTTCTTAATAAACACTTTTTATGTTTGTTTGTTTATTTAGTTAGTTAACTGCACTTCACACTTTTTAATATTTTATTCACTTTTGACTTTTATTATTTGCAATAATTAATTTTTCACTTTGAAGCCTTTTTTAAAATTGTGTTTTGAAAAACGTCCACTTACAATGTAAACATAATAATCACTTTTTATGTTTGTTTGTTTAGTTAACTAGTTAACTGCACTTAACACTTTTTAATTTTTTATTCACTTTACACTTTTATTATTTGCAATAATATATTTTTCACTTTGAAGCTTTTTTGAAATTGTATTTCGAAAAACGTCTACTTACAATGTACACATAAACATCTTTTGACATTTCTCTACATAATTATGAAAAAAAAATGTAAACAACTTTTGACATTTCTATACACAATTATGCAAGAAAAAAGTAGCACAGCTGTGTTTTCAACACCACCTGAAAGTAAATTCGCCTTGGTGGTGTCGATACTACAACAAGTAACAACACCAAAAACACAGCAATGTATTTTTTTGTTGCTTTCGTTGATCGATATGTCAAAAACACAAGCAACTTTTGACATTTCTCTCTCTAAGTAAGAAAAAAAAGTAGCACAGCTGTGCTTTCAACGCCACCTGGTAAATGAATTCGCCTTGACACCACCGTATACATAAATTCGCCTTGGCTACTACTTTTTATATGGGTTGTCGTGCTCCGAGCTGCCGGCTAAATGTTTTTGGTGCTAGCGCTTTTTAACAGTCTTAAAGTCGCTTATATATTTATTTATTTATTTCAATCCAAGTGATATAAAAAGCCCATAGGGCCAAAAAGTATATATTACAAATGTAAATATAAATTCTTAATTAAAGCACAATTAACTATAACTATTATTTACAATTATTTACCCCCTAAGCCTTAAATTAGTACTTTTCTGTTAACATTTATTGTAACTGTAGACACACAACTTTTTTCTTGCTTTTATTTGTATGCCTTCAACAAAAGGTACAATAAACCAATATTTGTTTCGCTTTTTAAAATACTTTTGATATGTATCTCTGCCTTTACACATGCAAGTAATTACTTGCAAGCAGAGTATACGTATTAACTTCGAATATGTCGAAGAAATAATAGAATGTGATACAAGTTGCATTAGAGTTTACAGTCTTATAAATCGGAGTTACCAAATTCGAAATAGAGCTTCATTTCTAAATAAACAGTTGGCATTTAAAATTCTAAATTGAATTAATTGTCTACTTTATGTATATTTGCAAAAAAAGAATCAAGAAATATTTTTAAATATACCTTAAAAAGTTTAATCTATAATTATTGTTTTCGCAATCAAGTAAATTTGGTAGCACTTTTAATATTTTTGCCACCGTTTTTTATATATGAAGTTTGACAGTTGCCACGGCTATAATTTCCATACATATTGCGCGTGTGGAATGGCAGTTAACATGCAGCAATTGTCACTGTCTTGAATTGAGCTGCAAGTTGTCTGTAAGTACGAAAAATATGATGGTGTTAGTGAAATAGTGTGAGTGTATTGATTGTTTCGAATTTGCACTTGCATGTGCCCAGGCAGCATTTTTTGAAATTATTGATCATATTCGAGTCTTTTTTGACTCCTCTGCGCTATTAAAATAATCAATTATGCGCTCGTTTTTGGGTCGAAAAAGACTGTTTATTCGGGTGAAAATTGTATCCCACCCACGACTGTTCTGAAAGAGTCTTTTATTACTCGCGTTTCTGATCAATCACGACTCATTTTCGAGACAGTTTGTGCTAGTACTAACAATCAAATGCGAGTAATTTTGCAGTCATATTATTAGACATATTTTTGCTGTAGCAATATAAGCATTTGTGTGTTGGAGGCTGTTAATTTTGATTTTAGTACATTATTGTATGTGTTCATCATTCATCATCAAACTACATACATAAATCAATATGATTGGACTTTCATATTTTCTTCCTCCTTACAGCAAGAGCTTACTGACATAAATAAGCATACATTTCCAAAACTCACTTGCTGCAAAATCTTTAAAAAAAAATTGTCCCCTAACACAGGGTCTCCACCTGAGATAATATCTGATATAATATGTGAGAGAACGCCGGCAGAATGAGAGAGCACATTTCTTCATGTTAATCTTAATCTTAAACAAGGGGAACATGTATCTTATAAGGTTTCATAATTTACTGATTTTCGTACAGTAAACTTGTGTCGTTTTTGATTCTCTTTTTTAGTTTTTTTCTCTGTTTTTAGTGTTTAATATTATTTTTTAAGCACTTTTCACAAGAATTCAACTATTTTCACTTAAAAAATTAAACATTTTAATGATAGCTTCTTATTATTAATTTATGTGTATGTATGTATGTGCATTTTTGACAGCTCATCTTATAAGATAGTTGTTATAATATTTCTAATAACAACTGTCTCATAACATTTATTATAATATTAATACTAACACTATTTGAGAGTCCACACGTAAGATAATACTCTCTGCGATTGAATTTGATGTTTGCTAATATAAAAATCTTATATCAGGTGGATACCCTGTGTTATAAACAGTAACATCAACAAAAGCAACATTTTTTCATCGTTTGGCTGCGCTAAATATGACTGCAAAAGAATGCTTACAACATTCACATTTCGATCATCTACATGATCAATTGTTGATTGCGCACATTCTGTACATTTAGTTTTTCTCTTATAAACAAGTCACTTTCGAAACATTTCTGGGAATCATTTTCGAGTCTTGTTTTAAGCGCAGAACTGGTTAATCAGTTTTTGATCATCTAAGGTAGTCTTAAAAGACTCAGTTTGGTGATTCGATCTTCCTCATGCTGACTGGGTGTTACCCGATTGTGTAATTTGGGAATTTCAAAATCGCCACGTTTGGGGAGAAATCGCTATATCTGACAGCCATGTATGGCATCTCTTGCTCTTAAAATGTCATTAACCCTCAATGACATTACTTTGCGCGCCATTTGCTTTGACAGGTAAACTTTACTGAATTTGCTATAAAAAAAAAATTTACAAAAAATATATGTTTTATTAGTTATAAATTGGTTAAAAAACTGTGTACTAAAACAACAAATCACTTTACGAAATTTAAAACAAAATGTACTTGAATAAAATGTGATTCCATAAAAGTGTTGTTGGCATAAATGTCTATTGTGTTATACCAAAAAAAAAAGTCGGTGAACAGTTAAAATTGTAAGTGTGCTCAATTTATTATAAAGTAAATATTAAAAAAAATATTTAATTTGTACGTGCTAAATATTTTCAAACTGATTTATTTTTTTACCAAAGCATAACTTTTTTACTCTTCATTCATAAAACGTACTTTGTTCATAATTTTTTTTTTATTATTTTTGTGTAGTTTTTCATTTTTCCTGCTTTTTTGTACTCTTGTTAAAAACGAAATATTTTTGTGTTAGCTTAATAAGTTAATGTGGAAAATGCAATATGACTGAATTGAATTCCTATTCAATTGAAAACAATTTAAACACAGCCAAACCGGGAGCTGAAACCATTCCACGCTTAAATACTAAAACTATCGAAGATTCTAGTCAGTTACCGGTAGTGTTACACTATCCACGTATAGATTCAAAATTGATTTTACAAAATATGGAAGAAGTTTTGGATACGGTGAAAAAACAGCACAAAGAAAAACATAGACGGAAAAAGGAATTAAAAAAATTAGCCATGATTGAAGCTTCTAATGGAACAGGCACTGTTTTGTCTGACGATAGAGGTTCGAAGGATAAAAAGAGGGAACATTCCGAACGGAAACATAAACAGAAGGATAAAGATAAAGAAAAACGCCATTCTAAAAAAAAACCATTACAGGAGAAATCAGTGGAAAATGGCACAGTTTCACAGCAGAGCCCTGTGAAGTCTGGCACAATTTTGCAACATTTTTCACGTACTCCTAAAAAAGAAGAAGTAACAACAATTCTAGAGGACGAGGTCCAAGTAAAAGTATATGTTGAGGATGAAAATACGGAAAAGGAAACATCCCCTTCCAAAAACGGTAGAATTACTAATGCTTTTGAAGTCATGATGAATGCGCGTAATAAATCTATTGGATCTAATACACCTGGTAAAGATTCTCCTTCTCCAGTTGTTGAAAATGAGTTGACGGCAGTAAATGCAAAACGTAAACTGAAGTTACAGGAATGGGCTGAACAGAAGGGAGGTGTGAAACGTAGACTAGAAGAGGAGTCACGTGCTGCATACGTGGACGAGCAATTGGAACAAAGAGCTAAAAGGTAAATAATAACATTCTAAGTGTAAGTTATAATAAGATTATTTATAAGTATCTTTATTTTTTCAAGATTTAAACAAATGCTTGTATCTGGTGCAAGTTCTAAGCCTTCTACCACCACGATGGCAAAAACGAATAGCAAATCTAAAACTAGTAAAAATAAACTTAAGGAAAACACTGAGAAGGATAAACCAAAAAAGCTTAGAGTGCCTAGAACACGAAGAATAAGTTCTGTGGACTCTATTGATTCTTTGGAAACATTAACGCCCAATAAGGTTGATGCCGAAACCTCCGAATTTTTAGCAAAATTAAATTCTCCCACAAAAAAGCGTGACAGTTTGTTAGGTTATTTTCCAAAAAAAGAGTCGCCAAAAAAAATGTCGGCTAAACAAAAGTCTGCGGAGTTAAACAAGCACAAAGATAAGAGAAAAAGCGAGACGCCGAAAATAATCGGCAAAAAAAGGAGTTCAAATAATCATGATACTCCAGTAGTAAGTAATAAGCAATTGCAAAAAGATTTAGAAGTTAACGTTGGTACGCCTAGTGGTAGGCCTAGACGATCTTGTAAGGGCAAAGCACGCTATGATTATGATTTAGAAGATATTCCTTCAAAAGCTACAAAACTATCCAAAAACACTGTAGTACGTAAAACGGCAACACGTAAAGTGAATACACCAACTTTTAAGGCCGATCAAGAAGAAGATTCTATTGATATTATTGATTTAGATGATAGCAAAAATATGAGTGGTTGTGGAACGACCACACCCCAAGCAACACCTAAAAAATTGGCGCCTCTTTTTGTACGATCACTGCCAAAGCCCTGTCCTGATCCTGACGTCCTTGAGGCACGTAAAGCATTCCTGCAATCTGGAGTTCCCGAAAAATTACGTCTTGAACAAGAAAAACAAAAACAATATGAACTACATTACGAAGAAACCACCGAAATTTTCCCCAAAGTATCGCACATAAGACAATTGAGTGAAAGTGAATTTGAAACTGATAAACAAATACTTATGTGTTCATTTAAACTAACTTCGGAAGATAGTATATTGATGTCTCCATCACAAACTAGAAAGTCTAAAGGAAGAAATAGTAAACGCCAATCAATTATTGGCTCACTGTCAGATTTGATTGTACATGATTTCCAGGTAAATAATACAGTATGTAATAGAAATTTTAAGTTTCAGATATTCAATTGAAATCAAAACATTTAACAAATTAAAACTACAACAGATTTTATGATTTGTAAAGCTAAATTCTTGAATAAATACTTTGTTATTGAATATTAAATAGTTACTGCCGTATTCATAAAAAATAAAATAAGTTTGAAATATATTTTAAGACAAAATTTTCGTATAAATTTATCTTAAAACTAAACTCAAATCCATTTTAATTTTTTATGAATACGGCAGCTAATATTCCAACTTGGACATTAAAATTAAAAAAGAATTTTTAAACTTTAAAAATATTGTTTGCCCTACGACTTTTGTTATGTATCCTTCACAAAAGGCGTAAAGGGTGTATGAAAGGTCGTTTTTTGTGAGTTAGTCATTTCGTTTGTAATTTCTACAATAATAATTTTAGACCACATATTCTGGAAATAGGTTTTCCGAAGACTAGTGTTGCCAGGTCATTTCTCTCCGCCCAAAAAAAAAATAAAAAATTAAAAAGCCCCTAAAACCGGACTTTTTTTTTTAAAGAAATCCTCCTTAATGGCAAAAAATTGTCCGTCCTAAATCATCCTCCAAATAAAAAATAAACCCCTAAGATAGAAACTCTGTCGAAGACGCCAGATATGATGGGGGCCTATGTTGGTATATCATGTTCGTTGAATATAATTTTTCTTAAGTTATTTTTTATTCGACCTTTAGAATTTAATATTAAATGAAAATGCTCCAGTGTTGCTGTTGTTGTAGCAGCGAGAGAAAAAGAAAAGGTGTTGCTGAGTTGACAATACTTGGTCGGTGTTCGTTGAACTCCGAGTCGTTCCGGTAGAACCGATTGTCATGGGAACGACTACACTCGGTAGTTATTGATGCTGAAACGTGAAGAACTATTACTCCTGTATTGTGGTTTATGTAAAATTTAATTAAACATTCCGTGACTAAGACCATTGTCTTTGGGCAGGCACAGAATGCTTTACATATTTATGTTGATGGCCAGAGAATTGCTTTATTGATAGTCACATGTGTTTTTGGAAGTCATTCTTGATGCTGGCTTTACCTTTCGAGTTAAGGTTAATCGTATTTATTCCAATGTAATAGGAACATTGCGAAGAATTTATTCCAAAAATATTTTTTACCTTTTCGAATTAGATATAAATTGGCGTATTCACTCTTGATGCCACATGTTTATTACGGACTAGCGGTTATGTCTGGTACATTTGCTTGCATGTTGTAATTTTAAGCGTATATATACTATTATATTTTTAAGCGTTATGTATATAATATAATGTACATGTTTCTAATTATGCGAAAATTTTTCTGAGATGTAGTTTTGCTGATTTTGTCAGGATTCGTTGTTTATTACTTTTTTATTAGAAGTGCTTGAATTTAAATTTTCCCCTTCTACTAGGAATTCCCAGATTTGTATCCCTATATGTAATAAGATATAGTTTATTAAAGAAATCTTTCGTTGTGAGTCTGGCAAGGAACTGGAAGTATTTACCTCTTATTCTCCGTACTTTTTCTCACTCTTATAATTCATTTCGTTTGAAACTTTTGACTCACTTTTCTTCTCAGTAAATCAACATTTTATGTTTTTATATATACATACATATGTATTTTCTCTTGTTTAAGCGGTTCTCGTGTAGGCGGAATTGCGCTACTAACATTTATAAATTAACAAACATGCAAACTTTTACATCTATATATTGAACTAGCGGGCCCGTTGCCTGCTTCGCACGGCAAAACAAAATAAGAAAAGAAACACACTTGTTTTTAATAAAGTTGGTTTTGTTCCCTATTATTCAACTTTTAATTCTAGTTTCTTACAATCTTAGACTATGTATCACTTAAACTATCTTAGAGCTCTTTCGTAGACAACATTTTTGGTTTTGCCATGAGTTGTTGTGTAGATAAAGAGAACTGAAGGCTTGCCAACACGTGAGCACGAAACATATAACTGGCCGTGTGAAAAGCAAGGATATTCTAAATCAATTCCGCACAATTCCAACGATTGCCCTTGCGCTTTATTTATTGTAATAGCAAATGCAAGACGTATTGGAAACTGTAGTCTTTTGAATTCAAAAGGTTAATCTGATGGAATCATTGGAATTCGTGGAATCAAAAAATCTTCACCTTTAAACTTCCCCTTTAAAATTGTTGCTTCGATCAAATTGTTCATGACCTTTTAAGCCAGCAATAGTCAATGATTGGCCTTGTGCTTTGTTGATGGTAATAGCAAAGGCAAGACGCAAAGGGAATTGGAGCCGCTTGAATTCAAATGGTAAATCGTTGGAATCGGTCATGCCGTTCTCCAGTTATTCGCTTAATAGAAAAAGTGGGCGTAAAAGTAGGCGTGGTAAATTTTTCTTTCGATGAAAACTTAAAGTTGATTAATACGATCATTTTAAAGAAAAATTAGTCAACTCGATGGAGCCGTTTTCTGATTTTAGGTAAATTTTAAAAATTTTATTTCCGTAAAAACCTAAGTTGGACCATGGCGATCATTTTAAAGAAAAAATCGTTCAAATCGGTCAAGCCGTTCTCAAGTTATGGATTTTGCCACGCCCCTCCGCCCCCAGACCGAAAATTTCAACCAAACTTCATATAAACCATATATGGGCCACTGCCTACGTAGTGTATAAGTTTGGTTGAAATCGCACGACGCGTTTATGATTAGTTCGGCGACGTACATATACGGACTTATTTTTATATATATAGATTACCATCAATACGACAAGTACTAACACAGCTTAGCTCGAACAAAAGGAAGATAATGTAAATTGAAAAATATTATTACACATTTGTATATACACACCGCGATAGTGGAGAGGGTATTATGCATTTGTGCTGATGTGTGTAACACCTTAAAATTTTGGCTCTAGAACCCTTAAAGTATACCGATCGACTCAGAATCACTTTTTGAGTCGGTCGCAATGTTGAAGAAAATTCGATGAAATTTGGTACATAGGTTCTAATTGGTATAAGGACCAAGTCTATTATAAATAGGGCGAATTAGCCCATAATTTAATATAGCCGCCACAAAAGCTGCTTTCCGGAATAGGATCTTTGCGCTCAATATCAAAACCATTTTAATGAAATATAAAACATTGGTTAGGTTAGGTTCCATTGGCAGCCATCGAGAGAGATCATTTGGGTCCTTCAGCGGTCCCTTTTTGATACCCAGCGCCAATGCCCATCCTATAGAGCAGTTACTCAGATGACGTCACCGCAAAGTCCAACCAATTCACCTTTCTAATGACGAGAAGAAACGATCTAAATTCTGTCCTAGATATATCCTATTTTTCCCTGATGCCCCGCATCCGAGGACATTGGCAAAGGAAATTGAGCACAGTTTCCTCTTCCTCCTCATCATGAAAGCTTCTGCAGAAGTCCTTGAATACCAGACCCATTCTCCTAGCATGAGTCCCCACAGACCAGTGCCCAGTTACAACTGATACTACTGTTCTAATTTGTTCCCTATTAAACCTTAGTAGAGAGGTCATAGTGCCCTGGTTATGGAGCAGGTGGACTCACAGGTCCAACCCTTCTGCACAATTCTATAAGACTCGCGTTTTATAAGTGATTTGCAGTGAGCCATTGGAAGGCCAACGAATTTATCACTTAATGTGTCATTCATGCGACCACTTCTTTTGGCAAATTCATCTGCTATCTGGTTAACCGGGCAGTCCGAGTGCCCTGGATCCAATTGGAGCACCTCGGGCCCATGCCCCAGTTTCTACCGATTCACCTCTGCACGCATAGAAAGCCACTATTGCCCTTTCCGCCCTCATCCGGGCATTTGGTCCCCACGACAGCTTGTTCAGAACCAGAACCTAAAGCCTTCGTTCCTATACTTACTCGTAAAGAGTACCAGTTTCGTCCTAGATGGATTGACAACTAGTCCACGTGATACGCTCCAGGTGCTGAGTACCTTCAATGCAGCCTCTATACACTGAGACATTATATTAAAATGTGGCCACCCGTTATGGCCACCGCGACATCGTCGTCATACGCCACAGTTTTAATCCTCCTCAAGTTCCACAATAGTTGGGATAGTACTCCTCCATGTGGAGTACACCTGTTCACCAGTCTCTGAACACTGGCCTCACCACTCGTAGAGCAGATGACCCTATTTCTGAGTGGATTGTCTACACATCTACATATGCCATCGTCAATCTCTAGACTCCTCATTGACGCCACAATGGAGTCCGGACTAACGTTGTTGAAGTCCCCTCAATATCGAGAAAGGCCACAAGTGTTGAATTCGAGTGATCTCTCAATAGTTCCGAGTGGAGAGCCGTCTCAACAGACCTACCTTTTGCATAGGCATGTTGAGAGGCAGAGAGTAAACACCTTTGGATGGCCATCATCAATTGTATATTGATAACCCTGTTAAGAGTCTTGAAAAAAAAGGATGTCAGACTAATCGGTCCGTAGTCCTTCGGTTCGGTGTGAGAAGTCTTGCCTCCCTTGGGGATAAAGACCACTCTAGACAAAGTCCAGCTCACGGGAACATACGAGAATCTAGCGCAGAATCAAGGAGCATATCCTCAGCAACCATATCACACAAATGACCAAAGAGCACAAGTCCGGAGAAAGACTGGGTGTCCTTTTTGTCGCTTGAGCCTATGGCATCGTCGCAAGCCATACTTTCCTCAGACTGCTTGGCTTCACTTACCGAATGAGCCGGACTGCCCTTGTTATCATTTCGGTAGACACGGAGCAAGATCGTACTAAAACCGTAGTAGATCTTATCCTACCTCTCCCTCAGTTGTTCCAAGGATTGCTGGTTAATCACCACAATCGATTTTTTAAGTTTTTTTTTTTAATTTATGAAATTGTTTTCCACTTTTACCTCAAATAAACTTCGAAGTTTTAGAAAAAAACAAAAAATCAAAAATTTAAAACTTTAATAAATGGCCATATAAGATTCGACAAAATCAAATATAGCATTGTTCCTTTTTTGTTTTTTTATTAAGGGAATTCACGTCACAAGTTGCAATTAGTTGTAAACAAATAATTGTGTATATGGTTGTTGTTTTGCTTTTTCGCAAGGGTGCAACTTGCGACGTAAATAACCTTATTATTAATATTAATATAATTAAGTTCAAAATATCGAGCGCTATGCCATTTGTAATTTAGTTTGGTTTAGGTTTAATTTACCCTTTAACAGCAAAGCCATCACATATTAGGGCTTACAGCTGATGATTCATGTAGGCAGCTAAAACTTCCAAAGTCAGCCCCTTATAATTATCAAAATCAGTTTTAATTTTGGTTTTATACCACAATGCTAAAAGTAAGGTTATAAACGAATGGCTAATATCGAACACCAAAAAACTGTAAAACAATTACGCGACGCCAAACCATTAACCAATGCGGACGAAGCGTAAAACGCCCAAAGGCAGACAAGCACGGACGACCTAATTGCCTTTATAAAGTAACGACAATAACGCGCAAGCTGCTTCCCATATCCAGAGCAGTTTTTCGAATGCATTTTTAAATTCATAAGTTTAACAAGTTTGTTTTTTTTTTTTTTTTAGATACAGAAAAATAAGTGTCTAGAGTTTAATTTAGACCAGATTTCATTACCTTCTTTAGCGAATAAAAGAGCTATTATAAAAAATTGGAAAACCGAGTTCGAACGTTTCCCCACTTATAAATGTTACAATCAAATGCGAGAAAAGTATCGTTATTTCAGCGCTATTGATTCTGCACAAGACACAGAACAAGTAAGCGAATCTTTTGTAGTAACACGACAAAACCGCCGTTCTTTAGAAGCGCAAAAGAAAAAAGAACCTGATAATCCAGATGAGGAATATAAACCGCCAGCCACGGCCCCCAATGGTGAATTATTATTCAGTGAAAAGTACAAACCTTTACTATTCGAGCAAGTTTTGGTAAATTTAAATCCAGTAACACAATTGAAAGAATTTCTTTCAAATTGGTCGACTAGTGGCGCTGGTAGTGCAAGAAATTCTCAAACACTTGATGACTCAATGGATTTTAATGATTCAACTTGTAGCAATCAAGGACCTTCTTGCAACACTGTTGTACTGTTGGGTCCCGTTTCAAGTGGCAAGACAAATGCCGTCTTCGCTTTAGCCAATGAAATGAACTTTAACGTTTTAGAGATTAATGCAGGCATGAAAAGAACGGGTAAACGCTTGATACAGGAACTACAAGAGGCAACACAATCCCATCAAATACGTAAGGATGCTGCTGGTTCAGGTTCTTCACAGAAAAGTTTATTGAAAATGTCTTTGAATGGTCTAAAAACAAAATTAAAAAGGCAGAACTCCAACTCCAATCCACCGGAAACACAAAACAGCGATTCAAATTTATATGATCTACAGCAAACAGCTAGAAAATGCCTAATATTAATAGAAGATGCAGATATTGTATTTGAACAAACAGATGCTGGGTTTGCCGACGCAATCTATACGCTAGCAGCTAGCTCCAAGAGACCTGTTATAGTAGTAGCTTCAAATCCTAATTGTGCTCATTTACAACGTTTAATGTTACAAAACACCATTCACTTTTCTTCGCCCAATGTTTTAAATATATCGAAATTCTTAGCCGTATTATCTCTTATAGAGAATTGTCCTGTTCAATTAGACGATCTCATTTCACTTTATTTGTACAATCGTCGAGATTTAAGAAAAACTTTGTTGGAATTGCAATTTTTTATACAAAGCGGTGGCGATAGACAACGTCAGTTGGTGCCCAAAAAAGCTACAAAATCAAATGAAACGACAAATACTAATTATTTTGCTTCGCCACGTAAGCGCCAATTCTCTGTAGAACAACAAGAGCCTGAAGCGTCAGATAATAATATACTCAACGATAAAAACAGTACAAATGCTAAAGCAAACGATAAAGTCTATATGCACCGCTCCCTCTTCGAATATTACACAGTCGGTCAAAACTGCAAATGGCGCTTACCGTTTCCCATAGACTTCCACCTTTTCAATGTCAATTTAAATGAAATATTTCAAGTTTCAAGAAAACTTAAAGATCATACGAGCCAGAAAACCCCAGAAAATGCAGGGAAACCGACATCAACGAAGCGTAAATCAAAATCACCGAAAAAACAATGGTTAACGATAGCTACAGCGAACGCTAATACACCACTAGATAATTTATGTGCATTTTACGAAAACCTTTCGGTGGCTGCCCTTATGGATGAGCAGGACAATGTGTTTCACTATCAAAATCAAAGCAAACAAAAACCCTCAATTGTTGATCGGCTTAAACCAAATATTTCTGAATATATATCACATTCTTTGTTGGAGAATGCCATCGAAATTAATTTGGATGCTGAATTATGTCCCTACAATTTATTTGATACTCCTAAAATTAGGTAAGATTTTTATTATATAACAATGCTTTACATTTTTTTTTTAATTTTTAAATCAATTTCAGTATATCATTATGTGAAGAAATGGTTTCCATCCAATTACGTTCTAATCGTGCCCGTAACCTCGACTATGAACCATTTCTACGTTCTATTTGTCGAAGTGAGAAAATACGCTCAACTTTAGAACGACGTTCTACTCGTTTCTATCATTATTTAAGAAATTATTCCATCAATGTGACCAATTTTTCCACTGCCCACTTCGACCAGGCCTGTGAAGCATTTCAAATGTTAGATGCGGAGGAAAATCAAACAACTGGACAAAAATCAACAACTTAACAGTAGTAATAACCAAAACCACTTAGTCAATAATTTCAAACATAATAGTAGGCTATTCTGAAATAGGTATGTAGTCTGGCTGTCCTTCAGCAATTACAAATAAAAGTAAGTAATGTATTACATATGTATTTTACTTTTATTTTAAAGAAGCTCATGTCATTCATTTTAACCTAATCTTTTTCTGTATATACTATACATACATACATAATAATATGGAAACAAATATAGCATAATATATCTATCTATGAATGTTAAATGAGCAGTTTATTATTATTATTATATATTCTAATATTTTTTTTTTCGTTTCTTAATATAAATTATGAAATCCCTTGAATATGTCTCTCGTTAATACAATACATTTAAAAATAAAAACAAAAAAAAATTCTTATTGGGTTTAAATTAAATTTTGTTCAATAAACTTAAGGTTAACTTATTTTTAATTTCTTTTGTGTATCCATCAAAAACAAAAGAATAATTTTATGCGTTTCTTTTCTTTGCGACAATACTGTTGTTCCGTTGTTATTTCGGTGGCCATTTTTTTTGTTTCAGTCATTGACATTGTTGATATGACACATTGTTGGGAACACTATAAATATAAATTAAAGTTTTAAAATTAGCAATTTTTTTTTTGCTCATATAACGATCAAAAATATCCTTAATTTAAATTTTTGTTATCTGTTTTAGCATTTTTTTTAATGAAGTGATTTTATAGCGGCTTTTTTTTTCTTTTATAAAAAATTATGATTTTTTTAAAAGGTAATTTTTTTATTTTAGAAAATACAACATTTTTGCGAATTTGTTCTTACTATAAAATTGTTTTAGTGCTTTAAATAAAATGTTCTTTTTGTATTAAATTTTTTAAATTTTAGGCTCTCTTTAAAACAAAATATGGGCATTTCAATTATATGTATCTTAACGTTAAGATTTTCAAATATGAAAAAATTGCTTATAGAATTAATAATCTATGTATATAAATAGTTCAGGATGGAATTTTTTTTACGCACTCATTAAGTCGGGCTCTCTCACTCAGAGTTTACCGACTACAAAGATGGTTTGTAACCTTAATTTACATTTTATTTAAAAAACCCCACGCAGCACTAGTTTCAACCAGCTAGTTTTGTATATATGCATATCGCGATCTTACTGAGCTACGTAAATAGGGGCGGCAAGCGATTTTTCTACGTGAAAAATTCTCATTTTCATACAAGTTATACGAAACAAAACTTTAGAACGTTTGTGGTGGTGTTGAACACCCGCCTGGAAAATCTAATTTGACTAATCGCTTTGTCGGTTTGTTTTATTGAAAATGTATTGGAAATAGAACTTTTATGTTTAAAAAACGATT
This sequence comes from Pollenia amentaria, assembly GCA_943735925.1. Lineage (NCBI taxonomy): Eukaryota > Metazoa > Arthropoda > Insecta > Diptera > Polleniidae > Pollenia > Pollenia amentaria. The sequence continues at coordinate 199,138,237 of OX031009.1, read as the reverse complement.
ACCTAAACAAAAGCGGCAACGTTTTCTCAATTTATTTCGATCTCTAACAGTTTGAGATATTCAATACAACTCCTATTTTTAATACTATTTTGTTTACCCGACTCCAAAATTTTTCGGCATAAAAAATTTAAGAAAATGTTCTAATATTTTCCAAAATAAAAATTCTTCGAAATTGGCGATGCAATATTTTGCAGATCACTATGAATAAGTAGATTTTAATTTATTTTGTGTGAGTTCAATTCAAGTACTTTACTAAAATAGTATAAAAGTGTTTTGGTATATTGTTTATACGTGCGGGCAAAAGTCTAAATTGCATAAGCAAAACTTATACTCAATTATTGATCTATTTGAAAAACGTGTTGTCTTTAAGTCATTTACTTGTGTAAAAATAAATAGCACATGAGTTAAATAACATAATGATTTTTATACTAATAATAACATTTCAAGAGGTGCTATTTTAAAAATTTTGAAGCCAGAAAATAAGGACCAGTGTACTTTACATATGTATTAAATAACTATATTAAAGCTCAACGCGGCACGTGTTAGAATTAAAATATCGATTTGAAATTTCTTACAGAATAATTTTCTTGCTATATTTAACCATTTAAAAGGTACTGCATTAAAAGAATTGTTTAAATTCTAATAAGGACTAGTCTCATATACATTCCGCATTAAGGTTAGAGTAGGAGTCGGAGTTGGAGTCAAAGTCGGACTTAAAAACTTTCAGCAGTTGGAGCCGAAATCGGAGAAAATAATTTTATGTTGTGCATATCTACACACAAATACATTTAAAACGATATATTTTTCATTAAAATCTGTGGACGATAAGATACTTAAAAATCCAAAAAAAAAATTTCGTATTTATATACAGTAGAATCGCGAAAAAGTTAACTCTTCTAAAAGTTAATCTCGCGGTTAAATTAACCAAATTTTAGCGCCCATGTCCTGCTCTAAAAAGTTAACTCTAAGTTAACTTTTCTGAGCGTATTAATAAAAAAATGTCTACAAATCAGTACAAAAAATAACAAATCAGATTAGATTTATAGCCGAAAGGGGAGAGAGTACATTAAAGAAATACTATTGGCGTTGTATTATTGGATATCAGAAGTAGCCATCTTAAAAATAAAAACAAAACGTCACAAAATCTCGAGGCTTTGGAGACCACATAGGAAAAAGCACACAGAAAAACATTTCATACACCGAAATATGCCGATCTTAAAGCAAGTTTAAACAAATGTTTTTCTTGAAGCAACGAAAACGTAATTGCGCAATGATTGCTGCAATTTCAGTACCAATAGCTAAGCACGAGTTCGCGTTACTGCAACCTGAAAAGACAATAACGTCAGTAATGACTAACTGGGAAAGTTTTAGAAAATGCACAGATTTCGCTATCTGAAATTTTGTGAAGAACTTCTTTCATTACAAACGTCAGATGTCGTATCTTTAGTTTATAAAACATGACTGATTGTATAATTATTAATTATAAATTGTAGTTCAATAGCAATTGTGAACTTGAAATCAGCCGGTACAAATTAGATCTGTTTCATTTTTGAAACGATGAAAACTAAGTCATTGAAATAAGTATAGGCATGGTTATTATTGCATTTTTTACAATTTTAAACCGCTTAGAAAAGTTAATAATTCGAAAAAGTTAACAACCCTTGGACATTTCGGTTAACGTTTACGCGATTCTACTGTACATATAAGAATTTGCATCAGTTTTATATTAAATTAATAAGTTTTAAATTATTACAAATTAGTAGGGATAGTGCACCAAATATTAATTTAAATCAACATTACACTATCAGTAAATAATTCTGCACAGAAATAAGTTGGCACTTAAAAAATTAAATTAACAAATTAAAATTCAAGAAATATAAAAAATTGGATAGATTACGAAATTCAAAAATTAATAGATTATTTAGCATCAAATCGAAAATTTGAGGTAAGTGAAAATATAATTGGGGTATTCACAAGGTGTCATAAAGTCATATGTCTTAAAATAATAACATGAAAAAATACGACTGTTGTGAGCAACCCCTCATAATTTAATGTGCTATTAATTACGACAGCACAATACACATAGCAAGCAACGTTCTATTTATTTAAGACACTTTGTTTACAAACCAACAACAATATTTTTAAACCATTGTAAAATGTTAGAACATTATGACAATAAACCATGATAGCACACCTTGTGAATACCCCAAATGTATTTTCTGTTATTTTGCATTATTAAACATACATTTATTTACTTGTTGCTAAAATGTATGATCACGTCACGTAGTGGGAAATTTCGCAGTTTTGCAAGACTAAAAATTGTGACGTGAATTACTCTTCTATTTTTTTTTTCACTATGTAGCACTAAAAAAAATTTAGTGGTACATATTGTAATTTGTTTCCCCTATCAATAAACTCAAATTGAATGCATAAAATCTGCACTCATTTTGAATATTGCAAGATTTAAACTTTCAATCAAAACATACTCTCAAAAAAATTAAAAAAAAATTAATTTTGTATGTCATAAGTAAATGAAATTAAACAGAATTAAATTCTGTCAATAGCAAATTTTTTTTTTGCTTTAATCATGAAAAACTAGTTTTTATTTAATTTATTTTTATTTAATTTTTTGTTGCAGTCAAATTAGTGGAAAAAAAAGTTGCAATAAATCAAATTATTTTCTTTTGAGTGCAACATTTTTAACATCACTGTCACTCATGGTTAGTGAGGCTGCTAATTTTCAATTTATCACTCAACATCAACAAAATAATTGCAATAATTATGCACCATCACTAAGTGTGAAAATTAGTTCACTACACCCATCTATGGTATATGTTTATGTACATTAGGACAATAACTTTTTTACATTTTTTACAAATATCAATATGGCCCTAGCATAGTCGAATATGCCATTGAAAATTATTTAAACGAATGGTATTACTTTTTCGGGGTTGTCAAAAATGTTGACCGTCAAAACGCGGTGCGGCCAAGTTTGGAAATCAGACTTTTTATTTATTCAAAAAACGTCATAACTTTTTTTTTTGCCAATACAAACCTGGCTTGAATCTGCATTAAAAATTTTCAGCAAGGGGCAAAGAATCCGCGGTTTACCCAAAATATAAAAAATGTAATGTAATGTCATTGGCTCATTATCATAGTCAAACACTAAAGTCGGTTCTTTTAAAAAATAACCTTACATTTTTTTTTGCTACCTCAAATGTAGAAAAATTTTTCCTACAACATACAACAAATTTTAAACAAACGACATCGCTAAACAGTTGACATTAAAAATTAAAAAAAAGAGTTTATTAGAAAACGATTTGTGATTTTGTCAAAACTGTACCGCGAAAAGAACTTATCATCAAGGTCGAATGTATTAAGGCCCTAATCATGTAAAACGCAACGCAATGTCAAAGAATTACATTGAAAGCACAAACAAAGTCATAAATATTTTGTAATTTTGTTGTTGCTTTCAACAGAAATTGATGTACCATTTTAAAAATTTCAACGCCACAAACTATTCAGTTTGAAATTTTAAAACGCAATGTGAATTTCTGTAGAAAGCAACAAACAAATTACAAAATATTTAATTCTTTGGCGTTGCGTTGCGATCTTCTTTTATTTTATGCTTCTTTCCATAGAAGAGGTCCTCAAAATCATTCATAATTGTAAAATCTCTGCCCATTATTATTTATTTTTAGCTTTTTGAAAGGACTTTTTTATTTGGCGAAGAACAGCTGATGATGTTGTTAAATAATTTAAAGACAGCTTCAGATAGTTTTATATTTATAGATGACCTTAACGTCAAAAGTATACTTTAACTTATCTATGAAAGACCTAAAGTCGACTTTTGTTTTCTAAGGCCGGGTTTTTGAGGTGTGGATTAAGTTTAAACTTAGTTAAAAGTACTCTGAAACTCGGATTTTTTCTGGCAAAATTGATTTTTTTTATTATTTCATTAAAGACCAACATTTTAAGCAAAACTAAGCTCTTCCGTCATAATTTTGTATACAAACTTGGTAATGGCGGCACAAATCTGTTTTTAGATCTTAAAATCTTAAAAACCCAGCCTTAAAGTACACTTTATTTTTGACTATGAATTTGGCCATTATCTTTAAAATTCAAAGAATCTTATAATTTTTTTATATAATTACGTGTTTTAAATATGCGAGTTTGTGTTTAATACTTAAAAATATTTTAATAAATAGAATTTGGGAATTTAGTTCTCATGGTGAGTAACATTTATTATAAATTTTCATATTAATTTGTAACAGAAATATACAAACAAGAATTCTGATAGTGCATAGAATATATTCCTGGAAAATATTGAAGGAATAAATATGAAAGCTTTATAAATTGTAATTTGACTTAGAATACACATTCGAATTAATATGAAAATTTATATTAACAAAATACAGTAGAATCGCGAAAAAGTTAATCGAAATGTCCCAAGGGTTATTAACTTTTTTGAATTATTAACTTTTCTAAGCGGTTTTAAATTGTTTTGCTGGTTTTTCATTGTACCGGCTGGTTTCAAGTTCAGAATTGCTCTTGAATTACAATTTATAATAAATAATTATACAATAAGTCATGTATTATAAACAAAAGTTGCGACATCTGACGTTGGTAATGAAAGAAGTTCTTCAAAAAAATTTCAGATAGCGAAATCTGTGCATTTTCTAAAACTTTCCCAGTTAGTCATTACTGACGTTATTGTCTTTTCAGGTTGCAGTAACGCGAACTCGTGCTTAGCTATTGATATTGAAATAGGAACAGTCATTACGCAATTACGTTTTCGTTGCTTAAAAAAAAAAAAAAAAAAAAACATATGTAGAAACCTGCCTTAAGATCGGCATATTTCGATTTACGTAATGTTTTCCTCTGTGCCGAATTCGAAAAGTTAACTTGGAGTCAACTTTTTAGCGGCACATGGGCGCTAAAATTTTGTTAACATAACCGCGAGATTACCTTTTACGAGAGTTAACTTTTTCGCGATTCTTCTGTATTTAAAATGAATTTATGTATGTACATACTTTTTTTTATTCAAATTTAGAATAGCCACAATTGTGATAATTAAAATAAAACCGCGTAAATTCGGTTGCGAAAAATCTATGTTGTGTTTTATTAAGCTAAAAATTGATTTTCGACTGGAATCGAAATCGATATACCATATATTGAATGCAACAACTCGGATCAACTTTGTCTGGTCAGAAGGGAATATTTCGGAAAAGAACGCAGTGGGAATCTCAAATGTTTAAAGTAGAGTTTCTACTTTTGCGACCGTTTTCTATGTCCCTAAATGCATGGGGTTATTTTTTAATTTCCGTAAACTTCCGGGAAAACCCCACAACCGTACGAAATTATTGGCCAAACGACCTAATTTGCCATTCATCATGTGCTGAGCTACAATCATCGTACCGTTTAGATAAAATTGTCGTAGTATGATTCCAAAAAAGGGACGTCATTCCCAGCCTAAACTTATCGAGATTTGGACACAGTAAAGGTCATGAATGCAATTCGTTGCTTATTTAATCACAAAATTGCTTTTAAAAGATGATAAAGTAAGGAAACTATCAGAGCTGTAAATGAATCATTTTTTTTTTTGATTTTAATTCGTTACGAATTAGCTAAATTTTGAATTAATTCTTTTCACAACAAAAAAAATTTGAATCAATTCAAACGAATTAGGCAGAAATGAATTTCTATTCGTTTCCAATTCAAATGAATTTATAGAATGAAATTCGTTTTCAATTCAAATGAATCTGTAAAATTAAATGCAATTCGTTTCCAATTCAAATGAATTTGTTAAAGTGAATTGCAATTCATTTCCAAGTCGTTTGAATTGAATTGATTTTGAATTCATTCAAACGAATAAGAACAATGAATTGCAATTCAAATGAATGAAATCATAAATGAGTTGCAATCAATCAAATTCAAGAGCAGATCGAATACAGACGAATACAGCTTTGGCAGCAAAAAATGTTATGTTGAGATTCAATGTTGATAGAATCTTTAAAATTCGATTGAAATTTAAAAAAAAGATATTTTCCACAATATAAAAATATTAGATTATTTAAACAAAAAATTGTGGTTAAAGACACCTTTAATAATATATTCACACTATTTGATAAAAAATAAAAATTTAAGTTTCTTTTAGCAAATAAACAAAATTTTCCTATTTGATAGAATTTTCGCCGATTCCTAATTAGTTATTACTAATTATTATAATAATTCAATTCCTTCTCTGCCGCTACCTGACAATTACATTGGAATTTCAAATCTAAGAATTCGTTGTCTTTGGATTTTACTAGGTGATATACAAAACGAGAGTAATGCTCTCTTACATAAAAAATTAGTTGACTAACAAAACGACAGTGATGCTTACTGTAGATTTACTTATAAAATCAATTCAAATTTCAATCAATTCAATTCAAATGAGTTGAAAATTAATTGCTAATTCTTTTTCTAATTCATTTGAATTAATTCAAAATCAAATAAATTCATTTCAATTAAAAACAATTGAATTTTTAATTAATTATTTTCACACAAAAAAATAAATTGAATGAAATTTGAATCAATTCAAATGAATTTGGTAAAAAATTGCAATTCATTCTACAAATTCATTTGAATTGGAAACGAATTACAATTCATTTGACAAATTCATTTTATTTGGAAATTAATTGCAACTCATTTTTACCAAATTCATTTGAATTGATTCAAATTTCATTCAATTTATTTTTTTGTGTGAAAATAATTAATTAAAAATTTGCTAATTCATGAATGCATGAATAATTCGCGAATTAATTAAAAAATGAATGATTCATTTTTAGCACTGGAAACTATAGTGTTCAGTAGGGTTGTAAATATTGAATACACTTTTGAAAGTTTTCAAAAAGTTTTTAATTTAAACAAACCTGATTATCTACTATTCCTATTTTATAAGATTTCAAATCTTGTATAGCATCTATGGAATGTCCTGCATCATTAAATGCTCTTGTTGCATCTTTACCAGCATATTCCAAAATAACCTCATCCCCACCTGGATGCTAAAAGGAAACACATGCACATTTTTAAAAAATACACAAACACTTTTATAATTATTAAATAATTTATTACATCTTTTAAAAATTTTGTCACATCATAAACAGATCCTTTCACAATAATCCACACTGGCTTGCCATTTTTGCCATTATTTTCTGAGATTTCACACATGGAGTACGTTTGAGACATTTTTTGTTTTAGATTTTTTTTTTTTTTTATTTGAATTTTTTGTAACTCGAGATCTTTCAACTTTGGTTGTTAACTTTTAAATGCTACTGTTAGCAATAATTAGCAAATTGTTTTGTTTAAAAGGTTTTATACATTTATTTGCATTTATTGACACTTTAATTAAAGAAAAGATAAGTAACATTTCAAATGTCTTTGATTCATTCAATATTCGCTTGTGATTGTTTTTTTTTATTGTAGATTTTGTTTTTATCTACAGAAAAACCAGTAAAAGTAGTATATTCGGCTGTGCCGAATCTTTAATACCTGCCACCCAGAGTAAGAAAAATTAAGATTTGGGCTTTATATTTAAACATTAAAACAATTTTAATAAAAACTGACCTCAGTATTATAATTCGTAGCGGTTTAAGGCGTTCTAAAGTGTTGCCAGAGAGTAGGCTTTATATAGGACCAGAGTGTCCAGGTTAGGGGGTTTCCCCCCCCCCAGATTTAGGGATTTTTATTTCATTTAGGGGCAAATTTAGGGGGTATAAATTCGTAGGGGGGAAATTTAGGGGGCATAAATTTATTTTTAGGGTGTTTTTAGGGGGTTTTACTATTTATTTGTCTGTACAAAACAATAGCTATGTAGTACTTTATTTTACAGCTTGTTTTTGGTTGAGAAAAAATCGCTAGATTCCCGTTATATTCGTCTGAAAATCGCTTGATTTCACGGGAGAAATAGCTAAATTACCGTTTTTTAATAAAATAACTAAAATACCTTGATTTTGTCCTTGAGGTAGATAATTTAGTATGAACATTTTAAAAATATTTCCTACTAATTCAAGTACCAGTTTTTCTTACATTCATTATATTAAAAAAAAAGTAAAATTTGCAAAGTAAAACTTTTTGAAAATACATTAAATGGAAGCGTTTTAAGGGCGAAGTAATGTACTAATGGATGTGTCAGAAGCTTAAAGGCATAACTCCACTTTTCGAAAAAATTTCAGTTCTGTTATATTACTATCTAGTTTGAAAATTATTTTGTTCTACTATTATTAAAAAAATTTTCCATAAAAAATATAAAAAATCGGTATAGGGATTGCATCTTATTTGATTATTTTCAGAAGCTACTAACCAGATAAAAGAAAAACAAACATAACAAAATTAGGCCTTTATATATGTATATGGGGGAATTCATGTCAAGTGACTCAACTTTTGAAATCGATGTCTTCCGATTTGAAAAAAATTTTAAAAAATTTAAAAAAATACAAAAAAAAATTTTTTTCGATAGCTTGAAGACATAGCTATCTAATTTGTTTGGGACAAATTTTGCTAACACCAATAGATAATAAGTTACATGGATGAGAAAGAACACCGGTTTGGCCAAAATGTCAAATTTTGACCCCTCTAACTCAGAAACTTTTTGATCGATCTTGTTGAAAATTTGTGTCTAAACTACTATCCAGTAAGACTAACCTTGGTGCAAATTTCATCCAAATCGGAAGACATCGATTTTAAAAGTTGGGTCACTTGACATGAAATCCCCCATATATTTGGGGTAATTTCAGTAAAATTTAAAAAAAATTTCGATTTTTGCTTTATTTAGGTAAATATATTAGTACGTAAATTTAAACTTAGTCAAGTTAAATTAATTGAAATTAAATTATTATCTTAACTTTTACATTTAGGGGGATTTTTTCAAAATGCGTTAAATTTGGGGGGTTTTGAAATTTTTTTGGGGGGAAGAAAAAAAATTACAGGGCCACACTGTATAGGACCCATTGAAAATGATGAGCCAAACTACGAAATTTTGAAGCGTGTTTTCTAGTCCTACGAAACTATAAAAGAAAACGAATTTGTTATAAATTTATTAAGAAGCGGTACATTCCGTCACCAATTTTTGTTGACTTTTGTAACAAAAATATAAATTTTTTGCTCCACATTTGGGTTCATAACACTTTTTTTCTACTTTGCCGATTGTGCTGGATTTCAATCCCAAACTGCTTAAGAGAACTTGAAACCATTTGACACCAAAATTTTTTTTCTGTCAGGTCTCTCGAAAGTGAGCGTTTTTCAACAGATGGACATGGTAAATCGACTTCGAATTACGCAAGGATACAGAATGTTAGTAAATAATTCCTGGGCTCTTAGTTGAATATTAAAAATGTTTCACACGGAATGCCAAACTTAGTAAACCCCCATTTACCACTAGTGATGCAGGGTATAAAAACACATATCAACGGAGTTTAAATTGTTTGCATATTGTTTGTTTAATGTTTGTATTTGCAGAACAAAAGCTAATGACTCAATTTGTTAGTTTTTGTGTAAGACTTTTTTTCTTATATGCAAAGTTAACAATACAATTTTTATCAATTAGACAAATTGTTGATATATTTTTAAAATACATATCGCACTTGATCATATAGAGGGTATTAACTCATAATTTATACTGTTTTACTAATTGGAAAAAATCTACACGTAATATCCATATCTTTACCGTTGTAACATACCGTCATAATTAGCCATCGCTACGTTAAAACAAACAAGTTCTTGTGCACAAATGAATTTGGACCGTGAAGGCGGCTGTTGTCGACGCTTTATTCTTGTAAATACCCTTTGTACACTTACATACATCCCGGAGGAACGCATGGAAGATGTTGAAAATATATAACATGCATTCACACTTGAAACAAATACTATCAATCAAAAATGAGGTGGCATGTCATAACGTCCAGTGTCATAACGTCCATCAAAGAAATGTCGTAGCGTCCGCGGACGTTATGACACTTTGCAAGGTGTCATAATGTCCACAACAAGCAAGAATGTAAACAAATTTGGGATCATAGCCGGCCTTCGGCCGGGCGCAAGGATTTTCTCCTCTATGGTATAACAAACACCGGCTTCGCTAAGTAAAGCTTCGAATATCTGCCTTGTTTCCGAACGAAAGCCGACTATGCAGAGAAGCTTTAGTTAGCGAAGCCGGTATTTGTTATACCATAGAGGAGAAAATCCTTGCGCCCTCCTTTCCCATCCTTTCGTTATATATTTAATATAAACACCCAGAGAAAAAGCAGCAAAACCATTTAAAAAATTTTTTTTACCATATTATGTTTCATTTAACCAAATCATTGTCACCGACAACCATATTATGGTTAAATTAGTTTCTTTAAAAATAAGTTTGTTGGTTGGGACCATAATGAAACATGTTTTTCTCTGCGTGTATGCAGATAATTTTTTTGTATTTAACTTTAGTAATTATGGACCTAATGACACTTTTGAAAGTGTCATAATGTCCATTTACAAAGTGTCATAGTGTCCATGGACGTTATGACACTTTCAAAAGTGTCGCAGTGTCCATGGACACTATGACACTTTTTGGAGTGTCATAACGTCCATGGACACTATGACACTGGACGTTATGACATGCCACCAAAAATGACACGACGCTTAAATGCCTTTCACGCTTATTTACCTTGAGTTTCAAATCCCCGTTTTCTCTTCCATTTTTAAACAAAAGTTTACGTTTAATTGCTTTATGCTTAATTACCCAAATCGGGCAATTGCCTTAAAAATTAAACTCCCAAAACAATATATCACCTAAATTTCATTCGCTTAATTGCGTCAGTTCTAGTTGACAACAACACAGCAAGTAATGCAACCAAGTTTACATGTTAATTATAAGCAGGCAAACCAGAAATATGATCTAAAAAAAGTATTTTATGATCATTAGATATGCACTAAAAACTTGAAAATATGCACTAAAATGTTTTAAAAAAATATGACCTAAAAACATAATATGGCTTATTTGAAAGTAAAATATTAAACAATTTAATATTTTAATTAAAAAAAAAACAAGGAAAAATTAAAGCCGGTAAAGTTTATACACCCTTTTTGTACCGCTGAGCTCTAATTGGCTCACCAGAATAAAGTTATGTTATATAGATTCATATAAGAGGAATTTGTGCCAAATGTTACATAGATACACCAATCTTGAAGTGATAAAAGGGAAGGTTGCTTAATTTTATATTAATATTTATATTTATGTAAAAGGATTAAATTGCTGAAATATTTTCGGGATTTATATTCGAATGGAAGCTGTATGTTTAAATATGAACCGATTCAACAACATTTAATATGCAGTAAAATATTTTTGGCCAAATTAAATCGTAATACGAACATGATAAAACAGCTTACGAACATAAAGAAAGAAGTTTGCATGGGTACAATGTGATATTATAGACCGATTCTCACAATTTACATAGATTTTACCAAATAATCTAAAATTGCAACTTGTACTTTGCGCACAAGGTTTGGATGGACATACAACCAACGATGGACGGAAGGACATGAATAGGTCACTTTAACCCGCCAATGCTGACACAAATTTTACTTATATCAATGATGCCGCCGGTCTCACGCATCGGGGTTTTTACCTGAAATTTTTTCGAAACTTGTTGCTAATAGTTCATGTTTTTATTTTTAAATTGATCCTCTTTGGCAATAAAACAAAGATATTTAATCAATTTAAGCTCTTTTATTTCAATATTAAAATTCACACATTTTTTTATAGAGCAATGAAAATATCCACGTTTTTAGTAATACATTTTTTAAAATTAAGAAAAAAATAAAAAATTACATATTCATAAAGGAAAATAAGGTTTCTTAGTCTTTCGACATTAGAAACTTATACAAAATAAACCAAAATTGGTATCCTTCCAAACAAAAAATAACAAAAACAATACACCTCAAAAACTAAATATTTTCAAGTGATATTTCTTGTAGAAGGTATTTAAGATGACAATCTTCCCTTTCGTAAGACATGCTGTAACAAGGTTTATAATATGAAACACACATAGAAACGAACACATAAACATATAACACAATAAAACAAGAAAAAATATGTAAACTTGGTAAAATACGCAAATTATAAAAAATTATTCCTTGATTATTTTACTTACATACACTGTGACACACGGTCTCACGCGCCGGGTTAGTAAAAAAACACAACTTGTGCTCACTAAGCAGTTTCGACGTGAACTGATGGTGGGGGACGTACAATGCGGCAGCTAAACATTAACGTGAAATAAAGTTATTCGAATTTTTTAAACTGCCGGTCTCACAGACCAGTAGGTCACCATTGGCGGGTTAAAAAGTGTTTCCAAGTCGATCGGTATACTAAATAGATAATAAAAGATAATCACCACAATATTTAAATTTGCTACAGTTTAAGGCTTCTTAAGCTAATTTTTAAGAATGGGCTTTATATATAAAATATATAAAAAAAAACAATATATAAAATTTAAAAAAAGAATATTTTAGAATCCATCTTCGAAACCTCGAGTGCAAGATGTCCCAAAACTTTTAGCAAAAAAATCAATCCCTTTACAAATCCAGAGGAGCTATTCAAAGCAAGATATCGGCTCAACAAATCCACCGTTAAAAAATGCTTAGAATGGTTAAGCCGTAAATTGAATTAGATAAAAGAGGCTTCAGCCGACTTGCAAGTTTTGGTAGCATTGCGAAGTTGAGGTCGAAGAGAAGTATGTATGATTGCAATGAAAATTGCAACAAATACAATAAAAAATTAAGTTTTAAAATTTATTTTTTCATAAATTTAAAAAATAAATTTTAGAAATTCCCAAAAACAAACATATTAAATTAAAGTTAAAAAAAAAACGATTCGTAGATTCAGGATGATGCTGCCGATCCTGATGGGCTATCTCAAGCAAAGTCTATGTTTGGTATTTGTAGGCAAAATACATCAAAATTAAATAAAAGAAAATAGTGATGCAAAATCAAGTACATACATTAAGTGGGGAACAGAATAGTCGCTGTAGTACAACGTAACGAATAGCCCTGCAGGCTGTAAAGAGATAATAACGGCAGTTTCAAAGTAGTGTCAACAGAATACGTAGTTGTAGTAATCGTTGCAGTTGAAGTTGAAGCACAAAGTTCGAAATTTTGAACTTTGTTGCGCTACAGAGCATTCGTCAGCTTCAGCTACTGCTACAACTACTTTATTCTGTTCCAGGCCTTAAAGTTAGTATTTGACTACCTGTTGTAATCGGCGGGGAAAAACGTGTAAGGAAAAAGTGTTTAAGCTATTTTTTTTTTGTTATTTTAAAATAATGTTACACACAACAATTTAGTTTTTTTTACTTTTAACAGGCTGCCTATACAATCGGTTGTTCTTTGTATGCATAACTAGACAAAAATGACAATTAAAATAACATGTTGTTGCCAAAATAATAATAAAATAGTAATAAAAGCGTTTAATTGTTAATACACTGCTATTAAAGGCCGTGATTCACTATCCTACGCAATAGTACGATTCATTCACACGAAAATCTGACAGAATTCTATCCGACCTTAAAAAATAGGTGCGTTTGAGTACTTTTACAGTAAAATGCAGTAAATGAGAAAAATTAAAAATTTGCTCTCACAAGAAGCTGTTGTCCAAAAAAGTACGCGAACGCAAAATTTGTAAAAATTCGTAAAATAAAGGCAACAGCTGATGTCAAATAATTGAAGTGTTGAAAAATGTTTACACTTTGACTACTTAACTCGTTTAAATACTTTTTATAACACGAATATTTTTTGAAAATACAAACAAATTATTTTATGTAATCTTTTATATTTGTTTGTTTTTTATTTTATTTGAATTTGCTAATTTGTGTCCGGCTAAATTTGATCAATAGTACACGAATACTTTTTTTTTACTATTGATAACTTTAAAAACAAGGGCTGTTCTAAAGGCTAGTTTACATGGTAATACAATGTATTACGACTTTGTGGAATCAAATTCTCTCCGTGCTTAAAATAAAATCTGTTGGTAAGTATTTTTCATGTTTACACGGATGGTTTAAGTAAAATAAAAGCGAAGTGAGTTAATAACAAAAAAGCAGATGGTTGCAGTTTACAATATTTAAAAAACAACATAAACATTTCCTGAGTTTATTCTGCTTGTTTTTGTAATTTTATAAAAATGTTACCACCTTCAATATACACTGTTAAAATGCGACTCTGGTGTGATGAGAATACATAAGTTTCTAAAATGGTTTAGAAAACGAACATTTACCGACCGATTGTCATATTTTTTATCCGTATTCTCTCTTACTCAATGCATTTTGCTTTTACATGATAAGATTTTTCTCATTCTACATCATTTTTTGACATGTCGTAATACATTGTATTACCGTGTAAACTAGCCTTAAGTACCCGAGTACTTGACACTTTTACAACTCCAAAAAATTAACATAACTAAACAAGGTTTTAACACAGGGTCTCCACCTGATATAAGATATAAGATTTTTATATTAGCAAACGTCAAATTCAATCGCAGAGAGTATTATCTTACGTGTGGACTCTCAAATAGTGTTAATATTAATATTATAATAAATGTGATGAGACAGTTGTTATGAGAAATCTTATAACAACTATCTTATAAGATGAGCTGTCAAAAATACACATACATACATACACATAAATTAATAATAATCATTAAAATGTTTAATTTTTTAAGTGAAAATAGTTGAATTCTTGTGAAAAGTGCTTAAAAAATAATTTTAAACACTAAAAATTCATAAAAAGCTCTAAAACAGATAAATATATTGTTTTTGCCTGTATCGGTCGCACAAGAAAAAACAGGTAATTGCATATTTACGGTTTCCCCGATCATAAGTTTGTACGTATGCAAGCATTAGTAAGCATTATAGAGCAATTCCATATGAAAGCGATCACCTTTTGGACGACCCCTCTCCGATTTTAAAATAAATAGTCTCAATCGATTGCCCAGCAAAAAATAATGTACCTACATATTTTTTTTTTTTATAGTGACTGGTTTAGTGGTGGTGTACACCACTGTCATGTGACAAAATTGAAGAATTCTTCATAAGGGACCTCATTGAAAGTTGTTTAAAAAAAAAACTACTAAAGCGATCGCAACGAGTGATAGCTCGTTGGAAAGGTATTGAATCAGGCTTTAATTGAAAAATAAAATTTTCCTAATTTTTCTTAGAAATTTACCTTTAAATTTTCCCAAGAAAATTAAATTTTCCGATTTTCCACAGAAGCTCCTAAATTTTCCGGCTAATTTTTTTTTTTTGGATTCCTCATAATTTTTGCTTTAAGAATCAGCAATAAAAAAATGGGCCCCGACTCCTTGTTTGGACAGGAGAAGAGCATTTAAGAGACCACCTTGTTAAAAATACATTTTAAAAATTATTTTACAGTTAAAAATACATTTATGAAGAAAAAATCTTTCTTATTTTGCTGCTTATACTTAATTACAATATTTATTAAAAATTTCAATTGTCTTGGCATCATTATAAAATTAAAGTAACTTTAAATTTAGCACGTCGGCAGACGAAGAGTACCGCTGTACATTAATTGACATATCAGAAATATTTGGTATGAAGCAATGAAACTTTTGCGTTCCAGTTATAGTTTTGACATTATTATATCTGTTTTGAATTCGTCGCTCCATGGCATCGTGTTCTTTTTGAGTGCATAAAACTGTGTTAATGGCAATTTCCTTGCTTTGAATCCACGAAAACAAATGTTGTACATTTAAGATCTGGTAGTATATGGCCTTTGCAAACTTGGCTTAGTCGCCATGCGTTTTAGGGTTCCCCCTAACGCATCGCATGGGCCCTTACCGTGGGACGTCGCGAAAAAGTGCCACTCGACCTTGCAGTTTTGTTCTTCTTCAATTATGCAAAGATTGTAAAAATTTTTTTTATTCGTGTACTGAGAAGCCGTTCTGAGAAAAACGTTACTTTGTCGATTGCATCGAATTTTGATCTTAAGAATTCAAACAGATTCATTTGAAATAAAAAAACGTACACATAATTATGAGCTAAACTCTCCGCGACAACAACAAGGCTTACGGTCTGTAGTTCGTTATCTTCGTTTTTGAAATAAATGCAAAAAGGATGCACCGTGCACTGGTCGTTTGCCCAGTGATAAGCCTGAATTTCATCCTGAACGAGAAAAGTGCAATTCTCGGCAAAGTCGCTTATCACAATGAATTCATTTTGGGCTAATTTCTCCTTACTTTCCTTTAGAAATTTCGATTGCATCTCGGATATGAAATGGTGCGCCTTCAGTTCATTCAACTTGAATCCGAATTCCTCGATGAATTCCGGAATCTGCTTTACCACGGTATCAAGGAAACATCTGCCGCTGCTAATTATCCACTGTTTGAAATGCACCTCCTGAATTAACAGCTGTTCAAACTTTTCCGCCAAATACTGCTCTAGCTCGTCAATCTTCGGACAATTGTCGCATTTGGACAGATGACAATTTTCCGTGGGGTATGCGCACAACGACTTCGACAGGAGGTCCCTATATGTTTCAATTTCACCGTGAAATACTTTCAATTTCTTGCATGGAAAGAAAATTAATTTGATGTTTTGATGAAACATGCAAACGCAGACTGAATGCGTTCCGTGCCTGTCTAATGCCAGCACGCATTCTTTTGGTCGTAGGATGGCAAACTTAGAAAATCCCACTTTTTCTGCTGGGTATTTCTCATTGAACTGATGGTATGCTTCGGATAGATTACATAATAATAATCTGCGCTGCTTGTGTACTTTTTCTCCATCTTCACGTGTGATAACATAGTCACGTATACCTGGGCAGGCGCGGCTGTTTTCATCATTGCAGTAAAAATATTGAATCAATTTCACCGTTGCTTCGCTGAGGGTCCTTGAGCCAAATTTCTTGGTTGGAGTCGCCAATATGCCCTTCTGTCGAACTAATTCTTTGCTTCTTCTCGCGATGTAAAAAGATGTTTGAAACTGTTCAGAAATCTTGCGTATAGACCATGATTGAGGCAGCACAGATAAAATGATATATTTCTCCGGAAAAGTGGTCGCTAAATTGAATTTTCTTTTCAACTGCTCAATCATTTGTTTGCCGTCATCAACGTCATCTGCTTGACTGCATTCGTTATCAGAGCCTTCATCAAATATTGTCGCGATTGCACTCATAACCCTGAGTATGAGTATGTTTCACTTCGCAACTTTCATTTTCTAATAGGCGTTTCACCTAAAGTGGTAATAGCCTCATTCAAAGGACTCAAAGACATATTGACCATCGGAATGTCTGCCTCACTATCAGATGAAACATTTTGTTCACTTGTCATTTCACTCTCGGATTGTGGCTGCATTTGTTTCAATGCATTTGCTTGTTGAGACAAATCGATTTTACACTTGGGGCAAATGAATTCTGCTTCTTCACCGTATTGCATATTTAATTTATTCATGTATCGCTTCGAAACACCAGTTAATTTTAATACTTTTATCTTTTTCGAACGATGTCCACTCTTGTTAAACGGATTGCAGCAAAATTTATTCATTTTACTTTAAATTGTCTTTACAGTTTCACTCTTTACTTTACAAAAAAAAAAAAACACTTTAACACTTTCACGTTTAGTATTCAACTGAAATTTGACTCAGAGTGTGTGAAGTATTTATATTTATTTTTTGGTAAAAAATAGGTAAAAAAAAATAAGCGATATTTGCTTTTCTTTAATAGGAAAATTTGCGTGAACTACTGGTCATAAAATGTTTTTTAAAAGGGACTTAATTGGTTACTGCCAATAAGCCGACCACAGGTCATAAAATGTTTTGCAAATTTTTTAAATTACCAGGTAATAAATATTTCGCCATATTTATGGAAAATCCGTGTTTTATGACTTGTTTCTGCACGTGTCATTTTAGGCGAAATATTTATTACCTGGTAATTTAAAAAATTTACAAAACATTTTATGACCTGTAGCCTCAGTCGGGTTTGGTGTGCCATTACATGCCACTGCTGCTATTATCCATGGATTTATGTCCGATCTTGTGAAGGCAGGCAGACCATATTCACTACACACTCAACTTGGTTTTTTCTTCATAAATGTATTTTTAACTGTAAAATAATTTTTAAAATGTATTTTTAACAAGGTGGTCTCTTAAATGCTCTTCTCCTGTCCAAACAAGGAGTCGGGGCCCATTTTTTTATTGCTGATTCTTAAAGCAAAAATTATGAGGAATCCAAAAAAAAAAATTAGCCGGAAAATTTAGGAGCTTCTGTGGAAAATCGGAAAATTTAATTTTCTTGGGAAAATTTAAAGGTAAATTTCTAAGAAAAATTAGGAAAATTTTATTTTTCAATACCTTTCCAACGAGCTATCACTCGTTGCGATCGCTTTAGTAGTTTTTTTTTTAAACAACTTTCAATGAGGTCCCTTATGAAGAATTCTTCAATTTTGTCACATGACAGTGGTGTACACCACCACTAAACCAGTCACTATAAAAAAAAAAAATATGTAGGTACATTATTTTTTGCTGGGCAATCGATTGAGACTATTTATTTTAAAATCGGAGAGGGGTCGTCCAAAAATTTGCCAATTTTGATCGTTTTCATATGGAATTGCTCTATAGATAAAATTTAAGAACTCTTTTTGATACATGTACAAATTGCTACGTTCCATATGATTTAACTTATTTTCACACATCAAAGTTAAGGTATCTTGTAAAGAAATATGTTTTATTACTTCAATGAAGTATATTCGTTTAAATGATTTCCCCGCATAATTACGCAAAAATATTGTCATTTTTGGCCGTCGAATACGTATATGGGTTTTCGTGCCATACCTTTTTTCCACATCAAAGAACATGCACAATTGTGCGTCGCCAATTCTGCCAACGTTTTGCTCTTGTTCACACATAACAATGAAAAGTCCGGGCGGTGCGAAAAAATATCTTGCTATTTACGGGAAGTCTACTTTTTGGTAATGAAAAGGATGTTTTAAAAATTCTTTATTTTATGCCATTAATAAAATTTAATTATAAATAAACATTTAATAATTTTGAGTTAATACCCTTTTTATGATCATGTGCGATATACATATATATATATATGTATATTCTGTATGTTTTAAAAACTGTGGGCTTCTAAGGTCGTTTCGCGGAAATAATTTTTATTGAAATTCCTCTTACTTTAAATGAAATAGATAATTTTATTTATTTCTAAGTGGTTCGATAATAAAACTCAGCAAAATTTGTTAGTTTTAATTTTGGTAAAAAATTTCTTCTTGACAAAAAAAAAAAAAAAAAAAAAAGATTAAAACTGATATACTGTTCGAGATAAAAAATAATTGTGGTTGTTATATTAAACGTGACGTTTAACAGACCGTATTAAAACATGTTAATATGTATTTGTTCACAACAGAAGGAAAGGGTATCTATAAGTTCGTTTTTTACATAAGTTTCATATCATATGACGGTATATGTTTATCATACCATAATGAACGGTATATAAGATTCGATAAGGCCGAATATAGCACTCTTACTTGGTTTTTTATAAACCCTCAAAATGAAAGGCCAATAATACAGTACAACATTTTCAGCTCATTGATTTGGGACTCAATTCTGACAATTGCACGTGAAAGTAGCACGAAAAATAAAAATTTCTGCATTTTTAGTTTTGTCAAGTTGGCTGCATTAATAATTTAATGGCCATACGAATTTTTTTGCTCAAGGTGGATTTTTATCACGTTTTCTATATTTTAACACGGTTATATCTCGGTATACCGTACGGAATATCTCTTGTGTGTCTGAAGCAAAGTTGTAGATATTGAAAAGTAGAAAAAAGTGTTGTACTGTGTAATTATTAAAAACAAATTTTGGACAGTTTAACGGATGAAATATGTACTTTTATTAAGGGCTGTTGGGTCGGTCTTGCGGCATTTTTACAGGAGTCGGAGTACATAAACTCGCATACCCAAAAATTTTTATTATTAAATTTTGTTTATTAGCGCTGGTAAGAGTCTAAAGTGCATTAGCAGAACTTGTACTCACTAATTGATAACGTTGTAAAAAGAAGATCGTGCTTTTTTAAAGTCTGAGGAAGTGATGCAAAATGTGACACCTACCAATACATTTACAAAATATTCAATGTGTAGTATTTTGGGAATTTTGTTTTTAAACTTTTATAGAAATCAAATATCTCGGTATTTTTTGCAAATTTGAAAATATAATTTTTCATATCTTTCATTTAAAAAATAGTGGACTTTAGCTTGCAGTGCTCCTTGAATCAAATTTCGCATACAATTTTACACTCCAATTTATGACAAGAAAAAAAAAATTCCGTATCCAGTACATAATTAGAAAAGTCAGATAAATTGGGAATGTATTTATTAAGCTATTCTATTACATACAGTATAAATGCAGAACATTGAATAAAATACAGAACAATTTAAGGTATTTTACTTAAAAATAATTCAAACAGAACACCCCTGCAGATAATATTGGACTACGTGGTCCATTGTGGCTTAAATGGAGTACTTTTGAAACTAACTCACTTGAGTACTTGATGGAGTAGTTTAGGGACTACTTCGGTGGGCTATATGGTCCACTCCTAGGACATCGTAATGTTAAAAAGACCACCTTTTAACCATATATTTGGAGTAGATTTGGAGTACTCCTACTCCTTTATGGACTACTCTTTACACGCATGTATGGACTAGTCTCGTTATCTGCAGGGACAGATCTACAATACTGTACTATTCTGTTCAATACATAACGGATGGTCACCGTAACTAAATCACTATTACTATTACCCTGCAAATAATATTGGACCACCTGATCCAATTTGATAAATTGGCCTACTCCATGGACTGGTCCGATGTAATGCAAGCATTGACCATGTCATTGTTAAAAAGTGTTTGTAGTGAGACGACATGTCTTTGTTTTTAAACGACGTTTTCGTTTTTAAGCGAAGTTAAAACTAATCCTCTTGTGTATACAATGGATTAGTTTTAAAACTACTCCTTTGTAATGCATAGCTGGGTTACGTGGTCCAGCCCTAGGACATCGCAATGTAAATTGGAGTATGTTTTTACATTCATTAGGGTTAGGTATTGGAGTATTCCTACTCCCTTATGGAGTAGTCCATATACGCATGTATAGAGTAGTCTCGTTTTTTGTAGGGTAGTTTTAGTTATGTGAATACAAGACTTATAATCAAATATATCCAAAAAAAAAAAATATTTTTGGCCCTATCAAAGGTATTTTGACCCTTTTAAATAGTCAATTTGGCCCAAACCAAAAAAACTCAACACGCATCACTGTTTTGCGGTTAATTTAATACGCTCGGCTGAATTGCGGGAACTGCTGACATTTACTTGTTCTTAAATAAGTTAATGACTGGAATACCCACTAATTTTAACATCAAATTTTTTAACCGTCAACACTAAAATATGTTTATTTAGACATTAGACCCGGACATACTAGGCGCTGCAGGGGCCAAATTTAAGAATTTCAGCCATATAAATATGTCGGCTTAATGAAATTCTTAAATTTGGCCCATGCAGCGCCTAAGAGGCCCCTCGACGGGTCTAATTAAACATATTTCAGTGTTGACGGGTAAAAATTCTCGTTTCTTATTTGTCTTGAAAAAGATATTTTAAAAAACAAAAATTTCCAAATTTTGCTAAAAACAAATAAATTTTTTTTGCCAAAAAAATAATGTTTCTAAAACGACTGCGGTACATTAGAAAAAAGTTTAAAGGTTTTTTTACTTTGTTCAAAAAACCAAACCGTTTTTGAGTTACGCGAATATATGTTGTGCAACCTTCTTTATTTTCGAAATAACGGTATATCTCGAAAACAAGAGCTAACCTAAAAAAAAACGTTTAGCACCACTGGATTCAACGTACTCGAATTAGGTTAAAACGCCAGGTGCCCAGCTTGTTTCAAAAAAATTTTCAAATTCTAGCACGGTGTAATTATAGCACATTTTCAGTTTAAATAAAACATTTTTCAAATCAAACGAAACCTTTTTCAGAATAAACGAAACTTTATTCAAATTAAAAGAAACTTTATGCAAAATAAACGAAACCATTTTCAAAATAAACGAAACGTTGTTCAAATTAAACGAAACTTTATGAAAATGCAGTTACACATTTTTCAAATTAAATAAAACCATTTTTAAAATCTTTTAGGAATTTATTTATTTTTTTTTTGCTAAAGAAGGTGAAAGAGCTCATGGTGTTTTGTTAACCGTAAATAGAAGGAATATATACTTTTATTGCTACGACAGATAACACTGGCTTTGTTAACCATAAAGTTATTTCTGTATCCACTGTGAATTCGGCCCTTTTCCAATTATTTCTTCGGGAGCTCTAAGATAAAATTGAAAGCAGCCTAATGCTACAAAACTCATAATTATGGAGTATGCCAGAATCCTTAAATCCCAAGTAATATGACATATGGTGGACAATAGTGAATGTACATTAAAATGTTACCACTTTATTCTCCTATGCTGAACCCGATAGAGAAGACATTTTCAAAGTTAAAATTTCATGCCCAATCATTATTAAGTTATTTTACCACTGGTCGTAACATTGTAAGTGTCGCCTCTGCATGAATCAGTAATTCAAAGAAATTAAAAAAATAAATTCCCTACAAATTTTAAAATTTGTTTAATTTATTTTAAAAAAGGTTTAACTGTATTTGAATAAAGTTTCATTTATTTTCAATAAAGCTTCGTTTATTTTGAAAAATGTTACGGTTATTTTGAATAAAGTTTCATTTATTTTAAATTTGGTTTCGTTTATTTTGGAAAACGTTTCGTTTAATTTCAAAAAGGCTCGTAAAATTTGAAAAAAGTTTTATTTTAACTGAAAATGCTATTGATCAGCAAAGCATTTTCTTCAAAATACTTAGAGCTTGTATTATAGTTCCGGTGGCCATACCAAAGTTCAGAACACAAAAATTTCATTTAGTTTTAAGAGCAAACTTATTGTGGAAAACTTTCCAAAATGCCAAGCTAATTTCGTGCTTTTAAGTTCGGGTTTTAGGGTTTAGGAATGCTCCAGTTTAGCTGCTCGGAGTATATGCCAGAATGCTTTAAAGGTAACACACGACATGTATGTATTTTGCAGTGGGAAATTTGACAATTCAAATGTAAAAAACATGTCGTGTACATGCAACTTAAGCAAAACTAACCTGTTCCGTCAAAGTTTTATATACAAATTTGGCAATGGCTGCACAAATCTGTTTTCAGATTAACTAAACCTTGTTTAACTGGGATCTCAAAAATCCAGCCAAAGTTAATTATGTGTTAATTTAAATTTTGCAATTAAAACAACTTACGGTCTATTTAAAGGATATAAACCCCTTAAGTATTAAAAAAGGTAAAAGCGGTAAAGGTAAAGTTGACACTACCCAGTGAAAACTTCGCCTACAAAATATTGTGTTGAGTTATCAGAAAAAATACTACTTAAAGTCCTACTGAAAGAACCAATTAATTTTACAAGGAATGTCCCAAAATGAAAGCATTCAAAAAACATTCGTTAGTCATTAATTTTACCTACATACATTCGAAAAAAGTTGTTATAAAAGAAAGCTACTAAATAATGAGTGAAAGAAGCTATTCATTTTGAAAAGGTAAGCAAATTTTTTACTGGGTAACTCGACAGTTGTTAAGTTTCTACTAGTTCGTTAGAGCTTGTAATCGCGAACGCCTTTCAAAGTTTTTTGTAAACTTGATAAAACGATATTTTATTTACATATATTTTATAAAATTATTTACATTTTTAAAATGTCAAGCTTTTTTCTTTCTTAAAGGTTTAGACATTCTAAGTGTAATTTCATAATTTTAATAAAACATCAAAATTTATTTGAAATTTTATCAATTTAACAAGTAAACATTTACCATGTGAAGTGTAAATTTAACAATTATGTTTTTTAGTCTTCTAAAATACATTAACACTTAGTTTTATTATCATTTTAAAGACACTTTTTTATTTATGTATATTTGTACCTTGTACTAAACACAAAACAACAATTTTTATAAAGTTATCATTATTAAAATCATTTTAAAGTTTTTGGAATTAATTTTTTTTAATTAGCCCCAAATTATTTGAATTCATTCGTTGTGATAATATTTGAATTTTATATTAAAAGCTGTTATGTGTCCCTGCTCACACTGTTTACACTTTTTCTTTATCTTTTCATATAAATTTTTTTTAGTTTAGAAATGTCAATTGGCGGCAAATTATATATAGAGTCAAATACATTGGTCAAATACACATCGAGCATTATGCTTGTATAAGTAAAAAAAAATTGTATATGTATGTATGTGTGACTCCGACGATGCTGGATGGAAAAGAAAAACATCCCAGCGGGAAAACTCAGAAGGCCTTCTTACTTCAGGCCTTATTGATGGCCTGCTTAGAATTTTTTTGGATTCAATCACCATTCTGATCTAACTGCTAAAGAATGCCTCATAGAAGGCAGCGGCTCTTTCGTATTAACGATAAGATACACATTCCACATTCCCTTCTATGAGAAGGGAGAACAGAAGAAACACGACTTTTTGTTTTTTTTTTTGCCAAAGCAAAAGCCAAAGAATTTATATCCCGTTATAAAAGCACCATTATCTGGAAAGCCTTATAAGAGCCATTAATTTGAATGCCTCTCAGAAGCTCTGGGGGCTAATTCTGGCAGTCGTGATCGAAAACTTTTTCAAATCGAAAGCAATTTTATTTCAAAATCTTTTAGCCGACACTGAATGCATCGAAATTATTTTTTAAGTGTTGTAAAGTATTTCACAACACTGAAAAAGAAGGCATCCGTACTCCTTGTCCCCGCTGGCATCAGCGTCCTCAGTTTTGGGGATTTATCCCCAAATTGGGGAGTTTTCTTAAATTGGGGATACAAATTTCGTGAAAGTCCCATGGGATTTTTTAGGGAAGATCACAATTTTCAATAGGAATTTTTGGGGATATTATATTATTATAAATTCCATTTGTGCAATGACGGTTTAAAACCTTTTCGAGGGCTTGCTGAAATAGTTTTAAATATGCTTTTTGTACCAACATGCGTTACTTCTTTCTATTGATCGAGTCTTTTCTATAATGAAAACAATCAAAATCAAAATTTGCAACAGAATGCAGTATGAGCTATTAGAGCTCTTCTTTAAATAACACTTTAAAAATAATGCAGCTTGCTGTGACAACTTTATTCTATCATCTCAAATTCACTTTTTAAACCAACAACATGTAAAATAAAATAGCATTGACTGATGAATCAGAAGATTGTGATTCCCTAGTTCTTGAAATGATAAATATTGACGCATACATAATTATTTTTCTTTTTCGTTTTCACGGTACCCTTGTTACACAGGTACTGTACATGTGTACGTTGATATTTAGAAGTCAACGAATAAATAACATTAGTTTTAATAATATTACACAAATGGATTTAAATACATAAATCAAAGTATGCATATTTTTCTTTTGACATAATATGATGTATTTTATTTTTAAGGAAATGTGGGGATAAGAAAATAGCTATTAAGGGGATTTTTAGGGATGAGAAATCGCAAATTGCGTATTAGGCTCAAAATAAAACTGGGAAACCTAGAAGTGATATGCAAAGCACACGTAAACGAGCAAGATTTCAAGCAACTTGAGAATGTATTATTCTCTTTTAAGTAAGTGCTGGTTCACACTGTTCAAGTTTTAGCCGTCAAGTCTTGAGTTTTTAGGAGAGAGAGGAAAATAAATGAAATTCTCTTTTCCTATTAGCACTAAAAATGTAAACAAAAATAAAATTTCGATGTATAGATACAAATGAAATTTACGGCCATTATAACAACTTACAAATAGTTTTTTTTAGAATGCTATCTGACAGAAAAATGGTTTTTGGTTATTACAAATTAACATTAATCTAAAAAGCAACTGATAAGCTAACAGTAGGTTTATCCTTATGGTAACTTAACAGCTGAACTTTAAGAATTGGAAGCTGCCATATTTTCTGCTGAATATGTGGTAACTTAAATGACAGTTTTATGCCTATTTAATTATTCAAACTTAACACAAAAAACAAAACAATTTACCCTTTAAACAAAAATAAAGCACAAAAAATGTATTTCTTCCAATTAAAGAAATAATCAATAGTAAAGGGCATAATAAACCACACAAATTGCTTGGCAAACATGCACTTTGTTTTTGCTCCTGTTTGCCAATAAACAGCACAATCATATTTCGTACAAACATAATTTTTTCATTTCTGTTTTGCTTTCAATGAATGCAGACGACGATTGTGTGCGGCAATTTTACTCGCTATTTGTTTAAAACGGAGAAGAAATATAAAGGAAAGAAGAGAATTTGGAATAAAGAGTGCTCTGAGCAACGAAATGTAGAATTTACGGCTGAAAATGATGTTATTGCTTCTTCTTCTACGTCTTTACTCTGCAAAGTTTTCGCTGAAATTATTACTTTTAGCACTAGCCACAAAAAGTTTGACAAATATCCAACATGTCTGCCAAATATTAAATTTTTTTAATATTTCTACAAACATTGCTGCAAATGTTTGTCCATACAGCAAACACCCCAATTAACAACCCAAAATATTTGTACAAGCGTAAAATTTTACCATGTTTGCCAAGCTATTTGTGTCGTTTATAATGCCATTAAGTCGCTGCCACAACGTATTTTAAACAACCAAAAGTAGCGGAAACTATTGAAATGTTGCCACAGTATATATATTAAATATTTAATTTTATCGGACAGCTGTAAATGGAGAAAACTTAATGGTCACTTTATTGTTCACGTTAACTATAAGGAACTTTATTATTAGGGTGTAATAATGGCCCTTAAAGAGAATCCAAAAAAATTTCAAAAAAAAACTTTCATAATGTAAACCGAGACTTTGTCAGGGTACTATTTACCTTCATTATCAGTTTAACATTTATTTCTAATTTCTTTGAAACTGTGATAAAAATTTACGTGACAGTTGCGACATTTTATAGATAATTTAAAAAAAAGAATCAAGCGGGTATATTTTGCTTATAAGTGTTATTTATATTTATGTATATTTAAAGAATGTTGATCTTTTAATATACATAATTGAAATTAATATTGATAATTAAATAATTTTTAACTTATCCATCAATCAAACAAATAAGAGTAAATAACATTTCTGTCATACATATCGGTGGCTCAATATTAGAAGGTTGTATTTAACATTTATTTTGATTTTCAGTTGGTAATGTTTTTCGGTTGTATGGGACAATTTACAATTTTTAGTGCTGGACTAGAGACGCCAGCACGTCCTTGGCCTCCTTGAACAAGAGTGTTTCATAGTTTAATTTCACATGTAATCAAAAGTTCATCAACAAAGTTGCATGTACTACAAGAATATATGTAGCTAAGCGTTTAAGCTAACTTTTCAAAATTCTGTTAGGATCTTTTATTGCATCTCTTTAAGAGCACAGGGTATTACGTCCGTCTGCCCAGCTGACTGGCAAATCATGTGCTCGAATTCAACAGCACCCGGCTAGAAAATCTTATTTGACAAATCGTTAAGTTGAATGATTTGTAAAAATTTTTTATTATATGTATATAAAGCTAAGGTCCCACTTTCGGCCCGAATAGCACAATCTGTGACGAATTTTATCATGCTATATCGGCGACAATTATAAACATTGAACAAATTATTCTAGGGTGGTCCCATTATCGTCGCACCTTGTGACATTTTTTTCGGTTCACATCGGCCAAAAGTCAATTGCTACAACAATCGGCACAATGCGGCCACACTACTAAGCTATTTGGGCAAATTAAATCATATGTTTTTGTTTATTTGCTTGTTGGCAGACAGAGTTTTACTTTTGAAATGTATTACTCTCAAAAACAGAGAACTGCTCTGGCCCTATATCAATTTTAAATAATATATTAATATGTATATCAGGGATGTTAAAGTTGGTACAACTGCACTTTTTTTTTGGTACATTTTGACCTCCCTAAAGTACTACCACCAAGATCTGCAACTCCATGCAGGCTTACGCCAAACACTTCTATGCTCACCATTGTCATAGTCCCCCTTTTTGAATTTTTTGTAGAGCAAACAAATTATTGAGTCCTTTTCTTTAGATTTATTTTTTCAGTTATTATTTCTTTCATCAGGATTTAAAAATCCTTCTTTTAAATTGCAATTTTTATTTATTCAATATGCACTTAAAATTATTAACATGGTTAATTTAGAAATGCAATCAGAAGATGCTCGAATGCATGTATTTTTACAATAAATAAAATGTTTTGGATGAATGTGACATCTCTATCGTAGACCTTTAAAAAAATCACATGCCCTTTGAAGAAATTTATTGCGGAACAGAAGTGGATTTATATATCTCTAAAAAATAATGTTAATATTGATATTGTTAAAGAAATGAAAGAGAATGCAAAACAATTTTATATAAAATTTTGCGAAGTTTTGAGAACCAAAGTCAATTTTATTAACGAAGTTCTAATGTGGTTCCATAAATTAACTCCTTGTACCTCTTCTAGTAAAAATGTTTCCGAATGAAATTGCAAATTTTGATTCAATCAATAATCAATTTAGAGCTTTAGCTGATGTCGAGCAACTGCAGTCGTTAAAAACTGAAAACGTTTGTAGTTTTTGGTCGGCAGTAGCTAATTTACAAAAACTGCTGAATGTCCATATGTTTCCTGACATTTCTAGAGTCGTTGCTGGAATTTTATCCATTCCACATTCATCTGGAAGTGTGGAAAGAGTTTTTTCTTTTCAAAATATAATAAAAACTAATAGGCCCCATACACGACTACAGTATGCATGTGCAATCAAGTGATTGTACCAGCCGATTGACCGTGTATGAGCATGTGGTGTGATTGTACCAGCTGCTGGTGCTAAATCAAAAATAGTTTGATATTTTTATGATTGTACCAGCATGATTGAGTCATGTGTTGTAAATTTAGCTCATAAAAGTTAAAACGTCAGTGCATAAACATCAAAAAAATAGAAAATTTTAAATTGCAAAGGTAAATCGTCAAGGCATAAACATAAAAAATAGAACTTTTTTAACAAAGTATTTTAAATATGAATGGTAAAGAAAAAATATTTTGGGGAGAATTTCTCGAACTTTATAAAACATTGCATTGCCTCTGGAAAGTTAAAAGTACGGAATACTGCAATCGTAAATAAAAAAGCAATGCTACAATAAAATGGTATTTTGTAAAAAAAAAGATCGAGTCTGACGATGAAACAATAAAGGAACCACCATGCAAAAAACGAAAAGAAACAGCGGAAGATAATTTGCTACAAATGGCATGCCAAAAATTAAGAATTGCACCAGCATGCTGGTGTATTGTGTGCTTCAAGCTTAATTGCACAATCACTTGATTGCACAATCATGATGGTGTTGTGTATGGGCCCTATAAGGAAGGAAAGAGACTACATGTGCCAACATTATCCAGTCTCATACAAACAAAGGATTGGTTATGATCGACAAATTCATGCTGCTTTGATGTAAAATCGTGTTCCAAATAGTTTTTTAACTAAACAAATAAGTCCATGATCTTAATCTCACATATTTATAAGACTTTTATGTACCTTATTTTATTCATATATGACAGCCCATAGAGAAAGGGGCCTAAGGGTAAAAACCATTTAAAACCATTTTAAAGATTTAAATACGTGTATCTTTGGTCTACCATCACTGAGCGTGTTGTCTCATTTGAAAGCGACACATCTCATGACGTCAGGAACGTGTTGGTCAACCTTGAAAACGCGCTCAGATGTTGTCCACATCAAAAACAAAAAAGTGAAAATTGATTTTTTTTTACCCTTAGGTCCCTTTCTCTATGCGCTGTCACATATATAATGTATGTTAATGTTCAGTTTTGTTTTTTGTGTACAATTGAATTTGTATGTCCTTTTTTTGTTGTTTTAATAACTTAAAAAAATGGTACCATGAAGGTCCAAAAAGTACATTTATTTTGGAAGTTGGTACAAAATTTAAACGCCATTTAACATCGCTGATGTATATAACAATACAAAATTTATTCGATTTTATAAAAACCTTAACAGCGTTTTCAGATGTTTACAAACCAGAGATGGCAACATCGGTACAACTGCAATGTTTTGCTACGAACGAATTGTTTCCTTTTGTTCAACAGTAGAAATGTACCATTCAATGTTTTAATATATATGTATATATAAATAGTAGATAAAACACATTGCTTCAATAAAGTAAAGTAAAATTTTAGTAGCCAGTTAGTGCAATTTCGAAATTTCGTTTTGCTATCCCTTGTATCGGCGCTGATTGTCGACTCTGATCGGTGCCGATAAAAATCGGTGCATATTTAACAATTTTATGGCTCCACATTGTGCAAAAAGTATACACATTATCGATGGCTTAGCTGCCTTTGTCTGATTTGACGCCAATCTCTGGTGGTCCCCCTTACATATGTATGTACAGATAAATCTTTTATATAAAAAAGGGCTTTTATCTACTGCACTAAACTGTAAGTAGGTATAATATATTAAAAGCTATTTAGTTGCAATAATAAATCAGGAGTTAAGAACTAAAGGTATACACGTGCAAGAACAAAAACATTAAATAGATGCGTACCTAACTTTAAACTGACCTATTATATTACTACATTTATACGGACGACTTATTCGCAAATAATTATATTGCAAGAAGAGAAAATTGCCGCATATACAGTGAATAATTTTTTTTTGCGAATAGCTAACTCACGACAACAATTCCTGATTAACGACACTATTTGCAAACAAGATTTTTGAGCATTGCCAGTTTTTTTAACCGTTTTCAGTTTTTATTTCGATGTTGCACATACATATGACAACAAGAATAAAAATTAACTCAAAATTGTGCAATTAAAATAAGCAAATACACAATGAATGAAGTTGAAAAAATAAAATGGTTATATACATACATACAGTGCTACCAAATGATTAAATTTTTCATCCGGCATCACATAAAAATAAGTACTTTCTGTAAGAAAATTTACATAATTTAGTTAATCGCAAATTATTTTTATTTCTACGTATAAAAGTAGTGTATATTAACAGAAAATTTATTTTCTACGCAATTATGAATAAAAATTCCCGGGAATTTTTGTTTCCAATTTTACAATTGAATTAAAAAATGGAAAGAAAACACTTCCGGGGTATTTGTAATCATAACTGAGTTGATTAAGTATACAATTTAATGTAACAAAATAACTTTGAAGCTGTATTACTCAAAAATGTCCCTGTGCACTCGTACCACTTTGGTCATTAACCCCTTAATTATAACTGACTGCTGAGGCTACCCCTTAATGTAAAGTGTTTCAGTTCAGTTATGTACCTAATTTTCTAATTAATGTAAAATTATTATTGAAATCGCTTAAAAAATTTTCAAGTAGGTAATTGCTTTTTAATACTTTTTTTATAGCTTATCATTTTATACAACAATTCAATATCTTTGCAAATCTTTTCTTATCAATATACTGACGTAACTCGTTTACTTTCAATATACCTTTAAATGACAAAATTCCAATTAATAGTTTACCAGATACTGCGATTTAAAAATAATACCTAATATTTATAAATTAGCACTATAAACTGTTCTATCTTAATTTATATTGTAGAATAATTAAATTATTGAGCTTAAGGTCTTTTTATAATTTAATTCTATTTTATATAAAAAAGGTCGGATAAAATATATCTTATATTCATTAATTTATATTGTTTAACAATTGATTATTTAAATGGCTATTGCCTTAAAATGACTTGATTTAGTAAAAACATGAACAAGATATTGCGTACTAAAATGCTATAAAAGACTTTTCTAAATTATACGATCACACAATCTTGAAGCTTTGCCAAATAAATTATTTATTTCTTTAATATTTTTTTCATCGAGTTTTGGAAAAGTTTAATTTGCTTGTCAAGTTTCCGATATATAAAGTCTTCAAAATATCCCTTACATAAGATCTTTCACAGGAAATGGCAACTCTGCAAAGGTATTCAGTCAGCGCCATCTGTTGGGTAGCAAAAGTTTTGGTGGAGAAAAATAAATTTCGTCTGTCAATAGATGGCGCTCAATTGATACACATACAGTGCTGCCATATTTTGAAAATTACTTAAACTGCAGAGTATCATTAAAACGTAATCACCCCTATAATGTAAGTCGTTGTCGACGTCGACATTAATTTTTATTTGTTGTCACATCAAGTCGACGACTAGATCACTTCGACGTTAATTTGGTATTTTATAAGAAAATTGTGTCGACGTCAACAAGTTATCGAAAATCTGACAACAACAAAAATCACATCTCCAATTTTTTTCTATTATTTTTGTTCTTCATTATTAAAGTTAATTTTTTAACTCTATTTATGTTATTTCCCGACATTTTGTTTTTTAAACCGATTAAGCGATTTCAAATTAATTTTAGAGTTTATTTCCGATTTTTAATTTTTCGCGAATCTTTCCAGGTTCGCGATAAGAGCTATTTTTTATTGTAAGTTTGTTTATTCTTTATAGCTATAACGTTTATTAATAAATATAAGACTTTGCAATCAGGACGCTGTAAGCAATTTTTTGCGAATTTCCGCTAATTTTTCAATTTTACCGAATTTTTGACATTCCTTATAGTTTTAGGGACTTTTAATTAATTTTATGACTTGTTTGAAAAATTAAAAATTTTCGCGAATTTTTACAAACTTTTCAAAATTTTGCGTAGTTTTCTTTCTCTGTGAGGCAATCGTCTTAAGTTAAAAATGTTCGCGAATTTTCGTTATTTTAGGAAACTTTTCCGAATTTTCGCGTTTAATTTACTATTAAAATTTGTAGCCATAACTTCTTTTAAATTTCATTTTTTATTAACGTACTTAATAAATATGTTTACATTCTACTTAAAATTTTATTTAACTTTCATTTGAGTCGTCGCAAAACTTCCTGTCGACTGAAACAGAGACAATTCTACTCTACGTCGACTTAAAAGAGCCCTAGAAAATATCAAGTTATATATCAAATGTCAATAGTAATCGATTATTGTCAATAAAGACTCAGAAAATATAATTACTGTTCCAATGCCGTCGACTGTGTCGTTTTTAGTAGTAGATTAAAGATACGGTTGTGTGGTACTTTAATCTATTACAAAAAACGTCACAGTCGACAACCGTTATAAGGCTGATTAATAAAATTGCGATACATTTTAAATGACATGACAAATTTTAAACATTATTAAAGCAATTTTAACCGGTTTTAAAGCAAAAGGTGAAGGAAGAACATATCCTTTACCAAATTATTTTTGGAAACCCCATACTTTTGAAATGGTAACTGAAGAACTAATTAAAAGAAAAAAGTTTGCCCCTATTACGGTTTACAACTTAACTCTAGTTCAGTTGAAATTTTGCAGTTTTTGTATTATGGTTTACAACTCTGTTATATTGCGGTTAAGAAAAACATCAAAAAATTACAACTCATGGCTACCAGTTGTCTTTATTTCAATTCAACTGAGTTAAGTTGTAAACCGTAATAGGGGCATTTATTTTTAAGGGTTGTTGTTTTAGCAAGCAGCACATGAAACTTTCAGAAAGGTGCTGCTGAGTTGACAATCCTTGGTCGTTGAACTCCGAGTCGTTTCGGTACGTAAAACCGATTGTTGTTAGAACTTGTAGGGGTTGCCAGGCTGGTCGGCAGCATCTAAAGCACTAAATATTTTCATATTTTTTGCAGATGACCGAAAAATTAGAAGGTTTTTTTTTTTTTGACAGACTACTGGGCAGGGCTGTCAGATGTGGCGATTTCTCGCCAAACGTGGCGATTTTCCAACTTGTTTGGCGACTTCATTTTCGATTTGGCGACATGGCGATTTATAAAATAGTTGGCGATTTTGTTGGCTGTTTTTGATGAGCCATGAATTTGTTTTGAAAAATTAAATACGAAGAAATAATATTTTTTTAATTCTAGTACATACTTCAATGTATGATGCATTCATATGTATGACCAGTATTTAAAACTAAATTATGTTGAATTGGCTGATGAAGATAATGAAAAATCTTCGAGAATTCTTTAAAAAATGAATATAATTAAAGTTTATGAACATGTTTCCATTATAAAATGTGACAAATTATCACAGATAAAATTCGTTGTTGTTAAAGATATTTTAAAGATTTTTATGAATCCTCACGTACGTTTGGATGTTAATGAAACACAATGTAAAAAATACCGTTTGTTAAAAGAGAGTTTTAGTGATGACATTCAATCTAATTTAAATCCGTTTAGGCCAACAATTTATAGCTACAAGGATACGTTTTTACGAGTTAAAAGTTATATGAATGTAAATAGTACATGTTGCATTTCTTTAGTACCTTCACAATGTATTCCAAAAAAGAAGATAAAAAGGGAGTCTTCTCGGAGAAGTATATAGCGTTCTAGATATATAATAGAACTGCAACTACATACAAATCTATTGTATATCCAATACGCAAAAATTCTTTTTTTGTTGCTTTAAGTAGACTTCTATAAAATATTTTAAACATTGCACCTTTGTGTGTTCACTAATCATTTTTACTTTGTTCTAAAAAAAAAAATTAAATAAAATATATCATGGCGACTTTTTTTTTGAATTTTTGGAGGATTTTAGCGATACGAAACAAGTTTTGTTTGGAATTTATAAAAAAATATTTTTAATTATTCTAAAAATACATATATCATTTTCAAAAATTAAAAAATAAATGATTTGGCGATTTTTGACATTGAATTTGGCGAAAAAGTTCAAAATCAATCTGACAACCCTGCTACTGGGGTCTAATCACCGTATTTGATATCGAGGACTATCGTATCGAGTAAACTATCGATTTTTTTTTTGCATACGATAGACACTGACGTATCGAATAAAAACTTGAGAGTTGTAAAGGGCATAATAAACCTCACAAATAGCTTGGCAAACATGTCAAAATCATACGTTTGTACAAATATTTTGTGTTGTTAATTGGGATGTTTGCTGTTTGGACAATCATTTGAAGCAATGTTTGTAGAAATATTAAAATTTTTAATATTTGGCAGACATGTTGGATATTTGTCAAACTTTTTGTTGTGTCTAGTGCTAAAACTAATCATTTCAGCGAAAACTTTGCAGAGCAAAGATGTAGAAGAAGAAGCAATAAAATTATTTACAGCCGTAAATTCTAATTTTTTTAACAGCATTGTTTACCGCAAACAGTTTTTTGTGTAGAGCACTCTTTACTACAAATTATTTTTCTTTTTTTTATATTTCTTCGGGGTTTTTAACAAATAGCGGGCAAAATTGCCGCCGCACAATCGTCGTCAGCATTCATTGAAAGCAAAACAAAAATGAAAAATTAATGTTTGTACGATATATGATTGTGTAGTTTATTGGCAAACAGAAGCAAATACAAAGTGCATGTTTGCCAAGCAATTTGTGTGGTTTATTATGCCCTTAACGTCTTTGGTTTGTCGATATCGAATGCTATCATCTCAAATTACGATACATTTCATTCGATTTCGAGTATCATGATACCAAAATAAAAAATTTCGATCAATTTTGCTCGATATCGTATGCGGTCTTCAATTTTAGTCATTAAACAAACATGTTTGGCTGTGTTGCCCAATATGTGTTTTTTTTTTAAATATTTAACTACTTAACAAAAAGTATTAGAAATTGCTAGTCAATAATGAACAATTGCTTAAAAATAAAAAGAAACTTATTTATTTACATGGACAGATTTACCAACTTATTAAAACATCTTTGAAATAAAACTCATTTCTCATCGCTTTGATTTAACATTTTACTTGTAATATATCATTTTATTTTAATTTAAGCAAATAAAAAATTTTTTTTTTATTTTTTTTGTTTTCATTTAATTTTTAGTTTTTTAATTTTAAATGATGAATGGGATGCATGTGATAATAATGTGTATGTTGTTTTATAAATATCAATCTTACGTTTTAATTATTTCATTTCGGTTTGTTTTCGCACGTTTGTCGCAATTTCAATGTTTTATACAATACAATTTAAAATAATTTTTGAATTTTTTTTAATGAATTTTTTATCTGCTGGGATTAAATTTACTGTTAATACAAAAAACGAAAAGACACATTGAGGATAAAAATGGGGGATTGTATATAATTAAATATTTTACTTATGTTAATGATTTATTTTAGCTAAGTTTAAAGAAGACAGTGCAATTAATTTATGTATATAGTGTCGGAAAAAATAATAGGGACGATATTTTTTTCCAATTACTGTCGTAGAAAAATTTGCATTGTTCAAACAGAACTGCGTCGACACCACATTTTCCATTATATTTGACATAAAAATGTGCCGTAGAAAGCCGTCGAATTTTGAGAGCGTTTGTTTCTTATACAGCCAGCCACTCATCCTCCCAACAATGCTATCATACCTTCACTAAATCTCATACAGTTTGTAAACAGAAAATGAAAAATTAAAGATGAGAGAGAATTTGAAGCTACTCGTGCGGTTTAATTATGACCTTGTGTATATTTGCCTGAAGTTGAAGACTTAGTTCTGTTTGAACAATTCTAGTAAACATTCTTTCAAATATAGCATTTGGAAAATTCCAAAAAATAAAATTGGGACATATCATTTGACAAACAAGCAGGTAATGTGGGAACAGGTATCAAGAAGATTAGTATACCATTACCCCAGACACCTGCACCAATCTCGTGAAATCAATGAAGCCGATAGACGAAGAACTAATTAAAATTAAAGGAACTTCACCAAAATATTAAAGTAATCAGCTTTATTACGGTGGTCGTTTCCGTAAAGATTTTTTTGCAGTAGATTACAGAACAAAGGTTGTGCATTTCTTTAATCTATTACCAAAAACGACAGAGTCGTTTACGACAACCGTAATAAGGTTGAATAATTGGATTTGATGGAAAAAAGTAAAATCCCTAATATTTTTTCCAGACAATTTTTTTTATTAATTACATCAATTTTTCGAATACAGCTGGACTGTTCCTTTTTTTTTTTTTTTGTTTTTTTTTTTTTTTATTAGAAAAATTAAATAGTTTTTGTTTAATGTATATATTTTGTTATTTATGAAAAACTAAATTAAATTTAAGAAATT
Source organism: Pollenia amentaria (assembly GCA_943735925.1). Taxonomy (NCBI): domain Eukaryota; kingdom Metazoa; phylum Arthropoda; class Insecta; order Diptera; family Polleniidae; genus Pollenia; species Pollenia amentaria. The sequence goes on along the minus strand of OX031009.1, from coordinate 199,101,102 downwards.
ATTAAAAAAAATGTTTGTGTCCCTATTATTTTTTCCGACACTTTTACATATATTTATATCTGTGGCAATAAATAATAATGGCTTAAGGGGACAAAAGTGCTTTTTTATTTTATTACATACAGCCTTATTATGGTTGTCGTTGTCGTAAACGACTGTGTCGTTTTTTGTATTAGATTAAAGAACACCGGTTGTGTGTTACTTTAATCTCTTACAAAAAACGACACAGTCGTATACGACAACCACAATAAAGCTGATATTCTTATTCTCTTCTTTAAGATCTATCACTCAGCTAAATTCCGACTATAAAATGTAATTTTTAATAAAACTATACGCATTTAAATTTTAACTTACACAACACAACACACAATTTTTTTAGACAAACCCCTTAATATCTTAAAACACAAAATTTCGACTTAAGCCATTATTATTCATTGCCACAGATTTATATTTATCGGTCATTTACTTCAACAACGTCATAACTCAAAAAATTAAATTTTGGAGTTAGTGATGCAGAATTGTTCGCTATGTTTTTCTTTATATTGTGTATAAAATTCATCTTTATATATTTTATACTTTTCCCGTTTGAAGAGAATGTATCTTTATTTTTTCTATGTGGTTAAAGCAAATAAAAAGCTTTAAACTCGTTTATCTGGAAATGGATTTTTTTGAGTTATGACGATGTTGAAGTAAATGAGCGATATGTATATATGTATATATATATATATATATATATATATATATATCAGATATGTGATGAAAATCGATTGACTCCAAAACAATCGTTATTAGCAGGTGTGATGAATTTCGAGCGATTTTAAAAACCATTTCTGAATTAAAGTCTTAAGTTTTTGGTTGAAATACAGTTCAATTAACATTTATATATATATTATATTAAATTTAACAGACTATAGACGGGAAAAAGAGAAATAAATTTTTAAAGATACTGAAAACGACATTATCGGTTTCAAATCGTTTTGTTTTCTAAATCGGTTTTCGTCACATACCTGTATATATGTATGTATTTGTATATTTTTATATTATTTCTGTTTTTTTTTATATAAATGTGACAAAATTTACGAGCTTTAATAACAATTTAATTTTAAAGATAAAAAATATTTTATTTAATATATTTAATTATATTTAAGACATACATTTGAAATGTTAACAAACAAAATTACACGCATTCGCTTATATACATTCCTATATATATATATCGTCATATTTCTTCTTTGACCACGTTAGCGCCACAACTACTTTTTCAGAAAACGAAAAAAAACGTAATACCTTTTTAAATAAGGGTTTTAGAACAAACATTTTTTTTTACAAAACATGGCTTTGCGATTCTCTGAAAGGTGTAGAAACATTTTTTTAAAAAATTTTTACTTACAAGTAACTGCAGTCAAAGTTGTTACTTTCGTGTTTTTGGCGCAACCGGCAATTTGCAAATTAAATCAAATTTTTAGTTTTATTATTTTTGTTAAAAGAATCAATCAAGTACCCCAATTTCTATATCCTCAAGATTATTACTCTTAACTTCAAAACAATTATGTATAATGCAACGCAACGTGAAAATTTCTGTGTTTTTAGAATTTCATAAATATCTCAAATTCGACAAATGTTATGTTTTCCATAAATTTTTAGGTTTGTATGGGAGCTACTATTAGAAGCAGAGACAGAGCTTCAAATCCTTTAAAAGAAATGTTGGTTAAATAAAAATAGTTGGGTTCGGTCTAGAAATTACACGCGTTAACCGAAACCGAATTTCAGGCCAGAACAGAGCTTTGGCATACAGGAAAAAAGTTGTATTTTATTAAAATAATGAATATTGAGCTGTAAAGGATAAAATGTTTTTGAGTTACTCAACGAAAGGGTCGTTTTAACCGAAGCTATTGATTTTTAGGGCCTGGCATCGCCCTAAAATCTCCAAATTTTTTTTAAATCTCAAAAACAAATAAATTGGTGAATAAGTCCTTAACGTTTCCAACTTTATATATAAAAACCATTCTATTTTGCTTGCAAATGCCATTTTGTATTTTTGTTATTTTCTACCATAAAAACCAAAAAAGTCAATTTCGGCGCTTACGTGGTTTCCGAAGAAACGCGACGATATATCTTTATATCATTTTTTATTTGTGTTATCTTTTTTAATTTAAAGGCTTTAAAAGTAGTATTTACTATTTTGTTTTTAATGTTCTTAGAGAATTGTATTTTATTTAATAATAATATTTTATAGAGTTTTTGATTTTATGGAAAAGTTTAATGTTAATTTTATTTATTTATACACATACAATATAAATTTAGTTTTTAATTAAATTTCTGTTAATTTTTACACTTAAAAAAAATTTTATATTTAAAATTATATTTCGATTTTTTATTAAAAAAAGTGAAAAATTGATTTGCAAATCAAAAACTATTGAATTTTACTCCAAGAGGGGTTTTGGGTAGGGGCTTAAAATGTTCTTTACAATAAAAGTTAAACTATATGTATATTTAAAAAATAGTAGTTATATAAAAAATCCTTAATTTTAATATATGTAGTATTTTTTTTGAGTTTTAATTTTATAATTAAATTTATATTTTTTTTCATATACTTTTTTTTATTGTTTTATTTTGTTATTTAAACTATATTTACACGCACAATATTATTTTCACTCTATTATGATTAACTATATAACATATTTTATTATTTTTTTATTATTTTATTTAATAATACACACACACACATATATCCTGTTATTATCTAGCTGGTAACACAAATTACTTTAACGTTTTTTAAAAATGTTTTTACGATTTCGGCTGTGCTTAAATTTTCATGAAAAACCTTTCTCACAATATGCCATTCGTATAGTACTGATAGCCATCGTATAATTTGGTCGAAAGGCTCTTAAGGGAATCCTGAACCAACTGTTCAACTTTACGTTCCATTTCCTGTTCGGTTAAATTCATGTGAAAACGTTTGCGGAGATTCTGTACGGTTCCGGAGCAACCATTTTTAAAGCAAGGCAACTGGGCATCTGAAAAATGAAAGAAAATAAAAAAGTTTTGTTATTAAATAAACCAACAAACGAAAACTATAATTTAGTTATTTACTATTTGATTTTAACAGACATAATTGAATTTATTTTATAGATTCTTAAATTGTTGGAATTTTTTTAAATTGTTCAGGCCTGTTCTGAAAATCACTTTTATTCAAATCACATGCGCCTTTTAAAATCACACGTGTGATATATTTTTGTTCCAGTTTTGAGTGTTTCGGTGTGATTTTCAATTGCCGAAAGCACACCGACAAACACAAAAACGGAATGATTTTTAGAACACCACAAAATCACACTTGTGATTTTAAAAGCACGTGATTTGAAATCACGTGATTTTCAGAACAGGGCCGGGCACAAAATTTATTAATGCTTTGCCAATCACAATTGCACCATATGAACGTAGTAGATACGTTGTCAAATAAAAACGTGTAGTATTTAATACAAAGGCCCTAATAGTATGGCCCTAATCATGTAAAACGCAACGCAACGACGCCAAAGGATAACATTGAAAGCACAAACAATGTTATAAATATTTTGTAATTTTGTTGTTGCTTTCTACAGAAATTCACGTTGCGTTTTAAAATTTCAAACGCTGAATAGCTTGTGGCGTTTAAAATTGTTGGACCCTTTTTTGACAGGGTTAAGCTCACGGGAGATTATCGCTATACCCAAAATATTTTGGGAATCTTCATAAAACATGTCAAAGTTAGTTTTGAGGGGATATACCAATAACTTTTTTTTGAGTCGGTCTAATGTACATAATTATATTTGGTTAAAGATAGTAAAAAATGTAAATCTAACCTAATACTCTTTTCATTTACTGGAAAAGCGAGAACCAACTTTGAGTTATCAGAAATCAATCTAACATTAAAACCTGCAAAATGAATGAAACGTATTTATCATCTTGCCAAGATGCGAAGGCTTAACTGCGAGGAAATACACAGGGTCACCTACACAAAGCTCATTGGAAGCACGAATCACAAACTTGCAAAAAGCGCCAATGGTCCATATCGCTTAAAAGAAATGAATGCAGTCGTATCATAGATTCGAAAAGGTTTGAGGGAGCACATGTCAATGAAACGAGCATATTAATAAGACCTTTGTACTTCATTTAAGGCATATGCAAGATATACATACGTTTAATAAATATATTGAGGAGAGCAATCCCCCCCATGTTTCAAGTTAAGCTTGTCTCTGACAAAAGTTCATTTAAAATGTATTCTTTTCTATTTGTGCTCTACTAAGAATGCCAAACTAGTAATCTTTAAAATTTGGGAATTTTAGTGATCACCGGAATTCTCAGATGTTTAGAATTAGGATTCCAGACTCTCTGCTATTTAAAAATTTATGACCATTTAACCTTTTTCTGGAGTCTTTTAAATAAGTTTTAAAAGTAAATAGTAGATTTTACTAGGATTTATCCATTTTTCGTCAGAGTTATAGAAAAACAAAAAGTACTTACTGCTTCGCATAATTTCAACAAAATTAATTATACGATCCATATGCTTGCGTGCGGTCATCATGCCCACCAATAATAAACGATTAAATTCACGCCAATGTTCTGAATTTGTGCCACCCATGACATCCACAAATTCGGGTGTCAGTTTAAAAGGTGATTGTTCAAAACCTAGAGATAAAACGAAAACATGCAAACAAATTAAATAACAGAAATCTGTAAAAAAAATAAACAGAAACTAACCTAAATTTTTAGGTGATATGCTTAAAATAAAACCAAAATCAATATGTATAATATGGCCATCAGAGTGCAGCAAAATATTGCCATTATGTCTGTAACACATGAGATAAAATCGTTGAATATTTTAATTGTAAAACGCTTACAAACTAAAAAAAAAAAATTGAATTACCTATCCTTAACCTGCAACAAGTACGATATTAAACAATATGCTGCACAACTTTGTACGAAATTCTTTTGAGCCAAACGAAATTCATCACTATCTGCCGGACCATATTCATCGATAAAATAATCACGCAAAGATTTATTGGAATTCTTTTTGATCTGATGCAATGACACCGTATTCAATATGGGCTCAATGAGACCACTATCATTAGAAAGGCAGACAATTTTATAGGGACGCACCCACAGATCAGCATGTTCTTCCTGCCATATAATTTTGAACATCTAGTAGATAACAATAAAAAAATTAATACAAAACATGCTGATTTGGCAACAAAAAGAAAGTCACCTGTAACAATTGGGTGGCCATTAATTCTTGTCGCAAATCATCGCCACACTTGACAATGGCCGATAGTAAACGCCAATTGGAGAGATGTCCATACGGGGAAGATTCACGTATTTGTTTTTCTTTTTCATGCCAAGGTTCCTGTTTAAAAATAAATAGCATTTTAATACAGTCTTTTTCATACAAATATGTTTTCTTGAAATGCTCACCTTAAGCGCAGCAGCTGAAGGATCCTCCGGATCATTGCTGAAAGATTTTGTATTTTCACAATTTAAATTATTACAATGGCGGGTACGTACATCTCCAATATTAAATAAAACGGGCATGCCTTTAAGAAAAGAGATGGAAACGTTAAACATATCACGTACAAAATTATCTTCATTTTAATACAAATTAACTAACCTTGATCCCTAGAGTCACACGAGTCCAATGACATCTGTGAAATGGCATCACGTTCGGATTGTGAACGCATTTTACAAATGTGTAAATATTGAGCTGTTATATCATCGTCTTCTTGAGACCAAACATCATCCTCTTTCAGCTGAGGGGGAACTAAACAACCACCCAAACTACTGCTAGCTGCTGCAGATGATTGTTGTTCCGGCAAGCAAACTGGTTGATTTTGGTGCTGCTGTTCGGATATACAAGTTGAAGATTCAGATAACGGTTTTTCTTTTTTATGTTTACACGAAAACCCGCTATTGCTACTACAACTGGAAGTACGACTACATGTGGCATGTTGGTGTTGTAGGTGATGCTGAGAATGTTGGCAAGTAGTCAGACCACCTTCTAAATGTTCCTCCGATTTGGTGTGACGCAATGAAGGCATCATTTTAGGTATAAGAGATGAAGAGTAGATATCTGGCACTTCTACCACTTCCACGTAGATTATATATGGTGTCTTATCTTTCGAATTTAAAACTGCAGTCTTTTCCTCTGTGATGCGCACAACATGATGTGGAATGTCTGAATACAGTGGCAACCAAACGCGAGCCGGAAGATTTTTATTAATCAAATTTAAAAACATTCTCAAAGCTGATGTTTTTTCCGCCTTCGAGGGAAGATTGGTAAGATTTTTCCCCACATTAATGAGAGCTTTCATGAACTCTTTTTGTGGTGCCGTTTTAGGGGCACTACATGAGCACACGGTCTTTTGTCCCAGCAGATCGTTGACCTGGCCGCGTACCGTCTCAAAACAGGTGCAGCCATTGTCGAAGGCTCGGCCAGAAGTTAAATCTCCGAGACATAATTTGGCGGGTGTTGTAGGCAAGGTTTGTGTAGTGTAAGGGGGTTGTTGATACAGTCGATTTGATATACTTAAATTTAAATTAGCACGTCTTGAGTCGGCCAAGAGTACTGTGGCATCTGATTGGGATCTATGATGGGTCTTTTTGGTTAGCGGAGAAACCATACTCTGTTGAACGGCATTGGAAGGTTGAGCAGAATCTTTTATATCACCTTTACTCAATTGCTTGCGCTCCTTCTTAGAGAAGATCTCTTTCATTAAAGCTAACTGCGATTTACGGCTACTAACAGTATCGACATGCTGATAATTATAGGCCTCTAATAGCCAAAGGCACTTTAGAGAAAAGTCTACCGATTTACGACATCTAATGGTCAAATAGGGATCTAGCACTTCAGCCAATTCGTCCATTTGTATGTACATGACAATAAGTTGTGGTATATATAAGTCGACCTCCTGATCGGGGAAACTAAAGATTTTGTTGCCTATAAAACTAAGAACTCCGGGTTCTTTGGAGTAAAACAGATAATGGATGGCGAAGTGTATGTTAAAAACTGGGGATTCAAAAAATCTCAATAGGCCACTGGGACCCTTTTCAGTCTTTTGTTGATTCGCTAAATCCTGCGAAGTTGAAGGACGCTCTTTGATAAAACATTTCACTACACCCGGTACTTTGAGCTTGTTCAAAGATGATATGGAAGATGACTTTGTTATAGTTAGAGAATTGTTATAAGTGGAACAAGAAGTGGCATTAGGTACTTGTAAGTTTAAAGTTTTCTCCACGCCCTCAAAGGTGGATGTTAGTTTTGCGTTTGCTTTCTCGGCAATGCCCGCTTGATCCAGTCCAGGTGTTGAAGGAGTTGTTACCGGCGAATTAGCCACTGAAGTGTGGGCTAAAGCGGCGGCTGCAGCGGCAGCTGCTGCTTTTTTACTTGCATTTGTTGTTAATAAACTGAAGAACTCTTTTTTCTTAGAGATGTCCGTTGGAGACTTTATCTGCTCTGTTGGTGTTATGCCGCCACTATTCGTTGTGTTATTGGAATCCTCTGAGATTTTTTGGTTTTGTTTAGAGGCATTTTTCTTTTCGTGATTTTCTATTATGCTTTGAGCTGTGCGAAATATAGCATTTTTAGTGGCACCGAAGAAGTTTTTAAATAACACATCATTTTTCGTTGATTCAATTGGAGTCGAAGGCGTCTTATTACCAGCTGTACTGGTCATAGCAGCTGGTTGAGGGCAAATATTTGCAGTTGGAGTAGGACAATCTACTACATCTGCTGAACTATTTTCAGCTTCAGTGGTGGTTTCGGTATCTGTTGTAATCTTACATTTTTCCATACTTATTGCGGCGTGTGACATATTCATGTCACGATAACGTTGACGTTCACTAATGGTATCGGCATCCCCAGCTGCTTCAATATCATCAACATCTTCTGCTCCATCAGTAGTTGTGGTTTTATCAGTATTATTAGTATGATGTTGTTGTATGATATTGCCGTGTTTCTTTTTTGATGGTCGAAGTGTGCGACAGTCGGTATCGGGCGACTGATAAAAACACAGATCCGATTGCAACATATTGTACTCTTCATCCATCGATGTGGTCTCCAGCATGTCTATACATTCTTCTTCATTGTCCATTTCCCCTGAATCTAGCGATTCATGAGAATGTCGTATGCGATTTAAAGAAATTTGATCGGAATCTGAACCACAAATAATGCCTGAAATATATCGAATGTCAATTATTTGTTAACAATTTTTAATATTTTTTTTTTTTTTAGTGAGTTTTATTTTAACACCATTTTCTATAGCATTTTAATTTTAAATAGCTTTTATGTAGTTCTGTACCAAACTTTTAAAAAATCTAAAAATTAAGATTAAAGTTTTGAACTATTAGGAAAAAATTTAATAATTCAAACATGTATCACTTTAGCGTTCTATACTATGACTTTAGCTATCATTTGGTTAACAATGAAGTTAATAGTATGAAAAAAAAATTTACAATTATCAGACAACAGCAGAATCATGTGGAATACATACAAGGTATAGTCATTAGAAATTTTGTTCTCAATTTTAAAACTCATAAAACGTCAAATAAAACAAAATAAGGAAAAACTAAGAAAATTAAAACAAGCGTCAAAAATCAAATAAACTAATTTGAATTACCAAGGCGAATTCATTCCAGGTAATCTCGGCAGTACAACAAGTACAACTCGTACAAAAACCACAAGCAATTTGTTTTTGTAAAATCATTGTACAGTGTCAAAAACCGAAAGAAATCAAAACAGAAACAAAGATAATAAACAAAATTTTGACATCCAACAATTATAAAGCTAAAGAAAAAAAGTTATCAGCAGGGCTTTTAGCACCACCTGTAATGAATTCGCCTTGTACCTGGTACTTATTATACTATGAGCAGACCTACGACCTTTCTAAAGAAATTGACTTAAAATGCACAATTGGCAAAAAATTTTAAATAAAAAAAATACTTTTTAAAAAAAATTAAAATTCCCAAATTCTATTTTTAATATCAATTTTCATACAAAAGTTTTTAAGTTTAGTTTTGTTTATTTTGCCTTTGTCACAAAGTTTACAATACGGGTAATAATCGTCAATTTCTTTACTATCATTAACAATATATAAAACTGTATTTGCCAATTTTCTACATTTAAATGCGGTTGAAATGTCGTTTAGTGAAATGGAAAGTCTCACATAAAAACTTACCAGAATCGTCAGAGCCCAGACTGGTTAGATCCTCTCGTTTTTTTACATTCTGATTAACATGACCTGAACCATTTATAATGGCCAAAGCATTATTTGAACCACTAGCAAATGATGAATTTGTTGATGATGCATTTGAGGAAGCAGTAGATGCTGAGGAAGCAGCTCTTTGTACCGTTGATGATGATGATGATGCGGTGGCAGAATCTGATGATTTAGGTCGTAAGCGTGCGCTAGGACAATATGGCTCTACTATAATGAGAAAAATTAAAAAAAAAAAAAAAACAAAATAAAACAGAAAATTAAAAAATAATAAAATCACATTGAATATGTATATGTAATATGAACATATACAATTAAATAAACTTGTAAATCTAGTCCATTTAATTTAGAGTATTAAATAAAGTAAAATATATTTTTAGCTAAATATATGTAACATTTCAGCTCCCATACCTATGACTGTATTATTAATATCATTCTGTAATGCTCCTCCTCCACCTCTCTCACCTGAGGCAGCAGCTGGTGTTGATTGTTGGGCTGTTAAAATGCTTGTGGGTTCTGTTGTTGAAACGGTTTCAGTTGCAGCTTTTTCATATGCAGAACTTGATGCTAATAATGATGAAGATGAAGTTGAGGCTCCTGCATTAACGGCTTCTGCAGCTGCTGTTAAGGCATTTGTTGTTGTCGATGACGTCAGTGCGGGTGTTTGGGTGGTGGTAAGTGCTGCTGTTACATTTGCTGCGGTTGTTACAATTTTCGAGCACATTGTTGACCCAAGTATAGATGGGGTGCAAAATGTATTCTCACTCTCGGCATTGGGTGAAGAGACTTCAACCTAAACAGAAGTAGAAGAGAAACAGATTTTTGTTATTTTAAGAGCAATGGAGTTTCCTATGTATTTAAGTAAAGTATTTTACAAATATTCATCAAATACTGAAAATATTTAAGAAATTACAAACACGCTTAAACATTTTTAAACAATAAAAATTTTTAAAATAAATTAATTAACACGATTTTTTCATTAAGGTTTTTTTTAATTTTTATTTTTTTTTTAATTCTATTCATTATAAATTTTAAACGCAATATATATATTTAATACAATGAAAGCTTTAACTACTTATTTGTTATGAGTAGTTGATAAAAATGTAAATATGTATCTGTAAATATGTATTTTTTTTAATATTTACTAGTTTATATCGTCACCTAAAATGCAAAAGGGCGTAACAACCGAAATAGGGGGTTTGATTGATTTTTGTTCGTTTTATTAAACTACATGTTTTTTAAATTTTAGAATTCTGCGATCAAAAATGGCGACTTTATTAAAAAAATTCAAACGCCAAGTACACCTTGTTTTTATTGATTTTGTAAGTTTTTTGCTTCTGTAAAAAACAGTGTTGTTACGCCCTTTTACATTTTAGTTGACGATATGTATGTATGTAGTTTTAATAACAAAAATAGTTAAATTAAATTTTTTAAGATAACCAGGGGTGTTCTGGAAATCAAAAACGCAAAAAACGCAAGAATATTGGAGTTCTTTTTAATACACTCTTAATCGAATTTTTTATAATTTTCTTATAGAATTCTGTTTAATAGTAGTATTGTATTGTATTTGTATTTCTTTTAATAAAAAAATCTTATTAAAAAAGGCTTTTAAATTCTTGTGTTTTCGATTTCCAGAACTGCTCTGAACATAACAGCAAATAATATTATTTTATATTTACAAAAAAAAAAAAAAAAAAAAAAAAACTTCTTTAATAATGATTTTGTGAATATTACTTTTTATATAAAAAACAAACATCTTAACAGTTATGTGCTGTTTCCAAATAACAGGCAAATTTATATGAAAAGCACTCGGTTTTTTGAGTGATTTTCATATAAATTTTTCAACACAATCACTTGCCTGTTATTACGAAACAACACATAAGAAATATTTCGATTACAACCAATACATATGAGCATATCCTGAGGTCACAAACGTACGTTCGTACGCTTTTGATGTACAAATAATATAGAAAACAAAACTTTTCCTAGCATTTTTCTGCGATTCGATAGCATTTTGGTAGCTCTATGTTTAGTGAAAAAGATGGATTTCATCGAGTTAAAGTTATCATAATGATAGTTATAAACATGTGGTCGCAAAATAGAAGTCAACTTTGGCTGACAGTAGTGAAATGTAAAAATCTGCGAAATGGAACGGAATATTCAAAAGTGATTAATTTATTTTAAAATTGTTTTAATGTAGATCCAGTATTACCACAATAAAATACCTATCTCTATTGGTTTTTGTTAAATTGGCTTAAGTACCGGTCGCGAACGTACGATTTTTCCATATGTTTTAACCGTTAATTAACTATTTATCGAACTTTTTTGTTCTCCTTACACTTTTTTCATCTTAATTGATTGTAATAGAGAAATTTTGAAGAGATAATACAACATCACATATTTTGTGCATGTAAAATAATTAAATATAAAAATGTCTTTAGAAGTAGCTTAAAAAGAATATATAAAATTTTCCAGTTTCCAGCCCAATTTTCTCAAGTAAAACAGCTGAGATATGCTATGAAACCATTCTATTATAAAAACATAGACTTTTTTTATAATTATAAACAATAAAACACGATGATTAGCAACATTTTATTTTTCCATCCTGGTTGACCATTCGGAGGAAATGACCATATGTATTTATATATGTATGTATATGGTTTTCAAACACAAATCTTTTAAACTCCCACTTAGATTTTCTTTTGCCGTTTAAGGCAAAATTTAACGAAATTTACAAAGTACATTAGAAAATTTCTTACATAAATATTTCGGCATTTTTCTCAACAATTTTTTAAAAAAATTTCACGAACACAATCCTAAAGCTACGTTCACACCTATTGGGGGGATTCACAAGGTGTGCTATCAAGTCATATCGTCATAATGTCCTAAATAATATTTTACAATTGTTTAAAAAAAAAATATTGTTCTGTTTCAAACAACATAAAAAAATTTTTTTTTTTAAACAATTGTAAAATATTATTTAGGAAATTATGACGATATGACTTGATAGCACACCTTGTGAATCCCCCCATTATATATTTGACGTCCTATACGTTACCACTAGTTTCCTTAAAAAATTGTTTGCTTTTGCAAAACGTTTGCTGGATCAACCATCATTTAAGAGTTTCCTAATTAAATTTTACGATTATCTTCTTACAAATAATGATAAGGAAGTCAATAAAAATTGTGAAAAATTAAGCAAAAGTTTGATCAATTTGCTGGTCATGCTTTTTTTGTATTTTTTCTTCAAATATTTGTTAGGTCTGAATATACCTCAAGTATATAAAATTTTCCGCCCTTAAAAAAAGTTGGTCACAACAACAATAATGCATTTAAAGTGAAATTTTGCCAATATGTATACAATTGTTAAAATTCTTATAATTATTAAACATTTAGTGATATTATAAACTTTAAATATTATTATAAATACAAATCGCACTTCTTCAACAATACATTATTAACTCAAGATTTAAAAAATTTTCAGTAGAAGCAAAACAATTTTACATTAAAAGCATATGAAAAGGCCTTAAGACGCTAGTGCTCTAACTTATATTATTTTATAGTTATAATAAAATAAATAAATAAATTTTAAACCAACCGTTTCATTACCAAAAAGTAGAGAAAATAGCAAGATATTTTTACAGCGGTTAGATATGAATATTTCTTATCGATTTATTCCAAAAAGTGAATATATAAAAATTTAGAGTTAATACACTATTGTTGAACAAGTGCGATATGTAATTCTTTTTTTTCCTAAAAAGTCTTATAATATTAAAACAAAATTGGGTCAAATTAGACAGATTCAAAAACTGGAAAACTTTATTATTCATGCAATAACGTGATGCGAAAACACTGTTTGTCTTTATCTTGGTTTTCATATTTTTTAGCTTGGATATAACTCTTTGTTTGTTTGGATTGATTGGAAAAATAACCTGGATTAATTCGTGAATCGTTGAAAGATATTATCAATACTTTTGCTGACAGAGGAAAGATAATAGTCATAGGTCATAACTATGGCCAATACTTTGGATGATATTGAAATTTTAATCATTGTTAATACATAAAAATAATAAAAATTAAAATGCGTTTGATTGTTTCTGTGTTTGTTTCCTATCCATTCCTAAAATAATGAACCAATTTTCCCGAATTTACTGATTATATAGGCTAAAAATATTTGCATATTTTCTAGTGGACCTCCCATCCAAAGACAACATAAATTATACTATATTTGGAGAACGATTACAGTAAGTTTTGAAATTTGGAACAAAAAGTTTGGGTTTAAATTCAAAACATCTATCAAAAAACGATCCGAACGGCACAATATAAATGTGTGAATATCTATGAAAGGATTATAGTGGAAGTATTTAAATTTGATACAAATTGATTCGTTATGAATAAAGATCTGTTTTAAAAATATTTTAACGAGGAACATGTAAATCAATTAAAACAGATAATCAAAAACAAATTTCGATCTACCAATTTGGTTGAAAGATTGATGGTTGGCTATTGACTGCCAGCCGCCTTCGATGGCGGTGAGGGTAAAACGGCAAATACCTCTGAGGAGACTGTGTGGTTATTGTCGAAACGCGTCCGATTAACCTGTCCGTGAAGGTGGGTTCGAGCCCCACGGCAGTCAAGGATGAAAAATTATCAATACATTTTAATAAATGTCATGTTGTAAAATTAATTCCTTCATAAAAATAATTTAATTAAAATTAAATTTAATGAACTTTAGCCTAATTAAAAAATATGGAAAATTGGATTAAGAACCATAAAACAGTTAATTATATTTTATAATATTTTTTCAATTGAAGCGCACCTGGTTAAGCTAGTATAATATTAAATATAGATATGGCCATTTCCATTGTGCAGCACTATATTAAGAAAAAAAACTTACAACAATCAACCCTACGGATGTGAAGATATAAGCAAAAATATGCGCTGGCGTGACTTTACAAAAAACAGAAGTGGATTTTGGCTTGCATTACAAAATTGCATAAGTCTGCGAATTGAGCAAGAATTTTTGTATAAAACCTTTTTTAGTAAGCTTTAGGCTTATAAAGATTTATTTTCCAGGTTATCAAATTTAAAAATCTTTGCTTGTTTAGAGGTACATATGCGAATTTCCAGCGAAAAGTCTACTTTTTTTTAATGTAACGCCAGAAAGCAAATAAACTTGTACTAAAGGACCGCGTTGTTCAAAGGTTATCCCTTTTGTAACTAAATGTAAAGCTAGTTGCGCTTTACACCAAAATATAAAAAAGTAAATTATACATATAAAATATTTTGAGAAACAATTTCAGATACTTCTGCCGTTACGTTGCAAAAAGTAGAATTTTCGCTGGAACTGCCCATATACATATATAGATATGTATGTGTGTAATTGGTGAAAACCAATTCTAAATAATTATACAAATTTTAATGCACTTACCTCTGGAATCCTTTGTAAAGCACTATCCAGACTGCGGTTACGATGATGTTGTGTTAAATTAATGCGGGTATTAGTCACTTGGGAAACAGGTGGCAATAAAATGCCCATAGATCTATAAAATAGAAAAAAATAATTTAATACCAACATATTTAAATAAAATTAATTTTTAAAAAAATTAAAATCAAATAATTTTTAAAAGAATTGTACTATAAAACAAGATTGGCTAATTTTCAATATAAAACAAAGTTTACATATCGCAGTTCATCAACAAGAGGGTCTAACCTCGAAATTTCAGTAGAAGCAAAGCAATTCTTAATTTTGCATTTCCAAAATTGTTGATCAAGTGTGAATATTCGAGGCGAATTTTATTATCCTACGTTGTATCATACGGTCGCTATCGTGGCAAAATCCAAAATAATGCCCCGCTATGGTTAATTTTCACTACAGTAAATACCTTATGCGCAAATCATGTTTTGGCTAAATTGTATCCTTCTAGCTTACTTTTGTTGTATGTATGTATGTATATGGCGTATGCCTTATTACGCTTAAGCCTTATTTATGAACCGTGGTGGGTAATTATGCAATGGCAAAGTGCAACAATAAAGATTAAAGATTTTGCTCATATCTCAGTCATTTATGGACCGATCTGAATGAATTTAGATAGCATCTATATATTTCAGACTATATGCGATATAAATACATACAACCTAGTCCCTATCATATCTGGGATCTTCGTAATATCCTCTTAACCAACACACAGACATACAGACCGACAGACATCGTTAAATCAACTCTGCTACTCACAAAAATCGAGATTATATACACTTTGTAGGGGGTTAAATCAATATTGTAGAAATAGCAAACCCAATGACACACTTAAACCATTTTCGCCGTATTTCTGTTGATCAATGTTGAAGACCGGGCTGGCAGACTTGGGGATTTCATGCGAGCAAAAAGGACAAAGAAAGTAATTTGGGTATTTTTTTGGGGATTTAAAAAAAAATTCGTAGATTTTTTGGGGATTTTAAACATTTTTAATTTATTTCCCTTTTTTTTATTATTTACGCTTATTTTTCTTTGTTTCGCATATAAAATATCAAAAAAAGTACCAAAACTTTTATCTTACTCTTATCCACAAATTATACGGTGTTAAGGGTCCTAAGTAAGATTACTTTTTTTTTGTTGAATGTGTAAAATGTACTTTTGTTATTATTCTTGTGAGTGAGTGTTTTAAAAAAGAAGGATTAAAAACCTAAGCCCGTTGACAACACATACCATTTTTGATTTTTTTAAAGACAATTTTCATCAATATTGTTCTGCTTGTAATTCCTCTCTGGAATCGCATAGAGCGAGTATTTTCAACAATGAACTTCGCTAAAACAAATCTTCGTAATAAAATGCAGTACGAACTTTTAGAAGCACTTCTAAGATAAACATCTGCCACAATATCAACCATATACATATGTTGCTAAAATTGTATTCCAACTAAGGAAATAATACAAAAATTGAATGCTCAAACTATGTACAATATCAGTGAATCTCAAGACGTTGATAGTGAAACAGAAGTTTATGAATTATTCAATTTTAAGTACGTGTTTTCCTTTCAAAATATTCAATGTAAAAGTACAAAATATCTTAAATAGGTATATATATCTTATTCACTTAACCTTTTAATATTAAATAAAAAAAATTTGTTACTAAAAATTTTTATTTGGGATTTCTTATTATAATTTTTCTTATTGTTTTTAAAAAAATTTTAAAATTTGTCAGAAATAACAAAAAAAAAAAAAAAAGTTATATTTTTTGGAGACAAGGAAAAAGGTACCTGGCAGCCCTGGTTGAAGATAATAACGAAAAAATATTAAAGGCTAGTTTACACTATTATACTTTCTATTAATACATGTCAAAAACTCAAGTAATATGTAAAAGTGTGATGAAAATGACAAGTTTTATAAAAAAAATTTGACATCCCATACGACTTCATCGTTTCTTAAAATTTTTCTAAACAATAATACTTTTCATTGAATCAGGGTTTCATTTTATTTTATGTGTGATAGCTTATAATTTCTGTGATGGTGTGAACACAAACTAGGTATCATGTTGAATTAGATTTTGTGACAGTCGCAACAAAACTCATTAGATTTCTACATCACAAAGTATTATGGAATGCGTAAAGCCTATAGTACACGGCATGTAAAAAGACACATGCGCATGTGGTTCTGACGTAATTTTGACGTCATCACACAACACGCAATGTTTATTGTGGCTTTGCATTGACGTCAAAATTACGTCAGAACCACATGCGCATGTGTCTTTTTACATGCCGTGTACTATAGGCTTAAGACTTGTGAGATAGTGTAAACTAGCCTTAAGTAACAAATAGAAAAAAAAACATTGAAAAAAAATAGTAAGAGTGCTGGTATTCCCTTTTACACATGGTGAAGGGTATAAAATACATTTAATTGACCATTTGGCACAACAAAACAAACTAAACAGTCAGACAGAATGAAGGATATAAAAACAAAAGAAAGAAAAAAACTTAAAAAATATTTGATTACTAATTGCAGAATTGAATTTGGAAAAAATTAACACACAAATAAGTGAATGAAAAATAAAAAAAGATAACAATAAAATATGTAGCTACGCTTACATTTTAAATAATTATAATTTAAATTTTTAATAGGTATTTCTCCTAGGAAACTAGGCACAAAAAATCTATAAACATCAAACAACCAGATTTAAGAAATATTTTAATATTTTATTACCATTAGCTAAGTTAAAAATAATTTAGTTTATTTAAATAATGTTATGTTGCCGTTTTTTCTGTATATACATTTTTTCTACAAGTATCTAGTAGATATTATTTATTAATTTATTTTCTTTAACACCACAAAACAAAAAGTTGCAATTATTTTTTTTAAAAATACCAGACTGAACTCGTACCGTACAAAACCGAGCGATGAGTACAATGAAAAACAAGAAAAACATTCAATAGAAAACAAGTTGATAAATGAAAAAAAAAGAGAAGAAAAAAAATAAAATTAAACTCATACAAATAATAAACGAACCTTTAAATTATACACGACGATTCAACATGTTTGTTGTATTGCTGACTAATAAAATAACAACAACTAAAATAACACAGTGTTTTCATGAACAAAACAAAAACTCAAAAATACTATTATTAAATATTATGATGATGGCTGGTTTTTTTGTTGGTGTAGATGAAGGCATGTGTGATACTTACACTCAGTGATGTTATACGTAGGGAAAAATCCCTATTCGTAGTGATTTTCTTCTAGAAAAATGGCCGTAAAATCATTAAAATGTAGGGACTTTGCAAAAATGTGGCAAAACAGTCTATATATTGTATATGGCAAACTTTTTCGATTTGTGACAAAATACTAATAAAGATGTTGATACGGCAATATTACAAATTGTTAAATTTCTTTGAGTGATCGCTTGCCCCAATTTCAACTTTAATTTTAATTTAAATTTGTGGATCTTGTTTTTTAACAACAATTACATTTTTCAGGGCCATAACTAGATAACGAGCATCAAAAACTTTTGGAGCAGTCACCAAAATGAAAAATTTGAATGAAAATTTAATTTTCTCCCTTAAGTCGAAATTTGAAATCTTTGATTTATCACTGCCACATGATAATAAAGATAGCGAGAGGGGTTTACACACCTATTAAATATTTGACGTCCTACACGTAACCGCTAGCTTTATTAAAAAATATTTGCTTTTGCACAACGTTTGGCTAGACCAAACATTATTTAACAGTTTCTAAATTAGATTATACACTTATTTTCTTAAAAATAAATTTCACTAAATCAATAGAATTTGTTAAAAATAAAGCCAAAAAATTTAATAAATTTTCTGGTCACGTTTTTTTTTTTTGATTTTTTCGTCAAATATTTCTTAGGTCTTAAAGTTGTACCTTCAATTTTGATTGTCCCTTATTTTTAATAAGACGAGTGTACCAAGTATATAGTATCCTTACATCTGTACGATTGTTATTAAATCAGAAGTCGAAACAAATACAGACAAACAGTTAACCTTTCCAGTATCCAAACAAATTGCAAAAGTACAAAATACGTATTTTTCTTTGTTTCGCTTTTTTAACCAATAAACTAAATTTGATTTAAAATCAATATCACTTGGTTTTTGGGGTTTTTTCATTTTTTGTTTGCTAATTTTTTAGTTTATAAAAAGAACTTATTTAATGGTATGTATGCTTGTATAATAACTTTAACTGAAACAGTTTTATTTGATATAGATGTTATCGTTTCAAAAATGTAGGGATTTTTGTAGGGACAATTTTTTGAACACTTATTTATGAATTATGCGTTTTCAATACGAGTCGAAACATAGAACACACCTGAACACATCACATCTACCTATAATATTTTTAAAAAATAAGTTCCAAATGGATTAATTATATAAATCATTTTTATGCACCATTAAAAATATATTCTTAGGAACTATATAATTATACTTTGTTTAAATGCGATCATAAACCTGCAAGATGTTACATAATGAATTAACTTTTTGCAGACTTAATTTTTCAAAAACAGAAAAAACATGACAATCACAAATCTTTAAAACAAAAATTGCGTAAAACCCTTAATATACTACATATTTTCAAAGATATTTTTTTAGTATTGACCGGTGGTAATTATTTTTTTCCATAAGAAGTGCTAAATCGAAAATAGCGGGCTGTCTTATTAACAGCCGGTTCATCTATTTCCGAACGAAGACTTCGTTCGCTTAACTTACATGTAAAACAAAAATAAATTATAAAATATTGTTTTTGTTAACCATCTAAGTTAAGCGAACGTAGTCTTCGTTCGAAATCGATGAGAGGCCATAAATCTCTGGGATCCGTTTCAGATATTAGAAAACTACTAAAAGTTATGCCCTAAAACTAAAATTATTCTTGAACTTTTAATAATCTGCCGTAATAAAAAACAAGAGTTATTAAAGTGGTTTCTATGTTAAAGTGAAAATAAGTAATTTTTAAGTTTATAATGACATTTCCAACCCTGGATTATAGTACATACATATATTGCACAACTTTTTATAATTATTTTATATATGTATGTGATAGGAACTATTAAAAAATTAGAGACATACAGCCCAATTATGAAAGAAAAACTCCCCGGGAGTTTTCTCCCTTCTCCCATTTTTCCTATGTTAATTCAATTGTAGAAATGGGAAAAGGGAAAAAACTCCCAGGGAATTTTTATTCATAATTGGGCTGATAATCTCTCTATATCTATCTCTCTTAGGCCGAGTTTTTGAGATGTTGATTAGGCTTAAACTTAGTTTAACGTCCTCTGAAACTAAGCTGTTCTGTCAAAATTTTGTATACAAACTTGGAAATAGCGGCACAAATCTGTTTTCAGATTAACTAAACCTAGTTTAACTTAGATCTCAAAAACCCAGCCTAAGTGATTAAAAAAATTTATAAAAAAAAACAACTTGAACTTAAACAAAAAATGAATAAAAATGTACTATTCATAGAAGACGACTAGAATGGAAAAAAGAAAAATCCTAACACAGCTGTAGTGTGGCCAGGTCTAAAAAATTTTTATATCTAAATCTGCAATTAGACAGGGCCAAAAAATGCTAAAAATAATTTTTTTAAAAATGCTAAAAATAATGCTAAAATTTTGTAAAGATTTTTGTTAAGAATTTGTTACCAGTATGAAATTTTATTCGAAACTAAATACATTTTAGTGACTAATTTTTTAACGAAATTGAAATAAATGGTTATATTTAGGCAAATGGCTAGATTTTGGTGAATCATGTGATATATATATAAATGTAGCACAGGGAGTTAAGATTAAATGTTAAATTTAGCGGGCATACAAACCTCTGATATATCATAAATTTAAACGGTTTATTTATGCAATATACACAATTTTTAGATCATTTTAGTTTTTATAGTTTAAGAAAAGTTGAAGCTTTAAAATAATTTTTTTTTAACAGTTTAGAGCAAACAATTTTTTTAAACATTTACACTATTGAATTCTTATCTAAATACAAAGTGAAATTTTCGTGTACTTTTATATCGTAATATCAAAGGGCAAATAATATTTACAATCAACATGATAAGGGCATTTCTTATATGTATTCCCTGAATATTCTATATTTTAACCAGGCAGGTAAGATGTTTCTTAACATAAGTAATCCATTTTCATACGAAATTTCATTTTGAGTTTAACTATTTTTAGTCAAAATCTATATATATAAAAATAAGTCCGTATATGTACGTCGCCGAACTAATCATAAACGCGTCGTGCGATTTCAACCAAACTTATACAATACGTAGGCAGTGGCCCATATATGGTTTATATGAAGTTTGGTTGAAATCCGATAACACATGTGTGTGCGGTGCGTATGTGAAGTGAATGTGTTTTTGCCGCAGGTTTTGCCGTGCGAAGCAGGCAACGGGCCCGCTAGTTTATTATAATTTATAATTTTTTTTAGCAAAATCAATTAAACTATTCGTCTAAATTTTAAAAATAAATAATGCTAAAAAAACATTTTCAAAAAATGCTAAATAAAATGCCAAGTGCTAAATAAAAATTTTTAAAGCTAAATTGAGCTGCAAAAATGCCAAAATGGCCACACTGCACAGCTGACAAAAACCAAGCTCAATGATTGTGTATGTAAGAAATGGGTTTAATTTTTTTACACGTACGACATTTTAAGAGATAATTTAAATTTTGTAATAAGAGTTTCTCCTCTAGTTGTTTTACTATGTTATAATCACTGCATGCTAAAAGAGAAAATTGCAACGAAAAGTATATAAAACAAATGCAGTAAGAAATACTACTGCATTATTTAGTCATTATTAACCCTTTACTGGCTACAATTTTAAAAATAATGCAAGCAATTTTAAAAATTATCAGGATTATATAAGAAACAAGTTTTTGCCATATCAAAAAAAAAAAAAAAAAAAAAAAAATTATAATAATAATCATAATAATTATAAAAGCACTTAATTGTTCTATACTTAAGGTAAAATTATTCTGTTGTATGAATATATGCTCGTCCACAATTTGTAGCGCTAAGTAAACCCTTCTTAGCTGGAAAGTATTACTCCAATTATATAGAGAATATCATTTAACCCGCTACTTCTTTAGCGTTTCCCTTTCTTTCGTGGAAATATTTATATCCCAAAGTTTATGTTTCTAAATTTTTAGAAAAAAGTATCAACATTTTTCATTTTATAGGATCTCATTCACTCAGGACCCTGCACCTATAATTTGATATTTTAAAGTTCAATATTATAGAAAATTCCTAAAGTATTACATGTAGAACTGAAAAGTACTAAAATTTGATTTCCCGTATTACCCTTTTTATACTTTTTTTTTGGCCATTGCAGTATCAAAAATTTTAATTTTTTAAAAATATTAATTTATTTTGTAGTGCATACCCATAATTTAATACGTATAGTCAATGAAGTTTGAAAAATGTTTTATAAAAAAGTAAAAGTAATAGGTACGATTTTTACCACTTAAGCGTTCAAAAGTACTAAATTAAATTTATATTTTTTAGAAAAGTTACGAATGAGCTTTAATTTTTATTTCTATGTTTATTGGTTTAAAATATTTACGTTTACTCTCCAAAAGAGCCGAATTTCAAAAAAGTAAAAGTAGTTTCGTCATAGTACGAGTACATCGATTTAGCGAGAGACGGTCCAAATTTCAACTTTTTATCTTCAGGCGTTTAGGCTGTGCGAACGTTACAATTTTATATAAAAAACATATTATCATGAAATGGCAAAATGTATTGAGAATGAGAGAATATGGATACAAAACTTGACAAACGGTCGGTAATTTTTTTTTCTAAAACATTTTAAAGTAAACATTGGCATTATAACCAGTATATGTATATTGTAGGTGTTTACATTTTTATACAATTAAAAAAACAACCTAAATCAACTCAGGAAATTTTCATGTTGTTTTTGTTAATATTGTAGAACTGTAAACATAAGTTTTTTTTTTTTTGTTATTTTTGTTATATATATTTTAAGTATACCATTCGTGTAAACATTAAAATATACCTACGACAGACTTTTGTTAATTTTTTTAAGCAGGAAGAAATTTCATAATATTTTGATTCTACAAAATCGTAATACATTGTATTACCATGTTAATATGCCTTTAGCAACATCAATATCATCTCCAGGGCTACCGCTCGTCGACTAAAGTCACCCTTTTTTGAGGTCTGCGACTTTTTGTAAGACTCATCTTATTTTGTCACTTTTTTTATTATGTGCCGTCATTTTCCCATTTTGTAACCAAAAATGTTAAAAATAATGAACAGCGATCTAGGATCTTAGTTTGGCAACATTGTGTTATATATTTTTTCAAACATTGTCATTAATAAAAAATTTTAGAGAATATCGACAAAAAAAAAAAAAAAAATACAAATATAATATTTTTTGCAAAAAGTGATTTACAAGCGTCAACAATTTAACTTATCTTTTAATTGGGTCGGAAAAAACATTAAAACTCTACAGGTTTTTTTTAATTTAGTTTCATTTGTTTTATGTTTATGTTGTTTTTTTATGTAAATAAAAGTTAGTAAAAAAGGTTTGTTGAGACTTTATTAAAAAAAAAAAAACGATATTTTTGCCAATTTTTTTTCCTAAAGGTAACCCTGATCCTGTCCACATATTAAGCATCAGTAAAGCTGGCCTCACACGATTGCTGCAAAGGCACCAAAATGACACAATTTTGATTGTGCTTTATTGACGCACAATAATGAAATTGACCCAATAAAATATTCTGAAATCGCACGATTGCCTTGTTTTATACAAATTTAATTGCCGCTAGTTGGTACAAAGCGAAATGGGTACAATAATTGCCGCAGCACAGTCACACGATTGTTCTTACTTATGTCAACTGCGACAACAGCTGCTTTAGAAGCTTTTTTATTTCATATATTCAAACAAGTTTTTGTTAAATAGATTTATTTGAAATTTTTTAAGTAAAATATATGAAATTCCAAAAATTAAAGAAAGCAAAATTTAATTTTAAAATATATAAAGAAATAGAGAATATTTCTGTTCAAATTTAAGAATGCAAATTAAAAATACTTGTATCGCTTAAGTTAATTGATATTTCGGTTTTAAATAATATTATTTAAATACCAGTAACTCAAATCTGTAACTTTACCGATATCGTTAAGTAGCGAGAAATCTCGGTTACTTTAACGAATTTTTTGTTCTCGTTTTAAATTAACAAATATTTTCTTAAAGCAATATTAACGACAAATATCGGTAAAATTTTAAAAACCCATATGAGTTCTAAAACATCATAATACTTTGCAGTCAAAATAAAAATGTATTATAGAGTTTAACGATGCACAGTTTGCTTATAGTGTAAGCATCGATAACTTTTTTGGTGCACATTTTCACAGACAACATTGTAAAATTCTACACGACTGCATTGTACAATGCATTTAAAAAAGCGATTTGCTTTGCAGCTGACGTTTTGGAATTTACCATACTTTTTTTACCATTGAAGTATGATTCAAATATTAATTAGAACGCCTTTTAGATTTTGAAGAATCTTGCTATAACTTACTTACAATTTATTTTAATTTAATCAAAAGGTTTTTAATAGTGAACTTCAAAGTTCATTGATTAATCGTTTATGGATTTAAAATGACACTTAGTCTTAAAAAATCAATAACTGAAGATATAGAGACAAAAATTGACCTAGTCCTAAAAACTTTACATAAATTTTACAAACCAAATTCAAATGTAATTGAAAATACTTTAAGAGAGCTGTGAACAACAGCGCATGTTAAAAAAAATGAAGAGAAAAATTTAATTAAAAAACGAACTAGATAAGTGAACACTTGAAAATTTACGTAAAATGTTAAACAATAAAATACAATAATCTGGAATTTAATTTGATTAAATGACTTATAAACAATTTAAGTACACATTTATTTAATATACTATAGAATAAAATGCACATTAATTTGAAACAAGTATAAGCAATACATTTTTAAATTATTGAAAACATACCACATGTTATACACATTTCAATGTTTATATTTTAATGTTTGTACCATTATAAATTTTTTATTAATTTCAATAAAAATGGTATTTACGATAACAAATTTCTTTTGTTTAAATCTTTTTTTAAAATTAGTTTTTATATTGAAATTAATTTTTATATGACACGAACACAATATTTGTATATACGAGTATGTAGGTATGTACTTATTATTTATTTCTCTATTTTTTACCGCACCCAAGAGGAGTTAATAACAAAATACTACTAAAAAATATAAAAATCATTTTTGTAATAAAACCCCTCGTAAGCAAACATTCTACTCAGCAAAGTGAAGAGTAATTAAGTAAAAAAAGCTTTTTAAAAGCATATTTAAGAGAGTTAAAAAGAGTATTAGTTATAAGCACAATCAAGTTAGACAAAACAAAATCGAAAAAATTTTAAATATTTTTAAATAAATGAAAGTAAAACAACTTAAAAAAGAATTTTCAATAAAAAGGAATAACAAAACATAAACAAATAGATACAAGAAGTAAACAAAACAAAGAGCAATAATAAAAAATATGCGCCGTAAGGTGTTACATTTTATTAAAAGAAAAAAAAAAAAAAAAAAAAAAAAAAAAAAACAAATCTTAAAACAAATTCCAAGTGCAAAAAAAGTACATAACAAAATTATAAAAAAGTAAATAGAAATATTTACAGACAAAAGATTTTTACGAACTTATACAAAATGGCGATAAAGTTGTCAAACTTGATAACAGTCAAAAAAAATTATGTTTTTGTGGAATTTTTCTAACAATAAAGCATTATATGTATGTTTTTCGCAACGCTTTTTATGCTGCTTGTAACACTTAAGCAAGATGTACACACCACGCGTTACACGCCTTCTCGCAGTCCACGCAGCTGTCAAAAAAGTAGAATCTGTGTAGTTGTATGTAACAAGTTTCATGCACGATAGCCTAGGATGCATTGAGGCGTAGAATGCGAAAAGTAGGTTTACTTTCTACTTTTGTAAGCGTTACAAGCAGTGTTCGAATAAATCAGCTGATTTTGACAAATGAAATTTTATGTTTACGCAAGTAAGGTATAAAACTCATGCAATGCGTGGAGGCGTTCTACGTTTCAAGTAATATGCAGCGCTTTTTGTGTGGC
This sequence comes from Pollenia amentaria, assembly GCA_943735925.1. NCBI lineage: Eukaryota > Metazoa > Arthropoda > Insecta > Diptera > Polleniidae > Pollenia > Pollenia amentaria. Next base: position 199,075,233 of record OX031009.1, on the reverse strand, counting down.
ACCACCACAAGTAAAAATAAAATTTTATTTGTCAAAATCAGCTGATTTCTTCGACCGCATTTATTAAAGAAATTAAATCTACATTCCACGCCTCAAAGCATCCTACGCTTTTGTCGTACCATACTTGCGTTCCACGTTTCAAGTAATACGCAGCGCTTTTTATGCGGCACTACCACAAGTAAAAATAAAATTTTATTTGTCAAAATCAGCTGAGTTCTTCGAACGCTGCTTACAATAGTTAATCTACATTCAACGCCTAAAGCATCCTACGCTTTTGTGCATGTAACTTGCTACGTAAAACAACACAGATTGTACTTATTTGACAGCTGAAAAATACGAAAAAAATCTTTTTTTATTTTTGAAGAAAATTTGGCCAAATAAAAATGGCTGTTAAATTTATTTTTAAAAAGCCAAACGAGACGATGGCTAAATCTAGCCAGTAAATGGCAGAATTGGCAACACTGCATAGATAGATAAAGGAATGAAAACAAGGAAGACCAAGAATTGCAAACTATATTTTACATTGACCAGTTTTAAAAGAAGGTAAACGCTACTTAAAGCTAAAGTTGTACCTGCCTTAATTGACTGTAAAATAATCCCTTCCTCAATAATATTTTTTGATTAATTGTTGCGTTTAAACTTTGTTGGTGTTTTTATATTGGTACGCGTTTAGTGTCAAAAGAGTTGGTATTACTGGTCTTTAATGTCATATTTTGTGACGCAGCTAAAAAAATAAACAAAAATATCTCAACTGGGAACGTTTACCTCAGCTCCTGAAACTTCGAACCATAGTTGCGCGCACAGCTCTACTGTTAAAGCCCCTTTTACACTACACTATTCTACAAGCCTTAAGATTTTTGGATTAAGATTTAATGATTTTAATAATAATAGCAATTGGCCTGATTGTCCAAAAATTAAATAGAAAATCTTTTTTTTGTGGAGTATTAACAGATGTTTAATATAAAAAGCAATAATATTTAATTCTTGGCATGGTTAAAAAATAAAAAAAGTGAGATGCTAACAACATAAAATTTAACATTTTTTTATATTTAATAATTTATATTCTGATGCTGGCCGCAAATTATTCAACACTATTATACCTTTTCAAGTTATGTAAGAATTTGACATGTCATTATAAGTAAGTATTATCGTGTAAAAGGGTCATAAGTGAAAAAACGGGTATTGCCATATGTGAGCTTTATTTAAAACAATTTTGTGCGTTTTATGGCCAATTTTCAGGATTGACATTAAAACACATTTATGTTTAAAATCGTTTTAAATACAAAATTCTCTTCTTCACTAAACACTTAAATGAAACTTAAGTCACCGATGTGGTACATTTAAATTCAACTTAAGTTTCCACTGGATTAACTTAGCAAGGTGGCCTCAATATCACAACAATACAAAAACAACAGACAAAGTAATAACAACCAGCTGTTTTTTGAGACCACATTGTAAATAACTACACTTTTTTTTTTATCATATTTTTTTGTATTTAGTAGTGCTACCATACTTTTATCTTAATTAAATAAGACCTTTCATATAAAACTAAAAAAATCAATTTGTAATTAAATACGATTTAAGTTTTTATGAAAATTAACATAATATAGATTTAAATACTATCCTGAAAATTGGGCATTAATAAAGCAAATCTTTGAATTTCATTCTACTTAGCGTTTTAAGTTTTTTAATAAATGTTTTTAGCTAATGTTATATTTACAATTGTTATATTTGTTTAAGAAAACTTTCTAAATATACATATTTATGTACATAATTATTTTAAATGGAAATTTGATAAAAGGACATTTAATGCATTGTGCATTTGGCAATCTTACAAAATGTAATGTATATACATATTTGGTTATATTTTTTTGGGGAAAACACTTAACAAAATTGTTAAAGATAAATTTGTCTGAAAATATCACTTGTTTTTTTAATTCTTTAAACAAATTCTGTCAACATACTTTTATATCTACAGAATTATGTAAATGATTTTTAGGGACGAGAAAAATATCGGGAATACAAATGAATCTTTAAATTTTACGAATTTTTTTTATACCGTAAGCATTACCTTAAGCTCACCATACACGACATGTATTTTATATCTGACTTGTCTAATTTCCCAGTGCAAAATACATACATGTCCTGTGTTACCTTAAAAACATTCTACTTTACATATGTAAATAACTATACACAGAAAAAATTATTAAATTTCTCCTACCACCAAATTTGTTCTAAATTCATAATATCAAGCAAACAAGTTGTTGATTTTGCACCTATTACCAAAATGATTATATTGATTACTAAAAATTTTAAAATTTTGAAAAAATATTTTCAATAAATGATATTTTTAATTTTAATTAAAAAAGTGATCAAAAAACTTTCAAATTTTAAACAATGTGTTAATTTATTTAAATAAATATTGACAATTCCCAACAACAATTCTACATGTTTAAATTATTTAATTTTAAACGAAAAAAGTCAAAAAATCAAAACAACTAAAATGTTAATTAAATCAAAATTAAATTTTTAAATTTTTTCAGCTAAAAAAATTATTGATTCAATTATCACATTAATTAAATTAAAATACTTTTTAAACCATTTTTTTAATTGATAAAACACTTTTTTCTGTGTATTAAAGCTCAATGCGGTATGTGTTAGAATTAAAATATCGATTTGAAATTGTTACAGAATCATTTTCATGCTATATTTAGCCATTTAAAAGGTACTGCATTAAAAAAGTTTAATGTCAAATAAGGACCAGTCTCATATACATTTGGCATCAAGGAGTTGGAGTCGGAGTTGGACTTAAAAAAATTCAGCGGTTGGAGTCGGAGTTAGAACTGTAGTGTAAAGGCAGTTAATTGAAATGATCGATCTGTTACATATCCTACCTGATTAAAAAATAAAAAACAAAAAAAAAAATATCTTAAAGTTTGCACGTTTTTTATATTTATTTTTCTCCTTAAATCTTAACAATGATTTCATTTGCAATAAAATCAAAGAAAAATCTCAAACAAATATTGCTTTGTCATCATTTCTTTTGAACATTTTGTAAATTTTTTTTTATATGATTTTATTACTGAAAAAAATCTGTTAAAAAATTCCCATCTTAATAATATTTTGCAAGAGTTGAAGGTCATTGTGGTCATAGAAGAATCTATATTTTTTTTTCTTGTACAGCTAAATAATATAAATGAGAAAATTACATAGAATATTTGTTTTTTTTTTCTTTTGAAGGCGAATCTATTTTATGTCTTGAGGTACATCAGTTTATTAAGCTAAAAAAAAATGCTTGGCGAAATCACTTAAGCTAAAATTGAACTTTTTTATTGAGTTTATATGCATGTTTTTCATTACGATTCTACGAGTATTCATAAGTACTAGGGTGTTCATTTAATCGATCTTTTGCTTTAATCGGTTAATCGCTCGATTAATTAACCGATGTTTTGGTTTAATCGGTTATTTAGTAAAAAAAAAGCAATAACGCGACAAACATAAAAATTATACATAATTCTGTAAAACATATTTTTTAATTAATACATAAATATTACGTATTAATTAAAAAATAAACTGTGATATCATTTTATTTTATTAGGGTGTTCATTTAATCGGGCGTTTGCTTTAATCGGTTCGATTAATTAACCGATGTTTTGGTTTAATCGTTTAATTAGTAAAAAAAGCAATAACGCGACAAACATAAAAATTATACATAATTCTGTAAAACATATTTTTTAATTAATACATAAATATTACGTATTAATTAAAAAATAAACTGTGATATCATTTTATTAGTTATTTTAATAGTTTAGGGAGATCTTCAAAAACAATCTTTTAGACAAATAATTTGGTTTAAATGTTAAGGATTTAAGCGACTCTTTTCTTTAGTTTTGATACAACTTGACTTGGAAAAAATTCTCTCATTTATCGTAGATATTGGAGAAATCGAAAGCAACACATAATACAGAATACCTAATTTCCCAGTCCTTTTCCTAGATCTCTCGTAACATTTAAAATCAACCATTATGCCATTAGAGTCCTGTTTTAATTTTTTAAAATTTTTAACGCTTTTTAATCCAAAGTTTTACTATTTAATTAGGCTTAAGTTCACTAAATTTAATTTTCATTAAATTATTTTTATGAAGAAAGGAATTTTTACAACATGGAAGATTAATTAAAATTGTTATTGATAATTTTCATTCTTGACTGACCTGGGATTCGAAGCCAGGCTGGCTGGCGTGTGATTCGAACCCAGGCGGCTGGTTACCCTGACATGTTTCGACCTCAACCACTAGGTCTTCTCAAAGGGATTTGCCGTCTTACACTCGCAGCCATCGATGACTGCTGACGTCAGTAGTCAAACATCAATCCTTAAACCAAATTGTATTTTAACCTTTGGTAGATCGAAATTTGCTTATTGAATGATTATTCATTTTTAATTGATCTCACATGTTTTTCCTTTACTTCTGTTTTTTCCGTACTTTTGTCAAGAATTCTTCTTGAAGTCCAAAGTACATTTTTTGTTTATCATGTTTTTTGTCTTTCTTTTTTCTTGTTGACATTTTTTAGCACAACTTGAAGGACAAATGAACACATAGAGCTTGTGCTCTAATTGTTTTGCTTAACTAAACAACTAAAAACAACTAAACACATGCAGTACTTTTCGTTTATATGTAGTCACTACCGTTTTTAGTCACATTAGCGATATAGTCAATTTTATCTTTATTTTCTGCCGCTATAGGTAAATTTATTACAAAGTATTTAAGTTATATTCCATTTAGCGAAATAAGCACATTTGGCATATACTCCATCTATCACCGGCCTGCAAAGGCTTAAGTAAAGCCAATTATTAGCGTTATAGTCACATTAGCTTATCTCGTTAACAGATATGAATTATTGTTTTTATTATTTTAGCTATCTTTATACAGTATGCAACTCTGTTGCAGAACCATAAGCCTGATTTCGGTGTAATAAATATGTTTTTTTTTTTATTGTTTTCTATATTCACATATTTTATTATATTCGAATTCGGTTATATGACTCATGGTGGCATATATGTTGTAGAAAACGACTTGGGAGCAACTAAAGGCTGTGACTTTAAGCGAAAACTACTGTACGTTAAACAAAACGCTGTTGCAAGCAAATACTTATTTAAAATGAAGATCACTGAATACCTTCTTTGTTTGCATAAAAAAATATTTTCTAAACACACATCTTTCGTATATGAGACGAAACAATTAATTAAAAACACAAAAAACACTTATAATACTACAAATAATTTCCAATTTTGTTACATCGGTTAATCGGTCAATCGACTGAAATTAACCAGTTTATTCGTTAATCGAAATTTTTTATGAAATTCTACTGTACCTTTTTTTCATTTTAAATTGGTCTTTAATGTATTTTAGCGTTTAGAATACTGTGTGTATTTTTTCCATAGAAAAAAATATTTTGTATATTTGTATGAGTTAGTGTTTTGTCTACAGTTTAAGCATATACCAAGCGGGAAAACTCAGAAGACCTTCATACTTTAGGCCTTATTTAAGGCTTGCTTAAAATTTTTTTTGATTCAATTACCATTCTAATCTAACTGATAAAGAAGGCCTCGGCTCTTTTCTATAAAATTTAAGATACACATTCCACACTCGCTTCTATGAGAAGGGAGAAGAGAAGGAGTATAGTTTTTCTTATGCACTTGCCAAAGAAGCGTGAGCGGAAGGCCTATCCCGCAATGACAACGTGTGTGAAAAAGATATAAGTATGGAAATGAGCGAGCAGGTCTTGTACATCCAAAATAAGGAGAACAGAGGCCTTCTAGAAGGCATCCGTACACATTCTTTTTCTCGCTGGGTACATACATATATGTATGTATTTTTATATGTATGTGTATTGTATATTGTGTTGTATGAAAAAGAAAAAAAAACAAAAAAAAAAAAAAATAATTTTTTTTGCAAACCATTTAACTGGATTGCACGTAATTTTTTGTGATTTTTTTGCATTTGCTTGAAAACAAAATTAGAGCAAACAATTTTTCAAATGCGAGGGCAGATTAATAACTCAGAGACTTTTTAAATTTTTCACAAAGTAAATTGAAAGTTAAATCAAATAAAAAATTTTGAAAAATGTTCGGCAACTTTGCAGGAAAAAATAATTTAGTACAGACTTTGTTGTACTCGTGACGAGTCTGAAAGGCGTCTAACGCATATTTATCCAGGGCACAAGTTAATATCTTCTGTTAGCAATATAATTTTACAGGAATTGTCGAGTTATTACTTGCTCATCTTGAAAAAAAAAACAAAAGCTTACTGAAAATCATAAATAAAGTAATAGATATTTAAAACTGCATATATACATAAATAGATTAGTTTTAACTTAAAAAAATGTCCTACCTATTTTGTTAAAAAATAAACATTCATGGAATCTTAGAAATGCGCCAGTCATGTTGATTAAAAATTTTTTTTAATAATTTAATTAAATGATCCCAAGATAAAAGTTCCATAGTGTAAATGTTTGGGCATTTCATGTTAATCCAAAGAAATATCTAATTTGTGCTGTAAACTGCTAAAAAACTAATAATTTTGAAATTTTAGCTTTTCTTAAACTTTAAAAAATAAACTGGTCTTAAATTTCTTTTTATAGAATCTTTTAAATCAGAGCAAAGCATATAAATCAAATTGCTTGCATTTTGCTTACATCAGGGGTATTGAAGGCCTCCTAATTTTGTTAAAATATTTCCAATTTTTTAAATTTTGTTTAAAATGAGATCCTAAAATTTATGTAGCTTTTAATAAAATTTAATACTGTAAATAAATTGTTAGCAAAAATCTTGAATTCTAAACTTGTCTAATGCAAGATTTAGCTGTAAACAATTTTAAAATCTGGTCACACTGATAAGTATGCAAAAAGTTCCTTGCAGTTGTCTTAATGACTTCAGGTGAAGTATACAATCTCTCACTGTGTAGAATAATTTGCTTTATTTGTAGCCTTAATGTACTTTAGTAAACACTTGGGCTCCACATTAGCCCCTCTGGGTTTTATATAATAATAATATTGTTAGTACACAAATTTAAAAATGTTCAGTAGCGGCATTCAGGTGCGAATTCTGTAATTTCATTTAGTAGTGTGTGCCAGCAGGGCTGTCAGATGTGGCAATTTCTCGCCAAACGTGGCGATTTATAAACTTTTTCGGCACTTCAATTTTGTGTTTTGCGACATGGCGATTTTATGGCGATATTAAAAAAATTTGCGATTATTTTGGCGATTTCTAAAACGCATTAAAGCTCCTTTTTTCTTATTTATTTGACAAATTAATGGGTATGGGTAGAGTTTTTTCTTTGAATATTTAAAATCACAATTAATAAATTGAAATCATTAAAAAATTTTGCTATAGAAATTTAAGTTTAAGCTTTCTTAGATTTTCAGATATTTTCCTTATCAGAAGTTATCATTTGTTCAAGAATTTAAATATACACACATACATGTGTATGCAATATTTCGATTTAATATCATTTTCCTTTCAATCATCGGATCTTCACCGAAAACGTAGGAAATTTTAAATTTATTTTGGAAAATAAATTCTTTAAACTAAATCGCTTTCGATTGCATATGAATTTTTAAAACTTTAACAATAATAATGAGTACTGGGAAGTATGCAAAAATAGTTGAATTCATATAGAAAGTAAATCTCTTTTTAATATTCACTTGAAATTTTAAACCCTGATTTTATATAGAAAGGAAACAAATCTGGGTTAGAAATTACTTGTTAAAAAAGTAAACAGTGTCGACTTTAAATATTGCACATTGGGTATTTTCTGGGATATCTAATTAGTAATTGTCGAACGTTACATTTTGTTCCAATCAATATCAAAAAAGTACCATCTTTTAACTTATTTTCACATAGAAAATCAGGCTTATAAAAAATGATTTTTGTGAATCAAATTCTTCTCATTTGGCATACTCGTTTAAGTTAATATTCCTGCAACATTCAATTTAGTGATCTCGCAAATCCTAAGTTTTAAGATATTTATTTTAAAACGTTTAACACTACTAGAATAAGGCTAAATAAAAACACTTTAATAAAAATTACTCTTGTTTACTTTTTTTTATATAAAACTTCAATTTGGCGAATTTTTTTCACCAAAAACCTAAGAAAATAAAATTCTGGCAATTTTTGGCGATTTTCGATATACTATTTGGCGATGAAGGTGAAAAAAAATCTGACAACCCTGTGTGCCAGTTGCTTTCTTGTTTTTTGTTATGAACGAGAATGGGGAATTTTTTCAGTCAAATTTTAAATATCGTGTGTCACAAAATTTCAAATTGGATATTCGTATTCGACGAATATAAAAAATTGATATTCGTAACATCACTAGTATGTGTGTATTTAATGCAAACATTACAAAATACTTTGCATTAGCTTTTTGCACTCGCAAGTAAATTAAATATCTTATACACTTGACTTAAATTCAATAGTCACGTTGATTTGAAATATTTTTTTTTATGTTTCTTGTTTTAAAAGGCGTTAACTTAAAGACTACCGGACAGCATCAGTAAGGAGTGAAAACAATGAAAAACTAGAATAAAAACTCTCGAAAAGCAGAATTAACTTATTTATGTTGCACCGCCTTCCCTTCCTTTATAACTATTTAATACACTCAGTGCAGTAAAATATGCAGAAAAATAGTTAGGTGGAAAGAAAATAGGGGCAAACAAAAGGAAAAAAAGAAAAAAAAACATTGTAGTACATGTAACTAAAAAGAGAGATAAAATGCATGATGTGTCCATGAAAGAATACTAAAAGTCATCTACCTTTGAATTTCTTTCTCTTACAAATACTTGTACACGCAGAATAAAAATATGGTTGGAGGCAACTTCCAAGAGAAACGTACTATGATTGGATTTCAACAATGTTTATGTTTGAAGGTTACCATATTATGTTCAAACTTGGTTAAAATTAACAACAATTTGCCCGAAATCAACTATATAATCAATTAAGTTTTTTTAAACAAGCATTTATTTTGCATTTTTTATGCTGTTTTAAAAAACAAAAACTTCGAAATTTTGCTAAATTAATTTCCAAAATGACTAGCAGATTAAAAAAAGTTTTAGCCTTACTTAAAGTTAATTTCGGATTTTTTAGTTTTTCAGTGAACTAAACCGTTTTTAATGTACGCGAATATACATATGTATGTAAGTTATACAACCTTCTCTATTTTCGAAATAACAGTATTTCTCGAAAACAAGAGTTCACCTAAAAAAAACGGTTAGTACTCCTGGATTCAGCGTACTCGAATTAGGTATGTATACCCTCCGGGTGCTCCGCTTTAAGGTTTTTTCAAGTAGCACAGTGTAATTAAAAGAAAAAGAAATCAAGAATTTTAAGCAAACCAAGCCAATCAACAAGCATTCAACTACCGTAGAGAACAAAACCAAGGGCTTTTGCTTTGTTACTTTCAAACATATTTCTAAAATCATCATTCTTCAACAATGCTCTTTTTCTGCGTGTAGTTACGTATATATATATATATATATATATATATATATATATATATATGCGCACCATTAAAGCCCCCCTACCTTAACTAATAAAAGATTAAGAGCGTTAAACAAAAAGTTGTGTTGACGTGGATGACGATGACGTTGCCAAGTGAAAGTTGTAAAAAAGTAAAATAAAAAAGAATTTTGCAATATATTTCCCTAATTTTAAAGGTATTTTTTCAAGAACGTAACACATTTTTAAGTTATAAAATTCTTTTGGATTCTTCAGGGTTTTATCGAAATTTTGGAATTGTAGATTTTTATTTAATTTTTTTTTAAAACAAGTCTTCCCCCTTTCCCACTCGGCAAGTTACTTGTCCAAGTCTCTCTTGCGCAACTTTTGATTTGTAGCTGTCAGGGGTAAGGTCGCGGTAAGGGGGCAAAATTGAGTACAGCCTTTGTTGTACTCGGCAAGTTATTTGCGCAACTACCTTGCCGAGTCTGAAAGGGGGCTACCTAAACAAGAGCGAATGGTGGAACGTTTTCTTCCGTGTAGCTTTTACGCTGATATGCCATACTTAAACAATAGCGTCAGCGTTTTGTCACAAGCAGTAGTGTTAGCTTTCGTGATTACTAAAACCCTCATAAAAGAAATATGAAATGATGTAAAAATCGCTAGTTTGACCTTAAAATAGCTAATTCGCCAGTATTTATTATCAAAAGATAAAAACAGCGTTGTCAAAACAACAAATATAGCAACCCTGCTTATTTTAACGCGCTGTCAAAATCGGATTTTCCAATTGCAAAGCGTTGACGGCGCGCTATTTAGGGATGCTTCATAAAAATTGTATGGGCATGAGGATTTTGGACAGCTAGAAAACGCGTTTTTCGCTCTTGTTAAGGTATGGCTGTTAGAAGTTTTTGCATTCGGTAAGCGTTAGAGATGAGCGATATTTCTGTACCTGTGATTTAATCACTGTTGCTGAAAAATCCCGAATCACAGTTGTGACCAGATTTATCAAGTAACAGGTACTTGCATTTAGGGGAAATTTTTTTCCCATTTGTTGCAAAGTATATTTTAACTAGCATTAAATAGTTGCAGTATATTGTTTAACTAAAAAATGTTATCAGAGCAAAAAATGGTAACTCTATCAAATTACCAAATTTCAATGTTGGTAGCAGTGTTTATCTTTTCATATTTATTATCAGTAGCGGAATTCACCCTTGATAGTAAAGTCCCTTTTAGACCTTGTTAATCTTATAATTTTAGTAAAAATACTAACATTTACAACACTGCAACAACAAAAAGACTAAAATATACTACGCTGTGGTTGAAAAATCCCACAAAATGCAGAAGTAAACAAAGTGTGTGAATTTACCAGAGTAAAACAGTTGAAGAAACTATCTGTCTCTTTCTCTCACTCAGCAAATTCATTATTTAACAATGCATACGAAAAAGACACTCACGCTTTGAAGTATAAAATCGTATTAAATATAACAGAGTTGTACACTTAATACAAAGGGTGAAAACCGATAGTATCTAAATATGCAAAAATACCAAAATTTTATAGAAAACAAAAAAAGTTACAGTGTTACTGCTAAACAAAATGAATATGCGTGGTAACGTCTGTGTGCAATTTGCAATAGGCATTTCCTACAAAAAAAAAAAAAAAATTTAATTTGTTGTCCAACTAGTAGTTAACCAATAACATTTTATGTTTTAACTGATGGTGAACAAAAAGCTGGAAATAATTTTTCTTGACTAAACCATGGCTATTTGCTAACTAATGACGGCAAATTTGGGTTAGTCTTAAGGTTGCCCTCTACGGAGTGTTCGAATATTTCAGGAATGGGCTTTATATGGAAGCTATGAATTATACGCCCATATTTAGAAAACATGATCTCACAGCCTTCTAATTTGTTGCTTAATTTAAAAAAAATATGATTTGTTACAGAAATATTATTAGGCATATTAAAATGATTTTCCGGAGGGGAATTCATATTGCACCTATCGTTTATGGATCGTTTATCACAAAATTCGGTAGAGTAATTTAAGGTATTAAAAAAACCTAAACTAGGCCAAATTTCAATACAGTAATATATTTTCTTTTTTTTAACATTTTATAAGTCTGTAAGTGCTTTCCGGAAAGCCGCTTTTTATGGGGCATATAGTAAATTATGGACCAATTACCATAAAATTACATGGTGTTTTTCTAGCCACTTACATAATGCTAAATTGGACCAAATTTTACCACAATACTCGACCTATATTTTTTACGGGTTAAGTCGTATTACTCTCATTCACCACTAGTGGTGAAGGGTATACAAATATTTTATACTCCGTGTAACATGAAAGTTCAACTCCAATTTTTTTTATGTCTTTACTAATTTTCAATTTGATTGTAATTTAATAGTCATTATTTATATTGAATTTTCGACATTTTTACAGAATATGGTCAAAAGTAAACAAACTTAACCAACTATGCGTAAAACTTTCGATAATTTGTTTACAAGTTTAATACGTTTTATTTTTATTTTTGAAATATTTTGAGCAGTTTCTCTATAAAGTTTTATTAAAAGTAAATATTCACCGTCACTGATATTAAGAAAGGGCACTGAGTTAGCACAACACTAACAACGACATCTCAGCGTATTGATTTTTTTCTCAAGTTGTATGCATGTTGTTTTTGTTTTTTTTAAACACTCTACAGAGTGTACACTATGTATTTACAAATGCATCTCAGGGATGGAAAATGGCTTTTATAATTTTGTACCAAATATAAAAACAAAATGTACAAAAATGGCCATGATGGTACCATTTTTTAATATTTATTCAAAAAAAAAAAAAAGCTTAACAAAAATTTGTACAAGAACTAAGAAGTGAACAAAAAATATAACATAAAAATAATATATGTTACATACCTAGCGGCTATTTATAAAAAAATATGATCGTGTAGTTTATTTCATATCTTTGTTTTTATTTGATTTTGAAAGAAAAAATTGGTTCTGCGTTGGCCGTCGAATGTGGAATAGATAGAAATTCTGTTACAACTCTTGAATTATCTGGGAACATTTCATTTAACTGATTTTTTCAGCTGTAATACTGTAGACCGGCAGGTAAGTTGTCGAGTTTAGGAGGGCCTTGGCTAGGACTTCAGCTTGGCAACAAGCGCCTATGGCCTACCTCCACGTGCTACCTGCTGGTAACATCTAGATTTGTCTAGATGGCCAAAGGTCGGGTCTATTTTAATACATAATGTTCAGAAAGAAATTTCGAGGAAATCTACCTCTTTATATTTTTTTGATCATGTTAGAGCAATAAACCTGGTATATTTATGGTATATGCTGGGTTACAAAACAAAAAGGCGTATGCTGCCTTGATAGCGACAACTACCGAAAGACAGAGTATACTTTTTGGTGCTTGGATCAAATTGGCTCGAAGTCCGTACCTATGGACTTTAAACTGTAGGCGCCACGCGAGTCAGCTGCCCCCGGTGCAAACAGGGCTGACTATAGCTGCAGGTCTCCGTTAAGTATGCTTCTTGCCAGAAAGTCTTTGCGGAAGTCGCTGCCTCAATGTTTGGGGATACTTTTCAGGGAATTACGTGGTGGCTGTGGTTTAAACCCATGTTCGCGGGTAGGTACTACTTCATGTCAAGGTCTGATGTTTCACCTTCGGGGAAAGTTCGGCCTGTGAAGGGTGCCTGGGTTCTGTTGCTATTCGACAGAAGCAGCCGGGATTCACATTAAGGTAGTGGAGGTTAGATAGCTCCGGCCCTCAACAAGGGGCGAGTGTATATACTTTGTCGAGTTATACACTCAAAGTTGCCATCTGTGTGTGTACATGAATTCTAACACACGCAGGGGCATCTGGTAAGTGCTTAATATGAACTCACCAAGTGGTTTGGTTTCACTGTTAGATGGGAACCTAGGGTAGGTACCCACGTTAAACAAATCACGAATAAGTGATACTTAAGACCGTAAAGCATGTGTTTTGTTTCATCCACTGTTCCCGAAATGGTCATTAGTCTTTTATATCATATAAAATCATAACAAACTCAAAGTTGTCAACAATTGATTTACAATGTAAATTTCACATACATGAATTTTCAGTGCTCGTCAAGAATTAAGAAAAAATGTGTTTTGTCAAGATTTGTTAAAGCCCAACCAAAAGGACGTTATTATTTTTTAAATTTATTTTACAGTTTTTCTTAAACAAAGCTGTGTGAAGAGCAAATTAATAGTTCATAGTTTTGATTAAGTGTATTTGTTTAATAATATATCAAAACTAAGTTTTCTTTTTGAAACAATAATAAATTGACAACACTGGAATGCTGATTTAAAAAATACACCCATATCAACACCTATATATATTTCCCTTTATTCTCAACAATAATAACACTACTGGTCGGGGGAAAAAATTGGGAGCCAGAACTTTGTTCTTTGATTTTAATTGACTTTTCCAAATCTGTTTAAGGCTTAATTCTATAACGTAAATAAAATAAAAAATTTTCTACCGATCTCAATAATTTCCTTCCGATATATTATAAATATGTAATATTTTTGCCCTTATAATGTTTTTATGAATTTTTGAAAACAAAGATTAGTATTTATTTCGCTTTTAAAATTTTATTTACTTCCATTACATTCTGAATATCCCTTAAATTGTTGAAAATATAAAAAAATCATTGTTAAAATGACTTAAAGGGAATTTTATTCTAAATCATTGGTTGGTAATTTTACCTAAATCGGACAAAACGTTCTCAAGTTGTGACGAAATGTATTAGCGTAACTGCCTTATTTCTGGAGAAATATTAGTCAAGCCCATAATATTAGTTAAGGCCATAATATTGATAAGGAATAAAATTAATATTCTTCCACCGATTATAATGATATATGGCTTATATTTTATTCTTTGTACATCTAACTCTCTGATAACTGATAAAAAAGGTAAAATTTTTGTCCTGATAATTTTTTTTATGAATTTTTTAAAACAAAAAATATTACTAATATTTTATGAAATTTTTTTTAAGTTTTGTCCAAAATCCGACAAATCTAAAAAGCTAGACGTGGTAGAAAAAACTCGAAAGCGGAATTGAATTTAGCGCTTTATGTTCCATATGTTTTTATTTAAAACAGTTTTTGCTGCAGATCAGTGTTGTTAAAAACGTTAAACAGCTTGAAAATCCTTAATATTTTTTAAGGACAAAACGAAAATTGAAGTTCAAGCAATTTAAGAATTTGAAATTTATTAAAAGTTTGGCAAGTTTATAATGATTTTTTCCGAGATTAATATGATTTTGTAAGCATTCAACAAATGTAACTATTTATTCCTTATTTATTCCAATTGTTATATTTTCTTTTCTTTTCAGCAAGACAGTTACATTTAACATTTTGTGGATAGCATGTACAAATATTACCATGTATGTTTAATTTTGACATTTCAATATTAGGGAGGTGTAAATACATTCACCCTTATTACGGGTTTCGATGTCGGTAACAACGTAAGTCGAATTTAGTAGTAGATTAAAGAACACAGGTTGTGTGTTACTTTAATCTAGTACAGAGTCGTTTTCGACATCGAGAACCGTAATGAGCCTGATTAATTCAAATCAATTTTTAGTCAAGGTTCGAAATGTACAAAAAAAGTACAATTGTACTATGATTTCCATCCGTGTTGTATCTTACTATAAGTATACTAATGTAATTGCTAACAGTGAGAGACAAAATGTTTGTATTTTCTGATGCTAGAGACACACTTTTAGTTTCTTTACTTAAATAATTTAAAAGGAATACAAGAAAATGCAAAGGAAATGTCTTATTTCTTGATTTTTTAATTTTTTTTCATAAAAATTAAATTATTTGCCGCCACAGTATTTAAAGTTATCTCTTAGTATGAGCCACAGTTGTAAAAGTTTTATGTTAGAGAAACACAAATTGTTTCAAATTTTTAATTTTTTCTCCTAGAATATCTCTGCAAGTTCCTTGTCCTCTATTTTAACAAAAGAAACTAGAAAAAGCCAAGTGAAATTATAGTTTATAAGTTCGTTGAACGTGCTATGATGTTTCCATTTCTATTATTTTGTCAGGTCTACTATTACGTCGACTAGTATAACGATTTGTTCCAAAAGGTTTGTTGTTTATTATTTTTTTTTGTTGTTGCTGCTCAATTTTCAACTGAAAGGGGTTTCATTTACTACTACAATTTCTTTCATTCATTTCCACTATTTTCCATTTTCTTATTTTTTGTTAAAACAATTGCAAAACAAATTTATAGTAAAAAAGTTGTACAGCGAGTGTGTGTATTTTGGCTGTAGTACGAGTTGTACTACGTTGAATGTTAACTGACTGCATTGTTCCGTTGTATACTCTCGTAATAGTAATGTAGTATACTTTGTATATGAATGCATGCAACGTTTTGTTATTGTTGCACTCTTCCAGGGTTGTAAGTGTATAATGGCAGTTTGGTTTTGTTTGCAAGTTTCTTGAGATTATTTTTTGTTATTTTATTTGTTGATCTGTTTTTTTTTTCAAATTAATGGTTTTGTCATATAAGATTGAATAGAACGGAAAGAAAAAAAAAACATCAGGCAGCTGTCAAAAAACCCTAACTTTTTAGGAAATTTTCCGTTCTAGTCAATCTTCTATGGGTTTTGTTAAGTCTTCAATTTTTATGCAGATTGCCACCATAAATATATTATAAAGGGTCCGCCATCAAAAGTTTTTTTTTTCAACTAGTGCTTATTTCGTGAATGGTAAGTAACACTTAGCTCATGTCTGATTTGACAGATAATTAGTTTTATCCTTTCGCTGAACGAATATGGTTGTGTATACGCTTGACCAACGTTTTCTTCGAAAATGAGCAAGGAGTGGCCGTTACAGTCAATGGCAATCGTTATCGGGCCATGTTGAATGAATTTTTGTTCACAAAAATTGAAGAGGAGGATATTGGCAACATTTGGTTTCAACAGGACGGCGCTACGTGCCACACAGTCGAAGCTACACTCGATGTTTTGCACCCTGTTTTTGAAGATCGCATTATCAGCCGCAGAGCTGATGTAGTTTGGCCACCTCGGAGCTGCGATTTGACACCGTTGGACTATTATTTGTGGGGTGCCGTCAAAGATAAGTGTTACGCCGACAAGCCAGAGACAATTGACGCTTTAAAGGACAATATTCGTGAAGCCATTGGTGAAATACAGCTGCAAACAATCGAGAATGTGCTTAACAATTTGACCGATCGTGTAGGCTACTGCATGGCCAGCCGAGGCAGCCATTTGAATGAAATTATTTTCCATTATTAACCGGAAGGATTGTACTTTCAAATAAAAAAAGAAATTTGAGCAAATATTCAGTAGTTTTTTTTATAGCATTTTCAAAAAAAAAAAAAAAGTTATTTGGCGGACCCTTTACAATGTAATATATCCCTTAACGAACACCTTTCTTATGCTATGGCCGCGAATATTCGCCGCCAAAAATATAACATATTAGTATATAGGAAAATACACACAATAAAAGCGTCCGGCGAAATTCGTCATACGCGGCGACTTCGCAATTGATTTATTTATATTTCATTCGCCGGCGAAAAACGACCATCTCAGTACCAAGTGACCATGTTTGGTTTTAGGTTAGAAGTATTTTAGAAAATAAATTTACTTTTTACTTTGATAATTATTTTATTTTATTGCATAACATTTAAAATAAATATATAAGTATTTTGCTACACAAATAGTTTTTAGCTGCATTTTTGATTACGCTTTAATTTTTTAGCATTATTTTTTTTAATATGGTCATACTATTTCCCTCTGTTTGCACAAACAGCAATCAAATATCTCAATTTTTAAAGCTGCCAGTTATTCGTCGGTATTGTGCTTCATACGACATACGAATTTTTACTGAAAAATTCGTCGAGTTCGCCGAAATTTGTCGTTCGTTCCAGTTGTGTTCCTAGCACAAAGCCGACACCCCCTCGTGACTGGCCCTGTTGCCTGGTCCTGTCAACGTTTTAAACGAAAGCATTTGATATTTTTTTTTAAGAGGACATGCCCATTCTACAGACACATTTTAATGGTCCCTTCTGGTTCCGGTCATGAGAGATGCCACTGTAGTATATATAAATACATATAGTTTTATAAAAAAATATTTTGGATCAACATGTTAACAAAGCACAAAACTGCCAGAAAAATAAAAATTAAATCCTTAAATTTGTCACAATAGTTAAAAGAATTTAACATACAAAATATATTACAATTCAACAATTTTATTTATTAAAATGTCAGCATGTAGCTGTACACAAATTTTAGAAAGTCCTTTTTTTAGTTCCAACAATTTCGTAAAATAAAGTACATTTAAATTAAAAAAAAATCACAAGAAAATAGAAAGTGAAAGAGGACAAAAATTAAACTTAAAAAAAGTTAACACAACTTTTAAAGCCAGCTGGACAACATTTTAGCCACTCACTTAAATACATGACAAATAAAATCGTGTTTAAAATTTGTATTTATAAATATTTAAGATAATAAACAATAATAAAAAATGTGTTAAATTTGTTAAAAGAAATTTTCGATATTGTTCTTAAAAAATGACTAGATAGTTAAGACACCTGAATCGAAGAAATCACTTTACGAAATAAAAACAACTTTTGACAAATCGGAATTATGAATGCACCTTGCTCTTTCTAATGCACATTCTTTATGAATGTGCCTTGCTTCAGTCGTTAAAACAAAATTAACTAAAAATTTCAATCGATTTCAATTTTATTTGTTGTCGATTTCCAGAACATAGCCGACTACGTTTTTCATCTTGAAGGAAAGTAAACAGCAATAAAGTTGAGCTTTAGTCTGAATAGTCCACCAAATCTACACTACCGTAATTCGTCCAATGCTTCTAGACAGCATTCTCGTATGGTAAACAATTTTGGATGGAAGCACCCACTTGGAGATACTGAGTAAGGTACAGAGAATGGGGTCGCTGTGCATTACAGGGGCTCTTCGCACCACTCTAACCGATGCGCTGGATATTATCCTTCAGCTATCACGACTAGAGATGGCGACTAGCTCGCTAATTTAGCTCAAATGAATCCAATAGTGGAGTGGAAATAGCTGCGGACACTGCAGGGTTATGAACACGACAGTCTCAAACTGGAGGGTTGTTCATACCACCCCAGTTTTGGTTCACAATTTTCGTTACGCAGCGCTATACCAAGCTGGAATGCGTGGAGAAACGGTGTTCCAGGTGGAGAAGCGTGAACTTTAACACGAAAGGCTCTAAGTCATGACAAGGATTTAGCTTCGGAGTACACTCAAGTAAGCTCAACCTTAGTTATCGCAAAGACTACCGGATTAGTGTAGCGTTTTAAGGCGTAGATACTTGCGATCAAGCAAGCTGAAGACTGTCTCAGATTGTCTGCTAAATCGACGACTGCTATGTATATTTACACTAAGAGCAGTGCTGCCCTTAAGGCCTTTGATTCCCTCTCCTTGAGAAGGAGAACAGAACGTCACTGCCGCACATCTCTAAATGAGATAACCGAGCAATTTGATATTAGGATCATATGGATCCCAGAGCACAGGGCTATACTACGTAACATTAGGGTAAATGATCTTGCTAGACTTCACACTACCTTACGATTTCCACTGGATTTGGAAGGCGTTGGGGTGCCTCTGCTCTCCTACAAACTTCGAACTTCGGCGATCGACTATCGATATTGCTAATGACAGATGGGCCGCGAACACTGGATGCAGAATTGCCAGGCAATTGTGGTCTCGCATGGATGACGTTCGAAACATGTCTCTACGATCAATGACCGAGAATGACGTATCATCTTTGGTATCTGTTGTTAAGGGACACTGTCTTATAGGTAGACATGCCTAACATCGGGAACCGGCCACTATGGTTACTGCCGCAGCTGTTATGACAAACATTAGGAGGAGGGCGTATAACAGCTTCTCGGTAACTCTCCTGCACTGCCGAAATTGGATCAGTCACCTTTGCCGGATTGTTGAACTGGAGCGCATTTTAAATTTCGCTAGAAGTTCGGGTTGGTTGAGTCTAAGTGTGTCAGATGGATACAGACTGCCTAAAATAACATAATATTATGCCAGAGTGGCCACACTTAAATACTTTTTAAAGACTTAAATGTAAAATATGTATTAATCAAAATATTTTAAATTAAATCCAAAGCAACAACATAATGTATAAATTTGTTGGTGTGGTTACACTAAGCCAATTTGTAGGTTTGCCTGTGCGTTTGTAAAATGTAACATGTCAAAATGAATAGCGCAAATATTAACACACATAAACGCAAATGGAGTTGTGTGTAAACGTGTTCATAAAGTAATAATTTTAAATAAAAGCTTTGTATCTACAATATAAAAAAAAATCTAGTCGGAAAAGGTTTACAAAAAAAAAAAAAAAAAATTATAAAAATAAATCTGTCTATTTTTTCCATATTTTCCACATCGCGACAAAAGTTGAGCCCAAGTACATTTAAGCGTACTTTTTAAGCACATAAGGCATACTTGGTTTAAACAAAAGCAATCGACATGTTGGAATTTCAATGATTACCATTAATATAAACAATACGTAGTAAATATTTGTTTTTTTTGCCAGCTTGCTTTGAATATTACCACATTTTATTGTGCAAATTTGTATAGTTAAACATTTTTAATATAATTGGACGAAAAACAAAATGAATGAATGAAGCCAGCCCACTTGTCTGTTATTTTGACCATATTTTAATGAATTATATTTTATTATTGTTATTTTTTTGAATTGAAATTCCATATCTTTTTTTTAAGGTTCAATGAACAGGTTAAGATCTATTTGTTTTTCTGTTCAAAATTGTTTGTAAAGGTGTTTTTTGCAAAAGGTGAATAACTAAAAATTTAAATAATATACAAAAATTTAAACCGAAGAAATAAAAATAATTTTTGGGTACGGGCAGTCCCGCAGCTATCTTGAATGAGAAACATATAGAAGGCAAATTTTCAACAACTTTTTCAATCATTTGGAATCTTGGAATTATCTTATCTAAGTCCTCCAAAGTCGTTTGTTTGTATAATACTTAATTAATTGTATTTTTATTACAAACACGATGGAAGACTTAGCAAATAAAATTGCAACCCTCGAGACTTTACATCGCCCGATCTCCTTATATGCTTTTAACACGGATCAACGTCTAACATCCACCATAAACAATGTTGCAAATGTGAAACACTCATGTACATTGTTCAGATCTACCATCAAACAAAAATGTCACCAATTTTGAAAACAAAAAAAAAATTTTTTTTAAATAGAAAAAACCTTATTTTTCTTAAAAAGTGCCAAAATTTTAAAAGAAAACATAAAAATGTATTTCAAATTCAATTTGTTAAAAATATTTTACAAATAAGCATTGCAAAAAGGAAAAACTGGTAACGCTGCTTTTAAAACCAATGTATTTTTATCACTGATGCAAAAGCAATAATAATCGAACTTATTGCCACTTTTCTAGGGATGACACTAAAATAATCGAAAGATGTAGAATGAAATAAAATGAGATGAGATGTAAAGATGTTGAATTTTGGCCCTTTGCATTTTTTATGGGAAGATGTTACCATATTCGCAACAGGTTGGTAAATGTACATCAGTGTAAAAAGCCTATTAGGTAATAGACTGGACCATTTCGATGAATTAAGCGTTCGTAATATCTTTCCTTTATTAAGTTGATTCTTTGAAGCGCTGCGTCTTATTGCAAATACTTTATTTTATATAGGTTTATTTTTATTAAGTACTTACATATTGTAAAAAAATGTATTACATAAATTTCAAAATTACCTGTAAATAGAAGAAAATATAAAGAAACATTAGTTTTGTTTTAAATATTTTATCTAAATAATAATTCGAATATTTCTTAGGCATCTTATTTTTTAATATAAATCGCAATTAAAAAAGTCGACGGCAATGGAACAATAATTGTATTATCTTAATCTTTATTAACAACAATCGAATACTAATGACAGTCACTTGGTATTTTTTACGGCGCTTTTTAGTCGACGTCAAGTAAAATTGACTCAGTTTTAGTCGGCTTTTGTGACGACTCAAATTAAAATTAAAGACATTTTAGTTAGAAAGAAAATATATTTATTTAATTTGTTTAAAGTAAAAATAAAGCAAATTTAAAAGATCCCCAGCAAACACAAAAATACACTAAATGAATTGCCAAACGTAATGGCCTGGATAAATAATATTATTGCGGCAATAATCGATTTTGTATTGAGAAAGATACTTCCTTCGTGAAGAAACATGTCTCGATGAAAATACTTCTAGGCAATACGAAAACGATTCTGCTACATGATAAACTAGCAATATTGTCAGATAACCACTAGACCGTCTCACTTTTCATTTTTTTTCGAAATTCCTTCATGAACATCGATTTTCTATATCTACTATAAAAACCAAGAATTTTGGTGTATAACACTTAAATATTGATGAATGGGAAGTGGTCTCTCAAATCGTTTTTTCATTTTTTTAGGCAAAATACCTTTTTTTCAAAAAATGGAAAAATCTTGATTTAGTAATTTGCCTCAAAATCAAGCAGTTCTGAATGGATTTGAACATCATTTCATGCATTAGAAAGCTTATTAAATTTCCTAAATGTTTCTTAAAGCAACATTGCCATTTTGTTCGATGGTTTTTTATTCATAGCACTACAAATTCAGATTTTCAAATACAAACTTAACATTTTTTTTAATTTTTGCTTACCTTTTCATATATAAAAATTGAACGAGGCAAAACTTTTATATTCTGTAAATGCAGTATGGTAGGAAATTTTAAAATAAAGATTTTGGTGTAAATAACAGTCGTATTCTGTTAAGAAAAACTGCAGTTTTAGTTGAAATGTTGAAAGTTGTTTATTTCTAAATATAAAAAAAAAAAAATAATATTTTGGTAATAACTTTTTTGTATCTGAACCGATTTTTCCGAGTTTTTCAGCAAATATGTTTTACTAAAGATTTGCGATCTTTTGATATATTAGACGTATCCATAGGTCACATAACAGCTCTAAAATTTAAGTTTTTATAAAAATGTGGATGCTTTTTAGCCCATTTTTGGAGTATTTTGCTAATAACTTAACTATTTCTTAACCGATTTGGCAGATTTATATACCCACGTCTTAAGAAAGAAATTTACCATTTACTTAGATTATAACGCTTGGACTCGGGAAGATCTATTGTTTCCGAAAATGGGTATGTTTAAATAAAAAATTTTATTTTGGGCATTACTCTTCCATTTTTGGGAAAAAACTTGCAGGGTTTTCGGGAAATATATTCTGCTAAAAATTTCTGATATTTTGATATATAAAACGTGTTCATATGTCATACTAGAGCCCTAAAATTTAAAATTTTGAGTATTTTTAATAATATCTTTGTACGGGTGGTACCATGCCCACTTTACCAATCCCGCCCATATTTTGAGGGATGCTGTGTATTGATAACCGATATGTTTGTACCTAATTTGGGAACTTTAGCTCGCTTCGTTCTCCAGATATACAGAAATGTATAACGTCTTTGTATGGAAGTGCCACACCCAAAATGATTTAATTTAAGTCGTCGAGCATTTTCACAAAACGCATCCAAACTCCAACAAAAGCATAATTTTACCAAATTTTAAAAAATAAAAAAACCAATATGTTCTTACTTTATAATATATTTATGCAATAGAAGAAAATTTAGAAATAAACAACTTTACACATTTCAACTAAAACTGCAGTTTTTCTTAACAGAATACGACTGTTATTTACACCAAAATCTTTATTTTAAAATTAAATCTAAGTAAATGGTAAATTTTCGGAAACAATAGATCTTTCCGAGTCCAAGCGTTATAATCTAAGTAAATGGTAAATTTCTTCCTTAAGACGTGGGTATATAAATCTGCCAAATTGGTTAAGAAATGGTTAAGTTATTAGCAAAATACTCCAAAAATGGGCTAAAAAGCATCCACATTTTTATAAAAACTTAAATTTTAGAGCTGTTATGTGACCTATGGAAAATATGTATGTTTTTTATTTAAACATACCCATTTTCGGAAACAATAGATCTTCCCGAGTCCAAGCGTTATAATCTAAGTAAATGGTAAATTTCTTCCTTAAGACGTGGGTATATAAATCTGCCAAATCGGTTAAGAAATGGTTAAGTTATTAGCAAAATACTCCAAAAATGGGCTAAAAAGCATCCACATTTTTATAAAAACTTAAATTTTAGAGCTGTTATGTGACCTATGGATACGTCTAATATATCAAAAGATCGCAAATCTTTAGTAAAACATATTTGCTGAAAAACTCGGACAAATCGGTTCAGATACAAAAAAGTTATTACCAAAATATTATTTTTTTTTTTTATATTTAGAAATAAACAACTTTCAACATTTCAACTAAAACTGCAGTTTTACTTAACAGAATACGACTGTTATTTACACCAAAATCTTTATTTTAAAATTTCCTACCATACTGCATTTACAGAATATAAAAGTTTTGCCTCGTTCAATTTTTATATATGAAAAGGTAAGCAAAAATTAAAAAAAATGTTAAGTTTGTATTTGAAAATCTGAATTTGTAGTGCTATGAATAAAAAACCATCGAACAAAATGGCAATGTTGCTTTAAGAAACATTTAGGAAATTAAATAAGCTTTCTAATGCATGAAATGATGTTCAAATCCATTCAGAACTGCTTGATTTTGAGGCAAATTACTAAATCAAGATTTTTCCATTTTTTGAAAAAAAGGTATTTTGCCTAAAAAAATGAAAAAACGATTTGAGAGACCACTTCCCATTCATCAATATTTAAGTGTTATACACCAAAATTCTTGGTTTTTATAGTAGATATAGAAAATCGATGTTCATGAAGGAATTTCGAAAAAAAATGAAAAGTGAGACGGTCTAATAACCACTTATAAAAAAGTAGGAAGATATCGCCAAAATATCATTAGGATGATATAAACAAGATTTTGCATTTTGAAAAATATTAATTAACATATAACCACAGATTTTTATTTTAAATTAATACATACAAATGCACATGTTTATAAATTGGCTTTTAAGTAAATTTACTGTTATTTTTAATTACAGTTCCATTTAGTTTTAAATACAGACTACTTTAATGTAAACAACGGACAATATTAAATACAACCGAAAACACGTATTAATGTGCACTTAGTTTTTTGAATAAATGTTAGAATCAGTTATAAATAAATTTTTGTGGAATTTTAAATGTTTATTTATTTAAAAATAGCTGCACGGAATACTTCTTCAAAAACTACAATCCGTTATCGTGATATTGTGTGTGTAAACAAGATGAAAAACCTAACAACTAAATAGCTAAATTGGTAGCACTGGCTTACATTTCCTATTGTTTTTGCCAATGCGAATCCATAACAGGTAAAACCGAGAAATCAGCAGACCATTTTTTCTTCGTGCTTTTTGATCTATTCGTCTTGTTAGTTTGTTAATTTATGAATTTGCCTTGGGTTTGGGACGTTTAACAAAACGACTGATTCGGCCGAGTCTACCTGTTTTGAATTTGCCTTGTGATGTAGTATTGCCGCCACCTGATACATAAAATCGTCTTGCCTAAAAGAATTCATTCAATAATATAGATTTATTGATTTTTAATTGGATCCAAAGTCAATAAGTAGATTAATAATTGCTTTTCTTAATTATAAGTAAAATTAATGTAATGCAATCAAATGTTAGTTTATAGTCTATTTTATTTAAGCGTAAACTTAAATTTGTAAAATGTCTGTAAGGAAAAATCCATAGACAATTAATAAATAAATAACATACCGTCCAAACTAGACATCGCTATATTCAAACATATTTGGTTCTTGTTTACACAACGAAGTTTTTTTTAGGCGTATAGAACTTCCGAAGGCGAATTTATGTAATGTGGCCGCAAAGGCGGATTCATATAAAAAATCGAATTTGACACTTTCAAAAAAATTAAAAAATGTAAACTAATAAACATCACTGACAGAAATAATATAAAAAATAGTAAAAAAAAAAAAATTTTGAGGAAAGATCTAGGCCTACATCCATATAAGGTCCACCTGGTGCAATAATTAAAGCCAGCGGACCATCAATTGTGTCGTGTGTTCGGTGAACGGACTTAGAATCAACTGAAAGTTGAACCAGATTTTTGTCATCAAATCATCTTCAGGGATGAGACTCATTTCTGTCTTAACGGGTATGTAAACAAACAGAATTGACGTTTTTGCAGAGTGCACAATCTTCATGAGACTCCATTACATCCTGAAAAAATCACTGTTTTGTGCGGTTAACATGCCGAAGGCGTCATCCGCTCATTTGTCTTTCGATTCCAAACCGGTGCCAACATTATAGTGAATGGCGAACACTACAGGAATATTATTCTTAGGACCATAATTACAACTTGCCGATAGCAAAAGGTCCCACGTATAAAAAGTTTTTCACTATTACAATATTAATTTCAACTAAAGTGAGCCATATGTTAAAGGCAAGTTCATCCTACCGGGTTGGCAAGAGTTAAGTTAAAATAAAAAACAACTTGTTATACGTCCAACAAAATCCTACCTTTAACTAACGGCAAGTTGTAAAAATGGCCCTTAATGTTTTGTGTTCCGTATGCCATTGCAAACCATTTGGTGGTGAAATTGTTCCAACAATACGGCGCAACATGCCGTACAGGGCGTGAAACTATGAACCCGCCACGATTGGTCATTTAGAAGCCATCATTCGACGCACTATTGGCAAAGTACTACCGGGTATGCTTGACAAAGTGGTGCAAAATTGGACCGACAGCCAAAACACTGGTAATTTCATTAAATTTATTTTTGTTTCTTAAGTTGTATGCCTATAAAATAACCCCTTATAATAAACACCGTCTTGATTGTTGTTGTTGCTTTTTATACGGGTTGCCGTGCCATAACTTTCCCCTACCTCAAGGAACATAATCAATTGTGCGTCGGTAATTCTGCCAACGTTTTGTTTTTGTGCCCACATAACAATGTACCTATAGTCTGGACATTGTGTAAAATAAATAAAAATTAGGGAAGTAACGATACGCCTTTTTGTCGATGCGAAACCGATACCGATACTAAAAAAGAAATATCGCCGATAACGATACCGTTACGAATAATAAATTTAAATTCAAGCTTAAATTAACAAAACTCAAGTAGAGTAATTTCTTTATTATACAAAATTACAGTGTTAGAGATTATTGATATTTAAAATTGATTTTAATAAGATTTTAAAAACAACGAAAATATTTTAAATTCATGGTAAAATTAATTTATTTTTCAAACAAAAACACAGTGTAAGAAATTATAAGTATTCAAAATTAACATTTATAAGATTTTTGTTTCTCAACTTTTGCGGAGATAATTTTGCAGCTCCGTTTGAAGCAGACCTGCAGTAAAAAATTGTCTCTCATATGCAGTGTTGCCAATTTAGCATTTTTAATGCTATTTCTAGCATTTTTTTTAAGTAATTTGACATGAAAAAAACTGATTTAGCATGTAGCATATTTTCTAGCATTAATTTTAAATGTCTGGCATTTCTTAGTTCTTGTGGTTATTTTAATATTTTTCATTAATGTTTAATAAATGTAAATGTTCATTAATGAAATAAAAATCAAAGAAGAAAACCATTTTCAAAAATTAGTAAATCTATTCACAAAAGTAAAAGAATTGGTGAAAGAAACAGATGACTTAGAAAAAAACCTTTTGCAATTACTGCAAATGCGATATTGTTTCTAAATTTATTAGCCTGTAGCAACATGCAGAAACAAGAGAGCACCAAAATGCTACGAGCATAACTAAAAACCATCCCATCGCTATTAAAAGAATTTGTTTCAAATTTCAGCAGAGGCGGTATTAAGTTTATGTGCTGTGCATAGTTCGGTTGCACCTGTCGATCATCTAACAAACCTTTGTAAAAGGCAATTTGACACCTCGTCGCGAAATCTAAAGGACAAAATGCAGCATATTATAAAAAATGTGCTTGGACCTTCCTTTAATGAAGATATCTCAAAATTTTTTATATAATTTTTTTTTAGCATTTATTTAAGCATTTTTTCAACAAAATCTAGCCTTTTTTCGGCAACAAGTTTTGGCAGCACTGCTCAGATGTGAATAAACCCATTTGACCACTTAAGTTTTTTTCTGCGCCTTGGTTTTAAATTTTGAGGGTAATATTTAATAGCGCCAGTAAACACAGGGATCTGCGTCTCTAGAACAATTAGGAGATCTAAAGTATATCTAGAGTTCTTATTCAGCTGAGCCACAGCGTAGGATGTACACAGGTTCATTCTTCTATAAATGTTCTTTTAATATTATCACAAACGCTCCGAAGGTCAGTTCTTGTAGACTTATCAGAACTTTTACTAGGTGTAGATATGACTTTCGGAATGTAGAGTCATGTGAGTAGCTCAATAAGACGTTTCTTCGATCTATTGTCTTTTCTAGCTTTGCATCGAATGTAGAGAATTTTAGATAAACAATAAATTTCATTATTCTCTTAACAATTAAATTAAATAGGGTTAGAACATTTAGCAGTGGTTTTGCTTATGGATTTTGTGGTCTCTTTGAAGTAACCCAAAATTTGTAGCGAAATGATTTTTATTTTCACAAAAATCAATAAAAATTAGCAGAAAATTCTTAAAACGTACAATTACATACAAGAGTAATCAATGGAAGAATGTTTTTAAAGTATGGTGCAGAGCAAAATAGCTGATGCTGCAGCTCCACACCAAGCGTTGAATGCTTTTATGCATCAGTCCAAAAAGTCATTGTGTAAAATTGTATGAAAGGTTACACAGCAAACGCGAAAAATGCATATACGTATTGAAAGCATCAAGTAGGATTACTTTCTAAAGGGTCCGCCAAATAACTTTTTTTTTTTGAAAATGCTATAAAAAAAACTACTGAATATTCTCTGAAATTTCTTTTTTTATTTGAAAGTACAATCCTTCCGGTTAATAATGGAAAATAATTCCATTCAAATGGCGTCATACCAAGGTCTTTATGCAAAATTCGTATCAATGATGTCTCCGAAATGTTCAATTGTTGAGAACGACGGTGAATTGACTTTCTGCCACAGCAGCAATATTCTCGGGTGTACGCACTGTTTTTGGCTTTTCACGCTTTGGTTTATCGATGAGGATGCCAGTTTCTTTCACTTTTTTCACAAGTAATGTCAAAGTAATGTCGCAATATTTCCCAGCGTTGTTCAAGCGTATACACAACCATATTCGTTCAGCGGAAGGATACAACTAATTATCTGTCAAATCAGACATGAGCTAAGTGTTACCATTCACGAAATAAGCACTAGTTAAAAAAAAAAAACGTTAGATGGCGGACCTTTACTTTAGCATGTGTCTCGAACAAAGGAAAAACGCGTGGTGTGAAGCGACCTCCTGCTTAAGAATTAAAAGAAACTATTTATTATTCTGTTTTATTTTTTGCTCTTAGTTGTTACGCAAAAAAAAGGCATTGCAAGTTAAATTGTATGTTCAAAAAAACTATAAAAAATAAGTATCGGCGTATCGACAGTAAAATATAGCCGATACCAATATATTGGCAAACGTGAAGTATCGCCGATATATCGGTATCGGTATTCGTTACTCCCTAATAAAAATAGCAATCGTTAATTACACTGTGCAAGAAATTGACACCTTTTTTTCGTGACAAGCTGGGCACCTAGCGTTTTAAGATAACTCAGGTACGCTGAATCCAGTGGTGCCCGCCGTTTTCGAGATATACCGTTATTTCGAAAATGGAGGAGGTTGCAAAACAAATGCTTGCGTAACTTAAAAACCCTTTAGCTAATTAAAAAAACCGAAATTCCGCAATAAAATTTCCTTTAAGAAAAGTAAAACTTCTTTCTTTCTTATATCCGCAGTCGTTTTAGAAACATAATTTTTTTTTTGGAAAAAAAAATAATTTTTTTAACAAAATTTCGAAATTTTTGTTTTTTCAAAATTCATAAAAAATTAACAAATGCAGCTAGGCTTCTAATTTTTTGCAGACGTATATAAAACGAATACCAAACGAAAAAAGCCATAAATGATTAAAATCTGTTTGCAACTTTTGATTTTATTCACAAAAGTCGACAAATTTTAATTAATTTAAGAATTTCATAAAACGCAATATTTGTATGGGAGCCCCCCTAAGGGATGGCGATAAAGGGAAAGTATAATTTGAGAAAATGTTAAGAACAAAAAACTAATGGAGGTCAGTCATACATTTTATCCCCCTAGGGGCAACTCCTGGGCATTTATGGGACTTTTTCTTCAATATATTTCTAGTCTGCATTGAACATTTTGTATGAAGCCCCCTTAAGGAATGGAGATAGCGGGTGGGTATGTTAGAAATAAATGATTGAGAAAAGTTTTACTTTTCTTAAAGGAAATTTTATTGCGGAATTTCGGTTTTTTAAGTTTTTAGCTAAAGGGTTTTTGAGTTACGCAAGCATATGTTTTGCAACCTCCTCCATTTTCGAAATAACGGTATATCTCGAAAACCAGAGCCAATCTTAAAAAACCGTGGGCACCACTGGATTCAGCGTACCCGAATTATGTTAAAACGCAATGTGCCCGGCTTGTCTGTTTTTTCAACTAGCATAGTGTTATGCAAGAAGCTAATTTCGATTTCAATATTTATTTACACAAGTTGGAATATATGCAGATTTTACTTCTTAGTTAACCTTTGTACTTTTGTATTTTAATACTTTTATCAATAAATAATAAAGCCTCGAAAAAAATTGTGCAATTCGTTTTTGTTTTTCGTAAATTAACACTAATTTGAAGTCATTAACCCTAAAATAAATTTGTGGTATGTAAAATATTTTTTTCAAAACACATAATGATTTTTTGTTTTTTCTTTATTTGATTTAATTTTTGTAAAACAAGTGCTTATGTGGTCAACAACATTTTACTTTATTATTGTTTTTATGAATTTTTTTTATAAATTATGAAAAAAATAACACAATAACAAACATGTTGGTTTTAAATTATGTTTGCCGAAATATACAAAAATTTTGTAATACTAAAAAAATCATAGACAATTATAGAGGTTTTCATAAACTTAATTAAATATTTCTTTTAAAAACAACATGTTTAACAGCTTAATTTAATTTGTAACAACTCAATCCTTAAATATCGAATTGAATTTCTTTTCAACAGCCAGGCGTACTGAATGTGTCTAGCAAAAAAAAAAAAAAAAGCAGAAATTTGTTTATACATATTTCCTTATCACTGATTTGCTATTTTTGTTAACTAAACATACTTTTAAATATCCTACCATAATATTAGAGATATGTATATAAGACTATTTGAGAAATTCAAAAAAGTCTTTTCTACTCTTGAGAAATAAACAGCGACAAAATATTCCGTGACCACTTTGTGTAATGTTTTCCAATTCGGCATTATACCACCCATATTATCTACCTGCCTACTTACATATGTGTGTAATTCTTTTCCTGTACCATTTCCTGAATATTTATGGAAAACTTTTCATTTACTTTATTTTATCATAAAAACATTAAAGTAATTTGTCAAAATATTTGTTTACAAACAAAAAAATAATTATCAAAAACACTTAATAACAATTTCCTGCGTGACAGCCTCCATTAAAATGCGGAAAAGTTTTGCTAAATCAATTGTTGTAAATAGTAAGACTTGTTTGGTTTTCAAAGTTGTTGGTAGCTAAAATGCTTCATACTTTTCTTTATTATTAGTGATTCTTATTTTTTTTTAAACTGCTCTATTTTTTTTTTATAATAATATGTACAAAAGTAAAAACATTCAATAATTTGTAGGAAACTGTTTAAAAATAAGAAACAGTGAAATAATTAATTGGAAGAAAACTGAAATAATGCTTATAAATTATTTAAAAGTTATAAATTATTTTAAAGTTTAGGGTATGGACCTTAGCATTAAGATGAGGAAATGTAAAACATTTTTGCCAACTAAATATTTGAAGATAAGAATGTTTGTAGCCCCCGACCACACGAGCAATAAGTTCGACAATTATTGCCGTAGCAACTGTCATATGCTATTGCTAAAGCCTCTAGTACACGGAATGTAAAAAGCCACATGCGCATGTGGTTCTGGCGTAATTTTGACGTCAATGCAAAGACACAATAAGCATTGCGTGTTGGGTGATGACGTCAAAATTACGTCAGAACCACATGCGCATGTGGCTTTTTACATTCCGTGTACTAGAGGCTTAAAACACAATATATTAACATGTGCCCTGCACAAATACTTAAGTGTTGGAATACATGTTCAGCTACAAATATTATAAAACATTGCTGAGCACTTATGTTTTAACACAAGCAGAAAAACTCAACTGCCGATTACTTCAGTGTAGCCTTTTTAAATAGCACAAAAACAAAAAATAAAAACAACATAGAAATTGTGGAAAAAAACTTAATTGCGTATTTTCAAAACAATACAAATAAATAAAACTGAATTATTACCTGTTTTTAAAGAACGTTAATATCTAATAATTTTTTAATTTTCGCGCTCATCTTTTTCTTCGCAATGAAAATAACACACAATTTCTCTTCAATATATGTTCTAAGATATGTACGTGTTCGACACCTTAAGATGTACATACATAAGTAAAAACTTTGGCAATTTGAAGCAGTTATTATGCCAGTTTATTGCTTGTGTTTAGATAGAGCAAAATGCTTGTGTGGGCAGGGAGTAAATGAAAGTAAATAAATCTATTAGTCATCGTCCAGACTTGCAATTTTTTCAAATTCTGGTTTTAAAATTCTGCTATCCATCGTTATGTGTGCACAAAACAAAACATTGGCAGTATTGCAGACGCACAATTGTTCATGTTCTTTGAAGTGGGGAAAACCTATGTCACAACCATATGGGTTGTCGTGCCATACGTTTTCAACTTTAATAATCAAGATGACGCGTAGTTATATGGCAAAACTGCAGTGCTATTATACATTCTTGTGTGAACAAATGTTTGAACAACGCTGTTTCAACAAGAACAAAATATTGTTAACAGCAGTCTTCACTATCCAAATTCATTTGTGCACAAGAAAATGGTTGTTGTTTGAACATAGCGATGACTAGTCTAGACGGTGTGTTAAGGACAACGGTAAAACAGTGTTGGAAACTATTTGAGGAAAAATTTGAGGCAAACTGTAACGTTAAGTCAAATGTCAGTTGTTCGTAATTTAAAATAAATAAGTTTGAAGTTTTTTTTCGAGAATACATTTAATTGATTAATTTCTGTTTATCTTTTGAGGTCACAAACGAAATAGGTTAAATGTTTATGTATAAATGTTTATGTGTATTTAATAATTATTCAATTTATCATATTTTCCCGAGAGTTTGAAACCAATCTCTACAAGTGGTTTTACAGATAGCATAGGGCTGCCAGAAGTCAAAGCTCGTCAACCAGGACACATATAATTATACAGTACTTCACTGATAAGTAGGGATGCAACATCGTTCCAAAAAACATCGATATTTAAAAACATCGATGTTTCCACGATAAGTATCGATGTTAAAAAACATCGGTACAAACACGATACATCGATGTTTTAATTTTTTTTCTTATTATTATTGAAAGATTTAATATGTACCCAACAAAGAAGTCAGTTAAGTGAACTTTTGAGGAAGTTTCTTGACAAAATGACATGAAATGCAAAGTATTTTAAAATAAATATTATATAATTTCAGTAAAAAAAAACATTTTTATTAAAAACTTCATGGAACTTAGCGGGTGTACTTTTTTAACAATAGCAAAAAACTAAAAATGCAATTCTTAATATTTTTCCATGCCCTACACGATTTTACCTTTGGAGAACTGATATTTGCAAAAAATTAAAAAACTTATAACCCTATTACCCAGTCTCCAAAATTGTTTTAACATTTCTTTAGTTTACAATATGGAAACCACATATGTATATTTAGTTATGCAATGCATATTATGCAGGTATGTACATACATATGTACGTACTTTGTACACGCCGAGAAAAAACATGTTTAAATATGGTCACCTCCAAAAGAACTATTTTTAAAGAAAATTTTGAACATATTAAGTTTAATTTTACCATATTATTGTTACCTACAACCATATTATTGTTAAATTAGTCTTCCATCAAGAAGCCACAACTCTATTATGGTTGTGTATTGGTTGTCGATGACAATAATTTGGTTAAATAAACCATAATATGTTTACAATTTTATTTAAAAATAGTTTTGTTAAAGGTGACCATATTTAAACATGTTTTTTCTCTAGGTGTACGGTTATACTTTGAAATACACTTTTTCATATTTTTAAATGAAGGGTTTAATTGAAAAAATAAATATTTAAAATGATAAAAATATTATGAAAAAAATTTAAATAAATGAAAATATTAAATAGACGATGTCGATGTTTTTAAGTTTTGACGGCGATGTATCGCCGATGTATCGTCCATCAAAACATCGATGTTAACATCGGTGCTTATGACCAATAGATCGATGTTTTCTAAACATCGATGTATTGTTTGCATCCCTACTGATAAGTGCATCACGCTTAAGTAAGTTTCACGCTTAAATGATTCTAGAATGAAACATTTACTTTGTTCCATTTAATTTGTATACAATTGTTTCTCTTAACTGCATCCCGCTGAATTGGGTTACACTTATAAATGGGTTATATATTTCGTAAAAAAACAATATTTCAGGGTTAATTGCATGAACGAATTTCTTAATTTTTTGTTTACAGAAAAAAAGTGTTTTATCAATTAAAAAAATGGTTTAAAAAGTATTTAAATTTAATTAATGTGAAAATTGAATCAATTATTTTTTTAGTTGACAGAAAATTAAAAATTTAATATTGATTTAATTAACATTTTAGTTGTTTTGAAATAAATTTTCAATTAAAATTTTAATAATTTAACAAAAAATATTAAAAATATTACAATTTTTAGTAATCATTTTTTTAATTGGTGCAAAATCAACAACTTGTTTGCTTGATATTATGAATTTGGTATTAATTTGATGATTAGAGAAAATTTTTAATTTTTTCTGTGTATATTATAAAAATCCAACAATTAAACAACAGGTTCAAACACTTAGCATAAAAAAACAATAAAATAAATAAGAGATTAATTTAAACTTTGACTTAATTTTATTGAAACCGATTAGTTGAACCACGTTTACCTGAATTTTTTTCTAATTTGATCTGTATCAAAAACCAGGACAAATTGAGAGGGGACCAAGACAATTTGTTTAAAACCAGTACAAATCCTGGAAAACCAGGACGTATGGCAGGCCTAAGATAGCATGACATAAACTTCCACAGACTTTTTGTGCCAGCGATGCAAACAGTGACAAACTTAGGCACATAATTATGTCAGTATTAATGGAAGTTAATCTTATTATAGTGTTTTACAAAAGTAATTTTGCAATAATGGTTTTAAAGTTTTCAATATTTAAACCTGAGTTCGACAATAAACATTATATACAGTACTTAAGTGATATGTACGGTGGAAATATGAAAAACACAAAGCCAATAGTGGTTTTTTGTGTAGTGAGCCTCTTAAAAAACAAGTTTCTCTGTTTGTCAGCACAAAGATGAGAACATTTGATCTTTTAAAAAACCTCAAACTTCATTGTGTTTTGTCCAGCACTTTAATGTCCGTTCGTTTTAGTTGTGCTCAAGGCCTTTTGGCTGGTAGACAAAAAATATTTTTTACAAAAAAATATTCATGTTCTTTTTTTAAAAAAGCAAACCAATTTTTTTTTACAAAAACAAAACATGCACACAACACACACACGTGCAAATTGCCCAGCCACAACAACAATACTAGTGAGAACCGTTGCTTAAAAAACACTATAGAACATTAAAATATAATGTATATCTACAGAACCGCTACAATTGTACGGTTTTATAACGACAGGCAGAACACTACATAATGATTTTAAAATTTCGTGAAAATATGAAGTTATAAACGGTATTAATGGTATGAGTAAACATACAAAACAGTTAAGAAAAAAATAGATATCGTTTCTGGGTGCGTGTACCGTTCCGTACGCTTAATAATGTTCGGTTTGTTTTCGAACACTGATTTAAGCACTTATGAATTTTATATATTTTTTTTTGCTATTTTTATGCGCTTCATATTCTTCTTGCCACTAATATTGTAATCAAAGTTCAATAGCATTAAGTTGCATTTAAAACACTTGTATACTTTATTGTACTTTATATCTGGCATGCACTCGTTGGCAACTTATACCGAACATTTGCAGCGAGACATTAAAATCAACAACAAAACTTATTAATTTGCATTTTATAGGGACTATACGAGAATATCCAACGAAATAAACTATAACAACAACCGATTGTTACAGTGAATTGAATTAGGGATAAATAATAAAAATAAATGCTCTTGTTACATAAGAACCAAGCAGACATTTAAAGGGAACCTGTTTTATTGTCGTTAAAACTTCATAAATAAGTTAAATTTATTTTTGGTATGATTTTATTATTTTCAAACACTGATTTTTTTTAACCACTTTTGACGTTTTTCAAATTTTCTATTTGTTTATGCATTCAATTTCAACAAATTTCAGATTCAAGTGTACTGCAAATGCTCAACAATTTGTAAACAAAAATTGTTTTACAGGATTAATAACTTCAATTACAATTTTAAGTTATTCAAAATTTTTTTAGCTTTAAAGTTAATTAAGTTGTTAGATTAAAAATAAATTTTCACAAAAAAAAAAAAAATAAGTTTTTGGCTATAAACTTATTTTTTATGTTATTTCATAAACGTATAAATGTTCCGAAAAAGTTATTAACTTTAACTTTTTCCAAGCCATTATTAAAAAAAGCTAACAAAATTGCTTTTAGCAAAATCGTAAAAATTCATATTTCAGTACATATTTAATAGACTGTTATGTACAAATATCTGCGTTATAAAAAAAAGAATGAAATTAAAATAAGGCAGTGTTTATGGGCAAAAAAAGCAAACGAAACGCAATAAATTAAATTATAACTCAAAATTTAAGAAAAATTGTTCACAGGAGTACTCATTCTTCAACCTTCCCTGAATAAGAAATAAAATCGCTGAATATTAAATATCTGGCAAGTCTATAGAAAGGTGTATTTTTTAAGCAAAACAATGTTGCCAAAGAAGAATGTAATTAAATAAAACTAGGTATTAAATATCATAAAGCCGATGGCCCTGGCAACCAGTGCTATTATTATATATTAATTTTATATTTATATAACAATTAATATCAAACAAATAAATATCATAAAAAAGCATTAAAACTTTATTTAGTCAACAAATAAATAATCGGTGATTTTTTAAGAGCCATAGGAAAGTTTTAAAAAAACACATAAAATTCAAAAAAATGAAATCTTTATTTGAATCGATAGAACGGTCCATATAATTTAATGCTTGAAGATTATTTCATGCAAATGTTGACCGTGACTGCGCCTCAAATGGTCCATCCGCTTAGTCCAATTTTGGCATACTCTTTCCAACATTTCGGCCGGTATCTCATGA
Source organism: Pollenia amentaria (assembly GCA_943735925.1). NCBI lineage: Eukaryota > Metazoa > Arthropoda > Insecta > Diptera > Polleniidae > Pollenia > Pollenia amentaria. The sequence continues at coordinate 199,038,211 of OX031009.1, read as the reverse complement.
ATACATGCTTCAATGTTGTCTTCCAATGCGTCAATTGAAGCGGGCATGTGTGTATAGACATGAGCTTTAACATATCCCCACAAAAAATAGTCTAAAGGCGTTAAATCGCACGATCTAGGCGGCTAATTGACCGGTCCCGAACGTGAAATAAAATGTTCACCGAACTCGCCTCTCAAAAAGTACATTGTTAAGCGTGCTGTGTGGCATGTGGCACCGTCTTGTTGAAACCACATGTCATGCAAGTCAAGCTCTTGCATTTTGGGCAAAAAAAAGTTGGATATCATCTCACGGTAGCGCTCACCATTCACAGTTACGTTACATCTTTATAGACATACGGTCCAATGATGCCACCTACCCATAAACCGCACCAAACTGTGACTTTTTCTGGATGCATTGGTAGCTCTTGCAATGCTTCTGGCTGATCTTCACTCCAAAATCGACAATTCTGCTTATTAACGTACCCATTGAGCCAAAAATTACCTTCGTCGCTGAACACAATTTTTCGATAAAAAAGTGGAAGAAGCGCGCGATGAACTTTCTTAACAGAGCACGCATTTTGATAATAAAATTCAATCATTTACAAGCGTTGTTCGTTTGTAAGACGATTCATGGTTAAATTATAGACCAAACTGAAGATGTTTGACAGTGAAACAAAACACGAAACGTGCGTCAGCTGTTTAAACCAGTGTTGCCAAAAAGATAATAGCTAAAAAATCACACGTTATCATACAACAAATAATAAAATAAATCGCTCTGAAAGATTTGTTTTTCGATTCGGAAATGATGCCATAATAAATAGTGTTACCATATTACTAAAACAGCAAAAAAAGGAATTTTTCTTTGTAAACTATTTAAAGTATTTCTTAAGCTCTTAATTAATATTTTGAAAATCTAAATAAAACAGCGAAAACTGAATTTTTTACTACTGTTAAATTTCCCTGACAGTTTTTAAACCACTTCTTACAGCCGTTTTCTTTCGCGTAGCTTTTACGTTGATATGCCATTCAAAACTATAGCTAACATTTTATATTTTTCTTAAAAGTAAATTTTAAATTTTACAACCTTTGTATTTTCAATAAACAACCCAAAATATGAGAAAACACCTTTCTTTAACCTTAAAATGTAAGCATTTTAATCTAATTAAAAATACAACGACCAAAATACAACATAATTGTATTAAGATTTATATAAAAGCTGCCGAAAATTTATACAGACATAATATTTAAAGGGGAAAATGCAGCTGGTTGCAAAAACTACTTTGCAAAATTATTGCACCTGCCTTTTTAAGTAACAAAATATTAAAACAAATTTTTTTTGTTTTGTTTTTTTTTTTAAATCCCTGCTAAAGTTTGGTCATGTTAAAATATTCCAGTCCAGCTGTATTCATACACAGATAACTCAAGTACAACAAAGTATTTAATTTGGTTTGGCCAGTTTAGAATGTTCATGATCTGACCAGCTGCAATGTTTTTGTTGGGTTTTCAAAAAGTGATTAACTTTAAGCTAAAAACTATAATTTTGCTAAGACTTAAGGTTGTTTTTTTTTATAGTTTAATGTGAAGTTTTTTCTAAAAAATTTGGTCGAAAGCCAAGTTTGAGAGTTGCAAAATAATATTTTAAACTAAAATGAATTATATTTTCTGAGTGGTGAAAGCTGTTATATTGTTTTAGAGATGAATTTTTAGAAATAAATTACGTTTGAAATAAAAGGTTGTCTGCCATGTCGCAGAACGCAATTCCGATCGAAACTGGTTTCAATGCTGAAAGTCGAGTCTTTAGAAAACGAAAAAATTTCTTTGAAATTAAACCACTTAAAATTTTCAAAGTGGAATTGCTATTTTAAATTATTAAATAATAATAAATAAGCCCGTTAATAAAACTAAGTCAAAATAAAAAAAAAAAAAAATATTATGTCTGATTATTACATTTTGATTAGTTAAACATTTAGGCCACAATCATGTAAAACGCAACGAAACGCCATAGAATTATATTAAAAGCAAAAACAAAGTCGTAAATATTTTGTAATTTTGTTGTTGCTTTCTACAGAAATTCACATTGCATTTTAAAATTTCAAACGCTGAATAGTTTGGGGCGCTGAAAATTTTAAAACGGTAAATGAATTCCTGTAGCTTTCAATGTAAATCTTTGGCGTTGCTTTTTACATGATTAGGGGCTTAGTTAATATTTATGCATACACATTTTAATTTCTTAAACTTGTTGAGAAAAACAAAAAAAGCTCAAAAGTTGTTCATTCGAAGTTATCTGAAGGTTAACTCTGGCAGCGTGATCTATTTTACTATTTGAAAAAATTTTATTTCAGATTCTTTCAGTCGATACTGAACGAATCGAAATTATTTTTTTTAGTGCTGTAACACATTTATTTGAGTTTTATTACGTACGTGTGCACAGCCATTGAAGAGAATTTAACAACATTGAAAACAACATATCGTTACCTAAAACGCAAAAGACCCTTACTAACCAAAAATTTAAAATCAACATTTTCATTTATTCTGTTGTATTGCATCATCAACAAATGTCCACAACAAATTTTGTGTGCTGTTTACACAACACAAGTGATTGAATGTGGAGTAAAATTTATATGGAAAACAGTCAAAAAACAGTGCTTTTCATATAAATTTTACTACACGTTCAATCACTTGTGTTGTGAAAACAGTACAATGGAATCTTTCGACCAATATTAGCGATTTTATTAACAAAAAACAAAAAGCCCTTTCTACAAAATATTATACGATAAACACTTAAAGACATAATTAACAGTTTGCATTATATGTTCCATTGTTATTTGTCAAAACCACTGGTAGGCTTGACAAGAAAAATAGAAGAAAAATTCATTATAAATAGTTCAAGGCAATTTATCTTTTTAAATAGTTTTGTTAGATGGGGCCTTTTGCGTTTTAGGTAACGATATGTAAAATTCATACAATGCATTCAATCGCAAAATGAAATAGTATGAGTTGCCGATCGCAGATCTGTACTAATCCCTGCAGTCAAAATCGTTACCAGTAAGGAATTTGGACTAGTCCATTACTAGTTGTTAGGCATCGAAAATTTATGAATTATACGTAATGCCGTTTGTTCTAGAACCAACAACAACACTATAAAAGTTGTTATAAAACCATTTACTATGTGTTTGTTGTAGGAACAATTACAACTCTACAAAAGTTGATAAAAATAAAAAATAAAACAATTTACTTGTCTGTTGTAGAAACAAAAACAACACTACAAGAAGGAAAACGTAAATTTTTGTTTGGTTTTAGCGTTGACAAACTATTTTCACGTTTAAAACAAATAAAGAGAATGAAAATTCCCGTATTCTTTTTGTTAATTTTTTTAGTTAAATATAGGGACATTCTGCTAGATTCTTATTACTCTGTAAACAAAGTTGAATTCAACAAAATTTAAAAATGGTGTAACAAGAAAATAAATAATACAATATTCATTTTTTCTCTCTCTGTGGTTCCAGGGGTAAGTGCTTAGAATTATTCTTAAATAAATGCATACTCTATAAAACAATTATTAAGTATGAAAAAAATATTGAGGGGAATTGTCAAATTTGCACTTGCTTCTATAAGTAAATAAAGCAACTAGTTTCAAGCTATTATAAAAATGCAAAAAAAAAATGATATAGTTGGGCTCCTATGACAACCCAACTTTAAATACGATAGTTACATATATGAAAAAAAAATCAAAAGTGCAACTAGTTTAAAGCAAATACCAACCAGTATATTTCTAGCTAAACTATAGTTATTTTGTCTGCAGGGATATTATAAAGCTGAAAAGTTTGTATGTTTATATGTTTGTAAGAGGTAATCTTCGGAACTGCCGTGCTTATTTTAAAAATGTTTTCAACAAAATGAAGAATGGCACCTCCACACGGACATAGGCTATATAAGTTTCCACTCAAAGCCTCCAATACTCAGAAAATATTAATTATCATTTTAGAAGAGATCTATTAATGCAATAGTTTCCGTACTCAAAAGAAAAACAAACCCATTTTAATGTGAGTAGAAATGGCTTTAACGGCAAAATAGCTGAACCGATGTTGATGAAATTGGACAAATAGGCTGTTTATTTTTTTTACAAATAGGACCAAAAGAGGACATAGGGAGAATTACTATCTCTCCGAAAATCTTTAACTAAGTGGAAATTTAAATCATAGATAAGTCACCGCAAAAAAAAACACAGGGTTCATATTTTTTTCAAGGCTAGGAATATGAAAGGACAGATGGGCAATTTCTGCCTATCCGAAACTATCTAACCGATTTTGATGTAATTTAAAACATATGTAGATCGACCTACACACAATAAAACACGAAGGCAAACCTTGGACCAATATAAGACAGAAAAGCAGTTTCTGCCTCTCCGACTATATCCAACCGATTTTAAAGTTACTTTTATAGTTAGTCAAAAATTAATTCTGGGCGAGCAACGTCGCGAGCACGGCTAGTTTTCAATGAAACAAACCGAGCTAGCGATCTACCAAATAAGATTTGCCAAACCGATGGCGTTGAACACGCGTTCTAAAGGTTTGTTTCGTATAAACTGTGTGAAAATTAGAAGTTTTGATATGAAAAAAAAAATTTAACGCTCTTATTTAGCTAGCTCAGTAAATGGGGTCTATTTCCATTTTATATTTCTTTAAACGCTTAATTCTTTTGTAAAATTTTAAAATTAAAATTCAGCAAAGAAAATCATTACAATACCTTTAATATTGCAAGTTTTTAAAAATTGGCAACAAATTCCCTTTTAAATTATATATTTTTCAGACTTAAGCTGTTTTGTGTATTTTAAATCTCCACAATCGTATTATCATGTTTTTTTTTATAATATTTTACTCCCCTTTTTTACACAAATGTATTCAAAATGACCCTTAAAATAAAAATTTATATATTTAATTATTCAGCCAACGTCTTTCCAACTCCCCTTTAACAAAAGCCAATTACTAACGGTAGAATTCGTATAGCACTCCTTAATTTGGCAAAAAGAGGACAGGGAACTTGATCCCTTTTTATTTAAAAAAAAGCTATTAAATGAGCATAACTGTTGCTATGAACAAATAAAAGTTGTGGAAAGAAAAAAAGGAAAAAAAATCAAATTAAATATCTTTTAAATGTTTACAAGCATAATTTCCATACGTTGTTGGTCTTTTCTTTGTTCTTATTTGAAGGAAACGGAGTTTTACTCACTTAACTCATCTTTACAACATAAATATTTCATGCAATAAATGAATACCATGAAATGAAACCATAAAATATTTCAATTAATTGTAACATTATTTTAAATTACAATGTAAGTACTTGTTCGTACAACTCTGACTCTACAAATATACATACATACATACACATTATATTTACATACAATACAATCCATTAAATTGGGGTTTAAATAATACTTAAAAAAAGGACGAACGCTTTATACAGTTCACCCAAATAAAGCCACACCCTTTAACAATTTAACCTTTATGTCAACAGCAGAAAAGTTATACTTACGTCAACAGTATGCATACCCGGGTATGCAAGCGCATTTTATATGGGAATTCACATGTTTTGTTGTTTTTTTGTTTTATTTGTATTTTTTTTTTGTGTTTCTCCCACTTTGATTTGTTTTAGTGCAGGAATGCTAAAAATAGCGGTAGTTTTAGCAGACTTATAAAACCCTATATATTATGAAATAAACTTGCAATATTACTTTATTTTAATTTTTTCATATACATACCCGGGTATGGTAGGGATGAAAAAAAGCCGATGTACATGGTCTGGTTTGTCCAATTTTGTTCAAACCTTAGAATTAGTTAGAAAACACTTCTAGTGGGTATATCATGAAATTTAAAAGCGATATGAAAGCCACTTTCAGAGATACAGCGTTATTAATATTCAAAACATACCCGGGTATGCAGTTGTTGACGTAAGGGATAGGAATTAAAAAATGACCACATCCATGGTCTGCTTAGTCCAATTTTATTCAAACATCAGAATATGTTAGAAAACACTGCAAGTGAGGATATCATGAAATTTCAGAGCGATATAAAAGTCACTTTCAGACATACAGCGTTTTTAAAATTCAAAACATACCCAGGTATGTAGCTGTTGACATAAAGGTTAAAATACAGAAATGACAAGAACTAAAAGTGGGTGGTAATGGAGAGTTGAAGTTTTAAATGTGTGTGTGTTTTGAACCCAATAGACCTTTCCACAAGCAAAAGGTAAATCAGTTGAAGAATAAGATTATCATAAGAGATTTCCCATAACATGACAACAAAAATGATTCCAAATGACTTATTCTCGCTATAGTTTAGTAAGTGTTTTTGAGAATGATGTCCCGTTATTTAACGCGTGCCTAAATTTTGTATTATAAGTTAAAGTTTTTAGTCTGTGTGCAGTGTAACCAGATCTTAAAAATGTTTAGAGTTAAATCTGGCATTTAACATGGCCAAAAAATGCTAAAAATGATTTTTTTTTTGATGATGCTACAAATAATGCTACAATTTTTTAAGGCTTTTTGTTAAAAATATATCAGCAGTATGAGATTTTATTCGAAAATTAATACATTTTAGTGACTTGTTTTTAACGAAATTGAAATAAATGGTTATATTTAAATAAGTGGGTAGATGTTGGTATATCATCTGATACACATAAATATAAAGCACAGGTAGTTGAGATTTTTTATTTTAGGGGGTTTTTAAATTTAGGGGGCACGCAAACCCCTGATACATGCTAAATTTAAACGATTTTATTTCTATGCTATACAAAATTTAGATCAATTTATTTCTTATAGTTTAAAAAAAGTTGAAGTTTTAAAACTACAATTTTTTTTTTAGCAATTTAAAACAAATTTTTTTTTCAATTTTAAATTTTTATCTTAATACAAATCATTTAAACAATCAACAGAGAGAAGGCATTTCTAATATTTCCTTTCTTTACATAAGAATTATCCATTTTTATACCGTATTTCATGTTTGGTACAACTATTTTTAAGTAAAATCAATAAAACTAAGAAAGCTTAAAACATTGTATAAATATGCTAAATAAAATGCCTATTGATATATAAAAATTTTGTTTGTACATTTTTTACATGAAAGAGCATTTTGCGACTCTCTGTAAGAGTCATATAACAATTACTGAGCTACCAAAATAAGAGTTTTTCAAATATGAAAATTCTATTGCCAATACAATTTCAATAAAACAAACTGACCTTCGGATCTGTACAATAAGATTTTCCCACAGGATGGTGTTGATTTCGCGGACCTTAAGGTTTGTTTCATATAAATTGTATGAAAATGAGGAGTTTTGACATGAAAAAGACGATGATTTAGCTAGCTCAGTACTAGAGTATCCACTCAATAAATCGTTGTTCGATTAATCGAAGAAATTTTTCGCTATTATTTGATTGAATAAATAAAATAGCCAATTTCAAATAACGAATAACTAGAACAATTTATGTCAATTAATCGATTAAAATTAATTTGTTGGAAAATTCTACTTTTTTAATATAAAAATATTTTTTTTTTCGATTCCTAACTAATAAAATACATAACAACTAATTCTGAACATAATTTAGTCACTTTTTAGAAGTGGGTGTGTGTGAGATAAATTACTAAACTACTAATTCCATACAAATAAATTTTCGTACAAAAATAGCACTTTTTCATAGTGAGTTTGACGTTCATTGTAAAAAATTCATCAGCATTTATAAATATGTTAACCATGCACTGTCATATTATGGGTTACCTGTTTTTACCCGACCTTCAATTTCTTTAGTAATACGTTAAAGAAACAAATTAGCAAAACGTGTAGAGTAGAGGTTTTAATTTAAGAAAAATTAAGTTATCAGCCATGTTCGGTAAATCAAATACATATGAATGAAATTGAAATCGAACAAACTTTGAAAACGATCCAGTTTAAAAAGTTTCTTCATACTTTGAGTTCTTATCTTAACCAAAATTTCTCTTAAAATCAGGAAAATACGGAGATTTAAAAAAAAAATTAACTGAGAATCTCAATTTATTTCAATATTACTTGATTTTCAGGAATAAGAATAATAAATTTGTTTAAATAGGCTGGAACTCTCATAAAAATACCGCGACAAAAACATCTAAAATAAAAAAACATAATTAAAAAATCATTTATAAAAATATGAGATGAAAGCCTATACGATGAAATAAAATTAATGTACACATTTCATTTGGGAAGTTTCTCGACGCGGAAGTTACAGAACATGGGCACAGATATACGGTTGAGCATTTCACGAGTTGTAAAATAATCCGTACATGAGACTCATACGATTCTTGGCATGCTTTTTTAAAGACTCGTTAGATAATCTCTACCATGATACAACTACACAAGGTAGAATCGTTGCTACAACAAGACAAAAACAACAGGCGATTTGTTTTTGTATTTTCTACCGAGACGTCAAAAAAGAGCAACACTGTGCCTTCAGCAACACTAAATATAAACACAAATTGAAAAAAAAACAACACGTGAAGGAAAAAAATGGCGCGCACTAACTATATGTAAACAAACATGAAAAAATGTAAACAAACATAAACATTTTTTGGCATTTGGGGTTTAACTGGGGTAAACAGCTGACAAACATCTGGGCCAACGAGTCAACCTTGTGTAGTTGTACCATGATCTCTATATACATCATAAACGATTCTCATACAAATCAGCACGTGTAACAGTTTCTCCCGTCTACAATTAATAAATGAGCTCGTCGACGATCAAAAAACTCATCATGAGATTCCCAGTAGACTCCTAGACGATTGAATTTGCTAGATTCAAGGATTCTTCTGTAAGTTCGAAAAGTATTTTTCTCTAAGCTTATTCTATAATTAGGTTTCTTAGCTTACATTATTTTATAGATAAGTAATATTATCGCAAGGGTTCAATAGTAATCACAAAAATTTTCTAAGTATAAGGCTTATGTTACGAAACTTTTAGCAAAGTTCGTTCTAAATCGTTTTGGTTTGTTGGGAAACAACAAATTTTATACACACTCAGGCAAAGAACAATGAAAAAAACAATGGTATTTGTTTGTATGAAGGTACGAGGTTGTGTGTGAAAAATACTATAAAAGAAGTGAGAGTAAAATAAAGGTGCCGTTAAATGTATTTTAACACCTTTTAAACTACCCTGTCGCATTTAAAAGTTACCAGATTGGTCACTTAAAAATACTTCACAGATTTGCTGGGATTGATAACAAGCGAAACATTTCGGAAACATTTGCAAAATGGATAATACTTTTTGAATTTTTTTTTGATCATTTTGTGGCAAATAGCAAAGCCAAAACAAATATGTACGATTAAAGTGGCAAAGAGAACAAACAACAATAGTTGCTTCTCACTCATCTGCATGCTTTACCGTTGCATTCTTATAATTGAGGACAAAACAAATTCCGAAATGTATTTTGTGAATGATTCATTTAATTTTTTTTACCAACATTTTTGAATTCTGCGCTTTAAGTTTATGAATTGCTTTTTATTTTGCTTTTGTTGTTGTTGCTATTGTAGTCTAATTAAGCATTAATAGAATCAACAAACTTTACAAGTACAGTACTTTCGCTTATAGTCACATTCCTATGTATTTTATCAAAATACATTGGAATTTGTAGAGAAGTAGATTTTGAATTTTTTGTTAGTTAGGGCGTTTTGAGTTTTAGGCAGGAATATCAATCCGGAACCCTTATAATTTATAAAACATACCCAGCAAGGCGAATTCATACAAGGTGACCTTGGCTTACTGCCTAAGCAACAGCTGATAACTGACCATGTGTCAAAATGGTATACCGTGCTGGTCGTTCTGGGAAATCTTTTATATATTTGATCATTTTTACTTAGAATTATGAAACTTAAGACGTTTTTAAATTATTAAATTTAAAATGTTTGCTTGAATGTTTAATCATTGTTGTATTATTTTGACACAACGTTAAAATATTATACAGTGTTGTATCTGTTTTCAAAATAAGACTACCTTGTATGAACTCGCCTTGATACCCAGCTTAAAGTGGGTATAAAACTTGAGTGACAGTCAAAAACTTCATCTTGAAGAAAATTAGCGACCACACTATCAAATCAGTGAACATTTTGGCAAAACTTTCATTCATCCCAGCAGACAAGGTAACTAGAATTTAGCTAGAAATATACTGGTTGGTATTTACTTTAAACTAGTTGCACTTTTGACTTTTTTCCATATATTAAACTATCGTATCTAACGTTGGGTTTTCATAGGGGCCCAACTAGTTAATTTTTAGGCATTTTTATAATAGTTTAAAACTAGTTGTTTTTTTAAACACGAGAGGGACAATAAAGCAAAAGTAAATTTGACAATTTCCCTCAATATTTTTTTCATACATAATTACTGTTCAGGGTATGTATTTATTTTAGAATATATGTACTTACCCCTGTAACTAGAGGGAGAGAGTATTTTGTATTATTTAATTTCCTGTTACACCATGTTTTCATTTTGTTGAATGCCCCTTTAATAACAGAATTATAAGAAACTAGCAGAATGTCTCGATATGGTTTTCGTCATCATCCTACATTGAAGAATTTGATGTATTTAACTAAATAATTTTAACAAAAAGAATACGGGAATTATCCTCCGATGTAGTGTTGTTGTTGTGGTTCATACAATAGACAAGTAAATTGTTTTTTTTATCTACGTTTCAACAACAAATGGCGTCACCTATAAAGCTGCGCAGCCGAACAACTAGTAATAAATAGTCCAAAACCATACTTAGAGTTACGATCTTAGCTGCATGGATATTTGCATATAGTTTGTACCTCACTTAAGATGCCAATTGTTATTTTAATGGTTTTATAATGATTTGCCCTTTTTGTTAAAATTTTTAACTGGTTTTTTTATTTAAAATTATTGTATGTATGTATTAATAATGAAAAACTTATGTGTAAGATCTTAAGTCTATTTTTAACTTTACCCATCTATACTATATTTAACATGTCATAAAAATTCCCTTATAAAAATCTGGCATTCCTGCATTTCACATACATACATATGAACATACAAATGTATTTAACGCTGCCACCATGGCTGCTATGAATTTATGCATTTTGTTAACGGTCGTTCGTTGGGGCTATTGAGATTATAATAAATGTAGTATCTCTGTTTCTTGTTGCTGTGGAGTAATTTCGTTATAGCATTTTGTATCTATAACAATTATTGTTGCCTGCCACACTGACACTTGCTTTTAAATTTTATGCGTGAAGTATGAGTATATGTGTTTGGGGTTGGCTGTCAAGAACAACAAAATCAACCACACCTTGTGGTAGGTATTAAGCGATGATGGTGGCGGGTTGTAGTAAGCAACAAATTATTAAGATGATTGTTTTGATTTGTTTATATTACTTAATTTTTTTTTGAGAATTGTTAAGTTGGCGGTGTTAGGGAATGTCAACGTTGTAAAAGAAGCTTAATATACAGTGTAACCTTCCCTAAAGCACACCTTCCTTGTACGGTTATCCGCTTTGGGATAACCTTAGAGGATATCCCCTCTGCACGGTCACATTTGAATGGTCCCTTAAGTGTCCAGTCATGATAGATTCTACTGTACATATAAATATACATATATACATATATATTTTTATATAAATATGTATTGGCAAGTCTGAAATGATGAGAAATAAAAATTACAGTTAAACGAACTCCGTTTATTAAGGAGTAGGGGATGTAATTTTATGCCAATGCATGTTTTTTTCTCAAACGTTTAAATACTAATTTATTTAGTTATTTATATGAATCACACTTTTTGTTGGAAGATATCATCGGGCAGCAAAGTTGTAGGAAGAGGTGAAACATTTCACCAAATGTCCCATAGCTGCCACAGAGTCACCCCTAAAGGGATGAAATGCGAGTCCGACCTCCGCAATGAGGAGAAAAAAATATTTTTACTTCAGGTTGTAGCTGAAAATAGGAAAAATATTTCCTACCGATGATAAAAATAAAAACAAATTATTTTAATTCCTGTATTTTTACGCTTAATAAAAGTTATAGAAAATTAAAAGCCGAATCAAACTTTTCGATTTAATAAAAAAAACTGTATAAAAATGGACATTTTGTCCATTTGAAGGAATAGAGATAGCGCGTAGGTATGTTAGAAGGGAGATAGCGGGGTGGTATTTTAGGCGCTGCAGGAGCCAAATATAAGAATTTTATTAAACCCCTTAAGGGGTAACTAACTCTTGAGAAAATCTTAAGGGAAACAACTAGTAAAGGCCGATCATATATTTTAACCGCCGAGGGTTGACTCCTAGGCAGTTTTTCTTCAATATATTTCTAGTCTGCATTGAAAACTTTGTATGGGAGCCCGCTTAAGGAATGGAGATGGAGGTTTGGTATGCTAGAAACAAGTGTGGGGATGAAAAATAAAGAAGGGGTCAGTCATACGAGGGCGGATCAATAAGTCCCTGACTTTTTAAATGAAAAACAGTTTTTTTTACAAAAAAAAAAAATTATTTTTCTCGTTAAATCGGTCCAATATGATGGCATTATATTCGCCGTTTATTGTTTTACCCTTTTGAAGGTAATCGATGTGGATTATCACGCGTGCATCCTAAAAAACTGTTGCCATCACCTTATTGGCCGACAAACTTACCTTGGCCTTCTTTGGAGCCGGTTCACCCGGAGAAACCCATTGTTTAGACTGCTGCTTGGCCTCCGGAGTGTGGTAATGGATCCATGTTTCATCCACAGTTACAAAACGCCGCAAAAACTCAATCGAATTGCGGTTAAACAACTCCAAAGCTGTCACACGATTACGTTTATGGTGAATTGAGTGCAAACGCGGCGCGGCACCCATCTTGCAGACAGCTTTCTTAAACTAGCTGATCATTTAAACACTGTCATATGAAATGCCTATGGCATTAACAATCTCACGCACTTTTACTCTTCGATCGGCCAACACCAAATCGTGAATTTTTTCGACATTTTCGGGTGTAGTGACTTCAATTGGCCGTCCAGAACGTTCAGCGTCATTTGCACTTGTGCGACCACAACGAAAGTCAGTAAACAACTTTTTACCTTTAAAAACGATGGTGCAGAGTCCCCATAGTATTTATCAAGCTTTTCCTTGGTTTGATTGACGGTTTTTATTTCGCAAAAAATAATGTTTAATGTTTTATAATGTTTTTTCCATTTTTAAAAATTTTTGAACGCAAAGTAAATGACGGAACTTGCTCAAAACTTGACAGTAGTCTATTAACAGGTTGTACTTGGGAGTAGTGTTGCATTTCATATAACTACGAGGTAAGTTCCTATGGGGGCCATTTTTTCAATTTCATAATAGAATAGAGATAGCGGGTAAGAATTTAAGGGAACAATTTTTGGGACAAAAAGTTAATGTGGACCGATCTCACAATTCATCTCTCTAGAGCTGACCCAGCGACAGTTATGGGACATTTTGTGGGATTTTTTACCTCTCTCTTCTTCCTCTTCCATTTGCAACAATCTCACCTCCCCAATTTTTTGCCTCATAATTTTTTTTTTTTTTACTATGACATAGTAAGCGACTGCGCATATTAAAGAGACTACATAGTTAAATGCGCATATTAAAGAGACTAAATAGTTAAACTTCTAAAATAAAATTTTCCCAAATTTTGGCATATCGTGAATAAAAAGCGAACAGTTCTATGATTTTCATGGGTTTCATGTCTTTTACTAAAAACTTTCAGTTGAACCGTAAAACCTTTCTAAATCAAACTATGGGTTAGGTATTGCACTTTTTGAACTTTGTGATTCCTTTAAAAAAAAATCGGAATTGGTCCATCTTTTTTCAGAAATTTTAAGAACCATCAACATCTCATTACCGAAAAAATTAACATAAAAACCACAGAGTTTCTCCCCTCGAAATTTTGCTTTGCTCCACATTTTTTTAAATACAATTGAATAATGGGTAAACAAGTTAAGGTTACATTTTCCCAAAGGACTTTTTAAATAGTTTTTTTTTTGGATTTGTGAGTTTTTATTTTTTTGTATTTTCTTACATTTTTTGTAGTTGTATTAAAATATGATAAAATCTAGATAAAATTCTTAATTTTTTTTTTATTTCTTTTCTTACAGAAATTTTTGCAAACAATTCCAAGATTTTGTTTTGACAATACAATTACAAACTTTCTATATTCATATTCATGTTTACAAATAAATAAAAGAAAACAAGTGAAATAGTTCAAGGATACTCGTAATACACTTGAAATGTAACACAAGTCCAATTACTGTTGAATACATTTCTTAAAAATTACTGCAGCATAAAATTTTATAAGTTTTATACGTACATTAAAAAAAATACATTTTTCAAATAAAACAGATTCTTTTTTAAATTTATTAGGCCACGAAAAAAATTAAAATAACGCTAATTTAATGGATTTTTTTCGCTAGTAAACGGTATTATTTTGATAAGTGTGGCATCTTGGTTTTTTAAATTCACTTAGCTCATTAAAAGGAGAGAAATCGTAAAATGCCGACCATTACACAAGACGAGTGATGCCAACAAAAAAGAACTTTAAAATGTAAAAAGCACTAAAAAGCATTATTTCAAGCAAAAAAGAAAAAAGCTTTAAAAAGGACTAAGTCATTTTTTTTCAATTAATTCGATAAAAAAAAATGGCGACGGCGTTGTTGGAGGACCATTTTCGAACATAACTTTAATTTGGATCATCATAAGTTGAGTTTGAATTGGTTAAAATTCTAAATACATAATTAGACAAATCTAAAAAATGGATTTTGTCCTATTTAATCTTTAAAATCGTTGACTTCTATCACAAAAGATCTGTACGTTGTTAATTTTTCCATTACAATTCTTAATTTGCTCTAATAAAATGTGTAACGAAAAGAATTAAATCGTTTTTATTGCGATTAACAACCGATGTGATATTTACAAATCAAAGCAACTCAACTCTTTCACCAATAAACTCAAGAAATGCTACAACAAAAACTGCAAGTCTGGGCGTTGCTTTTGTAGTGAGCTTATTTAATAAACAGTTGCCATACTAAAAAAATATTTTTACACTTAACAAAATTGTTACTAATTAAAAAATTTGTAAAAAAATTAAAAATTTTAAAAACCACTAACGTTAAATTTAAAAAGCACCAATTAAGTGCTTTTTCTTAAGGCCCAACCATAATATGCATGAGGCCACTTAAGTCAACTTAAGCTACTGTGCGTATACATATAAAACATATGTGGCCAACCATAATGTACTCGTAATTAATGAAACTTTTCGTTATGTTTCGTCAAATGTCATTTGCTTAAGCAAAGTGCCAAACTGAACGTACATTTCGTGCGGAATCAGCTGTTTGTGTGTTGTTACAAAAAATAAAATAAATTGAAATGGATAAAGAAAAACAAGAATATAGAAAAAGAGGAATTTTACATATTTAAATTTTGTATCCATTCTTTATTAAAAAGTATGTACAACATTTACCAATTTTTTACTTTTTAAAACGTTGCTGGCAAATTAAATAAAACATAAAATAAACAAATACAGGGCTGTAATTTTTTGTACTTCCTTATTTGAAGTACCCGCAAGAAAACCAAATATTGCACAAATATGCAACATGGATCTTAAGTTTATGTAAGTTCATTATGTCCACCTTAAAGTCTCTTTTGATTTTCTCATGCATTTGAAAGATTTTTCATTAACTTTTGACAGTACTTTAAGCTATGGCATCACTGATATTACCCAATTTACAATGTAGACATTCTTGCCAGGCAGACGAAGTTGGTTGGTAACGGGGCGCCGCTGTATGCATGACACACTTTACTTTTTCCTCTTTCGATAACAAACTTCGTCTGTCTGGCAAGAAATGTCCACATTGTAAATTGCGTCTAAGTATTACTTACGATGTTGCCAGATGAAATGATTTCATATAATTTTTACACTTAAATTACATTAAACAATTTGCTAACATTAAAAATTAACTACTTTTGTAACACCCTGTTTTTTATATATTCATATTTTGTGATGGTTATGTAAAAATAATAAATAGAAAAAGTGGAAAAAAATTAAATTGAACGATAAGAAACTCAAATGAAATAATGTATTTCTTGAATAAATTTACACATTTCATTCTATCTTGTGTGTACATCAATTAGAGATGAGAAAAAGGGTTTTTGAAAAAATATGTATATATATGTATACAATGCCGTAAACGTTATATGTATTATTTAGTATAAACTCCATAAAAACATACACTTGTAATAAGAAAAAAAGAAACAAACAGACAAAGGAAATTTTGAGGTTGTTAACAAAGAAGGAGCAAAAAAAAAAATATGTTTTCAAACGGTTGATAGTTTTGCAAGATAATTGCAATATGCAAAACAATAGAAAAAAATAATAAATAGGCTAAGTTTTCAAGCTTTTTACTTACAAAAAAATATTTTTCAATTTTGAACAATAAATTTCTATAAAATTATGGCATTTATTAGGGTGTTCAGTCGATTAATACTTCTTCGATTAATCGAACAATTTTAGACGACTAATTGTCCGATCAATTAAGAGTGGGTTCTTAACATCGAGTTTAATCTTAGCAGCACACTATAATTAATTAATCTGAGAATAAATTTAATTGAGGACTAATTGGGTTTGCCGCTTTTAAGTTGCAGCTTAAACCTCGCAGCATTGCCATACTGAATAACAAAAAATGGCAACAAGATATTTTAAAATGGCAACTTTTTATCAACGCCACTTTGCATTTTATACAGAAGAAGAAGAAATTCCACCCATCTTAATTCTTTTAAAAAGAAATTTACTTCTTATAATTGTTTTATTTAGGTATTCTTATGTTTAGGAATCACTTCATATTTAACAGAATAATCCACATGTTGTTTAAGTTTAAGCCACCAACATTGGCCGCTTAAACTGGCAAATAAAAGTAATTAATTTTTAATTAATTCATTTATAAATGATGTGCTAATAATTCCAATCTTTATTTATGATCAAAAACATCTTAAAAACCAAAAACACAGATTAAAGATGACTAAATCTCTGATCTCCATGTTAAAAACCCACCCTAAAAGATGCAGATTTCGATGAAAAGGTTAATCGAAGAATTTATGCCGATTAAGCGAATAACAATATATATATGGTTTTTCTAAAAAATGTATAATTTTTTAAAGTTTTAAGTAAAATAAACAAGCCAAATGTATGTGTCCGTTGGAACTAAAAAAAACAGTCATGTTTAGTGAGTAATTCACATACATGGGCGTATTTTTACCGATTACTTAAATAAACAAATTAAAAAAAAAAATATTTTTAACCCTGGAGCCACACGTTCAAAAAATCAGTTTCAAGTTGTTCACAAAAACTGCTTGTCAAAACTTGTTTGAATTGTCAATTGGTCAATTTAATTTTAAAAATGCCCCCGACGAAGAAACAACTCAAAATAGTAGCATGACTCAAAGTATTTAGTAAAAAAGAACAAGAATTTTTTAGAACAAAATTTTTTTTTTAATAAAGTACGTGTATTTTTTAAGAAATATATTTTTTACAAAGAAGGCTCCAAAGTTAATTTGTGGTCAGTTGTTAAATTAAACGTAAAATTAACAAACAAATGGAAAGGTAAAACTGAGAGCAATCTCGTGGTCAATTTAAAAAGTGTGTGTGCGTTAGTAAAAAAATTAAGGGAGCAAATTAAAAGAAACACAAAACTTGATCGTGTGGCTTCCAAGTAAAGCAAAACATTTAAACAACATTTTTTTTAAAGATTATTTTAAAAGATCTGTTTAATTGTTTGTACATATACAATTATATGATCTCAATACATGTCTGTTAGGTTTGTTTAATTTTTTTGTTAATAAAGTATTAAAATACTTGTAATTATTAATGTTAATTTACTCAAGTACCAATTTTTTCTAGGATTATCGAAAAAAATCTCTTAATTTATAAAATATCTGGGTTTTTAATGATTCGATTAATCGATTAATTTTAAAATATTATTGGTTTAATCGAATAAGTCTAAAATGCCAAATATAGAATAATCGTGTAATCGAACAAAAAAAAAAGCCTATTAATTTAACACCCTAGTATTTATACATTTAACGTCCAAGATATAATCCATTTCAATCGAATCAGCATTTCACTGTTGATGGCGCCTGAAAGAGATGTATACATCGAAATACACAAATGTTGTTTCGCATTATCTCGCAAATTTCACGTGCTTTGAATTATATCAAGGCGAATTCATACAAGGTGGTCTTATTTTGAAAACGGGTACAACACTGTGAAATACTTTAACGTTGTGTCAAAATATTTTTTTTTTTTTTTTTTTATTATTCCTACACTAAATCCCGCGAAGCTTTTTGCTTGTCTGCAGGAGACCAGAGTCTCTGGCGGGAATCGAACCCGCAACCCCGGTACTGATAGACTAGCTCACTACCAGCTAGCCTACCGGGGCAAACAATTCAAACAAACATTTAATTTTAAATTTTGTGTTTTGCAATTTAATAATTTAAAAACGTTTTAAATATCATAATTCTAAGAGAAAATCATAGAATTTATGAAAGATTACCCAGAACCAACAGAACGGTATACCATTTTGACACATTGTTAGTTATCAGCTGTTGCTTATGTAACAAGCCAAGGTTACCTTATGAATTCGCCATTAATCATATCAAAATCGTTTCCCGTTACTTTTACGACAATAACCACAAATAAAAATAGTTTGAGAAAAAATTTTAAAAAACCATAACTTCGAAGGCCTTGATTTTTCTTGATTTACAGGAATTTTCAGTGCTCGTCCAGAATTAAGGAAAAAATATGCGCTGTCAAGTTTTTTAGAAGGAAATACAACAATTAAAAACATTAAACAGCTGACTCTAAACAAAAGCGTGAAGAAAGTTTTGGTGCATATGAGTTTATTTGCTTCTATTTTTTTCTTTTAACTGGTCTTAACAACTGTTTTTATAAAAAATATTTTAGTAAGTTTTTAATTTTCAAGAATTTTTTTCAAAATCAAGATTTTTTAAGGAAATTTCAAGCAAATTTGAATCTGGCAAGCCTAAGAAGAATGCACTATCCTCTTTACCAAGAGCAACACGTTATGGTTGGAAAACAATGAGTGTTTAACATATATTTGTTGTTATTAACCATAATATTTTCGGAGGCAATCATAATATGGTTGTGGCTTCTTAATGGATGCCATAAAATAATTGCCGGTGACAATAATATGGTTAAATAAACCACAATATATTTAAAGTACTTCGCTAAAAAAAAAAGCTGAAGGTCTAAATTACTTTTGCTCTAAATTACTTTTGCTGTAAGAATAGAATTTTTTATTGTCTAATAAAAAAAAAAAATATAAATAAATAATTTCGTAATTGTGTTAAATTTTTTGCAATTATTAAATAATTCTAATAAATTTTAAATATGTATGCAATTATTTTAGAGTCACACATTTAATTGTGTAAAATGTTAATTAACGTTCTGTAGTGTTTTTTTTAAGTTAATTTAGAAAATAAAGTTAATTAATATAAACTATTTATAAATGCAAAGACTATTTATTTTTGTTGGCTCATTTTGTAGCTTTTTATTTTAAATGTATATGACCGCAGTTTATTTTAAATGAATTATTAGGGGTTATCTGCCAACACAAAAAATTTCTGCAGCACTGTCAAAAATCTAATTTTGGTTACATTTAAGCACAAGCATATTAAAATAATTTATTTCTTTTTTAATAATTTAAATTTAATTTTCTATTTTATTAAAAGATTTTGTTTGTTGTGCTTAATTCCCTTTTTAAATAATTGATAAAAAAAATACTGACATTTATTGTTGCTTAGGCCAGATCATCAGGAAACGTTCTCCTAAATAATTTTAGAAAAGCCAAAGCTATCAGAAAACAAGACTACAGAGGGAATGAGAATTACCTACAAACACTCAAAAAGTCTTTTTTGCAACGATATCAAAGCTTAAACAAAATACCAAACAATAAATCAGTGATGAGTTTTTATCTTTTTTACATTTCCCGCTACAATTAGTTGGAATTCTCCCAACATTAATTGTAGTTGTAAGTGGGTAAAGAAAAAGCTGATAACTTTGGCTTTTCTAAAATTATTTAGGAGAACGTTTCCTGATGATCTGGCCTAAGCAACCAGTTAAATGCTCATAGGAACAGCTTATCCTCCAACAATAAATGTCAGTATTTTTTATCAATTATTTAAAAAGGGAATTAAGCACAACAAACAAAATCTTTTAATAAATAATAGTATTCCCAAAAACCACTTTGATAATTTTCTATTTTATATTAAATTCCACAAAAAATTTAAATTTTTTACATTTCTTTAACAAGCAATATGGCGCTAAATGTGTTAAATATTAGGGTTTACATTTGGTTGCAACCAGTGTTTAAAAAACTTAAGTCAAAAGTCGAAAAGTCGCAAAATTTTAACTTTTCAATGCTTTTACTTTTCTCTGCTTTTTAAAATCAAACATTGATTCTGTTAAAACTTATGAAAACAATCGGCAGTCGTGTGCTAAGTTTTCTTCTGCTTTTGATAAGTTAAAAAAATCAAAAATACAAGCAGTGTCTTTGCTTTTGAAAGTTGTCAGAAGTCGCAGTCCTAATCAAAATCACAATTTTTGAAACAACTGCTGGCAAAAGTTTCGTTCAACTGTTTGTTTTTCGTTTTGTGATTTTGCTTTGACTGAAACTGTTGTTGATTTCAGAAGCACAAGCAGAAGTCAAATCAAAAGAAATGAAAGTTATTGCAGCTTTTTAAACACTGGTTGCAACTGAGTAATTTTGCAGACATTTTTTTGCTCATGTTTTTTTTTAGTGTAAACGAGGTAATATAAAGCAAATTGCAAATAACTACTTTTTGTTGTTGTTTTGTGGATATGTTATTATAAAAAAAATATCTTTTATTTGTCATTTGCTGTATTGAAGCGGTTTTTCTTTGTGGAGTATAATATTCTGTCTCTTTTTCTGCCTTAAGTAAATATCACAGTGCAACATTTTTGAAGTCATCGAGTGCAAAATCCTGCTCGTGAGGAATATCTCAAAGTAAAGGGTGTTTTTTTTAGTTGCATGAGAACTTAAAATGATAATACAAGACAGAAATATTGTTGGAATAAAATTTTTATTATAATCTGGTCGATTATTTCATTTTCATATATTTTGTAAATATGATTTCCGTCATATATCCGCCGCGGCTACGAGTTTCTTGGGCTATTCGATCAGTCCAATTTTTGACTACTTTTTTCAAAGAAATTTAGCCGTATGGCGTCAATAGCTTAAATATTGGCTTCCAATACTTCTAGAGTTGCTGGTTTGTCGGCAATAAACCAATGACTTAACATAGCCCCATAAAAAGTAATCCAGAGGCGTTACATCGCACGAACAAAGGGCAAGAGAACAGAACAATTTCTGGAACTAAATTTGTCACCAAATTGATTTTGCAATAAATCGATTGTTAAGCCCGCTGTATGGCAAGTTGCGCCGTTTTGTTGGAACCAAATGTCGTTGATGTTTAGCTGATTTATGTTTGGAAACAAAAGTTCAGTAAGCATGGATCTATAGCGCTCGCCATTCTCCGTAACGGTAGCTCTTTGCTCATTTCGAAAAAGCGCGTAAACCGCACCAAACAGTCAAGTTTAATGGATGTTAATGGTGATTCGTTAACGGCTTAAGGATTGCCTTCGCTTCAAATACGACAATTTTGCTTATTGTCTTAACCAGAAAAGAGCTTCGTAAAACGAATAAAATGCTCTATGAACTCTGCGAACAGATTTATTTTATTTTTTTTTCAAAGTAAATTTTTACAGATATCCAAATCATTCTACCAAATTTTATTGGAATCCATATTTGAACACAGCTCCAATACAAATACTACTCCCAAAATGATATTAAAAAACTGTGGCAGACCAAATGTTTTTACGATAGCATTTTTGGTTACGGTTTTACGCGTACTAAAGTGTTTTGCCAGAATGGGCTTAATATGGGGCATATGGTTAATTATTTCATTAGCAAAAGTGTAATGATTTTTTGTGAGCTTTGATATTCTGACATTAGGGTGTGCATTAGGATGGTTAAAGCAGAGATCTCGTGGATAAATGCTAGAACGGGATACTTTTAAAGAAAACATTGGTCTTCTCAAGACAAAAACTTTGATGTATCATACACCAAAAAAATCACATACCAAAAAATATATAGAAACATTTAAAAAGCCGACTCCTACGTTCGCCATAAAAAAGTGGTTTTTTTTCGAAACCGCCTTGCAAAATTACTTATATTAGAGGGTGTGCGGCGCACTTTGTTTTTACTTGTTAGTTGGTACGCTCTATTGCCCTTGGTGTCCAATGGGGAACACTCACGAAAATTTGATTTTAGAAACTGTGGTGTAGGGTATCATTTGGCCGGGATTGACCGACTTTACTTTTATAATTGAAGCACAGCCGCGAATAACGTTGTAACTTACAAAATAAATATTTTTCAGAAGAGCAAAAAAAGTATTAATTTTTTTTTTAGATTATCAAAAATAATGACAATAAAAACTTTTATGCAAAATATCAAGTAAATCGAATTTTAAATAACATGCTTAATTACAGTTTATATTCTTTTTTTTTTAGTAGAAAAACGTTTCATATCCACAATCGCGATGTCATTTAAAACGTTTTTCCACTACGCAAGCGGTTTTTAGAATGTTATTCCACCTTGAAAAACCAGTTCGTTTGTATAATTTTGTTAAGTTACTACAACGTTCTTCCACTGGCTGACTCTTTGTATCGCATTTTGATGGCGTTAAGGTGCATAATTTTGGGTGAACTGACGTTTAAACAGTGAAGGAGAGTAAGGGTACGTTCGTAAATGCAGTTGTTGCGCATCACTTGCGCATCAGCAAAGTTTAATGTTCGTAAAAGCATCACTTGTAAGAAACTTGGCATCACTCTCATAGGTCAAAAGTTTTTTTATGCACTGATGCCGCAGCTCTGCAGCAAAATTGCATTTATTGCATCAGTTAATTTTCTGATGCTATAACTTTTTATATAAAAGAAATCGTTTTATTTTTCTTTTTTTATGCTTTTTCTTCTTATTTATAAGAAAACTGTCCCATTCTGTTTCAATATATTCAATAACATTTGTCATCACTATTGTTGACCACATTTGTATTATTATTTTATGTTCGTTTATGAAACTTTTCAAATTTAGCTCGTGCTCAAAAATTCAAACTTTGCACAGCTGTAGTGCAGTAAAAAAGCATCAGCATCACAACTGCAATTGGTGATCACGCATCAGCACCAAAATTTTGCATCACTGCAGCAGTGATGCACAGTTTTTATGCATTTACGAACGTACCCTAATGTCAACGCTAATCTGCAAAAAACCCTGTTTTTTCAAAAAGTGGCTTTTACAACGTTATTCGCGGCTTTGCTTCAATTGTTTTTCGAATAAAATTTTTTTTATCAAAATAAAACTTTTGTGTGCTTTTTTTTATAATTTTGAGTTCTATCGTGCTTAAAAAAAACGCCCTTTACGAGTCTCTACTACTACAGTCTACATAAATTATTCAGCTCACAATGTTGGTCAAGTGTATTTTAAAAATTGCAAGGTTACCATTAATTTTGTTTCGTTTGCCTTTTTCTTTCATCTTAGGTACCCCACATTAGTTGACCTGGCCTATAAGATAAGTTAAGTTTTTATGTTATTAGAAGGGACTGGCTATTAAATGTGTGTTGAATTGTAGACAAGGGTACAAAAAATATTTTATAAACATACAAACACACATAATTTATCGATTTAACCAAACCGCATAAGACAGTCAAGGGGTTGTACAAAACCAAATTGTATTTATTATTTCTTGTTCGGATTTCTTTTAAAATAATTAAATACACAGAAAACAGTTTTTTTTTATCATAAAAAGTATTTAAGTTTAATTTATGTGATAATTAAATTAATATTTTTTTTAGTTCACAGAAAAAAGTGTTTTATCAATTAAAAAAATGGTTTAAAATATTTTTAAATTTAATTTATGTGATAATTGAATCAATTATTTTTTTAGTTGAAAGAAAATTAAAAATTGAATTTTGATTTAATTAACATTTTAGTTGTTTTGAAATAAATTTTCAATTAAAATTTTAATTAAATAACAAAAAATCTTAATTGACTTTTTTCGTTTAAAATAATAATAAATTTAAACATGTAGAATTGTTGTTGGGAATTGTCACTATTTATTAAAATTAATTAACACATTGTTTGAAATGGCAAAGTTTTTTGATAACATTTTTAATTAAAATTAAAAATATTATTTAAAATATTTTTTTTAAAAAAGAGATATTGGGAATTATTTCTTTTTAATAAGCAACTTTATTATATTCAACATTTTTCATTTTTCGAATTTATTCTATGAGTTAAATTTCAGTTATGTATTTTATAAAGCTTTTTTTTTTTTTTTTTTTTTTTTTTTTTTTTTTTTTTTTTTTTTTTTGTAATAGCTCTATTCCTTAAATTTTTTTTTTACAAATGACTTTATACACTACCAGACTATTATATTGTATTTTCTTGTTACATTTGTAAAAAAAAATTTAAGGAATAGAGCTATTACAAAAAAAAGCTTTATAAAATACATAACTGAAATTTAACTCATAGAATAAATTCGAAAAATTAAAAATGTTGAATATTTTTTTTAAATTTTAAAACTTTTAGTAATCTATATAATCATTTTGGTAGTAGGTGCAAAATCTACAACTTGTTTGCTTGATATCATGAATTTGGAATAAATTTGGCGATTAGAGAAATTTAATAATTTTTTCTGTGTTGAAAGAAAATTAAATATATAATTTTGATTTAATCAATATTTAAATTGTTTTGAAATAAATTTTTAATTAAAATATTAATTAAATAACAAACAAAATCTTAATTGAGCTTTTTCGTTTGAAATAAAATAATGTAAATTTGTAGAATTGTTGTTGGGAATTCTCAATATTTTATTAAATAAATTAACACATTGTTTGAAATTTCAAAGTTTTTGGATCATTTTTTTAAATTAATATTTAAAATATTATTTATTGAAAAAAAAAAAAAAAATATTCAAAATTTTAGAATATTTAGTAATCAATATAATCATTTCGGTAATAGGTGCAAAATCAATAACTTGTTTGCTTGATATTATGAATTCGGTATAAATTTGGTGATTAGAGAAAATTTTTAATTTTTTCTGGTTAAAAAATAAAAAAAAAATTAAACATACTGCAACAAATATAAACTGCAGTATACAGACAAAATTATCAGTAGTTTTTTTTATCAATTAAAAAAATTATTTAAAAAGTTTTTCAATTTAATTAATGTGATAATTGAATAAATAATTTTTTTTGTTGAAAAAAATTATAAATTGAATTTTGATATAATTAACATTGTAGTTGTTTTAAAGTTTATTTTTAATTAAAATATAAATTAAATATTTTTTATTTTTCGAATTTATTCTATGAGCTTAATTTCAATTATGTATTTTATAAAGTCATTCCTAAAAATTGAGGGAATAGAACTATTACAAATAATTAAATATAAAATACATAACTGAAATTTGGCTCATAGAATAAATTCGAAAAAATAAAAAATGTTGAATATAATAAAGTAGCTTATGAAAATAAATAATTCCTAGATTCTATTAATTAAATAACAAAAAATCTTAATTGATTTTTTTTTTGTTTAAAATAAAATAATTTAATCTTGTAGAATTTTTGTTGGGAATTGAAAAAACCTGAGCTATATTTAATTTATTGAAATCATCACATTGTTTGAAATGGCCAAGTTTTTGGATCATTTTTTTAAATTAAAATTAAAAATATCATTTATTAAAAAAAAAAAAAAAAAAATATTCACAATTTTAGAATATTTAGTAATCAATATAATCATTTCGGTAATAGGTGCAAGATCAATAACATGTTTGCTTGATTCTATGAATTTGGTGATTAGAGACAATTTTAAATTTTTTCTGTGTAACGTTTTTAACATTTCTTTTTTTGTCTAAAATGAATTAAATAGTAACTAAAATAGTAAATTTATAAAAAATATTTTCAATTTATAAAGATTCACGAAACAAATTTTCTATGAAGATTTTGCTTAACAATCGTTTGTTAAATTAAATCTTATCATTTTTTAATATGATAGACATTTATATTTTGTTAATTTTTTTATTTTTTTTTTATTTTATTTTGGATAATTTTATTGGTTAATTTTTATTGAATAAGGCTATTTTATATGAAAATAATATTAAAATACTTTTTAAATAAAAAATACGGTATATTTTACAGAATTAATCTGGCAGTCTTTTCCCAAACTTTGATAACTTTTGCTTTTTCTTCGTGAAAATGTAAGGCTTATAAATGACAACAAGATGGTTCACGCTCTTAAATTTTAGCCATCATGTTTAGAAATTTTAGGAGAGGGAGGAAAAGAAATGACATTCTCTTTTCCTTTTTCTCCTTCAAGCTGAAGATTTGACGGCTAAAACTAGAAGAGTGTGAACCAGCACATAGGAAACACAAAACTGACGTAATTCAGTTAGTTTTTAGCCTGTAATAGAAAATTAATTGTGAAATTCTTCTAACTCGTTTTGTATTAAATAGTTACTGCCATTACTATATTTGTCAAATTAATCTGGTAACCTTGTGCCTGTATTTTCCTATTTCTTCTCATTTTATTTTTAATATGTATATAAAGTAAACAATTTAAATTTCTTGTCAGCAAATATCCAGAACTATTTATCATTGTTGGTGTGAGTATGCAAATGCCACAAACCCAGACAGCTAGACAATCAACATAATTTAGCTCACGTTCATGTCTCGTGATTGCTTATTTATGAATCCTGGAGGTCATAGTTAGTTAAGGCAAGGAAGATAAATAGTGGTAAAGCAAAAAAAAAAAAAAAAGTAAGGGAAATATATAGTTGTAAAGGTAATTTGTATGCAGAATATAAAGTATTGATTACCCCTGCAGTTCTGATGGGTTAAGTCAATTCCGAGATTTAAAAGGCTATTTAAAGTCATCCGGCCATAGTTACTAAAAAAAAAAGTATGAGTAAGCTCTGCGAAAATGTCATTTTGTTAAAAACATTACATAAAAAATATTTTTAATCCGGAAATAGAAATATTTTATCCAAAGACAATCATTAAGCCCATTAGATTATTTCAATAAAAAAAAAATGGCGAATAAAATGTAAAAAAATTTCCCCTAGAAATTTTGCTTTTTCTTATACACTTTTCAGGGCAAAGGGAATACACAACGAGGGAAATTTGATTTACGACAAGGGTGCATAATAAATTGGAAATAATTGTCTGTTAATAAGTTGACAAATGAGTGTTGCCAAATCTCTTTCGCACTTGCAGTGTCAAATTTTTTTAGTTCAATCGTTTTGTCGTTAAAGACCAATATGGGCAGTTCCAGCGAATAGTCTACTTTTTGTAACGTAACGCCAGCAATTAATTAGAATTGTTTCTCAAAAAAAATTTTATATGTAAAATTTACTTTTTTATATTGTGATGTAAAGCAAATATAGCTCTACATTTAGTAACAAAAGGGATAATATTTGATCAACATTTGCTGGCCTTACGTTACAAAATGTAGACTTTTTGTTGGAAATGCCCCCTATATGATTAGTCAATTTACAAGGTATCCTAACATGTCATATTGTCAAAATGTCCTAATATTTCACAATGGTTTAAAAATATTGCTGTACGGCTCAGCCGCTCAGCGCTGTACTTTTCTGATTAATTACGACAGTACAATAAACACAGCAAGCAACGTTCTATTTATTTAAGACACTTTTTGTTAACAAACCAACAACAATATTTTTAAACCATTGTGAAATATTAGGACATTTTGACAATATGACATGTTAGGATACCTTGTGAATTGACTAAATATGAAGTTAAAATGTGTGTTAAACTATGTTGCCAATAGTGATCTAAAACTATCTATAGTAATCAATTTCGAAAGTAAGCGATAGTTTTCTAAAAATTATCGACAACAATCGAAAGTTTTTGATAGTCTTAAAAAACCAATCTAACAAAATCAGTAAAAACTTTATACCAAAAAATAAAACTTTGTCCGTAATTTATGCTGCATACCAGGGCTGTGGAGTCGTCAAATAATAGTTCTAACTCCGACTCCGACTCCAACCGCTGAAATTTTTTAAGTCCGACTCCGACTCCAACTCCAACTCCTACTCTTACATTTATGCTAAATGTATATAAGACTGGTCCTTATTTGACTTTAAACTCTTTTTTTAATGCAATACCTTTTAAATAGTTAAATATGTATAGCAAAAAATAATTCTATAAAAATTTCGAATCGATATTTTAAATATTGCATAGCCAATTTCATAGAATTTTTATTTTAGAAAATTATGATAATTGAAATGAATAAAAAAATATGAATATTTTAGAAATTTTTGTTTAAATTTTTTATGCCGAAAAATTTTGGAGTCAGAGTCGCAAGTTTTTGTGGATTCTTTGACTCCGGTACAAAAACCTCCACTCCGACTCCACAGCCCTGCTGCATACATTTATAAAAATTTCAAAAATAGGTGCAACTATGTTTTATTATTGCTTGTGAAAATATAAAAGTCTATCATTAAACAATAATTTGAGAAAAACAAAAATTATCGATAGTATTGAAAACTAACGATGGTGATAACAAAGTAATCAATAGTATCGATAGTGTCATCGATTGTTTCAGACCACTAGTTGCCAAATCTCTGTTTCACATCTGCAGGGTAACGATTCGCATTAAAACATACGTATGCATATAAAATTACCCTTCCCCTCCTTCCCTATTTCAGATGATAACAATAATTATATTGTATAGTGTGATGTGTGAGGATGATTGCAATAATGATAGCTGATGTTGTTGTTATAGGACGCCAAACATTTTGACGCCATTGTCTTTACATGCAGTCAAGCTGCTTTCCCCTAGTTGCGAATTATGTACATGTATCAAAACGTTCATAAAAACAATAAAGAATTTATTATTTTAAGTGATACAAGAAGTTATGGTCTCCCCTTTTTGTAGTTATTTGAATGCTTGTTTTTTTATTTTTTTTATTTTTTAGGAATCACATGCAACCGATAATGACAGCATATGCAGCAGTTAATTCTACAAATGAATATAAATAAGATTCTGTGTTTACAATTTCAAGCCTCACCCATTTAACTAAATGAAAAATGGGAATAAAATATGGAGAAAATAAACAAGGCTGTGGTTGCGTGTTTAACGAAAACTAAATTTCCTTTTTCCTTATTTTAGTTTAATCATATAAGAAATAAAGATTTTAACAAAATTTTTGGGCTTGGCGTTTAGTTTAGTGTTAATTTTAGTTAGTAAATAGTTACAGAAGATATTTTTTTTTAACAAATTAAGCTAAAAATAGAAAGTTACATATCTTAATGCAAAAACGTGTACACATGACTGTTATAATTTTAAAAAGTAAGATTTCAATCAACAAAAACAACAGTTAAGTAATTTCCCGTAGTTCTTATTCACACGCTTCAGGCAGTGATGCCACCTT
This sequence comes from Pollenia amentaria, assembly GCA_943735925.1. NCBI lineage: Eukaryota > Metazoa > Arthropoda > Insecta > Diptera > Polleniidae > Pollenia > Pollenia amentaria. Next base: position 199,008,679 of record OX031009.1, on the reverse strand, counting down.
TGTTGGAGCAAAAAGCACTTACAAATTTAAAAAAAACCACTAAAAAGGCTAAGCCATTTTTTTTTCAATTTAATCGATAATTGAACACAAAACAAGTTACCAAGAACCATTTTCGTACATAACTTTAATTTGGATCATCATAAGTTGAGTTTGAATTGGGTCATTAAACAGTTTTTAAGTAAGAAGTTGATTTTTTGTATGTTTCATTAAAAAATATATCACTGCAGACACTAGATGGTAGAGCGTAATCATAATAGCATGAATTATGTCGAAGAAGTTGATATTTAATGTGAAGAATTTAGTTAATAGAGTTCAAGGATAATCCGTTTCTAATGTTGGATTTACTTTACTTTATCGAACTAAATTTTCTTTCAACTTCCGCGTTAAAAAATTATACAAATCTAAAAATGAATTCTGTCCAATTGAGTCTTCAAAATCGTTGACTTCTATCCAAGAGATCTGTTCGTTGTTGATTTTTCCATTTACAATTCCTATTATTTTCCCAGCAATTTTCTTTAATAAAATGTGTAACGAAAACAATTACATCGTTTTTATTGCGATTAACAACCGATGTGAGATTTACAAAACAAAGCAGGATTGCAGAGTACATGAAACTGATTACTCCTCTCCAATCCTCTCACCTCTCACACTAATAAACTCAAGAATTGCTGCAACAAAAACTGCAAGTCTGGGCGATGCCTTTGTAGTGAGCTTACTTAATAAACAGTTGCCATACTTAAAGAATGTTTTTACACTTTAAAAATATTGTTACTGCATAATTAATTAAAAAAATTGTAGAAAAAACTAAAAATTGCAAAAAGCACTAAAGGCACTAACCTAAAATTGAAAAAGCACCAAGTTAGTGCTTTTTCTAAGTTTGGCACTAAAGATAAAACATTGGCGTATCGAGGCATCAAAAAGCACCATAAATAGTGTCAAAAGCACTAAGTTGGCATCACTGGCTTCAGGTTTCAATCGTCAACAGTGCTGCTGCCACGACTAATAAAATGTTTACAACCATAATTTTTGAAAAAGTTACCAAATGCGAAAAAAAATGTAACCAAATTAGAAATGCCTTTTGTTAATTGAAATACTTAAATTTATTTTAAGTTATATGGTAAAACAAAGATTATTTGCATTTTATAGGAAAATATTAATGACAAATTAGGAAAACAAAACAAAAAAATGTATTTCTTGCACATATTAAAAAATAACAAGAAACTTAAATTAAAAGTTTTTTTATTTATTTGAGACCTTTTTCATAACAAATATTTTTATTTTATAAGACTTAAACCCTTCAAATTTCCATACAAAATTCTGTATATTAAAAGTTAATAAATTAAGGTTTTTTGAATATGTCCCTAAAACAAACAAAATCTTTACATTTATAAATAACAAAAAAGGAAAAATTGAATTTGTTTCCGCTTTTTAACTGTCAAATATGCCGAAATTTAAGTTTGGCGATTGTTTTGACGATTGTTGAATATTTTCTAATTCACATCAATCAAAATTATTATAAAAATGGTATAACTTGTTTCTCTTATTTGTAAATTGTATTTTATTTTTACTTAAAAACGGTTAAAAAGCATTAGTTTAACAAACGTTTTATTTTGTGCAAACAAAAAGGATTTAGTTTTATAATGTTATTTACTTAAATATTTTTTACTAGTGTTGAGATAAACTTAAAAGTAAATTTTTACAACAGTTTTGCAAATAAATCTCAACTAAATAAATTTGTGTTCATTGTATTGTGGCATAAAAGATGGTTCATAGAGAAATGAGAAAAGGGCAGCTTTCTAAGAAAGAGACAAAAAATCACTGTTGCGTGACATATCTGTGTGTAATCTGTGCTTAAAACAAAAGCCTGAGGCGTGTGAACCAGCACTTTCTAGTACTTTTTAAAAATATGGCATCTTTGTCAAGGTGAAACTGATAACTGGCATATGCCCGAAGCTCTCGTCTGCTGTGTTGCATATTAAACCATTTTTTACCAAACGAAAACAACTTATATGACAAAAAAAAAAAAAAAATATCATTTTTAGTTAAAATTTTTCGTAACACTTTATTGTTTCCTTATTGAACAAACTCAAAAAACCGAAATTCCGCAAAAAAATTTCCTTTAACAAAAGTTAAACTTTTTTTCTCATATGTGCAGTCGTGTCAGAAACCAAATTTTTTTGCAGCATTTTAAAATTTGTGTTTTTTAAAAATTCATCAAAAATGGGAAAGTGCAGCTACGCTTCCAATTTTTTCCAGACATATAAAAAACGAAGTTGCAAACAAAGAAGTGGGGATAAAGGGCAAGTATGTCTCTTAATGTTAAGGACAAAAAATAATTGAGGTCTGTTATACATTGTATCCCATTAGGGTCGACTCCTGGGTATTTATGGCACTTTTTCTTCATTATATTTCTAGACTGTATTGAAAATTATGAATGGGAGCACCCTTAAGGAATGGAGATAGCTGGTAGGTATGTTATAAATAAATGATGACCCATCTAGTGGCATATTAGGCACTGCAGGGGCCAAATTTAAGAATTTTAACCATACAAATATGATTTTTTAAAGTGTATTAAGTTACACATTTATATATAAATCTAAATTATTTAACTATATATTTTGTATAACGATGGCCGATAGCCTTAGATGCTAGTGCTTAAATTGTATAATTTATTGTAGTTAAAATTATAATAAATATTTAAATAAATATATAAAAATAAATAAATTAAAAAAGGATTGCTGGAATTGCATCCGAATCCACTAGCTTGAAATATTTTAGATGATAGCGGCCACATTCGCTTAAGGAGAAGAGATACTGCAGGTCTCACCCGCTTAGAATGGCACTAGGCACCTATAAATGTGAACAGAAATAGTGAAGGGAAACTTTGTCGTACGGCACCGGCAGGACATTAAATAACGTATTATTTATTATTGTGTGTTCATATTTATTATATGAAGCTTCAATAAATAAATAATGCAAATAAAATGTATTGCGAAAACTTGGTTTTTCTGTTTTCTTGATTGCTGACGTTTTTTTTTTAGTAAAATTTTGTTTTGACATTTGTTTCTTTAAGGTTAGCCATTTTTTTTATCGTAAAAATTTGGCAACGCTGCTGGTCTGTTGCACTAAAATGGACTGAAGATCTACGTTATTATTGCTCGGGAAAAAAAATTAAATTACAATTTGTAATTTTTATTAAAATAAGAAAACAATAAAATTTAACTGCCGATAAAAATTACTACAATTTCAATAAAATTTAATACATATGGATGTGAGTTTTTTAACATCGTTATTCCCAATTTAGTCCACTAATAAGCTAATAAATTACTAAAACACACAATTTCCCTTACTTGTGTTACAACAAATACCTTATTAACCTGCCTTATTAGTTACACATTCCTAACTTTCCATGATAATCTCTAGATTAACTGACGCTACGCTACTTCTGTGTGTGTTCTTGGGTTTATTTTTGGCAAAATGCCAAAGGTAATTTATAATGTGAAAACAGAAAACAGAGTAAAAAGTTAACAATATTATCTAAATGGCTTTTAATGTGGCCATAATTTGCTTCCGTTTTATATTCGTACGAACGTTGTGTCAATTATTTTCTTATACAGTATACAAAACCCATCAAATTTAAGACAACCAACTTAATTTGTAAACATTAATAACATGTCTTCCTTTTAATTGGGCTAAGCAAATAAAAGTTTTGCTGAAAAAAACAATTCGATTTTTATACACAATATTTAAGTTATTATAATAAAAGTTCACTGAAAACAAAAACAAAAACAAAAAAAATGATGGAAGATTTATCTTATATAAATATCGTCACCTAAAATACAAAAGGGCGTAACAACAAAAAATTCAAAATAGAGTTTTTGATTAATTTTTGTTAGTATTATTAGACTGTATGTTCACAAAAAAAATTCGATCCCTGCAATCAAAAATGGCGACTTAATTAAAGAAATTTAAACGCCAAGTTAACCTTGTTGTTATTGATTTTGTAAAGTTTTTTGCTTCTCCTGTAAAAAAAAATAAAGTGTTGTTACGCCCTTTTGCATTTTAGTTGACGAAATATACACATAAAATATTTGTGTGTTCGTATGTTATGCGCGGCCAAACCACTTGCCCGATCGCAATAACATTTGGCCCACTTTTCTGTGCACCTCCGGGAAGGTTATAGGGTATGTTTGGTTTGAAATTTTTAGTGGGCGTGGCTGCTCCCATACAAAGACAATCAAGATTTTCGCTTATCTGGAGAAGGGTAAGAGGTCGTTTTTTTTTTTTGTAACACAACATCTAACAAAATGTGGGCGGGATTGGAGAAAGAAAATAGATTTATCTATATCTGAAAAACGGTAAGATACAAATTGTCTAAATTTAATACACATCGTCTCTCAAAAATGAACGGGAGTGGGCGTGGCACCTCCCATACAAAGATATATAAATTACTGTATATCTGGAGAACGATAAAAGCCAAAGTTTCCAATTTTGTTTTTGATATATATTTTTCTTAATATTTAAAAATAATTTATTTATTAAAAATTTTGTTTGTTATGCTTAATTCCCTATTTTTATAATTGATAAAATACTGAAATTTATTGTTGGAGGGTAAGCTGTTCCTATGCGCATTTCACTGGTTGCTTAGGCCAGATCATCAGAAAACGTTCTCCTAAATAATTTTAGAAAAGCCAAAGCTATCAGCAAACAGGACTACAGAGGGATTGAGAATTACATACACTCTGGCCTAAGCAACCAGTGAAATGTGCATAGGAACAGCTTACCCTCCCAGAGGGTATTCCTTGCGGGAAATTTGTGTCAATTGTTCCAACAGACTGGTCCTGGGATTTGTGAAAAAAGAACAAGTACAAAAAGAAAGAACTGATGACCAGTGAAAGAAGAACCAATTATTTAACTGGTATATGAAGAACCAAAAGGTAATAAAAGTAATGAATTACACTACAGTATTAACCGGTGGTGTGACACATTTGCTTGGGACTTTATAAAATCTGGTTCTTAAATTTAGTGTTAGGACTTGTTTTATTGAAATAGTACTACATTGTATTGAAATAATGGTCCATTGTAGTAACTTACACTGAACACGTTCATTGAGAATATATGAGTTACTTGTCAAATGGTGGCTGTTAGGTGTCAATTGACCCCCTCCAATGACAACCCCATGTAAAAGTCATTTCATATAAAGTGTTAGAACTAGAAACGATCTCTACCACCCAAGACCTATCACGGTACTGCTTTGGTGTCAGTTCGCTTCCCTCTAGCGTTAAAATCGTTTACTTTATAATCTCTATTTATCTATCTCGCTGCGTGTTAGGATTATCCCAGTGTTGCCACTTTCTAAATAAAACTTTGAAGCATAATTAAGGTTTATTTTCTTTTTATTTGGGATAGTAAATGGCAACCAATATATTGGGAAAAAGTTATAATCCAGAGGGACAATTGTAAGGGAATAAAGTGATATAATAAGACGATTAGGACCATTTTAAAGTTTTGTCAGTCGCGTAAGCCGAGCGTGCAATTGCGATCATTTATTGCCATAAAAATTGCGCTCTATACTTTGGTTCCGGATTACCAGTTTCCAGTCCAAAAGTTAAAAATTTATTAAGTGTCACAAAATCTTAAAAAGTAAAAAAAAACCTACCGCCTGATTTCGTTCGTCATATTAAAACAGCCAGTTTCCCCAAATTTATTGCTATAAATTCGTGGGAATTGTAAAACTATTTTTTCCGGGAATATTAAATTTCGCATTGGTATGAACTTACGGAGAGTATAAAAAGTTGAACAAAGTTGACCTAACAGCCATGTCACCTTGTTATTCAGTTGTGGTAACACTGCCATTTCCTCTCATTTATCCTTTCTTTACTCAAAGTCCGAGGTTTTATGCCTCTTGTTTTAATGGCATTTACAAATTAAATCCTCTGTAAATAATGCCATTTAAATTTACATGAATTTTTGTTTAACCAAAATTTAACATGCAACGTCTATTTATCGTTTGTAACCGTTATTAGTTTTCGTTTTATGGGCAACACTAAACTAACAAAAACACACACAATAACAAAAAAAAAAAAAAAAAAAAAAAAAAAAAAAAAAAAAAACACATATAAACATTATTAAAATGCCACTTGATACTTCCTGTAATCATATGTAAAGCTGGCATTTAGCGCAAAATAAAAATAGCGAACGAAAAACTTTTTCTTTTAGACAGGCGTCAATAAGTTGTGTTACGACCGAACCTCGTTGTGACACTCTCTGTGACTACAAAAGCAATAATAGTGGCAAAAAAATAGGAGACTTTCTGAAAAATAAATATATAATACATATGGAATTTCTAATATTTGACGGGATTTTAAAATTGTACTTTAAATGCCATTTAGTTGTTTAAATTTTAAAATAAATTTCTGATTTAAGAATTGAGCTTCTCAATTGTTAAATCATCGTATGCAGAGCTCTTTGTCCGCGCTAAAAAATTTTGAAAATCTTTAATCAGCTGAATTTCCTTGATTTTCAGCAAACACAAAAACTTGATAGATATCTTAAGTGGGCAAGTCTTTCGCCGGACACTGTTTCCTGGCCCAGGCAACATTCTAAATGAGATCATTGAGTTCTTTTGAGAGGACAGTTACCTTTTACTGACGCATTTAAATCATGGCTTTGGAGTCGTATTTGAGGTTTTTGAGCCGGAGTCGGAATACCCACAACAACTGGCGACTCCGACTCCAAAACTTTTTTACTTTACATTTATAAATACAACAACATGAACAGCTGGGTTCAATTCCCAGCTCAGTCAGGAATGAAAAATTACCAATAAATTTTAATTCATTTCATGTTGTAAATTCGTTTCTTCCTAAAAATAATTTAATGAAAATTAAATTCAATATTCTTAAGCCTGATTAAAATATCGAAATTTGGATTAAAACCATTAACAGTTCAAAAAAATAACCCCAAAACTAATTATTTGTAAATAACTATATTAAAGCTCAATGCGGCACGTGCTAAAATTAAAATATATATTTGCAATTTCTACAACATCCTTTTTTTGTTATTATTATGCATTTAAAAGGTACTGAGTTAAAAAACGAGTTTAAAATCAATTGAAGACCAGTCTCTTAGCGTTAAGGTTAGAGTAGAAGTCGGAGTTCGAGTCGGAGTCGGACTTAAAAAAAATTTCAGCGGTTGGAGTCGGAGTTAGAACTATTTTTTAACGACGCCACAGTCCTGATTTTAAACCAGAAAAAATTATTAAATTTCTCCAATCACCCAATTTATATCAAATTAATAATATCAAGCAAACAATTCGTTGATTTTGCAACTATTACCAAAATGATTATATTGATTACCAAAAATTGTAAATTTTTTTTTTTCATAAATGATATTTTTAATTTTAATTAAAAAAATAATCCAAAAACTTTGCCATTTCAAACAATGTGTTAATTTATTTAAATAAATATTGACAATTCCCAACAACAATTCTACATGTTTAAATTATTTTACAAATAGATATTGGGAATTATTTCTTATTATAAGCAACTTTATTATATTCAACATTTTTTTATTTTTCGAATTTATTCTATGAGTTAAATTTCGTAGCGGGCCAGAAAATGCATTACATTCTGCTAATTGTAAATTTTTCTGTATCATTGCTATCCAAAGGATAGCTAAGGTAAAATGTAACAAGAAGATACAAGATAATAGTCTGGTAGTGTATAAAGTCAATCCTAAAAACTTAAGGAATATAACTATTACAAAAAGCATTATAAAATACATAACTGAAATTTAACTCATAGAATAAATTCGAAAAATAAAAAAATGTTGAATATAAATTATTTTACTTTAAAGGAAAATAGTCAATTAAGATTTTTTGTTGTTAAATTAAAATTTTAATTGAAAATTTATTTCAAAACAACTAATACGTTAATTAAATCAAAATTAAATTTTTAATTTTCTTTCAACTAAAAAAATAATTGATTCAATTAAATTTAAATACTTTTTAAACCATTTGTTTAATTGATAAAACACATTTTGCTGTGTATATAAATTATAGTTACAAATAAAATAATCTAAAATTAAAAAAAAGTAATTTTACAACAATTCAGAAACAATTGAGAACAAGAGTATTACATTGTTACAGAAACGAACAAACATTATCTTTATTTACCCCATGTCCGGCACTTGAGTAAAATCATTAATCATTCTCCGTAAAAACTTGTGGTGTTGGAAGTGGTGTTTCTAGGGTAAAGTATGTCCTTGTGTATTGGATTTTTATTCCCTATAGCCCTTGGTTAGTTTAACTAGCTGTCAGGGTTTCAGCTGCTTGGATAGGCGTTCAAAGGAACTGCCGAAAGATAGGAGAGCTTGTAATTAAAAATGCAAGGCAAGTTATTGCCGATATAGATTGATAATTTCAAGTCTACTTTATTTTTAATTTACATGCACTTAAATACTATTCATGAGTTTTTAACTTAGCCTGTCTTACTTATTCTACTTATCGATAAAGTTCTAGCTGTCTTTGTCGATATTATGGACATATGCATAACTACCCTGATTACAATTGCTTTGACCAATAGGAATATTTGCGGTTACACTCATTCCTATTTGTCACTCAATTTACAATTCTTATTGAGTAGAATTGTTCGTTTGTTTTATCATACTTATGCCCTAATTAACTTGCATTCGATTGGTAAATGCCGTTATTTGATCTTGCATAATTACCCTACTCTATTTAGGTTGGTGTGTATAGATTTAAGAGTAGTTTAAGGGTAGGCGGTGGCAACTTATGAGGTACACTACACCCTCACCGCTAAGAGAAAAATTAGGGGATTGATTTTTCTTGATATATTCATAGTACCGACAATATTTGTAAAATAGTTCTTAATTTCTATTCACATATGTTATAGTTTTACAAAGTAATTCTTATATAGTATTTAATATTTTAATAGTTTTATAATATGTATTTACATGAGTTATAGTTTTTTAAAGTAGTTCTTAATGTAATTAATATTTAATTTATAATTATTTAATTATTTAAAAATAGTAGTAAAAATAGTATTCTTATAGTACTTAATTATTGTCTCTTAGGCCTATATATGGTTTTAATTGATTATTATGAAATTCTTTTTCAATTCCGTTGTAGTCTATTATAGTATTTACACCGTTTTTTCTAATAATTCTATATGGGCCTTTGTACGGGCTTTGATTCTTTTTCCTATTCTCTACTTTTATTAAAACTAAATCTCCTATATTTAGATTTAAACTTTTATTATATCTATCTTCTAAATTTCTTTTTTCTTTTATTTTATCTGTGAAATCTTTAGCTTTAATCAAAGAATATTTTAATCTTTGTTTCAGTTCTTTTGCATAGTCATCATAATTGTATATTTTGTTATTATCAGTTTCATAAAATTCTGATGGTAGGCATGGCAATCTACCATATACCAATTCAAATGGTGTGTAACCAGTGTCTATGTGTGGAGCCGTGTTGTAGGCAAAAGTAAAATAGTTTATCCACTTATCCCATTCGTAATCATTTGCTGTTGTCAGCAAGAATTCATTGAGAACCCTGTGATTTCTTTCTACCGCACCCATTGTTTCATGGTGGTAAGGGGTTGAAAATGTTTGTTTGATATCGAGTAGTGAACATATGTTATGCATGAGTTCGTTTTTGAATTCTGTCCCGTTGTCTGATTTGAGCATCTTAAATTTACCGAATTTTAAAATTAATTGTTCTACAAGTGTTTTGGCAGTTGTAAGTGCGTCTTTTGTTGACATTGGGTGAGCAATAATGAATTTTGTTAGCTCGCATTGCATTGTCAATATGTATCGGTAACCGTTTGAAATACGAAGAGGTCCTACAGTATCAATTGATATTGTTTCAATACTGTTGCTCGGTGTGTCCGTTATTGTAAGTGGTTCTTTAATGTGTTTGGTTTGTTTGTTTATAGTACACTTGTCACAGTATTTTACGAATTGCTTTACCATCTTATTCATGTTTTTCCAAATGTATCGCTGTTTTAATTTAATAATTGTTTTTCTTATTCCTAAGTGGCCTGCGTGTGTGGCATTGTGGAATTCATCGATGAGTTTATATTTCAGTATGTCATCTGTTATTCTTGTTGGGGCATTGTAAATTAATATTTTTAGTTGAGGACTTTTGTTGTTTATTCTTATCTTTGTATAGGCTTCTTTAAAATCTTTCATTGTATATACTTTAAATATCTTATCATTCTTTGCTAGCGCTAATTCTTTTATATTTTCCTTGTTCATTTTAGATATCAGTTTCCTCAGAATCGAATCTAGTTTCGCTGAGTTATCGCTGAATCTTGCATGCATATTATTATCATTTTGTATGTTTTTGGCATGTAACTTCTTCATAATCGAATCTTGTTTCGATGAATTATCATTACATCCTTTATTCATATGATTATTATCTTGGGTACGTGATTTCTTCATAGTCGAATCTTGTTTCGATGAATTATCATCACGCCCTATGTGCACAACGTTATCTTTTATATATATATCTATATCCTCTATATTTTCAAATTTATTAAACTGTACTTTCTTCATTTTCTTGACGTCATTTATGGATGTGCATTCCCATATTAGAAGTTGATCAGACTCCTGAGAGATGCATTTTTCCACATTATTTCTATTCGCGTTGCTTCTATCCGGATTATTTCTATACGCGCGCGCTTTATTCATATCTATTTCTTCATTTGCCTCATTATTTGTAACTTTATTTGCCTCTTTTTCATTTCTCTTTGTCATTGCCCTCGTAGTTATTAGTATTCTTTTTTCTTTCTCATCATTTTCTAACGGTATCATTTGTTTTAGTACGTCTGAGTTTATTTCTATCCTTGATAATGCGTCCGCATTAGTGTTAATTTTTCCTTTTTTATAAACTATCGTAAAGTCATAATCGCTTAAATCTAGTCTAATTCTTGTCATTTTTGATGAGGGATTCTTATGTGAAAATAGTGATATCAATGGTCTATGGTCTGTTACCACTATGAATTTTTGACCGTATAAATATGGTTTGAAGAAATTTATTCCCCAGTGAATTGCGAGCAATTCTTTTTCAATAATGGGTTTGTTCATATCATGCTTTTGAAGTGATTTACTTGCGTAAGAAATAGGTAAATCTTTTCCAATTTCACCTTGTGATAAGACTGCTCCTAAGGCGTAGTTTGAGGCGTCAGTCGTCAAAATAAAAGGTTTGTCAAAATTTGGGTACTGTAAAATTGGTGGGTTCATTAATTTTTCTTTTAGAGTGTCAAAAGCGTTTTGGCATTCATTTGTCCATAAGAATTTTACTGATTTTCTCAATAGCATATTTAAATGTTTTGCAATGTCCGCAAAATTCGGTATGAATTTTCTATAATAGTTACAGAATGCAACGAAACGTCTAACTTCATCTGCGTTTTTAGGTATTGGGTAATTCTTTATAACTTCATATTTAGCTGGATCTGTTTTCACACCGTCTTTTGTTATTAAATGTCCTAAGTAAACTACTTCTGGTCTTAAAAAACAACATTTCTTTGGATTCAGTTTTAAATTGTATCGCTGAAGTCTATCCAAAACTTTCACAAGATTTTCATTGTGATGGTTCAAACTACATCCATAAACAATTATGTCATCGACATAAAGAAAAGCTTCTGAATCAAGTCCCGAAAGTGCTATCGTAAGCATTCTCTGAAAACTGTTTGATGAAATTTTAAGTCCAAATGGTAGTCTTTTAAACTGGTAGTGTCCCTGTTGTGTAGAAAAAGCTGTAAGTGGTCTTGAGTCCTTGTCCAACTGAATTTGGTGAAATGAGCTAGTCATGTCAAGAGTCGAAAACCATTTAGCTCTTCCTAGTTTATCCAAAATATCCTCTAATCTAGTTAGTGGAAATTTGTCATTAACCATTTTGTCATTTAACTTTCTAAAGTCTACTACAAGTCTCCATTTTCGTTTGTCTTCCGTATTCTTTTTGGGTACCAAAAGAAGTGGAGCATTGTAGGGGCTAATTGATGGTTCTATTATATCGTCATGTAACATTTTATGTACTTGTTCATTTATTATGTCCGTGTGTGAGTGGGGTAGTCTGTAGTTTTTTATGTACACCGGAGTGTTATCTGAGGTCGTAATGTTTTGTTTATAAAAATTGTTTACAGTCAATTTCTCATTCTCTAAATGAAAAACATTTTGGTATCTTTTGAATATGTTTATTAATTCTGATTTTGCATATTCATCAGTTTCATTTAATTGCAAGTCATTTAGAATTTGTTGAAAACGTTCGTCATTGTTTATATTTGTGTAACTTAATACGTCATAATTCTTAAGTGGGTCAGTGTGCAGTTTAATGCCCTGTAAAATTTGTGTCTCATTTGTTGTGTTTAAAATTTTAATATGTGTCATTCCGTTTTTTGGTGCTATTGAATTACTTAAAAAAATACCGCTTTTTAATTCATTATTAAGTATTACGCAATCTTCAGTAAGGTTTAATTTCAATGGTTGTATGATTTCTGTTCGGGGGGGTATGGTAATTTTTAATGTGTCGAATGCTTTTGATTGCATGGGCAAAATTATGGTTTCATTGTTGGTAAAGAAAGAAATTGTGAATGTCTCATAATCTATTTTACATAAGTATTCTCTTAAAAAGTCTCTTCCTATTATGCCGTCCGTCTCTATTGGAAAATTGTCATCTACTAGATGGAATTTGTATTTGCATGTTTGTTCTGCTAGTGAAAGTTCAAGTTCACTTGTCCCCAATGAATATATTTCTTCTTTAGTGATGCCTGTTAATTTGCATCTGTTTTCTACATTTAGTGGTTCATCATCAAAAATTGTTTTATTGCGACATAGTGATATGTCGGCTCCTGTGTCGACAAGAAACGTTAATTCTTTACTTTTGTATTTAGCGATTATGTAGTTTGTGTTATTATTAGAAATTTTAAATACCTTTAATTTTGGCTGTCCGGAATATCCCTGTATTCCGAGCCTTCCCCGTTTCCCTCGTCTTGTACTACATGTATATTTCTTCTATTGTTATTATTTCCGTAGTTGTTGTTGGTTCTATTTCTATTATTATTGTCATTCCTGTAGTTTCCATTATTGCTTCTAGGTGTATTACGGTTGTAATTGTTGTTTGCAGACGAATTTGTGTTGTTTCTGTTATTGTTTGAATTGTAGTTGTTACTTCTACTGTTTTGGAAATTACTGTTATTCCTAGTATAATTGTCAAAATGTCTGTTGTTTCTATTATTGTTTGAGTTGTAGTCGTTAGTACTACGGTTTGGGAAATTATAGTTGTTCCTGTTATTAATGTTATTCCTCGCGTTATGAAATTTGCTATTGTTGTGTCTGGTATCATTATTATTACGATGTTGTTGTTGTATATACTGCACTGAGCTAGTAGTTATTTTATTTTCATTTTCTAGTTCTAGCGCAAGTTCTACCGCGTCCTGTAAAGTTTTTGGACGAGCTGCAAAAATGGCTGTCTTTAAATTATCATTAATTCCACTCTTAAATGAATCTAGAGCAAGTTTTGAGTTTAATCTGATAATGACATTTTTTTCCGCCTCTGTAGCGTCACTACTAAGTTCTTCTATTCCTAACTTGTTCAGGTTGTCTATTACTGTTAATATTCTTTCCCTGAATGCGTTGACAGACGTTTTCCCTTGGTAGATATTGCTTAGTATGGACTGTAGTTCTGGAATGGTCTTTGTACTTTTGTACCTTTGTTGTAATTGTGTTTTTAAAGTACCGAAGTTTTCGGGTTTCGCATAACTACCTATTGCTGTTCTTACCCTTGAGGTTAATTTGGCGTGGTAGACATATTGTAGGAAATCTTGTTTTGCTGTTTCAGCAAGAGTTTTCTCAATGAGTTCTGCTGTTATTAAAAAACTTTCCAGTTCTTCAAAGTTTCCAGTAAAAAGTGGGAATGCTTTAGACACTGTTTCTAAACTAAATGCTGCCATTGTATTTCCTATTTCTGAAGGTTCTGCCTCTAATGGGGTTTTAATGTCTTTGATTAAGTACTCTTTGATTTTCCTAATAATATTGCTAAATTCTAATCTGAGCACTGCTATTTTCTTTTCGTCTTTTTCTTCTAGTTGTGCTAACTCAAATTCTTCTGTTATAATTTGTATATCCTTTAGTCTAAGATTTATTGTTTTTTCCGAATATGTCCTTCCTGGACTTTTCTTTAAATTCTTTAATATGTCTTTAAGTTTTATTAAACTTCCTTCCATCTATCTTCACTTTCTATACTTCTGTTATCTTATTTCTACTATTGTTTCTGTTTTTACAACTATTAATAAACTTATACATGCTTTGTAATAAGAATATGATTAAAGCAATAATTACTAAGACTTTTGTTATTTTAGACAACATTAAAAATATTTATAATTGTACAGCGAAAATATTTATTTTTCTTTACTTTGTTTTTATTTTATGTATATTTGAATTATTAATAGTATTGGGTACAATTAGTTTTAAATTGTATTAAATTTATTTTTCCTTTACCGCCTGTTACTAAGTATTGCATACATTAACCTTATGATGTAGGCAATTACTAATAAAGCTAATGTGATTATCATTATTATTTCAAAAATGTTCACATTCTCTTGTTTATGTTCACTTTGTATTCTTATAGCATTCATGTATTCTATAATTTGCTGATTGTTCTGTTCGCTTTCATGATTTTCATTCTTTCCTACCTCGTATCCTGCAAAAACTAATGGAATTGCTTTTAGAATGTTCTTCCACCATGCCATCTTGATAATATTCTCTTAACGATTGTATTTAATTATGAAGTAAATAAATGTATATATATATTTTTTTTTTTTTTTTCTTATTGTTATTACAAAATATGTATTTATGTATTTTTAATTGTTTTTTCCTTATGGAATGCCCTGATTTGCGACCTTATTTCCGTCTGTTTTATTTTTCCTGTTGCCATATTAAGTTCCCTGTATAAGATCGCTAACTCTTTCCTTTTTTGGTACTGCTTGCCTGCCCTCTTCTTCTTTTTCTTTTGGAATTTAAAAATTTTGGTTAGCAGGATCTTCAACTAATTTTTAGTTTGGAAGGATCTAATTAATTGGAAGGAAATAATTAATTTGTTGTGGTCCGAGTGGGCAGGATCGCCATGTGGTGTTGGAAGTGGTGTTTCTAGGGTAAAGTATGTCCTTGTGTATTGGATTTTTATTCCCTATAGCCCTTGGTTAGTTTAACTAGCTGTCAGGGTTTCAGCTGCTTGGATAGGCGTTCAAAGGAACTGCCGAAAGATAGGAGAGCTTGTAATTAAAAATGCAAGGCAAGTTATTGCCGATATAGATTGATAATTTCAAGTCTACTTTATTTTTAATTTACATGCACTTAAATACTATTCATGAGTTTTTAACTTAGCCTGTCTTACTTATTCTACTTATCGATAAAGTTCTAGCTGTCTTTGTCGATATTATGGACATATGCATAACTACCCTGATTACAATTGCTTTGACCAATAGGAATATTTGCGGTTACACTCATTCCTATTTGTCACTCAATTTACAATTCTTATTGAGTAGAATTGTTCGTTTGTTTTATCATACTTATGCCCTAATTAACTTGCATTCGATTGGTAAATGCCGTTATTTGATCTTGCATAATTACCCTACTCTATTTAGGTTGGTGTGTATAGATTTAAGAGTAGTTTAAGGGTAGGCGGTGGCAACTTATGAGGTACACTACAAACTTCATCCATACATTTTGAAGTTTGTCTTTTGCTTAGTTCTCTAGAAGCTTAAAAATTCATTATCGTGAAGATAACGTACCTTTTTTATTCATTTATTTTTATTTATTTATATTGCTTAACTATTGCCTTAGGGGGTATCCTCCATTCGATTGCAGGGTTAAGTTTTAAATTTTACAGTTTTGTGTTGAGTTGTATGTGTTCTTTTTGTTTATTTGCTGAAGAGTGAGTATGAATAATAATTAAATGACGAGGGTTTTTAATACTTTGTTGCATGCATACAACAACAATAAAAAAAAACAACTAAAACAACAATGAAATACCTAGTAAACTTGTTTTGTTGCAGAAGTATGAATATGTAATACATTTGCTTTTAATTAAAGCAAAGTACAAATCGGCATGTTCGTTTAGTTGGAGGGGAGAAATAAAACTAAGGAATGGGATTGATGTTTTGTTGAATGGGTGACGTTGGTCTAGGCGCCCATTTTATGACCATTATGTCCATATATGTATGTAATTATTAGCTCAAATTGTAGAGATGGAGGCATTTTTCAGTATATTAAACGCCTAGAAATATAGAGAGAATAACAAATGTAATTCGCGTGTATTTTTATAATTACAAGGAGTATTCATTTATTTATTTATTTTTTATTTTGCTTATTAAGGCTTTACACGTGTTGATGTCACGAATGAGCAATGTTTATGTTTGGTTTAAATCGAAAAAGATACTTGAAATTAAAAGTGTTGTATTTTTGTGGACATGTTATAAAAAAAATTTAAAAAAAAAGTTTAGAACTCTTCGCTTATACTCCATTGCGCTTAAAGGACAAAAACGGATTAAAGCCAAAACTGTCATTTTAACTTGCAGATTTTTTCACATTTCATACAAATTATGGCTGCCTTCCAAAACGTACTAATACAAAGTTTGTATACAGTTTTACTACTGTATTTTAACCACCCTGCAGATATCGAGACTAGTCCATACATGCATGTAAAGAGTAGTCCATTATGGAGTAGGAGTACTCCAAAACTACTCCAATTATATGGTAAAAAGGTGGTCTATTTAACATTACGATGTCCTAGGAGTGAAACATATAACCCACCGAAGTAGTCCATAAACTACTCCATGGAGTACTCAAGTGGGTTAGTTTCAAAAGTACTCCATGTTACTACTTTTTCACTAATCGCCTTTTATGGCGTGCACTGTAATCCATTATT
The DNA here is from genome assembly GCA_943735925.1 of Pollenia amentaria. NCBI lineage: Eukaryota > Metazoa > Arthropoda > Insecta > Diptera > Polleniidae > Pollenia > Pollenia amentaria. Next base: position 198,991,731 of record OX031009.1, on the reverse strand, counting down.
GCTATTATTATATATATTTACTCGGTATTTTTAATTTTTTTTTTCACAAATCTTAAAAAAATTTCCTGTTTCACTTTTAAATAAACAATTAATAATGGTTTAATGGTATCAATTTCTGCTGGATGCTTGTTCTCTTCAGTTGAAATACTTGCAATTGCTTTTGTTTCCAAAATAGATTTATTGGCATTAGCCGCTTCAAAAATTTTGCAAGTTTCTAGAACTCTTGCCAATGTGTCGTCTCTGCCATCCAGCAATTTTAATTGCAGCTTTTTGTCGTGGACACCAATAATGATTCGGTCACGCAGCATTCGGTTCTCATATGAGACACCGCAAGAGCACTTGAATTCACAAAAGGGCAATTGCTTCCGCAACTCAGTCTCAAATTCATTAATTGACTGCTTTTCTTTTTGTAGAATTGTATTAAACTTAAAAGATTCCTTCGCAACGTTCTTTTGTGGCAAACAATAATCGTCAAATTTCTTTAAGACTTCGTCTAATGATCGCTGTTCAACTTTGTCTGACGCCAAACGTTTTTCCCCAAGCATCGAATTCTGTGTGCCATCGTCCGGAAATAAGGTGTTATAAATTTCGGCTCCTTGCTCGCCAATCAGCCGTATGAAAGTTGCAATTTTATTTTTTTCTGGTTTATCCATCTATCCAGTGGCAATCATCCAAACCATGAAATTTTGCTTCCATTTCGGCCATTCAGTGGCAATTTTCGAGCAGTCCAAAGAACGTGGTGTACGGCTTTGCCCTTCATCCGCCATTTTAAAAACTCTTTCACAAGTCGTCAGGAATTAGATTTGTAAAATTTTTCTTCTGACACCAACAACTACGTATGTAATTTAGTAATTGATATTGGTTACACTTTATTTAATAGTATTAACAATATTCATTAAATGTAATTAATATATAAAATTCAGGTACAAAGAAAAAGTATTAAAATTAATATGCGTTGTTCTTGGCGTCTCGGTTGTAAGTACAAAAGATAAAGGGAATGAGAAGACATGGAGTATGTATGTATACTATATTTGTTTTATTTCCTTGACATTCCTTTTTGTTAACCTGTTCGTTTACACAAATACAAACACATTTATTACAGACAACATCAGGGCTACCAATGTGTAATACTGTAAACTATAGTATAGTATACCTATACATCATGCAGTTGTTGGCAGCACTGCATGTTTATTTGTCTAATATGGTCCATACTACAGTACATTGGACCATGTTGTAAGTAGTCCATTTAAGCCACAATGGACCACGTAGTCCAATATTATTTGCAGGGCATGTACATGTACAAAGGGCCGAAACAATGCAACTATGTGTTTTGTTTATTTAAATGTTTTGAAATGTAAGTGATGCAATGGATCATATTAAAAATGAGCATGTAGTGTTTGCTGTTTTTCTGCGTTACTAATACTTAACAGTGATGTTTTGGAAGGGTTTGCATTGTATATATTTTGTACTGCGGCGTTATGAAACATTATACTCTGTTCTAATACAAAGCAATTGACGTTTCGGAAGTCAGCCTATATGTTCTAAGGTCCATTTCGCTTGTAGTTAATTTTCGTTTAAAAGCCACGTATTCTTTGCATGCGTATTTAATAGTGTATGCAAAAAAATTCGATTACAGTCCACTCTGTTTTTTATATTATCCGAATTAATGATTGCAGACCCTGATTCTGATTAACGAGATATTCGTATTACTGAATGTGCTGTAATTATGTATTATAATTCACTTTGTTCGAAAATAAAACACAAGCCAGGATTCCAAAACAAATTTTTTTTATTCTTATTAATCAAGAAAGACAAAATTAAAGTTTTTTTAAATATTATGTTGTTTTTTTAACATACACTTAAAAGAAAATTCAACCCATCCGTACTAAAATCAATCCGAAGCGGTATCAATAGCACATTGAGTACGGAGTTTCTTGAATCAAGTACAGAAATATTGATTTAAGTATAATTGTTCAATCGCGAAATACTTAACTTATCCATATTTAATCCACGGCTGCCAGATTTGACGATTTTTGAGTACAAAAATGGTAAATTTGACGATTTTTCAAAAGACAAATTTTGTACAAATTTACAAACGTTTTAATATCATTTCACATTTTATTTTAGTTTCTTAGAAACACTTTTATTTATTTGATTGGCAGTAATTTTCTTATCCTAGCTGATCATCATATAAAATACGATTTTTTTTTTAGCACAAGGAATATTTTTAAGAGTTATATTTGATCAGTTAGTACTGTTTTATTACATCCATTTTACAGTCTTTAGTCTGGCTTTACACTATGAAAGTTTTCTTTCAAAAATTCTGAGTTAATTTCAACAGACGGAGAGACAGCCGGATTTGAGCTTTGCTTCTAATAAGGATAAATAGCCCACAAAAGTTATGCAGGTATAGTAGGGGACTATAATCCAGCGGGAAAACTCAGAAGACCTTCTTACCTCAGGCCTTATTACTGTGGTTTTCATGGGAAACCGCGTATGTCCATTTTTTTCGATTTTGAGATGTTGATGCCATATTTCTTAATTTCAAACGCTCTTTACATGGTTTTCGTAATGACCAATTTCAAAAGGTTCAATACCTAGCCCATAGTTGGATCTAGAATTTTTTTCCTCTCTCCTGAAAAGTTTGATTTTGAGACATACGCGTTACCCATTAAAACCACAGAATAAATGCCTGCATAAATTATTTTTGATTCAATTACCATTCTTATCAAACTGCTAAGGAAGATAAGATACACATTCCACACTCGCTTCAATGAGAAGGGAGAAGAGAAGGAGTAGCAGTTTTTCTTTGGTTTTTTTGCCAAAGCAAAAGCAAAAGAAATTTTTGTTTTATCCAGTTGCCATTCTTATATACCTGCTAAAGACGCGAGAGCGGAGGCCTACCCCGCATTGACAACGTGTGTAAAAAGGATATGAGTATGGATGGAGCGAGCAGGCCTTGTACATCCAAAAGTAGGAGTACAGAGGCTTTCTACAAGGCATCCGTACTCCTTCTTTTTACCGCTGGCAGCGAAAAGTACGCATACATTTATAATATATATACAAGTATAATACAGAACAACACGGGTGCCCCGGTAGGCTAGTTAGTTAGTAGGGTGTTCATTCAATCGGGCTTTTGCTTTAATCGGCTAATCGCTCGATTAATTAACCGAGGTTTTGGTTTAATCAGCTAATAATCGGTTAATTTTATAATTGATCGGTTAATAGGTAATAAACTTTTTTTATATATAAGTTTATAATTTAATTTCAATAAATAAAAATGCATAAATTATTTATTATTTGGAGTTTATTAGTAAAAAAAAAAAAACAATAACATAACAAACATAACAATTTTTGAACTAAAACGAGCAAACAAAAAAATAATTCATAAATATGTTACACATGTTTTTTAATTAATACATAAATATTATGTGGTAATTAAAAAATAAACCATTAGATAATTTTATTAGTTATTTCAATAGTTTAAGGAGACCTTAAAAAATAATTTTTTAGAAAAATAATTAATTTGGCTTAAATGTTTAGGATTTAAGCGATTCTTTTCTTTAGTTTTGACAAAACTTGACTTGCAAAAAATTTTTTCATTTATCGTTGAACATGGAGAATACGGATTATCTAATTTCTCAGTCCTTCTCCTGGATTTCTCTAAACGTATAAAATCGTCCATTATGTCATTAGAGTCATATTTTAATTTTTTAAAATTTTTAACACTTCTAATAGTTTCGATTAATTCTGTTAAAAGATTGATATGAGAATATATGAGAAGAAACAAACAACTAAACACATACATATAAAAAGTACGTGAAACAAAAAACTGTTGACAGCAAACACTTATTTAAAATGAAGATCACTGAACACCTTTTGTATATGAGACGAAACAAATAATTAAAAACTCAAAAAAATATGTTATAATACTGCAAAAAATTTAAAATTTTGCTACGTCGGTTAATCGACTGAAATTATCCAGTTTAATCGTTAATCGAAAATAGCCAATTTTAAATTTACCGATCAGTTAATCGGTTAACCGTTAATCGGTGAATACCCTATTAATTAGTATTAGTGCGAGAGTTGCGGGTTCGATGCCCGCCACAGACTCAGATCTGTTTCACTACAACGGGCTGGAGCCAGGGCTAAGGAGTCATTAAAAAAATAGTTCTAACTCCGATTCCAACCGCTGAGTTTGTAATTCCGACTCCAACTCCGACTCCTACCTACTCCAACCTCGATGCTGAATGTATATGAGACTGGTCCTGATTTGACTTTAAACTCTTTTTTTAATGCAGTACCTTTAAAATGCAAGAAATTATTCTGTAAAAATTTCAAATCGATCTTAATTCTGACACGAGTCGCATGGAGTTTAATGTAACGGGTGGTTAAATTTTAAGGGCCGATGTTGAATGTGAACCAAACCTAAACGTCATGTTTTTTCCGCATTTCTTTTGAAATTCTCAATTTCAGACTAACTCAATTTGAACCATGGAAAGATACACAATCGAGCAACGCGTTAAAGTTATTTAGGCTTATTATGAAAATGGGCGTTCAAATCAAAATGCATTTTGTGTACCTTCGTGATTTTTTTAATCAGCAAAATCGAGCTCAGTGGATTCGTTAACAAGCAGAATTGCCGAATTTGGGAGAATGATAATCCAAGAGTGATTGTCGAAAAACCAATGCACCCACACAGAGTGACTGTTTGGTGCGGTTAATGGGCTGCCGGCATCATCGGGCCGTATTTTTTTTCCAAAATGAGGCCGGTTAGGCCGTTACTGTGAATGGTGTTCGCTATCGTTAGATGAAAACGAACTTGTTATGGCCCGAATTGGAAGATATGGATGTGGACGATATGTGGTTTTAACAGGACGGTGCCACTTGCCACACAGCTAACGAAACAATGGCTCTTTTGTGCGACAAATTCAGTGGCCGTGTTATCTCACGTGGTGGCGATGTCAATTGGCCGCCAGGATCATGTGATTTGACACCGTTGGACTTCTTTCTTTGGGGTTATTTGAAAAACAACAATTCAAGAGCTAAAGAATGAGATAATTCGGCACATTAACTGCATAGAACCTCAATTATGCCTCAGCGTCATCGAAAATTTGGACCATCGGATCGGCCCTTTGGCCGATATTTTGCTCCATACATAATTAAACTATACCAATATTGGCATAATAAAAAGAAATGACAATAATTTCCTAAATAATTCGTGTTTTATACAAAATCAACATCGGCCCTTAAAATTTAACCACCCTTTAGATATTTACAAATGTAAAGTAGAATAATTTTGGGGTCGGAGTCACTAATATTTGTGTATACTTCGACTCCGGTAGAAAAACCTCAACTGCGACTACACAGCCCTGGCTGAAGGTCTAATAAAGTTACGAGTATAATTTGTAATTGTGTTTGTAACTCTTATTAAAAAAAAAAATATATCTAAAGAACAACATTTAAAATTGTACAGAACGTTCCTTTTATTCAGGATATGCTTTAATTTCCATTTTCCCCCCCTTTTTGAGAAAGCTTAATGTTTGTTTGACTGTTTATTCCAGTTTAAAATTTATTACTTTTACATTTTTCTCCGACCACCAAAAAGCTTTTTTTCTTCTTTTTGTTTTTAGTTGGTGTTTTGTTTTGCCAAAGAATGTTGCAAAGGCAATAACAAAGAAATCACTGACCCAGTTACCGGATTGAGAATAATTCTTTAGCAAAAGGGAAGATGGCCACATCATAAGCAATAATTTGGAGCACCAGGCTAGCAGCACCGGAACGGAAAAACATGCTGGATTCTTTAGAACAGTAAAAGTAGACGCTTTTTTTTCGGAAATAATTTTAATATGAAAGTGAACGTTTTTTTTTTTTTTTTTTTTTTTTTTTTTTTATTATTATTAAGAGGAATTCTGTTAAAAATTCGTTCAACGTAAAACATTAAGAGACATTAAGTGTTGTAGCTAAAATATTTAGGTAGCTAAGAAGAAGTGGTGAATACCATAATTAAATCTGTTTTTGCTTTTGAAAGCTGCCGCTTAAATGGCAGCAAAATGAACGTAACAATAGCACAAATTGCTTGAAATTCTATGGTTGACAGAAAAGAAAAAACAGCAGGAGAGCAGTTCTAATGTTCATTTTTAATGGGCTGTTGTGTTGTTATTATGCAATTACCCAAAAACAAGCAAATTAAATGAAATTATTAAAGTTCTAGAAAAATATTAAAAGAAAAAGATTTAAATTACTAAACAAATATTGTAAAAAATCCACTAAGGCTGGGTTTTTGAGATTTCAGTTAAACTAGGTTTAGTTAATCTGAAAACAGATTTGTGCTAGGGATGGGCAATATATATCGATATATCAAAATATCGATATTTAAAAAAATAATAATCGATATATATCGCCGATATTTAAAATACCCACATATCGATACATCGATATTTATTTACTACTATCGAATTCGATATTTTTAAGAACTCTTTATAATAAAATTCAAAATTTTAACCTTTTAACTCCTTACAATTCTGTTGTTTTTTAAGAATTTTTTTGACTAATACTTTTTTTTAGAGCTGACAACAAAATAATAAGCGGGGAAAACTATTCCAGAAAAGCTTCCTAGAATTATGCAAAGAATCGCCTTTTTGAAAGCAGCAAAAGACTAATGAAAGTTGGAATGTTAATAAAAAAGAAAGCAATATTTTGTTTATTTGAACATGTTCTTCGCTTATATATTAAAAATAACTTATCGCACGGTTTAACTGTATACGAGTATATGCCTGTATATGTGTCGCAAGTTTTGTTTACCAGCATTATATAACCCGGTATTAAATAATCCCATTTAAATTTTTCGTAATCTATTTTTTTTAGATATCAAGGGGCATTCAGTAAATTTGAAATAAAAAGAAATATCTGCGTTTTACAAACAGGCAGTTAGAATGGAATTACATGTAAAATGTTTGTACATATGTAATATGTATTTACATAGGTATATAAAGTTTTTAAATTTGGTAATAATTTCAGCTTAATACGTTCGATACATCGATATATCGATATTTTTAATTAATAAATATCGATACTCTTAAAAAATATCGATACGATATATATCGATATACTCTTTAAATTTGCCCATTCCTAATTTGTGCCGCCATTACCGAGTTTATCTACAAAATTTTTACAGAACAGTTTAGTTTTCCTTTAAATGTTGGTCTTTAATGAAATAATAAAAAAAATCACATTTCGGCGGAAAAATCCGATTCAGAGAATGTTTTAAATTGAATTTCTTTAAATACTTTTGGAAATCGTCTACAAAATATTTACAGCCGTATTCATAAAAATTTATTTTTGATTAATTAACCGTTTATAAGCAAAATACAATTGGTTAAATATTGATGTTTGACTTTAGACTGGCAGGCGCCGCAGAGGCGCAAACACTAGAACGGCAAAGAATTCTGATGATGGGAATGTGGGGTTTCTCGAAAAATTTAAATTCGACCCGAGTTCAATCTCGTGTTCAGTCAAGAATTATCAAAAAAAAAAAAAAAAAAAAAAAAAAAAAAAAAAAAAAATGTATCTCATTTTATGTTGTTTATTAAGCACAACAAACAAAATCTTTTAGTTAATTTCTTCCTTCAATAAAAATAATTTAATGAAAATTAAATTTGATGAGCGTAAGCCTAATTAAAATATCATAAACTGCAATTAAAAACCAACAGTTCAATTAAAAATCAGAATTGTTAAAAGACTAAGAAAATATCAAAAAAGTTTTTAATATTAAAAAAAAGTCGATAAAAATTATTGATATTTCATAAAAACTTTAAAATTTCGTGTAAATAATCGTATTTTCTTTATAAAATTTTTTTCTCGCTTGCAATATTTTTTTTAGATATTTTTTATCGCATGCGATATTTTTAAAAAATTAATTTAACTTTTCGTATTTATCTTCACACACATACAACCTAGCCAGCATCTTACCTGTGGTCTTCGGTAAGCCCATTTGAACAGACATCGTTAAATCAACTTCGCTACTCATGAGTACCCATAATTTATATACAAGGAGCAATCAGCCTTATTCCGGTTGTCGTTGTCGTATACGACTGTGTCGTTTTTTGTCGTAGATTAATGAACACAGGTTGTGTTTTACTTTAATCTATTACAAAAACAACACAGTCGTAAGTAAGGCTGAATATTGTAAAAATTACAAACGGAATGACAAACTTATATATACCCTTTCCAGCAGTGATGAAGGGTATATAAAAACAAACAAATCAACGTAGTTAAAATGTGGTATCAAATGTTTAAAAATGGTAAATGTTTAAAAATTGCATTTGATATTGTACCAATATACATTCAAACAAAGTCAGAGTATGTTTGCTCGCTTAAAATAATCTAGCGAAATAAAACAAAAGTATAAAAAAATTTAGAAAAAATATGTCATACCGTTGAGACTTCAACAATGACAACAATAACTAACAATGAATTGCAGCTTGTCAAATCACATACAAATACCAGCCAGAATAACACACATACAGTGGAGTAGAAACTTCTAAATACCCCTTAGTTTTTTTATTTAGTAAACAAAAATAAAAAATATATTAATGCACAGTGGGAGATTAAGGAAAAAATGTAAATAGTTTTGGATTTTCTCAGCGGGCTAGTCTGATTGGAATAAAATTTTAAGTGGCAATTTAGGAACTGTAGCCGAGTTTAAGTTTTGGATTTGGGGTCTATAGACTTATAAGAATAGACGACATATGTAGGTATATCTGTTAGGTATGCAACATACGAGTTAAATAAGTGCTACACGTTCATCTAGTCAGTAACCGTTTTACTACTTTTAAATTTTTAGGCATTTTTAGTCGAACTGTTGTAAGACCAAGTTAGTTAAAAAATATGTCAACCCATTCACTTATAGCCGAAATAGTCAAATAAAGAACCTCAAAATATTCTCTAAGTGTTAACATCGTTGTATTTTTTTCTTTTCTTGCTTTCGTATGAATTAAAAGCAAGCAACTGAAAAAGCTGATCATGCACACTCCAAGCTCTATCTTTTATTCCTTGATTTCGAAAAGACATTCGACAGTATCAACCGCGTTCGCGTCTGGTTAGCTCTAAGTAGAAGAGGTAAACCGGAGAAGATAATTGTGTGATACACAAGGTAGTCATAAAGTTGTAAAGTCATATGTCTTAAAATAATTACAAGAAATATAAATGACTGCTGTGGGCAACCGCTTATAATTTAGATTTCTACTGTACAGTTATTACGAAAAAATGAACACCGCATTACAATTTTTATTTGAAGTTATTAATATTTTAATTAGGCTTAAGTTCATCAAATTTAATTTTCATTCAATTATTTTTATTGAAGGAAGGAATTTACAACATGAAATTAATTAAAATTTTTTTGATAATTCTTGACTAAACTCGAGTCGAATTTACATATTTCGAGAATACCCACATATAATCTGTACTTTGGCACGGTTGCACAACATGCAAAGTTACAACTAGAGCTATCGACCATCGGCTCCAAACCTTCACCAAACACTGTATTAGGAGGATACTCTGCATATTCTAAAAACCATCTCAAGTACAGAACTCTTACTGCAGACAAGACAATTTCCACTGGAGATAGAGATTTGTAAGCGAAAGTCATACTCTGCGAAGAAATGATGATAACGGACAAAGCAGTCACTTCGATGGAATCCATTTCATCAATCTGGCAGACAAGTTGGCAAGACACGCGCAACGTGGCGACGGTCCACCAAAGTAGAAATGAGTAAAATTGGCGTGTCATGGAGCGAAATAAATCAACCGTACAAAATCGTGTTCGGTGGCTATCGGCTGTTATTAAGACCCTATGCTCTAGTGTGAGTTAGAACAACACATATATGAACGGTTCGCAAGACAAATCGATTAACTCCATAATACAAATACATAGTTGAGGAAAAGTGGTTTCCGAAATAAATTATTTATTAATAAGGCTGGGTTTTTGAGATGTAGATTAAAGTTAAATTTAGTTTAACTTACTTTGAAACTCGGATTTTTCCGGCGAAATGTGATTTATTTTTTATTATCTCATTAAAGACCAAAACGTTAAGCAAAACTAAGCTGTGCCGTCAAAATTTTGTGAAATACTTGGTAATAGCGGCTCAAATCTCTTTTTAGATTAACTAAGCCTAGTTTAACTGAGATCTTAAAAACCAAGCCTTAATGGCTAAAACTATTTTGTCATTTAGTGGTGTTAATTGTTATTTTTAGAAATTTTTATTATGACTAGTAGCAATTTGGCATCTATCAAGTACTTTGACTTTAAAATTTGGAAAAATTCAAAAGTGGAGTTAATCGATTTGGCATTTGAGCCATTCATAAAAATGCAAATATAAAAGTATTTATATAATTATAAACGACAACCTTTTTTAGAACTTTGTTAATTAAATTAATTTCTAAATGTTACTTACACCCAACGACAAGGTTGGTATAAAAAACATCCAAGTTTTTGTTTAACTATTTTTTTTTGCATGTGTTACATTCTTTTGTTGAGTGTCAACATAAATTTCTTAGTCACTGTGATGTTAAACAGAAAATGTAAACAAAACGTATGTATGTATGTACATATTTACTTGTACTTGGTACTCGGTATTCGATTTGCTTTGGGGGAAAAAGTGTTTAATGTGTGATGAGACTCTTGATTTCTTTTTCTGTTTTATATTGTTTGTAGTATTTATTTAAAATGAATAGAGGGTAATTTAGGTGATGGCCAATATAGTGTTTATAAATTTAATGAAAAGTTTTATTTATTTTATAAAAAAAAACTGTAAACACAGAACAAAAAAGAAAAAAAAAAATACCATCTAAATTACACTGACAAAAAGAAATGAGATAAATAAAAATTCCAAGAGGAATTCATATGTATTTGTTCGTTAATTGCCCATACATGATGAAATTATTAAAAAATATTTCAGTTAAAAAAAGTTAATTAACATCAATCAATATTAGTATAATTTTTTACCCCTTTATTTATAAAAAATAAAACCGGTTTATAAAAGGTTTATTCAAAAAAAATGTCATAGTGAATCCGTTTCATAAACCCTTTTTAAATCTATTTTATATTTTATAAATAAGGCCTTTTATATTTTCATTTTCATGTTTATGTTTATTGGAAAATTTAGATAATATTTAAAAATTAAATATTTTTACTAGGCTAAACGTAGCAGTAGCACCGAAAATTTACTAAATAGTCTTGTTAAAAATACAAGAAACTTGGAGCCACTTTTTGCTACTACTACTGCTACCTTCAAGGGTGCCCCGGTAGGCTAGTTGGTAGTGAGCTAGTCTATCAGTGCCGGGGTTGCGGGTTCGATTCCCGTCAGAGACTCTGGTTTCTGGAAGAAAGAAAAAAGTTTCTAACAGAAATATAAAATTTTAAGGGTATCATAGAATTTTGTCTGCTACTGCCATTTATAAAATTTTAAAACAGTAGTTATAGATGTAGTCTAAGAATAAAAACATAGAACTAACAGAAAAAGCAGTACAGCTAGCAAAATATGCAGTATTAAAGAAGTTTTTGATGTAGCAGTAGAAATATCATAACATTTAGAAAAAAGAAGCATATGATGTAGCATTTAAGTAGCACATGAACAAATCGAATAACAAAAAAAAATTTTCGCAATCGTATTAGAAAACGGAATTACTTTACGAATATCTAATACGGAAGACACCTTTTACATTTAAAAGCCCAACTCAACTACAAAAACAACAGAAAAAAATTAGTTTAAACGTAGCATTAGCAACAAAAATTTACTAAATAGTCTAGTTAAAAAATATAAACAACTTGTAGCCATTCACAGTTTCTTTGAAAAAGTTGTAGTCGTAATAGAAAAATTAAATTTTAAGAGAAGCAGAGGATGTAAACTTTGTTTGCTACTGTTATTTATAAAATTGAAAAGGGTTATTATAGAAATAGTGCTAAAAATAAAAACATAGAACTAACAGCAAAGTAGTACAGATAGCAAAGTATTCAGCTATAAAGTCGCTTATGATGTAGCAGTAGAATTAATATTCAAATATCATAGGTTAGGTTCCATGGGCAGCCATCGAGAGACAGCACACTTGGGTCCTTTAGCGGTCCCTTTGTGATACCCAGCGCCAATGCCCATCCCAAAGAGCAGTTACTCAGATGGCGTCACTGCAAGGTTGAGCCAATTCGTCTTCCTAATGAAGAGAAGAAGCAATCTTAGTTCTATTTTTGATAGATCCTCCAAACAGGAAAACACCGGTTCTCCCAGGTATTTTTCCCTGATGCCCCGTAGCCCAGGGCATTGACAGAGAAAGTGAAGCACAGTTTCCTCTTCCTCCTCATCATTACAACTTCTACAGTAGTCATTGAATACCAGACCCATTCTTCTAGCATGAGTCCCAACAGGCCAGTGTCCAGTTATGACCGACACCACGGTCCTGATTTGGTTCCTATGGAACCTAAGTAGAGATTTGGTTCTCCGTTCATCATATCCAGGCCAAAGTGCCCTGGATGCGGAGCAGGTGGACTCACGGGTCCATCCCTCTTGCGCAATTCTATAGTTCTCGCGCCGAATGAGTGACTTACAGTGAGCCATTGGAAGGCCAATGAATTGATCAATGAATGTTTCATCCATACGACCACCTTCCTTGGCCAGCTCATCTGCTATCTGGTTTCCCGGGCAGTTTGAGTGCCCTGGTATCCATATAAGCGTTAACTCTGAATGTTCAGCAATCTCATTCAAAGACATCCGACATTCCACAGTCAACATAGATGTCGTATAGACACCCGCAAGAGAGGCAATGGCAGCCTTGCTATCAGTAAATATACGTATATCTCCCGATACGCGATAATACTTTAGCCAGTTGGCTGCCCGCTTTATAGCCGAGATTCAAATATCATTAAATGTAGCAATAAAAAAGCATATGATATAGCACTTAAGTAGCATATGAACAAATCGAAAAACAAAAAAAAAAATATATTCATCGCAATCTTATAAGAAAACGCGATTGCTTTACGAATGTCTAATACAAAAGACACCTTTTACATTTAAAAGCCGAACTCAACGACAAAAATTTTTTTTTTTTTTTTGTTGAAGCAGAAAAAACCATGACTTTATTTATGATGATTTTATTTTGGTTGGCTACTTTTATTACTGCCTGAGCTGCAGCCCAAAACTAAAATTGTTGAAGTAGAAGCAAAACAACAAACTGCAAATTAAGAGTAGCAAATGATTTTATTATTAAGCTAATGCTCTATTGGTAGCTTATGTTTTATTATTATTGCTCCATTTCGACTTTTATTATATCGTCGGTTGATAATTTAAATGCCGTATGTGGATTTTTTGCGGTTTTCAGTTAAGATCGTTTCCTTAGGTTTTCCGACCTCATCTTTCATTTGACGTAATCAGTTTTTCAATACCTCATACGGATTTCGAGATATGGAGTGTTGAGTTTGTCGTATGTTGAGTTTGTCATATTTGCTGAAGCAATTTTCAAATTAAATGTGTTCAAACTCAATTTACTCGAAACTATCGGAATCCACATACGACAATTAAATAATCAGCCGACGATATAGCGAGGTTCCCTACTTTTTTAAAGAATAAAAAAAAAACACAGAAAATTCAAATTATATGAGGGATGTTTATTATCATTTGAAAGACCATTCTTTGGCATTTATTTTTCTAAGATTATGACTATCAAATGTTGGCCGTTGCTACGTCGCAGATGGTCCAACCGTTGAGTCAAATTTTCGATGACTCGTTCGAGCATTTCGACTGGTAACTGGCGACTGACACGCGTGATGTTTTCCTCCAAGGCCTGAATCGAAGCAGGGTTGTCCGTATATACTTTAGACTTTACATATCCCTACACGAAAAAGTCTAACGGTGCGATATCACACGATCTTGGTGGTCAATCCACCGGGCCTAAACGTGAAATTATGTGCTCACCGAAGTGTTCTCTTAATAAATCCATTGATCGATGCGATGCGTGGGAATTGGCGCCGTCTTGCTGAAACCAAATGTCGCCGAGATCACGAACTTCAATTTCAGGCTTCAAATAGTCTCAGCTACGGCCGCTTAATTTTCTGCTGGACGTGATCTATTCGGTCGAATATTATCCAAAAATGAATGCTGGGTCTCAAAATGGGTGATGGTGTTGCGAATAGTACGCTCAGTAGGTCGATTATGTTGACCATTAGTTGAGCGAAGTGCACGAAACACATTCCTCACAGAACGTGGATTTTCGTAATAAAGTTGAACGATTTGTAAACGTTGTTCAGGCGTAAGTCTTTCCACTATGAAATGGCAAACAATACTAAACAAAAAAAAAAACATGACAGCATGAAACCGACTCACACATGATCTGTCAAAAAAATGCTATTAAAAAAAGTATCACTACTTGAATCACCCATTACAATATTTAACAATAGTAATGATATTTGATTAACTACAAAACATTTTAATGTTTTTGCTACTGATATATAAAAATAAACCTGGTAGTAAATGTTTAAAAATTTGCTTTTGGAACGCAAACGGCATCCGCCAACACAAAAATGAACTAGAATACTTCCTTAAAAATAAACAAATTGATGTTATGATGGTTTCTGAAACTCATCTGACCTCAAGAAATACGTTTAAAATCAATGGTTATATATTGTATGATACAAAGGACCCTCGAGACAGAGCTTGTGGAGGTTCTGCCATTTTGATAAAGAACCGAGTAAAACACTACTTAATGAGTGATCATCGTGAAGATTATCTCCAAGCAACAAACATTTGCGTTGAGGAATTAAATCGAAACATAGTAATTTCATCATTATACTCCCCACCTAGATTTTCTATATCAGAAAGCCAATATAATAAATATTTCAAATCATTAGGACCCTGCTTCCTGGCTGCTGGCGATTATAACGCTAAACACACCTTCTGGGGGTCACGACTTATTACACCTAAGGGTCGTGTTTTGTTTAACACAATTTTTAAAATGGATCTAAATGTGGTCGCGAGCGGACAACCAACATATTGGCCTACTGATCAGCAAAAAGTTCCAGATGTCATCGATTTTGGAGTGGTTAAAAACATCCCCGCAGAAACGATTAATGTTGAAGCTTCCTTAGAATTATCTTCTGATCACACACCTACAATTCTTACTATATTAAATCCTAATAGATTTGTATCTCCGTCTGATAACTTAGTGACGTCAGCCACTCAAATTAATTGGTTAAAATATAAAAAATATCTCAGTACCCACTGCACTGAAAATATTCCGCTTAGTACACCGGAGAATGTGGATATTTCTATTGTAAATTTTGACAGTTATCTGAAACTAGCTGTTCGACATTCTAGTATAACCCTCAAAAAAACCAAAAATAGTAAAATATATTCTGCAGATGTCGAGCGTCTATTGACTGAGAAAAGGAGAGCTCGAAGAGAATGGCAATTGCATAGATCCCCTCAACTTAAGAATTTACTAAAAGAGTGCACAAAAAGGCTAAGAAAGTTACTGCAGTCTCAGAAAACGGCTTCCCTGGAAAAATATCTTAAGGAACTTGATGCAACTTCTCAATCAGACTACTCTTTATGGCGTGCAGCTAGAAATCTTAATAGACCAGTTATCACTAAACCACCATTAAGAAATTTAAATGGAAGTTGGGCACGAAATGACGAAGAAAAAGGAAATCTTTTTGTTAATCATTTGAAAAACGTATTTACCCCGCATACAACTCCCGATATTGCAGTCGAGTTGCCACCTGTTGCTGTTAGAGCTGCTGTTCCACTTAGATTTGAGATAAAAGAAATCGAAAAGGCTATTCATGATTTAAACCCCAAGAAAGCCCCTGGGTTTGATAAGATCAGCAACAAAATGCTTTTAGAGCTACCCAGCATAGCAAAGAAAATTATTCTCTTGATTTTTAATGCTATTTTACGCCTTGAATACTACCCACAAGAATGGAAAGTATCCTTAGTTACAATGATACCTAAGCCAGGGAAGGATCCTACAAAAGTTGAGTCATATAGACCTATAAGCTTATTGTCTAATATATCAAAGCTGTTTGAAAAGCTGTTAGTGTCAAAATTAGCCCCAATTTTAAATGTAAATCGATGTATTCCTAACCATCAATTCGGCTTTAGAAGAGAACATAGCACAATTGAACAAACCCATCGTATAGTAAACGCCATAAGAAAATCCTTTGAAGAAAAAAAATATTGTTCCGCCCTCTTTATCGATGTTTCTCAAGCTTTTGATAAAGTCTGGCATGAAGGGTTATTACATAAATTGAAGTTAAACTTACCAGTAAACACACACAAGCTGTTAGAAAACTACTTAATCGGTCGAAGGTTTATAATTAAAGAAGGTGATTTTATAAGTTCTCCTCAGCCAATTGACGCTGGAGTCCCTCAGGGAAGCATCATGGGCCCACTGTTATACTTAATATATACCTCAGACATGCCAACAAATAACCACACCCTAACTTCAACATTTGCTGATGATACAGCTTTTTTAAGCGTACACGAAAACTGTCATGAAGCATCTCGCTACTTGCAGAATCATATATTTGAATTGGAAAAGTGGTTAAAACAATGGAGGATAAAGGTCAATGAGCAAAAATGCGTACATATAACATTCACCTTGCGTCGGGAGTCATGTCCCCCTATTATAATCAATAATCAATTAGTGCCCCAACAATCGCATGTAAAATATCTTGGTATTCATCTTGATCGGCGCTTAACATGGAAATGCCATATAGAAGCAAAACTAACACAAATGAAACTGAAAGCAATTCAAATTAATTGGCTTATTGGAAGAAATTCTGTTCTTAGCCTCGATTGCAAACTCCTACTCTACAACTCTATATTAAAGCCAATCTGGTGCTACGGTATTCAGCTATGGGGCACTGCCTCGGCCTCAAATATCGAAAAAATTCAAAGGCGCCAAAATAAACTCCTTCGAATAATCACAGTCGCTCCATGGTATGTTAAAAACTCTAATATTCACAAGGATCTCAATGTGCCATTAGTAAAAACTATTATTACGAAGTACGCAGCAAAATATTTAAAAAGGCTTGAGTCGCACCCAAATCCACTAGCTCGAAATATTTTAAATGACAGCGGCCACTCTAGATTAAGGAGAAGAGATACTGCAGGACTCATCCGACGAGAAGACCGCTAAAAATCTACATATGTGAATAGAAACCGTTAAGAGAAAAATTTTCGTCTAGCATTGGCAGGACAAAAATAATGTATTAGTATAAGATTTGATTAATTATTGTTAGTTCATATTTAATATATGAAGATTCAATAAATAAATAAAAAAAAAAAAAAAAAAAAAAAAAAAGGTAGTAAATGTAACACTGGGAAATACATACATAGTTATTTTTTTATAATTTAAAAAGTTTCTATTTCAAAGAAAGACAAAATATACATTTTTATTTAATTAAAACTTTCAATTGAATTTTATTTCCCAGCTTCTCTAGAGTTTGATGATATGGTAAAAGAGTTTTTTAAGTTTTTATTGCAGATGCAGGTAGCAGTTCAAACATTTTTTAACGAATTTCAAATCCCCCAAGCTCTTAACGAGTTTCCACTGTTTTGTAATACAAACATTTATCAAAAAAAACTTAAATGTTAAAATGCAATTTCTGCGTTTTAACCCAAGAAAGAAATTACATTTCTTTGCCAGAGATTTGCTTCTATTCTATTTCCAATTCCATTGAAATTTGTGTCTAATACCATTTAAAATTTAAGCTTGAGCTTTAACATCTTTTACGTCTTGTACCTCCTTAAACCCATCGTCTTGATTTTATACCACAGTGGGGCGGTAGAAATGGGATGGATGATTAGTTGGCTGCAGTTGCTGTTGGAAAGGAAACATTTTAATTGCATTAAGATGCACAAGTGTGGGCATGAGTGTGTGTTTGCATTTTAAGAAATGCGGCTTTGTTTGGAAGAAGAGAGGGAAAACGTCATTGAGGGTTTAGTTTTCTTTTATTTTTTTAATGGATTTTAGCCATTGCACAAGCCATTATTATTTTAATTTTTTTTTTCGATTTTTTCTTTAATCTCATATGTACATATCGTCACCTTAAATGCAAACCGACGCAACTACCTAAACATTCTAAATTCGAGTTTTTGACTGATTATTGTTCGCTTTATCAAACAACATGGTAACGCAAATCCAAGACTAATTTATTAAACAGTGCGACAAAAAAAAAACTGTGATTAATACCATTTTTCTGGTAGGTACTGTCGAGTACAACAACAGTCTTTGATATCCCATTTTACCATAAGCTTTTTAAAATTCATTAACGACCATGACATAGTCGTCGCTTCAGTGACTCCCAAGAAAATTATCACATAGTGCATCAACTTGAAATCGGTTGGTATTCAACTTACAGGGTGATAAGTGCATACGGTAACGAAAACCTCATTTTTTACCCGAAACTCAAGCTTTTGGGGGAGTTTTGAAAATTCCAAAAACAGACTGTTGTTGTACTCGACAGTACACAGAAAAAATATCTCAAGAAAATTTTTAACAACACAGTTTTTTAAAAATAAAATTTTAGGTCAATAAACTTTTTATTTGATTCAATGGGAAAATTTATCAAAATTACATCTTGCAAAATCGTACTCAATAAAACATTTTAAATAATGAAATAAATAAATATTTCTTCATAATCAATAAAAAAAATATTTTAATCAAAGTACAACTCTTGTCCATTTTTTAAAAGCTTTGATATCGTTGCAAATGAGAGTTGTGTGTGTGTAACTCTCATTCGCTTTACAGTTTTATTTGTATAATATCTTTAGTTTTTTTAAAGTCTATGGAAAAAGGCTTCCTAATGATCTGGCCCAAGCAACCAGCGAAATCCGTATATGAATTAGCTTATCTCCCAACAATAAATTTTAGTGTACTTATCAAAGAATAAAAATTGGGAATTTAGCACATCATAATTAATGAATAAATAAATAAAGATTCGATAAACATTTTGTTTGATTTATTTAACATTTCCAGCAATTTATTTTAACAAATTACTTAAACCTTATGTTAAAAAAAATTATTTTGGGCAATAACTTCTTTTATTGACTCAATAAACTTGGTTGCATAGCTGCCAGATAAAATTGGTCGAAATTCGTCAAATTTTTAGAAAAAAATCATCCAAACCGTCAAATTGATCGTCACAAAAATCGTCATTGAAAAATCCACTTGTTTTTAATAAGTTTTGGAAATTAATTATTATTTTTAGTTTCCGTTGCAAAAAAAAAAAATTTTAATATATACATTCTGCCTATTTTTTAAACTCAAATAAAAATTTTCAATTAGAAACTTATTATTGAAGTAACACGACCAAAAACTTTTCAAAATTATTGCCATTCATAAGAAAAGTAAGAAAATAAACTAAAACCAAGAA
Organism: Pollenia amentaria; assembly: GCA_943735925.1. Lineage (NCBI taxonomy): Eukaryota > Metazoa > Arthropoda > Insecta > Diptera > Polleniidae > Pollenia > Pollenia amentaria. The sequence continues at coordinate 198,972,308 of OX031009.1, read as the reverse complement.
ATATCCAACACCTATTTTACACGTCAAAAATCCTGCTAAAGTTTTTAAGTCTGGGTTCACACTATGAAAGTTTTTTTCAGAAAGTCTGAGTTTAAGGTTGAGATGGGAGGGGAGAAAAGCATGTTCTCTTCCCCTCTCACCAATAAACACGGACTTTATGAACGAAAACTTTCATAGTGTGAACCCAGACTAAAGTGAGTGGTTGTAAACTGGATGTAATAAAACAGTACTAACTGATAAAATAGAACTCTTAAAAATATGCATCGTGCTAAAAAAAATCGTATTTTATATGATGAACACCTAAGACATGAAAATTACTGCCAATCAAATTAATAAAATTATCTAAGAAACTAAAATAAAATTATATTAAAAACATTTGTAAATTTGAACAAAATTTGTCATTTGAAAAATCATCCAATTTAGGGTATAAATCGCCAAATTGTCAATAGATTGTACCCAAAAATTGTCAAAATCACGATAAGTCGTCGGATCTGGCAGCTGTGCTTGGTTGTTGAATTAAAATTCAATAACTATACCTACAAACTTTTTTTTATCAATACCGTAAACATCGTCATCGCAGAAAATTAAAATTTTTTTTTAATCAAGTATGCGATTTTCGTTTTTAAATATGGAATATATTTTTTTCTGTGTACCAACCAGAAAAATGGTATAAGATCCCAGGTATTTTTACTTCTTTTTTTTTTTTGTCTCACTGTGTTATTATTGATTTTATAAAGTTTTTTGCTTTTCCTGATAAAAAAAAAACAAGTGTATTTATGTCCGTTTGTATTTAGGTTGACGATATACTTTTATTTTTCGCAGCTAACGGTATACATAGTGTTTCTATCAGGGACCGTAACAGTTATTTCTTTTTTCATAAAAGTCAGATGATAACAGTTATTTTTTGATTTTTATTTTTTTGAACAAAAAAAAAAGTTATTTTTTTATTTTTATTTTTTCGATCAAAAATAACAGTTATTTTTTGATTTTTATTTTTTTGAACAGAAATAAAAGTTATTTTTTGATTTTTATATTTTTTCGATCAAAAATAAAAGTTATTTTTTGATTTTTATTTTTTTGAACAGAAATAACACATTTGGAAAAATATGGAATGTTTCTAATAACAAACTATAAAGAAATGGTGCTTCAACGGGTCCTCTATAGGACCACATTAGTGATATATCTGAAAAAAATGTGGGAATTGAGAAAATTAAATTTAAAAAATGGCTATAATAAAAATTGAAAAGTGGATAATATGGAGAAATTGTGAGGGTTACTTATATCACACCATATAGGAGTAGGGGAGAAGGCAGTCCTAATTAGGTTTCTGGTAGTGGAATATCTGATATAATTTTGGAACTTAAAGGAAACTCCCCAAGTTCTATCAGTTTCTATCTTCTTAAGAATAATAATAGATTTTTAAAAATTTAAAGAACTTCCACTTACCTAAAATCTAAACTTAAATTTCTCTGATGCGTTGAAGCTCGTTTCGGCGGATTGCTGCCATTACCCGACGCACCTGGACCATTCCCTGCACTGCCAGGGGTGCCTGCGGCCAAACTTAAATTTGGACGACCATGAACTGAGGGCATTGAGTGGTTTATAAATCGACTCAAACTTAAGCGGGGCTTTGAGTATCGTGTATGTTTGGGTGTAGTGGCCGCTGAATTTATCGGAGTACCGCCGATACTTTGATTATTTGGTGGCAAGGAAGCCAAACTGCTGCTACTATTTGGCATTATTATGGGTAATGTAACGTGTGAAGACTTAAGGAAAGCGGGTATATATTCTGAAGTCGTTGAAGACTGCGAACTGCGACGCATCACCATTGTGGGCGATGAAGGTTGGGAATAATCATTGCTGCTGACATCGCAACCGGTAGCAGATGAACAAGAACTTGGACCAGAATTGCATAAAGCAAGAGAGGTATTCGAATTGGAAGAAACAGATATCGAAGAGGAGGAGGATAACAATGAAGGAGAGGATGTATTACTATTCAGACTCAAATTCAGACTTTTGGCGGGACTTGGTAAGTTGGCAGATGTTGCTGTACTAATGCCAGACTGATGTTGTGTGTTATTGCGAGCAGCAGCCGCTGCGGCCGTGGGTGCTATGGGACTATGAACAACAGTGCTGTTGCTTTGATCGCTGGAGCTACTGCTGGTGGTGCTGGTACAGGCTGTTATAGAATGTTCGGATTCATCATCTTCCACCTCGTTTAACTGAGAGGTGGGACTACTTGTCAAACTGTGTTGGCCATTCGTCATTGTGGCATAATCATTTAAATTATCCGCTAAAGAATCCTGGCAATTGCCATTTTCTAATGGTGTTGTTGCCGTCGTTAAACTTTTACCACCATTCATATTACAATCAGCCATAGATGACTCCAGATTGGAGGAGGGTGTCAAACGTACTGTTTGTAAAGGAACATGATCGACTACATCGACACCCGCCACCGTTGATACCGGCCTAAAATTAAGCATATCTGTTTCTAACAATTCGTCCGTGCCCACTATGGGTGACAACAACTTGGTGGCCGTATCAATTTCTCTTATATGTCTCAAATATTGATAACTATTATCCTGGGCACTAATGGCTTTCTTTTTCGAAGAGGATGTTGTCAGAGTATTGGCAATCATGCTTAAGTTATTGTGTTTATTATCATTGTTGGAGCCATTTGTATTATGGGCCTGTTGGTTAGTGTTTTTTTTGGCCTTAAATGCAGATATAACGGAATTCATTTTGATTTTTTTTTGTTTTTTTTCTTAATTAGAAAGTGTATGAGTTAATTTTTGTAAAGATTTAGAGGATTTTTTTTTTTTTATGTATGAAAAAATGAATATTTGTAATTTTTTATAATTTAAGATTTTGGATTCTTCTTTCCGTATTGTTGTCTTTTTATAATTTAATTGATGTTTAATGAAATGTTTTTTGATGAGAGGAAGCAAAAGTGTGTGTTGAGAAAAGTTATGCTGAAAATGTTAAGTCATTTTGCTGAAAATCACAACCTTTACATCTAAATTCTATATTGGTTTGTACGATGCTTAACATTTTATTTTTTCCTTAAAAATCAAGACATTTTGAAGAAACTTTAGTTTTTGTTTTGAACAGTTTATAAACAAGTCATAAACTCCGTTTAAAATGGCAAAAAACAAGAGTGATCATGGTGGGTAACTGCAAAGAGAATGAGAGAAAGAATAAGATATTAAAAAAATGTTTTATTATTTTTAACTTTTGAGTTATATATAGATGAGAAAAAATACAACTTATAATCTCCTTATTTAGTTATAAATTAAACAAAATTGTCATCTTTTTTTTTAAGTAACAAACCCACACCATTTCCAGTAGTCATAGCAAAACGGCTAATATGTCTTTACTTAAGCTATGTTCACATTATGTGTATTTGTCATGTGGAATATTTGTCTACACACGTGTGATTTCAAGTGTACGTCAAAATATGAGTTTTACATAAGGTTTATAATTGTCATGTTCACATGTTGGTATGTAACGTACATTTGACATAACCTATTAAAAAAAACTATCTTTAAACAGCTGAATAGTTATATGCACAAGAATTTAAACTTGTAGAATTGTTGTTGGGAATTGTCAAAACCTGAGCTATATTTAATTAAATCAATTAACACATTGTTTGAAACGGCAAAGTTTTTTGATAATTTTTTTAATTAAAATTAATAAAAATTAATAATGAAAAAATATTCACAATTTTAAATTTTTACATTTTTAATAATCTATATAATCATTTTGGTTTTAGGCGCAAAATCAACAAATTATTTGCTTGATTCTATGAATTTGGTATGAATTTAGTGATAAAAGACAATTTTAAATTTTTTCTGTGTATGTGTTTTAAACAAAGACATGTTCATATGTCACACATCAAATATTTTTAGTTACAAATAGATATTGGGAATTATTTCTTTTTATAAGTCTGGTGGTGTATAAAGTCATTCCTAAAAATTCATGGAATAGAACTATTACAAAAAGCTTTATGAAATACATAACTGAAATTTAACTCATAGAATAAATTCGAAAAAATAAAAAATTTTGAATATTTTTAGTTACTAATAATTAGTATTGTGGTTATTTTATTGAACTGTTAATGGTTTTTAATCCAAATTTAGATATTTTAATTAGGCTTAAGTTCATTGAATTTAATTTGCATTAAATTATTTTTATGAAGAAAGGAATTTTTACAACATGGAAGATTAATTAAAATTGTTATTGATAATTTTCATTCTTGACTGACCTGGGATTCGATGCCAGGCTGTCTGGCGTGTGATTCGAACCCAGGCGGCTGGTTACCCTGACATGTTTCGACCTCAACCACTAGGTCTTCTCAAAGGGATTTGCCGTCTTACACTCGCAGCCATCGATGACTGCTGACGTCAGTAGTCAAACATCAATCCTTAAACCAAATTGTATTTTAACCTTTGGTAGATCGAAATTTGCTTTTTGAATGATTATCCATTTTTAATTGATCTCACATGTTTTCCTTACTTCTGTTTTTTCGTACTTTTGTCAAGAATTCTTCTTGAAGTCCAAAGTACATTTTTTTTGTTTTTCCTGTTTTTGTCTTTCTTTTTTCTAGTTGACCTTTTTCAGCACAACTTGAAGGACAAATGTAAACATAGCTCGTGCCTTAGCTGTTAACAATAATTAGTATTGTGGTTATTTTATTGAACTGTTAATGGTTTTTAATCCAAATTTAGATATTTTAATTAGGCTTAAGTTCATTGAATTTAATTTGCATTAAATTATTTTTATGAAGAAAGGAATTTTTACAACATGGAAGATTAATTAAAATTGTTATTGATAATTTTCATTCTTGACTGACCTGGGATTCGAAGCCAGGCTGTCTGGCGTGTGATTCGAACCCAGGCGGCTGGTTACCCTGACATGTTTCGACCTCAACCACTAGGTCTTCTCAAAGGGATTTGCCGTCTTACACTCGCAGCCATCGATGACTGCTGACGTCAGTAGTCAAACATCAATCCTTAAACCAAATTGTATTTTAACCTTTGGTAGATCGAAATTTGCTTTTTGAATGATTATCCATTTTTAATTGATCTCACATGTTTTCCTTACTTCTGTTTTTTCGTACTTTTGTCAAGAATTCTTCTTGAAGTCCAAAGTACATTTTTTTTGTTTTTCCTGTTTTTGTCTTTCTTTTTTCTAGTTGACCTTTTTCAGCACAACTTGAAGGACAAATGTAAACATAGCTCGTGCCTTAGCTGTTAACAATAATTAGTATTGTGGTTATTTTATTGAACTGTTAATGGTTTTTAATCCAAATTTAGATATTTTAATTAGGCTTAAGTTCATTGAATTTAATTTGCATTAAATTATTTTTATGAAGAAAGGAATTTTTACAACATGGAAGATTAATTAAAATTGTTATTGATAATTTTCATTCTTGACTGACCTGGGATTCGAAGCCAGGCTGTCTGGCGTGTGATTCGAACCCAGGCGGCTGGTTACCCTGACATGTTTCGACCTCAACCACTAGGTCTTCTCAAAGGGATTTGCCGTCTTACACTCGCAGCCATCGATGACTGCTGACGTCAGTAGTCAAACATCAATCCTTAAACCAAATTGTATTTTAACCTTTGGTAGATCGAAATTGGATTTTTGAATGATTATCCATTTTTAATTGATCTCACATGTTTTCCTTACTTCTGTTTTTTCGTACTTTTGTCAAGAATTCTTCTTGAAGTCCAAAGTACATTTTTTTTGTTTTTCCTGTTTTTGTCTTTCTTTTTTCTAGTTGACCTTTTTCAGCACAACTTGAAGGACAAATGTAAACATAGCTCGTGCCTTAGCTGTTAACAATAATTAGTATTGTGGTTATTTTATTGAACTGTTAATGGTTTTTAATCCAAATTTAGATATTTTAATTAGGCTTAAGTTCATTGAATTTCGAATCCCAGGTCAGTCAAGAATGAAAATTATCAATAACAATTTTAATTAATCTTCCATGTTGTAAAAATTCCTTTCTTCATAAAAATAATTTAATGCAAATTAAATTCAATGAACTTAAGCCTAATTAAAATATCTAAATTTGGATTAAAAACCATTAACAGTTCAATAAAATAACCACAATACTAATTATTGTTAACAGCTAAGGCACGAGCTATGTTTACATTTGTCCTTCAAGTTGTGCTGAAAAAGGTCAACTAGAAAAAAGAAAGACAAAAACAGGAAAAACAAAAAAAATGTACTTTGGACTTCAAGAAGAATTCTTGACAAAAGTACGAAAAAACAGAAGTAAGGAAAACATGTGAGATCAATTAAAAATGGATAATCATTCAAAAAGCAAATTTCGATCTACCAAAGGTTAAAATACAATTTGGTTTAAGGATTGATGTTTGACTACTGACGTCAGCAGTCATCGATGGCTGCGAGTGTAAGACGGCAAATCCCTTTGGGAAGACCTAGTGGTTGAGGTCGAAACATGTCAGGGTAACCAGCCGCCTGGGTTCGAATCACACGCCAGACAGCCTGGCTTCGAATCCCAGGTCAGTCAAGAATGAAAATTATCAATAACAATTTTAATTAATCTTCCATGTTGTAAAAATTCCTTTCTTCATAAAAATAATTTAATGCAAATTAAATTCAATGAACTTAAGCCTAATTAAAATATCTAAATTTGGATTAAAAACCATTAACAGTTCAATAAAATAACCACAATACTAATTATTGTTAACAGCTAAGGCACGAGCTATGTTTACATTTGTCCTTCAAGTTGTGCTGAAAAAGGTCAACTAGAAAAAAGAAAGACAAAAACAGGAAAAACAAAAAAAATGTACTTTGGACTTCAAGAAGAATTCTTGACAAAAGTACGAAAAAACAGAAGTAAGGAAAACATGTGAGATCAATTAAAAATGGATAATCATTCAAAAAGCAAATTTCGATCTACCAAAGGTTAAAATACAATTTGGTTTAAGGATTGATGTTTGACTACTGACGTCAGCAGTCATCGATGGCTGCGAGTGTAAGACGGCAAATCCCTTTGAGAAGACCTAGTGGTTGAGGTCGAAACATGTCAGGGTAACCAGCCGCCTGGGTTCGAATCACACGCCAGACAGCCTGGCTTCGAATCCCAGGTCAGTCAAGAATGAAAATTATCAATAACAATTTTAATTAATCTTCCATGTTGTAAAAATTCCTTTCTTCATAAAAATAATTTAATGCAAATTAAATTCAATGAACTTAAGCCTAATTAAAATTTTTAGTTACTTTTAAAAGAAGTTTTAAATGTTTTATGTTCACCGAGCAATAGTAACTTAGACCTAAAGCCCGTTGTAGTGAAACAGACCAGAGTCTCGGGGGGAATCGAACACTTATTCTTCACTTTCTAACGAACGTTATTCTCCAATGTGGAATATAATACAATTTGGAACATTAACTGAAATAATTTTTGTTTTTAAAGTCATATTTCTTTTAATTTGAAGTTATTATTTACTAAAATAAACATTAATCATACAACAAACTTATAACATTTATTTTTCACGTTAGTGTTGCCATGTTTGTGTTTTTTTTAATTTGATAACAATTGAATGATAACAATTTGATAAAACATGGTTTATTAAATGTTCTTATTCATATCATTATAAATGTTAAAATGAAACCATTGAAAGGCTTTTTATCAAATGATAAATTAATTTTAAATCAGATGTTTGACTTCGTGTTTGCTGGGTCCACAAATAATATTTTCCTCTTTTTTATATTTTATTTATTTGTGTGGGTTTCATTTATTATTATTTTTACTCTGACTTATCAACAGGTTGCGTGTTAAAATGTGTTTAAAATAAATACTAAATAATTAATATACTATATCACATACAGTAACATGTATTTATAACATTTTTGTTGTTGGTAGGTTTTACTAAAAAAAGATATTAAATAAAAAAAATTCAAAAAAAAAACTTTTTAAAAATTCACACGTGCTAGAGAGATAAAAATTGGGTTGAAAAGCAAGAAAAATTTACTTAAATCTAAGTGCGTGTGGATTATGTGTACATACTTCTTTTATAAAAATACACTGGGAACAGTTGGAACATATATGAAAATTAAACTCAGGCTTATGCGTTTGCCAACCGCCCCCGAGTGTGAGAGCAACCAGCACACGCAGGTAGCAATTTAAGTGCATAATTCGCCAAGATTATACACTCGCCCCTTGTGTGGGAGCTGTCTAAAATTCGCTACCTCTGGAAATATGTTAGCGGCGTCTGTTGCTTAGGAACAGCATCAAGGGATGATCCTGGGTACGTTCGTAAATGCAGTTGTTGCGCATCAGTAAAGCTTAATGTTCGTAAAAGCATTAGCATCGCAACTGCAACTGGTAATCACGCATCAGTAGCAAAATGTTGCATCACTGCAGCAGTGATGCATAGTTTTTATGCATTTACGAACGTACCCCCTCCCTCAGGCCAAACTCTACGACAAGTGATGAAAAATTAGCACTTGAGTGGAATTTTTAGGATCGCACTTCCCGCGACTTTGGGTAGTAAGCCCCGAAAGTACCCTTTTAACGAAAAATTTAAGCTCCCGCAAACATAATCTCCCTGCAAGACGAAAAAGATTTCCCACAAAACGTATACTAACGGTCCGGAGTCAGTCCGGTGCTTACTCACTGGAAGCTACTGAATCCCGTGGTACCAGATAGGTTCTCTGATCAGCCGCGATCTGAAGAGATTGTACAAGTCATTTGAGATCTGTCAATTTTGGATTTTTAATGCATCCTAGGTATCGACTGCACTGTGGGAAAATCCACACAGAAAAAAATTCTCCAAAATTGTGCACCAACTAAAGCATTAATAAAAAAATCAGTTTAATTTAAAATTGAATCAAGTGAATTAAGCGATTAATTAAGTGAATTAAACGTATAATCAACTGAATTAAAGGTTTGCTCAAGTGAATTAAGCGTTTAATCAAGTGAATTAAACCTTTAATAGATACTATTAATTAGTTCACTGGTGCAAATTTAATTAATTTTTTATTTAATATGACGCATTTTTTAATTAAAATAAATGTTTATTTTTTCCTGTGCAGAGGATGTAATACAAAAAGGTGAAATATCCTTAAGATGATCCCTACAAACCGTCGTCAATAATCCAGCGACGAGTGCACATGCTTAAATATTTTTCTATATTTTTTTCAGGAATACTTATCCAGCAACTACACGGGCTTCATTTCATATTTAGAGAAACAATATGATGCAATTTGAAATGCTTTTGCCAAAATGCAATGCCTCTAGTTTTATAAAACATTTAAAAATAAGATGAAAGATGTTTAATGAGATTTTTATGATATTACTCATAATAGTTACGGTCCCTGATTTAAACTGTTTAATTTTTTTAGCTTGAAGGCTTAAAGTATTACCTAAAAAGGAAAATGCAGCATCATATTTCCAACGCTTGACTTTGTGTTTGCCGGGTAGACTCGCTATCTTCACTGATACTAATATGCAGCAATACAGTTTAAATTTTGCGCACCTTTGATCTAATACCACTCCTTATAGATTTTGCTCAAAACTGTATAAAGTCATCCCACTGTGCGTTGTAGAGTAATTGAGAATGTGTCTATAACTAATTTCAACCATCTCATTGGTGGGAATTTGTTTTTGTCACAGGGCAACTAATTTTTGCATACGTTAAATGTACATAAAAACGCAAATTGGAATATGACTTACAGACACATTTGGATAAGTAAAATGGCCAAATAATTTCTGTTTTGTATAAAAAGTTTACTGTAAGTTGATAAGCCATTAATAATAAAAATATTTTAGCTATGAACCACTGTACTGCGCAAAAATATCTTGCTGAGATAATATTTTAATCTGTTACACAACTTTCTTCTTCTTCTTTGCTTACTCTGTTATTATTATATTATTTTCAGATTTAAAAATAGATATTTAACCCCACATTAAAAACCATAATATCAGCATGAACTTTGGCTAATTAGTTTAAACAAAATGAATATTATTTCTTAACTATAAATATACAGAACCTTAAAAAATCTAAGAACTGTATTAAAAAAAATTATTTAGAAATATTATTGCGAGTTTTTTTATTTTTGGTTAAGTAGAAGTGACTTCAAGGTTAGATTTTCATCATGATGATGACAATTTATATATTTAATTTTGCACTTAAATTAATTGAAAAACTTGTATTATTGTTCTCATACAGGGGTGCCAGATAATTTTGATGGAAAATCGGCACATTTTAAAAAAAAAATCGGCATTATCGGCACCTCAATTAAAGAAAATCGGCAAATTAAAAATATCTCTTTTTAGAACAATAAAACATATTTTTATTAACACAAAAAATAACAAAACCCATATAAAAACATAAAAATTAAAAAAAAAAAAATATTTTTATAAATAAACTGTAGTTAATTTAAAGAAATTTTGTACATTAGGTTAAAATTGTTTTTATACACAGAAAAAATTGTTAATTTTCCCCAATCACCAAATTTATACCAAATTCATAATATCAAGCAAACAAGTTGTTGATTTTGCATCTTTTACCAAAATGATTATATTGATTACTAAAAATTCTAAAATTATGAATATTTTTTTTTTTCAATAAATGATATTTTTAATTAAAAAAATGATCAACAAACAAGTTAATTTATTTAATTTATTAAAATATTAACAATTCCCAACAACAATTCTACAATTTTATTTTATTTTATTTTAAACGAAAAAGTCAATTAGGATTTTTTGTTATTTAATAAAATTTTAATTGAAAATTTATTTCAAAACAACTAAAATGTTAATTAAATCAAAATTAAATTTTTCATTTTCTTTCAACTAAAAAAATAATTGATTCAATTATCACATTAATTAAATTTAAATACTTTTTAGACCATTGTTAAATTGAAAAAACACTTTTTTCTGTGTAGTTGAAAATTTTTTTCAACATTTTATTTTAACAAACATTTTATAGATACATATTTGAGTTTAATAGTTTAATTAAATCCAATTTAATATCAACATCAAAACAATTTGCATTATTAAGTTTTAAGTAATCTTTAGAAAAAAGAGTTCCTTGAAATGATTCATTTTCCAGGGAACATCGAAATTTGGTTTTATTATGGCTGACTTGGCTTAAAATTCTTTTCACATTTGCGGAAGAATGTGGAAGGACCATAATTTGTTGTACAAAGTTTGACAGCACTGGAAATGTACCCGTAGAATCCCCATTTTTTAAGTCTGAAAATTTTTGCCAAAAAGTTTGCAAATTTACTTCAATTCCTTCTAAATCTTCATTAAAGTTTAAAAACTGTAACTCTCTAAATTCAGGGTCTAACATTTTTTTTTCTTTTTCAGAAATATAGCTGGGGAACTCTTTCAAAATTTCCATAAAAGAAGTACCTATTTTTCCTTTTTCATAATTTTGTAAGGGTTAATCATATTTAAACATTTATAAGATTTTTGTTCAAAATCTTAACTTTTTAATATGTATTAAACATCTGCATGAAACTTAATAATGATGTTCATGAAACTTTCATTATAATTTTGTATTTGCTTCGTTTGTATTAAACATCTGCATGAAACTTAATAATGATGTTCATGAAACTTTCATTATAATTTTGTATTTGGTTCGGTTGTATTCAGTTTAATGAATAACTACGAAATGAAAGCAACAAACACACCAAATTTAAGAGACGAATAAGATGCAGTGTTTTTGTTTACAGAAAGAGAATATGAATACAAACAACTCTGAAACAAAACAACCAGTGAATAAATGTCGAATAAGTTCATGGAATAACACAATTATTTTAAAGTCAGTATTGCCAGTTGAAAGAAATGAAAAACATTAGGAAAGATAAAAAAAAAACAAAAATAACCATAAAGAGTCAAAGCAACATGATAAGGAAGTACATTAATATTAAAATAATAAAAATAATACAAATTTGACTTTGATTTCAATGTAAATTAATTGTTTTTAATGTAAATTTTTAAACTTCAAAAAAATTCATTTTATTTTCAAAGACATTTTTCTGCAATGTGTTTTGCTTGGAAGTACATAAAAATGTTGTTAGGAAAAAAATTTAATTTTAATTTAAAAAATGTTTTACAAATTACATAGGCATAGTTTACACTGAGTCTTTTCAGACATGTCTTTTTTTGACATTTTCTTTTGAACATGCTACCAAAAACCTTTTGTCTTTTCACGATGTCTATCCAAACATGTCTGTTTTCATGTATAATTGTCTAATATACATATACATACAAATCAAAATACATGAAAATTCATAAAAACAAACATGAAAACTCATTTCGTGTTTGTTTGGCAACCCCTCTTTCTTCTCTACCCCGATCGCCTACAAACAAAACAGACGTGTTTGTCAGACATGTCTGAATAGACACCGTGTAAACTCCCTCATATATTATTGTAAAGGTAACAAAAAAGAAAAAAAAAAAATACATAAATTTACTAAGTGGCAACATTGCTGTTGAGTATTTATATAAAAAAAAAATGAGAGAGAGTGAAAACTGTAGAACAAAAGTCGTTTCATTGAACAGTCTTTGTGTTTGCCATATGAAACGAAATGTGTTTGCTAGTAACAAGAATAAAACAACAGTTTGTTCAGTGGTCTGAAGTTTGTTTGAATACGAACTTCATTGAATAAACATTTCAGTATGTTCATGAATGAAGTTATTCATGCAGCCCTTTAATATGTATTTGTTCTATATAAAAATTAATACAGTTATTATTAATTTTGTTAATTTCGCTTTTGTTGAGTTTTGATTTTGATAGTAATTCATTAGCCAACAAGCCCAAATACTTCTCATCAAAGTTCAAAAAATCTTTGTGTTCATAAATTCCGTTAAGTAAATTTAATTTTTTAATCGGTTTTTATGAAATAAAAATACAGTTTTAAAAAGACTTTCCATTTGCTTGTATAGGTTATGACAAGTGCTCCAAAGTTACCCAAAATTAATAAATTACACGTTACAAGTAACGTTACCGTGGTTTAAGTGTTTATCAAAAAATCGGCATTTTTGGAGCAAAAATCGGCAAATCGGCACTTTGCTAATTTTAAAACAAAAAATCGGCAAATATGGCAGGCCTGTTAATATACTCTCTTTCTTTCTCTCTCTCTCTCTCTATCTGTAGTAGTCTGTACCATATGTAGCTGCTAGATAAGATTGGTCGAAAATCGTAACATTTTGAGGAAAAATCGTCAAAATCGTCAAAATCGTCAAATTCACTAAGCTCGATCGTCACAAAAATCGTCATTGTACAAAACCACTAGTTTTTAGTAAGTAATGAAAAATAATTGTTATTTTTAGTTTCCATTGCTATTAAAATTTTAATATATTCTGCCTGTTTTTGAAATTGAAATACAAATTTTAGATAAGAACCTTATAATTGAAGTAACACAACCAAAATTTTTCCAAAAGTATTGTCATTCATAAGACAAGTAAGAAAATAAATTGAAACCAAAAAATATCAAACACCTATTTTACATGTACACGTCGAAAGTCCTGCCTAATGCCCGTAATTTCTACAAAAAGATATCTGGTCTCGTCTTGGTACCCAACAGTTATCTTTAAATAGTTTAACACGTGGGCCAAGTGTTCTTACCTTAAGTTTTCTTTTAAAATTGGCAGCATTTACACCACAGATTTCTATATACAGCTAGATTGCTATTTGTAGAAATTACGGGCATTAGTGCATAATTCTTGGTTCACACTATGAAAGTTTTCTTGCAGTAGGTCTGAGTTTATTGGTGAGTTGGGAGAGGAGAAAAACATGTTCTCTTCCCCTCTCTACAACTCTCAAGAACTCACAAAAACATACATTGTGCTAAAAAATCGTATTTTATATTATGAACAGCTAAGCCATGAAAATTACTGCTAATCAAATTAATGAAATTATCTTAGAAACTAAAATAAAATTATATTAAAAACATTTGTAAATTTGTACAAAATTTGTTATGTGAAAAATCGTCAAATTTAGGATAAAAATCGTTCAATTGTCAATAGACCATTTTTGTATCCAAAAATCGTCAAAATTTTGATAAATCGTCAAATCTGGCAGCCGTGGTCTGCACGGTGAACAAATTTTATTAGATTTTTTTTGCTACAAGGGAAAAGTAAAATAAATATTCTGTTTCTAAGCGTTTTTTTTTTTGTACACAATTCGTTTGTTTGTTTAACTAAATAGCGCATTTAATAAAAACATGTTTTATTGCTCAATTACTGTCCATGGATTAGGTCATGAACTTCATTGCATACCACAAATGTTTGTGAGAGTGTACAAAAGAGAAAAAGCGGGGAATAGGGATGAGAGATATAGGAGTACAACTGTTTAGTTGGCACTAACAAAATAGTATTTCCGTTTCCGCTAAGAAACGCCAAGGCAATGTCGTGGAAGTAATTTAGGAAATGGCAATTAAAATTGCTGTACATATTTAATTAAATTTTTTAAGACCTTCTTTTGCAAAACATCTTTTTTTACAAGCGTTGGACGCTGATCTTAAAATTATGAATAATTTTTAAATCGCACTATCAGTTTTCAAGGATTTTTTTTTTTTTTTTTGCCTCAAACCACTTACCAAATAACTTTTTTTATGATTTTTTGTTAATATAATAAATATTTCAATGCGGCCAAGGCTATTTGAATAGTTCAAACATGATAAGGATGTGGTAATTTTTAAACTTTCAATAGCGAAATTCAGTGTGTGGTGCAAATGGTCCTGCGAAAGAGCGAATTCAAAATATCTTAGCTCTTTTGTTCAATCCAACAACAAAATACGAAGAATTTCCATTAGATTACATAAAAGTGCTACTGTTTTGCATTTGGTCTTTTAAAAACCATTTGCACGAAACACTGAACTCTGCTAATGTTAATGAACAAGAAAAGGGTGTAATAAGCAAGTGCTAAAAGCAGTGTTACCATTTTCAGACTAGTTACACAGGCCTGCAAAATTTAGAAAAAGTCAAAACCTTGGGACTAGCGTATACTTTTATAAAGATTTAAGTCGCGCTGAAACAGAATCTTAAATAGGGTTCCCAGTTTTAGTTTATACATTGTGACGATGGAAGTCGGTAATCCTCGAATCAAAATTAATTATTTTCAATGTGTATTTCATTCTAAGAAGAGCTTCTTTTTTATTATGTTGCGAATTTTTGCTTTGATTCTATTTATTATAGAAACAAGCGTTACATGTTGGTACAGAAATCATATTTAACACGATTTCAGCTAGCTCTTGAAAAGGTTTCGAGCCACCAGCGTCATGGTATGACAAAAATCTGCGGACCAAAGAAGACTTTAATTTGTTCGTGGGAACGTCTTGACCAAACCGGTCAAGCCGGTATACAATAATATATTATCCCAAAAAATCTTCAGCGAAAAAAAGCTTTTTTGCCCAAAAATTCCTCTGGGGATTTTCACTAAATGTTTATGCCCATTTACAAAAAAAAATCTTCTATTTGGGGAAAATTCCCAAAACTGAGAACGCTGATCTTATTAAAGTTAAAAAACTCTGATTTTTTTTTTTTTTTTGCCTTAATCGAGATGTTATAAATGCGCGAATTACTGCCTGTCCCACGATTTCGAACAAAACCTCGTTCGCCTAACTTACATTTAAAACAAAATCCTACCAATCACATTTAAACTAAATGTTAGCTTTTATGATATGTTGTTTCCTCTCTGAAGATATCTTTACCTGTAGTTTAAAAATCCGATTTTTCGCTATATTCATAGTTTTGCTGCCATTTTTTTTTATGTTTGTATTTATTTAGATTTTCTTTAACTAGAATTTGCCATTTTAATACTCACACCACAATAGTGGAGAGAGTATTATGTCCCTCCAAGCAATTGGTAGAGTCCCTCCAAGCAATTGGTAGAGTGTTTTTCGATTGTCTACGAATTTTAACTACTTCGCCACATTTGGTAGTTAAACAGTAGATTTTTCGGAATTAAACAACAACAAAATACGGTAGAATCGCATTATGAGTTCTTAAATTATACTTTTTCGTCACTTTAGTGAGTTGTTCAGATAATTGTAACAGTTATACAACTGCAACAATGGCACAATTGAATATTTCACATATTATATTGACTTCTTCGCAACGATTTGCTGTTTAATAGTGAATATTACAAAAGCAAAATACGTAAAAGAGCACAGTTTGTATTTAAGTTGCCATGTGATCGGTGCTACGTGCGTGTAAAATAATATTAATATATAAAATTATGTAAAATAGAGTGAAATTTTTAATATTTGAAAATAGAAATAGTTATAGTATTGTACTTAAAATTGGGACTCCGCGGAATCCAAATGTTACCGAAAAAAAATGTTCACATATAAATGAGTGCACAAAACTGCCCAAACTTATTCTTCGGTTAGATTGGTTAAAGTTTTAATAATTTCTCATGCATATTTTTTTTAGAGCAAATGAAAATGAAATTGAAAATAATAATTTGATAATTATCTTTTTTAAAGGATATTAGTGATTTTTTTAAACTGTCTGTTTATTTAATGACTTTAATATTTTTAGTGTGAAAATTAGTGTTTTTGTTAAATTTTTCTAGTGAAGATCAAGAATAACTT
Source organism: Pollenia amentaria (assembly GCA_943735925.1). Classification (NCBI taxonomy): domain Eukaryota; kingdom Metazoa; phylum Arthropoda; class Insecta; order Diptera; family Polleniidae; genus Pollenia; species Pollenia amentaria. The sequence continues at coordinate 198,955,721 of OX031009.1, read as the reverse complement.
TGAGTGAAGAAAGTTTGTAAATAAAAATTTGCAATAAAAAGATATGCTAGTTATAATATGATGAAAGTTTACAAAGTTAGCGTTTGAATAAACTTGTGATTTTGTGTAGTTTTCTTTAACAAAATTTGTCCACATTTGGTTTTTAACTTTAAAACATTAACAGCTATTTTGATTAAATGTAACGTAGATTTTTTAATATTTGTTAAACTTTAAGATCATTTATTTTATATTTTACTTAGATTTCCCTTACAAAATCAAACAAAGATAAACAGTAAAATTACCCACTTTTTTATTATAAAGAACAATAAGAAAAAATGTAACTTCAAAAGAGTACTTTTTGGAGCCAACAGCGATACTACTAAATTTAATTGATATTGAACTTCCAAAGCGCTCTAATTCGTCATTTAATATAGACACTAAGTGGATTCTTAAAGTAAATATTACCATAGTGGGACACTTCTTCCCGAACGATGTAACTACATCAATAAGAATTGAATAGCAAAAGCGATAGGTTTTTGCTAAATGGGGAAACTATTTAGATTATTTTTCGATCGAAATTGTTTGCAGGGGTGTTTTTCGATTGTCTACGAATTTTAACTACTTCGTCACATTTGGTAGTTAAACAGTAGATTTTTCGGAATTAAACAACAACAAAATACGGTAGAATCGCATTATGAGTTCTTAAATTATACTTTTTCGTCACTTTAGTGAGTTGTTCAGATAATTGTAACAGTTATACAACTGCAACAATGGCACAATTGAATGTTTCACATATTATATTGACTTCTTCGCAACGATTTGTTGTTTAATAGTGAATATTACAAAAGCAAAATATGTACGTAAAAGAGCACAGTTTGTATTTAAGTTGCCATGTGATCGGTGCTACGTGCGTGTAAAATAATATTAATATATAAAATTATGTAAAATAGAGTGAAATTTTTAATATTTGAAAATAGAAATAGTTATAGTATTGTACTTAAAATTGGGACTCCGCGGAATCCAAATGTTACCGAAAAAAAATGTTCACATATAAATGAGTGCACAAAACTGCCCAAACTTATTCTTCGGTTAGATTGGTTAAAGTTTTAATAATTTCTCATGCATATTTTTTTTAGAGCAAATGAAAATGAAATTAAAAATAATAATTTGATAATTATCTTTTTTAAAGGATATTAGTGATTTTTTTAAACTGTCTGTTTATTTAATGACTTTAAAAATTTTAGTGTGAAAATTAGTGTTTTTGTTAAATTTTTCTAGTGAAGATCAACAATAACTTTGAGTGAAGAAAATTTGTAAATAAAAAATTGGCAATAAAAAGATATGCTAGTTATAATATGATGAAAGTTTCCAAAGTTAGTGTTTGAACAAATTTGTGATTTTGTGTAGTTTTCTTTAACAAAATTTGTCCACATTAGGTTCTTAACTTTAAAACATTAACAGCTATTTTGATTAAATGTAACGTAGATTTTTTAATATTTGTTTAACTTTAAGCTCACTTTTTATAATAAAAAACAATACGAAAAAATGTAACTTCAAAAGAGTACTTTTTGGAGCCAACAGCGATACTACTAAATTTAATTGATATTAAACTTCCAAAGCGCTCTAATTCGTCATATAATATAGACACTAAGTGGATTCTTAAAGTAAATATTACCATAGTGGGACACTTCTTCCCGAACGATGTAACTACATCAATAAGAATTGAATAGCAAAAGCGATAGATTTTTGCTAAATGGGGAAACTATTTAGATTATTTTTCGATCGAAATTGTTTGCAGGGGTGTTTCTTCTGTTTGTAGCACCTTAAAATACTGGTACATTCAAGTATACCGATCGACTGACTTACAATCACTTTTCGAATCGACCTAACGATGTCCTTCCGTCCGTCAGGATGGCTGTCCATGTAAACCTTTTGCGGAAAGTACAAGTCGCAAGTTTGCAGATAAATTGTAGAAATTTGGTACAAAGGTTCTAATTTTAGCAAGGACCAAGCCTGTAGTGCCTGTAGTCACTAACTTTTAACGAACCGACAACCGTTATATTTGTCGCTTATACTTCGCGTAACAATATTGGGATTTTGTAATTTCTTTTTAACGATAGTTTACAGCTGTATTTTTGTATTCATTTAATTAAATGTCATTTGACGTTTCTGTCTACAAAATATCAAAATACGCGAATGCCAAATACTTAAATACCATTTTCTATACAAAATACACTCTATCGATTAAATAAACACCACGAACATTATTGTCGCTTAAAAAAAAATTTTTTTTTATTGTTGGTATGTATTTTGTTTAAGCTTTGATATCGTTGCAAATAAGACTTTTTGAGTGTATGTAGGTAATTCTCATTCCCTCTGTAGTCTTGTTTGCTGATAGCTTTGGCTTTTCTAAAATTATTTAGGAGAACGTTTCCTGATGATCTGGCCTAAGCAACCAGTGAAATGCGCATAGGAACAGCTTATCCTCCAACAATAAATTTCAGTATTTCTATCAATTAGTAAAAAAAAGGAATTAAGCACAACAAACAAATCTTTTAATAAATAATTGTATTCCCAAAAACAACTTTGATAAAAAAAAAAAAATATATATATATATATGTATATATATATATACTGCTGAATAGTAAATTTGATATATTTTCGTTATATTTATCTTGACGATACGATTATCGTTATATAATTGAATCGCACCGCTGTTGAAAATGGTCCGTAAATTTGCATTGCCCAAAAAAAAAACTTCTTAATGCAATTATTATTACCTTATTATAGTGGTATTTAGGTTAAATTTATCCTACTAAATTTAATTGGAAACGGTCCATACCGTAGCTCCCATACAAATACACCCAAAAATAGTTTAAAACGCCATAACTTCCTATATAAATGTTGGTATTCACATACAATTCGACGACAATAACTTTAACGATAGCTACACTATATCATGACAAAATGTTGGTGCTTGTAGGTCCAAAATTAACCATAGGTCCCATATAAATGCCCTTCGAGAATTACTTAAAAGCATATGAAATCAAAATATCCTAATAATACTCGGCACAAAGAACTTTTACGTTAATCTTAAGCTCGTACAATATTTTTTATGGCGGGTCCATGATTGCCCATGGGTCCCAAATAGGGTACAACTTCGGAAATTTGTTTTTAAAATACTATGGTATAGGGTATCATATAGTAAGACTTGACTCTATAGATTTACACTTGTTGGATTTGCATTTGTTTAGATCTACTCAGAGACAAACTGATTTTGGAATACGGTTCACTTGTTCTAATTTCTTTTACGTTTTAACATTTCTTCTACTTATACCGCAACCATTCTTCTGCCAACAAAAACTGTGACGTTTCTTTTGTCATCAAAAATCTAAATTCCCTGTCATTAACACGGGCAAACAATACAAATTAAAAATGGATGAGCGCAGTGGTTTTCATACTCTTACAGTAAATATTTTAATGTCAGCAAAAGGATACATATAAAAGCAGTTTTTTTTCTATATTTACTCGACCTCTAGAGAAAAATTATTAAGGGAAAAAAATTTATAAGTTAATAACACTTGTTAATGGCCAAATTGAAAATGTATGTCACATATAAAACATACGAATACTTTTTTTATTGTCATCATTACAATAAAAGGAAAATAACGAACGAAGACTATTAAGTGGAACAAAAACATAAAAATCGATAGTAAATAACTAAAATGTTAAAATTTATGTTAAACATTTTTTTTAGCTCTTGAAAATACTTAAAGGCTGATTTTTTATTTGTTTAAATATTTAATATATAGACATACATAAATACTTGGAGAAAAAAATAGGCCAAGGATTAGGTAGGTGTGTGTTTTGGTTGAACAAAATATAAAAATAAAAACAAGCAATTATTCAAGCATATTGATAATAATGGCGGCGACTACTAAAGAAAGAAAAAAAGCTGTCAGTGTTAATAAAAGAGAAAGCTGCCAGATAGAAAAACGGAGATGCCAATTTTAAGAAAATGGGCGAAAAGTGAGAAAACAACAAATAACTCAGCTATTGGTTGAAAATTATTTACTCCCCGTCTACAACAGACATGATTTGCTGTTATACCCAGTGTTGCCACGACCAACAAATAAATTGTTAACCAAAAATTTAAAATAATGTAACCAAATGCAATAAAAAGTAACCAAAATATATTTCGATCTACTAATACCATAATTCTGATGATGGGAATGTGGTTATTCTCGAAACATGTAAATTCGACCCGAGTTCAATCCCGTGTTCAGTCAAGAATTATAAAAAAAAAAAAAAAAAAATTTATTTTTATTCATTTCATGTTGTAAATTCCTTCCTTCAATAAAAATCATTTAATGAAAATTAAATTTGATGAACTTAAGCCTAATTAAAATATCAAAAACTTCAATCAAAATGTATATGTAAAAAAATGAGTAAATACTGAACACTAACATCCTACTAGTGTTAATGTTAAGCATTTCATGTCTGTTGTAGACTGGGCATTAACACAATACGAAATTCAGTGTTGCCAATTAAGCCATTTAGTGGTTACATTTAGGCATTTTACATTGGGTTTAGCCATGAAAAAACCAAGTAGGTCATTAGCCATTTTTATTTAGACAAATTTCCTTCAAGTTTTTCAAAGCAGAATTTTTACAAATCGCAAGTCTGGATGATGATTCATTAACTAACACAATCGTACGATTCATTCACACGAAAATCTGACGGAATTCTATCCGACATAAAATAAATGTCTGCAAAGTTTGCTATCCCACAAAAAAGATGCAAACTCGAATGACTCACGTACTTTACAAGAAAATGCAACTCTGATCGCATAGAATCTATCATTTTTTGACAGACTTGTCAAAAAAAAAAAACAAACTTACTCAATTTATTTGTAAGCCATACATTATGAGCACACACGATTTTTTTTGAGAAATCGTACGACTGAATAGGATAGTGTATCCTCGGCTTTAGTAAATGACTTTACACAAAAAAACAAAATAATAATACAGCCCAATTATGAATAAAAGTTCCCCGGGAGTTGCTTCCCTTCTCCCATTTTTTCCTATTTAAATTCAATTGTAAAAATGGGAAAAGGGAGAAAACTCCCGGGGAATTTGTATTCATACTTGGGCTAATTTATCCAAGATTTGAGTTGTTTGTTGTTCAAAGACTTTTGTGTATTTTAATGTAAAATAATCTTTTATGTAAAATTTCAGTGCAATAAATAAGTTTTGCAAGTTTTTTTTTATTAATATTGATGAGTTTTTTTATAAAAAAATCTTGTTTAGCCATTTTTTTACCGGTAACGAATTGGCAACACTGAAGAAATTACACGATAAATATGGAAAAATGCTGTTGCAATTATTCGACTGCTACAGACAGGTACATAAGAAAAAATGAGGCTGCTACAAATGTCACTTATGCTTAATTCTGGTGTGTAAGCCGCACCTAACGGTTTATTACTCAGAATAAAATTTAGTACGTAGACTATTAAAAGCGCCATAAAAATCATGAAGTCGTCTATAGGTTGCGCGCATCGAACACCGCTTTTCAAAGTAAATAAGGGAATGTAAGAAAAGATAAACTCACTGTTAATTGTTGGTGTTTTTGTTTAAGCTTTGATATTGTTACAAGTAAAACTTGAGTGATTATAATTCTTATTCGCTTTACAGTTTTTTTTTTTTTTTTTTTTTTTTTTTTTTTTTTTTTTTTTGTGGATAATATTCCTAGCTTTTCTAAATTCTTTGGAAAAAGGTTTCCTGATGATCTGACCTAAGCAACCAGTGAAATAGCTTTACCTCAACAATAAAATTTTATTATCAAAAATAAAAATTGGGAATTTAGCACGTCATAGCGAAATCTTAATTGGATTATTTGGTAGCACTGTCCAAGCGTGAATCTATTCATGATGATCTGCCAATCATATATGGCCAAAAGTGAACGCCGCGGAGTATGACAGTTCGTTTGACAGCTAAAACTTTCTTTTGGGTCGATTACGGATGGCAACTGAACTACAATTGAGTTGCCAGGCAACGTCGCTGATGTTAAAATATAAAATAAGAACACAGTTTTTTCTATTTTAACATTAGCGGCGTTGCCTGATTTCGCTGCTAGCAACACGACTTCAGTTTAGTTGCCATCCGTAATCGACCCATTATTATAGTTCTAGTTGGGCTTAAAAAACACCCATTTAAAAAACGATTGCTTAAAGGCATTTTCATAGAGTTTTTGCTTCAAATTCAAGCAAACAAATTTTTAAAAACACACGTAAATTTTTTCCTAGAACAAGTATGAATTTGTTAAATATTTTTGTATTACTTGTTTTCTTTTTAATACAAAAACAAAATATATTTAAATATTAGTTTTAAGCTAATTAAAATTTTAAGGCTGATTCATAAATGCTGTTTCTGTGAGTCGCCAGTAGTATTAAAACCCGTTTACAAGATGCTTAAAATAATCAGATTTAACAAAATGAGACATTTAAAGGTTAATTAATTTAATATTTTTTTTGAACCTAATTATAAGAATAATTTTAAATCGCAAAAACACACGCGTAAAGGTGAAGATAAGAACAAGTGGATATTGTAATACATTTATTTAAGGTGTTATGATACTTGCTATTTTTTGTATTTTTTCTATATTGGAGAACAGTGCAAATATATTTGCATAGGAAAACTGACTAAGTGTAAAGAGTTTGATTATACCATAAAAAATCTTGAAATGTCAAAAAAATATACGTGTGTTATCGATAAATAATCTTAGACTGTCAAAAAAAATATAAAAATTTGTAACTTAAAATTGACATTTCCAGATTAAATGTAAGCACTGCTGCTAACTTTTTTAGTTTTTGATCGAAAGTAGAGGGTTTTAAATTTTTTTTTGTGATTTATAGCTTTTTTTGACGGTTTTTGTGGGAACAAAACGTGGGCAATATTGTTTGTTTTGTTTACATATTGTATTTCTTGTTCTTTCTTGCATTTGTTGTTTCATTCAGTCAATCCTAAAAACATCCAATACAAAAAATAGCAAGTATCACAACACCTTTACTAAATTCTAAAATTTCTATTTCTAAATCCAACATTCTTCAAAATTTTATTATATTTTTTTATTCCTAAGCATTTTATTTTCTTAATTTCGTTTTTATTAAGTACTGACTGAAATTTAATGAGGTAGCAGAAACATACAGTTTTAAATTGTGGCATACATTTTTGGTTTTCGATGTTGAGAATGTGATTGATGGTTGGTGGAATGACGTTGAGATTGATGGAAAATATAAGGAGTACAAAAATGATGTTGATGTCGATGTGAAAGCATATAAAATTCTAAATTTTTTATTTTTTCACATCAATTTCCATATGGAAAAATTTAAATATTTATGGAGAAACACTTAAAAAATGTTTTTTCTTCAAAAACCATTTTACCATGAAAATGAATAATTTAATTTGTTTTTTTTTTGCTGTTACTTGTACAGAAAATAATGACAAGGAAAGTCATTTACGTATATTGGAAGAATTAAAAATGGATACAGTGGAAACATTTTGGGGGAAAAATTATATAAACTTAAAATTACTACTTTCTAACTAGTGGTTTCTATTCTAATACATTTTCCTCTAAACAAACCCACGGTTTCACTCTCTAGTCAATACAACGCAAATTTGAAACAAGATATATAAAAAAATAAAAATAAAAATAAATAAAAACAAGTAACAAAAAGTATTGTCGGCCAAACCGACCATATGAAGCCCTTCACCACAGTATTTGGATTTAAATTTTCGACAATGTACCCATCTAGGGTCATTCTAGGCACTGCAGGGACCAAATTAAAGAATTTCAACCATTCAAATATGGCGGTTTAATAAAATTCTTAAATTTGGCCCCTGCCATCTAGGGCCTAGGATGCCCCTAGATGGGTCGAATGAATGACCAATCCCACTTTATTTTTCATCGCCATCATTTATTTCTAACATACCTACCAGACTAGAAATATATTCAAGAAAAAGTGCCATAAATGCCCAGGCGTCTACCCTAGTGGGATATAATGTATGACCGACCTCAATTAGTTTTTTGTCCTTAACATTTTCTCGAGGCATACTTGCCCTTTATCACCAATTCTTAGGAGGGCTCCCATACTAATATTTCGTTTTATGAAATGCTTAAATTAAATAAAATTTTTCGTCTTTTGTAAATAAAACAGATTTAATCATGTATGGCTTGTTTTGCTTGCAACTTCGTTTTGTATATGTCTGGAAAAAATTAGAGGCATAGCTGCTCTTTCCCATTTTTGATGTGTTTATAGATTATGGTAGCTTTACCCATATAATTCATTTTCTAATAGGTTTGATTCCTTGAGATGGAAGGGTTTGGACACAGTGGCCATATCCCTCAAGGAACTCATTCATAAGAATTTCAGTCTAACTCATATTTTTTCAAAAATCATAAATTTTTTTATTAAATACTAACGTCCTTATTTATAAAAAATAACAAGGGTTTATTAAACAAATTTTCATACAAAATCCGTCTCATAAGCCCTTTATTAACCTCTTTTATTTTTTATAAATAAGGCCATAAAAAAATATCAAATAAGTTTTTAATATTAAAAAAATCAATAAAAATGATGATATTTCATAAAAACTTAAAAATTTCGTGTAAATACTCGTATTTTCTTTATAACACTTTTTTTTATCGCTTGCGATATTTTTTTTAATATTTTTTATCGCATGCAATATTTTAAAAAATTAATTTAACTTTTCGTATTTATCTTCACACACATCATTAAAAGCTATTTTCGGGAGTAGTATTTGTATGGGAGCTATGGTCAAATATGGACCGATTTAAAAAAAATTTTTTGGGACTAATTTTAATCTAAATAGAATAGATTATGATGGTTACAAAAATTATATTCCGGAAAGAAATTGTTTTGGGATCATTCTTACGACAATTAACACGTATACCTATACCAACTTTCATTCTTTTCTCAAAATTGCGACTTCTACTTTAGGAACAAGGTTTACATGACCATTCGGACGGAAATCATTAGATCGATTCAAAAAAATTTTCCAAGTCGATCGGTAAACTACGAGTAAAAATGGGTCTAGGACAAATATTTTAAGATGTTACAAACATCAGCACATACGCATAATACCCTCTCCACTATTGTGGTGTCGGTATAAAAAAAAGGAAAACAAATTAATGGAAAAGTGCAAAATTGTAAGAAAAACAAAGTACTTAAAGAAACAACGACAACAAAAACAATAAGTACTACACTATTGACTGAAACACTTAAGAATGTTAATTGATTTTTAGAACATCACTGCCAGCCACCGCCACTACCACCGTCACAACAACTAACTAAAAAAAACAACGCTCTGTAAATGACATAACCCAAGAGAAGAGAGACTCACATGCAGAGTGAAAAAAGGAACCTAAGAAACCGTTTCGACAACGGTATTGAGTTACAACAGTAAAATTCAACTGATAAGAAACAAAATTTACGATTAAAAAAAAACGAAAAAACCAACAACAAAATTTCTTTTTTCTAGTGGAGCATAACTTAAAAATAACAAAAAAAAAAAAAAATCGAATTATGTATATTGGAATTCTTTAAGATGTTAAATGGTGAGAAAGAAAAATTCTGATAAAATAATTTCAATAATTTTAAAAAAAAAAGAACGAAATTTGAGATGACAGGGTCGATATTCAAATTTCTTTTCAATAATATTATCACGTTTTCTTAATTTCAATTTTTTGTATTTGTTTAAATCATTGTAGTTTAAAAAAAAAATATTTATCTTTGATAAAAAATATATATGTATATACAAAAAGAACCCTGATCCCGTAACCTACAACTGTCAGAAATAAACGCCCAATGTTTTTGTACATATGTATAAGAAAAATATTTAAATGTTTATTAACAATATCAATGGTATTCACTTGTATTATATTAAAGAAACATGTTATTAAAACTTATAAAATAAAAAAACCAATTTTAAATGACGGCAATTTAAGTGAAAACCGTTCCAAATAAACGGCACTTTTTTTTTAAGGCTGTAGGCAAAATGACCCAAAGAATCGCCAAAACGAAAAATCGCCCAACGTAAACGAAAAATGGCCCAAAAAAAAAAGGAATTATATTCAAAAATGGTCAAAAAAAAGGCCCAAAAATAATGAAAAATCCTCCAATTTTTATTTAATAGTTATAACAAAGAAGTTATAATCATACATACTTGAGGTCATATGCCCGACACTTAAAATCAAATCCCGAAAATCCCAAATTTAAAAATGCCGTATCGCTAACGGAATCTGAACTGCATAGCCAGCCTTCGGCCAGGCGCAGTGATTTACTCCTCTATGGTATAACAAACACCAGCTTTGCTTACTAAATCTTTTTTGCATAGACGGCCTACGGCCGGTCGCAAGGATTTCATATTTTATGGTATAACAAACAACGGCTTCGCTAATTAAAGCTTATCTGTAAAATACTTTTTTTGCCACGCCCAAAACACAGAATTTATTTTTTTTTTTTTTGTAGCGCCCCCTTTTAGAGCCCAATCTCATTACATCGCATATCGTTGTTTAAGGCTAGTTTACACGGTAATACAATGTATTACGACTTTGTGGAATCAAAATATTATGAAATTCTCTCCGTGTTTAAAATAAAAAAATAAAAAACTGTTGGTAAGTATTTTTCATGTTTACACGGATGGTTTAAGTAAAATAAAACCAAAGTGAGTTAATAACAAAAAAGCAGATGGTTGCAGTTTTACAATATTTAAAAAAACAACATGAACATTTCCTGAGTTGATTCTGCTTGTTTTTGTAATTTTATAAAAATGTTACCACCTTCAATATACACTTAGTCAATTCACAAGGTATCCTAACATGTCATATTGTCAAAATGTCCTAATATTTCACAATGGTTTAAAAATATTGTTGTTGGTTTGTTAACAAAAAGTGTCTTAAATAAATAGAACGTTGCTTGCTGTGTTTATTGTGCTGTCGTAATTAATCAGAAAAGTCCAGCGCTGAGCGGCTGAGCCGTACAACAATATTTTTAAACCATTGTGAAATATTAGGACATTTTGACAATATGACATGTTAGGATACCTTGTGAATTGACTAACTGTTTAAATGCGACTCCGGTTTGATGAGAATACATAAGTTTCTAAAATGGTTTAAAAAATGAACATTTACCGACCGATTGTCATATTTTTATCCGTATTCTCTCTTACTCAATGCATTTTGCTTTTACATGATACGATTTTTCTCATTCTACATCATTTTTTGACATGTCGGAACACATTGTATTACCGTGTAAACTAGCCTATATGGCTTGACCGGGGCTGAACCATGATATACGATATGTTGACAAAATATGCTGTGTTTTAGGGCGTGACAAAAATTTTTTTTTCAAAGTTTTAGAAAATTCATTGTGTCATCTTCCACCAATGCAACCATCTGTTATCAAACACCGTCAACTTTTTTGTACAACCACTATTTTGAAAACGTAAATAATACTATCAATATTTTCAAATATTTAACTATTAAATAAATAATAATACATAATTAAAAATATATATAAAAAAAATTTTTTTTTTTTAAACATGATAACGAAACCAAATACTTAAAAATCAAATTCTATCATGTAGTACATGCGACAAAAAAATCATTTTTAAAATAAATTTTATTTTGAAACCCCATTACATATTGAAAAATACACTGTAATTATAAAAATTACTTCAATTAAAAATTTTCTTCATTCATTTACAAATAAAGATACAAAGTCACTTGTAAATGTTTGTATTAAATCAAATAAATACTATTTATCTTCAAATTTAATTAATAGATATTTATTTTAACGAGTGTGGTACCATTTCTGTTTTTGTTGCTTTTCGGTTTTAATATAAATAAATTGTTTTTTTTTTTGTTTTGTTTATTTATTGTTTTCTATTCATTCATAATTTCAATGGTGTATGTCGGTCTTTCTTGCCCTGTCTTCCAGTTATCTATTTGATAGTTTTATAATTTATTTATTTTTCGGCGTTTCTGTATTTTTTTTTTTTTTTTAGTAAAATTTTTTTTACAAGTGTTGGAAGTTTTATGGTTTGTTATTTTGTCTATTTGTATACCCACACCACAATAGTGGAGAGGGATTTATGTGTTTGTGCTGATGTGTGTAACTTATAAAAATATGGGTCCTACACCCTCCTTTAAGTATACCGATCGACTCTGAATCTAGCGACGTCCATCCGTACATACGTTTCAATTGACATAAGGTTGAAGTCTATTAAGAATGCACGCAGGGAAAAAATATGGTTGGGCATGGTTACGGCAACTACACAATGTTTATTGTAACAATATATTGTTGTCGTACCCAAAATATTGTTATTTTTATTTAATATCAACAATATTATAGTTACTGCAAACATGTCAATGTTTATAGCAATTATAAATTTAAGTATGGTTCTCTGAAAAATAATAATTTTTATAACAACTAAATAATGATAACTTTGAAAACATATTATATTCCTCACAACCATTTAATGATATTTAATAGCCATAACATGATAACTTTCTATACGTGTACTCATAATATGTTTAAGATGCAAACAAAATATCTTTACTCTAATAATATTTTGTTATCGCCATTTGTAAAATAATTGTGCGTCCTTTGTTTTACATATGCCCATCGAATTATTTGTTATTCAGTGGTTAAACAATTTAAAAAAAAAAAACCCATTCAAAAAACCAAGTTTAAAGAAATAAAAAAATAAAGAAACCAGTGCACATGTTCTGTAACTCCCGTGGCGAGAAACTTTTCGATTGAAATGTGAGAAATGAAACAAAAATGCCATAAATTGAAACAAACAGCTGTTTTTATTTTCTCACTTAACTGCGTCTGTAACATTTTTGGCGAGTAATAACTGTCACGTAAGAAAACTGAAAAAGTGTGTCTGTAAAATTTTTGTGAGAAAGTTCCCGCTTTTAACTGTCAAATAAACTCACGCATAAAAACGGGGTGAGAAAAAATTTTAACACTAAAAAATAAATTAAAAATGCAAAATGCAACGAATATTAACACGGAAGAGATAAGCATTTTTTTCTTGGCAGATTTCTTCATTGTTTAATTATTTTGCTTTTAACATTTTGTAAAAATATACGAATGTTTTCAAAGCAATTTTGTAATCAACAAACATTAAAGTCGCACTTTACAGTTTTTGGTAAATTTTAGTCAAATTTGGTCGCCGTCAACGATATGTTTGACTGGCGTTCTCAACATCTGCAATTTCATATCGGCTTCGAGTTGCATTTATAACGTAACGACTTAATCTATTTTGATAGTTTTCGACATGAGTTACAAGACACACTTTTTTTTCAAATTTCAAAGAAATGTTTTCGATGCGAGAAGTTCTCACCAAAGTTACAGAACATGGGTACAGGTACATTAAAAAAAAAAATTTTTAAAGTGTCACAAAATAAAATTACAATACTAAAAACAAATTAATATCGTTTGAAAATGGTGCAAAACGAAAGAGAATGAAAATTCAATAAAATAATTTATAAATAATTGCGACCTACGACAAAAGTAGGTTAATAATATTATGTTGTAAAATTGCATCATATTATGATGTGAGATATCTGTAACAGTTTTACGTTAAAGTTGCCAGTAAGTAAATAAGCAGAAATATATATTAAAAATATTTTTCGGTTTTAGATTTAATATACATATTATAATGATTAACATGATAATAATATGATTTATTTTAAACTTATTATGATTAACATGATACTAATATGATTACATTAAAGTATAATATGATGTAATAGGATTAAGGGAAAAATATTATGATGTAATATTGCGAATATATTTGGTCATAATATTATTCAATACTAATCGTAATATGTTGACTACAATCATGAATCTTATCATAATGTGTTGCTCTTAGAATATGTTTACCACAATCATGTTTTTTCTTTGCGTGTGGTGAGCATCGGTCCCATATTTTTACATAGCACCCATACAAATTTATTTTCGGTATAGACTTTTTGCCAATAAACTATCATATTGCAACATAAATCGCCATACCAATTTTATTTTAAAATCGGTCCATGTTTGACCATAGCTCCCATACAAAAACCACTCTCGAAAATATCTTTTAATGCCAAAACTTCTTTATAAATGTTGTAATTGATGTACAATTTAGCACCGACAACTTTTAGCGACAACATTTTGTACTGGAAGGACCAAAAGCGACCAAAGGTCCCATATAAACCCCCTTTCCAAAATCGATTTAAGACACAGAAATCTCATATTGGTGTTGATATTTAGGTAATATTCGGCCCAAAGAACGTTTATTTGAATGCTTACTTCGGTTTTTATCGGGGCCATGATTAGCCATTGGTGAACAAGTTCGAAAATTTGTGCTTTTATACTGTGGTTAAAAGATATTGATTTTGGCAGTTCAATGTCAGAAATTGAGAAAAATGCATGGGATTCGTTGTATGGGTTATTCAAAATTTCTTTGGAAATAACAAGGGTGATGATTACGTTACGCACGTTGAAGAGATGTTAACTCACTTCCAGAATCTTGGATGCAACATGAGCATCAAAGTACATTACCTGCACAGTCACTTAGATCGTTTTCCTGAAAATCTAGAAGACTTGAGTGAGGAACAGGGCGAACGATTCCATCAAGATATCCGGACAATGGAGGAACGATACCAGGGTCGCTGGGATGCACACATGATGGCTGATTTTTGCTGGAGTATTCAGAGTAACACTTCGTTATTCAACAATAGTAGAAAATCGTACAAAAGAAAATTCCAGAGTTTGTAGTTTATAATATTTATTTATTTATTTTCTTATTTTATTTCTTATTATAAATTTAAATAAAAAAATATAAATTTTCTACTGTTTAATACATTTAAACTTATCCAATTCAAATGTTTTTCCGAAGAATAGAAACAGTATTGTAGGTAGGGTTTTGCCAAACAAATACATGAATGTTACTATGTAATGCATTTTCGATGTGAAAATTGTACATATCATGTTTTCAAAATTCAATAAATCGAAAGAAGAACATTAATTACTCAATTTTATGTATATCGAGAAAAAAACTAAAATTTTGTGAAAATGAACGAATTCACTTAATTGTGAATAAATTCGAAAATTATCAATCAATTTGTATGACCGATATCTCATTTTGTTGCTTTTACATATGGCTTTGTGATAAAACAATAAATCTGCACAATTTTTGCCGTTTTCGATTTTTCATGATTTTTTTAAAACAAAAATATTTGCCATTTTTACGTAAAAAATATATTTTTGGGTTCAATTTTTTCTTATAACTCCGAAAATAGTGGGCCGATTGAAACGCGATGTATGTTTATACATATAGGTTTAAAAAATATAGGTTTAAAGGCTATGTAAATTTAAATTTTTCTAAATTTATTTTAATAATATCGGACTAACACTTTTTGAGTTATCATTAATTATGTGAAGAAACGTCTAAAAAAATTTACAATTTTACTAAAAATTTTTTTTAAAAAAAACCTCTCCATAGAATTTTAAATTTGGACCATATTTGTACACCTGGAACCACAATACATCAAAATTGTATAGTGGTTTATCAAGCCTTTAAATTTTTTTCGATTTTGTTGCCTTGTGTAATTATATGACCTGATTTTGTATATAGATTTACATTCAAGTACTTGTACAATTGTGCTATAAATAATCAGTGTTTAAATTGCTTGCTTTAAAATAGCAACAGTCGCACATTTTTGCTTTGTTTACATTTTTTGCAGCAAATTAAAAAACTGTGTGTCTAAGTGTTTACTTAACTCTTTGATTACGAGTCAGCAAAAGCAAAAAAGCAAAAGCAAAACAAAGAGAGTAAATAATTTGTTTAAACTCGCTATGTGCATGTACTCTGCTTAATCTGTCAGCAAAGAAGCCACTTAAGAAAACAAATTTTCTGTTGCTGTAAGTATTAAGTTTTTGATTGTTTTTTTTTTGCTTTTGATGCGCTTAAAGTCAGCAAGTTAACTTCTTTGCTGTTGCTGTCGAATTTGTTTCGAATTTTTTTGGTATTTTGCGTTTTTTTTTTTTAATAAATAGGTACATACATACGTAAATGAAACTACACGTTTTTTTAAACTAATTTGTTTATTTTGTGTTATGTAATTATGTATATATTCTAGGAAACTAACGCCTGCAACAGCAAGCAACAGCAATGAAGTCAAAAACAGCAAAGAAGTTAATACTCGCTGAATTTAAGCACATCAATTTACAGTTAAGCCAAAGCAAAAAAAAAATAAACAAAAACTTATTACTTACAGCAACAGCAATTTTTTTTTTCAAGTGGTTGCTTGGCTGGCTTTTTAAGCTGAGAACATAAACATGGTGAGAATAAATAAATTATTTACTCTCACTTTTTCTGCGTTTGCTTTTGCTTTTTGCTTTTACTGTGTTCTTTTTCTTAAGTTAAGTTAAGCAATTACAAAAACATTAAAAATAGTCAAGCATTTTTAAACACTGTAAATAATGCATTTAAAAGCAGTTTTTGTTGTTGGAAATTAAATGAAAGGCTTTAATTGTGCTATTTGTTAACCCTGACCTAAGAACTTTTTTAATCGGTAAGTTAAGACTTATGTCTGTGTCACAATTTTTAACAATTTTTCTGCTCCGAAAATTACAAATTTTTGTTTAAAAAATGAGTGGGATTTTAAAAGAAGTTTTTCTTCATTATTTTTTTATAAAGAAAAAGGCTGCCATTAATATTTTTAGTTTGATTTCGATGATTCAAGATGTTGATTTGTCAAAGACAAGAACAACCTTTTGAATTATTGGGTGTAATGCAACCGGCAATTTTTTCATCATTAAAACCATAAACTGTCCGCGTTTGTTAAGAACAACTTGCATTGCTTTTGATAAATCTTCCTCCCCATGTGATTACTATTTCCCCAAAACCAGTTTAAAGTAATTTATATTTTTATCCACGACCGTGACGACGGACGACAAGATTTTAACTTATCAAAGAGCAATTTATTACACTTAAACCGAACAATGTGGGGAAGACCAGAACTTTAATCGCACAATTTTATATGTATGCTCTGCCAGCCATGCTACTCCCTGCCTTTTTTTTTAAGTTAAACAAAAAAGGGAAATCCTCCTGTCGCAAAATTAAATATATGGATTTTATCATTTTATGTTAAAAAAAAGTCGGTTTTGTGGGAATAAAAATTTATATATTTTTAACCCCAATTAACAACAATTCAATTGTTATTTTTAAATGCCTTTTGATGTTACACTTGCATGGTGTGAAAAGCAAGAGTTAATATTGTAATTTATAACAAAATAAATAAATAAAAGAAAACAATTACAATGTTTTTTTTTTGTGTGGATTCTTATAAAACGGAAACAGGCGTCATGCTTAACATCCGTCCATCAGGGATCCATTAAAAAATAAGAGACAACAGCTATAACAACAACAGCAGCCAAATGCTGTTGTTATTAATCACTAATTCACTCGCTGTATTTCGTACTCCACTCTCTTATGCAAACATACATTGTTGTATGGATTTGTGCAACAGAGAACCGCAATTACGCTCAGCGTTGCCGTTGTGACCCTAAAATATCAATTTTATTTTATCCTTTATTTAAGACTTTGCCCCATTTTAAGTCCTTTTTTAAATTAATGTATGCTACTTTTTGACCCTTTTTGAAATGATGTCACGAAATTGTATCAAAAATTAATATAAAAGATGCGAGACTAAGCGTTTTAAGAATTAAAATCAAACAGGATATATATAAGTAATTTTAAAAACGTTTCCAAATTCAAAGACATAATTATCAAACCGGAGCCTTTTGTCAACGATTCAAAGTTATTCGCCCATGTGCTAAGAATTATATTCCGCAAAAAATGCTATTTCAATTTGAATTTGTGAAAACTCAATTAAATGCTTATCAAAACTGAAAAAATAATTTTGATTCGTTCAGTATCGGCTGAAAGAATTTAAAATAAAATTGCTTTTGAATCGAAACATTTTTAGATTTTTTAACTTTTTTAAATTTAGATAAGGTAAATAAGATTTACGGCCAATTTCACCAAGTTCATCTCACACTTGGCGCCGTCAAATAGAAATATTTTAATTAGTATGCTTAAAGTTTCCGTTGCAAAATTTTACTCCTTTTATTTAAGCTAAAATATCCTTTATGTGACCTCTTTTGAATATCTTCAACGGCAACGCGGTTTACACTTGTCATTTTTACACAGCAAGAAATATCATTTATCCCCTTCTATTTATTAAATGTTGTTTTTATTACGTGTGCTTCTCTTTGAAAAAGTTAAATTATCACATGTAACAAAAATATTCATGTATAATGAAATGATTTTGTCTCTAGTCGATTTTAAAACTTAACGTTGACTGTGTGTGTATTAGTTTAAGTTTTTATAAAAAAAAAAATATAAAAACAACTTTTTCTTTGCAAAAATTTAGTGCGTAATTCAAGTATACAAGTATGTCGTTGGTCTCATGTCGAAAGGCCCTAACTCACATAATTTCAACTTTACAGAAGAAGGTAAAAACATAATACACTCATAGAAAAATGCATCTCACATCGGAATTGTGACATCAATCCAATGACGAACGTCATCATAAAATTTTGCCATATTTTACGCGACATCTATGCTATGACTACAGTGACATCAATTCGATGCCATATTTTGTGTTTTATAAACATTATTTTAATTTTTAAAAAGTAAAAACAGAAGAAAAATTCCCATATTCTATTTTTTTCATAAATAGTTAACTATATAAAATTTTCAAAGAAGAATGCTTACGAAACCATATCGAATATGCTGCTGGTGTCTTATTACTGGAAGTTCTTCTGTAAACAAAGGGCGGAATACAACAAGAGTAAAACACACATGTGCAACGGGAAAGTAAATAATAATATTCTAAATAATAATAATAATAATTAATAATAATACATATTAAAAAATAAGACAGAATAAATTCAAAATTGTCTATAATCATCAAATTTATACCAAATTCATGATATCAAGCAAACAAGTTGTTGATTTTGCACCTATTACAGTACTTTTCGCTTATAGTCCATTCCGCTTAATGGCCAAAAACGGATTAAATCTAAAACTGTCATGTTCACTTGCAGATTTTTTCGAATTTAATACAAATTATTTGTTCTAAAGTCCATTTCGCTTGTAAACCATTTTTGCTTAAAAGCCACATTTTCTTTGCATGCGTTTCTAATAATTCATTATGTTTTTTCTATTTTTTTCAACAAACTTTTATAAATGTCAAATTTGGTTACTTTATAAAAGTAGCAAACATGAGTAAACGCGTTTATATTGAGTGGTTTTATTGAAGAAAATAATTTTTATATAGTCCAAAATGTGGATTATCCATAAAATGGCGTATAAAAAAATCGGTTATAGTCAAAATTCGCTTATAGTCCACAAAAGCTGGGCAACTATAGTAGTGGACTATAAGCGAAAAGTACTGTTTATTGATTACAAAAATTGTTAAATTGTGAATATTTTTTTCAATAAATTTTATTTTTAATTTTAATTTAAAAAACTTATCAAAAAACTTTGCCATTTCAAACAATGTGTTAATTTATTTAATTAAATGTTGACAATTCCCAACAACAATTCAACAAGTTTAAATTATTTTCTTTTAAACGAAAAAATTTAATTAATATTTTTTGATATTTAATTAAAAATTTATTTCAAAACTACTTAAATATTAATTAAATCAAAATTATATTTTTAATTTTTTTTTTTTCAACTAAAAAAATAATTGAATCAATTATGACATTAATTCAATTTAAATACTTTTTAAACCATTTTTTATTTTTAATTGATAAAAAACTTTTTTCTGTGAATATTCTCTCACTTTGACTTAAGTCAATAAAAATGACTCAAGTTAATGACAGTTTGTCATCAAGTTGAGCCTAATGAGTCCTTCCTACGATGTTACCAAAACATCGCAATGATGACATGTTTGGTTTAACTGACTCCGTTTCGTAATTTCGGTAATGCAGATGTGTCATCCCATTGATGGCATAATTTAAATTGTTGACCCTGACGACAAATTGGCCAAGTGATGTTAAGGCAGTGATAAAAAGTCTCATGCGGTCAAAAAACGAAGACACTTGTCATAGTATTGATGTTAGAATACATCAGCGTTATGGCGACTTTTCTAGAAACTGTATGTATTAAAATGTCATAATTGCTATCACTCAAAGAAAACTCAATTTCGAAAAAAAATCAAGTTAGGGCCTTTCTTCATGAGACCATCTTGTTTTTTCAGGCTTTTCGTGTTTTGTATAACAAAAATATACAAAAACGAGTAAAGTATGTTTATTTAAATTTTATTTTGATTTTTTTTTTTTTTTTATTTAAATTTTATATTTTTTATTTAACAACTTCTTTTTTGCGAACAATGTAATATAATAAAATTGCAACATTACATATTTCCTTCTTTAGAGCAAAAATAGACAATTTAAATTTTAAATCAACAAGAAAAAATAATTTAATTGTTATAAGCAGGGCAAGTTTAAATATGCACAAGAATGTTTAAAATATGCATGCAAATATATTGAAAAAAAGAGCTTAGGAATATGCACAAAAATATGCACGCGAAATAACACATACTCTAATCATTTTTAATTAGTTTTATTTTTACATAATATAATCAAATGTTTTTTCAAGTTTTCAAACTGAAATGATCTTCGATTATCACTGTAGAATATATTGAAAATTTACGTTTAACATTAAGTCGATGTAACTAGCAGGTTTTTAAAGAAGGGACTGGAAGCGTAACAGATGTGGTCCGGCCTGAGCAATGTGCGCACTGCCGAAAATATCGCTTCTGTTAGCGAAAGTGGATTTCACGCTTCAGAGCGCTGCTATCATAACCAGCTTTTTGTTTGGCCTGCAATTGAATATTAGAAACTGGGGGTCTACTCTCTATTGCGAGTCGAAAACGATTTCGATGCGAAAGCCAAATGCCAAATTGGTACTCTCTATCACTTTCGCAAAAAAATTTTAAAATAAAGCAATACTGGCAATAAAAATTAAAGATAGCTCAGATTGACAGCAATGAAATGCCAAAATATGTAAAAATATATGAAATTGGAAAATTTTTATAAAATAAATAGTGAAGATTTGCGAAAAGGAAAAACTTAAAAGATGCGAAAGACAAATGCGCAAACGCATTAAAGAGAACCAATCGCTAGATTTGCTACAATTTTCTTTTGCATCGCAATAGAGAGTAGTCTACAAGACTGTGCCACGAGCCACACAGCACGACTGACTTTGGCTTAATTACATAAGAAGTTTCCAGAACGAGTAATTTCACGTTTTGACGACGTTAATTGGCCACCAACTTCTTGTGATTTGACGTCTTAAGCCTTAAGGGGCTACGTCCAAGACCGTTTCCATGCTGATGATTCCCTAATGTTGGAGCATTTGAAACCACATTCGTTAAGTTATCGCCGATGTACCGACCCGAATGGGCGACAAATTTATCGAAAACTACCTCAAAAGAATCGACTGCTGCAACCAATTCTATAACATTGTATTTCGTATGACATGGAAACGTCTAAGCATTATAATGAAATAAAAGTTTCATCGAAATCACAATTTTAAGTACGTTTTGTTTAACTTTCTTTTTGAAACCGTAACCTGGATAGCCCGTTATCACTTTTATAGCAGAACCCATTTATTACCAGAAACATGAAAAATGTCACGCCTCATAATGAACGAAACTTCTAAATTATTATTTTTTGTATAACAAATGGAGAATTACATATAATTAACATATAAAAAAAAAATTTATTTCAATTAAAAAATTTGATATTAATTAAAAAATTAATTAAATTTGCACCACTAAATAAATTAATACACTCCACAGAAAATGCGTCATAAAGCTGATGTATTTGGACATCAGTACTATGGCAAGTGTCTTCGTTTTTACCCCCATGACACTTTACTTTACTGTGTGTCAGCCTTAAGATCACTTGGCAAAAATTGTCATCAGGGTCAAAAATTTAAATTATTTCATCAATGGGATGAAACATTGGCAAAACAGAAATGACGAATCGGAGTCGGTTTTATAAAGCATGTCATCAGTGCGATGACAGACTTTCATCAAATTAAGTCATTCGAATTGACCTTAAGTAGCATTGAGAGAATATTATTATATACTTACCCGTTACACATGTTTGTTTTACTTTTGTTGTATTCCGCCCTTTGTTAACAGAATAACTCTCAATTATAAGACAGCACTATACCCGATATGGATTTCGTAATAATTGTGCTTTAAAAATTTTATATATTTAAATAAATAATTAAAAAAATAGAATATGGGAATTTTAGCTTTTAATTTTACTTTTTAAACTTGAAAATAATGTTAATAATATATTATGACATGATATATTATGTCATCGCACTGCTGACAGTTTGTCATCGCACTGATGACATTATATTTTATGTCATCGCACTGATGACAGTTTGTCATCGCACTGATGACAGTTTGTCTGTACTGATATTAACATACATCAGCATTATGACGCCTTTTCTATCAGTGTGGCATCGAGTTGATGTCACCAGTCATAGCGTATATGACGCATAATATATGACAAGATTATAGGTTTACGTTCGTCATTGGGTTGATGTCACTTTTTGCCTCATTGATGCCAATTATAATAGCATTGCTGTCAAAATTCTGACGTTAGGGCATCAGCAATATGAAGATTAATTTTTCTATGAGTATAGTATCAATTCAATGTTTAACTTACTTGATTAAACGTTTAATTCACTGGATTAAAAGTTTAATTCACTTGATTACACGTTTAATTCGCTGTATTAATTTTTTATTAAAATTGATTATATTTTTGATTAATGCCGTAATTGGAAAAGTTCTAGAAATTTTTATTTCTATAAAGAAATACATACATATAAAAAAAGTAGTTTTATCCCAACTCTTTGCAACTCTAACAAAATCTTAATTTTTTGCCAATTAATACGATAAAAGAGTTGTTGAACTTTTAAAAGTTTTTTTCCATTAAACAAAAACTAAACTTCAATTTATTATGGAATCAATAAATTTTATAGATGACTTGTACTACTATAGACATATTTTGACGTTAGTTTATTGAAAAAATTCAATAAAGATAAATTCCAAATTATTTTATGGCATACTTAAAATACAATTCTAGCAAAATTAATGAAAATTTTCTTGCTAATAGAAGATAAACAAAAATTTTAATGGCATATAAAAATTATTTTATTAACAAGAAGACCTTTCAAGCAAAAAAAAAAAAAACAAAATTTTTACGAAGATAATAAAATGCTTAAATAGAAAAATTATTTAAAAATATGTAAATAATTTTTTAAACAATATAAAAAGCAAAAAAAAAACTTCCCTGAGAATTATGTTAATTTCAAAAAAATTAAATTGTTTTTAACTAAAAGCATTAACAATAAGTCTAAACAGTTTTTAAAAATAAAACTATTGAAAATATTTTCCCATGAAAAAAAAGATAATCAAATGATTAGAAAATATAAGAAATGTGAAGGTTAAATAGAGGTTTTCTTTTATAAATATTAATATTTTCTTAAGAACATTTAGCTTTACTATTAAGTTAAAATCCTTAGCTTTTTATTAAATTAATATTATATTAAAAATATTTTGTTTAAACGCTTTAGAAAGTTTGTCTAACAAGGCCACATACAAAGTCGATCGTGTTGGCATCACTGTTAGATAATTTAATTAGTAAACAGCGAATAAAACCCGTTGTTGCTGTTTTTCTTCTCTCACTGTTGTTTTGATTTCATCTTCTATAAAAAAGTTGCATGCGATTTCTGTTGTTCTTGAAAATTTAAGTGCGATTTCTTTATAATGGGTGATTCAAGTAGAGATACTTTTTTCAATAGCCTTTTTTGACAGATCACGTGTGAGTCTTGTCATGCTGTCATGTTATTTTTGTTTAGTATTGTTTGGCATTTCATAATGGAACGACTTACGCCTGAACAACGTTTACAAATTGTTCAACTTTATTACGAAAATCCACGTTCTGTGAGGAATGTGTTTCGTGTACTTCGCTCAACTTGTGGTCAACATAATCGGCCTACTGAGCATACTATTCGCAACACCATCACCCATTTTGAGACCCAGCATTCATTATTGGATAATATTCGACCGAATAGACCACGTCCAGCAGAAAATATAGCGGCCGTAGTTGAGAGTGTACACGAAGACCGTGGAGAGCCGATTCGGCGCCGTTTGCAGCAACTCGGACTTTTATCGTGCCATGATAACCGACTATTTGATGCCTGAAATTGAAGCTCGTGATCTCGGCGACTTTTGGTTTCAGCAAGACGGCGCCACTTCCCACACATCGCATCAATCAATGGATTTATTACAGTTACCAGTCGAAATGCTCGAACGAGTCATCGAAAATTGGGCTCAACGGATAGACCATCTGCGACGTAGCAACGGCGAACATTTGATAGACATAATCTTCAAAAAATAAATGCCAAAGAATGTTCCTTCAAATGATAATAAACATTCCCCATTAAATTTGAATTTCCTGTGTTTTTTTTCTTTAAAAAAGTAGGGAACCTTGAAATGGATCACGCTTTAGTATCAAGTCATCATCAAAATCAAAAAGTATATAATTTACAAAGAAAACATTCTACTTTTATTACTTGTAGTTTTTGTTTTTTTTTTTTGTTGCTGTTATTAAAATATTCTTTTACTACAACTAAACTTGTAGTTGTTATTCAGGTAAAATTTTATTCAGGCTGAAAAAAAAAACTTCTTTATTATCCTTATTATTATTTATAGTAGATAGTTGCAGTTGCATGACGCTTTATATGTACACTTGCGAGCAAAACCGAGTGCATTTTCAGTTTATTTTTAAATAAAATGTCTTAAAGTGGTAAACACTTAATTAAGGTGGGTTCATCCATGCGTTCGGGACAATATTTTTGTCCGGAGAATGACTTTTTTACCGAGAGCGTTCTGCAGAACGATTCACCCATTTCGGAAAATTTGTCCGGAAGAACAAAGCTACCATATGGTTTACAGATTTAACAATTATACAAAATGGCAGCACAACTAGCAAACTACTTACATTGCATTGTTTTCTTAAAGTGTGTTAAAGAAAATGGACGAAAAAAGGAAAGTGATTTAATTATTTTTAATTATAGTTAAGCTTAAGCCTAATTAAAATAAACTTCAATTAATTAATTGTTATTTTTAATTTATTTTTTAACTATTCAGCAAAAAAAAAAACAATTGTTCTAATATAAATACAAAAACACTATTTGTTGTGGCAGCTCAATTCGACTTTTATGTACACACTAGCTGACCCGGTCCGCATAGCAAACATTAGTGTTGTATTACCAGACGATTTAAATTGATCTTTAAACGAAATTTACGGCCTTTAAATAAAAATCCATGTAATACCTATCATAAAGTTTTTTTTACAGAATAACTTACATATGGTGTAGATAAAATACATATGGTTGTATGTATGTATATATATGCTTTAAATCTTACGAAAAAAGTGAGCGTAAAAGTGGGCGGGGCAACATTTTCCTTCCGCAAAACCTAAGTTAGACCATGGCGACCATTTTAAAGAAAAAATCGTCCAAATCGGTCAAGCCGTTCTCCAGTTATGCGCTTAATAGAAAAAGTGGCCGTAAAAGTAGGCGTGGTAAATTTTTCTTTCGATGAAAACTTAAAGTTGATTAATACGAACATTTGAAAGAAAAATTAGTCAACTCGATGGAGCCGTTTTCTGATTTAAGTAAATCAGTAAATCGAAAAAAGTGGGCGGGGCAGAATTTTCTTTCCGTAATTTTAAAGAAAAAATCGTTCAAATCGGCCAAGCCGTTCTCAAGTTATGGATTTTGCCACGCCCCTCCGCCCCCAGACCGAAAATCAGAAATCAGACTTCACAGTGTCACCCGCCTGAATATTCTGAAGATTTCCTGAAAATTTCATCAAAATCGGCCCAGCCGTTTTGGAGTCCATACGTTACATACATACATACACACATCCTATTTTAAATACATACTAGCTGACCCGGTCCGCGTTGCTGGCCCCGAAATTTACGGCCCTTAAATAAAAATCCATGAAACCGCATTCTCTGGCAAAATTTTATGTCAAACTGCATGTAAAACATCGTTCATCCCCAGTTCTGTTTCATCATTATTATATTATAAATTAAAATGTTGTTCATATACATATGTTTGATTTACATTTGATTTGAAAATACATATGGTTGTATGTATGTATATATATGCTGTGAATCTTACGAAAAAAGTGAGCGTAAAAGTGGGCGGGGCAACATTTTCTTTCCGCAAAACCTAAGTTAGACCATGGCGATCATTTTTAAGAAAAAATCGTCCAAATCGGTCAAGCCGTTCTCCAGTTATGCGCTTAATAGAACAAGTGGGCGTAAAAGTAGGCGTGGTAAATTTTTCTTTCGATGAAAACTTAAAGTTGATTAATACGAACATTTGAAAGAAAAATTAGTCAAC
The DNA here is from genome assembly GCA_943735925.1 of Pollenia amentaria. Classification (NCBI taxonomy): domain Eukaryota; kingdom Metazoa; phylum Arthropoda; class Insecta; order Diptera; family Polleniidae; genus Pollenia; species Pollenia amentaria. The sequence goes on along the minus strand of OX031009.1, from coordinate 198,929,145 downwards.
TCGATGGAGCCGTTTTCTGATTTTAGGTAAATCGAAAAAAGTGGGCGTAAAAGTTGGACCATGGCGATAATTTCAAAGAAAAAATCGTTCAAATCGGTCAAGCCGTTCTCAAGTTATGGATTTTGCCACGCCCCTCCGCCCCCAGGCCATTAATTTAAATAATAACTATCCTATCATCTAAGTTGGACCAAATTACATATATATGCCAATTTTCATGACTATCAGTTGACTCGTTTTTGAGTTTATTCGAAACATACACAGTGAAACGGATTTTTTATATATTAAGATATAGAAGATTGAAAAAAAAGTAGCATCTTAGATCATTTTGTTCTGAACAACAATTAAAATTAAACTAATTTAAGAAAAAACTTGTCGAACAAAATAATTTCTTTCTCTCTCAAAAGTAAGACGTCAAACTCAATAAAAAAAATTTTGTCCGGACAAAAATATTGTACGGGACGCACAAGCTTTAGGCTGAACCCACACCAATAAAAGACAAAACGTTTTTGTCTTTAAAGTCAAACCCACTTGTTTGATGCTAAACCACTTAAAAAAAAACCATGATTTTGTTTTAAAGGATAAAGGACAACCCAAGGCGAATTCATTTATACGGTAGTGTCGATACTACAACAAGTAACAACACTAAAAATACAACAATGTTTTTTTTTTGTTGCTTTCGTTGATCGATATCTCAAAAACACAAGCAACCTTTGACATTTCTCTCTCTAAATAAAAAAAAAAAAAGTAGCACAGATGTGCTTTCAACGCCACCTGAAAAATTAATTCATCTTGGGACAACCTTTAATCAGACAGTCATGCGGCAATTTTTTTTTTTTTTTTGTCTTTTTGACTTGTCTTTATTGGTGTGGTGTACATCATAAGAAAGCACGCAATTATGAGCAACGAGGTTCGTTTCAGTCTGTCTTACGCTGTGTGGTTATGTTGTATCACATCACATGTATTTTCTGCAACCATTGTTTTGTCGCAGTAAGTCCAAACGACAGCTTTGTGGTTCTGTTCTGTTGTCGCATTAGTAAAAAGAAAAAAAAAACAGTTTTGTCTTGTGTTTGTGTGGGTTTAGCCTTAAGAAAATTTTAAAAAACTTTCAGCGATTAATGGTTCAAGAAATGAAGACATATCCTTCGAAAACACTCAAGCAACTTCTAATGCCATTAGTAAAGACGTAAGTGATTGGACTGCTCGTCGAACGCTTAACAGATTCGTTTTAGTAGCAGCATGGAAAAAGAAAAAAACAACTCTGTCTGATAAAAACATAAAGGCACGTCTGGATTTCTTTAAAAATCATCAGCATTGAGGATTGTAAATAGGTTATTTTGGTCCGATGAAACAAAAATTCCCATCTAATGGTAAGGAATATTTCTGGAGTAGACCTCGTGAATCTATTAAAAAATATCATGTCAAACAAACTGTGAAACATGGCGAAGGTTGCTTGGTGTTGTTTCACCTGCGTTTCAATTGTAAGAATGAATGGATGGAATAACGCATGAAGAAAGTAAATTACCTCCGAATTTTGCAAACCCATTTACACGATTTTCTTGATCACAGCGCTTATCCCGAGGACGAAGTAATTTTCCAACAAATCTGAGGCCATACACATACTCACGGCTAAAATCAACCAAAATAGTTGTCTGAGCAAAAATTTCAGGTAATTAAATGGCCTGCAAAGGGCACGGTCCACAATCCGACGGGCGGTCGATTGGCCTACTAGTATTGACGACCTTTGGAACCGTGTAAAGGTAGAATGGGAAAACATTCCAAGTGAATTTAAAGAGAATTTGGTGGAAACTATGCCGCGTTCTTAAAAAAGGATTGTGGACATCACACTAAAATTAGTACTTCTTAACCCTGGAAGGTTACTCTTCATTTAAGTACATTATTGTCGCATCGCCGAACTATTTAAAACAAATACTAGCGGAACGATTTTTAAAGTAAAAAATCAACAAAAATTTTTTTTAAGCATTTAATTAAAAAAATTAAATAAAGCATAACAAATAAAAGTTCTCTTTCCCTCTCAAAATACGATACGAATTTTGTGTTTTCAAATTAATTAACTTTTAAAGCTTTCATCATCGCTAACTTTGTTAAAAAAAAGAGCGTAATTTTAATACAAATAAGAAAGTTATATGATAAAGAGTAAATGAGCTTTATCGATTCGACGAACAGTAATCATCCAGGGTTAATAATACTAAAAAAACAGTGCAAAACTGAGTTAATTGAGTTGGTAAAATTTTTTTTATATTAAATTTTTTTCTATTTTTTTCTGTGATTATAACATTAAATACACATTGTTCTCCCCAATGAAAAAAAAAATTGCAAAAATTTTTATAAAATCTGTTCTTTCATTTATCATTTTAAGTCGCAGTTAATGGAAATATGCTGAGCACGCACCCGTTTTTGCTCGCCAGTGTATCTATAAGTTTTTGCAGTTCTTTTTTCTTTTTTCGAATAAAAAAGCAACAACCATTGTCAAGTTGCATTAAAAGCAAAACTAGCAAATACAACAACAACAAAAAAATATATATAGTAAACATTTTGCGGCAATTCGTTGCATGCTTCGCTGATCATTATGAACAATTAAAAGATTTGTGAAGAATAGCAGCTGATGGGATTTCTTTAAGGTGGCCAGTTAATCAATATTTTTTTTTTGATTTAAAGAAATATTTCATTAAAAAAAAAAAACTCACAAAAAAATCTCAATGCCAACTTGTAAATGTTTTTTGCACTAACTAATTTCAACTTTCAAGCATTAAAAAAAAATTATCAGCGGTAATAGAATTAGCTCCAAGGATAAAATCTTTGGACGTACAATTTTACACTTTGGGGACTCTGACTTTTTTTTTAAGAAAGAATTAGATAATAAAAAATAAAATTTTAACCAAGTGCAGCGAGTTAAACAGATTTTGAAAAATAAAATCATTTATTAAAATAGTTTCTCTTTGTTTAAATATTTACCTCAGACTTTTTGATTTCCCCTCGTATTTTCGTTGCTGTAGGTTGTAAAAATTTGTTGAGCTTGTTGTTTTGAAGCCATGATTTCATTTTTAATTTTATTTTTTACATTCTTATCATCTCTTCATCATTTCTGGTAATTCTTTTTTAATTTATGGTTTTATTTTACTATTGGCAATACAAAAAAGTTCTCGCTGTATGGAAAATTATTGTTAACGATAGTGTAAAGTTGAAATATTGCACTCAAAAAAAAAAATGTTGATTCAAAAATATTTTTTTGTTTCAAAGATTTTATTTGGATGGAAAACCACAACAGTTTGATTATAAACAACTTAGAAATAAATTAATAAAGTTATTAACTAATTTCAATGTCAAATACGAAAAACGAACTTGCATTATTTTTGCAGTTAATACAATAGAAAATATATTCCCGTGTTTGAAAAAGCATTCGGAATTAAAAAAAAAAAAAAAAATCGGAGACATACAGGAATGTCACAGAATTTGTATACGAAAGTGATTATTTTCACATTTTTAAATTCCTGCCGTTTTTGATTTGTTTCTTCAGCTTTCGTACGTTTTCAGAAAGCCGAAAAAAAGTTACAAAAAAGTTGTTTTGTTATTAAATATGATATAATAGTTAAACAACTTCTTCGTAAACATTTAAAAAAAATATAGAAATGATTCTGGGTTCTTCGAAAATAAACTAAACTAAAAAACTGGTTAAAAACTAAATTGTATCCTCGAAAAACTGCTTTATATCGATATCGATTAATATACACGGATTTCGTAGGAGATTTAATGAATTTTGAACTTTTGTCCCCTGCTTGACTAATCTTCACAAACGATCCTTGGTTGTTTTAGTAATTTCATTATCTTTCATTAAAAAAAAAAAAATCTGTCTAATATTTTAGAAGATATTTGCATTTAAGTGACATTATTTTTTTAAAAACACATATAACGGTTATTTTGGAATATCTCGAAAACTGTTTTACTTTTGACCATTCTGACTTCATGACTTCACATTCGGATTCAGCATTCATTTGGTCACGACTTTATTTAAAATTAATATTAATAAGATTTTTGTTTAAAAAACAAATTATTCTCGACTCTTGCGGAGTGGAAAATGGTCTCTCAGATGTGACTGTTCTTAAATTTTAGGTATTACATTTAATTGCAACAAGAAACAAGCGGATCTGCGTCTCTAGAAAAAAAATTAGAGGATCTAGGGTATATCGAGACTTCTTCTTCAGCTGGACCACAGCGTAGGCTGGAGAGAAAATCATCCTTCTCTAAATTTTCTTTTAAGATTTTCACAAACGCTACAAAAGCCAGTTCTTGTTAACTTATCAGAACTTTTACTAGGTGTAGGGGTGATCGTGTCTTTAACACTTTCGGAATGTAGAGTCATGTTAAGTAGCTCAATAAGACGTTTTTTTTTCGATCTATTGGCCTTTGACATTTTCTAGCTTTGTATCGAAGGTAGAGAATTGTAGATAAACAATAGATTTTATTAATCTCTAAACACTTAAATTCTTCATTCAGAGCTAATGCTACGTTAATCGCCAGTTTTTAGGAATCTGAACTAGTCTACATCTCAGTTTATTCATTTGCCGTATTTCCTAATAATGTTCGAAGACTGTTCATAAGCGAAATATCATCAGAATGTAGAAATGGCTTTGCTTATGGATTTTGTGGTCTCTTCGAAGTAACCCAAAGTTGTAGAAAAAGGATTTTGATTTTCACAAAATTCATTAAAAATTAGCAGAAAATTCTTTAAACGTACAACTACATAAAAGAACATTTTACAATAATTGTGCAAAGCAAAACGGCTAAAGCTGCAGGTCCACACCAAGCATTCAATGCGTTTATACATCAGTCAAAAAATTGTATTGGCAAGTTATACATGAAACGCGTAGAATGCGTATACGTATCGAAAGCATGAAGTTGGATTACTTTCTACTTTAGCATTTGTGTTCAAAAAGGACAAAAAAATAAGATAATTTATTATTCTGTTTGATTTTCTGGTCTGCGTTGAATGTGTTATGGTTCTTAGTTGATATTAGAGTATCCACTCAATTAATCGTTGTTCGATTAATCGAAAAAATTTTTCGCCATTATTTGATCGAATAATTAAAATAACCAATTCCAAAATAAGTATTCTGGTTATTTTATTGAACTGTAATGGTTTTTAATCCAAATTTTAGATATTTTTAATTAGGCTTAAGTTCATTGAATTTAATTTTCATTAAATTATTTTTATGAAGACAGGAATTTTACAACATGAAAGTAATTAAAATTTTTTTTCCGAAAAACGATTAACTCAAAAATTTACCTCAATTATCGATTAAAATTAATTTCTTAGAAATTTTTTTTTTTAAGATTTCTAACTAGTAAAATACCTAACAACTAAATAACATGTTGTTATATTCTATACGAGTATCTATTGTTTTTCAGGCACTTCTGAACATATTTTAGTCCCTTTTAAGATGTGGGTATGTGTGAGACAAGTTACGTAATAAACGATAAACAACTAATTCCATACGTAAGAATTTTCATACTAAAATAGCGCTTTTTTATATTGAGTTTGACGTTCATTGTAAAGAATTTCATCAGCATTTTTAAATGTGTAAACCATGCATTGTCAGATTATGTGTTACCTGTTTTTACCCGACCTTCAATTTCTTTATGACCTCATACCATCCAAATGTGTCCTTATATAGGTAATGTTTTAGTAATACGTTAAAGAAACAAATTGGCCAAACCTATAGAGTAGAGCTTTAAAATGAAGAAAAATTAAGAAATCAGCCATGTTCGGTAAATCATATACATATAAGTGAAATTTAAATCGAACAAAATTTGAAAACGATGCAGTTTAAAAAGTTTATATAAAAGTTTCTTTTATATATTTCATACTTTCAGTTCTTATCTTAAACAGAACTTCTCTCTAAATCAGGAAAAATACGGAGATTAAAAAAAAATAAATGAGATTCACCATTGGTTTTAATTTTACTTGATTTCCAGGAATAAAAAAATAGTTACATTGAACTACGAATAATAAATTTGTTTAAATAGGCTGGACCTCTCATAAAAATGGCGCAACAAAAAATCTAAAATTAAATAAATACAGTAGTAACTCGATTCTTGCACATACTTGATACTTGCACACCTCGATTCTTGCAACATAAAAATATTTTTCATTACGCACTCAGTACTTGCGACATCCGAAAATTTTGAACTCGATACTTGCAACATTACTCTTGTATTACTCTTGCGTTCTGATTTGTTTACGTTTTCTTAGACTGAATACATTTCGGGAAATCCCCGTCGTTTTATGCTGCTGATGAAATGTTGTACATGATTTGAATCAGTTTTAAGCTGACTATTGAGAGGTGCATAATGGCAAAGAAAAAATTTAAATTGCTGACTATTAAAGACAAAGCTGAGATTTTAAAGAAATTAAGTGCTCGATTTTCCACCAATTCCTTAGCCAAAAGTTTTCATGTGCATAGATTAACAATAACTCGTGTTAAGAGAAATGAAAACACCATAAAGAAATTTGTGGCACAAATTTCCCTAGGAGAAGAAAGACGCTTAAACCCTCGGAGTTTCCAAAAATGGAAAGAGCATTGCTTAAATGGTTTGCAAAGTTTGTAACTTCGTATTGAGTACCATTGCTTAGAATGGGCGGAGCAAAACAATGCTTCATTAGACGATATTATGATGCTCAAGAGACTAAGAAGCAGTGTAGTACTGAACAAGCGACTTTGTACAAAACAAACGAAAATGTTAAATTTCTTTAATTCCACATAAAATATGAATCTACTGTTATACGAATGCGTTGAACTTAAGTGTTTTGAATTGAAATATTAAACTTAGATTTAAAACAGATGTAATGTGCCTTTTATTTTGTATGGGAAATTAATACTCGGTACTTGCGACAACCTCAAAACTTGCACCGAGCCCGGTTTTCATTACGTGCAAGAATCGAGTTTCTTCTGTAACTAAAAAATAATTTATAAAAATGTGAGATAAAAGCCTAATTTGAATTTCCGTATTATGTTTAGCAGGCGGGACATAATTGCAAATTATACACTGAATAAAATTAAATTAATAAAAAATTTCATATTAATTTGACTTAGGCCTTATAAATCAGAGCAAGTTAAACTCAGTTTTTTAATATAAAATGTTTTTATATTAACATATCTATAAATCAGTAAACATATAAACCATCTTCAAAAGCATAAAATTGGGCGTTAAACTACCAATACAGACCATATTAATTTGACAACATTTATAGTAGTGCTGCCAAATGTTACTTTTTTAAATTATATATAAAACACGGGACACTGATTTACAACTGGTGAGTTGTAAATCGTTAGACCTGTCGACCGACAAGGCGATTGTTAGTAGGCCGCTTTAGAAAACGATAATGAGCGAATTGTTGTCGATCGATATTGTGGGCAACGCTATCGTTTAAAAAGTAAAATAAGAAGCAAAAATTCCCAAATTCTATTTAATAAAATTATTTAGTTAAAGACATTAAATTTTCAAAATAGATTACCTACGAAAACCATGTGGTTCTCTAGGGTAAGTGTTTAGGTTAGAATCAATCTCACTTTCGAATTATTTCAAGTTTTAACACTCGCTGATTTATTAGCCATTGGAATACACATTCGAATTAATCTGTAACATTTATAATTAAAATGATAATCAACATGAGAACTAAAATTCCCAGATTAAATTAATAAAATTATTTGAATAATTCGAGTTATTCGAACATATAAAAGTCTTATTCGATTAATCGAGCAAAATCAAAATTTAAAAATCGATTAAATCCTTACACGAACAAAACCAAAAGTCAAATATTTGGATACTCAAGTTGATATACAAAAAATTGGCGTTGTAAATTAAATTGTTTGTTCAAAAAAACTAAAAAAGCATCGTCGTATCGCCGGTAAAATATCGGCGATACCGATATATCGGCAAATCCAAAGCATCGCCGATATATCGGTATTCGTTTCATTCCTAGTAAAAACGTTTTCACTTTCGTACGAATTTTTTTTCTGCGACACACCTGACTATCTACTGCAGCCTACGTCACTGCTTTCAATTTAGGTAAATTTTGACAAACAGTATATGAAAAAGACTATCAAGAAAAACTTGATCGTGTGGGTGCAGGTTTAAGAAAATTAAATATATTTTATGTAAAAATGGTACTATACCAATCAAAAGGGGATTATTATTATACAAACGCGGAATATTAAAATGAGATAAGTGAGTCAAATAATTTATATCGGAGAAAGGCCCTATTCTGTACTTTTATCACAGAATAGCTGTAAAGCAGCATGTGAATTATAATTAACCCATATTTTTGACAACTTTGTACAGCTAATATCAATATAATCGATATTTTATTAAGAATCAGTTTGACATAATGACTGATTAAGCGCAAATCAAGAAGAAAACAAGAAATCTAGTTTAAAATTTAAAAAATATCATATGTATTACAAAATAATGGAAACTTCCTTTCTTATCAATTATGACTCAATAAATATTAACCCTGTTATTCATAAAATATACAAGAGTTTTAAAAAAAGGGTAATTAAAAAATGTTCATGAAAAATTCGTTTTATTTAGAAATATGTTTGTATGGCATTATTTTCAAAAAGTTAATTTTTATTTATATAATTATGATGGGATATTTATTATTCTTATAATAAAAAGCATCACCAATTTTCGCCCATCAGGCCAACTTTTTCACTTAATGTTCATAATAACACACACAACAACAAAAACAATCAGTAAGCTCATATGCGGCTCCTACACGTTGCAACTGGTCGTTCAACTAAGTTGAATAAACCGGTTGGATGTTCGCTGCACGGGCTGCAATTTTATAACGATATTTTTATCAAACTTCACATTTGTGCACAGTAAAGATGGGTTACGATTTTTTTTTTTTAGTCTTTCTGGCCGTAAATGAAGACTTGATTATTGTATTTATCGCTTTTATTCATCTATTAATATTTTTCCTTTTTTTTACACATTTTGCAGACTTCGAGCGATGCTGCTTACAAAACTTCAGAATGCAAATGAAAAACGAAAGAAAAAAATTGCCATCACACTTTTTTATGCAAGCGTCAGTTAAATTAAAATACATTTTGACCAGTGACCAACCGTTGCTTAACCAAAGCTCTGCGTAACAATTAGGTGTACAACAAGACGCAGAGTAAGGGGCCATACATAAGAAACATAAATAAGAAACGAGTTAAGATGCTTAATTTCACTTTTGCACGACAAACACCCACTTCTTTATCATAATAAGTGGCAATTAAATTAAATAAGATGAGATAACAAACATAAGACTGTGGTAAAATAAAAAAGAAAAATTAACTTAACACATATTAACACTCGCAACACGTGTTTGCGAAAAACAAGGGGAATTTCTTATAAGCGACCGAAGATAAAGCAGAATTCTTATGAATTCTTTTTTCTTACTTAAAGAGAGGAATGTCAAAAGTTGCTTGTGTTTTTGACATATCGACCAACGAAAGCAACACATAAAATACAATGTTGTGTTTTTGGTGATGTACTTGCTGTAGTATCGCCACCACCATTTACATGAATTCGCTTTAACTATAAAAAAGCAGCTGTAAAGGGGTCTGTAAACAGTCAAGCATTTCTCATCAAGCACTATGGTAGTGTTAGTGAAAATGTGTTTTTATGTGTGACACCGACGATGCTGGATGGAAAATCAAAAAATTTAGATATGACGGCGAATATAACGTCCAGCACACGTACACGAGTAAATTCGCCAGCATGACAAGCATTTTGACCGCGTACAGACCCCTTAAAAAAGTAAAAGCACTAAAGTTGGGTACACACTATCGATCATGAGTGACAGTTTTGCTAAAAGTGTGGCCGCTAAAAATTTGTGGTTGAGTGTTGACTGGCGAAATTTTTTTTACTATCCCTCAAGTTCGGCAGTGTGTACCCCGCTTTAAGTACAAATCTACTTATTTAAAATAACTTTTTTTTCATAAGAGGGTTTATCTTTGTTAACATATCCACATTAACAATACTGAATTCTTGTTTACTTGAGTTGTTTTTGTTTTTCCTATAATTTTTGTGTTTTTATTGCTGGTGGTTTGGTTTGACGTTTTGTGTTGTTCTTTTTTTTTATTATTTTAATGATTAATGATTTTTAGTTTGTTGTTATTGTCATTGCTGCTTCTTTATCTATACACATACAAATGTGTATTATATGATTTTGTGTGTTTATCGTGGTTTATTTGATTATTCCCCCATTCCCAAACCAAGAAAACGTTATCCCCAAATGATTTAAAAAATTATAGAAAAATTCACTTGCATTTGCTTGAAAATCAAAGAAAATGTTAATTCTTTTTGTTTAGATTTTTAATTAATGATGGTGGAAAGTATTTTATCTTATAGTTAATGTTTAAATTTGAAATAAATAAATTTTATTTCTTTTAGTTTCTTGTTTTCAATTGAAATACATAGAAGGCATTTGGAGTTTTATTGGTTTTTTTTTTTTCAAAGTAATTTTTTAAAGCCAACAGCTAAGCGAGATAGAGTACAGTTTGTTAATAAAGTAATCATATTATGTTTAAAATTTGTTTATCGAAACCAAAACTAAAGCAGCCTTAAATACAAAGTTTTGCGTCAAATATGTAATAAATATCTCCGGAACAATTTTTTTACTTTTAAAAAAAAATACATTGTTTTAAATTAAGCCGACAGTCTGTCCCACGATTTCGACCGGCAACTTATGCTAGGAACATGGCGATATTTTGGCAATTTATAAAATAGTTCGCGATTTTGTTGGCTATTTTTGATCAATTTGTTCTGAAATTTGTTAAATTCGATACGAAAAAATAATATTATTCTTGTTCTAGTATTTTATTGTATGAAATTTGATGCATTCATATGTCTGACCAGTATTTAAAACTAAATTATGTTGGAATAATGAAAATCTTCGAGATAATTGTTTTTCACATTTAAAGGCGCTCTTGAAACAATTAATTAGTAGAATTCCTTAAAAAATAAATATATTTAAAGTTTATGAACATTTTTCCATTATAAAATGTGGCAATTTATTATCACAGATTTTTTTGAATCTTAACCTACATATCCATGTTTGTGAAACACAAAAGAAAAATATACCGTTTTATTGGAAAGAGAATTTTAATAATGATATTCTATCTAATTTAAATCAGTTTAGGCCAACTTTTTATAGCTACCAGGATACGGAAGGTGCGTTCCATTTTCAAGACCTTGCTTTGGAAACTATTCAAATACCATTCTCAGGGCCGATTGTCATATTGCACAAATTTGTTGTATATGACTAGAAATTATACTCGTAAGCTTCGTAAAGATCGGTCCATAATTTACCATAGGTCCCATATCTCTCGGAAAAAACTTAAGTACGGCTTGAGTAACACTTTTGTAGAGAAATTTTTGTTTAAGTTAGTTTCATACGACTAAATATCACACTACCGAATTTGGTGAATATCGGTCATAATATAATATAGGTCGAATATAAAACCCCCCGTCTTAAAAACACTCTTAAACCCAAAACGAATCATAATATTTATTTGAAATTAATTCCAATTAAGTTTAAAATAACTAGAAATGAAAACTTGAAAACTTGAAACTTTTTGAGAATCGTCCAACAATTCAACATATTTAGCATTAAGAATACCGCAACGATATTTTTACTGGGGCATAATAAATTACAGATCTCAAATAAAGCCTGTGGAAATAGTCTGGTGGAGTTTATCAGAAACGAACCAAGAAAATTTTTTATACCTTAAACTGAAGTAAAGCGTATTCCTGTCATGTCATGTCATGTTAAACTGATTAGACCCAAACGAAAGCCACTTAGGAGAGACAAAGTCTAGGCTAAAACCCGGAAAAGTCAAAACATTTCATTCTTTATTTTTAAAATAGGGGTTTTCCCGGTCGGTGCAACATCTAAAAGAAATTGCTTTTGTATTTACAAATAATCGTATTTTGCTTATGTGTTAATTTTCCTTACTTTCCTTGTTAAAAGAAGAAGCGCTTCATATAACCATAATCTGAAGATAAACACACTTGTTTGTTACATTTAAGCTGTGCTGCCGAAAGACTGGCCTTTTCCAGCACTTTATGCAACGCATTTGTTAGGTAGTTCAATTCCAAATTGGCTTGTAAATGCGTCAAACTAAAATTTGCTAATATTGACATTTACACTAAAATAATTTGCTTAAACTTATGAAAAACATTTTGTGTTTCCCACAGAATTTTCCTCGTTTTATACAGAACAAAAAACTCAATTTATATTTCTTAAATATGTTTTTAGTATTCATGTTCCTGTTAGAAAAACTTTAAAACTTCAAAAAAAAAAAAAAAAAAAAAAAAAAAAAAAAAAAATTAACCTCCCCTCTCTATTTATTTTAAATATTTAATTCAACTTTTATTTAAAGTGACATTAAATGGAATTAACTCCCAATTCAGACACTTACTTGTACGCTCGCACACTTACTCACAAGCTCACTGACAAGTCAGGCGGCAACCATTTCGTTCCAAGCAACCATCCAGCAAAACCAAACAGTCCATATCCAACCAGACCAACCAGACATTTGTACACATTATTATGCAAAGTATATGAACTCATTAAGATAATGTATCATTGCATACTTCTTACACTCACTGCTACACCCTTTTCAACATCGACAAACTTCTTCAACTGTTTCTTCCCCCACTGCTCCATCAGCCACAGAAGCTAATTGCCACAGCGGCAGTAGCAGTAGTAGCAGTAGTATCAGCAGTAGCAAAGTCGTGTTAAACGAAAAACCAAACCAACAGTCACACAAGTAAAAAAGCTTCTTTCTTTTGCAAATAATTTTAAAATTCACGGTTAACAACGAGTATATTTGAGATGTGGGAGTTATACCCTGACTTCGAGTTAGTTCCGAAGGCAGAGGGGCAACGGGTGGAAACAACATATTCTTTGCTACTTCCATATTTGCAAACAAAAATATTTGTGCATGTGTGGAACCACATAAAATTAATTTCCTTCTTTTTTTTTAAAAAAAAAAGATGATAAATATTTTATACTTTGTAAGATAAAAAGAATATTTAAATATAAGGAATGCAAGAAAATACATTAAAATTGATAATGATCGACTTACAGAGAACTTAAAATATATTTTATTTGCATGAAATCATCGCAAATTTAAGAAATGTTTTTTTTATTTCGCCTATAGGTTTTTATTTTTAAAAAATTTAAAGGAATTTAGTATCAGAGTTGCATTTTATGGTTGATTTAAATGAAAAATACATAAAAAATGCAACAGAGTTGCATTCAATATAAACAAGTGCTGCAGCGTTGCCGTTGAAATTTTTCTAAAAGGGTCACACAAAAAGGGGATATATTAAACAAGGACTCAAAAAAGGGTATTTCAAAGTAAAAAAAGGGTAAGGTTTTTAATAAGCAGTATTTACCAATTAAAGGGGTCGCAAAAAGGACATTTTAAAGAAAAAAACAAGAAATTGTTTTTTCTGAACAAATAAAAAATAAAAAACTAGCTTTCCCACAACAATAAATTTCAGTGTTTTTTATCATAAATTGGGATTATTAGCACATCATTAATAAATGAATTAATTAATAAATATTTCATTCCCGAAAATTATTTTTGATAAAAAATATTTATTTCAGGCCGGTAGGACTCAAAAAAACTTAACTTTATATATTAATATTTTAAGTTATTTTTTTCTTTAAGTTATATTTTTATTCGACCTTTAAAATTCAATATTAAATAAAAATACTCAAGCTCGAGGTCTGTTGTTTTTGATGCTGAAACGTGAATAGCTATTACTCCTTTTTTTTTGTAGTTTATGTAAATTTTCATTAACCATTCCCTGATGATGATATTCAAAGAATATCGAAATATTGGAAGCAAATAAAGAACATTTTACATACAACAGACCTCGAGCTTGAGTATTTTCATTTAATATATTTTAAGTTATTCAATAAATAAAAAATATATTTAGAATTCTAAGTATATAGAAATCAGAATTTTACAGGAGGTTTTTTTAAAGGTTGGCGCTTAAGCTAAAATTGTTTTTGCTATAAAATCGTAACGGTCGCTTATGTGACTACAGTGTTGCCAATTTAGTCATTTAGTGGCAATATTAAGCCATTTTTCACTTCGTTTAGCCATTAAAAATTAGTTTAGCCATTTTCCAACTTGTTTAACCATAAAACGTTTTTCCGTTTTTTTTTCTTTGGAAATAATAATTTTTATATTTTTATAAAAAACGTCAAAAAATGCAACAGTGCATTAAAAAAAAAAAAAAAAAAAATCCTGTCGCTTAAGATAATTTTGCGGTAAGGGCTTGATTTTGTGGTCCCACAATTGTAATTCCAACTGCGAACTTAACATGTGCAGAAGGTGCAAACAAATAACAATTGAGCAGAAAATGGCTTGCAAAAAGTGGAAATGGATTAGACACGTGCTGGGGAAATCTTCAAAAACATATCGCAAGACAAGCTCTAGATTGGAACCGACAAGGAGCTCGGTGTAGAGGAACACCCAGAGGATCATGGCGTAGAAGTTTGATGATTGAAATTAAGTCTGTGAACGGGAACCTCAGCTGGACACAGAATAAAGCAATAGTTAGAGATCGTAAGAAATTTAAAGAGTTTTGTAGAGCACGTTGTACCCCTTAGTCTGCGCTACAGCAATAAATAATAATAATAATATTGTCTGTTCTAAAGTAATTGTGTAGTTAAGTCGAAGAGGTTCGTTTTAATCAATTTCCCTACAACTTTTAGTAGGATCAGTATTTTATTCATTCATTCATTCTGCATCCGATCAAGGGAATAAAAGTCATTCGATTAAAAGTAAAATTTAATCCGAAATATTTCCATTAATAAGAGATTAAAATATTTGAAATTTTATAGTTTCGTTGTACTTTTGGTATTTTATTTAATTTTCATTACAAATTTACACTATATACTAGTTATTTTCCATCCCAACATAAGGTTAGGTTCAATGGACAGCCGTTGACTTGGGTCCTAATAGCGTTGCCTTTGTGCTACCCTGAAACAATAACCAGAACCAAACCAGTGTTCAGCAAATTATTCCCCTGATATCACTGCAGCCTAAAAACATTTCGATTCCCTGTAGAAAAGAGAGATCGACATAAGTCCTACATCAGATATAGCATCAAAGCACGGCATTTCTGGTCCTCCAAAATGCCTCATACTAATGACCCCGAGACCGGGTCAGTGGCAGAGAAAGTAAAACACCATCTCCTCCTCCTAATGACGACTTCTGCAAAAGTCATTATAACTTAGGCCAATCCTCATCGCATGGGTTCCTATCAACCAGTGAACAGTAATTACCTTTTTCACCGTCTTAATATGGTTCCTATCCAGCCAAAGTAGCTCGCGGGTTTTCCCCTCGTCATTACCACGCCATACGAGTCCTGACCATTAAGCAGGTATTCTCACCGTGCCATCTCTCCTGAGCCCACAGTACGACTCACATGTGATTAGAGTTCTACAGGGAGACATCGAACTGCCGATCAGGCTACCACTATGCAGCGTTACCCTAGAATTTATCGCAATCCCACTTAAGGTAGAGTTAGCCGAACGTCCACGTCCCCTAACGAAATATCTGGTCCGTTTTGTTATTTGCTTACAATGTAAATGCTTACCGAATTTAAATGTCACGTAACGGAACGTCTCAATCTGTATAAATTAGAATTTCTTGCCGTCGCACAGTGGCGCCATTTGAGTTTTTTCGTTGCAAAAATCATATCTTTTGAACCGAATAAGATAATTGAACAGTTTAAACAGCATATGATAGATAACTGTTCAGCCTATGAAATGAGCGTTTGGAGGGGCCTACTTATGGGTTATCAAAGTTAAAATTAGTAGAAAAATCAATTTTATGGTAACTAAAAAAAATTTTTTTTACATTTTTAGATTGTTTTTATTTGTTTTCTTAAGGGTTTTATGTTTTAAATTATTACCCAACAAATTAAAAAAAAAATTATTTTTTTTTTTAAATTTATTTTTTCAATTTTCTGTAAAATATTCATCACAATTCGTAAGAGAAGGTATATCTAAAAGACTGACCATTTCTAAACTATAATTATTTTGTAACTCTATTCGTGACTTCACATGCCGCAGGGAAGAAATAAGTGGATCGGAAGATGCTGCCAACATGTTGAAGAGGTCCTCATTTTGCCTTACCCTTGATGCTTTGAATGTGTTCTGCAATCTATATTTTTTATAAAATTTGTTAAGAGACTCCTGTGCTTCTTCAGAAAGCTCTCCAATTGCCAAAGACTGGTACTCAATTATATCTTTACCATGCGCCAATATTTTATGGACGGTCGGGGTCAACTTCTTCTGTGGATACATTTCTGCTAAAAGAGATGCAGTTTTCGACGCATATTCTCCATATTTTGTAGAATTGACATTTTCTTTGCAGTTTAAAACATCCAAGATCGTTCCCAATCTTTTCACGATTTGATTGTCAATTCCAATGATTCTAGTTACTGCCTCATCATTTTCAAAAAATCTCCTAGAAGTGTTTCCATCGTTTGAGTTACCGTATCCGTGCTTGGGACAGTCTACTTTTAGTCCAACTTGTTTAAAAAAAGCATCCTGTATTTGCTTCTTTCTGATCTTTTCCTTATCCTTTATTGATGTATTTTCATCGAAGTTTTCTTCCTCTTGTGGTAGGGTATATGCCAGTTTTAGCAAGAATTCCATACACCTTATCCTTGCGTGCAATGGTGACATTCCATATTCATAATTCTCCTCATTTGTAGAATCGTTTAAATTACCAAAGTTCTTCTGACAAATAATAATATAAAATCGATAAAAAAAATATAAAAATAAAACGAAAAAAGGGGTTTAAAAAAAAAATATATATATAAAAATGAAATTATGTGTGTTTGTATGTTTGTATGTTTGTATGTTTGTCGCTTTATAGACTCCGAAACTACTGAACCGATTTTCCTGAAATTTTTACAGTAACATCACGTGAGCCCTAAAAATAAAATAGGCTACTTATTTTTTCGATAGGGGCAGGGGAATTGGTACCCCCATAGGATGCCAATATTATACTGAACCGATTTTCCTGAAATTTTTACAGTAACATCACGTGAGCCCTAAAAATAAAATAGGCTACTTATTTTTTCGATAGGGGCAGGGGAATTGGTACCCCCCATAGGATGCCAATATTATACTGAACCGATTTTCCTGAAATTTTTACAGTAACATCACGTGAGCCCTAAAAATAAAATAGGCTACTTATTTTTTCGATAGGGGCAGGGGAATTGGTACCCCCCATAGGATGCCAATATTAATTATCGCATATCTTAAGAGCCGCTGCACGCATTTTGCTGAACTTTCTGTAGTAGAATCTTCTGAGCCCCGGAATTGAAATAAAATAGCAGCGGGGGTATAGGAATACCCCATAGGACGCCAATGTTTAACATCGCATATCTTAAAAACTGTCATAGTGAGAATGTTCAAACTTTCTAAAAGTCACTCTTATGGTATACTACACTTTTGAAAATAAAAATAAAGCGGGTAGGCGCAGGGGGGGAAATACCTCCCATAGGATGCCAGTGTAGCGAAGCGCACCGGGTTAAGCTAGTAATAATATAAAATCGATAAAAAAAAATATAAAAATAAAACGAAAAAAGGGGTTTAAATAGGTTTTTGCTAAATTTTTACCTCCAATATAATTCTGTCTATATATATGTATATGATAACTAATTTAAATATGTTATAATTAAGCAGAAAAAGATACTAATCTTAAACTCTTTACAACTAATTATATAAAATTGAGATGTAACATATTATATATGAAATAAATTGAATTGAATTGAAAAAAGTTCTTCTGACTCTTTTTGCAAATCGGGCATGACATTGTTGAGGTTGTTCCTGTCAGTTCGTTTACGACTTTTCCGTCAACCATGGTCAGGTGGAACTCGTAATTACATTCAATATATTTTCCTTCTCCAATTTGCAGCTTTGTAGGCTTAATCTTGCTTATTTGTTCTTTAATGTCCTTCACCGTAGTCCTTATGAGTTCTGCCGATTCCCTTGCAAACTGAAACATTATTGGTCGGCAATAATGCACTGATGACGGACGTGGATTTTTCCAGTGTAGGGAATCATCCGATTTTAGCCGCAAAGGAACAACAGATGCCATAAACATATTTCCGTCCGATATTGTAGCGTCATCGGGAGATATCCTTTGCTTATAAACGCTTTGTCCGGATGATCCATCGCAGCCTCATTTGCTGATCAATGTCAACTTCTCAGGAAGAATTTTCACTTCCGTGAAAAACTTTGGTGTGGTTGACTTTCTAAACAGTTCAAATAATTTTAAATTGTACAACGCCATGTTTTCAGTACTTAAATTGTTAAATGGTTTCAGTAATTGTTGCGCCAACTTTCAGGCGTAGACTAATCCAGGCATTATGCTTATTTTGCAATATATAGGCTTATGCTACCATGCCTAAAAATTTACCTGTTCCCTGCATACATATGGATTTAGGCTGAATAATGCAATTTTGATATTATGCACGTGTCCAAATAAGATTTGTGCCTACCTGTAGGGACCATAAGTCAATATTGTTCCTGACCATTTGTACGCCAAAGTATTGTTTATGTGAGGTACGTACCTGCTAATATAATAACTATTAGATCAAACTACTGTCAGTCAAAACATATAAGGGATGGACGCCATACAATTTCTGCAACCATGTCTTTTTAAACTTTTTTACCTCTAGAAGCCAAACGGGCACGTACGGGCAGATAAAACCTTTTGAATTATGTAAAGAAATAATCAAAGAACAGGTTTTGCAAATATGGCAAATATAGAAAAATATAGTTTTTTTTTATTTTCCGTCAAAGTTGAAAAATAGTGAAAAAACGGATAGTTTTTAAATAGTGATTTACCAGGAGAAACACAAAGCAAACAGTTAATTTTTTTTTATCATTATACATTTAATAAATACATCAATCAATACAAACAAAAAATAAGGCGATTCGTTACCTATTTTTCGTGATATTACACCTGAAATCGCAACAAATTGACTAAAAATTGTGTGTTTTTTTGAAAACCGAAAGTCGGTCAACTTTGAACGGTTATATATTCTAAACTAAAAATGTGATATTATTAAGAGTGGCATATTTGAAATCGTTGAAAAGTTTCCTATAACATGGGTTTATTCAAAACTTCGTCGGCATTCATGAAAATTTTGATTTTTGCAACCTCGCTTGCTCTACGGGCGCCACTGTGCGTCGTTACGTGACAGTTGTAAAGCAGTGATGGCCTGCTTGTATATTAAATTGAATGCGGATATTTTCGCTCTGTTTTTTGGTACTTTTTTCCAGTATATTTATGGACTTTCGACAAAACGACTTACAATACAACATATTTCCATATATATTAATATGCTTAGATGTACAAAATAAACAAATGCATATGCACATACAATAGAAATGAGAAATATATAAAAGAATTTAAATGGTTACAAAATATTGTTTTGCCTATGCACATTTACAAAATAATATATGTAAATTTGTATGTATATGTTAAAATAAATATTTGTTTATTGTAAATCTATAATATATATATATCAGATATTAAATTATTAATGTTTTTTTACTTACACTAAATACTGTTTTAATACCATTTTAATCACTTGGTACTTTTTCTGTACAACGGTCAACATTTAAACCTTTTGATTTCCCATCACTGTGTGTGTTGTTTTATGTATACTATTGCTTTTTTGTTTATGTATGTGAAAAACATATGACACGTTTTTAGATGTTCTATAAGTGCACCAACGTGCAAGCAGTCCGTTACAGTAAGTTACGGGACAGCAACGTTCGCCTCACTCAGCCTTTAAGGTCGGTATTCACTATCCTATTTAGTCGCACGATATGTCAACAAAATCGTGACAGATTTTTTTGACAAGTCTGTCCAACTTGCAAATGTTTATGAAAATTTTCATAAAATGATAGATTATATGCGAGTCATTTAACTTTGCATCTTTTTTGTGGGATAGTGTGGCATTGACAGCAGATTTTGCAGACATTTTTTTATGTCGGCTAGAATTCCGTCAGATTTTTGTGTCAATGAATCGTACGACCTTTAGAGACATCCGACATTCCACAGTTTATCTTGAAATTTCCGCCTGCAAGGCACTGCTTTTATCTGGTAGGCCTAAAAGGTCATTTGTGCTCAATTCCTCGATGAATAAACTTCCACCTACCCTACTGCCCCTATTAGAACCATCTATGTAGAACATTAAGTGGGGAACAGAATGGTCGCTGCAGTACAACGTTACGAATAGCGCTGCAAGCTGTGAAAAGTTTAAAATGGCAGTTCCATAGTAGTGTCAACAGAATACGTAGTTGTAGTAGGCGTTTCAGTTAAAATTGAAACGCAAAGTACGAAATTCTGAACTTTGTTGCGCTACAGTGCATTCTTCAGCTTCAGCTACTACTATAATTACTTTATTCTGTTCCAGGCCTTAGGATGAAGAGATCGTGTATCATCGAACAGCTCATCACTATTGCCATGATGAGCAGTAAATAAAGCACCGAAAAGGGATTCCGCAGTGCAATATACTATTACATTCCGCAACGACTATCCCTAATGATAAAGTTAACATTTTACGACAATGACATATTGACTGATCTTAAACAGGAATGCATAAATGCAAAGTTCATGAAACAAGATTTGTCTTGTTTAGTTACTTTAATAAAATATTAAACTAAATAACGTAAGTCAAATTAAATTTTAATGATATCTTAGTCAAAGAAAATACATGAGACATGACATTTAAAAGTCCTCATTGACCCACTGTAGGATACTTTTGAATTAAAGTAACTCTTAACTTTAGGAAAACTTATTGTAGAAAGTTGCAGTCAATTCCTCAAAGTTATACTGCCCATTGAAAAATTGAAAGGGAATAATAAAAAGATGCATAAGGAAACTATATCTTGTATTTTTAAGGCTTGTTACAAGGAAAATAAATGCTAAAATTGAAGAAAATTAAAAAGAATTATTAAAAAATGATTTATAGAGAAAAATTAAAAGAGAAGGATTTTTTTTCTCTTGAGTTTATGATGGCAAATATTAAGAAATTTAGCTCTGCTTCATTGATTTCTGCTGAACTTATAAAAAAAAAAGATAATAAGAAAAAGAAAATTTTTTAAATTATAAACATCAGTTTTATGACAGAAACAACTGCAGGGGGGGGGGGGGGGGGGCAACCACCAAACAGTGAAGTGAACAGGAAACGGATATAAGGTGAATTTTTGTAAAGAATACAACCGAATAAAACATTGTTAATAATAAAATAAGAAAAGAAAAAAAAAACAAAAAACATTTAAACAATAAAAAAGTTTTAATTTGATACTTATTCTTGAAGTAACTTGCCATTATTATTATTTTCCCAAACATTTTTATGGACTTTCTTTTTTACTTGACAAATATTGAACATAAATATTTAATGATTTATGTTTTTGTTAAAACTTTATTCTTCTTCTTTTTTTTTTTTTTTTAATAGTATAAAGTTTAACTTGTTAAAATTTATAACAAACTAAATAAATTACTTAAAAACTTTTTTTAACAAATTATTGCAATTTTTTTTTTTCATATTTTAAGTCTTGTTATCTTCTGATATTAATTATTCTTTGGTCAGCATTTAGTTTAGAACTAAAACATTAAATATTATTATTTTAAATACAAAATTTCCAAATAATACAAGTTTTGTTATGAAATTTAACAAAACAAAGAATTTCGTAGGCTCTTTCTCTGAGTAATTTCTTTGATGTTATATGTGTCTGAAGGTAAAAACGACAGGTTAAATAATATTTTTCAAATATCGCATGCGAAATATTTACATTTTTCCTTCAAGTTGTGCTGAAAAGGTCAACAAAAAACCAAGGACAGAAGCAAAAAACAGAAAAATGTACTTTGGACTTTTTGTGTGTTGATTGGAAGTTTGATGCAATTTTTTTTTTACTAATTCGTACTAATCGAATTTTTGACTTTTTTCCAAAAATAAAAAGTTAAAAAAATCATAACTTTACTCTTCATGAAGCGATTTTCAGAATGCATCCTTATTTTAAAGAAATAATTGTTAGTTTTGATCACAAAAAAAAAGTCACAAAAAAATGGCTGTTTACGTAAAAAAAAAAAAATCCAAAAAATTGCAATTTTTTATATTTAAAAATCATGAAAAATCCAAAACATAAAAAAGTCAATGTCTTATTACACTCACGTAAAGTAACATAACCTGTGAATAAAATGAGATATAGATCACAAAAATCGATGAACGCGTTTCGCTTTTATTGACAACACTGTACACAACACAAAAAAAATTACAAGGTCCGGCCTATAAATTTTGATAGAGGAGACAAAAAAAAAAAGACACGTGTATCGGCATTTTGAAAGTTTACATCTGAATTTCATTTGAGAGGAGGTTAAAGTTTCCCAGCTCTGGCACATTCTTATTGTTAATCGGCCGGCATAAGAATGTGACCCTTACATTTAAGATATAAAATATGTTCAGCAAATTGATGTAGAATGTTACGGAGAACATTTTTGTAGAATATGTTAACCCTCTAACACATCAAGGTATGGGTCTTTTTTGTCCATCTTTTAAAAAAGAGCAAACAACACCATTAAAACTGGGATTTAAAGGGTTATAATGTTCCGCAAAAATATTATCCGTGAAATTTTACTATAAGTCGCTGAATACACCAAAACGGAAAATTCAGCCAGAAAGTCAAAAATAAGTCACAACAAAAGAGGGCTAAATTGTTGGGGCACTTTAAAATAAAATTCTTAATAAATGCGAAAATAACCCTAAATCTTCGTCCACGATGCTTGGACATAATTTGGAAACTTTGGCTCTTGCCACTCTCCAGATATACAGAAATCTTTAATGTCTTTGAATGCGAAGTGCCGCGCTCACTTGTCCAAACTCGCCCACTTTTTGTTGGATGTTGTGTTTCGATAACAAAGATGGGTGTACCTAATTTGGAAACTTTGGCTCTAGCCGTTCTCCCGATAAATATAAAAATAAAGTAATAAACAGAGAAGACAAATTTGCTTTTTTTGCTGTTTTGCTTCTTTTTTGCTGTTTTTGCCCATTTTTACTTTTTTTGCTGTTTTTGTTATTATGGTGCTTATTTTGCTTTTTTCCTATGTTTTTGCTGTAAAATAGCTTTTTTAACATAATTTTTACGTAAAAAATATTTTTTTGAGAAAACATGAGAAAAAAAATAATTGACAACTTTTTTCTGGGTTAAAACAAAAATATACGGCATGTAAAAAGCCACATGCGCATGTGGTTCTGACGTAATTTTGACGTCATCACACAACACGCAATGCTTATTGTGGCTTTGCATTGACGTCAAAATTACGTCAGAACCACATGCGCATGTGGCTTTTTACATTCCGTGTACTAGAGGTTTTAGTTGTGGACTTAACGTTTTTGGGCCAAATTCAATACGCTTTATTACAACTAAAATTAATAAACTTACCATCCCAAAAAAAAAACAGCCATGTAACTTATTTGAGTTTAAAAAAAAAAAAAAATAAATAAACCGGCCGTTGTGAACGATAAAATAATAAAAAATAAATGCCGAAAGAAAAGTCAAATATGTTATTTATGCTAAAAATGGTAAAATTGTATCCTGAAGTTTTTAAAGTTGAAAAAGATTGGCTTTTTTATAATGTGTGTTCGAGTAAAATTAATAGCGAAAAGAAGTGCAATGTGGAGCAACATTTTAGTACAAAAAACACAAATTAGTTGCTTGCCAAGAAAATCGTCCACAAAAACTTATAACGGAATTTTCTGTTTATACCAGTAAAAAAAGTAAGCCATCCCAGTTTCAAAAACCAAGCGAAAGTTATATTCGAGGTAAATACATACCTCAAATGTATACGGAAGCTTTGGGAAAAATACGTGAAAAGGCTAAAGGTAAATATATATGGATTTCTGTTGATGAAACAACAGACAGTGAACAAAGATATGTGGCCAACTTTATATTTGGTATTTTAAATGACGATGTTGGAAATAAACCTTTTTTATTGAACATGGGTGTTCTCGAAAATGCAAATGGGGCTTCTATTGCATCTTTCTTCAACGATTCATTACAAATTTTATGGCCTGATGGTAAGTGAATATTTGATTAATAATTTTTTTTATATATTTTTTTAATTTAATCTAGGCATTCAATACGACAAAATATTGCTAATGGTAACTAATGCAGCGGCATACATGTTAAATGGAATTTTGTCCCTTAGGATAATGTATCCTAAAATGATACATTTGACATGTTTTGCTCATGGACTTCATCATGTTGCTGATTTCATCGCTTAGGCTTTCAGCATGTAAATAAATTAATATCTTGTATCAAATCCGTTTTTGTTAAGTTAATTTTTCAATAACTCGTATTTACACACATAAAAACTAAAATTTTAATTTCCATAGGCTCCTCGTAGAAAGCAGTTATTTTTACAAATGAATCCCAATTTGGCTCTTCCACCGTTCCCATGCCCTACACGTTGGGGTACTTAGATAGAAGCCACAATGCATTATGTAGAATACCTTGATAAAGTAAAGGCTGTTATTTCTTAACTGAAAAGTGAAGACTCAGATTCGATCGCGCACGCCAAGGAAATATATAACTTGCCCGGATTAAGTTTCCAACTTGCGTTTATCAAAAACAATTTTTCAATTATTGTGTCTTCTATACAAAAAGCTACAAACAGTTGGGTTACTATTCACGAAAGTGTAAATATTGTGTCAAATGTACGAGAAGCTCTTGACAATCTACATGAAAAAATATATATATGAAGAAATTTAATGCAGTATGTATTTTAAAGAAATCCGGGGTTCAAACAAATTTTACAAATAAACAACATTCTTCAAACTGGTGCTAAACCTGATGACGAAATTAAATTTTGAAATATAAATTTGTTCCAACAACATCCGTCGACGTGGAAAGAAGTTTTTCCTTACACAATTCACTTTTAACAGAAAGACGAAGAAAAATGACGTTTACAAATATAAAAGCCCACATGATTGGTTATTGTAACTGTTTTCACGAGTCTGAAGAACTAGAATAATTGTAATTTTTTATATTTAAATGTATATATTAAAAAAATAAAAATGCTTTTTTTGCTGCTTTTTTTTCTAAAATTTTGTGCTTTTTTTATATATTTTTTTTGCTGTAAACACTTTGTTTTTTGCTTTTTTTTGTCTTCTCTGGTAATAAAACAACAACAAGGGATTTTGAGGTAAATTAGAGGCAGTCGTGGTATTTTGCTCATATCTCAACCAATTATAGACCGATCAGGCTGAATTTCAATAGCAAGCAATTCAGGATATATAGATGACATAAATATATAACTACCAAGTCCCCATTAAATCTTGGGTCTTCGGCAAACCCATTTCAACGGACAGACAGACGGTATCGTCAAATCAACTTCGCTACTTATAAGGACCCAGAATATATATACTTTATAGGGTCTTACATCAAAATTGTAGAACTTACACACGGAATGACAAACTTATATATACCCTTTTCCACCATCTGTGGTAAAGGGTAAAAAAGGGTCAATATAGAAAATTCAAAAAAGGTAAAATTTCACTTGTAAACTTTTTTTTTGGCAATTTTTGGCGTATTTGTTTAACCTTAAATATCAAAATATTAAATTTTGGCGATGTTCGGGTCTGACAACCCTGCTATAGGGGTTTAGAAAAAACTGTTGGGCTACCTTTTATAGTTTGCATTTTAACGTTACTATAAGCAAATTAAATAAATATAAATTTTTAAAGTCTTTATAAACATAATTTTTGCAAAATGTTATTAAAGGTATGATAATTTTACGAAACGTTGAAAAACAATCACATTTTTCATATAAGGTACATTTGGACCCCCCTCCCCCTCCTTAACTTCATTATTTGAAATATTGTTCTTCTTCCAAAAACAAAAAAAAAAAAAAAAAAATATAAAAAAAAAACAAAATTCTAATAAATAAAATTTATTTTTTTTTACTCGTAGAAAAAAGCAAAAAGGATCAACAGTTTCAACGCTTTAAGATAAACAAATAACAATAAGATACAGAATTAAATGCTTGACTTAAACAACTAATATTTTATTTGCCTTTTGGTGTTCCTTCTTATCTTTTTATCTTACATAGAAAAAAATAATTGGCGATAAAATTATAATAAATTTTGTTGTCTTCCGTTTTCTTACAGGGAACTTTAAACAAATCTTTGTGTTAAATTTTCTATTAATTCCCTTGAGGTTTACAATTTTCTTGTGTAACAATGAAAACAAAACAAAAATAATAAATGTTTGAAAAAAACTCTTAACAGATGTCAACCGTAAATAACTTTTAATGAAACAAATCTGAAAGATAATGAATAAAAAAAAATCTGCTAAACAAATTGTTTTAAAATCAATAAGATATATTATAACTCCCGTATTCAAAAACGATTATTAAATTTAAAAAACGTTTATTAAGAGAAATTTACATAGAAAATTTGTTTAGTAAAACTTAATTAAATTAAAAATATTTTTATGAATACGGCAGAAAATGATTACAATTTGAATTTGAAACAAAACTTCAAAAAACAGAATTTTCCAAGTTGAATAGTTTTGAGCAAAGTTGGCCACCGTAACGAATTTCGGTATCGGTATAAAAACCGGTATTAAGTTATTTGTTATTTAGGTATCGGTATTAATACTGGTATTAACTTTTTAACGGTATTTAAGCAGAATCGGTATTAGTAACTTATTTGATTGACAATCTTGGTTTTGAGTGTAGGTGCAGCCGAAGATTTTGTAAAATGAAGTGCTATAAATAATTGTTATATTAACAAAAAAGAAATAAAAGAATGATTTGCTATAAAAGGAAAATTACTTTGTTTGTATCAACCACAATAATCTTTAACAAGCCCATTCATGGGAATAAACATTTTGAGTAGAGATTTTTTTTTTTAAGTGAAGTTGAAAAATTCTTAAAGTGCGTGGGTGTTTTAACAGAAAAATCTTTTGAATTTAGATGTTTATAAATAAATCTCAAAAATATACAAACTTGAGCATAGATGATTGGTTTTGTTATGAAAAATTAAAATATTTTAAGTATCTTTAAGCATAATAGTAAGGTGGGACACTTTAAAGTGGATAAAAAGTATTCAAAAAAGAAGTTTCTGTTATTTCTAAGTTATAAACTTATTTTTTTAAATACCCAAGTTGGTTAACTTTAAAGCTCTTAAGATTTAATTCTGAGGGGAACATTTTCTACTATTTGGTTTTTCAGTGTACATTTCTTTCAGTATAACAAAATTTTGTGAGATGTGGCAATGCCAACAAGTCAGAAAGTACAGTCGGCCATGCCCGACCATATGATACTCTACACCACAACACATTAGAACAAATTTTTACAAGTGTACCTATTTGGGACCTGATTTTGAAAAATGCATAACAAATGCGGCAAAATAAATAGTTGACCGACTCAACTTGTGTCGAGCTGAAAAAAGTGTTTTTGTTACCCCTCTGAAAATAAAGCTTTATATGTTTTATGATGATTCAAAAAATATTTTGGTTCTAGCGTTGACAATCCGTGAGATAAAATATATCGCGATTTTTGCGTTTTATGTGAATAATAACAAAAAAAAATTAACATTATTTTAAAACAGTTTCAATTTGAAAAGCAGAACATTATTTACACATACGAAGAATTTGTATGAAAACCCGAAACGAAAATATGTATTTAGTTAAATATCTTAATTAGTAGGTCACAAGTGGTTAACTTTTATATACCATTGGATGCTGCTTCAAAAACTCTTTTCGATGAATCCAAAATTAATTTATGTCCTCTTAGAGCAAAGAACAAAAAAATACGAAAAACTGAAAAAATACCTTTTTTAAAAATGGTCCAGATCACGGATGGTCAACGCTAGAACAAAAATGTTTTGGGAATCATCATAAAACATATCAAGCTTTATTTTCAGACTTTATTTAAGTCGCTCTAATGAATAGGTAAATATCTATGTTTTAAATTTCATCGAAATCGTTTTGATAGTTTCTGAGAGGCAAAAAGCGCCCCCCATCTCACCTCTTGGTCCTATTTTTACAATCGATCTATCTATGTTTTAAATTTCTTTAAAATTGGTTTGATAGTGGGCACAAAGACCTTATTCTGGAAACCAGCTTGTATGGGGGATATATGAAATTATGGACCGATTCGCCCCATTTGCAAAAGGTTTGGTCCTTGAGCCAACAAGAATCTATGTACCAAATTTCATCAACTAATTTTTAAAAATTGCGACCTGTACTTTGCGCAAAAGGTTACGTGGACAGCCAGCTAACCTGCCAGACAGCTGGACTTACATTAGATCGACTCAGAAAGTGATTCTGAGTCGATCGGTATACTTAACGGTCTATGGCCAATATTTAAAGATGTTACAGACATCAGCACAAATGCCCTCTCCACTATTGTGGTGTGAATATAAAAATCCTCAGTAAGGTTTGCCATTTCATCATAAATATACTCACAAACGAATAACGCTTGCAAATCATTAATTTTAATTATCAAAGTTCGCGATATGTGGAAAATGAGTTTCGTAAATTACGTCCATTTAATGGTCGTCAAAATCCGCCCTAAGAACTGGTCCGTCAAAAAAAAACAGAATTGCCGAATTTGGTGTAAAAAGCAGCCAGAGGCAGTTCAAGAGTTGTAAATGTACCCCGAGAGATGCACAGTTCGGTTTGGGCCAGTCGCGTGATTGGACCGTACTTCTTGAAGAAGGATGAACATTGCAACGTAACAGTCAATGAAGCAAGGTATTGTGCGATGATTACCGACTTTTTTTTTTGCTCAAAATTGGACTTGATTGTCATGTGGTTTCAACAAGATGGTGCCGCACGACATGCGATATCATGAACCTGTTGAGAGGCAAGTTTGGTAAGCAAATAGTCTCACGTTTTGCAGAAGCCCATTGGCCACCAAGATCATACGATTTGACCCCACTAGATTTTTTTTTTTGAGGCTACGTGAAGTCTCTAGTGCACAGATACCAGCCAGCCAAAATTTCAGACCGGCAATACAGAAAAAATTAAAAATTGTCTCTAATCACCAAATGCAGCAAATTCATAGAATCAAGCAAACAATTGGTTGATTTTGCACCTATAACCAATATTATATAATAATTTTCGATTACTAAAAATTAAAATTGTGAATATTTTTTTTTTTTTTCAATAAATGATATTTTTAATTTTAATTAAAACAATGATCAAAAAACTTTGCCATATCAAACAATGTGTTAATTTATTTAAATAAATATTGACAATTTTCAACCACAATTCTAAAAGTTTAAATTATTTTATTTTAAACGAAAAAATCAATTAATATTTTTTGATAATTAATTAATATTTTAATTAAAAATTTATTTCAAAACAACTTTTAAATATTAATTAAATCCAAATTATATTTTTAATTTTCTTTCAACTAAAAAAAAATTGATGCAATTATTACATTAATTATAGAATGTTCGCACGACAGCGTATTTTCGTAATTCGCTCTCTTATTCGTAATTCTCAGTCCAATTATGGTCCAAATTACATTATTTGTTATACAAAATTTTGAGAGCGGATTATCTCATTTGTACGTAATTCTATTTCTATTACCCTGTGGATTACTTCAAAATCAATGTGAGCTCTAATTTTTATAGGTTTTTACCATCACCAGCTGTCAAAGCACTAAACATTCGCCTTATCTCAAACAATGCCCGCTCGCTGCTCCATTTGCTTACAGCTTTTCTATTTACTGAAAAAATAATTATTTTATATATTTCTTTGAAATAACTTTTTCTTTCTATTCTTAACACATGTAACATCAAACAAACAATTAAATGTAGCAATAAACAAAAATAAGAAGAAGAGCTGTCAAAACCGATTACGAAAGTGCCGTGCGAACCCGGTAATCCAAATAAGTAATAAACATAGAGAACGAACAAAGAAAAAATTATAAAATTTCTCCAATCACCAAATTTGTTCTAAATTCATAATATCAAGCAAACAAGTTGTTGATTTTGCACCTATTACCAAAATGATTATATTGATTGCTAAAAATTGTAATATATTTAATTTTAATAAAAAAAAGTGATCAAAAAACTTTGCCATTTCAAACAATGTGTTAATTTATTTAAATAAATATTGACAATTCCCAACAACAATTCTACATGTTTAAATTATTTTTTTTTTAAACGAAAAAAGTCAATTAAGATTTTTTGTTATTTAATTAAAATTTTAATTGAAAAGTTATTTCAAAACAATTTAAATATTGATTTAATCAAAATTATATATTTAATTTTCTTTCAACACAGAAAAAATAATTGATTCAATTATCACATTGATTAAATTTAAATACTTTTCAAACCATTTTTTTAATTGATGAGTGCGAACATGCTATTAGACTAAAATACTTTTTAAACTATTTTTTTAATTGATGAAAAACTACTGCTAACTTTTTCTATGAAGACAACATTAAAGCTGCCATTGGTGAGATACCTGTCGAAATACAAGCAAAATAGTGCCAAAAATGGAGCTCACGTACGCGCGGCTAACATTTACATAAAATAGCCTTTAAATAGTAAATATATCAGGCCCAAATAAATATTGCATTCACTTTTACAAATTTTCGTTTTCCTTTTTTTAATTTTCAAAACCCAAACGGTTAAAATATCACCCTTTACTTGCAGTTAATGGTTATATTTAAAATTTTCTGGTATTCTAGTTCTTTTTCTATAATTTAAGTATCAATCGCTTGATAATTGTACCAATATTTAGAAGAGAAATTACCATGTCTTCCTAAATCTTATAATAGAAATTTACACAAATTATGATAGTACCAAATTTTCCATTCCTGCATATTATATCAACTAACTGTTTTGCAAGCTCTTACACCCCACCCCATATTAATGAGAAATCGCCATGTGTGCTAGAAACAATTTCGTGGGCGCACAAAAACTTAGCTCGTGCGGAATGCTGTTTTTCTTATTCAAGCATCGTTGATTGAATATTTGTTTATACAACTTTGTCTTAGATTAAAGGCAGTATTGTCATATACATAAACCTCATCTTTAATATTATTGCTGCTTTTTATATGGGTTGTTTTGCCATGCGTGTTCTCAACATCATAAAACATGACAAAATTTTAATGCCAACGTTTGTTCCCGTACACACAATGGCTGGACAATTGGGAATTATATAAGGTAGGGTGTTGCCATATCGACATCAACAAAACCGAGGTGTATAACAGAGTTCGAGAAATGGAAATACAGTTGAAACGCGAAAAAGTTAACCGAAATTTTAATTTTTTCGAAATATTAACATTTCTAAGCGGTTTAAATTGTAAAAAAATGCAATCATTATCATTGATTTTTCAGGAATTAGATACTTATGCCCAATTTTCAGGATAGTATTTAAATCTATATTATGTTAATTTTCATAAAAACTTAAATCGTATTTAATTACAGATTGCTTTTTTGAGTTTTATATGAAAAGTCTTATTTAATTAAGATAAAAGTATGGTAGCACCACTTAGTACAAAAAACTATCATAAAAAAATGTGGAGTTATTTACAAGGTGGTTTCAAAAAACAGCTGGTTGTTATTACTTTGTCTGCTGTTTTTGTATTGTTGTGATATTGAGGCCACCTTGCTAAGTTAATCCAGTAGAAACTTAAGTTGAATTTAAATGTACCACGTCGGTGACTTAAGTTTCATTAAGTGTTTAGTGAAGAGAAGAATTTTGTATTTAAAACGATTTTAAACATAAATGTGTTTTAATGTCAATCCTGAAAATTGGCTATTAGGTGCCTATTATGAACTTAGTTCGATTTTCAACAGCAGTCGAATTAGTTGATCGAACGAATTTTCATTTGATATTATGGCACACATTCGATAAAAAAAAATACTATGATTTAGTTTATTCACAGTAGTACATTTTCTATCAGCTGTCACTTTAAATAAAAAAATTTTGTTAACAAATTTAAAAAATAAAACTAACTAAATCATGACTACGACGGGTGGTCCCAATGTAGCCTGAACTTTTGTAAAAATTCCTTTTGCCCACAAAGGATTTTGTTCCATAAGGGAAACAAGCTTTTCCAACTGCTGCTTACTACTGACGACTTTAGACCTGCATAAAATAACCAAAAATAATTAAGAATGTGGAATTTGCACACCAAAACTAATAAATTAACAAAAACATACATTTTCAACAATTTTTTTAAATTATTTACACCGTCGTTTTCGTTGAAAAATTCGATGCACAACGAAATTTTCGACAGTGCTGCCAACTCATAATACCAAATTAACATTCGATAGTCGATGTTTGAAAGCTAGCGAAAATCGTTTATCGAATGTAACTCATAATAGGGGCGGGCCTTAATTTATTTCAATGACTTAATTTTCATTATTACGAAAAATAAACTTAGAATTAATTTGTACCGGCTGTTTTTAAGTTCACAATTTCTCTTGAACTACAAATAAGAATTAATAATTACACAGAAAATTTTTTTTATCAATTAAAAAATGGTTTAAAAAGTATTTAAATTTAATTAATGTGATAACTGAATCAATTATTTTTTTAGTTGAAACAAAATTAAAAATATAATTTTGATTTAATTAATATTTAACTTGCTTAGAAATAAATTTTTATTTAAAATATTAATTAAATATCAAAAAATATTAATTGATTTTTTCGTTTAAAATAAAATAATTTAAACTTTTAAATTAACACATTATTTGAAATGGCAAAGTTTTTTGATCATTTTTTTAATTAAAATCAAAAATATCATTTATGGAAAAAAAATATTCACAATTTTACAATTTATAGTAATCATTATAAACATGTTGGTTCCAAATCAACAACTTGTTTTCTTAGGGCCATTATTACAACTTACAAATAGTTATTTTTAGGATGCTATCTGACAGATAAATAGTTTTTGGTTATTACAAGTTAACATTAACCTAAAATGTGACTGATAAGCTAACATCAGGTTTGTCCTCATGGTAACTTTACAAGTGAACTTTAAGAACCTGAAGATGCCATATTTTCTGCTGAAGATATGGTAGCATCAGTGACAGTTTTAAGTCAAATTAAATTATGCAAACTTAAAAAAAAACACAATTTAACACAAAAAACAAAACAATTTACCATTAAGAACAAAAATAAAGCACAAAAATTGAATTCTTTTTTTAATTAAAGAAAGAAACAAAAGCAAGTCGTTGCCACTACGTATTTTAACAACCAAAAGTAGTCGGTATATACTGCAATGTTGCCACAGTATATAAATTACATTTTTTATTTTATCGGACAGTTGTAATAATGGAAAAAACTTATTGGTCACTTTATCGTTCAAGATAGCTATTGTTCACGTTAACTATCAGCAACTTTATCATTAGGTTGTAATAATGGCCCTTAGTATTATAAATTTGGTGAGAGAGAAAATTTTCAATTTTTTCCTTGTATATAAGTAAAATCGCTCATGTATTATAAATTAAAGATGCTACATCCGACTTGTGTCTTGAAAGGAGTTCTTTACAAATTTTCAGATGGCGAATTCTGTGTCTTTTAAAAAAAATTATTAGCCATCCATTACTGGCATTATTGTTTCTTCATGTAAATAAAATAGAGGAGGTTGCACAACATAAGTTCGCGTAACACAAAAACGCTTTAGCTTATTGAAAAAACTTAAAAAACCGAAATTCCGCAATAAAATTTCCTTTAAGAAAAGTAAAACTTCTTTCTAATATCCGTAGTCGTTTTAGAAACATAATTTTTTTTTTTGGAAAAAAAAATTATTTTTTTTCAGCGTACCCGAATTATGTTAAAACGCCAGGTGCCCAGCTTGTCACGAAAAAAAAGTGTAAATTTCATGCACAGTGTTATTGTTAGTTCATATTTCATATATGAAGATTCAATAAATAAATAATGAAAAAAAAAAAACAAATTTTGTTGAAATTCTCCACTTTTGGCTTAAAATTTGATCTGATTTGTGGTGTTTTGTATTGAATTGTTGAATTTTTTTTTATCACTACGATTAGAAAAATTAACTTAGTTAACCTTTTAGAGCGGCACATGGGCGCTAATATTTAGTTAACTTAACCGCGAGATGACTTTTTCGCGAATCTACTGGACATATACATTAATTTTCACTATTTCCCTTATAAATTTCCTCGATTATACCTTAACTGATAATTAACCCAATTTTGAAAAAAAAAAACTATCGCTAATATTAACCGTTGCTCGTCATTTAGTGTCATCACATCAAGAATAATAAAATAGGAATGTATGTTTAATACTTAAAAATTTTTTTATATGTATTTTTGCAAGTTTGTTCAATTTGCACGATTTAAAAAATTCCATTAAAATTTTACTGATGAACCTCCCCAATAATAGATTCATTAGACTCTATACTACAAATATATGATTATCTATAATAACAGAGGAAGAAAAGGAAACAAAACCACACAATTTATGAGGTTTTTTTTATCTTCTTCTCACTATCTCGTTAGTGTGATTTTAGGCACAGCTGCACTTGGGAATCGATTATTCAAGCGTAAAATTCATTCAAAATAAAGTGTTTTCATATTTAATTTTTATCCATAAGTTAAATTATGCGAACTAATAGAAAAAAAAAATAAATACATATTTGTAAACCTATAGATAATTTATTAAATGATCATACAAAGGTGTGTTTTCTGAATTTTTTTTTTTTTTTTTTTTTTTTTTTTTTTTTGTTGCAGCAAATTTGCACGTGTATATACGATAAACATGATTTATATGGTGAGAACAAAATATTTAATTGCAATTGAAGTTTATTGTATGAATTTTTGATTTGATTGGTTGTTAATACAGCAATAAACAGGAAAAAAGGAAATGGCAATTGATAGCTGCACACATACATACTATAAAATTGTTAAAAAAAAAAAAAATAAACACTAATGGCCTTATTCATAAAATTTTTTTTAAGAAAATTCGTTTTATAAACCTGAATTTTTTTTATGAATAAGAGGGATAAATATTCACTTAAAATAATATTAAGCAAAAAAACTTCAGTTTAGTTGCCAGTTGCCAAAAATATATTGCAGATGGTACTGATGTCGATTTCAGTTGCCAAATAATAAATATTTAGGCAACCATAAAGTTTGTTGCTGTGCAAAAAATCTTTATAAAATACATAACTGAAATTTAGCTCATAGAATAAATTCGAAAAATAAAAAATGTTGAATATAATAAAGAAACTTATGAAAAAGAAATAATTCCCAGATTCTAATAAAACTTTTTATTTGATCAGTAGCTCGTTTCTGTATTTTTCGCATCGTAAAATTTCGCACATGAAGTGTGAAACAAAAAATTTCATCGTTTCTCGATTTGTGAGAAGAAAGTGTTTCTGTATTTGAATGCGAGAACAGACAACACAAATTCTGTTTTAATTGGAATACTTTCAGTAATTAAGGCCCTAATCATGTACAACGCAGCGCAACGCCAAACAATAACATTGAAAGCACAAACAATGTCATAAATATTTTGTAATTTTGTTGTTGCTTTCAACAGAAATTCATGTACCGTTTTAAAATTTTCAACGACACAAGCAATGGAGCGTTTGAAATTTTAAAACGCAATGTGAATTTCTGTAGAAAGCAACAACAAAATTACAAAGTATTTATGAAATTGTTTGTGCTTTCAATATTATTCTTTGGCGTTGCGTTAGTTCTGTGGCGTTGCGCTGCGTTGTACATGATTAGGGCCTAAGTGTCAAATGCTAGCGAAACGTCAAAGAAAGAAATAGATATAATAAAAATAGGGCTGCCAGATTTGATGTTTAATCGTCATTTTGACGATTTTTTTGTTCCGAAATTGGCAAAGTGCCGATTTGCTAAATTTTTTTTAGTGACGATATTATTCAGTCTTCTAAATAAAACAATTTTAAATATTTTTATAGGTTTGTGTATTAGGCGCCACAAAAAAAAAAAATATTTCTTTAGAAACAAGGCAGCTTAAATTTTTATATTATCCCTATTGTGAAAATTGTCCTCGAAATTGTTTGTCTGTTCCCTAAAAAATGTATCGGCAAAACAAAATTTCGAGGGAAATCTGTTTAATTTTTATTCCTTGGATTATTTAATACATTTGTTTATGTGATCAAAACATTAAACTATTACCCCATTTTTCAGTCAATGCACTATATGAAATTTTTGCCTTTTTTTGGCCAAAGTTTTTATTTCAATATGATATTTAGTCACGCCTTTGTGTGACTTCTACAGGGAAAAATAACAATCTTAAATTTCAAACTGTTATCGGATTAAAGAAAATATAAAATAAACAATTTTAAAAAAATAGACCTCAAGCTTAAGTATGTATGCATAAAATACCCATGCTTTTTGATTCGTTGCAGAAATGTAGGTATCATACCAAAATTTATACGAAATTCTACTAAAAATATATTTAATATTTTCCATGAAAATGAGCATCTTCAATCATCTCAATGGAGAATATCACGAAGAATATCCAACTATAGGGAAGAATTACATAATAAAATTTTAGGCTTAACAATCAAACAGAAGCATGAATCGATGAAGGACATTCAAATGAATTAATGATGACTGTAAATAATTTAAGAATATTTTTTAATGAAGAGGAGATTGAAAACTTTTTGGAACACGAAGATAAATTGGCAACAAATTTCAATGAAAGGGTCAAGCATAGACATAGGAAAAAGTTTGAAGAACTTAGGAATATACAAAGGAAGGAATTAGGAATAAGATTAAACAAAAAATGGTTTGTAAACAAATCTAGTGTTAATATTCCAATAGACACACAGTGGGTTCTTTCATTAGGACATAAACATTCACTACCAATTAAAAGGGATCAATTTCCGACTTTGAAAATTATAGCTGAGGGAGAAGACTTAGTACAGACATTAAGTAGTAAAGAAGAACAGGAAAGGGCCAGAATGAAATTTACAACAAATGTTGATAATTATATTAATGGAATAAGACTGAATAATAGAGACAAATTCATTCTGGAAAAAGTAAGAGATACGAAAAAATTTTTAAAACTTAATAATGACATTCTTATTTTAAATGCCGATAAGGGTAATACTACAGTAGCTATGGACAAATGTGATTATGATATGAGGATTAATAGTATTGTGCAGGACAATTTGACATATAGGAAATTAAATAAGGATCCCACAAACAAATTACAAAAGATGAATAATGATATTATACAGGAACTTTTCAATAAGAACATAATCACATCTACGGAGAGGAACAGACTAAAAATAAACGTGGCAATTGCTCCAAGATTGTATGGAGTTCCTAAAATTCATAAGAGAGACTATCCATTACGACCTATTTGCTCAAGTATCAATTCTCCATCATATGACCTTTGTAAATATATTACAACAATTCTTAAGAATGTAACAATAAATTCTAAATATAATATAAAGGATTCTCTTCAATTTAAGGATAAAATAAGACATGTTAGGTTATTTAACAATGAAAAATTGGTTTCTTTCGACGTGATTTCATTATTTCCGAGTATACCAATAGATCTTGCTATAGATATAATAGAGGAAAAATGGAATATAATTAAGGAATTTACAAAAATTGAAAGGGAACTGTTTTTACGTATTCTTAGATTCTGTATAATAGATAATAGATACTTTCAATTGGAGAATAACATATATGTCCAACAAAGGGGACTTCCAATGGGATCCCCAGCATCACCAATTATAGCGGATATAGTTATGGAGAAATTATTAGATACTTGTATTGCAAAATTGACTATTAAACCAAAAGTTATGACAAAATATGTTGATGATTTATTTTGCATTATTGAAGAATCGGAAATAGAAAATGTTTTAGAAACTTTTAACTCATTTCATCCGGACATAAGGTTTACTATTGAGAAAGAGTGTAACTTAAAACTTCCATATTTAGATACTTTGTTAATAAGAAAAAGGGATAAATTATTAATGGATTGGTACCAAAAGCCAACTTCTTCTGGTAGAATTATAAACTATTTCTCAAAACATCCAAAGAGGGTTATAATTAATACTGCAAAAAATCTTATAGAAAGAATACTGAGAATAAGTGACTTAGAATTTCATAACAGGAATTTAAAAAGAATTAGGGATATTTTGAGGGATAATTGTTTTCCAATGGAACTGATATCAAATTTAATAGGACAATGCAATAACCATAGGGCAAACAACTTGAATATAATTGCAGAACCAAAAATTTACAAATCACTAACATATATTCCTAAAATATCGGAACGTTTAGAAAAGTCGAAAATATTCGACACAAGGACATGTAAAATAGCACATAAATCATATAATACAGTTGGTAAATTATTCACTAGGACTAAGGATAAAGTACATAAATTAGAAATGTCGAGTGTGGTTTATAAAATACCTTGTAAGGGAAATGATAATGGACAATGCAACAAAGTATATGTAGGTACGACAAAGAACAAACTGAAAACTAGAATTTCGGGTCACAAATCAAATCAAAAGTTTAGGGATATTTCATCACAAAAAACAGCATTAACAGCCCACTGTGCCAGTTTAAATCACTCTCCGGACTTTGAGAATGTATCAGTTTTAAACACAGAAAACAATTATAAGCGACGCTTAATGCTAGAAATGTTGCAAATCATTAAAGTACCAGAATTGTTAAGAATTAATTTTAGATCGGACACGGAAAATGTAGCACTAAACTATAGAAATTTAGTTTATAAAAACAAAACAGGAAATTAAAAAATTTTTTAGAATGTAATGGATTATTTGTATTAAAAATTTTTTTTTTTTTTTTTTTTTTTTTTTTTTAATTGTAAATAATTTTTTCTATTTGACAATTGTTATTATTTTTTTGTGAACGTTATTTTTATTTGTTTAATCTGTTCCCTGACGATGATACACATTGCTGTATCGAAATATTGGAGTTGAAATAAATTTATAAAAATTTTTATATAAAAAAGAAAAACCTCAAGCTTAATAAATTATATTGCAATTTAAATAAAGGTTGAATAAAATAAAAATTTTATAAAAAAATAATGTTAAAATTGGTGCGTTTTTCCTTAAATGGCGCGTTTTTTTCTCCATTTCGGTGCGTTTTGAAATTTCAAAGTTGACAATGCTGGTTTTTGGTTGTTTTGTCTTTGCCTTTTCTCTCATTTGTTTCGTTATTACTGGGTGCTCGACACATTGTACAAAAAAATTCGTAAGTCTCCCTATTATTTTTTCCAACACTGTATATGATTTTATTAAATATGCATGAATTTTATTTGTCTTTTTTTTTGTAATAGAGAATCTTCAAGTTTTTTATTGAATAAGAAAAAGTGGAAAAAAACTGCATCTGGTGGTATTTAAATTAAAAATAATTATACGTATGAAAATTAAAATTATTTGTTAGTTTAACTTACTTGTTCTGGCGTTTGTACTTTAAAACAAAAATTATTTAAAGTTTTTGTAGAACATACCTGAAAAAGAACAAGAAAATATACATAAATTTAAAATACAAGTTAAAAAAATAATAGTAAATCAGAGAAGATGATATTATAAATATTTAAAATAACATTTAAAATAAAAATACAAAATATTTTGCCAGAAAAACAGTTTTTAGTTGTATTTCTGATTATGTTTTCTCAATTATAAAAGCTGCTAGTTATTCGCTGTTATTGTGCTTCATACGACGAATTTACTGGGCGAAATTCGTCGTTCGTCCCAGTTGTGTTCCTAGCACAACATGAAGAAATGTGTTCTCTTAAGGTCAAACTATAATATGCATAAGAAGCTTGCTTAAGCTTCTGTCAAAAATTAACAAAATTCCACTCAAATGCAAACAAAAACAACTTCAAAAAACATTTAATTCCGTACGGAAAGTGCGCTCAGTTTCGCACTTTGCTTTAGCAAATGTCAGATTCATAAAACTTAACCAAAAGTTTCCTCAAGTACAATATGGCTTGACACATATGTTTGACATGAATTCGCACAGTCGCTTAAGCCAACTTTAGCATATTATAGTTGGGCCTTTAGTCTGTTAACGTTCTCTCAGATATTCAATTAGACTAAATCGCTATGCTGGAACTTTTTTGTAAAATAATCCCAATAAAAATTTTTCCTGTTTTGCGAAGCACTAGTGTTACACATTTATACGCTACGCAATAAGGCATACAGAGATGCAGTGTGGTAAGTGAATGACTTCTTAATAAATATATAAAATTTTAAGAACCACGACATTCTTTTACTACGAAGCAGGTTTTTAAGGGAGAATATAAAAGAATAACGGAAGCAAAAAATTCAGAATGCAAAGCCAATCGTTACATTCATCAATTTTTATACGTGCTGAATAAAGCGCTTTCTGTGTCAAAAATGTATTGCTTCAAAGTGGGAACTCGCCATATAAAATTCATATCTTCCGTTAGCGATATGGTAAGCGAAACGTTTACGTTTCTCCCTTACAAATCTGCTTCGTTGAAAGCTCAATTTATTATTGGGATGTTTATTAAACTATTTTATGATTTCAAATGAATTACAGCCAACTTCATGCTAAATAATTTATATATCAAACTGAAATTAAATTTGTTTTAATTAAAGTTAAATTGTTATACTTTGAAAAATAAGTTGAATAATTTTAAAACGTTATTTACCTTTTTTAGTCTACGTGCACTAGTCTCAGTTTATTTTTAAAACTTTTCAACCTTTTAGGACTTTTGAAAACCAAAGATTATTTCTATGTTTAGTTATTTCTAAGGAATCTTATCTTATGCTGCTTCTAAAATAAAACTTTTTATATTCCTTTATTTAGAGGTTTGGTGTCTTCTTTTATTTCGTATATTTTCTTTTCTTGTTTAAGAAAATCTTTTATATTCTTGACTCTATCCCTAAAGAAAACCACAGCATGATCTGTAGTAGTTGTTGTTTTTGTTGTTGTTTGAAAATTGCAATCTAATAATAATAAAGTTTCTCTTTTGCAATTGGAAAATATTTGTTTTAATGTCGTTTTGCTTTATACTCGTGTACTTGTTCAAAGTTAAATGCAGGTTAAAAGTGGCATGAAAAAAAAAACATTAAGTGCCTGAATGTTCGTTCTGCTACAAAATAAAAGTTAATAATTGTACAATATGATTATTTGAAGAAAATCTGAAAAAGTAAAAGAAATTCTTAGTACACAAAACATTTAAAAAAAGAAACTTTTGTTGAACTTTAGTGGAAAAAATATAAAAAGTATCATTCATTCTTAAGCACTTGTATCCAGGTTTTTGTAGTGCTAATTTTAATAACAAGAAAAACAAATAAAAAACAAGTGCTAAAGTTTTATTATTGTTTTCTTAGTTTTTTTTTTTGCTTTAATAATTTCAAATAATGAAAAGGAGCTTAAATAAATTAAAATTTTGTTGTTAAAAAGTGTTACGTTTAGTTCTTGGAATTTATGTCAAGTTAACGCTTTTTTTTTGTTATGATCGTGGCAAAATTGTGCTTTACAGTTAAGCTGAAACACTAGCGCATTTTGGTAGAAAATATTGAAAAATAACAAAGAAGGGATTGTTAAACTATTGTAGGCGGCACATGTACAGGGTTACCGGGACGTTTTATAAAGTAAAGTCGCACAAATTACTCGTTTAAGAAAATTAAAGTCGCATATCATTTTTTAACTTTTTGTTTTTTTTATTAATAAAAAGCATAACAAAACGTTGAAACAAAATAGTCAGTTGCATTCTTTTTTAATTTTCAAAAGCCTGTTTACATTATTAATTAATCTGTTTTCCCTTTTTTTTTTTTTTTTTTTTTGTTTTTCCATGTCGCTGAAGATGATTTTTTTGGTTCACTAAATGCTGATTACAAACACTGCAAAAAGGCCGCTTTGACTCGATGTCTTGCGTAAAGCACTTTTTTCTTCAGTTCCCAGTCTCTCGAATAGTATCCGTTTCAAACTCCGTGGTTTTTCTGCCTCTGAACACGTATTTCAAGCTTCTTTTCCTTTTTTGTTTTCAGATTTATTTTTCATTTTAACAAGAAATCTTTTTGAAAGAATTAAATAAATTTAAATTTTTAAGTTAAAGCCAAGTATTCACATGTTGGTCCATATCTGTCCATGTTTTAATACAATTTCTTTCATTGACTCGGCTAAAAATAGTTTTTGTAAAATAAGCACTGCTAAATCTACAATTTGCGATTTTAAAAAGCTTTTTATTAAAACTATTCTTTGAAACAATAATTAGTATTGTGGTCATTTTATATTTTAATCAGGCTTAAGTTCATTGAATTTAATTTTCATTTAAT
The DNA here is from genome assembly GCA_943735925.1 of Pollenia amentaria. Classification (NCBI taxonomy): domain Eukaryota; kingdom Metazoa; phylum Arthropoda; class Insecta; order Diptera; family Polleniidae; genus Pollenia; species Pollenia amentaria. The sequence goes on along the minus strand of OX031009.1, from coordinate 198,886,738 downwards.
TATTTTTATAAAGAAAGGAATTTTACAACATGAAACGAATTAAAATTTATTGATAATTTTTCATTCTTGACTGAGCTGGGAATTGAAATTGAACTTTGAATCATTTACTGAAAATTTGCGAAAATTTTCTTAAATACATTGTTTACATGCCAAAGTTGCAAAAAAGGGATAAGAGTGTTGCCAAATGATCAATAATCTGTGTATTGCTTTTAAATTTTGACGTCGTTATTTTGTTAATTTTCTTTTGATAAAAATAATAAGAAAAATTTATAACTTACTGCAAATTAAATTTTCATGTGAGAAACTTTACAAAAAAAAGGGTAAAAAGTCGCTAAAAAATAAAAAAAAAGTCGCAAAAGTTGGTGATAAAAACAGTCTCACAAAAAGTCGCAGACTACTAAAAAATAGTCAAATTGTGACTTTAGTCGGGCAAACAGTAACCCTGCAAAAAATCAAATAATTTGCTTCGGCAAACAAACAACAAAGCAACAAAAGAAAATTTTAGGGTGGGCGATAAGCTTGATCGAAAAAAAGTTGTACCAGTCGCCCCTAGAACGAATTTATATGCATGAGTGAAAAGAAAAAAAAAAAGTTTAATTTTTCCAAATTAATTTTAATTTTAAAACAATATAAAAATATTTAAATTCTTGCTATTGCTTTTTCCCTTCCATAACAATATTTCCACTTTTCCAATTTATAAAAATACAACCGATTTTCATTTTCATACAAAGTCTAAAAACAGATCTGGGGCCTGATTCTGGTAGTCGTGATCGAGTACTTTCTCAATTCGAAAGCAATTTGATATCTAATTATTTCAGTCAAAACTGAACGAATCGGAATTATTTTGCACAGTTGTAAAGCATTAATTCGAGTTTCACAATACTGAAAAAATAGTTTAGATTCGTTCAGTATCGACTGAAAGTATTAGAAATAAATAAGCTTTCGAATCAAGAAAGTACTCGATCAAGACTGCCATAATTAGGTCCCTTGAAATTCTTGCCACGCAATTATCTGACAACCGCGTGAGTTGACAATTTTTTTTTTTTGCAGATGAATTTATCTTCAGACAGTTGTCTGCCAATGAAATTTTATGGTTTTCTTACAATCGTCTGAGCTGACAATTTACTTTTGGTGGCAATTTTTTTACATTATTGTAAAATCTGACCACCGTCTGTACGAAGCTTAAAGAAGAACAACAAAGCGATGAAGCTTTAGTGATGCCACCTTAAATATTTTTCTTAACCACAGAGATGATTAACCAAATAGAGTTAAAATATTTCTTTGTTTGACACTTATGGTTTATTTGTAACAATGCAAGGAATTTCTATATCTTATTTACTCAAATTTCTGAATATATTAAATCAAAATTAAATCACTTAATTTTATAACCTCAAAAATCTACAAAAACTTTGTATAGTAAACATCCTTCTAACCCTTAACCTTAAATTTGTTTTAAATATTTCCTCCCTCTTTTTTTCTAAACTACAAAACAGTTATTGAAATTATGCAAAACCCTTTGAATTGATAAAATACTAGGGTATTCATTTAATCGGGCTTTTGCTTTAATCGGTTAATCGCTAGATTTATTAACCGAGGTTTTGGTTTAATCGGTTAACAATCGGTTATTTTTGTAATTGATCGGCGATTAGTAGTTTTTTTTTTTTTTGTAAATTAAGTAATTTCAATAAATAAATATGCATAAATTATTTATTATTTGGAGTTTATTAGTAAAAAAAAACAAGCAATAACAAAACAAACATAACAATTCTTAAACTAAAACACGCAAACAAAAAAATTATTCATAAATATGTAATACATAGTTTTTTAAAATTAGCGTTCTGTAGACAATTATTGAATTTTAAATTAATTTTTAAAAAAAAAGTATTTTACTCTAATAAAACACTAATGTCAATATGAACAAATTATAAAAACAAAAATGTTGGCTAAAAAAATAAGTGTAAATATGCCTTTCGGACTGGCGGCGACTTCAACGCAAAATATAAATTCAGCGGCGGCTTAGAGGCGACTTTGAACTGCACGACCTGGGAGTGTGTCGGATAATTGTGTGGTTTTCACGAATTATCGCGTAAGTTATAAAACCAAACTTTTCAGTAGAGCAAAAACAATTATTTGTTTCAATTGCGGCTTCTGTAGATGCTTTTTTAAACTTTACTATCCTCTTAACAGTGACTTTCTACGTATTATACATAGTTTTCATGAAAAAATCCTCACAGGATCACAATCTGTAAAAGGATTAAAAAATGCATGTTTGATTGACTCATTAAGTGTGTGCAATATAACATCATATCTCCACATAAGTTCTTTTTTGTGAAAATAAATGTTATCATTTTAATCACACATGACGACTTACGTTGTTATTTTTACGACTTTAGTTGTTATTAATAGAACAATTTTCAAAAAATACTTTCATATTTTTTGCACGAATAATAACATAACATCACATATGCTTTTTATTTGTAAACATATTCAGCAATTTTACAATTTTTGGCGATGTATGTCGACATAAATCGTTATAATAGCAAAATATTTTATTAAACAGTTAACTTAAGTTTTTTTTAGCAGAAAAAAATTAATAATACTATATTATATTCTAAAAAGCTTAATACTTATAAAAACCTAATGCAATTGTGTGGTCAAAATTTATTCACCTCAACAGTGTCAAAATTTTACTTTTATGAGTACTTAGCTACCGTTTCACACATGCCCTTAGAACATGAACTGAATTGGTTAGACTCCAATTATCTGTCCTCACTTGGGGTCATAGTGGAGCGCACTACAATGCGTCATCAACTAGACTCCACAAATTTACCAGAAAACATTGCTCGGGGCCCACAGGGGTTGAGCCTCTCTCGAATTATTTATTCGAATTACATTTAATTTAGTTATTTATATGTTAAGCCTATAGTACACGACATGTAAAAATACACATGCGCATGTGGTTCTGACGTAATTTTGACCTCAATGCAAAGCCACAATAAACATTGCGTGTTGTGTGATGACGTCAAAATTACGTCAGAACCACATGCGCATGTGGCTTTTTACATGCCGTGTACTATAGTCTTTAATATAAACTTGTCTTAATTTTTTTTAACCTATTATTTGAATTTTACAAACTATCAAATTTCATAAATTTAATTGCTGATTTAGTTTTTGACGTTATTTCTGAGTAACACACTGCATAGAAGACATGTATAATAAAGTATTAATTTCTATTTAATGTTAAGTCCTTTTTTCAACAGAAATACTTTGTAAGAGATTGTTAATGGCGGGAGCAAACATTTTTATCAAACCAGAAGTTATAAAAGTACAATCGAAACAAATGTAATTTATTTTGTTAGCCAGTAGCGTTTCCATTGAACGCGTGTTAGAGTAAGACGAACATAGCTCTAAGCATACCAATGTGATTTGACAATTGTTTCCTAGTTATTGTTTTCGAAAAGCCTCAATAAAAAACAATGCAATTCAATATGAGACGAAACCAGCGTTACCGTTGGTGCTACTTAAGTAGCAATTTGACACTTTTTCGACTGCTTGGATACTATTTTGCTACTTTTACAAAATACATCCAAATGTGATACTTTTTGTAATTCTTGCCACTTTTTTGGTTCTTTTTACTAAATGAAGATATACTTTTTGAACTTTCTGCTTTATTACAACTCCCGCTTTAATATAAACTGTAATTGTTTTAATATATGTGATCCGGTCTATGAAAAGGTGGCTTATGACTCAAAAACTAAATTTCGAAAAATCAGCTGTTAAATGCAACAACCAAAAAAAAGTGAAAAATTATTTTTTGAGGCATAAGCCACCTTTTCGTAGACCGGGTCACATATATGTAAGCAAGCTTATTTTTGTTTATTATAATAACCTTATGCACATATTGCGAATATATTATGTAAAATGTGTACATATTAGTTATCGCAAGTAAGTGCACTTGTGCGTATGCGGTATACCATGATAAAATAAATACTTATACCATGGCGTATACGTATGCCTGTATAAATCAGGGTTGTCAGATTTTTTTCACCTTCGTGACACCGAAAACCGCCAAAATTCGACAAATTTAATTTTCTTAAAATTTTTGTTATAAAAAATTCGCCAAAAATCGCAATATTTGTTTTTAATATAACACTAGCTTAACCCGGTGCGCTTCGCTACACTGGCATCCTATGGGAGGTATTTCCCCCCCTGCGCCTACCCGCTTTATTTTTATTTTCAAAAGTGTAGTATACCATAAGAGTGACTTTTAGAAAGTTTGAACATTCTCACTATTACAGTTCTTAAGATATGCGATGTTAAACATTGGCGTCCTATGGGGTATTCCTATACCCCCGTTGCTATTTTATTTCAATTCCGGGGCTCAGAAGATTCTACTACAAAAAGTTCAGCAAAATGCGTGCAGCGGCTCTTAAGATATGCGATAATTAATATTGGCATCCTATGGGGGGTACCAATACCCCTGCCCCTATCGAAAAAATAAGTAGCCTATTTTATTTTTAGGGCTCACGTGATGTTACTGTAAAAATTTCAGGAAAATCGGTTCAGTATAATATTGGCATCCTATGGGGGGTACCAATTCCCCTGCCCCTATCGAAAAAATAAGTAGCCTATTTTATTTTTAGGGCTCACGTGATGTAACTGTAAAAATTTCAGGAAAATCGGTTCAGTATAATATTGGCATCCTATGGGGGGTACCAATTCCCCTGCCCCTATCGAAAAAATAAGTAGCCTATTTTATTTTTAGGGCTTACGTGATGTTACTGTAAAAATTTCAGGAAAATCGGTTCAGTATAATATTGGCATCCTATGGGGGGTACCAATTCCCCTGCCCCTATCGAAAAAATAAGTAGCCTATTTTATTTTTAGGGCTCACGTGATGTTACTGTAAAAATTTCAGGAAAATCGGTTCAGTAGTTTCGGAGTCTATAAAGCGACAAACATACAAACATACAAACATACAAACATACAAACATTTTTATATATATAGATTTTAATAAACATTTTCATGGTTTATGGCTAATTTTATTCTTTAAAAATGTAAGATTTTTGCTTTTATAATTTTTTTTGTAAATGTTTGAAAACAACATTTTTTATTTTTCGAATTTATTCTATGAGTTAAATTTCAGTTATGTATTTTATAAAGCTTTTTGTAATAGCTCTATTCCTTAAATTTTTCTAGGTATGACTTTATACACTACCAGACTATTATATTGTATTGTAAGGTAAAATGTAACAGGAAAATACAATATAATAGTCTGGTAGTGTATAAAGTCATTCCTAGAAAAATTTAAGGAATAGAGCTATTACAAAAAGCTTTATAAAATACATAACTGAAATTTAACTTATAGAATAAATTCAAAAAATAAAAAATATTGAATATAATAAATTTGCTTATTAAAAGAAATATTTCCCAATATCTAATTTTTGAAAACGTTTTCTTTTTTTTAAATTTACCCATTATTTTTTTAATATCTCCGAAACTGTTGAAAATAAAATAAAATAATTGGTAAGCTGCCTAAAAAGGAATTTAATTCCAAATCATTCGCTAGAAATAGCATCTAAATCGGACATATCGTTCCCAAGTCATTATGAAATATACATATTAGCATCATGCCCCCAACAATAAATAATACAAAAGATTAACATTTGTCCTACGATTTTCATGAAATATGCCAAATTTTATTCATACTCGTGGCTTTTATATTAATGATTAAAATGTCAAATTGTTGTCCTTATAACTTTTGTATGAATTTTTGAAAACAAAATAAGTACTGATTTTGCAAAAAATATATTGCCACTTATTTCTGAATAACTTCGAAACAGTTGAAAATATAAATTAATTTATATGGATGACTCAGAGGCTTTTAAAAAACTAGACCTGATGGAACCAATCATTGAACAGATTTGGATTCAGCAAGCTAAAGCCAACTAAAATCACATAAAAAAGTTTTTGGTTACATCTAATATAATCTTTTCTGGATTTTTTTTTACCATTTAAAAATATTATTTGAAAGTTTAAATAAATTAAACAAAACACGTGCAAAAACATTATTTTGTATACTTCTTCCTATTTTAAATCATGTGCCGCCTTTTTTTCTTTTTGGCGCCACTTTTTTTTGTAAAAATCCCCTTTTTTGGTACTTTTTGAAAATATCCAACGGCAACGCTGGACGAAACAAAAAATTAAAAACACAAAAAATATGTTATCAGGCCTGTTCTGAAAATCACGTGATTTCAAATCACATGTGATTTTGTGGTGTTCTGTAAATCACATCGTTTTTGTGTTTTTGGTGTGATTTTCAATTTTGGAAAGCACAAGCAAACACAAGTTTTTAACACCTGCTTGTTATACAAAGGCGTAGCTCATTTTTTAACGCTTTTGATGTTATTTTCCGTTAATTTTTAGCCGATTTGGCGATCTCAAGTTGGTTTTAGGGCTGGTTTCAAATTTTGCAATTTTTCGGGAATTTAAGCCATGTTCACGATAGAAGCGATTTGTTCCTGTAAGTTTTCTGATTCTTTACAGCTTTAAAGATTTATAATAAATAGAAGACTCTGCTATCTTCCCGCTGTAAGCAAATTTTTGCGAATTTCCACTAATTTATCAATTTAAACCGAATTTTTGGCATTCCTTATAGTTTATATATATATATATATATACATATGTTCCTTTAACTCCAACTGGAGCATAGGGCGCCAACTTATAGTTTGAGGGACTTTTAATCAATTTTATGGCTTGTTTGTAATAGTAAAAATTTTGGCTATTTTTGCAAAAATATTTTGTTATTTTCCGATATTTTGTTTTTTTTAGCCCATTTAGCGATTTCAACTAAGTTTTCGGGTTTGTTAACAATTTTGCAATTTTTCGTGAATTCTAGCCATGTTCGCGGATAGAAGCGATTTTTTCCTGTGATTCTTCACAGCTTTTACGATTTTTAGTAAATAGTAGACTTTGCTGTCAAGCCGCTGTTAGCAAATTAGTGATATTTTATTCAACTAAAAAACAAGCCTGAAATTACAACAGAAGTCACAAGCAAATTTTATTTTTGTACTGTCGTCGAATTTTCTTAATTTTAAATGATTTGTTGTAAATAAAACAGCTTATTGCATAAAAAAATTAATAAACAACACATTGAATATTTTATTAAGTAATTTATTATGACGGTCATCTTACAAAAGTCGCAAAAATAACAAAGTGATTTTAAAAAGTTGTTTACCAGCTAGCCTACCGGGTGCCCCGCTAGCTGGTAGTGAGCTAGTCTATCAGCACCGGGGTTGCGGGTTCGATTCCCGCCAGAGACTCTGGTCTCCTGCAGACAAGCAAAAAGCTTCGCGGGATTTATTATTAAAATATAAAAAGAAAAAAAAAAAAAAAAAAAAAAGTCACAAAATAATTTGCCCAGAACACCTTTCTTGTGGTTTCAAATCACTTTGATAAAATCTGATTTTCAGAACAGGCCTGTATATTACAAAAAATTAAAAATTTTGTTACTTCGGTTAATCCACTGAAATCGAAAAAAAACAAAATTTAAATTAACCGATCAGTTGATCGGGTAGTAATTAACCGGTTAACCGACTAAATGTTAACCGAATGAACACCCTATAAAATACTATATTATTTACTTGAATTTTAATAAACATTTTTTTAGCCTCAAATATAATATGTATATTAGATTATTTAGATACGCTATACGTATACATTACACAAAGTAGAACTCTAGTTATAAAACAAAAACCACAAAATCTTGTGTAGTATTTCTTCTTAAACATACGAAAAAAAATGTTTACAAAAAATAAAATAAGCAAAAAAAAAAATAGTTTGAGATGAAAAATAATACTTCAACACAAAACTCAGGTAGTTAAAACCACAAGATATTCACAAAAAAAAAAAAAAAAAAAAAAAAAAAAAAAAAATATATAAAAAAAAACAATAAACCAACAACGCATAACCCTCTATAGAAATAAAAAATAAAGGAGAGAAAATATATATTTTGTTTGAATAAATAAATTTGCGTAATATTTAGAAAATCTAGTAGAAAAAAAAGTGGAGCTACACTGAAAGTAACAAAAAGGAGGTTATTTAAAAGTTAAAAAGATACGATAAGAGATTCTTAATCATTTGCTTATTAGATTACCTGTCACTTAATATGTAAGTATTGCTACTCAAAATATTAATTTGTTTTCCCCTAATTGTTACATCTTTGATTCCCAGTAGATTGTCATGTAAGTATAATGTTAATTTATTACAGTCTTATGCAAAGAAAAATGTTAGTGTAAACTTGAAGAGTTCGTTAAAACTGGTTTAACATACAATTTTTTTGTTTAACGAACACTTCAAGTTCAGATTAATTTTTTTGCATAAAGCGATAAGTGTTTAATTAACAAAGACAGTTAGTAATGTTTTTGGCAACTAATAGGTATATGCATACTGTCTGGCCAGTACAGTCAAATGTAAACGCTGTGGTTTTGGAAAATTTCAAAAACTGGTGAGAGCCATACGACTGTCAAATTTTTTTTTATATTTGTTTTGGCATTTCATAACAAATTGTTTTCACACTATGATACATTTTGAATTTACTTAAGTTTTTGACAAGTCGTTATATTCGGTATTATAGTACGTGTTATCCGAGATTTAAAACAAATTTTTCTTTCTGTGTATTATAACAAGTAGAGTAGAAAAAGCCTTACAAACAACATGAAATAAACTAAACTAAACTAAAAAAAAATGAAAACTTTAGAGAACTGCATTACACTTGAGTTACGAATAGAGAAGTGCACAGATAAATTTATAGAAAAAGATGAAAATATTATAGAGTACAAAAGATTAAATAAAATAGTGTTTTTTTTTATTAACCATTCTTCTCTTTGACGAGTTAAGGTATATAAAAGAATGTTGAAAAGCTAAAAGTTAAATAAAAGTTAAAAAAAAGTTAAAAAAAAGTTAAATAATGAGAAAAAAATTATTTGAATTTCATAGAAATTTTTCCAAAAATGTTTAATTTTATCATGCCATTCTCTAACAAGTATTAACAAGATGTGCAACTATTTTGGTATTTTTTAAAGCCATATTTTTTTTTAAGTATACACATCTTTTTGTGAAGTGGGTTAAGTGACTTAAGGAAAGCGACGTCAAAAATTTCTGAAAAATATCTTAATCTGGAAACTTTCTGAAATTGAGGTTTATTTTATTCTATCGCTCTAGTATAATCTGGTTTTATATCTTTTAGCCCTTTTTTTCTACGCAAAGTTTACTTTGCAAAGTCTTGAGTATCTAGGAGAGAAGGGAAAAATAATGGGGTTTATGTACTCGCAAAGTTGCTTTGTTTTTCGTTGGCAATTTATACATAGTTGTATTTGGTTGCAGCTTAATTTGACAAACATCAACAGAAGACACAATAGAACACAGAGTTTGTAAAAAAAAAACATTGCGTGTGCAGCAGTTGAAAGACTTTCTGCCTGTTTTTAAAACACGTGCGCAAAACTCGTTCGTTTTACTTGCATTGAAAACAAAAAAAATATTTTTTGAAATTTCGGTATTGTTTTACAATTAAGTTAAAGGACCGAATTTTGCGCTCGTGTTGTTAAAACATACAGTTTGTCTAAGTTTGTATTCACTCTTTTTTTTCTTTCAGAAAGTCTGAGTGTTCAAACAGAATTGAGTCTTCAACTTCAGGCAAAAATCCAAAAGCCCACAATTAACACGTCGGCAGTAACTTCAAATGTTCTCTAATTTTATTGTTTGAATTTTTATTTTCTTTCGTTTTTATTTTCTGTTTACAAAATATATGAAATTTAATGAAAGTATGGTAGCATAATTGGGAGAATAAGTGTATAGATGTAAGAGCATTAGAAAAAACTTTCTCAATCAGGGACCGTAACCATTATTCCTTTTTTCATAAAAGTCAGATAATATTTTTTGATTTTTATTTTTTTGAACAAAAATAACTGTAATTTCTTGATTTTTAATTTTTTTAACAAAAATAACAGTTATTTTTTGATTTTTATTTTTTCGATCAAATATAACAGTTATTTTATGATTTTTAATTTTTCGAGCAAAAATAAAAGTTATACTTTAAAGAAATGTACGTGTTATAATTATTAAGTTGGCTTTAAATATTTATTTTAATGTGCATAAGATATCCCATGGATGATCACACATTTAAATAAATATTAAAAGACAACTCAATAATTATAACACGTACCTTTCCTTAAAGAATAACTTTTAATTCTGCTCGAAAAAATAAAAATCATAAAAAAAACTGTTATTTTTCTTCAAAAAATTATAAAATCATAAAATAACTTTTATTTTTGATCGAAAAAATTAAAATCAAAATATAACTGTTACTTTTGTTCAAAAAAATAAAAATCAAAAAATAACTGTTACTTTTGTCCAAAAAAAAAAAATATAAATCAAAAAATAACTGTAATTTTTGATCGAAAAAATAAAAATCAAAACTTTAAAAATCATATTTTATCATAGAAAAGTTCATAAGAATCAATATGGTATACTTTAATCAGTTTGCCAGCATTTATCTCTATATGCTTTTTTTGTTTTAAAATTTCAAAATAACTGTTATTTTCGGTCCCTGTTCTTCAATATAAAATAGATTTTATTTTACGACGGCTTTCTACTACAAATGTTTATGTCAAATTGTATAGAAAATGTGGTCTCGACGCAGTTCTGATAAAAAAAAGTCGGGAGCTAGAACTTCGTTATGTGATTTTAATTGACTTTAGTGTTCTGAACCCAAATATTTTTACAGATTGGTTTTATCACGTCTAGTTTTTTGCCCGAAATACGGCGGTTAGGCAACTACATTTGATCATTACTTTTTGTACGATTTTGATCAAAAAAAATTACAGCTGATTTGGAATAAAATGACAAATGTTGATTTTATTCACAATTCATTGAAGTTTTTGTTTATAATACGTATATTATTTCATGAAAGTACTTTCATGTGTAAATGCAGTGGTATATACAAATCAAATTTTGCGATATTTCGCGACGAAGGTGAAACAAAGCTGACATCCCTGAAGATATAACTTACAATAAAACTGGAAGTTTTAATTAAACAGGAAGTACAAAAAAGAATTTTTTTTTTTTTTTTTTGTAAAAAGTATCAAAAAAGTATTAAAAGTATCACATTTTGGTGCATTTTGTAAAAGTAGCAAAATAGTATCCAAGCAGTCGGAAAAGTGGAAAATTGCTACTTTAGTAGCACCAACGGTAACGCTGGCTATGCTTCTCTTCCCTATCAACAATAACCTCAGACTTTCTGAAAGAAAACTTTTTAAGTGTAAACCCAGACTAACTGCCTGTTTTTAAAATTTAAATAAAAAAACAAAAACATATTTCATTTTTTTATTGATGTTTCAATGTAAATTCCCAAATGATAATTTTTATTTTAGAAACAGCCATTAAAAAAATTTCACGTGTGCAACAATCCTTTTAAAAAAACACTTAACGTGTACAACAATCCTTTTATTTTGTTATGTTGTTAGTGGTACTTATCCAAATCCGGCAACTCTTAGCAAATACAGTGACGTTCTTAACCTCAAAAAAAAAATGTGTAAAACAAATGAGGAAACGAAGAAGCAGCAAGCTTTATGCAAATTTGTCTGCAATTCTTTAACAATTTATATAAACGCATAAAAATTTTTTTTTAAAAACTATAAACGAACTAAACATACATACAAACATTTTGTTATGTATACAATGGATCTGTTTCATGATTTTAGTTTTTATTTTTTCTTTCTTTCATAATTCTTTTTTAATGCTTTCATAAAAAATATTTTTTAGAATAGGAAGAAAAATATAAGTACATATCGCACTGGTTCATTTAAAGGGGGTTAACTCAAAATTTATAAATTTTCAGTAGAGACAAAAAACTGTTTCCTTTTTATACATATAGAGTACATATACCACAAAGGTGGACACAATTGGCATTTTTTTACAAAATACTAGAGAAAATGTTAGAATATTTTACAGTGGATAGATAGGACCACTGTACATCGATTTCTTGCATAAAGTGGAAATTTAAAATTTTTGAGTTGACTCTCTTTAGAGGAACTAGTGCGATATGTATATAAAGTGTTAAAAATAATAATAGAGACGCCCATTACCGTATTTGACTATATATTGTGTGTACTTTGGATCAAGTTCTTTATTGACGGGGCGAAGTATAATCTGATATTCTTTATTGTTGAGACTACGTACATACATATATCAGATTATACTTCGAAATCGTCCCTAAAGAACTTGACTCAAAGTACACAAAAATATAGGCCTCTACTACGGTTCACAACTCCACTCATTTGAGTTGTAATTTCTTGGTTTTTGTATTATAGTTTACAACTTAGCTATATTGCGGTGAACAAACCCATCACAACCAGTTGTTTACAATTACAACTCAACTGAGTTCAGTTGTGAACCGTAATAGGGGCCATAGTCAAACAGGGTAATAGATAATTTTTGATTTGGGGGCATTGCTCAAAGTCTGACTTTGGTTCAATTGTCTGGGTAGAAGGAAAAAGGACTTCAAGCGATTATTTAGATATACTCCAGAGTAAAATACTTTCATTTGCTGGATATGCCGTCGAAGTGGGTGTTTATACAGGACAATGATCTAAAGTGCTCCGCGAGAATTGTCAATTCGTTATATTCGGAAAATTAAGTCCGCGCAATGCAATGGCCATCACAAATATCGAATTTAAATCGAAAAGGATACCTATGGGGAGTCCTAACATATAAATTTCGTCTATTTAAATCCAAAAATAAGCAAGAAATGTAAAGCACAAGGAAAGATGCTTCTTATTCCATTTTCCCAGATAATTGTGCTAATCTTGTTGGTTCAATGTAGAGAGACATCTGCTTTGAATAACTCACTTGTTTGCCTTTACTCAAAGTGCACAACATTTATTCAAATATAAACGACTTAAAGAGATAAGAAGAGAGTAAATCATACACAAAAATAAGAGTGAATGAATTGAATAAAAAACTTGTTTACTATAAACAGCGTTACCATTGGTGCTACTACAGTAGCAATTTGCCACTTTTTCGACTGCTGGGATATTTTGCAAATTTTACAAAATGCACCTTAATGTAATACTTTTTGTTAATCTTGCCACGTTTTTTTGAAACTTTTTGCTAAATTAAGTACTTCCTGTTTTATTAAAATCTCCAGTTTTAACGTAAGTTATATCACTAATATACATATATATATGCTAAAGGTTATCAGATGTGCTCTGGAAAACCTAACTGTATTTTAAAAAATTGTGCAGAATCCTTATATGTTCCTCTTACAATTATCTTCAATAAATCTATTGAACTTGTTTACTTACCACCTGAATGGAAAAAATCTTATATTACTCCGTTGTTTAAAAGTGGAAGTAAACTGGAAATATCGAATTATTGAAGAATTGCAAAGCTGAATGCGATTCCCAAACTTTTAGAAAAAATATAAATAGCTTGAGGATACAACAAAAATCAAGAATTGCAGTAAACACTAAAGAAGACCGTGATAAAACTAATGCAAATTACACCATATCATTAATTTAGTTGCTATAAGTCTGTGATAAAAACAAGTAAACTGTTATATTAAATTTTTCCTGACAATTGTTTTAATTTATTTATTTAAGTTTTGTGTTGTGTTGTCCAACTTTACAAATACAAAACTGTGATATAAATTTAAGAATAATGTAGACGGAGAGAAATAAGATAATTTGTAAGTTGGTTCTTTATATGTTTTGATTATTTTTGACGATTTGTTGTATTCATGTAACTAGAATATGTTTTTCTTTTGTATTTATTTAATGTTGCCAGACCAACAATAAAAATCAATCCCTGAGGAAGTTGGAAAATCCCAACGAAACGTAGGAAATATATTCATAAAATGCGATAAATTGTCTTTTATTTAATTAAGAATAAAAACAAAGACCTTGAAAGCCTGTCTATAGGTAACTATAGGAGAAAACATTTTTGAAAATATAATCATAAAAAGGTCGATTAATAATAATAAGGAAAATTAACTGATAGTTTATATTATCAAATCTCTTCACCTTTATCACCTTGTCAACATGGTTTCAGGAAATCACGTTCCACTGCTACTAACATTTTACAATTAACAACTATTGTAAATGAAGGTTTTGTTAATAATAAACATAGACTTTATTTACACGGATTTTAGCAAAGCATTTGATAAAGTTAACCACGATATTCTACTTAACAAGTTATCACGTATGGGATTTAGCAACAACGCAATACAATGGCTTAAATCATATCTTTTAGATAGAACCCAACAAGTTAAATTTAAGAATGCTACATCAAAACTCATCGATGTTCTCTCTGGTGTGCCTCAAGACAGTCATCTTGGTCCTGTTTTATTTACATTATTTATTAACGATCTGCCATCGGTTGTTCAGCACTCTAACATACTCATGTATGCTGATGATGTCAAAATTTTTAATTCTTTTAACGATATTATTGATCAATCCATTTTGCGGTCAGACATAAAACTTTTCTCTCAATGGTGTAACTACAACTTATTGGATTTAAATATAAAATAATGTAAACACATGTCATTTTTCCGCTCATTTAAACTTGACACTTGCTATTTTCTAAACGGAACGTTACTGAATAAAGTTCACACTATTGGTGATCTCGGTATTTTACATTTCATTGATGGTCAATAAAGCTAATGGAGTTTTTGGTTTTTTGAAACGTTGGTCAAAAGAATTTTCTGATCCATATGTCACTAAACACCTATATACGTCTCTGGTTCGCCCTATCCTGGAATATGGATCAATTGCATGGGATCCATACTTTAATATATATATCAACAGCTTTGAATCTGTACAGAAACAGTTCCTTTTATTTTGCTTAAGAGATCTTGGATGGAATTCGCTTGCACTACCTTCATATGAAAGCAGACTTGGTCTTATTAAGTTACCGACGTTAAAAAGCCGAAGAAGAAAAATGGTTAGTATTTCGTTTTTAATGGGTCTAATACGCGGTGATGTCGATTCCGGTTACTTGTTAAGCAAAATTAACTTTAATGTTCCAGTGAGACCTACACGAAATTTTCAGCCGTTAAATTTAACGTATTACCGTTCTGTTTACGCTAACAACGACTCCTTTTGTCAAATTTGCTTAAAATTTAATAATCCATATCATCTAATTGACTTTTCTGATAGTACTGATGCATTAAAAAGAAATATTATTGTTTATTTAAATTCAAATTAGTTAATATCCATTATTCTATATTTATTATATGTACTATAATTTAAGCACTTATGTCTGTAAGGATTTTTAATCTATAGACTGGAAAATTAAATAAATAAATAAATAAAAAAAAAATCGAAAACGAAAAACACAAGTATTTAAAAGTCAAATACAATACAATACAAATATGTCTTTATTAAACAGAATTCAATAAGAAAATTATAAAGAATTGGATTAAGAGTGTATTCCAAAGAACTTAAAAACCGATTTCCAGAACACCCCTGTATATTAAATCTTTTTCTTGTCATTGGTGGTTAGCTGAACTATATCTTTCGAATAATTAATATGTACTCAATTGCTTTTATGCGTATACCTAAAGGCCGTGTCAGATACAACTTTGTCGCTTTGCGTGACGTTTCTACCTTTGGCAGAAAAACGCAAAGCAAAAGGTATATGACACAATGAAAACTTTGACAACACTCACGCATTGTTTATTTACTTATAAAAGCGGTTGGTAATTTGTACATTTAATTATTTGTTATAAAAATAAAAGTTAAAAATTCAATTGGACGGTTTTTTAGAATTGAATTTGGCAAAAAAATTAAAAAAAAAAAAGAAAATTATACTAGCCAATTGCCAAAGCGCGCTAAAAGATGAGAGTTGGCTAACTTTTTGCTTCGCTTCGCTTTGAAAGTACTTTATGTGACATATTTCGTATAAGTATGTATATTTTATCTTAGATGTCAAAGCGAATCGGTAACGCAACGCGAAGCAAAAGTTTTATCTGACATGGCCTTAAGTCTGTATGAATCAGGGTTGCCAGCTTTGTTTCACCTTCGTCGCCAAATTATATACTGAAAACCGACTTTATTCGCAAAACAGACTTATTTCGGGCGAAATATTAGTTAAGCCCAAAATAATGAGTAATTTATAAAATTAACATATGTCCACCAATGTTCTACACATACGCGTTGTCGGCAATGCTTGATGAAAATCAAAAAGTTTTTATTTTTTTTATTTGATGGCTGATTATTTGATAGTCTTCTGTTGTGATTGACAAAAAAAATTGTATTGCTTTGGGTTTGCTGGCATAAAAAAGTGTACGGATGAAACAAAATAAATCTTATTAATAATTATTATTTATAATATAAATATTTTTTTTTTAATACAAATGTTGATTGACGTGTTTATTTGTACGTCTTCGAAAAAGCCCGAAATAAACGACACTAACACAGTGCATATGTGTTTGATGGGCCCTTTATCCCTAATTATCTATAAGTTTTTTGAACGAAATCGTTCTCAAATTATGGTCAAATGCATTAGCATTACCGCCTTATTTCGAGAAAAATATTGGTCTAGCCCATAAAAAAAACTAGACGTGATAAAACCAATCTGTGAAAAGATTTCGATTCGAGTGCACTTAAGTCAATTTAAATCAACATTTTAAAGAAATTTTTTAAAAAAAAGTGCAAAAAACTTATTTTGTTTTTAAAAGAGGTGATCCTTATTTTTTAAACCCCTTTCTGGTGCCACTTTTTTTGTATATATCCCCTTCTTTGGTACTTTTTGAAAATATCCAACGGTAACGCTGACTTTAAATGAATTTGAGACTCATTCATAAATAATAAAATATTGCATTGACCAATTATAGAGAGCAAGTTAACAGAAAACACTCAAATAATTTTTGATTTATTGAATATGTTTATATTTATTTGAGTACATTGACATAATATGTGTGTAATGCTAGAAACACAACTGGGACGAATGACGAATTTTTGGCCGCGAATATTCGTCGCCAAAAATAAAACATATTGGTGTATATGAAAATACACACAATAATAGCGTCCGCCAAAATTATACGCGGCGACTTTGCAATAGATTTATTTCTAGTTCATACGCCGGCGAACGATTAACAAATCAGTGTCAGGTGTCCATGTTTGGTTTTAGTTTAGAAATATTTTAGTAAATAAAGTTACTTTGTACTATTTTAATAATTGTTTTTTTTTTTTTTTTTTTTTTTTTTTTTTTTTTTTTGGTATAATATTTAAAATAAATATATGTACAAAGTACTTTGAATTTACTTAGCGAATTTTTACAAAACCAATCGTCGTGTTGGGCGAAATTCGTCGTTTGTCCCAGTTGTGTTCCTAGCATAAGTTTGTAACGTGTGATTTTTTAGCTATTATCTTTTTGGCAACACTGGTTTCAACAGCTGACGCACGTTTCGTGTTTTGTTTCACTGTCAAACATCTTAAGTTTGGTCTATAATTTAACCATGAATCGTCTTACAAACGAACAACGCTTGCAAATTATTGAATTTTATTATCAAAATGCGTGCTCTGTTAAGAAAGTACATCGCGCGCTTCTTCCATTTTATGGTCAGTTTAATCGACCCACATTTTTGGCTCAATGGGTACGTTAATAAGCAGATTTATCGATTTTAGAGTGAAGATCAGACAGAAGCATTGCAAGAGCTACCAATGCATCCAGAAAAAGTCACAGTTTGGTGCGGTTTATGGGCTGGTGGCATCATTGGACCGTACTTCTATAAAGATGTAACGTAACTGTGAATGGTGAGCGCTACCGTGAGATGATATCCAACTTTTTTTTGCCCAAAATGCAAGAGCTTGACTTGCATGACATGTGGTTTCAACAAGACGGTGCCACATACCACATAGCACGTTTAACAATGGACTTATTGATAGGCGAGTTCGGTGAACATTTTATTTCACGTTCGGGACCGGTCAATTGGCAGCCTAGATCGTGCGATTTAACGCCTTTAGACTATTTTTTGTGGGGCTATGTTAAAACTCATGTCTATACACACATGCCCGCTTCAATTGACGCATTGGAAGACAACATTAAAACATTTATTAATGAGATACCGGCCGATATGTTGGAAAGAGTATGCCAAAATTGGACTAAGCGGATGGACCATTTGAGGCGCAGTCACGGTCAACATTTACATGAAATAATCTTCAAACATTAAAATATATGGACCGTACTATCGATTCAAATAAAGATTTCTTGCATTTTTCTGAATTTTATGTGTTTTTTTTTAAACTTTCCTATAGCTCTTAAAAAATCACCCTTAGCTTCTTTTATTAATAAGAGTTTAGTTTACATATACATACATAGAATATATGTACAGAAAAAAAATTCAAAAGAGAAGTAAAAATTCGAATAATTTTACATTCAAAATATATTTTAATATTAAACTTATTTGGCTTGAGTTGACTGAATTGAATATGTTTTTGACAGTGTTGTCAACTCGGTGCGTCTCGCACCATTTTAGGTGTTTTGTGTGCGAAAAATTCGTTTGTTGGTGCGTGGTGCGCTTTTTTTAAATTTAAGTGCGTTTTTTTAATTTTGGTGGCACCAAAGCAAATTCAACACAAATTGTTTCAGTGTGAGAAAAAATCTTTGTACATACAATTAAGTCTTTAATCATGCAAAACGCAGCGCAGCGCCAAAGAATAACATTGAAAGCACAAACAATGTCATATATATTTTGTAATTTTGTTGTTGCTTTCTACAGAAACTCATATACCGTTTTAAAATTTTCAACGCCAAGAGCTATGCAGCGTTTGAAATTTTAAAACGCAATGTGAATTTCTGCAGAAAGCAACAACAAAATTACAAAATATTTATGACATTGTTTGTGCTTTCAATGTTATTCTTTGGCGTTGCGTTGCGTTTAACATGATTAGGGCCTAAATACACCATTTCATTCAACAGTACAAAATTATTACTAACAATTTTACAGACCACAAATAGAACAACAACAAGAAATGATGTTTAAGACATACCAAATCATATGCAAAAAGGAAAATGGTCTTGTTGTTGTAGATAATTGGTATTATGTAAACAAAAATTTAGTTTATAATTTTAAATAAAAAAATAATGTTAAAATTGGTGCGTTTTTCCTTAAATGACGCGTTTTTTTTTTCTCCATGTCGGTGCGTTTTGAAATTTCAAAGTTGGCAACGCTGGTTTTTGGTTGTTTTGTCTTTGCTTATTCTCTTATTTGTTTCGTTATTATTGGGTGCTCGACACATTGTAGTTAGGTTAGGTTAGGTTTTACCTTAAGTTTAAAAAAGGTTTAAATTGTAAATCTCTCTATTATTTTTTCCAACACTGTATATGAATTTATTAAATATGCATGAATTTTATCTGTCTTTTTTTTTTGTAATAGATAATCTTCAAGTTTTTTATTGAATATGAAAAAGAGGAAAAAACTGCATCTGGTGGTATTTAAATCCAAAAAAAATTATATGTATGAAAATTTAAATTATTTGTTAGTTTAACTTACTTGTTTTGGCGTTTATAGTTTAAAACAAAAAATTATTTAAAGTTTTTGTGTAGAACATACCTGAAAAAGAACAAGAAAATATACATAAATTTTAAATACAAGTTAAAAAAATAATAGTAAATCGGAGAAGATTTTCTGAAAAATTATTTCTAGGATAATAAATTTAATGATATTTATTGAACTGCCCACCTGACACTACCATAGATTACTAGGGAAGAGTAAATTGACTATTGGCTCAAAACTGTTTCGAGTGTTTACACTGTATTCAAGCAAAAGCTAAACTTATTATTAGAGATGGGAATTTTTTTTTTTTTTATTTGTATAAAATATAGATTTTTAATATGGGGAGGCGCAAAAACCCCTGCATTTCGTTTCCCCTTTCTGTTTATAAAATAGTTATAAATTACAAATAATTGCGGTTAAAATAGAGCGTTCAAACAAAAACAAAAATAGAAAAACTAAAGGGAGGTCCAACCATAATGCACGATGTTAATTGTGAGTCACACCTTAACGTCAGTGTTTTGCCCAACTTTATTTGACTTTTCTTTGTTTCAGTGTTTGACAAATTCAACCATGGAGAGATACACTATTGACCAGCGCGTTAAGACAGTTGAAGCCTTTTACGAAAACGGGCGTTCAAATCAAAATGCATTTCGTGCACTTCGTGTTTTTTTTTTTAGCGGACTTCTTGTGACCAGAAAATGAGGATATGGACCTGGACTATATGTGGCTCCAACAGGATGGTGCCACTTGCCACACAGCCACCGAAACAATGGCTCTTTTTCCCGAGAAATTCAATGCCGGTGTTATCTCGTGGCGATGTTAATTGGCCTCCACGATCATTTGATTTGACATTGTTGGTCTTCTTTCTTTGGGGATATTTAAAAGAAAAAGTGTACGTCAATAAGCCAAGAACAATTGAAGAGCTAAAGGATCAGATAATTCGGCACATTAACGACATTGAACCTCAATTATATCTCAAAGTCTTTGAAAATATGGACCATCGGATAGAGGTATTCCAACGAAGCCGTGACAAGCATTAGGCCGATATTTTGTTTCACACATAATTGCCATAGATCCTTCTATTATAATAAGCAGTGTGGCCATTTTGGCATTTTTGCAGCTAAATTTAGCATTACAAATTTTTATTTGGCTGCAAAATTTTCATTTAGCACTTGGCATTTTATTTAGCATTTTTATAAAATATTTTTAGCTTTTTTTTGCATTATTTTTTTAAAAAATTTGGACGAGTAGTTTTATTGATTTTACTTAAATTTTTTTATAAATTATGATAAATTTTGACTTAAAATAGTAGGACTCGAAATGAACTTTCGTATGAAAATAAATACTTCTTATCTTTAGAAACATCTTGTAAGAACATAAAATATTTATGGAATATTAGAAATAGCCTAATCCTGTTGATTGTAAAAATTATTTGCCATTTGATATTATGACATAAAAGTAAAAAGAAATTTCACTTTGTATTAAAATAAAAATTCTTTAGTGGAAATGTTTGAAAAAATTTTTTGCTCTAAACTGCTGAAAAAATAATAATTATAAATGTTCAACTTCTTTTAAACTATAAGAAATAAAATGATCTAAAATATGTGTACATTCTAGAAATAAAATCGTTTAAATTTTGTATCAGAGGTCTGCGGACTCTGAAAAAAATTAAATTTCAATGACCTGTACTACATATTTACATATGTATATGTATCTGATGTTTTTCAAAAATCTACACAATAGTTTAAATATGAATTAAATATTTATTTTAATTTCGTTAAAGTCACTAAAATGTACCTATTTAGTTTTGAATAAAATTTCATACTGGTAATAAATTTTTAAGAAAAATCTTGAAAAACATTTAAGCATTATTTTTAGCATTTTTTAAAATAATATTTAGCATTTTTTGGCCATGTCTAATGGCAGATTTTGCTGTAAACATTTTTAAGATCTGGTCATACTGATAATAAGAACAAATAAAATAATTCTCTGAATTTTTTTTTATATTTACAATTAACATCGTGAATTTTGATTGGACTACCCTTTAGCAAGAAAAAAATTAGACTGTATAAAATGTGTATGATGATTGGATGATGATGGTATAAAAAAATCTAAGCTTTACACAGAAATAGAAAAAAGAAAGAAAAAAAAATCAACAATAAATAAAGTGAAATTTGTTTGTTGTTTATAGTTGTTGTTATAAATGTGCAAAAAGATCCATTTAATCTAACAGAGCGTAAAATAATAAAAAAAAAAAACAGCAACAATAAAAGAAACAACAAGTAATTATGAAAATGTTAGACTAAATACCAAAAATAAAAACAAAAAGTGTAACACATATAGAAATAGAAAGAGCAAAATTGTGTAAAAATAATTATGTAGCCCACTTATTTTTTTTATTTTTTTTTTTTTTTTTTTTTTTAGTTTTTTAAGGTCTTTAACATTTTAGAAATTGTTACGACGAGGGTTTTTGTAAAATAATAGAGAAATTATTCTAAATATTTTGAAAATTAAATAACAATTGTTACATTTCAAAACAGTAAAGTGAAACATAACAATTATCAGATGAATAACAAACAGTTGCTTTGGGCACCACTGTTTTTAAGCTAATGGTTTGTTTCTAAACAATTAAAGTTTTTTACGATTTAAGTATTAAAAAAAATATTTTTTAAATGCAGATCTTAATCATAATTTTAAGTTTATTTGTTTTTTTATATAAATTACGAAGTAAATACTTTTTTATACATCCAATAGACCAATAAATATAAATTTCTTATCACTTTATTACTTTTTATGGGTTCATGTCTAGACTTTTTCTGTATTTGTCTTTTGTTCAAATCTTCCCTTGTCACACTAAAATTATGTTGTTTATTTTTGTTGTGCAAAAACTGGCGCGGAGGAACACTTATCGCCAGCAAAGTTTTAGCTCAAATCATCAACAAACGTCTATCTGACGCTTTTAATATAAAAATACGCAGTTACCAAGTCGGATTCAGCCCACACAGATTGTGTACAGAACACCTAAGCAGCCTACGAGTCATCATTGAACAGTTTAAAATCCTGTCGCAATCGGCAACCTGAAAGGCATTGGCTTGGAGAAACTCCCATCAAAATCGTCGACCTCATCATTGCCCTATACACAAGCGCGACATGTCCTATTCTGTATGATGGAAGAGTCAACCGAAAAAGCAACATCAATAGCGCGGGAGGACAAAGATGTGTTCTCTCTAAGCAAACCAAGAGTTATAACCTAAGAATTCAACAGAAGACTAGAAGACCTCGATTACGCCGACGACATCTGTCTCCTAGGACACATACATGATGAAATGCAAGGCAAGCTTGATTCTGTACAGACAGAGGCATCTAAAGCTGGTCTTGAAATAAAAACACACAGAAAAAAATAAAAATTGATTTCAAATAAAAAATTTGTGATATTAAATCAAAAATTAATTGAATTTGCACCAGTAAACAAATTAATAGTATCAATTAAACGTTTAATTCACTTGGTTAACCTTCGCTTTACCAAAGATTTTTATGTAAATCGTTTACCCGGGTGTTACTGAATGTTTATAAGCAATGAGAAAAAGTTTTCGTCCTACAAATTTTTCTTTTTCCATTTTTTTTTTTTCAAAGAAAATATTTTTTTTTTTCACAGAAAAAAGTGTTTTATCAATTAAATAAATGGTTTAAAAAGTATTTAAATTTAATTAATGTGATAATTGAATCAATTATTTTTTTTGTTGAAAGAAAATTAAAAATTTAATTTTGATTTAATTAACATTTTAGTTGTTTTGAAATAAATTTTCAATTAAAATTTTAATTAAATAACGAAAAATCTTGATTGACTTTTTTCGTTTAAAATAAAATAATTTAAACATGTAGAATTGTTGTTGGGAGTTGTCAATATCTATTTAAATAAATTAACACATTGTTTGAAATGGCAAAGTTTTTTGATCACTTATTTTAATTAAAATTAAAAATATCATTTATTGAAAATATTTTTAAAATTTTAAGACTTTTTGTAATCAATATAATCATGTTGGTTATAAGTGCAAAATGAACAACTTGTTTGCTTGATATTATGAATTTGGAATAAATTTGGTGATTGGAGAAATTTAATAATTTTTTCTGTGTAGAGTAAAAATTTTCTTTTAAATTTAAGAAGTTATTAAAGAAATAAAAGCGAAATGGTCACCCGGGTGGGTATTGGCAAGGCGAAGATTAAGCGTTTAATTCACTTGATTAAACGTTTAATTCACTTGATTAAATTTTTAATTAAAACTGATTTTATTTTTTATTAATGCTTAAATCGGTGAAGAATTTTGGAAAATTATTTCTGTGCAGCGGCAAGACGAAAATTATGCGAACCAACGCCATAAATACCGCATGTCTACAAATCACAAATCATAACTTGGAAGATGAAGCAACATTCTGTTACCTCGAAGGCATTCTGCCTACGTCCGAAATCCGAAACTTAATAAATGCCAGCAACCAATCTTCTTGGCCGTCTGAATATCTCTTGGCGATCTCTGCACAAATGTTCCAACACAAAACTAAAGCTATTCAACACGTGTGTAAAATCTACGCTTCTGTACGGAAAGCAGCAATTAAAGTTATCAACCAATCCAGACATACACCAATCGCTGTCTACGACGCATCCTAAAAATATTCTGGCCATCCACCATCTGTAACCAATTCCTGTGGCAGACAGCAAAGCAAACCCCAGTCAAAACGGAAAGTCTCCAAAGAAAACCTCAGGGCGGAATCAAAAAAGCAGCCATTGAATTGGTTTCCAAGGAAGCTGAAGAAGTGGAAGACCAGATCATACCAGAAAAGACAAATAAAGAAGGAAGCTGCAGAAGCCATTAGCAACTGATAGATGTCAATGGAACGAAGAATTTGTTGTGGCCATAAGATCGTCGATGAATCAAAAAGAAACTAATAATAGTAATAATTTTTTTTTTTTATAAAAAAACCTTTTTCTCTAAAATTTCATGCATCAGGTGCTTAAATAACATTTATAATCTAAACTATTTGTTTTAGTTTTATTTGGATAGAAATTCCAATGAAAAATATAAACAGTAAAAAATATAAGCAACAATGAATTTTATAACTGATTTTTAAAACTTAAAAAAAACCGTAATAAAGTTTTTGTGGTGGTATTTTGCATAACAAATCTTAAAGATTAACTATTTATGAATGTGAATCAGAAAAAATGTCAACATATAATAACTGTTACATTTTTGTTGTGCAATAACTAAATTGGTAAAAGTAGTTAATGGCAACAGCAGCGACAGCAACTGCCAGTCAGTCGACATCATTATAATCGCATTTAAAAGACGTTTTATAAAGTCAATAATTGAGTTACTTGCCATTTGAACAAAAAAATCATGACATCATAACCTGTGGGCATAACTAGATTAACACAAAACTAAATTTGAAAATAAAAAAAAAAAAAACAAACATAATACAATACAATCGTAAACAAATAAATAAACGTTAAATAAAAAAAAATACTGTATTTGACATTGAATGGTATTTAAGAGTTGTTTGCCATCTACCTCTCTTTTCTTCTTCGCTCTGGGTAGTCTGTGAAATATGCAATATGGCTATTCAACTAAAAGTCAGTGAGTGATGCCGTATGTACAGATTTAACTATTTGTTAATATTTTCTCAAAAATTTAATACAATTATTTGATTTTAAATAATAAAAAAAATATTTTAAGAATCATAATTATTCTTAGAATTCATAAAAATATTTGCTTTCTCAAAATAAATTACTCATCACACCTATTATGAAAGTCGACAGCAGCCTTACTATAATTGTAAGCAGGGCTGTCAGATGTGGCGATTTCTCGCCAAACGTGGCGATTTTCAAACTCTTTTGGCGACCTAATTTTCGATTTGGCGACATGGCGATTTTTTGGCGATTTATAAAATAGTTGGCGATTTTGTTGGCTATTTTTAGCCATCTATTTGTTTTGAAATTTGTTAAATTCAAAACGAAGAAATAATATTTTTTTTTATTCTAGTATTTCAATGTATGAAATTTGATGCATTCATATGTATGACCAGTATTTAAAACTAGATAATGTTGAAATGGATGATGAAGATAATCTATGATAATAATTTTTTTTTTCACATTTAATGCCCGTAATTTCTACAAATAGATATCTAGCTGTGTATAGATATCTATTGTGTGACGTATTTTAAAACCTATTTCTTACCTACGGGGTAAAGTGTAGTGTATTTTAAACCATCGATTTTCGATAGTTAATTCACGTGGGCCAATTTAACGTTGAAATTGACAAAAAAGTGTTACTGGATAAGTAAAGATAACTGTTAGGTACGAACACGACCAGATATCTGTTAGTAGAAATTAAGGGCATAAATGTGCTCTTGAAAGAAGTAATAAGTAGAATTCTTTAAAAATGAATATAATGAAAGTTTATGAAAATTTTTCCATTATAAAATGTGACAAATTATCACATAAAATTTGTTGTTTTTAAATATATTTTAAAGATTTTTTATGAATCCTAACTTACCCTTGGATGTTAATGAAATACAATAGAAAATAATACAGTTTGTTAAAAGAAAATTGTAATGATGATATTCAATCTAATTAAGATCAGTTTAGGCCAACAATTTATAGCTACAAGGATACGGCAGGTACCTGTATTGAAATATTGAAATTCACTAAATATCTGCTTTGAAGTAGAATGCGATATGAAGTTTTCGACACGTTTTTACGAGCCAAAAGTTATATGAATATAAATAGCACATGTTGCATTTCTTTTCTACCTTCACAATGTATTTCAAAAAAGAAGACAACAAGTTAGTCTTCTTGGTGAACTATATAGCGTTTAAGTTATATAATAGAACTGCAACTACATACAAATATATTGTACATCCAATATTTGTTTAATACTTACCGCAAAATCCTTTTTTTGTTACTTTAAGTAGACTACTATAAAATATTTTAAACACCGCACCTTTTTTGTTAAATAAAAATTAAACAAAATATATGGCGACTTTTTTTGAATTTTTGGCGGATTTTAGGGATATGGAACAAATTTTTTTTGGGATTTATGAAAAAATATTTTTAATTATTCTAAAAATACATATATTATTGTCGAAATCGAAAAAAATAAATGCTTTGGCGATTTTGGCGATTTTTGACATTGAATTTGGCGAAAAAGATCAAAATCAATCTGACAACCCTGATTGTAAGTCGTTATTAACTTTTCAGTCGACGACGAGTCGAATTGACCGAATTAGCCGACAGGAAATTTCGAGACAGCTTAAATGAAAGTTAAAGACATTTTAGTTAGAAAGTAAATATATTTATTAAATAACAATTGTGATTTTTACTTAAACTGTTGGTTTTAAACTGAAGTTTATGATATTTTAATTAGGCTTAAGTTCATCAAATTTAATATTCATTACATTATTTTTATTGTAGAAAGGAATTTACAACATGAAATGAAAAAAAAATTTTTTTGATAATTCTTGACTGAACACGGGATTGAACTCGGGTCGAATTTACATGTTTCGAGAATAACCACATTCCCATCATCAGAATTCTTTGCGTTCTACCGTTTGCGCCACTGCGGCGCCTGCCAGTCTATAGTCGAACATCAATCTTTAACCAATATTTATTAAAGGGTGCCAGCAAAACCACCCAAAGCAATATGTGTAAGTCGCCCAAGCGTAAAAGGCGCAACGTAAGCGAAAAATTGCCCAAAAAATTAAAATAGGAATTATATCCAAAAATGGTGAAAAAGGCCTAAAAAAGAATGAAAAACACACAATTTTTATTTTCAAATTTTCATTTAATAATTCTTTCAAAGCAGTTTTAAGCCTACATACATACTTATGTGGATTGGGGTCATATGCCCGAAACTTAAAAACCCGAATTTTTAAATCCGGGCTCGACAGATTCAGCTGTTCTGCCTTCTATGGTATAGCAAATACCGGCTTCGCTAACTAAACACAAACTTCTCTGTATAGCCGACCTTCGGCCGGGCGCAATACCAAATTTAGAAGGTTAAGTTAGCGAAGACGGTGTTTGTTATACCATAGAGGAGAAAATCATTGCACCCGGCCGAAGGCCAGCTATGCAGAGAAGCTTTAATTAGCGATTCCGGATTTTAGAATTCGGGATTTTTGAATTAGATTTAATAACCGTTATATTTTACTTTCAGCTTGAAGAATTTGTCAAAAAAGGGAAACTAAAAATTGCCCAGATATGTTTTTTTACTATGTTAAAAATTAGTTTTACTTACGAAAAAGCGCCCAAAAAATGGGTTATATTTCCTTTGCAAAATCACCCCAATTTGTATGGAATATTTTTGAGGAGATTTTTCATATATTGCTTTAGGCGATTTAGCTTTGGGTAATTTTTGTGGCGGCCTTTATTAAAATCGTTTGAAATAAATAAATGCAAATAAAAGAGAACTTTTCAAAAATCCATCCAAATATATCACTAATTAATACTACAGAGGGAATGAGAATTACAAACACTAAAAAAGTCGTATATATATAGAATTGATGTTGGGAGAATTCCAGCTAATTGTAGTGGGGAATGTAAGAAAAGATAAATTCACTGTTTGATTGTTGGCAATTTCGTTTAAGCTTTGATATCGTTGCAAATAAGACTTTTTGAGTGTTTGTAATTCTCATTCCTTCTGTATTCTTGTTTACTGATATTTTTGGATTTTCTTAAATTGTTTTGGGAAAACGTTTCCTGATGATCTGGCCTAAGCAATTAGTGAAATTCGCATAGAAACAGCTTATCCTCCAACAATAATTTTATTATTTTTATCAAGATTAAAAAAGCAATAAGTATGTTTGTATTCCCAAAAACGTCTTTGAAAAAAAAAAATTATTTGAAATAAGTATTCTTGAAAAATCTTAAGTCCTTTAAAAAGGTCAAGAGCAGAGGAAATGGAAAACCATTTGACTGTTTTTTTTTTTTTTTTTTTTTTTTTTTTTTTTTTTTCCTTTTAAATAATTCATCATAATTTTGTTTTAGCTCTAGATTAAAGAATATACCTATATAGTGGTTATTTTTGAAATAAAATTCTTATATATGTGTGTATAGTACAATGTACATTGTTCATATTTATTTGGGTTTTTTTTTCTTGTTGTTAATAATAATAAATGCTTTTATTAAAATGTCAATAAATTCTTTAATTATAATATTTACAAAATCTTAACAAAACATGAATTTGTTTGCTTGTTTCGAAAAACCAATAAATTTTTAACGTTTAAATTGTAGGGAAAAATTTTTTGGTTGTAGGGAAAAGGGATTTTTTTTAGACACGTAGATTTTTTTTTTTTTTTTTTTTTTTTTAATTTTTACTGGCATCACTGGACGGGACACACATTTTATTATTAATTCTTAAAATTTAATGTGTAAATTAGTCCATCAAAAGTTCAGCAAACCCTGTGTTTTACAGACAAAAAAAAAAGTTTAATTCGGCCATATGCCCACAATGGCAACACTTGAATAACTAAGTCCATCATGATGAATACTTACTTTACTTTTAGTTTTCCAAAAACACAATTTTTATTTTAATTTATTTAAATAAATTTTTTTTAAAAAATCACACACTCAACGTTAGAAGAGAAAATAATGGAGATGGGATTTTTTTGTCAGATTTTCGATAAATAGTCGACTTTGAGCCAACACTCAGGCCATGCCCCCTACTAATGCAATGCATTGTGTTGGTATTATAAAAAAAGTTATGAGGAGAAGGAAAGAGGGAGTAGTGTTTGTAAATATTTGATTTGAATTTTCCCGAATTGTAGCTGACTGGGTAGACTTCTGCCGGGAGCTTTATGTAATATTTTAAGTGGATTTGCATTTCTTGTAAGTTTGGATTAAAACAAACAAACCGCCGTTTTCACGACTTACCGATAGCTAAAGGTATGATTTTGGCGGCGGTATAAAAAGTGTTCCCTTATTAAAACTCTACTTTAACCTATCAGGTAGTATGAACCTTTCTTTAACTAATCGCTCACTTTAGGTTAAAGTAAAGTTGGAATAATGGAACACTTGTTATACGGCCGATAAAATCCTACCTTTAGCTATCGGTAAGTCGTGAAAACGGGCCCTAATGTGTTGAATTTTATAACATTAACGCTTAGCGTAAATAAAAAGTGAAAAGTATTTTCCCCCGAAATTTTGTATTTTCTCATACGTTTTTTTCAGGAAAAGGGAATAAATTTCGAGGTAAATTTTATTCACGGTTAAGGGTGAATGATTTAATGAACATTAAAAATAAAAAATATTTTTTCTTTAAAAATCTTTTTTTTTAAGATTTTGTTTCGATTTTTTTCAAACAAAACCATCAGGCAACTTTTTTTTCAACAGCTTTCATGCTGGCGTCAGGGCTTTTCATTGAAATTGCTAAATGCTGTTGTTAAAAAGCGGTATTGATGACAGACTGGTTTTGTTTGAAATGTTTGTTTTTAACTGAAATGCATTAGACCGCATTTGCTATTCTCAAGAATGTGGGTTGGATTTGATTTGCTGTCTTTATTGTTTTCAGTTTTATTTAAAAAATTGTTTTATGACACATTGTAATACGTGCGGATTTTTTATTTCTAACTTTTTAATGTAGTCTTATAATTTTTTTAAGTCTTTTATTGTTTATTTGAATATAATTATTTTAACGTGAACATAAATAATTTTTGTTTTTTATTTAAATTTATTTATCTTATCTGACAGCTTTTGACTTTTATAATTTGGAAATTTTTCCCATTTTTTTTTTTTGCAAATGATAAGAAAATTGTTTCGAGTTGAAATGTAGAAAAGAGAAGTTGTGTAACAAAAAGTTGAGCTTCAAATTAGTTTAGTAAATAGAAATGCATTAAAATCTCTTGTAAAACAAAATTGCCAACCTGGCGTGTAGAGTATCCAATTATTTGACTTTTGGTTTTGTTCGAGTAAGGAATTAATTGATTTTTAAAATTTTAATTTTACTCGATTAATCGAATAAGAGTTTTAATATGTTCGAATAACTCGAATAATTCAAATAATTATATCCAATGAAAAAAACAAACATGTCTTTTTGATTTGATACTTTTATTATATTAATAAACAGAAAAAAACCATAAAATAAAAATATAGTTAAACAATAAAATAACAATTAATTTATACCACGTATACAGTTTAAAAACTTAAATAAGATAAATTATTAAAAAATCAAAAACCCTCCTACAAAACATACAGTTTTTAAGGCGCTAACGAGACCGAAACAAGTTTAAGGAAATAAAATAAAAATAAACTATAAACAAAGTAAACACTACTTCGGTTGAACAGACTATTAAATGATCTGAAAGTCAAAGTTTGATACATGCACTACGTTCAGCAGCAATCGGGGTCCATTAATTTTATTTCGGCGTATAATTTGCAATTATGTCCCGCCTGCTAAACTTAATACGGGAATTCAACATAGGCTTTCACCTCACATTTTTATAAATTATTTTTTAATTACTTATTTTATTTTAGACGTTTTTGTCGCGGTATTTTTATGAGAGTTCCAGCCTATTTAAACAAATTTATTATTCGTATAAAAATATATTATTCCTGAAAATCAAGTAAAATTGAAATCAATTGAGATTAATTTTTTTAAATCTCCGTGTTTTCCTGATTTTAAGAGAAATTTAATTTAATGACTTCCTGAATTCATTACTTTGTAGCTTTATTCGCTACTTTTTGCATTATAAGTTATATATTAAATAATAACTTTATTATTATATCTTAAATAAGTCATAATTATACATTACAAAAATAAACATTAATATAATGATTTAAATAAGTAATTATTATATGATTTTAAATAATTCTAAAACTAGTAGTGATATCGATCTAATGTCTACGATATTTTTGTACAATAAGTCATATCGTCATAATGTCCTCAATAATATTTACAATTGATTAAAAAAATATTGTTGTGTTTCAAACAAAATAAAAATTTTAATGCTGTGTTCATTGAAAGCGTCATAACGCTAATGTATTTTGACATCAGTACTATGATAAATGTCTTAATTTTTGACCCCATGACACTTTTCATCATTGTGATGTCAGCCTTAACATCACTTGGCAAAATTGTCATCAGGGTCAAAATTTTAATTATGTCATCAATGGGCTGACACATTGGCATCACAGAAATGACGAAATGACGTTAGTGCGATGACAAAATGGAATCAAATTGAATCATTGTAATTGACCTTAAGTCAAATTGAGAGAATATCACTATTTACTTACCCGTTAAACATGGTTGTTTTACTTTGTTAACAGAAGAAACCCCAATTATAAGACACCAGCAGCATGCCCTATTCGGTTTTCGTAATAATTCTACTTTAGAAATTTGATGTATTTAAATAAATAATTAAAAAAGAATAGAATATGGGAATTTTTGATTTCAATTTTACTTTTTAACCATGAAAATAATGCTAATAATATATTATGACATGATATATTATGTCATAGCCCTGATGACAGTTTGTCATTGCACTGATGACAGTTTATCATCGCACTGATGACAGTTTGTCTGTTTTGATGTCAAAATACATCAGCGTTATGATGCCTTTTCTATCAGTGTACACAAAATGTGGCATCGAATTGATGTCACTGTAGTAGTCATAGCGATGATGACACATAAAATATGCCAAATTTTAGGAAGACGTTCGTCATTGGATTGATGTCACTTTTTGCCTTATTGATGCCATGTGTAATAACATTGATGTTACAATTCTGATGTTAGGGCATCATCATTATGAAGATGCAATGTGCAATGAGTTCGCGCAACAAGAACTAATGCTTAACAAGAACAAAGCATCGACAACAGCAGTCTAATGTGTGCCCTCGAAATTGTTTGTTGTTTAAATATAGCGATGATCCGTTAAGACGGGGTATTAAGGAAATGAGGTTGCCAGATGTATATTTTGACAGCTGATGACTTCATGCAAGCCTTTTTGTACAATTTGAAAATTTGGGGAAATTATTCTTTATCTATGTATATTGAAAATTTACTTTCTTAAATATTCTTTTTATTTCCATTTATGTTGATTTGCAATACAATTAGATTTGTCTTGAAACAATTTAAATTAATTTAGCCTTTATATTTCCATTATTTATTATTTATTTTTTTTATTAATACAATGACGTTGTTTAGACTTTCAAGTTCATTGAATAAATATGTCATTATTAAATTTTATTTATTTTCTATTTTGTTGTTGTATTGAAATGTTTAATTTATTTCAAATATAAAAAAAACGTGTATTGCATGTGTTAATTACGTGTATAAAAATATTAATTACATTTTTTTTAATAAACATTTATGGGTTTCTTTATTAAGTAAAACGTGAAATTGCATTTCTTTTTTTTTTTTTTCTTAAAAAAATTAAAAAATTACCAATTACCAATTACCAATAAGAGTACGTGACAATTTTTTGACCAAATGTATCTGACAACTTATCTCTATGTAAAATTGTCCGCTGAAATCGAATATGAAGTCAGAATTGTCAAAGGTAGAAAAGTTTTCAAGATATTCTAAAATAACCGTTATTTGTGTTTTTAAAAAAGATGATGTCACTTAAATGAAAATATCTTCAAAAATACTAGACAGATTGTATTCCTTTTTATTTAATAAAAGTTAATAAAATGACTGAAATGAGTCGTTTGTAAAAATGTCGCACAAATGTTAACGATTTTTTGCATGTTTGCTCTTTTGAAATTATTTTTTTAAAAACCAAGTAGAAATCTGTTCTACTTTTGACCATTCTATCTTCACATTCGGATTCAGCAGACTATTTTACATAAAGATTAGGGGGGTAATTTTCTAAAACACTTCACCGCACTTGAAAATTATTTTCATACAAATTTTTAAAAATTCAAAAAATTTTATATGAAAAATTTCTCAATGCAATGTGAAGTGATTTAGAAAATAACCCCCTAGGCGTCAAATTAATTTGGTCA
The DNA here is from genome assembly GCA_943735925.1 of Pollenia amentaria. Lineage (NCBI taxonomy): Eukaryota > Metazoa > Arthropoda > Insecta > Diptera > Polleniidae > Pollenia > Pollenia amentaria. Next base: position 198,853,192 of record OX031009.1, on the reverse strand, counting down.
CGACTTTGTTGAAAATGTGTTTCACAGTGTAATTAAGCATTAATAAAACAAGGTTCTATTATATTACAAAGTATTGTTTTCTGTCTTTTGACGTTCGTAACAAAGTGTAATAAAAATGTGAGATAAAAATAATTTAAGTCAAACAACATCGTTGAAATTCTTTTAACGAGTATCTTTTTTAATGTAATTTTTTTTATAACCTCAAATAGTTTTAAACGAGCAAATGCTCATAAAATACAACAAGCTTTACAATTTTGATAAAGAATTGGAGAAAAAAATTGCTTTAATAATGAAAAGAGAAAAAAAGTTTAAAATTGTGACATGCTAGCCAAATACAACAGAACGACACTGTGCAAAACATTCAAGAGAAATAATTATAAAAGAAGATTAGAAAGAGCAGAGTAATAAAAATACAACAAAGACTAGATAAACTCAAAGCTAGTGTATGCCATTTTAGGAAATGCAGTTTATTTTTGCTACACCCTCTCCAGCGTTGTCAACTCGGCGCTTTTCGGACCTTTTTAAGTGCTTTTAAAAAGTTTCGAGGCGAAAAAATGTTTTTGTGCAGATTAAGGCTAGTTAACACTATCACACAAGTCTTACACGTATTCCATAACACTTTGTGAGATAGAAATCTAATGAGTTTTGTTGCGACTGTCAAAAAATCTAATTTAACGCTACAGTTTGTATTCACACTATCACACATTAACATGCTTTTTTATAATCCGTCCCTGATCACATGAAGAGAATTATTGATGTCAAGTTTATATCGTAATACTTGTCATTTTCATAACACATTGCATTTACACTATCACACTTTTACTTATAACTTGAGTTTTTGACATGTACTAATACAAAGTATAAAAGTGTAAACTAGCCTTTAATAATATAAATTATATCTTAACAATGCTTTATAGCTGTGGTTTACACATGCAAGTAAAAACTGGAAAAACTCCCTTTACTCGCAATTTTTTACTAATTCACAAACACTTTTAATAAATTCAGCCAATTGGCTATTTCTTCGATTTTTCGTTGATAATACGTCCTTATACTCTACATGCAAGCAAGTAATTGCATGTGTTAACGGGGGGTTACCGAACCAACTAAAAAAAATAAGTATACAACAAAGATATAAATTACTATATGTATATGGCCATTGCCAGCGAAAATCTACTGGAAATACCCAGATCTGCTTGATATATTTATCCGATATTTTGCAGACCGTGCATCGTGTTTATCTGGCACTTAAAAACGAATTCTGCCGACCAAACTAAATTGTTTGATGATTTACAAAACCATTAAAAAAAAAGCTAAATCCAACGGTGAGTTCGATTTTTTAACAGGTGATATTGATAACTCAGCTGAAAATGTTTGTGAGTTCAAGATTATTGATGGTGAAACGAAAGGAAAGGTTTTCCTTCAACTTTTGAAATTTTAATCAAAATAAATATTAAAAATGCTTTGTAACATTTTGAAAATTATATTATACCAATAACTACACAATTTGTATTTGATGCCGAAATCATTTAGTATTTAAAATGGACCGGGAATGTTTGACCTCCTGCAATGGCAAATTTCTCATTCCACATAATTTTTTACGGCTGAAGTTAAATGTAATTAAGATGCTGTTAATTAATCCTTTTAAGGAATAAGCAAATATTTACGCCTATTATGAATAAGAACTGAAACTGTTAAAATTTGCCTTTTCGCCATACATTTTTATGGCAAAAGGGAACGATAAAAGAGGGGTAATTGCGATAAAAAATTTTGTCAAATCCATATTAAAGCAAGTAAGGCCGTGTTTTTGAGATGTGTATTAAGTTTAAACTTAGTTTAGACGTATATTAAATTATTGACCGACAATCGGAAAGTTTCATGCTTTTCTTTTTAGAAATTTTAACTAGCTTGAGTAAAATATCATGATTCGTAACAGTTTTAGCCGAACTAAAATTATTTTCAGGAAGGGGAAATTATATTGGACGCATGGTAAATTATGTACCAAATATCCCAAAATTCTGTAGAGTCATTTCTGGTATTAAAAAATATAAATAAGAATAAACTTCAATGCAGTTGTGAAATTAATTTTAGCGTTTACGGTGATTATTCTTTTCTTTTGATTTTTTCGAAATTAAGCGTGTTTTCTACAGACGGGCAGACGGACAGACTATAGGTAAATCGACTAAGAATTGCTCAAGGCGCCAGAATACTTTATGGGGTCTTAGATGTACAATAAAAAAGTTTCAAACCGAATGACAAACTTAGTATACCATCATTCACCACTAGTGGTGGTGGAGGGTATAACAAATTAAAAATAAGACTGTATGTATTATGGCCAGATGATATGATAACAAATCAGAAAATGTGGGTATAATGAATTTTGATAAGGGATATTTTGGTCTATTATAATATTTTGTAATAAATATATAAAATTAACTACAAACAAATAATTTTAAAATTTAGTGACTGTTTGTGTTTGAATAACATATTAATTTTTTTTTGCATCTTAATTCTTGTCGATTTTTATTTTTCTTAAAAGCCAGAACTGGAAAAGTCTTAAGTTTTGTAATTAACCTTCTTTTAAATATTAAAATTTTTTTGAGAAGAATATTTTAAGATAAATTTTCTAAAAACTTCAAATAAAACTAAAAATTGTTATTTTAGTGCTACTCTTCCGAAAACTCGCGTTTTTATTCTCGCTTTTGGTGCGTTTTAAAATCTTAAAGTTGACAACTCTGACGATCTCTCTGTGAAGGGTTCCCAGTTTTATTTTGAGCCTGATCCCCAACAATCCCCAAAAAAAAAGTACATATTGTTATGTCAAAGGAAAAATATGCATACATTGGTTTACGTAAAAAAATCCATTTGTGTAATATTATTAAAAAAAACTGTTATTTATTCTTTGAGTTCTAAATATCTACGTACACATGTATATTATCTATGTAACAATGGTAACTTAAAAACACAAAAGAAAAATAATTACGCGTCAATATTTATCATTTCAAGGACTAGGGAATCAAAATCTTCTGATACATCAGCCAAAGTTTTACATGTTGTTTGTTTAAAAGTGCATTTGAGATGATTGAATAAATTTGTCACAGCAAGCTGCATTATTTTTAAAGTGTTATTTAAGGAAGAGCTACTAACAGCTCATACTGCATTGTATTTCAAATTTTGATTGTGGTTGTTTTCATTAAAGAAAACGCTTTTTGATACAAACAGCATATTTAAAACTATATTTTAGCAAGCTCTTGAAAAAGTTTTAACACGCCAAAAAAGCTTAAATCTGTACCCACATCTTGACTAAATCGGTCTTTGCATTGCACAAATGGAATTTATAATAATATAACTTTTATCCCCAAAAATACCAAGCGAAAAAATCCCCTGGGGATTTTTACGAAATTCGTATCCCCAATCCAAAAAAAATCCCCAATTTGGGGATTAATCCCCAAAACTGAGAACACTGTCTCTGTGATTTTTTAAGTTCTCTTTAGTATGAATATTAAGCCTACATTAACACTTAAAGAAATTTTTGCTACAAGTTTTTCAAAAGAAAAGTGTTTTTGTGTTCGTAGTTATTTAAGATTAAAAAAATTTCTGTGTAAGCATTAATAATAAAATTTTACATATAAAAAAAAAACAACTTTTTTTGCTTTAACATTTTTTCTTTGACAAAGTCATTCTTCAATCACTTACCTGGTAATAAAAAGTATAAATTTGTATATTTATAAGGGAACTTGTAAATTTTTTTTTCTACTTTGCAAAAGCCTGTCGATCAAAATGTGCACAGAAATTAAAATTTTCTGCTAAAAATGTTTGTTGCCAACGAAAGTTCAGTATGATTTTATGTTATAAGTTGGCAGTGAAAACTGGCGAAGATTTTGTTTCATGAAATTCCATTAAAGCTGTTATAAATCCAACTTTAAAAGAATTTTATGAAAAAAATACAGTATTGAATATTTTAGAAATTACAAACTTTAAATAGTTATTTAAGTCTAGTTTACACGGTAATACAATGTATTAGTCTAGTTTAGTCTAGTTTACACGGTAATAAAATGTATTACGACATGGCAAAAATGATGTAGAATGGAAAAAAATCTTACCATGTAAAAGCAAAATGTATCGAGTAAGAGAGAATACGAATACAAAATTTGACAAACGGTCGGTAAATGTTTATTTTCTAAACTATTTTAGAAACTTATGTATTATCACAACACCAGAGGTGCATTTTAAAAGTATAGATTGAAGGTGGTAATATTTTTATACAATTACAAAAACAACGAAAATTAACTCAGGAAATGTTCATGTTGTTTTTGTAAATATTGTAAAATTGTAACTATCTGCTTTTAATATCTTGACTTTGATTTTACTTAAGTATAATTATACCATCCGTGTAAACATGAAAATTACTTACAACAGATTTTTATTTTTTTTTATTTTAGAATTTCATAATATTTTGATTCTACAAAGTTGTAATACATTGTATTACCGTGTAAACTAGCCTTTAGCAGTACATATAACATGAACCAACGAGTAAGTTATTTATTACTTAAAGCTTTACTTCATATCGTAGGGTTAACCTCTGGCAACACTGTAATAACACAATATTAACAATTTTCTACAAGGACATATAAAAAAAAATTATTATTTTCAAAGCAGCAAAATTGCATGGACTTGTGGTCCATATTGTTAGAAATAAAACATCATATAACAATTTAAACACTGGCAAAAGCACGAGCATTTAAAAACGGAGGAAAGGAGTATTGAAATTGTATATTAGAGAAATTATGAACCTCCACAGAGTTCTTTCTCAAAATTGTCAGAAAAATAAATCACATTATATTATTTTTGAACATAACTTTAACACTAAAAGAATGAATAAACTGAAGTTGTGTTGCAAGCAACGAAATCAGGCTGATGTGAATGTATAAAAAATAGTTTTCTTATTTTATATTTCAACATCAGCGGCGTTGCCTGATTTCGCTGCTGGCAACACAACTGTAGTTCAGTTGTTATTAGGGATGCAACATCGTTCCGAAAAACATCGATATTTAAAAACATCGATGTTTCCACGATAAGTATCGATGTTAAAAAACATCGATACAAATACGATACATCGATGTTTTAATTTTTGTTCTTATTATTATTGAAAGATTTAATATGTACCCAACAGAGAAGTCAGTTAAGTGAACTTTTGATAAATTTTCTTGACAAAATGACATGAAATGCAAAGTATTTTAAAATAAATATTATATTATTTCAGTAAAAAAAAAACATTTTAATTAAAAGCTTCATGGAACTTAGCGGGTGTACTTTTTTAACAATAGCAAAAAATTAAAAATGCAATTCTTAATATTTTTCCATGCCCTACACGATTTTACCTTGGGTGAACTGATATTTGCAAAAAATTAAAAAACTTATAACCCTATTACACAGTCTCCAAAATTGTTTTAACATTTCTTTAGTTTACAATATGGGAACCACATACATATGTATATGTAGTTATGCAATGCATATTATGCAGGTATGTACATACATATGTACTTACTTTGTAAACGCCGAGAAAAAACATGTTTAAATATGGTCACCTCCAAAAAAACTATTTTTAAAGAACATTTTGAACATATTGTGTTTAATTTTACCATATTATTGTTACCGACAACCATATTATTGTTAAATTAGTCCTCCATCGAGAAGCCACAACCATATTATGGTTGTGCTTCGTTGTGTATTGGTTGTCGATGACAATAATTTGGTTAAATAAGCCATAATATGTTTATAATTTTATTTAAAAAAAGATTTGTTGAAGGTGACCATATTTTAACATGTTTTTTCTCTAGGAGTACGGCTATACTTTGAAATACACTTTTTCATATTTTTAATGAAGCGTTTTATTGAAAAAATAAATATTAAAAATGATAAAAATTTAAATAAATGAAAATATTAAATAGACGATGTCGATGTTTTCTAGTTTTGACGGCGATGTATCGCCGATGTATCGTCCATCAAAACATCGATGTTAACATCGGTACTTATGACCAATAGATCGATGTTTTCTAAACATCGATGTATCGTTTGCATCCCTAGTTGTTATCCGTAATCGACATATTAACTTCTATTTAAAATTTGCAAAAAAATGTTTAAACATCTGGCAATACTTTATACTTTATTTTACAAAGTGTTTTTAACAGCTGAATGTTTTGAATAGCCAGTTGAGGTATTCACACCCGAAAGAGCTTATGAAAGACTATAAAAGCAATTATGTGGCAACTCTAAAAAAATGCATTTGCCCAGTTTAAGGATGTTTAAAAAATGAAACATTAGAAAAAGGTTTGATTATCTTTTGGCATTAAATGACAAATATAAACTATCAAAAGTTATTTTCGGGAAAACAAAATTTATTACTAATTAATTCATTTAATAATGACGTGCTAAACTCCCAATTTTTATTTATGACTAAAACACTGAAATTTATTGTTTTGGGAAAGCTAGTTTCTATAATATAAACGTTTAATCTGTGTTTGATGGAAGAGTTTAAAGAATTTCTACATTAAAATGAATAAGTAAAAAGGAAGTTCAAAATTTTTTACGAAAAATCTGTTTTAACTTTTCAAATTAGCGAGAGTGTTCTAAACATTTCGACAACCATAGAAAGCAACTACAACAGAAAGAGAGAGAGAGAGAGAGACAGAGAGATAAATCTTAGCTCAGCTGTAAAAATATCCTTACCCTAGGGGAAAGGGAACTAACACTAAACTTGTCACGTGACAAGTCACTTTAACATGGCGATGTCCTACGAGGGGTTAATTGCCACCTTTTTGACACTTTGTAACAGGTTACTGAAATAATGGACACATCCAATTTCGGTTAAAATAATGCCTGTCGCAGATATTGTCACAAATGAACCATGTCGATATGATATATCCCCTTCATATAAAGTAATAAATCTAGAGAGAATCAGCCACTACCCGCACAAAATCCAGTCACATGAATAGTTTTGTGCCAATTACCTTTCCTCTGAACCAACTACACTCTAAACACATTAACACCAGTTAAGTGATAGGTCTTGTTTTCACCTATCACAATTCATTCCTTTTAATTATAAAATTTTGTTCACTGGTCACGGGATAAATGCTTCAAGAGTAATTGACACAAATTTCCCGCAGGGAACCATATGCCGTGTTGCCAACTCCTCCACCACTAAAAATAGAGAAAAAAATTTCTGCCAATTTCACGATGTCGAGAGAACGCTTTCTTTCGAACAAATACATATGAAACAAAAACAAATTTTTGAGAAAACAAATTTTTGAGAATTTGTTTTTGTTTAACATGTAGTTGTGCGAGAGAAAGCGTTCGTTCGCATTTAGTGAAATAGGCAGTTATTATAAAATGGCTAAATTTTTATGAAAAAATGGCTAAACAAGATTTTATTATTAAAAACTTTTTTTTTCTTTTAAGTTATATTTTTATTCGACCTTTAAAATTCAATATTAAATGAAAATACTCAAGCTCGAGGTCTGTTGTATGTAAAATGTTCTTTATTTGCTTCCAATATTTCGATATTCTTTGAATATCATCATCAGGGAATGGTTAATGAAAATTTACATAAACTACAAAAAAAGGAGTAATAGCTACTAGTGTAGTTTTTGATGCTGAAACGTGAAGAGCTATTACTCTTTTTTTTGTAGTTAATGGCTAAGTTGATTTTTATAGATATATCTAGCTACTAATTGGCTAAATTGGCAACACTGACTATATGATTGTATTATTAAGAAATGTGTTTACTTTGTTGTCAAACAAAACTAAAAAACAATTTAGATAAAAATAAAACTAAACAACAATAAAAGTTAAAATATTTCATTAAAAAAATAAGTAATAATATTGAAAAAATTTTTGAAATAAACCCCATTATTTCAATCACAAGCGCCACTTTTGTTAACAAGTGTTTAAAAAAAATTTGCACACATAATTTGCAATTATTTATTTTTTTTATTTAACAATTTGCCAAGTTGCTTTAAAGTTTTAAAAAATTATTCGCTATTATTGTTAAACAAATCGTTATAATGAAAAAAAACGTGCAATAGATTTAATTTTTTTTATAACAAAAAGTCCCCTTCTCCTTCATTTTCTTCAGTTGGCGTTTATTGACTTTTTCGAAAGTACATATTTGTTAATGTTGATTAAATTAACCAATTTTTTGCTAGTATTAATTGTATACATATATTGTTTCTATTAAAAAAAAAATTAGATAATCAAGGTTATCAAGGTCTTTCTACTATTATTAAATGTTGGCATACATTAAAACTTTTAAGTTAATAAATAATAAACGTTAGACATATTTGTTTAATATTTAAATTATTTGTTCTCTATTGTTTTTTTTATACCAGATTCAAATGTACAAAGGCAGATAGATAGTCTTTGTATCTATGTACATTATGTCCATTTTTTAGGATTGTAATTTTCATAAAAACTTAGATTGTATTTAAATCCTTTTTGATTTTTTCAGTGTTAATTACAAAGTCTTATTTAATTAAGATAAAAGTATGGTAGCACTACTAAATAAAAAAAAAATATAATAAAATCCTTGCAGTCTTAAAAAAAAGCTGCCTGTTGTTGTTGTTTTGTTCGGATATTTAGGCCACCTTGCAATGGAAACTAAAATTGAATTTAAATATACCAGCTTGGTAAATTAAATTTCATTAAGTGTTGAGTAAAGAAGAGAATTTTATATTTAAAATGATTTAAAATATAAATTTGATTTAATATCAAACGTAAAAATTGACCGTTAGAGTATTTGCATAATCCCCTTGATAATATATATATATTTTTTCGTATTAAACTTTGTACTTTGCATTCCGGCTGTAATTAAATACTTTTCTTCCAGTAAGTTATAACTGAAATTTTTAGATATATGTAAATAATGAATGTGAAATGAACATCTGGCAACCTTAAATTTCTCAATAATCTAATACTTCATTTACACCTACACAACATCTAGTACTTAAGCGATTTTGAGCGAAATCTTGTTCATTTCTACTAGATTTCCCATACAAAACAAAATCTAGTTCGTCTCTAGATTTTGGCAAAATCTCACGAAATCTTGCAATACTCAACGATACAACTATGAATTTCATACTATTGTACTAAAAAATACAGCTCTGAACAAGACAAATCTGAGTTTGAAAAAAATTAAATAAAAGAATATATAAAAAGAGCGGGGAAAAATAAATTTGCGGTAAATTAATAATATACAATAATAAACATTTGTGAAAATGGATAAACCAATAAAAAATAAGGGGTATGTAAATTATAATAATATAAAATATGTAGCATTACAAAGGCCTTACTTAATTTACAGAAAACGTACCTACAAAAAGAAAAAGCAGTGGAAATACGAAGAGGCGCTATTTTTTACAATTGTTTTTTAAGTTTTTATTTGTTTTCGTTTGTTTTGCAATAAAATTGTTATATTTAAAAATTTACAATTTTGTCTCTTATTTGTTCAACTTTTAGGTTATAGTCGTTTGGCTGCTCTTTTTCAGTATCAATCGTCTTTTCCCAGGTATCATTTATTGCGGGTTATACATTTGCAGGAGTTTGTGAGACCTAATATTTAACAAATGATGGTGTTTTTTACGCAACAATCTTAATTCCGATTGTATTGTTTTTTAAAAGATAATATAATTAGTTTTTTAACTTTCCTTTTTGGCTAATAAAAGTTTACATTACAATTTCTTTCCTTTTTTAATCAGCTGTTTTTATTATGAAAATGAAATCCGCCAAAAAATTTCTTTAAGATTTTAACTAAAATCTACTAGATTTTGAGTAGGTGTAAATGTAGTATAAGGGTGCGAACAGAGTGGCCGCTTGTTGCCGAGCCGAGCCGACTGATGCTTATTGCGAGAACTTGTTAATTAGAGTAACAAGTTTGAGTGTGCATAGTGGATGCGAGAATCAGCGTTGATATTTTATCTATTATTTGTGTTTTATGTTTATTTTTATGCATTGGATTCGCATCCTTCGGAAATTATAACCAAAAGTGGAAAGTCGTTTGTATGAGTGTTTTTTGTGTATTTTCTAAACGAAGATGCTCTTTTATGAAACTTTTCGATTGAAACGTGAGAAATGAAACAAAAATGCCATAAATTGAAACAAACAGCTGTTTTCCTCACTTAACTGCGTCCGTAACATTTTTGGTGAGTAATAACTGTCACGTTAGGAAATTTCTCGCCAATATACTGAAAAAGTGTGTCTGTAAAATTTTTGTGAATAAGTTCCCGCTTTTAACTGTCAAATAAACTCACGCATAAAATCGGGGTGAGAAAAAATTTTAACACTAAAAAATAAATTAAAAATGCAAATAGTTCAGGATTTTGTGAAGGGTTAGTGTGATTGGAATTAAATTTACATTTGTGAGGGGCACTCGGTTTCATGTACTCTGCAATTCTGTTTTGTTTTGTAATTCTCACACTTTTCAACTTGAAGTTGGCTGCTGGTGTATTTGTTTTGCTATATATAAAATATAAAAAGGGAAAGATAAAAATACAAATATTGCAACCCTAGAATTTCATAATCTGGCACTAATGCAATTTCAAAGCAGAATTTTAAAAAGTTGCAGCGACAAAAAGTCTGGAGGATGACTTATTGTTTATACTTTTGAAGTTTTCTCAAAACTCCAAAAAAAAAAAAAAACAATTAAGTTTTTCTTTTCTTTATAAATAAGATTTTTTTTTAATAACATCTTTACTTTCCCCATTACTTAAAACACTGGCCATAAAAAGCAGCAAGTTTTTTTTTCAATATGTCTCTCTGATAATAAATGCATTTCGGCTCTATCAGAAAAGCATTTCCTTTGGCACAAGGATCGATTTTTTTACAATTTCGAATTTTAGAATGAAATAAGGGGAACTTTATATGTGTCTACTAATAAGAATAACCAAAATTATAAGTAACAAAAGATAAAGTATGGGTTGTCTGAGGATGTCTGTTGAAATGGGTTATCCGAAGACCCCAGAAATCATGGGGACTAGGTTGTAATATATTTATGTCACATATAGTTCTGAATTGTTTGCTAATAAAATTCAGCCTGACCGGTCCACAAATGGCAAAGATTTGAGCAAAAAATCACGACTTTATCTTATTTTAACCATAAGATAAATGTATATCTGGAGAACGCCAAAAGCCAAAGTTTCCAAATAAAGGTCTAACAATAATATGCATTGCTGGCTTAAGCAACTGTACGATAACTTGTTAATCATATGTGTCCAAGTTTTATTGAACTGTCATTTGCTTAAGCAAAGTGCAGCACTGATCGCATATTCCGTACGGAATCAAATGTTTTTGATTTCGTTTTTGTTTTTTAAGTGAATTTGAAAAGTTTTTTTGCTATTTTTTGACATTAGTATATAGGATTCGGCAAAGCTGAATATAGCACTCTTACTTGTTGTAACAAACATACCCTCACCTTAAATGCAAAAGGACGTAACTGGATTTTTATTTTTTTTTACAGGAGAAGCAAAAAACTTTACAAAATCAATAAAAACAAGATGTACTTCAATTGTTTCAATTTCTTTAATAAAGTCACTAATTTTGATCGCAGGGATCAAAAATTTGTGAAAATGTAGTTTAATAAAACGAACAAAAACCAATCAAAAACTGATTTTTGAATTTTTGTGTAGCTACGTCCGATTACATTTAAGGTGGCGATATAATTAATAAATAAAAAATAAGTAAAAATTTAAATATTCAATAAAAGAAAACCCCTGTTCTCTTTTTAATTTTATACTAAAAGTTTAAGCAAGAACATTTTCAGCGGCTTTAGCATTTAAACCTAATAAAGGATTTGGTTTTCACCCAGTTATGACAAAACTTTTGTATCCACATTGTTTTAAGTGTGTTTTCTTAAGAAATGCCTTAAATTTAACATTCAAAATACGTAGAATAACTACTGATAGCATTAGAAAAATATACTCGTATAATATAATATAAAATAAAAAAAAAAAATAATGATTAGATTACAAAACAAAAATAGCAAAAAGGGAATGAAACTACTACTACTAATTAAAGAAAGTTCAGACAAAGTTCTTTAAATAAAATAAATTATATTACAAATTAACAGTTAACATATTTCCCCATCTTATTCAATTAAATTAAATATTCTGGACAGAAGTCATAATAAAAAAAAAAACTAAATTAACTTCCGCTTATGTACAAATATGTTGCCATATAATTTATTTCTTTTGTTACTGTTTATTTACAATTCTGGTTACCTTGCAATGTTTATGTTTAATTTGTTTACATTTTACTAATTTGTTATAATACAGTGCAACTTCGATATAACGAATCCTAAGAGAAGCACAAATTCAATACCTATAAATTGATTGGTTGCACCATATATCACTAAAACCTTTATAATGAACACTTTGCTTTATAGAGACTATACATATCTTAGAATTTTAATAACAGGACTTTACAAATTTTAATTTTATTCTTATCAAAAAGGATAGAAATAAAGATTACGCCATCTCCAAAAACAAAGTAAAAATTTTCTGCGTATTTCGGACAAATGACGTCACGCGAACTACATTTCTATTGCGTTCCCAGCTCTTGTAAAGGGCATAAATTTCTTATAAAAAAAATTCACTAATCTAAGGGACTTTTAGACTTGGTAACCCTTGCCATGGACACACTACGTCATCTAACGGGAAATCATGTTTAATTCTAACTTCGTTGTATAGAAACATATGAATAAATATTTCGCTATATAAAGCCTTTATAGTTCGGAATTTCTTTGTTATAGCTAAAGAGCAGTGTTTCCAAGTAAATTTTAAGAAATAACCCTAAATCAACAAAAAATAAAAAAAAAGAATAATTTTTTATTCCATTTCCTTTTTTACATGTGTATGTATGTACGTATATTTCAACATATACATACATACTTATACAAAAAATAGATTCAACTGTAGAAGTTGTCAAATTCTATTTGATTTCTTATTTTATTTTTTATAATACTAAACATTGAGAATGCTCGCTCGACAGTTGCGTTCGAAAATGGTAGTTCCAGTAACGCAGATGCTAGCCTACTAATAATTGGGAATATAATATCAACAATGGTGAAATAATGTAGGTTGCATCGCTACGGCAACAAATACAACATTACAACAAAAATGGAAGTTAGTCCCAGCTAATGTCAAAAACTCTCTTAAACAAAAATCAAAGCCTGCTGCTGAACGTGATAAAATATTTTAAGTCAACTGTCAAAAACTTAAATAAAATACACTAGTCACAACACAACGTGGACTTTTTGTAAATATAAACAAAACCTTGACAAAGGAAAGAACAAACAATGCAAGAGCAAAAAATCGTCATCTGGCGCAGTAATGCCACCTGTTTAATTCATCATGATATCAACCCTAAAATATCCCCAAATACAATTTTTACACACTAAAATTTCCCCCTAACTACTTTTTAGTCCCTAAAACTGACCCTAAACGCAAAAGATAAGGTTGAAAATCGCTAACTTGGCAACACTGCTATAGAGTATTTTTGTATGAACAACTTTGCAATTGAGAGATTCTTTTATTGGACACTGCAAACAATTCGTTTTTTTATTATTGTTATTGAGAAGTTCAACTGTAGTGGTAACAGTTCTTATTCTTACAGAAATAACAGAGTTTGAAACACGGGGATGGAAATTGGCTTTTCTAATTTTGTACCACCTTTCATCACCAAAGAAGTTTTAATATTTAATTATTACAATTTCCAAGGAAATTTAAAAAGAGAATTATATTTCTTTTTTATCTTAAAAACTTTTCAAATAGATATTGGGAATTATTTCTTTTTCATAAGCAACTTTATTATATTCAACATTTTTTTTATTTTTCGTGTTTATTCTATGAGTTTAATTTCAGTTATGTATTTTATAAAGCTTTTTGTAATAGCTCTATTCCTTAAATTTTCATAGGAATGACTTTATACACTACCGAAAAATAAAAAATGTTGAATTAAAAACTTTTCAATATTTTTTTTTAGCAAATTGTTTTCGATACAAATTACAAATTTTACCAAAGAAGTCTAAAATGTACGAAAAAAAATTAATACCATGGTTTTGATTTCTGTTCCCTATGCATGGGAATAAAATAATTTCTTGTCGTTTGCATTTATTTGTATAACTATCCAGTAATGTTAACACCTATTTTTTATATTAACGCTCTAAATAGTGAACCAAATTAAATGGCTCTAAATAGTGAACACAAATGTTGGCGATTTAAGTTTATTTTCTAATTTTGGGAGTCCCTCGATTGAATAAAAAATGAAAACAATACGTGCATACATACTTTCAGTTTTGTTAATGAAGGTAAGTTGTCTTTCGTTAAACATATTAATCGCTTGAACTTTTTTTGAAATACCTGTATATTAACAAAGATGCCTAAGAATAACCGAAAGTTTTTAACCATCAATAAAAAATACGAAACTGCAACTTTTGGCAAAAGGAACAAGTGTTACAGCAGTTATGTGAAAAATGCCAAAATTGTCAATCCTTTCTAGCAGTGTGACTATTTTTGCAGCTAAATTAAGCATTGAACATTTTAATTTAGCTGCAAAATTTTCATTTAGCACTTGGTATTTTATTAAGCATTTTTATAAAATGTTTTTAGCTTTTTAAGAATGATTTTAAAAATTTGGACTAATAGTTTTATTGATTTTACTTTACAAATTATAATAAAATTTTGACTAAAAGTAGTTGTACTCAAAATGAAATTTCGTATGAATATGGTTAATTCTTATCTTAATAAACATTTAATCTATCTTTTAAAAAAATAGATTACTCAGGGAATATTAGAAATGCCCTCAACATGTTGATTGTAAAAATTATTTTCAATTTAATTTTACGATATAAAAGCACAAAGAAATGTTTCTTTGTATTAAGACAAAAATTCGATAGTGTAAATGTTAAAAAAAAAATTGTTTGCTCTAAACTGCTGAAAAATAATGTATTTTAAAATTTTAACTTTTCTTAGATCATGGTAAAAAAAGTACAAGGTTTAGTCATTAGAAATTTTTACATTGGTAAATAATGACAACTCTCCCTAATGAACATACCTGGGGCCTAATTCTGGCAGTCGTGATCGAGTACTTTCTCGATTCGAAAGCAATTTTATTTCTAATTCTTTCAGTCGATACTGAACGAATCGAAATTATTTTTGCAGTATTGTGAAACTCAAATTAATGCTTTACAACACTGAAAAAATAATTCCGATTCGTTCAGTATTGACTGAAAAATATTGATATTAAAATTCTTTCGAATCGAGAAAGTACTCGATCACGACTGCCAGAATCAGTCCCCTGGTACTTATTATATAATGTCCTGTCCTAAACTATAAGAAATAAAATAATCTTAAAAATTACGTATAGCATAGAAATATTCGTCGAAATTTTGAATGTAAGAGAGGTTTGCGGGTCCGTAAATTTAATCTCAACTACCTGTGCTACATACTTATATCTATCTATCTATTGTTTTACCAAAATCTATCCACTTGTTGAAATATAACCATTTATTTCAATTTCGTTCAAAATAAGTCACTAAAATGTATTTAGTTTCGAATAAAATTTCATACTGGTAATACAATTTTAACAAAAATCTTTAAAAGATCTTATCATTATATTTTAGCATTTTTTTAAATCATTTTTAGCAATTTTGGCCATGTCTAATGCCAGATTTTTAAGCTCTGGTCACACTGCTCTCTAGACTTTTTTCAAGCAATGTATGGTGCAATAATTTTTTACAATCTAAAATGTGAACAAATTCGATATTGTGAACTACCTTGTTTTTATTAGTTAACATTATCGCGAGTACACTGTATAAGAAAAATTTATGAATTTACGTTTTTTTTTTCTTAATTCTTCAAGATTAAATATTTTTGTAAATTTTTTTTTTTAATGTAGTAGTAATTAGTGTTAACAATAAGTACTATCGGTCATGTTCTGACAATCGCACGATTTGAAATCTCAAAACGCCAGACTCATTTTATTGTGTTCTTTAAAAAGATTAACAGAACCACCTATTTTGCAAAGCGATTAACAGAACACATATTTTGCAATTTTAAGTCAAAATCGTAATATGTAAGCGTTTTGTGATTGTCAGAACATGCCTGTATATTTTCGAAAAAAAAGCATTTATTTCAAGTTAAAAAGTGAATATAATAAATAAATTTATTAATTAAAATTTGGCAGTTCCAAAGATGGCGCATAAGTAACGTTATGGCGTTATTAGTGAATCACCCCTATCGTGAGTAAAAAATTAACCGTTTTTTCCTTCGAAATTTTTCCCTATAAATATTTTAAGAAAAAGGGAAAAAATTTTAAAGTAAATTTTATTATGTATAGACCGGGGACAAGGAACCAAAGTTGTTCAAATGAATTTTTAAACTAAGGATTCGATTATTTAGAAACAAAATTCCTACTAAAATTTCTTTAATGTTCGTAATGCCTTATCAATTTACCGATTCGTTTAGGATTTCCTGCAACAAGGGGCAGTCTGTGATCTTTCGCGTGCTGAAAGGCTTCTAGCAGTTAAAAATTATGAGAAACTTGTTGGGTTTAAGCAAGTATTGAGGAAAATGTCGAAAGATTTACTAAATGACGTTCTCAGGTGATTTTTCTTAAAGAATTTAACATAAATTACACGTTTTTCCGTATGAGATTTGGACGGTTCAACCAACCAGCTAATCCAACAATGCACTAATACGCGCAATTTTTGGCGATTGGGTATCGAGTTTTTAACTACCTAGCAGATTCGTCCGATTAAACGGGTTCAGTTGCGCCAAAAAGTATGCAATAGCTTAAGGCTAATATTCGAAAGGTGAGGGAGCTGCGGATTGATATTTTAAGAAAAGCTATAGAGAATACTTTGGGAAAGCACGAGAGGTCGATGCAAACAGTGGATACCTCTTAAAATATTTCCTTCAAAACTTACCCCCATATTCATAAAAAATATTTTTGATTTCATAGAAAATTCCTTTCATAACCTGATATAAACATTAATATGTGGGTTAATGTATATCGTTACCTTAAACGCAAAAGGCACTACTAACATTTTGAAAATTTTTCAGGAGAAGCAAAAAACTATTTAAAATGGCAAATTGATAAATTGCCTTAAACTGTTTATAATTAATTTTTCTTCTATTTTTCTTGTAAAACCTACCAGTGGTTTTGACAAATAACAATGTTGCATATAGTGCAAGCTGTAAGTTTTGTCTATTAGCTTTTATGGTATAATATTTTGTAGATGGGGCTTTTTGTTTTCTGTTAATAAAATCGCTAATTTTGTTCGATAGATTCCAAAATTTGTTGTGGACATTTGTGTTGTTGCAATACATCAGATTCAATGAAAAAGTCGATTTTTAATTTTTGGTTAGTTAGGGCCTTTTGCGTTTTAGGTAACGATATATATTTCTAAGTTAATATCTAAATTTAAAAATATCTAATTTTAATAGAAATCAGAAAAAAGTTATTCATTAAAAAAATCAAACCGTTCCAAATGCATCACCCTATATACAAAAGATAAAAGAATACAGTCTATGAATAAAATGCATTTCGTGCATAAAATGATCTGAGGCATTCCATAGTATCACAAAGTAAGAAAAAGTTTTAAATGTAAAAACACAATATAAAATTGTGTCATAATTCCCATCCCTGATTTGTCATTATTGTTTAAAGCTAATAGATAAAAACACACATACATAAATTGAAGAAGAACAAAATTTAATGTTATTTTAATATACATACTTCCTCTTCCTCTCTAGGCTATTTTATTTCTAGTGATTCCGCTATGCTTACAAATGAGAGTAAATGCTTTGTTAACATTTGTTCGTCTTTTTACTAGATATTGTTTTATTACATATATTAAGAATCATTATCACATTATTATCATTAAAAGTTATTTATTTCTCTTTATATATTAAAAAATTATTCATGTCAAATTATAAAATTATTCATGCAAACACACTGTGCTTGTTATTATTTATGTATGGACATATCGCACTGGTTCTCTTAAGGGGGTTAACTCAAAATTTATAAATTTTCAGTAGAGACAAAAAACTTTTTTCTTTTCATATGTTATTGTATCATAATGGAGGATATTGGATTTATTTTTTTTTTTTTTTTTTTTTTTTTTTTTTTTTTAATAAAATTCTAGAAAGATTTTTACAGTGGGTAGATACGACCGCTGTACATCGATTTCTTGCATAAAGAAAAATTTAAAAATTTTTAGTTAACTCTCTTTAGAGGAACCAGAGCGATATGTGTATAGAAAGCAGCACTCACTGTACAACAAATTTAATTTTTTTTTTTTTTAAATAAAAATGTTCTGCTAACTGATTCTTGTAGAGAGGACTTAAAAACGATATACGTGTATCGGCGTTTTAAAACTTTACATCTGAAACTCATTTTACGACCTATTTAAAGTTGCACCCTTGTGTAGTAAAAAAAAAACGCAGCACATCGGGTGATACTTATGTTTTTGGTATATAGTGTCTTCAGGAGATTTATTCAGAACATTGCAAGCAACAGTTTGTTGGTATACATTAACCCT
This sequence comes from Pollenia amentaria, assembly GCA_943735925.1. Classification (NCBI taxonomy): domain Eukaryota; kingdom Metazoa; phylum Arthropoda; class Insecta; order Diptera; family Polleniidae; genus Pollenia; species Pollenia amentaria. The sequence continues at coordinate 198,834,603 of OX031009.1, read as the reverse complement.
CACACTCTTCTGGAAATGGGTCTTTTTTGCAATTGTTTTGAAAAAAGCAAAATGCACCTTTAAATCAGGGATATATGTAGTTGAAATATTCGGCGAAAATATTTATCATAAAATTCTACTACAGAATTCCGAACAAACTCAAGTCGAAAATTTAACTTTAATACCAGAAATAAGCAAAAACTTAAAAGGTGGTTAAAGGGTTAATTACATACTTATGACAACTATTTTATTAATATAATTATGTAACAACAAAACCAAAGCTCAGAAAGGCAAATCAAAAACAAAAGAACAAAATCATCTGCTCTTTAGCCTACTATTTTTCTGTACACAAGTTTTGACGCTTTAAAAACGCAGTCTACTTTACAGGTAAAATTTTACTGATTTAAAAAATAAAAATTTTGGAAAAAAAAGTCATAGAACATTTGTAAGGATTAAAAAAATGTCTAATTGTTCCGAAAACTACGACCTGTTTTGTTACGTCTGCGGTACACACATTTTTTCTAAACATAAAGTAAATTTCTTCAACTACAAATTGGAATTTATCTTCTATAAAATGTACTCGTATTTTTAATTGGAAGTTTTTCCCGATGAACGGTCGATGTATAAGCAATGCTGTCAAAATTGTAACAATGGCTTAATGCTTTGGTTTAAGGGGAATTTAATTCTTGTTCTTATGTACATCTTAACACGGTAGATGTACTTTTGAATTTCTCCTTTAGAGCAACGAAATTCAATGCAATTTGGTGTTCCCTTTTCCCACCTTATTTGTGGTATTAAAGTTGAATTTTCGACTTAAGTGTGTTCGTAGACCTATAGTAGAATTTCATGACGAATATTTTTTCAGAATATTTCAAAAGAACTGCAAAAAAAGACCAATTTTCAGAAGAGTTAAAGGGCTAATGTATAAAAAAAATTTTGCTTATAATATTCTGAATAAATCTTCTGAAGACACTGTATGCCTACACGAGGGTGCAACTTTAAATAGGCCTTAAAATGAGTTTAAGAAGATGTAAACTTTTTAAACGTCGACATATTTAAATCCGTTTTTAGTCCCCTCTACAAGAATCAGTTGACAGAACATTATTATTTTTTTTGTGTGTTGGACAGTGTAATTATATATATTTTTTCTGGCTGGTTATTGACTTTGTATTTAGTTAATTTTTACTTAAATTGAAGTTGAATTTAAATACAGTTTCAAATGCAACTTGATTAATCTAACTTAACTGAGATACAAGTATGGCAGCACTACTATATCGGCCATGTTCTGGATATCGAAATCACGTGAAATTGAAATCGAAGAATTTAAATTGAATTATAAATAATTAACGTAGCTTTTCCTGATTTCAAAATAATTTTAGCTAGAGGAAAGTGGTCCTCAAAGTATGCGGTATATAAAAGGTTATATTTTTATGAACTTTGAACACGGGAGTTTTCAATTCCACGTGATTTCGATTTTCAGAACATGAACGTATGTGTCAAAACACCTGTTTAACCAAAATAAAGAAACTTGTAAAGTGTATTTATTTACAAGGTTTGTGGCCACAAAGAAATCGCTGATCTATGTTGTTTTTTTTCATAGCGTGTTCTTTTTGTATTGTTGTAATATACGCATTGTGGGCTCTTTAAGTTACACCAAAAAAAAAGTAGTGGAAAACTTAATTTCCTATTTTTAAAGACCGTTAACTGTTATACCTAAACAAGTGCGGAAAGCAGAACGTCTTCTTCTGCTTAGCTTTAACGCTGAAATTACATTCCTAAACAAGATCGACAACAAATCGTCACAACAATAAAAACACATGGTTATAAAAAAATTATTATTTTAAAAATTTAAAATTATAATTAGTATTGTGGTTATTTTTTTGAACTGTTAATGGTTTTTAATCCAAATTTAGATACTTTTAATTAGGCTTAAGTCATTGAATTTAATTTTCATTAAATTATTTTTATGAAGACAGGAATTTTACAACATGAAATCAATTAAAAAATTTTTATTTTTTTATTGATAATTTTTCATTCTTGACTGCGCTGAGATTTGAACCCAGGCGTTCACGGACAGGTTGCCCAGACTAGTTTCGATTGTAACCACACAATCTCGTCAGTGGGGTTTGCCGTTTTACTCACTCGGCTATTGAGGCCGGGCGACGTCAATAGTCAAACATCAATCTTTAAACCAAATGGTATTTCACTTTGGTAGATCGAAACTTGCTTTTTGAATGAATGAATGAATGTCTTCATAAAAAATAATTTAATGAAAATTAAATTCAATGAACTTAAGCCTAATTAAAAATATCTAAATTTGGATTAAAAACCATTAACAGTTCAAAAAAATAACCACAATACTAATTATTGTTAAGAACTAAGGCACGAGCTATGTTTACATTTGTCCTTTAAGTTGTGCTGAAAAAGGTCAACAAGAAAAAAGATAGACAAAAACATCAAAAAAAAAAAACAAAAATGTACTTTGGACTTCAAGAAGAATTCTTGACAAAAAGTACGAAAAAACAGAAGTTAGGAAGAACATGTAAATCAATTAAAATAGATAATCATTCATTCAAAAAGCAAATTTCGATCTACCAAAGTGAAATACCATTTGGTTTAAGGATTGATGTTTGACTATTGACGTCGCCCGGCCTCAATAGCCGAGTGAGTAAAACGGCAAACCCCACTGACGAGATTGTGTGGTTACAATCGAAACTAGTCTGGGCAACCTGTCCGTGAACGCCTGGGTTCAAATCTCAGCGCAGTCAATAAAAAATTATCAATAAAAATAAAAAAAAAAAAAAAAATTTTAATTGATTTCATGTTGTAAAATTCCTGTCTTCATAAAAATAATTTAATGAAAATTAAATTCAATGAACTTAAGCCTAATTAAAAATATCTAAATTTAAAATTATTTTAAAAATAACGAACATAACAATTGGTGCTTGTGATTATGTGATTTGTAAATTTTAATTTTATAAAAAAAAAATAACAAATTATTGTTTTCTTGCTTATTCCCTTTTTCTTTTTTAATTGCTTTTGGCAACTTTTTTTTTGTTTTTTTTTTTTTTTTTTGAGAGCGAGGGATTCCTCATTCCCAACGGAGACGGTACCGCGACCAATTCAGATCTATTGTACCCACTCCCCTTTAGTTGGCCAAAGAAACCTAAGTCGGTCTTATGCCGGTGTTATACTAACTCGGGACGCGCCTATCGGTCTTTGGCAACTTACTTCACTATTAAACGCGCTGTCAAAACTGGTTTTGTCAATTGCAAACCAATTTTAATTTTTGACAGCGAGAAACCGCTTTCCCCTGTTGTTTACATATGTAAGTATGGCAGCACTACTATATAATTACTATTTAAATACGAAGTCAAAAGCTGGCCCTAAGTTTGTTAAAGTTACTTTCTTTCTTTTATTTATTACAACTACACTGAGCAAAACCAAACAACAAAAAAAAAACACGCTGTCGGGTTTAAATGTCATACTTTATTTTTACGACTTTATTGCTCTTGATTTTATTTTTGTTTTAAGATAATCTAAAATTTTTGTCACAGACCAAAAGGTTTGTCATGATTATAACACTTTTTATAGAGAGTTACATATAAGTTTATTTTAAATTACCAAAATAAAATAATAAAACAAATTAAATATGTAAGTTCAAGTTCATATAATGAAAAAAAAAAAAAACGGTTTCAAAGTCTTTTTAAATGTTGATCTATAAAAAGTACCGGCCAGGCAGTTTGTTGATAATAAATAATTTGTTAAAATAGAAAACAAACAGAATTATTTTAAATGACCTTTTCAGGTAAAATGTAAAGCAGAAATATTTCTTTTTTAATTTACAAGACTTAATTTTTTTATTATCAACAATGCAAATTTAGTGTTGTTAAAATACTCTCACAAAAACTTATGGCGGCTGCTGTCATATTTTTTTTTGTAATGGAATTCCTGCCACATAAAGCTTCTGTCAAATGTTTTTATTATATTCATTTATAAAAATTTAAACTTTGTAAGATTTTTTTAAGAATTTAAAAATATATAATATTTCTTTGTCTTGCCCCCCCTTCAAACTCTCACGAAAACAAACAAATGCGTTGTTGTTTACGTCTATTCCAAGTTTTAAGAAATTAAAAATAAAAAGAAACAGGGAAAAATCTTAAAATTTACATTCAGCTGCATCAATGTTATTTATACGTTTAATTATCTGTCACTTTTTTGTAAAAAAAAAAAACATTGTTTTTTTTAAATTAACATCTGCTGGATTGTTAAAAAAACACTCATAATATTTTTGTTTTGTCGTTTTTTTCTGCAGTTTTTTAATTTTTTAAATTTTTGTTATCTTTTCATTTGGGTGTAACTTTTGACAATAAAATAAACTTAATGCAGGAGTGTGAGCAAGATGGAAAAAAACTAAGAAAGATTAACAACACATGCATTTTTCTTTCAATTAATTTTAATTTTTATTTATTCAGGGCTTCATTAATGAGCACTTTAAAGTTTTTGTTTACTCTTTGCTGTTTTTGTTAAACTAAAAAAAAGAGAGATTGTTTTAATTAATTAAAAAGCTCTAAAGAAATCACTTAAAATAAATTAAAATTGAATCAAGTTTGCTTTTTGAAATGTAAATAATAGCTGCTTTAGCTATCACACAAGTCTTACGTATTTTAAATAAATGCAAACCTGTCATGATAAATTGTTATTGTTTTTTTTAAATTTTCAAACAATAATTAGATCAGGGATGCACTTTCATCAAAATACGCAAGACTTGTGTGATAGTGTAAAACGGCCTTAAGCAACATATTTTTTGGTTTCATCATATTTGGCAACGTTGCCAGTAGCTACCAAGAAAAATGTTAGACTTGTATAAAGAGTGGTCCAACCATAATGCACGATATTAACTCTGAGTCCCACTTTAACGTCACGTTTTTTGTCCAACTTAATTTGACATTTCCTTGTTTTAGTTTTTGACAAATTCAACCACGGAGAGGTACACAATTGAGAAGCGCGTTTAGATTGTTGAAGCCTTTTAAGCTGAAGCCTTTTAAGCAAATTGGCGTTCAAATCCAAATGCATTGAATTTACGCCTTTTTACCCACTGTCTACCATTTAGAAGAAAACTTGGAGCTTTTTAGGTTTTCCTCACACTCGTACTGAGCGCAAGCACGCACTTTTACGCTGATACACTTTTAATTAGCATTTAATTTAGGCTTTGCCCGTAACAAACTCAAACTATTCCTGCAAATAAATTTTAAGGGCCGATGTTGAATGTGAACCACACCTAAACGTCAAGTTTTTTTTTTGCATTTCATTTGACATTTTTCAATTTCAGACTAACTCAATTTGAACCATGGAAAGATACACAATCGAGCAACGCGTTAAAGTTATTCAGGCTTATGAAAATGGGCGTTCAAATCAAAATACATATCGGGCACTTCGTGATTTCTTCGGTCAATTTAATCGTCCAAATGTGCTTACAATCGGAAAAATCGTGCAAATATTTGAGCAAACCGGGTCTCGAGGGGATGTGAAAACACCAATTCATGCTCGTACAGCTAGTACTTCAGAAAATATTGCTGTTCACGATAGTGTGGCTGAAGAGCCGTCCACCTCAACACGTCGTCGAGCCCAACAATTGCACCTCTCACGCTGGTCGTTGATGAACATTAGGCATAAAGTCTTGCATTTATTTACACGCTTACAAGGTGCAATTGACTTAAGAGCTAAAGCCTCTTGACCATTCCAAACGTCGTCAATGGTCACAATGGTGACAAGAAATGGCAACAGTGAATGATAAATTTTCGAAGAAAATCATCTGTTTGGGATTAAATTACAGCAGAATCTTTTGAGAAGAAAATGAGTTATGGACCCAAATGTGGACCTACCTCCCAAAGAACTTAAGAAATAATAGCATTATTTGTAGTGGAATGCATCGATTGTCATTAAATTTCAACATTTTTCTTTTATATGTCATCAAATTTCGTGAAGGACGGTTCATAATTTACCTACGGCCCTATATTAAGACCACTCTCGGAAGTCATGTAAATATAGAATAATCTAATTTCAAAAGAATCGAAATGCCCCCTATAACATAAAATCTCGGAAAATACATTACTACGCCATTAACTGCAAACCTAAATATTATTGTTGTAAGATTAAGCCCACTACAGTTTGCTAAAACAAGAAATAAAATTTCGTGAAGATACATCTATAATTTATAATAGGCCCTATTTTAAGCCCATTCTCGAAAATCAGCTTAAAAAGCCTTAAACTGCAGAAAATTGTAATAGTGTATTAAAATTTAGTTGGATAAAACAACTAAAGACACGAGCCCCACATAAAGTTTTAAAAAAAGTTTTTTTTTTCCAATTTTCCGGGAAAAAAAAAGCGGGAAGTGAAAAAAACTGAAAATCCGGGAATTCTCGGGAAGACTCTTATTGCAAACTATGCGAACTAATGAACCGATTCTCTCCATTTCAATAGGATTTGTCCTTGTAATATTTATAACAATTTGTATTAAATTCAAAAAAGTTATCTGCAAAATTGCGAGCTGTACTTTGCGCACAAGATTAAAGGGACAGACAGTGAGTCAGCCAGCAAGAGGTGGGCAGACATCTTAAGATCGATTAAGAAAGTCATTCTAAGCCGATCGGTATACATACTAAAAACTATCGGCCTAAGTTAAATTAAAACGGGTTAATAAAGGGTTTATGAAAAGGATTTTGTATGAACATCCGTTTCAAAAATCCTTTATTAAACTGTTGTATTTTTTATAACTTAGGCCGTATGTCTATAACCAATATTTTCCAGTGTTACAAACATCAGCAACAAATTCGTAATACCCTCTCCACCTATGGGGTGGTGTGGATATAAAAACTTTCAAAACATTGAAAACATGCTCTTTTACAGGGTTTTACAATCTACCAGAATGCTTTTTGTTATGATTTATTATATTCTGTGTATACGTTTATATCTTTGCTTGAGGTAAACAATACAAAATACAAATCTGTTCTTCAAGAAAATATTATTTTACGCATTATTATCTCCATTTCAAAAATCAGACACAATGTCTATCGTATTTAAAGACCCCTGTCAAAATTATGACAGATTTCGTTAGACAATCATACGAGTACATGAAACAAGTTAGCAGCCTTGTCTCTCTATTAGTAATAGATTTCACTGCCTAAACAGAACATAATGTCATAATTAAATGTAAACGAAACAAAGAAAATTAAAGTTTAAATTTTACAATAAAAATTTTATATGTTTTTCATTTTATGTTTCATACATCAATTAACAAAATATTTTCACTTTAATGGGTTTTTTTTTTTTTTTTTTTTTTTTTTACCCAAACAATTTATGTTTATTAGTTAAAAGTATTCGATGATTTAAAAACCTTACCAAGCATAAATTTTTTAAAATTAACGTATTAATATCAAATAATTTTATATGCATAATAAACTAAATAACTTATATGGTAAATTACAATATATTTACTACATGAACATACGAATTTTGGAATTAATGTGGAATTTTTATTATACCAAGATGACATGATTATGAGCACTATAATAATCCTGATGTGTCATATGAATTTTACAAATTCATTTATGAAATTACAAACCTGAAAATAAAAAAGAAGAAAGAAATTATTTAAAGTATTTGTTGGTTGGAAGAAAAGCAATTTAAGTATTTTATGAAGGATTATTAACCCTCTAACACTTTTTACAAAATTTTAAAGAGAAGGTTATAAATTTGTGTTGCTTATAACCTAAACATTTCTGGCTGGTAGTTAAGACATTACCGGGTAATTAAGCTTTAATTGAAAATCTTTATCGATTTAAATTTCGCGTGATTTCGATTTTCAGAACATGGCCGTATATGTTTAGTTATTTGTTTCTTTTCATATTTTCTCATATCAATCTTTTAACCAAATTAACCGAAACAATTAGAAGAGTTAAAAATTAAAACAGGACTCTAATGGCATAATGGAAGATTTTATACGATTTTTCCAACATCAACGAGAAGTGAAAGAATTTGTTCAAGTCAAGTCTTTATCAAAACTAAAGAAAAGAATCGCTTAAATCCTAAACATTTTTCTCAAAGATTATTTTTTTTAAGGTCACCTTAAACTTTTGAAATAACTGATAAAATTATCTTACAGTTTATTTTTTAATTTCTACAGGGTGGCCCAAATAAGACCAGCTGATGTGAAACACAAATAACTTTTTTATTTTTTAACATAATTATTTTTTTATTTTGGCAGATTATAACTGAACTCTTGGAAATTTAAAATGACCCAGGAAAAACTTTTTGAATTTAGGTAATAGGTCGTAGTTATTTCATACGTTACCTGGTAAGTAGTTGTCATTACAATTATCATTATTCTGAAAACTTCAATAAGTACTTGCTAGTAATGACCTCAGTAGGTACTTTTCACTACTATTATTTTCAGTTATGAATATTTGCTTACTAATAATCAGCTAAATTACTACTTATTTAGTTGTCTTGTTTTCAGACCTGAATATTTACTTACTGGTAACTAGCTCCATAACTACTTATTAGGTCTATTAACTAGCGCCAATTAAATAAAAACTAGTTATTTTTTGGCTTCTAGTAAGTATATTGTAAGTACTTACAATTCAACTTACTGGTAGTTAAATAATAACTAGATATTTTGTGACTTTTGGTAAGTGCATTGTAAGTACTGAATTCTGTGGACACCTCAAACAAAAATAAGTAGTTATTCTGCCGAAAAATAAGTAGTGTTTATTTTTCTCCAACGTTACTTGCTAACTTACCAGGTAAGTAAAGTTTTTGCTGGGGAATACGTACAGTCAACAACAACAAATACGCTATTCGCTTTACACAATTAGCCACACAAAATGATTTTTTAAATAATCTATTGATGACTTATGAAGCGCATTTCCATTTAAGTGGTTATGTGAATAAACAAAACTGTAGGTTGTGGGGCACCGAAAATCCAAGGCAATACATCAGCATCAGTCACACCCAATCAGATGCACAGTTTGGTGCGGTGTTATGGCCACAAAAATCATCGGCCCATATTTCTTTGAGAATGAGGATGAAACGCCAGAAACGGTCTCCGGGGCTTCTTACAGAACAATGATCGACAACTTTTTGCGGCCAATGGTGGAGCAACATCCTAATTTGTGGTTTCAACAAGATGGAGCCACTGCGCATACTGCTAGGCAAACTATGGACATGCTGCGTGAAATTGTTGGTCTTATTTGGGCCAACCTGTACATAATATTTTTGTATTAATTAAAAAATACGTATAACAAATTTATGAATTATTTTTTTGTTTGCTTTTTTCAGTTTTTGAACTATTATGTTTGTTATGTTATTATTTTTATTTTACTAATAAACTCCAACTAGGAACAGCTTATCCTCCAACAATAAATTTCAGTATTTTTTTTATCAATTATTAAAAAAAGGGAATTAAGCACAACAAACAAAATCTTTAAATAAATAATTGTATTCCCAAAAACAACTTTGATAATTTGTTTTTTTAATTGATAAAAAAAAAACTACTGATAATTTTTCCTGTGAATATGGCCAAGGCCTGTGCATCAGCGCAATGTGCACAATGCCGAAAACACTGCTTTTTTTGAAAATGTTGCGGATAATTTCTACGGCTCAAAGGGCTTTACCCGTATGATAATCGACTTTTTTTGGTCTGCAATTGAAGATTAAGAACTGGACAATATGTAATTTCAACAACGAAGACACGAGTCACACAACACGACCGATTTGGGAAGATTCCAGAACGCGTAGTTTTTACGTTTTGGCGATGTCAATTGGACCAAGATCATGCGATTTGAAACTGTTAGACTTTTTTGTGGGGCTACGTCAAAGACCTTGTCTACGCGAATAATCGCCTAACGTTGGTGCATTTAAAAACCATTCGTCAAGTTATCGCAGAGAAACCGGCCGAAATGTGCGAAAAAGTTGTCGAAAACTACCTCAAAAAATCGACTGCTTCAACCAGAGGTTGTAGACTGGATGTTGTAGACGTGGAGTAATGTTTGCTCTCACTATGGTGGGCAGCGTTGCCACTTTTAAGTTTTTTTTTTACAGGAATTTAAATAATCCGTTAACCCTTTCAGGGTCAAAAATAATTTTTGGCGAGATAAAAATCTGAAAATTTGTATTTAAGGTAATGTGATGGCGCTGAAGCCGGGAAAAATATAGTTTTTGCCTCATGCAGCTCCCCTGGTTTTTAGGGAATGCCGTATTTATTCAAAATTGACCTTCAAATGTCCACAAAAGAACCTACAATTTATTTTTGCAATATTTTTTTTCAAGAAAACACTTATTTACGCATGTAACAATACTTAATTTTTTTTTTAAATTCTCCTGATGCCCGAAATTATTATTTTTTTCTTTCTTCCTAAATCTAAGCTTTTTACAAATTTCCTGACTTGGGTACGACAATGCACTCAATAATAAGAAAAGAAAGTCAATGTCTACTATAATAACAATTTAAAATATCAAAAGTGTCCCTCTTCCAGATAAAACAAAAAAATATAATTAACTGTTCATTTTTATACAGTAAAAGTGCGTAGAAAGAGAGTACAATGAAATGTTGAATATATTCGACAAAAACACTGAGAGGGTTAAAGACTAACAATTTATCGCCATTTTTTACTTTACAAAATTAGACAGCTTTATATATCGTCACCTAAAATGCAAAAGGGCGTAACAACGCTTTTTATATTTCTACAGGAGAGGCAAACAATTTTAATAAAACAAAAAAACAAGATGTAATGGGCGTTCGAAATTCTTTCATAAAGTCGCCATTTCTTATCGAAGGAATCAAAAATTTTTTGTGAACATGTAGTTTAATCAAACGAACTAAAGTCAAAAACTCTATTTCGAATTTTGTTGTTGTTAAGCCCTTTCGCATTTAAGGTGACGTTATGTATGTTTATCTAGAGACGGACATTCATATAACATTGAATTTCTACGTAATTACAACGTCCAAGTATTTTAATGAAAGAAAAATTTCATCAAAATCACAGCTTAATGTTTGCTTTATTTAACTTTACTTTAAAATCCGAAAAATGGATGACACTTTATTAACCAACGAGTATTTACTTAGTAAAATATGATATTTATTAGTTAATCAATTACCACTTTGTACTTATGTATACTTAAGTCAACAAAATTTTTTAATGATTTACGATAATGAACCACTCCCGTCTTTGGTTTTTAGGAATTCCTAGTAAAATTAAGCATAAATTCCACGAAAATTAATTGTTTTTCATATTTATGGAATGTTTAAAATAAACAACCAAAAAAAAAAATTTATTGTTTATAAAACAAACAACATTAGTTATGATGTCATATAGATAAATAAAAGAAATGTGCAATAAAAAATAAAATGTTCAAATTTAAATTAAAACATCTGTATAATAACCGGACGGAAATTGCATTTTCAGTGGTGTAAATGCATATTTTGTTTTTTTTTCATTGTTGTTTAAGTTTACACAAATTACAAGAAAAACTTAATTAACAATGCAAATTGTTTTGTGAGAATTTTAAAATAGAAAAAAGCGAGATCAATTAAATTTTTAAAATAAAAAACGTGATATTAAAAAAGTGTGGACAACATACATACAAACATCATATCATCAGCTCATTATTGTTTTGGCTCATATGCCAAAAAGTCGTAGTGGAGAAAAACGACAATCAAGGTAAACAAATTTGCAACCTTTGGTTAGAAATTTGTTGTTGTAGGCTTTTCGACGGGGTTGAAAGCAAAAAACCTAAATCGTAAAGAATTCAAATTTGGTAAGAGATAAATTCTACTCACGGTTCAACAAAGGTTATATTTAATAAAGGTTAAACGTTATAAGCCTTTTATTTTGTAAGTAAATATGTAGGAAGGTAGAACTAGTGCACCGGTAAGTAAAAACTTTGTACAAAACGTAACAACGACTCAAAACACAAACTCGCCCGCCATTAAGGCGAATTCCCTCTGTCAAACTCTCTTAGTGGCATTCACGATAGTAACCTACAGCAGGGGCTCGATGTCCAGATCAAGAAAGTCGTCCTTCTGATCTAAAAGCATTTTCTCAGAGGGCGCCTCAACACAAGGTTTACATGAAGTTTTCTGAAAATATACCCGATAGAATTTGTTTGTATTGTGGAAGCAGTGGTGAAGCTTCTGGCATATGTTTTGAAGAAAAATGTAGATTTTTGTGAACGTTCATTGTTTTTGTTCATTATTTTATTGAAAGTGAAAATTATTGTTTTGTGCCGCATACGCCACTTTTCTAAATTTACTTCTAAAAAGTAGATGTTTGTGCTGCATACGTATACTTACGGCTGCGTATTAAGTTGTTGACATTTTATTTTTCTATTGCTTTTACTACTTTTTTCTTACGGCAATAAAGCGAAGCAGGAGTGAAATTTATTTTTACTTTTTCGTATGAAGAATTTACAGCATCGCCAAACAGTGGCGTATAGAGCAAAATAATACTTAATAAGCTACAAAAAAGTTGATATGAATCAAAATTAATGCTTAATATCAGAGAAACCAAGAAATTTGTGAAACAGATTTTGGATTCAGAAAGGGGGTATTCAAAATATCAGGGGTGTTCTGGAAATCGAAAACGCAAAACGCAAGAATTTTGAAGTTCTTTTAATACACTCCTTACCCAATTTTTTATAATTTTCTTATAGAATTCTGTTTAATAGAGAAATATTTGTATTGTATTTTATTTGTATTTTTTTACTTCAAAAGTCTTATTAAAAAATTGACTTTTAAGTTCTTGCGTTTTGCGTTTTCGATTTCCAGAACACCCCTGTATATAACCCCTATACCTAAATTTTTTTTTAAATAGTGGGTAGGTGACACCAATAATGATCTAACGATATGGCATATTTATAGAAAGAAAAAAAAAACATTTTAAAAATTAATATAATTTTTATAAAATCTTAATGAATATGTTGAAAAGTTAATCAAATTTAAATAAAAAAAATTAAGAACCATATACCCTAACGGCCAATTTCACCAAAATTGTTAAATGGACGCTAAAGTAATAGTTAGTTTGTTTGTAGTTTGCTTAAATTTTCTCAGTTGCAAAAATTCGTATATGAACCAGTGAAGAAAAATGTGGAACATTTGGGCCATTTGTGGCATTTTGAATGTTCGATACAGTGTGACCAGATATTAGAAATTTTTTCAGCTAAATCTGGCATTAGCCATGGCCAAAAATTGCTAAAAATGATTTTAAGAAATGCTAAGATTTTTTCAAGATTTTTGTTAAAAATGTAACTTAATACCTTTTTGTGACTTTTTTTTATAGCGAATTTAAAATAAATGGTTATATTTATATTTAAATGAATGGGTAGATTTTGTAAAAGCATCTGATTCATATAAATATGTAGCACAGATAGTTTAGATTCAATTTTAAGTTTAGGGGGCTCGCAAACCTCTGATACTTGCAAAATTGAAGCTATTTTATTTCTATGCTATACAAAATTTGTTAGATCATTTTATATCTTATAGTTTAAGAAAAGTTCAAGACAAAAATTTTTTTCAAACACTATAGATTTTTTACCTAAAAAGAAAGTGAAATTTTTTGTACTGTTATATTGTTATATGAAATGTCAAATAATTTTTTCAATCAACATGATGAGGTCATTTCTAATATTTTCTGAATATTGAATTTTTTATAAGACAGGTCTTAAGATAAGAATTATCCATTTTTATACGAAATTTCATGTTGAGTATAACTATTTTTAGTCAAAATTTATTATAATTAAACTTAAGTAAAATTAATAAAACTGTTCGCCCAAATTTTTAAAATAATGCCTAAAAAAGCTAAAAACCTTTTAGAAAAATACTAAATAAAATGCCAAGTGCTAAATGAAAACTTTGCAGCTAAATTTTTTTAAATTATTAATGGTAAATTTAGCTGCAAAATGCCAAAATGGTCACACAGGTTCGATGGCCCTGTGGTAATTTCTAGTCTATTTTGGCACTCTCAGGTCGAAATTCAACAACTACTTTAAACAATTCAGTACATTTGTGAATTTAATTTTCTCACTGTTTCAATGATATGAAAAATGAATGATGCATGTTGTTACGGAAATCAAAATTTTTTGTTATATTCAAAAAATTTTACCAAAGGCATTGTGCACCTTCAAATCGTTAAATTGGCCAATAATAAATGCATCACTGATATGAGCAGTACGCCAAAAACAGTATATAACACCCAGTCTACCACTGATATAAAATGCTTAACATTAACACTAATATGATGATAGTGTTAAGTATAGATCATCATGTTAGAGGTTTTCTTAGTTAGAGTTGTACACTAGGTGCATAGCTGCCAGATAAAATGTATCGAAAATCGTCAAATTTACTTACTTAAATCGTCACAAAAATCGTCGATGTAACATAACACTAACTTTTGTTATTTTTTTGAAAATTTTTAGCTATTTTCTGTTTGTATTATTTGAAATAAAAAATAAAATCATACATATGTTGTTGAAGTTGTTGTCTAAGAAAATCGTTAAAAATAAAATCGTTGTTCTCACTCCTATTGACTAGAAATTAGGGAGATCGAACGGTTATTATTCGACCGGTTTTAACCGGTTATTTTAGCTTTGCCCAAGTCGGTTATTTTAAAATGCCCATTTTTCGAATATCGAATAAACCGGTTATTTTGGTATAATAAACCGGTTATTTTAATAATGTGTAATTAATATACATTTTCCTTACTCCTGTTGTAGATATACCCGTAATTTAAGTATTTTCTAATTGAATATTGGTCAAACTTAAACTTTTAATGAAGTGTCAAAACAAAATGTAACAAAGGTCAAAAAACATTATTAACACTGTTAATACAAATCGCTTATAAAAGCGATTATAAAAATCATTGGTAAAATATTAGCCCATTGTGTTGCCGAGACGAAATGCCCTGTAAGGCACTTAAAACTCTTACGTAGTTCTAGCATCTCTTCATGCTGAAAACTACAACATTCCGGCGGAATCAACGATATTGGAAAAATTTCTAACAGTTCTTCTATTCGTTTCTATAATGTTGAAGCAAAATAATTTGAAATAAATAATCCTTGCTAAGAGATTATGCTTGCAACTTTTCCAAAATATGGTTGATTTATATAGTAGACATGCTTAACCACCAACAAATTAAAACTCATTCAAAATAAATTTGGGAGAATATTTCAAATAATAACTTTATTAAATTCCTATAATTTATTTGCTTTTGTAAAACTTTTGTCTAGATCAAATATCATTCAACCATTTCTAAATTACATTATACAAATATCTTCTTACAAATAAAGTTTACTAAATCAATAAAAAATTGTTGAAAACTTAGCTAAAGTTTGACCAATTAACTGATCCCACTTTTCTTGGATTTTATCGTCAAATATTTGTTAGGTCTGATCTAAGTGATATCTATGTATTTTGTTGGTTCCTCACCTTTGCAAATTGTTTTGTTTTTATTAAAATTAATGTTTTATTACAAAAACTTATTTGATTTTTTTGTTTTTATGTATTCGAACTAAAACCAGTTAACCGGTTATTTAAAAAATTATTAACCGAAAACCGGGTTTTTTAAAATAGCAACTATTCGTAATATTCGTAAACCGGTTATTGAAAAAAGCTGAATAATCGATCTCCCTACTAGAAATGCAGGTTTTAACTCCTTTTACAGACCAACTTAATAAGAGCGGCAAGTGTTTTTTTATATATGAAAAATTAAGGTTTTAATAATTAAAACTAGGAAAATATTTGAAAATCATTTTGATAGTACATATAAGTCAATTATCGAAGCTTGTCAACAGAACACTTTGCTTGTCTTGTATTGGGTATGATTTTCTTAGTTAAAATATTAATAAGCGATTCATAATGATTCAGATTTGCCACAAAATTTAAGAACGTATAATTAGAGATGTAACTTAAATAAAATATTTAATCATTCATTAAAAAAGTACGAAAATTGGGTGCCACATGAACTGAGAGATATCGAAGACCGATTTTACTCATCAGAAATTCTGTTTCAGTGCTAAAAAAAAAATGGTTAAATAATGGATCTATTACCAGAATCCCAAGTGTAAACTATTATATTTAAATTTGTATTATGAAGTGCTTACACGTGACAGTAAGTGGCAACCAAATAAACTTGTAAATTAGTACAAAATTCGTCATTTGAAAAATCGTCAAATTTGGGGTATAAATCGTTAAATCGGCAATGGGCCATTTATGGACCCAAAATCGTTAAAATGACGATAAATCGTCAAATGTGGCAGCCATGACTGGGTCTTGTAGACGTGGAGTAATTTTTGCTCTCACTATGGTGGGCAGCGTTGCCACTTTTTAAGTTTTTTTTTGTTTTTTTTTTTTACAGGAATTAAAATAATCCAGTTAAAAGATTAAAAATTTCTCGCCATTTTTTACTTTACAATTAGACAGCTTTATATATCGTCACCTAAAATGCAAAAGGGCGTAACAACACTTTTATATTTTTACAGGAGAGGCAAAAAATTTTAATAAAAACAAAAAAAAACAAGGTGTAATGGGCGTTGGAATTTCTTTAATAAAGTCGCCATTTCTTATCGCAGGAATCGAAAATTTTTTTTGAACATGTAGTTTAATCAAACGAACTAAAATCAATCAAAAACTCTATTTCGAATTTTGTTGTTGTTAAGCCCTTTCACATTTTACGCACCAGCCCGACCAGATGATTTCCTACACCACAGTATTAACCGAAAAATGTTGGGATAAATCAGAATGAAATTATATAATGAGATATATATATTATATATTTTATGAGATATATATATATATATATTATATATGTATGTATATATATTATACAAGAGCTATTTGTGCTACCGAATATTATCTAGATACATATTAATTAGGGACATAATGATACGCCATTTTACCGATACTCAAAGAGGAATATCGCCGATACCGATACCAATACAAATATAAAATTTAAATTCAATGTAAAATTAACAAAACTCAAGTAGAGTAATTTATTTGCTAAGCAAAAGAACAATGTGAGAGATTATGAATATTTAAAATTGATTTTAGGATTCATGGTAAAATTAATTAATTTTTTAAACAAAAAACGGTGTAAGAGATTATAAATATTCAGAGTTAAAATTAATAAGATTTTTGTTTAAAAAATAAAAGTATTCTCAACTTTTGCGGAGATAATTTCGCAACTCCGTTTGAAGTAGACCTGCATTAAAAAATCGTCTCTCAGATGTGACTGAACTCATTTGACAACTTAAGTTTTTCTGCGTTATGGTCTTAAATTTTGAGTGTACTATTTAATTGCGGCAGTAAACAAGCAGATCTGCGTCTCTAGAAATATTAGAAATTCTAAGGTATATCTAGACTTTTTCTTTAGCTAAGCCACAGCGCAGGATCGACAAAGAATCACCCTTCTCCAAATGTTCTTCTAAGATTTGCACAAACGTTCCAAAGGCCAGTTATTGTAGACTTATCAGAACTTTTACTAGATGTGGGGGTGACCGTGTCTTCAACACTTTCGGAATGTAGAGTCATGTTGAGTAGCTCAATACGTATCGAAAACTGAAGTATGATTACTTTCTACTTTAGCAAGCGTCGCGAAAAATGGTCAAAAAATAAATACACTCATAAAACGCGTGGTGTGGACCGACTTCCAGCTTAAGAATTAAAGAAAACAATTTATTGTACTGTTTGATTTTTTGCTATTAGTTGTTATGCAAAAAATAAGCATTGAAAATTGAATTGTTTGTTCAAAAAAACTATAAAAAAGTATCGGCCTATCGACAGTAAAATATTGCCGATACCGATATATTGGCAAACGTGAAGTATCGCCCATATATCGGTATCGGTATTCGTTACTTCCCTAATATTAACATCTACATACATATGTTATTAAAAGCTACATTTATTAGGGAGTGAGTTTTGTATAGAACTATGGTCAAATATGGACCGATTTCAATACAAAATTTAGGTTGCAATAAAATATTTTTTTGCAGAATTTTAAGGGAGCGACAACAAATCACTAGCTATAGACTTGTAGGCTTCAGGTTTTACGTTTCTAACCATTTATTCATTGTCAAATCACTATATTGGCACACCAACTATTCCACATATTAAACACTGGTTTGTGAGACGCTAATTTGTATAAAAACTATTACGTTATCGCTCGGGTACAATAGACCTGGCTTGGTCGAGGTACCGTCTACGTTGGGAGAAATCTCCCCGCTCTCTCTTATAGTACGTTATCGCTCGCTTGTCAATCGACTTGTCGTGCTGAAAATTTCAAGTGCGGGCAAAGCAGTTGTTTGTCGCTGAAAATTTAAGCGAACGATAGCGGTCGACATCGTTGGCCAGGCTGTTATTTTACTTCAGAGAACATATTTTGTAAGTAAAGGTTAATAGATTTATTAAAAAATTCGAACCCAGACTGCCACCAACAACGTCTAAATTTGTTTAGTCTTGAATCGTATCCACTACTCTGCGTTCGAATTATTTATTTCATAGCTAACAATTGATTTTCTCGTAGAAGCACAAATCTTGATATGTGTAAACAAAATTTTCTGTCCCAATAAGATTTATGCTTAGACCTTTTTTTTTTTTGGTTGATTGTTATTTAAATTTGACTCTCTAAACAATTCAACTTTACGAATTACCGTGTGAATTTTGACAAAGTACTTTATGAACTAGTGCAAGTCCTGCCATTAGCGTTTTGGTATGATAAATAATTCATCTAGAAAATTTTTGCATAAGTAGTTATTGGTCAAATGTAAGTAAAATTTTGCTGTAATTTAAAATTAACTTAAAATAACACACAGATTTCTATTACTGAAAATATATTTTAAAATATGACGTAGACTTTTTATATTTATAAAAAAGTCCCTAAATAACCGCTAAAATAACCACACTGCAGCAAAATGACTTCAATAATAATTGAATAAAAAACACATGCAAATAATGACGGGGGTAAATTGTGTTTCTAATGCCGCAACAGAAAATTAAAAAAAAAAAAACAATTTATTGTACATACAAGTTAAGAAAACGTGACATTTAAAAAGCATGCAAATGAATAAATCAACATAAATATTTTTTAATTTTCTAATAAAATGAAAAACTGCATTCTATTAAAAAAAAATTAATCAGAAAATATCGCAAGAAAGCAAAAGAAAGCAAGAAAATAAATTAAATGAATTTTTCGAATTCACACCCAACTTAATTTAAAAAAAAAATAAAAGAAATCAGCAAGAAAATATTAAAATAAATGCTTTTGAAATAAAAATAGTTACTTTATTTGTAAACTTTTTTTTATACTTTTTCCATTAAAAAAATTTTTTTTTAATTAAAAATATTATAAAAATAACATTAAAAAATTTTATTGCCGCAAAAAAGTTAAATTAAGATTTTTTTCCAAGTTTAAGGAAAAAATCTACAGATTTAATTTTGTTGTTCTTTTTATTTAAATTTACAAAGAATTCATTTGTTTATTTAAATTTAAGAGAAACGGGGAAAAACAAATTTTAACTTGTTAAACACACACACAAAAAACAAATTTACAATTTAACCAGAAGGTGTGAATAATTTGTTTGTTTTTAATGAGCTTTTTGTTAAAGTTTTTTAAGCATAAAATTGTACAAATTATTTTGTAAAAAAAAAAAACATGTTCATTTATTACAAAATAAAATGACCATCAAATTTTTAAAGTAACTTTTTAGATGTTAAGAAAAAATGGTTTAGTTGAGGCCCAATTTTTTTTTAACTATTTTGCCTAAAGGGGCTTAACTCAACAGTTTAGTTAAAAGATAAATTTGATTCATTGAACGCATTGGAAAAAAAATGGTTAATGTAATAGATTTAAAAAACAAAAAAATATTTAATGTTGAAACAATATGGCTACACTTTTAAGGTGGAAGCCTTTTACGAAAATGTGCGTTCAAAGCAAAATGCATTTCGTGCACTTCTTTATTTTTTTGGTCAGCATAAGCATCATCTACCAAATATGTCGACAATCGGGAGAAATGTTCGCAAATTTCAGCAAATCCGGTTTTTAGGACATGTGAAAACAGCTGTTCATGTGTTTGGTGCGGTTTATGGGCTGGCGGAGTCATCGGGCCGCCTTTCTTCGAATATGAGGTCGGCCAAGCAGTTACGGTGAAGGGTGTTCACTATCTCGAGGTAATAACAGACTTATTGCGGCCAGAAATTGAGGATATGGGCCTGGACGATATTTTATTCCAACAGGATGGGGCCACTTGCCACACAATCAACGAAACAATGGCTGTTTTGCATGAGAAATTCAATGACCGTGTTATCTCACGTCGTGGCGATGTTATTTGGCCGCCACTACCACGTGATTTGACGCCGTTGGACTTCTTTCTATGGGAATATTGAAAAGAAAAAGTGTACGTCAATAACCCAAGAACAATTCAAGAGGTAAAGGATGAGATAATTCGGCAAATTAACGACATTGAACCTCTATTATTTCGCAGAATCATTGAAAATATGGACCATCGGATAGAGGTATGCCACCGAAGCCGTGGCGAGCATTTGGCCGATATTAAATTTCACAAATAATTGTCATAGGTCCTTCATTCATAATAAAAAATATTAAGATAATTCTCTGAAAAATTTTTGTTTTAATCCAATTTTCGATATTTTAATCAGGCTTAAGTTCATGGAATTCAATTTTCATTAAATTATTTTTATGAAGAAGGGAATTTTACAACATGAAATTAATTAAAATTTATTGATATATTTTCATTCTTGACTGAGCTGGTTTAATGAGCCCATATATCCTGATCAAAATTCCTTCCACTATTAATTATGGAAGTAGCGAGACGTCTTTTTGCGATACCGACACTCAACGAATTGAATTTTAATTCGTGGTAATATTAACAAATAATATTTAAAATTGATATTATTAAGATTGTTGTTTAAAAAACAAAGTATTTGCAGCTTTTGCGGAGATAAACGATTTTGCAAATCCGTTTGAACCAGACCTGCAGTGGAAAGTCTCTACTTTGAAAACTTTTATAATTCTGCGCCATTTGCTTTAAGTTTGAGTATATGTCATTGCGCCAGTAAACAAACTTATCTGCATGTCTGAAAATATTAGGTATATCTCCACTTCTTCTTTAGAAGAACATCAGCTTAGCATGGACAGAGGCGCATCCTCCCAGGCTGCTCTTATAATTTTTTCACAAACGATCCAACGGTGAGTTTTCGTAGACTCATCAGATTTTTTACTACACAGAAATAATTGAAAATTGTTTCTTATCAGCAAATTCATAGAATCAAGCAAACAATTTTTTGATTTTGCACCCATTACTAAAAATTTAAAATTGTAAAGATTTTTTCTTTTTTTTCAATAAATGATATATTTAATTTTAATTTAAAAAAATTATCAAAAAAACTTTGCCATTTTAAACAATGTATTTAATTTAATTAAATATAGCTCAGGTTTTGACAATTCCCAACAACAATTCTACAAGTTTAAATTATTTTATTTTAAGCGAAAAAAGCAATTAAGATTTTTTTGTTATTTAATTAATATTTTAATTAAAAATTAATTTTAAAGCAACTAATTTTTTAATTTTTTCCAACTAAAAAATAATTATCAAAAGTTATTTTTGGGCATACAAAATTTTTTTATTATTAATAAGATTTCTTAATTACGTGCTAAATTCCCAATTTTTATTTTTGATAAAAACATTAAAAATTATTGCTGCGGGAAAGATAGTTTCTATGCGCATTTCACTGGTTGCTTAGGCCAGCTCGAAAAGAAACATTTTTCCAAAGACTTTAGAAAAGCTAAAAATATTATACAAATAAAACTGTAAATCGAATAAGACTTTTAAACACTCAGGTTTTACTTGTAACAACATCAAAGCTTAAAAAAAACAACAACAATAAACAGTGAGATTATCTTTTCTTACATTTCCCTACAATCGGCTGGTTTTTTCACCTCGAATTGCAGTTGTAAGTGGGTAAAAAAAAAAACAAAACTTAAACACAAATAGCTTAATAAAGCAACTTGCCAGTTCAGTTTTTTTTGCACGGGCACATGCAAATTTATTATCAAAAGTTATTTTTGGGTATACAAAATTTATTATCAATAAGATTTCTCTATGGTGTGCTAAAATAATTGATTCAATTATCAAATTTATTAAGTTGAAATACTTTTCTAGCCATTTTTTTATTGATGAAAAAACCACTGAAAATTTTTATAGTGTAGGCGTAGGGGTGAACGTGTCTTCAACCAAAATAAAACCTTATTATTAAATTTTTTTGCCATTTTAGTTCAATATTTAAATTTTATAATGTTCATAATTTATCTTTTTCTATAGCTAACGATTGAATAATATACTTTTTAAAAGCAATTCAAATCTCTCAGGACCGTGCATAGACGAAACTAAATGTGTCCAGAAAAATGGCATGTCCTCTCGAAAGAACTTTCTTAATGGATCACTGACGGGACCAGGCAGCAGTACCCGTTTTAAAGGGATGTCCGCTTAAGGAAGATTCCGTTGAGGGAGATAACACTGTTAATCTAAATATGTTATTTTATTCTTATTTTTTCTTAAAATTAGATATTTAATCCAAATTAAGATATTTTTAATTAGACTTAAGTTCATTGAATTTAAGTTTCATTAAATTATTTTTATGAAGACAGGAATTTTACAACATGAAATCAATTAAAATTTTTTTTTTTTTTTATTGATAATTTTTCATTCTTGACTGCGCTGAGATTTGAACCCAGGCTTTCACGGACAGGTTGCCCAGACTTGTTTCGATTGTAACCACACAATCTCTTCAGTGAGTAAAACGGCAAACCCCACTAAAGAGATTGTGTGGTTACAATCGAATCTAGTCTGAGCAGCCTGTCCGTGAAAGCCTGGGTTCAAATCTCAGCGCAGTTATTAATTATTGAAAACATTTTTTCGTTTATTTTTTTAAGTTGTTCTCAAATTATGCCATCTAGAACCTTTTTTTGTTTTGTTTGTTTTTTTACTTTTCTTAAAGAACTCAACAATTTGTTAGTGAGTAATTAAATTTTTTTTAAAATTATTTAAAAAAAAAAAAAACTTGGAAATTTTGGTTCTCATGTCGAGTTTTATTTTTATTATAAATTTCCTAGAAAATATTGAAGGAATGAGACTATTAAAGTGCGAAAGCTTTATAAATTTTAATTTGACTTAGAATACACATTCGAATTAATTTAAAAATGTATAGTAAATTTTTGAAGAAGTAAACCCGAAATGGTCCCCCGGATGGGTACTGGTAAGGCGAAGGTTAAACAATTTCTCAATCGATTAAAATGGATGCTGTTCAACTGCTGCTGCTGCCAACATTAAATTTAAATAAATCTTTGCAAAAAAGGGGGATTCATCGTGAGGTTTGATTTTCAATATGCTGTTTCACAGGTCACGCGTGACTCATATCGAACTGCTTTATCATCTTCGTTCAGTATCGTTTGGCAAGTCATCATGGAAAGACTCACACCACAACAGAGTCTTAAAATTGTTCAGCTGTATTACGTAAATCAGCGTTCTGTGAGAAATTTTTTCCGTGTGATTCGAGGAACTTATGGTGCGCATAATCGACCTACTGAAGCCACTGTTACCTACACCATTCGCCAATTTGAGTCCCAGTTTACATTAGTGGATTAAACTCGACCGGTTAGACCACATCCAACAACGGTATTGTATGGTTTATGGGCTGATGGAATCATTGGTTCATATTTCCTCAAAAATGATGAAAATCCGAATGTTACAGTCAACGGTAGCCATTATCGCATCAAATTAACGGACTATGTGCTTCCTGACATTCAAGCGCATGGTCTCGCTGAGCTCTGGTTTCAACAAGACGGCGCTACGAGCCAAAGAGCGCGTGAAGCAGTGACTTTGTTAAGAATTCATTTTGGTTAACACTTAACCCTGTCGCGGACACTGACGTCTATAGACGTACATACACGTCATAAAATGTTTAGCTCATAGAACCTTTGCGAATGAACATTTCCCATAGCAACCTTGTTTATATTATGTGTGAATCTATTGCACCTAATATTATATGTGTGTATACAATGTTTTAAACGAAAAACACTGCCAAAATGTACAACTAATTAAAGTCGTTTAAGCAACAGTCATATTCTTAATTCGGAGTTTCTCATAAACGCATGACGTGTGTTGCCGTCATACTTATATGAGAATTGCTTCTTAAGGGAACAGTGTGTCTGTGGGAAGTCGGATAAAATTTAAGCAGTTTGCAAACCCTGGAATCCACTTTAGTGTTCTGTTGAATGCTTCGCTATCTGATTTGAAGGCATCCGGAATACTGCAGTTAACCTAGATGTCGTACAGACACCTGCTAGGGATGCAATGGCAGCCTTGCCATCAGTACAGATTCATATATCCATTCATATGCGAGAATACCTCAGCCAGTCGCCCGCCTAGTAGCAGAAATTTCCGCCTGCAGGACACTAGAGTAATTCGGCAGACGAAAGGGAATCTTTATATCCAGTTTCCGTATGAAGAAACGGCCGCAAACTCTGCTTTCCTTCCTCAAAACGTCAGTATAGATCTTAATGGCCGGTTCACGGATGGCATCTCAATAGACAGCCCATTCAAGTATGCCGTATTTTGACTCAAATATAGTGTTTTATTACTAATAAAATAAAAATTTTCTACGGCGCCTATGTACGTCAGGTGCTGTTTTATATCACATCTCAAACATAAGTAAACGTATGACGTTCATAACCGTCAAAAACAAAACCTTATTTTTTGCCGTTATATAGTCCTTATTTTAAATTTCCGGCAGGTTGGTGTTTTCAGAATTTTCCTATCTTGCCTAATAATGGAGTATCCCACGGAAAACCTTTTCCCAGACATAGTGTCCGCGAAAGGGTTAATTTCACGTTTTGCTACGGTAAACTGGCGACCTCGATCGCGCGATATCACACCTTTGGACTATTTTCTCTGAGGATACGTAAAGTCTGAGGTCTTCAGGAATAAGCCAGCTACGATTGACGCTTTGGAAGCCAACATTACTCGTGTAATTCGCTATGACCGAACGAATCGCCAAAAATTGGACCTTCCGAATGGGCCACCTCAGACGTAGTCATGGCCATCATTTACATGATATCATTTTCAAACAGTAAATCCCATAAATTGTTCTTTTAACCGGTAGTAAAAATTTAAATTTTAACTTTAATTCACACTTTAAAATTCATGTGTTTTATTTTACATTATTAATCGAACCTCACAATGAATCACCCATTTTATTCCCTCTTAATAAGAAATAATGTATATTTTTTGCATTTTTGTTATAAAAAAAAAGCGAACACTTTTTTCTATATTTACAATGTGGGTGTTACTGCTTCCCCCTTTCATTCCCTGCTTACTTACTAAAAATGTTACGCCTTTATTAGGTAAATCTGTCATTAGAGTGAAAAAAGTTTTTGTTGGCGTTTTTATTTGTATCTCTCTCGTCTGGCTGGCCTTGATAATGATGTGGTTTTTAAAAATAACTCAAAAACAGACTGAGTATCTTAATAAATTAGAAAAATTAAATATGAAAAAGAAAAAAAATGTATATAAATATATTAACTGCATAATACATTTATTTAAATTTGGAATCTAAGTAGAATTTTTCGAATAGCAAAAAAAAATAAAAAATTATGGTTTTCAATTAAAATATTGAAATGCAGAAATAATTTTTTTAGCTTACAATTTTTGCTTTCAAAAATTTCTTCTTTTAATTTTATTTAATTAAATTATTTTTTTATTTAATTTTATTTTTTTTTTCTCTTTTTTTGGTTAATTAAATTATTTGAATAAAATTTAAAAAAAGGCTGCCGCCTCTTCTCTTATTTAACTTAATTAATAACCAGTTAAAATAAAAGTTGTCCGTTTCATAAAATATTGGTTTTTTTTAAACAAATTCATTTCCGGTTTTTTTTTCAGACGATACTTTTTTGTTGAAAAGTGAATGGCAAATTTATGTTATTTGTTTAATTTGAGTTTGTTTTATTTTTTATTATTATTATAGTACAAATTTGTTTTGAATGCAAAATTAGATTTTAATTGGCGTTTGTCAATTTACATTTTATTTGCAAAACAAAAAAAAAATAGTTTTTTATTTAATTTAAAAATAAATATTAATGGAAGTGACAAAATTTAACCCATTTATTTATTTATTGTTTTTTTTTTTACTATTTTCAGTTAATTTATTATCCAACATAATGATTTGCATCTGTGAGAGTATTTAATGAAACGTGTTTAATTTATTAAAATTATGGAGATTATTTTTCTTTGTTTTGTAAAAAAAAAAAACCAACGACCATTTTATGACTTTTAAATGATTAGGAAATAAATTATATGATTTGAAGTTTATTTTAAATAGAAAAAGATTTCAAATTATATCATAGAAATTAAACCATTAATGGCATTTAGAGGAAACTGAATTGTGTCAAAATACGGCAGCTGTCTAAAACGGAATTTGTTACAACCCGGCTTAACAATCCATTGTATTGTACGCACACATACAAAATGTTGTCACAATAATTTGTTCATGTTCTTTGAAGATGGGCAACACATACAGCACTCACGAAAAGCTTTAAAAAAACCAGGGCTGTGGAGTCGGCAAAAAAATCTAATTCCGAGTCCAACTCCAACCGCTGAAATTTTTTAATTCCGACTCCAACTCCGACTCCTACTCTTACACTGATGCTAAATGTATATGAGACTGGTCCTTATTTGACTTTTAACTCTTTTTTTAATGCAGTACCTTTTAAATGGTTAAATATAGCAAGAAAATTATTCTATTAAATTTCGAATCGATATTTTGCATCGCCAATTAAAAGAATTTTTATTTTTGTAAATTTTTTAAATTTGTTATGTCGAAAAATTTTGGAGTCGCAGTCGCGAGTTTTTGTGGGTACTTCGACTCCGGCTCCACAACCCTGAAAAACAATCAAGATGGCGTTAAACTATGCATATGTCAATACTGCCATTGATCTAAGAGACCGTTGGGCGAGAGAAATGCTTGAAAAACACCCCTTCTTCATGAGCCAACGCTATGTGTAAACAACAAACATTCTTGTGTACACACACAGAAAAACTTATCAGTAGTTTTTTATCAATTAAAAAAAATTGTTTAAACAGTATATCAATTTAATTAATGTGATAATTGAATCAATTATTTTTTTAGTTGACGAAAAATTAAAAATAAATTTTGATTTAATTAACATTTTAGTTGTTTTGAAATAAGTTTTCAATTAAAATTTTAATTAAATAACAAAAAATCTTAATTATATTTGTTCGTTTAAAATAAAATAATTAAAACTTGTAGAATTGTTGTTGGGAATTGTCAAAACCTGAGCTATATTTTATTAAACCAATTAACGCATTGTTTGAAACGGCAAAGTTTTTTGATCATTGTGTTAATTAAAATTAAAAATATCTATTCATATTGAAAAAAAAAATATTCACAATTTCAAATTTTTAGTAATCCAAAATGATTTTATAATTTTGGTAATAGTAGGTGCAAAATCAACAAATTGTTTGCTTGATTCTATGAACTTTGTATGAATTTGGTGGTTAGAGACAACTTTTAATTTTTTCTGTGCATGAATTTGGAACGCTGTTGTCGTTGTTTTGTTATAGTGAAGACGGGTTGTTCGCACAACAATGTCTAACATCAATGACAGCTTTGTCATAGAAATGAACGCCATCTTGACGATTTGCATGTTCACCAATGTTGCATAATATGCAACATTGTCAATTGTCAAAACAACTGGAAGGTTTTACAAGAAATAAAAATTATAAGCAATTTGAGGCAATTTACCAATTTATCATCTTAAATAGCTTTTGCGTCTCCTGTAAAATTTTCAAAATGTTAGATAGAGCCTTTTGAGCTTAAGGTAACGATATGTCTAACTTTAAAAAAAATAAAACATAAGATCTTTGACAACTTAAACAGCTCAAGACCTGCCGTTGTCAAATTGGAACGTAAGTTATAAAACCAATACGTAAACAAAAAAGCAAACGAATCCAATGATATTAGAAAAGATTTTGATTTCCTTATTCAGTAAAAACCCTACACGGCTCGTCTAGGGTTAAATAACAATTTTTCATTTGTGTGGTGTGTATTCACAGGAATTAAGAGCAGGCAGCAAGTTTAAATATATAACATTTGTTTTTTTTTTTTTTTTGCTTTGTTCCAAAACATTTCATATAGTATTTTTATTTACATTTTATTATTACATCCAAATAAAATATAAGAAAAATTATGATTATAAAATGTAATGCAGTCGAAGAATATTAAATAAAAATGGAATAATTTTTTTTTTTTTTTTTATTCTCTAAAAGGGTTCCACAGCAAAAGGTTACAAAATAAAAACAATTTGTGTTTCTACTACCGACAGACTGACTGACGGAAGTTGTTGTTTTAATTTACATCAAATTACTGTTACTTACCTCACTGATTGACTGTCAGCCTGCCACACGCAAAAAACCATTCAATATGTGTTTTTTTATTTAATACGATTATACATGTTAATTTATTTTTTGTTGGCAACGAATATAGGAAAATATTTAATAGGTAAAATTAAGATTTAATTTAATTTTCGCAGCCAAAAAAATTAATTCGTAGTTTATTGAGGTCAACATTTTGAAAGAAATATAAAAATTAGCACTTCAGTTTCGGCCATATTTGAATTTTTTTTTTTTTTAGTTTTACATAAAGTTAAAATCAGTTTGGTAACACCAATATCAGTTTTTTTCTAACTCTGACGTTCTTAACTAATCATCAAGGTGACAGCGAAACGTTATTAAATTTTCAACGATAATCCTTATCAATTTCACAACAAAACGTTGTCAACTGGAGAACGAAAAAAAAATGAGCATACAATGTCAAATCAAAAACAAAATATTGTCAAATCGACAACGAAAAATACAAACTATAAGTACACAATAGGCAGCAAAATTTTCACTGGTGTTCATAATAGAGCAACAATTTCACAACCACACACATTTTCCATTAAGAAACCGATTGCAAATTTTGCACACAACAATATTACGTATTTATTATTATTTTCTAAAACATTTAGTTGAAATTTTCATTCAAAACTAAATAGAATTATTATAAACGTCATATAAATTTTCATACAAATTGTTGCTGAACTAGAAGTAGATTCAACTTTAAAAAAAAAAATTTATTACATTTTTGTTCGAAAAATGAAAGAAAAATATATGAAATACTTTGGGAATAAATATGATAGAAGAAAAAACAAAATTGTTGCTAGCATTGTGTACGAGTTGTTAAATTAATAGCGTCTTGTTGTTAAATCAAAAAAGTTGTCAAATTGAAAACATTTGTTGCCGCCGGTTGCTGAGAAATTCTTTAGAGTAAAGAAAACAAGGAGTTAAAAATTAATTTAAAAAATAAAACTAAATAGTAGAAATTATTAAATGTGAAACATAGGGTAAAAAGACGTTCCAAAAGCATCGACTAATGGTATCAAGGTGACAACGAAACGATATCAAATCAATAACGTCTTATTGTTAAATCAAGAAAGTTATCAAATTAAAAACATTTGTTGTCGCCGGTTGCGGAAAAATTTTTAAGAATAAATAAAATATGGAGTTAAAAATTAATTTTAAGTACAAAACCAAAAAGTGGAAATTTATTACCTGTGAAACACAGAGTAAAAAAAGAGGTTCTAAAATTGTCGACGTATGGTATCAAATTTTCAACAATAAGCGTTTTAAATTTTATAACAAGACGTTGTAAAATAGGGAAAGAAAAAAGCACAATACGTTGTCAAAACAAAAAAAGAAATATTGCCATATCGACAACGAAAAAAACTTAATATACACTGTTAAATCAGTAATGCCTTTTTGTTAACAAAAAAAAAAAAGTGAAACAATTATCACACGTAAAACAAAAGTGAAGACATTAAAATCGCTGCTGGTGGCCTAAGCTTTGATTTTTTATATTGTTTATATTTGTATTGACTTTTAAAAATTATTATTTAAATCACAAAAAGTCCGTGTTAATATTGTGATGCAATTATTTTTAAATTCAATTTAATAACCTTAAACTTTAGTTTTTAGATTTGGATTAAACGATTAAACTATCACCAAAAGTAAGTGAAGCATTAATGAATTATTAGAGAATAAAATGTTGTTTTTCTATTGGAAAAGTTCTAAAAAGTTGTATTAATTGTGCATAAAAATAACAAAATGTATATTATTTATGAAATGTTGCAGGATTTAAAGTTCTTCTTAAAGAAATTAACAAATTGGTTTTTAACACTTTAAAGACTACGTGTAAATATTCTCTATGTATATGGATATTAGACAATTAGACATGTTTGGAAATACATCATGAAAAGCCAATAGGTTTTTGGAAGCATGTTGAAAAAAGAATGAATTAAACAGAAGTGTCTGAAAAGACACCGTGTAAATGCCCCCTTAAACGGAACAGTCGTTTAACTTTTTTATTCACTAGCGGTAACACTGGCAAACACAATGTCGACAAGAACATTTCTTATATTTATATTGAAAACAAAAACAAATTTAAATTTTTTATTATTGTTTTTAATATAAAAATGCGAAAGAAATGTTCTTGTCGACATTGTGGGCCTGACGGTACATTTTTTTTGTCACCCACTACAGCAGACTATCAAATAATCAGCCATCAAATAAAAAAAAATCAAATCTTTTTGATTTTCATCAATCATTGCCGACAATACGAACATGTAGCCGAAAAAAGCCGACTGCACGCACACAACTACATTTGTGATTGATGTGTTTATTTGATAGGCGCCAGGGCGCTTAAACCTTTACCTTTTAATATTCTACATTAATTAAAATGGCCAGGAAACTTTTTGGTTCTATATCTACGAAACCGTTTTAAATTGCGTCTGCGCCTTTTAATATTTTTCCTTGATTGCAAATTATGTTTTCTATAAGATCTGGGCATACGCGGGCGCTGCATTTTACCCCGATATTTGGAGGTCGGTTTTAATCGCGGTCTAATACCTCTTAAAGCAGCAGCAACTCTCTGCTAATGAAAAAAATCAACAAAAAACTTATAAGTCTTGTTAAACAGTACCGACCTTTTGTTTAAATTGGTTTCTTTCATTTGAATTTAAATTTATCCACATTCTGAATCCATTTTGTAAAATTCTTTTTAAACCATAACGTGGATGTTGAGATTTGAAATAACGCAAGAAATTTAAATACGAATTACAAGTTAATATTTCAGGATTTTTGGCAATTACTCGAGCAAAATTATTTACTGGGATTTTTTTCAATGTTGTTGACATTTTAATTTTATTTGAATTTTGCCAACAATTCTTCGAAACAAGCGTCAATAGTGTTTTAAGAATTTTAAACGAATACGAAATTTATTTTTAGAATATTTTTCTTTATTAACTTGTCTTTTAGCGTTTTTAGTCTTCTAAGGGGTCTGGTTTTTCATGTTTTTATTTTATTTTAGAATTTGAATTTCTAATATTCTTTTTTTTTTTTTTTTTTTGAAAAGTTGACAAATCACGTTTTGACGAGAAAAGATAATAAAAGAAAAATAAAAATAACAAAGTAAGTTTTACAAGCGAAAATATCTCATAAGAGTTTAGTTTGATATTATATTTAAAATATACAAATAGTATGAAAACAGAGGCGTAGTTTGGCAAAAAAAAGGTAGAAATTTAAAAAAACTGTCTCCTCTAGTAAACAAACTAGTTTCTTAACTTCAATTCGTTTAGCATTGTGGTTTGTTTGCTTGAAATCACAAACAGGTTTTTAATCCATTCCAAAATCGCCGGAACTGCTTTAATTCAATGTACATACATATGGGCATTTCCATTAGAATATTAACTTCGACTCAAAAAATAAAAACTTTTCAAACTTTTTTTTTTAAATATGGTAGAACGGAACAAACATTAAAAATTTACTATGCAGAGGTACTTAGAGTTAATTACAATTTTTAAAAAGCAAAAATAAAAGTTTCAACTGACTCATTAAAAAAAATTGCAATCAACTGTTTCTCTTTTCTGGAGATAAAAATAAAATGAATGTTAAAATACCAATGAAAAAGATACATGAGAAAATACGAAATATATATTTCGATTAAGGGCAGTTTACACGATCACACAAGTCGTACGTATTTTGACAAAAATGCATCTCTGATCTTATAACTGTTTGAAAATTTTTCAGAAAACAATAAAAAATTTTATGACAGGGTTGTTTTTTCCTCAAAATTTGTGTGATCGTGTAAACTACCCTTTAGAGCTATGTCAAAATATTATGTAGTATGAGAAAAATCTTATCATGTTAAAGTAAAATGCATTAAGTAAGAGAGAATACGGATACAAAACTTGGCAAGCGGAACTCAACTCAACTCAGGAAATGTTCATGTTGTTTTTGTAAAACTGTAACCATATGTTTTTTGCTATGAACTCAGCGGTTTAATATATTTGCTTTTTTTTACTTGTACCATCCGTGTAAACATGAAAAATACTTACAACAGATTTTATATTTTAAACGCGGAGAATTTCATAATATTTTGATTATACAAAGCCGTAATACATTGTATTACCGCGTTAACAACCCTTTAGCGGTATATGTTTTGGTTTATTTTGGATGCTATTCTAATCTCACGTACGTGATGTAAAAACATTATTTATCTACGTCATTTGTCATCAGTTGCACTGTTTCAAAATAAAAGTTCAAAACAAGATATTTTTCGCAAACAAATATTGATAGCATTTTTTTTTAATTGGTATTATAAAAATTTTATAAGATTTAAAAGGTCGTCACAAACTATATTGTAAGTACTACAAATACAACTAAATGTATCATCTTATAATGTTGGTATTTACATTCAATTTGGTCCAAACATATTTTATTGCAATCAAAATCATCTTAACAAATTTTCCATATTTGTCCATCGATCCATATTTCACCATATCTCCCATTCAAATACCTCTCCCGAAAATAGCTTTAAGTGCCATCCATAACTTCCTTATTAATGTTGCTGTTGACATAAAAATTGCCCACAATAACTTTTACGATAGGTACTACACATATCTCGACAAAATGTTGTGCTTGTAGATCCAAAATTAAACATAGGTCCCATATAAACTCCCTTCCTTAATTCGGTTAGAGGCAAACAAATCTCATATAGACGAAGATATCTAAATAATATTCGGCACAAATTGCTTTTGCACAGAAAAAACTGTTTTATCAATTAAAAAATGGCTTAAAAAGTATTTAAATTTAATTAATGTGATAATTGAATCAATTATTTTATTAGTTGAAAGAAAATTAAATATTTAATATTGATTTAATAAACATTTTAGTTGTTTTGAAATAAATTTTCAATTAAAATTTTAATTAAATAACAAAAAATCTTAATTGAATTTTTTCGTTTAAAATAAAATAATATAAACATGTAGAATTGTTGTTGGGAATTGTCAATATTTATTTAAATAAATTAACACGTAATTAAAATTAAAAATATCATTTATTAAAAAAAAATAATCACAATTTTTCAAATGTTAGTAATCAATATAATCATTTTGTTTATATGTGCAAAATCAACAAATTGTTTGCTTGATATTATGAATTTGGTATAAATTTGGTGATTGGAGAAATTAAATAATTTTTTCTGTGTGTTAAACTCATAACATAATTTTGTTCTGGCGAACCGATGATTGGCCATGGGTTCTAAATAGAGTACAATCTCAAAAAAAATTTTTAAATACTGTGGTGTAGGGTATCATATGGTTGGACTTGACCAACTATACTTTCAGACTTGTTTCTTTTAAGTTTTTGTATATACATATATACATTTTACATAACATATATTGCATATCTATATCGAAAGCCTTCGATCTGATTGATCACGAAATTCTGCTCAGAAAAGTCAAATACTATGGCATTTATGGAAGAGAACTTTCGCTTATAGAAAATTATCTTACAAATCGCAAGCAGTTTGTTCAAATCAACAATCAAAAAAGTTTGTTAGGCGATGTGAAATATGATGTACCACAAGGGAGTGTTTTGGGACCTTTGTTGTTTACGATATATCTAAACGACCTAAACAATCTCGAACTATCTGGTAAACTATTTATTTATGCTGATGACATTTCTGTTTGCTATCCATACCAGCATGAAACTGCGGTTAAAACGTATATGGAGCGCGATGCATCATTAATAGCTGAGTTTGCAAGAATAAATAAACTGTAAAGTAATCTTGAACATATATGCTATCTTAAAACAAAAATTGATCCAGCCATTGGTATTTAATATAAGTTTAAAAATAAATTTGATAAATACACATCATTTTTAATTTACCAAGCCTTAATCGAAAGTCATCTGAGTTATTAAGCTGTCCTGTATAGATGCAAAAAAAGTGCAGAGCTGAATTCTCTACAGCGTATGCAGAACAAAGCTTTACAAATTGTAGCAAATCTTCCTAGTACCCACATAACTATACCATTATAAAAAAATATATTTCCAAGGGTATTGCTGCCTATTTTTGGGATTTACAAATTGAAATTTTTGTTATATATTTTTAAATGTGTTCACAATATTGGATATCATACAATACAATTCCAAAGGCACCAATATACAATGAACATCAGAAATAATATGAGTTTAATGGTAGCTCGGTGCAGGTTAGAAACAACCAAGCAAAGAATTGAATTTGCAGGTTGCGTGAGTTTAACAATTTGCCACAAAATTTAAAAAAAGAAAATAGAATTTCATTGTTTAAAAATGTATTAAAAACTTATTTATTACAACAGTCTGAAGAACTGATATAATATTATTGATCTGAAATGTAAAAATATTAATATTTTGTAACTTTTTATTACTTTTTTCTTTTGTTAATTATTTTTATTTAAATACATTATGTAAGGTACATATTTACCAACT
The DNA here is from genome assembly GCA_943735925.1 of Pollenia amentaria. Taxonomy (NCBI): domain Eukaryota; kingdom Metazoa; phylum Arthropoda; class Insecta; order Diptera; family Polleniidae; genus Pollenia; species Pollenia amentaria. The sequence continues at coordinate 198,799,638 of OX031009.1, read as the reverse complement.
CGCCTCTAAAAAGCCTATAGGCGAAAGAAAAAAAATCTTATAAATACTATAAAAGAAAAATCAGTTACGTACGGTATGTCACGAACGATATTAAAATTTGCCTATTAAAAAAACATCGAAAATAATTTTTTTTTAATTACTGATTATAAAGGAAATTTATTTGGTTTAATGTAAGAAATAAAAAAAAAACCAAATCACCTCCTACAATTCGCAGATTTTTTCATCCACCTCAAAATCACTTTAGGTTTATGTCACGTACGATATGCACCTATGTTGCTCCGAATTTTGTTTTTTCAGGTTCTACTATTTTTGCAAATTCTCAACCTATCTAAAGACGTACAAATATTATGAACGATGGCATGGAAATGCCCATATGTATGTGATGGTAATATTTTGTTTTGCAAACTTCAAATTGAAACCGTCATTTAAAAAACTTCATTTAAAAGCTGTAAAAATAAAAAAATTCAATTTTTCTTAAAATTATAAATTTATTAAAAATATTTTTAAAATTTGATTTTTTTCATATCGAGCCTTTGCCGCAATAGAGTCATAACTCAAGTTTGAATTTTGTTGCACCCTTAAATTTAATTATTCTCTCAAGAGAGGAGTATATTAGATATTTGTATGAAATTTTTACACAATATGAAGAAATGATATGGCGATTAACTAAACATTATTAGCTAGTAAGCGGACTTATGTTCCACTGGGAATTAAAGAATACATTAGCTCAAAAATCTGGTTTGCAGAAAAGGCTTGATATGACACTATTGCAGAAAAGGCTCGATATATATTTTAAACTTAACATACATACAATAAAAGAAATTTTGCCTAATTTTGCTGTTGGCAACACAATTTCAGTTCTGTTCCCATCCGTAATCGAACCATTAAAATATTTCTTTAACAAATTTGAATTTTGTTACTCGCGGTTTATTTTTTCTTCAAAGAAAAAAATTTGTTTAAAAAAAATGATTTCAAATCGCAAAAACAGCAACAGAATAAATGAAAGTGTTTTTTTTATTTCTCACACCGAAGAACGACTTTAAAAAACAATTAAAATTATGCAAATTATGTTAAAAGAAATATACTACTTTTTTTAAATTAAGAACAATAAAAATTTTTTTTTTTTTTTTTTATGGAAATTAAAAAATAATCAAAATTTAACTCGAAGGGAAACAAGAATTTCAAAACTAAGTAGACATACCGAAAATGATATTCTTAATTCTTTGTAAATAAAGATGATGAAGAAATAATCTTAATTATTTGTCGGTGTAAAAAACTCTAAAGCCTCATGCTGCTAATTGACATTAACGTTCAAAAATTATTTATAATTCTTTTAAAATTACGTAGTAAACAAAACAATTAATTGGCCGCAGAAAATTTTGAAATACATCTAAAAAAATATATAGAGAATTTCGAATAATTATAAATTAAATATAACAACATCAGGTTTGTGTGCAGTAGTTAAAAATAATTAATTCATAGAGAATTCTTTAGTTTAAAAAAAAAAAAAATTAATATAATTTACTGCCTGGCCCACTACTAAATGCGTATTATTCGAATAAATATTACAATAAAACTCCAATTATTCGTAAAACATTTTGAATTATGATTTAAATGTGTGGAATCATATAAAATTATAGAAATGTAAATTAATTTCTAGATTTAATTACATGTTGATCGATTAATCGATTAATTTTATAGTTTAAACCATAATTTCTTCGGAAAAAACTCCCGATTGGAACAGTTAACCGAATAAAAACCGTTTGATCAAAAATGTTCTAAAACTTAATTGCAGTGTTATTTCCTTTAACGGATACTTTACTTTAGCGGACTCCCTAGTTCTACGGACACTATTTTACTGGTCCCTGCACCGTTCCATAAAAAAGCATTGAATTCTTTAAGGAGGAATTCCCTCTTGTGCGGACACTTTCCAACGGTCAGGTTAGTGTTCGTTAAAAGGAGATCTTATTGTATGTACTTTTTTACCAAACCAAAACGGTTCATTGAATATTCGAATAACCGATTAATAGAAGATAGTCAATTAACTTAATTAATAGCCTATTTATATCATTATGCTTGAACTGATTTAAGTAATAGTTCTTTCTAAAAGCCGTTTAAGTTTGTTAAACTACGATTAAGTAAAATAATAGAGCGGTTAATCGGTTGTAAATAACTAATTAATAAAATAATAGAAAGAGTAGGCGAATAGGCAAACAATTTAAAAAAAAATCATTAATCGTATATAAACTAATATTATATTTAATCGATTAAAAAGAAATCCTTCGAACGAATTGGCTGTTTAGTCGCTTAAAATTTTATAAATTATACATATATTAATTTAAAAAAAAAGTACATAATTTGTTATCAGAACCAAATCTTCGATTGAAATACCCAGGTAATCGAATAAAGATTCGATTTCTTTGTTAAATATAAAAATTAAAATTTATTTTGCTAATTTAATTTCATAATTTAATGAAAATAACTTTTATAAGATATAAAATTTCGATTCGATTAAGGAAAGAATAATCGAATAAAAATTTAAAAACTCGGAACAAATGTTAAATGAATACAAAGGGGAAAATAAGCTATTTTTGGTAACGATTATGTTAATTAAATAGCCGTTTTTTAAGTAAAACACGAATAAAAATAAAAATTCGATTGTTCAATTTTAACTCCTTTAAATCGTATTTAATGCATAGAAAAATATAATCAAATATAGAAGATTTATAATAAAGCTTTAATTATGCGATATAATTTTTCGATAAGAATCGCCGATTAGGCGAATAAAAAGAATATTAAAAAAAATAAATTTAGGATTAACACATTTTAATTTAATTAAATTCAAAAAAGAAATCGAATAAAGATTCGAATAAACTACTATTTCCTACGTATATATACAAATTAAAACTATATTATGAAATGAAAAAATTCGATTGTTCAATTTTAAATAAAAAAAAATATTTTCAGATATAATTATAAATTTGTGATAGCCGTTTAATCGAATATAAATCGAATAATAAACGATTTTAATCGAATAATCAAATCAAACCCGATTATTCGAATAAAAATTTCACTAAGTTTATAAAACATGTAGAAAAGTATGATTTATGTTCTAAAAACTTTAATAAGCCTTTCATAATTATAATAAAAAACCGAATAAACTTAATATAAACCAGAAAAACTTCAATAATAAAAAATGTTTATTAGAATTTGCCATTTTTAACATTTGCAGAACTTGCCTTATTCTTTAAAGATATTTTTTAATCGACTAGAACCCCAAACATTTTACTCCTCCTCTTTCCACCCCTAAACAACAAAATAATCGTCGTTGATTAAATAATATTTGTTATATATATATATATTTTTTTTTTAGATGATTGCCTCATGTAGATTTTTTATAGTTTTTTTTAACATCTTTTTAATTTTTTTAACATTCGTGCTAAAAAGTGCGAATGTACTCAAATATTTTCGTCAGTAGTAATTTAATTTTATTTATATTAGATCTTCAGACTTTGTGTGTGTGTGTTCGTTTTTATTTAAGGATTTTTGAAATTTGTACAGACAAATTAAGAGGTTATTGTTGTGGCTGTTATACATCAATAAGAAAATATAAATAACAAATAAATTTAAGCATTTTAGTGGAAATTAAACGTGTTTTTGCATGTTTCACACATGAATGAATACACTACAATTATTCGTTTGTTGATTATTATTAAGAATTTTGTCAATTTATAGAAATAAATTTAAATTTAATTAAAGATTTATTTTAAATATAAATTTTTTTTAATTGAAATCGATAACAGGTTTATTTCTCTATTAAGGCTAAATATGTGCACAGTGGAATGTCTAAATAGTTATATTTATACCATAGTGGAGAGAATGTTATGCGTTTGTATTATGCTGATGTGTGTAGCACCTTTAAATATTAGTCGTTTTAGTAAACCGATGGGCTCGGAATACCTTGTTGAATCGATCTTACGTAGGACGTCCGGCTGTCTCGCTGGGTGTCCATGTAAAACTTGTGTGCAAAGAACAGGTCGCAATTTTGGCGAAAATTTAATGAAATTGAAAATGGTGAAAATCGGTCCATAGGTTTACATAGCCCCCATACAAGCTTCTTTCCGGAATAGAGTCTTTGTGCCCACAAAACATTTTGTTATGTTGGTATTTAGATTAAATTTGGTACAAATTTATTTTACTGCAATCTAAATTATTTGACCTAATTTTAATGGAATCGGTCCATATTTGACCAAAGCTCCCATACAAACATTACACCCGAGAATTTATTTATTTTTTTTAGAATAGCTTTAAATGCCAAAACTTCCTTATAAATGTTGGTATTGACATAAAACATAGGCCATATTAAGACCCCCTCCCTAGAAAAACACTCGTCGGTATTCCTTTTTAGCTACCGCCTTTAGGTTTACAAATTATTAGAGTTCTAGTATTAATGGTCATTTGAGTTTCTAGGACAAATTATTACTACTCTGTAAATCAACAGATATTTTCATGCTCTTCTGGATCTTCTTAACAGCCATCCCTAAACAAAAGCACTTTGCAATTGCAAAATCCGATTTTGACAGCCCGTTAAAATAAGCAGGGGGACTATATTTCTTGTTTTGACAACCCTTTTTTTATCGTTTGATAATAAATAATGGAAAATTAGCTATTTTTAGGTCAAATTAGCGGTTTTAATTCCAATTCTTATTTGTACTAAAAAAATTTCTAAAATTCGCACAAATACTTGCAAAAATAAAAAATTCAGCTGATATATGAACTTGAGTCTTTCTTTTTGTTGATTTCTTCCGTAGTATAGCAAATAGAACTACCGCAAATATAAATACCAAGAAATTACTTTAAAAACTGGTGTTATGTAATGCTACACACGCAGAGAAAAAATGGTTGAAGTATGTTTAAAAAAACATATTATGGTCGTCCCCGCAATGGCAACAAACAAACTATTGTTGTTTTTAACATTACCTTTTTTATGATTGATATTTTGTTTTTATTTACAGTTTTTACCTCCCTTGAAACATCAAATATGGTTGAATTTAAAAATATAATGTTTTAATAAAATAAAGCTACAGCTATACACTTAAACAAATTATGATTACTTTAGCCATATTATTGCCACCGCAAACATCGTTTTCCGACAGAAAACCTGTTAGAGCAACTAAAAAAAACTATACATATTTAATTAAATATATCAGAAACTTCTTAATGTAAATATTATTGTTATTGGCAACACTGTTTGCGTTACGTCTTTAAAATAACCGTTCAACTTCCTGAGCTAAGTATTATGGAGGGGGTCCACTGTTTTTAACAAAAACTGCATAAAATAAAAAATAAATCAGGGATTTCTTAATGTGTTTGTTACAAGACGTATTTATTTCATTTTATAAATTTTTTCTTTATTTCATTATTTAACAGTCAATGATTTATTGATGCTTCTTTTGTACTATTGTTATTTTTCATTCAATTGCTGTTTTTTTTTTTTGTTTAATTTCCGTTTTATTTTTAGTTATTTATTGAAAAACAAAATAAAATAAATAATAATGACATATACACACTGATATACCAGTTATATTATTATTATCAATATTAATTGTATGTTTTAGTCTTCGTCTATATGCAACATACAAACAAACGAGTATATTTACATTATAAATTTCTCATAATGTCGTTTCATTGTATCTTCTACTATAGAAATAAAAACCGTTTCTTTATAAAGATCGTATTTGTTTAAAAGCTTTTGTGTACTTCCGTTTTGAAACACAAAAAACTGAATAAAGAGGACAAAAATAGTAGAAAATCAACAAAATTTTGAAATATTATTCGAACAAATATTTATGACAAGTGTAAATATTTGTTTAATGCAAAAAAAATATTTGAAAAAAAATTTGTTGAGTTGGCAAATGTCTGAAATCTAAAAATTAGAGAATTTAAAATTTAAAAATTAATAAAACACTTGAAAAATCAAATAAATCGTAAAACATCCAAAAGCACTATAAGCCACAGTGCTTAAAATCGGACTAAAACCTTAAATTCACTTGGAGATCAGGTAAAATAATAGACTGATTTAGATCATTTTCAATCACCCCTATCGTTAAAAACAAGTATAATTTTTGTTCCCATGAAATTTTAATTCCCCTCGAAGGAAAAAATGCTATCGTGAAACTCCCGTGAGCTATTTTTCGCGCTATCATTTCTCAGTGAATGCAAAAAAGAAGAAATATTAAAATACATAAAAAAATTTTTAAAGAAAAGTTAAAAAAAACAAAATAAACTATATTGCATTGGAGTGATAGTTTAATTGCACTATTAGCTTATTGCGCTTTTATGTAGTAAAACAATTTCTAAAATTCTGCCACCACGTCGTCTTTGAAAAGCTTCATAACTCCTCAGGCAGCCGACCTTTTTTTTGCATTTTGTTGATCAATATACATATAAGTTGTTACCTCTCTTAACGGAAATTGACCTTAAATTTAATTTTGTAAATTTCAATATTCGAATTATGAGAAGAATTAATTACCCAATAAAAAATGGAGCTTCCAATGAAGCAGGTTTGTAAGGGAGAAACGTAAAAGTTTCGCTTACCATATCGCTTACGGAAGGCATGAATTTTATATGGCGAATTCCCACCTTGAAGCAATACATTTTTGGCACAGAAAGCGCTTTATTCTGCGCATATAAAAATTAGTGAACGTAACGATCAGCTTTGCACACTGAATTGTTTGTTACCGTTATTCCTCAATATGCTCCCTTACAAACCTGCTTCGTGGTAAGGGAATGTCGTAGCTCTTCAAATTTTATTTATATATTTTTTAATTTATTAAGAATTCGTTTACTTACCTTACTGCATCTCCGTATGTCTTATTGCGTAGCGCATAAATGTGTGCTTACTTTTTAAAATGTAACATTACTGCTTCGCAAAATAAGAAAGTTTTTATTGGGTACATAAATGTTTTGTTCCCCAGCAAAAATAAAGTGAGAAATTCAAAGGGAAATGTGAACAAATTGTTCACGATAAGGGGAATTTTTTCCTGCGAACATTTTTTTCACGTTATTATTCTCCTATGGATTAATTTTTTTATGGGAGTTTTCATGATCGCAAATACGTGAAAAAGGAACAAATTTTTATAATAATAATTTTTTTTTTTTTGTTTTTCTTTTTAATCGGTTAACCAAATAACTTTTTTTTTCATAAATATTAAAAGTATTTGATTTAAGATCAAACTTTTCAATTCTTACTATTGAAGAAAAAAAAACGATTAATCACTTAAAAATTTAAAAAAAAAAACTTAATGTTTTTTCTTTAGATAATTTTTATTTACTTTTAATAATTTTAATTTATATAAATACCAAACATTTTTTCTCATAATGTTGCTTACACAAATTTTTTTATGCAAAATTGTTGAAAATCATAATTAAGCTATTTAATTATACTATACGAAGAAAATATTCAAGCTTCAGTGAACTTTTCCACACTTCAGCCAAAAAAAAAGTCTTTATTTACTCCATTCATTCATTAATTTATAATTTTTATCATCACGCTTCGAATGTGTGGATTTGAAGTCGCTGTGTTAGTAACTTGTTCCAAAGAAAACCATTTTAGACTTTCACTTTCAAGTTTGTTTTTTCATTAATTTATTTATTTTTTTTTTAATAAACTACTCGTATCGGTACCCCTAGTTAAGCGTACATGTTGGCCATTTCGTGGGTACTTCTCTTTTAGCAAATTTCTTTAATTAAATTTATTTATTTTTCTTTTACAATTTTGTGTCCAACAAAATTTTTTTTTTTTTATAATTTTTCTTTTCCTTCTCTTGGAGTAAAATTTCCGGTGTTTCTTGGTGCATGGCGGTTTTATTAAAGTGAGAAAAAACTTTTTTTTAAAAAAAAAATATTGGAGTCAATCACCATCCGTGGGTTTTTTTAAATTTTACATGACTTTATAACTAAAATAAATTTAGTTACATTTTTGCATGAATATTTAAAAATTTATAATTGTATAAACAAAGAAAAATTATTAAAAGCTTAAAAACATTTATTTGAATAACCGATTGATCGCATAAAATTTGGCTTTTTAAGCACAAAGAGAAAAAAAATTTGGAATAAATTAATCATTTAATCGAATAAAAAACCGTGCAATGATTAAACTTAAATTTCCTACTTATTCATATAATCAAACGATTATTTGGATAAATTGATTGTTTAATGAACTATTAATCGAATAAAATTCTATTAAAAAAAAACTAAAAATCGCTCTAATCTTAATAATCAAATATATCAATCGGATAATCGTTATACTATTTTACAATATAAAAATTCAATGAAATAATCGATTAGTAAAACAATATTTACAAAGCAAAAATGTTTGTATATATATATATTTTTTTTTTTTTTTTTGTTATTTAAACTTATTTTAATCTAATCAATGATTAATTGATTAAAAAACCCAATAATGCGAAGAAAACAATCAGAACAATTAGTTATCGACTTCTTTGCTATTATCATAAAATAACCGATTTTGATTAATTCTGAAAAAACTTTAATATAGGATGACGTTATGAACGCCGGCATTGAATGTCATTGACATTAACCCGAACTTATTCGTCGTTTTCAAAAAGATATGGTCGAATGATCTTTTATGAAGTTATTGCACACCATGCTGTGCATCTAAGTGGGTAGATTTGATGTTAAACAATTATTCTTGGATTTTGGGAGCCCCATATTTTTATTGAGGTGACCATTGAGGTGAAAATGGGCCTCGTCGCTCATTATTTGATATGTTGTTTCTGTCTGCATAATCGAATGATGGCTTGCAAAATCAAATTTTACAACTTTTATTCTTTATTCAGTGCTGAGTCTTTCCATCATAAACTAACCAAGTTTTTTTTTAAATTCCGAAAAAAACGTAGACAAAAAATGTATTCACTTATTAAACGTTCATTATGCGCCACCCTGTATAAGTAACCGATTGAACAAATAAAACTACAAATAATAATTCAGCAATTATTTTTTTAAGAATCTAAACAAATTTATAAGGAATAAAAAATGAGAATTCCTATAGTTGAATGGTATTAGAGAAGAATCGATTTAAAATTCGTTTAATTATACATAATTGGTAACAACTTTAATTTCTATAAAATTTTTAAATCGTTTTTTTCAATAATTTTTTCATAGCTAATCGAATAAAATGTTCGGTTATTCGTTTGTTAAAAAAATATTTATAAAATATCTTTAATTTATTACATATGTTATGTAAATACTACATACTTAAAGTAAAATTTTTCTGCTTGTATAATCGATTAATCGAATAGAATATTATCGATTTTTCCATGTAACCAAGTTAAAGCAGATTAAATTAGTTTTCATTACTGGTCTATTGAGAAAAAAACATTTAATAGTAATTATAATATTTTTCATTAAAAGATTTTATTTATTGTGCTTAATGCCCTTTTTTAAAATTGATAAAACAAAATGAAATTTATTGTTGGAGAATAAGCTGTTCCTATGCGCATTTCACTGGTTGCTTAGGTCAGATCATCAGGAAACGTTCTCCTAAATAATTTTATAAAAGTCAAAACTATCAGCAAACAAACTACAGAGGGAATGAGAATAACCTACACTCAAATGCGAATAGCTTTGGCTTTTCTAAAATTATTTAGGAGAACGTTTCCTAATGATCTGGCCTAAGCAACCAGTGAAATGCGCATAGGAACAGCTTATCCTCCAACAATAAATTTCAGTATTTTTATCAATTATAAAAAATGGGAATTAAGGACAAAAAATAAAATCTTTTAATGAAAAAGATTATGTATTTCCAAAAACAACTTTTTTGATAGCAATTATAATTTTTGAAATACTCGATTGCACAAGCTGATTTTTTATGATCGATTTATCGATTAAAAAAATTAGCAATTATAATTACTAAAAAAAAACTTTAAAACACGATTATGCCTTAGTTTACACAATGAAGGGTTTCTTTCAGAAAGTATGAGTTTATTGGTGAGAGGAGAGAGAATAATACAATGTTCTCTGCCCCTCTCAACAATAAACACAGACTTTCTGAAAGAAAACTTTCATAGTGTGAACCCAGACTAATTAAATAAAAATATAATAAACAACCAATGAATTTAATTGAATTCGCCTTAAATATCCTATTATTATCTTTTAACAACTAGTTAATCGAATAACTATAAAATCGTAAAATTATTTTTGCTACTGAGAATAATTCTTTTTAATCGAGTATTCAATTAAAAAAATCGTTTAATCGTTTTCAGCAAATATTTAACCACATAATTCTTATTATTTTATTATTAAATTTAATGGATCGATTACGGATGGCAAAAGAACTGAAGTTATGTTGTCATCAGCGAAATTAGGCAACGCCGGTCATGTTAAAATATAAAAATATTGTCTTTCATTTTATATTTAAACATCAACGGTGTTGCCTGATTTCGCTGCTGGCAGCCCTTCACTTCAGTTGCCATCCGTAATAGACCCATTATTTCTAAAAGAGGTATTTTCGACTAAATTAGCAGGTTTTTGCTTTATAGTGTAATTTGCGAATAATTTATTAATCGAATAAAATTTTAGCTTTTAATATCAGGTAAATAAAATTATTTCTTTTCACAAATAAGCCCAGTAGCACTACGCAAATAATAGTATTTAAGTTTTTTAACCGATTAATCGATTAAAAATTTTAATAATTTTAGGTTTTTTTTTTAAATATTTCTGGGTCAAAAATTTTATTTATATTCCATCTAGTGTTCTATTTGAAAAATAGCCATTATCGGAGTTGTAGGTAAACCATGTGTTAAGCCAAACAGTTTTGAAAAGACAAACTTTAATTGATTGATAAATCTTTTCTAATTAAATTCATTTTAATTCTTGGTTAACAATTTAAAAAAAAAAGTCGCAAGAGATTTTTATTGTGTTTTTTTTTTTATCAAAAATAATGGTGGATACCTCATTGTAATTAATTGTTTGTCAATGTGACCTCTGCGTATTCAATTAAATATACAAACAAAATGTTTGAAATCAACATTTAATTGGTCTTAATTTACAAAACAAAACTGAAAAAAAAAAATAAATTTATAAATAAATCAGTAACATGTATTTTGGCCAAAAACACAATTAATTTGTGGTTTTTTATATTTACTAACAGAAATCTATGCTGTCTACCAAATTTGTCAATCTAACAAACATTTATTAGTGCATTCATTCGTTTGTTTATTCATTCATCCATCCAACGGTTTGTTGTTTTTGGTTTTTCAATGATTTTGAAATTCTTAAAAAATGTTTGAAACTCATTCGGGCCAAAAAAGTCAAGCAGTCAGTTATCGAGGTATGTTATGTATATTTTGAATGGTACGAATAACAAGTATTGTTTAGCCATTTTTTTTCATTATTGTTTTGGAACCAAAAAAAAAAAGTTTAAAAAGATTTCATAAAAATATCCAAAATACTTGAAGCCATTTCAAACGTTGAAATCTACTATTGGGTTTTTTTTATACCAGCAACCAAAAAATCTTTTTTAGTGATCGTCAACCGTATTTTTTACAACCATTTCTCGTTTTTTTTTGTAACTCGTAGCGGTTTTTACTTTTTGTAACACAAATTTTTGTTCAGTCATTGAACTTTTTCAAGAACGCCAACTATTGTTATTGTTTCTCTCTCCCTCTCTCTCTCTCTGTCTTTCTTGAACGTAAATCTTGGCGTAACAAAAAGTCAAACCAGCCAAAACAATAATTAAGTTTATACAATATGAAAGGCAGAAAAATTACAACAACAAGAATTGGTAACCAACCGAATTATAAAAAAAAGAAAAATTAAAAAAAAAATATTTAAAAAATTCTTGACATAATAAAAACAAACAAGATTAAAGCGAAACTAAAACTCATAATCAAATACAAAAAGTGTGTTTGTATTGGATTAACTAGCGCATTAAATGGCACCTGAAATATTTAAAGAATTAAAAGCAATTCTTTTGACTAACAAAAAAACAAGTCAAAAGCTCAGCAGCCATAAAGTCAAAATGTAAGTCCATCCATAAAATAGAAAAAAGGTTTTCTTAATACCAAATCAGAAATTAAAGGCATTTGAAAGTGCCTGCACACATTTTTTTTTAAGAATTTTTTTTTAACTAATTTTACGAATTTAGCTTAACTGCCTGTTTCATGATGCAGAAAGAATTCATTCTTTTGTACGCTACTTGTAGCGCTACATTACACCAATTGATAAAGTTCCTTCTCGTAATTCACACGGTAAATGCCTCGTTACTCATACGAAAATGTTGCGGACATGTAAACGTTGCGTTCGACTTCAATGTTTAGTAATTATTAAAAAGAAAACTGAAAGAAAATTTGACAAAATTTATTTACATAATTTAGCTTTTCTTATTTTTAAGTTTTGTATAAAAACATAAAAAAAACTTTGTGTTAGTCAATAAACATAAGCAAAGATAAAATTCTTAAGAAGCTGATACGTAAAAACGGAGTAAAATTTTAATTTTATCGGATTCATTTGCAACGCAACGTTATTTATTTATATATCAGAGTACCTATTTATACATCAGCTTATAATAGAAAACGAAACAGCTGACACGCAACGTATACGTTTACGAGGAGCAACGAAGCCTTAAAGTTCGAACTATAATGTGTAAATTGCTTAAGCATCTGTGGGAATACATGTGAATCATATGTGTCAAATGATAATGAACTTAAGAAAACTTTTTGTAAAGTTTTATGAATCTGTAATTTGGTTAAGCAAAGAGTGAAACTGATCGCACATTCCGTACTTTTTGCTTTTTAAGGACGGAATCAGTTTTTTTTTGATTTTGTTTTTTGTAATGTATTTTAAAGGCTCCTTAATTTAATTAATTTAATTTTTTACAGTAACTTAAGCTTTCTCATGTATATTATAGTTGGGTGCAACACTAAAGAAATTAATGAAAAAAGAAAGAGCCAAGTTCAATTCTTAACTGGGTCGGAACTTTTCCGTTAAACAATGTATAAGGAGTTTTGCTTGTATGTAAAAATCATTCGTTAGCTTTCAATTTAAAAAGACAATCGTGAAGTAATGAGTAAAATGCAAGACTGATAAGTATACACTTTGTTTGTTTGGCATGGGTTCGAAGTTCGAATCTCGACTCAAGATAAATGGTTTTTTCTTTACGTAAAAGTTTTTACTTACAAAATTATTGCTTTTCAGTAAAATAAAACGAATACATTTCTTGTAATAAGAATGAGTTATTGTAATTAAAATGTAAGTAGAGTTAAACAAAATTTCTTAAATTTAGCTTATTTTTAATACTGAAAATTTGATTAAAAAAAGTTTTAAAGCAAAGCGATCTATTTACGAGAGTCGTTGTCGCCATCGAAGTCATAGTGGTTTGAAGTTTTTGTCGATATCATTCCAAAATTACGACAACGACAATATAAAACACAACAAAGTTTGTCGTATTTATGTTGTTTACGGCAATCATAATATCAATATTTAAAAACGACTGGTTTTAGACTACGTCAACGACATTCTTAATAAGGCCACATATGTAACCGGACTTACGGCTTTTGAGGCCATTGATTTTGGCGCTTTATGTGTATTTTCAACCGCTTAAATATGTAACGAGTTGCGAAGGCGCTTTCATAGTTATAAAGAATATTGTATCCTCTGATAGTGTAATATTTCCCTAAAAAAACCGATAATGCGATCATAAAAATGAAAACTTATTTAAGGTTCCGGTTAAGCCGAACATTGTTTTTATTCATAAAAAATTTGTCTGTCTATCTAACATAATCGATTTTACGAATAAAGCCGTTTTTTAATTTTTAATAAATTTTAGGAAAATCCAAAAAGATTGTTTAAAAAATGTTTACAATATTTAAAAATAAAATAAAAAATTAATGAAAATAAAAAAAAAAATCATTATAAAAACGATTTTTTTTTTATCATTATAAAAACGATTTTTTTTTTATATTTTAAAAACCCACAAATTTAACTTGTTTAAACTAATGTCTGTATCAAGTTCAAACCAGTTTTTCCAATCTTATCTATAATAAAACTATAACAAAGTTGAGAACCTTATTTTTTCGTTAGGTCATAAACTTTATTTTAAACTAACAAATTTTAATTGTGTTTGAAAAAGTCACACGTTATTTTAAGAAAATAGTTATTTGAAAAAAAAAAATTAAACAAACAAGAACACAGGGATTGATTGAAAATATTAACAATTACTAGGACTGTCAGGTGGCCGAAATTCGACCACTTGAGATTTACAGTTAAAATAAATACTTTTATGCACGTATGGAATATGCAATTTAAAACGGCTACCTAAATTTAAGAAAATAACAATTGTCTTTTTATATTTCCTTTTATTTGTTAGAGGAAGTGCGGGTAATGTGGTATACCTATTTGTTTTTAGATTGACAAATTTTTAATTTTTGTCTGATTAAAATATGATTAACCTATTAACATGCTTCATATGTTAGGCTCCCACGAAGCTGTTTGCAAAAAATATTAAACCCACACTTTCAGAGGAATATAAGAAAATATTGCAAATCTCATTAGATACGACTTCAAAAAATGTGCGGGTAATGTGGTACACCAAGTGCTGGTAATGTGGTATAGTGAACTACATTACCAAATCATAGTATTTTCTTTAAAATTAGTCGTGTTATATATAAATTTTTACAAGAAAACAACAACAATTCATGTAAACAAACAACAACTTCATTAATATTTTATTTGACAGGTAATGTGGTATACTATAACAAATTATCTGATTTAAGGTATACCACATAAGGCGCACTTGAGGTTAATGCAGATATTAATTAATTTTAAATTATTTACTACAGCTAATGACTAATTGCATATATTGTTCACTAATTTAGTACTTCCCAATTTCTTTAGTCATACACTTAAAAACTTTTAAATGCACCTTTACAAGAAAACTTTATTTGTTAACAGCACCCAAAAAAAGTCTACTTCGCAACCAATCAAATTTTTCGACACTCACACTAAGAATGACTTTCAAAAATAAAACAGATCAAAGTTTTCTTAATTTTTTGAGAGCGGCAAACCATTTAGATTGGTTTCATTACGCTTGATTTGTTAGTTTAAGAAAAAAGGCACTGTACCACATTACCCGCTCTTACTCTACTATAAAAGGATAAAATATTTTAATATGGCAAAATTGTAGTATTTAATTTAACAAGGTGTATGTGATAAAGATTCGAGTATAAAAGGTAAATTAAAGTTTAAATTGAATGTTTTTAAAAATAAAATAAAAATAAAATATTTTGAAACTACATAAAAAAAATAGAAATTTCTGAACAAAAATTTTTATTTTATTTTCAAAAACAAAATATGTTTCTATGTATGTGCGTGTGTTTGCAAGCTAATTTAATATGCTTTTTAAACACTTTAATCCTTAAAACTTAGAGAAAAAAATTATATGTGATCCGGTCTATGAAAAGGTCTTATGACTCAAAATTATTACAACTACCGAGAAACTGACGAAATGCATTTTTTATCTTGAACAGCTGATTTTTCGAAATTTTGTTTTTGAGTCATAAGCCACCTTTTCATGGACCGGTTCACATATTGTGAATATCTACAGAATAATACCTTTAAAACGATGTATGTTTCATTAAAATCGGTGGACGATAAGATACTTAAAAATCAATTTAAAAAAAATTTCCCGTATTTACAGTGGCTCTCATTAATATTCGGTTTTTTTATTTGAGTTGTTAAAGTCAACAAAATAAATAGAAAATAAAAAAATAATGGGGATATTACTTTTTTTTATTCATAAGATGTATTTAGAGATCAGAAAAAACTTATTTCAGACTTCTGAATATTGAACAAACAATATTAATAAGCAAAAAAAAAAAACAAAAAAAACTTAAACAATGCACACTTCATTATTATTCGGGTCTGTTTAGCACATGTAACATTTTTGTTTAAATAATAAAAATAAGTTTAAGAAATAAACTAATATATGGTTAGATAGTTTTAATTTTTTATAACCTCTGAAAGACGATTTGGCATGTTAAAAACAATCTTCGGCAAGTAATCAACACTGATTTCATCCCATTCTTCCTGCAGCCTTTTTTAAGTTCGGTTTTCAAAGAAACGGGATTTTCGCGGATTCGGCGATCCAAATATTCCCATAAATTTTAAAGGGAATTTATGTCTGGGGATCGAACAGGCGTATTAATCACTTTTGGGCAATTATAAAGCAAACAATCACGACCAACGTGGGCTATATTTTTACGGTCGTTGCCCTAATAGAATTTAAAAGTTCTTGGAATTCCTATTTCTTTTTGCAGATTATTTCAAATTATCTCTCAAAATGTTCAAATAAACATCCTTGTTCATAATGCTTTCGATATTTACCAGTTTCTCGACCTCATTCGCTGATAAACAGCCCCACAACACAACACTTCCTCCTCCATGCTTAACTGTTTGAGTTATATTTAATCATTTCAACTCCTCATTGAACTTCCGCCACGCCATAGTTCTTCCATGAATTCCAAATAAGAGAATTTGGCTGTCAAGTTTGCTTTTTAAAATCAATTCGATCGCCGTTTTTATATCTTCGGATAATGTCACCGACAGTATTTGGCTTCATATTCAATATTTTTATATTTTTTCCTTTGTTTTTTAAAGAAAAATCACTAATTTTCTTTGGTCTAACTAGGGTTGCCAGTTTTGAAATCATAGAAATCAGTACATAAGAGAAAAAAATAATATAAAATTGCATATTAAAAACATCAAAAGCTTTAATCTTTTTTAAAACAAAACAAGAATTCATTCTTTAATTTGAACCGTGAAAAAAATTAATTAATAAAACTGAATTTTTTTAAAACAATAATTTAATTCCGTATATATTTATAGCTGGAATACAAAAAAATCTAAAACACAACAAGTTGTTAAAAATTCGATTCTTAATTTTTTGTTAGCTACTTGGTTTAATTATTTTCAAAGAAACATAAATTTTATTAAAAGCAAAATGTGAGTTCATTATGTCCGTAGCTTGGTACTAAAACGGTCAATGTCAATATTCTGTTGATTTGAGTTAATTGTTGCATTTGGTCGTTTCTTAAGATACCGTCACACCTAGCAAATATTTGGCGAAAAAAAACGTGAACAACATGTGAACTAAAATTTTGTTTCTTTTATTCTATTATAGTTTTTGAATATAGGGCAATATAAAATTAAATAAAAGTAGTTTTTTGCTATATCTACCAGTAAAATTTATTTCATTTTGCTATAATAAGGTCATCATGCTGAATCTCTTTTATTTTGCGGAAACAGCCAATTTCTAATTTACCCGAGTTCAAAAGGGTTTTGTTAACTTCTATAAAAAACTAAAATTTCAATTTTCTCAAAAATTAATTATTTGACATTGGCCTTTTAAGCACCAAGCAAAAGATATAAGGACAACAATGTTAAAAAACATATTAAACACTTGAAATAACGAAGCTTGTTACGTATTTATCTTCAAAATAATTTGAAAAATTATTTTAAAGTGATTTACAACTAATTATTATTAATAATTATAATTATTGCAGAGGCACAATCGTTTTTCAGACAATCTTATACTATAAATTTTTATAAATAATATATTTACATATGTATAGACATAAATATTTAAGTATAATAAACTATTAACAAGTTACAATGTTGCAAGTTACAAATATTTGTGGCTTTTTTGTACATTGTCCATAATTTCTTTCCTGTCTTCAGTCTTCAAGAAATTGTAAAACTCATTACAACTATAACCAAAGTTTGTCTTTATCTGCAACTCACTCTCTAGGTGTTATATTAGGAGCCTTTTTCTCTCTTTTCTCCACTTTGAAAACTAAAGACTCGTTCTTTAAAAGCGTTTGAATGTGAAATGGATGAAACAAAATTACACATTTCACCACCATTTAGAAACCCTTTTCATTTTTCTTCTACTGTCTTCTCTTTTCGCACTGATTCGCAAAAACCTTTTATGTTAATAACTCATCGATAAATACATCAATATTTTTATTTGTATCGCAAACAATTTGACAATATGACAAACTATATACTGAACAATATTAATACATTAACGTAAAAATCAGTACATTGGCGTACTGATTTGCTTGTAATGCATAAATCAGTACTTTAAACAATAAACAGTACATGTACTGATAAAAAACAGTACGAATGGCAACTAGCTCTAACGCATTATTTTTTCCTTTACGATCCATCGCGTCTTTTATAAAAAAAAAAATCTTGAGAATGACAACTTTATTTGTTTGGTGCTAATTAATGTGTGTTCCCCATTTTACAAAAATGTTATGTAAACAAGCAGATTTACATAGTTGTATTTTATATACAGTTTTTTTATTCCCGCACTTTTTGTATTCCCGGAAAAGCGGGAAATAAAAATCGAATTCCCGGGATCCCGGGATTCCCGCCCAAATTTTTTTGTTTATGTATTTACTTATTTCTCTAATGAAACTAATATTTCTTACTGGCTATTACGCTTAAAATAATTAAATCTAATATCTTTTATATACCAAAAACGTAAATAATTCAAGATTAAAGTAATTTTAGGACACTTAAGGGGTTATTTAAATGCCAATCGCATTTGCATATTTAGAATGAAAGTTTTGAAGTCTTAAGGGTAAACAATTTTCGGAAGGGCGATTAGGAACTGAATCCACAACATTACGAAGTAGGAATTCTGAAATAATTTTACGGTTTAACAAATTCAGCGGAAAGGAGAAATTTTATTTACTACATATATTTAATAACATATTTTTTTACAACTTTATAACCCTTAATCAGCAGTGGTGTATGAAGGTATACTATGTTTGTCATTCGATGTAAATATTTTTTTTAATATTCATCTAAGGTCCGATAAAGGATTTGTATTGTGGGCTATTCATTCGTTCTTAGCCGATTTAGCCATATGGGTGTCAAATTGTTTCTAGATCTTGTAGGTTGTTTGGGATTGAATTCGTTCAGAATCGCTTCATTAGGAAAAAAGTTATGCACCCAAATATGGAACTACATCCCTAAAATATAAACAAAAACTAACATTAATTGGTGGCGAATGCACCTTTTGTCATTAAATTTCAACAAGTTCGTTTTATAAGGCACCAAAATTCGTGAATATCGGTCCATAATTTACCTACGGCTCCATGTTTAGATTAATATGTTAATCATGTAAGTATGGCTTAAAGCGTAACGAATAATGCTTTTGTGGTGCAATTTATCATAATCTACTTTCATAAGACTCAAAATTACTTGAAATGCCGCATATAAAGCACAATCTTGGAAAACACTTTACTACGCCCTTAACCGCAAAAACTTATACATAGTATTATTGTAAAATTTACACTTCAGTTTGATAAGACAAGAAATAAAATTTCGTGAAAATAGGTCTATAATTTATCATTGGCCCTATATAAAGCCCATTCTTAAACGATTAATAAGCCTTTAACTGTAGCAAATGTAAATATTGTGGTGATATTAAGTTGGATTAATCTACTAAAGACACTAGTACGACATAGATTTACTAAAGTTTAAGAAAAAGATTTTCTTCAAAATTTCCCGGGAATCCCGCAATTAATTCCCGGGAAAGCGGGAATAGAAAACAATTGAAAATCCCGGGAATTCCCGGGACAAGAAATCCCGGGAACAAACTCTAATTTTATGGTAAACTAAAAAACTGAATATTAATGAATCATGAATTTCTGCAGTGCATTAGTTTCTTATTTTTTTTAAAATAGGTTTACTTAATCAGCTCAGAACATACATATATAGGAATTTAAGTAAAAATATTTAACAAGATGTCATTATATTCATCAAGAATTTTCGGATTTCAGAAACTGATAAGAGTCACTGTAAGATAAAACAAAATTTTCTAAAAAAAACAATAAAAAGGAATTACCAATCTTGATATCAAAACGTTTCGAGACCTATTTGCGATTATAACGTAATATTGTAAGCGATAAAACGCAAATTTAACAGGTGAAGGTTTTTTTTTTTTTCTTTAGCAGTGCAAAAAAAAATTTGGATTAAATGGGCTTTTTCACCGCTTTTTCAACGGTACAAATTCAAAGTTCGTCGAATTGGTTCGTCATTGTAAGGAGTACTTATAACCGTATTACAAGAAAAAAAAACAAAATTTCCATAAATTGTCGCAAATAGGACTTGATTTTATTTGCAATAAAAATTGTTGTTAATATAACAAGACATAATTATTCAAACATAATGTTTTAGTGACAATAATGTATTTTTTTAGAAAAAGAAAGTTGTTGAATATTTTTTTTTTTTTTGTTACCGTAGGAACACAATTGTACCATATGAACGTAGTAACATACGTAGCATATTTTTTTGAAATAAAAGGCGTTACGTCTTACTTTCTTACGATGTACTAGCCAATTGTGTTCCTTGCATTTATTTTTTTTATAATATTCTATTTTGAGATTTTAAATCTTTATTTTAATTTAATTGCGTTTGGTTTATTGATATTTGACATTTTAAAGTTCAATTTTGTATTTTGTCTGCTGATAACGAGTAAAAATTTTTAAATACACACGGTTTTTTTTAACATTTTTCCGTCTACTAAGAAATTAAACAAAAAACAAAATTGAATGTGGGCCGTTTAGTCAGCAGTGTGTCATTGAAAGTTCTATGTTCACTTTAGAACAAAAAATTAAGGGTATTCAATTCTTCTTTAGTTATCAGAATCGGTACAGCGAATTATAAAATATATTTTTATAAAACCCTTTACTACTTTTTGGCTTCAAAATATTTTAATTAAGTTAGATATAGCGTCATATAGGGACTTGCATTGTACCTTTAAATACGTACGTAGGTACTCGTATAATAAATAAAAGACCACAAAAAGAAAATTACTTGCATTCTGTTTCTAATCAAACATTTACTATTTTAAATTCCATATTCATAAAAGCTTTTGTTTTTTAAGTAAAAATTAATAAAATATTTTTTTATTTGTTTCTGAGTTTTATGCTGAATATTTTTTTATCGAAGGTTTCTATTAATTTTAATGAATTCTTTTTTATCACTATTTTTCATAACTTTTGTTAGGCTCAATGGCAACCAAAACAAGGACGGTTTACTTTGATCCTTATAGCCGTCCTAAACTTAAATAACTAAAAAATAGAAAATTTGATTTGCAAAAAAAATATTTTTTGACAAAATCGCAAAAGGGCCCTTATCCTTTCGGTATTTAGGTCTACCTATCCTCTCAAAAACTTTAAAGCTTCGTTCATAATGGTAGCAAAATTATGTTTTTTTATTTCTTCTCAAAATATAGCATATACCTATGTACCTATTTTCCTTTAACTTTTCGAACAAAAATGTATTAAAATTTTTGTTTTAAAGTTAAGTCTAGCTACTTCTTCTTCTGCAACAATATTATTATAAATGACGTTTAAATAATTTTATTTGCTTTTGAACAAGGCTAATTCATTCACATAAGCAATTTGTTTTTGTAAAATCATTGTACAATGTCAAAAACCGAAACAATTCAAAACAGAAACGAAGATAATAAACAAAATTTTGACATTCAATAATTATAAAGCTAAAAAAAGCACGGCTTTTAGGATCACCTGTAATGAATTCGCCTTGCTTTTGAATGAAAATTTAAACAAAATGTTCAAGAAAATAATATAAATATGTAATATGAGCTGTTATTTTTGAAAATGGTACCTATAAGTCTACTTCTTGACAGAAATGAGTTAACGTTAGCTTTAAAAAGGTAAAGGAACCTTCTGCCCATATTTATTATCATCTTTTTAATGGAGGGCAATTTTGCCATAAAATAAACAAATTGATTTAAACTATAAACTGGTATCGTAGTTTTTTTTTTTTTTTTTTTTTTTTTTTTTTTTTTTTTGAGAATTTGAATAAGCCCACTCCAAATAATTATAATTAAAACAACTTATTGAAATTATTATTTTATTATGACTAAGTAAACTGCGCTTTAGCAGACATAATTTTTTTTCATATGTTTGTATGGGAAGACACTTTAGAATCTAGAGGTGCGAAAGAAATAGCACCTAGCTGCCTGAAGCATCTTCAGCAAGTTACATAGGTACAACCTAAGACCATATTGTAGCGTAAAGTGATATTTGTAAGGAACGAAATCGAAATATTAAGTTCGTGCTGATGTAGTTACTGTTCAACCAGCTAATAATAACATAATAGGTACTTTTATTTCGAAAACATTTCCAACTCGTAAAAAGCAGCCAGGTCCCTCGAATACGAATTATCGGGATTCTACTGTATAACTAAAATTAATAATAAACTTTGTTAATCGTGTATTTAAATGTCTTCATATTAATTACTTTTCACATTTAAAATCCATTCAAGTAAAGCTAAATACCAATAAAAATACGGACTTAAATTTTCTCTTATTTTTACTTAGTAGGTATGTTATTTTGGAAAGTGAAATAAGTTCATTTGGAGATAAAAAATCTAATATTTTTTGTAGGTAATTATAATTATTAATTTTATAGGCACAATAAAATTTAAAGGGCGCCAATATTTTTAAATTACTTTAAATACTTTGATACATGAACATTTGGACTTATACCACTTTCAAATAGGTATAACAGCTCAAATTATTGTTGGCAAAATTTGCAAACGTTTTCATAGTAGAAAATATGTGTTGTTGCGAAAAAAAATTGTTTATTTAGTGAAAATGTTACTGCCATTGTAAACGAAGCTTTAGAGCTAATGATCGCGAATATTGTCAGTTTAAAAATTATAAAAAAAACTTTTTAATTTAATACCTACATTTAACGAAAAAATTAATCGTATTCTCAAATCTTTGATTTAAAATTTTTTTGAAAAACTTGATTACAATTGCCTACAAATAATTTTGTAGTTTTCTCTAAAATGATTTCCTTTATTTAACATGTGTACATACATGCATAAATATAGATAACACTTATTGGAAACAAATTGAAATTTTTTCAATTAAAAACCAATTTTGATAAAAAAAAAATATTGATTTTTTTTAAATTCCTTCAAAATTTGTAAACTACTTGCAAAAGAAATTTTAGTTGTTAGGCAACACTGTTTATATTTTCACCAAGCATGCATAAAACACTAACAAAAACCAAAAACAACAACACGAACTGAGCAGAGAAAATCATCTACAGTTTGAGAGGCACTGCATCTCTCATAGAGAAAAAACAATGACAAACTACAAAACCCCCAAAAGCAAAACAATAAAAAAAGACAAGATAAAAAAATTCATACAGACAAGGAAAAGAATGACAAGCATAAAAAGGATTTGGCAAGAAAAAAGGAGCGCCCTTTTTTAGCAAAGAAAAATAAATAAAATAATATTAAACAATGAAGAAAACAAGTGAAAAACCAAAGAAAGGTAAAAGATAAACACGTTTAAATGCAAAAAAACGCACTTAAAACAACAACGAAATGTTGCAAAAACAAATTTTTGCAACAAAGAGCCAAAGGTCAATTTAAATTTTGTAAAAAAAAACTTACCTTTTTTACGAAAAAAATTTAGTAATCCTTTTATTATTAACAGGGAAATTTTTAATCCTTTTTTTACAATAAACGAAAGACCAGTATTAAATTTGTTTTTAAAAAAGTCGAAATGCTTTTTAACAGAAAACTTTCACTTGTTTAGTAAATTTAAAATTATTGTAGTGTATTTTCACGATTTTTTTGAAATTGTGTTAGTTTTATTACTTAATAAACTTAGTTTTAAATTATGTACATATTTTGTTGTTGTTTTCTACTATTTTATTTCTTAATAGCTTTTTTTAATAAAAAAAAATTTATAAGGTTTCATTTGCATAAAACAAGATGTGAAAACTTGTTTTTTTTTTTGTTTAATTTGCAATTCTTGCAGTTAAACATCTAAGCACTTTATTTAAGTTTGAAATTAATTTCGTTTAAAAATTGTAATTTTTATTGTTTTTATTGAATTGAACACTAAATTTTTATTTAATTAGCCATTTTTTGTTTAATAAACAAACTTTTTTTAGAAGCCCAAAACTCGTATTAAAAACAATCTTAGCGACAAAGACTGCGCCTTTTTCACAGATTTTTGTTTTTTCTTTTGTCTTTGCACCTTAAATGCTCATATTTCATTAAAAATTTCTTTATAATAATAATAACAACACAATTGTTTTTATTTAATTAGAATAATATTTTTCTTTATTTTTAATATACATGAATTTCTTTATTTATCTTTTATTATTACTTCAAATAAATTTGGTCCAATAGAAACACTCCGCCATTTACATTATTTACGTCTGCACTCGGCTACAACTCGCACGAAACTACAAAGACACAATTTGTTCGCCAGAGATTTTAGTAACCGATTACCACCGGTTACTTAGCGGTACACAATTAAATTTACTTGCAGTTTTGATATTGTTAGGGTGGTCAACTTTTAAATTTTAAACGGAATAAAGCACTAAATCCAAAAAATTTTATAGAAAATTACTTTTTAATTTTATTTATTTAGAAAAATAAAGGTAAGACAAGCCAAAAATCTTTTCCAGTTCTAGTTTTCAAGAAGAAAAAAAATTAAGCAAAAATTAAAATTTGAACTTGAACTTGCAATTAAAAAACCTACATAAAAATATACAGTAGCCCAATAAAGTCTTCATACTTCGTGATATATGCGTATTAATAATGGATTTATTTTTAATTTTTATTAAATAATATGTACCTACAACTCTTTTCTTTATTACCATCGAAGACATCTTTCCAAAACCCTTTTTCGTAATTTATGTGAAGTTTCGCAAGCACGAGTCCTCTTTTTATATTCACTTCTCTAATAAATGGCTTTTTTTCTTAAAATGCGTCTGTGATCTAAACACATTTCGGACAGTTTCGGAACGAGTACTAAAAATTTTTAATTTTTCAATATATTTTGCACTCGTTTAAGGCTGATTTGTTAACATTCAGGCCGTAAAAACAAGAAATATTTCGTGTTTACTGTCTGAGATTTTTTCGTACGAATTCTAATCTTTCCATGAACTTTCTTTCCTCTTTTTTAAAGTATAAGAATAATTTAAAAAAAAACTGTTTTACTAATAATAATAGCTTATATGTTGCTAAAATAAGTAAAGAAATAAAAAGCCATTAACTTAATATGTGTTTTTGGATTTTTTTAGAGATATGCTTTTGCTGTATGTACATTTTTTGCTTGCAAAGTTGAGAAAATTGCAATTTTTAAAACCAAAATTCACAACCTTTGGCCTGCTTTCGTACCATTCATGATTTTAACTATTTTCTGTAAAATCTCCATAGAAAAATGTTTTTAACATGGCTGAATTTAATTAAAATAAATTTTATATAGGTGCATTTAGATGTTATTGGGCCACTGTATATACTCTAATAAAAATTTAAAAAAAAGTAATTTTGTCTGTGCATGGTTTAATAATTTTTGTGGTGGCATATGTATTAGCAGAGGAAATTAAACAAAATAATATTTTGTCACTTACGCAATAATTCTTGGCTTTAATCATGAAAAACTATTTTTTTCCTATTAAATTTGGTGCAAAATTTTATGTTGCAATCAAATGCGTGAAGCACAAAAAACTTGCTATAAACCGATGACCTTTTTTTTAAATGAAACTATTTTATTTTATTGAAAAATTTTATGTGTCTGTATTCATACAGCTCATGTGTTATTGACATGATTCTTGCTTTTTCTTTTGTGAACATGATTTGGCGTTCAAATGCTTCATGTCATGTTGACGACTTGTTTTATTTTTTTTTTGTGTGGTCTTTAAATACGAATAAGAAAAAAAAATAGCGAATGAGAAAAAAGCGTTCTGACAGTACATGCATTTGTGTTTTCTTTTCCCCTCGTATTTCTCACCAGTGATGCATTTTGAGGTTTTAATTTTTGGGCCAAATGGACGATTTAAAAGGGCCAAAATACCTTTGATAAGGCCAAAATTTTCCCCCAGAATTATCCTGTGTATATTGTGGCTAAATAGAATCAGTAATGTAGTCTTGTAGTTATGTAGTCTTGTAGCAAATCAAAACCAGTGCAATAAAATAAAACGTCGAAAATGGCGACGGATTGTCCATATATTAGAACCAGCAAACATTTTGCTCAACAAGCTCTTAATAGGAACCATATAGGTAGTGTGGGGGTTCCGTCGCGCCCTTGAAATAACCCTGAGGAGAGATATCGATGAGGAACTGCGTGCCGCAAATCACAGTAAAGCGAATAACATATTGAAAGACAGGTGCACGTTGAGGTCCTATGCTCCAGTAGGAGGAAATAATGACAGAAGAGAAGTTATTTGACAGTCTACTGCAGTGATTTTTGATATTAACTTGATATACAACTTACAAAAAAGAATTTTTTTTTAAGACAAGACAAGGTTTGGCAATAAATTTATGAAGATTTTCTTTAACAAACAAAACAATGTTGTAAATAAAATTCATGTTTGAAACATTTAGAAAATTACATTAAAAAATGTACCGAACGGTTAATAGTAGTTAGTTGAATTTTGAGCTGAAAGGGCCAAAATCAATTAGAAAGTACCACAGGGCCATCAAACATTCAAAAGTGCCACAAATGGCCCAATTGTGCCTCATTTTGCTTCACTGTTTCTCACCCATAAAGTAGCCATCATGTCCAATAGAACATGAACCGTTTGAACACAGACTAACATCACTATTACAAATTTTTAGTGCGGCTGCTGTTTTTTGACTCATCACTCAATATCAACAAAATGATTGCAATAATATTGCACCATCAATAAGTGTGAGTTGGAACTGCAAAATTAGTGTAGTAGCCCCATCTATGGTGCATATGTATGAACAGGGTGGAACATAAGTCACTGAACATTATTGTATTTTTGGAATAATTGTTTTTTTTTTTCTTTTTTTTTTTTTAAGTATTAGAGATAAGGCTGTATATGTTTAAGGATAGAGCAAAAATGTTTGAGTTTTATTTTGCTAATTAATAATTCAAACCATAGAAAATTTCAAAAAAAAAAAAATTAACACCACGAATGCACCATCATGAAATTAAGTACGTAATCTAGTCGTTCGTTTTCAGTCTTCGGGATCTGTTACTGAACTATCTCGAAGTGGAATCCTGCTTGAAGCACGAAAACAAGATTATCTCTTAATAAATATTACATTAAAACTTAAGTAATAGCTATAAAATTGTTAAGTTGCTGTTTCCGAAAAGTTTGAATATCTCTTGGAAAAATAAATTGTTTATTGCGAGAGGAGACATATCAGATATCCAACTTATTCACAAAATAAAATCTTAGTCTTATTAAAGGTTTATCAAACAAATTTTTATAGAAAAATCGTTTTGTAATCCTTTAATAAACCTGATATATTTTAAATCGCTAAAAACTGTAGTTTTTTGGAAAATTAAAAATGCGATTTCACTATCATTATTATTGAAAGTTATTATATCGTTTTCGATTCGAAATCGTTTATCACTTCTATCACCTAAATCTAATGTATTGTGCATAAGAGGAATCAATTGCCATTAATTTTTAATACTAGAAAAAATATCGGTATCGGTCTGAAATTCTGTAACTTATGGCATAACATAATTTTTATAATGGTATAAAAAAAATTTAAAATTAATATTTAGCTTTAAATTAAATAGTTAAAAGGAGATCTGCAATTTCTGATTTAGCTATCAAGCCTTTTAAAATCTGTAACGACGACAGCTAACATTTTTCGGAGTTATAAATATCACCTGTTAAAAAAATCAAATCACTGTCAGATCTAGCTATTTTTTAAATTAAGATTTTTGAAATCATAAAATAATTTATTTTGGTCGCCATAATTAAATTCAAATGACAGATTAACACGTTGCACATTTTTAACAACATCAGTTTAAATTTTCAAGTTCATACATAATTTATATACATTATTTTTAGATTTTTTTTAAGTTGGCTTGATAAAAGGCAACATTTGTAAAGTTGCCTTAACCTACCATTCTATCAAAAGTTAACGAGTTTTTGCTATCTTGTTGTATTATTATGTATAAAACAATTTTTATTATACTTCAGAAAACTTGATGATACAATTTATTAACTGCCGGTTTTTCGATAATGAAAACAAAATTTTGTGTGGGAATTTATATAGAAAAAAACCAATTTTCGTATTTTATTGCTATTTTCCATATAATATGTCGCACAAAATTGAATTTTTATTATATAAAAACAGACAGTTAGTGTCACTGAAAATAAAAAAGCACTACAAATTTAGAAAAACAAGCACCCAGCCTCGATTTATGAATTGTTCTCGTCGAAAATTTAAAAAATCACTAAAAACGGATAGAATCGCATCGAGTTGACAACGCTGTTCCTTGTTTTAACAACAAGAGAGCAGTTATTTATTTGTTGCTCTCCCTCTTTGTTTTTGTTTTGGTATTTTTTGCGTTTGTTTTTGTTTTGAATTTTCATGTGTACGCAGCGCAGTGCTGGAAAACGTAAGCAAGATCTTCGTTTTATAACTGATTAAAACGACTATTCACAACAAGAAAACGCACCACCACTATTCATAAATCAGGGATGGAAAAATGGTGTACATACTTGTATACAATTTTTAAACATAAGTGTTTTTAAACGATGAAGGTATGTACCTGTATACCTATTTATTTTTTTTTATGCAACAGGAAGGTGCTTGTAGGGTCTAAAAACGGCGCAGCTTGCATGTTTCCTAACGATTTCTATGTCCCCCTATACAATGTACAAATTTAAAGGCAGACAGACGAAGTTATAGGCGAGGGGTTGAAGAGGTACAGTGTGCAGTGCATGGCTATATGTACTAGTCATTTTTCCTGCTTCTTTTCCACTGCTAGCAAGTTTCTTGTTGTTGCTTCATATCAAGGCGAATTCACAAGGTGAGGTTATTTTTTCCGGTAGTCGATTTGTCAAAGTTTGTACCTATACAAAGTAGATTTTTATGTAAACAAACATTTTTTTACTAGCAATATTTTTGACAATCGGACCAAAAAAGCAGTGTTGTTGTAGAGTTGACTTCACCTTCTAGTGAATTCTCCTTGCTTCATATATTTTTCACACCAATGTAATTTTAGTATCAATGCCTGTTAAATGTTCATCCCCGTCAACAGCGAAAAAGAACGAAAAAAGGAAGCGAATAATTTATGTCTGTCTAATAATTTCGCGATTGTAGATGCTTAGGCAAGTTCAAAAGAGAATAAGAAACATGTCTCTCTTCCAATTTTAACATTGTAAAAGCATATGTACAGTGTAATCTCCCTAAACGGATACCTTCCCTAAACGGAATGCTCTTTCGGCGGATACTATTCCTTGGTAGACACAAAAAACTCGCTATTCATCAGGGAAACCTACAACTACAAAATGTTTTAAGTTGTATCACATAACCTAGTACTCTATAAAAAGAATTGATTCCCTTAAAACCCAATCACAGCACTTTTTTATAACTCCATATAATTTTCAGGTAATTTTTATTAACGTAAAATTCACGTACATTAGTTTGCACGGTAATTATAATATGTGCTGTTATTATTGCTTTTAAAGAATAAAAACAGCTGGGTTTGTTTGTAAACAGTAACAAGCATTTTCTAAATAAAATTCGTCTGAAAAAATATTGAAAAACACAGTATTTCAAGAAAATATATTAAAAAACAAAACTTTTTTAGATTTATACCGCATAAAATCTTTCTTAGCACTTTTCATTCCTTTGTTTATTTTTCTTGATAAGCATATTTGCTAAAAAAAATATATCGCACTGGTTCCTTTAAAGGGGGGTTAACTTAAAATTTCTAACTTTCCAGTAGAGACAAAAAAAAAACAGTTGTCTTTTTATATGTACTCTCATATCACAAAGGGGGCTACAATTGCATTTTTTTTTTTTCGACAAAATACTAGAGAAAATTATGTAAGATTTTTACAGTGGGTAGATATGACCACTGTACATCGATTTCTTGCACAAAGTAAAAATTGATAAATTTTGAGTTGGCTCTCTTTAGAGGAACCAGTGCGATATGTTAAGTTGGAAAATAAAGACCATTTTTGTTTTTGTTTATATATAAAAATTAATAATAATGTTTGGCTTTCGGTTTTTGATTGTATCAACCCAAGAATAAATGATGGAATAAAAAATCGCACCGTGCGCATGATTTTCCGTAAGGTGACGTAGTTTATACGTAGCAAGGACTTGCAGGTAAAAAAGTCCCTAAGATTCACGAATTTTTTGTATACGAAATGTATGCCCCTTTTAAGATCTGGCATCCCAGCATTTAAGCATTGAAATTATTACCTTAAAGGAATGCAGTTCACGTGATGTAGTTTGTGCGACATGCCCAGAAGATTATAATGTTGTTTTTGAGATGGCGTAATCTGTATTTCTATCATTCTTGGTATCAACCGGTAATAACAAACCTGCGTTGCCTATTTCTATATAGTTATCCAAAAATGGTACACACATTTTTTTTGGATTATTTTTTGGGTCGCAAACTTTTTGTGTAATTTCGCCTTAACATTATTTTATATATACACGAGTAAATTTTCCTTTTATTTCTGTCATTTTCGAGTGAAAAGGATTTTTGGCAAATTTAAATTAACAAAACTGGCATGAGGAATAAATTGCGACAATTATACCAGCGCGTCAATAAAAAACAAAATAGTGTTTTAATCTCTGTAAACGGTGGTGCCTATCAAACGATGTTGGAAAGTTTTGTAAGGCCAGCTATGAAAAGCCATCTAACCTTGTGGTTTCAACGAGATGGAGCTATAGCAGGAGCCTCAATAGCTTTGATAAGGGATAAATTCGGCGAACGCATTATTTTGCGCATAAGCAAGTTTTACTTGCCTCCATGTTCTCCTGATTTGACAGCGGATTTAATTTGCGGATATTTAAAAAAAGTGTGTACGTTAACGAACCAAAGACAATAACTGACTAAAAATCAATATTTGGAAATCATGGCCGTTACACTCGACATTTTATTAAAAGCTATGAGAAATATGTTAAAGTGAAAATATGCGAATCAGAAAATGGCTTCAGTAGTAGCTTTAAAATAAACAATAAACGAAAAAACAAAATTATAAAAAAAAATTTAAACAATTCACCGTCACACTGAATATATTCGTAAATAAAATGCTTTACTAATTGACAAACACAAAATTTGTTTTGTTTAGTTAAAAAAAATTGTGATTTTTTAATTAAAATATTGGTTTTTAATTGAAGTTCTTGATATTTAAATTAGGCTTAAGCACATCAAATTTAATTTTCAATAAATTATTTTTAGTGAAGTAAGGAATTTACAGCATGAAGTGCATTAATTTTTTTTTATAATTTTCTTCTTGACTGAACACGGGATTGAACTCGGGTCGAATTCACATAATTCGAGAATAACCACATTCCTATCATCACAATTCTATAGTCAAAGATCACCCTGTAACCAATGGTATTAGTGGACCAAAATTTGCTGTATTTGATTATCCATTTTCAATTTATTTACATATTTCTTGCTCACTTCTGTTTGTCGTACTTTTTGTGAAGACTTGTCTTGAAAAACTAAGTACATCTGTTTATTTCTTTTTTGTCTTTTTCTCTAGAAAACAGTACCAACAATATTTATTTATTCGAATTTTCGAAAAGTAACAAAATGTGTTTCAGAGCTTCTGAAAAAAAGGAGAACACAATCTAAATTTTATTCCTATCTTTATTTCTTTAGTAGATACATTTTTGGCCTTTTTCGTCCCCAAAATGAAAAAATTTCAAAAAACTACCAAGCACATGTCAATTTAATTTTTGATTCAATAATGATATTTTTAAACTTACCGTCTCAGTTAGATCACGAAATAGAATGTTACCGAATTTACCCGTTTTACCCTTTTCAACTCCTTAGGAATTGAATTTCCAAAAATTTTTACTTTTTATCTACATAGTGGGAGAGGAGTCTTCTTACAAAATTTCAAGTCTTTGCATTGCGTTGTTTTGGTTGTTTTGGCGATGATCACCCAGTCAGTCACTCTAATCTTATATATGTACATATATAGATATAAATTATCTGGTTACTTGGGTGACACGTAATTGCAATTGAAATTTATGGTACTTATTCTTGATACTTTACAGTATTAAATGTAATTTACACTTAACCTCTAATAGCCTCTTTTAATTTTTTCTGGTCTTCAAACTTTTTTTTATTTTAATCTTTATAGATTTAAAACGAGTGCCCTATCATTTCACTTTTATAAAAAAGATTATGCAAAAACTCCGTAATAACCACTTGGAATGGTGAACTGATATCTGTGTTTTTAAGAAACTGTGCTAATTTGCAAAAAAAAACTTTAAAGAAAAAAAAGAACAGACTACTTCGATTCAAAAGTAAAAAAATCCTATTTTTCAAATATTAAAATGACAAGGAAAACCTTTGACTTTACATCACCATACATAACAATGGTTACTTTATTACCAAAATAACAATGCAACTGTATATTTTAAAGTATTAGGAAAAAATTACCATCAAAATTTTATAAATATTAAAAAAAAATATTTTTGGCCAGAATTCTAAATCTAAAATATATGTTTGTATCATTATTTCCATCCCTGTATTTTGTTGCTGTTTTTATTTAGGTACAGTGCAACATAATTTAGTATGTACATTGTACACAGTGCTGCCAGAACTATCAGCAAAAAAAAAAGTTTTCATCAAAAAATCTGCGTCTACATTTTAAAATCTTTAAAACACGGTTTAATACATTTTTAATGTACCTAATTAATTAAAAAAAAAATGTAGGTTTAACAAATAATTTCAAAATATACGAGTAATTTTTGGATATTTTTACATTCCAAATACCTATCTACCAATTACTCAGTCTGAGTAAGGATTGATCATATCTTTGTAATTCCAAACAAGAAATTAAAAGTTAATTGCTTGACATGTTATTTCAACCAAGGCCTTTCTTGTTTTAAAACATTATTTAATTAAATTTTACTGATTAAATTTTACTGACAATAAAATTGTAAACAGCATCAGTTTGTTTCCTTCTATTTTTTTCCCACAAATCCAAAGGCTGTCTGAAAGAAACTAATATAAATCCAAAATCGAAATGTAAAATAACAAAAAAAAAAAAAAAAAAAAAAAAAAAAATCAGAATTCGTTTCATCAATGAAAAACATGGCAGTAACGGCAAACATTATCAAAAGCTTTTACGAAGTTTATATTTATGGAAAGACTCATTTATTTGAGGTTAAGTTAGAATTACACGTTTGGTTAACAAAAGCAATAACTTCCACCAAAATATTTTGTTTTTTCTTTTAATTATTTATTATCCCCTATTTTCACTATATTATGCACGATTTCCTTCTTTTTGTTTAATAACTGATAAAAAGCTTTTAAATTTATATAAAAATTACACTTTTAATATTGCACTGTGAAGGTTGCTTGCAAATGTCAACTTCTACTGCCCATAAATCAGCTGATATTTGTTTTTTGCAAAACCTAATATATAGTTATTCTTAGTGCCCATTTAGACAGGGAAACATTTGGAAGGGAAACATTTTGTTTGGAAGGAAATTACGGGTGGGGAAGAGAGAATGGTTTTTGTGTTCGGTACTCGGCGACACGCTTTGTTCTCATTTTGTGGGTTGACATTTGCTTTGCTTTTTGACAAAAAAGCAACAATAGTAACAGAATGTTGCCGGAAAATGTTTGCCTGTGCGACCGCGAATGAAAAAACAAAAGAGAATTCCAGATGTTTTCCTTTCAGATGTTCGCTCGTCTAAACTCGGACTTATTAATCGAACGTCATTAACAAAAACATTATGTCAACGTCCAGACTTGCAATTTTTGATGTTGCAATTTTTAAAAATTCTGCTTTGAAATTGCATTACTATCCAGATTATGAAATTATAGTTTTGCAATTTTTGTATTTTTATCTTGTCTTTCCTCTTTTCCCTTTTATATTTTATATATACCCTGAAGAAAACCTGGGTGCAAGTGTCTCCAAGTCACAAATTTTGTCGACTATTTTGGTGACTTTTTGGCAACATTGTCAACGAAGTGTCTACTTTTTTATATTTGCCTACAATACGAAAAAAATCTTTTGAATTCTTATTAAAATTAATTTTTTAATAACAAAATTAAATGTTAAAAAAAGCAATTTTCATTTCGACATCTACTTTAAAGAATTACCAAAAGTATAGACTAGATTTTCTAAAATGTACTACTGATTCTCTGGTTGCAATGTCTACATATGGTCCCAAAAGAACTACCTAGTCAATAGTACCAACGCCAGTAGTAGATTTCCAATGACACGCACATGTTAAATGTCTGTAGTAAATAACATTGTCTGCACGTAGAGAAAAAATATGTTTAAAAATGGAGGTGAAGAAAACTATTTTTATATAAAATTTTTAAACATATTATGTTTAATTTAAACATATTATTGTCACCGACAACCATATTATTGTTTAATTTGTCCTCCATCAAGAAGCCACAACCATATTGTGGTTGTCTTTAAACATGTTTTGGTTAAATATAACAATAATTTGTTTTAAAATCAACAATACTATTTTCCTCTTTTGCAAGAGCAACATGCTATGGTTGAAAACCAACCATTGTATTATAAGTGTTAGACATATTTTAGTCACTATTGACCAAAACATGTTTGAAGGCAACCATAATATGGTTGTGGCTTCTTGATGGAGGACAAATTTAACAATAATATGCTTGTCGGTGACAAAATTATGATTATATTAAACATAATATGTTTAAAATGTTCCTTTTAAAATAGTTTTGTTGGAGGTGACCATTTTTAAACATAATTTTTCTCTGGGTGTGGGGTATAATAAGTCACTAGTACGGGTGACTGTATCAGTAGTGAATCAGTAAAGATTTCCTACAGGGTAAATACAAGTACACATACAGCCAACTCTAAAGTTGAAAAATGTGAGAATAACAAAACAAAACGAAATTGCAGAGTACATGAAACCGAAAACCTCTCCCCAATCTTCTCACCCCTCTCACCCATAAACTCAAGAATTACTGCAATAAAAATTGCAAGTATTTTTTTTTACTTTAAGCCAACACTCAGGGGATGCCCCTACTAATGCCATGCATTGTGTTGCTATTAGGAAAACAGATTATGAGAAGAAGGAAATAGGGAGTAGTGACTGTGGACATTTAGTCTGGGCGATGATTGTAATTGTAAGTGTAAAATATTAGTTTTGGCCAAGATTTTGGGTCAAATTAACTACTGTGCACTACCCGGCATTATAACAAAATATGCATATAACCAGTAATTTGACTATATCTTAACCAACAACAGAGAAAACTTTATTGAAATAGAATTATTTATTGTAAAACCAACTGAGTTTCAATTCAAACCTAAACTTCCGTTTTCTTTATTCTAAAAAAATTCAATGATTCTTTGACGAAATTATGTGGCTAAAAATGTAGCCCCATTTTAATATTTAAATAAGACGACCGACCCTTATATCATGGTTCCTAAGTGTAGGTATAATATTTATTTTATTAAATAATTCTAAAACAGAAAAATCCAATTAAGCTTTAAAAAGCTTTATTTTCCAACCCACCTTAAATTGCAAGTTGTATCTGTAATTTCTGGTGTTCATTGAAAAGGAAATTCTTAATCAACCAAAAATTTGTTTAAAGTCTAAATTCTAAGATAATCTTAAGCATCCATCATCATAAAGAAGAACTTTACTATAAAGAATAAGTGCAATGGTAAAAAATGCTTAAGAAGAGAGCCGTATTTATGAATTTATATTTCAAATTTTATACGGGAAACCAACAATTAACATAAAATGTAATAAACTCATGTACAAAATAAACTCGCCACATTATGCTGCACACATATTGGAGCAGTTTATATAACATTCCATTAAAAGCAGAGTTTCTTAAATTTTTTAAAAAAATTTTTAAATTTTATTTGTATTCCAGTGCGGGAGATTACAGCTTAAAAATCCCTGAATATTTAGTACCTATAATGATGCGTTCGAGTTAGTTTTCGTTAAATTCATAAACCTCGTACTTACATTATTTTGAAAATTATTATGAAAGAAGAAACAAAAAAACATTTAAATTCCTTAAATGCACACACTCGTTACAATATTGTGCTGCTGTATAATTGAAAATTATATTCACTGTTTGTTTGTTTGTAAGACTCTTACGCACACACATTGATGGCGGTAGGGTTTGTCATACCGAATTCGAGAATACCGAAAATAGAGCGTTTTTTTTTAATCAAAAAATTTAAACTTATCCCAATTTCGATTTCAGTATTTTATAAAGTTTTTGTTGTTTAGAAAACGAACATTGAACCTAAAGTAATAAAATCTCTATCTTACAATAAACATTCGAAGGTATATACATTGCAGTTAAAACATTTGACTTGTCTAAACCAATATTTAATTAAAATATGTTCACTATATTTCTTTCTCTATAGGGAAAAATTTTCCAAAAACGTTTACCAATCAAAAATAAAATTAATTTTAATTAAAAATGTAATCAAGTGAATTTAACGTTTAATTTATACTATTAATTTGTTTACTGGTGCAAATTTAATTAATTTTTTTTTTTTTTTGTGTAAAGCAATCCCAACAAACCAAAACGATTTAGAAAGAACTGATAGCAAGCTTAGTTACATAAGCCTTAAGCTTAGAATTGTGATTACTATATAAAAGGCTTATTAAAAATTGATTAATAATGAAAACCGAACACTTGCGAAAATATTACTTGTCTATAATAGAATGTAAGCTAAGAAGCTTATAGAAAAATACTTTTCGAACTTACAGAAGAATACTTTACGAATATTTTGTTTAAATTTATATGGCATATTTACAAAAAGTTTTTAATAATATAATATTTAACAAATTTTTCTAAATAATGCACTGCTTAAAACCCTTAACTCTTTGAAGAAAACACAAACCCCTTAACTAATAATATAAAATTTAGGCACTCGTCAAATCTCAAAACATTCTCAAAAACACTTACAAAACTTTAGCGAGAATAAGTCATTTGCAATCATTTTTGTTGTCATGTTGTAGGAAATCTCTTATGATAAGCTTATTCTACAATTCTTTTTTTTACCTTTTGCTTGTGGAGAATAGTCTGTTAGGATTAATTATACATTTTCTTTGTTGAGAAACAAATAAAATAGTTAGCTGGGACGAACGACGAATTTCGCATAGCACGACGAATTCTTTGGCAAGAATTCGTGGCGTAAATTCGTCAAATGAGACATAAAACGGGTGATTCACCGAGAGGTTTGACTTATAATGCAAAATAAAACACATAAATTTAAAAGTGACTTAAAATTTTTACTATCGGTTAAACGAACAATTTATGGCATTTACTGTTTGAAAATTATATCAAGTAAATGTTTGCCATGACTACGTCTGAGGTGGTCCAGTATCATCCACAAATGTAAACTGGGACTCAAATTTTCGAATAGTGTTGACAATAGTGGTTTTAGTAGGTCGATTATGCGCACCGCACCGGTAGTCCCTCGAATCGCACTAAAAACATTTCTCACAAAACGCTGATTTTCGTAATAAAGCTAAACAATTTGGAGACGCTGTTGTGGTGTGTGAGTCTTTCCATGATGGCTTGCCAAACGATACTGAACAAAAATGACAAAGCAGTTCGATATGAGTCACGCGTGATCTGTAAAAAAAAGCATATTTAAAATGACACCTCACGAGGAATCACCCTTTCTAAGTGCGTAAAAACAGTTTTAAATGTTATTCGAAATTGTTTTGAATTTTTAAAACTAATTATCTTGGATGCCAGATTTGGATATCTTGGTTTAATGGCCAATTTCATGACGTCAGACGATTACATACACGTTTTGTTGGACATAATATTGCAATGCGCATCTTGGGAAATGTCACTTGCTAAGCTCTTTCAACACGATAACAACCCCCCAAGCACACGTCTAAGATGGTTAAACAAAAGATTGCGAATGAAAATTGTGTGCGCTTGATTGACCTGCCCAGTCACCTGACCTTATAGTGAAAAGTAACACGGAAACAACATTTTTTAAAAACTTGAGATCGCTATTTTGACCTAAAAATAGCATCCTAATAACTGTAATTGACCATATGCTTCAGTCCATGCCAAGGCGATGTGCAGAAGTCATTTAACGAAAGGGAAACGCTATTAATTACAGGGTGGGCCAAAATAAACCATGGGGTTTAAAAGTTTAATAACTTTTTCGTTTATTAATTTTTTTTAATTTTTATTTCAGATTATATAATATACAAAATGGAAATTTTTTTTACACTAAGTATGAAAAATAATGTCTCTTAAATTACCACCGTTTTCAGCTTCGCACTGATGTGCTCGTTTTAAAGCATTTTCCATAACATCTTTCAAAATTTGTGGCTGTAGCGTTCGAATTTCTGCAACAATGTTTGCCTTGAGTTCAAGGATTGTCTCTGGTTTGTTCACATACACTGGCTCCTTCAAATAACCCCAAAGAAAATAGCCGGGTGCTTTCAAATCTGGCGATCGCGCTGGTCAACTAATTTCCGAATTTCTGGAAATTATTCGCTTTCCAAAAATTTGACTTAAAAGTGCTATTGTTTCTCGGGCAGTGTGGGCAGTGGCTCCGTCCTGCTGAAATCCAGGTCTGTTTTCAAGAGCAGGACGTAAACATCATAAACCGATACCGCTCTCCATTTACGGTTACAGCACTTCCATCTTCATTCTCGAAGAAGTAAGGGTCAATGATATTTTCAGATGTGATCCCACACCAAACTGTACACCTAATGGGATGCAATTGGCGTTGAAGAATGGCTCTTGGATTTTCAAAACCCCAGAACCTACAGTTTTGCTTATTAACAAAGCCATTCAAATGAAAATGAGCTTCATCACTCATAATCAAATTTTCAATAAAGTTGATTTCATTTCTGGCCAACTGTTGAAATTTAACGGCAAAATTTAGACGTTGTGTATCTCTCCATTATTTATTCAAGTGTTATTTATATAATCTGAAAAAAAAAATAAAACAAATTAAAAAACAAAAAAGTTATTAAACTTTTAAGCCCCATGGTTTCTTTTGGCCCACCCTGTACTAACAAAAAATTAAAAATTTGTTTAATGTAGAAGTCAAGTAGTATAAATTGCAAATGTTTTGCTCATAGTAACACATAAAATGTTACGTTATTTTATGAATAACTAACGAATTTTTGTTTTTCAATCCATAAAATTGAGATAATAAAGAACGTTTAAGTAACAAAATTTATGTTTTATTAAAATTTTGTCATTAAAATAACGACTTTTATTCAACATGAGAAATGGTAGCAAATGTTTTGAACACTACTGTATGTTGAAATATTAGATCTTATTTAGTTAAATTATTTTTAAAAACAACATATTTATTCCAGGAAATTGAAGGAATTTAACATAAAGACAAATGTGACTAATTATTTTAAGAGTTGAATTTGATAAGCATTTTTTTTGTAAGAGAATTTTGTAGAATTGTACAGTTAAACTCGATTTTGAGATGTAATTTCTATGGCCGTTTTAGACACCGAAATTGAATTTTTATTCTTTAGATGTTTTAATTATTATTTTTAAGCCTTCGGAACTATTTTTTGCCTTCTGGTTAATTGCTTAAGTTTTCAACAACATTTCTTAATTAAGATCGATCCGCGTTGCCACTTTCTGACTAACTATGCAAAAAATTTACTATTTCTAAATATTTAGATAATATTTCATGAAATTTAAATTTCTAAAAGAAATCAATAACAAAAAATTTTTGAAGTTTTTTAAAACCCCTTTTTATTTGATGGTCAGTCTGAAACAGTTTATTTACGATTGCCCTGAATAACAATTAGTCAATTCACAAGGTATCCTAACATGTCATATTGTCAAAATGTCCTAATATTTCACAATGGTTTAAAAATATTGTTGTTGGTTTGTTAACAAAAAGTGTCTTAAATAAATAGAACTTTGCTTGCTGTGTTTATTGTGCTGTCGTAATTAATCAGAAAAGTCCAGCGCTGAGCGTCTGAGCCGTACAACAATATTTTTAAACCATTGTGAAATATTAGGACATTTTGACAATATGACATGTTAGGATACCTTGTGAATTGACTAAATATATTTATTTCAAGAAACCATTCGAGTGAATGATTGAAATCATGCACACTCGGTCTTAAACATTTGAATAAAAATTATAAGATGCGCTATTCTTTTAATTATAAAGTTTTCTTGAACATGAATATCATCTTGTTGAATATCATTTGATTTTGACTTTAGTGACCTCAATACTCCGGCAACCTTATGTCTGGTTCTTTCCGATCAGTGTAAACGTACACTACCTATAACAA
This sequence comes from Pollenia amentaria, assembly GCA_943735925.1. Taxonomy (NCBI): domain Eukaryota; kingdom Metazoa; phylum Arthropoda; class Insecta; order Diptera; family Polleniidae; genus Pollenia; species Pollenia amentaria. The sequence goes on along the minus strand of OX031009.1, from coordinate 198,759,288 downwards.
ATTATCTTCCATCAAAAACGTTTTAATGCTAGGAACACAACTGGGACGAAAGACGAATTTTATTCGTCGCCAAAAATAAAACATATTGGTGTATATAAAAATACACACAATAATAGCGTCCGGCGAAATTCGTCATACGGTGGCGTCTTTGCAATAGATTTATTTTTATTTCATACGCCGGCGAACGACGAACCAATCAGTACAAGGTGACCATATTTGGTTTTATTTTAGTAGTATTTCAGTAAATAACGTTATTTTACTCTAAAATTTTTTTTTTTTTATTGTATAAAATTTTAAATAAATATTCAAAGTACTTTGCTATAAATATTGTTTCTAGTTGTGTTTTTGATTGTTTTAATTTTTAAGCATTCTTTTTTCAATATGGTCACATTATTTCTCTCTCTTTGCACAAACAGCAATCAACTTTCTCAATTATAAAAGCTGATTGTTATTCGTCGTTATTGTGCTTCATACGACGAATTTACTCAGCGAAATTATTACTGAAAAATTCGTCGTGTTGGGCGAAATTCGTCGTTCGTCCCAGTTGTGTTCCTAGCATAAGTGATACATTCAAACATTGTTATAGCCGGATTTTTCATGATGGGAGAACTTTCTGCTGCATGTGGCAACACTGTGCTCGTCAACTAAAACTATTTTTGCCAAACAAATTTAATATTTAAATTTTGAAGAAAATTAAATATCATTAAAGGCCGGTATTTACTATCCTACATAATCGTACGACTCATTCACACGAAAATATGATAAAATTCTATCCGACATAAAAAATGTCTGCAAAATCTGCTGTCAATGCCACACTATCCCACAAAAAAGATGCAGCTACTTTACAACAGAATGCAACTCTGATCGCATAGAATCTATCATTTTATGAAAATTGTCATAAACATTTGCAAGTCGGACAGACAAAAGTCAAAAGAATCTGTCAGTCAATTAGTTTTTAAGCCACGCTGTCATACATTATGAGTACACACGACTGTTTTTGACAAATCGTACAGTACAGGATAGTGTATCGGCGCACAGTGGCGCCCGTAGAGCAAGCGAGGTTGCAAAAATCAAAATTTTCATGAGTGCCGACGAAGTTTTGAATAAACCCATGTTATAGGAAACTTTTCAACGATTTCAAATATGTCACTCTTAATAATATCACATTTTTAGTTTAGAAGATATAACCATTCAAAGTTGACCGACTTTCGGTTTTCTAAAAAACACACAATTTTTAGTCAATTTGTTGCGATTTCAGGTGTAATATCACGAAATATAGGTAACGAATCGCCTTATTTTTTGTTTGTATTGATTGATGTATTTATTAAATGTATAATGATAAAAAAAAAATTAACTGTTTGCTTTGTGTTTCTCCTGGTAAATCACTATTTAAAAACTATCCGTTTTTTCACTATTTTTCAACTTTGACGGAAAATAAAAAAAAACTATATTTTTCTATATTTGCCATACGTGCAAAACCTGTTCTTTGATTATTTCTTTACATAATTCAAAAGGTTCTATCTGCCCGTACGTGCCCGTTTGGCTTCTAGAGGTAAAAAAGTTCAAAAAGACATGGTTGCAGAAATTGTATGGCGTCCATCCCTTATATGTTTTGACTGACAGTAGTTTGATCTAATAGTTTGAAAAAAACTACTCATTGAAATTAGCAGGTACGTACCTCACATAAACAATACTTTGGCGTACAAATGGTCAGGAACAATATTGACTTATGGTCCCTACAGGTAGGCACAAATCTTATTTGGACACGTGCATAATATCAAAATTGCATTATTCAGCCTAAATCCATATGTATGCAGGGAACAGGTAAATTTTTATATTGCAAAATAAGCATAATGCCTGGATTAGTCTACGCCTGAAAGTTGGCGCAACAATTACTGAAACCATTAAACAATTTAAGTACTGAAAACATGGCGTTGAACAATTTAAAATTATTTTAACTGTTTAGAAAGTCAACCACACCAAAGTTTTTCACGGAAGTGAAAATTCTTCCTGAGAAGTTGACATTGATCAGCAAATGGGGCTGCGATGGATCATCCGGACAAAGCGTTTATAAGCAAAGGATATCTTCCGATGACGCTACAATATCGGACGGAAATATGTTTATGGCATCTGTTGTTCCTTTGCGGCTAAAATCGGATGATTCCCTACACTGGAAAAATCAAAGCTGCAAATTGGAGAAGGAAAATATATTGAATGCAATTACGAGTTCCACCTGACCATGTTTGACGGAAAAGTCGTAAACGAACTGACAGGAACAACCTCAACAATGTCATGCCCGATTTGCAAAAAGAGTCAGAAGAACTTTTTTCAATTCAATTTATTTCATATATAATATGTTACATCTCAATTTTATATAATTAGTTGTAAAGAGTTTAAGATTAGTATCTTTTTCTGCTTAATTATAACATATTTCAATTAGTTATCATATACATATATATAGACAGAATTATATTGGAGGTAAAAATTTAGCAAAAACCTATTTAAACCCCTTTTTTCGTTTTATTTTTATATTTTTTTTATCGATTTTTTATTATTATTTGTCAGAAGAACTTTGGTAATTTAAACGATTCTACAAATGAGGAGAACTACGAATATGGAATGTCACCATTGCACGCAAGGATAAGGTGTATGGAATTCTTGCTAAAACTGGCATATACCCTACCACAAGAGGAGGAAAACTTCGATGAAAATACATCAATAAAGGATAAGGAGAAGATCAGAAAGAAGCAAATACAGGAGGCTTTTTTTAAACAAGTTGGACTAAAAGTAGACTGTCCCAAGCACGGATACGGTAACTCAAACGATGGAAACACTTCTAGGAGATTTTTTGAAAATGATGAGGCAGTAACTAGAATCATTGGAATTGACAATCAAATCGTGAAAAGATTGGGAACGATCTTGGATGTTTTAAACTGCAAAGAAAATGTCAATTCTACAAAATATGGAGAATATGCGTCGAAAACTGCATCTCTTTTAGCAGAAATGTATCCACAGAAGAAGTTGACCCCGACCGTCCATAAAATATTGGCGCATGGCAAAGATATAATTGAGTACCAGTCTTTGCCAATTGGAGAGCTTTCTGAAGAAGCACAGGAGTCTCTTAACAAATTTTATAAAAAATATAGATTGCAGAACACATTCAAAGCATCAAGGGTAAGGCAAAATGAGGACCTCTTCAACATGTTGGCAGCATCTTCCGATCCACTTATTTCTTCCCTGCGGCATGTGAAGTCACGAATAGAGTTACAAAATAATTATAGTTTAGAAATGGTTAGTCTTTTAGATATACCTTCTCTTACGAATTGTGATGAATATTTTACAGAAAATTGAAAAAATAAATTTAAAAAAAAAATTATTTTTTTTTTAATTTGTTGGGTAATAATTTAAAACATAAAACCCTAAAGAAAAAAAATAAAAACAATCTAAAAATGTAAAAATAATTTTTTTTAGTTACCATAAAATTGATTTTTCTACTAATTTTAACTTTGATAACCCATAAGTAGGCCCCTACAAAGCGTAGCACCCTTTCCAAACGCTCATTTCATAGGCTGAACAGTTATCTATCATATGCTGTTAAAACTGTTCAATTATCTTATTTGGTTCAAAAGATATGATTTTTGCAACGAAAAAACTCAAATGGCGCCACTGTGCGGCGGCTTGATAAGTCAATTATTTTTCAAACTGCTACAATTTTCTCGCAAAAACCATTTTTTAAAAACTTCATGATATGAAAAATTTGTTAACCCTTTTGGCAATTATAAAAACTTAATTTTCTTTTCAAAAATTGATTATCTTTTAACAAATATAATGGCCTGTTCATCGACTTCGAACGTTAACGTTCGTAAAGAAAATTACTTTTAAAACAAAAACAAAATTTTAAAATTAGTTTTTTCTTTAAATGTAATTTTCTATGCGAACGTTGACGTTCGAAATCGATGAACAGGGAGTAAAATCGGATTTGTCTTATAAACTAGAATTTTTTTTTGCTAGCACCAGCACTAAAACTGTATTCCACAACTTAACTTTGTTATTGTTATTCATCATATTGTTCATGTATTTAGACAAAGATTCTGCATTTAAATTCTTGAATTTCATTTAACCTTTGAATAATAATCTTTAAATTAATTAATTTATAAGTATTTATATGTAAACTCTTTAGATAAATTTATCATAAACATGTTTATTCTAAATAAAATTTCTATGCTGTAATAATAAGATATAATCTTGTTGCATAGGAAAGACATAAATAAATAAATAATAAAAAAAAAAAAAAAAAAAATGTGGCATCGAATTGATGTCACTGTAGTCATAACATAGATGTCACATAAAATATGACAAAATTTTATGATGACGTTCGTCATTGGATTGATGTCTTTTTTTGTCTCAGTGATGCCATTTGTAATAACATTGATGTCACAATTCTGATGTTCGGGCATCATTAATAAGAAGATGCATTTTTATATGAGCGTTGTAGTAACGATAAAACAGGCAAATACAACTCACATTGCGACGGTGCTTGAGGGAGTCAATATAATTCATACCCTACTGTCCAATGAGAACCAATGAGAACCATTGTCCTCTCCTGCACGCGCTCGAGAAGCTCCAAAATATACTTTGAATCACCGGCCCACACATGAGAGTAATATTCCATTCGCGGTCGGTTATAAGTAGTATAAAGAGATCAGATGGAGTGGTGTATCTCTAACACCGTTTTCACCCAGGTACTTGAATTCTTCTTTCGACGCCTTGAATTTATGTTTTGTCCATAAGACATCACAATGTATTTTAATGACCAGAACATGCCCAGAACATCAAGAGATCGACCCTATTCGCACGACCCCATTCCAAGATTATATCAAGTTCTCCGCCAAGCGTATCATTCATGTTCTGCCTCATAACACCAACATCGGATACGCTTGGCCTATAATCAAATGAACAATATTGTCATAAGAATGCTGTCATCTGCAAAGAGTATATGCGGTTGGAAATTTGATATAAGAGGTCCTTTAGAAAAATAAGAAATAGAGTAGGATATAGAAAGTGTGTAATTACACATATTGTGTATAATTTCTACTTTTATGGGCAATTCGTTTCATGTATAATCTGTGTGTAACTTTAATTTGAGTTCTGCTTTTAAATTAATTTATCCAATTTGACAATACAACCCCGTAGAAATTTACAATGTGTTTAAATTTACAAAGAGGGAAGGATAGAAAATTGTGATCACTTTCTGTTTACACCAAGTATCGATTTTCTTTTCAAAAAAACCGATTTTCTTTGATTTTCGTAATTTTCTGAAGCACCAAAATACGAAATTAATTCCGTTTTCGAACGGAATTGTACACTGTGACATGGCTGATTGTTTCTGTCAAAAAACGACAATGTAAATATTTTAAATACATAAAAACATTTTAATTTAAAAAATTATAAATTGATAAATTTAACTTAAGTGGACAATTTTTGTCTCCATTTTTTTAAAAAACTTTAAAATTGGAGCTTTATGTATTAAAATTGGAATGTTTTGGGGACTTTAAAATTAAAAAGGGGGGACATGAGCCAAAAGTTTTCTGGCAACACTGACCGAAAATACCATAACATCGCTATTTAAAATAATCCAAATTCCAAAAAGCGATTTTCGAATGCCGGCTCGATTTTGCAAACCCTAAAGTGCGGTGCAATGGTCAAGTATGTGTAAGAAAAAAATTGGAATACAAATTAAAAACAATTGAGGAAACAGTGGTTTACACTAGACGTTGAATTACTTATGACTAAATAACGCAGTTTGAATAACAATTTAGAAATCTTTGGCTGAATAAAAAAAAAAAATTATCGGTCTTATTCAAGATCGTCGCATCGTTTCGTGTTAATTGTCGGTCTGTAACTTTGGTGTGAACTTCTCGCATCGAAAACATGTGAAACAAAGTATTCCATCGTTTCTCGAAAAGTGAGAAAAATGTGTGTCTGTAACTCATGACGAAAACTATCAAAACAGATTACGTCGTTATGTTACAAATGTCATAATATTCCACTGGAAGCCGATATGAAATTGCTCGAGGTCTATTCACTAGGTATACGCAAGGAGCCAGATATTTATTTGGTTTATCCTCAAAGATGTCAAAAGTGGTTTACATGTTGCTTATACATGTATATTTTTGTTTAAATTTTTTGTTTTTTCCGTTTGTTTTCCCTATGTAGTAGTAAGATTTTGACAACGGCGAGGAATTTTACACAAACAAAATGCTTTTTTTCCTCGAAGCGGGAGTTACAGAATATGGACACGGAAGAACATTCGTTTGCTAAGTCGACAATCTTTGGACGGTGTCGTTGAACTCCGAGTCATTTCGGTGGGCAGAACCGATTGATAAAGTAAATTGTGGTTTTTGATGTGGTTTTGCTTTTGTGGTGGTCGGCCCCAATTGCTATTCGGATTCGGAAATTTGACAAATAAATACAGAATATAGAGTTTAAGCCGTAAGACATTGCAAACGCCTTTAAAGCCTCCAGCAGTTCTCTATTGTGTAGTCTAAACTTTAACTACTTTAAATAATTTTAGAACTATTTTACAAACTTTATTTAACTTACCCTCGTATTCATAAATAATTATTACATTTTATAAACGTTTATTAACCCTCCTCCCTTCGTATCAAATTTTGAGTGGGAAAAAGAACTTTTTTTTTTATGCTTTATTTTATTTTATTTTTTTTTTTATTAAATGCTTAACTACAAACATTTTTGTTATTTTTACTTTAAAATAGTATTTTCTTTTCTTTCTTTTAAATAGTTCGCCTATTCGGCGAAGAGTAACCTAAATGTACTAAAATGAAGAGTAACCTTCCAGGGTTAAGGAACATTTCAATCGAAAATTTGTGTTATAAGTCTTTTTTAAATTAAAAATTTTTTTTTATGAATACAGACATTAATATTTAAGTAATAGCTAGTGTAAACGCTTTAACGATATCTTTGGAAAATCTCTTTTGCCAGCCCATTTCATAGCTTTTGAACTTGTTCTTCACTGGCTCAGGAACGTTGATCAAATGCAACATATACATTTTAAGATGGACGGCCATGTACTTTATAAGTGTAAAATGCGCTTTAATACAGACTGAACACGCAGTCTTTAAGATCACTTTGAATGAATTTAAAGATTGTTGTTGATTATTGTAGATTATTGTTGTGGGCAGTTGCACTAGTTTCGCACTAAATTGAACAATAAATAGAAAGATTATTGAACTTTTGAATGAGTTTGTCTTGTGTTTGTGACAAGAGCCTCTAGTCAACACCGTTGAAAGCGAGAAATAAATTTAGTTAAATTAAAATCGTTGGATTTTCTTAACCCAAGAGATGCAAGGTTAGTTGTTACGACTCACAGAGGAGTGTTTTACCTAAAATGCCAAAAACGAATTTAAGGAAATCTTAAGAACTAAGTATGCAGCTCGATAGACAACAAAATTCTACTTCATTCTGTAAATTTTCTGGAAGTTTTAGTTTCGGGACACTGCTAAATTCCGAAAGATAACACGATTCCACCACCAAAAGTCTGCCATTAGTTTTTTTTATACCAAACTGAACCTAAAATTATCAAAAAACTTAAACTTAAAATTAAAAAAAAACACGTTTAATAGCTGTGCGACTTACAAAAGAAAAATTTTGGGGGTTTTTTCTATAATTTTGGGGTAATAAAAAATTTGTCCAGAAATTTCTTCTTACAAAAATGCAGATGCAGGAATGTTTTCCTTTTTAAATGAAGTGAAAAATCATTGTAAGTTATTTATAATTGAAATTTTGTTGGTATTTATCGTTTCGGACTAGGAAAGCTGTTGTAAGGACTTAAACTAGTTATGCATTTCTAAGGTTAATCATAGCATTTGCAACAATGTATTTAATTAAACTTACATTAAAAAAATGGCTTGAAAATATTAAAACATAAATTTTTATCGGCTAAAGTATGCCAACTCTTTTAAAACTTATTTAAAATTAGTATAAATTTAACTAAAAAATGTATTTGACGAATGTGAATCGATTTCAACAATTTGTTAATAAAATTTTTAACAAAACATTTTTTGAATTTTAAAAATTTTTAAAATATTACTTTGAAAGTGATGTAAATTGTTTCAGAAAATGGGGAGTAAGTCCATATAAATAAAGAAAAAAAAATATTTTTTTAATATTAAAATAATTAAAAAAAAATAAAAATTTTGCAATTTTTTTTAATTTTTTATTGCAGCTATTTTTAAATTCCAGTCAATTAAGTCTCTTTTCAATCTGCCTGCTGCTGCGTAGATCTCCAAAAATATCACTGTTAATCTTTCTTTAGCGATCTTTCAATTTGAGCGCGTTCGTACAATGCAACATCAACTCAATTAAATTTGGTTGCTGTTATAACATTCAGAAGCTTAAGTACAAGACGAAAATAAAAAAAATTAATTTATTTAATAAAACAACTTCTACTCGTAGCATTTTAAATTTGTGTCGACAACAGATAGAAAACATAATTTGAATTTTTCAAATCATTTTGTTAAAAAAAAAAAAAATGTTGCACAGTGAAGTATTAAAAAAAATTTTAAATAAGTTTAAGTTTAGCCAAATGAAGCTTTTAAAATTGGGCCTTGAAGAAACAAATAACATCAAATCGCTGAAATCAAAGATAATTAGAAATCGCACTTTCAATTTTCGTGAAAATCAGTCGATAATTTACCCTAGACCCCATATAAGCCCTACTCCCGGAAAACAGTTTAGTACGCCTAAAACCGTAATAAATAATACTTTAATAAATTAATTTGGTACGTCACAGGTTTCTAGGACTATAAATGAGACTGTCAAATTTCTTGAAGATCGGTCCATAATTTACTATAGGCCCCCTATAAACCCTATTTTTGAAAAACCGTTTATTACGCATCAAACCGTAATAAATATGCTATAATGATGAAATAGAAATTACACCAATAAATTTCGTAATGATCGGTCCATAATTTACCATACACCCCATATAAAGGCTACTCTGGAATATTAATTAAATACGCATAAAACCGTATCAGATGCATATATTGCGGAAAAATTTCTTCCAATTTAGATTCATATGACCAGAAAAATGTCTTGCAATTTTGTAATATACGGTCCATAATTTACCCTACTGTTGCGAATACTGATATTTTCCCCGGAGTCTTTCTCTGGCGCGGGGTACACGACACATATGCCGCACAACAATGCGCTGTCGGTTGTAAATACTTTCCATGGACCAACCCTAGGGGTATATACTGATGGTTTCAGGAAAGGGGAAATGGTTGGTGGGGGTTTCTTCATATAGGAACTGGATATAAAAGTTTTCTTTCGTCTGCCAGATGGATGTAGTGTCCTGCAGGCGGAAATCTACACGACATCTAGGTTAATTACATAATGTCGGATGTCTCTAAATGAGATTGCGAAACATTCAAGGGTAACGCAGTCTGCTTGGGTAACCAGATAGCAGATAATTCGTTGGCCTTTCAATGGCTCACTGTAAGCCACTTATTAAGCACTAGTCTTATAGAATTGCGCAGATGGGTTGGCCCTGTGATCCACCTGCTCCATATCCAGGGCACTATGGCCTGGCTATGACGATAGGAGAACGAACTCTCTACTAAGGTTTAATGGGGACCAAATTAGAAAATAGCAAATAGTCACTGGGGGCTAAATCCGGAGAAAATGGCGGATGAGGTACCGATTCGTAATGTAATGTACTTTTGCAATTGAGACTGCACACGTGTGCACCCGTGCATTATCTTGATGAAAAAGATAAAGCACGATTTTTCTTGGCCATATGGAGCCGTTTTTTTAACCCTCGTTAAATCGGTCCAATAAGTTGGCACAATATTCGCCGTTTATTGTTTTTCTCTTTTAAAGGTAATCAATGTGGATTATCCCGCGTGCATCCAAAAAAACTGTTGCCATCACCTTATTGGCCGACAAACTAACCTTTACCTTCTTCGGAGCCGGTTCACCCGGAGAAACCCATTGTTTACACTGCTGCTTGGTCTCCGGAGTGTTGTAATGGATCCATGTTTCATCCACAGTTACAAAACGCCGCAAAAACTCATTCTCAAACGCGGCACCCATCTTGCAGACAACTTTCTTAAACCCAGCTGATCATTTAAAATTGAAACCACACTGCCATATGAAATGCCTATGACATCAACAATCTCAAGCACTTTTACTCTTCGATCGGCCAACCTCATATCGTAAATTTTTTCGACATTTTCGGGTGTATTGACTTCAATTGACCGTCCAGAACGTTCAGCGTCATTTGTACTTGTGCGACCACAACAAAAGTCAGTAAATCACTTTTTTAACATTGAAATCGATGGTGCAGAGTCCCCATAGTATTTATCAAGCCTTTACTTGGTTTGATTGACGGTTTTTTTTCGCAAAAAATAATAAATGAGCCCTCGAAATTCACTTTTTCCATTTTTAAAAAAATCCACGAGGTTGTATGTTTTGAACAGCTGTTAAACGCAAAGTTAATGACGGAACTTGCTCAAAACTTGACAGTAGTCTATTAACAGGTGGTTCTTGATGGGAGCAGTGCTGCATTTCATATTACTACGAGGGAAGTTCGAACAGTCACGGACTTATTGATCTTCCCTCGTTTATTTATATACTTGGTCCAAAAAAAAAAAAAAAAACTTTAAATGCATCACTGGCGCTTATTGCTTCACGGATTCTCTAAGAAAATAATATTTTTTATCTAGCCCGCCCTCTTCAAATGTCATTTGATATGACTTTAAAAATAACGAAAAGGAAATTATAGGAATGCCTCGAGAATGATGCGTTTTCATTCTATAAATGTTGAAAAGAAAGAAAATTCAGTTAGATGGGTATAATTAAGCGATTAAAAAAATGACAAATGTCGATTTCTATTTCGAAATAGGTATCAAAAGTTTTACAAGACTAATAATAATGGAATAATTTCAGGAAAATTATTTAAAGCTTGTTTTTATTTGTTTAATTTTTGAAAAGACAAAATGTATTGAAAAATCTCCAATTAATTAATAAGCACAACACTTTTAAATAAAATCTCAAATTTAAGAAAAATTAAAATAAGTATTTTTGCAAATCGAAATTTTAAAATTATCAAAAAGAAATATTTTCGACGAACCCCTGAAAATCTTTTAAGGCTTCTATTTGAAAAGCATTGGAGTGGGAGTAAAAAATATTTGAAAAATTTATTAATATTTAACCAAATTGGGTTTTTTTTTCTTTTCTTTTATCTCAAACCTCGAAACATTTTATTGTTGCAATAAAAAAAAAATACAATTATAAAAATGTACAAACATTTTATTACATGCAATTTATAACGCGTGCAATTTCCATTTATCCTTCTTATTCGTGCACACATACAATCATTTCTTTGATTCATCTGAACACACGCTTACGCAACATTAATGAAGCATGTTGTTGTTTTGAACAATTTTTAAATTACTAAACATGAAAAAACAATTGAAAAATATATAGTAAAAGTGATTGAAAGCAATTTTAACAGTACACCCTCTCCCCTCCTGCAAACGCCACAAAAACCAGAAAAAGATTCCATAAAACCTTTATCAAATTCAAGACAACATAAATATTAAAACAGAAAAAAAAAATTCTTTCGAAAAATTTTTGCAACTGTTGCTAAAAATGTTCTTCAAATCCTCTTTGCATCACCCTCGAAAATTGTCTAAACAAAAAATTATTAAAACAGTGATGTAATCCAAATAATGATAAAAATTAGGGGGGAAAAATAAGGGAAGAGAACGGTCGATTCGATAGACCATTAAATTTGTTACTGTTGGGGTACGCTAATATTTATTATAAAATTGCTTTTGCTTTTGTTGTTGTGGTTGCTATATTTACGATAAACGATCAATGTTGACGTTAAACATTTTTTCAAAAAAGTTTTTGTTTATTTTTCTGAAGTAAGTGAGATTTTTGATGGGGGTTGGTTGCAAGGAGTCGATGTCATCATTAAGATTACAACTTAAAGAATATTTTGCAAACAAGTTGTTCTAAAGTAGTAAGTGAACTAAATGAAGAAAAAGAAGAACACATTAAATTAACAACCGCAAACATTTTCTCAATGATACTTTATAAAAATACTGTAAATCGGTCAAACAACTCAATATAGAGTTCTGCTGTTCGTGCCTTTTTGCATCCTTTTTTTCTTCTGGCGAAAATGTTCAGGGATTTTCTACAAGCCAAGCCAAAATTAATCTTTTAAGTTTTGAGGTGGCCAGATTTCTGAAAAAGCCCAACTTATTTTTGGAACGTGAAATTGAATTTAAAAGTTTTAGTCATTTTTTGGTAAAAGTTTTATGTTAAATGAACTATTTTTCTCCGATTTGAACAAAGTTTAAAATTTTAGGATGATTTTCGATTTGGACAGGTTTTGAACTTTTTTGTTAATTTAGCGATTTTTCGAAGTTTCACAATTTATTCTGATTTAAGAAGTTTTTATACCCTCCACCACCACCACTAGTGTTGAATCAGGGTATACTAAGTTTGTCAATTCGTGTGAAACTTTTTTATTATGCAACTAAGACCCCATAAAGTATATATATTCTGGCTGCTTGAGTAATTCTTATTCGATTTAGCCATGTCCGTCTTTCTGTCCATCTGTTCGTCTGTTGAAAACACGCTCACTTTCGATTGCTTGTAGTTATCCTTAGTAGTTTGGGATTGAAATCCAGCAACATCGGTTCAGTAGGATCAGAGCTATAAATCAAAATGTGGAACCACTGCGCTAAAAAATTGATAGTTTTGTTACAAAAACTAACATAAATGGTGGAATAATGCACGGAATCATATAAGACATTGCGTAAATTCGTTTTATATGACTGCAAATCATACTGCTAATACTGTTTGTGAAGATCGGTCCATAATTGACCATAGGCCTCATATAAAGCCTACGCCTGCAAAAGAGTTTAGTACGCCTAAAACCGTAGTTAATAACGCTATCATAGAAAAATTTGCTACGTCAGAGAGATAGGACTATAAATCATACTGTAAAATTTTGTGAAGATCGGTCCATAATTTACACTAGGCCCCATATAAGCCCTACTCCCGGAAAACAGTTTAGTAAGACAAAAACCGTAATAAATAATGCTTTCTTAATTAAATTTAGTACGTCAGAGTTTTATAGGGCTATAAATCCAACTGTGAAATTTCGTAAGGATCGGTCCATAACTTACCCTAGGCCCTACTCTCGGAAAACAGTTTAGTACGCCTAAAACCGCAATTATTAATGCTATCATAATTAAATTCGGCACGTCATAGTTTTATATAACTAGAAATCACAGTTTATTACGCATACAACCATAATAAATAATGCTATCTTAATAACATGCAATACTTCACAGTTCAGTACACCAATAAATTGTAAATCGTAATGATCGTTCCACAATTTACCATACACCCCATATAAAGCCCACTCTGGGATTTTAATTAAATACGCATAAAACCGTAGCAGATGTAGATATTGCGGTAAAATTTCTTCCAACTTAGATGCATATGGCCAGAAAAATATCATGCAATTTTGTGATAAACGGTCATATATATAATTTACCTTAGATCCCATATTAAGCAGCCTTCTGAAATTCACTTCGCTCATAAAAAATTGCGTCTTCATATTGATGATGCTCTAACATCAGAATTGTGACATCAATGTTATTACAAATGGCATCAATGAGACAAAAAGTGAAATCGATCCAACGACGAACGTCATCCTAAAATTTTGTCATATTTTATGCGTCATCTACGCTATGACTACTGCAGTGACATCAATTCGATGCCACATTTTGTGTACACTGATAGAAAAGGCATCATAACGCTGATGTATTTTGACATCAGTACAGACAAACTGTCATCAGTGCGATTGATGACAGTTTATCATCGTACTGATGACATGCCTTATAAAACCGACTCCGATTCATCATTTATGTGATGCCAATGTGTCATCCCATTGATGACATCATTAAAATTGTTGACCCTGATGACGATTTGGCCAAGTGATGGTAAGGCTGACATCACAGTGATGTAAAGTATTATGGGGTCAAAAACGAATCGCTTGTCATAGTACTGATATCAAAATATATCAGTCTTTTCTATCAGTGTGCAATTTATCAGTGTGAAATTTATTCTAATTTATTTTTTTTTAATACCAGAAATCAGTCTTTAGAATTTTGGGATGATTGGTCCATAATTAACCATACGAATTACACTCCTAAAAATCATTTTAGTTTGTTTAAAACTGTTACGAATCATGATATTTTACTCAAGCCAGTTCAAAGTTATAAAAAGAAAGGCATAAAACTTTCTAATTGTCGGTCAATAATTTAATATAGGTCTAAACCGAAACAAATTTTAATGCTGACGTTCGTTCTTGTGAAGATTAGTTAATAATTATTATCAAAGTTGTTTGTGGGAATACTATTATTTATTAAAAGTTAATAATTATATATGAAGATATCATATAGCCCACTCCTGTCGGCGGAGGGTATCAAAGATTCGGCACAGCCGAATGTAGCACTATAACTTGTTTTTTTTAATTTTGTATTGATTTTTTTGGAAAAAAAAAATAACTTTTAAATTTTATAAATTGTATTATTTTATTATTATAACGAGCCCTTACCTCAAAAATAGCTTAAGCAACATCATTTTAAATTTTCGTTTTTTTTTTAATAAAGGAATTTATTGGCAACACTTGCATCATCTCCTATTTTATAGCAAAAACAATTTTAGCTTAAGCGCCAACCTTCATACAAAATGTATACACAGAAAAAAATTTTGCCCCAATTAAAGCATTAATCAAAAATAAAATCAGTTTTAATTAAAAATTTAACGGTTAATCAAGAGAATTAAATGTTTAATTGTAACTATTAATTTGTTTACTGGTGCAAGTTAAAAGTATGATTAAATTTTTAATTAAAATTGATTTTATTTTTGATTAATGCTTTAATTGGGGCAAAGTTTTTTTCTGTGTATGAAATATAATAAAATAAAAACCTTCTCCTGTAAAATTATGTTTTTGTCCCTTAAGCTTTTTTTGCGGTAAGTGCTCGATAAGTTAAAGCTTTTGATTTGCTTGGTCGTGACCAATTCTTATTATGAATATTTTTCCGCTTTGGCGATTTTAGCTTTTATGAAGTTGCCGACTTATTACGTTCCAAACATTTTTTTTTATTTTTGTACAGTAGTGCATTTTGTAGCATTGCAAATTTTGCAATTTTTATTAACGATTTTTAAATTTAGCGATTTTAATAAGTTTTTTTTAAAAATTTTTATATTTCGTTGGTTTTTTAAATCGATAATTATATAATTTATGTTTTAATGATTTTATAATTTAGGTAAATTTTTTTTTTGTCAAATAAGCGCATTTTCGTAATTAAGCGATTTTTATGGTATTTTTTTTACATAACTCATTTTATATTGTACTAGCTTAACCCGGTGCGCTTCGCTACACTGGCAAAAAAAAAAATTTGTCCTGTAAAGGTTGATAGCTCTTGTGTTCAGATATATGGTATTTAATATGTCTTCTATGAGGGGTACTGCTCCTACTCTGTCTACCCCGCACATTTTTATATTGAAATTTATAGTTTACTATAATAGTAGCTTTAACCACGTTTGAAGACTCTCCCTTTAATAGTTCTTCAGTTGAGCGATATTTAATGTATGCATCCTATGGGAGCTATTTCCCCCCTGCGCCTACCCGCTTTATTTTTATTTTCAAAATTGTAGTATACCATAAGAGTGACTTTTAGAAAGTTTGAACATTCTCACTATTACAGTTCTTAAGATATGCGATGTTAAACATTGGCGTCCTATGGGGTATTCCTATACCCCCGCTGCTATTTTATTTCAATTCCGGGGCTCAGAAGATCCTACTACAAAAAGTTCAGCAAAATGCGTTCAGCGGCTCTTAAGATATGCGATAATTAATATTGGCATCCTATGGGGGGTACCGATTCCCCTGCCCCTATCGAAAAAATAAGTAGCCTATTTTATTTTTAGGGCTCACGTGATATTACTGTAAAAATTTCAGGAAAATCGGTTCAGTAGTTTCGGAGTCTATAAAGCGACAAACAAACATACAAACATAATTAATTTGTTTATATATAAATAGATAGATAAAGATAATTTTGACAAAAAGCGCTTTTGTGCAATAAACGATTTTTAAAGGTACATATTCCTTTTTAATTTAAGCGATTTTTTCTCATATAAATAACAGGTTTTTGGAAATTTTGTCTTTTTTTTTTTTGAAATTCCAGCGATTTTTTTTAATGGAAATTAAAAGCAAATTAAATTAAATTTTTATTTCAACGACTTTCTTTTTATTTATTTTTAAATATTAAGGATTTTAGCAATTTTTTATAACACTAGCATTTAACGCGCTACTTCGTTAGCGTCTCCCTTTCTTTTGTGGACATATTTATATGTCAAAGTGTATATTTCTAGGTTGTAGCAAAAATTACCAGTATTTTTTTTTTAGGATCTCATTCAGTCAGGATCCTGTACCTATAATTTTATGTTTCTGTGTTCAATATTATAGAAAATTTAAAAAGTACCACATGTACAAGATAAAAGTAAAAGAAACAAGTTTAATTTCCCGTTTTAATCTCGACATTAAAGGAACGAAATTTTCAATATTTCTGTGTAGTGGGAGTCCATAATTTAATACATACGAGTATATGTCAATGTTTTGTAAAAAAAGAACCAAAAATAGATAAGATTTTCACTCCTTAAACGTTCGAATTTCGAAAAAGTACCAAATTTATATTTGTATTTCTTAGATAAGTTACGAATTTGGTATAATCTTTATTTCTCTGTTTATTGGTTTAAAAGATAATTGGGGCGAGAAAATATTTCCAAAATACATGTTTTACCCGTTTTCTCCCCTAAAGGACCGAGTTTTAATGATAATAATTTTTTTTTCATTTCTTTTAGTTAAGAAGATAAGAGATTAGCGAACATACACCTTTTACCCTCTTTTACCTCCTAAGCATTTGAATTTTCCAAAATCCCCTCTTAGTGGATCGATTTGTCGAGAGACCAACCTACGGTCCGAATTCCAGCTTTTTTAGCTTGAGGCCTTTAGGGTGTGCGGTGATGAAATGGAGTTTTTGATTGATTTTTCGTTTTCGCTTTATTAAACTACATGTTCACAAAAATTTTAGATCCCTTTATTAAATTAAAGAAATTCAAACGCCAAGTTCACCTTATTGTTAATGATTTTGTAGTTTTTTGCTTCTCCTGTAAAAAAATAAAAAGTGTTGTTACGCCCTTTTGCATTTTAGGTATAGATAAGTAAGGTAAACGATTTTTTTCTAATTTGACGATTATTTTTTTTTTTTTTTTTATTCTTTTAACGTGTTTGTAGGTTTTTTACAGAAAGTTTTTCAGTTTCTACTATATATCAGCGATTTTAACTATTTTTCACTTTAAAACTTCTTTATTCTTATTCCAGCGATTTTCATTGAAATTAAAAAACCCCCAAAAAAATAAAATAATTTTTTTCAGCGTTTTTCTTTTTTAAATTTAAACGATTTAAAAAATTCTGTATAAAACTTGTAAATTTATCCATTTTTTTATTTGGCGTTTTTGTGTTTTTCTTATTATTCGATTGTCTTTTTTTACCTGTTTTTATTTGAAAACGGGTTTTCCGTTTATTTATTAATTGTGTTTAAATTATAAGCGAATATCTTTGTCATAGTTTTTTCTAGCTGTCTTTAGTTTTAGCCAAATTTTCTTAATTGATGTTTATAATTTTGAATGGGATATTTGTATTTCGACGTTTAGCTATTTTATTCGGACTTGTAAAATTTTTTTAATTAGACGTTTTTAAGGTGCTTAGTACTTTTTCAATTTAGAAATTATTTTACTTTTGGCTATTTTATTCGGATTTGTAACATTGGCGATTTTTTCTAGTTAGACGTTTTTAACGAGCTTAGATTTTTCATTAATTTTTTCAGATTTTACAAACTTTTTTTGAGTTTGGAAGTTATTTTAATTTTTAGCTCAAAATTTTTCAACTTTTGGCGATTTTTAATTTGAATAACTTTATTATTTGAATAACTTTTTAATAAATTAAGCTTTAAAAATGTTAAGATATTAATTTTTTGGGAATCATATGATTTTTACGACAAACTAGATTTATGCGTTTTTTTCATTTCAAACCTTCTTAGAATTTAATGCCTCTTTTATTTTTTCTAGATCTGAATAATTTTTTTTTATTCTAGAAAATTTTATTATTATTTTCCAAAATTTTATTATTAAAAATTATTTGGAATTCTTGATTTTTTTTTATTTAATAATATTAGAAACTGTTTCAAATTATAAATCGATTATAGAAAACTTTTTGAAAATAGTGTATTTAAAAAAATATCTCTAGTTGGAAAAAATCGCAAAACTAAAAAATGGTAACTATAAGTAATTAACGGCCAATTTTACCAAGTTCAGTTATAATTAACTATCAGTTATAACTGTCAAAAACATATTGTTAACTGGAAGTTAAAGTAATAGTTAGTTTTAACTGAACTTGGTGAAATTGGCTGCAAGTCTAATATATTTTGTAAAGTTATATTTTGTTTTTTAACAAATAGAATCTGGGATTTATTTCTTTTTCATAAGTTACTTTATTTTATTAGTCAAAAAAAATTAAGGAATAGAACTATTACAAAAAGCTTTATAAAAATACATAACTGAAATTAAGCTCATAGAACATATTCAAAAATAAAAAAAATTTTATATATGTCTAGATTGTAATTTTTTAAATTTAAAAACTTTCCTTATGTTTTCCAGAGATTTACAATTGTATTCACCAACTCTGGCCACCTTTGGCGACATCCTTATTATTTAAGGTTCAATAAACAGCGCGAGGTCCTTGCAACTTTAGCATTTACAAGTTATAACAAACAACAACAAGAACGATAACTACAACAACAACCACATTATATGTATTTTCTCCTGCCTAACTTTGCTTGCAGCACCCCTTCCCCCTTCGGTCATATTCTTCAACGACAGGCATCAATGACACTTGCCAATAAAATGACTCATGAAAATCTAGGCCGACAAAACAAACAGAGAGAGTCTTTTAGTGATTGAGAATATGTGTTCGTGTGGTGGTCGTCACTGATGGGCAAGTCAATAAAATGCTTTCCAGTTGCTCCATCCAAACTCGTGCATGAACTTGGCAACCGGAAATAGTAAATGTCAAACAGATTCATTTTATCCGTTTACAAAGGAGGGAATAAAAAAAAACTTAAAATATATAAATAGAAGAAAATCAAAATGAAGAGAAAAAAATATGGGAAATAGCATGATAATGCTTGTTTGCAAAACTTCTTTAATATATCCAGTGGGATTGAGAGTGGTAAACATGAAGAATTCAATGGAAACTAAATAAATCTATACGCTTTATTTACCAGAAAGAAGAAATAAAGAAAAGTGAGTCAAACAACAAACAGTAAATAATTGCTTGGGATTTGGTCATTGACCAATCCTGTATATAAAGAAGGAACTAAAATTAGGGGAAAGCGCAATTTTTTTTTTAAATAAGTATTAATTTTTAATAATTCCATTTACCTGTCATACCACACCTTTAACTTTTACGGCATTATGAGTCTAAACTCTCCCTGATTTATTCATTCATTTTTGTTAAGCAGGATATTTAACTTCACTTCATTACACTTCTTTTTAGCATTAAAAAAATCCTTTTATTTTTTCCACAAGCAATCACATACATTTGTAGCCACACATACATGCATACATACATAATATGTACATGTGCATTCATAATAAATCCCATTAAATACGTATTGAATTGCACTAAATCGATTATTTCGTTCAACATCATTGAATTTGAATAAAATTCAGTTTCTCGTTAAAACTCCTTGATTAAACCACCCATACCTACCCAGTTGGCCAAAATTGTGGTGAAGGAAATATTTGAAAAATTTGTCCCTTATTGCTTAGGTTTTTTCCACAAAAGAAACTTTTTTACAAAGAAAACTTCATCTTTAACGAAATGAAGGACATATTCGTTAACTTGTCATCACTTGTCACCTAAAGAGTTCTACCAAAAACAGAAAGTCTTTAGTCCGGTCCTTTACTACAGCTTTATGCTGTAGCCACATAGAATCCTTTGTACTTTATGCGTCTCTTTTTTCAACTGAACAACTAAGTTGATATACAGGTTTTCTTATTTGCTGTGTTCCATATCGTACGTATCCGTTAACGCAAAGTACTAAATTTGGCCAACTTTTCACGTACGCAAAATGTATTAATTCAGGGAGGGCTGCGAAGTCGTCAAATAATAGTTCTAATTCCGACTCCGACTCCTGCTCCTACTCTTACATTGATTCTTAATGTATATGGGACTGGTCCTTATTTGACTCTTTTTTAATGCAGAACCTTTTAAATGGAAAAATTTCGAATCGATATTTAAAAAATTGCATCGCCATCGTAATCGGAGTCGTAAGTTTTTTTGCAAGGCGAATACATTTTTCAGGTGGCGTTGAAAGCACAGCTGTGCTACTAATTTTTTTAACTAGAGAGTCAAATGTCAAAAGTTGCTTGTGTTTTTGACATATCGATAAATGAAAGCAACAAAAAAATACATTGTTGTGTTTTTGGTGTTGTTACTTGTTGTAGTATTGACACCACCGTATACATGAATTCGCCTGGTTATTGTGGGTACTTCGACACCGACTCCGGTACAAAAACCTCAACTCCAACTCTTCAACTCCGATTCCGACTCTGACTCCACTGCCCTGATATTAACAAAGTGACCTCACTATTACAATAATGCAACCATAGAAAAAACAACAGGCATTTTGTTGCTAGAATTCCGACGGTTAATTCTAATTTTGGAGTCGATACTAAACGAATCGAAATTATTTTTTCAGTATAGTAAAGCATTTATTTGAGTTTTTACAACACGGACAAAATAATTTCGATTCGTTCAGTATCGACTGAAGGAATAAGAAATAAAATTTCTTTCGAATCGACTGCCAGAATTAGCCTCCTGTTTTTTGTGTGTCAGCAAAAATTAAATAAAATACAAAATAAAATAAATAAACTAAAATACATAAAATGGAGAACAAACTTATTGTCTCTAGATATAGCGGTCTGGTCCAAAATCTTCGACCCCTGCCCATTACATCAAGACACGTCCGAGCTTAATAAAGCAAAATTACACTTAAATAAAAAACTCCAAAATATCCTCGAATTCCATTGAAAATTTGTGTATTTTCATTAAATTTTGTTTCAAAATCGGCTGATTAAATATGCCTTGGCCTTTAAAGTCTCCAAAATTATTATATGTACATAGATACATACATAATGAAAAGAAAGGCACCGTTCGTGGGACCGTTCGTAAATGGATAATGACTAGGGTGTTTAATTAATCGGCCTTTTTTTGTTCGATTAAATGATGAATCGATATTTGCCATTTTTGACTTATTCGATTAAACAAATAAAATTTTAAAATTAATCGTATAATTCAATCGATAATTTTAGAAAAAATTGGTACTTGAGTAAATAAACATTATTAATTACAATTATTTTAATATTTTATTAACAAAACAAACGTAACAATTCATATTAATTGATAAAACCTTTACAACGATAAAAAAAAATAAAACATGTGTTGATATTATATAATTTTATATGTACAAACAATTAAACAGATCTTTTAAAATAAAATGTTTTTTAAATGTTTTGCTTTACTTGGAAGCCACACGATCAAGTTTTGTCTTTCCTTTTAATTTGCCATACTCTGTCACTTTTTTACTAACGCACTCACATTTTTTAAATTGACCACGAGATTGCTCTCAATTTTACCTTTCCATTTGTTTATCAATTTTACGTTAAATTTAACAACTGACCATAAATTAACTTTAGCGCCCCCTTTATAAAAAATATATTTCTTAAAAAGTAAATGTGCTTTATTAATAAAAATGTTATCAACAATAGCAATGACAAATTTTATTGGAGCAATTAAACCAAAAAGTGTCAGTTTTCTTATAAATTATAAGAAAAATCATCAAAAATGAAAAATAAAATGATTTCTTTTATGTCAAAAGTTATTGCGTCGGAAAATTAGTTGATGTAATAATTGCAGAAGTTTGCATGTGAGAGTGATGCTAAAAGCCCAACCATAATATATATAAGTGAGCTCTAGGGACTGTCAAAAATTAACGAAAAGTCTGTCAAATGCATAAGCAAATTAAAGAAGACTTTTAGGTGGCCTAAATGTACTTACATAAACTTAAGATCCATGTTGCATATTTGTGCAATATTTTGTTTTCTTGCAATTACTTCAAACTAAAAAGTACCAAAAATTACAGCCATGTATTTGCTAATTTTAGGTTTTATTTAATTTGCATGCAACGTTTTAAAAAGAAAAAATTGGGGTTTGTTGTGCATACTTATTATTAAAAAATGAATACCAAATTAATATATGCAAACTTCCCCTTTTTTCTTTTTTCTTATTTTTCTTTATTCATTTCCATTTACTTTATTTTTTTTAAATAATCCACAAACAGCTGATTCCGTACGGAATGTGCGTTCAGCTTGGCACTTTGCTTAAGCAAATGACATTTGACGAAACTTAACGAAAAGTTTCATTAAGTACATTATAACTGGCCACATATGTTTTATGTGTATTCGCACAGTTGCTTAAGTTGACTTAAGCGACTTCATGCATATTATGTCTGTGCCAATGCGCACGTGATGCGCAACAACTGCATTTACGAACGTACCCTTTATCTTAAGTGTTGTTCTTTGCAGAAATCACAAGAGTCAAAAAATGGTTATATATTAAACCGAATTGGCGACAATACAGGCAAACTAATTTGTAAAACTTAAGTCCTCTATCAAATTGAATTAGAGACAATTTGTACGACAATGTTCCGTATGATATCCTCTTAAAGTCGCCACAATTTTCTATTTAACACTGCAAACGACAAGGCGGCAGACAAAGGTAGTAGGTCATCTTTGTATAGGGTGTTTTTGGACGTATTAAACTTCTGATAGGTATCGCTGCAATACTAGCTGTCATACTAATAGTGTGTTTTACTTCTTTTTTTAGTATTCTTTGGGAAAACACCACGCAAAGACTTACGCCAGAACAAAGTTTACAAATCGGGTATTTTTATTTCCGAAATTCGCGCCGTGCTCGCCAAGCTTTAGAGCACTTCTTCAAGTTTGCGGTTAGCATAATTGTCCATCTGAGCAGCAATACTGTAGATTTTCATGACCACATTTACTCATTTGGCAAATATTCATCAAAATCAGGCCCGCATCGTGCCAACAGAAGAAACCATCGCCGCTGTAGAAGTGAGTGTGACAGAGAACTCGAATAAATCGATCCGATGGCGTTATCAGTATCTTGTTCTCTATCCGTCCACTAGTTGGAAAATTTTGTGGAAAGAAATTGGCCTGCATCCATATAAGATTCAACTGGTACAAGAATTAAAGCCAGCAGACCATCAATTTTGTCGTGTGTTCGTTGAAGTTGAACCAGATTTTTGTCTTCAACGGTATGGCTCATTTTTGGCTTAAATTTCGAAAAAATTACTGTTTGGTACAGTTAACATAACGAAGGCGTTATCGGACCTTTAAGTCCGAAACCGGTGCCTACGTTTCCGTGAATGGCGAACGCTACAGGCAAATTAATCGTGATTTTTTTAATTCTCATGTCATTGCAAATCATTTGGAGGAGAAATGGTTCCAACAAGATGTCGCAACATGCCATTCAGCGCGTGAAACCATCACTTTGTTGAGCCAAACCTTTGGTGTCCAAAGGATCTAAGGAAATAGACCTGAGAATTGGCCACCTCATTTGTGTAATTTGACTCCAATATACTACTTTTTATGGAGGTGCGTCAACTCTCTGGTTTATGCTGGTAAGCCAGCAACGATTAATCATTTAGAAGCCAACATTCGACGCACTATTGACGAAATAAGACCGGGTATGCTCGAAAAGTGGTGAGGCGCAGTCGTGGAGGCCATATGCCAGAATTTATTTTAAAACATTAAATGCCATGAAATTTGTCAGCTTAAAAACCCAAAATGTTGGACATTTCATTAAATTTTTTGTGTTTTATATTAAAAAAAATTTCAATGTCTCTAAAAAAAATGGGGGTTGCATTTTATGCCTATCTGCCAGGCGAAAGGATAACTGCCATAGTTCTTGGTTCGTTCTCTGTTTAGATCCTTCTGGAATGGGAGGCCTTGCCGTTCTTGACAAACTTCACTACCGCCAGCATGACTCTAACCGTCCTTGTACTTAAGCCCTCGCATCGCGACAAGATGACAACCCATTCGCAAGGGAACAACGTACGTTAAAATTTTCCCAACTTTTCAACTTTGCATTAACGGAGATGTACGAAATTGGACAAAGAAACTTAATTTTCCGTTGAAAAAAACGACGTATAAAGTACAAAGGATTTTATGTGACTCGGCCTGTACTGTGCAAAATGTTCACTTAAATGATTAAATTTAGCAGAAGAAGGCTACAACAGTAAAGGATAAAATAAACAACACAAATGGCTTGGCAAACACACACTTTGTTTATTTTTCTGTGTGCAAATAACCAACTCAAGCGAACATATTTCTTACAAACATTAATTTTTAATTTCTGTTTTGTTTTCAATGAATGTAGACGATAGTTCCCCGGTAATTTCGCTCGCTATTTAAAACTAAGAATAAATATAAAATAAAGAAATGAATTTGGAGTAAAGAGTGTTTTAAACAACGAGCTGTTTTGGGGCGAACAATGCTTCTTAAAATATTAGAATTTACGGCTGAAAATAATTTCAATGCTTCATCTTCTACTTCTTCGCTCTGCAAAGTTTCCACTGAAATTATTACTTTTAGCACTAGGCACAACAAAAAGTTTTTCAAATATAAAACATGTCTGCCAAATATTAAACATTTTTAATATTTCTATAAACATTCTTTAATTGTTTTTCCAAACTAGCAACCACCCAAACTAACAAAAAAAAAACGTTTGTACAAATCTAAAATTTTAACATGTTTGCCAAGCAATTTGTGTGATTTATTTTGTCCTTTAACCAAATATTCAAAATGTTTGAACGAGAGCTTAAAACGTTTGTGCAAACATCCCAATTAACAACACAAGAGGTTAAATTGACGATAATTAGAACGAAAAAGTCTGTGAAGTTGTTTGAAGTTTCACTTTATGATGGCAACAAAAGCGACATCTCATTACTATAGTGCGCTAAAAAACCGTGTTAAAGGCAATCTCGTGAATAATGTCTTGTTTTTAATCTATTAACGTCGACATAAGCGGCAAGTATTTAGTATATCTGTAAAAAATTCTACTGGGTACGACATGAACGACAAAATTTTTTTTAAAAGTAAACGATAAACTAACATTCAGGCAAACATTCATGTAAAACGCAACGCCAAAGAAACAATGTCATAAAAATTTTGTAATTTTGTTGTTGCTTTTTACAGAAATTCATTTTCCGTTTTAAAATTTTCAAAGCCACAAACTATTCAGCGTTTGAAATTTTAAAACGCAATGTGAATTTCTGTAAAAAGGAACAACAAAATTACAAAATATTTATGACATTGTTTTTGCTTTCAATATAATTCTTTGGCGTTGCGTTGCGTTTTACATGATACGGGCCTAAATCACAATTTTCCGATAGCTAATGGGAGGATTTAATCGGTCTTATGAAAAGTGTTTCATTATTACAACTTAACTTTAACCGAATATGAGCGATAGGTTTAAGGAAGGTTCGTCCTACCTGACAGGTTAAAGTAAAGTTGTAATAATGGAGCACTTTTTATATGGCCGATAAAATCGTACACCCAGAAAAAAATGTTTCAATATGATAACCTCCAACAAAATATTTTTTAAACAAATTTTAAACGACACTATTATGTTTAATTTAAGCATATTTTTGTCACCGACAACCATATTATGGTTAAATTAGTCCTCCATCAAGAATTCACAACCATAATATGGTCTCCTCCGAACATGCTATGGTAAATAATAGCTAAAATATGGTAAGCAATTACAAAAGCATGGTTGCTTTTCAATCAAAGCATGTTGCTCTTGGAAAAGAGGAAAATACTGTTGTTAACAGGGTTTAAAAAACTGCGGTCTAAATCAAAAACTATCGAACAAAAATAGAAAGTTTGTATACAACTTATCGCTTTTGGAGTTGTTTTGACAGCGACTGTTTATATTTAATGAATCTGAAGTAAAAGCAACATTTTTTTTTTTTTTTGGCCAATGACAAATGAAGAAGTGGAGGAAATGGCAGTTTGACTGCAGTTGCTTGTTTATTTAAAAACAAATTATTAAACCATAACATGTTAAGACGCAACCATAATATGATTGTGGCTTCTTGATGAACGACTAATTTAACCATAATATGGTTGTCGGTGACAATAATATGGTTAAATTAAACATAATATGGTTAAAATTTTCTTTAAAAATAGTTTTGTTGGAGGTGACCATATTAAAACATGTTTATTCTCTGCGTGTACCTTTAGCTATCGATAAGTTGTGAAAAAGGGGTAGAGCTTGTAAAGAACAGTTAAGATAAACGCTGTAGGTTGTTGGGCGAGAAAGTCGCTTCTTTCTTTTCGCACGTTAACGATTTGTTCTGACTTTCACTTGTTTATCGTCTCTAATTTTACATTGTCCCATAGACACATACTTTAGAATGTCTCAGAGACGTGACTAACTGGGCATATTATATATTTAAAAATAAACCACTACAAAAACACAGACATACATCTATGCAATACACTCATTTCACTTACTCATACATTTACGTTGGCAGCATTTCCACATTATTTCAAAATTGGAGCGCGTTTCCGTTTCTGCCTTTAGAGATTTTTCTTTTGTTACATTATAAATCTTTTGTGCAAGATTTAAAGGGAGAAAAAAATAGAAGAAAACTTTATAAATTTATTGGGAATTGGTAAATTTAAATGAAAAAAATAAAACATAATTTATGCACACAAATGTTGGTCTACAGGTAAAAAAAAGTATTTCAAATAATACAAAACACATTTCCATTTAACTCTAAAAAAATATTTCGTATTCTTAAAAGCAAAATCTAGGAAAAGAGAGAAAAATACGCATAAATATTTTAGAGAATATAAGTGCATATATTTTCAAGAGCTATAAAATTATACATATTTATTTAAGGGAATTGCTGAATTAACATTAAGAATTTCCATTAAATCTACAGCTGTAAATGTCCCTATTCCGATTACATCAATAGCTTTATTACCAGGGAACCCGAAAATATGCTGCAAAAAAAGTTGTTTTATGTGCATTAAATATGCTGTAAAAACTTGAAAATATGCCCAAAAATTTTTCAAAAATATACCATAAAATTCGCGTATCTGAAAACAAAACATTCAAGAATTTAATATTATTTGCATATAATAAATAAGTACAAAAAAAAATAAAGTCGGTCAATACCCTACGCCACAATTTTGACAAAAAAATATTCGATTGTTCCATATTTGGGACCCATGAGCAATAAGGGACACAACATAACAAAACTGTTCTATGAGGTTAAGATACATACAAATGTTATTTGTGCCAAATATTCGGCCTAAAATCCGTTGACGTTGGGGTAAACGCCTGTGTCTTGTCTCGTAATAGATTAACAACCGTATTCATAAAAATTTATTTATGATTAATTAACCGTTTATAAGCAAAAACTGCTAAAGATGTATTCATAAACGAAAAATAGTCTATTAAACCTTTAATTAAACATTCATAAAGTATGAAAATTAATTGTTGGATTTACCCTTCTTTAAACCAAAAATAAGATGACATTTTGATAAATGTTTGCATTTATTATATTATTTTTGGGCAATATGTTTGAAAATAATGGAAAAATGTCTTACTAATTATTATGAACATGGTAAATATTTTCAACTAAATTTATTTTAATTTAGACAACCAATTTAAAGTTATAGTGTTAAATAGATAAAAAAAAATTTATGTGATTTAAATGAATATATTCAGGGGCAAATGCAGATATTCTTATTTATTATTTATTAAATTATTGCAATTAGTTTTTTTTTTAGCTTTTAAACAACGAATTGCTTTTCATAAAAATAAGAAAAAATAATATAAACAAATCATTATAAAAGTGATGTTAATAAAAAGTAAACAAACCTTTTATTCGAATACTTTCTTATCGTATATATAAAAAAAGTTTCAAACAAACATTTTTTAATACCTTTCGGTAAAATCTTGTTCAGAAAATAAAATAATATGTATTTTTATTATTCTATAAGAATAATTTTTAAGGTCTTTAATTATAAAAAATATATTAATTATAGAATATGATTTAAACCGAATAGAAGTTTCATCGCTACAAACAAATAATAACTAAGAAGCTGTTAATGTACGTTTATGAATACCAATTTTTATAAAAGGCTTAAAAGACAAAAATCGTTTGATAGTTATTATATACTTTAAGCTTAAAATAAAAACTTTTTATGATTATGGCCGTTAATTAATACACAACCTGTGATCTTTAATCTATTACAAAAACAACGTTGGCTCTTACACCAACGCCAACCGTAATTTGTCTGATTATCTAGACATAAACATCTTTATGATATTTTTTCGTCTTAAATTTATTTAAGAGAAAAGGGGCTTATCCGAGTCAATTCTCGGCCTACCATTGCAAAATTTCGCCATGACCTACATATGTACATCGCACAGTGTAAGATTTAGCCATCCTAGGGAGACAAAATTTAATATCTTGGAAAAAATTAAACTAGACATGAATTTTGGTACAAGGTGTTACTAGGCTACTATGTACCATTGTCAAAAAAATGGGCGAAATTGGATCACTGCCCACCTCCCATATAACTGCAAAAATTTATATCTGATTTTATTCGCGTTGGATAATCAAAAAGTAAAAAAGCGGCGAGTATGCATGAGAATGTTTAAAATAAATAATGAAGAGGTAGAAGTAATAATAAGTGTTTAATTTTTCTTCATTAATTTTAAAATAAGAATATATTTATATGTACATATAAATTAAAGTAAGAATAAAATGTTAAAACTAATGGTTTTCTTCTGGGTTTTCGGGAGATTGCAATAAATGTAGTACTTCGGTACTTCCACAAATATGGAACAGTCAAGCCTTTCATTTTAGGGTGTTTTAAGTCATATACAGTGGCTCAATTTAATAACCGGACAACAACGAGTTATAAGAATTTCGAGTAAATACACAAGATTTTTTAAAAAAACTAAAAAAATTTATTAATTTAATTCACTTATTTATTTTTGGCTTATAAAAACGCTAACAATATTTAAAAACAAAATCTCAATTCTAAGAGAAACAACAACAAAACCATATTAAGTTAAAAATATGGATCAAATTAATAATCGGACACTTTTTAATATGGTAGGTGCATTTAATATTTTGGCCAATCTAATACTTTGTGGGCATTCCTTTGCTCTTACGTACAACTTCTAATCGCTTTGGCATTGATTCCACGAGTTTTTTGCAGTAAGCTGGATCAATTTGTTCCCATTCTTCCTTTAGAGCAATCTTTAGCTTACTGATATTGGAAATTGTCCGAGACTTTAATTTATTTTCCAAATGAGACCATAAATTCTCTATCACATTAATGTCTGTAGACTGGGGGGGGAGTTTCCATAACATGGGGATAATTATACAGTAGCCACATCCGTGTATTATGCGCTTTGTGCTTCGGATAATTATCTTTGTAGAACTTATAGTTTTCCGAAATGCCTAATTTTTCTACGCTCGGAGCCAAATTATCCCTTAAAATGGTTATGTACTTCAACTGGTCCATTATACCATCTATAAAAACTAGCTGTCCAGGTCCTGTGGCGGACATACAGCCCCAAACCATGACACTTCCAGATCCGTGCTTTATGGTGGGATGAAGATTAGAAGACTTTAGTTTTTCATTTGGCTTTCTCCAAACGTGCGCCTGTCCGCCTGACCGGAAAACGTTATATTTGCTTTCGTCTGTAAAAATCACGTTACTCCAGTACGAAAAGTCATGGTTTCTATGTTCAAATGCAAACTTTAATCTCTTTTTCCGATTTACATCATTTACAAATGGTTTTTTTCGTTCAACTCTGCCATGAAAATTGTGTTTACGCTGTACATTTCGGACAGTTTCAGGATTGACACTTATTTGTAAGCTTTCTGACACCAATTTTGTTAATTTAGAAGCACTTAGTTTTGGATTCTTCTTTACTTGATTAACAATCCATCGTTCATCAAATGGAGTAAACTTTTTTGGTTGTCCAGATTTGGTCTTATTTTCTACGAAATTGCCAATTTTGAAGCGCTTTATAATATCGTGAGCCGTAAAATGGCTTCTTTGAACAGCATCTCCAATTTCACGTAAAGACATACCGATTTGATAATGTTTTATTATCAACTCTCTAACTTCTATCGATGTTTGAACACGTTTGCTGCTCATATCGCCTTTTTCGCAATTTTTTGTCAGAGATTCAAAAATTTTCTTTTGCAAAAACTCCATGTAACGCTTTTTTACAATTTCAGTTAATTCCCAACTAACCTTGTTCGGGGAATTCCGGTATAAAATGACATTTAAGCATGGTATTTGCCACATGTCCGATTATTAATTTGGTGTTTTATTTTGACAGACTTCAGTTTTTTGCTTATAAAATTGTTTGCGTATATTATTGTGGCATTAATACAAGTGATATATACAATATATAGATGATTTAAGAAAAAGGTTTTTCTGTTTTTACAAAAATCTCTTTACATTTAAAAACGAATTAATTAAAAAATAGACAACTGTCCGGTTACTAAATTGATACACTGTATCAAAGATTTCGTGGTATGTGGTATTATCACTCATTATTTGTTTCTTTTTTTTTTATCGGCAAATCTCGGCAGATAATTTTATATATGCCTTACTTCAGGTACTTCAGACGTTCGTTCAAAACTAATTTGGTGTTGAAGCGTTATGAAGAAAAAAATTTATCGATTATAGAATTTAGTTTTTTTTTTTCTTAACTTAACGAAAAGAGTAATTGTTTACATGAAATAGCACTAAAATAATTTTTCAGTTCTAAAAATAAATTTTTATGATATTAACAGTTAAGAAGTTGAGCTTAAAAACAAACAAAAAATCGTTAAAAAACTCCATTCCAATAAAAAGTTACACGCTTTTAAAAATGAGCGATTTCATGTAAGTGGTTTTGTTGTTTGTAATTCACTCAAAAATATTAAAGTTTAAAGTAACGTTATATTGTTATTGTTTACAAATTAGGCAAAGTTTTTCCATTTTCTTATTTTATAACAAGTGCACTTTCATATTTGATAAATATGTTTACTCAAATTTGAACTCAAAAAAACGACTTTTGTCCAGCTAGATTAGCAAAATGGGCATGTTCATGAATGCATCACTGCGCTTCATCAGTGATTTGAAATGTTTATATTTTTATCAGTGAATTAGATGTGGACCAAAAAAATGTCCAATACTCCACAAAAATAATAGTCACACAATAAAAAAAATTATAAATCATTATAAATAATTTTTTTTCGGCATTAAAAAAATGTTTGATATTCAGATGCAGCGCAGTGATGCATTTACGAACATGCCCAATCTTACACTGTGCAGCGTTACCGTTGGATATTTTCAAAAAGTACCAAAAATGGGGATATTTACAAAAAAGTGGCACCAAAAGGAGGATCTAAGAAAAAAAGGGGCATGGCTTTTAAAACCCGAATATGAACACCAAATAATGTTTTTTGCACGTATTCTGTTTAATTTATTTAAAATTTCAAACAAAATTTTATAAATGTTAAAAAAAATTCCAGATAGGAGCAAGAACTTTTTAATATGATTTTAATTGAATTTAGCGTGCAGTTCACAGATTAGTTCTATCACGGTCTTGTTTTTCAGTGGCTAGACCAATATTTCGACCGAAATAAGGCGGTTATAATTACTAATACATGTTATCATAACTTGAGATTGATTTGTCATCCAAATATATTTTTGATACGTCTGGTGGCAAATTTATATTTTTAAATACGATTATTTCAAAAAGTAATAAACAGTGCGGAGGGAGGGTGGCGCCGTTTGAATTATCGATTGTGCGGATTTGTCAGTCACGATGTCGCAGTGGTCGATAGAGCATCGCGCGTTCGCTGTGGAGACTTTTTTTACGAGTAATGGTTCTTACGTAATTGCTCGTCGACAATTTTGTTTAAAGTTCGGTATTCGGCGAACACGTGATGGACCGAGAGTAAATTTAATTCGTTCTTGGGTGCAGAGATTCCGCGCAACTGCGTCGGCTATGAATGTCCCACGGCCAGGGCCCAAAAGCAGTTTACGTGAAAATCCGCGACATTCAATACGGAAAAGAGCAGCCTCACTGGGACTTCCAAGAGAGATTATTTATGAAATTTTAAAAAAAGGTCTGAAGTTCCATCCTTTTAAAATTCAAATCGTTCAAGAACTGAAAGAAAGTTTCTTTGATTTACGCAAAAATGTTTGTGAAACGATGTTGGAGCGTTTTCGATGCTCATTTTCACTTAAACGGCCACGTCAACAAGCAAAACTGCCGTTACTGGTCTCCATTGCCCCAGGGTAACTGCATGAGATAATTGGACCATTTTTTTTTTCGAAAATTCTCGAGGCCATTCGACGAATGTCAACGGTGAAAATTATCGACGCATGATTAAGGAATTATTTTTGCCAAACCTGCAAGCTCATCCATCGTACTCTTCACACATGTGCTTTCAACAGGATGGGGCGACTGCACACACAGCCAGAGCTTCGATGAATTTGCTTCGGGAAAATTTCCTCCAAAAACTGATCAGTCGCTTTGGGGACATCCCATGACCACCGAGGTCGCCCGATCTAACTCCCATGGATTTTTTATGGGGCCACCTCAAAGATCTCTTGTGGCTTTAAAGGAAAATATTCGTGGAGAAATCAGCTCAATTGAAACAAGTTTACTGCACCGTGTGGCGCAGAACACAAGGTTCCGTTTTGAACAGTGTGTTCAACTCGACGGAAGACATCTGGATGACATACTCTTTAAAAAATAAAATCCGCATTTCCATTATATCGTTCTATTGCTATTAATAAAACTTTTTTTTTTTATTTATTTATTATTTATTTTCTATAAATATATAATGTAGTACATTCTTAATGCTAAAAACCTGCAAAGCCTTTTGGTTTGTCTGCGGGTAAATGTTGCTTAAAAATTTTTAACCTAATTAAATATAACCTTTTTATATTTGACTAAGTTTTATTAAATTTCATTTAATTGCGAGTTTAATAAATAATTCTTTAAATATTTTTTAACTTTGACTGCATTTGTATTATTTATTAAGTTGCTTGGCAGTTCATTGTAGAGTGTTGGTAAGATGACTTTCAGTGTTCGGTCTCCATAGATGTTTTTAGTTGTATTAACCTTATATCTGCCAGTTGAACGAAGTCTAGTGCTGTATTGATGATCAATTCTCTCTAGATGTTCAGGCTCATTCAGTTCTGTTAGAATTGTTAGACGATATATATTTTTGATGTTGAGTATTTTTAGTTCACGAGGTAGGTTTTTTGACTGGTTGTTGTTGCTTGTGTTGTGATTGTTTGTTAAACTGTTGTTGTTGGTTTCGATTGTTGATGGGTTGTTTGTAATTATTTGTAAAATGTGGTTTGTTGTGCTGTTGTTTCGATTACTGTGTTGTTGTCTGTCGTATTTTTGGTTAGTGTTTGTTGGTTGTTATTTCTGCTGGTGACGTTGTTGTTGCAGGTGGATATATTGTTGTTGTAGTTAAGCTTAGCCAATAGGATTTTAAGTTCACGGGTTTGGGTTCGTTGTAGCTTCATTACAAATTCAATGCCTCAGCGCCTTAAAGGCATTATTGAGGCGAGTAAATAAGGTATATGCATTAGCGTGGCCGTTATTTATTTTTTTTACAAAAAATACAAGAAAATTTTATAGCGATAAGTCGTGTTTTAGGGAGTGCGTCCGCCGCTCAAAGATGGCCTTCAACCCCATTTATTCAAATGTTATTTGTTTGCATATGACTATCTTTTTAAATAAACGTTTTACAAGAATATGATATATGGCAATATTTTAGCTCTTCTAGTCAACAACATTTGCATCAAAGAAGTGTTTTGCTAAATTAATATTTTAGAAAGTAAAGAAAAAAATAACCAACAAAATGCCAAAAATTATATATGTATATCAAAATCATATTTATATGGAAATTATTTATTCTAAGCATCTACAATAAGAGCATATATCTATTAAATTATTTTGTACTACGAATATTCAAAAGAAAAAAAGAATATTAAAAATTTTTTAACTCTTAACATACAGTAGATTTATTAGAGATCAAAAACAAGCGACGATACAAATTGTTTTTGATCTTCATTTTTTGTAAAGAGCTTATTATACTCCTCCGTCAACTTTACACCTCTTTCGACGGTATCATCGACGAGTCTTAATTTTTTTTAATGATTTTATCGCTGTTATAGAGCAATCCTGCGCAGGCCATTTAAACAGAGTTAATGTCTTAAAAGACATACCCTGTGGGAAATTGGTGTCAATTGTTTCAGCAGACTGGTCCTGGGATTTGTGAAAATACAACAAGTACAAAAAGAAAGA
This sequence comes from Pollenia amentaria, assembly GCA_943735925.1. Classification (NCBI taxonomy): domain Eukaryota; kingdom Metazoa; phylum Arthropoda; class Insecta; order Diptera; family Polleniidae; genus Pollenia; species Pollenia amentaria. The sequence continues at coordinate 198,724,598 of OX031009.1, read as the reverse complement.
ACTTATAAACAGTGAAAGGAGAACCAATCCTTTAACTGGTTTATGAAGAACCAACAGGTCAAACAAGTAATGAATTACAGTACAGTGTTCACCGGTGGTGTAACACATTTTTTTGGGATTTTCTAAAAATTGGTTCTTAACGTAAGTTCTAGGACTTGTTTTATTGACATAATACTACATTGTATTGAAAAAATTCTCCATTATAGTTACTGTTAGGTGTCAATTGACCCCTTCCAATGGCAACCCCATGTAAAAGTGAAAGATCACATTCATATAAAATATACCGGTCCCTACCACCAAAGACCTATCACGGGACTAGTTTGGTGTCAGTTCGCTTCCCTCTAGGGTATTAATTTGAAATCTCTCAAAAAATTCTTGTTTGAGAAGAAACAAACTGCTCAAGCCCACCACTAATGAATTTTGAAACTGTTTGTTCTCCCATTGTGGCGCGGTTTAAGTTAAGTGGTTTTTCTTTTTCAATATTTATAGAAATTAAATTTCACGATTTTCGGTGCTTAATTGGCGAAGAAGGTAAAAAAATCTGACAGCCCTGATTTATACAGACATAAGTATACGCCATGGTATAAGTATATATTGGTACTCGCCAAGTGAAATTACTTGCGTATTATTAACATGTACACATGCGTACATAAATTATTCGCAATAAATACATAAGCTAACCACGCATGATAAGAAAAGAGATTTCATATATAATATAACTTACATTTAAGTTTGGTGAAACTCCTTGGTAAAACGGAAAGTACAAAAAAGTTTCTCTTCATTTAGTAAAAAGTATCAAAAAAGTGTCAAGAATTACAAAAAGTATCACATTGGAATGCATTTTGCAAAAGTAGCAAAATAACATCCAAACAGTCGAAAAAGTGGCAAATTGCTACTGCAGTAGCACCAACGGTAACGCTGCCTATGTAGTAGTTATTATAAAAGCTATTGCAGCCAACTACAGTAGAATCGCGAAAAAGTTAACCGAAATGTACCAAGGGCTGTTAACTTTTTCGAATTATTAACTTTTCTGACCGTTTTTAAATTGTAAAAACGTGTAATCATAATCATTGATTTTTCGGAAATAACACACTTTATTTATTTCAATATTTGGTTTTCATCATTCCAAAAAAAAAAACTCAGATTTAATTTGTACCGGCTGGTTTCAAATTCATAATTCCTCTTGAATTACAATTCACCACATACACGGCACAAACGTTTTTATATATACAGATATAGATTTTATTTTTATCTCAGAAAGTATTTTGAAATCCGTAAGACTTGTGTAATAGTGTACACTAGCCCTAAATAGTATAGATTTTAAAAATGCTCCGACCCCTGTCGAAAAAAGGACTTTAATAGCTTTTGAATAATGTTACAGACACTTTTATTGGCAATAAAATATTTAACAATCAAAAGAACATTGTAAAGCAAATGATTGATGGCCACCAAGAGATGGGAGTTAACATGCCACTTGAGGTTCACTTCCGCCACAGCTATTTAGACTTTTCCCTTGAATTTAGGAAGTTTTGTTGTGGAGAACACTTTCACCAAGAATTAGCAGATAAGGAAAGTAGATATAAAAGAAAACAAATGGGACACATTTTGTCAGATAAGTGTTGGCTGCTTTGTGACGAAACAATATAAACGCCAAATTAAGCGTCTAATATTTCCTGCAACTTAAACTTTATCTTAATAATTTGGTAACGGTAAAAAACCCAAGTCAATAGTTCGTGAAATTAATGGCAGTTCACTTAATCAACCTCAAAATATTTTCGAATTGTCTTTTTTGACTTGATTCACTTCAGCTCTGAGTAACACATCTCTTAAAAAAAAGTACTAACTTATTTAAACCCAAAGTCAATGAAGGCATCTTTTGATTATAAAGAAGTGATAAAAATGATGAAGATAAATGTAAAATCATATTTTTATGTTAATAACAAAAAGGAAACGGAAACTTAACTCCACTTTCCACACACCCAAAAAAAAACCAACTAAGGATAATGAATGGATTGTTATTGAGAGAAGCAAAAAAAAAGGAAAAAAAAAAGAACTCAATAAGTTAGTCTCACAACAATACATTCATTATATGACATGTTACCACATCATACCGTTACAAGGTACCGTTACAAATGTCCATCATACATCCTATTACATGGACGTATTTTCCAAAAGGTAAACTTTGAACAAAAAATTTAAATACTTTCTTACATTGTATGTATGTGTTGAAGGTTTGCGCTGTTTGGACAATAACTATTGTTGTATTTTTGTAATCACACACACGGGCAGGATTATTACAGACACACTCCCACTTCTTCATTAACAGCAGACACCACACACATAACACCTTTCAGACATTCCAATGTCAGTTAAAGTGATTTTGTGTAACTTAACTTGACATGAGACATGACTGACATACAGGTAATTCATAGGTAGGTCATATTTTGAATGACAGACTGAATGGGATAAATGTCGTAATGACTAACTGATATAACTTTCAAGCTAACTTCTCAATGACCATAAAAAAACACACAATCACACACTGTTTATACAGTTAGAGAATTAAGAATTTACTATGAGCAAATTGAACTTTGGTTAAAATATATTAACCCTGGATTGTTAACTATTATCCCCCGTATTCCTAAACGATTATTACATTTAACAAACGTTTATTAAGGAAAATTTAAGTAAAGGGAATATCTTAGAATAATGTGGTTGTTATTGTTCTTTTATAATATAAATTAAATTATTTTGTTCTTTCAAATTATTAATTGTTTTAGTCATAGATTACATAGATATGAAACTCGGTTGTCAAAAACCTAAGTCTTAAACTTAAGAAAAACTAAAACACTTAAGTGATGAGAATGTATTAGTAAAAATTGTGTTAGTGTGAAATAAACCAGCTAGCATTTTCAATCGTCTAGGAGTCTACTGGGAATCTCATGAAGAGTTTTTTTGATCGTCGACGAGCTCATTTTTTAATTGTAGACAATTCCTCGCACGGGAGAAACTGTTACACGTGTTGATTCGTATGAGAGACTCTTCCATAACACAGCGAAAGACTCTTATATTAATCATAAAGGGAATCGTGTAGGATCTATGTAGAGATTATCTAACGAGTCTTTCAAAAAGCATGCCAAGAGTCGTATGAGACTCATGAAGGGATTATTTTACAACTCGTGAAATGCTCAGGTGTATAGCTGAGCTACCTAATTAAGGGCATCTAGCGTTTTTTTCATGTCAAAACTTATAATTTTTATAAAATTTATATGAAACAAACCTTAAGGTCGCGAAAACAATACCATCCTATCGGAAAATCTTATTTAACAGATCCTAAGGTCGGTTTGTTTTTTTCCAATTGTATTGGCAATAGAATTTTAATATTTCAAAAACGCTCTTATTTAGGTAGCTCAGTAAATGTTATATGACTCTTACAGAGAGTCTCAAAAGGTTCATTCCAAGATTAAAAAACGAGCGTGTCAAAAATATATAAAAAAGCAATAAATAAAAAATGTAGATTTTTTGTTTTTGTAACTCGTCAGATAATCATCAGAAGACTCTTAGGAGTTGTATATTGAACATAATCGTCGTTTTAACAGCCTATGCTAGCTGGAAAATATTCCCAACATTCCCAGCAAACACAAATAAAAGGTCTGAAAAATAATATTGATTTTATATGAATTTTCTTAAGAAATTCACAAAAAGTTCTCTTTTTTTTAAAAATGCTATAAGTTTTAAATGATTTTAACCATTTTGTAGTAAAATATATATTTCAGAATGGGTTTAATTAAATATCATTATTAATTTCACATCAAGCTTTACTGTTTGCTGGGAATATTTCACCACTTTAATGGTATTAACCTAATAATAAAAAAAAAACAAGTGAGAAAGCCCCACTACATAATACCCTACAACAAACACAAATTTTCGATTAGCCCCTATTTGGAACTAATGTGCAGTCATGGATGCGCCAAAACAAAATTATGTTATTAGTTTAAGATTCATGTACATACTTATACGAGTACTTTGTGCCGAATATTATCTAGATATCTATATCTGAATAAGATTTTTTGGAAAGCGTTTGTATGGGACATGTGGCCAATTCTGGACCTTCATGTCATGACATTGAAATTATCGTCACCAAATTGCGTATTAATACAACTATTTATAAGGTTCTTATGGCGTTAAAAGCTATATTGGGGGACGGTATTTTTATGTTAGCTGTGGTCACCTATAGTCTGGTTCAAATAAAATTTGTTTGACTGACTAAGCCTCGTACACAATAGGCAGCAACTAGGGAGATCGATTATTCGACTTTTTTCAATAACCGGTTTTCGAATATTACGAATAGTTGCTTTTTTATAAAACCCGGTTTTCGGTTAAGCGATTTTTAAATAACCGGTTAACCGGTTTTAATTCGAATACTTAAAAACACAAAAATCAAATAAATTTTTAAAAATAAAACGTCAATTTGAATAAAAACAAAACAATTTGCAAAGGTAAGGAACCAACAAAATACATAAATATGACTTAGATCAGACCTAACAAATATTTTACGATAAAATCCAAGAAAAGTGGGATCAGTAAATTGGTCAAACTTTAGCTAAGTTTTCAACAATTTTTTATTGATTTAGTAAACTTTATTTGTAAGAAGATATTTGTATAATGTAATTTAGAAATGGTTGAATGATATTTGATCTAGACAAACGTTTTGCAAAAGCAAATAAATTATAGGAATTTTATAAAGTTATTATTTGTAATATTCTATCAAATTTATTTTAAATGAATTTTAATTTGTTGGTGATTAAGCATGTCTATATAAATCAACCATATTTTTTAAAAGTTGCAAACAAAACCTCTAAGCCAGGATTATTTATTTTAAATTATGTTGTTTCAGCATTATATATATATTTATATATATATTTATATATATTGCTATAGAAACGAATAGCGAACTGAACATTCTTTTTGTGTAAAATATTTGCCAATTCGTCGACTACAATTTAAGACCCTCCATGACATTGTTTGATTTCTTCATTTTTGTTTTTTAGTTCTTGGCATTTTAATAAATAAAACTGGTAGAAATTTTTCCCCTATGGTTGATTCCGCCGTAATGTTGTAGTTTTAAGCATGAAGAGATGCTAGAACTTCTTAAGAGTTTTTAGTGCCTTAACGGGCATTTCGTCCTCGGCAACACAACGGGCTAATATTTCACCCAATGATTCATTTTTGGCAGCGTATTTTGGCAAAGTATTATTTGTCGTCTCCTTAGAACTACTTCGAGTTAAGTTTCATTTGGATCACATTAATGTCAAGCATGTATACTAATTAAAGGTGATTAATAAGTCGTGACATGGAAGAATCTTTGTAACTTATCATTTTAGGGCACTTCAAGAACCTATCTTTGCCTTTTTAATTGCGTTCGAAAAAGATCTAGAGATTTCATTTATATAAAAATATATTATATATTTAGAATACTCTTGTACAAATTACTATTTACTTTTTAACTGAACACGTTTTTGTAGTATTTTGAATAGTTTTTGGTTTTTTTCTCTACAAGAATACACGCTTTTATAAGCGATTTGTGTTCATAATGTTTTTTGACCTTTGTTACATTTTGTTTTGACATTTTTCATAAAAAGTTTAAGTTTGGGCAATATTCAATTAGAAAATACTTAAATTACGGGTATATCTACAACAAGAGTAAGGAAAATGTATATAAATTACAAATTACTCAAATAACCGGTTTATTATACCAACATAACCGGTTTATTCGATATTCGAAAAATGGGCATTTTAAAATAACCGACTTGGGCAAAGCTAAAATAAACGGTTAAAACCGGTCGAATAATAACCGTTCGATCTCCCTAGCAGCAACATTTTCACTGGAGTTCATAATAGAGCAACAATTTTTTTCACAACCCCACACATTTTCCATTAAGAAACCGTTTGCAAATTTTGCCCACAACAATATTACGTACATATGTATTTATTATTATTTTTTAAAATATTTTGTTCAAATTTTCATTCAAAACTAAATAAAATTATTATAAACGTCATATAAATTTTCATACAAATTGTTGCTGAAGTAGAAGTAGACTCAACTTTAAAAAAAAAAATTTCGTTACATATTTGTTTGAAAAATGAAAGGAAAATATATGAAATACTTTGGGAAGAAATAAGATAGAAGAAAAAACAAAATTGTTGCTAGCATTGTGTACGAGGCTTTAAGGTTTGAGTTAAATATTTCTGGTCCAAGTTCAATCAAAATACCAGCATAATAAGATGGTTTCATATAAACCATGGAAGACTCTATTCTGGAAAGAAGTTTATATAGGGGCTTTAAGAAGGCCGATTCCTGCTATTCGTCCTTATGAAAATTTAATCATTTGTACCAAATTTCATCAAATTGTCTTTAAAATTGTGAACTGTAATTTACGTGCAAAATTATACAACTAGCCCGATGAACGGACATCGTTAGGCCGATTCAGAAGGAAATTCTAATTATTTTTATGTGTTACACATATGAGCATAACCAATACCCTCTCCACGTATGTTGAAGTGAGTATACTAACTGGTTACCATAATTCCAGATACTTTCGTCAACGGCTGTTAATTAAAGGTGTAAATTTTATGCTGTTTAAGCTTGTTTTACCCAACACGCATACGAACAACCCACGGAAACACTTAAAAACGCGAATGTGGCTTGTTTTAATTTTGTTTTTTCTAGGTTTAATATGATAAGGCACCAGCGCCAAGGATAGTACGAAGTAAAACTTTGGGCATTGTTTTAAATGCAATAAAATAAAAATAAAATTTTAATTTCTTTTAAAAAATTGTTAAGAAACACATATAAAAAATTTTTATAAAAAATTTGTTTTTTAATTGTTTATTTTAAACAAAATATTTGTCTAAAAATTTAAGTGAATTTTTACAAGCGTTAATATATATTTTTTTAATTTTAAGGGAGTTTCATATCAAAGTAATCCATGGTTTTAGTTTTATGTTCTTTATGACATCTATTGTTGTTTGTTTGATTTTTTGTGGAGAAATATTCTTAGTATATGATGATATTTATGTCAAAGTATCAGGCAAAGGAACTGATCTTTCCCGGAACTGCAATAGGAACGAATGGTCTCATAGACAGGGACTACGATTGCTTGTGGCTTATCTAATTCCACACGGTCAAGTACCACCGGATGGGCCTGACAGAAGACCAGGAATGCAGACTATGTCTTGATGGGGACGAATCCATTGGGCATCTGCTGTATGACTGCCCAGTGGTGGCATATGCCAGACGTAGACATTTAAGACCCGGCACGATTCGTATGTCCCTAGTCGGTTCAACACCGACAAATGACCTAATTAAGTTCCTATAGGACTTACTTTTGACCAACTAAAGGGGAGTGAGTACAATAGACCTAAATTGGTCGCAGTGCGGTCTCTGATGGGGGGAAAACTCTCTGCTCTCTCTGAAAAAAATGGCAACTCTTGGTAAAAGTAAATCTTTATTTTAGTTTCCCTATAATGACTTTAAAAAAAATTTAGTTTTTGTCATTCCCAGTCAAAATTTTCGAAATGTATACTCCTAATGGTCTATTCTAATAAAAATTAACCAACTTTTTAAATAAAAGCCTTTCAATTATTTGATTGAAAAAAAAAATTCCATTCCCCGTTATTGTATTATTTTTACCTCTTTTTTTTGTATAATTCATTTTCTATAGACCAATGTAATTATTTCAATTCGAATTGTACTTCAAAAAAGTACCAATAATTTGAAAAAAAATGATTATTGGTTTGGGGTATATGCTAAAAAGTCGTAGTGAAGAAAATCGACAATGAAGGTTTACATGAAGTTTTCTGAAAATATACCCGAAAATTTTTTTATTTTCACCACTCATGGTGCCCTGGGGAAGATTTAAATAATATTTTGGTGTTACTCCAATTTTTAAGCTGATTCTATTTTTAGACAATGAAAGGACAAGAATGAGCCTAAAAAGAAAAAAGTACTAGGCGCATTTTTTTGGCGGGCAAAATAATTTAAAAAAAATTTATTCTTTCAAATGCATTTTAGTTTCTTAACAGAGAAGAAAATTCATCATCACGTATTCAACTATGAGTGAGATTTAAAATTATATTTGATAAGTATTTTGAGATATTAGACTTAAAAGAATAATTTTATTAACTATGATTCAATTATCACATTTAAATACTTTTTAAAAAATTTTTTAATTGATAAAAAACTACTTATAATTTTTTTCTGTGTATTTTTACCGATTTTGATGAAATTTAAAACAATGAAACACACAGGCTTTATATTTTTTTCAAACCTTGGATAAATAGGAGACAGAAAAGTAATTTCTGTTTCTCCGACTCTATCCAACCGATTTTAATTTTACTTACATAGCTAATCCAAAATTAGCTCTGGGCAGGCAAAGCCGCGTGCACGGCTAGTGTTATAAATAAATTAATACATTCCTGGTTACAAGGGGTTAGAGACTTTACTTAATTTATAAATTATCAGACAGAAATTTAGAGGTCCATTTTTCTAAGTGTAGTATAGCCTAAACACATACCCGTAATTTCGAACTTACATACTCTTCACAATAATTTCACAAGTTAATTAATGAAATGTAAAAATTTTTCTACATTTTCAACAACAAAAGCAAAACACAGAAAATAATTGGGTAAGAATAAATAAAGGTAACTGCCGACACATACGAGTACAAGCGTGTTTTTCTAAGGTTCGCCTTTTACTTTTGGGTGGAGTTTTCTTCCTTTCCTCAGAGACTGTGTTGGCAGAAGCAACAGAAAAAAGGTCAAGTTTTGTTAAATTGTATAATTATTTCATGCGTTTCTATAATAAAAAAATTATTTCATTTTATTTTATTTTATTTATTTTAATGGAAATTAATCTCTTTTTAAGGGATCTGTTTTTAGATTTTCTTGAAAAAATTAAAGTCAATTTAGATCTTAAACGGCACTGTATCAAGGAACTTATTCTATCGGGTAGTTATTTTACTTCTTTTGGTTCAATATTTTTTGTATTGGCTCTTATTTGTGTGGATGTGTGGAAATCCATACATATAAATAAACTGCAGATTAAGCAACCAAATTACCAGAGAAATGTTAAGGGAGGCTGAAAATAGGACTTAAATCACTTGTAGATTGCAGAAAATCATTTAAATCAAATTCTTAGTCATACCTATTAACACCTAGAATCGATGAAGTAAAAAGCCGAATTTCTTAAACACAAAGGACTCGGCTAACATAATAAAAAACGCAATATTGCAGTAGTGCGTTTTTGATTTTTTATAAGTTTAGAAAATATGCCAACGGGAAAATGAGGGATTGAATACACAAAGAACTAAAAAAATAATGTGTTATTTTCGAAAAATTTATAATGCATTCAGTGGAATCGAGAAAGTAATTTTATTTGACACAATACTTATGCATTGATCATCACTTTGTATATTCCCACATTTGCAGAGCAAGGAATTTATTGTTTCGGTTCGTGACTATTATTCGTGTCTTTCTTTTACATATTTTCTTAATAATAATTCGTTAATTTTGCTGCGTTTATGTCGGCTACTAATTTTTATTATAAAGGATGAATTATTTAATTAATTCGCAGGCTACTCTAAAATAGTTTATTCCAATTCTAGGACATGTTCTGTGTTAATAATATTGAATTCTGGAATCAAACATTATACCAGATATGTATGTATTACATTCTCGATTCCTATTACATCTTTAAAGTAAATAGCTTAAAAATTGCGTGCAGCCTACGTCACATCTTTCAATTTATGTATATTTTGACAAACAGTTTATGTAAAAGCTTGATCGTGTGGCCGCAGGATTAAATAAGATCAATATTAGTCATACTATTAAGATATATATAGTAATTCATCAAAATTTAACAAACATAATATTAAAAAGCTTAAATAAATTAATAAGAATTAAACAAAAACTTGAAATAATAAGTTCTACTTCCATTTATCTAGGGAAGGTGCAAAATGTTTTAAAAAATTTTTTAATTGATAAAAAACTCCTGATAATTTTTTTCTGTGTATCTTACCGATTTTGATGAAATTTAAAACAATGAAACACACAGGCTTTATATTTTTTTCAAACCTTGGATAAATAGGAGACAGAAAAGCAATTTAAGTCTCTCTGATTCTATTCAACCGATTTTAATTTTACTTATATAGCTAATCCAAAATTAGCTCTGGGCAGGCAACGCCGCGAGCACGGCTAGTGTTATAAATAAGTTAATACATTACTTGTTTCTAGGGGTTAGGTGCTTCCTTTGTGTACTTTATTTAGTAAATAAAATTCCTGTAATGGTTTCTCAAATCAGTTTAAAAAATGAAAAGGGCGCTAAATATTTATCAACTTAAGCATTTTATATGTTAAAGCAAACACAAAATTTATTACTTTTTGTATTTAATTTACTTACTCGAGTTTTTAATATGTAATCGTTTTTGGCCTATGTAGGCTTTTTGATTATTAATGAATAAATAAAAATAAAATAAATAAATAAATAATATTGGAAACACATCTTTCTCTAAGGGGTTTTTTTTATTATAAATACATTCTTTCTTTTTCTAATAAACTTCGGGTTTTAAATCACTTTGAAGCACATATTTATCGAAATCTTATTGTCCATCAGGCGACAACCGCTATCAATCTTTTGGTTATAAACTATGGAAATCTTTTATTTTTTAATTAATGGTTGAATATACTGAAAATTGTTTAGATAAACAATATCTTAAATGGAATAAATTGTATCACTTAAATCAAATCCTTATACATATTATTTGTTTTAAAATGAAAGATTTTCAAATTACACCTGATCTACACCTCAAAGAAATTACCTACGTTCTACCCACAAGAGTAAATATTACACCAAATTCGGGTAATTAACCACAAAGTGGCAACACTGATAGCACATCATAATTAATGAATTAATAAATAAAGATTCGATAAACATTTTGTTTGATTTATTCAACATTTCCAACAATTTTAACAAATCACGTAAACATTTTGTTAAAAAAAATAATTTTGGACTACAATTTTTTTTATTGAATCAATAAAACTTGGTTGTTGACTAACTGCCTAAAATAAACCCTTTATTAACCCGTTTTATTTTTTATAACTTAGGCCGTACAAATTTAATAACTTTACCTACAAACTTTTTTATCAATACCGCAAAAATTATCATCGCAGAAAATTCAAAAAAATTTTTAATAAAATATGTGATTTTCGTGTCAAATATGAAAATTATTTTTTTTTGTGTAAAGTAAATGGAAAAAACTTAGATTTAGTACGAATTTTTTCTTTCTCTGTAGGTGTTTTGTAATAGAGAAAATCGTTTTTTGCACTTGGCATGAGTGAAATTTTTAGCTTGTAACAATTATTATTTGTTCCTCTGTATTCATAGAAAAAAATCTAACTCAAACAAATTGTAATTTAACACACTTTTACTATTTTTCATTCCACTATCCATAAAAAAAAAATACTTTCAATGCTAACCAATACTGTTTATCTGCCATTACGATTCGAATTACTTTTTCTGACGTTTGAATGGGAAAAATAATGGCATAAAAAAATATTCAATTTCGTCTGGACAATAAATCTAAATTATTTTATACTTTTTCTCTCGATTTGTAACTTTTATTCCTTTTTCAAAAAAAAAAGAAGAAAAATCTTATTAATTTTCCTTATTCTTTACTCCACCTCAAACTAAAAGGTTTTCATTCAACTGACTGACTTTGTTCTGTGAGTTTAAATGTCCCTGTTTATAATAAACGGCATCCTAATTTTTTATGACTCTAAATAGGGGAAATTTGTTATGCAATTAGAAATTATTTGTGTTTGATTGTACCAATGCATAAGAGTGTGTGTTTAAGTTTGTGTGTTGGTTTGAGTATAAAGAAAATCAAATCAAATAAAATCTTATCTAATCAAAATAAATTAAATTTTATGTTTGTTTTGAATTTTTATGGGAATTTATATGTATGTATGTATGTATGAACAATGTATACCTTGAAGGAAACCTGGGTGTCTCCAAGTCACCAGTTTTGTCGACTATTTTGCTGACTTTATGGTGACATTGTCAACGAAGTTTCTACACTTTTATGTTTGCATTTAATACGAGAAAAATTCTGTTAGGAATTCGTATTTTTATTTTTTTTTTTAATAACGAATCTATGATACCCTCCACCGGCAGGAGTGGGCTCTATATAATTAATTCAGATATATTATTAACTAAGCTTCACAAAAACGTACGTCATTATTAAAATTGGTTGCGGCTTAGACATATTTTAATATAGGTCTAAGCCGATTTTAATATAAAAAATTATTGACCGACAATAAGAAAGTTTTATGCGTTTCCTGTTAGAACTTTGAACTGGCTTGAGTAAAATATCATGATTTGTAAAAGTTTTAGCCGAACTAAAATAATTTTTAGGAGGGTAATTTGTATTGGACCTATTGTAAATTAGGGACCAATCATCCCAAAATTCTGAATAAATTTCAATTAGTTTTAGCGTTAACAGAAAATTTCACAAATTTGCATATTTTTTCTGGTCATATGAATTTAAGTGAGAAATTTTACCGCAATAACTATATCTGTGATGGTTTTAGGCGAATTTAATTATTTTACCAAAGTGGGCTTTATTTGGCTTAAGGCGCAATAAACAGTTTTCCGAGAGTAGGTTTTATATGGGGCCTAGGGTAAATTATGGACCAATCTTCACGAAATCTGGCAGTGAGATTTCTCGTCCTATAAAACTGTGACGTACCGAATTTCAATTTGATGGCATTATTTATTACGGTTTGAGGCGTACTAAACGGGTTTCCGTTAGTAGGGTTTATATGGGGCGTAGTGTAAGTTATGGACCGATCTTCAAAAAATTTTACAGTGTGATTTCTGGTCCTATAAAACTGTGACGTACCAAATTTTAGTATGCTAGCGTTATTTATTGCGATTTTAGGCGTACTAAACTGTTTTCCGCGAGAAGGGTTTATATGGGGCCTATGGTCAATTATATACCGATCTTCACGAAATTTAACAGTATGATTTGCAGTCGTATAAAGCGAATTATATGTCATTCCGTGCATTATTCCATTATTTATGTTAGTTTTTGTATCAAAATTATCAATTTTTTTCGGGTGATGGTTCCACATTTTGATTCATAGTTCTGATCCTACTGCACCCATGTTGCTGGATTTCAATCCTAAGCTGCTTAGGATAAGTACAAGCAAGTTGACACCAAGTTTGCTCTATTCTTTTGCGTTTTTCGAAAGTGAGCGTGTTTTCAACAGACGGACAGGCAGACGGACATGTCTAAATCGACTTACAACTACTCAAGTAGCCAGAATATACATATATACTTTATGGGGTCTTAAACGCCCGGGAGACTATCAAATAAAAACATCAATAGTTGTGTGCGTGCAGTCGTTCTTTTTCGGGTACACATACGCGTTGTCGGCAATGCTTGATGAAAATCAAAAAGTTTTGATTTTTTTATTTGATGGCTGATTATTTGATAGTCTCCTGTTGTGATTGACAAAAAAAAATTATTTTCTTTGTGTTTGTTGTCATGAAAAATATAAATATTTTGGTTTTTTACAAAATACAATTTTTGATTGCCGTGTTTATTTGTACGTCTCCGAAAAAGCCTCAAATAAACGACACTAACACATATGCACTGATTGACGGGTTTATTTGAAAGTCTCCAGAGCCCTTTAGATGTATTATAAAAAAGTTTCACACGGAATGACAAGCTTAGTATACCCTCATTCACCACAGTGGTGGTGGAGGGTATAAAAAAAAGTAATTTTCATTTCGACATCTACTTTAAAAAAGTACCAAAAGTATAGACTAGATTTTCTAAAATGACCTACTGATTCTCTGGTTGCAATGTCTACATAAGAACTACCTAGTCAATATTACCAACGTCAGTAGTAATTTCCAATGATACGCAGATGTTAAGTGTATATTAAATAAGATTGTCTGGGGTATAATAAGTGACTAGTACTGGTGACTGTACTAGTCAGTACAGATTCACTAGTAACATTTCCTACAGGGCATTCTTACGTCTAAAGTTTTTTTTGTGACTTTTTTATAAATATTTTATTGTACAACAAAACCAGCAGCAGCCAGCATATTGTCAGAGATGTCCGTTCGATCATGAGCGTAAAAATTATCAAAAACTCGATGCACAGCATAGGAAAATGAATTATTTTCTTGTTTTTTTTTTGTTGACAAATAAACCAAGATGAATTGTTACCGTATTAAAGTGACAATAAATATTAACGACCATTAGGGGCGGTAAGGCTTTTATTTATCTATAAATGTACTATGTATGTATGTATGTATATGCGTACATTAAAAATGTGGGTGATCACAGTTTGAAGGCCCCTTTCAGATTATATGTTTATATACAGGATTCTTAGAGATTAAACATGGTTTAAAATAAATGATTGACTAAGTCAAAAATAAATTTGTTATCGAGAACCCTTTCTTGAAATACATATGGGCGATTTCGTCTCAAGTGACTCAACTTTTGAAACCGATGTTTAATATTTTTGTGGAAGGATTGAAGAAATATAGATAGCTATTCCTCTTGGGACAAATTTTACTAAGAACAATAGTTCACAGGTTACATGGATGAGTAAAAACTCACGTATGCCCAAAATGTAAATTATCGAACCCCTCTAACTCAGGATTGGCCTTGGTGCAAACTGCATCCCGATCGGAAGATATCGGTTTCAAAAGTTGGGTCACTTAAGACGAAATCGCCCATATGTATATTTACGAAGTAATTGTTTTGAGATTTTAGCTTTAACACAAAGTTATTAAAGATTTTTTTAAATTTATATAGAAAAATTCATTTTTTGATCAAAACGTTACAGCCATACCTAAAAAAGGAACGCGTTTTCTAGCTGTCAAAAATCCTCATGATCATAAATTGATGCCGTTTTTCCGATGTTATTAGCAGGGCTGTGGAGTCGGAGTTGAAGTTTTTGTACCAGAGTTGGAGTTGAAGTACCCACAAAAACTCGAGCCACCGACTCTAAAATGTTTCTACTTTACATTTGTAAATATCTATGTATATTAAATCTCAATACTCAGTGTAAGAATTAAAATATCGATTTGAAATTTTAACAGAATGATTTTCTTGCTATATTTAACTATTAAAACAGGTACTGCATAAAAAAAAATAGTTAAATGTCAAATAAGAACCAGTCTCATATACATTTAGCATCAAGGCTAGAGTAGAAGTCGGAGTTGGAGTCGGAGTTAGAACTATTTTTTGGCGACTCCACAGCCCAGGTTATTAGAGAAGTTTTGAAATATTGGAAATTTTTATTGAAAAGTTTGAACATTGAGGCTTTTGTTTATGTAGTTTATGAATATCTACGAATATTTCACTTTAATATGGGGGCTCACAAATTGAGGTCCTTTTCCCTATTTGGCATTTGTTTACCAAGCTGATTTTTATCCAAAAATTAGAAGTTTTGAATTTAATTTAATGTTGATTTACAAAGTTTTAAAAAATTAAAAATATTTTTGAGATTTTCATGAAAAATTTAAATTTTAAACAAACAATTTTTTTGTTTTAATTGTAAATTAATTGAAGCCCTTTATCCATTTAAATGCTTGGCTGTTTTGAGAGTTCCGTTCTTAGAAGTTTTATAAAAATAAGAATTGACAACTGTCATTTATTTTAAATGCGAGAAGATTGTTGAATTTAATTGTGAATTATTGTTTAATTTTATATATGTTTTTTTTTAATTTTTAATTAAACATTAACAACAGTTGTTTGCCTTAAATTATCTTTATTTCACCCTAAATAAATGCGCAGCAAAAGCAGGGCCTTTAAAAGGGACTAATAAATAAATTGTCAATTAATTTGTTGCTTTTAAATGTGTCTGTCTGTCTGTTTGCCTGGGTGTATGTTGGTGTGTTAAAATAATATTATCGTTGGGAAACTTTTTGTTAACACAATTAGAAAATTACAGCTCATTACATTCGAACATAAACAATTAAATAATTGTATTTAATTGAAAACTGTAGGCACAGAAATAAAATAAAATAAAAGTCAATAAACTTTTTGAACAAAATTAACAAAAAGATATAAACAATAAAAATGTTTCTTATCTTATTTGAGAATAAGAGCCCTAAGAAACAAAAATAAAACACTTTTTTGATTGATTGATAGTTATTTAAGGAATTATTTCTACTTATTGTTTTAAGCACTTAAGAAAGTTTTCATTCAATGAAAGGAAATGAAAAAAAAGATATTATAACTCGTTACATGTAATGACTTAATTATTTCGGCTTTCGGTTTGTTAAATAAGTAAAAATAACAACGAATACTTTTTTCAACAACCATAAAGAGTTTTAAATTACAAATACCTGACTCATTATTAAGTTGTCTAAACATTTTTTTAATCATTATCATTCTTACTATCACTCTTTGTAAAAGTGGTATTGGGGTTGGTGGTAAAGCCACAACATTTGAAACATTTGCCTAGGACACCCCTGGTTTCAGTTAACATGACAGCAATAAGAAAAGCAACTCCTAAAAAAGTACTTACGACAAAAACCCATAAAAACAAGCAACTTTGGGTTTGAGACAATAAAGGTTTGTTTTGTTTCATTAATATTGTGGAAAAGTGACGTTAAATGAAGATTTTTTAAATGATTACGCAAGCGAGCACATGAAGTTAATTTTTTTATTACTATCACGAAAAAATGCCAGCGAAATTGATAATTTTTTTAGGGCTAAGTTTTTTTTATTAACGTTAACTCTTGCACGCTTAAAGCAATAGATCCTGTAATTTTTCAGGTTTGAAGGACATACTAAAAGTCGGCCCAAAAGAGTACCAATTTTAGCAAAAAAAACCTTATCTATCTAAATCTACTTATCTTATGGCGTTTTTTTAAGTGTATAATAAGTGTTACATGTGATTTGGCAACATTTTTAAATGCTTAGTGCTGTAGCCCGTTTCTGTATTTCTCGCATTGTAAAATTTCCCGCATGAAACAAGTGAATTATGACAAAAACAGTGCAATATGAAACAAAAAATGATTTTTCTCACATAAGTGTTTCTGTACTTTTACTTTGCGAGAATTATCTGTCATTTAAATAATTTTCCAGCAATTATTGGAAGGATGTGAGAACAAGTGTTTCTGTAACAATATTTTGCAAAAAGTTTCTCACAAGAACTGTCAAAATAAGTCATATTTGAAATTGATGCGAGAAAAAAAAATTTAAAAAAATGGAGCCCAAATTATGTATGTATGTACACAAGAATGTGTATTATTTTATTTTATTTTAAAAGAAAGAATTTAAATGATGAAAATAAGTATATAAAACACAATTGTTATATTTTGTTATTAAAATTTTTTTAGCCTTTCATTGTTTGTTTTATGCAGGGCTGCCAGATAAATTTGTGAAAAAAACGTCAATATCCTAAGAAAAAATAAAAAAATCGTCTATTTTTTTCGGAAAATTTAAAATTAATTTTGACGAATTTTGTTCGATTTTTATCGTATAATCACAAATTTTTATCGTATAAACACATAATCAAAAAAAAAAAAAAAAACTAAGTTCATGGGTAAAATACATATTTTATATTTACATACATAAGCTTGAGGTCTATTTAAATAAAATTATTTATTTTCTGCCTATTTCCGATGTGCGAAAGAATCCTTTCTTTCGTACAAATATATTTAAAACAAAAACAAAGTTTTAAGAATTTGTTTTTGTTTTAAATGTAGTTGTTCGAAAGAAAAAATTCTTTCGCACATCAGAAATAGGCTATTTATTTTCCTTTATCCGATAAGAGTTTAAAATTTCAGATTGTTATTTTTCCCTGCAGAAATCACACAAAGGAGTGACAAAATATCATATTGAAATAAAATAAACACTTTTGGACAAAGTAAAAGGCAAAAATTTCCTAAAGTGCATTGACTGAAAAATGGGGTAATAGTTTAATCTTTTGATCACACAAACAAATGTATTAAATAATCCAAGCGATTAAAAATTAAACAGTTTCCGTTCGAAATTTTGCTTTTGCCGATACATTTTTTAATCTGCCTTGTTTTTAAAGATATCGGTTTTCTGTGGTGCCTAATACACAACCATATAAAACTATTTAAAATTGTTTTATTTCAAAGACTGTATCGTCACTAGAAAAAAATCAGCAAATTTTCACTTTGCCAATTTTGGAACAAAAAAAATCGTCAAAATGTCGATAAATCTTTAAATCTGGCAGCCTTATTTTTATTATATATATTTCTTTCGTTGACGTTTCGCTTGCATTTGACACTTAATTACTGGAAGTATTCCAGTTAAAACAGAATCTGTGTTGTCTGTTCTCGCATTTAAATACAGAAACACTTTTTTCTCACAAATCGAGAAACGATGAAATTTTTTGTTTCACACTTAATATGAGAAAATTTGCGATGCGAGAAATACAGAAACGAGCTACTGGTTCCCAGTCTTCAAGTCTAAAGCCCCAGTAACAGTGTTGTAACAATAACATTGCCAAATCAGCTGCTTCATTTTGTTGTATGTAAAGCAATTAGCACGATTATAGTTAGCAGATAAAAATGTCAGCTGTTTTTGATGGACATGGATGACAAATCATATTTTATTTTCAATGTTATCGATAAATATATTTGTGTGGTGGATTCCTGTTTTCTATTTTTTTGTATTAAAAAAGGTTTTTATTAAAAGAAAAAGCTTTCGTAATAAAGATTGAAATAACTTTCAAGAACAAAATACATTGATATTAATTTTTAGAACAATTTTTTCATAAACAACATTTGGGAATGGGAAATGGGAAAAAATAGAAAAAAGGAATGAAAGTAAGCCTACTTTCATGCGTAGTAACTTTGCTGTGTAACTTGTCACATACTATTACACTGATTTTACTTTTTGAAATATGCATAAAAAGGAACAACGCATAGAATGCATGGCATGGACCTTCAGCTTAACGTCTAAATCTGTCGAATTTTTTTTCCTTTTTTTCTGTACGGTAACAATACTGTTACTGTCAGCTGACAGAAGCTTAAGTCGTCCAGTTTTGAGTTTTTAGGATAGAGAGGAAAAGAAATGACATTGTCTTTTCCCTTCTCTCCTTAAAGCTCAAGACGTGATGGCTAAAACTTAAAGAGTCTGGAACAGCACTTACCTGATTTTTAAGAAGTGTTGCATATTTTACGTTTACTAATGAGCAAAAGTAGAGTAAGCGTTTAAAATTTAATGCCCTTTTATACCGCTAATTTCCAAGTAGAAAAAATACAAAAATTTACCACTAAGAAATAATTAATTTTATCAGAAATAAAACCAAACCAGCTGTTAACAGGGGTGCCAGATAATTTTGGTTGGAAATCGGCATATATAGTTTAGTTAAAAAAAATTAAAAATTCCTTTTTAACATTTATATTTTTTGTATTGTATTTTAAGTTTAATATTAACTTTATTTAAAAATATTAAATTTAAAATCTCTGAAAGGATGATCTTCCATAGACAAATAAATAAATAAAAAAAATACAATAAAACATATGTATTTTTAATAACAAAAAACAGAACAATTCAGTATAACCGAATGTTTATAACCTATAAAATAACATAAAAATTATTACAATTGAACTTTTAACAAATTAATTGTAGTTAATTAAGAAAACATAACTTATTTTTTTTGTACTTTATGGCCTCTTCACACTTGTCAACATTTAACATCTTCCATCAAATTGTGAAGTTGTTGAAATTTTTGACCAACGCACAGTGGCGCCATTTGAGTTTTTTCGTTGCAAAAATCATATCTTTTGAACCGAATAAGATAATTGAACAGTTTAAACAGCATATGATAGATAACTGTTCAGCCTATGAAATGAGCGTTTGGAAAGGGTGCTACGCTTTGTAGGGGCCTACTTATGGGTTATCAAAGTTAAAATTAGTAGAAAAATCAATTTTATGGTAACTAAAAAAAATTATTTTTACATTTTTAGATTGTTTTTATTTTTTTTCTTAAGGGTTTTATGTTTTAAATTATTACCCAACAAACTAAAAAAAAAAATTATTTATTTTTTTAAATTTATTTTTTCAATTTTCTGTAAAATATTCATCACAATTCGTAAGAGAAGGTATATCTAAAAGACTAACAATTTCTAAACTATAATTATTTTGTAACTCTATTCGTGACTTCACATGCCGCAGGGAAGAAATAAGTGGATCGGAAGATGCTGCCAACATGTTGAAGAGGTCCTTATTTTGCCTTACCCTTGATGCTTTGAATGTGTTCTGCAATCTATATTTTTTATAAAATTTGTTAAGAGACTCCTGTGCTTCTTCAGAAAGCTCTCCAATTGGCAAAGACTGGTACTCAATTATATCTTTGCCATGCGCCAATATTTTATGGACGGTCGGGGTCAACTTCTTCTGTGGATACATTTCTGCTAAAAGAGATGCAGTTTTCGACGCATATTCTCCATATTTTGTAGAATTGACATTTTCTTTGCAGTTTAAAACATCCAAGATCGTTCCCAATCTTTTCACGATTTGATTGTCAATTCCAATGATTCTAGTTACTGCCTCATCATTTTCAAAAAATCTCCTAGAAGTGTTTCCATCGTTAGAGTTACCGTATCCGTGCTTGGGACAGTCTACTTTTAGTCCAACTTGTTTCAAAAAAACCATCCTGTATTTGCTTCTTTCTGATCTTTTCCTTATCCTTTATTGATGTATTTTCATCGAAGTTTTCCTCCTCTTGTGGTAGGGTATATGCCAGTTTTAGCAAGAATTCCATACACCTTATCCTTGCGTGCAATGGTGACATTCCATATTCGTAATTCTCCTCATTTGTAG
This sequence comes from Pollenia amentaria, assembly GCA_943735925.1. NCBI lineage: Eukaryota > Metazoa > Arthropoda > Insecta > Diptera > Polleniidae > Pollenia > Pollenia amentaria. The sequence goes on along the minus strand of OX031009.1, from coordinate 198,703,707 downwards.
AATCGTTTAAATTACCAAAGTTCTTCTGACTCTTTTTGCAAATCGGGCATGACATTGTTGATGTTGTTCCTGTCAGTTCGATTACGACTTTTCCGTCAACCATGGTCAGGTGGAACTCGTAATTGCATTCAATATATTTTGCTTCTCCAATTTGCAGCTTTGTAGGCTTAATCTTGCTTATTTGTTCTTCAATGTCCTTCACCGTGGTCCTTATGAGTTCTGCCGATTCCCTTGCAAACTGAAACATTATTGGTCGGCAATAATGCACTGATGACGGACGTGGATTTTTCCAGTGTAGGGAATCATCCGATTTTAGCCGCAAAGGAACAACAGATGCCATAAACATATTTCCGTCCGATATTGTAGCGTCATCGAAAGATATCCTTTGCTTATAAACGCTTTGTCCGGATGATCCATCGCAGCCCCATTTGCTGATCAATGTCAACTTCTCAGGAAGAATTTTCACTTCCGTGAAAAACTTTGGTGTGGTTGACTTTCTAAACAGTTCAAATAATTTTAAATTGTTCAACGCCATGTTTTCAGTACTTAAATTGTTTAATGGTTTCAGTAATTGTTGCGCCAACTTTCAGGCGTAGACTAATCCAGGCATTATGCTTATTTTGCAATATATAGGCTTATGCTACCATGCCTAAAAATTTACCTGTTCCCTGCATACATATGGATTTAGGCTGAATAATGCAATTTTGATATTATGCACGTGTCCAAATAAGATTTGTGCCTACCTGTAGGGACCATAAGTCAATATTGTTCTTGACCATTTGTACGCCAAAGTATTGTTTAAGTGAGGTACGTACCTGCTAATTTCAATGAGTAGTTTTTTACAAACTATTAGATCAAACTACTGTCAGTCAAAACATATAAGGGATGGACGCCATACAATTTCTGCAACCATGGCTTTTTAACCGTTTTTACCTCTAGAAGCCAAACGGGCACGTACGGGCAGATAAAACCTTTTTAATTGTGTAAAGAAATAATCAAAGAACAGGTTTTGCAAATATGGCAAATATAGAAAAATATAGTTTTTTTTTATTTTCCGTCAAAGTTGAAAAATAGTGAAAAAACGGATAGTTTTTAAATAGTGATTTACCAGGAGAAACACAAAGCAAACAGTTAATTTTTTTTTATCATTATATATTTAATAAATACATCAATCAATACAAATAAAAAATAAGGCGATTCGTTACCTATTTTTCGTGATATTACACCTGAAATCGCAACAAATTGACTAAAAATTGTGTGTTTTTTTGAAAACCGAAAGTCGGTCAACTTTGAACGGTTATATCTTCTAAACTAAAAATGTGATATTATTAAGAGTGGCATATTTGAAATCGTTGAAAAGTTTCCTATAACATGGGTTTATTCAAAACTTCGTCGGCACTCATGAAAATTTTGATTTTTGCAACCTCGCTTGCTCTACGGGCGCCACTGTGCGTCGTCGATTCGACGAAGTATGACTTTTACGTCATAAAAATAAATGATATTCTAGGGTTAAACACTTTTGAAAAATATAAATGAATTTTTTCAAAGCTTTTTTGTAAGGAGAATTCATCTTTCAGGTGACGTTGAAAGTACAGCTGTGCTACTTTTTTTCTTCTTAGAGAGAGAAATGTCAAAAGTTGCTTGTGTTTTTGACATATCGAAAAGCAACAAAAAAATACACTGTTGTGTTTTTGGTGTTGTTACTTGTTGTAGTATCGACACCACCGTATACATGAATTCGCCTCGCTTTTTTGTAAACAACAAACAAATAAGCGCAAGTTACAGGGTGGCAATAGGATAATTTAATACAGATCAAGTTTACATTACACAAATTAAAATAATAAAAATTATAAATTTAATAATTAAAATTTATTTCTTTTATTTATATTTTAATTAATGTAATATCTATACACATTAAAAGTAAGTAAAAGTGCAATTATACAAAAAAATGTTTATAACTAAGTTATTAATAAAAATATTTAAATAGATATTCCCCTGAAGAAGTCAACAAAAAATTGACGAAACGTTGGGAAAAATTGTAATTAAATGTGTTTTTAATTTACAATGGAAAAAATTTAGGCCCTATTAGCTTACTAAAATATCTAAAACTTCAAACATTAAAGTCGCATTTTGGTATAGCCGCTGGTTTATTTTCGCCGCCGTCGATGACAATTTTTCAATTTTAGTACATTTTGGCCGTCGTCAAGGACATGTGTGACTGGCGTTATCAACGTTTCACATCGGCTTCGAGTCGAATATTATGACATTTATAACGTAACGACGTAATCGCTTTTGGTAGTTTTCGACATAACTTACAGACACAATTTTTTCTCAATTTTCGAGAAACGATAAAATATTTTGAGAAGTTCTCATCATAATTACAGAACATGGGTACAGGTTTGCTAATGAACAAATCAGCCGCATATGGAGTGAGACCAACAACAGACTCTATTACGTCTAGAAAAATAAACAGTCTGGTCCATTTTTCACGCTGGTGGCATCATGGGACCTAACAAATTAAGCCAAAAGGTTGATTTCAAAAAAGGACCTGTTAATTAGCCTCCAATTTAGTGCGATTTGACACCTCTCGATTATTTCCTGTGGGGCTACGTGAAGTCTCTGATTTGTGCTGATAAATCAGCAACAATTGACCCCTTGAAGGCCAGCTTTGTCCGAGTTATTCGTGCAATACCGGAATCGGTCGAAAAAGTGGCCAAAAATTGGTCGTCCAGAATGTGTTTTATTAAGAACATCCGCAGTACTCATGTGCCTAAAAACATTCGCAAATGGTAATGATCTTTTGGATACATTTTTTATTTTTTCTTATATTTACAATTTCAAGTTTTATGAGCTTAAATAAGGCCGTTTATAGTTTCAGACAATAGTATGTTTCTGAACCCATATTAACCCAAGCCATTTTCTATTCAGCCGATTTTAATAAAAATTGTAAGATGGTATGTTAATACCCTCCTTAACAATAATAAATTAATATTGTTAATATTAATAAAATAGTTGAGCAATCCCAGTACAAGCACACTATTTTGCCCAGTTAAGTTTTACTTTATTTTGCATAAGTATATTGTCCAACTGTTCGAATAATGGAATGCCTTTATGTAAAAAAAACGTAAAGTTTGGTTTTGTAAAAACATACTCAATTTTATAAACTGGGCTTAACTTATCTCTGATCCGTATACGTTTTATTACTATGGGTCATTGAGTAAAAAGTTATTTTCTTTAAAACGCACCATTTCGATGAAACCTTCAATACATTTTCAAATGACTTAACTTGATCTCGCAAAAAGAAAAATGTTTAAACACAAATATATTTTTATGTTGGATACGTGCATATATGAATGTGATTATGGTTATAATATTTCAAGGATGTGATAAATTATCCCCAAATAAAAAACAGGCGTAACTTATGGTCACACTTAACATCAAATATTTGACGCCCTACACGTAACCACACTTTTTTTATACCCTTCGCCGCAGATAAAAGGGTATATATATAATTATGTCATTCATACATATTTTGGGTCCTTATGTGGAGCGAGCAGGCCTTGTACATCCAATAGAAAAAGTACAGAGGGCTTTTGGAAGGCCTCTGTACTCTTTCTTTTCCCCGCTTGGAAAAAGTATTGGATTTTTTAACCACCGTTAATACACTAAAAACGCTTTAAACTTTAAAACGATATATAATTCATTAAAATCGGTAGACGATAAAATACTTAAAAATCAACTTCAAAAAAAGTGTTCTCGTATTTATATATAAGAATACTGCCCAACCCTGAATACAATAAAAGTCTTTTGACAACGCTGCTCATTATTATTCACAGAAAAAATTTTCAGTAGTTTTTTATCAATTAAAAAAAATTGTTTGAAAAGTATTTCAATTTAATTAATATGATAATTGAATCAATTAGTTTCTTAGTTGAAAAAAAAAAATAAAAATACATTTCAGTTGTTTAAAAATAAATTTTTAATTAAAATATTAATTAAATAACAAAAAATCTTAATGGATTTTTTCGCTTAAAATTAAATAATTTAAACTTGTTAAACTGCTGTTGGGATCATTTTTTAATTAATATTAAAAAAAATCATTTATTGAATAAAAAATTCAGAATTTTTAAATTTTTCATTTCATTTTCATTTTGGCAATAGGTGCTAAATTAACAAATTGTTTGCTTGATTCTATGAATTTGGTGATTAGAAACAATTTTTATTTTTTTCTGTATTGCTCTCTTTTCTCTACTAAAATATAACAATAAATGTGTTTGCTGGTCTTCGCTTTAAAAATAACATTTTACTACGATTTCTTTTAGAAATAAAGTTTTGTATATCAAAAAAAAAAAAAAAAAAAAATACAATGGAACTAAAAGGTTGACAAATTAAGTGGTCACGCTTTTACGGAGTTTTCCGTCAAATATTTGTTCAGTGTGAACATGCACCTGAGTCAAAATTAAAAATTAAGAAAAGAAAAAATACATTTTTATTTTTCGTTAAGCTTATTGAATTTAAGCAAATCATATTTCTTTTAACACGATGTGTGCGATACTTTAACGAAAACCATCATATCCATGTTTTTGTATGACGATTTCCCCAGGCAAATAAAAACAAAACAAATATCCTTATAAATCATAAGGAGTTTGTAAACAAAAAAGAAATGCCATTAAAACAACAATAATAAAAATGAAACAAATAATAAAAAATACAATGCGTGTGCCACAAAAGCAAATAAATACCAGACCCAAAATTACGTGAAATGAAATTTTACTTTTGTATATAGAAACAGCCATTCATACATGCACGTCGTACGTAACGAAGAATAAGAACATGGCACAAATATTTCAATACTACATCCGGTATTTATGAATGGGAAGGCATGTTACACACTTTTTTTGGGTTCAAATAGAAACCAACCAAAAGAACATGTAAAATATTGGGTTAGGATTACGCTTAAGTCAAACAAACAGCGTTTCAACAAACCACCACCAACAATTTTTGAATTTGTGAAGTAAAACAAATCCTCGGCCTTACAACAATTTTGCCGAGAAGGTGTTGACAAGGCTAAGTTTTTTTTTTGTTTTTCTCTTCATCTAATCTTTATTATTGCTGTAAAAGAAATTTCATAAAAATAAACATATTCGACGAATTTTGTTTTCTTCTTTTGGTGTATTAAAAAAAATCCAAATCAAAAATTTATTGCTTTACACATGTGTCTGTTTATTGTATTTCTTTATTCTGCTTCATCTATCCATCCATCAATCCAAATAGTTTTCCACTTAATAACAGTTTTTTAGTTTGTATACCCTTCACCACCAGGAAGGGCGAATAAGGGTGTATTAGGTTTGTCATTCCGTGTATAGAACCAAGAATTATATATCCTTGGCTTAATATGCAAACCTGCTTAATTCACTTTTTAAGTAAATTGAGATTTTGATGCCGTGTGGTAGATAAAGATACGCCTCGTCGGCCAGCATATCGTTTTTCTTCAATTTAAGTCTTGAAATGTGTAAAAAGAAAAACTGCCCTCAAGCTGCAAATATGATTTATAAGAAGTTTCTTGGCTCTCCTGTAAAATATGGTTTCTATAATCGGCTGGTTCAAGAGGAGTAGCTGATTAATCCTTTAACTGGGGCGGCTAGCATGGCCTCTAGACGGGTTGGGTGTGGTGGCTCAGGTCATGTTTTTATAGCGAGCCGCGCTACAATATCCGACGCCAGCTGCCAGCCGCCCCTTTAATGGTTATTTAGAGGCGCCAAACACTCGACTTTAAATTCTTGGTATCGCAGGCACTCAGAACTGGTTAGGAGTCCGGTGTTACCCGGAAACCCCATTAGACAGCTGCTCCGTATATCGACGGAACCTCCCACTATCCGCAACTGGTGGACGCGCCCGGTAGCACTTAGCTGTGCTACCGCAAGTTGTAGAATGAACTGCTCCCTCGGACAAAACCATTAGTCACATCTTCGTGCACTGCCCATTCCACCCCCGAAGGCGGGCCATAAAGTATATACTTATATTATATATTCTGGGTGTTTGAGTAATTCTAAGAAGATTTTGGGATGTCACTTCCCAGCGATTTTACTGAAAATAAAGATTTTGGTGACATCTTCTAAGCAGTTTGACTTCGAAATTTAGCAGAATCGGTTTTGTAGAAAAAGAGCTTTGGAACCAAAAGCGGAACCATCTCAATAAAATATTTATATTTCCTTTACCCCGTGTTTACTATTTAAAGCCAGCAGCTGTTATCCTTTTGCAATGTATTTTAAAGAAGTATTATTATTTTAGCAAAAAAAATTGACACGCCTACTTGGATGGACGCTAGTCCATGTAACACCTCTTGATGTTACATGGACTAGAGAAAACAGGTGTGATCCAGGCCTGGAATCCAAAAAGTTACAAATTGACAAAGTGCCTGGCAGCAGGACGCGTTAATAGAGAAGCCGCCGGGAGGTATCGAAAGATTTATATTTTCTGTTTTATAGTCGTACTGCAATGGAGTTCTTTTAAGAGAGATATGGTAGATGGGCTAGAGAAGCATGACGCTTCTGTTGTGTCGATATTTTCTCCTCTGACTTTGAAAGTTTATGGGCGTATCAGGTGTATGCATACCTGGGATGCGACAAACATCCAAAATGACAGGTCTCATGAAGTCTTCGTGATTTTTTAGACCGGGTTATTCACCATAGTACCTTGTTTTCTGGTGCTACGGGAGTCAGTAGACTCCGTGAACATGCCATCAGACGGGCTATTGCCTGAGGTCTACGTTACTTTGCTTCTTGCGGGAATATAGATACTTTCGGAATGTTACGTAGTGGCTGTGGTTTATAACTAACACCTCATGGAAGGATACTTTCACATGGAAAGCTAAGTTTTCACCATTGCATTGTGGGAAAGTTTACGCCGTGGAGGTTTTTCCTTGCTGCTATTGCTATTCGAAAAATGCGCCTGGATTTTAAAATAGAAGTGGATCTTAGATAGATCCGGCTCCTAAGTGAGGGGGGCGAGTATATAACTTTTGTCGGACTTTACACTCATAATTGCTCCCTGTGAGTGAAGTGTCCTTGCACACAGGAGAGCATTTGGTTCTTAAATAAGATTGGTTTATAATTTATATCAGATTCGATATAAATCATACTACCGAAATATTCTACTTCGTGGTAGAGGGTATCACAGATTCGGCACTGTCGAATATATCATTCTTTATTGTTTTTCTTTCTCTCCTCTACTTGTCCATATAATTTACTATGCTGTATAGTTTTTTTAAATTTTCCTAACATACCATCATTTTGTTTTAATTGTTTCTAATTTTTCTTTAACCAGAAGCATCTGTTTCTTTTTACAAAAAAAGGGAAATTTTGAATAGTGTTTCATTTTTGTTTATTGGAAAGACTTGTTTGTTTCTTTCTCTATTGCCGCTTTGACGATGAAATTTTTTTAAATTGATTTTCCGTTCATTGACTTTCATAACTGTCATTTTCATCAATTAAATTTCAACTTCATTAAATTGACACTTTAATGGCTTCAATATTTTTTTAAGTTCTTTTTCGGTTGTTTTCTGACTTCTTTTTTTTATTAAATGATGGATAATTTCCTTTTGGTTTATGGCTTTTTGGAATTTAAATTAATTATTCAATAATGCGATCAGTAGTAATGAAATATGGGGGTTTTTAGATCGAAAGAATTATTTATAATTCAAAATGAGTCATAAGAATAGTGTTTTTAAGGGCGGATACACTATTGATTGCATTCTATAGCTAAATATAAATTTGACATTCATATGTAGCGAGTACCTTTCTCAAAATCTCATTTATTAAGTTCCTTAACCCTAGAAAGACAAAATCAATAAAAATAAGAAAGCAAAGTCAAAATTTATAAAGGCTGGTGCAACCAAAACGCACGATGTTAATTATAAATAAAGCAAAAAGTTTTCAGAAAATTATCTTAATATTTTTTATTATGATAGAAGGACCTATGACAATTATGTGGGAAACGAAATATCCGCCAAATACTCGCCACGGTTTCGGTGGCATACTTCTATCCGATGGTCCATATTTTCAATGATTAGATTAGATTATATTGATTTTATTATTTATAAAAATTTTTAAACAAACTTAAAAAAATAACAAAGTTAGAGCTTAGAATTAAATAATAAATCATGATAAGACATAACATAATGTTGTGTGTCTGATTGGCTATAAAAAGGATGAAAGTAATTATAATCAAACTTAATTAAATAGTATAAAAGACTTTACAAAGCTCAAAAAAAAAATTTTAATAATTAGTAGCATTCAGTTAAGATAATATTTCGATACTTTAAACAATTTCTTATATATGTATATAAGCGCATAAAATGTTTACCATTTAAAAGATCTTTAACCTCATCTGGGGAAAGAATCCGTTTATCAAACGATTGCACACGATAGTTATAGAATATGGGGCATTTTCCAAGAAAATGTAAGGTATTTTCCGGTTCATTACAGTTACATAATGTACATATGTCAACATTATTTCCTTGAAATGGGCGCGCCCCCAGTTTGAGTAACCCTCCTCTGACTTTTAGTATTGAGCTTACAAAGTGCGTTGAATAATTATCGCAAAAATAAGGTTGAATGTCATATTGCAATTGTGAATACATATCATGAAAGCGAGAATTTCTTGCGCTTTCGATAAATTTTTCGTGTTGTTGATTTTTTAGGGAGTTTAAAACGAGTTTTTGATGGGACCAAGGATTTATTTTCCAAGTATCAAAATCAAAGATGATATCTGTTTCTCTACACAATGATATCCACTGTGAGTACCAGTAAACGCACTGTCTCACAGTTTCCTCAGCTAATATTCGCGGTAACCTATTTTCAGGCAGATTAAAAACCCTCCTGATGTAACCAAAATGTAAGCTTAAAGTATCTAGATAAAGTGTAGGAATGCCAGTTTCTAAATGAAGCATATAAGTAGGAGTGTTTTGTGGGAGATAGAGCAATTTCTTTAAAAAATATCTCAATAATTTTTCCACTTCCTCATAACTAATATTTTCAATGACTCTGAGACATAATTGAGGTTTAATGGCATTATTGTGGCGAATTATCTCATCCCTTAGCTGTTGAATTGTTCTTGGCTTTTTCATTTAAATATCCCCCAAGAAAGAAGTGCACGGTTTTCAAATCACATGAAAGTGGCGGTCAATTAACATCGCCACGACGTTTGATAACAGAGTCATTGAATTTCTTGCGCAATAGAGCCGTTGTTTCGTACTTCTCTTAATATGGAAAAAGTTCAACATACTTTAAATGATTTTTTAAAAATTAGAGATTTTAAAATATAAATTAAAAGGTGGAGAAAAGGCGAATTCATTTTGCAGATGGCGTTGCACGCACAGCTGTGCTACTTATTTTTCTTACTTACAGATAGAAATGGCAAAAGTTGCTTGCCTTTTTGACATATCGATCAACGAAAGCAACAAAAAAATAAATTGTGATTTTGGTGCTCTTACTTGTTGTAGTATCGACACCACCGTATACATGAATTCGCCTTGGGTGGAGATTTCATAAATTCAATTTGCGTGAATTACAAGTTGCATAAATCTTCCGCATTCTAAAGTAAGAACATTCATTAAAAAAGTTCGTACGTACAACAGAAAGTGTCCCTGGTAAACATTGCACCTTAAATAAAGCTGAGTAAGTAAATTTTCACCAATTAGTGAAATAAATTTTTTCATAAGAAAAATTTTTTATGTACGAGAGTTTTTGGTCTGCCGCAAAAAGCAGTTTTGCTTTTAGATAACGCGACGTGTCACCCAGTTGAGGAACTTAAAAGTGATGACGGTTTAACTATAGCAATGAATCTACCACCCAATCAACCGTTAGATCAAAACGTTATCAACTTGGTCAAATTAAATTATAAAAAACAACTGCACGAACCACTTGCTTGGCGAGAAGGGAACAAATTTAGATCTCAAACTTAAAAACTTCAGTTTCAAAAATGCAGTTTAGATTCTAGCTACGTCCTGGGATAAAATATCAGTGTCCAATATACGAAAATACTGGAACGCCTTGCTCGAATTCGGTAGTGAATGGAGTGACCTTAAATATTTTACAAAATATAATTCAGGAAGAAAACGAAGATCTTTCAACTATTTGTACACTTGTACTCAAATTGGTACGGAACATTTTTTCGAAAATGCTGACATAATTCACTGGATTCAAGAAGAATTTCATGTGAAAAGTAATGAGAAGCAAGTGGAATTATCAGATAAGGAATCGGAAAATTTATGCGATAGTGGTCATGAAGAAAACAAAATTAAAGTGGACGATTGCACAGAAAATAATTGTTTTCCTATTTGAATACGAAAATTGAATATTTGAGTAAATAAATTTTGAATCTTCTGCGATGACGATTTTTGCGGTATTCTCTCTCAGTTCTCTCAGTATTTATTTATTGAATCTTCATATACTAAATATGAACTAACAATAATTAATCAAATCTTAACCTAATATTTGATTTATGTCCTGCCAGTGCCGGACAAAAAAGATTTCGTCATCACGGTTTCTGTTCACATATGTAGGTGTTTACCGCTCATCTGATTGGGTGAGTGCTGCAGTGTCTCTTCTTCTTAATCGAGTTTGGCCGCCATAATTTAAAATATTTCGTGCTAATGGGTTTGGGTGCAGTTCCAGCCTTTTGAAATATTTTACTGCATATTTCGTTATCATAGTTTTTACTAATGGCACATTGAGATCCTTGTGGATATTTGAGTTTTTGACGTACCAGGGGGCGGCTGTGATTATTCGAAGAAGTTTATTTTGGCGCCTTTGAATTTTTTCGATGTTAGAAGCCGAGGCAGTGCCCCATAACTGAATACCGTAGCACCAAATTGGCTTTAAGATAGAGTTGTAAAGTAGAAGTTTGCAATCGAGGCTGAGAACAGAATTTCTTCCAATAAGCCAATTTATTTGAATTGCTTTTAGTTTCATTTGAGTTAATTTAGCTTCTATATGCCATTTCCACGTTAAACGCCAATCTAGATGTATACCGAAGTATTTTACATGCGAGTGTTGGGGTATTATTTGATTATTGATTTTAATAGGGGGGCATGTTTCCCGACGCAATGTGAATATTATATGTGCGCATTTTTGCTCATTGATCTTTATCCTCCATTGTTTTAACCACCTTTCCAGTTCAAATATGTGATCCTGTAAGTAACGAGATGCTTCTTGACAGTTTGCGTGTACGCTTAGAAAAGCTGTATCGTCCGCAAATGTTGAGGTATGGGTTTAGCTGTTTGTTGGCAAGTCCGAAGTATAAATTAAGTATAATAGAGGGCCCAGGATGCTGCCTTGTGGGACTCCGGCGTTAATTGGCTGAGGAGAACTTAAAAAATCGCCTTCTTTAATAATAAAATGACGCCCGACTAAGTAGCTTTCTAACAGCTTGTGTATGTTTGCTGGTAAGTTTTGCTGCAACTTCAGTAGTAACCCTTTATGCCAGACTTTATCAAAAGCTTGAGACACATCGATGAAGAGTGCAGAGCAATATTTTTTTTCTTCAAAGGCTTTTCTTATGACATTTACTATTCGATGAGTTTGTTCAATTGTGCTGTATTTTCTTCTAAAACCGAATTGATAATTGGGAATACATCTGTTTTCATTTTAAATCGGCGTTAATTTTGACACTAGTAGTTTCTCAAATAGCTTTGATATATTAGACAATAGGCTTATAGGTCTATATGACTCAACTTTTGTGGGATCCTTTCCTGGTTTAGGTATCATGGTAACTAAAGATACTTTCCACTCTTGTGGGTAGTATTCAAGGCGTAAAGTAGCATTAAAAATTAGTAGAATAATTTTCTTTGCTATGCGGGGTAGCTCCAAAAGCATTATGTTACTGATGTTATCAAAACCAGGGGCTTTCTTGGGGTTTAAATCATGAATAGCCTTTTCGATTTCTCTTATCTCAAATCTTAGTGGAACAGCTGATCTAACAACAACAGGTGGTAACTCGACCGCAGTATCGAAAGATGTATGAGGGGTAAATACGGTTTTCAAATGATTAACAAAAATATTTCCTTTTTCTATATCATTTCGTGCCCAACTTCCTTTTAAGTTTCTTAATGGCGGTTTAGTGATAACTGGTCTTTTTAGATTTCTAGCTGCATGCCATAATGAGTAGTCAGATTGAGGAGTTGCATCAAGTTCCTTAAGATATTTTTCCAGAGAAGCCGTTTTTTGAGACTGCAGTAAGATTCTTAGCCTTTTTGTACACTCTTTTAGTAAATTTTTAAGTTGAGGGGATCTGTGCAATTGCCACTCCCTTCGAGCTCTCCTTTTTTCAGTCAAGAGACGCTCGACATCTGTAGAATATATTTTACTATTTTTGATGTTTTTGCGGGCTATGCTAGAATGTTTAACAGCTAGTTTGAGATAATTGTCAAAATTTACAATAGAAAGATTCACATTCTCCGGTTTTCTAAGCGGAATATTTTCAGTGCAGTGGGTACTGAGATATTTTTTATATTTTAACCAATTTATTTGTGTTGCTGACGTCACTAAGTATCCACACGGAGATACAATTCTATTAGGGTTTGCTATAGTTAGAAGTGTAGGTGTGTGATCAGAAGATAATTCTAAAGAAGCTTCAACATGAATCGTTTCTGCGGGGATGTTTTTAACCACGCCAAAATCGATGACATCTGGAATTTTTTGCTGATCAGTAGGCCAATAAGTTGGTTGACCACTCGCGACCACATTTAAATCCATTTTAGTCATTGTATTGTACAAAACACGACCCTTTGGTGTTATGAGCCGTGACCCCCAGAAGGTATGTTTAGCGTTGTAATCGCCAGCGGCTAGGAAACAGGGTCCTAATGATTTAAAATATTTATAATATTGGCTTTCTGATATTGAAAATCTAGGTGGAGAGTATAATGATGAAAGTACTAAGTTTCGAACACAAATGTTCGTTGCTTGCAGATAATCTTCACGATAATCACACATTAAGTAGTGTTTGATTCGGACTTTTATCAAAATAGCAGAGCCTCCACAAGCTCTATCTCGAGGGTCCTTGGTATCATATAATATATAACCATTAATTTAAAACGTATTTCTTGAGGTCAAATGAGTTTCAGAAACCATCATTACATCAATTTGTTTACTTTTAAGAAAGTATTCTAGTTCATTTTTATGTTGGCGAATGCCGTTTGCGTTCCAAAAACAAATTTTAAAACAATTCATTGCTTGTTTAGTACAGCCTGCAATAACATCGATTGCATTCTTAACATTTCCTGCATCATATTACCCATTGTGTTCGTAAAGTTAGTTACTGTTTGCACTAGTGTTTCCATGGTTTTTTCTAGACGACTTAAATTAGAAACTGGAGTCTCATCATTATTTGGCAAATCACCTTGAATTGGAATATGGTTTGATTTTAGGACGTTTGCGTAGGATGTTCTGTTATTACTAGGCTGCGGCACTTGAATGTCATTAGTGTTAACTTGATGTGATACCTGCATTTGAGGGGGATTAGGTTTCGGTCCAACCGAGCGCTTGACTATAGAGTATACAGGGCATCCTCTATAGTTGGCAGTGTGATTACCACCACAGTTGCTGCATTTTTTTACATTGGGGTCGTTTTTAGACTTATCGCAGAGAGCTGTACCATGCAACTCTCCACATACAACACAAACAGGGGTTAAATGGCAGTATGCCTTAGTGTGACCAAATTCTTGGCAGTTTAAACATTGCACGGGACCGTTCCTTTTGTGCGGCTCCTCTATCGTTATTTTCCTATACAGGATATATTTCAGACTATAAATGGGATGCGTTTCGTTTTTTTTAAGCTTAACGTCGCCGGGTTCTAACTCCACTCGAAATAGTGGCTGGGGATTTTTTTCTCTATTTTTAATATTTATTACGTTTTTTATTTTGAAGCCCTTCTCTTCTAAAAACGATTTTATCTCACTTGGGTCTACGCATGAATCAATGCCCTTTATCACTACCTGGAGACCTTTACTGCTCTTCAGTTGGTATGTATAAAAGTTTTTTTTTAGTGCCTCTAATTTCGTAATTACCTTACGAAAGTCATCTTCACGATTAACTTGAATTTTTGTCTCATTTATACTACCCCGCTTAATTGCAACTACATAAAAAGAATTTTCACCTATTACCGAGATCAAATTCTTTATTAGTTCATTTGAGTTTTGCTCTCTAAGATATATCGGCGGTGGCTTAGAAGATTTGATAACGGTATTGCGGTATTGATAAAAAAGTTTGTAGGTAGAGCTGATTAAATTTTAGTTAATAAAAAAGTTGTTGCCCTAAATAATTTTTTTGAACAAAATGTTTACGTGATTTGTTAAAATAAAATTTTGGAAATTTTAAATAAAGCAAACAAAATGTTATTATTATGATGTGATAAATTCCCAATTTTTATTTTTTGATAAATACACGAACATTAAATATATATTATTGAGTGCTATTTTGCAAAGTGCAATTTTGATAAAATTTTTCATTGAATCAATTAAAATGTTTGTTGACATAAAATTTTATTTTAAACAAACTGTGTTGTTAAAACTTTTCTTGAGATATTTTTTTTCTGTGTGTATAACATCGATAAACATATGCATACAATGGGCTTTGGAAAATGATAAGCCGACAACAGCACTATATGAACTACGTGATTCAGCACTTATTTCAAAAAATAATTGCCCCACAAAGCAACTCAAAATCTCCAATTCCTATAAGCATTTTCAAAATATAAATGTAAAAACAATTCCTATTTTAAAAATTACATAAAATTTTGGGTTCTCTTATCGCGAAAATTCAGTTTTCGCGACAGGTCTGGTTTAAAATTAATCGAGAAAATCGAGCTTGCACTGTATATGCAAAGGGTAACTACCCAGCGGGAAAAAGAAGGAGTACGGATACCTTCTAGAAGGCCTCTGTACTCCTTTTGGATGTGCAAGGCCTGATCGCTCCATTCCATACTCATATCTTTTTTACACACGTTGTCATTGCGGGGTAGGCTTTCCGCTCTCGCTTCTTTGTCAGGTACATAAGAATTTCAACTGGATAAAAAAAATAATTCTTTTACTTTTGCTTTGGCAAAAAAAAACACAAAAAATTATACTTCTTCTCTTCTCCCTACTCACAGAAGCGAGAATGGAATGTGTAAGATACACAAAAGAGCCAAGGCCTTCTATGCGGCCTTTTTATCAGTAAGATCAATTGAATGAAAAAAATTTCTAAGCAGCCTTCAATGAGGCCTGAAGTAAGAAAGTCTTCTGAGTTTTCCCGCTGGGTAGCAATCGGCACTACGGCTTGAAATATGTATGTATGTAGTTAGCAGAGTTGATATTGAAAAATAAATCAATCATCAAATACTAAAATCGTAGCTTAAGCAACCACTTCTTCTAATTTAACACGAACTTAAGATTTTCCCATTTCATTTCAATCATCATTTAATTGACATGGCACGACATAAAAGAAAACCTTTTTAAAGTACTAATTGAAATTTTAACAATTTGAAAATTGAAATAGAGGAAAGCAAAAATATTAAACGCATGTTTAAATGATTAATTTCAAAAGTATACGGCAAGCTGACACATTATCCAATTTAGGAGCACGCATTCTTTCTTTATATCCTTCTTTTTTCCAATTCTGACGCTCTCAACAATATAAGTACGACCGATGGCATAGAGTGCCTTTTATGCATACAACACATACATTTCAAATTAAATTGAATATTTTTAACACATGCTCAAGTGACAATGGAAGAAAAGGAACCACTTAACTCTGCACAAATACACAAATTCTAAATAAAACAAATAAAGAGAACAACAAAAAAATTAAATATGATATGACCAAATGTAAGGGAAAAAGGGATTGGTTTGATGAAAAAAAGGGGATTTTGAAAAGAGGAGATAGATTTTTGGGAAATCATTTATATCATGGTACAACTACACAAGGTAGACTAGTTGGCCCAGATGTTTGTCAGCTGTTTACCCCAGTAAAATTCCAAAGTATGTTTGTTTACATACACAAATTTTAAACTAAACGACAAGTTTTTATATCATATAAATTGTGTAATGACTTTATAAGTTGATAGTAAAAGTTTTAAAGTAAAAGTATCTTTTTTCTTTTTAGTGCATTTAAATAAAAGCTGGTTTTTAATTTTAATTATTTAAAACTCGCATTCGTATTCTCTTTAGGACCTTTCATTTAATACCCATATTGTAGGCAAGCATTAAAAACTTATTCCGCCATATTGGAATTAGAAAGACGTCACTTTGTTTGCTAAGTATATTTAGCAACATGGCTGTGGAGTCGTCAAAAAAAAATTTCCAATTTCGACTCCGACTCCAAACGCTAAAATTTTAAGTGCGACTCCGACTCCAACTCCTACTCTGACCTTGGTCCTAAAGGTATATGAGACTGGTCCTTACTTGACTTTAAACTCTTTGCATACTCTCCACCGCTAGTGGTAAATGAAGGTATACTAAGTTTGTCATTCCGTGTGAAACTTTTTTATTATGTATCTAAAACGTCATAAAGTTTACGTATAATATAAAGTATATAATATATAAAGAATAAAATATTATATAAAGAATAATTGATTTTTTCTATGCTTATAGTAAAAAAGTAGCTCTAAGCCACACAAATATTTAATAAATATAAAGTGGCTTGCACCACTTCTGTGCTGACGGTCTGATATATTCTGGTTTCTTGAGTAATTCTAAGTCGATTTAGCCATGTCCGTCTATCTGTCCGTCTGTTGAAAATACGCTTACTTTCCAAAAACTCGAAAGATAAGAACAATGTTGGTGTCAAATTGCTTCTAGTTATCCTAAGCAGTTTGGTATTGAAATCCAGAAAAAGGATCAGAGTTATAAATCAAAGTGTAGAACCACAAACACCTTTATAAAAGGTGGAATAAGGGTTGCCATTCGTACTGTTTTTATCAGTACATGTACTGTTTTTTGTTTAAAGTACTGATTAATGCATTACAAGCAAATCAGTACGCAAATGTACTGATTTTTTCATTAATGTACTGTTATTATATATTAATTTTGTTCAGTATCAAACTATATAAACTATATTGACAAATTGTTTGCGATACAAATATTAATATAGAAGTTCTATTAATATTAAAGATTTTTGCCAAGTCAGTACGAAAAAAGAAGACAGTAGAAGAAAAATGGAAAGTGTTTCTAAACGGTGGCGCCTTTATGAATTCGAGGAAATGTGTAATTTTATTTCTTCCATTCCACATTGAAACGCTTTTACAGAACGAGTCTGTAGTTTTCAAAGTGGAGAAAAGAGAGAAACAGGCTCCTAATATAAAACCTAGAAAGTGTGAAGACAATCTATGGTTACAGTTTGTTGAAGACTAAAGACAGGAAAGAAATTGTGGACAATGTACAATAAGGCCATAAATATTTTGAACTTGTAACATTGTAAATATTTATGGCCATACATATGTAAATATATTATTTATAAAAATAAATGGTATAATATCGCTTGAAAAACGATTGTGCCTTTTGCAATAATTACAATTATTAATAGTAATTAGTTGTACATCACTTTTAAATAATTTTATTAAATTATTTTGAAGATAAATACATAACAAGCTTCGTTATTTCATGTGTTGAATTTTTTTTTTTATATTGTTGTCCTTATATCTTTTGCTTGGTGCTTAAAAGGCCAATGTCAAATAACTCATTTTTAAGAAAATTAAAATTTAAGGTTTTTATAGAAGGATTCTAAGAGAAATTGGCTAGCAAAACCTTTTTGAAGCTGTTTTCGGTTAAATTAGACATTGGCTGTTTCCGCAAAATAAAAGAGATTCAGCATCACCTTTTAATTGCAAAATGAAATTAATTATGCTGGTTTTTATGTTGAAATATAATAGAATAAGGGAAATAAAATTTTTTTGCTTTTAATAAAACTAATGTTTCTTTGAAAAAGATTAAACCAAGTAGATAACATAAGAATCGAATTTTTAACAATTTATTGTGTTTTAGATTTTTTTTGTTTTCACTTTGTATTCCCGCTAAAAATATATACGGAATTGAATTATTGTTTTGAAAAAATTTAGTTTTACTAATTAAATTTTATCACTGTTTAATTTATAGAATGAATTCAAGTTTTGGTTTAAAAAGATTAAAGCTTTTTATGTTATTAATATGCAATTTTATATTATACAAGTATATGTACTGTTTTTTATGCAATTGTACTGATTTTTTTTCTCTTATGTTCTGATTTCTGTGATTTCAAAACTGGCAACCCTAGGTGGAATAATGCACGATATGATATAAGATTTTGCACAAACTCGTTCTATATGACTAGAAATCATACTGTAAGTCTAAAACCGTAGTAATTATTGCTATCATATTAAAATGTGCGACCTCATAGTTTTATGGAAATCACACTGCAAAACTCGGTGATGATCGGTCCATAATTTACCCTATGCTACATATAAACCCTACACTCGGGAAACAGTTTAGTACGTCTAAAACCGTAGCAAATAATGCTATCATAACAAACTGTGGTACGTGACAGTTTTATATGACTGAAAGCCATACTGTAAAATTTCGTAAATATTGGTCCATAGTTTACCATATGCCCCAAATAAAGTATTCTCCCGGAAAATAGTTGATTACGCCGAAAACCGTAACAAATAATGCTATCATAATACAATTTGGTACGTCACATCATTATAAAGCTAGAAATCATACTTTTGGAAGATCGGTTCATAATTTACCCTAGGCCGCATTAAAAACCTACTCTCGGAAATAGTTTAGTTTGTTAAAAAACGTAATAAATAATGCGATTGTAATACAATTTGGTGTGTTAAAGATTTAAAGGACTAAAAATTACACTATAAAATTTCCTGAAGCTCGGTCTAATTTATCATATCATTGCCATTTGTTCCATTTAGATTTTTAATAACAGAAATCACTCTACAGGATTTCGTGATTATTAGTCCATAATTTACCATGGGTCCAATATAAATTTCCCTCCTGAAAATCATTTTAAATCGGTATAAACTTTTACGAATCATGATATTTTATTCAAGTTAGTTCAAATTGCTAGAAACAAGAGCATAACACTGTCTTTAAAAAGATTAATTAATAATTTATAGCTATCATATCGCTCATTTCGTGCAAGACCGTCACAACTCAAAATTTGAAACTTTACAGGAGAGCCTTTTTAAGATTCCAACCTATTATTATTTATTTTATTATTTATTTTATATACAGTTATAAAATCAAATGTTTCTTTTTTGCTACAAAGAAAACCACATGTACAAGAGGAATGCCAACAAAAAAACTGAAATGTGAACTTGTTGATGTTAATTGCTCAAGTTTGTTACAAGAGGTCATAGCGTCAAAAGCATCTGTATTACCGTTATTTTTTCGATAATTCTCTCCGTTCTTAGATCAATTTGTAGAGATTTAAGAGGAGAACATTTCTGCATTACTAACTCGAAAATGCCAAATTTTGAGTTGTGACGGTCTTGCACGAAATGAGCGATATATTCTAACTGTCGGTGGAGGGTGTCAAAGATTCGGCCCAGCCGAATAGAGCACTCCAACTTGTTTAAATGCAGTACCTTTTAAATGGTTATTATATTAAAAAAATTATTCTGTAAAATTTTCAAATCGATATTTTAAATATTGCATCGCCAATTTCGAAGAATTTTTATTTTGGAAACTATTAGAAAATTTTTTATGCCGAAAAATTTTGGAGTCGGAGGCGCGAGATTTTGTGGGTACTACGACTCCGACGCCGGTACAAAAACCTCAACTCCGACTCCACAGCCCTGCTTAGCAAGACCTTTTATTTGATACACTCAAAATATGATGTAGGTAAATCCCACAGAAAATTCATTTAAAACAATTAAAAATTTATTGAAAAAACGGATCATTTATATTTCATTTAAAATAAATGAATTTTACATAAATTTTTGAATTTATTTTTTTTTTGTAATAGAAGATTCCTTAATCAAACTTCGTAACAATATTTGTACGGATTTTAGCTCAATTGGTTTAAGATATCTGCTCCAAAATTGTGTTTCAAACTTTAGAAGTCCCCCATATTGGATTAACAATGACGTCACTGAATTTTTCGAGTTATTCTTAGCAAGCCCTTTCTTTTGATACTCATTTTGTAGGAGTGCATTTAAAATTGCTAAGCCGCCATATTGGGTTTGCCGCCACGTTGGATTTAGAATGACGCCACACAGTTTACCATAAATTGTCATCCAAGAATTTGAGCTCAATCGGTTTAAAATATCTGCTTCAAAATTGAGTTGCAAGATTCCATCCGAACAAACATACATATCGTTACCTAAAACGCAAAAGGCCCTATCTAACATTTTGAAAATTTTACAGGAGAGGCAAAAAACTATTTAAAATGGTAAATTTATAAATTGCCTTAAACTGTTTATAATTAATTTTTCTTCGATTTTTCTTGTAAAACCTACCAGTGGTTTTGACAAGTAACAATGTTGCTTATAATGCAAACTGTTAGTTATGTCTATTAGCGTTTATCGTATACTATTTAGTAGATAGGGCTTTTTGTTTTTTTTAATAAAATCTCTAATTTTGGACGAAAGATTCAAAAATTTGTTGAGGACATTTGTGTTGATGCAATACATCAAAATCAATGAAAAAGTCGATTATTAATTTTCTTTTGAGTTTTAGGTAAAGATATGTACATACATTGCAAGTAAAATAAAAGCTTTTCAAATAGTCTAATTTGAGTTGTGATCTCGTTTTGCAAGACAAGAAATCTGTGCGATTAGTCGATTAAAGTTCTTTCAGCTATCTGTCAGAAAACAATAAGATTGTCGGCTACAAATCAGAATTTCCTATGCCTTTGTCTGATTTCTGTCAGATATACATATATCAGAAATAGCGGCAAAAATACATTTTTGTGTCAGAAATGTGACATATTTCTTTTCTGACTTTTTTGACGAAGTTTCTCTGAGACTTAACTTTATAATATAGGGTGATTCAAACAAAATTGAAGCATTTGGAACGAAGAGCAACCTGAAGAGATTCAAGAACTGCCACTTCATCCAGAAAAAACAACGGTTTAGTGTGGTTTGTGGGCCGGTGGAATAATCGGTCCATATTTCTTTAAAAATTATGCCGGTGCGAACGTAACCGTCAATGGCGACCGTTATCGTGCCATGATAACCGACTATTTGATGCCTGAAATTGAAGCTCTTGATCTCGGCGACATTTGGTTTCAGCAAGACGGCGCCACTTCCCACACATCGCATCCATCAATGGATTTATTGAGAGAACACTTCGGTGAGCACATAATATCACGTTTTACGCCGATCGATTGGTCGAAATGCTCGAACGAGTCATCGAAAATTGGACTCAACGGATGGACCATCTGCGTAGCAACGGCCAACATTTGATAGACATAATCTTAAAAAAATAAATGCCAAAGAATGTTCTTTCAAATTATAACAAACATTCTCCATCAAATTTGAATTTTCTGTTTTTTTTTCTTTAAAAAAGTAGGGAACCTTGAAATGGATCACCCTATACTTTATATACTCGTAAGTTAAGCCAATTGTATTTTCCAGCTTAATAAGACCCTAATTTATTAAAAAGGCTTATAATCTTTAATGAATAAATTAAGAAATACAAAAAAAGAGAGATGTTATTTATTTTCTGGTCCGACATTTTCCAAATTTTTTAAGTTTTTTGAACTCCCTTAATCGTAGACTTAATATTTTTTTATTTAAGGTAAGTTGTATCTTAGAAGGCGGTAAAATGGAAAAATATTTTCCATATTGTGATCATCTATATTTTCGAAGAGATTTATAACATTTCTTTTTTAAAAACCCTTTCAAAGATATTCTTAAATATTTATGGAGTGAGCCAAAACTGTCTTCACCCCCCAACACACGCATGCATTATTGTAATTGTAAAACCACCACTTTTACAGGACATATGGATTTTTTCCATTATTTGTTCCTTTTTATTTTTCTTGCTGCTTTTGATATATTGAATTTTTATATTTTATTCGGCTGTGAGTGGATGGATGGATGAATGGATGGTTGAATAAAATGTATGAACGGTTACAATATGAGTAGATGATTTGAAAACCAAACAAAAATGCATTTATTATTTTTTTGAAATGTTTGATGGTGATGCCTTCAGTCAGTCAGCAAGTCATCCAGGCAGTCAGTCAGTCAGTCATTTATTTATTTATGTACATATGTGGTTTAATATCTATTTGACTGGATTCATTGTTTGACAATGACAATGTAATTTTTAACTCATAAATTAAGGGTGAGAAAGTTCGTAAATTAATTTATTTAGACTCGTGCCGTTTGCAACAATTTTGTTTTCATTAAAAAAAAAAAAATAAAGAACCCCATAATGCACCAAAAAAATTTGTTATTATTTTATAGTAATTGATATTTTCGGTTGGTGTTTGTTTTATAAAACAGCGGTGGAATTGAAAATGGAAGGAGGCGGTAGAGTTCAGCAGTGCTGTTAGGCAGAAGTTCTCATCATTTTCTTATCACAAAAAGCTTAAGAAAATGACACAAACGTAATTTAGTTACAAAGCGTATGTAGAGATATTGTTAAAATAAAAGCATTCTTTTATTTTAGCCATTTTTTTCATAATTTGTTACGATTTTTAAAAGATATAACAATTACTCACCTACCAACTATTCTTAACCTTTCTATCAATTCTTTTCTTCCTCTTTTCTGTACTTCTCTTTTTCTTCTTCCTCTGTATCAAAGGGATTCACAATGGACCGCATTGGTCTCCGAGTGGAGGTGTGCCTTTGGGTGCATAACCCTTCTTAAACTAACCTAAAAATTACCCATCAGCAAAGAGTAAAGAGGTCTAATAGCCTTGTTTAGCAGAGCCCTACTCGCCGCATTCCATACTTTTTTATTTTTTACACAGGTTGTCATTGGTCATTGGGAGCAAGCCTTTATACACTCCCTATAATAACAAATTCGTTGAATTCCCAATGAAGGGAGTAAGGAAGGTCGCTAAAAAAATTAACCTCTTCCTTTCTCCCTTCTTAAAGAAGAAAGTAGCGAATGGTTACTAAATATTTTGGAAGGTCTTTCAAAAAGAAATATATACCTTCTAGAAGGGATACTTCTGAAGGCAGGATATCATACGATGCGAATCTTTTAGAAAGGAGTATAAAGGCCTTCAAAAAGGCCTGCCACTTGCGAACCTTACAATAGTTACCGCTGGGTAAAAGTTTTATACTATTCGAATTTTGAAAAAACGTTTTCAACCTTAAAAAATTACATTTGGTTTTCTCTTTTGCAAAACCCCAGAAATCTATCAAATCGGTACAGCAGGAGAAGAGCTATGAATCCAAATGTGGAATAACCACCGTTAAAAATTTATAATTTTGTTACAAAAACTAAGATAAATGATGGCGAAATGCACGACTGATATAAGATTTGGCAGAAATTCATTTAATATGAGTGGATATCATACTACTAAACTTTGTGAAGATCAGTCCATAATTTAGCAAACGCCCCATAAAACACAACTCCCGACAAACAATTTTGTACGTCTTAAAACGTAGCGAATAATGCTATTGCAGTAAAAATTTGGTCGGTCATAGTTTTAAAAACAGGCAAAAATCACACTGCCAAATTTCGTGAATATCGGTCCAATATTTAGCATACGCCCATATACAGCCCACTCTCGACAAACAGTTTAGTACATCTAAAGCCGAAACAAATAATGCTATTGTAGTAAAATTTGGTCTGTCATAGTTTTGTAAGACAAGAAATCACACTGTCAAATTTCGTTAGGATCCATAATTTACAATAGGGCCCATATTAAGCCCACTCTGCGAAGTCATTTAAATACGCTTGAAAAATAGTTTTAGTGGTAATATTTGGTATATGTATAGCACTTCATTAAACGCAGCCGAAGAGATAAGTTTACTTCGCGGCTTGCTAGAATTTTCTGGAACGTAATGTACTATGCTCTGGTCATTTCTATTCGTCCCTCGATTCAGCATTACTAGCGCTTGAAGATCTTTCATTTTATCAGCTATGATAGTTGTGTCGGCAGCGTAACTTTTGATACTCATTATGCCAGCTTCAGTGGTTCCGATTGCCTCTTGAAAGATTGCACCAGAATAAATATTAAAAGGAAGTGGAGACAAGATGCAGCCATGACGAACTCCTCTGTTGATGTGTACGTAATTTGTGTTAAAGTCAGAACCACGAACTTCTGCCACTTGTCTCCAATACAGGTTTTTAATGCATCGTATGTCTTTTTCATCAATACCGAGTTCTTTGAGGATATCAATTAATTTGTCATGCTGTACTCTGCCTAAGGCTGTTTTCATAATCACAGAAACAGAGAAAAACATTCTTATGAACATCTCTGCAGTTTTGGAGCAACACTTGTATTAAGAATAGTACCTCGCTGGTTCCCATGGCCTCTCTGAAATCACATTGATTCAAATTTACTAACCAAACTTAGATGAATTTTTTCAAGAAATATTTTCGAGACGTGGTTCGTTAGAGAGATTAATCTATAATCCTGACATTTTCTGACATTTGGTATCTTTGTAATTGTAATGAATGATGATTTTAGCCAATCTTCGGAGTAGATCCCGGTGTCATAAATTTCGTTAAACAATTTTAGTAGAATATTCAAGTTATCGTCGTTTATAAGTTTAATGATTTCTGCAGGTAATTCGACACATCCTACCGCCTTTTTGTTTTTAGAATTCTTATATAGCTTTTCTTATTTTGTCCTTAGTGATGGGTGGGCCCGTATACTGTCGATATTCATCTGGAGAGCCTAGTGATTTAGAACTATCCGAGAACAGTTGTCGAATAAAGTCGTTCCATATATACACTTTCTCTTCTATTTCTGTAACTATTTCATTGCGATTGTTTAACAATACAGCTGGAGTTATTTTTCTTTGTAGGCTGCTCTTAGTTTTTTGTGTAGATTAAAATCATCATGGAGTGACTGAAGGTTTTCTACTTCTATACATGTCTTTATTTATGTTCCTATACTAATCCCGCGAAGCTTCACGCTCCTCTGCAGGAAAGAAACCAGAGTCTCTGGCGGGAATCGAACCCGCAACCCCGGCACTGATGGACTAGCTCACTATCAACTAGCCTACCGGTGCATCATAGCCATATGTGTTCCGCTTGTCGTATCTTTATTCTTATGATTCTTTGTATTCTGTTATATTTAGATATATTAGTAATACGATGTTTTCTTCCTTCGATCATATGTTCCAGTATCTCCTCTGTTATCCATTGGTTCTTGGGGTTATTACTTTTCCAACCAAGTTTGTTCTTCGCTATGGTTTTTAGTATTTCATTTGTATTCTTCCAAACGTCATAAATATTATCAGCGTAGGTAATTGACTGCAGTCTGTTGTTGATTTCAAGCATTATTCAAGCACTTTTCTTTATTTCATCGTCTTTTATTATTTCGAAATTTATTTGTCTAGATTGCGTCTTTTTTTCTGCTGAATGGCATCAGCAGATAATAATGTTGCCGATAATAGATTGTGGTCCGATGGTACGTCTGCGTACCATACAGGTTACTCAGGTGGATTGTTCTTAGCTTCGGTGCTCCTCATCGACCTTATCGGCAAGGGTGGCCCTTGCAGTAGCTTTGCTTCCACCGGCATCGCCCTCAGAGTCATTGCACTTACTGGGCGTCCTTATTGCGACAAGGTGACAATCCGTCGAGGATTGTTGTAAAACGTTTATTTTTTTTATTTTGATGTTATTTTATATGTTACTAGGGAAACCCGGCGTGTGCTACTACGCTCCATCCCCTCGTAGTCCTATTTTTTAAATAATGTCCATCCAAATAGGGATCCACTTTTAACGGCGTCCAGAAAAATTCGTATATGATCGTTCATATATACTAGGGCACTTATTCGGTTAACCGATTAATTACTACCCGAATAACTGATCGGTTAATTTAAAATTAGCATTTTTCGATTAACGATTTTAGCCGATTAAACGATACAAAAGGAATGTGTTTAAAAAATATTTTTTCATACAAACATAGAATGCGTTCAGTGATTTGTTTCACGTACTTTTTATATGTGTGTGTTTAGCTATTTGTTTCTTCTCATATCTTCTCACATCAATCTTTTAACAGAATTAACCGAAACAATTAGAAGTGTTAAAAATTGAAAAATATTAAAACAGGACTCTAATGGCATAATGGAAGATTTTATATGATTAGAGAAATCCAGGAGAAGGACTGAGAAATAAGATATTCTGTATTATGTGTTGCTTTTCTCCAACATCTACAATAAGTGAAAGAATTTTTCCACGTGAAGTTTTATTAAAACTAAAGAAAATAATCACTTAAATCATAAACATTTAAACCAAATTATTTTTCTAAAAGACTATTTTTTAAAATCTTTTTAAATTATTGAAATAAGTAATAAAATCTCACTATTTATTTTTTAATTAATACACAATATATATTTATTAAAAATATTTACTTCATATTTATGAATTATTTTTTTGTTTGAATTATTATGAATTATCTCATGAACGAGAAATCAAATATTTGTAATTTTTTTCACAGTCATGAATGAATTGGTAATTTTTCGCGCATTCACTCATGAACGTGAGGAATTAAAAAAATTATGCATTTCATCACTCATGAGGAATTAGCAAACAAAAAATTTTAGCAACGCTCCTCACTAATATTGTTGTCGTTGCTCGACAATTTGAACGACCAGAGCACGAACAGTCTATGTGTGTACTGTATCAGGGATATTAAATGGGGTTTTAAATTTTGTACCAACTCCAAAAAAAAAAATGTATTTTTGGAGCTTCACGGTAACATTTTCTTTAATTTATTAATATAACAAAAAAAAAAAAAAAATTACATACAAATTCAATTAAATACAAAAAGATAAAAAAACTTAACATTAATATACATTATATATATGAATAAAATAAGGTACATAAAAGCCTTATAAATATATGAGATCAAAATCAGGCACTTATTTGTTTAGTTAATAAACTATTTAGAATTTTAACATCATAGCAGCATGAATTTGGCGTTCTTATCCAATCCTTTGTTTGCATGAGACTTGATAATGTTGGCACATGTAGTCTGTTTCTTTCCCTAGTTTTTATTATATTTTGAAAAGAAAAAACTCTTTTCACATTTGCAGACGAATGTGGAGTGTATAAAATTCCAGCAACGACTCTACAAATGTCAGGAAACATATGGACATTCAGCTCATTTTGTAAATAAGCAACTACCGACCAAAAACTATAAATGTTTTCAGTTTTTAACGACTGCAGTTGCTCGACATCAGCTAAAGCTCTAAATTAATTAGTGATGGAATCAAAATTTTCAATTTCATTCGCAAACATTTTTACTAGAAGAGGTACAATACAACTTGTTTTACCTGAAATAAAATTTTCAGTAGTAAATTTATGGAACCACATTAAAACTTCGTTATTAAAGTTGACTTTGGTTCTCAAAACTTCGCAAAATTTTATATAAAATTGTTTTGCATTTTCTTTAATTTCTTTAACAATGTCAATATTGATATTATTTGTAGAAATATATAAAGCCACTTCTGTTCCGCAATAAATTTCAGGTTTTCACTAATGTTGCCTCGTCTGTGGGTACCATAAGTCCTCTTTTACAATGTGGCAAGTGAAAGGCAGACAGACGAAGTTTGTAGGCGAGAGAGGAAAAAAGTAAAGTGTGTCACACATACAGCGTCGCCCCTTACCAACAAACTTAGTCGATCTGCCTTTCACTTGCCACATTGTAAAAAGGGACTAAGCGCTCTCTCTATACACCACAATACAATACCACAATAGTCGCATATTTAAGCGCCCATTACATTAACGATTTGTTGTACAACATCAATGTAATGAAAGGACTCAATAATTTGTTTGCTTTACTCAAAATTCAAAAAGGGGGCAAATTTTTAAATTGTACCAACTTTAACATCCCTGTACTGTATACATGTTTTGTTTGTTTTTTCTTTCTTTGTAAAGAATTTCATTATGAATATATAAAATTTTCCATATCTGAAAAAGTCATATATGAATTTATTTGTTTGCTGACTTTTGACGAGTGAGGACATTGAATTTTTTCTTATTTATTTTTTTATATTTTTGAATAAGCAACAAATTTTTTAATCGTTCACGCTCGCTCATGACTGAATAATGAGTGAACGTTTTGGTACTCTGATTTTCAACTATTTCTTGCCACTTTTCGACCCTTTTTAGAAAAAGCACTTATATTTTGTTTTTTTTTCGAAAACAATGCTGTGAGAGCTTTTGTCAGGGTGTGTGCGAAACGGTAGCAAAGTACTCATGAATGTAAAACGTTGACACTGTTGAGGTGAATAAAATTTCACTAGCCCTGGGGGCTCGTATAAGTTTTGACATTAGCGTAGAAATTTTTGACAATTTTAATTCACCATAGAATTTTGCTACCGTTTCACACACACCCTAAGTAGTAAAAACGTTCATGTCGCAAGCAGCTTTTATATGTACAGCTTTGCCGTGTGCCCCTAAAGTGGCAAATTTTATTATTTTTTGAGGCCCTTGAAAATTGTATGCCCTGTTTAAGTACCCTTTTGCGTCATTAGAGATCAGATCCCTTTTTGACCATTTTTAAAATCATGTCAGAGTATTATATCAAGAATAAATAAAAAATATACGAGAATGGATGGTTTTAAGGTTTTAAGAGCCAAATACGATATACATACATACATACATACATACATGTAAATGACCTTGAATTGGTTTCCGAATTCAAGACATAATTTAAAGGCAGATGCTTTTGTCAACGAATTTAAGTTAAAAGAAAGTAAGATAAATGAAAGCTTAAGGTCTGAAAATTAAAAAATAGATTTGATAAAAATATTTACTCAAATTAAAATAAATTCTTTACATTTATTTTTTCTTTAATCCAAATTAGTGTTTCGGCTAAACAAGTGTTTTCGATATAAGAATTACTTAAAAAAACCTGGAATCGATTCAAACTAGAAAATTTTCGCCTCTTAGTTTGTTCGAATCGGAACTGGAAAGGCATTTCAGGAGTTTTTTTTTTATAAATATATTTTTCATTTATTGAATAACTTCAAATCAGGCATCAGAAATTATGAACCGAAAACTTAAAATTTAAGTTTTTCATTTGAAAAATTCAAAACTCATGCGTACAAAATAAATTTTTTTTTTCTATCAGTTAAAAAAAATAGGAAACATAAAAAAGATATTTATTTTTAAAGTACAATATGTGTTTTGTACATGAAAAGAAACAAAAAAACAAAAATTTTTTTATTTTTTTTTTTTTTTTTTTTTTAAATATTTATCATCGGTGTTCAAAACATGTTTTCAACTGTATAAAAAAAAAAAAAAAAAAATATTTTGTGATTTTTGTTCTTCACAGTTCAAAATAATAAAGTTCTTAAAAAAAACTTTTTGAGAAAAATATTTTTTTTTGTTTTTAGAAACTAACATTAAAAACTCAATTTGAAGTTGAATATTTTAATTAAAATTATAATATAAAATTGTGTTTAAAATTGCAAATGCAAAAAATTCTTAGAGATTCTTAATTATCAAAACTAGCTGCTGTTGCATTAGCTGTACCCGCAACACAGGTATCTGTGGAGACAGCCTTCAGTGCCTTGCCAATTATTATGACCAAAAATAGAAGGAATTTAAGTTCTCAACATCAAGGAATTGATAAGATTACTATTTAGTTCTAGGATAATCTTTATCATGTTATAACTTCTTATTATTTATTAGCTTTATATTTTTTTTTTACTATAATTTTGTACGTATGAGTTTAAATTTTGTCAATTAAAAAAATTCAATTTTAAGTTTTCGGTTCTTTTTTTTCATGTGTTTGCTTTTACTTTTTTAAACTGATGAAAAAAAAAATTATTTTGTATGTATGATTTTTAAATTTTTAAAAAGAAAAAATTAAGTTTTCGGTTCGTAATTTTTTGTACAAAAGAACAAAAAAAAAATATTTTTCTCAAAAACGTTTTTTTAAGAACTTTATTATTTTGAACTTAAAGAAACAATATCAAACAAAATATTTTTATCTATTTTTGGTTATTGTACAATTTAAAATATTTTTCGAACACCAATGATAAATATTTTTTTAAAAACATAAAAAAAAAAGTTTTCCGGTCCTTGCTTCAAATATAAATAAATAATTTATTTAAAATAAATTAAGTTACATTTTTTGAGCACAACCTGTCTGAAATACATTCTTTTTGTTTGCTTATAAAAAGCATAAGCTACGGTCACACTTATTAAATATTTGACCAAATAAGCATAACAACTCCATTTTTAATTGTAAGTGAGAATTAATATGGTCTAAATATTTATGTGTTATTCTAAGCCAAATAAATATTGGAATTAAGGGAAATTATATTTTAGTTTGCCTGTTGGTCTCGTTATTTCGTCAAATATTTGACAAGTGTGACTGTAGCTTTAGTCTTATTTTTTTCTTCAAAAAGCCCTTTTCGCGACCCCTTTATAGGTATAAACTGCTTATAAAAAATACAAACCCAAAACAAACCTTTGAAATACCCTTTTTGTGAACACTTTTTCGGAAAATCCTCTTTTTGTAACCCTTTAGAAAATGTCGAACGGCAACGCTGCGCATTAATGCTTTATGTGAAGAATCCAAATTAATTTTAACACTCCTTCCAAACAAAATAAAAAAAAATTCAAATTAAATTCATTTAAGGCAAATTACAAGAAGACAAATAAATATTCAACCTTAACACTTTTTGTGAAAGATTGTGTGTGCTTTTATCCTTAAATAATATTATAAAAACTACAACTGTTTAAGGATGTAAGAAAATTTTGCAGGCAAAAGAAACCCAATTATTAATAGCAAAACATCACGAGACATGGCACAGTAGGATAACAATATGAAATTTCCTTCTAAAGAAAATCTTTGTTTTTAATATTCAAGATTAAAATAAAAATAAACTATCGACATAATTAACTAAAATGAAATGAACTTAGTCTATATATATGTTAAAAATGATTGTATGTACATATGTTTATTTGTTTGTTTGTTTGTACCTTACAGCCGCCTAAGCCGCTGAACCGATATTCATGCAACTTTCACAGTATATGTATAGCTGATGGTCTGGAAGGATCTATAGATTATATTTTTTTTTTAAGTTTGAGTG
Organism: Pollenia amentaria; assembly: GCA_943735925.1. Taxonomy (NCBI): domain Eukaryota; kingdom Metazoa; phylum Arthropoda; class Insecta; order Diptera; family Polleniidae; genus Pollenia; species Pollenia amentaria. The sequence goes on along the minus strand of OX031009.1, from coordinate 198,672,498 downwards.
GGCGTGGCATCTGCCATATGAAGACAATATAAATTTTTGTATATCTAGTGAACGGAAAGGCCTAGAGTTTCTAAATATGGTACAACATCCCACAAAGTGTGGGCGGAATTGTAATAGTGTGATTGGCACCTCCCATACAAAGAGATTGTAGATATCTTTATATCTGGAGAACGACAAGAGCCAAAGTTTCAAAATTCGGTACAAGCATCTTGGTTAGTAATACACAACGTCTGACAAAATCTTTGCGGGATTATAGAAGTGGGCGCAGCATAAAATAGATTTATTTATATCTAGAGAACGGTAAGAGAAAAATTGTTCAAATTTGGTACACATATCTGGGTTATCAATACACATACTCTCTAAAAAAACGGGATTGGAGAAGTGGTCGTGACACCTCCCATGCAAAGACATTATAGAATTCTGTATATCTGGAAAACGGTAAGAGCCAAGGATCCCAAATTAGGTAAAAACATCTTAGTTATCAATACACAACATCCGACAAAGTGTGGGCGGAATTGGGATAGTGTGAGTGGCACCTCCCATACAAAGAGATTGTAGAAATCTTTATATCTGGAGAACGACAAGAGCCAAAGTTAAAAAATTCGGTACATGCATCTTGGTTAGTCATACACAACAAAATCTTTGCGGGATTGTAGAAGTGGGCGTGGCTTAAAATAGATTTATTTATATCTAGAGAACGGTAAGATAAAAGTTGTCCAAATTTGGTACACATAGCTGGGTGATCGACACGCAACATCTGTCAAAAAAAAAGGTGGGAGTTGTTAAGTGAGCGTGGTTCTTTAAGCTGGGATCACACGATTGCCGCAAGTGCACCAATATGACATAATTTTGATTGTGCTTTATTGACGCACAATAATGAAATTGCCCCAATAAAATATTCTGAAATAACACGATTGCCCTGTTTAATACAAATTTAATGCCGCTAGCACAGTCACACGATTGTTCTTACTTGTGTCAATTGCGAAAACAGCTGTTGTGCTAGCTTTTTATTTGTTTGGAAGTTCGAGTTGGCTTGTTCATTAAAAAAAAGAAAATTGTATCATATATTCAAACAAAGTTTTGTTGAAAAGTTTTATTTAAAACTAGTATGTAGTTATTTAAACTATATACACGCAGAGAAAAAATATGTTTAAATATGGTCACCTCCTAACAAAACTATTTTTAAAGAAAATCTTGAACATATTATGTTTAATTTAACCATATTATTGTCATCAACAACCATATTATTGTTCAATTAGCCCTCCATCAAGAAGCCACAACCATATTATGGTTGCCGCTAAATATGTTATGGTTAGATTTTATAATAATTTGTTTTTAAATTAACAATAGTATTTTCCTCTTTTCCAAGAGCAACATGCTATTGTTGAAAACCAACCATGCTATTTTAAGTGTTAAACACATTTTAGTTATTATTAACCAAAATATGTTCGGAGGCAACCATAATATGGTTGTGCCTTCTTGATGGAGGAGTATTTTAACCATAATATGATTGTCGATGACAATAATTTGGTTAAATTAACCATAGTATGTTTACAATTTTATTTAAAAATAGTTTTGTTGGAGGTGACCATATTTAAACATATTTTCTCTGGGTGTAGTTATTTAAACTAGTATGGGCAACCTGTCCGTGAAAGCCTGGGTTCAAATCTCAGCGCAGTCAAGAATGAAAAATTATCAATAAAACTTTAATTAATTTCATGTTGTAAAATTCCTGTCTTCATAAAAATAATTTAATGAAAATTAAATTCAATGAACTTAAGCCTAATTAAAATATCTAAATTTAAAATAGAGAATATTTATATCGAAAAATAAATTCGCTTTAAAGAATTTCAATACATTTTGCACCGTTTTACAGCTATTGCGCTAATTTAAAAAAAAAATTTCGGGAATACAAGATTTATTATTAAGTTATTTATTAATGACTTGCTAAATTCCCAATTTTTAATAAATTTAATTTTTATTTTTAATTTATTAATACTAAAAGAAACACAAAAAAGGAAATTTATTAAAAAAGTCAAATATTGGCGCGTTTTGTGTTGTTTAATTGCCGCACAAGAAGCCAATAAATATTGGTACATTTTTGCCATTTTTATTGATTTTTATTGCATATCAAGTAGTCACACGATTGCCGCACCAGGGTTGCATTTTATTGGTAAAAGTAAGCACAATATTGCCCTCGATTGGTACATGAGGCATTTGGTTGTGCAGTCACACGATTGGGGTATTAAAAAGTGTGAAAATTGGTGCATTGCGGCAATCGTGTGATCCCAGCTTTACATACAAATGCAAAAGAGATTACAGCTAGAGAACGGTCATAGCTAAAGAGTGCAAAGTTGGTGCAAATAGCTTGGTGCCGCCACATCAGTCAAAAAGTGCGCGCGATTAGATAAGTATGCGAGGCACAAAATAGAATCCCGTATATTTGAAAAACGGTAAATGTACAATTGTCTAAATTTGGTACAATTAGAATGGCTATCAATATACAGACAGCATCTGTACGAAATGTAAGGGATTGGAGAAGTGGGCGTGGATCAAACTAGATTTCTGTATGTCTCCAGAACGGCCACAGCTACAATTTACAATTTTCGAAAAAATAACTTGATAAAAGGCACACTGCCTTATTGTAGACATAGGCGGGATAACTTCAATGCAAATACCATATATATTTCTTTGCAACTGGTGAATGGTAACAGTAAGAGTGTTCAAACTTAGAACAAATAACTTCATAAGCAATGCACGAGATCTATATTTTATTTTAATGAGGGTAGCGAAGCGCACTGGGTTAAGCTAGTTATTATATAAGAAAGTCTCATGAAAATATGTATAAGTTTCCCCATCCGTATAAATACCTACTTAGTGTAAATAATACTTATTGCTTAATAACTTTATGTTCATAAAAATCTACTTATGTATGTATGTATGTGTGTGTTAAATATTAGTTTAACCTCCCGTTATGAGTGAAGGAACAAGTATACAAGCCACCCTTATCGTTTCCGCATGTTACTACACCACTTTAACATTCTTTATAAATGATGATTTTATGAAAAATGCGTGTAAATATGGGTGTCATCCTTTTTAACCGTTATCATTATTCTTAAATCATTTTTGTTTCTCTCTCTTTACTATGAACTTTAAATAACGGTGTTTGAATAGGTCATATACCTAAATAGCAGCTGGAGGTTTTTTTATTTTCGTTTGTGGCAAATTTTTTTTTTGTATTTTTTATTTTTGGAATGTTTAAAAATGTGCGTGTATACGTTTTTCCTTAACGCTGCTACATATGAACTAATTTTTCGAAGCACGTCTAGTCCTGTTTAGATATACTGACATTAATTTAGGTCATGTTCACATTTTATTTGCCATAATGCGTGTGCTATCAGAGTGTCACTCCTTGTCCTGGAATGTCTAATAAATGTATGAGGAGAAAATAATTGAAAGGACATTTTTGGCATGAGGTTTATTTCAATTTATTAGGGTACATTTTAAATTAAATTCTTGGATAATGTTTTCGAGGTTTTATTGTGGAAGAAATAGCTTAGTAATGACAAAAAATTTGTTGAGAATTCATTTAGGAACATTTAAAATTTATATGCTGAAAACTACAATATTAAAACCTTTTTTATGAATTTCTACAGACTATTTTAAGTCTGGGTTCACACTGTGTCATTTACAAACGACTTCCGTCCATTTTTTAGTCTTAGTTCGCACTATGAAAGTGTTCTTGCAGAAAGCCTGAGTTTATTGGTGAGGGAGAGAGACGAATATTATGCTATCTTCCTCTATATAGCGTGTTCACGTGGTCAATACACGAGTGATGCGCCCGAAATCCCGCCTGCTCTCTCCTCAGGGTTGGTATCAGTACATCGGAGAGTCGTTGATGTGGACGATAACTTGGTTTTCCATGCTAAGCAAAGTGATTCCCCTCCAGCTGTTGCATTCTAAAAGTTTACCTGTTTTAGAAAGTAAGGTGATAGCTCCCCCTTTTACTTCTTCTGAGAGTTTCTTACTAGTCAAATAGTCGGATATTAACGGAAATTGAACTACAGCACTCTTGATTGGATTGGCTTTCAATAGTTCCGGTGATATGTTGTCATGTCTTGGGACATTGTTAGATCTTAAAGCTGAAATTACAACTGACAAGATGATTCGGGGATATCTGGGCAGGTGGTTCTTATGTCATTGCTCTCTTCGTGTCTTCAACATGTGCAAATTGTCCCTACATGTTTTATCGGGGTTGAGAGAAGTTTGGTGTAATTATTCTCCCTAACTAAAATCTGTTCCTCTTTCGATGTGGTCAACTGGTCATTATCGTCTTTCAAAGGTCTGATGGTGGGAAATTTTTTATTTGTAAACTTTCGTACTGTGTAGAATAGGTCCCAACTCCTATGTGTGTCTGCAGCTGTATGTGTGTTGGTTGCAATTTACTCGCTCCATAACCTCTTGTCACTTCGTGCACTCTTCTTCACCAGTCGGTCCATTGATATATAGGTCAGCTTTAGCAACAGTGGCCCGTTTTAATCCGCAAGAGAAAAAGGTGTGAAACTACCATGAAAGCTCAACCCCACGGTGGTTTTAACACTGAGTGGACACAATGCGTCTTCTACAACTGATTGTAATACATGATTGTCAAGCACATACACCCTTCCTAGAAGCTGTAGATATCTTACAAGCACCGCAAAGCACCTTCTAAATTGAATTGATTTACGAGCAAAAATCAATTCATAACCTAAAATTTTTGAGATTAACACGATTTGACTTAGAATACACATTCGAATTAATGTAAAAATTTATAATAAAAATGAAACTCAACATGAGAACTAAAATTCCCAGATTCTATTTGTTAAAAATACTTAAGTTAAATATATAAAATTTACAATAAGCACTATCCAATTATAAGATACAAAGAATGCTGACGAAGGCCTTAGCGGGCCAGAAAATGCATTACATTCTGCTGGTATCTAATAGTTGTATAAGTTTTCTGTACAATTACTTCATTGCTAGCCAAAGGATAGCTAAGGTAAGCCTCATAATAGAAATATACAAACAAACAAAATTGTGATAGTGCATAGAAAATATTCCTGGAAAATATTGAAGCATTAAGACTATTAAAGTATAAAAGCTTTTTAAATTGTAATTTGACTTAGAATACATATTCGAATTAATATAAAAATTTATAATAAAAATCAAACTCAACATGAGAACAAAATTTCCCAGATTCTATTTCTTAAAAAAAAATTATAGAAAATTAGTTTTTTGTTTATTGTTTACAAAATATTTGTCATAAAATTGAGGTTAATTTTTACAAGAGTGTTGATTTCACACAGTGTTTCTAAATGTGTGAAGAGGTTATTATAAATATTTTTTCAATAAAATTGGAGTTTCATATCTATTTTGTTGGCTCCTTATACACAGAAAAAAAAACCTGATTTAAATTAAAAAAATTGCGATATTATTCAAAAAAATTTGTTTAATTTTCACCAGTAAACAAATTAATAATATCACTTGATTAAATTTTAAATTAAAACTGATTTTATTTTTGATTAATGATATAATTGGTGAAATATTTCGGAGAATTTTTTCTGTGATACCTATTTGAATTGTTTCGTTTTTACTCAAATTAACTTTTGATTTCAAAAACTAATCTGATTTTTGTGTTGTTAATTTTTCGAATAACTCAAATAATCGATCTACCAAGTTGGTAGACGTTTCTCAGTAAAAAGTGTGCTCGAAAAGCAGCAGGTTTTATGTATGAAATCATACCTCAAATCGCTTCAAAACTGCTGATGGGATCCCTGATGCTTGTATGGGGTGTTCCCGGTTTGGAGGGCTATTTTCTGCTGACAATAATCGCTTCTTTTAACATAATAAAACATGCAAATAAAGCACTCCTAAAGTGCTCTTTTAAGGGCTAACTATATTAACATATTAATTAATTTTATGATTTTACTGGTTTTATCGCCTTTTTTCAAGCATTTTCGTAAACCATAATATATTTTATTTTTTTTTTTCGCTTTAAAACCTTCTTCGTTGTCAACACTAAAATAGCAGCTTTTTTTGTATATTTTATTCGTTATCATTTACTGCTGTATAAGAGCTCACTTAATGAAGCGCTCGATTATGCGCTTTTTCTCTTAAGTGCTTCAAAAAACACGAATTTTTTTTTTTACTGGGTTCTTGGAGAAATTAGACATTATTATGCAGCATTATTATAGCGGATAACGGATATTTTTTGATTTTTAAAGGATACTTTTTTATACAATAACTGGCTACTGGGTTTCACTAGAAACAGAGTGAACAAATTAAAAATCAGAACGAATCTTAAGTATTCCTTTCATATCCGTGCAATTTTATTAGAGGTGACCATATCGAAAAATGTATTTTCTTTACATGTAGAGATTACACTACGCGACAGTCTTTTGACCAAATGAATCTGATACCTAATATTCGCTGAATCCGAATATGAAGTCTGAATTGTCAAAAGTAGAACAGTTTTCGAGATATTCCGAAAAGCCGTTATTTGCGTTTTTAAAAAAGATGATGTCACTTAAATGCAAATATTTTCAAAAAAGTTAGACGGATTATGTATGTAATTGGTTTTTATGAAAGATAAAATTACTAAAATAACCACGGATCGCTTGTAAATATTGGTCAAGAAATGACAGAGTTACATTGGACAAAATTTGAAAATTTATGAAAAATTTTATGATTTTTTTTTAGCAATTTTGTTCTTTTGAAGTTATTTTTTTTTAAACCAAACAAATGAAAACTTAAATGTTTTATTACATGGGACATTAGTTTATTTTGATACGAACATTTTGCGCCCAACGAGACTAATTTCTGTGCAAAAATGACAAAGCTACAAAAGATTTAGTGAATTAACCCACTTTTCGCTTTTTATCGAATCAAAAATGCAAAGGAATTAAAAACGCAGAATTTGAAAAACGAACGCTGTAAATATTAGAAACATTGAATTTTTTAAAAAATATCACTAAAAAAAGCTTATGTTAATAAAAATAATGGGCGAGAAAATATTTCTAAGAATGGAAAAGGGTAAAATGCTCCATTCATTAAAGATTTTTGACGACACTGCCTTTTTTGCTGACATTGTTTTTATGGACAGCTTACAATTGCAAATTATTTGGTAAACGTTTTGATTTTCTCGTAACGTAGAATTCGATCTAACAAGAACAAAATGCATAGTGCAAAACGTATCTTTATCTGCAAGAACAATCGAACAAGTTTAGTTATGCTTGTGGAGTTTATAGTTTTGCGCGTCCCTCACATTTTTCAAGGCAATTACAAAATACATTTTGGCTGTATTTTAAAGACAATCCGGAAAATATTTCGAAATCTTGGAGCCCAAATATTTTATGCAATTCATGCAAAGCTCATTTAACTATGTGGATTAGAGATGAGCGATGTTTCTGTACCTGTGATTTAATCACTGTTACTGTTATGTATATGCAAGTAAACAGATTTGAAAGCTCTTAAAATTTGTTTGTACATATAGCTTGGCCGCGATTGCTATAAAAGAATAGAAAACTGATAAACCGTGGTCACAATAACAGTTTAAAGTAGCAGTGATTTTTAAATCACGTTCACCAATCACGATGATCTTTAAAAATCACGAGATCGCTCATCTCTAATGTGGATGTCGGGCGCAAAGTTAGTATGCATTTCTTAATTTTATGTTTAAAAAATTTGCCTTCAGAATCTTATGTTAATTTCCTATACCGCAGTCGGTATATATCATTTAATTATTCTGCAATTTGGCGTAAACCTACGAACTACGACGTTGACTGTTATTTTTTGCTTAGCCAAGGTAAAGCAAAATGGACGTCATAAGTCTGTTCAATATGCAGATGTAAACTCATTCACAAAACCAACTCCTCATATGCCTGAATTCAATTAATATTCATTTTTATATCTTACTTAAAAAGCAGCAAATATGTCTTTAAAAATACACCTTCTGCATTCCCACTTAAATTTCTTCCCAAATAACCTTGGCAATGAAGGTGACGAGCATTGTGAGCCCTTTCACCAATAAATACAAGAAATGGAGCGTCGGTATCAAGGGGCGTATGATGAGGCGATGTTGGGCGACTATTATTGGTTCCTTGTGCGAGAGACAGAAAATAATCACAATAGGCAAAACCATTCAACAGTTTTAAGCCATTTTTAATATTAATTGTTACTACCATTAGCTTTGTATATTTACTTTGCTTTTTCTGTTTTTTTTTTTTTTTATTTGATAAAAATCGAAAAGTGGGATAATTCAATTAATCTGCTGTAACTTTGCCATTTTTGCACCGATCTAGATCCACTGGGGCACAAAATGTTCGTATTGAAATAAACTAACGTAATAAGTGATAACACTTAAGAAAATTCATTGCTTGGTTTAAAAAAAAGAAGATGAAAAAAATCTTTAAAATTTTTGTAAAATTTTAAATTTGTTCCTCTGTAAGCCAGTCATTTCTTGACCAATCCCAGCTAGCATTTTCAATCGTCTAGGAGTCTGTTGGGAATCTCATGAACAGTGTTTTTGATCGTCGACGAGCTCATTTTTTAATTGTAGACGATTCCTCGCACGGGAGAAACTGTTACACGTGCTGATTCGTATGAGAGATTCCTCCATAACACAGCAAAAGACTCTTATGTTAATCCTAAAGGGAATCGTTTATGATGTATGTAGAGATTATCTAACGAATCTTTCAAAAAGCATGCCAAGAGTCGTATGAGACTCATGTAAGGATTATTTTACAACTGGCGAAATGCTCAGCCGTATAACTGAGCTACCTAAATAAGGGCATCAAGTTTCTTTGTCATGCCAGAACTTCTTATTTTCATAAAATTTATATGAAACAAACTTTCATATTTTCATATTTCAAAATCGCTCTTATTTATGTAGCTCAGTAATTGTTATATGACTCTTACAGAGAGTCGCAAAAGGCTCATTCCAAGATTAAAAAACGAGCGTGTCAAAAATATATAAAAAAGCAATAAATAAAAAAATGTAGATTTTTTGTTTTTGTAACTCGTCAGATAATCATCAGAAGAATCTTTTAGGAGTTGAATATTAAACATAATCGTCTAACAAACAGCCTATGCTAGCTGGGATATTTACAAACGACTTGTGGTTGTTTTGGTAATTTTGTTATCTTTCAACAACAAAAAAAAAACAAATAAAACGTCCATTGAATATTTTCTAAGATATTTTTATGAAAGTGACATCATCTTTTTTAAAAATGCAAAAAGCGGTAATTTTGCAATATCTTCGGATTCAGCGTACAATTTTACATAAGGATTAGCTGTCAGATTCATTTGGTCACGACTTTGTTGAAAATTTGTGACACAGTGTTATTTTCAATGGAATAATGCCTCTTATTTCCTATTGATTTGCACAGCATCAACATTTTGTGTATTAATATGTCCTCAATCCTAATTCAAACTTCTATTCTCTATTCTGGTTTCGAAGATATGGCCACCGTTCTTATGGGCTGCCTTTCGATTTACGCCACTTTTAAATGGCAAGTGAAATGTTATCAGTAGCTTTATACGATGTCAATACATTCTAGATTTTGGAAAATTTGTAAACAAATGTTTGAACTGCTGCAGAGTTGCATACTTTAACGTCCTATAAATACTCTTCCCAAAGTACTTTTATGGATTTGTTTAGAAAGAGGGGGAGAAGGTGATGTGAGAGAACAAAAAAAATATTTTTTTTTTTAGAACAAAAATATTGTTTTGAGTTACAACTTTAAAGCATTGGGGAAATAAAATTTACACTCACATATGAAATTTTTTTTTTTAATTTATTATCTGTCAGTAACCATACATGGAGCAATTTTCATATCACAATAACATGTTGATTGTCTTTTTCAAATACATAGTTGTTGGTTTTTTTTTTTTGTTGTTTTTAAGAAAAATTATACCCCTGATAGCAATTGTATGAGAACTTCTAAATTCTTTTTTATTATTTTTTTTTTTTTTTTTTTTGAAAATAACTTTAAAACCACTTAAGAGTTATATTCATAATAGCATTTTTCATATAAGTACTCACATACATATTCTTTTATTTATTCCATAGTTTTTGAAGAAATGCATTTGCTGGCAACTTTTCTTTATCACTTGTAATGTTTCAAATGGTAATTTGTTATCGGAAGAATGAAATCGTTTATGGCAATTTTAAAATACACATTTTCGAGAAAAATTTCACACATTTTTATGATATGAATAGTTTTTTTGTGAAAGATATTTGTTTTGATGTTACTTTTTCCCCTCCACGACCTTTTGTCCACATATTAAAGTTTATGTTTTGAAAGATTATTTTTTTTTTTATATTTAAATGTGTTTTAAATAGCACAAAAAGTCTTGTAATAAAAGAAAAACAAATTAAGATGATGGTCTTATCAGTAACAAATTTACAATTTAATAATATTATTTTCATATTTTCAATAATTATCAAGAAATATACTTTTAAATAATTCTAAAATTGTCAAGCTTTAATTGCCTTATAGTATACAAAATAACTGCCCAAAGGTCATTGCCACCTCCTGCTCAATCCACCGATCTGAACCCCATTGAATATCTGTGGGGTGAACTGAAAAAAAGACTTGCAATTTTGGATGAATGGGAAAAACTCGATCCCAATTATTGCAAAAAACTTGTTGAAAGTATGCCCCGTCGCTTACAAGAAGTAATAAAGTACAAGGGCAAATCGACAAAATATTAGTACAGTTACTGAGTGTTCCGGTAAACTGAGTGTCCCATTTTGAATGTGAAATGCCTTATGAAGAAATTAATTTAATTACTTGTTTTTTTGTTGTTGAATTTGAACTGAATGTTCTAAATTTTTGTTATCTTAATTTTAAAACTTCAATTTTGTCTGTGTGTTCAATTTTGAGTGTGGCTGACTGTAAATCGTGATCTATTTCGAGCTCCCTACTTTTTTAAGGAAAAAAAACACAGAAAATTCAAATTTAATGGGGAATGTTTATTATCATTTGAAAGAACATTCTTTGGCATTTATTTTTGAAGATTATGTCTATCAAATGTTGGCCGTTGCTACGTCGCAGATGGTCCATCCGTTGAGTCAAATTTTAGATGACTCGTTCGAGCATTTCGACGGTTAACTGGCGAATGACACGTGTGATGTTTTCCTCCAAGGCCTGAATCGAAGAGCGTTTGTACGCATAAACTTTAGGCTTTACATATCCCCACAGGAAAAAGTCTAACGGTGTGATATCACACGATCTTGGTGGCCAATCGATCGGCCCAAAACGTAAATTAAGTGCTCACCGAATGTTCTCTAAATAAATCCATTGATTGATGCGATGTGTGGGAAGTGGCGCCGTCTTGCTGAAACCAAATGTCGCCGAGATCACGAGCTTCAATTTCAGGCATCAAATAGTCGGTTATCATGGCACAATAACGGTCGCCATTGACGGTTACGTTCGCACCGGCATCATTTTTAAAGAAATATGGACCGATGATTCCACCGACTCACAAACCACACCAAACCTTTGTTTTTTCTGGATGAAGTGGCAGTTCGTGAATCTCTTCAGGCTGCTCTTCGTCCCAAATGCGGCAGTTTTGTTTGTTTGCTGAACAAAATTTGCCTCGAAAACGTCGGATCTTCTTGGAACATTTCAAGAGCCCATAGAGCGAAGCGATGTCGCTTGGGAAGGTCGAGCGGCTTCAGTTGTTGCACAAGCTGTATTTTGCACACTTTAAATTTAAGATCTCGACGTAAAATGCGCCAAGTCGTTTCATACGTCAGTCCGAGTTGGTGTGAACGGCGCCGAATCGACTCTCCACGGTATTCGTGTACACTCTCAGCTGCGGCCGCTATATTTTCTTCACAGCGTGCTGGACGTAGTCTATTCGGTCGAATATTATCCAACAATGAATGTTGGGTCTCAAAATGGGTGATGGTGTTTCGAATAGTACGCTCTGTAGGCCGCTTATGTTGGCCATAAGTTGAGCGAAGTGCACGAATCACATTCCTCACACAACGTGAATTTTCGTAATAAAGTTGAACGATTTGTAAACGTTGTTCAGGCGTATGTCTTTCCATTATGAGCTGCCAAACAATAATAAACAAAAATAACATGACAGCATGACACGACTCACACGTGATCTGTCAAAAAAGGCTATTGAAAAAAGTATCTCTACTTGAATCACCCATTATATTAAACAATTTTTTTGCCCCATTAAAGATATTCTGGCCCTTTCAAATCGTTAATTTGGGCCCAAAACAAAAAAACTCAAAATGCATCACTGACCCAAAAGCGTTCCACATAACAATTTTTGTGCAATTAAGAGCGTAATTTTTTTGCATTCCCTGTACAAATTTGCACGAACTTTTTCTTTGGGTAAGTTCGGGCAAGAATAAACAATCAGCTGTTTTTGTTTACATATAAAACTGATAAATTAATCTGAAAATTTACCAGCCAAAGAAAAAGTTAATTTTTTATTAAAATGTATATTAAAAAGCAAAATGTAAGGTTTTAATGAAAATATTAAAGTGGTAAATACATTATTGCATACATATTTCCCTTAATCTGTAATATAAAAAACAAAATATAAAAAATGGCAATGATGCAAATGTTTTAGTTTTATAATGTTATGACTTTTAAGCGTCTAAAATCACTTAAATAGATCTTAATTCGAAAGGTAAGCAGCATTAGTATTTGAATAATGCTTTAAACACATTCGAGACAGCAGACTACCGACTTCAATATGTCAACAATAGAATACATGTGTGTATATGGAAATGATTATTTTAACGACGACACGGCAAAATGGCTGCAGGTTGTTGTCTATGCTAATTTTGTCGTTGTAGTCAAATTAAACTAATTTCTATTTTTGTACGCTACAAAACAGAAAAAGTGCTGCTAATATAGTCAAAAATTAGAAGAATTAGTGCTTTTAATATATAATAATAATTTTTTGGTTAAACAGCAAAGAACCGGATTGAATCAAGAATATAAGCGCGGCTCACCACCAAATCTATATTATTATTATTTTTTAGTATCCTTAAAAGAAGTTATATAGGAAGATGTTTGTCACGTCAACGCTCTTAGTTTTAGCAGTATGGGTATCATTGAAAAATTGAAAGTGCTTTTCACATGGTGTTTAAAGCACACCGATTTATTAACCCATTAAGAGCCCATTTCAAATTCTCATACTTCTTGACTGACTTTTTTACTAAATTTGCTTTATCTTTAAATTATGTCGATATAATAATAATTATTTAACAATAATATACACATGTTACCAAAGTTATTAGGACTTTGATTAATAAAGTTTGTCTGTATTGCGGGTTTTCAGCCTTCCGGAACACTTTTCAAATATTTACATATTACTATATTTTATTATGCAACAAGTGCATAAACTATTACCACTATATATTTTAACTCAAACTTATAAATAAATTGTGAAGTTTTCCAAAATAAAATTTTTTTACCCTAATAACTTAAAAATTTTATATGATGGAGTTTCTAAAAATATAGCATACAAAAACTTGGGGTGTTCTCTATAACATATTTAGTCAATTCACAAGGTATCCTAACATGTCATATTGTCAAAATGTCCTAATATTTCACAATGGTTTAAAAATATTGTTGTTGGTTTGTTAACAAAAAGTGTCTTAAATAAATAGAACGTTGCTTGCTGTGTTTATTGTGCTGTCGTAATTAATCAGAAAAGTCCAGCGCTGAGCGGCTGAGCCGTACAACAATATTTTTAAACCATTGTGAAATATTAGGACATTTTGACAATATGACATGTTAGGATACCTTGTGAATTGACTAATTATATTTAAGGAAATATTATTATACATATCGACAAAATTTTAAGATAAATCCTCTTAAGTGGTTAATATATCGGTATATTTAATACATCATATGAAATGTGTTTCGAAAGACTTTATTATGATACCAATACTTTAAAGATTCAGATTATATTTTTCTTCCTATACTATTGATAAAGTGCTCTGAAGCCTTTACGACCTATAATTCATAAACTTAGTGCGTTGAAATAAAAAATTACTGTAGACTCGCGATACAGTTATCTTGCGGTCAAGTTAACCAAATTTTAGCGCTTTAAACGTTAACTATAAGTTAACTTTTCAGATCGTATTAGTAAAAGTACTGATGTGTACAAACGATAACAAATTAGATTAAATTTTAAGCTGAAAGTTGAGAGTTTAAACAAAATTGAGAAATACATTAAAGAAAAACTATCGGCGTTGTATTATTGTATATCTGAAGTTGCCATCTCAAAAATAAAAACGAAACGTCCCAAAATTTTCGAGGCTTTGAAGAATACATAGGAAAAAGCATACAGGAAAACATTACATAGACCAAAATATGCCGATCTTAAAGCAAGTGTGTACAAATGTTTTCTTGAAGCATCGAAAACGTAATTGCGCAATCACTGTTCTAATTTCAATATCAATAGCTAAGCGCGAGTTCGTTTAACTGCAACCTGAAAAGACAATAATGTCAGTAATGGATGGCTGGCAAATGTTCAGAAAAAAACCAAAATTCGCTATCTGAAAATTTTTGAAGAACTAATTTTCTGACAAACGTCATATGTAGCACCTAACACATAATACATGACTGATTGCATAATTATAAATTGTAGCCGGTACAAATTGGATCTAAGTTTCTTTTTTGTACAGATGAAAACTAAGTCATTGAAAAAAATATAGGTACATATCGTTACCTTAATATAAAAAGGCCCCAACTCATCAAAAACACTTTTTACAGGAGAAGGAAAAAACTTAATAAAAGCTGAAATAATATAGCTACACAACCATTGTCAAAAAACATCTTTATTAAAATTAAACGAGGAATTCAGATTGAAATACATAATATGTATTTCTTTCGAAAAATTGTGTGTATGAGTTAGGCCTTTTTTTCTTTAGAAAAATTGTGTGTATGAGTTAGGGCTTTTTGTATTCTGCTTATAACTTCTTTATTTTTAATCTAATTTGCTTGAAATTTTAATAGAATGTGTATTAGCAACCATTCTACAATAATCAATAAAAAAACGGATTTCCAAAAATAATGAGTTGGGGCCTTTTTATATTAAGGTAACGATATGTTTATTATTGCATTTTTTTACAATTTAGAAAAGTTAATAAATAAGACGAAAAATTTAACAACCCTTAGGACTTTTCAGTTTACTTTTTCGCGATTATACTGTATATTATGATTTTTTTATTCAACCTGCCATGAAGATGATATTCTTTATGAGTTCCAAAAACAATAAAATTAAAATATTTTAAATGTTTTTTAATAAATTCATTTGTTTTTACGTTAAAAAATTTATCATAAATAAGTATTTATATTTTTGTAGGCTTAAATTAAGTTTGTGTACGAGTCTGCAATTTTGCATGTTGTTAAATTTATTAAAATTAAAAATGATAGTGGCACCACTGAAATGTAAATACATAATAAAAAACGGCGGCATGAAATAACCCCCCAAAATATAACGCCCCAAAAAAAATATGAAATAACCCCCCAAAAATTTGTACAGAGAACAACAAAAACGATTTTTGGGGGTTTTTTTCTTTTTTTTGGGGTGTTATTTCATTTTTTTAATTGGGGGATTATTTCATATGAAATAACTCCCCAAAAATCTGAAATGAAATAAGTCCCTAAAAATATTTTGGGGACTTATTTAATTTTTAAATTACATATTTTAAAAGTCATAATGATGACAAATTGTGTTTTGTTATATTCACTGCATACGTTTACCAAACATAAAAAAGGGACTAAGTATCAAAAACTATTTTTAAGTCCTGAATTTCAGAAATCGGAATCTCTAAGTCCCGAACTTTATAATTTCGAATTCGAAAATCCCGAATCGCTAATTTAAGCTTTTCTGCATAGCCGGCCTTCGGCCGGGCGCAATGATTTTATCCTCTATGGTATTTCAAACACCGGCTTCGCTAACTAAAGCTTTTCTGCATAGCCGGCCTTCGGCCGGGCGCAAGGATTTTCTCCTCTATAGTATTCCAAACACCGGCTTCGCTAACTAATGCCTTGTGCCCGACCGAAGACCGGGTTAGCAGTAAAGCTTTAGTTAGCGAAGCCGGTGTTTGGAATACAATATAGGGGAAAAATCCTTGCGCCCGGCCGAAGGCCGGCTATGCAGAAAAGCTTTATTTAGCGAAGCCGGTGTTTGGAATACTATAGAGGAGAAAATCCTTGCGACCGGCCGAAGGCCGGCTATGCAGAAAAGCTTTAGTAAGCGAAGCCGGTGTTTGGAATACTATAGAGGAGAAAATCCTTGCGCCCGGCCGAAGGCCGGCTATGCATTAAAGCTTTAGTTAGCGAAGCCGGTGTTTGGAATACTATAGAGGAGAAAATCCTTGCGCCCGGCCGAAGGCCGGCTATGCAGAAAAGCTTTAGTTAGCGAAGCCGGTGTTTGTTATACCATAGAGGAAAAAGTCTTTGCGCCCAACCAAAACTGAACAATATGTATTATATTGGGGTCTTATTTCATTTCTGGAATTGGGGAACTATTTCATATGAAATAAGTCCCTAAATATTGGGGACTTATTTCATTTTGATTTTGGGAGTTATTTCATTTCATTGGGGGTTTATTTCATTTTTGAAATTGGGGTTTTATTGCATATGAAATAACGCCCCACACTTTGGGGGGTTATTTCATATTTTTTTTGGGGCGTT
The DNA here is from genome assembly GCA_943735925.1 of Pollenia amentaria. Lineage (NCBI taxonomy): Eukaryota > Metazoa > Arthropoda > Insecta > Diptera > Polleniidae > Pollenia > Pollenia amentaria. The sequence continues at coordinate 198,655,774 of OX031009.1, read as the reverse complement.
ATATTTTGGGGGGTTATTTCATGCCGCCATAAAAAACACAGCTGTTTATATTTTTTCAATTGTAGCTGTCGTCTTCAAAATAATTCAGTAGCTGATTACGCGACTACAATTGCAACCTGCAGCATTTGTAGTCGTGCCTTCGTGTTGCCTGCTGTCTCGAATGTGTTTAAAGCATAAGTGCAAAAATGGTTTTTTGCGTTCCAGCCAGGGGTGCCAAATAATTTTGATAAGAAACCGGCATATTTAAAAAAAAAATCGGCATTATCGGCACTTCAATTAAAAGAAATCGGCAAAAACATATTTTTATTAACACAAAAAATAACAAAACAGAATAATTAAGCATTAACTTACATATAAGCCATATAAAAACGTAAAAATTAATGAAAAAGAATATTTTTTTAAATTAATTGTAGTTAATTTAAAAAAATTTTGTACATTAGGTTGAAATTATTTTTATAGTTGAAACATTTTTTTCAACATTTTATTTTAACAAAGATTTTATAGATACATATGGGGGATTTCATGTCAAGTGACCCAACTTTTAAAATCGAGGTTAGTCCTATTGGATAGTAGTTTAGACACAAATTTTCAACAAGATCGGTCAAAAAGTTTCTGAGTTAGAGGGGGTCAAAATTTGACATTTTGGCCAAACAGGTGTTCTTTCTCATCCATGTAACTTATTATCTATTGGTGTTAGCAAAATTTGTCCCAAACAAATTAGATAGCTATTTCTTCAAGCTTTCGGAAAAATTTTTTTTGTTTTTTTTTTAAACTACTATCCAATAGGACTAACCTTGGTGCAAATTTATCCAAATCGGAAGACATCGATTTCAAAAGTTGGGTCACTTGACATGAAATCCCCAATATTTGAGTTTAATAGTTTTATTAAATCCATTTTAATATCAACGTCAAAAAAATTTGCACTATTAAATTTAAAGTAATCGTTAGTATTGTGGTTATTTTATTGAACTGTTAATGGTTTTTAATCCAAATTTCGATAATTTAATCAGTCTTAAGTTCATTGAATTTAATTTTCATAAAATTATTTTTATGAAGAAAGGAATTTTACAACATGAAATGAATTAATTTTTTTTATATATATATATTATTATTGATCATTTTTCATTATTGACTGAGCTGGGAATTAAACCCAGGTATTTCATGGCCAGGTTGCCCTTACTAGTTTCGATTGTAACCACACAATCTTTTCAGATGAGTTTGCCGTTTAACACACCGCCATTGACTACGGATGACGTCAATAGTCAAACATCAATCTTTAAACCAAAATGGTATTTTACCTTGGTACCCGTAAGATCAAAATTTGCTTTGAATGAATAATTACCTATTTTAATTGATTTACATGTTCTTCCTTACTTCTGTTTTACGTACTTTTGGTCAAGAATTCTTTTTGAAATCCAAAGTACATTTTTTATTTTTTATGTTTTTTGTCTTTCTTTTTCATGTTGACCTTTTTCAGTACAACTTGAAGGAAAAATGTAAACATATAGCTCGTGCCTTAGAAAAAAGAATTTATTGAAAGGATCAGTTTTTTAGGGAACATCGAATTTTGGTTTTGTAAAGGTTGACTTGGCTACAAATTCTTTTCACATTTGCGGAAGAATGTGGAAGGATAATAATTTATTGTACAAACTTTAACAGCACTGGAAATGCATCCGTAGAATCCCCACGTTTTAAGAATTTTTTGCCAAAAAGTTTGCAAATTTATTTCAATTCCTTCTAAATCTTCTTAAACATTTTAAAATTTTAGCTCTCTAAATTCAGAGTCTAAAATTTGTTTTTTTTTTCATAAATAAAGCTGGAGAACTCTATCAGAATATTAATAAAAGAAATATTTTCCTTTTTCATAATTTTGTTAGGGTTAATCATATTTAAAGATTTATAAGATTTTTGTTCAAAATCAAAACGTTTCAATATTTGATTTGTAAGTTCTATATAAAAATTAATACAGTTATTAACAATTTTGTTAATTTTGCTTTTGTAAGTTTTGATTTTGATATTAACTCATTAGCCAATAAGCCCAAATACTAATCATAAAAGTTGAGAAAATTCTTTGTGTTCATAAATTCCTTCAAGTAGATTCCAATTCTTAACCGTTATTGTAAAATAAGTTAATACAGTTTAAAAAAGTCTTTCCATTTGGTTGTATAGGTTATGACAAGTGCTCCAAAGTTTCACGTTAAAAGCAAATTACACGTTAACAAGCAAGCAAAGTTACCGTGGTTTAATTGTTAACAAAAACGGCACTTTGTTATTTTTAAGGCAAAAAATCGGCAAATATGGCAGGCCTGTTTCCAGCAATTTTGGGTAGTTTTTGCAAATTTAGGGCTAATAAATCAGAGCAAGTTAAACTGTCTTCTTGGTTTAAAATGTGTTTAAGCCAACCAATCTATAAATCAGAAAACATATAAACCATCTATAACCGCATAAAATTGGGCGTTTAGACTACCAATACAAACCATATGATTTTGTCAACATTTATCGTAGTGCTGCCACATGTTACTTTTTAAACTACATATAATACATGGGATACTGATTTACAACTGTTGAGTTTAAGCTACATATAAATTTAAGTTTAGTTCAACTAAACCAGCGTTTAAACACTCACTGATTTATAAGCCACTAGCATTTAACCCGCTACTTCGTTAGCGCCCCTTTTTCTTATGTGGACATATTTTTACGCCAAAGTTTATGTTTCTAGGTTTAAACCCGCTACTTTGTAATGGGACGATTTGTACCTCTAAATGTTCGTATTTCGAAAATTTTTATTTGTATTTTTTAGATACGTTACGAATGTGATATTTTTTTATTTCAATCTTTATTGGTTTAATAGATAGATGTAGTGGCAAAAAAGTTTAAAGATACAGGTTTACTCCCCAAAAGGGTCTAATTTCAAAAAAGTACCAGACACCTAACCGCTTATTATTTTAATGAACACCAGGTTAGGGAATTTCCCGTTTTAACCTCTTTTACCCTCTAACCATAACAATTTCCAAAACTCCCATCATAGGTAATCGCTTTCGCGACAGGCCAACCACCCGGGCCAATTTCAGCATTTTAGTTCAGGCGTTTAGGTCGTGCAATGATGAATCATGCAGTAACATTACAATTTTATATTATATAGGTAGATGAAGAAAAATGTTTTGAAAAAAATAACACAATTAGGTACGATTTTCACCCCTTAAACGTTCGAATTTCGAAACGCATCAAATTTGTATTTTTAAGATAAGTTACGAATGTGATATATTTTTTATTTTAATGTTTATTGGTTTAAAATATAGATGGTATAGCAAAAAAGTTTTAAAATTCATGTTTTACCCGTTTACTCCTTATTTCAAAAAAGTGCTAAACACCTGTCCGCTTATTTTTAATGAACAATAATAGGTTTAAATTTTTTGGTATCCCTTTTAGTTTAGCAGATATGAGGTTAGCGAATTTCCGTTTTCACCGCCTTTTGTTTATTGAACCACAATAAGTATTAAATTTTTTTGTATCTCCTTTAGCTTAGCAGATATGAGGTCAGCGTGATCGATTTGGCGAGGCCTGCCTCAGGTCCAAATGTCAACTTTTTAGCCTCAGGCGTTTAGGCTGTGCAATGAAAATAAATAGATGAAGAAAAAATATCTTGGAAAAAGTAACAAAATTACGTACGATTTTTACCCCTTAAACGTTCGAATTCAGAAAAAGGACAACATTTTCACTTGGCATATTTTAGATAAGTTACGAATTTTATATAATGTTTATTTCTATGTGCATTGATTTAAACGGTAGATGGGGGACAAAACAGAACCAAAATTCAGGTTTTACACTTTTACTCCCTAAAAGAGCCGACTAACAATAAAAGCACAAAATAAAGTACAAAAAAGTACCAAAAATTGCCTCTTACAGATGCTCATTCCACGCTTTGCTTGTTTAATTTTATGTTTGTAGCTGCAATACTAACAAAGATTTAATAAGTACCTGTTGGCAAATAATACAGTACGAAAAAGTACCAAAAAACCACTCTTACAGATTCTCATTCACTTGGGAACTTGCATGTTTAATTTTATGTTTATAGGTCCAATTTTAACGGAAATTCAAAAAGTAACAGGTAAATAACAAAAAGTACCAAAACGCCCCTCTTACAGATTCTCATTCACTCAGGACATTGCATTTTTAATTTTATGTTTGTAGATCCAATATTAACGAAAATGAAAAAGGTACCAGTTAAAGAATGAAAAAGTACCAAAAAGATCCTTCTAACAAATTCTTATTCACTCAGGACTTTGCATGTTTAGTTTTATATTTCTAGGTCTAATACTAACGGAAATTAAAAAAGTACCAGTTAAAGATCAAAAAATACCAAAAAGTACCCTCAGAGGTTCTTATCCATTTAGGACAGTGCATGTTGAAGTTTATGTTCCTAGGTCCAATATTAACGATAATTAAAAAAATTGTCAGTTGTGGAACCAAAACCTAAAGTAAGAAATAAAATTTCCCGTATTTCCCCTTTTTGGTACTTTTTTCTCCCCATCGAAGCATAAAAAATTTCTATATTGTAGTAGGAGCCCATAATTTAATACGTATATGTCAATGAATAAAAAAAAATGTTTTGTAAAAAAGTACCAAAAATAGTAACGGTTTTTACCCCCTAAACGTCCGAATTTCGAAAAAGTACCAAATTTGTATTTGGATTTTTTAGATAAGTTTCAAAAGTAATAAGGGTTATATTTCTATGTTTATTAGTTTAAAAGATAGATGGGGTGACAAAAAAGTATTAAAATACAGATTTTACCCGTTTACTCCGTATATCCCCTTTTTGGTACTTTTTTTCTCCCCATTGAAGCATGAAAAATTTCAATATTGTAGTGGGAGCCCATAATTTAATACGTTTATGTCAATAAATAAAAAAAAAATGTTTTATAAAAAAAGTACCAAAAATAGTTACGCTTTTTACCCCTTAAACGTCTGAATTTCGAAAAAGTACAAAATTCGTATTTGGATTTTTTAGATAAGTTTCAAATGTGATATAACCCTTATTTCTATGTTTATGGGTTTAAAAGATAGATGGGGTGACAAAAAAGTACCAAAATACAGGTTTTACCCGTTTACTCCGTTAACGGGCTGAATTTCCAAAAAGTACCAGACACCTGTCTGCTTATTTTTCTAAAGAACAACGATAAGTATTACATTTTTTTTGTATCTCTTTTAGTTTTAGAGATATAAGGTTACCGAATTTACCCGTTTTTGCCCTTTTTTACCCCCTAAACATTCGAATTTCCAAAAATCCCGTCTTAGTGGATCGATTTGGGGTGAGACCAACCCCTGGTCCAAATTTCAAGTTTTTAGCTTCAGGCGTTTAGGCTGTGCGATGATGAATCAGTCAGTCAGTCAGTCAGTCAGTCAGTAACGTTACAATTTTATATATATAGATTAGAGAGTAATTTTCATTTTACTCTCATTTGTCCGAACTTACCCGAGATCTTGTGGAACACACCTATAAAATATAAATATTGTGTTCCCAATATTTCTCAAGGGAGAATGTCAAAATGCATATCTTTTTATTAAAAAGGTAAAACAAACAAATTAAGTTAACGATTTCGGGATTGACTTAATTCCGAAAATCATGGGATTAAAAAATTCAAATCCCGGGATTTTCGGGATCAGGATGGTGGGATTGGCATCCCTAGTATCGACTGGAAGATTTTTAAATAAAATTGCTTTCGAATCGAAAAAGTATTCGATCACCCCCCTGAGGTGATTTTATTTGATTCAACTTGGTCCAATTTATGACTTGATTTTGACTTAATTAAATTTCAAACAAACATATTTTGATTCAAACTGAACATAAAGCTAATCACTTCACACCTAAAGATATATAATTTTTGGAACTTTTAAACAAAATAATAATAATTCTTAAATGGAATTATTTTCAGAATGCATTTTGAAATTAAGAAAACCCATCAAAAACATTAACAAAACTAAAAGAAATTAAAACAAAATCATGTAAAACTCCATTTGGTATTAAACAAAGCGGTAAAAAAGCTTTTGATCTAAATATTTATTTCTGGAAGAAATCATGATTTTAATTTTTGGGCCATAACTGACGACTGTCTGACTGCAACACCACATCACACAACACAACAAAACACACATTTCATCAACATCACAATTTTAGTCGCTGTTTAAATGATGACGACAAAAAGGAAAACGAGTAAACAAAAAATAAAAATAAAAAGATTATAATTCCAGAAAAAATGTGGAGCACAGCGCATCATGTAGGAGGTGATATTGCACTTTAATTCATAACATGCGTTACAAAAAATCTGTTTTATGTTTATACATATTTTTAAAATTGCACTTTTATGAGGGCACAATAAATACCATGAAAACTGTAAAGTGCATTTGCGTTTGTGACTCTGTATGCCAGTTTTTTTTTTAATACTTTAAGAGGGCGTTTATGGTAGAATTTGTCGCTGGAGCATGTTGGAACATGTGCACGGGAAATTTAATTTTTTGGTGGAGTTTTTTTGTTATTTTGGCAGAAATAATCAACTAAATGGGGGAGAATTCTTTTTCGTTTTATTGCTGTTAAATATATTTTGGCTTATTTACATGATTAAAAATGTACCAGAAATTTTTGGTATTAAAACTTGAGAAAAAAATTTAAATAATATTTTAAAACTGGAATTTTGGATATTCTTATAATAAAGGGATAAAAAGAGCGATTCATTATATAAAGTCCGTATAGGTTTACCAGTCGGTCTTGCATTTTCTTGATTTACAAGAATATTCTTACAAGAATATCACGTCATTCTTTTTTAGATTTTTTTAATAGTTTTCCTTAAACAAAACTGTGTAACGCTCCATATCTTGTGGCGTTGTAAGTTTAAAAATGCAATATGAATTTCTGTAGAAAGCAACAACAAAATTAAAAAATATTTTTGAATTTATTTGTGCTTTCAATAGCGGAGTTCAGTGTTTGGTGCAAGTGGTCTTGCGAAAGAGCAAATGCAAACTTTTGTAGCTTTTTTTATGCAATTTAACGGAAACTCTGTGCATTTTGTGGTTGTAAAAAAGCTATGATATTTTGCATTTGCTCTTTCGCAAGACCATTTGCACTTAACACTGAGCCCCGCTAATGTAATGTTTGGCGTTGCGTTGCATTTTACACAATAAGGGCCTTAATTTTGTAAGTTCAATAACATAAAAAAATTAGGAAGTACCAATTGAAAAACAAAAAAGTACCAAAAAGTCACCTCTTATACATGGATTCTAAATCATTCTGCCGTCTGCGTGTTAAATTTTATGTTTCTAGGTTCAGTAGTAATACAAATTCAAAAAGAACCAAAAATTTAAGTTTCTATGTCCAACAATAACGAAAATAAAAAAAAGTACCAGTTACAGAACAAAACAGTTCCAAAAAGCTCCTCTTACAGATTCTTATTCACTCAGGACCATGCATGTTTAATTTTTTGTTTCTAGGTCCAATATTTATGAAAATTCAGAAAGTACCAGTTGATGAACACAAATTTACCAATATTTTTTATCTAATAGGTTCTCATTCACTCAGGACCCTACACCTATAATTTGATGTTTGTAATTTTATATCATAGAAAATTAAAAAAATTCCACATGCAGCACGGAGAAGCCAGAGACATAAATTTAATTTTCCGTATTTCCTTCCCTTCCTGTTGATTCTTTGTTTTATCCCCATTGAAGCTTTAAAATTTCAATATTGTATTAGAAGCACATAATTTAAAATATATATTATCTAATGAAGGGAGACAAATGTTTTGTAAAAAAAAGTACCAAAATAGGTAGTACTTTTACACCTAAGCGTTCGAATTTCGAAAAAGTACCAAACTTATATTTGTATTTTTAGGTAAGTTGCTAATTTGGTATAATCTTAATTTCTATGTTTATTGGCTTTAAAGATAGATGGGGTGACGATGTTCCAAAATACATGTTATTCCCGTTTACTTCTCAAAAGGGCCGAATTTCAAAAAAGTACCAGACACTTGTCCTCATTTTTTTTATGAGCAAAGAAAAGTAATTTTTTTTTAATTTTGGAGATATGAGGTTACCGAATTTACCCTTTTTATTCCCTCATATTTTAATAAAATATATGTAGCATATTATGCACTTCTGTAAGTTAATACCTCTCAAATAATGTATTTTTGTTCAAATAGGTTGACAAACAGAGGAGGAAAGTGTTCTTAACTGTTTTGCCTTTGCCGATTTATATGTAAAGGTACGTTCACACTGATGAAATATTTGGTAGCAAACATCAAATATTTTATTGACGTAGTCTGAACACAAAATATTTTTGAGTGTAAAATAAAATAACAGCTGATTTTAAACCAATAAAAGTATTTGCCGGCAAACAAATATTTGTCCAATGTGAACACAAAAAATCAAATATTTTAGTAATTTTTGAGCAAACATTTATTTGATATTACAAAAAAATTGTAAGAGCAAACAACGACAAATAATTTTAGCCATGTTCCCGATAGAAGCAATTTTTCCTGTAAGTTTTCGAATTTTTTACAATTTTAAAGATTTTTTTATACTTATTAGACTTTGCTATCATGCCGCTTTTAGCAAATTTTTGCGAATTTCCGCTAATTTAGCAGTTTTTACCGAATTTTTGCCATTCCTTATACCATTAGGGACTTTTAATCAATTTTATGGCTTGTTTAAAATATTGATAATTTCGAGAATTTTCGCAATTTTTGGAAAAAAAATTTTTTATTTTTATTTTCAGACAATTCGTTTTTTAACCGATTTTTTATAAATTTTAGGGTTTGTTTCCAAGTTTACAATTTTTCGCGAATTTTAGCCATGCTCGCGAAGAAGCGATTTTTCACTGTGAATCTTACAGCTTTAACGATTTTTAATAATTACACTATGCTAGTTGAAAAAACAGACAAGCCGGGCACATAGCGTTTTAACATAATTCGGGTACACTGAATCCAGTGGTGCCCGCGGTTTTTTAAGATTGGCTCTTGTTTTCGAGATATACCGTTATTTCGAAAATGGAGGAGGTTGCACAACATATGTTCGCATAACTCAAAAACGCTTTAGCTTATTGAAAAAACTTAAAAAACCGAAATTCCGCAATTAAATTTCCTTTAAGAAAAATAAAACTTCTTTCTAATATCCGCGGTCGTTTTAGAAACATAATTTTTTTTTTGGAAAAATATATGATTTTTTTAACAAAATTTCGAAATTTTTTGTTTTTTAAAAATTCATAAAAAATTGGAAAATGCAGCTATGCTTCTAACGAAATTCAAAACAAAACAAGCCATAAATGATTAAAATCTGTTTGCAACTTTTGATTTTATTCACAAAAGTCGACAAATTTTAATTAATTTAAGATTTTCATAAAACGCAATATTTGTATGGGAGCCCCCCTAAGAAGTGAAGATAAGGGGCAAGTATGTCTCGAGAAAATGTTAAGGACAAAAAATTAATTGAGGTCGGTCATACATTATATACCACTAGGGGCGACTTCTGGCAATTTATTGGACTTTTTCTTCCTAAAGCGACTGCGGATATTTGAAAGGGGTTTTACTTTTCTTTAAGAAAATTTGATTGCGGAATTTCGGTTTTTTAAGTTTTTTCAATAAGCTAAAGCGTTTTTGAGTTATGCGAACATATGTTGTGCAACCTCCTCCATTTTCGAAATAACGGTATATCTCGAAAACCAGAGCCAATCTTAAGAAACCGCGGGCACCATTGGATTCAGCGTACCCGAATTATGTTAAAACACTAGGTGCCCAGCTTGTCACGAAAAAAAGTGTCAATTTCTTGCACAGTGTTATTAGGCTTTGATATCATACCGCTATTTGCAAATTTTTGTGAATTTCCGCTAATTTAGCAAATTTTTATCGAATTTTTGTCATTCCTTGAAATATCTAAATTTTTCGCAAGTTTTAGCTATTTATGCAAAATTTTTTTCTGTTTTTTCCCATTATTTTGTTTTTTAACCGATTTAGCGACTTCAAATATTCGCAAATTTTAGCCATGTTCCCGTTACCTATTGTCTTCCAGTTTTCTTTTTTTCTTTTAACTTCTCCTGTTCTAACACTACAAAAGATGCTGCTCCACAGAATAAAACAAATAAATTAGCTTTTGCGATCATTTTTACTATTTGTGAAATATATTTTTATTTTTGAACACTTTAATTAAATAGTTATTTGATGCAAATATTTGTTTTAGTCTGAACGAATGGCAAACATAATTTAATTTCTTTTATTTGAAACTATTTGCCAACTGTTTAAACAAACAAAAATTGTCAAATATTTGAGCTTAGTTTGAACATTACAAAAAAAATATTTTTTGGTTTCACACAGTTTGAAGCAAATATCAGAACAAATATTTCATTAGTCTGAACGTACCTTAAGATATCCGACGAAAGCGTACACAGAAAAATAAAAATTTATATTAATTAAAAAATTTGTAATATAAATTGAAAAATTAATTAAATTTTCATCAGTAAACAATTAAATATTTTTTGTTATTAACAACATTTACTGCAGTTATGTTGTTTATATAAGTAAAATTTAATTTCACTTTATTAAATTTTTTATTAAAACTTATTTTATTTTGGGCATTTTACATTTTGGTTTAATTGGAAAAAAAATGGCGAGAATTTTTTCTGGGTATTATCAAACGAATTAGAGATTAAAGCCGTGGTGTCAATTATGATTGTGTTGGTGCGAATACTCTTGTCTCTTACATTCCCAGCGGGAGGAATCTGCGGTTGCGAGGCCTATTACGAGGCCTAATTAACATACATATTTTGCTATGAAGACTTTAGAGCAATTAATAATAATACAATTATCGAAAAATGTTGAGTTATGGACAGACACAATCAGTTATTATTTAAATAAATTTAATTTGGAACCTGCATTTCGCAGAAACTTTTCTTATTTTTTGGAAAAATTGAGCATTTGACAATATTTGAAGTCTTTTTACAACCTTATACAATTCTTTCCAAAATTTTTAATTTGGTGCTCAACATATCTTTGCGAATGCCAACAATGAAAATTCATTTGCACATACTAATGCAAATAATAACCCCAATCAGTTTAAAAATATTCTATAATTATTAACCACCATTATAAAAAGAGAATATTTTACTAGCCTATAAAAATATACTTTTATTTACCAATAATATCTTCTAAATTTAAATTGCAGTTTCGAAACAACAAAACATTTTTTAGGTTTGCGGACGTTAATTTATTGCGTTGTTTTGAGCAAATCTATTTCAAATCGGAAAATATTTGTTCGCAAAGATATATTGAGGAAAAAAAGCGACAAACATTTGAAGGAATTTTTTTTTAATACAGGATATAGTGCACCGTCTAAATTTTTCCAGAACTCAATAATATTTTCCCTATCTGGATGATTAAATTTTTAATAAACTCATCCGCTTGTATGCTCGTTATCGCTGTCTACAAGACTAATTAATAAAATTCAAATTTGAAGTTTAGAGAAGCTCAATAAACACAACATCAAGGCGAATTCATCACAGTTATTATTGATAATACAACAAGTATACTACACCTCGTACAAAAACCACAAGCAATTTGTTTTCTTAAAATCATTGTACAATGTTAAAAACAGAAATAAAACAAAACAGAAACAGAGATAATAAATAATAAATATATTATTTCTGTTTAGAGGCCTCAAAACAGGCCGTGCGATCGTGCGATATTTCCCGCTGAATGAGAGTGTTTTGCAGTAAAAAATTATATTTTACACTCGCAAAATAAAAGAGCGTAAGCGTACATGTGAGTTTTGCTGACACAATTGTGTATGACGCTGACATCCCTGGATTAAAGTTAAATTGTTGTTAAAATTTGCAAAAATGTTGGTAATATCCTGAGGATTTTCCGATATATTATTTTAATATATGATTACCTACGATATATCTGAAGTTTGCATGTTGGACTTGATAAATTTAAAAAAAAAGATGTATTCGATTTTATTTTATCCTAATAATAATATAAATGTGAAAGTTTGTATGTTGGGATATTTGGATGTTTAACCCTGAAAGGTAACTCTTCATTTTAGTACAATAAAGTTACTCTTCTTCGAATCGCCGAACTTAAAAAAATTCTAGCGGAACGATTTTTAAAGTAAAAAAATCAACAAAAAATTTTTTAGTGAAGCATTTTATTAAAAAATAAAATTAAATAAAGCATAAAGTATAAAAGTTTTTTCTCTCTTTCAAAATTTAATACGAATTTTTAATCATTTGTGTGTTTTAAAAAATGAGCGTTATTTTAATACACACAAAAAAAGTTATATAATAAAGTGTCAATGAGCTTCGTCGATTCGACTAACAGTAACCATCTAGGGTTAAATTTTTGCTAGTTTGTGGCTCAATCACGCGAAACCCGCTTAATGGATTTGGATGAAATCAGCGATTAGCGTGATGAATAAAAACCAGTTACTGACGCGTTACGTTAACAGACGAGAAACGAATGTGCCAGAGTACTTAGAAGTGAAAAGCTTCTTTACGAATAGCGTCTGCGGGCTAAAGTCCTTGCTGCTCCGCGGGGTAGTAAGACCTTTTGGTCATTTGTTAAAAGGGTAAATAATAATACTAGTTCATCCATCCCAACCCTTATAATGAATGACCAAATATGCAGAGACCCGGTTGATAAAGGCAACCTTTTTGCTGACATGCTTGCAAAGAATGCATACTTACCGAAAGGAACCAACCACCGTCCGAACTCGAAAGGGTATCCGTTACTATTTCCAAGATATTTTTTCGAGCGCATGTAGTTAAAAGTGTCCTTGAAGATCTCAGCATAAACAAGTCCCCGGAGCCGGATGCTTTTACGGCTGTAGTCTTGGAATAGTGTACATTGTCGTTGTCTCGTCCTTTGGCAACATTATTTAGCTACTCTTAATGGTTAGTAGTAGTGGAAGGTGGCCATCGTCAAGCCAATTAAAAAAAAGGGGAAGTTTGCAAACCCTGAAAACTAACGACTAATAGCAATTTGCCCTAGGCTCTCGAAGGTCATGGAGGGAATGATCAATCACCACTTGGTAAATTATCTGGAGCCTAATTCACTTTTGTATGATATACAGTATGGCTTTCGTGGAATTCGTTCTACGGGAGACCTGTTAGCGTTTCTATCGAAACGTTGGAGTCGTTCTATTCACAGAAGGCAAAGTGGTTGCTTTAAATATTTCCAAAGCGTTTGATCGTGTGTGGCATGGTGCACTCGCTTCAAAGCTGATTGCGTTTGGTGTCGGTAGTGATTCTTTCGATCAAGCTTTCTCAAGTGCCGCTCCATACGTGTTGTTATAGATGGGTTTTCATCGGAGGAGTTTCATTTTTCTTCAGGGGTACCTCAATGGTCTGTTTTTTCTCCTACACTTTTTCTTTTTTGTACATAAAATTAAAAATACAAACATTACATAAAGGCCGGGTTTTTGAGATGTGGATTAAGTTTAAACTAAGTTTAACCTAGTTTCAAACTCGGATTTTTTTTTTATTTCAATAAAGGCCAAAATTTTAGGCAAAACTAAGCTGTTCCTTAAAAATGTTGTACACAAACTTGGTAATGGCGGCACAAATATGTTACAGATTAACTAAACCCAGCCAAAGAGATCATAGTAAAATTTAATTACACATCCATACATATATATATAAGCTGTACATATTATTATTAAATTTGATTTCCATATCTTTTATTTGCACGAAAATTTGTGCTATTAAAATTATTTTTACTTAGAAGGACTTTGGTCCGAAAAATTCCACATCACATGTACGAATTTCTAAATTATTTGTTGTTTTGGTTTTGTTTTTATAAATTCGAGAAAATATCCTCTCAACTTTGGCTGTTGACACTAGGAATGTAGGAATGTAACGAATACCGATACTGATATATCGGCGATACTTCACGTTTGCCGATATATCGGTATCGGCGATATTTTACTGTCGATACGCCAATACTATTTTTATATATATTTAATTTTCAATGCTTATTTTTTGCATAGCAAAGATTAGCAAAAAATCAAACTGAATAATAAATTTTTTCTTTTAATTCTTAAGTTGGATGTCGGTCCGCACCAGTCGTTTTATGTGTATCTTTCTTTTTTCGAGACGCATGCTAAAGTAGAAAGTTATCCTTAATGCTTTAGATGCATTAAACGCGTTTGGTGTGTAACTTGTCAATACAATTTTACACTACGACTTTTGGGCCTGATGCATGAACGCATCGAACGCTTGGTTTGAACCTGCTGCAAAATTTTCTGCAAATTTATAATGATTTTTGTGACAATAAATATCACTTCGCTACAAATTTTGGGCTACTTCGAAGAGACCACAAAATCCATAAGCAAAGTTACTACTATATTTTTTGACGCTATTTCGCTAGTTAACAGTCTTCGAACATTATTAGAAAAACGATGAATGAATAAACTGAGATGCAGAATAGTACAGAGTCCCTAAAATTGGCGGCGTACTTAGCATTTGCTCTGAATAAAAGATTTGTGTGTTTAGAGAATAATGAAATCTATTGTTTTTCTAAAATTCTCTACCTTCGATACAAAACTAGAATATTGAAAAGACAAAAGAATGAAAAACGTCTTATTGATCTACTCAACATGACTCTACATTCCGAAAGTGTTGAAGACACGGTCACCCCTACACCTAGTAAAAGTTCTGATAAGTCTACAACAACTGAACTTTGTGCAAATCTTAAAATAAAATTTGGAGAAGGATGAACCTCGGTCAATCCTTCGCTGTGGCTCAGCTAAAGAAAAAGGTTAGATACACCGTAGATTTTTAAATTTTTCTAGAGACGCAGATCCGCTTGTTTAATGGCGCAATTAAATGTTATATTCAAAATTTAAGACCATGGCGCGGAAATACTTAAGTTGTCAAATGAGTTAGTTCAGTCACATCTGAGAGACGATTTTTTACTGCAGGTCTGCTTTAAACAGAGTTGCGAAATTATCTTCGCAATAGTTGAGAATACTTTTTTTTAAACAAAAATCTTATTACTATTAATTTTGAATACATCGAATCTCTTACACTTTTTTTTTTTTTTTTTAAATTAATTAATTTTACCATGAATTTAAATTCATTTCGTTGTTTTTTAAATCTTATACACAGAAAAAAGTGTTTTATCAATTAAAAAAATGGTTTAAAAAGTTTTTAAATTTAATTAATGTGATAATTGAATCAATTATTTTTTTTTAGTTGAATGAAAATTAAAAATTTTATTTCGATTTAATTAACATTTTAGTTGTTTTGAAATAAATTTTCAATTAAAATTTTAATTAAATAACAAAACATCTTAATTGACTTTTTTCGTTTAAAATAAAACAATTTAAACATGTAGAATTGTTGTTGGGAATTGTCAATATTTATTTATATAAATTAACACATTGTTTGAAATGGCAAAGTTTTTTGATCGCTTTTTTAATTAAAATTAAAAATATCATTTATTGAAAATATTTTTTCAAAATTTTAAAATTTTTAGTAATCAATATAATCATTTTGGTAATAGGTGCAAAATTAACAACTTGTTTGCTTGATATTATGAATTTGGAATAAATTTGGTGATTGGAGAAATTGAATAATTTTTTCTGTGTTGAAATCATTTTAAATATTAATAATCTCTAAAACTGTAATTTTGTATCGTACAGAAATTACTCTTCTTGAGTTTTGTTAATTTTACCTTAAATTTAAATTTTATATTCGTATCGGTATCGGCGATATTTCTTCTTGAGTATCGGTATCGTATCGGCAAAAAGACGTTTCGTTGACACTTGTTGTATTAAATTATTTTGTTTTTATTTATTCGAAAATGTTTTTGAACCATCGTAACATTTTGAACTAAATATGATTAAAAAATTTTCTTTCAAAAGATAGTAAAAGTTGTAGCATTGTTGCTTTAAAATAAATGTTTGTTAATCATAATAATAACTAAATACTTCTTTGTATATTCCGAATAACATTGAAAAAAAAAACTGCGGTCATGTACAAAATAAAATGTAATTTTAAGTAAAAATCTGCCAGACTCTTTTACACTTAAAAATCTGCATTCAACCAAATTTGAAAGTGTATTGGAAACATGCAAAAAATATGTTGATTACGATTTATTTTTTTATAATTGTATTGAAAGAAATAGAATGTAATTCAAATATTTACAAATCGTTTCATATGAAACTTTAATATAGAATTACATACTTGATACTCACTCTGTATTTAAATAGCACTTTTGATTCTTTTTTTATTGATAAATTTCACTTGTAAATGAATTTCTATGCAATTGTGTGTAAGTGCGATTGTATAAGTTTGAATGAATGAGTTCTTTAAATAATTTACATTTTTATCAATTTAGCATAACAATTGAGTCGACACAGTCATTCCAGACATTCAAAACATTAAAAAAAGATTGTTTATAAATTATTTATTTATCAGTTGATGTATGGATGTAAAAAAAAAATACAAGAACAAAATACTTCTCTTTTCTTCTTTTCTTGTGTAAAATTACATTTGATAAATGCCAACGATCGAACCAACGAACGAATGAATGTACGTAAGACACCCACATACAGTAGCAATACGTTCCATGGTATTTTGTCTACAGCTATTAAAAGTGGCTGGGTGCATCTTTGAAAGAAATATAACATTGTTTATTATACTTATGAATATGTACATTCATTCGTATTGAGTCTAGTAAAAAAATTCCAAAAGAAAATTCAAAAAAGAGAGTTTAATTTCGTTTAAGACAACATAAACAATGAACGTTGAAATAAACGAATTGTATATATAATTTTTGCTGATAAAATCATTGTAAAATTCTTGGAATTTTTCTATTATTTGGCACAATATTTATAAATGCACTCAACAGTTCTGTTAGCAATTCCCTGACCTATAACATTAATGTAAGTAATTTTTTCATACATATTACAAAATGATAGCAATCAAATTTATTTTTTAGTAAAAATGAACTTATTTTTTAGTAGTATATAGTAGAGTATCCACTCAATTAATCGTTGATCAATTAATCGAAGAAAGTTTTCGCCATTATTTGATCGAATAATTAAAATAGCCAATTTCAAATAACGAATAACTCGAAGAATTTATGTTAATTAAACGATTAAAATTAATTTCTTAAGAAATTCTACTTTTTTTATATTAAGATATTTTTAGAGATTTCTAACTAATAAAATACCTAACAACTAAGTAACATGTTGCTGAATTCTGTATCTATTGTGTTACACGCACTTCTGAACATATTTTAGTCCCTTTTTAGATGTGGGTGTGCGTGAGAGAAATTATGTAATTAACGATTAACTACTAATTGCATATGTAAGAATTTTCATACTAAAATAGCGCTTTTTCATATTGACGTTCATTTTAAGAAAATTCAACAGCCTTTAAAATTATGGTTTACCAGTTTTTACCCGACTTTCTATTTCTTTATTACCTTGTAGTAGTGATGCCAATCGGGACTGATTTTTGAGAATCCCGGGATTTTTTGGGATCAATGTGTTTCTTTAAGATGCTACTTTTTTTAAATAAACAAACAACACTTTTTGAATATTCAAAAGGTTTTATATACGTAACATAAATTTTTAAAAATGAAAACAACAAAACAATTTATTTTATACATATGTTTATAACACTGGCCTCACCCATGATCAGATTCTGAAAAAAGCTTAAAAAAATATACGTATCTCTTAGTTTTTCTAGATCAATTCATTTCGGTTTTTTGACAGCAATTAAATTTTTAATGTGAATTAAGTTGTGACGACATTAATACACTGCAAAGTGTTGTCCCTCATCGATCTCGATAGCTGAGTTAAAAACTGTAAAACTATGTCGACTGCAGTGCAGTACACCTCCAGAGTGAGGGCGAGATTCATAATCAATAATTTAAGTACGTTTGAAATTTATTTTAAAACAAAATGTTTATACAAATGTTTCTTAACCCTTTCAGGGTCAAAAATAATTTTTGGTGAGATAAAAATCTGAAAATTTGTATATATAAGGTAATGTGATGGCGCTGAAGTCGGGAAAAAGAATAGTTTTTGCCTCATGCAGCTCCCCTGGTTTTTATTTTTGCATTCCTTTTTTTCAAGAAAATACTTATTTACGCATGTATCAATACTTAAAAAATTTTTTAATATCGCCTGATCCCCGAAATTATTATTTTTTTCTTTCTTCCTAAATCTAAACTTTTTACAAATTTCCTCACTGGGGTACGACAATGCACTCAATAATAAGAAAAGAAATTCAATGTCTTCTATAACAACAATTTAAAATATCAAAAATATAATTAAAATTACAGTAAAAGTGCGTAGAAAGAGAGTACAATGCAATGTCGAATATATTCGACAAAAACGCTGAAAGGGTTAGAACACATTTCAAGTTTAAATAACTTATTTATGAATGCGTACGAAGACTAATTTCTGGTAGTATTACAAAAAATAAATTAGAATAAATTTCAATAGAGCCGTGTAATTAGTTTTAGCGTTAACAGTAAATTTCACAAAATTGCATGATATTTCTTCTGGCCATATGAATTTAAGTAAGAAATTTTACCGCAATATCTATATCTGTGATGGTTTAAGGCGAATTAAATTTTTTTCCCAAAGTGGGCTTTATTTGGTTTTAGGCGCAATAAACTGTTTTCCGAGAGAGATTAAAATTAATATTTTTATTTAAAAAACAAGGTATTCTCAACTTTTGCGGAGATATTTTCGCAACTCCGTTTGAAGCAGACCTGCAGTAAAAAATCGTCTCTCAGATGTGACTGAACTCATTTGACAACTTAAGTATTTCTGCGCCATGGTCTTAAATTTTGAGTTTAATATTTAATAGAAACAAACAAATATGCGTCTCTAGAAAAATTAGAAGATCTAAAGTATATCTAGACATCTTAATTAGTTGAACCATAGTGCTGGATGGTCAGAGGATTATTCCTCTCCAAATTTTCTTTTAAGATTTTTACAAACCCTCCAAAGGTCAGTTCTTGCAGACTTATTAGAACTTTTACTACTGTTCACTACTAAAAATGGCTACATTTTTATTAAACGATGGCTAAATAGTGGCTAAATCGAATCGACGAACTTTTTAAAAAATTCTAGCGGAACGATTTTTAGAGTAAAAAATCAACAGAAAATTTTTTAGTTAAGCATTTTATTAAAAAATAAAATAAAGCATAAGAAATAAAAGTTTTTCTTCACACAAAATTTTATGAGAATTTCAACTAATTTTTGTGTTTTAAAATTTATTATTTTTCAAAGCTTTCGTCATCAGTTACGCTGCATTAACACATGAAAGTACTTTCATGAAAATTCTGTATACGTGTTATCACCACAAATTTCACAAAAAAAAAAATAATAAAATTTCATGAAAATTTACATGAAAGTGAAATTTCATTTTCAAAATGTGGTCAAAGGGTAAACTTCTATCAACAATTTATCTTCTTCTTCTTTTATTGTTTTGCTTATTTCAAGTTTCAGAGTTACCGAGTCAATTATTCACGCCGAACTTCAGGCATTCGTTTTAAATAATATTTATTTTTATTAGTTTTCATGATATTTATAAATTTTAATTAGAATCATTGTGTTCTTAATATGTATTTAGTTAAAAAAATATATTAAAATTTTTTATATATACGAAAAAAAAAAAACAATTTCAATTGGTAACACTGCTTAGTTATTGTCATTTACTTTCATGAAATCGCTTTCTTGAAATTTTCGTTGAAAGCTAGCTGAAAGTTGGACTGAAAGTAGAAAGATGTAAATGTGTTAGTGAAAAAGTGTGAGTGTATTGCGACTATCAAGAAACTACTTTCATGTGTTCATGTGTAACGTTGTTGAAAATAAATGTTGAATATAAAAAAAGAAGTTATATGATAAAGTGTAAATGTGCTTCGTCGATTCGACGAACTGTTACCATCCAGGGTTAAAATACTTACAAAATTTATTTATTTTATTTTGTTTGTATTAATGCATTTTAAGTAACAATAAACTAAACATAAGAAAAATCTTTGAAAAGCGAGAATCTCAAATTATCTATAAAATAGTTTTTTTTTATTGTAAAATTAATTTTCATTTGGGGGATTCACAAGGTGTCATAAAGTCATATGTCTTAAAATAATAACATGAAAAAATACGACTATTGTGAGCAACCCCTCATAATTTAATGTGCTATTAATTACGACAGCACAATAAACATAGCAAGCAACGTTCTATTTATTTAAGACATTTTTTGTTTACAAACCAACAACAATATTTTTAAACCATTGTAAAATGTTAGAACATTATGACAATAAACCATGATAGCACACCTTGTGAATACCCCAATTAACTAATTAAGAAAATTTCAACGGAACAACACAACTTAAGCTCTGTTCACATTATTGGGTGATTCACAAGGTAGAAATAAAGTTGTAAAGTCATATGTCTTACAATAATTACAAGAAATATATATGACTTCTGTGGGCAACCGCTTATAATTTAGATTTATACTGTACAGTTATGACGAATCAATGAACACAGCATTAAAATTTTAATATTGTTTGAAAATAAATATATTTTTTTTTGTATAATTGTAAAATATTATTTAGGACATTATGACGATATGACTTGATAGTACACCTTGTGAATCACCCATATGTGTATTTGTCATGTGGATTGGCACTTTTTACATGTTAAGTTTTTACATATCGTCTGAACACCTCCAAACAATATCATGTGTTGTTTCTCTGTGTACAGTACATATGACATTTTTGATTTAGAAGTAGCTCTATTTTCAAGTGACAAAGCATCTGACATCAGCTGGTTCGTATTAACAAAATTGTTTGTGGCGGCAAAAATTAATTGAAATTTTATCAAATATAAATAATAATAGTAAATAAATAATAAAAAAATAAAAAATACACAAATAATTATTAATTTTTGTTCATATAACCACTCAGCTGTTTAAAGATTGTTTTTCTTGATAGGTTATGTCAAATGTACTTTACATAACAACATTTGAACATGAAAATTATAAACCTTATGTCCCTGCAGATAACATTGGACTACGTGGGCCATTGTGGCTTAAATGGACTACTTACAACCAGGGCTGTGGAGTCGGAGTCGGAGTCGGAGTTGAAGAGTCGGAGTTAAGGTATTTGTACCGGAGTCGGAGTCGGAGTCGCAGTACCCAAAAAAACGCGCGACTCCGACTCCAAAATTTGTCGGCTTAAAAAATTAAAAAAAAAATTCTAATATTTTCCAATATAAAAATTCTTCGAAATTGGCGATGCAATATTTTGCAGATCAATATGAATAAGTAGATTTTAATTTATTTTATGAGAAATAGTTGATTCAAGTACTTTACTATTTACGTATATTTAGGTATATTTTTTATTCGTTCGAGAAAAAGTCTAAATTAAATTAGCAAAACTTATACTCAGCTATTGATCTAGTTGAAAAAGATGTGTGATTTTTTAAATAATTTACTCATGCTAAAAAATGTTAATGACAGGAATTGCCAATAATTTTAATATCAGAATTTTTTAACTATCAACGCTGAAATATTTTCAACATTGTACAGAATAAGTGTTGCTATAGCGCATAAATACTAGTATGTATTAGAAAAATTGTGACGTAAAATTGTTTCTCTTTTGTGTAGAAACATCTTTGTCGGCCTGCCTTTAATTCCTACCATAACACTCATGTTTTTCTTATGCACATTACGCGGGGATTCCCATAATTCGTTTAATAAAGATGTTTCTACACAAAAGAGAAATAATTTTACGTCTCATTCATTTCGCATCACGGTTAGAGTAGGAGTCGGAGTCGTGAGTCGGAGTCGTGAGTCGGAGTCGGAGTCGGAGTCGCACTTAAAAAATTTCAGCGTTTGGAGTCGGATTCGGAGTTAGTACTTTTTTCGGACGACTCCACAGCCCTGCTTACAACATGGTCAAATGTACTGTAGTATGGACCATATTAGACAAATTAACATGCAGTGCTGCCAACAACTGCATGATGTATAGGTATACTATACTATAGTTTACAGTATTACACATTGGTAGCCCTGATGTTGTCCATTATTAATTGTTTATTTAAAAGTGAAACAGGAAAGTTTTTAAGATTTGTGAAAAAAATAAAAAAAATAAAAAATACCAAGTAAATATATGTATATAATAATAGCAATAATGGATTACAGTGCACGCCATAAAAGGCGATTAGTGAAAAAGTAGTAACATGGAGCACTTTTGAAACTAACCCACTTGAGTACTCCATGGAGTAGTTTAGGGACTACTTCGGTGGGTTATATGGTCCACTCCTAGGACATCGTAATGTTAAATAGACCACCTTTTAACCATATAATTGGACTAGTTTTAGAGTACTCCTACTCCTATATGGACTACTCTTTACACGCATGTATGGACTAGTCTCGTTATCTGCAGGGGTATTACTCAAATTTTGGCATACACATGAAATTACATATGTGTAGAAAAGTGACATTCCACATGACAAATACACATAATATGAACATAGCTTTATACTGCATTTATAACATTTTTGATCCAAAAATTTTAAAAACTTGGGAAAAACTTTGGCTAAATAAAAACCGCAAAAAAATGGCTAATGGCTAAATTGATTTTTTCATGGCTAAACGAGATAAAAAATGGGTAAATTTTGCCACTAAATGGCTGAACTGGCAATACTGTGTAGGGGTGACCGTGTCTTCAACACTTTCGGAATGTAGAGTCATGTTGAGTAGATCAATAATACGTTTTTCGTTCTATTGTCTTTGAAATTTTTTAGTTTTGTATCGAAGGTAGAGAATTGTAGATACACAATAAATTTCATTATTCTCTAAACACTTAAGTTTTTCATTCAGAGCTAATGTTAATGCTATTCTGCATCTCAGTTTATTTATATATTGTATTTGCTACAAATGTTGAAATACTGTTAACTAGCAAAATTGCGGATGGATTTTGTGGTCTCTTTGAAGTTACCCAAAATTTGTAGCGAAATGATTTTTATATTCACAAAAATATTTAAAAATCAGCAAAAAATTCTTAAAACGTACAATTACATATAAGATTTATCAATAAGAGAACGTTTTACCATTATGGTAAACAAAAAAACTAGAAAAAAGTATCGACGTATCGACAGTAAAATATTGCCGATGCTGATATATCGGCCAACGTGAAGTATCGATATCGGTATTCGTTATTCCCTAATAATAACGATATAATATAATGATATACTTAATTTTGAAACAGTAAATGCCATAAATTGCCCTTTTAACCAATAGTAAAAACTTTAGGCTTGGTTAGGTTAGGTTAGGTAGAAAGGCTGATGCTAAGGAAACTTCACACCCTCACCCAGAGGCCAATATGGTCCATTGTGAAGCCTTATTTAGTTACAGCATTCTAGTAAGAGAAGAAAAGGGAAAATAAAGAAAAAAAAAGCACAATTATAGAGAAAGAAGTGGAAGACAAAAATCGGGCAACACAGGCAAACAACCTTACTAAACAGAAAACTGACCTAAATATACCCAGTTCCCAGTCTCCTGCTGCGCAGCCAGGTCATTTCCATTACGAATCCCGTCATATTCTGGAGCCCGCAGCCCGGGCATCCTCCAATTCGCGCAGAAATCTATTACCTAGCCATCTCAGTCTGCTGTTCTGCAGCGTTGGACAGTGGCACAGAAGGCCAATTGGAGGCCTGACCGCCTCCAGACAGTCAGGATCCTTCATTTCCTAGCCCAGTCTTGCCAATTCATCAGCCGTTTCATTACCGGTGATGTTGCAGTGACCCGGTACCCAGCACAGCCTCACCACATAATCCCCTAAGATTTCCCCTAGAGCCCGCCTGCAATCATCCACTAGCCTGGAGTTCACAACAGCCCATTAAGGCCGTAAGAGCCGCCTGGCTGTCTACATATATAGTGAACTCTGAGCACCTGGTAATCTTGCTCCTTACCAATTCTACGGCCCTAAAAATCCCCAGAACCTCCGCCTGAAATACACTGAAGGTATCAGGAAGTCTATATGACCTTCTGGTATCCAGATTCTCAATGTAGACCCAGGCACCCGTGCCTTTCATCTTCAAGACATCAGTGAAAAAAGCAAATCCCCTACACAATCTGTCTTGATCTGACCTTTAAGTTCACTTTAAAATTTATGTGTTTTAATTCACATTATAAATCAAACCTCACGATTAATCACCCGATATAAACAAAAATTTTAATATACAAAAATTAAACGTAGTGATGCAAAAACCCAAAAGAAATAAATAAAAATAAATGCGATTAATTCAAATAGCATTCTTTTCTGATCCAAACGTGTTGGAATTTCAAATATTTCATTGATTATGCGTAAAAATAACAAACATTTTATAAACTTTGAGAGCTGAACAATGAAAAAACGTTGGGAGAGAAAATACAAAAGGGAGATTTTGTAACAAAATAAAAATATTTTTAAATGCTTTAATTTGTTTATATTATAGAACTTTTACACTATACATCAACCAAATTACTTAACAGTATAATTACTAAAATTAACATTTTAATTGTATAAACAATTGCAAAATTGATTTTTATACACTGTTTACAAGTGTAATTTATTGGAAATTTGTTTAAAATTTTTAATCGTTGAAAGCTTTATTCATATTGTTCAAGTGAGAGAAAATATGTATGTGGTGATTAAACTATTAAAATCTGATAAGATTAATAAAGTACTTATTAACACTGTTGTACCCAAAAAACATTTAAAAGGCTTGTTATAAAATATATTTGCCAACGTATTAAGTGTGTTCATTTAATTTACAAGCAGAAACTTGCAACGAGAGTAAATTTAAAATTTACAAAATTTCTCCCCCAATTTCCCAAAAAAAATAAAAAAAGAAATAAACACTTAACCAGCAAAAACTAGCAAGTGATGCATATCGACACTATTCATCTGTAAGATACGAGATGATTTCGTAATAAATTCACTTATTTTGAACTATTTGCGCAAGGATATTGTTCTTAAATTTTGGAAAATGAAATATTTTAAGTTATTGAAAAACTTTTAATTTAAAAATAATGAAAATATTTTTTGTTTTGTAAACAAAATCATGAAACAGCTGGTTGAATAATTCTTGCTAGTAAAAATTTCACTATCAGGGCCAAGGCGAATTCATAAAGGTGACATTTTTCAGCCATTTGTTTATTGTTTATTTGTTTGTGAGTATACTGAATGTCAAGCTTTGTTTACATTTTATGAACAAATTAGTTAAAATTAAAAATTCAATAAAAATCTAAATACTTGAAAAAAAAATTATTTAAATTTTATAAAACAAAAAAAGTGAATATAAAATATAAAATCAAGAAATAAAAAGTGCGTAAGGAATAAGTGGGCCACAATAAATTTGCAATACCTTCTAAAGCAATTGTGTATATTTTATAAACAAAAAAAAAATCCCTTGTTTATGTTTTCAACAAATAATTTTGACATTCACTCTAACTTTTTACAAAAACAAAATACAAACTATTTTTTTAAAAAAAGGGATGGCTTGCATAACTCTATCTTATGATGCGGTCACCTGTATGAATTCGCATTGATCAGGGTCCTGTTTCTCAAAACTACAAGTTACAATTCTACAAGTAAAATACGTTAAAAAAGAAACAATTTTACAATTTTTGTTATTGTTTCCAATGTATTTTACTTGTAGATTTGTAATTTGTAGTTTTAAGAAACAGGGCCCAGAAATTTTAAAAAAAATTTTGTCTCAAATTTTTATGATCTTTTTTCACTCTCTCGTTGCAAGTTTTTCGAGTACGTGAACACTTGCTAGTAACAATTATTGGAAATGAAAACAGCTATTCACCCATATTATGAAGTCGTGGGCGACTTGCGTCGGTGGTAACGGAACAGTAGTTGTATTTTCTGAGTGGTTGTTAACAATAATCGATTACTATTGACAGTCACTTGATATTTTCTAAGGCGCTTTGAAGTCGACGTCGAGTAGAATCGTCTCTGTTTTAGTCGACAGGAAATTTTACGACGACTCAAATGAAAGTTAAGGACATTTTAAGTAGAATGTAAAAATATTTATGAAATACGTTAAAATAAAAATATGCTAATTTAAAAGAAGTTATGGGCACAAATTTAATTCGTAAATTAAACGCAAAAATTCGGAAAAGTTTGCTAAAATAGCGAAAATGAGCGAAAATGTTTAATTTAAGACGTTTGGCTCAAAGATCAACAAAACTATGCTAAATTGCGAAAATTTGGAAAAGTTTTCAAAAATAGCAAAAAATTCGGTAAAAATTGCTATCTTAGCGGAAATAAGCAAAAATTTGCTAACAGCGGCATGCTAGCAAAGTCTTATATTTATTGATAATTATTAATAACGATTATAATCGTTAAAGCTATACAGAATAAGAAAACTTACAGTAAAAAATAGCTCTTATCGCGACCATGGAAAGAGCTCGCGAAAAATTCAAAATCAAAAACAAACTCTAAAATTAATTTGAAATTGTTAAATCGGTTAAAAAAAAACAAAAAGTCGGAAAATAGCATAAATAGCGTTAGCAAATTACCTTTAATGATGAAGAACAAAAATAATTGGAGATGACATTTTTTTTGTCAGATGTTGTTACAACTTTCTTATTAAATACCAAATTAACGTCGAACTGATGTAGCCGTCGACTTGATGTGACAACAAATAAAATTAATGTCGACGTCGACAACGACTTAAATAATAGGGGTGATTGCTTTTCATCATGTCGTCGGATTACGAACTTATTTTTTAAAAATCTAATAAAAATTATTTTTTAACAAATGGAATCTGGGAATTATTTCTTTTCATAAGCTACTTTGATTATATTCAACATTTTTTATTTTTTCGAATTTATTCTATGAACTAAATTTCAATTATGTATTTTATAAAGCTTTTTGTAATAGTTCTATTCATTAAATTTTTAGGAATGACTTTATACACTACCAGAGGGGTTAGAAATCCTGCTAATGTATCAGCAACATATTTCAACAGTTCTGCGGGGATGCTGTCGGGACTAGATGATTTACAATTTTTCAACATCTTCAATGCCGCTGCAACTTCAGGAGGATCTGTTGAAATGTCCATTCTTGGGTTGCGTCGCATAGAGAGCATTACCGTCTCGGCCTGGTTGTTATTGTTTTCAGTTTACGACTGTGTTGAGAAGTGTTCGCGCCAACGTTCTAGTTGTTGGTCAGTTGTTGTTAACTCTGAGCCATCATTTGCTTTTAACGTCGCAGTACCTCTGATGTTATTGCCACTCAATTGTTTAATGGCAGAGTACACACCGCGTAAGTTGCCTGTATTTGCGGCTTTTTCGGCTTGTTCCGCTATACTATTAAAATATTTTTCGCGGTCAGCCCGTACCATGTAATTGACTTTGTGAGCAGCCTGGAGGTATTTTAATTTTGCCAGTTCTTTTGTAGCTGTTGTTTTAGCTTGTATGAGAGCGTTACGAAGACGTTTTCGATTTATAATCTCGGCCCAAGAACCGGAACTGATCCATGGTTTTATTTTATTTTGTTTTAGTCCCAGAGGTAATTTTGCGGTATCCTTACTACATCAGTTATATGCCGTTGACACATCTGGGTCCTGAAGACGAGTTATGTTGTACTTATTAGGGAGATCGAACGGTTATTATTCGACCGGTTTTAACCGGTTATTTTTTCTTTACCTAAGTCGGTTATTTTAAAATGCCCATTTTTCGAATATCGAATAAACCAGTTATTTTGGTATAATAAACCGGTTATTTTAATAATGTGTAATTAATATACATTTTCCTCACTCTGGTTGTAGATGTACCCGTAATTTAAGTATTTTCTAATTGAATATTGGTCAAACTTAAACTTTTAATGAAGAATGTCAAAACAAAATGTAACAAAGGTCAAAAAACATTATGAACACCGTAAATACAAATCTTATAAAAGCGTGTGTTCTTGTAAAAAAAAAAAAACCAAAAACTATTAAAAATACTAAAAAGTAAGAATTTGTGCGATAGTATTCTAAATATTAAATATATTTTTATATAGAGGTTATCTCTAGAGATTTTTCGAACGCGATTTAAAAGATAAAGTTAAGTGCTTGAAGTGCCCTAAAATGATAAGTTACAAAGGTTCTTCCATGTCACGACTTATTAATCACCTTTAATTAGTCTACATGCCTGACATTAATGTGCTCCACATAAAACTTAACTCCGTTGGAAGTAGTTCTAAAGAGACGACAAAGAATACTTTACTAAAATACGCTGCCAAAAATGAAT
The DNA here is from genome assembly GCA_943735925.1 of Pollenia amentaria. Lineage (NCBI taxonomy): Eukaryota > Metazoa > Arthropoda > Insecta > Diptera > Polleniidae > Pollenia > Pollenia amentaria. Next base: position 198,627,477 of record OX031009.1, on the reverse strand, counting down.
CATTGGTGAAATATTAGCCCATTGTGTTGCCGAGGACGAAATGCACTTTAAGGTACTAAAAACTCTTAAGTAGTTCTAGCATCTCTTCATGCTGAAAACTACAACATTCCGGCGGAATCAACGATATGGGAAAAATTTTACAAATATTTCACACAAAAAGCATGTTCATTTTACTATTCGTTTCTATAATGCTGAAACAAAATAATTTGAAATATATAATCCTGGCTAATCTAATCCTGGTTTTGTTTGCAAATTTTTAAAAATATGGTTGATGTATATAGACATGCTTAACCACCAACAAGTTAAAACTCATTCAAAATAAATTTGGGAATATTTCAAATAATAACTTTATTAAATTCCTATAATTTATTTGCTTTTGTAAAACGTTTGTCTAACAGTTTCAAAATTACATTAAACAAATATCTTCTTACAAATAAAGTTTAGTAAATCAATAAAAAATTGTTGAAAATTAAGCTAAAGTTTGATCAATTTACTGGTCCCACTTTTCTTGGATTTTACCATCAAATAATTGTTAGCTCTGATCTAAATTTTGAGTTGACTCTGTTTCGAGGAACAAGTTCGATATGTATTTTGTTGGCTCGTTACCTTTGCAAATTGTTTTGTTTTTATTCAAATTAACGTTGTATTACATTGATTTTTTGATTATTGATTTTTGTGTTTGTATGTGTTCGATTTAAAACCGGTTAACCGGTTATTTAAAAAATGCTTTACCGAAAACCTGGTTTTTTAAAATAGCAACTATTCGTAATATTCGAAAACCGGTAATTGAAAAAAGTTGAATAATCGATCTCCCTAGTACTTATCAACTTTCCCCCGTTCAATGCTGCAGGTCGAAGACGGAGTATTGCTATGACTAGTAGAAATGTTGCTAAAATTTTTGTTTGCTATTTCTCCACCGATGGAAGAAAAAACACTACAGAACATTAAAATATAATGTATGTATGTCTACAGAATCACTACAATTATTCTGTTTTTCATTAATTAATTCATTTATTAATGATGTGCTAATAATCCCAATTTATGACAAAAAACACTGAAATTTATTGTTGTGGGAAAGCTAGTTTCTATGCGCATTTCGCTGGTTGCCTAGGCCAGCTCGTCAGGAAACTTTTTCCAAATACTTTAGAAAAGCTAAAAATATTATACAAGCAAGACCATAAAGTGAATAAGAATTTTAAACATTCAGCTCTTACTTGTAACAATATCAAAGCTTCAACAAAGACACAACAATAAATAGTGAATTTTTTCTTTCTTACATTCCCCTACAATTGGTTGGGTTTTTTCCAACACGAATTGTAGTTGTAAGAGGATAGAAAAAAACAAAATTAAAAAAATAATTTTTTCGTTATAAAACTAAGGCTCCTATTACGGTTCACAACTGAACTCAGTTGTATACGGTTCTTAATTTTTGTATTATGGTTTACAATATTGCGGTGAACAAAAACATCAAAAAATTACAACTCATCACAACCAGTTGTTTTAATTACAACTCAACTGAGTTATGTTGTACTGAGTAACCTGTGTTCTTTAATCTATTAGAAAAAACGACACAGTCGTTTACGACAACCGCAATAAGGCTGAATGTTTGTTATGTTTGTAAAAATAGTAATGAACGGTATTAAGGGTTGTGTACTAACACAAACACTTAAAAAAAGGATATCGTTTCTGGGTATGTGTACCGTACACTGAATAACATTCGGTTTATTTTCGAACACTGGTTTAGTTTATTGTTAATCAAAAATTTATTAAACCAAACAAAACAATCTCTTGCGTGCAATTTTGGTGTGGTAAGTAAATCTTGTAAGTTATTTATTATTAATAAATAAAATCTTGTTTAGTCATTGTCCTAACTTGCAATTTTTGTTGCAGCAATGCCCGGAATGATATTAAATTTTGCACAAATTCCATAGGCCCCATTTAAACCCTACTCGTAAAAAACAGTTTAGTACGCCCAAACTTGGTACATCACAGTTTTATAGGACCAGAAATCACACCGCAAAATTTTGTGAAGATCGGTAAATAATTTCCACTGGGCCCCATATAAACCCTACTCCCGGAAAACAGTTTAGTACGCATAAAACCGTAATTAATAATGCTATCATAATTAAATTCGGTACGTCACAGTTTTATAGGACGATAAATCACACTGCCAAATTTCGTGAAGATCGGTTCATAATTTACCCTAGGCCCCATATAAACCCTACTCTCGAAAAACCGTTTATTACGCCTAAAACCATACAAAGCCCACTTAGGGAAAATAATTAATGCCCCTATTGCGGTTCTCCACTTTTGAAACAGTTTGGTTGTCTTTGGTAAATTTGCATTGCCATTCTCAACTCGACTGGCAGTTGGCTTTTCAGTTGTGTATCTGTTTTTTTCGTGGTATTACCGTTTTCAACTTTGTAAAAGTTTGGTCGACAGAAACGTTATAAATACACAACCAAGGCGAATTCATTCCAGGTAATCTCGGTAGTACAACAAGTACAACTCGTACAAAAACCACAAGCAATTTGTTTTTGTAAAATCATTGTACAATGTCAAAAGCCGAAACAAATCAAAACAGAAACAAAGATAATAAACAAAATTTTGACATCCAACAATTATAAAGCTAAAGAAAAAAAGTTATCAGCAGGGCTTTTAGGATCACCTGTAATGAATTCGCCTTGTACACAACTGTTTATTAGTAGTTGAGTTGTTTTCAATTTCAGTTGACTTTCATTTTTAAAAGCAAAAAACAATAACAATGGAAAAACCGTAAGTAGAAAGATTTGTTATACTGTATATTAGAATTTCACAGCATTTAATACATTTGTAGATCTTTGAAAATTACAACTAAAGCACAATTTGAGAGGCTTGTTAATCTAATGGAAAAACCCAGAGATTGCACGTGGAAAACCAAAATTTGGTATGACCAAAAATCAGTGTAAAGATATATGGGACTTTAACACATAACTTTTATATAGGAGGAATAGCCACTACGCGAACAGGTGTTTTTTGAATGATCTTTGATTTTATCCGGCAAATAACAAAACGCTTCCTTGTTTAGTCGGAAATAACTTTTAAATCTACAAATTTAAAATTATTATTTAGTTACGTTACTAATTATAAGTTCTTACTTGACATTAGGTAGTTCAAGAGGGTTGGAATCATCAGAAATTTTTCCTCTTATACGTAGCACATCTGTACAAGAGTTTTCATTTTTATCATCATAAAATAAATCGACACTAATATCCATTGTAAATACTTTTTATTCAACACAACAATTAAAACTACTTTAAGTTTAAAAAATTATTTAATTTTATAAAATTTTCACTTGTCAAACGTTATATTTAAAGTTGGCAAATCGATATTTTAAGTTGGCAACTTTATAGCAAGCTCAACTAAAAACCGTTGGGTATCACAATACCTAAAATGAGTTTGGTTGTGCATAAGTTGGGTTGACTCTCACACGACCGAACTGAGTTGAGTGGAGAACCGCAATAGGGGCATAAATTCGCTAAGAACCGTAACAGATATAGATATTGCGGTAAAAGTTCTTTCAACTTAGATTCATATGGCCAGAAAACATATCATGCAATTTTGTGATATACGGTCCATAATTTACCTAAGATACCATATTAAGCAGCCTTCTGAATTTCACTGTTAAGGCTAAAACTAATAACCCTGCTGTATTGAAATTAATTATAATTTATTTTTGTAATACCAGAAATCAGTCTTCAGAATTTTGGGATGAGATGAATTTACCATATGTCCATATTAGTTCGGCTAAAACTGTTACGAATCATGACATTTTACTCAAGCCGGTTCAAAGTTATAAAAAGAAACGCATAAAACTTTCTGATTGTCGGTCAATAATTTAATATAGGTCTAAACCGCAACCAATTTTAATACTGACGTTCGTTTTGGTAAAGATGAGGCAATAATTAGGTAATGTAGATATCAGTCCTGTTGGTGGAAGGTATAAAAGATTCGGCACAGCCGAATATAGCACTCTAACTTGTTTTTTATTAAATCTAGACGACTGTTAGTAAAAACACTTTATAATTGTATATGCATCCCTATCGCACTTGATCATAAAGAGGGTATTAACTCAAAACTTAAATATTTTCAGTAGAAGTAAAAACATGTTAATTTAATATTAAAGGCATATGAAAAAGAATTTTTAAACCAACCGTTTTATTACCAAAAAGTAAACAGAATACATTGCTTATATTTTTATAGCGATAGGATGTGAATATTCCGTGTCGATTTCTTCCAAAACGTGAAAAAAATAACAAGATAAATAAAAACGGACAAATTAATTTTTAGTTTTTTATTTTTAATTTATTTTACAAATTCACATAAAAATTAAATAAACAACCAGGAAAAACCCTATTTCCTTTTTCCCTTAGCCTTTGCAGACATACGTGGCCTTTGACTTTTACGCATACTACGTTTACGATTTTCTGCTTTACGTTCAGTATTTTCAGCATTACGTCTTTTAATGAATTCCAAACGCATACGAGATTTAACAATCTGTTCAGGTGTGCGCAATTCTTTAGCCGTACCTGTGCCAGCTCTTTTCTTCTCATCCATCTTGATATTATGTCTAGCATGTCTACTAACGGGATAATGTTTCTCATGTGACAAAGGTTTACAGCTTTCATCATCACTGCCCGCCTCTTTGGCCAATTGTTCTTCAATTTTCGATTTCTCTTTCCAAGTTGTGTAACGGCCAGTCTTAAATGATGCGGGAATCCATGCGCCAGATTCTGTACGAATTTTTCCTGTTCTAGGATCTTGTACCGAAACCATTTTCTTCTTTATACGATCCCATTTCATCATACCGGGCTTATGGCGTACTTCATTTGTTTCGCGATCAATTACGGAAAATTCTGCTTTCATGGCCTGTCGTTCAAAGGAGTTTATAGCCAAACCATCTTCGGTATGTTTATCGGCTGATTGGTAGGGTATAAAGTTTTCAGTATCTTTGACATTGGTATTCTTTGTTTTCTTTAGACGTTTAGGTTTCTCTTTGTACAGATCATCCATATTTTGTGGTCTTTTAGGCGCAACAACTTTTATAAATGCTGAATTGATATCTTCTTCGTTGGCATCATTTTTTTGGTTCTTTTTCTTCTGTTGATAGTATTTGAAATTAGAAATTGTAACTTTTCAGTATATATTTTATTTATATTTAATATAAGCACTATGATTTTTAGATGAAATGGCAATGATTATTAAATACGGAATAAATAAAACTGATATCTGTAAATTTAAACTTTTAATATTAAAATCACTTCCCAGCAAACACCTGCACACTACAAAAATAGGCTAATTCAAAAAAAAAAAATAATAATAATAATAAAATCAAATAAATACAGTTATTCATATTTCAGATGTCCATGGTGACTTTCAGCTACAAGGATGATTGGAAACTAAGTGAAACTCTTTGTTGAAGAAAAATTTTAAGGACACGAGAATTAAGTTCAAATTTGGTATATTTGGATTAACACAGTTAAAAATAGAACAGAAGGAAAGATAATTTTATTTCTGTAGATAAACAAAAATAAAAACAAAACAAAGAATATTGAGAAATCTACAAACCTTAAGTTTTTGAAATAAAAATATTTTGAAAATTATGTTTTTTTTTTCAAAAAGTATAATTTCCGATTTTTTAAATTATGTTAAAGTTTTCGATTGTTCGGCGCTAAAGGATTAACTTGTTATGCCAATGGAAATTAAGCTGGAAACCGTAAAAATAAATTTTTATATTTTCTTGTTTTGAACATTGTAAACTAAAAGAAGAAAATTCACAAATTTCGAAAATCTCTATAATTATCTCATAAAAAATCAAAATATTTTTTGACAAATTAATGAAAAAGTCTGAATTTTATTGAAAATTAAAAGATTTTATTTGTTGTGCTTAATTCTCTATTTTTATTTTTTATAAAACAACTGAATAATATATTGTTATTGAAAATATTTACTGCCAGGCCCACAATGTCGACAAGACCATTTCTTTCGCATTTTTATATTGAAAACAATAATAAAAAATTTAAATTTGTTTTTGTTTTCAATATAAATATAAGAAAGAAATGTTTTTGTCGACATTGTGGGCCAGACAGTAAATTTCGAAAATATTAAACTAAAAAACTATTAAAAAAAAAATGATATAAAATAAATTGTATTTTTCAATTCAAAAATAAATCCGTAAATTTCAATGTAAATATGTAAATTCATTGAAATTTAACATATTTTTCTTTTAGAAACACATAAACCTGCCTGGGATATTTTCGTTCAAATTTGTATGATACGATTTTTTTTAAATAAACAAATTTTTTTGACGTACCTTATTTATTACAATTTGTTCAGATTGCGTTTTCTCTTCTTTATCTAATTCCTCCATCTTATTGCGATATTTTTCAATGACATCTGAATGTTGTGAACGTTTTTGTTTCATGACCATATATGGTACCGACTTCTGGGTATTATTTAATTCAAATATAGTCTAAAATAAAGAAAGCATAAACATTTAAAGAATAAAGAATATTGTATACATAAAATATTTTTATTCAAAATTACATTGTGAGCTTTAAAATTTCGCATTTTCAGTAATAAATCATGTTTTTGATCTTGTAAATCACGCTCTTCGTCTGTAATCTCTTTAATCGATTTGGAAGTTTTTATGCCGCTTGCTGCAGCTAATTTCGGTAAAGCTTTGACAATAAAATCTTCTAAAGGCTTTAAGGCAAAAAATTTTATTTTCTTAACTCTAGCATTGGCATCAGTTGAGGCAACTGGACGGGAGGAGAGATATTTTTTGTAGGCATTTTCACTAGTACGCAAAACGCCACTCTAGAATGAAAAAAATAATAAATTAAATTTATACTCGATAGTCTTCATATTTCATATAAAAACTTTAAACTTTGTTAGTATTTAAAAAAAAACATTGTTTAAAATTTCCGTTTTCTAGACTCTTCTTTAAAAACTTACAATATTTGTATTTTTCTTTATCTCCGTTACTGTCAAATGTTCTTCTTCCAATAAATCTTGTGGTACTGTACCTATAACCGAAGAATCGTTAATATTAAATTCGCGACCCAAAAATAAATGTAAGTCTAACAAATGAGCAGTATCATCCGTTGAAAAGATCGAGTAAGCAGTACCAATTCGACCAGCACGAGCACAGCGACCAACACGATGCACAAATAACTTAGGTTTACCGGGAAAATGTAAATTTACCACATAATCCAAACTAGGTATATCAATACCGCGAGCTGCTACATCGGTTACAATTAGCACAGAAACTTTTTTGTTTACAAACTTGGCGGTATTAATTTTACGAGCCGAGGGGTCCAGACTGGAGTAAACTGAAGTGTTGGTTATACCGCATTCTGTAAGGATCTAAAATTATAAAAGATCATTAATAAATGTGTAATAAGTCAACTTATATCTAAACATATGCATTTTTCTTTGACCCAATTTATACTCATCAAGTTTTTTTTAATAAGTCCTGAGTTTAAGGTAGACAACGGAAAGAAAAATTATTATTTTTTTTTCGTTTCATTTTCATTTTGTTCTTACGAGTATAAACTCGATCATAAAGGAATGTTTTTGATATTTTTGTAATCACCTTCAGATATTTTCTTAAAGAATCAAATTACAAACAATTTGTTTATAAATCTATATCCTAATATATATTTTGCATAAACATGATGCTAAAAAACTTACAAAAGATATTAACTCAACATGATGTTGGGTACCAGCAAATACCACAGTTTGAGCTTCTTGAGGTATGACATATTTCAACAAAGTAACCAAAGCTGTATAACGATCATCCGGACGACAATAAACAAATTTCAAGCATAAGGCATCGGGCAGCTTAGATTCAACATCTAGAATAAAATAATTTCAATGGAAACTGACCAAAATAAACTATACAACAGTTTAAAAAAAACTTACCCAAACGTAATAAAACAGGGTCACTTAAACCGGCTCGAGCGAATTCTACTAATTGTTTTGGCAAAGTGGCAGAAAACAACACCATTTGACGAGAATGGGGTAAACGATGTAAAGTTTCATTTAGTTGTTCACCAAAACCCATTTCAAATAAGCGATCAGCCTCATCGAAGACAATATATTCTTTATGATTTAAATTGAAATTAACATTTTTAGTAAACATTAATTGTTGAGAGAATTATTCAAAAATAAACTTACCAATTGAGCTCAATTTTAAATCCATTTCGACGCACAAGTGCAAAAATCTACCTGGCGTAGCCACTATAATATCCGGACATGTGTGTATGGCAGAAAATTGTGAATTCATAGAATCTCCACCCAATACCAAAATAGATTTCAAATCCATAAATCTACCCAATTCTTTTATAAATTTATAAGTTTGCACAGCCAATTCACGGGTTGGTGATAAAATTAAAGCTCTTGCTCCTTTAGTGGGATCACGGCGCTTGAGACGTTCAAATAGGGGTATCAAGAAAGAAGCTGTCTTGCCCGAACCTGTCTTAGCCATAGCAACCACATCACGCCCTTCCAGTATTAGAGGTATGGTCTTTCGCTGAATAGGTGTAGGTACTCTATAGCCACGTTTTGTTATACCTTTCACTACTTCAAAAGACAAGCCCATAGACTGAAAACCACCACTTTTCTTGGACTTAGCCGAAGGTTTTGATTTCAATAAATTACTCTCATTTTCAGCACCGCCTTTGTCCAGAGAAGGAAACCCTGGCAAATCATCTGATTTATTTTTACCCTTAATTAAAAATTATTAATATTAAAATGAAAATTAAAGTAAATTACAAAAACAACTCACCATTTATATGAATTTTAGCGAGACAGATAAATGCACGTGTTGTTGGCTGAGTTGATGTTTACCATTGTCATATGTGTAGTGATACCAGATAATTTGTGAGGCAAAAAATCTATGTAATAATAATGGAAATATATCAGTAAGTTGTAATTTACCAAGAACAATCTTGAATAAATAATACATAGAAAAGGTTTTATAAATATTATTGAATTTATTAAACGATTTTTTTTGTAAATTTAAATTTTATTTTTTCTTGTGTTAGTAGATCCGGCAGCCTTATTTTTGTAACTATTGTTGTTGTTGGCACGAATATGCTAGTAAAGAGTAATATGTCAATTATTTGTTTTTATTTAGAAAAATTATAACAAAAGGAATCGTAACATAAGCCAAGGGAAGGACTTCTTAAAAATTATTACAAATTAAATATTCTAAACCTGGGCGCGTGATGGATTTTTATTTTATTTTATTAAATATCAATAAATATTTTTTGTACAATTAATAACTATGTCTTATGAAAATATATAACAAAAATAACATGAAATCATGTCAAAAAAATATATTAATATAAAAAATGATTTGGCTCCCCAGCCATATAAATATTATTCAAAATTATGAGCATATAAAATTCGGATACCCGGCGTGTGCTACTACGTTCCCCCCTTCTAGTAGTCCCATTTTTGAAAAAAAGCTTATGTGTCTAGGTATCTAAAAAGGAAATATCTATGCTTAAAATTTTAATTAAATCACTTAGATTGTTTCGGAGAGGCAGAAATTTACCTCGGAGGGGCAGAAATTTCCCCATACCTGGCCTTGTGGTCCTAGTTTTTAAAAAATTATACAGCCTTAATATCTTCACAAAATTGCCTTTCTAATGGAACAGGTTTGGAGCACATTGGTTGGATGGTTTCAGAGTCTGTAAACGACATATAAACATTTTTTGTATTTTATATACAGTCAGCGTCAAAAGAAAGTGTACAGCGATCAGTTCAACATTTATAAGTCTAAGGATGTTAAAAGGGGGAGAGTACAAATAAACTGTTTTAATTTTTTTCAAGTGTATTCAGTACTTGTTTATTTAAATAAAATAAATTTGTCATTTATTTCTTCCTCATTTTCAAATTAACAATTATCTCAGAAAACGCCTTATTTTACGCGTCAAAAAAAAGTGTACACTTTCATATTATTTCAATGTTCCAGTGTTATAACGGTAAAATGACCGCTACTTTAGGTTTTTTATTCTTGCCTTCATATTACTGATGTTTAATTATTCCTACTATATAAACGGATCAATAACAAGTCAAGTGAATTTTGGCTTATAAATAATAGTCAACATGAGTAAGCAGACTACAGTAAGAACTCGTAATTTAGTGGTAAAATTGGCATCTGAAGGCAAATCTTTGGGAAAAAATTGGCAGTGCTATTGGCAGTTCTATTAGCAGATGCCATAATACTATTAATAAAAATATATGATAAGTAAAAAAGGTGAAAAGTGTTAAAGACCTTCCGCGCTCTGGCAGACCTAAAATTTTGTCCGGCATAGACAAGAGGACAAGAGTTTGAAGAGTAAAGGCTAATTTCTGGTACAGGGCAGTAAAAATATCAGAGGAACGGACAATAACACTAGGAGTAAGGGTACGCGCCAGTTCTGTTCGCCAAACACTACATGAAGATGGGCTTTATGGTAGAGTTCCCAGAAAAAAGCCACTTATATCTGTGAAATATCAAAAAAAAACGTATGGAATGTGCGAAAAAACATCAAAACAAAGACAATTCATTTTGGGATAAAAATATTTTCTTTATCTTTAATTAGATGCTTTTTCGCACATTTCATACGATTTTTTTGATTTTTCACAGATATAAGTGGCTTTTTTCTGGGAACTCTACCATAAAGCCCATCTTCATGTAGTGTTTGGCGAACAGAACTGGCGCGTACCCTTACTCCTAGTGTTATTGTCCGTTCCTCTGATATTTTTACTGCCCTGTACCAGAAATTAGCCTTTACTCTTCAAACTCTTGTCCTCTTGTCTATGCCGGACAAAATTTTAGGTCTGCCAGAGCGCGGAAGGTCTTTAACACTTTTCACCTTTTTTACTTATCATATATTTTTATTAATAGTATTATGGCATCTGCTAATAGAACTGCCAATAGCACTGCCAATTTTTTCCCAAAGATTTGCCTTCAGATGCCAATTTTACCACTAAATTACGAGTTCTTACTGTAGTCTGCTTACTCATGTTGACTATTATTTATAAGCCAAAATTCACTTGACTTGTTATTGATCCGTTTATATAGTAGGAATAATTAAACATCAGTAATATGAAGGCAAGAATAAAAAACCTAAAGTAGCGGTCATTTTACCGTTATAACACTGGAACATTGAAATAATATGAAAGTGTACACTTTTTTTTGACGCGTAAAATAAGGCGTTTTCTGAGATAATTGTTAATTTGAAAATGAGGAAGAAATAAATGACAAATTTTTTTTATTTAAATAAACAAGTACTGAATACACTTGAAAAAAATTAAAACAGTTTATTTGTACTCTCCCCCTTTTAACATCCTTAGACTTATAAATGTTGAACTGATCGCTGTACACTTTCTTTTGACGCTGACTGTACATACCTACCTAGAAGATATGTATGTATTAAAAATTAAATAATATTAAAAAATTCAAATTACAAAATTCAATAAAAATTTTTGTATGGGAAAAGTCAAAAATCGACTGATGCATTGTTTTAGTGGTCTAAAACAATCTTCGAGTTATTGCCTTTCTAATGAAGCCAGTTTGGGGCACATCTGATCGATAGTTTCAAAGCCTATTACGGACTTAGATAAAAACAATATTCGTGTTTTATATATACCCGACATGTGGTAGTACGTTCCCCCTTCTTGCAATCCCATTTTTTAAAAAAAATTTTAACTAATGTGGGCGTATTAGTAGGAATCTATATACATATCTTTAAAATTTCATTCGAATCTGCTAGATAGTTTCGGAGAGGCAGAAATATCCCCCCCCTCCCCTCGAAGTCCTATTTTTTAAAAAATGAATAGATAATGTGTCCATATAAGTAGAACCTATCTATGTTTTAAGTTTCATTAAAATCTGTGAGGTAGTTCTGGAGGTGCAGAAATTTTCCCCCAACTCCCCTCGTGGTCCTATTTTTTTTTTTTTTTAAACAAATTTATAGATAATGTGTCCATATAAGTTAGGAAACTATCTATGTATAAAGTTTCATTAAAATCTGCGAGGTATTTTTGGAAAAATGTATAGCCTAAAACCATCTTCGCCACCCGTCGTGGTCCTATTTTACAAAAAATGTATTTATAAAGTGTCATTAAAGGTAGGGATCTATCAATGTCTTAAATTTCATAAAAATCTATAAAGTAATTTCAAAGGGGTAGATATATATGTATATATAGATAAAGTTATTCCCATAGCCAAATTTTAACAAAAAAAAAATAAGAAAATAAAACAATAATCAATGGTCATAATTAAAGTAGTATAATACGAGTAAGAAAAAAGCTTAAAATCATTTGGATGTAGGCTCCAGGCATTATGAATCCATTTTAAAAAAGATCGATAAAATACTGTAAGATGTCCTAAGGGAACTTAAATTGGAATACATTACGCATCGAGTTGATGAATGAAGATTCATTCACAATTAATGCTGGTCGACCATTTTTTATGATCTTGTAGAAATGAAATAGAACGTAGATAGAATAGAACAGGAGTAAGCACAGAAGTACGTTCTTGTTCCCACACTTTAATATAAAAAACATAACGATACACTTCTCTAATTGTAGACTCATTAATGCTCAAACCATAGGACCATGTAGCAGAATATACTTCAAGATAATAGGTAAATCGAGACATGATAAGTGAAAAGCCAAGTCGATTTCTCACATGTCTAGGTGTATACGAGCTTAATGAATAAAGCCTTCTCGAAATAAGACAAGTTTTATTAGCAATAAAGTTTATGTGATCATTAAAATTTAGTTTGGAATCAAAAATAACACTAAGATACTTGAGAGAATCAACAAAAACTATTGCCTGCACATTCTTTGATATATTTTAAATCACTAGGAGAAGAAACGTAATCACGAACGCTTACGCACAACAAATTTTTAAATTCTTACTATTTCGCACGTTTATTAAAAAATTTCTTAAACAAAATATTCGTATGTTTACTAAAATTTTTAAAAAAATTGCATAATTTGCAAAAAAATAAATTTCTTAAATGGTCTTTTTGGTTGTTTCCTAAATAAAATTTTAAATTATTCAAATCAATTTAATTAGATACGTACTTATACAATTTGTTGAGCCGATAGCATAGAAGCTAGTGGCCCCATATTAAATAATTGAATAATTTATTGTGTGATCTTAAGAAATAATGGATGAATAAATAAATGAAATATTATTTTTCACAATAATTAGTATTGTGATTATTTTATTGAACTGTTTTATGGCTTTAATCAAAATGTTAATCAGGCTTAAGTTCATCAAATTTAATTTTAATTAAATTATATAAACCAATTGAAAATGGATAATAATTCACAACAACAATTTTCGATCCACCAGGAAAAATACAATTTGGTTTAAAGATTGATGTTTGACTATTGACTGCCAGCCATCGTCAATGGCGATGAGTGTTAAACCAAAAATCAGTCTCAAATAAATTCAATCCCAGCATCAGTCAAGAGTGAAAAATTATCAATAAATTTTAGTTCATTTCATTTTTTAAATTAATTTCTTCATTAAAATTAATTTTATGAATTTAAGCCTGATTAAAATATAAAAATTTGGACTTTTCAGTTAAATGTTTGTGCTTTGCGAACGAAGGCTGTTTTGCCGTCGAATTAATTTTTGATTTTGATATTTCTTTTCGCATTACAGAATCCCGCCTGACTACTTTTTCGCATTTTAAGTGCGAGAATGGTAACTCAGAATATTAATTTATATATTTTCGAGAAAGAATAAATAGAGAATATTAACCTTCGTTCACAATGGCAGCAACATTTTCACTAGGTGTTCACAATAAAGCAAAAAAAATTGTTTTTTTTTTTTTTTGTTAAATTTTTCGTTCAAAACATGGTAGAATAAAAACAAGGTATAGTTATTAGAAATTTTTTTCTGAATTTTAAAACCCGTATATCGCCAAACAAAAGAAAATAAGGAAAAAATTAAAACAAGCGTCAAATAAGTAAATTCTATTTTTTGAAAAATTTTAACCAAAAATCAGTGTCAAATAAACAAAATATTGAAAACTATATAGTTTTATATAAAAAAGTAACTGCCTATTTCCGATGTGCGAAAGAATTCTTTCGTTCGTAATACTACATTTAAAACAAAAACAAAACTTTTAGAATTTGTTTTGTTGAAAGAAAGAATTCTATCGTACATCGGAAATAGGCTCTAAGTTTGGGATATCTAAAAAGTGCAAAATATATTGAAAATTAATTATTATACTATTTAAGCCTCGTTCACAACGCTAGCAACATTTTCGAAAGTGTTCACAATAAGGCAACATTTTCCATTAAGTTACCGTTTGCAAATTTTGCCCAAAACAATATTACGTATTTACATATTATTATTTTTTAAAACATTATTATAAACGTCATATACATTTTCATACAAAATGTTACTAAAGTAGAAAAGAAAAATGAAAGGAAAATATTTGAAATACTTTGGGAAGAAATAAGATAGAAGAAAAAAAAAGACTGCTCCCATTGTGAACAAAGTTTTAAATTATAAAAAAAAACAACCACAATTTAACTTTAAATAAGTTTATTTTTTAATTTATTACATTTTACTTATAAAAAAAATTACTTACATTAAATATAAGAATCATTATTACAAATTTATATAGTTAGTAACAGATTTTGTTTGTTTTTTTTTTCATTTTAAATTGTTTTTAACACTCAAACATTTTTTTAAAACTTTAATTTTAACAAATGCTGGAAATTGCATTTTGCTTTAAAAAAGAAAAATATTTTAGTAATATTAAATATATGTTAATAATGTATGTATATATAAAAATTCAATTAATACATATACACTACAAAATTTGTAATATTTAAAGAAAAACTAACAAAATTAAAACTTTTTTGTAATGCATTATACAATAAAATTAAGTGAAATTAAATTTAAAAAATATATGTATATATATATTAACTTAAAGGCAAATGGGTTTTAAAAATGTCAGCATTTTCTTAGTATATACAGTTAAGGATAAAGCAAAATTGAATTCATAAACTTCTTAAAACAATAAATTTTTTTAAACTTAAACAAAAATTCATAAATGGTTATAACTTTAGGATGATAATGAATAAATTTTTGTTGTTTTTTTTTTAAATCAAAGGCAGCTTTTAAATGATAAGTTCGTTGTTTTAAAACTAAGAATCGTCATCAGTACGTTCAACCAACAGAAGTTCTTCCAATCTTTCTAAACGTTGACGCAAATCCTCTTTTTCATTTTGTACCAAATCAAATTTACGTCTTAACTCTTCATTTTGTTTGCGCAACTCCAATAATTGTCGGCATATTTCCGGTGTTGTTAATAAAGGTATAACGGAAGAGTTAGACGTTGAGGTGGTGGCACCAGCTTTTGTATGGGTTTTTACTTCTTGATTGTTTGCATTGGAATTGCTGACAACACTAGTGGTGTTTAACTTATTATTGTGCGTTGGCATTTGGCGAACTTGCACGGTACCCATGTGTTCTACACGTTTGGCTGGTATAATACGTACCGGTTGTTTTGCTAATGTTGGTTGTTGTTTTATAAGGGTTTGTTGTTGCTGTTGCTTTTGTTGTTGTGGCTGTTGAACTTGTGGCGGTTGCTGATTTACTTGTGTTGTTTGATATTCACTTTCTGAGGCATCAGCATCTTTATCGCTTGACTCGATTTGTATAATGTGTGAAATGTTTTCATCATCAATTTTAATCTGAAAGGAAGAGGATAATGGAATTATAATAAATCCATTCGATTTATTGTACAAAACAGACTTAAGCTATGGTCACATTTGGTAAATATTTAATCAAATAAGCGTAGCCACTACTTTTGCTCAGAGTTAGCATTATTGAACATGGTCTTTACACTTAGTTTTCAAAAATTTTATTATTTGAAAATTAATTAAATGTTTTTCAACAAAATATTCCAACATTTTTTTGTTTTTAAAACAACTTTCAAATCAAGTTTAATGGTTTGAATAGGATGTGTGGATGTGCCAAGCACAATTCGAATACATGCAAGTCACTGCAGTGAGGGCTAGGCAGAGAAAGTTGGCTGTCATTTTTTTTTATTTATACAGAGTTTGACATTTAGAATACATATACATTATACATAAAAAAAGACAGCTAGCATAACATTCTTTCTCTCTCTCTCTCTCTGATGCGATCACCCTTTTTAAGCCTAGGCTAAAACATCTTTTAAAGACGAAGAAAGATGTTGAATTTTTGCCCTATACAATTCTTATGGGAAGATGTTAACATTTTTGCAAAAAGATGGAAGGTGTAAGATGTGAGCATGTGTAAAAAGCCTATAAGCAAGACATAATATTTCCAACACACACGTAAATTTGATGAAGTAGTTTGATGTTAGGCCAAGGCCAAGGCGAGTTCACTATAGGTGGCGGCAAAAAGCCTCCTTAATTTTACAATTCGAACCAATTTTAATACGCCGTCAATGTTTTGTTAGAAATGATTGACATTTCGAACCGTAAACACTAACAATGCAATGCGATAAACCTGTTGTTTCTATTGTTTTTTGGATTGTTACAGTATTGCCACCACCTGTAGTTAATTCGCCTAGGCCACGGTACTTAAGAAACTTCTGATTATTAAAAGATTTCGTACATGATGTTTTATTTGTCCAAGCGTTTTGTAGACTGCTTGATGGCTTTCGTATAGAAAATACGAATTATCAAAAACTCTCATACAAAATTTCGAATTACCGAAAGCTTTCGGTAATTCATACCAGATTTAAAAAAAAAATATTTTAAATCTGTTTCTTAAAGAGTTGAGTTAACGAAAAATTTCGTAAAAAATTAAAATTTTCTTTAAATTGTTTAGGAGCTTCGAATAAAAATTTACCCCCATATTCATAAAAATTATTTAAGGTTTATGAAATGAATTTTCTATGAAAATTTGTTTAATAAACCTTTTATTAATCAAAAATATTTTTTATGAATAATATATAGAAATAATTTCGAAAAGAAAAAAATAGTTTAAAGCAGTACAAAATTCAAGTTATTAAAAAATTGTTGTAAAAAATCCAAAAAAGAATTATAAAATTTGTTGTGGATATCGAGTGAAATTGAATCGATTGATTTTCAATTAAATTTTATTTAAAAGGAACGTATCTTTTCTTAATTTTTAAAGAAGTTCTGCAATTTGTTCGAACTTGATTTGCAGAATATGGCTGTTGAGCTGGATATATTTTTCATTTAAAAAATAAAAATTAGTAAAATTCTAAAATAATTTTTTGTTAAAAACATTTAATTTAGCAAATACATATCGTTAGCTAAAATGCAAAAAAAAATTGAAAATCAAGTTTTTCATTGATTATTACATGTCTCGACAAAATTTTACACTTGTGCGAACGAAAATTACGCTTTTATTAACAAAAAACAAAGGGACGTAACTACAAGTGTGGTTATTTAATAAATGCAAAACGACGTAATTACACATTTTTTTCTAACAAATTATAATGAAATGGTTTTCTTTGAAAATTGTTTAAAGAATTCAATGGATGACTAATCAGTGATGTTTTTCTGACTTCGTTAAAATCGTTTTTAATTTTCATTTTACAAAGTTTTTTGCTTCTCTTGTAAAATTATATTTTTGTTAGTTACGCCATTTTTCATTTTAGCTAACGATATGTATATGAATTTGTAAAGAAAATTATCAATGAATTCGTATATAAGATTCTAGTTGCCGCAAAAATTTACTATATGCACATATTTTTTAACAAAATGATAAAATTACATGATTTAAAATTAGAAACTTCTCACTTACCTGTTGAATTTTCGTTTGACCTTGCTGTTTTATATTGACCAAACGTTGGCTAAAGAAAACAAATTAATAAGTTAAATAAGCAGCCAAGAAATTAAAAATTTCCACAAAATTTGTATTAAAAATCATTTAAAAAAATCGAGTGATTTTCATATAAAAAAATCTTACTTACTTAGATAAAGTTTGAGGTAACTTTTGCATGGCTTTCAAATTTGTATTGCCATAAAGTTTTTTAAAATCATTAAGGGATATAATACGTATATTCTAAAAAAAAATTATTTAATTATAATTTAAGTAAAATCTTCTAAACCTCTTACTTTGTTCTTTCCTATATTAGCATTATCTTTAGCTTTTGATATAATATTCGGCTTAAGTTTACTTATCGAATTTGCATTATTCATTGCAGATGAATTGCCATATGTTGAACTATCATTACGTATTCTAACAGGCACCACTGTTTTTAAATTATTCAAATTGTTATTATTTGAAATGTTGTTGTTATTATTATTATTAGTGTTGTTATGGATTTTCTTGGTTTCATTTAATAGTAACTTTCCACCTTCAGACAAAATTAATTGGCGACCATTTTGTAAAGCAGTATTTAGCATATCTTTAGAAGTATCATCATCCGGCATCATGGATATGCCATGAGATTTTAATAAATTAATGGTTGAATCACCTAAAATGCCGGTTTCTAGAAAAAAAAAATAATCCTCTCTAAGACATAAAAGTTTTTTTTAATTAAAATTTTTTTATCTTTACCTTTAATATTTTCCAAATCTTGTATTTTAGCTGCAGCATATTCACTTTGACTTAAATCATCAAAATCGATTTTACGTATAGATTCTGGTTCATCAATTACATCGTTTCCTAAGCCCATAATAGAGTTAACAGCTTCGGAAGTTTCTTTCTATAAATGTTGAAATTTTTATTTTAAAATGATTACTACAAATCAATTCAAATTACAAATTTTGAATTTTTACATTTATGATGTATAATTTTTTCCAACCAAATAATTTTAAGCCAAATGTTAAATTAATTAAGACATGAAATACCTACACAACTTTTAAATTTTTTCTTCTGTTGGTTGTTAATTAGTTATGGTCCAATATTGTGTTGATATTTGTTTTAAACAAATATTTATGTGTTTTGTAAAAAAAAACAATTAAATACAAAATAAAGTGAATTTAATCAATGTTTGAAATTGCATAATAGAAAAAACACATTCATATATATAAATTAAATTTGGCATTGCCGAATTTTTATTGTTTTTTATAGAAAAAATTTAAATCTTGAAATTTTTTCTCCAAATTTACAACTATCGATTTAATTTAAGCATTCCGACATTATCAGAAGGAAATTCAAATATGTTTTCCATTATTATTGAAAAAAATACTCAAAAAAATTCAAATAATCGAAACTATAGAAATTTTTTTAACCCTAGAGTTGCTTTGTTAGTCGATTCGACTAACAACGATATTACTTGAAGTCATTTTTGTTTTTTTTTTACTTTTAATAATCATATTTTTATTTGATTTTGTTTAAATAAATTTAAAAACTATAAGAAAATGCATAGTTTTTGTTTTTTAATAATATAACACGATTAATTTTGGGGTTTAGACTTATAACAAAGCACTCTAAACGAGTAAAAAGAGCGGAGCACCTGCAGGGTTAAAGAAAACTTAAATTATCGAAAACTTCAATAATAGTTAAATTACTATTATATATAAATAAATCTATATAAATTTAAGTTGTTTGTAAATGTTCTCCAGAAGTATTTTAATTATTTAAAATTTATTACAAAAATTGAAATTTTCTACTGGAAAGTCAAATAGTTTGTATTAAATGTAAAATGTTCTGAAGTTCATACAGTTTTTACCATTACCCACCCTGTTGGAAAATCTATTTTGCCAGATCGCTTGTTCGATTTGTTTTATTGAAACTGTGTTGGTCATAGGATTTTCATGTTTACGAATTCAAAAAAATGCTTGATGCTCTTATTTAAATAGCTCAGTAAATGTTGTTTTAAATATTCTAATGAAAATTCGAGTTCTCGAAAAATTATTTATTTATGTGCTGTTTTCACAACACAAGAGATTGAACGTGTGGTAAGATTTATATGAAAAAGACTAAAAATAACTAAGTGCTTTTCATATTAATTTTATTATACTTTCAATCAATTGTGTTGTAAGAAAGCACATTATTTTTGTAGTACGTACATACATATAAAGCCCAAATAAAAATTCTACATAGTAACTAAAAACCCAAGTGAAGAAAGGAATATCATTAAAATTTGTTGAAGAAAATTAAAATAATCGAAAAATTGTATTAGGAAATGGAAATTATTAGAAATCCATATATTCAAATATTTTCTAAAAACATGTTCGAGTTATTTAAAAATGTTGTGTAACAAATTTAAGCTGTCGATAAATTTTTGATAGAAAATTCGATATTTTTGTATATAAAAAATATTTAATTTATTAAAAAAAATGTATATAATTTTTACTATAAAAAGTTTTTCGTTTATAATAAGATATGGTTAAATAAATTTGCATCATAGAGGAGAAGGGAAATTTTAATTTTTGTTCAAGATATTTCATAAAATTTGTTTGTCCTAAGAAATTCCTACATTCTAACTTCTAAAGCACTTTTTTTCTTCATACATACCTCATGTTCTTCGTTATATTTTCGACTTGCTTGAGATTGTCGGGCCGCTTCTAATTCCTCCAAAAGATCGGCCTGTTCAGTCAACACGGCCAACGCCAAAGGCGTACGACCAAACTTTGTGACCAACGTTACATCAGCATTATGTTTTAACAAAAGACGTACAATGGGCTTGTGACGTTTTTCAACGGCCCAATGCAAAGGAGTCATGCGAAGCTTAAACGTTAAAAAATTGCAATCAAAATAAAGTGCAATAGAAATAACCACACAATCTAACAACCCACCATATCACGAGGATTTACAGCACAATTTTTGGACAACAATAATTCAACAATTTTGTCATTGCCATAATAGCAGGCTAAATGCAACGCCGTACGTTCCACCTTAGTTTTGGAGTCTTTGTTAATGCCACCATTAAGTAAAACTTGACATATTTCCAGTTGATTGTTCATGGCAGCAAAGTGTAAAGCCGACATGCCCAACTGCAGTCAAAAAAGAAAAACAACGTACATGCAACAGTAACATTAGCAACAACATAAAAAAAGAATGATAATACATGAAATAATAGAATATAAAAATAAAATAAGAAACCTGTTGCTGCCTTAGGAAACAACAACAAAAGACTTACCCAGTCTGAGGTAAAAGGTGCTCCACGGGACAAGGCATTTTTAACTCCTTTTAAATCAGAATCCCTTGCAAATTGCAATAATTGTTTGCCCAAATCTACCACTGTGGTGGGTACACTTAGTGTACTCAGTGACCTGTTGTTTATAATTTCGCCTTCAGTGCGCTGGAAATTTTTGTGTTTTTTAGTCAAATTTACCACAAATTTATTGATATTTTCAATACATACTATTTTATAATTCATTAAATTGGCCAATTGTGCTATTGTCGTGGTTCCATCTTTGGTGGGAAACACTTTCCCGTCCGCTCTTAAGGTGGCCACTATTTTATTACCACCGCCGCCAAGCATTATGTAGCACTTTTCCAGCTTAACTTTTTACAGTTTATGTTGTGCTGAAGTCCCCAAACACTTGGGAGTCAAGTGAAAAGTAAATTAATTAAAAAATTATTATAAAAAATAAAATTAAAGGAAAAGGAAATAAACGCACTATTTTCCCAATCTTTTCTGGTTCCTCTTTAAATTTGTTTTAAAATTATTTTCTATGCTTTTGTTGCTTTTTGTTTTGTACAGGTATTCGTAAATGCTAACAACTGTTAGGGTTGCCAAGCATTAACAATTCGTGAGAGCATAAACATGTAAGTTTTTAATTTTTCGTAAAAGAATGGCATTACTGCTGCTGTATTTAATAGGCAAGTCTGGCACCTTATGAAGATTTTGTTTATGGAATCTGGTAACTTTTTTCGGTGTTAATATTTGCTAGTTTTAATCTAGATAACAGTACGTTTACATTTGACAGTACTGGCAAGACAGTAATTTTAAAAAAATGTCTAACGTGAATGTCGCAGTACAAGTTCTTGCTAAACGTGTTTTATATGGTCGTAACAAATTAAAAATAGCATATAACAACTATGTTTTGCGAACATAGACAACCCTTAAGCAAAACCAAAGCATAATTTATTAATTTTCTTTTAATTGTTGATTTTTTTTACTTTTGAGAACAAAACTTCAAATTTCTGTCAGCAAATGTCAAATTACTGTCCATTTTACTGTCTGCAAAATTTGCTAGACAGTAGACAAGACAGTTGGAAAAGTGTACATGTATTAGTGAAAAAGTTTGCATGTATTGCAATTATGTATTATGTTAATACATATGTTTATAAATATGTGTGTATATTTTTTTCGAAACTACTATTGAAAACTATTTAATAAAATATTAGAAGTGGTCCTAACATTTTTTGAAACTAGCCTATGTAACTTACTTATATTACAATTGTAGAGGTTCCTGCTATTAAAGTTGACTAACTCGAATTAAAAAAAAAATAGTTTAGCGTTTAACAAACAATTGTTTAGTATGTTCTTCCGTCTTATTCATTTTTACAGCCTGCAGTGTATACTGCTAATATGCATACCAGTTACAACTTGTACATTTATAGTTTTCTATATATATTAAATACCCGAAATAATTTTGTGCCATTCGCTTATGCTTATGCCTCAATTACGCATCACAATATAATACAATTTAAAAAAATTGAGTATATTAAAAAAAATTGTACAATATTTATTTCATCAAAACTAAATTTGCAAACTTTTTATTAATACCATGTTCACACGGACAGCAATATTCGTGTTTCGAACTCCCATTCCTGTTTCGCGCACGCAACATGATTGAAACAACCAGTTTTGCCATACAAAATTTTGAGAGCGATACAGGTCGTTTCATTTTGAAACATGCTGCGAAACAGTAAAAATGTACTATCATCTCCAATTTTTATAACAATTATCGTTAGATTATCTGAACTGGCTCTTAAAAAAATCAACACAAAGAAAAAAACAAAATAAAAATTCATGTTAAATAAAAGTATTAAATATTATATTTTTAATTTTTGCGTACATTTTAACCTGTTTTAAATTAAATTATACTAACAACACAAAAAAATGTCATAATGAAACAAGAATGAATCGTATGAACAACATGTTTGGCAATCTAGTTTCAGAGAGCGGAACAAGTGGTTTATATCGTCGTATGAACATAGCATAAGCCTCAAATGTGTGTGCTTTTTCGATACAAGTGTTTATCACAGTTTTTTATTTTAATAATTTAGGCGGACGGCAAATAGTGAAAAATAGTGTTAGTTTAAATAAAATTTTAAGAAAATAATTAAAGACTAATAGCCTATTTCCAATATGCGAAAAAATTCTTTCGTTCTTTTGTATAACTACATTCAAAACAAAAACAAAGTCTAAAAATGTATTTTTGTTTTCAATGTAGTTATACAAAAGAAAGAATTCTTTCGCACATCGGAAATAGACTATAAAAAAATTTCCATTTTAATTTCTAACCTTTGCTTTTATTTCTATACTTTGAAACATCGATAAAGTTTTATCATCCCTAACATGGGTACAATGCAACTCTACCCAACTAACAAAACATAAACATAAGCGGAAATTCCTATAGAAAATTTGCAATATTTTTAAACATTAAAATTTCTACACAAATTCAGGCACAATAAAAGAACGCAATTACCAATAAAACCATTAACTATTCACTTTTAAGCTAAGTGCTGCGCATGTTACCACATAAGAATCTTTACACCACCACTTCCACATCCGTCCATTAGAAAACGGAAGTCAGTAATTTGTAATATTCTAAAGAATACAACTTACCAATGTTAAAAAACTTGTGTTTTTCCTTGACTTTAATAATTTCTTTAAACAACTTAATAGATTTAAAAATTGTTTTATCCAAATAAGTTTAGTTTTTAACAAAAATGTAGACAGGGTTTTACGTACACACACAGTCAGCTTAAAGGGAAATGACGGACTAATGAAATATTTGGTTTTGTTTTGGTTTTGCTTTTCGCCCGAGTTGGGAGTAACTAATTGAATAATTTTTTAAATTATTTTATAGTATTTTTAATATTCAGGAATATTTCTTTATAATATAGTTTATTGGCCTAATGAGGCTTCTTATATTACCTGCAATAAATTGAAAATGAAATACACAAAAAATTCGATTGAAATACGCGTTATCGAAAAATAAAATACTTGAGTATAAGATCACACAATGCAAGTCTTATTGTTTTTCACGTATTAATTTGTGTATACATATTTGCGAATAATATATCCCAAGTTAGACTTGATTTAGAATATTATATCAGCGGTCATTAAACTGAAATTCTCTTTCTTATACATATAAAGTCTGCGTTAAAAATGTTACCCTCACTTCTGAAACAATGTATTCCGCAAATTATTTATAATTATATTCAAAAGCCCACTAACTAGGTCTATGTAAGTCTCTTGTTGATTTATTTGTAGCGTTGTATTCCAACGTTCAAGTGCTGAACTAAATGTACAGATTTTTAAAAATTAGAAAAAAATTGTATGCAAATATTTTCAACGTAAGTTGAAATGGACTTACAACGTAGCCTTAATTCTAAAACAATAACAACTATACAAACAACAACAGGCAAATTTGTTATTAAAAGTGGTTAATTCATTTGCCAAAATACCAAATTCACAATAAGATTTGAATTATCGAAAACTACAAATTAAATCACAGCGATTTATTTGATTAATTTTTAAATTAAATGAGCATTATCCCATTATAAATACATATTTTTTAAGTATGGCATTTTGAAGAGGAAATAAAATTCCATACATCACATTACCACCTCTGTAATAAATGTAACAACAGTCTGGCATGGCTTTATTATCTATTTAGAAAAAAGTTGTCAAAGTGTTTTTGTGTTTTACGGCGAATGGATTGAGTGCTCACAAAAAAAAAAAAAAAAGAATTGTTCTTATATTACAATACATATATATTTTTGTGCATACATATATATAACATTTAAAAAAATCAGAATATTTTAATGGCTTCTAAGTTAAAGAAAAATTGAAATTATAAGAAAAAAAGTGATTGCAAAATATAATGGAAGCAATAAGTGAAAATATATGTTATCAACAAAATCAAATATTAACTAATGAAACAATAACAAGTGACTATGACTCCTCCGCATATAATACAAGCACAAATCTATCAACGTCTTCCTTATCAAATTGTTCGTCAATATCTTCGCCGTCGTCGTCAATTACTAAATCCCCTACACTGGAAAAAATGAAAATAAAGACCGTAGATGATTACAGAAAATTAGATCATGATGAAACTACAGTGCTTAATGATTTGTTTCATACCTCACAGCAGCAGGAGCAGCAGAAATTAACGCTGCAAGATAATGAACCGCAACAGATGTTGCAACAAACACAGCAACAAATTAATCAACAGGTGCTGCAACAATTAGGTTTTAATTTGTACGACGATAATTTAGATCTTAATTATGCCACCATCAATACTACTACTAGTACAACCGAAAGTCTCACAGAAAACACCATTAATAATTTTACTACTTTATATGGCACTCCCGCACCCTCCCTAATCGATAGTAATAATTACAATAATAATGATGATAATTTTTCTCACAAAATTTTCAATATATCGAACGATTCCAATTTATTTATTGATGACGATTTCATTTTAAACTATTTAAATCATCCAACAGAACTTAATCAACAATTATCAACAGTAAACAATTTATATACTTTAACACCATCCACAGACCTAAATAGTCAAAATAATGCACTATCGCCATTGTCATCTTCTTCAACTTTAACACGCTCATCCTCATCCCTTCTCACAACAACAACAACTACACCATCATCCATAGCCTCACCAGCATCTGACTTAAATTACATGGAACTAAGGGGATCATCGTCGTCATCATCTTCCAACACACCTTGTTCGATAATTGGCATTAGTAATGAGAGTAGCATTAATTTATTTAATGATTTTTTATCGGGAGATAATGGCATATGTTTTAAATTTGAATATGCCTTTGAAAATCAAAAGTTAGTACAAGTTCAACCTCCACCACCACCTCCACTGAACAACCAATCAATAATTCTACCAGATGCAACAAATAGTGTTGTTATGTCAGTGACAGAACCCATTTCAATATTGACTTCATCTTACGATTCAACTGATGGTGGAGGAGGAGTAGATCTTTCATCACCCATAAAACCGGCGTCTTACGTAATTTCCCCCTCCCAAACGTCGTCAAAGCATAATATGGTCAATATATCGAATGAAAGGTAGTTTATAGTTTGTTTAGTTTTTTTTGTTCTTGCATTTGAATTTTTAATTTCTTATTTTATAAATGCTGCTTGTAAAAAGCTTTTTGTTATACAACACATACTCATAATTTTGTTTAAGTGGCAGAAAAATTGCTTAATACTTATTTATACTTGTGCCTTTTAAGAATTTGGAATGTTATATTTTATTTTTAACTGCCTGCATAAATACTGAGTTTAATTTCAGATATTTTGAAGTTAAAAAAATGTTTTAAAATTGTTTGAAAAACGACATTTTTAACACAGATACATTTATTGGTTATTCTAATT
Organism: Pollenia amentaria; assembly: GCA_943735925.1. NCBI lineage: Eukaryota > Metazoa > Arthropoda > Insecta > Diptera > Polleniidae > Pollenia > Pollenia amentaria. The sequence goes on along the minus strand of OX031009.1, from coordinate 198,600,898 downwards.
AGAAAAATATTTGCTATTAAAAACATTTTAACCAAATTTTAGTTAGTGTGATACGTATAAACTTACTTGTTTTTTTTTCAATAAAGAAAGATATTTCCCTTTGTCATAGTTCAGAAAATGTGTACTTTGAATAAAGAAAATAATTTTCTTTTTCATTGCTTGACCTAATCTTTTTAATTGTGTTAAATGTCAAAGTTCTTAATTTTATTTTCCTCCAATATTGCTTTTGAATCGAAGTTATCCAGATTAATTTGATTTTCAAATATCAGATTTCTTGATATTTTGGGGATTGCGAAAATTGTATGTAGTTGTAAATAATTAAGAATTAAAAAAAAAATACTTTAGTTTTAAATTAAAAATAGTTTTTGCTATAATTGATGGTATTATCAAAAAATAATTAAAGGATGCTTAACAAATTTTGAAAACTCGAACAAAACTTCAAAAATTAAACTTTTAGAGCTTTAAATCGTTGTTTAACACAAACAATTTTATTGCACAAAAAAAAAACGATACCTATAACCGTTTTTTTAAACTTAAAAAAAATTCCGAAAACTAAACTTTAATATATAACACACAAATTTTAAAGCGATTTTTAATAATTGCAATATGTCGAAAAACATTTTATAAATAAATGGATTTAAGATAACATAACTATAAAAATTAAAATTAAATCAGTTTAATTACACTGTGCTAGAATTTGACACCTTTTTCAGACAAGAGGGCCACATAGCGTTTTAACCTTTTTCCGGTATATTTGTGTAACTCAAAAACGGTTTATACATTTGCCCCATCCTAGCATAAAGCCATTTTCCTATTTTCAAGAAAACAAAAATTTATATTCAGTTTTTTATTTGTCCTTATTTTATTTAATAAATGTTTATATTTATTCAAGCTCTAGGTCCTTTTAATATTTATTTTTTATTCTCAATATTTCGCCAACCTTTGGTTAGCATCGTCAGGAAATTAAATAAAATTTCGAAGTTTTGCTAAAAAATATTTTTTTTTGCAAATAAAAAAAATTATGTTTCAAAAACGACAGCGCATATTAAAAAAGTTTAAGCTTACGAAATTTTATTGCAGAATTTCGGTTTTATTAGTTTGTTCAATAAACTAAACCGTTTTTGAGTTACGCGAATATATGTTGTAATAACGGTATATGTATCTCGAAAACAAGAGGTAACCTTAAAAAAACTGTTAGCACCACTGGTTTCAGCGTACCCGAATTAGGTTAAAAAGCCAGGTGCCCGGGTTGTATGTTTATTCAACTAGCAGAGTGTTATCTTCAAGAAAAATCAGAATAGAGTGAAATTAAAATCGATGTAGATTTTTAATTAATATTTTTCCTAAGATTAAGAGTAGTACTGGTCTCATACTTTGAGGTATATGAACTATATACATATATTTCGACCTCTTTTTGCAAAATGATCGTAAGCCCCAAAACACGAAATTATAAAATATTGTTTTTATTTAAATGAAAGTCAAGCGTCCGAAGTCTTCGATCAATGACCAGGTCATAAATATTTTAATATATATCCGAAAAATTAAAAATGTTTTTAAGCACGATTTAGATCTATGTTCAATACGGGGTACTAATTTAAAAAAAAAATTATCCCTTGTTTACATTAATGCACAACTGTGCAATAATTTTTTCATTAAATTATTTTGTGTTAAAAATATGGCGCTTGCGCTATTTTTTTTTTTTTATTTTTATTTATTTATAACATGTAATATAAAGCCTCCATGGCCAATATAAAAATATTACATACCATTAAAAAATACCTAAGATTTTAAAACTACATAATACTCAATATAAAACAAAAACAAAATTTTAAATAATTGCCAATCTATTAAAAATAAAAACATCCCTACCATTTTAAACATTAGCTCCCCAGCCAATATACAGAATAATTAAAAATTTAATTAAAGAAAAGTAAAGTAACGGTCCCATTCAGAACAGAAAATATGACAAATCTTAGTGCATACCCACACTCATATACTCCCCTACATAAGCATAATTACCATTATGGATGTATATATACTAGCAAGATAGTTCCTGAATACAAAAATCATACAGTCAGAAAACGCAAGAGTTTTAAACGAAAAACATTATTTATTAGATATAAACTTATAAATTGAAAAATCTTAAACATTTACGTTCATTTTATAGGTATATGGATTTAATATAAAATAAGAAAATTGAGAACTTGTGTTGGATTTGGAGCGAATTAAAATTTTAAAATTTTAGCTAAAAAATTGCAAAAAAAAACATCAGGGCGGCTACTCTTTATTGCGATGCGAATACAGTTTCGATGCGAAAGCTATCGCTATCACTTTCGCAAAATTTTTTTTAAAATGAAGCAATACTGGCAAAAAAAAAATTAAAGATTGCACAGATTGACAGTAATGAAATGTTAAAATATGTAAAAAAATTTAAATTGGAAAATTAATATAAAATAAATAGTGATGAATTGCAAAAGGAAAAATTAAAAATATGCGGAAGACAAAGGCGCATGCGCATTTAACTGCCAATTTCACGAAGTCGAAAGAACGCTTTCTTTCGCACAAACACATATGAAACAAAAACAAATTATCAAAAAAGTAGTTGTGCGAAAGAAAGCGTTCGTTCCCATTTAGTGAATTAGACAGTAAGAGTACCAATCACAAGATTTGCTCACATTTTTTTTCGCATCACAATAAAGAGTAGCCCCCCAGAATATTAACATCAAATGCATAAAACTTTTTAATTTGCAAAGATTTTTTTTTCACTATTCTTTCTAGCAAATAGCAAATTTTAATTTTCAAAATCGGGCATTCCTAAACTAAAAGTGATAAACTATGCATGTTCTTTACTCTTTGTAGAACTCAATTAGTACATTCCACCGATTTAAAATCGGGCTGGAATTAAGAATTTGTTTTTAATTTTTGTAATACCCGAAGTATCCAACTTGGCGAACCTATGGTGGCCTTCCTGATATGTCTATTGACCCTTAAACCTTAACCTAAACTCGAATACAAATTCTTAATAGTCACATGGAATTTTATTTCCATCCGATCCATCCGAATAACCGTTTACAAAATCCACAGTTATATAAAATTGTAAACATTAGTTGCGATCAAATCCAACGCCTTATATATTTGACTTTATTAAAAATTTTGTACATTGGAAACCATGAATAGGTTCATAAAATCTTAATTTCGCTTAGGATCATTTCGCAAACAGTTGTCGATATATTTAGACGTATTCGATTTCCAGATTTCTAAAACTAACATTACAAAAGTTTAGAACATTTAATTCCAGTTCAATCGAATAATAATCGCTCTTATGTTTTTGAATTCTAGTTTCTTAAATAAAATAAGAGTTTTTTAAATTATAATTTAAATTTTTGTAATGCAATTTTAGTAGTTGGGAATGTCTAACTAATATTTTTATTTTAATATACAAAAATTGCATGATCTATGTAGTCTATTTAAAAGTTTTAATGCATTAACTTTTGTAAAATAAGGTTTTTAAATACATACTGCCTGTTCAACGATTTCGAACGTTAACGTTCGCATAGAAAATAACATTTAAAACAAAAACAAATTTTATAATTTTGTTGCTGTTTTAAGTGTAATTTTCTATGCGAACGTTAACGTTCGAAATAGATGAACTGGCAGATAATTCTAAAAACTTTTATCATTTTTTAAATAATTTTATTTAAATTTTATAAACATTTATAATAAACTGCATTTGATCTATGTATGCACACCCATACATATATGTATGCATGCATATACAAAAAACATTAAAAGTTACTCATTAGAAACAATAAATTGTATGTATTTCTAAAAAAAAAACATTCAGTTCAAAAATTAAGAAAAAATCGTAACAATATTAAATTAAACATTTTTTATACCTATATCGAAAATTTTTACAATTTGTTGTTAAAATACAACAACAAAATATCTGTGGGTCCCACGCAACATTAATAATTTATATTTATTATTCTACACACACTCAAATATATGATTTGAAAATCACGTTTCTAAAAATAGTATATTGATAAAAAGAAAATTAAAAGAAAAACAAGAAAATAAAATAATTAATATAACACTAAAAAGTATTCAAAACTTTTACCCAAAATAGAGCAAACATACACTCAATGATTCTCTACAAGTTGTAGTCCTCCTTTGCATTTGAAAATTTATAAAAGTGAAACTATGTATGTTTCACTTCTAATTTGATTAAAGAGAAATATTAAATATAGACAATAGCGTCGCCCATCCATCGTCATTGACTTTGGCGTAGTACTAGAGGATTAAAAAAAAACCAAATATTTTGTGTTGAGTTCCACAACTGTATGTAAAATTTTAAAACAAATTAAAATAAAAACATGAAATTTTGTATTCATATATTTTACAATTAATTGCTATTATTTTCGCATTGTATATTGGGGGCGTTATAGACATCATGTTTTCTCTGTTATTTGCAGCATGTGCCGCTATTTATTTGATATTTTCTGCAAATTTGTTTTAGTTTTTTTTTGTATATGGTTTTTTTTTTTTTTGCAAAAATATTAAAAATTTTTATTTATTTTGTTTGCATTTAAAATAATCCTATATATTAGTATTTGGCACTGTTTGTTTGCAATTCTTTCGCCGCAAAACAACTTAACAGATCTATTTAAAATTTAGCTTATAGAAAAGAATTTTTTCAAAAGAAACTATAGACTTTATTAATTCTCGATTAAAAGCCAGATATTTTTGTTTATACATAATCGAATATTACGGTTTGTGACTCTTTTCTGACAAACCTATTTTGCCTAAATAAAAATTGGTACATATTTTGAAAAAGCAATTATCGTCTACAATAGAAATTAATTTTAGCCACGCCCCTTTTTACATCTATTTTTTCTTTAATTATTTTCCTTAATTTTTAATGCAAAAATATTTCCAACTATTTTGAAACTTGCGAGGGAGGTTCTTCTTAAAGAACTAAAAAAATTGTGACGACACCAATTTGTAAATTCTATTTGTAAAATCTCGATGTGATCCCACATATTTTTACATCCATTTTTTGACAAAAATATATTTCCTGGCAATACTACCTCACCAATTTTTATGAAACTTGGAGTACTTACATATAAGGCGTATCATTAAAAATGAGCTATGAGGTACTTTTAATCTTAACCGAGAGTCACACTTCCTTGCCCCATACTTTATGTAAAACTATATTTTTTGAAATATTTATTAAAACGATCTGATAATGTTTGGCACAAATTGTCTAAAAGTAATAAAATAATTTTAAAAAAATATAAGTACATATCAAGGCTGTTCAATATTCGGTTTAATTTAAAAGTAAAAACAGTTCTTTATTAATGATTAATTTCCAAGTACAAAATAAAACGTTATTATTCAAGAAGGTATAAAAAAGGAATGACAAAATGAAAAAGAAAAATACAGAATAATAGCAGCGTCGTTCACATTGTTATTAAAGAGTTGCCATATTGGCCATAGATCCCCAACACTCCTCCTCAATGTGAATAGCGCTTTACAAAACAGAAAAACAAAATAAATCTCTCATGTCAATCTCATGAGTTGAACAAAATCCAAGTGCTTATTCTTCGAAAGATTTTTAGTCAGTATATCCGCTATCATATGTTGAGTTGGACAATAATTCAAGACTATCTCTCCTCTCTTCACTACCTCGCGCACATGGTGGAATCGAATGTCGATGTGCTTAGTGCGTTTATGATACACTGGGTTAGTTGCCAATTTTTCAGCACCTTGATTGTCGATATTTAGGATGACAGCTTCGTCCGTTAAGTAGCCAATTTCCATAAGTAATTTTCTCAAAAATATCGCCTCTTTTGCCGCGTCGGACATTGCCATGTATTCCGCCTCTGTTGAGCTCAGAGCAACACACGATTGCTTCCGAGACTCCCATGAAACTGGACAATCGTTCACGTAGAATATGAAACCAGTGTACGATTTTCGGTCTAAAGCATTGCCACCCCAATCTGCGTCAACAAAACCAGTCACTAAGTTCTCTCCATCTTGGTAAACGATTTTCTTCTCAATAGTACCACGAAGGTAGCGCAAAATACGTTTGACTGCCTGCATATGCTCGACATGCGGGCTAGAGTTTCTCTGCGCCAGCTTGGCAACAGAATGAAGGATATCAGGTCTACTAGTTAAAGCGAGGTACATAAGGGCGCCTATTGCAGACTGATAATCCTGCTGATTAATTTCTTTACAATCTTCCTTATCACATGTAACCTGGTAGTTGGCTTCTAGTGGGGTTGGCACAGGCTTGCAATTTTCCATCCCGTATTCCTTAAGTAATTCACGAATGTATTGGGACTGTGATAAAGTTATCGCGCCAACGTCCCCCTCACGTTCTACTTCTATACCAAGATAGTAGTGTACCTTGCCCTTGTCAGTAACTGGGAACCTTTGTGCCAATAATTTCTTTACTTCAGAAACTATCACTGCGTTCTTGCAACCGATGAGTATATCATCCACGTACACAGCCAGTAACACTAATTCGCCTTTAAATGACATCATATATAAGCAGGGCTCATTTTCACTTTGGTGAAACCCCATTTCCTTAAGAACACAGCTGAGCCTATCAAACCACTCTTTGCCTGATTGTTTCAAGCCATATATTGCCTTACGGATTTTAAGAACTCTGTTCGGATGTTCCGAGTCAACAAACAATTCAGGTTGTCGCATATATATCTCGTGTTGCACCTCACTGTTTAAGTACGCTGAACTTACGTCAATCTGATGCAAATGCATTTTCCAATACACTGCCAAAGCTAACACCATACGAATTGTAGAATACCTGACTACAGGGGAAAACGTTTCACCGTAGTCTATGCCAAATTTTTGGTTGCAGCCTTTTGCCACAAGTCGGGCCTTAAATCGCTCAATCTGGCCAAGTTCGTTCTTCTTTAAAGAAAATACCCACTTTGAATTAATCACCCTGGCATAATTCGGCAAGTCTACTAACGTCCAAGTTTCATTTTTCTGCAACGATGTCATCTACGATTGCATGGCCTTCCGCCAATTGGTACTATTTGCACTGTGTAGAGCCTCCTCTACTGTGGTTGGAATACTTTCCCCGACAATATTGTACAATTCTAAACGTTTTCTTGGTCTGCCTGGTTTGCCAGTTCTAATCACTTTTGGCCTACCCCTTCTATTAGTGCCAACATACTCCTCCTGAATAGAACTTTCCTCGTTTGATTCAGCTTCATCAGCTGTTTCAAAACCAGCAAAATCAGAGTCGTTAGAAATCATTTCTTCACCATGATCACCGTCATTAGACACAGGTTCTCCATCAGACTGAATTTCATCGATCACCTTTGGTATATCTTGTTCTGACACATTAATAATGAAATAATCATCCGCTGTTTTTGTTGTTTCATCAAGGGTTTTTGTTTTCACGAAGCAACTCTCGTCAAAAAGGACATCACGTCGCTCTATTATTTTTCCAGTATCTTCATCATATAAGCGGTAAGCCTTAGCCACCTGGGAGTAACCAACCATGACAAAATTATCACCCTTAGCCTCAAATTTACCACTACCTCCGGCTTTGTTTAGTGCTACAGCATGAGATCCAAAAATTTTTAAATGTTTTACATTTGGCTTACGATCGAACCAAACTTCATATGGAGTTGTATCACCCAATATTCTAGTAGGACATCTATTGCGTAGGTATGCCGCCGTGTTAATCGCCTCAGCCCATAAGTCCTGCCGAATATTCGCGTGCACCATCATCGAACGTGCCATTTCAATTAAGGTTCGATTAGCGCGTTCGGCAACGCCATTTTGTTGGGGAGTATATGGAACTGTAAGCTGACGTGTAATGCCCTCTAGTTCCAAAAAAGTGTCAAACTGTCTATTTATAAATTCACGTCCATTGTCACTTCTAATCATCTTAATTTTGTGACCAGTTTGCTTCTCCACCATTTGTTTAAACACCTTAAATTTGTCGAAAACTTCACCTTTGGCCTTAAGAAAATAAACAAATATTCTCCTGGAATAGTCGTCAATAAATGTGACGAAATACTTCGAGCCACCTAAAGAGCTGACATTAAAGGGACCACACACGTCGCTATGTATGAGTTCCCACAGGCTCTTCGAACGCGTACTAGACTCCCTTGGAAATGTACCAACATGGATTTTACTTACCATGCATGTCTTGCAATGTGTTGATTCATCACCCTTTAATTGCATGCCAGCCACCATTGAATTATTTGACAAAAACTGCAAAGACTTGAAGTTAACATGGCCGAACCTATCATGCCAAACCTGAGTTGACGAGGTTGCCGCAAAAAGTTGGTTTTCTTTACCCAATGCTATAAATAGATTACCCCGTTTTACAGCCTTTAATATTATTGCACCATCAGAACGCTGAATAGTAGCACCAGATGAATCAAAAATAACATTCAACCCCCTTTCCACGACACGACTGACAGACAAAAAATTCATCTGCAATTCTGGGGAATATAGAACTTCCTGGAATTTAATTTGAAGACCACTATCGTTCTGAATCTGCACATCACCTTTTCCTTGGGCTAATATTTGGTGTTGGCCCGCTTACGAAATGTTTTCTGTATGTTCTTGAAACCTCCCAAACATTTCTTTATTACAGCACATGTGTGCAGTTGCGCCGCTGTCAACACACCACGCTGCTGCTTTATTTGTAAATGTGTGTGTATACGTGTGCAAAAGTTGTGTACGTTCCTTTTTTGGTTTTGTGCATTTGCTTGCAAAATGCCCCGTTATACCACAGTTGTAGCATTTGCCCTTGAACTTGTTTTTACCTTGTTTATTGTCTCTTGTGTTTCTACACTTCTGAGAATTCATAACAAACGCCTGCTGTGTATTAACCGATGCTGCTTCTCGTTCGGATTTTTCCTTGTGTCTTTCGCCTTCTTCTAACAACTTTTGTTTCACCGTTGATAAACTTGGTAATGTATCCCGCGTTTCCATGGCGATTACGAAATGCTCGAAGTCACTTGGTAGACTGGACAACAGCATTATTGTCAAAAGTTCCTCATTAAGAGGTATACCCGCTTCAGCAAGCTTGTCCGCCATTTCTGCAAACATACCCACATGCCGACTAACACTAGCACCTTTATCCATTGTCAGATTCAAAAGACGTTTATAAATAGCAACCTTCTGTATTGGGCCTCTTGGCTTATAAGTTTCCTCCAACTTTTTCCAAGCCTCATGAGAAGTTGCACAGTTTTTAAAAATACTTAGCTGCGATGGCTTAACACCCAAAGTAATTGTAGCCAGTGCACGTTGATCGTCATCTTCCCATTTCGTTCTTCCAGCATTATCTACTGCAGATTCCTTTTTAACTTCGCCATTCACAACCTTCCACCAGCCGCTATGGATGAGCACACTACGCATTTGAATATTCCAGCTATCGTAGTTTGTGTCGTCAAGCTTGTCAATTTGGTACATTGACGCCATTTTTTATTAACGTTTTTTTTTCACTCCTTCAAAGAATAAAAATACTGCAATTTAAAACTTTTTTCCTTTTTTTTCTCCCGAGGTACACTTCTACCATGGACTTTGTCCCGGGCCCATAACCTGTTCAATATTCGGTTTAATTTAAAAGTAAAAACAGTTCTTTATTAATGATTAATTTCCAAGTACAAAATAAAACGTTATTATTCAAGAAGGTATAAAAAAGGAATGACAAAATGAAAAAGAAAAATACAGAATAATAGTAGCGTCGTTCACATTGTTATTAAAGAGTTGCCATATTGGCCATAGATCCCCAACAAAGGCGAATTGATTACAGGTGATCCTAAAAGCCCTGCTGATAACTTTTTTTCTTTAGTTTTATAATTGTTGGATGTCAAAATTTTGTTTATTATCTTTGTTTCTGTTTTGATTTGTTTCGGTTTTTGACATTGTACAATGATTTTACAAAAACAAATTGCTTGTGGTTTTTGTACGAGTTGTACTTGTTGTACTACCGAGATTACCTGGAATGAATTCGCCTTGGTACATATGTATAAAATGATATGCCTACTTTTGACAAAGGAATTATAACTTCATACTTATATTCTGTAAAAATGACTAATACAAGAAATTAACACAACCCGTGCAAATATTTTGCAGCTTAAATTGGCGATTTTTATCATGTAAAGGTTAATAATTATGTAAACAATATTTGGAATTCCAGAGCTTCTTAAATTAATAATTCCCACATCTGGTAATCACTTTAAATTTGAAAGATCAATGCTTTAATTCCAATTATTAAGAACTACTTTTCAAAAACACATTAATTTGAAAAATCGCGGGAATATCGTAGTATCAAGAAAAATATTTAACACAAATAGCTTCCAATAAACAAACCTAATAATATAAAAATCTTCTAATAACGTAATTGCAATAAAATGTCACCTGTAGAAATTATATCTTGTGTAAATAAATTCGGCTTATTTATGTGCATCATTAAAACATTTACCAAACAACTTTTATATTAATTTAAACCCCAGTTAAACTGTTGGTTTTAATAACCTTCGATTGGAAGATAAGATTTTGATAAAAATCAATACAAATGACTCGCATAGACAATTAATGAATCCTTTGGTAATGTCTTAAGGTTTATTCATCCAGGTCTTTATACATATGCTTGTGATGTACATGAATACATATTTGCCGGGCTATCAGGTTAAATGGCTATGTAGTTATATTTACAGCAACAAAATATATTTAGAAACAATTTAAACAAATGTATTTTGTTGTTGTGAATACAACTAAATAACCCTGTAAACTGATAATCAGCCTTCCGTGAACAACCCAATTGCAAATAAAAACAAATGAACTCTCTTAATATTAAAAAAAAAATCCTCCAAAGTATAGGAAAAATAAATTATTTAAACAAGTGATTTTCAAGTTAATTTTCAGATTCCTAATTTTAAATGTAATTTTTGGTAAAAAATTTATGTGTAAATTTGTAATATAAATCAATATAAACAGCTGGTTGTTTTTTGTTTACCAAGCTTAGCGTAGGAATTGTTTTTGTATATTTGTGTAAACACAGAAGAACCTATTTTACTCTCGTATTAAAATGTTTAATAATACAAAGTTTAAACTGGAAAATTTATAAGGGTATTTATTCAGTTAAACAAAATTGGAAATTGAACTCATGTTGAAGTGAGCGGTCTTTATTATAATTTAAAAGTGTAAAATTGGGCATATTTGATGTATAAAAAAAGGTAAAACAACCTGCATATCAAATTTCAAATATTTATGTTTTTTGAGATACCTAATCAAATTAGGCCGGGTTTTTGAGATGTGGATTAAGTTTAAACTTAGAGTTACGTACTATGAAAGTCAGACTTTACCGGCGAAATGAGATTTTTTTAAATTATTTCATTAAAGACCAACATTTTAAGCAAAACTTAGCTGTTCCGTCAAAATTTTGAACAAAAAGTTGGTAATGGCGACACAAATCTGTTTTCAGATTAACTAAACCTAGTTTAACTGATATTTTAAAAAACCAGCCTTAGTTTTTTATAACATTCAATTTGACGTTTATAAATTGTCAACGCTTAAAAAAAGTCTGAACTGAATACCCTATATATTTTTTGTTACAATAATTGTAAAAGTCGTTTCACCCGTTTTGTTCGGACAAAATTTTTTTATATGTATTTTGACATACTTCTTTTTGAGAGAGAGGAAATATTTTTTACGAACAACTCTCAGTTTGAATTGATTTATTTTTATATTTTGTCCGGACAAACTAGAACTGAGTTGCCAATAGGTTATTTTTTTCAATACAAATGTCGTGTTTGTGAAATTAAATTATGAGTGAAAATCTTCTTTCATCCATTACACAAGGGAACAAAATATAACTTTTTTGTGTTGATTTGAAGTTTGATGCAATTTTTTTTTACTAATTTGAGATCGCTCATTTCAAATCTAACATCCGTTTTTCTCCATCAGCTCGCATTTTTAAGTTAATTAAAAGTTCAAAAAATCATAACTTTACTCTTCATTAAGTGATTTTCAAAATTTTACTTGTTTTAAAGATGTAATAGTTAGCTTTGAAAAGCAATCAAATTTTTGAAAATCACAAAAAAAATGACCGAGAAATGGTTGTTTACGTAAAAAAAAATTATTAAAAATTTTGTATTTTTAAAAATCATGAAACATCCAAAACGGGAAAAAGTTAAAGTCTAACTACATTCACTTTAAGTCACATAACTTATGAACAAAATGAGACATAGATCATAAAAATCGATGGACGCGTTTCGCTTTTATTCGCAATTAAGTGAAGGTACCTTATTTTTAAGTGAAAGAAAAAAACGGTCATAAATAGAACAGCAGACACACACAGACATTAAAAAAAAAATGTTCCACCGACAATCGGTTCTACGCACTGGAACGACTGGGAGTTCAACGAACCCCGACCAAAGATTGCCAACTCAGCAACACCTGTTCTTCAGGTCTCGCTGCTACAACAACAACCACAACATTATACAAATTCTATTTTTGTATGGAAATCACGATATTTATCAATTCACTTTTCACAGTAAATTGTGAATAAAATCAAAAGTTGTGCACCGATAACAATGAAATAAAGCTTATTTCATTCGAAATATGTTTAGTTAAATGTTTTTAGACCAAAACTGTGTTCTTTTGTCACATTTTTATTTTTTTATAAATTTTTAAAGAATACATTTTTTTAATTGTTTATTTTTTCAAAACATCAACGATATCTCTGAAACTACTTGGCAAATTTAAAAATGTTAATATGGTGAATTGTTTTCAAGTTATTCCAATATACCTATGTAGCGGAAGTCCCTTAATTATATATATATATATATATATATATATCGCAAAAAGTCGAGCTGATAGAAAAAAACAATGTGTGTCCTAAATTATTCTATATATATAAAAGAAAGTGGCGTTATTAGTTACTACGTTTATAACTAAAGAACGGCTGGACCGATTTCGATGATTCGTACCAATTCGGAATGGTCTCTGACCAAGTAAGAAGAATAGCAAACAGGTGGCGCCACTGAAAATGACTCGAAATGAGTTAAATCATAAACTGTGCATTTTATCATGATATGATCTTTAGCACAGCTGTTGAGCATTAGGTTGGTATGAAAAATTTCCGATAGGCGGCACCATTGAAAATTACTCAAAATAAATTATATCATTTGATCATGCTATGGTCTTTAGTAAAGTTGTTGCGCATGAGCCGGCAAAGGTTTCTATGTTGGTATGAACAATTTCCGCTTTTCTAGGCAAAACAAGGTTTGCCAAGTCAGCTAGTAACATATAAAAAACATTCAAATTTTAATCAGCAAAAACCTTGTTCCCTTGTGTTATTTACACATAATCTTTGAAAATAATTTAAAGTATGCAGTTTGACACTAAAAAAAGAAAATACAAACTGCTCTGAAGATCTACAGGATGGGCCAAAAGTCACCATGGGGCTTAAAAATTTTATAACTTTTTCGTTTATACATATATTTTTTTAATTTTTTTTTTCAGATTATAAAATATATAAAATTGAAATTTGTTTACTCTTAAGGCTTAGACCTAAGAGATATTTGTCGAAAAAATCCAAAAAAGCATGACCGGTATATTGATCAAACTTTAACTTTATTTTTAACAATTTCTGTTGATTTCCTAAAGTAAATTTGTAAGAAGATCGTGGTATAATGTAATTTATAAACTGTTAAATGATATTTGAAATAGTCGAACGTTTTGCAAAAGCAAATAGTTTTTTAATAAAACTAGTGGTCAAATATTTAATACGTGTGAATATAGCTTTAGTATGGAAAATAATGTCAATTAAATTAACACCGTTTTCAGCTCCTCAATTATGAACTTATTTTAGAGCATTTTCCATAACATCTTTCAAAAGTTGTGGCTAAAGCGCTCGAATTTCTGCAACAATGTTGGCCTTGAGTAAAACATATAGTTCACATATACTCGCTCCTTCTAATAGCTCCAAAGAAAATAGTAAGGTGCTGACAAATCTGGCGAACCCTTCAGAGGGCGAAATTCTGACCTTAAAATTTCGAGGGTATGCTCTTAGCGGTAAAATAATTGATCGCGGATTTAAATAATCAAATTCTATTATTCTGGTTCTTTGTTCAGTTTTGAATCTCTCCATTATTTATTCTCCAGGTGTTATTGATATTATCTGAAAGAAGGAAAAATAATAAAAAATATATAAACGAAAAAGATATTAAATTCTTAAACCCCGTGGTGATATTTGGCCCACCCTGTACCACCTTGAAAAACTAATAGACTATATTTACATATGGCAGTTTTATTTTCCGGGCAAATTTTTTGAAATGAAGGAATCGTTTTGATTTCTTTTGAAATTTATTAAAATTTTGTTCATTTTTTTTTATTTTGTTTTCAATTTGAACAATTTGAAAACGGATACAACACTGTAAAATACTTAAACGTTGTGTCAAAAAAAAAAAAACGCTGAAGTTAACTGTTCAATTTTATATTGTTTTTAATTTTAAATTGTGTGTTTTGAAATGTAATAATTTTAAAACGTCTTGAATTTATAATTCTAAATAAAAATTATAAAATTTATGAAAGGTTCCCCAGAACCACCAGGACGGAATACCATTTTGACTCATGGTTAGTTACCAGCTGTTGCTTACGTAGCAAACAAGGCGAATTCATTACAGGTGATCCTAAAAGCCCTGCTGATAACTTTTTTTCTTTAGCTTTATAATTGTTGGATGTCAAAATTTTGTTTATTATCTTTGTTTCTGTTTTGATTTGTTTCGGTTTTTGACATTGTACAACGATTTTACAAAAACAAATTGCTTGTGGTTTTTGTACGAGTTGTACTTGTTGTACTACCGAGATTACCTGGAATGAATTCGCCTTGCGTAGCAAGCCAAGGGGACCTTGTATGAATTCGCTTTGAATGTGAAATTCAAGTTGAAAATACAAAAATAATTTAATTTTTACCCAAGGCGAATTCATTTTCAGGTGGCGTTGAAAACACAGCCGTACTACTTTTTTCTTGCATAACCCGGCGGCCACACGATCAACTTTTTGTTGATGGTCTTTTACATATACTAGCTGGGTTCATTTACTAAAAATTGTTACGAATTTGTAACAATTGTTACTGGAAAATGTTCATTTGTTGGGTTAATTAACATTTTTCCAGTAACAATTGTTACAAATTCGTAACAATTTTGTTTGTCAAAATTTACATAAATTGAAAGCTGTGACGTAGGCTGCACGCAATTTTTAAGCAATTTACTTTCAAGATGTCATCAAGAAAACAATTTTATACTGACAAACGAAAAATTTGCTCACTAAACTTTTAATCAGCTGTTAAATTGAACGTAAAATTGCCAAACAAATGGATATTTAAAATTGAGAGCAATCTCGTGATCAATTTAAAAAGTGTGAGTGTGTTAGTAAAAAAAATGAGAGTGAGAGCAGATTGAAAGAAATTGAAAGACAAAAATTGATCGTGTGGCCTCCAAATAATTGGGTAGAGAAATGTCAAAAATTGTTTACATATTTTCCCCATAATTATGTAGAGAAATTTCAAAAGTTGTTTATGTTTACATAGTAAACGGAAGTTTTTGAAAACTCAATTTAAAAAAACTGTAATAGTGATAAATTTATTATTATAAGTAATAAAATAAATAGGTTAGTTTAGGTTCCATGGGCAGCCATCGAGAGACAGCTCACTTGGGTCCTTCAGCGGTCCCTTTGTGATACCCAACGCCAATGCACATCCCATAGAGCAGTTACTCAGATGGCGTCAGAGCAGAAGCAATCTAAGTTCTGTTGTAGAAAGATCCTCTATCTACAATAGCAAGGCGAATATTTTATGTGTACATATACATATATTATTCTGCTGTTGTTGTTCTTTTTCTTCCTTAATAGCAGCCCTGTGGGCTTTTTGCTCTTCATGCATGCCACCAAATTCCTCATTAATGCGCCGCCACCTATAGTAAATTCGCCTTGATTTTACCTATATATGTATAATGAATTTTTTCTTTTCTATGACAATACGGTCGGAACCGTATGAAATATTTGATCTAAGTTCGACTTAGATACGCTTTAACGTTTGCGCCAGCTGTTGTGTGCGTTCGTGTAAAATTTGCGTTTTTATTTAAAAATTAATTAATTTTAGTTAATAAATGAAATAAAAAAAAAAATAAACAATTTGACAACGTATCTACGTCGTACGCTACTATATTCATACGGTGCAATTGTGATACTAGGGTAAAAAAAAAATATTTCGGGCAACATTGGTGAATCTGTCTGTCGACTCATTATTTTTTGTTGTTAGAAAACAAAGCAATGGCTTTACAATTATGTTTTAATTATTCATTTTAAATTAGGATTATGGGAGATATTTGTTATCAAAAAGAAAACTTAAAGCAATAAAATGTACATATCAAAGCTGTAAAAAACCAAACTGATTTTATTCTTTGATTTCCAAATTAATTTTAAAATCATTCTTTTTAGAAATCATTGAATGCAAACCATTTAAATTGAAATCATGCGATGTCAATAAATTTCTCTGAAATCACAACTATGCAAAAGTCCAACGAAATAATGTACACTTGAAATCTAGCGGTTTCAACTATAATCTAGAAGAAACTCTAATTTTTGGTATAAACCACCTTTATTTATACATATTTATAGAATCTATAAGTTAAAAACTTACCGCACAATATTATAATTCTTTGGGGTTTAAAGCGTATTAAAGTCTTTTCCAAAAACACATAAAACTTAATTTGATCTAATTTAAATATCATGATTTGATTCTAAAATACTAACGTTAGGGAATTTTCTATTAGACCCATCGTAAATTATGTATTATATACATATGTATGTATGTATCGTTCATCAAAAAATTCAGTAGTCTGATTTATAGTATTAAAAAATCTAAACTAGACCACATTTCAATTAAGTTTTTCAATTCTTTAGCATTTTATGCACCTTAAACATCTTTTTGGGAGAGCGATCTTCACGAAATTTGGCAGTGTGATTTCTAATCTTATGCAATAGGAACAGACCAAATTTAATTATTATATTATTATTTGTTACCTATTTTAAAAAACTTTGTTAACAAAAATTTACATTGTTGGCAATTCAAAATAATCAAAGTCTGCTCTATTTCTAGAAGAAGAAGTTTCAATTTTGATTCTGATATAACTTTGATTGCAATGTATTTGATTACAAAAAATTAATATCTATAAACACAGGATCTCCACCTGAGATAAGATATAAGATTTTCATAACAGCAAACGTCAAATTCAATCGCAGAGAGTATTATCTTACGTGTGGACTTTCAAATAGTGTTAGTATTGATATTATAATAGATGTTATGTGACAGTGGTTATGAAAAATCTTATAACAACTACCTCATAAAATGAGCTGTCAAAAATACACATACATACATATGAAACAATAATAAAACGCTATCATCAAAATGTTTAAGTTTTTAGTGCAAATAGTGCAAACCTTGTGAAAAGTGCTTAAAAACAATATTCAACACTAAAAACAAAGAAAAACTAAACAAAGCATAAAAGACGAGCCAAGTTTACTGTACGAAAATCAGTAAATTATGAAATCTTATAAGATACATGCTTCCCTTGTTTAAGATTAAGATTAACATGAAGACATGTGCTCTCTCATTCTGTCGACGTTCTCTCACATATTATATCAGATATTATCTCAGGTGAATACCCCATGTAAGATAACAGATGCACTTATTTCGTTCGGATCTAAAAACAAATGAAAATAAATCTGTCATCACCAGTGTGGCCATTTTGGCATTTTTGCAGCTAAATTTATCATTAAAAATTTCTATTTTAATTTAGCAGTTGGCATTTTATTTAGCAAATTTGAAAAATGTTTTTAGATTTTTTAGCATTATTTATTTTAAAAATTTGGACGAATAGTTTTATTGATTTTACTGAAAATAATTTATAAATTATAATAATCGGCCAAGTTCTGGAAATCGAAATCACGTGAAATTGAAAACGAACAAAATTTGAAATTTATCCTGTGTTTAAAGTTTATAAAAATATTCCTTTTTATATGCCTCATATTTTGAGGTCAACTAACCTTTACCAGTACCTCTTTTCCAATCAGGAAAAAATGCGTTCAATTTAAAAAAAAATTGAATTGAAAATATCCAACGATTTCCATTTCACGTGATTTCGATTTCCAGAACATGACCGAATATTTTGACTAAAAATAGTTGTACCAAAAATGAAATTTCGTATGAAAATAAAAAATTCTTATGTCTCACTTTGTATTTAGATAAAAATTCAATGGTGTAAATGTTTGAAAACATTAGAGCAAACAAACTGCTAAAAAAATAATTATTTTAAAGACTCAACTTTTCTTAAAGTAAAAAAATAAAATTATTTAAAAAAAAAAACATTATTTTCACCTCTCTTGTTTAGAAACTGTAATTTTATGCCAGCACAATTATGCTCGTGTGTGATGAAGCCCTGTGAAAACATAAACTCTCATTTGAGCTAAAGGTCTTATAGCAAAAAGGTTGAAAATCTGTGACCACCAAACAACTGCCAAATAATAGCTACCAAACTGTGGGAATTTCAAAATGTTATTTTTAATTATTTAAAAAAATATTCCTTTTAATACAGTTCACAACTCTTCAGGGGAACTACTCTTTTTAGTTTTTTTCTTTTCGCAAATCATCACTATTAATTTTAATTAAATTTTCCAATATCAAATGATTTACATATTTTGTCATTTCATTGATGTCAATCTACGCCATCTTTAATTTTTATTGCCAGCATTGCTTCATTTTAAAAAAGTTTTGCGAAGTGATAGAGAGTACAAAGCACCTGAACATTATAATACTGGAAAATGCCTTTTTTCGCATTTTCCAGCTTTATTTTACATCGAAAATTCGGGAAATATATCAAATACAATGTAGGAAAAGGTAAAAAAATCATGAATTAATAAATATTAATTTTTCATACATTTTTCCCTTAAGGGGGTTCCCATGCAAATATTGCGGCTTAGCTTCAAATGTATGACCAACCCCACTTTATTTTTCATCTCCATCATTAATTTCTAGCATACCTACCAGCTTTCTCCATTCATTAATGGGGGTCCCATACATAATGTTCAATACAGACTAGAAATATATTGAAGAAAAAGTGTCATAGATGCCCAGGAGTGGCCTATAGTGGGATACAATGTATGACCGACCTCAAGAAGTTTTTTGTCCTTAATATTTTCTCGAGACATACTTGCCCTTTATCTCCACTTCTTAAGGGGGCTCGCTCCCATACAAATATTGTGTCTTGTGAATGCTTAAATTAATTAAAAATTTTCGTCTATTGTGAAAAAAATCAAAAGTTGTTAACAGAGTTTAATCGTTTATAGCTTGTTTTGTTTGCAACTTCGTTTTTTATATGTCTGGAAGCATAGCTGCACTTTTTCATTTTTGATGAATTTTTAAAAAACAAAAATTTCAAAATGTTGCGAAAAAATAATTTTTTTTTTTTGCCAAAAAAATGTTTGCTTCTAACACGAATGCGCATATGAAAAACAATTTAACCTCTCTTAAAGGAAATTTTGGAATTTCGGTTTTTTGAGTTACGCGAACATAACATTTTCAAAATAACGTTATATCTCGAAAAACGGAGCTAACTTCAAAAACGGTGAGCACCACTGGATACATCGTACCCAAATTACGTTAAAACACCAGGTCCCCGGCTTGTCTGTTTTTTCAACTAGAACAGTGCAATTAGACATAGGAGCATATTCAAAAGAGAATGAATAAAACAGATATGTCTGAAAGAAAAGACACCGTTTAAGTGTCCCATAAGACAGGAAAACAAAATTTCAATTGGCTTTCGAGACAAACTGCACGTTCTTCGAAAAAATCAAGTTTTAGCCAAAATTTTCATGAGACCATAAAATCCGAACAGCAGCTAAACTATTAAAACTCAAATAAGGATATGTTAGAAATTCCATGCGAGAAGGAGTTTGCATTTTATGTGTTCCACCAAAACTTGCCTTTCTAAATGTCAACTTTTTTTGTTTGTGTTAATTGCCCACCACAACCACAACTAATCGGATAGAGATATATAGTTTCATTTATTTTGTACGCTAAAGGTCCAAGAGCAAAAAGGATGAAAATCTATGAAAACTTTTATTTCTTATCTAATATCTAATTTTTTTGCGATCAATAAATTTTTTTTTACAAAATTTCATACTTAAAAGATCGATGAATTTTCATTTTTAAGATTTCACATGCGCATCCGATTCTAGGTTAGGTTTCTTTAGGCAGAAAGACTGGTGTGAAGTCAATATTTACACTCTCACCCAGAGACCAGAATGTTCCATTGTAACCAGTGCTGCCACGACTAATGCAATTTTTACAACCAAAATTTTTGAAAAAGTTACCAAATGTGAAAAATATAACCAAATTAGAAATGCCTTTTGTTAATTGAGAAAACATGAAAATTTATTTTAAGTTGAATTGTAAGACAAAGGTTATTTGCACTTAATATGAAAATATTAATTACAAATTAAGAAAACAAAACAAGAAATGTAATTCTTGTACAAATTAAAAAATAAGAACAAACTTAAATTAAAAGATTTTATTTATTTGAGACCTTTTTCATGAAAAAATTTTTATTTTGTAAGAGTTTTGTTCTGTTTTCACAACACAAGTGATTGAACGTGTAGTAAAATTTATATGAAAAGCACTCAGTTTTTTGATTGTTTTTCATATAACTTTTACTACACGTTGAATTACTTGTGTTGTGAAAACAGCACATTAAGCCCGTCAAATTTGCATACAAAATTCAGTATATTGGAAGCTAATAAATTGAATCTTTTGAATACGTCCTTTATAAGAAACGAAATTTGTACTTCACAGTTATAAATAACACAAAATGAAAAAATTAAATTATTTTCCGCTTTTTAACTGTCAGTGGCTGGGTTGTGAAATGTAGCGATTTTTGAATTCTTTTGGCGATGAACATTTACGTTTGGCGATATGGCGATGGTCTTGGCGATATGCGAAATACTTTTTTTGTGAATTTAATCTTAAATACTATTAAAATGGGTATAACTTATTTCCCTTGTTTGCAAATTGTTTTTTAAAATTATATTTAATTGTAATTATTACTGGTTCAAATTTTTTCTATTTGAAATATTTTGTGAATCATTTCTATTTCGGAACGTTAATTCAACGGGGAAAATGTTGACAGTCAAAGGATTTGTTTTATAAATTAAAAATATTGCCAAATTATAAAATAAACTACTAGAAGATTTTCCTTATATTCAATATTTTAGAAACATCGAATCTGCTTTTGTGTACTCTTTCAGTCATTTTCTGAATTCGATTCCGCGTGATATATTCACTTTCTACTTTAAGTACCACTTATCTTTACTACTCTTAAAATCAGAAAAACTACGCTCATTAAAAAAAAATAATTGAAAATCTCCATCGATAAAACTTCATTTGATTTCAATTTCAGAACATGGCAGTTTATAATATAAAAATCACATTTGGCAATTTTTTTCTTAGCAAAAATCCTAAAAAATATCTGGAAGAAATTTTTTGGTTGCGATAAAGTATAAAGCCCTTCCGGTAATTTTAATCAAATAATGAGAAAATCGTTGTGCAAAGTTCGAAGTCGTAAATAATTTCCTTCGATTCCATATACGCAATAACCCCCCGTGTAAGTAAAAAGGTTACAAATTTAAAAAACCTAAATTGCAATTGTATCAAGAAAAACATCTTCATACGTTTTTTATATGTTACAAAAAAAAAGTAACCAAAATGAAAAAAATATTCACATCTCCACATTGAGAAAAAAATAACCAATTTTGGTTAGAAATAACCAAAAACGGTAGGCCTGATTGTAACGTAGCGCCTTAGGCAATTTAATGTTAACTTTTTTAAATATCTAAAAAATAGTATATAGAGCAATTCCATATGAAAACGATCAAAATTGGCAAATTTTTGGACGACACCTCTCCGATTTTAAAATAAATAGTCTCAATCGATTGCCCAGCAAAAAATAATGTACCTACATATTTTTTTTTTTTTTTATAGTGACTGGTGTACATATACATATATTATTCTGCTGTTGTTGTTCTTTTTCTTCCTTAATAGCAGCCCTGTGGGCTTTTTGCTCTTCATGCATGCCACCAAATTCCTCATTAATGCGCCGCCACCTATAGTAAATTCGCCTTGATTTTACCTATATATGTATAATGAATTTTTTCTTTTCTATGACAATACGGTCGGAACCGTATGAAATATTTGATCTAAGTTCGACGTAGATACGCTTTAACGTTTGCGCCAGCTGTTGTGTGCGTTCGTGTAAAATTTGCGTTTTTATTTAAAAATTAATTAATTTTAGTTAATAAATGAAATAAAAAAAAAAATAAACAATTTGACAACGTATCTACGTCGTACGCTACTATATTCATACGGTGCAATTGTGATACTAGGGTAAAAAAAAAATATTTCGGGCAACATTGGTGAATCTGTCTGTCGACTCATTATTTTTTGTTGTTAGAAAACAAAGCAATGGCTTTACAATTATGTTTTAATTATTCATTTTAAATTAGGATTATGGGAGATATTTGTTATCAAAAAGAAAACTTAAAGCAATAAAATGTACATATCAAAGCTGTAAAAAACCAAACTGATTTTATTCTTTGATTTCCAAATTAATTTTAAAATCATTCTTTTTAGAAATCATTGAATGCAAACCATTTAAATTGAAATCATGCGATGTCAATAAATTTCTCTGAAATCACAACTATGCAAAAGTCCAACGAAATAATGTACACTTGAAATCTAGCGGTTTCAACTATAATCTAGAAGAAACTCTAATTTTTGGTATAAACCACCTTTATTTATACATATTTATAGAATCTATAAGTTAAAAACTTACCGCACAATATTATAATTCTTTGGGGTTTAAAGCGTATTAAAGTCTTTTCCAAAAACACATAAAACTTAATTTGATCTAATTTAAATATCATGATTTGATTCTAAAATACTAACGTTAGGGAATTTTCTATTAGACCCATCGTAAATTATGTATTATATACATATGTATGTATGTATCGTTCATCAAAAAATTCAGTAGTCTGATTTATAGTATTAAAAAATCTAAACTAGACCACATTTCAATTAAGTTTTTCAATTCTTTAGCATTTTATGCACCTTAAACATCTTTTTGGGAGAGCGATCTTCACGAAATTTGGCAGTGTGATTTCTAATCTTATGCAATAGGAACAGACCAAATTTAATTATTATATTATTATTTGTTACCTATTTTAAAAAACTTTGTTAACAAAAATTTACATTGTTGGCAATTCAAAATAATCAAAGTCTGCTCTATTTCTAGAAGAAGAAGTTTCAATTTTGATTCTGATATAACTTTGATTGCAATGTATTTGATTACAAAAAATTAATATCTATAAACACAGGATCTCCACCTGAGATAAGATATAAGATTTTCATAACAGCAAACGTCAAATTCAATCGCAGAGAGTATTATCTTACGTGTGGACTTTCAAATAGTGTTAGTATTGATATTATAATAGATGTTATGTGACAGTGGTTATGAAAAATCTTATAACAACTACCTCATAAAATGAGCTGTCAAAAATACACATACATACATATGAAACAATAATAAAACGCTATCATCAAAATGTTTAAGTTTTTAGTGCAAATAGTGCAAACCTTGTGAAAAGTGCTTAAAAACAATATTCAACACTAAAAACAAAGAAAAACTAAACAAAGCATAAAAGACGAGCCAAGTTTACTGTACGAAAATCAGTAAATTATGAAATCTTATAAGATACATGCTTCCCTTGTTTAAGATTAAGATTAACATGAAGACATGTGCTCTCTCATTCTGTCGACGTTCTCTCACATATTATATCAGATATTATCTCAGGTGAATACCCCATGTAAGATAACAGATGCACTTATTTCGTTCGGATCTAAAAACAAATGAAAATAAATCTGTCATCACCAGTGTGGCCATTTTGGCATTTTTGCAGCTAAATTTATCATTAAAAATTTCTATTTTAATTTAGCAGTTGGCATTTTATTTAGCAAATTTGAAAAATGTTTTTAGATTTTTTAGCATTATTTATTTTAAAAATTTGGACGAATAGTTTTATTGATTTTACTGAAAATAATTTATAAATTATAATAATCGGCCAAGTTCTGGAAATCGAAATCACGTGAAATTGAAAACGAACAAAATTTGAAATTTATCCTGTGTTTAAAGTTTATAAAAATATTCCTTTTTATATGCCTCATATTTTGAGGTCAACTAACCTTTACCAGTACCTCTTTTCCAATCAGGAAAAAATGCGTTCAATTTAAAAAAAAATTGAATTGAAAATATCCAACGATTTCCATTTCACGTGATTTCGATTTCCAGAACATGACCGAATATTTTGACTAAAAATAGTTGTACCAAAAATGAAATTTCGTATGAAAATAAAAAATTCTTATGTCTCACTTTGTATTTAGATAAAAATTCAATGGTGTAAATGTTTGAAAACATTAGAGCAAACAAACTGCTAAAAAAATAATTATTTTAAAGACTCAACTTTTCTTAAAGTAAAAAAATAAAATTATTTAAAAAAAAAAACATTATTTTCACCTCTCTTGTTTAGAAACTGTAATTTTATGCCAGCACAATTATGCTCGTGTGTGATGAAGCCCTGTGAAAACATAAACTCTCATTTGAGCTAAAGGTCTTATAGCAAAAAGGTTGAAAATCTGTGACCACCAAACAACTGCCAAATAATAGCTACCAAACTGTGGGAATTTCAAAATGTTATTTTTAATTATTTAAAAAAATATTCCTTTTAATACAGTTCACAACTCTTCAGGGGAACTACTCTTTTTAGTTTTTTTCTTTTCGCAAATCATCACTATTAATTTTAATTAAATTTTCCAATATCAAATGATTTACATATTTTGTCATTTCATTGATGTCAATCTACGCCATCTTTAATTTTTATTGCCAGCATTGCTTCATTTTAAAAAAGTTTTGCGAAGTGATAGAGAGTACAAAGCACCTGAACATTATAATACTGGAAAATGCCTTTTTTCGCATTTTCCAGCTTTATTTTACATCGAAAATTCGGGAAATATATCAAATACAATGTAGGAAAAGGTAAAAAAATCATGAATTAATAAATATTAATTTTTCATACATTTTTCCCTTAAGGGGGTTCCCATGCAAATATTGCGGCTTAGCTTCAAATGTATGACCAACCCCACTTTATTTTTCATCTCCATCATTAATTTCTAGCATACCTACCAGCTTTCTCCATTCATTAATGGGGGTCCCATACATAATGTTCAATACAGACTAGAAATATATTGAAGAAAAAGTGTCATAGATGCCCAGGAGTGGCCTATAGTGGGATACAATGTATGACCGACCTCAAGAAGTTTTTTGTCCTTAATATTTTCTCGAGACATACTTGCCCTTTATCTCCACTTCTTAAGGGGGCTCGCTCCCATACAAATATTGTGTCTTGTGAATGCTTAAATTAATTAAAAATTTTCGTCTATTGTGAAAAAAATCAAAAGTTGTTAACAGAGTTTAATCGTTTATAGCTTGTTTTGTTTGCAACTTCGTTTTTTATATGTCTGGAAGCATAGCTGCACTTTTTCATTTTTGATGAATTTTTAAAAAACAAAAATTTCAAAATGTTGCGAAAAAATAATTTTTTTTTTTTGCCAAAAAAATGTTTGCTTCTAACACGAATGCGCATATGAAAAACAATTTAACCTCTCTTAAAGGAAATTTTGGAATTTCGGTTTTTTGAGTTACGCGAACATAACATTTTCAAAATAACGTTATATCTCGAAAAACGGAGCTAACTTCAAAAACGGTGAGCACCACTGGATACATCGTACCCAAATTACGTTAAAACACCAGGTCCCCGGCTTGTCTGTTTTTTCAACTAGAACAGTGCAATTAGACATAGGAGCATATTCAAAAGAGAATGAATAAAACAGATATGTCTGAAAGAAAAGACACCGTTTAAGTGTCCCATAAGACAGGAAAACAAAATTTCAATTGGCTTTCGAGACAAACTGCACGTTCTTCGAAAAAATCAAGTTTTAGCCAAAATTTTCATGAGACCATAAAATCCGAACAGCAGCTAAACTATTAAAACTCAAATAAGGATATGTTAGAAATTCCATGCGAGAAGGAGTTTGCATTTTATGTGTTCCACCAAAACTTGCCTTTCTAAATGTCAACTTTTTTTGTTTGTGTTAATTGCCCACCACAACCACAACTAATCGGATAGAGATATATAGTTTCATTTATTTTGTACGCTAAAGGTCCAAGAGCAAAAAGGATGAAAATCTATGAAAACTTTTATTTCTTATCTAATATCTAATTTTTTTGCGATCAATAAATTTTTTTTTACAAAATTTCATACTTAAAAGATCGATGAATTTTCATTTTTAAGATTTCACATGCGCATCCGATTCTAGGTTAGGTTTCTTTAGGCAGAAAGACTGGTGTGAAGTCAATATTTACACTCTCACCCAGAGACCAGAATG
Organism: Pollenia amentaria; assembly: GCA_943735925.1. Classification (NCBI taxonomy): domain Eukaryota; kingdom Metazoa; phylum Arthropoda; class Insecta; order Diptera; family Polleniidae; genus Pollenia; species Pollenia amentaria. The sequence continues at coordinate 198,574,290 of OX031009.1, read as the reverse complement.
TTCCATTGTAACCAGTGCTGCCACGACTAATGCAATTTTTACAACCAAAATTTTTGAAAAAGTTACCAAATGTGAAAAATATAACCAAATTAGAAATGCCTTTTGTTAATTGAGAAAACATGAAAATTTATTTTAAGTTGAATTGTAAGACAAAGGTTATTTGCACTTAATATGAAAATATTAATTACAAATTAAGAAAACAAAACAAGAAATGTAATTCTTGTACAAATTAAAAAATAAGAACAAACTTAAATTAAAAGATTTTATTTATTTGAGACCTTTTTCATGAAAAAATTTTTATTTTGTAAGAGTTTTGTTCTGTTTTCACAACACAAGTGATTGAACGTGTAGTAAAATTTATATGAAAAGCACTCAGTTTTTTGATTGTTTTTCATATAACTTTTACTACACGTTGAATTACTTGTGTTGTGAAAACAGCACATTAAGCCCGTCAAATTTGCATACAAAATTCAGTATATTGGAAGCTAATAAATTGAATCTTTTGAATACGTCCTTTATAAGAAACGAAATTTGTACTTCACAGTTATAAATAACACAAAATGAAAAAATTAAATTATTTTCCGCTTTTTAACTGTCAGTGGCTGGGTTGTGAAATGTAGCGATTTTTGAATTCTTTTGGCGATGAACATTTACGTTTGGCGATATGGCGATGGTCTTGGCGATATGCGAAATACTTTTTTTGTGAATTTAATCTTAAATACTATTAAAATGGGTATAACTTATTTCCCTTGTTTGCAAATTGTTTTTTAAAATTATATTTAATTGTAATTATTACTGGTTCAAATTTTTTCTATTTGAAATATTTTGTGAATCATTTCTATTTCGGAACGTTAATTCAACGGGGAAAATGTTGACAGTCAAAGGATTTGTTTTATAAATTAAAAATATTGCCAAATTATAAAATAAACTACTAGAAGATTTTCCTTATATTCAATATTTTAGAAACATCGAATCTGCTTTTGTGTACTCTTTCAGTCATTTTCTGAATTCGATTCCGCGTGATATATTCACTTTCTACTTTAAGTACCACTTATCTTTACTACTCTTAAAATCAGAAAAACTACGCTCATTAAAAAAAAATAATTGAAAATCTCCATCGATAAAACTTCATTTGATTTCAATTTCAGAACATGGCAGTTTATAATATAAAAATCACATTTGGCAATTTTTTTCTTAGCAAAAATCCTAAAAAATATCTGGAAGAAATTTTTTGGTTGCGATAAAGTATAAAGCCCTTCCGGTAATTTTAATCAAATAATGAGAAAATCGTTGTGCAAAGTTCGAAGTCGTAAATAATTTCCTTCGATTCCATATACGCAATAACCCCCCGTGTAAGTAAAAAGGTTACAAATTTAAAAAACCTAAATTGCAATTGTATCAAGAAAAACATCTTCATACGTTTTTTATATGTTACAAAAAAAAAGTAACCAAAATGAAAAAAATATTCACATCTCCACATTGAGAAAAAAATAACCAATTTTGGTTAGAAATAACCAAAAACGGTAGGCCTGATTGTAACGTAGCGCCTTAGGCAATTTAATGTTAACTTTTTTAAATATCTAAAAAATAGTATATAGAGCAATTCCATATGAAAACGATCAAAATTGGCAAATTTTTGGACGACACCTCTCCGATTTTAAAATAAATAGTCTCAATCGATTGCCCAGCAAAAAATAATGTACCTACATATTTTTTTTTTTTTTTATAGTGACTGGTTTAGTGGTGGTGTACACCACTGTCATGTGACAAAATTGAAGAATTCTTCATAAGGGACCTCATTGAAAGTTGTTTTAAAAAAAAACTACTAAAGCGATCGCAACGAGTGATAGCTCGTTGGAAAGGTATTGAATCAGGCTTTAATTGAAAAATAAAATTTTCCTAATTTTCTTAGAAATTTACCTTTAAATTTTCCCAAGAAAATTAAATTTTCCGATTTTCCACAGAAGCTCCTAAATTTTCCGGCTAATTTTTTTTTTTTTGGATTCCTCATAATTTTTGCTTTAAGAATCAGCAATAAAAAAATGGGCCCCGACTCTTTGTTTGGACAGGAGAAGAGCATTTAAGAGACCACCTTGTTAAAAATTATTTTACAGTTAAAAATACATTTATGAAGAAAAAATCAATTTTTTTTTTAAGAGCCCCAAGTTGAGTGTGTAGTGAATATGGTCTGCCTGCCTTCACAAGATCGGCCATAAATCCATGGATAATAGCAGCAGTGGCATGTAATGGCACACCAAACCCGACTGAGGCTACAGGTCATAAAATGTTTTGTAAATTTTTTAAATTACCAGGTAATAAATATTTCGCCTAAAATGACACGTGCAGAAACAAGTCATAAAACACGGATTTTCCATAAATATGGCGAAACATTTTATGACCAGTAGTTCACGCAAATTTTCCTATTAAAGAAAAGCAAATATCGCTTATTTTTTTTTACCTATTTTTTACCAAAAAATAAATATAAATACTTCACACACTCTGAGTCAAATTTCAGTTGAATACTAAACGTGAAAGTGTTAAAGTGTTTTTTTTTGTAAAGTAAAGAGTGAAGCTGTAAAGACAATTTAAAGTAAAATGAATAAATTTTGCTGCAATCCGTTTAACAAGAGTGGACATCGTTCGAAAAAGATAAAAGTATTAAAATTAACTGGTGTTTCGAAGCGATACATGAATGAATTAAATATACAATACGGTGAAGAAGCAGAATTCATTTGCCCCAAGTGTAAAATCGATTTGTCTCAACAAGCAAATGCATTGAAACAAATGCAGCCACAATCCGAGAGTGAAATGACAAGTGAACAAAATGTTTCATCTGATAGTGAGGCAGACATTCCGATGGTCAATATGTCTTTGAGTCCTTTGAATGAGGCTATTACCACTTTAGGTGAAACGCCTATTAGAAAAAGAAAGTTGCGAAGTGAAACATACAGGAAAGAGAAAAAAGGCAAGGTTATGAGTGCAATCGCGACAATATTTGATGAAGGCTCTGATAACGAATGCAGTCAAGCAGATGACGTTGATGACGGCAAACAAATGATTGAGCAGTTGAAAAGAAAATTCAATTTAGCGACCACTTTTCCGGAGAAATATCTCATTTTATCTGTGCTGCCTCAATCATGGTCTATACGCAAGATTTCTGAACAGTTTCAAACATCTTTTTACATCGCGAGAAGAAGCAAAGAATTAGTTCGACAGAAGGGCATATTGGCGACTCCCACCAAGAAATTTGGCTCAAGGACCCTCAGCGAAGCAACGGTGAAATTGATTCAAGATTTTTACTGCAATGATGACAACAGCCGCGCCTGCCCAGGTACACGTGACTATGTTATCACACGTGAAGATGGAGAAAAAGTACACAAGCAGCGCAGATTATTATTATGTAATCTATCCGAAGCATACCATCAGTTCAATGAGAAATACCCAGCAGAAAAAGTGGGATTTTCTAAGTTTGCCATCCTACGACCAAAAGAATGCGTGCTGGCATTAGACAGGCACGGAACGCATTCAGTCTGCGTTTGCATGTTTCATCAAAACATCAAAATAATTTTCTTTCCATGCAAGAAATTGAAAGTATTTCACGGTGAAATTGAAACATATAGGGACCTCCTGTCTAAGTCGTTGTGCGCATACCCCACGGAAAATTGTCATCTGTCCAAATGCGACAATTGTCCGAAGATTGACGAGCTAGAGCAATATTTGGCGGAAAAGTTTGAACAGCTGTTAATGCAGGAGGTGCATTTCAAACAGTGGATAATTAGCAGTGGCAGATGTTCCCTTGAGACCGTGGTAAAGCAGATTCCGGAATTCATCGAGGAATTCGGATTCAAGTTAAAGGAACTGAAGGCGCACCATTTCATATCCGAGATGCAATCGAAATTTCTAAAGGAAAGTAAGGAGAAATTAGCCCAAAAGGAATTCATTGTGATAAGCGACTTTGCCGAGAATTACACTTTTCTCGTTCAGGATGAAATTCAGGCTTATCACTGGGCAAACGACCAGTGCACGGTGCATCCTTTTTGCATTTATTTCAAAAACGAAGATAACGAACTACAGACCGTAAGCCTTGTTGTTGTCGCGGAGAGTTTAGCTCATAATTATGTGTCCGTTTATTTATTTCAAATGAAATTGTTTGAATTCTTAAGATCAAAATTCGATGCAATCGACAAAGTAACGTTTTTCTCAGACGGCGCGGCTTCTCAGTACAAGAATAAAAAAAATTTTTACAATCTTTGCATAATTGAAGAAGAACAAAACTGCAAGGTCGAGTGGCACTTTTTCGCGACGTCCCACGGTAAGGGCCCATGCGATGCGTTAGGGGGAACCCTAAAACGCATGGCGACTAAGGCAAGTTTGCAAAGGCCATATACTGACCAGATCTTAAATGTACAACATTTGTTTTCGTGGATTCAAAGCAAGGAAATTGCCATTAACACAGTTTTATGCACTCAAAAAGAACACGATGCCATGGAGCGACGAATTCAAAACAGATATAATAATGTCAAAACTATAACTGGAACGCAAAAGTTTCATTGCTTCATACCAAATATTTCTGATATGTCAATTAATGTAAAGCGGTACTCTTCGTCTGCCAACGTGCTAAATTTAAAGTTACTTTAATTTTATAATGATGCCAAGACAATTGAAATTTTTAATAAATATTGTAATTAAGTATAAGCAGCAAAATAAGAAAGATTTTTTCTTCATAAATGTATTTTTAACTGTAAAATAATTTTTAAAATGTATTTTTAACAAGGTGGTCTCTTAAATGCTCTTCTCCTGTCCAAACAAGGAGTCGGGGCCCATTTTTTTATTGCTGATTCTTAAAGCAAAAATTATGAGGAATCCAAAAAAAAAAAAATTAGCCGGAAAATTTAGGAGCTTCTGTGGAAAATCGGAAAATTTAATTTTCTTGGGAAAATTTAAAGGTAAATTTCTAAGAAAAATTAGGAAAATTTTATTTTTCAATTAAAGCCTGATTCAATACCTTTCCAACGAGCTATCACTCGTTGCGATCGCTTTAGTAGTTTTTTTTAAAACAACTTTCAATGAGGTCCTTTATGAAGAATTCTTCAATTTTGTCACATGACAGTGGTGTACACCACCACTAAACCAGTCACTATAAAAAAAAAAAAAATATGTAGGTACATTATTTTTTGCTGGGCAATCGATTGAGACTATTTATTTTAAAATCGGAGAGGGGTCGTCCAAAAGGTGATCGCTTTCATATGGAATTGCTCTATAGGAATAGTAAGATCTTACAAGGGTTATATGTTAAAATATTTTTTTTGAAGAACCCAGGCAGCACCGGGTCCAAACTGCAAGCAAAACAAACAAAAAATATACAACAATTGTTTGTGTGGGCAGTTAGCAGCATACCACATTGTACAAACATGTGTGCATGCAACAAATGTATAAAAACTACTTCTGTGTACATTTATTTGTTCATGTGCTGTGGTTCATCAAATACTTTGAGTGGAACCATGCACATCCAAAAAATATTTTATCATTTCAATTATCTCAATAAAACAAGAAAGAGTTGTTTTATATTTAAGAACATTGTTCTATTTCTTTATTATAAATACGTACATAGTATGTACTACATACTAACATATTTAAAACTCTTGATACGTTTTAAACGGTTTAAAGTGGAATGATTTGTTTAGAGTAAAAATTTTAACCAAAGTGTACAGTTAATTTTAATTTTATATGAAATTTTAGGATAAATTGCAAACAAAACAAATATCGATTTTTCAGTAGAAAGTGAAAAGTTTGTATGTATGGATATTCAAAATAACTAATGTTTGTCCAATTATCATTTTATTTTCCACTCAAATCCGTGAATGTTAAATTAAATTTTGTAATTTCAATAATAAAAGAAAAAAAAATTAGAAAGTACCAATTGAAAAACAAAAAAAATTCCAAAAACTTCTACTCTGGACTCTGCATGTGGAATTTTTTGTTTCTAGGTTCAGTATTAACAAAAATTCAAAACGTACCAGATACAGGACGAAAAAGTACCACAAAGATCTTACAGATTATCATCCACTCAGGACCTTGCATGTTTAATTTTATGTTTCTAGGTTCAATACTAACGAAAATACAAAAAGTGCAAGTTGAAGAACAGAAAAGTACCAATATTTTTCATTTTATGTTTCTGTTTCAATATATAGAAAATTCAAAAATTACCACAGGCAACACGGAAAAGTAAAAGAAAGAAATTTATTTTACAGCTTTTTGGTACTTTTTTCCCTATTGAAGTATAAAATATTTCAATATTGTAGTGTGATCCTATAATTTAATACTTATTGAATTTCATTGACGTTTTTGCTTTGGGTAACAGGAGGAGGCAAGCGGAGTAGATTTTATTGAATATTTTTTAAATATTATTCATAATTTTATCTGAAGCCGTTAATTAAGGGACTAATGTATTTTGTTTTTAATAAATCAGGTGTTTATTTATGTACAACTTTAGAACTGATGCAAATAATAAATTATTTTTGATTTAATATTAAGGTGTTGTTTTTTTATTTGGCTATTCTTAAAAAAATTTCAATAATAATTTTTGGCTAAAAAAAAAAAAAAACATCGCACCGGTTCCTCTGACAGTCTATGAATGTTTAGTAGAAGCAAAAAACTCTTTTTCTTTAATATGTTTTTACTCTTATGTCATAAAGAGGGATACAACTGTTGTTTTTTTTTTGCGAAAAAGTATAACAATTTAAGAGTTTTTCAGTGGGTAGCAACGAAAGGAATTTCGGTATCGGTATTTAACTATTGGTTATTTCGGTATCGGCATTTCAATTATATATAATCGGTATACCGGTACACAAACTTTTATATATAATTAACCAAACAAGAAACATAGTCGCTTGGACCCCGACTTAGATGACACATATTCTACATGGTGGCAATTAAACTATTTGTTATTTCGGTATCGGTAATAATACCGGTATTAAGATATGGGTGAATTCCAAAACGTCATTTGCAATGCAACCGAACAAAGCCATGCATTCGCAAACGCAACCGTTTAAACATTGACAATGTCATACACCCTTTAATGTATAATAACAGTTACCGATACTCAAACAAATGGCAAACTGTGCATAAATAACTTTGTTGACTTTTTTACGAAGTAAACAAAACAACACGTAATTTAACACGTAAGACATTATCAGAACCGCATCACTGCAATGGTTTTGATTTTTCGAACTCACCTTTTGTCTTATTTCGGTATCGAAATTAATACCGGTACTATATTTTAAATGGTAATTAAGCGGTTTCGGTGTTAATAGCCAATCTTGATGGGTATATATGACTACTGTAAACCGTTCTCTTGCAAAATGTGAACATTTTGGATAATCTGGTTTGTGATGGAAATCGATTTTAAAAACGAAACGATTTTAAACCGAAAATATCGTTTTCAGTATTTAAAAAATTGATTTTAGAACACTTTCCTCTTATTTCCCGTTTATATTGAAAGAATTCCAAAAAGTCATTTGCAATGCAACCGAACAATGTCATGCATTCCTGCACACAACTATTTAAACATTGACAATGTCATACGTCCCTAAATGTATAGCATTTTCAGTTTAAATAAAACATTTTTCAAATAAAACGAAACCTTTTTCAAATTAAACGAAACCTTTTTCAGAATAAACGAAACTTTATTCAAAATAAAAGAAACTTTATTCAAAATAAACGAAACCTTTTTCAAAATAAACGATATTCCTGTCTTCATAAAAATAATTTAATGAAAATTAAATTCAATGAACTTAAGCCTAATTAAAAATATCTAAATTTGGATTAAAAACCATTAACAGTTCAATAAAATAACCACAATACTAATTATTGTTAACAGCTGAGGCACGAGCTATGTTTACATTTGTCCTTCAAGTTGTGCTGAAAAAGGTCAACAAGAAAAAAGAAAGACAAAAACATCAAAAAAACAAAAATGTACTTTGGACTTCAAGAAGAATTCTTGACAAAAAGTACGAAAAAACAGAAGTTAGGAAGAACATGTAAATTAATTAGAATAGATAATCATTCATTCAAAAGCAAATTTCGATCTACCAAGGTGAAATACCATTTGGTTTAAAGATTGATGTTTGACTATTGACGTCATCCGGCTGCAATAGCCGAGTGAGTAAGACGGCAAACCCCACTGAAGAGATTGTGTGGTTACAATCGAAACTAGTCTGGGCAACCTGACCGTGAACGCCTGGGTTCAAATCTCAGCGCAGTCAAGAATGAAAAATTATCAATAAAAAATTTTAATTAATTTCATGTTGTAAAATTCCTGTCTTCATAAAAATAATTTAATGAAAATTAAATTCAATGAACTTAAGCCTAATTAAAAATATCTAAATTTGGATTATAAACGAAACTTTATTCAAATTAAACGAAACTTTATTCAAATACAGTTAAACATTTTTCAAATTAAATAAAACCATTTTTAAAATTTTGTGGGAATTTAGTTTTTTTTTTTTGCTAAAGAAGATCAAAGAGCTCATGGTGTTTTGCCAACCGTAAGGAGAAAGAATATGACTCCAATTGCTACGACAGATAATACTGGCGTTATTTACCATAAAGTTATTTCTGTATCCACGGCCCTTTTACAAGTATTTCTTCGGGAGCTCTTAGATAAAATTGAAAGTATCCCAATGCAACAAAACTCATTTTTAATTTTGGAGTATGCCAGAATCCATAAATCCCAATTAATATGACATATGGTGGACAATAGTGAATGTACATTAAAATGTTACCACTTTATTCTTCTATGCTGAACCCGATAGAGAAGACAATTTCTAAGTTAAAATTTCATGCCCAATCATTGTTAGTGTCGCCTCTTCATTAATCAGTAATTCAAAGAAGTCCAAGGAAAACTTTGATCTGTTTTATTTTTGCAAGTCGTTCTAAGTGTCAGTGGCCAAAAATTCGTTTAGCTGTCTAGAAGACTTTTTTGGTGCTGTTAAAAATTAGTTTTTTAAGTGTAATACTAAAGTAATTGGAAAGTACCAAATTAGTGAACAATATATGCAATTACTCTATAGTTGTAGTAAATAATTTAAAATTAATAAATATTGTTACGTTTTTACTTAATAAAACGCGTTAAGGTTTATTCCCTTTATAATAAACCTTTGAGTTCTTTTAATTGCAAATCAAAATAAATACACACACGAATTCAACTTAACAAACTTTATTGAAATTCACAAAATTTAACCACTATTGTAAGTAACGATCTGAACCGTTCAATGTCTCCGATCAAACTAAACTAAACTTGTATGAGTTAGCCTGTATTTATAGTTCAAAACTATTCCTAGTTGATTCAAGAACCGTCTAGTAGATTCTAGAATGTTGTGTTCGAATTATTTTAAAATAACTGTTATACATCTAAATCTAAAGTCTACAATTACAATTGCTAGATAATTTAGTACAGTGGCGTTCATAAAAATAGTAATTAATATGACATAAAACTATAATTTACAAGATAACTTATAACTAAAACCATAAATAATTCTTAGACAAATCTAATTTCGTAACAATATATTCATTAACCACAAGTGCGCTTAATGTAGTATACCTTAAATCAGCTAATTTGTTATAGTGTACCATATTACCTACCAAATAAAATTGTTTTTTTATTTTTTAATTGAATTGTTTTTGTTATCTTGTTTTTCTTTGCAATAAAGTAAAAATGCATATTAAACAACTACTTTTAAAGAAAAAAACTATGATTTTTTAAAATAGTTCACTATACCATATTACCAGCGTATGGTGTACCACATTACCCGCACATTTTTTTTAAGATTTGCAATATTTTCTTAAATATCTCTGAAAGTGTTGGTTTAATATTTTTAGCAAATGGCTTCGTGGAAGCCTACCAACATATGTAGCGTGTAGATGGGTTAACCATATTTTAATCGGAGAAAACTTTAAAATTTGGAAATCTAAAAACAAAAAGGTATACCACATTACCCGCACTTCTTCTACATAAATATGTACGTACCATTTTTTTTTTATATTTTTAAAGCAATAAAATAAATAAAAAATATTTTCGACTTAATGAGAATTGTAATTATAAAAAAACCCCACACACACACATAACAACTTATGAATTCAATCAGAAATTTATTAGACATATCGGTACATAAATTCCCCCTAATATATACATGCGAAATCGGCCAGAGAGCGCTCAGACAATACGTATAATCAATGTCTGAAATGTCTGAATCAGAAAATGTCGGAGTATTTTGCTGGCTGGGTACCTAATACTTTTATTAATAATTCACAATGTGTATTAAAACAAATATCTCGAGCCTACAAGATGAATTTTACTACTATGTATAATACCAAAAAAATATTAACATTCGTGTTCGTTACGAGTACAAGAGTTCAAACTTTTTGTTTGAAATGAACTCTGTAGATTAATATCATTTCTTGTTGTTGAAAAAAAAACGATTAAATTATAAGATTGAGTGGCCTTTGCAAATGATCACAATAAAATTATTTACGAATCACTGACCCAAGGCGAATTAAACTACAGGTGGTGTCGAAAAACTTTCTGATTTTGACGGTTCGAGCCACTTAGTTTTGATTTGTTAGTGTTTTGTTAGGAATGGTTGACATTTTGGACCGTAAACACTAACAATGCAATGCAAAAAACCCTATGTTGTTTCTGTTGTTTTTGGATTGCTGTATTTCCGACACCACCTGTAGTTGAATTCGCCTTGCACTGACCCGAAAACCGAGTACAACTAAGCTATTGTTCATTCACAGACGCAATGCTTCTAAACAAACAAATACAAGTATATTTTTGTGACCGATTCATTCTTGTTACTGAAGTTTTTGTTCGTGTTGATGTTCGAAAGAGAACAAAACTGTTTTTTGATTTATACTGAATTTTAGCTGAAGTCAGAGCTGCCGTTTTTGGTGTTTCTATCCCAATTCTTAGGCCCTAATCATGTACAACGCAGCGCAACGCCAAACAATAACATTGAAAGCACAAACAATGTCATAAATATTTTGTAATTTTGTTGTTGCTTTCAACAGAAATTCATGTACCGTTTTAAAATTTTCAACGACACAAGCAATGGAGCGTTTGAAATTTTAAGACGCAATGTGAATTTCTGTAGAAAGCAACAACAAAATTACAAAATATTTTTGACATTGTTTGTGCTTTCAATGTTATTCTTTGGCGTTGCGTTAGTTCTGTGGCGTTGCGCTGCGTTGTACATGATTAGGGCCTTAATTTTTTTCTCAACACAGAAAAAATTAAGGCCCTAATCATGTACAACGCAGCGCAACGACAAACAATAACATTGAAAGCACAAACAATGTCATAAATATTTTGTAATTTTGTTGTTGCTTTTAACAGAAATTCATGTACCGTTTTAAAATTTTCAACGACACAAGCAATGGAGCGTTTGAAATTTTAAGACGCAATGTGAATTTCTGTAGAAAGCAACAACAAAATTAGAAAATATTTATGACTTTGTTTGTGCTTTCAATGTTATTCTTTGGCGTTGCGTTAGTTCTATGGCGTTGCGCTGCGTTGTACATGATTAGGGCCTAAAAATTGTCCCTAATCACCAAAGTAGTTTTGTACGACAGCAATTTTAAACTTTAAGAGTGATTCTTAAAAATTGACTCCTATTCGGATATAATCATCACTCATCTGCGGTTATAGTTTTTTACGTTTTTATTCTTAAATATTCCTAATGTCGCAGATCGGAAGTAAACTTAAGTTTTTATTCCAAATATTATTGCACATTGAAAAGAGATAACCCAAAAGTTATTTTTCTATAACTTTCTAAAAAACCGTACAAAGTAATTAAAACGTTTCCCATGTGTACTTTTGAACGTGAAGATCTCAAGGTGCTCTTAAGCGCTTTTTCCTTAGAAAAAGTTTAATGCATTTATCAACTTATTTAATAGATCTCAGGAATTGTTATTGGTTTGATGTTAAAATGAATTAAATTAAATAATATTTTGCAATTCGATGCAAAAGCGGGAATTCGCGGGATTTCCCGGGAAATTGTAAAGTAAATCCCGCTTTCCCGGGAAATGAAATAGTCCGGGAAAAGAAAAATTATAATCTACTATTATTTTCACAATATATAAATTAAAAATTATCAATTTTTTTCTAATTAACAGCTATAAACTTTAAGTGATTTCTTTCCGTTTTTTTATTATTAATCAAATTTAAAAAAAATGTGTATTTATTTTTATTTTGTTAAACTTTAAAATATATATAACAACAAATATATTTTTATATTATTTAATGTTGCTCTTAAATATTTTTGGTTTAATTATTTAATGCTTTTCTATGTTTACGACCAAGGTCATGTTATTGAAAATCGAAACACCTGAATAAATCTGTTCTGATATGAATATATGTACAGATATATTTAAAATATTTATTTTATTTTATAAATAATTTCATAATTTTTATTTTTGCCAATGATTAAAATTAACAAAAAAAAAATTTTTTTTTTTGTATATAAAATGCAAATTTTGCAATATGCCGGCATAAATGTAAAAACTAAAAAAGATAAAAACAAAACTGCTTCTGCATACAAAATAAGAAAATATAATAGTTTTTTATTTAAATCATGTGTTTGTCGTTTGTTATTATTGTTTGAAACTGAAACAAATAAAAGAAAACGTTGGAAAAAAAACACTCGCTTAATTGAGAAACATTTTTGTTGTTGATGTTTTTCTTTTTGGGAAATTCTGTTTTTTTTATTTACTAAAATCAGACAATACTACATAACAAAACGTAAATACTTTGTTTGTGATGTTGTTACTAAACAAATAAAAAAAATAAACTAAAAAATAACTCAATAACACTAATACTATACATATATACAATTCTTTTCGTTATTTTTTTTTTTTTTTTTTTTGTTTAATAAAAAAACATTAAATATACATACATCAAAACATAAATTCAGTGTATGTATGAAAAACAGGTACAAGAAAAATACATAAACGCAAAAAAAAATTTATTTTATATATTTAAAATTTTTATTTTTTTTTGGTTTGAACATCATCCACCATCAACAACAAAAATATTGCAAACATTTTCATAAACAAAACACCAATAATTAAATACAAAAAAAAATCTAAACGAATAATGATAAAATAATTGTGATCATTATTTGATTTGTTTGATTAGTTATATGGAAGTTAATAATGGGCCGGATGAACTTTCATTATGTATACGACCTGGTGCCCTACACAAACAGAAAGGAGAGCCAACTTATGCAACAGTTTCTTTCGAGGTACTACAACTTAAATTTTACCAAAGCAACACAATGATTCCACTTACAAAAAACAATTAAAACTTTTACTAATTTCTAATAAACAAATTGAATAAAGCAATAAATAAAATAATTTTCAATATTAGCAAAAAAATAATAATAATAATAATAATATTTTTAGAACATGATAGCTTGCGAATTTTGTTAATGATAAAAATGTGTATATTTAATAATATCGATTGTGTGCTGACATTTATGTAAATATTATCAGAGAGCTAATGAATTTTACACAATATTAATAATGCATTTAAATATTTCAAGATTTTGAATTTACATATCGTCATTTACATAATACATATCGTCACCTAAAATGCAAAAAATTCGAAATAGAGTTTTTGATTAATTTTTGTTCGTTTTATAAAACTACATGTTTACAATTTTGATTGTTACTGTAAACATTAGATCCATGCGATCAAAAATGGCGAATTTATTAAAGAAATTCATACGCCAAGTTCACCTTGTTGTTATTGATTTTGTAAGTTTTTTGCTTCTCCTGTAAAAAAAATAAAAAATGCTGTTACGCCCTTTTGCATTTTATGTGACGATATTTGTATATATTTTAGAAATCGCATTTGAATAAAACTGAAATTTTAAATAATATGTAATCTTTTTCTAGTTTAATTTAAGTTCTGTTCTAGTTAAGTTCAGTTTGGTTGTAGCCAGATAGGTTTTTGTTTAGTTCTAGTTAAGTTCTGGTTGAGCTCTTGTTCAGTTCTTTTTCAATCCTTGTTCAGATCTAGTTCATTTTTTGTTTAGCTCTAGTTCCGTTCTATTGCAACTAAAGTTTTGCTTTAGTTCATTCTAGATTAGTGTTAGTTAAGTTTAACTTAAACTCTAGCTCCGTTCTAGTTTAGGCCCCTATTACGGTTTACAACTCAACTCAGTTGAGCTGCAATTAAAACAACTGGTTGTGATGCGTTGTAAGTTTTTGATGTTTTTGTACGCTGGGTCTCCACGTAGCAATATTTTTTGCTAAGCACAAGCAAAAACGTCGGCAGAATAATGGCGCAATAATTGCTGATTTTATTGCTGGAAAACACGTGAAATTGCTTTGCCATAAGCAAACGTATAGAGAAATGAAATGTCAGATAAATGACAACTGATTTTTTTTTTTTTTTTTATTTATTCACATTTTATGTAATATAAGCCCTTAAAGGCCCAAAATTTAATTACACAGTACAATTTCCGAGTATGTATTTACATATGCATGTATAACTAAAAATAAAAATAAAGAAACCAAAACTTTAAAAAGAAAAGAAAAGAAAAAATTTACAAATATACTAAATATTTTAGATGTTTTATTAAATGGCTCCCCAGCCGTAATACACGATCTACAATTCAAAAACAAAATAAAGAATAGCAGTGAAGAATGTAGCAATCAGTCCTTAACTAGTGGTAAGCAATCCCTTGGCGAGAAAAACAAGTTAAGGCAAAATGGATAATTAGTATAATTCTTAAATAAAATTAAATTTAATTTAATTAAAGACGCAAAGCCGAACGTAATGCTTCTTCACACTACGTTCGAAAAAAATCCCCGCAATTTGAGCCTAAAAGTATTGTTAGAGTGAGAAAAAATACACAATTCTTACGGCAAGACATTCCAACAACGAGCAATTTTTACAACAAAGGATTTTTCATAGAATGAATTGGCTATTCTCTGAATTAAAAGTTGGGGATTCATAGTAGAACGACAAAAACTAAAAATTCTATAAAGAGGTAACGGTACGCACGTCCTAATAATTTTATAGAAGAGAAACAAGGAACGAATCTTTACAAAATGAGAAAAAGAGCTGCCCAAAAAAGTAGAAACATAAATAGAAATGTGTTCACGTCTACCAATATTATAGACAAACCGTACAATCGTGTTTACAATCCGTCTAAGCTTATTCAGGTTAGAAGCAAGTGTACAAGAAAAAACCTCAAGACCGTAAAATATCTGAGGCATTAGAAGAGAATATGCTAGTTTATATCTAATATGAAGAGGCAAATATAGATTCGTACAATATATCCTACGCAAAGTCATTACCACCCTACAGAATATCAAATCAATGTGAACACTAAATTCCAATCTGTTATCTAATAAAATGCCCAAACATTTAAGCTGGTCTACAAAATTGATTCTAACACCATCGAGAGAAATATTTAGGTCAACAAAGAAACGATTAGAAGGGCCAAAGGATATAGCTTTTGTTTTTGAAGCGTTTATCGATAAATAGTTTTCCCTTGTCCAATCGCAAACAGATCGAAGAAAAAAATTAATGTTATTCTGCAAAACATCAATAAAGTCATAGGCAAAATAAATGATTTACACAAATTTGAGTTGACTCTAGAAGCAAGATCATTAACATACAGAATAAATAAAATAGGTCCAATTACCGAACCTTGAGGAACACCTGAACTCAGAGAACGCAAGTCGGACTCAATGCCACTTATTGAAACGAACTGTGATCTCCACTAAGGTAAGAAAATATAAGCCTACAACTGGGTCTAGAAAATCCAAAAAGATCCCTAAGCTTTTCAATCATCCGAAAATGATTCAAAGAGTCAAAGGCTTTGGAAAAGTCTAAAGAAACAAGTACATTTAACATACCATCGTTATTGCGATGTCTGACAAGTTCAGTGAGACTCAGAACCAGCGCGGTAGCATTAAAGCCACTACGGTAAGCGTATTGTGACTCATAAATATTCAATGAAACACCAGATTGCTAAGCAATAATGGCGCAAGCAATCAGAAGAGCAAATTTTATGGAGCAATCAAATTTGACATTTGCCGCAATAAATATTCCTTCGTTAAGAGCCGGGGTAAACCATAATGCAAAAATTAAGAAATCACAACTCAATTGAATTGAGTTGTGAACCGTAATAGGGGCCTTAGTTTTACATATTTATATCTAACGGCCATGTGCTGAAAATCTCATGATTGTAAAGTCACATTCGATATGCAAATCGCCAATGTTATTTGAGCGTGTGCTAGAGCATTTTTTCGAAGTACTGGTCAAATAATTAAAACATATTTAAGCTGTCAAATAAAAACACAAAAAATAAATAGTTGCAAGGAAAGTGCAGGGTTACGAACTCCAACACAAATAAAATTAATTGTCTTACAAAGTATGATAATTCATTATTTTGGACATATATACATATGTATACATAAGTTCTGTTTTTAATCAAGTTCTCAAATTCATTTTCACTCCTAAATGTTTAGCGTCATAACTTTTTTCGAGGTTAAATCGAAACGGTTGTTCACAAGCAAAACGTCAATTTGAAAAAAATTAAAACCACAATTAGTATTAAGCCATTTTTTGTTTTTCAATGTTATATTTTCTATTAAAATTTATTAAAAATATTATGAGTTTTTAAAATAAATGGAAAGAAAAGACATTAACTATTCTTTGTTCATGATATGTTTAATACTGAAAATGAGTTTTGAAGGAAATTTACAAGTTCACTTGCAGATCACATTACTGTAGGCTTTAAAATCGCCAAATTTAATGCGATTACGAAATCCAGCACACCATCTTTGCGATTTCAAATCGTAATCGCATATTTCTTGCGACTTGCTATTTCTAGCACATAGGCGTAAGTTCAGGGGGCTACTCTCTATTGCGATGCGAAAGAAAATTGTAGCAAATCTAGTGATTGGTATTCTTTAAAACGTTTGCGCATTTGTCTTTCGCATCTTTTTATTTTTTTCTTTTCACAAATCATCATTATTTTTCTTATTTAAACTTTTTAATTTCAAAGTTGTTTACATATTTTGCCATTTCATTACTGGAAATCTGCGCTATCTTTGAATTTTATTACCAGTATTGCTTAATTTTCAAACAATTTTGCGAAAGTGGTAGAGAGTACCAAGTTGGCATTTAGCTTGCGCATCGAAATTGTATTTGCATCGCAATAGAGAGTAACCCCCCAGTTGTAGTGTAGTTTAGTTTAAGTTAAGGCGCATTCACACGGTGATTTTATCCAATCAGATGAGCAGCAACTTTTTTATTTATCCTTACAAAAAAAAATTCGAAATTTTTTAATGTGAAATAAAATGGCAACTTCAATATTTTCCAATAAATTTAATATCAGTGGTACGAGGGCAGATCAATAAGTCCGTGACTTTTCGAACTTCCCTCGTAGTTATATGAAATGCAACACTGCTCCCATCAAGTACCACCTGTTAATAGACTAGTCTAGTTTTGAGCAGGTTCCGTCATTTACATTGCGTCGTGGATTTTTTTAAAAATAAAAAAAAGTGAATTTCGAGTGCTCATTAAACATTATTTTTTGCGAAAAAAAAACCGTCAATCAAACTAAGGAAAAGCTTGATAAATACTATGGGGACTCTGCACCATCGATTTCAATGGTGAAAAAGTGGTTTACTGACTTTCGTTGGTCACACAAGTACAAATGACGCTGAACGCCAATTGAAGTCACTACACCCTAAAAAGTCGAAAAAATGCACGATATGGTGTTGGCCGATCGAAAAGTAAAAGCGCGTGAGATTGTTGATGCCATAGGCATTTTATATGGCAATGTGGTTTCGATTTTAAATGATCAGCTGGTTTTAAGAAAGCTGTCTGCAAGATGGGTGCCGCGTTTGCTCTCAAATGACCATAAACGTAATCGTGTGACAACTTCAAAGGATTGTTTGGAGTTGTTTAACCGCAATTCGAATGAGTTTTTTGCAGCGTTTTGTAACTGTGGATGAAACATGGATCCATTACAACACTCCGGAGACCAAGCAGCAGTCTAAACAATGGGCTTATCCGGGTGAACCGGCTCCGAAGAAGGCCAAGGTAAGTTTGTAGGCCAATAAGTGATGACAACAGTTTTTTTGGATGCACGCGGGATAATCCACATCGATTACCTTCAAAAGGGAAAAACATTTAACGGCGAATAGTATGCCAACTTATTGGGCCAATTTAACGAAGATTTAAAAAAAAAATACCCCATATGGCCAAGAAAAAAGTTCTTTTTCATCAAGATAATGCACGGGTGCACACGTGTGCAGTCTCAATGGCAAAATTACATGAATTGGGCTACGAATTGGTACCTCATCCGCCATATTCTCCGGACTTAGCCCCCAGTGACTATTTCCTATTTCCAAACCTAAAGAAATGGCTCGGTGGAAAGAGATTTAGGTCCAACGATGAAATTATTGGTCAAACAAAAGCCTATTTTAGGACCTCGAAAAATCGTATTTTTTGGAAGGGATACACAAATTGGAGAAACGTAGGACTAAGTGTATTGAGCTAAAAGGAGATTATGTTGAAAAAAAATTTTTTTTTCATATAACTACGAGGGAAGTTCGAAAAGTCATGGACTTATTGATCTGCCCTCGTATATTTTACCCAGCATTTACACCTGCTTAATTGCAAGTTAAGTCGAGTAAACGTATTTTCAACGAAAAATTGAAGAAATAGCCGATTGGCTGAAAATATGAAAAGTGTGTGTGTGTGTGTAAGCTAAAAAGTACGGGCGCAAGGAGATTTTCCAAATTGCACTTGCATGTGTAAACCCCAGGTTACATAAAATTGAATACATCTATATATACATATAAAAATAAGTTGTCCTATGTTCGTCATTTTATAACTCGAGAGCCACTCATCCGATTTTCAAACAAGTACATGCGTTTGAAAGGTCTACTTTCACTGATGGTTTATAAAAAAAAACCATCGAAACATTTCTACGAATATGCGTTATACGCGCACTTTTATGATGATGTGTTTTCTCTATATAAAATGTATTTTTTTCCTTATGAGAATTACATTTTGTCGGTATAAGGCTCTGCTTGCTCGCGTCATTTGACTTATTTAATTTCTGTGTGTTTATTGATTTTCATTTAAGTTTACAGTGCGAGCATTGGCATTTTTTAATTATTGATTTGTATTGTCCAACGCGGGCAGGGTTACTCTAGTATTTTATAAATCGATAATCTTGAAAAGCTTAATGTATTGGGAAAAATTTGATATTTAAAGAGCATTTTGTCTGATTTTAATAAAAATTTAAAGCCTTAAATAAAAATTCGATATTTTTTTTGAAAAGTATTCAAAGATTCTACATTTTGTGATAAGTGTGATATTTTCTAAATATGAATAATAAAAATTGGTGTTTTGTAAAATTATTTCTTAAAAGTTTCACAAAAGTTTGCGAAAAATTCAATGTGTTATAAATATGATGTTTTGTGAAAAAAATTCTATGTTAAAAATCTATAATTTGCAAAGAAAGTCTTTTTGCACATTTTATATATTTATTCAATATTTTGAGACAAATTTGAATCTATACCTATTATATATTAGGTTTGTTTTTGTACTCAAAATAAGGATTCCATTTTTGCCAAAAAGCGTTCCAGTAATCCAAAGTTTTATGCTTTTTTATATAAATGTTGAGTACGGGAACAAATCTTTTTTCAAAGAAATTTTTTTTTGTGATACTTTTCAAATTAGATATTGTGTAAAAATCGATATATCTTCAGCTCATTATTGGTTTGACCTTCCGCGAAATTTTTTATGGTTTCTGAGATATTTAGCATTCATTTTGCTCCACATCAACTATTTTAAAGTTTATTAAGTATTGTTTTGCTCTACACTCCACTGTTTGGCGAATGCTGCATCTTCCTTATACAAAAAGGTAAAAAATAAATTTAACTCTTTACACAGTACAACATTTTTCAGTTAATTGATTGCCAACTCAATTCTGTGAACTGTATGTGAAATTAGACCCAAAAAGAAGAATTTCTGCATCATTCGTTTTGTCTTCTTACCTGCGATTTGAAGTTAGTATCGATTTGAAGTTAGTACTATCGTATAGGGGAATTTATCACGTTTTAGGCCCTGTTGTTTGACATAGCTCGACAACCACTAGCCCAATTTAGTTGAAATAAATTTTAAAAAATTAAGAATTACAATTCCCTTAATCTGTTCATATATTGTTTTCCTATACAAGTAACACTTTCGAAGTTAAAAATGAATGTATGAAGGGAAAAAATTATTTTTTGCCTAAAAATTTAAATTTTTTTTTTAAAAATACATAAAAAATCCAAAATGGAAAAAAGTTTCAAGTCTAGTTATTTTTTCGCAAAGTCACATAACCTATGAGCAAAATGAGACAAAGATCATAAAAATCGATGCACGCGTTTCGTTTTTATTCGCAATTGAGTAAAGGTATGAATTTCAAAAATCAGTTATAGCCACCACCCTTATAATAAAAATAAAAATATAAATTAAAAAATGATCATGCAAAAAAAAACTTTATTTATAAAAACTTCATGAAAATAAAATAATATGCAATTAATACGCAATTATAATATGCATAAAAACAAAATTTAGAACATTTTTTCAATTATTGGCAATATCCATCCTTGTAGAAGTTGACGCTTGTGGTTCTGATGATCTTGTTTTCTTCGTAGGTTGTTCATATTCATGGTCTGAGTCTGTATCGTCATCCGAGATACACATACTATTCAAGGGCGTGTTTCTTTCACTGTGTCCACCAATTTCAATGTCTTCATCTTCGGTGCTTTCTTCAAACTGCATAATTGTGGAACTCCACCAACAAACCTCCGCAAGCAATGCATCCAATTTTTTGCTTTTGAACCGCTTTTCAAATGGCATGGTCACCTGGTGAAACCTCTCTCCTTGTTCGTCTGATTCCTGAGGTGATTGTGCCAAAAAAGTATCGAGGTGGTGGTGCAAGAAATGCAATTTCAGCGTCATGGATGCACCGATTTTTTCGAAATAAAACAGCAACCTGTCCACTCGTTGCTGTATCTCTTCTCGCTGGACACGGTTCTTTCCTAGAACGCCTTCTATTACTTCTTCCAATGCGTTCCATGCATGTTGGTGGTCGTGATGCTCTGAAAGCAAATGTGTGAAAGAATCACTTTTGATCAATTTCCGAATATCAGGTCCATTGAGAATACCTGTTTTAAATACATAAGAAAAACGAAAAAATTATTGGTAATGCGAATGTATAGAAATTAACAAATTTAGATATGACAATATTGAAATACAGAGTACGATACGTACCGTTTTTAATTTTCTCATCACTGAGTTTCGGAAAGATGGATTTCAAACAGTCAAAGGCGCCGTTAACTTTTTTGACCACCACTTCAACGAATTTCCCAGCTATTCCCAGTTTCATGTGGAGCGGTGGCAACAAAATATCATCCAGGTCCTTTATCATAGGTTCATTGCGTAATTTTAATTGTTTGTTGAGCTCGGGAGTTCTTCCTTTCCAATCTTTACATTGATATTGATTTCCTTTGTATCGTGAATCCCAATTACAAAGGAAGCAGAAGTATTTTGGATATCCGCCCTTTTCTATAATCCCTTGTAGTATGTTGACCACCTTCAGATCGCAACAAATGTTCCATTTGTGTTCATCGTATTTGATTTTCTTCAAAATTTCGCCCAATGCTTCATACGTTTCCTTCATAGTTGTGCTGAATCCCAATGGAATGCATGGTTTTTTATTTTTTTTGTGCAGCAGCACAGCCTTCAAACTAGTAACTGAACCATCGATGAATAAACGCCAGTCGCCAGCGATATAATCCATTCCCAATTTTTTCACTAAACCTGGGATATCATGGCAGTACGTGAACGTATTTGCTTCGTCAACGGAATAAAATTTCTGAAAATCAGCTTGGCGTTGTCGGTATGATGTTGCGCTGACATTTTGCTGTGTGAGTTTTCTTCTCTTCAAAAATGATGTCAGCCATTCGGAGTCGTGTTGTGATAGTCCCAGCTTGGCCACAATGTAATCCATTTCGATTTGTGGTAGCGGTTGTGGTGCACTATTTTCAATATCGGGTATCCAATCAGCATCATCCAAATCGGTCGGATTGGTGAAAACGGTTTCGGCTAGCAGGGACACAGTATCCGCACTCGGAGGTTTAGGTGCATCGGTATCAGCAGGGCGTTGCACTGGAAGTGTGGCAGTAAATGCAGCAGTGTATACTTTTGTTTTCAATTGTTGTCTGTTTAATCCAGGACGAAAATTTATGCATGCATAGCACCTGGATTCATCATGTCCAGTTGTGTCTTCCACCCAAATTACTGGCTTCATAAAAGATAACTTTCTACTTTTTCCGTGAATCCATTTTAGAAGGGTAGTATAACAACTGTTGCACACTGTGTTCGGCGTAAAATTTGCACCACTTAAATCTGCTTCATCGAAATAATTACAATACGCGGTTTTGAATTGCTCAGTAAACAAATTTTTTCGATCTTTTTTCTGTATTTTTCGGACGATATGACCACAAACGTAACAATATTCATCCAAATATGGGCACTTGTTGTTTTCCATATTGATATATTTTATGTTTTGTTGTTATTCACTTTTAAAAAACTGGAGAAAAATCACTTTTACTGTTCGCGTTCGTCGGCACTGGCTGAATGCCAAAAATCGATCAATGCACACCTATAAATACTACGTATTTTTGAATATTTTACTGACAGGTACTTATAAATGGGCGCATATTTTAAGGGCGGCTGGCTATATACCTGATTCAGCACTTGTACGTTTCAAACTGTGCAAAACTTTCCAAATAATGACCACCCTTAAATGTGGGTGCAATTTCTGTAAAAAAATCATATAGGTAGCCACCGGAAAAACCCAAATAATAAAAAGGTCCACTTTCCGTTTAATTGTCCACGTACATTTATTACCGCAATCATAAAAATCAAATAACCTTTTGTTTATTCCTTTTTTTTTAATTCTCAGAATCATGAAAATGGTGTCAATGTTTTCTCCAAATAATGTTGTGCCTATCTCGAGCAAATTTTTGAAATTCATACATTTACTCAATTGCGAATAAAAGCGAAACGCGTGCATCGATTTTTATGATCTTTGTCTCATTTTGCTCATAGGTTATGTGACTTTGCGAAAAAATAACTAGACTTGAAACTTTTTTCCATTTTGGATTTTTTATGTATTTTTAAAAAAAAAAAATTAAATTTTTAGGCAAAAAATAATTTTTTCCCTTCATACATTCATTTTTAACTTCGAAAGTGTTACTTGTATAGGAAAACAATATATGAACAGATTAAGGGAATTGTAATTCTTAATTTTTTAAAATTTATTTCAACTAAATTGGGCTAGTGGTTGTCGAGCTATGTCAAACAACAGGGCCTAAAACGTGATAAATTCCCCTATACGATAGTACTAACTTCAAATCGATACTAACTTCAAATCGCAGGTAAGAAGACAAAACGAATGATGGAGAAATTCTTCTTTTTGGGTCTTATTTCACATACAGTTCACAGAATTGAGTTGGCAAATCATGTGTTGTACTGTGTTATTTACTTTATTGCCGTAAGAAAAAAAGGAGTAAAAGCCAAATAAAATGTCGCGAACTCAATACACAGCTGTAAGTATTCCTATGCAGCACAAAAAAATACTTTTTATAAATAAATTTAGAAAAGTAGTGTATGAGGCACAAAGCAATAATTATCAGTTTTAATAAAAAAAACTATTAACATCTAAGTTCGTTCATGAACGTACACAAAAAATTAACATTTTTCTTCAAAATAAATTCCAGAAGCAGTGGTGAAAATACAAAAAAAATCTATCGGGGTATATTTTCAGAACACTTTATGTAAGCCCTCATAGTTAGTATTCTCCTCTACGACTTTTTTGCATATGCGCCAAACCAATAATGAGCTGATGATATGTATATTAGGGTGTTCCTTAAAAAAAAGTCTCGGTCTCACCCCCTAGAAACTTGCGGCGGACAAAATATTTGTGGGTGCTTTTCAAATCTCCAATTTCAAATTTTAAAAAATTTTCTTCAACAAAAACGAAAAAAATTGATATTTGCACACCAGAGACTTGTTTGAAACACCTTAAAGAATAAAAATTAAAAATTTTTAAATATCCCCCGGTACACTTGGATAGGGCAACGGTTTTATTTTTACGGATTTTGAGGAAAATGCTTTTTTTTACACAAAATTGTTCAATGGGATAAAATTCGTCTAGTTTTATTTAATCCCAATTAATGCTATTCAGAGTGCTACAACGACTATATTATGAAAATATGGTCAAAATCGAACCACGCCAAAGCTAAATTTTTTTGGAATTTTTTGCTATGAAACGATACTTTCTGTGACCATCAGAGTTTAGGAGATGATGCAAGTGTTGCCAATAAATTCATTTATTAAAAAAAAGAAAAAAAAATTGAAAATGTTGTCGCTTAAGCTTTTTTACGGTTATGGCTCGATATTTTGATGAAAGTTGACTAAACTTTTTCCTGAATTTGGTAACTAATATTTCAAGAGAAATTATCAAAATGAACCCGAAATTAAAACCTCAAATGACCCAATACTTTTTTAACGTTAAAAAAGCAGATTAATTTAAGTATCTGCATAATAAAAGAAAACATTTCTAATTATTAATAGAAAAAATTACAGTTTAATTGCTTTATGTACTTTGCTTTATATATCAGGTGTAAAGGATTGTTTAGATTTTTCTTTTAAAATTTTATGTAAGGCCTATAAAAAAATAAGTTTTTACCCTTTTAATATTGTCTTGAAATCTTCCACATTAAAATTAACATTCTATCATGTTTTTAAAAATATATTAAAAAAAAACTAGAAATTACTACAGTTTGTTTAAAAATTTTTATTTTGCTTTTTAGTGCAAATCTCAATAAAAAAAAGATGCGTTTAATATACGAACTACTTGGCCTGGCCTTAACCATAAAATTAATCAATTTTTAGAAATAAAATTTCTAAGCAAAAGCGTATAAAAGGTATCTAACACAAGCATATTTTAGTTAAAATTCAGGAAAATTTTAATTAATCATCACTTGGAATAATATTCTTTTTGGTTTTTTTTTTGTTGTTTAATGCTTAATGCTGCTGCTGTTTAGTTGCTCTCTCGTTCTTTTCATAACAAAAAAAAAAAAAAAAAAAACACAAAAAATAATTATACAAACCAAAAATTTTTAAAAAATTTTTAATTGCATGTACATATAATTTTATTTATTTCTTATCTTCTTAAATGCATATTAAAAACAATAAGGGATGTGCAAATAATCGGTTAATCAAAATTTTGAGTAATCAATTATTTGTTTCATCAATATTTCTGAATAATCGGAATTGTGATTAATTGAATCATTTTAATTTTGATAAATTAAGTTTGAAGATTTAATTAAAAAAAAATCAATTGAAAAAATTATTAAAATTGAAGCAAAATTAAACAATAAATTGTTTTAAGTAAAATTCTGTCATTGTACACTATGATAATTTAGAAACCTACATGTTTATTGTTGTGTGCAACGAAGTGCAGAATACATATCTCAATTTTTCAGCAAAACTGTATTAACTCGAAATTTTCAGTATAAGCTAAGCAAAATACTTTTTACTAAAAGCATATGAAAAAGAATTTTTAAACCAACCGTTTTATTACAAAAAGGTAGGCAAAATAGCACGATATTGCTGCAGCGGTTAGATATGAAAATTACGTGTCGATTTTTCCAAATAAAAAGTTTGAGTTAATACAAATACACTATTGTTGAAAAAGTGCGATGTAAAGAAATTTATTAAACAAAAAAAAATTTTTTTAAATTATTCAATTATTCACAAAAGGTACATTAATTATTAAAAAATTTTTTAATCAAATAATTATGATTTCATACAATCCAAATTAAAATAAATCGATTAATTCAGAATTTGAAATTAACCGATTATTTGCACATTCCTTTAAAAGTTTTTAGTAAAAACAATACGTAAACATATTTCAGGAACCGTAACTTTTATAATTTTTTTTATAAAAGTTACAAAATAATTTATTTTTTTATATAAATTTTTTCAGCAAATATAAAAGTTATTTGTAGTTTTTATCATGGTAGAATAAAAACAAGGTATAATCATTAGAAATGTTGTTTTCAATATTAAAACCCATATAACGTCAAACAAAAGAAAATAAGGAAAAAATTAAAGCAAGCGTCAAAAATCAATTTTATTTTTTGAAAAATTTCTTAATATAAAAATTTGGTGGTAACAAATTTTAACCAAAAATCAATTTCAGATAAACAAAATATTGCAATATCTAAAACGTGCAAAATATATTAAAATTTAAATATTTGCAAATGAGTAGTATGTCTTTGTTTGACATTACATGAGTAAATATTGACAACTCTCCCTAATGAACGTACCTGGTACTTATTATACTACGGTTTTAATTTTTTCTTATCAGAAATCTAATTTTTTTTTCTCTAAAAAAAAAATAAACAACTTTAAACACATAATAGTGTGTTTGAAATTGTTGAATTCGCTTTCATTTACTAAAAATTGAAAAATAACTGTTATATTTAGTCCCTGGTATAATTTTCTTTTTAAATTTCTCTCTTATTAAAATTCAAGACTTATAAATTGTGCTAATCACATACTTTTTAATCTTTGTTTATCATTAGAGCTCGGATGAATCATTGTCTCGTTACAAGTGCAATTATGAGAACTGTAATCGGAGCTACAGCACAATTGGTAATCTGAGAACTCATTTGAAAACTCACAAGGGTATGTTTAGTGTTCTTTTTTTTAATAATATTTATGACTTTCTTTGATTTAAACCGCATTTATCTAGTCTTAATTTATACAGTTCAAAATTAAAATTATTTTTTCTATGTTTAAGGTGAATATCGTTTTAAGTGTCCCGAGGAAGGATGTGGCAAAGCATTTTTAACTTCTTATAGTTTAAAAATTCATATTCGTGTTCACACTAAAGTCAAACCCTATGAATGTGATGTCGGTGGCTGTGAAAAGGCGTTTAATACCCGATATAGGTAAGTAGATATATTTAATAGTGCCTAATAACATTCTAGACTTAATAACTCCAACGAAAAATGAATGAAGATCTTTATACTTTTTAACTTTTAGGTCCAATTAATCGATCTTATTGTGTAAAGCTACGGTCACACTTATTAAATATTTGATCAAATAAGCATAACCACTAATTTTGTTAGTAGTTAGTGAAATTTAACATGGTCTTAATATCACAAAATAAAACTAATTATACTGTCAGACCAGCAAATAACTGTTTTTTGTCAAAAAAAATTTAAAAGGAAATTATATTTTTTGCCTGTTGGTTAATTCTTTTTTGTTAAATAGTTTCCAAGTGTGACCGTAGATTAAGGCGTTGTCTTTAACGAGTGAATCTTTTTTTTTTGTAATAGATTGAAGTTTCACACAAACTTTTTGCAAAAAAACGCCTCACTCGTTAACGACAACGCCTTACACAATAAGGCCGATTATTAAATTTTGTAATAATGGCTGTTTTGGTATAATACAATATTTTTTTTTATAATGCATAGAAAGGACAAAGTTGTATGTATTCATTGCACAATTTAATAATTTGCGGAGATAATAATATCGTCTGAGCAATTCAAGGTATGAGTAAATAGAGTTTTACTGAGGTCTGACTGCAATATCGGTCTTAATTTATATCCAGACTAAGGTCGCTTAAATAAAACAAATATCTTATTCAAATAAAACAAATATCTGTAAAAACACACTAAAAAGTTTTTGATGTATATTACTTATATCTGATATCGATTTAAACCTTTTATTTAAAAGATTATGGATGAAAAAAACCATCCGATCAGAGGACTCTTTGAGGTGAATTTTCTTCCAAATAAACAACTAAACAGAAAAAGAGTTTAAAATTAGTAAAAAATTATAAACATTGAAAAGTTCCGTTTTTCCGCGCAAAATCCTGCGAAGTGCTAATGCACTTTTTTACCTTGATGACTTTATTATTCGCCAAAATCGGAAAACCCGCATGTGATTGCCGAAAATCAAAGACCTACACACTGCCTAAGGCGAACTATTCGGCGGAGTCATCATTAACCCGTATATTTTTCAAGGCCATACAGCCTTTTACAATATAATTATTCAATTTTAACTATTATGCCATATCCGATAAATAACCCTAACCGATGTACCTTATGATACTCCATAAAATACTAAAGTCTGCGTTTTCTACTTAATTTAAATGTTGCCTTTATTTATGCAAATTTATAAAGAACTGCAAACAAATCTTTGCTCTCCAGAGCTTCCAAAATAGACGTAAAGAACCAATTTAAACATTTGGATATTTTAAGCTGTAAAAAAACAAACCTTAATTTGGAGCACAATATTTAATAAAAGAAATGTTACAGTATTAACCAAAAATTACTTTTACTTTTCAGGCTTCATGCCCATTTGCGCCTACACAATGGTCAAACATTTAATTGCGAGCAGTGTAAGAAATGTTTCACCACTTTGAGCGATTTAAAGAAACACATGCGTACACACACGCAAGAGCGTCCGTATAAATGTCCCGAAGATACATGTGGTAAAGCATTTACAGCCTCACATCATCTGAAGACACATATACGTACCCATACCGGAGAACGTCCGTATCCATGCGAAGAAACCAGTTGCCAAAAATCATTTAGTACTTCACATAGCTTAAAGTCACACAAAAAAACCCATCAAAAACAAACACAGAACCGTCCACCAAAGGAGCGTAAAACCAAATCAAAAAATCGTAAATATCAAAATAATGGGAGTGCTAGGGACCAGGAACTAAAACCGGTAAAACAAGAAATGGATCAATTGTCTGTTTACCCAGATGAAACTAATTCCACTTTTAATAGTAGTGAATTTGAATATAACGAATGTAAGGACGATATTGCACAACAACACCAACAACAACAATCTAATACAAAATTTGTTAAATCTGAAACTGTGGAATGTAATATTAACGATATGTATGCTATGCAGGTGCCTGAAATAAAATCGTCTCAATATAATGTATTGGCGCCAAAAATTGAAAGCATGCCCATGCCCGAAACTTCACAAGCTTATCAGGTAGCCTACGCTGCGGAAGAGGAACTACCAACACCTTGGATAGATGCTGGAGTGTTAGTGCCCAAACCAATATTTCCTATGGCTCCAGTAACCTCAGCCTGTTTAGCTATACCCACAGAAATGCCCAGCTATGTTAATTTGCAACCCAACTATGCAAATGTTATGTCAGCGGTTAATTTGCAATATCACGTACCAGCAGAAAACTTAAATATCAATCGAAATTCCAATATGCCTATGGAAATTGATCAAAACGATATAATGAACAACAGTATTAGTAGTAACAACACACAAAAAACCAATAATTCCTACCAACAACAAACGCCTAAGACTGGCACAGTAGTACAAGATGTTATGCCACTTCAAGAGAATATCGAAGACTTGTTAAAGAGCACTGGTTATAGCAGTGATGCTGATATGGAAACTGAATCATTGCTCAATGACATTCTTATGACCATAGACAACAATACGAGTTTATTGCAAGAAACTCTTCAACAAGCCGATGAAGTGCCAACAGATGGTACCGGTCTTATAGAAGTTGACTTGCGTAATAACAAACCCACCTTGAAACAGATAACAGCAGATGCTGGCATCTGCAGTTGCACCAATTGTAAATGCAATAAAACTAAAAACTGCCAAGGCGGTTGCACCACTGATACTCCTTGTGGTAAAAAATCTGAAAATGTTATAAGATCTAAAGGGAGCTGCTGCACAAATAAAAATAAAACTAATAAACCTTTAAGTAAACGAGAAACGGAAATGAATCAAAATATTGAAGATGTGGCCATGTTATTGCAAAATCTAGCCTCTATGGGCAGTGGCAGAAAAGGAGGTTGCTGTGGTGGTAGTTCTACTAAAGAAACTACTGCACAAGAGACTAATAAATCATCTTATTGTGGCGGACAAAGTGCCGTCAAATCTTCGACATCTTCTTGTTGTTCTATGCCAGAATCGAAGCCTGGTACCTCTTCCTTAGGCTGTTGTTCAGCTAAAAAAACATTGCCTTCCAAAACAAGCTCTTGCTGTTCTACTCCAGACTCAAAGATGATGCCGCCACCTCCTCCCACTGATACTAAAGCACTCAAGAGTTCAAGCTGTACGTGCAAAAGTCCTTCAGAAGGTGTTGCCAATGGCTGTTGTGTTGTCATATGCATTAAAACTTTGCAAGCTTTGCGTAAAGTTTTAACCCGT
The DNA here is from genome assembly GCA_943735925.1 of Pollenia amentaria. NCBI lineage: Eukaryota > Metazoa > Arthropoda > Insecta > Diptera > Polleniidae > Pollenia > Pollenia amentaria. The sequence goes on along the minus strand of OX031009.1, from coordinate 198,543,920 downwards.
AAAAATCTAAATCTTATGCTTTGTCCCCAAAATCAAACTAATCAGAATAATTAAGGAATTGAACACAATTATTTTTGTTATTTGTTTTAATTCAGATATTTTAACAACTGTTTAATTTGTTAATTTAATTAATATTTCGTACATACATAATTAATAATATACATACATACATTAATTTTTGTTGTTATATTAACATATAGTTTATAGTTATGCTATAATCGTTAGCTACATGCCAAATTCAGATACTACATACATACATGTAAAATAGTTATTGTTTGATGCCATGTCTTATATACATACATAGTTTATATATAAATTATATCAAAGTTAAAAAAATATTATTGTGCCTTAAACCAAAAGTTTTATTAAAATAATAAAAAACGCATTATAAGAAAATTTTTTATTTCTGTAGATTGTGTGGATCGGATAATAAGAAATAAAGCAGATTTTTTTCTGAAAAATAGACAATTTTATATATTTTTGTAAAACTTTGAGTTACGAAGTATGGTAGATTTTTGGCTTCCATATAAATTTGACCACAAATTTTGGTGACATTATTTTTGCTTAAGTGTTTTGGTAATAGATTAAAGAGAACGTAAACTTTTTCCTTTAATCTGTTACCAAACAATCGCAGGAGTATTTTATATTCGCTAACCACGATAAGTTTGATTATTTTGTAGAATTTTTCTTTATACAATTAAAAATATAACTTATTTTTCATTTTTATAATATAAATGATTTCCGATATTTATTGATCAAAAATCTTAATTTTGTAGTGGAAGGCCATCATTTAGTAGTACATATTGCATGCACTTGATCATAAAGAGGTTATAAACACAAAATTTTTAATTTTTCACTTTTGAGAAAATATTGACACATTATATTCAGATTTAGCCGATATTAGAATATCGTGCTATTTTACATATTTTTGGTAATTAAACGGTTGGTTTAAAAATTCTTTTTCATATGTCTTTAATATTAAATTAAAAATGTTACCCACTAACAACTGCATTAAGGGTTGAAAAAAACCAACCAAATGTAGTCGGAAATGTAAGAAAAGATAAACGCACTGTTTATTGTTGTTTTTTGTTTAAGCCTTAATATCATTACAAGTAAAACTTGAGTGTTTATAATTCTTATTCGCTTTTCAGTTTTATTGGTATAATATCTTTAGCTTTTCTAAAGTCTTTGGAAAAAGGTTTACTGATGATCTGGCCTAAGCAACCAGTGAAATGCGCATAGGAATCAGCTTATCCCACCAACAATAAATTTTAGTGTGTTTATCAAGAGAACGAATTGGGAATTGAGCACATTAAAATGAAATCTTATAAATTGTTTTGCTTCTACTGAAAACTTTTAAGATTTGAGCTATCGATATGAAAATGAATTAAGAAAAATGTTTTTTTTTTAAAGTACCAAACGATTTTCACCCCTTAAACGTTCGAATTTCGAAAAGTATCAAATTTATTTCGTGATTTAGAATGGGATTCTTTAAAATATATATAGCCCGTACCTCTCAAATTTTACAAAAATGTTCGGTAAGTCAAGACAATAATGAGCTGAAGAATTGTAGTTGTTTTTTTTTTTAGATTAGTAAAAATTAGATATCATTTGTATCTATGTTTATTGACTTAAAAGAAAGATGGGGTGACTAAAAAGCTCCAAAATACAGGTTTTACACGTTTACTCCCCAAAAGGACCGAATTTAAAAAAAGTACCAGATACCTGTCCGATTATTTTTTAATGAACAACGAGAAGTATTACATTTTTTTCTCTTTTAGTTGAGGAGATATGAGGTTACCGAATTAACAAAATTTCAAAATATTTATGACATTTTTTGTGCTTTCAATGTTATTCTTTGGCGTTGCGCAGCATTTTACATGGTTAGGGACTTAAACTTTTACTGTGGCCGTTCTTCAGATATATAGAAATCTGTATTCTCATTAAACATATGAGAGGTGCAGCCCCCACTTACCCAATCCAGTCCACTTTTTGACAATATTTTTATTGATAATCATTCTTTTTGTACACTTACCGTTTTCCAGATATACAGAACCCTAGCTTATTTAACGCCCACTTATCTATTCGAGCCCATTTTTTGACAGATGTGTGTTTAAAACCGCCATATTATTTGATGCTTAAATTCAAATGACAGATTTTTAATGATTAAATAGCTATTTTTTAAGAGATTCCAAAATACAGCTCAATCAGTTTTTTGTACATGGTGTCGCCCTTTTAAAGCCGACAGCAATATACATATTTTGAACTTCAGTTCAGTTACCATCCGTAATCAACCCTATGGTTTTTTAAACTGTTTTAGTGATTTCTAATAAATTTTAGGGTTTTTTCCAATTTAGCAATTTCTGCCATGTTCGCGATAGGAGTGAATTTTTCCTATATGCTTTTTAATTCCTTACAGCTTTAGCGTTTTTTATTCAGTATTGGACTTTGTTATCATGCCGCTGTTAGCAAGTTTTAGCGAATTACCGCTAATTTAGCAATCTTTACAGAATTTTTGCAATTCCTTATAGTTAAAGCAAATTTTAATAAATTGAAAATCTTATTTCAATTTTTTCGCGAATTTTCGCGATAGGTGTCTTTTTGGTTTTCCAACAATTTGTTTTAAATATGGAGAATACAAAGGTGCCATAAACTCAAATGTTGCTTAAGTTAGCATAAGCAATTTTTGTTTTTGTCACAGATTAAAGAAAATATTTCAAAGATTTTTATCGAACGGCTACAGTATACAATTTGTTGCATCTATTTATTAAAAATTGCATTAAAACTTTTTTCATATTAAAAATTTTATAAATATTATTATTCTTCCCCTGTTTGCAACAAAGAATGGAGTTCCGCCATTTTTATATTAAAGAAATTTTAATTGAATTTTACAGATTGAAAAACTTTCATTCAACAGCTTATCATTCATATAACCTTATTTTTTACAAATGAAAATAAATAGACTTTATTGAGAACAAACATAAATCGAACAAATGATTCTGCAGCTTCCAAAGAGGAAAATAAAAATAGTTTCAATTGAATTCATAAACCTATTTTTTAAAGATATTTATTATAAACTACAAATGTCTTATTATTTTATGAACAAATACAGAAAGTTTACATTTTATAATTCACTTTAACCAAAAAAAGACAAAAAATTGGATTTAGCAAAACGTTATACAAAAGCGTTTGTTCTTTTTATTAGAGACATTCTGGAATGGAACTTAAGCTGAAAGTATTATGTCATATAAAATACAAAAAATTCGGGAAGTGAACAAATACCGTCAAGAATATATTAATCTTCACCAGCAGGTATGGCATCCTCGAGGCGTCTAATAAATTTAACACGTACCTCAGTTACATTATCACCTTTTAACTGATCCTAAAATACATTTTGTAACATTAAACAATAACGCAAAACCATTTTTATTTTTAGTAAAAATTCAATGTATAAAAACTTGCCTGAACAAACCAACATTGAACTTCTAGCTGTACCATTTCCAAAGCACCTCTTATACAACCACTTATAATGGAACTATATCTTAAATTTGTTAGATCGGTTGGTAGCTCCACAAATTCGGTTAAGGGATTGGTTTCAAATTGCAGCGAGAACTCGTCTGACGACGGTGACCAATTTGTAATGGTTGGTTGAACATTTAAATAAATTCGAAATGCATGCTGAATACGATCTGCTGTTTCCCGCATTTCAAGACAACGAGTTGCTGAGGTACGAGCCAAAAAGTCTTCAATTAAGCGCATACCCATATTATAGCCAATACGTTCTAGTTGCTTGTTAACATCTTCAACATTCTCCAAGTCACGCAGCATTTGGGTAACCAATGCTCCATAAGTAAGTGTTAAAAATTCGGAATTCTAAACAGCAGTGGGTTTGAAAGAAGGCGGAACGAATGAAGGAGTAGAATAAACATGATTTGTGATTTCTCAGGCCAATTGTTTGTTTTCAATAACAGTGTTATTATTACTATTATGACTTAAACTTAACTTAGGGCTAAATTGTATTTACAGTTTCGTATGTTCTATACGAATATGTTGAAGGGGCGGGACATTGATTGAGAACAAAAGGCGCTCCAATGAGCGCATGCTGATGTTACTTAATAGGTGTAATAGTTATATTGGGATTTGTTGTTGTTGTGGTGATATTGGTTTGATGAGGTGCAATAACGCGCGGGGGTGCTCTTGGCACTGAAGCTCTTGACAATTGTGAAGTGTGATGTTGCTCCTCATGTCCCGCCCCTTGTTGTAAATCGCCCTTTTCCTGTGCAGAATGAAAGCGGCCACCCTCGCCACGAACACGGTTCATGGCATGACGATGTCTGGACTCATGCAAATATTTTGAACGCTCTTTCGGAATGCGCGACTCTAACTTGGCTCTTGCTTGTCGTCGCACTAGAATACGTTTATATTGCTTGGCATTCACATAAAGTGGCTCCTCTTCGGGTTCCGGGGTTTGTCCATCTTCCGTAGAGGTGGCTGAAACAGAATCGGCAGCAGCTGATGTGCTCGATGTGGTTGTCGTGTTGTTTGTAGGATTTTGGGATTGAGATGTGTTACTAGGTGTAGGTGCAGGAGTGGATACCCGGACTGTGGTATTGACAACATTGTTGGCAACCCCTGCCGTGGCTAATTGGTTGGCTGTTGTTTGTGGTACCATTATAATTTGTTGTGTCAAAGGATTGCTCGAACCGGTGGAATTTGTTGTGTTGGTTTGTGGTTGCAGTTGAGCTGCTGTGGTTATTTGCATTAGTTGACCATTGATATTTATAAATTGTGGATGTATGGTTTGTATTGTATTGTTTGCACTCTCCGCCCCAGTTAAAACATTTGGCTGGTAGAACAAAGTTTGACCATCGGGCAATTGCATAAGTTGCATAGGCTGTGCTGTCTGCTGGGGTTGCTGTAACATGATTTGATTTCCTTGTAAAGGTATCAATTGGGATTGAAGGCCAGTAACTTGTTGTGGTTGTTGCTGACCTATTATTATTTGTGCTGAGCCACCGGAAGTGGTCATAACAGGCATTGGTATTACCTGTATTTGATTGGAGGTAACTGTATTGCTGTTGTTAGTATTCATGGGTTGGTCCGTGTTTCCTTGTTGTTGTTGAGATTGCTGCTGATGTTGGGTAAGTTGGCTTGCACTACTATCCATATCTATATGTATTATACTTCGCCTTCTCAATTCATAACAAAATCATTCCCGTTTTCTTCATTATGAGGGACTACTGTAAAATCGCATTGAAACTCTTTTTTATCGAGGGTGGCCACTCTACTAATTCTACAAACTTATGTGTACTACTGCAATACAAATCTTTCTCATTATGCCGTTTTGGCAAAACTTACCACTTTTTTAGCATCTAATCTTGAAGCTTGGCGAGACATATTTCATGTATTCCAAGAAATATACAATGTTAACTTTCCTAATATGTGAACTTTTTTAATTAATTTAAAATCTTTCAATGGTAAATTATTACTTTAGAAATCAAACTCCTCAAAACAACATAAAAAAATGTATGGCAGATCAACTAAAATTATGGTATGTTCAGTGAATAAATGTCACAGTTTCAACTAGAGCTGCCATACTTAAATAGTCATGTTTGAAAGAAAGAAACATGTCATTCTTTGGAATGTCATTCGCATTTGATGGATTTGCTTGTCATTCTTGAGTTGATATTGTGAAAATTGTGAACTTTTACTAATAAGAAATATATTTGAAATAAAATGTCCGTACGTGTAATTAATGATGAAGCACATTTTCAAACTGAACTGGCTGCGGCCGGCATACGCTTGGTAGTGGTAGATTTTACAGCCACTTGGTAAGTAACAATAGCAAGGAATACAAATTTATGTTAAATATGCAAAATTATTCCAGGTGTGGGCCTTGCCAGCGTATTGCACCACTCTTTGAAATGTTGCCTGCAAAATATTCTAAAGCTGTATTCCTAAAGGTTGATGTGGATAAATGTCAGGATACTGCCTCCAGTCAAGGAGTTTCAGCTATGCCAACATTTATTTTTTACAGAAATAGGGTACATATATGACGAGGAATTGTGAGCGAAGGTATTTTTGTTAATTATTTGATATTTTTTCAGACTAAAATTTATAGCATGCAAGGAGCAGACATTACAGCCTTAGAAGCCAAAGTTCAAGAACATATAGGTACAAGTGGGGGCGATGAAGCCTTTGAGGATTACGGTCAAGGATTGGTATGCAAATTTATGATTACATATCTAATTCTTATGTTCAAAATAATTGATTTTAAAAAAATGTTTTTAGTAGAAAAAAGAATAATTTTTTCTCAGCTTTCGGCCAATTTCACAACTATTAATGTTAGATTCCGTTTAATTTTTTTTAAAGAATAAATAGTTTTAAAATATTTCCGAGTAGGTATATTTTACAATTTGGAAAATTAAAGCAATATTATATAGCGAAAACTAAAACATACGAATTCTCAAGAAATTAGTTACCAATTTTACTAAAAAATTTAACAAATAGAATCTGGGAATTATTTATTTTTCATAAGTTACTTTATTATATTCAACATTTTTTATTTTTCGAATTTATTCTATGAGCTAAATTTCAGTTATGTATTTTATAAAGCTTTTTGTAATAGTTCTTAGCTATTCTTTGAATAGCAATGTAATGCATTTTCTGGCCCGCTACGGCCTTTGTCAGCATTCTTTGTGTCACACTGGACAGTGATACTTTATAAATTGAATGTGTTTAACTCAATTATTTTAACAAATATAATCTGGGAATTATTTCTTTTTCATAAGTTACTTTGTTATATTCAACAGTTTTTATGTCTAATAATAGTAAATTTTTCTATACATACAATATACTGCATTGCTATCCAAAGGATATATAAGGTAAAATGTAACAAGAAGATACAAGATAATAGTCTGGTAGTGAATAAAGTCATTCCTGAAAATTTTAAGGAAAAGAACTATTACAAAAAGCTTTATAAAATACATAACTGAAATTTTAATTAAAATAAAAAATGTTGAATATAAAAAAAATTAATTAAAATTTAAACTAAGAATAAGGGTTACACTCTTGAAAATTTCAGATAGGATATTAAAGATGTGACTTTTCTTATATAAAAAATAAAATAATTAAAAATGTATGTAATTGCAGATGGAAATAAATACATTTATTTCAAAACAAGAGTGTGAATGCCTCAACGAATCGGATGATCATCCTATGATCCATTGCTTTACTTCCAATGGTGGATATTTACAATCGGATTGTGATGAACAATTGATTTTATCAATCACATTTAATCAATTGGTCAAAATTCATTCACTTAAATTTAAAGCTCCTCCACAATTGGGACCAAAGGAAGTTAAAATCTTTATTAACCAACCCAGGACTATTGATTTTGATCAAGCTGAATCCATGTCAAGTGTTCAGGATTTGATGTGAGAATTAATGGAAAATATAAAAAAAAAAATATATAAATTATCATTTTTAGGTTGGAGTCGAAGGATTTGGATAAAGGAACTCCAGTGCCATTGCGTTTTGTTAAATTTCAAAGTGTACAAAATATACAAATATTTGTAAAAAATAATCAATCGGGTGGTGAAATTACTCAACTGGATTATTTGGGTTTCATTGGATCTCCCATAATGACTACGAAAATGAATGATTTTAAACGCGTTGCAGGCAAAAAAGGGGAAAGTCATTAGATTTCCTTTTTAAAATATTTAATTCAAATAAAAATATTCATAATAAAAATAATTAATTATAAAATAAATAAAAAGAAATTAATAACAAATTTATTAAGGTCAATAATTACCTCTGTCAGCTTTACAGGTACTTAAATATCGTTAAATATAGATATTTTTACAGAATGGTAAATGCCTTTAAATTTTTGAAGTTAAATGGAATACTTAAAACTATTTACCTTTTCATCAAAATACTTTATAATTTTTTTATTTATAGATTGCTACTAGATTTTTTTTTTTCTGTCTTTAAGTTCTTGCATTAACATATTCCATGCTTTTTCAGCTTGTTTTGAAGTAAAATCATAGTCCCATAAGGAACTGAAAATTACATGGGATTTAGCCACTATTTCGTTATTGCCCAACTGGCTGGCTATTCTGCGTTTAGCCTCTTCTTCGGATATGCCATTACGTTCTACAACTCGTTTAACTGCTTCTTCAGGTGGCACAATCATAGACCAAATTTCATGAACTTCATGATCCCAGCCGGCTTTAAGTAAAACGGCTGCTTCCAATATAATCACTTGTGGTTGATTTTCTTGTGCTGCCAATACTTTAATACGTCTTTTAACTTCTTCCATTATTTCCGGCCATACGATTTCATTAAGTTTTTCCAATTGCTTTGGATTGGCAAAGACAATTGGTCCTAGCTTAGTGCGATCTATACTTTCATTTTTATCTAAAATTTCTTTACCAAAATATTCAACCACACGTTTATAGCACACCTGACCGGGTTCATATATTTCATGGGCAACTTTGTCACAATCAATAACAAATGCACCCATGTTAGCAAAGCGTTGCGCCATTTTGCTCTTGCCAGAGGCAATGCCACCAGTTAGACCAATAATATATGGTGCATTAGGCAAATTAGATTTAAGCTAAATAAAAAATATGTATATATAAAATATTGTTCATTCCTAAATTCACCTTATACAAACCTCTGGTTGTCTCCAACGAGTTCCTAATAAATCAATTCTTGTATTACTGGAACTAATTTTATTCTCTTTAGGTCCACCTTTGTCCGTGGCTTCTATTATATCTATACAGAATATATCTAATGTATTTAATTTGTTTTCCTGTCGTAATTCATTAACCTTTTGTCCGCCACGAAAAGTTTCAGCACTAACTACAATCATATCCATATTAGGATCACTCTTTGTTGGACCAAAAGGATCATCAATGGGCACAACTTCATACTCTAATGTAGAATCAATTTCTTTTAGAAATCTCTGTAATTCATCTATTCGTTCTTCAACAGGTAAAATAAGTTCGCTTAAAGTTTTAGCTGGAATTTTAATATAAGATATTTATATATGGGTTAATTCCAAACACAATGCTTTTTTTTCGTCTCAAGCTTTTTATTTCTTTCATGTAAAAGAAAATAAAAAAACAAAAACGGCAAGTAAGCTCTAAAATAATTAGCAACAAACAAAAGTAGTTGTTATTATTGTAAAACTTTCTGCTAAATTGTGCAAATGGTGCTTTAACTGTATATCATGCCTATTACATACAAATATACCTGTCTCCACACATGTTATTCATTAAGCAACATGGAAAAAGAGTTGAAAACAATAGAACAATAATAAAAAATTCAACTGTTTTTCAATGATTGTATTTATTTTTATTGCTTTTTCCTGGTTTTACCTGAAAAATGTTATCAATGTCATTTTGACGTTCTAATTTTACTTTGTCTCTGCGTTTTTTCCGTAATGTCACATTTTTTTTAATTAAGTCATAATCATTACTTGAGCTGTTTCGTTTGCTTTATGTGCATCGCTATTAAAAAGTGCAAGAAGTGATAAATTGATTAAGATAAAAAATAAAATAATAAAATCAATTATTTGGTGTTTTCAAGTGAATGTATAATCGCACGATGGTAAGTACAGCTAAAAATTTCCGTACTGTCACACAGTTATTTAATAAAAAATCGTAAAAAATAAAATAAATAAAAATGTATATTAATATATTACGAAGATTTGATCACTTTTTCTTGTTTTTATTTTCCGTGAAATAACTTTTTAGAAGAAAAAAACAAAAAAAATATCACAAATTTCTTTACTGTCACTTTTAAGTAAAAAGGTTTTTTTTATTTTAAAAGCTTATTTCTCGAAAATTCTGATTGATTTCAATACTGTAGTTCTTTTGATGTAAAGATAAAAACAAATAGAAAAAAAACCAATCGGGAATCAATTTTTTATGAAATATTCTGTCACTTTTTATTTTTTCAAGTTTCCAGCAAAATACAACAATTTCTTCCAAATTGTTTGAAGCAAATTTGTTACTTTAAATGTAAGCTGCACAAAAACAAATTTTTGTAAAAAAATTACTTTTTTTTAATTCTTGAATTATAAAAGGAAAAAAAAATAATTGGAATCTCTTCGAAAAATAACTTTTTGCTATTACTAACCCGTTTTTTTTAAGAAAAACATCCAAAGCTGGTAAATAATAAGTGAACGAATGCGATAGTAGGCTTTGTTCTAACATTTTTGCATTAATTTCTTAGTTTTGTAAATTTTTGTAAAAAGTGACATTCCGGAAAATATTTCACCAAAATGCAATAAAAAAGCAAAACAAATTTTTTTTAAAGAAACTAAAAGTAATTTCGCAATCTGCACAAATCTTAATGCAAGTAAACAATTTCAGAGAATGAATTCCTCAACCTTAAAAAAAAAAAAAAAAAAATGCTCATGTACACTACTTTTGGAATTAACCCATATGTATAGTATATAAAAGTGAAATATGTTTTTAATTTATGTATGTACATATACATATACATACATATGTATGTATTTTCTTTATTAACATAGGTATTTATTAATTAACTTTTTTGAAACATCGGTCCAATCGATTGCAATCTAGAAATAAAGACTTCTAGTGTATGCCAGCCAAGCGGACTCATCAGAACAAAAGCATAATATCCTCTCCATCTTTGGTGGTGTAGGTATAACAAGAGAAATGATTTAAATAATTTAAAATTTTCTTTTTTGTAGAGTTGTTGTTTTTGTACCTACACTAAGTGGATAGGGTGTTGTGCGTTTGTGCTGAACAAGAATGGTGCATATTGCAAATATGTAGTAAGAATCGGACCATAATTTCACAGTCACCATAAAAAATTCTTTCCGAAATGAAGTTTCGTAACATCTAATTATATTGTAACTTAGATTGAATTCGGATAAAAATAATGCATTGCAGCCTAAATCGTCTTACCAAATGTTCTTGAATTAATGAATACTTACAAAACCAAATCTAAAATAACACAATTAACATTAAAAAAATTAGCAAATCGCCACTGAATTGTATTACACAATACAATAAAAGATTAGTTACAATGTAACCATATAAAGTTATACATATGCATAGTTATGTATTATATTTTATGACTTGATTCGGTTCAGCTCTGAGCCCTCTATATATTATTTTAAATTAAAAACACAACAATCCGTAAGGATATCTACTTTTTATTTTAGTTTAAAAAAACGGGCAGTTATTTTGTTTTTTTTTTTACAAAATTCAATTGTTGATTGCCGTGTTTATTTGTACGTCTCCGAAAAAGCCTAAAATAAACGACACTTACACTTATGCACTGATTGATGGGCTTATTTAATAGTATCCAGGGCCCTATAGACTTTAAAATTCGGATTTTATATGAAGTTAAATTCAAACCTGCTCCTTATATTTACTTACATTTCGTTAATTGAGAAGTTGTAACACCCACAACTAAACGACAGCAAGCACGTATCACAGCTTGCGTTAGAAATATTTTATGACCCAAATGGATGCGATCGAATGTACCTCCCAACACAACATTGTTATACATTTTTATTGTCTCCTCTGGTCTTAATTGTTGATAGTCTAACAAATCATTGCTATTTTCGTCGTCTAAATAAATGGTTGGTTTCTTGATTCTCAATTGTTGACGTAACTTTTCACAAACCTCTGGATGATGGGCATCGGAAAATATCATATCAATAGGTCTTAAATTTAAATTCTCAAATGTTCCTTTTTGCTTAAAAGGTGTTATCAAAATGTTCATATCCACTTTGTTATTAAATTGGACATTACTGTCGACATACAGTTGGGATAATAGACGACCCCAAGAAGATGCAGGAGCTCGTGTTACAGGCACATTTAGATGAACATATAGGGATTGCACGTATTTTTCAATTGAACGTAATGTTTGTGCAAATTGCTTAACATTGGAAACAACCAAAAGACCAGTAGATGCCATTTTTGGAGAGAAGAACTTTAAAGAAAACTATATTTTAAAAACGTGCGCCAAGATAGCGTCGATAGTTATCCACGAAAACGCGAAATTGAATTGGTGCTTTTGGGGGGTTCAATTGAAAATGGGAATTTAATGCTTTTAGGAATTAAAATGATGATGGGAGTTTTGAATTTGGGAATTTAAAATATGGGAATTTAAAAAATTAGGGCGTTCGAATAAAAATGAGAATTTGTAATTTTAAGCATATAATTACGCAAAAATTAAATAAAATAAGTAATCAACAATAATAAAAATGTAATATATATACAGAAAAGTATTAAAATAATTAAAAGAAATGTATTTATAAAGAAAAGAAATGTATTTATAATTAAAATAAATGTATTAGTAATTGAAAGAAATGTATTTATAATTACAAAAACATTTTTTTATTATTATAAAAAAAGACTTTTGTTATCATAAAAAAAAACAATCGTAAACATTTTACAAAAAAAAAAAAAGATTAATAAAATGATGAAGTATCTACACATTAAAACTATTTAAATCGAGTTTGGTCTATTATTTTTTCGGGGTCTTAGAGGTAACGTCAAGGAAAGAACTTAATAGATTATGAAAGTAGACGTTCCATAGAATATAAAAAGCTTTCCGTGCAAAAAATTCATCGTGCAGTTTTCCAGAAATCTGGTTTCATCCAAATTGGTCAGTAAAATCTGGGATTAATTTTTTCGGGGTCTTAGAGGTAACGTCAAGGAAAAAACTAAATAGATTATGAAAGTAGACGTTCCATAGAATATAAAAAGCTTTCCGTGCAAAAAATTCATCGTACAGTTTTCCAGAAATCTGGTTTCATCCGAATTGGTCAGTAAAATCTGGGATTAATTTTTTCGGGGTCTTGGAGGTAACGTCAAGGAAAAAACTAAATAGATTATGAAAGTAGACGTTCCATAGAATATAAAAAGCTTTCCGTGCAAAAAATTCATCGTACAGTTTTCCAGAAATCTGGTTTCATCCAAATTGGTCAGTAAAATCTGGGATTAATTTTTTCGGGGTCTTAGAGGTAACGTCAAGGAAAAAACTAAATAGATTATGAAAGTAGACGTTCCATAGAATATAAAAAGCTTTCCGTGCAAAAAATTCATCGTACAGTTTTCCAGAAATCTGGTTTCATCCAAATTGGTCAGTAAAATCTGGGATTAATTTTTTCGGGGTCTTAGAGGTAACGACAAGGAAAAAACTAAATAGATTATGAAAGTAGACGTTCCATAGAATATAAAAAGCTTTCCGTGCAAAAAATTCATCGTACAGTTTTCCAGAAATCTGGTTTCATCCAAATTGGTCAGTAAAATCTGGGATTAATTTTTTCGGGGTCTTAGAGGTAACGTCAAGGAAAAAACTAAATAGATTATGAAAGTAGACGTTCCATAGAATATAAAAAGCTTTCCGTGCAAAAAATTCATCGTACAGTTTTCCAGAAATCTGGTTTCATCCAAATTGGTCAGTAAAATCTGGGATTAATTTTTTCGGGGTCTTAGAGGTAACGACAAGGAAAAAACTAAATAGATTATGAAAGTAGACGTTCCATAGAATATAAAAAGCTTTCCGTGCAAAAAATTCATCGTACAGTTTTCCAGAAATCTGGTTTCATCCAAATTGGTCAGTAAAATCTGGGATTAATTTTTTCGGGGTCTTAGAGGTAACGTCAATGAAAAAACTAAATAGATTATGAAAGTAGACGTTCCATAGAATATAAAAAGCTTTCCGTGCAAAAAATTCATCGTACAGTTTTCCAGAAATCTGGTTTCATCCAAATTGGTCAGTAAAATCTGGGATTAATTTTTTCGGGGTCTTAGAGGTAACGTCAATGAAAAAACTAAATAGATTATGAAAGTAGACGTTCCATAGAATATAAAAAGCTTTCCGTGCAAAAAATTCATCGTACAGTTTTCCAGAAATCTGGTTTCATCCAAATTGGTCAGTAAAATCTGGGATTAATTTTTTCGGGGTCTTAGAGGTAACGTCAAGGAAAAAACTAAATAGATTATGAAAGTAGACGTTCCATAGAATATAAAAAGCTTTCCGTGCAAAAAATTCATCGTACAGTTTTCCAGAAATCTGGTTTCATCCAAATTGGTCAGTAAAATCTGGGATTAATTTTTTCGGGGTCTTAGAGGTAACGTCAAGGAAAAAACTAAATAGATTATGAAAGTAGACGTTCCATAGAATATAAAAAGCTTTCCGTGCAAAAAATTCATCGTACAGTTTTCCAGAAATCTGGTTTCATCCAAATTGGTCAGTAAAATCTGGGATTAATTTTTTCGGGGTCTTAGAGGTAACGTCAAGGAAAAAACTAAATAGATTATGAAAGTAGACGTTCCATAGAATATAAAAAGCTTTCCGTGCAAAAAATTCATCGTACAGTTTTCCAGAAATCTGGTTTCATCCAAATTGGTCAGTAAAATCTGGGATTAATTTTTTCGGGGTCTTAGAGGTAACGTCAAGGAAAAAACTAAATAGATTATGAAAGTAGACGTTCCATAGAATATAAAAAGCTTTCCGTGCAAAAAATTCATCGTACAGTTTTCCAGAAATCTGGTTTCATCCAAATTGGTCAGTAAAATCTGGGATTAATTTTTTCGGGGTCTTAGAGGTAACGTCAAGGAAAAAACTAAATAGATTATGAAAGTAGACGTTCCATAGAATATAAAAAGCTTTCCGTGCAAAAATTTACTGACCAATTTGGATGAAACCAGATTTCTGGAAAACTGTACGATGAATTTTTTGCACGGAAAGCTTTTTATATTCTATGGAACGTCTACTTTCATAATCTATTTAGTTTTTTCCTTGACGTTACCTCTAAGACCCCGAAAAAATTAATCCCAGATTTTACTGACCAATTTGGATGAAACCAGATTTCTGGAAAACTGTACGATGAATTTTTTGCACGGAAAGCTTTTTATATTCTATGGAACGTCTACTTTCATAATCTATTTAGTTTTTTCCTTGACGTTACCTCTAAGACCCCGAAAAAATTAATCCCAGATTTTACTGACCAATTTGGATGAAACCAGATTTCTGGAAAACTGTACGATGAATTTTTTGCACGGAAAGCTTTTTATATTCTATGGAACGTCTACTTTCATAATCTATTTAGTTTTTTCCTTGACGTTACCTCTAAGACCCCGAAAAAATTAATCCCAGATTTTACTGACCAATTTGGATGAAACCAGATTTCTGGAAAACTGTACGATGAATTTTTTGCACGGAAAGCTTTTTATATTCTATGGAACGTCTACTTTCATAATCTATTTAGTTTTTTCATTGACGTTACCTCTAAGACCCCGAAAAAATTAATCCCAGATTTTACTGACCAATTTGGATGAAACCAGATTTCTGGAAAACTGTACGATGAATTTTTTGCACGGAAAGCTTTTTATATTCTATGGAACGTCTACTTTCATAATCTATTTAGTTTTTTCATTGACGTTACCTCTAAGACCCCGAAAAAATTAATCCCAGATTTTACTGACCAATTTGGATGAAACCAGATTTCTGGAAAACTGTACGATGAATTTTTTGCACGGAAAGCTTTTTATATTCTATGGAACGTCTACTTTCATAATCTATTTAGTTTTTTCCTTGACGTTACCTCTAAGACCCCGAAAAAATTAATCCCAGATTTTACTGACCAATTTGGATGAAACCAGATTTCTGGAAAACTGTACGATGAATTTTTTGCACGGAAAGCTTTTTATATTCTATGGAACGTCTACTTTCATAATCTATTTAGTTTTTTCCTTGACGTTACCTCTAAGACCCCGAAAAAATTAATCCCAGATTTTACTGACCAATTTGGATGAAACCAGATTTCTGGAAAACTGTACGATGAATTTTTTGCACGGAAAGCTTTTTATATTCTATGGAACGTCTACTTTCATAATCTATTTAGTTTTTTCCTTGACGTTACCTCTAAGACCCCGAAAAAATTAATCCCAGATTTTACTGACCAATTTGGATGAAACCAGATTTCTGGAAAACTGTACGATGAATTTTTTGCACGGAAAGCTTTTTATATTCTATGGAACGTCTACTTTCATAATCTATTTAGTTTTTTCCTTGTCGTTACCTCTAAGACCCCGAAAAAATTAATCCCAGATTTTACTGACCAATTTGGATGAAACCAGATTTCTGGAAAACTGTACGATGAATTTTTTGCACGGAAAGCTTTTTATATTCTATGGAACGTCTACTTTCATAATCTATTTAGTTTTTTCCTTGTCGTTACCTCTAAGACCCCGAAAAAATTAATCCCAGATTTTACTGACCAATTTGGATGAAACCAGATTTCTGGAAAACTGTACGATGAATTTTTTGCACGGAAAGCTTTTTATATTCTATGGAACGTCTACTTTCATAATCTATTTAGTTTTTTCCTTGACGTTACCTCTAAGACCCCGAAAAAATTAATCCCAGATTTTACTGACCAATTTGGATGAAACCAGATTTCTGGAAAACTGTACGATGAATTTTTTGCACGGAAAGCTTTTTATATTCTATGGAACGTCTACTTTCATAATCTATTTAGTTTTTTCCTTGTCGTTACCTCTAAGACCCCGAAAAAATTAATCCCAGATTTTACTGACCAATTTGGATGAAACCAGATTTCTGGAAAACTGTACGATGAATTTTTTGCACGGAAAGCTTTTTATATTCTATGGAACGTCTACTTTCATAATCTATTTAGTTTTTTCCTTGACGTTACCTCTAAGACCCCGAAAAAATTAATCCCAGATTTTACTGACCAATTTGGATGAAACCAGATTTCTGGAAAACTGTACGATGAATTTTTTGCACGGAAAGCTTTTTATATTCTATGGAACGTCTACTTTCATAATCTATTTAGTTTTTTCCTTGACGTTACCTCCAAGACCCCGAAAAAATTAATCCCAGATTTTACTGACCAATTCGGATGAAACCAGATTTCTGGAAAACTGTACGATGAATTTTTTGCACGGAAAGCTTTTTATATTCTATGGAACGTCTACTTTCATAATCTATTTAGTTTTTTCCTTGACGTTACCTCTAAGACCCCGAAAAAATTAATCCCAGATTTTACTGACCAATTTGGATGAAACCAGATTTCTGGAAAACTGCACGATGAATTTTTTGCACGGAAAGCTTTTTATATTCTATGGAACGTCTACTTTCATAATATATTAAGTTTTTTCCTTGACGTTACCTCTAAGACCCCGAAAAAATAATAGACCAAACTCGGTTTAAATAGTTTTAATGTGTAGATACTTCATCATTTTATTAATCTTTTTTTTTTTTTTGTAAAATGTTTACGATTGTTTTTTTTTATGATAACAAAAGTCTTTTTTTATATTAATTAAAAAATGTTTTTGTAATTATAAATACATTTCTTTCAATTACTAATACATTTATTTTAATTCTAAATACATTTCTCTTCTTTATAAATACATTTCTTTTAATTATGTTAATACTTTTCTGTATATATATTACATTTTTATTATTGTTGATTACTTATTTTATTTAATTTTTGCGTAATTATTTGCTTAAAATTACAAATTCTCATTTTTATTCGAACGCCCTAATTTTTTAAATTCCCATATTTTAAATTCCCAAATTCAAAACTCCCATCATCATTTTAATTCCTAAAAGCATTAAATTCCCATTTTCAATTGAACCCCCCAAAAGCACCAATTCAATTTCGCGTTTTCGTGGATAACTATCGACGCTATCTTGGCGCACGTATTTTAAAAAGTTAATAAAAAAAACAGAACTTTGTACAAAAATACTAATAACAACATTAACAGTGATATCTGTTATCAATGTTCAGTTTGTAGGAGATGAGCATTATATAGATGTAGTAAAAGTAAAGGTGCTTTTACACGATCTGTATTTAGCACTATATTTGTCAAATTTCCCAATGCAAAATGCATACATGTCGCGTAAATGCAAAAAAAATTGTCTCTGTAAATGTCAGATGGAATAAGTATTGTAAAATTTTTCAATTAGAGCGTTGTCTATTTTTATCTGACAAGCCATCTGACATCTGCTGTTTTGCAAGTCATTTGTTTATGGCGGCATATATCATTATTTATTTATTTATTTACACATATGCATTAAAAAAACAACATTTTTAATTAACTGAAATACAAATAAAAGTGAATAAAAGTATATATATATAAAAAAATTTTTGTTATGAACGATTGTCAATTTTGAGACATGTGCAATTACATATCGAGCCTTTGCTGCAATAGAGTCATAACTCAAAAACCCTGATTTTTGAGCCAATGTATTTAATTTTTTTTGTTCCCAGTGGAACATAGGGCCGTCTACTAGCTAACAATATGGAGTTAATCGCCATATCGTTTCAACATATTGTGCAAAAATTTCATAAGAATCGTGTATACTAAACTCTAGAGAGAATAATTAAATTTTAAGATGCTAGAAAATTATATTTTGGGTTATGACTATTGCAGCAAAGGCTCGATATGGATTTTACATCTGACAAATACAGTGCTAAATATATATCGTGTGAAAGCACCTTAAGCAATATTAAGATTAATTCGCAAAAAAGGATACAATCGTTTGTTGTTAGATTTATATAAATGTAAAGGTATTTATTAAAAAAATACATATTTTAACTAGGCACATATTTTTTTCATATATGTATTGAGTATAAAATAAATAACTTTACCAAGCTCATCACTATTGACTAACATTTACTGTTACAACAGCTGTTCGTTATACTTTTTTCTTGTTATCATCATTGTTTACATTTAATTTATTTTTATTTTTGTACTTTGTTCGCACGCCCCACTTAATGATTACAAAAACTGTATTTAACTTTTTATTTATCTTTCAAAGGTTTAATTTATTAAAATGAATTTTCGCAATGCCAAAGCCCGTCAGCCGGAAATTGTGCGTTCTGTACAGAAGGACGGCCGCTATACAACAGAATTAGCGGAAGATTTGTCTGATTTGTTAAGGCTTACAGGTCCCAGGAATTGGATTAAGTACAATCAAATGTGTAAATTAATATCTGAAATTTTTTATCACGGTTTTGCTTCAGTCAACAATTTACAAACATTAGGAGAAGAATATACGGGTATAATACAAGTGGATTCACAATACAAGCACATTCCTTCAAGACTGGTGAGTTTACTCTTTATGAACCTAACACGAGTTATATTTTATCTAATATTTTTATACATAAGTATGTACATTAACGTGCTCCAAGATTGTAGGGAAGAAAAGACATGTCAAGGAATAGGCCGTTCCCCTAGAACTGTTCTATGTATTGTAGATATAGGTACCTACATACGTTGTGTAAAATATTATGATAACGTTTACTTCGGGGCACCTTTATGATTTTAGGGTTAATGTTTTCCGAATTTATTCTGAATAACATTTTCTTAAAGTAAGTATTTACCGAAAATCGCAAAATGTAAATCGCAGGTACGGAAAAACTATTAGAGGTATTGATATAATTTTTATATTTGTATTCCCTATTACATAGGTATATCCTCAATAAATCCAAATGTGATGATCAAAAAATTCTGAAATTTGTTACACATAATTTTTAAAAATTTGAAAATGGAGTTTTAAAGCTGCTGCTAAATTTTTTTTTTTTTGGTTATATGTACCTTGGAATAGGTTAACCGGTATCCTACGAAAACAAAAACTTATATACATACAAGTAAATACGGGTTTGTATTTTGAATTACATTATTTTGGAGCACTCTAATGTATACATAATATATTATATTATAACGGTTACTGTAAAATCATTCAAATTAAGTCCAAGATGCTTTAATTTTTAAAAAAATCTTACCAATTTTATTTCGATGGGGGTAGCAAAGCGCACCGGGTTAAGCTAGTTTAATTCTAATTTTTATTTTAAACTTAAAATAAAAATATTTTAAATTTCAAAATTGTGTTTATGTTATTAAGTTTTATAAAATCGAATGAAATTCTGAAATATATATTTATGTTTAAATAAAATGTATTTTAAATAACATTATTTGAACATATTAAAAATTAAATAAGTTCGATTTGCATTGAATATTCTATAACACTGTGCAAGAAATTGATACTTTTTTCGTGACAAGCTGGGCACCAGGCGTTTTAACATAATTCGAATACGCTGAATCCAGTGGTGCCCGCGGTTTTTTAAGATTGGCTCTGACTTTTGAGATATACCGTTATTTCGAAAATGGAGGAGGTTGCACAACATATGTTCGCGTAACTCAAAAACGCTTTAGCTTATTCAAAAAACTTAAAAAACCGAAATTTCGCAGTTGTACTTTTGTACAACTTCTTTTTAATATCCTTAGTCGTTTTAGAAACAAAATTATTTTTTTAACAAAATTTCGAAATTTTTGTTTTGTAAAAATTCATAAAAAATTGGAAAATGCAGCAATGCTTTGAATTTTCCATAAAATTTCCTCGAGACATACTTGCCCCTTATCTCCACTTCTTAGGGGGGCTCCCAGACAAATATTGAGTTTTATGAAATTCTTAAATTAATTAAAATTTATCGACTTTTGTGAATAAAATCAAAAGTTGCTAACATATTTTAATCATTTATGGCTTGTTTTGTTTGCAGCTTCGTTTTTTATATGTCTGCAAAAAATTAAAATCCCAGCTGCATTTTTTAATTTGAATTTTTAAAAAACAAAATTTTCGAAATTTTGATAAAAAAATTAATTTATTTTTCAAAAAAAAAATTATGATTCAATAATGACTACTCATATTAGAAAAAAGTTTTACTTTTCTTAAATAAAATTTTATTGCGGAATTTCGTTTTTTTTTTAGTAATTTCAATAGACTAAACCGTTTTTGAGTAACGCGAATAAATGTTGTGCAACCTCCTCCATTTTCGAAATAACGGTATATCTCGAAAACCAGAGCCAATCTTAAATAACCGCGGGCACCACTGGATTCAGCGTACCCGAATTATGTTAAAACGCCATGAGCCCGGCTTGTTTGTTTTTTCAACTAGCATAGTGTAATTAATCTTATATTTAAAAATCCCAAGCAAAACATTATTCAAATCAATTGTATTTAAATAAAAAAATTGATGTTTAGTTTTAAAATTTCTATTCAACAATATTGGTAGAAAATGAAATTGTTTAAACAAAAAAAGCTTTAAGGGCAAGGAATTTAGGGGGTTATTTTGTAAAACATTTTAACTCACTTAAAAAATATTTTAATACAAATTTTTGAAAATTCCAAAAATTTTATATGAAATAATGATCAACGCAAGGTGAAGGGATTTAAAAAAAGCGCCTTAAATACAAAAAATTCTATTAATTTGTTTTAATTATTGTATATTGGATATAAAAAAATTAGAGCGTCTTTTTTAAAAAACAAACCTTAAAAGTACGACGATTACATAGACCATCATTGCATTAGTTAAATTTTATAAATCAATAAAAAATTAAGAATAAAAATTAAGAAAATAAGAAACGAGGGGGCTGTACGTCTAGTACCGGTCTAAGCTAATTTAACGCTCTCTATGCAGAAAAAACTTTACCTAAATATATCTTCTTCTGGGTAATTGTATACATATAAAGAGCATCCACATACTCTAAACGCATTATTGCAACAATTAGCACAACCAACCTAAAAAATAATAAAGCTGCGGAAAATCGAAAGAGTAATAACTTACACAGAAAAAATTATTAAATTTCTCCAATCACCATTTTATTCCAAATTCATTATATCAAGCAAACAAGTTGTTGATTTTCACCTATTACCAAAATGATTATATTGATTACTAAAAATTTTTCAATAAATGATATTTTTAATTTTACTTAAAAAAGTAATTTATTCTATGAGTTAAATTTCAGTTATGTATTTTATAAAGCTTTTTGCAATAGCTAAAAAATAGCTAAAAGTGGCTTATGAAAAGAAATAATTCCCAATATCTATTTGTTAAAATAGTTGAGTTAAATACATTCAATTTATAAAAAGTATCACTATCCAGTGTAACACAAAGAATGCTGACGAAGGCCGTAGCGGGCCAGAAAATGCATTACATTCTGCTGGTGTCTAATAATTGTAAATTTTTCTGTACATAAATATACTTCATTGCTATCCAACGGAAAGCTTAGGTAAAATGTAACAAGAAAATATAATATATAGTCTGGTAGTGTATAAAGTCATTTCTAAAGAAATTAAAAAAGTAATCAAAAAACGTTGCCATTTCAAACAATGTCTTAATTTATTTAAATAAATATTGACAATTCCCAACAACAATTCTACATGTGTAAATGATTTTATTTTAAACAAAAAAAGTAAATTAAGATTTTTTGTTATTTAATTAAAATTTTAATTGAAAATGTATATCAAAACAACTAAAATGTTAATTAAATCAAAATTAAATTTTTAATTTTCTTTCAACAAAAAAAAATTAGAGCGATTCAATTATCACATTAATTAAATTTAAATACTTTTTAAACCATTTTTTTAATTGATAAAACACTTTTTTCTGTGTACTTTCGGTTATATTTTTACAGTTGGGGTTTTCTATCGTTGTGTACATTTTAATTCAGCAGTTTAAATACCCAGACTTTAGAAACAAATTTTTGTTGAATTAAAATATTTAGGCATTTTTTATTAAATTTAAAATTTATTTAATACAAAATCTAAAATTCTTTTATTCAAGGAGTTTTGAACAAATGTCATTTATTGTCTTCAAAATTGCTCTTCAAAATGCTTCAAACTCATGTAAACAGCAAAATTTCTTCAAAATTTACGAATGTCACATTATTGATCAATATTATTGAAATAAATTTTGATCAATAAATTTTGAAGAAATTTTGCTGTTTACACGAGTTTGAAGCATTTTGAAGAGCAATTTTGAAGAAAATTTCAATCGTGTAAATCTAGCTTAACTTTAAAACAAATTTCAAATTATTTGTGTACTTTTTTATCGATTTAAATTAATTTATGCCACGCCACAAGATATGCAGTGTTTTAAATTTATAAATTCAATACATATTAATTTCTGTAGAAACCAACAACAAAATTATAAAATATTTTTGATTTTGTTTTTGCTTTCAATATAATTTTTGGCAATGCATTGCGTTTTACACAATTAGGGACAAACTTTGCACAAATGTGCGGCTTTTTCATGTTACGAAAAATTCAAATATTTCAAAAAAAAAAATATATAGAGCTAAACATGTTGGAATTTTTTAACCTAGTTACCCTTATCAGGAATAAAACACGAATTTATCCATTAATTGGGTGTACTGTTTGATGATAAACTAACTTTTACTAATCACCTGGATTACATTATCCAAAAATAGTTTTCTTTACTTGCTTTTGTGAAAAGAAATAGTAAAGAATTCAAAAATCCTTCAACAAGAAAAATTTTGTACTGCGCTTTCGTAAAATCAATTCTTGAATATGCCTCTTTTATTTGGAATCCTTTTTATACAGTTCATATAAACAGGTTAGAGAGAGTTCAGCGTAAATTTACAAAATCTGCTCTGTTGCTGAATTTTGACGATAATAATCCATTGTATTCCTATAGGAATCGATGTAATATTTTAGGAATAAAAACACTTGAGGAAAGGAGATCGATCCAATCTATTTTGTTCTTATATGATATAATAAATTATAACATAAAATGTCCTAATTTATTAGCACTAGTAAATTTTAAAGTTCCTTGTAGATCTTTAAGGTATCACACATATTTTGATATTGGATTGCATAAAACTAATTATTCTCTCAATTAGCCACTTGTCAGATCTCAACTATTGTTTAATAAATTAAGTGAAAATGTTTTATTAGATTTTAGTTTTTCTAAAGAAAAGTTTAAAACTAATTTACTAAGTTTAATATAAGTGAGTAGTCTGTAAGGATAATTTGTAAGTCCAAAGACTTTATAAATAAATTGAAATTGAAATTTTTATGAAAGAAAATTACGTTATTTATATTATACTTATGCAGGTTTATGAAAAAATAATTTAAGTAAAGATTAAAAAGCAGGTGCTTTCAGTTTATCGGGAATAATACAGGAATTTATCCAAGGATTTTCATGACATAAAATTTATTTTATTTCTAAAAACAACGTTACGCTCAAGTACTAAAACTGGGAAGTATTTGATGATTTAAATTTTTTATGAATTTTTTGAGTTCAAAAATTTAATAATTAAACAAAAAAGAAAATGTTTCCACTTGTGCCTCAAAAACACCAAAACTAATGGCTAAATAAAAAAATAATATTAGAAGGACTTAAATCTGTCACAATTTAATTTTTGGCGGATTGCATAACAAAATCGGATTTTATAATTGAAAGAAAAAAGTTTTATTACATTAAAATTCATACGTTAATGATTTCATTAAATATTTTTATTAAATTTGCTTTGAAGTTTTTAGTTTCTTTATTTTTTTAATTTAGTTGGCCTTACTAAATTCATATTAAAGTAATGTTGTTTGAAATTTTTATTTTAAATATGTTTTATCTTAAGAATTATGTTTTAAGCTATTTACTTTTACGACTCCTCTTTATAAATTTTTTGAATTCTAATGCCAATGGAAGTTAATTTAGGCCCAATTATCAGTGAGGGATATTTGGAAGAAGTTTTTTCAAATGATTTAAGTAATTTGAAAATTGGACATATGAATACACACAGTTTAAATCCTTCTGATAGATCATCTAAATTAGATGACTTACGCTTAATTTTAGAGAATAAACCTCTAGACATTTTTTGCGTTACAGAATCGTGGTTTGATCCTGAAATTTCCAATGCTATTCTGGATATTCCGGGATATGCTTTGTGCAGAAGTGATCGACCTTCTCGTTTTAGAGGTGGTGGCGTTGCCTTTTATATTTCCAAAAGTATTAAATTTAAACCTGTCTATCGTTGTACAGAATATTTTACCTGTGAAGCTTTGTTTATTGAGATATATCTGGAATTGGGTACGGTTTTAGTAGGAACAATCTATCTTCCCAGAGGACAACTTAATTTTGCTGAGCAATTTTTTGGTGACATCCTTGTTCGATATAATAACATTGTTTTAGTAGGTGATTTTAATAATGATCTCTTTGTGCCGTCAAAAGCACAAGATCTATATATGCTTTGTACACGCTATGGCTTGAAATGCAAGCATAATTCTTTACCTACCCATTATGATTCGTACCATCATTCAACTTCTCTTATAGATTATTTTGCAGTAAGTCAAAATTTATCAATCAGCACCACTGCACAATTTCAAATTCCAGGCATTTCGCACCATTCTTTAATAACCTTGGCATTACAAATACCTGTTACCTTTACCTCTAATATTGCTGTTTATAGGGATTATCACAGTACAAATGTAGCTGGAATAGAAGAACATATACTTGGTACAGACTTTTCGCAACTTTATGTAACTGGCGATGTTAACCTACAGCTTAATTTTTTTAATAATCTTTTTAATGACCTTCTTAATTATGTTCCATATAAGAGAGTTTCCCCGTATGACAAAAAAGCAAATTCTTTTAAATTAACAAATGAAATTAAATATATAAGATCTTTGCGTGACATTGCATTAAAGACATATTTTTGTAATAGAAATGATCATAATTGGGAAATTTATCGACAGTTACGTAATCAAACGAAAGCAATGATTAGGAACTTGAAGAAACAACATTATACACGCTTTTTTGACTTAAGTAATACAAAGCAAATGTGGAAGACTTTGCGAAATGCTGGTGCTGTAGGTGATTCCTATGAAAAAGTTAATGTTGATGTCAATCAAATCAATCATAAGTTTGTTTGCAATCAGCTGGATTTTATTGATGATGAGCCAGATTTTTTAAATTACACCAATGACCCTGATGCATTTTCGTTTTCAAATGTAACTGAAACAGAATTGTTCAATGCCATTTCCAAAATAAAATCGACCTCCCTTGGTTTCGATGGTATTTCAATAAAATTTTTATTAATAATCTTTCCCTATATCGATAGACATCTTCTTTATTTTATCAATAATGTAATGACTTCATCTGTTTATCCGAGTGGGTGGAAGATCGCTAGAATTTTACCTATCCCGAAACATGGGACTGAAATCTCTATGGACAATATGAGGCCTATTAGTATTTTGCCTACGTTATCCAAAGCTGTTGAACATTTAATTAGAGCCCAGATCACAGATTTAATGGTTAGTAAAAAACTATTGTATGATTGTCAATATGGTTTTCGTCATGGTCGTAGCACAAATTTGTTATTGATGGCTTTGACTGAAACAATTAGAGATAATTGGAATAAAGGGAAGGATAATGTTTTAATATCAATTGACATAACTAAGGCATTTGATCAAATAAGTCATTTGTTGTTGGTAAACAAACTCAATCGTAAATTCAACTTTTCAAGATCTGCTTGTCGATTGATGTGGTCTTATTTATCTGGTCGTAAGCAATATGTTTCTGCAGGTGAGTTGTATTCCAGTTTACTTGATGTTAGATCGGGAGTGCCACAAGGTTCCGTTATTGGTCCCATATTATTTACATTGTTTTTAAATGACATTGTTGAATCGCTGAGTTATAGCACATGTAAGCTCTTCATATTTGCAGATGATTTGCAGTTGTTGTGGTCAAGTGATCGTAATTTTTTGGATGCCCTTGAAGCCACTATAAATTACGATTTAAATACATTAAATCTTTGGATGGAAACCAACTCTCTTTCCATTAATCCTAATAAAACTAAAGCTGTAATTTTCAAAAGTAACAGGTCTGATACAGTTAATCTGAACTTAAGCATTTGTAATACTACTATTGAGACTGTAAATAATTTACGCTGTCTTGGAGTTATAATTGACGACAAATTGAGTTTTGAGCCCTATATTAATAATTTATGCTCTAAAGTGTGTTTTACTTTGCGCAGGCTATACCATCTAAATTTATATTTACCTTTATCTGTCAAGAGGACTATTGCATATGCATTGCTTATGTCCCAAGTAAATTATTGCATTGAAATAGTATCTGGTTGTTCTGTGACCAACAGTAACAAAATTAAATACATTATTCATAGAATAGTTCGTTATGTTTACGGTTTACGTTTAAGAGCCCATGTGTCTTTACACTTAAGAAATTTTTTAAATTTTACATTTGATGACTATCTCAAGTTTCGTTTATTAATATATCTTTTTAAAGTTATTAAATTCCGTGAACCAGAGAGTATATCACGTTTAATATCCTTTACAAATTCTGAACGAAATCCACAAATTATGTATGCTCTAGTTTCTAATACGACTTATGAACACTCATTTACTATAAGAGCTGCTAGATTTTGGAATAGCTTACCAATAACTTACCGTACTTTTATAGGTTCTTTAACAACATTTAAACGAATGGTTCGTGAATATATCACTTCCTCGTATTCCTAAGTGCTGATTTTTGGGTTCATAACTTTTATCATAATTAAATGTGTACGCATATATTTTTTAGAGGAGTCGTAGGGTTAAGGATTATTTTAGATTTAAGTTCATTGTTCTCATAGTTATGAAGACTTGTAATATAAGTATATTGGTCAATTAGGCTACACATATTACAAATGAATAAATAAAATAAATAAAAATAAAAAATAAAAAAAAACCTTACCATAGAATTTGAAATAATGATTTTTTTACAGTGCGGTGACTATAGTGGATCAAAAAAATATAGAGGTTATTTAAGGAAAAATTTATTTTTTTCATTTGTTGCATAGTGTAATTAATTATACTTAAATATCTTTATAGGTATTTAACATTTATTTACATAGCACATATCAAGGTACATTTACACAAGGTAGCACCACTAGGAATCTTGCTGTCCTTTTTTCTTTGTACCTATGTAGTTATTTGGATTTGACAAATTGAAGACATGGATTTGATATATAGAAGACATATAAAACTACTTCCAAAAAAGGAAAAGCCAGCAAAGGCTAGCACTAGAGCTGCTACCTTGTCTTAATGTACCTTCGCACATATGGCTACATACATATGTATGTACTTATGATAAAAAAAAAACATTAAATTATACATACATACATATAAGTATATATATTTTGTTTTTTATTTTTTTAGCTACAACTAACAGCTATCATACTAGAATTCGGCGGCGATGCCTTATATTTAAAAGTCTTGCAAAAACTTGATAAATATATTGAAAATCACGAGGAAATTGTTCCCGAAGCCAAAAAGAAAATAAAATCGGCAATAAGCTTTATGCGAAGTTCACCCTCCTACATAAAAGCCTTACATAAATCATTATTCTACCTACGTTCCGATAAATATCAAATTTCCAAACGAGCAACTGGGATAAATTATGTTCTTATTAGACACTGGTTGCAACCAGAATTTTCTTTATATGGTTACAAAATCTTAGGTGTTATAACATTTTTGCAAGTCAGCTTTTCTCTCGTTATATCAGCATTTGATACTTGGAAAGAAAACAAAAGGAAACGTTATGAAATTGAAAAATCTTCAAAAAGATTTTTACACAAAGATGTATTTTCGAAACAAATAGAAAAACTTCAGAATGTACCTCAATGTATTTTATGTTTGGAGCCACGAATGAATACAAGTTTAACGCCTTGTGGTCATTTGTTTTGTTGGAACTGCATTTTAGATTGGTTGGATGAACGCGATGAGTGCCCTTTGTGCAGGGAAACCTTAAAAAAGTCTCAAGTTGTACAGATACAAAATTATAGATGAACTGAAGGTGTATGTATGTAATTTAATTAAACTATTTGGTTTGGACTTTTTAATAAATAATAGAATAAAAGAACTTCTTTCCCCAAATGTTTTAATGTTATATACATATGAATTTGTGTAAACAGATTTTAAATTCTAAAAACAGCACATTGAATACAAAAAACAGTGCAATCAAGAAAAAAACAGTATATTTTTTTGACGAAAATATAACTATTTATATATATGTATATGTAAATTATTAAATATTTTAGACTTTTGATTCAATATATAACAAGAATTACATAAAGAAATTCCCTTAAAAAGTATAAGGTAAAAGGAAAGATTTACATTTTTTGGCATTTCATATACGAAACGACACCATTTGCGTTTATAAAGCAAACATCACAAACAAAGCATTTGGCCAAAGTTTCATGTTCCAATGTATAATGTTTAAATTTGTTGATTTATGTATATGTTACTTTATAAGATATATCCCTCCAAGCAATTGGTAGAGTGTTTTTCGATTGTCTACGAATTTTAACTACTTCGTCACATTTGGTAGTTAAACAGTAGATTTTTGGGAATTTAACAACAACAAAATAAGGTAGAATCGCATTATGAGTTCTTAAATTATACTTTTTCGTCACTTTAATGAGTTGTTCAGATAATTGTTACAGTTATACAACTGCAACAATGGCACAATTGAATATTTCACATATTATATTGACTTCTTCGCAACGATTTGCTGTTTAATAGTGAATATTACAAAAGCAAAATGCGTAAAAGAGCACAGTTTGTATTTAAGTTGCCATGTGATTGGTGCCAAGAATGATAGAAGAAAGATTACGACAACACGAATCAAAAATTGAATTTTCTGCGCAGGTGGGTTAAATGACGTCACGAAACATACACGAATAGGTAACTCTACCTTGGGTTAAGCTACGTCATCTAACGGGAAAACATGCGCATGGCGTAATCTCTTTTTATATCATTCTTGATTGGTGCTACGTGCGTGTAAAATAATATAACTTTATAAAATTATGTAAAATAGAGTGAAATTTTTAATATTTGAAAAATGAAATAGTTATAGTATTGTACTTAAAATTATCGAAAATATTACCGAAAAAAAATGTTCACGAAAGTTGTATAAATGAGTGCACAAAACAGCCCAAACTTATTCATCGGTTAGATTGGTTAAAGTTTTTATTATTTCTCATGCATATTTTTTTAGAGCAAATGAAAATGAAATTAAAAATAATAATTTGATAATTATCTTTTTTTAAAGGATATTAGTGATTTTTTAAACTGTCTGTTTATTTATTGACTTTAAAAATTTTAGTGTGAAAATTAGTGTTCTTGTTAAATTTTTCTAGTGAAGATCAACAATAACGTTGAGTGAAGAAAATTTGTAAAATAAGTTTTGTAAAGCAATAAAAAGATATGCTAGTTATAATATGATGAAAGTTTACAAAGTTAGTGTTTGAACAAATTTGTGATTTTGTGTAGTTTTATTTAACAAAATTTGTCCACATTAGGTTTTTAACTTTAAAACATTAACAGCTATTTTGATTAAATGTAATGTAGATTTTTAATATTTGTTTAACTTTAAGCTCATTTATTTTATATTTTACTTAGATTTCCCTTACAAAATCAAACAAAGATAAACAGTAAAATGACCCACTTTTTATTATAAAGAACAATAAGAAAAAATGTAACTTCAAAAGAGTGCTTTTTGGAGCCAACAGCGATACTACTAAATTTAATTGATATTACACTTCCAAAGCGCTCTAATTCGTCATATAATATAGAAATTAGTTTTGTTGTAATTACTTGCTATGCAAGTCTTGAGTGTCAATTAGTTTTGTTGTCAATATAATTAAAACACAATTTAATCTCTGTTCATTTTCCGTTTATTTAAACAAATCAAAAATAATTAAATAACTTTATTTAAACAAATCCAAATATAACTATAATTACAATTACTTGCTATGCAAGTCTTGAGTGTCAGTGCTGAACTAACTTTTAATTTGAAAACTAAAGAACTCTACAACTTCTAGAGGAAGAAGAAGAAGCCACGGCAAAAATGCTTATCAGCATAAACGGGCTCACATTTCATGTGAACGGAATTTGCAGGTAAGAAATGCAACGTAGCGTCTGCTATGAAAAAGAGGTATTTTATTCAGTTATTTTGGGACGCGCGTGCAGCGCTAATTTTGAAGAAGTGTTTATTGTTGCAATTTTTTTATATTTCACAATAACTTTTGTTGCTGTACTTTCGTACCTTAACTTAGACACTTAGTGGATTCTTAAAGTAAATATTACCATAGTGGGACACTTCTTCCCGAACGATTTAACTACATCAATAAGAATTGAATAGCAAAAGCGATAGATTTTTGCTAAATGGGGAAACTATTTAGATTATTTTTCGATCGAAATTGTTTGCAGGGATGTATAAAAATTACTAACATCGAAAGAGGCAAAAAATTAACTGATTGATTATGTTAGTAGGATTTTCTTTAAACATATTGGTATTTAAAGCAATTTTCACAACACACATAGTGGCAAAATCGTAGAGAATTTGAGAAAATGTATGCTTTCTAAATCAGTTTTCTAATGTCCACCAATTTTTAATTTATTTACGGCCAATTTCGCCAAGTTCACCTATAATTAACTATCACTAAAACTGCCAGTGAACAATGGTTTTTTTTGACAGTTGTAGTGCTAGTTAATTATAAAAAAAATTTCAAATATATATTGTAAAATATTTGGATGTTATGGCGGCATACCATTTAAATGTGTATTACTTTAGGATTTTTCTATTTTAACAGGGTTTTCTTTACATCTTTGTTTTTTGTAGGCTGAAACAAAAATAGTACAAAACTCAGTACAAATTGTAAAAAAAACAGTACCGTTGCGTACTGTTTTGGGTATTGTGCAATTGAAAAAATTGTACAATTGAAAAAAAAATTCGTACAAGTACTGCTAAAAACAGTACGTCTGGCCACCTATCGGGATTGAATTAGTGGGCGTGGCACAAAATATATTTTTTCAAATCTGGAGAAGGGTAAGAGTGAAATTGGTCACATTTAATACAAATAGCTTAGTTATTCAAACACAACATCTGTCAAAAAGTGGGTGCGATTTTGAATAAAGTTTAGTAAAAAGTAGCACGACATGAATTGATTGTGAGGCGGTACAAAGTGCCGGGTCAGCTATTAAAAAAATAAAGAATTTCAAATGAATATTTTAAAAAAATTTCGTGTTATAAAAATTTAAAATTATATTGAAATTATTTATTTACTCATCAGTGATTAGGAATAAAGATTCTTTTTCGCTGCAAGGCAGGAGCAAGGTCTGCGTTAGGACCCCGATAGGTATTATCACGAGCCACTGTGGTCCCGGGCGGGTCCAATCTCACACAAGATCCGACCTATCTTGAAATTTTCTAACAGTCTCAGTTTAAGAAGAGTTCTGCTATTTCCATCACATACTGATCAATAGGCAGAAAATGTAGAATGAAATCCAGAGCCACTTGAGAATTTCTTCCCAAGGCCCGTCATGCCGATCGAAGCACATGTCTGGTTCTTCGACAGAAGGTTCTTCAGACTTGCCACCCTCATTACCTCCCACTAACTACAGCATGTATATGCAAGAATGGGCCTCACCAGCGATGTGAAACGCAGTGCCTGCCTAATTGAATATTTATTTATTTATTCATAAAATATTTTACAAAATAAATTTATAAAATATAGGAAAAAAGGCGCCGGTAACAAGACCATATGCGCTCGTATTGCAAAAAAAAAAAAATATTTACATTAATATCCAATAAATAATTATGCGATAATGAATACTATAATTTCACATAGAGAAAATAAAAAATAAAATAAACCCGTAATGAATTCCTGACTAGACATCCTGAATGTTGTGTTGTTGTAGACTTCGCTTGATCTTCGTGATGTTATTGGTAGTCGCACAATCGAGTACCTCTTCCAGTGATTGTTCTATCCCCGAGACTGGGCAAAATGTAAGCAAATGAGGGACGTCAAGTATAACATTACAATTGAAACATCTTGGCGGATTCGTTTTTTCATAGTAGTGTTTAGAGTTAAATACACATTTACCTACCCTAAGGCGGGCTAACATTATACATTCAGACCTAGTTAAATTGCCGTTGTATCCAGGTCTCGTTGAAGATACGTTCTGTAGATCTCGGTTTGCTTTAAACTGGTTTGTTATGGCTTTCGGGAAACAGGGAGTTTCTGTTATCTGGGGTAACCTCAGTGCACTTTTAGCACCATAATCAGCCTTTTCATTGCCTGGAATTCCAATGTGCGAGGGAATCCACAGTATTAGAATTTGTTGAGTGCCATTTTCCAAATGTAATATGTCATCATAAACACCATTGCGATTTTTTATTATAGCCTGTGTTGCACTTAGGCTATCTGTGCAAATTAACGTTTTTTCACCCTCATGGGTGGCGAGATCAATGGCTGATTTTATAGCCGCAATCTCTGCCGTGAAAATGCCCGTATGATCTGGTAATCGAGCCTCTTTAATAGTTTCAAATTGTGTTGTTGATAACTGTCTAACTATGGCATAAGATGTTATACCATTGTAAAAGGATCCATCTGTATAGTAGATTTTATTTGGAGAAAAATGTGATATTTTTTGAGAGAGCATTCTCCTGAAGCACATTGGATCTGTTTCGTTTTTGACGAGACGACTCAAACTATCATCTGCCCGAACAATAACATTTGAAGACCTGGGTGTTATTGGCTTTTGTGGTATCGAAATGTTTGAGTTTCTCAAAATAGAGATAACGTTATTAGTGGCTGATGATGGACAGTTTCTTGCAGAGATAAGGTTTTTCCAAAAAGATTTGTGTAAGCCATCAGATGATATGGTAATCGCCCTGGATGCTACACTAACAGCAGTTTTTTCCAAAAGAGTACGAAAATCCGCGAAATTAGCCTCAGCTCTCAACCCTACAAGAAATTGCTGATTAAAACAAATACATACAAAGCCTATATACTAACACTCTTGCAACAATTCGTGTACGTGTGATTTTAAAATCACACGTACACGAATTTTTACATCAGTTTTTTCATATTGCCCTTAATAAAATGATAGGAACTTCTGATGTATAAACCCATCAGCAATGAACATCAGATGATGCATCAATTGACCGTCATTGTTCTTGTAGGGAATTTATTGAGCGGTGTTGTACGAAGCAGACCGGAAGCCGTTCTAAAGCAGTTATTGATGGAGGTATTTATTTTGTCTATATTTTTCTTTGAAGTCCAACCGTAAATGGTTATACCGTGCAAAATTGTTCCGATTGTTAGAGAACGACAGATGTTAAGGGCTGTTTCTATATGTGGACCTTTATTTCTTGAACAAATAAGCTTAAGTAGGTTGTTTATTTTACTCAGTTTATAAGTTAGCTGTTTGACGTGACTATTCCAAAGAAGATTTTTCGTAAAGAGCAAGCCCAAGATTCGTATTTGATCCGAATGTTGAACATAGACGTCCCTGATAAGAATTGGATTGTCCGCACAGTCCCTTTTTCTACAAACGTGGAGAATATCAGATTTATGAACTGGTATAATAGCGCCTCTGCTCTTAGCCCACTGGTGTATTTTCAAATCCAGATTGTTTAAATTTAATCGTACAACTTCCGGATTACCGGAAGCCACTGCGAAAACATTATCGGCGTAAATGCCAATGTAGTCGATTCCCGGCAGGTTTTCTACAGCTTTAGCCAACGAGTTTGCGTACACAGAGTATAATACCACGGATAGTGGGGACCCCTGAGGCACACCATTATCCAGTGAATGCGTCATTGAAAAATATCCGTCTACTTTAACTGTTACCGTGCGGTTCCTGAGGAATGAATCCAACAAATTGAGGATGTTTTTCGGGATACCCCAATCATGAAGCTCCATTATGATGTATGCGGACACTACTCGGTCGAAAGCTTTCTCAATGTCCTCAGACAGAACCAAATTATGTTTACCATTCTTCAGATTTCGACGCAGAATTTCCTCCAGCTGGTGACAGATGCTGTGGACTCCATGTCTAGGTATAAAGGCGTGTTGTAAGATTGACATATGGTGTCTTGTATACTTCCAAAAGCGTCTGGCCAAAATTTTTTCTAGTATCTTTGATAAAACTGGCAACAAGGAAATCGGCCTATAACCTTCAACGCTGTTAGGGTTTTTTCCCGGTTTTGGTATTGGTCTGGCACAGCAGTCTTCCAGTCATGCGGGAATATACCAGTGGATAGTATGTTATTATAAAGTTCACATAGGCGTGTTTTTATGATGTCGGGAGCATTCCTAATCATGGCATAAGTAATTTTATCACGTGATGGAGTAGATCCTTTCAAAGTTTTCATTATGTCCTTTAATTCAGATAGTCGAATTTTTTGGTTCATTGCTACAAGCTGTTGATCTGCTGGTGGTAGATTTTTTATGTTTAAATTATTTTTTGTAGCTATGACCTCAGGATCGAATGCTGCATCCGAGCTAAGGGAGGACCAAAAACGTGCAAACCAGTCTGCAATATCCAATGGGTGTGTTAGGCTGTTATTATCTCCATATATATTTGGAAAATTCTGAGTACGGTTTGCCCTTAAGTTTTTGACTTTACTCCAAAGAACTCGAACATCCAAGGATGGATTAAGGGAGTTAAGGAAATTTTCCCAAGTTTTTCTCTTGGCAATTTTACATTCCCTCTTAACTTTTGCACACAATCTTTTATATTCAATTACATGACCTTTACTGCGAATCCTTTTAAAAATTTTCCATGCATCTTGCCTCAAACGAATTAATTTAGAAATATCCGAATTATACCATACGGGGTTATTTTTATCTTTAGGTTTCCGGCTGAGCGGAATTGAATCGTTTGCTGCTTTTCTAATAATACGTTTTAATTGAGCTGCCTCTCTGTTGATGTTAGACGATTTTTCAAATTGACTTTCAACTAGAACTGATCTCTTTTCAAAAAGAGGCCAGTTAGCTTTTCTATCGATAAAACGTGATGAAAATTTCCTATTAACAATTTCGATATTGTTCGTAATCTTAATAGGAAAGTGATCGGCAACTTCCGGAATTGGCAGGCAAGTCCAGGTCAAACCTGGAGCAAGGTCAATTGATGACATAGATACATCGACAGCAGTTAAAGTATTTCTTGTGTTAAGTAGGGTGGGTGATCCATCATTTAATACGACCAAATTGTTGTCATTTGCAAACTCCTCAAAAACTCTGCCATTTGGGGAGTTTGAGGACGAACCCCATAATACATTTTGAGAGTTAAAATCTCCAAGCAAGACATTATGGACATTTGCGTCCATGGATATATTGTTTACTATTGAAGCAGATAGGTTTACATTATTTTCCTTATAAATATTAGTAATGTGAAGTTCCTCGTGGCTCCTAATTATTATTTTCTGGAAGAGTAAGTTACCCATAGATGTTATATGTCCTGTAACGTTCAAATTTGCTTTGACAAGAACTGCTATACCTGACTTTGCATAGTCATAGCCAATATTGTTGTGGGGAAAAACCTGGTATCCCGGTAAATGTAGCAAATGTAGAGTTTTCGCAATAATATGCGTCTCCTGAAGAGCAATGATATTTGGTTTATGCCTAGCCACCAAAAGCTCAAGAGCATATTTGTTGTTTATAAAGCCCTGCATATTCCACTGGAGGATAGTAATGTCAAAGTCGGAAGTCATTAAAATTTATTTTTTGCTCTTGCCCTTTGAGGGCTGTTGTTGTGAATTTCTTAATGTGTTTGGAGTAATCAACACATTAAGTTGCGGAAAATTTTTGTACTTTTGTGTACATGGTGAATTCGTATTTTGATCTGTTTGTTCGTTTGTATTTCCTGGTGGCGAGTTAAGTCTTAGACCATCATTTATATCTTGAATGATCATTTCTTCAGTGATGTCTTTGTTTGTGTTCGAAAAAACGTAATCATTTAAAGATGAATCAGAATTGCCATCTTTGCTTTCAATGAAAATGCTCTCATCTTCCAAAATGTCATCATTGGTTTTTTTTCATTTGTTATTGTGGTATTTTGTTTTGATTGATTATTAGTAAGAGATATTATTTGAGATATAGAATTTTGTATAGTTGATAGAGAATTTTGAGTTTGTAAAAGTGTAGGAGTTTCATTTAAAAATTCAGTGTTGTTAATTTCTGATTGCATTTGTGTTGGTTGAGTTGTAAAGCTGGTGTCGTTGTCTTTTGACTGAGAATTTGTGGTTGTTGTAAAAGGGTTGTTTCGCCTTGTCTGCATGTTTGTTTTGATTTTCTGTTTGCTTATTTTTGGTGAGTGTAGAGGTTTCTGTTGTTGTAGAATTTTGTACAGTTGTTGTAGTGTTGTTGTTTGCTATTTGTACGTATGTAGGATTTTTTTACCGTTTCTTTGAGTTGGTTGAAGCATATTTAATGTGGGGTTATCATTAAAAACTTTCCATGCGTCACGTGCCGTACATTTTCTTGATATTTTTATGTAATTAACGGATTTGTGTTTCCAGAAAGTAGGGCATTCAGGGTCATATGAGGGATGGGTTTCTACCTGGCAGTTGACACAGTATTTACGAGTGCATGTCTCATGTTTTTCTGCGTAACCACATTCTCGGCATTGCTCTACACTTTTGCACCACTTTTTGGTGTGACCCAGTCTCTGGCAGTTTAAACACTTCATGGGGTTAGGGATATACTCATCCACTGGCACCCTTTCCCAACCAAGTTTTAAAAACTCAGGACGGCTAAAACGGTCAAAAGTAATTATGGCTGCACCTGTAGCCACCATTTTTTCATTTTCCCTTTTGTTTATTTTACGAACCTCTACCACCTTTTGTTCTTTTAATGATTGCAATAATTCCTCTTCGGATATTTCCATTATTTTTCTTGAAAAAATACGGCCTTGAGTGGTGTTAAGAGATTTATGCAAATATATTTTTACAGGAATACAGTCAATGAGATTAGCTTTAAGAAATTTTTCAGCAGTTTTGACACAAGGAACTTTAATTAGTAGATCACCAATTTTCATCTCTTTGACCTCTAGACGGTCACGCGAGATATGGTTTAGTCCCCTTTCAACTTGAAAAACATTATGAGAAGCTAGCGGTAACACCTGTACATTTTCCTTTAAAGAGATAGCCGATGCAACCAAATAGCGTGGGAGGTTGTCTTGGTTCGGTGTTATTTCCGGAAGAGGAACGAAATCCTCTGTTCGAGGTCTTTTGTTTTTGATGGTTCTACTTTTCCCGGAAGAGAAATCAAGTTCCCGAAACCGGTTATAGTCCGGGGGATGAACCCCGTTCATGTTGCGCACTCACTAAAAAATTTACTATGAGTACCAAATGTCCAATATCAAATCAAGGAAAAAAAAAATAGGCAAAATTTCCCTTGTCTATTAAAGAAAAAAGAAAACACACGTGGCTCACGATAAACTAATACGTCGACAAATAACTGAAAGCAAATCACCGACAACAATAACACGTCTGTACACGGCAATTGCCCGAAAGAGACTGCCTAATTGAATATGTTTTTAATTTAAGAGTTTCACAAATATGTGTTATGTATTTTAATTTTGTAAAAGTGAAAACTACTTAGAACTGCACTTGTTTTTTTAAGTAATCGATAGCAAAAAAAAAAATTATTCATGTTCAAATAAAATAAAAAAAAAATATTAAAGATTACATGAAATAATTTCTTTATATTTTGCTTTAATGTTTGTGTTATAAAAAGTATTTAATCTACATTTGTACAACATTTATTTTCCGTCAGCTGTTATTTTACGAATTTTTACAAATTTTCCGTTCGGGTAAATTTTTGGGCAACAGCTTTTTTGAGAGTAATTTTTCAGTTTACTCAGGAATTACTAGGGATGCCAATCGGGATTTGTTTTCGTAAATCTCGGAATTCGGGATCCCCTGATTTTTCGGGATTTTTCGTGATTCGGGATTTTTTAAAGTCAAAAGATAATCACACCCATCGGGAATAATCAGGTATGTAATGAAAATCGATCGATTTCAAAACAAACGTTTTTAAAAGATGAGATGAATTTCGAGCGATTCAAAATACAGTACTCATGTATTATACAATTTAAAAGAATATGGACTGGAAATAAAAAGAACAAGTATAAGATATCAATTTTAAA
The DNA here is from genome assembly GCA_943735925.1 of Pollenia amentaria. Taxonomy (NCBI): domain Eukaryota; kingdom Metazoa; phylum Arthropoda; class Insecta; order Diptera; family Polleniidae; genus Pollenia; species Pollenia amentaria. The sequence goes on along the minus strand of OX031009.1, from coordinate 198,505,088 downwards.
GATTCTAAAAACGATATCGCTTTTTAATCGTTTTGTTTTCCAAATCGATTTCCATCACATACCTGAATATGTGAAATTTTTGTTCGCATGCAATTTTCATTCTCCATGAAAGAAAAATTGCTATCGTGAATTTAATGGGAACGTTTGTTCCTGCTATCAATTCGTAGTGAATGTTAAATAAGGAAGAAGAAAATACAAATAGAAAAATAAATATTAACCCCCATATTCATTAAATATATTTAATAGCAAATTTATGAAACGAATTTTCTATGAAAATTTATTAAATAAAACTTTTAAGCTTCGTTCACAATAGGCAGCAACATTTTCACTGGTTTTCATAATAGAGCAACAATTTTTTTTCGCAACCACACACATTTTCCATTAAGAAACCGATTGCAAATTTTGCCCACAACATATTACTTATTTTTCATTATTTTTTAAAACATTTTGTTACAATTTTCATTCAAAACTAAATAAAATTATTATAAACGTAATATACATTTTCAAACAAATTGTTGTTGAAGTAGAAGTAGACTCAATTTTTTTAAAAAAATTTATCGGTCATAATTAACCCTAGACCCCATATTAACGCTTCTCCCGGAAAACAGTTTAGTACGCCGAAACCAGTAATAAATAATGCTAGATAATTAAATTCGGTATGGTAGAGTTTTCTTGGACTAGAAATCACACTGCTAAATTTCGTGAAGATCGGTTCATAATTACCCCTAGACACCATATAAGCCCTACTCCTGGAAAACAGTTTAGTACGCCTAAGACCGTAATGCATAATGCTATCATACGTCACAGTTTAATGTGACAAAAACCACACTGTCAAATTTCGTGAAGATTGGTCCATAATTTACTCTAAGCCAAATATAAACCCTACTCCCGGAAACAGTTGATTACGCCTAAAACCAAATAATTAAATTCCAATTAAAAACCAAATAATTAAACCGTAACAGATATAGATATTGCGGTAAAATATCTTCCAACTTAGATTCATATAGCCTGAAAAAATATCATGCAGTTTTGTGATATACGGTACATAAATTACCCTAGATCACATATTTAGCAGCCTTCTGACTGTTAACGCTAAAACTAATTACACTGCTGTATTGAAATTTATTCGAATTTATTTTTTGTAATACCAGAAATCAGTCTTCGAAATTTTGGGATGATTGGTCCATAATTAACCATGGGTCCATTACAAATTACCCTCCTGACAATCATTTTAGTTCGGCTAAAACTGGTACAAATCATGATATTCTTGTTAATTAAGTGCGATATGTAAATTAAATTAACTTTTAATAAACTTGGTTGATCGTAAATATATTTATGTATATGTATTTATATTAATTATAATTAAATATAATTAAACAACACGGCCATTGAATTTGTCGTGCAAAAAAGCCATTGTTTCGTTAGCAGTGCGGCAAGTGGCACCGTCCTGTTGAAACCACATATCGTCCACATCCATATCTTCCAATTTGTGCCATAAGAAGTTCGTTATAATCTCACGATATCGGAAAACATTCACAGTAACTGCTGACCCGATGATGCCGCCAGCCCATAAACCGCTCCAAACAGTCATTCTTTGTGGGTGCATTGTTTTTTCGACAATCAGTCTTGGATTATAATTCGCCCAAATGCGGCAATTAAAAAAATCACGAAGGTACACAAAATGCATTTTGATTTGAACGCTCATTTTCATAATAAGCCTGAATAACTTTAGCGCGTTGCTGGATTGTGTATCTTTCCATGGTTCAAATTGAGTTAGTCTGAAATTAAGAAATGTCAAATGAAATCAAATTCAACATCGACCCTTAAAATTTAACTACACGTTATTAAGTATATAAAAGGGTTGTTTTATAAATCTTTAAAACAGGATCGGTATCAGAATTTATTAGATTTCAATTTCACTGTATGTATTTGATTTACAAACATGGCTGATAATTTATTTGCATTTTGGTAATCCCCATAATAAAAAGTATGTGCAATGAAATTAAATGCAGAAGGTAACAACATGTAATTTAGTTTTAAGTTATTAAGTCAGTTAGAAATCAAATAAAAAATATTTATTTATTAATGATGTGCTAATAATCCCAATTTTTTTAAATGAAAATACTGAAATATATTGTTGTGGGAAAGCTAGTTCCTATGCGCATTTCGCTGGTTGCTTAGGCCAGCTCGTCAGGAAACTTTTTCCAAATACTTTAGAAAAGCTAAAAATATTATACAAGTAAGACCATAAAGTGAATAAGAATTTTAAAACACTCTGGTCTTAAATGTAACAATATCAAAGCTTCAACAAAGTCACAACAATAAACCGTCAATTTTTTCTTTCTTACATTCCCCTACAATTGGCTGGGTTTTTTCCAACACAAATTGTAGTTGTAAGAGGATAGAAAGAAAAAAACAAAATTAAAAAAAAACAAGATGCTTAAATAAAGCAGATTGCCATTTCAGTTTTTTATTTGCCGGGCACATGCAAATTTATTATCAAAAATTATTTTTGGGAATGAAATATTTTATTAATTAATTCATTTATTAATGATGTGCTAATAATCCCAATTTTTTTAAATGAAAATACTGAAATTTATTGTTGTGGGAAAGCTAGTTCCTATGCGCATTTCGCTGGTTGCTTAGGCCAGCTCGTCAGGAAACTTTTTCCAAATACTTTAGAAAAGCTAAAAATATTATACAAGTAAGACCATAAAGTGAATAAAACACTCTGGTCTTAAATGTAACAATATCAAAGCTTCAACAAAGTCACAACAATAAACCGTCAATTTTTTCTTTCTTACATTCCCCTACAATTGGCTGGGTTTTTTCCAACACAAATTGTAGTTGTAAGAGGATAGAAAGAAAAAAACAAAATTAAAAAAAAACAAGATGCTTAAATAAAGCAGATTGCCATTTCAGTTTTTTATTTGCCGGGCACATGCAAATTTATTATCAAAAATTATTTTTGGGAATGAAATATTTTATTAATTAATTCATTTATTAATGATGTGCTAATAATCCCAATTTTTTTAAATGAAAATACTGAAATTTATTGTTGTGGGAAAGCTAGTTCCTATGCGCATTTCGCTGGTTGCTTAGGCCAGCTCGTCAGGAAACTTTTTCCAAATACTTTAGAAAAGCTAAAAATATTATACAAGTAAGACCATAAAGTGAATAAGAATTTTAAAACACTCTGGTCTTAAATGTAACAATATCAAAGCTTCAACAAAGTCACAACAATAAACCGTCAATTTTTTCTTTCTTACATTCCCCTACAATTGGCTGGGTTTTTTCCAACACAAATTGTAGTTGTAAGAGGATAGAAAGAAAAAAACAAAATTAAAAAAAAACAAGATGCTTAAATAAAGCAGATTGCCATTTCAGTTTTTTATTTGCCGGGCACATGCAAATTTATTATCAAAAATTATTTTTGGGAATGAAATATTTTATTAATTAATTCATTTATTAATGATGTGCTAATAATCCCAATTTTTTTAAATGAAAATACTGAAATTTATTGTTGTGGGAAAGCTAGTTCCTATGCGCATTTCGCTGGTTGCTTAGGCCAGCTCGTCAGGAAACTTTTTCCAAATACTTTAGAAAAGCTAAAAATATTATACAAGTAAGACCATAAAGTGAATAAGAATTTTAAAACACTCTGGTCTTAAATGTAACAATATCAAAGCTTCAACAAAGTCACAACAATAAACCGTCAATTTTTTCTTTCTTACATTCCCCTACAATTGGCTGGGTTTTTTCCAACACAAATTGTAGTTGTAAGAGGATAGAAAGAAAAAAACAAAATTAAAAAAAAACAAGATGCTTAAATAAAGCAGATTGCCATTTCAGTTTTTTATTTGCCGGGCACATGCAAATTTATTATCAAAAATTATTTTTGGGAATGAAATATTTTATTAATTAATTCATTTATTAATGATGTGCTAATAATCCCAATTTTTTTAAATGAAAATACTGAAATTTATTGTTGTGGGAAAGCTAGTTCCTATGCGCATTTCGCTGGTTGCTTAGGCCAGCTCGTCAGGAAACTTTTTCCAAATACTTTAGAAAAGCTAAAAATATTATACAAGTAAGACCATAAAGTGAATAAGAATTTTAAAACACTCTGGTCTTAATGTAACAATATCAAAGCTTCAACAAAGTCACAACAATAAACCGTCAATTTTTTCTTTCTTACATTCCCCTACAATTGGCTGGGTTTTTTCCAACACAAATTGTAGTTGTAAGAGGATACAAAGAAAAAAACAAAATTAAAAAAAAACAAGATGCTTAAATAAAGCAGATTGCCATTTCAGTTTTTTATTTGCCGGGCACATGCAAATTTATTATCAAAAATTATTTTTGGGAATGAAATATTTTATTAATTAATTCATTTATTAATGATGTGCTAATAATCCCAATTTTTTTAAATGAAAATACTGAAATTTATTGTTGTGGGAAAGCTAGTTCCTATGCGCATTTCGCTGGTTGCTTAGGCCAGCTCGTCAGGAAACTTTTTCCAAATACTTTAGAAAAGCTAAAAATATTATACAAGTAAGACCATAAAGTGAATAAGAATTTTAAAACACTCTGGTCTTAAATGTAACAATATCAAAGCTTCAACAAAGTCACAACAATAAACCGTCAATTTTTTCTTTCTTACATTCCCCTACAATTGGCTGGGTTTTTTCCAACACAAATTGTAGTTGTAAGAGGATAGAAAGAAAAAAACAAAATTAAAAAAAAACAAGATGCTTAAATAAAGCAGATTGCCATTTCAGTTTTTTATTTGCCGGGCACATGCAAATTTATTATCAAAAATTATTTTTGGGAATGAAATATTTTATTAATTAATTCATTTATTAATGATGTGCTAATAATCCCAATTTTTTTAAATGAAAATACTGAAATTTATTGTTGTGGGAAAGCTAGTTCCTATGCGCATTTCGCTGGTTGCTTAGGCCAGCTCGTCAGGAAACTTTTTCCAAATACTTTAGAAAAGCTAAAAATATTATACAAGTAAGACCATAAAGTGAATAAGAATTTTAAAACACTCTGGTCTTAAATGTAACAATATCAAAGCTTCAACAAAGTCACAACAATAAACCGTCAATTTTTTCTTTCTTACATTCCCCTACAATTGGCTGGGTTTTTTAATTTTGTTTTTTTCTTTCTATCCTCTTACAGCTACAATTTGTGTTGGAAAAAACCCAGCCAATTGTAGGGGAATGTAAGAAAGAAAAAATTGACGGTTTATTGTTGTGACTTTGTTGAAGCTTTGATATTGTTACATTTAAGACCAGAGTGTTTTAAAATTCTTATTCACTTTATGGTCTTACTTGTATAATATTTTTAGCTTTTCTAAAGTATTTGGAAAAAGTTTCCTGACGAGCTGGCCTAAGCAACCAGCGAAATGCGCATAGGAACTAGCTTTCCCACAACAATAAATTTCAGTATTTTCATTTAAAAAAATTGGGATTATTAGCACATCATTAATAAATGAATTAATTAATAAAATATTTCATTCCCAAAAATAATTTTTAAAAAATATTTATGTTTAAAAAAAGTAGAATTTACTAAAAACTTAAGTTTAATGGATTAATTGACATAAATTGTTTGAGTTATTCCTTATTCGAAATTGGCTGTTTCAATTATTCGATTAAATAATAGCGATTAAATTCCTCGATTAGTCGAACATAAACAAATTGAGTGGATACTCTAATAAAATATACAGGCTTACAAAAGTGTACATACCCCCAAATATTTTTTAATTTTTTTAATAAAAGTTTAACATAGGATTCTTTTATATGTACTATTTTTTATTATTTAAAATATTGAGCAGAAAGAAATGGAACCAAAAAATATTTTTACTTCATTTAATTATATTTAATAACTTAAATATTTAGGGGTTTATTTTGTAAATCCCTTAACCTTGCGTTCAGAAATTTTTCATATATGTACAATTTTATGAATTTTTTAAAATTTGTATGAAAATATTTTTTAAGTGAGGTGAAGTGTTTTACAAAATAAGATGGTGAGTTTTTTCATTTTAAGTGCATTTACAAAAGTTTACATACGATATATTTATTGTTTGTTAAAACATTTAATTTATTATGTTGTATGGCCTTCTTTTCTTTTATCACATTACATAAACGGGACGGCATAGATAATGTAATATTATTTTTCTCCCGTATTGCTGCTGTCATTAAAGCTGAAATTGATGTAAATTTTTGGTATGTTTTTAAAGGTGTGTTAATTTTTTTTATTAAAATGTAAGAAAATGTTCATCAAATTCCCAACTCTTTCGGCAGCAACCGTTTTTCAGATACAAACAAGCAATATCGAAAAATTACATAACTATTACAGATACAAATATGTTTATGGCTTCTGTAGTTCCATTACGACTGAGAAGTGAAATCTCTGAGCATTGGAAAAATCCTCACCCGTCATCAGTTCATTTTTGCCGTCCGATATTTTTTCAATATGCAAAGGAGTCTTCAGAAATAATCAAATATACAGTACACGATATAAAAAAGCAAATTTCGGAACTAACGCCTTTTGTTGCAATGAAGAATGGAAAAAATTTTTCCATTGATTATGAATTTTTTTCTTGATGGTAAAGTCTTAAATGTCAACAATTTGCAAGAAGTCACAGAGACTTTAAAAATTTTCATGATTCAAGTGATAAGCAAAAATATGAAATGGAATGTTTCCGTTACATGCCAGAATTAGATGCATGGAGTTTATTTTAAAACTAACGCAACACCAAAAAAAAAAAAATTATCTGCTCGAAAAAAATTATGCCAAATAAATTTCTTAAGAAGCTCGGACTGAAGGTAGACTGCCTAAAGCAGGGGTATGGAAATACTAACGATGGAATTACTGGGTTCGACAATAATATTATAAAAAGGTCGGCCGTTATCCTTAATGTTATAAACTCTAGATAAATGGTAAATGGCCCAAAGTTTGATGATTATGCATCAAAAACTGCACAACTTTTGGCTCAAATGTACCCTGAGAAGAAACTTACTCCTACGGTTCATTAGATTTTTGCTCATGAAAAAATTTAATGAATATCAATGCTTACCAATTGGAGAGTTGTCAGAAGAAGCTCATCAATGCAAAAAAAAACTACAAAAAATTTAGATACACGAATACTTGCAATATTTCGCGGATTAGACAGAATGAAGACCTTTTCAATATGTTGGAGGCCTCTTCAGACCCAATAATTTCATCACGAAGACATGTAAGTTCTCAAAAGGACTTGGAAGAACATAATTATAGCTCCGATATTTTAAGTCTATTAAATTACGCTCCCAATCTTAATGACTATTTCAAAGAGAACTAACTTATAAAAAAAAATTATTCTAATTTAAAAAAAATATACTAAAAAACTGATAATATTCAGTTATTTAGTATATTTTATTAATATATTATTATTAAAAATATTTCAAAAATGAGTTTTTTTAACATAAAATAAAACTTTATATTAGTTTAGTATGTTATATTAGAGTGGAATTATTTTCTAGAATTTTGGATAAACAATATGTATTGCAAAGCGCAGCAGGATAAACTAGTTATATATTATAAATTAACTTTGATTTTTAGTATTAAAAGTATACAAAAATGTGTAAATACAAAATTTATATAATATAAATATGTAATATTTATACCCGAAAAATTATCGTACTTTGACTGAAATTTTTTAGATCATCCTGTACTTCTAGCAGTATGTCGTAAACATTATTTTAAGTCCCATCAATATCATAATTATTTTAAAAGTTATGATTTTTGCAACAAAAAAATCTAAAGGCGCCACTGTGTGGCGTTAAGGTTCATCATTTTGGGTGAATTGATGTTTAAACAGTGTAAGAGAGTAATGTTAACGGTAATAAGCAAAAAAACAGTTTTTGCAAAAAGTGGCTTTTACAACTTTGCTTCAATTGTTTGCACCGTTAGTTTTTTTAAATTTGATTACGGTTTTCCGAGTTGGTGCAGAAATTTTTTTGTCTGTACCCATTTACTCCTCGACTAACACTTTATAATTTTAATTTTTCAACTATTCTCACTTAATGTGAAGTGTTAAGCTCTAGAGATGATTTAAAACAATGATCATAAAGATTTACACGGGTACTTAAAACGGCACATAATTTTTTAAAGCAGAGTATGTATACTAATATGAATATGCTAATTTTAAGAAAATAACAAAAACATCATACCAAAAGAATTTGTTAAATGTTTTGTTTTTTATTTTAAGTAAGAAAAGCCAGTAAAATATTAAAAAAATTAATTTGTTAATCGTATGCATGGTAGAATAAATACAAGGTATAGATTAGAAATTTTGTTCTCAATTTTAAAACCCATATAACGTAAAACAAAAGAAAATACGAAAAAATTAAAACAAGCGCCAAAAATCAAATAAAATAATTTAATTTTTTGAAAAATTTTTTAATATAAAAATATTGTGATAACAAATTTTAACCAAAAATCAATTTCAAATAAACAAAATATTGAATAAAATATAGTTTTATATAAAAAAGTAAGTTTGCAATATCTGAAAAGTGCAAGATATGTTGAAAATTAAACATTTACATATGAGTAATATTTCGTTGTTTGGCATTACATGGGCAAATAATGACAACTCTCCCTAATGATCAAACCTGGTACTTATTATACTATGATCGTATGTAAACTTTTGGAAGGCTTTATGTGTAGTCATCCAAAAACTTAGTTTAAAAATTAAAAAAAAAAAAAATTTTTTAAATTCAATAACTGAATAATCCGGTATGATGAAAATTCGATTTAAAAACGATCGTTTTTAAAAGGTGTGGTGAATTTCGATCGAGTTTAAAATCCATTTCTGAATTATATAGTCTTAATTTTTTCTTTAGAATACGGTTCAACTAACATATATAATATAACATTTTAAAGAATATAGATTGGAAATAAGAAGAAAATGTATAAGAAATACATTTTTTAATATACTGAAAACGATGTTATCGATTTTAATTCGTTTCTTTTTCTAAAACGATATCCATCACATACCTAAGTATGAATTTAAGATTCTTATTTAAAATTTACATATGTATGTATGTATGTATCTATGTTCATATGTATGTATGTATGCATATTTGATTTTTGTTTTTAATTAATTTTATTCAATTTTTTTTTTTTTTTTTTTTTTTTTTTTGTGAAAATCTTAAAGTATAGATTGTGTTATAAATATTAAATATATTTACAAGAAAAACAATATAACTAATTAAAATTTTTAATCATATTTATACATATTGTATGTATGTATGTAATAAATCTATTGAAATTCATTAAATTATATCAATAAATATATTGCGGCCAAACATTTGTTTACGTTTTCTCGATTCAAATGCAGATCTTGCTTGATCTGGTGAAATAAAAGCTACACGAGCATCACCAGTTGGTGAACCATCGTCATTAAAACGTCGTATGATATCGTCAGGCGTCAGATCATAACCTTGGAAAAAGCGTAAAATATCAGAAAGTTGAGCTTTATATGGCACATTTTCCAAAGATAAAACGCATTTGGGACGTAAAAATTTTTCGGGTATACTATTACTACAATTACTGCCATTATTTTTATTATTATTTAATTTATTATTTCTGCCATTAACATTATTATTGTTATTATTTAAAGGTCCGTTATCATTGAAAGGATTATTACCGCGAAAATTGTTGGAGTTTATGTTTAGTGCCGAACTGTTGCCAGAACGATTATTATTATTATTATTCAATAGGCTGTTGGATAAATTCAAATTGTTACGAGCCAGTACATCGATTGCCATGTCTTTGCTAATTCGTATACCATTACCGCCTGGTATATAGCTAAGGAATGGCTTGCCTAAACGATCAGCTATTTCTTGCGGTGTTATGGGAAAAACTCTTAAGCTACGATTACGAAATTGTATATTATGAAATCTTTGAAGGGCTATTTCAGCATCCATAGTTCTGCGAAACTCTACAATAAATTCACCAGTGGGTAATTGGCGCTCATTATGCAAAGGCTCAATATGTTTAAGAGCCAAATTTGCAGTAAGCAAAAGTTGGGCAACGTCATTTATGCGTGTATTATAATCGCAATTTTTTAAAATAACAAAGTTTTTCTCCATATTATTGATAGTTAGGGGAGCATTAAATTCCTTTTGAGTGTTAAAGTTGGGATTAAAATTATTAAAGTTGTTACCTCCCATTGAAGAGTTATTAAAGTTGTTACCTCCCATTGAAGAGTTATTTTTATTAGTATCCATGCCATCATTAGAAGCGGCCGCAAGTCTTTCATTCATGTTTCTTAAACGAGGATCATTAAAAAAATTAAGTCGATTTTGATTTCTAAGATTTGAAGAATTCATGGGATCGAGATCAAAAAGGCTAGGTATGTTGGGAGTTTGAGTTTGTCTAGGATCAATGTTGGAGTTAAATTTATTTAACTGATTTTGCATCTCATAAATTTCGTTTCTACGAGGATCAGAATCATTAAAATGTCCGTCGTTATTTTCATCATCATAATTTTCAACAATATCCATATCATCTTCATTATTATTGTTGCCTTGAATTTCATTGGATGTTTCTAATACATCATCATCATTATCTTGGGTTAAATCCAAACTAACTATATTATGTTGTTTATTTTCTTCTTCTGTTATGTGATCACTGATAAGTTTTTCCAGTTTTCGCTTGGTTTCTTCTTCTTCGGCCGCTTTTTCCTCTTTAAGTAGTTGTTCATTTGCTAAACGTATCTTTTCCTTGGCATTTTCCATTTCTTCTAAACTGCCTGGGCGCATTCTTACACGGCGATAACCAATCTGATGATGTGCCCTATCTTCATAAGCAGATTTGGCATCTTCTTCTCGGGAGAAACGAACATGAGCAACATATTCCCGTCTGTTTTCTGGACTTGCAATAAGCAAAATATCATACAGAGAATAAGAACTAAACATTTTCATAATATCCTGTTCGGTAGCCAAAGCTGGTATATCTTCGATGTAAATCACAGTAAATGGTTCCAGTTGTATTAATTTTTTATAAGGATTAAGTGCACTAAAGCCACTATTGGCATGTGAACCACCTTCGTTAGTCTCATTATCACTATCATTACTGCGGTGACTGTAAGCCTTATCATGATTAGGAGGACGAAAACTATCTTCGGCTTCAATAAACTCTATTTCCGCTACCGGTTCAATTATAACCTGTTTACCTTTAAACAAATTGTTGCTACGGCACAAAGCTTTACTAACACTAGACTGTCTTGAGAACTGTATATAGGCTATACCCACACGTAGCCCATGTTTATCGTTAAGCATTTTAATACCATTATGTGGTATAAACAAGCCCACAAAGAATTTGCGCAAATCGCTATAAGTAGTCCGGGGGCACATATTTGATATTTTAATACAATTTGTTTCGTTTGGATCCACCTCTTTGGGTCTATTGTCTTCCGTTTTCGGTGAATCTGTAGGCAAGGAAAGTGAGGCCTGTTTTGCAGCACCAGATTTTTGTCCACTACTTAAGGCCGCAGCTTGAGCAAATAACTTTGGATACATTTGTTCATATGGATTAACATTTGCAAAAGCAATCGGTTCTTGTGGTAAACTATTTGCACTATTGATGATGTTTTCTGTGGCTGTTGTTTCGTCAGATTTCTTCTCTACAAAGATGCCGGGAATTGTGGAGCTGTTTGTAGTATTTGATGTAATTTTTTGATTGTTATCTGGCTCAGCATTCTTGGCGGTGGTGTATGGATTTTGTAAAGCAAATCCTCTAAAGGAGTCCTTATTATTACCCGTACCCATTATGCCACTCAAACTGTAATTGTTAAGAGCTGTTAGGGATTGGTTAACTGTTTTGTAGTTTTGAAAAGTTGTGGAGACTGCTGTTACAGAGACACTAGCTGTTGGAGATGACATTGAATCCAACGACTTGTTTAAAGCATTTTGTCCCGTTTTAACAGTCGTGTAGCTGGCTTGATAAGCGTTAGTTATATTCCAAGGAGCTATGTTTGATTTTTGCTTTGAGTCCGATTCCATACTACGTGGTCTGTTAGTGTCATCCCGACTACTACGACGATCTTTTCGTAAGCGTTCTCTTTCACGGCTTCTTTCACGACTACGTTCGCGACTGCGAGCACGATTTCTTTCGCGACTACGGGAATGTTGACGGGATGATCTTCTACTATTGGTCCAATCACGTTCCTTAGAACGATCTCTGCTACGTTCACGTCGACGTCTAAAAATGCCACGATCTCTAGAATGAGATCTTGAACGACGACGTTCTCGAGAATCAGAACGACGTCGGTCAAGAGAATGTCGTGACTCAGTGTCATCGGAATCATTGCTATTGTTGTTAGTGTTCTTTGTAGAGATTGGAGTCGTATTGCTATTCGATTCGGGTATTAAAGCGTAGCCAGCTTGTTGTTGATAGACCAAAAACGAAGGTGTAACAGCAGCACTTTTATTTGTTAATATAGTTTGAAAACTGCTTGCAGTTATTACCGGTGGCTGTGGAGCTGTAGGCGCTACTGTTTTTTTAACATTCATAGTAGCAACGACTGGTGGTGATGCCTTGGGTTGAGCCAAATCTTTACTAGAAACTTTTTTCATTGCTAACAATGATTGTTGTCGTGCTGTTTCAATTACTTTTTGCATTTCTGCACGAGACGACAATAACAAACGTATTTGAATGCTATTGATTGCCTCACGGTCGTGCATCATGGCTTGACGAGCATCTTCATCGGTGCTATGTAAAAAATAATACAAATTTATTTATTGGCTAATGTAAAAGAAAGAAACAAAGCATACATACATATGTACTAGAAAATGTATTAAAACTGAAGAAAGATATTTATTTTGGTCATTTTTAAAACTTAAATACATACTTGCATACATACAATACATATGTAAGTGTATTCGTTTTGCCGCAAAAACTAACTTAGAGTTGGTAAAAAATTTTATAGTGGTCATTTCCGGTATTGCAGATGAAAATATTTTTTTTTTCAAACGATTTCCTACAAGAATCACTTATTTTAATTTTTATGTTTCATTTTTTCTAGTTCAAAACGATAATTAAAAACAATAAAAACAATTTTTCAAAAACGGCAATACTTTAGCACCCCATAACTCGACAAATAAACTGGGGATGTAACGATACGCCTTTTTCCAATACCATACCGATACTCAAAAAGAAATATCGCCGAAGCCTATACGAATATTAAATATAAATTTAAGGTAAAATTAACAAAACTAGTAGAGTAATTTCTTAATTATACAAAAGTACAGTGTAAGAGATTATTAATATTTAAAATTGATTTGTAGGTTATTTGTAAGTATCTTATCGTCAATCGATTTTAATGAAACCTATATCGTTTTAACGGTATTTTTGTGTTGATATGCACAATATAAATTTTCTAAATTTTTTGGATTAAAGTGTTTAAAAAGCGTTTTAAGTTTGCTTGCAAACACACGCACATACAGAAATTTTTTGTTTCTGAAAATAAAATAACAATTTTCGTTCAGAAATGTATATTTTTTATTGTTGTTTCAATATATACAATATTTTTTTTTTATTCAACATTTTTTATTTTTCGAATTTACTCTATGAGCTATATTTCAGTTATGTATTTTATAAAGCTTTTTTGTAATAGTTCTATTCCTTAAATTTTTAGGAATGACTTTACACACTACCAGACTATTATCTTGTAAATTCTTGTTACATTTTACCTTATCTATCCTTTGGATACAAATGAAGTATATTATTGTATGTACAATTATTAGACACCAGCAGAATGTAATGCATTTTCTGGCCCGCTACGGCCTTCATCAGCATTCTTTGTGTCACTCTGGATAGTGATACTTTATAAATTGAACGTATTTAGCTCAACTTTTTTAATAAATAGACATAACTGAACTAAAAAACATAACTGAAATTTAGCTCATAGAAAAAATTCGAAAAATAAAAAATGTTGAATATAATAAGTTGATATCCAAAGGATAGCTACCTTAGCAAATGTAGCAAGAATATACAAGATAATAATCTGGTAGTGTATAGTCATTCCTAAAATTTGAAGGAATAGCTCATAGAAAAATTCGAAAAATAAAAAATGTTCAATATAATAAAGTAACTTATGAAAAAGAAATAATTCCCAGATTCTATTTTTTTATTTTATTTTTAAAAACAGGCAATTTAAACTATATTTTACCGTTTGTAGGCTTTAAAATAATACACATTGTAAAGCTATGTTCACACCTATTAAATATTTATCGTCCTACACGTAATCGCTAGTTTTATTTACAAATTTTTTGCTTTTGCAGAACGATACCGATATAACTGCAAACGTAAAGTAGGTATCACCGATATATCGGTAACGGTATTCGTTACATTCCTTAAATAAACATTATACAAAAACCAAATGTTTTTCGACCGAATAGACCACGTCCAGCACGCTGTGTAGAAAGTATAGCGGCCGTAGCTGAGAGTGTACACGAAGATCGTGGAGTCGATTCGGCGCCGTTCGCAGACTTTTTCCTGTTATGTTATGTCTAAAGCTTATGCGGACAAACCCACTTCGATTCAGGCCTTCAGGAAAACATCACGCGCGTCATTCGCCAGTTACCAGTCGAAATGCTCGAACGAGTCATCGAAAATTGGACTCAACGGATGGACCATCTGCGACGTAGCAACGGCCAACATTTGATAGACATAATCTTCAAAAAATGTTCTTTCAAATGATAATAAACATTCCCCATTAAATTTGAATTTTCTGTTTTTTTTTTTGCTTTAAAAAAGTAGTGAACCTCGAAATGGATCACGCATTATTAATTGTTAAGTTTACCCATTCAGCATGTGGAATATTTTTTTTTAGCAAAATCACCAAACTAATTATTTTAAGACTAGATAAGGTCGGGTTTTTGAGATGTGGATTAAGTTTAAACTTAGTTTAACGTATTCTGAATCTCGGTTTTTTCGGCGAAATGAAATTTTTTTTATTATTATTTCATTAAAGACCAACATTTTAAGCAAAACTAAGCTGCTCCCTCAAAATTTTGTTTGTATACAAACTTGGTAATTGCGGCACAAATCGGTTTTTAGATTAACTAAGCCTAGTTTAACTGATATCTCAAAAACCCAGCCTAAGATGATCAAAAAGTAGCCTTTATTTCTATCATTCTTGGTGTACTCTTTTATTCTATCATTTTTGCGTACAAGACAAGTGCTTTTTGCTGTTCTCTTATAATACATATGTTCGTTTTTATTTTATACTCAGCGTTATAAATTTTTTATTAACACCAAAACGGGCTATTCACATTTACGAAACGTGCTAAATCACAGCGTTGACAAAAATTTATAATCAAAACGCGCTATAACCAACCGCAATACAAGAAAACATTCAATATTTATCGAAACAAAATAAATCACATTATTATTCTTATTCGACTTTATTACGCTGTTTACATTTGCCAGTACTGGTAAGACAGTAGCAATTAGGTTTTTCATTTAATCAGGCTTTTACTTTAATCGGTTAATCGCTCGATTAACTAACCAAGGTTTTGGCTTAATCGGTTAATAATCGGTTAATTTTGTCATTAATCGGTATACCGATTAATAAATGCTTTTTTATAAATTAAGTAATTTCAATAATAAAAATGCATAAATTATTTATTATATGGAGTTTATTAGTAAACAAAAAAAAAAGTTCATTGAATTTAATTTTCATTAAATTATTTTTATGAAGGAAGGAATTTTACAACATGAAATTAATTAAAATTTATTGATAACAGTGTGCCAGTTGAAAAAAACCGACAAGCCGGGCACCTGGCGTTTTAACCTAATTCTTGTTTTCGAGATATACCGTCATTTCGAAAATGGAGGAGGTTGCACACCATATATTCGCGTAACTCAAAAACGGTTTAATCTATTGAAATTCAAAAAAAAAACCGAAAGGTTAACTTTTTGTTAATGTGCTCAGTCGTCTTTGAAAAAAAAATTGGTTTTTAGCAACATTTTGAAACTTTTGTTTTTTTAAAAATTCATCAAAAATTTTAAAAGCAGCTATGCTAACGGAAAAGCAAAGCTAAACAGCTATGCTTCTCCCCATAGACGGCCTTCGGCCGGGTGCAAGAATTTGTTCCTCTATGGTATAACAAACACCGGCTTCACTAACTTAAGCTTGTCTGCATATAAAAGATTCTTAAACTAATCTAGAGGGGAAAATAATGATCGAATACAAAAACAAAAACAATGCAATCGTGAGCAAATTACCTTTAATTTGAGTACCCACACATACATATTAGTGGGGGTGGGGGCACTTTTTCTGCCCCAGAGGGCCCCAGAAGTCCCACCCGCCCTAAATTTTATTATTTTCGTTTTTCTTACACAATAACCTTTAATTTGAGTACCCACACTTAGCACTTAGTGAGTGGCCCGGTTTTTTGGATCCAGTGGGGCCCACGGGCCTCAGCCCCTTAAATTTTAATTTTGGTTTTTTTTTTTTCTTTTAATTCCAGAGGGGATCCAATTTTTTTAAATTTTTTTTTCGTGTGCCCCAAAACTGCGTTGTTGCCAAAACAACATAACATGTACAACAAAATTGCATAGGCCGATGAATCAGATTCTTAATTTTTTTGAATGATTAACATTGATGCATAACAATTTTTTTCTGCACGTGTATGTAGATATTTTTAACTCAAAGTGCAAAAAAATTAGTTGCAATAATATTACACTGTGCGGATTTTAGGGGATAAGAAAATTACTATTTTAGGGATTTTTGGGGATGAAAAGTCGCAAATTTGGGGATAAGGTATAACAAAAAACTGGAAACCCTCACCCGATAAAGTACATGCATATGTATAAGCATATGTACATACACAACACACTTAATCAACAAGAGGATATTAACACAAAATTTAAACATTTTCAGTAGAAGCAAATTAATTTTTAATTCAACATTGAAGGCATATGAAAAACTATTTTAAAACCAACCGTTTCATTACCAAAAGTTAGGGATAGGCAAATTGAAAAAATATATCGATATCCTATATCGTATCGATATTTTTTAAGAGTATCGATATATATCAATTAAAAATATCGATATATCGATGTTTCGAACGTATTAAGCTGAAATTATTACTTAATTTAAAAACTTAATATACCTATGACAATACATTTTTACATAGGCACAAACGTATCACATATTACAAAAAAAAAATTTAAAAAAAGTAAAGAATACAAAAAAGTTTTTACTTATTCGCCATATGAAATATAAAAATAATAATTAGGATTATATAATGCCGGATTATATACTGCCTGAGTCAATCACACGAGTGATTTCTGCGTGTGATTTGTTCGTGCTCAACATCTTGTTACTTGTTAATGGGGCTATGCGCTCACAAATCACAAGTTATCGAAAATTTTAAATTTTCGGCGTGTTAGTGGGCTTGTGTGCGAACATTTTGCAATTTTTTTCATTTAAGTGTACAACGAAACGTCAAATTGTATATATTGCGGAGATGTAATTTCCATATTTTTTAATTGAATTCCATGTGATCGACTATTTCTTCTTAAAAGGCTGTCATCCGCCCATTTGCTTGTTTTTCTTGAAGTTCTTTTTTGTTGTGTACATAAATAAATTATTAAAATTAGCCGCTTCGCAATTCATGTTTTCTTTTTGAAGGTTAAGGTTATTGTGATTTGTTCGTCGTGTGTGGAGAAATGGTACGCGAACAAAACACATGCACAAATCACTCGTCTGTAGCCAACTTAAGCCGATTAATCCATGTCCGTCTTTCTTTGGTTTCAAATTGCTTCTAGTTATCTTAAGCAATGTGGAATTGAAATTCAGCACAATCAGTTAAGTAGAAAAAGAGTTATTTCCATAGACCCAAATAGGGAACAACCAACCAAAAAAAAAAATTAACATAAATTGGGGGGCAGATGGCACCGATTGATTGACATTAAATTTTGCACAAATTTGTTGTATATGACTAAAAATCATACCACTAAGTTTTGTGAAGATCGGTCAATAAATTAGCATAAACATATAAATACATTTCTCGAAAATGTAGTTTTGGAATACGCCTAAAAACCAGTGTGGCCAATTTAACCATTTAGTGGCTAAATTTAGCCATTTCTCATCTGATTTAGCCATGATAACTTAATCAGCCATTTTTGGCCATTTGTTTTTCGCTAAATTTTCTTATAGTTTTTAAAATTTGTTGACAATAAAAAGTTTATAAATGCAGCATTAGTTAACGTTGAAGTTTTCCTAATTAGTTAACATAAATGACTTTTGAAATAAAAAAAATCAATTTTGTCGGTAATTTGAGCTTTTCCGTATTTAAAGAGTTTTCTTATGTTTAATGTATTGTAACTTAAAATTTATTAATAAACGCAATTTATGTCTTGTGTACAATTTCCGTGTAGAACATAAATTTTGTAAGTTGTTTGTTTATTAATATCGGTGCGTTCTTTGTAATAAAATCTTGTTTAGCCACTATTAAGCCATATTTTACCAAAAGTTTAGCCATTTTTAGTTGTAAAGAGTTGGCGTCACTGCTAAAAACGCAACGAATGTAATACTGTCAAGTAATTTTTTGGGTGGGGGTATTAAAGATACTTAATAAGCTTAATAAGGTATAGCAAATGAAGACAGCTTAATAAAAGGAATTTCATTATCACAATTTTTAAAACTATGGACCTCAAACCAAAATGATTCAGTTGTATTTATATTTTTTTACTGATAAATCTTCACATTATTAAAACTATTTTTGTATGCACAAGGGTAAGAAAATGTTGAATTAAGTCGTTGTTATTTACTTTACTAAAAACGTGCCAAGACGAAAAAACGCCGACGAATTAATATTGATAATGATTCGAGTATAGACATTTGACATACAATGTTTTATTAATTTGATATCAAATTGTTATCAATTGCTATTCTCAAAACAAAAATAAGATGGCAGCTCTGAAGCGAAAAGTAAACGTAAACAATAAATAATGACGATTAAAGGTAAATGTGTTTTAGTCTGAATTTAAACGTTTCATCTTTCGATGAAACTTTCAATTCATTTTTGAAGATGACAATATGATCACACGCAGCAATCGGTTTCAACTATTTTTGCTTCAAAACAACAGCAATTTTATTCAAAGCGAACCAAAGAGAAAAACAATAGAAAAAATAACATGCAGCTATTGTTGTGCATATATGTAAATACGAATGAAAACACAAAGTGTGTTGACCGAGTACAGACATCTTCGTACCAAACCCATTTCTTCTTCCTTCACTCTCCTAAAAACACAGGAGTTGAGCATCAAAAGATTATATGTCAATGCAGACTTACAATTGAAGTAAAGCCCATTTTTGCCAACCCTTTTTTGTAGATTTCCGTTAACATTACTCTCTTACACTACGAGTATTTTACTATATTTTAGTTTAAATTAAAAAAAAAACTATTTCAATATTTTCAATGTTCAACATTGTATTAAAACAAACCACACTTGAAAAACATTTGAGAATAACGTTCGAAAGAAAGATGAAAATAAATGAATTTGAAAATAAGTTCCCCTTTTTGTTGAGAATGCCAAAGATCTTCAAATCATTATGAAACGTTTGTCGTTAGAGAAAAGGTTGGATTTCAAATCATTTTCAATTTGAAATCAAACCTCTTTGTTTGTTGGGTCTATTAATTTTTTTTTATTAGTTCTCTTGAAATGTGTTGTGTTGCTACACCATAGTGGCGAAATAAAATTAGTTAAAATTCGCCAAATTGATTTACCTAGATCTTCACAAAAAACGGATAAATATATTCTTTCTGCCTTTATTGGTAGCACAAGAAAAAACATGCAATTGCATATTTATGGTTTCCCTGATTATGAACTTATTTCTTAAATAAAAAAGTCTATAAAAATAAAAAAGTTGTTCTTGCTTCCATTACAACTGGTACGAATTTCGCATAGCATGACGAAAAATTCGTGGCGTAAATTTGTTAAATGAGATACAATTAGTGCGCAAGAACAGGTCTTAATAAGTGCGTTCGAGTACTTTTACAGTAAACTGCAGTAAATGAGTAAATACTGAGTAGACTGAAAATTACTCTCAAAAACACTGCAGCCCAAAAAAGTACGCGAACGGAAAGAAATTTAGTGTTGAAAAATGTTTACAATTTTGACAACTTAAGCCTCTAGTACACGGCATGTAAAAAGCCACATGCGCATGTGGTTCTGACGTAATTTTGACGTCAATGCAAAGCCACAATAAACATTGCGTGTTGTGTGATGACGTCAAAATTACGGCTTTTTACATGCCGTGTACTATAGGCTTTAGCTCTTTTTGTTATCGGTAGAATGACAACAAGTACCCGTAAGATAAATATACAGAGGTGTTTAAGGCCGGTATTCACTATTTTACATAATCGTACAATTCATTCACACGAAAATCTGACAAAATTCTATCCGACATAAAAAAATGTCTGCAAAATCTGCTGTCAATACCACACTATCCCACAAAAAAGATGCAAACTCAAATGACTCATCTACTTTACAAGAAAATGCAACTCTGATCGAATATAATCTATCATTTTATAAAAAATTTCATAAACATTTGCGAGCAAGTCGGACAGACTTGTCAAAAAAATCTGTCACTCAATTCAGTTTTAAGCCACACTGTCATACATTATGAGCACACACGATTTTTTTGACATCGTGCGACTAAATAGGATACTGAATACCGGCCTTTACGAGGGCTTTCAATCGGGACTGGTTTTTCTGAATCCCGGGATTCGGGATTGAAGAAAATATTTTCGTGATATTTTGAATCCCGGGATTCAAGGGATTTTTAAAATTTTTTCGGAATTTTTTTAAATTATTTTTTATTTATACCCAATATATAAGACTTTTTAATCTGTTTGAAAAATGTTAATAAAAACAAACTTAAATTATTAATTGATCAATATTCATAAAGATCGTGTATTAAAAAACTTAACAAAAAACATAAAAATCTTATTTTGTTTCCATATTTGATTAATGATATAAGTACATGAAATATTTAAAATTTTAATTTAAATATTATTTAAACATTATTGAAAAAAATGTGAAAATAATAAAAAATATAAATAAAATCGGGATTCCGAAAATCGCTGGATTAAAAATCAGAAATCCTGGTAATCGGGATTCGCCTAATACCGAAAATCCCGGGATATCCGGGATTGGGATTTCCCGATTGGAAGCCCTAGTATTTACCCACGCTTTTCGTTATTGTGTATGCACATACTTATATCACAAACAATAACAACAGCTATGGTTATACGTTGCAAAAAGTATGTGTATTACTTTTACTTGTGTACGGCAATATTTCACGCAACCACATTTAGTAAACTTAAATACATACATGAATATTATGCAGATATTATTCAATACCCCCATGAATGCGTTTTGGCTATCTGCCATACATATAAAATATCTATGTGTTAGAAAATATACAGTGAGTGGCACTACTGCGTAAATATAAAAACCAATTTTTTTCTATGAAATGTGTTGTCAAAAATGTGCTTTGATCACTAGGCAGGTATGGGACTATGTACATATTTTTATGATACATGAAATAAATGTTCCACTAACATCAGCAGTACCTATATATATATAGGTTGCATTATTTTTTTTTAATTTTTTTAAGGTTTTTTTTAGTAGGTAATAAAAAAATCGGCTGATTTAATTTGTTTAAATATTACCTTTCCAAGGTGTAATTGTACACTAAAAACGATGGCGATAGCACCTCAAGAAAAACATTTTTTTGGAAAAACTGCTATCGACATCGTTTTGAGCGTACAATTTCACCCTCGAGAGGTAATATTAAAAAAAAAATTAATTTACCCGTTTTTTACCTACTAAAATAACCTTAAAAATTAAAGTCGAGAAAAAGTAAAAAAATTTAAATTTTAACGCCTCGAAAATCATTTTTTTTATATGTCGTAGTGGAATTTTTCTTCCTATCGAAAAACCGATGGCGAATGTAGTTTATTTCTATTAAACGGTGAAATGAATGTACAGATATCGGTATTGGAAAATATTAACTTAATCCAGCTAACATTTGAGCAATAGTGGAAGCCGCTGCCGGTTTCTATGTGCTATCTATGTTTGAACTTTCATTAAAATCTGTTAATTTCAGAGAGGCAAAAATTGCCCCTGCTGCCCCTCCTGGTCCTATTTGAAAAAAAATCCATAGCTACTGTGTCCATATAAATAGAGATCTATCCATGTTTTAACTTTCATTAAAATCTGTTAGATAGTTTCGGAGAGGCTGAAACCGCCACCCACCGCAACTCGTGGTCCTAACTTTTCAATACTTTTTTTTAAACCATTAGTGAAAGTACTCCTTTTCAATACTTTTTTTTAAACCATTAGTGAAAGTACTCCTTTTCAATGCATTTATTGTTTGGTAAATGGGTTGAGTGGTTCTCGAGTTATAAAAAACAAAAAGCTTACCGCCTAAGTCAAATCTTAAAATTCTTTAAGACCATATCGATATTTTGCTAAATAAATACACAAAATAGAAATTCTGCCCAATTCCAAAATTTTTAAAATTGCATTTGCCATTTTTGCGACTGTATACGTACTCTGTATATATTTACGTTTTACATACGTAAATGCACATACTTATTTATTCTTATGGGTATTGTAGATAGTAGGGTATTCATTTAATCGGGCTTTTGCTTTAATCGGTTAATCGCACGATTAATTAACCGAGGTTTTGGTTTAATCGGTTAATAATCGGTTAATTTTGTTATTGATCGGTTAACCGATTAATAAAGTTTTTTTTTATAAATTAAGTAATATCAATATATAAAAATGCAGAAATTATTTGTTATTTGGAGCTTATTAGTAAAAAAAAACCAAAAACATAACACATAACAATTCTTGAACTAAAACGAGCAAACAGAAGAATAATTAATAAATATGTAATACATATTTTTTAATTAACACATATTATGTATTAATTGAACAAAAAACTGTAAGATCATTTTATAAGTTATTTTAATAGTTTAAGAAAATCTTATAAAATAATCTTTTATACAAATAATTTGACTTAAATGTTAAGGATTTCAGCGTTTATTTTCTTTAGTTCTGATTAAATTTGACTTTGAAAAAATTCTTTCAATTATCGTAGATGTTCGAGAAATCAAAAGCAACCTATAACATAGAATATCTTATTTCTCAGTCCTCTTCCTGGATTTTCCTGTTTTAATTACTTAAAATTTTTCAGACTTCGCATTATTTCGGTTAATGCTGTTAAAAGATTTATATGAGCAGATATAAGAAGAAGCAAATAACTAAACGCATACATATAAAGAGTTCGTGCACCCAAAAGCTGTTGACAGCAAACCCTTATTTCAAATGAAAATCACTGAACACCTTCTTTGTTTGTATAAAAAAATATTCGGCCTTATTACGGTTCTCGATGTCGAAAACGACTCTGTAGTAGATTAAAGTAATACACAACCTGTTTTCTTTAATCTTCTACAAAATTCGAGTTACATTGTTACCGACATCGAGAACCGTAATAAAGCTGATTTTCTAAACACATACTTTTTGTATATGAGGCAAAACAATTAATTAAAAACACAAAAAAATATACATCGGTTAATCGACTAAAATTAATCGGTTTAATCGTTAATCGAAAATAGAAAATTTTCAATTAACCGATCAATTAATCGGGTAGTAATTAATCGGTTAACCGTTAATCGGTTAGCCAATACAAGGTTTATTTATATCTGCATGTACTTTCTAAAAGAATCCACATTGCCAGCGTATAACTATACATATTTTACTTCAATTAGTTATGGGTAACGTTATGTATACGTATGGTTTTATCTTTACCTTACAACTGTTAAAAAGTTTTACCTTACATAACAAAAAAAAGTTGTAAAAATTAGTATTTAGCCATACACATGAGTGCTTAACAAGAAAGTTTAATTAATATTGTATTACATTCCCGATTCCTATTGATTAAATTTTCCCGCTGGCAAAAAAAAAACTAATTAATATAAAATATGGACAATCTATATAATTAAAAAAGTGGTAATTAAATTTAATTAGTTTCTTTTCCCGCACATTTTGGATTCCCGAGAAAGGGGGAAGTAAAACCCATATTCCTGGGATCCCGGGAATCCGAACCAACTTTTTTTAATTAGTTAATTTTTCAATGAAATAATATTCCTTAGTGACTAGTATGCCTCATACATTTATCTAGTATTCAGTATATAACAACAAAAAATTCAAGATTAAGTTATATTGAGGCATTTAAGAGGTTATTTTTGATGCCAATATGACAGAGAAATATAAGTATATGTACAAATAAATATTGTTAAATTCAGACTGAAAATATTGAAGTCTTAGAGGAATATCATTTCTGGAAGGTTGAATAACAACGGAAAATTCATCATTATGAAGTAAGAATTCCGAAACAATTTCACCGTTTAACAAATTCAGCATGCAACTTACCAAAGAATTACATTGAAAGCAAAAACAAAATCATAAATATTTTGCAATTTTGTTGTTGCTTGCTACAACAAGAAAATGATTCTGTATTCAAATCGGTATTTTAATTCTTACACGTGCCGCATTGAACTTTAATATAGTTATTTACATATGTAAAGTGGGTCGGTCCTCCAGTAATTCTAAGTTGGCTCAGTAGGAAAGGAGTTATGCAGGCAAATGTGGAACAACCTGCTTAAAAAATTGACAAAAACTTACATAAATTGGTGGCGGGATACACCGATTGTCATTAAGTTTCAAGAAATTCGTTTAATGTCACCAAATATAACAAATATTAAAAAAAATTATACTTGCAATATAATAAAAAGAAATTCTTGTTTGATTTCAATTTAAAACAGAGCAAAAAATGTATTTTTACCAAACTAACAGTTTGTTTATATATACGAAAAATCGGTTGTATAAGCTTGTTAAGGGCCAAATAGACGGTGGTCATATCTTACAATAGTGGTGAGCAGCGTTGCTTAAATTGCATTAAAATTTACTAAAAATGTCTTGCAACTGTGTGCACATTTTAAGCTCATTTGTATTTGGCAGACTACTATTTCTCAGAATAGGTTTGAAGTACTGGGACTTAATGTTGAAGTAAATGAAAATTCCTCTACAAGTTACGCAGAAAGGACAACATCAAATATATTGAGATAAACTCAAGTAAACTGGTAAGAAAAGAGTTTTGTCCCCCAATAATATTACACAATGAAAATGTAAAAAAAACTGGTCGATCAACTAAGCGTTAGGAATCCAAAAATAATTTTTAAAATAATTAATTATTCTAGATCTAAAAGTAACCTTTATTTGGAAAATTTATCAGTTCATCTTGAAATGATGGAAATTTTAAAAAGTCAAAATATTAAATCATACACGTTTACCCTCCAGAGCTTAGGAGAACATTGTTAGTGATAAGAGGTTCATATCACTTGACTAAAGTGCCGGAAATCAAGACAGCCCTTGATGGGTTAATACCCAATACGGTCCTGATACTTTTTGCCAATTTAGCGAAGACTTGAATGCACTACATACTTTAAACCGCAACTTCTTTACTAACCCAACTTAAGTGAGAAATATTATTAAGTCGATCAATGCAAAGAAATCAGCTGGCGTTGATAACATTTCTAATTTTTTTAATAAAAAACTTCCAATATCGGCAATAGAAATTTTGGTAGCTTTATTTAACAACTGCCTAACTGCCTGAATAATGGGTATTTCCCCGAGGTGTGGAAATTGGCTAAGATTTATCCTCTCATCAAAAAGACAAATGATTCTCGTATAACTAACTCAAGACCAATCTCAATGTTATCAAACGTTGGAAAGTTGTTTGAAGGGGTTTTGAAATTGAAATTAGAAAGTTGAAACTTGCAGGACATACTGCCGAAATATCAATTTGGGTTCAAGCATGGTCACTCGTCGGTAGACGCTTTGCTTTGTCCCCTTGGCTTTACAATATCCTGGTTCATGATTTTCCTCATCTAGTAGACGGTTCTAAAAGTATACTTTATGCGGATGATTCGTTAATTTTGGCAAAAGACCGTGACCCTCAGAGGGAACTGGAAAGGGTGCAGAGGCATCTCACTTTAATTAATAGTAGGGAGATCGAACGGTTATTATTCGACCGGTTTTAACCGGTTATTTTAGCTTTGCCCAAGTCGGTTATTTTAAAATGCCCATTTTTCGAATATCGAATAAACCGGTTATTTTGGTATAATAAACCGGTTATTTTAGTAATGTGTAATTTATATACATTTTCCTTACTCTTGTTGTAGATGTACCCGTAATATAAGTATTTTCTAATTGAATATTGGCCAAACTTAAACTTTTTATGAAGAATATCAAAACAAAACGTAACAAAGGTCAAAAAACATTATGAACACTGTAAATACAAATCGTTTATAAAAGCGTGTGTTCTTGTAGAAAAAAAACAAAAAACTATTAAAAATACTACAAAAACATGTGCAGTTAAAAAGTAAATAGTAATATGTGCAAGAGTATTTATTCTAAATATTAAATATATTTTTATATAAATATTTTTCGAACGCGATTAAAACGGCAAAGTTAGTTGCTTGCAGTGCCCTTAAATGATAAGTTGCAAAGGTTTTTCCCCGTCACGACTTATTAATCACCTTTAATTAGTCCACATGCTTGACATTAATGTGATCCAAATGAAACTTAACTTCGTTCGAAGTAGTTCTAAGGAGACTACAAATAATATTTTACTAAAATACACTGCAAAAAATTAATCATTGGGTGAAATATTAGCCCGTTGTGTTGCCGAGGACGAAATGCCCGTTAAGGCAGCATCTCTTCATGCTGAAAACTACAACATTACGGCGGAATCAACGATATGGGAAACATTTCTACCAGTTTTATTTATTAAAACACCACGAACTAAAAAACAAAATTGAACAAATCAAACAATGTCATGAAATGTTTTAAGCTGTAGTCGACGAATTGACAAATATTTAACACAAAAAGAATGTTCAGTTCACTATTCGTTTCTATAATGCTGAAACAAAATAATTTGAAATAGATAATCCTGGCCAAGAGGTTTTGTTTGCAACTTTTGAAAAATATGGTTGATTTATATAGATAGCTTAACCACCAACAAATTAAAACTCATTCAAAATAAATTTGAGAGAATATATCAAATAATAACTTTATAAAATTCTTATAATTTATTTGCTTTTGCAAAACGTATGTCTAGATCAATTATCATTCAACAGTTTCTAAATTACATTATATCTTCTTACAAATAAAGTCTAATAAATCAATAAAAAATTGTCAAAAATTAAGCTAAAGTTTGATCAATGGTCCCAATTTTCTTGGAATTTATCGTAAAATATTTGTTAGGACTGATCTAAGTCATATCTATGTATTTTTTTGGTTTCTTACCTTTGCAGATTGTTTTGTTTTTATTCAAATTAAGGTTTTATTTTAAAAACATATTTGATTTTTGTGTTTTTAAATATTCGAATTAAAACCGGTTAACCGGTTATTTAAAAATTGCTTAACCGAAAACCGGGTTTTTTAAAATAGCAACTATTCGTAATATTCGAAAACCGGTTATTGAAAAAAGTCGAATAATCGATCTCCCTAATTAATACATTTTATGGAAATTGGGGTATAAAATTAAACACATTGAAATCTGAGGCGATGGGTTTTCGTATTGCTTCGGGTAAAGGACCCAGCAATGTAGTTAAGAAAAGTAAAACATTGAATCTCTCATTTCATGGTTCTGTTGTTCCATTTAAGGAACATATAAAGTGCATTGGGATCACTCTAAATAAACTTCTTAAATTCAACCAACATGCTGCAAGATTGGCAATATGTAAGGGAAGGCGTATCAAGGGCATGTTTTTGAAGTTACTTGTTAACCGACATTTGAGTCAGAGAAACGAATTACAAATCTACAAAGTTTGCATTCGTTTTGCAGTGCTGTATGGTTTCCCACATGGTTCTCAATCTCGCCAACGGTCATGGTGGAGCTGGAGAGATTGGAACGAAGCTGTTTAAGACTGTGTGTTAACACAAGCTATGAAAACGTTGTTAAGAGATTTTCTAACGCGGTCATATATAAAAAGACCGAGTTACAACCTCTTGCAAGGTATTCTTTACTTCTGCTAGATAAGTTCGTTAAGCGTCTGGAGGGTCACGAGAATGATTTAATTACAAATGTTTTACAATCGCAGTCAAGAACAGTTTATACATCTCTTCGGTTGTCATTTAATATAAGGATATTAACCACCTAGCAAAAACTTGGGAATGACTTGCAATTACTGAACAACTTACTTTTCAATGACTACTTCATACCATCTGCATTACATAGTAGTTCAGTAATGGCTGACATATAATCTGATACATCACTTGTTTATTAGTTGATTACCGAAATTTATAATTAATTCATAATAAAATGCATTTAGGGTTTTATTTGCACAAATCTAAAATAAATTGATTTAAAATACATACCCAGCAAAAACTAGGTAATGACTTGAAATTACTGAACAACTTACATTTCAATGACTAGTTCATACCATCTGCTTTACATAGAAGTAGTTAAGTAATGGTTGACATATAATCTGATACATAAGCACTTGTTTATGAGTTGATTAACGAAATTTATAATTAATTCATAATAAAATACATTTAAGGTTTAATTTATCCAAATCGAATATAAATTGATTTTAAATACATATTTGTTATTACAATTTGTTTTTTTTTTTTTTTTTATTTGTTATAAATGAATATGAATCTGAATATGAAAAATGTAAATACTTAATTGATTATGATATGTATTTTAAAATTAAAATTTTGCATAAAAACTACAATATCAATCAACCAAACGATATTATAACGATATCGTCTAGGTCAATGGTTTTCAACCGGTGGGTCGCGACCCCCTAGGGGGATTTTAATAAAATACATAAATTTTTTTTAATTCAAAATCATAAAAAAAATTTTAATTCAAAAACATAAAAGTACTTATATTAATGCGAACGCTGGGCTTGCTTATTTTTAGTTAAATGCGAAAAACGTGGTTGTAATTGTGACACGCAAACACTCAAATCATTTTCTAAATTTAATTTATTCCTTTTTTTTGTCTTAATGTTCACCATTTGTGAAAAAGTCATTTCGCACAGATAAGATGTTGAAAATTTAATTAATATTTTAAGTGCTCTTTTAGCTATCTCAGGGTATTCTGATATTCGTTTTAGCCAAAATGTAGAATTATTCATCCGCGGCCAGCTCACATAAATATTCTTTCAAATTATAAGCAAGATCGGCGAACTCAACGCAGTAAGTTATAAATGGATTTAATACCCAGCAATCACCATTATCTTCTTGCAGCTCTTTTGGAAAATAGTGGTATAGTTCCTTTTTTAAATTTTGCAGCGCTTCGATCATGGTAGGAATAAAAAATGTGTACATAACAGCCTGGAACAATGGCAAGGTATTTCAAAATTCTTTAAACTTAAAATAAGTAATAAGAAGAACAAATGTTTATTTTTCAATAAAAGTACCTGAATTGAAACAAATAAAAAAATTGTATTACATACAAAAAAAAAAACACATATGTGTGTAGTTTTACTTGGATATTTTCAAAACCGAACCGAAAACGACCGTTTTTATTATTTTAAAACCGAAACCGCGGTTTCACATTTTTACGGGTTTTAGCAAACTTTAATGTTTTTGTTTTAATGATGAAACAGAACTGGGGCTGAACGATGTTTTCCATACAGTTTGACATAAAATTATGCCAGAAAATGCGGTCGAGAAATAATGATGAAACAGAACTGGGGCTGAACGATGTTTTCCATACAGTTTGACATAAAATTATGCCAGAGAATGCGGTCGAGAAATAAAATCAATTTTATTTTGGAAACGTTTTTTCTCATGCTCTCACATAGAGACTATTATTCTCCCAGCAATGCTACCATACTTTCGTTCAATTTCATACATTTTGTAAACAAAGAAAAAAAAGAACAAAAGAAATGAGAGAAAATTGCAGTTAGGGTCGACGTTTTAATTATGGGCTAAAAAAATGTTTGCCTGAAGTTGAAGACTCAATTCTGTTTCATCATTTATTTTCATTGAATAATATTTTCAAACTTTGAGAGCAAAAACGTTAAGGGGTCGCCAGATTTTTTTAAAATCATTTTGTGGCCGCGGCTTCAAAAAGGTTGAAAGCCACTGGTCTAGGTGATATACATTATAATATATGATATCGATCTTGCGTCATAAACGATAGTATTTAAATTGTACCTTTCCTTATCGTTTTTTCGTTTTTCCATGAAAATATCATATCGTTTTGAAATCATACCGTTCACTGGTTTATTGGGTATGGATATGCCCTTGATGCAGGGTAGTAAAAGCTTGCATTAGAAAGCAAATTAAATTTAAGACAGAATTTGTTTAACAAATTCAGTTTTTTTGATAGCAATGTAAAGTGTCTATTTTTAAGCAAACGTGGTAATGACTTATTTAACTCCCTATTTGTAATCGAACGTGGTAAAGACTTATTTAACTCTCTATTTGTAAGCGAATGTGGTAATGAGTTATTTAACTGCCTATTTGTAAGCGAGGGTGGTAAGTACTTGCCTTCAATGAGATCGCCGTGTTAAAATAATGAGTTAAAATGCCAATGTATAAGTAGTGAAGAGTAGTTATATTAGCTTTTTAATTCATTACTTTGCAATGTAAGTTTTTGCTGGGCAGTTAAATATTAACAGTGGATACAGTTTACCTGAATTTTACTCTCAGTCAATTCAGGGCTCCAATAGGGGCTAATTTCTTAGTTCTTCTCGTCGTTGTAAATATTGTAATTCTTGTTTAAGTGTTAGTTTTAATTTGTTCGTAGGAACTCACCTTGCCTATCAGCAGTCTTTGTAAACTTTTATTATATTTTGAGCAATCCCAATAAGCACTCAAATTTTTGAAATTCAAGTGCTTTAAATATTGCTGGAATTCAGCTTAAATTTATGCTCAATTTTCAAATCAAATTCCAGTTTATACAAAAATGTTCGAAACTCTTTCTTTTTAACTTTTGTATTGCTTAAGCTATCAAAAAAAAATATATTTGTGGAAAAATATTTTTAAAAATTTATTTCTGTGCGCGGAAAGAGAGGAAAAGAATTTTAATAATTTCGTAAAAAAATTTAATTATTAATTTTCTTGGACTTAAATCAAACGTATCGTGGTCTTCAAAAAAAAAAAAAAAAAAAAAATACATATGTATATAGTATAACACAGTACAACATTTTTCAGTTAATTGATTGCCAACTCAATTCTGTGAACTGTATGTGAAATTAGACCCAAAAAGAAGAATTTCTGCATCATTCGTTTTGTCTTCTTACCTGCGATTTGAAGTTAGTATCGATTTGAAGTAAGTACTATCGTATAGTGGAATTTATCACGTTTTAGGCCCTGTTGTTTGACATAGCTCGACAACCCCTAGCCCAATTTAGTTGAAATAAATTTTAAAAAATTAAGAATTACAATTCCCTTAATCTGTTCATATATTGTTTTCCTATACAAGTAACACTTTCGAAGTTAAAAATGAATGTATGAAGGGAAAAAATTATTTTTTGCCTAAAAATTTAAATTTTTTTTTTTAAAAATACATAAAAAATGCAAAATGGAAAAAAGTTTCAAGTCTAGTTATTTTTTCGCAAAGTCACATAACCTATGAGCAAAATGAGACAAAGATCATAAAAATCGATGCACGCGTTTCGCTTTTATTCGCAATTGAGTAAATGTATGAATTTCAAAATTTTGCTCGAGATATGCACAACATTATTTGGAGAAAACATTGACACCTTTTTCATGATTCTGAGAATTAAAAAAAAAGGAATAAACAAAAGGTTATTTGATTTTTATGATTGCGGTAATAAATGTACGTGGACAATTAAACGGAAAGTGGACCTTTTTATTATTTGGGTTTTTCCGGTGGCTACCTATATGATTTTTTTACAGAAATTGCACCCACATTTAAGGGTGGTCATTATTTGGAAAGTTTTGCACAGTTTGAAACGTACAAGTGCTGAATCAGGTATATAGCCAGCCGCCCTTAAAATATGCGCCCATTTATAAGTACCTGGCAGTAAAATATTCAAAAATACGTAGTATTTATAGGTGTGCATTGATCGATTTTTGGAATTCAGCCAGTGCCGACGAACGCGAACAGTAAAAGTGATTTTTCTCCAGTTTTTTAAAAGTGAATAACAACAAAACATAAAATATATCAATATGGAAAACAACAAGTGCCCATATTTGGATGAATATTGTTACGTTTGTGGTCATATCGTCCGAAAAATACAGAAAAAATACTGAGCAATTCAAAACCGCGTATTGTAATTATTTCGATGAAGCAGATTTAAGTGGTGCAAATTTTACGCCGAACACAGTGTGCAACAGTTGTTATACTACCCTTCTAAAATGGATTCACGGAAAAAGTAGAAAGTTATCTTTTATGAAGCCAGTAATTTGGGTGGAAGACACAACTGGACATGATGAATCCAGGTGCTATGCATGCATAAATTTTCGTCCTGGATTAAACAGACAACAATTGAAAACAAAAGTATACACTGCTGCATTTACTGCCACACTTCCAGTGCAACGCCCTGCTGATACCGATGCACCTAAACCTCCGAGTGCGGATACTGTGTCCCTGCTAGCCGAAACCGTTTTCACCAATCCGACCGATTTGGATGATGCTGATTGGATACCCGATATTGAAAATAGTGCACCACAACCGCTACCACAAATCGAAATGGATTACATTGTGGCCAAGCTGGGACTATCACAACACGACTCCGAATGGCTGACATCATTTTTGAAGAGAAGAAAACTCACACAGCAAAATGTCAGCGCAACATCATACCGACAACGCCAAGCTGATTTTCAGAAATTTTATTCCGTTGACGAAGCAAATACGTTCACGTACTGCCATGATATCCCAGGTTTAGTGAAAAAATTGGGAATGGATTATATCGCTGGCGACTGGCGTTTATTCATCGATGGTTCAGTTACTAGTTTGAAGGCTGTACTGCTGCACAAAAAAAATAAAAAAACATGCATTCTATTGGGATTCAGCACAACTATGAAGGAAACGTATGAAGCATTGGGCGAAATTTTGAAGAAAATCAAATACGATGAACACAAATGGAACATTTGTTGCGATCTGAAGGTGGTCAACATACTACAAGGGATTATAGAAAAGGGCGGATATCCAAAATACTTCTGCTTCCTTTGTAATTGGGATT
This sequence comes from Pollenia amentaria, assembly GCA_943735925.1. Classification (NCBI taxonomy): domain Eukaryota; kingdom Metazoa; phylum Arthropoda; class Insecta; order Diptera; family Polleniidae; genus Pollenia; species Pollenia amentaria. Next base: position 198,471,768 of record OX031009.1, on the reverse strand, counting down.
CACGATACAAAGGAAATCAATATCAATGTAAAGATTGGAAAGGAAGAACTCCCGAGCTCAACAAACAATTAAAATTACGCAATGAACCTATGATAAAGGACCTGGATGATATTTTGTTGCCACCGCTCCACATGAAACTGGGAATAGCTGGGAAATTCGTTGAAGTGGTGGTCAAAAAAGTTAACGGCGCCTTTGACTGTTTGAAATCCATCTTTCCGAAACTCAGTGATGAGAAAATTAAAAACGGTACGTATCGTACTCTGTATTTCAATATTGTCATATCTAAATTTGTTAATTTCTATACATTCGCATTACCAATAATTTTTTCGTTTTTCTTATGTATTTAAAACAGGTATTCTCAATGGACCTGATATTCGGAAATTGATCAAAAGTGATAATTTCACACATTTGCTTTCAGAGCATCACGACCACCAACATGCATGGAACGCATTGAAAGAAGTAATAGAAGGCGTTCTAGGAAAGAACCGTGTCCAGCGAGAAGAGATACAGCAACGAGTGGACAGGTTGCAGTTTTATTTCGAAAAAATCGGTGCATCCATGACGCTGAAATTGCATTTCTTGCACCACCACCTCGATACTTTTTTGGCACAATCACCTCAGGAATCAGACGAACAAGGAGAGAGGTTCCACCAGGTGACCATGCCATTTGAAAAGCGGTTCAAAAGCAAAAAATTGGATGCATTGCTTGCGGAGGTTTGTTGGTGGAGTTCCACAATTATGCAGTTTGAAGAAAGCACCGAAGATGAAGACATTGAAATTGGTGGACACAGTGAAAGAAACACGCCCTTGAATAGTATGTGTATCTCGGATGACGATACAGACTCAGACCATGAATATGAACAACCTACGAAGAAAACAAGATCATCAGAACCACAAGCGTCAACTTCTACAAGGATGGATATTGCCAATAATTGAAAAAATGTTCTAAATTTTGTTTTTATGCATATTATAATTGCGTATTTATTGCATATTATTTTATTTTCATTAAGTTTTTATAAATAAAGTTTTTTTTTGCATGATAATTTTTTAATTTATATTTTTATTTTAAGGGTGGTGGCTATAACTGATTTTTGAAATTCATACCTTTACTCAATTGCGAATAAAAGCGAAACGCGTGCATCGATTTTTATGATCTTTGTCTCATTTTGCTCATAGGTTATGTGACTTTGCGAAAAAATAACTAGACTTGAAACTTTTTTCCATTTTGGATTTTTTATGTATTTTTAAAAAAAAAAAAATTTAAATTTTTAGGCAAAAAATAATTTTTTCCCTTCATACATTCATTTTTAACTTCGAAAGTGTTACTTGTATAGGAAAACAATATATGAACAGATTAAGGGAATTGTAATTCTTAATTTTTTAAAATTTATTTCAACTAAATTGGGCTAGGGGTTGTCGAGCTATGTCAAACAACAGGGCCTAAAACGTGATAAATTCCCCTATACGATAGTACTAACTTCAAATCGCAGGTAAGAAGACAAAACGAATGATGCAGAAATTCTTCTTTTTGGGTCTAATTTCACATACAGTTCACAGAATTGAGTTGGCAAATCATGTGTTGTACTGTGTAATTCAAGGCTTAAAAATGGAAAACAGGACTGGAGCTACACTTGATTTATACTTGAATTCCAGCAAAATTGGTTATTGGGATATAATTTTATGTTTAATGTTTGTTGTAAAAAACTATTCCGTCTTTTAAAAAAAGCATGTAAACTTATTAAAGTAATAATTTTTTTTTTTTTTTTTTTTTTGTTTATTAAAATAATTATTTTATTAATTAGTATGTGGTCATTTTATTGAACTGTTATGGTTTTTAATCCAAATTTAGATATTTTTAATTAGGCTTAAGTTCATTGAATTTAATTTTCATTAAATTATTTTTATGAAGACAGGAATTTTACAACATGAAATTAATTAAAATTTATATTGATAATTTTTCCTTCAATCTCTTCGGAGGGGTTTGCCATATTACTCACACCGCCATTGAAGCCGGATGACGTCAACAGTCAAACATCAATCTTTAAACCAAATGGTATTTTACCTTGGTAGATCGAAATTTGCTCTTGAATGAATGATTATCTATTTTAATTGATTTACATGTTCTTCCTAAAGGTGCATGTAGACGACATGTTTTTTACATCTGACTTGTCAACTTTTCAAGTCATATGTAATTGTGAATGTCTGTCAAAATTGCTTTTTTACATAAGGTTTATAATATTTGGTCACACACGTACATGTTATTTGCTTCTGACATTGGCTGTTTTTTTCGCAGTTATTGCAGAAACCAAAGTAGTTCTCGGTTTCAAAATATCGTGCTGCTGCCACAAAAATGTTTATTTGCGCTGTAAAAGAGTTCAGCCATCTTAACATTTTTTTTTTCTTTTAATTCGAAGAAACCAATTTAGGATATTATAATAAAAAGTTTTTTTTATATATATGAACATAACTAATATTCAATGGTGCAATTATCACGCATACATCGGTATTGTAAAATATTAACTTCAGCCGGCTAATGGTTCCGTCAATAGTGCACCGCCGCTGCCGGTTTTACCCGGCATAGATTTCTGACACAGCTGATGTCAGATGGTTTGTCAGAAGAAAATAGAGAGTGCTCTATTTGAAATTTTGTCAGATGACTTTGCGTCTGACTTTTACAAATGCAATGTTTTAAAGGTAACACACGACATGTATGTATTTTACAGTGGGAAATTTGACAAGTCAGATATAAAAAACATGTCGTCTACGGGCACCTTAACTAGGAATGGATGTTTGACTATTATTGTCATCCGGCTTCAATGGCGGTGTGAATAAAACAGCAAACCACTCCGAAGAGATTGTGTGGTTACAATCGAAACTAGTCAGGGCAGCCTGTCCGTGAAAGCCTGGGTTCAAATCTCAGCGCAGTCAAGAATGAAAAATTATCAATAAAAACTTTAATAAATTTCATGTTGTAAAATTCCTGTCTTCATAAAAATAATTTAATGAAAATTCAATGAACTTAAGCCTAATTAAAAATATGTAAATTTGTTAATTAAAATAATACAATAAAGTTTTAAGTATACACGTTTTGTGTTAACTGTAATATAAGTATGTGATAGGTCTTAAAAGTCTTAATAAAGAATTTTTATTGAATTGAATTGTATTTAGCAGACGTGTAAAATTAATGCATCTGACAATGGCACTGTCAAATAAAATATTTATATTGGCAACGCATTCTTACAATATTGTAAGATCTGACCACCGTCTAATTGGCCCTTTAGTCGTTTCGACTAATGAACTGTTTACGTATAAAAAAATAACGCATGTTAAATTTAAATGTATGTTTTATTTAAATAAGCAAGTAAGAGTGTTATATTCGGCTTTGCCGAATCTTATATACCCTTCACCATGGTGTGAGAAGAAAAAAAGTTATATAAATAAATATATAATATAAACTTAATTGTAAAATAAAAACATAAAAAGAGTCGTTTTAGGATTTTAGTGCTTTGGTTACAGCTCAGATTTATATAAGTAGATATATTATTCAATAAAAAAAAAACAGTAACAACATTTACAAAAAGAATGGCAGACACAAACTAAGTAATTTTTGCACATATCCATGTACATACAACATATATACATATTTACAATACTAAAATCACTTGCAATTTATACATAAATACATACTTTTGTTTGGGCGAAAAGAACTGGCATTGTTTTCGTCAGTATGAGTTAAATTAAAAACGCAAAAACTGCTTAATATTTTATTAAAATCGTTTTACGATTTAAAAAATTAAAAAAAAGAAAAGGTTCTCTTGTGTGTTTGTTTCTTTTCTTTTAGTATACGCAGTGTTGGCATACCGTAGATTTATCTGATATTGCATGTTTTTAAGGTGCAAAAATTCCCCGTCTCTATTTCTTGAGACTATTTCGTTAAATAGATCAAATTTTAAAAGCAGTGATAACGAAAGTCATATTGGGCATGATGTTGGTATCTGTAAACAAATATGACAGCACAAAAATTCAAGTACCACGCCCACTTCTCCAATCCCGCCCATATTTTGTGGAATGCTGTGTATTGATAACCGAGATGTTTGTACATAATTTGAAAACTAGCTTTTTTCTTTCTCAAGATATACATAAATTTGTCTTTGTATGTGAAGTGCCACGCCCACTTCTCCAATCTTGCCTTTTTTTTAGAAAGTTGCTGTATTGATAAGCAAGATGTTCGTACCAAACTTGAAAGCTCTGCCGTTCTCCAGATATACAGAAAAAAATATAAAAAACAAGGGATTTATGGGAAAAATTAAAGGTAGTCGTGGTTTCTTGCTCATATCTCAGCCATTTATGGACATGGATGAATTTCAATAGCAAAATTTAAGGGAGTATATGTGACATAAATATTTGACAACCTAGTTCCCATCTTTTATGGAGTCTTCGCAAAACCCATTTCAACATACACACGGGCTGACGGACAACCAGATTTAAACTTACCTTCTCATTAGGAGCCAGAATATACATGTATACTTTATAGGGTCTAAGATCAATATTGTAGAAATTACTAGCGGAATGACCCTTTTACCTTCGGTGAAGGGTATACAAATCAATAAGTACACTGTCAAATGGATATGGATATGTTATTAATTTTTAAGGCAATTTTTAAAATTTTTAATTTATGCGCACATTTTCAAATAATATGCATGAAATTTCACACCCTAGGTATAACATAGATATACATACATATGGGCATTTCCATGTCATCGTACGTGACATTTGTACACCTTCGGAGCGATAGAGTTTTTGCGCAAATAGTAGAAACTGGAAAACTTATTTAACATTATGTTTCTTTTAGAGGGTACTATATATGGAAAAAAAAATATTACATTTGAAACCTTGTTGTCCAAAATACCTAGCAAAATAGGTGTATATCGTACGTGACATAAAACGGAAGTAATTTTGAGGTGAATGTAAAAAAATGTATTTTTCCTTCTTTAAATTTTTTACATTAAACCATATATTTTTCCGTTATAATCTGTATTTGGAAAGAAAAACATTTTTCTGGATGGTTTTATAATGAACCATATGTAATATCGTTCGTGACATACCGTACGTGACAGATTTTTCTCTTATAGTATTTATAAGATATGAAATATGTATATGTTTGGTAAATATATGCATACAAAAACTTAAAACAAACAAGTCAGAAAGTATAGTCGTCCAAGCCCGACCATAGTATACCCTACACCATAATATTTTAAAAACAAATTTTTGAGAGTGTACCCTATTTTTGACCCATCGCCAATTATGGTCGCCGGAACAGAATTATGCTATGACGTTAAGAGTTATACAAAAGTTATTTGTGCCGAATATTATTCAGATATCTTCATCTAGATGAGATTTACTTGGCTTTCAGCGATTTAAGGAAGGGTGTTTATATGGAACCTATAGTTAATTTTGGACCTAACAGCACAACATTTTATCACGACATAGTACCTATCGTAAAAGTTATTGTCGCCAATTTTTATGTCAATACCAACATTTATAAGGAAGTTATAACATTAAAAGCTATTTTCTGGAGTAGTATTTGAATGAGTGCTATGGTCAAATATGGACCGATACCAATTATATTTGTTTAGATGATTAAGATTGCAAAAAAATAATTTTTGATAAAATTTCAACCTAATACGAACATAAAAAGATGATACATTTAGTTAAATTTATAGTACATACAATATCGTACGTGACGACGTTTAATAGCTTATAAAATTTTTATTATACCTATTTAAAAAAAATTCCTAATTATTTTTTTTTGCAACAAATATCTTGCTTTGAACTTTTATTTTGAAACACGTACGACTGATCAAATACAAATGACATAGACAAATGATGTTTTTGCACCACGTACGTGACATTGGAATAGCATCCAAACAAACCAAAAATATACCGCTAATCGAACTATATATTTGGTCTCTCCTCGTGAATTTTGTTCATTGTTGTTGTAACATTAATGTTAATGTATAATTCCAATGTTACCAGTATCTGTATTTAATCGGCTGAAAAGTGAAAATTGTTGATTGCAGTTACGAAAAATTAATCAAAGAAATAGTCAGTTTTAACTTTTATTTTTTGCTTTTTAAAAATTTTATAGCTTATTAAAATTTTTAAAAAGCAAAAAATAAAAGTTAAAACTGACTATTTCTTTGATTAATTTTTCGCTTTGCATAGTAAAGTTTGAGGGTTTTTTTTCTTTCTACCATATTCGAAAAATAGTTTTAAAGTTATTTATTTTTTGAGTCGTAGTTGACATTCTCATGGAAATGCCCATATGTATGTAATAAATATTTAAATTTAAGATTTATTTGAAAAAAAAAAAAGTAAATTACGAATAAAACAACTAAATCAAACTTCTTTGTTCTTATGTTTATACTCGTTTTTTTAAACATCTTACCAAATTTGTTTTTAAACCCTTATATCACAAAACTTTTGCAATTAGAACTTATGTTAAAAATGTTGTTTTACCATTATTATAATGCCAATAACGTCACACAAAATAAATTATAAAATTAATACAAATTTTAAAATCAGTTTAAAAACGAAACCATAGATTTTTATTTTCTCTATACATTTTTGGGTAATACATACTTACTTTTTTGCTTTATCTTTTCAGGGAAAATTTCTTTTAATTATGAAAACATTTTCAAATTACCCTAAGATTTAACAATGTAAACTCACATTATATCTTAAATATGACCTTAGCATTTCCATATCAAAATCCACACACATACGTACTAGGAAATTGTTGGTCATGTCGTTTATCAAGTCTAAAAGAATGTGAACATTAATCAACATTATTTGAAAATTACTGACAATTTTAGTTTGCTATATTTCTATCGAAAAAAATCTAAAAATTGTTAAAATAAAAAATACATACCCATTTGAGTTTATTTTTTAAATTATATAAAACTTAACCATAGTATAATAAGTACCAGGTATGTTCATTTGGGAGAGTTGTCATTATTTACCCATGTAATGTCAAATTAATTTATTGGATTTTTGACGATTGTTTTAATTTTTTCCTCATTTTCTTTTGTGTGACGTTATATGGGTTTTAAAATTGAGAGAAAAATTTCTAATGACTATACCTTGTACTTATTCTAACATGAAACTTAACTATGTATATGCCCGACCACTTTTTACCTACGGGTTAAAGTGTAGTGTATTTTACACCATAAATTTTCGGTAGTTAATTCACGTGGGCCAATTTAACGTTGAAATTGACAAAATAGTGTTACGGGATAAGTAAAGATAAATGTTAGGTACGAACCCGACCAGATACCTGTTAGTAGAAATTACGGGCATTAGTCTGGATTCAAGTATAGATATGTATGTATGTATATGTATGTAAATAGATTTCAATGAGTCTGTTTAAAATTGAACATTTTCAACGCAAAATTGTTAACATTTTTTTAAAACATATAAAAGAATTTTTCTGCACTAGGTCTTCGATTAACCAGGGTTTAAAAATTTTAAGACTACAAATTTAATTTGTTATAAAAAAAAACACAACTGTTCTAAAATTATATTTACACAAGAACACTTATGGCGATTTCTTTTCTGACAAATATGTTGCATAAATGTTACATGTTCTACATTTTTTTGTTCGATTGTACAAAAAATACAACTGTGGGGCCAATTTACAAGTTCTTTTGTGAATATGTTGATGAAAATCATGCAAAACATGTTGCAAAATTTACCCTCACTTTTACTTAAGGTGTTCATAATGCCCTGTTTTATAACTTTGGTACTTACTTCTTTGTTTGTACAACCAATGTTTTATTAATAATAATTTTATGAAAAGATTGTTTAAAAACAAAATATAAAAATTCTTACATATTAAAATGAAAAAATGTATGTGTATTATTATTGTTTTAATTTTTTTCAAGCCAATAGTGATGTCAATATTTGTTTCCAAGCCGTAATAGCGTGCAGAAACCGCACAAATAGCTTTAAAAAACGATAATGAAGTACAATAATGATAAAAGTGTAATAGTTGTAAATAAAAGCATCTAATTTTGTTCTATTGAAGTTGAACAACATGTAACACATCGAGTGATTATAGGTAACATTAGAAAGTGTAACATGTATATACTGTAACATATTTTTCTCAGAAAAGAAATCGCCATTAGATAAATATTTAAATGTTTCCTTTGTAAAAAAGAATTTAAAGAATTAATAACCACAATACTTATTAAAAAAAAATTGTTAAAGATTTTTATCAGAAAAGTAAAAATAATTTTCTTCAGATGCATATCAAATTTTAACACTAACTATACATATTTACTTAAACCAAAAAAATTAATAAAAATAAATCAGGTGTCCGTTTTTTAATAAGAATTTGTTTTCAACATTATTTAATTCTACAATTAAAATACTTTTGTGAATTAGTCATAGTCCAGATTTGCAATTTTTGTTGCTGCAATTTTTTAAAATTCTGCTTTAAAATTTCAGATTATGAAATTCTAGTCTTGCAATTTTTATATTATCTTTCCTCTTCTTCTTTTGTATACATATATATATATACAAATAAATACAAATGCACCTACAGCCAACTTCAAGTTGAAAAGTGTGACAATAATTGCTGCAACAATAATTGCAAGTCTGGCCGATGACTAATTATTCTTACAATTAGGTTTCTCACATTTTTTTTTGATATAATGCAAGTAATTTACAGTATTTAACACCATAATTTTTTACAGTTTTATACCCATAACCAGCTGTGGTGAATGTAGCCATTCTTTCTTAAACTTTTGAATATTTATCTAAGACCGGCACCGTCGGTGAAAATCACGCCAACTTCCGAACGAGAAAAGAAAAGTACCTACATTTGGGTGTCAAATTGTTTCTAGCAGTTTGATATTGAAATACAGCAGAATTCTTTTTATAAATATGTCACCAAATTTCGTTAAGACCGGTCAATAGTTTTCCTTAGGCCCTATAAAAAGATCACTCTCGTCATGGAAGTGGCTACTGAAAGCGGTAATAAAGCTTTTGTGGTAAACTTTGTAAGTTTCACATGACTCGAAATCACACTACTAAATTTCGTGAGAATCGAGTCAAAATTTATCATAGGTCCCATATAAAGCCCATTTAAAAACACTTTAGCCTTAAGCCGTAAAATTTAGCCCATTACAGTTTGATACCACTAGGAATAAAATTTCGTGGAGATCGATCTTTAATAACCCACAGGCCCTATATAACATAGCACTTACATATGACATTGCCAGTTTGAAAAATGCAATACACTAATGGCTTATATGTATATCAGTGAATGTTTAAACACTGGTTTAGTTGAACTAAACTTAAATTTATATGTATTTTAAACTCAACAGATTTAAATCAGAGCCCCATATATTATTAGGTGTGTTCATTTACTTTGCTAGCAGAAACTTGCAAAGAGAGAGTAAGTAGGAATTTAATGAAATTGCTCTCAAAAATACCAAAAAGTAAAAGAACACTTTACCAGCCAAAATTTGCAAGTTAAAGTAGTGACGAACATACAGGAATATTTGAGTACCCATTAATTATTCTAAGACATGGGAAAATTTTATACATTACGGTAAAAATAATGTGATTTTCTTAATTTATATTTGTTTATGTTAAATAAAATGAATCATGAATTTGATTTTTTTTATTAGGAGGTGAAAGAAGAACTCGGGTTTTCATCAATAATAAAAGATAAAAAAAACCCCTTTGTTAACAATAAAAGTATTTACAAAGCTAAACAAAATATTTAATTTAACAATCTATGTATAACCTATGTATGTATATAGGTATATATAATTTCAACGTTACTAACTGTCTGACAGAATCATCTTCGTACAGCCTTAATACCGTGAGTTATAAGGTTGAAATTTAAACCGGATGCTGGTCTCTCGCTAAATCTATCCACTAAAAATAGAAGAAATTGCCTAATAGTACGAAAATTGTGTGTGTCAACAAATTTAGTGCATTACGACTCACAAGAAACTACTTTCATGTGAAAATGCTAGGTAAGATGGCATTTTTGGAAATTCGAATGTTTAGAGGATAAAAACCGTAAAAACGAGTAAATTCGCTAACCTCATAACTCCTAAACTAACCGTGGATTCATCCATGCGTTCCGAACAATATTTTTGTCCGAAGAATAATTTTTTTACTGAGTGTTCTTCAGAACGATTCACCTATTTCGTAAAATTTGCCCGGAAAAACAAAGCTACCATATCGTTTACAGATGTAAACAATTATACAAACTGGCAGCACAACTAGCAAACTACTTATATTAGGTGCGTTTGAGTACTTTTACAGTAAAATGCAGTAAATGAGTAAACTTGCTCTCACAAAATGCTGTTGTCCAAAAAAGTACGCGAACGCAAAATTTTTAAAAATTCGTAAAATAAAGTCAACAGCTGATGGCAAATAATTGAAGTGTTGAAAAATGTTTACACTTTTGACTACTTAACTCGTTTTCTTATCGGTACTCGATTAAATACTTTTTTTAACACGAATATTTTTGCAAAATACAAACAAATTATTTTATGTAATCTTTCATATTTATTTGTTTTTTATTTTATTTGAATTTGATCATTTGTGTCCGGCTACATTTGTTCAATAGTACACGAATACTTTTTTTACTATTGATAATTTTAAAAACAAGGGCTGTTCTAAGTACCCGAGTACTTGACACTTTTACAACTCCAAAAAATTAACATAACAAAACAAAGTTTCAAAAGTTGGTATTTAGCCATATAAATTCTTCACAAACAAGTTTAATTAATTAATATTTATTAATTTTTTGTTTTTATTTTAGTTTTATTTCAACTTTATTTTTGTTTGTTTACCTTTGGAAACATATGTTTTTTTGTTTTACTAAATTTTACTGCAAAAATTTCTGCAGTAAAAATTTGTAAGTACTCAAGAACTGTCACTTTACGCTCTCAATTTGTGTTCTCATTTACTGCATTTTGTGTACGCGAACGCAATTTAGTAAAATGCAGTAAAGTTCAGTAAAAAATAGTAAAAACTTTTGTGTTCTCGAACGCAGCTATTGTATTGTTTTCTAAAAGCGTGTTAAGAAAATGGACGACAATAGGAAAGTAATTTTATTATTTTTAATTATATTTATTGTTTTATTTAATTATTAAGCAAGTAGCATTAAATGATGTGGTAGCTCAATTCAACTTTTATGTACAAATAGAAAAAGAGTGCATCGCAGCTCATTTTGTTCTGAACAAGAATTAAAATTAAACCATTAAGTTTTCAATTAAAGCCAATAAACATAGAAATAAAAACAGTTTTACTTAAATGTCTTTGTTTTACTTCTTCGTTCTACAAGTGGTATCTTTTTAAATTGCTATAATAGATATTAGAAACATAAAATTATAGGTACAGGGTCCTGAGTGAATGAGGAGAACCTATAATGATGGTAATTTTTTTTTTAAACTTAGAAACATAAACTTTGGCATTTACATAAATATGACCACGAAAGAAAGGTAAAGAGGTAGCTGGTTAAATTATTGTTAATTATAAAATAATTTTAGATATTCTCATTATCTACTTTATGGACGTTTTATTTGGTACAAATGCATTTCTTTGGTGTTTGTTTCATAATAAACAAAACGGTCATAAAGTAAACAATGAGAATATCTCAAATTATTTTATAATTAATAAGAATCTTTAATTTTGTAAATAATTTAATTTGCAAACAAATTTTATAATTAATGGGGTATTATACTGCAAAAGTGTTAAGTATCGGGTATCTAGGTAACCATTATACTCACAGTACTAATAACTACACCTGATCGGTTAAAAGCAAAACAAAATACATAAGGAATTTTTTTAACAAGTTCGTTTATTTAATTTAGCAATAAAAATGTCGAAATATCTGTCCTAAGTTAAACAAAAAATCAGCATTAATTAATAAATTTTGCAAAATTTCCTTATTTAAAAGTTCTTTTCGAAAAGTTTGTTTTGTAAACAAAAACATGAAACAGCTGTTTCAAAAATTCATGCAAGTAAAATTTTTACCAGCAAAAATTTGCAAGAATATTTTGTCTCTCGATTTTTTTCTCTCTTTCGACGCTCTTAACTTGCACATTTTTTGGGTTAATGAGCACTTTCCAGTAACAATTGTTACAACTTCGTAATAATTTGTAGTAAATAAACACAGCTATTATATGCAGTTTAAAAAATAATAAAATAATAAATATGTTGTCAAATTCATATTGTTTGCATTTAAACGCTCAATTTTAAGCATTTAGAGATGGTTTCTATGTTTACGGATTTATAGATTTGCTTGTTTAAACACATTTTAAACCAAAAAGAGAGTTTAACTTGCACTGATTTATTAGTTCTAAGATTTTTACCAATACACTAACATTTTTTTTGTAATAGCAGCTCCAGTGGCAGCAAATTTTGTATGCAATATGTAAATTTGGCACTTGCATGACATTATGTAAATAGGTGTGTTCATTTACTAAAAATAATTACGAATTTGTGACAATTGTTCTTTGGAAGTGTTTATTAACCCAAAAAAAAAAAAAAAATTACAAGTATAAAGCGTCAAAAAAGTGTAAAGAATTGAGACAAAAAATTCTTAAAAAATTTTTACTAGTAAAATTTTTATTTGCAAAAATTTTTTAACAACTGTTTCATGTTTTTGTTAAAAAAAAACTATTGAAAATGGGTAACAAAATAATATTCACAATTTTTAAATTAAAAATTTTTTAATAACATAAAATATATATTTTTATTAAATTTAGAAACAATAACCAGCACAAATAGTTCAAAACCATTCAATTAACGAAGACAGAAATTCGTATCCTAGAGGTGGATACTCTCAATGTGTCCCCATTGCTAGTGAAACGGTCATCTAATTTTTTGTTGTTTTGAGCAATTAAAAGAAGTAAAGTAACTGAACACACCTAATGTCAAAACGATAAGCAATGTTAACCTGACAAAAATGTTATGCAAATTTACTGGGTTATCGTAAAGGGGTCTGTACACGGTCAAAGTGCTTTTCATGCAGACAAATTCACCCGTATACGTGTGCTGGATTGATTTTCCATCCAGCATCGTCGGTGTCACACAAACACATTTTCACTAGTACTACTATAGTACTTGATGAGAAATGATTGACCGTGTACAGACTCCTTAAAATTTTAATTAAAGTTTTAACTTGTAAAATGTATTATTAGCAGTTTTTACCCTTGTTAATAAATTACCCTTGTAGACCATGTTAAACTTGTTAATATACTTAACATAATGAAATTTACAGCACCACAACAACAAAATGTATTTAGCTTTTATCTAATACGCTATTATTCACTACAAAAAGCTGGTGTAGTTAGCACGTATGTTAAATCTACCAGAATAAAATAGTTGATAAAAATCTATCTGTCTCTTTCTCTCTCTCAGCAGATTGATTAACTTACAATACATTCGAAAAAGACAATCACGCTTTGTAGCATAAAATCGTATTAAATAAAAAAAGAGTTGTACGCTTAACACAAAGGCTGAAAACCGTTATTAGGATTAATTTCTTGAATGCGCATTAAAAAAGCAAGTTTGTTATTATATTATTAAAATAATGATAATAGCGGTTTTCACCCTTTGTATTAAGAGTAAAACTCTGTTATATTCAACACGATTTTATACTTCAAAGCGTGAGTGTCTTTTTCGTATGCATTGTAAATTAATTAATTTGCTGAGTGAGAGAAAGAGACAGATTAAGTTCCTTCAACTGTTTTATTCTGGTAAATTCACACACTTGTTTACTACTGCTTTTTGTGGGATTTTTCAACCACAGCGTAGTATATTTTAGTCTGATACATTTTGTTGTTGCAGTGTTGTAAATGTTAGCATTTTTAATAAAATTATAAGATTAACAAGGTGTACAAATAACTTTACTATCAAGGGTGAATTCCGCTAATATAAATAAATGTAAACCATTTCCCCAAAAATGTGCCTATATGGTGAACACGGAAACTTTTCTTTTTGTTTTCTCGTACATACTTTTTTTTAATTTGAGAAGTAAGTCATCATCTAGACTTGCAATTTTTATTTCTGCAATTTTGGAAAATTCTGCTTTGAAATAGCATTAGTGTACAGATTATGAAGTTATGCTTTTGCAATTTTTGTATTTTTATCTTGTCTTCCCTCTTCTCCTGTTTATGTTTTGTATATAAATACAAATACACATACAGCCAACTTCAAATTAAAAAGATAACAAAACAAAACACAAGTGCAGAGTAAATGAAACTGAGTACTTCTTCTCATCCCTTTCACCATTGAACTCAAGAATTGCTGCAACAAAAATTTCAAGCCTGGACGAAGACTAAGCAAATTTTCTAAAGTTGACGCTTTAACGACATTTTGAAAATAAACTCGCAGTGGCATGTGTAAACAAAGAAGCAATTTGCATTAAATTCGACTATTTCGAACAATTTTTCGTTGATAAAAGGTATACAACAGTTGCATGCCACTACTTCCATCTGTAAACGCGGCGTAAAGCCCATTCTCTACTTAAATTTAATGCTGGAATACTTACAAATTAATACTGGAATACTTGCTATAACATTTTTGTTGAATTAACCAAACTTAAATTGTAAAAAATAAGAAAATTATAGACATCGTTTGCAAACTGTCCAACATCTTTAATACCACAAATTTTCTCGGAACTGGCCCTTATTCTATATATTTTTCTAACCCTAGAAATATTATCTCTAAATCCTTTTAAAATTTTGTGTAATTAAGTTGAAGTAATTCCCTCTAGCAAGCAGTTGACCATAAGTAATCTCTTTTTGATAAAAGTCCAAATTGCAGATTTACCTTACATCTACTAAGCCAGTGTCAAACAACTATCTATTCTGAATTTTTTCTGATGTATGTTACAAAAAAGTTATAAATAGTTAGGCATTAATCAAAGATCGCGATTAATAAAAATAATGATTAATTGATAATCATTCGATTAATTAGAATTTTTTTGAATTCCATATCGATGGTCTTAAGTAGGAAGGCCCTAACTCGCATTTTTTACAAAATTGAGTTTTCCAGTGATTCCAATAAATTTTACACAAATCTTCACAAAAATTCATTGCAATATTGTAAAGAATAACGGCTTTACAAGCAGTTGTATGAGCAAGTTTACATTATGATACATACAGTTTCTATTATGTTTTTACCTTCTACTATACAGTTACAATTATTTCACTACTTGAGACCAACGATATATGTATATAAATTCAAATTTCGATATTTTAATCAACCTTAAGTTCATTGAATGGAATTTTCATTAAATTATTTTTATGAAGAAAGGAATTTTACTACATGAAATGAATTAAAATTTATTGATAATTTTTCATTCTTGACTGAGCTGGGAATTGAACACAGGTTTTCACGGACAGGTTGCCCTGACTTGTTTCGATTGTAACCACACAATCTCTTCAGATGGGTTTGCCGTTTAGCACTTAACGCCATTGACGACGGATGATGTCATTAGTCAAACATCAATATTTAAACCAAATGGTATTTTACCTTGGTAGATTGAAATTTGCTTTGAATGAATGATTACCTATTTTCAGGGTAACCTGTCCGTGAAAACCTGGTTTCAATTCCCAGTGAACTTAAGCCTGATTAATATATCGAAATTTGGATTAAAAACCATTAACAGTTCAATAAAATAAATGCTAATTATTATATATAAATTTTTATTTTAATTTATCAAATTCATGATTAATTGATTTATCAGAAATTTGAAAAGTTTTATACTATGTTTGAAAATGTATTTCGTTGTTTTATAAGACTTTTTTATATTGCGTGTTTAGTAATCAAATTCACTACAATTGCTTTATGATGCTAAATTTTTTTTATATATATATATTCGAATTATTCGATTTAGTAGAATTCTCAATCATAGACAAGGCGATTAAACAACATTCGTATTTACAAAATTTGGATAAACCCTTTAATCGCATATCACTTGTTTTAAGTATACATACGACTAGTTATTATTTGTATAAAATACTAAAGGCCTTATTTATGGAAAATAAGTCCGTGACTTTTCGAACTTTCCTCGTAGTTATATGAAATGCAACACTGCTTCCATGTTCTCCGGATTTTGCCCCCAGTGATATTTCCTATTTCCGAACCTAAAGAAATGGCTCGGTGGAAAGAGATTTAGCTCCAACGATGATATTATTGTTCAAACAAATGCCTTTTTTATGGACCTCGAAAAATCCTATTTTTTGGAAGGGATACACAAATTGGAGAAATGTTGGACTAAGTGTATTGAGCTAAAAGGAGATTGAGTTGAAAAATAATTTTTTTTTTGTAAAAACAACTGTGTTTCATTCAAAAAGTCACGGACTTATTAATCCGCCCTCGTATACATTTTTTTTACTTATATTTTTTTTTTTTTTTTTTTGCAACATTTTTCATATTTCAAGAAGATAAGTAAGTAACGTTTACATTTAGACAGCTCAATTGCATGCTAAGTCCACTTATCATGTTTTTAATTTTTTTAGGTTTTTAATTGAATATTGTTCAACTTAAATTCTGTAAAATGTTGGCGTTGATCGGCTTATCCAATCCAAAGTTATGCACGAAAAAGTAACTAAGCATACAACTGAATGTCGTATCGCCCGTAAACTTTAAAAGCTTTTCCTACAAAACTTTCTTATCGACTTAGCATGTTTTGGAATTGAGCTGACGATTTGTGTATTTAAAGACTATTTTTTGTGCGAAATTAAAAATGATCAAGGATTTTTATCTTTCTAGTTTTAAAATAAATGCAATGTATGTATATATGTATGTACATATTTCTAATATATCAAATTTTGGAAAAGGGATAGCTCTTTGTATTGAATCTTAATCCAAAAATTATATTTTTTACACACATAAATTAATGTTTAATTAACAACAGCTCAAACCTATTTATGATTATTTCTAGGTTAAAGATATATTCTTGCCTCTTTTTCTAGCCAAATCAGCTTGTTATATCTTATGTATTTCATGAATTTGTCATTTTTTTTTTAACACAATATATACTCGTATGATGTATCATTTCATTGTCAAGAGTGGGCGTGATATTTTATAAAAGTTTGTTTAATTATTTAGTTCCCTTCATATTATCTTTGCACTAAATGAAAATACATATTACATATTATAAAAATTGCAAAAAATATAGTTTTCACAATAAATATGCGTAGAGGGGCGTGGCTTTAGGTTAGGATTAAATGTAATACATAACATTGGTCTCATGTAAAAAGGTCCTAACTAGTTTTTTATAAAAATTGAGTTTTTTACTGATTCCGATACATTTTACAGAAATACACTTCGTCACAAAAACTGAATGCAATAATATCAAAAATAACAGTTTTACAAGCAATTTTACATTTCGATACATACAGTTTTTATTATGTTTTTACTTCTTCCTGTAAAGTTGCGATTGTGTGAGTAAGGTCCTACATGCCCTGCAGATATCGAGACTAGTCCATTCATGCGTGTAAAGAGTAGTCCATAAAGGAGTAGGAGTACTCCAAAACTACTCCAATTATATGGTAAAAAGGTGGTCTATTTAACATTACGATGTCCTAGGAGTGGACCATATAACCCACCGAAGTAGTCCCTTAACTACTCCATGGAGTACTCAAGTGGGTTAGTTTCAAAAGTACTCCATGTTACTACTTTTTCACTAATCGCCTTTTATGGGGTGCACTGGAATCCATTATTGCTATTAATTTTTTTTATTTTTTTTTTTCACAAATCTTAAAAAACTTTCCTGTTTCACTTTTAAATAAACAATTAATAATGGACAACATCAGGGCTATCAATGTGTAAAACTGTAAACTTTAGTATAGTATACCTATACATCATGCAGTTGTTGGCAGCACTGCATGTTAATTTGTCTAATATGGTCCATACTACAGTACATTGGACCATGTTGTAAGTAGTCCATTTAAGCCAAAATGAACCACGTAGTCCAATATTATCTGCAGGGTGACACCAACGACAAAAACCTTGGTATTGACATCACCTTTCGTTGGAAATTAAAAAAAAAACGGTTTACGAGAACATCCATTACAAAAACAATGCAACTTATATTTCTTATTATTGTCACCTAAAATCAAAAAGTCGATTTTTAATATTTTGTCGATTATTGTCTTTTGGGCGACGAAAAGTACTACATTCATGATTTTAATACTAGTTCCACTTTAATATTCCCTTCTTAAAACAAAACAAAATCATTTTTATGATATTAAAAAAAAATTGCATACATTTATTAATTGGATCAAATTACTTCAAAAAAAAAAAAATGCAGATACTTTTTTAGCTTAAAGCATTTCATTTGTTGATCACAATAATGGGTACATTTCAATGATGTTTAAAAATTCATAACATAGCTTCATTTAATTTTCTGTAATACCTTTATATTTTAAATAAGAATTAGTATCTAGTAACTAGTTCATTCATTCTCTTTGGCATACTAGATATTAATTTTTGGCAGGTTTCTGGTGTTAGTGCGTACCATGCCTTCTTACTTTTCGATGAGATTCAAATTTGGTAATTGGCTAGTCCAGCTTAAAATATGAACATTGTTCCCCTGAACCTTTGTTTGACCAACGCAGAAATATGCTTTTTTTTAAAGCTTTCTTATTTTGTTTATTGGATCTTTTCTTTGAGAAAAATAACAATAAGTATTAATATCTTAAACTAAATGTATATTGTAGCCCTGATGCCAGCGCATAAGTGACCAATGAGTGTTAACAGGTTTTGTGTTTTTTTTTACTGGTGAGCTATAGCCAATGTATCTACTCTATTTAACCGACTATGTCCTCTAAATAGGAGTAGGGTCTGTGCTAAGGGATTTGGGTGTGTTGACAATTTACGCACGTATTTAGAGCAATATTTCTGTATTTCTTCACGGATGTATGGGATGCTAAGATCTTTGTGTATGTTTTCGTTGCGGATAAACCACGGGCTGCCAGTTATAAGGCGTAATATTTTGGATTGCCTTCTATATGCTTTGGTTTATTATTTTGTTTAAAACCTCAAAGTAACGTTATATCTTCATCTGCATATGGAAGCATAAAATCTTGAAAACTACCCCGGTATGCCAAAGCGTTCTTTTTATACAAAATATTGGACGTACTTCATTCATCATCACCATACTATAATGTTTGCCCCGCCATGTTTGACCATCTTTTTGTAAATCTAACGTGAACTTCTTTACCTTTGGGACAAATTAATTTTTGTTTCACCACAAAATTTAAAAAAATCACTCATAAAAAATAGGAATTTAAAAGTAATTGTTATCTGAAAATAAGTTTATGATGTGTACCTATTATTATGATCAAGAGTGTGTGTACAGGTTGTCTGGTAGCAGATTTATATTTTAAAACTTAAATAAAAAACGTAATAATTGACACAAAGTTTTATCAAGAGCATTGAAAGATAGAATGGAAATGCGGATTTGATTTTTTAAAGAATATGCCATCCAGATGTCTTCCGTCGAGTTGAACACACTGTTCAAAACGGTGTCTTGTGTTCTGCGCCACACGCTGCAGTCAACTTGGTTCAATTGAGCTGATTTCTCGACGAATATTTTCCTTTAAAGCCACAAGAGTTTGGGGATTGTCATTATAAACCCTTTCTTTGAGGTTGCCCCATAAAAAAAAATATATGGGAGTTAGATCGGTCGACCTCGGTGGCCATGGAAATTTTCCCGAAGCAAATTCATCGAAGCTCTGGCTGTGTGAGCAGTCGGTCCATCCTGTTGAAACCACGTGTGTGAAGAGTCCGATGGATGAGCTCGCAGGCCGCGAGAATTTTCAAAAAAAAAAATGGTCCAATTGTCTCATGCGTGGATAAGGCACACCAAACAGTTAGTTGGGGCAATGCAATGGTTTTTGATGTTTCAATCGAGGGTTGCGGGTTCTTGGAGACCAGTAAAGGCAGTTTTGCTAGTTGGCGTGGCCGTTTAAGGGAAAATGAGCCTCGTCGCTCCAAAAAATGGAATTTACAGTGCAAAAACGCTCCAACATCGTTTCACAAAAATGTTTGCGTAAATCTTCAGTTCTTGAACGATTTGAATTTTAAAAGGATGGAACTTCAGATCCCTTTTTAAAATTTCATGAATACGTCCATGTTCTGGAAAACGCAGCGTTTTCAAATCGCTTACGATTGGAAAAACGCAAAACGTATTTCAGCATGTTCTGAAAACCAGGCGATTTGCTATCGTTTTGCTATTTTTCGAAGTTGTGTTTGAGTAAAGAAAACATATGTTTTATCATAAAAAACGCAAACAAACAAATAATTTTCAAATTAGTTCTGTGAAATAAATTTAAAATTTAAATGCCTACAGCGTTCTTACTTGGTATATTGACTTTAAAAAAGCTACAATCAAAAAAAAAAGTTAATTAAAAAAAACACTAAGGGATTCTTCCAATCCATTGGACATTTCAGACCAAGCGTAGGAACATACAAACGTATACATTGACAATGAGATCAGGTTTCTTGTCAAGTTTTTGCGCTTTTAGTTTCATAGCTCTCTACAGGTTAAGCAAATCTGCATTTTTGATGATTCTGGAAGGAACTTCTCAGCATATGAGTAAAAGTTCAATTCCAGAAATAGTGCGTTTGGCCGGCGTTTTAAGATTTTTAGCAGTCGGGTCCTTCAAAGGTGTGATCGCCAGTGACATGAATATAAGTATGGGCCGTAGCACTTTCTGTAAAGTTTTATGGGACGTACTTAATATTCTTGAGGAAAGGCAGTGCCCACTTTGGATTCAGTTAAAGATGACCGAGTCAGAAGCAAGAGAATCCAAACTGAATTGTTATGAAAAATATAAAATACCCGGCGTAATTGGATCTGTTGATGGAACCCATGTGCGACTTATAAAATCTCCGCATGATTCTGAACTTTACTATTGTAGAAAGGGATATTACAGCTTAAATGTGTTAATTGGAAGTAGTTTAGCATCTCTAAAAGTTAACACCACTAGCATTAAATTTTTTTCGAAGATCAATTTAATCAGCTGTTTGCATAAATCGCCAGTTCATAAGTAAACTACTGCAACAAACAATTGACAAACTCAAAGCTAATTTTTAAATTGCATTTTTTTAATTAAAATCGTGAAAAAATGTTACAAGTTTTCCTTAAATAAAAAGAAAACATATTAAATTTAAATTGTGCGCCATTTCCTTTTCTCTTTAAAGTGCAGTTTTAATAAAATAGACCAGATCGCTTAAGTATCCACTAGCGGTTTGAAAATGCCAAATTTCTAGCGTTTTCGTTTTTTAGAACACATATTTGGCTTTTTCAAATTGGAAGTCCCAGTGAGACTGCTCTTTTCCGAATTGGAAGTCGCGGATTTTTACGAAAACTGCTTTTAACCAGTTCAATGTTTTCGGGAGTCCTTGAAGATCGACTGGGCCCTGGTCGTGGGACATTTATAGCCGAGGCAGTTGCGCGGAGTCTCTGCAGCCACGAATGAATTCAATTTACACTCGGTCCATCACGTATTCGCCGAATACCGAAATTTGAACAAAATTTTCGACGAGTAATTACGTAAAAATCATTACTTTTAGAAAATGTCTCCACAGCGAACGCGCGATGCTCACTCCACCACTGCGAAATCGTGACTGACAAATCCGCACAATCGATAATTTCAACGGCGCCACCCTCCCTCCGCACCACTGATGCATTTTGAGTTTTTCGTTTTGGGCCAAATTTACGATTTAAAAGGGCCAAAATATCTTTGATAGGGCCAAAAAAAATTTTCATATATTTGATTATTATATATGTACCCAGCCAGCAAAAAACTCTCAGATATCTGAAAGGCGTCGGGCTATTTTGCTAGCTGGATATGTAAATAAAACCATTAGTAAAACCTAGTAATATAGTGTTTTATTTTAATAAGAACTTAACCAAAAATTCACATTGTTTAAAAGCATTTTGTCCATTTTTGTTTCATTTAACCCAGCCATCAAAAAAGATCGACATCTTCAAGATATCTACAATAAACGTTGATTTTACACAAACATGTTTTATATGTCTTTTTATATCACAGATCAAACCGCTTGTGTGGTTTATTTGACCGGGAACAATCAAAACAATTTCGTAAATAAATGTAGTGTTCGAAACAGTGTAAAAAAAACATTGTAAAATGAATTGAACGATTTAAATTTTATCCTGAAAGGTCCAAAATTGATTTCCACAGGGCCATCAAACATTCAAAAGTGCCACAAATGGCACAATTTTGCCACATTTTGCATCACTGATCCGCACCGTTTATTACTTTTTAAAAAAAATCGTATTTAAAAATATAAATGGTGTTCGAATTATGAAAGTTTGCTATAATTATGTTCGTCATTAACCTAGTGATAAAATTGAAAGGTGTAAGTAAAATCACTGAGACCATTGGCAACTGTTCGTCTTAGACATATTTTTCCGGTGTTTGTTATAACTGTTTATTTTAGTTTCAATACATGCAATAATACATACAATTTATTGAAAAAGAAATGGAATGGAAAGATATTAATTCTTATTTCTTTAATTATTCTTTTTAGCATCGAAACAAAACAAAAAAGTTACTATTCGGTTTAAAATATTATTTCCATACAAAATATTCGCAAAAAAGTTTTTTAAATTACGCATTATTTATCGTGCAGTACAAATAATATTTTTAATACATTCTAAATAATTATTGTAAATACACAATTGCCTAAAAACTTACCCATATTGAAAACTAAAATCTTTAAATAACAAACGACCAAACATTTTTACCTTTCTTTCAGTATTAAAACATCTTAATTTCTAAATATGTATGTATGTATGTATATAGAATAAGTGTTTTGTATTTTTTTAATATCTACCTGAAAGCAATAAAAGCATCACCCATTTCTCCACCGACAATATGGACACCACCTTCAGGTATTGAAAGACCTCGGAAGAATTGCCGTATATCCAAAGCATTGGCTGACCATGGTAAGTTTTGTAAACGAATAATAACACTCATGATGTTGATTATCGTTTCTGAATAATTTTATTTTCCAAAATTATACAATATTTTTGTTTGTTATTACTATAATCGGAAAGTGTTCTCCTTCGAATTGATAAGTGAAAACCCAATGACAAATTAATGCAAAGCTGTTCTTACGTTCGTAATGCATATATTCATTGAATTTGACACGCAAGCGCACGTGTATTTAATATTTTACTTAATATTATTCCAAAACCCTTAGATGTTATTCATGAACTCTGGAAAAAAATATAAACAAATATATAATGCATGTACTTTTTAATATAGCCAGGTATAGATGTGATAATGTGATATAATAAAGTGTGTATTTTTTTTTAATAATTACAAAGCACATGAATAAAAACCAAAAAAGTACACGAAAAGTTTTCGTCTGATAACGGGTTTTGAATTAGAGCCTGACAACCACATAAACAAAAAATCAAATGAATTTTTAAAACCAGATTCCTATGTATATATGAGTAACATTTTGCCAATTATTTTCGGCCATTAAACAAAAGATTCAAATATCATACAAACCGAATTTCATGTTTGTTATAAACCACAAACCACCTTAATTTACCAAGTATTCACTAATGTACATGTGTATGGATGTGTATCAAATTGAGCATGGAACTTACATTTGGCTTTATGCAGTAACAGAACTCTAGAGGCTCTATGGTCTCAGAGTAGGCTGCGTAGCCAAATGTGCAGATTTACCTGCAGTTTCCAGTTTTTTAAGCATTGAGCAGTTTTGAAGTTTTTTATTTAAAAAATTAGTTTTATTACCAATTGTGCATAGTTTGCAGTTTTTACATTAAGAGTTTTAACGATCGGTAGTGCTAACCGTGCAAACGATGGAAATGTGTGAAAAAATAAACACATTTGCACAACACAACTACAAAATGTAGTATGTACATACAGTGGCTCACATTTAAGTCGGGCATGAAAATATTTCTGTACGCTCTATCTCTGTTTTAATAAAAGAAAATACATCTCAATTTTGTCTTTATTATCACAAAAACTCTTTTATTTAAAAACAACAAAAACATTCATTCAAAGTTGCGTTATAAAATGTACATGAAGGTAAAACTTAGAAAAAGACAATTTTCTGTCTCACATTGAAAGTCGGGAATTACATAAAAATTCATTAATACTTAAAAAAAAGTACCTTTTAAGACTTTTTCTAAGTTTTATCTTCATGTACATTTTATAACTATGGGTACGTTCGTAAATGCATCACTGCGCTGCATCAGTAATTTCAAATGTTTATATACCTATATTTCAATGAAGTAGATGTGGACCAAAAAATTGTCAAATACTCCACAAAAATAATAGTCACACAATAAAAAAAAAATATAATTACTTTTTTATCTGCAATAAAAAAAGTTTGCTTTTCTGATGCAGCGCAGTGATGCATTTACGAACGCACCCTTTATCTTCATGTATCTTTTATTAACACAGAGATATGGCGTGCAGAAATATTTTCATATGTCTGCCCGACTTTAAATATGAGCCACTGTATATGCAATTTGCTTTACTTTACTTCGTTTGCACTAAAAAAAACCTTGAGCATAAATGGAAGTGCATATTTACTAGGGAGATCGATTATTCGACTTTTTTCAATAACCGGTTTTCGAATATTACGAATAGTGGCTATTTTAAAAAACCCGGTTTTCGGTTAAGCAATTTTTAAATAACCGGTTAACCGGTTTTAATTCGAATACTTAAAAACACAAAAATCAAATAAGTTTTTAAAATAAAAAGTTAATTTGAGTAGAAACAAAACAATCTGCAAAGGTAAGGAACCAACAAAATACGTAGATATGACTTACGGTACGGTCAGACTGATGAAATATTTGAAAGCAAACATCAAATATTTCATTAACGTAGTCTGAACACAAAATATTTTTGAGTATCAAATAAAATAACAGCTGATTTTGAGCAAATAAAAGTATTTGCCGGCAAACAAATATTTGTCCAATGTGAACATAGTGTGAACACAAAAAATCAAATATTTTAGTCATTTTTGAGCAAACATTTATTTGATATTACAAAAAAATTGTAAGAGCAAACAACGACAAATAATTTTAGCCATGTTCCGGATAGAAGCAATTTTTCCTGTAAGTTTTCGGATTCTTTACAATTTTAAAGATTTTTTATAATTATTAGACTTTGCTATCGTGCCGCTATTAGCAAATTTTTGCGAATTACCGCTAATTTAGCAATTTTTATAGAATTTTTGCCATTCCTTATAGTTTTAGGCACTTTTACTAAATTTTATGGCTTGTTTGAAATATTAAAATGGTTCGCGAATTTTCGCTATTTTTGCAACATTTTTTTTTTGTTTTTCCCCTAAATTTTTTTTTTTAACCAATTTAGCAATTTCAAATATATTTTAGGGTTTGTTTCCAAGTTTGCCATTTTTTGCGAATTTTATCCATGTTCGCAAAAGAAGCGATTTCTTTCTGTGATTCTTTGCAGCTTTAACTATTTTTAATAATTATGAGTACTAAACTTTGGTATCATGCCGCTATAGCAAATTTTTGCGAATTTTCGCTAATTTAGCAATTTTTACCGAATTTTCGCCATTCCTTATACTTTTAGGGTCTTTTAATCAATTTTATGGCTTGTTTGAAATATCAAAAATTTTCGCGAATTTTCGCTATTTTTTTAAAAAAAATTTGTTTTGTTATTTTCCGACAATCTGTTTTTTTTAACCGATTTCAAATAAATTTTAGTGTTTGTTTCTAAGTTTGCAATTTTTCGCGAATTTTAGCCATGCTCGCAAAGTAGCGATTTTTCACTGTGAATCTTTAGAGCTTTAACGATTTTTAATAATTATTAGGCTATAATTATTATAATAATTATTTGCTATCATACCGCTATTAGCAAATTTTTGCGAATTTCCGCTAATATAGCACTTTTTATCGAATTTTTGCCATTCCTTTTAGTTTTAGGCACTTTTACTAAATTTTATGGCTTGTTTGAAATATCTAAATTTTTCGCGAATTTTCGCTATTTTTGCCACATTTTTTTTTTGTTTTTTTCTTGACATTTTGTTTTTTAACCAATTTAGCAATTTCAAATATATTTTAGGGTTTGTTTTCAACTTTGCAATTTTTCGCAAATTTTAGCCATGTTCCCGTTACCCAGTGGCCTCCATTTTTTTTTTACATTCTCCTATTCTAACACTATAAGAGATGCTGATCCACAGAATAAAATAAATAAATTAGCTTTTGCGCTCATTTTTACTATTTGAGAAATATATTTTTATTTTTGATAACTTTCATTAAATAATTATTTGATGCAAATATTTCTTTTAGTCTGAACGCATGGCAAACATGAATGAATTTATTTTATTTAACACTGTTTGCCAACTGTTTCATCAAACAAAAATTGTCAAATATTTGAGCTCAGTTTGAACATTAAACAAAATATTTTTTTCTAAAGTATTTGGAAAAAGTTTCCTGACGAGCTGGCCTAAGCAACCAGCGAAATGCGCATAGGAACTAGCTTTCCCACAACAATAAATTTCAGTGTTTTCATTTAAAAAATTGGGATTATTAGCACATCATTAATAAATGAACTAATTAATAAAATATTTCATTCCCAAAAATAATTTTTGATAATAAATTTGCATGTGCCCGGCAAATAAAAAACTGAAATGGCAAGCTGCTTTATTTAAGTAACTTGTTTTTTTTTAATTTTTGTTTTTTCTTTCTATCCTCTTACAACTACAATTTGTGTTGGAAAAAACCCAGCCAATTGTAGGGGAATGTAAGAAAGAAAAAAAAAAAAAAAATTGACGGTTTATTGTTGTGACTTTGTTGAAGCTTTGATATTGTTACATTTAAGACCAGAGTGTTTTAAAATTCTTATTCACTTTATGGTCTTACTTGTATAATATTTTTAGCTTTTCTAAAGTATTTGGAAAAAGTTTCCTGACGAGCTGGCCTAAGCAACCAGCGAAATGCGCATAGGAACTAGCTTTCCCACAACAATAAATTTCAGTGTTTTCATTTAAAAAATTGGGATTATTAGCACATCATTAATAAATGAACTAATTAATAAAATATTTCATTCCCAAAAATAATTTTTGAAAATATTTTTTTGTTTCACACAGTTTGAAGCAAATATCAGAACAAATATTTTCGTCAAATATTTCATTAGTCTGAACATACCTTTAGATCAGACCTAACAAATATTTTACGATAAAATCCAAAAAAATTGGGACCTGTAAATTGATCAAACTTTAGCTAAATTTTTAACAATTTTTTATTGATTTACTAAACTTTATTTGTAAGAAGATAATTGTTTAATGTAATTTAGAAACTCTTGAATTATATTTGATCTAGACAAACATTTTGCAAAAGCAAATAAAATATAGGAATTTTTTAAAGTTATTATTTGAAATATTCTCTCAAAATTTTTTTTGAATGAGTTTTAATTTGTTGGTGGTTAAGCTTTCTATATAAATCAACCATATTTTTAAAAAGTTGCAAACAAAACCTCTTAGCCAGGATTATCTATTTCACATTATTTTGTTTCAGCATTAAAGAAACGAATACGTAGTGAACTGAACATTCTTTTTGTGTAAAATATTTGTCAATTTGTCGACTACAACTTAAAACATTCCATGACATTGTTTGATAAATAAATAAAACTGGTAGAAATGTTGTAGTTTTCAGCATGAAGAGATGCTAGAACTACATAAGAGTTTTTAGTGCCTTAACGGGCATTTCGTCCTCGGCAACACAACGGGCTAATATTTCACCCAATGATTCATTTTTTGCAGCGTATTTTAGTAAAGTATTATTTGTCGTCTCCTTAGAACTACTTCGAACGGAGTTAAGTTTCATTTGGATCACATTAATGTCAAGCATGTATACTAATTAAAGGCGATTAATAAGTTGTGACATGGAAGAACCTTTGCAACTTATCATTTTAGTGCACTTTAGCCAAATATCTTTGTCTTTTTATTCGCATTCGAAAAATATCTAGAGATAACCTCTATAAAAAATATATTTAATATTTTGAATACTCCTGCACAAATTACTATTAACTTTTTAACTACACACATTTTTGTAGTATTTTGGAGAGTTTTTGGTTTTTTTTCTACAAGAACAGACGCTTTTATAAGCGATTTGTATTTACAGTCTTCATAATGTTTTTTTGACCCTTGTTACATATTGTTTTCTTCATAAAAAGTTTAAGTTTGGCCAATATTCAATTAGAAAATACCTAAATTACGGGTACATCTACAACAAGAGTAAGGAAAATGTATATAAATTACACATTACTAAAATAACCGGTTTATTATACCAAAATAACCGGTTTATTCGATATTCGAAAAATGGGCATTTTAAAATAACCGACTTGGGCAAAGCTAAAATAACCGGTTAAAACCGGTCGAATAATAACCGTTCGATCTCCCTAATATTTACTCAGTTGTAAACAAATGTAAACAATAGCATTAGACATACAGGCCTGCTGTAAAAATCACTAATTCAAATCACGTGATTTCAAAACACATTTAAAATCACTACATGAGGTAGTGTTGTTTTTTGTTTGCCTTTGTGATAAACCGATAACCGATAAATACAAAAACGGTGTGATTTTCAGGACACCACAAATTCACACGCTTTTAAAAGCACGTGATTTTCAGAACAGGCCTGATATCTAGCACCATATTGATTGTTATCCCCGGCCAAATATAAATATCTCAGTAAATTGGTAATAACTTCGGCAGAATAACAGAACAATATTTCTTAATGCTCAGCTTATGTTAAGGACATGGGAAAACGTATTTATGTTAACTCATAACTTGAGGACATATTAATATTTACAAAAATTTATAATAATTTTTGCAGCTTGAGGTCTTTTTTATATAAAAAATATTAATTTTATTATACATTTACGGGTGTGTTCTAGAATTGGAATTCACTAGAAAGAGGATTACTTCATAATTTTTGGTGTTCTGCAATTCACATCCATTTTATTCGTTTTCAATTTGAGTAGTAAGGGGTTGGTGAAATTTAAACGAATCTACTTTTATTCTTATATATGATAACATTTTTAGCATAAACAAAACTTTGGTTTTTAGTTTGAAATCTTCGTCATTCAATTTAATCAAAAAATATTTATTTTCACAGAAATATTTATACAAAATACAATTTTTAACTTATCCAAAACTTAAAAGTGGTTTTTGTTAAACATCACTTGATCTTTCACCAGGCAGGGTAATAGACTCTACGTAGCCTATACCTGACATTTTTTTTTAATTACCTATGCTAATCCCGCGAAGCTATACGCTTGTCTGCAGGATACCAGAGTCTCTGGCGGGAATCGAACCCGCAACCCCGGCGCTGATAGACAAGCTCACTACCAGCTAGCCTACCGGGGCACCCAAAACAAAATATTTGTTTTTATACTAAAATATTTATGTACTTGTATTTTATAATTTAAGTATAACTTTTTACAATTATTGTAATAAATTAATTTGAATTAAAATTAAAAGATTCATAACACATAAAATTTCTTAACCCAAACACACTTGTTGTTATGTTTTTGCGGAAAATCAACATTGACCAATGTTGCCAGCACATTTCACAGTATATTGCACTTATATTCGTTGTACAGTAAAAATCTAAAATCTTTTGATTGTTGCCAATATATTGTACCATCTTCGAATATCACATACACATTGGCGATATAATTATACAATACGAAAAATTGAAGTGTATGGGCCGCTTTGAACTTGGGTAACAATAATTGCAACATATATTGCCGGCAAAAAATTTAAGATAACATAGTCTTGACATTTACTGCAATATGTAGCAATGTTTATATTTGGTATAACGAGCGGTAAAGAAAACTTATAAATAGAAAATTTTAGTGGATTTTAATATAAATAAGAGAATTTAATTTAAATAACTTAAAAAGAAAAGTTATTTTAATATGCTTGTATATAATTGGTGCCCATTACATTATACGATTTCTGTCGCTGCAACTTTTGACCGATATTAAATATACATTTAATCGGACATTGTAAACGGGCACTTGTAAACAAATGCAGATTTTTGATCGATGCCAGAGGTTTTTTGCTAGAATAAATTTTTAGAAAAATAGCACATTTTCACAAAAATTAAGATGGTATGCTCACTTTCAATCATAATATGCACTGAAAATTTAAAAATTTGCACAATGACCATCGCGATTACCCTTATTAAATCCTTTTTGCTTTCAATTTTGTTATATTATTTTTATTTCTAACGCCATATTAACCAATTTGCGTAACACATACTCGTATAACAGTGGCAGCAACAAGCTACAAACGGCATGGCAAACACACAAACGAAAAAATCTTAATATATAAAAAATCCGTGTCACTGTGTATGTTTCGAATAAACTCAAAAACGAGTCAACTGATATTCATGAAAATTGGCATATATATGTAATTTGGTCCAACTTAGATGATATTATTTTAATTAATGGCCTGGGGGCGGAGGGGCGTGACAAAATCCATAACTTGAGAACGGTTTGACCGATTTTTTCTTTAAAATGATCGCCATGGTCCAACTTAGGTTTTTACGGAAAGAAAATTTTGCCCCGCCCACTCTTACGCCCACTTTTTTCGATTTACCTAAAATCAGAAAACGGCTCCATCGAGTTGACTAATTTTTCTTTCAAATGTTCGTATTAATCAACTTTAAGTTTTCATCGAAAGAAAAATTTACCACGCCTACTTTTACGCCCACTTTTTCTATTAAGCGCATAACTGGAGAACGGCTTGACCGATTTGGACGAGTTTTTCTTTAAAATGATCGCCATGGTCTAACTTAGGTTTTGCGGTAAGAAAATGTTGCCCCGCCCACTTTTACGCTCACTTTTTTCGTAAGATTCACAGCATATATATACATACATACAACCATATGTATTTTCAAATCAAATGTAAATTAAACATATGTATATGAACAACATTTTAATTTATAATATTATAATGATGAAACAGATCTGGGGATGAACGATGTTTTACATGCAGTTTGACATGAAATTTTGCCAGAGAATGCGGTCGTGAAATAAAATCAATTTTATTTTGAGGACGTTTTTTCTAATGCTCTCACATATAGACACTTATCCTCTTAACAATGTGCCATACTTTCATTCAAAAAACTTTATGATAGGTATTTCATGGATTTTTATTTAAAGGCCGTAAATTTCGTTTAAAGATCAATTTAAATCGTCTGGTAATACAACACTAATGTTTGCTAAGGGCCAGCAACGCGGACCGGGTCAGCTAGTATAATTAATAATTTTTCAATAATTTCTAATAAAAAAAAAATTATCCTCGGCAATTTTTTCACTCATCAAAAATTTACTCAAATGTTTAAATTTAGCACTAGGCAGCGCAAACAGTTTGAAAAATATTTAATAATTCGATTTTTATACAACATGCTTCAATTTTTTGGCAGATATCCCCAATTAACAACGCAAAAGGCCATGTTCAGACAATCGCACGATTCAAAAATTCTAGTTCTTTTGAGCATACTTTTACAATTTGAAGCCGCTAAACATATTGCGACTGTCAGAACAAGCTCGTATGTCCCTGTTTAAATTGTGTGATTTTTGCAGCTAATTTTGCGTTGTTTTTTCAAAAGTTGCACTTGCGTCTACATTGTAAAATTGTTATTTTAGCAATTTTTCATTTACAGCAAAGAACAAATTTTCCCCCGTACTAAAATACATTTGGTGCCAAATGAGGGAACAAATCGCAAGAGGACATGCACTTCTGTACACATCTTAATTCCATTTTGGGTACGTTCGTAAATAAAAACTGTGAATCACTGCTGCAGTGATGCAAAATTTTATTGCTGATGCGTGATAAACGTTTGCAGTGGTGTAAACACAAGCTGAATTAAAAAAATTTTATAAGCGAACATAAAAGGATAAGAAAAATGTTATCAAAAATAGCGATGACAAATTTTTTTTAAAATATTGAGCCAAAAAGTGACAGTTTTCTTATATGTAAATTACAAGAAAAAGCACTAAGAAAGAAAAATAAAAAGATTTATTTTATGTCAAAAGAAATCTTTTTATTTTTTTTATCAAAAAATTAAAGGATGCAATAATGGCCAAAATTCGCTGCAGAGTTGCGGCATCAATCCATAAAAGAGCTTTTGAAATTTCAAGTTTCTTAGAAGTGATGCTTTTTCGAACATTAAACTTTACTTATGCGCATCAACTGCATTTACGAACGAACCCTTTCTTCTATAGCATACAAAGCATGACGAATTCACTAGAAGGTGTAGTCAACTTAACAACAACACTGCTTTGTTGGTCCGATTATTAATAATATTGGTAGTAAAAAAGTTCGTTAACATAAAATTTGTAGGTTGTATACTTTTCACAACTCGACCACCGGAAAAAACCATGTTGACTTGACCCCACCTTCTAGTGAATTCGCCTTGCTACAAAATAACGATTTTCTTAATAGTATATCAATTTTTCTGTATTACACGTACATATATAAAAAAAAACAAAAAAAAAAACTAAAAAAAAATATATATTTTTTGTTTTTTTTTATGTGCAGTTTTTTTAAGCTATGTTCACACATATTAAATATTTGACGTCCTATACGTAACCCATAGTTTTATTAAAAAATTATTTACTTTTGCAAAACATTTGCTGAATTAAAACCATTTAAGGTTCTTAATTGAATTATACGATTATCTCTTCACAAATAGAGATAAGGAAATCAATAAAAATTAAGCTAAAGTTTGATCAATTTGCTGGTCATGCTTTTTTTTGGTTTTTTTTCGTCAAATATTTTTTAGGTTAAAATCAGTTTTTTTTTTTTAATACAGAGTGTAAATAACGTTATAATTGACACAAAGTTTAATTAAGAACATGGAACGATAGAATGGAAATGCGGATTTTATTTTTTAAAGAGTATGTCATCCAGATGTCTTCCGTCGAGTTGAACACACTGTTCAAAACGGTGTCTTGTGTTCTGCGCCACACGCTGCATTCAACTTGGTTCAATTGAGCTGATTTCTCGACGAATATTTTCCTTTAAAGCCACAAGAGATTGGGGATTGTCATTATAAACCCTCTCTTTGAGGTAGCCCCATAAAAAAATCCATGGGAGTTTGATCGGGCGACCTCGTTGGCCATGGGATGTTCCTAAAGCGACTGATCAGTTTTTGGGGGAAATTTTCCCGAAGCAAATTCATCGAAGCTCTGGCTGTGTGTGCAGTCGGCCCATCCTGTTGAAACCACGTGTGTAAAGAGTACGATGGATGAGCTCGCAGGTTTGGCAAAAAGAATTCCGTAATCATGCGTCGATAATTTTCACCGTTGACATTCGTCGCTGGCCGCGAGAATTTTCGACAAAAATGGTCAATTATCTCATGCGTGGATAAGGCACACTAAACAGTTACCCACCCTTGGGGAATGCAATGGTTTTTGATGTTTCAATCGAGGGTTTCGGGTTCTTGGAGACCAGTAACGGCAGTTTTGCTTGTTGACGTGACCCTTTAAGTGAAAATGAGCCTTGTCGCCTCAAAAAAATGGGATTTACAGTGCGAAAACGCTCCAACGTCTTTGCTTAAATCAAAAGTCACTTTCGTTCAGTACTTTAACGATTTGAATTTTACAAGGATGTAACTTCAGATCCTTTTTTAAAATTTAATCTTTAATCGCTCTTGGAAGTCCCAGTGAGGCTGCTCTTTTCCGTATTGAAGTCGCGGATTTTCACGTAAGCTGCTTTCAACCAGTTCAATGTTTTCGGGAGTCCTTGAAGATCGACTGGGCCCTGGCCGTGGGTCATTCATAGCCGAAGCAGTTGCGCAGAATCTCTGCACACACGAACGAATTAAATTTGCACTCGGTCCATCACGAATTCGCCGAATACCGAACTTTGAACAAAATTGTCGACGAGCAATTACGTAAGCATCATTACTCTTAAAAAAATTTCTCCACAGCGAACGCGCGATGCTCACTCGACCACTGCGACATCGTGACTGATAAATCAGCACAATCGAAATTTCCAACGGCGCCACCCTCCCTCCGCCCCGTTTATTTGTTTTTGAAATAATCGTATTTAAAAATATAAATTTGCCACCAGAAAAAAAAGAGCAACGCTAAGTGCGGTTTACACTTTAGCTTTTAGGAGAGGAGGGAAAAGAAAATGCCATATCTTTACCTCTCTCTCCTAAAATCTCAAGACTTGACGGCTAAAGTCCAGTTAGCTGAGAGTTACAGTAACGTTGCAAATCAGCTGCTTCATTTTGTTGTATGTAAAGCTAGTAGAACAATTATAGTAAGCAGTAAGAAGTTACGTGTCGATCTTTACTTTTTTACGGTACGGTCGCATCACTGTTAAGGCCGGGTTAGCCGACCGTAAATGTAGAAATGTAAATGTAATGTTAACAGCTGATCGTTTATGTTATATGGAAAGCAATACAAATGCTAAACTGCCTGTAATGTAACTTAACCGTAACGTGCCAACCTGTAGGAAATAGAATTTAATTACGAGGTTACGTGACAGTTGTAGATAGTGATGGGCTGCTTGTATATAAAATGGTAAGAACGTGTCATCGATTTTTAAAAAACATAAACAAAAAAAGCACTAGTATACATAAAACAACACACACAGTGATGTGAATTTAAAATTTCCAAATGGTGACCGCCTTGCAGGAAAAGTACCAAGTGATTTAAATGGTATTAAAAATGTATTTATTGTATGTAAAAATACATAAATTATTTAATATTTGTTATTTATTAATCCAAATTTAGATATTTTTAATTAGGCTTAAGTTCATTGAATTTAATTTTCATTAAATTATATTTATGAAGACAGGAATTTTACAACATGAAATTAATTAAAATTTTTTTATTGATAATTTTTCATTCTTGACTGCGCTGAGATTTGAACCAAGGCGTTCACGGACAGGTTGCCCAGACTAGTTTCGATTGTAACCACACAATCTCGTCAGTGGGGTTTATATTTATGAAGACAGGAATTTTATAAAAAAATTTTAATTAATTTCATGTTGTAAAATTCCTGTCTTCATAAATATAATTTAATGAAAATTAAATTCAATGAACTTAAGCCTAATTAAAAATATCTAAATTTGGATTAAAAACCATTAACAGTTCAATAAAATAACCACAATACTAATTATTGTTAACAGCTAAGGCACGAGCTATGTTTACATTTGTCCTTCAAGTTGTGCTGAAAAAGGTCAACAAGAAAAAAGAAAGACAAAAACATCAAAAAAAAAAAAAAACAAAAATGTACTTTGGACTTCAAGAAGAATTCTTGACAAAAAAGTACGAAAAAACAGTAGTTAGAAAGAACATGTAAATCAATTAAAATAGATAATCATTCTTTAAAAAAGCAAATTTCGATCTACCAAAGTGAAATACCATTTGGTTTAAGGATTGATGTTTGACTATTGACGTCGCCCGGCCTCAATAGCCGAGTGAGTAAAACGGCAAACCCCACTGACGAGGTTGTGTGGTTACAATCGAAACTAGTCTGGGCAGCCTGTCCGTGAACGCCTGGGTTCAAATCTCAGCGCAGTCAAGAATGAAAAATTATCAATAAAAAATTTTTTATTAATTTCATGTTGTAAAATTCCTGTCTTCATAAATATAATTTAATGAAAATTAAATTCAATGAACTTAAGCCTAATTAAAAATAACTAAATTTGGATTAAAAACCATTAACAGTTCAATAAAATAACCACAATACTAATTATTTGTTATTTATGTTATAGATTTACAATAAACAAATATGTATTATAGCATATACATACACGTTTACTTATATTATTTTGAAAATGTGCTTACACAAAACTTGGTTTTGATACCATTAAAAACCACAGTTTTTATTGTTTGTGTATACGTATGCATTTTTTTATTTAATACATCTAAACATTGATTTGTATAATATAATTGTAAGTTATTTTGTCAAAAGTCCACAGATATTATTACTGAAAAAAGTACCAAAAAAAAGTGAATTTACCCGCATTCCATTAAAATACAAGCATCCCATCACTGTCTACAACTGGCACGTAACCTCGTAATAAAATTCTATTTTCTACAGGTTGGCACGTTACGGTTAAGTGACATTACAGTCAGTTAAGCATTTGTATTGCTTGCCATATAACAGAAACGATCAGCTGTTTACATTACATTTACATTTCTACATTTACGGTCGGCTAACGCGGCCTTACTCTCAGCACTAAAAGAATGACGAGTTGGCATTGTTGCCAATTTAGCCATTTAGTGACTTGATCTAGCCATTTTTCATCTGGTTTAACAATGAAAACAAGAATTTTGCCATTTTTTAGAAATTTTTATTCAAGTTTTTAAAATTTTAAATCGAAAAAATGTGATAAATGTTCTTATGAGGATTTTTTGTCAATAAAAAATTTAATTCATGTATATCTTGATTTTATAAAAATTCATTAGTTATAAAAATACACTGATTATTAAAATTTTTTTAAAAAAAAGTAATTTTGTTACTTTTGAAACTGAATATTGGTAAGCTTTTGTAATAAAATCTTATTTGACCACCATGGAACTTATTGTCGATCTTATTCTTTTAAATAGTATACAAATATATTATTTATTTTAATTTTTTTATTACAAATTGATCACTTAAGACCATGTTCCGAAAATCTAAATCGATGGAACTAAAAATCTCCATCGATTTCAAATTCACTCGATTTTTTTTATGAACTCTGCTTTTCCTGATAAAGAGAGTAGTAGTGGTAAAGGTAAGTAGTCCTCAAAGTATGAAGTATAGAAGTATATAAAAGGGAAAATTTTTAAGAATTTTGGAAACAGGATTTATTCGACTTCAATTTCACTTGAATTCCATTTTCAGAACATAAATGATTTTTACAATTTTATTGTAAATCATTATTTAATTTTGTTTTTTTTTTTATAAATTGTTCATGTGTTTTTTATTAAAAAAATAAAGTTTAATCCGTTTATTCAAGTTCTGGCAACACGTGTTTTTTTAAATTTCAATGCTGAATGCAGAAAATGATTGACAGCAGGGTTACCATTGGGAATTTTTGAAAGTGGCACAAAACGTCGTTTTATAAAAATAAAGTCGCACAAAAAGTCGTTTCAGAAAATAAAGCACAACAAACATAAATACAGGGAAAACTAAATTTATAAAATTTAAGCCATATATTTCAAGGAAAGATGAAGTTATGACTGTACACATTGGTGATAATTTGATAAATGAGTCAGAGAGTGTTAAATATTTAGGAATTATTCTATGTCACAATCTTATATGGGAAAACCACATTAATCAGCTGAAATCTAAAATATCATCTGGAATTGGTATTTTGTATAAATTTAGAAACAAATTCTACAATTCTTTAATTCAATCACACTTAACATATCTCCCAATGATCTATGCCTCTAAATATAGCTCAGTAATAAAATCGCTTCAATCAGCACAGAATTAAGCTTTGAAGATCGTGTTTAATCTGCCGTTAAGATACAGTACAGTTAACTTATTTAAAAATTTTGCAAAAACTATACTTCCAATACGAGGGTTATATAAACAACAAATTTTAATTTATGTTTTTAAATGTATTAAAGGAAATGGATCTCACAATATACAGTTTAATCAAAATCATATACACAGTCAGAGAATAACAAGACATGCGACGGATCTGAATGTAGCGAGATGTCGCTTCGAGTTGACTAAACAACGAGTTACTTTCGCTGGTGCTAACGAGTATAACCAATTACCTGACAACCTTAAAAATATTTTTATACTGTCAACTTTTAAAGGAAGTATAAAACATTACTTGCTTAATAACGTCGAAATACTTCTTACAAATTAACTTAAAAATGTAAATATTTTTTATTTTATATATTTTTTTCTTTTTTTTTATATTCATGTGTAATATATTGTTAAATTTTTAATTTAAATTATACAGTGTAATATATTTAATGTTGCCTACTTTTTTTGTTAGCCTCTATAAAGCCTGAGGGCGCTGAGGCAAAATTTAAAATTTTGTTAAATTAAAAGTCGGTGAAAAGATAGATGAAATTCAAAAGTCGCACTAAAAGTCGCCGACCCAAAAAATGTGTCAAATTGCGTCTTTAGTCGACGAGCGGTTACGCTGATGGGCAATGTGTTTTTAAAATAAGTATTTTACCTGTACCAAGGTAAAATTGTGAAAAATCTATCTGATTTTTTTCAATTACGAACTAACGTACATATGTATGTATGTATATATAATAAAAAATGTAGAGCACTACTTACCTTTCACCTACAATATCTTATTATTATTACAAGGGAGGTCCCAATTTTAACGCATTTTTATTTTACTATGAAGC
This sequence comes from Pollenia amentaria, assembly GCA_943735925.1. Lineage (NCBI taxonomy): Eukaryota > Metazoa > Arthropoda > Insecta > Diptera > Polleniidae > Pollenia > Pollenia amentaria. The sequence goes on along the minus strand of OX031009.1, from coordinate 198,433,336 downwards.
ATCACTGCAAATGTCAGCTGTTCGAAAATTCATAACAAATGCAGATGATGCGCAAACAAATCTAAAACATGCATCACAAAAATTGCTGATGCATATTGTGTTCGATAATATAACCAATACGGGCGGCAAACAAGCTGATGCCAAGCTAATTTGCATGAGCATCGCAAACTAATCATAGATGCGCGTCAGATGTAGCGCCGTTATGCATTTCCGAACAGGCCCTGTCTTTAAACTAACATATCTATAAATCCGTAAACATATAAACCATCTTTAAACGCATAAAATTGGGTGTTTAAACTACCAATGAAGACCATATGAATTTGACAACATTTATCGCAGTGCTGCCACATGTTACTTTTTAAATTACATATAATACATGAGACACTGATTTACAACCGCTGAGTTTGAACTACATATAAATATAAGTTAAGTTTAACTAAAGCAGAGTTTAAACACTCAGGCCGGGTTTTTGAGATGGGGATTAATTTTAAACTTAGTTTAAGGTAGTATGAAACTCGGATTTTTCCGACGAAATGTGATTTTTTTATTATTTCATTAAAGAAAAATGTATCTGTTCCGTCAAAATTGTGTATGCAAACTTTGTAATGACGGCACAAATCTGTTTTCAGATTAACTAAGCCTAGTTTAACTGAGATCTCAAAACCATAGCCTCACTGATTTATTAGCCATAAGCCATTATCAATCTCGTTCAAAACTCGGTTAGTTACACGCAAAATTATAGTCAAATATTCAATACTCTTGCAATACAGAATTTTGTTTTTTAATTTAGCGGTGTTTGCAAGTGGAATACTCAATTTTTAAGCCCCAGTTAGCTGACAGTAACAGTAATGTAACCGTACAGTTAAAAAGAAAAATCTATTTTCTACGAATTTGGATGTTACGGTTAAGTTGCATCTTACTGCTAACTATAATCTTAATATGTTGAGATTTGAACTTGGGTTCTTAATTTTTGGTTGAGTTTTTTAGTTTTGCGCCCAATTCAGCAGACCTACGTGCATGTGCAAATTACTGTGTGAATTACAAAGAAGAACTTTGTAAATTTATAATTTTAAAGTTATAAAAGGTAGCTGTTGTAAAAATGTATGTGAAGTTTTTGCTGGGTTATTTATGCATTATTTCATATTCAATTTCACAAAAAATATTTAAACTAGTTTCTTTAATTCTCAAGAAAATCATCTAATTTGGGAATCTTTTGCAGAAAAACTTCATTCTATCATTCATTTATTGAAAACGTTGATAATAGATAAACTCTGCTAGATCAATCATTCCTGTTTCTATAAGTTTAACATATATAATGTTCGGAAATGTATCACTGCTATGCATCTGATGCGCAAGTTGCATGCAATGTTTTATATGCGGCATCATACCAAGTAAAAATAAAATTTAATTTGTCAAAATCAGCTGCTTTGTTCGGATGTTGCCTGTGACGCTTACAAAGGAGAAAGTAAACCTACTTTTCGCATTCAACGCTTTTGTACATGTAATTTGTTACGTATACACGTATTTTTGACAGCTACGTTGACAGCGAAAAGGCATGTAGCGCGTGGAGTGGGCCTTCAGCTTTGAAAGCGTCAACCAGCATAACTGCAAATGTCAGCTTTTTGAAAAGACATAACCAAAACAGATAATAAGCAAACAAATCCAACAAACGCTTCACAAAAATGGCAGAAATATATTCAGCCTTATTACGGTTCTCGATCTCATAAACTTCTAAGTAGTTTTTTGTAATATATTAAAGTAACAAACAACCCGTGTTCTTTAATCTACTAATAAAAAAACGACTTAGTCGTTTACGAGAATTAGAACCGTAATAAGCCTGATTGTGTTCAAAAATATTTACAGAGTTTGCCAAAAGTCACGCCTGCGTGTTAACATTTTATAACTTTTTTGTTTATTTTTAATTTTTTTAATATACATAATATTAACTTTGTTTAATATAAATTTTAATTATGAAAAATAATTGCAGAGAGATAACCACCATTTTATTCGATTCACAATTGGGCTCTCAAACAAGCGTTTTGCATAACTGCACACAAAATTTCAGGCTCTTTTATCCTGATCTCAACTTCAATGTTGTGCTTTATCTGCTCTATAGTTAACCATACACTCGTTCTTTGATATAACCCCATAGAAAATGATCAGATGTAGCCACGCTGTATAACCAGACTGCGAAGAAAAAAAGCATTGGCATCAGCTAATTTGCGTGAGCACTTCAAACAAAACACTGAAGCGCATCAGATGCAGCATAGTGCTGCTTTTCCGAATAGGCCCAATCTGCCAGTAGCGTTACTGGTTTACCAGTACCAAAATAAAGGGGGCTAATTCTGACATTCGTGATCGAATACTTTTTTGATTCAAATGTAATTTTATTTCTAATTCTTTGAGTCGATACTAAACGTATGAAATTAATTTTTTCTGTGTTGTAAAGCATTTATTTGCGTTTTCATAGTATGAAAATGCAGAGAATTTTCAAAATATTATCTCATTTTCCATATGTTGTGCAAAAATACGTAAATATTCGTATTATTTTGATTTCAAAATTGAAATATTTATGAAACTGTTTTTGCTTTCAATATAATTCTTTGGTGTTGCGTAGGGCCTTACATTTTTCACACAATGTTATTTTTGAAATTGAATTTTTATATGTGTGTGTATAGCATGTACCCATTTATTTCGGTTTTTTAAATTCTTAAATTTGGCCCCTGCAGTGCCTAGGATGCCCCCAGATGGGGCAAATGTATGACCAAGCCCACTTTATTTTTCATCGCCATCATTTATTTCTAACATACCTACCAGCTATCTCCATTCCTTAAAAGGCTTCCCACACATAATGTTCAATACAGACTAGAAATATATTTAAGAAAAAGTGCCTGACTTTAATCCTGTTGAAAATTTATGGAACGGATTGGGTCTCAATATAAGACAAACTACAATAAGGAACAAACAATTCCCATAAATGGCCCCTAGCAATGATTTTATTCAGATCCGTTTTGATTTTTTTCTATCGGGCTGAAATTTTTTATATACCTCGCATTCTGATAAATGACAAAAATATTATATTTATTTTCTTGTATTGTTTATGAATTTTTGAAAACATAAAAAACTACTAATTTAGCATGAAAAAAATGTATCGCCACTAATTTGATTATTTCCGAAACTGTTGAAAATGTCCAAAACTATTGTTAAGATGACTAGAGGGAATTTTATTCCAAATCGTGCTGGTAATCTTATTCAAATTGAATAAAACGTTCTCAAGTTATAAAAAAAATGTAGTAGCCTATTTCGAGCCCTATATTGTTCAAGCTCATAAAAAAATCTGTGCCCGATAGAAAAAACTGCTTTTAGATCACAAATTTTTATTTAAAGGCTTGATTTTTTTTTTTTTTTTTTTTTTTGTTTTTTGCAGGTCAGTTTTATAAGCAATAAAATAAGAACTAAAATAAAATTTAAGTATTTGTAAATTTTCAACAATTTTCGCAAATTGAACTGTAAAATGTCGAGGTTTGGCACCATGTTTTTACATTGTAAAGGGTGATTTTTTATGAATTAAGTTTTTCGGGCTGGCAGCATTGGTTGGTAATTGTTTTAAACTACATCTGTGAAAGTGAAAAGTGTTCAGTATACTCTGCAATTTCATCATGGAGAAACACATAAACGAGCAACGACTGCAAATCGTTGAAATTTACTATCAAAATTCGGGCCTTACAACAGCTCGATGGAAATCCACTGTTTTATCGAAAAATTGTGTTCAGCGATGAGGCTCATTTCTGGCTAAATGGCAATGAAAAAACGACAGTTTGGTGTGGTTTATGGGCTGGTGGCGTCATCGGTCCATTTTTCTTCAAAGACAACCGTGGAAGAAACGTTACCGTCAACGGCGAACGATATCGAGCCATGATACGCGACTTTTTTTTGCCCCAATTGGCTGAGTTGGACTTGGTTGATATGTGGTTTCAACAAGACGGTGCCACATGCCACACAGCTCGTGAAACAATGGACATATTGAAGGATGAATTTGGTGAGCAGTTTATCTCTCGAAATGGCCCTGTGAGTTGGCCGCCAAGATCATTTGATTTGACGCCTCTTGACTATTCCTTCTGGGGTTATGTGAAGTCGTTGGTCTATGTGGACAAGCCAAGCACGATTGAAGCCTTAGAGTATAACATAACACGTGTAATTCATGGAATACAGGCCGAAATGCTCGAAAAAGTGTGGCATAATTGGACCTTACGAATGGACCATTTGAAACGGAGCCGCGGGCAACATTTACATGAAGTTATTTTTAAAAAGTAAATGGCAAAGACCAATTTATCGATTCCAATAAAAATTTTGAATATATGATGCAAATTTGAGTGTTTTATTAGATTTTTAAAAAAAAATACGGTTAAAAAGTCACCCTTTATAATCGTATTCGTATATAGAGCATGGATTTTTCGCCGTATGTATTATTTTTTTTAATGACATTATTAATACGTTTAAGTAGAAATATATTTTTATTGTGTTTTATTTGTCCCGCGAAACTTTCAAAAATCCAACGTTTTTTAATGTTTTGAAATTTGTCTCGATTTTTTGAAAAATTAAACTGGCAGCCCTCGTTAGGACCATGATATTTATTCCGCATGTGCTGACAATTTCACGATTTTATATCGAAAAACGCATTATTAATTTTATGGTGTCTTGAAACTCACACGCTTTTCTTGCGACCTGCCAGTTACTTAATAATGGTTTAGTGCCCTTGAGTATACTTTTGCAATTTAAAATCGCTAAACTCCTTGCGATTGCGATTTACAGAACACCTATTATGCGACAACAAGGCAGAATCTTAAATGTTAAGCGTTTTACGATTGTCAGAACATGCCCGATTATATCGAGGCATTGTATGATTAGTATTCTATTACTACCTAAGGAGTCACTCTGGTTTACAAAAGGAAAGGTCCAACATTCTTATATATAAGTATATATAGTTCAACGTTTTATGTCTTAAATTTTAAAAAAAATGTTATCTTAGATACGACTTTTGTAAATTAAATTGACGATATGTATGTACATTAGACCGACTTACCTGACATGGACAAAAAAAGTTTAAGTTGTACCCCCCTGAGAATAACCCTAGTCATATTTTATGAAGATTCCCAAAATATTTTGGCTCTAGCGATAATCTCCCGTCTTCTAACCCCCGTCAAAAGTCTCGAAAATTGTATTTTTCATGAATAACAAATTTGGTAATTTTTTTTTGTCCAATGAATGACCAAATATAAGATATTAAGGAATTCTTTGATTCTGCATTAAAACACTGTAAAAATCTAACCACAGACTTGAGATAGCCAGATGTTTATGTCAGTTTCTGATGCTTTTCAATTCGGTTTTTATTGGGCAAACATACAATTTACCGAATTTTTTATTGTGAAAAAATACCACTTTTGGACCCATTTTTGACGGGGTTTACCAAAATATTAACCAAAATATTTTGGGAATCTTCATAAACATGTCAAAGTAAGTTTAAGGGGAGAACATCAAAAAAATTTTTATCGGTCTATTGTACATATATAAATATGATATATTTGCTTACCATAAAATGTTTGTGTTATGTACTTTTGTTTTAAAATGTGTTCACCGTAACCATAGATGGCAATCTGAATTTGGCTTGCCCTTTGCAATCATCCTAAGTTACTCATTATGCAGTTTTTTTAAAAGAAATACGACAAACTAAATATTCAACATTTCAATTATTTGAAGTAGGGTGATTATATTTTTTTTTTGTTTGTATTCGCATGCAGGAATAACAAACTTTTTCATGTATTACCATTTGTATAAAAGTATGTAGTACTTTTTGTTCACACACTAACATAGGAGAATACAACTTTTCCTTCAATTCTTTCCGTACATTGTTTACATAAACTTACATAGATACCAGTGGCAAGGTAAATTTTCTTTTAACTATTTTCGTCCGTTGTTTTTTTTTTTTCTTTATTTTTGCTCAATTAAGATAAAACAATATTGATGTTATTAGCTTAATTTTTGTATAATTGATTTAAGCTCGCAATACGAGTTTAAAATTAACGTATCAAAGAGCATGTGAATTTCCGTGTTTTGTTTTAATGCACATGAATACATATGTATGTATGTATCAGAATAATTTGCCCATCTAGCATAATAAATTTATCATATCGCTGTTGCATCCGGTAAAAAAAGTAGAATTTCAGATTTGTAGTTTATAAAAATTACTTATTTTTTAAGCCCACATACATTTTGCTCACTTTTAAACCAATAGAGACCGTTTCAACTGATCCTATTTTTAACAAAAAAAAAAATAACAGACTAACTATTAAATTATATATTGATTCCCATATTCATAAAAAATATTTTAGGTTTATAGCAGGTTTATGAAACGAATTGGCTATGAAAATTTGTTTAATAAACCTTTTATTAACCAATAATATTTTTTATGAATATGGGGGTGAGACTTTAAACATTTGTATTCGTATCTAGGAGGGCCTTGATTAAAGCAGTTCATGAAAAATGTACAACATTGAATAAATAAAACGAATACCTAATCCAAAATTTAATAAAGGTATTCACGTAAATTTTTTTACTCTTGCAACTATGCAAAATAGCATAGTTGCACTTATTTGACGTGAGCACCTTCCATATGACAATATTAATTTTTCAATAAATTTAAACCGTAGTTTGTTAAAAAATACTCAAAGTGATTAATTTTATTAAGTTACAAGTCGAATTTATAACTTATCTACCTCAAAAATTTTTCCAGATAAGTATTGCAGTATTTTTATTATTCCTGCTTCTTCAATTTTTTTACGCTTTTTATTTTTTTAATTGTTTTATTTTTTACAAAGTTCATCTTTAAACACTATAATTTATAAAATTTTTCAATTCAAAGAAAAAAATGTATGTCAAAATAGAATTCCTGCGTTGTTGTTTAGTGTAGAATTGATTTAATGAGTACTTTTTTAATATTTTTTTAACTTGGCAATGCAATAAAAAGTTGGAACATTTTTATGCTTTTACTCTTATAAACTGGCACTTACTTAGACCCTGACAATTTAGCATCGTTTGGGCGAAATAATGTGGTTGTTGTTATGTTTTTGCACTTAAGTTTTTTCCCAAGAGTGCAACTTTTGACGTATATACCTTTTATGTATTTTTAGCACAGTTGTAAAATTTTAAAATTCTAAAACAGCTGAAGCTGCGTTTCGGTGTCCCCTTAGCAATGTAAAAAAATTAAAATCGATTTGTTAACACAACTGACCGACACACGTTATATAATGAAAATTGGTATTTAAATACCCAACAGTCCATAATGACTTCCAAATATGTATTTTCCATATTGCAAAAAATCTGTTTTGGCGTAAATTAAGAGCGTGAAAATTTATTTTGGTGTAAATAAAATCAAATTTATATTTCTAAAATTTATTTGAAGAAAGAATCATTTGGCCCAACACCATTGTGTAAATCCTTGATGCAAATTCGGTTGGCACATCAAGCATTCGTAATAGTAATTGCCACCACACTGTGGATAGCGATGACATGAGGATAGTTTAATATATAGTTTGCGACCTTTTCAGCAGCCAGGACATTCGCCATGACAGATCTATGATACATACGAAGCCAATAATTCTGCTAGATGAGAGCATAAATTTCGGTTGGAACTCGCAGAATATGCATTAATGACACTACCTAATATAAACTGCTGGTATCCGATACCACAGTGCCCAGTGAAAAAACCAGTACGTGCCCTTTGTGCACGTTTTGCAAGCAGAAGTAACTTACTAGATTACCACTGAAGAGAGTTACAAGTTCTTTAGTTTGTCGAAATTCAGTAATATTCGTTTATAGCCTAGTTAATTCTCGTACGGGCTATAATTTGATCATCTTCCTAATGTAATCACAAGATCTTAGTGCACGTTGAAATAATATCGAGCCATTACCGCCAAAAAGCTTAAGCGACAACATTTTCAATTTTCGTTTTTTTTATAAATGAATTTATTGGCCACACTTGCAGCGCTTTTATGTCATGGTCACAAAAGGTACCGTTACGATTTTATAGCAAAAACTATTTTAGCTTAACAACCTTTATACAAAATTTTTTATGAAATATAAAAAAAAATCTTTCTCCTGTAAAATTTTGTTTTTGTCGCTTATGCTTTTTTGCGATAATGGCTCGATATAACACATATTAATAATTAAAATATTTGGGTTGTTCACGAGAGACGGATTATCATATATGGTTATGTAGTTATATTAACAGCAACAAATTGTATTTACACAAATTTTAAATAAATGTATTTTGTTGTTATGAATATAACGAAATAACCATAGAACCTGATAACCAGCATTCCGTGAACAACCCAATTATGTTTAATCAAAAAAATTTAATATATCAAGTATATACTTATATTTAAATACCCATGTCGTACCCCAGGAGTGGGAAGAGGTAAATTTTTTTTTGTTCACTACAAGCAACTTCTGCGGTGTGGATCTATGGACAGGCATTAATGGGTTAAGAGTCCTAGTAATATCGTTTAAAATTGGCAATATGGAAATGGGCAAACTTACGAGACTTGGTTCATGAAGTCTCTTCTTAACTTTTGTGCAATTTTTAAAAATTTTTTTAACTGAACTTTACAGCATTTACTTAATTGCGTTTGCGTATACAAAATACAGGAAATGAGAACACAAATTTTTGCAGTAAAATTTAGTAAAACAAAAAACATACATATGTATGTATGTTTGAAAAGGTAAACAAGCAGAAGTAAACAAACAAAATGCATGAAAATTAGTTAAAAAAATAAAACTGAAACCAAAAGTAAATAAATATTGATTAATTAAACTTGTTTGTGAAGAATTTATATGGCTCAATACCAACTTTTAAACCTTATTTTTTTGTTTTTTAATTTTTAGTTGTTAAAGTGTAAAGTATTTGGGTACTTAGTACTGCACTTTATATACCATCCACAACTAGTTGTGAAAAGGGTATTCAAGTTTGTCATTCCGTGTAAAACGTTTTTAATATTCATCTAAGACCCCATAAAGTATATAGATTCTAAATCCTTGAGTAATTCTAAGTCGATTTAGCTATGCCTGTCTGTCCGTCTGTTGAAATCACGCTCACCTTCGAAAGACTCAAAAGAAAAGAAAATTTTTTTTACTAAGGCCCTAATCATGTACAACGCAGCGCAACGCCACAGAACTAACGCAACGCCAAGGAATAACATTGAAAGCACAAACAATGTCATAAATATTTTGTAATTTTGTTGTTGCTTTCTACAGAAATTCACATTGCGTTTTAAAATTTCAAACGCTCCATTGCTTGTGTCGTTGAAAATTTTAAAACGGTACATGAATTTCTGTTGAAAGCAACAACAAAATCACAAAATAGTTATGACATTGTTTGTGCTTTCAATGTTATTGTTTGGCGTTGCGCTGCGTTGTACATTATTAGGGCCTAAACCTAGCATAAATAGTGACAGAATGCACATATTAATATGACAAATCGTTCTATATGACTAGAAATCATACTGTTAAATTACAGTACGCCTAAAACCGTTAAAAATAATGCTACTGTAATAAAATGGTACTTCACACTTTTATATGATTAGAAATCACTCTGACAAATTTCATGAAGATCGGTCCACATATAGGCTCCAAAAAAAGCCTACAGTCGAAAAAAACTTTAGTACGCGTAAAACCGTAACGAATAGTGTAATAAATTCTGGTAACAGTTGCTCATGACTAGAAATCACATTGTCAAATTTCGTGAAAATGGGTCCATAATTTACCATATGCCTGGAAAACCGTTTAGTACGCGTAAAACCGTAATGATTAATGATGTTATAATTAACTTCGGTCTTTCATAAGACAAGAATTCACACTGTCAACTTTCGTGGAGATCGGTCCATAATTTACCATAGGCCCAATATAAAGCCCACTCTCAAAAAACAATTTAGTACGTCTAAAGCCGTAACGAATTATGCTATTATTATAATAAAAAGTGGTCATTCATAGTTTTATAAGAGTATATACATCACTTTCAATTTTCGTGAAGATCGATGCTTTAAAATATATTCTAACTGTAGGTGGAGGGTATCAAAGATTCGGCACAGCCGAATATAGCACTCTTACCTTTTTTAAGTAATCAATAGCAAAAAAATTTAGCCGGGCACAAATAAATAAAATCAGATATGAAAGATTACACAAAATTTAATTTTTTTGTATTTTCCTAAAATGTTCAAAGGTTTATGGTAGGTTTTGCAGACAATTTTGGTCAGATAAAAATTTTTTTAACGGCAACCCTGATTGGTATCAGAACACAAACTATTTGCTTTAAAAACACATTTTCTAGAAGCATAGAAATTTTGTCTGGTGTAGCTCAATGAAGCCACCTTGGGCCACTTTGTTTACATTGTTTATTAGGCATCTACTCGTGTCGATTTTTTCATCCAATATTCTGATGTATGCCGACGATGGAAGTTTTTCTTAGCTTTCGTCAAATATCTAAGCAACAACTCTTTCAAATCGACTTATTTATTTTACACGTGGTGCGATGTAGATTTAATGCAACTTAATCTAAAAAAATTAAAAAAAAGTATAAGCGTTTCGATAGAAAGTCCGATACCTGCATGCCATTTTTTTTTTTTTTTTTAATGTTATAAGCTGGGTCGGCTGATAATTTTTTAGATCTTGAAATTATGATTGTTTCGAAACGGAATTTCATAGCACATAACAATGACAGCAAATAAATGCAACATCCCTTGTAAGACCTGCGTTAGAGTATGGATCCGTAAAATGGGACCCTATATAAAAAATATTCCGACGATATTGAATCAGTCCAAATCTGGTTTTGACTTTTGATCTGCCTTAAAGGGCTGCAACAAGATAGTCATACTAATATATGCCCATGTTCTCAAAAGACAACACAAGAACTTTCCTATTCGAAACAAAAATAATATCATCTTTTCTTTTCTTGCAAAAACAAAATATTTATTATCTTTAATTTTTAAGAAATGATAATCTCGAGAACTCATCGATATACTAATTTTATCATAAATCTCGTTTTATCTTGTAAGATTTTGAGCATTCTGATCTCAAAACCGAATAATTTCTCAAGATAAACGATAATAAACAGTTTTTTTATGTAAGTCAGTCTGTGCATACAAAAAAAGTTCTGACACGCGTTCACACATTCACTTTGTTGTGTCTCTGCATACATAAAAAAAATGGCCAATATTTGCTCAAGCAAAACGAGATTTCCACCGATCTCGTTTTTATCATTTTGTGAGTTAATTTTCTCAATTGTTTCGGTATTGACAATAACACACATTTTGAAAACAAGAAAGACAAGCATAACAAATTGAGTGAGATTACCAAGTCAGTTTTTTCTATGCCCATGCAGATGTTTAGTTTGAATTCTGACTTTTGAATCTGCCGCCTTATTCTGCTATTCTAGTTTTCATCAAGCTGAAAACTCTAGAGCCGTAGAACTGTTCTGAACATTTCGTTTATTTTCAACATAACTATTGGCGACATATGCTCTAGTTTCTAAGTGAACAATATAACATTTAATGTTCCTCAACGCGCATCACGTCTTGGTTCATTTATCAGTTAAATTTTTTGAGCTGTTTGTGCTTATTCTGGCCCGTTCAGGAGGATGTGTAACGAGTTTAACTAGTTTTATTAATTTATTGACCTTTCTTCTTGTCCCACTGATATTAAAACCAATTTATTAATCTATTTAAACCCATAATATTTGTATTTTTTTTGTTTCACATAAATATTTTTAAAACATAGGTATATGTATTTAATTAAAAATTCTGTAAGGATTATATTCTATAAACAAATAAATAAGTAATATACAATCACAAAATGTGTATGCGTGTTAGTTGTACATTTTTTGTGAATTATTAAATAAATTGGATCGTTTTTTAAAGCGTATAAATTTTTTAACAACTCTTTAGTTGCGGCAGCATTTTTAACAAAAATGTTAAAATTAAACAAATTATAAAAAAAAATTAAAAATTGTAAAATCTTACACATCTCAATTATTTTTAAATGAGTAGACTTCCAAAAACACTTTTTAATCTGATTTCATATGTGATTTAGTAAATTATTTGACAATCAATGTTAATTCGACAAACAATATTTTGATTATTTAACAAAAGTGTGCGTCATGCAATTAAACATTTTAACTATGTAATAAGGGAATATTTATTTCTTAATACCATTAACACTCAAACACAATAAGTTTTTTTTTTTTGCATTTATTTCAATTGAAAATTTTTAATTTTAAAACTTTCACAATATAATAAATAACAATTTCCTCATTATCGTCAATGGATAGATGATAATAGCGAATAAATTGTCAATAGGTAAGCAGTGCAACTAGAAACAGTGCTTATCACAGGACAGGTTTTTTCGCTTAAAAAAATGGTTGAAAACAAAAATATATGTATGTAAAGATGTGCAATTTGATAATCAACATTAATACATACATATTAGGAAAACATGTCTAACACATCAGGGATAGAAATGATAAAATATTGCAATATAAAACTAAAATATAAATAATTTTAAGTCCGATTTCGTGTCATTTTAACTTTAAATTTTGTTCAAAAGAAATGGTACCTGATCCAGGGGGGTTACCACGTATTTCGATTCGAAAGAAATAATGTACGAGTTAAAAAAAATGTGTACTCTGTATTGCGACTCTCGTTACTACTTTCGATAGTTCTGACATACATATATATCGGGACATACAGGTATCTGTAAGAATTCAGTTTTACTTTTATAAGTCTGTCATAAAATGGGACAAAATTAGTCGAATTTTCGTTTTGCTGTCAGGGTACTTGTAATACATATTTTTTTCGAATACAAAAGTTATGTATAATTAAAGAAAACCTCTTAAATAATTTTAATGATTATTTTAAAGTAGTGTGGGCTTGAACACAAATATATCCTATTTTTTTTATTAAAATTCAAATTTAAATACAAACTGAAATTATTAAATTTAAAAATCAAAATATTTTAAGAAAGAATGGAATGTAAAAGAATTTACAAATTTATTTCTTACACGTAAATTGTTTACGATGTTTGGTGTTAAAAAAGATTCGAGATAAAATAATGATGACATATACGAAATATCCCAACAAACACGAAGTCAAACCTTTGATATAAAATGATATCAAGCACAATTCTTAAAATAAATAAGTTTCTCAATTTAAAAATTATTTCTCCTTTTTTTTGAGAACGCTGTTTTTTAAATTTATTAATGGAGCCTCCGATTTTTTTCGACAAAATTTTTATTAATCAAGCTCTCTTTTTCATAACAAACGAGTAATAATGTAATTAAGTCGCTTAAGATAAAATCAAAACAAAAAGGAAAGTATTGAAACTAAATATATAGTATGTAAATGTCTGTTTTTAGGAAATTAAAGTAAAATTTTTGGTCTGTTCATCGATTTCGAACGAAGACCTTGTTCGCCTAACTTACATGTAATTTGATTTTGTTTTAAAGGGGTCTGTACATGGTCAAAATGCTTCTCATGCGAATTCACTCATGTACGTGTGCTGGACGTAATATTCGCCGTCGTATCTAAATTTTTTGATTTTCCATCCAGCATCGTCGGTGTCACACATACAACCACATTTTCACTAATACTACCATAGAGCTTGATGAGAAATGCTTGTCCGAATAGTACAGACCTTAAATGTAAAGCTGCGGTCACACTTGTCAAATATTTGACGAAAAAACGGCTCCAGAGGCAAACTGAAATATAATTTCCCTTAATTCCAATATTTATTTGGTTTATAATACCACATCTTACATCTTACATATGTGTAGAAGTATAATACATTTTATTTTGTGTTAGTAAGGCTATGTTAATTCTCACTAACTGTTATAAAAATAGTGGTTATGTTTATTTGGTCAAATATTTAATAAGTGTGACCGTAGCCGGAAGGTTCGGTTCAAGGTGTTTTTAATGTCTTTTCAATTGCGGTTGTTGTTGTAGCAGCGAGAACTGAATAAGAGGTGTTGCTGGGTTGACAATTCTCGGTCGGTGTTAGTTGAACTCCGAGACGTTCCGGTTCATGGAATCGATTGTCGTGGAAACGTCCAATTGCGATATTCTGTTTCGGCTTTCTATAGCAATTGCGATATCATCACTATAAAAATAATTTATAAGAATGTTAATAGAAAACAACAACAAATGCACACAAAATCAAAAAGTGTACAATAAAAAATTTATTCAAAATTACTAAAAATTTTCTCGTGAAAAATCGGAGAGTCCGTTTTGATTTTAGAACCACAGGGTATCTTTAGAAAATTTTCATAGAATTTTTCGCAGATTTCTGCTATACTCTTTGCCAAGTTTTTTGGCCTCGAACAAATTGAACAGCTCTAATGTATAGTGATTTTTTTTATAGAAATTTTTTGCCTTACAATGTTTCTTGTAAACTTTGTTGCAAGGTAAAATATTGACAAAATCAATGACATAAAGTTGCTTTTACCAAGTCTTTTTTTTTTTTTTTTTTTTGATGGATGCAACAATGATTCATGACAAGTTGATGCCATACTACTCATTATTTATAACTAAGTCATATCAAGATTTTTTTTAATTAATAAAAATATTTCGTTCCCTGATTTGAATCGTTGTCTTACCAAGAAAACCACTGCCACAATGTTCATATGTGATGTGTGCTATTATTATGTGTAACAAACAATTCAATACTTGCTAACATGAGGAGGAAATGAATAAAGATCTTTATTATAAAAGCGTACTCAAAAAATTTTTGTTCAAAAGATTATTGCAAGTCAATGCTGTTGAGTCATTTAATGTTATATTTGTGTTAAAAATGAAATTAATTGTGAGTAAAAAATGTTTGCAACAAGGATCTAAATATTAACAAATCTATATAACTGAATATAAAAAACACAAGGAGTAGTAGTTTATGAAAAATAATGAAAAATTCATTTTCAAAAAAAATTAATAAAGTTACTGATGATTTTAAAAATCTTACCTGTGTCACACCAGTAACAAAAATTATACAAAATTAAATTAAGCCTTTAAATCTTAAGTGAAAAAAGTGTTTCGATATTTTAAACAAAATGTTTCTTAATATAAGCAAACACAACGCTTAACATCTTATTCATTTTATATGAATGTTTTAAAAGTTTAATAAACTATGTACTGATTTGTCATAATACAAACGCATAGCAAAATAAATATTCGTACGGGTTAATTCCAAAACTTAAACCGAACAAAGGCATGCATTCTTAAACACAACCATTTAAACATTGACAATGGGATACGTCCCTAAATAAATTTTAACAGTCCTCGAGACGCAAACAAATAGCAAAGTGTGCATCAATAACATTGTTGATGTTTTGTTGATATTTTTTTACAAAATAAATAAAACAGCATGTTACTTTGTATAAAAACCGCATCACTGCATTGTGTTTTAATGTTTTTGAACTCAAGCTACCACTTAACAAATTATGAATTTTATAACAGTTATTTAAAATTTATCAATGTAATCTACTACAAAAAACTTAAGTTTTTATGAACAAAAGTTAATTATATAAAAGTAAAATATGCAAATTAAATTTTATATGTAGTTTGTGTCGCAAATTAAATTGTGTAAATTAACGTGCAAAACATGGAGTATCAATCACCGAATTCAAGTCAAATCATCGAATTCAAGTGAATTTTATACCGAAAAATTTTTTAACACGACCCTGCTTTGAAAGTCTATAAAAATACATATTTCTTTTGTATACTTCACACTTTGAGTTTCACTTATCTTTACCAAAACTGCTCTAAAATCAGAAAAAACTCTCTTCATTTTTCAAAAGATTATACTATCATCTCGATCGATTTAAATTTCACTTGATTTCTAGAACATGGCCGCAAACCCGATTTTTGTCATATACATATGTACTTCTAATTGAGTTTTTAATAAAATTTCTTTAAATGACCTTAGATCTTTATTGGTATTTTCGAGTAAATAAATAAAGAAAGAACCCTGGTAAGACGAGTTAAATCCGATATTATGGTACATTTAATATAGTTAGCAATGATTAAGTATACTTACACAGCGTTAATATTTGACAGTACTGGCAAGACAGTAAAGCTATGTTAAAATTATGTGTATTTGTCATGTGGATTGTCACTTTTTCACATGTTAAATTTGTACATATCGTAGGAACACCTCCAAACAATATCATGTGTTATTTCTCTGTGTGCAGTTCATATGAAATTTTTGATTAAGAATGAGTTATATTTTCAAGTGACAAAGCATCTGACATCAGCTGGCTCGTATTAACAAAATTGTTTGTGGCGGCAAAAATTAATTGAAATTTTATCAAATATAAATAATAATAATAGTTAATACATAAATAATAAAAAAAGAAAAAATAAACAAATAATTATTAATTTTTGTACATATAAACACTCAGCTGTTTTAAGATTGTTTTTCTTGATAGGTTATGTCAAATGTACTTTACATGCCAACATTTTAACATGAAAATTAAAAACCTTATGTATTACTCAAATTTTGACATACACATGACAAATACACATAATGTGATAGCTTAAGAAAATACATATTAGTCGATAAAAACAACGGTAACTGCCTTCGTGATGTAGTCGTCCAGACAGTAATTAAGATAGTTAATTTTTAAGAAAATGTGCTGCAGCCATACGTGTTTTTTATGAACTATACATATTAAAAAATTAAACAGAAAACGAAGAAAGGTATCATAATGCGACTATGTTGGGTATTTTTTATTTTTATCCATTTTAACACATACATGCTTACATATGTATCTATATGTATTAAAAAAAAAGTTTTCATATCAGTTAATTAAATCATAAATATGTAATAAATTACAAAAAATCAAAGCAAAATAAAACTTCAAATTACTGTCAGCAAATGTAAAATTACTGTCCAATTTCACTGTCTTCGAAATTTGCAAGACAGTTGAAAAAATTTGCATAAATAAGTGATAGTTTGCATGTATTGCTACCGTGTTGCCAGTACTGGTAAATGTAAACGCCGAGTTAGATTCAAATAAGTGCAAATAATAACAAAATACATATCGAGCCTTTGGTGCAAGACCGTAGTAACTCAAAATTTGAATTTTTTGAACTGGGTATGCAGTAATGATCTTTGGGGATATATCTATCTGAAGAAAAAAAGATTATGGTTCTATCTCTAACTGTTCAGATTTTACAGCTAAAAATGGCTTTATTGCCTCTAGCTTTGTTGAAAAAAAATTAGTTATCATTTCTTCTTATGCTTTATTTGCTATATCGATATATTCCGAATTAATTCATAATTTTGTCGTTAATTTTGTGACAATAACGATACATTATTGATAGGTTGATACAAAATACTTAAATATAAATAAATATTTCATATTTTTAGTAATTTTTTACCTAATTTAATTATAAAACATTCCTCTTTATTAAAAAACTTGTAAAAAAATAACTTTAGTAAACGAAAATACTATCAAAAAGGTGATTCAAAACTTCAAATGCATTTTTCTCAGTTCGCGATTTTTTGACTTACTACGGTATTGCACCAAAGGCTCGATATGTACTTTATATATGTATGTATTTTTATATTTCATGGACTTATTTAAAACTTTTAAACTTATTTTTGTTGTCTATCTATTATAGTTCGTCATTTTTATAAAATATACATTTAATGTATTAATGTACATTAGACCGACTCAAGTTGTATGGAGACGAAAAAAGTGTTTTAGTTACCCCTCTGAAAATAAAGGTTGATGTTTTATGATGATTCCCAAAATATTTTGGTTCTAGCGTTGACCATCCGTGAGCTGGACCATTTTTAAAAAAGGTATTTTTTCAGTTTTTCGAATTTTTTTGTACTTTGCTTCAAGACGACATAAATAAAATTTGTTATCATCGAAAAGGGTTTTTGAAGCAGCATCCAATGGTATATAAAACTTTATTACTTGCGACCTACTTATTGAGTAATTTAACTAAATGCATATTTTCGTTTCGGGTTTTCATACAAATTCTACGTATGTGGAAGTAATGATCTGCTTTTCAAATTGAATCTGTTTTAAAACAATGATAATTTATTTTTTTTTTTTTTTGTAGTTATTCACATAAAACGCGAAAATCGGGATATATTTTACCTTTTTTTCATATATAGGCAATATGGGTATAAAATTTTTTAATTTTTCAATTTATCAAAATGTGAAAAATACAATAAAAAAATATAAAATTAATAAAAAAATACGTAGAATTTGTATGAAAACCCGAAACGAAAATATGCATTTCGTTAAATTACTCAATAAGTAGTTCGCAAGTGGTAAAGTTTTATATACCATTGGATGCTGCTTCAAAAACCCCTTTCGATGATAACAAATTTTATTTTTGTCGTCTTGGAGCAAAGTACAAAAAAATTCGAAAAACTGAAAAAAGACCTTTTTTTTAAAATGGTCCAGCACACGGATGGTCAACGCTAGAACCAAAATATTTTGAGAATCATCATAAAACATATCAACCTTTATTTTCAGAGGGTTAACAAAATCACTTTTTTTTGAGCCGGTCTAATGTACATATATACATATATAGTAATAATGTTCTTTGAGCAAATTAGGCTTTTATTTTTATTCTGTTATTAAATAAATAAATAAACTAGAGGTGTGTTTTTGATCAACAAAATTCTATTCTATTAATTTAATTTATTTGTATATGTTCAAATTATAGCAAAAAACTACTTTTTTAGAATTTGTATAAATTTTTTAAAAAATAATTGTTTTTTTAAAAACTTCATAAGCTTTTTAAATTATTACAGTATATCTCTCAAAATATTAAGGATATTTTGTTTTTTACATATTCTGTTTTCTACATGCTAATATGCATGGGAATGCAGTTGCTACGCTAGTTATGAATTGTGAATAATATCTATAACTATTTATGAACTATTTTTTAGTTTCTGTTTTATTAGTTCCGACTTTAGTTATGATTTCTGAATATGCGCCATTGTTTTTAAAACAGTTAAGCAAGCTAGCAATATCGCGAAGGAAAAAAAGAGGAATCTAATTAAAGCTTTTTCATGGGAAGAGCACGACTCAATTTCTTATAAAATTGCAGTTTGTCAATTTAGCCAATTCGGCGAACTTTGAATACGGCAGCGGCCTAAAAAAGTGACTTCGGTCGCCCATTAATAATATATATTTTTGCAGTGTAAACACTTTAATTTTTTTAAGGTTACATTATTTAACTAAAATATTTTATTACCCATAATATATTTACTTACCTCCACTTTTCTTAGATGAAAATTTTTATCATTACAAATTTTTTTATTTAAAACAGCAATGCTTTATTATTTCATTCCTGTCACTAATGGCGTTTGCAGCTACTTTTGAAGAATACAGCAGTGTTGATAGTAGTGGTGGTGAAAACTTATATGACTTTAAATCTTTTGGAAAAAGATTAATAAAAAGACGTTCAACAAATCAGGAAAAAAAGAGAGACATTAGTTTGTCCTTTGCAGCAACAAATATAAACAATAAAGAAGGAACTCAAGTTAAAACTATAACGGTGATAAAAAATTTAAATGATAAAAATGAAAAACTAAAAATTGATCCAAAACTTCATAAGAATAAGAATTGGGCAGAAGCTTTTAAGGATAATTTTGACTCGTACGGTATTATACCAGATGTACCTGATGTAGATGATCTCTTTGAGTATGTAAATAAGAAACATAATAATGACAAGAAGGAAAATATGAAAGTTTTTGGTAGGAAGAAGGACAATGAAGAGATCACAACTTCATTTCCTAAAGAAGTAGAAAAACCTGTCACGGAAATATCTTCAGAAATATCTGAAGAAATAACTGAAACTATAAAAGAAGTAGAAAAAATCAAAGGGGATGCTGAGTTATTGCCAAATTTTAATAGTAGTCGTTTAAAAGTTCGAGAATCCTTAATAAATTTAAATTATTCTGCTCCTGGTCATACAGTACATCAGTATTTCGATAATTATGTACAATTAAGTCAAGGTGGAAAAGAAGTAGGAGGTTTTAATTATTTAAAGCCATGCATTCATTCGCAGCCTATAGGCAGTGTTACAGTTGCAACGCCATCCGGTAAAACCTATAATATACCAGGAAATAATAATTCCTATATAAATCCATATTTAGCACCAGCAATTACAAGAAGGCCTCAAATAGCACAACAATCTACACAAGCACCGGCAACCAATGGTGGAGTTTTTCCCATTAATTCATTAGTTCCACCACTGCAACAAAAGCAAAATAATAACAATCCTACACTAAATAATTTTTTACCGCAGCAAAATTCAGCAAGTGGTGGTGGTAATACACAAGAACAGCCCCAAATACCAAACAGTTCTTTGCAGCCACCATTTCCAAATAATTTTCAAAGCAATCAACAACAGAAACCATCACAACAAAATCCGCAGCAAAGTCGAACTTTATTTTTATCAACTAGCCAGCGTCCTTATCTATCCCCAAATTTACGTTCTGGTCTAAGTGGAGTCAGCAGAGGTCCAGCTAATGCTAATGGTTTTCAAAATGGTCAACCTAGTTATCGTATTAACACTTTTAATAATGCCTTTAAAAAGTCGAATAACTTTCGTTCTCGTGGTTTAAAGTATTAATATAATTATTTCTTAAATAAATATGATTATTTAGTAGGTCAATTATATTTTACCAATAAAATTATTAAAACTTAACTTAGTATTCTTATTTCTATATAAGTTTGTTTTCATATTTTTAAATAATTACATAAATATCACTGTGCTAGTTAAAAAAAACTTTCAAGCGGGGCAGGTTAACCTAACTCGATTACGCTGAATCCAGCGGTTTTTTATGTTAGCTCTTTCGAGTGATACCGTTATTTCGAAAATAGAGGGGCTTGCTAACATATGTTCGCGTAACTCAAAAACGGTTTAGTTTATTGCCATTGGATATCGGGTATCGGTTAACTAATTTGAACTTGAACTTTTTTTTAGCTTAAATGATGAAACAGAATTGAGTCTTCAACTTCAGGCAAAAATTTTTAAGCCCATAATTAAAACGTCGACCGTAACTGCAATTTTCTCTCATTTCTTTCGTTTTCTTTTGTTCCTCTTTTTTCTTTGTTTACAAAATGTATGAAATTGAACGAAAGTATGGTAGCATTGTTGGGAGAATAATTGTATCTATGTGAGAGCATGAGAAAAAACGTCTTCAAAATAAAATTGATTTTATTTCTCGACCGCATTCTCTGGCATAATTTTATGTCAAACTGTATGGAAAACAACGTTCAGCCCCAGTTCTGTTTCATCATTAAGTCAGACTATTTTGCAATCATAATCAACCCAATTATGACTAAAAATTTCCTCGGGATATTTTTCCCTTTTCCTTTCTCCCATTTTTATATAAAAATTCAATTGTAATAATGGGAAAAGGCGGAAATTCCCGGTAAATTGTTATTCAAATTTGGCCTGAATGTGAATATATTTCCAAACTATAATCTAAATTTTAATAAATGACAACGTGAAATAAAATCAGAAAGAACAAAGTTATTCACTAAATAAATCCATAGTTACTTATGCGCCACCCTGCAGTTATTGTATCAGATTCTATTACGTTTTTTCTCATCAAGAATAAAACGTTTCACATTTTGAATATGTGAAAAAGAGAACAAAAATTTATTGCTGTTATAATTTGCTTTATAAGAAAAAAGAATATAATATAAGAGTTGAAAATATTTCGACTTAGACTTTCTAATGTCCGTAATTTCTACAAATAGAAAACTAGCTGTGTATAGAAATCTATGGGTTATATGCTGTCAATTTTAAAAGAACTTAAGTTTAAAACATGTAGGCCACATAAACGTTGAAATAGGTAAAGGTAACTGTTATGTACGAAGACTAGAACAGATATCTTTTTTACGGGCATAAGTCAATAACATTTTGTTATACCAATATAACATACAGGTGGAAAGGGTATATGTATATAAGTTCGTTTTTTCATAAATTTGTCATTCCGTTTCGAATTTCAACAGTGTGTATCTTAGACCCTATCAAGTATATATATTCTGTAGCTCGTTTCTGTATTTCTCGCATCGTAAAATTTCCCGCACAAAACAAGTGAATTATGACAAAAACAGTGCAATATGAAACCAAAAATGGTTTTTTTTTAAAGATATCGTTTTTCTGTGGTGCCTAATACACAAACATATAAAACTATTTAAAATTATTTTATTATGAAAAAAAATCAGCAAATCGGCACTTTGCCAATTTTGGAACCAAAAATATTTAAAACGACGATAAATCGTCAAATCTGGAAGCCCTATTTTTATTATATCTATTGCTTTCGTTGACGTTTCGCTTGCATTTGACACTTAATTACTCCAGTTAAAACAGAATCTGTGTTGTCTGTTCTCGCATTCAAATACAGAAACACTTTATTTTTCTCACAAATCGAAAAACGATGGAATTTTTTGTTTCACTCTTAATGTGAGAAATTTTGCAATGCGAGAAATACAGAAACGAGCGTATTGCATTAAAAAATTAATAATCAACACATTGAATATTTTATTAAGTAATTTGTTATGACGGTCATCTTATAATAGTCGCAAAAATAACAAAGTTTTTAAATCACAAAGTAATTTGCCCAGAACACCTTTCTTGTGATTTCAAATCACTTTGATAAAATGTGATTTTCAGAACAGGCCTGATAGATTTAAAATAAAAAATTAAAATATAAATTTTTTTAAGAACTTTTTTTTATAATATGGAAATTAAGAAAAAAATCACTCAAAAATAACAAAACATGCATTGGAAACCAAAATATGCATAACAAATGTATGCAATTTTAACAAAAATAAGACTATCGACTAAAAGCATGCATTTGAAATCGCAGCCATATTAATTACCAATAAAATTTGACAGCATATTAAACCTTTTTTACTTATTTTATTATACTAATTTTATTTCAGAAATGTCTGGAAAAATCTGGAGTTTGGAAACATTTCAAATATTTAGAGCACCAGTCAAATACAACAATATGCAAGAATTGTAAGAAAAAACCGAAAACCGAACCGAAACCGACCGGTTTTAATCATTTAAAAACCGAAACCGCGGTTTTACAATTTTACGGTTTTTAGCAAACTCTAGTTTGAAATATTAAAATTTTCGCAAGTTTTCGCAATTTTGTTTTTTTTTTTTTCGACATTTTGTTTTTTTTAACCGATTTCAAATAAGTTGTTTCCAAGTTTGCAATTTTTCGCAAATTTTAGCCATGTCCACGATAGAAGCGATTTTTTTCTGTGATTCTTTACAGCAAATTTCAGGAACAATTACTGAAATAGTATTAAAAGGAATACGAAAAATATATTGAAGTGATTAGTAACGAATCCAATTCCAATTCCGTACCCATTGTCTTCGTTTTTTTTTTCTTTTACATTCTCCTCTTCTAGCACCATAAGAGATGCTGCTCCACAGCATAAAACAAATAAATTATCTTTTGCGGTCATTTTTACTATTTGTGAAATATATTTTTATTTTTGATCACTCATTAAATAATTATTTCATGCCAATATTTGTTTTAGTCTGAACGCATGGCAAACATGAATTAATGTATTTTATTTAACAGTGTTTGCCAACTGTTTCAACAAACAAAAATTGTCAAATATTTGTGCCTAGTTTGAACATTAAACAAAATATTTTTTTGTTTAACACTGTTTGAAGAAAATATCACAACAAATATTTTCGTAAAATATTTGATTAATCTGAACGTACCTTTAGAATAAACATTCGAAATAATATAAAAATTTATAATAAAAATGAATCTCAACATGTGAACTAAAATTCCCAGATTCTATTTATTATTAAATTCCAATAATTTTTTGCCAAAAGTCGAATAATCGAACTGCTTACCATTTACTCTTGGACCAACTATAATTCTTTGCCGTTAGGCAAAAACGCCTTAGCCTAAAAAACGCATTTTGAGTTTTTTAAGGGATTTAATTAAATTTTTGTTTCTCTTTCGTTTGGTATCAATATTTTTCAATGCAAAAAAGGACATTTCGAAATGTAGTAAAAATGATGATAGTATCATGTTTATTGCATAGATAATAAGATAATTCAAAAAATATTATACTAGCAAGTAGAACTACTAGTAAAACATGAAAAAATAAACAAAATATACCTAGAAATTCATAAATAAAATTATGTGAAACAAAAAAGTTAATTAAATAGAATCTTGGAATTTTAGTTCTCATGTTGAGTTTCATTTTTATTATAAATTTTTAAATTAATTTGTATTTAAGTCAAATTATAGTTTTGAAAAGCTATATATTATTATAAATTATTCGACCATCCCATTATATTATTTCCAATTCCTATTTATTCAAGCTTATTTTATAAAAAATTAATCTTTATTTTTCTATCGAATTTTCGGAACTCCGTTGTGTTACGTCTTCAGGATTGAAAATTTTTTAAAAACAATTACATAAAAAACAAATTAACAAAATTTCTTAAAATAAAAATATTGGCAACATTTGAAAAAATTCTTATGCTAACAAAATATTTAAACATAATCTATTACAGTTTAAAAAATTTTATTTAGTTTCCGTTTCTATGTTTATTAACTAACAGCCGTATTCATAACAAAAAGTTAGCCACAGTTTGTACACTACGCACAACGAGCTGCTAACTAGAATGCCGATTAAGCTTAGCAGCTTGTTAGCACAGAGTTTATTAATAACAAATTTTATCCGTCTGCTAACTTTTAATAAATCAACTCTGAATATTAATGATGCCACATTATAATACTGAAAAATGCAACACGTTTTGCATTAATCATCGCTGGTTTTGTCATTTCATTTCATTTTTTTTTATTTTCCCTCTTTATATAAAAATTTGAAATATTTTAAATTAAAATATATTTAAAAAAGGCCTCTAAACTAAAAAAAACAGTGTATTAAAAAAAAAAACAAACAAAATTATTCAACATTAAACGGCTGTTTATCACAAGTTGGCAAACGTTTGGCAGCTGGTTAACAAGAGTTTAGCAAATCGTTAGCCAGAGTTTGGTAAGTGTATTATGAATAAACTTTGTGCTAACTTCATGCCAAATTTTCGTTATGAATACAGCTGTAAATGTCTATAACTATGGGCTACACTATCTGTATCTGTCTTATAATTTATTCTCAATCCTGAAGACGTAACACAACGGAGTTACGAAAATTCGATAGAAAAATAAAGATTAATTTTTTATAAAATAAAAACTGGACCATAAGCTTGAATAAATAGGAATTGGCAATAAAGTTTTGAAAAGCTTTTATAATTTAATAGTCTTATTCCAGGAATATTTTCTATGCACTACCAAAATTTTGTTTGTTTGTATGTTTCTATAACGAGGCTTACTTTAGCTATTCTTTGGCTAGCAATGAAGTAAATTGTACAGAAAATTAATACAACTACATATTAGATACCAGCGAAATGTAATGCATTTTCTGGCCCGGTGCGACCTTCCTCAGCATTCTTTGTATATGATAACTGGATAGTGCTTGTTTTAAATTTTATGTATTTAACTTAATAGAAATATACAAACAAATAAAATTGTGGACAGAAAATATTACTGGAAAATATTGAAGGAATAAAACTATTAAAGTATAAAAAGTTGATATTTTTCTGTAGAATGTATTTTTTTAAATCACTGTTTTAAGATAAAAATAATTAAAATTCTGCACAGTCCATGTGAAAATTGCAATTTTAATATCAAAATGATTCTTAAGTAAAACTTTTAATTGGGACTTTCCGATAGTTCAAAAATATTAAGCAATTGAAAGTAATCGTTGTGTTGGCGCACTAAAGCCATACAAGCTTCGTTTATATTTTTAGCTCCAATAATTTTTTCTTGAAATAGCCAAAATGTTCCATCTATATTTGATCCACTGATGTATCATCTTTTCTCCACTTCTTACCCAATCAAAATGTCAACTTAGTATGCCAAAATGGTTATAATAACCAATGATAAAAACACATATCTTTTGCGTGCAATTCATTTTAATTAAAAGTCCTTTTAAATAAGAACAGCCTCAGGCATTTAAATGTGTTGTTACTATAGACGACAAATATACAAACGGAATATAAAAGCTTGGCTATGTGCCAAAAGTTACCACAATCCAGCACATGGATCGTCAAAATAATTTTTACAATATCATCGAAAAAAAAACCTTTGTTGAGAGAGAAAATATTCTTTTATTGGCACGAACAATTGAATAATTCGCTCTTACGCTGGCATTAATCGCGTTTTTTGATGTTGAAATTTTGGGGGTTTGGAAAAAGAATTATAGTTTTTGAGTTTGAATAAAAGGTCATAATTTAACAAAAGGACAGGACAATTCGCTCATTTAAATAAAATCGTCAAATTTATGGTTTAAGTCGTCAAGTCGTCAATGGGTAATTTTTGGACCCGAAAATCGAAAAAATTACGATAAATAGTAAATTCTGGCAGCTGTGCTTGTATCCCTTAAATTTATATACAAGAAACTGAGAGCTTGTTGTATTAATATTACTACACAATCAATCATCTGTCATTTGGAAACAGCACATAAGTTTATTTTTTCAAGCTATGTATGTAGCGTTTAAAATGCTTTCGCCTTAAAGTTAACAAGTGGCAAAAATAAAATAGACCACTTTTCAAAAGCAGAAGCATAATAAACACCTGCCAATTTTTTTTTATTTTAATAATAATTTTAATAACTCTAGGAAAAAGAGTGAAACAAACAGCTTATGTTAACCGCCAAATAAAAAACTAATGTAGGCAAGTAGCCGCACAACAAGATATAGATACATAATAGCAGCACGTACTATTGTCAACAGCAGCAGGAACGATTGCAAGTTTTGGTATAAATATTCTTACAGCTGACCCGAACCAAGTAATGAAATATAAAAATTTCAAAAATAGTGGGAAATTTTCCGCCATGTTTAACTTCATTAAGTTCTGTAACGGACTAAGTAAGTCAAAAAGTGTTTAATTCCTAAGGTAGCGGTAAGAAACCAAGCTCAATGTTTCTCATTTTCGAAAGAAATTAATGTCAGTTCATTTACTCAATCTCAAAGTATCTTCGAATTGTCTTTTTCTGATTTGGTTCGCTTCAGCTGTGAGCCCTCAATTTGTATGTAGGTTTTATGATTTAAGCTTTTGAGATGTCATTTCAAACGGAAAGTTTTAAAATAGACAATAGTTATTCCAAAAAACTATGAATAAAAACACATTTAAACTTGATATGAATTGTTTATGAATACTGTTGTTGTTGTTGTAATTAAAACTATTTTCGTACGGTAATTTCTTCTTAAAAATGGTAATTTTTAGAGGCAACGAAAAAATAAAAGATAATATCACTTTCAGCAATTTTTAAATTTTTAGGATGCTCATTTTCAATTTATATAAAATTCAAAAAAATTAATTTAATTTTATAACATTTATAAAAAATGGTAATATTTTGCAAATTAACTCCTTTTTTCTCCAACTGCAGATCCCAAGACTAAGGTCTGGTTTGGAACGATCATTTCATGTACGAGTAGCTAGATTATTTAACCAACTGCCAATTTTCCATAGAACATTTAAATTTTCTCATATAACATTAAAAAAGAACATTTTTACATATCTTGAAGATAATGATTTGTAATTACATATTAATTTAATAATTTTTTTTTCAATATTGACAAAAGTTTTAATTGATTTTTTTACATTTTTCTTCCTTTTACTGCTCTTCTCAACATGATATTCTTTTTTTCGAATTAGTTAATATCTAGTTTATGAGATAAGATTATATGCCAATTTTTAAATATAAGCGGAATTCACTGTTTGCTATTGTAGTCTTTGTACGTATTGTAGGTCTTGTAAATCTTGATTTAAAACACGACAACAAAAAAATGAATACATTTTAAATTTACTATGTTTATGCCATCTGCAATACTTAAATTTAAAATGTATGCCTTTTGTTGTTGTCGTGTTTTAAATCATGATTTACAAGACCTACAATATGTACAAGGGGTACAACTTGATTCTCAGTCGATCGCTATACTTCAAGGTGCGTCTAGGGCGAATATTTTAAGGTTTTACAAACATCAGCACAAATGCATAATAACCTCTCCACTACAGTGGTGTGGGTATAAAAAGCAAAACGAAAAGAAGAAGCTCAAGTCACATGGAGAATTATAGATGACAAGTTATATTTTACATGCAAAACAAAAACAACAAAAAATTGTTTTTGTATTAAACAAATTATGTATATAGAGGACTCAGAGCTAAAGCGATGCAAGCCAAAAAAAAGGAAAACTCAAATATATTTTGAGGTTGAGTAACTTACACTATTTTTCTGGAGCCATTGACTTAAGAGCACTTTGCAACAGTTTTGAAATATATACATATATGTATATTAAGGTAATTCATTTTTGTACAACTAATTGCCTATGTTTTTGCACTTTTGCTTTTTCGCAAGGGTACAACTTGTGACGTGAATTGGCTTATTATATTTTATGACTAGGTTCGTTCAGCTCTGAGCCCTCCATATGTATGTAGTTGCAGTTCTTAAAAATATCTAAAACGCTATACACTTCACCGTCAGTACTCCATCTCTGTCTTCTTTTTTCGAACATAGTAAGGGAAATTAAATTTGTTCAACGAAGGTACAAAAAAGTGCAACATCCCAGGCAGAAATTACGACTCTTCTAAATATTATGTACCGCCGCGACCCTGTAAATACAAAATGTTGACTCTTCCAAAAATATTATACCATCTGAACACTGAAGATACAAAATTACAACCTTAGTTTTTTAATACTGCTTTTACAAAAATTCTACAATAAATACAAATATACGACTTTAGTTTTGTAATGTCGTATTTACAATTAGTCAATTCACAAGGTATCCTAACATGTCATATTGTCAAAATGTCCTAATATTTCACAATGGTTTAAAAATATTGTTGTACGGCTCAGCCGCTCAGCGCTGGACTTTTCTGATTAATTACGACAGCACAATAAACACAGCAAGCAACGTTCTATTTATTTAAGACAATTTTTGTTAACAAACCAACAACAATATTTTTAAACCATTGTGAAATATTAGGACATTTTGACAATATGACATGTTAGGATACCTTGTGAATTGACTAAATAAAACTATACTGCTACAATACTGTATATACAAGAACTTAACCTTAATTTCCTAATACCGAGTTTACAATAATTCAATACTGCTACTAAGCTATATAAACAAAATATATAGTCAATTCACAAGGTATCCTAACATGTCATATTGTCAAAATGTCCTAATATTTCACAATGGTTTAAAAATATTGTTGTACGGCTCAGCCGCTCAGCGCTGGACTTTTCTGATTAATTACGACAGCACAATAAACACAGCATGCAACGTTCTATTTATTTAAGACACTTTTTGTTAACAAACCAACAACAATATTTTTAAACCATTGTGAAATATTAGGCCATTTTGACAATATGACATGTTAGGATACCTTGTGAATTGACTAAATATTCTATTACTTTAACAGGGTTTTTCTTAATATCTATGTTTTTTAGACTGAAACAAAAAAACAGTACAAAAAAGTACGGTGTTATAACAGTATAATTGCGTACTGTTTTATGTGTTGTGTATAAAACAGTACAATTGAAAAGTCTGTGCATGTACTGCTAAAAACAGAAGGCCCCTATTAGTCCCAATTCACAATATGGAGACTTCTTGCCGGACAGACGATTTATGGAAACAGAATTGGGCCGATTTAGTAGCTCATCTTAATTAATTTTTGAGTTTAAGCGAGATAAGGGCACAAATGGAAGAAATATATGGCGTGAATATATAAGCGCAAGCAATCTGTCAACGTTTACAGGAAAATGTATACCAAATGTGTCAATAAAAAATATTATAAGGGTACTGGTACACGTTCAATATATATTGTGATATTTGGATCGCGATCCATATTGATGGATCACCTCAAATTAGGCTATTATGCGATATGGATCGCGATCCATCAAAATTGCATGCTACACGTTCAATAAATATCGTGATACTAGAAATATCACGATATACTAGAAATATCACGATATTTATTAAACGTGTAGCAGTGCCCTAAGGTATATGGTTTTTATTCATGTTCGCTAACATAAATAAAAACAATCGAAGTTTTGGAATTAAATCATATGAAGTGACGAAACAATATTCAATATATTTTAAATGATGGAAAATCATTTGTTAAACGTCTACCATTATTAATGATAAATAAACATTTATTTGCATATGAAGTATTCGCATTCATAAAAATTTAATTTGATTATTCGCTTTTATATTCCCTAAACCTACATATGTAGGTATATTCGTCGAACCCTTTTTATACAGGCACAGAGATACTAAACGCTGCGATATGTCTAAAGCTTGGATATGTTCCAAAACGTCAGTTGCAAAGTAACTCGCTTTTTCGAATGCCTTCTACAATGCAACCGTATAGAATTTTACAATGTTATGTACCCCAAAATTCACCAAAAAAGTTATCTATGCGTACACAATAAGAAAACTGTGCATTAAGCTTGATGATACCTATATTTTTGACTTTAGCTGCAAAGTTTTATTATGTTTTGGAATTCAGCCCTTCTTACACTTAATTTAATCCTTATTCTTAGTCTGGTTCTTGATTTTGGAGATTTTTTAACATTGAAATAGGAACATTCGTATGTGCATTTAAAACGGGACTACCAAATTGCATAACAGAATGTCATTTGGCTAGCGACAGGGATTTTAAACCTGAGGTACTTGAAAAAACAGCTTCAATTAATAAATTTTATGACTTTCATCGGATCCAAGCACTTCAGACAAATAATAAACATGTACATATTTATTTAGTTATATATAAAAAAAACACTTAAAAAAGTATGTGTCTCCGGGGAAAATATTTGTTAAAATCAGAAGTGTGACCATTAAATAGATTTGATTTTTTAAACATTAAATATTAGTAGGAAACGTATTCAGTTAAAAATTCCAACCAATTGAGAAAAGATATATCTATGTACAAGATATACTTATGTACATATATAAAAAAAATCACAATTACTTGTAGTATACATAAATATACCAAAAAAAAATATGTCAAAAATCGATGTGCATTCTTTGTTTTTTTACTCAAGATTTCCGTAGCAACTCGAATCTTTACTTACCAAATTCTTAAGAAAACCTCTAAACAAATATTTAATAATAAGTCACAACACAAGAAAATACCCTAATTTTAGTATTTCTATAATTATTTCCAATCCAGAAAAAATATTTGATTTTAAGAAGAACCGCAAAATGTTTTGTCGTAATTGATGAAAAAATTTCTGTTGAAAAAAAATGGCGATTATTAAGTACACAGAGTTGTTCTTACGCACGTACTAATGTGCTATTAGTGATGGGAATTTAAAGTTACCCACAGACGAGGCAACATTTATCGAAACATGGACATGTTTCACTAAATGTTGCTACGTGTGTGGGGACGTTTCTGGTTGAAATTCTTGTTACCTTCTTGGTTTCTCAAATATCAAACATATTTGATGGTATCCACGTGTTACTATTTATATTTCAGTTTTTAACACAGACGATGATACTAAAAACGAAACATTAGTATTTCGTTTTTTTTTTAATATACTACTACAAAACAAAAAAAAAAGGTTTTTATTTATTTTGTTTTAATACCTATCATATTTTATATCCCAAAAATTTGGAAAAATTTTATATTCAATTACCTATAATTGTTTTTCAACTCTCATAATATGCAGTTGTTGCCATTTTCCGATTTCTTTCTTCATATTTTTTTCTCCGAGAGTTGCAAAAGCATCTCACTCAACAACTGCTCTCAACAAAATGAGAAAGAAAAAACAGTCAACATCGCCACACACGATGAAACTTTGTGTTTGGAAACATAAAATATCAAAAATGTTGGATATTTGAGAAATCAAAAAGATAACAAGAATTTCAACCAGAAACATCCCCACACACCAAGGCGAATTCATACCGCATCATGAGATACAGTTATGCTAGCTATCCCTTTTTTAAAAAAATAATAATCATTTTGTTTTTGTAAAAAGTAAGAGTGAATGTCAAAATTATTGTTGAAAACATAAACAAGGAGTTTTTTGGTTTATAAAATATACACAATTGCCTTAGATGGTAAATCTTTTTCCTGTATTGCAAATTAATTGTGACTCCACTTATTCCTTACGCACTATTTATTCCTTGATTTTATATATTATATTCACTTTTTTTTGTTAGTTTTTTTAAATAAGTGTAAATTGCGTCTTAGTTTAGTATAAAAAATTGAAAAACTAAGTTTAATTGCTTAAAATATATTATAATATATAAATAAGTATTGCTTAACATTTTGTATTGTTACTAATTCAGTTAGGTATATTCTTCGATTTTTTCAATATAGTTTTATATTCTTCCTTTTTATATAAGTTATACGTAATAAATATTCAAGCGCAAGGTCAATTATATAAACATGGTTTATTTTTAATCCAATATTTCGCTATCTTAATGGATAGCTTCTTCAGGGATTCAGATATTTGGTTTTTTTTTATAAAATGTTAAACAAATTCTTAATACAAAATGTCTAAAACAACATTGGCCGATACACAAAGAGCATTAGCTTCATACGCATTAACGGAAACCGAAATTTTAAATAAATATGGAATATTCTGTTGCAGTATTTGTATTAAATTCAATAAATTTAATTTTCAAATTTGAAACACCAAATAGGAAAGCAAAACAATTAGAACATAAACATACAGAAAAATGATTTGTTACTATAGCTGATGATACTTCAGATTTAGGTAGCCGCGAGAACCACGTCACAGCCCTAGTGATCAAAATGATGACATGGCCTCTGAAACACATTTAAAGATGGAAGAAAATTACGAAGATCTAGAACTATAAAACAATTAATACTAAGCATAATTACCCGATTCAAATAAACTTACACCCACCTGATATCAAATTAATATTTTATTTTATAAAAAAGACTTTTACAAAAAATTCACTTTATATTATTGAGATGCATATATTAATTAAAAATAAAATAGCAAAATTAATAAAATAAATTAAGAAAAAAACCCGTTTTAAAAGAAAGAAAAAGTATTTGGAGTAAAGAGTGATCTAAACAACGAGCTCTTTTAAGGAAACAATGCTGCTAAAATAAATTAGAATTTACGGTTGAAATTGATTGTCCTGCTTCTTCTTCTCGTCTTTACTCTGCAAAGTTTTCGCTGAAATGATTACTTTTAGCACTAGACACCACAAAAAGGCCCTAATCATATAAAACGCAACGCAGCGACAAAGAATTACATTGATAGCAAAAACAAAGTCATAAATATTTTGTAATTTTGTTGTTGCTTTATACAGAAATTTTCATTGCGTTTTAAAATTTCAAGCGCTGCATAGCTTGTGGCGTTGAAAATTTTAAAACGGTACATGAAAGCAACAACCAAACTACAAAATATTTATGGCATTATTTTTGCTATCAATGTAATTCTTTGGCGTTGCGTTGCGTTTTACATGATAAGGGCCTTAATATTTCAAATTTTTTTCCGAACAGCAAACACAAAATATTTGTACTTTGGTAATTTTTGACATGCTTGCCAAGCTATTTGTGGTTTATTATGCCCTTAATGTTACCCACAGACGAGGCAAAATTTGTCGAAACATGGGCATGTTTATAAATTTATATGTATACAAAATTTTTTTTATTTTATGTTTCCAAACACAATGTTTCATCGTGTATGTCGATGTTGGCCGCTTTTTCTTTCTCATTTTGTTGAGAGCAGTTGTTGTGTGAGGTGCTTTTGCCACTCTCGGAGAAAAAAATATGAAGAAAGAATTCGGAAAATTGTAGCAATTGCAAATTGTAAGAATTAAAAAGCCAATTATAATTGCATATAAAATTTTTCCAAATTTATGGGACATAAAATATGATTGGTGTAAAACAAAATGAATACAAACTTGTTTTGTAGTAGCACATTTACAAAACACGCAATACTAATGTTTCGTTTTAAGTGTCATTGCCTGTGGGAAAAACTGAAAGATAAGTAGTAACACGTGTTTCGACAAATGTTGCATCGTCTGTGGGTACCTTAACGTTTTCCCTACAAGAAATGCATAACCAAAACCAAAAAAAAAAACAATTTACTAATACACTTGCAAGAATTTTACATTCGTTGCTTCACTCTAACACATATGTTAGAGTGGAACAAATAACACAACCTAAATAATGCCAATTTTTAAATATACAGTAGCTCACATTCAAAGTGAGCCACCACAATTTAAAAAAATGTTCTTTAAAATAGTTTTTAATATATCGTCATAACAGAAATTATTTATTATATAGTTTTAGATCCACAATCGGTGTGCAATATAAAAGCAAAATTTTTTGAGTCTTCGATTGCCGAGTTAAAAAAAAAATAATAAAAGTAAAAAAAAAGCTAAACGAGTGTCATACTCAAAATGATCCACTTGATTTTGTTTTTATGTAAAATAACGGTAAATGATTTTTTTAAATATTTTTGCGTCTTTCTTATTGTTTATGTATCATTTGTGTTTAAAGACCAAATAGTGAAGATGGGTCGGCAAACTAGTGTTGAAATTAGGGAATTAGTAATCAAACTGTACAAAGAAGGTAAATCTCAAAGAGAAATTGCAAAACTTGTCAATAAGAGCCGCGGAACTATTCAGCATATCATTCACCATTTTACAAGAGATGGAAGAATCGTAAATAAAGAGAAATCGAGTTCTAAAAAGGCATTTTCAGAAAGAGATGAGGCATTCATAGTCAGAGAAATAAAAAAAAATCCTCGACTTAGTGCTCCAAAACTTACGGAAATGGTGAAAAGTCAGCTGGATATCCACGTTAACCCGGAAACAATCAGAAGAGTTCTCAGAAAACACGGTTATAATGGCAGAGTAGCTAGGAAGAAACCTTTTATTAGCAAAGTGAATCGTCAAAAACGCCTTGAGTTTGCTCGTAAATACATCGTTAAAGATATGAATTTTTGGCAAAGGGTATACAATTCTAAAATAGAATAAAGAGCTTGTAAAAATTTTTTTTTTAGGTTTTATTTACAGATGAGAGTAAATTTAACTTATTTGGCTCCGACGGAAAACAGATGGTATGGCGACAAAAGAATACCGAGCTTCAACCGAAAAACCACACTCCCAGTGTAAAGCATGGAGGCGGCTCCGTTATGGTTTGGGGGTGCATGGCCGGCAGTGGAACCGGAAATTTGCAACAGATTTCCGGAATAATGAATAAATTTGTTTATGTAGACGTTTTGAAGAAAAATGTAAAGCCCAGTATTGAGAAACTAGGGATCGAAGATGACTTCTACTTCTACCAGGACAACGATCCCAAGCACAAATCTTATATTGCCCGAGAATGGTTGCTTTATAACTGCCCACATGTCCTTGAAGTACCACCACAGTCTCCCGATTTAAATATTATTGAAAATTTATGGGCCCGTCTGGACCAAAATATCAGAAAACATAGTATTACGTCACAAAAAACCCTTATGGAGGCTTTGCAATCGGAATGGAGCGCTATTCCTTCCACATACACTTCTAATTTATTAGAATCAATGCCTAGGCGCCTACAAGCCGTGATTTCAGCGAAAGGTGGTCCAACAAAATATTAATATTTTATATACATAACCCGCATTTAATTTAAGTGGTTCACTTTCACTGTGATGTAGATTTGAAGTCCTTTTTGAGTTTTTGTTTTTTTTTACGTTTAGCATTTAATATATTAAAAATAATAACATGTACTTGAAGCTTTCTATTGAATTAATAAAGTTACGTGATATTATTGTCAACAAAATTTTCTTTTCATTATGTATTAATCGTTTCATCTGAAAACAGTCCATGGCTCACTTTGAATGTGAGCTACTGTAACTTTTTCGCACGCGTGGCCTGTCGACTCTTGTAAAAAAAATGTAATTGCTTAAATGTTAGTTCTGTGGTTTAAATTAAATATTACAAAAGTTATTTGCCATGTTAAGTTTAAAAATAAATTTGCTTATCTTCTTTGCAACAACGTTGCTTATTAAAGTAAAAGAGGGCATACTGATGGCGGCTCCAGAAAACGTGGTGGTAAATTTTCCGGAAATAACAGGTCATGTACGAAACAGTCGTGTTAAAAGAAGTGGTCTTTAAACAGGTAGCGGTCATTCGGGTGGTTGCTTTGGCCGGGATACTCGTTAAAGATTTGGGGGTGATAATTAAGGACCAAATTATACCAAATATTTCAAATCCTGATGACATCAAGTATGTATGCATGTATGTATTCGGCTTTTTAGTCACAAATTGTTAACAAAATAATATTTCTTTACAGACCCATGTAAGAAAGGAACGTTATAGAGCAGCCACAGAAGTGACGTTACGTGGTCCCGCACCCACAACTATTATAAACTTTAATGAAGCCTGCTTGATTATATTTTTTTAATAAAAACTTTTTTAAAACTAAAATAAAAAAAAACATTTTACAAAGGTTAGTACTAACCAATTTTTACGCTATGAATAACTAGTTAGTGCTAACCTCTATTTACGTTATGACTAACTAGTTAGTGTTAACTATTATATACGCGATCACTAACTAATATAAAGCAGCGTAGTAAGCAGTACAGGTATATGTTCCGTATTCGAGTGGAATTAGTGAGTTAGAAAGAGAGGCAAAATCACATGTACACAAGAGTTTCGGTTAGTTTTTTCATTTGCTCTTAATAAACTAATAGAAACTTTATCCAATATAGTGGACAAAACTACCGGTCATTTTACTAGTAAAATGACCGGTAGTCTTCTTGTAGGGTTGCTATTGAGCAAACATAAAGGTACCCATAGACGAGGCAGCATTTGTAGAAACATGAGCATGTTTCACTTTACACCCAGTCTACAACTGACATCAAATGCTTAACATTAACACTAATATGATGTTAGTGTTAAGTATAGACTCATCATGTTAGAGGTTTTCTCATGTTATAACACGGTTGTTAATGCAAATGTTTTAACAACGCTTTTATAACATCATGTTATAACAGCAAATCATGTCTGTTGTAGACTTGGAGTTATGATGATCAGATATGTAAAAAGTGAATTTTAATCTCGGAAACTTTTTTCCATGAGCGTTCACAATTGGAATTAAAAAAATGTTTCACTTTTTTCTGCGATTTAAATGCGTTTAGTTTCAATGGAGGTCAACACTTTAAAAACTGTATATGCACCCATGATGAAATAAACAGGTGGCATTACTACGCCAGATGACGATTTTTTGCTTGTATTGTATTGTTTGTCTAATCTTTTGTCAAAATTTTGCTTATGTTTACAAAAAGTCCACGTTGTGTGCTGTGATTATTGTATTGTATTAAAGTTTTTGATTATTTCAATTAAAATTAAATAAGATAAGTAACCATAGTGAAATAAAAATTGACTAAACGTAGAACGCAAGGTAAGAAATCATGCAACGCGTGGAGGAGAAGACGCGTTGTGGGGACCTGCAGCTTTACATACAAAAAAGCGTAGAACACATTGAGGCGTTGAATACGAAAAGTAGCTTGAAGGTTGGTTGTGCTAAGACATCCCAAATTGCTCATGTGGTTCGGGGGGTACAAAAAAATTTCAACTAAAACGTGTTACCATTTCTCAATGAATATTTAAGCAAATTAAAATTTTTTTTATTATGACGTGTTTGTTTACAATTAAAAACAAAAATATTTAATATTATTTTATTTATTTATTTTATTTAAGAGTTCATTTTAAAATGGCCACTAAACTAAATGTAAATATACGTACTTTGTTAGCAAATTGCGAAGAATTGGCTAAGGAAGATGTTAATTTTTGGCGTTTAAAAAAATTCATTAAATCCTTGGATACCATGATCGATGAACTTAGAAACATGGAAGAGTAAGTAGGCAATGCAATGAACAAAAAAAAATTGAGGGCAATGTTAATGTAAGCACTTGATAATTTTAGTCCCTATAGTAGCGAAAAAATTCTTGATTATACAAAAAGACTACAAAATTTAAAGACGGTCACCAATTACATAGATAGTCCACCACCAGCCAACCGATTAAGGTCAGCTAGATTAAAAGGTGGGGTCTCTGAGACAGGAGATGACGCCCTTAAAGAAATGCATCAACTACAGTCATCAAAGCAATATGCAGACTTAAGAAAAGAATTATTGCAAGAAGATTCCTTAAGAAGGCGCAAACCCCTTGAAGAAGGGGCCAGCGGTGAACAAAGTGAGGCTGTTAAGTATATAAGGGAGAACCAGGAAATGATTACCGAGCATATGTTATCCTTAACGAGAAATTTAAGGGAGCAGACGGAAACGGCTAATCGGATTATAAAGAAAGATACGGAAATGGTATCTCGTTCCGCTGGTATGACCGATCGTAATATTGGTGCCCTTAAAACAGAAACGGAAAAATTAGAGGATCACTCACGCAATGCCTGGAAATGTTGGATGTGGCTAATGATAGTTTTTGTGATAATAACATTTATTGCTATGGTTTTATTTATGAAAATAGTAAAAAAGAAAAAGTATTAAACAAAAAGATAAAAATGTTTATTCTTAAACTGAAAACAAAGACCTTAAAATTTGTTTTTGGTATACAGTATCTATCGCTTATGTTCACACCAGCAATTCTTTAGTTTATTGGTGAGAGGTGAGCAATTATGGGAGAGGTACTCATCTCACCAATCAAATCAAGAATTGCTGCAACAAAAACTGCAAGTCTGGAACATGACTTACAGCATTGTATAAGCATTTGCTTATATGCATATCCCGCATTTACGCATCACAATATTATACAATTTCAATAAATTGCATTACATAAAGTCTTATAACCTTCGTTTCAAAGATAAGTCAAATAAAATAAAAAATTTTCTAAATTTTAAACAAACTGAATGTATTCATGCACTTTCGATGCAAGTAACAGCACTGTATATTCGTCTTCGTTTTATTAATGCCTTTGTTGTTGAAAAGCACGAAAAAAACGAGTAAATTAGGTTTAGTTAGTTTTCATGAAATAAAACTTCTTTTATTTGGAACATCGTAGAAATCTTGCAACTCAATTTTGAAGCAGATATGTATCTTCAACCGATTGAGCTGAAATTTTGTATACACAAATTAAACGGTTTCTAAATTGAATTAAATAATTATCTTCAATAAAAATAGTTAAAAATCACGCTAAAGTTTGATCAATAAGCTGGTCATGCTTTTTTGGATTCTTTCGTCAAATATTTGTTGGGTCTGATCCCTGCACCATTCCCTGCGTTAAAAATGTATTGCTTTTAGCTTCAGGCAAACAAATACATACTCTTAACATTTTGTAAATATTATAATTACAGCATTTATTGACAATTATTGTAAAAGTATTTATTAACAACAAGAAAAAACCCAACATAAATATGTGCATTGCTATACTAACACATATAAAAATTCATTTAAAAAAAACAGTGTGACAAATTAAAATTTTTTCATTTTGGTAGAAACGCCACTATATATCCTTCAATCTAGGAGGCAAAACTAAGTCAAACTGCGTGTTTGATTTTCATTTTCTCATTTATTGTCCTTTTTAAAGAACTTAACATTTTTTAAAGAATACTTATTTTAAATAATTTTCTTAATATAAGTATATAATACTATTTAGTAAACTCGGTACCAAATAAAACGGAAGGTTCTTTAGAATCATAAAAAATATTTACGTCTGTTCCCCTAAACAAAAATATAAAAAAAATCCTTTTAAAAATATATTCTTCTACATCATTAAAAGTTTTCATTAAATTTTTTTATAAACTCCGAATTGTATGATTTTTTTTCTCTTAGTTAAGAAGGTGTGGATATTTTTTCTCGGATATGTAGAAATTTCATTAATTAAATACTCTCTTTTAATATTCGCATACATTTTAGCGCATGTGAGGGCAAATGCAAATAGCAAAAATAAACGAACCCGAATACTCGGCGCCCCCTAATATATACGTACATGATTTTGGCACTAGTTGAAGATAGAGCTCATATTGAGATACTACATTTGTACTTAATTGCTATTGTATATGAACAATTTAAATTTTGAAATGAAAATAATACGAATATTTACGTATTTTTACACAATATATTAAAAATGATATAATATTCTGAAAATTCCCTACATTTGCCTTAAAATAAAAAATCTGTCCCTTTTTCCCTACGCCTTCAATTTTCTGAAAAAATCCCTACAAAAAGGGAAAATTCTCTTCTATTGGCATCACTGGTTGTAGTATCGACACCAGTGTTGCCAGTGAAATTTCGAGAAAGATACATTTTAGTTTTCAAAAAGATACACTTTGTCCCAAAAAGATACATTTTGAAAAAAATTTTAAAATCCATTTTAACGTTTATCATTTCATTAAATATGAAATAAAAATGTTATGATATCATATAAGTTCATGTTTATAATTATTTAAGCCATAAATATTAGCTATGTAATTTTTAAAAATACAGTAAGCAAACTTTAAAATTAATTATATGAAACTATCTTTGGATGTTATCAAACAAAATTCATTTTTGTAAAAAATAATATACGAGTTAAGGTGTTAATACGAAGGCGATTATAAAGGGTGTTTTTTTAAGCTAGATAGAACTTTAAATTGTAAAAAGTAACACAAAAAATTAAATTTTGATGAAATATTTTTTTTATCGTTTCAGTATACTCTGACAAATCATCATGAATAGACTCACGCTTGAACAACGCTACGAAATTATCCAAATTTACTTTGAAAATCAGTCGTCGATTCGCGCAACTTATAGACGACTTCGTCATTTTTATGGCGTACATAATCGTCCATCTGAACAAGCCATTCGTCGAACTGTGGATAGATTTCGTACCACATACTCTCTAGAGGATGCAATAACACCAACACGTCGAAGGAATGTGCGTACTGAAGAGAATATCGCCGCTGTAAACGAAAGTGTGGAAGAAGATCCAAATTTATCGATTCGTCGTCGGTCGCAGGAATTGGGGCTCTGTCCGTCCACTACGTGGAAAATTTTGCGCAAAGATCTCGGCCTACACCCGTATAAGATCCAGCTGGTGCAGGAATTGAAGCCACGAGACCATTATATGCGTCGTTCTTTCGCCGATTGGGCTCTAGAGCAGTTGGCAACTGACCCGTTGTTTTATCGCAAAATTGTGTTCAGCGATGAGGCGCATTTTTGGCTTAACGGGTTTGTTAATAAGCAAAATTGCCGCATATGGAGCGAGACCAATCCACAAGAGACCCTACAGACTCCATTACATCCAGAAAAATGCACCGTTTGGTGCGGTTTTCACGCTGGTGGCATCATCGGACCTTATTTCTTCAAAATGAGGGCGGAGCTCGCGTTACGGTCAATGGAGATCGTTACCGCACCATGATCAATGATTTTTTGTTTGAAAATATGGATGACATTGATCCGGAGGAGATGTGGTTTCAACAGGATGGCGCTACGTGCCATACGGCGAACGCAACCATCGACTTATTGAAATCAAAATTTGGCGATAAGTTGATTTCGAGAAATGGACCTGTCAATTGGCCTCCAAGGTCGTGCGATTTGACACCTCTCGATTATTTCCTGTGGGGCTACGTGAAGTCACTGGTTTATGCTGATAAACCAGCAACAATTGACGCCTTGGAGGCCAGCATTGTTCGTGTTATTCGTGACATACGGCTAGCAGTGCTCGAAAAAGTGGCCCAAAATTGGACGTCCAGAATGCGCTTCGTCAAGAACAGCCGCGGTGCCCATATGCCCGAAATCATTTTCAAATGTTAATGTCACGTATTGATCTTTCGAATAAAAAAAAAATTTTGATTACAATTTAATTGTTTGTGTTATTTTTTACAATTTCAAGTTCTATCGGGCTTAAAAAAACACCCTTTATGAAAAAGTTCAATTAAAAAAATATGTACAATATTGTAAGCAGGCGTTGCCAATTGCAGATGCATTAATTTTACACGTCTGCCAATACAAATGAGCTTTCAATGTTCACACAGTAGCAAGACATTTTTAGTCAATTTAAATGCAATTTAACCAACGCTGTTTACCAACATTGTAAGATCTGACCAGCGTCTGTACGAAGCTTATTTAGTTGTCACTGTTTTTTTTTTCGTATTCATAACGAAATGATAACTTTAAAAACTTTGTCAGATACGGAAAGCTTAATATTTTATTTCTGTACATTTTCCGTACAGATTCAAAAGATACGAAAAATATCAGGATTATACATGATACATGAAGTCATCAAAAGATACGAAAAATGTATCTTTCGTATCCTAACGGCATCACTGATCGACACCAATTCTTAAATGCAGTTTTAAAGTAAAGAAGCAGCTCGCGCTCGTTGTCATTATTTCTTAAGGGCAATCAGGTCGTTCTTGTTTGTCTGCTTTTCGTGCGTTTTGCGTTGTCACCTCGCATTGGTTAATGGCGTGGCGTCGTATAACTGTACCGAGTTACAGTTTTTGCGGTTGTCGGCATTAACTTTGTGCAATCGTTTGTAACCTCAAATTTTTAACTTGTTTTCTGGTGGAGAACCAATAATAACTCAAAGTGACTGGTGGAGAACCATAAAAAACGTTTACTGGTGGAGACCAATAATAATCTGGAGTGGATTCTGGGAGCTCTCGCCTTCCTATACGATGGTTTAGGTCGAACGAGGTCTTGTGGTTGAAGCTCCAAAAATTCGTGGGATACCCTGGCAATATGACTTTAATAGTCAGCCAAAAACTTTAGTTTTAAGTAAAGCCAAAAAAAAAAAAAAATTTGTACCAATTACCAAAAAAAATTATTTTTTGGACCTTCACGGTACCATTTTTTTTTTTTAATTATTAAAACAACAAAAGACTACATAAAAATTCAATTGTACACAAAAAAACAAAATTTAACATTAACATATGTACATACATTATATGTATGAATAAAATAAGATACATAAAAGTCTTATGAATTATATGAGATCAAAATCAGGCACTAATTTGTTAAGTTAATAAGCTATTTGGAATTTTTACATCATAGCAGCATGAATTTTTCGATCTTAACCAATCCTTTGTTTGTATGAGACTCGATAATAGCTGCGTTTGAAAACACAAAAGTTTTTACTATATTTTACTGAACTTTACTGCATTTTACAAAATTCCGTTTGAGTACACAAAATGCAGTGTGATGTGCACATGATCTTGGGTGATATTACGTTTTGAGAAAAGTTTTGAAGTAAATCAAAACCTTAAATTCGCTTCGCGATGGACAATGGCACGCTGGTGTTTGGGCTGAAGCTCGCCGGGAATGGGGGGTTCGCGTCCATCTACTCACACACACACAATTTAATTCGTGCAAAAAAAACGAAAGCTCTAGTTCCCTTAAGCAGACTTTTGGGATCTGAAGCCGCCAAGCCTCTTGCGATTTACAGAACACCTGGTATACGATCTCATGTCAGAATCGCGATGTTAAGCATTTTGCGATTGTCAGAACATACCCGTATCGTATAGTAATTTCTAAAAATCCAACTTATTTAATATTAAACATGTTCAAATCATTTTATTTATAATAAATTTTATTTAAGCATATCAAAATATATCAGAACTTCATTCCACTTAATTAAACTTAGCCAATTTCACCAAATCTATTTAAATTTCAATTCATATTTAAATATACAGGTCTGTTCATAAAATCAGCCGATTTCAAATCACGTGCTTTTAAAATCACATGTGTGATTTTGTGGTGTTCTAAAAGTCATACGGAACACCAAAATATCACACGTGTGATTTTAAAAGGCACATGTGATTTTAAATCGCGTGATTTAAGTTAAACTGATTTTCAGAACAGGCCTGATAGATTTTCATATAATGTTATTTTTATTTGACATGAGAAACGAATTTTAAACATAAATTGATTTTAAATAGAATTGGTGAAATATGCCATTAATAACACACATATTAATAAAGAATCTGAAATTTAAATTGGTTTTATTTTTATTTTAAAATAAAAATTAGAATATAAAATATATTTAATTTTGTATTTCTTTCACATCTTACAGCTATGACACATAAAATAAAAAAATTAAAATAATTTAAAACAAGATGAATTCATTAAAGGTGGTCTTAAAAGGCCTGCTGATAATTATTCTTTAACTTTATAATTTTTGGATGTCAAAATACTGTTTATTCAGCCATGTCACAGAGTACAATTCCGTTCGGAATTGAAGAAAACATATTTGTTTATTGATAGAAAGTATATTTTGATAGTTTTTTGGTCTTTGAGATACAGAAAACTCCCATACCGTTCATGAAAACAAAAATGGTTTCATTCCGCAAAGTTTTTTCGTAATTTTCTGAAGCTCCAAAATACGGAATGAATTCCGTTTCCGAACGGAATTGTACTCTGTGACATGGCTGATTATCTTTGTTTCT
Source organism: Pollenia amentaria (assembly GCA_943735925.1). Classification (NCBI taxonomy): domain Eukaryota; kingdom Metazoa; phylum Arthropoda; class Insecta; order Diptera; family Polleniidae; genus Pollenia; species Pollenia amentaria. The sequence continues at coordinate 198,388,787 of OX031009.1, read as the reverse complement.
GTTTTTGACATTGTACAATAATTTTACAAAAACAAATTGCTTGTGGTTTTTGTGCGAGTTTTAGTACCGATATTAACTGTAATGAATTCGCCTTGATTAATAGTACAAATACTGAAAACGACATTATCGATTTCAAATCGTTTTGTTTTCAATATCGTTTTCCATCACATACCTGATTATCAGCCCATTGAATCATTTATTTCGAAAAGGGCTCAGGTAACATTTTTTGGAAATTGAGTTTCTTTCAGTTTTTGGAGGTACACATATAGACTGATATACTGTGAGAATGAAAGGTTATATACCCCTTCCATAGCGGTGAAAAAGGGCGGTATTTTTAATTTCGAAAAGGGTGATCTCCATATTTATTTAGAATATTTTATGTGTTTTAGTTAGAAATTGATAAAAAAACTTGTATTCAAATTCTTACAGTGGGGTAAGTTTAGACTATTTGGTCAATTTGTTATAAACAATTATTTTAGATTTTGCCATTTTTAAAAAAAATAGAGAGTAGCCCCCCTGGCTTTTTATATTGTTCACAAAAGGCGGATTATCAGGTTAAATGGTTATGTAGTTATATTAATAGCAACAAAATATATTTAAAAAAAATTAAATAAATGTATTTTATTGTTGTGAATATGACTAAATAACCATATAGCTCGATAACCAACCGTCCGGGAGCAACCCAATTATAAAATGGGTTTGTTTATCTTCATTTTGAAAATGTGGAAATCCAGCTGCTCGGAGGATAGTGATATCCAGATTGCCAATATCCAAAATTTTTGTGAAGATATTCTGCAATGGCTAACGGAGATTAACACAGGCACATAAAAAAGAAGATTTATAATTCATACGTTTATATTGCTGAAATATTTTCGTTCTTTTTCTATAAATGTCTGCGTTTTCTAATTTATAATTTTAATAAGCACATAATAAATTACCGAAATGTTCTTATTGTTTCTTTATAATAAAAAGCTTTCGTTGAAAATGTTGTTTACTTTTATTAATATTTTATTGTTCATAAATTAATCTTCAAAGAGGTTAGTTAATCTTATCTTAAAATGCAAAATATATATTTAAACGTTATAGATTATTTGAATAATTGTTTATTTCAATAAATTGCATGCAGTAAAGATACCATTTTGATACTAAAACCACGAAAGTTCAAAAAAATTTCGAAAAGGGCTTATCACCGGACACTGAAATTTTCCATTTTCAAAAATTACTTAAAATAATTTTAGAGAAAAAAAATCTGCTTCAAATAGTCAAATAGTTTAAAAGATCTTTACTTTTTTGTGTCTCCTGAACTCTTAGAGCCACTTTTTGGGTTAGAGATTAGCGATTAAATTAACTTTAATCTCCGTATTAACTTTTTGAGTTGTATTTTTTAAACTTTTTTTGCTAGTTTAAGCGGTCAATGGTGGTGGTTTAAACCTAATATTTAACTGTCAATATACACATGTTTAACATAAACAGCTGTTGCAAAAATATAAACAAAAAAGAATTTTAAGAAAATTGAAAAGAAATGGATTATGCATTTTTTTTGTATATATTTTTATTTCTTTATTTTTTCTTTTAAACTTTTTCTTTAGTAATTGTTTAAACACTTGTAGCTTGTAAACAATATTGAATTCGCGCATTTTCTTCTTCTTCTTTGAAAACATCCATGTTGTCTTGATAAAAAATTTGACATTTGCAAAAAATGTTGACATTTATTTGTTTTCAGTATGGTAGCACTACATGGTTTAAGCCACCACCCAAAAATATCAAATTCAATTAATGCTAGTTAAACTTAATTTTCAGATTAGCTAATTATAGAATAAGATTAAGTTTAATCTCAAACCCAAAAAGTGGCTCTTAGTATTTTTTTAGCTGAGCCCTTTGCGAAATAAAATATTCAATTGCAATTGTTCTTTTTGTTTAAGTTTATTAAGATGGGTTATTCAAATATTGCAAATCTTAAGCAAATATTGATGTTCTTAAGAACTACCAGAGAAAGCTAGGTTGTGCTCGTTGAGGAATTATTTTCAAATATTTCTGTTTTTTATTAAAGTCCTGGTGGTATCAAGGATGTAGGTATATTAATCTTCTTGGCCCACAATGTTTTTGTTTTCAATATAAAAATACGAAAGAAATTTTATTTTTTAGACATTGTGTTCCAGGCAGTAATTATGTTAGAAGATTTTTACTACAAATATATAATTTTATACCTTTCCAGGCCAAGATGTTTCATATTGATGTTTAAAACTTTCCGTTTCATAGATACTTGTTGCCAAAGTCGTACGGGGTTCACACAGCAAAACCATATTGGAAAGTAATTTAAAGTCGGAACAAATTTTTTCAGAAGGTGGTAGTGAAGGATCTGTTAAAAACTCAAAATTAATTTAGTATAATAAAATGTCAATATAATTAACCATATCGCTTGTGCTGCAATACTGTATTAACTCAAAATTTAAAAATGTTCAATAGAAGCAAAACAATTTTTAATTTTACATTAAAGGCATATGAAAAATAATTTTTAAACCAACCGTTTCATTATCAAAAAGTAGACAAAATTGCACGATATTTTTATAACGGGTAGTCATGCATATAGTTTTTCTAAAAAAATGGAAAAATAAAAATTTTGAGTTAATACACTATTGTTGAATAAGTGCGATATATTAAAGGGTTTCATGATATGGCTCGAAATTTACATTTGTGCATAAAGGCAAACTTGCGATTCAATTGAATTCGCCTTGTTTTAAGTGTTCCACATGCTGCAAAATTTTCATTTAGCACTTTGCATTTTATTTAGCATTTTTCTCTTAAGTGTTCCACATGCTGCAAAATTTTCATTTAGCACTTGGCATTTTATTTAGCATTTTTATAAAATATTTTTAACTTTTTTATCATTATTTTAAAAATTTGGACGAATAGTTTTATTGATTTTACTTAAATTTTTTTATAAGTTAAACTTAATTTTAATTAAAAATAGTTGTAACCAAAATAAAATTTTATATGAAAGGGAATATTAGAAATGCCATCATCATGTTGGTTGTAAAAATTATTTGCCGTCTGATATTACGATATTAAAGTTTGTATCTGATGTTTTACCAAAACCTACCTACTTGTTAATATATAAACATTTATTATCAAAGTTGTTTTTGTGAATACAATTATTTATTAAAAAGAAAAGATAAACTCACTGTTTTATTTAAATTAGATTTTATTTCAGCTAATACGGCCTAAAGTTCTATATGTAATTAAAAATGCATTTAATCCATATTCTCCCAACGTTTCGTGAATGTTATGTTCACTTTATCAAGGGATTCGTAATAAGAAAAATTAATTTTTTATTACATTGAACAATAATTTGTTGTAGACAAACATAAAAAACATTAAACATGAAATATTAAGTAAAACACAAACTCAAAAAATTATATCACAGGTTAGATATTGCAACACAGTAACTGGCATTAATTTTTATACCCTTCACCGAAGGTAAAAGGGTATATATAATTTTGTCATTCCGTTTGTAATTTCTACAATATTGATTTAAGACCATACAAAGTATATATATTCTGGCTTCTTATGAGAAGGGAAGTTCAAATCCGGTTGTCCGTCTGTCCGTCTGTCCGTCCGTTGAAATGGGTTTTCCGAAGACCCCAGATATGATGAAGGCTAGGTTGTTATACATTTATGTCACATATAGTCCGGATTTGTTTGCTATTGAAATTCAGGAAGATCGGTCCATAAATGGCTGAGATATGAGCAAAAAACCACGACTACCTTTAATTTTTCCCATAAATCCCATGTTGTTGTTGTTTTTTTCCCATAAATCCTATGTTGTTGTTGTTTTTTAAATTCTTTTTTCTGCATATCTCGAGAACGGCAAGAGCTACGGCTTTGAAATTTGGTAAAAACATCTTGCTTGCCAATACACAAACTCTCTAAAAAAAATGGGCGGGATTGGATAAGTGGGTGTGGCACTTCCCATACAAAGACGTTATGTATTTCTGTATATCTGGAGAACGAAACGAGCTAAAGTTCCCAAATTACGTACAAACATATCGGTTATCAATACACAGTATCCCACAAAATATGGGCGCGATTGGAAAAGTGGGCGTGGTACCTCCCGTACAAAGACATTATTGAAAATACTCAAAATTTTAAATTTTAGGGCTCTAGTATGACATATGAACACGTTTTATATACCAAAATGTCAGAAATTTTTAGCAGCATATATTTCCCGAAAACCCTGAAACCTTTCTCCCAAAAATGGAAGAGTAATGCCCAAAATAAAATTTAAATTTTTTTAAACATACCCATTTTCGGGAACAATAGATCTTCCCGAGTCCAAGTTTTATAATCTCAGTAAATGGTTTTTTCTTCCTTAAAACGTGGGTATATAAATCTGCCAAATCGGTTAAGAAATGGTTAAGTAATTAGCAAAATACTCCAAAAATGGGCTAAAAAGCATCAAAATTTTTATAAAAACTAAATTTTTAGAGCTGCTACATGACCTATGGATACGTCTTATATATCAAAAGATCGGAAATTTTTAGTAGAACATATTTGCTGAAAAACTCGAGTGGTCTAGCCGGTATGTCACAAGTAATCGTCTGAGTGTTGACGGGTTCAAATCCCATTCGATAAATTTTTTTTTTTCTCTAGGTATTTATAAATTATTTTTAATTAAATAAAAAATATATCAGTTTTTGCTATTTTTACTTGTATATTCTTAAAAAAAACACTTTTTTTATAAAATTTAGACTTTTGTTCTAAATAAATGCGCATTTTTTTATGTGGCTAATAATTTTATATAAAAACCAAACAATTTATTTTTGGTAATACCCTTAATATCTCAAAACAAGAAATTCCTACTTAAGCCATTATTATTTAATGCCATTGATATATTATATATGTAGATTATTCTTATCGCACCATGGTGAAGGGTATATAAGATTCGGCATAGCCGAATATAGCACTCTTACTTGTTTATTGTTGTTTTGTTGGTATTTTGTTTAAGCTTGGATATCGTTGCAAATAAGACTTTTTGAGTGTATGTGGGTAATTCTCATTCCCTCTGCAGTCTTGTTTGCTGATAGCTTTGGCTTTTCTAAAATTATTTAGGAGAACGTTTCCTGATGATCTGGCATAAGCAACTAGTGAAATGCGCATAGGAACAACAATAATTTTAGTATTTTTTATCAATTATTAAAAAAAAGGAATTAATCACAACAAACAAAATCTTTTTATAAACAATTATTTCAATTTCGTCAAAAAAATAGGTTACTATGATTTATTTAGTTTGAAACTGGTAATCAATTTTTAACAAAAATCTTTAAAAAAAAATTTAACATATTTTAAAATCAATTTCAGCATATGTTGGGCTGTCTAATGCCAGATTTAGCTGTAAAATTTTTTACGATGTCGCCACACTGCTACTTATTTACTATATTTAAGGTTTGTATATTTGCTTAAAAAATTAATCTTATATACAAACCTATTTAATGTCTTGCCATATTTAATTGTATTCGTTTTCATGTAGTTACTAACTACAGCCAACTTCGGGGATAACTGAAATGTCAAGTTGACACTTGGTGCTCCTAACTACGCCTCTTTCTTTTTCCGGTCGCGAAAATGGTAAGACTTGTATCAAAAAATTATAACAAGAATAAATTAAAAGCAATCGTTAAAAATCAAAGTAGTAAACTAAAGTGAATAGTGAAATCTTGTGAACAAATGAAAGTAAAATGTTAATTAACAAATATTTTCTGTGTAATCTTTCCAGGGTATTGATATTAGCCACAAATACGATCGTAAGGTTCGCAGAACTGAGCCAAAATCCCAAGATGTTTACTTACGTCTTTTGGTCAAGGTAAGTGTAAATAAAGCTATAAAATGTTGCCAGATACAATTTTTGTAACTGTGGACGTTTATTTAATTAATTCTATTGAAATAAAGACGAATTGTTTTGACATTTTTGTTTGTTTTTAGTTGTACCGTTTCCTTCAACGTCGTACCAACAAGAAGTTCAACCGTATTGTGTTAAAACGCTTGTTTATGAGCAAGACCAACAGACCTCCCATGTCCTTGCAAAGCGTCAGCCGTTTCTTCAAGGTCGCTAAACAACCCGAATCCACAGTTGTTATTGTTGGCACCGTCACTGATGACGTTCGTCTATTAAACGTTCCAAAAATGAGTGTATGTGCTTTGCACGTTACCCAAACCGCTCGCGAACGCATCTTAAAAGCTGGTGGCGAAGTTATTACTTTTGATCAATTGGCTCTTAAGTCTCCCACTGGCAAGAACTGTTTGTTGTTGCAAGGTAAGCGTACCGCCCGTACTGCATGCAAGCACTTCGGCAAAGCTCCCGGTGTACCACACTCTCACACTCGCCCCTATGTACGCTCTAAGGGACGCAAATTTGAACGAGCCCGTGGTCGTCGTTCCAGCTGTGGTTACAAAAAGTAAACGAGCAAGAAGCCTGTTTGTGTCTAGTTATCTAAATTAAGTTTGCTAATATCTATCAAAATGGACATGTAAATTAACGTTATTCAAAAAGAACTTGAATAAAAAGCCAGTTATATATGGTGGTTCCCACAAACAAGCAAGTCCTGCTTGAAGGAGCATTTTTAAATAATACTCTTTTGTGTTTTTATTTATAAATTATGTATACAAAAGTGTGGGTGCGTTCGTAAATGCATCACTGCGCTGCATCAGAAAAGCAAACTTTTTTTTAATGCCGATAAAAAAGTAATTATAATTTTTTTTATTGTGTGACTATTATTTTTGTAGAGTATTTGACAATTTTTTGGTCCATATCTACTTCATTGATATATATAAAACCACTTGAAAACACTGATGGAGCGCAGTGATGCATTTACGAACGTAGCCTGTGTTTGATGGTATTACAACACTAATGCAAGTGTGCGCTCCAGTAGTTTAAAAGTGCTTGATCCTGAGGTTGAATACCCAACACCTTTTTTAATTTGGCCTGTCCATTGGTAGATTTGGCATGATTCAAGCATATTACTTTGCTTAAAATTGTAAAATATTGATATGAGACAGACTTGATTATAGCAGTATTTAGACTTACTTTTTCCATTCCTCCACCAAGGCTTTAGTATGCCGATTTAAGACTAATTCTGTAAAACGAGTTTCATCAACAGCCTTTAATAATTTCACCAACAAATCGGGCACTAAGATATTAAATGAAAATTTATTATTAATTATTTAAAGCTGAATATTTTCGATTTTTTTTTCGTATTATTTACAAAAGATGTGTATATACAGGCATGTTCTAAAAATCACTGTGAAAGTGATCTGAAATCACAAAAAGGTGTTCTGGACCAAAAACTTTTCATACTTGGATGATTAAAACGAGTCAAGTGGCGGAAGATTTAAAATAACTTGCTTATTTTTTGCCACCATTTTAAACCAAGTTAAAATTTTGTGCTTTTCAAAACACTCGGTTAACAATTCTGGGGGATACTCTCTATTGCGATGTGAAAGAAAATTGTAGCACATCTAGTGATTTTTACTCTTTAATGTGTTTGCGCATTTGTCTTTCGCATCTTTTTATTTTATTCTTTTTGCAAATCATCATTATTCCTTTTATTTAAACTTTCTAATTTAAAATTTTTTAACATATTTTGCCAATACATTACTGGAAATCTGCGCTATCTTCGATTTTTATTACCAGTATTGCTTAATTTTTAAACAATTTTGCGAAAGTGATAGAGAGTACCAAGTTTGCATTAAGCTTTCGCATCGCAATAGAGAGTAGCCCCCCTGATTTTAAAATCACAAGTGATTTCAAATCGTATGATTATCCGAACATGCCTGGCAAAACAAAAAAAGTATGATCTTGCAATTTTTAATTTTACGAAAGTAATTAATTCTTTCGTAGTCTTATTTTTGTAAATATTCATGTATTCGTTCGTAGTCCTATTGTTGTAAATATTCATGTACAATGTCATGAAAATCTATTGTTCATGTATGTGAGGAAAATCTATCATGTCTCTATCTATTGTATCCAAACGATCGTTTTTAGGTGTGGTGAACTTCGACCGATTTAAAAAAAACGTTTCTGAATTATATTCTTGATTTTTTGTTCAAAACACAGTCCAATTAACATTCTTATATTAAATTTAAAAGTAGAAGGCAAAAAAAAAAAGGAAATGTGAGATGTCAATTTATCCATCACATAACAGATTACCAAGGCGAATTCATTACAGGTGATCCTAAAAGTCCTGCTGATATGTTTTTTTCTTTAGCTTTATAATTGTTGGACGTCAAAATTTTGTTTATTATCTTTGTTTCCTTTTTGATTTTTTTCGGAGTTTTGACATTGTACAATGATTTTACAAAAACAAATTGCTTGTGGTTTTTGTACGAGTTGTACTTGTTGTACTACCGAGATTACCTGGAATGAATTTGCCTTGCAGAATACAAAACCTATTGTGTTTTAGGCTGGTTTTTTAAAATCTCAGTTAAACTAGGATTAGTTAATAAAGAAACACTTTCTCACATCCTTCCAATAATTGCTGGAAAATTTTTTAAATGACAGGTAATTCTCCCAAAGTAAAGATACAGAAACACTTATGTGAAAAAAACCATTTTTTGTTTCTTATTGCACTGGTTTTGTCATAATTTACTTGTTTCATGCGGGAAATTTTACGATGCGAGAAATACAGAAACGGGCTACAGATTTATTATGCCATTACCAAGTTTGTACACAAAATTTTGACGGAGCAGCTTTGTTTTGCTTAAAATTTGTGCCTTAAATGAAATAATAACAAAAAATTAAGCTTCACCAGAAAAATCCGAATTTCAGAGTACGTTAAACTAAGTTTAAACTTTAGCAACACCTTAAAACCCCGGCCTTACAAAATAATTTTCGTAAAACACAACATATGTGCGGTTATTTGTAACGAAACCAAAGAAGAATATATTTTGTTGAAAATTTATTTTGCAAAGTACAAATTTTTTGTATGTTACGAAATAATTTTGCTATATTTTGTTATGTTTGTTTTTTCAATATTTTTATTTTATTTTTTTTATAATAAAATATTTTACAAAATTAATATTAGAAATTATTACAATATTGTAAAGTGATTTAATTTTATTACAAATGTAGTTTTATATTGAAATTAAAGGTCTTAAGTTATTTTGTTAATGTTCTAAAGACAAACGGCGAAATTTAAGAAAGAATTTGTTAGCAAAAAATATTGGTTCCCAGTGCGAATATGAGTCATATAGACTGTGGTTGCGGGCTGTCCCTTGTTGATATGCAATACAATATTGTGGAAAATGTTATAAATCCAATTACACTCATTTTAATTAAACATTAAATAAATAACATTTTGGAATGCAAAAGAAAATCATGGTTAGTTAAAGATAATTATATTGCAAAATATCAACAGTTTATAATATGTATGATCCTATTCAGTTGAAATTCTGGGGGGTTACCGCGTATTTCGATTCGAATTATTACGATTTTCGTACAATTTGTTTCAAATTAACGGAAATTTTTTATACATTATCTAAAACAAAAAATCCCTTTCGAAACGGCAACTCTCTATTACGAACAATAAAAATCCCTTTCGAAAGTGCAACTCTGTATTACGAAAACAAGAGTCTGTTATGCAAAAAGCGTTAGGAAATTGTTCAAAAGCTATTTGGATAGTGACAAAGTGAAAGAAAAATAAAAAATGTAAGTATTTAAGTGTTTCATGATAAATAAAAGTGTAAAACAATCAAATTTAACCTTATAATGTTAGATTTGATACAAAAAATGTTTACTAATGCTATTGTTGATATTTTTTAAATATTTGTGGTCTTGAAATTTATAAGGAATACTTAAAAAAATGACATATACAAATAAAAAGCGTTATAAAGAAATGGCAAACATTTTCTTTAGAATCTTCAAACCACAGGGAAATACAATCAGTTTTTATTAAAAAAAACTTATAATATTTTTCACACATTGAATAGTATTTAATATTTCTTTTGTTTTGGGATATTTTCGTCCATTTTGGTATTTCAATAGCAGTGCTATCAACTTTTAACCAAATTTCCCATTTGTTTATAAATACGACTCTGTAATCGTTTCGAATGAGTTACGCAGTACGACTTAACTTTCGAATCGGAAAAAAATATTTCGTAAAATACACAAATTTTTATTTGTAAATTATTTTTTTTTTCGTATTTTACTAAAATATTTTGTACATTGTACGCAGCGTTACCGTTGGATATTTTCAAAAAGTACCAAAAAAGGGAATATTTACAAAAAAAAGTGGCACCGAAAAGGGGATTTACGAAAATCAGAAGTACACCAAATTAATAAAAACTTAAAATGACGTTTTATAAATGGTAAAAAACAAAATCCCACAACGCACGGGTCTCCAAATTTGAGTTATCAACGGTCAATGGAAAACGCTACAGGGATATGATCGTAGAGAATATGTGGTTTCAACAGGATGGTGCCACTTGCCAATGTGTTCGAAAATATCATTTTTACTCATAGAGGAGGAGTGAATTGGCCAAAAAGATCGTGCGATTTGACAACTTTAGACCATTTTTTGTGTGTTTTTTTTAATCGAAAGAGTACAGCAATAATCCCACAACAGGGCAAGAGCTTAAAAACAACATTATCGAGCAGATATCAACAATTGACAACAGTTTATTGAAAAACGTAATCGAAAATTTTGGTAAGATTGGGAGCCTGCTGAGTCAGTATGGGAGGGGCGGAGAGGGTCTCTTAACCGACATAATTTTTAGCGAAACCTATTTGTAATACACTGAAAAAAAATATTTTTAATATCTGAAAAAAGTTTCTTTTATTTCAATTAAAATATAAGTTGCCGAGTCTGAAATGTCTAAATTTTGTTTATCATTGTTTCTGTTTTTGACATTGTACAATGTTTTTACAAAAACAATTTGCTTGTAGTTTTTGTAAGAGTTATACTTGTAGTGCAGAGATTACCTTCAATGAATTCTCCTTGTATGAAATATAATGAAATATTAATTTCGATAGTATTTATATAATTGGAACATGGTTTTGTACCTGAAAGTGCAACTTTAGGTTAATTCTTTAGTATGAAGAATTTCGTTCCATATTTTTAAATGTGGGCAATCTTTTTTAGATCTGTTTCTTCTGTTTATTGCCGGCAAACTAAATTAAAATCTGAAGTCGGAGTCACCAATTTGCTTCCAACAATTTTTTTGGAAGACTGTTTTTTTGTATGCAGTTAACGTCTGTTACAATTTGATGCGAACTTTGGAACAAATATGATTTAACATTACAACTGATAATTGCCTATATTTTAAATTGGTTAAAATTAAGCCGATTTGAAAATCAAAATAATCAATTTCAGTATAAAATCTAGGATACCAAATCGACATAAAAAAAATCAATCGTTGAGATTAAATTCGATTTTCAACTAAAATCGAAGACGATTTACCTTTCTCTAATTCAAAAGTGACAATTTTGTTTGTTTGATCAAATAGGCAGGCAAACAAATTGGTAAAAAATAATATATATGTAACCATATATAAGTAAATTAAACTTACATTTTGCTGGAGCAGATCCTGGCCATTTTATACAAACATTATTGCCCAGAGTTTCTTCCAAAAAATCTATACGAAAAACAGATGAACTGGCCATAGGAACGGCGATTTCATTAGATATTGAGATGATTTTATAATCTGCACTAATAGAATGTTGGTGCTGAGCATCTATCCTTATTAGGGTATGTATTTGTTCGGGTAAAAGCTTCTTAAGACACATCATGAAATGAAAAGTGCGAGCTGGATCTCCGCGTACAATAATCTAATAACGTGTATGTATATTAATTATAAAAACTATCTTATATTGTTAAGAATATGTAATATAGGCAGTACCTTAATTCCAGTTAAAGCACAATAACATATAGACGCAAATTCTGCTTTTCTTACCACCTGTTTAATGTATCTTAGAGAATAAAACTCTTCTGCATCATCCAGAGTCTCATATTTCTGTATCATTGGTAGGGTTGTAATGTTATATGTAAGTCTTTGCTGGGGTGGATGGCTGCTACTTTGCGGTGGCAACCAGGGAAGATTTCCAAATGTTACATGTTCTGTTAGAAATCTTGAACCAGCCAATAAAACCCATGAGAAATGCGAATGCAAAATGGCAAATACATTTTCCTCTCCTGTAAGTTCTATTAGAGAACGGGGAGTTTGTACTAAAGGTTGTGAGCCGGACAGCCTTCTCTGACGCGGGGAACCCTTCAATTCCTCCTCTTCCCGAACGCGCTTCGCATTATTCTGTAATTCTGTCGATATTTTACGCAAATGCTCTGCCAAAAAAGGTTTTGTATTAAGCAGGAAGTATTTATCCTTCATTAATATTATTATAGAAAATAACTGATAGAAGCCACGGGCCTGAAAAAAACTGAAGTACTTTAGAAACTTTGGAACAAATCTACTTTACCGAAGCAGCTCCAAATAAAAAAAATAGGTACCTAGAGTGATAGAAAATGGAAAAATAAGAAGAACAAATTAAATAAAAAAATTGGCGCAAACGCTTAGTTTTCGAGTTATGGACGTTTAAAGTTTTTATATAAATATGCGACTTTCCACTACAATTCTAAACGTATATTGCCAATATTGGTATAATTTTAAAGCTCTTGAACATATTTTTCTGAATATACAAAATTTATTTCAAAACTTTAAACTTTTTAGCTCACATTGCAGTTTTTTTTTCATTTTACGTCGAAATGTTACGGAAGTGCACTAGGAAAGAATGTAGTTTATTTAAATAAAAGTGTAATACAAATTTTATAAAATAACAAACACTAACAAACATCGCAAAAAAAAACTGGTATAACGATCACTGGCTTCGCTTACTAAAGCTGGGGTGCTACTCTCCATTGCGAAAGAAAATTGTAGCAAATCTAGTCATTGGTACTCTTTAATGCGTTTGCTTTTTATTTTTTTCTTTTTGCATATCATCATTATTTTTCTTATTTAAACTTTCCAATTTCCAAGTTTTTTACATATTTTGCCATTTCATTACTATAAATCTGCTCTATCTGTGATTTCTATTACCAGTATTGCTTAATTTTAAAACAATTTTGCGAAAGTGATAGAGAGTACAAAGTTGGCATTTAGCTTTCGCATCGATATTGTATTCGCATCGCAATAGAGAGTAGCCCCCTTGATCTGCATAGCCGGTCTTAGCCCATTTGCAAGAATTATCTCCTCATATGTATAACATAAACATACAGAAGGTTTTACTTGTATTTTAATTAAAATTCTTAAATAAATTATATGTTTTTATGCTTACCAAAAACTTTTATATTTTTGAAAATTCGACCCACTTCTTAATAAACTAAAGTTATTCAAATAAATTCTGAATGTCCAGAAAGATCTAGTGAAAAGCTTTGAAATTATACCAATATTAGCAATATACGTTTGGAAATGTAGTGGAAAACTCATATTTATATGAAAACTTTAAACGTCCGTAAATCGAAAGCTAAGCGTTTGCGCCAATTTTTTTTTATTTTTCAATTTTCTATCACCATAGGTACTTTTTTTATTTGGAACTGCGTTGGTAAACTAGATTTAAGCCGCAACTTTTTATAAAATGCACAGCTTACCTGCAAATCACTAATATGAAATGTGTGACTTAAAATATGACCTCTCGAAGTGTCACCAAAAAAAACAAAACCACCATCTTTGTTATGATTTATTTCACAGCTTAAGCTCCGCACTGCCGCTTGCTTCACTAACGTAGATACTTCAGGCAGCGCGGATTGTTGTGTACTCAAGAAAGTTGCTTCACTTTCGTTATCCTTGCTATACAGTCCATTTGTTAGTCCAATTGAGTTGCAGGCTGCACATTGTTTGCCTGCGACACTATTCGAGGTTTGTAAAACTGCCGTGGAAAATAGCTCATCCAACTTAGTGTCTCTTAGGGTTTGTGTGCAAAAAATTGATGAAGGACCATGAGCCTCACAAAAATGACACAATGCAATTACGGCATTCATGTGAAATAAATCAAATTTTAATTTTTTATAAACTGTTTGTCTTTTTTTATTATGCAAAATCCAAAACAAATACAGCTGTTTCATTCGTAAAAAGTTTTCATAGCAATATGTCTGCTCATATATAATACAGTAATGACTTTTCAGCGATTTTAGTAGAAACATGGCATGTTTAATCGTATGTAGTAATGTTTCTTGTTAAAATTCCTTTTACCTTTTAGTTTTTTCAAATATCAAATTTTTTAGAAGTTTATGTTTTCAAAAACAATCGACCTTATTATCAGTGTCGTTGTCGCAAACAAGTAAACGACAACCATATGACAAACTTTGTATGTGCTTTGCATTGTCATTGTCGTAAATTTTAATTGATATCGACAAGAACTTAATACAGTTGTACCACGATAGCGGTTCTCTAATAAGGCCGAATGTTTAATCGTGTGTATCGATTTTTACTGTTTTTATATCTGAGCAAAAAACTACGACTGCCTCTTATTTTACTCGTAAATATTTTGTTATACATAACATTCCACAAAATATAGTCAGGGTTGGATAAGTGAGCGTTGCATAAAATAGATATATTTATGTATATCTAATGAACGGTAAGAGAAAAATTGTTCGAAATTTAGTACACAAAGCTAGGTTATCAATACATCCCTCTAAAAATATAGGAGGGATTAGAGAAGTGGGCGCGGCACCTCCCATACAAAGACATCATAGATTTGTGTATATCTGGAGAATGGCTAGAACCAAAGTTTCCAAATTAGCTACAAGCATCTTGGTTATCAATATACAATATCCCATCTAATGTTGGCGGGATTGGAGAAGTGAGCGTGACACGTCTCATACAAAGATATTATAGATTTTTGCATATCTGCAGCATGCCGCAAAATGCGGGAGGGATTAAGATAAGTGGGCGATTTACAAAATTGATTTATTTATATCTAAAAATACCGGTAATTTCTAGACCACCTTTGCGAAACTCAAATGAAAGTTGAGCAAGAAATGATGTTGAAAAAGGAAACCGGTTTGTTAAACACTTAACAAGTGTATCCACCCTAATTAATCAAACGATACACCAGTCGAGTTGCCACCTGTCATTAGCGGAACTGTTATACCCTAAGATTTAAGATAAGGGAAATTGAGAAGGCTATTGCCGATTTAAACCCCTTAAGAAATCACCTGCTTATGATAAAATAACTAACAAATTGCTTATCGAGCTACAACGCAAAGCAATAAAAATAATCCAGAATACTTCCCTTCAGGATGGAAGGTCTCTCTAGTTACCATGATACCTAGAGTTGGTGGAGTACTCAGGCAGAAGCGGCTCGAGGCTGGTACTAGGTTGTGACGTCAATGCACACCACACCCAATGGGGAAGTGCCGACATCAACAAAAGAGGTGAGTCTATGTTTGATTTTATTATTGCCAGCAATCTTTATATCTGTAACAGGGGGAATACACACACGTTCAGAACTAGAGATAGAGAGGCAGTGATAGATATTAAATTAACGAACTGTGGAAGGTGTCCGCATAGGAATCCGAAAAGGACGGATCTGGACTATTTTTCGAGATTGGTGTAAAGTAACCTTAGAGTTACTCACGACTGGAGTTCGACTCCGACCAGTGTGGATCAACTGGTGAGCACCTTCACGGAGGTATTGACTAGTAGATATGAGCGGTCCTGTCCAATGAACTTTCGGGGCAGGCGCACACGACCAAGATGGTGGACAGACGAGCTGAGGACTCCAAGGTCCACTATCAGAAGGTTGTTCAATAGAGCGAAATATACGCGTAGCGAAGAGGATTGGAGTAACTTTAGATTGAGTTACAATAGATATAAGGGAGATATTAGAAGAGCGAAAAGGGACTCGTGGGTCAAGCTTAGCGAATCAGTGGAATCTGTAAATGACATGTCCAGGTTCAGGAGAATTTTATCCAAGGACCCGGTAGTCCCGTGATTTATTCACAGACCGGACAACTCATGGACGGAATCTAGCTCTGAATCTCTTTCACCCAATTTTCACGATGATTTTTTCCCCAATTTTAAAATCATGTCTTTTTTCGTTCGATAGCGACCGGGGTAGAGAAGTAAGCAGGGTAGGAAAAGAGACATGAATCTTATTTTCTGGGTTTCTTTTTTGACATTCCTTTTTGCACTTATTTGTGTTTTGTAATTTATATTTTATTCTTATTTTAAAATGACAATTGCTTTTTAAAATATAGAAAAATAAAGAAATTTTAATATAATAATTAAAAAAAAAGATTTACTGGCTGTTCAACGATTTCGAACGTTAAAGTTCGTGGGGGACATGATCACCTTGGATAAAGTAACATGGGCGGTTAATACCTTTGGGTCGTACAAATCGGCAGGACCAGATGGTATCTTTCCGGCGATGCTACAGAATATCGGGAGATCATCCATCCTGGTGTTGGTTGAACTGTTTAGGGTCTGTGTGCTGAACGGACGGTCAGGGTGGTTTTCATACCCAAGGCGGGAAAAAACGGTCAGTCTAAACCCAAGGATTTTAGACCAATCCGCTTATCATCTTTTCTTTTGTAGACGATGGAAAGACTGAGTGATCTACATCTGAGTACGAAGATTGACATCGGCATCATCAGCGGCGCTCAACACGCCTATCTTAAGGGTAGATCTGTTGAGAGTGCTCTTCATGATGTGGTTGGTAATGTAGAGCGGAATTGCGAAGCAAGGAATGCACCTTGGCGGCATTCCTGGATATAGAGGGCGCCTTTAACAATTTGAAGATAGAGGCTATTAGGCAGGCACTGGTGGATCTAGGGGTTCCATTGTTATTGGTCGAATGGCTGCTAAGCATCAGAGTTATTATGGCTCTTAGCTGTCAATATTGTTCTGGGACTTTTTGAGAGAATGCGTCAGAAAGTCGTATTGGTATTGGGCAAGTTTTTGCCGACAATTAGTGAAGTCATGCAAGAGACGCTGTCAGCATGGGCGAGTGATAAGGGTTGGTTCTTTTTACTAGGAGCTACAGGGTAGAGTAGGAGCTGGGGACTCCGGCCGTCAGTAGTGGCATGGCTGTACACTTCGGTGGTTAGACCCATTCTTACGTATGGATGCTGTGTTTGGTGGGAGTCATTGATAGTCGCTAGTCTAAGGAACCTTCTGTCTAAGACTCAGAGGTGTGCTTCAATCGGCATGAAAGGTTCCATGAGAAGTACTCAAGCGGCCCTGGATGCCATACTACATCTTCTGCCTATTGAGCAGTATGTGATGGGAATGGCAGCCAGGAGCATTCTTATTCGTGAGATTGAAGCTGGTGGTTATTGCCAGGGATTATGTGGGCACTAGGGTAGATTTTGGGAGGTTACCGGAGGTAAAAATGCCTCCTAGGGAGAGTTGGTCAGGTAGGAGCAGATTATTTAGTGGATTTGCTATTTTCACTGATGGCTCGAAAATGAGAGGCACGGGTGCGGGGGTCTACATTGAGGATCTGGACATCAGAATTTCATACAGGCTTCCTGACGACTGCAGTGTTGTTCAGGCGGAGGTTCTGGGGGTCTTGAGGGCCGTGGAACTGATGAAGGACAACATTGATAGGAGCTCGGAGGTCACAATATACGTGGACAGCCAGGCGGCTCTTATGGTCGTTAGGGGCTGTTATGTGAACTCCGAGCTAGTTGATGGTTTTAGGAGGGCTCTGGAGGGAGCCTTAGGAGGGTTTGTGTTAAGGTTGTGCTGGGTGCCGGGTCACTGCAACATAAACGGCAATGAGGTGGCTGATGAGTTAGCGAGACAGGGCTCAGAGATGGAGGATCCTAACTGTATGGAGGCGATTAGGCCTCCAATAGGATTCTATTTTGAAAGGATCATGGAATGGCTTCTGGACGCGACCAATCGGGCCTGAAGAAACCTAACGGACTGTCGGGTATCACGGACGCTGTGTCCGGTGCTTAGAAAGTCCGATTTGGAGTCGTGAAGTAAGAGACAGTTGCGCACATTCTGTGCCACTGTCCCAGGCTACAGGGCAGCAGGCTGAGGAGGCTGGGCAGCAGATTCCTAGGCGAATTAGGAGATGTCTCGGGCTGTGGACTCAAGAGTCTGATAGGTGCTAGCCGTACATAGGGCGGATTTGTGTTGAGTGGGATTGCTCTCGGGTCCGATATCTTCTGTTCTTATCTATCATTTTCATCTTTTCTTATGCTTTAGCTATTTTTTTCAGCTACTTTCCATCTATCTATATCTAAACAAGGCATTACAATGGACCATATTGGTCTGCGTGAAGGTGTGAAGGAGACTTCACACCAGCCTTTCTACCTACCTACCATGATACCTAAGCCAGGAAAGATCACACAAGAGTTGAGTCATATAGGCATATTAGCTTATTATCTAACATATCAAAGCTATTTGAGAAACTTTTGGTTTTAAAATTAATGCCGATATTGGAAGAAAATGAACGTATACCAAATCATTTGCTTGGATTAAGGAACATAGCACAATCGAACAAACGCACAGACTAATAAACGTCATTAGAAAAACTTTTGAAGAAAAAAAAAAATAATATTATTCTGCACTCTTCATTGATGTTTCTCAAGCTTTCGACAAAGTCTAGCATGACGGCTTAATACATAAATTGAAGCTAAATTTACCCATAAACACACATAAACCGTTAGAAAATAACTAAGTCGGCAGAAAGTTTATTATAAAAGAAGGAGATTTTTTAAGTTCATCCCAACTGATCAATGCTGGAGTCCCACTGGGAAGTAATTTAGGACATATAATAGATTTGATATATACTTAAGACATGCCAATCAACGGCGACACGAAATAACACCCGATGAAATAACGCCCAATTAGAAAAATGAAATAAACCCCAGTGAAAGAAACCCCAATAAAATGAAGTAACAGCCTAGTAAAAAATAATAAAGAAATGCCCAATTTTCATGAAAAAATCCCCAATTTAAAAATAAAAACAATTTTGCTAATTGGGACTTATTTCATAATGAAATAAAACCCAAGGAAATAGTAAAGTAAAACCCAATGAAATAACGTCAAAAAAAATGAAATAAGACCCAAATTTTGTATGTTTTCTGGAATCCAATAATTTTTTTGTAATCCAATTATTTATTTTCTTGAAATTCAATCATTTGTTTTATCTGTATACATATTAGAGAAAAACGCGCATTGTTTTTTCAACAATTTGGCGACAAAATGGACAGCTTATTTCCTCCTCATTGTTGGAAATTGCTTCAGCTTGTGGTTTCATGACACAGCTATCACAAATTTTCATGTGCCTACATGGCAAAAGCAGTGTATTGAGTTCCTCCGCCACACAAACTACGCATAATTTCGCTTCCAAATTTCGAGCCTTCTGTGCAGGTTCAGATTGAGATTCATCATTGTCTTCCTCTTCATCTAAATAAACTATATCCTCAAACAAGTCTTCTTCTAGTTACTGACTAATTAGAGTCAGACTTACTCCTAAAATATTTCAAGCAAATCCTAACTGTAAAAAATTACAATTTAGAGCTTTTAAAATCCTAAAAATACTTAAAATTATGAAAATTAAATAAAGCCCAAACAAATTAAATAAGACCCCCAAAAAAATTTGATGTGAAAAAAAATCCAATTAAATAATTTGAGAATTACTTTTTTTTGGGCTTTATTTCATAATGAAATTACCCTAAATTTAAATATGAAATAAAACCCAAAAAAAAAACGAATCCAATTTTGCAATTTTATTGGGGTTTATTTAATTTTTCTAATTGGGCGTTATTTCATCGGGTGTTATTTCGTGTCGCCCAATCAACAACTGCACCCACACATAAATTTTTGCTTTTCTAAGCATCCATTAAAACTTTTACTTTTACTTTGCATTAACATTTACTTTGCGTAGAGTCATGACCCCCTATTAAAATCAATAACTAAATAATACCATAACATTCTAATGTAAAATATGTATCTCTGTATGCGTTCGAACCAGACTTGCAGTGGGAAATAGTCTAAGGTATATCTCAACAGAACCACAGCTTAAGGCTAAATTACACTATCTCACAAGCCTTACGTATTCCATAATACTTTGTGAGATGGAAATCTAATGAGTTTTGTTGTGACTGTCAAAAAATCTAATGTAACATTACAGTTTGTAGCCACACTATCACACATGAACATGCTTTTGTTAAATGCAACCCTGATCCAATGAAAAGTATTAGCGTTTAGAAATTTTTCAAAAAACGATTAAGTCGTATGGGATGTCAAACTTTTTTCGTAATACTTGTGACACATTGCATTCACACTATCATACTTTGTCATATTACTTGAGTTTTTGACATGTATTAATACAAAGTATAATAGTGTAATCTAGCCTTTAGGATGGACAGAGGTTCATCCTTCTCGGATTTTCTTATAATTTGTTCATAAACGCTCCAAATGCCTTTTTAGACTTATCACAACTTTTAACTAATTGTAGGGGTGCCCGTGTCTTCCACAATTTCAGAATGCATAGTCATATCAGTTCAGTAAGACGATACGATTGAAGTCGATTGAAATAATAGATTTCTAAACCCTCAATTTTTGGGACTCTGTACTATTCTGCGTCTCAGTTTATTCATTTATTATATTTTCTAATAATTTTCGAAGACTGTTAACTAGCGGAGTAAAGCCAGACAATGTAGCAGAAGCCTTGCTTATAGATTTTGCAGCCTCTTCGAAGTAACCCAAAATTTTCAGCAAAATTATTTTTATTCTCACAAACATCATTAAAAATAAGAGGTGTGTTTATTTACTTTAGGTGCGTTTGTTTACTTTTCCAGTAAAATCCAGTAGTTGAGTAAATTTTGGGCAATATGAAAATTTTACTCTCAAAAATGGCTCTTGCACAAAAAAGTAAACGAACGGAAAAATTACAAAAACTTGCAGGTTAATTCAAACAGCTGATCGCTAAAAAGCTTAGTGTTGTAAAATATGTGTTGTTTAGACTACCCAGTACATAATGTTTTTGGTACTTGATGAAATGCATTGTAATGATTATAAATTCGTAGCAAATTTATTTATTAAATGAGCTTCTGTGCAAGTTTTAAGACTTGTTTATTTTGTACATGACTTTTAATTTTGTTTCTGAATTACATACGAAACTACATCAATATTTGATTTTTGATATTTGGTACCCTCAATAATATGCAATAACAAGTAATCATATATTCATTAGCTTTACATCTCTAAAATATTAATGTAAACAAAAACAAAAATAAGTAATATTGAACAATTAACACAAATTTTACCATGGATGCCAAAAAAAGAAGGTACAAAGTGATAAGTAAAATTGTTTAGGATGTAATAAATATTTTTGGTTTTTGTTGCACTTTTAATTCAGCTTTTGTTCTTTTAAATGTTTTTATTACAAATTGTATGCTTTTTGTTTGCTTACTTTTGTTTGTTTAAATAAATGAAACATATGTTTTTGTTTTCTACTGGTTTTTACTGGTAAAAATTTGCAGACTCTTTGCTTACAACTGTCACTTTACTCTCTCAGTAGATGCTCTCTTTTGCAAATTTTTGTGTAAGCGAACGCATTTCAGTAAAATCCAGTAAAAACTTGCACAAATTTGTGCAAATTTTGGGGTAAACGAACGCACCTTTTACTAGCAGAAACTTTCAACGAGAGAGTAAATTTAAAATTTACAAAATTTTCTCCCAATTACTCAAAAAAATGAAAAAGTAAATTAACGCTTTACCAGCATAAACTAGCAAGTTAGAAATATCGACACTATTCAGCAAGGTTTTTATCTTAATAAATTCATTTGTTTTGAACTTTTTGCGCAAGAATATTGTTCCTTAATTTTAGAAAAATTAGTTTTTTATTTAACTGAAAAATTATGAAAATTATTTTTGTTTTGTAAACAAAAACATGAAACAGGTGGTTGAATAAATCCTGCTTGTTACAATTTTACGTTGTATAGGTACCAAGGCGAATTCATTACAGGTGATCCTAACAGCCCTGCTGGTAACTTTTTTTCTTTAGCTATATAATTGTTGGATGTCAAAATTTTGTTTATTATCTTTGTTTCTGTTTTGATTTGTTTCGGTTTTTGACATTGTACAATGGTTTTACAAAAACAAATTGCTTGTGGTTTTGTACGAGTTGTACTTGTTGTACTACCGAGATTACCTGGAATGAATTCGCCTTGTTGTATACTATGAATTTAACTATAATTTTTATCAGAAATTTTCAACAAATTTTTTGTCTTTCATATTTGTATGCTCTTTTTTCACTCTCTCGTTGCAAGTTTTTCGAGTACGTGAACACTTACTAGTAACAATTATTGAAAATAATCAATAATTTTCTGTTAATGAACACACCTAACCATAACAATCTACAAACATAAACAATTTGCACGTTTTTTGTACTTCAAATGCGTAAAAGATTTTACATAATTTGTATTGGACCTATGGTAAATTATCGACCAACTATCCCAAAATTCTGAAGACTAATTTCTGGTATTAAAAAAATAAATAAGAATAAATTTCAATACAGCAGGGTAATTAATTTTAGCGTTAACAGTCAATTTCACAAAACAGCATGATATTTTTTCTGGCCATATGAATCTAAGTAAGATAGCAATAGCTATCTATATCTGTGATGGTTTCAGGCGAATTTAATTATTTTCCCAAAGTGCGCTTTATTTGGTTTTAGGCGCAATAAACTGTTTTCTGGGAGTAGGGTTTATATGGGACCTAGTGTAAATTATAGACCGATCTTAAGAAAATTTTACAGTGCGATTTCTGGTCCTATAAAACTGTGACGTACCAAATTTTAGTATGATAGCGTTATTTATTACGGTTTTAGGCGCACAAAACTATTTTCCGGGAGTAGGGTTTATATGGGACCTAGTGTTAATTATGAACCGATCTTAAAAAAATTTTACGGTGTGATTTCTGGTCCTATAAAACTGTGATGTACTGAATTTTAGTATGATAGCGTTATTTATTACGGTTTTAGGCGTACTAAACTGTTATCCGCGAGAAGGGTTTATATGGGGCCTATGATCAATTATAGACCGATCTTCACGAAATTTAACAGTATGATTTGCAGTGGTATAAAGTGAATTCGTGCTTTATTTAATGTCATTCGGTGCATTATTCCACCATTTATGTTAGTTTTTGTATCAAAATTATCATTTTTTTTTAGGGTGGTGGTTCCACATTTTGATTCATATCCTATTCTGATCCTACTAAACCGAAGTTGTTGGATTTCAATCCCAAACTGCTTAGGATAACTACAAGCAATTTGAGACCAAGTTGTTCTTTTCTTTTGCGTTTTTCGAAAGTGAGCGTGTTTTCAACAGACGGACATGGATAAATCGACTTAGAATTACTCAAGGAGCCAGAATATACAAATATACTTTATAGGGTCTAAGATGTATAATAAAAAAGTTTCACACGGAATGACAAACTTAGTATACTCTCATTCACTACTAGTGGTAGTGGAGGGTATAAAAACAGACAATTGTCTTATTTACTCAACATTTAACATTTAACAAAATAAATTTTCTTTAAAACTTGAAGCAAATATGAGTTTAAAGAACGTAAGTTACATAACTCTTTGAAACAATAAAGTTTCTTTTATTTTGAACAGTTTCGTTTATTCTGAAAAAGGTTTCGTTTAATTTGAACAAGGTTTTTATGGTTCTTTTATGGCATTGTTCATTGTGTACCCCCAATAACCGTCCACCATATTCGTGTTAGTACGGATGTATTTGTGTTAATCGTTGTTGATCTGTTTTGGTGATGAAGGTATAACACTGATCACCAAACAGTTTCTAAACGGCAATTAACATAGAGATATCCGTACTTTGCGTTTTATTTGAATTTTTTTGTGTTGTGATGAGAGGTCGGTTTCGAATCGACTTCTGTAACATACGTGGGCTGAGAACGAATTTTTTTTCTGTATACGCTCACGTTTGTCTCCATCGGCCGGATGTTTTCGCCTTATGTGAAACACAGGTATCTGAAAATTCTGATCCACTGGATTTTCAGATTCCTGGGTATCACCTTCTATCCCTATTTGATCTTCATCGGGGTCTTGCTATATATATACGCAATGAAGTTGTGTATCAATGCCAGCAACCAATGGGCATGTTTGATGCGGAATTTAACTGTCTTTGGGTTAAATTCAAAATCAATACGCACTTTTTGCATTTCGGGTTTCTTTACAGAAGTCCAAACGCGGGAAGGGATATCACATTATCGCGCTTCGACTCCCTTTCCGACTCAATATCGAAGATTCTTGAGAATTGTCCGGACAGTGAAATCGTTGTTGCTGGTGATTTCAATGTCCACAATTCTTCTTGGCTTCACCACTCGGGCCGTACAACCTATGAAGGCCAATATGTTGAGCTATTTGCTGCACATAATCACCTCGTGCAACTGGTGAATGAACCAACACATATTCCATGTGTTGATGGGCACCAACACAATACCCTTGACCTCTTCCTCTCTTCGCACCCTCAAAAGTACGAAGTTGAAGTTCTAGCACCTCTCGGTAACTCGGATCATTGCACCATTTCTGCCTCTTTTCCGTTCTCCGAACTTCGGAACGTTTCACGACAGGCTATGAAACGATCAAAATTTGTTTACGGAAAAGCACGTTGGGTTGAACTCAACGACTTTTTTCGGCATTTTAATTGGAAACTTTGTTTCCTTGACAATGATGTCAATGCCATGGCGAAAATGGTTGAAAATGTTATTATGCTAGGAATGAAAATGTTCATTCCAGTTAAAAATACTTCGAATAAACCTAGGTCCAAATCTTGGTTTAATCAGACGTGCAAATCAGCAGTCAGATCCAGAGAGGAAGCATTCAGAAATTGGCGTGTCAATAAAACCGCTGACACTGAATTGCTACGCAAAATGGCAAGATCGTCGTGTGCCAAAGTGCTAAGACGGGAAAAAACTCTTCACGAGCAACGTCTTCGTGCTGAAGTTCTTACTGCTCCCCGGGGCAGTAAAAGTTTCTGGTCATTCGTTAAAAGAGTAAGGGTTAATGCTAGTTCTTCAATACCAACTCTTTTAAAGGATGGCCAAACATTCACGAACCTGGTTGATAAGGCTAATTGTTTTGCCGAATTATTCGCAAATAATTCTAACTTACCAGATAGCAATCAACCACTACCCGAACTCGAAAAAGTATCCGTAACTATGCCTAAAATATTTTTTCGGGCTCGAGCTGTTAAAAAGGTTCTTGCGGATCTCGACATAAACAAGTCTCCTGGCCCGGATGGTATACATGCACTGGTCTTGAAGCAGTGCTCTTCGACGCTAGCTCGTCCCTTAGCAAATCTTTTTAGCACTCTATACCATGCTGGTGAATTTCCCGTCTGCTGGAAAGTTGCTAATGTAACACCAATTCCTAAAAAGGGAGTGGCTAATAACCCTGAAAATTACCGCCCAATTGCAATTTGTTCGGCACTTTCCAAAGTTATGGAGAGTATGGTAAATCACCATCTTGTAAAATTTTTAGAGTCTAATTACCTACTAAGCGACCGCCAGTATGGCTTTCGTAGAGGTCGTTCTACTGGAGACCTACTGGCCCTGTTATCAGAAAAATGGTGTCGTTCCATTCACCATTTTGGCGAAAGTAAGGTAATTGCTTTAGATATTTCCAAGGCGTTTGACAGAGTCTGGCATGGTGCACTCTTGTCTAAACTTGTTGCATTTGGTGTCGGTGATAATTTCTCTCGATTTATATCGAGCTTTCTCAGAGATCGCACTATACGGGTTGTTATAGATGGGGTTTCATCAAACGAGTTCAAGATTCATTCAGGGGTACCGCAAGGCTCCGTTCTTTCTCCTACTCTATTTCTTATTTTTCAAAATGACCTCTTATGTCAAACTTCCAACCCTATCTATTCTTTTGCAGATGACAGCAACCTTTGCCATTCGTATTCATTTGGTTACAGACCAGGCGTGTCCGATGTTTGTGCTATGAGACAGAACATGAATGATACGCTTGGCCGTGACCTAGACATAATCTCAGAATGGGGTCGTGCGAATAGGGTCGAATTTAATGCCCGAAAGACCCAATGTTGCGTACTAACGCATAAACGCGCGACGGATCAAGGTGCCTCATCTGTATGTATGGGTGGTATAAATATTGAGGAAACAGAATCTCTTGATGTTCTGGGCATGAGGATACAATGTGATGTCCGATGGACAGAACATATATTCAAGGTGTCGAAAGAAGCATTCAAGTGCCTCGGTTTTTTGAAACGGTGTAAGATATACTTCACTCCATCTGATCTCCTTACTATTTATACAACCTATATCCGACCGCGAATGGAATACAACTCTCATGTGTGGGCCGGTGCTTCAAAGTCTATTTTGGAGCTTCTCGACCGCGTGCAGGAGAGGGCGAAGGTTCTCATTGGCGACAGTAGGGTATCCAATTCTATTGACTCCCTTGAGCACCGTCGCAATGTGGGTTGTACTTGCCTATTTTATCGTTACTACAACGGGATGTGTTCTGATGAAATTAGGGATTTGGTTCCCGAAACCCATAGCTTTGTTCGTAATACACGTTTTTCCTCAAGAGCACATCCTTTTGTGGTCGATTGGCCGGTGAATCGTACAACGCATTACAGGGAAAATTCGTTTTTTGGCCGGACTGTTCGTATGTGGAATAACCTTCCTGCTGAAGTCTTCCCTCTCACTTACAACATGCAAAAGTTCAAGTCGAATGTTCACAAACACTACTCCCTCTTTCCTCCTTCCCATAACCTATTTTCCTAGTTCCAACACAATGCATTGCATTAGTAGGGGTCATCCCCTGAGTGCTGGTCCCAAAAAAAAAAAAAAAAAAAAAAAAAAAAAGAAAATGCTATATAAATGGGACAAGGCGAATTCGCCTTGATATGGGGTTAAATAAAATTTACCCAAAATTCCAATTACAATTTACTCTCTAAAAGATCGGTTTACAAAATTTACTTTTTTGTATCATCCGGCAGTAGCAGTATTCATTTATAGAAGAAACCTTTTGATTTAGAATGAAAAATAAAATCGGTTCCAGTATTACCTTTTTGTATATTTTATGCCTTCCTGACCCAAAATTCCGGAAAAATATAACCTATAATAATTTCGCTAGAATATTCTATCTTGATACCAAATTTCGTTAACATCGGTTAAGCCGCTTGGGTGTGATATTCCAAATATTTAACCATATACACCATATATGCACAAAAAAGGTACATCTGTATATTTATTTAAATGGCTATAACTCATAAATCAATGCATATAAAAAGACCGTATATTCACATAAAAAAATGCATTGACGTCACATTTTATAGGAAAATTCTGACATCAACAATGCAACTTTTTTTTGTACATGTATATATTAAAATTTTCATTTATAAATTATTTATTTATCTAATCATTTTTTATTGTGTATATACAAAATTTATAAATATATAAAACTATTTCTTTGTATAACGTTTGTTTGAAAGCATAATGGAAGTAGAAGTATAAAAATGACAAAAAAATATGTTTTCGATTACAAAATGTAAAAAATGCGTAATAAAAAAATCAGGTGTTTTGTAAGGAAGAATTAAATTAAAATAACAGAATTTTAATGTAATCATCATTAAAGCATATATAAAAATCTATTTAAAATAAGACTCGTATTTAGAACTAAAATTTAAATGATATTATTAATTTATAATAAATATAATTTTAATATGTATACATATAAATAACTCTGGCTTAACTAAAAGATTTATTACATTAGTCATTTCTTAAGAACTACTTAAAAGATTAAGACATATGATAAATTGTTAAAACTAAATTTCTACTCTAGGACGAAACTGTAAACGTAAAGGAGGTTCTCTAAAACGCCAACGTGTAACATAAACAAACTTTAATGTATGATCCTTTCCCAACAATTCCTCATTGCACAATATGTCGATCTTAAAAAAATATAAATTTTTTAAAAATTTATATTACTGTGAATAAAATAAAAAACTTTTAATCTGTATTATTAATTACCTCTCGATATTTATCAATGCCATTTAAAATTTTTTTAGCCACCAACTTTTTGAGATGTGTAATCGTTGCTTGAGAACTGCAGCGTATAAAACGTCTCTGCAAATTTTTGAAATTATTGCTCATGCATTCTAAACATACATTGACTTGTTCATCTAATCTATGAAAATCGGATTCTGCATGTGCTTCCATAACCTTTTCGTTATCATCATCATGATTTTGTGGCAAATCTTTCGGACAGGCCATATTACGACTCTTATAGAAGTCACGTTCTCTTCGCATTTCATCTATAATAAGAAAAGTGAAAGTAAAATTTTTAATTTTTTCAATTATCTACGAGTAAATTAAAATGTGTTTTCTATTGGGTTTTTATCAGAGTACCGAAACGTTCGCTCATTTTTCAATCATGAGTGAGCGTGAAAATTTCAAAATTTTTCTGCTGATTCATCCTCATGAGGTTGAGGAAAAAAATATTTTGAATGTCCTAACTCATGAGGAGTGAGCAAAAAAATAGATATAAAAAATTTTCAATAATTCACGTTAAAATTCTTCATAAGAAAAAAACCCGATTTGCCCGACATTTCCAGCGGGAAAATAAAGTAGTAAACAGACCTTATGAAAGACCTTTTTGCAGACATAAGATCTCCCAGCTGCGTTCCAACTTTATTACTAATTAACAAGGTGTGTCATTGAAGCCCAACGCCTTGCCCTCTTGCATCTACTTTAAAGGCTTCTGGAATATATATATATGTTCCTTTAACTCCCACTGGAGCATAGGGCGCCAAAGGCTTCTGGAAGAGGTGAGAATAAAGCTTTATCCCAGTTTAATTGTTGTTGCTAATAATGCGAAGTGAGTAAATTAATAACTAAACTTGCAACACGTTCCAACATAACTAGTAATAAAACGATTTCGACAGGCCTTGTCTTAGAATAAAAAATTTGAATTTGTAAAATATTTAATAAAAACCTTTCTAAAAGACCTTTTCAAAAAAGGCAGAGTGGAATAAGTAAAACATTACTAAAAATTAAATTCTAAAGCTTCTTAAAGCCCTAAAAAGTGAATCACTTGCAATTTTTCCCGCTGGGCAGTACGATTAGCCTGTGTGTGTTTTGTTTTTGTAAAATTATTTCTTGGCTAGCGAAACGAAATGTATTTGTTGGTTTTTTTTTCATAAGAAAAAATTATTGAAAAAATAAAATAACATTAAAGAACTGCACATATCGTCATCTTAAATGCAAAATAATGTAACATCACAGTTTACATAAGATGTAAAATGGAAATTAATTGAGATATAAAAGCAATTTTGAATATATAGGATAAAAATGCGATAACCGATATATTTTTGAGGAAAATATATTGTTTTTATATTTATTTATTTAGTTATGTGTGTTACGTTATTTTTATTTGTAATTCTCTGAAACAAAACGAGGTATCATCAACGAAAGTATGATAGTATTATAGCCTATTTCCAGAAACAAAGTCTAAGAATTTGTTTTTGTTTTCAATGTAGTTATACGAAAGAAAGAGTTCTTTCGCACATTGGAAATAGGCTGTTAAGTAAAACAAACATTTAAAATATTAAATTATTAATAATAAGGAATTATTGTAAAAGAACTTCTGTAGCGCATACTTACAACGCTATGTACAAGTAAATTTTAATTAAGTGATTTCTGAATAATTAAATTAAGAAGAAAGAAAGAATAGTCCATTTAAGAGTAGTATTGATAGCAGCCCCCTTATTCAATAAAAAATGTTGAAGAAAGCAGTATTTCTATTAAAAAAAAATATCAGTATTTATTAAGGCTGAAGAGAGGGATAAGCACAAAATAAAGCTAAACACTTTTTATTCCAGCACTTTATCAACAATTAAAAAAGGCAGTTATTCTAACAGTCCTATGTGGAGAAGCTGATAGTCATACTTAATAAAGGTTTTGTAATAGTGTTTTTATTTTTACTTGTGCAATAACTTTCAGTTTTATCACTAATTCCACTAACACCGTGGTAACAGTTATCCACAGAGTATGAAACAGAAAACCCAGCCTTCATGTTTAAAAAAATTGATGTGTTCTTTAAAGAATATCAGATACATTATGTCATTTTGAATTATGTTAATAACTTGGCTATTTTTTAACAATATGTAACGTGATGTATTGAATCGAAGTCAATAAAAAGTTAATTATAAATTGTTCAAAGATAAATAGTTTTTGCGTTTTAGCTAACGATATGTATTATGTGATTGTAAAAAAATTTTTGATGCCAGAATGTACTAATAATACATTTTTAATACATTTTGCTTTGATGCTTTAAAAAGGGTAAGTTTTTTTTCCTTGAAAACATTAACAACAAGAACGGAGGTCGAATATTTTGTTCTTGTAAAAAATGTTTGGACTACCAACCAAAACGTTGGGTTTTTTTATACAGAACAATAAGCCTGCTGTCGTGTTATAAATATGAAATTTTTATTTTCTCTATTCACATACATAAATTGATTATATTCGAACTCCCTTATATACCTCATAGGGACATGTATGGGGATTAGGCTTATAGTCACATTGGCGATATAGTCCACGATTTGGATGCAACTAAAGGATGTGACGAAATGCGAAAAGTACTGTATATCCTTTTTAATAAACTTAAATACCAACGAACTTCCCTATAAAGAATCTGTATGGGATCGGAAAATTTCTTCAACATATAGAATATTTATAATACAAAAGACATATTTTTCCCACTTTTATTTAAAATAATCGGTATTTTTGTTAGGATCACATCCTTCCAAGGGGGCTTTAATCAATATCCCCAAAAAGACATTTATTCTACATTCTTAGAATAACTGCCTTTTTTATTTGGAATTAAAAATGTTTAGCTATATTTTGTTAATTTTGTGCTTATCCCTCTCTTCAGCCTTATTAAATACTGATTTTTTTTAGGAGAAATACTACTTTCTTCAACATTTTTGTTTATTGAATATGGGGGCTGCTATCAATGTTACTCTTAAATGGACTATTCCTACTTTCTTCTTATTTAACTTTATCAGAAATCACTTAATTAAAATTTACTTGTACATAACGTTGTAAGTATGCGCTACAGAAGTTCTTTTAAAATAATTCCTCATATGTAGACAAATATATATGTATGTATGTATATGAGTCAAAGTT
The DNA here is from genome assembly GCA_943735925.1 of Pollenia amentaria. Taxonomy (NCBI): domain Eukaryota; kingdom Metazoa; phylum Arthropoda; class Insecta; order Diptera; family Polleniidae; genus Pollenia; species Pollenia amentaria. The sequence continues at coordinate 198,357,608 of OX031009.1, read as the reverse complement.
TTTGTACGCTGTAAAGAAAAAGTCAATATATAAAAATTCATTACAAGGAAATCAAAATACACGTAAATTAGTATAAAAAAGTTGGATTTTTAAAATCTATTAATAGATAAATTTAATCAAGTACATTTTTGTGTTTAAGCCACTACTAATTAGAAATTAAAATCAAGTATGTCATAAGATCTATAAAAATATAATTTCCCTACGTTCTCAAATGCAGTACTGGCCTCGCTGCACCAGACAACAATGATAACGCAAACCTAATGATGCTACATATTAATTGTGTGATTTTTCATTTTTATAGGTGCATTTAACCACATTTAAATTTATTGTTTAAGAGCAGAATTGCATTAATACCCATGTACTTTATCTTAATATTCTATTATACCTGTAATTTAACAAAAATATTTAATTTTTTAAAATTTAAATGTTGTTTTACTTAATACTAACATACTTTCGTTAATAATACTGCGTTTTGTTTCAGAGAATTATTTATTTATTTCATTAAATGTAAGCCACTCTTGGCCAATTAAAATATATATGTATATTACAAAGCAGATTGCCTGAATACAGTAATAAAATATCTAATTATAAAAAATTATTTTAAAAATAAGCACTTACATATATACATAAATAGAAAATAAAAATTATATTAATTAATTAAATTAATCCTCAAAGCGATTTACTCTTTTGGTTCCCCAACCAATAAAAAGGAAAACACAGAAAAGATCCCAACAGTATAAAAATCGTAAAAATATATATCCGTTTAATATACACTTGTAAATGTCTATTTAATACACAAACAAATGTATATATAAACAAATGATTATTTATTTAAATAAATAAGTTAAATGTCCATTGAATAAAACGGTCAGTCTGTTCAGTTACAGGTCCAAAGAAATAGCTTTAAAATTAATTACAAAATATTCTATTAAGTTTTAGGCGGAATGCATTGTTAGAGTGCGAAAATATTCTAAGTTCCAGAGGCAACCAGTTTCAACTACGCGCAGTTCTTATTATAAATGAATGTTCATAGAATCCATTATTAATTCTCGGAATCAAAACTTGTGGGATCCTCGGGAAAACTAAAACGGGAAAAGCTAAATTTAGAGCAGATTCACCACTCTGCAACCCAGTTCTAATTACCCTGTTAAAAATATCAAATTTCGACGTTGTATGAAATTATGGAAGGAACAGCCAAGAAAAACTTTAATATATTCAGAAATATGTTCGCGTATTCGAATATTATAAGCAAATCTAACGATCATTTTAACTACCCTATTTAATTTAGAAATAACATAGGAAGATGTACCCGTAAAAACTTCAAGACCATATAGTATATTCGAAATTAAAAGGGAATGAGCAAGACAACATCTTATACGAAAAGGTAAGTAGGTGTTTGTTGAGTACAGTTTACGTAATATTCCAGAAATTTTAAAACAGAGGTGGTCAATATGGTTCTCAAAAGTTAGTCGTTTGTCAATATAGATCCCTAAACATTTAAGTTTATCAACAAATAAAACTGTAGAACCAGATATAGAAATGCGTAGGCTGTGCAAATATAAATCACCAGAACCAAATACTAGGGCTTTCGTTTTAGTAGTATTAACACCCAAAGAATTAGCAGATGACCATTAAAATAACGAAGCACTCATAACTAAATAAATAACAATAAAAACAATATATTTTCCTCAAAAATATATCGGTTATCGCATTTTTATCTTAAATATTTTTAATTGCTTTTATAACTCAATTCCATTTTACAACGTTTTTTGCTTCTCATGTAAAACTATGATGTTATATTATTCTGCATTTAAGATGACGATATGTGCGGTTGACGATAGGTTTTTTCTTCAATAATATTTGCCTACAACAAATCCAACACACACTTTGGCTGGTTGCCTTTGACAAAAGTATTTTACAAAAACAAAATACACACACAAGCATTTCGTGCTGTGGTCACTCATACTGTCGAGCAACAACAACATTACTGGTGAGGACCGTTACGAAAAATTTTTGTTTCTTAATTCTTCATGACTGAAGAAAGACAAACATTTTTTTTTCCTCACCCTCATGAATGAATTGGCGAAAAATTCACAATTCGCTCATGGCTGTGAAAAAAAATTACACGTTATAAATTCCTCATTCATGAAAAAATTCATGAATGGTTAAATATGTGTGTTGGGGTTGAGTTGACAACCCCGATGGTAATAGTATGTAGATGGCAACCCGGCATGGGAAATGATTATTGTTTTTTTGGCTAGAAACCTCGTGAAAGAATAAAGATTTTATTTGTGTTGAATTATTCTTAAATAATTGTTTTATTCTTAAACTTAACAACTGGCGACGAGGATGGCGAACAAAATAAAGTTATAAGGAAAGGAGATGTTTAGAAGCGGAAATACATTTATTAAAGTACAAAATTACACGTAAAATAAAAAACAAAAAAAAGAAACCATTTACAATTGATAGCAAAATGGCGACAGCCGCGAATTCACACATACAATCTACAGGCTTCAGTGTGGAAGCATTCGATCCAAAGGCGTCAACATAGTCTCGTTGGGTGACTCGCCTTGAGACGGCACTGAAAATCTTTGATTATGACTCAACAAAGAAAAAGAATTACTTACTTCATTACATGGGAATAAACACATACAATTTGTTGTGCGATCAATTGCTACCAGAAGTGCCAGAAAACAAAACTTATGCAAAAATAAAAAATATCTTAAGTGAGTACTATGACCCCAAGCCAAATGAAATTTTTGAAAACTATAGATTCCACTTGCGTAAGCAAAGAGAAGAGGAGTCGTGTGAACAATACTTGATGGGTTTGAGGAAAATGGCTATACACTGCAATTTCGGGGCGTACTTAAATACGGCCCTGCGGAATCAATTTGTATTTGGGATTAAAAATCAGAAAATACAAAGTCGCTTGCTGGAAAAGAGCAATTTAACGTTAGAAACAGCACTTACCTCGGCAAAGGCATTTGAATGCGCTGAGAAGGGAAAAGAAGAGTTACAGCAACCGCTACTTAATGAAGCCACAGTCGATTTAGTATCTGACGTTTATAAAACGAAAGGAAAAAAAATCGTAACATCACAAAGGGCAGCGGCTACTAAAAGAACGTGCTATCGTTGTGGAAATAGTCAACATTTGGCAAATGAATGTAATCAAAATCAAATCGATGAGGAAGATGTGGGTGGATCGGTGGATGAGATGCTTCAAATTTATGAGGGGGAGGTAAAGAAGGTTTATGGTAAATTGTATTCTGATCGATCTAAATTATTTTATAGTCTTAAGGTAGATGAAGCATTGATTAATTTTGAGATTGATACAGGTTGCCCCGTGACTATTTTGAATGTGGAGGATGCGAAGAAATACTTTGGCAGCGCAAAAGTTTACGCGAACGATACAAATTTATTTAGTTATTGTGATAGTCGTTTAAATGTGGTTGGCTACATCCTAGTTTCGGTTCAGATCTCTCCCCATGCGGTGTCACCCCCGTTGAAATTATATGTCGTAAAATCTGACAGAGGACCATTACTCGGCCGGGAATGGTTACGAAAGATAAAACTGAACTGGAAGAATATTTTCAATGAAACTTTGAACAAGGTAAACAATATCGACATGCAGATGGATACGAAGGCTAAATTAAAGTGTATATTAAACAAATATGCTGTGCTACAACACCCGACCGCGGGTAAGATAAAAGGGCAGCAGGCCAGAATAAATTTAAAACCAGAAATAGCTCCCAAGTTTGTGAAAGCTCGAAGAGTTCCCTTCGCCTTGATGGATGCGGTGGAAAGAGAATTAGAGAGACAAGTTGCGGAAGGGGTACTTACAAAGGTGGATTCATGTGAGTGGGCCACCCCAATAGTAGTTGTGCCAAAGAAAAATATGCGCGTACGGATATGCGGGGACTACAAGATAACCTATGGAGTAGGGGCCGTACTAAGCCATAGATACCCAGATGGCTCCGAACGTCCCATACAATTTGCCTCTCAAACGTTATCAACTACGCAACAGAAATACAGTCAAATTGACAAAGAAGCTTACGCCATAATATTTGGGGTCACCAAATTTTACCAATACCTTTTTGGCCGTAAGTTCGTATTAATAACAGACAACAAACCTATATCACAAATATTTTTCCCAACAAAAGAATTGCCAACGCTATCAGCTACTAGAATGCAACATTACGCGATATACTTACAATCATTTGATTACGAAATCGAAGTAAAAGGGTCAAAGGATAATGCCAATGCCGATGCTATGTCTAGATTGCCAGAGAAAATAACTAATAACAACCAGGATGAAGTTAATATAATCGAAATTGAAAAAATTCAAAACTTGCCAGTGACGGTTAATGAGTTAAGTAAAGAGATTGATTGTTTAAAATACGGCCGACATTGCCCGGATAGAGATCGGTTTGGGATTCAACAAACAGAATTCAGTCTGCAACAAGGATGTCTTCCCGAGGAATACGAGTTTACATTCCCACATCCTTACGCAAGAGAGTATTACAAGAACTTCATTCTGCACATTTTGGAATTAATAAAATGAAGGGTTTAGCTCGTGGATACTGTTGGTGGCCTAAGTTAGACGGGGAAATAGAAAATTTGGTAAAGGGGTGTGTGCAATGCCAAACAACAAGAGCGGAGCCAACAAGGCAGAGGCCAATACATTCTTGGAACCCCGCCAGTAAGCCATTTGAAAGGGTGCATGTGGATTTCGCTGGCCCGGTCTTGGGAAAATACTTATTCGTACTAGTAGATGCTTTTACAAAGTGGCCGGAAGTGTGTATTATACCAAATATAACTGCCGAAACAACTATTGAAGTTTGCCGTGAAATTTTTTCAAGAATGGGTATTCCAAATATACTGGTTAGTGACCATGGCACACAGTTCCACTCAGGACAATTTCAAAAATTTCTAAAAGATAACGGTATTAGGCACAAACAGGGGGCACCATATCATCCGGCGACAAATGGTTTCACCGAAAGATTCGTACAAACAATTAAAAACAAATTAAAAGCATTAAAATGTACACCACAGAAGTTAAAAACCGAAGTAAGCAAAATTTTATTGGCCTACCGTCGTTCCATCCATTTGCAAACGGGATGTTCACCAGCAATGCTGATGCTAGGTAGGCAAATTCAGAACCGATTAGATTTACTATTACCACAAGATGGAAAGAATATAACCGATGAAAAAGAAATAAACGTTAAGAAAGTTTTCGAGCAGAATGAAAGGGTGGCGGCGCGTGACTATCTATCAAATCACAAGTGGCAGTTTGGAAGAATTACGAAGAGAATTGGACAGTTAAATTATGAAATTTTACTTGATGCTGGGCGTTCCTGGCAGAGGCATGTGGACCAAATAAGAAAAGGAGGCGATAATTTGGAAACCGAAAACTACGAACGAATAGAGAAAGAAAATACCAATGCGGAGAGACTTGAACACGAAACAAGGGAGGGAGAAATAGAACCTGTGAATGTAACGGAGGAAAAAGTTTTGGATGTGCCACGGTCTTCTTCGGCATCGCCATCATGTAAGGGATTGGGCAACTCTGAAGGGGGTGAAGTTATTGAGGTGGGCGTAGAACGCCCTGTAAGGGTTAGGCGTAGACCCAGATATTTAGAGGATTTTGAGTTGGAAGGGGTGGAGGAGTGATTTAGTTTTTTTATTATCATTGTTCAATAAACAACCACAATACTACTATTTTTTATTAATTTTTTATGGAGAATCATTATTTTGTTATTTCTTATATAAATGTATGTATTAAGATATCTTCGAAATATGGTTATGTAAATTTAGAATTTAAGGGGGGAAGACTGTTGGGGTTGAGTTGACAACCCCGATGGTAATAGTATGTAGATGGCAACCCGGCATGGGAAATGATTATTGTTTTTTTGGCTAGAAACCTCGTGAAAGAATAAAGATTTTATTTGTGTTGAATTATTCTTAAATAATTGTTTTATTCTTAAACTTAACAATGTGCGATCATATATGAATTTTTCTGAACTCTGGTTTTTATACTTTTCAAATAAGCTTTTCGTAAAAAATATGTTGAACCAAAATTAAATTTCAGATTGAAGCCCTTTTTGCTTAACGCAAATCTATATATGTACATACATACATCTTAAAAAAAAATAAAATACAATATAATGGGTGGTATTATTTATTCCGTTCCGCGATTGCGGAAACCAATTTTTGTGCGTAAGCAACACTTGAAATTATTCATTCCGCTTGTGCGGTGTATTTCCATTGTTGCGGCATAATCTCTACCACTGTATAATTGCCATATTATTGATATTGATAACGGCAGGAATCAAAATGTAAGAAGAAATAAAAATAAAATTAAAACAAAAAAAAAAAAAAAAAAATTTGTTCAGTTATTTAAAATAAAAATATTTATAAGAATAAAAAAAGTAAATAAACAAAATGTAATTAGAAGCAAATGGTTTATTAATTAAAATTAAATCAAGATTTTGCTTGTGGCTTAATCAACGAAAGAAATAAAAAAAATTGGTGGAAGATTTAGCATTGACTCTTAATGGTTGGCCCACCCTTAAAATATGCCACTGTTTAACGCTGTTTTTAGTCAAATTTTGCTTACGCGAGCATTAATTTTTTTAGTATTGTATATTGGTAACTCCCTTCAGCAAAAATTCTCACACAAGCAAAAAGTTTATCTTTGGCTGAAAAAGCTCCTTGTCGACTACTTCCTGCACTTGTATTCTCTAGGTCAGACAAAATATATTTAAATGCTGCCTTATTTAAGCGAAAATTCTTTTAAAAGCTGTGTTTTAATATGGTGATATTATTTAAGTTTTACATTTTCTTTTGTAATTAATTGGCAATACTTTGTTATTTATAAAAATGTCAGTTTTTACTTTCATCTTTTTTTGTAAAATTTTACTTCCTTCTAAAATTGTTCTCGAAAGCTTGTAAACGTGTTTTTTATGCTCCTCCACCATTTTGAACAAAAATAATTAAATCATTTAATCAAGTTACATTAACAAAGTTTGTAAAAATCAAAATCAAATAAATATAATCTTAATATCGTGAATTAAATACAAAACGCTTCAGTTTGTTTATTTATTTTTATTGGTTCTTCGAACGCTGCAGTTTCAACAGGTTATGGGCCCAGTACCCCAAGAACAAAGAGAAGATGGAAGATTAAAACATTAAGATTATCAGCATTAAGAAATATGGGTTTGAAGTATGGTGTTTCCAAGAAAGGCGCTGTTAGAAAGTATCAATGCCTCTGGTATTGTAAATGGTTCAGAGGTGAGGCCGGTAAGTAATCATGGTGTACAAAGAGATTTTGATTTGCGATAGTTTCTTCATTGGAGCCTGAAGATTTAAGAATATTTTGAATTGCAATGCACCCAAAAAAATTTATGATAAGCTGTGCTCATTATACCAGCAAAAAGATGAAACCCAACTACAATTTTTAATGCAGAAATTTTTTAGGTTAGAATTTTCTAACAATGTAAAAAATTTTCTGGCAGAGGTTGAATGTATTCTGGCGCAGATTAAGGCACAAGGTGATGAAATAACAGATACCATGGTAATAAATAAAATTATTTCAAGCCTCCCAACGGAATATTCAAATTTTAGTACAGCCTGGGAAAGTAGATCTGCTTCAGAAAGAAGTTTAAATAATTTGACAAGTCGTCTACTGAAGGAGGAGCTAAAATTAAACGAACAAAATCTTCCAAAGTGTAACAATGGTGCTTTTAGAACTGGTTTACAATGTTACAAGTGTAAAGGCGATCATAAAATCAAAGATTGTCCAGAAATGAAAAAGGTAAAATGTTTCAAATGCAATTCGTTCGGTCATACCAGTAAAAATTGCAAAAATAAATTCAGAGACAACAAAAAGAATAATCGTGGTGTTGCTCACAGTCATAGAGGAGGAGGTAACGCTAGGTGTGCAGAGTTTAGCCCAATAACTTTTAATTGTGAATTTATGGCAGATGAGTGTAATGTGGATCAAAATGAACAGTCTACGAAGTTTATTTCAGATTCAGGTGCTTCAAATCACATGGTGGGTGAAAAATTGTTTATATATTTAATGGCATATGTCAGTTAAAAAAGCCATCGAAAATAAACATCGCCAAAAAGGGTGAATACTTGATTTGTAAAAGCCAAGGAAATTTGTTGTTAAAAACTGAAGGTGGCCCTATATATTCGACAGGCGTACTGATGGTACCAGATTTGGAGAAAAATTTAATCTCAGTTAAAGAAATAACAAAAAAGGGATGCAGTTGAGATCAGGAACGATGAAAGTAGACAGATTTTCAATATCAACAGCACAAACACTTTTTAAGTTGAGGCAACTCCTGACACAGGTGAATTGCATCGAAAATTTGGTCAAAGCTGTTATTACAAGAACGGCGTTGAATGCGAGACGTGTTTGGATGGTAAAATGACAAAGTCCCCGTTTAAAGGAACCAGAAAAAGAGCAACTCGTTGTGGGCAAAAAGTGCACAGTAATGTAGTTGGACCCATAAATATATTAAGCCATGATAATAAGATATTTCGTCACATTCATTAATGATTTTTTACATTTTGCAGTAGTCTATACATTGTGCGCAATAAGTCTGAAGTTTTTGAAGCCTTTAGAGATTACGCTGAAAAAGTATTTAATAAATTTAATCGTAGAAATGAAACTCTGAGAATAGATGGAGGAACAGAGTACAAAAGTAATGATTTGTAAAATATTGTTCGAGAAATGGCATAGTTATAGAAACAACAATTCGTTACTCATCACAGCTCAACGGGGTATCTGAGAGGTTCAATAGAACAGTTGTAAATGCCGCTAGATGTGCATTGCTCGAGTCAAACTTACCAAAATTGCTGTGGAGTGAAGCATTTCAGCATGCTGCTTATGTAACAAATCGTTGTCTTTCATCTACAATTGATAAAGATAAAACACCTGCTGAGTTATGGTATGGTGAGAAACCTAATCTTAGTAAAGTGCATCCATTCGGAAGTGAAGCGTATGTTAATATCCCAAAACAAACTCAAAAAGGCAAGTTCGAACCAATATCGAAGAAAAATGAAGCTGGTTGGCTATACAACTAATGGTTTCAGATTCTATGATGATGAAAACGAAGAGGTAACAAACAGCAGGGATGTAAGGTTTTTAAATTATGAAAATGTTAAGATGAGAAATCATGAAGACGAGGTGAAAGATGAGGAAAATTATAACAAAATAGATAGAGGCGAAGAAGAGATGAAAGATCAGAAAACAGGTAAAAGTGAAAATAACAAAGTGGAGGAGAGAGTCGACTTGGTTGATGAAGCTAAAGAGAATAAAACAGATGAAAGCGTGGTAGATATACAACAAGAAACACGTTTAAGGAAAAACCCAAAATATTTGGACGACTATGAAGTTTATGAGGATGCTAAATGTGCTTACTCTACCATTTTATCTGAGATACCCACTACATTTGAAGAAGCTTATAAAAATGAGGAGTGGAGAAAATCAATAAACGATGAAATGGTCATGATTAATGAAAGAAAAACCTGAACGCTGGTTGAAGATAAAGATCAGAATAGAATTGATGCCATATGGGTATTCAGGATTAAGAAAAGCAGTGATGGCTGTATTCGTAAGAAAGCGAGATTAGTTGCACGCAGCTGTAAGCAGGGGATAGATACCTACAGTGATGTATATGCACCAGTAGCTAATAGTATCACGGTACGTATGTTTATTTCAAAATAATTTTATCATTCACTAATTGGACGTAAAATGCGTTTTTTTTAAACGGAGAGTTAAAGGAAGATATTTTCATGACATTACCTCCACCATTTGATGGTAAGTTATGTAAATTAAAAAGATCAATTTATGGTTTGAAACAAAGTGCACCGTGTTGGAACAACGAATTTAATAAAAAGATTTTGAAATATTGTTTCGTACGATCGCAAACACAGGAATATTTTTTTTCTTCTGTATGTTGATGACATCCTTATATGTAGTGATGACGAAAAGAAGATTGAAAACATCATATATTTTTGGAAAAAGCAATTTGAAATCAAGATCAAGGGAGAACTAAAAGATTTTCTCGAAATGCGTATAACGAAACTTGAAGATGAGATGTTGAAATAAGATCAAACTGGTAATATAACCACCTTATTAAAACGTTTTGGTTTTGAGAACTTTAAGCACAAAGATACTCCTATTGAAAAAACTGGGATGCTGGAAATAGAGGCTATGACTGTGCCGTATGGAACCAACAAAAGTATAGGCAGGCAATTGGGAGTTTGCTTTACTTAAGTATCTGAACAAGACCAGACATTGCTTATGCAGTTAACACCTTGAGCAGATATCAAGAAAGATTCGGAAATATACATATTAATGCAGTTAAAAGAATATTTCGTTATCTTAATGCTACTAAAGATAAAGGGCTAATATATAAAAAATCAAAGCAAGGTATCCCTTTATGTGGTTTCTCAGATGCAAGCTGGGGAGAGTCTGAAGACCGAAAGAGCACAACTGGATATTGCTTTAAGTCGTATGAAAACTTGCTGTCATGGAAAACTACAAAACAGAAAACCATCAGTTTATCATCCAAAGAGGCGGAGTATGTTGCGTTGAGTACTGCTGTACAAGAGGGTATCTGGTTAAAAAGATTGTTAGATGAATTTAAAATAACTCTTCAGATTAAACCATTATTGATATATGTTGATAATCAAGGAGCTAAATGTATTGCTGAGCAGCTGGAAACGAAAAGGTCTAAACATATTGATCTGAAATATCATTTTATAAGACAACAAGTCCAGGAGGGGAACATACAGTTACAATATATACAATCCGATGACCAAATGCCTGATGTATTTACGCAACCTCTTCTTAGGACAAAGTTTTATTTCTTCAGGAAATTACTCAATATTGAATCGTGAAAATTATCAAAATAATTTTATGGAGGAGTGTTGTCATATGGTGATATTATTTAAGTTTGACATTTTCTTTTGTAATTAAGTGGCAACACTTTGTTATTTATAAAAATGTCAGTTTTTACTTTCATCTTTTTTTGTAAAATTTTACTTCCTTCTAAAATTGTTCTCGAAAGCTTGTAAACGTGTTTTTTTATGCTCCTCCACCATTTTGAACAAAAATAATTAAATCATTTAATGAAGTTACATTAGTTTGTAAAAATCAAAATCAAATAAATAAATTAAATACAAAAGGCTTCAGTTTGTTTATTTCTTTTTATGGTTCTTTGAACGCTGCAGTTTCAACAAGCTGTGAAAAATTAAACAAAATATTTTATACCGTGAACATGTATTAAATTTCATATTCCAACTCACTTCCTATCATTCATCTGCATTACATTTTCAGATTTATGTAATTTATGCAAAACTCTTCTTTGTGCCCGAAGGTCTAAGCAATTGTCGTATCCTTATTAAAATTATATATTATCTACGTTTGTATATTTTACATAAATTTATCATGTAAAAAATTATTACTCTCATACATTTTAACAACTTGTTAAACATGTTTCTTTTTACCAACAGTTAGCACAATATAAACTCAAAAAATTTTTAAACAGAGATGTTAAAAATTGTTTGCGGAAAGTTTATACCGCAGGAATGAATAATTGCAATTTGCATATCAATCGATATTTATTTCCGTTGAACTTTCTTTTCCGTTAGGAATCAATAATACCACCTAATATAAAATACCTATGTCCGCTATAGACTCTGAAATCATCCAACCGATGTGCTCCAAGCCGGTTTCATTATAAATGCAATTTTGAAAAGATGATTTAGGTTATAAATTTTTTCAAAACTAGCTCTAAGAGGGGGCAATTTCTGCCTCTTGAAAACTATATAACAGATTTTTTGAAATTCAAAACATAGATAGGTCCCTACTTATATGGACAAATTAGCTATACATTTTTTTAAAAAATAGGACCACGAAGGAAGGTAGGGGCAAGTTCTGCCTCTCCGAAACAATCAATTTTAATGAATTTTAAACAATATTAGATCCCTATTTATATAGAAACATAAGATATGCAATTTTATATAAGCTATGCACTTTTTTTAAGAAAAGGACCTCCAGGGGAGGAAGGGAAAAGTTTTGCCTCTTCGAAGCTATCTAATATATTTTAATGACTACATAAGATGGATACATAAGCTATGATTTTTTTTTAAATAGGACCACAATGGGAGTTAGGCGACAATTTCATTTAATACACAGATATAATCAATCCTATTTAGATGGGCACATAAGCTTTGCGTTTTTTCAAAAAATAGGGGTATGCGACAATTTCTGCCTGTCCGAAACTATTTTACTAATTTAAATAAAACTCTCCATTAATAAAGATGTCTAAGAGTAGTAACGCACGCCGCACAGTAGGGTAAATTTCCAAAAATTTGGTTGAAATTTGGACCTGAGATCGGTTTCTTGCCAAGCTTGTATGTTGGTCTCTCACGGAATTTTTGGAAATTCGAAAGTTTAGGCGACAAAAAGAATAAGAGCGTGTAAATTTTCTAACATCATATTTCGTAAACTAAAAGAAATAAAAAAAATTAAAAATAAGCGGACAGGTCTCTGGTACTTTTTTGATATTTGTCCCTTTTGAGGAGTAAACGGGTGAAACCTGTATTTTTGTCATCTATCTTTTCAATAAACACAAAAATAAAAATTATATCACATTCTTATCTTATTAAAAAAAAACATATACAAATTTGGTACCTTTTTCGAAATTAGAACGTTTAAGGGGTGAATGAAAATCGTTTTTTTGTGGTACATTTTTTTCAAAACATTTTTCTCCATTCATTGACATATACATGACATAGAAGTTATCGTCACCTAACTTCATGTTAATACTAATCTTTATAAGACAGTTATGACATTGGAACAATTTTCGGGAATGGTATTTTTATTTGGTTAGATAATTAAGGTTGGAATAAAGTATTTTCAATCGAAACACCAGCATAACAGGATGGTTTATAGGCAAAAAAAAAAGACTCTATTCCGGAAAGAAGTTACTATGGGGGCTATGTAAAGTAATGATCCGATTCTTACTATTTGTTCTTATGAGAATTTAAACATTACCAAATTTCCTTTAAATAATTTCTAAAATTTTTGCCTGAATTCAAAATCGATCGGTATACTAAAAGGAAGGTACATTAATACAAACCTACAATATCCTTTTCACCTTTGGTGTTATGGGTATACTCGTAATTAGACCTTACTGGTTACCATAATACCAAATTATACTTTGGTAAACCGCTATTTATTAAAGGTGTGCCAATTTTATGCCATATTAAATTTGAGGTATTTACTGCAGCTATATGCAGAAAGCAACGCTTAAGGAAAGGGCACACTAAAAAATGTATATGATAGAGGCCTGCAACAAGCCCACTTACAAATAATTTTAATTTACGCACACAATGAATCGAATAAGTTGAAATGTATTTTTTTAATGCATTTGATGAATCGTTTTGTGTTTTTTGTTAATTATGTCATAGTCGTGTGTATTTGCACTTATAATGTTTTTTTTCGTAGCTGGGCATTTATATTATGACGTGACATTTATAGGACCTAAAGTAAAAAAAAGAAAGTAAAACTTGTAAAAAGGTTATTTATATTTACGAAGTAATTAAGTACCACAAAAATATGCGCTGGCGTGACGTTACCTTAGAAGTGGGATTTGACTTGATTTACAAAATTGCATAACTCTGCGAATTGGGCAAGATTTCTTAGATAAAACCTTTTTTAGTAGGATTTGGACTTCGATTTATTTTCAAGTTATTATGTATAACAATTAACCTTATTATGCTTTTTCGATTTGGATTGAATTTTTCTCCATTTGGCAACTTTGGCATTTTGCGTTTCATTTTTTTTTTCATTCGATTGCATACATTCTGCATTACGATCGTAGCTACGTTTTACCAGGTTGTTTATTTACTGACGAAAAGTTCTTAGATTTTTGGTTTATTTCATATGAAAAACTGTGTAACTTAAAAAGTGAAGTGCTATGTTCAGACCTATTAAATATTTGACGTTCTACACATAACCACTAGATTTATTAAAATATTGTTTACTTTTGCAAAACGTTTGGCTAGATCTACTGGGGTTTATCAGGGAATAGGACGGCTGTTATTAGAGGGACCGTAGGGGGACTTGTCCTACGCAGTTTTTGTCCATCTGTCTTAAACCTGTGGACTATTTTCTTCTTTACTTCTCTCTTTCCTCTTTTTCAATACTAAAAGGATTCACAATGGACCTCATTGGTCTCCGAGTGGAGATGCGCCCTTAGGCGCATTACTCTTATTAACGTAACCTTACCTTATTGTGTAATAAGTACCTTTTATTAGCCATAATAGGCCCCAAGGGCTCGGTTACGTAATTTATTTATTTAAGAGTTCATTTTGTAATACAAAGCCCAAAGGCCAAAAATATATTACAATAAAGTCTGAGTAGTGCCAAAAATACATATGGCCATTTCTTCCAGGCTGAAAAATATAATGTTGATAATCTTCGTGTTTTATTGTTTATAATTATAAAAAAAGTCTATGTTTTTATAATAGAATGGTATATATGCTATGCTACGGTATCTCAGCTGTTTTACTTGAGGAAATTGGGCTGGAAACTGGAAAATTTAATATTTTAATTTTAAGCTACTTCTAAAGACATTTTTATATATAATTACTAGCTTAACCCGGTGCGCTTTGCTACCCCCATCGAAATAAAATTGGTAAGATTTGTTTAAAAAGTAAAGCATATTGGACATAATTTGAATGATTTTACAGTAACCGTTCAACACATGTCTTCGTATGGGAGGTGACATGCCTACTTTTCCCATTAAAACTACCTTTTGAAATATGGTGTGGATTACTATCTAAGCTATTTGTACAAAATTGGAATATTTTCACTATTACAGTACTTCAAATACGTAGAAATCTTTATTGCAATTGTGTGGGAGGTGCCACGCCCGCTTTTCTAATCCAACATACTTTTTGGCAGATGTTGTGTATTGATAACGAAGTTATTTGTTTCATATTGGAAAACTCTTATTGTAACCGTCCTCCAGATATAAGGTTATTCATATTTTTATTGTATGGTTGTTGCCACGCCTACTTGATCAAAATATATTAATAGCCTATGTTAAGCGCCAAGTAATCAGGAAATTACTGTGAAACTTTCAGGAAAATGGGCTCAGTAGCTTAGGAGTCTGTAGAGAATAAACAAACATACGCTTTTTCATTTATATATTATATTTTTACAAATAGATATTGGGAATTATTTCTTTTCATAAGCAATTTTATTATTTTAAACATTTTTTTATTTATCAATTCGAAAAATTAAAAAAATGTTTTAAATAATAATAGTTGCTTATGAAAAGAAATAATTCCCAATATCTATTTGTTAAAATAGTCGAGTTAAATACATTCAATTTATAAAGTATCACTATCCAGTGTGACACAATGAATGCTGACGAAGGCCGTAGCGGGCCAGAAAATTCATTACATTCTGCTGGTGTCTAATAATTGTAAATTTTTCTGTACATACAATATACTTCATTGCTATCCAATGGAAAGCTAAGGTAAAATGTAACAAGAAGATACAAGATAATAGTCTGTTAGTGTACAAAGTCATTCCTTAAAAATTTAAGGAATACAACTATTACAAAAAGCTTTATGAAATATATAACTGAAATTTAACTCATAGAATCAATTCGAAAAATAAAAAATGTTTATTATATTTTTATTTTTAAAGGTGAAGTTAACCATAAGAGTGGGTCCTACAAAGCTTGAAGACTTTTGTCTTCAGATATGAAGTATTTAATATTTTCGTCCTATGGAGGGTATTGCTCCTCCTTCGTCTACCCCACCCATTTTTATTTTGGAATTTATAGCTTACCATAACAGTGGATTTAACCACATTTGAAGACACTCGCTGTAATAGTTTTTCAGTTACTCGATATTAAATATATGCTTCCTATGGGGGGTATTACTCGCCCTGCGCCTACCCCATTTATTTATATTTTTAAAGGTGTAGTTTTTCATAAGAGTGACTAATACCAAGTTTGAACATTCTCACTATTATAACAGTTCTTACGATATGCGATATTAAACATTGGCGTCCTCTGGGGGGTAGCACTTCCCCTGCAGCTATCTTACTTCACCCAACACCTACATACGTGAAACATTATCGAATATAAGAGGATTATACATTTTGAGTTGATTAGACGTGCCACCGCCCCTTTGTCCAACCACAACTTTATATAGCCTAGGGCTCATAAATTCATAACAACAGCCTACTGTGAGAATTTGATGACGATCGGTTCAGTAGTTAATTAGATTTAATCGACATAAAGGGACGTGGCCCTCCCTCTTTTTTCATGCAACGTATTTCTATTCATAACAATACCATCTATACCAAATAGTGGCTAAGATATTAGGATTTTATGTTTTAGGTTGTATGGGAGTGGCATCGCCCCTTTTCCAACCACATCTTTATATAGCTTAAAGTTCAGTAACTCGAGGCAGTCGCCTACTTCGGATATGGTGGGTTTTACTTTTTCTATAAAGGGGCTTGGCTCCGCCTTCTTTTTCCATGGATCTTATTTCTATTCATACTAACACCATATGTACTAAATATCATCATCCTATGCCAACAAATGCCTAAGATATAACGATTTTAAATTTTGGGTTGTATGGGCGTGGCATCGCCCCTTTGTCCAATCTCAACTTTATATAGCCTAATGTCTCTTCCAGGGTCACAGTTATATTCTGTGAAAATTTCAAGATGATCGGTCAAGTGGTTTGGCCTCCTATAAGGCACAAATATATATGCAAACATACATTCACTTTTATAGTATATATAGATTTTACACGCAAAAAAAATTTGTTATGTTTGCACTCTTTCTTTAAAATATCTCTATTACAATCAATTAAGAAGAGAAAAGTATAAGGAGAACAAAAATAGGTCGATTAACAGTTAATTAACGGTTAAAACATATGGAAAAATCGTACGTTCGCAACCGGTACTTAAGCCAAATAAACAAAAACCAATAGAGATTTTTTATTGTGCAAATACTGGATAGAGGCCTACATTAATACGCTTTTAAAATAAATAAATCACGTACGTTCGTGACCACATGTTTTGTAACTATCATTATGAAAACTTAAACTCGACAAAATCCATCTTTTGCACTAAATAAAGAGCTACCAAAATGCTATCGAATAGCAAAAAAAAATTCCAGGAAAAGTTTTGTTTTCTATATAATTTGTACATCAAAAGCGTACGAACGTACGTTCGTGACCCCAGCAAATGCCCATATATAATATTCAAAACTTATTAACTAAATAACCTAGCATTTTATTCCCAACCATAAAAAGAAGTGTAAGTTAAAAAACAGTAACAAATAGTAATCTTAGCCAGTAAAAACGGCAGCAACCGCAACACAATACAGTGAAGAAGTTAATTTAGATAGTCATGTATACGTACATATTACAATATACATACATACAAGGGCGGATCAATAAGTCGGTGACTTTTCGAATGAAACAGGTTTTTTTTACAAAAAAAAAATTTATTTTTCAACATAATCTCCTATTAGCTCAACACACTTAGTCTAACGTTTCTCCAATTTGTGTATCCCTTCCAAAAAATAGGATTTTTCGAGGTCCATAAAAAAGGCATTTGTTTGACCAATAATATCATCGTTGGAGCTAAATCTCTTTCCACCGAGCCATTTCTTTAGGTTTGGAAATAGGAAATAGTCACTGGGGGCTAAATCCGGAGAATATGGCGGATGAGGTTCGAAGCGCAATTCATGTAATTTTGTCATTGAGCCATATGGGGTCGTTTTTTTTAAATCCTCGTTAAATCGGTCCAATAAGTTGGCATAATATTCGCCGTTTATTGTTTTTCCCTTTTGAAGGTAATCGAAGTGGATTATACCGCGTGCATCCCAAATAAACTGTTGCCATCACCTTATTGACCGATAAACTTACCTTGGCCTTCTTCGGAGCCGTTTCACCCGGAGAAACCCATTGTTTAGACTGCGGAGTGTTGTAATGGAACCATGTCATCCACAGTTACAAAATGCCGCAAAAACTCATTCGAATTGCGGTTAAACAACTCCAAACAATCCTTTGAAGTTGTCACACAATTACGTTTATGGTCAATTGAGAGCAAACGCGGCACCCATCTTGCAGACAGCTTTCTTAAACCCAGCTGATCATTTAAAATCGAAACCACACGCCATATGAAATGGTTATGGCATCAACAATCTCACGAACATTTACTTTTCGATCGGCCAACACCATATCGTGAATTTTTTCGACATTTTCGGGTGTATTAACTTCAATTGGCTGTCCAGAACGTTAAGAGTCATTTGTACTTGTGCGACCACAACGAAAGTCAGTAAACCACTTTTTTACCATTGAAATCGATGGTGCAGAGTCCCCATAGTATTTATCAAGCTTTTCCTTGGTTTGATTGATGGTTTTTTTTCGCAAAAAATAAGGTTCGAAAAGTCACGGACTTATTGATCCGCCCTCGTATGTACATACACATGTATATATGTGTAAATAATAATCAAACGAGTACATTACTTAAATCACACGTAGGAGCCAGAGACATATTGGCAAAGGGGAATTACAGTCTATGAAAAATAATTCATCAATTTCAACCGAAAAACATTGTTAGGTTAGGTTAGGTTAAGAAGGGTTATGCGCCCAAGGGAGTGAGAGAATAATTTCAGTTTCAACGGCAAACAATTCCACCAACGAGCAATTCTTATAACAAACGATCTTTCAAAGACTGAATATCCTCGATATAACTATCTCTTTTCTCCTTATTTAATTAGAAAAAACAAATTCATTAATTAAAGGAGCAACTACACCTGGCTTAATGAGCTTATAGAAAACTAAAAGATTGCGAAATTTCACAAAGCTACTAAAATAACAACCTAAAAACCTTTTCACATATCCAGACACATGATCATATCTACGAGCATTATAAATATATCGAACAATAGAGTTTACAACACGTTTTATTTTCCTGAGGTTCATACCAATACTACCCGATACTACCTCCAATCCATTAAGCACGTGAGGCATTAAAAGAGTATATGCAACTCTACATTTTACCCTGAATGGTAAATATATATTTGTCGAGTATATCCTACGTAATATATACGAAACCTTACGATGAACATGGTCAATATGTCCCTCCAAACTAAGTCGATCATCCATCACACCCAAGCACTTATGTGATTGACATACTCAATTCTGCTACCACCAATGTGTATATCAAAATCAGAAAACGAACGTACAGTGGATCCAAACCTAATAGCTTTAGTTTTTGATGTATTAAATGTCAAAGAATTATCAGACAACTAGCGCAAAATACGTCCTAAATAACAGTTTATATTGACTTCTAAGACGTCAGCAAGCTCATGAGAACTACTAAACAATAAAATATTATCGGCAAATAAAAAAGGTGTACACATGCTGGTATCCAGAACTTCGGGAAAGGTAATTAATATATAGATTAAAAACCAGAGGTCCTAATACCGTGTCCTGAGGAACGCCAGATAAAATAGGTTAATTAACAGAACAAACCTTATGTACATCAATAAATTGAGTTCTGCCAGTTAGATATGACAATTTACAGGTATGTGATGGAATTCGATTTTAAAAACGAAACGATTTCAAACCGAAAATATCGTTTTCAATATCTTCTAAAATGGATTTTTAATACATATTCCTTTTATTTTCTGTCTTCATTCTTTTAAATTTTATATTATACTAGCATTTAACCCGCTACTTCGTTAGCGCCCCTTTTTCTTATGTGGACATATTTTTACGCCAAAGTTTATGTTTCTAGGTTTAAACCCGCTACTTTGTAATGGGACGATTTGTACCTCTAAATGTTCGTATTTCGAAAATTTTTATTTGTATTTTTTAGATACGTTACGAATGTGATATTTTTTTATTTCAATGTTTATTGGTTTAATAGATAGATGTAGTGGCAAAAAAGTTTAAAGATACAGGTTTACTCCCCAAAAGGGTCTAATTTCAAAAAAGTACCAGACACCTAACCGCTTATTATTTTAATGAACACCAGGTTAGGGAATTTCCCGTTTTAACCTCTTTTACCCTCTAACCATAACAATTTCCAAAACTCCCATCATAGGTAATCGCTTTCGCGACAGGCCAACCACCCGGGCCAATTTCAGCATTTTAGTTCAGGCGTTTAGGTCGTGCAATGATGAATCATGCAGTAACATTACAATTTTATATTATATAGGTAGATGAAGAAAAATGTTTTGAAAAAAATAACACAATTAGGTACGATTTTCACCCCTTAAACGTTCGAATTTCGAAACGCATCAAATTTGTATTTTTAAGATAAGTTACGAATGTGATATATTTTTTATTTTAATGTTTATTGGTTTAAAATATAGATGGTATAGCAAAAAAGTTTTAAAATTCATGTTTTACCCGTTTACTCCTTATTTCAAAAAAGTGCTAAACACCTGTCCGCTTATTTTTAATGAACAATAATAGGTTTAAATTTTTTGGTATCCCTTTTAGTTTAGCAGATATGAGGTTAGCGAATTTCCGTTTTCACCGCCTTTTGTTTATTGAACCACAATAAGTATTAAATTTTTTTGTATCTCCTTTAGCTTAGCAGATATGAGGTCAGCGTGATCGATTTGGCGAGGCCTGCCTCAGGTCCAAATGTCAACTTTTTAGCCTCAGGCGTTTAGGCTGTGCAATGAAAATAAATAGATGAAGAAAAAATATCTTGGAAAAAGTAACAAAATTACGTACGATTTTTACCCCTTAAACGTTCGAATTCAGAAAAAGGACAACATTTTCACTTGGCATATTTTAGATAAGTTACGAATTTTATATAATGTTTATTTCTATGTGCATTGATTTAAACGGTAGATGGGGGACAAAAAAGAACCAAAATTCAGGTTTTACACTTTTACTCCCTAAAAGAGCCGACTAACAATAAAAGCACAAAATAAAGTACAAAAAAGTACCAAAAATTGCCTCTTACAGATGCTCATTCCACGCTTTGCTTGTTTAATTTTATGTTTGTAGCTGCAATACTAACAAAGATTTAATAAGTACCTGTTGGCAAATAATACAGTACGAAAAAGTACCAAAAAACCACTCTTACAGATTCTCATTCACTTGGGAACTTGCATGTTTAATTTTATGTTTATAGGTCCAATTTTAACGGAAATTCAAAAAGTAACAGGTAAATAACAAAAAGTACCAAAACGCCCCTCTTACAGATTCTCATTCACTCAGGACATTGCATTTTTAATTTTATGTTTGTAGATCCAATATTAACGAAAATGAAAAAGGTACCAGTTAAAGAATGAAAAAGTACCAAAAAGATCCTTCTAACAAATTCTTATTCACTCAGGACTTTGCATGTTTAGTTTTATATTTCTAGGTCTAATACTAACGGAAATTAAAAAAGTACCAGTTAAAGATCAAAAAATACCAAAAAGTACCCTCAGAGGTTCTTATCCATTTAGGACAGTGCATGTTGAAGTTTATGTTTCTAGGTCCAATATTAACGATAATTAAAAAAATTGTCAGTTGTGGAACCAAAACCTAAAATAAGAAATAAAATTTCCCGTATTTCCCCTTTTTGGTACTTTTTTCTCCCCATTGAAGCATAAAAAATTTCAATATTGTAGTAGGAGCCCATAATTTAATACGTATATGTCAATGAATTCAGAAAAAGGACAACATTTTCACTTGGCATATTTTAGATAAGTTACGAATTTTTTATAATTTTTATTTCTATGTGCATTGATTTAAACGGTAGATGGCGGACAAAAAAGAACCAAAATTCAGGTTTTACACTTTTACTCCCTAAAAGAGCCGAATTTCGAAATAGTACCAGACACCTGTTCTCTTTTTTATTTAATGACTAACAATAAAAGCACAAAATAAAGTACAAAAAAGTACCAAAAATTGCCTCTTACAGATGCTCATTCAACGCTTTGCTTGTTTAATTTTATGTTTGTAGCTGCAATACTAACAAAAATTTAATAAGTACCTGTTGGCAAATAATACAGTACGAAAAAGTACCAAAAAACCACTCTTACAGATTCTCATTCACTTGGGAACTTGCATGTTTAATTTTATGTTTATAGGTCCAATTTTAACGGAAATTCAAAAAGTAACAGGTAAATAACAAAAAGTACCAAAACGCCCCTCTTACAGATTCTCATTCACTCAGGACATTGCATTTTTAATTTTATGTTTGTAGATCCAATATTAACGAAAATGAAAAAGGTACCAGTTAAAAAACGAAAAAGTACCAAGAAGATCCCTCTTATAGGTTCTTGTCCACTCAGGACATTTAATGTTGAATTTTATGATTTTAGGTCCAATACTAACGGAACTTCAAATAGTACCAGTTAAAGACCAAAAGGTACCAAGAAGCCCCTCTAACGAATTCTCATTCACTCAGGACGTTGCATGTTTGATTTTATGTCAATAGGTCTAATTTTAACGAAAATTAAAAAAGTACCAGTTAAAGAATGAAAAAGTACCAAAAAGATCCTTCTAACAAATTCTTATTCACTCAGGACTTTGCATGTTTAGTTTTATATTTCTAGGTCTAATACTAACGGAAATTAAAAAAGTACCAGTTAAAGATCAAAAAATACCAAAAAGTACCCTCAGAGGTTCTTATCCATTTAGGACAGTGCATGTTGAAGTTTATGTTCCTAGGTCCAATATTAACGATAATTAAAAAAATTGTCAGTTGTGGAACCAAAACCTAAAGTAAGAAATAAAATTTCCCGTATTTCCCCTTTTTGGTACTTTTTTCTCCCCATTGAAGCATAAAAAATTTCAATATGGTAGTAGGAGCCCATAATTTAATACGTATATGTCAATGAATAAAAAAAAATGTTTTGTAAAAAAGTACCAAAAATAGTAACGGTTTTTACCCCCTAAACGTCCGAATTTCGAAAAAGTACCAAATTTGTATTTGGATTTTTTAGATAAGTTTCAAAAGTAATAAGGGTTATATTTCTATGTTTATTAGTTTAAAAGATAGATGGGGTGACAAAAAAGTATTAAAATACAGATTTTACCCGTTTACTCCGTATATCCCCTTTTTGGTACTTTTTTTCTCCCCATTGAAGCATGAAAAATTTCAATATTGTAGTGGGAGCCCATAATTTAATACGTTTATGTCAATAAATAAAAAAAAATGTTTTATAAAAAAAGTACCAAAAATAGTTACGCTTTTTACCCCTTAAACGTCTGAATTTCGAAAAAGTACAAAATTCGTATTTGGATTTTTTAGATAAGTTTCAAATGTGATATAACCCTTATTTCTATGTTTATGGGTTTAAAAGATAGATGGGGTGACAAAAAAGTACCAAAATACAGGTTTTACCCGTTTACTCCGTTAAAGGGCTGAATTTCCAAAAAGTACCAGACACCTGTCTGCTTATTTTTCTAAAGAACAACGATAAGTATTACATTGTTTTTGTATCTCTTTTAGTTTTAGAGATATAAGGTTACCGAATTTACCCGTTTTTGCCCTTTTTTACCCCCTAAACATTCGAATTTCCAAAAATCCCGTCTTAGTGGATCGATTTGGGGTGAGACCAACCCCTGGTCCAAATTTCAAGTTTTTAGCTTCAGGCGTTTAGGCTGTGCGATGATGAATCAGTCAGTCAGTCAGTCAGTCAGTCAGTCAGTAACGTTACAATTTTATATATATAGATATGTTAACTGAAGTGAAGTGTATTTTGAACAAAAATTTAAGACTGTAAGTCAGAAATGGATTTTAAAATTGCTCGAAATTAATCACAACTTTTGAAAACGTGTCTTTTGAAATCGATCGATTTGTTATAGATCACTCAAATGTATTTGTATGTATTTAACAATGATGTTTTACTAACAGCAGTAACAAAATATATATGCATGTTTGTTATATTAACATTGTTGCAAACGAAAAGCTCGTTATATTTTATACATAAGACATTGGTAAATGAAGCTAACATTAGTTTTATAAAATAAAGAAATAGTTACTAGTCAATGTGAAGTCATATAATAAACAAGTGTTTTTATTCTCGCGGTCTGCATATAATTTTTCCTATTAAATATAACAGGTTATGGGCCCAGAGCAACGTGTATGTGGATATGTCTACCATGGAATTAGTATTTGCAAAAATAAAACCATTTGATGGTCAAAACTTCGATTCATGGAAGTACAGAGTGGAAAACTTTCTTGAGGCTCAGGGAGTTGTAGATGTTTTGACAGTTGAAGAACCAGCAGAAACTGCAATGAATGCGACTGAAGTTAAAATGTGGAGTGAGAAAAATTCTAAAGCGAAGAATTTAATTATTTGTTTGGTGGATGACAACCATTTAGAGTATATAAAAGGAAAGACGACAGTTAAGCAAATGTGGTGTGCTCTTGTGGGAACCTTTTCTGGAACAAATATGGCGAAGCAAAACATGTTGAGGTAGATAGATTACGGTATGAAACGGGCAGTGATATGAAGAGAAACTTCACGAAGTTTGATGAGTGCGTACGAGAACTAGTGGCAGGCGGCGGGAAGTCAGAAAACAACGAAATTATTTACCATCTGTTTAAGTCGTTTTCTGATGAATTTCAACCGCTGATAACGGCGCTTGAAAATTTGTTTTAACGGCGAGTGTTTTAAGTGTGAAAGGAAAGGGCATAAGAGCTTCGCCTGTCCACAAAATAAGAAAAAATTCAAAAAAAGTGGCAAAAGAAATAATGAGAGCTCAGCTGTGGCTTTTATGATGGGTGATGGATGCATGGGTTTTAGATTCGGGCAGCACAAGGCATGCTACACACAATTTAGGATTATTAAATAGAGTTGAAATACTTGCAAAACCACCACAGCAGAGGAAGGTAGATCAATTATGGCTACCCATAAAGGTGTTGTCATTGGTTTTACTAAAGTTTATGGTAAAGCAATAAAAATTGAAGTAAATGAAGTGCTGTATGCAAAGGAACTAAGGGTAAATTTGCTTTCAATTTAAGCCCTGCAAGAGAAAGGTCTTCAAGTGTTTTTCACCCATAATCAACAAGCTATAGTTAAACAAAATAACCGTAGTGTTGCAATTGCAAACATGGTGAGTTCATTTTGTATGTCGTAAAACTAATGCAAGAAAATGTGCAAGCAAATATGTGTGAAGTGACTGACTTATGCCACAGACGTTTTGGTCACATTAATGAAGCGTATCTTTAGAAACTAAAAAACAACAATATGGTGACAGGTTTCGAAGGGAGGGAAGAGAGTGTTACGTGTGGTGACTGTATAAAAGGAAAACAATCAGAGCACCCGTACAAAAATCATCGACAACCAACTTCAAGAATCTTGGAAAGAATTCATACAGATATATGCGGCCCGATAAAACCCAACACCTTTGATGGTTATCAGTATTTTGTCAGCTTTATAGACGATTTCAGTCATTTTGCCCAGATATTAGGGAGATCG
Source organism: Pollenia amentaria (assembly GCA_943735925.1). Taxonomy (NCBI): domain Eukaryota; kingdom Metazoa; phylum Arthropoda; class Insecta; order Diptera; family Polleniidae; genus Pollenia; species Pollenia amentaria. The sequence continues at coordinate 198,332,100 of OX031009.1, read as the reverse complement.
ATCGGTTATTATTCGACCGGTTTTAACCGGTTATTTTAGCTTTGCCCAAGTCGGTTATTTCAAAATGTCCATTTTTCGAATATCGAATAAACCGGTTATTTTGGTATAATAAACCGGTTATTTTAAAATTGTGTAATTATATACATTTTTTTTACTCTTGTTGTAGATGTACCTGTAGTTTAAATATTTTTTAATTCAATATTGGGCAAACAAAAACTTTTTATGAAGAATATCAAAACAAAAGTAACTAAGCCAAAAAACATTATGTGCACTGTAAATAAAAATCGCTTATAAATGCGTGTGTTCTTTAAAAAAAAACCATTTTAAAATACAAAAAAGTGTGCAGTTAAAAAGTAAATAGTAACTTATGCGAGAGTTTTCTTAATATTAAAAACATTTTTATATATATATATCTAGAAATATTATATCTCTAGAGATATTTCGAACGGGATTAAGAAGACAAAGTTAGGTGATTGAAATGCACTAAAGTGATAAGTGGCGAAGGGGTTTCCACGTTACGATTTATTAATCACCTTTGATTAGTACACATGCATGACATTAATGTGCTCCAAATAAAACTTAACCCCGTTCGAAGTAGTTCTAAAGAGTCCGCAAATAATACTTTACCAAAATACGCTGCCAAAAATGAATCATTGGGTGAAATATTAACCAGTTGTGCTGCCGAGGACGGAATGCCATCTAAGGTACTTAAAACTCTTAAATAGTTTCAGCATTTCTTTATGCTTCAAACTACAACATTCCGGCGGAATCAACGATATGGAAATAATTCATCAGATTTATTTATTCAAACACCAAAAAAAAACAAAACTGAAGAAATCAAACAATGCCATGGAAGGTTTCAAATTGTGGTCGACGAATTGACAAATATTTCATACAAAAAGCATGCTCATATTACTAATCGTTTATATAATGCTGAAAGAAAATCGTTTGATATATATAATCCTGGCTAAGAGGTTTTGTTTGCAACTTTTCAAAAATATGGTTAAAGTCTATTAGTTCATATAGACATGCTTTTCCACCAATAAATTGAAACTCATTTAAAATAAATTTAGTAGAATATCTCAAATAATAAATTTATTAAATTCCTATAATATTTTAAAGCAAATAGCTTTTGCAAAACGTTTGGCTAGATCAAACATCATTTAATAGTTTTTAAATTACATAAATAAAAAGAAATTGTTAAAAATTAGGTTAAAGTTTGATCAATTTACTGGTCTCTGGTATTTTTTGGATTTTATATTCAAATATGTGTTAGGTCTGAACATACTTTAAGTCATATCTATGTATTTTGTAGGTGTTTTTATGTTTTCGAATTAAAACCGGTTAACCGGTTATTTTAAAAATCTTTAACCGAAAACCGGTTTTTTTAAAATAGCAACTATTCGTAATATTCGAAAACCGGTTATTGAAAAAAGTCGAATAATCGATCTCCCTACCAGATATACTTGATAAAACGTAAATCTGGTGTTTTAAATGTTTTAAAGTTTTTCAATCTCATGCAGAGGCAAAGTTTGGATGCAGTATTGCTCATTTGAGATGTGACAGATGCGGAAAATACATTTCTAATGAACAGAAAATGTATTATAATGCGGTATAATCGGAGTGTAGTTGAAAAGGCTAGAACCATGTTGATTAGTTCTGGTTTAAACACGAATATTTGGGGAGAGGCTGTACAAACTGCTGTTTATTTACTAAATAGAAGTCCTACCATTAGTGTGCAAAATTACACCCCGGCAGAAGTGTGGTACAACGTAAAACCTGATGTTGGCAAATTACGTGTCTTTGGATGTCGTGCATATGAGCTGATACCTAAAGAAAAACGATCAAAGTTTGATCAAAAGTGTAACGATATGGAGTTTGTTGGTTATGCCATTAATGGGTATAGGTTGTGGAATCCCAAAGATAAAAAGATTATTGTTGCCAGAAACGTGAAATTTGATGAGTCAAATTTCCCAGCGAAACTACAGCTAGAAACAAATTCTGAGGTCGTTTATTGTAAACTGGATGAAATAAACAAAAATGCTTGTGACGATGACATACTAGTGGTGAAAAATAATGAAATCTCAGATTTAGAAGGTTCAGCTGAAAAAGTTAGAATTTCTATAGAAATCGATTCAGTCTTGGAGATGGAACCTCTTGAAGGTTTTGAAGACGAAGTTGGCGATACAGCAATAACTGATGAATGTAGCGTTGATAACGATGGTGGTGTTGATGCTGGCGTTGTCAATTGCGCAGAAAATCAGGGAGACGAGTTTGGAGTAGAAGCAAATGCGCTCAGGCAACAATCAAATTTGGTAGGTCAAAGGCAAAGCTGTCGTGAGCGCAGAGCCCCAGGCAAGTTAACTTACAATACTTACTTTGATCAGTTAAATTTGTCCAAAGTAACTTTTTCAGCTGAACCTGCTTGTTTTAATGCAATTGAGTTGAGGCCTGCCAGAGAGCATTGGAAACGTGCGATTGAAGAGGAACTTTTGTCACTCAAACAGAATAACGCTTTCGAGGTGGTGCAGAATGTACCAAGCATGAAAGTTATCTCGTGTAGATGGGTTTTTAAATTGAAAACCGATAAAAATGGTCATCCCAAGAGGTATAAGGCGCGATTAGTTGCTCGAGGGTGTCAACAAGAGTACGGTATCGATTATCAACAAACAAATGCACCAGTTGCACGAATGACAACTACACGTGCTGTCCTGGCAGTGGCAATTTATAAAGGTTATAAAATTTGCAAAATGGATGTTAAAACTGCGTTTCTTAATGGCGATCTAAATGAAACAGTGTATATGACAGTGCCTGAGGGCCTGAAAGTCAAAAGTGGTATGGTGTGCAAGCTGAACAAGGCCCTATATGGCCTGAAGCAATCCCCGTTGTGTTGGTACAAACAATTTCATGATGCAACCAAGAAAATGGGTTTTACAAGATCAGAACACGATTATTGTGTATACACCAGAAAGCTTGACGACTGTATAATGTATATAGTTTTATATGTTGACGATTTGCTGATTGTTGGTAGTAACGGGGTGCAATTCGACAAAGTTAAGAGAACACTTTCAGAAATGTTTGAAATGGTAGTATCTGACTCTTTTGAACAATTTCTTGGAATATAGATTAATTATAATAAAGAGTCAAATGTTTTTGCAATATCACAAGAGAAAAGCATCAGAGAGGTACAACGTTTTATTAATATCGAAGATTGCAATGGTGTGGCGACTCTAATTGACAAATCGACCCAACTTGAAAATACTAAAGAAAAAGAAAAAGTAAAATACATATGTAATAATAAGGGAGCAACCAAATTTTTATGCATATATAAATACATATAAGCATACACATACATACACATATGCACATGTAAACACGTACATACATATGTATAAATACATATATATGGATACATATATTTATATAGATACATATATATATATATATATATATATATATACATACATATATACAAATATATATCATACTCATCAAATCGAAGAAATATTATTTTTACGAAGCAAATCACGCCCAGTAGCATCATAGACTTCAGTGTCCTTAACATCAGGCAATGTAAGACTAGCAACAAGTTTATCCGCATTAAATAGCTTATACATATTTAAGAATAATCTTATCCATGAGCAGTTTCCGACAAGCATGATTTAGCTTACTGGCAGCAGGAGAATAATGGTCATTAAGAAAGACTCAGTCAGTTATCCTATTTCCGGAATCACCATCAACCGTACTACCTGATAAACCATCAATTATGTTCCCTCTACGTAGGGTACGGGTTTTAAAATATTCCTCCATAATTTTATCACAGAACATGAGTACTGTTGAATTTTATCAAAATATCCCTTTTACCATTAATATAACATACGTGATTAACATCATGGCCGGAAACAGGGATGTTGTAAAAAGCACCCAAAGCAACAACAATAGACTCAAGACGACGGATGTGCTCACTTCATTTAGTAACATCAGTTCTCATTTCTTTTAAGCACGCACCCTTATCAGCTTTAATCTCCAAAACTGCAGCCGTAAAGACATCCTTTATGGAACAAATGTCATCATGGGCCTTCGACAAATAACTGTCAATTTTTTTATTTAAACTACGATTTTCATCATTAACAGAAACAGGGTTCTCAATGCAGTCTACACAAGAGTAAGACAATGCTTTGTTGTTTTTTTAAAAACGTAAGTTCCTTATCAGTAATCCTAGCACATGATGAATGGAACCATAAGGAGCAGGCTGTACATTGCAGACAGGCCTGGTTTCTTGAAATATTTACTTCACAAATGCCACATCAATACGACATGATAGAAATGCAACAGCAACAAAATTATTATTCGTCCAAATTAACTAAATTAAATTAACTAAGCCAACAGCAACAACTCAATAAAAAACACAAAGCTCCCAGAGAATCTATGTAAATTGCGGTTTCAAATAACATCCAACGAAGTATTATCGATCGAAAGGTCGTATGCCAATAAAGCAACTATTGTTTGTGACAAAATGGCCAACAAAATCAGCAAGCCAACCAAAAACACGTTGCTCACAGAGTAAGTTGATTACTCTAGATTCCAAAAAACTCCAACAATTATGGATTATACCAAGTTTCTTATATACCGATAAACTAAATGTAGTTTTAAAACACGATTGAAGAGAAAAAAAAGCAATTTAAAAATTCGATCAAACAAATAAATACAAATAAATCAACTATCCAGACATAGCGTTGAAGAAATAAAATAAACTTCAACCTTTGCTGATGATACAGCTCTTTTTAAAGCAATTCAATTGGCTCATTGGAAGCATTTATTCCCTTAGTCTAGACTGTAAACTCCTACTTTACAACTTTATCTTAAAGCCAATGTGGTGCTACGGTATTCAGTTGTACTGCCTCGGCCTCTAATATAGAAAACATCCAAAGGCGGCAAAACAAAATTCTTCATATGTACCATGGCCCAACTAGTAGGTCTGCGCACAACTACAACAATGCAACAATAGAAAAAACAACACGCGTTTTGTTTGTGTATACAAATGGTAAAAATGTCAAAAGGTTGTCAATTGTCAAGAAAAATGTGTTTTGTTTTTATTATGTATTTATTTTGTTTAATGAAAAATTTTCAATCTAAATTTTGGTAAAAATAAGTTTTTTAAAATAAAAAGTGCTTAGAACCAATTGTGCGATTAAGAAAATGAAAACGAAAGGACAATGGGAAGATTTTTGCTATATATTATGTATAGAAACAATATAAATACATTTTTATGCTGATTGCGTTTTACAATTTTACAAAAAAATATAAATAATAAATAAAAAACTAAAAGGCGGACACAATGGAGAACATGTATCGTCTCCGCCCCAGTGATGATACAGCAACATCAATGTATTTATCATTTGATGCAGAAAGTACCATATACACAGCATGTTACAAACTGTAACACAAATTAATCTGGAGGTAATCATTTGAACAGCACATTAAATACTGCTTACTTTCCTCCGCCGCCTGCATATGGGTTTGAAGAAAACAAAGGAAATGCTTTACCAGATATCGAAGAAGTGTCCCCTTGGTCAACATGTTCGTCTGTGGAAATTACTCTTCTGTTATTGAAAAGAAAATGTTGACATCAGGGTCTAAGCTCGGTTCTATAACAGAAGTAGAGTCTGAAGGTGAAGAAATGAAAATTGCAGGAAAGTGTGGAATGAAAATAACGTCTTAATAGTATATTTATTAATAAAGAATGACAATAAATCTGATCATGTCCAAAACGATACCATTTTTACTGCTAATATGATGGAATATATAGGTAAGTTTTTAATTATGACATACTTTTTATTTTTAATAAGCTTATTAATATAATAAAATTTCAATTTGTAATTAAATAGGAATAATATAAGAAACCTTAGAAGTACAGCAAGAAAAGACTCCTGTAGTTAAAGACTTGGAAATTGCAAAGAAAATTATCAATAAAAAATTGTCTACTTAACCAAACATTGCCACTTTGGGACGAAATGCTTGACGTTCTATATGTGAACCGAATTTACAAACGTAAAAGCCCTCAAGAAAAAAATCTATCATTAGTTTTGTTACTTTACTGGCCAGTGGATTTTCCGCCGAATTTATCTTTTAGCGCCATGGCAAAGAATATTGTGTTAAGGTATGTTTAGACCTAACAAATATTTGAAGAAAAAAATGTAAAAAAGCGTGACCAGTAAATTGATTTAACTTTTGCTTAATTTTTAACAAGTTTTATTTACTCACTTATCAGATAATTGTACAATGTGATTTATAAACTGTTAAATGATGTTTGATCTAGCGAACGTTTTGCAAAAGCAAACAATTTTTTAATAAAACTAATGGTACGTGTATGACGTCAAATATTTGATAGGTGTTTACAGAGCATAGTTATACTGACCAAAGGTTCTTGTATATAATATGTTGAAATTTTTTAATTGTTTACAAATCGTCAAATTTTTAATATTTGTTTTTTTAAATGAAGCTGTAAATTTTTAAATATTACAATTTTATTAAATTGTCTTCCTAATTTTTGTAGGAAAAATTAAAAAAAAAAGAAATAATAGAATTTTTTATTTTTGTTTTTTGTTTGAATAATTTTATTTACTATAAATTTTGCTGAATTAAAATTACAATAAAATATGTGCAATTTAAATTTATTTTATTTGTAAATAAAATTAATAATTAAAAATTAAAAAAGGTATTTTAATTTTGTATTTAATAAACATCTTACAGCTATAGAAAAAAAGAATAAAATTTAAAAAAGATGAATATACTCATGTACAATATAAATATTGAAGGCATTTGATAATGTTTTAAAAACTTCAAGAGGTTCATTGTGATATTTAAAATATTTTAAAGTATTGTTATTATTAACAATTAAACAAATGAAATGAAAATATTACATATTAATTGTTTTTGGTTTTTCAACAGGGACACTTAAACTATTAAAATTTAATTTGCGAAGACCCCGCGCCATAACCACTTGCACATACTTTGCTGGCTTTTTAACCAAATCTGCTGCTCTATCATATTCAAACGTTTCGGCTACTTTCATTTCATCAAATGCTAAAACCGTAAGTTTTTCTTCCAACGCTAAATTGTTTGTTCGTCGCATAAATTCTATTGATGAACTTAAAATCCCTTCGTTAATACTAATTTTTGCGCACCAGCGCCTCAGAGTAGCAACGTGTGGAAGCGGAAATCCTTTTTTGTACATATGATAGTACGCTCTTGGGCCCGCAGCATGCAAGCATATTGCGCTTGAAATATCTTCCCATCTCCATCGGGTGTATCCAGGAGTCATAAGTCTCCTTATTTGGCCATCAGAAAATATTTGCCGCATAGAATTGACAGCAAGATTCGCCCTTTCTAGTTGCAGTTTCAATTCTTTATTTTCAGCTTCTAAAGTTCGAACTTTTTGTTTATATTTTCTTTCGAAATCTGCCTTTTTAACTTCTAAATCACGACATTTTTCTTTGTAAAATTTTTCGAAATCTAATATACTGAAAAAAGAGATAATAGTAAAATATTGCATACAATTAAGCAAAAAAAAAAAATACTGTAAGTGAACAGTTGGAACATTTTAATACCTAGGTTAATACAAAAATCTTTAAGTACACTTACTCAGTTTGTACTTCTTTATTGGTTTTTAGTTGATGGGATGCAGTTGTTTTTGAGGTCAGTGTATGCGATGGAGTTGCAAGTTCCTCCCATATACAGTTATTGTCGAATGGCTCAGTTACATTTGCCACAAATTCTGGCTCTATGTAAGCAGTGGGCTCATCATTTGGCAAAAAGAACATTAATTCACCAGTTGTCATTGGGGTATTCGAATTAGCTGCGGTAAGCGTGTTCGATGGGGATGGAGTTGCAAGTTCTTCCCATATACAATTATTTTCGAATGGCTCAGCTACAGTTGCCACAAATTCTGGCTCTATGTAAGCAGTGGGCTCATCATTTGGCAAAAAGAACATTAATTCACCAGCTGTCATTGGGATATTTGATTTAGCTGGGGTAAGCGTGTTCAATTGGGATGGAGTTGCAAGTTCCTCCCAAACATAATTCACATTTTTTGCCTTATTTGCTGTAGGCACATAAGCTTCTGCCAATTTTTTAGATAAAGGCTCAGCGTTTGTCAAAAGGCGAACTTTCTTACCTGCGCGTACAATGCTTGCTTCCAAAAAATGGTCTGCGCAAATCTCATGTGATGGGGCCAAATTCCTGCCACAAATTTCACCCCATTTTGCCCTTTCCACTGGGTCTTTTGGCACTGAAAATAACGTACCGCATCCACTTTTAAAATGTTTCTTACACACTGCACAATAACGCATTTTAATGTAATTACACTTTTTTTTATTTTTATTGTTATTTAAAATATTTATTTACAATTATTTTCACAAATTTTTTCACAATTTTTTCACAATTATAATATTTTATTTTTAACTTCACAATTAGAAAAACGATTTTTTCAATTCAAAAATAATATTAAAAAAAAACAATAATAAAAAATGTAAACAACTTTTGACATTTTGCCCATTTATGCCTATGTATTATGATTAAAAACACAACTCTACAAAAAATCAGCAGGCGTTTCGAGCAGACCATGGCCCAATTTAGTATGATAGCGTTATTTATTACGGTTTTAGGCGTACTAAACTGTTATCCGCGAGAAGGGTTTATATGGGGCCTATGATCAATTATAGACCGATCTTCACGAAATTTAACAGTATGATTTGCAGTGGTATAAAGTGAATTCGTGCTTTATTTAATGTCATTCGGTGCATTATTCCACCATTTATGTTAGTTTTTGTATCAAAATTATCATTTTTTTTTAGGGTGGTGGTTCCACATTTTGATTCATATCCTATTCTGATCCTACTAAACCGAAGTTGATGGATTTCAATCCCAAACTGCTTAGGATAACTACAAGCAATTTGAGACCAAGTTGTTCTTTTCTTTTGCGTTTTTCGAAAGTGAGCGTGTTTTCAACAGACGGACATGGATAAATCGACTTAGAATTACTCAAGGAGCCAGAATATACAAATATACTTTATAGGGTCTAAGATGTATAATAAAAAAGTTTCACACGGAATGACAAACTTAGTATACTCTCATTCACTACTAGTGGTAGTGGAGGGTATAAAAACAGACAATTGTCTTATTTACTCAACATTTAACAAAATAAATTTTCTTTAAAACTTTAAACATTTTCGTTATTTATAGTTACGTGGTTTTGTTGAAGCAAATATGAGTTTAAAGAACGTAACTTACATAACTCTTTGAAACAATAAAGTTTCTTTTATTTTGAACAGTTTCGTTTATTCTGAAAAAGGTTTCGTTTAATTTGAACAAGGTTTCGTTTTATTTGAAAAATGTTTTATTTAAACTGAAAATGCTATATAAATGGGACAAGGCGAATTCGCCTTGAAATGGGGTTAAATAAAATTTACCCAAAATTCCAATTACAATTTACTCTCTAAAAGATCGGTTTACAAAATTTACTTTTTTGTATCATCCGGCAGTAAGCAGTATTCATTTATAGAAGAAACCTTTTGATTTAGAATGAAAAATAAAATCGGTTCCAGTATTACCTTTTTGTATATTTTATGCCTTCCTGACCCAAAATTCCGGAAAAATATAACCTATAATAATTTCGCTAGAATATTCTATCTTGATACCAAATTTCGTTAACATCGGTTAAGCCGCTTGGGTGTGATATTCCAAATATTTAACCATATACACCATATATGCACAAAAAAGGTACATCTGTATATTTATTTAAATGGCTATAACTCATAAATCAATGCATATAAAAAGACCGTATATTCACATAAAAAAATGCATTGACGTCACATTTTATAGGAAAATTCTGACATCAACAATGCAACTTTTTTTTGTACATGTATATATTAAAATTTTCATTTATAAATTATTTATTTATCTAATCATTTTTTATTGTGTATATACAAAATTTATAAATATATAAAACTATTTCTTTGTATAACGTTTGTTTGAAAGCATAATGGAAGTAGAAGTATAAAAATGACAAAAAAATATGTTTTCGATTACAAAATGTAAAAAATGCGTAATAAAAAAATCAGGTGTTTTGTAAGGAAGAATTAAATTAAAATAACAGAATTTTAATGTAATCATCATTAAAGCATATATAAAAATCTATTTAAAATAAGACTCGTATTTAGAACTAAAATTTAAATGATATTATTAATTTATAATAAATATAATTTTAATATGTATATATATAAATAACTCTGGCTTACTTAAAAGATTTATTACATTAGTCATTTCTTAAGAACTACTTAAAAGATTAAGACATATGATAAATTGTTAAAACTAAATTTCTACTCTAGGACGAAACTGTAAACGTAAAGGAGGTTCTCTAAAACGCCAACGTGTAACATAAACAAACTTTAATGTATGATCCTTTCCCAACAATTCCTCATTGCACAATATGTCGATCTTAAAAAAATATAAATTTTTTAAAAATTTATATTACTGTGAATAAAATAAAAAACTTTTAATCTGTATTATTAATTACCTCTCGATATTTATCAATGCCATTTAAAATTTTTTTAGCCACCAACTTTTTGAGATGTGTAATCGTTGCTTGAGAACTGCAGCGTATAAAACGTCTCTGCAAATTTTTGAAATTATTGCTCATGCATTCTAAACATACATTGACTTGTTCATCTAATCTATGAAAATCGGATTCTGCATGTGCTTCCATAACCTTTTCGTTATCATCATCATGATTTTGTGGCAAATCTTTCGGACAGGCCATATTACGACTCTTATAGAAGTCACGTTCTCTTCGCATTTCATCTATAATAAGAAAAGTGAAAGTAAAATTTTTAATTTTTTCAATTATCTACGAGTAAATTAAAATGTGTTTACTATTGGGTTTTAATCAGAGTACCGAAACGTTCGCTCATTTTTCAATCATGAGCGAGCGTGAAAATTTCAAAATTTTTCTGCTGATTCATCCTCATGAGGTTGAGGAAAAAAATATTTTGAATGTCCTAACTCATGAGGAGTGAGCAAAAAAAATAGATATAAAAAATTTTCAATAATTCACGTTAAAATTCTTCATAAGAAAAAAACCCGATTTGCCCGACATTTCCAGCGGGAAAATAAAGTAGTAAACAGACCTTATGAAAGACCTTTTTGCAGACATAAGATCTCCCAGCTGCGTTCCAACTTTATTACTAATTAACAAGGTGTGTCATTGAAGCCCAACGCCTTGCCCTCTTGCATCTACTTTAAAGGCTTCTGGAATATATATATATGTTCCTTTAACTCCCACTGGAGCATAGGGCGCCAAAGGCTTCTGGAAGAGGTGAGAATAAAGCTTTATCCCAGTTTAATTGTTGTTGCTAATAATGCGAAGTGAGTAAATTAATAACTAAACTTGCAACACGTTCCAACATAACTAGTAATAAAACGATTTCGACAGGCCTTGTCTTAGAATAAAAAATTTGAATTTGTAAAATATTTAATAAAAACCTTTCTAAAAGACCTTTTCAAAAAAGGCAGAGTGGAATAAGTAAAACATTACTAAAAATTAAATTCTAAAGCTTCTTAAAGGCCTAAAAAGTGAATCACTTGCAATTTTTCCCGCTGGGCAGTACGATTAGCCTGTGTGTGTTTTGTTTTTGTAAAATTATTTCTTGGCTAGCGAAACGAAATGTATTTGTTGGTTTTTTTTCATAAGAAAAAATTATTGAAAAAATAAAATAACATTAAAGAACTGCACATATCGTCATCTTAAATGCAAAATAATGTAACATCACAGTTTACATAAGATGTAAAATGGAAATTAATTGAGATATAAAAGCAATTTTGAATATATAGGATAAAAATGCGATAACCGATATATTTTTGAGGAAAATATATTGTTTTTATATTTATTTATTTAGTTATGTGTGTTACGTTATTTTTATTTGTAATTCTCTGAAACAAAACGAGGTATCATCAACGAAAGTATGATAGTATTATAGCCTATTTCCAGAAACAAAGTCTAAGAATTTGTTTTTGTTTTCAATGTAGTTATACGAAAGAAAGAGTTCTTTCGCACATTGGAAATAGGCTGTTAAGTAAAACAAACATTTAAAATATTAAATTATTAATAATAAGGAATTATTGTAAAAGAACTTCTGTAGCGCATACTTACAACGCTATGTACAAGTAAATTTTAATTAAGTGATTTCTGAATAATTAAATTAAGAAGAAAGAAAGAATAGTCCATTTAAGAGTAGTATTGATAGCAGCCCCCTTATTCAATAAAAAATGTTGAAGAAAGCAGTATTTCTATTAAAAAAAAATATCAGTATTTATTAAGGCTGAAGAGAGGGATAAGCACAAAATAAAGCTAAACACTTTTTATTCCAGCACTTTATCAACAATTAAAAAAGGCAGTTATTCTAACAGTCCTATGTGGAGAAGCTGATAGTCATACTTAATAAAGGTTTTGTAATAGTGTTTTTATTTTTACTTGTGCAATAACTTTCAGTTTTATCACTAATTCCACTAACACCGTGGTAACAGTTATCCACAGAGTATGAAACAGAAAACCCAGCCTTCATGTTTAAAAAAATTGATGTGTTCTTTAAAGAATATCAGATACATTATGTCATTTTGAATTATGTTAATAACTTGGCTATTTTTTAACAATATGTAACGTGATGTATTGAATCGAAGTCAATAAAAAGTTAATTATAAATTGTTCAAAGATAAATAGTTTTTGCGTTTTAGCTAACGATATGTATTATGTGATTGTAAAAAAATTTTTGATGCCAGAATGTACTAATAATACATTTTTAATACATTTTGCTTTGATGCTTTAAAAAGGGTAAGTTTTTTTTCCTTGAAAACATTAACAACAAGAACGGAGGTCGAATATTTTGTTCTTGTAAAAAATGTTTGGACTACCAACCAAAACGTTGGGTTTTTTTATACAGAACAATAAGCCTGCTGTCGTGTTATAAATATGAAATTTTTATTTTCTCTATTCACATAAATTGATTATATTCGAACTCCCTTATATACCTCATAGGGACATGTATGGGGATTAGGCTTATAGTCACATTGGCGATATAGTCCACGATTTGGATGCAACTAAAGGATGTGACGACATGCGAAAAGTACTGTATATCCTTTTTAATAAACTTAAATACCAACGAACTTCCCTATAAAGAATCTGTATGGGATCGGAAAATTTCTTCAACATATAGAATATTTATAATACAAAAGACATATTTTTCCCACTTTTATTTAAAATAATCGGTATTTTTGTTAGGATCACATCCTTCCAAGGGGGCTTTAATCAATATCCCCAAAAAGACATTTATTCTACATTCTTAGAATAACTGCCTTTTTTATTTGGAATTAAAAATGTTTAGCTATATTTTGTTAATTTTGTGCTTATCCCTCTCTTCAGCCTTATTAAATACTGATTTTTTTTAGGAGAAATACTACTTTCTTCAACATTTTTGTTTATTGAATATGGGGGCTGCTATCAATGTTACTCTTAAATGGACTATTCCTACTTTCTTCTTATTTAACTTTATCAGAAATCACTTAATTAAAATTTACTTGTACATAACGTTGTAAGTATGCGCTACAGAAGTTCTTTTAAAATAATTCCTCATATGTAGACAAATATATATGTATGTATGTATATGAGTCAAAGTTTTTGTACGCTGTAAAGAAAAAGTCAATATATAAAAATTCATTACAAGGAAATCAAAATACACGTAAATTAGTATAAAAAAGTTGGATTTTTAAAATCTATTAATAGATAAATTTAATCAAGTACATTTTTGTGTTTAAGCCACTACTAATTAGAAATTAAAATCAAGTATGTCATAAGATCTATAAAAATATAATTTCCCTACGTTCTCAAATGCAGTACTGGCCTCGCTGCATCAGACAACAATGACAACGCAAACCTAATGATGCTACACATTAATTGTGTGATTTTTCATTTTTATAGGTGCATTTAACCACATTTAAATTTATTGTTTAAGAGCAGAATTGCATTAATACCCATGTACTTTATCTTAATATTCTATTATACCTGTAATTTAACAAAAATATTTAATTTTTTAAAATTTAAATGTTGTTTTACTTAATACTAACATACTTTCGTTAATAATACTGCGTTTTGTTTCAGAGAATTATTTATTTATTTCATTAAATGTAAGCCACTCTTGGCCAATTAAAATATATATGTATATTACAAAGCAGATTGCCTGAATACAGTAATAAAATATCTAATTATAAAAAATTATTTTAAAAATAAGCACTTACATATATACATAAATAGAAAATAAAAATTATATTAATTAATTAAATTAATCCTCAAAGCGATTTACTCTTTTGGTTCCCCAACCAATAAAAAGGAAAACACAGAAAAGATCCCAACAGTATAAAAATCGTAAAAATATATATCCGTTTAATATACACTTGTAAATGTCTATTTAATACACAAACAAATGTATATATAAACAAATGATTATTTATTTAAATAAATAAGTTAAATGTCCATTGAATAAAACGGTCAGTCTGTTCAGTTACAGGTCCAAAGAAATAGCTTTAAAATTAATTACAAAATATTCTATTAAGTTTTAGGCGGAATGCATTGTTAGAGTGCGAAAATATTCTAAGTTCCAGAGGCAACCAGTTTCAACTACGCGCAGTTCTTATTATAAATGAATGTTCATAGAATCCATTATTAATTCTCGGAATCAAAACTTGTGGGATCCTCGGGAAAACTAAAACGGGAAAAGCTAAATTTAGAGCAGATTCACCACTCTGCAACCCAGTTCTAATTACCCTGTTAAAAAATATCAAATTTCGACGTTGTATGAAATTATGGAAGGAACAGCCAAGAAAAACTTTAATATATTCAGAAATATGTTCGCGTATTCGAATATTATAAGCAAATCTAACGATCATTTTAACTACCCTATTTAATTTAGAAATAACATAGGAAGATGTACCCGTAAAAACTTCAAGACCATATAGTATATTCGAAATTAAAAGGGAATGAGCAAGACAACATCTTATACGAAAAGGTAAGTAGGTGTTTGTTGAGTACAGTTTACGTAATATTCCAGAAATTTTAAAACAGAGGTGGTCAATATGGTTCTCAAAAGTTAGTCGTTTGTCAATATAGATCCCTAAACATTTAAGTTTATCAACAAATAAAACTGTAGAACCAGATATAGAAATGCGTAGGCTGTGCAAATATAAATCACCAGAACCAAATACTAGGGCTTTCGTTTTAGTAGTATTAACACCCAAAGAATTAGCAGATGACCATTAAAATAACGAAGCACTCATAACTAAATAAATAACAATAAAAACAATATATTTTCCTCAAAAATATATCGGTTATCGCATTTTTATCTTAAATATTTTTAATTGCTTTTCCATTCCATTTTACAACGTTTTTTGCTTCTCATGTAAAACTATGATGTTATATTATTCTGCATTTAAGATGACGATATGTGCGGTTGACGATAGGTTTTTTCTTCAATAATATTTGCCTACAACAAATCCAACACACAATTTGGCTGGTTGCCTTTGACAAAAGTATTTTACAAAAACAAAATACACACACAAGCATTTCGTGCTGTGGTCACTCACAGGGCTGTCAGATGTGGCGATTTCTCGCCAAACGTGGCGATTTTCCAACTTGTTTGGCGACCTAAATTTCGATTTGGCGACATGGCGATTTTTTGGCGATTTATAAAATAGTTGGCGATTTTGTTGGCTATATTTGATGAGCCATGAATTTGTTTTGAAATTTGTTAAACTCTCCATACGAAGAAATAATTTTTTTTTTATTCCAGTATTTCAATGTATGAAATTTGATGCATTCATAGGTATGACTAGTATTTAAAACTAAATTATGTTGAAATGGCTGATGAAGATAATGAAAATCTTCGAGAAATTTTTTTTCACATTTAAATGTGCTCTTGAAAGAAGTAATAAGTAGAATTCTTTAAAAAATTAATTTAATTAAAGTTTATGAACATTTTTTCCATTATAAAATGTGACATATTATCACAGATAAAATTCGTTGTTGTTAAAGCTTTTTATGAATCCTAACGTATGTACCTTTGGATGTTAATGAAATACAATCTAATTTAAATCAGTTAAGGCTAGCAATATATAGCTACAAGGATATGGCAGGTACGCATTGGCTGTGCTTTATATGTTGGTTACTACAACTTGTAGTAATGCCTGTGTTGAAATAATGAATTCCACTAAAACTCGCCTTCGAAATAGAATGCGATATGAAGTTATCGACACGTTTTAACGAGTTAAAAGTTATATGAATGTAAATAGTACATGTTGCATTTATTTTGTACCTTCACAATGTATTTCAAAAAAGAAGACAAAAGGAGAGTCTTCTCGGCGAAGTACGATATATAGCGTTTTAGATATATAATAGTACTGCAACTACATACAAATGTATTGTATATCCAATATTTGTTTAATACTAACCGCAAAACTTCTTGTTTTGGTACTCTAAGTAGACTATTATAAAATATTTTAAACATTGCAACTTTTTTGTGTCCACTTATAATTTTTACTTTGTTCTAAATAAAAATTAAGCAAAATATATCATGGCGACTTTTTTTTAATTTTTGGCGTATTTTAGCGATACGGAACAAATTTTTTTTTGGGATTTACAAAAAAATATTTTTAATTATTCTTAAAATACGTTTATTATTGTCAAAAACTAAAAATTAAATGCTTTGGCGATTTTGGCGATTTTTGACATTGGATTTGGCGAAAAAGTTCAAAATCAATCTGACAACCCTGGTCACTCATACTGTCGAGCAACAACAACATTACTGGTGAGGACCGTTACGAAAAATTTTTGTTTCTTAATTCTTCATGACTGAAGAAAGACAAACATTTATTTTTCCTCACCCTCATGAATGAATTGGCGAAAAATTCACAATTCACTCATGGCTGTGAAAAAAAATTACACGTTATAAATTCCTCATTCATGAAAAAATTCATGAATGGTTAAATATGTGTGTTGGGGTTGAGTTGACAACCCCGATGGTAATAGTATGTAGATGGCAACCCGGCATGGGAAATGATTATTGTTTTTTTTGGCTAGAAACCTCGTGAAAGAATAAAGATTTTATTTGTGTTGAATTATTCTTAAATAATTGTTTTATTCTTAAACTTAACAACTGGCGACGAGGATGGCGAACAAAATAAAGTTATAAGGAAAGGAGATGTTTAGAAGCGGAAATACATTTATTAAAGTACAAAATTACACGTAAAATAAAAAACAAAAAAAAAGAAACCATTTACAATTGATAGCAAAATGGCGACAGCCGCGAATTCACACATACAATCTACAGGCTTCAGTGTGGAAGCATTCGATCCAAAGGCGTCAACATAGTCTCGTTGGGTGACTCGCCTTGAGACGGCACTGGAGATCTTTGATTATGACTCAGCAAAGAAAAAGAATTACTTACTTCATTACATGGGAATAAACACATACAATTTGTTGTGCCAGAAAACAAAACTTATGCAAAAATAAAAAATATCTTAAGTGAGTACTATGACCCCAAGCCAAATGAAATTTTTGAAAACTATAGATTCCACTTGCGTAAGCAAAGAGAAGAGGAGTCGTGTGAACAATACTTGATGGGTTTGAGGAAAATGGCTATACACTGCAATTTCGGGGCGTACTTAAATACGGCCCTGCGGAATCAATTTGTATTTGGGATTAAAAATCAGAAAATACAAAGTCGCTTGCTGGAAAAGAGCAATTTAACGTTAGAAACAGCACTTACCTCGGCAAAGGCATTTGAATGCGCTGAGAAGGGAAAAGAAGAGTTACAGCAACCGCTACTTAATGAAGCCACAGTCGATTTAGTATCTGACGTGTATAAAACGAAAGGAAAAAAAATCGTAACATCACAAAGGGCAGCGGCTACTAAAAGAACGTGCTATCGTTGTGGAAATAGTCAACATTTGGCAAATGAATGTAATCAAAATCAAATCGATGAGGAAGATGTGGGTGGATCGGTGGATGAGATGCTTAAAATTTATGAGGGGGAGGTAAAGAAGGTTTATGGTAAATTGTATTCTGATCGATCTAAATTATTTTATAGTCTTAAGGTAGATGAAGCATTGATTAATTTTGAGATTGATACAGGTTGCCCCGTGACTATTTTGAATGTGGAGGATGCGAAGAAATACTTTGGCAGCGCAAAACTTTACGCGAACGATACAAATTTATTTAGTTATTGTGATAGTCGTTTAAATGTGGTTGGCTACATCCTAGTTTCGGTTCAGATCTCTCCCCATGCGGTGTCACCCCCGTTGAAATTATATGTCGTAAAATCTGACAGAGGACCATTACTCGGCCGGGAATGGTTACGAAAGATAAAACTGAACTGGAAGAATATTTTCAATGAAACTTTGAACAAGGTAAACAATATCGACATGCAGATGGATACGAAGGCTAAATTAAAGTGTATATTAAACAAATATGCTGTGCTACAACACCCGACCGCGGGTAAGATAAAAGGGCAGCAGGCCAGAATAAATTTAAAACCAGAAATAGCTCCCAAGTTTGTGAAAGCTCGAAGAGTTCCCTTCGCCTTGATGGATGCGGTGGAAAGAGAATTAGAGAGACAAGTTGCGGAAGGGGTACTTACAAAGGTGGATTCATGTGAGTGGGCCACCCCAATAGTAGTTGTGCCAAAGAAAAATATGCGCGTACGGATATGCGGGGACTACAAGATAACCTATGGAGTAGGGGCCGTACTATGCCATAGATACCCAGATGGCTCCGAACGTCCCATACAATTTGCCTCTCAAACGTTATCAACTACGCAACAGAAATACAGTCAAATTGACAAAGAAGCTTACGCCATAATATTTGGGGTCACCAAATTTTACCAATACCTTTTTGGCCGTAAGTTCGTATTAATAACAGACAACAAACCTATATCACAAATATTTTCCCCAACAAAAGAATTACCAACGCTATCAGCTACTAGAATGCAACATTACGCGATATACTTACAATCATTTGATTACGAAATCGAAGTAAAAGGGTCAAAGGATAATGCCAATGCCGATGCTATGTCTAGATTGCCAGAGAAAATAACTAATAACAACCAGGATGAAGTTAATATAATCGAAATTGAAAAAATTCAAAACTTGCCAGTGACGGTTAATGAGTTAAGTAAAGAGATTGATTGTTTAAAATACGGCCGACATTGCCCGGATAGAGATCGGTTTGGGATTCAACAAACAGAATTCAGTCTGCAACAAGGATGTCTTCCCGAGGAATACGAGTTTACATTCCCACATCCTTACGCATGAGAGTATTACAAGAACTTCATTCTGCACATTTTGGAATTAATAAAATGAAGGGTTTAGCTCGTGGATACTGTTGGTGGCCTAAGTTAGACGGGGAAATAGAAAATTTGGTAAAGGGGTGTGTGCAATGCCAAACAACAAGAGCGGAGCCAACAAGGCAGAGGCCAATACATTCTTGGAACCCCGCCAGTAAGCCATTTGAAAGGGTGCATGTGGATTTCGCTGGCCCGGTCTTGGGAAAATACTTATTCGTACTAGTAGATGCTTTTACAAAGTGGCCGGAAGTGTGTATTATACCAAATATAACTGCCGAAACAACTATTGAAGTTTGCCGTGAAATTTTTTCAAGAATGGGTATTCCAAATATACTGGTTAGTGACCATGGCACACAGTTCCACTCAGGACAATTTCAAAAATTTCTAAAAGATAACGGTATTAGGCACAAACAGGGGGCACCATATCATCCGGCGACAAATGGTTTCACCGAAAGATTCGTACAAACAATTAAAAACAAATTAAAAGCATTAAAATGTACACCACAGAAGTTAAAAACCGAAGTAAGCAAAATTTTATTGGCCTACCGTCGTTCCATCCATTTGCAAACGGGATGTTCACCAGCAATGCTGATGCTAGGTAGGCAAATTCAGAACCGATTAGATTTACTATTACCACAAGATGGAAAGAATATAACCGATGAAAAAGAAATAAACGTTAAGAAAGTTTTCGAGCAGAATGAAAGGGTGGCGGCGCGTGACTATCTATCAAATCACAAGTGGCAGTTTGGAAGAATTACGAAGAGAATTGGACAGTTAAATTATGAAATTTTACTTGATGCTGGGCGTTCCTGGCAGAGGCATGTGGACCAAATAAGAAAAGGAGGCGATAATTTGGAAACCGAAAACTACGAACGAATAGAGAAAGAAAATACCAATGCGGAGAGACTTGAACACGAAACAAGGGAGGGAGAAAAAGAACCTGTGAATGTAACGGAGGAAAAAGTTTTGGATGTGCCAAGGTCTTCTTCGGCATCGCCATCATGTAAGGGATTGGGCAACTCTGAAGGGGGTGAAGTTATTGAGGTGGGCGTAGAACGCCCTGTAAGGGTTAGGCGTAGACCCAGATATTTAGAGGATTTTGAGTTGGAAGGGGTGGAGGAGTGATTTAGTTTTTTTATTATCATTGTTCAATAAACAACCACAATACTACTATTTTTTATTAATTTTTTATGGAGAATCATTATTTTGTTATTTCTTATATAAATGTATGTATTAAGATATCTTCGAAATATGGTTATGTAAATTTAGAATTTAAGGGGGGAAGACTGTTGGGGTTGAGTTGACAACCCCGATGGTAATAGTATGTAGATGGCAACCCGGCATGGGAAATGATTATTGTTTTTTTGGCTAGAAACCTCGTGAAAGAATAAAGATTTTATTTGTGTTGAATTATTCTTAAATAATTGTTTTATTCTTAAACTTAACAATGTGCGATCATATATGAATTTTTCTGAACTCTGGTTTTTATACTTTTCAAATAAGCTTTACGTAAAAAATATGTTGAACCAAAATTAAATTTTAGATTGAAGCCCTTTTTGCTTAACGCAAATCTATATATGTACATACATACATCTTAAAAAAAAATAAAATACAATATAATGGGTGGTATTATTTATTCCGTTCCGCGATTGCGGAAACCAATTTTTGTGCGTAAGCAACACTTGAAATTATTCATTCCGCTTGTGCGGTGTATTTCCATTGTTGCGGCATAATCTCTACCACTGTATAATTGCCATATTATTGATATTGATAACGGCAGGAATCAAAATGTAAGAAGAAATAAAAATAAAATTAAAACAAAAAAAAAAAAAAAAATTTGTTCAGTTATTTAAAATAAAAATATTTATAAGAATAAAAAAAGTAAATAAACAAAATGTAATTAGAAGCAAATGGTTTATTAATTAAAATTAAATCAAGATTTTGCTTGTGGCTTAATCAACGAAAGAAATAAAAAAAATTGGTGGAAGATTTAGCATTGACTCTTAATGGTTGGCCCACCCTTAAAATATGCCACTGTTTAACGCTGTTTTTAGTCAAATTTTGCTTACGCGAGCATTAATTTTTTTAGTATTGAATATTGGTAACTCCCTTCAGCAAAAATTCTCACACAAGCAAAAAGTTTATCTTTGGCTGAAAAAGCTCCTTGTCGACTACTTCCTGCACTTGTATTCTCTAGGTCAGACAAAATATATTTAAATGCTGCCTTATTTAAGCGAAAATTCTTTTAAAAGCTGTGTTTTAATATGGTGATATTATTTAAGTTTTACATTTTCTTTTGTAATTAATTGGCAATACTTTGTTATTTATAAAAATGTCAGTTTTTACTTTCATCTTTTTTTGTAAAATTTTACTTCCTTCTAAAATTGTTCTCGAAAGCTTGTAAACGTGTTTTTTATGCTCCTCCACCATTTTGAACAAAAATAATTAAATCATTTAATCAAGTTACATTAGTTTGTAAAAATCAAAATCAAATAAATAAATTAAATACAAAAGGCTTCAGTTTGTTTATTTCTTTTTATGGTTCTTTGAACGCTGCAGTTTCAACAAGCTGTGAAAAATTAAACAAAATATTTTATACCGTGAACATGTATTAAATTTCATATTCCAACTCACTTCCTATCATTCATCTGCATTACATTTTCAGATTTATGTAATTTATGCAAAACTCTTCTTTGTGCCCGAAGGTCTAAGCAATTGTCGTATCCTTATTAAAATTATATATTATCTACGTTTGTATATTTTACATAAATTTATCATGTAAAAAATTATTACTCTCATACATTTTAACAACTTGTTAAACATGTTTCTTTTTACCAACAGTTAGCACAATATAAACTCAAAAAATTTTTAAACAGAGATGTTAAAAAATGTTTGCGGAAAGTTTATACCGCAGGAATGAATAATTGCAATTTGCATATCAATCGATATTTATTTCCGTTGAACTTTCTTTTCCGTTAGGAATCAATAATACCACCTAATATAAAATACCTATGTCCGCTATAGACTCTGAAATCATCCAACCGATGTGCTCCAAGCCGGTTTCATTATAAATGCAATTTTTAAAAGATGATTTAGGTTATAAATTTTTTCAAAACTAGCTCTAAGAGGGGGCAATTTCTGCCTCTTGAAAACTATATAACAGATTTTTTGAAATTCATTGTCCTACTTATATGGACAAATTAGCTATACATTTTTTTAAAAAATAGGACCACGAAGGAAGGTAGGGGCAAGTTCTGCCTCCCCGAAACAATAAATTTTAATGAATTTTAAACAATATTAGACCCCTATTTATATAGAAACATAAGATATGCAATTTTATATAAGCTATGCACTTTTTTTAAGAAAAGGACCTCCAGGGGAGGAAGGGAAAAGTTTTGCCTCTTCGAAGCTATCTAATATATTTTAATTACTACATAAGATGGATACATAATCTATGATTTTTTTTTTAAATAGGACCACAATGGGAGATAGGCGATAATTTCATTTAATACACAGATATAATCAATCCTATTTAGATGGGCACATAAGCTTTGCGTTTTTCCAAAAATAGGGGTATGCGACAATTTCTGCCTGTCCGAAACTATTTTCCTAATTTAAATAAAACTCTCCATTAATAAAGATGTCTAAGAGTAGTAACGCACGCCGCACAGTAGGGTAAATTTCCAAAAATTTGGACCGGAGATCGGTTTCTTGCCAAGCTTGTATGTTGGTCTCTCACGGAATTTTTGGAAATTCGAAAGTTTAGGCGACAAAAAGAATAAGAGCGTGTAAATTTTCTAACATCATATTTCGTAAACTAAAAGAAATAAAAAAAATTAAAAATAAGCGGACAGGTCTCTGGTACTTTTTTGATATTTGTCCCTTTTGAGGAGTAAACGGGTGAAACCTGTTTTCAATAAACACAAAAATAAAAATTATATCACATTCTTATCTTATTAAAAAAAACATATACAAATTTGGTACCTTTTTCGAAATTAGAACGTTTAAGGGGCGAATGAAAATCGTTTTTTTGTGGTACGTTTTTTTCAAAACATTTTTCTCCATTCATTGACATATACATGACATAGAAGTTATCGTCACCTAACTTCATGTTAATACTAATCTTTATAAGACAGTTATGACATTGGAGCAATTTTCGGGAATGGTATTTTTATTTGGTTAGATAATTAAGGTTGGAATAAAGTATTTTCAATCGAAACACCAGCATAACAGGATGGTTTATAGGCAAAAAAAAGACTCTATTCCGGAAAGAAGTTACTATGGGGGCTATGTAAAGTAATGATCCGATTCTTACTATTTGTTCTAATGAGAATTTAAACATTACCAAATTTCCTCAAATAATTTCTAAAATTTTTGCCTGAATTCAAAATCGATCGGTATACTAAAAGGAAGGTACATTAATACAAACCTACAATATCCTTTTCACCTTTGGTGTTATGGGTATACTCGTAATTAGACCTTACTGGTTACCATAATACCAAATTATACTTTGGTAAACCGCTATTTATTAAAGGTGTGCCAATTTTATGCCATATTAAATTTGAGGTATTTACTGCAGCTATATGCAGAAAGCAACGCTTAAGGAAAGGTCACACTAAAAAATGTATATGATAGAGGCCTTCAACAAGCCCACTTACAAATAATTTTAATTTACGCACACAATGAATCGAATAAGTTGAAATGTATTTTTTTAATGCATTTGATGAATCGTTTTGTGTTTTTTGTTAATTATGTCATAGTCGTGTGTATTTGCACTTATAATGTTTTTTTTCGTAGCTGGTTTAAATTTGTAAATATATATGACTATGACTATATATGGGCATTTATATTATGACGTGACATTTATAGGACCTAAAGTAAAAAAAAGAAAGTAAAACTTGTAAAAAGGTTATTTATATTTACAAAGTAATTAAGTACCACAAAAATATGCGCTGGCGTGACGTTACCTTAGAAGTGGGATTTGACTTGATTTACAAAATTGCATGACTCTGCGAATTGGGCAAGATTTCTTAGATAAAACCTTTTTTAGTAGGATTTGGACTTCGATTTATTTTCAAGTTATTATGTATAACAATTAACCTTATTATGCGTTTCGATTTGGATCGAATTTTTCTCCATTTGGCAACTTTGGCATTTTGCGATCCGTTTCATTTTTTTTTTTCATTCGATTGCATACATTCTGCATTACGATCGTAGCTACGTTTTACGAGGTTGTTTATTTACTGACGAAAAGTTCTTAGATTTTTGGTTTATTTCATATGAAAAACTGTGTAACTTAAAAAGTGAAGTGCTATGTTCAGACCTATTAAATATTTGACGTTCTACACATAACCACTAGATTTATTAAAAAATTGTTTACTTTTGCAAAACGTTTGGCTAGATCTACTGGGGTTTATCAGGGAATAGGACGGCTGTTATTAGAGGGACCGTAGGGGGACTTGTCCTACGCAGTTTTTGTCCATCTGTCTTAAACCTGTGGACTATTTTCTTCTTTACTTCTCTCTTTCCTCTTTTTCAATACTAAAAGGATTCACAATGGACCTCATTGGTCTCCGAGTGGAGATGCGCCATTAGGCGCATTACTCTTATTAACGTAACCTTACCTTATTGTGTAATAAGTACCTTTTATTAGCCATAATAGGCCCCAAGGGCTCGGTTATGTAATTTATTTATTTAAGAGTTCATTTTGTAATACAAAGCCCAAAGGCCAAAAATATATTACAATAAAGTCTGAGTAGTGCCAAAAATACATATGGGCATTTCTTCCAGGCTGAAAAATATAATGTTGATAATCTTCGTGTTTTATTGTTTATAATTATAAAAAAAGTCTATGTTTTTATAATAGAATGGTATATATGCTATGCTACGATATCTCAGCTGTTTTACTTGAGGAAATTGGGCTGGAAACTGGAAAATTTAATATTTTAATTTTAAGCTACTTCTAAAGACATTTTTATATATAATTACTAGCTTAACCCGGTGCGCTTTGCTACCCCCATCGAAATAAAATTGGTAAGATTTGTTTAAAAAGTAAAGCATATTGGACATAATTTGAATGATTTTACAGTAACCGTTCAACACATGATATACGGAAATTTCAAGTGTCTTCGTATGGGAGGTGACATGCCTACTTTTCCCATTAAAACTACCTTTTGAAATATGGTGTGGATTACTATCTAAGCTATTTGTACAAAATTGGAATACTTTCACTATTACAGAAATCTTTATTGCCAATTGTGTGGGAGGTGCCACGCCCGCTTGTCTAATCCAACCGACTTTTTGGCAGATGTTGTGTATTGATAACGAAGTTATTTGTTTCATATTGGAAAACTCTTATTGTAACCGTCCTCCAGATATAAGGTTATTCATATTTTTATTGTATGGTTGTTGCCACGCCTACTTGATTAAAATATATTAATAGCCTATGTTAAGCGCCGAGTAATCAGGAAATTACTGTGAAACTTTCAGGAAAATCGGCTCAGTAGCTTAGGAGTCTGTAGAGAATAAACAAACATACGCTTTTTCATTTATATATTATATTTTTACAAATAGATATTGGGAATTATTTCTTTTCATAAGCAATTTTATTATTTTAAACATTTTTTTATTTATCAATTCGAAAAATTAAAATAATGTTTTAAATAATAATAGTTGCTTATGAAAAGAAATAATTCCCAATATCTATTTGTTAAAATAGTTGAGTTAAATACATTCAATTTATAAAGTATCACTATCCAGTGTGACACAATGAATGCTGACGAAGGCCGTAGCGGGCCAGAAAATTCATTACATTCTGCTGGTGTCTAATAATTGTAAATTTTTCTGTACGTACAATATACTTCATTGCTATCCAATGGAAAGCTAAGGTAAAATGTAACAAGAAGATACAAGATAATAGTCTGATAGTGTACAAAGTCATTCCTTAAAAATTTAAGGAATACAACTATTACAAAAAGCTTTATAAAATATATAACTGAAATTTAACTCATAGAATCAATTCGAAAAATAAAAAAATGTTTATTATATTTTTATTTTTAAAGGTGAAGTTAACCATAAGAGTGGGTCCTACAAAGCTTGAAGACTTTTGTCTTCAGATATGAAGTATTTAATATTTTCGTCCTATGGAGGGTATTGCTCCTCCTTCGTCTACCCCACCCATTTTTATTTTGGAATTTATAGCTTACCATAACAGTGGATTGAACCACATTTGAAGACACTCGCTGTAATAGTTTTTAAGTTACTCGATATTAAATATATGCTTCCTATGGGGGGTATTACTCGCCCTGCGCCTACCCCATTTATTTATATTTTTAAAGGTGTAGTTTTTCATAAGAGTGACTAATACCAAGTTTGAACATTCTCACTATTATAACAGTTCTTACGATATGCGATATTAAACATTGGCGTCCTCTGGGGGGTAGCACTTCCCCTGCAGCTATCTTACTTCTCCCAACACCTACATACGTGAAACATTATCGAATATAAGAGGATTATACATTTTGAGTTGATTAGACGTGCCACCGCCCCTTTGTCCAACCACAACTTTATATAGCCTAGGGCTCATAAATTCATAACAACAGCCTACTGTGAGAATTTGATGACGATCGGTTCAGTAGTTAATTAGATTTAATCGACATAAAGGGACGTTGCCCTCCCTCTTTTTTCATGCAACGTATTTCTATTCATAAAAATACCATCTATACCAAATAGTGGCTAAGATATTAGGATTTTATGTTTTTGGTTGTATGGGAGTGGCACCGCCCCTTTTTCCAACCACATCTTTATATAGCTTAAAGTTCAGTAACTCGAGGCAGTCGCCTACTTCGGATATGGTGGGTTTTACTTTTTCTATAAAGGGGCTTGGCTCCGCCCTCTTTTTCCATGGATCTTATTTCTATTCATACTAACACCATATGTACTAAATATCATCATCCTATGCCAACAAATGCCTAAGATATAACGATTTTAAATTTTGGGTTGTATGGGCGTGGCATCGCCCCTTTGTCCAATCTCAACTTTATATAGCCTAATGTCTCTTCCAGGGTCACAGTTATATTCTGTGAAAATTTCAAGATGATCGGTCAAGTGGTTTGGCCTCCTATAAGGCACAAATATATATGCAAACATACATTCACTTTTATAGTATATATAGATTTTACACGCAAAAAAATTTGTTATGTTTGCACTCTTTCTTTAAAATATCTCTATTACAATCAAATAAGAAGAGAAAAGTATAAGGAGAACAAAAATAGGTCGATTAACAGTTAATTAACGGTTAAAACATATGGAAAAATCATACGTTCGCAACCGGTACTTAAGCCAAATAAACAAAAACCAATAGAGATTTTTTATTGTGCAAATACTGGATAGAGGCCTACATTAATACGCTTTTAAAATAAATAAATCACGTACGTTCGTGACCACATGTTTTGTAACTATCATTATGAAAACTTAAACTCGACAAAATCCATCTTTTGCACTAAATAAAGAGCTACCAAAATGCTATCGAATAGCAAAAAAAAAAAATTCTAGGAAAAGTTTTGTTTTCTATATAATTTGTACATCAAAAGCGTACGAACGTACGTTCGTGACCCCAGCAAATGCCCATATATAATATTCAAAACTTATTAACTAAATAACCTAGCATTTTATTCCCAACCATAAAAAGAAGTGTAAGTTAAAAAACAGTAACAAATAGTAATCTTAGCCAGTAAAAACGGCAGCAACCGCAACACAATACAGTGAAGAAGTTAATTTAGATAGTCATGTATACGTACATATTACAATATACATACATACAAGGGCGGATCAATAAGTCAGTGACTTTTCGAATGAAACAGGTTTTTTTTACAAAAAAAAAATTTATTTTTCAACATAATCTCCTATTAGCTCAACACACTTAGTCTAACGTTTCTCCAATTTGTGTATCCCTTCCAAAAAATAGGATTTTTCGAGGTCCATAAAAAAGGCATTTGTTTGACCAATAATATCATCGTTGGAGCTAAATCTCTTTCCACCGAGCCATTTCTTTAGGTTTGGAAATAGGAAATAGTCACTGGGGGCTAAATCCGGAGAATATGGCGGATGAGGTTCGAAGCGCAATTCATGTAATTTTGCCATTGAGCCATATGGGGTCGTTTTTTTAAATCCTCGTTAAATCGGTCCAATAAGTTGGCATAATATTCGCCGTTTATTGTTTTTCCCTTTTGAAGGTAATCGAAGTGGATTATACCGCGTGCATCCCAAATAAACTGTTGCCATCACCTTATTGACCGATAAACTTACCTTGGCCTTCTTCGGAGCCGTTTCACCCGGAGAAACCCATTGTTTAGACTGCGGAGTGTTGTAATGGAACCATGTCATCCACAGTTACAAAATGCCGCAAAAACTCATTCGAATTGCGGTTAAACAACTCCAAACAATCCTTTGAAGTTGTCACACAATTACGTTTATGGTCAATTGAGAGCAAACGCGGCACCCATCTTGCAGACAGCTTTCTTAAACCCAGCTGATCATTTAAAATCGAAACCACACGCCATATGAAATGGTTATGGCATCAACAATCTCACGAACATTTACTTTTCGATCGGCCAACACCATATCGTGAATTTTTTCGACATTTTCGGGTGTATTAACTTCAATTGGCTGTCCAGAACGTTAAGAGTCATTTGTACTTGTGCGACCACAACGAAAGTCAGTAAACCACTTTTTTACCATTGAAATCGATGGTGCAGAGTCCCCATAGTATTTATCAAGCTTTTCCTTGGTTTGATTGATGGTTTTTTTTCGCAAAAAATAAGGTTCGAAAAGTCACGGACTTATTGATCCGCCCTCGTATGTACATACACATGTATATATGTGTAAATAATAATCAAACGAGTACATTACTTAAATCACACGTAGGAGCCAGAGACATATTGGCAAAGGGGAATTACAGTCTATGAAAAATAATTCATCAATTTCAACCGAAAAACATTGTTAGGTTAGGTTAGGTTAAGAAGGGTTATGCGCCCAAGGGAGTGAGAGAATAATTTCAGTTTCAACGGCAAACAATTCCACCAACGAGCAATTCTTATAACAAACGATCTTTCAAAGACTGAACATCCTCGATATAACTATCTCTTTTCTCCTTATTTAATTAGAAAAAACAAATTCATTAATTAAAGGAGCAACTACACCTGGCTTAATGAGCTTATAGAAAACTAAAAGATTGCGAAATTTCACAAAGCTACTAAAATAACAACCTAAAAACCTTTTCACATATCCAGACACATGATCATATCTACGAGCATTATAAATATATCGAACAATAGAGTTTACAACACGTTTTATTTTCCTGAGGTTCATACCAATACTACCCGATACTACCTCCAATCCATTAAGCACGTGAGGCATTAAAAGAGTATATGCAACTCTACATTTTACCCTGAATGGTAAATATATATTTGTCGAGTATATCCTACGTAATATATACGAAACCTTACGATGAACATGGTCAATATGTCCCTCCAAACTAAGTCGATCATCCATCACACCCAAGCACTTATGTGATTGACATACTCAATTCTGCTACCACCAATGTGTATATCAAAATCAGAAAACGAACGTACAGTGGATCCAAACCTAATAGCTTTAGTTTTTGATGTATTAATTGTCAAAGAATTATCAGACAACTAGCGCAAAATACGTCCTAAATAACAGTTTATATTGACTTCTAAGACGTCAGCAAGCTCATGAGAACTACTAAACAATAAAATATTATCGGCAAATAAAAAAGGTGTACACATGCTGGTATCCAGAACTTCGGGAAAGGTAATTAATATATAGATTAAAAACCAGAGGTCCTAATACCGTGTCCTGAGGAACGCCAGATAAAATAGGTTAATTAACAGAACAAACCTTATGTACATCAATAAATTGAGTTCTGCCAGTTAGATATGACAATTTACAGGTATGTGATGGAATTCGATTTTAAAAACGAAACGATTTCAAACCGAAAATATCGTTTTCAATATCTTCTAAAATGGGTTTTTAATACATATTCCTTTTATTTTCTGTCTTCATTCTTTTAAATTTTATATTATATATGTTAACTGAAGTGAAGTGTATTTTGAACAAAAATTTAAGACTGTAAGTCAGAAATGGATTTTAAAATTGCTCGAAATTAATCACAACTTTTGAAAACGTGTCTTTTGAAATCGATCGATTTGTTATAGATCACTCAAATGTATTTGTATGTATTTAACAATGATGTTTTACTAACAGCAGTAACAAAATATATATGCATGTTTGTTATATTAACATTGTTGCAAACGAAAAGCTCGTTATATTTTATACATAAGACATTGGTAAATGAAGCTAACATTAGTTTTATAAAATAAAGAAATAGTTACTAGTCAATGTGAAGTCATATAATAAACAAGTGTTTTTATTCTCGCGGTCTGCATATAATTTTTCCTATTAAATATAACAGGTTATGGGCCCAGAGCAACGTGTATGTGGATATGTCTACCATGGAATTAGTATTTGCAAAAATAAAACCATTTGATGGTCAAAACTTCGATTCATGGAAGTACAGAGTGGAAAACTTTCTTGAGGCTCAGGGAGTTGTAGATGTTTTGACAGTTGAAGAACCAGCAGAAACTGCAATGAATGCGACTGAAGTTAAAATGTGGAGTGAGAAAAATTCTAAAGCGAAGAATTTAATTATTTGTTTGGTGGATGACAACCATTTAGAGTATATAAAAGGAAAGACGACAGTTAAGCAAATGTGGTGTGCTCTTGTGGGAACCTTTTCTGGAACAAATATGGCGAAGCAAAACATGTTGAGGTAGATAGATTACGGTATGAAACGGGCAGTGATATGAAGAGAAACTTCACGAAGTTTGATGAGTGCGTACGAGAACTAGTGGCAGGCGGCGGGAAGTCAGAAAACAACGAAATTATTTACCATCTGTTTAAGTCGTTTTCTGATGAATTTCAACCGCTGATAACGGCGCTTGAAAATTTGTTTTAACGGCGAGTGTTTTAAGTGTGAAAGGAAAGGGCATAAGAGCTTCGCCTGTCCACAAAATAAGAAAAAATTCAAAAAAAGTGGCAAAAGAAATAATGAAAGCTCAGCTGTGGCTTTTATGATGGGTGATGGATGCATGGGTTTTAGATTCGGGCAGCACAAGGCATGTAACACACAATTTAGTATTATTAAATAGAGTTGAAATACTTGCAAAACCACCACAGCAGAGGAAGGTAGATCAATTATGGCCTACCCATAAAGGTGTTGTCATTGGTTTTACTAAAGTTTATGGTAAAGCAATAAAAATTGAAGTAAATGAAGTGCTGTATGCAAAGGAACTAAGGGTAAATTTGCTTTCAATTTAAGCCCTGCAAGAGAAAGGTCTTCAAGTGTTTTTCACCCATAATCAACAAGCTATAGTTAAACAAAATAACCGTAGTGTTGCAATTGCAAACATGGTGAGTTCATTTTGTATGTCGTAAAACTAATGCAAGAAAATGTGCAAGCAAATATGTGTGAAGTGACTGACTTATGCCACAGACGTTTTGGTCACATTAATGAAGCGTATCTTTAGAAACTAAAAAACAACAATATGGTGACAGGTTTCGAAGGGAGGGAAGAGAGTGTTACGTGTGGTGACTGTATAAAAGGAAAACAATCAGAGCACCCGTACAAAAATCATCGACAACCAACTTCAAGAATCTTGGAAAGAATTCATACAGATATATGCGGCCCGATAAAACCCAACACCTTTGATGGTTATCAGTATTTTGTCAGCTTTATAGACGATTTCAGTCATTTTGCCCAGATATTAGGGAGATCGATCGGTTATTATTCGACCGGTTTTAACCGGTTATTTTAGCTTTGCCCAAGTCGGTTATTTCAAAATGTCCATTTTTCGAATATCGAATAAACCGGTTATTTTGGTATAATAAACCGGTTATTTTAAAATTGTGTAATTATATACATTTTTTTTACTCTTGTTGTAGATGTACCTGTAGTTTAAATATTTTTTAATTCAATATTGGGCAAACAAAAACTTTTTATGAAGAATATCAAAACAAAAGTAACTAAGCCAAAAAACATTATGTGCACTGTAAATAAAAATCGCTTATAAATGCGTGTGTTCTTTAAAAAAAAACCATTTTAAAATACAAAAAAGTGTGCAGTTAAAAAGTAAATAGTAACTTATGCGAGAGTTTTCTTAATATTAAAAACATTTTTATATATATATATCTAGAGATATTATATCTCTAGAGATATTTCGAACGGGATTAAGAAGACAAAGTTAGGTGATTGAAATGCACTAAAGTGATAAGTGGCGAAGGGGTTTCCACGTTACGATTTATTAATCACCTTTGATTAGTACACATGCATGACATTAATGTGCTCCAAATAAAACTTAACCCCGTTCGAAGTAGTTCTAAAGAGTCCGCAAATAATACTTTACCAAAATACGCTGCCAAAAATGAATCATTGGGTGAAATATTAACCAGTTGTGCTGCCGAGGACGGAATGCCATCTAAGGTACTTAAAACTCTTAAATAGTTTCAGCATTTCTTTATGCTTCAAACTACAACATTCCGGCGGAATCAACGATATGGAAATAATTCATCAGATTTATTTATTCAAACACCAAAAAAAAACAAAACTGAAGAAATCAAACAATGCCATGGAAGGTTTCAAATTGTGGTCGACGAATTGACAAATATTTCATACAAAAAGCATGCTCATATTACTAATCGTTTATATAATGCTGAAAGAAAATCGTTTGATATATATAATCCTGGCTAAGAGGTTTTGTTTGCAACTTTTCAAAAATATGGTTAAAGTCTATTAGTTCATATAGACATGCTTTTCCACCAATAAATTGAAACTCATTTAAAATAAATTTAGTAGAATATCTCAAATAATAAATTTATTAAATTCCTATAATATTTTAAAGCAAATAGCTTTTGCAAAACGTTTGGCTAGATCAAACATCATTTAATAGTTTTTAAATTACATAAATAAAAAGAAATTGTTAAAAATTAGGTTAAAGTTTGATCAATTTACTGGTCTCTGGTATTTTTTGGATTTTATATTCAAATATGTGTTAGGTCTGAACATACTTTAAGTCATATCTATGTATTTTGTAGGTGTTTTTATGTTTTCGAATTAAAACCGGTTAACCGGTTATTTTAAAAATCTTTAACCGAAAACCGGTTTTTTTAAAATAGCAACTATTCGTAATATTCGAAAACCGGTTATTGAAAAAAGTCGAATAATCGATCTCCCTACCAGATATACTTGATAAAACGTAAATCTGGTGTTTTAAATGTTTTAAAGTTTTTCAATCTCATGCAGAGGCAAAGTTTGGATGCAGTATTGCTCATTTGAGATGTGACAGATGCGGAAAATACATTTCTAATGAACAGAAAATGTATTATAATCAGGGTTGTCAGATTGATTTTGAACTTTTTCGCCAAATCCAATGTCAAAAATCGCCAAAATCGCCAAAGCATTTAATTTTTAGTTTTTGACAATAATATACGTATTTTAAGAAAATTTAAAAATATTTTTTTGTAAATCCCAAAAAAAAATTTGTTCCGTATCGCTAAAATACGCCAAAAATTAAAAAAAAGTCGCCATGATATATTTTGCTTAATTTTTATTTAGAACAAAGTAAAAATTATAAGTGGACACAAAAAAGTTGCAATGTTTAAAATATTTTATAATAGTCTACTTAGAGCAACAAAACAAGAAGTTTTGCGGTAAGTATTAAACAAATATTAGATATACAATACATTTGTATGTAGTTGCAGTACTATTATATATCTAAAACGCTATATATCGTACTTCGCCGAGAAGACTCTCCTTTTGTCTTCTTTTTTGAAATACATTGTGAAGGTACAAAATAAATGCAACATGTACTATTTACATTCATATAACTTTTAACTCGGTAAAACGTGTCGATAACTTCATATCGCATTCTATTTCGAAGGCGAGTTTTAGTGGAATTCATTATTTCAACACAGGCATTACTACAAGTTGTAATAACCAACATATAAAGAACAGCCAATACGTACCTGCCAAATACTGGTCATACATATGAATGCATCAAATTTCATACATTGAAATACTGGAATAAAAAAAAAATTATTTCTTCGTATGGAGAGTTTAACAAATTTCAAAACAAATTCATGGCTCATCAAATATAGCCAATAAAATCGCCAACTATTTTATAAATCGCCAAAAAATCGCCATGTCGCCAAATCGAAATTTAGGTCGCCAAACAAGTTGGAAAATCGCCACGTTTGGCGAGAAATCGCCACATCTGACAGCCCTGATTATAATGCGGTATAATCGTAGTGTAGTGTAGTTGAAATAGAAGTCCTACCATTAGTGTGCAAAATTACACCCCGGCAGAAGTGTGGTACAACGTAAAACCTGATGTTGGCAAATTACGTGTCTTTGGATGTCGTGCATATGAGCTGATACCTAAAGAAAAACGATCAAAGTTTGATCAAAAGTGTAACGATATGGAGTTTGTTGGTTATGCCATTAATGGGTATAGGTTGTGGAATCCCAAAGATAAAAAGATTATTGTTGCCAGAAACGTGAAATTTGATGAGTCAAATTTCCCAGCGAAACTACAGCTAGAAACAAATTCTGAGGTCGTTTATTGTAAACTGGATGAAATAAACAAAAATGCTTGTGACGATGACATACTAGTGGTGAAAAATAATGAAATCTCAGATTTAGAAGGTTCAGCTGAAAAAGTTAGAATTTCTATAGAAATCGATTCAGTCTTGGAGATGGAACCTCTTGAAGGTTTTGAAGACGAAGTTGGCGATACAGCAATAACTGATGAATGTAGCGTTGATAACGATGGTGGTGTTGATGCTGGCGTTGTCAATTGCGCAGAAAATCAGGGAGACGAGTTTGGAGTAGAAGCAAATGCGCTCAGGCAACAATCAAATTTGGTAGGTCAAAGGCAAAGCTGTCGTGAGCGCAGAGCCCCAGGCAAGTTAACTTACAATACTTACTTTGATCAGTTAAATTTGTCCAAAGTAACTTTTTCAGCTGAACCTGCTTGTTTTAATGCAATTGAGTTGAGGCCTGCCAGAGAGCATTGGAAACGTGCGATTGAAGAGGAACTTTTGTCACTCAAACAGAATAACGCTTTCGAGGTGGTGCAGAATGTACCAAGCATGAAAGTTATCTCGTGTAGATGGGTTTTTAAATTGAAAACCGATAAAAATGGTCATCCCAAGAGGTATAAGGCGCGATTAGTTGCTCGAGGGTGTCAACAAGAGTACGGTATCGATTATCAACAAACAAATGCACCAGTTGCACGAATGACAACTACACGTGCTGTCCTGGCAGTGGCAATTTATAAAGGTTATAAAATTTGCAAAATGGATGTTAAAACTGCGTTTCTTAATGGCGATCTAAATGAAACAGTGTATATGACAGTGCCTGAGGGCCTGAAAGTCAAAAGTGGTATGGTGTGCAAGCTGAACAAGGCCCTATATGGCCTGAAGCAATCCCCGTTGTGTTGGTACAAACAATTTCATGATGCAACCAAGAAAATGGGTTTTACAAGATCAGAACACGATTATTGTGTATACACCAGAAAGCTTGACGACTGTATAATGTATATAGTTTTATATGTTGACGATTTGCTGATTGTTGGTAGTAACGGGGTGCAATTCGACAAAGTTAAGAGAACACTTTCAGAAATGTTTGAAATGGTAGTATCTGACTCTTTTGAACAATTTCTTGGAATATAGATTAATTATAATAAAGAGTCAAATGTTTTTGCAATATCACAAGAGAAAAGCATCAGAGAGGTACAACGTTTTATTAATATCGAAGATTGCAATGGTGTGGCGACTCTAATGGACAAATCGACCCAACTTGAAAATACTAAAGAAAAAGAAAAAGTAAAATACATATGTAATAATAAGGGAGCAACCAAATTTTTATGCATATATAAATACATATAAGCATACACATACATACACATATGCACATGTAAACACGTACATACATATGTATAAATACATATATATGGATACATATATTTATATAGATACATATATATATATATATATATATATATATACATACATATATACAAATATATATCATACTCATCAAATCGAAGAAATATTATTTTTACGAAGCAA
The DNA here is from genome assembly GCA_943735925.1 of Pollenia amentaria. Classification (NCBI taxonomy): domain Eukaryota; kingdom Metazoa; phylum Arthropoda; class Insecta; order Diptera; family Polleniidae; genus Pollenia; species Pollenia amentaria. The sequence continues at coordinate 198,295,450 of OX031009.1, read as the reverse complement.
ATCACGCCCAGTAGCATCATAGACTTCAGTGTCCTTAACATCAGGCAATGTAAGCCTAGCAACAAGTTTATCCGCATTAAATAGCTTATACATATTTAAGAATAATCTTATCCATGAGCAGTTTCCGACAAGCATGATTTAGCTTACTGGCAGCAGGAGAATAATGGTCATTAAGAAAGACTCAGTCAGTTATCCTATTTCCGGAATCACCATCAACCGTACTACCTGATAAACCATCAATTATGTTCCCTCTACGTAGGGTACGGGTTTTAAAATATTCCTCCATAATTTTATCACAGAACATGAGTACTGTTGAATTTTATCAAAATATCCCTTTTACCATTAATATAACATACGTGATTAACATCATGGCCGGAAACAGGGATGTTGTAAAAAGCACCCAAAGCAACAACAATAGACTCAAGACGACGGATGTGCTCACTTCATTTAGTAACATCAGTTCTCATTTCTTTTAAGCACGCACCCTTATCAGCTTTAATCTCCAAAACTGCAGCCGTAAAGGCATCCTTTATGGAACAAATGTCATCATGGGCCTTCGACAAATAACTGTCAATTTTTTTATTTAAACTACGATTTTCATCATTAACAGAAACAGGGTTCTCAATGCAGTCTACACAAGAGTAAGACAATGCTTTGTTGTTTTTTTAAAAACGTAAGTTCCTTATCAGTAATCCTAGCACATGATGAATGGAACCATAAGGAGCAGGCTGTACATTGCAGACAGGCCTGGTTTCTTGAAATATTTACTTCACAAATGCCACATCAATACGACATCATAGAAATGCAACAGCAACAAAATTATTATTCGTCCAAATTAACAACAAACTCCGCAACCACTAAGCCAACAGCAACAACTCAATAAAAAACACAAAGCTCCCAGAGAATCTATGTAAATTGCGGTTTCAAATAACATCCAACGAAGTATTATCGATCGAAAGGTCGTATGCCAATAAAGCAACTATTGTTTGTGACAAAATGGCCAACAAAATCAGCAAGCCAACCAAAAACACGTTGCTCACAGAGTAAGTTGATTACTCTAGATTCCAAAAAAACTCCAACAATTATGGATTATACCAAGTTTCTTATATACCGATAAACTAAATGTAGTTTTAAAACACGATTGAAGAGAAAAAAAAGCAATTTAAAAATTCGATCAAACAAATAAATACAAATAAATCAACTATCCAGACATAGCGTTGAAGAAATAAAATAAACTTCAACCTTTGCTGATGATACAGCTCTTTTTAAAGCAATTCAATTGGCTCATTGGAAGCATTTATTCCCTTAGTCTAGACTGTAAACTCCTACTTTACAACTTTATCTTAAAGCCAATGTGGTGCTACGGTATTCAGTTGTACTGCCTCGGCCTCTAATATAGAAAACATCCAAAGGCGGCAAAACAAAATTCTTCATATGTACATTTCAACTCGAAAATTCATTCACAATAGCCTTGCCATATTCAAATTTTCAAAATTCTTCACATTCACAAAAAAATCTTGATTTTAAAAAGAATTCTTGACAATTAAAAACTTTCAAATAATCTTTGATAAAAGTAACACAATTATTAAAACCAGTAAAAAGTAAAAAATACAAGCAAATGAACCTACTATATGCACCAACAATTTCTACATGCTTTTGTTTTGAGTCAGCTGTTTGACGTTTTTAATTAGTACTGAAACTATCAAAATTTATTTAAATGCAGAATTGTTAAATGGCCCCAAATTGCGATATATCGCCTAAATTTTATCTAAAGAATACAAGTGTTGATACGGGGTTCGGTTTCGAATCAGTATTATTGAGCGTTGAATATAGGAAACGTAGTTTTGATAGATTTTTTAAACAAATACACCAAAACAAAATGCGTGTATTTTTTTTGGGTTTTAAAAATTTACATATTTTTTCTTGATTCTTGACGAGCTCTAAAAATTCTTGTAAATCAAGCAAAATCAGTCTGGCAAGCCTAATTTAAAAGGCTTGAACTGCGCCCAAATCCACTAGCTCGATATATACATACACTGCAGCACTAACCTAATCAGAACGGCGCTAAATACCTACATATGTGAACGAGAATCATGATTAGGAGAATTTTCGTCAGGCATTAGCAGAACGTAAACTTAGGAATAAGAATGAGATTTGATTAATTATTGTTAGTTCATATTAAATATGTATATGAAGATTCAATAAATAAATTATAAAAAACAAATAAAAATAAAATTTAATTTTTGCAAAAAAGTCTTGAGTGTGTTATTGAGTATAGGATTTTGAGCAAAACCATCTGTCTAATTTTTCTCTTCTTAAGCGAAGATATAAGAAACCAAAAAATTATTGAAGTTTTTTAAATCAATTTTTGGAAGAACTCAAATCGTGTGGTACGCTACAGATATTAATATACAAAATTTTTTTTTATTATTATCAAAGTTGTTTTTGGGAATACTTAATTTTTCATTAAAAGATTTTGTTTGTTGTGCTTAATTCCCTATTTTTATTCTTGATTAAAATCTGAAATTTAGTATTTTTTGCAAGAATATTAAATTTCAGTAAAGTAAACAAACAAATGTATAGTAAACACCAAAATTTAAGAGAATTGAGTGAACAAAAAAGGTGCCTTTCAATCAGACCATCTATGTATATTGACACTAAAGTAATATAAATAATTAAAAAAATGTTAATTTCTTGTATAACATTAAGAGATCTGAGGTAGAGGGGGATTTGGTAATAATGTTTGTATGAGTTTTTAATCAGGTATGTCTTGTACAACATGTGAAAGGTATTTTAAAGCAATTTCCAATGATACCCGTTTTGTTGAGATTATACATAAAGAGATATTGTTAAAGTACACTTAAATTTTTATAACCTATAACCAGGCTGTGAAGTCGGAGTTGAAGAGTCGGAGTTGAAGTTTTTGTACCGGAGTCGGAGTCGTTGTACACACAAAATCTCGCGACTCCGACTCCAAAATTTTTCGGCATAACAAATTTAAAAAAATTTTCAAATATTTTCCAAAATAAAAATTCTTCGAAATTGGCGATAGCATAATTCAAATAACGATTTAAAATTTTTACAGAATCATTTTCTTGCTATATTTAACCATTTCAATGGTACTGCGTTAAAAACAAGTTAGTGCGCTATATTCGGCTGTGCCGAATCTGTGATACCCTCCACCGACATTTAGAATATATGAGCGCCATAAATTATTCATTAATCTTGGACGGCAATCAGACAGTGTTATGGTTTTATTTCTTGCAATTTGAACTTACTTGAAAAAAATATCAATAATCGAAACAGTTTATGCCAAACAAAAATTATTTCCAGGAGGGTATTTATATTAGACCCATGGTAAGTTATGGACTAAACCTGTAGAGGGATTTCTGTTATTAAAAATCTGAATGGAACAAATTTCAATACAGTAGTGAAATTTGTTTTAGCGTTTAAAGTGCTTTTTAGAAGGCTGCCTAAAAAGGGATCCAAGGTAAATATGGACCGGACCGATAGTTAGAAAATTGCATGATATTATTTCTGGTCATATGAACCAAAATTGGAACAAATTTTACCACAATATCTATATCTTCTACGGTTTTAGATGTATTTAAATAATTTCCCAAAGTGAGCATAATATTGGACATTATATGGTAAATTATGGACATAGCTTTACGAAAGTGTGATTTTTAGTCCTTTTAATCTTTGACGTACCAAATTATATTACAATTGCATTATTAATTACATTTTTTAACATACTAAACTCTTTTCCGAGAGTAGGTTTTATATGCGTCCTACGGTAAATTATGGAACGATCTTCACGAAATTTTAAAGAATGACGTACCAAATTTTATTATGATAGCATTATTTGTTACGGTTTTAGGCGTACTAAACTATTTTCCGTAGTAGTTTTTATATGGGGCATATGAGCCAATATTCACGAAATTTTTCAGAGTGATTTCTAGTCATATAAAACAGTGATGTACTAAATTGTATTACCATAGCGTTATTTATTACGGTTTTAGGCGCACTAAACTACTTTCCAGGAGTATGCTTTATATGGGGCCTATGGTAAATTATGGACCGATCTTTACGAAACTTGACAGTGTGATTTCTAGTACTATAAAATATGACGTAACTCATTTTAATATAATAGCAACATTTATTACGGCTTTAGACGTACAGTATAATTTCTAATCGTATAGAACGAGTCGTATAGAAAATCTTATATCACGCCGCGCATTGTGCCACCCTTTATGTTAGTTTTTGTAGCAAAATTCTCAATTTTTTTAGGGTGTTGGTTCTACTCTGATCCTACTGATCGGATATTGCTGGATTTCAATCCCAAACTAATTGGGATAACTAGAAGTTATTTGACATGAACATTGTTCTTATCTTTTGAGCTTTTCGAAAGTATGTGTGTTTTCAACAGACGGACAGGCAGACGGACATGGTTAAATCGACTAAAAATTACTTAAGAAACCAGAATATATATATATATGTATGTTATGGGCCCTAAGATAAACTTAATATACCCTCATTCACCACTAGTGGTGGAGGGTATAAAAAGAGTTTAAGTCAAACAAAAAATAGTCTCATGTACATTTAGCAGCAAGGTAAGAGTAGGAGTCGGAGTCAGAGTCGCTTTAAAAAAATTTCAGCTTTTGGAGTCGGAGTCGGAGTTAGTACTTTTTTTCTGACGAATCTACAGCCCTGCCTATAACTCCTTAACAAGGTGTGTTGCCGCGAGAAAACATATTTTCAATTAAAGATGAAATAAATTTTATGCTTAACTGCAGTTTACGAGACACGCGAAAAAAATAATATGCCACCCGATTCAGAATTAAAAAAAAACCAAAATTAAAATTAAAAAACCGATCCGCCCACTTCGTGGTATGAGTGGGTACTCAAAAAAAGGTAATTTGCTCACGATTGAAAATATTTGTTTTTTATTCGTTCATTATTTTTTCTCTACGTTAATATATTTTAAACTTTGAAATGCATTTAAGACCAACGGGTCTTATCATGGGTACACACTATGCAATGCACTCCGCATTCTGGTAAATGCATTGCACTGTCTGTACCCAGCATTTCAATTTTCAACGCCACAAGACATGCAGCGTTTGAAAATTTTATGCTGGCTACACACTATGCAACGCATTTAACAATCTGTCAAATTATATATATATTCGAATGAATGAAAATGAACGAAAATTAATGAAATTTGCTAGATTGCGTAAATGCATTTCAGAGTGTGTACCCAAAACAAAATTCAATATGAATTTCTGCAAATATTTTTAACTTTGTTTTTGGTTTCAATATAATTTTTGGCGTTGCGCTGAGTTTTAATTTTGGTTGTTTTTTAGTTCAGAAGGGGTCTAATTTTTTCCCGTGTACCCCGTAAGCCTAAATTATATTTGCAGTTGGTAAGAATTAAAAATTTATATGTATTTCGAGCAAAAACGACTTACCTTCTTGCAAATTTGGCACCAATTTGTAAACAATATCTTGCATTGTCCGATCAAAGCTAATGTATTGAAGCGGGTGTGATTGATGTATAACATTTTCGCAGGTAGGACATGTCTTCTTTTCCTCAAGATGTTTTACCAAACAACTTTTGCAAACTAAATACAAATAAAAATCAGCGCTTAAGTTATATTCTATTTTATTGAACAATAATAAAGAATCCTATACTAACAGGTATGTAAACACTCTGTAACTGTGGTGGCATCAATGAAATATCCTCCACATATTTTGCATGTTATATGAGGATTAATCGACTTCAATTTAACTCTTCTTTCCATTTTGTAAAATATTGTTCATACTAGGTATTTAATATACTATTATTGCACTTTTTTTTATTTCGTTGACCCGATAGAGGTCCAGAATTATCTGAATTTAGTTTCTTACACTACACGTTTTTAAAAGTGTTGTTTATATCGATTAATTGTCTATTTACATAGCCTTCGCAATAAATTTTTTTTATATACAAATACATTAATTAATATATTGTTTTGGAATACATATTTGTATTTAAATAAATATTTATATTTCGAGAAATAAAATAAAAAGTAATATACAAAAAATTGACACGAACAGTTTTTTATTTTATGGCTTTTCTCTTATTTCATTTTCGGTGTTTTGTTTTTAAGATTGGCAGCCCTGCGGAAATGTCAAGTGTCATAAAGTGGCGATGTTCATGACTAGCCGGCGACACGCGCAATATGTTTGGCAGTTATTGCCGTGTCAACTGTTAAATTCTATTGCTAACACCAGATATTATGTGTGCCCTGCAAATAAATAAATATGTGTTAAAATACATGTTCAGCAACAATTGCTATAATACATTTCTGAGCAACTATCTTTTCTAATTCGGATGTAGACAAAATTTTTTTTAGCTCATTGCGTAATGAGTTAGTTAAAATAATTTTTGTAATTTGTATTAAAAGTTGTAAAAATAACACGAAAGACTAGGAATAATCAGAAAATAAAAAATATTGGCATTTTTTTATTATTCTGAATGAGACACAAATAACTAATACAGTTTTGCAGGCCAAACATTGCAACCCATTAAAAATTCTTAATGATTTTTTAGTTAATATTATAGCTGGAAAAATACGTACAAGAAAAAGTAAAAGAGATAGTTTTGAATTCCGCTGAAAAAACTTCCTTTGATCATTGTTTGCTGCCAAATCTGTATTGTAGATATGAATTTGAGAGTTAAATACAGTAAAATATTCAATTAGAAAATATCTGTTGGATATGGGGAGGAAATAAGGAATATATGCGCTGAATTTTGAAAGGAGCTTTTAAGTTAGTGTAGAAATCGTTTGTGATAAATATTAAGATATTAAAAAATATTGTCAAAGTTGTATTTGCGAATACAATTATTTATTAAAAGATATTATTTATTGTGCTTAATTTCCTATTTTTATTCTTGATAAAACAGCTGAAAATTTATTGTTGGAGGATAAGCTGTTTCTATGCGCATTTCACTGGTGCTTAGGCCAGATCATCAGGAAATGTTTTTCCCAAAAAATTTTAGAAAAGCCAAAAATATAAGTAAATAAGATTACAGAGGGAATGAGAATTACAAACAGTCAAATAGTCTTATTTGCAACGATATCAAAACTTTAACAAAATTCCAACAATAAAACAGTGTGCTTATCTTTTCTCACATTCCCCACTACAATTAGTTGGAATTCTCCCAACATTAATTGTATTTGTAAGTGGGTGAATTAAGAACAAATTAAAAACAAAACAAACTGCTTTTATTGTTTTCGCAAGAAATTAAAATTAAAATAATTTGCCAGTTCAGTTTTTTATGCACGTGCAAGAATAAAAATAGGGAATTAAGCACAACAAATAAAATATTGTTACGTTTTTACTTAATAAAAGGCGTTAAGGTTTTTAACCTTTGAGTTCTTTCAATTGCAAATCAAAATAAATACAAACACGAGTTCAACTTAACAAACTTTATTGAAATTAATTATAATGTTCACAAATTTTAACCACAATTGTAAGTATCGATTTGAGCCGTTTAATGTCTCCAATCAAACTAAACTAAACTTTCATGAGTCAGCCTGTATTTATAGTTCAAAACTATTCCTAGTTGATTCAAGAACCGTCTAGTATTTTCTTGAAAATTATGTTCGAATTATTTTAAATCTAAAACGCCCGGGAGACTATCAAATAAATACATCAATCACATAGTTGTGTGCGTGCAGTCGTTCTTTTTCGGGTACACATACGCGTTGTCGGCAATGCTTGATGAAAATCAAAAAGTTTTGATTTTTTATTTGATGGCTGATTATTTGATAGTCTCCTGTTGTGATTGACAAAAAAAAAATTATTTTCTTTGTGTTTGTTGTCATGAAAAATATAAATATTTTGGTTTTTTACAAAATACAATTGTTGATTGCCGTGTTTATTTGTACGTCTCCGAAAAAGCCTCAAATAAACGACACTAACACATATGCACTGATTGACGGGTTTATTTGAAAGTCTCCAGAGCCCTTAAAGTCTACAATTACAATTGCTAGAAAATTTAGTTACAGTTGCGTTCATAAAAATAGTAACTTATATGACATAAAACTATAATTAACAAGATAACTTATAACTAAAACCATAAATAATTCTTAGACAAATCTAATTTCGTAACACTGCCCTCCACTTAAGCCTGTTCGTCCCGAATAGGCTCAGATTCTCCGTTTCCATAATTGGCTAGTCGTTCTAAATGTACCACCTTCATTTTTGATCTTGGACTCTTATATTTCTGAATTCGATACACCACGTCATTCAGTTTCTTTATCACCTTATATGGTCCATCCCAATGAGTCTGCAGCTTGGGAGATAATCCTTTCTTGCGTTGTGGATTAAAAAGTAAAACCAACTGGCCTTCTGTAAAGCCTTCTGAATTTGCCGCTCGATCGTATCTGGCTTTCATCTTGTCACTGGACAGCTTAATCCGGCTTCGTACAAACTCATGAAGTTCATTAAGGTTATCTTGTTCTTTTGAGGTAGAGCCTTCATTATTTCCATCTGTTCCAGGCTTAACGCCAAATTCTAGATCTCCAGGTAGTCTGAGCTCTGTTCCAAAGACAATTTTGGCAGGTGTACGAAAGGTGGAATTGTGAACAGCTGTTCTGTATGCCAACAGAAACTTTGGAATGTGTTCATCCCAGTCCTTCTGATGTGTGCTTACTACTTTACGAAAGTGTTCTTCTAATGTGCGATTAAATCTTTCAACCATGCCATCGGATTGTGGATGCAAAGGAGTTGTTCTAGTTTTCCTTATACCATACAATTCACACATTTCTTTGAACACAGCAGATTCAAAATTTCTGCCTTGGTCGGAGTGTAATTCTATTGGAACTCCGTAGCGGCACACCCAGTTATTCACAAATACGTCTACAACGGTTCTGGCTTCTTGATTTGGGATGGCATACACCTCTGGCCACTTACTAAAGTAATCGATGACTACTAACACATAACGGTTGCCGGAATCACTCACAGGAAAAGGTCCAGCTATATCCATTGCGATCCTCTCAAATGGGGCACCTGAATTGTACTGCTGTAGCGGTCCCCGACATCTCTTTGCTGGACCTTTTGCTGTAATGCATTGGGTGCAATTTGATATCCAATCAGCCACCGCTTGTTGGCACCCAACCCAGTAGAAACGTTGTTTTAATTTCTCTAGTGTTTTTGTTACGCCAAGATGGCCACCACTAGGACCGTTATGGTATTCATTTAAAACTTCGTGTACTTTCGATGACGGCACTACAATAAGGTTCTGAACTGACTTTCCATCGGTACTTTCCCATATACGGTAAAGGCAGCCGTTTATCAACTGGAGGCTGTTCCATAGGGCCCAATATGCTTTTGTCAGTGGACTTTCAGATGAAATTTCGTTTCGAGTCGGCTTTATGCCTTCTTCTTTGGCCGTCATAATTTTTTTCAATATAGGGTCAGTTTTCTGTGCCATTGTCCAGTCTTCGCTGGACTCAATCTGTAATAGGCGAACTTCACAGTTTTAACACAATGCTTGCATTCCAGTTTGCAGGGTCGCTTTGAAAGGGCATCCGCATTTCCATGTTTCACACCTTTTCTGTGCTGAATGCTAAAATCGTAGCTCTGAAGGCGCTCAATCCATCGAGCTATCTGTCCTTCCGGATTCTTGAATAGCAGCAACCACCTGAGTGCAGAATGGTCTGTTCTTAACTCAAATTGTTGACCATACAAATACTTGTGAAAATGTTTTATGCACTCCAGTACTGCTAGGAGCTCTCTTCGCGTCACGCAGTAGTTCCTCTCGGGCTTTGAAAGTATTCGACTGTAATAGCCTACGACTCGCTCAATGCCATTGACCACTTGGGAAAGCACACCTCCAATTCCGTATCCGCTCGCATCGGTATCTAGCACAAATTTCTCTCCAGTAATGGGATAAGCTGAACACAATAATGCCTTCAGTCTCTGAAATGCTGCTTCCTGTGCTTCACCCCAGATGTATTTTTGCGCCTTTTTAGTCAACTCGTGTAAGCTTGCAGCAATATTTGCAAAGTTCGGTACGAAACGCCTGTAGTATGTACATAAGCCTAGAAAACTGCGTAATTCATGTAGATTTTTCGGACGAGGCCACTCCATTACAGCTTTTATTTTATCTTCATCCGTTGAAATGCCTTTAGATGTTACTCGATGTCCTAGGTACTTTACTTCCTTCTGGAACAGCGAACATTTCTTAGCACTAAGCTTAAGTCCTGCAATGGATACACGTTTCAACACTTCTTCCAGGTTTTTAAGGTGTTCATCAAATGTTTTCCCCATGACAATAATGTCGTCAAGGTACACCAAACATGTCTTTTGGTGAAGAACTTTTAACACCTGCTCCATTAAACGCTCGAATGTAGCCGGAGCATTGCAGAGTCCAAATGGCATCACATTAAACTGCCATAAACCATCACTTGCGCTAAACGCAGTTTTCTCCTTATCATTTTCTGAAATTTCCACTTGCCAATAACCGCTCTGCAAATCTAATGTAGAAAACCATTCCGTTCTGGCTAACGTGTCCAAGGTATCGTCAATTCTAGGCAATGGATAACTATCTTTTTTCGTGACGTCATTAAGTTTTCTGTAGTCTACGCAGAATCTGGTACTTCCATCTTTCTTTTTCACTAACACCACTGGTGAGCTCCATGGACTTGATGATGGTTTAATAACTCAGCTCTTTTCCATCTCGCTAACCAGCTCTCTAACTTCAGCTCGCTTTGCTAGAGGAATGCTTCTAGTTGCCTGTTTTATTGGCTTAGCGCTGCCGGTGTTGATTTCGTGTTTTACGATTGAAGTTCTACCTTGTTTTTGACCTTTCAAAGCAAATACAGAGGCATATTTACGTAGTATTTGTTTGGCCTTATTTTTACTAGGCGGTGTTAGTTTTTGGGTCCATTTTCGCGGTCCATGATTCGTGGTCCTTAATACTCTTCCTTGCTGCGCCCTGATGCTGCTCGCAATTAATTATTGCCTCTGTTGAAGTACATTGTCCAATTTTGCTGTTCTGCGCAAGGACTTTTTCACTACTGGAAACATTTAATATTCTCACGGGAACTAAACTCTTGATAGGTTTTACGAGGGCATTTGCTGTTACGACATCGCCTTTAATTTCAGCTGGCTGTACCACCCACAAACTGTTGTCCTCACATTCTCCATCCATTCGCGCCCATACTAAGGTTTCTGATTTGGGTGGCAATTTTTCACATTCAAGGGCGATTAATTGTCTTACATGAGCCTTGATTTCGTATCCAACTTCAAGGGGTATTTCAACATCACGCCAATACATAATTTGCTGACCCATATCCCAACGAATACTCTGTCCAATCATGAAATCTGCGCCAATGATTACCTCATCTACAATATCAGCCACTATAAATACGTGATGGACGATTGTATTAGCCATATTTAATTGTACTTTTACTTTTCCATAGACTGTGGCAGACTCTCCCGTAGCTGTTCGCAGTCTTACCCCGCTCAGTGGTTCAATAGATTTTTGTATTAAATCGGGCCTTATAATAGAATGTGATGCCCCAGTGTCCACAGTAAAAATGCGTTTTCGTCCATTAATATAACCGCAAGCAGTAAGATTACTGTTACTATGTTGCACAACTGATATATAAATCGTGGGGCCATCAGATGTGGAAGCTAGCCCATGCCCCGCAGCGCTAGCTCTTTCTAGTTTAAAAGTGACTCTTGTGATGAATGTCGATAAGCACTTTGGTTGTCTCTTTGTGGCGAAGCAGATCGGGATCGTTTTCTTGGTGACTTGCAATTTCGTTGAATATGACCAGTCTTACCACAGTTATAGCATTTTACTTTGCTTTTGGTTTTATTTTTCTTGTCGCCCAAAGCTTGCAAAACTGCCTCCGTCATGTTTCTCACTTCCTTTAAAATATCTCCTTCGTCCCCAGCAGAGAAATCAAGCTTTCGTACCTGCTTTTTTTTTTTTTTTTTTTTTCCTTCTTTTATTATTTTTAGCTTTAAGTTTAGTTTTTAAGTCAATAAATTTTTACTACCCCAAAATGTTGTGCCGGGAGCAAGCACTTTAAATCTAATTGTTAGTAATCTTTCACAAAACCTGATAAGTTTGTTACTGTAAAACAATAATATTTATTAATACAAAACATTATAGTTTTAAGTATTCTTTGTAATTTGACTTATATACTTTTTTTTTCTTATGTATGATTGTTTTAAAGTCTCAAATAAACTTAACTTAACTTAACTTATTGACAATTTCCAACAACAATTCTACATGTTTAAATTATTTTATTTTAAACCAAAAAGGTCAATTAAGATTTTTTGTTATTTAATTAAAATTTTAATAGAAAATTTATTTCAAAACAACTAAAATGTTTTAATTTTTTTATAATTACCGAAAATCATATTGTATTGTTGTCTAGCCAATTAGGACCTATGGGCTTGCGGCGTCTTTTAATTGAATAAAAAAAAAAAAAAAATGTTCAATTGTCACATTAATTAAATTTAAATGCTTTTTACCATTTTTTTTATTGATGATTTTACCATGTCCCAATTAGTGGAAAACGCCTGCTGATTTTTTGTAGAGATGTGTTTTTATCATGCAACTGTTTTTGACATCTTGCCCATTCTTTACACAAACAAATGCATTGGGCTTTGACATCCTTAACATAATTTACACAAATAACAAGCGTGTTTTTGCTATTGTTGTAGTTTTATGCAGACCAATGCGAATTCAACTACAGGTGGTGTCGAAACGCCATCTGATTTTGACAGTTCGAGCTACTTTGTTTTGATTTGTTAGTGTTTTGTTAGGAATGGTTGACATTTTGGACAGTAAACACTAACAATGCAATGCAAAAACCCCTGTGTTGTTTCTGTTGTTTTTGGATTGTTGTAGTATCGACACCACCTGTAGTTGAATTCGCCTTGATGCAGACCTACTAATTGGACCATGGCATGGTGAAATAAACAGGTGGCATTACTACGCCATATGACGATTTTTTGCTCTTGTATTGTTTGTCTAGTCTTATGTTAAAGTTATGTTTATGTTTACGAAAAGTCCACGTTTTGTGCTGTGATTATTGTATTGTATTAAAGTTTTTGATTATTTAAATTAAAATTAAATAAGATAGTAACCATAGTGAAATAAAAATTGGCTAAAAATTAATTTATTTCATTGCGTTCGGCGGCAAAATTTGATTTTAGTTTAATATAATTTTTGACGTATACGGAGACTTATTTTTCATTTTGTTGTAATGTTGTATTTGTTGCCATAGTGATTCCACATGCTTATTTCACCCATGGGAAAGCATGTGGAATCACTATGGCAACAAATACAACATTACAACAAAAACGGAAATTGGGTCCCATCTTACGTCAAAAAATATTTTAAACAAAAATCAAAGCGTACCGCTGAACGTGATGAAATAAATACATTTTTAGCCAATTTGTATTTAATTATGGTAATTATCTTATTAATTTTAATTTATAATTACCAAAAACTTTAATAAAATACACAAATCACAGAACAAAACGTGGACTTTTTGTAAACATAGACAAAACTTTGACAATAGGTTGGACCAAGAATGATATAAAAAGAGATTACGCCATGCGCATGTTTTCCTGTAGATGACGTAGCTTAACCTAAGCTAGAGTTACTTATTCGTGTATGTTTCGTGACGTCATTTAACCCCCCTGCGCAGAAAATTCAATTTTTGATTCGTGTTGTCGTAATCTTTCTTCTATCATTCTTGGGTTGGACAAACAATGCAAAAGCAAAAGATCGTCATCTGGCGTAGTGCTGCCACATGTATAATTTCACCAAGGGCCATGGCATCGATTTTCTTTTGAGAGCTAGGTAAGCTAGCAAAAATTGGAGATGATACCGACGCAGCTCCAATTAAAAAATAAAGTACCCAGGGTGATAGAAAATGGAAAAATAAGAAGAAAAAATTAAAAAAGAAAGTTCGCGCAAAAGCTTAGCTTTCGAGTTATGGACGTTTAAAGTTTTCATATAAATATGCGATTTTCCACTACAATTCTAAACATATATGGCCAATATTGGTATCATTTTAAAGCTCTTGAACAGATTTTTCTGAATATACAACATTTATTTCGAAATTTTAAATTCTTTAGCTCACATAAGAGTGAGCGGAAGTGCACTAGGAAAGTATATAGTTAATTTATATAGGTGTAATACAAATTTTATAAAATAACAAATACCAACGTCGCAAAAAAAAACTTCCCTGCATAGCCGACTTTCGGCCGGACGCAAGGAATTTCTCCTCTATGGTATAAAAAAAATACGGGCTTCGCTAACTAAAGATTCTCTGCATTGCCGGCCTTCGGTCGGGCGCAAAGTTTCCTACTCCATGGTATAAAAAATACCGGCTTCGCTAACTAAAGCTTCGCTGCATTGCCGGCCTTCAGCTGGGCGCAAGGATTTTTTCCCCTAAGGTATAAAAAATACCGGCTTCGCTAACTAAAGATTCTCTGCATTGACGGCCTTCGGCCGGGCGCAATGATTTTCTACTCTATGGTATAACAAACACTAGCTTCGCTAACTTAAACTATTCTGCATAGCCTTTGCCCGGGCGCTAGGATTCTCTCTTTTTATTATAACATGCACCGACTTCGCTTACTAAAACTTCTCAAAATATCAATTAATACGGTGATAAACAATTAAAATAAAGTAAAGAACAACAGGAAAACATATACACATACAGATCTAGTGAAAAGCTTTGCAATGATACCATTATTAGCCATATACATTTGGAAATGTAGTGCAAAATCACATACATATTTATATGAAAACTTTAAACGTCCATAACTCGAAAACTAAGCGTTTGCGCCAACTTTCTTATTTGATTTCTTCTTCTTATTTTTCCATTTTCTATTACCCTAGATACTTTTTTTTTTACTTGGAGCTGTGTCGGTAAACTAGATTTAAGCCCTTTCAAATATGAAGCCGTAGAAAAAAATCGAGTCATAAATAAAATTATCTATCGATAGTGCCATCGATATTTTGACACCTCTACGAAAGAGGGTAAAGAAAAACTGCGAAAAAGATTGTTTTGTTGTTAAAAGTACAGAGTTGTAGTAATCTGTGGTTAAAAGTTTAAATACTCGTGTGTGAGGAGTGTGGTGACGAATTTGCTTTTTAAACTTTACATTCTTAAAAAGTACAAATTATTGAAAAACGTGAGTACTTTAAATTAATAAATAAAAATTTATTAGCGGACGTAACCTGAAAAATCGGTAAAAGGCATTTGTGTTGTTGGACTACATATGCAAGACGAATTCATTACAGGTGAACTGAGGGATCATCTGGCTATTTTTTGCTCCGTGCATTTTGATCTAATTTCTCTTTAGTTTGTCAATTTATGAATTCGCCTTGGGCTTGACGTTAAACGAAACAACTCAAGGCGATACTAATTATGTATATATCTTGCAGATAATACGGTTAGTCCATACTAGGGATGCCGAACGGGAAATCCCGAATCCCGGCATTTATTTTTATGAGTCCCGAGATTTTTAACATATCAACTTTTATGTACAAAGCTATTCGTTTTTATTGAATTTTTATACGATATACAAAAAGTTATATTATTTATTGCAAATGATTTTTAATTATTTTAAGTAGAAACGATATTTGAAGATTCACATCTCAATCCGTTTTTACAATTACGTTTAGCAAGTTCAGCTTTGGCTTAAGACAAAATACCAAAATAAAAATGATTATTTTTATGCAAAATATAGAAATCAAGAAATAATTGTTATATATCAAGCAAAAAATAAAAATTATTCACGATCCAATTAAAGTTTTATTCAGAAACTAAAGAATAAAAGTTGATATAAATATAACAATTAAGTCGTAATATTGATAAAATAGCTCATATTCCTTTCGGTCAAATAATAATAAAAAATTTGCTTAAAAAACCTACGGTAAATAAAATAATTTTTTTTTATAAATAAACACTATCTGAAGTATTCATAAAAAAATTATTTAAACTTGAAATCTGTTTTAAGCAACATTTGTATAAACATTTTATCAAAAATCAGTCCCGATTGGCATCCCTAATCCATACACGCATGTAAAATATAGCCCATAAGGGAATAGGACTAGTCCAAAGGTATCCCAAATGTATTGATATATCCCAGCTTTGCATTACAACGGAGTTGTCTTAAAACTACTCCATGTTCATACATACACATATTGGATTTGTTTTGAAACTACTCCATGGTATACTCCAGAGGATTAGTTTTAAAATCGTTATAAAATATTATACAAATCTACATATGTATATAAAAACGTTTGTGCTGGACCGATTGACACCAAACTTGGATAATAAATTATCTTGGTCGGAAGCAAGGTTTCTCTTAAGTTTAATACTGATAGATGACGTTGTTGTCGTAATATTAAATTTTTTTTATTTATGATACGATTTGGCTGAAGGCTTCGGTCAAGTTATCAAAATTCTCCAGTATTTAATTTTTTATTTTTGTTTAGAAAATCCTTAGAAGAACCGGGACCAAACAGCTAGTAAGACTATAAAGTGAATAACATTTTTAAACACTTAGGTCTTACTTCTAACAATATCAAAGCTTCAACAAAAAAACCAATAAACAGTGGGTTTATCTTTTCTTTCATTCCCCTACAATTGGCTGTTTTTTGCATTGCCGGTATCGTTATATAATTCTATGATTTTTTTTTATTCATACGCTTTAAATGGGATAAATTTTCAAAATATAACTTTTCAACCCTTAATAACTTATTTTATTTGCTATAGTTCCAAAAGTTATATAATATGAGAGCTTGAAGTGTACTCCTAACATTTTATGCAATTAAATATTTTTATATTAACAAACAATTTTAAGATAACGACAATTTTGCAAATAAAAGTGAGCAACTATTTTTTTAAATGGCTCTTAATGGGTTAATAAAATTAATATATTTTATATACGCTTTGAAAAGCACTTTCAAACGACAACCATATCATTTCAATCGAATCAGAAATAACAGAGATCTCTCAGTTATAATTTTGAAGCTTAAAAGCTCCCAAATCAAAAACTTTTTGCCTAATATAAAATTATAAATGGTAAAAAAAATGATTAAGATTGATAAGTTACACATATTGTAAATTTAAGCCGAAGGATTTGTTTAATATAAATACAAATAGGTATAATAAAAACTTGCAAATCACCAAAAACTAGAGCAAATATTTAATTAAAAGCATTTACCTGCAGAAAACAACACCTTTTCAGTTCAAAATCATAACAGTAAAGGTTACCTTAAAAAACATCCTAAGAACATCTTTTGTTTTCCAACATTTAAAGTTTAACACTGCGGAAATGCCCATATATGTTAATATATAATTGTACTACATATTTACATAGGTACAATATGTATTCATAAGAGAGTGTAATTTTAAAAGGTTTAAGATTATCTATGAAATGCATTGCGTTCTGTTAGATACATGTTGAAATTTTGGCAACTAACTATACACGGAATAGCCGCATGTACATATGTATTTATGTATGTCTATATAAAAATACATTTAATTATTAATCCGCTCTCTCATTCCACTTAAATTGTAAAAAAAAAAAATAAAAAGTTGAATATTGAATGGTTTCGCCACTTAATCATGAACCGGCTTTGAGAATAAGTAATAAATTTATTTATGCACACTCAAAAGATTCAGCTTTCAGCAACAAGTAAATACCCTTTAAAGTGTTATTGCCTTTAAAATACAGATTCTGAGGGCAATAACAATCTGTAAGAATACTTTAAGTTATTTAGTCTTATATTGACTTTGCGCAGTGACGGTTGGTTGAAGTTTTGTTTCTTGCAGCTGGCTTCTTTAAATCAAACAAAAAATCTTATAATGTCTGTCGGACGTGTGTTGGTATATGGTGGTAAAGGAGCTTTAGGAGCAGCTTGTGTCTCTCATTTTAAAAGTCACAATTATGTGAGTATTTATAAAAAATATATTTAGTTAATTACAAGCTTAATGACCTTGTATTTAACATGCATACGTACTTTCACTTTATTAAATAAAAAACCTTGTTATATTTTGTAAATATGTAGTGGGTTGGCAGCATAGATTTGAGTGAAAACGACCAGGCTGATGTGAGTATAGTAGTACCACGTGATGCATTATGGCTAAACCAAGAACAAGAAGTTTTAACTAAAGTTGGAGATGCTTTGCAAGGCAACACACTGGATGCTGTTATTTGTGTTGCTGGAGGTTGGTCTGGTGGTAATGCCAAAAAAGGTAAGTGCTTATATTATTTAATTTTTGTAATGCAAAACTTATTATTTTTCTTTTTATTAGACTTAGCTAAAAACTCTGATTTAATGTGGCGTCAAAGTGTTTGGACTTCCGCCATTTCAGCTGCTGTGGCTTCTCATCATTTGAAAGAAGGCGGTGTGTTGGCCTTGACTGGTGCTAAGCCCGCATTAGAAGGTACTCCCGGAATGATTGGTTATGGCATGGCTAAAGCTGCTGTTCATCAGCTGACACGTTCCTTGGCTGGCAAAGATTCTGGTTTACCTAACGATGCTTTAGTAGTTTCTATTTTGCCCGTAACTCTAGATACACCAATGAATCGTAAATGGATGCCTAAAGCCGACTTTTCTACTTGGACTCCTCTAACAGAAGTAGCCACGTACGTTTTCAATTAAACCTAACTCTTTTTCCAATTTTCAAAATAAATTAATTTAAAATATCCTTCAAATATCTCAGACTTTTCCACAAATGGACTAAAGGAGAAGACCGCCCAAAATCCGGTTCCCTTTTGCAACTCATTACCAAAGATTCCGTTACCCAACTGGTAGAAAGTGCTTAAATGTCGTAGTTATCTATAATGCTGGCAAATTTTTTAATAAAAAGGACCATTTAAGGAATAATTATAATAATTCTTTATATCGTTATTATTAATTATCGATGTTGTTGTATTACTTAGTTTTAAAGCTCATTGTATGCTCATTTATGTTATTTTAAAAATTTTTGTTTCGCTTAAGCAAAATAAATACATTTGATATACACACATTCATACTTTTACAATTTTTATTTTGGTAAATTCGTAATGCTGATAACCTCTTCACATCTAAGACAATCAAATAAAATTTTAATAAAATAAAAAGTGTTTCTTATGCTTAAGAATTTGTATGAAATTTGTATACATATTTTCATGACCAACCAAAAAGTTGTGACCAAAAAAAAGTTTTTTTTTAGAATATGTATATAACGGACTTTATTGAAACAATTTTTTATTTAATTTTCAGTTTCATTACCAAAATTAAGACAAACTAGCAAGATATTTTACAGCAGCAGATATGAGTATTGTAATGTAAATTTATTGGTCTAATTAGGCTATCAAATTGTTGAGTTAATAATACCCTATTTATGATCAAGTACGACATGAATGTACATATGTATGTATGTACTTGTTTTCTGTAGAAAACCGTTTAGAACAAAAATTTTATATATACATATGGGGGGCTTAAAGCAGAAGTGGCTTAAGTGCTTTTTTTAAATTGAGATTACATTTGGAATTAGTAGATTAAGTTTAGAGAAGTTCATAACACAAGAGGTGAATCTGGAATTCTCATCCGGAAGCGAGATATGGCGTCCAATTCTAGCATTTGTCATTAAAATACCTGTTTCGCTTGGAGTACACGGGGTATATGAGCACTTTATCTCAACTTTAAAAAAGTCACTTAAACCCCTTGTGCTCAAGCCCCTCATATGTATGTACATAAACAAAGACTAAAAAGATGTTAATGATGACTGTTTTTTTATACCCTTCACTGAAGGTATAAGTTGGTCGTTCCGTTTCTAATTTCTACAACATTGATCTTAGACCCTATAAAGTAAATATATTCTGCGCTCTTTTGCTATTGAAATTCAGGCTGATCGGTTCACAAATAGCGGAGATATGAGTAAAATATCACGACTGCCTTTAATTTTACCCATAAATCCCTTGTTTTTTATTTTTTTAATGCAAGAGCCGAAGTTTCCAAATTATGTACAAGCATATTGGTTATCAATAGATAACATCTGACAAAATGTGGCCGGAAGTGGAAAGTGGGCATGGCACAAAATTTATTTATTTATATCTAAAAAATGGTAAGAGAAAAATTGTCCAAATTTGATGCACATAGCTGGGTTATCAATACAAACCCCTTAAAAATGGGTGGGATTGGAGAAGTGGGCGTAGCACCTACAGTACAAAGGCATGATAGATTTCTATATATCTGGGGAACGGCAAGAGCCAAAGTTTCCGAATTTGGTACAAACATCTAGGTTATCAATACAAAACATCCGACTAAATGTGGGCGGTATTGGATAACTGGGCGTGAAGGGTATATAAATATACCGTTTTTAAACGGTGTTATGAATTTCGAGCTATTTTGAAATTCATTTCAGAATTATTCCGGTATATGATAGAAATCGATTTAGAAGACGAAATGATTTAAATACGATGATATCATTTTTAGTATCTTAAGGAATGGATTTCTAATAGACTTTGCTTATTTCCTGTCTACATATATTCTTTAAAATGATTAAAATGGTCGTAACAACACTATTTTTTTTTTACTGGAGAAGCAAGAAACTTTACAAAATCAATAACAACAAGGTGTACTTGGCGTTTGATGTCCTTTAATAAAGTCTCCATTTTTGATCGTAGGGATCTATTTTTTTTTTTTTTTTTTTTTGTTAACATGTAGTTTAATAAAACGGGCAAAAATCAATCATTTACCTGATAGTCTTAATTTTTTATGGATGGCGGATGGCTGTCTATATAACCTTGTGCGCAAAGTACAGGTCGCAAATTTTAAGATAATTTGATGAAATTTGGCAATATTGGAACAAGGGCCAAGCCTATTGAAAATGGAGGCAATCGGTCCATAATTTCATATAGCCCCCATATAAGCTGCTTTCCGGAATAGGGTCTTTGTGCCCACTCTCAAACCAATTCTAATGAAATTTAAAACATAAGAGATCCATATTTATATGGACACATAAACTTTGCATTATTTAAAAAATAGGACCACGAGGGGAGATAGAGGGCAATTTTTGCCGCTCTGAAATTATCTAACAGAGTTTAATAAAATTTAAAACAGATAGATTGCTATTCATATAGCCACATTAGCTGTGCATTTAAAAAAAAGACTACGACGGGATATAGGGGGCAATTTCTACCTCTCAGAAACTATGAATCCTATTTTAATGAAATTTAGAACATAGATAGATCCATATTTATATGGACACATAAGCTATGCATTTTTTAAAAAATAGGAACAGGAGGGGAGATAGGGGGCGTTTTCTGCCTCCGAAATTATCTAACAGAGTTTAATGAAACTTTAAAAAAATGTAGATCGCTATTCATATAGCCACATTAGCTATGCATATTTTAAAACTAGGTCCCAAATGGGTACATTTGCAAAATTTGTTCTTATATACTGTGGTGTAGGGTATCATGGTCGGGCTTGACCCACTATACTTTCTTTTTAATTATAATGGTTTTATTAATTGTAAATAATGAAATATTTGACAAAAATATTTTTTATTTATTCATTTTATCTACCCGCTACATCGTTATCGTCTCCTTTTCTTTCGTGGACATATTTTTATGCCAAAGATCATGTTTCTAGGTTTTAACTTGTTAAAATGCTAGCATTTAACCCGCTACTTTGTATTCAGGACCCTCCCTTTCTTTTATGGACATATTTATATGACAAAGTTTATGTTTCTAGGTTTTAACAAAAAAGTTCCAACCTTTTTCATCTTATAGGTTGATATTCACTCGGGACCTTGCACCTATATTTTTATGTTTCTAAGTTCAGTATTATAGAAAATTCAAGAAGTACCATACGTAGAACACAAAAGTAAAAAAAAAATTTAATTTCCGGTATTTATCCTTTTTGATACTTTTTTTCTCCCCATTGAAGTATCAAAAATTTCAATATTGTAGTGGGAAACCCATAATTGGAGTGGATGGATCCTCTGAGACAAGCCGTTTACGTAGAACAATGGCTTCGAGCCCGGTTGTCCCGACCTATATCTTTCTCTGTCAATGCCCAGGGCTACGGGGGGAAAAATACCTGGGAGAGCCGGTGTTTTCCTGCTTGAAGTATCTATATAAAATAGAACTAAGATTGCTTCTTCTCTTCATTAGGAAGACGAATTGGCTTAACTCTGCAGTGACGAAATCTGAGTAACTGCTCTTTGGGATAGGCATTAGCGCTGGGTATCACAAAGGAACCGCTGAAGATCCCAAGTGAGCTGTCTCTCGATGGCTGCCCATTGAACCTAACCTAACCTAAACCCATAATTGAATACGTATGTATGTGGTAATGAATGGAGAAAAATATTTTTTAAAGAAAGTACAATTTTCACCCCTTTAACGTTCGAATTTCGAAAAATATACATATGCCACGAGTGTGATATTTACATACATGGACAAAAATGTTTTGAAAAAAGGAATCAAAAATAAGTTCGATTTTCATCCCTTAAAAGTTCGAATTTGGAAAAGTTCCAAATCTATATTTGTATTTTTTAGATTAGTTAAGAATGTGATAAAATCTTTATTTCTATGTTTATTGGTTTAAAAGATAGATGATAAAAAATATTCAAAATACAGGTTTTTCTCCCGTTTACTCACCAAAAGGGCCGAATGTCAAAAAGTACCAGACACCTGTCCGCTTATTTTTTAATCAACAACAATAATTACTAAATTTTTTTGTATTTTTTTTAGTTAATGAAATATGAGGCGAGAGGCAAACCTCCGGTCCAAATTTCAACATTTTAGCTTCTGGCGTTGAGGATGTACGAAGATGATTGAGTCAGTAACGATACAATATTATATTATATATATTATATTATATACATAGAAAGATGGAGAAAAATGTTTTGAAAAATAGTAACGAAATTATGTACGATTTTCGCCACGTTCGAATTTCGAAAAGTGCCAAATTTTTTTTTTTAGATAAGTTACGAATGTGATATCATTTTTATTTCAATGTTATGGGTTTAATAGCTAAATGTCATGATAAAAAAAATTTCAAAATACAGGTTTTACCCGTAAATTTCCAAAAAGGACTGATTTTCAAAAAAGTACCAGACACCTGTCCGATTATTTTTCTAAACTACAGGGCTGTCAGATGTGGCGATTTCTCGCCAAACGTGGCGATTTTCAAACTCTTTTGGCGACCTAATTTTCGATTTGGCGACATGGCGATTTTTTGGCGATTTATAAAATAGTTGGCGATTTTGTTGACTATTTTTGATGAGCCATCTATTTGTTTTGAAATTTGTTAAATTCAAAACGAAGAAATAATATTTTTTTTATTCTAGTATTTCAATGTATGAAATTTGATGCATTCATATGTATGACCAGTATTTAAAACTAAATAATGTTGAAATGGCTGATGAAGATAATCTTCGAGAATTTTTTTTTCACATTGAAATGTGCTCTTGAAAGAAGTAATAAGTAGAATTCTTTAAAAATGAATATAACGAAAGTTTTTGAAAATTTTTCCATTATAAAATGTGACAAATTATCACATAAAATTTGTTGTTTTTAAATATATTTTAAAGATTTTTTATGAATCCTAACTCACCCTTGGATGTTAATGAAATACAATAGAAAAAATACAGTTTGTTAAAAGAAAATTGTAATGATGATATTCAATCTAATTAAGATCAGTTTAGGCCAACAATTTATAGCTACAAGGATACGGCAGGTACCTGTATTGAAATATTGAAATTCACTAAATATCTGCTTTGAAGTAGAATGCGATATGAAGTTTTCGACTCGTTTTTACGAGCCAAAAGTTATATGAATATAAATAGCACATGTTGCATTTCTTTTCTACCTTCACAATGTATTTCAAAAAAGAAGACAACAAGTTAGTCTTCTTGGTGAACTATATAGCGTTTTAGTTATATAATAGAACTGCAACTACATACAAATATGTATATTGTACATACAAATATGTATATTGTACATACAAATATGTATATTGTACATACAATATTTGTTTAATACTTACCGCAAAATCCTTTTTTTTGTTACTTTAAGTAGACTACTATAAAATATTTTAAACATTCCACCTTTTTTGTTAAATAAAAATTAAACAAAATATATGGCGGATTTTAGGATTTTAGGGATACGGAACAAATTTTTTTTGGGATTTATGAAAAAATATTTTTAATTATTCTAAAAATACATATATTATTGTCGAAATCGAAAAAAATAAATGCTTTGGCGATTTTGGCGATTTTTGACATTGAATTTGGCGAAAAAGATCAAAATCAATCTGACAACCCTGCTAAACTAACGTTTACATTTCCCAGTACTGGCAAGACAGTAAGAAAATGCATATTACCCTACGGCCACACGTGCAATTTGTGATGTCTTAACACAAGCAATAACGCTGGCAGAATAACTTCGTCAAATTGCCAATGTGTTTTAGGTGGAGAACACGTAAATATCTTACAAAATAAGTTTAAAAACAAGCTAAAGACAGGTTGTGTATTATATTCATTGCGAAGAAAAAGTTTAGCGCTTCAACATAGTATACAATTTTTCACCAATTTGCTTTTAAAATGAATTTATTTTCGGAAAACTTATTTTGCACTTTATTTTTGACAAGTTGTATAAAAAAGTTAATAAAAAGCAACAAAAAAAGCTGTCTGTCAAACTTAAACGTCAAGTTATGTTATAAAATAGCTTTCAAGACAGATTGCTTAACAACGCTGTTAAAGCACAAACAAAACACTAACATGAGGAGGCTATACCTAACACTTACATGATGTTAGTGTTAATGTTAACCATTTGATGTCAGTTGTAGCCTGGGTGTCAGTTGCAAAAACACTACTTGCTGTCTTCGTGACGTAGGCGTCCAGACAGTAGTTAAAACAGTTCACTTAAAAAAAATGTCTAACGTGAATGTCGCAGTGCAATTTCTTGCTAAACGTGTTTTATATGAACTTAACAAATTAAAAATAGCATTTAACAACTATTTTTTGTGAACATAGATAACCCTTAAGTAAAACATGCAAAACCAAAGCATAATTTATTAATTTTCTTTTTATTGTAAATTTTTTTTTACTTTTGCGAACAAAACTTCAAATTACTGTCAGCAAATGTCAAATTTCTCTCCATTTTACTGTCTGCAAAATTTGGAAGACAGTAGACAAGACAGTTGGAAAAGTGTACATGTATTAATGAAAAAGTTTGCATGTATTGCAACTGTCTTGCCAGTACTGGCAAATGTAACACTAGGGATATCGATTATTCGACTTTTTTCAATAACCGGTTTTCGAATATTACGAATAGTTGCTATTTTAAAAAACCCAGTTTTCGGTTAAGCATTTTTTTAAATAACCGGTTAACCGGTTTTATTTCGAATACTTAAAAACACAAAAATCAAATAAGTTTTTAAATAAAACGTTAATTTGAATAAAAACAAAACAAGGTAAGGAACCAACAAACTTAGTTCAGACCTAACAAATAGTTTAGGATAAAATCGAAGAAAAGTGGGACCAGTAAATTGATCAAAATTTAGCTAAATTTTCAACAATTTTTTATTGATTTACTAAACTTTATTTGTAAGAAGATATTTGTATAATGCAATTTAGAAACTGTTGAATGATATTTGATCTAGAGAAACGTTTTGCAAAAGCAAATAAATTAAAGGGATTTTATAAAGTTATTATTTGAAATATTCTCTCAAATTTATTTTGAATGAGTTTTAATATGATGGTGGTTAAGTTATCTATATAAATCAACCATATTTTTCAAAAGCTGCAAACAAGCCCTCTTAGCCAGGATTATGTATTTCAAATTATTTTGTTTAAGCATTATAGAAACGAATAGTGAACTGAACATTCTTTTTGTGTAAAATAATTGTCAATTCGTCGACTACAATTTAAAACATTCCATACATTGTTTGGTTTCTTCAATTTTGTTTTTTAGTTCTTGCTGTTTTAATAAATGAAACTGGTAGAAATTTTTCCCATATCGTTAATTCCGCCGTAGTGCTGTATTTTTCAGCATGAAGAGATGCTAGAACTACTTAAGAGTTTTTAGTGCCTTAACGGGCATTTCGTCATCGGCAACACAGCGGGTTAATATTTCACCCAATGATTTATTTTTTGCAGCGTATTTTAGTAAAATAAAGTATTATTTGTCGTCTCCTTAGAACTACTTCGAACGGAGTTAAGTTACATTTGGATCACATTAATGTCAAGCATGTATACTTATTAAAGGTGATTAATAAGTCGTGACATGGAAGAACCTTTGTAACTTATCATTTTAGGGCACTTCAGGCAACTATCTTTGTCTTATTAATCGCGTTCGAAAAATTTCTAGAGATTACATTTATATAAAAATATATTAATTATTTAGAACGCTCTTGCACAAATTACTATTTACTTTTTAACAGCACACGTTTTTGTAGAATTTTAAATAGTTCTTGTTTTTTTTTCTACAAGAACACACGCTTTTATAAACGATTTGTATTTACAGTGTTCATAATGTTTTTTGACCTTTGTTACGTTTTGTTTTGATATTCTTTATAAAAAGTTTAAGTTTGGCCAATTTTCAATTAGAAAATACTTAAATTACGGGTACATCTACAACAAGAGTAAGGAAAATGTATATAAGTTACACATTTCTAAAATAACCGGTATATTATACCAAAATAACCGGTTTATTCGATATTCGAAAAATGGGAATTTTAAAATAACCGACTTGGGCAAAGCTTAAATAACCGGTTAAAACCGGTCGAATAATAACCGTTCGATCTCCCTAGTAAACACCGTGTAAAGAGCAACGATAAGTATTACATTTTTTTTGTATCTCTTAGATTTGGAGATATAAGGTTACCGAATTTACGCACTTTACCCTTTTTTTTATTTTATTTTATTTATTTTAATTTAATTTTTTTTTTTAATTCATAACAATGTAGTGCATCAGCGAACTATTTAGCATGATTAAATAAACTTAAAGTTTCTCGGCTTACAAAATCCCGAACAAATACATTCTGAGTAGATTCATTTTCCTTGAGTTTTGGTTTGATACTCATCAATATTTCCTTTGACTTCTTAGAGCTGAACTTTACAACTACAGTTTGCTTACTTTGTTTATTGGTTTTGATATTTGGATTTGTTGAAGCGACTTCAGACTTTATTTTATTTTGTTTCTAATTTTCTTTATTCTGCTTTAATTTTTATTTATTTATTTTTTTTCTTCTTATTTTATTTCTTAAATCTTTAATTTTGTAATTTTCTTTAATTTTGAATTTTGTTTTTTGAACTTGTATTTCCTTTTGTCTAAGTGTAGAGTAATTCTCAAGGGTTCTTTTACTCTTTTACTTATTTTTTTTTTTGTTGCTATAATTGTCTCTTGAGATTGTTTTTATTTGAGTCTTATTTGGTTACTACGAACCTACAATTGTTAAAGTTTTTTAGTATTAGTATAAATCTCACAACAGAAGGAGCAAGAAGCTCAATAAAAACCTTTTTTGAAAGAATTGAAAAAAAAGACCAACCGTGTTTTTATTATTTCACAATATTCAGAGGCTAGGAAGAAAATCTAGCCCACATTTTGGTCCTTCGTAAAAATCCTAGAAGAGCTAGGATTGAATGAACCAGTGGAAAATCTGACCACAAAGTGTCTTCAACAGTTGTTCTATCGTAACAACTAAGGCACATTTGAACTGTCGTCAATAATTGTTCTACCGCAACAACGTCGACATCAACCACAGTCAAGAGGGCTTGTTGCAGAAAAATCTTTGGTGTATCCCGTTCCGACGAAGAAGAAAACTCCCAATCCTTATAAGCATTCCAAGAGGGAAGAAAAGTCTACCGGCGATTGATTTTCAAGAGAAAAAATCAGCAAGGTAATCGTTAATTATCATCAAAAGGAACCACAGAATGGAGAAAATGCTCGATAAAACTCCAGATTTGAAAGCGCAGTACACTGAAGTTCTCCAAGAATACCTCGACTTGGACCACATGGACCCAGGTGTACATTTTGAACCCAAAGCAGAAAAAGTGGAGTCGTTCTATCTACCCCACCACGCGGTCATCAATCCCGAAAGCAAAACAACAAAAGTTCGAGTTGTGTTTAATGCTTCAAAGAAGACAGGAAGTGGTTTTTCATAAAACGATGTGCTATACCAGGGCCCATCGCTTCAAACGGATTTGATGCAGCTTGTTTTACGTTGGCGAAATTATAGGTACGTATTCACTGGATTTTAATGCATGAAGTAGATCGCCCGTATCAACAGCTATTATTTCGCAACAACACTGAGGGATGCGTGAATTCCTTTCAGCTTAAAAATGTTACGTTCGGCGTAAATTGCGCCCCCTTTTTGGCGATTAAGACTCTACTTGAGCTAGGTCATGATTGCAGATACTTGTATCCCAAAGCATCTAATATTCTCAAGAATGAGGTCTACGTGGATGACATATTGTCCGGGAGACACACGCTTGAAGAGGCCATGCAGAAGCAAGGGGAGCTTATCACAGCTTTGAAATCAGGTGGCTTCCCCCTTAAAAAGATGACAGCAAATGATCAGTTTTTACTCGAAAGTTTGCCACGGGAGGATCTTCTAGACGAAGATTTCTTGAAGTTTGATGAATCCAGCTCTTTAAAAACATTGGGAATTCGCAGGAATGCGTTGGCGGATATATTCTACTATGCTGTAGAGCCGATTGAGATTACCCCATCTGCTACAAAACGTAAAATCGTGTCGGTAATTGCAAGATTATTTGACCCTCTAGGTTGGTTAGGCCCGGTCGTTATTGTTGCTAAGACTTTGATGCAAGAATTATGGGAAGCAAAGTCTGATTGGGACGAAGGGGTACCTCCACACATTCTTGTAAAATGGAGTTTATTCTTAAAAAACTTCCCATTAATTCAACCATTAAGATACCTAGATGGGTAGATTTCTCCCCAGGATATAAAATCCAACTACATGGCTTCTGTGACGCCTCAGAGAAGGCATATTGTGATTCAGTGTATATTCGAACAGAAAACGCAGACGGCCATATAAATATTCATTTGCTGGTAGCAAAAACGAAAGTTGCTCCGATCAAGCGGACTACCGTTCCGAAACTCGAATTGTGTGGAGCTTTATTGTTGGCTAAGCTCGTCCGTAGTGTAGTCACGAATTGTCAGTTCACCTATGAGCTATTTTTGTGGACAGACTCGTCCATAGTCCTGGGTTGATTGCAAAAACCTCCCTAAACGTTAAAAACTTTTGTCGCAAATCGTGTGACTCAGATCATCAACTTTCATCTTGACATAAACTGCACAGATGTCCTAGAAGAATTTTCATCTTTTGAAAGGGCGTTGCGAATTCTTTGTTATCGACTTAGATTTGTCAACCGAGTTCTCAAGAAACCATTTTCCACGTAAGAGTTTATTACAGCTCTAGAAATTAGCTCAATGAAAACTCGATTTATCGCGCTCGCTCAAAAGAGATATTTTTACCGTGAATATGATTGCCTGAAAGAAAAGAGACCGTTAAGCTGCAAAAGCAGATTGCTTAACTTAAATCCTTTTATGGATAAGGACGACCTTTTACGAGTTGGCGGCAGGCTTAAGTTACGAGGAATGTCATCCAGTTATTGTGCCAGAACGGTCGCATTTCGCAAGACTTTTCGTCACTTTTACGCATCGCATTCTGCTTCACTCTGAGCACCATATAATGCTACGTGCGATTCGCCAGGGGTTCTACATCCCAAGATTAAAAAATCTTGTACGAAAATGTATTAGAGAATGCAAGGCCTGTACGATTTACAAGCATAAGGTCCAGCACCAAATCATGGCCGCACTCCCCCCAAAACGCGTGAACTTTTCCCTGCCTTTCACATATACTGGAGTCGATTTCGCTGGTCCCTTTCATGTTAAATCCTCGACGTTGAGAAATGCGAAGATTCTGAAAGGGTACGCAGCGGTGTTCGTCTGCTTCTCTACCCGAGCAGTCCATTTAGAAGTATGTTCAGACCTCTCAGCTGATGCCTTTCTAGCCTGCTTTCACCGCTTTACCGGGCGTAGAGGACTCCCCAAGACCATGTTTTCCGACAACGGTCGAAATTTCGTCGGCGCAAGCTATGCTCTTCTTCAAGGCCACAACGAGTTCTTGAAATCTATTGAAAAGACTTTAATCGAAAAGTACTCCACCTTGGGCATTACCTGGTCTTTTATACCGCCATATGCACCTCATATAGGTGGCCTCTGGGAGGCCGCAGTAAAGAGCATGAAGTCTCACCTGAAGAAAGTTACCAGCAACCTATCTTTCACCTTCGAAGAATTCAGTACGCTTTTAGTTCGTATCGATAACCATTTTGAATATCGCCTCTTACAGATAATCCGAACGAGGTTCTGCCACTGACCCCAGGACATTTACTTCGAGGAGCTCCAATTACAGCATTACCAGAAGCACCCGCAGAACCACCGCTCGAAGACGTGCCATTCCTAAAACGCTGGGAAAGATTAAAAGCGCTACAACATATTTTTGCTCGACGGTGGAAGTCTGAATATATAACCGAGCTTCAACGCCGTTATAAATGGCAAAAGGAACGCGACAACTTAAAACCAAACGATATTGTTATAGTCAAAGAAGACTTACTCCCACCTACCGAGTGGCTCCTGGGTCGCGTTAACAGCGTCATCTATGGTCGAGACAGCAAAGTACGAGTTGCTGAAGTAATCACAAAGAAGGGTAAAATTTTACGCCCAGTTGTAAAACTATGTTTACAACCGATAAACAGTACTGAAAGTAAACTCCCACCACAACCTACCTAATCTACCAAATTCCTTAACAAAAATAGAAAAAAAACTCAGTCGCATTAGGTATTTTTTTAACACTGTATATACTTCTTTCTTTTCTTTTACTACTACTACAGATGAAGAAGCGACCATGCTGCCACATTTGCTACCTCAACCACCCTCTACGGTACTGTAAGGGGTTTAAAGAGCTGTGTTGAGCTACGCTGGCCAGCGGAAAAGGCTTCTGCCTAGATTGCAGCGCCTATGACCATGCCCGAGACGAGTGTACCTCGGCCAATCGATGTTCAGTGACGGTCAACGGGCAGCCCTGCAACGGCCTTCACCATACTCTATTGCACCCAGAAGTGGGAAAGAACGTTCTCGCTGAACCTCAACGCGAGGACCCCTCGGCAGCTAGAGCTCTTTCAGCCGTATCACCCCCAAAACCAGTGGCAACCCTCCACTAGAGGACATCCAGTTGGCAGCTATGGCCAACAGACTGCAAGTGACCCTAAAAAAGGTTGTACTAGATTCGGCAGCACGACCCCTTGGCTCATCCATTTTTTGCCACTTGGCGTGAGATCGACAGGATCCTGGGCAGAGATGTGGGCCAAAGAATATTGTCACGTTGACCAGCCCGACCTTAACTTACCGATAGCCCAAGCGTCCACCTTTGGCTGGATCATATCTGGAGTGTTGAGGGGGTGCTCTTGCCATGCGTCAGGGGGGAGCATGTTGAAGCGACTTCAGACTTTATTTTATTTTGTTTCTAATTTTCTTTATTCTGCTTTAATTTTTATTTGTTTATTTTTTTCTTCTTATTTTATTTCTTAAATCTTTAATTTTGTAATTTTCTTTAATTTTGAATTTGTATTTTCTCTAAGTGTAGAGTAATTCTCAAGGGTTCTTTTACTCTTTTACTTTGTTTTTTTTTGCTATAATTGTCTCTTGAGATTGTTTTTATTTGAATCTTATTTGGTTACTACGAACCTACAATTGTTAAAGTTTTTTAGTATTAGTATTAATCTCACAACAGAAGGAGCAAGAAGCTCAATTAAAACCTTTTTTGAAAGAATTGAAAATAAAGACCAACCGTGTTTTTATTATTTCACAATATTCAGAGGCTAGGAAGAAAGTCTAGCCCACAGGATTTTTTATGAAATAGGCATTGTAACCCCCTTAGTGGATCGATTTGGGAAGAGACCAACCTGCTGTCAAAAAACAAGTTTTTAGATTCAGTCGTTTAGACTGTGCGATGATGAATCAGTCAATAACGTTACAATTTTATATATATAGATTACTAATCTGGCAACCTTGATGCTTATTATCTCGAAATAAAATGCAACACTGTCATAGTTCTCGAAGTAAAACCAAGGTATATTTATAGCAGGTAGCCGCGAGATTACAACAATTGTACAATAACACAAACAACAGGGCTTTTTATTGTTGTTATGCGATACGAACTGTCAAACAGCAAAGTGGTTGATATGAGACAAAAAAGACAAAAGATAAAGACAAAAAACTTGTTTACTTGTTTACTATACAACATTTGACAGTTCGTATCGCAAAACAAGCATATATAAAATAAACAGCTGTCTTTCCGAGACTACCTGCTATAAATATACCTTGAGTAAAACATTTTGCAACAAAAGCAAATTGAGAAAAAGAAAAAAATATTCGAAGCAGACATCGAAAAGTTTTTATTGTTTGCTTACTAAAAAGTAAAAACACGTTTCAAAGTGTATCAAATAAAAGGACAAAGGACCTCTTAAACAGTCGTACACTTAAAACAAAGAACAAATTGCTCTGCAACAAAGTGAATCAGTCTTCGACCGACAAAGCAAAGAATAACACGTCTAATTAGAAGACTCAAGAGTGAAGTTGTGAGATAGTTGCCCGTTCAGGTATAACATTATTCAGACAAGCGGCTTTCCATTATGAATAAACGCAACAACGTAAGTTTTATAAAGAAACATTTTATTAAGGGAGTCAAAAAGCTAAAATGCATATTAAACCAATAGAAATATTAACATGTGTGCGTATCTGAATAAGTCTTTTCGTTTTACTTTTTAAGATACGTTTACCTCCAGAGGTCAATCGCCTTTTGTATGTACGTAATTTACCCTACAAGATTACATCTGAAGAAATGTATGATATATTTGGAAA
This sequence comes from Pollenia amentaria, assembly GCA_943735925.1. Lineage (NCBI taxonomy): Eukaryota > Metazoa > Arthropoda > Insecta > Diptera > Polleniidae > Pollenia > Pollenia amentaria. The sequence goes on along the minus strand of OX031009.1, from coordinate 198,262,468 downwards.
GTTTGGAGCCATACGTCAAATAAGAGTGTAAGTCCGTAGATATCAATAATATATTTTGTTTTTAAAAAAACTATCCCTTTTTTAGTGGTAACACACCTGAAACCCGCGGAACTGCTTTTGTTGTCTACGAGGATATATTTGATGCTAAAAATGCTTGTGATCACTTGTCTGGATTTAATGTTTGTAATCGTTATCTTGTGGTGTTATATTATCAATCGAATAAAGCTTTCAAACGCTTAGATGTGGATAAGAAACAAGACGAATTGAATAACATCAAAACAAAATACAATTTAAAAACACCGGAACAACCTTAAAAAATCTTTTCTCTTTTTCTTCAATTTCTGTTAACTTTTCATTCAATTTGATTTTTCCTATAAAGTTGTTTCGATTTCTAACTAAAACTTTTCACTTTTATTTTTCTTTCAAAATCATCTCATATAAAAACATTTTCATTAAGACTGTGGTCAGGAAACTGCATCTATTCCTGGATTTATTTGTCATAATCATCAATCATTTTTATACCAGTATTCATTCTCAACATTAAAAATAACAAGCAAATGTAAAATGAACAAAAAAAAAGTAAAATAGAAACGAACAAAAAAAAAATAGTTTTCATTTAACGATCTGATGACCTTAAGGGAAATATTAAGATGAAAATTTGGGAAGGAAGCAACAGCTTAAATTTACAAAATGTGTAACTTATCAATCAGCAATTTTTATACCATTTAAAAAGCTTTCTATTTTAAGATCAGTGATATATTAATTTTGATATATTATTCTTATTCGATTGAGATTTGCTACGCGATGACCGTGGTAGGCATACCATAGAGATTAAAAGGCACGACCAAAGGCCGGCAATGCAGAATATCTTTATTAAGCAAAGCCGGTGTTCGACGCCGTCAATGCAGAGAAACTTTAGTATCGAAGCCGTTGTTTAACATAACATAGATTAAAAAACTTCCGCCTGGGCGAAGGCCGTCAATGCAAGAAAACGTTAAAAATACGATGTTTAAAAATTTACAATTTTCAATTTCAAATAAAACTTTTTGTAGAAAAACTCATTAAAATATTTTTATAAACCATAAGCGCTTTCAAAAGAAGTACGATTATAAACTTAGAAGATATTAATGACTCAATTTTCAAACTTTTGAAGTTATGTATATAGCTTGCAAACTAACTGCCAGGCCCACAATGTCGACAAGAACATTTCTTTCGCATTTTTATATTGAAAACAATAATAAAAAATTTAAATTTGTTTTTGTTTTCAATATAAATATAAAAGAGAAATGTTATTGTCGACATTGTGGGCCAGGCAGTAAAAGTTGCTTACCCAAAAAAATATCAAAAAAAAAATTCAATTTGTTTTGCAATAAAAGCCGAAATTGTAAATTTGTTCAGGAACAAATTAATAAATTTAAATCAAAAGTTTTTCACGTATGTCACAGAAATTGTACGAGAGTGAAATTTTTCACATTTTTAAATTCGTACCTTTTTGGTTTGCTTCTTCAGCTTTTGTACGTTTTCATAAATCCGAAAAAATCAAAACATTGTTTTTTTTTGTTATTAAATATGATATCATTATTAAAAAGCTTCTTTGTAAACATAAAAAATAGAAATGATTGTGGGTACTTCAAAAATAAATTTAAAACTTATAAAAAACGAAATTTTATCGTTGATAAATTGCTTAATGATCAATATGCCCGGTGCTTCAATAATTACAGCAATGATAGAAAACAAAAGAAAAAAAATAAGTCAATGCTTTTTTTTTATTTTCACAATTTTTCTTTTTAGGTTTGAAAACTGTAAGAAATATAAACATTTGTTATCTAAAGAGGTTTTGTCTATTTTTCAAGACACAAATTAAGAAACAACAGGATTCTCTATAATTTGAAATATTTTTGAAGCTTCCTTTTATGTTAGTGCTCTCAAATTACCAATTACACCCCATTATTTTAAAACGAAAAATGTTTGCGTTTTCTAGAGAAGGTAAAACCGTTTTCACTTTCGTAGGAATTTGGTTTCTGTGACACACCTGTTTGTTATAATGTTTTTTTTTTTTTTAATTTACATACATATGTAATTTTCAACATCATTCTGAATTAAATTCTTGATCCATGACTTTATTTTAGCTTTAGTTCTGAACAGAAGTTATACAATTTCAATGTGTTTTGTGTTTTTTCAATGGTCTACTAAACTTTATTATGGCGTAATTATTACGTTATTTTTACATTAAAGTTAATACAACATGAGCTTTACGTTTCCTTTCTTACTTAAAATCTTTTTAATAGATTTGGATTGGAAGCTACATATGTACATACATATGCATATAGATTGACGAAAATTCATTCGCAATTTTTATTTATTTATTTATTTAAGAGTTCATTTTGTAATACAAAGGCCAAAAATATATTACATAGCAATAAAGTCTGAGTAGTACCAAAAATACATACTTATATAATATTTAAACTTATCAACTAAATAACCTAGCATTTTATTCCCAACCATAAAAAGAAATGTAAGTTAAAAAACAGTACAAAATAGTAATCTTAGCCAGTAAAAGAGGCAGCAACCACAATACAATACAGTGAAGAATTTAATTTAGATATGCATATGCATGTACATTAGACCGACTCAAGTTGTATGGAGCCGAAAAAAGTGTTTTAGTTACCCCTCTGAAAATAAAGGTTGATATGTTTTATGATGATTCCCAAAATATTTTGGTTCTAGTGTTGACCATCCGTGAGCTGGACCATTTTTAAAAAAGGTCTTTTTTCAGTTTTTCGAATTTTTTTTTGTACTTTGCTCCAAGACGACATAAATAAAATTTGTTATCATCGAAAAGGGTTTTTGAAGCTGCATCCAATGGTATATAAAACTTTACCACTTGCGAACTACATATTGAGATATTTAACTAAATACATATTTTCGTTTCGGATTTTCATACAAATTCTACGTATTTTTTTTATTAATTTTATATTTTTTTATTGTAACAAAATCACTTTTTTTTTGAGTCGCTCTAATGTACATACATATATAAATGTGTAAATAATAACACTATGCTAGTTGAAAAAACAGACAAGCCGGGCACATAGCTTTTTAACATAATTCGGGTACGCTGAATCCAGTGGTGCACGCGGTTTTTTAAGATTGGCTCTGGTTTTTGAGATATACCGTTATTTCGAAAATGGAGGAGGTTGCACAACATATGTTCGCGTAACTCAAAAACGCTTTAGCTTATTGAAATAACTTAAAAAAACGAAATTCCGCAATAAAATTTCCTTTAAGAAAAGTAAAACCTCTTTCTAATATGCGCAGTCGTTTTAGAAGCATAATTTTTTTTTCGAAATTTTTGTTTTTTAAAAATTCATAAAAAATTGGAAAATGCAGCTATGCTTCTAATTTGCAGACGTATAAAAAACAAAATTCCAAACAAAACAAGCCATAAATGATTAAAATCTGTTTGCAACTTTTGATTTTATTCACAAAAGTCGACAAATTTTAATTAATTTAAGAATTTCATAAAACGCAATATTTTGTATGGGAGCCCCCCCAAGAAGTGAAGATAAGGGGCAAGTATGTCTCGAGAAATTGCGAAATAAGAGAACATGTTAAGGTTTTCTCTTTTTGATGTTTATACTTTCGAATTTAGTAAAGAAAAGAAACTCAAAAACTTAAAATTTAAAATTAAGGAGACAATATTAAGCGGAATGTGTCTGACAATTATTCCATCACCATATGTAATATTCTTCCTTGGAGTTGGTTAACTAGACTATTTCCTAAATCAAATGAAGGTGCATCAACTTGAAATATTTAATAATCAGAACTAGAAAATAATAAGTATAAAACACTTTTTCCTCTTAATATATTTTTTTAATTCTCAATTTTCTATCACCATATTTGTAAGTAGATACATCACCTTGAAACATTAAATTACCTGAACGCATTTTTTATTCATAAATTAGAATTTATATGCATCAACTTGAAACATTAGAACTCCAAAACGATGAGTGATTTCCACTTAATATATTCTTCTTATATTCCATCATCGTATGTAACTTTCTTATTTGTAGTTGTTTAACTAGATTCTTTCCAAAATTCGAGCTAAGATTGTTCGCATTAAAATATAAAATAACCAGAACTCGAAAAAGGTGCTCAAGCCACTTTCCGCATAAAAATGTTTCCTTAATTTTAAATTTCCATTATCAATGTAATTTTCTTCCTTTAAGTTGGTTAACTAAATTTGAAAAATTAAAAAATGTTCTAGTTCATATATTTAATGAAGAAAATAAGAAAACATATTCTCAAAATGCCTATGGTACGATTTGGCTGATATTCACAAAATATATAAATATAATAAAATTTTGACCCGGTAGATAGCGCTGGGGTCAAGTTATTAACAAAATTTTTCAGTATTTTTTTTTTATTTTTACTTAGAAAATCCCAAGCAACGCCGGGACCGTACAGATAGTAATATATAAATTATTATTTTCTTTCTGTAAAAAATGAATATATGTATACAAAACGAACCCATAGTTCATACTGGAGGAGCCCTAAATATTAGCTTATTTCTTAGCCATTTATTAACCCATGGGTGATAGTAAATTCTACTAACACACAACACAGGTTGTGTGTTACTTTAATCTATTATAAAAAATTACAGAGTTTACGACAACCGTAATAAGGCTGAATATATTTCGGATAGCGTTCTTTATTAGATGCCACATTTTTGCCCACTTTTAAAATAAAGAAGAGCAATTATTTAACTATTATTTATGTATGTATATTTATTATAGTATTACATATTAAATTTTTAATGCAAATATAAGTTTTGTGTGTTCACAAAATTCGAAATTATGGCCAATATCACCAATTCTATTTAAATATTAATTTATATTTAAAATTCGGTTTTCATGCCAAATACAAACAAAATTATATGAAAAACTATATTTAAATATGAATTGATATTTAAATAAATTGGTGAAATTGGCCGTTAATGTTAATAATTTTGAACAATCTTAAAAATATGCAAGTGTTTGTTATCTTTGTGTACAAATGGTGTAGTAATAAACAAAATTTTTCATTATTTTCTATTTCAAAAAAATTCTTGGCTATTGCAACAGAATTAACATAATAGAAATTTAAGGCAAACACATTAAACTTTAAATAGAAATTCTAAATTATAAATCATTTAAATAATAATGAAACGAAACGTAAAACTACAATTTTGAATTATACAATTATTAATTTTAAAATGTTGAATTTCTCACGTGTTCAACGAGTTGTAAGAGTACATAGTTTGAAAGTTACTAAAATGCATTTATAAGCTTTTAACATCCTTATTGTTGAGCTTCCTGTTTCTTATTCGTTAATGCCCGGATCATTTGTCGTAAGTGTCGTATTTAAGTTAACTGTATGTAGTTCGTAAGTGGAATTTCTTTAAAAGTTACCCATAACTTCTGGGTATGAAATATCCTCTTGTTCTTGAGTTTCCGTCTTGAGAGCAGTGTCAGAGGTGGATGTTTCATCTTCATTATCAGCAGCGGTTGTTTTAGTATTAGTCGTATCTGTAGTCGAAATACTAGCTAGATCACTTGGTAATACATTTGTGGCTATGGAAATGTCAGCACCTGGTGGCAAACGTTCCTTCGGAATGGCTTTAGGCACATTCTCTAATGCCTCGCGCTGACGTCGTTGTAGCTCGTCTTCCTTTCGTTTAAGCTCTTCCAATTGTCGGCGAGCTTCTTCGGCTATTGCTTCACGTTCCTGTTGCTGTTCACGTTTAACAGCATATTTCTTCCGCTCCTGTTTAACCAATTCTTCTTTGGCCTTGAAGGCAGCTTGAGGTATATAAGTGGGCCGTTCCTGATGAACTTTCATGTGACGTTTCAAAGCAACAACTTGAATGAAACGCATATCACAATGGGAACAAGCATGTGGCTTTTCACCTGTATGTGTCATTTCGTGATGTTTAAGCGTTTGAGCCTTGGCAAAACGCTTGTGACAGTATCTACAAGCAAAATCCTTCACACCTTGATGTACAATTTTATGATGGCGCCTTAGATTACCAGAACCATTAAAACCCTGACCGCAATCAGGACAGGTGTATTTTCCCTCTTTCATCATGAAATTAATCTGCGGAGACCAGGAAGGCAAAGCAACTTGAGGAATGGGATTAACAGCGGTACCAGCTAAGTCAGCAATATCTACGCGCTCAACGCGTCTCGGATCTTTGGGTATTGAATTTACAGAATCGGCACAAACCTTAAGAATTTCATCTGCTACCTTTTGATGTGATTCTTGGGTGTTTTCGGGATTTGGCAAATCTGGCATTGGTTCAGTATCTTCGGCTGGCCCTTCCCCCAATTCGACTTGACGTTTGCGATAAACTTCAATGGCCCGTAATACGCGTTTCTCATGAGTCTTTAAATGTTTGGTTAGACCTTTCGGATATAAGAAACGTTTGCCACATACTTTGCACTCGCATCTCTTTTCACCAGTGTGCGTCATTTCGTGCATTTTGCAGGCATTTGATTTGCCAAATTGTTTGCCACAATATTGGCAAGCATAGTCCTTAATCTTTTCGTGTACCACTCGTACATGCATACGCAGATTCTGCTTATTGTGCGAAGCATGTGGACAAAGGTGACATTTGAATTTCTTTTCTGTGTTATGTGTTGCAATGTGTGTATTCCATTCTTGACGTGTAGTCTTACCCACTCCACAGTATGGGCACACATAGTTTTTTATGCCGGCGTGTCGCATTAGATGATCTTTTAGAGCACTGTTGATGACAAAACGTTTGCCACAAATATTGCAAGGAAATGGCAATTCCTGGCCTGTATGCTTAAACATATGTTTTTTCAAAGCCATAGGACACTTAAATACCTTTTCGCACTCAGTGCATGGATAGGATTTTGGTACATCCTCCTTGGCGAGTTTGTGAACTCTCTTCAAATGCCAGTTAAGTATACGACGGCGCGTAAACATCATATCACAACCCTCTTGTGTGCAAGGAATCTTTTCAACTGTTTCATCGTGGCAATGTTCAACATGCAAACGCAAGCCATAGGCTGTAGTAAAACCCCGTTTGCAGCTCTCCACTTCGCATTGGAATGGCAGTTTGTCATTGTGATATTTCATATGCTCTTCATAGTTTTTAGTCTTTTTAAACTTCTGATGGCAAATATGGCACTCTATTATGCGATGCAAGTGACGTTCAGCAGCTGGTATCCTCTTACGTTTCGGCTTAATTTTTGGATCTCTTGCGTCCTTAGAATCTGTTTCCGATTTATCATTCTCTTCTTTAACTTCTTTTTTAATACTTCTTATTCTGGAGGCCAAGGGCTTGTCATCGTCGCTATCACTGTCATCATCATTATCACCCATATCAGGAAATTGGAAGTCTTCATCGCTGTCCCTATCATCTTCACTAGTCTCATCACTTATAACCTCTTCTTCTACTTTTGTTGGGACCTCTTCCACTTCCTCTTTATCCACAGTTTCCAGCATCTTAAAAACATCTTCTTCATTTTCTAACATCTCCATTTTGTGATTGGTTAGCAATGGATCGAAATTTAAGTCGTCATCTTCGTCTTCCGGCATCTGTACTCCTTCTATAGGTGCAGTTGCGGGTGCTTCCATAATATCAAAAGCGGGCGCACACATAATTGTATTATTAGCGATCATGTCTTGGAATTTCTGCACAGAGTCGACGCATAATTTTTGAAATTCGGACATATCGCTGAGACGGGTGTAGCAAACCCCACAAATATTCTTTGGAAACCCATCCTGTGGCTCCACCGACAATGATGTGCACATACACAATTTTTTGGCCAATCCGGGTACCAAAAACAAATCATATGCAGTGCCATTTCGCAAATATTCCAAGCAAATTCGACAAATGGAATGAATATCCATGATGGAAAAAATTTTTAACAATTTTTATACTATAAATTTATATTTTTTACTACAGAATCTTTCCTAAATTGAGAGAAAAAAAATGATAATCCTTCAATGTAACAAAAAATTCTACGCGTCAATATTTTCTCCCATATTTAAAGAGAGTTGCCATGTTCCTTACGAAATTTCGCACATTTAAAACTTGAAATGAAATATTAAAAAAATTTCAAGTAAATTTATAACAAGAAAACCATTTAATTTTATTAAAATTATATATGTGTTGTTGCAAGTGTTGTTGTTGACAATTGATATAAAAAAGCATATTTATTATATGTTAGCTAATTTGTTAAGAACTGGCAGCCCTTCTTAAATTTAATGTCAAAATAAAAAACACTGCTGTAGAGTGTAGCCAGATATATTTTGGCTTTATTAAATAAATTAAATGTTATTGAAACATAAAAATACATTTTAATTGTTATTGTATTGTAAAATCATACATTTAATTTTTTTATACCAAAACTTTAAGGACATGAAGAAAAGTATACACAAAACAAAGTGTTTAATATAGGGGTGCCACCCGTACTGTTTTTAGCAATACATACACTGATTTTTTTCAATTATACTGTTTTATGTACAACACCCAAAACAGTACGCAAATGTACTGTTTCTTACACTTTGAACTTTTTTTTGTAGTTTTTTGGTTTGGTGTAAAAAAACAAAGATATTTAGAAAAACCCAATTAAAGTAAAAAAGTTTAATAATTTGTTGTTGTGTTCCAAACAAAGAATTTCTAAAATAATAAGACTTTTTATGCCGTGTTTATTGTTTTGTCATAACTACGAGAAATCTTATTTATGAGCAGTTATAGTTTTTGGTGTTATTATTTTAAGACATTTGCCTTTACGACTTACCTTTGAATCCCCCCATAGTTATTCCTCAAAACAAGATATTAATACTGTCGCAAATTAAAACACACCTGATAAAGACAACAACAAAATAAAATTTTTTTTAAATTGTATTTATTTTAAGGATGTATGGTAGCAAAGTACTCATAGAAGAAAATTTACACTGTTGAGGTGAATAAAATTTCACTATTTCAGTATTAGTTTTGACATTAGCGTATCTAATATTCATATCTATCCGCTATAAAAATATCGAATTTAATATTTTCAGATTTTGCTAAGCAAAAATAAGCTAAATTATGTTTTTTAGAGTTTATTGATGAAATAAATTAAAAATTGTTTGAAATTAAAAAAAGACATTTTAGAAAAAAAGAAAAACATTTTCTCAAATTCTATATGACTTATTCAACTTTGGCTGAGTTCCAAAACATCATAGTACTTTGCAGTGTAAGTCCAAAATGTATCATATAGTTTAACGTTGCACAGTTTGCTTATTGTGTACGCTTCGATAACTTTTTGGTGCACTGTGGGACAGATAATATTATAGAGTTCTACACGGGTGCATTGTAGAATTGCTTTGCAATTGAAGTTTTAGAAAGCCTTGGCAATTTCTACATTGCGGTATCTCAGGTTTTCTGTATCGATAAAGTAGACCCTTAATTTTTTTTTAAATCAATGACATTACTTACATTGCTTATTTGTACAAAAAACATTGGCAGTTCTATACCATTTTTTATTGAATCTTTAGTTTAGAACTGGCTCACTTTCACAAATTTCCAGTTTTAATTTTCGAATTTTTTTTGTTCTTCTAGTATAGTCGCTGGCTTAGTATTATTCATTTATTTATTTATTTATTCACAGTAATATAATAAGCCTCATAGGCCAAAAACAATTTTATATTACAAAGTATATACACACCTGAGTGTATTCTATTAAATTCTTAAAAAATACATATATGTTTACAAAATACATATACCATATAATCCACTTTCGGCTCCCCAGCCAGTAAACGAAAAATCCAACATAATAATAAAAAATGTCCCAAAGTAGTCGGCCAAGCAAAACAAAGGCAACACTAGCAATAAAATCATCCTTTATCGCACTCAATATATACATAAGTGTAAAGTTAGCATATTTGTTAGTTTATGAATTCGTGAGTTTAAATAAATGTTAGCAGCACGGTCACAAAAGACGCTAAACAAAATACAGGTATATAAAAAAAAAAATAAGTATTAATTTACCGAGTAGAAAAGTGAAGCAAAAGTTTCAAACGAAATGAATTATTAGAGTGAGAAAAAGTACGGAGAACAAGAGGCAAATAGTTCCAGTTCCTTGCCACCCTCACAGCGAAAGACCTCTCAAATAAACTATATCTTATTCTAGGGATAAATATCTGAGGATTCCTACTAGAAGAGGAAAATTTAAATTCAGAACAAAGAAGACAAGGAACACCACTTTTAATATCCCTATAAAAAAGTAATAAACAAAGAATCCTGACAAAGATACATCCCAGAATAGTTTTCACATAATTAGAAACATGTACCCTCCTAGAAATATTATACACATAACGCGTAATAATATTAACTACACGCTTCAATTTGTTCAAAATGCAAGCAAAAGTACCAGACACAACCTCAAGTACCACTTAAGCCTTTTAATAAGTTTTTGTTTTAGTATCTTTAGGTGTAAATGTAAAGAAATTAGTTTTAGTTTTTTGTAAGTAAGCTTTAACTTTAGTATAGTCGTTCATTGAAGCAATGAACAGAGCTATTTTTTATTTTTAAACTCATTGATTTTAAGCCCAATTGAGATAAATTCTATCAGTTTTTTGGAATCCACATCAAATATATTGAGCGATGGAATTTTTTTTGTTTGGTGTTTTTTCATTACTAGAATTTTTTTCATTACTGCGGTGCAGTTGCATCCAAGGCAAATTCATGAATACGGTTGTGTCGATACTTCAGCAAGTAACAACACCAAAAACAGAACAATGTATTTTTTATTGCTTTCGTTAATCGATATGTCAAAAACACAAGCAACTTTTGACATTTCTCTATCTAAGTATGAAAAAGTAGCACAGCTGTGCTTTCAACGCCACCTAAAAAATGAATTCGCCTTGGTTGCATAGTTTTTGTTAGTCGCAATTTTCACTATGCACATTTCTTGCCGGACAGACGAAGTTTGTTGGTAAGGGGGCGACGATGTATGCTTGCTCTTTTCCTCTTTCGTCAACAAACTTCGTCTGTCCGGCAAGAAATGTCCATAGTGTAAATTGCGAATAAGTCCCCTTTTACAATGTGGCAAGTGTGGTACCTTCAAACTCCGTCTGTCTGCATTTCACTTGTCACATTGTAAAAGGGGACTTAGGCACATGCAAGGCGAATTTAATAAGGTAAGTCCAACTCGTCAGCTGTTTCCGCGGCGAATTCAAAATATAATTCCCAAACGTCAAAAAGTCTTTTGTTTATGTTTTGCGCCAAAGTTACCGAACAAAATTTTGAGAAAAATGTCTGCCTTGGTCAGCTGTTTTTGACAAGCAATTAAATTGCGAAAACAAAATACATGTGGCTTTGTATAGTTGTAGAGTTGCACTTACCCTTTTAAATCGCCTTGGACACATGCTTTTCGAATTTTTTAATATATTCTTCATCACATTATTCGTCGTTATCAAGAATTGCAAAATAATTATTGCGTGATTGTTTAGAAATTGTTTCACTATCCATGGCGTTTTTTCTTTTCAGATTTTTTTTTTCTCAAGGTGTAACGGTAGCAAAGTTCTATGGTGAATTAAAATTGTCAAAAATTTCTACTAGGGAAATTTTATTCACCTCAACAGTGCCAAAATTTTACTGTCGTGAGAACTTTGCTACCGTTTCACATACACCCTCGGTATTTAATATTGTACACTTGTTTATATTGTTTTAATTATTACTCGTTACCTAATTGCAGTATTGTTCTTAAAAGATTTATTCTTTTTTTACTTTAAAAAAAAAATTAATATGAAAAATAGAGAAGTAATCAGTAAGATTTTTAGCAAAAAATAATTATAACTCCCATAAAAGAAATATTAAATTGATCTTCGCTAAGCGTCCGTCATTCATGCTCAATCATTTTCTGATAAAGGAAAAATTCCTTTTGTATTTTACTAAAAGCATTTCATTAAGAGATATACGTACATACATAGCTAGGTAATATTATTACAAGGTAATGTGTGAATAATTTTGCCTGCCTCTGTACATATGGTACATATATATGTATGTATGTACATTAGGGCGGGTTGATTTGTATGGATGAAAAAAAAAATGAAAAATCGTATAGCAAAAACGTAATCTACATAAAATTCTAAGAAAATTCTCCGAAGAAACCATGGGTCTAAAATCAAATCCTAATCCGCGCCCCTCGACTTGAAAATTTTTTTCCTCTTCTTTCGATAAAATTATTTTCTTTTTTTTTTAATATAATACCTATGTTTTATTATATTATAACTGAAGTTTTCTTAGTATTCTATAATTGCTTTTTTGTATTGCTTATTTATATTGCTTATTTGTTTTAATGAAACAAAATTTGTTTATGGTAAAAAAATTACTGAAATATTGTTTGAGTGAAAACACTTTTTTCGTTTGTTTTTATTTGCATTATAAAATAAGAATTGTTTATTGAAACAAAAAAAGGTTATTTTATAAATACTGAAAACAATTTTTTGAGTGTAATTTTTTTTTTGCATTTCCAATCTTTTTCATTAAATTATGAAAGAAATTTTTTTTTATCTATGTTCCTTATAAAAATATTATAGGTATATAAAATTATATACAAACTTTTTTACTTGGGTGAATATTTTCAAGTTGAGAGGCGCGGATTAGGATTTTATTTTAGATACATGGTTTCTTCGGAGAATTTTCTTAGAATTTTATGTAGTTTACGTTTTTGCTATACGATTTAAAAAAAAAATCGACCCGCCCTAATGTACATACATATATTTTTTTTTAGAAAATTTGTTTTGGTTAAATTTGGGAGATTCATCGTGAGGTTTGATTTATAAAGTAAAATAAAACATATGAATTTGAAAGTGAACTTAAAATTTTTATTATCGGTTAAAAGAACAATTTTTGGCATGTACTGTGAAAATGATATCATGTAAATATTGGGCTTGACTACTACCATATAGCGACCAGTATTTCGCGAATAAGACGAGTAATGTTGGCTTTTAAAGCGGCAATCGTATTTGGCTTATTCCTGAAGACCTCGGACTTTACATACTCCTATAGAAACTAGTCCAAAGGTGTGATATCACACGATCTAGGTGGCCAATTTACCGTAGCAAAATATTAAATTAAGTGCTCACCAAAATGATTTCTCAACATGGTCATTGTTTCACGCGCTGTATGGCTTTTAGCTCCGTCTTTTGAATTTTGTACGCCTTAGTTCCGAGATCATTACATGTTACATGAAATATGACAAGCCAAGCTGCTGAGAACGACGACGAATCGTCGCGGTCTTCGAGTACACTCTCAGCTACAGCTGTTATATTCACTTCACTACGTACTAGATGTAAATTAATTAGATTAAATTATTAAGTAGCATTTGAAATACTTTTAGTAACAATTTAAAATTTTACGAACAAGTTTTAATTTTACATACAAGTTTTATCTGTTGAAACCTATCTTTTGACCAATTAATAACATATTAATATATTCTACATGTTCATTGAATTTTAATTTGATTTTCTATTTTAAACCAAGATAGCGGTTTTCACCCTTTGTATTAAGTGTACCACTCTTTTATATTTAATACGATTTTCTACTACAAGGGACTTTACTATCAAAAGTGAGTTCCGCTATTTAATTAAATCTACTTTTTTTTATTAGTATAAGCATAGTATAATAAGTAACAGGTATGTACATTAGGGAGAATTGTCATTAGTTAGCTATGTAATGTCAAATTAATTAATTTGATTTTTGACGCTTGTTTTAATTTTTTTTCTTTTGACGTTGTATGGGTTATAAAATTCAGAACAACATTACTATAACTTGTACTTATTCTATCATGCATTAAAGTTTAACTGCCATGCCCACAATGTCGACAAGAACATTTCTTTCGTATAAATATATTGAAAAAAAAAACAAATTTTAGTTTTTTATTATTGTTTTCAATATAAAAATGCGAAAGAAATGTTCTTGTCGATATTGTGGGCCTGGCAGTAAAATACTACTAATTTCCCTATTAAACAGGTATTTTTATATTCAAATATTTCAACATATTTCCTTTTTTTGACGGTTCACAATCTTTATTTTAATAGTTATACCCATGGTGGAATAAGTAGGTGGCAGCGCTACGGCAAAAAATACAACATTACAACAAAAATTAAAAATAAGTCTCCTTATACGTCAAAAGTTATATTAAACCAAAATCAAATTTTGTCGCCGAAGGCAATGAAATAAATTAATTTTTAGCCAATTTTTATTTCACTATGGTTACATTCTTATTTAATTTTAATTTATATATTTAAAACCTTTAATAAAATACGATAATCACAGCACAAAACGTGGACTTTTTGTAAACATAAACAAAACTTTGACATAAGAATAGACAAACAATACAAGAGCAAAAAATCGTCATCTGGCGTAGTAATGCCACCTGTTTATTTCATCATGGTTATACCTATTGCCTCATGATCTGCTAATTTATTTGCAATGTTATTCCTTACTATAACTTCCTTATTACACTCTTTTGGAGGATTCAATTCCAGAATTTTTAAAAATTATCGGGATTTCACGTGTTTTGTTTTTATTTATACCCAATTAGCTTAGCCCAATGCGCTTCGCAAACCTCATTAAAATAAAATATGTAATCTTTTTTAATACAGATCTCGTGCATTGTGTATTAAGTTATTTGAACCAAGTTTGAATACTCTGAGGCCCAGAACAGACGGTGAAATGCAACTGCAACGAACCCTTTTTTAAATTGTTGGTTTAACCCTAGAAGGCTAACCCACGTAAATTTTACGTGTAGTTTTTTTTATTGTTGCTACACAAGCATCCAGTGATCTAACGGTACCAAATTCAACAAGTGCTTTTTTCAATAGTTTCTGAGCAAACGCAAAGAGATGCACAATTAATTTCTAGTCGTGAAAGTGCTTTTAGAGCGACAACATTTAAAGCCTATACGTAAAAATTACGTAATGTTAGTTTTAAGAGTAATATTTGTGCACGTAAATTTTACGGTGTTAGCAATAAAAGTAAAATTTTTTACAATAATTTTGAACAGTGACGGAAAATGGAAAGTCAAAAAGCGATGAATTCAAAGCGCGGTCTCAACTGTGAAGAGGCTGAGGAATTGCTTAACGGCAGCGACTTCAGCGATATCAGCGACGTTAGCGATAGAGGAGGAAGATGATTTTGATAGCGATAACAGTTTTGCTGATAAGAAGTGGTATCCCACTGCAAAAGATGAAAATGAAATTGAAAATGCTTTGGCAGAAACATTTGACTTATCACGGAAAATAATAAGCGGCAAAAAATAAAAACAACCGAACAAATTCCTGTAGTTAGCCTAGAAGTAGAAAAAGGTGTAATTTTAGGCAAGAACGGACATATTTGGAATAACTTTCCACTGTACCGTGAAGGCTGTAAATGTTCTTCAAAAATTATTATATTTATCCGGCCAGGTAAGAAAATAACAAGTGCATTAGTTGTTTTTTTTTTATTGTTATTTTTATGTTTCATTAGGCCCAACGGCCACAGCAAAGGAGTCTATAGAGCCAAAAGATATATTTGATTTATTTATGACTGAAGCTATGTTGAACACTATTTTGAATCATACAAAATTTCTTAGCTTAGACAGAAATATAAATTTAAAAAAATCCACAATTTGTGAAACTAATTTGGTGGAATTGAAAGCCTTGTTAGGCTTGTTGTTGTTGTCTGCAGCTTTGAAGAGTAATAACCTTACTGCTGACCTATTATTCGACACTTCTTACTCTGAAGATAGAAACAGAGCCACAATGAGTAAAGATAGGTTCAAATTTCTGATAAGCGCACTGCGGTTTGACGATAAAACTACAAGAGAAGAGCGCAAGAAAAAAAGCTCACTTGCTCAAATTTCGGAAATTTAGGATAACTTTATAGACAAATGCAAAATACATTTTAGGCTTAGATCCTATATTACAATAGATGAAAACTAGTTGGTTTTCGTGGTAGATGCCCATTTAAAATGTACATAACAAATAAGCCAAAAAAAATTCGTATAAAACTTGTTATGCTTTGCGATAATGCTATAAAATTTGTTATCAACGCCGAACCTTACCTTGGCAAGTCAACTAAAACGGAAGGCAAGCCATTGGCCACTTACTATGTTCAGAAACTGACGAAACTTTTGTACGGAAGCAATCGAAACATCACCATGGATGGGGTACTAGCATTCCATTAGCAAAAAAACTGTTGGAAAAACCATACAACTTAACTGTTGTGGGCACTTTACGCAAAAACAAGGCAGAAATACCCCCTGAGCCAGTGATGCATTTTGAGTTTTTAATTTTTGGGCCAAAACGATGATTTAAAAGGGCCAAAATACATTTGATAGGGCCAACATTTTTCACCAGAAATATCCTGCGTGTATAGTGGCCAATTACAATCAGTGATGCTGGTTTCTGGTTAAAAACAAATCAAAACCAGTGCAATAAAATAAAACGTCCAAAATGGCGATGGATTGTCCATATATAAGAATCAGCAAAAATTTTACCCTGTAAGTAGACATCGCTCCGACGCACCCCTGAAAAAAGCTGTAAGAGAGCTATTGATCAGGCAATAAAGCGAATAAAATATTGAAATACATTTGCACTGTTGCGGTGCACTGTTGCGGTCCAATACGAGAAAAGAATTACAGCGATATTTGGTACTAACTTGATAAGCATACTACCAAAAAATAATTTTTATTTAATACATGATAGATTTGCCAATACAATTATGAAGTTTTTTTTTTAACAAACAAAGCAATGTTGTAAATAAAATTCGTGTTTGAAACAATCGGCCATGATCTAATCGAAATCACGTGAAATTGAAATCGAACAAATTTTGAAAAACTCTCCCATGTTCAAAGTTCATAAAAATATTGCCTTTTATATACCTCATCATTTCAGGACCACTTTCCTCTAAACTACTACTAAACTACTTTTTAAATCAGGAAAAGCTACGCTCATTATTTCATAAATTCAATTGAAAGTCTTCATCGATTTCAATTTCATGTCATTTCGTTTTCTAGAACAAGGCCGCGTAAAAAAATTACTTTGAAAAATGTACATTCTAAATGCAGTTATGGCCAATTTTCAGGATTGACATTAAAACACATTTATGTTTAAAATCGTTTTAAATACAAAATTCTCTTCTTCACTAAACACTTAAATGAAACTTAAGTCACCGATGTAAAAAAATTACTTTGAAAAATGTACATTCTAAATGCAGTTATGGCCAATTTTCAGGATTGACATTAAAACACATTTATGTTTAAAATCGTTTTAAATACAAAATTCTCTTCTTCACTAAACACTTAAATGAAACTTAAGTCACCGATGTGGTACATTTAAATTCAACTTAAGTTTCCATTGGATTAACTTAGCAAGGTGGCCTCAATATCACAACAATACAAAAACAACAGACAAACTAATAAGAACCAGCTGTTTTCTGAGACCACCTTGTAAATAACTACACTTTTTTATGATATTTTTTTTGTATTTAGTAGTGCTACCATACTTTTATCTTAATTAAATAAGACTTTTCATATAAAACTCAAAAAATCAATCTGTAATTAAATACGATTTAAGTTTTTATGAAAAGTAACATATATAGTCAATTCACAAGGTATCCTAACATGTCATATTGTCAAAATGTCCTAATATTTCACAATGGTTTAAAAATATTGTTGTACGGCTCAGCCGCTCAGCGCTGGACTTTTCTGATTAATTACGACAGCACAATAAACACAGCAAGCAACATTCTATTTATTTAAGACACTTTTTGTTAACAAACCAACAACAATATTTTTAAACCATTGTGAAATATTAGGACATTTTGACAATATGACATGTTAGGATACCTTGTGAATTGACTAAATATTTTTAAGCCATTGTGAAATATTAGGACATTTTGACAATATGACATGTTAGGATACCTTGTGAATTGACTAATTGTTGTTGGTTTGTTAACAAAAAGTGTCTTAAATAAATAGAACGTTGCTTGCTGTGTTTATTGTGCTGTCGTAATTAATCAGAAAAGTCAGCGCTGAGCGGCTGAGCCGTACAACAATATTTTTAAACCATTGTGAAATATTAGGACATTTTGACAATATGACATGTTAGGATACCTTGTGAATTGACTAATAATATAGATTTAAATACTATCCTGAAAATTGGGCATTATTAGTTGAATTATGATCTGAAAGGGCCAAAATAGATTAGAAAGTACCACAGGGCCATCAAACATTCAAAAGTGCCATAAATGGCCCAATTGTGCCACATTTTGCATCACTGCCCTGAGCTACTTGAGCTGAAATTGCAGGGTATTGGTTCTTCTCGATTTGTTTATGATGAGAACGCTGGTATCTTTCAAACCGAAACAGAATAAAAATGTTTTATTGATATCAACAATGCATTTCAATGGAGCACTTAACGCAAAACCTGGAAATCCAGAAATTGTGCACACGTATAATTCCAATTAAGGTGCGGTTGACACCTTTGATGGTTTAGAACATGTGCTGCAATCGAAAACCAAGCGTTGGCCTCTTTATTTTTTTATAATATGCTGCACATTGCATCAGTTAACTCTTATGTTATTTATAGCCATAACGCACTGCAAAGAGGGATTAAGCCAATGAACAGAATAGAATTTATGCTTAAACTGCAAGAACAACTTACCCGGACATGGCAGGATCATCGACTGAGCACGACTTCCGTCTTGCCATCAAAACTAAAGGAAATTATAAAAAATATTGTTCACATCAACCCGGCCTGCGAAGAACCTTCACAGGGTAAGAGAACATACTGTTAATATTGCCACCACTCAAAAAAGCGCATGACGTCCACATACTGTAATATTTGTAAAATCGCGGCGCTATGTGGAGAGCATCAGATAAAAATATGCATACACTGTATTAACCAGGACGGATGATATATACATAAATATGTATAAGCATTTATTTTATTGCACCTATGTATGATTTGATCTCAAACAGTAATATTATTTGCCTATAAGTTTTAGTTTTTGTTAATAAGTATGATTTTGTTTACCTTTACATGAATTTATTTTTATTTTTAATAAACAAAAAGTAAAAAAATACAGATGTTACCACATTAATTGAAGCGCTTTTGCAAAAATTCCATAATACGTAAAATTTACGTGGCGTTAGTCTTAACGTATAAGTAAAAGGCGTTAGCCTTCTAGGGTTAAAATCATTTTCAATCGTTTTCCACAACACCTTGCAACCTTAGTTGTACCACAAAGTGATGAAATTACCACAATAATTTCGGTTTTCATTGATAATAGATGAAACCAAACACAAGTTTCCTGCACGTCGGTTTCAACGCAAATGATTTCCAATTCGGTTCAAAATAGTCGAGTCATGTGCGGTCTCTCAAAGGAGTCTGTGGTATAATCTCAAATTAAACTCGAAACTAACTAGAAGTTGTAGTTTCGTTGCACTTGCGTTTCACTATCTGTTATGGGCCTAACTGTTACCATTCACAATTTGCGCAGAAATCTATATGGTATTTGTTTTAAAGTTGCCCTGCCTATGTCTACAATAAGACGCCCACTTCTCCAATCCCGCACATTTCTTACAGATGCTATCTGTATATTGATAATCAATCTAATTGTACCAAATTTGGACAATTTTACACTTACCGTTCTTTAAATATACGGGATTAAATTTTGTGCCGCACTCACTTTTTGACTGATGTTGCGTATTGTTCACCAATCTATTTGTACCACCATTGGAAACTTTAGCTTTTACCATTCTCAAGATATGTATATATAAATCTCTTTTGTCTTTGTATGTGAAGTACCGCGCCCACCTTATTTTTGACAGATGTTTTTTTCCCTATGCTCTTCGCTTGTCTGCAGGTGGCCAGAGTCTCTGGCGTGAATCGAACTATGTTTGCCAAGTTTGGACAATTTTTTTTTACCGTTCTTTAGATATAAATAAATCCATATTAGCCACGCAGA
This sequence comes from Pollenia amentaria, assembly GCA_943735925.1. NCBI lineage: Eukaryota > Metazoa > Arthropoda > Insecta > Diptera > Polleniidae > Pollenia > Pollenia amentaria. Next base: position 198,242,457 of record OX031009.1, on the reverse strand, counting down.
CTTTTCCAATCCCGCCCAGATTTTGTAAAATTTTTTTTTTAAATGCCACGTTCACTACTCAAATCCCGCCCACATTTTGTCGCATGTTGTCTATTATGTAAATGCTTGTATATAATTTGGAAACTTTTGCTCTTGCCGTGTTCCAGATATGCATGGGAGGTGCCACACACACACTTCTTCAATCCCAAACATTTTTTAGAGAGATTGTGCATTGATAACTAAAATGCTCGTACCTATTTTGGAAACTTTGCCTGTTGCCGTTTTCCAGATGAACTGTAAAAACGACTAAAAACTGTAATTACATACATATCTCCGAAGTTAGGACATAGAATCAAAATTTAAAAAAAAAAAAGAATGAAGTCAAAAAAATAACCTGACGCGTGTTCAATACTTTTTTGATAACTGTATTTCTAAAGTGCAAAACGGGTGAACACCTAATTTTGGTACTTTTTAATTTGTCTTCTAAAGTATTAGAGATTGGTTTAAACTTAAAATCTTATTGTTTTCTTTTTAAAAACATTTCGAATATTTTTTGGTACTTCTTCGAAAACAGTTTTTCGCGTTTATTTGTGCAATTTGCCTGAAGTGAAAAATGAACATGTTTTGGCAAGAGCCATTCTTCCTAACAACACGGAATGTAGCTATCTACGCTTGCTGCTGCAGAGTAATGCGGCCAAATTAATGCGCGATTGTAAACTTATGTTTTGGAATGAAAACACGATGGCAAATAAAGTGTTTCAAAGCGTTAAACAGAACTTTGAAAGGTGACGTTTGCGCTGGACGATTTGCCGATCTCTTCCTTAAAATTGGAAACGGAGAATATCCTTAAGCTGCAACCAAGGTGACAATCCCATCAGATCTTGACATAGTGTGCTAACCCTTGACGACGCACACTGGGGATTTTTGTATGGAGGTGAGGAAAAAAATATATTTGCCAAAAAATGTAATGATTTCATCACAAATTTAGTTTTATTTATATAGTAATACACAAAAGTAATCAAAATAAAGAAAGTTAGAGAAATGTATATCGTTACCTACAATGTAAAAAGCCCTAACTCACAAAAAAATTTAAATGATTTTTTAATTTATTATTTATTTTAAATCTATTTTTAATTTATTATTCTAAGAGCCTTAATTTCGTCGCTTATATCACTACGCTTTTTCTGTCTAAAAGTGTGTCTAGAAGTGTGATATCATGGGATCTGATGTTACCATCATTCGGTGCATAATATCTTCGTTTGTGGCAATTCGACTGCATTTTTTGGTGTGTCTAAGGCGATATTTTTTATAGTCTTTGTTACGACTTTCCTGAGACACTTCGAATAGTAAGCCTACAGGAAAAATACACTTTTCCATATATTTTCCATGAGTCAGAATTTTGTGGAGTGTAGGTGGCATATTGTACCACTCGTACAGTGCAACAAACTCTTTTGCGGTCTCCAGACAAAAATTACCAAATTTTTTCGGATCTACTGCCTCGGTAATTGTTATAGCTTCGAGAATTATTGAAAACCTCTTGATTATGTCTTCATCTAGACCCGTGATTTCGGAAATCAAAGCAGCATTAGCAAAGAATCTTCGTGACGTATTTCCTGAATTTGTCGTACCAGAGCCTTGCTTAACAGTATCAACCTGTATTCCAATTTTCTCTTTAATTTCACGCTTTATCAAACATTTTCGGGCTTCTTTTATCGGACGAGTATTTGAGTCGATATTGAAAGCTACATACAAATAACACTTAATCAGCTTAATACGCGCATGAAGTGGTGACATACCAAATTGCAGTGCTTGTTCATTTACGGGCATAGCTTGAACTTCTTCGATTTTATTCATCTTGGATGTTGTGGCTCCACAAATAAAACAAGAAGATGCTGCTGATGTTACATAAAAAGTTGAGGCCATTACATTCACCGGCCGCGCTCGAGGTGAATCAATCAATCTATTTACCACGGTACCAATTACAACGAATGCAATGCATTACCAGTTTTGAAGATTGCCGCTCAAGATGTGTTTTCGCTTCTCATACGGCCAGTTTTGCGCGGCCTGCTCGAGACTGATTACACCTAGCAACCTAAAAACAGAACATCTAACGTGGCGTGTAAAAAATATACATAATAGGGAAAAAATAATAAATATTTTATAAAAAATTGCTCTCTTTAAAATTTAGGAGGGGTTTCTACGCGAACGAAGCCGCGGTCAACATAAAGTATAAAATAGAAACAGAAAAACGTTCTGAATTAATCCACATTTAACGGATACAAAACAGTTGCTTGTTAAATATTAAAAAATTTTCTTTTGTAGTTACTTTTTTTGTTGAAAACAATCAGGGCTTAAAAGAATGTAACTCATTTAAACACAAATAAACTCCAACAGAATGTTTAGGTTGAAGTTGCAATTTTATTTCAAAACGAAATTTGCATGAGATTGGTAAAATAACTTTAATAAAATGTATTCCAAATGTTACCTACCTTTAATATCATTTTAAATTTTAATACTTTCCAGTTTTTATTGAGAGAAGTTTATTGTAATTTAATTTAAGAATTTTTTGCCTTAATTGATAGCTTGTTTTATATCTTGGTGCAAAATCTAACTTGAAGGCTTTTTCGGCCTAAATTGATAATTTGCATTATGTCTTGGTTGGGGAAATCTTTGTAAAGCATGAGGATAGAATGGTGCTGTCATTGGCGTGTAATGTATCGCTGGTGGTATACTTTCATACGGCCTTATTGGAGGCATCATTGGCAGCATAGGAAAAGAAGCAAATCTTGGTCTTGGTGGCCGATGATGTGATGGGTGCCAAGTTGTCGGTGGAGCTGTCCAACCGGGCTAAAATAAAAATTAATTAATATATAAAATTTGTTCACATTTCTTCTTAGCCCACAGTGAACCCTCGATTATAAAAATTTTATTTAAATAACGAGTTGAAAAAAAAATTAAATAAATTTTTGCAACGAAAGCACACCGCAGTTGTAAAAAAACAATGACATACGAATGAATAGGCTGAGTAATCAGCTGGAACAGCCACTGGTATAGGAATAAATTGAGGTGTTGGTGATAAAAATGCAGTCGCTGAAAAATTCTTATCTTCTTTTTGTTCCTTGTCACGTTCTCTACTAGATCTACTAGAATGTTTGTGACGTTCATGCCTTTGAGGAGAACGTGTTCGTGAACGCGTTCGTGATTTTCGACTTCTATAGTCTCTTTTGAAACTACGATGTGTTGGAGAACACCTACTAGGCCGCTCTCTGCTTGACGAAAGTCTTCTTCTTATTGGAGTTTCAACATGTCTGTTCGTTTCGTTGCTGTATTTTCTTGCAAAACAGGTAGGGGGACTACGAGAGCGCGAACGACCATATAAACGTTTTAAACGATCTTTTTCACGTTGTTCATCACGGTAGTATGGAATTTTTTCGCCGGACTTCTTTTTTTGTAAAGATGGCGAACGTGATTTGCTCTTTTCCCTTCTTTTATATCTATCAGTCTGAGCATGGGTATATTTTGAATTATAAGCATAATTATTGCGATTTTGATTTGGTCCTTCATATCGTTCGGATCTTTTAGGGGACTTACGGCGACTAGATGGCGGAGAGGAATGTTTTTTATTTTCAAGATGACGGTATCTTTTCGGGGAACTTGATTCCTTTAATTTTGAATAAAAAATTTTATAATAAATGTTACGAATTGTATTTAATTTTATTGTCTCCAGGAGAAAAGTTTCTTTTGTAAGGTTTTCAAATTAAACAAATATGAATTAGGATTGCGTCGGAAGATAGGCTTTATTAGGCCTGGCATAGAAGAAATCAATTCCGATCGAAAGTGGAAGTAATTTTATATTTCATATGTAGATTTAATTTTTATAATTCATACATATATAGATATTTATGCTAAATTAAAATTAATAAAAGTAATTAAAGATGCTAAAATTCTAACAGAAAAGAATTGTTCTCTTCTGGTTTTAACTAATAGATTCTAATTAAGTTAGATTTTTATATCTAAAAAGTTGTTACGTTTCTTGGCGCGTTTCAATTATGATATTTGTGTTACAATTCAGATTGTATTAAAAATAGAATTTAAAATAGTGAAAACTTTTCCGAAGGAGTGTAAAAACAGCAATAAAATATTTTTACTTACACGACCTGTACAACTGTTATGTGGTTTAGGAGTAATTGGATTATTAACTTCAATCTCATCACGGTCAAATAAAGGTTTGTCACCTTCACCTATGCAGAATAGAGAATAAAAGAAATATATCGTAAATGTTTTAATGTTCCTTTAGAAACATTTGTGGATTGTTGCTTAAGTTGATTAAGTAATAATAGTTTTAAGTAACTAGTTTTTATGTATTTGTTAATTGCAACTTATTTAAAGCACTTTTGTATTAACTTTTGAAATTAATTAAAACAAGTATGTAATTAAAAAAAGTTTCATTATTAATATTATTTTTCTTGCATCAAAATTATCAAAATTGTTTACTAATATAAAAAAATAATCAAATATTTTACATAAAATTTTAAGATTTTTGATTTTGAGATATTAAATTAAAAAGACTTTAAAATGCAGATGTTTTAAGCATCTATCCTTTTGTGGTATGTTGAATGTTGATATTTAATTGTATGAACATCAGATTTTGTGTTGCTTGTTGTTGAATGTTGATAGCAGATTTTTCAACTTATCAATTTTCTTAATTATTTACTAAGTATGTTAATTGAAGTTTCTTTTATTGGACGTTGCAAAAAATTCCTCTATAACTCCTTTGAAATCTTGTATGTTGATTGTTGTGTTTAGTTTTTAATGAAATTCCTTGTGCTTTACTACTTTAAATACAGTTAACATAAGTACATCATAGATTTTTTGTTAAATGATATAAAATAAACACATTTGGATAAATTATATTTTATTGTCGAATAATACATACATATTAACATAGTCATGAATTTCTAAAATAATTAGATTACGTATTATTTATTTTTATTTATTTATTTCATTCACAGTAATATAAAAAAGCCTCCTAGGCCAATTAACATATATTACAAAGATATATTCCTGAATACAAATAAAACTTATTTTAATACATATTTAGGACAGGATTGATATATCTATCCTTTAATTTTAAAACTAGTTTAAAACAATGCCTTTAACATTTCTCATTTGGCATTCAACAAGTTTATCTTTGGCAATTCATAAAACATAAGTTTCTGCTTTCAATTTAATGTTACATTATACTTACATACATTAGAAATTATTTTAAACACTAACGGCCAATTTCACGAAATTAAGTTAAAACTAACTATTTCTTTAACTTCCAATTTACACTATGTTTAAGACAGTTATATCCGATAGTTAACTACATATAACTGAACTTGGTGAAATTGACCTTAATTATTTATATTTTTTAATTTTATTAAATTAAAAACTCATTTAACTAGTGATCCCAGACAAATATAGCAACATAAGTTTCTAAAGATGAAACAAAATTATCCAAAAACAATTTTTACAGGTTTATTTATAATTTAGTCTATAGCGGGCTTAGGATTTTTATGAAAAAAAAAAAAAAAAAAAAAAAAAAAAAAAAAAAAAAATCCTAAATGGGCTACACACTATCAAACTTGCCTTGACAAATTCGTCAGCTTTGAATAATGAAGACATTACGTACATGAAGACATTGCGTACCCTGCTTTATAAACCAGAAAATAAACGTATTACAATAAACCACGTATAACCTGTTTATGAATTAGACTTACTATAACCCATAAAATGCACAATTCTTATATATTTACTGGGAGTACAAATATGTTTCGCTATTTGGCTTCTATGTTTTGATGATTGTTATGAAATAATATTGTTAAAATATGACGGTAAATAATACAGGTACAAAATAACATAATTTTTTCGAGTGAAAAAAAACAAAGGATGAATCTTGTTTTCAAGCGAAAAAAATTTGGAAAAATATCTTACAAACATTTAACATTCTTTTACTAGGATTACCGACTAGTTTACCGACGCAGCTGCAAGTAAAAAAACAAGTATCTAGGGTGATAGAAAATTGAAAAATAAGAAGAAAATATAAAGTGAAACGCAAACACATAGTTTTAGACTTATAGATCTCATAAGTTTTCATATATATATGCGATTTTTCACTCCATTTCTCAACTTATATGCCAATATTGGTATAATTTTAAAGCCTTTGAACAGATATTTCTTTATAAGCTTGGATGAGTTTGCGAAAATACAAATTTTTAGTAAGAATAAAAATTACTATTCAATTAGCATGGCGAGAAGTTTTAGTAAGCGAAGCCGATGTTTTTTATACCATAGAGGAAAACATTTTTGGCACAGCCGAAGGCTGGTTATGCAGAAAATCTTTCGTTAGCGAAGCCAGTGTTTATTATATTATAGAGGAGATAATCTATGCGCCCGGCCAAAGGCCGTCTATGCAGAGAAGCTTCAGTTAGCGAAGCTGGCGTATGTTATATCATAGAAGAAAAAATCCTTGATTCCGGCCGAAGGACGTCTATCCAGAGAAGCTTTATCTACCGAAGCAGGTGTTTGATATTTAATGAATTTTTATTTTTTACACTTTCACTGGAATAAAAAACAAGTAATTACCTAGAGCACTTCCGTTACATTTTGATGTTAAATTTTGTAAAACTGTAATGGGAGCTTAAGAGTTAAAAATGTTGATATAAATTTTGTATATTCAGAAATAGGTATATATTCAAAAGATTTTAAATATGTAATACCAATATTTAAATTTTCTATCACCCTATGTACTTGTTTTTTATTTCGAGCTGCGTCGGTAAGCTAGTTTTGTTCCAGATTTATTGTAAAGAAATCGGAAAAACTGATGTTTGTTTTGTATTTTTTTTTTTTACCAATTTTTTTCTAGTTATAGCAAAAATATTTTTTGAAATTAATTTTATGTTTTGTTTTATTTGCTTTTTGTTAATAAGCAATATTAATTTAATTTTTTTTACGTTTTTATTAAAGTTTTTTCATAAATTTTTACATTAATTCGAATGTGTATTTTAGGTCAAATTACACCTTATTTTGCTTTCATACTTAAATAGTGTTATTCCTTCAATATTTTGCAGGAATATTTTCTATGCACTATCTATTTATTTTTTTTATTTTTTTTTTAATTTTAATTTTACTTTAAATACACATTCGAATTAATATAAAAATTTACAATAAAAATGAAACAACTTAAGTTTTTAAATTTTGGCTTAAATCTAGTTTACAGCCGCAGCTCCAAATAAAAAAAGTACCTAGGGTGATGCAAAATTGAAAAATAAGGAGAAAAAATAAAATAAAAAATTGTCGCAAACGATTAGTTTTCGAGTTACGGACGTTCAAAGTTTTCATATAATTATGCGATTTTCCACTACATATCCAAACGTTCATATATGGCTAACATTGGTATCATTTCAAAGGTTTTCACTAGATCTTTCTGGACATACAAAATTTATTTGAATATTTTTAGTTTATTAAGAAGTGGGACGAGTTTGCAAAAATACAAAAGTTTTTAGTAAGAATAAAAACAAATTTATTCATTTTTTTCTAATTGTTTAATATATATATATATTATGTCCTGTGGTTCCTATAAGGAACAAATGACCACCAAAAAAAAAAAAAATTGTTTAATATACAACATATTAATTTATTTAAGAATTTTAATTAAAATAAAAGTAAAACCTTCTTTATGTTTATGTTATACTAATCAGGAGAGAATCCTTGCATATGGGCAAAGGCCGGCTATGCAGAGCAGCTTTAATTAGCGAAGCTAGTGTTTGTTACACCATGTAGGAGAAAATATTTGCGCCTGACCGAAAGCTGGCTATGCAGAGAAGCTTTAGTTAGCGAAGCTAGTGTTTGTTACACCATGTAGGAGAAAATCTTTGCGCCTGGCCGAAAGCCGGCTATGCAGAGAAGCTTTAGTTACCGAAGCCAGTGCTCGTTATGCCATGGAGAAGAACATCTTTGCGGTCGGCCGAAGGCCGGCTATGCAGACAATATTTAGAAAGCGAAGCCGGTGTTTGTTATAACATAGAGAAGTAGATCCATGCGTCCGGCCAAAGGCTGGCTATGCAGAGAAGTTGTTTTTGCAATGCTGGTGTTTGTTATTTTATTAAATTTGTATTACACTTTTATTTAAATAAACTACATTATTTCCTAGTAACATTTCGACGTAAAAAAAAAAAAAAAAAAAAAAACTAATGTGAGCTAAAGAATTTAAAATTTTGAAATAAATTTTGTATATTCAGAAAAATCTGTTCAACAGCTTTAAAATGATACTAATATTGGTCATATACTCTTAGAATTTTAGTGAAAAATGGCATATTTATATGAAAACTTTAAACGTCTATAACTCGGAAACTAAGCGTTTGCGCCAATTTTTTTATTCCAGTTTTTCTTCTTATTTTTTCATTTTCTATCACTTTAGGTATCTTTTTATTTGGAGTTGCGTCGGTAAACTTGATTTGTTCCCAATTTTTCGCAAAACAGAAAACGATAGAGAAACCTTTTAAATAAATTTTCATATTTTACCACTGTTTTTATAAAAATGTAAATGTTATAAATGTCCTTTATTTCATATTTACATAATTACAAAGATATGAGGTATTGCAGCAATAAACATCTTAACAATTAAATGATAAAACTACTAATATCACAGGGGTAAGGAAAAGTTGACTATAAAAAACCTTGGAATTATTCAGTTATAAGAGATTTTAACAACAATCACCACTTAATCTTTAATAAAAAATAAAGAACTTATTGGTGATTATTCAGCAAATTTCTTATTAATGCATACTTGGACGATCTGCATTTCTCTATAAATGACACTTCCTTGCGAATGAATTAAACATTGTGTGGTTAAAATTACTATGTAATAGGTTAGTAGAATATCTGGTATTGTACTTTAACAACAATTTGGTAAATTGAAGTTTGATGCATTTTGTTGTGTTCTCCACTTAGTTTACTTTTTTAACAAAATAAAGGTATCAAACTATAAATATATACTTAGGGTCTTCTAAAAAAATAGTACTTATTGAAACTTACATTGTTTGAAAAGCCAAGATTTTGTATTATAAAGTTTAAATTATTATTAATAAAATAAAGTTTTAATACTCACTGCAAAAGTTACTGATGCTCTTCAAAATCCATTTTATGTATCCAAAAACAATTGTATGTTGATTGAAGACCTCTTTGAGTTAAAAACTTCAGAATCGTCATTTTTTTAATTCGGACAAAATTTAATTTCAATTACGTTTTTTTAAATATGTTAATTTACTGCATTTTGTTTAAAATATCCCAGAAAATATAAAATTTATAGAAATTTCTGCAAAAAAATCTAAAAAAGTGCTGTAATTATTTTTTGTATGGAAAATTACCAAATCTGCGTTGAATTTCAATGACGTTGTTTAATTCCGCTGCACGCACAATAGCACGAGGGCCTCTCTTTATGGAATCACTTGGAATGGATTGTTGAATTTTGAATTTTATTTTGGACAAATCTGACGCTGCAAAGTCTTTTGTAATCGAGTCCATGATGATGTGGTTGACAATGCTGAATTGATTTTGTGTAGATGTTGAGGAAGAGACCACTTTTAAGCTAAAAAAAATTTAAGAGGAAGCAGGAACAAAGAAACTCCTGTTTTTAATATAGAAAAATATATGTGTACTATATAACAAAAAATCTATTTGTGTTTTGTTTATTTTTATACTTTTGTTTTGTTGAAAATTATACTTTTAAAGAATAAAAATTAAACAATTTAATAAATTCACGCCATTATAGAGCTGGCAAGCAATCGATAGTTGTGTGTCCATTCGTTGAAATTTGTATTTACACCCAGCCTACAATCCTACAAATTATTATTAACCAAAACTACAAATAAAAATTTTTTTACTAACTCACTTGCAACAATTTTAAATTGAGTTAATAAGTTAGAGTGAGAGACATATTGAGTAAGAGAGAGAGAGAGGAAAATCACATGTTCACAAGGTCTCGTTCAGTTTTTTCATTTCGTTCTTAATAAACTAATAGAAACTATAACCAATATATCAGTGAGCACTACTGGTCATCTAACTAGTAAAATGACCAGTAGTCTTCTTGAAGGGAACTGACATTAAATTATTAGCTCCAACATAATGTTATAGGCTATTTACACTCGCCCACAACTTTCATCTTAATGAAAAGATGTTAACATCGTCCCATAAAAATTGTACAGGGCAAAAATCGACATCTTTCTTTATCTTTAAAACATGTTCCCATCTTATTTTCTTTAATTCGACATCTTTCGACTATTTTTATGTCATCACTAGAAAAAACAAATAATATGTTAAAAGTATATACCATCAATTGAAAAACTATACAGAAGAGCAGAAAAGCAATGTAATGTTCAAGGCGAATTCAAGGTGAATTCGCCTTGGATGTTCTCAAGCGTAAACAGGTTATAAGTGTTAAGTATAGACCCATCATGCTGTCTCAATTTACACGTTTCATATTTTGCTGCTCAACTTCTTTGCAATTCCCTTTTGAAGATGCCATTATGTTCACACTCAGCAACCGGTTACAACTTTTTTGCTTCAAAACAACCATACTTTTATTCAAAGCGAACCAAAGAGAAAAAGAAAAGAAATTAATATACATGCAGCCATTGTTGTGCATATATCTACGAATGAGAACACAAAGCGTACTGCCCGAGTACAGTCATCTCCGTACCAACCCCTTTTCTTCCTGCTTCACTCTCCAAAAAACACAAGAGTTGAGCATCAAAAGATGAAACGTGTGAATGTAGACTAATAGTTTTTTCGATAGTTTGTTGCAAATATCGAATTTCGTGACTATCGATAGCTTGCCAGCTCTACGCCATTATATACAGGGTGTCCGCCGGAAAGGTATACTACTTTATTTTGCCGCCATTTTGGTAAGCATTAGGCTTGACAGTTCATATTTGGCAGTCGTGAAGGAGACATGTGGCAAATTTATTATGGAAAAATATTCGATAAACCAACGTGTCTTAATCGTTAAAGCATTTTATAAAAATCAATCATCGATTAATGTGACGATGAGAAAAGGGCATAATAAACCACACAAATTGCTTGGCAAACATGTCAAAATATTACGTTTGTACAAATATTTTGTGTTGTTAATTGGGGTGTTTGCTGTTTGGACAAACATTTGAAGCAATGTTTGTAGAAATATTAAAAAATTTTAATATTTGGCAGACATGTTGGATATTTGTCATTAAAGCGAAAACTTTGCAGAGTAAAGACGTAGAAGAAGAAGCAATAAAATCATTTTCAGACGTAAATTCTAATTTTTTTTAGCAGAATTGTTTGCCCCAAAGCAGTTTTTTGTTTAGAGCACTCTTTACTACAATTTTTTTTCTTTATTTTATATTTCTTCTGCGTTTTAAATAAAGAGCGAGCAAAATTGCCGCAGCACAATCGTCGTCAGTATTCATTGAAGGCAAAACAAAAATGAAAAAATTAATGTTTGTACGAAATATGATTGCGCTGTTTATTGGCAAACAGAAGCAAAAACAAAGTGCATGTTGGCCAAGCAATTTGCGTGGTTTATTATGCCCTAAAGTTACGTGACATTTTTGGGAGAAACAACGTGCTAACAAAACGCACTATTAATCGTGTAGTAAATGATTTCGAAGAATGAGGGTCTGTAGGTGATAGGGCCAAGCATGGAACACAACGTGCTGCAAGATCGGCTGAAAACATTACTGCTGCTCAAGAAAGTGTTCAAGAAGTTTAAGATTCAGTCTTAAGACCATTTATGCCGCCGTACATATGCCAATAGGATGTTACAGCTCGTCTGTTACTCTGCTGTGCAATTTGGTCAGGAGAAATAATTGGACCTTGATGAAATAAATGAAATACCGCGTGAAATGTGTGAGAATGTAATGAAAACTGTGCTCAAAAGAGCTCGCATTTGTGAGGCTATTGAAAACATTTATCAATATAGGATCCATTCTCTTTCATTTAATCAAATATTATAAACAAACAAAGTAGTATACCTTCCCGGCGGACACCCTGTATTTGACTTAAAAGTGCTGCCACACTTCTTTAATTTTTTTTTCTTTAAGGCTCCCAGTCATAAAATCTTATGTACATATATGTATTGAATTTTATTTTTACATTTGACGTTTTCATTTATGCACATGGTGTAGTAAATTTTAAACTTACTTATAATTTCAAAGATATTGTCCCCAAAAAGCTAACATTCAAATTTGTCAATTTCTCAATTTTTGATACAAATTTTTAGAATTAAACAGTTTCATCAGTTTCCAATTAAATTATTTTTAAAATAAGCACTTATTATTAAAATTGTTTGTAGTACTGCATTTTACTTTTTCTTTTTTGCGGTCATTGCTGAAAAAGTCCGCTTAACGCAAAGTGTAAATGACAACTTGGCTTCAAATGATCGTTAACCGGCGGCATCTTTATATATATATATCATCAGCTTATATATATAATCAGCTTATCAGTCTTAGCCATTTTTATACTATTTACAAAGCTTTCGAATATAAAATAAATGATAAATTTTGGGAAAGAATATTTGAGCTTGCGAGCTGTAAAGCTCATACATCCTATAAAATTTATATGATTCTTAATTGAATATTATACTATTTTTGTTCCCTTATATCGATGATATTTTGAGAATATTGCATTTTAATATAAATTTTCCTAAATCAATTTCTAATGGGTTAATTATTAAAATAAGTTATGTACACCATTTAATAGATACTAGTGTTTGCTAAGTGGTCGAAATAAATATTTATGCAAATATGAAGAAAACATACATATAAGTATGTTAGTTCAATAATATAAAAAAAAAAAATAGAAAGTACCAATTAAAAAACAAAAAAGTACCAAAAAGTATCATTTTATAAAATTCAAAAGCAGCAGTTAAAGAACGAAAAAGTACCAAAAAGATCCCTCTTACAGATTATTATTCACTCAGAAAGTTGCATGTTTTATTATATGTTTTTAGGTCCAATGCTAACGGTAATTTGAAAAGGGTTGAATTTCAAAAAAGTTCCAGACACCTGCCCGATTATTTTTAATGAACGACACAATTACATTTTTTTGTATCTCTTTCATTTTTAAAGTACCGAATTTACCAGTTTTGCCCTTTTTTACCCGCGCAGATTAAATAATATGTATATCATGCACTTCTGAAATGGTGTATTCTTTGTTCAAATCGGTTAACAAACAGAGGAGGAAAGTGTTCTTAACTGTTTTTCCTTTGCCGATTTATATATATGTAGATTCATAAGAACTTTTAAATTATATATATTTTCTTTGAATATGATCGATCATAAAGGAGGAATATGTTACATATTAAATCAAACTTTAAAACTATATAACTTGCAAACTAAAAGCTTCTTAAGTTTAATAAGTCCAATTATTATTTGAGAAAATAAATCATCTTTAAAGGAAAAGAAATTTTTGATTTTGCAATATTAAGGTAAATTTTTTTTTCGATAGATTAAAGAAATTGCTATCTAAACTATTTGGGACAAATTTTGCTAAGAGCAATAAGTAATTAGTTACATGAATGAGAAAAAACACCTGTTTTCTTAAAATTTCTTACGCTATAACTTCTATTCGCAAATCTTTTAGAAAATAAACTATATTGATATCTACTCAGATTTGTATCCTATCTCGATTTTTACTAGCTATATATGTTTCCAAGTAACGAGCGAAAAATTAAACTTATATGCATATGTATATATATTGAAAAATTTAAAAGTATTTCAGAAAATACCCTCATATATTGATGTCGATTAAGATTTTTATGCTCGATGAATTGTAATTAGCTAGATATGTGCATGCAGAATTGTTTCCAGGTAATAAGCGCAAAACTTAATTTATATAAGTATATTGAAAATTTAAAAAGTTTGCTGGGCTCTAACTCTTTTCCGCAAGTCTGTCAGAAAATAACCTATATTGATACCGATTCAGATTTTTATGCTCTATCGATTCACATGGAATCGTTTCAAAGCTATTAGCGAAAAACGTTTAAATTTCATAATCTTGTAAACTGAAGCAAAAGGCGTAAATGTAATATGAAAAGAACAACCTAATAATTGTGGGACTAGTTCAGTATTTTTATTCTGTCTCTAACAGAAATATTATATACTAGCATTTAACCCGCTACTTCGTTAGCGTCTCCTTTTCTTTCGTGGACATGTTTCTAGGTTTCAACCCGCTACTTTGTAATAAGTACGATTTTCTCCTCTAAAATGTTCGAATTTGGAAAATGTACCAAATTTTTGTTTGTATTTTTTAAATACGTTACAAATGTGATATTTTTTATTTCAATGTTTATTTGTTTAATAGATAGATTGCGTGGCGAAAAAGTTTTAACATACAGGTTTTACCCGTTTACTCCCCAAAAGGGTAGAATTTCAAAAAAGTACCAGACACCTATCCGCTTATTTTTTTAATGAATATGAGGATAGGGAATTTACCCGTTGTTAGCTTTTTTAACCTCTAACAATAAACATTTTCAAAACTCCCATCCTTGGGAATCGATTTAGCGAGGGGCCAACCTCCCGTTCAAATTTCAACATTTTAGCTTCAGTCGTATAGGACGTGCGATGATGAATCAGTCAGTAACTCTTACAGATTCTCATTCAGTTGGGAATTTGCATGTTTAATTTTATATTTATATGTCCAATTTTAACGGAAATTCAAAAAGTAACAGGTAAAGAACAAAAAGTACCAAGAAGCCCCTCTTACAGATTCTCATTCGCTCAGGACATTGCATTCTTAATTTTATGTTTGTAGATCCAATAGTAACGAAAATAAAAAAAACTACCAGTTAAAAAACGAAAAAGTACCAAATGTCCACTGAGGAAATTTAATGTTGAATTTTACGATTTTAGGTCCAATACTAACGGAACTTCAAATAGTACCAGTTAAAGACCAAAAGGTACCAAAAAGCCCCTCTTACAGATTCTCATTTACTCAGGACCTTGGATGTTAATTTTAGGTTTCTAGGGCCAATACTAACGGAAATTCAAAAAGTACCAGTTAAAAAACAAAAAAGTACCACAAATTGCCCTCTTATAGATTCTTGTCCACTCAGAACATTTAATGTTGAATTTTATGTTTCTAGGTCCAATAATAACGGAAATTCAAATAGTACCAGTTATAGAACCAAAAAGTACCAAAAAGCCCTTTTACATATTCTCATTCATTAAGGAGCATGCATGTTAATTTTATGTTCATAGGTCCAACATTAACGAAAATTAAAAAAAGTACCAGTTAAAGCACGAAAAAGTACCAAAAAGATCCCTCTAACAAATTCTTATTCACTCAGGACTTTGCATGTTTAATTTTATGTTCCTATGTCTAATACTAACGGAAATTCAAAAAGTACGAAGAGCAAAAATTACCAAAAAGTACCCTCATAGGTTCTTATCTACTCAGGACATTGCATGTTGAAGTTTATGTTTCTAGGTCCAACATTGACGATAATTAAAAAAATTGCCAGTTGTAGAACCAAAACGCTAAAGTAAGAAATTAAATTTCCCGTATTTTCCCTTTATGGTACTTTTTTTCTCCCCATTGAAGCATAAAAAATTTCAATATTGTAGTGGGAGCCCATAATTTAATACGTATATGTCAATGAATAAAAAAAAATGTTTTGTAAAAACAGTACCAAGAATAGTTACGGTTTTTACCCCTTAAACGTCCGAATTTCGAAAAGGTACAAAATTCGTATTTGGATTTTTTAGATAAGTTTCAAATGTGATATAACCCTTATTTCTATGTTTATGGGTTAAAAAGATAGATGGGGTGACAAAAAAGTACCAAAATACAGATTTTACCCGTTTTCTTCGTTAAAGGGCTGAATTTCCAAAAAGTACCAGACACCTGTCCGCTTATTTTTCTAAAGAACAACGATAAGTATTAATTTTTTTTATCTCTTTTAGTTTTAGAGAGTTTTTACCATTTTTTACCTCCTAAACATTCAAATTTCCAATAATCCCGTCTTAGTGGATTGATTTGGGGAGAGACCAAGCCCTGGTCCAAATTTCAAGTTTTTACCTTAAGGCGTTTAGGCTGTGCGATGATGAATCAGTCAGTGAGTGAGTCAATAACGTTACAATTTTATATATATAGATATATATCCCACAATTCGACGGAAAATCTTTTCTAGATTGAGGCTGGCTAGTCGGAGAGACTTCTGTCTATAGCTCAGAGGTGTGCTTCGATGGGCATGAAAGTCGCTATCAGAAGTACTCCTCAGGCGGCAATGGATGTTATTTTACATCTTCTGCCTATAGAGCAGTACGTCATGTAAATGGCAGCCAGGAGCATTCTTAGACTGAGGGAGTTAGGACTGTTAGGAATTTTCACGGATGGTCACTCGCGGATCTTGGGTGAAATTAGCGCTAGTGGTTACTTCTTGGGCTTGCCCGGCTCCACTGATAATGTTGGCACTAGGGTCGATTTAAGACGTTGGCCCAGTTTTCCGTCTCGGGAGTAATTAAGCTGTATAGGGAGAGCTGGCTAGGTCAGGGCAGATTGTATAACGGATTTTCTATTTTCACTGATGGCTCGAGCATGAAGGGCTCGGGTGTGGGGGTCTACATTCAGGATCTGGATATCAGAAGGTCATAGGGATGAAAGGGGTTTGCAGTTTCAACTCACAGCTAGTGATAGTGCAGAATTATTGCAATCATTTTGTTGATGTTGAGTGATGAATTTAAAAATAACAGCCTCACTAAACATGAGTGATTGTGATGGTAAAAAATGTTGCACTCAAAAAAAAAAAATTGTTTGACTTAAGAAAAAGCAATAATAAGTTTATTGCAACTTTTTTGTTCTAAACTCGTTCGAGTGCCACTTAAAATTTTGCACTAAATTTACAAACAAAAAACTTATTTTTTCCTGACTAAAGCTAATAATTATTCCGTTATTAACAAAATTTCATGTTGTTTAACTTCCTCTGCTTATGCATATCATTACAAGAATCAAAAACTATACGCATACAAAATTACATTTCTTAAATTTTAGTGAGAGTCTATTTATATACAGCTTTTTTGATTGCAAGTTCAAATTTTGCAATATTTGAATTGAGTGCAGATTTTTGCATTCAATCTTCGTTTAGTGATAGTGAAAAAATTTGAAATATTGCAAAATTTTTTTAGTGGTAGTTAAAAAAATAGCAATCATCACTAAAGCTGGTAAAAAAAGAGTTCAAACTAATTTTTTTGCAGTTTTATTTAGTGATAGTGCACTGCTGATTTAAATCAACATTTAGTGCACTAACCCCAACTATGGTTGAAACACACTTGGTTTGCATAAAATATTATTTATTTTTTAAATTCGGAAATGGTTCAGATGTACATTTTAAATTTTACATGAGAGCACGAGTTATAACATTGTTGCATTAGAATAAATGTATTTTTATTATAAGATTCTTAGCTTTTATCCGATTTCTGCTTATTATGACTAAAAATTTTTGTAATCAACAACTGGACTATACAATTAAGTTATAAGACCCTTGATTTTGTAATTACATGTGAGAAAAAACATATTTATTAAAGGAAAAAAATTGTCAAAAAACAAAAACATTTCAGAAAATCTTAGATATAACTCAATATAACTTAGCTATTTTTTTTAACCGGGTGACGCCTTAAAGAGAGGTATAACTACATCGGTGCATGCAATGAATCATATCAATATCGTTTCCCGTAACTTTTACGACAATAACTACATATAATAATAGTTTAAGAAAAAAACTTGCAAAAACTATAAATTCGTTTCCCGTAACTTTTACGACAATAACTACATATAATAATAGTTTAAGAAAAAAACTTGCAAAAACTATAAATTCGTAATTAAATGCTTCTTTGTATTATTCGATTAAAATTGATTAAAAACACGGGGTTTGAAGTAAGAAACTGCAAAAAAAGATATATCCGCACATTTGGCAACGCTGAGATGGTGTGTTGTGTTTTTATTGTCGATGATACAATTGAAAATTTAACAAATGAATACAACAAGTTAAAATGCCAAATAAATTCTACTTGGAAGCATGTTGCCTGCTGTCGTTGTTTTTGGATCAGGTGTAGTTGCAAAAGTATCGGTACAAATTTGGAAACTTCACCTAATACCGTTCATCAGATATAAAGAAATCTATTTTGTGCCACTGTTGCATATAATTTTTATTTAGTCATTTATACAAAAACAGTTACTGATTATTTGTTAATAGGACGCGCTTAAAGTAGTATAACATCACTTACAAAGAGACAAGAATAAAGACAGTCAAAAGAGGGACCAAATTCAACTTTAAGACGGCGATACACTATCCTATTCAGTCGTACGATTTTCCAAAAAAAAATCGTGTGCCTAATAATGAATTAAGTGACAGATTTTTTGACAAGTCTGACCGACTAGCAAATGTTTATGAAAATTTTCATAAAATGATACATTCTATGCGATTTTCTTTTTGCATTTTTTTGTGGGATAGTGTTGCATTGACAGCAGATTTGGCAAACATTTTTTTATGTCGGGTAGAATTGCATCAGATTTTCGTGTGAATGAATCGTACGATTGTGTAGGATGGTGAATACTGGCCTTTAGTCGCATAACGGCAACGCTGGCTATACGGCGAAAATGAATGTAAATAAACAAAAAAAATTGACAGTTGCCGTCACACCGACGCGAAAAACACTGTGACCAGATGGCTTTCTGAGGCCACCTCCTTAAGGCCATGTCAGATAAAACTTTTGCTTCGCGTTGCGTTACCGATTCGCTTTGACATCTAAGATAAAATATACATACTTATACGAAACATGTCACATAAAGTACTTTCAAAGCGGAGCGAAGCAAAAAGTTAGCCAACTCTCATCTTTTTGCGCGCTTTGACAATTGGCTGGTATAATTTTCTTCGGTTTTTTAATTTTTTTTGCCAAATTCAATTCCAAAAAACTGTCCATTTAAATTTTTAACTTTTATTTTCATAACAAATAATTAAATGTACAAATTGCCAACCGCTTTTATAAGAAAAAATCAATGCTTGAGTGTTGTCAAAGTTTTCATTGTGTCATACACCTTTTGCTTTGCGTTTTTCTGCCAAAGGTAGAAACGTCACGCAAAGCGAAAAAGTTGTATCTGACACGGCCTTTATTCCATCATGATACGGACTTATTTTTATAGACGTGCGTGAACAAAACATACCGAGGAAAACAAACTTTTTTGAATAGTTGTATAAAAATAAAAAAACTACAAAGGTACTTAATTTTGCAACCAATTTCATTAACACAGTTGCTTAGAAAAATTCGAAAAATATACATTTAACATTTTTATATATTTGCTTGTCATAAAAGTTTTAAAATTATGTAACAATAACTGTTTGTATTTGTGCGAACGAAAGCATTCGTTCGCATTTAGTGAAATAGGCAGTAAGCCATTAAGGGGTAAAAAATATTTAAAATGCGTTCTTACAAATTGTTTGTGATATGTTCATTCGTTTTTTGGATTTATACGTGCCTGACAAAACTATTTTCTTTTGTTTTTTTTTTTTTTTTTTGGCATATTAAACATTTTGCAAACATACATATGTATATTATTTTATTTTCTTTTATATGAAATACCCCCTATACTTCTAATATGTGGCCTTAATGCATGATATCGAATTCAGTTATCAGATTTTAATATATTAACCGGCAAACTTATAGATTTTATTTTTGAATTTTTTTATTTCATATGAAATACCCCCAAAACTTCTGTAATGTCATTTAGATAGA
Source organism: Pollenia amentaria (assembly GCA_943735925.1). Lineage (NCBI taxonomy): Eukaryota > Metazoa > Arthropoda > Insecta > Diptera > Polleniidae > Pollenia > Pollenia amentaria. Next base: position 198,222,673 of record OX031009.1, on the reverse strand, counting down.
AATGGCAACCCTTTTCATTATTTGATATTCCTTTTATATATTCATCCTTAATTGTATGTATTCTATCATTCAGATATCATATTTCAACACGCGTGCTTTTAACCCGATCTTTTTGTAAATTACACATTTTTTATACCCTATTAGATTTATAGTTATCATTAATAAAACACATTGATTTTAATAATAGTCCATGATAGAGTGGTTTTATTAATAGTAGCAAACACAACAGTATTGGCGACGACGGTAAAAATAAGAAGTGCATAATCGTATATAACCTAACAAAATGGAGGCTCAAGTGCAACAATTGTTACAAGCAATTACGGCGATGACCACCGCAATGCAACGCCAGCAAGTCCAGCCGAACCAGCAAGCCACCAACACCAACGTAAACATCATCTCAAACTTTGATGCGTTTGACCCGAAAACCGAATTATTTAAAACCTACAGGGAACGCCTGGAAATTCATCTACAAATAAAGAAGGTTTTTGAAGACAAAGTAATGTGTGCTAAATTGCTGCTGCAGTACATTGGTTCGTCAACTTATACGCTTTTGACTACGTTGGCGGCACCTAAAAACATAAATCAACTAAAGTACGATGATATTGTGGCACTTTTAGAAACACATTTCTGTCCTAAGAAAAATGTTTTGGTAGAGCAACACCGTTTTCTTTGTGAAGTTCAGAACGAGAACCAGTCTATTTCAGATTTTGTTGCGGTTTTGCAGAAAAGGGGAACTGAATGTGAGTTTGTATGCGACTGTAAAAAGTCTGTGGCAAACATTTTCCTTAGAGCTCAGTTCATCCGAGGGGTACGTGATGGATACATTCGCGAACAATTGCTACAAAACCCAAAGTCAACATTTGCAGAAATCGTAGAAAAAGCAACAACATTAGAAGCGGCAAAAATAGACAACAAGGTAATTGGTAATAGTTCATCGTGTGCAACAAGTGACATTCATCAAACGCAACACCAATACACACACAATCATAGAGGGCGAAATCGTAATCGTAGCGTCTCTAGAAAACAACCATCAAAATCAACAACAAGAGTAAATTACAGCGAATTGGGTATCGAAGGGTTGTGTCTTAGATGCGGTCGTAACAATCATTTATCAACAGAGTGCACCGTAAACAAAAAGAACTTAAAGTGTCGAGCATGTGGTAAAGCAGGGCACGTCAAGCAAGTGTGTATACAGAGCAAAATGAAGCAAAGCAAATCAAAGAAAATTAGCAACAACAACAACACGTCAAATTCAATTGAAACGTACACAAGTGAAGAAGAACATTTTGGAGTAAATCATATTATCGACATTTACAATAAAAACGTAATTTCATCAATAGATTCACAAAAATTTTTTATATATGTGGCAATAGAAGGCAAAACACAAAAGTTTGAAGTGGATTCAGGTGCAGGGTATACACTTATACCTGAGACAGATTTTAAAAAATTAAATATCAAGTCAAAAATCAACAAAACTAACATTGCTTTCCGAGCATACACCGGGGATGTGTTTGTACCTCTGGGTGTTGTAAATGTCAACGTAAAATATAAAAACAAATCTTCAAAAGAAGACATGTACATTGTATCATCAAAACATGCAGCATTATTGGGTCGTGTCTGGATACGTCATTTAAAAATCAACCTTACAGACATTGACCAATGCGAAAGTAAAGAAGAAGAAGGAAATGAACAAGTAAACTCAATAACACAAATTGAGCAGCAGTTCTCAGAAATTTTTCAGGAGAAGGTGGGGTGCATTCCTGATTTGGTTTGTAGTCTAAAGCTACACAAATGTGCTAAACCTGTATTTATCAAAGAAAGACAAGTTCCTTTTGCACTGCGCGAAAAAGTAGAACGTGAGCTTGACAGTTTAGAAAAAGATGGCATCATAACGAAGGTAAATACCAGCAATTGGGGATCACCATTAGTTGTGATACCAAAGCCAGATGGTAACGTACGGCTGTGCGTCGACTATAAGGTCGCGGTAAACCCACAGTTAGAGTCAGCTCACTATCCAATAAAAAGGATAGATGAAATTTTCAATAGCTTGAAAAATTCAAAATACTTTTGTAAGTTAGATTTGTTCAAAGCATATCTTCATGTATTAGTAGACGATGAGAGTAAACAAATCCAAACCATTTCAACCCACCGAGGTACGTATCAAATGAACCGGTTATCATTCGGAATAAAAACCGCTCCAAGTGAATTTAATCGAATTCTTGATCAAATTTTACAAAATTTAGAAGGTACTGTTTCATATTTTGACGACATCATAATCCATGGCGAAACGCTAAATCAGTGCGAAGATAGACTCATCAAATGCTTGGAAAGGTTAAACAAGTTCCAGCTACACGTAAACAAAAAGAAGTGCGAATATTTCAAAAATCAGATAAAATACCTTGGATATGTGGTAAGTCATAATAAAATTTCAAAATGTCCGGATAAGGTACGGGCAATCATAGATCTGCCACAACCACAAAACGTAGAAGAAATACGAAGATTCCTTGGCATGATTACGTATTATGCTAAATTTATACCACACGTTTCAACAATAACATTTCCTTTACGTCAGCTACTAGGAAAAAATAAAAAGTTTGTTTGGACAGCTAAGTGCGAAGAATCGTTCAAAAGATTAAAGCAAGAAATACTTACTGATAGAGTGCTAATACCCTATAACGAAAACTTGCCTGTCACATTAGCATGTGACGCTAGCCCAACTGGCATAGCAGCAGTTTTGTCTCATGAAATAAATGGAGTAGAACGTCCTGTGGCATTTATTTCTCGATCGTTAACAAAAGCGGAGCAAAATTATAGTCAACTTGACAGAGAAGCTTTGGCAATTATTTTTGCGGTTGACAAATTTTTTATGTACCTACATGGTAGGAAGTTCACTCTTTTAACTGATAATCGTCCACTTTCACGAATTTTTCACCAAAATGCAAAAACACCAGCAATGACGTCAGCAAGACTTCTTCGATATGCATCGTTTCTTCAAGGGTTCAACTACCAAATTCAACATCGTAAAGCTGAAGACAACATCAACGCTGATTGTTTATCTCGAGCACCAATCAAAGGATCAACAACATTTAAACATTTTCTGGATGTGGAAGTACGTACCATTCAGGATCAAATAATCAATGAAATTTCAACATTTGCAATTACTGCTACAAAAATAGCCGATGAAACAGAACGTGACTCAGAGCTGTCGAAATTAAAACAAAATCTGGTAAACGGCGGAAATTTTGAAGCTGACTACTCAATTCAAGATGGCGTTATTTTCAAAGGTAATCGAGTTGTGATACCATTCAACTTACGTGAAGAAATTTTGAAAGAGCTGCATCACACTCACGTTGGTATCGTAAAGATGAAACAGTTAGCGAGGAAGTATTGTTTTTGGAAGGGGATAGACTCTGACATCGAGCGCGTAGTAGGATCATGTTCCAGCTGTGCAAAGGTAAGGAAAAATCCACCAAAAGTAGTTACACATCATTGGGAGGAGCCCGTTGAAAACTTTCAACGAGTCCATATTGACTATGCAGGGCCATTTCAAAATCATCATTTTCTCGTGCTAGTAGATGCCAAATCAAAATGGCCTGAAATTCGTATAGTAAAAGATGCCCCAACTTCAGAAAAAACAATTTCATTATTACAAGATATTTTTACAACACATGGGCTACCTCAAATTATTGTATCTGATAATGCTACCATTTTTCAAAGTTCCACATTTAAAAATTATTGTGTTAGCAACGGAATCGTGCAAAAATTTATTGCTCCAGGGCACCCAGCAACAAATGGCTTAGCAGAGAGGTACGTCCAAACATTAAAATCAAAATGGAAGGCTATGGAAGACGATAAATCACAGTTAAACATAAAAGTGCAGGAAATTCTTTTTCGATATAGAGCAACCCCATTAGCAAATGGGCAAAGTCCATCACAACGTTATCTTGGTCGGGATCTTAGGATCCAATTGGATGCCATTCGTCCGTTAAAGCAATCAAAATCAATATTAGTCACGCCCGTAGTTCGGCAAATTAGCGTGGGAGATAGGGTGCAGTTGAGATGGTACGATAAAAATAAAGCAATTTGGCAATTTGGAATAGTGAAGGCAAAGCTTGGTAAACTTCATTATCAGATTAAGCTTGACAATGGATACGAGCTGAAGCGGCACATAAACCAGCTGTACAAATCAGGCGTAGCCAAGCCAGCAAAAACTGTTACGTTTTCTGACTCACCAGCAATAAAAGGAGAATCTAAAATTGAAGAAGTGCAAGTAGAGCGTAGAGTTGCCACCACAATCAACCAGCCAGTTCCAGAACCACCGGTACAACCTCCGTCCTTTGGAACACCAGGCAGCGTAAGAAGGTCCAACCGGGCTAGAAGACCTCCAGCCCACTTTGCGGACCATGTTCCTCATTAAGCGTGGGAGATTGTAATGTCATTTAGATAGAAATGGCAACCCTTTTCATTATTTGATATTCCTTTTATATATTCATCCTTAATTGTATGTATTCTATCATTCAGATATCATATTTCAACACGCGTGCTTTTAACCCGATCTTTTTGTAAATTACACATTTTTTATACCCTATTAGATTTATAGTTATCATTAATAAAACACATTGATTTTAATAATAGTCCATGATAGAGTGGTTTTATTAATAGTAGCAAACACAACAACTTCTAATTTGTCAAAATTGAAATCAGTGGACCTTAATAGCGCTGCATTTTTAAAATAGCAATATTGTTATGTTTGCGATTGATTTCTACTAATAAAAAATTTTTGAAAATTGAGATGAAAAAATTTGTTTGGTTCACAACGATCATTTGTTCACATGCGAACTTTTTGTACGTGCGGCGGCAAGACGAATTCAATTTTAATCAAGGCCTATCCAAAAGGTCTGCTTACCTCTACAACAATACACAGATTTCACAGTGTAATCGAACATGTGAACGATAATAATCGTCTTGTGTTTTATTATTGTTACTCGTATTTTATTATTCCTGAATATGCCATCCAAAGGATATTCAAAAACTGTTACATTATGTAAATATAGCAACAAATGTGAAAAATAAATATTTTCTTTTTACAAAAATAGTAAAAAATAGTTGATCTAATCAAATCTAATCAAAAATAATCAAGAAATCTATTCAATTATTTTTTGGATTAGTTTTGATTAGATTTGATTAGAAATGCTAATCGTCACTAATTGTGATTAGATTTTTGAATATTTCTAATCAAATCAATTAGTAATCTGAAATTTTTATCAAAATTCAATTCTAATGATTAGATTATTTTATTTCTCTAATCGTAATGATTTCTAATTCTAATCGAAATTCCCCAGCTATGGTTATAAGGATGGGAGGGGCAATTTTTTTATCCCCAGAGGGACCCAGAAGTCCCGCTCGACCTAAATTTTATTAATTTCGTATTTTTTACACAATTACCTTTAATTTGAGTACCCACACATACCACTAAGTGAGCAGGCCGCTTTTTTTGATCCATGGGGTCCCAGGGGCCTCAGCCCCCTTAAATTTTAATTTTGGTTTTTTTCTTTTTTTATTCCAGAGGGGGTCCAACTTTTTTTTTTTTTTTTCGTACGCCCCGTAAAGTGCACTTTTGCCATAAGTTTTACAAAAAATTTTATTAAAATGGAAAATAAAATTAAGTTATTAACAAATTATATTGTATATAACAACAACATGTTAACAAAAGTGTTTAGTGCTATTTCAAATGCAACAATTTTGTGCGAACACCAAAGAAAATTGTGCCTTGGTAATATTTTGCTTTGATTCTAGTATGTAGTCGTCCAATCGTCAATAGTCATTTTTGTACCCAAAAATCGTCAAAATGACTATAAATCGTCGATAAGTCTGGCAGTCGTGAATGTGAATTTTGCGGCCGTATGTTCAGTACATATCGCAAGATATGTAATCTACTACTTTCTTAGGCACCCATGTGATTAACAAAGAACCGTTAGTATTTTTGGCTTTGGGATTTTCAGGCTTTTTGTATCCAAATAATTTAATTTGGGTTTTGGATTGTTAATATTATTTGCCCGTTTATCCAAAATTGAAAAATGACAAGTTCTTTGGAAAACTGCTCGAAATAATGATGAAATCCTTTAAGCATTAATATTTTCGATAAAAGTGATGCAAACAACAAAATGGATACGCCACAGTCGAATTATGTGCTCTACAACAATCGAATGTAATTTTTTTTTATACTAAAATTGATTCGTATTTTATAATTTATATTGATATTATAGTTTACTTCAACAAAATTTTGAAGAAAACTTGAACGATTTTACATCACCAATTATACCCCATATGCAGCATCCATTGACATACGAATTTGGTGGAATTTTTACATCAATTTTTCGTATAGATAGCAACCAAGTAAGTAAAAGTTGTAAAATGTTGATTTTTTTCTGTAAGAAGTTTTTATGCGCTTCACCACAAGTACGAAAGTTACATGTACTTATGTATCTATTTAAGGTGTCATTTCGCGAATAAGTTCTACAATAAAAATCTTGAACGTAATTAAGAAATATAAAATATACAGAATTTGTCGTTAAGTAAAATGTTAAGTCAAAAAATGCTTTTTGATTTTTTGATTCGGCTTGACTCAATTTTTTCTCTTTCGGTTTGTATTAATGACTTAAATCTAGAACAACTACTTCTAATCGTTATAATTTGCAATTTAAGATATAAATCATTTAAATAAAGCAATTAACTAAATTTTAATTTACCATTACGGAAAATACAATTTCTGACAAGATATTTTTGTCTAACTTTAAAGTTATAATACATACCTATATTCTTTATCCGTTTGGTGGTTGTAATGCATTTTCTAAAGGCCCATGTAATCTGGGGACTAGGGTGTTCTATATGTTTGTATATTAGTGGTCTGAAACTTGACTTGAAAAACAAACCATCGATAGCTTTTAAAACATGCAATATTTCCTATAAAATAGAATACATTTAATTCTATATACAATTGTGTTTCTTTTCATGATTGGTAATATTTTAGTCATCGTCCAGACGACATTTTTGTTGCTGCATTTTTTTTAAAGTTATGCTTTGAAATTGCATTGGTCTCCAGTTTATGAAATTCTAGTTTTGCATATTTGGTATTTTAATCTTGTCTTTGCTCTTCTCCTATTTATATTTTACATACATATAAATACAAATACACCTACAGCCAACTTCAAGTTGAAAAGTGTTAATACGCCTTAAACCATAGCAGATAAAGGTATTGTGGTAAAATTTGGTCCAATTTAGATTCATATGGTCAGAAATAATACCATGCAATTTTGTAAAAATTGGTCCATAATTTACCTTATGTCCCATACTAAGCAGCCTTCTCAAAACCACTTTAAAAATTAAGGGTTTTTAATATGACGAATCACTCTACAGAATTTTGTGATTATTAGTCCATAATTTACAATGGAACGAATATAAATTCCCCTCACGCAAATAATTTTAGTTCGTCAAAACTGTTACGAATCATGTTATTTTACTCAAATTGGTTCAAATTATGTTTTATATGACTAGAAATAAAACCACAAAGCTTATATAGTCGAAATATTCGAAAACCGGTTGCTGAAAAATGTCGAATAATCGATCACCCTAATTATTTCTTATTTGACAGAAAAAACTAATTGAAAAAGCCAATTTTTAATTTATGTGTTTTGTACTTGCTTCAGTATTTTTTGCGATAGTTTATTTTAATATATCCAAAAAGAGCAACCTATTTAATAAAAAATCAAAAACACTTCACTTGTAAATGCGGCTTACCCTTTCATATACATACATACTTACATATACCGGCTTACATATACTGTAGGCGTAAAAGGGATCTAAGAAAAACGCCTTAACAAATATTATAGATAAGAACTCTACTATGATTAAGAATATAACAGATACGGCAATGCCAAATATAGCACTCTATTGTTTTATTATTTTATAGCAACGTATAGATAAAACACATTGGATATGTGATTATTCTGATGATATTTTTCAAACCTTGAGAGAAACCGAACTTAATCGACGTTTAGTTTGTTTTCGTTCTCATCAAGTTTGTCAACGTCCCATGTTGCTAAAATTGCTAAAGACTGCTACGGAAAAACAAAAATTATCCAGGACCACATTGCATTTGGGTAAGTATTTTTTTGATTTGTTAAATTACATCTACAATGTCTAAAAAACCAATTTGGAATAGGAATATTCTTTTTTTATACCCATCACCGAAGGTAAAATGGTATATATAAGTTTGTCAATTAAAAACGAATTTCTACAAAATTTATCTTACCCTATAAAGTAAATTTATTCTGGGTCTTTATTAGGAGCGAAGTGTGTCCGCTAAAATGGGTTTTCCGAGCAAAAACCCCGACTGTCTCTAATTTTACCCAAATATCTCTTGTTGTTTTTTTTTTATTTTATTCTAATGTATATCTGGACAACGGCATGAGCCAAAGTTATTAGCAACAAGTATCTTCGTTATCAAAACAACATCTAACAAAATGTGGGCGGGATTGGGCAAGTGGGCGTCACATTTCTCATACAAAGACATTAAAGATTTCTGTATATCTGGAGAATAGCAAGAGTCAAAGTTTCCAAATTATGTACATGCATCTTGGTTATTATTTCACAACATCCGACAAAATGTGGGCGAGATTGGTCAAGTGGATGTGTTACAAAGTTGATTTATTTATATCTAAAGAACGGAATTTATATAACTCTGATACTATCGCATCATGGAGAAGGGTATAATTTTTTTAACAAATAGATATTGGGAATTATTTCTTTATATAAGCAACTTTATTATATTCAACATTTTTTATTCCTAAAAATTTAAGGAATAGAACGATTACAAAAACCCTCAACTTTTAATACCAAGAATAAATAATACTTTATTTGAAAAATCGTTTATTGTAAGAACATCCCGACACTGGAACTATTTGCCTTTGGAACTTCGTCTTTTCTTCCATACGAATAATGCTTTTCGCCTGAAACTACTGTTAGCCCTTACCCAATTGTAATAAACTTGATTATTTATATTATTTATATAAATTGCTATTGTTTTTTTTTTGGGATCAATTACTATAACTTCTTACACTCTCTTTAGTGCTTGTTTGTTGTTTGGTTTGGGAACAAATAAAAAAATATAATTTTAGGTGTTGAAGTAAAAATTGTTATTGTTAATTATTTCTCTTTTTGAAGTATTTAGGAATATGATATGTAATATAAGTTAATTGGCCTAAAGAGGCTTATTATATTATTGTGAATAAAGAAATAAATAAATAAATAAATAAATAAAAATACATAACTGAAATATAACTCATAGAATAAATTCGAAAAATGTTGAATTTAATTTCTTTAAGTTTTTTTAAAAAAGAAATATGGCAACACTGTACGTGGGACAAAATCATATCTTTAAGTAATGCAAATTTTAATTAGGAATGTAACGAATATCGATATATCGGCGATACTTCAGATTTTCCGATATATCGGAATCTGCGATTTTTTGCTGTTTATAATTTTTTGGAGTAGTTTTGGCAAATATTTTAATTTTCTATGACGTGTTTAATTCCAAATTTTTATTTTTGATAAAAACATTGAAATTTATTGTTGAGGGAAAGCTAGTTTCTATTTGCATTTATGATTTAATTTTCCGTTTATTTTGGCATAGCAACTAAGAGAAATAACACATTAAAAAGCAGAGCATAAAATTAAAACATAATAATGAAACTGCTTCATATAATAAATGAATCAACGAAGATGGAAAATAGTTCGGAGTCTCAACTAAAAGATTTGAGGTTTTAGAAAATAATAAAACCTATTGTTGATCTACAATGTTTGACACTCGATATACTACTCGAATATTTCAAAGACAATTGACTACATTTGTACCTAATGCGTTAGTTTATGGGCGAAAAGACATGTTATAGACAATTTTCCACTGCAGGTCTGGTTCAAACGGACTTGCGAACAGCGATGCCAATTTAGCGCCATTTAACTAAGTAAAGCACGCTTTTTTTCGTCCTACGCTAAATTGGCGCGTTTTTATTAAAATAAATAAGTCAAAATTATCTTACTTTTTTTGCGTACAAATTGTCTTAACAACTAATAATTAACAAAATAATCAGTTGAAAAATGTGAATAAACCTGAATCATTTGGGTGGGGAAAAATTTCAGTGTGATAACTTATTTTATGACAAAAATTAGAAATGACAATCATCAAATTCAATTCTTTAATAACAAAAAAACATGTGAAAATTATGATATTCCATTAGAGGCGTGTGTTCAAATTTCGTCAATAACACTTCGAAGTATTACATATAATTTTTGTGGCCAGAAAAAAAGTCAGATGGGTTAAAGAAAGTACATAATTTTTATTGACCACAATCAGTCTTAACCAGGGATGTTAAATGGGGTTTGAAATTTTGTACCAACTTCCAAACAAAAATGTACTTCACGGTACCATTTTTTTAAATTTATAAAAACAACAAAAAAGTACATAAAAATACAATTGTACACAAAAAACAAAACTAAAAAACTAAAAAAGGTACGTAAAAGTCTTAAATATATGAGATCATGATCAGGGACTTATTTGTTTAGTTAATAAACTATTTGGAACACCATTTTACATCATAGCAGCGTGAATTTGTCGATCCTAACCAATCCTTTGTTTGTATGAGACTTGATAATGTTGGCACATGTAGTATGTTTCTTTCCTTTTTTTAGTTTTTATTATATTTTGAAAAGAAAAACTCTTTCCACATTTGCAAACGAATGTGGAATGGATAAAATTCCTGCAACGACTGTAGAAATGTCAGGAAACATATGGACATTCAGCTCATTTTGTGAATTAGCTACTGCCGAACAAAAACTACAAACGTTTTCAGTCTCTAACGACTGCAGTTGCTCGACATAAGCTAAAGTTCTAAATGGATTATTGATTGAATCAAGATTTGCAATTTCATTCGGGAACATTTTTACTAGAAGAGGTACAATACATACTACTTGTTTTACCTTAAATAAAATTTTCAGGAGTAAATTTATGGAACCACATTAAAACTTCGTTATTAAAGTTGACTTTGGTTCTCAAAACTTCGCAAAATTTTATATAAATTTATTTGGCATTTTCTTTCATTTTTTAACAATATCAATATTGATATTATTTGTAGAGATATCTAAATCCACTTCTGTTCCGCAATAAATGTGATTTTTGTAAAGGTCTACGATAGAGATATCACATTCATCAAAAACAGTTTTATTCATAAAATTACGTGAAATTTTTATTCATGAAATTACGTGCTATTTGGCGGCACAAAAAAGTTAGCCTTTGTAAAAATACATGCATTCGAGCATCTTCTGACTGCATTTCTAAATTAACCATTTTAATAATTTTAAGTTCATATTCCATAAATAAAAATTGCAATTTTAAAGAAGGGTTTTCAAATCCTGATGAAAGATATAATAATTAAAAAAATAAATGCATCGAAAAGGACTCAATAATTTGTTTGCTATACTGAAAACTCAAAAATGGGGAACTACGACAAATTTTTAAATTGAACCAAATGAGTCACGGTAGTACCACGGTACTTAATAAGGCCAAAATTTACCAAAAAAAGTACAATTGTACCAACTTTAACATCCCGGGTCTTAACTCTACTTGTCTAACTTACATATCGTCCCCTAAAATGCAAATGGCGTAATAAAATAACACTTTATTTTTACAGAAGCAAAAAACTTTACAAAATCAATAACAATAACAAGTGTACTTGGCGTTTGAATTTCTTTAATAAGGTCACCATTTTTGATCGCAGGGACAAAAGTCAATCAAAAACACTATTTCGAACTTTTTTTGTTGTTACGCCTTTTTGCGATTTAGGTCACGATATGTATTAAAAATCTCATTGATATTTTTGATCATTCTAAGTGTTAAAAATTTAATAATATTAAAGTTTAGTATTAAATAAAAAGACTGAGGAGCTATCGAAATTTTATTTAATGTCCCATTTTCAAAGAACACCAACCAAAGATTGTCAACCTGTTCTTCAGGTCTCGCTGCTGCAACAACAACAACATATGAATTAAGTTTTGTTATCGTTTTTAGCTTATTACATTTTGTTCTACTTTTATAATTAAAGTTTTCAAAAGCCTTTTAATTTATTTTGCCAACACACGTACACACATGCATTAACGGTGGTTGAAAAATTCAATACTTTTTATGGGTGAAAGGAGGGAGTGCATTTTGTTGTATTCTTAAATTGTTAACGTTTTTGTTCTATAACGCACAGGTTCTCTTAAGTAAATGTCAAGTGGGCAAATTTCGGCCTTTTAAATACTGGACAATATTGTTAAAATTTTTACCCCAGCGCTATCTACCGGGTCAACATTTTGTCAGAAACCTATCTTTGTTTAATAAATATATTTTTTGAATTTCAGCCAAATCGTAGCATAAATTTAAAAATTTTAAATATCACGACAATAGCGCCACTTTCGGGATTAAACTTAGGGACACCAGGCTCCAGACTAAACTAATATATTGTCCCAGTTCGGTATCAATCGGCCAAGCGGTTCTACACGTATCTGGAAGAAGTGTTTTTATATATTATAGCACCTTTCAGACCATCAAAAATATACTGTAAAAGTTTCATAAATATCGGTTCAGCAGTTACAGGTATTATCTATGACTTTGTATGGGAGGTGCCGCGCCCACTTCCCCAATACCCCCAAGATTTTGTCAGATGTTGTGTAATGATAACCACAATTTTCGTTCTAAATTTGAAAACTTTAGATCTTGTCGTTGAACAGATATATATAAATCTATAATGTCTTTATATGGTAGGTACCTCACCCATTTTATATTTCCAAAAACTATTTTGCCTATCGTACCTGCCAGACCATCAGTAATATACTGTAAAAGTTTCATAAAAATCGGATAAGCGGTTATTGAGATTACCTCCTACAAACTAAAAAACAAAAAAACAAACATTTCCTCTTTATAATATTAGTACATATATGTATATACATATATAATTATAATTATAATAAATAATAATTTTCCTATCATATATTATATATATGGCGTGTGTGAAACGATACAAAAGTACTATTGTAAGTGACATTTTGACACTTCTTAGCTGAAGAAAATTTCACTAGCCCAGGGGGCTAGTAGAATTTTTGACATAAATGAAAAAGTAAAATAAAAACTAGGAATGTAACGGTACGCCTTTTTGCCGACACGATACCGATATTCAAAAAGAAATATCGGCGATACCGATTCCGATACGAATAATTAATTTAAATTAAATGTGAAATTAACAAAACTCAAGTAGAGTAATTTTTTATTATACAAAATTACAGTGTTAGAGATTATCAATATATAAAATTAATATAAAATATAAAATTAGATTTTAAAAACAACGAATTTAATTTGATTTCAAGTTAAAATTAACATAAATTAAATAATTAAATAATTTTTTTTTTTTTTTTTTTCATTTATTCAAAATCATTTTTATAAAACATATACAAAATCAATCTTAAGAGAGATGGTTAAAAGCTACCTTACATCTATAACAATATTTATTAATTTAAGAACACGCAAATGAGTTTTAATAAATTTGTATCGGAGAAGGGAAATAAATAAATTAGAGTATAAAAACCTTCAATAAATCATTAAAGGAAGGAATGTATAGTACATACAAGGAAAAAAATATATATATAATGAAGAATTTGTTTTGTACCTAATATAAATTTGAAATGTAATCATTGTTTGAATGATTACATGAAGTTTGAAATTTGTTTATAATAGTTTGAATACGCACATTTATGTATTCTACATTACAAAGAAGATGTAATCTTTGTGTAGAATAGTGCCAAGGCAAATTCATAACCATTTTAAGAAGTTTATTCTATAAATTAAATTATTTTTTAAACAAAAACAGTGTAAGAGAGTGCTTTTCATATAAATTTTTACTACACGTTCAATCACTTGTGTTGTGAAAATAGCACATTAATATTTTAAATTAAAATTTTAATTTGAAAAACAAAGTACAACATACTCTCAACTTTTGCAGAGATACACAGGAAAATGATCTCTCAGGTGCGACAGAACTCATTTAGTCCCAATTTACATTATATGATTTTTGTCGTACAACTTCTTGTGTATACAAATATTTTTACACAGCGAATGAATGAACAAAACGAATCGAAGCGTACACTCGCTTGTGTACCCCTTTTAATGCCTCTTCTCCTCTCGCCTATAAGGTAAGAATCGCAACGACAAAAATCGTATAATGTAAATTAGGACTTAAAAACATAAGTACTTCTGCGCTGTGTTCTTAAATTTTGGATATAAAATTTCAATGCCCCAGCAAGAAAACAGATATGCGTCTCTAGAAAAATAAAAAGATCTAAGATATCTCTAGACTATAGCCTATTTCCAACGTGTTCGCATAACTACATTGAAAACAAAAAAAAAAAAAAAAAAAAAAACAGTCTAAAAATTTGTTTTTGTTTTCAATGTAGTTATACGAAATAGGCTATTATTCTTTAGCTGAAACACAGCGTATGATGGAAAGAGGACAATCCTTCTCGAAATGTTACTTTTTTATTTATTTATTTAATAGATATTTTTATTAATATTTACAAAGGTAAGTAATACAATTTTTGAGATCATATGTATCTATATTTGGCTTAACTTTATAGTTGTGAGCCAGATTGGCATTTTAAAGCTGATTTCAATTAAATTAATTTATAAGCAAATTTATTTTGGTTCTACCAAATTTTTAATTGATTATATAAAATAAAAAAGAACGATTTACAGTAAATCTTTTGTACATCAGATTAATAATAATAAATTTTAAAGGAATTCAATTGAATTCATTCAGTATAAGTTTTCTGTAGATTAAAAAAATTTCCAAATATTTATATAAACTATAGTAGTCATTATCATTGCTATTAAGTATGTATATTTATTACTTCATTAATATCCAAAAAGGTTTTACTAAAATATTTGAACCGGAACTCATTGAAAATAAGACAAACACCTAAGAAGTGAAACTTATTTTCGTATTCATCCAGATTACAAAGGGTACATAAGTCAACAGAAGAACGTCTAAATGCTCTGCTATTTAAATCTAAAAGGCCTCCACGTACTCTGATTATTAGGATTTGCGCTATAAGTTAATTGCGGATATTAATCATGAAATTGAGAGCCTTTTGCATTAGATATAATATCTTCTCTTTCCGTTGTTATTATTCGTTCAATTATTGGTTTCCAGTATTCACACAGGGGTTTATTTGCATTTTTAGGAACATATTGAATTTTTTCACATATATTTACCCACTCCTCAGCCCAAAAGGTGTTAATTGTAATAATTTGTTCAGCTAACATTCGTGGTAATCTATGTTCAGGCAGTCGTAGAACTCTATGCAGAAAAATGTAGCTTTAAGGTATCAATACACAAGAAGTTTAGACCAGTTTCTAAATAGAGCATGTAGTTTGGCGTATTATATGGTAAATGAAATATCTAAATAATTTTTCCACTTCATCATATTGTTTAAAACCCCAAATTTGAGATTTATATATTTTAAACATGTAGATGCAATCGCCATTTTCGATGTTGTTAATTTATTTTCTAAGTGCTTTGTAAAAGATAAGTTAAAATTTATATCCATTCCCAAATATCTGTAGTTATTGACAATTTCTATATTATTTTCTCCAAAATACCACATCAGATTATTGGATATTCGTACACCACTACGAAAAACAACTATCTTTGATTTTTCCAAATTGACCTTTAGACACCACATGGGACTCTGAACTTTTCTCCATCTCAGTTTATAAATTAATCGTATTTTCTAAGATTGTTCGAAGACTGTTAACTACCGGAATTGCGTCAGATATTTTAGCAGTAGATTTGCTTAGGGATTTTGTGGGCTGTTCGAAGTAACCCAAAATTTGTAGTGAAATGGTTTTTATTCTCACAAAAATCATTAAAAATAAGCAAACAAAAAAAAAAATTATAAAACGTAGAACTACATTCAAAATTTATCAATGAGAGATCATTTTACTACTATAAAGCTGCAGGTCCACGCCAAGCGTTCAATGAGTTTATGCGTCTATCCTAGTGTAAAATTGTAATGACAAGTTACACAGCAAACGCGTAGAATGCATATACGTATCGAAAGAATGAAGTAGGATTACTTTATACTTCAGTATGTTTCTTGAAAAAATGTCGGGAAAGAAACATACACATAAAATGCTTGGTGTGGACCGACCTCCAACTTAAGAATTAAAAGAAAATTTATTATTCTAGTTATGCAAATAATAAGCATTGAAAATTAAATTATGGCTGTTTTCCTAAACGTGTGTTCACAATGTATAAATACAGTATTGATACCATGTTGATGCATTGTGTACCTTCATTTTTACCTATGCTGTATTGTATATGTAAATGTTTTGCATCAACAATTTTTTAACTGCTTTATTTGCTTTTCTCAGCGCAGTGACAACCACAAAGTTGCATTTAGGAACAAAATGCATTGTCAAAATTGTTATGTTGCATTAAGGAACATGTTGCCATGTATAACTACAATGCAACAGGCGTTTAGGAAAACAGACTATTTGTTCAAAAAAACTATAAAAAAGGTATCGTCGTATCGACAGTAAACTACCGCCGATACCGACCGATATATCGGCAAAGTACCGAAGTACCATCTGAGTAACTAAATTTGGATAGAGATATTTTAAATGTTAAAATATCCAAAAATTATCAGCCATGATCTGAAAATCGTGTTCTAGGTAAATTAAAATCGAACAAAATTTGAAAACTTTATTGTGTTGAAAGTTCAAAAAAAATATTTCCTTTTTTATACCTCATACTTCGAGGACCACTTATATTTACCAAAACTACTTTTGAAATCAGGAAAAGCTACATTTTTAGAAAAATTTTATTAACAATCTCCATCGACTTCAATTTCCAGAACATGGCCGAATATTTTGTTTTGAATTGTAATATCTTTTTCTAAATAAACTACATATATAAATAAATGTACTTAATGTGTTTTGAAGATTTTAAAATCTAAACGCAGATTTTGTGATAAAAAATTATGGTTTTTTGCTGATTTTACCTCTTCTGGCAAAACTAATCAAATGCGATATAATGTTCGTACTGTTGCAGCTTGTATGATCAAGTCGTCTCAATCACCAACGCTAAAATTTTATACAAACCAAGAATTCTACACTTTTATTCTCGTTCGAGCATCATACACATATCGCTCATTTCGTGCAAGACCGTCACAACTCAAAATTTGAAACTTTACAGGAGAACCTTTTTAAGATTCCAACCTATTATTTTTTTACCTTCTCTTTCACTAAAATACAGTTATAAAATCAAATGTTTCTTTTTTGCTACAAAGAAAACCACATGTACAAGAGGAATGCCAAACACAAACTGAAATGTGACCTTGTTGATGTTAATTTCTCAAGTTTGTTACGAGAGGTCATAGCGTCACAAGCATCTGTATTACCGTTATTTTTTCGATAATTCTCTCCGTTCTTAGATCAATTTGTAGAGATTTAAGAGAAGAACATTTCTGCATTACTAACTCGAAAATGCCAAATTTTGAGTTGTGACGGTCTTGCACGAAATGAGCGATATGTATCAGTTGCAACAGTAAGTAAGTGCATGTAAGACCTTAACTATTTTTTTTTTGAATGGAATGCATACATTAGGCAATATACAGAAAATGCTGTTAAAAAACATCAACACATGCAAAATTTATTTAAAAATGAAATTTGCGAAAAAGTTGTATGTACTTACATATGTATGTACAATATATTATCTAAGGGTAATCACCAGAGACAAGGACTTCACGCACTCAAAAATGGTACTTTAGGCACCTAAAATATGACATTAAAAACGCGAAATATGCACTAAAACAATAAAATATGCACTTATTTTAAACATAAATATGAAGGTACAAAAAGTACAAATATAAT
The DNA here is from genome assembly GCA_943735925.1 of Pollenia amentaria. Taxonomy (NCBI): domain Eukaryota; kingdom Metazoa; phylum Arthropoda; class Insecta; order Diptera; family Polleniidae; genus Pollenia; species Pollenia amentaria. Next base: position 198,204,657 of record OX031009.1, on the reverse strand, counting down.
TTATGTTCATATGTATGCAAAAAGGTTTTTTAAGACAAAAAAAAAAAATTAATTTTGAGTTTTTAATTAGGTAAAACTAAATTTGATTACTCTTTCGTTTGGTATAAATAATTTAAATCTAGCACAACTGCTCCTAATTGTTATCTTTTGCCCTTTGAGAAATAAATCAATTAAATAATTTTCAATTTAACGTTACGAAAACCATCAGTTTCTAAATGACTAACTTCAAAGTATTGTATATATATTTATTACATATTTTACTATGCACATGTAAAAGTAACATTTGCTTTATACATACATATGTTTGTATATTCAAATGTAAAACTCAATCTACTCCCAGCTAGCATTTTCAATCGTCTAGGAGTCTACTAGGAATCTCATGACGAGTGTTTTTGATCGACGACGAGCTCATTTTTTAATTGTAGACGATTCCTCGCACGGAAGAAACTGTTACACGTGCTGATTCGTATGAGAGTTTCTTCCATAACACAGCAAACGACTCTTATATTAATCCTAAAGGGAATCGTTTATGATGTATGTAGCGATTATCTAACGAATCTTTCAAAAGCATTCCAAGGGTCGTATGAGACTCACTTACGGATTATTTTACGACTCGTGAAATGCTCAGCCGTATAACTGAGCTACCTAAATAAGGGCATCAAGCGTGTTTTTCATGTCAAAACTTCTAATTTTCATACAATTTATATCAAACAAACATTAAGGTCGCGAAATCAACACCATCCTGTCGGAAAATCTCATTTTACAGATCGTTAGGTAGGTTTGTTTTACTGAAATTGTATTGCCAATAGAATTTTCATATTTCAAAAACGCTCTTATTTAGGTAGCTCAGTAATTCTTATATGACTCTTACAGAGAGTCGTAAAAGGTTCATTCCAAGATTAAAAAACGAGCATAATCGTCTAACAAACAGCCTATGCTAGCTGGGTTTGGTCTAAGAAAGTTTTAAAAATAATTAAATTTTACTACAAAAAAGTGGTGCTTCATACGTGGTCACGTTTCGTACATTACAGGGTGATTATGATCGCCATTATCGACCTACTGTGCAAGGAATTCGCAAGATTATAAAGAAAAAGTGTTAAGAAGCTATGTTTACATCTATTCAATATTTGACGTCCTACACGTAACCACTAGTTTTTTTATAAAACTATTTGCTTATGCGAAACTTTTGTCTAGTTCAAACATCATTTAACAGTTTCGAAATTACAATATACAATAAAGTTACAAATCGTTACCTAAAACGCAAAAGGCTCTATCTACCATTTTGAAACTTTACAGGAGAAGCAATAAACTATTTAAAATGGTAAATTGATAAATTGCCTTAAACTGTTTATAATTAATTTTCTTCTGTTTTTTCTTGTTAAACCTACCAGTGGTTTTGACAAATAACAATAGCGGTATTCACCCTTTGTATTAATTGTACAACTCTGTTATATTTAATACGATTTTATACTTTAAAGCGCGAGTGTCTTTTTCCTATGCATTGTAAATTAATGAATTTGCTGAGTGAGAGAAAGAGACAGATAAAGTTTCTTCAACTGTTTTATTCTGGTAAATTCACACACTTTGTTTACTACTGCTTTTTGTGAGATTTTTCAACCACAGCGTAGTATATTTTAGTCTAATGCATATTGTTGTTGCAGTGTTGTAAATGTTAGTATTTTTACTAAGATTAACAAGGCCTACAAGGGACTTTACTATCAAGGGTGAATTCCGCTAATGTTGCATATAATGCAACAGTGTTGCTCGCTGGCAACACTAGTTGGTGGTGCTGACAGATATTTCATTGCGTTTCAATACTCAATATATTAATGCTTATGAGTTTATTTACATAAATACATAATTCCTTATCGAGAATCTTGTCATTATTTTCTTCCACTTCAATGTGAGGATTTAAGTCCTGCATTTCCCATAAGAAGCTTTAATTGGTTTTCCTCTTTTTTTCATCCGATATGACTTGCTTGTTTAGCTTTTTTTGAAACAATTGTAATTTATCACAACCAAATTTTGGAAAAAGTTAAGTTTATAATGTTTGCTTGGTTTTGTAACATTGCATATACATAATGATGTAAAAAAGTTCGGCCTTCGGCAAAAACTGGACAATTTAATGCCGAACACAGATTAGCAATTTTTGGCCGATTAATCGGATGGACACTAGTAATCTGTAGAATCCAATAAAACTAAATTATGTACTATGTAAGACTCCAGCATTTTTTTCTGATCTTTACTATTTGAAAATAATTTGTTTTTTTTTCTCAAATTAAGCAAACTTTCATGTTCTTAATTATCTTTGGATAATTTATATTTTGCTGCTTTATAAAAATGTTTCTTAATTTTAGCATTTTTTTATAATTTTATAATTTTTAAATTTTATGAATTTTTTTTTGACAATACATATTTGTTTTTTCCTACTTTTAAGCTGTTTACCTACTAGACTGCTTTATGGATAATTACACCATACGGGCAGATAAACTAAATCTGTCTGCAATAACGTGTCTTATAATAGCGGCCAAAATTGAAGAAGCCGATGTTGATATGCCTAAATTTGCCGATTTAAATAACTTATTAAATGATGTTTACACTCTAAAGGAATTTAAAAATGTTGAGTGTAAAGTATTAGGAACCTTCAATTTTGATCTCATACGTCCAACAGCAGCCACATTTGCGGAATATTTTGCTAATAGCATTTTAACACTACAAGATTATCACATTTTTAAAAATCATTGGAACAATGAGATCTTGTTAAATAACTATCATCAACAGCAGCAGGAACTGCAACCTCACCATGATTATGTTAATGAAGTGATTATAAATACGGCATCGTCTCCATCAAGTATGGTGCTCAGTACACCATGTCCCTATATTAGTTATGAGGATATGTTAACGACATTGAATAAAACATTTTTTGAATTGATTGATATTTCATTGAGTTGTAAGTTTATGAGTATAAAAATTAAACACAAAAAACAAAAAATTATAATTTTTTTGTTTATAGATTTAAAATTTGCCAATGCTAGGCCCTCAATTATAGCGTCTGCTTGTATAGCGGCTGTACGTCAGATGCATGGTATTTTTCCCATATGGACACCATATTTGATTAAGTTAACTCATTGCACTGCTGATATAATATCGCCATTTGTAGAAGCAATTTTAGCCATCTATCGAATACATTGTAACAATGAGTGCTTACAGGCGACCCCCAATACGCCTCTTTCAGCAGCAGGGCACGTTACCATTTTATGTGATAGCCCGGATTCTGGTATTGTATCAGGCAACGATACAAAATCCACGACATCTGATACCGATTATGAGGATGACTGCCCAGCAAACTTAATTATCCAAGCCAATAATAATGTCTGCAGTACACGCGATGATTCAGACGAAGAAGATGAAGAAGAAGATGAGGCTTACAATTGCTTAGAATATCCTACATTGGCAAAGAGAAGACGCCTATTTTAACACATCTTTGTGCCTTAACCCTTAAACTTATGTTGTTTTACCTGAAGTCTACAAGTTTTTTCTTTTAGTTGATAAGCTCCTTATTTAAGTTTTTCTTTTCTTTCGTACAATTGAATTGTAAACCAAATAGTTAAAAATAATCTATTTTCTTCATTTGTATTAATTAAACACAATTTTAATTCTAAATAGAATTATATTTTTATTTGAAAAATAATTTTCGTTTTTTTTAATACGTCTATAATAATTCTTTGAATTGTATCAATTTATATAAATTTTAATTTCAGTTAAAAATGACTAATTCAGTTTATATAAAATCTTCAGTTTATTATAAATGATGATCATCCCATACATTCAATTTTACACTTAGTAATCCTGCTCAAAAATTAAAACTTTTTTTAAAGGTAAATCAAAATAAGATCTTAAGTTCATTAAAAAATAGTAAAAAAAAAAAAACAACAATAAAACATTAAACTTTAGATTATTTAACAAATAATATAGTATGCACTTAAACTAAATTTAAATTAAATTTTTAATGTGTAGTCTTTTTTTTTACATTGTTACAGATTAACGTAAAATGAAAAAAAATCTCAGATGAAGAAAATCAAAATAATTTTGCGAATTGTCTCTATGTTTGAATTAAACTCAAACAAAATAATAAAATGTAAGTAAAGTTTTTAGTATTAGTCGCTTACTTGCATTTCATAACTGGCATGTTTTTGGTGCGTTTAAACGAGAAATGCATCTGTGTAAATTTTTTTTTTAAATTAATTTATTTGAATTCTATATTATTGTGATGGATAAACGTTGGAATGCATAAAATCGTTAAATGCTACTAACCGATGTGCATATAAGCGATTAATTATATTTTATACAGGGCAGATTTTTACTGGGAGGAGCAAAAATTACACATATACAAGCGGAAAAGGCTTTCATGTTTTTCTTTACATACACATATACTATTTACGGCCCTATGTTCCTCAAAGAAACAATAGGAACTTATCTAATATTATATATACTTATATATACATACATACATATATACTATTAAAAAAATTAAAAATATTTTTTTAAGTAAGCGACTTTCAAATTACAATTAAAGTAAAGAGATTTTTTAATTGAAGAATCTGAATAGAACTAGCGATAATAAACCATTACTTTACAACTGCTTATATCTTCAAAACTTAATTTTTTTAACAATTATAAATGTTATGGTTGTGAATGACAACAGAACCGAACTTGAACTAAACTAAAACTAAATTAAAAAAGAACAAAAGAACAGAACTAGATTTTCCATAGAATTAAAGTAGAACTGAACTAACTCTGGGGGGTTACTCTCTATTGCGATCCGAATTAAATTTTAATTCGAAGCTAAATGCCACTTTTGCTAAATTTTTGGAAAATGAAACATAACCGGCAATCAAAATTAATGATGGAGCAGAGATAACTAATGAAATATCAAAATATTTTTTAAAATTTAAATTAAATAGATATTGATGATTTGCGAAAAAAGAAAAAAATTAATAGATGCGAAAGACAAATGCGTAAACGCATTAAAGATTTCGTATTATTTAAAGGATTCTTTGTTTTTTTTTATCTGCGATTTTTGAGGTTATAATAACTTGGCATTAATTTCCTCTTTGTTTCGCCGAAAGCGGTTTTTAAAGGAATGAGTAAACATTTTTTTTTGATAATTATCAGTTTCTAGTTTTTTAAGGTACATATACCCGACATGTTTTTTTACATCTGATTGTCATATTTCCCACTGCAAAATACATACATGTCGTGTGTTACCTTTATTACATTGCTTCTGTAAAAGTCAGATGAAAAGTGATCTGACAAAATTTCAATTAGAGCGAGTTAATATTTTGCAATACCGATATATGTACGATCATTTCACATTGAATATACATTATATATATATATATATATGTACATAAAACGTTTTATTATTATATGCACAATTGTTATCTTCGAATTTAAAGAAAAAAGTTTATGATGGCTGAACTCTTTTACGGCGCAAATATTTTTTTTTGTGGCGGCAGCATGTTATTTTGAAACCGAGAACTACTTAAGTTTCTGCAAAACTATCCGAAAATAAACGGAGGCTATAGGTGTGTTCATTTACAGAAAAATTATTACTTAGTGTTAATGTAGTCAAAAAACTTGCAACGAGAGAGTGAAAAAGAGCATACAAATTTGAGAGACAAAAAATTTGTTAAACATTTTTGATAATAAAATATTTTCTAGCAAGAATTATTCAACCACCAGTAATTGGGAGAAAAATTTTGTAAAATTTACTCTCATTGCAAGTTTATGCTAGTAAAGTAAATGAACACACCTTATGTCAGAAGAAAATTACATGTACGTTTGTGGCCCAATATTATAAATCTTCTGACAAACAGCAATTTGGGCAGACATGACAAGACAGGGGGGCTACTCTCTATTGTGATGAGAAAGAAAATGTTCATTACTGTCAATCTAGGCCATCTTCATTTTTAATTGCCAGTATTGCTTCATTTTCAAAAACTTTTGCGAAAGTGATAGAGAGTACCAATTTGGCATTTAGCTTATCGTATCGAAATTTAATTAGCATCGTCATATCGTGTAAATGTACCTTAAGCCGTTTTCTCTTTACATTAACAGTACAGCAAATAAAATAAAGTACACATTTCTTTTATATTTACACAAACATCACTTTCTTATTTTTATCACTCATCGTTGCATATCCCGACGTTTAAGTATATCGAATATGACATCTGAAGAATTTTCTTTATTACCATTTGCTGATGTATCGTCATCATCATCCGAATCCGTTTCTTCTAGTAAAGGAACAGTTAAAGGGGAATGTTTTTTCGCTGTTATAAAAGCATAATCATTCATATTTGAGGAATTTGTAGTTGATAATGAACGACTTCCGACACTAGCGACACCAGCACTATTTAACGAAGCCTCATTTAAATGCAAATCAGAAGATTCATCGTAAGAATTGAAACCTTGGAATTTTGTTAAAGTTGAATATTTATGAACTATATGGCAACAAATGCCAGCCAAGCAAAGAACTAATCCTGAAGCATTTACTAAACTTAATTGGTCACCATTGTATTCCACAGCCAAAACTAGTTGGAAAATATCCTATGAAATAAAAAAAAAAAAACAAAAAATAAACTTTTTTTATAAAATAGTTTTCATTTACCTTAAATATGCCAGCTATTGACAATGTTAAACTGGAAGTTTTAGACAACACCATAAATTCACTAACTTCCATAAAAAATGCCAAAGTTGCACCAGCAGATATTTTCAATAAAACCATGTAGATTTCACTATCCTTGTAATTACCCATATTCTCCATAACATTAACTAAACCTTTGCCTGAAATTTACAATAATAAAATTTGATATGTTTTTAATTTTTTCTTAATTATGATTTTTTTTTATAAATGTTTCCGCTTTTTATAATTTATATAATTATTTGAGTTGTAAATTATTTTACCTTCAAATATTATAACAAAAGGCAAACAAGCTGCTATCATCCAAGGCTGCATGTGATATATCATATCGATTGGATTGTGTACACCTAATTTTGATTTTTGCATAACAAATTGTGCCAAACTCCAACGTATGCCACCACTTAACGATGCCACCAATATAAATATAAACCCTAATGTATTGAATTGTGTAGATTTGTATGTAAACATAAACAGGCCTACAGCAATAAGACCCACAATAATTACCAAAGACCAACTCTGTAATGAAAAACAATTATAATAAAATATATGAGAATATTTGCAAATAAAAAAAAAACAAAGTGGGTTCTTATTAAAATTATTTATGGATAGTTAGACTAAATTCTTATACGATGATTGTGGCTGAGTTCCAAAACGTCGCACTAAGGAGCATTTTATTTTTACATATTTTCTTAATGGAAATTAATAAAAATGCAGGAGTGAACCGAGGTATAATTTTATTTGGCACGAATAATGAAAAAAAAAAAAACAATCATTAGGGACATACAAAATCAATAAAAAGTAAGAATTTGCTCAATCCGATTCAACAGATTACTTGGTTCTTTCTTGGTGTTCCTTCTATAGCTATTGAAATATCCTACTCTTCCGGCTCTTACAGTTTTAAAGTTTCACTTAAGGTTGGATTCGCTACGCTTGCAGAACTTATAAATGTGTCCCCTCTGGGTCGAGGTGCGAGGGATTAAGGGCACTTTACGGTTCTAATCTCCTGTGCTGATGTACAAGCTTATACGTGATACGTCTTCACAGGAGGTCATGAATACTGAAGGAGAGTGCAAGTGAAGGTTACTCATCTTGTCAGGATAATGAGTCGGTATTGGGAACCTACACTGTCTGGCCCATTATCAGTACATATAATACGGCGTACTAGCCCGCAGGTTCACCCCTTGTAAGATGAGGGCCTTACCAGTGGCTGGTATGCGACATATGCACTTTGAAGGTCAAGATGTTGGAAGCAGTGCCAAGGGCCTGGGTGGCTAGTTAGTGCGAAAAGAAACTAGTCGTTAACAGCTCCCCTCAGCGTCAGGGCAAAGCGCTGTTGTAGCCTAATTTAAAAAAATATAAATAATCACAACAAACACGAAGAGAATACGGCGGACGTAGTTATTGACCAGGGAAGAGACGAGAGTCATTCGGACGTCACGGTTGGGGAGTCGGAGAGGGTTAAGAGGGAGGGTTAACCATTTCGGTCGTTCATGCCAGCATTATTGGTCATGAACAGCAAGGGCTGACCGACATATATGTGGATGGGCTTCTGTTGCTATCGAGTGACTCTTGTGATGAAACCGGGGCTACTCAGGGGTTGGAGAAGCTGACTCTGCTCTCTGACGTGGAGCAGGATATCGAAGGGATATCCAGATTAGGCTGTAATAATTTTAAGATCTGTTCACACTGATTGTTTTTCATTATATTTTTTTTCCTTTTTTACTTTTTATTATTGATCTCAACTGTATTACATATATGATTAGTTGTTACAGTATTGTGAATTTGAATTGAATTAATGTATATTTTTATATTTAGATATAGTTATCCTTTATCTTTATGGTTCCCTTCTGCCTTATTTTGTTTTTACTTTGATGTCTTCTAATCGTAATATTGGTCCGGTACTCAGTAGCAAATTTGATATAGATGCAGCTTTGCGATTTTATGAACATAAATTCAACGTAGCTCATCTTAATTGCAAAAGCATAAGGCCTTCTGCAAGTTTTTTGAAAGTAGACGAGCTTAGATCTTTTTTAGTTGGTTCATCCCTAAGTATTTTTGCTGTTACTGAGACTTGGTTAAAGCCGTATGTATCGAGTCGAGCTGTTGAGATTTCTGGCAATTTTGTCGCAATGATCGCTTAAACACAAGAGGAGGTGGTGTTGGTATGTATATATCTGTTGGTCTTAAGTATTAAATAGTCTTTAAATCTTCGGAGCCTGGGATTCGTGAGTCTCTTTTTATTGAAATTGTTGCATAATATTGAAATTGTTGCATAAATACAAAATTTTGATTGGAGTTGTCTATTTACCCTATGGTGACCTTGTTTCATTCGAGAATTAACATACTGATTTGTTTCTAGCTTATTCAAATATTATTGTGGTTGGAGACTTTAACCATAATATGTTTGACACGGTTAAATTTATTAAAATGCGAACTATGTGTTTAAGAAATAATTTGTCGGTTGTTCATAATTCTATTCCCACCCACTTTGATGTGGCTCACGGATCAACATCTTTAATTGATCTTTGTTTAGTAAGCAGTGGTTGTCGAACTAATTGTTCTTATCAGTTCCAATGTCCTTTAATCTCTCACCATGCATTAATATTGGCCTCCTTTGATGTGTGACATTTGATAAAATAGTTGAACTTATTGAGTATCGTGATTTTGATGCTATAATTGGGACGAAGTATTTTCGTTTTTGTCTAACTATGATTTTCCGGACTTTACTTTATGTAATGTTAACGAAATGTGCGAATCTTTAACTTCGGTATTTAATACTCTTTTAACATTCGTTCCTATAGTCAGAAGGAAGGTTTGTAGGCCCAAGTCTAATTGGATAAAGTCTAAACGAATTGTGTTTGCCAAATATATTTGTTATCTGGCTTTTTAGCGACATTGTCAATGAAGCGCCTACACATTTATATTGCTTTTATATGAAAACAAATTTGTTATGAATTCGTATTTTCATTATTATTTTTTTTAATTTAATGTTAAAAAATATGCAATTTTCAATTCGATATCGACTTTAAAAAAGTACCAAAAATGTAGACTAGATTTACTAAAATGTACTAGTGATTTTCTGGTTCCATTACTATCAACGTCAGTAGTAGATTTCCAATGAAACGCACATGTTAAATGTCTATAGTAAATTACATTGTCTAGGGTATAATAAATCACTAGTACTGCTGATTGTCAATAGTGAATCAGTACAGATTCACTTGTGACATTTCCTACAGGGAAACTACAAGCTTACACACATTTTATGTCAATATACCTACTAAAATAAATATAAACACATCCAATAACTTAAAAGACATTTGAATGTGTCATTGCAATATTTTGTTAATTACGAATGAGTCTCAAAATTCATTTACAGTAAACCATAGTATAGTAACTATCAGGTTGGTTCATTAGGGAGATTTATCATTATTTACCCATGTAATGTCAAACAACAAAGCATTAGTCAATTGCAAACATTGAAATTTCAACATATTTTGCAACTTTTTAGATACTGCAAACTTACTTTTTTTTTTATAAAATTATGTATATATTGTTCAAGAAATTTTTAAAAAAATAAAATTAATTTTTTTGATGTTTGTTTTAATTGTTTTCGTAATTTTCTTTTGTTTGAGATTACATGGGATTTAAAATTGAAAACAAACTTTCTAATGACTATACCTTGTACTGACTATACAGTAAACAAGTTTTTTTTTTTATTTATTCACTCTTATTTTTGTATATGGTTTACTCTCTCCTTATCTCTTTAAGTGTTTGATATCTTAAATCTTATACATATATTATTATTTTATATATGGGGGATTTCAATTTCAATTTCAATTTCAATTTCAATTTCAATTTATTGCAGGTAATATAAAAGCCTCATTAGGCCAATAAACTATATTACAAAGAAATATACCTGAGTTAATACTAAAAATATTTAATTTATTTAAATTTAGAATTTTACTTAAATCCCTAGGCCCCAAACCAAAATAAATATCAATATATATATGTACACATATACATGCACATACATATATATTTAAAGGTAGAATTAAATAGAAAATATCAAAAGACAATTAATCCCATAAATATATAAGCAACATCACGTTTAAATTAAGTATGAAGAATTATTCACTATAAGTTCGTCAGAACAGCCAAAATTTTCACACGAAAGGCATTATTTGAGTGCGAAAACACACGAAGCTCAATAGGTAATGTGTTCCAACGACGAGCAATTCTTACAATAAAAGACCTTTCAAATAAAGCATTGTTAATTCTAGGCAATATAATTTGAGGGTTCCTTGTTGAATGGGAAAAAAGAAATTTGGAATAAAGTTGCGTGGGAAACCCGCTTTTTATAATTTTATAGAAAAACACCAAGTTACGTAAAGTTATTAAATTACCGAAAGAACAGCCCATGAAGCGTTTAACATATTCAGATATGTGATCATTCCTACGAACACCATAAACGTACCGTACAACCGTGTTAGCGATACGACTTAACTTAGAGGTTATATAATTCATTGAACCAGAAAAAACTTCAAGACCATATAAAATCTGTGGCATTAAAACTGCATGAGCCAAGCGCAATTTAATACGTTGTGGCAAATAAATATTCGTAGAGTAAAGTTGCCGCACTAACCCTGAAACTTTCCAGCTAATGTTATCAATATGAGTCTCAAAGTTTAAACATTTATCTAAATAAATGCCTAGACACTTCAACTGATCCACGAAGTTCACGCATGTTTCACCAACATATATGCTCAAATCAAGTAATTGCTGCTCATTAATACCAAAAGCAAGAGCTTTAGTCTTTGACGAATTTATAGATAGGCAATTTTCATTAGACCAATATAGAAAACGTTGAAGAATATCATTGATATTCAAACATAAATTATTAATTTCCGATTTCCCGCCATTAAACAAAAGCAAAACGTCATCAGCGAACAAAAATGATTTACATATATGGTTATCAATATAACTTGATAAGTCATTAACGTATAACGTGAAGAGAATGGGTCCCAAAACTGAGCCTTGGGGTACACCAGATGTAAGATGTAGTAGATTAGAGTATACATTGTTAACATCTACAAACTGAACACGACCCGTCAAATACGAATAAATCAACTTACAAGCCGTGGCGGAAAAATTAAATATTTCTCTTAATTTCCTTATCAAAATTCGGAAGTTAACAGAATTAAATGCTTTAGTCAAGTCAAGTGATACTAAGGTCGCTACCCTATTATCATTCAAATGACATCTGATGTCATCAGTTAGGCTAAGTAAAAGAGATGTAGTACTATGACCACGGCGAAAAGCATATTGCGAAGAAACAATACTATTGCGAACAAATGACAATATCTGATCCTTCATAATATGTTCAACCGCTTTTGACAGAGCAGGAAGAATTGAAATAGGTCTCAAGTCATCAAAATCACGAATATTTTTTGACTTAGGGATAGGTACCACACGAGCCGTCTTCCACGAAGACGGAAACGCTGACGATAGGAAAATTGTGTTAACGTGATGGGTTAAAATAAGTGAAATATAAGGATAAATAGTTTTGAAAAAACGAATAGGAATCTTATCGACACCTATAGACTTTGATTTAACTTTACATATGGCTTCATATACATCATTTTCACTAATACGATTGAAAGAAAACAATCCATCCACAGCGTCAAAAGACCCAAAATCAATAAAATTATCATCTACTACATAAGAGTTATTAACAAAAGACTGGTTAATATCATTGACATTAAAATTACATGACCATTCACTAGTCCCAATACAACCAGATCCTTTCAACACCTTCCACACTCCAGACCCATCTAGATCAGAGAACAAACTAGCATAAAATTTTCTTTTCTCCTTACGAATGATATTTTTGGCCCTGTTTCGGTATCTACAAAAAATAGCCCAGTTTTCGGTAGATCTGCTGGATAAAAAAGCTGAATACGCCAAGTCTCTAAGGGATGTAGCCAATAAAATAGCCCTGGACTTCATCCAAGTATTATTGTCACGTCTTACTTTTCTTCTGACAATCGGAACAAAACAGTAAAGTGAGGCAACCAATGAATCGATAATAGAATTCTGAAAATTCACATCAGCGGAATTAAAAAAACAATACGAGTCAAATCCCGATAGAAACTCTAAAAGACCATTCCAGTCAATAGAATTAAAATTTCGATATTCAATAACTTCACAGGACCGTTCAACTTTAAATCGAAAAGCTCCATAAATTAATGAGTGGTGAGAAATAGCAGGACACTGTACCTGGCTGGAATATGAAATCATGGATTGGTCACTTACTAACCAATAATCCAATAAGGATGTAGAACGATGTACTATGTCAAAGTGAGTTGGGCGAGAATTATGATGAACTGAGATACCAAAACGGGCACACATAGAACGCATTTGACTAGATTTGACCGGGTTAAACATATTACAATTAAAGTCACCAACAATTATTATGTTACTGTATTTTAAAAGCAGATCATAATGTAAAGTTTCAAATGCACTAATGTCCCCATGTGGTAAATACACGACTCCAAAAAGAGTATTAACATTATTAAAATTTACTTCGATAAAGATCGATTCACAACAATCGGTAGAAATTTGAAACGCAAGTTTATGTTGCAGGTTACTCTTTAAATATATGCAAACGCCACCACCCCGACGATGCAAACGGTCATTCCTAATCACTTTGCAGTTTTCTAAACGTATTGATAAGTTAGACACATATGGTTTCAGCCACGTCTCTGAAATTGCAATTAAATCAAAGCTATCTCTGACAATATTTTTAAACTCATCAAATTTAACAACATTCTGAAACGGTTTAATACTTTGACAATTTATATGTGCAATTTTTAATTGTTGAGAAAACGAATTCAAAGATGATTTAATCAACGATCCGTTGCTTACAATGGGACCAATATTTTCATTGTTAACTGACATTAAAAGTATGACTGCAAATGTTGGTTGGGGACCACGGGTAACAAATTCTGTAGGTAAATAACATTCTAAAAATTAAAAATAAATATTGTTAATTAATATATACAAAAACAATTAATTAACACTCGCTATCATAAACAAAAGAGATCAAGAAGAAAAATTAAATTAAAAATAGGAACAAATATATAATATTTTGCAATAACGAAACTTAACAAAACGTATTAAGAAATATGTCTTAAACGTAGATAATTAACTCATATGAAACAGAAATACATCTTCGTTAAATTTAGTTATAGCAAAAAAAAAAAAAAATTTTGTAGAAATAATACATTTTCATAGAATAGATCCATCATTATTGGTTAAAAGGTCAGTACATTCGGCTAAATCGTGTACTACTTCCTTTCCATTACACAAAGTCAACACCGCCTTCGGTTTGTCTTTATTTAAAACTTTAAATTTAGTGATAATCTTCATACGTAGCATTTTCCGGCAAATAGAATTTAGATTCGATGCTGCAGGAGAATAATGGTCATTTAAGTAAACCCGGCTATCAATATCACCACCAAGAACATCTTTAACTTTAAGGGAACGTGTTTTAAATACTCCTTCATCAGCCGATCACGAAGACCAATATTATTAAATTTTACCAATAAAAGCTTTCGGTCGTTCATATAACAGACATGGTTTAGGTTGTGTTCAGCAATATTAATACTGTAGTGATTACCCAAAGCAATAACAATTGATTGAAGTTCATTTAATCCAGACGGTAACCCATTAATTACAATATCCCCACGATTAAGACGCCGGTACAACATGTTATTTTCATTTTCTAATGTTGATATTTTGGATGAAGTCGAAACATCAATATTCCTTATCAATTTGTTACATGTCTCTATTTCGGACCTCATATCTTTAATACACGATGATACTTCATTTTTAAAGTCAGCTAATATCTGAGCCATAGTGCTTTTAAAACTGTATCAGCACAGACAGAACAAGTAAAGAAAAAAGATTTCGGCCTTTCTTTAAAAATAGCAAGATGTTTTTCAGTTACATTGGCACATTGTAGATGGAGCCATAGTTTGCAGGCTCTACATTGGATACTTCCCTGAGTCTTTCCAATAGTATCTTTACATAACGAGCATTTGAACACTTTAGTAGCAGGCATAATAAACAAGTCAACCAAATAACAGCGGGAATAAGGTTAAAAAGCAGCAGCAGCAACAACAAAAAAAGAACACAGTTAACTTTTCGGCTATGTATGTATGTTTGTACAAGGCTCAACAGCAGCAAAGGCAATAAGCACAAATTAATGAATACAAATTTGATATAAATACACCAGTTCTTATTATGTTTTCATTAAGTTATTGTACAGCAATAATTAATTAGCCGAATAATAGATAAAATGTATATTTAAGATATATAAAATTTTAGTTTTTTATGTTTTATGATAGCAGAGTAAAAAACGCGGTCTACTCAGGCATAGCGTTGCCAGATTTCATGTCAATTGACCCAACTTTTGAAATCGATGTCTTCCGATTTGGATGAAATTTGCACCAATGTTAGTCCTATTGGATAGTAGTTTAGACACAAGATCGGTCAAAAAGTTTCTGAGTTAGAGGGGGTCAAAATTTGACATTTTGGCCAAACAGGTGTTCTTTCTCATCCACTTATTACTTATTATCTACTGGTGTTAGCAAAATTTGTCACAAACAAATAAGATAGCTATTTCTTCAATTTTCGAAATTTTTTTTTTGTTTTTTATTAATTTTATAAATTTAAAACTTTTTTTTAATTTTTTTTAAGCGGGTATTTTTTTGCTCAAAAGAAAGCGTAGTTTTTTTTTCTTTAAGGTAGTCCTGGTCGCTTTTTGGGCCGCGAGTGGGGATTTTTCAATTTTTAGCATATTCACTATTTTGAAATTTTTCCTATTTTTGTGTGTTTCTAAAATCTTAAAAATAAAACTTATGCTAAGAAACTAGACAAATTTACCTCTCCGACGCACTGTGGCTGAAAATTGAATTTCATCGGCCAAAAGTCCAATTTTTTGTCATCGCCGATTTCAAAAATTTTAATGCCATTCGATAGCAAACATATTAGAACTAAGGTATCGAAAAAACTAGATTAAAATATTCGTAATTGTGGCTGTGGCATGCTGCTGGAAACAAATATTTTATTTTGTTTTAGAAAAAAATTAATCTTTGTAAATTTGATCAAATTTGATAAATTTTTTTGTTATATTAAAGGGATAGTAGTCTTTAAGAAATTGATCATTACATCAATGTATCATTTATACCTGATGTGTTATTAAATGTTTCCCCAGGTTCTATATTTTAGTTAAATCCGAATTTTAGAGGAGTAGAACTTGTTAGGGTCAAAAGGGGTCAAAGAGATTTTAGTACCATCAGAAAGCTGAAGGTGTCCTCTTTAACCCCATATATACTTGTGCAACTGTTTGGAACTGTCTGTTGAACACTTTTTTCATTTTAATGAAATAACTCGCAACATTTTTTTTTTTGCTCTTTTTATTTAAGCTGTATAAAGCAAGAAGGTTCTGTTCTGATCCCAAAAAAGCATCTGAAATAACGTGTTGATATAAGTCTTATATCAAGATTTAAAACAATCATTGATGTACTTGCATGCAATGAACAAATTGATTATAGAAAATTTGGGGATTATGCCAAAGAAACAGCACGAATATATACTACCAAATATCCATGGAGAAATATGTCTGCAACAGCTCATAAAATCCTTTATCATGGAGAGGACGTCATTAGGCATCATTTAGTACCACTAGGAGATCTGTCAGAGGAAGCCCAGGAAAAAAGGAATAAAGAATACAGATTTTATAGGGAGCACAATACCAAAAAAATGTCACGAGACTTTACAAACGAAGATCTGTTTAATATATTGTTGGCAACGTCTGATCCGCTCATCTCTAGCATTCGAAGTCAATGGAAAGTAGAACATCGGGACTTAGATGAAGAAGCAAAAGGGCTGCTACAGGACAGACGTAATACAAAACCAAATATGGAATATTTGGAGGCAATTTTCCAACCGAATGAATTAGATATAATTAACTTTTATTATTATTTTAGCAAAAAATATGTTTTTTGTCCTTATTGTTATTAAAATAAAAAAAGAAAATAAACATTTAATAATTTACACTTATTTATTTTTTTAATCTAAAAAGTATTCCAGTGGAACTGGTTCCAGTTGAACCTGTTGTAGAGTGGATAATGTAGAAACCTATTCACAAAATGATCATAGGTATTATTACATGCCTATGCATTTTTTTTAAAGGTATAATGGTATATACGAGGCGAATGTACATATATGCATATAAAGGTAATACGAATACTCATTTGTTCTTTCGCTGATAAAAAAATATTTTCTCCAGAAATAAATAAAAATGTTTATATTTTTCGAAAGAAAACATTATGAGTATGCTTGTAGAAGCAATTTTTAGTCAGTTTAACATCTTTACTCCCATATGCCCTATTCCAAAACAAATTTTTCAAACAAAAAAAAAAAAATAATTTGAGTAAAAAATTCTAATAATTCAACACACCGATTTTTATACAATTAGAACAGTAATATTTTCTAATATGTCCATTATTTTCTAGAAAATTCTGATCAATATCGAGTGGTAAATTGTATTGCCTTTTTTGAACAAAAAAAAATTTTAAGCCGTTTTCCGGGATTGGGAATTTGGGTATTTCTTAATCAAAAATGGGGATGTTTTTCAGTCCACTGTCTTAAGAACTTTTTAATCTACATAACTGCCAAAATTCATTATGATACCTTTATTAATGTTAGATTTATAGAATGTCAAACATTAAAATTATTATTTATATAGTGTAAATGAATAAAAGGGCTTTCAACATGAGTAAACAATAATAATTTTAAGGTTTGACATTCTATAAATCTGACATGAACAAAGATATATTAATGAAATTTGGCAGTTATGTAGATTAAAAAGTTCTTAAAACAGTGGGCAGAAAAACAGCCCACTTTTTGAATAAAAAATACCATAATTCTCAATCTCAATCATTAGCATTTTCATACTAAATGCTAAAAAACATCAAAAGTTCAACTTTGACCTTAAATTTCTCAACAACTACTGAACCGATTTTAACAAAATTAACACTACAAAAAAGTTCAAGAAGTCTTCTCTCCTGCAAAAAATTGCAAAATTATCTCTATCGGTTCAAAAGTAACAGATTTTTGGCCGATGAAAACCGATTTTCAGCCACTGTGCGACGGTATATAACATACCTGACTAGCATTTCATACCCTCGATACTCCCAGGAATAAAATCACTTTTACTACATGTTTTGAAAAACTGGAACACAAAGTATGGCAATCATATCCGACGATTTAAAACATGATGCCGTTGCAGTTTATGAATACCAAAAGATAATACTAAATTATCTAAAATCTTAATTAACAGAAGAGAAGGTATACTACGTTTCGGTCGGAGCTCGTCAACATTTTAAAAACAAAAGTAGCTTCGCAAGTCTGATAGCTCATGAAAAATACTTTGGAATGCCAGCTGAGTGGCATTTTCATCCTACTGCTCATGGTAAAGTAGCATGTGATGGTGTTGGAGCAAACCTCAAAAGAAATGCAGCGAAGTATAGCCTTCAGTGCTCTCATCAAGATCGCATCTTAGATGCGACTGCTTTATTCCATTGGGAAAAGAATTATTGTAAGAAACTGAAATAGTTTTTAGTAGCAAAGAGGATCATGAGGAAACATTGAAAACACTGAAGAGCAGATTCGATCCGCAGCATCGATGGCACCGCTCAATACCATGCTTTTATACCGCCTGTCGATGGAAGACTCAAGTTGAAAACGTTTTCTGCCTCTACTCAATGTGATATCTTTCCAAAGTAAAAAAAAAAAAAAAAAAAAAAAAAAAACCAGCAGCGAAATCAACAGCTGAAACTAGTAACGCCAAGAAAGGATTGGCAAAAAAGCAGAAAATAAAGGCAATAAATAGAGAGGAGGTAAGACTGGGTATATGAAAATTTGCAAAACTTAAACACTTCATTAGATACAAGAATAAATTAAGTGTACAAATAGTTATGCTATAAAAGGATCTAATGTGATTAAGATTAAATTTTTTAGATTATTTATCTTTTTGTTTTTATTATTATTATTTTATATAAATTTAATTATTATTACAAATAAACAAAAAAAATTTAATTTGTCAACATCTCTTTAGAAAAAAGTGATTTTATTCCTGGGATTAACATATTGTGGGTATTACAGTATCGAGAGTATGAAATGCTAGTCGGGTATGTTATATACCGTCGGAGAGGTTAATTTGTCTAGTTTCTTAGCATAAGTTTTATTTTTAAGATTTTAGAAACACTTACACAAAAATAGGAAAAAATTCAAAATTTGCTAAAAATTTAAAAATCCTCGTCTTGACTTAGAAATTATTTTTTTTTATACACAACCCACTTGCGGCCCAAAAAGCGACCAGAACTATCTTTAAGGAAAACCCCAAAGCTTTCTTTAAAAAAAAAAAAAAAAAAAAAAAAAAATAAAAATAAAAAAGTTTTAAATTTAAAAAATTAAAAAAATTTTTTTTTTCGAAAGATTGAAGAAATAGCTATCTAATTTGTTTCGGCAAAATTTTGCTAACACCAATAGATAATAAGTTACATGGGTAAGGAAGAAACCTGTTTGGCCAAAATGTCAAATTTTGACCCCCTCTAACTCAGAAACTTTTTGACCGATATTGTTGAAAATTTGTGTCTAAACTACTATTTTGAGGATTAAATTGTTTTTAATTTGCTTGCAAGCGCACGCACATACATACATGTATAAATAGTGGTTTTTGTTATTCTCCCAAATGAGTTTTTTCTTGCATTGTTTGCAAACACACATGTATAAACGACGTTGTAATTTCTCCCAAAAGGTTTTTGTGTTCGCTTTGCACTTGCAACCACACATTATAAACGTGTAAGGACAAGGTAACCGTTAGACATTTTGAAAAATAAAGTCGCGCAAAACCGTCTTTTAAGAAAATCAAAGTGGCTATCTTATATATAAATACGGGTAATTGATTTTTAAGCATCTTTTCGTTCACCGATTTGAATGAAATATATGTATATCGTTTTAAAGGTATTTTAGTATTGTGTAGATATGCATATATTCTAAATTTTAAGGATTGTTAAAAATGTTTTAAATTTGCTTTCAAACACACACACATAAAAAAAATTTTGTTTAGAAAATAATTTTCGTTCAGAAATTTATATTTGTTATTGTTGTTTCAATATACATATTTTATTTCTAATAACAGGCAATTTAAGCTGTATTTTACCTTTAATACTAGAAACTATATCACATAGGTACATATTGCAAAAATAGTAATAAAGTAAATAAATGCTTTAATAATAACGAAAAAAAGGAAATATGAAGACATTTGTTATTTTCTTAAATTTAGTTAGGTAGCCCTTTTATATAAGAATTGAATATTCCATACGTGCATTATTTTAACTATAATGTTAAGTGGTCGAATTTTGGCCACCTGGCGGTCCTGGTTTGATAAATGTTGTGCACTTTGAGTAAAGGCAACAAATTGAGTTACTTAAAGCAGAACTCTAGTACATATGTACATTGTTCTTCAAATCCCATAAATTTATTTTTTAAGGTTTACCTTAAACGATATCAAACACCAAACACAAGTGAAGAAAAAAGAGCTTATCGAAAATGAAAGCGTGCGTACTTCGCGAAGTATAAATTCCGATTACCTTTCCGTAGCAGGGCGGACGGAGGAGTCATTTAATGGCGTTTTCTTTTCTCACTTGCTCAGTTTCGGTTGCACAGCAACTCGCTTTTTTAAATGTATGCTACAAAGCAACCGGGTAGAATTTTACACTGTTGTCTATGCACAAACAAGTTATCGATGCGTTCACAAAAAGGAAACTGTTCACCGTTATACTTGAAACGTTATTCACTTTAACTGCAAAGTATTATGATGTTTTGGAACTCAGCCTATATAACAATTTGAGAGTAGGTCGTTTAACGCATGGTAAATTTATATTTTTTTTTTTGGTGTAGAAAGGCAAACTTTGTACATATACATAGTACATACACTGCGCGACATCAGGCTAGCGCCAATGAACCTATTATATTTGCTTCTATTGTTGTTGTTAATATATTAATACTTTTTGGTGTTCCATTACACTCGTCACTGCATGCACTGAATCTGGTAAAGAAAACATGTGCCGGAAATTTACCGTGACACTGTTTTTTCTGTGTTATATCATTTTCGATAAAAAGCTAACATAGTTTTTGTGTCTCATGTTAGCGCCTGCAATTTTTTTTTAGTTTTTCTTATATATTTTAAATCGTAGGTTAGCTAGAACGGCTGGTGCTAAGTAAACTTCACACCTTCACCCAGAGACCAATATGGCCCATTGTGACGCCTTATTTAGTGGTAGAATTCTAGTAAGAGAAAATGGGGGAAATAAAGAGAAAAAGCACAAGAATAGAGAGAGTAGTGGACGATAAAAATCGAACAATACAAGCAAACAACCCTACTAAACAGAAAACTGTCCTAAATATACACAGTCCTCAGTTTTCTTACCAATTCTACGGTCCTTAAAACCCCCTGGACCTCCGCCTGAAATACACTGCAGTTTTTAGGAAGTCTATATGACCTTCTGATGTCCAGATCCTCAATGTAGACCCCAATTAAACCCAAGCGAAATTTCACAACAGACCTAATTCCCTAAGTGTAAGATATCTCCTGGCTGCCATTCCCATCACATTCTGCTATATAGGCAGAAGATTTAGAATAATATTCAGGGCCGCCTGAAGGGTACCTCTCATGGCCCTGTCATGCCGATCGAAGCCCACCTCTGAGCCTTATATAGAAGGTCCCTCCGACTAGCCAGCCGCAATGCCACCCACCAAACACATCATTCCACCACTGACGGCCGGAGTCCCCAGCTCCTACTTATCGACGATCTGCAAGCATAGTAGGCATTGAGACCCCTCTTTAGTCTCCTGAATATTCCACCGCCAGGACAACTTACTTTCCACAAAAACTCCCAGCTACAGCAGCCTAAAATTCTCCAGCATGTACCTCCTAGTAAAAAGAACTAACTCTGTCTTCTCCGCATTGACTTCTACAGTTATCAGCCGCCCATGCTGACAGTTCGCCCAACGCCCCTTTCATAACTTCGCTAATTGTCGGAAGAAACTTTCCAGATACCAATATAACTTCGTCATCCGCGTAGGCGACAACTTTTTGACCTAACCTGTCAAAAAGTCGCATAACGACCTTGAAAGCCAAGAGCCACAATTAGGGAGAGAAAACCCCCCTGTGGGGTCACCCTAGTCACAAGTTTCCTTAAGCGCTCGTTTCCCCAGTCTCAGTGAATGATTCTGCTGCTAAGAATCAGAGTCATCCATTCGACCAAGAATAAAAAGTTAACCCTAAATCACTTAGTGCGTGCCTGATAGCCTCTACCCTCAAATTATTAAAGGCTTCCTCTTCATCCAGGAATGCTGACAAGGTGTATTCCTTCTTTTGCGATCCATGTTCTGTATAACCCACCACATCATTAAGCGCAATCTCAACAGACAAAGATAGGCGTGTTGAGCGCCGCTGATGATGCCGGCGTCAATCTTTGTCCTCATATGTCTTCAAAAGAAAAGACAATAGGCTGATTGGTCTAAAATTCTTGGGTTTAGAGTGACCGGTTACTTGCCTTTTGTATGAAAATAACCCTGACCTCTCTCCACCCCCCAGGAATGTAGCCGTTCTCCAAACATACCCTGAATAGTTCAATTAGCAGTAGGAGTGATGATCCCCGCGATTTTTTTTTGCAATATTTCGCTTATTGACACCTTTAAATCCTCGTAGGCTTCAATTATCACTTTCACAGAACGTGATTATTCTTAGCATATTGATAACATAGGCCACGTTATCAGCAAAAAAATGATGCATCGATACGCTTTTTAATATTTAAGAAAAACTAAGAGGAAAAGAATGGCATTCTCTTTTCCCTTCTCTCCTAAAAGCTCAAGACTTGACGGCTAAAACTTGAACAGTGTGAACCAGCACTTAGCGTTTTCTTCGAAAATGAGTAAAATAGAAAAACAATGTAACGGTAAATTTCCGTCAAGTGCTTTACCAGATTCAGTGAATACAGTGACGAGTAGAATAAAACACCAAAAAATAAATATATTAATAACAACAACAACAACATGTGCAAATATAATATGCTGATAGGGGAGGAGGCGCTAACCTGATTCCGCGCAGTGTATTTATTCTATTAAAAAAATTAACATCCTTACCTTTTTTTCCAATCCCAAAATAATGGCAAATATCAATATAAATACAATTGTCGATGATTTTGTCATTGTATACAACGATACCGATACAAGCCCCAAGGCCCAATTAGAAAATCCAATATCAATACCACTAGCTATTCCTGTCGGAGCCATTTTTCTTAATGAAGTACGGCAGTCCAATTGTATTCTCGATTTACCCACCACAGCCTTGTACAAGCCACGAGCACTAGAAGCCATTATAAGCTTTAACACCAAATGATAACTGACAATGCTTAAGGGAAAATTTAATTCCTTAATTAAAGCCTTCTGATAAAAAGTCAAACATATTGACAATAACAGATACAATAGTATAGTAAGTAACGAGCAAATGGCCATTTGCATAAGACGGGAGTCATTAAGGCGATCTATAAGGGTGACTGTGCTGCCATTAGATCTTCGATTATCTTCTATATTTCGTTGCAGGCCCCCATCACCAACATCATGATGACCTGAGTATCCATTTTGTTGAGCTTTGGCATTATCATCATTATTATCTGATTCAGGGGAATATCTTAAACGGTGTTCAGTGCCCAAATCGATTTCCTCATTTTCATCCTCTGAATAGGAATTTTGCGTTTTAACTTTTTGATTATTAATGCGGGCATATTTGTGATTATCATAACGAACATGGGACATATTTATAAAATGTAATTGTTTTTATCAATTTTAAAGTAATTATCTAAAACAAAAAGAAAAAAAAAATACACCAACACAACAATAAAAAAACTCATTAATCACTTCAACTTCAGAAGGAAAGAATTTCTTACCTTTTGTGTTAACCACATAAATATGTAGGTGTGAGTAAACCTTTCGTTGCATGGAAGTTTTAAAAACAACTGGGAAGAAAAAGAAGCAATGATTCGTCTTCTAAATCATCTACCATATGGTTGGTTATAAGTAAATAACAAATATTTTCTTAGTTATTTTTATTCCTTTAATTTTTTGCTTAATTTTTTGTATACCTTTTTATATTGTTTTTTTTTTTTTTATTAATTTTAACTATTAAATTTCTTAGAATTGTTAATGAATATTGGAAATTTTCCGAGACATTTCCACGTACATACATACATATATTTATTTGTTTACATTTTTTTCGGTGTTTTTTCTATGATTAAGTTGAATTTCCCATTTGCTTTAAATATACATATATATGTAATTGCAATATATAAGTTTTTCTATTTATTAATAAATGTATTAATTTTAATAATACTTCTATTAAAATTTTTACTAAAAACAGGATTTTTTTTATTAAAACAACTGTTGACGCAGGCAACACCAAATATTTTGTGCTGCTTCTTGCTAAGTAACTTTTACTAAAAAATGTTAACATCACATTTAAAGAGTTGCCAATATATTCTCTTTAAATTTTACGCTTGGTAAACAATGTAATTTGAAATATGTATATCAAGTAACCATCGATTAACGCAGCACTTCATTTACGCAGTTTCGAAATAACACGTACCAATAGTAACCAGTGCCCATGTTCTGTAACTCCCGCGGCGAGAAACTTTTCGATTGAAATGTGAGAAATGAAACAAAAATGCCATAAATCGAAACAAACAGCTGTTTTTCTCTCTTAACTGCGTCTGTAACATTGTTGGAGAGTAAGAACTGTCACGAAAGGAAATTTCTCGCCAATATACTGAACAAGTGTGTCTATAAAATGTTTGCGAGAAAGTTTTCGCCTTGAACTGTTAAACAAACTCACTCGTAAAAACGGGGTGAGAAAAATTTGTAACACCAAAAAATAAATTAAAAATGCAACATGCAAAACTTGCTCGTGTAATTGCCAAGTAACCCTGCATTAACCTTATGGCTCGGATTGGACGCAGGGGCAACCAGGGTTCTATTAGGATTGGATAGGAGTAGTCTCAGGACCCTTATAGGGTTCCTGACTTGTTCTGTTAGGGCTTTTATGGGCAAATGGGACATTGCCATACCGGACTTCTGCAGGCTGTGCGGGGTTGCCGAGGAGCTAGAGATGGTTGAACTTGTACTGTGCCACTGTCCTAGGATGCAGGGTCCCAGACAGAAATGGCTAGGGGCTAGATTTCACGATAAACTGGGGTGTGTCGCTGAATGTAATCCAACCGATCTACTGAGGTTTGTCAGGGAAATAGTACGGCTGTTTGGGGGGACCATAGGGGGGACATGTCCTACGTGGTATCTAGCCATCTGCACCAAACTTTAGGTCTATTTTCTACTTTTCTTCCGTACTTCTCTTTTTGCTCTTTTCTCCTATACTGAAGGGATTCACAATGGACCTCATTGGTCTCCGAGTAGATATGCGCCCTTGGGCGCATAACCCTTCTTAACCTAACCTAACCTAACCCTGCAGCCACACGATCAAGATTTTCTTAATTGTCTTTTACATACACTGTTTGTCAAAATTTATATAAATTGAAAGCTGTGACGTAGGCTGCACGCAATTTACTTTCAAGATGTCATCAAGAAAACATTTTATGAAGGCAAACGAAAAATTTGCTCACTAAACTTCTAATCAGCTGTTAAATTGAACGTAAAATTGCCAAACAAATGGAAGGGAAAAATTGAGAGCAATCTCTTGGTCAATTTAAAAAGTGTGAGTGTGTTAGTAAAAAAATGAGAGTGAAAGCAAATTGAAAGGAATTGAAAGACAAAACTTGATCGTATAGCCTCCAAGTAACACTGCAGCCACACGATCAAGTTGTTCTTGATAGTCTTTTACATATAAAGCTTGTCAAAATTTCCAAAAATTTAATGCTGTGACGTAGGCTGCACGCGATTTTGAAGCAATTTACTTTCAAGATGTCATTAAGAAAACAACTAATAAAGACAAACGAAAAATTTTCTCTCCAAACTTGTAATCAACGTAAACTGATACACTCACTTGAAAGAGAATTTTTAAGGCAAGTTCGCTTCAATTTTTAAAAGTATGAGTGTGTTGGTAAAAAAGTGTGAGTGTATTAAAACTTGATCGTGTAACCCTCAAGTAAGGTAAGTGTTATGTATGTTCACACCAGAGAATGACAACAAGTAGCCATAAGAAAAATATACAGAGGTATTTACCCACGCTTTTCGTAGAAAACCGTTTCTCATTACATACCTTTTCGTAAATAAACATAGACGATATTACCTCACTTTCTATCTAATGTTTTTGGTTGGTAACCGGATGCAGATAATGGACATTCTATAAATCTGACATGAATAAAGATATCCTAATGAAATTTGGCAGTTATGTAGATTAAAATGTTCTTAAAACAGTAAATTAAAAACATCCCCCTTTTTGAAAAAATACGATAATTCTCAATCTCAATCATTAGCATTTTCATAGTAAATGCTAAAAAACATCAAAGTTAAATTTTGACCTTAAATTTCTCAACAACTACTTAACCGATTTTAACAAAATTAAAACTGTAAATAAGTTTAAGAAATCTTCTCTCCAGCAAAATTATTTCTATCGGTTCAAAAGTTAAAGATTTTTGGCCGATGAAGAACGATTGCCTGATTTCGTTGCTAGCAACTCAACTTCAGTTCAGTTGTCATTCGTAATCGACTCATAAGTTTGTCATTCCGTGTGAAAGTATTTATGTATATTCTGGCTCCTTGAGTTATTCTAAGTCGAGCTAGTCCGTCTGCTGAACACACGCTTACTTTCGAAAAACTTAAAAGAAAAGAACTTGGTGTAAAATTGCTTAGAATTATCCCAAGCAGTTTAGGATTGAAATCCAGCAAAAGCGGTTTAGTAGGATAAGAGTTATGAATCAAAATGTGAAGCCACCTCCTTAAAAATTGATAATTTTGTTACAAAAACTAACATAGATGGTGTTATAATGCACGGATTGATATAATATTTTGCACAAATTCGTTCTATATGGCTAGAAATGTTGTAAAATTTCGCGAAGATCGGTACAATATTCACCATAAGCCTCACAAACAGCCTACTTTCGGAAAACAGCTAAGTAAGCCTAAAACCGTAACAAATGATGCTTTATAATAAAAATTGGTACCTCAAGGTTTTACAGGACTAGAAATCACACTATCATAATAAAATTGAATACTTCATAGTTTTATATGATTAGACATAGACTATTTAGATTTACCATAGTCCTTATATCGGGTTTTTCAATAAGAGCGCTACGAAAGTTTTTTTTTAAATAAAACAAAAATATCAAATAACCATCGATTAACGCAGCACTTCATTTACGCAGTTTCGAAATAACACGTACCAATAGTAACCAGTGCCCATGTTCTGTAACTCCCGCGGCGAGAAACTTTTCGATTGAAATGTGAGAAATGAAACAAAAATGCCATAAATCGAAACAAACAGCTGTTTTTCTCTCTTAACTGCGTCTGTAACATTGTTGGAGAGTAAGAACTGTCACGAAAGGAAATTTCTCGCCAATATACTGAACAAGTGTGTCTATAAAATGTTTGCGAGAAAGTTTTCGCCTTGAACTGTTAAACAAACTCACTCGTAAAAACGGGGTGAGAAAAATTTGTAACACCAAAAAATAAATTAAAAATGCAACATGCAATGAATATTAACACGGAAGAGATAAGTATTATGTTCTTGGCAGATGTTGTAAATGTTTAATTATTTTGCTTTTAACATTTTTAAAAATATACGAATGTTTTTAAAGCAATTTGTTCATCAACAAACATTAAAGTCGCACTTTACATTTTTTGTTTTAGCCGACGCACAGTGGCGCCATTTGAGTTTTTTCGTTGCAAAAATCATATCTTTTGAACCGAATAAGATAATTGAACAGTTTAAACAGCATATGATAGATAACTGTTCAGCCTATGAAATGAGCGTTTGGAAAGGGTGCTACGCTTTGTAGGGGCCTACTTATGGGTTATCAAAGTTAAAATTAGTAGAAAAATCAATTTTATGGTAACTAAAAAAAATTTTTTTTACATTTTTAGATTGTTTTTATTTTTTTTCTTAAGGGTTTTATGTTTTAAATTATTACCCAACAAATTAAAAAAAAAATTATTTTTTTTTTTAAATTTATTTTTTCAATTTTCTGTAAAATATTCATCACAATTCGTAAGAGAAGGTATATCTAAAAGACTAACCATTTCTAAACTATAATTATTTTGTAACTCTATTCGTGACTTCACATGCCGCAGGGAAGAAATAAGTGGATCGGAAGATGCTGCCAACATGTTGAAGAGGTCCTCATTTTGCCTTACCCTTGATGCTTTGAATGTGTTCTGCAATCTATATTTTTTATAAAATTTGTTAAGAGACTCCTGTGCTTCTTCAGAAAGCTCTCCAATTGGCAAAGACTGGTACTCAATTATATCTTTACCATGCGCCAATATTTTATGGACGGTCGGGGTCAACTTCTTCTGTGGATACATTTCTGCTAAAAGAGATGCAGTTTTCGACGCATATTCTCCATATTTTGTAGAATTGACATTTTCTTTGCAGTTTAAAACATCCAAGATCGTTCCCAATCTTTTCACGATTTGATTGTCAATTCCAATGATTCTAGTTACTGCCTCATCATTTTCAAAAAATCTCCTAGAAGTGTTTCCATCGTTTGAGTTACCGTATCCGTGCTTGGGACAGTCTACTTTTAGTCCAACTTGTTTAAAAAAAGCATCCTGTATTTGCTTCTTTCTGATCTCTTCCTTATCCTTTATTGATGTATTTTCATCGAAGTTTTCTTCCTCTTGTGGTAGGGTATATGCCAGTTTTAGCAAGAATTCCATACACCTTATCCTTGCGTGCAATGGTGACATTCCATATTCGTAATTCTCCTCATTTGTAGAATCGTTTAAATTACCAAAGTTCTTTTGACAAATAATAATATAAAATCGATAAAAAAAATATAAAAATAAAACGAAAAAAGGGGTTTAAATAGGTTTTTGCTAAATTTTTACCTCCAATATAATTCTGTCTATATATATGTATATGATAACTAATTGAAATATGTTATAATTAAGCAGAAAAAGATACTAATCTTAAACTCTTTACAACTAATTATATAAAATTGAGATGTAACATATTATATATGAAATAAATTGAATTGAATTGAAAAAAGTTCTTCTGACTCTTTTTGCAAATCGGGCATGACATTGTTGAGGTTGTTCCTGTCAGTTCGTTTACGACTTTTCCGTCAACCATGGTCAGGTGGAACTCGTAATTGCATTCAATATATTTTCCTTCTCCAATTTGCAGCTTTGTAGGCTTAATCTTGCTTATTTGTTCTTTAATGTCCTTCACCGTAGTCCTTATGAGTTCTGCCGATTCCCTTGCAAACTGAAACATTATTGGTCGGCAATAATGCACTGATGACGGACGTGGATTTTTCCAGTGTAGGGAATCATCCGATTTTAGCCGCAAAGGAACAACAGATGCCATAAACATATTTCCGTCCGATATTGTAGCGTCATCGGGAGATATCCTTTGCTTATAAACGCTTTGTCCGGATGATCCATCGCAGCCTCATTTGCTGATCAATGTCAACTTCTCAGGAAGAATTTTCACTTCCGTGAAAAACTTTGGTGTGGTTGACTTTTTAAACAGTTCAAATAATTTTAAATTGTACAACGCCATGTTTTCAGTACTTAAATTGTTAAATGGTTTCAGTAATTGTTGCGCCAACTTTCAGGCGTAGACTAATCCAGGCATTATGCTTATTTTGCAATATATAGGCTTATGCTACCATGCCTAAAAATTTACCTGTTCCCTGCATACATATGGATTTATGCTGAATAATGCAATTTTGATATTATGCACGTGTCCAAATAAGATTTGTGCCTACCTGTAGGGACCATAAGTCAATATTGTTCCTGACCATTTGTACGCCAAAGTATTGTTTATGTGAGGTACGTACCTGCTAATATAATAACTATTAGATCAAACTACTGTCACATATAAGGGATGGACGCCATACAATTTCTGCAACCATGTCTTTTTAAACTTTTTTACCTCTAGAAGCCAAACGGGCACGTACGGGCCGATAAAACCTTTTGAATTATGTAAAGAAATAATCAAAGAACAGGTTTTGCAAATATGGCAAATATAGAAAAATATAGTTTTTTTTATTTTCCGTCAAAGTTGAAAAATAGTGAAAAAACGGATAGTTTTTAAATAGTGATTTACCAGGAGAAACACAAAGCAAACAGTTAATTTTTTTTTATCATTATACATTTAATAAATACATCAATCAATACAAACAAAAAATAAGGCGATTCGTTACCTATTTTTCGTGATATTACACCTGAAATCGCAACAAATTGACTAAAAATTGTGTGTTTTTTTGAAAACCGAAAGTCGGTCAACTTTGAACGGTTATATCTTCTAAACTAAAAATGTGATATTATTAAGAGTGGCATATTTGAAATCGTTGAAAAGTTTCCTATAACATGGGTTTATTCAAAACTTCGTCGGCATTCATGAAAATTTTGATTTTTGCAACCTCGCTTGCTCTACGGGCGCCACTGTGCGACGGCTGATTTTTCGCCGTCGTCGTTGAAATTTTGTAATATTAGTCAAATTTGGTCGCCGTCAACGATATGTTTGACCAGCCTTCTCAACATCTGCAATTTCTAATCGGCTTCGAGTGGATTATTATGACATTTATAACGTAACGACGTAATCTCTTTTGATAGTTTTCGACATGAGTTACGTACACACTTTTTTCTCACTTTTCGAGAAACGTGAGTTTTCGATGCGAGAAGTTCTCACCAAAGTTAGAGAACATGGGTACAGTTTTTTATTTAGCATTTTTACGCGAATTTAATAAAACACGCTTTATAACTGTGGAACTTCTAACATTATTGAAGACTGGTTCAAACACATTTTCGTTTAAGAAGCAGAAACGTTCACAAGATTTTGATTTCAAAATAATGCTTCTGATAGAAATTGCTCCCTGTCACCCTAAAAGCTTGGGGCAATCAAATATTACAGTTTAATATCTGCCCCCTAATACAGCATCCTTTTGCTACCTTACACGGTGTTTACATTTGCCATTACTGGCAAGACAGTTGAAATACATGCAAACTTTTTCACTAATACATATACACTTTTCCAACTGTCTTGTCTACTGTCTTGCAAATTTAGCAGACAGTAAAATGGACAGTGATTTGACATTTGCTGACGGTAATTTGAAGTTTTGTTCGCAAAAGTAAAAAAAAAAATAACCAATTAAAAGAAAATTATTAAATTATGCTTTGGATTTTTATGTTATACTTAAGTGTTATCTATGTTCACACGAAAAAGTTGTTAAATGCTATTTTTAATTGGTTAAGTTCATATAAATAACGTTTAGCTGGAACTTGCACCCCGACATTCACGTTAGACATTTTTTTAAAAGTGAACTGGCTTAACTACTGTCTGGACGCCTACGTCACGAAGACAGTAAGTAGTGTTTTTGGCAACTAATATGTATTTTTTTTCTGTCTTGCCAGTACTGGCAAATGTAAACGCTATGTTATAATAATGACATTATTTCAAAGCTTAAAGGTAACCACACATTTGGCAATTATTATTGTTCAATAATTGTTTTGTATAAAACAACAATAATAGCAATGAATTACTCAATAATATTGTGTAAAAGAGAATTCGAATCTATGCCTATTTACGAACAGAATTTTTAAATTAAAATAACTGGCCGAAAATTGTTAGTATTATCCAGGGAAACCGGAAATATGCTCTAAAAAGTGTTTTATTAGCATATAATATGAACAGATATTGGGAATTATTTCTTTTTATAAGCAACTTTATTATATTCAACATTTTTTATTTTTTCGAATTTATTAACTCATAGAATAAATTCGAAAAAATAAAAAATGTTGCATTTAATATGAATTAAAAACTTTACAATATGCTGTAAAAATTGTAAAAAAATATGCCCTAAAAACAAAAATAGCTTATATGCAAGCAAAATAATATAATAAAATAATAATAAACAAGAAAAAAAGAATAGTCAGTCAAGCATGATCATATGATACATTACAATGCAGTATTAACAGTCAAATTTTCTATTTGGAGCCATGGGCAATTGTGGACTCACCGGAACAAAATTATGTTGTGAGGTTAAGATTTATATTTATTTATTTCACACATAACCTATAACCAAGCCCTTAAAGACTATTATAAAAATAAATTTTTCTCTATTAAAGTGATATTATGGGCGGGAGTTCGACCATAAGTCCAAAGTCCATCGTATTCTAAATTTAATTTCTATAGTCTAATGCTATTTCGCTAGTGTGGGTGCTATGGGGAAATAAGGACCGAATCCAATGAAATTCCGTAAGATGATTTAGGTTGCAATAAATTAATCTGGGCAGCATTAAATCTAAAAACTAGCATAATCAAATAGCTTATAGGCACAAAGACTACATGCCGGAAATAAGTTTGCCGGAAAGTTATGGATCGATTATTCACATCAATAGCCTCGTCCTTATAACAACTAAAACGTATGTACCAAATTATCCCCAAAATTGCAAGCTGCACTTAGCCCACAAGATAACCAGTCTGCCGTGACATCCTTAGCTCGATTTAGAAAGTGATTCTGAGTTGATCGGTGTACTAAAACGGGTGTAATCAATACTTCTTTATGTTTTACATACATCAGCACAAACACATAATTTTATACCTTTAATTCCTAATATTTTCCTTAAATTATAACTTCCTTTGGCCACAGTCAAAGACTAAAGTTGAAATGCACACCTAAAATTTAGAGTTAAAAAAAATTAAAGTCAAATGAAAAATTTGCTGACTAAACTTGTAATCAGCTGTTAAATTTAACGTAAAATTGCTAAGCAAAGGGAAAGGTAAAATTGAGAGCAATCTCATGGCCGATTCACATAGTGTGAGTGTGTTAGTAAAAAAGTGAGTGTATTGCAAATTGAAGGGCAAAACTTGCTCGTGTAATTGCCAAGTAACCCTGCATTAACCTTATGGCTCGGATTGGACGCAGGGGCAACCAGGGTTCTATTAGGATTGGATAGGAGTAGTCTCAGGACCCTTATAGGGTTCCTGACTTGTTCTGTTAGGGCTTTTATGGGCAAATGGGACATTGCCATACCGGACTTCTGCAGGCTGTGCGGGGTTGCCGAGGAGCTAGAGATGGTTGAACATGTACTGTGCCACTGTCCTAGGATGCAGGGTCCCAGACAGAAATGGCTAGGGGCTAGATTTCACGATAAACTGGGGTGTGTCGCTGAATGTAATCCAACCGATCTACTGAGGTTTGTCAGGGAAATAGTACGGCTGTTTGGGGGGACCATAGGGGGGACATGTCCTACGTGGTATCTAGCCATCTGCACCAAACTTTAGGTCTATTTTCTACTTTTCTTCCGTACTTCTCTTTTTGCTCTTTTCTCCTATACTGAAGGGATTCACAATGGACCTCATTGGTCTCCGAGTAGATATGCGCCCTTGGGCGCATAACCCTTCTTAACCTAACCTAACCTAACCCTGCAGCCACACGATCAAGATTTTCTTAATTGTCTTTTACATACACTGTTTGTCAAAATTTATATAAATTGAAAGCTGTGACGTAGGCTGCACGCAATTTACTTTCAAGATGTCATCAAGAAAACATTTTATGAAGGCAAACGAAAAATTTGCTCACTAAACTTCTAATCAGCTGTTAAATTGAACGTAAAATTGCCAAACAAATGGAAGGGAAAAATTGAGAGCAATCTCTTGGTCAATTTAAAAAGTGTGAGTGTGTTAGTAAAAAAATGAGAGTGAAAGCAAATTGAAAGGAATTGAAAGACAAAACTTGATCGTATAGCCTCCAAGTAACACTGCAGCCACACGATCAAGTTGTTCTTGATAGTCTTTTACATATAAAGCTTGTCAAAATTTCCAAAAATTTAATGCTGTGACGTAGGCTGCACGCGATTTTGAAGCAATTTACTTTCAAGATGTCATTAAGAAAACAACTAATAAAGACAAACGAAAAATTTTCTCTCCAAACTTGTAATCAACGTAAACTGATACACTCACTTGAAAGAGAATTTTTAAGGCAAGTTCGCTTCAATTTTTAAAAGTATGAGTGTGTTGGTAAAAAAGTGTGAGTGTATTAAAACTTGATCGTGTAACCCTCAAGTAAGGTAAGTGTTATGTATGTTCACACCAGAGAATGACAACAAGTAGCCATAAGAAAAATATACAGAGGTATTTACCCACGCTTTTCGTAGAAAACCGTTTCTCATTACATACCTTTTCGTAAATAAACATAGACGATATTACCTCACTTTCTATCTAATGTTTTTGGTTGGTAACCGGATGCAGATAATGGACATTCTATAAATCTGACATGAATAAAGATATCCTAATGAAATTTGGCAGTTATGTAGATTAAAATGTTCTTAAAACAGTAAATTAAAAACATCCCCCTTTTTGAAAAAATACGATAATTCTCAATCTCAATCATTAGCATTTTCATAGTAAATGCTAAAAAACATCAAAGTTAAATTTTGACCTTAAATTTCTCAACAACTACTTAACCGATTTTAACAAAATTAAAACTGTAAATAAGTTTAAGAAATCTTCTCTCCAGCAAAATTATTTCTATCGGTTCAAAAGTTAAAGATTTTTGGCCGATGAAGAACGATTGCCTGATTTCGTTGCTAGCAACTCAACTTCAGTTCAGTTGTCATTCGTAATCGACTCATAAGTTTGTCATTCCGTGTGAAAGTATTTATGTATATTCTGGCTCCTTGAGTTATTCTAAGTCGAGCTAGTCCGTCTGCTGAACACACGCTTACTTTCGAAAAACTTAAAAGAAAAGAACTTGGTGTAAAATTGCTTAGAATTATCCCAAGCAGTTTAGGATTGAAATCCAGCAAAAGCGGTTTAGTAGGATAAGAGTTATGAATCAAAATGTGAAGCCACCTCCTTAAAAATTGATAATTTTGTTACAAAAACTAACATAGATGGTGTTATAATGCACGGATTGATATAAAATTTTGCACAAATTCGTTCTATATGGCTAGAAATGTTGTAAAACTTCGCGAAGATCGGTACAATATTCACCATAAGCCTCACAAACAGCCTACTTTCGGAAAACAGCTAAGTAAGCCTAAAACCGTAACAAATGATGCTTTATAATAAAAATTGGTACCTCAAGGTTTTACAGGACTAGAAATCACACTATCATAATAAAATTGAATACTTCATAGTTTTATATGATTAGACATAGACTATTTAGATTTACCATAGTCCTTATATCGGGTTTTTCAATAAGAGCGCTACGAAAGTTTTTTTTTTAAATAAAACAAAAACGGTTTTGGATATCAATGAAATTCTTTATTCCTGTGAAAATACGTTCGATGCCATTATGTATGGAACGCGATTTCTTTTGCATGGCCCCCACGGGCACGCTTGCAGAAGTCCAGACGCTGAACCCAATTTTCGACGGGTTTCAAGCATAAATCGACCGATACTGCTGCAATTTCATGTTCGATATTCGTACGAAGTTCATCAATCGTCGCTGGCTTGTTGGCATAGACCGTAGACTTGACGTAGCCCCAAGGGAAATAGTCTAACGGCGTCAAATCGCACGACCGAGGCGGCCAATCGACTGGACCATTTCGAGAAATAACACGTTCTCCAAACTTGGTTTCCAATAAATTGATTGTGACATTCGCTGTGTGGCTTGTGGCGCTGTCTTGTTGGAACCACATGTTCTCCATATCATCCAATTGGGGCCAAAAATATTCTGTTATCATTGAACGGTAGCGATTCCCATTCACAGTAACGTGCCGGTCTTGATCATCAATGAAGAAGTACGGCCCAATGATGCCGCTGGGCCATAAACCGCACCAAACCGTAATTTTTTCGGGATGCAATGATGACTCATGGAGTACGTGTGGATTGCTGTCTGATGAATAACGCATATTTTGCTTATTGACGAGGCCATTCAGCCAGAAATGAGCCTCATCGCTGAAGATGATTTTTCGCTCTTAACGTTGAGGCCACTGACTCCGAATTTCGGTAGTAAATTTTAAAAATTTCGACTCGTTGTTGGCTCGTATATCTTTCCATCATGAAATGGCAAACTTACTGAAGAGAAATGTCAAAAGAGCGGCAAAAAATATGGCGTCGTTTGCTGTCCCTATCGGTCTACTTTTGTAGCGTCCCTGTTGAAAAACGCTTTATAAAACAGTAGCAGATATAGATATTGCGGTAAAGTTGGTTCCAACTTAAGGCCGCATTAGTTGTTACTTTCCGTTGTAGTTCTGTTTCGTTCCTTTCTGTAGCAAATATTTTGTAATTACTTTTTCTGTGAAAGGAATCATCTGCTTTTAAAAAGAAAAGCATTGAAATTGTAAAAAAAACTTTTCTTTAAAAATAAAAAATTAATATTTTGTGCCAAAAATGCGTTAATTTTTAAAAAATCATTAATTAAAACCAACTTTTCTAGCTTTAAACAAAAAATTACAGATTTTTCATATCACAACAAACTAAAACATTCACACTTTGGCCGTAACTTAACGTTGAATTCTATTTTCAACAGATTTGTCTGCAACAGAACAAAACGAAGAAGTAAAAACAAACCACACATACAGACTTTCAATGGAACAGAAACAAAACAGCTGATTCGTAACAGAACAGAACGTACAAACTAATTCTGCCTTTAGCTTCATATGGCCATAAAAACTGTCATGCAGTTTTGTGATATACGGTCCATAATTTACCTTAGATCCCATATTAGGCAGCCTTCTGAAATTCCTTGTAAACGCTAAAACCTATTTCACTGCTGTATTGCAATTTATTATAGTTTATGTTTTTTATTTTTTGGGATGATTAGTCCATATTTTACCATGGGTCCAGCATAAATTTTCCTCCTGAAAATCATTTTAGTTCGGCTTAAACTGTTACGCATCATGATATTTTAATCAAGCTAGTTAAAATTTCTTAAAAGAAAAGCATAAAACTTTCAGTCAATAAATATATATAGATCTAAACCGCAATCAATTTAAATGCTGACGTCCGTTTTTATAAAGATTAATAAATAATAGGTATATAGATATCATATTGGGCCCACTTCTGAAATATTTGAACTGTCGCTGGAAGGTATTAAAGATTCGGCACAGCCGAATATAGCACTCCAACTTGCTTTTAAATAAAGTATATTACTGGAGAATATTCTTAATTTAATTATGAAAAATTATATCTCGCAAGTGTTAGCCATGTTCTGCTTCACACATACGAGCACTATTTCACACATTTTATAAAACTTTTCGCAAAATTTCGAGTGTAACTATTTTTGTTTGATTGTGAGTTATTACTATTTATGCCCATAATTTCTACAAAGAGATATCTGGTCTCGTCTTCGTACCTAACAGTTATCTTTGCCTATTTCCACGTTTATTTGGCCTACGTGTTCTTACCTTAAATATTCTTTTAAAAATTGCTGCATTTACACCTTAGATTTCTATACACAGCTAGATTTCTACTTGTAGAAATTACGGGCATTAGGCTGGGTTTTTAAGATCTCAGTTAAACTAGGTTTAGTTAAACTGAAAACGAATTTGTGCCGCCATTACCAAGTTTGTATACCAAATTTTAACGCAACAGCATAATTTTGCTTAAGATGTTGGCCTATAATAAAATAATAAAAAAAATCACATTTCGCCGTTAAAATTTAGTTTAAACTTAATCCACATCTCAAAAACCCGGCCTTAGTTTCCAAAATTCAAACCTGTATTAGCATAATTTTGAGTTTTTCATTTAAAATAAGAGAACTTGTGGGCTTTAATCCACATACCCGTATATTGACGTGTATAAATAAATTTTTTTTATTTGTTGTAATTGCGTATATTTACAATATTTTTTTCAAATCTATTTGAAATAAATCTTTTTCTTCAATACCTTGCAATGAAGCTCCTTTAAGGATTGCAAATAATAATATCATTCTGCGCATGCTTGAGCGAAGTTGGTTGTAATTCATTTTAAATTTTGTGTGTGTTTATTTTTTGCTCTTACAACTACAAATACACTTGTTAATGCTGTCACTTTTTTTTCTCCAAAGGAATATACACATTACGTTTTAAGCAGGAGTAGTTTAGTTGCGGTAGAAGGATAAAAGCGTTATATACTATAATTTTTATCATACAAAAATATAAAACGGTTAAATGGAAACATAAATCTTCT
Source organism: Pollenia amentaria (assembly GCA_943735925.1). Taxonomy (NCBI): domain Eukaryota; kingdom Metazoa; phylum Arthropoda; class Insecta; order Diptera; family Polleniidae; genus Pollenia; species Pollenia amentaria. The sequence continues at coordinate 198,166,528 of OX031009.1, read as the reverse complement.
TTTATAGAAAAAGTTAAAAAAATATTTAAAATAGAAATTTGATTTTTCTGAGAAAATTAGTAGAAATAAAAGAAATTCTTTCCACAACATTTACGTTATTTTTAAGTAAATTTCGGTAAAATTACGTAAAAAAATTTTATTTTTAAGGTTATTTATTTATTGTCTATGTATGGAAATATTATATGCTTACATGTAAATATATAAGTGCTTTACCGTTTGTGTGTTTTATATAGAAAGAAATATATGAATAAAATCCATATACACAAACTTAATAAATGTCGGCTATAAAAACGGTTAAATGACGCGTTACAACTAAAAAAAAAAAATAAATCTTTGTTACAGTGCAAAATTTTGTGGCAGAAATTTTACATTAACTATTAAAAAATTTTTTTTTTCAAACATTATACACAGAGATTTAATTTAAAAGAAGACATAATGTCTACAAACAAAGAAAAGGTAAATATTTCCATATGATCTTTTCTATAATTATTATTTTTTAGCTGAAGGGCCAATGAATGTGTTAGTTATAAGTTTAAAGTAAACTAAATAACACTGTGCGATAGAAAGAAAAAAATACCTAGAATATGATGAGGTTGATCGATTGTTCGATATTTTCCCGAAACCGGGTTTTTAATAGATCGCTTATTATTTTAAATTCGGAAAAAAAACAATTCAACTAGTTTTTTAATGAGAAAATTATTGTATGTATAAAAATTTTCGATTTTAATTTGCTTTATTAATAAAAGAGTTAACAGTCCTTGTTAATACCATAGTTGGGGGTAGTGCACTAAATGTTGATTTACATCAGCATTTCATTATCACTAATTAGAATTGCAAAACATTTGTTTGCACTATTTTTACCAGAAAAAAATTTTGTGGTATTGCAAATTTTTTCACTATCATTAACGGTGATTCAATGCATAAAAACTGCACTCAATTCTAATAGTGACAAATTTGCACTTGCAATCAAAAAAGCTGCATATAAACAGACTAAAAATTTACAAAATGTAATTTTTTACGTGCGTTGTTTTTGATTCTTGTGATGATACATAAGCAAAGGAAAATAACAACATGAAGTTTTGTCAATAACGGAATTTCTCCTGCCCTTAATCATGAAAAAACAAGTTTTTTGTTGGTAAATTTAGTGCAAAATTTTGAGCCGCAATAAATTTATGATTGCTTATTCACAAATCACACTTTTATTTTTTGAGTGCAAAATGTTTAACATCACTATCACTCATGTTTAACAAAATTAATACTGTAAAAAAGTTCAAGAAGTCTTCTCTCTTATCTCTATCAGTTCAAAAGTTACAGATTTTTGGCCGATGAAGAACGACTTTCAGCCACTATACATACGTCGTTGCCTGATTTCGCTGCTGGCAACTCAACTTCAGTTTAGTTGTCATTCGTAATCGACTCATAAGTTTGTCATTCCGTGTGAAAGTATTTATGTATATTCTGGCTCCTTGAGTAATTCTAAGTCGAATTAGCCATGTCCGTTTGCTGAACACACGCTTACTTTCGAAAAACTCAAAAGAAAAGAACAAACTTGATCAGAGTTATGAATCAAAATGTGAAGCCACCACCTTAAAAAATTGATAATTTTGTTACAAAAACTAACATAAATGGTGTTATAATGCACGGATTGATATAAGATTTTGCACAAATTCATTCTATATGACTAGAAATGTTGTAAAATTTCGCGAAGATCGGTAAATAATTGCAAATTTTGTCACTATCACTAACGGTGACTTTTGGTATTTTTTTTATAAAAAAGCTGCATACAAATATACACTTACTAAAAATTTACAAGAAGGAAATTTTTATGTGCGTGGTTCTTGATTCTTGTGATGATATGCATAAGCAAAGGAAATTAACAACATGAAGTTTTGTCAATAACGGAATTTCTCCTGCCCTTTATCATGAAAAAACAAGTTTTTTGTTTGTAGATTTAGTACAAAATTTTGTGTCGCACTCAAATGAGTGAAGAACAAAAAATTTGCAATAAACTGATGATTGGTTTTTCATAACTCACACTTTTTTTTTTTTTTTTGGTTTAACATCACTATCACTCATATTTACTAAAAAATAAGTGCACTAATTCTGAAATTAAAATTCACAGTTAGTGATAGTGCAAAATTATTGCAATCATTTTGTTGATGTTGAGTAATTAATTGAAAATTAGCAGCCCCACTACACATGAGTGATAATGATGTTAAAAAATGTTGCACTCAAAAAAACAAATGGTTTGGTTTAAGAAAAAACAATCATCAGTTTATTGCAACTTTTTTGATCTTCACTCATTTGAGTGCAACTTAAAATTTTGCAATAAATTTACAAACAAAAAACTTGTTTTTTTCATGATTAAAGCCATGAGATATTCCGTTATTGACATTTTATTGGCATGCTGTTTAATTTACTTTCTTATGCATATCATAACAAGAATCAAAAACTATGCTCATACAAATTAAATTTTTTAAATTTTAGTGAGAGTCTGTTTATAGCAGCTTTTTTTATTGTAAGTTCAAATTTTGCACTATTTGAATTGAGTGCAGATATTTGCATTCAATCTTCGTTTAGTGATAGTGAAAAAATTTGCAATATCAATACATTTTTTTGGTGGTAGTTGAAAAAAATAGCAATCATCACTATAGCTGGTAGTGATGATTGCTATTTTCATTTTCGCAGTTAGCCACATCTTAAAGACATTCTTAAAGACGGATGCACGACAATGTTAATTCCTGTACGACATGTGAGGGACAGCCAAAACTTATCGTCACCGACATTTTCGAACAAGTGTCGCGAGAATCGTGCACGACACAAAGAAAGACATTGTCGCTCTTCATGTCGTGTATAGTTGTTGATAGAGGACTCTTTACAAGACGCTGTCGCTTATACCGTCGTGTATAGTTGTTGATATAAGACACCTTACAAGACAATATCGGTCATGTTTTCGTGGATAGGTGTAAAATACAACTTGGAAGACAATGTCGGTCATGTCGTCATTTATAAACTTCTTTAGAAGACAGTGCACTAGACAATGTCGAGTATTTTGTCATCCACGAAATTTTCCTCAAAATTGTCTTCCAGAAATCATAAGTGATAGAGGACATGTCGTGCATAAATAGTTGATGACAATGTTGTCGACGGCAGTTTTGCCAACTGGATTTGAAAATATACACACAAACATTATAATTTTTATTTTCAATTAAGGTAAATTAACTGGAACAATTAAAAAAATTGTTTGAAACCGCATTACTTGATTTAATTAAAAAAATTTTTGTGAACCTTTTTTCTGTGTAAGCTTTCGAACAGTATATATTTTCTTTAATGGCGATTTCTTTTAACTTAACAGTTGGACAGATGGACAGACCGACAGGCGGACATGGCCCAATCAACTAAGAATTACGTAAGGAGCCAGAATATATACCGCCAAGAATGATCCAATAGGTCTGCTTACCTATACAACAATACAAAAAACAACATCCAGTTTTTTGTGTAAAATTCCTCGCCATTGACAAAATCTTACTGCTGCTAGGGAAAACAAAAGGAAAAACGTGTTTTGTATGCATGTATGTGTGGCAAAAAAGAAAAACTTTTAACAAAAATATTAAGCAAAATTTAAACAACTTTAGACAGCCTAAGGGTATAAGCAAAATAAACATCTGGCTAAATGAAGCATCTTTTGACAGCCTAAGGGAATATGCAAAATAAACATCTGGCTTCCTGCGCAGACCTATTGGATAAGTCTTGATATACCGCATTTGTTCAACAATAGTGTATTAACTCAAAATTTTTATTTTTTCTCTTTTTGGAAAAAATCGACACGTTATTTTCATATCTTACCGCTGCACTAGGGGTATTTTGCTAATCTAGCCGGACATACAGTTTTAGCACCTTTTAGGTTTTTAATAAGTATTTTCTTGTAAACAAATTTCTAGGTTAAAAAGAAAAAACATTTTTTTTACTTACTTTTTTTCTATCTTTTTAAACAAAATGAATTCCAAATAAATTTTTGTGTATATTTATATATATTTTTTGTTTAATTTTTAAGCAAAATAAATTCCACATAATTTTTTGTGTTTTCTTTTAAAAATTTGGCACTTTTGTAAAAAAAAGTTTATTCTTTAAAAAAAATGTTTTTTTTCAGATACATAGAAGTTTTTTAAAAAATATATATGGCAACGCGGAACCGCTGTAAAAATATCGTGCTATTTTCTCTACTTTTTGCTAATGAAACGGTTGGTTTGATAAATCTTCTTCATATGCTTTTATTACTAAATAAAAAAAGTGTTTTGCTTCTACTGAAAATTTTGAAAGTTTAGTCTAATACAGTATTGTTGAGCAAGTGCGATATACTTTATGGGGTCTGAGATTAATAATAAAAAAGTTTCGCACGGAATGACAAACTTAGTAGAGTTAAATAAAAACCTGAGGTATTTAATTTTTAAAACTTCTTAGTTTTTTTTTGCACAAATGCACTGTGTCCCAACAATCGTACTTTGTTGAAATCTGGCCAAGATGTTGGCAACGATGTATTCTTTTATGCTTTGACGTACAAATGTAGCTCACAAAAAGCGTTTCTCTGAGCCACACTAATGCACTTACATATGCACTTGTATATAACCTTATAAAAGTATATGTAACAGTAACTACTATTTGCATTGTATTCATTACCATGAATAAATACGTAAACAAACAAATACATACACATACACACATTCATATAAACACAGTAACACACAGACTAGCTAAGAGTTGAACTGACAGTAACGTTTGTTGAGTTTGTCAAAAAAATTACGAAACCAAACAGCTAAACCACCCATACAAGTACAACCCAACACCAACCAAGCAACCAACCGAGCAACCAGTCAACCAACCATTCATTCATACTCATACAGTAAAAAAAAAAAAACAAGAAAAGTGCAGATGAATTCAAGTATTTCCGAGATCATTTTATTTCACATGCAATTGTAAACAGTTGTTAAACTACTGGTAACGTCACTTTGACAGCACTAACAGCACGAACAGCACCCACACATATACAGAGACACTTAAGGGACTTAAAAGAAAAATAGGTCTGACACAAAATGTAAATAAAAGGGGGAAACAATGCAATTTACACACATACACAAATAAATACATTATTTTCATGATTATTTTCACATCCAAGTCTAACCTTTACATCTGTAACAATTGTTATACAAACATCTTTTAGCAGCAACAATTCAAGGTGCATGCAACACACTATAGATGATAACAAATAGTTAAGCGCCATAATGTGCATGGGCTGGCTTAAGCAACTGTGCGAAAACATGTAAATCATATATGTCAAACCATATTGAACTAAAGGAAACTTTTCGTAAAGTTTTATGAAACAGTCATTTGCTACAGCAAAGTGCGAAACGGATCACACATTCCGAACGGAATCAGATGTTTTTGGATTTTCTTTTGGTTATTTTTAAATATATTAGGCGGGCCTTTCGTTATTTTTTGACAGTTGGTGGGCCTTTAGTAACAAAAGTAGAGGCTGTTTTTAAAATAAGAAGCAGTTCTTAAAGGAAAAGCTGTAAGAAAATTCAAATTTGATATTATATATTTGTGCCTTTGAAAAAGCACACAAAAAAAAATTTATAAATTTCATATTTGAATACGAAAGTCGCATATTTAATTAAACATTTTTTTTTAATATTCTGCGATGAAGATTTTTGCGGTATTGATAAAAAATTTTGTAGGTATAGTTATGGAGTTTTTAGTCAACAACCAAGTTTATTGAGTCAATGAAAAAAGTTGTTGCCCAAAATAATTTTTTTACAAAATGTTTACGTGCTTTGTAAAAATAAATATTTGGAAATGTTGAGTAAATCAAACAAAATGTCTATCGAATCTTTATTTATTTATTCATTAATTATTATGTGCTAATTTCGCAATTTTTATTGTTTGATAAATACACTAAAACTTATTGTTGGGGGATAAGCTAGTTCCTATTCGCTGGTTGCTTACGCCAGATCATCAGGAAACTTTTTTCCAAAGACTTTAGAAAAACTAAAGATATTTTACAAATAAAACTGTAAAGCGAATGAGAATTACAAAGACTGAAGTCTTATTTGCAGCGATATCAAAGCAATTAAAAAATTACAAAAGAGTTTTAAAAATACTGTCTTTACTTTGATTCAAATATTTCTTTTATTGAATATGAAGAAATATTTAATTTTTTCATCATGATATATGTTTTATTGAGTGTTATTTTGCAGTGTTATTTTGAAAAAAATTTTCATTGAATCAAATAAAAAGTTTGTTGACCTAAAATTTTATTTTTAACAAACTGTGCTGTTAAAAATTTCCTTGAGATATTTTTTTCTGTACATTTAAAAATATTGATAGAAGCAATAAAATTTTAAACTTATTTTTTGATTTGTTTACCAACAAATAATTTGCTTTAAAACTGGTTCTTAATCATTAAACGTGAAACCATGTCTTTCACAATATATTAAAAAATATTAAGTGCAACTGGATTTTGTTGGTCTTTTCTCTTTTTTTTGCCTTCTACTGTACACAAAAAAATTATACCTGCATTCGTTGATTTATTTAAATACAGTTGTCAGTGTTTGTTTTTACTCGTATAAGTACGAGTGAATTCAGTAAGGAAGCAGTAATATGACAGTAGTAGTAGTAGTAAGTAATAGCAGAAAAATTAGAAACAAGTAAGAACAATAGTCGGTCAAGCCCGACCAAATGATACAGTACACCACAGTATTTAAAAACAAGTTTTCGAGGGTGTGGACCCTCTAGAACAAAATTATCAGCCTGGCCCCCGATGTCGACCGCTATCGTTCGCTTGCATTTTCAACGACAAACAGCTGATTTGCGGCTCACTTACCATTTTCAGCACAAGTCGATCGCATTGCAAGCGACCCATAACGTTAAATTACAAATTTGTGGCTCACAAAGAAATATAATGCGACCACAAATGTCATAACCAGTCATTTGTGTTGTAGTTGTCGTGTTAAAATATTTAACAAAATTTTCTTTCCACACAAACAGTAAACATTTTTTTATTATGATATTTATTTTAAACACCACCACTTATAAAATTATATCCCAGCAAAAAATTTTCAATATTTGGAAGCAATAAAATTAGAAATAGCATCCAAAGTGTCTCGTCTGTTGCTTCTTGAAATTATTGACGTACACAATTGCAATGTGGAAGGCATATATTCAGCAATATTTGTAAAGGGTCCGCCAAATAACTTTTTTTTTTTGAAAATGCTATAAAAAAAACTACTGAATATATTCTCAAATTTCTTTTTTTATTTGAAAGTACAATCCTTCCGGTTAATAATGGAAAATAATTTCATTCAAATGGCGTCATACCAAGGTCTTTATGCAAAATTCGTCTCAATGATGTCTCCGAAACGTTCAATTGTTGAGAACGACGGTGAATTGACTTTCTGCCACAGAAGCAATATTCTCGGGTGTACGCACTGTTTTTGGCTTTTCACGATTTGTTTTATCGATGAGGATGCCAGTTTCTTTCACTTTTTTTCACAAGATAACGAAGATACGGAGCTGACGGTGCTTCTCTTCTTCCAAAATCCGTACGCAATTTTCGCACACATTCTGCAACATTACCATGATTCTCAAAGTAATGTCGCAATATTTCCCAGCGTTGTTCAAGCGTATACGCAACCATATTCGTTCAGCGGAAGGATAAAACTAATTATCTGTCAAATCAGACATGAGCTAAGTGTTACCATTCACGAAATAAGCACTAGTTAAAAAAAAACGTTAGATGGCGGATCCTTTATATTGATAAAAAGACTCAAAAAATTAAATACAAAGTTTTTAAATTGCTTCTTAGGTGCTCAAACACATGCACCAGGTTTGTTTTTTGTCATAAGTTTTTAGGAGAGAGAGAGAGACAAATAAATGGCATTCTCTTGTTAAATGATATTCATATGAAAAAAACAAACTGTATGTGTCGTTGACTATACTGCTGCGCAGAAGCACTAAGGTAAGGCGAATAGTTTCATTTTGACTCATAACATTTTATATTTATCAGTGCTTTATTATTTGCACATAATTCATGTAGTGAATTCACATAAAGAATAACAATGTGAACTAGAGATTAGCGATATTTCTGTACCTGTGATTTAGTCACTGTTACTGAAAAATCACGAATCACAGTTGTGAACAAATTTGTCAAGTAACAGGTACTTGCTAAGTCGTTCTTTTTGTTTTTTTTTTGTTACATACAAAAATTTATGATATTTCACTGTTTGTGTGGGTAATAGTGTTTTTTGAATGCAGTGGCGAATAATGTTGCTGTTCCTTTCATTCTCACTTGTATCTTATTAGTATTTTTTTAAGCCAAAGTTTATTTGTTCAAGTATGTATGTATGTATATGCAAGTAAACAGCTTTGAAAGCTCTTACAATTTGTTGTTTTTTTCTTTGCAAAATACTTACAAAAGCCCGCGCATTGTACATATAGCTTGGACGCACTTGCTATAAAAGAACTAAAAACTGACAAACCGTGATCAAAATCACAGTTTTAAGGAGCAGTAATTTTTAAATCACGTTCAGTAATCACGATTTTCTTTAAAAATCACGGGATCGCTCATCTCTAGTGCGAACGCAGCATATATTGGATTCCGACGGCAGAGCCTCTACGTGAGGAATCCCATACAAAAATCATGTAATATTTCACAGAAGTGGAAGTGATACACAACTGATCTCTGCCTTTTGCTGGGATAGGTTTTTAAAATATTTTTATAAAATTGTATTCTGTATTTTCTGTTTACTGCTTTGTTTGTTTTTTTGTTTACTCCTTTGTCTTCAGAGATCTATTTATTTGGCTTAATTTATATGTCATGTCGATTTTTCGCTGCATTTACACATGAAAGTACTTTCATGAAAATTCTGTATACGTATTATCACCATAAATTTCACAGAAAAATAATAAACTTTCATGAAAATTTACATGAAAGTGAAATTTCATTTTCAAAATGTCGTTAAAGGGCAAACTTCTATCAAAAATTTCTCTTCTTCTTCTTTTATTGTTTTGCTTATTTCAAGTTTCAGAGTTACCGAGCCAATTATTCACGCTGAACTTCAGGCATTCGTTTAAAATAATATTTATTTTTATTAGTTTTCATGATAATTTATAAATTTTAATTAGAATCATTGTGTTCTTAATACTTAGTTAAAAAAATATATTAAAATTCTTTATATGTATATACGAAAAAAAAAAAAAAATTTCAATTGGCAACACTGCTTAGTTATTGTTATTTACTTTCATGAAATCGCTTTCTTGAAATTTTCATTGAAAGCTAGCTGAAAATTGGACTGAAAGTAGAAAGATGTAAATGTGTTAGTGAAAAAGTGTGAGTGTATTGCGACTTTCAAGAAACTACTTTCATGTGTAAATGTAGTTTATTCTAAACTAGCGTTTATTTATGGAATTGATGATGTGGCAAAATACAGTCATTTGACAATAAATAAATGAAATACGTTAGACACGTAAAACCTGTCAACCGACAAGTCGATAGTTAGTGGGTCGCTTAAAAGAACGATAATGAGTGCCTTGTTGTCGCTCGCTTAAGTTGTCGATCGACATCGGGGGCCTGGCTGTATGTTTGTTATAAGTTTAAGATTCATGTAAAAGAAAGTTCTTTTCGCCGAAAATTGTTTTATATAAAAGTAATTTGCCTTTAAGTGATTTTAGGAAGGGGGGTTATATGATACCTATGGTTAATATTGTCATGGCATATCAGCTATCGTAAAAATTATTGTCGCCAATTTTTATGTCAATACCAACATTTGTAAAAAATGCTATTTTCGAGAGTAGTATTTGTAATGGAGCTGTGGTCAAATATGGAGCGATTACAATAAAATGTTGTAAGATGATTTAAGTTTGGACCAAATTTTATCTTAACACCAACATAAGATGGTTTATGTGCACAAAGATTCTATACCGGAAAGAAGCCATTATGGGGGCTATGTGTAATTATAGATCGATTCTTACCACTTAATAAGCTTGGTCCTTAAACCTTTCTACCAAATTTCATCAAATTGTATCCAAATTACGACCTGTAATTTGCGCTCAAGGTTACCATGACAGCCAGCCAGACGGCTAGCCGAACGGACGGACATCGTTAGATCGACTCTGAAGTTGATCGGTATACCTAAAGGTGGGTCTAGCACCAATATTTAAAGACGTTACAAACGTCAGCACAAACGCATAATACCCTCTCCACTATTGTCGTGTGGGTATAAAAAACGAAAAAGATTCACAATATGGTTTGTTTTTTTCTGTCGCTACTAGTACTCCAACTAAAATAATTATTCTTTTAAAATTGTTGGTATTCATCCTCAACAACATCATTGCCATTATCATCCTAACAGTGTTACCACAACTGAACTAAAAAGTATAAAGTTACACGGCTCTTTGGCCACAATTGTTCTTAGCCATCATAAATCACAGAAATAAATTTTTTCTGGTAGTTTATGTGGAAACCTTATAAAAACAATGGTCCTCAATGGAATTAATGTAGGCCCATAATTTAATTAGGGATTTAATTTTACAGTGGTCTAAATTCGTTTATGACTTTACGTTGTCTTTATACAAGTGTCCTTCTGAAATAGGGATTTATGGGAATGTTTATATGGCCAAAAGAAGCAAAGATGTTTGAATTGTGTATAAGCTCTTTATTTCAAAGTCAATTTCATTTGTTTAATACACTGAATAGAACATTTTGTTATTTTATACATGAAAAATAGCTTTGCGTAAGTTGGAATGCCACTAGTTTCGCATAATCACTCTGGGGGGCTACTCTCTATTGCGATGCGAATGCGAAATGCCAACTTGGTACTCTCTATCACTTTCGCAAAATTGCTTGTAAATTAAGCAATACTGGAAATAAAAATTAAAGATGGCGCATTTTGTCAGTAATGAAATATAAAAATATGTAAAAAAAAATTTTAATTGGAAAATTCAAATAAAATAAATTTGATTGAAAAATAAAATAAAAAGATGCGAAAGACAAATGCGCAAACGTATTAAGGAGTACCAATCACTAGATTTGCTACCATTTTCTTTCGCATCGCAATAGAGAGTAGCCCCCCAGGTTTTATGATCCTTTTAAACACTAAAAAATAAACCGGCATAATCTGTCAGATGCGGCGGACGATTTGAATCACTGCACCATAAAAAATTCCTTTCATTGAAAACTACGGGACATACGGGACAGCTCTCAATGTTTGATTTAAAATCGCTAAAATAACTTTTATTAAAATAACATAAATTTAAAGTAAAGGCAAATGAAATACATAATATCATCATAAATGATTTAATTTCTGTTATAAGAAAAATTACACGAAAGTTACACAGAAATGCAATGGTTATAGAATTATCCTAAGAGATAAATAATAGTACAACTTTTAAATAATTATTCAGGAAGTGGCAACACTGCTCCCCATTCATATAAAAAAATGTGTGGAAGAGTATCATTAGTCTTTGGTATCATTGTGTTAAAAAGCGAGAGAAATTGGGGGAGGTCGGTGAATAGCCATACTCTTAGCTAATATTCTCATGAGTGTTTTTGTACACATGGTTGTACTTGTAGCATCATACACTTAACCGTTACTTTGGTGACCTTTGTGTTGTTATACAATTATTTTATTTAATATTTTAGTTTCCTTTTTCTGTTGTTTACACACATGTGTACTCAGCAATGATGCATGCCACCCACACAAACACTTGTTTAAATTCATATGTATGTGCACCTTGTAAGTTGTATGTACTCGTATTTATGTAAGTATATAGTTTACACAACCCTGTTTACTTTTTCAGTTTTCCCAAATGCTTTCATATCATTATACACATGTGTTTGCATAGCCATTTGCAATATCACTTTCCTTTCAATGTGTGTGTGTGTGTGTGTGTGTCTATGCGTGAATGTCAAATTGTTTGCGGATGCATAATGTGAGGTTACTTGTGTTATAATGCATTTAAATCCTTGATAATTCTCTTTCTGTTTTTACAATTTTAATGATTGGCTACATATTTACATTCATATTTGCATAAATATTAATTATTAACTTTTGTTGGGTTGTTCTATTCTTTATTTTATTACTTTTCTTTTATAACTAATACAATTGGTTGTTATACAAACGTACTTTGTTTTCTTGCAATAAACTGTTGCATATTTTTAGGAAGTGGTTATGGTGGCGTATGAGTTGTTTTAAAATTAATGTTATTTAATAATATGTATACGGAAAATATTTGAAAACTATGCAAAATAGGACTCCATTTTAAGAAAATGTTAATTTGCTATGTCCAGCGTTACCGTTGTGCGACTTTAGTTGCAACTTTTTTGAAGCTCTGAGAGTTTTTGTGCGGCTTTTTAAACTCGTCTAATTTGGCAACTTTTTCCAACTTTATCAACTTATTTCCCCCCGTTTTAGACATACACTGCATAATTACACATATTTTCCCCCTTAAAAATATCAATTTTGTTTAAAACATTCCCGACTTATCAGGTGATTCTTTTGTGTCAAGGCGAATTCAACTACTGAACTGTATTGAATTTGTCTTGTTTTGTATCGTGTTAATTGTATTTCCATGCCAATCTCGGATGATTGGCATTTATATATTAAGCTTTTAAAACAAACTTTTTTAGCTCTAACGAAGACATTAAATATATAAATCTTATAACTGAATTTGAAAATTTTGCAAATGGCCCTGAGGCTTTTATTATGAATTTAATTTGTTAGAAAGTAAATTCAGTGATAAGTCATACAAATACATTTTTTAAATTGCAAATGCTGATAATTTTTGTCATACAGTAGGAAGCTTAAAAATGCTTTATATGAACTATTGTATCTTAATTTATATAAATTAACCAACAGATTAAAAGTAAAAACTTGTGAGTCCATCTATCAGCTCTATATTTGCTAGATACCGAATTAGAAGGTTGGAAGCCAATTTATGAACTAGTGCAAAAATACATACAGAGACAAAGTTCCAAAAAAATAAAACATAAAATTTATATACAATTAAAGTATATCGCCATCTTAAATGCTTAAATGCTTAAATGATTTTGTAAAGATTTTTGCTTCTCTTGCAAGAAAAATAAAAATGAAGTTACGTCCGTTTGCATCTAAGGTGACGATATGCTAAAATCAAATATAAAATGAATACACAAAAGTGTTATTAAGCACATTTTTAATGAATTATTTCCTACGTATTTATGTCCTTTGAATTGGTTATTCCTTTTTGTTTTGTTAGTTTTGTTTAATGAACATGTTAAAAAAAAGTGTGGCTTTAATTTGAAAAAACCACATTTTGTGCAACATTTTCAAAATACTCAAAGGTAACCCTGGCTATGTCACTTAAAGTATTGACTATTTTGGTTTCAAGCATTTTTTCATCTTTCTGCCATTAAATGGACTCCGTGCCAAAATAGTTAAACGAATCAAGTCAATTTTTAATAAATTTTGGCTGAAGAGAAGCTTATTCTAAAGAGATTATCTTACATTGATTGCAGAAAATGAAGGTAGATAGGGAATGGTCTGAGCTGTAATGCTAATTTTTTTCGAGATATCTTGGCTCTAGTTTTAGTGGCACATAATTGCTTTAAAAAAAAACTGCAATAATTTTGTACATCTAAGCTTGTACCGCTCTTTTGAGCATTGTTGGCCGCATGTGACGTATATGCCAACAATATCGACTTCCAAGGTGTCAATTGTTGTTGGCTTATCAGCATTAACTTTACGTAGGAAATAATCGAGAGGTGTCTAATATCTTGAAATCAACTTATCGCCAAACTTTGATTTTAATAATCCTGTTGTTGTTGTCATCGTATGGCACGCAGGATGCCGATCCTGTTAAAACCACATCTCGGCCGGATCCATGTCATCCCCAATTTCTATAGTCTATAGGGTTCCTTGTAGTGCTAGGATACTATCGATAGTCTTAAAATATCTAAAATATCGATAGCAAGAAATATTGATATCGATATTATTATTTTAAATGCAGTTATTAAAACGTACCCTACAAGAAAACTAGTAAAATGACCGTTAGTGCTAACCGATATATTGGTTATAGTTTATATTAGTTTATTATGAAAAAAGTGACGGAAACCTTGTGTAAATGTGATTTTGCCTCTCTCTCTAACTCGTGTAAAATTGTTGCAAGTGTTGGAAAAAAAATGTTCGTTTAGTTTTGGTTATTCATTTCTTGTCGGGTATAATGGGGTCTGTACATGGTCAAAATGCTTGTCATGCAGGAGAATTCACTCGTGTACGTGTGCTGGACGCAATATTCGACTTCATGTCTAAATTTTTGGATTTTCCATTCAGCATCGTCGGTGTCACACATACAAACACATTTTCACTAATACTATCATAACGCTTGATGATAAATGCTTGACCATGTACAGACCCCTTAACAACATTTATAATCAGAGTTTTTCGCCGCAAATTCACTTGCTATTAATTCCAGCTGAATTACAGAAATGTATACAAGCAAGAATAATAACAGGTGATGTCGATAGCACAGCAGGGCTACTTTTGAATATAGTATAGTATAGTATAAGCTTGTGTATCATTAGCTTTATTTTCTGGCTAACAACTATTTGTTGTTAAATTCAAAATTATAATAGGAATAATATTTTTTTTGTTTTACCATTTAGCTTAGTTCTATTTATTTACTTACGGCTTTTTTTAATTAAATGTAATTTTTTTGGTTTTCTTTCAAATTTAATCGGTACGTATTTTTTTTTAACCTAGAAAGTTTTTATCGGGCTTTATTTCAGTTATTGAATTTTTTTTTAATTGGTTAAAAAAATATGATAATTTAACACAAAATAAAAAAAAATATTTTTTAACCGACACTAGCACAATTTTTCAAAAACTGTCACCTAATAAACGTGCGTACATACAAACATACCACTTATTTGAAAAAAATATAAGATTATATATGCAATTTTAATAAAGAGATAAAATCATTTCTAATGAATTTAAAGCATTCTAATGAAAAAATTAGTTAAAATTTTCTTACTCAAGTACAAACATTGGCTCGATAGTATCGATAGTCAAATCTGAACTAACGATAGATATCGATAGCATCCTAACACTAGTTTGTTTTGCATTGGTCTCATTCCATATGCGGGAATTTTTTCCACCTAACGCCCATGCTCAAGGAATACGCATTTTGTCACGATAGCGCCCATATCATATGAGCTAGGGAACCATTCGATTTTCAATACTTTGCTGAAGGGTATATAAGATTCGGTGCAGCCGTATATATTTCTTTTACTTATTTTTATTGAACAAACCCTTTAATTAAAAAAAAATATTTTTTTACTTATAATCGTTTATGTAAATGATTTATTTCATTTAAACATTCAAAAACAAATAAGAAATTATAGTCGGTCAAGGCCGACCGTATGAAACCCCAAAACCACACAACTAAAGAACAAATTTTTCAGAGTGTACTCTATTTGGGACCCATGCGCAATCATGGATCCACCGAAACAAAATTATGTTATGAGTTTAAGATTCATGTAAAAGTGAGAATTGTTTGCCTTGAGGTCATTTTAGGATAAGGGCTTAGACAACATTATGTCTTGACATTGAAGCTATCGTTAAAGTAATTGTCCCCAATTTTTATGTCAATAGCAACATTAATAATAAAGCTATTTCACTAAAAGCTATTTTCGGAGGTAGTAGTATTTGTATGGGAGCTGTAGTAAAATATTGACAGATTCCAATAAAATTTGGTAAGATGATATAGATTGCAATCAAATAAGATTAGAAAACATTTTATTTTAGTACAAACATTATAAGAAAGTTTTTGGGCAAAAGGACTTTATTCCGCAAAGAAGCTTTTATGGGGGCTATGTGAAGTTGTGGATCGGTGCTCAACTTATCTCCAAAATTGCGACCTGTACTTTGCGCACAAAGTTTGCATGAACAGTCAGTAGGACAATGTTCGTTGGATCGACTTTGAAGTGATTAAAGAGTCGATCTGTATACTTAAAGGTTGGTCTAGGACCAATATTTTAAGGTGTAACAAACATAAGCACCAACGAATAATACCCTCTCCACTATTGTGGTGTGGTTATAAAAATGTCAACTAAAAAGTTTTGTTTTCACAACAAAACAAAACTTTTTTGTTTGTCATTTGTCTCATTATGAACATGTGTGTTTGTAGTTTAATAAGCAAAATGTAGTTTGTTGCTACAAAAAGTTCAGAGAAACATGCTGCAGTTTCTTCCCTAAGTAACAAAGTTAAAAGATGCATTTAAAATGGCAACATACACAGACATTTATGCATATAGAAAAAGTCATTTGACAAATGTATCGATTAAAAAACCCCGGTAGTTCTGATAAAAAAAAATACTTTTCTAATGACGAAAATCAATTCTTTTATGGTAGTCGAGCCATGAATTCAATTTATTAAACATTGTGGTGATTTATTTTTTATATTCAACCTATTGCTTAAATTATCTCAAGTAATCTATCTATCTTATTAAAGTCATATTTACCTTCTAAGGAATATAATTTTGTATGCAGAGTCAAATTAATTTAATAACGTTTTCAAACATTACAATCTTGCCCAGATAACAAGTATTAGTTTACCTCAGACATCAGTTCTGCAGGAAAGATATTGACAAACTTCTGTATGTAGAAAGTCAAGATTCATGGCCATTTGTATCTTTATAATGTATGAGGACATATGCTTAATATAGTCTTACAATCTTGGTAAAAGAAATAAGTACATACATATACTATTCAATATCAAGAAAATTTAATTCTTCAAACAGCTGAGAATATGATTATCTAAAATCCCACAGATTTTCTAGTAAAAAAATTAATTTTCGATTAAAAATATTATTTAAAAACTTGCATTATAGATTTTCAATTAAAAGAATTTCGAATACATGAAAATAAATTATATATTTAGAAAAGTTTAAATAAAAATTTTCTATTCAAAATATTTCAAAATTCTATATTACAAATTTATTATGAAATTTGGAATATAAATTTACTTTATATAAAAATAAGCCAAAAAAAGTATTTTTGAAAAAAATTCGATTACAACTTTTTTATAAGGCAAGTTTTGAATACAAATTTTTTATAACGAAAATTATGATTACAATTTTTTTTTTAAAATTTCGATTACAAATTTTCTATTTAAAGATTTCGGTTAAACATTTTCATTTACAAAAATTTCTAATACGAACTTCGATATTAAATTTTATATATAGAAAATTTTTAATTTTTTTTTAAAAAAACTTACAATATATAATTTTTTTTAAAGACTTTTTTGAATCAAAATATTTTATTAAGCACATATGAAGTGTTAAATAGAAATTGTTAAATTAAACAGTTTTTCGAATGTGCTTCTATTAGTCAAATTTTAATTTATAAGGCATTAATTCTTTCTATTCCCTTAATATTTCACAAAAAAAATTTTAATATAATAAAATATTTTATGTAAAATAAATAGTAAGCATTCTATTTGATAAAAAATTCTCAATTTGCAAAATTTTAAATATAGGTGCAAAATTCTAGAATTTGCGAAGTTATTATTCGAATTAAAATTTTCTAAAAAAAAAATTTATTTGAAATTTATATAATAACAATTTTTAAATGATTTTTTATTTTAACAAAATGTTAAAGAAAATAATAATAAATACTTGATATTGTTCTGGGAAAAACTTGCAAACATGGTTTCTTTATTGTGAAAACCAAGTGAAATTAACACTGCCATTGTGAACGAAGCTTTATAATTTAATATTGTAAATAAAAATAATTAGTATTGTGGTATTACAATTCCAGTCTTCATAAAAATAATTTAATGAAAATTAAATTCAATGAACTTAAGCCTAATTAAAAATATCTAAATTTGGATTAAAAAATTGTAAATAAAATTTTATTATAAATACATATGCAATTTGGTTAAAATAGAGTTTCTTTGATTACGAAGGTTACTCTGATAATTCGTACATTCAATTAAAATTTCTGAATTTAATATTAAATAAATTATTTTTAATGTTCAAATTAAATTTTTATTCGAATTTAAGCACAAAGTTTTTATTTGACTGTTCCAAAAAAAAACTTACTACCTTTTTTTTTTATTAATTAGCGTTTTTATTCAGTTGTTCGAAAAAAATTATAATCGCTTTTTCAAAATGATTTTTTTTATTTAATTATTGTGTACAATATTTTATTCGATTATTCGAATAATATTTAGTTCGATTATTTTTTGCTCGATTTTTCGAATAATATTTAATTCGAATAATGTTTTACAAGCAAATTTGTATGAGTAGAATTTTTCTATTGTTCCAATAAATTTTTTATTTTGTTATAATATGTGATATTTCATTAGATTTTTCTAATAATATTTTATTCGATCATACTGCTTTTTTAGTTCGATTGTTCGTATAATATTTAATTCGAATAGTGTTTTTCAAGCAAATTTGTACGAATAGGGGTTTTTTGAGTACAAAATTTTATATGATTCTTCATTAAATAATATACATTTTTTTTTAAAGTTTGACCAACATTTTTATTCGATTGTAAGCAGTTTTAATTCTTCTGTTTCCAAAACCAAAAAAGGTTTCCAACCTTTCCTACTTTATTTTTTATATATTAGCGTTTTTATTCAATCGTTCGAAAAAAATTTTGTACGTTTTTTTTTACCCTTTGCCGCGGGTGGAAAGGGATACACATATAAGTTTGTCTTTCCATTTGTATTTTCAACAATGTTGATCTTAGACCCTATAAAGTAAATATATATATAATCTAGGTCCTTATTAGGTGCGAAGTTGATTTAACAGTGTCCGTCTGTCAGTTGCAATGGGGTTTCCGAAGACACCATATATGATGGGGTCCACAAATGGTGAGATATGAGCAAAAACCAACGCCTGCCTCTAAATTTACCCATAAATCCCTCGTTATTGTTTTTAATTTTTTTATGCATATCTGGAGAACGGCAAGAGCCAAAGTTTCTAAATTAGGTACAAGCATCATGGTTATCGATACACAACATCCGACAAAATGTGGGCGGGATTGGAGAAGTAGGCGTGGCACAAAATAGCTTTATTTATATATAAAGAATGGTATTTATATAACTTTCTGTGTTGTTAATCGCACCATGGTCGAAAAAATTAAATGAAAAAATTATGTTTCAATAACGACTACTCATATTAGAAAAAAAAGTTTTATTTTTCTTAAATGAAATTTTCTTGCGGAATTTCGGTTTTTTTTAGTAATTTCAATAAACTAAACCGTTTTTGAGTTACGACAGCATATGTTGTGCAACCTCCTCCATTTTCGAAATAACGGTATATCTCGAAAACCAGAGCCAATCTTAAAAAACCGCGGGCACCACTGGATTCAGCGAATTATGTTAAAACGCTAGGTGCCCCAGCTTGTCACGAAAAAAGTGTCAATTTCTTGCACAGTGTATTTATTGTGTTATGTAAAAAAGATTTTTTTGATTGTTCCAATAAATTTTTTTATTTGATTAATAGCTTTAATATTTTATTTAATTGTTCGAATATTATTTTATTCGATTTTTCGAATTATATTTTATTCGAACAATATTTTATTAAATTTTTCCAATAATATTTTATTCGATTTTCCGAATAGTGTTATACAAGAAAAATTTGTATTAAGTTTTTTATAAAAAAATTTACCCAAATGACAAAAAGTCATTGGAATTATGACTTAACACATTTAAAACTAACTAGAGTTTCTATTGTTATTGCCACAACTCCTTAGAGTATTCAATATGAACATTTCCGAAGCCATTTAGCCACATAAAAATGTATGCATGAAACACTTACTAACTTTCACTTACACTAACACAAAGATTTGCATAAATGTGTAGTTTGTTATAATTATATGACGACCCTTTGCAATTTATATACTTTGTGCAAATTTTTATACAATTACCTTCTCTAAATGCTATGAGTCGAAGAAAACTAAATGAAATAAAGCAAAAATGATAAAAAAAGATAGTTTTAGTTTAAAAAAGCATAATGTACTTACTTGTACTGTTGCAGCAGTTTATTCTGTTCTATTCTATTCTTTCCTATCTTGTTTGTTGTTTTTTCCTTTAACATGTAAAACTTTGTTGTTTTACTGTTTTAGCTAGTCGCAACTTTTGTTTTCAGTTTGTTTTGTTTTTACCTTCTTATGTGCGTCATAAATTATCATACAAAGTAGTTTTTTGTGCAAAAAAGTTCCCATCTGTTTGGTTTTTGTTTCAGCGTTTAGGTTTTTTTTTTGTTTATTTATCTCATGCGGTATTTTGTATCATAATTCGAGTTAAGTTAGATGGATATGAAAAAGCAATGAACTGTTTTAATCCACGTCAAACGGTTACCTCGTATTTAAATGGGAACTTGGTTGCAGGGTGATAGATGCATGTTCTGCGTGAGTGCGTGTGTGTGTGTCTAGTAATGGCGTATGATTAATATTTAAATAATATTAAGTATATGGAAGACTTTATGAGGTAAACGAGAGGTTGGAATGTTAACGTGCAGAACTTTGAACATTTTTTCATTGTTTTTATTTTCTTTAAAAACAAATTTCTTTGTCTTGCATGATTTCAGCTGTCAGGTAAACATTTTTGAATTTTCTTTTTGGTTTTTATTATGCTTTAAAATTACAATAAGTTAAATGTTTTAAGAAGACTTTAGCGTTTTAAGTTTTTTATTTTATTAAATACTATATACAAGACTTAAAAAAAAATATTACAGCGTTAGAATACATTTAGGCAAATGAAATTTGCTTTAATTTTATGAATATGACACTCATAAAAATATAGCAAATACAACCAAGATGATACAATACATCACTTTGGGAATTGCCTAAATACTTTTTTAATTAAATTGGAGAAAACGTAAATTACTTTTTTTTAACTGTAAATTATTTGAATTTAAAATGTAATAATAACCAAATAATCAAAGTAGGAAAAGCTTTAATTTAATCAAATAAATATTTCTTTAGAAAATATTATTAGAAAATTCTAATTAAAATTTTTTTTTCTAAAAATTTACTAAACATTTTATATAAAAAATGTTTGTTTTCTAGAAATGAAGTTTTCTAAAAACGATTCGATTACTTTTAATAATTTATGTGACAAATTTAATTCTTAAAAAGTTTGCAAATATCATTGATATTGCCACTTCGCTTTAACTATTCGTAAATTTTAGCTAATACGGGTCCGTACGCAAATACCAAGAATAAGCGAATAGTTCTTAAATGAAATGTGAAATCGAAGGCGGCATGAAATAACCCCCCACGAAATAAGTTCCCAAAACGGAAATGAAATAACTCCCCAAAAAAATATATGGCAGGCATAAGTCCCTAAAAATATTTTGGGGACTTATTTCATTTTTAAATTACATATTTTAAAAGTCATAATGATGGCAAATTTCGTTTTGTTATATTCACTGCATAAGTTTACCATACATAAAAAGGGACTAAGTATCAAAAACTATAATTTCAGAAATCGGAATCTCTAAGTCCCGAACTTTATAATTTCAAATTTGAAAATACCGAATATAAGAATTCCGAATCGCTAATTAAAGCTTTTCTGCAGCTTTATTTCATATGAAATAAGTTCCTAAATATTAAGGACATATTTAATTTTGATTTTGGGAGTTATTTCATTTCATTAGGGATTTATTTCATTTTTAGAAAATTTGGGATTTATTTAATAATCTTTTCAGGGACTTATTTCGTGGGGACTTATTTCATGCCGCCGAAACGAATACTCGCCGCACTCCTAGCTTAAATTGTTTATAAAATATTTTTTTTTACAAAAACCTGTGGTGAAGGATAGCATCTTCATGTATTTGTAATTTTTTTCAATGTTACCTGTAGACCCTATAAAGTTTATATATTCTGGACCCTTTTCAGAAGAAAAGTTCATTTAACGATACCTGCCTGTCCGTCTCTCTGAGATAAGGCTAGAAATGACAATCCCGGAATCCCGGGATTTTTGGGATTCAGCGATTCCCGCAATCGATAACTTAATTTTTTGTTTTAGTTTTTTTTATAAAAAGAAATTCATCATGTCATTCTCCTTTGAGAGGATAGGGAACACAATATTGATCTTTTATATTTATTTGATTAACTTTGTTAATGATGTCATTGAAAACGAAAGAAAAGTTGAACTTTGTTATTCTTTTTAAGCGTGTGAGAAGTTCTGAAAATAATGAAAGAAAAAAATTAACTAAAGCAAGAAATGTCTTTTGAAATGCATAAAACAAAAACCAAAAGTTCCGTGTGGGTTCTTATTCTAATTGATTAAACTGGTGCACCAAATTAAACTTTACTCTTTAGAGGTTCAGGCTTACTAAAGTGTTTTCCAAGAGTGGGCATGGGGCCTAAGGTAATTAATGAAGCGATTTCGCGAATTTAAGTAGTGTAAATTATACACTACATAATTCCTACCACCAGTGCTGGTGGCTACACAGAAAAAATTATTAAATTTTTCCAATCACCAAATTTGTTCCAAATTCATAATATCAAGCAAACAAGTTGTTGATTTTGCACCCATTACCAAAATTATTATATTGATTACTAAAAATTTTAAAATTCTGGATATTTTTAATTTTAATTAAAAACGTGATCAAAAAACTTTGCCATTTCAAACAACGTGTTAATTTATTTAAATAAATATTGACAATTCATAACAACAATTCTACATGTTTAAATTATTTTATTTTAAACGAAAAAAGTCAATTTAGATTTTTTGTTATTTAATTAAAATTTTTATTGAAAATTTATTTCAAAGCAACTAAAATGTTAATTAAATCAAAATTAAATTTTTAATTTTCTTTCAACTACAAAAAATAATTGATTCAATTATCACATTAATTAAATTTAAATACTTTTTAAAACATTTTTTTAATTGATAAAACACTTTTTTCTGTGTATACAAATTTGTTTTTGGTAAGATAAGATTTTTTAAATTAACTAAAAAATTGATTTTGTTAATTAATTTCGAATTCAAATTTCAATTATACATCTTAATTCATTTAATAAAAATTTTAATAGAATCATCATTTTTTGATTATTAAAAAAAATCACAATGTTAAATTTTTACAAATTTTAGTAATCAATATAATAATTAAATAACTTTTTTTTTTTGTTTGTAAACCTTTTTTAAAGACTTTTTTTTAATAAATATCTATAAAAAGCATTTATCTTTTGACTTTCAGAATTCCGAATCCCGAAAAATTCCGATATTCCGAACAATCTCGGGATTCCGCGATTTGATTTTTTTGATCCCGTAAAATTTCGGGATTTTTCGGGATCCCGGGAATTGATTTTTGCGAAAACCAGTTCCGATTGGCATCCCTTGTTAAGAGCAGTAGAATACTAGTGGTGATAATAATCATAATCGGTGTATTCATAAAATATTCGGTGTTTTCAATAAATATTTTGAATTTAATAAAGGTTTAAAAAACAAAATGTTTGCTAAACTTAATATTTATTAAAATACAAATATTCATTTAAAAATACATATGAAAGAATATTTAAAAATGAGCCAAACCGATCTGTTATTTCACCTGACCGGCAAACAAGTGGCCTCCCGAATGTATGATCTTGGTACGATAGGGTCCAAAAAAAGAAAGGTTAATAAAATTAAGCTCAAATATTTTCTATGCATGAGGGGAGATTTCTTTGATTTTAAAAATCAGCCATAACGAATTATTATTTCACCAAGCGCCAATACAAAGTTGTTTCCATATGAAATATGGAACAATAAATTAGCTTTTCAATACTATGGTAAATGGTATAGAAGATTCTACACAGCCGAATATAGCAGTTCTACTTGTTTATTTATGCGATTATAAACCTTTTTTTTTGATACATATTATTATTAGGGATTTTTTTTGGATTAGCTTTAAAAAATGATATCCTGTAAGTTGTGGCCATTTTCTGCGTTTTGTTTTTAAATGGGGGATGGTACCTGCCTTGTTAAAACACATTCTTTCTATCAAATATTCCCAAAGAAAACTGCCCGAAGCTGTTAAATTTGGCGAACGTCGATGCCAAAAGTGATGTTGAGTGCAAAATAATGCGTTAGCCGAATATGTCCTTTACCATTGAGACACCTTCAGTATATCCTATGGCTCGTATTTTGTTTAAATCACAAAGGTCGATTGTTTTCCACAGCTGGCCTTACAAAATTTTCCAACACCGCTCGATATGAACCACCGTTGATAGAGATTGAAACACCAGTGTAATTTATTTAAAAACATATGGGTCAATTATTCAATCGAACGATAAAACGCAGCGAATAGTACACTTGAGTGGATGTAATTATTGCTGATGAACTGCTCTTGGCTTATTCACAGCCAAAATCCTGCAGTTTTGCTTCCAAACACTTGAATCAGTTTTCCGACAATTCCTTTTATATGCTTCTTATGTTCTTAAATTTTTATATAACTGTAATTTTCGGTCTCTGATTGTAAATTAATCTTTTACCTTTTCTTAGTATGATGGACTGTTTGGTAAAAATTTGATTAAAAAATTTGTCTTTAGATTTGTGTTATGAAGGCCAAAAGAACTTTGCAAATCTGTTTAGAAAATTTTTTTTTTTAACTTTTGTATTCATACATTTTGGACAAAATACCTGCCTTCGGCCAGAAAAATCGTTATAGTTCGCACGGGCGAAACCTGACGGATATACAATGAGGTATAGGGGTGAAGGCTACAAAATCGTGCAATATTTCTTTGACTTGTTTTGACTTTAAGTAGAAGATTTTCGGGAAATTTGGACCTTAAAAAAAAACTTTTTTTTTAAATTTATAAAAGACAGAAAACTTTTAATATTTTTGCTTAAAAATCTGCTGAAACAAGTCATTGGGTCATTTAATAATTAAAATTTGCGAAGAAATTTTTAATTTTAGCAAAATACTGGGAAAGGTATTTTCGATCACCCTGTTCGCTGTGATAAAGTTGGAATAGAGCTGTAATTTTTTGTGTCCCGAGGTTTACTGGTATTAACTTTAAAATGAGTGAAATAACTTTAAAATCGGTAATTATAAAAAAAGAAAGATTTTCAGCCGCCTTCTCAAAATTTAGTCCACAGTACGCCACTTAACTGAAAGGTATCTGGTATCAGCTTTTATTTATAAACCTGGTTGTAATTAGGGCTGCCAGATTGATTTTGAACTTTTTCGCCAAAGTCAATGTCAAAAATCGCCAAAGCATTTATTTTTTAGTTTTTGACAATAATATATATATTTTTAGAATATTCAAAAATATTTTTTTTATAAATCCCAAAAAAAAAAAAAAAAAAAATTTGTTAGTTCCTTAAATTGGTACGTACCTGCCGTATCCTTGTAGCTATAAATTGTTGGCCTATACTGATTTAAATTTGATCATTATTAAAATTCTCTTTTAGCAAACGGTATTTTTCCATTGTGTTTCATTAACATCCAAAGGTACGATAGCATTCTAAAATATCTTAAACAACAACGAATTTTATCTTTGATAATTTTTCCCATTTTATAATGGAAAAAAAAAAATGTTCATAAACTTTAATTATATTAATTTTTTTAAAGAATTCTACTTATTAATTCTTTCAAAAGCACATTTAAATGTGAAAAAAATTTCTCGAAGATTTTTCATTATCTTCATCAGCCATTTCAACATAATTTAGTTTTAAATACACTGGTCATACATATGAATGCATCAAATTTCATTCATTGAAATACTACATAGAATAAAAAAAAATATTATTTTTTCGTATTAAATTTAACAAATTTCAAAGCAAATTCATGGGTCATCAAAAAAAGCCAACAAAATCGCCAACTTTTTTATAAATCGCCATGTCACCAAAACGAAAATTAGGTCCCCAAACAAGTTTGAAAATCGCCACGTTTGGCGAGAAATCGCCACATCTGACAGCCCTGGTTGTAATTATGATGTTAAGTAGAAATCGATTGAAGTAGGAATTTATTAAAAAAAAGAAAACAAATAAATTGAACAAAACAAATACTGCCGTATTCATAAAAAATAAAATAGATTTCAAACGTATTTTAAAACAAAATTTCCATAAAAATTTTCCTTAAAATAGATTTCATATCCAATTTAGTTTTTTATGAATACGGCAGATAATGTTTATGTTTTTTTTAGTGTTAGAAAACTTTGAGAAGTTTCTATAATAGCTAGAGGGAAGCGAACTGACACCTTAGAAGTCCCGTGATAGGTCTTTAGTGGTAGAGGGGGTTGTCATTAGAGGGGTCAATTGACACCTAAAAGCTACCAATTGACAAGTCACACATCTATTCTTAATGAACGTGCTAGTGTTAGTTACTACAATGGAGTATTATTTCAAAACAATCTAGCATTATTTCAATAAAAGAAGTCCAAGAACTAAATTTAAGAACCAAATTTTTGAAAGTCCAAAAAAAATGTGTCAAACCAGCGGTGAATACTGTACTGTAATTCATTATTTCTTCTACATTTCGGTTCTTCATAAACCTGTTAAAGGATTGGTTCTCCATTCACTGGTCATGAGTTCTTTCTTTTTGAACTTGTTCTATTTTCACAAATTCCAGGACCAGTCTGTTTGAACAATTGGCACAAATTTCCCGCAGGGAGACATCTAAGTTTATTGTTCGGACTTTTGTTCGGGCGGCCATATTTCAAAGAAATAACAAATATTTAAAATTCATGCAATACTCGGAAAAAGTATTTTTGCAGTTTAAATAAAAATTCAAATGTTTGGCTACATAATTTTTTTTAATGTTGTCCTGCCGTTTAAAGTTCTTTTTAGGGTGTTCAATAAATCGCCTTTTTTTTGTTCGATTAAACGATTAATCGGTATTTGACATTTTTGACTTATTCGATTAAACGAATAAAATTTAAAAATTAATCGATTAATCGAATAATTCAAAATCCATAAATTTTATAAATTAAGAGATTTTGTTTCCGATAATTTTAGAAAAAAATTGGTAGTTGAGTAAATAAACATTATTAATTACAAGTAATTTAATATTTTATTAACAAAAAAACAAAAAAAAAAAAAAAAAACGTACTAATTGATAAAACCTTTACAACGATAAAAAAATAAAATAATTTTATAGGTACAAACAATTAAACAGATCTTTTAATAATAAAATGTTGTTTAAATGTTTTGCTTTGCTTGGAAGCCACACGATCAAGTTTTGTCTTTCCTTTTAATTTGCTATACTCTCTCACTTTTTTTACTAAAGCACTAACACTTTTTAAATTGACAACGAGATTGCTCTCAATTTTACCTCTCCATTTGTTTGCTAATTTTACGTTCAATTTAACAACTGAGCACAAATTAACTTTGGCGTTTTCTTTATAAAAAATATATTTCTTAAAAAATAAATGTGCTTTATTAAAAACAAATTGTGTTCTAAAAAATTCTTGTCCTTTTTTCACAAAATACTTTGAGTCATGCTACTATTTTGAGTTGTTTCCTCGTTGGGAGCATTTTTAAAATGAAATCGACTATAAAATTAAGTGCAGCCTGTGACACAGCTGTCAATTCAAACAAGTTTTGACAAGCAAATTTGTGAACAACTTGAAAGTGATTTATTGAACGTGTGGTTCCAGGGTTAAAATTATATTTTGCATTTGTTTCAATAATAAGTAAAAATTAACGGATTACTTCATTATTACAGTAATCAGCAAAAATTTAGAGGTTACTGAAAACTTTTTCGGTAAGCAGTGTGCCCATGTATGTGAATTACTCACTAAACACGAAGGTTTTTTTTTGAAATTCCAACGGACAAATAATTTGGTTTATTTATTTGACTTAAAACTTTAACAAATTATACATATAACAGAAAACCCATGTATATATTGTTTTTCGATTAATCGGCATATATTCTTCGATTAATTCTTTAATCGAAATCAGCAATTTTAAATTAATCGAACAATTAATCGTCTAAAATTGTTCGATTAATCGAACAAGAATTAATCGGCTAAACACCCCAGTTCCTTTACAACTTAAATTATTTAAGGTCATATTTAAAAGAATATGCATTCCTAATTCTCTTTCCTCTAACCTTTATTAAAATGTAATTTAAACACAATTTAAGCCTGCTGATGTTTTATGACGTCTTTCTCCACCCAAAAAAACGTCATAAAACATCAACAACTTTTTCTATTTTAAACGTTACCATGATATATCAAATAAATGCCGGAAGTTTCCAAAAATCGCACATGAAAAAACCAAATGAACAGTTCAACATACCGAAATTGATAAACCACAACATTAAATAGAAATTTTATATTTGAAAAACATGATTGGCCAACAGCCAAAATTGCAAAAAAAAAACAGAAAACAATTTGTAACAAAATGTTAGGAAAAAGAGAAATTTTGTAATAGAAACCTGTTTTTTGTCCATTATCCAAATCTAAACACCTCCATACATTTTGTTTAAGCCAAAAGGATATTAATGCTAAAATATCTTAGAGCCCCTGTGCGTAAAATATTTCCGTTGAATTTAGCCCATAAATGAAATTTTTGTTTTGTCAAAAAAAAAAAAGAAAAAAAAAAAACAAAAATGATTGCACAGGTTTTCTCGATGAATTATTTTATTTGGAAATTTTTTAAATTTTAGATGAAGTTTTACAGCAAAAGAAAAATAGGAGAAGTTAAAAGAAAGATAGGTTAATATTAGATAACAGTGCTGCCAGAAAACTTTTGGCTCATGGCCCCAATTTAAATTTTGAAATCCCCGTTACAAAACAAAAGTTCCCAGTTTTGTTAAAAAATATTTCTTTTCCTATATAATTTTTTTAATAAAAAACTTTTCATCTTCAATAAAAAATAACGTTGTGTTTTTGAAAAGAAACAAAAAGTGACAAAATTTTTAACAAATTTGCACCAATTTCATGTAATTACATTTTTAGAAAATTTGTTTTTAGCTACAAAATTGTATCAATTTGTAGAATAATTGAGTTTTTTTATATTCAATTGAAGAAACTTAAAATTATTTTAAAAATTCAAATATAAAATTTGGTTGTCAGAAATAGTTTTAGTTGTCGAGCATCATTAAGAAATTTTATTCAAAACCTAAGAAATTAACCGAATGCAAATAAATATGTAGTTCCAAAAGTTTAAAAAGAAAATAATAAAAAAGTTCTAAAAAACGAAAAATTCAATTCGTCGGCGTCTAAAACGGTAAAAATTAAAGCTCAAAATCGCACTTAACTGTAAAAACTCCTTTTACAAGCCATGGTTATCAAGTTAAAGCCATTAAATAAAGTTTTTCTTTATGTTTAATTCTTTAGATTTTCGGATATGAATATTTTGTTTTTAAAAATAATTTAACTAAATTAAATGCAAGTTTACAACTCCTATAATTTGCAAAAATCCCCAAATCCCCGCTCTTAAGAAACTGTCCCCAAATTAATGTTGACATAATTAATTTGAGGACACATCCCTTTATCTGGCAACACTGCTAGAGATTGAAAATAATAAATTAAAAAAATTTTGCTTAAGCGTTTAACCATTTTCAATTCTTATACTCGGCACTCTCCTTATCCTAGGGGAAAGACAACTAGAGCCAAACTTGTCACGTGACAGTTCTAAAGTGGTAGGGACCGGTTCTAGTTCTAACACTTTATATGAAGGGGATTTGTGCCACTTTAATATGGCGATGTCCTAGGAGGGGATTAATTGGACCCTATTTGATACACTGAAATAATCTAAATGGACATATTCAAATTCGTTTAAAATAATGCTTGTCGCAGATTTTGTCCCGAGTGAACCATATTAATATGACAGATCTTCTTCATGTAAAGTGATATAAACACTTTAAACACTTCAGCACCAGTACAGTGATATGTCTGGTTTTCACCTATCACAATTCGGTTCTGTTCACTGGCCACAAGATTAGTGTTTTAAGAACAATTGACACAAATTTCCAGCAGGATAATAGTGAAAGCCAATGTACGCGACATGCGGCTGCGGGCGACGACCAGCTGTTTACTTTTTTGCTTGAAATTGCTTAGAACAATTTTAGACAAATTAACGCGGCACATTTAAAGACGACAAATGCAAAAAAAACTGTTAAATTTTTTTTTCTTTAGTCGAATTAAAAAAACGCTTTATTTGAAATTTACCTAACAAATTAATTTTTATAAATTTTACTTGTAATGTATTTTTTTTTTGTTTAATCATCATGTTTGTGTATGACAACGTTTACTTTACGCGGCTTAAGCTTAAGTTGAAAAAATTCAACTTTCCCGCTCGGCTGTTTTACCAAGTAAAAGCAAGTTTTAATTATTGTGATGCGTCTTTTTTTTTTGTATGAACATTCTTGTAAACAATGCTTACATTTTTACAATGAAAATGTTATTGCCGCCCGTGGCCACACGGCACGTACGTTGGACTTCCAATTTAAGTTATATTTAATAGGATTAACTGCCATTTTTTCTTCATCCAAATTTTTGTTCTCTAATGTGAATATATTGCTCGGTTTTTGTGAGATTCGGAAAATTTTCTGCCTAGATATAAACTCGAATGCACCTCTATTAAGACCATATTTAATTTAATTTTAATCCAGACCTGTGACGATGGCCTTAAAAAAGCTAATGTATTGACAATTTTTTTTCCATTAAACCAAATCAATAGAAATGCAAGTTTATTGCATTAGCACTTAGTTAAACACGTTTAATGTACTATTTTTTGCACCACATTATTTTTCTTATCGAAATAGTGCATTAATATTTCAATGCCACTTAAGTGTTTTGTAATTAATGCACTATTTTAAACGAATTTGATTCTAAAAATCAGGAGATAAAAACAACATTTATAATTTTATTGTTATGATTAAGGTCATAATTGCTCCGGTCCCTGCTTATTTGTGTAATATGATCGAAAAACTTTCCCTAGTTTTATTAAAGTTTGTTGTTCACAGTATGTTTTTGTGATAATGCAAGAACAGAGCATAATTAATCTTCACGATATTTCTAGTAGAAATGCAATAATAATGCACTATTTATGATGTGTTTTATTAATAATTAACTTTAGTGATATTTTAAAAATAATGCACTACTTTGATAAAAAAAATAATGTAGTGCAAAAAATAATGCATTAACAGCTTTAAAGTTAGTAGCAATGCAATAACTTTGCACTAAAAGAATGTTTGATTAATTTAATGGTATTGCAGAATTAGTGCTAATTTTCCAGGTCTGTTTCCTTCAGAGCAGTCGTTTAAAAGGCGCATTTATTTGAAAAAGTTATTGCTTTATTTTACAGTTCATTAGACCTATGGAGAGAGGAAATTCAGCTTACGATCAAATGTGGTGGATGTTCGATAAATTTAACCATAATATGGGTGACGGTTGAAAAATGTTCGTAAAAAAAATAGTTGTGCTGGAGGTTACCATATTAAAAAATGTCTTTTCTCTGGGTGTACTAAAACCGATTTGGATTTCAACCCCAAACTTCACAAAAAAAAACAGTGTTTAAAAAACTGCAGTCAAAGTTGAAAAAACTGCAATTTATTCCACTTCTTCATTAATCATTGGCGAAGAAAACTGCTTCTTTTGCTTTTGATTCATTAAGGCCCTAATCATGTACAACGCAGCGCAACGCCAAACAATAATATTGAAAGCACTAACAATGTCATACATATTTTGCAATTTTGTTGTTGCTTTCAACAGAAATTCATGTACCGTTTTAAAATTTTCAACGACTCAAGCAATGGAGCGTTTGAAATTTTAAGACGCAATGTGAATTTCTGTAGAAAGCAACAACAAAATTAGAAAATATTTATGACATTATTTGTGCTTTCAATGTTATTCTTTGGCGTTGCGCTGCGTTGTACATGATTAGGGCCTAAATGTAAACAGTCACTGTCAAACCAACTCAAAAAGCGAAAAGGTTTAAACAAATTTTCAATTTTTGTTCGACAGTTTTCGGCTTCGACTGCAGTTTTTTAAACCCTAAAAAAAAAATTGATTTCATTTCAATAATTTGTGATATAAATTAAAAAAATAAATTAAATTTGCATCAGTAAACAAATTAATAGTATCAATTAAACGTTTAATTCCCTTGATTAAACGTTTAATTAACTTGATTAAACGTTAAATTCACTTGATTAAACGTTCAATTTACTTGATTATACGTTTAATTCAATTTATTCACTTGATTTAACGTTTAAATCACTTGATCAAATTTTTAATTAAAACTGATTTTATTTTTGATGAATGATTTAATTGGTGAAAGACTTTGGAGAATTTTGTATGTGTTCCTAGGATAACGAAAAACAATTCGACTCCAACATTGCTCTTTTATTTGAAGTTGTTCGAAAGTGAGTGTATTTTCCACAGACGGACAGACTGACATGACTTTGTCAATTTTATGGGGTTTTAGATAAATGTTAAAATAGTTTTATACGTAATGACAAACTTTATATGCCCTCTTTACCACTAGTTGCGCATGGTATAAAAATTACATGACCAATATGTACCTACTGTTCTGTGGCCCCAAAGTGCCGCTCCTAAATGGTTTGCAATGTTCCTTATCACGACTCGACTACCTTTTAGCCTTGCACCTTTGGGGGGTTCAAATTGCCACATTCCACGAAAACCAATAGGTCAAAAACTGGTTGTTGGAATCAATGCGGTGACTGTGGCTTAAACCTTAATTGCGAGGAGGCTAAAGTGATACCTGCAGTTGTGGGTGGATCTGTGTGCTGATGCAAGGGCTAAGTGCAGGGCTTAGGGAACCACGTTCTAAAATTGCCACATGTGTGTAAGTGTTGTTCACATAAATGATCGTTAGTTGTATTTACTCGATGTTTAGTCCAGTAGCACCTACTCACGTTATGTTAGTCCCCACCTAAATTCGAATATAACTTTGCTATTATTAGGTGTTATTAAAACTCAAGCAATGTAGTCGTTTTGAAATGATCTGCAGATGAAAATCTGTATGCTAAACTCTCGTTTGATTAAAGATACGAGTTCAATAAATAAATTTTATAAAATTTTGCAAGACAAAGCTTTTACTGATAAAAATTTGAAATCTGTCCATTTGCTGCATACACTTTCTTCGATTCTTTTTGAAACTGCATTCGTGTTCATGCAATGAAACTATTGCTTTGCTGCATTTAAGTATTTTGTATGCCCTCACTCTTTCTGCTTCTTCCTGTCAATATCACTCACAAAAACTGCTTTTACACGAAACAGAGTACACTTTTCCATTCGTCTTTTCACCTCTACCTTTAAACACAAATGTTTCGCAGCAAATGTTTTATAATATGGATGAAGGCTAATCAGATCTCTTGTTTGCTTAAAGCTGCAGTTTTTAAACATATCAACTGTTCCATATTCGTTTTAAACATTATTTTTTCATTTATCCCCAATGTGCAAAGGTTAAGGATTTTTTAATGCATACACCACTGTATTTGCCTCAAATCTAAAAATATTCTTTTTTGTTTTTGTTCTATTTCTATTATGACCTTCAACACATTTCTAACCTAAAATACACATCCATTACACTTATACACCAACATGCACACTCCCACTCACATTTTCCTATACATATACCGAAATTTAAATGATTTTTTGATTAATATTCTACATCCCAACAAACCAAAAGTTAAACCTTTGATATAAAAATACTTCATCATGATATTGATATCAAGCACAATTCTTAAACCATTTTTAATTGTTTGATTTTATCATTTGAATACAAATTGATAATGATTTTAATAAAACATTTGACATACTACGTTTTATTAATATGATATCAAATTGTTTTCAAATGTTATTCTCAAATCATAAATTAACTTCGAAATACTAAAATAAATGTAAACATTAACCGCCTTATGCCAAAACAAGTTAAAGTTCAAATTATTTAACCAAGAAATTAATCCCATTCAGTTTTGCTGGGCTTAACTAATATGAACTTTAATTTTTTTTGTATAAGCACAGAAAAAATTTTTGCCAAAAATTTTTTAATTAAATAATTAATTGGTGAACATTAATTTCTTCAATTATTTTTTTTGTTTGCTGCAATTAATTTTTTTAATCAAAACACAAAAATGTAAATATTTTTGTATAAGTTGTGTATTTTTTTAATTGATGCAATTAATTTTTTAATTGATTAAATTTGTGTGGCATGACTCGAAAATACAAATCCGTTAATTGATATGATCAATTCTTTTGCAGGGGCAAAATTAGTAAAAAATTTAATTGTCTGAACGAATTGTTTAATTAAAGTCGATTTTCTATTTTTTCTGTGAGGGAGTAAAATATGGAGATTAAAGTTAACTGTGTTTAATAATTAAAGAAAAATTGGATATTAAGTGCAGTGATTTCGGCTTTAGAAATCCTTAATTTCTTGTGAAAAAATATAAATTATTTTCGATTAAAAAATTAATTGCAATGAGTAAGAATGCGAATAAAAATAAAACGGGAATGTCTAGAAATTATAAGTTTGTTGTACGATCGAGCCATGAAATTCCTCAAAATCAAAATGAGTAGTCTTTCGTCTTTCCCACAGTATAAGAATTCCAGGTATTTTCATTAGGGAGAGTTGACATTATTTACCCATGTAATGTCAAATTCATTTATTTGATTTTTGTCGATTGTTTCAATATTTTTTCTTATTTTCTTTTGATTGACTTTATATGGGTTTTAAAATTGAGAACCAAATTTCTAATAACTATACTTTATACAATTATATAATCATTTATTTTTCTTAACTTCTTTTTTAATTATTTTATTGCCATCTATCCATTTTCTTCTTTTTTAAATACATATTTAGCACCAAATGTTATTTAAAGTTTTTTAGAAACTAATTTTTCTTATTTGTTTGTTTACATTTATCAAGTCATAGGGTGAACATATTTCAACAAAAAAAAAAAAAAAAACGTCAAAAAACTACAATTAAAAAAAAGAAATATTGGCAAAAATTAGTTGAAAACAATATTATATACAAGTATACTTAAAACAAGTTAGCGTGCTAAATTCGGCTTTGCCGAATCTTTGATACCCTCCACTGACAGGAGTGGGCTCTATATGATATATACATATATATTATTAACTAAACTTCACAAAAACAAGCGTTAGCATTGAAATTGGTTGCAGTTTAGACCTTAACCGACAATAAGAAAGTTTTATGCGTTTCTTGTTAGAACTCTGAACTGGCTTAAGTAAAATATCATGATTCGTAACAGTTTTAGCCGAACTAAATGGATTTTTTAGCAGGGTAATTTGTATTGGACCTGACCTATAGTAAATTATGGACCAATGATCCCAAAATTCTGAAGACTGATTTCTGGTATTACAAAAAATAAATTAGAATAAATTTCAATACAGCCGTGTAATTAGTTTTAGCGTTGACAGTGAATTTCACAAAATTGCATGATATTTTTTCTGGCCATATTAATCTAAGTTGGAAGAAATTTTACCGCAATATCTATATCTTTTATGGTTTAAGGCGAATTTAATTATTTTCCCAAAGTGGGCGCAATAAACTGTTTTTCGAGAGCAGGGTTTATATGGGGCCTAGAATAAATAATAGAACGATCTTCATGAAATTTGGCAGTGTGATTTGTCGGCCTATAAAACTGTGACGTATTATGATAGCATTATTAATTACGGGTTTAGGCGTACTAAACTGTTTTCCGGATTGTGATTTATATGGAGCCTAGAGAAAATTATGGACTGAAGTTCACGAAATTTTACAGAATGATCTTTAGTCACATAAAACTGTGACGTACCAAATCTTATTATGATAGCATTATGTATTACGGTTTTAGGCGTACTAAACTGTTTTCGGGGAGTAGGGTTTATATGGGGCCTAGTGAAAATTATGGACCGATCTTCAAAAACTTTTACAGTGTGATTTATGGTCCTATAAAGCTGTGTTTCTTACGCCGTTCTTCTGCGTAAGAAATAGAAATTAACCTATCGCAGAGTTCGTTACTCACGACGAATTTCGGTCTACGCAATGATTGTGTGGATTTTCATATACACCAATGCATTCTATTTCAAACGACGAATATTCGTTGCGAATAATTTGTCGTTCGTCACAAAAAAAAAAAAATTATTATTTCAAAGTACTCATGGACAGGTCATGGACGTCGCCACATTATACGGCGAAAATCGCCAAATTTGATTTGTATATAAGAAAAAGTGCACAAGAATCATTTTAGCGTTTTTAAGAACTCAAATATAAATTAAGTTTAATAAATTTAAACTAATTGGACATGTTCTGACAATCGCACGATTTAAAATCGCAGAACGCCAGATTTATTTAATGGTGATCTAAAACTCGTGCGTTTGGCTTGCGATTTACCAGAGTTTCTTAAAAATATTCTAATTCCCTTCAGTATACTTTTGCAATTTGAAGTCAACTTTTTTAAGGCGGATGCGAAAAATCTGATACATATGAATCGTAATTTCGAATTTTTCAATTTAGCCTCAAAATCATTTAAAGTTAAATAATAATCTAGAGGTTCCCGCTGGTACAAGATCCTGTTTAAACCTTCCTTTCGTGATAACCACCTTGTAGTGCAACACTTATTTTAAAATAACATGGACGTCAGTACCAAAATATTCTTGAAAATGTATAGTATTCTCTTAGACTAGAACTATTATAAAAGGGGAAATTTATTTCCCCATAAGTTTCTCAATATCAGATATTAAAAATGTGTCATAAACAACCATTTTTGAATAAATGTGGCACTTAAGCCATACATTTTGACTGTATACCGTTTGCAGAGCCTGTCATTACAGCACAACTATCAGTCTTTTTATTTATAGGAATATTATTGTTTTAGAGCCAAGTTTTTGAAGACACTGCAGTCAGAGCCTGATCATCAAGTACAATCAGTGTTGTCATATTTTTTTTTTAAAAAAATCTTTTAATTTCTGAAAAAAAATTTTTTTCGATAAAAAACTTTTCTTTACAAATCGTTAAAAAGAATCACTTATACTGCATGTGTTTTGATTATATTTAAAAAATGAAAACATAATATAAATATATACATACTAATATATGAACTTATAAATATATATAAAATATATAAATAAAAATTTAATTCATCCATTTGTTTTATATCACGTACTAATTTTTTGTATTTTGAAATGAACTAGGCTGACTGAAGATTTTTTTTTTTACAAATTACAACTAATTTTATGTAATTTATTTAAAATGACAACACTGAGTACAATAGAAAAGTAGTTTTTCTTACAAAACCCAGTAATGATATTTATGTATATTAAGGGGTCCAATTAAATTTAATACAATTATTTGTGTCTTTTGCCTATTTATTATGAATTTGAGAGTCAGTCACCCCTTCCTTAATAACGTTATTTAGACGATCTAAAACTTGAAAAAATAGGTGAATGCAAAAACTGAATCACAAAGAAATAATAGCAAAGATGAGTTGCCACTGTAAATCAAGCAAAACGATGAACTAGGAAAATTAAATAAAAACTACATAAACTGAGAAAGTTTGTAAATTGTATTAAATTTGTAATTGGTGTACCATTGTACTTTTGAGGTTTAAATTGTTTCAAAAAAGTGCAATTGCACCAACTTTTTCAACCCTGACAAATATGAATAAATTTGAAATAAAACTTAAAAAAACAGGAGAAAAAAACTTTACTTTTTATAAAATTTTAGATATAAAAAAGAAAATATCTTTATTTGTATTGTGGCTGTTTTATAGATCTGTTAATGGTTTTTAATCCAAATTTAGATATTTTTAATTAGGCTTAAGTTCATTGAATTTAATATTCATTAAATTTTTTTTATGAAGACAGGAATTTTACAACATAAAATTAATTAAAATTTTATTGATAATTTTTCATTCTTGACTGCACTGAGATTTGAACCCAGGCTTTCACGGACAGGTTGCCCAGACTAGTTTCGATTGTAACCACACAATCTCGTCGGTGGGGTTTGCCGTTTTACTCACTCGGCTATTGCAGTCGGATGACGTCAATAGTCAAACATCAATCCATAAACCAAATGGTATTTCACTTTGGTAGATCGAAATTTGCTTTTGAATGAATGATTATCTATTTTTAATTAATTAACATGTTCTTTCTATCTTTGGAAATTACGTTTCCCAGGGTTCCCCGGTAGGCTAGCTGATAGTTAGCTAGTCTATCAGTGCCGGGGTTGCGGGTTCGATTCCTGCCAGAGACTCTGGTTTCGCGCTTCGCGGGATTATCATAAGTCAAAATAAAAATTAAAAAATCTTTTAAAATATCGCCCAAATAATAGCCAACCATTTCAAATATCGTCAAAAAAATCGTCTAGTCACCAAGCACAAATTTCCATCGCCAAATGGACTAAAAATTCGCCGCGTTTGGCGAAAAATCGCCATTTCTGACAGCCCTGTTCATGGAACACAGAAAAAAGTTTTTTATCAATTAAAAATATGTTTTAAAAAGTATTTAAATTTAATTAAAGTGATAATTGAATCAATTATTTTATTAGTTGAAAGAAAATTCAAAATATAATTTTGATTTAATTAATATTAAAGTTGTTTTAAATTAAATTTTTTATTAAAATATTAATTAAATATCAAAAATATTAATTGACTTTTTCTATTAAAATAAAATAATTTTAAATTGTACAATTGTTGTTGGGAATTGTCAATATTTAATTAAATAAATTAACAAATTGTTTTAAATGGCAAAGCCTTTTGATCATATTTTTAATAAAAATTAAAAATATCATTTATTGAAAAAAAAAGATTCACATTCTTATAATTTTTATTAATCAATATAATCATTTTGGTTATAGGTGCAAAATCCACAACTTGTTTGCTTGATATTATGAATTTGGTATACATTTGGTGATTATAGAAAATTTTTAAATGTTTCTGTGAACTAAAATTTTGACACAGTTGAGGTAAATAAAATTTCACTAGCCCTGAGGGCTAGTATAACGTTGACATTAGCGTGGAATTTTTCGACACCCTTTGTACTACAATTCACATTTGAGAATAACGTTTGAAATCAAGTTTAAAATTAGTGTATATCTCAATTTAAAAAATAATTTTTATTTTTTGTTTAAAATGCTATAATTTTCATATGAATTTAAATTCGTCGTTCAAAACTTTGGTTTGAAAACAGGTTTGATTTCAAATAATTTTCAATTTGGAATCAAACCTCCTTGTTTGTTGGGATTGTGTGAATAACTGTGAGTGTTGAAATTAATGGTTGATTTTTATTTTAACCATTTAACTTACAACTTTTTTTCTTTCTCCCTCATCTAAGAAAGTTTTGTTTATAAGTAGAGGGAGGAGAATTCGAACAAGAAAAATCTATTTTTAGTATATTGTTTTCTATTTTCAAATATACAAAACTGCAAACTTAATGTTATTATTATATTGTTACATTTTATTTTCAAATAAAACTAAAAAAAGAATAATGCAAACACGTGATGTCAGCATTAAGGAAACAGAGAATGACAAACAGACGGAAGGATAGAACGTTAGAGAAACCACCTAATAACACACATACATACATATGAATGTTTACTGATAGACAACATACTAATAAAACTTTATGTTTGGGAAAAATAGGAAACGGTTGGAAAAAAACAAAAAAAAAAATATGTAGTATATACATATGAAGACTTATGTATGTATATACTTATATACATATGTACTAATACTATACACATAAAAAAAAACTCTGGGAATGCAATACAATACGTGATCAAATGTAATGAATGCAGTCAGCCATTGTTTTGGAATCCTTGTTTAATTTTTTGTTGTTAAATGGCTTTTGTGCTAAACAAATTTGTTGCAATAGACAGTTAATAATCCTTATTGGATCGTGCATAAGATTGGATATAAAATTTGGAAAGCGATTTCAGGAATTCTTAAAATTCCATTCACTTGAATAAATAAAGGGTTGTCTAACGTAAACGCCCGATGTTAATTGTAAATAAAACAAAAAGTTTTCAGAGAATTATCTTAATATTTTTCATTATTATAGAAGGATCTGTGACAATTATGTGTGAAACAAAATATCGGCAAAAGGCTCGCCACGGCTTCGGTTGCATATCTCTATCCGATGGTCCATATTTTCAATGACTCTAAAACATAATTGAGGTTCAAAGTCGTCAGTGTGCCGAATTATCTCATCCTTTAGCCTTCCTTTTAAATAATCCCAAAGAAAGAAGTCTAATGGTGTCAAATCACAATCATGGCGGCCAATAACACTGCCACGTCGCGACGTGAGATAACAGGGCCATTGAATTTCTTGCTCAAAAGAGCCATTGTTTCGTTTGCTGTGTGGCAAGTGACACCATCCTGCTGGAACCAAATATCGTACAGTTCCATGTACTCAATTTCTGGCCACAAGAAGTACGTTGTCATCTCCCGATAGCGAACACAATTCACGGTAACTGCTTGACCAACCTAATTTTCGAAGAAGTACGAACAACAGCAATGTTTTCCGCCGAGCGAACTGGACGAGAATATACAGGTGTTTTCACATTTCCTACCGACTCGGTTTGCTGAAATTTGCTGACCAAAAATATCACGAAGTGCCCGAAATCCGTTTTTATTTGAACGCCCATTTTCGTAAAAGGCTTAAAAAATCTAAACGCTCTGCTCAATTGTGTATCTCTCCATGGTTGAATTCTTCAAACACTAAAACACTAAAACAAAGAAATATCAAATTTAGTTGGACAAAAGGCTTGCCGTTAAGTTGTGACTTAGAATTTACATCGTTCATTATGGTTGGACCACCCTTTAAAAAAACATAAAAAATGGACGCACATTTGTTAATTTTTAGAAAAAAAAACAGATTCTTATGACATTTACGTCAGTCAAAATCTTAATTCAAAATTCGTGGACGCAAGACCATTAAATAAACAGAGAAAAGAGTTTTTTATCAATTAAAAAATGGTTTAAAAAGTATTTAAATTTAATTAATGTGATAATTGAATCAATTATTTGTTTACTTGAAAGAAAATTAAAAATTTAATTTTGATTTAATTAACTTTAAGTTGTTTTGAAAAAATTTTTTAATTTAAATATTAATTTAAATATCAAAAAATATTGACTGCCTTTTTCGTTTAAAATAAAATAATTTAAACTTGTAGAATTGTTGTTGGGAATTGTCAATATTTAATTAAATAAATTAACACATTGTTTGAAATGGCAAAGTTTTTTGTTCACTTTTTTAATTAAAATTAAAAATATCATTTATTGAAAAAAAAATATTAACAATGTTACAATTTTTAGTAATTAATATTATCACTATGATAATAGTTGCAAAATCAACAATTGTTTGCTTGAAATTATGAATTTGGTATAAATTTGGTGATTAGAGACAATTTTTAATTTTTTCTGCGAATCTGAAATATCATATGAACCGCAAAAGCTTGGGCTTAAATTCAATTTTAAAACCAACAAATGCCCTGCTTTAAAAAATCGCTTTCACTTTTTATAAAAATACTCGAATCGTGGTGGAGTTGGTCCCAATTACTTTAAATTATGTATAATCTCACCTCTATTTTAGGGTGGTAGGTACATATGAATTTCCGAAAATCATTGCCAGTGTCTCGCAACTTTTAAAAAATGTTGGAAGTGAAAATAAATTAAGTGAGTTAAAAATCTTAATACAAATTTTATGATCCGCTTTCTATCGGAGATCTGCCAATTTTAGGCTCCTGACAAGATTGAGTTATTGGATGCATCTATATACCTAGGGTATTCATTTAATCGGGCTTTTGCCTTAATCGGTTAATCGCTCGATTAATTAACCGAGGTTTTGCATTAATCAGTTAAATTAAGTAATTTCAAAAAATTTGTAAGCATAAATTATTTATTATTTGGAGTTTATCAGTAAAAAAAAAAAATAAAAAACGAAAACATAATAAGCATAATAATTCTTGAACTAAAACGATCAAAAAAAAAAAAAAATATATAATAAATATGTAATACATATTTTTTACATATTATGTATTAATTAAAAAATAAACTGTGAGATCATATTATTAGTTATTTCAATAGTTTAAGGAGATCTTATAAAATAATATGGTGTAAATGTTTAGGATTTAGGCGATTATTTTCTTTAGTTTTAATAAAACTTGACTCCGAAGAAATTCTTTCAACGAAAGCA
Organism: Pollenia amentaria; assembly: GCA_943735925.1. Classification (NCBI taxonomy): domain Eukaryota; kingdom Metazoa; phylum Arthropoda; class Insecta; order Diptera; family Polleniidae; genus Pollenia; species Pollenia amentaria. The sequence continues at coordinate 198,124,385 of OX031009.1, read as the reverse complement.
GACCATAATACAGAATATCATATTTCTTAGTCATATTCCTGGATTTCTCTAAATGAATAAAATCTTCCATTATACCATTAGAGTCCTGTTTTAATTTTTTTAAATGTTTAACTCTTCTAATTGTTTCAGTTAATTCTGTTAAAATATTGATATGAAAAGAAATAAATAACCAAACACAAACATATAAAAAGTACGTGAAACTACCCTACAAGAAGACTACCGGTCATTTTTGTAATGAGTTGACCAGTAGTGTTCACCGATATATTGGTTATATTTTCTATTAGTTTATTAAGAGTAAAATGAAAAAAAAAAACTGACCGAAACTTTGTGTAGATGTGGTTTTGCCTCCCTCTCTCTCTAGCTCATTATGTCTCTCTCTCTAACTTGTTAATTAAATATAAAATTGTTGGAAGTGTGTTAGTAAACATTTTTAGGTTTGGTTATGCACTTCTTTATGGGTAACAGCAGTTGACAGCTAACACTTATTTAAAACGATGATCACTTAACACCTTCTACGTTTGTATGAAAACATATTTTCTAAACACATAACTTTTGTATATGAGACGAAACAAATAATTAAAAACACAAAAAAAATATTAAATTACTAAAAAAAAATTAAAAATTTTCTTACAACTTTTAATCGGTTAATCGACTGAAATTAACCGGTTTAATCGTTAATGGAAAATATCCATTTTTAATTTACCGATCAGTTAATCGGCTAGTAATTTTTCGGTTAACCGATTAACGGTTAATCGAATGAACACCCTATATATACCCCAAGGGTGCAACACTAAGAGGTAGGCGCTATTCAAAATGCTTACGCACAACCTTTTTTGAGAATGTTCGGTACAGAAATATTCAAGATTAACGTCAGTATTTGACTTTCAACCAAACCTCACAGCACTCTGAACGCCGAGTAATAAACATAAAGGGACATCCGATAGCAAGCCAATATTAACACTAGATAACGGGCATAAAATCAACTCCAAACCTGGCATTTTTAAAATCTTCCTTTCTGTGACTTAGGAATAAAGTAGATAGAACACTAGCCCTGTCACTCGATACGGCTCTGGTTTAGCCACGACCTTTAAGAAATCTTCCAATTTGTAGCCTGCAATAAGCTTAAGATATTGGCTTTTTCTGTATATTCTTAGTGTGCAACATTGTTTGTTTTCCTAAAAATATAAACGCACAACCCTCTAGAAAAACTCGGTACAATTGAAGAAAATATTAACATGAGCACTTGCCATATGGCCTATGTAATGGTGGACCTCAACAACATTGGTGACAAGCAATGCGCTTAACAACCACCCCCGAATGTGAGAGCAACCAGCATACAAAGGTAGAAATTTAAGTGCAAAATTTGGCAAGATTATGCACTCGACCCTTATGCCAGCAGTATATATTAAGTAGCAACAGTATCTAGGAATAATAGTCCATCAGGCCAAACAAGTACAAGTGGTACAAAAGTAGCCCTTTAGTAGTATTTTCAGGATAAACTTTCCCGCGACTTTGGTTGGAAACCACAAATACTACGTAACCGCCGAAAGTTTCCTGCCAGCGGGCAAGCGAAACTTTTGCAAAGACAACCTTCATTAAAGGCTGGAAGCATAGCTCGCAAGAATCATACAAACGGAGGCCTCAACTAATAGTAAGTCCGATGCCGTGTCACCGGGGGCAACTGACTTTCATGGTACTTCATAGGATCTCTGGTCAGTTGCGTTTGCAAAAAATTGTAAATATCTCCTGAGACTGCAAATTTTTGGAAATTCGCCGAATCCCAGGTATTGGCTGCACCCGATTATGCCCCAAACTCGGTACAATTTACTTTTCCGTAAGTCAAAATCTCACTGAAAAACTTTGTGGTGATCACAGCTCAAGCCATATTTTTTTTAATCGCCCAACTAAATAAGTTTTGGAACTTGTAATTATTTAGTATTGTTCTACAGACTTCAAATTTAATTTATTTTAAAACTATTCTAGTACGGGGAATACTTCAGAATAATTAAGGGAAAGCAAAATTTTTGTATGAAGAAAAAATCCTTGCCGCCTTAAAAAAGTTACGCGAAGTCAAGGGCTAATGAAAATGAGTTTTTTGTAAAAATCACGCTAACGGCAACATTTATCGATAAAATACTAGTTATACAAATACAAATCTAAATTTGTCGCTACACTAATAGAAAAAGCGTCATAACGCTGATGTATTGTGACATCAGTACTATGACAAGTGTGACACTTTTCATCATTGTGATGTCAGCCTTAACAACACTTGGCCAATTGTCGTCAGGGACAAAAATTTTAATTATATCATCAATGGGATGACACATTGGCATGACAGAAATGACTCAGTAACATCGGAGAAAGGACTTGTTAGGCTCAATTCAATGACAAACTGTCATTGGAATAAACTTAAGTCAAATTGAGAGAATATTATTATTAACTTGCTTCTTACCAGGGCTGTGGAGTCAGAATTGGAGTTGAGGTTTTTTTTACCGGAGTCGGAGTTGAAGTACCCAAAAACTCACGACTCCGACTCCAAAATTTTTCGGCATAACTAATTTAAAAAAAATTTCTAAAATTTTCTAAAATAAAAATTCTTTCAAATTGGCGATGCAATATTTAAAATATCAATTCGAAATTCTTTTAGAATAATGTTCTTGCTATATTTGACCGTTTAAAAGGTACTGCATTAAAAAAAGAGTTTAAAGTCGAATAAGGACCAGTCTCATATACATTTAGCATCAATGTAAGTCGGAGTTGGAGTCGGACAAAAAAAATTTCAGCGATTGGAGTCGGAGTTATAACTATTTTTTTACAACTCCACAGCCCTGCCCGTTACACATGTTTGTTTTACTTTTGTTGTAATCCGTCATTTGTTTGCAGAAGAACTCTTAATTATAAGACACCAGCAGCATGCCCGATATGGTTTTCGTAACTACATAATGTAAAAAATAAAATATATGGGAATTTTTTCTTATTATTTTACTTTTAAATCATGAAAATAATGTTAATAATATACAAAATGTGGCATCAAATTGATGTCACTGTAGTCATAGCATAAATTTCGCATAAAATACATATGTGCTTTTTTTCGTTGGAATAACGGTTTTTGAGAAAATTCGTTTCAAAAAACAATTTAGTTTTGCGTCGTATGGATCGATTGGGATTTTTGGGACGTTCTTAAGAATCTCAAAGTGAAATTTCGTAAAAAAGTCGGCTTTTTGTCTTTATTAAAAAAAAATAGGGAAATTTTACAAATATTGAACAAAATACTCTTCGTAAAACTGACGATTTTCTATTTAAAAGAGTTTCTCCTGCTGCAATATTTACGCCTGAATTATTTTCTGCTTAATAAAACCTATACATATTAAACGAAACTGAAAAACGAATACAATAAATATATATTTAACTAGCATTTAACCCGCTACTTCGTTAGCGCCCCTTTTTCTTATGTGGACATATTTTTACGCCAAAGTTGATGTTTCTAGGTTTAAACCCGCTACTTTGTAAAGGGACGATTTGTACCTCTAAACGTTCGTACTTCGAAAAATTTTATTTGTATTTTTTAGATACGTTACGAATGTGATATTTTTTTTATTTCAATGTTTATTGGTTTAATAGATAGATGGCGTGGTAAAAAAGTTTTAAAATACAGGTCTTCTCCCCAAAAGGGTCTAATTTCAAAAAAGTACCAGACACCTAACCGCTTATTATTTTAATGAACATCAGGTTAGGGAATTTCCCGTTTTACCCTTTTTTACCCTTTACCCATAAAAATTTCCAAAACTCCCATCATATGTAATCGATTTCGCGAGAGGCCAACCTCCAGGGCAAATTTCAGCATTTTACTTCAGGCGTTTAGGTCGTGCGATGATGAATCAGGCAGTAACTTTACAATTTTATATTATATAGGTAGCTGAAGAAAAAGGTTTTAAAAAAAAATAACAGAATTAGGTACGATTTTCACCCCTTAAACATTCGAATTTCGAAACGCATCAAATTTGTATTTGTATTTTTTAGATAAGTTACGAATGTGATATATTTTTTATTTTAATGTTTATTGGTTTAAAAATTAGATGGCATAGCAAAAAAGTTTTTAAAAATACAGGTTTTACCCGTTTACTCCTTATTTCAAAAAAGTGCTAGACACCTGTCCGCTTATTTTTAATAAACAATAATAGGTATTCCATTTTTTTGTATCTCCTTTAGCTTAGCAGATATGAGGTCAGCGTGATCGATTTTGTGAAAGGCCTGCCTCAGGTCCAAATGTCAACTTTTTAGCTTCAGGCGTTTAGGCTGTGCGATGAAAATAAATAGATGAAGAAAAAATATCTTGGAAAAAGTAACAAAATTACTTACGATTTTTACCCTTTAAACGTTCGAATTCAGAAAAAGTACAAAATTTTCACTTGGCATTTTTTAGATAAGTTACGAATTTTATATAATTTTTATTTCTATGTGCATTGATTTAAACGGTAGATGGGGGACAAAAAAAAAAACCAAAATTCAGGTTTTACACTTTGAGTCCCTAAAAGAGCCGAATTTCGAAATAGTACCAGACACCTGTTCTCTTTTTTTTATTTTGTTAACAACAATAAAAGCACAAAATAAAGTACAAAAAAGTACCAACAATTGCCTCTTACAGATGCTCATTCAACGCTTTGCTTGTTTAATTTTATGTTTGTAGCTGCAAAACTAACAAAAATTCAATAAGTAACTGTTGGCAAACAATACAGTACGAAAAAGTACCAAAAACCACTCTTACAGATTCTCATTCACTTGGGAACAGGCATGTTTGATTCTATGTTTATAGGTCCAATTTTAACGGAAATTCAAAAAGTAACAGGTAAAGAACAAAAAGTACCAAAAAGCCCCTCTTACAGATTCTCACTCACTCAGAGCATTGCATTTTTAATTTTATGTTTGTAGATCCAATATTAACGAAAATAAAAAAGGTACCAGTTAAAAAACGAAAAAGTGCCAAGAAGATCCCTCTTATAGGTTCTTGTCCACTCAGGACATTTAATGTTGAATTTTATGATTTTAGGTCCAATACTAACGGAACTTCAAATAGTAACAGTTAAAGACCAAAAGGTACCAAGAAGCACCTCTTGCATATTTTGATTTACTCAGGAGCTTGCATGTTTAATTTTATGTTCATAGGTCCAATATTAACGAAAATTAAAAAGTACCAGTTAAATAACGAAAAAGTACCGAAAAGATCCCTCTAACGAATTCTCATTCACTCAGGACCTTGCATGTTTTATTTTATGTTAATAGGTCTCATTTTAACGAAAATTAAAAAAGTACCAGTTAAAGAATGAAAAAGTACCAAAAAGATCCCTCTAACAAATTCTTATTCACTCAGGACTTTGCATGTTTAGTTTTATGTTTCTAGGTCTAATACTAACGGAAATTAAAAAAGTACCAGTTTAAGATCAAAGAATACCAAAAAGTACCCTCAAAGGTTCTTATCCACTCAGGACATTGCATGTTGAAGTTTATGTTTCTAGGTCCAATATTAACGATAATTAAAAAAAATTGTCAGTTGTGGAACCAAAAACCTAAAGTAAGAAATAAAATTTCCCGTATTTCCACTTTTTGGTACTTTTTTTCTCCCCATTGAAGCATAAAAAATTTTAATATTGTAGTAGGAGCCCATAATTTAATACGTATTTGTCAATGAATAAAAAAAAATGTTTTGTAAAAAAGTACCAAAAATAGTAACGGTTTTTACCCCCTAAACGTCAAAATTTCGAAAAAGTAACAAATTTGTATTTGGATTTTTTAGATAAGTTTAAAATGTGATATAACCCTTATTTCTATGTTTATTAGTTTAAAAGATAGATGGGATGACAAAAAAGTACCAATATACAGATTTTACCCGTTTACTCCGTATTTCCCCTTTTTGGTACTTTTTTTCTCCCCATTGAAGCATGAAAAATTTCAATAATGTAGTGGGAGCCCATAATTTAATACGTTTATGTCAATAAATAAAAAAAATGTTTTATAAAAAAAGTACCAAAAATAGTTACGCTTTTTACCCCTTAAACGTCCGAATTTCGAAAAAGTACCAAAGTCGTATTTGGATTTTTTAGATAAGTTTCAAATGTGGTATAACCCTTATTTCTAGGTTTATGCATTTAAAAGATATATGGGGTGACAAAAAAGTACCAAAATGCAGGTTTTACCCGTTTACTCCCTTAAAGGGCTGAATTTCCAAAAAGTACCAGACACCTGTCCGCTTATTTTTCTAAAGAACAACGAAAAGTATAAAATTTTTTTTGTATCTTTTTTAGTTTTAGAGATATAAGGTTACCGAATTTACCCGTTTTTGCCCTTTTTTACCCCCTAAACATTCGAATTTCCAAAAATCCCGTCTTAGTGGATCGATTTGGGGAGAGACCAACCCCTGGTCCAAATTTGAAGTTTTTAACTTCAGGCGTTTAGGCTGTGCGATGATGAATCAGTCAGTCAGTCAGTCAGTCAGTCAGTCAGTCAGTCAGTCAGTCAGTCAGTCAGTAACGTTACAATTTTATATATATAGATTATATTCGATGTAAAATTTTAGACATTAAGGTTCATTGATTTTAAATTATAGGCTAACATTTCAAACATAAATTAACACGAATTATCAAGCATCAATAAACAGGTTTTGTTTTCAAAAATTTATGCACATTATTTTTTGATTGGTATCCTTTTTTTTAAGTAAGAAAAATAGTTTGAAAACTGATTACGCTTTTTATATTTAATTATCTGTTTTTTTATAGGTTTTTTTTATTTTATTCTTTAGAAAATTAGATGTGGGTTGGAAAGCATTTTTTTCTCTTTTTTAATTGATAAGATATAAGGAAAATAAGTTAGATATATTCCCTTTAATAATGAATTTCTTAAGAATTTAAAGAAAGAAACTCTATTTTTGCCTTTAAGTATGCTGTAGTTTACAAACAGAACATGAAAATATCTTTAAAAAATATGCAATTTGTATATTATACACAATAATAATCTTCCATTTAAAATCATTGCATACATTTAATTTTTTTTGTAAAACAATCGCCAGTAATTTTCGATGAAAAGTTAAAACTTGTTTTTTCTTGTTTTCATAAATCTATTTATTTGTTTATTTACATTCTTTGTTTTTTGCAGATAACAAAAGACCAAAAAAACAATTTTATTTAAATTTAAGCCTAAATGTAGTCTTTTAAGTTTCCATACTTTTTAATTCTAATTTTGCTTTAATGTATACTTGTAGTTGTTTCCCAACACATCAACTTGGTTTTATCTCCGATTACTGCCAGACCCATTTTGCCAGATCCCTTTTCGACTTTCTCAAAGGTTGCAGTAACTGCTCGCAATGTTCGACTAATGATGGCGATATCGTCGGCATAAGAGAGCAGCTTTCTATATAGTGTACCAGTCCTATTCACATCTGCGTCTCGTATCACCTCCTCCAGCAGGATGTTAAACAGGTCACACGGGAGACTCTTGTGCTATTTTCACAACACAAGTGATTGGACGTGTAGTAAAATTTATATGAAAAACACTCAAAGAACTGAGTGCTTTCCATATAAATATTACTACACGTTCAATTACTTGTGTTGTAAAAACAGCACATATCTCTTGGGTTTGGTACTGAATGGCTCGGAGACAGGGATGTTAAATGGGGTTTTAAATTTTGTACCAACTTCCAAAAAAAATTTACTTTGTGGACCTTCACGGTACCATTTTTTTTAATTTATTAAAACAACAAAAAGTACATAAAAATTCAATTCTACACAAAAAACAAAACTTAACATTAACATACATTATATTTATGAATAAAATAAGGTTCATAAAATTCTTATCAAAATCAGGCACTTATTTGTTTAGTTAATAAACTATTTGGAATTCTTACATCATAGCAGCATGAATTTGTCGATCTTAACCAATCCTTTGTTTGTTTGAGACTTAATAATTGTGGCACATGTAGTCTGTATCTTTCCATAGTTTTTATTATATTTTGAAAAGAAAAACTCTTTCCACATTTGCAGACGAATGTGGAATGGATAAAATTTCAGCAACGACTTAGAAATGTCAGGACACATATGGACATTCAGCTCATTTTGTAAATTAGCTAATGCCGAACAAGTTTTTAACGACTGCAGTTGCTCGACATCAGCTAAAGCTCTAAATGGATTATTGATTGAATCAAAATTTGCAATTTCATTCGGGAACATTTTTACTAGAAGAGGTACAATACAACTTGTTTTACCTGAAATAACATTTTCAGGAGTAAATTTATAGAACCACATTAAAACTTCGTTATTTAAGTTGACTTTGGTAGAGATATAAAAATCCACTTCTGTTGCGCAATAAATTTCTTCAAAGGGCATTTGATTTTTGTAAAAGTCTACGATAGAGATATCACATTCATCCAATTCATGAAATTACGTGAAATTATTATTCATGAAATTACGTGCTATTTGGCGGAACAAAAAAGTTAGCCTTTGTAAAAATACATGCATTCGAGAATCTTCTGACTGCATTTCTAAATTAACCATTTTAATAATTTTAAGTTCATATTGCACAAATAAAAATTGCTATTTATAAGAAGGATGAAAGAAATAATAATTGAAAAAAATTAATGCAACGAAAAAGACTTAATAATTTGTTTGCTATACTAAAAATTCAAAAAGTTCCCCCTTAGACAAATTTTGAAATTGTACCAAATGAGTCACGGTAGTACCACGGTACTTTAGAAGGTCAAAATGTACCAAAAAAGTACAATTGTACCAACTTTAACATCCCTGCTCGGAGAGGTTCTTTTCTATTTTAACTGAAGATCTTGTATCAGTTAAGGTCATTCTGCAAATCCGTATTAGCTTTGCAGGAATGCCAAACTCAGACATGGCTTCAAAAACCTTTGAATGTAAGCCGCTGTCGAAAGCGGCCTTGTAGTCGACAAATAGATGGTACGTGCCGATATATTTTCCTGGGGTCTTTTCTAGGATTTGACGTAGTGTGAATATCTGATCTGTGGTGGATTTGCCAGGTCTAAAGCCGCATTGATATGGCCAAATTATCTCACCGACTTTAGTTTTCAATCTCTCACACACTCGACAGTATTTTGTATGCGGGGGAAAGGATACTGTTTCCTCTGTAATTGGCACATATTGTCTTGTCTCCTTTTTTGTCGGTTATGCGTTCTTCTAGACAGATTCTACAAACAAGCTAATGCATACGCCTTATCAGTATGTCACGGCCAGAATTAGCCCCAGATTTAATGAGCTTTACATAGAAACTGCGTCTGGCGTCAACGGTTTGATCTTGCTCATTGGGCATATAATACATATTTGGCATTCTCGAATGTGGTTGGAGGCTTAAGCTGGAGCTCCAAAGTGACATTCCGGTTCGTCCACGTGACCCCATTTGTAGAGCGTTTCTAGGGTTCTGCCGGTACCAGTTCGAAATCTGTTAAGATTACACCATGTTTTTCTTGGCAGTTGAAGGCCGGCATCACTGCTGCGTTCATCGAATACAGGACTTGAACGGCCTGAACTTGGCCAGAGATTAGCCTAAGCTGTGCTGGATCCAGCAGGTGCCTATAGCTTTGGCAATGTAACATAATTTTGGTAGCCATTCTGTTGAAGTTGGGTGCAGTGTTCCTGAGATCAATCTCATCATAGTGATGCTCTGGCTGTCGTTTTCTTATTGTTGCGACAAATCTCTTTGCACCGTGCTATTTCTTTAGGCTTGGAAACGAAAAATAGTCACTCGGTGCAAAGTCCAGAGAATATGGCGAATAAGGGAACGTTTCTGATCATTATTTTGCAATGGAATGCTTTATGAGCACACGAAATTCACTTTTTTTTTTACCATATTACGCTCAAATTACGAGGTTGTCTGATTGAAATTTTTTAAGGATTCAATTCAGAAATGGCTGTTGACAGAACCCATTTTAGTTAAAAGGCGGGAAATACAAAAAGTCACAGACTGATTGACTCGCCCCCGTTTATCGTCATATATCACCTTATTATTATTTTTTCGGAAATCTATCTACTTTCAGAATCTAAAAGCAGTTATGCCGTTAAAATCTAGGATTTTATTAAAATTCGATTATTTGCTCAGAATTTACAGCGATTTTTTTTTATTTCGCGGTATGAGCTTCTTTAAAGCCTTCACTGTAAAATTTAAGCTTGTTTGCCTATATTCCATTTAATTTTTAAATATTGGTTTTAAGTTTTACGATGAAAGTACCAAGTTTTGTTTACCAAACACTTTCATCCCTGCTTTAATGTTCAGAAAATAAAAATACAAATCTAAACGACATGATTATAAACAAAATTAAGGCTTGATTTGAAAACCAGCGATGACGCCTTCTTCTAATGTACAAATATTGTATAGTGGATAATGACAATAATGATGTTGAATGAATAAGGGGATGAGTGAATAGGACGAGAGCAAAAAACAGACCGAATCATGCAAAGCAAGTCAAGCAAAGCAGCCAGATGACAACTATTGCAACATTTTGTTTTTATTTCTATTTTCCTCCACATTTTCATTTTTGTAACAAATTCCTGTTATTTTTACTTGTAAAATGTTCATTTGACAGCTTAATAATATACCTTTAGTTAGTTTTAAGGAAAATAAATGAGGTATTAAAAACACTGATCCCCAAATTTACAGTCATTAGTTATCTAATAAAGGCCATGCCAGATAAAACTTTTGCTTCGCGTTGCGTTACAGATTCGCTTTGACATCTAAGATGTAATATACATACTTATACGAAACATGTCACATAGAGGGTTTTTAACGCAGAGCGAAGCGAAAAGTTAGGCAACTCTCATCTTTTTACGCGCTTTGGCAATCAGCTAGTATAATTTGCTTTTATTCTATTTTTTGTTTTGCAAAATTCAATTCCAATAAATCTTCTAATAAAATTTTTAACTTTTATTCTTATAACAAATAATTAGATGTATAATTTACCAACCGCTTATAAAGGTAACCAAAAAATGCCTGCGTGCTGTCAAAGTTTTTTTTAGGTCATACACATTTTGCTTTACGCTTTTCTTTTAAAGTAAAAAACGTCACGCAACGCGACGAAGTTGTATTTGACACGGCCTTAACAATGGTTTAACCACTTTTTTTTTGTTTTCCATAAAATTTCGGTATTTTTTCATATTTTTTTGATTTTACTTAAAACTTAAAAGTTTTTGGCCCACAAAATTTTGGAGCCTCAACCGCAAGTCCTCGTTCGACCTAAACCTTCGTATAGGAAGGCGAGAGCTACAAGAATTCACTCCAGAGTATTTTTTGGTCCCCACCAGTAAAAGTCTGAGTTTTATATTGTTCTCCACCAGCCACATCGAGTTATAAATGGTTCTCCACCAGACAAACACGTTAAAAAATTGAAGGTTAAAAACGATTGCTTCAAGTCAATGCTGACAACAGCAAAAACTGTAACTCGGTACAGTTATACGACGCCAAGCCATTAACCAATGCGAGGTGACACCGCAAAACGCACGAAAAGTAGACAAACAAGAACGACCTGATTGTCCTGATTGTGTAATAACAACGAGCGCAAGCTGCTTCCCCACTCAGAGCAGTTTTACGAGTGCAAAAGTCATTTTTCATATTTAGAAATAATACAAATTTAAAGCAAAATACTCCTACCAACATTAAAATTTGGTATTTTGTTAGAGTTACCAGTTTTTGCTCTGATAAAAATTTGTAGTTACCCAATATACTGCAAATATGAAATGCTAGTTAACCTAATATCTATCATTTTAGTTTACTAATAATTAACTAATGACTGTGAATTTGTTCCTAAGCCCCAAAAGTTACAGTCATTAGTTAGCTCATAGCAATGGTTTAACCAATAAAATATAATTATTATTATTCTTATTATTAGACAACAGCTCTTCCTTTGAAAATTATTATTAGCATTTATTTTTTCTTTTTATAAAAAATGATTTTTATAAATTGTACGCAGACGCTGCCACGCATATTCTTTTTGTTTAGCAGTCACACTGTCACTTTGTTTGTTTTCTATAACATTTCGGTATTTTTTCATATTAATAAATAATAAAAATGTAAAGAAAAACATTGCTACCAACATTGAAATTAGGTATTTTGATAGACTTACCATTTTTCGCTCTGACAGAAATTTTTAGTTAACCAATATACTGGGGATTGCTGTTCGGTTTTAACCGAAATCAAAGCCGCGGTTTTAAATGGCTAAAGCCCGAAACCGAATACCGACAAAAACCTCGGTTTTCAGCTTTTATCTTTAAAATATATTTATGCTTAAAGAAATTGCAAATTATATAACACTCATACTTCTCATAAAAAAAGTTTATACATTAAAAAAAGTACTGAGAAGGTGCTGTATCTGTTAAAAACAGAAGGATCTTATGTCGAAATCTTGTATTTTTAGCGGAGCTCTAAAAGACTTTATTTATAGATTTGAAAAATTTTTTTTGGAAGATTTTTTCTTGAAGAACTTTTTTTTATAGTTTGGAAATGAAAAAATCACTCAAAAATTTCAAAATATGCTCAAAAAATATGCATTGAAAACCAAAATATGCAAAAATATGCACTTTCACCAAAATATGCAATCAAATACGCACTTTCACCAAAATATACAACGTTAAGGTGTGGCTCGCAATTGACATCGTGCTTCAAGAATTAACTTATATGTACTACTAATTTTTCAAATATGTATCTTCCTATTTTGGATTCATAGTAATTAGTAAAGAAACGGTTTGATATTTCAAGCCGTTTTTGAGGAGAGCAAAAAAAATGTTTTTAACAGAGGCGGGATTATTTATATTTTAGTTATTTTTTAAATTATCAAAAATAATGAAAATAAAACTTTTATGCAAAATTTAAGAAATTTTAATTTTAAATATGATGCAAATTACATGGAAAAAAGTTTTATGTCCACAACCGCGATGTCAGTTAAAACCTTTTCCCACTACGCAATTGGCTTTCGAAACGTTATTCCACGTTGCAAAACCATTTCATTTGCATCATTTTGTTAGTAACTTAAAACTTTCTTACACTGGCTGGCACTTTGTGTCGCATTTTGACGACGTTAACGTGCATAATTTTGTGTGATTTGATGTTTAAGCAATGTAAGAGAGTAGTGTTTAGGGTGTTCAATTAATCGGCTTTTTTTGTTCGATTAAATGATTAATCGATATTTGGCATTTTTGACTTATTTGATTAAACGAATAAAATTTTAAAATTATCCGATTAATCAAATAGTTCAAAATTCAGAAATTTTATAAATTAGGATATTTTTTTTCGATAATTTTAGAAAAAAAGTGGTACTTGAGTAAATAAACATTATCAATTACAAGTATTTTAATATAAATAAAAATTAATCAAGCTCGAGGCCAGTTGATTAATTTTTATTTATTTAAAATTGGAAAGGTCGAATTTGATTATTATTTTAATATTTTATAACCAAAAACAAAAAAAAAAAAAAAAAAAAAAAAACAAAACAAAAGTAATAATTCATACTAATTGATAAAACCTTTACAAATAAAAAAAATAAAACATGTGTTGGGATCACATAATTTTAAATGTAACAGATCTTTTAAAATAGTGTTTTAAAAATAAAATGTTGTTTAAATGTTTTGCTTTACTGGAATCCACACGATCAAGCTTGTCTTTCCTTTTAATTTGCTATACTCTCCCACTTTTTTTACTAACGCACTCACACTTTTTAAATTGACCACGAGATTGCTCTCAATTTTACCTCTCCATTTGCTTGCCAATTTTACGTTCAATTTAACAACTGAGCACAAATTAAATTTGGCGCTTTCTTTATAAATAATATATTTCTTAAAAAATAAATGTGCTTTATTAAAAACAAATTGTGTTCCAAAAAAAATTCTTGTGCTTTTTTTACAAAATACTTTGAGTCATGCTACTATTTTGAGTTGTTTCTGCGTCGGGGGCATTTTTAAAATTAAATTAATTATCAAATTGGGTACAGCACGTGACACAGCTGTTAATTCAAACAAGTTTTGACAAGCAGTTTTTGTGAACAACTTGAAAATGATTTATTGAACGTGTGGCTCCAGGGTTAAAAATATTTTTTTTTGCATGTTTCAATAATAAGTGAATACATATTTACGGATTACTGCATTATTTCAGTAGCTGAAAATTTTTTCAGAAAACCCATATATGTATTGTTATTTGATTAATCGGCATATATTCTTCGATTAATCCTTCAATCGAAATCAGAAATTTTAAATATTTCGAACAATAATTAGTATTGTGGTTATTTTATTGAACTGTTAATGGTTTTTAATCCAAATTAAGATATTTTTTTAATTAGGCTTAAGTTCATTGACTTTAATTTTCATTAAATTATTTTTATGAAGACAGGAATTTAACAACATGAAATTAATTAAAATTTTTATTGATAATTTTTCATTCATGACTGCGCTGAGATTTGAACCCAGGCGTTCACGGACAGGTTGCCCAGACAAGTTTCGATTGTAACCTAAAATTGTTCGATTAATCGAACAAGAATTAATCGGCTGAACACCCTAGTAGTGTTAACGGTAATATGAAAAAATAGGGTTTGCAAAAAGTGGCTTCATTTCTTATTAAAAAAAAGGAAGAGCAAGAGCAAAAAACCACATATGAGCTAATTTTTCGATCATAAAAGACACTCTCGTTGTGAGAAAACGGTACCTTCCTGATGAATCACCTCAAAGAATCCATTTTGATATAATTTTTTGATTCCTTTTTGAGCATATGAATAAATCATGATAAATTAGTTTTAAGCTCAAAATATTAGAAATCATTATTTGAACATATGAATGAATCATAGATGGGGGTAGTGCACTAATTTTGCAGTTTTAACTCACAGTTAGTGATAGTGCAAAATAATTGCAATCATTTTATTGATGTTGAGTGATGAATTGAAAAATAGCAGCCTCACCAAACATAAGTTTAGTGATGTTAAGAATTTGTGCACTCAAAAAAAAAGTTTGATTTAAGATAAAGAAATCATCAGTTTATTGAAACTTTTTTGTTCTTCAATCATTTCAGTTCAACTTAAAATTTTGAACTAAATTTTTAAACAAAAAGCTGGGGTTTTCTTGATTAAAGCCAGGAGATATTCCGTTATTGACAAAATTTCATGTTGCATAATTTCCTTTGCTTATGCATACCATCACTAGAATCACAAATCATGCACATACAAAATTATATTTTTTAAATTTTAGTGAGAGTCTGTTTATATGCAGCTCTTCTGATTGCGAGTACAAATTTTGCACTATTTGAATTGAGTAATAGTGAACAAATTTCCAATACCACTCAATTTTTTTTAGTGCTAGTGAGAAAATACCAATCATCACTAAATCTGGTAAAAAAAAGTGCAAACTAGTTTTTTTTTGCAGTTTTATTTAGTGATAGTGCAATGGTGATTAAATCAATATTTAGTGTACTACCTCCAACTATGGAATGAATCCTTTTTTATCGTTCAAGTGATCAAACAGTTTTTAATTAACAAAAGTGATCTGAAAAGACTTATTTAGGTGATTTAACAAAAAATGATCACTCAAATGCAAGCTGGACTAGGATATTAAAACTTAGAGTCACAATGTTTGTGTTTAAACTCTTCCGAAACGGCTCAGCCGATTTGTATGAAATTTTGTATGTATGTATATTTGGCAAGTATGAGAATAGTACATTATGGCGATGTCCCTATCAATACATTTTTTCCATTTCTTTGGCAAAAGCTTGTTATCGCAGCTTTTTAATTGGCAGCAAAAACTACAGCAATAGTTAGACATCGGCGATGGAAAAGTTGCTGTCAATGAAAATACTTGATGCATAATATTGCCCACTAATTTCTGCATAATTAGTGATTCCCATAATGATCTCATTGACCACATATTTTCAAATGTAAGCAAAGAATACAAATATCAGGCGTGGCTGGCAGAAAGAGCCATTTCAGCACTAAAAAATGTGGACGTCAACCAATAAAACTTCAAAATACAGCAGTCGTTGTCAGGCAACTTCGTATCATACAAATCGATCGCTACAGTTTGTGATATCAAAGAAGCTCAAAACAACCTAACAGAGTTTTTGAACTAATTGGATTTACCAGTCATACCACCACACCTTCTACAACTGTTAGTTGGATCTGCGGTTATTTTCATTCGAAATTTGAACCCACCAAGGATGTGCAATGGTACGCGATTGGTCATAAAAAAAAAATGAAAAATGTAACCGAAGCATCTGCCAATTAAATTGAAACGAATTAAATTTTCCTTGAGATCGCCACTAGAAATGGCAATCAATTAGTCGCAAGGTCAAACGATGTATGTTTGCAGCTTAAGCTGGAGGTCCACACCACGCGCTTTCGCCTCCACGCATTGCATTATTTTTATACCTTTTTTTGTTTTCTACGTTTCAAGTTGAATGCAATGCTTTTTAAGCGGCATCACTTAAAGTTAAAATATAATTTCATTTGTCAAAATCAGCTGCTTTCTGCGAACGCTGCTAGGGACGCTTAAGTAACCCTACTTTCCGCATTCAACGCATCATTGCATTCTACGCTTTTGTGCATGTAACTTGTTACGTATGCATTACTACAGAGATTTTACTTTTTTCAGCTTCGTTGACAGCAAAAAGGAGTGTAACGCGTGGTGTTGACCTCTAACTTTAGGTTTGTGCAATGTTCGTGGCATGTTCACGCGTGCTTATTTGTGTTGGCTAAAGAAGGACTAACAAAAAATATCGTACACTCAATTGCTTTTCGAAATTAATATTGATTTGACTTATTTCATTTTCCTATTTTAGGATAAACAAAATATAATTAGTATTGTGGTTATTTTATTGAACTGTTAATGGTTTTTAATCCAAATTTTTATATTTTAATCAGCTTATGTATATTGAATTTAATTTGCATTAAATTATTGGCTTCGCACTGATGACATGATAGATTATGCCATCGCACTGATGGCAGTTTGTCATCGCACTGATGACAGTTTGTCTGTACTGATGTCAAAATACATCAGCGTTATGACGCCTTTTCTATCAGTGATGACGCATAAAAATAACTAAATTTTAGGATGACGTTCGTCATTGGATTGGTGTCACTTTTTTCCTGATTGATGACATTTGTAATAACATTGATGTCATAATTCTGATGTTAGGGCATCATCAATATGAAGATACATTTTTCTATGAGTGTAGCAGACTTAGTTCTAATCTCAGTCAGCTCAGGCAAATTATATTTATTTCTTTAAGTAAATTTTTTGTACAGGGGCAAAATTACGACATTCGACATTTATCGAAATTACAATATAATTTAAATGGCAATTTCGATTTGTTAACTGTTCACATGCAATCACATAACACATTGGGGTGATTCACAAGGTAATCACAAAGTTGTAAAGTCATTTGTCTTAAAATAATTACAAGAAATATATATGACTGCTGTGATCAACCGCTTATAATTAAGATTTCTACTGTACAGTTATGACGAATCAATGAACACAACATTAAAATTTTTATTTTGCTTAAAACACAACAATATTTTTTTTTATACAATTGTAAAGTATTATTTAGGACATTATGACTTGATAGCACACCTTGTGAATTACCCAAAATAGGTAATAAGCTTTTCACCCAAAAAATAAGTAGTAAATAATTTTGTAATTTGCTGGCTTAATAGGTTAGTAACGTTTTTCTGGGGGTTTAAAAATTAGTATATAGAAATCTAAATTTAAATGTTAATTTAGGAAAATGTTTGAACAATTTCAACAACATTCAATTTTGTTTTATCAGTGTGTCTGTGTGTCTGTTATGAGTTGTGCTCTTAATAAGTAGATTTTCATTTACAATTTTTCAAACGCAAAATATTTACAACAAATGCAAATATCCTACAAACACAGTGACATATACTTATTTCATTACACAATTTACCCATTAATATACATCCCAATACAAATTCTTGTACATATATTCTGCTGTTACACCTACGAAAGAAAATTAAAAAAAATAAATGTTTTAAGTAAAATTTAATGAGTATTCACCATACAAATCATTCATTCTTTCATTCATTATTATTCTTTTTCATTCACGCACATTCATTCATTCATTTGTTCATGCTGTATTTTGTAAGAGTTTGAGGCAAGTCATTACCCACTGAATGTGAGAAAACAGTGGGTCAAGAAATTATTCATACAATGGGTTTTTATTTAGTTATTGGATTTAAATTGTTTAAAGTTTAACGAATTACAAAAATACATTTTAAACAAGTCAGAAATTATGGTCGGTCAAGCCCCATAATGTGGTACCCTTCACCGCAGTATTTAAAAACAAATTTTCAAGAGTGCGCACTATATGGCACACATGGGCAAACAAAGACCCGCTAGAAGAAAAAAAGGTTATGTGGTTAATGGTGTTTTCTTATCCCATATTTCTTCTTTGAATTCAAGTACACAAGTAAGAAAAGAGGGCTTATTTGCTTTGAAAATTAATTGAATTAAACAAAACTTAGAAAAATATCGGAAATGGTTGACTACTCCGATCGTATTGATAAACATATGAATTTCCTTAAAGTTGTAGTATTTATTAATTTGTATGTTTAAAACTTTATTAAAACATAAATCTTTTTATAAAAAAATTATCGGGTGTTTTTTTTAGCTGCATTTGAGCCTTCAATATTGAAATCTATGGTATGACAGCAGAGATTGATAACTGTGTTGACATTTCAGTTCAGGAATACTATATTCCGCCGATAGGAACCACTTGTTTTCCTCTCTGAAACTAGATTGCCAAACATGCTGTTCACTCGATTCGTTCTTGTTATATTTAGACTTTTCTTTTTTTTTTTTGTTTGTACATACTTATTTTTGGTTTCTTGGTTTATGTTTTTTGTTGTTAGTGTGATTTTGTTTATGATGGATCAAAAGTAAATAAATATTGAAAATGTAATATTTATAATTGGGGTATTCACAAGGTTATGGTTTCATGGTTTATTGTCATAATGTTCTAACATTTTACAATGGTTTAAAAATATTGTTGTTGGTTTGTAAACAAAAAGTGTCTTAAATAAATAGAACGTTGCTTGCTATGTTTATTGTGCTGTCGAAATTAATAGCACATTAAATTATGAGGGGTTTCTCACAACAGTCGTATTTTTTCATGTTATTATTTTAAGACATATGACTTTATGACACCTTGTGAATCCCACAAATGTGTTATTAAATATTCACACCCCATCGTGAATAACAACTAGAATTAAGTTCCCATGAAATTTATATTCCCCTCGAAGGGAAAAATGCAATCGTAAAGCTCCCGTGAAAAATTGGTTATGCATCAGTTCTCAGTGGATGTAAAAAGAAGAAAGATTAAAGACAATTAAAAATCAAAAAAATCTTAGTTTAAAAATATACACGTAATATTTTAAACAAAAGTAATCAAGTACAGTCCCAATGTGATGGTGAAGCAAAGCCGGTATATCCGAAAAATATCAGTTTTGAAAAAGTAGTTTAAAGGTTGCTAGGAAGTTTTCTTTGATTTAATTAA
This sequence comes from Pollenia amentaria, assembly GCA_943735925.1. Lineage (NCBI taxonomy): Eukaryota > Metazoa > Arthropoda > Insecta > Diptera > Polleniidae > Pollenia > Pollenia amentaria. The sequence goes on along the minus strand of OX031009.1, from coordinate 198,104,840 downwards.
TATTAAAAATTGTTCACATGACTGGTTTTTGAAATTAACGATTCAATTATTTATAACCAAAACAACTTTCTTTTTAATTATATACTTTTTTGTGGATTTCAACCACCTTGTTCATATATATGAAAAATTCATGTTCATTCTTTACAAGAAATTTTTTCTTCATTTAGTTTGTTTTTTTTTATTAATGTTTTTTTTTCGAAATCCGTGGTTATTTTTTAAAGCTACGATTGTTTTCTTAATTTAAAGTTTTTTACTGTTTCTGAATCATTGTTTATATTCGATAGCATAAATTACACTGGTCTGCAGCAAAAATCGTCTTAAGCCTATAACATATAGAATATAAAGATTTTTAAGCACTAAATAGAAATTCGTTTTCAATTTTTTTCTATCGGGCTCAGATTTTTTTTATGGACATGTATTATAATTTTTTGAAAGCAAAAAACAGTTTTAAAAAAAATTATCGTCAATAACTACTGAATAACTACAAAACAATTAAAAACATAAAATAAATGTTATTTTAATGACTCAAAGGAAATTTTATTCCTTATAATAATCGGATAATTTGTTCTCAAGTTATAATGCTACACGCCTTATTTTGGGCGAAATATTAGTCATGCCCTTAAAAAGAAAATCTGAGCCTGATAAAAAATTACAGAAAACGGAATTGAATTAAGTGCTTTAAAATGTTTATATTCCATATATTTTTAATTAAAGGCTCGAAAATTTTTTGTTTTTTCAGGCCAGTGTTATCAAGCAATGAAAGTTAAATTTTTTTTGTATTTAAACCAGTGTTCGAAAATAAACACTAAATATCGTTCTTTAATGTTCGGTTCGGTAGATTTGTGGAAAACACAAACGCTAATAGTGTTTGTGTAGAAAATCATTAAAAAAAATAACGTTTCCCTGTTAGTCATCTATCGAACACAAAAAAAATACTGTTTTTATCAAACTCAACAAAAGATGAAAACATTTTATTCCGTACGGTTTTTTTTGAAAATCCACGAACTTCAATGTGTTCGGTTCGGCTCATTAATGTTCGTCGCTTTTGGCTGGTAAAAAAAAAACAAACATTTTTTACAAAAACAAAATACACACACGAAAAAAACATTATAGAACATTAAAATATAATGTTCTTCTACAGTATCACTACAATTGTTCTGTTTTTTAACGAAGAACCGAACATTATATAATGTTCGGTTCTTTCTTGAAAATAGTTACGAACGGTATTAAGGGTTGTGTATGTCTACACAATCACTAAAAAAATAGATATCGTTCCTGGGTGTGTGAGCCGAACGTTAAATAATGTACTGTTTATTTTCGAACACTGATTTAAACGATTTTCTAATTAGACAGCTATTTCTTTTATATAGCGATTTTCAAATAAAAGAATTTTATTTAGTAATAATTTTATAGTTTTTTTTAATTTCTGTTATTTTCGAACACATTATTTTTTTCTTAATTAAATGCTTTTTCCTTAATTAGGGGTTTTTCTTGATTTCTTTTTAATATTGAACATTAAAGATTTATTTTTCATTTTAATGATTTTTCATTCAATTAGTGATCTTTTTTTGGTATCTGCACTTTTCAACTTTTTCATTTTTTTATTTAAAAGTTTTTATTTTTTATGTGATTATTCACATAAATATTCACATCCCACTGTGTGCATTACACTCATTTATATATTTTAAGCATTTAAAGTCTTAAAGAAGATAATGTTCGTTGACGTTTAAGAATATTAAGGCGGGTGTGTTGTTGTTGCTTTTCTTAATGATAAAATACGAGACAAATGTAAACATCACTTAACTTTTATAGTGAAGTAAAGTATTTTAAAAAAGCTCTTAAGTACACAAAAACACACAACCACACATCTACTTAAGTATAAATGTGTTCCTAAAAGTATGCCGTGATTAATTTGAAAATAATTGTTATGTCAAGCTGCTGTTAGTATGTAGCAAGTGTGTAAAATGAGTGTCTGTATAGCGATGGCTTAATATAAAAAAGGCATAACTCGATTTTTTGTTAGTTTACAGGCTTAAGAAAAGAACTTAATAAAATCCGTAAAATTTTATATATAAAAAAAAATTTTTATGCAAGTTTTAATAAAAATATGCAACAACTTTATTCTAAAGTCTCCTGAAATTTTAAAGTAAGATGCATTTGCCTACCAGAATAAACAAAAACCTCTTTTTTGATAAAAAATTTAGTTACGCCTTTTGTATATTAAGCCAGCGATATATGTATTTACAGTGTAATCTATTTTAACGGACACATTCCTTAAGCGGGCAGCCACTTTTATCGGACACTATTTTATGGTTATGGGAGCGTTCTAAAAGAAAGTATTGAGTTATTTTGAGAGGAAAATGTCCATTTAACGGACACATTTAAATAGTCATTTCGTTGTCCGGTCCTGATAGATTCCACTGTACATATTTATGTATTTGATAATCATTGTATATACTATTGTGCAAAGATAGCTGGTACATATTTATTTTTAATGCGTATGTGTGATTGTGTGCGGGCGTGCTCCCCACAAACATTTTACTGCTGGCAATTGACAGAACTCGTATCGACAGTCTGCAAAAGTTGATTTGCAGATTTGTGATGAAAATCAATCTATTTAAAAATTATATCTCTTAGAAGGTGTGATTAATTTTAAGCGAATTAAAAATCCATTTTTTAATTAAAGTCTTAATTTTTTTTTACAAAACATATATTAGAAAAGAAGGGGAAAATATATTAAAAATCAAATCAAAAACTCAAATTGAAAGATAATTAAAAATATAATTTTGATTTAATTAACATTTTAGTTGTTTTGAAATAAATTTTTAATTAAAATAATAATTAAATATCAAAAAATATTAATTGATTTTTTTCGTTTAAAATAAAATAATTTAAACTTGTGGAATTGTTGTTGGGAATTGTCAATATTTAATAAAATGAATTAACCGATGTTTGAAATGGCAAAGTTTTTTGATCACTTTTTTAATTAAAATTAAAAATATCATTTATTGAAAAAATTTTATTGAAATTTTAAAATTTTTAGTAATCAATATAATCATTTTGGTAATAGGTGCAAAATCAACAAACTGTTTGCTTGATATTATGAATTTGGAATAATTTTGGTGATTAGAGAAAATTTTTAATTTTTTCTGTGTATAGACCAGCAAGAGTGTATCATAAAGTATTGTCAAAACAGATACAACAGATATGTATCTGATATTATTGATACAGGATGGCCCAAAATTAACGAAGGGGTTTAAATTCGTTATAACTTTTTATTTAAGAAATAATTATTAATTTTTTTTTCTTTAATACAGTATATAAATGGGGAATATTTTTAGTTTAGTTATGAAAAATAATATCTCGCAAGTGGTGGCCATTTTCTGCTTCGCAAATTCGTGCTCTTTCCAACACATTTTCCATAACCTTTCGCAAAACTGCAGGTGTTATGTTGTTTATTTCGTCGTGTATATTGCTTTTTAATTGCTGGATGGTTGTAGGCTGATTAATGTAGACTTTTCGGTGAACGCGAAATAATTCGTTCACCAAAGATGTCCCGTATGAATCGTTGATTTGAAAAATAAAGCTCAACAATTTGGCACGTTGTTCAATTGAGTACTGCTCCAAGCAATTCAAACCCCTTCAATAATTTTGGGCCACCCTGTATAAATGAGAGAATAAGTGCAACTGATATTGTATGGTATGCTTTTTTTACACTCACCATATCTTAAAAACAAAAACAGTTGCTTATGGTATTGGATCATGATGAAATAAGGAGGTGGCCTCAGAAAGCCAGCTGGTCACAGTGCTTTTCACCTCGGTGTGACGGTACCTGTCAATTTTTTTGTTTATTTACATTCATTTTCGCCGTATAGCCAGCGTTACCGTTATGCGACTAAAGGCCAGTATTCACTATCCTATACAATCGTAAAATTCATTCACACGAAAATTTGAAGCAATTCTACCCGACATTAAAACATGTTTGCCAAATCTGCTGTCAATGCCACACAATGAAAAAAGAAAATCGCATAGAATGTATCATTTTATGAAAATTTTCATAAACATTTGCAACTCCGTCAGACTTGTCAAAAAATCTGTCACTCAATTCATTTTGAAGCCACAGTATCATTCTTTATTAGTCACACGATTTTTTTTTTTTTTTTTTTGCAAATCGTACGACTGAATAGGATAGTGTATCGCCGGCTAAAAGTCGCATTTTGCCCCTCTTGTGACTGTCTTTATTCTTGTTTCTTCATAAGTAAAGTTATACTACTTTAAGCTCGTCCAATTAACAAATGATTAAATAAATATTATATGCAACAGTGGCGCAAAATAGATTTCTTTATATCTGATGAATGGCATTGGGTGAAGTTTCCAAATTTCGTACAAATTGGTACCAATACTTTTGCAACTACACCTGATCCAAAAACAACGACAGCAGTAGAATTTATTTGGTATTTAAACTTGTTGTAGTCATTTGTTAAATCTTAAATTGTATCATCGACAATAAAAACACGACACACCATCTCAGCGTTGTCAAATGTGCCGATATGTCTTTGTTTTTTGCAGTTTTTTTCTTCAAACCCCGTGTTTTTAATAAATTTTATTCGAATAATACAAAGAAGCATTTAATTACACAGGCCTGCGAAATTATAGTTTTTGCAAGTTTTTTTCATAAACTATTATTATTTGTAGTTATTGTCGTAAAATTAACGGGAAACGATATCGATGTGATTCATTGCATGCACCGATGTAGTTATGCTTTAAGGCGTCACCCGGTTAAAAAAAATAGCTAAGTTATATCGGGTAAAATTTAAGATTTTCTGAAATTTTTTCGTTTTTTGACAATTTTTTTCCTTTAAAAAATATGTTTTTTCTCATATGTAATTACAAAATCCATGGTCTTAGAAATTAAAAGTATAGTCAGTTTGATTACAAAAATTTTAAGTCATAATGAGCCGAGATCGGATAAAAGCTAAGAATCTTATAATGTACATCTTATAACTACATTTATTCTAATGCAACAATTGTGCTCTCATTTAATATGTACATCAGAACCATGTCTGAATTTAAAATAATAAACAAAAGCATGACAGTCACAACAAAATTCATTAGATTTCTATCTCGCAAAGTATTATGGAATACGTAAGAAATATGTAATAGTGCAAACAATCCCTAAGGTGCAGTTTTTCCCATAAAAACTGATTTTTTTTTTGTGGAAACTGTCAGTTTTTTTAAAACAAATTGGTAATACTGCACCATCATGCATTAAGCCATATTGAATTTTATGTCATTTTTTAAAGCGAATTTGACAGCAAAAATAGGCGAATTAGCGTTTTGTTTACATTCAAATCAAGGCTAATTAGCTTATTTTGACATTTGCCGTCACAATTCTAGCAACAAAATGCCTCTTGTTTTTTCTTTTGTTGCATTGTTGTAGTAGTGAGGCCACTTTATAAATACATTTTGGTATTGGATTGAGTATGTCATAACATTTTTTTTGCTCACAAATATCTATTGTCACCATAAGTATTTTAACAATATTTGTTGTATTTTAAAATATTGTTGATGAGTTGATGCAAATACCAGAGTTTAGAAAAATTAATATACGATCTCAGCCAGGGGTGCCAGATGGTTTTAGTAAGAAATCAGCATATTTTCAGAAACAAATCGGAAATTTAGTTTAATATAATTTAATGATTCGTATTAAAGTGCTCTTTTCGAATCTATGATAACCTAAAAAAAAACGATGCCAACTCCACAGTCAACTGGGTATTTTCATTTTCTAAAAACAGGCAGTAAGAGTCATTTTTTAACAAAAAAAAAAGTTCGTAAAAAACCGTATAGAATAAATTTTATTTCGCTGTCTTAAAATAAAACTCTTATGAGTAGTTCATTTTTTCCGCCTATAATAAAATTCACTTCTACGTCAACAACTTAATGTGATGTTTCCAGGTGACAAGCAATTGATTGTGCAGTAAAATGTATAAGAAAATCACTCAGTTTTTTGAGTGCTTTTCATATAAATTTTACAACACAATCAATTGCCTGTCGCCTGGAAACAGCACATAAACTCCTTTAATTTTTATTTTTACGTCTCAAATAAAACTCATTTTGTTTTTCTTCTTCTTTTTAATAACGATTAATTTAATTGCAGGCTGAAGATAACACTGTTTTACAAATTGAAGTGCTCTAACCTGCGACAAGCTTTGCCAATTTACATAAAATGAGTTTTATTTATAAGTTTCAAATAAGTTCATTAATAAGAATCAAATAAGTTTTATTTTTTGACTCAACTAAGTTTTTACTTATGACGGCTTAATAAAACTCTTTTTAAGAGTTTGATTTGACCTCTTATTTTTACGTGGAAAAATAGATAACAGTTTTAAATGCACTTTTTTGTTTTTAATTTACAAAATAATTAAGGTACTGAACATTTTAGACATATCGGTGAATTTTTTGATAAATTTGCTGGCTTAATGTTGACAAGAATTGTTTGCTGGGTTAAGTGTAAATACTTTTCATTTAGTTAAATGTGTATGTATATTTTCCTTTTATTTTCTACTCGGTTGAAAATTTATTCTCTTGTAAATAATTTTTTCTTTGTCTTTATTAGAATTTTTCTTACTTGTTGTTGCTTGTTTTTCCTTATTTCTAATACATTCGTACATTACTTACAGGAAATCAATTTTATTGTTTATTTTTGTTTAAAAGATATGCCATGAATTTTATTAATTGCTAAAGCCTTTAAATATACAATGGTTTCTTAGGTTTTTATGTTTTGTTTTTATATCTCTTACACTTTTCTTTATTAAGATTTTAAGTATGTAATCATAAAGTTATGAATTGAATTTATTTGTTGCTTTTACTGGTGCATTCCTTCTTTGTTTTAAGAAGAATAGAATACAGAAAGAATGATTAATTATGTTGAGTAAAAAAGTAATAAATTTTGTTTTAACATTAAATTCTCATATTTGTTGTAAATACGTATTTTAAGAACAAAGAATAATGTGGCCATTTTGTAAGACAGCTTTATTGTTTAAAAGATTATTTAAACAACAAATCGAATTATAATATGCAAATTAAATTAACAAAATGACTTAAATAGTTCGAAAAAAAAAAAAAAAATTAACTAAAGTTAAGAGTCATGACTAAATATATCGGTTATTTTTTTTAACTGATTGAGAAGTTTCGATAGCTATAGTTTGACAGCTGAGAATGTCAAACTGTTTTGATATTTTTGTTCAGTAACAGCCATACCTAAATAAGGGCGAAAAGCGTTTTATAGCTGTCAAAAGTTTTCATGCCCATACAATTTGTACACCCAGAGAAAAACTATGTTTATATATGGTCACCTCCAACAAAACTATTTTTGAAGTAAATTGTAAACATATTATGGTTAAATTTGACCATATTATTATCACCGACAACCATATTATGGTTAAATGTGTCCTCCATTAAGAGGGCACAACCAAATTATGGTTGTCTCCGAACATGTTTTGGTCAATAATAACTAAAATATGTTTAACACTTATAATAGCATGGTTGGCTTTCAACCATAGCATGTTGCTCTTGGAGAAGAGGAAAATACTATTGTTAATTTAAAAACAAATTATTGTCATATTTAACCGTAACATGTTTAGAGGCAACCATAATATGGTTGTGGCTTCATGATGGAGGACACATTTAACCATAATATGGTTGTCGTTGATAATAATATGCTTAAATTTAAACATAATGTGTTTAAAATTTTATGTAAAAATAGTTTTGTTGGAGGTGACCATATTTAAACATATTTTTTTTTTACGTTATGTAGCATACCGAAATAGCGCGCCGGCAACTCTTTGAAATTGGAAAATCCGATTTTGACAGCGCGTTCAATAGTAAAGTTGGCCGCTATTGTTGATAAATAATGGCAATTAAGGTGAACCTAGCGGTTTTATCTCCATTTTTTATTTATATTATTTATTTTATTAAACAGGAAAGTTAACAACACTAGTGTTCTTGACTCAACGTTGACGCTTTTATTTAGGTATGGTATTTCAGCGTAAGAGTTTAGCGGAAGAAAACGTTCCGCCTTCCGCTCTTATCATAATATGATAGAACAACGCTTCCAAATTATGGAAATTAACTTTAAAAATAAATAAAGTTGTTCGCCGAGTTCATAGAGCTCTTCACCAATTTTACGAAGCTCATTTCTGGTTAAATGTCAATAAGCATAATTGCCGTCATTAGTTCCTGCCATCATTAACGTCATACGGACAGATTTATTCGAAAAATTAATCAAAAACTGGACTGATCGAATGGACATTGGAACTCGTTGCCGCGGCGGTCAAACGCCGGAAATCATATTAAAAAATAAATGTCATGACATTATCTACCAGATTTTAATAAAAAATTCATTCAAACAATATTTCTGTCTTGTCGTCATTTATAATTTTAAGTTCTCATGCAGCTAAAAAAAGCACCATATAGAAAAAAAATTAATTATTATACAATAAGAAATTTTAAATTAAATTTTAAAAGAAAATAATGTATTGAAATTGTTTTAGACATATTAATATAAAAAATCGGGTTTTAAAAAATCCTTAATTGGCTTTTTACATAATTCTTTTAAGTTTTTAAATTGCTATTTAAAATAAGATATCTTAAATCTTTATTTTTATATCCTACAACACAAGTGGAAAAGGTATATAAATTCGTCGTTCCGTATGTAATTTCTACAAGATACACAAGTATGTTATGGGTCCTGTGTTGAACAGCGATTTAACGATGTCGGTCTGTCCGTTTGTATGTTAAAATGGAGTTTCAAAAGACCCCAGAGATGGTGGGGACAGTGTGGCCATTTTATAATTTTTGCAGCTAAATTTAGTAATAACAATTTTTATTTAGCCGCAAAATTTTCATTTAGCACTTGACATTTTGTTTAGCATTTTTAGAAAATGTTTTTAGCTTTTTTTTTAGCATTATTTAAAATATTTGAACGAATAGTTTTATTGATTTTACTCAAATTTTTTTTTATAAATTATAAAAAATTTTGACTAAAAAAATAGTGATACACAAAATTAAATTTCGTATGAAAATTTATAATTCTTATGTTAAGAAACATCTTACCTGTCTTGTAAAAAAAAAAAAATATTTAGAGAACATAAGAAATTCATGTTGATTGTAAGTATTATTTGCCCTTTGATATTACGATATAAAAGTACAAGGAAAATTCACTTTGTATTTAGAAAAAAATGCTATAGTGTAAATGTTCATAAAAATTTTTGCTCTAAACAGCTGAAAAAATAATAATTTTAAAATTATTTCTTATAGTGATTTTATTTTCAGTGATTTTATTTTCTTTATAAGAAATAATTTTAAAACTATTATTTTTTCAACTGTTTAGAGCAAAAATTTTTTCGAACATTTACACTATAGAATTTTTTTTCTAAATACAAAGTGAAATTTCCTTGTACTTTTACATCTAAAAAATTTTGTATAGCATAGAAATAAAATCGTTTAAATTTTGCATGTTTCAGGGGTTTGCGGGCCCCTTCAATTTAACCTCAACTACCTGTGGTACATATTTATATTTATTAGATGTCTAGCGAAAATCTACCCTCTTGTTTAAATCTAGTCATTTATTTAAATTTCGTTAAAAAGTAAGTCACTAAAACGTATTTAGTTTCGAATAAATATTCATAATGGTAATACATTTTTAACAAAAGTTTTTAAAAACTTTAAGAATTATTTTTAGAATTTTTAAAAATCATTTTTAGCATTTTTTGGCCTTGTCTAATGCCAGATTTAGCTGTAAAACTTTTTGAGATCTGGTCACACTGATGGTGACTACGTCGCCGCGGTGAGGAGAAAATGAAAACAGTGAATTTCGTGTGCTCATTAGGCATTCCATGGCAAAAATTCATTAATTAGGCTACGAACTGCACCCTCACTCTCCTAATTCGCCGGATTAAGGCCCGAATGACTATTTTTTCGTTTCCAAGCCTGAAGAAATGGCTCGGCAGAAAGAGATCTGTCTCAAATGATAAAATCGTCTCACAAACAAATATATGTATATTCATCAAGACTTGACACATCGTTTTTTTTGGAATAGATTTTACAGGGGGAAATTAAAGAAACGTTCGACAAAGTGTATAGAGCTCAAAGGGCATCCATTAAAAAAATTTATTTTTTATTTATCCAAAAACCTTGTGTTTCGTTTAAAAAGTTACGAATTTATTGACCCGCCCTCGTATGTTGTTTTATCTACCCCATTCAACACTAGAATCCTAAAATGATAGCAATAAAGAGTAATGCCCTAATCATGTAAAACGCAGCGCAACGCCAAAGAATAACGTTGAAAGCACAAAAAATGTCATAAATATTTTGTAATTTTTTTTTTGCTTTCAACAGAAATTCCTGAACCGTTTTAAAATTTTCAACGACACAAGCAATGGATATTCTGCAGATAGCAACAACAAAATTACAAAATATTTATGACATTGTTTGTGCTTTCCATGTTATTCTTTGACGTTGCGCTGCGTTTTATATGATTAGGGCCTAAATAAAGATAAAGAAATTGTTTCGGAAAAGCATAAAATTTTGAGGTGCAAACAGAATAGGTTGCTCACGTCAAATAAGTGCACAGTTGCAAGAGTAAAAAAAATTCACGTGAATACCTTTAATGAGACATTTGTTTTTTTGAATTCTAAATTCATTATTTTTTTTGCTTTGTTCGTTATTATCTTATCTTATGTGTTTGGAACTCATTCACTTCATTTTACTGCTCTTCATAGAATCTACTACCCTCATTAGGAAAAACACATTCATAAAATATTTGACTAAAAAAAAGAATGACTTTTTAAAAACTTTAAATAGGTAAATCAAGTTTGTTGTATAAAGATTTTAATTTGATTTACTGTTTTTAGAAAATGAAAACAAAATTTTGTATATTACCCGGGGTTTACACATTCAAGTGCAAGTTCGAAAAACTCAATTCACTCACACATTTTTACTAACACCATCACGTTTTTCGTACTTGCAGCCCAACAAAATTTTTGACACTTGCAGCAAGTAAAATGACAAATAAAGAAACAGTGTTACCGTGGATGCCTTTTATATCAATTTATTAAAAATTATCTTTATAGCTGATTTTCTGTGTATTTATAAAATAAAAAACAAACCAAAAACACTACTATACAACAGCACATCTTCATGGTATTTTTAAATATAAATTGCAATAATTTTGTTAACAAAATACTTTCTCAGAAATTTTATGATATCGGTAACTACGGCAATACTGGATACTCATATTTTAAAAATAAACATAATTTTTTCATCAAGATGGACCAAAAATAAAATAAAGAAGAAATTATTAATCAATTTTGTGATAACGTTTACATGATAATATTTTCTAAACCCAAAAATAAAGCGTTTTTCATAAGATGTTTTCGCTTCGAGAAAATTTGAAAAATAAACTTGCAACTGACTGTGTAAACACTCAAGCTACTTGCAAGACTTTCGGCTATTTCTTCGACATTTTCCTCGATAATACATATACACTACTTGCAAGTAATTACTTGCATGTGTAAAGGCAGGGTTATTGTTGTTTTCATTGTAATTTGTCACACGAAGTTTGGTTTTAAATTTTTTAAAAATTGGCAGTTAAAAAGAATTAAATTGAAAACTTTTTTCCACTAAAAATAAATGTCCCATTTTCTTTTTGTTCAATTATTTGCTTAGTATGCCCCTATCTAAGAGTTTTCTTTGGAAAGAATTATTTTGTTTATTCTTATTTTTCTCTCCAGCAAAAATATTTGAAATTTACAGACACATTATGGCTTTAGTTCGCTCTATTGCAGTAGTTGTTTAAAACAAAAATTTCTTAAAAATTTGTTTTATTTCCCCCCCAAAATATTTGTAAAATCCCTTATACACTTTTAACTTCTTGCTGTATGGAGTTTCTTAGTTTGATTCTTGGCTGCAAGATGAAGAGTTGATATGGACAATGATGGTGAGTAAAAGTGTAGTAATTTTATAGTAAATGTGGCTAGAAAAGAAAAAAAAAAAAGAAAAAGGAAAGCTGATACGGAGAATTATAAAACATATGGGCATTTCCTTTATGACGTGACCTGATGTTTGTACGACAAAATGTAAAAAAAAATTTAATAAAGAAGTAACATTTTTAAAAGGTTTTTTTTATATTTGCAATGTTATGAAGTAGCACTAAAGGCCATGTCAGATAAAACTTTTGCTTCGCGTTGCGTTGCCGATTCGCTTTGACATCTAAGATAAAATATACATACTTATACGAAACATGTCACATAAAGTACTTTCAAAGCGGAGCGAAGCAAAAAGTTAGCCAACTCTCATCTTTTTGCGCGCTTTGACAATTGGCTAGTATAATTTTGTTTTTTTTTTTAATATTTTTTGCCAAATTCAATTCCAAAAAACCGTCCAATTAAATATTTAACTTTTATTTTTATAACAAATAATTAAATGTACAAATTACCAACTGCTTTTATAAGTAAACAAGCAATGCGTGAGTGTTGTCAAAGTTTTCATTGTGTCATACACCTTTTGCTTTGCGTTTTTCTGCCAAAGGTAGAAACGTCACGCAAAGCGACAAAGTTGTATCTGACACGGCCTTAAATGTAGAAAAAATTTTGCAACAATCAACACTAAGGATTTGAAGATATAAGCAAAAATATGCACTGGCATGACATTACAAAAAACAGAAGTGTATTTTGACTTGCATTACAAAATTGCATAAGTCGGCGAATTGAGCAAGACTTTTTGTACAAACCCTTCCTTTTTTGGTAGGCTTTGGACTTGTAAAGATGTATTTTCCAAGTTTCTAAATTTAAAAATCTTTGCCCGTTTAAGGTATATTTGGGAAATTCCAGCGAAAAGTCTACTTGTATTTTAGGACTATGTTTTTCAAATGTTATCCCTTTTGTTGCTCGATGTAGAGCTAGTTGCGCGTTACTCAAAAATATAAAAAAGTAAATTTTACATACATAAACAATTTTTTGAGAAACATTTTAAATTACTTCTGGCATTACGTTACAAAAAGTAGACTTTTCGCTGGAACAGCCCATATGTATGTAAAGTACGAAGTAATAATGAAAAAAGAGATTTAAATATTCAGAATATTTAACACAAAATTTGGGGAATTCGTAAAGAAAAATGTTGGCTAGAAAGAAATGCAGTTTAACCTCGGGTAACGCAACCCTCGTAACACGCAACTCCTTGATAATCGCAACCCCAAAATTGCTATTATATGTTCCCTCAATTTTTTTAAAATCAAAACCTCTGTTCATTCAACTTGATGACCATAAGGCATTAGCAAAGCACAGACAAAACATGCCTTTATAACACACAAAGACACAAGAACTTACTGCAGAAATCACAAATGAGAAAATTAATCCTTGGATATATGAAAGTGGTCATAACATTAAGACAGAAAAAAAATTATGTTGCTTTAGGTCTTTAGCCTTCAAAAATAATGGTTAAGAGCTGTCGAAAACTTTAACAGAGGAGAACAAACCTTCGAAGAATTGCCATGTAAAAAATATTTTATGTAAAAAAACGCAATCAAAAATTCCCCACTTTTTTCGTTAAAAACATGAATCTTTTATTTACTTAAAACTACCAGTACAAATCTACACAGGATATGATTATATAGATTACTAAAAATTGAAAATTGTGAATATATTTTTTCAATAAATGATATTTTTAATTTAAGGCCTGGGGCCTGATTCTGGCAGTCGTGATCGAGTACTTTCTCGATTCGAAAGCAATTTAATATCTTATTATTTCAGTCAATAATGAACGAATCGGAATTATTTTTTCAGTGTTGTAAAGCATTAATTTGAGTTTCACAATACTGAAAAAATAATTTCGATTCGTTCAATATCGACTGAAAGAATTATAAATAAAATTGCTTTCAAATCGAGAAAGCACTCGATCACGACTGCCAGAACTAGGCCCCTGGTATTCTGTTCGGTCTTTCCTGCGAAATGTTGTCAAACTCAATATAAAAAAATTTCTGTGAAATATCGGATGGTTAAATTTTAAGGGCCGATGTTGAATGTTAACCACACGTCAAGTTTTTTTCGGCATTTCATTTGACATTTCTCAATTTCAGACTAATTCAATTTGAACCATAGAAAGATACACAATCGAGCAACGCGTTAAAAATATTCAGACTTATTATGAAAATGGGCGTCCAAATCAAAATGCATATCGTGAAAATCATCTTCAGTGATGAGGCACATTTTCACCTCAGTGGATTCGTCAATAAGCAGAATTGCCGCAATTGGGCGAATGATAATCAAAGAGTGATTGTAGAAAAACCAATGCACCCACAAAGAGTGACTGATTGGTGCGGTTTATGAGCTGGCGGCATCATCGGGCCGTATTTTTTCCAAATGAGGCCGGTCAGGCAGTTACTGTGAATTGTGTTCGCTATCGTGAGATGATAACGAACTTTTTATGGCCCGAGTTGGAAGATATGGACATGGACGATATGTGGTTTCAACAGGACGGTGCCACTTGCCACACAGCTAACGAAACAATGGCTCTTTTGCGCGATAAATTCAATGGCCGTGTTATCTCACGTGGTGGCAATGTCAATTGGCCACCAAGATCATGTGATTTGACACCGTTGGACTTTTTTCTTTGCAGTTATTTTAAAGAAAAGGTGTACGTCGATAAGCCAGCAACAATTCAAGAGCTAAAGGATAAAACAATTCGGCACATTAACGGCAGAGAACCTCATTTACGCCTCAGCGTCATCGAAAATTTGGACCATCGGATGGAGGTGTGCTTCCGAGGTCGCGGCGGCCATTTGGCCGATAGTTTGTTCCATACATAATTGAACCATACCAATATTATCAAAATAAAAAGAAATGATAATAATTTACTAAATAATTGGTGTTTTATTCAAAATCAACATTGACTCTTAAAATTTAACCACCGTTTACAAACGAAAATATGTTGATAGAGCTGTAGTCTATTTATATTAAGAAAAACATTCGAAATGTTTCTAGCAACATTTTTTTTCCGTGCGAAGCAAGTGCAGCTTATTAAGGGTCCGCCAAATAACTTTTTTTTTTTTGAAAATGCTACAAAAAAAAACTACTGAATATTTTCTCAAATTTCTTTTTTTATTTGAAAGTACAATCCTTCCGGTTAATAATGGAAAATAATTTCATTCAAATGGCGTCATACCAAGGTCTTTATGCAAAATTCGTCTCAATGATGTCTCCGAAACGTTCAATTGTTGAGAACGACGGTGAATTGACTTTCTGCCACAGCAGCAATATTCTCGGGTGTACGCACTGTTTTTGGCTTTTCACGCTTTGGTTTATCGATGAGGATGCCTGTTTCTTTCACTTTTTTCACAAGATAACGAAGATACGGAGCTGACGGTGCTTCTCTTCTTCCAAAATCCGTACGCAATTTTCGCACACATTATGCAACATTACCATTTCAAAGTAATGTCGCAATATTTCCCAGCGTTGTTCAAGCGTATACACAACCATATTCGTTCAGCGGAAGGATAAAACTAGTTATCTGTCAAATCAGACATGAGCTAAGTGTTACCACGAAATAAGCACTAGTTGAAAAAAAAACGTAAGATGGCGGACCCAAGGAATTTTAAGCACAAGCTTATCATTTTTTGTAATTTTTTATTTTGTATTTGTAAAGTGGTTTTTATAACAAGCGTTTCATAAAGAAAAATGTAGAAAATTGCTAAAGTTAATAATAAAATTAAATTTTTTTGTTTTTAGATTTGGGAAATTATAAAAATAATATTGATTTACTTTTTTAATGACAATTTACCTTCACAAAACAATGTTGTATTCTTGCAATTAATGAAAACGTTAAGTTTTGAAAAATCGCGAGATAGACAATATTGATACATGTCAAAATTTTCGTGTGAAATAATCAATGTTGCTCAACATTTTTCACAAATTGAAACAGAGTACTGGGGTTTAATTAAAAAAATTATAAAAAAAGACTTTGCCGTTTCAAACAATGTGTTAATTGATTTAATTAAATATAGCTCAGGTTTTTACAATTCCCAACAACAATTCTACCCTCGTATTCATAAACGATTATTAAATTTAACAAACGTTTATTAACTAAAATTTTAATAGGAAAGTTGTTTTGTAAAACTTTACTAAATAAAAAATATTTTTATGTTAGTACAAGTTTAAATTATTTTATTTTAAGCGAAAAATCAATTAGGATTTCGTGTTATTTAATTCATATTTTAATTAAAAGTTTATTTTTAAACAACTAAAATGCTAATTGAACCAAATTTATATTTTTAATTTTTTTTAACTAAGAAAATAATTGATTCAATTATCACATTAATTAAATTGAAAGATTTTTCAAACAATTTTGTTTATTTATAAAAAACTACTGAAAATTTTTTCTGTGTATGTGTATATTTAGCTTAAATATTTTTTTGTTTTTATTGGTTTTTCTTTATTTTAATCAAAATACATGCATTTATTTTAATAGCGACATTTGCTTTTTTTAATAAATCTTTAATTTGGTTTCAAATTATCTCTTTATTAAAAAATTAAAAAAATAGGCACAAATATTTCTACCCTAAGTTTCTATTGGTTGCGTTAACCCAGGTTGCACTGTATTGTATTATAATTTTGGTGGCACTTCAAATGTGGTTTATTTCATAAGTACTCCTATTAAATAGAAAATTTTGTTTTTTGTTTTAAAAAACTGATAATGATAAATTAGAAAAAAAAAAACAATTGTTAAAGGATGTTTTAATTGTAAAGCCGGCTGCACAATAGAAGCAACATTTTTATCGGCCATTCGGAATGTTTAGCAACATTTTTCTTCGTTGTTCCAATTTGTGAAAAAGGTTCAGCAACATCTATAATTGCACTCGAAAAATTTGAGATGTATCAATGTTACCTATCTCGTGAGTTTCCACAATTTGACGTTTTTAATCTTTCAAAGTATGCGTATTCATTGTTTGGGTATGTAAATAAAACCCACATGTATTTTACTAAAAAGTATTTTTTCAATAAAAATGAAAATAAGTTTGAATGAAAAACTATTACCGGTGGTGTTATTTTTGTTTTTTCGTTTTCAATTAATATTAAGTGTAAACTTTTTTTATTTGCTTAAAATTTCACGTGAAATAAGTGCAGTTGTAAAAGAAAATGTTGCCAGAAACATTTCGCAACTTTTTCACAAATTGAACAGAGTAAAACTCTATCAACATTATTTCATATAACTTTCGCACAAGTTGTTTTCATGAGTTTTGACAGCATATCACGTGAAACGTTTAACAGAGTGCTAGGCTTAAGGAAGAAATATCTGCAAATTGCGGCCCAAAAATAGTAATTATACATATCGGTAGTATTTTTATTTAAAGCCTTAAAACTTTTATAAACGTCATTTACAATTTCATACAAATTGTTGTTGTAGGAAAAGTAGAATCAATTTTCAAACAAAACTTTAGTTAAATTTTTATTCTACAAATAAAAAAAAATGTTTATAAAATACAGGAGACAGGAGAAAAAAATAATTTTCATGTATACACAGGAAAAAATTTTAAGTAGTTTTTTTATCAATTAAAAAAAATTGTTTAAAAGTATTTCAATTTAATTAATGAATATAATTGAATCAATTATTTTTAAGTTAAAAAAAAATTTCACTGGTTTTGAAATACATTCTTAGTTAAAATATAAATTAAATAACAAAAAATCTGAATTGATTTTTTCCCTTCAGATAAAATAATTAAAACTTGTAGAATTGCTGTTGGGAATTATCAAAACCTGCGCTTTATTTAATTAAATCAATACACACTTTGATTGAAATGACAAAGTTTTTTGATCATTTTTTTTATTAAAATTAAAAATATTATTTATTGAAAAAACAATTCACAATTTTCAATTTGTACTAATCAATGTGATTCTTTTGGTAATAGGTTCAAAATCGATAAATTGTTTGCTTGATTCTATGAATTTGTTGATTAGAGAAAATGTTTAAATTTGCCTGTGAATTAATCAGTTTTAATTTTTATATCTAAGTTAATTTAAAAATCCCGATAATTATTAAGTTAGTTTTCGGAAATCTTGAATTCTTCTCTATAACTCATATGTAAATCGTCGATCTCATGTAAAAAGGCCTTTACTCTCATTATTGCAAATTTACAGGGGAAGGGTAAAACATAAAAAAAACTGTATGTTTCAAAATGTAAAATTGCTCGTAAACCGTTTTTTTTAAGATACAATTACATTAAATTGTTGTGACTAGATGTATTTGTGTGAAATTGACCTACGGGTTTCTACATGAGACCAACGATATGTATTTACATTTACCACGGAATTTATTGTACATTGCTAGTTGGTAAGTCCCGGGGCTTCCATAGTCAAATCAATTTGGACTTTAATATATAGTCATAAAATCATTTTCTAAATTTTAACACTTTATAAAAGCAATTGAGCACAATTATTTGGACAATTTTAAGCTTATAGTTCTTCAGATATACAGAATTCTATTTTCTGTCACGCCCACCTCTCTAACACCGCCCATTTTAGTGGGGTTGTTTGTTGATAAAATGTGTAAAACATTTGGACAATTTTCCTCCCACCATTCTCTAGATATAAAGAAATCTATTTCGTGCCACGCCCACTTCTCCAATCCCGCCCACATTTTGTCGGATGTTGTCTACGTTTTTTTGTTTGTGGGCACAAATTTTTTTTAAGACTTTCTTAGTTTACAATATTAGGAGCAAGCGTTTCATTCGATTCATGTTGAAAGTTATAAGAAAGATGCCTAATTTATAAACTTTGGCTTGAAAAAAATTTTATTTTGTTAATTAATTCATTTATTAATGATGTGCTTATAATCCCAATTTATGATAAAAAACACTGAAATTTATTGTTGTGGGAAAGCTAGTTTCTATGCGCATTTCGCTGGTTGCTTAGGCCAGCTCGTCAGGAAACTTTTTCCAAATACTTTAGAAAAGCTAAAAATATTATACAAGTAAGACCATAAAGTGAATAAGAATTTTAAACACTCAGCTCTACTTGTAACAATATCAAAGCTTCAACAAAGACACAACAATAAATAGTGAATTTTTTCTTTCTTACATTCCCCTACAATTGGCTGGGTTTTTTCCAACACGAATTGTAGTTGTAAGAGGATAGAAAAAAACAAAATTAAAAAAAAAACAAGTTGCTAAATAAAGCATCACAATTTCTTTTTTGTAACAAATTCTTGTTGTTTTTACTTGTCAAATGTTCATTTGATGGCTTAATAATAAACCATTAATGAGTTTTAAGGGAAATAATTGAGGTAGTAAAAACACTAAGCCCCAAAGTTACAGTCATTAGTTAGATAATAACAATGGTTTAACCAATTAAATATTATTTCCAGTTTTTTGTTAAGCATTAGTTAAACTATCAAATGTTATTAGTTAACTACTAGTTACATAACAGCTCTTCCGTTGGAAATTATTATTAACATTTGGTTATTCTTTTTATAGAAAATGACTATTATAAATTGTACACAGACGCTGGCACGCATATTCGTTTTGTTTAGCAGTCACACTGCCACTTTATTTGTTTTCTATAACATTTCGGTATTTTTTCATATTTTTTTGATTTTACTTAAAACTAAAAAGTTTTTGGCTGACTATTTAAGTCATATTGCCAGGGTATCACACGAATTTTCGGAGCCTCAACCACAAACCCTCGTTCGACCTAAACCTTCGTATAGGAAGGCGAGAGCTTCAAGAATCCACTCCAGAGTATTGGTCTCCACCAGTAAACGTCTGAGTTTTTTATGGTTCTCCACCAGTCATGTTGAGCTATTATTAGCTCTCCACCAGACAAATACGTTAAAACATTGAGGTTACGAACGATTGCACAAAGTCAATGCCGGCAACCGTAAAAACTGTAACTCTGTACAGGTATACGACGCCACTCCATTAACCAATGCGAAGTGACAACGCAAAACGCACGAAAAGTAGACAAACAAGAACGATCTTATTGCCCTTAAGAAATAATGACAACGAGCGCGAGTTGCTTCTCAACTCAGAGCATTTTAACGAGTGTTTTTCATATTTAGAAATAATAAAAATGCGAGGAAAACCCGTGGTACCATCATTGAAATCTGGTATTTTGATTGAGTTACCATATTATGCCCTTAAAGAAATTTTTAGTTAACCAATATACTAGGGGTTGCTGTTCGGATTTACCCGAAATCGAAGCCGCGGTTTTTTTTCACATTCTGTACTCTTATTTTCTGCTTAAAAAAAACTTTCAAAGTCTTTTGTGGGAAAAATTGTTTCTCAATAAAATCTCACCTCTTTTAGTCTATCTTTAATTTGCCGTATAAAAAGTTATAAGTGCTTTTACTGTTACAAACCCCTTTACTTACCCTTTCCTTTGAGGGATTATAGGTTTTATAAACTCTTAAAAGTTTCAGTGAGTAAAAATTACAGCTACAAAATAGCAACAAAAAAAAAATTCAAAAGAAAAAGTAGAAATGTCCCAGCAAATTTTTTTTTTAAAATTAAGATTTATTAAATATAATTAAAAAAACCAAGGCGAGCGCAAATTGTAAATTAAACAAAAAGATTTCATAGAATTATCTTAATAATTTTTATTAAAGACAATTATTACAGAAGGATCTATGACAATTATGTTTAATACAGAATATTGGCCAATGCTCGCCGCGGCTTCGGTCGCATACCTTTACCCGCTTGTCCATATATTCAATGACTCTGAGACATAATTGTGGTTCAATGGCGTTAATGTGCCGCATTATCTCATCCTTTAGCTCTTGAACTATTCTTGGCTTATTGGCGTACACTTTTTCTTTTAAATATCCCCAAAGAAAGAAGTCCAACGGTGTTAAATCACATGATCGTGGCGACCAATTAACATCGCCATGGCATTTCTTGCGCAAAAGAGTCATTGTTATGTTGGCTGTGTGGCAAGTGGCACCATTCTGTTGGAACCACATATCGTCCAGGTCCATATCCTCAATTTCTGGCCACATGAAGTCAGTTATCATCTCGCTTTAGCGAACACCATTCACGGTAAGTGGTTGGCCGCCCTCATTTTCGAAGAAGTACGGCCCGATGACGCCGCCAGCCCATAAGCCGCACAAAACAGTCACTCTTTGTGGATGGGCATGGGCTTTTCAACAATCACTCGTGGATTCTAATTTGCGCAAGTGCGGCAATTCTACTTGTTAACGAATCCGCTGAGATCGAATTTGCTGAAAAAAAAAAAAAAAAAAAAAAAAAACACGAAGTGCACGAATTTTGATTTGAACGCCTATTTTCGATAAAGTCTTCAACAATCTTAATTCGCTGCTCAATTGTGTACTTCTCCATGGTTGAATATGTCAAACACTGAAACAAAGATGTGTCAAATTAAGTTGGGCAAAAAACTTAGCGTTAAGGTGTGGCTCACAATTAACATCGTGCATTATAGTTGGACCACACTTTATATTTGCCTTAAGTACACTGGATTTACTTTATGATTCTTATATACACCATTTTTCGATCGGATTAATAGTTTAGAAATTACTTATAAATATTTCCTTTTTTTTTGTAAAAGTTACCAACTTCAAACACCCTTATTCATAAACGATTATAAAATTTAAGAAACGTTTATTAAGTAAAATTTTCATAGAAAAATTGTTTTGTTAACGTTTAGTTAATAAACATATTTTTTTGAATATGACAGTAAAAAAACGAGTCTGAAAATATGGAGGTCAGCTTAAAAGTTCTATTCTCAAATTTTTGGCTTCAATCTTTTTTTTTTGTTTCAAATATTAAATCGAAAATGTCAGAGACAGATGTGAGACATTTAGTCCGCATTTCCTGCAGTGTCTTCGTTGTGGTTTGTGGCTTCGCATAGACCTGCAAATTAAGAACACCGCAAAGCAAAAAGTCTTAATACCGGAGATGATCATTATTCAAATCACTCGTGCAGAATATTCAATGATGAGGTGTGTGCACGTAACGCCCGTCGGATCAAACTACATGTCGTAAGGGTTCATATAATCTGATTCGGCCCAAAAGAAATTGGTAATTATCGACCTTTAGCAAGGTAACATATAGCGACGCAAGATTCGTCAAGTTGTGGTCAGTGAAATGTCGACTTTGATTCTCCTACACATTCTCACCGATTGATCAAGGATCTTTCGTCGTTTCGTTTCGCTGGCATGGTTGAATGTTGACTGAACCAGTGGACTCAAACTTTATTTACCACACATCTGGCCTATCGCTATCAAACTTTTTTCAGAAAACGTTAAAAAAATAAAGCTTTAAGCTACTTATCCGTACACGACATAATACGCATTCTTTGCTGAGCTTTACGATTGAAATTTTTGACGAATAAAATAGACTTTTAAATTCGTCGACAAAGATCACAGTACTTGCATTAAAGGAGGTCCACAGCACACGTTCTTTGCGTTGCGTATATTCTTGACCTTTTTTCAAGATGCCTGTGAAAGTGGAAGGTAATCTTTCTTCTTGCGTTCGATGCGTATATACATTCTACGTGTGTGCTGTGTAACTTTTCAATATAATTTAACATTGATTATACGTTTTTGACAGACGCATAAACGCATCAATGCATTGAACGCGCGGTATGGACCTTAAGCCCAACATCTCGTTAATAATGTATCTGTATTTGCCCTAAATTTCTTATTAAAGAGGTGCATTATATTTTACGTGATTGTGAATGTTGTTTTGGTACTAACGAAACATAATCGATAATTTAGTTTGTTATTATTCCTAGATTTCAATAAATCGCCACTTTGATACCATTTGAACCCAATGTGCGGTGTACCAACATTATTTTATTAACTATCGGCCATGTTCTTACAATCGCACGATTTAAAATGGCAAAACGCCAGCTTTATTTTATTGCATTTAGCTTGCAATCTGCCATAGTTTCTTAAAAATATTCAACTTCCCTTGAGCACACTTCTTCAACTTAAAGTCACCAAACTTCGTGCGATTGAGATTTACCGCACACCTATTAGGAGATTTCAAATTAGAATTGCAAAGTTTAGGGTTTTATAATTGTCAGATCATGCCCGTATATTATTAGGAAGTTATTTAACAAAATTCATATTTTATTCAATGATTTTTTTATATGAAATTTTTTGTAAAATGTCATCGTTGTTATATCGATATCAAAAATAGTAAAATATAAAATTAAGAACATTTAAGATTTCAAACTAAAATCTTCTATTCCAACATTTTTACATTACTAATTTAAAATATCTAATTACTTTCAATGAAACTATTTTATTTAGATCGACTTTTTTTCGTTCTTATTTATAAGAAATAAAATGGATTTGAAATGTATTTTTAGAATAATTTGTATGGAAAATATAGCTAAAAACACAATTTAAACCTTTTTAATTTTGTATAAATTCGGCAATTATGTATGTATGTATGCATGTATTTCAATTTTAATAGTCTACATAATAAGATTGTTTTTAATTTAAAATTAATAGTTTTTACGTTTTTGCCCTTGTTGTAACATTTTTGAATTGAAAAAAAAACTTATGATTATTATCTTTAAAATATGTTTTTTTTCGCCAAGTGATGATTTTGTTCTCACAACTTTTGGCAACGCTGCTGACTAATCTTCAACTCAAAAATATATAAGATCTATAATTAAATCTTCATCTCTTCAGTTTGTGCCAAGGGCTTAAAGGTAGATTCATCCATGCGTTCCGAATAATATTTTTGTCCGGAGAATAATTTTTTTTACTGAGAGTGTTCTGCAGAACGATTCACCCATTCCGGAAAATTTGTTCGCAAAATCAAAGCTACCATGCTGTTACCAGCTGTAAACAATTGTTAAATATGGCAGATCAACTAGCAAACTACTTTTAACGAATTGCTTTCTAAAAGTTTGTTATAGAAAATGTATAATAATAGAAAGTAATATTGTTAATTTTAATAATATTTATTTTTTTATTTAATTATTCAGTAGAAAAAGAAACAATTGTTATAATATAAATGCAAAAAAATATATGATGTGGCATCTCAGTTCATTTTACGAACAAAATAATTTCTCTCTCTTAAAAGTAAATGCCTCATTAGTTTTTACTTTCTGTTGCCGTTCTGTTTCGTTGCTTTCTGTAAGAAATATTTTGCAATTACTTTTTCTGTGAAAGGAATCAGCTGTTTTAAAAAGCAAAACATTGAAATTATAAAAAAAAACTTTTCGTAAAAAATAAAAAATTAATCTTGTATGTCAAAAATACGTAAATTTTTAAAAAATCATTAATTAAAACAAATTTTCTTAGCTTTAAAAAAAATATTACAGTTTTTTCATATCACAACAAACTAATACATACACACTTTGGCCGTAACTTAACGTTGAATTTTATTTTCAACAGATTTTTCCGCCACAGAACAGAACGAAAGAGGAAAAACTAACCACACATACAGACTTCAATTGAACATAAACAAAACAACTGATTCGTAACAGAACAGAACTTACAAACAATTCTGCCTTAAGACGTCAAAATCAATATAAAAAAATTTTGGTCGGACAAAAATATTTTTCGGAACGCATGGGTGAATCGAGCTTAAGGCCCTAATCATGTAAAACGCAACGCAACGTCAAAGAATAACATTGAAAGCAAAAACAATGTCATAAATATTTTTTAATGTTGTTGTTGCTTTCTACAGAAATTCATGTACCGTCTTCAAATTTTCAACGCCACAAGCAATGCAACGTATGAAATTGTAAAACGCAATGTGAATTTATGTAGAAAGCAACAACAAAATTAGACCGCTTTCAGACAAGCAAAGTTTACTTTGCAAAGTCTTGAGTTTATAGAAGAGAAGGGAAAAGAGAATAGCGGGGGAGTACATACTTTGCTGAACTCACAAATTCGTTTTGTTGTTCGTTTGCAGATTATACCTGAAGTTGGCTGCAACTTTATATTTATATACAGCGTTACCAGAATCTTTGGAATGAAAATTGTCATATGGCGAAAGAAATCATATTTTGAAGAGGAAAATCTTAAATTTTTTTTCTTAATTTAAATTTAAAAAAAAAGTAGTAAGAATTATTAATTTTTTATAAAAACATACTTCTTATTATTTAAATTGAAATACATAAAAACATAATTCGTTAAAAATACCTTTTTTTCACAAATATAAATAATGCGAAAGAATTATTTATTTCGTACAAATACATTTGAAACCAAAACAAAGTTTTTAGAATTTGTTTTTGTTTTAAATGTAGTTGTTCGAAAGAAGGAATTCTTAACACATTGGAAATAGGTTATAATATGTCTTTTTTTTATATTTTTTATTTCCAGAAATAATAAGGCAATTTTGTGTATTCTAGATACTGGGTACAAAAGTGTGCAGCACCAATACACATCAAGCTGATGCAAAACTTCATTGTTTTAAAAATTGACTGTTTAAATAATCGTGTATTTTGTATAAGCAAAATTAAAGTAAAAATCAGAATTTCTAAAAATAAAAAATCATCATATGAGAGAAAAATCTTAAATCATATTTTTGTTTAAAAAAAATAATCCAAAATATGATAAAATCATCATTCTGGCAACGCTGTTTATATATTATATTCAAACAAGAGAAAACAAAAATTTGTCAAAGTAAACTTTGCCTGTCTAAAAGAAGACTTTCAAAATGTTTATGACTTTGTTCTTGCTTTCAATATAATTCGTTCGCGTTGCGTTTTACATGATTAGGGCCTAAAACTTTGCTAAGAAAAACTTCTTGTTCTTTTCCTTGTTTTAAAATCCTTTTTTTTACTTTAACAGTTTTTTTTTGTGTTCAGATTATTTAAGCATCCTAATGTTTTTGTCATTTTTTAAATTATAACAAAAAAAAAAAAAAAAAAAGTCATTTTTTAGGTTTGTGCTGTCTTTATGAATTGGAGTTCGATGGCTTGTTGACGGGGGGTGATTGGGTTGTTTTGTTGCCCGGTTAAAGATAATAAATATTAGTCCACTTTTTGTCTTTGGGCTTAACTCACTAGAATGACACTTGTTGTCTGTTTTTATTGTTTACAGTAGATTTCAATGAATTAAAAATATACAAAAGCATCAGTTTAAAATGTGCGGAAGTGTGTTAAAATAGCGATAATGGAGCATCATTTCATTAAATATATTTTTTTTCTAAATGTGTTTCTCTTTTATTCTGCTGTTGTGCGAGTATTTTGAGTAAATAAAGTGACGTTTTTCAGTTACTGATAATAAAATGTGGTTTTATTATAATAAATTGTATTGTATTTTATATTGTTATATTTAATATTTGGATTTTCTACTTGCTGCTGCTTATCTATTTTGGAAGCTATTCTCTTATTAATGTGTTTGTTTTTTTTTATTTCTATTTCTCATTAAGAGTATTTGGTTTTAATTTTACAGTTTGTTGTTGGTTTTTTTCTACTTCAGACGACTTGAACCCACAAGAATCTGGTTGTCATTGTGTACTGATTACACATTTTGTACTTATTTTTTCAGTGTTTTCTATTTTATTTTACTGATAATTATGATAATACATATATATTTTTATTATTACTATGTTGTTTGCTCGTACCCTTTTTAATTTTTAAGTGGAAAAAGGTATTATTGATTTAGTGACAGGTTGGGAACATATTTGTATAAAGCCGATTAAATAATGAAAAACATATTGTTCATATTATAAACTTTTATTTTGTTTTGAAACAATGTTAATAAAAACAATTATAAAAGTTATACTCGGCAGTGATGGATCTTATTAACCTTCACCATATTATTAAAAATCGTACCACAACCGTGAATTCGAGAGTTAACTTGTGTGGCTACCAGCTGAAATAATGCACCGTTTATGCTCATTTTTAATACTATATACTTTGTATATATGGGCATTTCCATAAGAATATCAACCACGACTCAAAAAATAAAAACCCTTGAAACTTTTTTCAAATATGGTAGAAAGTAAAAATGCTCACACTTTACTATGCAAAGGATTTTATAGGTTATTACAATTTTTAAAGAGCAAAAAATAAAACTTAAAACTTACTATCTCTTTGTTTCATTTTTAGTAACTGTAATCAACAATTTTCACTTTTCTGGCGATTAAATACAGCTACTGGTAACATAGGAATTATACATTAAAATTAATATTACAAAAACAATGAACAAGATCCACGAGGAAAGCCCAAATATATAGTTCAATTAGCGGTATATTTCTTTGGCTTGTTTTGGATGCTATTTGTATTTGATGTTTCAAAATAAAAGTTTAAAGCAAGATACTTGTTGCAAAAAAATATTGATCGGAATTTTTTTTTTAATTCGTATGATAAAAATTTTATAACATTTAAAAGGTTGTCACGTACGATATTGTAAGTTGTATAAATGCAACTAAATGTATCATCTTAATATGTTCCCCCATATTCATAAAAAATATTTTTGATTAATAAAAGGTTTATTAAACAAATTTTCATAGAAAATTCGTTTCATAAACCTGCTATAAACATAAAATATTTTTTAAGAATATGGGGGAAAAGCTTTTGTTTAACGTTGCTTGTGTTTTGATATTTTTGTTTCGATCACGCCATTTGTGGTGTTGAATGTAGCGGCCTATTTTTACACATGGCCACTTCACTACCAAAAAAACGCTTTCTGTCTTTTTCTTCGAAAACTTTTTAGATCTCTTCATAAAACTCTGTGCCGATCGCCAAAGGTAGGATTTTATCGGCCGAATAAAGTGTTCCTTTAAAACCACTCTTCTTTGATTATTTTGCTGGATCGCCTTCATTCGTTTTCACAAAATGACCTTGCCCATGTAATCTTTGTATTTTGATACGCCTAACTATATCAATGCCTGCATATTTATTGTTCATACAGCATACGACACCGATATTCTCCGTCAACACAGATTGCGCCATAGATTTTACGAATAATTCTTCTGTCGAGCATAAAAAATATTTTTGATTAATAAAAGGTTTATTAAACAAATTTTCATAGAAAATTCGTTTCATAAACCTGCTATAAACATAAAATATTTTTTAAGAATATGGGGGTTAGTTTACAAACGTTTTGCTTTGAGCAAAAAAATATGTTTTTATATTGTTTTCTTTTATAATGTTATTTACTTACTTAAATATTATCAACTCGTGTTGTGGTAAACTTAAAAGTTAATTTTTACGACAGTTTTGCAAATAAATTTCAGCTAAATAAATTTGTGTTCATTGTATTGCGGTATAAAAGATGGTGCAACGAAAAATGCAAAAAGGGCAGCTTTCGAAGAAAGAGACAAAAGAAAACGCAATATCTTCCATCTTGTGACAGCTCTGTATAGTACCTTGAAATATCTACAAGTTGTGAAAACGAGGGTGAATTTATTGCTTAACTAATGGGAACTGTAAAGGTACGGTCAGACTGATGAAATATTTGAAAGCAAACATCAAATATTTTATTAACGTAGTCTGAACACAAAATATTTTTGAGTATCAAATAAAATAACAGCTGATTTTGAGCAAATAAAAGTATTTGCCGGCAAACAAATATTTGTCCAATGTGAACATAGTGTGAACACAAAAAATCAAATATTTTAGTAATTTTTGAGCAAACATTTATTTGATATTACAAAAAAATTGTAAGAGCAAACAACGACAAATAATTTTAGCCATGTTCCGGATAGAAGCAATTTTTCCTGTAAGTTTTCGGATTCTTTACAATTTTAAAGATTTTTTATAATTATTAGACTTTGCTATCGTGCCGCTATTAGCAAATTTTTGCGAATTACCGCTAATTTAGCAATTTTTATAAAATTTTTGCCATTCCTTATAGTTTTAGGCACTTTTACTAAATTTTATGGCTTGTTTGAAATATTAAAATGGTTCGCGAATTTTCGCTATTTTTGCAACATTTTTTTTTTGTTTTTCCCATAAATTTTGTTTTTTATCCAACTTAGCAATTTCAAATATATTTTAGGGTTTGTTTCCAAGTTTGCCATTTTTTGCGAATTTTATCCATGTTCGCAAAAGAAGCGATTTCTTTCTGTGATTCTTTGCAGCTTTAACTATTTTTAATAATTATGAGTACTAAAGTTTGTATCATGCCGCTATTAGCAAATTTTTGCGAATTTTCGCTAATTTAGCAATTTTTACCGAATTTTCGCCATTCCTTATACTTTTAGGGACTTTTTTTTGTTATTTTCCGACAATCTGTTTTTTTTAACCGATTTCAAATAAATTTTAGGGTTTGTTTCTAAGTTTGCAATTTTTCGCGAATTTTAGCCATGCTCGCGAAGTAGCGATTTTTCACTGTGAATCTTTAGAGCTGTAACGATTTTTAATAATTATTAGGCTATAATTATTATAATAATTATTTGCTATCATACCGCTATTAGCAAATTTTTGCGAATTCCCGCTAATATAGCAATTTTTATCGAATTTTTGCCATTCCTTTTAGTTTTAGGCACTTTTAATAAATTTTATGGCTTGTTTGAAATATCTAAATTTTTCGCGAATTTTCGCTATTTTTGCAACATTTTATTTTGTTTTTTTCTTGACATTTTGTTTTTTAACCAATTTAGCAATTTCAAATATATTTTAAGGTTTGTTTTCAACTTTGCAATTTTTCGCAAATTTTAGCCATGTTCCCGTTACCCAGTGGCTTCCATTTTTTTCTTTTAAATTCTCCTGTTCTAACACTATAAGAGATGCTGATCCACAGAATAAAATAAATAAATTAGCTTTTGCGCTCATTTTTACTATTTGAGAAATATATTTTTATTTTTGAACAATTTCATTAAATAATTATTTGATGCAAATATTTCATTTAGTCTGAACGCATGGCAAACATGAATTAATTTATTTTATTTAACACTGTTTGTCAACTGTTTCATCAAACAAAAATTGTCAAATATTTGAGCTTAGTTTGAACATTAAACAAAATATTTTTTTGTTTCACACAGTTTGAAGCAAATATCAGAACAAATATTTTCGTCAAATATTTCATTAGTCTGAACGTACCTTAACTTTTTCTGTTTTTTGCATAAGACAGTAAAGCTTTAGTCACATACAACAAACATTTGACGCCCCATAATGTTACCACTATATTTTTATTAAATATTTGTTTGATTTTGCAAAACATTTGCTACTACGATTTTTTTCAAAAGTAAAATTAGTTTAATCGACAAAAATTTAAAAACAAAGTTAAAAGTAAATTAATTTTTTGGTCATAAAATTTTCGGATTTTTCATAAAATATTTGTTGAAATATGGTTACACTTACAGTCGTACCAAAACGTTTTCTTCCGCGTAGCTTTGACGCTGAAATGTCATACCTAAACAAGAGCGTCAGCGCTGTGTCTTAAACAGTAGTGTTAACTTTAGCTGTTACTAAAACCCTCATAATAGAAATCAGAAGTGAAATTAAAGTCGCTAGTTAAACCTAAAAATAGGTAATTTGCCATTATTTATTATCAAATGATAAAAACAGTGTTGTCAAAACAACAAATAAAGCAACCATGCTTATTTTAACGTGCTGTCAAAATCGGATTTTCAATTGCTTCATACAAATTGGATTTTTGACACCTAGAAAACGCGTTTCGCCAATTAAAAGTACTCCTTATTTAATAACATATCACAACAGGGTGGTAATTAAATTATTTTCATGTTTTGTTTGGATTTGCCGTTTATATCAAACATAAAAAATATGTATTTGCGTAAAAAAATTTTAAAGAGCTGCTGAACTTCGCAAGCTCTATACTAACGGGTGACTTTTTAAGCGTCAAAAATTTAAAAAAAACGCGGAAAAAAGTGAATGAAATATTTATTTGGGTCAATAAATGAACGCCTATCATTTACCTTGTATCTCCCGCGACTACGCCTTAGAAGGTCTAGAGTAACTTCGGGTATTGGGGAATACGCGGGTAATGTGGAACCGCCCTTCATTTCCCAAACTAAATGTTATTTAGAAACTTACCCTGTATGTTAACATAGCTTACGAAAAGTATTAATATTACGGCCTTGGCTACGAGAATGGCCGCACTGTTATTTTTTTGTCGGTCTGTAAGTGAAAACAGGTATTATCTACTTTTTTCGTGCTCATAATCAAATTGTTATTTCGCTCTTATACATACATATGTGTTATTGTACAAGGTTTAGAATTGTTAACTTAATAATACTTTTAATTGGTATATGTGACAATTAAATAGGTTTTATTTGTTATTTATTAGCTTTAAAAAATTTTCCAATGGGCTAAAGTGGAATAACTGAAGGCGGGTATTGTCGAACCCTATTCCACCAATAGCCATGAAGGCTGAGGAATAATTTCCAATGGATTTTTTTTAAACAGTTATATCATCTTATATTCTAAATTAATTAAAATTAAAAAAAAATATATGCTTAATTGAATTTGTTTATATATTACTATTTTGTTTCTGGTAATATGTGATAGTATTTCACATTACCCACCAGGGGGTTCCACATTATCCTCCAATTTTTAAAGTTACTGGTTGAGAGGTACCTCAGATTTTTCATTTATAACTTTTTTTAGTATTAAGAAAATGCAATTTTTGTGATGAACTTAGTTAGGCCATCAATTAAGAAATACATTCCAACTAGTACGATGAAGAGTTTGCTTATACTTTGTTTGAAGATTGCCAAAACAAAAATTGGAGTTTCACAATACCCGAAGTTACTCTATCCGTGAACTCCAATTTTAGCATACTTTTTCCAGAATTTCGGTGTCTCACCAATGGCAGCTGTAATGCTGCCTTCCAGGACTGGAATTGTGGCTGGAGAGACTTCATATATCCCTACAAAAAATAGTCAATTGGGGTCAAATCGCATGATCTTGGCGGCCAAGGGTCTGCTCTAAAATGTGAGATAAATTGTTCACCAAACTCGCGTCCCAAAAGTTTTGAAACCACATGTCAACCAAGTCCAATTCTTCTATTTTAAGGCAAAAAAAGTTAGTACTCATCGCATGGTACGTTGCTCCATTGAATGTAACTTTTAATCGTTCTTGAAGAAGTCCAATGATGAAGCCAGATGACAAACCGCATCAAACATTGAATCTTTCAGGGTGAATTGGACTTCCTCGGGCTGCATTTTACACCAAATTCGGCAATTCTGTTTAATGACGTACACATTGAGTCAAAAATTAGCTTCGTCACCAAAGACAATTTTTCAATAGAAAAACACATTTCTCTTACATCACGAGTTTTGATAATAAAATTTAATGATTTACAAGCGTTGTTCGTTTTTAGTCCATTCATGGTGAAATGGCAAACCTTAATGAGCTTTCTTTTTTTGGCATTGCCACAGGTCACTTATTTTTTTTTTTACACTGAAAAACCAAATAACAAACAAACAAATCACCCTTTATGTTTAAAGAATACGAAAGGTATTGCCAAGTCGTTCACGCTGTTCAAATTCATATTCTTTTATCATTTTTTTCTTTATGACAGCAACGCAATTATGACTGTGTTGGTGTTGCTGATGATGATGGTTATAGTCCCCTTTTAAAATTTGCATTCAACAGATTTGATTAAAAAAAAACTCAGTACTATTTTGTCGTTTATTATTACAAAACTGTTTTAAAAAAGTAAATTTATACTAATATTTTGTTTTATAAACAATTAACCAAATTGTGTAAATTTTTACAACATTAAAATTCCTTTAATATTATCGTAAATTAATAGTAAAGGTATTTTTAAGGAATTTTAATTAATAATTATTAATATGAGCAACATTTTTGTGGAATTTATTATACAAATTTTTTGTTGTTAAAAAAAAAGAAAATAAATTAAGTGTTTAAATTTACTGCAGTTTATTAACTATGATAACAAAAAAACATAAAATAAACTATAATAAAGTTGATCAAACTATTTAAAAAAAATTTTAAATATTTACAATTTTGTATATAAACATATAAAAACCATTTTGTTCTTTTATTGTTCAATAAACTATAACTTTAAAAAGTAAAATTTTTTAATACACTTCTGTTTTCTTTTCTATCTGCCATGTAAATTTTATGGTTAACGTTTACGAATTTTATTAACGGTGCTTTCTGCATTTTATAATAACAAATTAAGTTATTGTTTTTTTTAAACGTCTTAAATAATTTTGTGCATATTAATAGAAAATAATTATAAAATAATAAAAAAGTGGTTATAAAATTGTAAGGAGTATAAAAAATTATTATTTTGTCCATATTATAGGTGCGTTCGTTTACCCCAAAATTTGCACAAATTTGCGCAAGTTTTTACTGGATTTTACTGAAATGCGTTCGCTTACACAAAAATTTGCAAAAGAGAGCATATACTGAGAGAGTAAAGTGACAGTTGTAAGCAAAGAGTCTGCAAATTTTTACTGAACAAATTTTTACCAGTAGAAAACAAAAACATATGTTTCATTTAAGTAAACAAACAAAAGTAAGCATACAATTTGTAATAAAAACATTTAAAAGAACAAAAGCTGAATTAAAAGTGCAACAAAAACCAAAAATATTTATTACATCCAAAACAATTTTACTTACCACTTTGTACCTATTAATATTAAGTTTTCTTTTTTTGGCATCCATGGTAAAATTTGTGTTAATTGGTTAATATTACTTATTTTTGTTTTTGTTTACATTAATATTTTAGAGATGTAAAGCTAATGAATATATGATTACTTTTTATTGCATATTATTGAGGGTACCAAATATCAAAAATCAAATATTGATGTAGTTTCGTATGTAATTCAACTAGAAACAAAATTAAAAGTCATGTACAAAATAAACAAGTCTTAAAACTTGCACAGAAGCTCATTTAATAAATAAATTTGCTACGAATTTATAATCATTACAATGCATTTCATCAAGTACCAAAAACATTATGTACTGGGTAGTCTAAACAACACATATTTTACAACACTAAGCTTTGTAGCGATCAGCTGTTTGAATTAACCTGCAAGTTTTTGTAATTTTTCCGTTTGTTTACTTTTTTGTGCAAGAGCCATTTTTGAGAGTAAAATTTTCATATTGCCCAAAATTTACTCAACTACTGGATTTTACTGGAAAAGTAAACAAACGCACCTTATTTATTGCTATAAAATCAGAGTTACCGTTGGTGCTACTAAAGTAGCAATTGGCCACTTTTTCGAATGCACCCAAATGTGATGTTTTTTGTAATTCTTGCTTTTTTTTTGAAACTTTTTTACTTAATGAAGAGATAAATACTATTTTACAGTGAAGACATAAAAGCACGTCTATATAAACTAAAGCTGCCTACGGTGTTCTCTCCTCGGATTGGCATTCTACCCGATGTTAGACATTCTTTGAGGCCCTATGCTCCTAAAAGGAACAACGGGACTATATCAGCCATGCCACAGAGTGCAATTCCGTTCGGAAACGGAATTCATTCCGTATTTTGGTGCTTAGAAAATTACGAAAAAACTTTGCGGAATGAAACCATTTTTGTTTTCATGAACGGAATGGGAGTTTTCTCTATCTTAAAGGCCAAAAAACTATCAAAATAAACTTTCTATCAATAAACAAATATGTTTTCTTCGGTTCCGAACGGAATTATTCCGAATGGAATTTTACTCTGTGACATTTTTTGTTTGCTCTTTTTAGTCAAGCATTTTTGTTATTGTTTTTTTTTTTACTAATAAACTCTAAATAATAAACAATTTATTTAGTTTTATTTATTGAATTTGCTTAATTTATAAAAAAAATTATTAATCGGTTAACCGATTGATAACAGAGTTAACCGATTTAACCAAAACTTCGGTTCATTCAACAATTAAATGAATAATAATTTAATAATTGTATTGTTTTGAATTAACGATAACATTTTTCTTAAAGCTCAAGCTTTGTGAAAGCAACACCACGCACGCTTGTTTGGAATTGTATTTGTTTTTTTTTTTTCGTAATCAACACAAAAGCACTCAGAGCAACAATGTTCAATAATTCTTGGGAACTGATGTTTTTTTTAAGTCGTAAAAGTAAGCCGCAATGATATATTTGTTAGAAGCAATTAGCAAAATGCGACAAATTTAATATAAGGCGGCATTACTTGTCATGCCATATTAATTCCCTCCAAGCAATTGGTAGAGTGTTTTTCGATTGTCTACGAATTTAAACTACTTCGTCACATTTGGTAGTTAAACAGTAGATTTTTCGGAATTTAACAACAACAAAATACGGTAGAGTCGCTTTATGAGTTCTTAAATTATACTTTTTCGTCACTTCAATGAGTTGTTCAGATAATTGTAACAGTTATACAACTGCAACAACGGCACAATTGAATATGTCACATATTATATTGACTTCTTCGCAAAGATTTGCTGTTTAATAGTGAATATTACAAAAGCAAAATGCGTAAAAGAGCACAGTTTGTATTTAAGTTGCGTGTTACGTGCGTGTAAAATAATATAAATATATAAAATTATGTAAAATAGAGTGAAATTTTTAATATTTGAAAAATGAAATAGTTATAGTATAGAAAAAAAATGTTCACGAAAGTTTTATAAATAAGTGCACAAAACAGCCCAAATTTATTCATCGGTTAGATTGGTTAAAGTTTAAATAGTTTCTCATGCATATTTTTTTTAGAACAAATGAAAATGAAATTAAAAATAATAATTTGATAATTATCTTTTTTTAAAGGATATTAGTGATTTTTTTAAACTGTCTGTTTATTTATTGACTTTAAAAATTTTAGTGTGAAAATTAGTGTTTTTGTTAAAGTTTTCTAGTGAAGATCAACAATAACGTTGAGTGAAGAAGATTTGTAAAATAAGTTTTGTAAAGCAATAAAAAGATATGATAGTTATAATATGATGAAAGTTTACAAATTGTGTTTGAACAAATTTGTGATTTTGTGTAATTTTCTTTAACAAATTTTCTCAAACAAAGATAAACAGTAAAATGGCCCACTTTTTATTATAAAGGACAATAAGAAAAAATGTAACTTCAAAAGAGTGCTTTTTGGAGCCAACAGCGATACTACTAAATTTAATTGATATTAAACTTCCAAAGCGCTCTAATTCGTCTTATAATATAGACACTAAGTGGATTCTTAAAGTAAATATTACCATAGTGGGACACTTCTTCCCGAACGATGTAACTACATCAATAAGAATTGAATAGCAAAAGCGGTAGATTTTTGCTAAATGGGGAAACTATTTAGATTATTTTTCGATCGAAATTGTTTGCAGGGTTATGTAAAATACAAAGATGATGAAAGGCAAAAATTGCCTAATATAGCCTACCTGTCCTTCTTGGTCGACAGTAATATACTGTGAAAATTTCATGAAGATCCGGATCAGTAGTTTTGACGCCTATACGAAACAAAGATATATATATATATTCAATTTTATATATATAGATTGTTACACAGTGTGCAATTCGGCAGCGACCGCAGCTTCCGATTGCGACCGCACACAAGCACATAATATCTTTGTGTGCGTGCGTTCGGGGCTTGGTTATCACTGTTTTAAAGTGTTGTTTTTGCTCTAACAACAAGCTTTTACAAGCACATGCGTATGCACGCATATTGGTTTTCGAAAGTAATCCCATTTGGATTGCTTTAATTATTTTTTAGAGTTATTTATACTTAAAATTTCAGGAATGACTCGCACTAAAATAAGAAGAAAAAACAAAAATTTAGTACGAGTGTTTTCTATCTGAATATATCTGGTCCTAAATTACGGCATTCGTTATCGATCGAAATGACAATACAATTTAAATGGGAATTTCGACTGATATCGAATGCCGCAATTTGGACCCTGATTTGTTTTACAAAAAATAATAAATATTTATGGTTTGAAAAAAAAAATGTTGCTTAAATTTTATTAATTATAGAGAAAGTTTTTCAATATCTTGTCAACGGCAAAGTTTGAACAAATATTTTAATATTATTAAATTTCTCTTTGTTTTCTTTTACTTTAAGAATATATGCGATACTTTGGCGCCCGTGGCTGTCACAATCGCCGCCGTAGCTGCCAAAGAAATTGAGACACTTAAGCAATCGTTACAGGAGAAAGACACTCTTCTCTTGGCCATGGAGGCCACGTGCTTTACAGATTCCGAGCGACAAGCCGAACTAGAGGACAGTGTTATCGCATGGCAAGATAAATACGATCGTCTATACGAATCACACAAACGAGTGCAAAAGGTTAATCAAAGTTTAGAGGATAAACTTTTAAAATTGGTAGATCGTAATACGGGAGAAAGAGCTCAACTCACCAGCGATGTGGCCACCCTAAGTGTGCGTTTGGCACAGGCCAATTTTAATATATCCAAATTGCAAAGAGATATTGTAAGTACATGAATTGAATTGCTGTTGTGTTGACTTTAAGTTTATTAAATTAAGATTTTCAATACTTTTATTTATATTTTAATATTACGACATCATTTTTATTACAGCATATAGAAAGAGAGAGTTTAAAATTTCTAAAATACAATAAAAACCATAATTTGTAATTTAATCGTGTCCCCTTTTCCTATTACACACGTGATGCGACACTCTGGCTTCTTTATAGCTGAATAAATTTACACAAAAATTTAAATTTTTCTACGTATTTTCATTTCATTTTTTTTGTGGGTTTTTTTGTTGTTGGTTTTTGTAATATTTCTATTTTTATGAATACTTGTGGGTCCTGCGTTGCAAAAACCATTTTTGAACAAATTTTACGTTATTTACTTATTTATTATAGAGTTTTATTTAATTTAATTTTTGATTTTATCGTTGTATTGTGTTGGAAAAAAGAACCTGGAAAATGAAAATTGTTTTTTGCGGTTTTTTTTTGTATAAAATTCAACAATGTTCTCTTTTTAGTTTAACAAAAAGGTCAAAAAGTTGTGTGTTAGTACGTATTTATTTTTTCCTATTTTGTTTGTACTTTTCCTTGTTGTTGATGCTGCTGCTGCTTTTCTAACTATTAATTATTATATTTTTTAAAAATTTTAATAGAAATAATGGAACTAAAAATGATTGGTTAAGAGAGAAAGGGATTTCGGTGTTGATTAAAGTAAATTTGGATATGGTATTTTCATGTCATCGTACGTGACATTTGAACACCTTCAGAGAAGTAGAGATTTTGCCAAAATAGTGAAAAATAATTTTACCATTGTGTTTCATTTAGAGGGTACTATATTAAAAAAAAAGGAAAACAAAATAAAAAAATAATTCACAGTCGGAACTTTGTTGTCCAAAAGATCGAGCAAAATAACTTCATATTGTACTTTACATTAAACGGTAGTGTTTTTAAGGTAAATGTTAATTTATGCGAAAATCTGCATATTGTGGAAGGTGGTTTTTTCAATTTCCTATTTTAAACCAAATATTTTTTCCGTAATTTTGATAAGAATTTTTTTTTTTTGGATGATTTTATAAGGAAAAACATTTAATGTCGTTCGTGACAGATTTTTCTCTTGTAGTATTTATAAGGAATGAAATATATGTTTTGCAAATATATGTATACAAAAATTTAAACCGAACAAGTGAGAAAGTGTTGTCTACACCACGAAATTTAAAAATATTTATTTGGGAGCCATTGGCAGTCATGGACCCGTCATAACAAAATTATGTTATGAGGTTAAGATTTATGTAAAAGTTCGTTGTGCTGAATATTATTGCGAGATATTTTTAGAAGAATTTCAATTTTTATAGGAAATTCGGTTAAAAAGTTCGTAGTTACAGGAATTCTTATTTTTTTTCTAAAAATCAATTTTAAGAATCTTTTTTTTTTAGGAATTTCTTCTCTGCAATCTTATAAGTAGTTTTGCTAACGATTTACTTTTTACACAAAATTTTTCTTAAACTTTACAATTTATACTTTTTAGAAGATCATTTCTTAAAAATGATCTATTTATAGGAAAAAATATTAAATCAAGCTACAATTAGATGTTACTTTTTAATATGTTTCGTAAAAATGTTTAAAATTAAATATATAAATTTAAATTTCATAGTTTGTAGAAAATGCGAACAATATTTCAGTGTTATGTCGCAAAGTCTAATAGACAGGTAATAGAAAAATCTTTGTATGAAATTTTTTTTATGATTAATGCCCGTAATTCCTACAAAAAGATATCTGTTCGTACCTCACAGTTATCTTTGACCATCTCGACGTTTATTTTGGCATGTTTTTACCTTAGGATGTCCTTTGAAATTGGCAGCTTTTACATTATAGATTTCTATACACAGGTAGATTTCTATTTGTAGAAATTACGGGCATAAGGCCTTAACTCTTTACAGGAAATTCTGATTTTTAATAGAAATTATGTATGTTAACTCGTTATTAATTGAAAATTTTGTAAATTAATTTTTATTTTTAAGAAAGTTTACTAAAAATTTCAAATTTTTACGATGTTGACTTTATCCGCTAACGAATAAAACTACTTGTACATAAATATGTATGAATTTATTTAGCAAAAAAATGCATTCTTATACTCGTTTGTGTTCGTGTGTTTGTGTGTGTGCAGGTTTTATTTTTTCCTTTATTATTTTTCATTCTATTTGCTCTATGAAGAACAAAACACTTGAAGGTGTAAAACCATAAAAATTGCATGCCATTGTAGTAGTTGTTGTTTTTGTTGCTATTTTTAAAAGTTTACTCCAATGAGAGTGAGCCACAACAAAAGTGCTAAAAGTACGATGAGTCGTAAGACTTTTTTATGTATGTATGTTTGTGTCTGGTGTTTCGTAATGAGAGGTCAGTGATGCCATTTGAAATATCCTAAAAAATCCCTACGTGTGTAAAAAATTCCCTATTTTTCCTACAACCAACAAAAATTATCCCTACACTATTCCCTACGTTAAAAATGTATTGTTATTAGCTTCAGGCAAACAAATAAATACTCTGTTAACATCTTGTAAATATTATAATTAAAGCATTAATTAGCAACAAGAAAAAACCAAGATAAATATTTACAATGCTATACTCACACATATAAAAATTCAATAAAAAAAAAATATTGTGTGACAAATAAATATGTTTTCTTTTTGCCAGAAACGCCACTAACTATATGTCCTCCAATTTAGAGTCAAAACTAAGTCAAACTGCGTGTTTGATTTTTAATTCCTTATCTTTTGTCCTATTTAATAGACTTAGCCCTTTTCAAGAATACTTATTTAAATATAAGAATTCCTCATCTTTCATAATAAATATTTTAGGCTTATTTTCTATTTTCTATGAAAATTTGTTTAATTAACCTTTTATAAATCAAAAATATTTTCTATGAATATGGCGGTTAGCCTTTTTCAAGAATATTTAATATTTTTTAGCAAACTCGGTACCAAATAAAAGGAAAGGCTCTGTAGAATTTTGAAAAAATATTTACTTCAGTTCCCTTAAGCAAAAATATAAAAAAAATTCGTTTTAAAAACATATATATCCTTCCACATCCTTAAAAGTGTTCATTAAATTTTTTAAAAATTCCAAATTGTATTTTTTTTATTGTTGATTTTATTTCTATTGGTTTAGAAGGTGTGATTGTTTTTACTCGGCTATGTAAACATTTCATTCATTAAATATTCTCTTTAAATATTCGCATGCATTTTAGCGAATGTGAATAGCAAAAATAAGCGAATATTTCGCAAATGCAAGCTCGAATATTCGGCTCTCCAAAATATATACGTTTATACATGGTTTTGGCTCTTTTGAAGATTGCCAGCTTGTTAGGGCTTCTGATGAAAAACACTACACTTGTACTTAAATACTATTGTATATGAAAAATTTAGATTTTTAAATGTAAATAATACGAATATTTACGTATTTTTACACAATATACTGAAAATGAGATAATATTTTGAAAATTACCCACATGTACCTTAAAATAAAATAACTGGCTTTTTTTCCCTACGCTTTAAATTTTCCGAAAAAATCTCTAAAAAGGGGAAAATTCCCTACTATTGGCATCTTTGTGAGAGGTGCACAGTAATTTTGAATGACCAGTAAGAGAAGTGGTAAAAGTAGTCCCGTTATCTTAGTTTTAAGAGTGCTACTGAAAGAAAAGTTTTTTCCATTATTATTTATTTTTGTTAACACAAAGTTCAAAAAGTCTTTTAACAAAGGAAAGGATATAATTACAGTTCTACTGTTCTCCTGTTTGTTTTTTAGTGTTTTAGTTTGCTTGGGTTCTTCTTTGTTTAAAAGAAATAAAATAATAGATTAATTTAATGGTAGAAGTATAAAAGTTTAAAAAATCTTTGGCTAATGTAAAGTGAAAACAAAATCGAATAGTTATAAAATATTTCAAATAAAGAGATATATATGTATGTAAGTATGTATATAATTACTTTTTCATACACAGGTGGCGTATGATAAATATTAAAAATTTTAAAATCTCTAATGCGTATAGTGGACATTATATCATTTTAAGTTAAAATAAGATCTTTTTCAAATAAAACGAAACCTTTTTGAAATTAAACGAATCCTTTCCAAAATAAACGAAACTTTATTCAAAATAAACGAAACTTTATTCAAATACTGTTAAACATTTTTCAAAATTATTTAAACAATTTTTAAAATTTGTAGGGAATTTATTTTTTGGATTTCTTTGAATTACTGATTAATGAAGAGGTGACACTTACAATGTAACGATCAGTGGTAAAATAACTTAATATTGATTGGGCATGAAATTTCAACTTTAAAAATGTCTTCTCTTTCGGGTTCAGCATAGGAGAATAAAGTGGTAACATTTTAATGTACATACATTCACTATTGTCCACCATATGTCATTTTACTTGGGATTTATGGATTCTGGCATACTCCATAATTAAAAATGAGTTTTGTAGCATTGGGCTGCTTTCAATTTTATCTAAGAGCTCTCGAAGTAATACTTGGAAACGGGCCGAATTCACAGTGGATACAGAAATAACTTTATGGTAAACAACGCCAGTATTATCTGTCGTAGCAATTAGAGTCATATTCCTTCTGCTTACGGTTGGCAAAACACCATGAGCTCTTTCACCTTCTTTGGCAAAAAAAAAAAAAAAAAATCCTGCAAGATTTTAAAAATGGGTTTGTTTAATTTGAAAAATGTTTAACTGTATTTGAATAAAGTTTCGTTTAGATTGAAAAATTTTCGTTTATTTAATAAATTTTTTTTTATTTTGAATAAAGTTTCGTTTAATCTGAAAAAGGTTTGGTTTAATTTGAAAAAGGTTTCGTTTTATTTGAAAAATGTTTTTTTTAAACTGAAAATGCTATAAAAACCAAAAAAAAAAAAAAAAATTCTTTCTAAAAACCATAGTTGGGGGTAGTGCACTAAATATTGATTTAAATCAGCATTACTCTATCACTAAAGAAACTGCAAAATAATTAGTTTGCACCATTTTTTAGTGATGATTGGTATTTTTTCGCTAGCACCAAAAAAAATGGGTGGTATTGCATATATTTTCATCTATTTAATTTTGTATTTTCATGGCTTTTGATTCTTGTGATTATATGCATAAGCAAAGGAAATTAAACAACATGAAATTTTGTCAATAACGGAATATCTTTGACCTTTAATCTTAAATAAAAACAAGTTTTTTGAAGGCAAATTAAGTGCAAAATTTTAATCTGCACTCAAATGAAGATCAAATAAGTTGCAATAAGCTGATGATTGCTTTTTCTTAAATCCAACTATTTTTTTTCAATGCAAAATTTTTTAACATCACGATAACTCATGTTTAGTGAGGCTGCTAATTTCCAATTCATCACTCAACAGCAACAAAATTATTGCAATAATTTTGCTCTATCACTAAATGTGAATTGAAACTACAAAACTAGTGCACTATCCCCATCTATGCTAAAAACACACTTGGGTTAATATGTAAAAGCTTTTGTAAAAAGTTCATTAACTCTAAAAACTATTTTACTTTAATGACTTTTTTTTTAAACTAATACATTTTCACACACTTTTCAATACTTAAATAATTGGTTTGATTTTAATAAATTGTTCTTACATTTTAAAATGTTTCTTTTAAGGAGAAATTTGTATCGATTTAAGCAAACTATTTAATATTTCCCTTCCTTAAAGAAAATATTCCTATAAGAAAAATTTAAGTTTTATGGAACTTTTTAAAAGTTTTACTTTTATTCAAATAATAATAAAACGAAAACTTTTAAGTGCCTATTGTAAACATTAAATAATTTTTACTAAAGCCTGTTACTCTATCTAACATTTCACGCGAAATGCTGTCAAACTCTTTTTTATGCGGAATATTTATGAAATAATGTTGATAGAGTTCATTGTACTCTGTTGGTTTTGCCAAAATGTTACCAAGTTTTTCTGGTAGCAGTTTTTTCACCTGCGTAATTATATAAACTGCACTATTTTAAGCAACAGTCAATAAGTTTTGTGAGGCTTAAATTTGTTTCGTGGTAAAATTT
The DNA here is from genome assembly GCA_943735925.1 of Pollenia amentaria. Lineage (NCBI taxonomy): Eukaryota > Metazoa > Arthropoda > Insecta > Diptera > Polleniidae > Pollenia > Pollenia amentaria. The sequence continues at coordinate 198,061,474 of OX031009.1, read as the reverse complement.
AATAAAATTAATATTAAATGAGAAAGAAAAACAATATTCATATAAATTATTATTTTTCAATTATATTATGTTACACACACGTTTCCAAAGTGCTAAATTTTGCTGCTTTTCATTGGTAAATAATAATATCTTAAATTTACATTTAACGCTACTATATTTGTGTCAAACAATGTTGCCAGGTAATTTTTTTCATTCCCCCAAAAAATTTAAATTTAAGGTATTTGAAAAAAATCCCCCTAAATGTAAAAGTTTAGTAATAATTTCATTTCAATTAATTAACTTCACTCAGTTTTAATTTACGTTATGATATCATTACCTAAATAAGGCAAAGATCGCAACATTTTTAAAATTTTACTGAAATTACCCCAAAAATATTTTTTTTTAAGTTTCTTGAATATTTTTATTTAATAAAATACCTTAAAAGGCAATTTATCAACAGTTTAGTTTTGCACTCAAAAAAAAAAAAATTTTTTTTTTTGATTTAAGAAAAAGCAATCATCAGTTTATTGCAATTTTTTAGTTCTTCATTCATTTGAGTGCAACTTGAAATTTTGCAATAAGTTTTCAAACAACAAACTTGTTTTTTCATGATTAAAGCCAGTAGATGTTCCGTTATTGACAAAATTTCATGTTGTTTTATTTCCTTTGCTTATGCATATCACCAAAAGAGTCAAAAATTATGCACATAAAAAATTACGTTTTTTCAATTTTAGTGAGAGTCGGTTTTTATGCAGCTGTTTTGCTTGCATGTACAAATTGTGCACTATTTGAATTGAGTGAAGATTTTGAGAATTCAATCATCGTTAGTGATAGTGAAAAAATTTGGCAAAACGACTCAATTTTTTTAGTGCTAGTGAAAAAAATACCAATTATCACTAAAGCTGGCAAAAAATAGTGCAAACTCATTTTTTTGCAGTTTTATGTTGTGATAGTGCACTACCCCCAACTATGGTACATGCATATATTAATTAAAGTATCTAATTAAAAATAGGGCTAGTAGAAATCTACTTTTTTTAAATATTTAAATCATGATTCTTAAAAATATCGAGCGATGCCAAACTTTGTACATATAATTGTAATTCAAAAGTTTGAGCCTTTCCGGTGTTCGATTAAAGTTGTGACACGTATTATTTAATGAATACTTCACCTTTAAAACGTTTTTTTATATTCTTTTCAAAAAGCTTTACGTTGTAAGTTTTACTTTTTTAAGAATCTGCCAACGCTTCCTCAATAATGCCTAAGGGCGCTGAGGACAAATTTTTTGATTTAATTAAATTTTGTACAAATAAACATTTAATAATAAAAAAAAAAAAAAAAAATTCCACGAAACAAAGAAAAACTGGAACTTGAATAACCAGGAAAAATATAAAAATAGTGATACTTAATTATCTATAACGAATATAAACTTCAGAAGATGCAAAATATAGTACTTTTGGTAATTATATTTAATGATGACAATCTAGCGATTTCCAGATACAAATAGTGTAAGTCTAGAGAATTTTGTTCAACCAGAAAAAGCTGTAAGATATATCTAGTATTTCTTTTGTGAATAAATTTTCCCCTAAATGAAATAAAACCCCCTAAATCTGGGGGAAAACCCCCAAACTTCCAACTCTGGTGTCAAATATTGAATGCAAAGTAAGCAATATTCACCACGGCTGAAGCGATTTTTAACATTTAATTGGTGAGGTTGCCAATAAGCTTTAATAGGCGTTTTAATAAAAAAGCCACTTGTTGTATAAAATTTAAAAGGGCATTTTCTAACCCTGAAATATAGCTGGGAGTTAAATATGGAACATATTTGCTATTTATTTGTGTAACATATTTAGACAGGAAAACAACAACTTTTTACCATTTTTATATCTTTACTACAGGTGGAAAAGGGTTAACATAAGTTTGTCATTCCGTTTGTAATTTTTACAATATTGTTCTTAAACCCTATAAAGTATATGTATGAAGACCCCAGATACGATGGGGACGAGGTGTTTATATATATTTATGTCACATACAATCCAAAATTATTTGCTATTGATATTGATCCTGATCGTGAAATGGCTGAGATATGAGCAAAAAACCACGACTGTCTCTAATTTTCCCATTCAGTCTTTCATGTTGTTTTTTTAGATTTATTTTTGATGTATGTCTGGAGAACGGCAAGAGCTAAAGCTTACAAATTAACTAAGAGCATCTTGGTTATCAATAGACAACATCCAACTAAGAGTGGGCGGGATTGGATAGGTGGGCATGATTCAAAATAGATTTATTTATAACTTAAGAACGGCAAGATAGTAATTATCCAAATTTGGTACACCTAGCTGAAATATCAATACACAACCTCTTTTAAAAAATGGGCGAGATAGCAGAAGTGGGCGTGGCACCTCTCATACAAAGACATAATAGATGTATGTATATCTAGAGAACGGCAAGACCAAATTTTCCAAATTAGGTATAATAATCTTCGTTATCAATACACAACATCCGACAAAATGTGGGCGAGATTGGTGAAGTGGGCGTGGCTCAAAATAGATAAAAATTATGTACTTTAACCAAAGTTGTAAAATATCCAAAATTTCCGTTTTATAAAAAAATCATATTAAGGGAAATTTCAGGTTTACAAAGTTTCTTTCAAATTAAATTATAAAAACAAATTCGATATACCATAAATAAGTTTTCTTATTTCTTTCATATTTGCCTGGCATAAAAAATTTCCCTCTGAGGCAAATCTAATAAGTCCCCTTTTTAACACTGCATTTTTTTTCATAACAACTCATTAAAATATCTGTTGATATCACATATGAAATGTTGAAAAGATGAATTATATAAAAGTATATTCCACAAGAAACGATGTACTAACAGTTTATTTGCGTGACTCTTAAGTCTTCCTTTTTCATATCCTGACTCATTTCATTATAGGAAGTCAATAACCCCTTTTTGTTTGTTTTGACTACTTTGTTTTGTTTACTGCTTGTTGTTTTTTTTCTCTTAAAGTTATCGGTGAGTTTGAGTAAATTGGTGTGAGTTTTTATGAAACAGCCATATTGCGTTTAAGTGCTTTTTTAGTTTTTTACTTTTATTTTTATCATTCTCGTTGAGGTTTTATTGTATATTTTTTGCATTTTTAGTATGAATTTTTTTATTGTTGTTGATGTTGTTGTTGTCACAGACGACATATCTTCAACGAGCTAATAAAAGTGTCGGAAAGGAATTTAAGCACTTGGTCATGTTTTGTAACAAAAATAACAAACACACCACTACAAGAGAAACAAACGAAAAAAGACTATGAGAAAACAATAATAAAACAAACCCCAACAAAAAAGGAAATTATTACCAGTTCTGCTCCTGTTAAAGAAAATAATAAGCCTGAATACCTACACACACAAACTCTTTTCGTTTATACAATGAGTCATATTAAAACATTTAATCCTGCCTTAAGAAAAAGTAGAAAAAAACAGGAACAGATGAAAGAAAGGAAAAAATAAACACAAAAAATATAAAATAAGAATAAACATTAAAAAGAAAACAGTTTACATGCAGTATCTCTTTAGAGTGTTATTCATTTTTTCTCTTGTGATTCTTTCGTTTTGTTATTAAACGAAACTTTTAGTTTATATTTTTTTTGTATACATTTTCTTTTCTTTTTGTTGCTTTAATTTCCTTAGTCCCCTTGTGTTTTTGTTCCTTTGTTTTGTTTACTCTTGGTATGAGTTTATTGTAGTTTTTATTTTTAACATATTGTTTTTATTTGCAAATAAACAACTTATACATCCAGTCATAAATAAATACGTATATGCACTCTCTCCCCCATTCTCTTACTTCTATTATAAACCCTTAGCCAAACTATTTTACTCTGTATATTAAATTTGCTAAAAAAAATTTCTCCAATTTCAATAAAAACAACAAGGGATTATTGCTTCGTAAGAAAGCACTACTATTTTTGTTCTTGTTATTTTCTTGTTTTATAAGAAGTAAAAGAGGAAAATCAAGGAAAAAATGAGGGATAGGAGGAAAGAGTGCAAGTGTTGATTGCAGTGAATTCATTACTTGTCTGTGCATGTGCATGATAAATTTAAGCTAAATTCACCCATTGTTTCCGAAAAAAAATTTTCTCCGGAGAAAATTTTTTTACTGAAAGTTGTTCCAAACACGATGCACGCATTTCGAACAATTTGCCTGGAAAAACAAAGTTGCCATATGAAATACGCGTGTAAACGAGGCGTAAGTTTTAGTTCAATTGATTAATTAACCTCCATTTAAAATATTTTTCGGTTTTATTTAATTTCTCCGGAGAAAATTTTTTTACTGAAAGTTTTTCCAAACACGATTCACGCATTTCGAACAATTTGCCTGGAAAAACAAAGTTGCCATATGAAATACGCGTGTAAGCGAGGCGTAAGTTTTAGTTCAATTGATTAATTAACCTCCATTTAAAATATTTTTCGGTTTCAATTTGTTATTGATAAAAATTGTGCCAAAACAATACATAGAAAAAAACTTTTTCCACTCTGTGATTTTATACTCTATAATTTTGTTACACATATAATATGATATGGCAGCACAGTTCAATTTTGTCCGGACAAAAAGTAAAATTAAGCCAATTTAAGTTAAAAATATTCCAAACAAAATGAGTTCTATCTATCTCAAAAAGAGAGACGCCGAGCTACATAGAAATAAAATTGTCCGCCAAAAAATTATTGGAAAACAATCGGCGAGTTTTGCTTAACTGCTAGAGTAGTTGTTTTGGCTTTAGATTTAAAATTGCTTGGGACTTTTTCTAGAATAAAATTTTTATGACAATGACAAGAAAATTAGCAACAGTTTTATGTAAAACGACTGATTTTTTTAAAGGGATGCTTTTTGTGTTAAATATGACGTTTTATGTAAAATATCAGTTTTTGTGAAAAAAAACGATGTTAAAAGATTTGTGTTTAATCACGTAAAAAACGGTTTGTTTATTAACCGACTTTTTGTGTAAAAAGTGTTTTTTGTGTAATAAGTGACTTTTTATGTAAACAGTTTATTTTGCGTTAAAAGAGACTTTATGTGTAAAAAGTGACTTTTGATGTAAAAAGCGACTTTTTGTATAAAAAGTGACTTTTATGTATAAAGTGACTTTTTGTGTAAAAAGTGACTTTTTGTGTAAAAAGTGACTGTTTGTGTAAAAAGTGACTGTTTGTGTAAAAAGTGACTTTTTGTGTAAAAAGTGACTGTTTGTGTAAAAAGTGACTTTTGATGTAAAAAGCGACTTTTTGTATAAAAAGTGACTTTTATGTATAAAGTGACTTTTTGTGTAAAAAGTGACTTTTTGTGTAAAAAGTGACTTTTTGTGTAAAAAGTGACTGTTTGTGTAAAAAGTGACTTTTTGTGTAAAAATTCCTTTTTGCTTAAAAATTTACTTGTTATTAAAAAATATTTTTTGCACTTGTTTATTTTTTCAAATTGTTTAAATAAAATATATATTTTTTCTCTTATGGTTTATTCCCTAAAGAAATTTTATTTCTTCACAATTCTAGATTTGAAAAAAATCAACACAATAAATTCACATTACAACGAAATACAAGAAAATGAGTTCCACATTTGCTTCTTTCCCCACTTTTTGTTTGTTTCTTTAACCCAACATTTCTGTGAACAAGTAATTGTTTTTGTGCGAGAATAGTGTAACGAATGTTGGAAGGAACAAGTACTTGTACAAATACAACACTCATATATAATAAAAAAATACAAGGAAATTTTTAATGAATGTTTTTACACAAACAGGTACACATACATATTTCTATGAAAACAAAAATGGCACAAATACTTTTGTATATTTGAAATCTATTATACTGTTTGTTTTTTTTTGAATAAAGAAAAAAGTCATTATAGTTGCTGGTAACCTACATATATTTATTTTTTTTTGTACACAACACACATATTCAAACTCCCATCCAAATGCACTTACAAGCCTTAATAACAACTACTAAATAAGTTGTAAATGCAGCAAAAAAAAAAAAAAATTAATAATAATTTTTATTATGAACAAGTACTACATTAAGAGCGCTGTATGATTAAGACCAATAAAATGAACCAATATGTCAAATAATAACATTCATGCACACACACACACAAACAGTCGCCTTTCATGATACTATACATGAAATAGAAATAAGGACATGCTCCCGTCTTCTTATGTAGATCAAAGAAAAGTTCACAAATTATAAACCGTACTTCTTTTTAAGGTATTATACTATTTTTGTTTAATGAAATCAATTTTTGATTAATTTCTATTTAAAATTTAAACAGCCTTATAAAACATATAGTTTAACAGCCTACTTCTAGGGGTTTAGTAAGAAAGACCACAGCAGTATTAACTTAAAACAAGTTAGAGTGCTATATTCGGCTGTCCCGAATTTTTAATACCCTCCGCTGACAGGCGTTGGTAATAATATAATAACATAATAATATATCTAGATATATATTATTAACTAATCTTCATAAAAACGAACGTCAGCATTGAAATTGGTTGCGGTTTAGACCTATAGAAAATTATTGACCGACAATCAGAAAGTCGCTTGAGTAAAATATCATGATTCGTAACAGTTTTAACCGAACTAAAATGATTATTTTTTTTGTATTTATTTTTATTTGTATTTATTAATTAGATTTTCTAATACAACTAGACACAATATCTTATAAATTATCAGGAGCCGAATACCAGAATTCTGTAGACTGATTTCTGGTATAAAAAAAAAATAAATTAGAATCAATTTCAACACAGCAGTGAAATTAGTTAAAGCGTTTACAGTAAATTTCAGAAGGCTGCTTAATATGGGATCTAACGTAAATTACGGACTGTGTATCACTTATTTGCATGATATTTTTGTAGACAAATGAATCGCATATCTATAGATATATCTGCTATGGTTTTCGTCGAATTTAATTATTTTCCCAAGGTGGGCTTTATATGGGGCTTATGGGAAATTATGTACAGGCCATAACGAAATTTATTAGTGTGATTTCTAGTCCTATAAAACTGTGAAGCATAAAATGTTATTATGATAGCATTATTTATTTATTACGGTTTAAGGCGTACTAAACTGTTTTCCGAGAGTAGGCTTTATATGGGGCCTATGGTCAATTATGTACCGATTTTCACGAAATTTAATTGTATGATTTGCTGTCGAATAAAGTGGATATGTGCAAAATCTTATACCATTCCGTGTGAGTTTTTGTAACAAAATTATTAATTTTTTAAGGGTGTTGGTTCCACATTTTGATTCATAGCTCTGATACTACTGAGCCTATGTTGCTGGATTTCAGTCCCAAGCTGCTTAGGATAACTACAAGCAATTTGACGGCAGAAGAACAGACAGACGGACATGGCTAAATAGACTTAGAATTACTCAAGGTGCCAGAATATATATAATTTATGGGGTCTTAGATATATATTGAAAAAGTTTCACACGGAATGACAATCTTAGTATACCCTCATTCATCAGTAGTGGTTTATTTTAGGACATTAAGTGTGTATCAGTAACAAACAAAAAAAAAAAAAAAAAATCGTGAAAGGAACTGAACTGAAATAGAGGTGAGCTAAAAGTGAAATAGAACTGAACTAGAACTGAACTAGAACTGAACTAGAACTGAACTAGAACTGAACTAGAACTGAACTAGAACTGAACTAGAACTGAACTAGAACTGAACTAGAACTGATCTAGAACTGAACTAGAACTGAACTAGAACTGAACTAGAACTGAACTAGAACTGAACTAGAACTGAACCAGAACTGAACTAGAACTGAACTAGAACTGAACTAGAACTGAACTAGAACTGAACTAGAACTGAACTAGAACTGAACTAGAACTGAACTAGAACTGAACTAGAACTGAACTAGAACTGAACTAGAACTGAACTAGAACTGAACTAGAACTGAACTAGAAGTGATCTAGAACTGAACTAGAACTGAACTAGAACTGAACTGAACTGAACTAGAACTGAACTAGAACTGAACTAGAACTGAACTAGAACTGAACTAGAACTGAACTAAAACTGATCTAGAACTGATCTAGAACTGAACTAGAACTGAACCAGAACTGAACTAGATCACACTGTTCAGCATCTAAATTAATACATATTGCCACGCTTAATACAAATATGTAATTAGAATTTATTCCACTTTTGATGCTATTAGAAATTTTTGTTTTCATTAAAATTGTTTAGATAGCGGGTTTTGTAAATAAGACACCAAAGCCTTAAAAAGGCCAATAAGTGTCAACAACAGCAACGATGCTTAATCAATAATAAAACTTTGCAAAAGGCCTGAAGACAACAACTACGAGCGCCAGTTCCTTCATCGAAGACACAAACTGTCTTGTGAGCCGATATTTCCCAATCACCATCTGTGGTTCAACAGCAGAGCCACATCTTTTCAACAGTTCTGAACTTATTGATTTCTTCTTCGTTTTAGAACTTTAAAACTCTAAGGCCAAAGTTTTAGGTTCTAGGTTACTGCTAAAACAAAATTCACAAATATTTTGCTTTTAAGGAAAAGCTATTATCAGTTCTCTCAACTGTTTTCCCAAGATAAAGATTAAGTTTATTGTAAGGACCTTCTTAAACTTCTTCAAGAACTGCAGTTGCCTTGTGATACACTGGCTTGGAGACTCTTCATTGACTCATCAAAACTGCAGGGATGCTACATATCGGAAATTAATATTCGTCCGTACCAGTAGCTCATGCAGCAAATATGAAAGAGATCTACGAAAACATGAAGTTATTAGTCAATAGAATTCAATACGATCCCTATTTGTGGAATGTAGATGCCAATTTAAGAGCAGTGACTATAGTAGTGGGACAACAAAGAGGATTACAAAATATAGTTGCTTTTGATGTATGTGCGACAGCAGAGCCAAGTCGCGTCATTTCACATGCGATTCTGGGAAGCAAAAACATCACAAATGAGCCTTCAGTTAACAGGCAAACAAAGTTTTTGCCGCCACTATATATGGAGGGCTCAGAGATGATTCGATCTAAGTCATGAAAAGTAATATGGGATATTCCACGCCAAATAGGGGGTTTTATTTTTTTTTTTTCTTATTTCCCCAATTTTATAAAAGTGCTTTACCGGTTAATTTTTTTTGATTACTTCTTCAAAGAACTCTTTTTTTTTGTTCATAACTTTCTTAATAATTGTCCAAATCGGATTTTTTTTTGAAAATGAGACATTTTAAATTCACATCCACCAAACAACGTGGCCTTTTGTTTCTTTAAGTAACCACAGGATAAGATATATATATCCACCCAACAACTAGATGTAGGGGCCTCCATAAATATAATTTTATAGTAGTTATGGAAGACCCACTACCGGACCAGGCTTAAAAGTTGTTAGGTGGAGAGAAATTTTAAATTACGCAGTTCAAAAAAAAAATCTAATGACACACTCATTTTCAGAAAACACGATTTAAACTGCAAATCCAAAAATCTTAATCAAACAAACTTTGGAATATTTTTTTCTACTCTTTCTGCAAAAAACATCTAAAAGCGAATGTTTTAAATCCAATTTAAACCATTGTTAAACAAATTATTTGCAAAAACCTAAAAAGGAACCTTCGAAGGAGATATCAAAAAATGTCAAAATTTATCATTAAAGCCTTTTTGAAGTGTACTAAAAAAATAACAAAAAATTGGCGAAATCAAAAAAAAAAATTTTCGAAATGTCCCATATATATTTCACAACTGGTGCGAAATTCTCCGCAAATCTTAACTTAATTCAGTTCTGTAACGGACTTAAAGTGCTTCGTTCCTAAAGTAACGGCAGTAGACCCAAGTCAATGGCTCCACAAATTAATGGCAGTTCACTTACTTTAGAAATGGAGAAGCATTTTAACACATGAATGGTATATTTCCACGCGTAAGTGAGGCCGAATTGAAGGAAGGCAGATTTATTGGTCCGCAAATAAGACAAATCTTTAACGACTAATTGTTCAAATCAAAGTTGGCAAATATGGAAAGAAGACGTCACAATTTTCTTGGAACTATAAGGGCTGCAATTTACAAAGAATTTAATTTTTAATACCAACGATGCAACATGTTGAATAAGCTCCATAAACTCAAAAAATGCTCTTTATGAAGACCTTGTCGAAGTGAGAACTAAATTTGCCAAGATTAAACATTTAATGTCTTAATATCTCAAACGTCTCATTTTGAGGACAAGAGTACAATGATTTGTAAACTGTATACAGTGCAATAAGCGTCAAGTTTAGACTATTTAATAAAATATACTTTCAAATCACTTCATACGTAATCAACTGCCTTTGCTAATCATTTTTCAAAGCTGTGCTAATTACTCGAATTACACTGCTTCCATGTCAATATTAGTCATAGGAGATTTTTATGTTTAGTTTTTTTTTTGCTATATTCTTTAATTAAAAACGAATCTAAAGTTTGCATGTTTTGCACCATAAAATGAAAATAAGAAAATATAAAAATTGAGAAACCGGAAAAAATATAATAAACAATTTTTAGTACAAGTAACGATCCATAGCAACGCATGGCAAACTGTTTGATAGAAAAGTTTCGATAAAACTTTTTTTTTATTGTTAGACGTTTATAAAAGTTTGTATGGGGTTGGTATAAAGTACCTTTTAAGCAGCAACTTAAATCAGACACTTACACACACATAAATACATATTGCATTGTTAGTACATAATGGAAAATAATCGATTTAAAAGAAAATCTGAAAATTAATTACGTGGAAAAAATTAGATTTTGTGCAATAGGTGTCGGTTTTTGTTTAAAAAATCGCAGTTTTTGTGTAAAAGGTGACAGTTTTTGCCTAATTGGTAATACTTTTATGTAAAAAGTGGCAGTATTTCTGTTAAAATTTTAAACTTTTATGTAAAAGGTACAGTTTTTGCCAGGGACCGAAAATAACAATTATTTTAAAATTCCAAAAAGGCATAAAGAAGTTATTGACGGAAAACTGATTCAAGTATACCATATTGATCCTTATGAACTTTTCCATGATAAAATATATATTTTTAAAATTTTAATTTTTATTTTTTCGATCAAAAACAACAAAAATTTTTTGGATTTTAATATTTTTGAACCAAAATAACAATTAATTTATGGATTTTTATGTACGTGTTATAATAATTTAGTTGACTTTAAATATTTATTTAAAAGCAGGGACCGAAAATAACTGTTATTTTGGAATCTTAAAACAAAAAATAGCATATAGAAGTAAATACTGGCAAACTGATTCAAGTAAACCATATTGATCCTTATGATCAAAAATTACAATTATATTTTGATTTTTATTATTTTGAACAAAAATAACAGTTATTTTTTGATTTTTATTTTTCCGATCAAAAATAACAGTTATTTTATAATTTTTATTTTTTTGAACAAAAATAACAATTATTTTTTGATTTATATTTTTCCGAGCAAAAATAAAAGTTATTCTTTTAAGAAATGTACGTGTTATAATTATTGAGATGTCTTTAAATATTAACTTAAATGTGTGATCATCATTGGGATATCTTATGCGCATTAAAATAAATATTAAAAGTCAACTAAATAATTATTAACAGGTACATTTCTTAAAAGAATAACTTTTATTTTTGCTCGAAAAAATAAAAAACATAAAATAACTGTTACTTTTGATCGATAAAATAAAAATCAAAAAAATAACTATTATTATTGTTCAAAAATATAAAAATCATAAAATAACTATTATTATTGATGGAAAAAATAAAAGTCAAAATATGTATAACTGCTATTTTTGTTCAAAAATATAATAATCAAAAAATAACTGTTATTTTTGTTCAAAAATATAAAAATCAAAAAATAACTGTTATCAACTGACTTTCATGAAAAAAAGAACAACTGTTACGGTCCCTGTTTATAGGTGTGATCATCATTGGGATTTATTATGCATATTAAAATAAATATTTAAGGTCGACTAAATTATTATATCATGTACATTTCTTTAGAGATTAACTTTTATTTTTGGTAGAAAAAGAAAAAATTAAAAGAATAATTGTTATTTTTGTTAAAAAAAAAATTAAAAAAAAAACTTTATTTTTGTCCAAAAAAGTAAAAATGAGAAAGTAACTGTTATTATTTAAAAAATAAATAATAATAAAAAATAACTGTTTTTTTTGTTCAAAAAAATAAAAATCAAAAAATAAATGTTATTATCTGGCTTTTATGAAAAAAAAGAATAAATAACTGTTACGATCCCTGGTTTTTGTTTCAAAGGTATTTTTTTCTGTAAAGTTAATTTTAAATGTCAGTTTTTGTGCAAAAAGTGACTTTTTGTGTAAAAAGTCAGATATTTTGAAAAAAGGTATAATTTTTGTGTAAATGCCAGTTAGTGACCCGTTCTTGTGTAAAAAGTTGGTTTTTTTGTAAAAAGTTAGTTTTTGTGCACCAATTGATTTTTTGTGTAAAAAGTCAGATTTCGCGCAAAAAGTGATTTTTTGTGTAACGAGTCGTATTTTGCGCAAAAATTATTATTTGTGTAAGAAGTCTGACTATGTGTAACTTTTGGGTAGAGAGAAAATATTGGAGTAAAATGTGAATTCTGGGCAAAAAGTGCCAATTTCTGCGAAAAGGGATATATGTGCAAAAAGTGACCTTTTGTGAGCAAATTAACTTTTTTGTATGGGCAAAAAGTCTGCTTTTTTGGTTAAAAAGTATGTCTAAGTGCAAAAAGTTTGCTCGTATGTTAAAAAGTAAGTGTTTTCTTTATAAGTTCATAGAGAATTTATTTATTTAATATTTATTATAAATAACCGAATACCCAATTTTCCGTTTAAAACATTACCCAATTCTAGCTCTACAAACAAACAACATTATACACAAAATGAATCTTGAAAACAATCAATATGTACGGTAATATGTATTACACACATGCAGCAATATTTAGCATAGACAAACAGACAGACTATTAACAAAAACGTTCATAATAGTTGTTGTTATTTTTATAAAACTTGTGCTTTAACGGCGACAGGTACATTTATGTGGACTAAAAAAACATTATTTTTATAATTTGGCGCCATATCTACACGTAACAAACAATAACGATAACGAAATACCAAAAATGACTGAAATAACAACAAGAACATAATGGAACATGAACGGTTTATATGTGCATGTTGACAATGTAAACACACAGGCACACTTACACTCATTCAAATATTTGTTGGGTTAGTCGCAAATTTTTTGGTTTTGGTCTCATACCTACTTCTTACTCGATTATTCACTCTCTCCCAAAATTTTATATCCACATTTGTTATTTTGATTGTTGTACCTGTTAAACAGTGGGACGGCTTTGACAATTATGTTCTAGACTTGGCAATAAAAATCAGAAATAAGTTCGTTATATTAACCACTAAGAGTCATTAATGTACCCATTTGACATAGTTCACCACTTTTTGCTGTAGAAATCATACATAGAAAATGTCCATTTTATCCCACTGTGCCCTATTACCATTAAATTTCCTTATTTTATATGTTACTAAAGAAAAGCAAATTTCATTTCACTAGGGGAAGTTTTACTTATTTTTTTTGTGTCTACTGTTTCTTTGCGTGTTTTTTACATCCGACAATTTAATCACCTGCAGAGTTTTTGTAGACATAAATTTACACGGGCAAATTTTCATATGTATATAAGTGTGTGTGTATTTTTATAATTATATGTTTGTGTGGATATGTTAGTATTTAATTGTGTGAATATGTATTATATTTTCTACAATTTGTTATACCATGAATGAAAATCAGAACTTTTTTTATATATTTCCTTGCTTTGATCTATATAAGAAAGAATGAAATTAATGGAATGATGTGAATGGTAAAACCAGTATTGCCAACTTTTTGCGGCCAACTCAGGGCTAGTAGATGGCTTAACAAGATTTTACTAGAAAAACTCATTAATACTGCTTAAAAATGTGACAAAATTAATTTTTTCGTAAATGATTTTTTGATAGCGAAAATATTTAAATCATCGATTGAATTGAATTTACCTGCACTCACAATATTATTACAGTAACGGACTGTAGGTTTTTCAAGAAGTATTCCGTTCAGTAATTTTTAAATAAATAAACATTTAAAATTCCAATCAAATTAATTTTTAACTGATTCTAACATTTATTCAAAAAACTAAGTGCACATTAATACGGATTTTCGGTTGCATTTAATATTGTCAGTTGATTAAGTAAAAAGAAAATTAAATTTAAAACAACTGTAAATTTACTTAAAACCCGATCTACTTATTTTTCATTTATTTTTAACGATAAGTTCATTTAAGTTTTACTGTCAAAAAATCCAATGCGAATTCCGTAAAAACAAATGAATTTTCAGTTATTTTATATAATTTACTACCAAAAAATTAATTTATAGTTATCTATTTATAGATCTGTGGCAAAAAGTAAAAAACGATTTGCTTGTTTTGTATAGAAAATTCCCATATTCTTTTTGTTCAAACTATTTAGTTAAATACATCAAATTTTTAAAGTAAAATAATTGCGAATACCATATCGGGCATGCTGCTGGTGTCTTAAAATTGAGAGTTCTTCTGTAAACAAAGTGGTCAGTACAACAAAAGTAAAATCAACATGTATAATGGGGTAAGTGAATAAAACTAAATATTCTCCCTCTCTCATTAGAAAGACAAGCGGGTGTCTGGTATTTTTTAGAAATTCGAGCAAAACCTGTATTATATAAAATTACTGAATTACATAAAATAAATGAAAATTCATTTGTTTTTACGGAATTCGCAGTTGAATTTTTGACAGTAAAAATAAAATGAACTTTTCGTTAAAAATAAATGAAAAATAAGTAGACCGGTTTTTAACTGAATTTTTAATTATTTTATATTACAATTTCAGTTAATTTTACGTACAGAATATTGTGAGTGTGTCGTTTTAGTCGTAAATGTATATGAGATTAGTAAAATTCTACATTCATCACAATTATGGCAGCATTAATCAAATTTGTTCGTCAAAACTTTTTACAATATTGAAGGAAATTTTGCTCAATAAAAAAAAATATTTTAATGGCTAAATAAGGTAAAAGTGGATAAAAACGCAACACTTTAGAAAACACTTTTATAATAGCTTAATTAATTTTTTTGAATGTCTAAAAATTGCTAAATTGGCAATACTATAAAAACGCATTAGAAAATTTAAAAGAAATAAACCGGAAAATAAAAGTATTTATTTGTTAAGAATTCTAATTTATTTTCCATTGTGAATTTTTGTATGTTTTATGATAAATGGCTAAATAGGCAGTAAGTACAGGGTGGAGCATAAGTAATAATTGATATATTAAATTAATAACTTCTGTCTTTTGGATTTTTTTTAACGTTGGCATTTATTTAAATTTAGATTATCAGGTCTGTCACAGAAACCAAATTCGTACGCAAGTGCAGATGAAAAGTTTTTACCTTCTTTAGAAAACGTAAAATGCAAAAATTTTTCGTATTAAATTCGTTTCAAAATAGTGAGGTGTAATTACTAATTTCAAAAAATAATAGAGAATCCTCTTGTTTCTTAAGTTGTGTCTTGAAAAATAGACAAAAACAACTACAATTCGTGTTGAAAAAAACCCAGCCAATTGTAGGGGAATGTAAGAAAGAAAAAATTCACTATTTATTGTTGTGTCTTTGTTGAAGCTTTAATATTGTTACAAGTAGAGCTGAGTGTTTAAAATTGTTATTCACTTTATGGTCTTACTTGTATAATATTTTTAGCTTTTCTAAAGTATTTGGAAAAAGTTTCCTGACGAGCTGGCCTAAGCAACCAGCGAAATGCGCATAGAAACTAGCTTTCCCACAACAATAAATTTCAGTGTTTTTTATCATAAATTGGGATTATTAGCACATCATTAATTAATAATTTTGAACAAAAGCATTGTGTTCGAGATTGTTTACAAAGCTTTTATATCTTTTAAGAGCTTTCGAAGCCTCTACAAATATATTTATAGATCAGTAAGCAATTGTAAAAAACGGAAATTAATATAAATAAATTATATATTGGACGTCTTGTGAAGCATGCCTTAAGGAACTCTTAGGCATAAGAGGGTTAATATCTATATTGAACTACCTTTCAAGGATAAAATTTAGTTTTTAAACAATTTTTGAATTTATTTTCGAAGTACCCACAATCATTTCTATTTTTTATACCCTTCACCGAAGGCAAAAGGGTATATATATAACTTTGTCATTCCGTTTGTCATTTCTACAATATTGATCTTAGACCATATAAAGTATATACATTCTGGCTTCTTATGAGAAGAAAAGTTCCATTCCCGTTGTCCGTTCGTCCGTTGAAATGGGTTTTCCGAAGACCCCAGATATGATGGATGCTAGGTTGTTATACATTTATGTCGCATATAGTCCGGAATTGTTTGCTTTTGAAATTCAGGACGATCGGTCCATAAATGGCTGAGATATGAGCAAAAAACCAATGCTACCTCAAATTTTTCCCATAAATCCCATGTTGCTGTTGTTTTTGAAATTGTTTTTTTCTGCAAATCTGGAGAACGGCAAGAGCTAGGGCTTCAACCAACTCTCTAAAAAATGGGCAGGATTGGAGAAGTTGGTGTAGCACTTCCCATACAAAGACGTTATACATTTCTGTATATCTGGAGAACGAAACGAGCTAAAACACTCTTTTTTTTTTTTTATAAAATTTACAGTTTTGTTCTAAATAAATGCGCATTTTTTTCTGTGGCTAATAATTTTATATAAAAACCAAACAATTTATTTTGGACAAAACCCTTAATATCTCAAAGCAAGAAATTTCGATTTAAGCCATTCTTATTCAATGCCACAGATATATTGTATATGTATATTAATATAAATATCCTTTTGTTCTTATCGCACCATCGTGAAGGGTATTTAAGATTCGGCATGGCACTCTTACTTGTTTATAACTACTAATGATATCATACATATTTTATAACAAAAAAACAATGTTTTGATTTTTTTCGGATTTATGAAAACGTACGAAAGCTGAATAAGCAAACCAAAAGCGGTAGGAATTGAAAAATATTAAAATTCTGTGATATAAATGTATAGTTGGAAATATGTTCACATTATGTCTTGAAGATAATATCTTTAAAATGGTGACCATTGTTAGCTTCAACTATCGTGCTCTTTCCAGACCTTTCTTGAAATTTCCCATTACTTTTCTTGCAATTAACGGTCCCAGAGCCTTAACTTCTTCTCGAATATTCGCCTTAGGCTGTTTAATGGGTTTGGCTTTTTGGCATACATCTTATACCCTTTAGGTAATCGAAAAGAAAAAAGTCAGGAGCCGTAAAATCGGGCGAACACGGTGGCTAGTTAAAATCAGAAAAAATGCGATATTATTCGATCACCAAAAAAGTTGGACGAGCTGTGGCTCCATGTTTTTGGAACCACAATTCTGAATTGTTCTATACCTCGGAAAAATTTCTAGGAAAATGTTCAATGATTGTCTTGAATGCCATTCACATTAATCTCAACTTGTTTTTTTTTTAAATAAGGGGTTTTCTGGAGCTATTTCACATCATACATTTAAGTGGGTTCATTCGATGTTCGACAATTATTCTTGGCGTTTGAGTACCCCATATTCTGCAATTTTATTTATTCACGTGACTATTGAGGTGAAAACTTACAATTTACAAAAAGTCTTATAGACAATATCACAGAAAAATTAATAATTTTTACAGAAAAAGTCGTGCTTTTTATACAAAAAGTCACACATTTGCTACACAGAAACAATAACAAAGTAAAAACCTAAACATTTGTTCAGTTTTTCTGAATATTTATTCGGTTTTTTGCACTTTGAATGCCAGTAGTAAAAAACCAAATTCCAAATCCCTTCACTTATCCAAATATATATCGCGCACAAAATCAAAATAATCACATGGAATGATTATTAACTAACAGTGTTTAAAAATCACGTGCAAATTTGTAAAGAAGACTGAAGAAAAAAGTGTAGATTACTTGTATTTCAAAGTACAAAACCTTTAAAAACCTTAAATAAAGAGGAGAAAAAACAGAAGTGTATAGTAAATATATGATACCCTACAATACAATATATAAAAGCAAATTTATGCGAGTGTACCCTATTTGGGTCCAATGGACAATCATGGACCCGAAGGAACAAAATTATGTAATTGAAGTTAAAGTTCAAAGTTGGCGGTGTGCAAAATTTGGCCCCAAAAAGAATATGAAGAATGTCCCCAAAATTTTTTTATACGCAAAATGACTCCTGGTAATTTGGCCCCAAAAAGAAATGCATGAGGCACAAAAACATACAATTACGGGGCAATTTTTTGTTTTTGGGGTTGTTTCTTATTTTTTAGTTGGAGTGTTTTTGCCTATTAAAGTGAAGTGAAAAATGATCCCAATATCATGGAATAAAAATTGGTTCCAAATAAAATCAAAATTTTTACTTTTTGGGGCTATTGTTCATTTACTAACATATAATACAAATTTTAAGAAATGAAAAATTAACCAAACAATATATAAAAATTCTTTACCAAAGAGGAAATAATCCTTGCGCCTGGCCGAAGGCCGGCTATGCAGAAAAGCTTTGGTTAGCGAAGCCAGTGTTCGTTAAACCATAGTGGAGAAAATTATGTGACCCACTACACTAGCACAACATTTTGTGATGACATAGTAGCTATCGTTAAAGTCGTTGTCGATAATTTGTATGTAAATTACTAACATTTACATGGAATTAAATTTTATTTTGGTTAAATATGGGCCAATTTCATTAAAATTTTGTTAAATGATTTTGATTGCATTAAAATAAGTTTGAAAAAAATTTAATCTAAATACCAACATAATAAGATGGTTTATGGGTACAAAGACCCTATTCCGGAAAGAAGTTTGTTTGGGGCCATGTGAAATTATGGACCGATTCGCCTAATTTTCAATAGGCTTTTAGGCCTTGTGCCAATTAGAGCCTATGTACGAAATTTGATGAAATTACATGGTTTACAGGGGTTGCATGGACAACCAGCCAGCCGGACGGACATCTATTTATGTAGTAAATTTTCGTAAAATTTTAAACTTTAAAATCATTCAATTTTAAACCCTGTTGTGTGGGCCAGTATGGTCGGTGCTTGGAGGCTAGAATGGGCTGAGCTCGCCGGGTTGGGAAGGGTTCTTGGCCATGCGTGTCCTAAAATCCTACATAAACAGAAAGAAAACAAATTCTCCCAAGACTGAATATCTGCTGAAATCTAAAAAAAACTTACAAGCTGGGTTATTGAGATAAAAGTATCGGAATATATTTATAAAATATAGTGATGCCAGATGGTATTATCATTAAGAACACTTTTAAACGGACATCAGGTAGTGATTCTGAGTCGAAGCATGGTACAACAACACAAGGTAAACTCGTTGGCCCATATGTTTGTCAGCTGTTTACCCCAGTTAGAACCCAAACGTCAAAAAATTTCATGTATGTTTAAATTTTTTCATGTTTGTTTACACATAGTTAGTGTGCGCCATTTTGTTCAATTTATGTTTTTATTTTTACCGTGTTACTTTTTTTTGACGTGTCGGTTCAAAATACAAAAACAATTTGTCCTGTTGTTTTTGTCTTGTTGTAGCAACGAGTTTACCTTGTGTAGTTGTACCATGAGTCGAAGGTTGGTCTAGGAATAATATTTTAAGGTGTTACAAACATCAGCACAAATGCATAATACCCTCTTCACTATTATAGTGTGGGTATAATTATCCACTGTGCTCCAATATTTACAGTAGCAAAGTTATCCAAGAGCCAAATTCAGAAATGAGTTAAATGTTTTAAAGTGTTAGCGTTAATCTGTAATCAAAATTATATTGAAATTAACAACCTAGAGAATTTTCTCTGACTCCATTCCCCTAGTAATTTATTGATGTTTTTGTTCTATTGAAATCTGTATTGATTAGGATTAATAATTTTGAATTTTCTTAGGAACTCGTTCAGTCTTCGTGCTAACTAGAACTGAACTAGAACTTAAAGTAAACAAGAACTAAGCTAAGCTTGATCTGAACTAAAACTTAACCTTCACTATAGACAAGGTGGCAAATCAGAACACATTATTTTATTATAACGCTTTCATTGCATTATTTATCTCTTTATTTTTTTTTTTATAATATAAAATGACAAACGTTAATAAATGATAGAACTTTAAGTATTTACTGAAAACTAGACAAACTTTTTCTGTTTCTTTTATTCTCATTTTATTCGTTTGCAATAAAAGGCAAATAATGTTTTAGGGCCTTTTTTGTGCCACCTTCTAGACCACAAGTACGAGTGGCAGAAGTAAATGCTTGTATTTAGTAACTGATTGTTGTAGTACTCATACTGGGAACTACTGAGAGAAGTACTCAAACAACCACTTGTAGTAAAATACTTTTATTTTGGCATCGTTCGCAAAAACCATTTTTCTTCTTTTTTTTAAGAAGTTTTCTTTATGATTTTTCTTTTTATTTTATGCTACAAACCGCAGAGAACATGGTGTAAAAAAGTCATATTTATATTATAAAAATTTTTATACATAAAAAAACTTTATTTAACTAAAAATGAGAAAAAAAATAACAAGACTGAAATTGTAATAATGGCTGTAAAATACAAAATAGTTGTCTGGTCGTTTGCGACAAGTTTTTTCTCTAAAAGCTTAAATGAAAAAGTTTTCATACAAACGTGTCGTATTCTTCTTCTACTTTCTCAACTAACTCGTAGTCATTTTCTCGTTGCAACATTTGTGTGTGTGTGTGTTTTGTTTTTTATTAAATAAAAATGAAGAAGAAAAGAAAAAAAGAAAAGTCTTAAACTTAAAATGTTTGCTAAAGTGTAAAAAATGGTTTTGCAAATCTGGTCAACCAAAGATTGTTGAGAAGTGGGATAAATACATTAAGGAGGAGTCGCAGTGATAGACCGCCAGAATCGAAAAAAGAAATGAATTATTTATAGTTATCTGTATTATAAATAAGTTTTTGTAATGATGAATTGATGAAATGTGATTTAAAATATAAATAGTTTTTTATTTGGTTTTAATTTTTAAGTGCTTTTTCAATCTATTATGGCCATAATGAGAAGGGAACATTTGTGGTTAAAGGCTGCAAGGAAATTAATTGGATAGATATGTATAATTAACAAAATGTTTGTAATTGATAAATTATGTTAAAATAATGAACTACGGGGTAATTTGTTATTTTTTTTTTCTCACCAGTGTGCTGACCAAAAATACAGACGTGGGAGATTTTTCTTTCCAAATACAAGTGTTAAAAAAAGGATTTAAAACACTCGGCCTTAATAAAAAATATTAATAAAATTAAAAGACATTTGTTGGCTTATCCTTGGATTTTGAAAATGAACCTTTTATAATTCAAATGTTGTATTCTTTGTGATGATATAAATCTTATCTACATTTTCTTACCCTTCTTCCCTTCAGCAGTCAATGAAATATTACTGAAATTAATTTAAATAATTTCTTTTTAAACAAACCGCTTTGTACAATTTTCCGTAGATTTTTAGAAGTCTTTAAACTTTATGCTGCTCCCATTACAAATTCATACACTTTCATTCCATCACATAAAACCGCCACAACAATATAAACCAATATGTCCTTAGTGACCTTTTATGTACATATAAATGAAGCCAAGCAATGGTCATCAAATGATATTCCCTGCCTTGATTGCAAAACCTGTATCTCTGTAACTTTAATAATCACTCGTAACCCCAAAAGCCAAACGAATTGTAGTAAATGGCTTTTTGTGATTGGAGGCAAAAATATTAGTAGGACAAGAGAAGAAAAAACGAATATATATAAATGTACAATAGGAGAGAGAATAAATGCCTGTACAAACGAGGCTTAGTAGACCGAATTTATGCGGAATTACCCTAAATACTGCATACGGTCAGCCTGGAGGCGATGCTGGCCCTCCAGCTCCAGGATCCGATGCTGCAGCCCAACCAGCTACACATCCTAAAAAATCCGATTAAAGAAACCCTTTCAAATTTAACAAAATCATCACAAAAGCAGCCATTAAATGGAACCCAAAGGGGACGACTCTCTGTTGCTATGCGAAAAAAGTGGTTTCAAATCTAGTGATTGGTTCACTTTAATGCGTTTGGGCATTTGTCTTTTGCATCTTTTTATTTTTTGTTCTTTAAGCAAATCATCACTATTTATTTTATTTAAAATTTTCGATTTAAATTTTTTCAATCTGCGCCAAATTAAATTTTTTGAGTTATGTCGCTATTGAAGTAAATGAGCGATATGTATCGTTATGTCGCCATTGAAGTAAATTAGCGATATGCATATTAACATTAACACGTACATACGTGATAAAACGATGCAGTTTTTTTGGTAATCAAACTTTTTTGTAAACCAGCAAAAACATACCAATTATCAAAGTAAAAGCTTTGCACAAACATAACATATCACTTTGTTTGTCTAGTTTATTTGGCGCCGGAGAATAGTGATGCCAACTAAGTGCTTTTTGCATTATTTACGGTGCTTTTTGATGCCTCGAAATGCCAACATTTTATCTTTAGTGCCAAACTAAGAAAAATTAACGCTTTTTCAATTTTACTTTAGTGCCTTTAGTGCTTTTTACAATTTTTAGTTGTTTCTTTAATTTTTTTAATTACCCAGCAAAAACTTATATTGCAAAGTAATGAGTTAAAAAGCTAATATTACTACTCTTCACTAATTATACATTGGCATTTTAACTCATTATTTTAACACGCTGATGTCATTGGAGGCAAGTACTTATCACACTCGCTTACCACAATCGCTTACAAATAGTAACTCCCTTAAGTCATTACCATGTTTGCTTACTAATAGACACTTCGCATTGTTCTCAGCAAAACTGAATTTGTCAAACAAATTGTGTCTTTAATTTAATTTGCTTTCTAATGCAAAACTTTAATACCCTGCATCAAGGACATATTCATACCCAATAAACCAGAGAACGATATGATTGTAAAAACGTTATGATATTTTCATGGAAAAACGATATTAAAAGGAAAGATACAATTTAAATACTATCGTTTATGATACAAGATCGATATCATATATTATAATTTATATCACCTAGACGATATCGTTTGGTTGATTGATTAATGTAGTTCTTATTCAAAATTTTAATTTTAAAAAACATATCAAAATTAATTAATACAAGTCAATAATGAGAATGATTTTCGCAAAATTATAAACAAATTTGAAGTACTTAAAAAAAACTTTTATACATACCAACTGAAAAGCAGTAAAGGTCTCCAGGTAGTGATTAAGGGAATTGACTCATGTGTGGACCCAGAAGAGGTAAAAACATTCCTCGAAGAAAAAGGCTTCAAAATAAAACATGTAGTAAATATAAAAAATAGAGAAAAAAACCCCCAACCACTTTTTCGAGTGGAGTTTGAACCCGGCGACGTAAAGCTTAAAAAAAATGAAACGCACCCTATTTACAATTTGAAATATATTCTCTATAGAAGAGTAACTATAGAAGAGCCACACAAAAGAAATGGTCCCGTGCAGTGTTTAAACTGTCAAGAATATGGTCATACTAAGGCATATTGCTATTTACCCCCTGTTTGCGTAGTATGTGGTGAATTACATGGTACAGATCTTTGCGATAAGTCTAAAACCGACCCCAACGTAAAAAAATGTAGCAACTGTGGCGGTAATCACACTGCCAATTATAGAGGATGCCCTGTATATACCATCGTCAAGCAGTCAGTTGGACCGAAAACTAATCCCCCTCAAATGCAGGTAACAAATCAAGTAAGCACTGGTGACATTCAGGCCCCGCAGCCTAGTAATAACAGAACCTCTTATGCTAACGTCGTAAAATCAAACCATGCGCCAACGCAAGGTGCTGCGCCAAGTAATGATGAAACTCCAGTTTCAAATTTAAGTCGTCTAGAAAAAACCATGGAAACATTAGTGCAAACAGTAACTAATTTTACGAACACAATGGGTAATATGATGCAGGAAATTCTTAGAATGCAATCGATGTTATTGCAATCTGTACTTAACAAGCCATGAACTGTTTAAAAATCTGTTTTTGGAACGCGAACGGCATCCGCCAACATAAAAATGAATTAGAATACTTTCTTAAAAATAAACAAATTGATGTCATGATGGTTTCTGAAACTCATTTGACCTCAAGAAATACGTTTAACATCAATGGTTATATACTATATGATACCAAGGACCCTCGAGATAGAGCTTGTGGTGGTTCTGCCATTTTGATAAAAAATCGAGTCAAACACTACCTAATGTGTGATCATCGTGAGGATTATCTCCAAGCAACGAACATTTGTGTTGAAGAGCTGAATCGTAGCATTGTAATCTCATCTTTATACTCTCCACCTAGATTTTCAATATCAGAAAGCCAATATTGTGAATATTATAAATCACTAGGACCCTGTTTCCTGGCCGCTGGCGATTATAACGCTAAGCATACCTTCTGGGGGTCACGACTAATAACACCAAAGGGTCGTGTTTTGTTTAATACAATCTCTAAAATGAATTTAAATGTTGTCGCGAGCGGCCAACCAACATATTGGCCTGCTGACCCGCAAAAAATTCCAGATGTCATCGATTTTGGCGTGGTTAAAAACATCCCCACAGAAACGATTCACGTTGAAGCTTCCCTAGAATTATCTTCCGACCACACACCTACAATTGTTACTATAATGAACCCCAATAGAATTGTATCTCCGACTGGTTACCTAGCGACGTCAGCCACACAAATAAATTGGTTAAAATATAAAAAATATCTCAGTGCCCATTGCACAGAAAATATTCCGCTCAGTACACCGGAGTATGTAGATCGCTCTATTGATAATTTTGACAGTTTTCTGAAACTAGCTGTTCAACATTCCAATATTGCCCCCAAAAAAACAAAAACTATTAAAATATATTCCACAGATGTCGAGCGTCTCTTGTCTGAAAAAAGGAGGGCACGAAGAGAGTGGCAATTGCACAGATCTCCTCAACTTAAGAACTTGCTAAAAGAGTGTACAAAAAGATTAAGAAAGTTATTGCAGACTCAGAAAACGGCTTCTCTGGAAAAATATCTTAAGGAACTTGATGCAACTCCACAATCGGACTACTCATTATGGCGTGCAGCTAGAAACCTCAAAAGGCCAGTTGTCTCTAAACCACCATTAAGAAACTTGAATGGAAGTTGGGCAAGAAATGATGTTGAAAAAATAAATCTGTTTGTAAGTCACTTGAAAAACGTATTTACACCTAATATATCTCACAATATTGCGGTCGATTTACCACCTGTTGCTGCTAGAGCAGCTATTCCCCTAAGATTTGAGATGAGAGAAATCGAAAAGGTTATATGTGACTTAAACACTAAGAAGGCACCTGGCATTGATAAGATCAGCAATAAAATGCTATTAGAGCTACCTCGCGTAGCAAAGAAAATTATTCTTTTTATTTTTAATGCTATTTTACGCCTTGAATACTTTCCTCAAAAATGGAAGGTTTCCTTAGTTACCATGATACCAAAGCCAGGTAAAGATCATACGAAAGTTGAGTCTTATAGGCCTATTAGCTTATTATCAAATATGTCAAAGCTATTTGAGAAATTATTAGTTTCAAAATTAACACCGATTTTAAGTGAAAATAGATGTATTCCAAACCATCAATTCGGATTTAGAAGAAATCACAGCACAATTGAACAAACTCATCGAATAGTAAATGTCATAAGAAAAACATTTGAAGAAAAAAAATATTGCTCAGCACTCTTCATCGATGTTTCGCAAGCTTTTGACAAAGTCTGGCATGAAGGCTTATTACACAAATTGAAGCAAAATTTACCAGCAAACACACACAAACTGTTAGAAAGCTACTTAGTCGGTCGTCAATTTATTATTAAAGAAGGAAATTTCCTAAGTTCACCTCAGCCGATTGGCGCTGGAGTCCCACAGGGCAGCATCCTGGGCCCTCTATTATACTTAATTTATACTTCGGACATGCCAACAAACAACTACACCCAAACTTCAACATTTGCAGACGACACAGCTTTTCTAAGCGTCCACGAAAACCGTTATGAAGCATCTCGTTACCTACAGCATCATATATTTCAACTAGAAATATGGCTAAGACAATGGAGGATAATGGTCAATGAGCAAAAATGCGTACATATAACATTCACCCTGCGCCGGGAATCTTGCCCCCCTATTACAATCAATAATCAAATTATTCCTCAACATTCGCATGTAAAATATCTCGGTATACATCTGGATCGGCGATTAACGTGGAAATGCCATATAGAGGCAAAATTAACTCAAATGAAACTAAAAGCCATCCAAATTCATTGGCTTATTGGAAGAAATTCTGTTCTTAGACTCGATTGCAAGCTTCTACTTTACAACTCTATCTTAAAGCCTATCTGGTGCTACGGTATTCAACTATGGGGCACTGCCTCGGCCTCTAATATCGAAAAAATTCAAAGGCGCCAAAATAAACTTCTTCGTATAATCACAGCCGCCCCCTGGTATGTTAAAAACTCAAACATTCATAAGGATCTCAACGTGCCATTAGTAAAAACTATGATTACAAAATATGCAGTAAAATATTTAAAAAGGCTTGAACAACACCCAAATCCTTTAGCTCGAAATATTTTAAATCATGGCGGCCACACTCGCTTAAGGAGAAGAAACACTGCAGCACTTACCCAACTAGATGAGAGATAAACACCTATATAAGTGAACAGAACCCGTGATGAAGAAAATTTTTGTCTGGCACTGGCAGGACATAAATAAAGTATTAGGTTAAGATTTGATAAATTATTGTTAGTTCATATTAAATATATGAAGATTCAATAAATAAATAACGAAAAAAAAAAAAAAAAAAATTAATTAAGTATTTTAATTTTTCATATTCAAATAACAAAAAAAAAAAAAAAAAAAAAAAAAAAAAAAAAAAAAAAAAAACAATTTTGGAACAAATATGTATTTAAAATCAATTTGTATTAGATTTGAATAAACAAAACCTTAAATGTATTTAATTATGAATTAATTATAATTTTCGTTAATCAACTCATAAACAACAAAAAAAAAAAAAAAAAAAAAAAAAGATGTCAACCATTACTTAACTGCATCTCTGTAATGCAGATGGTATGAAGTACTCATTGAAAAGTAAGTTATTCAGTAATTTCAAGTCATTACCTAGTTTTTACTGGGTAATTGTGCAGTAACAATTTTGTTAAGTGTGAAAACATTCTTTTAGTATGGCAACTGTTTATTAAGTAAGCTCACTACATGGGCATCGCCCAGACTTGCAGCTTTTGTTGCAGCACTTCTTGAGGTTTTTGCTTAGAAAGGTGAGAAGATTGGGGAGGAGTACTCAGTTTCTTCTACTCTGCAATCCTGCTTTGCTTTTTAGACCTCACATCGGTTGTTTATCGCAATAAAAACCATGTTATTCTTTTCGTTACAATTT
Source organism: Pollenia amentaria (assembly GCA_943735925.1). Classification (NCBI taxonomy): domain Eukaryota; kingdom Metazoa; phylum Arthropoda; class Insecta; order Diptera; family Polleniidae; genus Pollenia; species Pollenia amentaria. The sequence continues at coordinate 198,034,036 of OX031009.1, read as the reverse complement.
TATTCAAGAAAATTGGTTGGATAATATTAAGAATTGTAAATGGAAAAATCAACAACGAACGGATCTTTTTGGACAGAAGTCAACGATTATAAATATTCAAAAGGACGAAATTCATTTTTAGATTTGTCTAACTTTATATTAAGAATTTTAAGCTTGTCATACTCGGAAGTTGAAAGTTCATTTAGTTCGATGAAGTACAGTAAATCCAAAATTAGAAACGGATTATCCTTGAACTCTACTAACTTAATTCCTCACATTAAATATGAACTGCGTCGACACAATTCATGCTTTATGATTACACTCTACCACATAGTGTCTGCAGTGATATCTTTTTCAATGAAACATATTCAAACTCAACTTATTATGATCCAAATTAAAGTAATGTACGAAGAAATGGTCCTTCAACAATGGCGTCGCCATTTTTTTTTAAATATTTGGCAACATGTTTTGTGTTCAATTATCGATTAAATTGACAAAAAAGGCTTAATGCTTTTCACGCTTTTTTTTTTTTGGTTGAAATAGTGCTTTTTTAAATTGTAAAGTGCTTTTGCTCCAAAAAAGTTGGCATCAGTGTCTGAGACGTACTTTGAAGCATTTCAACGAGAAATGCATCAACAAGAGTTGGGTTATATGCAAATACAATTCTTAAAAAAATTATTTTAATATTATCAGCATCAGTAAAAATTTTTTTACTGTGCCCATGTTCTGTAACTCCCGGGTCGAGAAACTTTTCGATTGAAATGTGAGAAATGAAACAAAAATGCCATGAATTGAAACACTTAACTACGTCTGTAACATTTTTGGCGAGTAATAGCTTTCACGTAAGGAAATTACTCGCCAATATACCGAAAAAATGTGTCAGTAAAATTTTTGTGAAAGAGTTCCCGCTTTGAACTGTCAAATAAACTCACGCAGAAAAACAGGGTGAAAAAAAATTTTTAACACTAAGAAATTAATTAAAAATGCAAATTGCAATGACTATGTACACGGAAGAGATAAGTATTTTGTTCTTGGCAGATTTTTTTATTGTTTAATTATTTTGCTTTTAAAATTTCTGAAAAATATACGAATGTTTCCAAAGCAATTTTGTAATCAACAAACATTAAAGTTGTACTTTAAATTTTTTGGTATAGCCGACGGTTGTATTTTCGCCGCCGTCGTTGAAAATTTTTAATCAATTTGAGTAGCCGTCAACGATATGTTTGACATCTGCAATTTAATATCGGCTTCGAATGGAATATTATGACATTTATAACGTAACGACGTAATCTCTTTTGATAGTTTTCGACATGAGCTACAGACTTTTTTCTCACTTTTCGAGAAATATTTTGTTTCACTTGTTTTCGATGCGAGAAGTTCTCACCAAAGTTACAGAACACGGGTACTGGTACCAAATTAAAAATTAGCAAATTCAGTTTTTGTTGAATTATTTTTATACCTATTTTTTAAGCAACGCTTTTATAACTTTTTAAGCAGTTTCTTAAATTTTTATGTATACGTATTGTGATGAATAAATGTGGGATATGCATATCAGCGTTATGCGTACTTACAAACCAATTTCGACCTTTTAAAGTAACAATCCATAATTGCACAAGCTAGAATGCTTAAAGGCGCTTAATTCTTCGAATCGATGTGCAAACAAGCGATAAATACTATACAATATTACATATTTATTTGTATGTAACTCTCGTTAGGTTTAAAATAGAAACAGAAGTAATCCTTAGGCCATTACCCTGTTGCTCTATGCACTCCAGTGAATTAAAAATTTAGTATTGTGCATGTTTAATGCACATTTATAATAAAAACAACTCAAAAAATATAGTGCCAGTTCCATTTTTACTACAACAAATATTTCTACTAATACCCATCCTCACACACATGCACATTCATTTATTTCTTAGCACATTCTTAAGATATTGGTGGCATGCAACAATAGAAACCCCTTAAGAAAACAATTTTTATAAATAACGACAATGAGAGATAGAGGGAAACAGAGAGAGAGACAGAGAAAACAGCAAATAACAAATACAAGTCCTTTAAAAATATTTGCCAATTTTCATTTACTTCATTTTATTTTTTTTTTTTATTAAATTTTAGCTTGAAGTGTTAAATACAACAAATAAAGAAAGAAAATATATCAACTTTATAACGAACACACAGTATTTTAGAAAGAAATAAAAAATAAGATAAATAAATATACAAAAATTGAGTTTAAAAAAGAAATAATAAATAAAATTTTTATACAATATTCACACATAACTTTTTACTTATTATAAATAAAAATTCCCCGGGAGTTTTTCCCTTCGTCCATTTTTCCTACTTTAATTCAATTGTAAAAATTGGAAAAGGGGAAAACTCCCGGAGAATTTTTCTTCATAATTGGGCTGAATATTTCAGTAAAATCACCCTTTCAAAAGGGTATTTTTAAAAATATCCTTTTTAAATAAAGTAATATTGAAAAAATAGTTTTTGTAATAAAAGTACTTTTGCAACTGAAAGTACTATATTTAGGTTCATCATTAAAACTTGCCGATATTTGAAGTAACAATTCTATCGGGCAGATAATTCGTTTTTTCTTTATTTTTACTTTACTTTATACTAAAAGTGAACGATAAACTAAATGGAAGATCCATCTTGCCTTTAACCTTTAACGTCAGGTTTATACATTTGCAGCTTCCATATAAGAGTTGCCATATTGACACCAAATTGTGATGAATGTAAATGAAACAAGTTAGAGTGCTATATTCGGCTGTGCCGAATCTTTGATACCCTCCACCGACAGGAGTGAGCTCTATATGATAAATACATATATATTATTAACTAAGCTTCACAAAAACAAGCGTCAGCATTAAAATTAGTTGAGGTTTAGACCTGAATTAAATTATTGACCGACAATAAGAAAATTTTATGCGTTTCTTGTTAGGACTTTGAACATGCTTGAGTAAAATATCATGATTCGTAAAAGTTTTAGCCGAACGAAAATAATTTTTAGGAGGGTAATTTGTATTGGACCTATGGTAAATTATGGCCCAATCATCCGAAAATTCTGAAGACTGATTTCTAGTATTACAAAAAATAAATTAGAATAAATTTCAACACATGAGTGTAATAAGTTTTAGCGTTAACAGAAAATTTCACAAATTTGCATGATATTTTTTCTGGCCATATGAACTTAAGTATGACATTTTACCGCAATATCTATATCTGTGATGGTTTAAGGCGAATTTTATTATTTTCCCAAAGTGAGCTTTATTTGGTTTTAGGCGCATTAAACTGTTTTCCGAGAGTAGGGTTTATATGGGGCCTATGGTAAATTATGGACAAATCTTCACGAAATTTGGCAGTGTGATTTCTCGTCCTATAAAACTGTGACGCACCGAACTTCAATTTGATAGCATTATTTATTACGGTTTTAGGCGTACTAAACAGTTTTCCGGTAGTAGGGTTTATATGAAAACTAGTGTAAATTATGGACCGATCTTCAAAAAATTTTACAGTGTGATTTCTGGTCCTATAAAACTGTGACGTACCAAATTTTAGTATGATAGCGTTATTTATTACGGGTTTAGGCGTACTAAACTGTTTTCCGGGAGTAGTGTTTATATGGGAACTAGTGTAAATTATGGACCGATCTTCAAAAAATTTTACAGTGTGATTTCTGGTCCTATAAAACTGTGACGTACCAAATTTTAGTATGATAGCGTTATTTATTACGGTTTTTAGGCGTACTAAACTGTTTTCCGGGAGTAGGGTTTATATGGGACCTAGTGTCAATTATGGACCGATCTTCAAAAAATTTTAAAGTGTGGTTTCTGGTCCTATAAAACGGTGACGTACCAAATTTAAGTACGCTAGCGTTTTTATTGCGGTTTTAGGCGTAGTAAACTGTTTTCCTCGAGATGGGCTTATATGGGGCCTATGGTAAATTATTGACCGATCGTCACGAAATTTACCAGTATGATTTGCAGTCGTACAGACCAAATTCGAGCAAAATTTTATGTCATTCCGTACATTAATAAACCAGTTATGTTAGTTTTTGTATCAATATTATCAATTTTTTCAGGGTGGTGGTTCCACATTTTGATTCATAGTTCTGATCCTACTAAACCGATGTTGCTGGATTTCAATCCCAAACTGCTTAGGATAACTACAAGCAATTTGAGACCAAGTTTGTTCTTTTCTTTTGCGTTTTTCAAAAGTGAGCGTGTTTTCAACAGACGGGCAGACGGACAGACGGACAGACAGACGGACATGGCTAAATCGACATAGAATTACTCAGCCAGAATATATATACTTTATGGGGTCTTAGATGTATAATAAAAAAGTTTCACACGGAATGACAAACTTTCTATCCTCTTACAATGTAAGAAAGAAAAGATTGACGGTTTATTGTTGTGACTTTGTTGAAGCTTTGATATTGTTACATTTAAGATCTGAGTGTTTTAAAATTCTTATTCACTTTATGGTCTTACTTGTATAATATTTTTAGCTTTTCTAAAGTATTTGGAAAAAGTTTCCTGACGAGCTGGCCTAAGCAACCAGCGAAATGCGCATAGGAACTAGCTTTCCCACAACAATAAATTTCAGTATTTTCATTCAAAAATTGGGATTATTAGCACATCATTAATAACAATAACAAAATTAATAGCACATAATTAATAAATGAATTAATTAATTAGTATACCCTCATTCACCACAGTGGTGGTGGAGGGTATAAAAACAAATGTCTAAAGTATTCGATATTTGCTATAGTATTGCCATATTTTTAATAATTTTTTATTTATCTTACAGGAAAGTTATAATAACGAAAAATATTTAAAGGCCATTTTATATCGTACTTTAGCTAAACTCTTTACACTTAGTCAGTTTTCCTATGCAAATATATTTACACTGTTCTCCAATATAGAAAAAATACAAAAAATAACAAGTATCATAATACCTTTAGGAAGATATGCCTTAAAAAAAATTAAGTACTTAAAAAAAAGGACTTTATAAGCAAAAAGTCACCAGAATAAACTTTTAAACTAAAAGTGTTTTATTAATAACAGTATTACTTTATTAAAAATTACAACTAGTAAGTTTGATTTTTTTTTTATTAAAATGTACCTTTTAACCAAGAAATAAAATTATATTTTTAGTAAAAAATTAAAGCATTTAGGCCCTAATCATGTAAAACGCAGCGCAACGCCAAAGAATAACGTTGAAAGCACAAAAAATGTCATAAATATTTTGTAATTTTGTTGTTGCTTTCAACAGAAATTCCTGAACCGTTTTAAAATTTTCAACGACACAAGCAATGGAGCGTTTGAAATTTTAAAACGCAGTGTGAGTATCTGTAGAAAGCAACAAGAACATTACAAAATATTTTTGACATTGTTTGTGCTTTCAATGTTATTCTTTGGCGTTGCGCTGCGTTTTATATGATTAGGGCCTTAATCTTTGTATATACAAATTATTATTTTTCTATATAAAGAGCACCTTTTTATATAAAATGTACGTTTTTATATAGTTCTAGGACATGCTTTATTGAAATAATACTACATTGTATTGAAATAATACTATATTGTAGTAACTTACACTTAACACGTTCAAATGGTGGCTGTTAGGTGTCAATTAAAAAATTGTAAAAATTAAAAATTGTTAATATTGTGGGAATACTATTATTTATTAAAAGATTTTGTTTGTTGTGCTTAATTCCCTTTTTAAATAATTGATAAAAAATACTGAAATTTATTGTTGGAGGATAAGCTGTTCCTATGCGCATTTCACTGGTTGCTTAGGCCAGGTTATCCTCCAGCAATAAATTTCAGTATTTTTTATCAATTATTTAAAAAGGGAATTAAGCACAACAAACAAAATCTTTTAATTGTTAATATTTTTTTTTATAAATGATATTTTTAATTTCAATTAAAAAAATAATCAAAAGACTTTGCCATTTCGAACAATGTTTTAATTGATTTAATTAAATTTAGCTCAGGTTTTGAGAATTTCCAACAACAATTCAACAAGTTTAAATTATTTTATTTTAAGCGAAAAAATCAATTAAGTTTTTTGTTATTTAATTAATATTTTAATTAAACATTTTTCAAAACAACTAAAATGTAAATTAAATCTAAATTAAATTTTTAATTTTCTTTTAAGTAAAAAAATAATTGGTTCAATTATCACATTAATTAAATTGAAATACTTTTTAAGCCTTTTTTTTAATTGATAAAAAACTACTGATAATTTTTTCTTTATATATACGATTTTTCTAGTCTATTCTTATTCACAGAAAATACTTTCAGTAATTTTTTCAATTAAAATAATTGTTTGAAAAGTATTTCAATTAAATTAATGTGATAATTGAATTAATTATTTTTTTATTTGAAAAAAAAAAATTTCGAAAATATAATTTTGAAATAATTACATTTAAGTTGTTTTAAGATAAATTTTTAATTAAAATTCATTGCTATCCAAAGGATAGCTAAGGTAAAATGTAACAAGAAGATACAAGATAATAGTCTGGTAGTGCATAAAGTCATTCCTTAAAAATTTAAGGAATATAACTATTGCAAAAAAGCTTTAATAATACATAACTGAAATTTAGCTCATAGAATAAATTCGAAAAATAAAAAATGTTGAATATAATAAAGTAACTTATGAAAAAGAAATATTTCCCAGATTCTATTTGTTAAAATATTAATTTAATAACAAGAAATCTTAATTGATTTTTTCGTTTAAAATAACATAATATAAACTTGTAGAATTGTTAATGCGAAGTGTCAAAACCTGATCGATATTCAGTGAAATCAACTAACACATTGTTTGAAATGGCAAAGTTTTTTTGATAATTTTTTTAATTAAAATTAATAATATAACTTATTCAAAAAAATTAACAATTTTCACTTTTTACAATTTTTAGTAATCAATATAATCATTTTGGTAATAAATGCAAAATCAACAAACTGTTTACTTGATTCTATGAATTTGGTGATTGGAGACAATTTTTAATTTTTTCTTTGGAGCTATATTATATGAAATCAATTAACACATTGCTTGAAATGGCAAAATTTCTTGATCATTTTTTTAATTAAAATTAAAAATTACATTTATTGGAAAAAAATTCACAATTTTCACTTTTTACAATTTTTAGTAATCAATATAATCATTTTGGTAATAAATGCAAAATCAATAAATTATTTGCTTGACTCTATGAATTTGGTGATTCGAAACAATTTTAGTTTTTTTTCCTTGTTTGTTGTAAATAATGTCCCATTCCGTATTTCTTTTTATATACACAGAAAAAAGTTTATTATTAATTAAAAAAATGGTTTAAAAAGTATTTAAATTGAATTTATGTGGGTGCCCCGATAGGCTAGCTGGTAGTGAGCTAGTCTATCAGTACCGGGGTTGCGGATTCGATTCCCGCCAGAGACTCTGGTCTCCTGCAGACAAGCGAAAAGCTTCGCGGGATTTAGTGTAGGAATAATAAAAAATAAAAAGAATTATTTTTTTGGTGGAAAGAAAATTGAAATTGTAATTTTGATTTAATTAACATTTTAGTTTTTTTGAAATAAATTTTTAATTAAAATATTAATTAAAAAACAAAATATCTTAATTGACTTTTTTCGTTAAAAATAAAATAATTTAAATTTGTAAAATTGTTGTTGGGAATTGTCAATATTTTATTAAATAAATTAATTTGAAATGGCTAAGTTTTTTGATAATTTTTTTAATTAAAATTAAAAATATCATTTATTAAAAATAAAAAAAAATATTCACAATTGTACAATTTTTAGTGATCAATATAATCATTTTGGTAATGGGTCCAAAATCAACAACTTGTTTGCTTGATATTATGAATTTGATATAAATTTGGTGATTAAAAAAAATGTTTAATTTTTTCTGTGTATATGTTCGAGTTTTCCAATCTTTCTAAAATCCTAAGTAGAAATATACTTTTCGAAAAAAGTGACGAGGAAACTAGAATAAAAGTTTTCTTTTTACAAAAAAATAATACAAAAAGTACTACTTTGGTAGGTTTTTAAAAATCTGTATTTTGACCGAATTCGTTGCTTATATTGCTTATTTTATTTCTTGTTTTTATATTACCCTCAACTCTGCTTTAAAAAATACAGAAAATAAAATAAGAAAAAGGAATTTTTATAAATACATATTTTTTCAATATTATAAAAAGGTAAAAATACTTCCATTTCGTACCTAAAATGAAAACTTGGTACTGAGAAGGTATGCCAAGACAACCCAAGCGAATAATAAAATGTGTGTGTCTCTTACATCTGTAACGAAAGGACAAACAAACAGCAGAAACATTTAGCTTTTATTGCTACGGTTTGCTTGCTGTGTGTATGAAAGTGTAATTTTGTGTCTGTAGTAATTGTATGTGTGTGTAATAGTAGAGTAAATAAATGAGCGAGTGAATGACATGATGGCATGGAATTTCCATGTGAAAATGCATTTAAATACAAAAGACATTCCTTTTAAGTGACACGAAAACGCATAATTTATTATTTATTCACAACTATTTACACTTTTAGTTACAAACTTCTCTCTCTTTTTCTCACTGACTCTTTGCCAGACAAGAGGAGATTATAAAAAAAATTTAGTGTTTAATGACACACACATACAAAAAAAAAAAAAAATAAATACATCCATATGTATAAGCCTCAAAATATATACATATAATATTAATGGCCAAAATTACTGGCAACACAGGACAAAGACCTTTGGCATAGATGTTAAAAATTTTATTTCAAATAAGCAAAAAGTTACTAGACGGAATAAAGTAAATGATTGAATTTAAATCGAGTTTAAAAATAAAAAAATCTCGCGAATTTTAGGTGTTTTTAAAAATTTTAAACCTTAAATTCAACAAAACAAACTCAACGTCTTTAGAAAGAAGAAAGAAACACACTGTGACGTATGAGTGATAGAAAATGTGCAAATTTTTTTGTCTCACTTTGGCATCAATCATACGTCACAGTCTTTAACAATTTTAGTCAAGTTTGCATATCGTCTATTTGTGTTAAGAAATAGAAAACTAAAATATTTTCTCATATTGCTGGTATTTTTTTGTTTGTTTTACTAACGTCAATCTTTGTTTTTAAGTCTGCTCATGGTCGAAGTGCTTTTAGGAGTCTTATTTAAAGTGACTAACTTGTAGATGACTTTCTTGGGAAGAGGAAATAACTCACTCGTAGTCAGCTTTCTATGGTAGAGAAAGGAGTCTGTTCCTAATTATATTCACTATAGTTAAGTGTTTAACATTTTAAATCTGTAAATTGTGTTAACTGGAGAGTTAAGATTAATGAGAGTATTTATCGTTACTTTAAAGTCAAAAGACCAAAAGCGACCAAAATTCAAAATTGACTTTTTGATTGACAATGATGTATTTAACCAAAATACATTATAATCAATAAAAAACTTTTTTTTATTTTTGTGTCGTTTACGGCCTTTCGAATTTACATTCGTTTTAGTTTGATTATCAAAAGGAGTAACTATTAAGTTAATTGGTTACAGGGTTTTTAAGTTACTTGTTCTACTCCTTAAAATAATACTTTTTGTAACAGAAGGTGCAATTGGAGGGTTCACAGCTGAACCGCACCAAGTCATGAAATATAAGAAACTTCAAAACTAATGCGAAGTTCTCCACAAAGCTTTACTCTATTCAATTCTGTAACGGACAAAGTCAAAAAATGTTTTCTTCCTAAGGTAACGATAAAAAACCCAAGACAAAGCCTCTAATTTTCGAAGAAATTACTAGCAGTTTGAGTAAATGAAACTCAAAATATCTTTGAATTGTTTTTTTCTGACTAAGTTCACTTCAGCTCTGCGCCCTTTAATTGTTTTTTGTTTTTATGTGAAACATGGTATTTTTTATTAAACAAAATTAGTTCAATTTAGGGATTAGTTAAATTAGGGATGAAACCGATATGGATGTGAATATCGGCGATACTTCAAGTTTACCTGATATATTAGTATCGGCGATATTGCCGATACGACGATACTTTTTTAATCTCTTTCTGAGTTTTTTTTTAACCAAAAAATTAAATTTCCAGTGCATATTTTTTTCGTAAGAACTAAGAGAAATACCGCATTAAAAATCAGAGCATGAATTTAAAACAGAATAATGAAATTGTTTATATTAATTCTTAGCCGTTTTGCATTTCGCCAAAGTAGTGAAATGTTCTTTCATTGCTAACTCTTGTACGATTTGTATATTTTAAGAATTTTCTGTTCTCATTTTCATAAATTTTTGTGAGAATAAAAATAATTTTGTGGTAAATTCTACCAGGCTATAAAATCCATAAGCAAATCCACTGCTATATTGTCTGACGCTAGTTTACAGACTTCGAACATTATTAGAAAATAAAATAAATTAATCAACGGAGATGGAGAACTCAGAGTCCTAAAGATTTGCGATTAGTAAAGCATTTGGTTCTGAATGAAAGATTTGCGGCCTTAGAGAATAATGAAAGCTATTGTTTATCTACAATTGAAGCAAAGCCGCGAATAACGTTGTAAAAGCCACTTTTTGCAAAAACTGTTTTTTTTGCAGATTAGCGTTAACATTACTCTTTTACACTGTTTAAACGTCAATTCACCCAAAATTATGCACCTTAACGCCTTAAAAATGCGATACAAAGAGTCAGCCAGTGGAAGAACGTTGTAAGTTACTTACAAAATGATACAAACGAACTGGTTTTGCAAAGTATAAACTGTAATTAAGCATGTTATTTAAAATTCGATTTACTTGATATTTTGCATAAAAGTTTTTATTGTTATTATTTTTGATAATCTAAAAGAAAAATTTAAAAATTAATAATCCAGCCTTCTAAAAACGTTTTTTTGCTCTCCTGAAAAATATTTATTTGCAAAACCAATAGGAGTTGCATGTTCTATAGAAGCCCAGCTTTTTGACATATTCTGCAAAGCCAATTTGTGCACTTCTTTTGTCACAGAATCTTCTCCAACGGCTGAAGTAATATTGTAAATTATAGAATTGACTTCGCTTCGATAAATCCAAAAAAATAATATCGATGTCCATTAGATTTTTATTACTGAAAAAACATCGGATTGTTTTGGTGTATCGTTATCTTAAATCGAGTGCTTTTAAAACATCGATGTATATCGTTCGCCACTAATCCTTAGTTTAAAATTTAAACTAATGATAAGTGGTCGTGTATTAAAGTGTTCTTGTAAAGTATAGTTCTTTTTATTTACACAAAATTGTGTAATTTAAAATCACGCTTTTTTTCGAGACCGGGTTTTATATTAAAAACAATATTTTGAGTTAAGAAGATACATTTTATTCAAAATTGCAATTTGCATATCGATCGATATTTATGCCCGTTGAATTTTTTTTTCCTTGAGGAATCAAATTAGGTTTATTTTTTAATGTTAACACAAGTCTTTGATATAGTTTCAAACCGTTTTAGGAGCAAATAATTTAAAAAGGAACTTATTTATTCATAGAAATTAATTTTTATCTCCAGATTTACTACATTTTAAACTATTTTTTACACCTTTAAGACTGAATTGAATGTATTACGGTTAAGTAAATCAATTTTAAGTGCATAATTTTTATTTCATTTTTGCATATTTTGCGATTTTTATTGGATGTTTTGTGCGCATATTTACGTATTGACAATTACCTTGCTGGATGATGCCAATGCAATTCGTATTGAACTTGCCATTTCAAAATTCACTGAATATGTAAAAAAATTTGTATATTGTTAGGTAAACCGTGACCAAAATTTTTAATGTTATTAATCGATAGTATCACAAAAAACACTTCAAATAATTTGATTGTAATGTATTAAAATGCCATTTCAGTTATTTAAAAAAAAAAACTGGCTGCCAAAAATATATTTATATTTCTCTAAATCTTTACTAATATTTTATCATATTATCTCTTAAATATTCAAAATAGTATAAGGTATGCCGTAGTTGTGCTTTTTCTATAAATTCAATAACAGGTGGTGGCACTACTACAACACTCCAAAAACAACAGAATCAACAGATGTTTTTCGCATTGCATTGTTAGTGTTTAGGGTTCGAAATATCACCATTTCTAGCAAAACACTAACAAACCTAACGCAAATAGGATTGAACTGTCAAAGTGTGCCACCACCTTGTACTGAATTCGCCTTGATTTGTTCCTGACGCTGTATTTACACATGAAAGTACTTTCATGAAAATTCTGTATACGTATTATCACCACAAATTTCACAAAAAAATAATAAAATTTCATGAAAATTTACATGAAAGTGAAATTTCATTTTCAAAATGTCGTCAAAGGGCAAACTTATATCAAAAAGTTCTCTTCTTCTTCTTTTAGTGTCTTGCTAATTTAAAGTTTCAGAGTTGCCAAGCCAATTAATCACGCCGAACTTCAGGCATTCGTTCAAAATAATATATATTTTTATTAGTTTTCATGATTTTTATAAATTTTAATTAGAATCATTGTGTTCTTAATATTTAGTTGAAAAAATATATTAAAATTTTTTATATATACGAAAAAAAAAATTTAAATTGGCAACACTGCTTAGTTATTGTCATTTATTTTCACGAAACTGCTTTCTTGAAATTTTCATTGAAAGCTAGCTGAAAGTTGTACTGAAAGTAGAAAATTGTAAATGGGTTAGTGAAAAAGTGTGAGTGTATTGCGACTTTCAAGAAACTACTTTCATGTGTAAATGCCCAGTAAAACTTCAATGAAAGGGGAAAAAGCAATAAGAGTAGAAAAATTTCCCTTTACATTATTATTTTTCATTTGTTTTCCATTATGTTTTAATTAGGGACGTTTGCAGATATATCTGTATCGGCGGTATTTTACTGTCGATACGCCTATACTTTTTTTATAATTTTTTTTAAGCGAACAATTTAATTTTCAATGCCTTTTTTGTCATAACAAGTTAGAGCAAACAGAATAACAAATTGTTTCTTTTAATCCTTAAGCTGGAGGTCTTTCCATACCACACGTTTTATGCGTATGTTTCTTTTTTGACCTTTTTTCGAGATGCATGCTTAAGTAGAAAGTAATCCTACTTCATGCTTTCGATGCGTTTATGCGTTTTACGCGTTTGCTGTGTAACTTGTCAATAAAAGTTTACACTTCGACTTTATGGACTGATACATAAAAGCATTGAACGCTTGGTATGGACCTACAGCTTAATTTTCTTCTAATTTTTAATGATTTTTGTGAAAATAAAAATCGCTTCGCTACAACTTTTGGGTTACTTCGAAGAGAACACAAGATCCATAAGCAAAGTCACTGCTACATTTTCTGACGCTATTTCGATAGTTAACAGTATTCGAATATTATTAGAATATACGAAAAATTAATAAACTGAGATGCACAATAATTTAGCGTCCCAAAAATTGGCGATTTACGTAGAATAAGCTATGAATGAAAGATTTGAGTGTTAAGAGAATAATTAAATCTATTGTTTATCTGCAGTTCTCTACTTTTGATACAAACCTAGAAAATTTCAAAGACAATGGGTCGAAAAAACGTCTTATTGAGCTACTCAACATGACTCTACATTCGGAAAGTGTTGAAGACACGGTCACCCCTACACATAGTAAAAGTTCGGATAAGTCTACAAGAACTGACCTTTGGAGCGTTTGTGAAAATCTGGAAAGAAAATTTGGATATAAAGTCTAGCTAAATATAAAGTCTAGATATATCTTAGATCTTCTAATTTTTCTATAAACGCCGAACCGTTTGTTTACTGGCGCTATTAAATATTATACTCAAAATTAAAGATCACGGGTAAGATCTATTACACTGTTTTTTTTTTTTTTTTTTTTTTTTTTTTTTTTTTTTTTTTTTTTTTGTTTAAATAAATATTACCATGAATTTAAATTCATTTCATTGTTTTAAAAATCAATTTTAAATATTAATAATCTTTAACACTGTAATGTTGTAAAATAAAGAAATGACTCTACTTGAGTTTTGTTAATTTTATCTTGAATTTAAATTTTATATTCGTATCGGTATCGTCGATATTTATCTTGATATCTAGAGAATCGGTATCGTATCGGCAAAAAAGCGTATCGTTACATCCTTAGTTTTAATGTAACGTTCGTTTTCAAAAAGTATCAAGTGTTATAATTATATTTCACTCTTCAGGACCAGCTGCTTCAAAAGTTGAATTGTAAACAAGTTTTATGAACAGAATTTTAAAATATTTGTCCCATTGCAAAATTTTCAAAATAAATTCCTTTTGTAATAGGTAAAGTTGGTAAAGAGTTCATCATCGATTTAAAAAAAAGGGAAAAAAATTAATTTCATGTTGTAAAACTCCTGTCTTCATAAATATAATTTAATGAAAATTAAATTCAATGAACTTAAGCCTAATTAAAAATATCGAAATTTGGATTAAAACCCATTAACAGTTCAATAAAATAACCACAAAACTAATTATTGTTAACAGCTAAGGCACGAGCTATATGTTTACATTTGGCCTCCAAGTTGTGCTGAAAAATGTCAACAAGAACAAAGAAAGACAAAAACATGAAAAACAAAAATGTACTTTGGATTTCAAGAAGAATTCTTGACAAAAAGTACGAAAAACAGAAGTTCGGAAGAACATGTAAATCAATTAAAATAGATAATCATTCATTCAAATCAAATTTTGATCTACCAAGGATAATACCATTTGGTTTAAGGATTGAATTTTGACTATTGACGTCATCCGTCTTCAATGGCGGTGTGAATAAAACGGCAAACCACTCCGAAGAGATTGTGTGGTTACAATCGAAACTAGTCAAATTCCTGTCTTCATAAAAATAATTTAATGAAAATTAAATTCAATGAAATTAAGATTAATTAAAAATATCTAAATTTTGATTAAAAACCATAAACAGTTCAATAAAATAACCACAATACTAATTATTAAAAAAAAATTTTAAATTAAAGAGACACAAAAAAGGAGAAGAGAAACTGCAGCACTCACCCAATCAGAAGAGCGATAAACATCTACATGTGTGAACAGAAACCGCGATGACGAAATTTTTTGTCTGTCACTGGCAGAACATAAAGTAAATTTTAGGTTAAGATTTGAATAATTACACTGTGCACGAAATTGACACTTTTTTTGTATGACCAGCGCAACTTTATTTTTCATTCCCATCATTTATTTCTAAGGCCCAGGATTCACTCCTAGGGGGATAAAATGTATGACCGACCTCCAATGTTTTTTGTTCTTAACATTTTCTTAAAACATAGTTGCCATATATATCCACCCCTTAGGGGGCTCCCATACAAATATGGGCGTTTAATGAAATTCTTAAATTTGGCCCCTGCAGCTCCTAGGATGCCCCTAGATGGGTCAAATATATGACCAACCCCACTTTATTTTTCATCTCAATCATTTTTTTTTACATACCCACCCGCTATCTCGATTCCTTAAGGGGGCTTCCATACAAAATGTTCATTGCAGACTAGAAATATATTGAAGAAAAAGTCCCATATATGCCCAGGAGTCGCCCCTAGGGGGATAAAATGTCTAACTGACCTCCATTAGTTTTTTGTTCTTAACATTTTCTCAAATTATACTTTCCCTTTATCACCATCCCTTAGGGGTGCTCCCATACAAATATTGCGTTTTATGAAATTCTTAAATTAATTAAAATTTGTCGACTTTTGTGAATAAAATCAAAAGTTGCAAACAGATTTTAATCATTTATGGCTTGTTTTGTTTGGAATTTCGGTTTTTAAACGTCTGCAATTAGAAGCATAGCTGCATTTTCCAATTTTTTATGAATTTTTAAAAAACAACAATTTCGAAATTTTGTTAAAAAAAAGTATTTTTTTTTCCAAAAAAAAAATTATGTTTCTAAAAAGACTAAGGATATTAGAAAGAAGTTTTACTTTTCTTAGAATTTTATTGCGAAATTTCGGTTTTTTAAGTTTTTTGAAAAAGCTAAAGCTTTTTTGAGTTACGCGAATATATGTTGTGCAACCTCCTCCATTTTTGAAATAACGGTATATCACGAAAACCAGAGCCAATCTTAAAAAACCGCGGGCACCACTGGATTCAGCGTACCCGAATTATGTTAAAACGCCAGGTGCCCGGCTTGTCTGTTTTTTCAACTAGCATAGTGTTATTGTTAGTTCATATACATATAATATATGAAGATTCAATAACTAAATATTGAAAATGAAAATCTATAAATATTTTTTTATATCATCGTTTTGTCGTAGGCAAAGTTTGAAGCGTTCATAGGTAAAGTTTTAAAAAAATTAAATTTATAAATTTTTTTTTATCGCATAGTTGCAATTCCGATCGAATTTGTTTTAGCTTCTTTAAGTCCGTATTTCGCTTTTTTAGAGAAGCAAATACGGAATTACTTCCACTTTTAATCGGAATTGATTTCTGTGGCAGGCCTTATTGTATTTAAATGTAAATGTAAGAAAGGCTTTATTTAAAGAAAAATAAAAACAAAAACATTTTTTTGGATACTCGTATGTTAATCGGTAACACAGTAGCTTTTGTTATGATCAGACTACAGGTGGCAACGCAGTGTGCAAAAAAACTAAAAGGGGTTCTAACTAAGAGGCGGTTCGAAAAATTAAAAAAAAAAGAATTTCGGAAATTCTGTTGTACTAATCTTTTATTAAAGGGGTAACTGGCACAACTTTGTGTTTTTTTATGGGACCGAACTACACATTTTATTCAATAAGTGGTTTTTTAACGTACCGTTTAGTCCTTTATAATCAGATACTTACTTAAATTATATACGTTATCTATATAAAAAAGTTTTTTTTATAAAGGGTGGTTAAATTTTATGGAACGATGTTGATTTTGAATAAAACACAAATTATTTAGGAAATAATTATATTATGATAATATTGGTATGGTTCAATTATGTTTGGAACAAAATATCGACCAAATGGGCGCCGCGACCTCGCCGGCACACCTCCATCCGATGATCTAACTTTTCGATGACCCTGAGGCATAATTGAGGTTATGTGCTGTTGATGTGCCGTATTATCCCAACCTTTAGCTCTTGAATTGTTGCTGGCTTATCGACGTACACCTTTTCTTTCAAATAACCCCAAATAAAGAAGTCTAACGGTGTCAAATCACATGATCTTGGCGGCTAATTGACATCACCACCACGATAACACGGCCATTGAATTTGTCTCGCCTAAGAGCCATTGTTTCTTTAGCTGTGTGGCAAGTGGCACCGTCCTGTTGAAACCACATATCGTCCAAATCAATATCTTCCAATTCGGGCCAAAAAAAGTTCGTTATCATCTCACGATAGCGAACACCATTCACAGTAACTGCCTGACCGGCCTCATTTTGGAAAAAATACGCACCAAACAGTCACTCTTTGTGGGTGCATTAGTTTTTAGGCAATCACTCTTGGATTATCATTCGCTCAAATGCGGCAATTTTGCTTATTGACGAATCCACTGAGGTGAAAATGCGCCTCATCACTGAAGATGATTTTCACGATATGCATTTTGATTTGGACGCCCATTTTCATAATAAGTCTGAATATTTTAAACGCGTTGCTCAATTGTGTATCTTTCCATGGTTCAAATTGATTTAGTCTGAAATTGAGAAATGTCAAATGAAATGCAGAAAAAAACTTGACGTTTAGGTGTGCTTCACATTCAACATCGGCTCTTAAAATTTAACCACCCGTTACATATACTTTCAAAGTAAATATACTTTTTTATTATACAATTTGGAATTGGAAATGGATGGAGTTTTGTTAGTGTGCGAATTGCAAAGAAAACCAATTCTTGTCATTTGATGATGATTATAATACACAGACACGTTCCGAAACGTTAATGATGGTGGTGGTGTAAGGCCTCATTCTTTTTTTTGATAATTATAATGATTCACGCTTTTCTAGTGGTTGCAATAATGACGATAATAATGATGCCGGTGATCACTACTTTTTTGGGTTGGTTAATGTGGGACTTTTCCTGTTGTCGTTCATGTTTTGCAAAATGTTCGAATGTGTGTGGGTAATTGTGTTTACATGACTATAAATGTGTGATAGGAATGATTGAACATTTGACATGTTATGGTATCTAACGAAACTACTATTAACTAACTAAGGGAGGAGATAAGTTGATTAATAATAAAAAATTCCGATAAGAACTGGAAAATGCAAATGAGAGTAATAGAGCAAACGGTTCCACTTTTTTGTCATGATTAAGCTAGAAGATCTTGGAATTTTTACAATTAACCCTTCGTCGTACTCATCAGTCTGGCCAGACCTTTTTTAATGAGTTTTACATGGAAAATCAAAACATGTGCAACACGGAGGGTTAAGCGGATTTGGATAAATAAGTAGTTATTTTCTGTTTATATTTCTGTCAGACTGATCTTAGTCCTGTCTCAAATACAAACTCATGTTTTTTTTTCGTATGCATTCACACACACAAATGATACATGATGTTTGTGTGTGCACTATTTCATTTCATGTTTGCCTTCATTTATTTGTTTTTGCTGGAGTTGTTGTTGTTATATACCATTGTTAGGGATGTGTGCATGTATATTTATGTGTGTGAATTTAACATAAATGAAAATACATTTATGTTTTGCACTTCGCCATATGTGGTCTGTCGGTCGGTCTGTCCAGTGGCTTATCAACACTATATTTATAAAGAAAAAACTAAAACTAAAACAAAAACAAACCATCTACACTTTTTGTAATTTCGGCTTTTCTCTCTGTCTCTTTGTCTCCCTCTAGAGCTTTTGATAACATTAAAGTGTTCTATTTTTCCTGAAATAAATATATATTTTTTAGCTTGTTTATAACACTCACACATGCATTCTGGCTGACATCGGTACATACATATACATATGTACATAAAAGTTAGAGTGTAGCAAAAATGAGTTGAGATTTTTTTTTTATATCGGTATGTTTTCCATTTTATTGATGTTCTATATAAAATTTTTTTCCCTTTTTCGAGAGCAATTGCTTTTTTCACTGTTTCATTTGTTTTACTTTTTGCCGTTTTTTAGTAAAGTTTTTTTATTTGTTACGAGTCACTGTGGAAACATGCAATGATAAATTACATGCTTCCACACTAAAGCCACTTTATACAAGTACACTTACCAAATCACACGCAAATACATTTTTACATACTCACACAAACACACACATCCATTTGCAAATGTGTGTTAGTATGTATATCCTTCCCTATACCTCATAAACCACTGTCATAACGCTTATTAAAACCGTTAACGTTTGTTCTCTAGATTTTTGTTGTTATTCGATTGAAAGATTTGTATGATTGTACGATATTTTTTTCTAATTTTTTCCATTTTTCAGGTTGGTTTTAAGACATTTTTTTTTCGTTATTGGCAAACATAATTTGATTTATTTCGTGTTTTAAATTGTATTTTAACATGCTCTGTGAAAATTGTGATTTTTTATTGATTGATTCTTTTTATTGACATACTCGGTCGCCAATAAAACATTTTTTGTTTAATTTATCTGTTAGTTTGTTCGTCTGTCCGTTTTTCAATCCTTGTTTGCCTACATCCTGTTAACAGGGATTTTTTTTTTTTATTCGCTTGTAGAAATAATTTTTTTTTACTGTTTTTATGAGTAAAACCAATTAACTTTAGAATTGTTATAATCAGTTAATCTCATAATAAAAATATGTGCGAAAAGAAAAAAGATTATATTGCTCATTTTCTGCAGAATCGTCATAAATTAAAAATATAAGTTTTACAGAAAATGACTTTAAAGTCTTATATTTACACACAACATAATGGAAAGCGCAAACTTTAGTCTTCACTTAAGAATTGAGTCGTATAAAAAAATCTCCACTGCAGAAAACACCTGGGGGGCTACTCTCTATTACGATGCGAAAGAAAATGGTACCAATTCTAGTGATTGGTTCGCTTTAATGCGTTTGCGGATTATTCTTTCGCAGTTTTAAATTTTTTCTAATTGCGGCTCATTACTATTTTTTCTATTTAAATTTTCAAGTTTCAAATTTATTTGACATCATTTGACATTTCATTGCTGTCAATCTGCTCCGTTTTTAACTTCTATTAATTCATTTGAAAAAATTTTTGTGAAAACTATAGAAGAGAGTACCAAATTTTCATAAAGCTTAAGCATTCGCATCGCAAAAGAGAGTAGGCCCTAATTAAACGCCCAACCATAATATGCATAAGTAAGCTTAAGGTACTGTCAAAAATTAACGAAAACTCTGTCAAATGCATAAGCAAATTAAAGAAGAATTTTAGGTGGCCATAATGTACTTACATAAACTTAAGATCCATGTTGCATATTTGTGCAATATTTTGTTTCCTTGCGAGTACTTCAAATTAAAAAGTACCAAACATTACAGCACTGTATTTTTTTCTATGTTTTCTTAACGTTTCAAAAAGAAAAAATTGCGGTTTGTTGTATGACAGGGATGTTAGTTGTACTTCTTTATTAAAAAAAAAACAAAAACAAAAACCACAATACTGATGTTTTGCTTTTAGTGTCATCGTCTGTGGTAAAAAGGAAACAAAAGTAGTAACACAGGTTTTGACTAATGTTGCCTCATTTGCCCCATTTTACAATGTGGCAAGTGAAAGGCAGACGTACGAAGTTTGTAGGCGAGAGGAAAAAAGTAAAATGTGTCATGCATACAGCGTCGCCCACTTACCAACAAACTTCGTCTGTCTGCCTTTCACTTGCCACACTGTAAAAGGGGACTAAGCGCTCTATACACCACAATTCTAGTCGCATATTTAAGTGCCCATTACATTTGTTGTGCAACATAAATTCAATGAAAAATACTTATTTCAAATTCAAAAAGGGGAAACTATGACAAATTTTTAAATTGTACCAAATAAGTCACGGTAGTACCACGGAACTTTAAAAGGTCAAATGTAACAAAAGTACAGTTGTACGAACTTTAACATCCCTGTTGTACGATACTTATTAATAAAAAATTATCCATTTCAATTTATTTTATTTTTATAAAAGTGCACAAACAGCTGATTCCGTATGGAATGAGCGATTAGTTTGGCACTTTGCTTAAGCACCATTTGAGAAAACTTAACGAAAAGTTCATTAAGTACATTAAAGTTGACTTCATATGTTTTATATGTATTGTCACAGTTGCTTAAGTTGACTTAAGCGACGTCATGCATATTATGGTTGGGCATTATGTGCCCATTTTAATGGTATTAAATGAATTTTTTACTTGTGGTGTTATTGCAGCAAATGAGCGATATGTTCATAACAACAGTTACACTTTAATATTTACAATAAAACAAAATCATTTTTATGAAATTGAAATACAAAAATAGCATATATTTATTCCTAGCAATCAAATTAATACAAACACTATAACTTTGAACATAAATAGTAAAAAACTAAAAAAACAATAATAACACAGCTTCATTTATTTTCTGAAATAACTTTGTATATTAAATAAGAATTAGTATCCAGTGCCCATGTTCCGTAACTTCCCCGTCTAGAAACTTTTCGATTGTAACAAACAGCTGTTTTTCTCACTTAACTGCGTTTGTAACATTTTTGGCGAGTAACGTAAGGAAAGTTTTCGCCAATATACTAAAAAAGTGTGTCTGTAAAATGTTTGTGAGAAAGTTTCCGCTTTGAACTGTCAAATAAACTCACGAATAAAACTGGGGTGAGAAAAAAAATCTTAACACTAAAAAATTAATTAAAAATGCCAAATGAAATGAATATTAACACGAAAGAGACAAGTATTTTGTTCTTGGCAGATTATTTCATTGTTTAATTATTTTGCTTTTAATAAATTTACGAATGTTTTCAAAGCAATTTTGTAATCAACAAACATTAAAGTCGCAATTTACATTTTTTGGTTACATTTTTGAACAGCTGCATTTTTGCCGCCGTCATAGAACATTTTTCAATTCTAGTAAATTTTGGTCGCCGCACAGTGGCGCCATTTGAGTTTTTTCGTTGCAAAAATCATATCTTTTGAACCGAATAAGATAATTGAACAGTTTAAACAGCATATGATAGAAAACTGTTCAGCCTATGAAATGAGCGTTTGGAAAGGGTGCTACGCTTTGTAGGGGCCTACTTATGGGTTATCAAAGTTAAAATTAGTAGAAAAATCAATTTTATGGTAACTAAAAAAAATTATTTTTACATTTTTAGATTGTTTTTATTTTTTTTCTTTAGGGTTTTATGTTTTAAATTATTACCCAACAAATTAAAAAAAAAATAATTTTTTTTTTAAAATTTATTTTTTCAATTTTCTGTAAAATATTCATCACAATTCGTAAGAGAAGGTATATCTAAAAGACTAACCATTTCTAAACTATAATTATTTTGTAACTCTATTCGTGACTTCACATGCCGCAGTGAAGAAATAAGTGGATCGGAAGATGCTGCCAACATGTTGAAGAGGCCCTCATTTTGCCTTACCCTTTGAATGCTTTGAATGTGTTCTGCAATCTATATTTTTTATAAAATTTGTTAAGAGACTCCTGTGCTTCTTCAGAAACTCTCCAATTGGCAAAGACTGGTACTCAATTATATATTTGCCATGCGCCAATATTTTATGGACGGTCGGTGTCAACTTCTTTTGTGGATACATTTCTGCTAAAAGAGATGCAGTTTTCGACGCATATTCTCCATATTTTGTAGAATTTACATTTTCTTTGCAGTTTAAAACATCCAAGATCGTGCCCAATCTTTTCACGATTTGATTGTCAATTCCAATGATTCTAGTTACTGCCTCATCATTTTCACAAAATCTCCTAGAAGTGTTTCCATCGTTTGAGTTACCGTATCCGTGTTTGGGACAGTCTACTTTTAGTCCAACTTGTTTAAAAAAAGCATCCTGTATTTGCTTCTTTCTGATCTTTTCCTTATCCTTTAATGATGTATTTTCATCGAAGTTTTCCTCCTCTTGTGGTAGGGTATATGCCAGTTTTAGCAAGAATTCCATACACCTTATCCTTGCGTGCAATGGTAACATTCCATATTCGTAATTCTCCTCATTTGTAGAATCGTTTAAATTACCAAAGTTCTTCTGACAAATAATAATAAAAAATCGATAAAAAAAAATATAAAAATAAAACGAAAAAAGGGGTTTAAATAGGTTTTTGCTAAATTTTTACCTCCAATATAATTCTGTCTATATATATGTATATGATAACTAATTGAAATATGTTATAATTAAGCAGAAAAAGAAACTAATCTTAAACTCTTTACAACTAATTATATAAAATTGAGATGTTACATATTATATATGAAATAAATTTAATTGAATTGAAAAAAGTTCTTCTGACTCTTTTTGCAAATCGGGCATGACATTGTTGAGGTTGTTCCTGTCAGTTCGTTTACGACTTTTCCGTCAACCATGGTCAGGTGGAACTCGTAATTGCATTCAATATATTTTCCTTCTCCAATTTGCAGCTTTGTAGGCTTAATCTTGCTTATTTGTTCTTTAATGTCCTTCACCGTAGTCCTTATGAGTTCTGCCGATTCCCTTGCAAACTGAAACATTATTGGTCGGCAATAATGCACTGATGACGGACGTGGATTTTTCCAGTGTAGGGAATCATCCGATTTTAGCCGCAAAGGAACAACAGATGCCATAAACATATTTCCGTCCGATATTGTAGCGTCATCGGGAGATATCCTTTGCTTATAAACGCTTTGTCCGGATGATCCATCGCAGCCTCATTTGCTGATCAATGTCAACTTCTCAGGAAGAATTTTCACTTCCGTGAAAAACTTTGGTGTGGTTGACTTTCTAAACAGTTCAAATAATTTTAAATTGTTTAACGCCATGTTTTCAGTACTTAAATTGTTTAATGGTTTCAGTAATTGTTGCGCCAACTTTCAGGCGTAGACTAATCTAGGCATTATGCTTATTTTGCAATATATAGGCTTATGCTACCATGCCTAAAAATTTACCTGTTCCCTGCATACATATGGATTTAGGCTGAATAATGCAATTTTGATATTATGCACGTGTCCAAATAAGATTTGTGCCTACCTGTAGGGACCATAAGTCAATATTGTTCCTGACCATTTGTACGCCAAAGTATTGTTTATGTGAGGTACGTACCTGCTAATTTCAATGAGTATGTTTTTTTGACTACTGTCAGTCAAAACATATAAGGGATGGACGCCATACAATTTCTGCAACCATGTCTTTTTAAACTTTTTTACCTCTAGAAGACAAACGGGCACGTACGGGCAGATAAAACCTTTTGAATTATGTAAATAAATAATCAAAGAACCGGTTTTGCAAATATGGCAAATATAGAAAAATATAGTTTTTTTTTATTTTCCGTCAAAGTTGAAAAATAGTGAAAAAACGGATAGTTTTTAAATAGTGATTTACCAGGAGAAACACAAAGAAAACAGTTAATTTTTTTTTCATCATTATACATTTAATAAATACATCAATCAATACAAACAAAAAATAAGGCGATTCGTTACCTATTTTTCGTGATATTACACCTGAAATCGCAACAAATTGACTAAAAATTTTGTGTTTTTTTGAAAACTGAAAGTCGGTCAACTTTGAACGGTTATATCTTCTAAACTAAAAATGTGATATTATTAAGAGTGGCATATTTGAAATCGTTGAAAAGTTTCCTATAACATGGGTTTATTCAAAACTTCGTCGGCACTCATGAAAATTTTGATTTTTGCAACCTCGCTTGCTCTACGGGCGCCACTGTGCGCCGTCAAAGATATGTTTGACTGGCGTTCTCAACATCTGCAATTTCATATCGGCTTCGAGTGGAATATTATGACATTTATAACGTAACGACTTAATCTCTTTTGATAGTTTTCGACATGAGTAATAGACACACTTTTTTCTCACTTTTTAAGAAACGATTTTGTTTCACATGTTTTCGATAAGAGAAGTTCTCACCAAAGTTACAGAACATGGGTACAGTATAAACGAAAAGTTATAATCATATTATAATAGCATTGAAAGCACAAACAATGTCATAAATGTTTTGTAATTTTGTTGTTGCTTTCTACAGAATAAACTTCGTGATGATCCGCCCATATTTTACCATAGGCCCCATATAATGGGGCCTAAAATTAAAAATGTTTTCTTATCACCAAATTCATTCCAAATTCATAGAATCAAGCAAACAAGTTGTTGATTTTGCACCTATTACCAAAATGATTATATTTATTACTAAAAATTTTAAAATTTTGAAAAAATATTTTCAATAAATGATATTTTTAATTTTAATTATAAAAATGATCAAAAAAACTTTGCCATTTCAAACAATGTGTTAATTTATTTAATTAAATATTGACAATTCCCAACAACAATTCTACAAGTTTAAATTATTTTATTTTAAAAGAAAAAGTCAATTAAGATTTTTTAATATATGAATTAAAAATTTATTTCAAAACAACTAAAATTTTAATTAACCCAAAATTATATTTGTAATTTTCTTCCAAATAACAAAATAATCGATTTAATTAGCACATTAATTAAATTTTAGGACTTTTTATACAATTTTTTTTAATTAATAAAAAACTACTAATAATTTTTTCTGTGTAAATACGCCTACAACCGAAGCAGATATAGATCCAACTTAACTTAATATGGCCATGAAAAATGTCATGCAATTTTGTGATATACGGTCCATAATTTACTTTAGATCCCATTTTAGGCAGCCTTCTGAAATTCACTGTAAACGCTAAAACTTATTTCACTGCACTGCTGTATTAAAATTAATTCTAAATTCTGTTTTTTAATACCAGAAATCACTCTACAGAATTTTGGGATGAATGATCCATAATTTACAATGGGTCCAATATAAATTCACCTTCTGAAAATCATTTTAGTTCGGCTAAAACTGTTACGAATCATGATATTTTACTCAAGCTAGTTCAAATTTCTAAAAAAAAAGGATTAAACTTACTGATTGTCAGTTAGCAATTTAATTTAGGTCGAAACCGCAAACGTCCATTTGTATTAAAATTAATTAATAATATATAGATATCATATAGAGCCCACTCCTGCAAATTTCGGTGGAGGATATCAAAGTAGTGATAACTACTTTCTTAACGATTTGTTTTTGAATTTTGAAAATTATATCTTTAACCCTGATGATGCTACTCGCTGTTTTGTAGCGAAATAATGGAAAAATAATATATCCTTTTATAAAAACAAAAATCTGGACCTCGGGCTTAATTAATTCCTTCTTTTAAGGAAAATAAGATATTTTCAAAGTTATTATTATTATTTAGTTATTATAAAAATGATTATTCTTCAGTGAACCAAACTAAGATTTATGTATAATTGCGATAAACTTTCACATCTTTACAGTAACTATAATAATGTTGATATTAAATAAAAATAACAATATTTTGTGTACGACAAAAATATATTGTTACAATAAACATAGTGTAGTTGCCGTAACCATGTCCAACCATATTTTTTCTCTGCATGTAGCACAATAACTTGTT
This sequence comes from Pollenia amentaria, assembly GCA_943735925.1. Lineage (NCBI taxonomy): Eukaryota > Metazoa > Arthropoda > Insecta > Diptera > Polleniidae > Pollenia > Pollenia amentaria. Next base: position 198,007,591 of record OX031009.1, on the reverse strand, counting down.
TTTTTATATGTTGTACACTGTTATCTATGCTTACCATTTTATTGCAAACTATTAATTTTGAATTTAATAAAATGGAAAAATTTAGCTTGTACCTTTTGATATTACCACTTAATAAACTGTTAAACTGTTACACAATTAATAAAGATGTAGTTACCAATCTTTTATTTTTAATAATATTGCCAAATCTATTACTAAAAAAATAAGCAAATAGGATTTTAACAGTAGTAATGGCTATTTGAAAATTGGTCAATGCTGTGTACCTATTATTTTGATCATATATGTATTATTAACAAAGATTTTGTCAAAATCAATAGAGCATGTTATTCTAGATTTGAAAATAAAACTAATTCTTTTTTTTAAATGAAAATAGGAAATAGGAGAGAAATTTTTATTCATATAAATCAAGCAAATAGAAAATATGTAAATGGATTTTGTGAAGCATGAAAAGCTTAATTTTAAATTTTCAGATTTATTTGCGTTAAAAGAAAGTTTTTAAATATTTTCTGATTTGATTTTTTAAATATAAAAAATAGTTTAACTACTTTAAAGCGCAATTTATCTTTTCATTTTGCAAATGAAGTCCTGAAATTTTATTTCGTTTTAAAAAATCAATCAAAAAAGTATTATTGTTCAGATTTAATGACAAAAAGTTCGGGCAAGGTTCGGGTTCGACCGATTTTTGCAAAAATTTACCGAATTTTGGCTTCGGGTCTGATTCGGTCTGAAAAAGTGCTAAACTAAAAAGCAATAGCCATAGTTATACACTCAAAATATTATGTAAGTAAATTCTACAGAAAATTAATTTTAAACAACTACACATTTATTTTAAAATCGGATCAGTTACATTTTATTTAAAATAAATGAATTTTACATAATATTTTTATTTTTTTTTTATTTAACAGTATATTCCGTAAAATTGAAGAGTTGTTGCTTTAAAAAAATATAATTTAACTGACAAAAAATACTACATTGGTACTTTGTTTTTTGAATAACAAACATAAATGTTAAAAAATAAATTGAGTCGTGAAATAACTATATTTTCAGTAAAAGTACGGAAACCGAATTTAATAACCTACAATCAGTTACTGTAATAATTTTATGAGTGTAATAATATGTAAAGACTCTGCTGTCTGCAGTCACATAAAATTGTTTCCTTTCAAGAAAATGCATTCTTTTATTCAACATTATTCCCATAAAATTTTACGAGAAATATTATTTGCCAAAAAAGTCATCATCATAATTGATGTTAACAAAAAAGGAAATACAAGTTAAACAAAAAAAAAAAAAAAAAAAAAAAAAAAAAAAAAATTGTGTACTTACAGAAAGAAGAAGAAAAAACTCCCGGACAGTATAAATATTCATGGGGGTCAGTATTTTGGTTTTGTTCGGTTGGTTAATCCATCATCAGTGTTAAAATAAACTTAAAACAAATGAAAGAGTTTTACATTTGGAAGTCTGCTTGTTAACATCCTGTAAAACGACAACAGCTTAAATGTCCTTTGTTTCCGATTACAATTTTTTTCCTGTTCCTGCTGATGTTTGTTTTCTATAAATATGAATCATGTTGAGATATCGTCATCATCCTTATGAACACATAAAACAAGTCCTTTTTTAAAGATATGATGTCATTTCTGTGTCCTTTGCGTTCTTCCACAAAATTCGTATGTCTCGTTACTGTCTGGTATTATGATGATGTCCTCTTGTTATGATGTTCAATGACGATTTTTATTTTGTTTTTTAATTTTCCTTCAATTTTTTTTTTTATGCAATTTTTATTTGCTTCATTTCAATAAATTTATTGCTAATAAACGTGCATGATGTGTTTTCTTTTCTGTATTGCTGAAGTATCCTTGAAAGCTTATTAAAGGACATTTGTAAAAAAAAGGTTTAATTGTATGTAATTCTTTTACAAATACTAGGTAACTTAATGTATTGATGTTTTTGCATGTGTATTCGTTTATAAATTTCTTTTAAATATTTAAGAGGATTGTGTTAAGGAAGCACAAAATGGAAGAAGTATGACAACATGATGAAGATTAAACATTTTTTTTCGGCTTCATTAGGTATTCATTGTTTTCTGTAACCTTTTTTTTTGGTTTTAAGGGAAATACACTAGAAAGACTTGAATTTCGTTGAGAAAAATTTGAAATGACTCTTAAAAGATATTACTTTGTAGATAATTTATTTCCTATAAATGATATATGAAGTATTTTTTGTATATTTTTTTGACATTTCAAATGGAAATGCTCGGTTTACTAGGAAAACAAAATGCGAACAAGTCATGAAAAATGAAATATGTTATCAATTTTATATTAAGGACAAAAGGAAAATTTATAGCGTTATTTACTATTTAAATTTAGAAAAGATATATTAAATATTGGAAAAGTAACACAACTAAGTCTGGGTTCAGAAAGTCTTGAGTTTATTGGTGAGAGAGAAAGAGAACATGCGATTATTCCCTCCCCTCTTACCAATAAACTAAAACTTCCTAAAAGAAAACTTTCATAGTGTGAACCCAGACTAAAGGACAAAACAAACTTGAGAAAAAATATCAAAAAATGTTCCCAAAAAGTTTTCATGGGTTCGTTTAGTCTCGCTTCACACTCTGAAAGTTCAAAATAAATCTACTTCATCGTAAAGTGAAGAAAACTTGATAAGATTAAAACATAAAATTTTAAATATTTTTAATTTGCTAAAAATATGCAAAATTTTTACAAAACAAACGAATTTGCTAAAAATCTGCTGAATTATAAAAAAAATAAGTTTCAAATCTGCTAAATAAAAATGAGTTTAAAAATACATTTAATTTCTTTCTTTTTTTTTAAAATATGCTAAAAAAATTTGCTTTTCTAAAAAGTAAAAATATGCTAACATATCTGCTTCTGGGCCAGAAATATGCTAAAACAATTGTTCCCCAACACAATCTGCCAAATCTAGCAGAAATATGCTAAAATGGTAACACTACTTTCAGGAATTCAGAGTTTATTAATGAGAGGGGAGAGAAGATAAGTATGTTTTCATCCCCTCTGACCACTGAACTCAGACTTTCTGAAAAAAAGCTTTCATAGTTGGAACCCAGACTTAGTTTATTTCAAGAAGCCGACGGCTTCTTTAGTCATATATGTAGATATAGTCATGTATGCATGCAAATGCATGTTTTAACATTATTTAGTTTCTTATCCGACTTACAGATTTTCTAAGAAATCGCATCGATTTCTTTGTGTATATTTTAAGAAATTTTATCGTTAATGAATTATTTGACATATCGTTAGCTCATTATTTGTTCGACCTACCGATCATTTATTAAAAAACTGATTTAGGTATGGGGTATATACATGTATTTTGAATATCCCCTTTCTGAATCCAAAAACTGCTTTACGAAATTTTGTTTGGGTGTCCCGGTATACTGGTTGCCAGTGAGATAGTATATAAGTGCGGGGGTTGCGGGTTCGATTCCCGCCACAGACTCTGGTCTCCTGCAGACAAGCGTAGAGCTTGGCGAGATTAGTATAGGAAAAAAAGATACAAGCATTTCTTTTGCTCTATATAAACTATTTTAAAGTTTATTAGGTATAATTGGTATTGTGGTTATTTTATTGAACTGTTAATGGTTTTTAATCCAAATTTAGATATTTCTAATTAGGCTTAAGTTCATTGAATTTAATTTTCATTAAATTATTTTTATGAAGACAGGAATTTTACAACATGAAAACAATTCAAATTTTATTGATAATTTTTCATTCTTGACTGCGCTGAGATTTGAACCCAGGCTTTCACGGACAGGTTGTCCATACTAGTTTCGATTGTAGCCACACAAACCCGTCAGTGGGGTTTGCCGTTTTATTAAGTATTGTTTTGCTCTAAACGCCACTATTTGGCGAATGCTGCAAGTTCCACATACAAAAACGTTTAAAATAAATTTCACTCTTGCGAAATCAAAATAAAATGACAGCAAGAAAATAAATTTTACTCTTGCTTCGCTTTGCCGTAAGAAAAAAATGTCAACAACTCAATACATAGCCTTAAGTAAATATAAGAATGCAGCACAAGAAAAATATTATTTACTTATAAGTTCATTTATTAGCGTTCGTATTAAAATTAAAATATTAAAATTTTTCTTCAAAACATATGCCAGAAAGAGGTTGAAAATATAAAAAAAATCTTTCGGGTATATTTTCAGAAAACCTTCATTGTCGGTTTTCTCCACTACGACTTTTTGGCATATGCGTCAAACCAATAATGAGCTGACGATATATTATTTAAAAATTGATTAAACAACATATTTTTGCATATTTTTTTTTTCGTAAAATGAAAATCATTATTGCTTTAAATAGCCAGTAAAAGCTATAATCCAAAAATTATAAAAATGCCAAATAATCGATTACAAACCTGCTGATGGGATGCATGATTTGTGCATGAAAAGTTCTCGGTTTGGAGGACTGCCTTATGCTGAAAAGCGTTTTTTTAACCTAATGAAATTTACAATTTGCTTTAATTCTTTTAAGAAGTTTTTTCTTGCAAACTGTGGTTTAAATGGTTAACCGCGAAGGCCTTAAAATCAAATTTTTCAGAAGAGCCGAAACACCATTCTAGATCCAACCATGGTCTAGCTATTGGACTCTTTGAACTTTGTTATTACATTAAAAAATCGGAATCGGTCTATTTTTTTTTTGAAATTTTTTAAAACCATATAAAGAGCGTATAAAATTAAGCAAAATGGAATTTTCGAGAAAGGTTTGTTGATATTCGTCTTGTAATTGACTTTCTTTGTTATAAGTTTGCATGTGTGTAGATTACTTGTAAATTTGTTCGCTTTTAGCGCACGATTAAGCGCCTCAAAAAAATACGAATTTTTTACTGGGTAAAAGCATTTAAGCAAAAATTAAAAAAAAAACAACAAGTACAGGTAAGAGTGCTATATTTGGCTATGCCGAATCTCTAATAACGTAATGGACCGTCTGAGTTAATTTTTTGTTTGAAACAAATTTTTTTTCTATATAAGCGGCAAATAATGTATGTATTTGTTATATGTAAAAAAGGAAAAAAAGAAAGAAAAAATAAAAAAAGAACAAGAGCAACCGGGGATTTTATGACAAAAATTAGAGGCAATCGTATATATATCTGTGGTTTTCGGAAACCCCATTTCAACACACACAAGAACACACGCACGAATGCACAGACGGACATTGTTAAATCAACTTCGCTACTCATAAGAACCCAGATAATGATAAGCTTAATACCTTTTCAAGCTGAGGTGAAGGGTATAAAAAGAAATTTCGTTAAAATCAGGAATCTAAAAATAAAAACCTTTAAGAATGAACTCATCTATTGATATCTTTAAAAAATCTTTAACTGCATTAAACGCAAATATTAAAACCATTGCATAATATCAGGGTTTTTAAATATTTAATATATAAAGCAGGGCTGTGGAGTAGTGAAAAAAACATTGAAACTAAGAGTCCGACTCCAAACGCTAAAAGTTTTAAGTCCGACTCTGACTCCAACTCCGACTCTTACATTGATGCTAAATGTATATGGGACTTGTTTTACCGGTTAAATGGTTAAATATAGCAAGAAAATTATTCTATAAAAATTTCTAATCGATATTTTAAATATTGCCAATTTCAAAGAATTTTTATTTTGGAAAATTTTAGAAAATTTTTTTAAATTTGTTATTCCGAGAAATTTGCAGTCGGGGTCGCGAGTTTTTGTGGGTACTTCGACTCCGACTGCGACTCCGACTCCGGTACAAAAACCTCAACTCCGACTCCACAGCCCTGATATAAAGTCTAGTTTTAGGCGCCACAACAATCATACAATATTAATATTCTCTCCCTTTTATTTAAACAAAAAGAGAATTTGTGTCACTCATGTTTTTATTTCGTTTACTTTCTTTTTAGTTGTTTAACTCAAACATTCAACCTCAACAATTTGCGTGTTTTATGGACATAAGAAATCAAATAAATTGAATTGGGACTTTTTTTTTGTTTTCATTACTCTGAAAACATTTTTGTAATTATCGGGGATAAAAACTGGTTAGTTTACCATACAAGGGGGTCATTGAATTTTGCATGCCACAAATTTGTTTAAATTGATTTGAAAAAAAAATTTTAAATATTAAACAAAAATAAAATGTTGTTTCCTAAAATGAAAATCGTTGTTTAATAAATGCTTTTAAGTAAAATTTTATTATATCATATTGATACTGATTTGTTTGGGTTTTCAAGTAAATTTATAAAATGTTGGTGTTTTTTTATGTTCAATTGTATTTTAAAGTACTTTTTTATGATTAAGGGATTTCCAAATTTTATACTCCAAGGCACTTAGTGTAGAATAGAAATTGTTTGGCTAAAGCAATAAATAAATTAATCAATAACACAGGTCAACAAATCAACAAAAAAAAATTAAAAAAATTTGGTGTTCTTATATTACCAGTAATTTTTAATTCGGTGTATGTTGGCAACACTAAAAAGGCTGTAGGCAAAATTAAAACAATCAATTGGTTAAATGTTAAAACATAAAATAAATTGTAATCAGGCTTAAGTTCATTGATAATTTCTCCTTCTGAGAAATGAGCTGGGAGGTGAACCCAGGTTTTCACGGACAGGTTGCCCAGACTAGTTTCGATTGTAACCACACAATCTCTTCAGAAAATTAAATTCAATGAACTTTATTAAGCCTGATTAAAATATCAAAATTTGGATTTAAAACCATTAACAATTAACAGTTCAATAAAATATCCACAATACTAATTACATAAAATAAATTTTAATACGATATTTGTGTTTGAATAATCGAATACTGACTTTTAAAATAAAATTTAAGACTTGGCCTCTTTGTTCTGTGCTAAGTCTTTCCATAATGAATTAATTAAGAAATGTAACTTTATTAAATTATAACGATACTTATACGCCACCCTGTTTTTTTTTGATATTTTTTTACTACTAAACCTTAATTAAAAATTCTTTATTTAGATATATTTAATGATACTCCCCACCTAGATTTTCAATATCAGAAAGCCAATATAATAAATATTTCAAATCATTAGGACCCTGCTTCCTAGCTGCTGGTGATTATAACGCTAAGCACACTTTCTGGGCGTGACGAATTATAACACCAAAGGGTCGTGTTTTGTTTAACACAATTTGTAAAATGAATCTAAATGTGGTCGAGAGCAGATAACCAACATATTGACCTACTGAACAGCCAAAAGTTCCAGATCTCATAGATTTTGGAGTCGTAAAAAACATTCCCGCAGAAAGGATTTTTGCTGAAGCTTCCTTAGAATTATCTTTCGATCACAGACCTACAATTCTTACTATAACAAACCCTAATATAATTGTATCTCCGTCTGGTTACTTAGTGACGTCAGCCACACAAATAAATTGGTTAAAATATAAAAAATATCTTAGTACCCATTGCATTGAAAATATTCCGCTTAGTACACCGGAGAATGTGAACCTTTCTATTGTAAATTTTGACAATTATCTAAAACTACCTGTTCAACATTCTAGCATAACCCTTAAAAAAAACAAAAATAGTAAAATATATTCTGCAGATGTCGAGCTCGAAGAAAGTGTCAATTGCTCAGATCCCCTCAACGAAAGAATTTACTAAAATAGTGCACAAAAAGCTAAGAAAGTTACTGCAGTCTAAAAAAACAGCATCCTTTGAAAAATATTTAAAGGAACTTGATGCAGCTAGAAATCTTAAAAGACCAGTTATCACTAAACCACCATTAAGAAACTTAAATGGAAGTTGTGCACGAAATGATATAGAAAAAGGAAATCTTTTTGTTAATCATTTGAAAACCGTATTTACCCTCATACATCTTTCGATATTGCGGTCGAGTTACCACCTGTTGCTGTTAGAGCAGCTGTTCCACTCAGATTTGAGATAAGAGAGATCAAAAAGGCTATTCATGATTTAAACCCCAAGAAAGCCCCTGCTCTTGATAAGATCAGTAACAAAATGCTTTTGGAGCTACCCAGCATAGCAAAGAAAATTATTCTATTAATTTTTAATGCTATTTTACGCCTTGAATACTTCCCACAAGAATGGAAATTATCCTTCGTTACCATGATACCTAAACCAGGAAAGGATCCCACAAAAGTTGGGTCATATATACATATAAGCTTATTGTCTTATATATCAAAGCTGTTTGGGAAGCTGTTAGTGTCAAAATTAGCCCCAATTTGAAATGAAAATAGATGTAGAAGAGAACACAGCACAATTGAACAAACCCATCGTATAGTAAACGCCATAAGAAACGACTTTGAAGAAGGAAAATATTGTTCCGCTCTCACCATCGATGTTTCTTAAGCTTTTGATAAAGTCTGGCATTATTTCATAAATTGAGCTAAACTTACTAGTAAACACACACAAGATGTTAGAAAGCTACTTAGTCGTTAGAAAGTTTATTATAAAAGAAGGGGCTTTCTTTAGTTCTCCTCAGCCAATTGCCGCTAGAGTCCCTGAGGGAAGCATCATGGGCCCACTGTTTTACTTAATATATACCTTAGACATGCCAATAAATAACCACACCCTAACTTCAACATTTGCTGATGATACAGCTTTTTTTTAGCGTACACGAAAACTGTCATGAAGCCTCTCGTTACTTGCAGGATCATATATTTGAACTGGAAAAGTGTATAAAACAATGGAGGATAAAGGTTAATGAGCAAAAATGCGTACATATAACATTCACCGTGCGTCGGGAGTCATGTTCCCCTATTAAAATCAATAAACAATTAGTGCCCCAACAATTGCATGTAAGATATTTCGGTATTCATCTAGATCGGCGTTTAATATGGAAATGTCATATAGAAGCCAAACTAACACAAATGAAACTAAAAGCAATTCACATTGATTCTGTTCTTTGCCTCGAATGCAAACTTCTGCTAGGGATGGGCAATAAATATCGTTATATCGAAATATCGATATTTAAAAAATTATAATCGATATATATCGTCGATATTAAAAATACCCATATATCGATACATCGATATTTATCTACGACTATCGAATTCGATATTTTTAAGATCTCTTTATAATAAAATTCAACATTTTAAGCGTTGCCCAACTGCTTACAATACTGTTGTTTTTTAAGAATTTTATCATATGTTTTTTAACTAATAATAAGAAAATAAAAGCGCTTTTCCATTGTACATTTTCATAGATTACACAGTTCAGTTTTTAAGAGATGACCACACAAAAATAAGCGCGAAAAAATATTCTGGAAAGGGTTCCTAGAATTATGGAAAGAATCGCCTTAATTATTATTAGCAGCAATTAACTAAAGAAAGTTGGAATGTTAATAAAAAGAAAAATATTTTGTTTTTTTTTTTATTTGAGCATGTTCTTATATATTAAAAATAAAATATTGCACAGCTTACTTGTATAGTATGTGTCACAAGTTCGTCGCACCAAAATCCACTAGCTCGAAATACTTTAAATGACAGCGGCCACTCTAGATTAAGGAGAAGAGATACTGTTCACATCTACATATGTGAACAGAAACCGCGAGGAGAAAAATTTTCATCTGGCATTGACAGGACAAGTATTAGTATAAGATTTGAATAATTATTGTTAGTTCATATTTAATAAATGAAGATTCAATAAATAAATAATGAAGAAAAACAAACAGTTATATTTGCTATTTCTACATTATTTTGTTTATTTTATTTGTTTTATAAAATAATTGTTGCTTTCAATTTGAATAGTGAGAAATCTTAGTTTTTTTTTTAGATTTCAAATTGATTTCTAAATAATATCTTAATTTTAATCTTCATAATAACTCTCTTCTGACTAGATAAACTTTATTATAGAAAATACAAAATATTTTCAATTCCATGAACTTTTCCTTTGAAATTTCCTAAATTTTTGTCTTAAATTTTTAATTTCCAATCAAATATGTTTGAATTGTACTAAAACCACAACATAAATATTTACATTTCATACATTTTATTGCAAAGAAATCAAAGGAACCACAAAATCAAACTTATAATAACTATTAAGAAAAATACTTTTAAAATATCCGCCCAAAACACTGAAAGAAAAAATTGATTTTGAAAGTTAAGAAAAAAAGTCAAATGTTGAAGTGCAAATTAAGCTACGGATTAAATCAAATATTTTCATTAAAATAGTTTGGTAAATTCAATCTGTATCGGAAAGCCTCTCTGATTACACATTTAAGACCTGCATAAATGTACATGTTAAAAAATCAAACACACAAAAATAATCAAATGTATTTACAAAACGTTTGTGTACAACCACAATGATAAATTTTATGTCCAACTGTGTGTCGCACAATTTAAAATGTGTTGGGAAGGTATAAGAATTCAAAAAAATACATTCCAGACAGTACTTGTTTATTTCAAAACCTTTTTATACAGTAAACAACGTTTGCCAATACTTATATTCTTACCCCCATATTCATAAAAAAAGATTTAAAGTTTATAGCAGGCTTATGAAACTAATTTTCTATAAAAATTTGTTTTATAAACCTTTTATTAATCAAAAACATTTTTTATAAATATGGGGTTTAGTATTTGAAAATAACCTCGTGAGCTCTACGAGAATTTCCCTGTTAATAATACGACTAGTCCATACACGCATGTAAAATATAGCCCATAAGGGACTAGGACTAGTCCAAAGGTATCCCAAATGTATTGAAATGAAATGGTATATTTAACATTACGATGTGCTAGGGCTGGACGATAAATCCCAGCTTTGCATTACAAAGTAGAAGTCTTAAAACTACTTCATGCTCATACATACTCTCCGTTCATTAATTTTAAAACTACTCCATGGTACACTCTAGAGGATTAGTTTTTAAATCATTTGAAAACGAAAATATGTCGTTTATGGCCGTTTTACACCATCGCACAAGTCTTAAGTATTCCGACGAAAATATTTCCCTGATCTAATTATTGTTCGAAAACTTTCAAAAAACAATAACAACTTATTATGACATGGTTGTATTTTTCTCAAAATACGTAAGACTTGTGTGATGGTGTAAAGTACCCTTTAACAACAAACTCGTTTTTAACAATAAAATGGTCCATGCTTGTATTACATTTAGAGTTTTTTTATTCCCGCACTTTTTGGATTCCCAGAAAAGCGGGAAATAAATAGCAAATTCCCGGGATTCCCGCCCAAAATGTTTTATTTATTTATTTACTTGTTTCTCCAATGAAACTTATATTTCTTACTAGCTATTACGCTAAAAATAATTAAACCTATTATAAAACAAAAACGTAAAAAATGTAAGACTTAAGTAATTTTAAGAAACTTAAGAGGTTATTTTGCTGCCAATAGGAATCATAAAAATCAATATACTTAAATACATTGTCAAATTCAGAGCTCATTTGCATAATTAGAATTAAAGTATTAAAGTCTTAGAAGATTTCTAAATCTTCTAGGCTGTTTGGGATGGAAATCAAATAGAATCGCTTCAGTAGGAAAATGTGGAACTACCTAAAAACTCAACAAAAACAACCATAAATTTGTGGCGAAATGCACCTATTGTCATTAAATTTCAACAAATTTGTTTTATAAGGCACGAAATTTCGCGAATGTCGGCCCATAATATACCTACGGCTCCATGTTTAGGCCAATCTCGTAAATAATGTAAGTACGGCTAAAATCGTAAATAATACTGCTTTTGTGGTGCAATTTAACATAATCAACTTTCATAAGACTCAAAATTACTTGAGATGCCGCATTTTAAGCACAACGTAGCAAAACACTTTACTACGCCCTTAACCGCAAAACCTTATAATATGATTGTAAAATTAACACTTCAGTTTGCTGAGCCAAGAAAAAAAATGTTGTGAAGATAGGCCTATAATTTATCATATGTCCTATATAAAGCCCATTCTCAAAAATTAGCTTAATAAGCCTTAAACTGTAGCAAATTTAAATGTTGTGAAATTAAGTTGGATTAAACTACTAAAGACACTAGTTCGATATAGATTAACTAAAGTCTTAAAAAAAGATTTTCTTCAAAATTTCGGGAACTGAAAACAATTGAAAATCACGGGAATTCCTGGAAAGGGAAATCCCGGGAACAAACTCTAATTACATTGGACCATATTGTTATTAATCCATTTTATCTAAAACGGATCAAGTATTCTAATATTATTTTCAGGGCTGTGATGTTTAATTGTCTGTCGTATGTGGCATACGCATACAAAGAAATATTTTTGCGAAGAATTGTTGTTGCAATATTATCAAAGAAATAAAAATACAAAAAAATTCCCTTGCTAATTTCTGAGAGCATTTATTATACCCGCACTTTCACTATAGTGAATCAGTTGTTATTTGCTCTTCATCCACACACACTTAGGTCAATTCTTAGTCTTCACCTCTCCTTAGTTTTTGTATGTGACAGCGACACTACATTTTAGAGTTTAAAATTGTTTCAATGTTTTGAATGTGTGTTCAATTCAGTGATGCCAATAGTAGGGAATTTTCCCTTTTTGTAGGGATTTTTTCGGAAAATTTACGGCGTAGGGAAAAAAAGACAGATATTTTATTCAAAGGCAAATGTAGGGAATTATCAAAATATTGTCTCATTTTCAATATATTGTGTTAAAATACGTAAATATTCGTATTGTTTTCATTTAAAAATTAAAATTTTTCATATACCATAGCATTTAGGTACAAATGTAGTATTTTACTAAGAGCCCTAATAGCCTGGCAATCTTCAACAAGTGCCACAATCATGTACGTATATATTAGGGGAGCCGAATTATTTGGGTTCACATTTGCGAACTAATCGCTTGTTTTTGTTATTTGCATTTGCTCTCACATTCGCTAAAAATATATGCGAATATTAAAGGAGAATGTTTAATGAATGAAACAAAGAGAAATAAAGTCATACAATTTGGAATTTTTAAAAAATTTGAATGAAAACTTTTTTTTAAAATTTTGAAATAAAGATTTTTATATTCAACAAAGCCTTCCCTTTTATTTGGTACCGAGTTTGGTAAAAAATATTAGATACTTATATTAATAAAAAAAAAGTATTCTTGAAAAAGGTTAAGTCCTTTAAAAAGGACAAAAGATGAGGAGATGAAAATCAAACACGCAGTTTGACTTAGTTTTGACTCTAGATTGAAGGATATACAGTGGCGTTTCTGCCAAATTAAATTAAATTTGTCACACAGTATTTTTTTTTTAATTGAATTTTTACATGTGTGAGAATGTTTATTTTGGTTTTTTCTTGATGTTAATAAATGCTTTTTTTTAATAAATGTTAATAAATCCCTTAATTATAATATTTACGAAATATTAACAGAGTATGTATTTGTTTGCCTGAAGCTAAAACCAATACATTTTTAACGTAGGGAATAGTGTAGGGATAATTTTTTTGTTTGTAGGGAAAAAGAGGGAATTTTATTTAGACACGTAGGGATTTTTTTGAAATTTCTCTTGGCATCACTGAGTTCAATTAGAATTGTGCAACATTTTCAAGGTCATAAAATATGCACTTCATTTTCTTTATTTCGGTTTCTGGTAGTCCTTATCGAAATTAGCAAAATCTCGTTTGGGTTGTTCTGCGGTCCAGAAAAGTTGTAGCGTTATTATTATACGCTAATTTGTTGGAAAAAGGTCCCTTTAAATTAGAGAAGTAACGATACGGATTTTTGGCGATACATTACCGATACGCATATTGAATTTGGATTCAAGTTAAATTTAACAAAACTCAAGTAGAGTGAATTGAAAATTATTGCGAGACATGTTAAGTAGCTCAATTAGACGTTTTTTAGGTACGCTTGAAATCCATTGTCTTTGAAATATTCGAGCATTGAATCGAGGATCGAACATTGTAGATGAACAATGTTCGAACGGTTTTCCATCTTCGTTGATTTATTTATTATATGAAACAATTTCATTATTCTGTTTTAAGTTTATGGTCGGCTGTTTAATGTGTTATTTCTCTAAGTTTCTATGCAAAAATAAGCATAGAAAATTTAATTATTTGTTTAAAAATACTCCAAAATTTATAAAAAGTATCGTCGTATCGACGGAAAAATATCGCCGATACCGATTTAATTTTTATTTGTCCCACAAATCTTTTTTCAAATTCTGCACAAAAAAGTTAAATATGAACTTAAGGTTTCTTACACAGAAAAAAGGGTTTTATCAATTAAAAAAGTGGCTTAAAAAGTATTTAAATTAAATTAATATGATAATTGAATCAATTATTTTTTTTTTTTTAAAGAAATTTAAATATTCAATTTTGATTTAATTAACATTTTAGTTGTATTGAAATAAATTTTCAATTAAAAGTTTAATTAAATAACAAAAAATCTTACCTGACTTTTTTCGTTTAAAATAAAATAATTTAAACGTGTAGGATTATTGTTGGAAATTGTCAATATTTATTTAAATAAATTAACATATTGTTTTAAATGGCAAATTTTTTTGATCACTTTTTTAATTAAAATTAAAAATATCATTTATTGAAAATATTTTTTCAAAATTTTTAGTAATAAATATAATCATTTTGGTAATAGGTGCAAAATCGACAAATTGTTTACTTAATATTATGAATTTGGTATAAACTTGGTGATTGGAGAAATTTAATAATTTTTTCTGTGTAGGATTAATCTATAATTGGATAAAGCTCTCATATACGAATCCTTTGTAAAATTAAGACTAATCTAATTGAAAATTGCTTTAACTCGCATTAATCTCATAAAAACGATAATATAAGGACGCTCAACTTGTACATAAACAATCCATAATATGGGACCCATTCTCGAAAATTGCTGAAGCCTGTCAAAATCTGTTTAAAATTTAAAAATTTTGTGCCAATTAATGTGATTTTTCGAAAAGTGGGCAATAAATTTTACAAATTATAAATAGATTTCATGGAATCCAGCCAAATTGATGAATTTTTATAACTTAATAGATTAAAAATAATTCATTTGTTAAACAAAAAGTCATTACAAATAACATCATGGAGATGCCACCAATTCCGCGGTAGCAGGATACCACATGAATGACACACTTGGAAGTTGCCCAAAGGGGGGTCCTCATGACACCCCCCACATATTAAATTACCTGGTCAGCCTTACTCTGCTATGTCCAAGAAATCTATGGACCCACCCTATGGAAGTAGCTTAATTTCTTGGACTAGAAGAGTCGTGCTGTTTCAACTTAGATCAGGATAGAGCAACAAGCTTAATTTGTTTTAGTCCCGCATAGATCGTGCCGTCCCTGACTTATGCTCAGCATGTGGGTGGGGTCCTCATGACACCCCCACATATTAAATTACCTGGTCAGCCTGACTCTGCTATGTCCAAAAAATCTATGGACCCACCCTATGGAAGTAGCTTAATTTCTTGGACTAGATCTGGCAGAACCCCCTGAAAATATATTGTATACTTTTTATGCTGTTACAACAAAAACGTCAAAGTTACACGACCAATACAAAACTTGGCGGCGATTAACGTTTTATTTGAATAGATTCATAACTGACCACAATTCTATTAATTACGAAAATCAATTAATATTATAAATTTTTATATTATTTCAAATGTGTATTTTAAGTTAAATTATAATTTAAAAAACTATTACGGTATAAAAGATTTTTAAATTATCATTTGATTTAGAATACACATTCGAATTAATATAAAAATTAAAAAAAAAAAAAAAATGAAACTCAACATGAAAACTATTAAAATCAATTAAAATAATTTAGTTTTTATTGACATTTGAGACAAAATTTTTGCGGTGCGATTTAAAAAAAAAAGAAAGAGACTGGAAATCCAACCGATATTTGACTTCCAGTTAAAAAAGCCGCTGTTTTACTTTTTAGCAAATATTTTTTCTTGTGTATTTTACTTAATTTTTGTTTCAAACTTTAAATATAATTTCTTAATATTAATGTCGTTGTGGTTGCTGTGTTGTCAAGCAAAAAAATTTTAATTCTTTGAATGTATGTAACTAATAATAACCGGCAACAAAAACTATAATAATGATAACAACAACAACTATAAAAAGAACAACAATTACATCTTAAGCAACAACTAGTTTATAATCTGATGATATTTAAATAATTGGTCACAAAAATAAAAACCTTTTGGTGATAAATTCTGGTTAATAAAATGAACAAATGTCACACATCAATGAACACACAGATTAACATACAAAAAAACATGTTCGTATGTTTTTCTGTTTATGTATGTATATCCGTATAAAATATAAATAAACAAAAAAAAAAAAAACAAATTTAACCCACCCATAAAATAAAACATTCATAAAATTAAACAAACATTACCCACGATGTCAACTTTATCATCATTATTTTTCGCTTAACTCATAGTATTAAATATCGTCGCTGTTTTAACTAACCGACCTAAATAACTAACATTTAACAAATTTTACAGAAGAGCACTTTTAATGTTTTGTGTCCTAAATGTAGTCATTTCCTAGCCAAAATACGAATGAAATTGGGTTTATGCATTATTTGTTATGTAGTATAACACCTTTTGGTATGTGTTAGAGAAAGAAAAAGACAAATATTTATATTTTTCAAACTTAACTCAATTTTATAAAAAATGTCAGTTAGGTCAGTTAGTAAAAACAGCGACGATATGTACATCCTTGTTAATACATATGTATATATATTGAGTGTATGTGTGTACGTATTTTTTAGTTATACTCAAATTTATGCATGTATTTGTATCCTTGACTTAAATAATGCTTCTCTACTACTTGAGTCTAAAATTCTCTCATCAATTATTCATGATGTCAACAGACGTTTGTTTGTCTGTTGACATCATGAAAAACAAACGAACAAACAAAAATTTCTATTGTAAAAACAAATAAACTTAGAAGTATACACAGTTTTACATACCCATACGCACATTGCGACAAAGGGAAATGGATTACATACACACACACACACAAAAGTAGGGGCACAATGAAACGGTTTGGAAAAAAGGGGTATTATCTTGCTTTTGTGATGGCCTTCGCAATGAATTTACTAAAGATCGATCGTCTTAAGTCAGTTTTTGTGTCGATTTATTTACACAGTCCTGGACATTTTGGAAATAGTCGAAACCCTGGTACCAAAGTTTTTTTTTTCTTAAGGCTTTACGAAATAAATACAATAATTTAAATCAAAATTACAAAAACAACTCACAAAAAATAATAAATAGCGAAAATACCATGAATATAAAGAACAATGTGTTTAAAACTTCAGGCTAAGATTTTTCAGAGAAGGAAAAAGATATTACAAAGGTTGAACATTTATTTTAAAGGCCAATTAACTGGTAGGACTTTAAACGGCATAATATAAATTTAGATTAATTCGCGCGTTATAACGTCTCGAATATGGCGAAATTCAAGGTCATGTTCGCGTCAAGGTGGGAATGGAGAAGGGAATCTTGGCTAATGAGTACCGCACGAGGCTTTACACAGATGGGTCAAAGATGACCTTTAGTGTTGGCTCTGAGGAACTGCAGGTGGAGTTTTCTCAGAGGAACTGCAGGTGAATCTCTCTTTCCGTCTGCCGGCTGAGGCAAGCGTGTTTCAGGCCTAAATACTGGCGATAAGAGAGGTATGTAAAACACTGCATAGTAGGAACATCAGCGGCAAAATCGCCATTTTTTCCGATATCCAGGCGGCCCAGATGTCACTGAAGTTACATAAAATAACGTCCATTCTCGTTGACCAGTTTAAGAAAGAACTATCCAGATTGGGCAGCCTAGCTGGCATTGTCTTAACTTGGATCCCTGCGCATAGGGACCATTATGACAACGAACAGGCAGATGGGCTGGCCAAGACTGGAGCTGCTCTTGATATTTCACATGGTGTGCCAGTCACAACACCCCTGGGAACTATCAGAAGCGAAATCTCCAGACACTATCTGTATAGGGCTAACGATAAATGGGGAAACTGGAGGGCTGCAGGGCTACAGGGATACCAAAGTAACGTAGTTTACGACCTCTCAACTTCAGTCGCAGAGACATGTCGAGACTGGTATTCGTATACTAGTCAATGGACGATCTGTAAGCACGCTATAAGACTCGGTCTCCCTTTTAATGAATGTGCCGCAGCTGCAGGGAAAATGGAACTGAGGAGACAGTATTTCATCTTCTATGTGACTGCCTAGCGCTTAATTCAACACGACATGGATTATTTGGGAATTACCTTCTACAAGCACTTTTTGAGATATCGCGGGTGAGGCTCGGTAATTTGGTAAATTATCTCAACGCAACGGGCTGGCTCTAGACACCTCAGTATTGTCCTGGGGCACGCTTGATCCGGGATTCCTATTCCTGACGTGTTGTGGTGTCACGAGGCAGCACCCCTAGTTTTGGGCGTGCTACCTCGTGAACCAACCAACCACCATGGCGAAAAACAGTTTTTTTTTTAAATTTGAAACGAAGATATCGCAAAAACCTGATGGGATGAAGGAATTCTAAGTAGGGTTCCGAACTCAAATTTTTAGAAAAGTATATGTATATAAGTTTTAAAATTTATTAGCCAGTGGAATTTTTTAAAACTAAGTTGGTTCAAATAACATTCTAACATAATTCGGCATTTTAGTATCTCTAAACCAGTAAAAACTCATGAAAATGCAAATCAGTAGCACATTTATCAAGGAAAAAAAATATTTATGTGGGTTTCGTATCATCTGAGCCATTCGAAATCGGTACATCGGGCAACCTAAGAGCGAAAGTTTAGGATCATAGCATACACCCGATACTGTTGCTACAAACATTTTTGAATTGAAATCGTACCATAGTGATATTCTATGAACCATAATATTCTAATCACAAAAGGCTTAGATTGTTTGGCTCTAACTAAATTAGAATTTAAGTTGGAAACAAAGGCCCATTTGGAACCCCAAACATCGTTATTTATAAATCTACAAATATGAGTGTAAACTTTATGAATGAATTGTTTACATTTGTTTGCCGTCAATCTTATTGTACTCTTTCTCTCCTTTTGTTTTCGTCTGTGCATATGAATATGTAAACTGTATTCGTTTTATATTTGTTTGTTATTTTTCCGTACGTACTTTGTCTTATTATTTACCAACAAAAAACTTAAGTGACATCTTTTGATGTCAGACAAACATCTGAACGACAAACAAATTTTAAGAACAATGTGAATGAATGTGTTTGTTGGGGTATACTGCTGAGTAGTTTATGCCCCAGTAGAAGTTGTACTAGTTCCAGGGTTGGAAAATAACTTTTCTCTTCTTGTTAGATCAGAATGGTACGATAGAATATAATAGATCGATTTGTTGCTATTAATTTTAAAGTATTTGAAATATTTTGCTTTTATTTGAAATTCCATTACATTTAGAATTAATTGCCTTATACATGGAACAATAATGTTCTTTTTCTATTTTTATACAAATCATTTATAGCCTATTACCAATGTGCGAAAGAGTTCTATATTTCGCACAACTACATTTAAAACAAAAATAAATTCTACAAACTTTGTTTTTGTTTTAAATTTAGTTGTACGAAAAAAAAAGATTCTTTCGCACATCGGAAATGCACAGATATGATTTATATTCAAAATTAATCTACATTATTGTAACAAGGAGAGCAGTGCGCGAGACTGGGTTTT
This sequence comes from Pollenia amentaria, assembly GCA_943735925.1. Classification (NCBI taxonomy): domain Eukaryota; kingdom Metazoa; phylum Arthropoda; class Insecta; order Diptera; family Polleniidae; genus Pollenia; species Pollenia amentaria. Next base: position 197,987,986 of record OX031009.1, on the reverse strand, counting down.
GACTCACGATCAAGTATGCTCTCAAGGAAACTAAATGTAATTATACACGATACATTTCTAAACTCTTACGATCTCGCATGCTCACTAAACATTTTTTTTCTCACACGCTCACTTAATAATTTTAAATCTCACAATTACGCACACTGACGAACTATTTTTACTTTTTTAATAAAACACGAAGCTTTTATTAATTTTTTATAAATATTTTTTAATAAAAAAATTCTTAAAATTTAGAAAATCATATAAAAATATTGTAAAATTTTTGTGTGTTAAATAGTTTCTTAAGAAAGTCTAGGAGAATGTGTTAAAAATCGTGCGTGATTTGAAATTTTAATTCAGCACGCCAATATAAAGTGATTCGTCATGAGGTTTGATTTATTATGTTAAATAACACACATACGTAAATTTGACAGTGAACTTAAAATTTTTATAATCGTTTTAAAGAACAATTTTTGGCAATTTATTGAAAATGATATCATGTAATTTGAAGGACCAAGTTTGTGCGACTCGCTCGTGCATAGCTACTGGTATCTCGCGAAAAACGCGAGTAATGTTGGATTCCAACGCGTCAATCGTAGCTGGCTTATTCCGAAGACCTCAGACTCTACATTTTCCCAGAGAAAATAGTCCAAGAGTGTGATATCGCACGATCTAGGTGGCCAATTTACCGTAGAAAAAAGTGAAATTAAGTGCTCACCAAAACGACTTCTTAACAAGGTCACGCGCTGTATGGGTCGTAGCGCCGTCTTGTTGAAACCAGAGCTCACCGAGACAACGAACTTAAATTTCAGGAAGCACATAGTCCGTTTACATGGTGCGATTATGGTTAACATTGACGGTAACATTCTGATTTTCCTCATTTTTGAAGAAATATGTACCAATGAAACCACCAGTAAACCACACCATACCGTTCTATTTAATGAATGCAATGGTACTCTTCGGGCTGCTCATCAGCCCAAATATGGCAATTTTGCTTACTAACGTATTTATTGAGCCAGAAATGTGCTTCATCACTAAACAAAATTTCACGACCAAACACCTGATTTTCATTGAGTTCCGAATGGGCCACCTCATTCATAATTAAGGCCAACATCATTTTCAAACAGAAAATGTCATAAATTGTTCTTTTAATCGATAGTAAAAATTGTAAGTTCACTTTCAAATTTATGTGCTATATTTTACATTGGGGGGATTCACAAGGTGTGCTATCAAGTCATATCGTCATAATGTCCTAAATAATGTTTTACAATTGTTTAAAAAAAAAATATTGTTGTGTTTCAAACAAAATAAAAAAATATTTCTTTTTAAACAATTGTAAAATATTATTTAGGACATTATGACGATATGACTTGATAGCACACCTTGTGAATCCCCCCATTATAAAGCAAACCTAACGATGAATCACCCTAAATATTGCAATCACGCTTACTTTTCCACGCGCGATTAATATTTAAATTAATCACAACTACGAGTATATCATGCGTGAGACGAAAAATTCACTTCACTTGTACACACACCTCTAGCAACAAGAATCAATTTTCGTGTGAAGTTATTTTTTCCTAAAAAGAAATTTAATAACTTTTCAAGTAATTTATAATTTAAGTCCACATTTGATTTTTGAATTTTGAATTTAAAACAATTTAATATTGGCATTACATAACAACTGCTTGAAACTTTGTATCGACAAAGTCTAAAATTGTATGTATAATGATTTCCATCTCTGATTAGTTCTTATGATCTCTCTTTGATAACAAGTTGTTATATTTGTCGTGATGACTACAAAACGACAACAATTTTCAAAAACTTAAAACAAAAAAAAGAGCTAGAAGATTCATTGCAACAACATAAATAAAATAAAGGAAACGAAAGGAAAGCAAAAAATTTACATTTTCATTAGAAATTTAAAACAAAAATATGGAAAAACTAAATTATAAAACTACAAAAACAAACATTTTGAATGAAAAAATTTATGAATTTCCATTGTCCACACTTTGTATGCATGACAATGTTTCAGTAATTTTTCTTAATATGTTTTTTTCTCTAGATTTTTTGTTTTTGAAAAAAAATTACTTTAAAACTACTTGTACAAGAGTTTTATGGTGTAGTTTTAATTTAAATACAAAATAAATATTTTTTGTTAAAACTATAAAGGAAATCGTTGTAAAACTTTTTCAGGGTTAAAATGTTTTCCGATTTGGTAGTCATTGTGTGAAAATGTTGTGGAAAAAAAATTATGTGTAGGAAACTGTTTAAAATATGTAAATGTTTTGTTGAAAGGAAACTGTTGTTGGGATGTTGTAAAAAAGTAAAATCTGATGGGTTTTCTTTAAATAATGTTATTTTAGGAAAAACATGGTTTCTTACAAATTCGAAATTTGATTAGTTTTATCTCTGTCATCAAAAATTTTATATTGTTTTAAATAAAACTCTTTTTAAATTCAGTAAAACTGTCAATAAACAGTAGTAAAAAAAATACAAAATGGCGTAACATAAAAAAAAAAAAAATTCGAAAAAGAGTTTTTAATTGTTTTTTGTTTGTTTTTTTAAACGACATGTACACAAAAATTTAAGACCACTGCGATCAAAAATGGTGAACTTATTAAAGAAATTCAAACGCCAAGTACAAGTTGTTGTTATTGATCTTGTAAAGTTTTTTGCTTCTTCTGTAAAAAAAAAATAAAAAGTGTTGTTACGCCCTTTTGCATTTTAGGTGACGAAATATATAGTGATGTATAGTTGTTCCTTTTTGGGAGGGAATTCCTTCCACCACTTTTTAAAAATTGGTATTTGAATTCTACGGACGGCTTGAAAAGTTTTACAAACAGAATTTTTCATTTGCATGTCTACGCCCCATTCTTTACCTCAATTTAACGGAATCGCCCATTTTCTTTTTATGCGAATTGTCTGGCGGCAAACAAATCTATTTTATCTAGAGTACAAATTGAAATTGATATGGTTTCAAGAGCATATAGAAATAGGCAAAATATTTTAGAAAAAGTGTTGCTTTAAATAAATAAATCATGTCCAGCGATTCCAACTCTTGGGACACTAAACGCATGAGGACGTTTGAAACTCGAGCTTAAAAGGCCTAAATTAAAAAAAAAAACTACAGTTTTAGTTCATCATCATGGAAATTTGTGCAAAAAAGGGTTCAACAATGTTTTTTTTTAAGTAAAACCCCAAACATTTTAAACAAAAAATTAAAATACAACTGTTGCTTTAACCCACTCCTGCTTATGGGTATTTAAATACCCAAAAAAATTAAGACAGCAAAATATTCTAGCAAAGGCCAGATAAGAGATTATTGCTGCAACTTACATTTTTAATTATAAGTAGACATCACTTAATCTGGAAAAAACCTAAAACAGTTAAATTTCTTGGCTTTTACATTAAGACATGTTCAGAGTAGGGATGCCAATTGGGTCTAGTTTTCGTAAATCCCGGGATTTTTCGGGATTGGGGGTTTTTTAAGTTAAAAGATAAATTCTTTTTATAGATATTTATAAAAAAACGGCTTTAAAAGAGGTTTACAAACAAAAATGTTATAATTCATTTAATATTACAAATTTGAATATAATGATTATATTGATTACTAAAATTTGTTAAAATTGAAAATTGTGATTTTTTTCTTAATTAATGATTAATTTATTTAAAAAAGTTAAAAAAATAATATAACGAACATTTTTTATTTTTTCGAATTTATTCTATGAGTTAAATTTCAGTTATGTATTTTATAAAGCTTTTTTGTAAAAGCTCTATTCCTTGAATTTTTTAGGAATAAAAAATGTTCAATATAATAAAGTTGCTTATGAAAAAGAAATAATTCCCAATATATAAAATAATATAATACCATTTCCAACAATGTGTTAATTTATTGAATTAAAGAATAATAAACATCTTTATTTTATTCAATTGCCTCAGTTGATTCAAACAAAATAAAAAAATTATTAATATAGTTAAGCTAGATTTACACGATTGAAATTTTCTTCAAAATTGCTCTTCAAAATGCTTCAAACTCGTGTAAACAGCAACATTTCTTCAAAATTTATTGATCAATATAATTTTGCTGTTTACACGAGTTTGAATCATTTTAAAGAGCAATTTTGAAGAAAATTTCAATCGTGTAAATCTAGCTTAACTGAATAGAGCAAACTAGGAATTGATTGATTTGTAAAATTCCATTGTAATTTTTATTAAATGAATTAATATGAATAATTGATATTTAAATTTGAAATTAATTAACAAAATAAAAAAAAAAAATTTTATTTAACCATAAAAATGTTATTTGAATAAAAACCCATTTTTATTATACCCACCACCACTGGTGGTAGGAATTATGTAGTGTATAAATTACACTACTTAATTTCGTGAAATCGCTCCATAAATTACCGTAGGTCCCATGCCCACTCTCGAAAACACCCTTAATAAGCCTAAACCTGTAAAGAGTAAAGCTTAAATTTTGCATTTGTTGCACCAGTGGAACAATAAGATAATAAAACCAAACGGAACTATTGGGGTTTCTTTTTGTTTTGAGCATTTCTAAAGAAATTTTTTTTTTAAATTAATTTTCTTCTTTAATTACTTTCAGCACTTCTCACATTAAAACTTCCCTATAATTGTTGGACACGCTTAAAAAGAATAACAAAATGGAGTAAACCAAATAAATATAAAATATCAATATTGTGCTCCCTATCCTTTCAAGGGAGAATTTCATGATTAATTTCTTTTTATAACAAAATGGTTAAACCAAACAAAAAAAAAATCAAGTTAATTTAATTTCGGTATTGACTTAATCTCGAAAATACCGGGATTGAAAAATTAAAATCCCGGGATTCGGGATTCACTGAATCCCGAAAACTACACCATAAAAAACTTGTACAAGTCTTTTTAAAGTAATTTTTCTTTAAAAAAATCTAGAGAAACAACATTTAAGAAAAATTACTGAAACATTGCCAGGCATACAAAGTGTGGACAATAGAAATTCCTAAGTTTTTTCATTTAAAAATTTTGTTTTTGTAGTTTTATAATTTTAGTGCTGTTTTCAGGCGACAGGCAATCGATTGTGTAGTAAAATTTTTATGAAAAGCACTCCAAACACTAAGTGATTTTCATATAAATTTTAGTACACAATAAATTGCTCGTCACCTAGAAACAGCACATTAGTTTTTCCATATTTTTGTTTTAAATTTCTAATGAAAATTTAAATTGTTTGCTTTCCTTTCGTTTCCTTTATTTTATTTATGTTGTTGCAATGAATCTTCTAGTTCTTTTTTTGTTTTAAGTTTTTGAAAATGGTTGTCATTTTCATCATTTTCAGTCATCACGACAATATTACAACTTGTTATCAAAAGAGATCATAAGAACTAATCAGTGATGCATTTCTTTTTATAAAAAAGGTAAAAAAAAATAAGCTAACAATTTTGGGATTGACTAAATCTCGAAAATACCGGGATTCACTGAATCCCGAAAATCCCGCGATTTTTCGGGATCGGAATTTCGGGATTGGCATCCCTAGTTCAGACCTAAATCTACCAAAATTTCTGTACGCTTTTGTTTTGAGTCAGCTGTATAACGTTTTTAATTACACTATTCTGTAGCAAAAATTGTTTTGAATAAAAATATATGGAATATAAAGCGCTAAAATCAGTTTTTTATATCACGTCTAGTTTTTTAGATTTCTCAGATTTTGAATAGTACTAGAATCAAATAAGTCATAAATCATTTAACTCGGTAGACAAACGTGATAGAATTAATCCGTGAACAGATATATGTTCACGCAGAGAAAAACCATTTTTTAATATGATCACCTCCAACAAGACTATGATTACCGAAAATGTTTAAACATATTATGGTTAATTTAACCATATTATATTCACCGGTAACCATATTATGGTTAAATTAGTCATCCATCACGAACCCACAACCATATTATGGTTAAATATGACAATAATTTGTTTTTAAATTAACAATTGTATTTTCCTCTTTTCTAAGAGCACCATACTATGGTTGAAAAACAACCATGCTATTATAAGTGTTAAACATATTTTTATTATAATTGACCATAACATGTTTAGAGGCAACCATAATATGGTTGTGGCTTCGTGATGGATGACTAATTTAACCATAATATGGTTACCGGTGAATATAATATGGTTAAATTAACCATAATATGTTTAAACATTTTCGGTAATCATAGTCTTGTTTGCGGTGATCATATTGAAAAATGGGTTTTCTCTGCGTGTAGATTTAGCACGCTAAGTCAATTTAAATCTCAGAGAAAATTCTTGCCGACAAGTGCGATAAGTGTTGAGTATTGAGGGAAATACAAACAAGTTTTCAAACGTTTGTTTATTTCAAATCAGAATTCCAGTGTTGTCAAATAATAATTTTTTTAATAAAAGAAACAAAACGATGAGCTATTTATTTGATTTTTACACAGCTTTATTTAAGGAAGACTCTAAACACACTTGCGAAATTTTTAATGTGTTTTTTGGTTGGACTTTAAAAAATCTTGACAAAACACTTTTTTCTTTATTCTTGACGAGCACTGAAAATTCTTGTTAATCAGGAAAAATCAAGGCCGTAGAGCAAGTCTACGGCTATGTGAAATTATGGACCGACTCACCCCATTTTCAATAGACTTGGTCTTTGTGGCATTTAGCGCGTACACGCTAACTGGAGCAAAGGGGATAATTATACCGACACTACAATAGTGGATAGGGTATTATGCATTTGTGCTAATATTTTTTACACCTTAAAATATTGCTCCTAGACGCACCTTATGGTATACCGGTCGACTCAGAATCATTATCTGGCAGCTGTCCATGCAAACCTTGTAAACCATGTAATTTCATGAAATTTGGTACATTGATTCTAATTGGTACAAAGATTAAGAATAAGATTAAGATATCTAAATAATATTCGGCACCAAGAACTTTTACATGAATCTTAACTTCACAACATAATTTTGTTTATGCGCGTCCATGATTGCTCAGGGGTACTAAATAGGGTACACTAGCAAAAATGGTTTTTATATACTGCGGTGTAGGGCTTGACCGACTATATTTTTTACTTGTTTCTCTATGTACTGTTTGGTTATATTTCCTATCTGGCATGCTATGGCATTCTATTCGCCAAATTTATTCAAATTATCTCTAAAATTATAACCTGACGAACATCGTTAGATCGACTCAGAAGGCGAAGATTAAAGGTGATTAAAGGTGGGCCTAGGACCAATATTTAAAGGTGTTACAAACATCATCACAAATGCATAATACCCTCTCCACTATTGTGGTATGGGACTAAATATATTTATTGCAAAACGAAACGAAATTTGGTATCGGTTCCAGTGTTTAAGAATTTGTTATTTCGGTATTAATATCGGTATTAAATTTCGTTTTGCGGTATTAATAACTTTAGCGGCCAAGCTTAAGTAGAACTTAATTAATATTCCATGCACGTTTTAAAAATTCCATTTCAGTTTAATCTGCTTTAATAAGCATTTTTAAACTTTCACATTTTCAATGTGGTTATTTTTTTTAATTTCCTGGAAACTGTTAAAATCGCATTCAAACCAGTTTTCATAACAAACAAAAAAAAAAAAAAAATAATTAAAGTTGCTGGTACATTAAAAGTTAAACTGATTTTTTTTTATTATATAAAAAATTATGCTTTAAACTTTGATTTAACACTTAAAATTCTCTGTAGGGATATTTTTATTTTTTTATTATCATTAAACGAATTATATGACGCTTGGAAAAGATGCATACAATCACTTTTTAAGTCAATTAAATTATATGTTCTTAATTAAAAAGCAGATGCAAAGTTTCGCCTTTAATCATTTGCGGAATATTTAAATATTTTGTATTACATATCTAGAAAATTATTGTATGTCTGCGAGCTTGTACGTTTGTGTCCGGTTTATATAGTTAGTGATGAATGGCACTGTGTTCAGTGTTGCCATATTTTTTTTCTTGCAAAAACTGACAAGTCCAAAAAAAAATAGTTTTTATAAAAAAAACTGCTCCTTAAAAAGTATTCTGTTCCCGTACTCAAAGTTTGGTAAAGTGAGAGAGCTTTGAAGAGAAAAATATTCTTTTTCTTCTTGCACGCAGTAGCCCGGGCTAATTGGGAATATTGTTAAACAATCAGCTGTGTCAAAAAATAAGCAATAAAAAAAATTCCAAACTAGTATTACCAAAAATAATTAAAATAAATTTTTTTAATTAATTAAACAATAGAAAATGTTGAAGAATGTAAGAATATATATATGGGGGATTTCATGTCAAGTGACCGAACTTTTGAAATCGATGTCTTCCGATTTGGATGAAATTTGCGCCAAGGTTAGTCCTATTGGATAGTAGTTTGGACACAAATTTTAAACAAGATCGGTCAAAAAGTTTCTGATATAGAGGGGGTAAAAGTTTGAAATTTTGGGTAAGCAGGTGTTCTTTCTCATCCATGTACCTTGCAATCTATTGGTGTTAGCAAAATTTGTCCCAAACAAATTAGATAGCTATTTCTTCAATCTATCGAAAAAAAATTTTTTGTTTTTTTAAAATTTTTTTTTTTAAATTTAAAACTTGGGTTATTCCATGTCAAATCGACCAAGAGTGGGACCCGACCCCCTTCTATTTGAATGAAATTTGGTGTGAAGGTTCCTTTCATCCTATAAGGAAGATATATTAACGAAAAAAAATTGTTTGTAGCCCCAAGTATTCTCTTTAAAATGACATACAAATCATCTTCGTATGTGCAGTAGTTTTTGAGATATTGAAAAAATAAACTCAACTCATTCGGCTAATTAGGCGAAATTATGACATTTTGAATATGACGTAACTTATGCAAAAAAAAATTTTAAAATTTTTTTGGGCCGCGAGTGGGTTGTGTATATAAAAAAAATAGTTTGTAAGTCAAGTTGAGGATTTTTCAATTTTTAGCATATGCACTATTTTGTATTTTTTCCTATTTGTGTGTAAGTATTTCTAAAATCTGAAAAATAGAACTTATGATGAGAAACTAGACAAATGAACTTTTCCGACGGTATATAACATACCTAACTAGCATTTCATACCCTCGATACTGTAATACCAACAATATGTTAATCCCAGGAATAAAATCACTTTTTTTCTATAGAGATGTTGACAAATTAAATTTGTTTTATTTATTTGTAATAACAATTAAATTAATATTAAATAATAATAATAAAAATAAAAATTTAAATAATCTAAAAAATGTAATCTACTTTTTGTTAACTCTCATATTACCGAACTTTACGTAAAAAGTACGGGAACGCACATAATATTTATGTAAGAAAATAACATTATAAAACAAAACAATTACTTTTTGTGTTTTATTTTAAACAAAACAATACGTTTGTTGAATTGAAGCTTTTGTGTAGCGTGTTTTGTTATTTTGGTTTTTATCACCCCATTTGTGTTGATTGAAGCGTCCTTTTTTACACATTGTCATTTCATTACCAAAAAAACGCTTCTGTATATTTCTTCGAAAGCAGCCTTCGCAAGTGATTTGGTCCTTTTTCACAAGTCACTTTTTTCACCTCTGTATAGTACTCTGTGATTGGAATGTGTTTTGTCGAATGCATGAAATGCATTTTACTTTTTTACATATTAGCAGGATAACGGCTTCAGCTTTTTAACCGTCATTCTGCTGGCCTGGTAAAGAAGATTGTGTCGGTTGAGATAAGGTATTCTTACACACTAGTGCGCTTAAAAACGTAAATATGGCATTGTAGTTAAATTTTGTCTGTCATAGTTCCATAAGACTAGAAAGAATACTGCCTTGAAGATCGGTCCATAATTAGCTTCATATGGCTAGAAATAACACCATGCAAGTTCGTGATAAATCGGTTCGTAATTCCCCATAGATCTCATTTAAAGTAGCCTTCCTAAAAGGCTTTAAAACGCATAAAACGCTTACAAAATTCAATACTGTATTAAAATTTGGGTCAATTAAGTTTTTTTTTACTAGAAATTACTCTAGTGAATTTTGTGATGGTCGCTCTATTAATTACAATTTTCGGAACATAAAACCCCCTTCTCAAAATCACTTCAGTACGAAATTTATCATAATATTTTATTTAAATTAGACCTAAATTTGTATGACTCAAATAAATACTCAAAATAATAAAACTTGTAAACATCATTTTTTCTACACAAAAAAAGGTGCATGTATAAATCTTTTGTATATTGTTTATGTCCCATATAAAGCGTACTTTTGGAATTTAACTAAAAACGACTACAACTAATTTCTAATAGATCCAAAATAAAGCCTTTTAAAATATTTTTTTGGCCCTATGTACGGGTTTTCTTGATGAAGCACTTTCTGGCAGGGCCCGTAACAGTTATTCCTTTTTTCATTAGAGTCAGATGATAACAGTTATTTTTTTATTTCTATTTTTTGAACAAAATAACAGTTGTTTGTAATTTTTATTTTTGCGAACAAATATATTTTTTCTAAAGAAAAGTCATGCTATAATAATTTAGTTGTCTTTAACTATTTTAATGTGCATAGAAAATCCCAATGATTAAACATTTAAATCAATATTTAAAGTCAACTTTATTATTATAACATGACATTTCTTAAGAAAATAACTTTTATTTTTGATCGAAAGAATTAAAATCAAAATTTAAAAAATCTAATTTTAAAAATCAATATGTTTTATCATAGAAAAGTTCATAAGGATCAAGATGATATAATTGAATAAGTTTTCCGTTTTTTTTTTGTTTTAAAATTTAAAAATAACTGTTGTTTTCAGTGCCTGCATTCTGAACGTCAAATTTTGGACCTCGTTTTAGAGCATTGCTGGCCGTCTCTGGAATAGCATAAGCAATATTGGCCTCCGAGGCGCCAATTATTGTTGGTTTATCAGCACCAGTGACGTCACGTAGCCCCACAGAAAATAATCGAGAGGAGTCAAGTCCATTTTTCGAAATCAATTTATCGCCAAATTTTTATTTCAATAAGTCGATGGTTGCAGTCGCCGTACGGCATGTAGAGTCATCCTATTTTAATCACATCTCGCCTCGATCAATGTCATCAATGTTTAAAAAAATATCATTGATCATGGTGCGGTAACGATCTCCGTTGACATTAACGCGTGCTCCAGCTTCACTTATTAAGAAATAAATTCCGGTGATGCAACCATCGTAAAAACCGAACCAAATGGTGCATTTGCCTGTAGGGTTTGTTGTGGTTGGTCTCACTCCAAATGCGGGAATTTTATTATTAAAAAAAACGTTAAGCAAAAAATGTGCTTCACCACTTAACACAATTTTAAGATAAAATATAGATGACTGATTTTAAAAGTAAATTTAGATAGCGTTGTAAGCGTAAATCTATTCACGATGATTTCGTAGAGTACTCTGATCACAAAGTGGCTCAGTTTCACAGTTGACTTGAAATGTAACACTTTCGTTACTGCTGGTTCACACTCTTCAAGTCTTAGCCGTTAAGTTTTGAGTTTTTAAAAGAGAAAGGAAAATAAATTGCATTCCCTTTTCCTTCTCGCCTAAAAGCTCAAGATGTGACAGCTAAAACTTGAAGAGTGTGAACCAGCACTAAGTTCTATCGGGCTACAAAAACAGCCCTTTATTTATTTTTTTTTTATTTACGGATTTTTTTTACTACTGAAATATCGTTGTCATGATATGAAAGGTAAATAAAAATGTCATTTATCGTTGACAGTTTATCGTCACCAGTTTTTTGTTCTCTTACATTTTAAATTGTTTTACAATATCAAATTATTGACAGTTATTTACAGGATGCTAAAGATTGTTAAAAAAATAATATGAAAAATATATTTATTAAATTTAAAGCACAAAAACGTGGTAAAAAAAGAAGAAAGAAGGGTAATTAAAACGCAAGTTTTAGACAATTTCGATAATTGAAAACTAAAATCGGATTTAGCAAGGTTTTTTTAAATTGTTGGTCCCTGCTATCTTGATTAAAACTTTTTTTATATTTGTATTTCATTATGTCCCTGTTTTATTCTCCGGATAACCACAAATATTTTAAAATATATAACAAGCCTTTTTTATAAATACGATAAGAATAAATGCATTATAATAATGAATTATTTCATTACAAAAGCAACTGCGTTTGTGTTTGATTAAAAATTTATTAACACAATGTAAAGCAAACACATAATTTCAGTAAAATCAAACAGTGTTTTATGGCTGCATTTTAAAATTAAAAACAAATACACACACGCACACATACAATCAGATGTTTATCCTTGCAAATGCGAACACACGCACAAAAAAAAAAAAAATTACAAGTGTAAGTATCCTGCAGGAAACCTGGGATCAAGTGTCACCAAGTCAATTATTATCGTGACTTTTTGGTGACGCTATCAACAAAGCGTGAAAAAAGAGACATTTCTAGACAGCTATAAAGCTAGAATTAGTGAAAATTATGCAACAGTTTATAGTGAAAGCTGGGATTTTTTTTTTAAATGACAAGTTTCTTTTATAAATCAAAGATCTTATTTTATCAAAATTTATGCACCTATTTGGATTCAATGAATTGCATTATCGAATAATATTATTATTGCAAAATCCAGTAAAAATATTTAAAAATGAAGGCTAATAGGACTGTTCAAGACTCTACTATACGACATGTTTTTTCCGCCAATCGTGGACCACCGCTGCCTGTTTCCTAACGGCAAAGATTTCTGACATCATAATTTTTCCTAGCAAATATATAAGACCCAGTCTTGTTGTACAGGAAACGAAATCAATGAATAAATAAATAAATAAATAAATAAATAAATAAATAAAAGCAGATAATGTTATATGGTTTGCTAGAAAAAAAATAGTGCACTTTCTTATTGAAATTTTGTCAGACGTCTATGCGTCCGAATTTTAAAGGAGCAAGATTATAAAGGTAACACACGACATGTATGCATTTTGCAGGGAAATTTAACAAGTCAGCTATAAATGTCATGTCGTGTACAGGGACTTTAAATGTACTACTGAATCTCTGATGTCCATGTCTCCATATAGTCCCACAAGAACTACCAACTGAAAAGCATATAAAAAGTGTCCATAGCGCAATGCACTGTCTGGTCTATAGTTGATTAGTAGTACTGGTGACAAAGTCAATAGTGAATCAGTAGAGTTACACTATTGACATTTCCTACAGGGTAACATATGCAAATTAAGAACATATTTACTGAATACATATGCATAAGGGATGCCAATCGGGACTGGTTTTCGCAAATCCCGGGATTCGGGATTTCAATAAATCAAATCCTGGGATACCGCGATTTTTCGGGTTTTATGGGATCGCGGGATTTTTCGGGATATCGGCATTTTTCGGGATTCGGGATTTTTGAACGTCAAAAGATAAATGTTTTTTATAGATATTTATTAAACAAAACGTCTTTAAAAGACGTTTCCTAACAAAAATTTTATAACTCATTTAATATTACAAAGTTGCTTAATGATTATATTGATTACTACGCTTTGTTTAGATATAGATAGATTGAAAGTAGGTGAAATAAATAGCGAAAGCTTAAGAAAAGATAAAAATGATTGATAAGAACAGAATATATCGGACCAATCCCGAGAGAAACCCCGCTCAACACAAATTCGTCCTGCGTACGGCTAGCACCCAGTCACCTGCCAGGCCATCCTCATTAATTTAATTAAAAATGTGATAAAAAAAAACAACGTACGATTTCCAACAATGTTTTTATTGATTCAATTAAAAAAATTTTACATGAAACCTATAGTTTACTCAATTACTTCAGTTGTTTCAAACTTAATAAAAAAAGAATTAATAAAGTAATTGAGCAAACTAGTAATTGATTTATTTGTAAGATTCTATTAAAATTTTAATTTAATGAATCAAGATAAATAATCGAAAATTGTGTTCGAAATTAATTAACAAAATCAATTTTTTAGTTAACCATTAAAATCTTATTTTAACAAAAACACATTTTTATATGTATAAATTACAGTAATTGATTTCATGGAATCGCTCTATGAATTATCTCGAAAGCCTGTAAATAGTAAAACTTAAATTTTGAATTTGGTGCACCAGGGGAATTAATTAGATAATAAACCAACACGGAACTTTTGGTTTTTCTTTTTGTGCACAAATTTCAAAAGACATTAATTTATTTCATTAATTGTCTTCCTGAATTATTTTCAGCAGTTCTCACATTAAAATTTCTTAATAATTGTTGGTCACGCTTCAAAAGAATAAGAAGGTTTAACTTTCGTCTTTCGTTTTTAATGACAGTATTAACGGAGTTAATCAATAAATATAAAAGCTCCATCATTATAGTGTTCCCTATCCTCTCAAGGGAGAATGTCATAATGATTTTTTTTTTATAAAAGAAGGTAAAACAAAAAACTTTAGTTAACGATTTGGGGATTGACTAAATCCCGAAAATCCTGGGATTAAAAAATTCAAATATCAGGATTCGGGATTTCGGGATTAGCATCCCTAATATGCATACATATAAAAGAAAATTGCATTAAATATAATTTTACAAAACATCCCAGCAAATACAAACCTATTTTTTTTTAATATAGAGTTTTTCCTTAAATATAATTGAAAAATTGGTAGAAATACCTCTTTATGTTGACAATGGTTGAAAATAAAATTCTACTTAATTTGTTATCAAATTATTTTTAAAATTTAAAACCCTTAAGTTGTTTTCGCGCTTATATGTTCGCTGGGATATGAATGTGTATGAAAATAATTCATAAATTTATTAACTGCTCATACGTACATGGTTGTCACACACATGTTCTCTCAATTACATTATATGTGTGTGTGGCTGAGTGTTACATGTCCTTAACGAAGAGTGCATAGTATGGACGTGGATGGGTGTGCAAAAGTTTTAGCTTGTTGAAATTTTTAATTTAATTACTCATAAATTACAGCGTACAAACATTCAAATTTATGACAATTTTGCCAGCATATTGTTGCATGCTGCAAGTCAGCAGAAAAATTAAAATTTTACACACACACACACATACACTGACTTACAAACAATAACTAACCCTTTCATATTCAAATGGATTTTCAACATACAGAGTGATTGAAAAGGAAAGGTTATTTTAAATTGTTATAAAAGAGGTACATATATGCACACTTTCTGAAAAAGGTCCTATTTACAAAAGGGTATTTTCTACAAAAAGTAAAATATTTACAAAAAGTATTTTTTTTTTTTACAAAAAGCGTCTTTGTAACAAAAAGGCATTATATACAAGAAAATAACTTTTTTTTTATAAAAATTCACTTTTTAGAAAATAATACATATTTGCAAAAATTTATTTTCAAAAAGTCACTACATATTTAAAAAGTATACTTTTTCATTAACCAAATATTTCTCAAAAAATGTTTTTATGCAAAAAAGTTCTTTTTAAAATGAAACTGTTTTTCTCAAATTAGAACATTTTAAAAAAAGTCCTATTTTTTATAATAAAAGTACTTATGTATAAAAAAAGAAAATTTTGGAATAAAAAAACTTTTTCAGTATCCTTTTTGTAAAAAAAAATTTTAAATATTAAATACAATTTTTTTTGATACTGGCACTGGGGCTGGTGTTTTTATTGCTAAACCTAACGTGAAAAGGTCATTCAGACTACCGGATGAGTGCAGTGTCTTCCAGGCTGAGATCTTAGCGATCTGGAGGGCGACGGAAGTCACATCGTAGGGGGATCTGTGGTGACAATCTACGTCGATAGTCAGGCTGCGCTAAGAGCATTGTTAAATTATACGGTGCGATCGTGCCTGGTTGCACGGTGTAGGAATGCTCTGAGAGAGCTCATGTCGGCATTCACAATAAGGCTGTGTTGGGTACCAGGACACTGCAAGGTGGATGGCAACGTGGTGGCGAACGAACTCGCGAGAGGGGGTTCGAATCTAGACTTAGAGGAAAGGGACAGAGGGGTAAAACCCCCCTTATGTCACTGCTATGGGGTGATACGGGAAAGATTCCGTGATGCCGTTAACCGGTCCTGGAGGGATAGAACGGATTGCAGGGTGTCGAGGGCCTTATGGCCCGGATTGGACGAGGGGGCAACCAGGGTTCTATTAGGACTGGATAGGAGTAGTCTCAGGACGCTTATAGGGTTCCTGGCCATTGTTCTGTTAGGGCTTTTATGGGTAAATGGGACATAGCGATACCGGACTTCTGCAGGGTGTGCGGCGATGCTGAGGAGCTAGAGACGGTTGAGCATATACTAGATTTCACGACGAACTAGGGTGTATCGCTGGATTTAATCCAACCGATCTACTGGGGCTTGTCAGGGAAACAGGACGGCTCTTTCTGTTGAGGAGACCATAGGGGGGACTTGTCCCACGCGGTATTTCTATTTTCTGCTTTTCTTCTTTACTTCTATTTTTCTCTTCTTTTTCCTCTTTTCTCCTGTACTGAAGGGATTCACAATGGACCTCACTGGTCTCCGAGTGGATGTGCGCCCTTGGGCGCATAACCCTTCTTAACCTAACCTAACCTAACCTAATCTTATGCAAAGTACATCGTGGTACATTTGTCTCCGATCATCCGTATATAGTTCGTTTAATTTTTCACAAGAGAGTTGCATAATCTTGCGACAAACTTTCGAGTACCATTTCTATCTTGCCATCTTTACCATTTATTCTCTGCAGTAAAGTTTTGGATATTTAAAGCTGAGTGGCACGTTAACGAGTCGCTTTTTCAGGGTTATCATTTACGCCCGAACTTTTTCAATATTATGTTGGCTGCGTGCTTCAAGCGGTCTTCCACTCCGATATAAGTCACGTACAGATCCCGATGACTGAAAACAAGCAAATGGATTGCGCACTTGTTTCGTGATGGTGCATTTATAGTGTTTCAAAAATTGTTGGTGTTGGTGATTACTGAATACTGAAAAAAAAAAATTCAAAAATTATAGCCAAAATACAATGTACAGATACTTTTGTCCCATCCGTAGTATATGAAATTTAGTTTTAAAAATGGTTTTCAAGGGACATTTTGTAAAAATTATTGTTTTCAAAGTAGTACTTTTTGTAGTACAAAAGATATGTGCTAAGAAAATAATTTTTCATACAAACGAAGAAGGTATTCAGTGATCTTAATTTTAAATAAGTATTTGCTGTCAACAGCGTTTTGTTTCACGAACGTTTTATATGTGTGTGCTTAATAATTTGTTTAAACCAAATTATTTTTCTAAAAGACTATTTTATAAGATCTTTTTAAACTATTGAAAAAACTAATAAAATGATTTTACAGATTATTTTTTAATTACTTCATGATATTTATGTATTAATTAAAAAATATGTATTAAACATTTATGAATTATTTTTTTTGTTTGCTCGTTTAAGTTCAAGAATTGTTATGTTTTTGTTTTTATTTTTTTTTTTTAATAATAAACTCCAAATAATAAATAATATATGCTTTTTTATTTATTGAAATTACTTAAGTTATAAAAAAAACTTTATTAATCGGTTAACCGATCAATAACAAAATTAACCGATTATTAACTGATTAAACCAACACCTCGGTTAATTTATCAAGCGATTAACCGATTAAATGAATACCCTAATACGTACTATGTGATGACAAAATATTGTGGTGGTCCAAAATTAACCATTGGTCCTATATAGACCCCTTATCTATAATCACTAAAAGGCAAACAAATCTTATAAAGATGAAGATATCTAAATAATTTTCGGCACAAAGAACTTTCACATAAATTTGTTTTGGCGTGAACATTGCCCCTGAGTAGCAAATAGAGTAAACTCTTGAAAATTTATTTTTAAATACTGTGGTATAGGATATCATATGGTCGGGCTTGACTGACTATGCTCCCTTTATTTTCTTAATTAATAATTGATAAAAATGTGTATTTTGCAGCAATAATTGTTTCTATATCAAATATTTTTTTTATTTTTGCCTAACTACAGTTACAAATATCAATTAAAGTTTTAATTAAAAACTTTTGTAATTTTATTAAACAGAAGCTTATTCACACAAACATTACATTATAATTCTCTTACACATGCATACACACATACATACATACATAGTACACAGTTTAATTTGATATACTTAATTAAATAATAAATTAGTTGATTATGACATTGTTGTAAATACGAATACGAATACGAATACTCATAAATTTTGTTATAAACACATGTATTTAATAAATGTTTATTTGTTTGTCAGTGTGTGAGACTGTATGTGAGTTTCGTCTGCTCCCCTGTGTTTGCTCATTTATTTGCTGTCTGGAGAAGTTATTAGGAATTGTTAATAATAAATAAAATAGTTAATATTTTTACCAGTTTAGTTTAATTGATGAGGAAGTTAAAACATAGAATGAGTGTGTTGTTGTGCATTTGAATATTAAATTTAACACCAGTCTGTTAAACATCGTCTTTGGGGTTTTCCATTCTTAAAGACTTTTCAACCACCTCCGAAACATTGTTTATAGTGTTATTCATTAAACTTAGTGTTTTATTTGCCATTTGGATAGAGAAAAATAAACCAAAAACAAAAAAAAAAACAAGTATGTATAGGAATGCAAACATTTGTGGTACTGACAGTTTCATTTATCATGATGTCATAAACTTAAATTGTACTATAAATTAACCAATTGAAAATATTTGAGGCATAGTTTTAGGGATAAATAAGAATTTGTTTAAAACGAAACGCAACTTACGGGGGCTTACTCGCATATAAAAGAAAATTAATATTTAAAGAAAGCAACGGTTGGTGGAACCACATATTTTTTATTGGTAATATGTATATAGTTACAATATTTTTTAGCAACATATCGCGGTAAGGAGACAGCTAAGAATTTACACATTTCACTTTTTGCAAGAAAACGATAAACAGGGGTCATATCTTCCTGCCGCGGATACAGGGTGAGGAAAAAGGGTTAGTTTAGTATTAACTTACAGAAGTGCACACTACATATGTTATTTAAAGGGGGAACAGGGGGTAAAACGGATTAATTCGGTAACCTCATATCTCAAAAACTAAAAGAGATCCAAACAAAATTTAATACCTTTCGTTGTTAATTAGAAAAATAAGCGGACAAGTGCCTGGAATTTTTTTGAAATTCTGGATTCTGGAGCTTCTTTGTCACCCCCTTTAACTTTCAAACCAATAAACATAGAAATTAAGATTATAGCAAATTCATAGCTTATCTAAAAAATATAAATATATATATTGTACTTTTTCGAAATTCGAACGTTTAAGGGTTGAAAATCATACGTATTTTGGTATTTTTTTACAACACATTTTTCTCTATATATACGTATAGAATTATTAAATTATCGGCTCCCACTACAATATTGAACTTTTTGGCACTTCAATACGGAGAAAAAATTAAAAATACGGGAAATAAATAAATTTCTCTCTTTTACTTTTATAGCAGTGAATGAGAATCTATAAGATAAAAAATGTATGCACTTTTTATCCTTTTTTATTTTTTGTTAAAATTGAACTTAGAAACATAAAAGTAAAAATGCATGGTTCTGAGTAAAAAAGCATGTTTAGGGGAAAGCTTTTTGGTACTTTTTCATTCTGCAACTGGTACTTTTAGGAGTTTTATTAATGCTAAACATAGAAACATAAAATGCAATATGCAGAGTCCAGAAAAACAAAAAAAAAAAAAAAAAAAAAGACCCCAAAAGTCTGCTCTGATATAGAGTTTCTCAATCACGCTCTATCGTAGAGGAGACTTTTGGGTCCTGTTTTTGTTTTTCAACTGGTACTTTCTATTTTTTTTTCATATTATTGAAATTACAAAACTAAATTAAACATTCATGGACTTGAGTGGAAAAGAACATATGGACTGAAGGTTGGTCTCTCGCTAAATCGGTCCATTAAGACCAATAAAAAACAAATGCTCGATACATGAAGGATGACACTGTACTTTAACGGACAGGCCTAGCTTCCCAGCACTGTCATACCTAAAACTGCAACCCAGACGGACAATGGAAAAAAGAGAATAAGATGACAAAAAGATTTAGAAGGCAGTCATTGTAAAGTCGTTGAGAATAAACGTTGTTAAAGTTGAGAAGTTGTTATCTTTAAAGTGACTCGGACGGACATTATTATATTAACAATTAAAAACTAATATGTAATTGTGAATTTAAAACTTAACCTTAATTGAAACTAAACCATAATTAAAACTAATGATTGTAAATTCTAACTAAAATACATAAAATTAATAATCATAACTTGAAATTAAATAAATGTAAACACATTGAATTATAAACTAATAAAATCCAAAAGGGTCTTTAATTATTCACATTTTCTCTACATACATGTAAACTCATTTTTACTTTATATATGTAAGTATAATTTTGGTCGAATTTCAACCAGTGGGCAAACACTAGTATATAAAATCAATACTTATGCCCGTAATTTCTACAAAAATATATCTGGTTTCGTCTTCGTACCTGACAGTTATATTTACCTATTTCAACGCTTATTTGGCCTACGTGTTTTTACCTCAAGTATTCTTTTAAAATTGGCAGCATTTACACCATAGATTTCTATACACAGCAAGATTTATATTTGTAGAAATTACGGGCATTACTCGATTTCATTCTTTTTTCAATAAAATTTATTTCATATTTTTTACTAGTTTAGAAAATTTAAATTTTGACGTTCTTAAATTTTTACCGATATTTGTCGTTCTTATTTCTTAGCGAAAATATTTGTTTACATAAAATACAATTCGTTTAAATAACCGAGATTTTTTCGTTGCTTAACGGTATCGGTATTTAAATTCAAAAACAGATTTGCGAAATTGTTCTTGTTTCTTAGTGTAATTGCACCAATTTTCACGATGATAAAAAGTGACCCGGTAGGCTAGCTGGTAGTGAGATAGTCTATCAGTGCCGGAGTTGCGGGTTCGATTCCCGTCAGAGATTCTGGTTTCCTGCAGACAAGCGCAGAGCTTCGCGGGGTTAGCATAGTGGAAAAACCATTTCTTTTTTAAACAACTTCCAACAACTTGTTAAATTATGACCATGTTTCTTTTTTTGCAGCCAGAGTTGATTTATTCTGATTTACTTAGTTCTTTATTCGTATAAAAATATTTAAAATTTCGTTATTCAACATAATTTTGATGTGTATTAATTGTTTTTTTTTTTTTAATTATCATATTTAAATATTTGTATTTTTCTATATTTTAAAAAGCAATTGTCATTTTAAAATAAGAAGAAAACATAAGTTAAAAACCCAAATAAGTGCAAAGAGGAATGTCAAAGAAGAAACACAGAAATAACGATTCATTTTCTTTTTCTGCCCTGCTTACTTCTCTGCCCCGCTCGATAACAAACGAAAAAAGACATGATTTAAAAATAGGGGAAAAATCATCGTGAAAATTGGGTGTTAGTGTAATTAAAAACTCGTTTTAAAAGACATGATTATACACAATTATTTGAAATTTTCTGTTTCTTAAATATAGTTTGAATTATAGGCTGACTTACAAAAGGTCAATAGCTTTATATTCGAACAAAATTTTGTGTTTTCAGAAATAGACTTGTGTCCATAAACCATATAATTACGTTTGTATTTAGATTGAATTCGGCCCAAAAAAAAAAAAGTCTTTGCTGTAAAATTCACATTTGATCGTTGCTCTCACACAAATATCACTTCCTAAAATTTATTTAACTTCCTTTTATTATAAAATTTAGCGGCCGTCCCTTAAATGTCTTTAAGACACAAAATATAATATCGAGCCATTGCCGCAAAAACAACTTAAGCGACAAAAACCCAATTTTACGGGAGAATGTTGTTTTTTTTTATTATATTTCATAAATGGGTTCAAATCATAGCGCAGTCACGAATGAAAAATTATCAATAACAATTTTAATTAATTACATGTTGTAAAATTCCTGTCTTCATAAAACTAATCTAATGAAAATTAAATTCAATGAACTTAAGCCTAATTAAAAACCATTAACAGTTCAATAAAATAACCACAATACTAATATTTCATTAATAGTTAGTATTTAAGTTGGCGCTTAAGCTAATATTGTTTTTGCTATAAAATCGTAGCGGTACCTTATGTGACCGTGAAATGTGAGGAGATGATGCAAGTGTTGCCAATAAATTCATTTATGAAAAAAATAAACAATAATTTAAAATGATGTCGCTTAAGCTTTTCTTGCAGTAAGGGCTCGATATAGGTGGTGAAAATCTTAATAACACAAGACAACAAGGTTTTTGTTCATTAAGAACTGAACGTTGTGACGCTGAATCCAAATCTGATATTAGTCTTTTCAATCAGCTTACTTTTCGCAACATACCGTAATGTCCAAAATTAAGGCACTTCCGCCACATATATTGGAGTATATTCAGTTAAAAAATAAATTCAAAATTATCTATAAGCGGTGCTTACATTGGTTTTAAATTTGCACAGTAGTTTCTGAGATATCTTAAAGCTTTGAAAAAAATTCTTTAAAAATTCATAAAAAAATTTAAAAGCCCCAAAATCACAGTTTTGGTCTTAAAACAATTAGTTTAATATATTTCAAATGAAATGAGCCTTGGTCCATTGCAATCGGTGCACAACTTTTGATGTTATTTACAATTTACTGAGAAAACTGAATTGATAAAAATCGCGATTTCCAAACAAAAATAAAATTTTTAATGTGTGTGTGTTTGCTGCTGTTCTATTTATGGCATGGACCGTAACGGTTACAAGTGATCTTGTTATATTATAACAGTTATTAAAACAATTGTTTTTCAACGTTAAAATAAAAGGTCAAAACAAACTCTTAAAAAAGAGGTTTATTTTACCATCATAAAAAAAATTCTTCTGAGGAGTTTTATTTTCCGTCAGAATCAAATTTGCATATTCAAACCATTTATTTTTTTGCATTTAATTTATTGAAGAAAAAAAATCAGAATTTTTTTCAAATAATTGTGAAAATTAGTTAAATTTTGATATTTAAAAATGTTTTTAAAGCATTGACGCTCAAAAATGTTTTTAATGTCTGTTAGAAATACAAAATTTGTAATCATTTTTTTTACGTAAACAACTATTACTCACCGATTTTTTTTTTGTGATTTTCAAAAATTTTATTGTTTTTCAAAGCTAACTGTTAAATCTTTGAAAATCGCTTGATGAGGAGTAAAGTTGTGATTTTTTGAATTCTTAATTTTTGGAAAAAAGTAAAAAAAGCTATTAAAAAAGCTATACCTGTAACTTAAACATGCGAGCTGATGCAGAAAAACGGAGATAAGATTTGAAATCAACGACTTCAAGTTAGTCAAAAATTACAACTTCCAATCAACACAAAAAAAGTTTAAGTTTGGCACAAATAACACTTGTATGAATCTTAACCATATACCATTACAGTTGACCGGTTTTAAATAGGATACAATCTCGAAAATTCGTCTGGATTAACCGACTATAATTGAATCAAGAGTTTCCAAAATGGCTCAGGTACAAACATAAAAAGTGTTCAATAGACGCAAAAAACTGAATATCTCTAAACAATTGAAATTTTTGAAGCAGAGTATTTACCAAAAATGATAAGCCTCTTTTTATGTTATAAGAGTAAAAATAAAAAATTATTTTGATAAATATTTGAAGAAGAAAATAGTCCCTGTAATGACTATTCCGGAGATGAGCCGTTTTTTTTATATTTTACAGATAACTAATGGACCGTTTACATTAGAACGAAATCTAGTAGATTTGATTTGAAATCTTCCTCAAAATCTAGAGCGTTTAAATTTAACTTTTTTGACTTTAGCGAGATCAAAAACAGCTGACTGAAAGTAAAGAAATGGGCATTTGAAAAGTTGCATTATCTTTTTTTATAGACAATTTAATTTATTTTATTCGTCTTTTCCATTTTTTAACTTGTTTTTGAAAAATTTTTAAATTATTTTAAAAGTTTTAACAAGCCGCCATTATTATTTTAATTTGTTTTTTGTTATGAAAATATTATTTATTATTTGAGCAGGGAAGTATTTTTTAGTGCTACAGATATTTCACATCATAATATGATGCAACTTTAAACATAATATTTTTAACCTATTTTTGTCGAAGGCTGCAATTATTTATAAATTATTGTATATAATTTTCATTCTTTTTCTCTAAAATAACACAAATCAACGGCCAATATTTTTGCACCATTTTCGAACAATATTAAAATTTTTTTAGCTTTGGTATGTATTTTATTTTTTTTTACAATTTTATTTTTAATGTACCTACAATTTCTTTAAACTTGGTTTTTTAATGTGTATTTTTTTTTTTAATTTGTTTAACCACTGAATAACAAATAATTCGATAGGCATAAATACTAGAGTATCCAATTACTTGACTTTTGGTTTTGTTCGAGTAAGGAATTAATTGATATTTAAATTTTAATTTTACTCGATTTATCGAATAAGAGTTTTAATATGTTCGAATAACTCGAATAACTCGAATAATTCAAATAATTATGTCCAATGGAAAAAACATACATGTATTTTTGATTTAAAACTTTTATTATAATAATAAACAGAAAAAAAACACAAAATAAAAATATAGTTAAACAATTAAATAACAATTCATTTATACCACGTATACAGTTTTAAAACTTAAATAAAATAAAAATATACTAAAAACAAAGTAAACACTACTTCAGTTGAACAGAATATTAAATGATCTGAAAGTCAAAGTTTGATACATGCACTACGTTCAGCAGCAATCGGGGTCCATTAATTTTATTTCAGCGTATAATTTGCAATTGTGTCCCGACTGCTAAACTTAATACGGGAATTCAACCAGTGTTTAAAAAACTGCAATAACTTTCATTTCTTTTGATTTGACTTCTGCTTGTGCTTCTGAAATCAACAACAGTTTCAGTCAAAGCAAAATCACAAAACGAAAAACAAACAGTTGAACGAAACTTTTGCCAGCAGTTGTTTTAAAAATTGTGATTTTGATTTTCTTTTCTTTTGAACAGTTTCGCAAGTAAAAGTGAAATCAATCTCTTTGCTTTTGTAAGTCGCAAACAGTCGCAGAAGCAAAAAGTTCTTTGTATTTGCAAATTATAAGTCCCAATCAGGGTTGTCAGATTGATTTTGAAATTTTTCGCCAAATTCAATGTCAAAAATCGCCAAAATCGCCATAGCATTTATTTTTTAGTTTTTGACAAAAATATTTGTATTTTTAGAATAATTAAAAATATTTTTTTATAAATCCCAAAAAAAAAATTTGTTCCGTATCGCTAAAATCCGCTTCATTGAATGTAATTAAATAGGGCTGAACTTTACAATATATAAATTTACATAAGCCGTTGTAAAACGTTTACTTTTTTACTTTTTATATGTAATACTGAATTTTTCGATTTTGTCATTAAAAACATGTTTTTTTGTGTTTAAAATATTTTTTTTTTTTGAAAATATGCCGATTTTTTACCAACACCATCTGGCAGCCCTGTGTGCGAGTAAGTATAAATGTAAAAAAAAAACAGAAGAGAAAAGAGAATATTTTTCTGTTAAAAATGTACAAAACTAAAAGACTGCCTGCTTTTAAGACTGCGACTTTTGACAACTTTCAAAAGCAAAGACACTGCTTGCGATTTTGATTATTTTAACTTATCAAAAGCAGGAGAAAACTTAGCACACGACTGCCGATTGTTTTTATAAGTTTTAACAGAATCGATGTTTGATTTTAAAAAGCAGAGAAAAGTAAAAGCATTGAAAAGTTAAAATTTTGCGACTTTTCGACTTTTGACTTAAGTTTTTTAAACACTGAATTCAACATAAGGGGTGCGTTCGTAAATGCATCACTGCGCTGCATCAGAAAAGCAAACTTTTTTTAATGCCAATAAAAAAGCAATTATAATTTTTTTATTGAGTGACTATTGTTTTTGTGGAGTATTTGAAAATTGTTTGGTCCACATCTACTTCATTCATGTATATATCAACATTTGAAATCACTGATGCAACGCAGTGATGCATTTACGAACGCACCCAAGCTCTCATCTCATATTTTTATAAATTATTTTTTAAGATTATTTTTTTAGAAGTTTTTGTCGCGTTATTTCTATGAGAGTTCCAGCCTATTTAAACAAATTTATTAGTCATATAATAATATATTCTTCCTGAAAATCAAGTAAAATTGAAGTCAATTAAGATTCTCAGTTAATTTTTTTTTTAAATCTCCGTATTTTCCTGATTTTAAGAGAAATTTTGGTTAAGATAAGAACTCAAAGTATATAGAAACTTTTTAAACTGGATCGTTTTCAAAGCTTATTCGATTTCAATTTCACTCATATGTATTTTTCTTCATTTAACAGCTCTACTCTAAAGGTTTGGGTAATTTGTTTCTTTAACGTATTTCTATTTTGCGCCAAAAATCCGCAATACCTATCTAATGACACTTCGATTTTTAAGACGAATCTAACAATACCTAAAATGTCAAAATTCTTTCAGTCGCTTGGATCGTAAGAGGTAATAAAGAAATTGGCATTCGGGTAAAAACAGGTAACCCATAATATGACAGTGCATGGTTTACATATTTGTAAATGCTGATGAATTTTTTACAATGAACGTCAAACTTAATATGAAAAAGTGCTACTTTTGTACGAAAATTCATACGTATGGAAAGGGAACTAAAAAGGGACTAAAATATGTTCAGAATAGATACAGAATAGGGGGGGTGCTTTAAAACCATGTGAGATAAGGCCATGATGGCTTTATCCCTCATTCAATAGGGAGATAAAGCCTTTTTTCATTTGAATGTGAGATAAAGCCATCATGGCCTTAGTTCAGATTAGCAATATTAGAAAAAGGCTTTATCTCTCATTTCAGTTTTAATAACAATTAATAATAGTTTTAATTAATAATAGATTTTCCCTTTTAAGAAATCTGGCTTCGCATACTAAAGTTTTTCTGCGTGGCGGCCTGCGGCCGTGCTTACGGGTTTTCTCCTCCAGTAGGACGCGGCAGGTGGCTTCGCTGAATAAAGTTTTCCTGCGTGCGTCACAAGAATAAAAAAATTTCTTTTCCCGGAAACACTAAAGTAAAGTATTGGAATCTGGCTTCGCATACTAAAGTTTAAAATATGGCTTTATCTCTCATTTGCGAAAAAAAAGTATGGCTATATCTGTCATTTCGCAAAATTTTAAATATGACCTTACCTCTCAATGATTGGGTAATAAGGCCATTATGGCTTTATCTCCCATTCAATAGAGCAATAAAGCCATAATGGCCTTATCTCACATGGTTTTAAAGCACCCCCCCTACAGAATATAACAACATGTTATTTAGTTGTTATGTATTTTATTAGTTAGAAATCGAAAAAAAAAATATTTTTATATTAAAAAAGTAGAATTTTTTAAGAAATTAATTTTAATCGATTAACTGACATAAATTGTTCGAGTTATTCGTTATTTGAAATTGGCTATTTTAATTATTCGATCAAATAGTGGCGAAAAATTTCTTCGGTTAATCGAACAACGATTAATTGAGTGGATACTCTAATAAAAGCATATGTTAATTAAGCGACACAACTGATACAAAATTATTTTACAAGTGTCGATAACAAAATATTATTAGAGTAAAGATATTTTGTTTGCATCTTAAACACATTATGAGAACACGTATAGAACATTATCATGTTATGCCTTTTAAATCTTATATATAAATCGGCAAAGGTAAAACAGTTAAGAACACATTCCTCCTCTGTTTGCACAACAACTAGAAAAAAAGATACACCATTTTAAAGGAATTTACTTACAGAAGTGCACAATATATGTATATTTTATTACACTCCGGTCCCTATTTTCGGAGTTATAAGAGTTCCAATTTGCTACTACCACTTATGCAAAACACATAAATAAAAAATTTGTTTGTTCCAATTATACAAAGTTTTTTTTAACAAATAAAAAATTAAAAAAAAAATAGGGTGATCGATTATTCGACAGTTTTCAGAAACTGGTTTTTGCAGAGGCAAACCAGTTAAGAACAAATTCCTTCTTTTTCCAACCGAACCTCAATGGGGGAAAAAGTATAACGCACTGATTCTCTCTTAAGTAGATGTCAAGTGGTCGAATTTCGGCCACCGGGCGAAACTAGTATTATTAAATGGTTGTGAGGAAATTAATAATATGTTTCCAAAGTTATCATTATTTAGTTGTTATATAAATAATTATTTCTCAGTGAACAATACTTAAATTTATAATTGCGATAAACATTGACATGTTTACAGTAACTATAATATTGTTGATATTAAATAAAAATAACAATATTTTGTGTACGACAACAATATGTTGTTATAATAAACATAGTACAGTTGCCATAACCATGTCCAACCATATATTTTCTCTGCGTGTAAATATCGTCAAAAACTAGTCACGAAGTAGATTTTGTTCGAGGCGAATTCAACTACAGGTGGTGTCGGAACTACAACAATCCAAAAACAACAGAAACAACAGAGGTTTTTTGGAATGCATTGTTAGTGTTTATGGTCCAACCATCTCTAACAAAGCACTAAAGGCCATGTCAGATAAAACTTTTGCTTCGCGTTGCGTTACCGATTCGCTTTGACATCTAAGATAAAATATACATACTTATACGAAACATGTCACATAAAGTACTTTCAAAGCGGAGCGAAGCAAAAAGTTAGCCAACTCTCATCTTTTTGCGCGCTTTGACATTTGGCTAGTATAATTTTCTTTTTTTCTCAATTATTGTTTCCAAATTCAATTCCAAAAAACCGTCCAATTAAATTTTTAACTTTAATTTGTATAACAAAGAATTAAATGTACAAATTACCTACCGCTTTTATAAATAAACAAACAATTCGTGAATGTTGTCAAAGTTTTCATTGTGTCATACACCTTTTGCTTTGCGTTTTTCTGCCAAAGGTAGAAACGTCACGCAAAGCGACAAAGTTGTATCTGACACTGCCTTAACAAATCAAAACAAATTGGCTCGAACTGTCAAAATCATACGCCGATTCGACACCACCTGTAGTTGAATTCGCCTTGATTTTGTTTTGTATGGAAAGTCTAGTCAAAAACAACTAGATTTTGCTCGAAATCTAGTAAGTACTAGATTTCGTTGTAGTGTAAATGGGCTAAAACATTTAAAAACAAATCGAAAACGAAAATATTTCATCAAAAAAATATATGAAATAGAAATCTTCTTTTGCATCTGCCTGTGAATACATGTCGGTTGGCCATTGCAGAATGTCTTCATAAAAATTTTGAATATCAAAAATCTGGTTATTTTTTTTTCCTCCAAGCAGCGGAGGCAGGCTTCACCAACTAAATTTATTGAAAAATATATACAAATCTAAATAAAAATTGTGCATTTATTTTAATTATCCCCCTGAAACAGTGTTCACTAGTCAGATTTTTTTTATTAATGGCAATATCGAAAATAATTTTTCATAACAAATTTACCAGATATTCAAAATTTACCTCTCACTGTGTTGATTGATATGCAATCAAGGTGTGCCAAAAGTTATCACCTGATGTTATTTGTCTTTAATTTTTTTAATACATAATCAACTGAAGTTTTGAATATGTGTTTACGTGACTGATTTTTTTTCATTAGGTAAAAACGCCGCCCGAAATGATTAACATATGGGCGCGATTTATGATATTATTCATCACCCTTGCCAGAACTTTTGGTAATGGGTTGCCGCATTTCTCTAACACTTATTATCTTTGACCACTTTAAGAGTCTGAGGCTTGTTGGCATAGACTCATGACTTGAAGAAACCTCACAAAAAAGCCTAGAATGAAGGATTAGGCGACCCAGAAGAGAAGCCATTAGAATTTTGATTGTAGAATGTGCAGTATGCGTCTTTGCTTCTTCCTGTTAAAATCACATGGTCTCCAATCCCAATTAGTCCATTTAAGTTAGGAGAAAGTAGTTGAACATGGTTCATTAGTGCTCACCTTTCACAGTAGTCTTTTGGCCTGCGGCGTTTTCGAAAAATAAGGCCCGATGTCGCCACCAAAAAAAAAAAAACACCATACAGCAACTTTGAGCGGGTTTAATGGCTCTTTGTGTATTTTCGGTGCCTCAGAAGGGATAGATTTGCTTATTCACTTGCCCGAAGAGATGGATACAGTGCGCCAATACTACCGACGAATTATTACGCAGAAAATCGAAACAAATAGTCGGCGTTCTTGAGGAGTATATCACTCCATTTCTTTTTAACGTGTATTTTGTATCTTTTTACTTCACTAATTTACTGACTTTTACCCATATTTTCAAAAATTATAGGATCCTTGTATGCACCCACTCTCTCTTTCTTCTCTTGCCCAAAACATAAATCAACACAAATCTCATTTCTGCAATAATTTTTTTTTTAAAGCATAAAAAAGAATTTTTATTTATATTATGTTTTTTTTTGTTTAAATTTCTATATGAACCTTGTAAATATTATTTTATAATAATAACAGAATTGCCCTTATAAATTGAACTCATAATCATAAATACATTTTTAATCTTCTATACAACAACATTGAATAGAAAATATTTGTACTTAATTTTCATAAAATACAATCAAATACCAGTAAATCTTCTCGAACAAACTCGGTTGAACATTAAATACAATTAAACTAAATTGATTATTATATCAAATTGTATCAGGAGTAATAAATACAAGAAAATACTTTCCAATAAACGTAAAATTAAATGTTTATCGAATGTGAAAAGGCCACAGGCGTCATATGAAATACAAGGTTGGAGATGTAACAAATAAAGGTTAAAGTGCGAAAGCTGCAAAGAGAAGAAGAAGAGAAAATACAAACAAAAAAATAAATAGCAATATAAAGAGCATGAAAAAACAATCATAAGAATATAAAAAGGAGGACGGAAAAATAAACGGAAATATGCAATAGATGACGAAAAAAAATCAATGAATTTTCAATTAAACTGAACAAACGTATTTTTCCCAGCAAAAAAAAAATACGAGTTAAGAAATTAACTTTTCTCTTTTGATATCTAATGTTTTATTTTCAAGTTTTTTTTTTAAGAAATTTAATAAAATCCCCTTTTTTTTAAACAAGCCCCCTTTGTTTGTAACAAACCGTTTTCTATTGACGATTTAAAATCTTTGTTCATTTGGTATCAGATATGTTTGCTGGGTATGGTACATGGCTATATGTACGGGTGAGAGTAAATTAGCTTAAATATGCGAGGGTCCATTTATAATTTGTTCCTTAAAAAAATCCTAAAAAACGACAAAATATGAAAACAAAATCGACAAAGATCCCTGTCATTAACTGAGGAGGTGCTTTTCAAAACTTGTTACATCTGAATTGCCAACTTTTCAAGTAACATGTAATTGTGGATGTCTGTGAAACATCTTTAAAATTGCGACCTCTACTTTGCGTACAAGGTGTGTATGTCCAGACAACCGGGTGGACGGACGGACATCGTAAGAACGATTCAAAAAGTGTTTCTAATTCAATTGGTATACTTAAAGGTAGCTCTACGACTAGTATTTTCAAGTGTTACAAACATCAGCACACCACTTCGATTGTAGCGTGGGTATAAAAACAACTTAGATCCGATAAAAAAAAACGGCTAAAATCGGGAAAATAATTTCAGACAAACTAAAATTCATAAAAATATTTAACTGAAAAAAAATAATATATATATCTGTGGTCAAAAGCAATAACCGCCTAAGTCGATATAGTTTTTGAGAAAAGGAGCTTTATATTTATGCTTGCGCTTCTGAAAAAATTGATTGCATTAGAAAAAAAGTATGTAATTCAGAATCAAAGATTCTTATCCCCACAATGCTAAGATAAAAAAAAATTATAACGAAAGTTGTATTTATGTATTTTAGAAATATTTAATAAAAACAAACAACAAAGTCGACTTGAGAAAGAGAATCTAAAAAAATTCTCGGAGCTTGGAAAAATTATTTTTACAATTAAATGAAATCAAATTAAAAGTTAACATTTTCGTATATCGATATTACACATTCTTTTTGTGTTGTGTTTCTTCATAACGTTCTGAAACTCGTGCGTTTTGCTTGCGATCTGCCATAGTTTCTCAAAAATATTGTAGTTCCCTTGATCATACTTTTTCAATTGCGATTTACATAACATCTATTATGCGATTTGAAGTCAGAATCGCAAATGTCAAGCCTTTTGCGATTGTCAATTTCAGTAAAAATAAAAACAGGGCTAATTCTGGTTTCAATAGGTCATTGTCCAGACTTGCAATTTTCGTTGCAGCAATTCTTGAACTTATTGTTGAGATAGGTGAGAAGATTGGGGATGGGTACTCAGTTTCATGTACTCTGCAATTTTATTTTGTTTTGTAATTCTAAGAATTATCAACTTGAAGTTGGCTGTAGATGTTTTTTTGTATTTAAATATAAAAAGGAGAAAATAAAAAAATAACAAAATTGCAACCCTAGAATTTCATAATCTGGACACTAGTGCAATTTCAAAGCAGAATTTTAAAAAGTTGCTGCAACAAAAATTGCAAGTCTGAACGATGACTAAGAGAATATGATATATTGAATTATTCCACCTCGGTGCCTGTCCAATTCCCCCTCGTAACTAATACCTCATACACTTATTGAAATTAACCTTCCTCCATAATAAAAAAAAAAAAAAATAAAAAAATAAACAATTTCATAACTAACACTTACACATTTATTTAACGACTGATTTGCCGTAGATAAAAGAGTCTTCAGCCACACAGTACTCGAGAAGATAAAACGTGTCTTCGAAAAATTCGAACGCATTTCATCAATCATCAACAGTATTAAAAACATATCCCAGATGATACCAAATACATACAGAAGAGCATAAGGATTAATTATAATATGATATTTATGCTCATGGCTTTCTGTATCTCTCTCCTCCTCCTCTTCTCTAGCCCACCTGCAATCACGAAAGGATGTCACAGTTCCAGCCGCACCATGACGTAAACCATGATTGACCAATAAAGAGTCAATAGCCACAAAATAGATGATAAATATTTGTGTTACACATTCAATGATGACAAATGTCAGAAAACAAACTATTTGCCAGCTATAGAGACGCATTAAACTGCTGCTTAATTTGTAGGTTTTCCAATGCCATTGCATGACCTGGTCCAGTTGCTGGCATAAATATTCACTGCGATATTTGTGATAGCCCGTACGATGATATGTTACCCATCTTAATTGCTTTAAGTGTTGAAGTAAATTGTGATTTAATTCCTGAGTTGTTAACGAAATTATCCAGCTGCCATAGTACAATAAATTCAAGGTGGTGACCAATATCAATTGACAATATTGAACATAGAGCAAGGTGAACAAAAACCATAAACGTTTGCCGGCCTTATCGTTTATGATTAAGAATACTACCCAGACAAGCTGCAGCATGATTGTTAAACATTTTGCCATAATATTCCAAAGGACACGTCTGCGAGAGCTTGATTTCTTGTTAATATTCATTTGCAAGATGTGTCTTGATTTCAGCATCTTATTAACACAATACATAATGGCCTTGCGGTAATGTAACTGCATATACAGAGTCGCCATGGCACACAACAAGACCATACCATAGCGTATATAGCCGACATATGTGAGCAGTTGATTTTGTCGTAAAAATGTCATCTCTGTGTACAGGATGAGTATGGCAAATGGCATAAATGTCACCGCGATGACGAGAAGGCACCGACTGTATAAAACTGTTTGTCAAGATTCTTTTACGCACAAACGTTTGGCATCGAAAGAAAAGCAGGCAATGCCCAGGAAACGGCTGATATAGTAGATGGCATAAATAATCGTAAGAAATAACTTTGTAGCGAAATTAAAATCCTTACGAAAAAAGTAAAATGTCATGTTATAGCGATGGTTAATTAAGGTAAACTGTCGTATTTTGCCTACATTAAGCCATTTTATTAATATTAACATTTTTTTCTGCTCTTTTTTACTCTCACTCTCACTCTTTCTCGCTAAATATCCTCTACTCTCGGAGACCCTTTTGTTTGTAAACGTACAGAAACTGGAAAAACGTGCTTAAGTGGCGTTTTTTAAAAAAGAACTGTTTTATAACAAAAATAATAAACAATTAATTATTAATATTATTTATTCGTTTTTTTTATTATCTTCATTAAACTACAATTGAAAATGTAATATTATGAAGGTATTTTATGGTTCCCAATGAACATTTTTGCTTAAACTTTATCAGAACTCACAATGTGGATCATTCGAAATCCCATAGATGTCAATTAGACCTATGAGTTCTCCACTTGCAAAAAGCGCTTGTTAACAAAAGGAAATTCTTAGAAAATCGATTTAAACTTCTAGTTCTGAAAGCGAGCTATGATAGTTTATGTTACTGTGTATTAGAGATGAGCGATCCCGTGATTTTTAAAGAACATCGTGATTAGTAAACGTGATTTAAAAATCACTGCTCCTTAAAACTGTGATTGTGATCACGACTTGTCAGTTTTTAGTTCTTTTATAGCAAGTGCGTCCAAGCTATATGTACAATGCGCGAGCTTTCGTAAGTTTTTTGCAGAGAAACAACAACAAATTTTAAGAGCTTTCAAAGCTGTTTACTTGCATATACATACATACATACTTAAACAAATAAACTTTGGCTTAAAAAAATACTAATCAGATAGAAGAGAGAATGAAAGGAACAGCCACATTATTCGCCATTGTGTTCAAAAAAAGCTATTATCCACACAAACTGTGATATATCATAAATTTTTGTATGTGACAAAAAACAAAAAGAACGACTTAGCAAGTACCTGTTAGTTGACAAATTTGGTCCCAACTGTGATTCGTTATTTTTCAGTAACAGTGAATAAATCAAAGGTACAGAGATATCGCTAATCTCTACTGTGTATGATAAAGATATATTGCCACAGGGAATCACTTTCCTATAATATATAAAATCTCGTTTTAACAGAAACTTTATACTTATATTTTTAATTCAAACTAAAATAGCCACTTTTGCATTCATGTTTAACATAGACATTTATTCAGTTCTTTTAAATTAACATAACCAGTTTTAAATCGGTATTACATATCGTCACCTAATATGTAAAAGTGCGTAACAACACTTTATTTTTCTAACTGGGGAAGCAAAAAACTTTACAAAATCAATAACAACAAGGTGCACTTGGCCTTTGAATTTCTTTAATAAGTTCGCCATTTTTGATCGCAGGGATATACCATTTTTGTGAACATGTAGTTTAATAAAACAAACAAAAAACAAACAAACACTCTATTTTTATTATTTTTTTTTTTTGTTGTACGCCCCTTTGCATTTTAAGTGACGATATAAATGTTAAATCTAAGGCCCTAATCATAAAGAACGCAACACAACGCCAAAGAATAACATTGAAAGCACAAACAATGTCATAAATATTTTATAATTGCGCAAGAGGGATGGACACGTGAGTCCACCTGCTCCACATCCAGGGCACTTTGGCCTGGATATGATGAACGGAGAACCAAATCTCTACTTAGGTTCAATTGGAACCAAATCAGGACCGTGGTGTCGGTCATAACTGGACACTGGCCTGTTGGGACTCATGCTAGAAGAATGGGTCTGGTATTCAATGACTACTGTAGAAGTTGTCATGATGAGGAGGAAGAGGAAACTGTGCTTCACTTTCTATGTCAGTGCCCTGGGCTACGAGGCATCAGGGAAAAATACCTGGGAGAACCGGTGTTTTCCTGTTTGGAGGATCTTTCAAGAATAGAACTAAGATTGCTTCTTCTCTTCATTAGGAAGACGAATTGGCTCAACCTTGCAGTGACGCCATCTGAGAAACTGCTCTTTGGGATGGGCATTGGCGCTGGGTATCACAAAGGGACCGCTAGAGGACCCAAGTGAGCTGTCTCTCGATGGCTGCCCATGGAACCTAACCTAACATGTATAATTGTTGTTGGGAATTGTCGATATTTAGTTAAATAAATTAACACGTTGTTTGAAATGGCAAAGTTTTTTGATAATTTTTTTAATTTAAATTAAAAATATAATATATTGAAAAAAAAAATATTCACAATTCTACAATTTTTAGTAATCAATATAATCATTTTGGTAATAGGCTCAAAATCAACAAATTGTTTGCTTGATATTATGAATTTGGTATAAATTTGCTGATTGGAGAAAATTATTAATTTTTTCTGTACACAACAACATTGATTTATATATATAAGTTAAAAATATGAATCTTACGTGGCACAGTGGCTGAAAATTAAATTTCATCGGTCAAAAGTGCAATTTTTTGTCATCGCCGAATTCAAAAAATTTAATACCATTCGATAGCAAACATATTAGAACTAAGGTATCCAAAAACTGGATTTAAATATTGCTAATTGTGGCGGTGGCATGCGCCTGGATAAAAATATTTTGTGTTGTTTTTGAAAAAATTTAATTTTTATAAATTTGATCAGAACTTAATTATGATTTCTCGCAAGCTCGTATCAATAATGGGGGTTTTGTTATATTAGTGGGATAAAAATATTTAGGAAATGGTTCTTTACATCACTGTATCATGTATACCTAAAGAGTTATTAAATGTTTCCCCAGGTTCAATTAAAAAGTGCGCTTTTTAACCCCATATATACTTTTGCAACTGTTTTAAACTGTCTGCACGCAGAGAAAAAACATGTTTAAATATGGTCACCTCCAGCAAAACTATTTTTCGACAAAATTGTAAGCATATTATACTAAATTTAACCATATTATTGTCACCGACAACCATATTATTGTTTAATTAGTCCTCCATCAAGAAGCTACAACCATATTATGGTTGCCTCTAAACATCTTATGGTTAGATATGACAATAATTTGTTTTTAAATTAACAATAGTATTTTCCTCTTTTCCAAGAGCAACATTCTATGGTTGAAACTCAACCATGCTATTATAAGTGTTAAACATATTTTAGTTATTATTAACCAAAACATGTTCGGAGGCAACCATAATATGATTGTGCCTTCTTGATGGAGGATACATTTAACCATAATATGGTTGTCGGTGAAAATAATATGGTAAAATAAACCATAATATGTTTACAATTTTCTTCAAAAATAGTTTTGTTGGAGGTGACCATTTTTAAACATAGTTTTTCTCTGGGTGTGTAGAACACTTTTTATCATTATAATAAAATTACTCGCAACATTTTTTTGCTCTTCTTATTTTACTGAAATATAACGCAATGATTTACGAACGTTTTGTTTTTAAAAATAATTCATCAACTGATGCAGTTCTTGAAACTGTCATACGCCGGGTAGCTTTTGAGTTAATTTTAAAGAACACGGGTCCATAGAGAGTAGGGAGAGTGTCTTGTGGACCCATAAAATTGGTAACCTCGGATATTTAAGCTCAAAAATTCGCCAAAAATATATGTATTTATGGATTGAAAAACATTATCTAGACTTTAGCTGACCTACAAAAATATGCTTAAATGTTAAATTTATCTCCTTTGCCTTTAGAGATATTCGGATAAAACGGATTTTTTGGGTTAATTTTATAACGATTTTTTGAGTTTTTAAATCGGGTGGATTTTGTTAAATATCAAACTGTTATCAATAGTGGGTTACACATTTTTTATATTGGTAGGAAAGCAGACTTAAAGCAATGGTATGTTGTATTATTAAATGCTTATGCAGTTTTCTATAAGTGTAGTGGTTTATTCGAGGCGAATGTATATGCGAATAAAGTAGGGATGCCAATCCCGAAATCCCGAACCCGAAAGAAATGGATCATGACATTCTCCCTTGAGAGTATAGGGAACACATTATTGATCTTGTATATTTATTTGATTAACTTCGTTATTACAGCCATTGAAAACGAAAGAAAAAATTTTAACTTTGTTATTTTTTTTTGAAGCGAATCTAGCAATTATATAAAAAATTTTAATGTGAGAAGTGCTGAAAATAATTAAAGAGGAAAATTAAATAAAGAATGAAATGTCTTTTGAAATACACGAAACAAAAATAAAAATCAACAGTTTCGTGTGGTTTTATTATCTAACTGATTGCACTGGTGCACCAAATGTAAAATTTAAACTTTACTCTTTACAGGTTTGGGCTTATTTAAGTGTTTTCCGAGAGTGGGCATGGGGCCTACGGTAATTTATGGAGCGATTTCACGAAATAAAGTAGTGCAATTTATACACTCAGTGTGACCAGATCTAAAAAAATTTTACAGTTAAATCTGGCATTAGACATGGCCAAAAAATTATAAAAATTATTTTAAAAATAATGCTAAAATTTATTACCAGTAAGAAATTTTATTCAAAGCAAAATTCATTTTAGTGACTTATTATTTAAAGAAATTAAAAAAAATGGTTATATTTAAACAAGTAGATAGATTTTGGTAAAGCATCTGATACACATTAATATGAAGCACATGTAATTGAGAATAAATTTTTAATTTAGGAGCCCGCAAAACTCTGATACATGCTAAATTTAAACGATTTATTTCTATGAATTTTTTAGATCATACATTTTTTTTAAAGTTTAAGAAAAGTTGAAGCTTTAGAATTATTATTTTTTCAGCGTTTTAGAGCAAACTATTTTTTCACACATTTACACTATTGAGTTTTTATCTTAATACAAAGTGAAATTTTCTTGTACTTTTATATCGTAATATCAAAGGGAAAACAAAATTTAATATTTAAATCAACATGATAAGGGCAGGGCATTTATAATATTTCCTGAATATTATACATTTTTTTTAACAAGACAGATAAGATGTTTCTTAACATAAGAATTATCCCTTTTCATATGAATTTAGTTTAGTTACAACTATTTTAAGTCAAAATTTTTTATAATTAATAAAAAGATTTAAGTAATAGAACTATTCGCCTTAATTTTTAAAATTAATAATGCTAAAAAAAGCTAAAAGCATTTTCTAAAAATGCTAAATAAAATGCCAAGTGAAAATTTTGCAGCCAAATAAAATTTTTAATGCTAAATTTAGCTGCAAAATTCCAAAATGGCCACACTGTATACACTACATAATTCATAGCACCAGTGGGCTATAAAAATGTGTTTTTGTTAAAATAAGATTTTTATAGTTAACTAAAAAAATTTAAATTTCTGTTATTCATCTTAATTCATTTAATAAAAATTTTAATAGAATCTTACAAATAAAACAATGTCTAGTTTGCTCTATTCACAACAACTGATGTGATTGAGTAACATATAGATTTTTTGTTAATTATTTTTTAATTGAACCAACTAACACATTGTTGGAAATCGTACGTTGGTTTTTCTTATAATATTTTTAATTAAATTAATCATTATTTAGAAAAAATCACAATTTTCAATTTTTTTCCAATTTAAGTTATCAATATAATCATTAAACAACTTTGTAATATTAACTGAATTATAAAACTTTGGTTTGTAAACCTCTTCTCAAGATGTTTTTTTTATAAATACATATCTATAAAAATCATTTATCTTTGGAATGTTGAAAATCCCGAATCCCGAAAAATCCCGGGATCCTGTAAAATTCCGCAATCCCGAAATTTTATTCTTGAAATTCTGAATCCCGGAAAACTATTTCACCAAAATATTGCCATGTTCTTTCGCTGATAAAAAAAAAATTTCTGCAGTAAAGGGGCAACTCAGTTCAAGAATATCCGGATAAAATAAAAAAATAACCCAATTCAAGCTGGGAGTTGTTCGTAAAACATTATTTCTCTCTTTCATATAAAACAAAAAATGTTGTTCGGACAAGAAGAGAGAATCGACCATGGATTATTAGGAAACTTAAAAATCTCATCAAATTAACAAGCAGAATTCGAAAATTTAACAAACCTAGATTAAATTTTATGAAAACCAGCGAATTTTGTTTAGGTAACATTCAAGCCAAACAGGACAACTTTAAATTGCTATTTTAGGAGATATGCAAAGAATTAAAAACATATACATACACTGTTTATTGTTGTTGTTTTGTTGAAGGTTTGATATTATTACAAGTAAAGGGGTCTGTACACGGTCAAAATGCTTGCAATGCGGGCGAATACACTCGTGTACGTGTGCTGGACGTAATATTCGCCGTCATATCTGATATTCCATCCTGCATCGTCCGTGTCACACATACAACCACATTTTCTAATAATAACATAGCGCTTGATGAGAAATGCGCTATGTTATTATGATCTGAGTGCTTAAAATTCTTATTCACTTATAGTCTTATTTGTTT
Source organism: Pollenia amentaria (assembly GCA_943735925.1). Taxonomy (NCBI): domain Eukaryota; kingdom Metazoa; phylum Arthropoda; class Insecta; order Diptera; family Polleniidae; genus Pollenia; species Pollenia amentaria. Next base: position 197,947,851 of record OX031009.1, on the reverse strand, counting down.
TATATTTTTCCCTGACGAGCTGGCCTAAGCAACCAGCGAAATGCGCATTGAAACTAACTTTCCCTCAACAATAAATTTCAGTGTTTTTATCAAAAATAATAATTGGGAATTTCGCACGCCATAGAGAAATCTTATTAATTATACATATTTTTCTTTTATAAATTTTCCGAATATTTTAAACAATCTCCAAATGTGATAGAAAAAATGTTTTCTGGGTATCTTTATAATTTATTTCACAGTTTATTTTCATAATTGTCGCTTGTTAATTATTTCCACTAGTTGCCTCCTCTTTACGAGTTTAAAGTGGTTGGGTGTGTTGGGTTTAGATTGTTGAAAACGTATTTAATGATTGTGGAATTAGAAAAAAGTGCTGTTTAATCTGATAAAGGATTTTTTGTTTGTAATAAATGAAATTATTAATGGTAAATATTTGTAAATAATTTAAAAACTAAATTAAGGCTTAATTGAGACAACACTGTTTCAAACATAAAATTTATATGGTGAACCTTTTAAATTTAAGATCATCTCCAACGTTTAACACATTTATTAGCAATTAAAGTGTAATTAAAAAAATAACTTTCCGAGATCTTGTTGTTATTCAAAATTATACAAAAGGATTACATAATTTTATGACTTTGCATATCCCGAATAAAAATAACCCAAAGGCTTTAAATCTTACGATGTTGGCTCCTAAGTGCCTGTATCATTTTCTGAAACACTGTTTCCTTTGGTAGGTCGGTTGGTGTACTGTATACCAGATAAATGCTTCTTCTAGCTCCTTAGAAACTGCATCTAATCATATCGGCGGCTTAATATTCAAACCTCTTAAATCCACTTTTTAAGTAAATTGAGATTCTGATACCGTGCGATAGAGAAAGATACGCCTTGTCGACCAGCATGTAGTTGTTCTGTGTATGGGCAATGGAATTTGTCGCTTATGTAGAAGATTCTCGAAAAGAATATGTAACTTTACACCTTTACCCCCGTATTCACAAAAGGATTATTAAATTTAACAAACGCTTATAAAGGGAAATTTTTAAAGATAACTTGTTTTGTTAACCTTTATTAAATTAAAAATATTTTTATGAAAACAGGCATTAATCATCTGTAAATGGTACTCAAACTAGACGGACATTATATGGTAAACTCACAGTTTATAGCCTGTTACTCTACCCGTAAAAATAAAAACAAAATATTCTCCAGGCGTAGCCACATCCACATCCACACAAAAGCTCATATTGGATGGGCTTTATGGGTCCGTAAAATTACTTATTAGGAAACTTAGAACTGTACTATCGAGTGCGTGAGGTGAAGAGCTCTCATTATAAATTGTTTAAAGTCCCATTTGGATAAATTTTTTTTACCATGAACGGATCCGTCGCCTGACACATTTTAAGAATAAAATATAGAGCTTAATTTAAACTTTTAATATAAGTTTGAGCCCAGTAAAAATGTGCTCCAAAAGGAGCAGGTTTTATGTATGATGCCTGATTTTTGTATGGGGTGTTCCCGGTTTGGAGGACTATTTTCTGCTAACAATAAGCGCTTCGTTTAGCCCAATTAAAAATGCAAATAAAGCGCTCCTAAAGTGCTTTTTTAAGGGATAACTATATTAACATATTTATCAATGTTTTGCTTTTAGTGTCTTAAATGCTTTTTTTCAAGCATTTTCGTAAAGAGACCTTCGTTTTGTTATCATTTACTGCTGTATAAGAGCGCTCGATTATGCGCTTTTTCCCTCAAGTGTTTCAAAAAACACGATTTTTTTTACTGGGAATCTCGATACATGCAAAGTGTGATTATTCCTAATATTAGTGCACTTTGTTAACAAATAAAAATACTTATTCATCATATTCAGTGAATCATCGTGAAGTTTGATTTTCAATATGATTTTTTACAGATTATCCGTAACTCATATCAAACTGCCCTGCAGATAACGAGACTAGTCCATACATGTGGTTAAAAGGTGGTCTATTTAAGATTACGATTAGGAGTGGACCATATAACCCACCGAAGTAGTCCCTAAACTACTCCATGGAGTACTCAAGTGGGTTAGTTTCAAAAGTACTCCATGTTTCTACTTTTTCACTAATCGCCTTTTATGGCGTGCACTGTAATCCATTATTGCTATTATTATATATATTTACTTGGAATTTTTAATTTTTTTTATTTTTTTCACAAATATTAAAAAAATTTCCTGTTTCACTTTTAAATAAACAATCATTAATGCACAACATCAGGGCTACCAATGTGTAATACTCTAAACTATAGAATAGTATACCTATACATCATGCAGTTGTTGGCAGTACTGCAGGTAAATTTGTCTAATATGGTCCATACTACAGTGCATTGGACCATGTTGTAAGTAGTCTATTTAAGCCACAATGGACCACGTAGTTCAATATATATGCAGGGTGCTTTGTCCTTTGTGTTCAGTATCGTTTGACAAGTAATCATAGACTTGTGAAAATAATCTGTCACTCAATTCATTTTTAAGCCACACTGTCACACATTATGAGCACACATGATGTTTTGACAAATCGTACGAATGTATAGGATAGTGTATCGCCGGCTTAACCATTTTCGCACCATGTTAACAGACTATGTGCCTCCTGATATTCAAGGTAACAATAACCTTGTTGAGAAATCATTTTGGTGAGCATTTAATTTCACGTTTTGCTACAGTAAATTGGCAACCTAGATCGTGCAGATATGTTAAGTCTGAGGTCTTCGGGAACAAGCCAGCTACAATTGTCGCTTTGGAAGCCAACATTAATCATGTTATTCGCGAGATACCAGTCGCTATGCCTAAATTTATGTGTTTTACTTTACATTATAAATCAACCTCACGATGAATCAGCCGATATCCATTTATCCAGTTCACTTGGTGTTTTGAATTACACAGGCCTGCACAATTTGAGAAAAAGTCAAAAGCATCAGAATTTTTCCATCACATCAGGTTTTTACTAAAGTAAAGAAGACTCTATTTTTCGCCATATTTGAGGCGTTATAACACGCGGGAATACATCTATATTTATAACACCTGATAAGTCTTCTAAAAGTCCTACCAATTATATTTAAAATAAATGTTAACCATTTTTTATATCTTGTCCCTTATCTCTGAAAAATTCAGGTTTTTCCTTTATTCATGGTATTTTCGCTATTTTTTTTTAATATTGAGTTCATTTTTGTTTTCTAAGTACATATTCAGATTCAGTGCAACTCAACCCCTTAGAAAAGTATATTCTGGTTCATGGATTAAACATTTGTTGGCCTGTATTATCATGAGCTAAATAATTTTTAAATTTATTTATTTATTCTTACATTGTTTCGGTTTTTTTTTTAATGTATAACAAAATATTGTGAATTATTTACTTTAATTGATATTTATTTGCAAACGAATTATTTATATAATTTTACTTTATTATTAAAAATTCAACACGATTTAATTAAAACAATCAGAAAAGTGTAAATAGCAATTGTTTTAATTTATGATTAAAAATTCTGTAGATAATTTAGGTGGATTCACTCATTTGTCGCGGACAAAATGTTTGTTTACTGAAAGCTTTCTACGGCCCCAGTGAAAACTTCGCTTACTTTTTCAAAATGAATAGCTTCTTTCACTCATTATTTAGTAGCTTTCTTCTTCAACTACTTCTATTTAGATAGGTAGGTAGAAAGGCTGGTTTGAAGTCTCTATTGTGATGCCGTCACCTGCCTAGATAGATGGAAAGTAGGTAAAATAAATAGCGAAAGCATAAAAAAATGATAGAAAAGAACAGAAGATATCGGAGCAAACTCGAGAGAAACCCCACTCAACACAAATCCGCCCTATGTGCGGCTGGCACCCAGTCTACTGCCTTGTAGCCAGGCCATCCTCATTACGAATCCTATCAGACTCTCGAGTCGTCAGCCGGAGACATCCCCTAATTTGCCTAGGAATTTGCTACCGAGCCACCTCAGCCTGCTGCCCTGTAGCCTGGGACAGTGGCTCTCCTCCGGGTCCTCACACAACCCATATGCGACAAGTCGGGTCCCATCCTAATCGTCATCCTGCCTATCATGCAGTGGCCCGTGATAATTCCTATCATGGGCCTTACTCAGACCCTACTCCCGCCTACCAGCGACTCCTAATCGGATTTCCTGAGCAACGGCCACAGAGTCCGTGATACCCGGCAGTCCGTTCGGCTCCCCCAGGCACGATTGGTTGCGCCCAGAATCAATTCCCTGATCCTTCCAAAATAGAAGCACATTGGAGGCCTTACCGCCTCCATACAGTAAAAGTCCTCCATCTCTGAGCTCAGTCTCGCTAACTCATCAGCCACCTCATTGCCGTTTATGTTGCAGTGGCCCGGCACCCAGCACAATCAAAACACATACTTTCCTAAGGCTGCCTCCAGAGCCCTCCTACAACCATCAATCAGCTTGAAGTTCACATAACAGCCCCTTACGGCCATAAAAGCCGCTTGGCTATCCACGTATATAGTGACCTCCGAGCCCCTATCAATGCCGAACCTCCGCCTAAAAATACTGAAGTCGTCTGAAAGCCTGTATGACATTCTGATACCAGATCCTCAATATAGACCCCCGCATCCATGCCTCTCATATTCGAACCATCAGTAAAAATAGCAAATCCACTAAATAATCTGCTCCTACCTGACCAACTCTCCCTAGAAGGCATTATTACCTCCAGCAACCGCCCAAAATCTACCCTAGTGCCCACCTAATCCGTGGAACCGGGTGATCAAAGGCAACAACCACAAGCTTCAATTTCACCTAGGATCCGCAACTGACCCTGCGTGAAAATCCCCATCAATCCCAAGTTCCTCAGTCTAAGAATGTTCTTTGCTGCCATTCCCATCATATACTGCCTAGATACTTAGCGCTATCAAATAGTCTAAGCTCTATTCCTCCTAGTACCGGCAGCCTAAAATTCTCTACCCAATACCTCCTAGTAAAAAGAACCAACTCCGTTTTCTCCGGATTAACTCCCAGTCCCTTATCACTCGCCCATGCTGACAGATCGCCCAGCGCCCCTTGCATGACTTCGCTTATTGTCGGCAGAGACTTGCCCGATACCAATAACACTACATCATCCGTGTAGGCCACGACTTTCTAACCAATTCTGTCAGAACGACATTGACTGCTAAGAGCCATAAGAAGGGAGAGAGAACTGCCCCTAGTCACTAGTTTATTTAAGCGTTCGTTTCCCCAGTCCGAGTGAATAACATCTGCTGCTAAGCATCAGAGTTATCCATTCGACCAAGAATAACGGAACTTCTAGATCCACCAGTGCCTGCCTAATAGCCGCTATTTTCAAATTGTTAAAGGCACCCTCTATATCAAGGAATGCCGCCAAGGTGTATTCCCTGCTTCGCAATCCCCGCTCTACATAACCAACCACATCATGAAGCGCACTCTCTACAGATCTATCCTTAAGATAGGCGTGTTGAGCGCCGCTGATGATGCCGGCATCAATCTTCGTCCACAGATGTATTTCAAGAAAAACTTGGGTTTAGAGTGACCGGGTTTTCCCGCCTTGGGTATGAGAACCACTCTGGCTATTCTATAACTACTTATTTTCAGATGTTCGTAGATAAAAAATAATGACTTACATTTACTTGCGTTCATGTTGGGAAATCCCTTGTAAAATTAAACTGCCATATGTTAACAAAATTTATAAGGTTTACAAGGTGATGAAGTGTCAAGAATTCTTCTTGAAATCCAAAGTCAAGTTGTGCTGAAAAATGTCAACAAGAAAAAAGAAATACAAAAACATGAAAAAGAAGAAATGTACTTTGGATTTCAAGAAGAATTCTTGACAAAAAGTACGAAAAACAAGAAGTAAGGAAGAACATGTAGATCAATTAAAATAGATAATCAATCATTCAAAGCAAATTTCGATCTACCAAGGTAAAATACCATTTAGTTAAAAGATTGATGTTTGACTATTGACGTCATCCGTCCTCAAGGGCGGTGAGTGTTAAACGGCAAACCCCACTGAAGAGATTGTGTGGTTACAATCGAAACTATTCTGGGCAACCTGTCCGTGAAAACCTGGGTTCAATTCCCAGCCCAGTCAAGAATGAAAAATTATCAATAAATTTAAATTCATTTCACGTTAAAAAAATTCCTTTCTTTATAAAAATAATTTAGTGAAAATTTAATTCAATGAACTTAAGCCTGATTAAAATATCAAAATTTGGACTAAAAACCATTAACAGTTCAATAAAATAACCACAATACTTATTATTAAGCAAATTTATGTTCAGCGTTTTCAGTGAATTGAAAAATCAATGCTAAATCAGTGTTTTCTATCTGTTAAAAATTATCATGCTCATACAAAATTTATGAAGCAAACCCAAATAGCGCGTTAACACTTTGTAATTGGAAAATCCGATTTTAACAGCGCCGTAAGTGGTTGTTGTTGTTCTAGCAGTGAGACCTGAAGAACAGCTGAGTTGACAATCCTTGGTCGGTGTTCCGGTGCGTAGAACCGATTGTCATGGAAACGTCCCTTAAGTAGTGAAGTGATCTGCTATTACCAAAAAGTAATGGAAATTTAGCAATTTTTATGTCAATATAGCGGTTTTATCTCCATTTTTATTTCTATTTTGTGAGTTTTATTTGACAAGAAAATTTCAAATTTTTATTAAATGGCCATGTTCTGACAATCGCACGATTTGAAATCGCCAAACGCAAGTTTTAGTTTACGGTGATCTGAAACTTGTGCGTTTTTTTGCGATCTGCCATAGTTTCTTTAATGTACTCTAGGGTTCTTGAGCATACTTCTGTAATTTGAAGCCGTCAAACTACATACTTGCGAATGCGATTTACAGATCAATAATCCTGCAATTTCAAGACAGAAGCCCAACTGTGAAGCATTTTGCGGTTGTCAGAACATGCCCGATAAACACTCTTATTTAAGTATACCAATTCATCGTTAAAGACGTTATAAAAAGCAACGCTTGACGCGCTGCTTTATGTTGGCCAGTAACTGATAAACTTATTTCATTTTGTTACGTATTATGAATCCTAAAAAGTCTTAAAATTAAGCAGATAATTTTAAACTTTTCTATAAAAATAAATAAATAAATTATTTTTTAAACTTATTTTTTATTAGAAATTTTAAAACGGAAAACAATTAAAGTATAGATCATGCATTTTTGTTGCAGAAACTAAATAAATTAGTTCAACTCACTTGATTTGTAACAAAAAAGGTCCATACCAAACAACAATATTTAACCCAACCCAACAAACACGAAGTCGAGCCTTTGATATAAAATTACTTTATCATATGATATCAAGCACAATTCTTAAACCTTTTTAAATGGTTAGATTTTGACATTTGAATTCAAATTGATAATGTTTTATCAATTTGTTATTAAGTGTTATACTCAAATTAAAAATAAACTTGACAATACTAAAGCGAAAAAGAATGTTAACACATTAATATGGCGATTTAAGTCAAATGTTTCTTATAATTAAAGAAAAGTTTTTTGGAATAAAATATTAAGTAATTTGTGGGTAAAAATTAATTACTAAAAGTAGAAATGCGAATAGGAAAAAAGTGAAATGGGAGAGTGAAGAAGTTATATGATCGAGGTGTTACGCAGGGCCAAGACAGTCTTGGGGGCTACTCTCTATTTCGATCTGAATGCAATATCGATACGAAAGCTAAATGAAAATTTGGTATCGCTTTCACCAAATTTTTTGAAAATAAGGCAACAGTGGCAATAAAAATTAAAGAAGGCGCAGATTGACAGTAATAAAATGTGAAAATATGTAAAGTAAATTTGAAATTTTAAAACTAAATGAAACAAAATAGTGATGACTTGCGAATAGAAAAAAAATAAAAATTTGCGAAAGACAAATGCGCAAACGCATTCAATAGTTCCAATAACTAGAGTTGCTACCATTTTCGTTTGCATCGCAATAGAGAGCAGCCCCCATGGAAATCAAGAAGACTTTGTCTTTCCAAGAATTTGGGGCGATGTTACGGAATGCTAAGCTGACAGTTTAGTTTAGTCAACAATGAATTTAAATAAAACAAAATTAAAAGAAATGTGAATTTTCAAAAAAAAAAAAAAAAAAAAAAAAAAATTAATTTTCATTTAAGTTTTACATTTGAGAGTAACGTTTTAAAGCCAGTTGAAATTAATTTCCCCTTTTTATTGAGAATCTTATGTTTGTTTTAAAATATTTTTAAGTCATTGCCAAACTTTTGTTGTTTGAGAAAGGATTTGATTGCAAATCATTTTCAATTTGGAATTACACTTTCGTGTTTGTTGGGATGTGGATAGGGATGTGTGTGTTTAATTTTATGTTGAAACATGAAAACAATTTTACGAATACAACTACAAAGAAAATAAACGAAAACTGTTAGATAAAAAGAAAACAAGCTAATAAAAAGAAGAAAAAAATGAAAAATGAAACAAAAACTAAAAAATGCATTTGCACACAAATAAACACATCACAAATATTTGGGTCAATTTTATCTCCATACCAAATGATAAATTGAAAAATAAAAGAAGAAAACAAAAATATGTTAGAGAACAATTTCTAACAGCGATTTAGTTAGAATTAATGTAAACGCTACTTTTGTACGAATGTTTTCAAGCGGAATGAATGAATGAATCTGAAAGAGGGTTCGTTATTAGATTTGTTAAAAATTATAAAGAGGGTGACTGAAAAACAAGTAAGAGTGTTATATTCGGCTATGCCGAATCCCATTTTCCCTTTACTATGGTGCGATATAAATAACTTTTTTTAGATCAATATAAATATATTTTGAGCCAATCCCGCCCATATTTTTCCGAATATTGATGCTTCTACCTAATTTGGAAACTTTGGCTGTTGCCGTTCTCTAGATATACGGAAATCTATAATGTCTGTGCACGGGATGTACCCAAGCCCACTTCTCCAATTCCGCCCATAGTTTTTACAGAGTTTGTGTACTGCTAACCCAGCTATATGCACCCAATTGGGACAATTTCCCTCTTATCTATGAAATATCTATATCTATGAAACATGGATCCATTACAACACTCCGGAGACCAAGCAGCAGTCTAAACAATGGGTTTCTCCGGGTGAGTTTTGCGTGCCCACGCATAGACGCGTGACGGATCAAGGTGCCTCAACTGTTTACAAGGGTGGTATAATTATTGGGGAATCAGAATCTCTTGATGTTCTGGGCATGCAAATACAATGTGATGTCCGATGGACAAAACATATATTTAAGGTGTCGAAAGAAGTATTCATGTACCTCGGTTTCTTAAGACGTTGTAAGAGATACTTCACTCCATTTGAAGTCCTTACAATGTATGCCACCTCCGTCTGATCGAGAATGGAATTCAACTCTCATGTGTGGGCCGGTGCTTCAAAGTATATTTTGGAGCTTTTCGACCACGTGCAGGAGAGGGCAAAGGTTCTTATTGGTGTTTTATCGTTACTGCAATGGGATGAGTTCTGATAAAATTAGGGATCTGGTTCCCGAAACTCGTACGTCTGTTCGTGTTACGCGATTTTCATCAAGAACCCATCCTTTTCTGGTCGATTAGCAAGTGCATCGTACAAAGCATTACAGGGAAAATTCGTTTTTTTTTGTCGAACTGTTCGTATGTTTAGTAACATTCGTGCGGAAGTCTTCCTCTCCCCTCTTGGGTAATCGAATTAAAATCGAAAACTACTTCCTTAAACAAACAATGGCCAGAAAAAACCCCTGGAAACAACAATGGAATTGCTTTAGCTCGGAATTGCTTATTAACATAAAAATTTTATTTTGAATGAAAGATTGGAGAGTAAATCAAAAACCACCACAAGAATCTACAAACATCCGGATTATGAAAGAGGAATACATTACTTTAATGATAACTTAAATACAGATAAAATCTCATGGATATTTAAAGCACGCAGTGGGTTAATTACACTAAATTAGAACAGGTTTAATGAAGCAAACGAAGACAAGTTTTGCAAACTTGTGCAATTTACAGGAACATGAAATATTCCTACATTTTTTTGGTATCTGTCCTGTGCTAAAATAATTTAGATCTGCTTAATTTCGGAGATCTTACCAAGCGGAAGAAGATATGATACATATAGACTGAAACAAATGGCCTTATAACGCTGATGAATTTTGACATCAGTACTATGACAAGTGTCTTTATTTTTGACCCCATGACACTTTACACTACTGTGATGTCAGCCTTAACATCTCTTGACCAAATTGCCATCAGGGTCAAAAATTTTAATTATGTCATCAATGGGATGATACTCGTGCATTGGCATCACAGAAATGACGAATCGGAGTCAGTGTTATAAAGTTGTCATCAGTGCGATGAGAAACTGTCATCAAATTGAGTCATTGTAATTGACCTTAAGTCAAATTAAGAGAATATCATTATTTACTTACCCGTTACACATGCTTGTTTTACTTTTGTTGTATTTTGCCACAGAATAACTCTTAATAATAAGACACCAGCAGCATTGCCCGATGTGGTTTTAGTAATAACTCTACCTGAAAAATTTGATGTATTTAAATAAATAATTAAAAAAAAAAAGAATATGGGAATTTTTGCTTCTTATTTTACTTCTTAAGCATGTATTATGGCATGATATATTATGCCATCACACTGATGACAGTTTATCATCGCAATGATGACATGATTTATTATGTCATCGCACTGATGACAGTTTGTCATCGCACTGATGACATGATACATTGTCATCGCACTGATGACAGTTTGTCTGTACTGATTTAAAAATACATCAGCATTATGACGCCTTTTCTATCAGGGTACACAAAATGTGGCATCGAATTGATGTCACTGTAGTCATAGCGTAGATGACGCATAAAATATTACAAGATTTTAGGATGACGTTCTTCATTGTATTGATGTCACTTTTTGCCTCATTGATGCTATTTGTAATAAAATTGATGTCACAATTCTGATGTTAGAGCATCATCAATAAGAAGATGCATTTTTCTATTTAATATTTTCAATGGCCAAAATGAAGAAGACTGGGTGAATTTAGTAAAATATTTAAAATGCGTTAACTTATAGAAATTTTTTAATATCAGAATTTAACTAAATTTGTTATAATTTTAATAATCAAGTATTATTTTTGCATTAAATGCCGATATTTGTTTGTGATTTATGAAAAACTGGTCGTTAAGCTCATTAATATTTTTCTTCTTATATATTTGAACTATTATTCATAACATGTTTATAAGTACTTAAGAAACTTTTTATAAATAAAGAATTCTAATTTTAAAATTCTAATTCTTCCCCTCTCACTTTCAACATGATTAAGTTCAAATGGAATGTGTACAAGCACTACTTCCCCTATCGTCCTTCCCAGAACCTGTTAATACAATTCATTAGAAGGGGTCATCCCCTGTGTGATGGCCCTAACAATAAAAAAAACTCGTTAATAATGAGCTGAAAAACTTATATTTCTGCTGAAAATAATTGTAGGGCTTACAATTCTAAATAAATATTGAAGAAAAAATATGTATGGAATAAAACAAAATTAGAAAAATACCATGTTGCACATGTAGTAGCAACATGCATGCAACTGTAATATGTGGAAACCGAATAGAGAAAACAACTGAGATTTATTTTTTTTTTAGTTGAATTTAACATTTATAGAAACCTAAAACAATTGAATTGAAAATGAAGGGTAACATTTTAAAATATTTAGTAGGAATTTATAAATGTATGTGCGTATGTCTGTATGTAAAGAATATTGTATTCCAACTGAAATAAAGAATATATATAAAATTGAAAACAATATATAAAACGTTCACTCTATCAGCAAGAACACATTTTAAACGAATTTGTTACCAACAAATTAATTGAGTTAAAATATAAAAAATACCATTTTATAAGTTTCCTAATACATACATACATATATATATTTTAAATATTTTCAGGAACGTTACAAAACAGATATCAATTTGGCCATACAATTATTACAATGCAAACCCGATGGATTTGTGCCACAAAAAATATCTTCAGTAAGAATCTATTTTTTCTATAATTTCAATTTAAAAATAAATTTACTTTTTATATGTACATATATATTTTTATTTAGCTCCCAATTGATATACAATCAAAAGTATCATCTTATATGCGCTTGGATACAAATTCCCATTCCGATTCCGAGAGTAGTGTAACGGGAATTGGTATCTCAACAACAGCTGCCTATAAAGTGCTTCCAGCGAATGACTCACCACCACCGGCTCCATGCCCCTTTCCACCCACAGCCATGGTTTATTCAATGAGGGGCCTTGGTAAGTGTTAGTAGACCATGCTTTTTTATTATTTTGATTTTCTTAAGTTTTTTCCTTATTGTTTAAATAATTTATTTAGTTTTTTTTTATTTCATAACATCTAATTTGCTTTTAGTGTCTTGTTTAAAGTAAATTTTAGGTTTGTATTTAATTTTTTGTTGCTGTGATCGATAATTTTTTAAGCATTTAATTGTTTTTACATTTTATTTTTAATGGACATGAAGTTTGTGGTATTCATTTATTTAATATTAAAATTTCAATTATTTAATTTTTCTTTTTATTAATTTAATATTTTTTTCATTTGCAAATAAAAATCATATTGAAATATATTATGTTTTAAGTATAGCAAAAAAAAAAGAAAACAGAAACATTATTTTATTATATATTTATATTTATTCATACCAAGGCGAATTCATTTTAGGTAATAACGCTTCTATAACAGGTACAACTCGTACAAAAACCGCAAGCAATTGGTTTTTGTAAAATCATTGTACAATGTCAAATCCCGAAAGAAAACAGAAACAAAGATAGTAAACAAAATTTTGATATCCAACAATCGGCAGTACCGTTATGCGACTAACGCTGCATTTACACATGAAAGTACTTTCATGAAATTTCTGTATACGTATTATCATCACAAATTTCACAAAAAAAAATAAAATAAAATTTCATGAAAATTTTCATGAAAATGAAATTTCATTTTCAAAATGTCGTCAAAGGGCAAACTTCTATCAAGAATTTTTCTTCTTCGTCTTTTATTGTTTGGCTTATTTCAAGTTTCCGAGTTGCCGAGCCAATTATTCACGCCGAACTTCAGGCATTCGTTCAAAATAATATTTATTTTTATTAGTTTTCATGATATTTTTAAATTTTAATTCGAATCATTTTTTTCTTAATATTTAATTGAAAAAATAAATTAAAATTCTTTATATATACGAAAAAAAAATTTCAATTGGCAACACGGCTTAGTTATTGTCATTTACTTTCAATCACTTTCAATCAATCAATCGCTTTCTTCAAATTTTCATTGAAAGCTAGCTGAAAGTTGGACGGAAAGTAGAAAAATGTAAATGTGTAAGTGAAAAAGTGTGAGTATATGGCGACTTCCAAGAAACTACTTTCATGTGTAAATGCCCAGTAAAGTCGCATTTTGCCCCTTTTTTAACTGCCTTGCCACTTTTTTGCCCCTTTTTCAAATCCACTTTATATAATCTTGCATTTTTTGGTATCCTTTTTGCCCCTTTCTGAACTAATTTTTTATGTTGGCAGTGAATGAACGCAGATGTGCCTGCCAGCTGTTATATCTTCGTATGTATATTTTTACTTTACCTCATAGCAGTGCATCCGCTGAATGCTGATTTTTTCTAAATTACTTATAATAAATTTTCATACCGTGAAGTTTTCTTTAGAATGATACAATTTTTCAAATATGTAAATATATGTAAATTTTACTTTCATACATTTTTGTCTTCATATAATAAATAAATTAAAAAAAATGTTCTATTAAGCTGAAAGAATTAGAAATAAAATCGAAAAAGTATTCGATCACGACTGCCAGAATGAGCCCCCAGGGCTTTTAAGACCATCTGCAATGAATTCGCCTTGATTCAAACGCTTTTTTTTTGAAAATTTTCAAACATTCCCAAAATCCTAAAGCCAAAAATTAAATATTTATTTTGGACAAATAATTTTTTGTCATTGTGACTTTTTTGCTTGTAACAGGCAGTGCTGCCATTTTGGAAATGAAGAAAAGTATCAAGTGTATTGTTAAAATTGACAATTGGGGTAAACATTCCGAAATTGGGTAAAAAAACGCTAAGAGCAAAAAATTAGAGTTTGAACAAACAATTTTTGAAATTTGTTGTTTTGCTATGCAAATCGCATGTGATAGGAATCGTTTTAGAAAATAAAACGATTTAAAATCGTTTTCAGTATCATAAAAAATTTATTTCTAGTACATTTTCTTCTAATCTCAAGTCTATATTCTTTCAAATTTTTCATTACATATGTTAGTTGAGCTGTATTCTGAACAAAATATTAAGACAATAATTCAGAAACAGATCTTAAAATCGATCGAAATTCATCACACCTTTAAAAAGTTCATCACACCTTGCACGATCTTGGAGGCCAATTCACGGGTCCGAAACGTGAAACTATGCGGTTACCAAACGTTTCCTTCAATAAATCAATTGTGGCACGAGCTGTGTGACATATTGCGCCGTCTTGTTGAAACCACAGCTCACGTACACCATAGTTGTTAAATTGATGAATGAAAAAGTTATTATTAATTGGTCTAAAGCGGTCACCATTGACTGAAACGTTCTGACCAGAACCGATTTTAAAGCAGTACATACCATGATTATTAAAATTATCAAAGTGTTTTTGGGAAAACAATTATTCATTAAAATATTTTATTTGTTGTGTTTCATTCCCTACTTTTATTCTTCATAAAACAACTGAAAATTTATTGTTGGAGGATAAGCTGTTTCTATGCGCATTTCACTGGTTGCTTAGGCCAGATCGTCAGGAAACGTTTTTCCCGAAATTTTTATAAAAGCCAAGAATATCAGCAAAACATTTCCTGATGACCTGGCCTAAGCAACCAGTGAAATGGGCATAGAAACAGCTAATCCTCTAAGAATACATTTTCAGTTGTTTTATCAAGAATAAAAATAGGGAATTAAGCACGACAAATAAAATCTTTTAATTATTATTATAAATTTATAATTTTTTTGTAAATGATAATGTTTCTGTTTTTATTATTTTGCCAAATTGTTCACCCTTATAACCGTTTTGATTTAATTTTCTATTTTTTTATTTTTCATAAATTTCCGAACAATAGATGCTAAACAAAATTCCGAGTCCACATTAAATCTTTCAAATAATAACAATAACAACAGCACAAGTGATACGCTCAACAATAACACAAACAACAATAAAAATAATAATAATAATTCAGGCAATAATACCGTACGCAATTCCACCACATCTTTAAATACCACCACAACCACAAATTGTGTCCTAAATGGCAATGACATGATTTCACCAGTTGTCATGGCTAAATTCCTTGAAGACGAACTAAAAGCTGGTGAAATCAAACACTGTGACACCTGTCAATGTTCCAAAGATTTAACAGTATTGGCCGATGTCTCACGCTCCTATTCCGTGGCCACACAAACGCCTTTTGTCATAAATTCCAATATCAGTAATGGCAATTTAAATGACTCCATGGCGCAATTATGCCTGCGTTGTTACAGCAATCTGAATTCGCCATCACGTACTAATAGTCCATTTACCAAAAATCTACTCAAGTCCAGTGATTCGGTGATATCGGAAACGAAAAGCTCGGTATCTGATCTCAACGATATGGATAAACTATTTACGCCTGCGAAAAAAGACGATTTAATGGTTAATCCCATTTTGGGTCATCATCGTTTGTGCGAGCGTACCTCTTTGCTTAAGGGTGTTAATGGGAACTCTGCCGCTACCAAGACTTCATACAATACGATTTTAGACAATATGAAATCTTTAAATGTTTATCAAAGACGTTTTATAGATGGCGGCGGTACAGCTTTGGAGTTATTGGAGGAACGTTCGAAACTATTAAATCCGAAACAGCATTCTGCAAAGCTGGCCGTCCGCGAGGGCATTATTGCTAATGATGATATGATGGATGAGGAGAAACCTTTATTGGGTTCTAGTTTAATGAATGGAAATCTTTCGGACCCTGCTGATATGGACGGAAGGGTGTCCGTAAAAGTTAAGACTAATTTAAGAACTGAAAGTTCATGTGAATTTGGTGTAACGAGGGACCATGTAAAATCGCCAACGGCCAGCACTAAAAGTGCTTTAGATCCTAAAATTTCAAATGGTCTAATAAAGACACACATTTCGGGTAGCGTAAATAGTGTGTGGAGTAAGACGAGCAGTTGTGAGGGTGCTAAAATGTTTGAAAATTTCAATAGAAACTTAATAAAAACAATAAAGGTAAGTTGACGAATGTATTCTGGGTGCATTTACACGGTGTCTCTTCAGACATGTCTATTTTATTAATTCTCTTTTGAACATGCTTCAAAAAACCTATTGTCTTTTCACGATGTCTTTCCAAACATGTCTGTTTTCATGTCTAACTGTCTAATATCCAAATACAAACAAAATTAAAAAACATAAAAATTCATAAAAACAAACATCAAAACCCGTTTAGTGTCTGTTTGACAACTCCTCTTTCCTCTCTAACCCGATCGCCTACAAACAAAACAAACGTGTTTGTTAGACATGTTTGAAAAGACACCGTGTAAACCCCCTCTATTTTTGATTAATTTTTAGATTAGAGCGATTTTTTATGTAATTTTTATTTAGATTTATTGTTTCCCCATGTTTAATGAAGGATTACAGTTCCAAAATCAATTTCTCAGTCTTGCCAAATCTACCAAAAAACACAAATTAAATATTAATTTAAATTTAATTTTACTTACAAATTATTTTTATGAGTATCAAGGCGAAATCATACAAGTGACCACATAAAAAAGAGAGATAGAGTAATACAGCTGTTTTTTTTTTGTATGTTGATATATGTATTCTAAGGGTTATATAGAGCGCTGCCTGAGGTATAAGGAATATACTCTCGCCGCGTTTCTGGACATAGAAGGAGCCTTTAATAATATTAGGATTGAGGTGATTAGGGATTCCTTGGTGGAGCTGGGAGTTAAAGACTTTCTATTGAAGTAGATAGTCTGCATGCTTAGCAGCAGGATTATCAACTCGAGCCTGGGGGATCAAGGGATAAGAAGAAGGGTTACCAGGGGGACACCACAAGGGAAGGCTCTATCGCCTCTACTGTGGTTGCTTGCGGTCAGCGGGATTCTCAGGTCCTTTGAATCCATGGCCAGGAAAGTCATTGCCTATGTGGATGACATAGTTCTGCTGGTCAGGGGAAATATCTGTCCCCGATCGCCCACTCTCGGCATGGGCGAAGGATAGGGGGCTATAAAACCTGCGAAGACTGAACTGGTGCTTTTTGCCAGAAGGTAATTACAAGATAGAGTATCTTAGGGGCCAGTGCTGGATGGTGTCGAGTTAACTATATCGGACAGTGCTATTTGGGTAACTTCTTCGACTGTAAAGTGTCTTGGAAGAGATATACTCAGGAGAGGATGATAAGGGGACTTAACGCCTACTACTGATGCAGGAACTCAATCGGTAAGAACTAGGGACTGAGACCGGATATTGTAAACTAGATTTACACATCGGTGGTGAGGCCTATTCTTACTTATGCTATAGGAAGATGCTCAGAAAGGCTCAAAGGAGTGCATCTCTTGGCATCACAGGTGCAAGGAGAAACATTCCACAGGCAGCGTTGGATATCCTACTATATATGTCCCCTATTGAACATTATGTGAAGAGTGTGGCTGCTAGGAACTTATTTAGACTCTACGAATCTTCATTGGTGAGACCTAGGCGGAATGATCGCACTAGAATTTTGTACGAAGTTGGTCCAGTTGATCAGGGTAGTATTCTCGAAGGATTTTCGAATCATAGGATTATGACCCTAGACTTCGGTGTAACACCACCAGTGGAGTTCCCGGATAGGAAAGTTTGTCGTGGATCCATTGGACTATTTCAGGGGTGGGCAGTCTTAACGGATAGACTTAAGATGAAAACCGGCACTGGTGCCGGGGTTTACATTACGGACACTGACGTAAAAAGGTCATTCAGACTCCCGGATGAGTACAGTGTTTTCTAAGCTGAGATCCTAGCGATCTGGAAGGCGACGAAGGTGATACTGAATCTCATCGTGGGTGGATCTGAGGTGACAATTTACGTCATAAGTCAGGCAGCACTTAGGGCATTGACAAATTATACAGTGCGATCATGCCTGATCGCTCGGTGTAGGGATGCTCTGAGGGAACTCATTAAGGTATTCGCACTAAGGCTGCGTTGGGTACCCGGACACTGCAAGGTTGATGGCAATGACGTTGCTGATGAACTCGCGAGAGATGGTTCGAGTCTAGACTTAATGGTAAGGGACGGGGGTTAAAATCTTCACTACTATGAGGTGATACGGGAAAGATTCCATGATGACGTTAACCAGTCCTGGAGGAGCAGCGCCCGGATTGGACGCAGGGGCAACCAGGGTTCTACTGGGATTGGATAGGAGTGGTCTCAGGACACTTATAAGGTTATTAACGGGTCATTGTTCGGTTAGGGCTTTTACGAGTAAATGGGACAATACCATACCGGACTTCTGCAGATTATGCGATAATTCTGAGGAGCTAGAGACGATTGAGCATGTACTGGGTCACTGGCCTAAGATGCAGGGTCTCAGATATAAATGGCTAGAAGTAGTATTTAACGACGAACTGGGGTGCATCGATGGGTGTAATCAAGTCGATCTACTGGGGTTTGTCAGGGAAATATGACGGTTGTTTCTGTTGAGTGGACTGTAGAAGGAGAAATTGTCCTACGTAGAAACTTCGAACATCCTTTATTATATCTATCTGTTATTTTTTTTTCTTTTCTTTTTTTTCTTCACTTCTCTCTTTTCTCTACCTTTTTACTGAAGGGATTCACAATGGACCGCATTGGTCTCCGAGTGGAGACGCATAATTCTGCTTAACCTAACATAACCTTTGTATTCTAAAGACCCATAAAGTGCAATGATAAGCTTAAGCTCCTTTCAAAAATTAGCTAAAAGCCTCTCAAATGCATTAAAAAAACTAAATAAATTTAATTCCTTACGAAATATGCGATCAGATTCGATCTTTGCTTAAGCAAATGACGGTTTGATACATACGGCCTTATTCATAAAAGGTAAACAAAAGGTTTATCAAACGAATTTTTTATGAAAATTTGTTTACATGTATTTGTACAGTTGCTTAAGCCCCATTGACAGCCATCATAACTCTCTCTCTCTTTCTCTCTGCATATATTTGTTTCTCTCTCTCTCTTTCTCTCTCTGCGGTCACCTGTATGAATTCGTATGTATATACATATTTACAAAATGTTCATACTTAAAAATGTAAATACTTTCAGGCTGAAAATCCCAAATACCGTGGACCACGTCTGTGTGCAATGCGTATACAACAAAATGGACAAAGCAATATACTACTCGATAATATCGAGTCAATTGAGGCTTTAACACCGGTAATCTATCGAAGACGAGAACGTTTGCTAGATGAGGAACTAGAAGATGGCAAAGATATCATAACATCAAAAACCACCATGGAAAAACATGCGACAATAGAAACAGCTAAAGAAGCCATAGAAACAGAACCAATAACAGATGAGCTTAAATCAACAGATGACCCTGCAATTAGAGAAGAACCATCTATTGAAAGTTCGAAAGATGTGGAAGACAGTAAACCAAATGAAGGATCGATTTTAGTTTGTGGTGACGAAAAGACTGATAATTTGTTAGAAATTAAGATGGAAGTAGTGCAACCCTGCTTACAAACCACAACAACAACTAATTACGATAATACTTCGAAAACGTCGGGCACTCAGTCAAGTTCCATTAGTGAAAATATAGACTTTCAAGAAACCGTGATATTAAGGCGCCAGCAATTAAGTCGTGTAGCCGAATGGGTCCAAAATAATACCCAGCAAATGGAAATGGAACAACAACAGCAAAACATAAATACTTTAAATCACTGTGATTCATCGGGCACCGATCACCAATCCTCATTTTCCACTTTAGATCAATTGGATTCAGTTTCAGTGGAAAAACTCTCAGTGGACTCGGGCTATAAGACCACACCTCAGCTACAGCCCATAACCAATTCTAGTCAAGATGAAACCATTAAAACTTCCGATGATTCTTTATCACCTAAATCAGACTTAAACAATCAAAGTCCTTTAAATTTTCCCCAAAATTCTTTGAAATTGAATAACAACTCCAATTCATCTTCTCCGAAACAGTTGCAAATAGAATCAAAAGAAAACACACAAATCTATAGTACGCCACAAACTTACTACAGGCGTACCTCACGTTCTGGTCTTCCAGTAGCATATACCTCGGCACAAGATGCTCAGGATTCCAGCTCTCAGTGTTCCCAAATTATACCCGAACAGCCAACATGTGATATACTTAACTATAAATACTATCCAAATGACAGTGATAAAACGAGAGCCATCAAAGCCGAACTACATACGACCACCCAAAACGTTGATATTGCCCAAATGGAATATAATGTTAAACAATTCCTCTTAAAACAAAATGAATGGTCTATGCGGGGCACTAACAGAACTCAAAATACAAATTTCAATCCAATGAACACAACAACGTCAGCGACAACAAATAGAAATTCAACCATAAGGCATATTAAACTATTTACATCCTCCACGGCTGGCATTGGGCCGGGGAAGGGAGAAAGAGTTAGAACCACAATTAGCCAACATAATACCAGCACTATTATGGCCTCAAATCTAACAAATTCAACTGCATCCTCAACTACGGCTTCACTAGGAAACTATACAAAATTAAATGATTTGAAAGTATCATCAAAAACTTCCAATAATAATGCATCTTTAAATAATAATCATATAATAACAACTACAACAACTACTACAAATACAACAACTAAAAATGGTTCAATGCCCCAAAGAACTGAAACGAATTTATAAAAAGCCTAAATCAAAAAATAAAAATAAAAAATTATTGTAATAATAACAAAAAGAAAACTTTATAATAATTTCCGTGTCCATTAAAATGAAACAAATAATCTCTTATTATAGATATTTAGTTAAAAACTAAAGCGAAATATCGTTATAGTGGATAATGTACGTAGTTTCATTCTTTAACTTGGAAATTATAAAAATAATAAAAGATAGGATGATATTAATATTCTAATAATTCTGACTTATACTGATTCGGAAATAATTGTGTAATAAAAATACAAAAAACCCTAATTAAAATAACTCATACTTAGTGTATAGTTTAGCCTAAATTTAAAACAATATAGTATATATAAATACGTACATATATATTTATAAATTTGTATTCGAGGTAAGCTTTAAATACTAAATTTTATATACTATAATGTATCGTTGGTCTCATGTCGAAGAGGCCATAACTCGATTATTTTCGAAATAAATTTTTTTTAGTGATTTCAATACATTTCACACAAATACACCTCGTCACAAGAATTTAGTGCAATAGTTTAAAAAATAACGGTCTTACAAGCAATTTTATATTTTGATACATAGACCATATTTACATTATGCAATTATCGCCGCAATTTTTGCATGTAACATTTTGTTTGTGCAACGAGTGCTGTATCTTGAAGCTTAAATCGTCGACTTCCAGATTTTTTGCTCCCAAAATAGCTTTTTAAGAAGGTATAGTAGGGTGTGCTTTTACCCTTTTGTATTTATTTTACTCCCTAACTGTTGAAATTTATAGCCTTTAGTTCCTTCAAGACTTAAAACTATCGTTGCATAATTAATTAAGAAGACATGGGTAATGGCAACTTTTACCCGTTTTGCCCTATTTTACGCCCTTGATGTTGGAATTTCCAAAAAAAATGATATCTTTAAGTTCCTTTTAGATGTTACAGTGACTGCATGCCAAATTTTAAAAAACCCGGTTGATTAGTTAAGAAGATATAGGGAGGAGGAGATTTAACCCCTCTTGTCCTATTTCATGCCCTAAATAATACAAATTTGAGGCTATAGTTCCTTCCAGATGTTACGCTATATGCCTGCCAAATTTCAAGAAAATCGGTTGATTAGTTAAGAGGATGTAGGGAGGGGGAGCTTTAACCTCTTTTGCCCTATTTTACGCCCTCTAATTAAGAAGTTAGTTTTGCTCTGTTTTACGCCCTGTAATTAAGAAGTTAGTTTTGCCCTATTTTACGCCCTCTAGTTGATTAGTTAAGAAGATATAGTGAGTGGGAGCTTTTACCCCTTTTGCCCTATTTTACGTCCTCTAGCGATATGAAATATACTTTACGACCTATTCTAATACCGTACAAACAAAGATACAAAATTTTATAAAAATTGGTCAAGCCGTTTGGGAGGAGTTCAATTACAAATACCATGACACGAGAATTTCATATTTAAATACCTACAGCCAACTTCAGGTTAAAAAGTGTGATAATTACAAAACAAAAATAATTGCGGAGAACATGAAACGGAGTACCCCTCCCCAATCTTTTCACCCCTCTCACCGATAAACTCAAGAATTGCTGCAACAAAAATTACAAGTCTGAACGATGACTGAGTAAGAGGTTAAAGAAGGAAATCAGAGTTGGAAAAGTTGCACGACGATGCATGGATAGGCACTTTATTCGTTTTTGTCTTGTTTTATTTTCGTTCTTAAATGTGATGTTATTCTAAATCTTGTCAAATTTTTGCTCTAAAGAAAAATCGCCGTGTAAAAATAAATATTTCTTGAAAAAAATTTAATTTTTCGAGAAAGCCGCTTTCTAAAATATAGTAAATTATCAAAAAGTACTTTTTTAAAAAAGTACGTTATTCAGGAAGTAAATTTTTTTATTATAACTAAATATAAGTTATAGAGATTATTTGCAATCTGAATACTATATAAATAATTATGTATACACACATATGCAAGTACATATGGCATTTTTTTCCAGAAAGTAAAAAATAAAAAATTTAGAGTTAATACCCTCTTGTAGAGCAAGTGCGATATGTATCTGTATAATAATAGAGTATTACATACTAAAAAAAAATTACGATTGCCATTGTTTTTTCATATGTATCTGCATGAATTTTTAATCGCTTAGTAATGATAGAAAATGCTTGCTTGACAACACAGTTGTTTTGTTTACATTTGATTAAAAAATGCTTGGAAAAAATGTTAATGTAAATGTGAAAGGAGTTTCGAAGCAAATTAAAAAGAGAATAGAGAAAAAATCTAGGCCCTAATTGCATAATCTAAATGCGGTCATATAGTTTCTATTACGTTTTTGCCTTCTTCTGTAAGGCTACAATTATGTGAGTTAGGGCTCTCCTACATGAGACCAACGATATATAAAAATGTTTCGAAAAACAATGCAGCTAATACTCCAAAAAATATATATCTAAAATTTGTTTGATAAATACATTTTGGTATTTGAAAATTCTAGTTTCACTTGATTTCTGAAGAACACCTTTCTCAAGTCCAAACCTGGAATTTCAAATCCATATAAAAGCAATTGAATAAAATAAGAAACTTGTATTTTAAGTAAAATTATGTAAAATTGGGATCAGATTTAAACTTATGCCACTTTTTACAAATGGTTTCAAATGTGTACAGTCGAATTCAGATAAGCGCACGTTGTTTAATTGAAGAAAACGCTCAATTGCAATAAATTATTTTTTGTATTAGTTCAAATGAATTCGAAAGCCCTTTTTTATCTTAAAAGGAAATTCGCTCAAGCAAAAAACCGTTTAACTGCAAAATCTTTTGCTTGGTAATACGCTAATTTATTTGGAACAAAGAAAAAAACAATTATGTTTGAAGATTAAATTGAACACCCCTGATCAAATTGAATAATTTCGAACAAATAATGTGTTAAATACATCAAAAGAAACTCAGCCAAACAGAAAATACTGAGCCACCTTAACAAGAGTTTTTAAACGTGGAAATTGTATTTCCAATATATTTTAAATAAAACAAACTGATATAGCGATATGTCAAACTGTCCATTGTTTGGTATAGTTTTGACATTTAAAAACGCTTGCCGCTCTTATTTTACTGCTTTTAAGCGATATCATGAAAACCCTTAAGGTAGAACATATAACAAGCTTTAGTGCGCGCGCCCTTGTAGACTTATGTCAAAAAAGTTAAACTTGTGTTTATTAATAGAACAAGTTACAGAAAAAACTTTTTGACGCGCACGCGTTAGAAAGTTGGTTAACTTTGAACTTTTTTACGCGTTGTGTATTTTTGACAAGTAATCAGCTGACAACAAAAAAGACTAATTTAACAAATTTGTGAATAATGGAGAAAAAACTTATTGAAGAGTTTATGAAACATACAGTATCGTATAAAAAAGATCTAAAGCTTAGAATTCTATAAAAAAAAGTGTTAACCAAATTAAAAAACAGCTGAAAGAAAAGGCTTTTATAATGCGCGTGGTGTAACTTGCCATTTTTCACGGGCTTACTTTTTAAAACGCACGATACTCATCGATGAATGAACGCGTGTTATGTGCTTCTACCTTCACAGCACTCAACAAGAGCGGTAGGAGGAACGTTTTCTTCCGCGTAGCTTTTACGCTGATATGCCATACAAGAAAGTCAGCATTGTGTCACAAACAGTAGTGTTAAATTTCGTGTTTACTAAAGCCATCATAAAAGAAATAAGAAATTAAATTAAAACCTCTAGTTTGACCTAAAAATAGCTAATTTGGCATTATTTATTATCAAAAGATAAGCCCAGGGCTGTCAAAACAACAAACATAGCAACCGTGCTTATTTTAACAAGCTGTCAAAATCGGATTTTCCAATTGCAAAGCATTGATGCTGCGCTATTTAGGGACACTTCATACAAATTGTATGGACCTGAGGATTTTTGACAGCTAGAAAACGCGTTCCGCTCTTCTTTAGGTATGGCTGTTAGAGGCAGAAATCTTTACTGATTTTTTTACAGAAAGTAACGCATTAAAGGCTGTGTCAGATACAACTTTGTCGGTTTGCATGACGTTTCTACCTTTGGCAGAAAAACGCAAAGCAAAAGGTATATGACACAATGAAAACTTTGACAACACTCACGCATTGTTTGTTTACTTATAAAAGCGGTTGGTAATTTGTACATTTAATTATTTGTTATAAAAATAAAAGTTTTATCTGACATGGCCTTAAGAATTGGGCTCAGTTTGTTATGCAAGTTTAACAGCTTTCTCATTTCAATTCAATTGCTTTCCAAGGCGAATTCATACAGGTGGCCGCATCAGAGAGAGCTATGCTGGCTGCCAAATTTGTTGTATGGAGTTTGGCATTTAGAATACATGTAACTACTTACAAAAAAAAAAAACTAAAGCTAGCATAACTCTCTCTCTCATAACTGATGCGATCACCTGTATAAATTCAACTTTCTTTTTGCTTTCTATATAAAATAAATTTATATCAAACAATGAAAATTTCAATCTTAAATAAAAAAGCTATAAGCAATTTAAACGCATATTATAAAATAAAATTTATAGAAATTTAAAAGGAAATATAGCTTAAGCAAATTAAAATAGAATAAACTTTATATAAAATGTGAATATTAGGTACTTAAAGCCAGCGTAACAACAACAACAAAATAAACAAAGCTAAATAATTAATGCATTTAAAAGTGTAAACAATAAGTTATATTAATTAAGATTAAGCATTAAAATGCATACATTGTACTCATAAGCAGCTGTATAAAAATAATTAAATATTAGTTATAAAGCAATAGTAAAAACACATCTCTATAAATAAGGCGAATTCATACAGGTGACTGCATCCGAGAGAGTTATGCTGGCTGTCAATTTTTTTGTATGAAGTTTGACATTTAGAATACATATACCTAAATACAAAAGAAGGGGCAGCCAGCAAAATTATCTCTCTCTCTGATACGGTCACCTGTATGAATTCACATTGTCTACAAAAACACATACATACATAGTAACATTAAAAATTACATGAAAAGTAAAATACAATTTTAAATAAATACAGAGTCATGTAAAAAAGACCTATTCAAGTCATCAATATCAATTTACGCTAACAATATATTAAATATACGAGTACTATATACAAACAAACTTTTTGCAAACATAAAACATTAAGAAAATAGTATTTAATTTTAATTGTTTCATTTTTAATTTAAATCTTTTAACTAAAACATTGTTAAATGTAATTTTTCTTTAAAATTTTTCTTAGTTACGCGTTTCTCTTTTTACGTATGAAAAAAAAAAATTAATTAAAGAAAAACTATATAAAGCAGTACCTTTTTCTATAGAAATCTCAATATTTATCTGAATGAAAATGAAACAAAACTCAAATCCTTCCTTAAAGAATACCTAGAACAAGATAAAGTTTATAATATAACTACAACAATTTATAATGAGAAACAAAAACTACACCTTTGAATCATCAAACAAACAAACATATTAAAACAAAAGCTTCTTATATAAATGAAACATATTATTATCACTATTAGAAATTTGAGAAAAACAAAAACCAATTTATATATCATTAAAGAATCCTTAATATTCATATACACTCACATATACATGCATACACAAATACTTATACATATATACCATTTACATATACTCTCCTAGTATATTTACAATAAATTTATTTTGATGCAAATCGGATCCGAAAATAATGAAATTTAATGTGGGTTTATTTTATAACAATTATATAATATTTTATGCCATATTCATAAAAAATAAAATAGATTTCAAATGTATTTTAAAACAAAATTTCCATACAAATTTTCCTTAAAATATATTTCAAATCCAGTTTAGTTTTTTATGAATACGGCAGTTTATATTTTAGGATTTACAAAAAAAAAACCCCCCCATTAGCCAATTTACAAGTTATTCTGTATTGAAATTCTCTAACTTTTTAACAACAAAAATTTGTCGTTAAGTAGTCAAAGTTCGTTAGTAAACGATCATTGTCGTTAAGAGCTATTCTGTAGTGACATTTTAACAATTTCTGTCGGCAAATAATATCGGTAGCTAACGACAAAAAATAGTTGTTGTTAAAAAATAACGATAGTAAATGTAATGTTAACTGTTTAAAAATATAAATTAAATAAGACAATTTTTAATACAAAAAAGTAAGAAAGTACAATCGACCCTACACCACAGTACTTGGCACCCATGGGCGATCATGTTTGCATTAAAAAGAGTACGTTGTGAGGTTAAGATTCACATAAAAAATTTTTGTGTGAAATATCTAAATTACTATAGCTATAACTATGACCAATACTATGTGATAACATAGAAGCTATTATAAAGGTTATTTGTTATAAGATATTTTCGGGAGTGTATTTGTATGAGAGCTGTTGCCAACCTAACATAAATACATAACCTATAAAAATGGTTAATGGGCACAAACACTCTATTCCGGAAAGGAGTTTGCATGTGGGCTATATAGAATTAAGAAACAGGTTTCACCAGTTTGATTAGGCTTCGACCTTGTGATCATAAACACATATATGTCAAATTTGTACTTTGCCTACAAGGGATACTTGCACAGACAACCAGCCAACCGGCCAGAAGGACGAACCTCGATAGATCGATTTTGAAATTGATTCTGAGTCAATCGGTATACTAAAAGGTGGGTCTAAAACTTATATTTAAATGTGTTAAGCTGGGATCAAGCGATTGCCGCAATTAACCAATTTTCACACTTTTTAATGCCCCAATCGTGTGACTGCACAATCAAATGCCTCATGTACCAATCGAGGGCAATATTGTGCTTACTTTTACCAATAAAATGCAACCCTGGTGCAACACATAATATCCTCTCCACATACAATAGTGTGGGTATAAAAAGTTATAGCAAAATGTTGTGCTAGAGTGGCGCGGACACCTTGAACTTTTTCCCTATGTATAAAAAGATTTGAAACTTACATATTTCTTGAGAAATATAAAGAATATTTACTCGATTTCATTCATGCTTAATAAAAAAAAAATCCAAGCAAATTTTTACCGATATTTGTCGTTAATATTTCCAAACGAAGATATTTGTTTATTTAAAATAGAAAATAACAAATTGGTTAAAGTTAGAGACTTATCGTAACTAAACGATATCGGTAGTTAAATTCTAAAAATTACAGAATTGCGGTGCTGAAGTGTTTATTAGTACTAGAGGCCTACACAATTCCATTTGAACACAGATTCAAATCATTGAACATTTTTCAAACTCTATACTGTAGTGTCGCTGTGGCAAACAAATACTGAAGAGAAGTATATAATATACGTAAGTGTATCAACGTGTGGAAGAAAGAAACTAATGCTTCACTAAAAAGAAAGTTCGGATATAAAAACTTCTCTCAAAATTTGACAAGGTAATGCAAATTACATGCAACAGTGAGAGTGGGAATAAAAAACACCAATTCTTAATTGGTATACCCTACACCACTATTGGTGAAGTAGGGTGTAATAAGTTTGTCATTCCGTGTGAAATGTGTTAATATTTATCTAAGCCCCAATAAAGTATGTATATATATATTCTGAGTCCTTGAGTAATTCTCGATTTAGCTATGTCCATCCGTCTGTCTGTTGAAATTACGCTCGCTTTCGAACGACTCAAAAAAAAAGAACAATATTGTTGTCAAATTCTTTCTAGTTCTCCTAAAGCCTCTAGTACACGGAATGTAAAAAGCCACATGCGCATGTGGTTCTAACGTAATTTTGACGTCATCACACAAAACGCAATGCTTATTGTGGCTTTGCATTGACGTCAAAATTACGTCAGAACCACATGCGCATGTGGCTTTTTACATTCCGTGTACTAGAGGCTTAAGTAGTTTGGGATTGAAATTCGGCAAAATCCGTTTAGTAGGATAAGAGTAATGAATCCAACTATGGAACCACCACCCTAAAAAACTTATAATTTTGTTACAAAAACTAACATAAATAGTGGCGGAATGAACATATTGATACAAGATTTTGCACAAATTCATTTTATATGACTAGAAATCATACCACAAATCCTGAAGATCGGTCCACGATGTACCATTACCCCCTATATAAAGCCCACTGTCTAAAAGTACTTTAGTATACATAAAACCGTAACTAATAATTCTATTGTAATAAATTTAGGTCTGTCACATTTTTGTATAACTAGAAATCATACTGTAAAATTTCGTTAAGATCGCTACTTAGTTTTCCATATGACCCATTTAAAGCCCACTGTCGAAAAACACTTTAATACACCTAAAAGCGTATAACGAATAATGCCATTGTAATACTTTTTTTTGTTGTTAGGTTAGATTTTACACAGTAATGGAGTTTTAGAGTTTCAAAAAGTCCAAAAAAATAAATTCATTTACGGGTCCGTCATTGCATCATCTAAATTGTACACGATTGTGGTACTTAATTTTTGTCTAATAAAAAGTAATATCAAAATTATCTTAATCCTTAAAATGTTCCTAAATTAAAAAAAGTTGGTATTATATGATTAATAAAAGGCATTTTTTAAGAAAAGTAATTAAAAATATAATGAAACAGTACTTCTTGGAAAAAAATAATAAGTAAATTTAAAGAAAAATTCTTTTCGTACTAGAAAGTTTACAAATTAAAGGAAAAATAATCTCTTTAAGAAAAAGTACTTTAAAACAACATTTAAAAAAACGGAAATTTTTATAGGAAACATCCATCTTGTAGTATCAGAAAAAATTTTTTTAAAGAAGATCCCTTCTGAATTTTTAATATATTGCTTTTTTTTTGAGAAAAGTTGTTTCATTGAAAAAAAAGAATGTGTTACAGAAATGACTTTTTGTGAAAATATATTTTTGTACGATTTCTCAATTTTGTTTTAATTGCTGAGTGTACCGAAAAAACACGAAATTTTTAAAAGTCTTGCATTCCTAAACGCAACCATTTAAGCATTGACAATGTTATACTTTCGTAATGGCCATTTCGCGCTTCTCAACATCTAACATCTAACATCTACCACTAATTTGCGCAGATGCTGAAATTTTCCCAAAAGAAATACATAGACCTAAAAATCAACATTTTAGCAAGATGTTCCTATGTCATTGTAATCCATTCTACATCTTCCGATTAGAAAAGTGGTAATAAAATCTATTATTATTGTGGCCAAATATGTGACAAAACCATATTGTAACATCACCATTTGCCAAGTGTTTCCTTTTCGCAAGTCTTTTTGTTAATATGTTATTACTAAACAAAATGAATTCCAAATACATTTTGGTGTTTTATTTTAAAATTTTGGCACTTTTGTAGAAAAAAGTATTTAAGCAATAAACAGGTTTTTTTAGAAATGGTGAAATTTATTATTGAAAGATGGTATTTGTTTCAAATGTGAATGCATGTTTATTTAACATTTCCAACATCTTCCATGCGTTCCTCCGAAATGTATGCATGTTTCCAAAGGGTATAAACATCAACAACACAATAGCCTTTTTACACTTATCAACATCTAACATCTGCCATCCATTTTCGAAGATGTTAACATCTTCCCATAAGAAATACATAATGGTAAAAATCAACATCTTTCAACACCTTTACATGATGTTCCATTTCATTTTATTCCATTCTACATCTTTCGATTATTTTAGTTCCATCACCAGAAGAATGCCAAAAAATTCAACTATTACTGCATCACTAACAAAATTAAAAAAAAAAGTTTTTTTTTGCATAATTTATTTACTATGTATTGATTTTTCTAAGCAAAATAAATAAAAATTTATTGATTTCTTGTTTTTGTTTGTTAAATTTTATTTATTTATTATTTTTTTGTTTGCTAAATTATATTTATTTACAAATTACGTTTTTATTTGTTAAATTTTATTTCTATATTACTTTTGTGCGTGTGTTTTTGTACTTTGTATCATTTACAGATTTAATGGATGGTAGATGTTAGATGTGAACAATTTAAACGCATATTTTACATATTCTACATATTCCATGCGTTTCACCTAAAGTTTGGTCAGTGTAATAGGCTTTTTACACTTGCTCTCATCTTACATCTGTCATCTTATCGCAAAGATGTTAACATTTTCCCATAAGAATTGTACAGGGCTAAATATCGACATTTTTCTTCATCTTTTGTCCCTATCTCATGTTGTTTCGGCGACTTTATGATTTTTATAGCGCACATAATCGTCTATTTGAACATGTTTGTTATGAACAAAACTGCCGCATATGGAATAAGACCAATATACAACAGGCTCACCTTTTAGTGCAGTTTACACGCTGGTGTCATCATCGGTCCTTATTTTTTTTTTTTTTTTTTTAAATGACGCCAAAAAGCTGAGTTTGCGAAAAACACTTGCCAATTAGCGCCCAAGCTTATGCGATTTGACACCTCTCGATTATGACGTGAGGTCGCTATTTTGCGCTGATAAACCAACAAAAGTCGCCCATAGTTGGACGACCAGCGTGTGTATCTTATCTTTTGAATAAAATTTATTTTATTAACATATTTTTTACAATTTCAAGTTTTATGGGCCCTAAGATATCCTTTATGGTTTCTGACAATAGTCTGGTTCTTAATTCAGTGTTTCAACTGCTCGCAACTAAAGAATTTGAAATTGGCAATATAATATGAAATGTATTCCTTTTAAAAATATTGGAAACATATATTTTAGTTTGAATACCTTTCTGCAGTAAACTTCGGGTTCAAAACCGATTGAAACATTTTCGTAATTAGAAACAATATTTTAAGTGGTATACACTTTTTTCTGAAATTAAATATTGACATTTTTTGTTTTAAAACGAAAGAATTTCAAATTACATCTGATCTACACCTTCAACCAATTACCCACGACTGTAAAAATTACACCAAATTCGGGTTATTACCCACAAAGTGGCAACACTGATGACAAAACATGTTGTTTCAATCATGTTTGGGACGCGAAACAGGAATAGGAGAGCGAAACTCGAATATTGCTGTCCGTGGAATGTGGTATAACGGACAAAATTACATTTGTTTTGAAAGCAGCGTTACCATTTGTCAAGTTTTCCCATTTTTTTCAAGCGGTTTTTTGTTAAATTTTTTATTTGCAGTTTTATTCCAAATACATTTTTGTATTTGCTTTTCTTTTAAAATTTTGACACTTTTGTAGAAAAAAAAAATTTTCAGAAATGGTGATATTTTTGATTAATGGTAAATGTATAGATGAGAGCAATGTAATCGAGTGTATGTCATATTTTCAATTAAATAATAAAATAAATAATAAATAAGAGGATTAATTAAAAAGTATCTTCAAAAGTTTGGTCTTAAACATTTAAACATTTCTATAAAAAAGTATTTTTTAATGATTTTAACTGAGTTATTCCAAAAAGGTCATCAAAGAAATACGTTTTTCAAAGAAATATTTTTCTTAAAGATATCTTTAAAAACGATTTAAATAAAAATCCAATACATTAAAAAAACAGCTCTGTATTTTAAGAAGTTCTATTTAAAAAAACACTTTTAAAATTATTTTCTTAAAAAAAGAAGTACTTTTTCTTGAGAAACCTTTTAATATTCAGGTAATTTTTAAATTTTTGTTGAATTTTTATAAAAATTATTTTATAAATAAAAACTTATTTTTTTTTTCGAATTGTATAGATCCTGAAGATGAACTGCTTGTTCGAAATATGAGTCGTTTATTTTGAAAGTGGTGTAGGTCCATTTTTTCTTATATTGAGATATTTAGGGGTTTGTTTGAATTGTTTCAGAAATATTGTTAAGTGGTATTAATTTTTTTTATGGCCTTGTGACCTTAAACATGTTAGAATATATAACGTAATACGTTTTGTAAACTTAACTAGAAAAATAAGCTGTGTTTCAGAACTTAAAATGGACTTAAATCACTTGTAAAATTAATAAAATGACTTTTTTGTTTGTGAAAAGGAATAAGTCCACTTATTTTAAAGAAATTAAATAATAGAAATTGTAAATATTTTATGTTTGATGTAGATGAATGTAATAGCTTTAAAACAAATAGGGAAGCTTTCAATTTAGATACAGATTTTTATTTTTGTAATTAAAAAAATGATTTTAAAAATAAATATTAATTCGAATGAAAAAGCGAAATATACATTTGGATTATTTCGTGCCAAATCTTTATCTTCTTTTAATGATTTTCTGGCTAATTCAGCCCATCTTAAATAAATATTATGCTCTTCCGTGAGCTTTTCCTTTTCTTCCGTATTACATGGTGCTTTAATTTGTAACATAAAAGATGCCATATCTAAATTATTTATTTCAGTGGACTTAATCCGGTTTCAAAATAAATTTCGTTAGTTAACTCATTTTATTTATAAAATAATTTTTATAAAAATTCAACAAAAATTTAAAAATTACCTGAATTTTAAAAGGTTTCTCAAGAAAAAGTACTCTTTTTTATAACAATAATTTTAAAAGTGTTTTTTTTTTCAAGTGCCCAAAATCATAGCGATTTTAATGATACTAGACTTAAATTGTTTATAAAAAAATGATTATATAGGATTGTGATTATTGTTATCATTAACTTTTTTTTTTAAAAAAAATAGACTTAAACCACTTTCAAAATAAACGACTCATATATTGATCTAATTTACAAAAAATACAATAACGTTTTTTATTTCAATGGAGTAAAAGAAGCAATACAGAATAAGAACTCACGGCCTAAGTAATAAAAATTAAAACGGGTTAAGGATTTTGTATGAAAATTCGTTTTATAAACCCTTTATTAACCTGTTGTATTTTTTATAACTTAGGCCGTCAATCTTTAAAAAAGTATTTAAAAAAATTACTTTTTAAAAGAGGGGCTTTTTTTGAAAGACTAGTTTTAATACAATAAGTTTTTAAATAATTAGAAGACGGTATTTTTAAAAAGCT
Organism: Pollenia amentaria; assembly: GCA_943735925.1. Lineage (NCBI taxonomy): Eukaryota > Metazoa > Arthropoda > Insecta > Diptera > Polleniidae > Pollenia > Pollenia amentaria. The sequence goes on along the minus strand of OX031009.1, from coordinate 197,914,070 downwards.
AATATGAGTACCACTTTTCCTATCACTCACCTTTATTTATACCCAGTAAATACTTTTTAACCATAAAAAACAACTTATCAAAGAAAACAACTATTTAAAGCTTAAAATGAAAATGTTAATAAAAAAAAACCAAACATATTTTAATCCCCCTTTAAAAATTAAAGAAATCTTAAACAAATCATTTAAACGGCTTCATTTATATTAAGTAAATCACAATATTTTGGTCCAATTATATTTAAAACCTAGACAACAATCAAAAACAAATCATATTTATAATCACGCCTTTCGTGACTAAGAAGTGGACAACAGGTTTTCCCTCGAAATTTTTCTTTTCCCCAATTATTTAATTTTTATTTTTTTAGGGAAAAGGAAATTAATTTCGAGTGAATTTTTATTCACGATAAGGGTAAATAATTAACCACCTTTTTCATAACAAAAGCAACTCAAAATAAAAAAGAAAGTAAAACATACATATATGTTGTATATGTATTTAACATAATTAAAAAAAAAAACTATATATTCATAGATTATTATTATAATTTGGCCTTACTAAATGTAACAATTGAAAATGACATAAAAACTCAATTCATATTAAAAAACTTAATCCTAAAATACATATTTTATACTTATACACATTATATTCTACATATTTAAAATTATTATTATTTGTTGTTTAATTAATAATCCCTAAAAACAAACAAAATCATAAAACACATTTGCTCAATCTAAAAAGAAATTAAAAACAAAAATCACAAAAGTACATAAAATATCATAATGACATAATGACTTACGTTGTATGTCTGATTCTAATGATAGAAATTTATAACATTTATATTAATTATGCTGTGTTCAATTATAATAATATAAAAGAATTATTTACGAAAATTATAAAACTAAACTGATTTAACTCTAAAGAAATTGTTGAAAAAAAAAATCACTTTATAAACTAAAACATGGTCTACATTTATATTATTTTAAGTTTTGTCTAGTTATCAGCTCTGGATTTTATGTAAATCAAATAATTTACTTAACTTTTAAATTTGTTCTTCCTTTTAAAATTGTTGTGTTTTACTTTGAATTCGCTAAATGAGGCATTCATTATTCGTGAAGGGCACAACCAAGAAATAAAAAATATTGTCAAAATTCCTTTATATTAGCGGCATAAGTATTGTAACTCTAGTAAATATGAAATGTGTCTACCAAAAAAAAATTTTTTTTTTTTTTGTATGATATTTATTTGTCGAGTTATGGGTAGCACCCCATAATTGTTGCCGTTTTTGAAAAATCGTTTTTTTTTTTTAATTATTATTTTGAACTGGAAACGAGTAAAACAAAAAAAATCAAATAATTGATTCTTATAGAAAATCGTTTGATCTTTAAAAAAAAAATTAAAAAACAATTTCTTGTTCATCTGCAAAACCGAAAATAACCAATTTAAATTAAAATTTTTCTAACTTCGACCCATATATTTTTTAATTTTTTTTTTACCAAAATTAGACTAGGGCGTCATAATTGCACATACTGTAAGCGATTGAAAATGAGATCTCCAAGTTATTGAAAACACATTAGCTGTTTTGTAAATTAGAGATGAGCGATCCCTTGATTTTTAAAGAACATCGTGATTAGTGAACGTGATTTAAAAATCACTGCTCCTTAAAACTGTGATTGTGATCACAGTTTGTCACTTTACAGTTCTTTTATAGCAAGTGCGTCCAAGCTATATGTACAATGCGCGAGCTTTCGAAAAAGAGCTTTTGAAAGTACTATACAAAGAAACAAGAAATTGTAAGAGCTTTCAAAGCTGTTTACTTGCATATACATACATACATACTTAAACAAATAAACTTTGGCATAAAAAAAAATACTAATAAGTAGAGGAGAGAATGAAAGGAACAGCAACATTATTCGCCATTGCATTCAAAAAACGTTATTACCCACACAAACAGTGAAATATCATAAATATGTCTATGATACGAAATTAAGTTTCGTTCCCCATTTGGAGTCATTAATTCCAAAAATATACTCAGTATTGGCCTTTATTAAGAGAAATTGTTTAGACCTTTCTGATCCTTGTACCTTAAAGATTTTGTTCACTTCTCTAATAAGGTCAACTCTTGAATATGGTGCGGAAGTTTAGAGCTCTTTTGCTAGAGTGTATATAGATCGGTAAGAAAAAATAAAAAGAAAATTCATGTCTTTTGCTTTAAGAAATATTAGATTTTCTTATCCCTTACCACCTTATCCTGAACGTAGTTGACTCTAAGGACTTGTAACTTTAAAGTTGCGTCGTAAAATGTTTTCATTATCATTTATTTTTGATTTATTAATTGGAAATATTGCTTGCCCTGATATTCTGGCTAAAATTGCTTTTAACGTTCCCTGTACGAACCTTCGTCGCCAAAATATGTTTTTTATTCCACAACAACGCTCTAATTTTGTACTTAAAAGTCCATTTATTAGAGCTTTAACTCTATTCAATAAATTACCGCATAATTTTAATGTGGAATTTAGTACATCGAATTATAATTTTACGTTTAATACCGCAAGTGATCATATTGAATTCCAATATTTCTAACTTGGACCCCTTTTTTTAAATTATTTTTAAGACCCGAAATTAGCCTAGAGTATACTCATAATACTGTAAATATTTTGAAGTGAGATATACATTAGTTTAAAAGATACGTAAGTTGTCGCACTGCGAAGCCCGAAGTGACCTTTTCATTAAAATGTTTCTCACTAAGACTCAATATTTTTTGTTTTTTTCCGAAATTAGCCTACGGTGTCCTTATTACTTATATTGTAAAAGTTTTGAAACGGGATCTCCGTAAGTTTAAAAGTTATGTAAATTTATATAAAAATTTAAGAATTTCATTAGCCTTCGTATTTTTATGGAGCCGCCTCCTAAGCGGCAATAATGTCTGAGAAAACTTTGTGGGCGACCCTAGGGGGAGCTCCTAGACATTAGTGGGACCTTTTTCTTCAATATGTTTTTAGTTTGTATTGATAATTTTGTATTGAAGCCCCCGTGAGGAATGGAGATAGCGGGTAGATATGTTTGAAAAAAATATTGGGGATAAAAAATAAAGTGGGGTTGGTGATACAGTTGAACCGACTAGGGGCATCATTGGACCTGTGGGGGCCAATTTTTCCCAATTTTATAAAATTTTAAACTTTTAATGGGAGCGCCCTAAGTGCAGGTTCACACTGTTCAAGTTTTAGCTAACAAGTCTTGAGCTTTTAGGAGAGATTGGAAAATAAAATGCCATTTCTTTTCCTCTCTCCATCTCTCTTTTTCTCTCTCTCATCCCTCCTAAAAACTCAACACTTGAATGGTAAAACTTGAAGAGTGTGAACTAGCCCTTAAAGAATGCAGGTACGGGCTACGTGTCCTCATGAATAATGTCGGAAAAGGAAAATTAGGGTAGTCTTTGCTACTTTTTATCCCTCTAGGAGTGGCTTTGTGGCATTTATTGAGATTTTTTAAATATTATTCTTGTTGAGTTTAATCAGCGTGTTACCCTACCCGCCATTTCCAACCCTAATTAAACTAGAGTGTCTAGCGTATGCAAATCCGATTACTAAGAAACTCCATACATCAGTATCCCATAGCTAATGAACATAAATTTTCATAACTTTTAAACTTATGGATATCCCATTTCAAAACTTTTACAATATAATTAGGCCACCGTAGGCTAATTGAGATTTGAAATAAAACCAAAAATATTGGCTCTAACTTAGAAAACTTTAACGTATCTTTCAAACTAATGTATATCCCACTCCAAAATGTTTACAGTGTTATGAGCACTGTAAGAAAAATAAAAATTGGCTATAAGTTAGAAAAATTGGAAGTCGAAAAGATCCCGCCCGGTTTTGGAGTGCGTTACCCGTCTCATTCTCATACTTTTACAGTATAATAAGGACCCTGGGCTCATTTTATTAAAAACGATGTCCAAGTTAGAAAAATTTTAATTTAAATTGGTCATTTCCGCTTTTGCGTTTAAACATTTTTTTTTTTTTTTAAATATGTTTTCTTTTTGAAAAGGTGAAATGATTTCCCATAAGAATCACTTACCTTAATTTGTTGTTTAATTTGTTTTTTGTACATTAAAATATGAAGATTGTTCCCCCTGAATCTTTGCTTGACCAACGCTGAAGTATACTTTGGGTCATTATGTTATTGAAAACCCCAAATCAGCGGCATATCTTCATCTGCATATGGACATTTCCATGAGAATGTCAACCTCGAATCAAAAAATAAAAACCTTTGCAACTTTTTTTTAAATATGGCAGGAAGTAAAAAAACACGCAAACTTTACTATGCAAAAATTTTTATAGCTTATTACAATTTTAAAGAACACAAAATAAAAGTTAAAGCTGACTATCTCTCTGTTTCATTTTTAGTAACTGCAATCACAATTTTAATTTTTCTGCCGATTTAATACAGATACTGGTCGCATTGGAATTATACCTTAAAATTAATATTACAACAACAATGAACAAGATCCACGAGGAAAGACCAAATATATAGTTCGATTAGCGGTGTATTTTCGGTTTGTTTTGGGATGCTATTTCAATGTCAAGTACGTGGTGCAAAAACATCATTTGTCTATGTTATTTGTATTTAATGAGTCGTACGTGTTTCAAAATAAAAGTTATAAGCAAGATATTTGTTGCAGCAAAATATTGATCGGAATTTTTTTAAATACAAATTTTATAAGCTTTTAAAGGTCGTCACGTACGATATTGTAAGTACTATAAATGCTACTAAATGTATCATCTTATAATGTTGGTATTAAGTTGAAATTTGTTCCAAACTTATTTAATTGCAATCTAAATGATCTAACCAAATGTTATTGGTATCGGTCCATATACAAATACTACCCATACAAATACTACTCCCGAAAATAGCTTTTAATGTTATCACTTCCTTATAAATGTTGGTATTGACATACAAATTTGCGACACTAACTTTTGCGATAGGTACTATGTCATGACAAAATGTTGTGCTGGTAGGTCCAAAATTAACTATAGGTCCCATATAAACCCCCTTCCTAAAATCGGTGAAAGGCAAACATATCTCATATAGATGAAGATATCTAAATAATATTCGGCACAAATTACTTTTATATAATCCTTAATATCATAGTATAATTATGTTCTAGCGGCCATGATTGCCGATGGGTGCAAAGAAGGGAACACTCTCAAAAATTTGTTTTTAAAATATTTCATACCTTGTAAATACTATAAGAGAAAAATCTGTCACGTACGGTATGTCACGAACGATATTACATTATTTTCATTATAAAACTATCCAGAAAAATTTATTTCTTTCCAATTACGGATTATAAAGGAAAAATATGTGGTTTAATGTAAAAAATAAAAAAAGGGAAAAAAAACCTCCCACGATTCGCAGATATCACCCCAAAATCACTTCCGTTTTATGTCACGTACGATATGCACCTATTGTGCTAGATAATTTGGACAACAAGGTTCCGAATGTAATAATCAATTTTTTCATATATAGTACCGTTAATGAAACATAATGATAATAAAATTTCCAGTTACTACTATTTGTGCAAAAACTCTATCGCTCTGAAGGCGTACAAATGTCACGTACGATGACATGGAAATGCCCATATGGAAGCATAACATCTTGAAAACTTTCTCCATTCCAAGAAAATCATCCCCATACCATAATATTTCCCCCGCCATGCATGACCGTGTTTTTGTAAGTCTAACGTATACTTCTTTACCTTTGGGACACATTTATTTTTGTTTCAGCACAAAATTTAGCAAATTCGCTCATGAAAATAGGAATTTAAAAGTAATTGGGAATTTAAAATGGTTTAAAATTTAAAATATTGAACAGAGATTTGTGGGAAATTCATAATTATCAGGCCTGTTCTGAAAATCACATTTTATCAAAGTGATCTGAAACCACAAGAAAGGTGTTCTGGGCAAATTATTTTGTGATTTCAAAATGTTCAGCTACGTACACAACTTTTTAAAATCACTTTGATATTTTTGCGACTATTGTAAGATGACTGTCATAATAAATTACTTAATAAAATATTCAATGTGTTGTTTATTAATTTTTTTATGCAATACGCTATTTCATTTACAACAAATCATTTAAAAATAAGAATATTCGACGACAGTACAAAAATAAAATTGTGACACTGTTGTAATGTCAGGCTTGTTTTTCGTTGAATAAATGATCGCTAATTTGCTAACAGCGGCATGATAGCAAAGTCTAATATTTATTAAAAATCGTAAAAGCCGTGAAGAATCACCGGAAAAAGTCGCTTCTATCCGCGAACATAGCTAGAATTCACGAAAAATTGCAAACCTTAAAACTTGAAGGAAAATAACAAAATATTTTTGCAAAAATAGCCAAAATTCGCGAAAATTTTTAATATTACAAACAAGCAATAAAATTTATTAAAAGTCCCTTAAACTATAAGGAATGGCAAAAATTCGGTAAAAATTGATAAATTAGTGGAAATTCGCAAAAATTTGCTACCAGCGGCAAGATAGCAGATCATACTATTTATTAGAAATCTTTAAAGCTGTAAAGAATCAGAAAACTTACAGGAACAAATCGCTTCTATCGCGAACAAGGGGTAAAATTCGCGAAAAATTGCAAAATTTGAAACAAGCCCTAAAACCAACTTGAGATCGCCAAATCGGTTACAAAACAAATTATCGGAAAATAACATAAAAAGCGTTAAAAAATGAGATACGCCTTTGTAGAACAAGCGGCTGTTAAAAACTTGTGTTTGCTTGTGCTTTCGACAATTAAAAATCACACCGAAAAATACAAAAACGGTGTGATTTACAGAACACCACAAAATCACACGTGTGATTTTAAAAGCAGATGTGATTTGAAATCACGTGATTTTCAGAACAGGCCCGTTTATTTAGTAAAAGTATTTGTTTATTCAAAATCACTTTACCAAGGCTCTTAAATCAATCGTGAAGTTGAAAGTGATCTCTATGCCATTATAAATATCTCCAGTTTTTCCATCTTTTTTTTAAATTGTTGTTTTTAAAACCATCCATTTCATGTTATTGGGATTTTAAACACCACTAAAATGTTAACCAAATATTAAATTGTTTACCCATTTAAGTAAAAATGTTAAAATTCCATTCAAATGTTAATTCCATGTATGGGATAAACTTCAACACACCCACAAAAAAACTCTCCTAATTGTTCTTCCTTTTGAAACAGCTCCAGCATAACGGCAATACATAAAAACAAAAATAAAAGTATACTGCTTTTAAACTCTACAGCAAAAGAAATTTAGTTTTAATTGAAATCTAAAGAAGAGGAAAAATCTTTTGCATTATTTAAAAAATAAATCAAATCAAAATCTATTGTTATTAATTCTAAATTAATTTGCAAATAGAACAGAAAAACAAACAAAATAAAACTACAACAAATATTTACTATTTACTATAAAACTTGTGTAAATCTATAATTAAGTTGGCTAATTGTTGTTTCTAAGTTTTATATTTTATATCAAAAATGTTTTTGTTTCAAACAAAAAGAAAATTATTAAAAAAAAAAGAACATGAAGAAAAAATAAAAAGAAATAAAAGCGACAACTATTTATAATAAATTTATGTATTTTTACCTGCTCTTAATAAAATAAAATTATTAACAAATAAAAAAACAACCACCTTATTGTATAAGCCTAAACATAATAAAAAATAAAAAAAAAAAACAAATAACAAGATAATAAAATAAAAAACTTGAAAATTTTATTAATGTAAAATTAAACAATAATAAATATATAAATTAATAATAAAAAAGAATAAAAGTATGAATAATAAAGTGCGACTGTATGTATTAAAACATAAAAAAGAAACTAAAGAAAATCGTTGTTTATTATTTTGTGAAGAAAAGAACAAGTAAGAAAGTCAAGCGCGACTACATTATACCCTACACCGCGGTATTTTCAGACAAGTTTTCAAGAGTATACCCTATTTGAGACCTATAGGTGATCATGCACCCGCCAACAGTAAGTTATGTCATATGGTTAAAGGGCCAAATACATTAATCAAATTACTCATCAAGCGCCGTGTTTGTATGTGTTACACCGATGATACTGGATGGAAATTAAAAAAATTTAGATATTACGGCGAATATAATGTCAAGCACACGTTCATGAGTGAATTCGCCTTTAGGTCAAGCATTTGGGGAATGTATTTGGCCCTTAAGTCATCGTCCAGACTTGCATGTTTTGTTGCTGCAATTTTTAAAAATGATAAAAAAATATAGTTTTGCAATTTTTGTATTTGTTTCCTTTTTATATGTTATATATAAATACAAATACACCAGCAGCCAACTTCACGTTGAAAACTGTGAGAATAACAAAACAAAACTGAATTGCAGATTACATGTAACTGAGTACCCCTATGCAATCTTTTCACCCCTCTCAACAATAAACTCGAGAATTGCTGCAACAAAAATTGCAAGTCTGGACGATGACTACACAGAAAAAAGTGTTTTATCAATTAAAAAAATGCTTTGAAAAGGATTTAAATTTAATAAATGCGATAATTGAATCAATTAATTTTTTTTGTTGAAAGAAAATTAAAAATTTAATTTTGATTTAATTAACATTTTAGTTGTTTTGAAATATATTTTCAATTAATATTCTAATTAAATAACAAAAAATCTTAATTCGTTTAAAATTAAATAATTTTAACATGTATAATTGTTGTTGGGAATTGTCAATATTAATTTAAATAAATTAACACATTGTTTGAAATGGCAAAGTCGTTTATCACTTTTTTTAATTAAAATTAAAATTTCATTTATTGAAAATATTTTTTCAAGATTTAAAAATTTTTAGTTATCAATATAATCATTTTGGTAATAGGTGCAAAGTCAACAACTAGTTTGCTAGATATTATGAATTTGGAATAAATTTGGTGATTGGAGAAATTTAATAATTTTTTCTGTGTAAGATTCTTATATGTGATCTTTGAGCTAAATATACAGCGCGAAATAAATACAGTGTAACGGAAGTCGTTATTTCTGGCCGGAGCTTGTGAAGGGCACGTTTTAGCGAATCCTTGCTTGTATTTGCTTCTTTTCTTATTCGTTTTATCCTTAACATGTTCTATGAGAAATAAGTCAGGGAATTGGGGACGGCTATGGAGCTGCCGTGGAGCATAATAGAGGAGCCACTCCTTCAATGAAAGTGTATTTTGCTGTAAGATCCAAGGAGCTCCAAGGTCTAGTTTGTCTACTGAAAATTGCAAATAGTTTTCAAATATGCCCTTATATTGGTGTTGATACATAATGCCTTCAACGAAAGCTAAATTACCAACACCAGCTGCCTCTAACCCCCCAAAAACATTACGCTTCCACCACCTTGTTTTACAGTAAGAATTAAATTTTTTTGTTTGGGAGCGGTATTAGATTTTCGCCAGACTTTTGATCTCACATAGCTTACAAACTATATTTTGCCATGAACTACTTAGTAGCTATCTACTAAGCCACCGCCAAAATAGCTTGCATTGAGGTCGTTCTACTGGAGTGTTACTGACCCTTGTATCGGAAAAATGGTACCGTTCCATTCACCATTTTGGCGAAAGTAAAGAAAATTCCTTTAGAAGCTTTAAAAGCGTTTGGCAGAGTCTGACCTGGTGGACTCTTGTCAAAACTTATTGCGTCTGGTGTCGGCGACAATTTCTCTCGATTTATATCGAACTTTCTCAGAGATCGCACTATACGAGTTGTTATAGATGGGGTTTCGTCAAACAAGTTTAAGAGTCATTCATTCTTGTTTCTCTACATGATCTCCTTTGTTAAATTTTCAACCCTATCTTCTCTTTTGCAGATGACAGAAACCTTTGCCATTCGTATTCATTTCATTATAGACCAAGCGTATCCGATTATGGTGATATGAGGCAAAACATGAATGATAAGCTTGGTCGAGCCTGTTAAATATTCTCGGAATGCTGTTGTGCGAATTGGGTCGATTTTAATGACCCACAGACCCAATGTTGCATGCGGACGCATAAACGCGCAATAAACCATGGTGCCTCATCTGTATATATATGTAGTTTAATTATTGTGGAGTCAGAATCTCTTGATGTTCGTGGCATGAAAACATTTTTTCCGATGGACAAAACATATATTCAAGGTGTTGAAAGAAGCATTCAAGTGCCTCGGTTTCTTAAAACGGTTTAAGAGATACTTTACACCATCTGAACTCCTTATTATTTATGGAGTACAACTCTCATGTGTTGGCCGGTGCTTCAAAGTCTATTTTGGAGCTTCTTAACTGTGTACAGGAGAAGGCGAAGCTTCTCATTGGTAACCGTAGGGTATCCAAATCTATTGACTCCCTTAAGCACCGACGCAATGTGGGTTTTATTTGCCTGTTTCATCGTTACTACAATGGGATGTGTTCTGATGAAATGAGGGAGACTCGGTTCTCCTCAATTTTCCCCATCCTTAGGGTGCATCGTGCCACGCATTACAGGAGAAATTCGTTTTTGGCTGGAATATTTGTATGTGGAATAACCTTCCTGTTGAAGTCTTTCCTCTTACTACCAACATAAATAAATTAATGTCGCGGTCCCGCTACTCCCTCTATATTTCTCCCGATAACCTTTTTTCCTAGCTCCAAAAAACAAAAAAAAGGATATTTTCGGAAGTGGTATTCCAAAAAAATTGTGGATGATGTACATCTAATTGTGAATTAAATCGTCTACTTTAAATAAAATCAAAAATTCAATAAATAATTAAATAATTCTAAACGAAACATTTTCCTTGATACACTTAATTTGCGAACATATTTTTCTCTTGATTGCATCTCGCTTACCTGCGTTACACTCATAAATGGGTAATTTATTTTGTAAAAAAAAAATAAAACATTAAAAAAAATTTCGCGGCTAATTGCACGTGAACAAATTTCATGATTTTTTTTACTCAGTATTTATTTATTGAATCTTCATATTAACAATAATTTAAAAAATTTTATCCTTATACTTTATTTTATTTGAATTTTCATACTAACAATAATTTATAAAATCTTATCCTTATACTTTATTTCATGTCCTGCCAGTGGCAGACAAAAAAATTTCGTCATCACAGTTTCTGTTCACATATGCTGGTATTTATCGCTCTTCTGTGTGGCCGGCATAATTTAAAATACAGGGTTGCTGATGAAAGCCGCTACCAAAAGAAAACTTGATCTGAACGGCAACGTAAATAAACAAAATTGTCGCATATGGAGTGAAAGGAAATTGCATCCAATTCGCGTCACAATGGGGTGTGCAGTTTCTTCACGCTGTACTGTCGGGCTATACTTCTTTGAACAAAACGGACACAGCGTAACGTTTACTGGAGACCGTTACTTGAGAATTTTTATATCCGGAACTACGCCGAAAGAGAATTCCTTTTAGCTCTGTGTGGTTTCAACAAGATGGTGCAACTGCACACATAACTCACCCGGCTATGGCCGAATTACGCAGACAATTTCCTAACAGGCTCATTTCAAGAACCTCAACCTTCCGTTGGCCCCCGAGGTCGCTTGACCTATGGGCGGGCATTTAAATTTAATTATCTTTAAGACTAATTAAACTGTTTTTAATACCAATCAATGGGCTTTCAAATGAAATAGGATTGAATAAATTCCATGCATTACAAAAAAGGAATTTTCAGTTTCTTAATGTAGCAAAATTCATCAGCCACCCTGTATTTCAAGCTAGAGTTTTTAAATATTTTACTGCATATTTCGTAATCATAGTTTTAACAAACGGCACATTGAGATCCTTGTGAATATTTAAGTTTTTAACATACCAGGAGGCAGATATGATTTTTCGAAGAAGTTTATCTTGGCGCCTTTGAATTTTTTCGATATTAGAGGCCGAGGCGGTGCCCCATAACTAAATACCGTAGCACCAGATTGGCTTTACGATAGAGTTGTAAAGTAGAAGTTTGCAATCGAGACTAAGAACAGACTTTCTTCCAATAAGCCAATTAATTTGAATTGCTTTTAGTCTTGATTTTTTATGGAACCAGTGAAATGCGTAGAGAAACTAGCTTTCCCTCAACTATATTTATCAGAAATAAAAATTGAAAATTTAGAACGTCATAGAGAAATCTTATTAATAATGAATTTTGTATTCCCAAAAATAACTTTTGATAATAAATTTGCATGTGCCCGTGCAAAAAACTTCTTTAGGTTTTGTTTGTAACTTTTAAGGACTTTTCAATTCACTAAGTGTTCTTTTGCGTTATATTGGTTGTATTTGCTATAATTCTATGACTGTCTTAAAAATATTATTTTATTTTTCATATTAAAATGTATTATGATCAGGGCAAGTTTTTTGCATGAAAAATATGCTCTTGCATATTTCTTAAGATTTTTCCAAAAAAAAATAATTTTTGATACATTGTGCATAAATTTAAATATTACGCAGGTTGAAAGCCGTTTTTACAAAATTATTTTTTTTTTGTGTCAATCTTGTGTAATTAAAAATATATCAGTTTTTTTTCATTCATATGCATTTTATTATGTCTAAATGTTTAACAAGAACTAAGAGAAATTACAAGGAAGTTCCACGACAATCAGTTCCATGCACCGGAGTTCAACGAACAACGACCAACGATTGTCAACTCAGCAACAACTGTTCTTCAGGTCTCGCTGCTACAGCAACAATGTGGGATACAATTTTTCTAAAATAACGGTTACTGAATAATTTTGGATGTTTTGTGTTTAATACTGATTTTTTATTAGTATTGTGGTTATTTTGTTGAACTGTTTTGTGGTTTTTAATCCATTTAAAATTAGGCAAAAGTTCATTAAATTTATTTTGTATTAAATTATTTTTATGAAGGAAGGAATTTTACAACATGAAATAAATTCAAACTTATGGATAATTTTTCATTCTTGGCTGCCGTGGGGCTCGAACCCACGTTTACGGACAGGTTGATCTGATCAGTGATCAGTTCTATTTTTTAATAAAAATTTATTTCCTTATGGTCTTTGTACGAAAAATTTTAAATCCGTTTTTCTTGAAAACTATAAGAGATAGAGCAAAAATACTTTAAAACCTTTAATTTCATTGAATTTAATTTTCATTAAATTTTTTTTATGAAGGAAGGAATTTTACAACATGAAATAAATTCAAACTTATGGATAATTTTTCATTCTTGGCTGCCGTGGGGCTCGAACCCACGTTTACGGACAGGTTGATCTGATCAGTGATCAGTTCTATTTTTTAATAAAAATTTATTTCCTTATGGTCTTTGTACGAAAAATTTTAAATCCGTTTTTCTTGAAAACTATAAGAGATAGAGCAAAAATACTTTAAAACCTTTAATTTCATTGAATTTAATTTTCATTAAATTTTTTTTATGAAGAAAGGAATTTTACAACATGAAATAAATTAAAATTGATTGATAATTTTTCATTCTTGACTGATCTGGGAATAAAACCCAAGTTTTTACGGACAGGTTGCCCCGAATAGTTGCGATTGTTATCACACAATCTCTTCAGAGGGGTTTGCCGTTTAACACTCACCGCCATTGACGACAGATGACGTCAATAGTCAAACATCAATCGTTAAACCCAATGGTATTTTACCTTGGAAGATCGAAATTTGCCTTGAATAAATGATTACCTATTTAAATTTTTTTACATGTTCTTCCTTACTTCTCTTTTTTGTACTTTTTGTCAAGAATTCTTCTTGAAATCCAAAGTACATTTTTTGTTTTTCATGTTTTTGTCCTTCTTTTTCTTGTTATCCTTTTTCAGCATAATTTGAAGTACAAATGTAAGCATATAGCTCGTGCCTTTTGTAATTGATAAACAACTACTGATAATTTTTCCTGTGTATTAAAAAAAAAAAAAAATATATTTTTTGTCATTTAGTTTTAATGTTTATACTAATTTATCATATCATAACGCAAGGGGCTGTTCACAGCAGTGATATTTAGACTAAAATAGTAGTTCAGTATATAGCACTTTAGAACGCTTTGTGAACTGGCCATCTATTTTTGAGTAATATTTTTAGTCAAACCATTTTAATGCTAAATTGAATTGAATAAAACGATTATGTCTAATATATTTTGACGCAATTGCGTTGCTTATTGCTGCTTTTTTCCAGTAAATAAATATCACATACCGCTAATTTAATGCAAAATCGTCATAACTCGAAAATATCTGAATTACAGAAAAAGACTTTAAAGTCTTAAATTTACGAACAACATAACGGAAAAAATGTAGTCTTCTCTCAAGAGTTGTCCTTAAAATCTGGAGTGGTCTGGAAATCGAAAACACAAAGCACAAGAATTTAAAAGTCGTTTTTTTAATAAGATTTTCGTAGTAAAATAAATACAAATACAATACAATACAAATATTTCTCTATAAAACAGAATTTTATAAGAAAATTATAAAGAATTAGATTAAGAGTGTATTAATAAGAACTTTAAAATTCTTGCGTTTCGCGTTTTCATTTTCCAGAACACCCCTGTATTATATCTTCACATGAAATAATAACCACATCATAAAATACCTGATTTGCTCTGCATTAGTGATATTAAGTCAAAATTTGCGATTATTGACTTATGACATTGTTGCAGTAAATGAGCGATATAAGCATTTAAACTGCATACACGTTCGTTAAGAGAGAATTCTCTAAAATGCCTTAAGGCCCAACTATAATATGCATAAGCTTGCTTAATCTTCTTTTAAAAGTAAACAAAAAGTCTATTAAGTGCATTTTAAAAAAACATAAATAAAATCAAAAAACATTTGAGTCGTTCCGTACGGAAGTGCGAACAGTTTCGTACTTTGCCATTAGCAAATGGCAGATTCATAAAACTTACCAAAAAGTTTCTAAAAGTTCAATGATTTACATTTATTCGCTTAAGACAACTTAAGCATATTATAGTTGTGCCTTTAGTAACGCAATTAACCAAGATTCTTTAACATGCGCCAGTAACAGCCATACCTAAAAATAAAGAGCGGAAGTTCTTCCGCTTAGCTCTTACGCTGAAATACCATACCCAAATAAACGTTCAGTCGCGAGAAGTAGTGTTAACTTTTCTGTTTAATACAACCCACATAATAGAAATAAAAAATGGAGATTAGACCGCTGGTTTCACCTTAAAACAGCTAGATTGCCATTAGTTATCAATAGGGATGAGATTTTCATGCACTTAAAAATCGAAAATATGCGCATAAAATATGCACTAAAAACTCAAAAAATACAAAATATGCGCCAAAAACTTGAACATTTTCAATAAAAAAGGGGTTTTTTTAATTTTATTTAAAACAAATAAATAAAAAATTCAGTATTTTTTTTTATTCAAAGGGACAATATTTTTTTAAACTTATTTAAATAACTAATTTAAATTTTTGCTAGCATAAGCAAATAAATACTTTTTATTATCAAAAGTAAGCTTTTGCCGGTTCGTACGAAAAAAAACTTATGTATATGGAAAATGATCTCTTAACGTCAACCCAAGTTACAGGAACTTGAAGGATGCAATTTGATTTGGAGAATATTCATGGGATTATTCAGATCCCACATTTTGATCACAGAATAAAAATAGTTGAAATTTGTTTTATTTCTTAATTTTTTTTTCTTTTTGTTGGGCAATTCTTCCTTTCACATTGTTTATTTTACTTTCTGCAATATCAATTAATTTGAGCTGACTATTAAATGAACTAAATCCCTCCAATTTAAATTTAATATTCCTTTCTCATTTTTTTATTGCATAAAAAATCAATAAGTTCTTCAATATCATTCTTAAATTGCTCAAAGTTTTATAAGTATTCTACAGCATCTAGCCAGGTTCACCATCTTGTTAATACTAGCTATGGTGTTAAGGGTACCAAGGGGTACATTTCTTAAAAAATATTTTTGAAACCAACAAATCCATATTATCTAATTTCCTCTGCAACACGGTGTAACCCACGTGCCAAGCAAGTAACATGTAACAGTTTTGGATAAAATATTTTAAGCCCATTGGCAGCCTTAGCTATGTAAAGTGCTGCATCGGTTAAAAATAAAAGGATCTGCTTTTTGTCGAAATCCTACCCCCAACCAATTTATTGAGTAATGGAAAGCACGAGCTATCGTAGCATGGTTGGCCTTTTCCAATAACACAACGTTAAGCAAGAATTTATTCTTGCAAACTTTTTCATCTTTATCCAAAATTCCGACAATAACATTTGCAACATAACGCCCTTCTATATCCGTTGTTTCGTCCATCGGCACCCATAAAGATATGCTTTTCAAAAAAGAACAGATTCTTTCTAGTTCGGAGTTATATATTTTGTTTACATAATTTTTTCTAAGAGTAGGCTGGATGCTCTGATTCATGTAAGTTTTAAAGAAATTTCTTAAATTCTCGGAAATAAATGCTTCACATAAGTCCATACAAAACTTACACGTTGTCTCTGTATTTTAGAGCAAAGACTGGGACGACTTTTCTGTAACACGCTCGAGCTGCTTCTTGTGCTTTTAACTATTTAAGTGTTGCTCAACCAAAAACTTCCTTTCGTGATTCACAGATTTATTGCAAACTTTTCAATGAAGTATTCGACAATCAGATTTAAAGGCATTGTTATATTCGTTAACGTATTTCATTATGACGGAAGACTTTGATGGCATTATCTTCGGCATATTTTCTGGAAAAAAAATCTCGTAAAACAAATGATACGTGTTAAGCTGTTAAATATACTAAATATAATGGACAAATTTTATTAATTTTATTAATTCACGTTAAAATTTCCTGAAGAATCCAGTTTTTTCTCAAAAATTCGTTGCAAAACAATGAAAAAAATTCCATATACGTTTTTATTTAAAAATGTAATGTGAATTAATATTTTAGCATGTAACGCCAAGTTATGTAGTATATGCGTCTCATTCTAATGTAAAGTTGTATTTATAAATTTTTTGAAGAACTTTTTTTATAATATGACCATTTAAAAAAAAATCACTCGAAAATGTCAAAATATAAAAACATATGCATTTAAAACCAAAATATGCAAAAATATACATTTTCACCAAAATATGCAAAACAAATCGATGCCATTTTAGCGCAAATTTATTGATTCGGAAAGATAATTGATCGACATCGTTCTTCGACAATCGACAAAAAAACATGCGCCGACAACGAAGAAGAGCTTAAAGCGAAAAATATATTATGGTTTACGAAAATGATTGACAAAAAAGCATTTAAACAAGTAAAAGCAAAACATTATTGAATATGTTAATTCAGTTAGCCCTTAAAAAAGCACTTTAGGAGTGCTTGATTTGCATGTTTTATTATGTTAAAAGAAGCGCTTATTGTCAGCAGAAAATAGTCCTCCAAACCGGGAACACCCCATACAAAAATCAGGCATCCCATCAGCAGGTTCGAAGCAATTTGAGGTATAAATTCATACATAAAACCTGCTCCTTTTGGAGCACATTTTTTACTGGGTATAGATATGTATAAAAAATAAATAATTTCGCTTTATTGTAATTTAACAGGTATGAAAAATAAATAATTTCGTTTCTTATTGACGAATTTTAAAGTACAATTTTTTTTTTAATTATTTGAAAAAAAAAAATGGCGATGATAATGGCGGCAAATGTTTAAATTTGTGTCTAGTCTATAAACATTTCTATATATTTTTTATATGAAACACTTGTTAAGTATGTATGTGGAGATAAATACGACTACAGTAGGCGCTCGGTTATATGAATGCCCAGTGTTATATAAACAGCCAGAATAGTGAACAACAAAACTTTCACACATGAGGCTATAAAACGTTATCTTCGCCTATCTCTGATATGTGAACCACTTGCAACCTTTGATTTTTTGCACTGTTAATCGGATTAGATATCTGTTATTTCCCTAAATGAACTGGTAAATGTCTACCTACGAATTTGGTATAGCGAAGATGCAGAGACAATGTATAGCAGAAAAGTCTTGCAGAAAAAAGAAATATAAAAATATATATCGGCATACTTCCATTTACACATTAATTACTAACAAACTAATTTAAATTAAAAACTAATGGCCAATTTCACTAATTTTATTTAAATATCAATTCATATTTAAATATATGGGTTGTTCACGAAAGGCGGATTATCAGGTTATATGGTTATGAAGTTATATTAACAGCAACAAAATATATTTGAAAAAAATGTATTATTGTTGTGAGTATAAATAAATAACCATATAACTAGTCTTCCGTGAACAACCTAGCCCAGTAAAAAATGGGCTCCAAATTTTATGTATGAATTCATACCTCAAATCGCTTCAAACCTGCTGATGGGAAGCCTGATTTTTGTATGGGGTGTTCCCGGTTTGGAGGACTATTTTCTGCTGATAATATGCGCTTCTTTTAACCTAATAAAACATGCAAACAAAGCACTCCTAAAGTGTTTTGTTAAGGGCTAACTAAATTAACATATTCATTAATGTTTTGCTTTTACTTGTTTAAATGCCTTTTTGTCAATCGTTTTCGTAAACCATAATATATTTTTCGCTTTAAGCTCTTCTTCGTTGTCGGCGCTAAAATAGCAGCTTTTTTTGTATATTTTATTCGTTATCATTTACTGCTGTATAAGTGCTCTCTTATTGAATCGC
Source organism: Pollenia amentaria (assembly GCA_943735925.1). NCBI lineage: Eukaryota > Metazoa > Arthropoda > Insecta > Diptera > Polleniidae > Pollenia > Pollenia amentaria. Next base: position 197,895,451 of record OX031009.1, on the reverse strand, counting down.
TCGATTATGCGCTTTTTCACTTGAGTGCTTCAAAAAACACAAATTTTTTTTACTGGGAATTGTTTTTTATATAATTTTATTTTTATTTGACATGGAAAACTAATTTTGAACATAAATTGATATAAAAATAAATTGGTGAAATTGGCCATTAATGTATGTACAAATTTTAAAACTGACTTGTAATACATATTTTATATTCTCCCGATTATATGAACTTTTTCATTCGATACATGCCCTGTCTAAACTCATATAAACGAAATATTGAATATTTCGCATGCGATAAAAAAATATATTATAAAGAAAAAAAGAAAACTTTAACTAAATTTTAAAGTTTTTATGAAATATGTATCAATTGAACATTTCTTATTTTTCGAATTTATTCTATGAGTTAAATTTCAGTTATGTATTTTATAAAGCTTTTTGTAATAGCTCTATTCCTTAAATTTTTTTAGGAATGACTTTATACACTACCAGAATATTATGTAAAACAAAATTTTTGAATATAATAAAGTTGCTTATGAAAAAGAAATAATTCCCAATATCTATATGTATCAATTGTATACATTTTTTTTAAATATTGAAAAACTTATTCATATCGCCCTAGTTCAACAATAGAGTATTAACTCGAAATTTTTATTTTTACACTTTTATATTCATATCTTGCCGCTGTAAAAATATAATGCAATTTTGTCAGCTTTTTGGTAACGAAACGGTTGGTTTAAAAATTATTTTCCATATGCCTTCAATATAAAATTAAAAATTGTTTTGATTTTACTGGAGATTTTTATATTTTGAGTTAATACAGTATTGTTTAACAAGTGCGATCTATAGTTTTTCATTCATTTAATTTTAAAGCTTATAAATTTTTAAAAAATTTGGCCTAGAGTGAAATTCGAATGAATGACTTCTGTTAGGGAATTAAGCCTACTGGAAAATAAAGAGAATGGCAATCATAATCTCTAAGCGATTTACACGAATTGAATTCGTAAACATTTTAATAAATTTCTGAAAATTCGACTTAGGGGAAAATTCTCATCAATGAGTCCTTTGCACACAATGGGCATATCGCCCGCAGAACCCTTTAATGAACATTTTTCCCCAAGTCGAATTTTTAAAAATTCATTAAAATATTCACAAAAACAAATTGGATATAAACGTTTATATATTATTATAAAGGCTTCATTCGCTTAGATGGAAGGACTTTAACACAGTAGCCATATCCCACGCAGAACTTGTTGATAAGAATTATACTCTATGTAAAATTTTCAAAAATGTATCAATATATTCACAACTTCAATTTGGGTATATTGCTAAGAGATTATGTAACCTGTGACCATTCTTTAGTAGGCTTCATTCCCTCACAGTGCTCTTTCATAAAAATTTCACTCTAAGTCAAATTATTTCGAAATTCATAAATTTTCAAATTAAATGACTGGCAAAATATTTAATACGTTTCTATTATCTAAAAAAAAAACAATTAAAAAAATGATATATTAATAAAATTGTAAAATTTTACGGAAATATTCTTATTTTTTTAAAAAATATTTTTTATCCCGTGCGATATTAGCAAAGACAATTTAATTAGTAGTATTTATCTTCGCACATATTTGTTAAATTACTGTTATCATATGAAAACTATACCAAAATACATAAGAACATTAGTGACATACAATATTATTTATAAGCCCCCTCCTCATCCCCATCTGCCTCATCATTCCCCTCTGCCTCCTCATCCTCCTCTGCCACCTCATCCTGCTCTGCCACCTCATCCTGCTCGCTTGCGGCGTCCGTATCTGTCCCTGATTCGTTATTATTGACATCAACTATTGCTTCAGGTTGTGCAGACTCCTCCACAGCATTACTGTCTTCACTTGTTATTTGATCGGGATTGACATCAACTACTGCTTCAGGTTGTGCAGAATCCTCCACAGCATTACTGTCTTCACTTGTTATTTGATCGGGATAATTTTCGGGATATTCGGGATATTCGGCATTTTCGGTATTTTCGGTATTTTCGACATATTCGGAATATTCTCCATATTCACCGTATTCGCCGTATTCGCCATAATAATCGATTAGATCTTGCTCTGGAAGTCCACCAGGCTGTTGAGGTCTATTATTACCTTGGAAGAAATTGCTGAATAATAGTTGGAATAGTCCTAGTGGTCTTGCTGGTCTGTTTGGTCTGTTTGGCCTGTTTGGTCTGTTTGGTCTGTTTGGTCTGTTTGGTCTGTTTGGTCTGTTTGGTCTGTTTGGTCTGTTTGGTCTGTTTGGTCTGTTTGGTCTGCTTGGTATGTTTGGTCTGTTTGGTCTGTTTGGTCTGTTTGGTCCGTTTGGTCTGTTTGGTCTGGCTGGACTGACTGCAGGACGTGACGGTGCTGGACGTCGATTAAAAAATTGAGCCAAAGGTGAGTTTTGTAAAAATTGTAGGAAAAAGTTTTGTGGGTTAGTTTCTGTAGGAGTAGTCTCGTCAGTAGCCTGACGTATAGCACCTTCAGGTTGCCCGGTATCATCATTAGATCCATTATTAGCGCCTACTACGATTACTAAAACTTGATGCTGTTTTTTTCCTTTATTATCCAAAGCTTCATCATATTCTTTAACAGCATGCGCTAGTCTTCTTTCGTTATACTCAGGTTGTATCGCAGCCACTTTTTCAGAATTTTCTAATACTGAGGTTCCTAGTTGCTTTTCTCCTTCAAGGGTTCGAATAATTTTCTTATCTTGTTCTTTTTTAACAGCTCCTTTAATGCCTTCTTGCACAATGGCTTCATCTTTGCGACGCTGAGACTCTACCACTGCTTCTATAGGCTCCAATTTCTGTTTCTCACCCACCACTGATGCATTCCCTTCGTTAATTATTTCAGTTTCTAAATTCCTGACTGGAGGAACTATTTCGTTTTGTTTAAAATCTACAGCACGTTCTTTAATTTCCTCGCCATCTTGTTTATTGGCCAGAGGAACAAGTATATTTTTGGTATTGCGATAGGTACGACTCTGCGCAACGGCGGCATCACACAGAGAGGCCACTAAAAGAAATCCTAAAAAAGCAAAGTAGAAACTCATCGCTACCTTTTGAATTTAATTAAATTCATTAATAATCCAATTATTATTTTCGAGTCTGCTTTAATCCAATTATGTTAAATTTTATTTGGCTGCACTCAAATCGCGTGCATGCTTACTTTCACTCGACCGTTGTTATCACTTGAAATTCATTTTACAAACTGTTTGAAATTTCTTTGAAAGAAGCGCATTTATACTCGGCTTTGTAACAACTTTCAGGTTGTTGTATTAAATGAAAGTTTGTTTTCTATGTATCATGAAGCCTCTACCACCACCAACACCACCTCAGTTTAACATCAATTACACTTGACTTTGAATTGGACTTTTTCTCGAAACTCTTTTACTCTATAAATATTTTTGTACTGTAGTGATGCTTTTAAAAATAGTTTAATCTGGTGAAATATTCTGTTAAAAAATGTTATCCTTTGGCTTACTGAAACTGACAATAATTGATTTAAAATTTAATAGATATTACTTAGAAATCGCAAATAATGGTTTGAAATGGATTATTATTTTATTATAAATATTTATGCGTTTCTTTGCGTGCATTTTTTGTTTAAATAAATGGCACATACTCATAATCAAAATAATGTATACTTTAAGCTAAAATCGACTTTAAATGCTTGTGAACACCATTGCTCTAAAGTATGATTTAGCAAAAGTCGACTTTATTATTGACTATGATTATGGGCCAATAATGTCTTCAATTGTTATAAAGTTAATTTTAAAACGAAATACTTAAGAAACGAACTTATGAATATTGTCAAATGTCAAAATGATATCTGTGGACTTTTGACAAAACAACTTCTCTCAAAATAAGACATTTTTGCAAGATTTTTATATTAAATATAAATTTTTAAGACGGTTCTTTTGGTGTAGTCCTTGCATTTCTACGCCATTTGGTTAAAAATCTACAGTTCTTGGCAAATCAACTTCTTCCATTATATTTGGGAAAAATATTTGATAAAATATCTTATCTGAAAAAGTTTAAAAATTTTCTAAAATGCAAGAAATAAAATTATTATATCCTTTTGAAATAACATCTAAATTGTATTTAATATTTTTTTGGATATATACATTTTGTTTTAACAATGTGTAGAGTTACAGTTTTTATTTCCTTCCTTGCCGCTGTACAAATATCGTGCAATTTTGTCAACTTTTTGGTAACGAAACGGTTGGTTTAAAACTTATTTTCCATATGTCTTCAATATAAAATTAAAAATTGTTTTGATTCTACTGGAGATTTTTATATTTTGAGTTAATACAGTATTGTTTAACAAGTGCGATCTATAGTGTTTCATTCATTTAATTTTAAAGCTTATAAATTTTTAAAAAATTTGGCCTAGAGTGAAATTCGAATGAATGACTTCTGTTAGGGAATTAAGCCTACTGGAAAATAAAGAGAATGGCAATCATAATCTCTAAGCGATATACGCGAATTGAATTCATTTTAATAAATTTCTGAAAATTCGACTTAAGGGATGTACTGTACGGGACGGGAATTACCAGCTGGTTGCGGTTTATGACCACAACCAGTGTAGAGTGTGGCCAGACTGTCGGCGGCGCTGGTATGCTGGCGGTTTGCGCGGCTTAAGCTCGCCGGATGGGGTGGTTCTTGCCGACTGGCTGACGGGAATCCCGGATACAAAAAAAATATTCATACCAGCTATGAAATTTAAACTAAAAGATAAAGGGGCCCGAAGTAGCTGGGAAAAAAACTACAGGAAAAACAAATAAAAAAATAAAAAAACACTTTTCAACACTTCACACATCTCTGGCCGGTTTTATGCCAGGATTAGCCCTCCCACTAGAGACTGTGCCTCTCCGTGACATCCCAAGGAGTTTGGATGTCCCAAAATCTAACCTGCAAAAAAGGTATTACACTCCTCTACTTACTCGCCTTTAGAGAAAATTCACCGGATCATCATGATTAAAAACACCAAGGTAAATTCAGTTTAAAACGTTATAAAGGATCATATTTTTATTCATTATTAACAAAAAAATCAATTTAAGAAATCTTACGATCAAATTCATTTAAAAAAATTTATCAACAATTTAGAATTTTTTTATTAATTAAAAAAAACTTTTTAATAAAAATTTACAAATTTCAAAAAGCTTTAACAATATATAAAAAAAATAAAATCCCAAAAACTTTTATTAAAAAAAAATTCAATAAAAACTTTAAAAAAATAAAAAAAATTAAGAACAAAAAAAAACTCCTTTCTTTTCAAACTTCAGGTCATTCTCAGCATATATAAAATTGTGAATATTTGTATTCCTGCCTCGCGGATGAGGCCTGCAAGAACTGCCGTCAGTCCGTTGATTGTGTCCGAAAGTCCTAATTTATGGTAAGTCTAAATGCACTGTACGCCATATATATATTTCACCGGTATTAAAATTTCACTTATCCTTTCCTTAGGGAAACTGAACTTCACGGGCCGATTTGCCCCACCGCGAACGAGTACCTAGGTTTGAGCTCAACCCTAACACCGCGCACTTCAAGCTCTTAACCGCCTAAAGGACTGAGATCTCGGTAAAATTTCCCTAACAAAAACTAGTGCAAATTTAAAACTTAGCTTAATATATACATATATCTTATTTCGTCCGTAGGTCGTCTGTCTTATATGTTTTGTCCAGAGTCAAGGCAGATACCTGGGCACCCCAAGGCTTGGTGGTGCTTGCCGCTGATTTCCCACGCTGTGTGACAAGGACGATGGTGGCGCACTCGGGTGTGTTTGTAATTTTAAGTTTCTTTACTTTAAAATAATTAAATAAGTCTATTTTCTTTTTCTTGCTTGTGTTGTGGCAATTTCTTTTCTTCTCAAAACAGTTTATTTTCTTTTTTTATTTCAATTTTACTAAATTACACTGCCCATTTGGGCATCTTTTTATCAAATTAAAATTGTTTTCTTTCTTTTGTTCAATTTTTTATTTTAAGAACTTAAATAAAGTTTACTTTTAGTTAAGAATTTATCTTTTCTTTAATTTGCTTTAAATTTTTTTTTTTACATCAGTTTTAAGCAACACCACACAACAAAATTGTCACTAAGAAACTTTATTATTACTTTCTTTCACTTTTTATATTTCTCCGCTGCCGGTGGCCACTTGTCACACTTACCTCGAACCAAAAGAAAAAACCATTTTCTATCTTTGTCCCCACGAAACCTCGGAGACGCTACTTTCCACCATCTTCAAAAAAGTTTCAGCAATTCTCAATATAATAATATTTTTTTTCTGCATCCGTTACCCTGCCTCTACTTGATTTTCACTCCTCCTCTTCACTCTACAGCTGTTCTGTCAAAACAAAAAAAATCCCTTTCTAACGTTGCCAACCATACACTGCATTACCATTGTAGGGTGACCATAACAGGGAAAATTTTCATCAATGAGTCCTTTGGGCATATCGCCTACAGAACCCTTTAATGAACATTTTTCCCCAAGTCGAATTTTTAAAAATTCATTAAAATATTCACAAAAACAAGTTGGATATAAACGTTTATATATTATTTTAAAGGCATGATTCGCTTAGATGGAAGGACTTTAACACAGTAGCCATATCCCACGCAGAACTTATTGATAAGAATTTTACTCTATGTTAAATTTTCAAAAATGTATCAATATATTCACAAATTCAATTTGGGTATATTGCTTAGAGATTATGTAACCTGTGACCATTTTTCTTATTCTGCAGTAGGCTCATTCATGAGAATTTCACTCTAATGCTTTAAACACATTCGAGACAGCAGACTACCGACTTCAATATATCAACAATAGAATACATGTGTGTATATGGAAATGATTATTTTAACGACGACACGGCTAAATGGCTGCAGGTTGTTGTCTATGCTAATTTTGTCGTTGTAGTCAAATTAAACTAATTTATATTTTTGTACGCTACAAAACAGAAAAAGTGCTGCTAATATAATCAACAATTAGAAGAATTAGTGCTTATAATATATAATAATAATTTTTTGGTTAAACAGCAAAGGACCGGATTGAAACAAGAATATAAGCGCGGTTCACCACCAAATCTATATTATTATTACTTTTTAGTATCCTTAAAAGAAGTTATATAGGAAGATGTTTGTCACGCCAACGCTCTTAGTTTTAGCAGTATGGGTATCACTGAAAAATTTAAAGTGCTTTTCACATGGTGTTTAAAGCACACCGATTTATTAACCCATTAAGAGCCCATTTCAAATTCTCATACTTCTTGACTGACTTTTTTACTAAATTTGCTTTATCTTTAAATTATGTCGATATAATAATAATTATTTAACAATAATATACACATGTTACCAAAGTTATTAGGACTTTGATTAATAAAGTTTGTCTGTATTGCGGGTTTTCAGCCTTCCGGAACACTTTTCAAATATTTACATATTACTATATTTTAATATGCAACAAGTGCATAAACTATTACCACTATATATTTTAACTCAAACTTATAAATAAATTGTGAAGTTTTCCAAAATAAAATTTTTTTAACCCTAATAACTTAAAAATTTTATATGATGGAGTTTCTAAAAATATAGCATACAAAAACTTGGGGTGTTCTCTATAACATATTTAGTCAATTCACAAGGTATCCTAACATGTCATATTGTCAAAATGTCCTAATATTTCACAATGGTTTAAAAATATTGTTGTTGGTTAGTTAACAAAAAGTGTCTTAAATAAATAGAACGTTGCTTGCTGTGTTTATTGTGCTGTCGTAATTAATCAGAAAAGTCGAGCGCTGAGCGGCTGAGCCGTACAACAATATTTTTAAACCATTGTGAAATATTAGGACATTTTGACAATATGACATGTTAGGATACCTTGTGAATTGACTAATTATATTTGAGGAAATATTATTATACATATCGACAAAATTTTAAGATAAATCCTCTTAAGTGGTTAATATATCGGTATATTTAATACATCATATGAAATGTGTTTCGAAAGACTTTATTATGATACCAATACTTTAAAGATTCAGATTATATTTTTCTTCCTATACTATTGATAAAGTGCTCTGAAGCCTTTACGACCTATAATTCATAAACTTAGTGCGTTGAACCAAAAAATTACAGTAGAATCGCGATACAGTAATCTTGCGGTCACGTTAACCAAATTTTAGCGCTTTAAACGTTAACTCTAAGTTAACTTTTCAGATCGTATTAGTAAAAGTACTGATGTGTACAAACGATAACAAATTAGATTAAATTTTAAGCTGAAAGTTGAGAGTTTAAACAAAATTGAGAAATACATTAAAGAAAAACTATCGGCGTTGTATTATTGTATATCTGAAGTTGCCATCTCAAAAATAAAAACGAAACGTCCCAAAATTTTCGAGGCTTTGAAGAATACATAGGAAAAAGCATACAGGAAAACATTACATAGACCAAAATATGCCGATCTTAAAGCAAGTTTTTACAAATGTTTTCTTGAAGCATCGAAAACGTAATTGCGCAATCACTGTTCTAATTTCAATATCAATAGCTAAGCGCGAGTTCGTGTAACTGCAACCAGAAAAGACAATAATGTCAGTAATGGATGGCTGGCAAATGTTTAGAAAATACCCAGAATTCGCTATTTGAAAATTTTTGAAGAACTAATTTTCTGACAAACGTCATATGTAGCACCTAACACATAATACATGACTGATTGTATAATTATTAATTATAAATTGTAGCCGGTACAAATTAGATCTAAGTTTCTTTTTTGTACAGATGAAAACTAAGTCATTGAAAAAAATATAGGTACATATGTTTATTATTGCATTTTTTACAATTTAGAAAAGTTAATAAATAAGACGAAAAAGTTAACAACCCTTAGGACATTTCAGTTTACTTTTTCGCGATTATACTGTATATTAGGATTTTTTTATTCAACCTGCCATGAAGATGATATTCTTTATGAGTTCCAAAAACTATAAAATTAAAATATTTTAAATGTTTTTTTAATAAATTCATTTGTTTTTACGTTAAAAAATTTATCATAAATAAGTATTTATATTTTTGTAGGCTTAAATTAAGTTTGTGTACGAGTCTGCAATTATGGATGTTGTTAAATTTATAAAAATTAAAAATTATAGTGGCACCACTGAAATGTAAATACATAATAAAAAACACAGCTGTTTATATTTTTTTAATTGTAGCTGTCGTCTTCAAAATAATTCAGTAGCTGATGACGCGACTACAATTGCAACCTGCAGCATTTGTAGTCGTGCCTTCGTGTTGCCTGCTGTCTCGAATGTGTTTAATGCATAAGTCAAATTTTTTCGAAATTCATAAATTTTCAAATTAAATGACTGGCAAAATATTCAATACGTTTCTAGTATCTAAAAAAAGCCATTAATAAAATTGATTGATATATTAATAAAACTGTGAAATTTTTGCGGAAATATTCTTATTTTTTTTTTAAATTTTTTTTTATTCCATGCAATATTAGCAAAGACAATTTAATTAGTAGTATTTATCTTCACACATATTTGTTAAATTACTGTTATCATATGAAAACTATACCAAAATACATAAGAACATTATTGACATACAATATTATTTATTATCCCCCTCCTCCTCGTCCCCCTCCTCGTCCTCCTCCTCCTCCTCCCCCTCATCCTGCTGGCTTGCGGCTTCCGTATCCGTCCCTGATTCGTTATTAGCATCCTGCACTCCATTACTGCCTTCACTTGTTATTTGATCGGGATCATTTTCGGGATATTCGGCATTTTCGGGATTTTCGACATATTCGGAATATTCGCCATATTCTCCATATTCGCCATATTCTCCATATTCGCCATATTCGCCATATTCACCGTATTCGCCATAGTAATCGATTAGATCTTGCTCTGGAATTCCACTAGGCCGTTGAGGTCTATTAATACCTGGGAAGAAATTGCTGAACAATAGTTGGAATAGTCCTAGTGGTCTTGCTGGTCTGTTTGGTCTGTTTGGTCTGGCTGGACGTCGATTAAAAAATTGAGCCAAAGGTGAGTTTTGTAAAAATTGTAGGAAAAAGTTTTGTGGGTTAGGTTCTGTAGAAGTAGTCTCGTCAGTAGCCTGACGTATAGCACCTTCAGGTTGCCCGGTATCATCATTCGATCCATTATTAGCGCCTACTACGATTACTAAAACTTGATGCTGTTTTTTTCCTTTATTATCCAAAGCTTCATCATATTCTTTAACAGCATGCGCTAGTCTTCTTTCGTTATACTCAGGTTGTATCGCAGCCACTTTTTCAGAATTTTCTAATACTGAGGTTCCTAGTTGCTTTTCTCCTTCAAGGGTTCGAATAATTTTCTTATCTTGTTCTTTTTTAACAGCTCCTTTAATGGCTTTTTGCACAATGGCTTCATCTTTGCGACGCTGAGACTCTACCACTGCTTCTATAGGCTCCAATTTCTGTTTCGCACCCACCACTGATGCATTCCCTTCGTTAATTATTTCAGTTTCTAAATGCCTCACTGGAGGAACTATTTCGATTTGTTTAAAATCTACAGCACGTTCTTTAATTTCCTCGCCATCTTGTTTATTGGCCAGAGGAACAAGTATATTTTTTGTATTGCGATAGGTACGACTCTGCGCAGCGGCGGCGTCACACAGACAGGCCACTAAAAGAAATCCTAAAAAAGCAAAGTAGAAACTCATCGCTACCTTTTGAATTTAATTAAATGCATTAATAATCCAATTGTTTTTTTCGAGTCGGCTTTAATCCAATTATGTTAAATATTATTTGGCTGCACTCAAATCGCGTGCATGCTTACTTTCACTCGACCGTTGTTATCACTTGAAATTCATTTTACAAACTGTTTGAAATTTCTTTGACAGAAGCGCATTTATACTCGGCTTTTTAAAAACTTTCATGTTGTTGTATTGAATGAAAGTTTGTTTTCTATGTATCATGAAGCGTCTACCACCACCAACACCACCTCAGCTTAACATCATTTGCACTTGACTTTGAATTGGACTTTTTCTCGAAACTCTTTTACTCTATAAATATTTTTGTACTGTAGTGATGCTTTTGAAAATAGTTTACTGCCCGTTCGCCGATATCGAACGTTAACGTTCGCATAGAAAATAACATTTAAAACAAAAACAATTTTTGAAATTTTGTTTTTGTTTTATATGTTATTTACTATGTTATTTTCTATGCGAACGTTAACGTTCGATATCGGCGAACGGGCAGTTAATTTAGTAAAATATTTTGTTAAAAAATGTTATCCTTTGGCTTACTGAAACTGACAATAATTGATTTAAAATTTAATAGATATTACTTAGAAATCGCAAATAATGGTTTGAAATGGATTATTATTTTATTATAAATATTTATTCGTTTCTTTGCGTGCATTTTTTGTTTACTTTAAGCTAAAATCGACTTTAAATGCTTGTGAACACCATTGCAAAAGTCGACTTTATTATTGATTATGATTATGGGCCAATAATGTCTTCAATTGTTATAAAGTTAATTTTAAAACGAAAGACTTAAGAAACGAACTTATGAATATTGTCAAATGTCAAAATGATATCTGTGGACTTTTGACAAAACAAATTCTCTCGAAATAAGACATTTTTGCAAGATTTTTATAATAAATATAATTTTAAGACGGTTCTTTTGGTGTAATCCTTGCATTTCTACGCCATTTGCTTAAAAATCTACAGTTCTTGGCAAATCAACTTCTTTCATCATATTTGGGAAAAATATTTGATAAAATATCTTATCTGAAAAATTTTAAAAATTTTCTAAAATGCAAAAAATAAAATTATTATATCCTTTTGACAAAACATCTAAATTGTATTTAATATTTTTTTGGATATATACATTTTGTTTTAACAATGTGTAGAGTTACAGTTTTTATTTCCTTCCTTTTGAACGCTTTTTTGTTAAACTTAAAATTTGTTTCCCCTACAGAAATATAATTTTGTACCAATATTGTCTATTTGAATTCAAGTATTTATGTTATATTAAATATAATAATATTTTTTAAAATAACCTTTTTCTACTTTTTTTATTAGTTCCATTTTAACGAAAAAAAAAACTTGCCTTGAGATAAGCGCAAAATATGAATCACGTTTTTGTTTAAAACCATTTTAACAAAACAACTTGTATTACACAAGTATTATATTACATAAGTTACTTTTTGTGTTGAAAACAATTTCGACAAAACATCCTATCTTTTTATTCTTAAGTTTTCTGAAAATCTTTTGGCATTAGAATAGAATTATTGATATCTTCACTTCAATTTAGTATTTAAATTTAATACTACACTTTCACCTTTTCACCAAATATTTCAAAATCAAAGTTGTTAGATATTTTAACAGTTTTTTCGTTATCCTGTAAACTTGTAGTTTTTGAAAGAGGTTGTTTTGGCAAAAGTCCACAGATATAAAAACGGAAAAATTACTTTTTGGACAAATATTAAAAATATTTATGTATTCAACTTTTCTGGATAATTCTGAGGTTGTTAATTTAATACAATTTAATATTTGTTCCTTTATGCCAATAACACTATGCAACAAATGGGAAATTTTTTTTTTTCCTTAAATAACCACTATATTTTTTTTGATCCGCTATAGACACCTAAATGCAAAAATCATCATTATTTCAAATTCTATGGTTAGGTTTTTTTAATTTTTTTTTCTAAAATTTTAGAATTTTTTAAGAGGCTGCTCCATATATCTTGTCGCAGCTTTGGAACGACATAATCGATTTGGTTATGCACATTTTATTTCATGAAAATCCATGGATAAATTCCTTTTTTATTCCCGATAATATAAAAGTACCTAGTTTTGACATTTTTTTATCGCTAATTTGTGTAAATCAACATGTTGTAAACATGTTTCTCTACACGTTGTAAACATGTTGCGCTATACAAATTTGCGATAAAAAATATTAAAACTAGGTACTTTTACTTTATCGGGAATAAAACAGGAATTTATTAATGGATTTTCATGAAACAAAATGTATTTTATTTCTACTATATGCAGCCTTATGAAAAAATAATTAAAGTAAAGGCTTAAAAAAAATATCATGTAATAAAAAGGAAAAAGTTTGTGATTTTTAGCTCTACGCAAATTTGGGATAAAAAATGTCAAAGCCAGCTGCTTTCAGTTTATCGGAAATTTTTTTATTTCTAAAAGATGCAACTTTACGAATAAGTACTAAAACTATTTATGAATTTTTTGAGTTCAAAAATTTTGTAATTAAACAAAAAAAGAAATAAATTTTTTTCAACTTGTGCCTCAATAACTCCAAAACTAAAGGCTGAATCAAGACTTTAGTTTTAGCAAGACTTAAAACTGGTATAATTAAAATTTGTTTAACGGATTGCTTTACAAAATCGAGTACGTCGTTCCAAAGTTACGACAAGATGTATTGGAAAGCCTCTTCAAAAATCTCAAATTTTAGAAAAAAAATTTTGTAAAAAAAACCTTTTCATAGCATTTTAAATAATGATGATTTTTGCATTTATGTGCAGTGTGGCCAGGTCTAAAAAATTTTTAGAGCTAAATCTGGCATTAGACACGGCCAAAAAATGCTACAAATGATTTTTAAAAAATGCTAAAATATTGCTAAAATTTTAAAATATTTTTGTTAATTCGAAACTAAATACATTTCAGTGACTAATTTTGTAACGAAACTGAAATAAATTGTTATATTTAAGCAAGTAGCTAGATTTTGGTAAGGTGGCTTGATTTTTGGTAAAGCATATATATACATAAATATGTCGCACAATTAGTTGAGATCAATTTTTAAATTAAGGTGGCCTGCAAACCTCTGATATGTGCAAAATTTAAACGATTTATTTCTATGATATACAAAACTTTTTCGATTATTTTATTTTTTTGTAGTTTTAGAAATTTGAAACTTTAAAATAATTCCTTTTTCAGCAGTTTAGAGCAAACAATTTTTTCCAAAAATTTTTATCAAAACACAAAGTGAATTTCCTTGTGCTTTTATATCGTAATATCAAAGGGAAAATAATATTTACATTCGACATAATAAATAAGGTCATTTCTAATATTCCCTGAATATTCTATTATTATTTTTTAACAAGACAGGCTTCTTAACATAAGAATCATCCATTTTCATAAGAAATTTCATTTTGGTTAGAACTATTGCTTGTCAAAATTTATTATTATTTATAAAAAAATTTTAGTAAAATCAATAAAACAATTCGTCCAAATTTTTAAAAGAAATATTGCTGAAAAAAGCTAAAAACACTTTCCAAAAATGTTAAATAGTGATAATAAAAATTTTGCAGCCAAATATAAACTTTTAATGCTAAATTTATCTTGAAAAATGCCAAAATGGCCGCAATGGTTATGTGGCTTTAGCGGATCAAAAACTATAATGTTTATTCAGGGAATTTTTGCTTGTTGCATAGTAAAATTTACAACGTTTTCTTTAACACTCTGTCTATTCTCACAAAATTGGAGATTATGAACCGATTGCAACAATATAAAATTATTTTATTCAAATGGCATCCAGCTCCTTGATTACAAATTTTACATAAAATTCCGTTACACCGTATCAGAGAATGTTAGTGGGTTGATTGGCTGAACAATTTTTTTGGATGTAGTTACATACTACTCAACTGCTATGAAAATATTTTTTCTTGATTCATATTTAAGTATATGGGTCGATCGACCTAGAATCAGAAATCTTAGGCGATTGGCTCTAAGCCATGTGAGCGTGCCGCAGATAGATTCTTCTTCCATGAGCCGCCATGAGCAAACATTTGATATATTACCGGCTGACATTTTTTGGCCGACTTTGCCAGCTTTCATGAAGATTTTAATATTCTTTTACAAACGGCTTGTTCAATTTCCTTTATGTTTGGGTAGTTTTACAATAAACAAAATTTTACTTTTTATCACGAACAATAATTATGGGCATTTATGAAAATTGTCTTTTGCTTGTCAAAACAGATTCGCAGAGACTCTACTCAAAGGCTACCATATATTATTCTTGTAATATATTATAAAGATTATAAAAATAAAATCTAAAAAATTTAGGGGGACGGAAACCCACTGATATATGCAAAATTTAAATGATATATTCCTACACGCAGAGAAAAAATATGTTTAAATATGGCCACCTCTAACAAAACAATTTTTAATGAAAATTTCAAACACATTATGTTTAATTTAACCATATTATTGTCACCTACAAACATTTTATTATTACATTGGTCCTCCATCAAGAAGCCACAACCATATTATGGTTGCCTCTAAACATGCTCTTTCCAAGAGCAACATTCTATGGTTGAAAATCAACCATGCTATTATAAATGTTAAAGATATTTTAGTTATTATAACCCAAAACATGTTCGGAGGCAACCATAATATGGTTGTGCCTTCTTGATGGAGGACTAATTTAACCATAATATGGTTGTCGATGACAATAATATGGTTAAAAATTATATTAAAAACTATTTTTCCAAACATTTACACTATTCAAAGTGAAATTTCCTTGTACTTTTATATGATAATATCAAAGGGCAAATAATATTTACAGCCAACATGATAAGGGCATATTTAATATGTATTCCATGAATATTCTATTTTTTTTTAAAAAGACACGTAAGACACGAAATTTTATTTTAGGAACATCCATTTTTAGTCAAAATTTATTATAATTTATAAATTTTTTTAGTAAAATCAATAAAACTATTCGTCTAAATTTATAAAATAAATAATGCTAAAAAAAGCTAAAAACATTTTCCAAAAAAGCTAAATAAAATGCCAAGTGCTAAATGAAAATTTTGCAGCTAAATCAAAATTTTTAATGCTAAATTTAGCTGAAAAAATGCCAAAATGGCCACACTGTCCATGTGTGATTTGCTGCCGTTTCACACACACCCTTTAACTTAATTATGTCAGTTAAATTCCTTTGAAATGTATTCTTAAATAAATCTTAAGCTCTTAACAGAGTTTCGTTTTGCACAGTCCGTGAATATCCTTAAATAGCAATTAAGGTCGAATTTCTAAAATAAGTCAGCAAATACTTTCAACTGGATATGATTGCAAAAGATTGACCGTGCTTATACTTGTCTCAAAGGAGTTTAATTGTTGATCCTATTAAGGATTCACGGACCTCTTAAGGTCCCTTATTTGGAAAATTTTAATCTAAGAAGACTTTTTAAACATTTTTGTTGTGCTGGATGTTGTCTCTCGGGGATTTTTTATTTCGGCTTGAACATGGTTAGTTCAAGCATGACGAAGGTTTCTTTTTCATGCTCAAGATTCTTCGAGCATGATGGTACTTAAACTTATTCATGCGTTTTATTTTAAATTTGTACTTTTTTTTAGAAAAAGAGAAAAAAAACACTTAATTTAAACATTTTTATATGAAACTAGTTTTTTGTTTTTCGATGAAAAAAATACTAAAAAAAAATAAAATTTTACCTTAAGACGATGCACCAATAAACTAGAAAAAAGATATGGTTTTTGAAACTATAAAAAAAAGTTGTATACAAATTCAGTGTAATAAATTTTTTTTATTATAACCACTTATTTTCCATTTTTTTAATTAATATGCACATATTTATACCCTTTTCTGATTTTATCGTTTCGTTGATTTTGTTTTTGAGGTTAATAAGTCGAAGAAAGTGACGTTTCAAGTTTTTCTTGTGTTTATTATGGAAATTTTATGTCAGCACTGTTGTTGCTGTCAGTGTGAAAATTTTTAAACTAAAAAAAAAACGAGAACACTTTTAAATATTTCACGTTTAAAGAAAAAGTAAATTTTTAAGAAAATTTACATACGTATTTTAAATTTCTTTTTTAAATTGGTATCTTAAAGACAAAATATCATTATCTCTATCAAATAGTTTAATTTTTTTGCATAAAGTACCTTAATCTAAACAAGTTGGAGTGGTATTATCGACTATGCCAAATTTTATATACCCTGCGTCATGGTGCGATTAGAAGAGAATACTACCGTTATTTACATAAAAAAATCCTTATATTTTGTGCCACGCCCTCTTTTTCAATTTATTTTTATTTATTTATTTTATTTGGTCTATAGATTACAAATCCTTACAGTCTAAAGAATGTAATACAGGTGTGAATACAATTAACTATTTAAATACAAAATTAGTTTTCTTTTTAAAATATCATTGCTTTCAGAAAAATCTATAATATGATACAATTTATTAAAATTTTCACAAATGCGACGAAAGGAGTCATTATTAGCATAAACGGATCTGTAGTAGTTAAGACTGATGAGCTGAAAGTTACGAGTTGGCCTATTTGGAACCCTAAAGTTAATTTTACTAAGCAGGAACGTAGAATCAATTTCACCATGAATCAATCCAAGTAGAAAAGTTATACTCAGCATAACACGGCGGCTTTTTAAAGTTGGCAGCTTAATAAGAGCAATTCTATTTACATACGATGGCAGAACATACGAATTCCAACCAAGGCCACGTAAACAAAAAATCAAAAATTGCTTTTGTACCGATTCAATACTATTTATATGGATAGAATAGTAAGGATCCTATACAATGGATCCATATTCAAGAATTGGCCGAACCAAAGATGTATAAAGTTGTTTCGTGACATAGGGGTCAGAAAATTCTCTGGACCACCGTTTCATAAAACCAAGAACACCGTTAGCTTTGTTAACAGTTAACGCAATATGATTACGGAAATTTAGCCTTTGATCCAACAAAAAGCCCAGATCAGTTATGCTGTCCACTTTTTCAAGTATTATTCCATTAACATAGTATCGAGAATCTAATATGTTAGTTCTGTAGAATGTCATATGTTTACATTTTTTAATATTAAGGTCCATTAAATTAATTGTACACCATTGGGAAAATTTATCAATATCAGACTGTAGTAAAAATTGCTGATTAGAGTCGTTAAAGCTCTTGAATATTTTGACATCATCTGCATACATAAGTACATTTGAATACAAGATAACAGATGGGAGGTCATTTATAAATAACGTGAACAGTGTAGGACTAAGATGACTTCCCTGGGGAACACCAGAAGTGACGTATATGTCTGTTGAGGTAACATTTCCAAACTTTACTTGTTGAGTTCTATCAAATAAATAGGAACGCAGCCATGGTTCACTTTGTCAAAGGCTTTACTGAAATCTGTGTAAATTACATCCGTTATCATGTTTTTTAAAAATCCATCATTTACCATAGTAGTAAGTTCCAGAATATTAGTTGTCGCGGAACGCGACTTGCAAAATCCATGTTGACAAGGAGATAACAGCGAAGAAATTTGGTGTGATAAGCTGTCGGTTAACATTTTTTCTAAGAGTTTAGGAATAGCATTCAGCTTAGCAATTCCTCTATAGTTTGTAACATCGAATTTATTGCCACTTTTAAACAAAGGGATAATAAACGATTTTTTCCATTCGACTGGTAAATAGCACAATTCAATAGATTTGTTGAAGATTGTAGTAAGTGGGCCGTACAAAGTTTCGGCAAAATTTTTAAGAATACAACTAGGTATTCCATCAGGGCCAGAATTATTGGTTGGTTTTAATGATCTTAAGTTTAATAGAACTGTTTCATTACTCAAAAATGAAAAATGTATACCAGCTGAATGCGATATATTAAATGGATAGGGAGAATTACGATCGTACGTTTTGTTAGAATATGTAGTAGCAAAGAAATTCGCGAACATGTTGCTAATCAGTGTGTCGTCATCAGTTATACAGGAACCATATTTAAAAAATTTAGGATAGTCTTATATAGTAAACTTATAAGATTCTTAAGGGTTAGTTTTCAACTTTAATCTCATACGGGCTAGGTAGTAATCATATGCAAATTTGTTTGTAGTATTATATTCGGAGCGCGCAATGCAGTAATTTCTAAAATCAACTAAGGTTCCAGAGCTCTTATATTTCTTGTAACATTTATTTTTTTTATTTTTGGCATTATTTAAGAATTTATTATTCCAAGGCGGTCCTTTTTTATCACCACTTTTTACTTTTGGGACAGTTTCAGAGATGAATTCATATAGTGTTGAGTAAAATTTAGAAACAGTATGGTTGAGATTTTTTTCAGAAAGTATATTGTTCCAGTTGACATTAGATAATAAATAATTAAGTTTTGTATAATTAGTACGTGGAAAGCAAAACTCTTTGTTAAGACTATGGTTGCATCTCTTTGAAATAGGTGCTAATTTTTTTGCTTGAAAATATATTTCAACATCTATCGCAGGATGGTAGAGATCTTCAGGATATGTGAGAGGAGGTATATTTCGTACATGTATATCCATCCCTCCCACATCTTGTCGAAATTTGTATATTGATAACCAATATGCTTGTTCCTAATTTGGAAACTTAGGCTCTTTCCGTTCTCCAGATATACAAAAAGGAATAATAAAAAACAACAACAACAAGGGGTTAATGGGTAAGATATAGGCAGCCATGCGCTTTTGCTCATATTTATGTAACTTATGGACCGATCTGGTTGAATTTCAATAGCAAACTTTTACTTTTTAAAATTAACAGAAATATATACTAATCTAATGCCTATCATTTCTGGGGCCTTCGGTGACCCCATTCTAACATACACACGGGCAGACGGATAGACGGAGATAGTTAAATCATCTTCGCTACTCATAAGGACCCAGAATATATACTTTATAGGGTCTAAGATCAATATTGTAGAAATTACAAACGTAATGACAAACTAATATATACCATTTTGCCTTCAGTGAAGGGTATATAATAGGTTATTCATTTGGTTAATCGATTAAAAACTACCCGATTCAGTTATTGATTCAATTAATTGTAAACAGTGTAGCCATTTTGGCATTTTTGCAGCTGAATTCACCAAATTGCATATGAAAATGGATAATTCTTATGTTAAGAAACATCTTACCTGTCTTTTACAATATTCTGGAATATTAGAAATGCCCTTATCATTTCGATTGTAAATATTATTTGCCCTTTGATATTATTATAATATAAAAGTACGAGGAAATTTCACTTTGTATTTAGATAAAAATTCAATGATCTACACCATTGAATTTTTATCTAAATGAAAAATTTGTTTGCTCTAACTGCTTTTTTATGTATCATGGAAATAAATCGTTTAAATTTTGCATATATTAGAGGCTTAAAATTTAATCTCAACTACCTGTGCTACATATTTATATCGAGGGCCTATATTCAAAATCCTCTATCTTAAAAAACACAACTTTTCAGGAGAGCCAAAAAACTGCTTTTTTCGCGTATTACTTGAGTTATTAAAATTCGGTATTCTACAATATTTTTTAAATCAACTTCTGAATCCCACAGATAATTGGTTCATAAAATTTTGCATTATTGGGGACTTTATGCGAGATAGAGGGTTTTGCTTCTCAAAAATATTCAATATGTATGTATGAAAATGAAAAGATAGAGGGTTTTGCATTTTATTAAAACTAAATTATTTTGATTTTATTTATGCCATCTGTCGGTGTTTAACGTGGTTTATTTAAGATAAAGGCTAATAATACAACATAAAATAAAAAAAAATTAACCATTAACTGTTACAAAATTTTTTTAATAAAATCTTATTATTAAACTAAATTTTAAACTTACTATTATATAAGTTTATCACACGAAAATAATATTTTAATTACATACGATTTTAAATATCCTATAAATTACTTATTGTTTTGACAATAATATCATAGATGACACTTTAAAAGAAGACACTTTTTTAAGCTAATTCCAACTTTAACCATTTATTTTTATGCCATGGACATTATATTTTCCAAAAACAAGCATGTAAAATGTTTTCATGGTAATTCAGTTCAGAATCGGCTTTCGCTATTTTGATAAACCATTAAAAATGTCAAATTCATGTTCAGCTTGCAAAAAATAGTAAAAAAGAACATGTATTGCAAGAACAAGTTATTCCAAAAATATTTGGAAATTAATTATTAGAAAAGATAGAGGGTTTTGCATTCAGAAAAATTAATTGTGTAAGATAGAGAAAATACAAAAATGCAAATAAAACAGCAAAATAAAATATGTTTGTTATGAAAATCACACCATAGATGAGGGTTGTTTTACTGAACATTTTACCATTAAAAAGACATTTTCGTGAAAATCAAAGATAGAGGGTTTTGAATATAGGCCCTCGATATGTAGGTATCAGACGCTTTACCAATATGTAGCCACTTGCTTAAATATTACCATTTCGTTACAAAATTAGTCACTGATATGTATTTAGTTTCGAATAAACTTTCATACTGGTAATAAATACATTTTTAAGAAAAATCTTTAAAAAATTTTAGCATTGTTTAAAATAATTTTTAGCATTTTTTGGCCATGTCTAATTCCAGATTTAGCTGTAAAATTTTTTTAAACCTGGCCACACTGATTGTATACTATGGTTTAGGAGAATTTCTCGGAAGAAGCCATTACTTCCTGAGCGTAATCGAAAGAAAAGGTTAGAGTTTGCAAAAAAATACCGTCATTAAACCAATCAAGAATGGAGTAGAGTTTTGTTTTCGGACGAAAAGAAAATCAACAAAGTGGGTGGTATTATTGATTCCGCGCGGAAAAGAAAGTTTAACGGAAATAAATATCGATCGATATGCAAATTGCAATTAATCATTCCTGCGGTATAAGCTTTCCGCAAACCTTTTTAGCATCTCTGTTTTAAAAGTTTCGGAGTTGATATTGTGTCAACTGTTGGTAAAAAAAAAAACATTTAAAACAGGTTAGAGTTTTTGAGAGTAATAAGTTTTTTACAAGTAAAATTTATCTAAAATATACTAACGTAGAAAATATAAATTTGAAATATGGATATAATAGCATTTTTGAAGATAGCAGTTAAGACGAATGCTTAGACCTTCGAGTAGAAAGAAGAGTTTCGCAATACAAATCTGAAGATGTAATGATATGAATGATAGGGAATAAGTTGTAATAAAAAATTAAATACATGTTTAAGGCAGTTAATCTTTTGTTTAATTTTTCACAGCTTTCAATAAATGTTCACTTAAATAAGGAAGTACTTAAATAAATCTTGTATGACCTAGAGAATGTAAGTTCCGGAAGTAGTCGGCAAGGAGCTCTTTCTGCCAAAGATAAACTGCTGCTTTTGTGAGATTTTTTTACAGAAGGAAACTACCAAAATACAATACAAACAAATAATGATCGCGTTAGTAAAATTTTACTAAAAACAGTTTTAAGCACTGGCACAGTTTATGGGTGGCCCGAAACCATTTAGAGTCAATGCCAAATCTTCCAACAATTTGTTTATTTCACCTATCCACGTTCTCTAAAGCCACAAGCGATTTCTTGATTTAATTTCATTAAATCGACAATAAAAAATTGCTTATAATAACAATTTGTTTGTATATTTATGTATATATTTTATTCAAATAAAATTTTTCTTTTTTTTGTTTAAATACAAAACCAAATTTTCTTTTTTTAAATTTTATGTAACTTCTTACATTTTCATTCCTTCCGTTAGCTTCTCGCTATAAAATTTTAACGTAAGCAAAATGGCGAAAAATATCTATATTGCGGTATCAATAATATGGCAATCCCGCAATGGTAGAGATGATACGGCAACAACGGAAAGATACCGCACAAGCAGAAGGAATAATTGCAAATTTTTCTTCCGCACAAAAATTGCTTTCCGCAATCGCGGATTCAATAATACCACCCAGTCTCTCCTGAAGGAAAAAATATGTAAGGCGTCCAAAGTTGAAAGAATATGATCCCAAGTAAACAAGGGCCACCCTGAAGCATGGTGGTGGAAGCGTAATGCTTTGGGGTGCTAAGGCATTCCATGGAGTCGGACCATGACGCAAAATTGAGGGAACTATGGATAGATTTTAATACGCTGAAATTTTGAATGATATCATGCTGCCATATGCTGAGTCAAATATGCCAGCAACATGGATATTTCAACAGGATAATGATCCAAAACACACTGCTACACACGTTAAGCAATGGTTTTCAAATAATAGTGCCACCGTATTGGATTGGCCATCATGCAGCTCTGATCCCAACCCAATTGAAAATCTGAAGCAAATCGTAAAAACCAAAGTTAGCGCAGTAAAGGTGAGCAACTTTAACGTTTTGTATTCAGAAACGGAAAAAGCTTGGAAAGCCATCTCAAGAACGGTATGTCAAACATTAATATCCTCAATGCAACGAAGATGTCAAGCAGTAATTGAAAACAAGGGTTTCCCTACAAAATATTAGCTAATTCACAAAAAGAAAATATATAATAACAATAAAAAAATTTATAAAACAAAATTAACCATGTCCCTAATTATATGCACGTTTAATTTTAAACGTGTTTATACACTCCACCACCACTAGTGGTGAATGAGGGTATACTAAGTAAGTCGATTAACTATGTCCGTCTGTCTGTCCGTCTGTCCATCTGTTGAAAACAAGCTCACTTTCGAAAAACACAAACGAAAAAAAACAAACTTGGTCTCAAATTGCTTGTAGTTATCCTAACATCGGTTTAGTAGGATCAGAACTATGAATCAAAATGTGGAACCACCACCATTAAAAAAAATGTATAATTTTGATACAAAAACTAACATAAATGGTAAAATAATGCACGGAATAATATAAAAGTTTTTATTATACATCTAAGACCCCATAAAGTATATATATTGTGGCACCTCGAGTTATTCTAAGTCGATTAAGTTATGTCCATCTGTCTGTCCGCCTGTTGAAAACATGCCCACTTTCGAAAAACGCAAAAGAAAAGAACAAACTTGTTCTCAAATTGCTTGCAGTTGACCTTAGCAGTCTGGGATTGAATTCCTGCAAAATCGGTTCAATACGATCAGAGGTATGAATCAAAATGTGGAATCACCACCCTAAGAAAGTTATAACTTTGTTACAAGAACTTACATAAATGGTGGTATAATGCCAGGAAAGATATAAAATTTTACACAAATTCGTTTTATACGACTGCAAACCATAGTGTTAAATTTCGTGAAGATCGGTCCATAATTGACCATAGGCCCCATATAAACCCTACTCGCGGAAAATAGTTTAGTACGCCTAAAACGTTCCCGTTAAAAATTATGCTCTAAAAGGAGCATGTTTTATATATGAATGCATACCTCAAATCGCTTCAAACCTGCTGATGGGATGCCTGATTTTTGTATGGGGTGTTCCCCGTTTGGAGGACTATTTTCTGCTGACAATAAGCGCTTCTTTTAACATAATAAAACATGCAATTAAAGCACTCCTAAAGTGATTTTTTAAGGACTAACTATATTAACATATTTATTAATGTTTTGCTTTTACGGGCTTAAATGCTTTTTTTTCAAGCATTTTCGTAAACTATAATAAATTTTTATTTTTTTCGCTTTCTTCGTTGTCTACACTAAAATAACAGCTTTTTTTGTATATTTTATTCGTCATCATTTACTGCTGTATAAGAGCTCTCTTATTGAAGCGCTCGATTATGCGCTTTTTCTCTTAAGTGCTTCAAAAACCACAAATTTTTTTTACTGGGTTAATAAATAAAGCTAGCATACTAAAATTTGGATAAAATTTCTTCCAACTTAGATTCATATGGCCAGAAAAAATATCATGCAATTTTATGAAATTTACTGTTTACGTTTACACTAATTACACTGCTGTATTGAAATTAATTCTAATTTATTTTTTGTAATACCAGAAATCAGTCTTCAGAACGTTGGGATAATTGGTCCATAATTTGCCATAGGTCCAATACAAATTACCCTCCTAAAAATCATTTTAGTTCGGCTAAAACTGTTACGAATCATGATATTTTACTCAAGCCAGTTCAGAGTTCTAACAAGAAACGCATAAAACTTTCTTATTGTCGGTCAATAATTAAATTCAGGTCTAAACCGCAACTAATTTTAATGCTGGCGTTCGTTTTTGTGAAGCTTAGTTAATTTTATATATGTATTGACAATATAGAGCCCACTTCTGTCGGTGGAGGGTATAAAAGATTCGGCACAGCCGAATATAGTACTCTAACTTCTTTAGTAATAAAATCAGGCTTGTTTTATTTTGCAATGAAATTCATATATTTTAATGCACATATTGAAAAGGAAATATAACATTTACTTTATTTTATGTAAAAAAAACTATATTTTCTAATTTGAATGCGATAAATTTAATAATTATTAGGTGTCCCTAATTACTTGCACGTAGCTGTTATGATATCTATATATTATTCATTAATCTTTATAAAATCGGACGTTTGCGGTTTATACCTATAAGTATATACTTAATTGAGCTTGAGTAAAATATTGAATAAATTTTTATGCGAACTAAAATTATTTCCAGGATGGAAATTTATATTGGATCAATGGTAAATTATAAATCAATCATCACAAAATTCTGTAGAGCGATTTCTGGTATTAAAAACATAAATTAGGACAAATTGCAATTCAGCAGTAAAATTAGTTTTAGCGATTACAGTGGATTTCAGAAGGCTGCCTAATATGGGATCTAAGGTAAATAATGGACCGTATATCACAAAATTGCATGACATTTTTCATGGCCATATTAAGTTAAGTTGGAACAAATTTTACCTCAATATCTATATTTGCTACGGTTTTAGGCGTATTTAAATTATCCCTTTACGGCGTCATGTTGTATTACTGCAACATTCCCTTAAAGTAAGTGTAAAAATATTATATGTGGCAGCATAGCAATTAAAGTTGATGCTGCAGTTTGGCATCATAGCATTCTAACGGTTTAAAAACTATAAGCTTTCTAGACAGTAACATGTTTGTATTTATTTCATTCAAGTGACAAGTGTGTAGAAATCTGTTGTGCGCTTTTTAAATTCATTTTCAAAAAATTATTTTTTTAAGTAAAAGTGTTATTTAACTATTGAAATTTGTTTAAGTGAAAGGTAAGAGGATATATTTCAATAATCAATTACATATTTTTTCGCAAAACCAATTTCGTTTACGTTTTATACTGATTTTGGTTTGTTGTATATATGCAACATTGCCTATTGAGGTGTATTATTTTACTATTTTTTCAACATTGTGAATGAGTTTTCTTTAGTATCATATTCTTTAATTTCAATTTTTAGAGCTACAGCTGCAATGTTGCATTTCTGCAACATATAATTTTTTTCAATAAATAATATCTTAAATATAAAAAAAAATTTTTTTTATTAATTTTCCCATTAATAGTAGCCTATTTAGCGCCTTTTAACAAAAAACTAAAGAAATTGGCGTTCTTGCGCCGCACAGTTGCGCCCGTAGAGCAAGCGAGGTTGCAAAAATCAAAATTTTCATGAGTGCCGACGAAGTTTTGAATAAACCCATGTTATAGGAAACTTTTCAACGATTTCAAATATGCCACTCTTAATAATATCACATTTTTAGTTTAGAAGATATAACCGTTCAAAGTTGACCGACTTTCGGTTTTCAAAAAAACACACAATTTTTAGTCAATTTGTTGCGATTTCAGGTGTAATATCACGAAAAATAGTTAACGAATCGCCTTATTTTTTGTTTGTATTGATTGATGTATTTATTAAATGTATAATGATAAAAAAAAATTAACTGTTTGCTTTGTGTTTCTCCTGGTAAATCACTATTTAAAAACTATCCGTTTTTTCACTATTTTTCAACTTTGACGGAAAATAAAAAAAAACTATATTTTTCTTTATTTGCCATATTTGCAAAACCTGTTCTTTGATTATTTCTTTACATAATTCAAAAGGTTTTATCTGCCCGTACGTGCCCGTTTGGCTTCTAGAGGTAAAAAAGTTTAAAAAGACATGGTTGCAGAAATTGTATGGCGTCCATTACTTATATGTTTTGACTGACAGTAGTTTGATCAAATAGTTTGAAAAAAACTACTCATTGAAATTAGCAGGTACGTACCTCACATAAACAATACTTTGGCGTACAAATGGTCAGGAACAATATTGACTTATGGTCCCAACAGGTAGGCACAAATCTTATTTGGACACGTGCATAATATCAAAATTGCATTATTCAGCCTAAATCCATATGTATGCAGGGAACAGGTAAATTTTTAGGCATGGTAGCATAAGCCTATATATTGCAAAATAAGCATAATGCCTGGATTAGTCTACGCCTGAAAGTTGGCGCAACAATTACTGAAACCATTAAACAATTTAAGTATTGAAAACATCGCGTTGAACAATTTAAAATTATTTGAACTGTTTAGAAAGTCAACCACACAAAAGTTTTTCACGGAAGTGAAAATTCTTCCTGAGAAGTTGACATTGATCAGCAAATGGGGCTGCGATGGATCATCCGGACAAAGCGTTTATAAGCAAAGGATATCTTCCGATGACGCTACAATATCGGACGGAAATATGTTTATGGCATCTGTTGTTCCTTTGTGGCTAAAATCGGATGATTCCCTACACTGGAAAAATCCACGTCCGTCATCAGTGCATTATTGCCGACCAATAATGTTTCAGTTTGCAAGGGAATCGGCAGAACTCATAAGGACTACGGTGAAGGACATTGAAGAACAAATAAGCAAGAGAATGCAATTACGAGTTCCACCTGACCATGGTTGACGGAAAAGTCGTAAATGAACTGACAGGAACAACCTCAACAATGTCATGCCCGATTTGCAAAAAGAGTCAGAAGAACTTTTTTCAATTCAATTCAATTTATTTCATATATAATATGTTACATCTCAATTTTATATAATTAGTTGTAAAGAGTTTAAGATTAGTATCTTTTTCTGCTTAATTATAAAATATTTCAATTTGTTATCATATACATACATATAGACAGAATTATATTGGAGGTAAAAATTTAGCAAAAACCTATTTAAGCCCCTTTTTTCGTTTTATTTTTATATTTTTTTTTATCGATTTTTTATTATTATTTGTCAGAAGAACTTTGGTAATTTAAACGATTCTGCAAATGAGGAGAATTACGAATATGGAATGTCACCATTGCACGCAAGGATAAGGTGTATGGAATTCTTGCTAAAACTGGCATAAACCCTACCACAAGAGGAGGAAAACTTCGATGAAAATACATCAATAAAGGATAAGGAAAAGATCAGAAAGAAGCAAATACAGGATGCTTTTTTTAAACAAGTTGGACTAAAAGTAGACTGTCCCAAGCACGGATACGGTAACTCAAACGATAGAAACACTTCTAGGAGATTTTTTGAAAATGATGAGGCAGTAACTAGAATCATTGGAATTGACAATCAAATCGTGAAAAGATTGGGAACGATCTTGGATGTTTTAAACTGCAAAGAAAATGTCAATTCTACAAAATATGGAGAATATGCGTCGAAAACTGCATCTCTTTTAGCAGAAATGTATCCACAGAAGAAGTTGACCCCGACCTTCCATAAAATATTGGCGCATGGCAAAGATATAATTGAGTACCAGTCTTTGCCAATTGGAGAGCTTTCTGAAGAAGCACAGGAGTCTCTTAACAAATTTTATAAAAAATATAGATTGCAGAACACATTCAAAGCATCAAGGGTAAGGCAAAATGAGGACCTCTTCAACATGTTGGCAGCATCTTCCGATCCACTTATTTCTTCCCTGCGGCATGTGAAGTCACGAATAGAGTTACAAAATAATTATAGTTTAGAAATGGTTAGTCTTGTAGATATACCTTCTCTTAAGAATTGTGATGAATATTTTACAGAAAATTGAAAAAATTAATTTAAAAAAAAAAATAATTTTTTTTTTAATTTGTTGGGTAATAATTTAAAACATAAAACCCTTAAGAAAAAAAATAAAAACAATCTAAAAATGTAAAAATAATTTTTTTTAGTTACCATAAAATTGATTTTTCTACTAATTTTAACTTTGATAACCCATAAGTAGGCTCCTACAAAGCGTAGCACCCTTCCCAAACGCTCATTTCATAGGCTGAACAGTTATCTATCATATGCTGTTTTAACTGTTCAATTATCTTATTCGGTTCAAAAGATATGATTTTTGCAACGAAAAAACTCAAATGGCGCCACTGTGCGCCGTAAAGGGTTATCAACCAAT
This sequence comes from Pollenia amentaria, assembly GCA_943735925.1. Classification (NCBI taxonomy): domain Eukaryota; kingdom Metazoa; phylum Arthropoda; class Insecta; order Diptera; family Polleniidae; genus Pollenia; species Pollenia amentaria. The sequence continues at coordinate 197,866,443 of OX031009.1, read as the reverse complement.
CTCGATGAAATTTGGCAGTGTGATTTCTAGTCCCATTAATTACAATATTAATTACGGTTTTAGCCGTACTTAACTGTTTTCCGGGAGTAGGGTTTATATGGCGCCTATGGTAATTTATGGACTGATCTTCACGAAATTTCATAGTGTGATTTCTAAGCCTATAAAACTACGAAGTACCAACTTTTATTATGATACCATTATTTTAAAGGGTCTTAGGCGTAATAAACTGTTTTCCGAGAGAAAGGTTTATATGGGGCATATGGTATATTATGGACCGATCTTTACGAAATTTCATAGTGTGACTTATACTCCTATAAAACTGCGAAGTACCGAATTTAATTATGATACAATTATTTATAAGGGTTTTAGGCGTAATAAACTGTTTTCTGAGAGTAGTCTTTATTTGGGGCCTATGGTAATTTATGGATCGATCGACAAGAAATTTACCAATGTGATTTGTTGTCTTATACAACTGTTATATACCAAAATTTATTTTGATGGCGTTAGTACGGTTTTATGCGTACTAAGATCTTTTCCGGGAGCAAGATTTATATGGGGCCCAGGGTAAATTATGGAGCGATCTTAATGAAATTAAACACTATAATTTCCAGTCATATAAAACGAATTTATGCAACAGTTTATATCTTTCTTTGCATTATTCCACCATTTATGTAAGTTCTTGTAACAAAATTATAAATTGTTTAGGGTGGTGATTCAACATTTTGATTCACACCTTTGATCGTACTGAACCGATTTTGATGGAATTCAATTCCAAGCTGCATAGGATAACTAAAAGCACTTTGAGACCAAGTTTGTTCTTTTCTTTTGCGTTTTCCGAAAATGAGTGTGTTTTTAACAGACAGACAGACAGACGGACATGGCGAATATATATACATACTTTATGGGGTCTTAGATGTATAATAAAAAATTTTCACACGGAATGACAAACTTAGTATACCCTCATTCACCACTAGTCGTGGTGGAGGGTATAAAAATAATTCATTCCTTATAACAAGACGAAAACTAGTTCTATATGGTTTGTGTCTTCGAAAACTAATGTGCTAATGTGACTATAACGCTTATAATGGGGCCGCCAAAAATTTCGAGCTAATGGATTTGGGTGAAGTTCCAGCCTTTTTAAATATTTTACTGCATATTTCGTTTTCATATTTTTTACTAATGGCACATTGAGATCCTTTTGGATATTTGAGTTTTTGACGTACCAGGGAGCTGCTGTAATTTTACGAATAAGATTATTTTGGCGCCTTTGAATGTTTTCGATATTAGACGCTGAGGCAGTGCCCAATAATTGAATACCGTAGCACCAGATTGGTTTTAAGAGAGAGTTGTAAAGTAGAAGTTTGCAATCGAGACCAAGGACAGAATTTCTTCCAATTAGCCAATGAATTTGAATGGCTTTAAGTTTCATTTGAGTTAATTTTGCATCTATATGGTATTTCCACGTTAAATGGCGATCTAGATGTATACCGAGATATTTTATATGCAAATGCTGAGGTATTATTTGATTATTGATTTTAATAGGGGTTCATGCCCCCGACGCAAAGTGAATGTTATATGTTTGCATTTTTGCTCGTTGACTATTATCCTCCATTGTTTTAACGAGATGCTTCATGATGGTTTTCAAGCACGCTAAGGAAAGCTGTTAAATAAAAGTTCAATAAAATAACCACAATACTAATTATTGTTAACAGCTAAGGCACAAGCGCTCTTTTTACATTAGTATTTCAAGTTGTGCTGAAAAAAGGTCAACAAGAAAAATATAGACAAAAACACGAAAAACAGAAAAATGTACTTTGGACTTCAAGATGAATTCTTGACAAAAAGTACGAAAAACAAAAGTAAGGAAGACCATGTAAAGCAATTAAAATAGATAATCATTCAAAACAAATTCCGACAAAAGTTAAAATACCATTTGGTTTAAAGATTGATGTTTGACTATTGACTGCCAGCCGCCGTCAATGGCGGTGAGTGTTAAACGGCAAACCCCTCTGAAGAGATTGTGTGGTTACAATCGAAACATGTCAGGGCAACCTGTCCGTGAAAACCTGGGATCGATTCCCAGCTCAGTCAAGAATGAAACAGTATCAATAAATTTTAATTATTTTCATGTTGTAAAATTCCTTTTTTTCATAAAAATAATTTAATGAAAATTAAATTCAATGAACTTTAGCCTGATTAATATATCAAAATTTGGATTAGAAATTTTAGTTTTTGTTATGTTTTTTAAGGTCTTTTTATTATAATTAAATATGTATGAAAAATAAATAATAATTTTGTTTCTTGTTGGCGAATCTTATAAAATACAGTTTTTTGTTTAAGTTATTTGAATAAAATGGTGCTGATAAGAGAGGAAAATGATTACATTTGCGTCTGTTCTGTAAAAATGTTTATATATTTTATGTAAAACATATCGCACTTAATCAACAAGAGGGTATTAACTCAAAATCTTTATTTTTCCTTTTTTTCAAAGAAATCGATACGCTATATTCATATCCACCCGCTGTAAAAATATCGTGCTATTTTCCCTACTTTTTACTAACGAAATGGCTGGTTGTAGAATTGTTTTTCATATGCCTTCAATGTTAAATTAAAAACGGTTTTTCTTCTACTAAAAATTTATAAAGTTCAAGTTAATACCCTCTTGTTGATTAAGTGCGATATGTTAAATATGTGTGTGAAGATAAATCCGACTTGTTAAATTTTTATGTTTAAAAAAAATCTCGCATGCGATTAAAAAATATATAATAGAGAAAATACAAATATTTGCAATAAATTTTAATGTTTTTGGGATATATCAATAATTTTTTTTTTTAAATATTTTTTAATATTAAAAAACTGCTTAATATATTATCAGTCACTTATAGTGGTCATATTCCTTACCGAGCTCTTTAAAGACCATTTTGACCGGAGTCAAACTTTCACAAATTTACTAAAATCCTCTTCAATTGGGATATATCGCTAAAAGATTGTGAAAGCAGTGTATATTTTCCTTATTTTCCAAAAGGTTTGATTCCCTTAGATGGAAGAATTTTAATATAGGGGTAATATCCCTAACAGAACACAATATGAAAATTAGAAAAAAAAAATTTTAATATATAAATTTTTAAAAATAAGTGACGTTTTAATTATTTAAAAAACAATTAATTATATTGATTTATATTTTATAAAAACTTTAAAATGTTGTCTAGTTTTACTCAAACAATTTTTTATCGCATGTGATATTTTGTTAAAAGTGAATTTAACTAGTCTTGTTTATCTTCGCAAACATTTGTTAAATTACTCTTTCAATATAAAAACTATACCAAGACGCATAAGAGACATACAATATTATATAAAATCATTTTCCACTTCCTGGTCGTTTTCGGCTTCCATCTCTGTCCTTGAATCATTATTAATAGCATTATGGAGCAGGTTGCTGGTTATTGCTTATAAAATTGCTTAAAATTTGTTGTGGTATGACTGGTCTGACTACAGTGTCCGCATTAGCTTCAGGCTCTTGTCGCTGTCCTCCCAACCCACCTTGAAATGGGGCTACCAGATTCGAGGCGAATTGTTGTAATCCTTGAAATAAACCGGGACGTGAAGTTGCTGGAGTGGGTACAGTTGCGTCACTGGTTGCCTGAGCTTGTCCATTTAATTGATTGAAAAATTGTCCAAAAGGTGAATTTTGTTTTAATTGTTGAACAACATTTTGTTGTGTGGGTTGTGCAGCGGCAGTCTCACGTACAGCATCTTTAAGTTGCTCTGTATTATCATTAGATTCACTATTAGCTTCTAATATGACTATAGCTGGCTGCTGTTCTTTTAAATTATTTTCCAAAGCTCCAACAAATTCCTTAGCAGCATCCGCAGTACTTTTTACATTATTCTCAGGTTGTATCACAGCCCCAATTTCAGAATTTTCTGATATTGAAGTTCCTAATTTACTATCTGTTTCTATGGTTTGAATTATTTTCTTATCTTGTTCTTTTTTAACAGTTCCTTTTATGTCTTCTTCCACAATGACTTCATCTATGCGACGCTGAGACTTTGCCACAGCTTCTACAGGCTCCAATTTTTGTTTCTCACCCACCACTGGTGCAACAATATCTTCAGCAATTATTTTAGTTTCTAGATTCCTGACTGAAGGAACTGTTTCGTTTTCCTTTAAATCTGCAGTTATTTCCTTGATTTCCGTGAGATATTGTACGTTGGCCAGAGGAACTAGTGACTCGCCGGTATAGCAATAAATACGACTCTGCACAACGGCGGCGTCACACAGAGAGGCCACCAACAAAAATCTTATAAAAGCGAAGTAGAAACCCATGCCTGCTGCTACTGTTTTAATAAAATTTCTTAATAATCCACTATTTATTTTCGAGTTAGCTTTAATCCGATTATGTTTAATTTTATTTGGTTCCTCTCAAATCGCGTGCGTGTTTGGGTTCGTCCGATCGTTGTTAACACTTGAAATTCACTTTACAATCTGTTTGAAATTTCTTTAGCAGAAGCGCATTTATACTCGGCTCTGTAACAACTTCCATGTTGTTGTATTGAATTAGAGTTTGTTTTATTTATATCAAAAGCGTCCAATGACACCAATACCACCTCAATTTAACATCGTTTCTACTTGGCTTTGATTTTAATTTTTTTTTTCGAACCCCTTTTACTCTATTAATATTTATCTGTGGTAGTGGATATTAGTGTGTCCCAAAAAAAAATTTTATTTTATGTACAGAAAAATATTAACATTAGTCAAACAGTTACTTTGCTCCACACATTGATATTTTATTTGTGTTTTTTGACAAGGTTAACAAATTGTTAACGAAATAATACTATTAATTGGTAAGTGTGGCAATTTGATAAGTCTTGTAATTTTTATAAGATTTTTTTTAAAAAATTTGAAAATCGGCTAATGTGGAATACCTAAAGGCGGGTATTGTGGAACCATATTCCAGGCTAAGAAATAATTTTTAATTGATTTTTAAGATAAGAAGTTATGCCAAGAAGGTAGTTTTATGTTTAAAATTAAACTAAATAAAGAATTATATGCTCAACTGAATTCCTTTTAATATTACTTTTTTGCTTCTGGTAAAATGGAATGGTATTCCACATTATCCACCTAGGGGGTTCCACTTTACCCTCCAATTTTGAAAATGACTGTTTTGCAGGTACCTCAGATTTATATTTCTTCTCAGATTATATTTCTGATGAACCTAGTTAGGCAATCGATTCAAAAACACATTCCAATTATTCAGATAAAGAGTTGGCTAATAGTCTCTTAAATATCGCCAAAACAAGAATAGGGGTTCCACAATACCCGAAGTTACTCTATATTTTTGATTTTTTTCAGATTTTTCGGAAGAGGTTTAAAGGTCGCTAAAATCGAATTTAACCCAAAAATCAGGTTTTCTCGACTTTTTTGAATTTTGCTGATTACTCTGAAAAAAATCACAAAAATCGATTTTCTAAAATATTTTTTTTTATCTGCAGATGCTTTTAAAAAAAGTCTTGTCTTCTTAACCCATTCTTCGCCGCATCAAGTAAACTGGCAATATTATAACGAAAGTAAGTTTTAAGTAACTGACGGGAAAAAAAAACATTGCAACAAGAAAAAAAACAGTATGAGTGCTGTTGATTATAATCACCGGTCGGCGAAAAATGGGTTAAATATTCTGTTAAAAAATGTTGTCCTTTGGTTGAAAGAAACTTAAAATAATTGATTTAAATATTTATAGGAATTTCTTAGATATGGTCAATTATTGTTTGAAAACATTTCTTATACTTTCGGCTAAAATTGTTCAGCTCACTTTGCCAGTTTATATCAATATTTTTGTATTATTTTACAAATTTTAATGTTATTAAAAAATTTTTTTAGTTTGTAGTAAACAAAATCGACAAAACCATTACACAGTCCATGAGAAAGATTTATTTTATATGTTTATCCGTAAATCGAGGATGATTAAAATATGATATAAAAAAAGGAAAAATCATAATAATATGGAACTAATAGAATCTGGGAATTATTTCTTTTCATAAGCTACTTTATTATAATCAACATTTTTTATTTTTCGAATTTATTCTATGAGATAAATTTCAGTTATGTATTTTATAAAGCTTTTTGTAATAGTTCTATTCTTTGAATTTTAGGAATGACGTTATATACTACCAGAGTATTATCTTGCATTTTCCTGTTACATTTTACCTTAGCTTTCCGTTGGATAGCAATAAAGTATATTGTATGTACAAAAAAATTTACAATTATTAGACACCAGCGGAATGTAATGCATTTTCTGGCCCGCTACGGCCTTCGTCAGCATTCTTTGTGTCCCACTGGATAGAGATACTTTATAAATTGAATGTATTTAACTCAACTATTTTAACAAATAGAATCTGGGAATTATTTCTTTTCATAAGCTACTTTATTATATTCAACATTTTTTATTTTTCGAATTTATTCTATGAGCTAAATTTCAGTTATGTATTTTATAAAGTTTAGCTATCCAACGGGGTTTAACGCGGGGAATAGAGTAGGGATAATTTTTTTGATTGTAGGGAAAAAAGGGAAATTTTTTAAGACACGTACGGATTTTTTTAAATTTATATTGGCATCACTGATTGAAAGCACAAACAACCCTACAGGAAGACTACCGGTCATTTTACTAGTTAGATTACCAGTAGTGTTCACCAATATATTGGCTATAGTTTCTATTAGTTTATTAAGAGCAAAATGAAAAAGCTGACCGCAACTTTGCGTACATGTGATTTTGCCTATCTCTCTAACTAATTATGTCTCTCTCTCTAACTTATTAATTCAATGTAAAATTGTTGCAAGTGTGTTAGAAAAAAATTTTTATTTGGTTATTCATTTCTTGTAGGGAATGTCATAAATATTTTGTAATTTTGTTGTTGCTTTCAACAGAAATTCATGTACCGTTTTAAAATTTCAACGCCACAAGCAATGCAGCGTTTGAAATTTTGAAACGCAATGTGAATTTTTTGTAGAAAGCAGCAACAAAATTGCAAAATATTTATGACATTGTTTGTGCTTTCAATGTTTATCTTTGGCGTTGCGTTACGTTTTACATGATAAGGGCCTGTATAATGTTCGGCTCTTTCTTGAAAATAGTTACGAACGGTATTAAGCGTTGTGTTCGTCTACAAAAACACTAAAATAATATACATATATCGTTTCTGGGTGTGTGAGCTAAATAATGATCTGTTTATTTTCCAACACTGCTCACAAGTAGAGGTGATTACCCAGGATAGGTCGGGATTTTACTTGATTCAAAAGTGTTTGATTAATGATCCTATTAAGGATTCATGGACCTATTAAGTTCCCTCATTTGGAAACTTTTAATTCAAGAAGACTTTTATAAGCATTTTTATGGCTGGATGTTGACTCTGGAAGATTTATTATTTCAGCTTTGAACATGGTCAGTTCAAGCATAACGAAATTTCTTCTTAATGCTCAAGATTCTTCGGCCATATTGGTTCTAAAACGTAATTATATATTATATTTTAAACTTGTAATTTTATTAGAAAAGAGAAAGAGCAACACTACATATTTGTATATGAAACACGTTTTTGGTTTTTTGATGACAAAGTTTGAAGCAATAAAATTTTATTATAAACGATGCTACCAAAAAACGATGATATTAAAAAAAAAGTTATTGCTTTTGAATCAATAAAAAGTTTTTATTTAAAAAAAAAAAGGTGTATTCAAATTCAGTATAATAAAATTCTTTTATTATTACCTTTTTATTTTCATCTTGTTGAACCAGTATGCAAATATTTCTAATCTTTTCTGATTTTATCGTTTCACTGATTTTGTTTTTGAGGTTAATAGTATGCCGAAGAAAGTATTTGACTTTTCAAGTTTTTCTTATCTTAATTATGGAAACTATTTATTAATATTGTTGTTTTTGTTGTTCTTGTTAATAAAGGTCAGTGGGAAAATTGATAATTACAAAAACGAGAATATCTTCCAATATTTCACATTTAAAGACAAAGGTACATTTTAAACAAAATATACCGAAATTATATATCTTTCTAAAGGGGGTCCAAAAATTGAGGTTGCGTTTTAATTTTAATAAAAAAAAGAGTTTTTTATATATTAAAAATATTATATTTCCGTTTATTAAAAACAGGTTCCGGTTAAAAATGAAATATTATGTAGGTTAAGCTTAGTTATTTTTCTTTAACCCTAGAACGTCATACTTCGTCCAATCGACGACGCATGTTTTTATTTCGTATTTCTTTTTCTGTATTTGTGTTCTTTTAAAGCTGATTTTTCATATGGCGGCTTCCTTTAATATACTTTTGATGTGTGCTCCTGTATACCTGCCTACGCATTGGCAAAATAAGATTTTCTTTGCATATGCGTCGTCGAAACGAAGAAGTATGTTGTTTATGTAACTTTTGCTATAAATTTCCAGTGTACATTTAATTCAATTAGTATTTTAGGCCTTGTTTTTTTTATATAATAGCAAATAGAGCAGTTTGACCGATAAGGAATTCACTAATATGCCTATTTTTCCGCCGTTTATACGACGAATGATGAAATTAGTGTACTTAAAATTGAAAAAAGCCTATGTGCGGAGCACAAAATAAAGCTTTGTGGCTCCTACACAAATTTAAGTCTAAGCCTTCTGAAACCCGTAACCTCTTTTTAATTAATAAGCTAATTGTACGATGCAAGCAAATTAAATGGATTATATATTTTTAAATTAACTATTTTCATAATTTTTTTTTTTTTTTTTGTATGTTTTGAAAAACAAGCCAAACAAAGTAGTACTCTGAAACCTTTTGTTTTAATTAAATAATATTAAAGAAGGAGTATTTTTTATTTTACTTCATTAATATCAATAACAAGTTATTGAACAAGTAAAATTTAAAATATATTTTGTACGTAGTTTTATCCTTTTTGCTCTTGCGAGTATCACCGTCGTCGATTCGACGAAGTATGACTTTAACGTCATAAAAATAAATGTTATTCTAGGGTTAAACACTTTTGAAAAATATAAATGAATTTTTTCAAAGCTTTTTTGTAAGGCGAATTCATCTTTCAGGTGACGTTGAAAGTACAGCTGTGCTACTTTTTTTCTTCCTTAGAGAGAGAAATGTCAAAAGTTGCTTGTGTTTTTGACATATCGAAAAGCAACAAAAAAATACACTGTTGTGTTTTTGGTGTTGTTACTTGTTGTAGTATCGACACCACCGTATACATGAATTCGCCTCGCTTTTTTGTAAACAACAAACATTAAAGTCGCATTTTGGTATAGCCGCTGGTTTATTTTCGCCGCCGTCGATGACAATTTTTCAATTTTAGTAAATTTTGGCCGTCGTCAACGACATGTGTGACTGGCGTTATCAACGTTTCACAGCGGCTTCGAGTCGAATATTATGACATTTATAACGTAACGACGTAATCGCTTTTGGTAGTTTTCGACATAAGTTACAGACACAATTTTTTCTAAATTTTCGAGAAACGATAGAATATTTTGAGAAGTTCTCATCATAATTACAGAACATGGGTACAGGTTTGCTAATGAACAAAACAGCCGCATATGGTGTGATACCAACAACAGACTCTATTACGTCTAGAAAAATAAACAGTCTGGTCCATTTTTCACGCTGGTGGCATCATGGGACCTAAAAAATTAAGCCAAAAGGTTGATTTCGAGAAAAGGACCTGTCAATTAGCCTCCAATTTAGTGCGATTTGACACCTCTCGATTATTTCCTGTGGGGCTACGTGAAGTCTCTGATTTGTGCTGATAAATCAGCAACAATTGACCCCTTTGTCCGAGTTATTCGTGCAATACCGGAATCGGTCGAAAAAGTGGCCAAAAATTGGTCGTCCAGAATGTGTTTTATTAAGAACAGCCGCAGAACTCATGTGCCTGAAAACATTAGCAAATGGTAATGATCTTTTGGATACATTTTTTTATTTTTTTTACTTATATTTACAATTTGAAGTTTTATGAGCTTAAATAAGGCTATTTATAGTTTCAGACAATAGTATGTTTCTGAACCCATATTAACCCAAGCCATCTTCTAGTCATCCGATTTTAATAAAAAATTGTAAGATGGTATGTTAAGACCCTCCTTAACAATAATAAATTAATATTGTTAATATTAATAAAATAGTTGAGCAATCCCAGTACAAGCACACTATTTTGCCCAGTTAAGTTTTACTTTACTTTGCATAAGTATATTGTCCAACTGTTCGAATAATGGAATGCCTTTATGTAAAAAAAACGTAAAATTTTATTTTGGTTTATAACTATTTTATATAACCACTAGGGTATTCATTGATTGACGGTTAACCGATTAGTTACTTCCCGATTAACTGCTCGGTTAATTTACAATTGGCGTTTTTCGATTAACGATTAAGCCGGTTAATATCAATCGATTAACCGATGTAGCAAAATTTTTAATTTTTTGCAGTATTATAACATTTTTATTTGTATTTTTAATTATTTGTTTTGTCTCATATTCAAAAGGAATATGTTAAGAAAATATTTTTTCATACAAGAAAAGAAGATGTTTAGTGATCTTCATTTAAAATTACAACAGATTTTTGCTTATGTGTTTAGTTATTGGTTTCTTCTCATATCAATCTTTTAACAGAATTAACCGAAACAGTAAGAAGTGTTAAAACTTTTAAAAAAAAGTTATGGAATAATGGAAGATTTTATATGCTAAGAGAAATCCAGGAAAATGACCGATAAATTAGATATTCTGTATTATGGGTTGCTCTGGATTTCTCCAACATCTACGATAAGTGAAAGAATTTTTGCCACTTCAGGTTTTATCAAAACTAAAGAAAATAATCACTTAAATCCCAAACATTTAAACCAAATTATTTTAAAGGATTATTTTATTAGATCACCTTAAACTATTGAAATAACTAATAAAATTATCTCCCTGTTTATTTTTTTATTAATACATAATCACCCCTATCGTGAAAAACAAGTGGAATTTTTGTTCCCATGAAATTTTTATTCCCCTCGAAGGGAAAAATGCTATCGTGAAACACCCGTGAACAATTTTTCGCGCTATCAGTTTTCAGTGAATGTAAAAAAGAAGAAATATTAAAAAACATTAAAAAAATTTTTTCTTCAAAAATATATACGTATATATTAAAGAAAAGTTAAAAAATAAAACAAAATAGAATATATTGTATTGGAGTGATAGTTTCATTGCAACATTAGCTTATTGCGCTTTTATGTAGTAAAAAAATTTCTAAAATTCTGCAACCACGTCTTTGAAAAGCTTCATTACTCAGGCAATCTACCTGTCTTTTGCATTTTGTTGAACAATATACATATAAGTTTGTATCTCTTTTAACGGAAATTGACCTTAAAATTAATTTTGTAAACTTCAATATTCTAATTATGAGAAGAATTACTTACTTAAATGTTTTGTTCTCCAGCAAAAATAAAGTGAGAAATTCAAAGGGAAAAGTGAACAAATTACGTGGGAAAAAATTGTTCACGATAAGGGGAATTTTTCCCGCGAACATTTTTTCACGTTATTATTCTCCTATGAATTATTTTTTTTCATGGGAGTTTTTCATGATCGCAAATACGTGAAAAGGGAACAAATTACGAGGGAAAAATTATTCACGATAGGGGTGAATGTTTATGTATTAGTTTAAAAATATGTATTACATATTTATGAATTTTTTTTTTTTTGTTTTTGCTCGTTTTAGTTTAAGAATTGTTATATTTTTGTTTTTTACTAATAAACTCCAAATAATTAATAATTAATGCATATTAATTTATTGAAATTGCATAAATTATAAAAAAAAACATTATCGTTTAACTGATTAATAAAAAAATTAACCGATTATTAACCGATCAATAACCAAAACCTCGATTAATTAATCGAGCGATTAAATGAGTACCCTAACATCAACTATAAATTCATGAGTTTTAAGAAAAATATTCGTTTACATTATGACTATGGATGCAAATCGAGACTGGTTTTCGCAAATCCTGTTATTCGACATTTCAAAAAATTGAATTCCGGGATTTTACGGGATACGGGGATTTTTCAGGATATCGGGATCTTTCGGGATTCGGGATATTAAAAGTTTAAAGATAAATGCTTTTTTTTACAACTGTTAAGGCCGCTTCCAAAAAAACTTCGGGTTCTAAATCCCTATGACGCCCATATTTACCCAAGTCTAACTGCCAGATTGTAGAACGCGAGCGCAAAAGTGACTTGTTTAACTTACATTTAAAACAAAAACAAATTTTGAAATTTCGTTTTTTAAATTTCAAAATTTGTTTTTGTTTTAAATGTAAGTTAAGCAAGTCACTTTTGCGCTTGCGTTTTACAAACAGGCTGTAAGAGTTTATCCGGCGCTATTCATTATCAAGCTTTTGGAAATCTTGAAATTAAACGATGGAAATCTTTTCTTTATAAGAAACCGTGACTTTGGTTGAGAAGAGTGCTTATTTTTTTGGATCAGTAATATTTATAATGCTATAATTTTTTTTTTCTGAAATCAAATCTTTACATTATTTGTTTTGAAACGAAAGAATTCCAAATAACACTTGATCTACACCTATAAGAAATTACCCCCGACACACCCAAAACGGGTAATTACCCACACAGTGGCAACACTGGGTTATAAACATATACAAAATCCAAAATCTTTATATGCAAAGAGAACAAAAATGTACGAAAACTATGAGGATTAGGGTTGCCATAAATATTTTGGGGCCAAATTTAATTTAAATTAAAAATTTAATAAAATGATTGATGGGCAACAAAGAATATTCCGGAAGAAATTTGTATGGGGACTATGTGAAACTATGGATCGATTCTAATCAAAAGGCTTCGTCCTTGAGACAATTAATTCGTCCGTCTTCTATCAGTTGAAATGGTTGGTCACACTTCATAATTGTGGCAAAATATACATTAATATAAATATCATCATATACATACTAAGAATATTCCTTCCACAAAAAAAATCAAGTCGTACACTCATAGAAAAATTCATCTATATTGATGATGCCCTTACATCAGAATTGTAACATTAATGTTATTTAAAATGGCATCAATGAGTCAAAAGGTGACATCAATCCAATGACGATCTTCATCCTAAAATTTTGTCAAATTTTATGCGTCATCTACGGAGTGACATCAATTCGATGCCACATTTTGTCTACACTGATAGAAAAGGCCTCATAACGCTGATGTATTTCGACATCAATACAGTCATCAGTGCGATGTCAAACTGTCATCAGTACGATAACATAATATATCATGTCATAATATATTTTTATTAATATTTTTTTCATGTTTAAAAAGTAAAATAAGAAGCAGGGTAAGACTTATTGAATCGATACAAAGAGAAAGCATTTATCTGAAATTTCGAAAATCTTTGATCCTCTTGGATGGATTTCGCCTGTAATAATAGCAATAAAAATAATAAATCAGAAACTCTGGTTAATTAATTTGGATTGGGGTGAGCCGCTTCCAATTAAAATAAAAAATACTGCCGAACAATTATTTTCAGATTTTTTTCCAATTAAATAATATCAACATTCCTAGAATTATCTTTTCCCTAGAAACCAACATTACCTACCACGGGCTTGTGATGCCTCAAGTGCAGCCTATGCAGCTGTAGTATGTCGCAAGATATCAGCAGATGGTAAGATTTCTACAAACCTTGTAATGGCTAAAACGAAAGTGGCTCTAATAACCATGGTATCAATTCCCAGGATAGAACTGTGTGCTGCATATCTGAATACTTGATTCTTGTGTTGCATATACACAGAAGAGACATTGTGTGCTGGTCAGATAGCAAGACTGTGTTGGCGTGGCTTTCTTCACACCCCTCTAAATGGAAGACATTCATAGGCCATAGGACCGGAACACTTCCTGATGTCAAGTGGAGGTATGTACCCACCAAATAAAGAGGCATTGGATCAAATTATCTAATTAATAACCAGATGTGGTTTTACGATCCACCTTTTTTACTAAAGGACCCAACGGAGCGGCCTGAAACCTTAAAGGATGTGAAAACTAAAGAAGAGTTACGTATTGAGCAACAAGTTAATCTTCCAGCAACCGTCTTTGAAGACATTATTGCCATATTAAACAAGAGGAATTCTAAGTTTTGACGTATGGTTCGTCGATCACTTGCTTACTATTATCGAGCTTTTAACAACTTTGGTTATAAGTTACGAAATAAATCTCCACTTCAAGTAGCCGAAATTAGAGACGCTGAAAATTAGGTTTTTAAATTCCATCCAGGATCTGAGTTTCCTGACGTCATATCTAATATCAAAAATAAGGTTCCCATCACCAGCAAGAAGTAAAAACGATTATCTCCATTCATAGATGAATTCGGCATTTTATGGTAGGAGGTCGACTTAACAAAGCAGATCTACCATATGACAGCCAACACTAGATTATTTTGCATAAAAACAGACCTATCGCTTATAAAATTGTCCATGAATTACATTGGAAAAATCAACATGCAGTAATTACTCATCTTATCGCCACACTGCGACAAAGATATTGGATTGTGGGAACTAGTGAATTGGCCAAAAGAGCTTGTGATAAATGTTCTGTCTATCAACGCTACAGCGCTAAGTCTAATTATTAACTGATGGGTGACCTACCTAAATTTAAGGTAAATGTTTCGTACCCATTTTACCAAGTAGCCTGTGATTATGCTGGTCCTATAGCGTACAAACTATATAACGGTCATAGAGCCCCAACTGTCAAGGCATATTTAGCGATGCTGATTTGCCTGGTCACAAAAGCGGTTTATCTAGAGCTCGTCACTGATTTAACTTTAGATGCCTTTTTATCAGCCCTCGATAGATTTGTGGCAAGAAGAGGCTTATGCGGCCACATATACAGCGGAAATGGTACGAATTTCCAGGGAGCTGCTAAAAAAAACTAGATGAAATCTACAAGTCGGTAAAAACTTTTGAATTCAATAATAATATTTCAAATTCTTTATCTACTAAAGGTGTACAATGGCACTTCAGCCCGCCTGCTGCCCCTCATTTCGGAGGTGTTTGGGAGTGAACGGTAAAAAGCATGAAGTTTCATCTTCTTAGGACAATTGGTCTCGCTACATTAAAGTTTGAACAACTAACTACACTGTTAACTAGAATAGAAGCTATCCTTAACTCAAGATCATTAGTTCAAGCTGACTCAGATGACCTACCATGTATTACCATGTATTATTATGGTAGACCACTTAACGCATAGCCTGAAGCTGATGTCACGCCTTTGAAGACTTCCTATCTTTCCAAATGGAGCCATATTCAGCAACTTACACAATATTTTTGGTCACGTTGGTCAACAGATTATCTTTTATCCCTACAATCCAAGGCAAAATGGCTTAAAGAAAGACCAAACTTGCAAATAGATGATGTCGTTTTGTTACGAGATAAAAATCTACCTCCAGGTTGTTGGAAACTTGGGAGAGTTCTGGAGACCCATGCTGGTTCTGATGGCCTAGTAAGAGTGGCAACCGTCAAGAAGCATCATTGCTGTTGCTCAAGGCTTGTAGAAATGTTTATGAACTTTGTTTATATATTTTTACATCATTATTAAATTTCTTTATGTTAATGAGTCATGTTTTAAAATAACGGTATTCTCGTATGATATTTCTTTTAAATATCTTTAATATTAATAAGTATTTTGGTTATTTTATTGAAATGTTAATGGTCTTTCATCCAAATTTCGATATTTTAATCAGGCTTAAGCTTATTGAATTTAATATTCAGTCATTCTTGACTGAGCTGGGAATTGAACCCAGGTTTTCACGGACAGGTTGCCCTGACTAGTTTCGATTGTAACCACACAATCTCTTCAGAGGGGTTTGCCGTTTAACACTCACGACGTCATTAGTCAAACATCAATCATTAAACCAAATGGTATTTTACCTTGGTAGATCAAAATTTGCTTTGAATGAATGATTACCTATTTGAATTCATCTACATGTTCTTTCTTACTTCTGTTTTTCGTCAGTCAGGACAACCTGTCCGTGAAAACCTGGGTTCAGTTCCCAGCTCAGTCAAGAATGAAAAATTATCAATAAATTTTAATTCACTTCATGTTGTAAAATTCCTTTCTTCATAATAATAATTTAATAAAAATAAAATTCAATAAACTTAAGCCTGATTAAAATATCGAAATTATCTTTAATAATTTTTGCTTCGTAAATTAGAAAAGTTATTTTTTGTTATTGTTGTACATAATATTTAAATACATAATTGTCATAGCTTGAGTTGATTGACAACTTCTTCAATAAATTTTTTAGTCTGTTTAAGAACATCAAAAAGACAACTTCTTTTCTTTCTCGTATACAGAAGCGTTGCTGAGGGTTTTCCATAAGGAGATATTAGCAATGCGCCGACGAAACGATAAATGGTCCAGTTTACCTTCTATATGTATATGCAGTAGCCACGCATTGTGCTCTGCAAGATCAATGAGGTATGTGAATATTGGGAAATATCATTTAGATACATGGTACAAGCTGATATTTGTATCTGCTCGATCAACGCCACCCATGTAGCGATTATATTCATGAATAAGGCGTGCTTGTTGAATATATATCAAGACCAACGCGAAATATTTTTTGAAGGTTCAACTGGATGGACGTTTAAGGCAACTGCTGTAGTTCCAACAACATACAATTGGTAGTTGGAGGGGGTTCCAGAGCACAGGAACCCCCTCCTGCCCCAAATCTCAAACTGAACAGGAATCCCCTCCTGCCCATCTTCGCAAAGGCATGCTCGTCTTTAGTGCTGTCTTGTCGAGACCTAATGGTGTACGGTGCCATTAGCCCAAACCCCTTTCATCCTTTTCTCTTTTTTCCCTTTCATTAAATTAAACCATCGCCATCATTTCTTTTTTTTTTAATTCTGTCTAAAATCAGCCACAAATTAAACATGGTCCTTCGAACCTCAGCATTTAATAATAGGGGTGGTAAATATTCAAAATTCACTTCATCTTCTTCTTCAGAATCTTCATCTGTGACGTAGTTTATCGCACCTTGAGTGTGTCGTGTGTGGTACGGTGGTGGTTTATGGTATTACGAATGCAATACCAAAACATAACAAAAACGAGTGCTGCCAGAGGGGAAGCGGCGCTGATATGCTCGCGTTTGCCGGGCTTGGAGCTCGCCGGATGGGGGTGGTTCTTGCTACCCTTCTAGACATACATGCCCACACACACACAAAAAAAATCATATCAGCAATTTTTCTTGGGATAATAAAAAAAGGAAAGAGGCACCGAGTATGTTACTTCTGTTTCCCTGCTTAACTACCTAGCGAACAATTTGGCTGGCTGGTGTTGCGCCAGCGGTTACCCTCCCACTCGGGATGGATGATCCCGCCATGACATCCAGGTTTAAGGATGTCCCAAACGTTTCCTGCAAATCCTTATCTTCCGTACTTACCGCCTATTGTTGTAATTATTCACTCATGTTTTACTGATAAGACTTTACCAAATTCATTTTAAATTTACACAATTCATACTTTATTTTATTATTAAAAACTGCATTAAAATTACAACAACTACTTATTTTGTCAAAAAAAAAAAAAACAAAAAAAAAACTGATTTTCAAGTTTTAAATTTAACTTCAACTTATTAAGTTTTTAATGTTATTTTAATTAAATTTAATTTTCAATTCAAGTTATTAAATTCTTAATGTTTTTTTTAATTTAACTTTAAATTGTATTTTGTAATTGATATTCAAAGTATTAATTTATTAAATGCTAATTTTATTTCTAATTTAAATTCCAATTAATAAATTTTAACTTTAAAGTCAAACCAGAAAATTTTTGTTTTATTTTAATTTAAATTAAAATTGCAAAATTTTTAATTTTATTTTAATTTAAATTATTAAATTTTTAACTTCACAAAACTGCTTTTAATTTTAAGCTTTAGCCTTACGCTGAACTTTACGAGATTTAGTTTCTTCACTAGTTTTCTTCTACAATTTCAAATTTTCTTCAATAAATAATGTTTCTACAAGAAATGGTTGAGTTTTTATTTTCTTTATTCTTCTTTCCAGCACAGATCTTCCTCACGATTCCCTTCTCACTCCTTCGCAATTTATTTAGACGGGGCAACTTCTACCAATTTTTATTTACTTAGGCACAGGTGGAAAGCACAAAGCAGGGATGAAAGTGGGTTTCCTATCCGTCCGTATTGTGTCCAGGGGTCCGCGTACTTTCCACATTTAATCTTAAAGATTCCTTTTTCTTTTACTTATTAATTTCTTTTTTTTTCTTCCTTTGTTTTAAGGGAAACTACACCTAATTACCGGATAACTCAACAATCTCCGTTTTAATTAATCCTAGTTGGCGAGAGCTCTCCCTAACTGGTCGCGCACGCGTGGTTTCAAAATAACTTTCCCCGCGGAATGCAAACGACACCAACGAATATTTTAACCGGAATTCCTATGTAATTTACCTTTCTGATTTATTTTGCTTTTTTTATATCTTTTTGTCTCTCTTCTTAAAAAAAAAAAAAGAAACGGCTGTACGTCTTACTAGTACGGGTCTTCAGTTAAGTACAGGTCAGAAAACCTTAAATACCAACGCACCCCAGGAGTGGTGGTGCTGCTCCTCTTCTCCCGCGTTGGATGGAATTGACGTTGGTGTGGCTCGGCTCTTGGGATTTACGTTTATGATATTTCAATATTCTTTTATAATCCAAATTTACAATGTACTTTTACATTTACAATTTAAAAGTTAATACACAAAATCAAGCAGAATTTAATTTAAGTGGTTTTATAAATGTTAGATCTCTTGTTCGCCACAAACTCCACCTTCACCAGAAACTTCAGAAAATCAAAGAGGCCGACATTTTCAATTTTTTCTGGCCACGAAACATCGACCAGCCAATATGGCTACATGGTTTCGAATTCAGCCTTTGCCTTAAATGATAAAACTTTTTCATGCCGGTCTTTGTTTTTGTTGATTTCTATTATTGTTTTCCAGCTGTCATAAAAAAAAATCCCCTTTCGTGTTGCCAACCTTTACTACTGTGCCAACAGGGTGCGCACGACAAGTGGGCACAATTGCGATGTCGTAAGAATTTCACTTTCCTCTAAAGGTACGGTCAGATATGGCAAACATTTGCCGAAAAACGTCAAATATTTGTTTGCCGTAATGTGACCACAAAATATTTATTTGCGACAAACAGGAAAACAGCTGATTTTGGGCTAATAAATTTGTTTGGTGTCAAACAAAAATGCTTTTAATGTGACCACTCAAAAACAAATATTTGCCTGTATTTTAAGCAAACAAATATTTGTTCTTACAATTATTTTATAAGAGCAAACAGTAGCAAATAACTGCTGTTGGGAACAACTTAAAAAAAAAAATACCACTAAAATCAAATAAAAAAACACAAAGTATTGTAATAATATTTTTGTAAAATTTAACATTTATCTAATTTATTTATTAAAAAAAACACATGATTTTGGAATTACATTAAATTCGTTTTTGATTTTCAGTATTTTTTGTTGTTGTAGCCAAATCGTCGTGCGGTTACTGCCTTGGATCAAAGATAAAAAAGTTATCTAATCTATATAGTATATAAAATTGTAACGTTACTGATTCACTCACTGATTCATCATCGCACAGCCTAAACGACTGAAGGTAAAAACTTGAAATTTGGACCAGGGCTAGCTCTTCCCAAATCGATCACAAAGACGGGATTTGTGGAATTCGAATGTTTAGGGGGTAAAACGGGTAAATTCGGTAACCTTAAACTAAAATTTCATACTTATCGTTGTTCTTTAGAAAAATAAGCGGACAGGTGTCTGGTACTTTTTGGAAATTCAGCCCTTTAACGGAGTAAACGGGTAAAACCTGTATTTTGGTACTATTTTGTCACCCCACCTATCTTTTAAACCCATAATAAGAGAAATAAGGGTTATATCACATTTGAAACTTATCTAAAAAATCCAAATACAAATTTCGTACTTTTTCGAAATTCGGACGTTTAAGGGGTAAAAAGCGTAACTATTTTTGGTACTTTTTTACAAAACATTGTTTTTATTTATTGACATAGACGTATTAAATTATGGGCTCCCACTACAATATTTAAATTTTTTTATGCTTCAATGGGGAGAAAAAAGTACAAAAAAGGGGAAATAGGGAGTAAACGGGTAAAATCTGTATTTTGGACTTTTTTGTCACCCCATCTATCTTTTAAACCTATAAACATAGAAATAAGGGTTATATCACATTTGAAACTTATCTAAAAAATCCAAATACGAATTTGGTACTTATTCGAAATAAGGACATTTAAGGGGTAAAAACCGTAACTATTTTTGGTACTTTTTTACAAAACATTTTTTTTTAGTCAAAAATTTAGTACTTATTGTTGTTCAATAAAAAAAAAAATAAGCGGACAGGTGCTTGGTACTTTTTTGAAATTCGGCCTTTTTGGGGAGTAAACGGGTAAAACTTGTATTTTTAAACTTTTTTGCTATGCCATCTATCTTTTAAACCAATAAACATTAAAATAAAAACTATATCACATTCATAACGTATCAAAAAATACAAATAAAAATTTGGTACATGTTCGAAATTCGATCGTTTCAGAGGTGAAAATCGTACCTATTACAAAGTAGCTGGTTAAAACCTAGAAACATAAACTTTGGCGTAATATGTCCACGAAAGAAAAGGAGATGCTAACGAAGTAGCGGGTTAAATGCTAGTTATTGTATAAAACCATTTTTTGAGTAATAACCATTTTAAGATTTCAAAAATGGATTACGAAATATAGAAAGAACACTGAAATCATATATGTATAATCGATTTTAAACTCAACCTTTCAAAAATGTTTAAGCAATTTTACACGATATTTATTTTGCGGTGGGTTTGTCAGATGTAAAGTCCATATGTAATTTCACATGTCTGTCAAAATTGACAATTACAGAAGGTTAATCATTTTTGCTTTAACACGTTCCTTTTTGGTTTCACCTGACATAACATAAAAACATTCATATTAGCAAACTATTTACTGATTTATATTTATATTCACTTTTTATTGTATTTTAGTTAATTAAGAATTTTGTTTCTTTTAAGAATATGTGTAAGTAAATAGATTTTAATATATATTTGCCTCCACAAACAGACGACTTGCAAAACAGCTGATGTCAGATGGTTTGCCAGATCAAAATAGAACACGCTCTAATTGAAAGAAATTCCTCTATATTTTCCCATCACAATTTGTATAATAGTGTTTTGGCAAATAAATTTATATATTTTGACAGTTTGGTCAAATATTTTGCTTCGGCAAATATTTTTTTAAGTGTGACCATATGGAAAACATGTTTGCTAATATGTGTGTTTGCCGCTATTTGACATCTGTTCGAGCAAACAAATATGAGCAAATAAATGTGCGCAGTGTGACCACAAAATGAAACCTACATTGTTTTGAAAAAAAATTTGCCAAATAAAGGCAAACATATTTGGGGCTAATATTTGCCATATGTGACCGTACCTTTAGGCATTTATGATCTCATTAAATGTTTAAAATCTGGAAAAAAATAAGTTTTTGTTTTCACCATTTCTGCACATTAATGCCGAACGTACCACATGTAGTACGTCAACCTATACGTCAACTAAAAGACCCCGCCCAAAAAAAGAGGGATGTTATAACTTTGTAGGGTTAATCTCTGTATATTTATGTGTATCTACATATGTATGTATCTGTCCGTTCCATCGTAGAGTCAAAACGGCTGAACCGATTTTGATTTTATTTTGTTTGTTTGAAAGATGGCGGTCGAAAGTGTTCTTAGCTTTGTTTGAAGAAAATTTTAATTTAGTTTTTGTTGTTTAAATAGCGGCTTTATCTGAAATCTTCTTGTATTAATTAATTAACTTATCGCTCTCTTTAGGGTAAAGTTAAGTTATAAAATCGGAACCCTTTTTGTACGGCCGATAAAACCCTGCCTTTAACTATCGGTAAGTTGTGAAAAGGGGCTTAAATGTGCATATAAATAGTCTATTATTTTACTGTTTTCCTTATATGATTTTTTCTAACAACACATTTTTATTACATTTAAATTTTTCCATCCGATAAATTTGTGATTAATATCATAAAAGATTTTTATTTAATTTTGTTTCGAAAAAAAAAGAAAAAAAATATTTTGTTTCAAATAAAAAAATCCAGATGGATAAATAAAATTTTTTAATCACAAGTTTTTTTATTTTTATATGAAAAGAACAAAAAAGATGGCTTTAAAGGTATTAAAATACGGTCTCTGATTTAAATAGCAGAAAAATTTAAATGTCCTAGTTTTTCAAATAAAAAAAATTTTAAAATTAATTTTCCATGTGGAATTTTTTGACTAATCAAATTTAAATTTTAGGTTATTTTAAGTTTTTTTTTAGGTCTTTTTATTACAATTAAATATTTATAAAAAATAAATAATAATTTCGTTTTTTGCTGACGAATCTTAAAAATACATTTTCTTTTTTATTAATTGAATAAAATGGCGATGATAATGGCGGCAAATTACAACATGCAATAATTGGGGGAAAAAAATTTTTTTTTCTTAAGTAGCCACAATATTTTTGTTTGGTCCCCTGTAGTCACTTAACGCAATACTTAATACAGCCGCAAGACACATTCGGTAAGGTGAAATATCTGGCAGGGATATTCACATAATAACCGATAGCAAGGCGGCCATAAGATCTCTGGACAAGATGGTCATCACATAGAGAGTTTTGCAAGAATGCCGGATGTCTCTGGAGGAGATAGCGAGACATTCAGTGGTTATCCTTAAGTGGGTCCCGGACACAGGGACATACATGGAAACTGTATAACGGACTTGTTGGCGCATACAGGCACCACTTTGAATCAAAACGATTCAACACATGATATTGGTGTTTCGCTCCCAAGAAGTAAGCAATTTATTGCACACAAGTTATATCTTATTGCCGGTCAGAGAAGGCTTGATGAAACCATCTGGAGGGAAAACTAGGAAAATTTGGCCCATCATATATGAAAGAAGGACTAGGCGGGCATTACAGCTATCCAGATGACACAATAGAAACCTTATTGCGGTTATAACTGGCAAGTTCGACGGAATATTTTTGTGTCATTGTCCGGCTTTCGGAGATCTACACTCATAGAAAAAGGCATCTTCATATTGACAATGCCCTGACATCAGAATTGTGACATCAGTATTATTACAAATAGCATCAATATGGCAAAAAGTGACATCAAGCCGATGACGAAAGTCATCATAAAATTTTGTCATATTTTATGCGTCATCAATGCAATGACCACAGTGACATCAATTCGATGCCACATTTTGTGTGTTTTAAACATTATTTTCATGTTTAAAAAGTAAAATGAGAAGCATAAATTCCCATATTAAATTTTTTTTTAATTATTTAGTTAAATACATCAAATTTTCAAAGTAGAATGATTACGAAAACCATATTGGGCATGCTGCTGGTGTCTTATAATTGAGAGTTCTTCTCTAAACAAAGGGCGGAATAAAACAAAAGTGAAACAAACATGTGTAACGGGTAAGTAGATAATAATATTCTCTCGCTTTAACTTAAATCAAACCCGATGACAAACTGTCATTAATGCCTAATGAGGCGCTTCAACGATGTTACTGAGTCATCGCACTGATGACATGTTTTATTAAACTGACTCCGATTTTTTATTTCTGTACCACACTCACTTTTCCAATGCCGCCCATTATTTTAGAGAAGTTGTATATTGATAACCCAGCAATGTGTTTTAAATTTGGGCAATTTTTCTCCTTAGATATAAATAAATCTATTTTGTGCCACACTCACTTCTCCAATTCCACCCACATTTTTCGAATGTTACGTATTGATAACCAAGTTGGTTGTACCTTATTTGGAAACTTTGGATCTTGATGTTTTCGAGATATTAAAAAATCTACAATGTCTTTGTATGAGAAATGCCACGCCCACTTCTCCAAATCCACCCACATTTTGTGGTATTCTGTGTACTGATAGCCGAGATTTGTTTAACTAATTTGGCAACTTTAGCTCGTTTCGTTCTCCAGATGTACAGCAATTTATAACGTGTTTGTATGGGAGCCCTAGGGGAAAGGGAACTAACACTAAACTTGTCACGTGACATGGCAATGTCCTACGAGGGGTTAATTGGTATTGTAACAGATCACTGAAATAACCTAAATGGACACATCCAATTTCGGTTAAAATAATGCCTGTCGCAGATATTGTCACAAATGAACCATGTCAATATGATATATCCCCTTCATATAAAGAAATAGAACTAGAGAGAATCAGCCACTACCCGCACAAAATACAGTCACATGAATAGTTTTGTGCCAATTACCTTTCCTCTGGACCAACTTCACTCTAAACACATTATCACCAGTTAAAGGTGCTATCAGACGGTATGTATTTTACATATGTACTGTCACTTTTCTTACCATATGTAATTCCGTATGTGTGTCAAAATTTCCATGTTCATTATCCATTTTCTTTAATTTTTCTTTACAATACATTTTTTCAAACAATTTCGTTTCAAAACAAACGAGCTGTTTTGTTTATGGTTACCACAGGAAAATAGAGCGTGTTCTAATCGAAAAAATTACATATCGAGCCTTTGGTGCAATACCGTAGTAAGTCAAAAAATCGCGAACTGAGAAAAATGCATTTGAAGTTTTGAATCACCTTTTTGATAGTATTTTCGTTTACTAAAGTTATTTTTTTACAAGTTTTTTAATAAAGAGGAATGTTTTATAATTAAATTAGTTAAAAAATTACTAAAAATATGAAATATTTATTTATATTTAAGTATTTTGTATCAACCTATCAATAATGTATCGTTATTGTAACCAAATTAACGACAAAATTATGAATTAATTCGGAATATATCGATATAGCAAATAAAGCAAAAGAAGAAATGATAACTAATTTTTTTTCAACAAAGATGAATTGTGAAATAATACGAACAAGTAACAAAGAACACAAATTATGCAGTTGTGTTTTTGTGCCTAAAACGTAGCAAAAAAAATTATTGCCTTATTGTTTTTTCACAATTTGTTTTCTGTTTGTAAGTTAAAGGAAATATTTCATTATTGCAAATAAATATTGTTGGACAAAGCTAGAGGCAATAAAGCCATTTTTAGCTGTAAAATCTGAACAGTTAGAGATAGAACCATAATCTTTTTTTCTTCAGATAGATATATCCCCAAAGATCATTACTGCATACACAGTTCAAAAAATTCAAATTTTGAGTTACTACGGTCTTGCACCAAAGGCTCGATATGTATTTCCACATGTATTTTACACATGCAAAGTTTCATATGTATCACACGATGTGTACAACTTTTACAGATGGAAAATTTGACAGTACATATGTAAAATACATCACGTCTGATAGCACCCTAAGTGATACATATGTCTTGTTTTCACCTATCACAATTGGTTCCTTTTAATTATAAAATTTTGTTCACTGGTCACGGGATAAGTCCTTTAAGAGCAATTGACACAAATTTCCCGCAGGGAGGTGTCACGAAGATGTTTGTATCTAATTTGAAAGCTTTGACTCTTGTCGTTGGTTAGATATATAGAAAATAACAAATAAAAAAACAACAACATCAAGGCATTAATAGGACAAATTAGAGGTAGTGGCGGTTTTTGCTCATATCTCAACCATTTAGGGACCCATTTGGCTCAATTTATGATCATATCTGGGGTCTTCGGAAACCGGATTTGAACCTCTCTTCTCATAAGAATCCAGAATATATATACTTTATAGGGTCTAGGATCAATATTATGGAAGTTACAATCGTTATATATGCCCTTTTACCTTCTGTGAAGGGTATAAGAAATTATTGAACAAATTTTTTATCAGTAATTTAAATAAAACATTTCGAAAAATTTTATTTAGAGTGTAAGTCTCATGAATGCGTTCTGTAAAGGATATGGTCATTGTGTCGCAATCCTTCCATCTAAGAGAATCAAACCTGATGGAAAATGAAGACAGTGGACACAGCTTCAATGATCTCTAAGCAATACACCCAAAATGTGAGCATTTTAAAAATTCGACTAAGGGGAAAATTCTTATCAAAGAAATGCTTTACATTTGAAAACAGTGGTCATATCCCCCACAAAACTCTTTAATTAAAATTTTCCCTAAGTCGAATTTTCAACAATTTATTAAAATGTTGACAAAATTAATTTGGATAAAACGTTTATAGATTTTTATAGCATTGCCGATTGTCTTCATTTTCCAATAGGCTTGATTCACTTTGACGAAAAGAACTAATTCATAAGAATTTCACTTTATATAAAATTTTCAAATATGTATGTATCAAAATGGTCACAAATTCAATTTGGATATATTGCTTAAAGATTTTGTAAGCTACGGCCATTCTCTCTTTATTTTCTAGTGGGTTTCATTCCCTTACAGAACTTATTCATGAGAATTTCACTTTAGAAAAAAAATCTTTTTTAAATTGATTCATTGACTGGCAAAATATTAAAAACGATTTTATTATTTAGTTTAAATATTTTTATTTTCACAAATAGAATCTGGGAATTATTTCTTTTTCAAAAGTTACTTTCTTTATAAAATATTTTTTATCGCATGCGATATTTAAAAAAATTAATTTAACTAATCGTATTTATCTACACACACATTTGTTAAATTACTCTTATAATATAAAAACTATACCAAGCCACCTAAAGGTATGTTCACACTTAACAAATATGTGACAAAAAAAAAGGATGAAAATCCCTAAATCGATCAACTTTTTGCTTTCATTTAAAATTTTTTTTCTAGATTTATTAAACGCGGCTTGATTTATTAAACTGTATGCAAAACAAACCAAATGTTTTATAAAAAATGTGGTCAAATATTTGTTAAGTGTGCCCATATCTTAAGAACTTTAGTGACATACAATATTATTTTAAATAATTATTTACTTCCTGCTCGTTTTCGGTATCTGTCACTGTCCCTGTTTCATTTTATTGACCTCAAGAATTGCTTCAGGTTATAGAGAACCATTGGGCTTACTCGATATTTGATCTTGCTAATTTTCGTCATATTCAGGATAATCGCCAAAGGGGCGTTGAGGTCTATTTTTGTCTTGGAAGACATTGAGTAAGCCTTGAAAAGGTTGCTGTTGCGTTGGAGCAGGTTGTTCGTTATTGCCTATAAAATTGCTGAAAAATTGTTGTGGTTTGCCTGAAATAGCTTCATTAGATTCCTGCTCTTGTAAGTTGGTGGCAAATTGTTGAAAAAAACTGGGATTTGAAGGTACTGTTTCATCACTGTTCAACAGATCTTCATCGGCTGCTTGTGCATTTAATTGATTGAAAAATATTCCTAAAGGTGAGTTTTGCATAAATTGTTGCAAACCATTTTGTTGGTTTGTTTCAGCAGCTTTTGGTTGCTCGGCTTTGCCATTAAATTCATTATTCGCTTCTACCATGACTAAAACTTGAGGCTGTGTTTTTAGTTTATTTTTCAAAGTTTCATCAATTTTTTTAACACTATCCTCAACTCTTTTTTTGTTAGGTTGTATCATAGACACTATTTCCGTATTTTCTGATACTGATACTTTCTTTTCTCCTTCTATGGTTTGAATAATTTCCTTATCTTGTTCTTCTTTAACAGCTTCTTTAATGCCTTCTTGCACAATGGCTTCATCTATGCGACTCTGAGAGTTTACCACAGCTTCTACAGTCTCCAATTTCTGTTTCTTACCAACCACTGATTCAATATCTTCAGCAATTATTTTAGTTTCTAAATTCCCGGCTGGGGTAACTGTTCCATTTTCATTTGAATCTTCAGCTGGTATTTTAATTGCCTCGCCTTCTCGTTTAATGCCCAGAGGAACAACTACCTCTTTGGTTTTGCGAAAACTACGACTCTGCACAACGGCGGCATCACACAGAAAGGCCACCAAAAGAAATCCTTTAAAAGCGAAGTAAAAACTCATTGCTACTGTTAGAATTTTATTAAATTCTTTAATTATCCACTAGTTCTACTCGAGTTAGCTTTAATCCAATCAAGTTAATTTTATTTTGGTTCCACTTAAATACCGTACGTGCTTGCGTTGTCTGATCGTTGTTAACACTTGAAATTTACTATACAAACTATTTGATTTCGTTGGCGAAAGCGCATTTATACTCTGCTTTGTAACAACTTGCATGTTGTTGTATTGTATAAGAGTTTGATGTCTTTGGTGTAGTGAACATTCACCCCAACAAAAACGTATCTTGTGTACTCGTATGTCTATTTTTTTTTTTTACATTTTTTACCTGTAATACATAACAGGTATCTGTAAAAAAACAATAGTTTTGTTTTATAAAAGAAAAAAAACTACTCCTGCTACATTTAATAAATTAACAAAGTGATAAATATGTACCTGATCTACTTAAATAAAAGCGGCAAGCGGTTTTTTTTTTTGTAAAAACTTCTCATTTCCATACAGTTTATACGAAACAAACCTTAAGAACACCATCCGCTGGATAATCTTATTTTACAGATCGGTTTGTTTTATTGAAAATGTCTGGCAATAGAATTTTCATTTGTTTTTCTTCTTACTGTCCTATGGATTATACAGCTCCAGTGCCATTTAATGTCGAAATGATAAACAATTTTACTCTGTTACAAATTTAATGTAAATTTACTCGATTATTGTAATATTGTAGTTAAAAAATTTTTTATATATTGTTTGTAGCCCCAAGTATTCTCTTTAAAATGACATACAAATCATTTTCGTATGCGCAGTAGTTTTTGAGATATTGAAAAAATAAACTCAACACATTCGTCTAATTCGGCGAATTTATGACATTTTGACTATGACGTAACTTTTTGATTATGACGTAACATTTTGAAAAAAAAAAATGTAATCCTTATTTGGTATATAGACTAAAAATCTTTTTTTGTATTGTTCAATATAAAATTTGATAGGCAGATTTTTTTTTATTGAATTTTCATGTAAATTAAAAATTTTTAAAATTTAAGAATTATTTTTGATAACTAACTTTTCTTGTATTAATTTTTAAAAAAAAAATTTTTTTTTTAATTTATACCTATTTTTAAGGTTTTAGTTTAGGTAATTAATTTTTGCATATATGTATGTATATATATATATATACATTTATATATACATATATATAATTTAGATATATATAAATATATGTCTAATACACTATTAATTTATTAATTGTTAAATAATTTATATTATACATTTATATATATATCATATATATTTAATAAATAATAATATATCTCCATTTCTACATAATAATTATATAAACCATGACTAGTAAAACTTTAATTTAGTACCTTCCTTTATTGAATTTTTTTTTTTTTTTTTTGATCTGGATCGATAGATACCTATTGATTAATTAAATATTTATATTTTTTGCTTAAGTTTACTATTTATAGGAAATTTTGTTAAAATTTACTTTTTATAACAAATTTTGTTTAAGTAAGTATTTGTAGAAAATTTTGTTATAATAAACTATTTATAGGAAACTATTATACTAGTTATAGGAAATTTTGTTAAATTTACTTTTTATAGGAAATTTTGCTTAAATTTACTTTTTATACGATTTTTTGTTCAAATTTACTTTTTATATAAAATATTGTTAAAATAAACTTTTCATAGGAAATTTTGTTAAAATTAACTATTTATAGGAGACTATTATACTATTTATTAGAGCTGCAAAACAATCGATAGTACTATCGATAGTATCGATAGTTTTATTTTTGGCTGACTATCGATGGTGCGACTATTGACAGCGATACTATCGGAAAATTTTAAAAGCATACTTACTCAACACAGGCTTTTCGCCGCCGGTAAATTTTTGTATGTATTTTCTAATTTGTCTTTAAAAACATTATGTTTGCATTTACTTAACCCTACGGCCACACGTGCAATTTGTGATGTCTTAACACAAGCAATAACGCCGGCAGAATAACTTCGTCAATTTGCCAATGGGTTTTAGGTGGAGAACACGTAAATATCTTACAACATAAGTTTAAAAACAAGCTAAAGACAGGTTGTGTGTTATATTCATAGCAAAGAAAAAGTTTAGCGCTTAAACATAGTATACATCGCTTTTAAAATGAATTTATTTTCGGAAAACTTATTTTGCACTTTATTTTGCGCTTTAATTTTAATTATTTATCAGCCACGCGTGTATTTTTGACAAGTTGTATAAAAAAGTTAATAAAAAGCAACAAAAAAAGCTGTCTGTCAAACTTAAACGTCAAGTTATGTTATAAAATAGCTTTCAAGACAGAATGCTTAACAACGCTGTTAACCATTTGATGTCAGTTGTAGCCTGGGTGTAATGTAAAATAAGAGCAAGTAAATTTTTTAAAAATTTATTGAAACTTAGCTAAATTTATCATGCAACGGCTACGTTATCCAGCTACAGCGGCTAATTCTCGACGACAATTTAATTGTCTTCGTTTTCTTTATGCACATGACGCTGCATTGCTTCTTACATTTCTTTACAAACAAAAATCTACTTTTTTTACTAGAAATTACAATAAGAGAATCCAGTGTAAATACATATAAAAGAAATTGGTAATGCTACCCTGATTTTTTTTAATGTACTACAAAATACATGCATATGTATGTATGTAAAAAAAAATTCGATAGTATCGATAGTTCATTTTAAAACTATCGAAACTATCGATGGTGCGACTATCGATAGTTTTGCAGCTCTACTATTTATAGTATATTTTGCTAAAAGTTACTTTTTATAGGAAATTTACTTTTTATATCAAATTATGTTAAATTTACTTTTTATAGGAAATTTTGTTTAAATTTACTTTTTATAGTGTAGAAATCTGGTGCTTTGGGGGACTAATGAATTGGTAGATAAGAGCTGGGTGGACTGTAATATTGTAGAAGTTAGCACCAAAATTCGTCTATGGTATAATTTCTCGGGTACTCGAGAAATTATACGAGGATGGTTGTGCCATATTAGGGATACGATTTAGAGTTAAGGAAAATTAGGTTAGTTATGTGAATGTGTGTGTGATTAGACGTGTGTGAGCTCACCTTTATGTGTGTGTTCGTATGAGTGTGTGGAATTAAAAGATTTTTACTTTCAAATAAGAAATAATACAATTTTATTGTAAGTGTAAATTTAAAAAGTTTAGTTTAGCTTAGTTGCAAGAAAAAATATCGATTTTAAATTATAATTAATTAATGTTGCAAAATTGACGGTTGAATAGGAAGTGAGTCCTAACGAAAATCACTAGCTTAACTTTAAGCCTTGCTTCTTTTTCTAAATTACATTGAGTGCTTTTAATTTCCAAAATAATTCCAAGATAATAATTCACAATAATAATAAGCTACTCGTTACAACTACCTTTATTCTAGTGGAAAAATTCAGTTTTATAAATTCAAATTTAAAGATTGACAATTCAAACGGATAAAGTATGGAATGAAATTATAGTAAAGTTTAATACAAAAAAGCAATTAAATTTGTTTAATTGGTGGTATAAAATCTGGGATTTTATACATATAGAATATTTAGTTCAAATTCCATTTTTATTTGATATTTTGTTACAATTTACTTTTTATAGGCAATTTTGCTTAAATTTACTTTTTATATGATTTTTTGTTAAAATTAACTTTTCATAGGAAATTTTGTTAAGATTAACTATTTATAGGAGACTATTATACTATTTATAGGATATTTTGCTAAAAGTTACTTTTTACAGGAAATTTTGTTAAAATTTACTTTTTATAGGATATTTTGTTAAAATTTACTTTTTATATCAAATTTTGTTAAATTTACTTTTATAGAAAATTTTGTTTAAATTTATTTTTTATAGAATATTTAGTTCAAATTCCCTTTTTATTTGATATTTTGTTACAATTTACTTTTTATAGGAAATTTTGCTAATATTTACTTTTTATAGGATATACTGTTAAAAATTTTTTTTTATAGAAAATTTTATTAAGATTTACTTCTTATAGGAAATATTGTTTAAATTTACTTTTTATAGCAAATTTTATTAAAATTTACTTTTTATAGGAAATTTTGGTTAAATTTACTTTTTATAGGAAATTTGTTAAAATTTACTTTTAATAGAATATTTGGTTCAAATTCCCTTTTGATTTGATATTTTGTTAAAATTTACTTTTTATAGGAAATTTGCTTAAGTTTACTTTTATTCAATATTTTGTTAAAATTTACTTTTTATAGGAAATTTTGTTAGGATTTAGTTTTTATAGGAAATATTGTTTCAATTTACGTTTTATAGCAAATTTTGTTTAAATTTACTTTTTATAGGATATTTTGATACAATTAACTTTTTAAAGGAGATTTTACTAAAATTTACTTTTTATAGGAAATTTAGTTAAAATTTACTTCTTATTGGAAATTTTTCTTGAATTTACTGTTTATAGGATATTTTGTATAACAGATTTTACTTAAATTTACTTTCTAAAGGAAATACTTTTTATACAAAATTTTATTAATATTTACTTTTTATACAACATTTTATTAAAAATTACATTTTATACTAAATTACATATTACATTTATTTTCTTTTTCAAACGTAATCCATTTTAAAAATATTAAAATTATGTCTGCTTATAACAAATAAAAAAAAATAGGGCACGATAGTGTGACCTAATTGTATCGATTTTTGTCTCGTTTTTTTTTTTTTTTGATAATGTGATCGCTCAAAAATTAATTGTGCAATTTGTAGAAATGTGTGCCGATGAAGCACGATAAAAATCTTCGTAGATTGTGCGATGTGCGCCGATAGTGTGATAAGCTTAAGATGACCCTTTTTACACGGGTTTCTTAGCAATATGTCAGTAGTTCCCTTTCTGCCCTTAGTGATTCAATTATAGAAGAAATAAGGAAAAACGAATGCTTATATAATCTGCCGTTCGAGATTTTGTATAAAGTCAAAACAATTTTAATTGAAATGAACACCAGTTCTTTACGCACTTATTAAGTCGCATTTGACGAATTTACGCAACGAATTCTTTCCGACGAATTCGACTTGCTGAGCGAAGTTCGGCGTTCGTCCCAGTTGTGTTTAAACTACGATACGATTTACAAACATCGGGCTTACCAACCGGGTTTTCAGGAGGGAATTTGATTTTGGAGCTACGTAAATTGTAGATGGGACCTATAGTAAATTTGGTTATTTATAGGGCTAAATTATTTCAAGTTTTACCACAATATGTATATTTCTTACGGGTTTAGTAATATTTCAATAATTATGAACCGATCTGCACAAAATTTAATAGTATAATTTCCAGTCGTATAAAACGATATTAGTGCAAATTTAAATAATAATCGGTGTATTCTGTCAGCAATTTATGCAAAAATATAAATTTTTAGGGAGGTTGTTCCACAATTGTGTTCATTACGCATTTCCTTCTTAACCATTCTGCTTGATTTTAATCCCAAGCTGCTTAGGAGAACTGGAAAGAGTTTGGCACCAATTTGGTTCTTTTCTGCTGAATCTTTTTCCAAAGTGAGCGTGTTTTCAACAGACGGACATGGCCAAATCGACTAAGAATTACTCAAGAACACAGAATATATGCATATACTTTATGGGGTCTTAGATGAATATTAAAAAAGTTGCACACTAAATGTTAAACTTGGCATACCCTTATTCACCACTAGTGGTGGAGGGTATAAAAATAATATTTTTCAATACAAAAACAGGTAAGGTTTAGCCAAGACAAATAATATTGGGTTGCAGCCTGGCTGGTAGATTGATACTTTTACTCTTTCAGAAAAGACTGCCAGATTTTTTTTTCACTTTTTTCTTTGTCGGGTGGTTTCTGGTTTATCGCACGGAACAAAAATGTTGTATATCGAAAAAACAGTAAAGAATGTTTAAATTTTTAAGAAAAATTGTTTCATAAAAATAACGTGAATCGCGACATATTTTTGTAATTTTGTATATAATTTATTACACTTATATTTTTGAGTGTCTTTTCAGTAGGTCAAAATAGAAGCCAAATAGTCTATCGTCGCAAAGTACGCAGAAAACATTGTGTTTTATATGTGATTAATTCTTCGAAAGCTGCCCTTTTTGCGTTGACACTTTACTACCAAAAAAAAAAAAAACGCCTTCTGTAATTTTCTTCGAAAACTGCCTTCTGTTTTGATCCACAGTTTTTAATGGAACATGCAGCTTTCAGTAATTTTCATTATAAATTAGATTTGTAATAAAAAAAGGTTAAGTAAATTTTTATTAACTTATTCTTATTGAAAATATCTTTAAACAGTTCATCCTACATATACATATATAGCCCATTTTGCGCCACCATGTATTCCACACACCCAAAACAAGTCACTTAATAAAATTAATCGGAGTTGATTATTTTTGTTCGTTGTTCGATTGCATAGTTATTCAGGATTAATTTCCCAAGGAAATGAAACCAAAGAAAAAATAGTAATTAAAAAATTATACAAATTTCAAATTGTATGCCACCCTGTACATAGTTTTTTTTTATCTTTTAGTTTGATTTGGTTTTGTATTTATTTTAATTACACTGTTGCCACACGTTCAATATATTACTTTCAAGTTGTTCACACATACAGCTTGTCAAAACTCATTTGAATTCGCAGCCGTGGCTGTAGAAGGAACAACGCAAAATTGTAGCTTTTATCCAAGCTATTTTGTTAAAAATCACAACAATTTTTAAAACACAATTTCTTTTAAATTAATCACAATTTTTATTTATTTTTTGGAAATATGTTTTTAAAAGGAAACACAAAAATTAATTTGTGATCAGCTCTTAAAATCAACTCTTATAAGTATTTGTACGTTTAAAGAATTTTCTGCGAATTTTTAATGATTTTTGTGAAAATAAAAATAATTTCGCTACAAATTATGGGTTTCTTCAAAGCGACCACAAAATCAATAAGCAAAACCACTACTATATTTCTGATGCTATTTTACTATATCGATAGCAAACAGTCTTCGAACATTATTAGAAAATACGATAAATAAATAAATTGATATGCAGAATAGCTCAGATACCTAAAAAATTGGCGGCTTACGTAGCACTAGCTCTGAATGAAAGATTTGGTAGTTTAGAGAATAATGAAATCTATTGTTTATCTACAATTCTCTACCTTCGCTAGAAAATGTCAAAGACAATAGATCGAAAAAACGCCTTATTGAGCTTTCAACATCACTCTACATTTCGAAAGTATTGAAGACACGGCCACCCCTACACTTAGTAAAAGTTCTGGAAAGTCTACAAGAACTGGCATTTGGAGCGTTTGTGAAGAGCTTAAAAGAAAATTTAGGGAAGATTGATCGTCTGTCCATTCAACGCTGTAGTTCAGCTAAATAAGTAGTCTAGATATACCTAGAAACGCAGATCCGTTTGTTTACTGGCGCTATTAAATATTACACTCACAATTTAAGACCATGACGCAGAAATACTTAAGTTGTCAGTTACATCTGAGAGATGATTTTTTACTTCAGAGCTGCTTCAAACAGAGTTACGAAACTGTCTCCGCAAAAGTTGAAATACTTCGTTTTTTAAACAAATATCTTATTAATATTAATTTTGAACACTGTTTTTTTTTTTTTTTTTTTTTTTTTTTTTGTTTTAAAAATAAATTAATTTGACCATGAATTTAAATTCATTTCGTTGTTTTAAAATCTACTAAAATCAATTTTAAATACTAATAATCTCTTCCACTGGAATTTTGTATAATAAAGAAATTACTCTATATGAGTTTTGTTAATTTTACCTTGAATTTAACTGCCAGGACTAGGGATGGGCGAATTGAAAAAATATGTCGATATATATCGTATCGATATTTTTTAAGAGCATCGATATTTATTTATTAAAAATATCGATATATCGATGTATCGAACATATTAAGCTGAAATTATTACCAAATTTAAAAACCTAATATATTTATGTCAATACATATTTACATATGTACAAACATATAACATGCAATTCCGTTCTAACTTTTAATTGTTTCTTTTAATTACAAATTAAGTGCCTGTCCCTCGAAATTTTCATTCGCTTAACTTTTATTTAAAGCAAAAACCAATTTTAAAATTTAGTTTTTAAAGGTAAGTTATGCGAACGAAGTTTTCGTTTGAAATCAATAAAAAAAAATTCAAAAAAAAGTAAAGAATACCAAAAAATTTTTATATATTCGCCATATGAAATCTAAAAAAAAAATTCATTGGGATTAAATACTGCCGGTAAACGAAACTTGTGACACACACTATACAAGTAAACTGTGCAATATTTTATTTTTAATAAATAAGAACATGCTTAAACAAAATATTTTTTTTATTATTAACATTCCAACTTTCATGAGTCTATTGAATCTATGAAAATGTAGAATGGAAAAGCGCCGTTATTTTCTTAATATTAGTTAAAAAAACATATGCAATTCTTAAAAAACAAAAGTATTGTAAGCAGTTGAGCAACGGTTGAAATGTTAAATTTTATTATAAAGACATCTTAAAAATATCGAATTCGATTGTAGTAGATAAATATCGATGTATCGGTATTTTAAATATCGGCGATAAATATCGATTATAATATTTTTAAATATCAATATTTTGATATATCGATATATATTGCCTATCCCTTGCCAGGACCACAATGTCGACAAGAACATTTCTTTCGCATATTTACATATATTGAAAACCATAACAAAAAACTTAAATTTGTTTTTGCGTTAAATATAAATCTACGCAAGAAATGTTCTTATCGTCATTGTGGGCCAGGCAGTAAATTTAATATTCGTATCGGTATCGGCGATATTTCTCTTTTAGAATCGGTATCGTATCGCAAAAAGGCGTATCGTTACCTCCCTATTCAAAAGAGTGAGTTTGCTAGCAACAAATAGTGTGTATTGAAAATTAAAGTAAAAACTTGATAGTGTGGCCGCCTAGTTAGGAGCAACTGCACTATCAAATTTAAGTGTACTGTTTTACCATAAGGTGTGTGAATTGGATATACACACTCAGCCTTATTACGTTTCTCGATGTCGGTAGCAGCGTAAGTCGAATGTTGTAGAAGATTAAAAAATTTATCAATTTTATTTATATGTTTTATTTTATTGAAATAAGGCTGATTTTATTACGGTTCTCGATGTCGGTAATAGCGTAAGTCGAATTTTGTAGTAGATTAAAGAACACTGGTTGTGTGTTACTTTAATCTATTACAGAGTCGTTTTCGACATCGAGAACCGTAATAAGGCTGAATTTTTGCATTACTAACAGTGTGGCCAGGTCTAAAAAAATTTTACAGCTAAATCTGGCATTAGGCAGACCAAAAAATACTAAAACTTATTTTAAAAAAATGCTAAAATTTTGAAAGATTTTTGTTTTTTATTCGAAACTGAATACATTTTAGTGACTAATTTTGTAACGAAATTCAAATAAATTGTTATATTTAAGCAAGTGGCTAGATTTTTGGTAAAGCATACATATAAATATGTAGCACAGGTAGTTGAGACTAAATTTAAAATTTAGGTGGCCTGCAAATCTATGATATACGCAAAATTTAAAGATTTATTTCTATGATATACACAATTTTTTAGATAATTTTATTTTTTATAGTTTAAGAAAAGTTGAATCTTTGAAATACACCGAATCCTGTTTTTACACGGTACATACGTTCCAGGGAATACCGTGCAAAAAAAAAATCGTGCAAAAAAAAACAGTACATATTCATAAGGTGATATTCGATTAATTCAACCTTAAACTTGGCCTTAGGGTTTAATATTTCTATGAAACACTAACATATTATTTTTTCATACAGTGTTGCTTTTATTTAATTTTATTATGTATTTTTAAGACATAAAAACAAAGAAATAATTCACAAGTTTTCTTAAAAAATTTTTTTTAATAAAGAATCACATTTAAGAAACAATATTTTAAAAAACTAAAAATAAGAAAAGAAAAAAAAATTCACATATGTACTTATAAGGAAAATAAAAATGTTTTATTCGGTGTCAGTTTCTGATAATAAGCAAGGTCTTTCGCGTTGCACTGGTTCAACATTAGTTTCGTCCGATAATATACTTAGTACGTCTGCATTTTCAGGTTCTACTGGTTTAATAATTTTAACAGCGAATTCAGCTATGGAACGTTGCGATCCTACTTTGGAGATCTCCTTGTACAGTTCCTTGTATCGAGCCATACATGATTGTAGGTCTGATTGAAATTTCACAGCTCTTTCGTTTATATGATCATTTGCTAAAAAATGTTCTGCTAATTTATTTGCCATTTGAAGGCCATCAATAATTAAACTGGCTGTTATCGAAGGCGGAGTTTCGCTCTCACCAGTGTTATCACTTACGCCAACGTCTTCCAATGCGACTTCTAACAAATCATCTTCATCAAGAACACTGTCGATAATTATTTCGTTTATATCATCAAAGGTAAGATTATCAAAACCGTAACCCCCCAGCTTGTGCCAGCGTAACTATTTCTGTAAGCACTACATCGGCCCCATTTGGGTTCACACCAGTATTTTCGCATTTAACGCATTCAGGCCAAATGCTCTTCCAACAGGCATTCAGGGTTGATGATTTTATTTCTGAAATGGCCAAAGCTGCGTGTTTTATGCAATCAAGAATGGAAAATTTTTTCCATGCCTCAATAACAGTAGTAGTGCTGGTATCATTTTCTATTCTATTCAAAATGTATTGAAATGATCGCTTTATATAATATGTTTTGAATGTTGCAATAATACCCTGGTCTAATGGTTGAATTAAGGCTGTAGTATTGGGGGGCAGAAATATTACTTTTACATTTGGATGCTCGAGAACCGGGTGTCCAGGAGCATTGTCTATTAATAAAAGAATTTTAAACGGCATGCCTTTATCATTCATATAGCGTTTTACTTCTGGAATAAAACAATTGTAAAACCATTCACTAAAAACTGTTGAAGTAACCCATCCCTTTTTATTTGCCATCCAGTGAACTGGCAAACTTTTAATATCCACACCTTTGAATGCCCGTGGTCGAAGAGCTTTATTAATTAATAAAGGTTTAAGCATACGGTCGCCTGAGGCATTATTGCAGAATAAAAACGTAACTCTGTCCTTTGCAGCCTTAAAACCACTAGCACTTTTTTCATGTTTTGCTACGTATGTTCGTCTTGGCATTCTCTTCCAGAAAAGACCAGTCTCATCGGCGTTAAAAACTTGGTCACTATTGTATCCGCCTTCTTCAATTAATTTGGCCAGCTGTGGAGGAAATTCCACGGCTGCTGCAGCATTTCCAGAAGCTAATTCTCCTTTGATTTTTACATTATGAACTGCATGTCTCTCTAAAAATCCTTGCAACCATCCATTACTAGCAGAAAATTTATTTCTACTTTTGTCGTCGGGTTTAGAAGACGTTGGTGGTTCCTTTTCTTTTATTTGATCATAAATTCTTAAACCTTTCTGCTTAATGGTATCCCAGTAAAAAATGTGCTCCAAAAGGAGCAGGTTTTATGTATGAATTCATACCTCAAATCGCTTCAAACCTGCTGATGGGATGCCTGATTTTTGTATGGGATGTTCCCGGTTTGGAGGACTATTTTCTGCTGACAATAAGCGCTTCTTTAAGCATAATAAAACATGCAAATAAAGCACTCCTAACGTGCTTTTTACTACATATTCATTAATGTTTTGCTTTTACTTGTTTAAATGCCTTTTATTCAGTCGTTTTCGTAAACCATAATATATTTTTATTTTTTTTCGCTTTAAAACCTTCTACGTTGTCAGCACTAAAATAGCAGTTTTTTGTTTCTCTAATTCGTTATCATTTGCTGCTGTATAAGAGCTCCCTTATTGAAGCGCTCGATTATGCGCTTTTCACTTAAGTGCTTCAAAAAGCACAAATTTTTTTTACTGGGATTGGTATCAACTGGTACGCGCTTTTGGGTGCAGTCTTCTATCCATGCCAGCAGAACTTTTTCCATTTGTTCTTTAGTTTTATCTCTCGTATAGGAAGACGACTTAGCACTTAATTTGGTACCAGAAATCACTGCTTGTCTAATCGCTTTTCCATTTTTTTTTAATTGTTCGAATTGTCGCTTCGTTCAAATTCAAAGACTTGCCAACAGAACTGGGACCTTCTCCGTTTCTAAGTCTATCCAGAATTTTAATTTTAGTATCCAAAGAAATAGTTGTTCGCTTTTGCTTTTTCATAGCTGCATTAAAAATTTATGAAGTAAATAACGTCTGTGTGCTTAGTATGTATTAGCTTTTAATTTACCGTATTAATATAAAACAAAACAGAATTTGTCCACTCTCAATAAATAGAAACACAAAAAAATAAAACTTTTTCACAACGTACAAGTTTAACAATGCCCTTCAACACTCAATACAAAGTAACAAAAAATGTCTGAAAAGATTTGTGTGCAAAGACAAGCACATAATTTGTAAATCCCCTAACTGCAAATACAAAAAGAATAATGTTACCACATGATACGTTTTTTAAAGTACATACATATGTTTAATCAAATCATGAAAATTTTCAAAAGTATGTGGCAGCTCTTTTTTACATACATAGGAGTAAACTACATAAACTGAAAATTCCCCAAAAATATTTTAATTCGTGTACAAAAAGACGTGTAAAAACAGGAAAGAATTGTTTTTGTTAACCGTGTTATTTCAAAATCGTGTAAAAAAAGATCGTGTAAAAACAGGATTGGGTGTAATTGTTTTTTCAGCAGTTTAGATCAAACATTAGATCAAAATTTTTATCTAAATACCAGTTAAATATCCTTGTACTTTTATATCTTAATATCAAAGGGCAAATAATATTTACAATCGATATGATAAGGGCATTTCTAATATTCCCTGAATATTCTATTTATTTTTTTTTTACCAAAACAGATTTCTTAACATAAGAATTATCCATTTTCATGCGAAGTTTAATTTTGGGTACAACTACTTTCAGTCAGAATTTATTACAATTTATAAATTTTTTTTAGTGAAATCAATAAAACTATTCGTCCAAATTTTTAAAAGAAATAATGCTAAAAAAGCTAAAAACATTTCTCAAAATGATAAATGAAATGCCAAGTGCTAAATGAAAATTTTGCATCTAAATAGAAAGTTTTAATGCTAAATTTAGCTGCAAAAATGCCAAAATGGCCACACTGATTACTAAGCAAACCTATTTTGAGTAGGTTTCTTCAAAATCTAGTCACGAAGTAGATTTTGTTTTGTATGAAAAATCTAGTCAAAAACAACTAGATTTGGCTCGAAATCTCATTAGTACTAGATATCGTTCTAATGTAAACGGGCGATTAGCAATAGTGTGGCCAGCTATTTTTTTCCATTTAACTTTTAGAAAACAACACTTGTATTATTGGCTTGTTGGAAATACATACATCAAGTGTTTGTGAGTTACACAAGTTTAAATCAAAATAAAACTAAGAAATATATTTTTAATATCAATGAAACGGGCTTTATTGCATAGAAAATGTTATGACATTAATGTTTTAATATTCACCCCTATTATGTAAGTCGACATTAAAAATCGACATTAATTTTTATTTGTTTTCGCATCAAGTCGACGACTACATCACTTCGTTGCTTATTTGGAGTTTTTTATGAAAGTTGTGTCGACGTCGACTAGTTATCGAAAATCCCATCTCCAATTATTTTTGTTGTTCATCATTAAAGCTATTTTTTTAACGCTATTTTCCGCCATGTTGTTTTTAAACCGATTCAGCGATTTCAAATTAATTATAGAGTTTGTTTTCGATTTTAAATTTTTTGCAAATTTTTGACATGTTCGCGATAAAAGCAATTTTTTACTTTAAGTTTTCTGAATCTTTATAGCGTTAGCGATTATTAATAAATGTAAGACTTTGCTATCATGCCGCTGTAAGCAAATTTTTGCGAATTTCCGCTATTTTTGCAATTTTTACCGAATTTTTGCCATTACTTATAGTTTTGTGGACTTTAAATTAATTTTATGGCTTTTTTGATATATTAAAAATTTTCGCTATTTTTCGCGTTTAGTTTACCAATAAAATTTGTGCCCATAACTTCTTTTAAAGCTTAATTTTTTTAACGTATTTAATAAATTAAAAATTTCTTTAACTCTTATTTGAGTCGTCGCAAAAACAGAGACAATTCTGCAATTCTAAAACAGAGACAATTCTACTCGACATCGACTTAAAAGA
The DNA here is from genome assembly GCA_943735925.1 of Pollenia amentaria. Taxonomy (NCBI): domain Eukaryota; kingdom Metazoa; phylum Arthropoda; class Insecta; order Diptera; family Polleniidae; genus Pollenia; species Pollenia amentaria. The sequence goes on along the minus strand of OX031009.1, from coordinate 197,824,266 downwards.
GCCTTAGAAAATATCAAGTGACTGCCAATAGTAATCGATTATTGTCAATAACGACTCAGAAAATACAATTACTGTTCCGGTGCCGTCGAGTCATGCCGACGTCGACTTTCATAATAGGGGCGATTATTTAGGCCATGTGGCCGCCACGGCTGGCGCGTACAAAGCGCAAACTGGAATGCCAATTTTCACCTGCTTCTCGCTGCATTTGTGGCCGTATTTTGCCAATAACTCTTCGAATGTCGATTTCCATGGGTTCAATTGTCTCTGGTTTATGGACGTAGACACGTGACTTTACATAACCCTTAAACAAAATAGTCCAAGCGGGTTAAATAACGCGATCTTGGTGGCCAATTAATTAGACTATTACGTGAATTTAGTGTTTTATCAAAAGTTGCTTTGAGTAAATCAATTGTAGCGGGTGTGGGGCATGTGGCTCCGTCCTGTTGGAATGACATGTCAGCAAGATAAATGCCAGTTTATTGAGGTACGAAAAAATTTCTAATCACGTCGAATAGTTATCGAAAATCTGACAAAAAAATCCATCTCCAATTACACTGTACAGCACAAAAACAAATTCAAGGTAAGGCCTATAAACTTTAATAGAGGAGACAAAAAAAAAAAGACACGTGTATCGGCGTTTTAAAAGTTTACATCTGAATTTCATTTTAGGGGGGGAGCTTAAATTTCCCAGCTCTGGCACATTCTTATTTATAATCGGCATAAGAAACCATGTGATCCTTAAATTTTAGGTATAAAATATGTTCAGCAAATTTATGTAGTATGTTACGGAGAACATTTTTGTAGAATATGTTAACCCTCTAACTCCTCAAGGTATGGGTCTTTTTGTCCTTCTTTTAAAAAAGAACAAAAAACACCATTAAAACAGGGATTTAAGGCGTTAAAATGTTCCGAAAAAATATTATCCGTGAAATTTTACTATAAGTCTCTGAATACACCAAAACGGAAAATTCATCCAGAAAGTCAGAAATCAGACACAACAAAAGAGAGCTTAAGGATAATTTCGAATTTATTAAGAATTTTATTTTAAAGTACCCCAAAAATTTAGTATGACAAAAATAGTTCAAATTTAACTAAAAATCACTAATATCTCTATTATTTTACCTTAAATAGCAAATTTGGATAGGAAGTATTCATTAATTACATTTTTTTAGCTCTAGGCAATTCCACTTTATTATCATACAATGTCCAGTATATTTCAGCGATAAGCGAATGAATGCTTTTGCCTTTATAGCTTTCTTCAATGGGTGCGCATGTCTGATGAAATTTTTCACCATGCTCATCCGGTTCTGTTGACAACTGGTTCTCAAAGTAATCCATATGGAAATTTAAAAAAGGAATTTTTGTTGTCATATGAACGAACGCCTAGTTTTTCAAAAGCAGTAAGAGAATGATTTTTGCCTAAGACATTGTATATCACTCATCACACTGTATATTAAATTTGATTTTGTTGTACAGTGTTATTTTTCTATTATTTTTGTTCTTCATCATTAAAGCTAATTTTGTTTTTTTAACCGACGTTTTGTTTTTTTTTCGATTTTGAATTTTTGCGATGTTCGCGATAAGAGCTATTTTTGCAGTAAGTTTTCTGATTCTTTGTAGCTTTAGCGATTAATTTTCACGAATTGTCGCTATCGTTGCAAACTTTTCCAAATTCACGTAATTTTCCAAATTCGCGTAGTTTTGTTCCTCTTTGAGGCAATCTCTTTAATTAAAAATATTCGCGAATTTTCGCTATTTTAGCAAACTTTCCGAATTTTCGCGTTTAGTTTACTAATAAAATTTGTACCCATAATTTCTTTTAAAGTTGAATTTTTTTTAACGTATTTAATAAATTTAAAATTTCTTTAACTCTTATTTGTGTCGTCGCACAATTTCATGTCGACTAAAATAGAGACAATTCTACTGGACGTTGACTTAAAAGCGCCCTTGGAAAGTCAATAGTAATCGATTATTGTCAATAACGACTCAGAATATACAATTACTGTTCCGGTGCCGTCGACTCATGTCGACGTCGACTTTTATAATAGGGTTGATAATTTAATAATATTATTAATATTATTATTTTTTTTTTTTTATTTTTTATTAATATTATTATTATAAAATACATAACTGAAATTTAACTCATAGAATAAATTCGAAAAATGAAAAATGTTGAATATTATTACTTTATTTTATTTAAAATGAATTTTTATTTTGTTTTTCTTTGTTTTGATTTTCTTTTGAAAACTAGTTCAGAGAAACTAGCGATAACTTGTTATCAAAATTGGAGATGATAGTACAATTTTCCTGTTTCGCAGCAAGTTTCAATCAGTATTGCCAGGTAATTATTTTTGTAACAACCGACCCTCCCCCCCAATAAAAAATTTAAAAACTCCTCCAATTTAACGTATTTTGAAAAAATCCACCTTAATGTAAAAGTTTATATAACAATTTCATTTCAATTAGTTAAACTTGACTCAGTCTTATTTAACGTCCTAATATTAATACCTAAATAAAGCAAACATCAGTTTAACATTTTACTGAAATTCCCCCAAAAATATTTTTTAAAGTTTCTTGAATATTTTTATTTAATAAAATATCTTAAAAAACAATTTATAAACAGTTTAAAAAAGACTGTAACATACATATAAAAAAAGTGTTGCCAGATAATTTTCGTTAACTTGTTACTTATTATCGGAATTAAAAAGTTTGAGCATTTCAGGTGTTAGATTAAAGTTGTGACACGTATATTTAGTACTATTAATATTTCACTCTTAAAACGCTTTCTTATTTATCTTTTCAAAAACGATTTTTACGATTTATACATAGTATTACTTAGTTATTGTTATGTACAGACAAGCAAATTGTAAAAATCCTTTAATATAAATTTATGTCCCCCAAATTTTTCTCCTAAGAATTTGTACCCCTAAATGAAATAAAACCACCTAAATTTGGGGGAAACCACCTAACCAGGATACTCTGGTTTCAATAAGAAACGACATGGTTCGCTCTCAAAATGTTGTATGGCAAAACATGTTGTTCCAAACATCTTTGGGGCGCAAAACATGAATGGGAGGACGAAACACGAATATTGGTGTATAATAAAAATATTCTCATCTATGAATTCTTTTGAATACATTTTATTAAAATATATCATTAACACTTTCCATTTTTGCCATAATTATTTATATTTGAGAAAAATATTAACCCAACAGCTGGCAAAAAAAAAACAATTTGGCGCATAAACGTATTGCATGTAAATTGAATTTAGAAACGCAAAATGTAGACCTCCAGCTTTACAATGAATTTTTTTTTTTTTGGTTTAGAAATGCTTGACATTTCGAGCCATAAACACTAACAATGCCAAGCAAATAATACCCTCTCCACCATTATGATGTAGGTATAAAAACATCTGTTGGTTTTGTATTGTTGGGTTGTAGTATTGCTTGGGATTGTTATTTAATATTTAGCAAAAACACAATAAAAACAGTTTTATTAATCAGTTCATTTAAATGTTTAATTTATAAATCTAGTGGGAGTTTTAACAAAACAACAATAATTTAAGTAATAATTTCCAGTAACTAATTGTACCATTTATTAATTTATATTTAAATATTTTATTGAATAATTTTGAATGTATGAATTAATTTTTTAATATTATGGATTTAAAGACGTTCTAATTTATTGGTGAGAAAGAAAATTTCAATCGATTTTTCTTACTTTACACTGTTAATTGAAGCCTATTACATAAAATGGAATTTTTGTTTCATAACCAAACAAATACGAAAGCAAAGTCGGTCTCAACCAACCATATGATACCCTACACCACATAATTTAAAGGTAAATTTTCGAAAGTTTTCTTTATTTAGGGCCTAAGGGAAATCATAGAACTCCTTAAACAAAATTCCGGTCTAAGCTTAAGTTTCGTATAAGAGTTTTTCTATCAGCTGCTCCGTAAATTACTTTTTGCCAAAGTGATTTAAAATCACAAAAAAAAAATTTAAATTACGTCAATAAAAAAAACTCGTCAGCTAAATGAATGACATTATGCCTTTTTTTCTATGTATGTATTTTGTTTAGAATGTAATTAAAATGTTTTTATAATTACTATTGTTTACCTAGTTAAAGAAATTCGACTAAAATTGTTTATGCAAATATGAACACAGAAGAAATTATCAGTAGTTTTTTATATAAAAGTAGTTTTTTATCAATTAATATAAAACTTAGGGGCTTATTTTGTAAATCTCTTCACCTTGCGTTGAAAATTTTTCATATAAAATTTTTTGAATTTTCAAAAATTTGTATGAAAATATGAGGTGAAGTGTTTTACAAAATAACTCCCTTAATAAATTTTTTTAGTTGAAAGAAAATTAAAAATTGTATTTTGATTTAATTAACATTTTAAAATATTAATTAACAAACAAAAAATTTTAACTGACCCTTTTAGTTTAAAATAAAATAATTTAAACTTGTATAATTGTTGTTGGAAATTGTCAAAACCTAAGCTATATTTTATTAAATCCATTAACATATTGTTTGGTCATTTTTTAATTAAAATTAATAATATCATTTATTGGAAAAAAATATTCAAAAAGCTAAATTTTTACAATTTTTAGTAATCAATATAATCATTTTGGTAATAGGCGCAAAATCAACAAATTGTTTGCGTGATTCTTTGAATTTGGTGATAAGAGACATTTATATTAAAAATTTTCTCTAATTACCAAATGTATACAAAATTCATAATAACAAGCAAACAAGTTGTTGATTTGGCACCTTTACCAAAATTATTATATTGATTACAGTATTTTTCGTTTAGCTGCATTTCGCTTAACTGCATTTGCTGCCTATCTGCACAAAATGCAAAGTATTGTGTATGATGGCTAAATTTTGTTAGAAAAAAATCGTGTATGTGCATTTTTCTTAAGTGCATATTGTGGATAACAGCATTCGATTTTTGGTCAACAACGTTTATTTTTAATGCAAAATGTTATTTTTAAGTGCCTCATAAAAACTAAACATCATGATTGCATCAATCGCTATTTTAAGAAAAAAAAAATGGGCAAAAAATCTAACTCTGCTAATGTGGTATATATATTCTGGATCCTTGTATAATTCTAAGTCGATTTAGCCATGTCCACCTGTCTGTCCGTCTGTCTGTCCGTCTGTTGAAAACACTGCTAATGTGGTATATATATTCTGGATCCTTGTATAATTCTAAGTCGATTTAGCCATGTCCACCTGTCTGTCCGTCTGTTGAAAACACTGCTAATGTGGTATATATATTCTGGATCCTTGTATAATTCTAAGTCGATTTAGCCATGTCCACCTGTCTGTCCGTCTGTCTGTCCGTCTGTTGAAAACACTGCTAATGTGGTATATATATTCTGGATCCTTGTATAATTCTAAGTCGATTTAGCCATGTCCACCTGTCTGTCCGTCTGTCTGTCCGTCTGTTGAAAACACTGCTAATGTGGTATATATATTCTGGATCCTTGTATAATTCTAAGTCGATTTAGCCATGTCCACCTGTCTGTCCGTCTGTTGAAAACACTGCTAATGTGGTATATATATTCTGGATCCTTGTATAATTCTAAGTCGATTTAGCCATGTCCACCTGTCTGTCCGTCTGTTGAAAACACTGCTAATGTGGTATATATATTCTGGATCCTTGTATAATTCTAAGTCGATTTAGCCATGTCCACCTGTCTGTCCGTCTGTCTGTCCGTCTGTTGAAAACACTGCTAATGTGGTATATATATTCTGGATCCTTGTATAATTCTAAGTCGATTTAGCCATGTCCACCTGTCTGTCCGTCTGTCTGTCCGTCTGTTGAAAACACTGCTAATGTGGTATATATATTCTGGATCCTTGTATAATTCTAAGTCGATTTAGCCATGTCCACCTGTCTGTCCGTCTGTCTGTCCGTCTGTTGAAAACACTGCTAATGTGGTATATATATTCTGGAACCTTGTATAATTCTAAGTCGATTTAGCCATGTCCACCTGTCTGTCCGTCTGTTGAAAACACTGCTAATGTGGTATATATATTCTGGATCCTTGTATAATTCTAAGTCGATTTAGCCATGTCCACCTGTCTGTCCGTCTGTCTGTCCGTCTGTTGAAAACACTGCTAATGTGGTATATATATTCTGGATCCTTGTATAATTCTAAGTCGATTTAGCCATGTCCACCTGTCTGTCTGTCCGTCTGTTGAAAACACTGCTAATGTGGTATATATATTCTGGATCCTTGTATAATTCTAAGTCGATTTAGCCATGTCCACCTGTCTGTCCGTCTGTCTGTCCGTCTGTTGAAAACACTGCTAATGTGGTATATATATTCTGGAACCTTGTATAATTCTAAGTCGATTTAGCCATGTCCACCTGTCTGTCCGTCTGTCTGTCCGTCTGTTGAAAACACTGCTAATGTGGTATATATATTCTGGATCCTTGTATAATTCTAAGTCGATTTAGCCATGTCCACCTGTCTGTCCGTCTGTCTGTCCGTCTGTTGAAAACACTGCTAATGTGGTATATATATTCTGGATCCTTGTATAATTCTAAGTCGATTTAGCCATGTCCACCTGTCTGTCCGTCTGTCTGTCCGTCTGTTGAAAACACTGCTAATGTGGTATATATATTCTGGATCCTTGTATAATTCTAAGTCGATTTAGCCATGTCCACCTGTCTGTCCGTCTGTCTGTCCGTCTGTTGAAAACACTGCTAATGTGGTATATATATTCTGGATCCTTGTATAATTCTAAGTCGATTTAGCCATGTCCACCTGTCTGTCCGTCTGTCTGTCCGTCTGTTGAAAACACTGCTAATGTGGTATATATATTCTGGATCCTTGTATAATTCTAAGTCGATTTAGCCATGTCCACCTGTCTGTCCGTCTGTCTGTCCGTCTGTTGAAAACACTGCTAATGTGGTATATATATTCTGGATCCTTGTATAATTCTAAGTCGATTTAGCCATGTCCGCCTGTCTGTCCGTCTGTCTGTCCGTCTGTTGAAAACACTGCTAATGTGGTATATATATTCTGGAACCTTGTATAATTCTAAGTCGATTTAGCCATGTCCACCTGTCTGTCCGTCTGTCTGTCCGTCTGTTGAAAACACTGCTAATGTGGTATATATATTCTGGATCCTTGTATAATTCTAAGTCGATTTAGCCATGTCCACCTGTCTGTCCGTCTGTTGAAAACACTGCTAATGTGGTATATATATTCTGGATCCTTGTATAATTCTAAGTCGATTTAGCCATGTCCGCCTGTCTGTCCGTCTGTTGAAAACACGCTCACTTTCGAAAGCCTTAAAAGAAATGAACAAACTTGGTTCCAAATTGTTTGTAGTCACCCTAAGCAGTTTAGGATTGAAATTCAGCAAACTCCGATAAGTAGGATCAGGGTTATGAATCGAAATGTAGAACCAACACAATAAAAAAATTAACAATTTTATTACAAAACTAACATAAATGGTGGTATAATGCACAGATTAATATAAGATTTCGCACAAATTCGTTCTATGTGACTAGAAATCGTAGTGTTAAATTTCCATAATTTACTATGTGCCCCTAAAACCGTAACAAATGACGCTACTGTAATACAATTTTTTATGCCGCAGTCTTATAGGACTAAAAATCACAATGTTCAATTTCGTGAAGAGTGGTCCACAATTTACCATAGGGCCCCTATAATGGGAAACTATTGAAATATGCCAAAAACCGTAGAAGATACAGATATTGTGGTATAATTTGATCCAATTTAGCGTCATATGGCCAGAAATAATACCATGCAATTTTGTGGTAATCGGTTCTATAACTTACCTTAGGTCCCATATTAAGCAGCCATCTGAAAACCAATTCAAAACTATAAAACGCAATAACATATTGCACTACTATATCGAAATTGGTTCTAATTAAGATTTTTTATACTAGAAAACACTGTTCAGAATTTTGTCCATAATGTACCATGGGTCAAATATAAATTCCCCTCTCGAAAATAATTTTAGTTCGGCTAAAACTGGTACGAATCATGACATATTACTTAAATTTGTTCATATAAAATAAAAGCATAACGTTTTCTGATTGTCTGTCAATAATTGAACATATGTAGGTCTAAACCGCAACGAATTTTAATACTGACGTCCGTTTATTTCACTATGCTAGTTGAAAAAACAGACAAGCCGGGCACCTGGCGTTTTAACATAATTCGGGTACACTGAATATAGTGGTGACCGCGGTTTTTTAAGATTGGCTCTGGTTTTCGAGATATACCGTTATTTCGAAAATGGAGGAGGTTGCACAACATATATTCACGTAACTCAAAAACGCTTTAGCTTATTCAAAAAACTTAAAAACCGAAATTTCGCAATAAAATTTAAGAAAAGTAAAACTTCTTTCTAATATCCTTAGTCGTTTTAGAAACATAATTTTTTATGTTAAAACGCCAGGTGCCCAGGTTGTCACGAAAAAAAGTGTCAATTTCTTGCACAGTGTAATTTATAGATAACATATAGAGTCCACGCCTGAAATATTCTAACTGTCGGTGAAGGGTATTAAAGATTCGGCACAGCCGAATATAGAGCTCTATATTATTTTTTTAAATGAATTGTTTTGGTTTTAGATACATATATTTATATTAAATTTATTATTAATTGTATTAGAATTATTTGCTGAAATTAATGATGAAAGGATATTGAATGAATAAATCTGTTTTTGAAATAAGAAAAAAAGTTTACATCATTTATGCTGCTATTTGAATACTGCGTAACAGAAGATTTTGCATTACTGCACGAATTTTCTTGCAAACTTGAATGTGCAACTAAACGAAAAATACTGTACTAAAAATTGTAAAATTGTGAATATTTTTTTTCAATAAATGATATTTTTAATTTTAATTAAAAAGATGATCAAAAATATTTGCCATTTTAAGCAATGTGTTAATTTATTTAATAAAATATTGACAATTCCCTACAACAATTCTACAAGTTTAAATTATCTTATTTTAAACGAAAAAGTCAATTAATATTTTTCGATAATTAATTTAATTAATTAAATCAATATTATATTTTTAAATTTTATTCAACTAAAAAATAATTGATTCAATTATCACATTAATTGTATGTAAATATTTTTTAAACCATTTTTTTAATTGATAAAAATCTTTTTTTTTGTGATGAATTTACATGTTTCGAGCATTTCTTTATATTTACTTTAGTGGAATGATTTTTACACTGACCAACCTCCGGTCCATATATTATCTTCCACTCAAGTCCGTGAATGTTTAATTTTGTTTTGCAAGTTCAGTTACATATATAAATTCTAGGTTTAGTTTTAAAGAAATTCCAAAAGTAGATATTCGGGTATGTGATGAAAATCGATCGATTTCAAAAGGAACGTTTTTAAAGGTGTGATGAATTTCGAGCGATTTTAAAATCAATTTGTGAACTAGGATTTAAATTTTTTGTTCAAGATACAGTGCAATTAACTCATGTTATACATAATTTAAAAGAATATGGACAGAAAATAAGAGGAATATGCATAAAAAAACAATATTAAAAAATTCTAAAAATGATATTACCGGTTTCAAATCGTTTCGTTTTCCAAATCGATGTCTAGTACAAAAAAGATTCCTTCTGCAGATTCTCATTTACTTTGGACCTTGCATTATTATTTTATGTTTCTAGGTACCATACTAACGAAAATTGAAAAAGTACAAGCTGAAAAACAAAAAAGTACCAAGAGGTTCCCTTTTATAGAATTTCAGAAATTGCGATAATTCAAATAAGTACCAGTTGTAGAACGAAAAGGTACCAAAAAGCCGCCCCCCCCCCCTTTCGGATTATTATTCACTCAGAACCGTGCATATTTAATTTACGTTTCTTGTCCCAATATTACCGAAAATTAAAAAAAGTACCAATTTGAAGAACAAAAAGGTACCAACAGATTTCCCGTTATAGATTCTCATTCACTCAGGACTAGGGAGATCGATAATTCGACTTTTTTCAATAACCGGTTTTCGAATATTGCGAATAGTTGCTATTTTAAAAAACCCGGTTTTCGGTTAAGCAATTTTTAAATAACCGGTTAACCGGTTTAAATTCGAATACTTAAAAACACAAAAATCAAATAAGTTTTTAAAATGAATCGTTAATTTGAATAAAAACAAACCAATTTGCAAAGGTAAGGAACCAACAAAATACATAGATATGACTAAGATCAGACCTAACAAATATTTTACGATAAAATCCAACAATTGTTTATTGATTTACTAAACTTTATTTGTAAGAAGATACATATTTGTATAATGTAATTTAGAAACTGTTGAATGATATTTTATCTAGACAAACGTTTTGCAAAAGCAAATAAATTATTAGAATTTAATTCAGTTATTATTTGAAATATTCTCCCAAATGTATTTTGAATGAGTTTTCAGTTGTTGGTGGTTAAGCATGTCTATATAAACCAACCATATTTTTCAACAGTTGCAAGCAAAACCTCTTAGCCAGGATTATCTATTTCAAATTATTTTGTTTCAGCATTAAAGAAAATAAAGAATATTTGTCAATTCGTCGACTACAATTTAAAACATTCCATGACATTGTTTGATTTCTTCAATTTTGTTTTTTAGTTCTTGATGTTTTAATAAATAAAGCTGGTAGAAATATTTCCCATATCGTTGATTTCGCCGTAATGTTGTAGTTTTCAGCATGAAGAGATGCTGGAACTACTTAAGAGTTTTTAGTGCCTTAACAGGCATTTCGTCCTCGGCAACACAACGGGCTAATATATCCAATGATTCATTTCTTGCAGCGTATGTTAGTAAACTACACTGTGCACGAAATTGACACTTTTTTTTCGTGACAAGCTGGGCACCTGGCGTTTTAACATAATTCGGGTACGCTGAATCCAGTGGTGCCCGCGGTTTTTTAAGATTGCTCTGGTTTTCGAGATATACCGTTATTTCAAAAATGGAGGAGGTTGCACAACATATGTTCGTGTAACTCAAAAACGCTTTAGCTTATTGAAAAACCTGAAATTCCGCAATAAAATTTCCTTTAAGAAAGGTAAAACTTCTTTCTAATAGCCGCAGTCGTTTTAGAAACATAATTTTTTTTTTTTGGAAAATAAAATAATTTTTTTAACAAAATTTTGAAATTTTTGTTTTTTAAAAATTCATAAAAAATTGGAAAATGCAGCTCTGCTTCTAATTTTTTGCGGACGTATAAAAAACGAAATTCCAAACAAAACAAACCATAAAGGATTAAAATCTGTTTGCAACTTTTGATTTTATTCACAAAAGTCGACAAATTTTAATTATCAATATGCAATTAGAAAATACTTAAATTACGGGTACATCTACAACAAGAGTAAGGAAAATGTATATAATTACACATTACTAAATTAAACGGTTTATTATACCAAAATAACCGGTTTATTCGATATTCAAAAAATGGGCATTTTAAAATAACCGACTTGGGCAAAGCTACAATAACCGGTTAAAACCGGTCGAATAATAACCGTTCGATCTCCCTACTCAGGACCCTGCACCTGTAATTTTATGTTTCTAAATTAAATATTATAAAAAATTCTAAAATTACCAAATGCAAAACGGAAAATTAAAAGAAAGAAGTCAAATTTCCCGTATTTCTCATTTTTGATACTTTTTTCTCCCAATTGAAGTCTCAAAAATTTTAATATTGTAGTTTGAGAATTTAAAACATGAAATGAATTAAAATTTTTTTTGGTAATTCTTGACTGAACACGGGATTGAACTCGAGTCGAATTTACATGTTTCGAGAATAACCACATTCCCATCATCAGAATTATTTGCGTTCTACCGTTTGCGCCCCTGCGGTGCCTGCCAGTCTATAGTCAAACATCAATCTTTAAACAGTGGTATTGGTAGATCGAAATTTGTTGTAATTGATTATCAATTTTCAATTTTTATTTACATGTGTTTTCTTTACTTCTTGTTTTTTCGCCTTTTTTGTCAAGACTTTGACTCGAAAACTTAAGTAATTTAGTTTTTTTTTACTTTTTCGTTCTTTAACATGTACTTTTGGAATTTGCTTTGTTTGACAATTTATGTGACTTAGAAAGGAGATTTTTATGGGACCTATTGAAAATTCTGGACCTATCAGCACAACCTTTTGAAACGATTTTGCAACTTTTATAGAAATTATCGTCACCAAATTTTATATCAATACCAACATCCATAAGGAAGTTATGGCATTTAAAACTATTTTCGGTAGTTACATTTTTATCGAAACTATAGTCAAAAATGGACCGTTTTTAAGGTGTAGTCGAGTAATGCATATTTATATGTGGTTGGCCCATTGTTTTTAACATCTCCCCTTTGAATAGCTCTAATGTAAAACAATCATTCAAAGTCCTGACTCTTTCAATAGCGGTACTAAAAAATATGCGCTGTTCGCATTTTCTGCGTTTTTATCATTAACTGTGAGCGACCTTTTATGCTTTTTTGCAACACTAATTTCATTCTCTAATAAAGAATGGACTTATCAACATTTCTCCGGAAAAAAGGAAAAAAACTACCGGGTAAAATTTTATTCATTATTGACTGTATATCTCCAGTGTCCATTTCGAGGCCATCGTCCAGACTTGTAATTTTGTTGCAGCAATTCTTGAGTTTATTGGTGAGAGGGGTTAGAAGATTGGGGAGGGGTACTCAGTTTCATGTACTCTACAATTCTGTTTCATTTTGTTATTCTAACACTTTATAACTTAAAGTTGGCTGTAGGTGTATTTCTACAGGGTGGCGCAGATTGAGCTATATCATTTGAATTCTTTATAACTTTTTTAATATTTAAATTTTCTTAGTTTTTTTCAGCATTTTGTGAAAAGTGCTTGTGGAATTACATATAAATAACTACAATCGAACAACGAACAAAAATAATTAAACCCGATAAATTATTATCAAAATGCTTTTTATTGGTTGTGTAAAATACACGATGACGCAGAAAGAGCTATATGGTTTGAATTCTTTATAACTTTTTTAATTATGATATTTCTTTATTGTTTCTTTCAGCATTTTGTGATGAAAGCTTAAGGAATTAATGATGAAGTAATTGTGTACGGAAGTAATTGTGTACGGAAGTAATTGTGTACGCCCAAAATTTTGGAAAAGTTATGGAAAATATGTCAAATAGAACACGTATGTTCGAGGCAGAAAATGGACATCACTTACATGATATCATTTTTCAACACTAATTAAAAAAAATTCCCCAATAATATACTGTATTCGAAAACAAAAAAAGTAATAACAATCGAATAAATAAAAAAGTTATAAACAATTTAAGCCATATAGCTCATTCTGCGCTACCCTGTATTTATATACAAAATATAACAAGGAGAAGAAGCAAGTCAAGATAAAAATACAACAATTGCAAAACTAGAATTCCATAATCTGGACCCTAATGCAATTTCATAGCAGAATTTTCAAGAATTGCAGCAACAAAAATTGCAAGTGTGGACGATGATTATTTAAATTTTTTTTCTTTCTTTTGCGTTTTTTTATTACAGTTGTAGAACCTTGTTGCTGGCAATGTTATTATTTTTTTTTCACGTTTGCGATAATATCAGAGTAAAAATCAACAAATCACAAATGACTTCACTATTTATAAGACTGCAACACAAAATACGAAAAAACAAGGCGGAGTGCTATATTCGGTTGTGCCGAATCTTTGATACCCTCCACCGACTTTTCCAATATTGCAGGAGTGGGCTCTATATGCTATTTCTATATTATTAATTAATTTTTATAAAAACGGACGTTTGCGTTTTAGACCTAAATTAAATTGTTAACAGACAATCCAAAAGTTTTATGCTTTTCTTTTTAGAAATTTGAAGTAGCTTGAGTAAAATATCATGATTCGTAACAGTTTTAGCCGGACTAAAATGATTTTCAGGAGGGTAATTTGTATTGGACCAATGGTAAATTATGGACCAATCATCCCAAAATTCTATAGAGTGATTTCTGGTATTAACAAACATAAATTAGAATAAATTTCAATACAGCAGTGAAATTAGTTTAGTGAATTCAGAATGCTGCTTAATATGGGATCTAACGTAAATTATGGTCTGTATACCAAAAAATTGCATGATGTTTTTCTTGCCATATGATTCTAAGTTTGGGGAAATTTTACCGCAATATCTATATCTGCTACGGTTTTATGGGAATTTAATTATTTTCCCAAAGTGGGCTTTATTTGAGGCCTTTGGTTAATTATGGACCGGCCATCACTAAATTTATTAGTGTGATTTCTAGTCCTATAAATTATATAATAATAATATTTTTACGGATTTAGGCGTGGGGCTTATATGGAGCCTAAGTAAGTTATAGGTCGATATTTACGTAATTTCACAATGTGATTTATAGTTCTATAAAACTATGACGTACCAAATTTTACTATGATGGCATTATTTATTACGGTTTTAGGCATACTATTTTGCGCGAGTAGGCTTTATATGGGGCCTTAGGTCAATTATGAACCGATCATCATGAAATTCAACACTACGATTTCTAGTCATATAAAACAAATTCGTGCAAAATTTTATATCATGTCGTGCATTATGCCACAATTTATGTTAGTTTTTGTAACAAAATTATGTAATTTTTAGGGTGGTGGTTCCACATTTTGATTTATAGCTCTGATCCTACTGAACCGATGTTGCTGGATTTTAATCTTAAACTTCTTAGCATAACTACCAGCAATTTGAGACCAAGTTTGTTATTTTCTTTTGCGTTTTTCGAAAGTAATCGTGTTTTCAACAGTCGGACAGACAGACGGACATTGCTAAATCGACTTAGAATTACTCAAGGTGCCAGATTATATATACTTTATGGGGTCTTAGATGTATAATAAAAAAGTTTGACACGGAATGACAAAGTTGGTATACCCTCATTCACCACTAGTGGCGGTGGTGGGTATAAAAAAGCAATAACGCAAAGGTCTAGCAAGTGCAAATCTGTGTATTTTGTTCTTGGTGTGAAATAAAAAGGCAACGACATTCTGCACTTGCCATGTTTCAAGACTATTTGCAACTATTTTTGAACACCACTAATGTTTAAACTTTTGATCACAAACAAATATGATTTATTACGGATCTTTAAGCATTTTTATTTAAAGAACGAAGAAGTTTACTGAAATAAAAATTTAAAATTTTTTTAAACTTATACATTTTAAAAAATCAAATAAAAATTTTGGTTTATTTCATGTTTTTTAAGGTCTTTTTATTATAATTAAATTTGTATAAAAAATAAATAATAATTTTGTTTTTTTGTTGACGAATCTTAAATTATTTGAATAAAATGGCGATGATAATGGCGGCAAATGATAAAATTTTTATGAAACACTTATTGAATTACTCTTATAAAATAAAAACTAAACCAATTCACATTAGCGACTTATATTATTTTGAATAATTAACCACTTCCTGATCGTTATAGGTTTCTGTCCCTGAGTCATTATCATTTACCTCGATTAATGGTTCGTGTTGTCCAGACTCCTCGAAAGAATCATTGGCCTCACTTGATATTTGATCGGGAATATTTTCGGCAGGTTCAGCATAATCGATAAGATTTTGTTCTTGTGGTTCAGGTTCTAGAGTGCTTATATTTGTTACGGCACTGGCGCTTTGGGGTCTATTATTACCTTGGAAGATATTGAGTAAGCCTTGAAAAGGACGTTGTTGTGTAGGAGCAGGTTGTTGGTTACTGCCTATAAAATTGCTGACCAGTTGTTGTATGGGGCCTAGTGGTCTAGCTGTAGTGGCATCATTAGCTCCCTGCTCTTGTGGCTGTCCTCCCAAGCCAGATAAAGTACTTTGGAATTGATTTCCCAGATTCGAGGCAAATTGCTGTAATCCCTGAAAAGCCTGGGTGGTGGAGTTAACCACGGACTGAGCAGCATTTTGTACAGCAGTAACGGGATTGAATAAACCAGGAAGTGTAGGTACCGGAGCTGGTACCGTTTCATCATTGCTTGCCTGAGCAGGTGCTTGTCCAGTTATTTGATTAAAAAACTGTCCTAAAGGTGAGTTTTGTATTAATTGTTGTACAAAATTTTGTTGGGTAGTTTGTGTAGGAGTAGCCGCGGTAGTAACCTGACGTACAGCACCTTCAGGTTGCTCTGTATTATCATTAGATTCATTGTTGGCTTCTTCTGTGACTAAAACTGGATGCTGTTTTTTTATTTTGTTATTTAAAGCTTCATCAAATTCTTTAACAACATCCTCAACTGTTTTTTCGCTATTCTCAGGTTGTATCACAATAACTTTTTCGGCATTTTCTAAAACTGAGGTTCTTAATTTCTTTTCTTCTTCTACGGCTTTAATAATTTCCTCATCTTGTTCTTTTTTAACAGCTCCTTTATTGCCTTCTTGCACAATGGCTTCATCTATGCGACGCTGAGCCTCTACCACATCTTCAACATACTCCGATTTCTGTACCTCATCCTCCATTGAGGCAATATCTTCAGCAATCATTTCAGTTTCTAAATTCTTGACTGGATCCACTGTTTCGATTTCTTTTAAATCCACAGCAGGTTCTTTAATTTCCTCGCCATCTTGTATAATGACCACAGGAACAAGTATCTCTTCGGTATTGCGATATGTACGACTCTGCACAACGGCGGCGTCACACAGAGAGGCCACCAAAAGAAATCCTATAAAAGCGAAATAGAATTTCATTGCTGCTGCTACTGTTTGAATAAAATTTCTTAATAATCCACTATTTATTTTCGAGTTAGCTTTAATCCGATTATGTTTAATTTTTTTTTGGTTCCACTCAAATCGCGTGCGTGTTTGCGTTCGTCCGATCGTTGTTAACACTTGAAATTCACTTAACAAACTGTTTGAAATTTCTTTGGCAGAAGCGCATTTATACTCGGCTTTGTAACAACTTCCATGTTGTTGTATTGACTGTGAGCTTGTTGTCTTGATGGCATGAAGCGTCCACCACCACCAACACCGCCACAGTTTAACATTGTTTGCACTTGGCTTTGAATTGAACTTTTTTGCAAAATTTTTTTAATCTATAAATATTTATGCAGTGGGTATTTGTATTGATGGGAATGAATTTACTGAAGTAATTTTTTTTTGTTGTTTTTGTTGGTAGATGCTTTTGAAAATAGTTAATTAAGTCTTCTTTAATATTCTGTTGAAAACTGTTGTCCTTTGGTTGACTGAAACTTACAATAATTGGCTTAAAAATTAATAGGAATTACTTAGAAATGGTAAATAATTGTTTGAATTAAATTGTTATTTTATTATAAATATTTATGCGCTTCTGTGCGTACACTTTTTTTTTTTTTTTTTGTTTAAATAAATGTCTTGAATTGCTACCAAATTATTTCGAAAACGAAAGACTTAAGAAACGAACTTATTTATTGTTTTGTGTCACCGATATTCAAATATATTTCTATTTTCAACTTTTCTGAATAATTCAGAACTTTTAATGAAGTTTAATAATGTTTTCCTTACAAAATGCAATTGATTCACAAAATTTTCTTAAACATTTTGTATATTTTCACAAAATTTGATTAATGAGTGTTTTGTATGCCATATTTTATTAATGCATTTCAACATGACTATTTATTCGATTAAATGGAAATCATGAACCGATTACAACAATTTGATATGATTCATCTAAAAGGCACCAAGTTCTTGTTTTTACATAAAATTACGTTACACTGAATCTGAAGTTGGTAGTCGGTTAATTGTTATACCAGATATTGGAGGTGGTCCATTTTTTATGCAATTATACTTTACTCAACTGCTAGAGCTTGAAACGCATAAAAATATTGTTTCTTGATCAATATTTAAGTATATAGGTCGATCGACCTAGAATCAGAGGTCGAAGACAATCAGCTACAAGACACCGCAGACAGTTTTTTCTACATTTATCCAACGCCAAAAATTTCGTCAACCATCGGCTAATTTTTTTTTTTTGTCGTCATCGTCAGCTTCTCCATATACTCTGACAAGGTCTGTATTCTTTCACAAACTGTTTGTAAAATTTGCTTATTATTTTATTAAAACTAACTAAAGTCCGCGTTTGAACTGCTATTAAAACAATTGGCATTTATGTGATATATCAAAAGAGATTTACCAACTTTATTAGTTGTTTGTTAGAATATGGAGGGCTCTGAGCTGAACCGAACCAAGTGATAATAAATAATTTATATATCTAAATGATACGGAATTCTCAGCAAAGTTCAACTCCATCCAGATCTACAAATGGCATCAATGAGGCCACAAGTGACATCAATCCAATTACGAAATTCATCATAAAATGTTTGCATATTTTATGCGTCATTTATGCTATGACTACAGTGACATCAATTCGATGCCACATTTTGTATGTTATTAACATCATTTTCATATTTTAAAAGTAAAATAAGAAGCAAAAATTCCCATATTCTATTTTTTTAAATTATTTAGTTAAATACATTAAAAATTCAAAAAAGAATGATTACGAAAACCATATTGGACATGCTGCTGGTGTCTTATAATTGAAAGTTCTTCGGTTAACAAGGGGCGGAATACAACAAAATTAAAGTAAACATGTGTAACGGGAAAGTAAATAATAAAAATATTCGCTCACTTTGACTTAAGTCAACCCCAATAACAAACTGTCATTGAATTGATCCTAATGAGTCGTTTCTATGATCTTACTAGTCATCGCAATGATGACATGTTTTATTAAACAGACTCCGATCTGACTGACTCATTTCTGTGATGCCTACGCGTCAACCCATTGACGAAGTAATTTAAATTGTTGTCCCTGAAGACAATTTAGGCAAGTGATGTTGAGGCTGATATCACAATGATGTAAAGTGTCATGGGGTCAAAAACGAAGTCACTCGTCATAGTAATGATGTAAAAATACATCAGCTGGACTAAATAAAAAATTGTTTCGTTGCTTAGGTAACGATAATAAGCCCAAGTCAGGGGTTCTAGAAATTAATGGCAGTTCATTCTCTAATTAATTTTTTTTTTTTTGACTTGGTTAACTTTAGCTCTGAGCCCTCCATATATAATTTTTGTGAAAAATTATAAAGATTACAAAAGATAAAATCTAGAAGAAAAAAATCTAACATCAGCAACTAGGCTTACAACAGCCGTGGCCGATCAGTTTTTTACCAGCCACCACCGGCCGACAATTTGCCATCGACTTGGTTCATTGCATAGAATCACTTTATTAGTCAGTTGTTAAACTTTACCCAGCTAATGTTTTGTTGCAATTCAAATCACGTTACTTAATGTTATAAAATTATTCATCTAGTCGCCATTGAAATGTCCTCGCGAATACGAGCATTTGCTGCAATAACCCCATAATTCAAATTGTTGTTAAAATACAATCCAAGATGTACAACTTTGACCCAAATTATGTAAGTCAATGTCAAGGCAATCGTTCTATATATGGCAATAGCTTCCATACAAATGCCTACCACGCCCGAAAATCGCTTTCACTAGCATAAATTTATTTTAAATTTGGGCGAAAAAAACAATACTTTTATAATAAATATAACAATTCTGATTTTTAATTGAACTGTTGGTTTTAATTGAACACAGAAAAAAGTGTTTTATCAATTAAAAAAATGGTTTAAAAAGTATTTAAATTTAATTAATGTGATAATTGAAGCAATTATTTTTTTAGTTGAAAGAAAATTAAAAATTTTAAATTGATTTAATTAACATTTTAGTTGTTTTGAAATAAATTTTCAATTAAAATTTTAATTAAATAACAAAAATTCTTAATTGATTTTTTTCGTTTAAGATAAAATAATTTAAAAATGTAGAATTGTTGTTGGGAATTGTCAATATTTATTTAAATAAATTAACCAATTGTTTGAAATGTCAAAGTTTTTTTAATCACTTTTTTAATTAAAATTAAAAATATCATTTATTGAAAATATTTTTTCAAAATATTAAAATTTTTAGAAATCAATATAATCATTTTGGTAATAGGGGCGAAATCAACAACTTGTTTGCTTGATATTATGAATTTGGAATAAATTTGGTGATTGGAGAAATTTAACAATTTTATCTGTTTTTTATATTTTAATTAGGCTTAATAAATTCATCAAACTTAATTATCATTAAATTATTTTTATTGAAGGTAGAAATTTACAAAATGAAATGAATTAAAATTTTTTTTTGATAATTCTTGACTGAACACGGGTCGAATTTACATGTTTCGAGAATAACCACATTCTCATCATCAGAATTCTTTGCGTTCTACCGTTTACGCCACTGCGGCGCCTGCCAATCTATAGTCAAACATCAATCTTTAAACAGAGGTATTGGTAGATCGACATTTTGCTGTAATTAATTATCAATTTTTATTTAACAGGCCTGTTCTGAAAATCACTTTTATTGAAATCACGTGATTTCAAATCACATGTGCTTTATAAAATCACACGTGTGATATTTTTGTGTTCCGTTTTTTATGTGTTTTGGTGTTATTTTCAATAGCCGAAAGCATACCGAGGAACCTAAAAGCGCAATGATTTTCAAAACACCACAAAATCACACGTGTGATTTTAAAAGCACGTGATTTGAAATCATGTGATTTTCAGAACAAGCCCGTAAATGTTTTTTTCCTTACTTCTTGTTTTTTCGTATTTTTTGTCAAGACTTTATCTAGAAAACTTAAGTACATTTGTAAGAATTTATATGCTTTGGAAAACTTTTTCAGAATTCCTCCCGAAAATCAATTTTAGACGATAATTGCACACAAAATTTCATTTTAGTGGGTTCTCTATTACCTTTAAAAACCAAATATGGTCCATCCTCGAAAATTATTCTGTAAAAAAACGCACAAGTTGATTTGATTACCCAGGATTGCCTGGGTTTTTTTTTTTTGTTTTAAAAGGGTTTGATTAATGATCATATTAAAGATCTCTTGAGGCCCGACGTTGGAAAACTTTAAAGCTATCATTTAATATAAGTAAAATCAGCCAATTTGGTACATTTGATCCAACTTTATGTTTTATTAAATTTAATAATTTTTATTAAAACAATAATAAAATCAGTGCATTACAATTCTCCATTTTTTTTCTCTCGGTCATATAAAATTATTCTGCTACATTCTTTCTTTTTGGTTTTTGCTTATATTCAAAAAGAGGAAAAAGTAATTCTACCAGTTTAAAGAATCTAAAACTGTTTGAAATTGTTGGCCTTTTCGCATGCATTTTTATAATTCCTTACAGGCACCATAAAAAGTCATTGAACTTGACTTTTGATTTTAGTCACAAAACCAAAAAACAGCAAAAAAATATAAAGATGCATTTGATGATATTTAAAAAAAAAAAAAAAAACTAAAAAAGATACGCATTTTTATGTTGCTGGTTCTGGTGGATTTATTATTTCTACTTAAAATCGTTAATAAGCATGAACAAAGGTTTCTTCTTCAGGCTCAAGATTCTTTGACAATGTTGATATTTAAACTAACTAATGCATTTTATTTTTAACTTGTACTTTTTTAAGAAAAGAGAAAAAAAAACACTAAGTATGCACATTTATATTAGGGACGTAACGAATACCGATACCGGTATATAAGCGATACTTAAGGTGTGCCGATATATCGATATCGGCGATATTTTACTGTCGCTATACTTCTTAAATATTTTTTTAGAATTTTTTGAACAAACAAATTACTTTTTAATATTTATTTTTTGCATTACAACTAACTGAGCTACATAAACAAGAGCGGCAAGCGTTTTTTTTTTAACATAAAAATTACATTTCCAATACATTTTCGATTAAATAAACCGACATAGCGACCTGTCAAATAAGGTTTTCCAGCCGGGGGGGGGTTTTGAATTTGTTTTGTTCAAATTGTATGAAAATGCGAAATTTTGACATAAAAAACCGCTTGCCTCTCTTATTTTCGTATGTAGTAGGGCATTCATTTAATCGGACTTTTGCTTTAATCGGTTAATCGCTCGATTAATTAACTGAGGTTTAGGTTTAATCGGTTAATAATCGCTTATTAGAGTTTTTTTTTTATAAATTAATTAATTTCAATAAATTAATATGCATAAATTATTTATTATTTGGAGTTAATTAAGTTTGAAGTTAATTAACATAACAATTCTTAAACTTAAACGAGCAAAAAACAAAAAATAATTCATAAATATGTAATACATATTTTTTAATAAATACATCTATATTATGTACTAGCATTTAACCCGCTACTTCGTTAGCATCTCCTTTTCTTTCGTGGACATATTTTTACGCCAAAGTTTATGTTTCTAGGTTTAAACCCGCTACTTTGTAATAGGTATGATTTTCACCTCTTAAACGTTCGAATTTCGAAAATGTACCAAATTTTTATTTGTATTTTTTAGATACGTTACGAATGTGATATTTTTATTGAACATGAGGTTAGGGAATTTAACCGTTTTTAGCTTTTTTAACCTCTAACCATAAAAATTTTCAAAACTCCCATCCTAGGGAATCGATTTAGCGAGAGGCCAACCTCCCGGCCAAATTTAAACATTTTAGCTTCAGGTGTTTAGGACGTGCGATGACGAATTAGTCAATAACTTTACATTTTTATATTTTATAGGTAGAAGAAGAAAAGTTTTTTGAAAAAAAATAACAGATTTTAACCCGCTACTTTGTAATAGGTACGATTTTCCCCCCTTTAACGTTCGAATTTCGAAACGCATTAAATTTGTATTTGTATTTTAAACCCGCTACTTTGTAATAGGTATGATTTTCACCTCTTAAACGTTCGAATTTCGAAAATGTACCAAATTTTTATTTGTATTTTTTAGATAAGTTATGAATGTGATATATATTTTATTTTAATGTTTATTGGTTTAAAAGATAGATGGCATAGCAAAAAAATACACGTTTTACCCGTTTACTTCCCAAAAAGGCTGAATTTCAAAAAGTACCAGGCACCTGTCCGCTTATTTTTTTTATTGAACAACAATAAGTACTAAATTTTTGAGTAAATAAAAAGGTTTTGTAAAAAAGTACCAAAAATAGTTACGGTTTTTACCCCTTAAATGTCCGAATTTCGAAAAAATACTAAATTCATATTCGGACTTTTCGGATAAGTTTCAAATGTGATATAACCCTTATTTCTATTTTTATGGGTTTAAAAGATAGATGGGGTGACAAACAATTACCAAAATACAGGTTTTACCCGTTTACTCCGTTAAAGAGCTGAATTTGCGAAAAGTGCCAGAGACCTGTCCGCTTATTTTTCTAAAGAACAACAATAAGTATTAAATTTTTTTTGTATCTCTTTTAGTTTTGAAGATATAAGGTTACCGAGTTTACCCGTTTTTACC
The DNA here is from genome assembly GCA_943735925.1 of Pollenia amentaria. Classification (NCBI taxonomy): domain Eukaryota; kingdom Metazoa; phylum Arthropoda; class Insecta; order Diptera; family Polleniidae; genus Pollenia; species Pollenia amentaria. Next base: position 197,800,926 of record OX031009.1, on the reverse strand, counting down.
CTTTTTGCCCCCTAAACATTCGAATTTCCAAAAATCCCGTCTAAGTGGATCGGTTTGGGGAGAGGCCAACCCCTGGTCCAAATTTCAAGTTTGTAGCTTCAGTCGTTTATGCTGTGCGATGATGAATCATTCAGTCAGTTTATAAGTCAGTGAGTCAGTAACGTTATAATTTTATATAAATAGATTACTAAAAATATAAACTGTGAGATCATTTTTTTAGTTATTTCAATAATTTAAAGAGATCATATAAAATAATCTTTTAGACAAATAATTTGGTTTAAATGTTTAGGATTTAAGTGATTCTTTTCTTTAGTTTTCTAGTTGACTAGGAAAAAAATTCTTTCATTTATAGTAGATGTTGGAGAAATCAAAAGCAACCCATAATACAGAATATCTAATATCTCGTTCCTTTTCCTGGATTTCTCAAAACATATAAAATCTTCCGTTATGCCATTAGAGTCCTGCTTTAATTTTTTAAAAGGTTTAAGTTTATGATTCGGTTAATTCTGTTAAAATGTTTAAAGATTGATAAGAGAAGATATGAGAAGAAACAAATAAATTAACACATTCGTATAAAAAGTACGTGAAAGACAAAGCTGAATTTTAAATGAAGATCACTGAACGAACACCTTCTCTGTTTGTATGAAAAAATATTTTCTAAACATATTCCTTTTGAATATGAGATGAAACAAATAATTAAAAATACAAAAAAATATGTTACAATACTTCAAAATATTAAAAATTTTATTACATCGGTGAATCGACTGAAATTAACCGGTTTAATAGGCAATCGAAAAAAGCCAATTTTAAATTAACCGATCAGTTAATCGGGTGGTAATTAATCGGTTAACCGAATAAATACCATAGTATGTAGTAAGATAAAGAAAACATTAGATCAAAACAGAGTCATAAAATGTTTTCTCTTAATTCTTAACCGTTTTGCTTTGCACCATAGCAAAGTGGTATATTTCGACCAAAACCACAAAAAAAAAATTTTTTTTTTTGCATTTTTCAATAATACAATTTTATAGCTTAGACAATTACAAATTTTGATCACAATGTACAACAATTATGTATCACATTTTTCGTCTAATTACAAACTTAAAATGTTCAATTTATGAAATAGTAACAGTAGTTATTGAAACTATCGATCAAATCTCAATAAAAAAAATTTTAACGTTGATACTAGGGCCTTCAGCGACTTCACCCACGTACGTTAGTTTTATTACTTTAGGGAAAAGAAATAACATATTGTTACGAAATTAGATTTATCTTAGAATTATGTATAGTTTTAGTTATAAGTTATCTTGTAAATTAAGCCTCGTACACAATGCTAGCAACAATTTCGTTTTTTCTTATTTCTTCCCAAAGAATTTTATATATTTTCCTTTTATTTTTCGAACAAAAATGTACCTAAAGTTTTTTTTTAAAGTTTACTTTTAATTCATTACATTTTTGATTACATTTTTAATTAAAACTAATTTTATTTGTAATTAATGGCTTAATTGGGGCAACATTTTTTTCGGTGTAGATTTAGATGTATAACAGTTATTTTAAAATAATTCGAACAGAATGTTCTGGAATCGACTTGAATGAAAGAATGGAGATATTAAATGGTTCAGCTCTTTACTTAGAATAGTGGATAAATTTTGGAACATCATAATTCATTTAAAAAAAGTTTGTTAAGTTGTGTATGTGTGTGTATATATTTCGATTTGCAATTAAAAGAACTCAAATGTTTATTATAAAGGGAATTCACCTAAACGCGTTTTATTAAGTAAAAACGTAACAAAATAATGTTAATGGATAAATGTGAAATGTTCTTTTATTGCTAAATGTTATATGTATTTGTACGTTTAAAGATTTTCTGCTTATATTTTTTAAAGAAGAATAAAAAGATACCTTAGATCTCCTTATATTTCTAAAGTCGCAGATCCACTTATTTACTTACGCAATGGCATGTTTAATACAAATTTGAAGAAAAGTACGCAATATAAACGTTTTCAAATGATTTCTGTCGTATCTGTGGTACTATTTTCCATTGCAGGTCTGATTCAAATGGATCTCCGCAGATGATGAGAACACTTTGTTATTTAATTAATAATCTTATTAATATCAATTTTAAATATTGAATAAAATGTATAAAAAATAAAAGTTAATTTTGAGTTAATGTTACAATGAATTGATATGAAATTCGTTGTTTTGTAATTCTTATTAATACCACTTTTAATATTAATAATACTTTACGTTTTTTTTTTTTTTTTTTTTTTTTTTTGCATAAGGAAAAAATAGTTACTTGAATTTTGTTAATTTTAACTTGATTTAAAATTCAATATGCGTATCGGTATTACCAAAAGGATTATATTGATTACTAAAAATTGTAAAAATTTTCAAATTGTGAATATTTTTTTTTCAATATATAATATTTTTAATTTTAATTAAAAAAAATGATCAAAAAACATTGCCGTTTCAAACAATGTGTTAATTGATTTAATAAAATATAGCTCTGGGTCCTGTTTCTCAAAACTACAAGTTACAATTATACAAGTAAAATACGTTAAAAAAGCAACAATTTTACAATTTTTGTTTTTGTTTTAAATGTATTTTACTTGTAGATTTGTAATTTGTAGTTTTGAGAAACAGGGCTCAGGTTTTGACGATTCCCAACAACAATTCTATAAGTTTAAGTTAAAAGTCAATTAAGATTTTTTGATATTTAATTAATATTTTAATTAAAAATTTATTTCAAAACAACTAAAATGTTAATCAAATGAATATTACATTTTAATTTTCTTTCAACTAAAAAATAATTGATTCTATTATAACATTAATTAAATTTAAAAACCTTTTTAAACAATTTTTTTTAATTGATAAAAAACTACTGATATTTTTTTCTGTTTAAGGGAGCCCCCTTTATGATTGAAGATAGCTGGTAGTTATTAAAGAGCTGCACAAGCACAAGAAAAATTGCTTACAAGCAATTTCATTAAATTTAGATAGTATGTGTATATTACTCTCTCATTACAAAACTCATACTTCCAAAAACAATTGTTTTGCTTTACGATCAAAATATAGAAGAATAGAACAAAACTGCACTAGAACAATGCTGAACTAGAATTAAGCTGAATTAGAACAAAGATGAAGTAGAACATTAAAACAGAAATAGAACATTCCAAGCATGTTTGAATGTTTTGATTGTAAACATAAACCAAAGAGAAAATTGCAATGGGAGAAACATTTGCGTTTTGTTATGAATATAAAAAAGCTTAAAAAAGTTTATAGTTAATATTAATTTTTATTTGCAAAAATTTATTGATTATTATTTACATACATATATGTATATGAAGGTACTTATGTCTAATATTTAAATCTAATATTTAATATTTAATTAAGAAGAATTCATTCTTTTTATAGAAATAAAAAATAAAAGCATGAAGGTACTACATAGTATAATGTTGTGTTTCCGCAGTCTCCAAATGGAATTCTGTTTTATAGGATTATATGTTTTTAACAAATTTAACAATAACTGACATATTAAAAAATTTTTTAATTAGAAATATTGGTTAAATAAACGTTTAAAGTTTTATATAAAAATAAAAAAAGACCTCAAGCTTGATAATTTAGTTATAATATAATAATAAAGGTCGACTAAAATAAAATATACATTTAGGAAATAATTCAAAAAAATCAATTTTGCTTACATTTAATGCATCCATTTCTGTTATAAGCTAAGATCACTTTAAATTTTTTAAATTCCTAATTACGTGCACTCGATGCTTTTACTATAATTTACCGTTTCTTTATTTCATTGTCTGTTTTTGCGTTGATATTCTGTTTGTTTTGATAATACAAGCACTAACAAAGCAGAAGAGAAAAACTTTTCAAGTTATGCTTGTTTTGTTTTGGTGAGAATAATGTGTTGTTATGTTTGTTTTGCTTTGTATGTTTACAGTGAAATAATATGATCGGTAGTTGTGTGAAGTAGAACACAGAACATTAAGAATATTTTGCGCAGCCCTTTAGTAGTTATGTTAGAAAAAAATATTGTGGATGAAAAATCAAGTGGAGTCGGTCATACATTAGACCAGTGATGCTCATTCAGGCAAACAATTGTTTAGAAGCCCCACCCCTTTGTTTTTTACGCTCATTATTTTTGTCGTACGTGTGAGAGCAACAAGTGCACATGTACGATAGCTGCATTGATATTTGTTCAAATACAGTGTGTAAAATAAATAATAATGAAATTAATTTAGTTGCTCGTCAGACAGCGACGAATGCACATGTGCGGAAGCTACGTTAGTTTGTTGCTAAATAATATGGAATTGCAAAACTATTTTATGATAAAAAATGCCTTTGGTAATGCATAATGTCTTTTATGTTATCAAACATTTAAAGAACATTGGGAAAATGTTATTAAGAGGCATTAATGATTCTTTTCATAGCGATATGACTGGATATACCGATGAGGGAAAAAAACCTTTTTATTAGAAATAAAAAGATTTTTTTGGAAAAATTTTTTAAAATAAAATCTGATTTATTTTCAATATTTTCTTCAACTGATAGCCATTCCTTAAATTTTTAAAAACAAACAAATTTTTATTTCTAATAAAAAGGTTTTTTTCCTCATCGGTATACCTAGTCATATAGCTATGAAAATAATCATAATTTTCTTAATTAATCCCTAATCACCAACTCTACAGAAACCCCTAATCAACGGAAGTTTATCACATAGACTTAATTCAGTGTGAACTGCATTATTATAAATTTTATATAACCAAAAAAAATTCTTGTGATTTAAAATTAATAAAAATTGTGCGTTTAGTTTTGCGTGTCACTGTACTTAACCAATTCTCTCAGAATACATATGCAAAACATTTTTGAACACCAATGCATTAGAGTCTAATGATTAGACCCATCTGACGGCATGTGAGCGCTACTGGGGCCAAATTTGAGAATTTCATTAAAACACCATACCCTAAGAGGTGGTGATAAGTGGCAAGTATGTTCGGTCATATATATTACACCACTAGGTGGGGACTCCTATGCAGCTTAGGGCTTTTCTTCCATATATTTGTTATTTAACCAATAATCTTATTAATATAAATTTTAAATATTGTATAAAATGTAAAATAAATAAAAGTTAATTTTGAGTTCATTTTACCATGAACTGATATGAAATTCGTTATTTTTTAATTCTTATTAATAAATACGCCTGCAGGAGAGGGTAAAGGTTCTCATTGGCGACAGTAGGGTATCCAATTCTATTGACTCCCTCGTTACTACAACGGGATGTGTTCTGATGAAATTATTTGGTTCCCGAAACCCATAGCTTTGTTCGTAATGCTCGTTTTTCCTCAAGAGCCCATCCTTTTGTGGTCGAGTGGCCGGTGAATCGTACAACGCATTACAGGGAAAATTCGTTTTTTGGCCGGACTGTTCGTATGTGGAATAACCTTCCTGCTGACGTCTTCCCTCTCACTTTCAACATGAATAAGTTCAAGTCGAATGTTCACAAGCACTACTCCCTCTTTCCTCCTTCCCATAACCTATTTTCCTAGTTCCAACACAATGCGATGCATTAGTAGGGGTCATCCCCTGAGTGCTGGTCCTAACAAAAAAAAAAAAAAATAATACTTTACGTTGTTTTTTTTTGCATAAGAAAAAAATACTTGAGTTTTGTTAATTTTTACTTGATTTTAAATTCAATATGCGTATCGGTATTAAATTTTCTCTTTAAACGATAAAACTTAAAAATAAGTAAGAAAGTATAATCGGTCAAGGATGACTATTTGATATTAAAAAAAAAAGAAAAAAAAAACAATTTATACTACAGGATATAGAGACAAATTTTCGATAGTGTACTCTATTTGGGACCCATAGGCAAACATAGTGCCGTTGGAACAAAATTATGTTATGAGGTTACGATTCAAGTAAAAGTTCTTTATGCAGAATATTATCTAAAGATTAACATCTATATGATATCTTTTCGTTTTTTTAAGCAATTTTGGAGAGGCGTTTTATATGGGAAATATGGTAAATTCTGGACCGAGCGGTACAAAATTTTGCCATGACATAGTTGATATTATAAAATAGTTTCTAAACTCTATATATTTACCAACATTTATTAGGAAGTTATGGTATTTAAGGATATTTTCGGGAGTGATATTTGGATGGGAGTTACGATTAGGTATTGACCGATTTTACTAAAATTGGGTAGGATGATTAAAACTGATAAAAAAAATATGTTTGATCCAAGTTTATTAAAATGAGATGATATATGGACATGGGGCCATGTGAAATTATGAACCGATTGTACCATTTTCAATATGCTTTTTCCTTATGACAATTGAAAGGTGTGTACAAAATTACATTAAATTACCTTCAAAATTGAATTCGGTTTTTTGCATGGACAGACAACAAGCCAGCCGGACGGGCGGACATTTAAATCGACTCAGGAAGTGATGTTTGTCTGAAGTTGAAGGCTTGTTTTTTGTCGTTATTCAGCGAATTTTTACTGAAAAATTTATCGTGTTGGCGAAATTCGTCGTTCGTCCCAGTTGTGTTCCTAGCATAAGCGATATGCGAGAGCGAAACTGTAACATTTCGCCCTAACAAACCTGCTTCCTTGGGTGCTCCATTTATTTTTGGGTTCTAGAACTAATATTTTCATGTGTATAGCTACGGTCAAACTTATTAAATATTTTGCCTAATAAGCATAACCACTACTTTAGTTTAAAGTTAGTGAGACATGGTCTTAATATCACAAAATAAAAATAATTATATGGCTAGACATAGCAAAAAAATGTTTTATATAAGTTGTGATATTAAAAACAAAATAAATATTGGAAGTAAAGAAAATTATACTTTAGTTTGCCTGTTGGTCCGGTTTTTATTGGCAAATATTTGACAAGTGTGACCGTAGCTTAATACACACATCAGCACAAACCCATAATACCTTCTTCACTACTGTGGTGCGGCTATAATCGTAATAATAAGCAATAATTATTGCTTTTGAAACAATAAAATGTTTAAAATTTACAAAACAAAAAAAGGAGTGTATACAAATTCAGTAGAATATACTTTTTTTTAATTAGCACTTCATTTCGTCTTGTTGAATCAATATGCAAATATTTCTGCCCTTTTTCTGATTTTATCGTTTCGCTGTTTTTGTTTTTAAGGTTAATAAGCCGAAGAAAGTATTTGAGTATTTTCAAGTTTTTCTTGCGTTAATTATGCAAACTATATTTTAATATTGTTGTCGTTGTTGTTGTTGTTTTTGTTGTTGTTAATATATGTCAGTGTGAAAATTGTTCAATTAGAAAAACGAGAAAGTCTTGTTTTAGCGAAAGTTCTGTTTTTTACACAAACATAATTGTGTTGCAAAAAAGGAAAAAAACAGGGCTTAAGTTGACTTAAGCTAAATATGAGTTAATGGCACTGTTCAGATCTTAACGAACAAAAGTTCGAATGGAAAAAATTTTAATTATTAAAAGATTTTGTTTGTTGTGCTTAATTCCCTTTTTGGGGAATGTTAGAAAAGATAAACTCACTGTTTTATTGTTGGTATTTTGTTTAAGCTTTGATATCGTTGCAAATAAGACTTTTTGAGTGTATGTAATTCTCATTCCCTCTGTAGTCTTGTTTGCTGATAGCTTTGGCTGTTTTAAAATTATTTAGGAGAACGTTTCCTGATGATCTGGCCTAAGCAACCAGTGAAATGCGCATAGGAACAGTTTATCCTCCAACAATAAATTTTAGTATTTTTGCTCAATTATTAAAAAAAAGGGAATTAAGCACAACAAACAAAATCTTTAAATAAATAATTGTATTCCCAAAAGTTTTAATTATTATGTACAATTTTTCAGGAAGTTATTTAAAAATTACTTTTTGCAATAAAATTTGAAATCAAAACTTAAGTTTACTTTCGATCTGTGACATTAAGAAAATTTGGGAATAAAAACTTAAAAACAACTATAACCGCACCGAAGTGATGATTATATCAGAAAAGTAGCATATTTTTTAAAACTCACATTTACCCCTCCGATGCAAGTTGTCTTATGATACGGTAAGTGCATCATAAGGGTCTGGCAAGATCTATAAAAATAACGTTAGAAATAATGTTTTCGAAATTATTTTATTTATTAATTAAATTTATTTTTATATGCATTAGTAATTAATTTAATTTTTTGAATACAATTTACAAACAGCAATGGAGTTTACGTCAATGTAATTGCATGAAATATTCGTTGGGTCTGCACAGACCCATTTGTGCTTGATTAACGAAAGTAGTTTTAAATTAATTTTTGTTTACAAAAAAAATATATTCAAAATGGCGATTTCAATTTTTCACAGTGTTAAGCGTATTATACCTTAGAAAGCCTTAGACTTATGCAGCTGGGCTAGTTTTTGCAAAAGACATATATACGCACATTTAAAAATCGATTTGGTCTAACCAGACCCATATGAACATCGTAGGGTTAAAGTTTCAAATGGGTTTTCTACAAAGCTAATAAAATATACTCAGGCACTTTTTTCTTATTGCCACAGATTTATATTTTAAGCTACATACTACACAGAAAAAATGATCAGTAATTTTTTATCAATTAAAAAAATTTTTAAAAAAAAGTACTTCAATTTAATTAGTGTAAAAAAGCTCAGTCATTGAATCAATTATTATTTTTTTAGTTGAAAGAAATTTAAAAATTTTATTTTTATTTTATAAGCAATTTAGTTGTTTTGAACTACATTTTTAATTAAAATATTAATTAATTTTTTCGTTAAACATAAAATACTTTAAGCTTGTAGAATTGTTGTTAAGAATTATCAATATTTAATTAAATAAATTAACACATTGTTTGAAATGGCAAAGTTTGTTGATCATTTTGTTAATTAAAACTAAAAATATATAAATATTAATAAACGTCAGAATATTAAATAAAGAAAGAAACCAAAATAAACGCTACACTATTGAAAGTTTAAGAATACAAGAAAAAACCAAAATGTCAATAAATATCAAAGAAGATAAAAATAACATCAATGCTAATTACACCATAGCTTTAACTTAGTTTTACTCCAACTGTGATCTTAGCTATAAGAATAATTCAACTGTGATGACCTTGAAAGCCTGATTAGAACAATTCTAAAAATAACACAAAATATAATTTATTGACACAAAATATTCATAATTTTACAATTTTTAGTAATCGATATAATCATTTTGGTAATAGGTACAAAATCAGCAACTTGTTTGCTTGATATTTTGAATTTAGTATAAATTTTGTGAATAGAGACAATTTTTATTTTTTTCTGCTTAATAAGAAAAAAATATTGGGATTTTGGTCATACATTTTAGGGCATGTTACGGCTGCAGGGACCAAACTGGAGAATTTCATTAAACCCTAAGAGGTCCCCTATCTCCACCTCTTAGGGCAAGTGCGTTTGAGAAAATGTTTAGCACAATAAGGAGGTCGGTCATTTATTTTGCACCACTAGGAGGCGACTCCTATGCAGGACTTTTCTTCAATGTATATTTCTAGTCAGTATTGACAATTTTGTATGGGAGTCCCCCCTTAACAAATGCAATACAATTGAACTTTTTATTATAATCTGGTATATCTGGTAGGCGTTTATATTTAAATATAATTTCCGGCATATGACAGCCGGCGAGTTACATGCTACATTCGATCAGTCCAAGTTTTGACTACGTTTTCCAATAAATCTTACCGTATGGCATCAGTGATGGCTTTAATATTGATTTCCAATACTTCAAGAGTTGATAGTTTTTCGGCATAAGTCATAGCTCATTAATTTTTGGAAACAAAAGTTCAGTCAGCATGGCTCGATAGCTCTCGCCGTAACGGCAGCTCCTTGATCATTTTGAAAAAGCGTGTAAACCGCACCAAACAGTTAATTTTAATGAGCCATTTAACCAGAAATGAGCTTCGTAAAATGGACGAAGTGCTCTATGAACTTCGCGAACAGATTTTTTTTTTTTTTAAGTAAATTTCCACAATTTGGAATCGTTTTTCTAGCATCACAGAAATGACGAATCGGAGTCGGTTTTATAAAGCATGTCATCAGTGCGATGACAAACTGTCATCAAATTGAGTCATTGTATGTGACCTAAAGTCAAATTGAGAGAATATCATTATTTATTTACCCATAACACATGTTTGTTTCACTTTTGTTGTATTCCGCCCATTGTTAACAGAAGAACTTTCAATTATAAGACACCAGCAACATGCCCGATATGGTTTTCGTAATAATTCTACTTTAAAAATTTGATGTAATTAAATAAGTAATTTGAAAAAATAGAATATGGGAATTTTTGCTTTTTAAACATGAAAATAATGTTAATAATTTATTATGACATGATACATTATGTCATCGCACTGATAACAGTTTTTCATCGCACTGATGACATGATGTATTATGTCATCGCACTCATGACAGTTTACCATCGCACTGATGACAGTTTGTCTGTACTGATGTCAAAATACATCAGTGTTACTACGCCTTTTCTATCAAAATGTGGCATCGAACTGATGTCACTGTAGTCATAGCGTAGATGACGCATAGAATATTACAAAATTTTAGGATGACGTTCGTCATTGGATTGTTGTCACTTTTTGCCTCATTGATGTCATTTGTAATATTATTGATGTCACAATTCTGATGTTAGCCCATCATCAATATGAAGATACATTTTTCTATGAGTGTGCAGCTAAAACAAGCCAACCGATATATATTGGGTCGGTATATTAGAAACAAAGGTTGGGAATAAAAAATTAAGTGGGGATATGGTCATACGTTTGACACGTCTGTGGGGGCTAATTTTTTATAATTTCATTAAATGTTAAGCTTTGTATGGGAGCTTCCTTAAGGAATGGACATACGGGGGGTTGGTCCTTTCCTCATCCCTCTAGTAGGGACTCTGTGGCGGTAATGGAGTTTTTTTTTGTCAATATTTTTCCTTTCTGCCCCCACTTTCAGCTCGATGATCGGCCACTGCCCCTCGTCCTATAGCCCCCTTTTTTGACTCATTATTTTTTCCGAACCTCATATAACTAGGGGGTCTAGCGCATCCAAATCCTATTACTAGGAAACCCTTTACACCACTATCCCATAGGTAATGGTCACCCCAACAAAACTATTATTAACCAAAATGTTTAACAATATAATTGTCACCAATCATATTATGGTTAAATTAGTCTTCCAGCAAGAAGCCAGAACAATATTATTGTTGCCTAAAAACATTGACAGTAAGTATGACAGTAATTTGTTCACCACAATGTTACTTTTTTCAAAAAAAATTCCAAAAAGACCCATTTTCAGAAGAGTCAGAGGGTTAATGTATATCAATAAAATGTTGGTTGTAGTATTCTGAATAAATCTTCTCAAAACATTATATACCAAAAACATAAGTATGTAACGATTTTCTACGTTTTTTTACTACACAAGGGTGCAACTTTAAATAGGCCGTAAAATGCGTTTCAGATGCAAACTTTTAAAACACCGATATACGTATATCTTTTTTTAAACCTCTCGACAAGAATCAGTTGGCAGAACATTGTTATGTTGAAAAAAAATTAATTTTTTTGTACAACGTAATTTCTTATTAGTTTTATATTAACAATAGTAGTTTCCTTCTTTCCAAGGTTAACATGCTATGGTTGAATAATTACGAAGCTATTATGAGTGCTAAACATATTTTTGCTATTATTTACCTCCAAAAAGGCCACCATAATTTGGTAGTGGCTTTTTTGTGGGGGTGAGAATAATATGTTTAAATTAACCGTAATATGTTTAAATATTAAAAATTCGTTGAAAGTAGTTTTCTCGGCAGTGATCATATTGAAAAATGTTTTTTCTCTGGGTGCATTAAAGAAACTTCTTTTTTTTCTTGCAAGTCCGTTTATCGGGTATTAGCGATCATACAAATAAAAATTTTACGATTTTATGGCTATTCAGAAACAGTTAAAATACTCAATTTGTTGCAGCATTTAGTAGATTTGGTTCATCTTGATAGCCAGTCCGTTACTGATTTTTTTTCAGCCATGAAAGTTCTCTTCTGCCTCTCGAACGTCTTCGTTCAATTCTCTCCTTGATAATTGTATGAAACGCTCCTGATAAATTTCAATTGCAAAATTCTTCACCCAGAGAAAATATATGTTTAAAAATGGTCACCTCCAACAAAACTATTTTAAAAAAAAATATGTTAAACATATTATGTTTAATTTAATCATATCTACTTTTTTCACCGACAAACATATTATGGTTAAATTTGTCCTCTATCAAGAAGCCCAACCATATTATGGTTGCCTCCAAACATGTTTTGGTTAATAATAACTAAAACATGTTTAACACTTATAATAGCATGGTTGGTTTTCAACCATAGATTGTTGCTCTTGGAAAAGAGGAAAATACTATTGTTAATTTAAAAACAAATTATTGTCATATTTAACCAAAACATGTTTAAAGACAACCATAATATGGTTGTGGCTTCTTGATGGAGGACCAATTTAAAAATAATATGTTTGTAGGTGACAATAATATGGTTAAATTAAACATAATATGTTGAAATTTTTTTTTTAAAAATAGTTTTGTTGGAGGTGACCATTTTTAAACATATTTTTTCTCTGCGTGTTGAAACTATATGCGATAGAAATATATAACATTCAGTCCCCAGCTTATCTGGGGTCCTTGAAAAAACGATTTCAACATCAACAAGGAAAGAAGGACACCGTTTGATCACTTTTCTACACATAAAATAATTCAGAACATTTTGGGGTCAAATATATAAATATTATAGAAATTTAAAACGGAATGATTTTTTATTTTTTTTATTGTCTTGACTCTAATATATCATTTAATAGTTTTAACAAAGACATTTAAAGGTTTCTGCTTAACAATATAGAACGAGTAACTAGTTTAAAAACTATAAATTCAATATTCTTCTTCATTTTGAAATTCAAATGTTTTTGTTCCATAAATTGAAGTCTTAATACAAATATGCATGGTCAAAGATTCTGTGAGTATAAAGTAAAAAAAGCCCTTGTCATGCTGTCTGTATCTCTCTGATCCACGTCCATTCGCAGTAATTATGACTTCAAAAAATCAAAGTTCACTTGTTGAAACAATCCACAACTGCAGAAATTAAAAAGCGTATTATTTTCAGTTGTTTTAAATTGTGATCGTTTTAACTTTTTAAAGCCATCACTAAATGCATCTTCATCGGTTGTTCAGTTCGTTTTTTGCTTTTCTAAAGTCTCAAGTTCAATGACTGTTTATGGTGTCTGCAAATCTTAACTAAAAGCAACAACAACAAAAAAAGAAGAAAAAAATACGCAGTCGTGGGGGAAAAGCAACTTCTTGAGCTTCTTAAACCACTTTAAGTAGTAGAATCACTTTTTCTTCTTGCAATATCCCATAAGCAACCAAAAAGGAACAAAAAAAATCAAAAGCCAGCATTTTTTTGTAACTAAAAGTAGTTGGCTTATTAAATTTACAAGAAGAAGATAAAAATGTTGAGATATAAATAGAAACAGGTTTGATTACATAAAAATTGTTGGTAACAAGAATAATGAAATTCTTGTTACTTAAGTTTATTTTTTTCCTTAGTCTTGATTTGGCTTTTTTAGGGACGAAGTTTTTTTTTTTCAAATATGGGCAAATACTGCGTGATGAACGCTCCATTCGTCTGCCTTAAGGTATCTTTACATGGTCGTCACATGTATTACGACATGTCAAAAAATTATGTAGAATGAAAAAAATCGTATCATGTTAAAGCAAAATGTATTGAGTAGGAGAGATTACGGATTCAAAATTTGACAAGCTGTCGGCAAATGTTTATTTTCTAAAACATTTTAAAAACTTATGTATTCTTATCAGGGTTGCCGTTTAAAAATGTTATCTGACATAAATTGTCTGCAAGCCCTACCATAATCCTATGAACCTGACCAAATTTTAAAAATATTTAAAAACAAATATATTGTCGAAAAAATAACACCAAAGAAATTAAATAACACCGCAAAAATGAGTACAGAGAACAAAAACTACGATTTTTTAAGGGCTGCTTCATTGTTGGGGTATAATTGAATGAATTGAATGAGGACAAAATTAGCGCGAGTTACAGGGTGGCAACAGAATAATTAGTTACAGATTAACTTTACATTGCTTGTCGATTTAATTAAAGTAATGTTTTATGTAAATTTATAGATTAAAAAATTTAAATGCACTTATATGATTCATTTAATGACAGTTATTTCGAACAAATAACTGTCAATGTGGTTATTGTTATGTTTTTGCAATTCTGCTTTTTCGCAAAAGTGCAACTTTTGACGTGAATACCTTAAATATTTTTAGAAATAATGCAGTACCTTTAGGATAGTTTTCCAGGGAAATGGTGTCATAATTCCGGAAAAAACATTTTAAATGAAGAAATGCTTCCTCCCAGCTACCGCAAATAATAATGAGTGTGTTATTTAAAAATATAAAGCTCCAAGCATTGTGTTTTATTCCGTGCAAACATCTCAAAATGTGCAGTCAATGCGATATGAAGCTAATAGCAGATTTGATTGCGAAGGACTCCCAAAACTACAACTGCCCATGTTGCCGGATTACAGTTAAGGAGACTATCCAAGCATTTACATACATTTCTGTGGTTATAATGGGTATCCTCGTATGTCCATTTTATTTTTAATATTGACATATTGATTAACTTTAAATGCTCTTTACATGGTTCTTAAAATTTCTGAAAATAAATGAACCAATTTCGATTTTTTATAGTTTGATCTAGAATGTTTATTAGGCTCTCCTGAAAATTTTTTATTTAAAGACATACGTGGTTGCCCATGAAGCCCACAGATTTTTAAAAAAAACTTTGTTTTTCATCACCTTGACCGTGTGTTTTTTATTTCAAAAATTGGGGTTGCATTTTACATGCATTACTGTCAAAAAACTGAGTATTTTTCATATAAATTTTACTACACGTTTAATTACTTGTGTTGTGAATAGCGCACATTAGAATTACTCAAGGACCCAGAGTTTATATATTTTATGTGGTCTTAGATAAATATCTAAAAAAGTTTCACAGGAAATGGCAAACTTACTATACCCTAATTATCTCCCCTATTATTTTCTCTTTACATAAACGACCTTAACGAACATTTAGGCGGAGGCATCGTAATAGATGAATTGAATATTTGGTTGCTTTTGTATGCAGATGAAATTGTAATATTGGCAGATGAAATAGAAGTGTTGCAGAAAATTATGGAAAGATTAGAAGAATATTGTGAATTATGGGGCCTTGAAGTATATCTAACAAAGTCTAAAATAATGGTGTTCAGAAATGAAGGTAGATTATCTTGTCGTGAAAAATGGCTATTTAAAGGCGAAGTTATAGAAATAGTTAACGAATATAACTACTTAGGTATGATCACAACATCACACCAATAGATCGAAAATCAAAGCTATTTCCCTACTGCTTTGGAAATTAAATACCATAACGGACGCCTCATGAGAGCCTCTCAAAGCCAAACATTTTATAAAAACCTAAAATCCACTTTATTTTATGATTTTGCATGACCAAATGTTACATAACACATTGATTCTTAAAGCTCGAAGTGACTTAATAAATTTAAATGACGCGAGGTTCTCAAGAAGCAGCAATAAAAAATGTTCTTTGTGCAATACAAAAGAAATTGAATCAGTTCAGTATTTTATATGCCGATGCCCTGCTCTAAATTCCATCAGATTCCAACAGTTTCATACCATAGCAATACCAGAAGAAAATTTTTGAAAATTACTAAATGGCGAACTTTATAATTGGGAAACATTAGCAAAATATATTACCAACGCTTTAGTTTATCGAAATTTTTTAATAAAGGGTGATGTTTTAAGAGCTATAGGAAACCCAGTAAAAAATGTGCTCCAAAAGGAGCAGGTTTTATGTATGAATTCATACCTCAAATCGCTTCAAACCTGCTGATGGGATGTCTGATTTTTGTATGGGTTGTTCCCGGTTTGGAGGTCGATCTTCGGCTTATAATAAGCGCTTCTTTTAACATAATAAAACCTGCTTATAAAGCATTCCCAAAGTGCTTTTTTAACGACTAACTATAATAACATATTCATTAATGTTTTGCTGTTACTGGTTTAAATGCCTTTTTTCAAGGATTATCGTAAACCATAATATATATTTTTTTTCGCTTTAAAACCTTCTTCTTTGTCAGCACTTAAATAGCAGCTTGTTTTGTATATTTCATTCGTTATCATTTACTGCTATTTTATTGAAGCGCTCGATTGTGCGCTTTTTCTTTTAAGTGCTGCAAAAAACACAAATTTTTTTTACTTGGAAGTTTAAAAAAAAACACATAAAATTCAAAAAAATGCATGAAATTTTTATTTGAATCGATAGTACGGTCCATATAACTTAATGTTTGAAGGTTATTTCATGCAAATGTTGACCGTGACTGCGCATACTCTTTCCAACATTTCGGCCGGTATCTCATGAATAAATGCTTCAATGTTGTCTTCGAATGCGTCAATTGTGCATGTGTGTATAGACATGAGCTTTAACATAGCCCCACAAAAAATAGTCTTAAGGCGTTAAATCGCACGATCTAGGCGGCCAATTGACCGGTCCCGAACGTGAAATAAAATGTTCACCGAACTCGCCTCTCAATAAGTCCATTGTTAAGCGTGCTGTGTGGCATGTGGCACCGTCTTGTTGAAACCACATGTCATGCAAGTCAAGCTCTTGCATTTTGGGCAAAAAAAAGTTGGATATCATCTCACGGTAGAGCTCACCATTCACAGTTACGTTACGATTCGCATCGTCTTTGAAAAGTACGGTCCAATGATGCCACCAGTCCATAAACCGCACCAAACTGTGCCTTTTTCTGGACGCATTGGTAGCTCTTGCAATGCTTCTGGCTGATCTTCATTCCAAAATCGACAATTCTGCTCATTATTGAGCCAAAAATGTGGGTCGATTAAACTGACCATAAAATGGAAGAAGCGCGCGATGAACTTTCTTAACAGAGCACGCATTTTGATAATAAAATTCCATAATTTGCAAGCGTTGTTCGTTTGTAAGACGATTCATGGTTATATTATAGACCAAACTGAAGATGTTTGACATTGAAACAAAACACAAAATGTGCGTCAGCTGTTTAAACCAGTGTTGCCAAAAAGATAATAGCTAAAAAATCACACGTTAAATGAATTTAATCATTAAAATAGTTTATATAGAACATTTTATATCTTCATATTAAGCATACCTGTTAAATGTCGATTACGATTAGTAATCAATTAGATTACTTTTTAAAAAGAATCGTAATGATTATTTAAATCTATAAGAAAAAATTTCTGATTACTAATTGATTACGATTACAAGTAATCAAAAAATAGTCAGAAGTACCGGCGATTACTACAAAATAATCAAAAAGTAATCCGATTACTTTCAACGATTATTTTTGATTCTTTTTGATTACTTTCAAAAATTGCGTATTCATTTGCACTAAAATTTTTTTTCGAAACAGTTGATAACGTGTTTAAAGTTTTCATAATCAATAAATTTTAATATATTTATTTTAAAAATAACACAAACAACATTAACTACAGCACGTAATTCAAATTAGATGAAGAAAAATAGTTAAAGAAATAGTAAGTTGTAAACTTATTTATTAAACAAAAAAAAAAAAAAAACAATAATTTTATAACAATTTTTGGTAATAAAAAAAGACAAACAAAAAAATTTTATTAACAAATGCCGAGCAACAATTATTGGCCGAATAATCGGTCGGACACTTATAATAACATATTTTTACAATTGGCCTTCATTAAAACTAATTTTTCAAAGGAAAAATCAGATAATGATTGTCGCCTTGGACTGTTGACGATCCCGGCAAAAGAAAACAGTCGTGCCACTGGAGCTGACGTTAGGGGAGTATTAAAGTATATAAATGCTTCCTTTAGCAAATCATATTTTTGCCAATTCCCGTCAGCGCTTGAACTATCGTTTAGGTAGCTGAAAAATTGATGCTTTATAGCGGATCGTCGGTCAGGTTTTATATGGTCTTGTGGAGTAAGTTGGTAAAAATCAAACAATATTTAAAATAATACATGCATTAGCTCACCATCATTACTAAAATCAAAAAAATCAGGGACAGCCGATAAATTATTTTTAATTTCATAATTAAATGTTCTGCAATTTTTGGCGTAAAAACTGTAAAGTGTATCTAAAACTGTGCTGGTTACATTCTCAACGTTTAATTCCGGAAATTCAGGGCTTAATATTTGTAACGCCTTGAGCCATTTCATTTTTATGCTTTCAGTTAATACTGTTGCCGCAATCGCCTCAGGCTGCAACGTGAAATATGGTTGAAACCTTTGTCTTAGCCGTTGTTCCTTTTTCAAAGAGGATACTTGTTGCAGCTCCTGTTTCCAACTTAGTTTATGTAGCCTATTGCTCAATGTCACAAAAGTCGGTATAAAGAATCCTGTGTTAAAAGAAATTTACATAGTATATAATTTAATATTTAAAATTTGGTACGCTACAACCAACTGCGACTTATAGTACCATAATTCATGTTGTTTTCTCCTTGAAGGAAGTCCAGCGCCTTGGCAATTGGTTCCATTACCAACTTGTACATCTCTAAGTACTGTAAGTCTCCTGCAGAAAAATTTGATAAAGTAAGCTTATCGCACAGACTATTCAACTTCTCTTTGTAGGTAAGTAATTTTGTTACTGCGTCAAATAATGAGTTCCAACGAGTAACAACTGGCAAAAGTAACAACGATCCCAAGTGCTCCGAAATTATTTCCGAAGACTTTGGCCACTTACACTTTTTCCACAAGTTGTTGCATCCATTAATAATAAATTCGTACAATTGTTATTAATGGATGCAACTTGGAATACGCAATTTTTGAAAGTAATCAAAAAGAATCATAAATAATCGTTGAAAATAATCGGATTACATTTTGATTACTTTTGATTATTTTGTAGTAATCGCCGGTACTTCTGATTATTTTTTGATTACTTGTAATCGTAATCAATTAGTAATCATGCAAAACCAAAAGTAATCGTAATTGTAATCATTACTTTACCCTTAAAAAAAAGTAATCTAATACGTAATCATTACAATTACTAATCATTATTTAACAGCTATGATATTAAGCCTACTTTTCCTGCTAACGACAATGTCAAAGTCGTACGTAAATTTCTTTTATTTTATTTATCAATTTTTTTTTATTATTATACATATAAAAATAAAAATGTTTGTAATGAATTATTGAAAAAATAAACAATTACTACTACTACTACTACTACTACTACTACTATACCCTTATTCCCCCTAGTGGTAGTGGAGGGAATAATAATTACTAAAGAATTAGACATAAATTTGTTTTTAAATATTTTTCTAAAATTTCAAAAATCAAACACTAATGACTAAGCGGTTTTTCTTATTTTGTTAAAAATAATTCAAATACATATTTCTTAATATGTTTCTATTAAATAATATTGTCATCAATTAACAACATCTTGTTGAATTACAATTTTTGATCAATTTAAGCCGATTTTTTTAATATTTTTGCATTTGTTTTCAACACCTCCAAACTTCCAAGTCTTTAGCGAAAGATTAAAAAAAAACAGTTAAAATTAAAACTAAATTTTATAAATCTGCGTAAATAAATCAACCAACCCCATAAAAAAAGTAAATAAAACCCAAAAATACTATTTAATATTACATAATCTTAAAATATACAACATTATCTGTGTTGACTTTACCAATTGTCCACCCATTGTTATGACATGTCTGAGGGTCTTGTTGGTGATGGCAAAAAAAAACACTTTAAATTGACAATTGCAACTGATATTGAATTGAATGTTATTGCCAAATTAGCATTTTTATATTTAAAAAAAAAATATATATATATATATACAAAAAATAAAAATAAAAACCAAATAAAGTAATTAACACCTTCGTCACACATTTTTAAAATGAGACACAGTGGAATGCAAAGTAAAAATAGTGTTGAAATTTTTTTCTTCTAATTAATACTCTGATTTAAGATAATTGTATTAGAAATCTGAAAAAAAATATAAGCTTTAAAAACATTTAACTTTTTGTAACTTTAAAGAATATAAATTGAAGACAAAATAATAAGTAATAACTAAATACATAAGTACCAACTACAACACAAATTAACTTGGCGGAGCTTTTATGAATGTGTTAGACTGGTGGAATATCATTTATAGCTTTAAGTTCTGTATTTCTATGCGAAAAGGAAGCCTACTACAAATATTTTTTTTAAACTTTTTTTACAGTATAGGATGTAGCAAACTTTTTTAAGCATTATCTTTCCCTGTAATAAAACATTGTATTTCATTTTGGAATTTTGGATCTAGGCTAGGCCAGGGTTAGCGCTAGGAATTTTTAAAAAGTCGCACAAAAGGTTTTTTCATAAAAATAAAGTCTCACAAAAAAGTCGTTTGAAAAAACAAAACAGTCAGAAGCCTCTTTTGCATTAAGGGTTTTCATGATATCGCTTAAAAGTCTCGCAATCTGTGCAAACGGTATATTTTTACACCCTCGCAAATGAACTGTCAAAATTTGAATGAGAATTCATTAACACAAATTTCGTAAAATTACCAAACAATTGCGCTGTTCAATTGTGCATATATAGCAACAGATTTTTTTGCTTACCGTCGTTTTCAACGAAAAATTCAACAATTAAAACAACAAATTCTTGGAATAATCTGAGCAATTTAGTCTTAAAGCGTTCTTTTGATATTTTTAAAAACAAATTTCCATTTTTAGGCTAAAAATTAAAGATAGGGTGATTCAAGTAGGAGATACTTTTTCAATAGCCTTTTTTGACAGATCACGAGTGATTCGCGTCATGCTGTCATGTTATTTTTGTTAAGTATTGTTTGGCATTTCATAATGGAAAGACTTACGCCTTTCCAAGCGACATCGCTTCGCTCTATGGGCTCTTGAAAAGCTTCAAGAAGATCCGACGTTTTCGAGGCAAATTTGGTTCAGCGATGAGGCCCATTTCTGGCTCAATGGGTATGTAAACAAACAAAATTGCCGCTTTTGGGACGAAGAGCAACCTGAAGAGATTCAAGAACTGCCACTTCATCCAGAAAAAACAACTGTTTGGTGTGGTTTGCGGGCCAGTGGAATCATCGGTCCATATTTCTTTAAAAATATTGCAGGTGCGAACGTTATCGTCAATGGCGACCGTTATCGTGCCATAATAACCGACTATTTGATGCCTGAAATTGAAGCTCGTGATCTCGGCGACATTTGGTTTCAGCAAGACGGCGCCACTTTTCACACATCACATCAATCAATGGATTTATTGAGAGAACACTTCGGTGAGCACATAATTTCACGTTTTTGGCCAGTCGATTGGCCACCAAGATCGTGTGATATCACACCGTTAGACTTTTTCCTGTGGGGATATGTAAAGTCTAAAGTTTATGCGGACAAACCCGCTTCGATTCAGGCCTTGGAGGAAAACATCACGCGTGCCATTCGCCAGTTACCAGTCGAATTGCTCGAACGAGTCATCGAAAATTGGACTCAACGGATGGATCATCTGCGACGTAGCAACGGCCAACATTGAATAGACATAATCTTCAAAAAATAAATGCCAAAGATTGTTCTTTCAAATGATAATAAACATTCCCCATTAAATTTGAATTTTCTGTGTTTTTTTTTTAAAAAAGTAGGGAACCTCGAACTGGATCACCCTTTATTTTTATATTTTTTTTTAAACATCTTTTTGTAAAAAGTGACATTAATTGTTAAAAACTATACAAAAGTTGAAAAGGCGTAAATTTTAAGCGATTTCATGAAAACACTTATTATTACGGGTTTTTTTCCATATGGCTGAAGACGATTATTTTGGTTCACTAAAAGAAAAAAATGCAGCTTTGACTCCCTTTGACTCGCGAAATATTACGTTTCTCGGAAGGAAGTGCAGCGATGTTAACGGTTTCATCTGCCTCTGAACACGTATTTCTAGCTCTATTTCCTTTTCCGTTTTCAGATTTTCTTTTAATTTTTACAATAAATCTTATCTAGAATACAATAAATTTTATTTTTTATGTTAAAGCGAAATACGAGTATTCTCATGTTAGTACATATGTACCTGTCCATGTTTTACGACAATTTTTTCTTTCAATGACTCAGCTGCTAAAAATAATTTTGTAAAATAAGCAGTGCAATTTTTTATTTAAAAAAAAATTTTTTTTTTGCTAAAACGTTTCTATGAAAATTTAAAAAATTTGCGAAAATTTTCTTAAATATATTGTATATGTACATGACAATGTTGCAAAAAAGTGATAAAAGTGTTGCCAAATAAACAAAAATCTATGAATTTTGATAAAAAAAATATAAAAAAAATTAACTGCAATTAAGGCCCCAATCATGTAAAACGCAACGCAACGCGAAATAATTACATTAAAAGCACAAACAATGTCATAAATATTTTGAAATTTTGTTGTTGCTTTCTACAGAAATTTATGTATCGTTTTAAAAATTTCAACGCCACAAGAAATGCAGAGTTTGAAATTTTAAAACGAAATGTAAACTTCTGTAGAAAGCAACAACAAAATTACAAAATATTTATGACATTGTTTTTGCTTTTGCGTTGCGTTTTACATGATTAGGGCCTAAATGTTTCTTGTGAGAAAATTTACAAAAAAAAAGGGGTAAAAAGTCGCAACAAAATTAAAAAAGTCGCAAAAGTCGGTGATAAGCAAAAGTCTCACAAAAAGTCGCAGAACGCTTAAAAAGGATCAAGTATCGAATTTAGCCGGGCAAACGGAAACGCTGGGCTAGGCGCTACCAAAATTGGTTCAAATTTTAAAAAAATTATAACTTCCAAGAATTTTTACATATAAACGCACTATTTTGTTCGGTATTCCGATGGGGTAACTGTAAATGTTAGTTCTAAAAAAACAATAACATTGATTTATTGATGTAAAAGTAGGAAGATTAGGAAGTTTTTTTATGGTACCGGAGTCGGAGTCCAAGTACCTACAAAAACTCACGACTCCGACTCCAAAATGTTTTTACTTTCCATGAATATGTAAATAACTATATTAAAGCTCAATGCAGCACGTGTTAGAATTAAAATATCGATTTGATTTCCAAAATCATTTTCTCGCTATGTTCAACCATTGAAAAGGTACTGCAATAAAAAAAGAATTAAAAGTCAAATAAGGACCAGTCTCATATACATTAAGCATCAAGGCTACAGTAGGAGTAGGAGGCGGACGTAAAAAAATGTCAGCGGTTGAAGTCGGAGTCGGAGTTAGAACTATTTTTTGACGACTCCACAGCCCTGGTTTAAAGTTAAATAAGGACCAGTCTCATATACATTTATCATTAAGGTTAGAGTTGGAGTCGGACTTAAACAATTTCAGCGGCTGGAGTCGGAGTTAGAACTATTTTTTGACGCCTCCACAGACCTGGTTATAACAAAGTCGATTTGACAAAAGTTAAAAAATTTTTTTTTAAGTCACAAATAAATTTAAAAGATATATTATGTTTTTCATTGATCCCACTGTGCAGCATGTAACTGAAGCAAAAACAAGTGTCGGCGATCCATTCATTCATTCATACAGTTTTAGTCAGTCACTCATTTACTCTGCTTAAATTTTAATATGACAGGCTGAGATACAACAAGCCGACCAAACGATTGAACGTTAACAAACATTAACTAAAAACATCATATTCAAATTATATGGATCACGATAAGACTCGTACGGGCATGTCTCTATAAACATTTAAGACACTTTCACTCGATTTGTAGCAAAAATTACAAAAAAATCAATACAGCTCAATCACATTTAGCAAACTTATAAAAATCAAACAACTTTAAGAAAAAAAAAATTTTAAATAAAATTATTTTATTACGCTTTAAGAAAAAACATTTTTTTAAAAGAATCTGCTTTTAAATTTCAGGGCCATCAATATGTTAAAATACACACTTTTTATTTATTTGCGTTTAATAACACTCTGTTTAAAGTAAAAGTTTGATTTTATTTAATAAATATTTAATTTGTTTATTAACAAATTACAAACGGCAAGAAAAAAAGTTTCAAGTTACATGCAATATTTTTTTCCTTTTTGTTTTTTTTTTTTATTACATAAACAAATAAAAAAACGTGCTTTATTTAATTTATTTCTGTTTTACTTAAAGTGCACTTTTTCACCGGCTTTCTGCTTAAACTCAGCACAAGTAAAAAAAAAAGAAGAAGAGGAGTATTAAAAATTCATATCAGATATGACATTTTTATGTCAATTTCGAATACTAATTATGATGCCATGCTGTCAATTTAAAATTCAATGAACGAGGAATTTTTTTAAAGGTGTTTGATAAAATGTTTTTTTAATTTTGAGCAGCACAATAAAAAAATTTTAAATAAAAAAAGCAATTTCAAAGAGTTAAAAAAAAATTACTATTTGATCGGCAAATAAAGAAATAACAATAGATTGTGCAAAATTCTATTTGAATTTCAAATTGTGTTGGCGCCATTTTGTGTTGCAATTCATAAAATATGAAACGTTTTTTGTAAAAGAGCGAAATTTCTTTTATCAATGCAATTGCACAGTGGGATGATAGCAAAAATTTAATTAAATATACGAGATCTATAAGACTAAATTTTTCAATAAACCATTTTCTTAGTTTGTGAGAACAGCTTTTTTTTTAATTTTGCTGGCAAAGGCTCTTAAAAGGCTTATTAATTTTTAGTTTGTATACACCCTCCACCACTAGTGGCAAGTAAGGGTATAGTACGTTTGTCACTCCTTGTGAAACTTTTTTAATATTCATCTAAGACACCATAAAGTATATAAATTCTGGGTCCTTAGGTAATTCTAAGTCGATTTAGCCATATCTGTATGTCTGTACTTCTGTTGACAACACGCTCCGTTTCGAAAGACTCAACAGAAAAGAACAATCTTGGTGTCAAATTCTTTCTAAAGGGTGTTTTTCTAAAGGTATAGAACTTTGAAATGGAATAAAACAAAGATGAGTTTTTAAAATTGACATGAAATTTACTTTATTCGAAAGATATCACAAGGAAACAAAATTGAACTTTTTTTGTGCGTCCTGGAACTTTGTTGCAAATTTTTACTAATTTGCGGTCGCTGATTTCAAATTTAATCGTAATGTCCAAAATTAAAGTACTTTCACTACATATATTCGAATAACTTGAAAACGTTCACCATATTCAGTTTAAAAAAAATCCGAAACTCGGCAACAATATTATCTTTGAGCCGTGCTTACATTGTTTTTAAATTTGCCCAGTAGTTTCACAGATATCGTTGAAGTTTTGAAAATAACTGAAAATTTAAAAAAAAAAAAAACATTTTTTGTTTTTTAAAAATATATAAAAATTCAAAATGCGAGAAAAATTACAGTTTTCGTATAAAAACATTTAGTTAAACATATTTCCAATGAAATGAGCATTATTTCATTGCAATCGGTGCACAGCTTTTGATTTTGTTCACAAGATAAAAACACAAAAAACGTTAAATTTCGTTCCAACACACACATTAAAAAATGTTTTTTTTTTTATGGAAATCGCAATTTTTATCAATTCAGTTTTCTCAGTAAATTGTGAACAAAATCTTAAGTTGTGCACCGATTGCAATGAAATCTGGAGGTCCAATTTTCAATTAATTTGTCCAACATTTGTGGCCGTATATCGGCAACAATTCGGCGAATATTGTCCTCCAAGTGGTCAATCGTTTCGGGCTTATCGGTGTAGACTAGCGTCTTCATATATCCCCACAGAAAATAGTCTAGCGGTGTTAAATCCCACGATCTTGAAGGCCAATTTAATTTCCACTTTCCTTCAATAAATCAATTGTGGGACGAGCTGTGTGACATGTTGCGCCGTCTTGCTGAAACCTGAGCTGGTTATTCAACTTATGAACAAAAAATCAGTAGTTATAGCTCTATAGCGGTCACCATTGACTGTAACGTTCTGACCAGCAACGTTTTTAAAGAAGTACGGACCAATGATTCAACCAGCCCATAAGGCACACCAAGCAGTCAGTTTTTTTTGGAGGTAACGGTGTCTCAACATACACTTGAGGATTATCATCACCCCAAATACGGCAGTTTTGTGTACTGACGTTTTCATTCAAACAAAAATGAGCTTCATCACTAAACAATTTTTTTTTTTTTTATTTATTTAATTTTTATTAAAATTCATTGAAATTTACATACATTTTAGGTGTCTTAGCGCCGCTAGGGCATTAAAGAGAGAAGTTGGCAAAGTTAACAATTAAAAAAAATAAAATAATAAAAACTATTTAATACATATAATCATAAGAAAAAAAATTTTTTTTTTTTTTTTTTAGATTAAAAGCATTTCAATATTTTGTAATAAATATTCTTTTAATTTGTTTTTGAAAAAAGAAATTGTGCAACAATCTTTTATATGTTAAGGCAAGTTATTATATTCCAGGCTACCTGCATATTAAATTTTTTGCTTCGTGATTTCTAGGCGACATCTCACAGCGCGAAGGTTATGGCTATTTCTAGTGTTGAAAACAGTTTGGTTTCTTGAAAAGCATATTGTGTGATGACCAATTCCATGTAGTGCGTTATAAACATAAATTATATACAAATTACAAATATACAAATATAAATAAAAGTAAGTGGCCAAAAATAAAGGAAAACAAACATAAATTAATGTTTTCATTTTATATAATCCATATATTGGTTAAATATTTTTCACAACATCAGTATATAAAGAGAGTGTAGGGTACAAGAGAGGGAGATTATAAATAAGTTTAAGAGCTTTGCTTTGAATAACTTGTAAAGACTTTAGGTCTGCATTTTTCCGAAATCCATATATGTGAGTTAAGTAATTGAAGTAATTAAAGTAATTTGCTTTTCAGAATCGGAATCAACGGCAATCTTGTTTTGGACCCAGTCACCGAATCTACCTGCCGGTTTGTAGAACGCTAGTGCAAAAGTGACTCGTTTATCTTACATTTAAAAATTTCAAAATTTCTTTTTGTTTTAAATGTAAGTTAAGCGAGTCACTTTTGCGCTCGCGTTCTGCAAACAGGCAGTACGTCTTGCTAGGTGATCGTGTCTATCGCTTGACAGCTGCAAAAAGGCCCGCCATTTAAAAAAGTGTTGCTAACTGAAAGTTATAGGTATACACACAATCGGTATAGTAGAAAAAGAGTTCTGAACCCAAAAGTGGAACAACCTCCCGAAAAAATTATATTTTTGTTACAAAAACTAAAATAAATTTGTGGCAGAATGCCCCGAATTTCATTTAATTTTGAACAAATTCGATTTATATGACTGGAAATGATGCTACAAAATTTTGTGAAGAGCAGCCCATAATTTATCATCGGCCTAGGAAAATACTTTAGTACGCCTAAAACCAGAAAAAAATATTGTAGTAAAATTGGCCTGCCATAGTTTCATAAGGGTCCATATATAGACCACTCTGGGAGATAATTTATGTATGACTAAAACCGTAATCAATATAGATATTTTTGTTTAACTTGGTCCAATTTAGCATTACATATATGGCTACAAATAACACCATGCAATTTTGTGATAATCGGTTCATAATTTATAATAGATTCCGTATAAAAGGGCCTTCTCAAGAGCAAATTAAGAAGCATTAAATTATAAATTAGTTTAAGAAATGTTGAAGTTTGTATTTTTTTCAGCCGTTTCAGAATTTTTATTTAAATACAAAGTGAAGTTTCTTTGTAGTTTTATACCGTAATATCAAGGGGCAAATCATTTTTATAATCATCTTGAATGCTAAAAACGCTAAAAACATTTTATAAAAATGCTAAATAAAATGTCAAGTGCTAAATGAAAATTATGCAACTATATAAAAACTTTTAATGCTAAATTTAGCTGCAAAATGCCAAAATGGTCACACAGCATGGGGCTAATGCAATTTTTACAACCAAAATTTTTGAAAAAGTTGCCAAATGTGAAAAATATAACGAAATTAGAAATGCCTTTTGTTAATTGAGAAAAACATAAAAATTTACTTTAAGTTGCATTGTAAGACAAACATTTTATTTGCACTTAATATGAAAATATTAATTACAAATTAAGAAAACAAAACAAGAAAGGTTTTTTTAATTTGAGACCTTTTTCATGAAAAATATTTTTATTTTGTTAGAGTTTGGTTCTGTTTTCACAACACAAGTGATTGAACGTTTAGTGAAATTTATATTAAAAGAACTCAGTTATTTGATTATTTTTCATATAAATTTTATTACACGTTCAATTACTTGTGTTGTGAAAACAGCACATTAAACCCGTCAAATTTGCATACAAAATTCAGTATATTGGAAGTTAATATATCGATTTTTTTTTGAAAATATTCTTTACAATTAACGAAATTAAAAAAAAATTAAATTATTTTCCGCTTTTTAACTGTTGTGAAATGTGGCGATCTTCAAATTCTTTTGGCCATGAACATTTACGTTTGGCGATTGTCTTGGCGAAATTGGATACTGTTGGGGATATGCGAAATGCCTTTTTTGCGAATTTAATCTAAAATATTATTAAAATGGGTATAACTTATTTCTCTTGTTTGTAAATTGTATTTTGAAATTAAAATTGTAATTATAACTGTTTCAAAATTACATATTTTGTAATTCATTGTATAATATTATAACGAATGTAAAAAAATTCGAATTTAGAACGATAATTCAATGGGGGAAAATGTATATGACTGACAGTCAAAGGCTTTTTTTTAAATTAAAAATATTGCCAAATTATTATATATTTTCTTACAGTAAATTCCGTAAGTTCTCAAATTATAGATTTTATATCAATTTATTTTTGAAAAATCTTTAAAATGCCTATAAGTATATCAATATATTAAAATGTACTACTGGATATAGTGCACATTTAGAACAAGTTTCTTATATTTAAGGTTTTAGAAACACCCAATCTACTTTTGTGTACTCTTTCAGTCATTATCTGAAATCGGTTCCGCGTGATATATGCACTTTCTACTTTAAGTACCACCTATCCTTAATACTTTTAAAATCAGAAAAACTACGCTCACTTAAAAAAATTAATTGAAAATCTCCATCGATAAAACTTCATTAAATTTCAATTTCAGAACATGGCAGTTTCTAATATAAAAATCCCATTTGGCAACTTTTTCTTAGCAAAAATATATGGAACAAAAATAATATATATGGAAGCTGTTTTGAAAGGAATTTTTGGTTGCGATAAAGTATAAAGAACTTCCGTTCATTTTAATAACATAATAAGAAAATCGTAGTGGAAAGTACACATTGTTCGAAGTCGTAAATAATTTCCTTCGAATCCATATACGCAATACGTAAAAAGGTTAAAAATTTAAAAAACCTAAATTGAAAATGTATCAAGAAAAATATATTCATACGTTTGTTATATTTTAGAAAAAAAGTAACAAAAATTAAAAAAATATTCACATCTCATATTGAAAAAAAATAACCAATTTTAGAAATGACCAAAAACGGCAGCTCTGATCGCAAATACGTGAAAAGGGAATAAATTTCGAGGGAAAAATTGTTCACGATATGGGTGATTATTTAGTTTTTTTAATATTTTTAATAAGCTTGTGGTTTTTATTAAACTGTTCATGGTTTTAAATCCAAATATTTAATTTTTTTAAATCAGACTCAAGTTCATTAAATTTCATTAAATACATTAAAATGTATGTATATGAAAATTAAAAAATTTCAAGATGATGATGACACTGCACCTTCTTCCTTGTTTTTTTTTTTTTCAAAAAATGAGTTAAACATAAATAAGATTTCACATATCCTTAACATAAGCAACTTTTAAGCTAAATAACAGCGTTTTATAACCAAAAGGAGCTATTTCAAACGCTTGAAATTAGGTTATGAGAGATAATAAATATTATGCAAGAAATAAATAAGAAAATGTTGAATTGAAGAAGAAGTTTTATTTATTTACTTTCCAAAAAAAAAAGCATCCATATATCCTCATCACTTTCCTCATTATATAATAAATCAAATAATTGCGCCATTTATTCATGTTTGTTTTCACTTTATTTTCTTGGATGCCATTTGAAGCAATGAAGAATTAAATACAAATAAAAGAAGAGATCAACAAAAATAACGTAATTTTAACAATAGTTTTCTTTTATAAGTATTTTCTTTAAATTCACCACAATATAAAAGACAGCATTGCCATACACTGTGGTCTCTAATATTTACAGAAACATGCTCCACGTTGGCAGTGCTGCGTGTTAAAAAAAAACCTCGTCAGGTGGATTCAGCCAATCAGATGATTGTATATTGTTAGTGCCGTATACTGACTAGGGATGCAAACGATACATCGATGTTTAGAAAACATCGATCTTTTGGTCATAAGCACCGATGTTAACATCGATGTTTTGATGGACGATACATCGGCGATACATCGCCGTCAAAACTAAAAAACATCGACATCGTCTATTTAATATTTTCATTTATTTAAATTTTTTTTATAATATTTTTACCATTTTAAATTTTTATTTTTTCAATTAAACCCTTCATTTAAAAATATAAAAAGTGTATTTTAAAGTATAGCCGTACACCTAGAGAAATAAGATATTTAAATATGGTCACCTTCAACAAAACTATTTTTAAATAAAATTGTAAACATATTATGGTTTATTTAACCAAATTATTATCATCCGCAACCAATACACAACCATAATATGGTTGTGGCTTCTTGATGGAGGACTAATTTAACAATAATATGGTTGTCGGTAATAATTATATGGTAAAATTAAACATAATATGTTTAAAATTTTGTTTAAAAATAGTTTTTTTGGAGGTGACCATTTTAAACATGTTTTTTCTCGGCGTGTACAAAGTACTTACATATGTATGTACATACCTGCATACTATGCATTGCATAACTACATATACATATGTGGTTCCCATATTGTAAACTAAAGAAATGTTAAAATAATTTTGGAGACTGTGTAATAGGGTTATAAGTTTTTTAATTTTTTGCAAATATCAGTTCTCCCAAGGTAAAATCGTATAGGGCATGGAAAAATATTAAGAATTGCATTTTTATCATTTTGCTATTGTTAAAAAAGTACACGCGCTAAGTGCCATGAAGTTTTTAATTAAAATGTTTTTTTATTACTGAAATTATATAATATTTATTTTAAAATTCTTTGCATTTCATGTCATTTTGTCAAGAAAATTCCTCAAAAGTTTACTTAACTGACTTCTTTGTTGGGTACATATTAAATCTTTCAATAATAATAAGAAAACAATTAAAACATCGATGTATCGTGTTTGTACCGATGTTTTTTGACATCGATACTTATCGTGGAATCATCGATGTTTTTAAATATCGATGTTTTTCGGAACGATGTTGCTTCCCTAATACTGACTGCAAATTAATGTCGATAATGCAGTGTTCTATTTTGGGGTACCGATTCTTGTGCTGAGTAGAGTTTTATTATATATGCAGTGGAGGCTCGAAAAATTAAGAAGTTTGTTTTGAGGGTGATGAACTTTTCCGAAATCTTAACTTTTCCGTGGTATGAAAAATGCTTATATGTGTATTTATACATTGTTTATTTATTTAATGTATATATGCACATATTTATTATTTCTTTAACATGAAAAATAATAAGAAGATAGATATGTATACATTACGATTATTTGAAGAACGCCTTCATCTAATTTTTTTTAATCCGTATTTTTCACAACCAACTGATGAGAGCAAACACATTATTATTATATTAGGTTTCTTTATAAAATTCGCCAAAAAAAAATTATAACGCTAACTGCAAAACGTACAAAAATTTTAAAGAAATTAATATTGCGCCAGTATGATTGTATGGTTCGAGCACGATTCAACTCACTTGATTGTGCCAGTATGCTGGAATAATGTTTGCCCTGCTTTACGCTGGGTCTTCACGTAGCAATTTTTTTTGCTAAGCACAAGCAAAAACGTCGGCAGGACAATGGCACAATAATTGCTGATTATATTGCTGGAAAACACGTGAAATTGCTTTGCCATAAGCAAACGTATAGAGAAATTAAATGTCAGATAAATGACAACTAATTTGACAGCCGATTGCTAAGCAATAATTGCTCAAGCAATCAGAAGAGCAATCATTGCGCAATGGATTGCCACTCATGGCAATATGCGGTCCACACCGGTGGGTGTAATTTCCCGATGAAAATGAAATAATGCCGGCCGGCCGTATTTCCTATTGCAAAAAGAAATAACGCCGGCTCCAAAGAGGAAATAACACCCCGGCGGGCTTTATTTCCTTTTCATCGGGAAATAACGCCGGCTGGCACTCAATCAAAAAATAAATAGTGTCCGCGGACGTTATGACACTTTGGAAATGGACAGTATGACACTTTCAAAAGTGTCATTAGGTCCATTATTACTAAATAAGTTAAATACAAAAAAATTATCTGCATACACGCAGAGAGAAACATGTTTCATTATGGTCCCAACCAACAAAACTATTTTTAAAGAAACTAGTTTAACCATAATATGGTTGTCGGTGACAATGTTTTTTTAGATGAAACATAATATGGTAAAAAAAATTTTAAAAATGGTTTTCCTGCTTTTTCTCTGGGAGTAAATATTAAATATATAACGAAAACACTTTTGGGCGCAAGGATTTCCTCCTCTATAGTATAACAAATACCGGCTTCGCTAACTAAAGATTCTCTGCACAGCCGGCCTTCGGCCGGGCGCAAGGATTTTTTTCTCTATGGTATAACAAATACCGGCTTCGCTAACTAAAGCTTCTCTGCACAGCCGGCCTTTGGCCGGGCGCAAGGATTTTCTCCTCTATGGTATAACAAACACCGGCTTCGCTAACTAAAGCTTCTCTGCATAGTCGGCTTTCGTTCGGAAACAAGGCAGATTTTAGAAGCTTTACTTAGCGAAGCCGGTGTTTGTTATACCATAGAGGAGAAAATCCTTGCGCCCGGCCGAAGGCCGGCTGTGCAGAGAAGCTTTAGTTAGCGAAGCCGGTATTTGTTATACCATAGAGAAGAAAATCCTTGCGCCCGGCCAAAGGCCGGCTATGATCCCAAATTTGTTTACATTCTTGCTTGTTGTGGACATTATGACACCTTAAAAGTGTCATAACGTCCGCGGACGCTATGACATTTCTTCGATGGACGTTATGACACTATGACACTGGACGTTATGACATGCCACCAAGATTAATTTGGCTTTAATTAAATTTTTGTATACTTTGATAAATTAATTTGAATACATACTTATGTTTATTGTAAATATAAAATGCTTTGATTAGTTATATTCGCAGGCGTTATTTCCCAATGAAAAGGAAATAACGCCGGTCGGCTTTATTTCCTCTTGCTAAAAGAAATAAAGTATGCTTTAAAGAGGAAATAACACCCCGGGGGTCTTACTTCTTTTCGCAATAGGAAATAAGGCCGGCCGGCGTTATTTCCTTTTCATCGGGAAATTACACCCACCGGTGTTATTTCGCCCGGCGTTATTTCACTGCACCATTCTCATCACACCAGAGTCGCATTTTAACATAATATATTGAAGGTGGTAACATTTTTACTAGATTACAAAAACAACAAGCATCAAATTAGGAAATTTTTTATGTTGTTTTAGTAAATATTGTAAAGTTGCAACCATCTGTTTTTTTGGTATTAACTCAACTGTTTAATATCTTTGTTTTTATTTTACTAATACGATCCGTGTAAACATGAAATATACTTGCAACAGATTTTTATTTTTTTATTTCAAACACTGCTAGAATTTCATAGTATCTTCCATCTACAAAGTCGTAATACATTGTATTACCGTGTAAACGACTTTTAAATGACAGCCAAAGTGCGTGTTTTTTTTTAGTTTGTTGTGATATGAAATATTATAATTTTTGCTTAAAGCTAAACAAGTCATTTTAATAAACAATTTTTTAAAAAGTTATGTATTTTTGACACTATATATAAATTTTATATTTTTTACGCAAAGTTTTTTTTTACAATTTCAAAGTTTTTCATTTTTTTAAAAAAAAGCGAACGAACGAAAACAACAAACTGTTAGCGATTTACAGTTTTACGAATTCTTTGGCGATTTTTCTCAAGAAAGTAACGAGTTTTTTACAAATTCCCTATCAGGCATCCCTGGCGTAATTTTGCGTGAGTTTGAAAGAGATAACTATAGTTCTTTGCTTCACTAAAGAAAAAATGCAGAAAAAGTTCAGTAGAAGGTGACCGTAAAAATCCAGCTGATTTTTTTTTTTACTATTTTTCCTATTGCGCAAGACAAACTCATTAAGAGGTGACCGTGAAAGCCCAGCTGACTTTTATTATATTACTTTATTATATTGAGTTTGCGTTTTGTTTCAACCAGTGATTTTTATATAAATAGTGTACTTATTTTTGATAGTGCCAATTGCAATTGAATTCGCCTTTTTTCTATGAATTCGATATCGAGACCACCTTGTATGAATTCGCCTTCATATTGAGTTTATAATTACTGTCAGGAATGTTTATTTATTTACATTTCGTTCTTTTTTTTAATGAATACCCTACAGTGGCCACCTTCGCCTAGAAAAAAAGTATGCCGATTAAGCCATTATGACACTACATTTTTATTCATTGAAAAGATATAGAATTAATGGAAGAAAACAATAAATGTTAGAAAGAGCACACTATAAATTTGAACAACGTTTTCTTAGTTTTTTTTTCTCTTGCTATGGTTCAAGGCGAATTCAACTACAGGTGGTGTCGAAACGCCATCTGATTTTGACAGTTCGAGCTACTTTGTTTTGATTTGTTAGTGTTTTGTTAGGAATGGTTGACATTTTGGACAGTAAACACAATGCAATGCAAAAATCCCTGTGTTGTTTCTGTAGTTTTTGGATTGTTGTAGTTTCGACACCACCTGTAGTTGAATTCGCCTTGCTATGGTTTTGATTATTTTATTAAATGTTGTCAACTTTCTGTTTATGGGAAATATAAAAACAAAATAAATAAAGCGATTAATAGCTGAATTTGCCCATAACCCGCATTTTTATAATACTTTTCATTTGATCAGGGTTGCATTTTAACAAAGGTAATGTTACATTAGAGTTGTTGACTGTCACAACAGAACTTCTTAGATTTCTACCTCACAAAGTATTATGCAATACGTAAGACTTGTGTGATAGTGGACACTAGCCTTTAACATTAACTTGAAATTAATGTTCAAGTTAGTAATTTTATATTAGGTGGAGACAGCCAGTTATATCTGCACTGTTCACAAAAAAACATGAACAATGCATTACAAATGTTGTGTCATAAGGGCTGTATAATTGCCGTTGAAATATGTCCAAAAGCGAATTTAGGAAAACCGTCAAGTTATTTATTAAAAGTTTTTTATTTCAAATTTAGAATTTTAACATATAATTAAATAAAATTTATTTTAAAACAATTCAACTGAACAATTCACAGGCATATTATATATTGAGCTGATGACCATGGCAGTTATTTTTTGTTTTAATAAAAGAGAACTTCCTTATAATAAATCTGCATTTGATTAGAAAATTATTTCTTTATACAGAAATTTTATTATACAGGATATTTAGTTTTTTTCACTTTTTTTTAAAGAATGTGGTATTTTAGTTTGCGTCACGCTCCAACTTGCGGCGGTTATTGATTTGAGCATTATTTAGATTTTTTATTTTATTATGCTTAACAACTTTAATAAGATACACATATCACAACACAAATCGTAGACTGAAGGTCCAACTATAATATGCATAGGATTCAGTCAAAAATTAACAATAAGACTCTCAAATGCAAATAAATAAACAAAAAACTAAATAAAAAAACAATTTGATTCCGTTCGGTAAGTGCGATCTGTTTCGCACTTTGATTAAGCAAATGACAGTTTCATTATGCTTAACAAAAAGTTTCCTTTAGTTCAATATGGTTTGACACATATGATTTACATATATTCACACATGTCCCTTAGCTAACTTAAGCATATTATAGTTGGACCTTTATTGTTAACATCAAGGCGAATTGAGTGCTAGGAGGCCCTATTGCTACAATAACAAAAAAAAGCACGCAATTCGCCTGATTCAACTTAATAAATTTGTCAAAAACATCTAACTAAAACACAAAGGGAACATTAAAAAAAGTACAACAATGTTCGATTGAGAAGAATTTCTTTTTTTTTTACTAAAGTTTATATGATTGTTCTCATTTTTTTTAAATTATAAGAATTTGATGAGAGCTAACAAGACAAACAGTCAGCTGACAGCGGCGTCTACTTTAAAATTTCAAAACCCACCAAAATGGAGAAAAAACGCACCAGTCAATAAAAAACGCACACATTTTAGAATATTTTTATTTAAAGTGTTTATTCCATTAATTTTAAATTAAATTGCATAAAAAGTATAAAATTTTTGCATTAAAAATATAACAATAAAACAGTTTTTTTTACAGTTGAGGCTTTTAAGAAAAAAACAAAAAAAATAAAAAATTAAAGACCAAACTTTTTATAAAGATATTAACGATTAATAGTATGGATTCAAAATTAATGATACAGCAAATTTCATATAATGAAATGTTTCACTTTCTTGGCATAATACATATTATATACAACAACAAGTCCGTTTCACTTTGAGCAAGGCGAATTAAAAAAGGAAAGTGCAAGTCGTCAGTAGTTCATCAGCTGTATCCACGTGAAATTCAAAATATAATTTACAAACGTCAAAAAAATGTTATGTAAATATGTATGTATACAAATTTTTACAATCCATTTTACAGACCACAATAAGAACAAGATAAGTAAAAAGCAGCGTTACCACCAGCAAAATTCAAAACTACACTTGAGATGAAGCAAAATTACCCAATTTAAATGAAATTACACCTGATATCAAACTACCATTTAATTATAAAAAAAAAACAAATAAGAAAGTACTTACAGACAAATTTTTAAGAGTGTTCCCTAGTTAGGTCCCTATTACACAAAATTATGTCATGCGGTTAAGTCTAATAATATAAGAATTCTTAATTATCAAGGTAACTACCTCTATTTGAGATTTCTTCGTCTTAAAGTGATTAAACGGAGGGGATTTATATACGACCTACGTTCCATAACCAAACAGGACAAAATTTTGGCATGACATGGTAGCTATTTTTTTTATCAACACATTCCAATATTTATAAGGCAGTTATGGCATTACAAGCTATTTTAGTGAGTGGTATTTGTATGGGAGCCATGGTCAAATATGGACTGATTTCATAATTAGTTTTGTAAGATAATTTAGGTTGAAATAAAAAATATTTAGGCAACATTTTGTCCAAATACCAACATAATAAGATGCCTAATGGGCACAGGAAAAATGTCTTATGGGGTATTTTCAAATTATGGGCTGATTCACAAAATTTTTTAAAAAAAAAACTTATGAACCAAATTTCAAATTTTTACATGGACAGACAACCAGCTAGCGGAGCAGACGACTCAGATACTGATTCTAAGCTGATAGGTACTCGTATACTACAACAAATATTTATATGTGTTTCACACATCAGTATAAACTCATAATACCTTTTTCACTTAAATAAGATCAATATGTTACATACTATTACGATTCATACAGTAATTCAAAAAAATTTAACAAAAATAATATTAAAAACCTCAAATAAATAAACAAATTTAATAAAAACATAAAATAATAAGTTATACTTCCATTTATCTAGTGCTTTATTTAGTAAATAAAATTTTTGTAATGGTTTCTCAAATCAGTTCCACAAATATTAAAGTCGCTAAATATTTCTCAACTAAAGTATTTTAAATGTTAAAGCAAACACAAAATTTATTACTTTTTGTAATATTGAAAACATATCTTTCTCCAGGTGATATTTTTTTTTAGTAAAAATACATAATTTCGTTTTCCCATAAACTTCGAGTTCTAAGTAATCTATGAAGCTAATATTTATCAAACCTAATTGCCCATCAGTCGCCAATCACTATCAGTCTTCCAAAATGGTATAATTTTTATCTCTAAAATAAAATTCTTATATTATTTAATTAAAATCAAATTCCACCTGATCTACACCTCAAAGAAATTACCCACGCTCTACCCACGAATGTAAAAACTGCACCAAATTCGGGTAATTACCCACAA
The DNA here is from genome assembly GCA_943735925.1 of Pollenia amentaria. Taxonomy (NCBI): domain Eukaryota; kingdom Metazoa; phylum Arthropoda; class Insecta; order Diptera; family Polleniidae; genus Pollenia; species Pollenia amentaria. Next base: position 197,762,738 of record OX031009.1, on the reverse strand, counting down.
AGTGGCAGCACTGGTAAAAAGGTAAAATTAATTTCAGCCGAAAATTAAATTTTTTTTGGCAGCATTGTTTCCCCAAAATAGATCGTTGCTTAGAGCACTCTTTACTCCAACTTCTTTTTCTTTCTTTTAAATTTCTTCTCCATTTTAAACAAACAGTGAGTAAAGTCGCCGCAGCACAATCGTCGTCTGCATTAATTTAAAACAAATAAAATATTAACGTTTGTACGAAATAAGATTGTTTTGTTTATTGCCAAGCATAAGCAAAAACAAAGTGCATGTTTGCCAAGCAATTTATATAATTTATTATGCCTCTAAATAAAAGTATTTTTTGATGTTTGTTAATTATATTTTGAATTCGCCGTGGAGACAGCTGATGAACGGCTGAACTAAGGCGAATTTAAGAAAGGTAAGTGCAACTCGACAACTACGGTTTTTGCAATTTAATTGGTTGCTGGCAAAAGCAACTGACCAGGGCAGACATTTTTTTTAGAAGTTTTTTCGGCTACTTTGGCGCAAAACATAAACAAAATAATTTTTTGACGCTTTCGAACTATATTTTGAATTCGCCGTGGATACATCTGATGAACGGCTGACGAGTTTCAATTAACTTTATAAATTCCCCTAGCTATTGTTCATAGATTGCTGTAGTATTGCTACCACCTGTATTGAAGTGCCCGTTGGTTTGCCCAATTCGCTTAAATTTCTTCAATATGTCAATTTTCTATGAAAACACAAATCAGTTTTCCTTCTTCTTTGCAAAAAAGTTCAACAAAATTTGTGTTTGTGACGGACGGTTTTTATTAAAAAAAAGTATTGCACGAAATCGAGGACAATTTTTAATAAATTCATAATTAAAACAAAGGAAGTTATTACAAAAGGTTAATTAATTAAAACAAACTAAAAACCGAGGTGCTTGTTTATAAAACAGCATCAATTTTAATGAAAAAATGCTTTGGAATTTGGAAAACTACAAAAAAATTCCTATTGTAAATAACAGCAACTGCAAAACCAAATAATTCAATGAAATTTAAGAAATTTTTCAACGAAGTCTTAAAATTTGTAAGAAGTGCTTTAAGTTTAAATCATTTAATAAAGAATTACCAGTAAATTTAATAGTTTACAGGACGGTAAAATTAAAGTTTTCTTTTTACTATTTTGCTGCCTACTCATTTTCTTAACCAGGAGACAAAAACACTTGACAGCAGTTGTCATATTGTTTGGTTTTTTTGTGTCATAACAATTACGTGTGCTTGAAAGAGATAACTATAGAGTTTATTTACTAAAGAAAAACGTGTGCCGCTCTCAGTGAATTTTTCATAACTTGTTTTTTGTTGTTTTTTATTTTTCTCTTTCGTACTCTGCTTCTTCGGAATTCGCTGTGTGTGTGTTGTGTTGTTTTGCTTTTGCATTTAATTTTTTCCAATTGGATCTCAGTACCAATTGGACTATTTATTTCTTGATGTTTAGTAAGAAATAAAGTGCTAAATTAAATAGAAATAACAATAATAAAAAAAATTATTGTAGAATTGTTATCGAAAGTTTAGCAAAGTAAATAAATTAAAGTGTAACAAAATTCCTTTAAAAATATCGCTTGAAATTGTGCAAAAATATTTTTTTGCCGAAAAGATTGCTTGTTGTTATTGTAATAAAATTTTTGCAAAGTCTTATTTCTTTTTCCTCTTAATTTTTATCAAACGTGTCGTTTATTTTCGTCTGTCCGTCAGTTGACTTCGTCGTTGTGTGCAACAAAAAATATTTAATAAATAAAAATTATTACTAAAAATGTAATAAATTTATATAAAAATGCTACAATAGAAAACAAAGCATAACAAACATTTTTTAATGATATATCTTTAATTCTAAAATATTGTTCTCATTTTAAGTGCATTTATTTTTACAACAATAAGTTATAAAAATAATTAAAAAATAAGCAAAGAATTAACAAAAAATAATTAGTTTCTTATATAAAGTGCGTGAGTGTTTTAAATAAAAAAGTGGTTCTTTAATAATTTTCCGTTTGTTCATCGTTTTGTGTTTTTATATTTTGTTTGTTTTACATTTGGAATCTTTATTTATTTTCTAATAATTTGTTCCCAATTTCGACAATTTGTTATAAAAAAGTGACTAATGCACTGTTCCATGGAGCGTAGCATATCAGCTGGTGGCACTACTAACGCTTCAGGCCAAACAACAACAATGGCTTCTGCGGCTACAACAAATTCTAAAGACGGTAAGTTGTTAATTTGCTTATAATCATTGCTGCTGCATTTTTTTAAAAATTTTTTTTTTATCTTTTTATTATTTTATTTATTTATTTATTGTGAACAATTTTATATAACGGGTTATTCTTTGGAATACTAATACTTACAAAGTAGTTTTATTAAAATATATACAAATTTCTGTGGAGGTGTTTAAACAGAATTTAAATAAATGCATTCATTTATTCATTGAAACAAAGGCGATAATGTTAGGACTGCAGCAAGACCCTAGAGTTTATTTTCGAGTCTAAATCTTTAGCCTGGTTAGAATATGCCAAACAAATTATCCCTTCTGTGTGAGAGTAAAAACATAAGTTTTTTATAGGAGTCCAAATTTTTAACAAAACCACTTTTCTCCGATAAATTTAAGATCTGATGTGGAGAGTCGCGAAGTTAAGGGTTTTTATGTGTATAAATAAATGTTTTTAGCTTAAAGATATTTTAATAGAAATAACAAAATGGGTTTTTTATATTCTTATTTTTGTTTTTAACTTTAACAGCCAAATTTTTGTAACACTTTATTTGAAACGTTAAGTTTTAATTGTGGGATTTTGAAAGATCAATTGATAACGATCAAGGTGAGACATTAATTGTTGAAATCAGGTATTTATTTACATATTTATGATCAACTATACCAAATTTCTTAAAAAAAATCTGCTCAAATATCACTTAAGTACCAACCATATGTGCATGAACTGGCTTAAGCAACTATGCGAATATTGTAAATCATATTGACCTTAAGGAAACTTTTTCGTTAAGTTTTATAAAACTGCCATTTGCTCAAGAAAATTACCAAACATTTAATTTAAGATCTAGGGGCAAACTACGGAATTTTATATCGTTCGAAATTTCCATTTCACCCTTTAATGCCCAATGTTACCTAGTGGCAACATTTTATTTATAAGCTTCTAATTCTCGTTATTTTTATTTTTTTTATCGCTGATTTTTTGCTTTATGATGTCTTATGTTGTTTTGACATCAATTTATTTTATTATAAGATAAGAGCCTGTTTATATGAAGGTACATGTCGCTGCGACATGCCCCCTACAACACGAGTTTTTTGGTGATGGCTGTGGTGGAGAGTACTGGGTAATGTGTCGCACGTCATCAGTGTGACCATTTTAGAATTTTTGCAGATAAATTTAGCTTTGAAATTTTTTATTTAGCTGCAAAATGTTCATTTAGTACTTGGTCCCAACTTACACTATGAACATTTCTTGCCGGACAGCCGAAGTTTGTGGGTAAGGGGGCGACGATGTATGCTTGCTCTGTTCCTATTACGTCAACAAACTTCGTCTGCCCGGCAAGAAATTTCCATAGTGTTAATTGCGACTTGGCATTTTATTAAGCATTTGTAGAATATGTTTTTAGCTTCTTTCTTAGCATTATTTTAAAGATTGGGATGAAATTTTTTTTTAAAAATTATCTTTGTATTGATATTAAATAAATAAATAAATAAAAATAAATAAATAAATAAATTTTGACTAAAAATAGTTGTACCCAAAATGAAATTTCGTATGAAAATTGATAATTCGTATGTTAAGAAAAACATTTACCTGTCTTGTTAAAAAAATATAGAATAGGTATTCAGGGAATATTAGAAATGCCCTCATCATGTTGATTGTAAATATTATTTGCCATTTGTATCACGACATTAAAGTACAAAAAAAATCACTTTGTACCTGTTTAAATAAATAAAAATTCTATACTGTAAAGCTGTGTTCATACCTATTATAAATTAGACTTCCTCCACCAAACCCCTTGTTTTATTAAAAAATTATTTGCTTTTGCAAAACCATTGGCTAGATCAAACCTCATTTAAGTCCCTACATTAGATTTATTAATTATCTTCTTACAAACAAAGTTTAGTAAATCAATACAAATTGTTAAAAATAAAGCCAACGCACAGTGGCGCCATTTGAGTTTTTTCGTTGCAAAAATCATATCTTTTGAACCGAATAAGATAATTGAACAGTTTAAACAGCATATGATAGATAACTGTTTAGCCTATGAAATGAGCGTTTGGAAAGGGTGCTACGCTTTGTAGGGGCCTACTTATGGGTTATCAAAGTTAAAATTAGTAGAAAAATCAATTTTATGGTAACTAAAAAAAATTTTTTTTACATTTTTAGATTGTTTTTATTTTTTTTCTTAAGGGTTTTATGTTTTAAATTATTACCCAACAAATTAAAAAAAAAATTATTTTTTTTTTTAAATTTATTTTTTCAATTTTCTGTAAAATATTCATCACAATTCGTAAGAGAAGGTATATCTAAAAGACTAACCATTTCTAAACTATAATTATTTTGTAACTCTATTCGTGACTTCACATGCCGCAGGGAAGAAATAAGTGGATCGGAAGATGCTGCCAACATGTTGAAGAGGTCTTCATTTTGCCTTACCCTTGATGCTTTGAATGTGTTCTGCAATCTATATTTTTTATAAAATTTGTTAAGAGACTCCTGTGCTTCTTCAGAAAGCTCTCCAATTGGCAAAGACTGGTACTCAATTATATCTTTACCATGCGCCAATATTTTATGGACGGTCGGGGTCAACTTCTTCTGTGGATACATTTCTGCTAAAAGAGATGCAGTTTTCGACGCATATTCTCCATATTTTGTAGAATTGACATTTTCTTTGCAGTTTAAAACATCCAAGATCGTTCCCAATCTTTTCACGATTTGATTGTCAATTCCAATGATTCTAGTTACTGCCTCATCATTTTCAAAAAATCTCCTAGAAGTGTTTCCATCGTTTGAGTTACCGTATCCGTGCTTGGGACAGTCTACTTTTAGTCCAACTTGTTTAAAAAAAGCATCCTGTATTTGCTTCTTTCTGATCTTTTCCTTATCCTTTATTGATGTATTTTCATCGAAGTTTTCTTCCTCTTGTGGTAGGGTATATGCCAGTTTTAGCAAGAATTCCATACACCTTATCCTTGCGTGCAATGGTGACATTCCATATTCGTAATTCTCCTCATTTGTAGAATCATTTAAATTACCAAAGTTCTTCTGACAAATAATAATATAAAATCGATAAAAAAAATATAAATATAAAACGAAAAAAGGGGTTTAAATAGGTTTTTGCTAAATTTTTACCTCCAATATAATTCTGTCTATATATATGTATATGATAACTAATTGAAATATGTTATAATTAAGCAGAAAAAGATACTAATCTTAAACTCTTTACAACTAATTATATAAAATTGAGATGTAACATATTATATATGAAATAAATTGAATTGAATTGAAAAAAGTTCTTCTGACTCTTTTTGCAAATCGGGCATGACATTGTTGAGGTTGTTCCTGTCAGTTCGTTTACGACTTTTCCGTCAACCATGGTCAGGTGGAACTCGTAATTGCATTCAATATATTTTCCTTCTCCAATTTGCAGCTTTGTAGGCTTAATCTTGCTTATTTGTTCTTTAATGTCCTTCACCGTAGTCCTTATGAGTTCTGCCGATTCCCTTGCAAACTGAAACATTATTGGTCGGCAATAATGCACTGATGACGGACGTGGATTTTTCCAGTGTAGGGAATCATCCGATTTTAGCCGCAAAGGAACAACAGATGCCATAAACATATTTCCGTCCGATATTGTAGCGTCATCGGGAGATATCCTTTGCTTATAAACGCTTTGTCCGGATGATCCATCGCAGCCTCATTTGCTGATCAATGTCAACTTCTCAGAAAGAATTTTCACTTCCGTGAAAAACTTTGGTGTGGTTGACTTTCTAAACAGTTCAAATAATTTTAAATTGTACAACGCCATGTTTTCAGTACTTAAATTGTTAAATGGTTTCAGTAATTGTTGCGCCAACTTTCAGGCGTAGACTAATCCAGGCATTATGCTTATTTTGCAATATATAGGCTTATGCTACCATGCCTAAAAATTTACCTCTTCCCTGCATACATATGGATTTAGGCTGAATAATGCAATTTTGATATTATGCACGTGTCCAAATAAGATTTGTGCCTACCTGTAGGGACCATAAGTCAATATTGTTCCTGACCATTTGTACGCCAAAGTATTGTTTATGTGAGGTACGTACCTGCTAATTCCAATGAGTAGTTTTTTTCAAACTATTAGATCAAACTACTGTCAGTCAAAACATATAAGGGATGGACGCCATACAATTTCTGCAACCATGTCTTTTTAAACTTTTTTACCTCTAGAAGCCAAACGGGCACGTACGGGCAGATAAAACCTTTTGAATTATGTAAAGAAATAATCAAAGAACAGGTTTTGCAAATATGGCAAATATAGAAAAATATAGTTTTTTTTTATTTTCCGTCAAAGTTGAAAAATAGTGAAAAAACGGATAGTTTTTAAATAGTGATTTACCAGGAGAAACACAAAGCAAACAGTTAATTTTTTTTTATCATTATACATTTAATAAATACATCAATCAATACAAACAAAAAATAAGGCGATTCGTTACCTATTTTTCGTGATATTACACCTGAAATCGCAACAAATTGACTAAAAATTGTGTGTTTTTTTGAAAACCAAAAGTCGGTCAACTTTGAACGGTTATATCTTCTAAACTAAAAATGTGATATTATTAAGAGTGGCATATTTGAAATCGTTGAAAAGTTTCCTATAATATGGGTTTATTCAAAACTTCGTCGGCATTCATGAAAATTTTGATTTTTGCAACCTCGCTTGCTCTACGGGCGCCACTGTGCAACGTTTAATCAAATTACTGGTCATGCTTTTTTGAAATTTTTCGTTAAATATTTGTTATGCTCTTAACTGAGGAAGAAATTATAATTTTAAAACATAAACTTCTCTATAACTTTCAACTATAAGAAATAAAATGATCCAAAAAAATTGTATAGCATAGAAATAAAATCGTTTAAATTTTGCATGTCTGTCTGCCTCTCACTTGCCACATTGTAAAAGGGGACTTACTTCCCTTACGAATATATATGTATTCTTGCGTCCAAGAGGACTTACACAAGCGGAAATTGAAAGAATTGTTAATATTAATTGGGTTGAGTCTGGGGATAAACAGAGTTAAGAAGTGCGGGAAAAAACTAAATTTTAAAACATTTTCGAAGAAACCCGTCCATCTCAAGCTTTGTAAGTCAACTTTTGGTTGAAGATCTACAGCCGTATTCATAACGAAAATTTGGCATGAAGTTAGCACAAAGTTTATTCATAATACACTTACCAAACTCTGGCTAACGATTTGCTAAACTCTTGTCAACAAGCTGCCAAACGTTTGCCAATTTGTGATTAACAGCCGTTTTATGTTGAATAATTTTGTTTGTTTTTTTTTAATACACTGTTTTTTTTAGTTTAGAGTCCTTTTTTAATGTGGGTGAAGATAAATATGTCGAACTAAATATGTTTCGACGTAACATCTTACGTCTTCACATATTTCAAATACGTTTTTCGTATTTGGGACATTTTTCCAAATATGTTTTTGACAAGCTTTTAAATATGTTTTCGTATTTGTGACATATTTCAAATATCAAATTATTAAATACATACATATGTATCTTCGTATTTGTTACATATTTAATGAAATTTGAAAGAACTTAAAAAATTTATTGCAAATACAATATGTGGACAAACTGGAAGACCTTACAGGATGGGACATACCTCATTTTAAAGCTAATTACGCCTAAATTTGTAATCTATTTTGCTTTTCGAGAAAAAAACCTCTGGGCTATTTTTTAAAAATTTTGTAAGTTCTCAGATGTACTAGTAGTGATTCTCTGAGGGATTTTTGAAAATTTTGGACAAACTGGAAGACCTTACAGGATGGGACATACCTCATTTTAAAGCTAATTACGCCTTAATTTGTAATCTATTTTGCTTTTGGAGAAAAAAACCTCTGGGCTATTTTTAAAAAATTTTGTAAGTTCTCAGATGTACTAGTAGTGATTCTAATTAGCTTTAAAATGAGGTATGTCCCATCCTGTAAGGTCTTCCAGTTTGTCCAAAATTTTCAAAAATCCCTCAGAGAATCACTACTAGTACATCTGAGAACTTACAAAATTTTTTAAAAATAGCCCAGAGGTTTTTTTCTCCAAAAGCAAAATAGATTACAAATTTAGGCGTAATTAGCTTTAAAATGAGGTATGTCCTATCCTGTAAGGTCTTCCAGTTTGTCCAAAATTTTCAAAAATCCCTCAGAGAATCACTACTAGTACATCTGAGAACTTACAAAATTTTTTAAAAATAGCCCAGAGGTTTTTTTCTCCAAAAGCAAAATAGATTACAAATTTAGGCGTAATTAGCTTTAAAATGAGGTATGTCCCATCCTGTAAGGTCTTCCAGTTTGTCCAAAATTTTCAAAAATCCCTCAGAGAATCACTACTAGTACATCTGAGAACTTACAAAATTTTTTAAAAATAGCCCAGAGGTTTTTTTCTCCAAAAGCAAAATAGATTACAAATTTAGGCGTAATTAGCTTTAAAATGAGGTATGTCCCATCCTGTAAGGTCTTCCAGTTTGTCCAAAATGTTCAAAAATCCCTCAGAGAATCACTACTAGTACATCTGAGAACTTACAAAATTTTTTAAAAATAGCCCAGAGGTTTTTTTCTCCAAAAGCAAAATAGATTACAAATTAAGGCGTAATTAGCTTTAAAATGAGGTATGTCCCATCCTGTAAGGTCTTCCAGTTTGTCCAAAATTTTCAAAAATCCCTCAGAGAATCACTACTAGTACATCTGAGAACTTACAAAATTTTTAAAAAATAGCCCAGAGGTTTTTTTCTCGAAAAGCAAAATAGATTACAAATTTAGGCGTAATTAGCTTTAAAATGAGGTATGTCCCATCCTGTAAGGTCTTCCAGTTTGTCCACATATTGTATTTGCAATAAATTTTTTAAGTTCTTTCAAAATTCATTAAATATGTAACAAATACGAAGATACATATGTATGTATTTATTTAATAATTTGATATTTGAAATATGTCACAAATACGAAAACATATTTAAAAGCTTGTCAAAAACATATTTGGAAAAATGTCCCAAATACGAAAAACGTATTTGAAATATGTGAAGACGTAAGATGTTACGTCGAAACATATTTAGTTCGACATATTTATCTTCACCCACATCCTTTTTTAAATATATTTTAATTTAAAAACATTTCAAATTTTTATATAAAGAAGGAAAATAAAAAAAAATTAAATGAAATGACAAAACCAGCGATGATTAATGCAAAACGTGTTGCATTTTTGAGTATTATATTGTGGCATCATCAATGTTCAGAGTTGATTTATTAAAAGTTAGCAGACGGATAAAATTCGTTATGAATAAACTCTGTGCTAACAAGCTGCTAAGCTTGATCGGCATTCTAGTTAGCAGCTCGCTGTACGTAGTGTACAAACTGTGGCTAAAGTTTTGTTATGAATACGGCTGCTAATAAGTAAAGAAATTTATAAAAGGCAATGAGAAAAAGTTGACTTACAAAGCTTGTGCTGGGCGGGTGCTAAAATACTGTAACCTAATATAAGTTGGAAAAACAAAGTGATCAGAAATGAGGTGAAAAAATCAATTATTTCAACAAGTTCTTTGCTGATAAAATTTGACAAAAGATTTGTGACGTAACAAACTTGCATAAAACCTAACAACACAGCCCTAAAATGTACTGTAACTAAAATTTAAAAAAAATATTTTGGAATATTACTAAAGCGTGATCCATTTCGAGGTTCCCTACTTTTTTTAAAGAAAAAAGCAGACAAAATTCAAATTTAATCGGGAAAGTTTATTATCATTTGAAAGAACATTCTTTGGCATTTATTTTTTGAAGATTATGTCTATCAAATGTTGGCCGTTGTTACGTCGCAGATGGTCCATCCGTTGAGTCCAATTTTCGATGCCTCGTTCGAGCATTTCGACTGGTAACTGGCGAATGACACGCGTGATGTTTTCCTCCAAAGCCTGAATCAAAGTTTGTCCGCATAAACTTTAGATTTTACATATCCCCATAGGAAAAAATCTAACGGTGTGATATCACACGATCTTGGTGGCCAATCGACCGGCCCAAAATGTGAAATTATGTGCTCACTGAAGTGTTCTCTCAATAAATCCATTGATTGATGCGATGTGTGGGAAGTGGCGAGACCACGAGCTTCAATTTCAGGCATAAAATAGTCGGTTATCATGGCACGATAACGGTCGCCATTGACGGTTACGTTCGCACCATGAAGTGGCAGTTCTTGAATCTCTTCAGGATGCTCTTTGTCCCGAATGCGGCAATTTTGTTTGTTTACATACCCATTGAGCCTCATCCTCAATGGACCTCAACGCTGAACAAAATTTGCCTCGAAAACGTCGGCTCTTCTTGGAACTTTTCAAGAGCCCAAAGAGCGAAGCGATATCGCTTGGGACACAAGCTGTATTTTGTACGCTTTCAATTTAAGATCTCGACGTAAAATGCGCCAAGTCGTTCCATACGCGAACAGCGCCGAATTGACTCTTCACGGTCTTCGTGTACACTCTCAGCTACGGCCGCTATATTTTTTTCACAGCGTGCTGGACGTGGTCTATTCGGTCGAGTATTATCCAAAAATTAATGCTGGGTCTCAAAATGGGTGATGGTGTTGCGAATAGTACGCTCAGTAGGCCGATTATGTTGACCATAAGTTGAGCGAAGTGCACGAAACACATTCCTCACAGAACGTTAATTTTCGCAATAAAGTTGAACGATTTTTTAACGTTTTTCAGGCGTAAGTCTTTCCATTATGAAATGCCAACCAATACTAAACAAAAATCTGTCAAAAAAAGGATATTGAAAAAAGTATATATACTTGAATCACCCATTATATAATGCTGTAGCAAATGTTCCGAAATATGGAATGTCTTGGGATCCAAATTTCAAACTAACGGCTGATATACAGGTGCGTCCATAATCAATAGTTAATTGTTCTATTGCAGAGACCTGAAATATAAAGTAGTAAAAGTCAAGTATATGCCAGTTTTTGGGATTTCAGTTAGATATTGCTTACGAACTCATGGACAAAAAAAAAATGAATTAAAATAAAATACGTGTTTCTCTTAACTCACCACAATTGACGAATGTTGCCTAAAGACAACATTCTGTATCTCCTAAACTAGGATACCTTGGACTTTAAAATTTTTGACTGTTTATAGTTAAGTCAAACCCAATTCTTATAAGTTCGAAAAAAATTTTCGCCCTGCTCATTTTAATTTGGGCATGAGAGGGTTTAATTGCATAAAAATATTAATCGGTATCGAACGCCGTAAATTGCACCAGTCTTTATCACAACTAAATAAAACTCACTTTGGATTTATTGGGCATTTTTTAAAAGCTGCCATTTGCTTAAGTTTTAAACGATTACATTTTCTTAAAAATATAAAAACGTTCATACAACGAAATTATAAACAAATTATTAACGCAGCAATTAAAATTTTTAATTAGATAAAAAAGTAAACAAATGAAATGCTCGTAAGTACCTGTTGTTTGTTGGTTGGTTGAACGTAAAAAATGGTTCAAACTCATGCAGTCACACAAATGAACATTTAATTTTGTTTGTTTTATTTTTCATGTTTGTTTAAAAAGTTCCATTTAACTGCATAATTATTTGTTAGAATATGCCGGCTTATTTGCTAAGTACTGCAAATAAATTTACAATATATTTAGCAAATGAATTAGGAAAAACAATGAATTTTTTTTTTAATAAAACAAAGTTATTAACGCCTTGTTAGGATGTAGTAGGGGTATAAAATGTGTTTTTTTTTCGAAAAAAAGTTAATTAACTTTTAATTTGAGCAAAAAGTTTATTCTTTGAAAAAAAAAATAATAATAATAAACATGTGACGGAACAAAATTTTTATGACATATAAAGAATGTAAAGAGTTAACGTTATTAGCTGAACTATTATTTAAACAAAAATATAGATTAGAACCTGAACTATATTCTAACCAAAAACCTGAAGTAGAAAATTAAACTGAACTTCAAATAGACATAAACTGAAAATTTAACAGTGATTTAACGGACCAGAATTATTACTTGAACTTTAAGCCAAACTGCAAACAGAACTAGCTCCTGATCTAGAAACAAAACTAGAACGTGAACCAAAACCTAATAAGTAACTGAATTAGAACATAAAGTATAAAGTAAACAGAACCGTAACTTGTACCGGATCTTGAACCTGAGCTAAAACCTAAACTTAAGCCTGAAAAAGAACCTGAAATAAAATAAAAATAGAAGCTAAACTATAACCTGAAGCTAAACTATAAACCTGAGCTAGAAGAAAAACCTAAAGTAGAACATGAACTGGAAGCTGAAATAGGCTTTAAACTTCAACTTAACTAAAACCTGACATATAACCTAAACTAGAATCATATCAAGAAGCTGAACTAAAATCAAAATAAAAAGCTGGATCCTCAACACATAAAATCTTAACTAGAGCCTAAACTCGAAACTAAATTATAACTTTAACTTAAAAATCTAAAGTAGAAAGGCATCAAAACCTAAAGTAAAACCTATAAACGAACCTGAAAATTAACCTGAAGTAGGCTGTTTACAAAAACCGCAAATAAAACCCGAATTAGAATATAAACTATACTACTAGATAAACTAAAGCGTGATTAACTAGAGCCTAAACTCGAAACTAAATTATAACTTTAACTTAAAAATCTAAAGAAGAAAGGCATCAAAAACTAAGGTAAAACCTATAAACGAACCTGAAAATTAACCTGAAGTAGGCTGTTTACAAAAACCGCAACTAAAACCCGAATTAGAATATAAACTATACTACTGGATAAACTAAAGCGTGATCCATTAGGTACCCTTCTTTTTTAAAGAATAAACACAGAAAATTCAAATTTAATGGGGAATGTTTATTATCATTTGAAAGAACATTCTTTGGCATTTATTTTTGGAAGATTATGTCTATCAAATGTTGGCCGTTGCTACGTCGCAGATGGTCCATCCGTTAAGTCCAATTTTCGATGACTCGATCGCGCATATCGACTGGCGAATGACACGCGTGATGTTTTCCTCCAAGCCCTGAATCAAAGCGGGCTGGTCCGCTTAAACTTTAGACTTTACATATCCCCACAGGAAAAAGTCTAACGGTGTGATATCACACGATCTTGGTGGCCAATCGACCGTCCCAAAACATGAAATTATGTGCTCACCGAAGTGTTCTCTCAATAAATCCAATGATTGATGCGATGTGTGGGAAGTAGCGCCGTCTTGCTGAAACCAAATGTCGCCAAGATTACGAGCTTCAATTTCAGGCATCAAATAGTCTTTTATCATGGCACGATTACGGTTGCCATTGACGATTACTTTCGCACCGGCATCATTTGTAAAGAAATATGGACCGATGATTCCACCGGCGCACAGTGGCGCCATTTGAGTTTTTTCGTTGCAAAAATCATATCTTTTGAACCGAATAAGATAATTGAACAGTTTAAACAGCATATGATAGATAACTGTTCAGCCTATGAAATGAGCGTTTGGAAAGGGTGCTACGCTTTATAGGGGCCTACTTATGGGTTATCAAAGTTAAAATTAGTAGAAAAATCAATTTTATGGTAACTAAAAAAAATTATTTTTACATTTTTAGATTGTTTTTATTTTTTTTCTTAAGGGTTTTATGTTTTAAATTATTACCCAACAAATTAAAAAAAAAAATTATTTATTTTTTTAAATTTATTTTTCAATTTTCTGTAAAATATTCATCACAATTCGTAAGAGAAGGTATATCTAAAAGACTAACAATTTCTAAACTATAATTATTTTGTAACTCTATTCGTGACTTCACATGCCGCAGGGAAGAAATAAGTGGATCGGAAGATGCTGCCAACATGTTGAAGAGGTCCTTATTTTGCCTTACCCTTGATGCTTTGAATGTGTTCTGCAATCTATATTTTTTATAAAATTTGTTAAGAGACTCCTGTGCTTCTTCAGAAAGCTCTCCAATTGGCAAAGACTGGTACTCAATTATATCTTTGCCATGCGCCAATATTTTATGGACGGTCGGGGTCAACTTCTTCTGTGGATACATTTCTGCTAAAAGAGATGCAGTTTTCGACGCATATTCTCCATATTTTGTAGAATTGACATTTTCTTTGCAGTTTAAAACATCCAAGATCGTTCCCAATCTTTTCACGATTTGATTGTCAATTCCAATGATTCTAGTTACTGCCTCATCATTTTCAAAAAATCTCCTAGAAGTGTTTCCATCGTTAGAGTTACCGTATCCGTGCTTGGGACAGTCTACTTTTAGTCCAACTTGTTTCAAAAAAACCATCCTGTATTTGCTTCTTTCTGATCTTTTCCTTATCCTTTATTGATGTATTTTCATCGAAGTTTTCCTCCTCTTGTGGTAGGGTATATGCCAGTTTTAGCAAGAATTCCATACACCTTATCCTTGCGTGCAATGGTGACATTCCATATTCGTAATTCTCCTCATTTGTAGAATCGTTTAAATTACCAAAGTTCTTCTGACAAATAATAATATAAAATCGATAAAAAAAATATAAAAATAATACGAAAAAAGGGGTTAAGATAGGTTTTTGCTAAATTTTTACCTCCAATATAATTCTGTCTATGATAACTAATTGAAATATATTATAATTAAGCAGAAAAAGATACTAATCTTAAACTCTTTACAACTAATTATATAAAATTGAGATGTAACATATTATATATGAAATAAATTGAATTGAATTGAAAAAAGTTCTTCTGACTCTTTTTGCAAATCGGGCATGACATTGTTGAGGTTGTTCCTGTCAGTTCGTTTACGACTTTTCCGTCAACTATGGTCAGGTGGAACTCGTAATTGCATTCAATATATTTTCCTTCTCCAATTTGCAGCTTTTTTAGGCTTAATCTTGCTTATTTGTTCTTCAATGTCCTTCACCGTAGTCCTTATGAGTTCTGCCGATTCCCTTGCAAACTGAAACATTATTGGTCGGCAATAATGCACTGATGACGGACGTGGATTTTTCCAGTGTAGGGAATCATCCGATTTTAGCCGCAAAGGAACAACAGATGCCATAAACATATTTCCGTCCGATATTGTAGCGTCATCGAAAGATATCCTTTGCTTATAAACGCTTTGTCCGGATGATCCATCGCAGCCCCATTTGCTGATCAATGTCAACTTCTCAGGAAGAATTTTCACTTCCGTGAAAAACTTTGGTGTGGTTGACTTTCTAAACAGTTCAAATAATTTTAAATTGTTCAACGCCATGTTTTCAGTACTTAAATTGTTTAATGGTTTCAGTAATTGTTGCGCCAACTTTCAGGCGTAGACTAATCCAGGCATTATGCTTATTTTGCAATATATAGGCTTATGCTACCATGCCTAAAAATTTACCTCTTCCCTGCATACATATGGATTTAGGCTGAATAATGCAATTTTGATATTATGCACGTGTCCAAATAAGATTTGTGCCTACCTGTAGGGACCATAAGTCAATATTGTTCCTGACCATTTGTACGCCAAAGTATTGTTTATGTGAGGTACGTACCTGCTAATTTCAATGAGTAGTTTTTTTCAAACTATTAGATTAAACTACTGTCAGTCAAAACATATAAGGGATGGACGCCATACAATTTCTGCAACCATGTCTTTTTGAACTTTTTTACCTCTAGAAGCCAAACGGGCACGTACGGGCAGATAAAACCTTTTGAATTATGTAAAGAAATAATCAAAGAACAGGTTTTGCACGTATGGCAAATATAGAAAAATATAGTTTTTTTTTATTTTCCGTCAAAGTTGAAAAATAGTGAAAAAACGGATAGTTTTTAAATAGTGATTTACCAGGAGAAACACAAAGCAAACAGTTAATTTTTTTTTTATCATTATACATTTAATAAATACATCAATCAATACAAATAAAAAATAAGGCGATTCGTTACCTATTTTTCGTGATATTACACCTGAAATCGCAACAAATTGACTAAAAATTGTGTGTTTTTTTGAAAACCGAAAGTCGGTCAACTTTGAACGGTTATATCTTCTAAACTAAAAATGTGATATTATTAAGAGTGGCATATTTGAAATCGTTGAAAAGTTTCCTATAACATGGGTTTATTCAAAACTTCGTCGGCACTCATGAAAATTTTGATTTTTGCAACCTCGCTTGCTCTACGGGCGCCACTGTGCGGCGCACAAACCACACAAAACCGTTGTTTTTTCTGGATGAAGTGGCAGTTCTTGAATCTCTTCAGGTTGCTCTTCGTCCCAAATGCGGCAATTTTGTTTGTTTACATACCCATTAAGCCAGAAATGGGCCTCATCGCTGAACAAAATTTGCCAAAAAAGTGCACGAAACACATTCCTCACAGAACGTGAACTTACGTAATAAAGTTGAACGATTTGTAAACGTTGTTCAGGCGTAAGTCTTTCCATAATGAAATGCAAAACAATACTAAACAAAAATAGCATGACAGCATGAAATGACTCACACGTGATCTGTCAAAAAAAGGCTATTGAAAAAATTATCTCTACTTGAATCACCCTATATACTGGTCTTATATCTGAGCTAGAACCTTAACTAGAACCTGCAACAGAACCAAAAATAGAACAGAACGAAAACTGGAATTGAAACATAAATTAAAACACTTTAAAATCCGAGCTACGAACTTACAGTTGTCTGTTTTTTTTCTCCACAACAACTTTATTCTGCTATGAAATACAAACAATATTTTTATCAAGAACTACAAGCCACTCGCAGTCACATTCCTCTTATAAAAAAGTAATAATTATATGAGTAAATAACTGATAAGATGTGGGATCTAATGTGTTCTAAATTAGTTTCGAAACATACAATTGTGTACTGTAGTCTGTTTATTTTAATAGTTTTTAATTCTATTTTTATTTATTTTTCTTTTTTTATAACTGATAGTGTTTTCACAGCCAATAGGAAACCACTATTACCCATATCTTTTGAATTTGAAAAAAATTGTTTTTAACTTTTATCTTTTTTTTTTGTTTTAATTTGTAAATTATTATTTATTTAAAATTTGATGTTTATAGATTCAAAATTGAATAATATTAAATTAGTATTTGATGAACATTTCAAATTCAGTTTATATTTGAAGTTTGAGCCTCTGAAGAGTTGCTGTTAAACTGATGTCTAGGGTTTCTGTTCTTAAAAAAATTTCGGTAATTCCCCTGAAAAATATTTTCAAAATTCCTGAAAATTTTTATACGGGAAACTTTGGGAATTTTGTTCCAAATCTCTCGTCTTAAATTAAAGTTTTTTGGTTCATAATATTGCACTCATTTCAGTGTATCAATGTCGAAATAAAAAAAATTAAATAACATGTTGACCAGAGAAGATGATACCGCATCTAATCGCAATTTGAGGAGCAGAAATTTGTGTAAATTTTCTAGTTAACAAGATCAATTGAATAATTCTTTATTAAAAATAAACTAGTATGGGCCAGCAGTCGACACAATCGACTGCAATCTAGAAATAACTTATGTGTACCGTTATTAAATTTATTTAATTTGTATATACATAAGTAGAAATATGTATATATTATTTTAATGTTAAAAAACACATCGCACTTGATAATAAAGAGGGTATTAAATCAAAATGTAATAATGCTCAGTAGAGCAGAACAATTTTTAATTTTATGAGGCATATTTCTTTTAAGCATATGAAATTTAGTGACCATTTTTCTAAAAATGTATATATGTATAACATAAGTTTCCTAATCTCAATTTTTATAACAAATCCTTTTATACCTATATTTTCCATTTATATTTATTTCGTTGATGATTTATGTTGTTATAACCTCTCTATATATAAATTTTTTGTAAGTACATGATTATCATGTAACAAATGACCATGATCGGTAGTGTCTGTTATATAAAATCGCAGCCCATCCAAAGATCGCACTTTATTTAAAAAAAAAATGCAATAAACACATTCTTTACAATGTAACCATATTAATAATGTAACAATAACATTAAAATTATTCATAAGCAAAAAATTTAAGAAATCAACGGTAACATTTAAAAAAAAAACAACTCTTCCAAAAAGAAAACAAAATATTTAAAATTATGTTTCTCTTTTTTATTTCTTATTCTCTACTGTTCTCCAATTTAATGCATAGCAGAGAACTCGGCATGTTGTTGTTCTTTTTACTATGTAAACACAAAAACAAAGCATACTGCTCCTGTTATTTGTTTACATTGTTTTTGCTTACACGTATGTGAATTGTTTCAATGTATTAGTACCACTTTCTAACGCATCCCTGTCGGAAAATGAGTTAGCTCAATGTCAACTCATGGTTAACCAGAAGTTAGTCAGAGGTGACTCACAAGCTAACTCATTTACATGGTTAAAGCTATTCAGTTTTTACACGCAATGTCCGCAGCACGAGTCAGTACTCACTCACACTGCATAACTTTTTAGATAACCATAAGTTAGCTCATTATGAGTCAGCTTGTGGTGCATACAATATGTTGACTTTAATAAGAGAATAAAAAAAAATTACGTATTTTGCTTTATTTATTTTTTAAAGAGAGACAGAGCTCTGTCTCTGTCTGTCTAGACTATTTCACATATGTTTTCTTTCACTTTTGTTGTATTTCCCCTTTGTCTACAGAAAAACTCTCAGTTATAAGACACCATCAGCATGCCCGATATGGCAAAAACCGGTTTTCATAATAATTCTACTTTGAAAATAAGATGTATTTAACTAAATGATATTAACAAAGAGAATATGGGAACTTTTGCTTATTATTTAACTTTGAAAAAGTACACAAAACAAGCAAAACGTGTTTTTACCACAGTCCACTGCATCAGCTTTGAGTTAGCCAAAGGCTAGTTCAATACTTATCGAGAAAAAGTCAGTCGCACAAAACACAACTCACTAATCTCTGCATCAGCTTTGAGTTAGCCAAAGGCTAGTTCAATACTTATCGAGAAAAAGTCAGTCGCACAAAACACAACTCACTAATCTCTGCATCAGCTTTGAGTTAGCCAAAGGCTAGTTCAATACTTATCGAGAAGAAGTCAGTCGCACAAAACACGCCTGACTCAAATCTGCACCAATTATGAGTTAGTCACTAGTCAGTTGTAAATAAGTTAGCTAAAAGTCAACCAAATGTTGAGCTAGCTAAAAAAAATCCGACAGGGATATAACTCGTAAAACACTGAACCGATTTTAACAAAATTTACATTAACATCTTCCAAAAAATATCTTTCGATTGATATATCATTTGTTAAAATACAATATATAGTTTAGGCGCAAAAGGGATCCAAAGAAATCCACTTGCCTATTAATATATATGATGATGATGATGATGATGATGATGATTCCTTAATTTTTTTTATCATGTTTTGTTTTCTGAATTTTTTTATAAACACACCACAAAAGTGGAGCTGGTTTTATTCGTTGGTGCTGTAGTTTGTAACATCTTAAACCGATCGGATCAGAATCATCTTTTTAGTCGATCAAATGATGTCTGTTCGTCCGGCTGTCTGTCCATGTAAACCATGAACTTCAGATCTCAATTTTGGAGATAATTTGATAACATTGGGTACGTGGTTCTAATTTTTTATTATTTTTTTATTATTATTCCTACACTAAATTCCGCGCAGCTTTTCGCTTGTCTGTAGGAGACCAGAGTCTCTGGCGGGAATCGAACCTGCAACTCCGGTACAGATAGACTAGCTCACTACCAGCTAGCCTACCGGGGCACCACAAAGAAAAAAACTAATGAAAAACTTGGAATTGTGCCACAATATCACATAGCTATTATAAATAACTAGTTCTTTCCGGAATAGAGTATTTGTTCGCATAAGCCATCTTATTATGTTAGTATTTAGATTAAATGTACTGCGAACTTATTTTGTTGCAATATAAATCATCTTACCAAATCGGTCCATATATGACCATAGCGCCCATACCAATACTACTCCCTAAAATAGATTTTCCTTCCATAACTTCCCTATACAGGATGTCTTTTATAGAGGTATAAAACTTTGAAATGGAATAAAACAAAAATTAAGTTTTTAAATTAACATGAAATTACTTTATTCGAAAGATAATCTTCTGGTATTATAATTTAAATACGACTTCTGGCATATGACCGCCACGGCGCTGGCTCGGACGTAGTCTAATCTGGAAGTTCCATTTTCGATAACTTTCCCACATTTGTGCCGTAAATCGGCAATAACGCGGCGAATGTTCTCCTCCAAGTGGCCAATCGTTTCGGGCTTATCGGTGCAGACTAGTGACTTCATATATCCCCACAGAAAATAGTCTAGTGGCGTTAAATCGTACGACCTTGGAGGCCAATTCACGGGTTCGAAACGTGAAAGTATGGGGTTACCAAACATTTTCTTCAATAAATCAATTGAGGAACGAGCTGTGCGACATGGTGCACCGTATCGTTGAAACCACAGCTCCTGCACATCATGATTGTTCAATTGATGAACGAAAAAGTCAGTAATCATGGCTCTATAGCGGTCACCATTCCCTGTAACGTTCTGACCAGCATCATTTTTAAAGACGCCCATAAAGCTCACCAAACAGTCAGCTTTTCTGGAGGTGTCTCAACATACACTTGAGAATTATCATCACTCCAAAAACGGCAGTTTTGTTTATTGCCGTATCCATTCAAACAAATTTGAACTCCATCGCTAAATAAAATTCGCGCGATACGCATATCGAACAGAACTATGATTTTCAAAATAAATTTGCACAATTTAGAAGAGTTGTTCAGGCGTTAGTATATTCAAACCAAACTAAACATAAATCACTTGACAGCTGACAAAATGGCCGCCAGTTAAAAAAGTGTTGCCAACTTAAAGTTTTATAGCTCTATAGAAAACACCCTCTTAAATTGGCAACAATAAGTTTTACAGTAGCTAATATGCCATAACAAAATGTTGTATTGGTATGTCAAAAAATAACCATAGGTCCCATATAAACCCCCTTCCTAAAATCACTTAATGGCAAACAAATTTCCTATTGGTGAAGATATCTCCCTTTTTTGGTAATCTCAGTGGTAATATTATTCCACTCCTCTATTATTGCTTCCATGGAAGTTGAAATTGATGTCACAGGAGACCCGCAACCCCGGCACTGATAGACTAGCTCACTACCAACTAGCCTATCGAGGCACCCGTCGATCGATCGCAGTGTACCAGCATCATTTGCCGACATACATTCCCATACCATGACAGACGCGCCTCCACTAATGGGCTTATATCTAATATATTTGTATTAGATTTTCACCGAACTATGGCCCGACCTGCTCTTCAAAAAACCATAAATTTACATTCATCTGTGAATATTTATCGTTCCAAAACGTTGCATCTTTTAGGCGAACGTTTTTTTTTAATGTTTACTGCTCTTACCATGGGATTGGATTCTTTCTTGAAATTCGGCTATTGTATACATTTTTTTTGAATTGCGTTTCTTTGTTTCTTTGATCTTCGAAATTCGAGGACGAATAATTTCTTATAATTGTTTGCACCGTTGGTTTTTTTAAATTTAATATTCTTAAAATTTAATTTAAAGAACGGCCGTCATACCTCAATTTAATTACGGGTATTCGAATTGGTTCAGAATGTTCTCTGGCTCGCTCTACCCATTTCCGCGACTAGCACCTTATAATTTCTGTTTTACAACAATTCTAACTTTCTGTTAAATGTCAAGCTCTACTAATGATTTAAAGCAAAGATCAAAAATATTAACACCGGTACTAAAACCGGTACACAATTTTTTAAAGCAGAGTATGTAAATAAACTTATGTCTACATACTAGGGAGATCGATTATTCGACTTTTTTCAATAACCGGTTTTCGAATATTACGAATAGATGCTATTTTAAAAAACCCGATTTTCGGCTAAGCAATTTTTAAATAACCGGTTAACCGGTTTTAATTCGAATACTTAAAAACACAAAAATCAAATAAGATTTAAAAAAAAACGTTAATTTGAATAAAAACAACCCAATTTGCAAAGGTAAGGAACCAACAAAATACATAAATATGACTAAGATCAGACCTAACATATATTTTACGATAAAATCCAAGAAAAGTGGGAACAGTAAATTGGTCAAACTTTAGAGAAAATTTTCAAAAATTTTTTATTGATTTACTAAACTTTATTTGTAAGAAGATATTTGTATAATGTAATTTAGAAACGGTTGAATGATATTTGATCTAGACAAACGTTTTGCAAAAGCAAATAAATTATAGGAATTTTATAAAGTTATTATTTGAAATATTCTCTCAAATTTATTTTGTATGAGTTTTAATTTGTTGGTGGTTAAGCTATCTATATAAATCAACCATATTTTTTTAAAGTTGCAAACAAAACCTCTTAGCCAGGATTATCTATTTCAAATTATTTTGCTTCAGCATTATAGAAACGAATAGTGAACTGCACATTCTCTTTGTGTAAAATATTTGTCAATTCGTCTAGAATTTAAAACATTCCATGAGATTGTTTGATTTCTTCAATTTTGTTTTTTAAAAATTTCCCATATCGTTGATTCCGTCGTAATGTAGTTTTCAGCATGAAGAGATGCTAGAACTACTTATAAGTTTTTAGTGCCTTAGCGGGCATTAAGTCCTCGGCAATACAACGGGCTAATATTTCACCCAATGATAAATTTTTTGCAGCGTATTTTAGTAAAGTATTATTTGTCGTCTCCTTAGAACTACTTCAACGGAGTTGTTTCATTTGGATCACATTAATGTCAAGCATGTATACTAATTAAAGGTGATTAATTAGTCGTGACATGGAAGAACCTTTGTAACTTATCATTTTAGGGCACTTCAAGCACTTAACTTTGTCTTTTTGATCGCATTCGAAAAATATATAGAGATATCATTTATATAAAAATATATTTAATATTAAGAATACTCTTGCACAAATTACTATTTACTTTTTAACTGAACACGTTTTTGTAGTATTTTGAATAGCTTTTGGTTATTTTTTCTACAAGAACACACACTTTTATAAGCGATTTGTATTTACAGTGTTCATAATGCTTTTTGACCTTTGTTACATTTTGTTTTGACATTCTTCATAAAAAGTTTAAGTTTAGCCAATATTCAATTAGAAAATACTTAAATTACGGGTACATCTACAACAAGAGTAAGGAAAATGTATATAAATTACAAATTACTAATATAACCGGTTAATTATACCAAAATAACCGGTTTATTCGATATTCGAAAAATGGACATTTTAAAATAACCGACTTGGCCAAAGCTAAACTAACCGGTTAAAACCGGTTGAAAAATAACCGTTCGATCTCCCTACTACATACTCTGCATTATAGGATTTTTATTTTTAGAAAACAAGAAAAAAATTATTCTAGAGAATTTCTAAAACGTTTTGCATTTTATTTCAAGTAGGAAAAAGGAGTAAAATGTAAAGAAAATTGTTATATTTTCAAGAAAACTAGAAATGGTTAATCGTATGAAAAAAATTTGTAAGTCTGCGTCATTGATTTGAGCCAAAAAACTTTTTTAATTTTAGTCTTTACCAAAAAATTTCCCAGTAATAAATACCGCAAAAATAAATTACGTAAGAAATTTTCTTTTCGACAATGTGGGCCAGGCAGTATTGAATTTAATTTTAATTTTATTTACTCCCAGGAAAAAAATAAAATCCGGAAAATGAGAAACCCTACTGATTATATTTTAGTCTTTACCAAACAATTTCCCAGTAATGAATGAAAACAATTATACAATTCAAAATATTGTTTTTGTTTTTATTATAAAATTACGTAAGAACTTTTCTTTTTGACAATGTGGATCAGGCAGTATTGAATTTTATTTAAATTTTGTTTACTCCCAGGAAAAAACTAAAATCCGGAAAATGAGTAACCCTACCGATGTCGAATGTAAATGGTTTTGCTTTTTGACAGACAGAGGTGTGTAATCTGCATTTATTTATTTATTTATTCAACAACTGAAAATACCAAATAACTGTATAAAATGAAAAATGTTACAATCTTCAAATTAAATATTCAATTGTGCATATTTTATTCCTGTGTATCAACTTCTACTTATTTACTCGTTCCCGTTCTCTTGTTCGTTCTTTAAATTGATAAATACTCTAGAGGAGTTGTTATTTTGTTTTCATGGTTCCCAAATCTATTGTTTTTACATATTTTTATATTCGAAGGTTGTGCAGAAAATTTGGGGAATGAGGGATGTTACAGAATTCATTTTAAAGAGTAAACGGCTTAAAATTTTAACACGAACTATTTTATTTTAGGAAATTTTTATTGGACAAGGTAACACATCACAAAAAAGTTTACCATGTGCACTTTTATATACAAACATTCACACATTATTTATTTACCTACTTTAAACAACCCTCGTATATACATTGATATTTGTTGTCGCCTGGCATACAATTTAATCCCGTAAAAATTCGTACTCAAAACATGAATTTAAATATAAATAAAATATAAATTTAAATATGTTGGAAATTTTCCAACAAAACTCTTCAGTACACTTTTATGACACAACAACAATGCGAACAGAAATAGAGGAATAAAAAATCATAAAATATAAAAATAAAATAAAACAACAACCAGAACATATCCATAAGATACAATTTCTATTCTATTGTACTTAAACTACAAAAATAAAACTCTTTAAAAAAATGCTCTTTATTATTTATACAGAAGGTATGACTGACTCAATATGCGAAAGAGAAAGAGTTAGTGAATGAGTGGTTTGTACTTAAAGTACTTGATATTGTTCTGAAAAAAAGTTATTAAAGAAAAAAAATATAGCCTGGCCCACAATGTCGACAAGAATATTTCTTCGTATATTGAAAATAATAATAAAAATCAAAATATTGTTTTGGTTTTTATTATGGAAATACGAAAGAAATTTTCTTTTTGACATTGTGGGCCAGGCAGTTATTGTATTTTATTTTCATACCAGTGTTACCACCAGCAAAATTCAAAATTACACTTGAGATGAAGAAAAATTACCCGATTTTACTAAAATTATACCTGATATAAAATTAACGTTGAGTTGCTTTCGATTTCTCCAACATCAACGAGAAGTGAAAGAAGTTGTTCAAGTCAAGTTTTATTAAAACTAAAGAAAAGAATCGCTTAAATCCTAAACATTTTTCTAAAAGATTATTTTTTAAGGGGTCCTTAAACTATTGAAGTTACTGATACAATTATCTTATAGTTTATTCTTTAATAATATTTATGTATTAATTAAAAAATGTGTATAACATATTTATGAATTATTTTTTTGTTTGCTCATTTTAGTTCAAGAAATGTTATGTTTGTTATGTAAATGTTTTTTTTTAATAAACTCCAAATAATAAATAATTTATGCATTTTAATTAATGAAATTACTTAATTTTTAAAAAAACTTTATTAATCGGGTAACCGATCAATTACAAAATTAACCGATTACTAACCGATTAAACCAAAACCTCGGTTAATTAATAGAGCGATTAACCGATTAAAGCAAAAGCCCGATTAAATAAATACCATAATGATTAGTTTACGATGCTCATGCAAATCAGCTTGCCATCAGCTTGTTTGCTGCCCAGCTTGGTTATATTTTTGAACACAATATGCATCAGCAATTTTTGTTAATTACTTGTAAGTAGTGTATACATTTTATTAACGAAAATCAGGAGAAATGTTAAAAAAAACAAAAATTTTTTAAAGTGGCTACACAGCACAGTGTAAGTTCATTTCTAAAATGTCGTCAAAAACCAAATTTTTAGCGAAACTTTACCTGTACACACATTATTTGTTAATATAAAAATTTTTTTTTATACAAAGGTGATATTAATGTCAAAACTTCCCTTCAAAATTATCCTCTTTGCTATTTCTAAATATTCTTCATAAACAAAACTCATCTACGGTAACACTGTTTCTTCATTTCTCATTTTACTTGCTGCAATTGTCAAAAATTTACTTGGAAACAAATTTGAGCTGCAAGTACTAAAAATGTAATGGTGTTTGTAAAAAAGTGTGAGTGTATCAGTGTTGCCATTTTGTGGGTAACTACCCCAATTTGGTATAACTTTTACTCTCGTCGGTAGAGCGTGGGTAATTTCTTTGAGGTGTATATCAGGTGTAATTTGAAATTCTTTCGTTTTAAAACAAATAGTATAAGAATTTGATTTTAGTGATAAAATGCAAAAGGCCCTATCTAACATTTTGAAAACTTTACAGGAGAAGCAAAAACTATTTAATACGACAAATTTATTAAACTTTTTATAATTAATTTTTCTTCTATTTTCTTGTAAAACCTACCAGTTGTTTTGACAATTAGCAATGTTGCATATTTTGCAAATTGTTAGTTAGTCCTTTTAGCAAGTTTCGCGTTATCAATTGTAGACAGGGCCTTTTGTTTTTGGTTAATAAAATCGCTTATTTTGGCCGAAAGATTTCAAAATGTTTTGTGGACATTTGAGTTGATGCAATACATCAGAATCAATGAAAAGGTCGATTTTTAATTTTTGGTTAGTAAGCGCTAGGGATGCCAAACGGGAAATCCCGAAATCCAGGGATTTTTCGGGATTGATAAATCCCGAATCCCGGGATTTATTTTTATGAGTTCCGGAATTTTTAACATATCAACTTTTATGTACAAAACTGTTCGTTTTTATTGAATTTTTATAGTATATACAAAAAAATTATTAAAAATTATATTTGGGTTATATTTTCTATTGCAAATAATTCTTATTTTTGAGTTTAATTTTTGTTTTTGGAACACAGCGAGTATTTAAAATTTGCAATTTTTGCTTGATATATGACGACTATTTCTGGATTTTTGTATTTTCCTTAATAAAAACCATTATTATAAGTAGAAACGAAATTGGTAGATTTACATCTTAAGCCTTTATTACAATTACGTTTAGCAAGTTCAGCTTTGGCTTAAGACATAATTCCAAATTAAAAATTATTATTTTTATGCAAAATATAGAAATCAAGAAATAGTTGTTATATATCAAGCATAAAATAAAAATTATTCACGATCCAATTAAAGTTTTATTCAGAAACTAAAGAATAAAAGTTGATATAATTATAACAATTAAGTCGTAATATTGATGAAATAGCTCATATTCCTTCCGCTCCAATAATAATAACAAATTTGCTTAAAAAACATACGGTATTCATAAATAAATAATTTAAACTTGAAATCTGTTTTAAGAAACATTTTATAAACATTTTGTTTTAAAATAAATTTCAAACGTACTTTAATTATTGATAACGAATTTCGCCCTCACCCTGGAGGTGTACTGCACTGCAGTCGACATAATTTTACAGTTTTTAACTCAGCTATCGAGATCGATGAGGGACTACACTTTGCCGTGTATTAATGTCGTCACAATTTAATTCACATTAAAAATTGAATTGCTGTCAAAAAACCGAAATGAATTGATCTAGAAAAACTAAGAGATACGTATGTTTTTTTAAGCTTTTTTCAGAATCTGCTCATTTTGATCATGGGTGACGCCAGTGTTATAAACATATGTATAAAATAAATTGTTTTGTTGTTTTCATTTTTAAAAATTTCTGTTACGTTTATAAAACCTTTTGAATATTTAAAAAGTGTTGTTTATTAAAAAAAATTCCGAAAAATTCCAATAAATCCCGAAAAATCCCGGGATTTTCAAAAATCAGTCCCGATTGGCATCCCTAGTAAGCGCCTTTTGCGTTTTAGGTAACGATATGTAGATAATGTTGATTTAAAAAGTTTGCGGTATATTCAACCAGACACTTTTTATTAAAAAAATATTTCCGTACACCCAAAAAAAAAAATATTTTTAAAAATGGTCACCTCCAACAAAACTATTTTGAAATTAAATTAAAGTTAAATTAAAGTTAAATTATGTTTAATTTAACCATATTATTGTCATCGACAACCATATTATGGTTAAATGGGTCCTCCATCAAGAAGGCGCAACCATATTATGGTTGCCTCCAAACACTTTTTGGTTAATAATAACTAAAACATGTTTAACACTTATAATAGTATGGTTAGTTTTCAACCATAGCATGTTGCTCTTGGAAAAGAGGAAAATACTATTGTTAATTTAAAAACAAATTATTGTCATATTTAACCAAAACATGTTTAAAGACAACCATAATATGGTTGTGGCTTCTTGGTTGTCGGTGACAATAATATGGTTAAATTAAACATAATATGTTTAAAAATTTTCTTTTAAAATAGTTTTGTTGGAGGTGACCAATTTTAAACATATTTTTTTTCTGCGTGTAGTTTATCAACCAAAAGATTGATAGTGATTGGGGCCGGATTGACAATTATATTTCGATAAATATGAGATTCAAAGTGATTCAAAACCCGAAGTGTATTGGAAAAAGAAGGTATTTATTCATAAAAAACCCCTGGAGAAATATGTATATGTTTCCAATATTTCAAAAAGTAATATTTTTTTTCGTTTGCTTAAACATTTAAAATGCTTTAGTTGAGAAACATTTAGCGCTCTTAGCATTTGATAAACTGATTTGGGAAACAGACAGTCATCTAAAACCATTACAGGAATTTTATTTACTAAATAAACTATACCAAGGATGAACATGAACATTTCGCCCCTTTCTTAGATAAATGGAAGTATAACTTATTATTTTAAGTTTTTATTTAATTTTTATTAATTTATTCGAGGTTTTTAATGTTACTTTTGTTAAATTATTTTGAACTAATGTGTAAATCTTAACAGTATGACTAATATTGATCTTATTTGAGTGAAGAGGGTATTATGGGTTTTTGCTTATGTGTGAAACGCATGTAAATATTTGTTGTAGTATACCAATCGACTTAGAATCAGTATCTGAGTCGTCGGTCCTGCTGGCTGGTTGTCTGTCCATGTAGATCTTCGGCGCAAAGTACAGGTCGCAATTGTTAAGATAATATAATGAAATTTGGCTCATAAGTTTTTTTTTTGAAAATTTTGAGGATCGGTCCATAATTTCACATACCCCCCGAACTTTTTTTCCTAATAGAGGGGTTGTGCCCAAAAACCATCTTATTATGTTGGTATTTGGAGAAACTTTGGCCCAAATATATTTTATTTCAACCTAAATTATCTTATGAAATTAATTTTGGAATCAGTCCATATTCCACCATACTAATATTATTCGCGAAAATAGCTTGTGCTGCCATAACTGACTTTATTGGTATGTATTAAAAAAAAAAATAGCTACTATGTCATTTTGTCCTGTTAGGTTTAGGAACATAGGTTATATATACCTCGTACCTTAAATCACTTTAAGACGAAACAAATTTCAAATAGATGTAGTTGCCTAGATAATATTCGGCGTGAAGAATTCCTATATTATCAGTCTTAACCTCATAACATAATTTGGTTTTAATACATCCATAGTTGCATATGGGACCTAACAAGGGAGCACTATCAAACATTTTTCTGTAAATACCTTTAAATATGTTCTTTTTTGTAAGTTTTTTTTATAATTAAACGTCAATTTGATATCAAGTGTAATTTCATTTAAATTGGGTAATTTTCCGTCATCTCAAGTGTAGTTTTGAATTTTGCAGGTGGTAACACTGGAGTGTATTGAGTTTATTTCACTCGCACTTACATGTGGCAACGGGGGGTAATCGGCTTGCCAGACCAGCGGTTTTGAGACTATTAAATTAAAACCCCTGTATTAAACCCAGTACTTTGTTCCAATTTGTGAAAAATGTTCAGCAACATCTATTATTTCATGCGAAAAATTTGACATGTATCAATGTTACCTATCTCGAGAGTTTGCACAATTTGACGTTTTTAATCATTCAAAGTATGCGACATTGTTTTGCGTATGCAAACAAAACCCACATGTATTTTACTAAAAAATATTTTTTTTAAATAAAAAATTAAGTAAAAATTAAGGTAAATATTGATGAAAAACTGTTACCGGTTTGTTATTTATTATTTCGCAGTTGTAAAAAAATGTTGCCAGAAACATTTCGCAACTTTTTCACAAATTAAACAGAGTACAACTCTATCAACATTTTTTCATAGAAATTACGCACAAGTTTTTTTCATATGGGTTTTGACAGCATTTCACAGAATACTAGGCTTTAAAGTACAAAAGTATAAAATGTTATAAAGTATATGAGTATAAAAATTTAACGGTCTTATTTATTAAAAATAAAACTGGTTTATAAAAGGGTTATAAAACGAATCTTCTACGAAAATTTGTTTAATAAATCCTTCATTAACCTGTTTTATTTTTTTTAAATAAGGCGGTGTGAGTATAAAGTATAAAAAAATATAAAAGGGACAAAAGTGTAATGCCTGGACAAAAGTGTAATTCATAAAAATTTAATAAAGATTTACAAAACAAATTTGATATGAAAAATTTCCTTAATAAACGTTTGTTAAATTTAATAATTGTTTATGAATACGGGGTAAAACTACAAAAGTATAACCCCCATATTCATAAAAAATATTTTTGATTAATAAAAGGTTTATTAAACAAATTTTCATAGAAAATTCGTTTCATAAACCAGCTATAAACCTAAACTATTTTTAATGTATATAATTGACCAATTATTTTAAAATTCTTTCCTAAAAAAATATTTAAAATAATAAAAAAAAACCAAATTAATAATGTTAATTAAAAAAATTACTCCTAATATTCAAACACAAAATGTGCGATCATGACTTCAATCAATAATTTATACTTCCCCTAGAGAAACAATAAGCCAAAAAAGTAAACACAAAATGCCAATTTTAATTCCAAATTGTAGGTGTAAACAAATTCAAAAATAGTATTTAGATGATTAAATAATTAAGTTAATGATTTATTTGTATTTATGTTTTACTTTATCATAAAATCGAAAATACAGAAATAGCAAATAAAAACACACACCAAGAAAAATCGATTAACAAAGCTTGAAAATAAAAATTAATCAAGAGATTATTAAAATGAAATATGATTTTTTAGCTTTAAAAAAACTTTCAAATTAGGGAAAACAAATTTTTATAAAAAAAAAAAAAAAAAATGGACATATCGTTGGTCTCCTGTAGAAAGGCCCTAACTCACATAATTGCAATTTTACAGAAAAAGGTAAAAACGTAGCAGTAAGTGTAGGGAACTAAATTTAAAATTGCTTGTAAAACCCATTATTTTTTATACTATTGCAATTAATTTTTGTGACGAGGTGGTGTATTTGTGTGCAATGTATCGAAATAACTAAAAAAACCAAATAAAAAAAAGGGTTAGGGCTTTTCTACATGAGACCAACGATATGTTTTTAAAAATAAAGAACGGTTAAAAAAATAATAAATTAGGCTATACGGATCGAAATAAGGAGTTATCCATTTAGTGGTCTCAAAACTACTGCCGATCTGGCAAGGCTGTCAGATGTTAAATATCTGTTATCTGATGTGTCATTTATTTAGTGAAAGGTTTACCGTTTACGAATATGGATCGTCTATCAACCGAAGAAAAGGCAAAAATAGTTAAAATCTTCTTCAAAAAAGTGGTGAATCAAACGTAGCCACCTTTCGAGCATTATGGGGGGTTATGATCGTCATTTTCGTTCTACTGTGCAAGGAATTGGAAAGATTATAAACAAATTCAAAGTGACTAAAGGCGTTACAAATTTTTCAGGTCTGTGCATCATCGCAATGTACACACTGCCGAAAATATCGCTTATGCTAGCGGAAGTTTGGCGGATAATCCAATTTGGCCTGCAACTGAAGATTATGAACTGGACGAGATGTGGTTTCAACAAGACGGTACCACTAGCCACACAACACGACCGATTTTGGCCGTGAAAGCGTAATTTCATGTTTCGGCGACGTCAATTCGCCGTAAGACTTTATTTGTGGGGCTACGTGTCTATGCAGATAATCAATCTAACGTCGGAGTATTTATAAACCAACATTCCTCTAGTTATCGCTGAGATACTATCCGAAATATGCGAAAAAGTGTGAATACATATAAAACAGATGTGGCCAACTATAATTTACTTAATGAAACTTTTCATCAAGTTTCGTCAAATGTCGTTTGCTTAAGCAAAGTGTCAAGGCCCAACCATAATATGCATAAGTTAGCTTAAAGCATGAGAAAATTAAAAGAGACTTTAAGGTGGCCATAATGTACTAACATAAACTTCAGATCCATGTTGCATATTTGTGCAGTATTTGGTTTTCTTGCGAGTACTTCAAATAAAGAAAGACGCAAAATTACAGCCCTGTATTTGTTTATTTTATGTTTTATTTAATTTGCCAGCAACGTTTTAAAAAGAAAAAATTGGTGATTGTTGTACATTAGACCGACTCAAGTTGCACCCAGAGAAAAACTATGTTTAAATATGGTCACCTCCAACAAAACTATTTTTAAAGAAAATTGTAAACATATTATGGTTAAATTTAACCATATTATTATAACCATAATATGGTTGTGGCTTCATGATGGAGGACACATTTAACCATAATATGGTTGTCGGTGATAATAATATGGTTAAATTTAAACATAATATGTTTAAAATTTTATGTAAAAATAGTTTTGTTGGAGGTGACCATATTTAAACATATTTTTTCTCTACGTGTGCATGGAGCCGAAAAAAGTTTTTTAGTTACCCCTCTGAAAATAAAGGTTGCTATGTTTTATGATGATTCCCAAAATATTTTGGTTCTAGCGTTTACCATCCGTGAGCTGGACCATTTTTAAAAAAGGTCTTTTTTTCAGTTTTTCGAATTTTTTCGTACTTTGCTCCACGACGACATAAATACAATTTGGTATCATCTAAAAGAGTTTTTGAAGCAGCATATTTTGGGAATCATCATAAAACATATCAACCTTTATTTTCAGAGGGATAACAAAATCACTTTTTATTTTGAGTTGCTCTATTGTACATACTTTTTAATAAAAAATGGATACAAAATTAAAATATGTAAAATTCCTCTTTTTCTATATTCCTGTTTTTCTTTATCCATTTCAATTTATTTGATTTTTTGTAAACACACTTTGGCACTTTGCTTAAGCAAATGACATTTGACGAAACTTAACGAAAAGTTTCATTAAGTACATTATAGTTGGCCACATATGTATTATATGTATTCGCACAGTTGCTTAAGTTGTCTTAAGCGGCATCATGCATATTATGGTTGGGCCATCAAACTGAATGCACATTCCGTACGGTTTTGTTTGTGTGTTGTAAAAAAAAAAAAAAAAAATGAATAAAGAAGATAGATATTTTAATTTTGTATCCATTTTTAGTAATTAAAAGTTTTGTTGCTTGCAAATTTAATAAAACATAAAATAAACAAATACAGGGCTGTTATTTTTGGTACTTTTTAATTTGAAGTAATCGCAAGAAAACAAAATATTGCACAAACATGCAACATGGATCTTAAGTTTATGTAATTACATTATGGCCACCTAAAGGTCTTCTTCAATTTGCTTCAAGTATTAAAATATGTAAACTTCCTCTTTTTTTTTTCTTATTTCTCTTTATTCATTTCAATTTTTTTTTTTTTTTTTTAATAATGCACAAACAACTGATGCCGTACGGAATGTGCGTTCAGTTTGGAACTTTGCTTAAGTTAATGACATTTTTTTGGAAAGTGGCAAAATGAGTTCGGAAAGTGAAAATGATTTTGAAAAAAGTTTGGAAAGTTCTGTAATTAATTCCAAAAAAATTAAAAATTTTAAACAGGAAAACAAATTAAACAAAGGAAACAAAATTAAAATTAAATAAAATTGTTTCGGATGCTATTCCAATGTCACGTACGTAGTGCAAAAACATCATGTGTATATGTCATTTGTATTTGATCAGTCAACGAGTTTCAAAATAAAAGTTCAAAGCAAGATATTTGTTGCAAAAAATAGTGATCGGATTTTTTTTTTAAATAGGTATAAAAAAAATTTTGTATAAGCTTTTAAAGGTCGTCAAGAACGATATTGTAAGTAGTAAAAATGCAACTAAACGAATCATCTTATTATGTTGCTATTAAGTTGAAAAAAGTTTGACCATAGCACCCTCATAACTTCCTTATAAATGTTGGTATTGATATACAAATTTGCGACACTAACTTTTACGATAGGTACTATGTCATGACAAAATGTTGTGCTGGTAGGTCTAAAACTAACCATAGGTCGCATATAAATTCCCTTCCTAAAATCGGTGAAAGGCAAACAAATCGCATATAGATGAAGATTTCTGAATAATATTCGGCACAAATAACTTTTATACAACTCTTAAACTCATTGCATAATTCTTTTGTGGTGATCAGATTGGCGATGGGGCAAAAATTGTGTACATTCTTCAAAATTTGTTTTCAAAATATTATGGTATCATATGGTCGGGATTGACCGACTATACTTTCTTACTTGGTTGTTTTAAGTTTTTGTGTACATATATTTACCAAAAATATATTTCATACCTTGTAAATACTATAAGAGAAAAACCTGTCACGTACGATATATCACGAACGATATTAAATTTTGTTCATTATAAAGCCATACAGAAACATTTTTTTCTTTCCAATTACGAATTATAGAGGAAAAATATGTGGTTTAATGTAAAAAATTTAAAAAAGGAAAAATGCCTCCCACAATTCGCAGATGTTCGGGTTTTTTTACATTCACCCCAAAATCACTTCCGTTTTATGTCACGTACGATATACACCTATTTTGCTAGGTATTTTGGACAACAAGGTTTCGAATGTAATAATTTTTTTTTTCATATACAGTACCCTCTAAAAGAAACATAAAGATAAATAAGTTTTCCAGTTACTACTATTTGCGCAAAAACTCTATTGCTCCGAAGGCTTACAAATGTCACGTACGATGACATAGAAGTGCCCATATGTATGGAAAAAAGTATCAAAAATTTTTTTAAATAATTTATTGTGCAGTTAAAATTTTGTTAAGTGTAAAAACATTATTTTAGTATGGCAACTGCGGCCCAGACTTGCAGTTTTTGTTGCATAAAATCTTAATTTTTTTGTGAAAAATGTGAGAAGATTGGGGAGGAGTACTAAGTTTCTTGTACTCTGCAATCCTGCTTTGTTTTGTAAATCTCACATCGGTTGTTATTCGCAATAAAAACGATGTAATTGTTTTCGTTAGACATTTTATTAAAGAAAATTGCTTGGAAAATATTAAGATTTGTAAATGAAAAAACCAATAACGAACAGATCTTTTTGGATAGATTCAATAGGAAACAATCCATTTTTTGATTTGCCTAATTTTGTATTAGGAATTTTAAGCTTGTCATATTTTAAGGCGGAAGTTGAAAGCATATTTAGTGCGATGAACTACAGTAAATCAAAAATTAGAAACGGATTATCCTTGAAATCTATTACATCAATTCTTCACATTAAATATGAACTTCGTCGACATAATTCATGCAGTTCTAATTACACTCTACCACCTAGTGTCTGCAGTGATATCTTTTCGAATGAAACATAAAATAAAATCAAAATTTTACTTAAAAACTGTTTATGACCCAATTCGAACTCAGCTTATGATGATCCAAATTAAAGTTATTTACACAGAGGGAATAAACATGTTATATAATTATCAACCAATGGTATTAAAATTATAACAAAGTGCTGTTAATATTTCGACAACATCTGTTGTCAAATCATTAACATACTTGTCAAATTGGTGCCAAAGATACCATTGTTGTCATTATTCGCAGTTTATCGAAATAAAAAAGTGGAAATTTTTTTCAATAATCTAAATAAGTGAAAAAAAAATGTAAATAAATAAATATATTTCATATGCTTTTTTTTATAGCTTGGGTTCAGAATGGATTAGGCTTTAGTCAGAACAATGTTTTTTCGAGTTGATAACTGAATGTTGTCGATAAACCAACAGTGTGCTATCAAAAATGAAAACAACTTGTTGTCGAAATGACACCATTATGGTGAAAATATATTAACATTTTGTTGTCAGAATAAGACGAAATGGTGACAAACTGACAACGAGGTGGTAAACAAATGTTGATACCATTCGTTATCAACTTGAACACAAACGTAGTTGGCTCACTTTTGACAACGGATGGTGTAAATCAGGGACCGAAAATAACAGTTATTTTGCAATTTTAAAACAAAAAAAGCATATGGAGGTAAATGCTGGCAAACTGATTCACGTATACCATATTGATCCTTATGAACTTTTCTATGATAAAATATTATGATTTTTAAAGTTTTGATTTTTATTTTTTCGATCAAAAACTACAGTTATTTTTTTAATTTATATTTTTTTGAACAAAAATAACAGTTATTCTTTAACGAAATGTACGTGTTATCATTATTAAGTTGACTTTAAATATTTATTTACATGTGTGATCATCATTAGGATTTCTTATGCGTATGCGTAATTAAAACACGTACATATCTGTAAAGAATAACTTTTATTTTTGATCGAAAAAATCAAAAAATAATTATTTATTTTGTTCAAATAAATAAAAATCAAAAAATAACTGTTATTTTCGATCAAAAAAATAAAAAAATAACTGTTATCATCTGACTTTTATGAAAAAAGGAATAACTGTTACGGTCCCTGGTGTAAATTTTGGTATTTTTATACCGTATTTTTCCCTTTGTGTACGAAAATGGTCCTCCAACAACGCCGTCGCCATTTTTTTTAAAATATTTGGTAACTTGTTTTGTGTTCAATTATCGATTAAAAATTTCTTAGTGCTTTTTTACGCTTTTTTTTTGCTTGAAATAGTGCTTTTTATTGCTTTTTTTTAAATTTTAAAGTGCCTATTGATCCAAAAAATTTGGCATCACTGCTTCTTGTTAACTTGGTAATTAAAATAAATTTTTTATGATTATAGATTATAAAATTCCTATAATTAACTATTTACTTTTTTCGCCTTTGCAGTTTATTTCCTCTTATTTTCGTTTCCCATTAAGTACCATTAGAATAATTTTGAAATAAAAAGCTTTTAACATCAGCACATGCCTCATAACTTTAATGACGCTAAACGTTTCTTTTTTTATCGATTAAGTTTTCATTTCTTCTATTTGTCATAATTTTTTATATATTTTTGACCATTTTCTCTTTTTTGCAGCGAATATAACGATATTTGTATTTTCTGTGCTGATTTTTTTGTACTTTTTATAAATTTTTTAAAGGGGTTTTCATACGTTTCAATGTCATTTTATTGCAAAAATATTGAAATAATAAAAATTTATATTATGCAACTGCTTTTCGGAGTATTTTTTTATGATGGATTAATGTAAGTCGTTAACTTTTGTGTTATTTAAATATTTATGATTTCCTTTGCATTAAAATTGAGTTGGTTTATACAGAAAGTTTAATCTGTTTTTAATAGAGTACTCAAATGGAGTACTAAATACAACTGTATGTTTATAAAAAGGTTTAGGACTGAACTGACGGTACATTATACCATGGTTTTATTATAACATTTTCGATTCTTAAAAAAAAAATCTAAACAAATTGCAAAATTTAAACCTTTTGTTCGGTTTTCGTTCATTGTTTCGATTTTTACA
This sequence comes from Pollenia amentaria, assembly GCA_943735925.1. Classification (NCBI taxonomy): domain Eukaryota; kingdom Metazoa; phylum Arthropoda; class Insecta; order Diptera; family Polleniidae; genus Pollenia; species Pollenia amentaria. The sequence continues at coordinate 197,725,041 of OX031009.1, read as the reverse complement.
TACAAATGTCTGTTTTGTTACTAGACCCTGAAATTTTCTAAAACTCATGAAGAAAATAAATAGATTTAGTTTTCTTTGCTTTCTTTTTATTTATGCATCTTCTATGTAATTTATATTCAGCTCACACAAACTATTATTTCATAAATTAATAGTTATGTTCACACACATCCTCATATTTTCACTCACACACACACACACTCACTCAATCAATACCTAAACACATATTTGTACAAAACGAAAATTTGTAGTTTTGAAATCTACTGCTTCTGCTAAATACCAATTAAATAATGAGGGGTATTCACAGCAACAAGCTAAATTTTAACTCAAGTTGAAAAGAATAAAACTATTAAATAGCAACCAATCTCTTTTTATCACGTTATGCCAATAAGCAATTAAGCCTGTATTTTAGGCGCACGTTGTTCAAGTGTGTTCTCTCTTTCACAAAATGTAAGGCTAGTGGCACTTTACACCAAAATAAATAAATGAGAAATAATTTAAAATACTTGGTACACAAAAAAAATTATTTTTCCAATTCAAACAACAAAATTTTAAAATCAAAACCTTTTTTGTTTAAAACAGGACCTACAAACGAATTTGCATACTCAAACAACTTATTTTGCATTTCATTTATTGAAGAAAAACTCGGATTTTTTCAAACCAATAGTTGTTATTATTGGTTAAATTAGTGTTTGATATTAAAAAAAATTTCAAAGAAATAATTTAGCTGAATCAAACAAAAAAAGTTTACTGAAATTAATACAAATTTAAAAACAAACGATTTTGCTGAATCACTGAAGAGCGGCTGGCTTTGGGACACATTTTTTTTTTTTTTTTTAATAATTTCCGAACACCATTCGTCTTGTTCCCCCTCATTGTCGCTGTATCCTTTCCTTGTCGCTGTATCCTTACAGAAGAAACCTCAATTAAAAACCGCAGCATTACGGCCTGATATGGTTTTCATCATAATTTTGCCTTCAAAATATGATGTAATTTCTAAAAATAAAATTTAAGGAATAGAGCTATTACAAAAAGCTTTATAAAATACATAACTGAAATTTAACTCATAGAATAAATTCGAAAAATGAAAAATGTTGAATATAAATATTATCAACTTTGAAACCAATCAAAACATTCTTTTTTTTAGTTTTGTTTGTGTTGCAACACAAGCATTGAATCGTTTTTAGCTACTTTTGTTATTGCTTTAACAACAAAATTCGCCACGCTATTTTATCATGTTTTTTTTATTGTTCTATGTTTTTAATGCGTTCAAAAATAGACTGTGTGTTTTTTGTTGATGCCCATATGCAACTTCTAATTTGCACCTGAAAAGACACATTGAAATTAATTTTTTTTGTCAACGGGTCACTGGAAGATCGAAAGATCACCAAGCAAACTCGGTCTTCTTTTAGATGGATTCTGTCACAGATGCAAAGACCCTGAAACTGAGCAAACGGTTTTTTTATCTCCTTTGTGACTGCCCAGCTTATTATTCAACCAGACATAAATTATTTAAGAATCACTTTCTACAGGATCTGTCTAAGATATCGTAGGTTAAATTTAGCAAAAAGCTAAAATTTCTCATTGTAACAGTCTGGCTCTAACCGACCTAACTTTAATCCAAAATCTAGTCTGATCTCGGATCCATATTCTTAACAAGTGAACACAATCGACTGTACTTGGTGGCACACCTGGTTTTCTGGATTCGTGGCAGCACCATTTAACCCACTAAGGCTGTGCTTCTCAGATCTTAGTTAAGCTAGGTTTACTTAATCTGAAACCAGATTTGTGCCGCTATTACCCAGTTTGTATACAAAATTTGGACGGAACAGTTTAGTTTTGCTTAAAATTTTGGTCTTTAATGAAACAATAAACAAATCAAATTTCGCCGGAAAAATCAGTTTCAGAGTACGTTAAACTTAATTCACATCTCAAAAACCCGGTATAAAGTATAAAAATATAAAAGTATAAAATTATAAAAGTACGAATTAAAAAAAGTGTACAAGTACAAACGTTTTAAAGTATAAAACGTAAAAACTTAAAAGTATATGGGCACTTCCACAGAAAAACTCTCTTTTTATAATCTTACGCCACCAAGCAGTTACGCTTCTAAATGTTGTTCAAATTTTTCGTCTCTTTCACAAAGAGTAAATCTAGATGCGCTTTACACTAAAACACAAAAAAGTAAAAATATATAAATTATTCTTTGAGAAAGTACACTGTCAGCATATTTGAAATTTGTTTAAGCACATTATCCAATAATCATCATGATCAGATTCACGCCTAAACAATGCCACCAAATCATCAAAATTTACTTTAAAAATCCATCAGCGATTCGCGAAACTTGTAGACGACTTCGTGATTTTTATGGCGCATTGCTCATTTGTGCCTTAACGGGCTTTGTTAATTAACAAACCTTTGGGGGAAAGGGAACCAACACCAAACTTCTAACGTGACAGTTCTAAAGTGATAGGGACCTGTTCTAGTTTTACCACTTTGTATGAAGGGGACTTGCCACTTTAACACGTTGATCTCCTAGGAGGGGGTTAATTGCCATCTTTTTTATACTTTGTAACAGGTCACTGAAATAACCTAAATGGAACCATTAAATTTCGGTTGAAAAAATGCCTGTCGCAGATATTGTCCCGAGTGAACTATATTAATATGATAGATATCTTTCATATAAAGTAAAAGCTTTGTGCCAATTATCTTTCCTCTGGAGCAAGTACATTTTAAACACGTTATCACCTGTTCAGTGACATGTTTTGTTTTCACCTATGACCATGCGTTCCTTTTTATTATAATTTTGTATTCACTGGTCACGGGATAAGTGCTTTAAGAACAATTGACACAAATTTCCCACAGAGAAATGCCGCATTTGGAGAGTCTCAACTACGGACCCCAAAACATCCAGAAAAATGCACGGTTTTTTGCGGTTTATACACTGGCAACTTCATCGGACCTTAAAAATTAAGTAAATTGGACGTCCGGAATTCGCTTTGTCAAGAATAGCTGCGGTGCCCATATGTCCGAAATCATTTTCATATGTTAATGCAATGTATTGATCTTTGGAATAAAAAAAAAAGGTTTTTTTTGATTAATATTTAATTTATGTGCCATTTTTTAAAATTGCAAGTTCTATTGAGTCTAAAAAAATACCCTTTATCAATTTTCAGTGAAATGTTCTATTATTTAATTTTTTTTTATTTATAACACAGAAAAAATTATCAGTAGTTTTTTCATCAATTAAAAAACTTGTTTAAAAAGTATTTTTTCAATATACTTAATGTGATAATTATTTTTTTAGCTGAAAGAAAAGTAAAAATTTAATTTTGATTAAATTCACATTTTCGTTGTTTTGAAATACATTTTTAATAAAAATATTAATTAAATAACAAAAAATCTTAATTGACTTTTTTCGTTTAAAATAAAATACAGTAGAATCGCGAAAAAGTTAACCGAAATGTCCTAAGGGTTTTTAACTTTTTGAATTATTAACTTTTCTAGCGGTTTTTGTAAAATTGTAAAAAATGCAATAATAAACACATCTACATACATAATATGTATAATATGTATGTATGTAAATATATTATATTTATTTTAAGGGCTTAGTTTTCATCATTTCAAAAAAGTAATAGATCTAATTTGTACCGGCTGGCTTCAAGTTAAAAATTGCTCTTGAAAAACAACTTATAATTAATAATTTTACAATCAGTCATATATTTTAAACTAAAGGTGCGACATCTGACGTTAATAAGGAAAGAAGTTCTTCACAAATTTACAGATAGCGAATTTGTTTATTCTAAAAATTTTCCAGCCAGCATTTTTTTTGATGATTTGAAAGATTAGAGAATAGGAAGATTTTTTGGCTAGTCCAAAGGAGGACTGCGTTACCAACAATTTCGTCCCAGTGGGTTACAGATTCACTTCAAGAGCCAGCCATAACTGACAGTATTGTCTTTTCAGGTTGCAGTAACGCGAACTTGTGCTTAGCTATTGATATTGATATTAGAACAGTCATTGCGCAATGACGTTTTCGTTGCTTCACGAAAAACATTTGTACAGACCTGTCTTAAGATCGACATATCGTCGGTTGATAATTTAAATGTCGTATGTGGATTTTTTGCGATTTTGAGTTAAGATCGATTTCTTCGGTTTTCCGACCTGATCTTTCATTTGGCGTAATCAGTTTTTCGATACCTCATACGGTTTTCGAGATATGGAGTATTGTGTTTGTCGTATGTGGTATTTGCTGAAGCCATTTTCAAATTAAATGTGTTCGGAATCCACATACGACAATTAAATTATCAGCCGACGATATATCAGTGTATGTAATATTTTCCTGTGTGCTTTTTCCTATGTGTTCTCCAAAGCCTCGAGAATTTTGTGATGTTTTGTTTTAAATTTTGAGATGGCTACTTCAGATCTACATTAATACAACGCCAATAGTTTTTCTTTAGTGTATTTCTCAATTTTGTTTAAACTCTGCCCTTTCGGCTAAAAATCTAATCTGATTTGTTATGTATTGTACTGATTTGTTGCTATTTTTGTATTAATGCGCTCAGAAAAATGACCTTAGAATTAAGTTTTAAGAGCGGCTCACGGGCGCTTAAATTTTGGTTAACTTAGCCACGAGATTAACCTTTACGAGAGTTAACTTTTTCGCGATTGTACTGTAATTTAAACTTGTTGAATTGTTGTTGGGAATTGTCAAAACCTGAGCTGTATTTTAATCAATAATAATTAAAACAATTAAAAGTTTTTTGGTAATTTTTTTAAATTAAAATTACAAATATCATTAATTGAAAGAAATTTTTACAATTTTTTGTAATCCCCAGCAAAAACTTTACTTACCTGGTAAGTTAGCAAGTAATATTGGAGACATATGAACACTACTTATTTTTCGGCTGAATAACTACTTATTTTTGTTCGAGTTGTCCACAGAATTCAGGAGTTACAATAGTTACATTACACTTAGAAGTCACAAAATATCTAGTTATTATTTAACTACCAAGAATTTGAATTGTAAGTACCAACAATATACTTACTAGAAGCCAAAAAATAACTAGTTTTTATTTAATTGGCGCTAGTAAATAGACCTAATAAGAAGTTATGGTGCTAGTTACCAGTAAGTAAATATTCAGTATTGAAAACAAGAAAACTAATAAGTAGTTATTTAGCTGATTATTAGTAAGCAAATATGCATAACTGAAAATAATAGTAGTAAAAAGTACTTACTGAGGTCATTACTAGCAAGTACTTATTGAGGTTTTCAGAATAATGACAATTGTAATGAGAACTACCTACTAGGTAACGTATGAAATAACTACGACCTATTACAAAAATTCAAAAAGTATTTCCTGGGTCAATATCATTATTTTGGAAATTGGTGAAAAATCAACAATGAATTTGGTGATTAGAGAAAATTTCAAGTTTTTTCTGTGTATTAAGAATACAAACTGGGAACGTACACAGAAAAAAATAAATGTTTATTACAATTAAAGAGTTTGTGATATTAATTAAAAAATTAATTAAATTTGCAACAGTAAAGAAATCAATAGTCCCAATTAAATATTTTTTGATATTAACAACATTTTGTGCAGTTATGTTGTTGATATAAGTAAACGCTTAATTCACTTGATTAAATTTTAAATTAAAACTGATTTTTAATTAATTCATTTAGTAATGACGTGCTAAACTACCAATTCTTATTTTTGATAAAAAAACTGAAATTTATTGTTGTGGGAAAGTTAGTCAAATGCTCCAGTGGGGTATGGCTTTGCATATCCAGTGCGTAATTTTGGTGATAAATGGTTTAATTGAAAAAAAAAAAAAAAAAATTGTGTAACGAACTTTGGCAAGCACTTTTCACTGAAAGCTGTTGTAATCAAAGTTTAGTACAACAGTTTTTCAAAAGTCGAAGTTTGGCAATGCCATATTTCTTAAAATTGTGGGTCTTTGAACTTTCCTAAACTAGCTGGAGCCTTTTCATATTTTTAAGCCAGACTCCAGACTGGTGATGAAGGTCTAATATTTGATTATTTCCAATTCTTTGTTTTATTTATTTCGATTTTATTTTCGAACGTTGCACAAGTTTCTTATGTGTTTCTATAGACGTTATTTGATGTTTAATTTTTTTTTTTCATTTACAGTTTCTTAATTTTTGTTTTCTTCTGAGAAGAATAAGAAATTGCATTAATTGTTTGTAGTAAATGATCATTAATTTTCATTTCGTATTCTAAACATTTATCTGTTATTCTAACAAGTCGCTGATAGTCAAGAACATACTGGAGTGTAGTCGTGGCAAATTTTTTGTATTTAGTTCTGAAGTGCAATACAATTTGTCGCATTTTTTGTTTGTACATTTGCTGACGTCAACATAAATATGATGTTTTTTTTTCTTGATTGGGCTTCCTTCTTGTTTTAATAGAAACTTTCTGCTTGATATTTTATTCTTTTTTACTGCATTTTTTTTTTTTTTTGTTGCTTCTTAAATTTTTACTTTGTACGTTTTGGGTAAATATCTTTCCCCAAGTGTTTTAACAGAATGTTGTTGAATACATAAAAATTATGAATATGTGTGTTGTATATTTAATATTTTTTAGGGATATTTTCTGTTTCTTTTTGAATATCTGCAAAAAGTTTTCATTTAAACATTTTTATTTTATTAGTATTTATTTTTTAAATTTTTTGTATTAAACGGGAAAAGTGTTTCAAGAGTTTTGTTTAGAACATATTTTATTTTATATTTTGTCGAATTTTTGGAAAAATGCCTTATATGCATTTACAGTCAAACCGCGATAATTAGTACCCAGTTAATTCAAAAGCCTCAACAATTCATTTTGCTCCCCTCGTCAATTCATTTTTGTAATTCAAGTCTGAATCGTACTCATTCGTAAACAACTTCTTATAATAAAAACCAATATGCTTAAAAAAAAACAAAGGCAATTGGGTTGTTCACGGAATGCTGGTTATCAGGTTATATGGTTATTTAGTTATATTCACAACAACAAAATACATTTATTTAAATTTTTTATAAATATATTTTGTTCCTGTTAATATAACTACATAACCATATAACCTGATAATCCGCCATCTGTGAACAACCCAAATGTTTTTTTACGATGTTGTTTACATTTTATTAAATTCCAACCCATATAAATAGTAGATATTTATATACGACCAATGTCTTCCGAATTCGACTTTTTTGTATGAAAATTTTAACTTTAACCCATAATTTCTCTTACCCGTAAAATATACATATTACAATTTACTCTAAACCCTGCGGGAAATTTGTGTCAATTGCTCTTAAAGCACTTATCCCGTGACTAGTGAACACAATTTTATAATTAAAAGGAATGAATTGTGATAGGTGAAAAGAAGACCTATCACTTAACTGGTGATACTGTGTTAAGAGTGCAATTGGTCCAGAGGAAATGTAATTGGCACAACACTATTCATGTGACTGGATTTTGTGCGGGTAGTGATTGATTCTCTCTAGTTCTATTACTTTATATGAAGGAGATCTGTCATATTGACATGGTTCATTTGTGACAATATCTGCGACAGGAATTATTTTAACCGAAATTGGATGTGTCCATTAATTTTATTTCAGTGACCTGTTACAAAGTGTTAAAAATGGGCCAATTAAGCCCTCGTAGAACATCGCCATGTTAAAGTGATTTGTCACGTGACAAGTTTAGTGTTAGTTCTCTTGTCCCTAGTGAATGTGACGCCCGATTATATTCCCGAATGTTTTCAATATCAAAAATAAATTTGTATACTTCCCTTTTTTTGATCCACGATAAAGAGTCAAACCACGCTGAACATTAATATTTTTAGAGTTGCCAGACCTTATCAACTTATTATATTACATTTAAAAAATAATTAACTAATTTTGTGTGTATTTTTTTTTTATCTTTTTAGGTATGTAAAAATAATATAAAATATATCTCTAATTAAAAAAGCAAGTAAGTCAAATCAAGTAATATCAATTGAATAGAAAGAAATCAAAAGGCTTGAAATAAATTATCACCCCTATCGTGAATAACAACAAGTGCAATTTTTGTTTCCATGAAATTTTTATTCTCCTTGAAGGGAAAAATGCTATCGTGAAACTCCAATAAATATTTTTTCGCGCTATCAATTCTCAGTGAGTGTAAAAAGGAGAAAGATTAAAAACCATTAAAATTCAAAGAAAATTTTGTTCAAAAATGTACACTTATAATTAGTATTGTGGTTATTTTGTTGAACTGTTTATGGTTTTTAATCCAAATTTTTAATATTTTATTCAGGCTTAAGTTCATCCTGTCCGTGAAAACCTGGGTTCAATTCCCAGCTCAGTCAAGGATGAAAAATTATCAAAAAATTTTAATTCATTTCATGTTGCAAAATTCCTTTCTTCATGAAAATACCCAATAAAAAATGGAGCTTCCAACGAAGCAGGTTGGTAAGGGAGAAACGTAAGAGTTTCGCTTACCATATCGCTTACGGAAGACATGAATTTTATATGGCGAGTTCCCACTTTGAAGCAATACATTTTTGACACAGAAAGCGCTTTATTCAGCGCATATAAAAATTAGTGAATGTCACGATCAGCTTTTCACACTGAATTTTTTGTCACCGTTACTCTTTTATAAGCTCCCTTACGAACCTGCTTCGTAGTAAGGGAATGTCGTGGCACTTCAAAATTTATTTAATTTATGAAGAATTCGTTCACTTACCTTACTGCATCTGTGTATGTCTTATTGCATAGCGCATAAATGTGTGCTTACTTTTTAAAATGTACAATTAGTGCTTCGCAAAATAGGAAAATTTTTTATTGGGTAATTGAATGAAAATTAATTCAATGAACTTAAGCCTGATTAAAATATCGAAATTTGGATTAAAAACCATTAACAGTTCAATAAAATAACCACAATACTAATTATTGTTAACAGCTAAGGCACGAACTATATGTTTACATTTTTCCTCCAAGGTCAACAAGAAAAAGAAAGACAAAAACATGAAAAACAAAAAATGTACTTTGGATTGCAAGAATTAAAATAGGTAATCATTCATTCAAAGCAAATTCGATCTACCAAGGTAAAATACCATTTGGTTTAAAGATTGATGTTTGACTATTGACGTCATCCGTCGTCAATGGCGGTGAGTGTCAAACGGCAAACCCCTCTGAAGAGATTGTGTGGTATCAATCGAAACTAGTCAGGTCAACCTGTCCGTGAAAACCTTGGTTCGATTCCCAGCTCAGTTAAGGATGAAAACTTATCAATAAATTTTAATTAATTTCATGTTGCAAAATTCTTTTCTTCATAAAAATAATTTAAAGAAAAATTAAATATACATTTATATTTTAAAGAAAAGTTTAAAAAAAAACAAAGTAAAATATATTGTATTGGAGTGATAGTTTGATTGGAACATTAGCGTATTGCTCTTCTATGTAGTAAAACAATTTCTAATATTCTACCACCACGTCTCTAGAAACCTTCACAAATCCTCAGGCCATCGACCTGCTGTTTTGCAATTTGTTGAGCAAAATCCCCATTAATATTGTAAACTTGAATATTCGACTTATGAGATGAATTACTTACATGAATGTTTTGTTCCTCAGCAAAAATTAAGTGAGAAATTCAAAGCGAAAAGTGAAAAAATTTCGAGGGAAAAAATTATTTACGATAAGGGGAATTATTCCTGGGAACATTTTTTTCACGTTATTATTCTCCTTTGAATGAATTTTTTTCCTGATCGCAAAAACGTGAAAAGGGGAAAAATTACAAGGGCAAAATTATTTACGATTGGGGTGTTAGGTAATGTTAGGTCGAACAGAGTGGGCGGATGAATTAGCCATATTTGCATTATATATTTACACATTTGGGTATATACAATGATAATTCATGTAAACGGTTGGGGCAATACTACAACACCGAAAACAAAATAATGTATTTTTGTTGTTGCTTTCGTTGGTCGATATGTTAAAAACAGAGACAACTTTTGGCATTTCTCTCTCGAAGTAAAAAAAAACAAAGCATTTCTGCTGTGCTTTAAACGCCACCTGAAAACTGAACACACGGAAAAAATACTCTAAAAATTTTACCCCAATTAAAACATTAATCAAAAATAAAATCTGTTTGAATTAAAAATTTAATCAAGTGAATTAAACGTTTAATTGTAACTTTTAATTTGTTTACACATGTGGAGGAGGAGACATATTGCCTGTTTTCAAACTAAACTAAGAATTTTCGGTTAGAAATTTATATTGAAAACAAAAACAAATTTTAGTTATTTTATTCTTGTTTCAATAAACTTCCCAAGCGAATATTTCTATATTATTTTGAAAAACAGGCAGATAGTATAATTTATAAAAGCGCAAAGACTTGGATGGGCAGGACACTTGGCACGCCTGGACGACAGCAATGTTAATCTACGACATCAGATACACTAGACGACATGGCCGCCCGCGTGCAGGAGAGACTGCGTAGAGGACGACTTAAGAATAATGGTTATTCGAAACTGGCGACAGAAAGTCGAAAGTTGAGAAGAATGGAGAGTAATCATCGATCTACTAATCCACGGAATTGAATAATCCATTCCATTTCTTCAAAGAATTCCAGATTTGGTATATTTTTTTTTTTTTTTTTTTTATAATAATGGTTATTTTGAAAATAGTATAAATACATATTAAGTAGGCACCTCAGCACCAAATTTGGCATTAAAGAGGCATTAGAAGGCAACTAGTTATATATACAATTTGTTTACATTACATATTTACATATTGAAAATTATTTACAAATGCAAAAGAAAAAAGAAAAAAAAGAGAATTTGGCTTTTTATTTATAAAAACTTTTAATTTTGCGTAAGTGTTTCTAGATTGTTTAATAAATTTTACCCTCCTTATGCGATCAAAAGGAAGTTATTTCATAATTAGTATTCTCCTTCTCTTCGCCAAATAGGTTGCAGGCACACAGAAAATATTCTCCAATGATTTTCACCAATTAAAGCATTAATCAAAAATAAAATCAAATTTAATTAAAAATTTAATCACGTTTAATCAAGAGAATTGAACGTTAAATCAACTGAATTAAACGTATAAATAAGTGAATTAAACGTTTAATTGATACCATTCATTTGTTTACTAATGCAAATTTGATTAATTAATTTATTAATATCACAAATTATTGAATTGAAATCAATTTTCATTTTTTTCTGTGCAGTTTCGTTGCAGTTGAGTTTTACCATCTATTCTTGGCCTAAGTATTGGCCTTTATAATCCTATAATCTCCTTATCTTTTAAGGACTTTTTATCCTGCCGACTTTTACTATCTTCGTTTCTCTCAACTTAAAAAAAAAAAAAAATTAAAAAATCTCTTTAAATTTAATAAAAAATATCTCACTTTAAAGCAATTTCTTCTAACAAATTATTAAGAAAAATCAAATATAAAATTAATGTTAATTTCGTCGTATATTTTCACGTTACATAAAATTTCAAACAAAAACCAAAAAAATTTAAAAATAAAGCGAGTCAAAAAAAAAAAAACAACAACCGCAGGAAATTTGTAAAATGTGTCTACTCCTTTAAAAACAATTGACAATCCTTGAGTTTTGTTTGTTTTTCCTGGTGTTTCAATTCAAGAAATTGCGAAATTTCAAACTCTTTTTTTTTTAACACAATGAAAATAAATGTAGCGAAACTCTTTATATTAAATAAAATGTTTTCATTTTCCCTCAACCGAAAGAAATAACAACAAAACAAATAAATTTTTATTGAAGGCTGGCAAAGATGGGTTAAAATACAATTTCCGCTTACAAGAAAAAAAGGCAAATAAAGAGAAAAATTACGAAAGCAAAAGCGAAGGAGGCAAAACAACAAGTACCACACAAAATATCTCAAATTGAAATAATAAAAATTTTCTTTATTGAAAATAAAAAGAAGAGATGTTACCAAAAATTTAACAAAAGTATACACTTATTTTTAGAAAATGTGGCAGTAAAATGTTAAAATGTTGCAAATTCATACAAATTTTATTAAATTTTCTTATTTTTTGATACCCAACATGAAAAAAGAAAGCAAAAAAGTATCTTTTGACAATAAAGTAACAACACGCACATGTGGTGTTTGCTGAATATCATTTTCAAACAAAATTACACTTTCTTTTTTGTTGTTGTTGTGTTGGTTCCATAAACCTTAAAAAAGAATTTCCCAATATTTGTTATAACATTTCAATAAACTTAAGAAAAATAAAAACCCTCAAATTGTTTCAATGTGTATTATAAAAATACCAATAAAAAGTTCTTAATGAAAATGAAGAAAAAAATCATTTTCCTTATCAGAAGATCGATTTTGTATATTTCTTTAAAAATTTTAATAATTTACTTACATTTAATCATTTACATTAAGGACATTCTAAAGCAGGGGTTTCAACCAATTTTTGCTTCAGCTTGGCATCCGCGAACTTTTGTTGCAAATGAAATTAAAAAAAAAATTGTCTTACTAAAGGTGCTTTTACACTACCACACTGAGAATAACGACATGTCAAAAACTCAAATATTCAAAATAAATAATAGTGTGAAAATAATTGTTATAAAATAAAAGTTATTAAATATTGAAGGAATACTGAGGTTATGATATTTTAATTAGGCTTAAGTTCATTAAATTTAATTTTCATTAAATTATTTTTATTAAAGGAAAGAATTTACAACATGAAATTAATTAAAACCTTTTTGATAATTCTCGACTGAACACGGGATTGAACTTGAGTCGAATTTACATGTTTCGAGAATAACCACATTCCCATCATCAGAATTATTTGCATTCTACCGCAAACAAATAGTAATATACAAAAGACCACTGTTACTAACAACTCGCAAGGACCGAGGATTAGCTTGCCTATTCAATAATTTTGATCTTAAACGTTCGTATAGAATTTAATATATGGAAACAATTTTTAAAACTGAGTGTGTTTCGTTTACTAAAGTTACTATGCGAACTTTAACGTGCGAAATTTTTGAACAACCAGTAAATTGTTAAAAACGTAGTTTTCTATATCCGTATTAAAAAGTACCAAACAATTTTTTTGGAGCTGTAAAGATAAATTGTAATAAACGTGGTACAACTGTTAAATTAAGGCCTGCATAAATGTATTTAAAAATAAAAACATAACAAAAATGAAATATGTGGGCAAAACGTTTTTTCACAACTACAATGACAAATGCTGTTCAAATGCTATGCTGTACTGTTCGTATAACTATTTAAATAGTATTGGGAGAGTACAAGAATTCAAAGAAATACATAACAGACAGTAGTTGTTTTTTTCAAAACCTCTCAATACAGTACAACATTTTTTTCTATACTCCTACCACTCGTATTTAAAAATTGCGAGAATTTTTAATGTTTAGTTGTCTGTCGTATGTGGCGTACGCATGCAAAGAATTTGTAATGTTTACATGTGTGTCGTACGTGGCGTACGTAAACAAAGAATTCCTTTTTGCAAAGAATCCTTGTTGCAATATACATAAAAAAGTAATCAAAAATTGTTTAAAACGTATTTCAATTTAATTAATGTTATAATTAAATATATTATTTTTTAAGTTGAAAGAAAATTAAAAATATAATTTTGATTTAATAAACATTTTAGTTGTTTTGAAATTAATTTTTAATTAAAATATTAATTAAATAACAACAAATCTTAATTGATTTTTTTCGCTTCAATTACAATAATTTAAACTTGTAGAATTGTTGTTGGGAATTGTCAAAACCTGAGCTATATTTAATAAAATCAATTAACACATTGTTTGAAACGGCAAAGTTTTTTTTTTTAATTAAAATATCATTCATTAAAAAAAAATATTAACCATTTAAAATTTTTAAAATTTTTGGTAATCAATATAAAAAAATATTCACAATTTGTAATTTCAATTAATCTATATAATCATTTTGGTAAAAGGTGCAAAATCAACAAATTGTTTACTTGATTCTATGAATTTGGTATAAATTTGGTGATTAGAGACAATTTTTTAATTTGTTCTATGTAACAACGAAATAAACATGCACAATTTGATAGGGGATGTTGGAATCATCTCAAGGATATTTTACCTTTTAGTGGTACATCCTCCGGGGCGAATCAGGTGTAGCCAGCCTGAAATCCGGCAAAGATTCAAAATGATAGGCCTCCTGAAGTCTTAATGATTTCTTGAGACCGAAGACAGAACAGAGTTCCTCCCTATCTTGGTTGAGGCCTCCGAGTCTAGATCTACACGTTTCAACTTTTGGTGCTCAACTTGTGAGTTTTAAGGAGAGAGAAGAAAAATGAAAGGGGATTGGTACGGAGATGCTTGTACTCGGTCTGTACGCTTTGTGTTTTAATTTGTAGGTATATGTACAACGATGGGTGCATGTAATTTTTTCTCTTCTTTTTTTCTTTGATTCGCTGGCAATAAAATTGTGGTTTTGAACCGAAAAACGTTGAAACCGATTGCTGCGTATGATCATATTGGCAACTTTAAAAGGGAATTAAAAAAAGTGGAACAGCAAAAGTTGAAGCGTATAAACCTAAACTTAGTATTCTTCTTGCGGGAAGTGCTTCATGTTTTTCAAATGTTATTACAAATCAATGCATCAATGAGGCAAAAAGTGGCAACAATCCAATGACAAAGGTCATCCTAAAATTTTGTCATATTTTATGTGTCATCTACGCTATGACTACAGTGACATCAATTCGATGCCACATTTTGTGTACACTGATAGAAAAGACGTCATTACGCTGATGTTTTTGGACATCAGTACATACAAAATGTCATCAGAGTGATGACAAACCGTCATCAGTGCGATATTTCTGTGATGCCAATGCGCCATCCCATTGATGACATAATTTAATTTTTTTAACCTGATGACAATTTTGTCAAGTGATGTTAATGCATTGTAATAATGATGAAAAGTGTCATGGGGTCAAAAAAACGAAGAAACTTGTCATAGTACTGATGTCAAAATACATCAGCGTTATGACGCCTTTTCTATCAGTGTAAGTGCTGTAGCTATTAAAAAGATGCTACTGGCTAAATCAGCGTAGTTTAGATATATTCTGCTCCTAAACAAGGGGCGAGTGTATAATTTTTGCCGGATTATACACTTAATATTGCTACCTGCCCAAGATGGTGACTCACATTCGGGGGCGGTTGGTAAACGCATAGTTTGTCATCCAGAGGTTAAGATCGACCATGAGATAATTGCATATGCCCGGTGCTCATGCTTATCACTTCCACTTATCCCAAACTCACATTAAACAAATTTGAATTTGTGTATCTTTTGTTCCGACATTCATTGCTGTGTGCATTTGTGTATATCCCATGTGATTTGTTGATAGTATTTTTTATACCCGAACTTTCACTATAGTACATCATTGGTTTTTACGTAAATTGGCCGTCCTCACTTGTCTTCAGTTTTTGTTTGTGACAGCGGCACTACAGTACAGAGTTTGAAAACTGTTCAATGATTTGAATGTGTTCTTAAATGGGATTGTGCAGGCCTCTACTCGACTCAAAATCAATTCTGAAAGAACGAAATAGAAATAATTCCTGCATTGTGAAACCTCTATTGAAGAAAAATCAATTTAAAAAAGTTAAGATAATAAAATTAAAAACATAAAATTTATCTGCCTCTTGAAAAAATAAAATTCTTGTGAAGCTTGCAAATACTATTGTTGTGTTGCTTCCGTACACAAAATTAATTATTTATGCTCCTTTATTCTCAAATATTTATCCATTTAAACTTTGTTCAACAGCTGCTATGAATCATTTAAATCAATCTTTGCAGATTTGCTTGTTATAAAATCCTTGCAATTATTTTCTGAATTTTAAATTCCACTTGCACTCCAAATTTTATTTTGTGAAATAATTTTCATATTTTTCCATTTGCAATTTACCATTTTTTAAGTCACATTTCATTTTAGGTAAATATTTAGTTTAAGTAAATTTGCATATGAATTTAATACTCGTACTTGTGTTGATGGCATCAAATATGCCAAAGTCAAACATGTACAAGAATTAACCAAAAATCCCACACTGTAACCGGGGGACCTTTGGCTGGGGGTTAGAAGGGAGGCAGATAAAGATGCAAAAAGACGAATATAATCCTACAAATAAAGCTGTAAAGTCAACTCTTGTTTGTGTTTGTGAACATGGCAAAAATCCTTGTTGAATAGACATGCATACAAATCTAAAAACAATTGATAAAGAGCAGCGGGAGGGGGAGGTGAAATGGTATTATATGCAATTTTGTCAATGTTAATAATGCACGGAGAGGATTTTTGGTTGCTAAATCTGGTAAAGGTGGACAAATTTTTCAGTGATACAAGATAATAGTCGTGTAGTGTATAAATTCATTCCTAAAAATTGAAGCAATAGAACTATTACAAAAAAATACATAATTGAAATTTAACTCATAGAATAAATTCGAATAAATAAAAAATGTTGAATATTTTTCTTTTAACATTTTTAAAAAATATACGAATGTTTTCAAAGCAATTTTGTAATCAACAAACATTAAGTCACACTTTACATTTTTTGGTATAGCCGACGGTTGTATATTCGCCGCTGTCGTTTAAAGATGTTCAATTTTAGTCAAATGTGGTCGCCGTCAACGATATGTTTGACTGGCGTGCTCAACATCTGCAATTTCATATCGGCTTCGAGTGAAATCTTATGGCATTTATAACGTAACGACGTAATCTCTTTTGATAATTTTCGACATGAGTTATAGACAGCGTTACCGTTGAATATTTTCAAAAAGTACCAAAAAAGCGGATTCTTACAAAAAAAAAAGTGGCACGAAAATAGTGATTTAAGAAAAAAAGGCAGGGCACATGTTTTAAAATAGGAAGGAGTACACAAAATAATGTTTTTGTACGTGTTTTGTTTAATTTATTTAAAATTTCCACTAACATTTTAAAATGGTAAAATAAAAATCTAAAAAAGATTATATCAGATGTAAGCAAAAACTTTTTTATGTGATTTTAAGTGACTTTAGCTTGCTGAATCCAAATCTGTTCTATCATGTCTAGTTTTTTTAAAAGCCTTTGAGTCATCCATATAAATTTTTTTAAATTTTCAATGTTTCGAAGTTATTCAGAAATAAGTGGCAATATATTTTTTTTTGCAAAATTAGTAGTATTTTTGTTTTCAAAAATTCATACAAAAGTTATAAGAACAAACATTTGACATTTTAATCATTAATCTAAAAGCCACGAGTATAAATCAAATACGGAATATTTCATGAAAATCGTAGGACAAGTGTTAATTTTATGTATTATTCATTGTTGGGGTCATGATGCTAATATGTATATTTCATCATGACTTGGGAGCGATATGTCCGATTTGGATGCTGTTACTATCGAATGATTGGGATTAAATTCGCTTTTAGGCATCTTACCAATAGTTATTTTTTTATTTCCAAGAGTTTCGGAGATATTTAAAAGTAATGGGTAAATTTTTCAAAAAAAATAGAAAAAAAAAATTTACAAAAAATATTATAAAAGCAAAAATTTTACATTTTCATTATCGAAGCAATGTATATAATAAAGAGCTGCACAAGCACAAGAAAAATTGCTTACAAGCAATTTCATTAAATGTAGATAGTATGTGTATATTACTCTCTCATTACAAAACTCATACTTCCAAAAACAATTGTTTTGCTTTACGATCAAAATATAGAAGAATAGAACAAAACTGCACTAGAACAATGCTAAACTAGAATTAAGCTGAATTAGAACAAAGATGAAGTAGAACATTAAAACAGAAATAGAACATTCCAAGCATGTTTGAATGTTTTGATCGTAAACATAAACCAAAGAGAAAATTGCAAAGGGAGAAACATTTGCGTTTTGTTATGAATATAAAAAAGCTTATAAAAAAGTATAGTTAATATTAATTTTTATTTGCAAAAATTTATTGTTTATTATTTACATACATATATGTATATGAAGGTACTTAGGTCTAATATTTAAATCTAATATTTAATATTTAATTAAGAAGAATTCATTCTTTTTATAGAAATAAAAAATAAAAACATGTACTACATAGTACCTATAATGGTGTGTTTTTTCCGCAGTCTCCAAATGGAATTCTGTTTTATAGGATTTTATGTTTTTAACAAATTTAACAATAACTGACAAATTAAAAAAATTTTTAATTACAAATATTGGTTAAATAAACGTTTAAAGTTTTATATAAATATAAAAAAAGACCTCAAGCTTGATAATTTAGTTATACCTAATATAATACTAAAGGTCGACTAAAATAAAATATATGTACATTTAGGAAATAATTCAAAAAAATAAATTTTGCTTATAGGTATTTAGTGCATCCATTTCTGTTATAAGCTAAGATCACTTTAATTTTTTTAAATTCCTAATTACGTGCACTCGATGCTTTTACTATAATTTACCGTTTCTTTATTTCATTGTCTGTTTTTGTGTTGATATTCTGTTTGTTTTGATAATACAAGCACTAACAAAGCAGAAGAGAAAAACTTTTCAAGTTATGCGTGTTTTGTTTTGGTGAGAATAATGTGTTGTTATGTTTGTTTTGCTATGTATTTTTACAGTGAAATAATATGATTGATAGTTGTGTGAAGTAGAACACAGAACATTAAGAATATTTTGCGCAGCCCTTTAGTATATAACGAATAAAATAAGCCATATATCATGAACATGTTTATTTAAATGTTATATAAAAATCAAATATTGCGATTTTTGGCGAATTTTTCATAACAAAAATCTTAAGAAAATTAAATTTGTCGTATTTTGGCGATTTCCGCATACGCACAAAAGCAAGTGGTACTTCCCAAGAGCACTTACTTGCGAATAATCAATATGTTCACATGTTACATAATATATTCGCAATAAATGTATAAGTTTATTACGATGGACAAAAAATTATTTCAGATAAGCTTGCTTACATAGGTATATATTAAAACAATTACAGTTTATATTAAAGCTGGGAGTTGTTATAAAACAGAAAGTTCAAAAAGTATCTCATCATTTAGTAAAAAGAACCAAAAAAGTGGCAAGAATTACAAAAAGTATTCATTTGGGTGCATTTTGTAAAAGTAGCAAAATAGTATCCAAGCAGTCGAAAAAGTGGCAAATTGCTACTTTAGTAGCACCAACGGTAACGCCGGTTATAGACACACTTTTTTCTCACTTTTCGAGAAACGATGGAATATTTTGTTTAACATGTTTTCGATGCGATATGGTAAAAATTTTGGACAAATTTTGTTTGCAAGTTAATTTTTTCCTACCTGAAGATAAAAACTTTACGGGCTTTACTTTTAAAGTCATTTTATTATATAACGATCAGTTCTTAAATTTTGTGTTTTAATTTTTACTAACAAATTTTCAAATTTTTCGTGAAATGTATAAAAATTTTAAAACTGTATAACATAAAGCATAATATTGCTGCTGAAAACAGATTAAGCTTACAAAGGAAACATTTTCATTAGTATTTTATCAATTAAAAAAAAAATTTGAAAAGTATTTCAATTTAATAAATCATATAATTAAATTAAATATTTTCTTAGTTGATTAATATTATTTTGTTTAATTAACATTTTAGTTGTTTTGAAATATTAATTAAATTACAACAAATCTTAATGGATTTTTTCGCTTAAATTACAATAATTTAAACTTGAAGAATTGTTGTTGGGGATTGTCAAGACTAGAGTTTTTTTATTCCCGCACTTTTTCGATTCCCGGGAAAGCGGGAAATACAAATCAAATTCCCGGGATCCCGGGATTCCCGCCCAAAATTTTCTTATTTATTTCTTTACTTATGTCTCCAATGAAACTAATATTTTTTACTGAGTATTACGCTTAAAATAATTAAGTCTAGTATCTATTATATAACAAAAATGTAAAAAATTGAAGATTTAAATTATTTTAAGATACTTAAGAGGTTATTTTTATGTCAATAGGATCACAGAAATCAATATACATATCGTCCCCTTAATAAAACAATAGTGTATAATTTTTTTGCCATTTCGAGATAATAGAGTTTAAAATTTTTGAGTTATTAGACAAATGGGAAAACACTAATATCTCAGAAAATAATCGATGTTTTTGAGTTGTGGTCATTTAAATATGTGATGGAATAATCAGGCTACTAGTAGATGATATTTCATTAATTTACAAGTGCTTTAATTGCAAATAAATGGGATTCAAAGTACCATGATGTCAGTTAGGCTATTTTATTTGTTTTATAATATGTATGAAAATCATAATACACTTTTTTATTTTGTATGGTATACACTATTTTATTTGAATATTTTACACCAAATATATTATTACAAAATTGTGTATATCAATATACGTCATTTTTCGATTTTATTTTGTTATGAAATAATAAAAATAGTGTATGCTTTTTATACCCTATTTTTCTTTAAAATGATATTCAGAGCAGAGTTCGAAAAAAAACTGTACACTAACGCAGTGTACTTGTCTTACCACACAAACTCTAAATCTTATTTTTTTTGTTTGTGCATTTGTACACAAACAAAATATGGTACATAACTATTGTGAGCTGACGAACAGAAACACTTAGATAACTTACCGAACTTATTTTAGAGTCCGTGTTAAGTTCTTTTAAGGTACTTATCTGTACTTTTTAGTGAACACGTAGTTAACTTTTAGCTAACATGTATGTGTTTTTTAGTGTCTGCGTAGTTGTTATTTATTGAGAAAAGAACCCAAAATATAATTTGAAAATAAGTTTTATAACAGGAGTGCAGAAATATAAGAAACAAATAGTGCAAAAATATATGAAAACTTTGAAAAAAAATTCACGTTAAAATTCAAGAAAATTATGTAGTACAGAGGCCTAATAGAAGGCCTTTTTGCAGACTAAAGATCTCCCAGCCGCATGCTAACTTTATTACCAATTAAGAAGGTGTGTCAGTGGAGACACCTTGCACTTTTGCATCAATTTTAAGCACTTCTGGAAGGGTTTCTAAAAAGATTTAAGAATAAAGCTTTATCCAAATTTTATTGTTGTGGCAAATAATACGAAGTAAGTCAATTAATAACTAAACTTGCAACACGTTCTAACATAACTACTAATAAAACGATTGCGACAGGCCTTATCTTAGAAAAGAAAAATTTTAATTTGTAAAATATTTAATAAAAACTTTTCTAAAAGACGTTTTCAAAGAAGGCAGAGTGGAGTAAGTAAAAGTTTACTTACAATTTAATTGTGAACCTTCTTAAAGGCCTAAAAAGTGAATCGCTTGCAATTTTCACTGCTGGGCAGCACGATTAGCCTGTGTGTATTTTTTTTTTTTTTTTTGTAAAATTATTTCTTGACTGGTGAACCAATTGTATGTGTTGTTTTTTTTTTTGTAGGCAAATATTATTGAAATAAAAAAAAAACTAAGAGAACTGCACATATCGTCATCTTAAATGCAGAATATTGTAACATCAAATTTCATAAGTTTACATGAGAAGCAAAAAACCTTGTAAAATGGAAATTATATGAGAGTATTAAATATTTAGAATAAAAATGCGAGAACCGATATATTTTTTATAAAAAAATATTATTTTTATTATATTCAACATTTTTGATTTTTCGAATTTATTATGATAGTGTATAAAGTAATTCCTGAAAAATTTAAGGAATAGAACTATTACTCAAAGCTCATAGAATAAATTCGAAAAATAAAAAATTTTGAATATAATAAAGTTGCTTATGAAAAGAAATAATTCCCAATATCTATTTATTATTTTTATTGTTATTTATTTAGTTATGTGTGTTGCGTTATTTTAAATTGAATGTGTGTTGCGTTATTTTAAATTCTCTTAAACAAAACGACAAAAATTTAAATATATTGTTAAAAATTACAGGAATAATTGAATATTAAGATACTATAATAGAATATTAAGATAATAATCGTATAATTAATATGTAGCAAGAAGTAAATTTTAATTAGTTAATTTCTGAAAAATTTAAATAAGAAGAATGAACGTTTTTCAATTAAGAGTAGTATTGATAGCAGCCCCCGTATTCAGTGAACGAAAATGTTGTACAAAGAAGCACTTATCCTAAAAAAAAATACTATTAGTATTTAATAAAGCCGTAAAAGGATTAACAGAAAATATAGCTAAACAATTTATATTCCAGCACTTTATAAAAAATGCTATTATGTATGTGATGTAGAAGACAAGTAATTTATTATTTAACACAAAAATCTTTATAATAGTCTTTTTGAGGATATTGAAAAAAATAACAGATTATTTTAAATCAACGTGGAAAAAATATTTCTATTGTTTTATAAACATTCTATATCAATAATGAAAAAATATTCTGGTCCAATAGTAACAGATACATTATAGGAAACTCGTCTGTATTAAAATTTATTAAAAAGTATATATGTACATACGAGTATATTAACTCATAACATTAGAAACGAAACAAATAATGGAAAAATCCTATCATAAAAATAATGGCATCCTGCTGGAAGCAAAAATCTAAGGATCTGCAGATGTTACTATTTATTCTTGGAAATTCTTAGCGTATGGGAGTGCAATGGGTTAAGCTGTGTAATTTCTAACAGTCCAATGAAGAAGAAGCTGATAGTCATACTTAATATAGGTTTTCATACATATATATGGATTCGGTTTATATTTATTTTACCGCACGGTTTTCCTGTTTGCTTATGCAACAATTTGCAATTTGATCACTTATTCCACTAACACGTTCAGAGTATGAAACAGAATACCCATTTTTGACGTAAAAAAATTATGTGTTCGTAAAAATATATCAAATACTCTGCTAATTTTTTTTTAATTAAGATTATTCATTATGTAGTTTAAGTAAATTATATACTTAATGATAAGCCATTTTTGATTTTGTTAATAGCTTGGATATTTTTTAAGGTGGAAGTTTAAATTTTTTTTTAAATATTTAACGTAAATCGTAATCAATAATAAAGTCTATTTCAAAATTTTCAATGATACATTGCTTTGCATCTTAGCAAACGATATGTATACTGTTGTAAAAAATTCTTTGATGCTTTTAAAAGGGACCGTTTTTTTCTTAAGCAGACATAAAGGCAAAACTCATTCAAAAAAAACTCCAAGTACTCAATACGTGTTGTTGTTGTAATACAGTTTTACCAACCAAAAAAGTGCACTCACAATATTCTGTACGTAAAATTAACTGAAATTGTAATATAAAATAAATGAATATCCAGTTAAAAACCGATCTACTTATTTTTTATTTATTTTTAACGAAGCGTTCATTTAATTTTTACTGTCAAAAATTCAACTGCGAATTCCGTAAAAACAAATGAATTTTCAGTTATTTTATTAAAATTAACTATCAAAAAATAACTGACAAATTCCGTAAAAACAAATGAATTTTCAGTTATTTTATATAATTGAACTACCAAAAAATAAATCTTTTTATAAATCTGTGGCAAAAAGTAAAAGTAAAAAACGATTTGCTTGTTTTGTGTAGAAAATTTCCATATTCTATTTGTTAAAATTATTTAGTTAAAAACATGAAATTTTTATGGTAAAATAATTGCGAATACCATATCGGGCATGCTGCTGGTGTCTTATAATTGGAAGTTCTTCTGTAACACTGCGGCCACACGATCAACTTTTTGTTGATAGTCTTTTACATAATATATTATACTGTTTGTCAAAATTTACATTAATTGAAAGCTGTGACGTAGGCTGCACGTAATTTTTAGGCAATTTACTTTCAAGATGTCATCAAGAAAACAATTTATACTGACAAACGAAAAATTAGCTCACTAAACTTCTAATCAGCTGTTAAAATGAGCGTAAAATTGCCAAACAAATGGATAGTTAAAATTGAGAGCAATCTCGTGATCAATTTAAAAAGTGTGAGTGTGTTAGTGAAAAAATGAGAGTGAGAGCAAATTGAAAGGAATTGAAAGACAAAAATTGATCGTGTGGCCTCCAAGTAAACAAAGTGGTCAGTACAACAAAACTAAAAAAAACCTGTAGGTATAACGGGGTAAGTAAATAAAAATAAATATTCTCTCTCTCTCTCATTAGAATAACAAGCGGACAGGAGTCTGGTATTTTTTAGAAATTCGAGTAAAACCTGTATTATATAAAATTACTGAATTACATAAAATAACTGAAAATTCATTTGTTTTTACGGAATTTGTCAGTTATTTTTTGATAGTTAATTTTAATAAAATAACTGAAAATTCATTTGTTTTTACGGAATTCGCAGTTGAATTTTTGACAGTAAAAATTAAATGAACGCTTCGTTAAAAATAAATAAAAAATAAGTAGATCGGTTTTTAACTGGATATTCATTTATTTTATATTACAATTTCAGTTAATTTTACGTACAGAATATTGTGAGTGCACTTTTTTGGTTGGTAAAACTGTATTACAACAACAACACGTATTGAGTACTTGGAGTTTTTTTTGAATGAGTTTTGCCTTTATGTCTGCTTAAGAAAAAAACGGTCCCTTTTAAAAGCATCAAAGAATTTTTTACAACAGTATACATATCGTTTGCTAAGATGCAAAGCAATGTATCATTGAAAATTTTGAAATAGACTTTATTATTGATTACGATTTACGTTAAATATTTAAAAAAAAATTTAAACTTCCACCTTAAAAAATATCCAAGCTATTAACAAAATCAAAAATGGCTTATCATTAAGTATATAATTTACTTAAACTACATAATGAATAATCTTAATTAAAAAAAAATTAGCAGAGTATTTGATATATTTTTACGAACACATAATTTTTTTACGTCAAAAATGGGTATTCTGTTTCATACTCTGAACGTGTTAGTGGAATAAGTGATCAAATTGCAAATTGTTGCATAAGCAAACAGGAAAACCGTGCGGTAAAATAAATATAAACCGAATCCATATATATGTATGAAAACCTATATTAAGTATGACTATCAGCTTCTTCTTCATTGGACTGTTAGAAATTACACAGCTTAACCCATTGCACTCCCATACGCTAAGAATTTCCAAGAATAAATAGTAACATCTGCAGATCCTTAGATTTTTGCTTCCAGCAGGATGCCATTATTTTTATGATAGGATTTTTCCATTATTTGTTTCGTTTCTAATGTTATGAGTTAATATACTCGTATGTACATATATACTTTTTAATAAATTTTAATACAGACGAGTTTCCTATAATGTATCTGTTACTATTGGACCAGAATATTTTTTCATTATTGATATAGAATGTTTATAAAACAATAGAAATATTTTTTCCACGTTGATTTAAAATAATCTGTTATTTTTTTCAATATCCTCAAAAAGACTATTATAAAGATTTTTGTGTTAAATAATAAATTACTTGTCTTCTACATCACATACATAATAGCATTTTTTATAAAGTGCTGGAATATAAATTGTTTAGCTATATTTTCTGTTAATCCTTTTACGGCTTTATTAAATACTAATAGTATTTTTTTTTAGGATAAGTGCTTCTTTGTACAACATTTTCGTTCACTGAATACGGGGGCTGCTATCAATACTACTCTTAATTGAAAAACGTTCATTCTTCTTATTTAAATTTTTCAGAAATTAACTAATTAAAATTTACTTCTTGCTACATATTAATTATACGATTATTATCTTAATATTCTATTATAGTATCTTAATATTCAATTATTCCTGTAATTTTTAACAATATATTTAAATTTTTGTCGTTTTGTTTAAGAGAATTTAAAATAACGCAACACACATTCAATTTAAAATAACGCAACACACATAACTAAATAAATAACAATAAAAATAATAAATAGATATTGGGAATTATTTCTTTTCATAAGCAACTTTATTATATTCAAAATTTTTTATTTTTCGAATTTATTCTATGAGCTTTGAGTAATAGTTCTATTCCTTAAATTTTTCAGGAATTACTTTATACACTATCATAATAAATTCGAAAAATCAAAAATGTTGAATATAATAAAAATAATATTTTTTTATAAAAAATATATCGGTTCTCGCATTTTTATTCTAAATATTTAATACTCTCATATAATTTCCATTTTACAAGGTTTTTTGCTTCTCATGTAAACTTATGAAATTTGATGTTACAATATTCTGCATTTAAGATGACGATATGTGCAGTTCTCTTAGTTTTTTTTTTATTTCAATAATATTTGCCTACAAAAAAAAAAACAACACATACAATTGGTTCACCAGTCAAGAAATAATTTTACAAAAAAAAAAAAAAAAATACACACAGGCTAATCGTGCTGCCCAGCAGTGAAAATTGCAAGCGATTCACTTTTTAGGCCTTTAAGAAGGTTCACAATTAAATTGTAAGTAAACTTTTACTTACTCCACTCTGCCTTCTTTGAAAACGTCTTTTAGAAAAGTTTTTATTAAATATTTTACAAATTAAAATTTTTCTTTTCTAAGATAAGGCCTGTCGCAATCGTTTTATTAGTAGTTATGTTAGAACGTGTTGCAAGTTTAGTTATTAATTGACTTACTTCGTATTATTTGCCACAACAATAAAATTTGGATAAAGCTTTATTCTTAAATCTTTTTAGAAACCCTTCCAGAAGTGCTTAAAATTGATGCAAAAGTGCAAGGTGTCTCCACTGACACACCTTCTTAATTGGTAATAAAGTTAGCATGCGGCTGGGAGATCTTTAGTCTGCAAAAAGGCCTTCTATTAGGCCTCTGTACTACATAATTTTCTTGAATTTTAACGTGAATTTTTTCAAAGTTTTCATATATTTTTGCACTATTTGTTTCTTATATTTCTGCACTCCTGTTATAAAACTTATTTTCAAATTATATTTTGGGTTCTTTTCTCAATAAATAACAACTACGCAGACACTAAAAAACACATACATGTTAGCTAAAAGTTAACTACGTGTTCACTAAAAAGTACAGATAAGTACCTTAAAAGAACTTAACACGGACTCTAAAATAAGTTCGGTAAGTTATCTAAGTGTTTCTGTTCGTCAGCTCACAATAGTTATGTACCATATTTTGTTTGTGTACAAGTGCACAAACAAAAATTAAAAAAACTGTGTGGTACCTTAACTTGCTGTACTTTACAGTTTATTTTCGAACTCTGATTCAGAGTAACAACAAATTAAAAAAAATAAGTGCAGGTATGGTGCACTTACACAATTTTTAATGAAAAATTTCAAACACGCAATTATACAATAATATTTCAATTAATCTTTTGATCCACTTTGTGGAAGTAGAATTTCACCAAATTTTCACCACATTTAGAATCAGTTATGTAGATTCTAATTATGCAATAAAAAAATAATGGTGTACATGCGTATACACTATTGTTTTATTAAGGGGACGATATGTATATACATTGTAAAATTCAGAGCTCATTTGCATAATTAGAATGAAAGAATTGAAGTCTTACAGCCAATATATTTTCGACAGTTATAACTGGTAGGTTATTATAACTGAACTTGGTGAAATTGGCCGTTAGTGGAATAAAATTTCTGGAAGGGCGATAAGGAACTGAAAGCATAACATTACGAAGTAGGAATTCTGAAACACAGCTAAGTTAACAGCTAAGGCAATAGCTATGTTTACATTTGTCCTTCAAGTTGTGCTGAAAAAGGTCAACAAGAAAAAAGAAAGACAAAAACATGAAAAACAAAAAAATATACTTTGGATTTCAAGCAGAATTCTTGACAAAAAGTACGAAAAAACAGAAGTTAGGAAGAACATGTAAATCAATTAAAATAGATAATCATTCATTCAAAAGCAAATTTCGATCTATCAAGTATAGATAAGTAATCCTCAAAGTATATGAAAGACAAATAATAATCTTTAAACACAGGATAGTTTCAAAGAATTTGTTCGACTTAAATTTTACTCGGATTCGATTTCCAGAACATGATTGTTAATAAAATTTTTTTTCAAACCTTATTTCTTATAGCTGAATTAAAATTTTTTTTTTGGAAATTTAATAAAATTTATTTTTACGCTTATATTGGTCTATTCAAAAAAAAAAAACCAAATGTGCCTAATAGGCAGGCACTGGTGGATCTAGGCGTTCCGCTATTTCTGGTCGAATGGATAACTCTGATGCTTAGCAGATAACTCTGATGCTTAGCAACTTTTGGACCTATAAGGGCTAATCCGCCCATTGTTTCAATTTCTCCCATTTTTCAACAATTTTCCATATGTACGTACCTACTAACATTTTAACATTTTCAATTTTTAAAGCTTTATAACTCTGATCTGAAATTCTGGACATAGCATTTACAGTTCTGAAATGCTTATGGCCTTGGCTTTTCAGCCTTTTAAGGCTAATCCGCCCATAATTTCAATTTCTCCCATTTTTCAACAATTTTCCATATTTACGTACCTACTAACATTTTAACATTTTCAATTTTTAAAGCTTTATAACTCTGATCTGAAATTCTGGACATAGCATTTACAGTTCTGAAATGCTTATGGCCTTGGCTTTTCAGCCTTTTAAGGCTAATCCGCCCATAATTTCAATTTCTCCCATTTTTCAACAATTTTCCATATTTACGTACCTACTAACATTTTAACATTTTCAATTTTTAAAGCTTTATAACTCTGATCTGAAATTCTGGACATAGCATTTACAGTTCTGAAATGCTTATGGCCTTGGCTTTTCAGCCTTTTAAGGCTAATCCGCCCATAATTTCAATTTCTCCCATTTTTCAACAATTTTCCATATTTACGTACCTACTAACATTTTAACATTTTCAATTTTTAAAGCTTTATAACTGATCTGAAATTAAATCTGGACATAGCATTTACAGTTCTGAAATGCTTATGGCCTTGGCTTTTCAGCCTTTTAAGGCTAATCCGCCCATAATTTCAATTTCTCCCATTTTTCAATAATTTTCCATATGGATTTGAGTTGTAAAATGTTAATTTAGTTGAAAATAGTAAAATTATGTTAACAGAAGCAGTCATTTGTGAGAGATATGTTGCTTAACATAGTAAACTAGCTAATGTTAAAACGAAGCTAACTTTCGTAGCTAACTTCACACACATAAACTTTTATTCATTAAATAACGTGCTATTTGGCGGAACAAAAAAGTTAGCCTTTGTAAAAATACAGGCATTAGAGCATCTTCTGACTGCATTTCTAAATTAACCATGTTAATAATTTTAAGTGCATATGCATAAATGAAAATTGCAATTTAAAAGAAGGATTTTAAAATCCTGATGAAAGAAATAATAATTAAAAAAATAAATGCAATAAAAAGGACTCAATATACTAAAACTAAAAATTCAACAATTAAAAATTTTTAAATTGTATCAAATGAGTCACGGTAGTACCACGATACTTTAGAATGTCAAATTGTACAAAAAAAAGTACAATTGTACCACCTTTAACATCCCTGTATCGAAAGCCTAGTATATTTCCTCAATTTCAAATTACAAAAATTTTTCTCCCTCTGTATGAGAATCTCTTTCTCTCTTTTTCCATGTTGATTATATAATTTTGGTTTCTAACACAACATGTTATGTATTTACAAATTCAATTCACCTTCAACCACACATGTACTCTCAATTCCCGTGTTTATTTACTCTAATAATAGAAGAATGGCAATTGTTAATTAAACAAATTGGTAACTGATAAAAGTTTACAAATGCTTAAGAAATTTTATCTAATAATGACAGAATATAAGAACAAAAACAACCAAAACTAAATCGAAAAAGTCTAGATACAGTTGCTGTACTTCAGAAATTAAAATAAACATTTTAATTAAATGTTTAAAGCCAAAATACCAACACAAATAATGAAATTTTTAATTTTTTTTTCTCCAGTCCTCCTCTTACACCTTATCCACAGTAGAAGTGGTTGAATTTATTGCTGTTTTTCTGTTGTTTCTTGTTGCAGCAAAATTTTTTCTAGTCACTCATGTAGTAAATTATGCATGCAGCATTGCATTGTAAATTTTTTTACAGTTGTTGCTGCTGCTGTCAGCCACTGCTCTTTACTGTTGCATAGTGTGTTTGTGGTTGCTCTGTTCCATCAGTCCGTTTGTTGCTGTTAGATGAAAACAATTTTTATTGCACTTGGAATTTTAAAAATGGTACATATTTTCTTTATGACATTTTTAAAATTGTTAAGTGGTTTTTATTTTTCTTCTCTCTCTCTCTGTCTCTCTCACCATTTCTCTGCCTTGTGTAACAGCAGTGACGTGGGGGTTTTAATAAAGTATGGCGGGAAGTTGGTATTGTGTAGCAGTGATGCATTTTGAGCTTTTTTGTTTTGGGCCAAATTAACGATTTGAAAGGCCCAAAATAACTTTAATAGGGTCTGCCGTCTGTTAAAATCACGATTACTTTCGAACGACTTGAAAGAAAAGAACAATATTGCTACCAAATTGTTTCTAGTTCTCCTAAGCAGTTTGGGATTGAAATCCAGCAAAATCGTTATAGTATATGATATTTTTTTTTTACAAACATTAGCATAACTAGTGGCGGAATGCACATATTGATATAAGATTTTGCACAAATTCGTTTATACCACATATTATCATAAAGATCGGTCCATAATGTACCATATGCCTCTTATAAAGTTCATTCTCGAAAAACACTATATAACGCCTAAAACCTTAACGAACAATGCCTGTCACAGTTATGTATATATGACTAGAAATCACACTGTCAAATTTTTAAAGCTTGGTCCGTACTTTACCGTAGGCCCCATATAAAGCGCACTCCTAAAGTATTCTAACTGCCTTTGGAGGATATTAAAGATTCGGTACAGGCGAAGATAGCCCTCTTATTTGTTTTAAAGTATTTATGTCCATTTTAACCCAGCCATTAAAACAGTACGACGTCTTCAAGATACGAGGTCGGATCAATAAGTCCGTGACTTTTTGAATTAAACACACGGGGGTGCCCCCGAAAGTTAGCTAGTAGTGAGCTGGTCTATCAGTTCCGGGGTTGCGGGTTCGATTCCCGCCAGAGACTCTGGTCTCCTGCAGACAAGCGAAGAGCTTCGCGGGATTAGCGTAGGAATTAAAAAAAAAAAAGAAGATTTTTAGCTTAATACACTTAGTGCAACGTTTCTCCAATTTGTGTATCCCTTAAAAGGTCCATAAAATAGGAATTTGTTTGACCAATAATTTCATCGTTAGAGCTAAATCTCTTTCCGCCGAGCGATTTCTTTAGGTTCGGAAATAGGAAATAGCCACTGGGGGCTAAATCCGGAGAATATGGAGGATGAGGTACCAATTCGTAGCCCAATTCAGTTAATTTTGCCATTGAGACTGCACACGTGTGCACCCGTGCACTATCTTGATAATTCTTGGCCATATGGGGACGTTTTTTTTTAATCCTCGTTAAATCGGTCCAATAAGTTGGCATAATATTCGCCGTTAATTGTTTTTCTCTTTTGAAGGTAATCGATGTGGCTTATCCCGCGTGCATCCCAAAAAACTGTTGCCATCACCTTATTGGCCGATAAACTTACCTTGGCCTTCTTTGGAGCCGGTTCACCCGAAGAAACCCATTGTTCAGACTGCTGCTTGGTCTCCGGAGTATTGTTATGGATCCATGTTTCATCCACAGTTACAAAACGCCGCAAAAACTCATTCGAATTGCGGTTAAACAACTCCAAACAATCCTTTGAAGTTGTCACACGATTACGTTTGTGGTCAATTGAGAGCAAACGCGGCACCCATCTTGCAGACAGCTTTCTTAAACCCAGCTGATCATTTAAAATCGAAACCACACTGCCATGTGAAATACCTATTTCATCTACAATCTCACGCACTTTTACTCTTCGATCGGCCAACACCATATCGTGATTTTTTTTCGACATTTTCGGGGGTAGTTGCTTCAATTGGCCGTCCAGAACGTTCAGCGTAATTTTTACTTGTGCGACCACAACGAAAGTCAGTAAACCACTTGTTTTACCATTGAAATCGATGGTGCAGAGTCCCCATAGTATTTATCAAGCTTTTTCTTGGTTTGATTGACGGTTTTTTCTCAAACAATAATGTTTAATGAGCACTCGAAATTCACTTTTTTCCATTTTTAAAAAAATCCACGAGTTTGTATGTTTTGAACAGCTGTTAAACGCAAAGTTAATGTCGGAACTTGCTCAAAACTTGACAGTAGTCTATTAACAGCTGGTACTTGATGCGAGCAGTGTGCATTTCATATAACTACGAGGGAAGTTCGAAAAGTCACGGGCTTATTGATCCGCCATCGTATCTGTAAGAAACGTCGATTTTATACAAATATACTTTAGATGTTTTTTTATAATATACATAGATTAAACCACTTGTGTGGTTTATTTGGCCCTAAACAATCAAAAGAACTTCGTAAATAAAAGTAGGGCTCAAAACAGTGAAAAAATAACATTAAAAAAATGTATTGAGCTATCAAAGGGGCCAAAAAAGATTTATACAGGGCCATCAAACAATCAAAAGGGCCACGAATGGCAAAATTGTGCATGCACATTTTGCATCACTGTTGTGTAGTTTATTTGCGTAGAGCTTAAATGAAAAATTTTTGAAAAAGTTTCTTGTGAGATTAATAGGTTTTTTGGGGTCTTTTTTTTAGAGAGTTTGAGTTTATATTGATTTTTCAACACTTTTAAAGGCTGCTATTGAAAAAGGATAAATAAGTCTGTAAATACCTGGGATGCTTTTGTAAAAGAATAATATTTAGAGCTTAGATATTGCAAAATAAGGAAAAGAAAAGGTAAATTTACAAGCCAATATAAAAGTGGCGCGTAAACTAATTAGAGTTCTCACAATTTTCTGCAAAACAATTTTTCACAAAGTTCTAGAGTTCGCAATTAAAATTGCTTTTTATATGAAAAGGTTTGTTTTAAAATCGTTTGAAGTGTTCTCTTAGATTCGACAAAGTGCTAAAAAGGAGTTTTCAATTGAAAATTCTTGCAACACTTAAATTTGGCAATACAGATCTAATTTGAAGCATCGTTTTTTCAATTATGTATTTTTTGCTTAACATTTTTTATAATTTTGAAATTGTCTTAAAATGTTGACTTCTAACTGTGCTAAATTCAAGTCTTTGTCATTTTAACACTTTAGATATTTAATACGACGCCCCTGACTTTTTACACCTACTTGAAAAAGAAAAACACTTACAGTTTTGATTAAATTATCTCCATGTGCTCTGGGGCAGCAATTAGTTCCAATTAAGGCCTATTTATTACAGTCGATTTGAAAAGTGTGCTAATTTTTTTACGACCGAGTTGCTGACGTTGTTGATTAAGGCTCTGAATCTATAAATCATGAAATAAAAATTCACAACACTCAGTTTAAATATTTTGTTATGGCCAATAAAAAAATAAAAAAAAAAATTAAATTTTATATCAAATAAAAAACAAACTAAATCCATTTAAATATCGTCATGAAATAGAGTGCAAAAATATTTTAAGATTAAAAAACTATTTTAGCAAATTTTAAATATTATAGTTTAATAAAAGTCTTCGAAAGAACTTTTGAAAACATTCAGTTTATACAAGAGCAGTTCTTTATAAGATTTAACTTTAACGAACTCCTTTTAAGTTTTGTGTCTAAATTGCCAAAGTTCATCATTTTATATCCGATTGTGTCTCTTTCTCTCTAATCTGAAATTCGAAATTTTTGTGTTCTTGTCATTCAATTTGTGCTGCATCAATTGTGTTTGTCTGTTTGAGTTTAATTTCCCAGAGTAATTTGTAATGAAAAATTCATGTCAAAGTCAGGTGCATTTTGAAAAATTTAGGACGTATGCAACATCAATTTTGACTTAATTTTCTCTGGCTTTTTTGTCGTTTTTCTTTCTCCATGAATAGTCGAAAAATAGTATTTGCAGTTTTAGGTTTTTGTTTTTGTGACATACTCTTGAATATTTGAAATATTACTGCCAATTGACATCATTATGCTAAAACTTCTTTTGGAGCTATTAATAACAAACTAAATGCAAGCGGAAAATGTTTAACGTGGATTGGGCAACAGTTGAGGGCAGAAAAAGAATATATAGGTGTGTATATAAAAAATAA
The DNA here is from genome assembly GCA_943735925.1 of Pollenia amentaria. Taxonomy (NCBI): domain Eukaryota; kingdom Metazoa; phylum Arthropoda; class Insecta; order Diptera; family Polleniidae; genus Pollenia; species Pollenia amentaria. The sequence goes on along the minus strand of OX031009.1, from coordinate 197,691,031 downwards.
AAATTTGTGTCAACATTTTAATTTTGTAGATTTTTGCAAAAAACTTGTAATTAGTACTAAAACAAATTTAGTACAAATTCAAAGGATCAATTTTATTTAAAATTTACAATTTAAATATTGAATTTTTTGTTTTTTGTACTAAAATTATAATTTTCTTCTAAATTTAGTTATAAAATAATATTTTTTTCCTTAAATTTTAGTTTTGTACTAAATCATAAGATTGTACTAAAATTATATTTTTTTTACTAAATTTATAATTTCCTACTAAAATTATAATTTTGTGCTAAAATTAAAATATTGAAATTATATTAAAATATTACATAATTTATTATTAAAATATTGTGCTAAAATAATAATGCTGTGGTTAAACTATAATTTTGAGCTAAAATTTTAATATTTTGCTAAAATTTTAATTTTGTGCTTAAATTATTATTTTGTCAAATAGAATCTGGAAATTTTAATTCTCATATTGAGTTTCATTTTTATTATAAATTTTTATATTAATTCGAATGTGTATTCTAAGTCACATTACAATTTATAAAGCTTTTATACTTTTTAATAGTCTTATTCGTTCCATATTTTCCAGGAATATTTTCTATGCACTATCAGAATTTATTTTTTTGGATACTTCTGTTACGAGGCTTACTTTAGCTATCCTTTGTCTAGCAATGAAATTAAACTCAACATGATAACTTCAATTCCCAGATTCTATTTGTTAAAATAATTAAGTAAAATACATAAAATTTACAATATCCAGTTATAAGATACAAAGAATGCTGACGAAGGCCGTAGCGGGCCATTATATTCTGCTGGTATCTAATAGTTGTATAAATTTTCTTTACAATTTCCTTCAGTGTTAGATAAAGGATAGCTAAAGTAAAGCCTCGTAATAGAAATACACAAACAAACAAAATTGTGATAGAGAATAGAAAATATTCCTGGAAAATATTGCAGAAATAAGACTATTAAGGTATAAAAGCTTTTTTAAATTGTAGAATACACATTCGAATTAATATAAAAATTTATAATAAAAATGAAACTCAATATGAGAACTAAAATTTCCAAATTCTAATTATAATTTAAGTTAAAAAAAAAATCATAATTTAAGTAAAAACTTATAGTTTAAGGAAAAAATTATAATTTTAGTACAAAATTATTTTAGTGCAAAATTATTATTTTACTAAAAATTATTTTTATTTTAAAATTATAATTTTTGTACAAGATTATAATTTTAGTAAGAATTTATTATTTTAGTACAACATTATGATTTACATAAGTAAACAATTTAATTGAAGTACAAAATTATAAATTAAGTAGAAAATTATAATTTTATTATGATATTATAATTTTTATAACATATTATAACCTTACAACCATATTATAATATAAGTACTAAATTAAAAGTTTAGAACAAAATTATAAACTAGAAAAAAATTATAATTTTAGTTAAAAATTAAAATCTAAGCACAAAATTAAATTTTTAGAACAAAATCATAACTTTGGCACAAACTTATTTGTAATTTTAGTAAATATTTATAATTCAAGCAAAAAACTATAATTTAAGTACAAAATTTGTATTTTAGCACAAAAATATAATTTTAATATGAAATTATAATATTAATAAAAAAAAAAAATTATGTTTTTTTTTTTAATTATATATTTAGTACAAAAAAATTATGACTCTACCAAAAATTTATAATTTTAGTACAAAATTAAATTATGGTTCAATTTTTAACTAAAGTTATAATTTTGTACTAAAATTATAATTTCTAACTAAAATTATAATTTCTAACTGAAATTATAATTTTGTACTTAAATGATTTTATACTTAAATTATAATTTTTTCCTTAAACTATAAGTTTTTACTTAAATTATAATTTTTTTTTACTAAAATTATAATTTTTTACAAACAATAATAATTTAAGTTAGTAAAATTATAATTTTTTACTACAATTATAATTTTGTAATAAAATTTTAATATTTTACTTAAATTAAAATTTTGTACTTAAATAATATTTTTTTTCTAAAGTTATGTTGTGTGAATGTTAAGCCTTTGTACTAAAATTATTATTTTTTACTAAAATTATTATTTTTTACTAAAGTCTAATTTTGTTCTAAAATTATAATTTTAAACGTAATTGATAATGTAGTATTAATATTATTATTTTGTGCTTAAATTATTGCTTCTTACTAAAATTATATATCGGTATCGGCTCTTATGCAGCGGCTCTTACGATATCCGATACTTAATATTGTTATCCTATGGGGGGAACCACTTCCCATAGCTAATTTAGACTATTTTATTTTCGGGGCTCATGTCATGTTACTGTAAAAATTCCCGGAAAATCGGTTCAGTCGCTTAGGAGTCTATTAGCCAACAAACAGACAAACATATATCATTTTTATATATATAAAGATAGAAGAAGAAGAAGACAGAATATAACATACAGCCTTAGTTAGCTGAGAGTAATTGTAACGTTGCTCATCAGCTGCTTAATTTTGTTGTATGTAAATCAATTAGAACGATAAAAGTTAGCCGTAAGATGTTACTTCTCAATCTGTTAGAAATAGATTGGTCTTACTTTTTTTACGGTACGATCGCATTACTGTTACTTTCAGCTAATTGAGGCTTAAATCTTTTATACGTTTCTAAAAATATTTCGAGACTTTATGTAAAACACAGAAAATTTTTAAATGTGTCTCAGTATAGGAAAACTGCCGAAAATTAGGAACCCTACGTATTAATTTTTCTAAATTCTTAGTATCTTATCATCATTAATTTGGACGTGTCGAATAATTATATGTCACATTATTGACTTGGTTCAGTAATAAACAGCTCGTTATTCTGCAAAAAAAAAGAACCCTTAAAATAAATATTTATTTTATTTCTTATCTTTATATGTTACAAATACAGTAACAAATTATAGTTAATATGTACACCTTCAATATATTATGCAATAGTTATGTACGCCTTCAGCTCGTTGTAGTGAAACCCTAACACTGATCGACTAGTATTTAATAAAAACAAATTTTGTTTATGAAAAATATATAAATAAAAAAAAAGGTAAATGAAATGTTATAACTAAAAAAAAAAAACATGACCACTCTAAGTTTTCCTTATTTGTGAGTTCTTAAGATAATCTGTTTATTTCAATATTGAATTTTGAATTATATTTTTAGTTGATGTCACTTTTTGGTTTATTCATTCATTGTAATTATTTTGTGTGGTTGTAGGGTTTTTAATGCTATTATAGCGTTTTTTTGTTTTAAATTGTTTTGTATTCTTGTTCGATGTTTTGCGGTTGTCTGTTGTATTTAGCTTTTTTTTTTTAAAAAAGAACAACAAACAAGAAAAAAATGTACACGGAGAGAAAAAATATATAGCGAACTTGTTCGTCGAAACAAAGTCAACTCAAAATTTATAAATTTTCAGTAGAGACAAACAACTTTTTTTTTTTAATATATTCTTAAATTACAAATGGGGATAAAACTGCATTTTTTTTATACAAAATACTAGAGAAATAAATCTTAGATTTTTATAGTGGGTAGATATGGCCACTGTTTATCGTTTCCTTGTTTAGAGGAACAAGTGCGATATATTTTTTGTAGTCACGGATAACTTTGATTTTTTTAAAGGAAAAGCTTTAACCATTTAATAGTTACTGCAATCATGTTTTGATTTAACCTGTCATCTACACCGATACCATAACCATATTATGGTTGTTTTTGTATCATACTTTTATATGAGTTGCCCGCGTAGTGTTTTTTTTTGACGGATTTTTTTACTTCTGGAAAAAGCGTAAAACAATTTTAACCCATTTTTCGCCGCACCACGTAAACTGACAATATAATAACGAATTAAGATTTTAAGTAACTGGAAGAAGAAAAAAAAAAACATTGCAACAAAAAACAAGAGTATGAGTGCTGGTGATTATAATCACCGTGCGGCGAAAAATGGGTTAAATAAATAACTTATCCTCACGACCTGAATTTTAACAGTAAAGTCCGACAATTCCGTAAAAGCAAAAATTAGGTCTCTGATCTTTCGGAAAAAAAACTTTCGTTGCCTATGACCATATTGAACTATTCTTTTCTCTGGGTGTACAAAAGGTATTATAAAACAAAAAACTAAAACAAAAAACTTTTATCAAAACATGAAAGAGACCCAACAACAAAAAGTTATTAATCATTATATTACATGGACTTCAATGTTTGTTTTTTTTAAAGTTCGAAACTTTAAATATTTTTCATAGCAGGGGGAAAACTTCATAAATTATTTGATAAAAATAGTGACAGGTTAAAAAAATATAAATTTACTAAGTGGTTGGGAAATTAATATTAAATAAGTAAATCTTAAATAAATATAAAGTAATTTTGTTGTAACTGAAGCTAAATTTTTAAACAAAAAACAAAAAATTTAACATTGTATGGCTCCAGACCTGAATTATCTTTAATTACCCCCCCACCCCCCCCACTAATTCTCACCAGAAGGAGAAAATCGGGATACTTTTCAATCAAAATTATGGGATTCTTCAAATTATGGAGCTATATCTTTGGAGTTGAAAATTGGCAGATAGCCCAAGACAAAGTCACACGGAGAAAACAGATTTTGATTTGGCCAATAACAATAATATTTGTGTTAGGGGTAATCATACACAGAAAAATTCTCGGCAATGTTTTTTCAATTAAACCCTTAATCAAAAATAAAATCTGTTTGAATTCAAAATTCAATCAAGTGAATTAAATGCTTAATCATGTCAACCAGATTACTGCAGCAAATGTTGTTAATATCAAAAAAATATTAATTGATATTATTAATTTGTTCAGTGGTGCATATTTAATTAATTAATTAATTAATATTACAAAGTTTTTAATTAAAATCAATTTTCATTTTTTTCTGTGCATAATAAATTGTGATTTTATTACTTGAGTACTTTGAAATAGTGATGTAACGATACGCCTTTTTGCCGAAACGATACCGATACCGATTATTAAAAAAGAAATATCGGCGATTCCGACACTAATACCGATACGAATATTTAATTTGAATTCAAGGCAAAATTTACCGAACTCAAGAAGAATAATTATTTTATTGTACATAATTATAGTGCAGGAGATTTTTGATAGTAATTTAATTTAAAAAATCAACGAATTTGATTTAATGGTAGTATAAACAAAAAATAAATAAAAAGAACAGTGAAAGAGATCATAAATATTTAAAATTAAAATTATAAAATTTTTTGTTAAAAATCAAGGTATTCTCAACATTTGCGGAGATCGCAAATTCGTTCGAACCACACCTGCAGTGGAAAATAGTCTCTCCAATGCAACAGAACTCATTTTAAAACAAAAGTATTTCTGCACCAAGAGTATCTGCGTCCCTAGAAGTATTAGGAGATCTAATATATAGGTCGACTTCTTCTTTAGCAGAACCACAGCTTAGGATGGACAGAGGTTCATCCTCCTCGGATTTTCTTCCAAATTGATCACAAACGCTCAAAAGGTTTTCCACAATTTCAGAATGGATAGTCATAGTAGCAAGTAGGGTATTATGTTAATCGATGTTTTGTTTTAATCGATTAATCGCGCGAATAATTATTCTATGTAAAAATTTAATCGAATAATAACCGAACAATTTAATATTATTCGGTTAATCGAAAAATTTTAATTTTTTTAATTTAATTTTTAATTTTTAAAAATAAGAGCAAAAATTATGTTTTTTAACATTAAAATTTTATAAAAAAAAGAAACAACCATTTAAAAATAGGTACTTCATGTAATAAAAAATGTGGAAAATTTTTAATAAAAAAAAGAGCATGAAAATTTTGGCTAATCTTCAAAAATAATCTTTCAAAAAGAATATACAGTTTAAATGTGTTTATTTCAAAGGATTTTTTTCTTTTCTGTTGATGAAACTTGATTTAGAAAAGATTCTTTCACTTATTGTTTACGTTGGAGAGATTGAAAGTAGAGCGTTATAAAGCATATCCAATTTATCTATTCTTTTTCCTGTCTTTTCTAAAAATTGGTAGTCTTTCATTATACCACTTAAATTTTGTTTTGGTATTTAAACAATTTTATTATCAAATGTGTTTTTGGGAATACAATTATTTATTAAAAGATTTAGTTTGTTTGGCTTACTTCCCTTTTTTTAATAATTGATAAAAAATACTGAAATTTATTGTTGGAGGATGTTGGCTGTTCCTATGCGCATTTCACTGGTTGCTTAGGCCAGATCTTCAGGAAACGTTCTCCTTAATAATTTTAGAAAAGCCAAAGCTATCAGCAAACAAGACTACAGATGAGAATTACCTACATACACTCAAAAAGTCTTACATATTTGCAACGATATCAAAGCTTAAACAAAATACCAACAATAAAACAGTGACTTTATCTTCTGATTCTATGAATTTGGTTATTAGAGACCATTTTAATTTTTTTCTGTGTACTTTAAATTATTAAAAAAATCCTTAAATTCTTTATGTAATAATTTTCTTTAATAAAATCTGTAGACGTTAATGTAAGTAATGGCTTGTAGAGAAAAATCTAATATTTTTTAGATGTGAATTTTTTAGATATGAAAGTAAAGCTGGCAACTTTGGCTAGTGCCCACGAGGGCGCCACTTTACGTTTTGTGTCCACTCGGTGTTTAAAGCACGATAAGGTTAGGCCATTATGCCAGGTACCCACGTTGAAAGTTTCTTGTTGTTGTTATTACTCAGTTTTAATTAATAATGACAGATTTTATTATCTAAATTTTTCTATAACGTCATGTTTTTTTATTAGGAATCTTTTTTGTAGCTGATTAAAATCTAATTTATCAAGTTCAAAACGGTTTATATATAATCAATCAATCATATTGAAAAATAAAGATCGGAAAACCCCGTAGGCCCTTTGACAGCCTTACAGTTTTTTCAACAAAGTAAACTATTCAAAAAGATGTGTGTGAAGATAAATTCAAAAGTTAAATTCATTTTTTAAAAATATCGCATGCGATAAAAAAGTATTTTAAAAAAGTATCGCAAGCGATAAAAGTATTTATACGAAATTTTAAGGTTTTTATGAAATATAAATCGTTTTTTATCGATTTTTTTTATAATTATAGCCTATTTCCGATGTGCGAAAGAATTCTTTCTTTCGTATAACTACATTGAAAACAAAAACAAATTTTTAGACTTTGTTTTTGTTTTCAATGTAGTTATGCGAACGAAAGAACTCTTTCGCACATTGGAAATAGGCTATTAATCTTTAAATTAGTCTTTTAATATTAAAATTTATGATTTTTGAAAAAATATGAGTTAGACTGAAATTCTTATCAATGAGTTCCGTGCTGGATATGGCCACTGTGTCCAAACCCTTCCATCTCAAGGAATCAAACCTATTAGAAAATGAAGCCTATAGATAAGGCTACCATAAACTATAAACACTATATCCAAATTGTATTTGTGAAAATTTTTATACATTTTTGAAAATTTGACTTAGAGTGAAATTCTCATGAAAGTGCTCTGTGAGGGATATGGCCACTGTGTCCAAACCCTTCCATCTCAAGGAATCAAACCTATTAGAAAATGAAGCCTATGGATAAGGCTACCATAAACTATAAACACTATATCCAAATTGTATTTGTGAAAATTTTTATACATTTTTGAAAATTTGACTTAGAGTGAAATTCTCATGAAAGTGCTCTGTGAGGGATATGGCCACTGTGTCCAAACCCTTCCATCTCAAGGAATTAAACCTATTAGAAAATGAAGCCTATCTATAAGGCTACCATAAACTATAAACACTATATCCAAATTGTATTTGTGAAAATTTTTATACATTTTTGAAAATTTGACTTAGAGTGAAATTCTCATGAAAGTGCTCTTAGGGGCTTAATTTTCTAAAAGGTTTGTTTTTGTGAATCAAACCTATTAGAAAATGAAGCCTATGGATAAGGCTACCATAAACTATAAACACTATATCCAAATTGTATTTGTGAAAATTTTTAGGTTTGATTCCTTGAGATGGAAGGGTTTGGACACAGTGGCCATATCCAGCACGGAAGAATTTCAGTCTAACTCATATTTTTTCAAAAATCATAAATTTTAATATTAAAAGACTAATTTAAAGATTAATTATAAAAAAAACGATTTATATTTCATAAAAACCTTAAAATTTCGTATAAATACTTGTATTTTCTTTATAATATTCTTTTATCGCTTGCGATATTTTTTTAAAATATTTTTTATCGCATGCAATATTTTTAAAAAATTAATTTAACTTTTGAATTTTTCTTCACACACATTTCAAAATGATGTCTGTGAAGTTAAATTTTAAAATTTATAACCCTAGACACATTCTGTTATGTTAACAGAATAATTTAAACCACTTAACAGAACTTATGTTACTGCCTTTATTAGGAATACATCCAGATTTCTGGAAGAGGAGTCAACGTGGGCGAACAAAAATAATTAGGATTTGTGGACAACAAGTTCCTCTATCCTTTGTTACCATAAGATTTTTAACAGAGGGAGTTGTGGCGACTTATTGACAATTTACATTTTAAAATTCTCTGTTAAAAATCGTCCACAATTCCTAATCATTTTTGTTCGCCCACGTTGACTCCTTTTCCAGAAATCTAAACTTATCCCTCCTAAAAGCGTTTACATAAGTTCTGTTAAGTTGTTAACATTATTCTGTTTACATAACAGAATGTGTCTAGGGTTATAAATTTTAAAATTTATGTTCAAACACAATTCAAAAAGTTGCGTAACCCCAGGGGAGGGGCACACAAATTAATCTTTATAAGCAAATGTAACTTAATAATTCAAAATTTGTACTACCACAATTTAACAAACATTTACATCTTTTTTTAAAAGAAACTTTACTTCTTTTATCAGTTCCATTTTAAGATTCTAGCTGATGGATTAAGCAAAAAAAAAAATTGACCTTAATTTGTTTCTATAATTTGCTTGATAGTTAAACTAATTAATTCTTATCACATGTCTACTTAATTAATTGCTCTTATAAAATGTTTAGTTTCATTTAATTCCCTCCATTTGCTTTAACTTGCTTTTCCTTCTGTTATATTTTGCCCATAATTAGTTCTTAAAGTGTTTTGATGACGATCTATTCTCTACTGCCACTTGGCTGTTCTGTCAAAATTGATGGTACTTCTTCGTATTAAACTTTTTTTTGTTTGTTTTTGTTTTAAGTTTTACCAACACTATCTTTGAAGTATTAAAACTACAAATAAATATTACCAAACTACAACTTATCAAAATGCCAATTAAAAGTTGAGGGAATAAAAAGAATTTAAAAATAAAACGTATAAAAATGTTTGTATATTGTTATTTAAAGAGTATGACAACTTTTAATTAGTCATTAATTAAGTTGATAACTTTTTTTTTTATTTCTTTTCAACGTATTTTGTGCGAAAAAAGATAATTTCACAAAAATGTGCCAAAAATAAGCAGCAGGTATAAAGTCGAAATATTAATGAAAAACTAAAATAATTCCTGAGAAAATTATGAGTAGTTTTGTTCTGTTAAAGGTGGAATCTCCAAAAGTTCAAGGACCAAATTAAGAGCTTAAATATAATCGAACTAAAGTTTTAACTTAAACTTAAAATAGGAGCCGAAATTTTACTTAACACAAAACTTGAACTAAAACTGAATTAAAAACTAAATTAGCGCCTAAATTATAATCTTCACTATGTAGAATTGAACTACAATTGGAAATATAAACCTAAACTGGAACCTAAACTTAAACCTGAACAAGATACTGGAGCAGAATCAGAACAATAACCTGAATTAGAGCACAAGTTAGAACTAAATCAAAACCTTAGGTATAGCCTTAACTAAAACCTGAATTAGAATATGAAGTAGAACCTTTACTACAACATAAATTAACATATGAACTAGACTCTGAACTAGGACATGGACTAGAATCTGAAATGGATCCGGAATGTTAACTGAAGTCTGAAAAAGAACATAACCTAGAACTAAATAAGAATCAGAATATGAAATAGAATCTGAACTAGAACCTGAACACGACCATGGACTGGTATCTGAACCAGAACCTGAAGTAGGACTTGAACCAGAATCTGATCAAGAACCTGGAGAAATTAAACCTGAACTAGAACCCTTACTGGTCGCTGAAATAAATCCGGATCTGATACTGAAATATAACCTGAACCAGAACCGAAACTAGAACCTGATCGAGTACCATCTGCATTAGAACCTGATTTATATCATGAAATAGAACCTGAACTGGAGCCTTAACTAGACTAGAACCAAAACTTGGATCTTAACTACAATCTGAACTGGAACCTGAACTAGAACCTAAAGTAACCTAAAAAGAACTAGATCCTGACCTAAAACTAAACTAGATCCTTTAACTAAACCTGAACTTGAATCTAAACTTAAATCTAACCAAGAACCTTAATAGGAACATAAAATAGAACCGGATCTAAAACCTGGGGTCTAATCACCGGATGTCGAGTAAACTAACGTATTTTTTTGCATACGATAGACACTGACGTATTGAATGAAAACTCCAGAGATGTAATGTCTGGTTACTCGATATCGAATACTATCAATTTAACTTACGATAGATTTCATTCGATATCGAGTGCCATGATACCAATATAAAAAGTTGCGATCAATTTTGCTCGATATCGGATGCGGAGATTATACCCCTGAACTAAACAAGAGCTAGAACATAAGCTAGAATAAGAATCTAAACTTGAAACTGAAATAGAACCTGAAAAAAATCTGAACTGAAACCTGAACAAGAATCTGAACCAGAATCTAAACTTAAATCTGAACTGGAATCAGAACTCAAATCTAAGCTTAAACCTAAACTACGAGAACCTGAATTAAAACATAAAATGGAACCAGCTCTAGAACCGGAACTAGACTAGAGCTGGTACCAAAACTAAAATCTGAACTAGAACCTAGAAAAAGAACCTGCGCTAGAATCTAAATAAGAGCCTTAAGTAAAACCTAAGCTAGAGTCTAAACTGAAAAGTGAACTGAATCCTGAACTAGAACCAAAACCCAAACTTAAACCTAAACTAGGACATGCACTGGAAAAAAACCCAAACCAAAACTTAAACTAGAACCTGAACTAGGAACTAAACTAACTTCTGAATTAGAACCTGAGTTAGAATTCTAACTAGAACCTAAACTAGAACTTAACAAGAAGTAGAACCTTATCAAGAACATAAATGAGGACATGAACTACATTTTGAACAAAAACCTGAAATATATACTATTCTAGAACTAAACAAGAGCCTAAACCAGAACTAGAATCTGTATTAGAACATGAAATAGAATGTAAACTAGAACCTGCACAAGAGCATGGACTATTATGTGAACTAGAACCTAAAGTAGAACAAGAATTTAAACTGAATAAGAATTTGAACTACAAGCTGAAGTAAAACAAGAACTGAAACCTGAATTGGAATCCGAACCAGAGCAATAATCTGAACTAGAAACTAAAGTAAATCCTGAACCATATTCTAACCTAGACCAAAGCTAGAGCCTAAACCATAACCTGAACTAGAATCTAAACAATAACCTGACTTAGAACATAAAATAAAACCTGATTTATAACCTGAACTAGACTAGAGCTAGAATCTAAACTAGATTCTTTAATAGAATGCGAACTACAACTTGAACTAGAATCTGAACAAGACTCTGATCTATAGCCTAAAGTAGAAACCAGAACCCTAACTGAAACGTGAACGCCAACCTGAAGCAAATCCTTAGAACCTGAAACAGAATCTAACATTAAATCTGAACTATGAGGGCGGATGAATAAGTCCGTGACTTTTCGAACTTCCCTCGTAGCTATATGAAAAACCAAAATTTATTTTTCAACATAATCTCATTTTAGCTCAATACACTTACTCCAACATTTCTCCAATTTGTGTGTCCCTTCCAAAAAATAGGATTTTTTGAGGTCAATAAAATATGCATTTGTTTGGCCAATAATTTCATCGTTGGAGCTAAATCTCTTTCCACCGAGCCATTTCTTTAGGTTCGGAAATAGGAAATAGTCACTGGGGGCTAAATCCGGAGAATATGGCGGATGAGGTACCAATTCGTAGCCCAATTCATGTAATTTTTCCATTGAAAAGAACTTTTTTCTTGGCCATATGAGGTCGTTTTTTTTAAATCCTCGTTAAATCGGTCCAATAAGTTGGCAAAATATTCGCCGTTTATTGTTTTTCCCTTTTGAAGGTAATCGATGTGAATTATCCCGCGTGAATCCCAAAAAACTGTTGCCATCACCTTATTGGCCGATAAACTTACCTTGGCCTTCTTTGGAGCCGGTTCACCCGAAGAAACCCATTGTTCAGACTGCTGCTTGGTCTCCGGAGTGTTCTAATGGATACATGTTTCATCCACAGTTACAAAACGCCGCAAAAATTCATTCGAATTGCGGTTAAACAACTCCAAACAATCCTTTGAAGTTGTCACACGATTACGTTTATGGTCAATTGAGAGCAAACGCGGCACCCATCTTACAGACAGCTTTCTTAAACCCAGCTGATCATTTAAAATCGAAACCACACTGCTATATGAAATGCTTATGGCATCAACAATCTCACGCACTTTTACTCTTCGATCGCCCAACACCGTAAATTTTTTCCACATTTTCGGGTGTATTGACTTCAATTGGCCGTCCAGAACGTTCAGCGTCATTTGCACTTGTGCGACCACAACGAAAGTCATTAAACCACTTTTTTACCATTGAAATCGAAGGTGCAGAGTATTTATCAAGCTTTTCCTTAATTTGCTTGACGGTTTTTTTCGCAAAAAATAATGTTTAATGAACACTAGAAATTTACTTTTTTCCATTTTTAAAAAAAAAACCACGAGGTTGTATGTTTTGAACAGCTGTTAAACGCAAAGTAAATGACGGAACTTGCTCAAAACTTGACAGTCTTTTAACATTTGGTACTTTATGGGAGCAGTGTTGCATTTCATATAACTACGAGGGAAGTTCGAAAAGTCACGGATTTATTGATCCGCCCTCATGTAACTTTAAATAACATCTGAATTAGAACCTTAACTGCGTAACTAGAAGATAAACTAGAACCTGATTTAGAACTTGAATGATATCAATGAAATAGCAGCCATAATGATATTGATTGCAGTGTGCACAAATTTGACAATTTTTTTTAACAAGCTGGGCACCCTTCCAGTAAAGCTAATTTGAATACGCTGAATTCAATGGTGCTAGTCATTTTTTAAAGTTGTCGATCGTATTCGAGATTAAAAATGTTGATACAAAAGTACCATAAAACGAAAACAGGTGTTAATTGCAGATACCCCCATGTGTCTCAGCTATTAATGAAGCTTCAGACAAACTATAAAAATAACTTTGAAAAAAGGCTGTTAGCATTGAATTCAACGTACTCGCATAAGCCTTACCAGTAAGAAGACCACCTTGGTAAAATACGCGACTTAAAACCCCTTTTTGTTCTCATTCTGATCTCTGAAAGATTCCCATTTAAAGAACCACAAACGGCATTATCATCCCGTAAATCATTTAACAAAACTAAACTTTATTAAAAACCAATTTAAATTTTAGATTTCATTTACCTTTTCAAAAAGTATAGCGAAAGCCACATGGTTAAATCTTCTACTTACAATTTGTTTTAAAATCTTCATCAATATCTAATGCCAGGCAAAAAAGATGCATAAAACTCAGCAATTTCCTTGAAAACAAATTCACCCCTTGCAAACAAAACAAATTTTATTTCTAATAAAAGTAATATTTTGAATGTCAGTACACAATATTGCTTAACAAACTACAAACTTCATCCAACCATGTTGGAAGTATATTTAAAGTGAAATATATGGACTTGAAAAGAAAAACATGTAAATATAAAGAGTTTTTCCAAAAATATGGTAGACCACAAATACTCACCACATTTGTTTGGCAAGTGAATAAATACACATGAACACTTACACGTTTTCATACATTTACTACAGGATGTTATATCCTGTTGAAGACGACATATAACAAATCTTTTGTACCGTGTTTAACAGATATTCGCATCTCAAAAAAAAAAAAAAAAAAAAAAGAAGAGGATACTAGAGAAGTTGAGTGGCATATGCACGTTATGTAGTATTATAACGATACTTTATTTTTACTACATTTTGTTTGGTTGGAATCGACTAAAAGGAGAACGACAGATGATGCAAATGGGTAAAGCGAAGACTTTTTCGTGAGAGGGTTTCGAGGAAGTGTAACTATTTTATTTTTGGAAATAATTTGAGTAAATTTTTTAACCCTTCATAATTTTCCAGCGGGCTTAAATTTTGGGTACTGTTCTGTTTGGTTAAATATACAGACCGCTTTGCACCCGTAGCTCTAAGAACTTCCATGGTTATGTTATAAATACTAAAATCATCCACCCAACTTTAAGGCAATCAGTAGTGTATTATGGAGACATCCAAGGTCCCGGAAAAAAACTTTCCTAGGTAAAGTCGACTAATGGTGTTTTCTTTTCTACAAAAAATGTGACATATTATTTAAAAAAATGCAATTTGGTGTTCGTTTCTTAAAAATGCTTCGCTCTCTCAAAGGGTGGCCTGTTTTATTCTAAAAAAATGCACCCCTACTAATGGCACAAGGCATTGCACTTTACGCTCCGTATAAATCGACAGTGTTGATAATGCCCTGCAAAAATATGGCTTCTGTATATAAAGGGTTGCCAGACGAAGTTGGGAAAAAATCGCCTCTAACCAGGACAGTAAAAATTTTAAATTTTAAGTTATTTTTTCTATTATTTAATATAAAAAACATAAGAAAGCATTACATTGTTATTAATAGGTTGTCAGTGATATAAAATTTAAGTAGATTGAATTGAACGTACTCGCATAAGCCTTACCAGTAAGAAGACCACCTTGGTAAAATATGCGACTATCACAGTGTTATGATTTATATAAATTAAAACCCCTTTTTGTTCTCATTCTGATCTCTGTAAGATTCCCATTTAAAGAACCACAAACGGCATTATCATCCCTTAAATCATTTAACAAAAATTGAAATTTCGTCATTCATTTTGTTCATTTATTTATTTATGTAATATCAATCTATTAACAAATTTTTAAATTTTGTACATATTTTTTTTTATATTGTGAAACAACAAACTTTTTGTCAGCTGTTAAATACAGGGCGGTCCAATTTTGTGTTTTGTTCTCGTCAAATAAAAAAATGCATTATTACAGGGTCGGCAAGACATTTTATACATGTACCTTTTAACAAGTTGGTGATTTTTTTTGGAGAAAAGAAAACACCATAATGTCTTGCTGGGAATATTTTTGAGTTTCGACGTTAGTAAGAAATTCTAAATTTTTTCGGCACAATTGTTCCGCTACTGTTCCACGACATACTAAAAATCCTTTATAATATTTAATAAAATCATTCGATAAACGATCCTGTGGCTTTAATGGTAAAGAGTATCTCTAGTTTGTGTACGTTGTCCGGAGTTAAGAGATACATAAAAACAATGTCCTCCTTTTGACACGTGCTTCAAATCTGTGTTGCCATTTAACCATATTGAGCATATTTTTTTTTTGTAAAAACTTAGTATATTTTTGGCAAATTTTAAATATTAAAAATTTCATGTTTTAATTTAGCGAATTTTTAGCATATTTTCTTTATTTTACGATTTAGCAAATTTGAGCAGATTTGTTTATTGAAATTTTTTAATATTTCTATCAAACAGTTATGGCAACACTGCTTCACATGTATGGATTTAATAACTCCCGAGTACATCCATTATACCAGCCTAAGGCTGGATATTTGAGATCTCAGTTAAACATGGTTTAGTTAATCTGAAAACAGATTTGTTCCGCCATTAAGGTGCCCGTACACGACATGTTTTTTACATCTGACTTGTCAAATTTCACAGTGCAAAACCCTACATGTTGTCTGTTACCTTTAAAACATTGCATTTGTAAATGTCAGACACAAAGTCATCAGACAAAATTTTAGTTAGAGCCTGCTCTATTCTCTTCTGACAAACCATCTGACATCTGCTGTGCCAGAAATCTATGCCGGGAAGAAACCGGCAGCGGCAGTGCACTATTGACGGAATTATTAGCCGCCTGTAGTTAATATTTTACAATAACGATATATGTATGATCATTTCACCATTGAATAGAAATTATATTCATATAAATATATATAAAAACGTTTCATTATAATATTCTAAATTGGTCGAATTTAAAGAAAAAAATGTTAAGATGGCTAAACTCTGTTACAGCGCAAATCAACATTTTTATGGCGGCACCACGCTAATTTGAAATGAGAATTACTTTGGTTTCTGCAATAACAATGCGAAAAAAACAGAGACAATGTCAGAAGCAAATCACATGTTCGTTTCTGACCAAATATTATTAACTTTATGTAAAACAGCAATTTTGACAAAAACGCACAATTACATGTGACTTGACAAGTTAGATGTGAAAAACCTGTCGTTTACATGCACCTTTACCAAGGTCGTTTATAAAAGTTTGATTAAACAGAGGTTTGCTTTAAATGTTGGTCTTTAATAAAAAAAAAGTCACATTTCGCCGAAAAAAATCAGAGTTTCAGAGTACGTAAAACAAAGTTAAACTTAATCCTAATCTCAAAAACCCGGCATTAGTGGTTTAGTTTTCTGCATATTCTCAAAAATTACACAAGTCTGTATCCCTTCGGTTATCAGCATTATGTTCTCACAAGATTTTTCCGTCCTGGGTTAAGCCTCTTGAACACTTTCAAATGTTCAAAAAAAAAAAAATTTTCGCGATTTTTTTCTAAATCGCGAAGTCTTGTTCAGGTATTTGGTATAAA
Source organism: Pollenia amentaria (assembly GCA_943735925.1). Taxonomy (NCBI): domain Eukaryota; kingdom Metazoa; phylum Arthropoda; class Insecta; order Diptera; family Polleniidae; genus Pollenia; species Pollenia amentaria. The sequence continues at coordinate 197,674,186 of OX031009.1, read as the reverse complement.
GAATGTCACAATAGGAAACCACGTTCCAATTTTCCTTATGATACTCATTTCCAGATAGTCTTGCTCTTAAACATATTCCCGATCTATTGCGTGATTAAGAAATTACGGAGGATTAATTCCGTTTGTTAAATGCACCCGCTGTCAACATATAACAGCACTAAACACGTCACAACCTTCCCTAAAATGCTGATTGCTAGATAGTTTTCTTCTATTCCGTGATTAAGAAATAACGAAGGATAAATTCAGTTTGTTAAATGCAACGGCTTTGTACAAGAAGATAATCACAATAGGATAGGGTATGTGCTGCGTAAAACCTAATGTGCTACGTAAATACTAATTGGACAGATTGTCTCGCTCTTAAGCATATTCCCGATCTATTTCGTGACTAAGAAGTTACAGCGTATGAATTCAGTTTGTCAAACGCATCCGTTGTCATTATCTTACAACAGTTAACCTGTGACGTTCCCTTAACATATTCCCCATCTATTTCGTGACTAAGAACTTACAGAGGAAATATTCAGTTTGTTTAATACACCCGTTGTCGACATGTCCCAACAGTAAACCACGCCACAACCTTCCCTAAACATACTGATTTCCTGAAACACAGAAAAAATTCTGCAAAGTTTTTCACGAATTAAAGCATTAATTAAAAATAAAATTAGTTTTAATTAAAAATTTAATCAAGTGAATTAAACGTTTAATTGATACTTCTAATTACTTACTGGTGCAAGTTTAATTAATTTTTTAATTAATATCACAAATTTTTTAATTGAAATCAACTTCTATATTATTCTGTGTAGTCTTTAATATTCCCGATCTATTCCTTGCCTAAGAAGTTATGGCAGATAAATTCAGTTTCTCAAATGCTACCGTCTTGTTTAAGAAGAAAGTCAATAAACTTTTGGAAAGGGTCTGTGTTACGTTAAATGAAAACAAGTTGAAGAAGTAAAACAACAGCTAATTTGTATATTTTAAAATCATAAAATTCAAATCCAGTTGGGAGGTATATTGGAAATGTTACTTCATCCATGGACTAAAGTTTTAAAAAACGTCATCATAATCTTTAAACTCGTTGACCGATTTTTCTCATTTTTCGCACGTTACATCTGGTCACAATACCAAATATTTCCGCAAATCTGGCGTTCTACGTCAAATGCTGTGGGTAACTTCCCAAAGTGGTAGACTGCAGGATTAACATCGAAAATTTAATTGCTCGTAAAAACCCGAAATGAATTAATCTAAAAAAACTAAAAGATACGTATACACTGATTGAAAATGCGTCATAACTCTGATGTATTTAAACATCACCAGGACACTTTTCATCATTGTGATGTCAGCGTTAACATCACTTGGCCAATTTCTCATAAGGGTTAAAAATTAAATTATGCCATCAGTGGGATGACACATTGACATCACAGAAATGAAGAATCGGAGTCGGTTATATTAAGGATGACAGGCAATGACAGGCTGTCATCAAATTGAGTCATTGTAATTGACCTTAAGTCAAATTGAGCGAATATCATTATTTACTTACCCGTTACACATGTTTGTTTCACTTTTGTTGTATTCCGCCCCTTGTTAACAGAAGAACTCTCAATTGTAAGACACCAGCAGCATGCCCGATATGGTTTTCTCAATAATTCTACTTTAAAATTTGATGTATTAAAATAAATAATTTATAAAATAGAATATGGTAATATTTGCTTCTTATATTACTTTTTAAACATGAAAAAAATGTTAATAATATATTATGACATGATATATTATGTCATCGCACTGATGGCAGTTTGTCATCGCACTGATGACATGATATATTATGTTATCGCTCTGATGAAAGTTTTTCATCGCACTGATGACATGATAAATTATGTTATCACACTGATGACAGTTTGTCATCGCACTGATGACAGCTTGTCATCGCACTGATGACATGATATATTATGTTATCGCACTGAATACAGCTCATCGCACTGATGACAGTTTGCCACCGCACTGATGACAGTTTGTCTGTACTAATGTCAAAATACACCAGCGTTATGACGCCTTTTCTATCATTGTATACACAATCTGGCATCGAATTGATGTCACTGTGGTCATAGCGTAGATGACGCATAAATTATGACACAGTTTTAGGATGACGTTTGTCATTGGATTGATGACACTTTTTGCCTCATTGATGCCATTTGTAAAAACATAGATGTCACAAGTCTGATGTTAGGGCATCATCAATATGAAGATGCATTTCTCTATGAGTGTATTGTTTTTTAAGCAATATTTTCAGAATCTGGTCATTTTGATCATGGGTGAATAATCGTTTCGTACGGTGTTATAGGTGACTTACCATAACGTCATAGCCATGCAAACTAATTGATTTTGGTGTCTTTGGCCATGGTTACGGCTATGGCATTTATGTCACATCTAATTGGACGTTTGGACCATGAGTGAAACGTTAAGTTTTAACTCCAACCAATGCTAATTTGGATTAGCAAAGGCAGTGTCAGAGCAAAGTATCCATTGCGTTAAGGCAATGTATTTGTGAGATTACAAAAAGTGTTTTGTATTATGAGCTGTTGACATCTGGTCATTCGATATCGGTCGAAATTTCGTATGATGAAATCCAACCCTAAAGATACAGCTGATTAAAAAAAAACCCTGTTGTGTCCTTTTCCTTAATGCACATTGGCCAAACATGCTTGTCTAGATTTAAGTAGCCTGTGATATCAATGCTCAAAGACTCTTCTGGGTAACATTCTCGCATGCCATTTTGTAGCTTATGAAACCTTTGCAAATATATATTTTAAAACACAAGCAACAAACTTTTAAAAAAATTCATTTTTTCACATTTTAGAATGCTTTTTCACAAATACGAGTACTAGTTTAAGTTTATAGATATTAATGTTGCACATACGTTTTTATGCTTTTTTTATAGTGTGTTGGTTTTGTTGGTTAAACATTTTACTTGATTGGTTTCATTTTTCTCTTGTGTTTGAAAACTCTGAAAAAAACTAGTACCAAAATTACCAGATAAAATACATTCGTAAAACATTTAAAGTAGCATCCGTATGCAGCTTAAAAGTGTGAAAAGTTTGAAAACAAAGGTTAAAGATCACACACCACTTTGTTTAACAAGCAGACGCAGACACAGACACGCAGACATTTGCATGCAGACCCACTTATGGAAGTGAAACAAGAAGATTTATGGTATTTCTCAGCCATTAAGGAAATTAGTCTACTGTCAAAATATTCACTACATTCATTTATTTTAACCTTTCACCTAGAAGTTTTTATTTTTTTCTAGTAATTTGTAGTGAAAATTGCACAAATCTTGTCATGTTTGGTTTTGGTTTAAGGTACTTAAAACCCACTCTATTGACAGCTGTCACTTGGGGTGTGGGAATTTATCGTTCTTATGTCTTTAAATTTCTTCGTTTTTATTTTAATTTAGAGTTTTAGAAAAGGGATTGTGTTTCTTTTAATATGGCCAATATTTTGTTTTGGTATTTCAAGCAAGATTTTGGGTCATGAAAGCTACTCAGACTTTTAGGTCATTATTGAAATATTCGATTAAAATAATACTTTTGCCAGCCAGGCTGTTTCAGAATTCGCACTGATCGAAAGGAATGGAAGAAGGTAGGTCAAGTCTGTATCTAGATACGGGTGGAATAAAAATTCACATTCAATATTCTATTATTTGTTATTTTTGTTTTTTCGCTTAAACGCATGAAATGTTGCCTGTAGCGTTTTCACTTAAATTTCGGATTTTTTCTACAAATTGACATCTCTTAATCCTCAAAATTTAGATAACTTTTATATAATTTGACACCCATTTTTTTGCTTCCAATCTAAACGAAATAAATTGTTTTAAAACTTTTATTAATTCTGCAAGATTTTTTTTTGTGTTTGAGACAGTTCCTTGCTGATTGATGTTTTCACATCTTTTTTAATCTTCATTCTGAAGATTCTTTTTCTTGAATATCAAACTTATCATCTAGGTTAAGAAGGGTTATGCGCCCATGGGCGGTTGGGGAATAAAGTAGTTCATATGCGCATTTCACCAGATTATCAGATCATCAGGAAACCTTTTCCCAAAGACTTTAGGAAAGCTCAATTTATTATGTATGCAAATAAAACTGCAGAGTCAATGAGAATTACAAACACTCAAGTCATATTTGCAATGTTATCATTTCTTACATTCGCCACTACAATTCGTTCGATATTCCCAACATTAATTGTAGTTGTAAGTACATTAAGAAAAAAACCAAATTAAAAACAAATTGCTTAATTGTTTTCGCAATAAAACCAAAATAAAGCAATTTTAGTTCAGTTCACAGGCACTTGCCATTTCGAAACGGCAACTCTTTATTACGAATACAAGCATCAGTTATGGAAAAAGCGTTAGTAGGAAATTGCTTCCGAAAAATTTTACTTTTCGAATCGAAATACGCGGAAGCCCCCTGTTATTCCTCTTGTTTTTTGTTTGTCGTAGTAATGCCCTGAATTGTAGTGAATTCGCCTTGATTTATCCATTCGGCCTTGTACTTTGGACTGCCATTTTGGCCTCATTTATTTGCTTTTTGCAGCCTAAAACAAATTATCGCCCATAATCAATTTTTAATATTTAGAACTTCCACAATTTCAAGATTTATAACTGACCATTTTTCCCTTCTTAATTAACATAACATTAATTATATATTAAAACTACTTTAATTAAGTACTATAACGCTAAACTTTTTGCTAACAAATCCGAAAAAAAGGAAAAAGTCCCTTAACCTTTAAAAACATTAAAATTAAAATAATAAAAAGTTTTCACTAAAACAAAATAAATAATTAGTTTTTTTTTTAGGAAAAATAAAATTAAAATTAACTTTTTTTTTATAAAAACACTTTAAAGTGTTTGTTTGTGTTAAAATCCTTTTGAGAAAAGGTAACCAAGCTTTTAATAAAGTGAATACATTCATACGTACGCACAACCTCACACATACAATAAACAAACACACCTGCATATTTAAAGTTTTACATCCGTTTCCTCTCTCCATTTATTGTTTGTGCTTTGCTGCTGCTTCTTCTAGTTTTATATTTTAATTTCAAACTAAAAAAAAGTTGAACTAAAAATTAAGCCTGCAGTATATGATAGTTGCTGGTTGCATGTTCTTTGCTCGTTGGTGGAGTTAACCAACATTTCTAGGTTTCTAACGCTTTTGCAAGCCACAATTGTGTTAAAAACAGTTGCGATTTCTACTACTTTTTTTTTACTAACAACGACGACGACTTGAGATGTACAAATAAAACTAACAACTGGTCGGAAAGACAACTTTAGGAAAAAAAACGAGGGGAAAATAGCTTCAGAAAGAAAAAGACTAGAAAACAAGGTAAACCACAAAGTGCTGCATTTGTTTCAGTAGTTTCATATTTCAATTCAGTACTCTGCTCCGGCGAAAAAAAATAATGCAGTAAAAGTAAACAGGTGCCATTTGCTTAGGAAAAATATCACTAAAAATTTATTTTTTTTTGTGCTGGGGATGCTGGCAACTTGTTTAATAAAATAAATGAATTTTTTCTAAATTAAAAATTTAGTGGAATATAAAATTTAACTAATCTAGAACTGTACTAGATCTGACCTAGAACTGAACTAGAACTGAACTAGAACTAGAACTGAACTAGAGCTGAACTAGAACTGAACTAGAACTGAACTAGAACTGAACTAGAACTGAACTAGAACTGAACTAGAACTGAACTAGAACTGAACTAGAACTGAACTAGAACTGAACTAGAACTGAACTAGAACTGAACTAGAACTGAACTAGAACTGAACTAGAACTGAACTAGAACTGAACTAGAACTGTACTAGATCTGAACTAGAACTGGACTAGAACTGAACTAGAACTGAACTAGAACTGAACTAGAACTGAACTAGAACTGAACTAGAACTGTACTAGAACTGAACTAGAATTGTACTAGAACTGAACTAGAACTGAACTAGAACTGAACTAGAACTGAACTAGAACTGAACGAAAACTGAACTAGAACAACTAGAACTGAAGTAGTACTGAACTAGAACTGAACAAGAACTGAACTAGAACTGAACTAGAACTGAACTAGAACTGAACTAGAACTGAACTAGAACTGAACTAGAACTGAACTAGAACTGAACTAGAACTGAACTAGAACTGAACTAGAACTGAACTAGAACTGAACTAGAACTGAACTAGAACTGAACTAGAACTGAACTAGAACTGAACTAGAACTGAACTAGAACTGAACTAGAACTGAACTAGAACTGAACTAGAACTGAACTAGAACTGAAATAGAACTGAACTTGAACTGAACTAGAACTGAACTAAAACTGAACTACAACTGAACTACAACTGAACTACAACTGAACTACAACTGAACTACAACTGAACTACAACTGAACTAGAACTGAACTAAAACTGAACTACAACTAGTACTGAACTAGAACTGAACTAGAAGTGTACAAGAAATGAACTAGAACTGAAGTAGAACTGAACTAGAACTGAATTAGAACTGAACTAGAACTGAACTTGAACTGAACTAGAACTAGAACTAAACTAGAACTAAACTAGAACTGAACTAGAACTGAGTTAAAACTGAACTAGAACTAAGTTAGAACTGTACTAGAACTGAACTAGAACTGAACTAGAACTGAACTAGAACTGAACTAGAACTGAACTAGAACTGAACTAGAACTGAACTAGAACTGAACTAGAACTGAACTAGAACTGAACTAGAACTGAACTAGAACTGAACTAGAACTGAACTAGAACTGAACTAGAACTGAACTAGAACTGAACTAGAACTGAACTAGAACTGAACTAGAACTGAACTAGAACTGAACTAGAACTGAACTAGAACTGAACTAGAACTGAACTAGAAATGAACTAGAACTGAACTAGAACTGAACTAGAACTGAACTAGAACTGATCTAGAACTGAACTAGAAGTGAACTAGAAGTGAACTAGAACTGAATTAGAACCGAAGAACTATTGAAATTATATAAATATGTAAATCTGGATAGTACTTATCTAAATAAATTTCTTCAACCCATTTTTTTAAAACTCTGCCTGGTGAGTGCTGCAAAAAGTTCCCAGCAAAAACAACTACTGCCACCGGTAGGAAAGAAGTTCAAAAATAATGAAAAATATCCTTAATAACAAAACGGCAAAAATCCAAAGAGCTCATTACTTACTATTTTCTGTTGTTTTCGTTGTTGCAAACTACATCTCAGACAGCAGCAGGTAGCAGCAGAAAAATTGTGGTTAGAATGTTTAGAAAAACAGAAAAAAGATAAAAATGAAAACTAAACAAAGTTTATGATTTACAAAAGCTTCAAAAGCATTTTCAAGAGTTATATTCTCTGCTAAAAATCTTAAACACACATTTGAAAAATGAAACTATAAAACATCAAATAAGAAATGGAACCTGCACTTTGTTGCTTTACTATGGCCTCATAACACAGCTAGCACATGTGCAACAGCGGATTCCTTATACCAGTTTTACCAACAATTTTTTAAACTTTTGTTCCTATAGTTTTTGTTGTTAAGAAAAAAAAAAAAAAAATAATCTAAACTAAAATTTTTAACGAAACCTGCCTTCAATTTTGCAGCTACAGTGGGCTTTAACCATCATTAACAATAGAGTTTGGATTCTAGACAAGGCAAACATTAGAATCATAAATGAACGTCTGTGTATGTAAACAGGATAACACATACACACATTTCTGTCTGGGTATACGTAGAGGTGTTTGTTTTGTATATTCTTTGATATTGTGCGTTTTTTAGACAAAAGTTGGCGTAGGCAGGCGTAGTAAGAGAAAACACAAAAAAGACACTACAATCCTTTGTCATATATATGTACATAGTTTTGGTACGAGTGCATTGCCGTATCCGGAAACTAAAAAACCTCAATATATTTTCATACACATTCCCGTTCTCTCGAACACAAAATGAAAAATGAATTTCCTGCCTGGTTCAATGGCATCTTCTTCAATATTGAAACGATGACGGTTTTTTTAGGTGATTCGTTAAGTCTGCTGGCTTTTTTTTTTATTTTTAGACCATTTTTGAATATTATGAGTATTTTCTTTTTGTTATTGTGATACGCAATGCATTGCCAACGAAACAGGATTTTCTTGCAATACCCAAGAAATTTATGAAGTCATTGAAAAGATTCTCTAAATAATGGTGCGATGACATAATCACCCCACTGTAAGTCATTGCCGACGTCGACATTAATTTTTATTTGTTGTCACATCAAGTCGTCGACTACATCACTTCGACGTTAATTTGGTATTTTATAAGAAAGTTGTGTCGACGTCGACAAGTTATCGAAAATCTGACAAAAAAAAAAAAAAATTCCTATCTCCAATTTTTTTCTATTATTCTTCATCATTAAAGTTAGTTTTTTAAAACTATTTATGATATTTTTAGAATTTTAGCCAGGTTCGTGATAACAGCTATTTACTGTAAGTTTTGTGATTATTTATACCTTTAACGATTATTAATAAATATAAGACTTTGCTATCAAGCCGCTGTTAGCAAATTTTTGCGATTTTCCGCTAATTTGGCAATTTTTACCGAATTTTTTACATTCTTTATAGTTTTACGGACTTTAAGTTAATTTTATGGCTTGTTTGAAATATTAACAATTTTCGCTATTTTTACAAACTTTTCCAAATGTTTGCAATTTTTGTTGCTCTTTGAGGCAATCGTCTTAAATTTAAAATTTTCGCGAATTTTTTCTATTTTAGAATTTTTCCGAATTTTCGCGTTTAATTTACTATTAAAATTTGTACCCATAACTTCTTTTAGATTTGCAGTTTTTTATTTTAACAGACTTAATAAATATGTTTACATTCTACTTGAAATTTCTTTAACTTTCATTCGAGCCGTCGCAAAATTTCTTGTCGACGAAAACAGAGACAATTTTACTCGACGTCGACTTAAAAGCGCCCTAGAAAATATCAAGAGACTGTCAATAGAAATCGATTATTGTAAATAATGACTTAGAAAATATAATTACTGTTCTGATGCCGTCGACGTCGACTTTCATAATATGGGTGAATATATTGTTGTATATACATGTACATGTAGTATGGCATCCCTATTAAACATATGATGAATTGTCAATTGCTATTTAATTTAAATAAAGGACAGTCTTTAACTAAGCAACAAATGAATAACACATGGCGCAGCCGGTATAAATGGTTAAGACAAGAGCAACAGCGAAAAAGGAAGATTCTGCTAAAGTTAAAATAAAGAAAGAACAAACGACGGAATCAAGTGGTAGTGACAGTGAATACGAGATGGCTACTGGTGGTAATATATTTAACTCTATTGATGCTCGAAGGCCAGACCCATTGTACTTTGATGGAAATATTTCGGAAAACTGGCGAGTTTTTAAACAAAACTTTGACGTTTATTCAATAGCTATTGAGCTGGATGATAGAAAAGAATCACAAAAAATTGGTATTTTTCTCAACGCGTGTGGCCCGGAGGCAATCGAAATATATAACACACTTAGTTTAACCGAGGAGGAAAAAAAAAAATTTCAAGACAGTGGTAGAAGCTTTTGAGACTTTTTGTACACCAAAGAAAAACGAAGTATATGAGGCATTTAGATTTAATTCAAGAAGACAGCAAGAGGGTGAGTCTTTTGATTCTTATTTCTTGGATTTAAGAAAACTGGTTAAAAGTTGTGGGTATAAAGACTCAGATCGTATGATGCGAGATAACATTGTTATTGGTACAAATTGTGGTAAATTAAGGAAAAAATTATTAGAAGCATCTGATTTAACATTAATCAAAACTATAGAGATTGCTCGTGCTTCAGAATTAGCAGACAAACACGCAAATGATATGCAAAAACAACATTTCATTTCAAATTCAGTGAACGTTGTTCAGTACGAAACGAATAACGGAAAAGAACAGAGAACGAATATTTCTTCCAATAACAATTTAAACACAGAATCATTTAACAGTATTGCAGCTAGGCAAACAAAAAATAACAACAAAAACAATTGTAAATTTTGTAAAGGAGTACACGCATATAAGAAATGCCCAGCATTTGGGAAAAAATGTAATAATTGTGGGAGACTCAATCACTTTAGTGTAGCTTGTTTATCTCAGAAAGTTCGCGATATAAGAGAATATGGTTTGGAAAGAGAAAATATTTTGGAGGGAAAAAGTGATGATTTTGTTTTACACAACATAAGTACAAACAGCATAAGAAAGAGATGGTATGAAAAAATTCGTGTCAATAATTGTTTAATTAATTTTAAATTGGATACTGGGGCAGATGTAAATGTTTTGCCATTAAGATTTTTGAAATATATAAAAGACGTACGTTTAGAGAAAAATGCAATGTCTCCCAAAAGCTATAGTGGTACGGATTTAAATTTTAAAGGTATTTTGACTTGCGTGGTAATGTGTAGAAATGAGATTACTACATTAAAATTTTACGTGGTAGATACTCCCTTCGAACCGCTATTGGGATTAGAGGCTTGTGAAAAATTAGAATTGGTTCAACGAATTCATACAGTACAACAATCGGATAAAGACATTTTTATAAAGAGTAATATAGATGTTTTTGAAGGCTTGGGCTGCTTTATTGAAAACCTAGAAATAAAAGTTAAATCTGACTCCATTCCAGTTGTAAAGCCAGCAAGAAGAATTCCCCTATCATTGGGTAGTCGCGTTAAGGATGAGTTGCAAAAGATGATTGAAAAGCGTATTATTGAAAGAGTGGATGGACCGGTCGAAAGGGCTTCACATTTGGTTATAGTTGAGAAAAAATCCGGTCAGCTTCGTTTATGCATCGACCCACAAGATTTAAACGCTGACATACTTTTGGAAAATCACACAATACCATCTTTTGAATCAATTGCGGCACGGATTGCTAACAAAAGGTATTTCACGGTTTTGGACCTTAAAGAAGGATTTTGGCAAGTTGGGCTGAGCCCTAAGGCCAGTGAACTTTGTGCGTTTAATACACCATTTGGGTGTTACCGATTTAAGCGTCTGCCATATGGAATTAAAATTGGCCCGGAAGTGTTTCAAAAATACAATGAACGAAATTTTGAGGGGATTTCAAACGTAGTGGTTTTTATTGATGACATATTAATTGCCGCTGATACAGCTGAAGAGCATGACACAATTTTGCACCAAGTATTAGAGCGCGCACGTAAATTAAATATAAAATTTAACATCGATAAAATTCAATATAAGGTAACACAAGTTAAATATTTAGGTAAAATAATATCATATGAAGGTATAAGGTGCGACCCAGACCGAGTAAATGCTATAACAAAAATAGACAAACCTAAAACTAAGAAAGATTTACAAAAGCTACTAGGTATGATTAATTACATTCGTGACTACGTACCAAAACTTTCAGAAATTTCTAAGCCATTACGAGATTTATTAAAAAATAATGCTATTTTTAAATGGCAAGAGCCTCACGAGAATTGTCTTAATCAGATTAAAATTTGCAAACACACCCACTCTTGCAATTTTTGATGAAACAAAAGAAATTACTATTGAAACCGATGCCTCTAAATTTGGGATCGGGTGCTGTTTAATGCAAAATGGAAAACCAGTCTCGTTTGCATCAAGAAGCCTAACAGATGCAGAGGTAAATTACGCGCAAATAGAAAAGGAGTTTTTATCAATTGTTTTTGCATGTCGCAAATTCCACTACTACATATACGGTCGTGAGGTAACTATAAGAACCGATCATAAGCCCTTGATAGAAATTATGAAAAAACAGTTTTGCAATATACCTTCTGCTAGACTTCAAAGAATGAAATTGTCGCTATTAAAATACAGTTTAAAATTGGCTTACATTCCTGGTAAATATTTATATGTTGCAGATTTGCTCTCCCGTTATTTTAATAAAGAAGACAAATCAGCTGAAATAGAAGATCTAAACGAATTTGTGCATACCATAAACATTACAGATGAGAGACTCGAAAATATAAAAAGGGCATTAAATAACGATAAATGTCTGCTGGAGCTTAAACATATGGTATTGAACGGGTGGCCAAAAAATATTTGCAGTATTCAGGATGATTTAAGATTTTATTGGAAAAACCGAAACAGCATATTTATAGATAATGATTTACTGTTTTTAAATAACAGAGTAATTGTGCCACAAGAACTGCGTCGAGATGTTTTAAATCAATTGCACTCCGCACACTTAGGTGTCGAAAAAACAAAAAAAAAGGGCTCGGAATTTAGTATACTGGCCTCGTATAGATGTAGAAATCGAAAATACAATTTCAAAGTGCTTGAGTTGTCAGAAAAATCGTAATTCTAGTACTAAAGAGCCAATGATTTCCCATGAAGTTCCGCCACTGCCATTTTGCAAAATTGGAATGGATATATGTGAGTACTCTTCAAAACCATACCTTATTGTTTCAGACTATTATTCGATATTTTTAGATATAATACCCATTTCCTCAAAAACTGCAAAGGAGTGTATTAAACATTTAAAAGTATGCTTTTCTAATCATGGTATTCCAGTAGAAATTATCTCCGACAATATGCCTTTCAACTCAAATGAATTTAAAAATTTTTGCAAGCAAATTGGTACGAGACTTACTACCACGAGTCCTGGATATTCTCAAGCAAATGGGTTCGCAGAAAGATTCGTAGGTATTGCAAAGAACCTCATCAAAAAAACGTCTGAAAGCAACGATGATCTATGGCTTGGCCTTCTTGAATATAGAAACACACCACTTAAAGAGTTAAATGCTTCACCAGCAGAGCTTCTCATGAGTAGAAAAACTCGTACATTACTACCAACTAAAACCGAATTGCTTGAACCAAAAGTGATTCCAAATATTTCCAATAACATAACAAAAAAGCAGTTAAAATCTAAAAAATATTATGATAAATCAGCAAAATTTAAAGAGAATTTCACAAAAGGAGAGATGATATGGTATCAAGACAAACAAGGTTGGACCAAAGCTATTATAGTCGACATTCACGGAAGTCCTAGGTCATATTGGATACAACTGGAGGACGGTGCTTCGTAGAAACTCTAAGTGGATTCGAAAAAGAACAGCTTAATCAGTATTATGTGTTTTTTAAATGAATTTTATTTATATATCTATGAATTTCATACTTAATTTCTAATGGTTTACAAATATCTTTACTTTATTTAATTGTACTTTTAAAGGGGAGATGTTGTATGTACATGTACATGTAGTATGGCATCCCTATTAAACATATGATGAATTGTCAATTACTATTTAATTTAAATAAAGGACAGTCTTTAACTAAGCAACAAATGAATAATGTCATCAGTGCGATGACAAACTGTCATTAGTGCGATGACATAATATAACATGTCATAATAAATCATTAACATTATTTTCATGTTTAAAAAGCAAAAATTCCCATATTCTATTTTTTTAAATTACTTATTTAATTAGATCAAATTGAGAGTTCTTCTGTTAACAAAGGGCGGAATACAACAAAAGTAAAACAAACATGTGTAACGGGTAAGCAAATAATGATATTCTCTCAATTTGACTTAAGTTCAATTACAATGACTCAAATTGATTACAGTTTGTCATCGCACTGATGACATGCTTTATTAAACCGACTCCGATTCGTTATTTCTGTGATGCCAATGTGTCATCCCATTGATGACATAATTTAAATTTTTGACCCTAAAGACAATTTGGCCAAGGCTGACATCACAGTGATATTAAGTGTCATGGGGTCAAAAACGAAGACACGTGTCATAGTATTGATGTAAAAATAAATCAGCCTTATGACGCTTTTTCTATCAGTGTAGGAAACTAACCGGAATTATTCCAATATATCACCTCTAATATTTGAACAATCTATCATGATTTTCTGAACACGGTTGCCAACAGCTTAAACAATAACTCGATCTTTTTTAATTTATTATAATAATCATATTGGATTATTTATTATAACAAAAGATTATAATTTTTCGTGTATGACATCCAAAAAAAAAAAAAAAAAAAAAAAAAAAAAAAAAAAAAAACCCTTTACAACAACCATCTGAACTTATAATACAAATTGAGAAAGCAAAAGTATAATACAATTGTGAAATTTAGTGGTCTAAATTCGACCATAGTTATTTGAGCTAATATGAAGAAAAGATGCATGCAAGTATATATGAAAATACATGGCGAGCATTTATTTTTTCCGTATAAGTCTATCGATTTGGCGATGGACCAATCTCAGGTCTATATTCTATCTTCCACTCCAGCCCGTGAAAATTCAATTTAATTTTGTTAGTTCAATGATATAAAAAAAAAACAGGAGGTACCAATTGAAAAACAAAAAAGTACCAAAAACTCTCTTCTTATAGTATCTCAATCACTCTGGACTATGCATATTTTTAATATTTTTTATTTCTATGTTCAGTATTAAGAAAAATTCAAAAAGTACTATATTACCAAATAACAAGGATAATAAGAACGAAAAAGTACCAAAAATATCCCTCTTACAGATTCTCATTTACTCAGGCCCTTGCATGTTTAATTTTATCAGAAAATTAAAAAAGTACCAGTTGTAGAACGACAAAAGTATCAAAATGGTCCTCTTAACAGATTCTTATTGACGCAGGGAGATACGTGTTTAATTTAATGTTTCTAGGTCCAATGTTAACGAAAATTCAAAAAGTACCAGCCTAAGAACTAAAAAAATTTTTCATTTTATAGGTTCTCATTCACTAAATAGAAATGGTGAAATTGGCCATAAGTTCAAAATTTTAGAAAATTCTAAAATTACCCCCTTCTACACACGGAAAAGTAAAAGAAAGAAATAAAATTTCCCTTATTTCATCTTTTTGATACTTTTTTCTCCCTATGGAAGTATCAAAAATTTAATTATTGTAGTGGGAGGGAGCCCCTAATTTAATACATACATACATGTCAATGGTTGAAGAAAAATATTTTGTAAAAAAGTTCCTAAAATAGGTACGATTTTTCCCCTTAAACTTTCGAATTTCGAAAAATTACCAAATACCTAGTTGTACTTTTTATGGCTAATAAATCAACGGTGGTTTAGTTGAACTGAACTTAAATTTATATGTAGGTAGTTTAAACTCAACAGTTGTAATTCAGTGCCCAACGTATTATATGTAGTTTAAAAAGTAACATGTGGCAGCACCACTATAAATGTTGACAAATTCATATGGTTTGTATTGGAAGTTTAAACGCCCAAATTCATGCGTTTAAAGATGGTTTATATGTTTTCTGATTTACAGATTTGTTGGCTTAAACACACTTTAAACCAAAAAGAGAGTTTATCTTGCTATGACTTATTAGCCCTTAGATAAGCAAGTTGGTTTAATCTTTATTTCTATGTAAACTGGCTTAAAATATAGATATAAGTCATATTCGTTTACTCCCCAAAAGGGCTTAATTTCAAAAAAGTACTTACGATTTTGATGAAATTAAATTTATTTCTTCTTCGGGCTAACTCTTAGGCCCGGTTTTTGAGATGTAGATAAAGTTTAAACTTAGTTTAACGTACTCTAAAACTCGGATTTTTCCGGCAAAATGTGATTTTATTTTATTATTTCATTAAAGGGCAAACTTTTACGCAAAAATCTGTTTTCATATAAAATAAACCTAGTTAAACTGAGATCTCAAAAACCCAGCCTTAATAATCTACGACCACTGCTTATTTATTTTGCATGTATGAAGCCATCCAACTGTGTGCCGCCATGGCTATTTGGCTTTGGTGATGATTCGGCTGTTTGGATGGGATTCAAATGCGATTTATTGTGCTCGTTATCATTTGATGCAAAAATGACTTCTTTCTAGGGTTTAAAGCAGCATTTTGGTCATGTTAAATCTTTTTGCTTTGCCTCTTGGCTTTACCTCGTCTGGTATGCAATTTCCTTGCTTTTTTTAAAAAATACTTCTGCTTGCAAACGTTTTAAAATTACTGCTTGCGTGGCCACTCAGGGGGTTTTTTTATTAATACAACCAACTTTTTTAATTGGAAAAATCTTGGAATACTTTTTTATAACCTTCACCGTAGGTAAAAGGGTATATAATATATACTATATATAATTTTGTCATTCCGTTTGTAATTTCTACAATATTGATCTTAGACCCTAGACAGTATATATATTCTGGCTCCTTATGAGAAGGGAAATTCAAATCCGGTTGTCCGTCTGTCCGTCCGTTGAAATGGGTTTTCAGAAGACCCCAGATATGATAAAGGCTAGGTTGTTATACATTTATGTCGCATATAGTCCGGAATTGTTTTCTACTGAAATTCAGTAAGATCGGTCCATAAATGGCTGAGATATGAGCAAAAAACCACGACTACCTCTAGTTTTTCTCATAATTCCCATGCTGTTGTTTTTTTTCTTCTGTATATCTGGAGAACGGAAAGAGTTATAGTTATCAATACACCAACTCTCTTAAAAAATGGGCGGGATTGGAGAAGTGGGTGTGGCCCTTCCCATCTGTATATCTGGAGAACGAAACCAGCGAAAGTTCCAAAATTAAGAACAAACATATCGGTTATCAATACACAGAATCCCACATGGCGGAATCGGAAAAGTGGGCGTGGTACCTCCCGTACAAAGACATTATTGAAAATACTCAAAATTTTAAATTTTAGGACTCTATGACATATGGACATGCCTTATAATTTCAGGGTGTTGGCGGGTTCGAATCCCACTCGTTTAATTTTTTTTCTCTTGGTATTTATAAATTATTTTTATTTAAATAAAAAATATATCAGTTGTTGTTATTTGTACTTTTATATCCTTTAAAAAAACCTCTTTTTATTTTAAAAACACTCTTTTTTTTATAAAATTTACAGTTTGTAAATGTGCATTTTTTTCTGTGGCTACAAATGTTATATAAAAACCAAACACAATTTATTTTAGACAAATCCCTTAATATCTCAAAACAAGAAATTTCGACTTAATCCATTATTATTTATTGCCACAGATATATTATATATGAG
The DNA here is from genome assembly GCA_943735925.1 of Pollenia amentaria. Taxonomy (NCBI): domain Eukaryota; kingdom Metazoa; phylum Arthropoda; class Insecta; order Diptera; family Polleniidae; genus Pollenia; species Pollenia amentaria. Next base: position 197,657,195 of record OX031009.1, on the reverse strand, counting down.
TATTTATATATGTAAATATCCTTTTGTTCTTATCGCACCATGGTGAATGGTATACATTTAAGATTCGGCATATAGCAGTCTTACTTATTTTTTATTAGTCTTATGGCCTATTTCACCAATTCTATTTATATTGTAGCAATTTACGTTTGAAATTTGTCTTTCATGTAAAATAAACATAAAATTATATGATTTCTTATATATTATTATTTAAAAATAAAATTGAGAATAAGTGCTCAAATACCCCGTGTGCTCCAAGCGAAATAGGCATTTTAATGACAACTGCTAGAATTGGTCGCCATATGTCGCTACCAGATGAGAATTCCACATTCACCACTTGTAATCTGAACTTCTCTGAACTTCACCTACTAATTCCATATATATTATCAATTAAAAAGGCACTTAAACCCACTGTGCTTAAAGCCCCTCATATGAGAAACTATATTTAAATATAAATTGATATTAAAATAGAATAAATTTATAGTGGTAGAATATGCGGTATGTTGCGTAATTTATATGCCACTCAGCTCTGTACGCCTTTGAAAATAAGGATATTACTAGCAAAAACGTATCTCTTGCCTACACTTTTATTTTCGTCTGAAATTTTTACTGGTTGTAAAACAAAGGACATGATAAAACTTACTGTTACGTACAACAACATCATCCGCTATAAATTCTCTTTAAAAAGGTTCGATAATGTATCGCAATATTCCTGTCATATTTTCAGTATATCTTTTTCAAACTATTTACAATTTAAAAACCTTATTTCTCTTTACAAAATTATTATCACAAAGGAGACAGATTACCTTTACAAACCTTTACAGTTTACAAGATCGTGCAGAGGAAAAGTTATACTTCAATTTCGTCACCGTGATAATGCATCTGAATATCAATTATTTATATTAACCATACGTCTCTGGAATCAACTTCCAAATAATTTGCAAACCACTAGCAACGCAATAAGGTTTAGAAAATTACTATTAGAATATTTTTCGTAATACTTGTTTGTTTAATTCTAACGCAAAATTATTTTATTTATGTTATTATTTTATTTGATTATTTATTAACTTTTAATTATGTAGCTAAAATTTATATTCACTGTTTTTGCAGTATCATTTTTAAATATTGAACTCAATTTGTTTAATTTAACTTTTCTGATTCTAATACTGTAATTTATAAGATATTGTGTCTTGTTGTATTAGAAAATCTAATTAATAAATACAAAAAAAAAAAAAAAAAGTGGTGAAATAGGCCATTAGAAATTCTAAAAATTCTTTAAACTTCAAAAATGTTACAACATTTTTTTCTTTCAGTGTTAAAAACTTTAATGTTATAAAGTCAATAACAATTTAATTAAATTCTATTTACTTTCCGATTTGCGTCATTCAATTGTTTGTAGGGTAATAATAAAAAAATGAATTTATTTATTAAATAATAGTAAATATTTCTCTTCTTCATTCATTTATTCATTGTCTTCTGCTTTTTCTCTTTTTGTATTTTTCAGGTATGTACGAGCATTTAATTGAAAACTAAACAATAAATAACAATACTTTAAATATTTGTTAATTTAACTACCACATTGTGTAAGTATTACAAAAATTGTTAATTAAATTTAATTTTAATAAATTTAATAAAATAGAAAACAAAAATATTTGCCAAATGCTTTGTTACCTTATAAATTATTACATAGTCTTTGAAGAAAATATTGTTTGCAACAATTATTTTTTTTAATTTTGCATTTAATATTTAAATAATTTTCAAACATAAAGGACAATTCCAATTAAAGATTAGGCCAGAAAGTCTTAAAGAATTTTTAAATTCTCTGTGAAATAGATTTTTTTTTGGAAATATATGAACTTGATTTATTGTCCATAATCCTTTGTAATGAAAATATGTTTTTCAATTACAAATTATTGTTTGTTGGAAATTCCTTTGGCCATAAAATCAACTCACACAAAAATATCATTCCCAAACCAAAATACAAATTCAACAAAACCATCTAAACTGGGCTAATTGAAATGTGGGGGTAAATAAAGTAAAAAAAAAATCTACGACACAGATTCACAATTTAAATGCCAAAATAAAATATTTGCTCACTTTCAGAACGCTAAAATGTTCGTTATAATACTTTTGTCAAGGATATTTTGATGTTTTCGGTTGCTTTGGCTGCTAATGACAGGGGAAAGGGCGGTGAGGTAGTGGTGTAGCCGTGTAACAATGAATTTCAAATGAAAAATAATAACAACTACAAGCGAAATTGCTCATACATACCAACATTCATACAATGTAAAAGTATCTAAAATATAATATATATTAAAAAACAAAAAAAAAAAAAATCTTTGTGACCTGATTTTGGTCGATGTTTGAATGTAGTGGCTGAGTGTGTCTGCGTTTTTATGTCAGTGTAGTCTATAATATGTAAAATATTGCCAGATTTTTTATTTTTTCTGTAGCCATGTTCTGTAACTTTGGTGAGAACTTCTCGCATCGAAAATATGTGAAACAAAATATTCCATCGTTTCTCATGTCTAAATTATCAAACGAGATAACATCGTTACATTATAAATGCCATAACGAAGCCGATATGAAATTGCAGATTTTGAGAACGCCAGTCAAACATATCGTTGACGGCGAACAAAATTTAATAAAATTTTAACATTTTCAACGACGGCGGCGAAAATAAAATCGTCGCACAGTGTTTCGACTAGTACAAGCCAGCGGGACAAAATTATTTCTTCACTTATTTCAATTGTTTATGTGTATTCCAGGCATCTTAAGGTATTTTAAGAAAACAAAAAAAAAAAAAAAATTCAAAAATGTGTACTGTAATCGTTAATCGTTTTTAACCCATTTTTTAATAAATGATGTTTTTTGTATTTTTTATATTAAAAATGTGATTCTACTTAAATTTGGCATAAATATAAATCTTACAAAATACCAAATTTTGTTATGATCGGACAATTTTTGTAGGTTTTAAAGCGTTTTTAAGAAAAAGCATATATGGCAGGACCTTAAAGGCCTAACTATAATGTGCTTAATGAACCTTAAGCAAATTAGCGAATACACACAATCAAATGTATACAACTATAATGTACTTAAGACACTTTTCGTTAAGTTTCGTCAAGTGTCATTTACTTAAGGAAAGTGCGGTCAATTTCGCTCTTCCTTAAGCAAATGACACATAATAGATACATATAATTGTTTACAATTAAAAGATTCAACCGCAGTTGCTTTTTTTAGTACTTTTTTTATTTTAGTTTTCGTTTACTTTAAAAATTAATAAAAGATAAACATAGATTTACTTGTTTATGGTAATATATTTATAACTTTTACAAATTAAATGACATTTTAAAGAAATAAAAACGAAAATAGTTTTCCAAAAGTACAAATGTTTGCAACTAATTGTAGAAAGTCTTTAAGCTCAATAAGTACAATATAGCCACCTAAAAGTCTTCAGTAATTTACTTAAGCATTTGACATGCTTTTTGTTGAATTTTGACACTAGCTTAAGTTTGGTTAAGCACATTTTAGTTGGGCCTTAAGTCCTTAGTCCGATTTAAATGAAAATTGACACTCACGTTGCTAGTTGTATGTATATGACCATGTTTACTTTTTGCTACTTAATGGGCATTATTTGAGCTAAAATTAAATTTTTATTTTTAGGGCACAGGGGAGTTAGGCGTGTCCTTTGACCGATTTCTCCAAAAATTCGTAATTTTCTTAACGAATATATTTTATATTTAGTTTTTCATTTGACCTTATTTAATTTAATAAGTGTTTATATTTATTTAAGCTCTAGGTCTTTTTAATATTTATTTTTTTATTTTCAATATTTCGCTAACCTTTGGTTAGCATCGTCAGGAAATTAAATATAATTAAAAAAATTTTTCGTTTGAAAAATGTTTGTCATAAATTTAAATTCAAAAACCTATTTGTCATAAAAAATTTAAAACATTTTCAACAAAAAATAAAAATATAACTAAAGTATAACAATTAATATAAACTGAAAAAAATGTCTTATATGTAAAAACCTAACTCAAAAACCATATTAAGATACCAAATTTAAAAAATATCTGACAACTTCTTCTATTTTTGTCCCTGCGTTATATGGGGACAAAGCTGTGTGCGACTCGTTCTGGAAAAAATAAAATAATTTTACTTTCTGGCGTTTTCGGGGTCTATAATATATGCAAATCTGTGCTTAGATGTTGTAAGTATTACATATAGAAAAATCTAGGTGGATATATGTGAATAAAAAAAAGTTGCTACTCTTTAAAGTTAACAATTAATGTTAAATTTGCTGGATTTATCTATACATTTACAAATGGATGTTACACCAACAGTATAAATATTTTTTATAAAAAATTTAAGTCATAATAGGGTACATACTCTCATAACAAAAAACTCGTTTCACTTTGCTACCAATTTTGAAATATGTTATCACAAGTGTGCATAAAATGCAACTGATTTGCAAAAGAAAATTACTTCTCTTATAAGAGTTACTTTGACCAACTTATTAGGTACCTGCTAAACAAATTAATTCTTAGAATTCTTTACCTTAAGCGTGGGGGGGTTGCTTACAAGTCGTTATCAGTGGCTCCTTTAAATAACGTCATGATTTTTGGATATGCTACCGGTATTTTTCTCATTATACTAATTATACCGTCAAATGTTCAGACTTTTAGACTTCCGTCTTATTCTTATCTCTCTCCCTCTTTTGATTATACTACATACTTAATTATACTAGGGATGTTATAGTTGGTACAATTGTACTTTTTTTTTTGTACATTTTGACCTTCTAAAGTACCGTGGTACTATCGTGACTTATTTGGTACAATTTAAAAATTTGTCATAGTTCCCTCTTTTTGAATTCATTGCACTTATTATTTATACCCTCCACCACCACTAGTGGTGAGTTTGTAAATTCCGTGTTAAACTTTTTTATTTTACATCTATGACCCCATAAAATATATATATTCTGGCTCCTTGAGTAATTCTAAGTCGATTTAGCCATGTCCGTCTGTCTGTCCGTCTTTTGAAAACACGCTCACTTTCGAAAAACGCAAAAGAAAAGAACAAGCTTGGTCTCAAATTGCAGCTTGGGATTGAAATCCAGCCACATCTGTCCAGTAGTATCAGAACTATGAATCAAAATGTGGAACCAACACCCTAAAAAAATTGATAATTTTGATACAAAAACGAACATAAATGGTGGAATAATGCACGAAATGATATTAAATTTTGCGCGAATCCGCTTAATACGACTGCAAATCATTCTGTTAAATTTCGGTCCATAATTGACCATAGGCCTAATATAAACCCTACTCGCGGAAAAGAATTTAGTACGTCTAAAACCTTAATAAATAACGCTACCATACTAAAATTTGGTACGTCACAATTGTATAGGACCAGAAAGCACACTGTAAAATTGTTTTAAGATCGGTCCATAATTTACACTAGGCCCATATAAACCCTACTTCCGGAAAACAGTTTAGTACTCTTAAAACCGTAATAAATAATGGTATCATTATAAAATTACATGTGACTACAAATCACACTGACATTTTTTGAAGATCGGTCCATAATTTTCTCTACGCCCCATATAAACCCCGGAAAAAAGTTTATTGCGCCTAAAACCAAATAAAGCCCACTTTGGGAAAATAATTAAATTCGCCCAAAACCATAACATATATAGATATTGCGGTAACAGTTCTTCCAACTGAGATTCATATGGCCAGAAAAGATATTTATTCTAATTAAAAATAAATTTATTCTAATTTATTTTTTGTAATACCAGAAATCAGTATGCAGAATTTTGATAACCCTCCTAAAAATCATTTTAGTTCGGCTGAAACTATTACGAATCATGATATTTTACTCAAGGCAGTTCAAAGTTCTAACAAGAAACGCATAAAACTTTCTTATTGTCGGTCAATAATTTACTAAAGGTCTAAACCGCAACCAATTTTAATTAATGACGTCGGTGGAGGGTATCAAAGATTCGGCACAGCCGTATACAGCACTCTTACTTGTTTAATTATTATTTCTTTCATTAGGATTTAAAAATCCTTCTTTTAAATTGCAATTTTTATTTATGCAATATGCACTTAAAATTATTAAAATGGTTAATTTAGAAATTCAATCAGAAGATGCTCGAATGCCTGTATTTTTACAAAGGCTAACTTTTTTGTTCCGCCAAAAAGCACGTTATTTCATGAATAAAATTTTCACGTAATATCATGAACAAAAATGTTTTGGATGACTGTGATATCTCTATTGTAGACCTTTCCAAACATCAAATGCCCTTTGAAGAAATATATTGCGAAAGAGAAGAGGATTTATATATCTCTACAAATACTCGTAATATCAATATTGATATTTTTAAAGAAATGAAGGAAAATGCAAAACAATTTTATATAAAATTTTGCGAAGTTTTGAGAACTAAAGTCAACCAAAGTTTTAGGCCCTAATTGTGTAAAACGCAACGCAACGCCAAAATTACATTGAAAGCAAAAACAAAGTTAAAATATTTCATTATTTTGATGTTGCTTTCTGCAGAAATTCATACTGCGCCACAAGTTATGCAGCGTTTGAAATTTAAAATTTCAACATGAATTTCTGTAGAAGGCAACAATAAAATTATAAAATATTTTTGACTTTGTTTTTGCTTTCAATGTAATTTTGGCGTTGCGTTTTACACAATAAGGGCCTTAATGTGGTTCCATAAATTTTTTTCTGCTTAGTAAGATTTAACTTTTTTACGCGTTCTTCTGAACTGTTATTATTACTTAATAAATGACACTTCAGATGACAGATATTTAACAGCTGACCTTGCCAGACCGTTACTTTCATCTTATACTGAAACTCTATGTAGACTTCCGTCTTACGATATATTAGGACTAGGATTGTACATTCGAATTACCTTTCTGACTTGTATTTTATACAAAGACTGAATACTCAGACTACTGTTTTATACTCCGATTACTGTGTTCTGATTTGCTTTCAGACCAAAATTGTATGCTGAAATTAAAGTCGTATACTACGCTCTTATACTTAAAAGCTATTTAATGGTAATTTTTTTCCAAAAATTGTGAAAATCTGGCATTCTTGTTGCATCAGCAAACAACCATAAATGGCATCATCAGAGAAATACTGTCACACGTTTGCAAACACAAACCCACACATATATCACTTAACGTCTTTTACACAATTATGTTTAACGATTTTGCCTCTAAAAAAATACAACTACATAAAAAAGTATATATTACACATAAAACTGAATGAGTCAAAACGACAAGATGTGATGATGATGATGCAGAGAAAAACACTGGCGGTAGTGGCACAAGAGATGGTGGCAGTGATAGTATTTTAAACCATAAGATTTTATAACTCGAAAACGTCACAAAACAAAGAAACAAAAAGTAAAAGAAAACCGTAACGTAACACATTTCACGTTTACGCTATGTTTTCCCGCTGGATTTTCCCTTGAAAATGTTCCTGACTGAAATAACTTGGGGAATGAACAGGAAGAACATTAATTTTTTTTTTTTTTTTTTTATAACATTAACCGTAAAGAAATCGGGGTACGGGTAGTTGCATACATAAAGCACGTGCTACTCATGTAAACAGACGTAACCACTTGCAGAAATGTGTGAAGAAAATTTGTTTTCTTCCTTTAGATTTTAAATTTCTCCTTACTCGGTTTTTTTTTATTACTCTTAATATAAATATTCAACCTTCCGTTGCAAGTTGCAAACAAATGATGGCAAATTGTTTAAGTAAAGAAAACAACCAGCACAAAAGGAATGTGAAAATGGTGTATGGATGAATATGGAAAAGAAGAAATAAAAACTGTGTTAACATTTCATTAGAGTCTCAACTGGGCAAACATAAGGAAACATTTAAGAAATAAAACTATATGACCAGCAGCTTGTTTCCAAGGCACTTTTTTCCATTTATATCTTTCATTATTTTCTCTAAGTAAACGAAGGAAAAGAAAAGCTATTAATGTTGTTGCTTTTGTAATAGGAATCTCGTAAAAAGGACGCTATTATATCGTAAGTATGTTTTTCTTAAGAGAAGATGCCCCATTCTCAAAAGTGCATTGAAAAGTTGGAGTAATAATTTTTTTTCCTAAGGTTAATATTTTCTACAGGGCCTGTCAAGGTCGATGATGTCTTATAAAGGGTGTTTTTACAGAGGTTTAGAACGTTTAAATGGAATAAAACAAAAAAATAAATTTTTTAAATTTACATAAAATTAACTTTATTCGAAAGATAATCTTTACATAAGATAATCTTGGCATTACAATTTAAGTATGACTTCTGGCATATGACCGCCACGGCTGGCGCGGACGTAGTTCTTGAAGGCCGAATTTCGCGGACTTTTTCCAACATTTGTGGCCGTATATCGGCAATAATTCGGCGAATATTGTCCTCCAAGTGTTCAATCGTTTCGAGCTTATCGGCGTAGACTAGCGACTTCATATATCCCTACAGATCTTGAAGTCAAATTGATGGGTCCGAAACGTGAAACTATGCGATTACCAAACGTTTCCTTCAATAACTCAATTATGGCACAAGATTTTGCGCCGTCTTGTTGAAACCTCAGCTCCTGCACATCATGGTTTTTTAGCTTATGAACAAAAAAATCAGTAGTCATGGCTCTATAACGGTCACCATTGACTGTAACGTTCTGACCAGCATCGTTTTTAAAGAAATACGGACCAATGATTCCACCAGCCCAAAAAGCAAACCAAACAGTCGGTTTTTCTCGATGTAACGGTGTTTCAATAGAGACTTGAGGATTATCATCACTCTAAATACGGCAGTTTTGTTTCTTAACGCATCCATTGAAAATAAAGTGAGAGCTTCATCGCTAAACAAAAATCGCTTATGAAAATCGGGATCAACGCCAATCTTTTTTTTTCACCCATTCACCGAATCTACGCCTTGCTCGGTGATAGTGTCTATTCATGTTGAAATGCGAAACCAAACTAAACATAAATCACTTGACAGCTGACAAAATGGCCGCCAGTTAAAAAAGTGATGCCAGCTTAAAGTTCTTTACCTCTATAAAAAACACCCTTTATTAAGAATAGCTTCAACTACATAGATTACCGTCTTATACTTGGATTAAGAAGGGGTTCTACATTCGGCTTCGCGAAAAATGGAGCGTTATACGATAGAACGACGTGTCGTCATTATTAAACAATATTTCAAAAATAGTGAAAGCAGTCAGTGCATAATAATGGCTGCAGTCAGTGCATAAAAAACTGCAGTCGAAACCAAATTTGTGTACAACTTTTCGGTCTTTTTGTTGGTTTGACAGCGACTGTTTGCATTTAATGAATCAGAAGTAAAAGCAACAGTTTATTTTTTTTTTGGATTGTTGGCCTATTTACGGGCCACTGTGGTCTAGATACCACCAGTTTATAATGAGTGATACATGTACCAAGATATACAGATGTTGTGAGGTGGATGACAAAACGTCAGAAAATCTGCTCTGCTGCTGTCCCGCCTTGGGAACATCCAGGCGAAAAGGATGAGCCCAACTGATATTAATGATCTTTTACCAGGCAGGGTAATGGGCTTTATACGCAGCCTGAACCTGACATGGGCTGCACAAAGGATCCTCTGGGTCGTGGTGCTTTGCTTATGGCCTTCTTCGTACATACATACATTACATACTGTATAAGTTTAAACTTATTGATCCGGCCTCTAAATTAGATACTGACTTAAAAATATAACGTTTTTTGGGTAAATTTTGTAGGTAGCCGCTGGTTTTTGGCTCATATCTCAGCAATTTTAATTGCAAAATTCTTTGAACTATTTGCAATAGAAGTACATAACATACTGGTTACCAGATTATCTTGGTTCTTTGGAAAACCCATTTCAACAATCAGATGGACAGACGTACATCTTGAAATCAACTTCCCTACTTACAAGTATCCAAAATGGGTTTGAGGATGCTAAAATAACGACTTATACAAACCAGACCGTCTCATACTTTTGTTCCCGTTTAAAAAAAAATACCGCTGGTTATACGCAAACTTCCGTCATATACTCTGGCTATCATTTTCTACTCCTTCTTATAGTCATTTTTGTAAACAGAATAGTTTTATACAAAGTCTTCTTATAGTACGTTTGAGTTAAAACAAAATTGTATTATTTTCTAAATGGTGTCCTTTCACTCCTTTTACTTTTTTTCTTATCTCGGGATTTTATTACAACTTTATTGAGTCATAAATTGTTGTCCTTCTTTTCATTGCGCCACGTTAAATTCATTCATCCATACAATTCATTTGCTGTGCTGTCATGTTGTATCTTGATTTTGTTTCCAGCTTTTATCTTCTATTCTTCACTGGTATCTTCTTAATAAATAAATGAAGTGCTAGAAGAACCGTCATCATCTTAAAATGTTATCAGGATGCAAATGATGATGACGCAAAAGTTGGTTAATTACTTGAAATGCTTCATCTAAATTGGTGTCTTCTAGTTTTTTTTTTTTTTTTTTTTTTTTTTTTTTTTGCAATTAATCTCCCTTTTTGTGCCCCTTCTACGAAACGTTTACAATGCCTTTTAATTAGATTTTATAGTTAAGCCAACACTTTTAATTATTAATTAAGAAAATTAGTAGTTTAAATATTTTATTTTTAGTAGAAAAAAAAAAAAAAAAAAAAAAATTAAATTATGTAAAATAAAATAGAAAAGAGAAATTTAAATCAATATAACAAATATAGATAACACAGGGAAAGTATTCAATTTTGTATCGTCTTATGAACTGTCTTATACAAACTCTTATATCAAAACTACAGTTTTGATAAAAGGCGGCATTAAATGCAAGATAATCAGACTTGGGGTACCGTCAGGGTTCCCAGTTTTAGTTTACACCTTATCCCCAATTTACGATTTTTCCTTCCCAAAAATCCCCAAAATAGCGATTTTCTTATACCCAAAAATCCTCACAGATCCTTAAAAATAAACTAAAATACTGTAAAATACTGTTATTTTTTAATAAAATTCAAATGTGTAATATTATTTAAACTAATTTTATTTATACCTTGAGTGTTAAATACAACCTAGATACAAAGGTATAAAAAAAAGAGTAACTTGAAAAGAGAAAAATGATTATGCATCAATGTTTATAATTTCTGCAGAATCAAAAACTTCTGGCTCATCAGCCATTGTAATTTTGATTTACATGCTGTTTGTATTGAGAAGTGTAAGCATTTGAGAAGATGGAGTAAATTGGTAACTGCATTCTAAGAAGAGTATGCATTATGTTGCGAATTTTGGTTTTGATTCTATAGGGTGATTCAAGTAAAAGATACTTTTTCAATAGCCTTTTTTGACAGATCACGTGTGAGTCGTGTCAGGCTGTCATGTTATTTTTGTTTAGTATTGTTTGGCATTTCATAATGGAAAAAACTTACGCCTTCCCAAGCGTGATCGCTTCGCTCTATGGGCTCTTGAAAAGTTTCAAGAAGATCCGACGTTTTCGAGGCAAATTTTGTTCAGCGATGAGGCCCATTTCTGGCTCAATGTGTATGTAAACAAACAAAATTTGCCCCATTTGGAACGAAGAGCAACCTGAAGAGATTCAAGAACTACCTTTTCACCCAGAAAAAACAACGGTTTGGTGTGGTTTGTGGGCCGGGCCGGTGGAATCATCGGTCCATATTTCTTTGAAAATGATGCCGATGCGAACGTAACCGTCAATGGCGACCGTTATCGTGCCATGATAACCGACTATTTGATACCTGAAATTGAAGCTCGTGATCTCGGCGACATTTGGTTTCAGCAAGACGGCACCACTTCCCACACATCGCATCAATCATTGGATTTATTGAGAGAACACTTCGGTGAGCACATAATTTCACGTTTTGGGCCGGTCGATTGGCCACCAAGATCGTGTGATATCACACCGTTAGACTTAGACTTTTTCCTGTGTGGATATGTATAGTCTTAAGTTTATGCGGACAAACCCGCTTCGATTCAGGCTTTGGAGGAAAACATCACGCGTGTCATTCGCCAGTTACCAGTCGAATTGCTCGAACGAGTCATCGAAAATTGGACTCAACGGATGGATCATCTGCAACGTAGCAGCGGCCAACATTTGATAGACATAATCTTCAAAAAAATATATGCCAAAGAATGTTCTTTCAAATGATAATAAACATTCCCCATTAAATTTGAATTTTCTGTGTTTTTTCTTTAAAAAAGTAGGGAACTTCGAAATGGATCGCCCTATATTATAGAAACCAGCGTTACATGTTGGTACAGAAAGCATGTTTAAAACTATTTCACCAAGCTATTGAAAAGGTTTCGAACCACCAGCGTCTTGGTATGACAAAAAACTTCGAACCAAAAAAGACTTTAATTTGTATCCACGTCTTGACCAAACCCTTCTTGCGATGGCACAAACGGCGTTTATTATAATATATTATCCCCAGAAATCCCCAGCGAAAAGGGGGTTTCCCCAAAAAATCCCCTGGGAATTTTCACGAAATTTTTATCCCCATTTACAAAAAAAATTCCTTATATGGGGATAAATCCCCAAAACTGAGAACGCTATGTACCGTTTGTAATTAGATTTCAGTCGTATATCTCTCTGGTTTATACTTAGACTGTCGTCTTATAACATCTTATATTCAGATAAATATACTGTAAGAACAGACTTATGTTATGTTACAGGACAGGTTTAAGGCTTAAGACTGCCCTTTCATACTCAGAATGCCATCATCAATTTCATCCTCATCATCGTACTCAGACCGTGTTATTAATTTATTAGTTTCAGTTATATTTATACTCTGATTAGCGTCTTTCTTATGCTACTGCAAATATGTTCTAATTCTCCACCACCGTTTTATAACCAGACGGAAGCAACCACTTAGACTAAAGTCTTATAACTAGATAATCGTCTTATAGTCAGACTTCTGTTTTATACTCAAACTACTTATTGTCTTATCCTAAGACAACATTTTGTTTGCAAACTGCAGTCATAAGGCCTCGTTACTCTTAGGTAAATATTGTTACGTTTTTACCTAATAAAACGCGTTAAGGTTTATTCCCTTTATAATAAACCTTTGAGTTCTTTTAATTGCAAATAAAAAATAAATACACACGCGAATTCAACTTAACAAACTTTATTGAAATTCACAACATTTAACCACTATTGTAAGTAACGATCTGAACCGTTTAATCAAAGACTATAAATATATAAAGATATCCCACTGCCATACATTGTACGGCCAGTGCTAAATTTGTTGAACGGCAGTACGACTACTGCCACTTTGATTCTCAGAGAACTTATTACTCTCAGAGAACTTTTATTTCTGATCTTTCAGCGTATATGTGTGTATACACGCGTGTGTGTATGTATGTACATGGCAAATAAAAAAATATGAACAAACCAAAAGTTTTTTTTTTTGTTGAAAACACATTTTAGTAAAAATAAAGAAAAAACCCAACAAAAGAATTTTTGTTTTCATGCAATTATGTCCAAACAACCTATGTAAAAGCAAATGTGACCGATTTTTAATTGTAGGGCAATAATATGTGTTTTATTGTTGTACAGATGAAACTAAATCGATTTGCACCGAAGTTCAAATTCTGTTATTGTCTAAATTTAAACAATTGTTGGAATATAAAAAATATTTTTTCTAAAAAAATTAACTGCGACATAATCAAAATGCTTTTGATTTTCATAAAAATTTGCAGCCAGTTGCACGTGTGTGCACGTAATTTCTTGAAATTTTATTTTTTTTTTTGTTTAAAAATGTATTAAAACTTGATTTTCAATGTTTTTCTTGTTACAAATTATTAAATTGTTTCCGACGAAAAATCCAATTTTATTTATTATTACAAATTATGAAAAATAATCAGGCTTTGGAAGTCTTACTTTAGAAGTTTGTAGAATTCTTATAAAAGTCTGCAAAAATATTTTTACAAAATAAATCAATGAAAATGAAAAATTTATTAATTTATTTATAGTTTTTGGTTTGCGGAGAATAACGTATGTTATAAAGACAGGATGGAGATGTTAAATTTACTAGTCCTTATAAATATTATGACGGAAGCAATACACATGGGAAACATTTAAATACCTTCAAATCATCGATTACGTACTGAAAAAGTTAAAATTTGTAACCATTAAACTTGTAAAGAGCCTGAAGACCACTACTGCCTAAATACTCGTAGTTAATAGTTAGGGCGTGTGTAAAACGGTAGCAAAGTACTACGGCAACAAACTATTTCCGTGTGGGGAAAAAATTCATGTTTCTGCTGTGTGAAATGATATCTTTTAACGAAGTAAAGAATGCTTTTTCATCGTATACCTAGATAAACAAGTATATATACGACGAGACGAGACAACGAAATAAACTGAAATTAAATTACCGATGTTAATCCATTTAGGGGTAACAACATGCTGCCAAACTTATATTTTAAAAAAGATGGTGGCTACATCGATATGGTGGCTAAAACTTTTCTTTTGTTTCTAAGCTGTTTCCCATTTTAATTATACTAATACATGGCTATGTATGTATTGCAGTACTTGTAAGTTAATTTATCAATATTCCAAAAAAACACCTTAGATTTTATGATTGTAAATATACTAATGCTCGAATACGGGACAGTGTATGTTATATTACTACGATTTGTTTGGTTATGGTCTACATTATAAGAACTTTTTTGAAAAATATCGTTGGAAAAAATTATATCTTTTTTGACGATATACAATTTTGACGTTGTGTAAAAATATTTAAAAAAAATACTATGAACAGTACTTTTTGCTTTAAGTCACAAATCGTGGACTATATCGCTAGAATGACTATACGCCTAGTTCACATATGTATGTATATGTGTGCCACTATGAGCAGGGCTGTCAGATGTGGCGATTTATAAACCTATTTGGTGACGAAATTTTGTGTTTGCCGACATGCCGATTTTTGTGGCAAAATTTAAAAAAGTTAGCGATTTATGAAAAGCAATTTACCTTTCTTTCTTTATTACATAAAAAAAAAATTATGTGCTACTGTTTTTTCTATAAATTTCTAACAAATTTTAAAATCGCATTACGAATGCGATTGTTTTAGATGAAAAATTGATAATATTGCCAGATAATTACATTTAACACATTTAAAAATTGTTGCTTTAGAAACTTGGAATAAAGCTTAAGCTTTATTTGATTTTCAGACATTTTCCTTGCCAAAAGTTATCAAACTTCGGATCTCTACAAGAAAACAAGTAAATTTTTTATTTATTTTGGAAAATAAATTCTAAAAATTTAATCGCGTTTGATTGCATATTAAATGGAATTTTAAAAATTTCTTAAAATTGATATTTTTTCTTACAAAAATTCTAGTGTCCTTCAGCATACTTTTGTAATTTCTATTCGCCAAAGTTCGTGCTATTGTGATTTACAGAACTCATATTATACGATTTCAAGTCAGAATCGCAAATGTTAAGCGTTTTAAGATTGTCAGAGCATGACCGATTTATTTTAAAACTACAATATAAACACACTACTGGAATAATGCCAAATATTGAAATTTTTTTTGCCGATTTTTGGAAAATTTAATATGAATTTATAAAATAAAAAATCATATTAACAACACTGACAGCGGGCTTATAGCTTTGCAACAGAGTTGAATACTGTTTTAAAAAAGTTAAAACAATAATAAGGTATTTTATCACTATTACCAAACACAAAAACTAATATTTTTCGATTGGAGAGTTGATAAGAAAAAGTAAACGATTAATTTCTTGATTCTTTGATATGGTTTGTAATTTCGAAAACAAACAAAAAACTTAGGCTTATGTGACTAAAACGTTAATAATTTGCTTTACTTTTGCCGTTTCTAGCCGCTGATAGATGGAATATATGGTAAATGTGCTTATATCGCTAAATGGACTATAACGCAAATACTTTCTATTAATCTTCTGTATAGCGGCAAAAATAGAGATTAAATGGACTATATCGCTAATGTGACTAACAATGGCAATGACTATAAACGAAAAGTACAGTATTAAATAATGAACAAATTAGGAAAATACATTTTTTTTGCAGGTGGCTCTATGCATTTTATTTTATATATATTTTTTTTTTTTGTTTTGAATTCACAAAATATTTTAAACGTTTTTATTTGACTTTTTCAATTACAATTTTCGATTTGCTGCTTGTCAGAAATTTTGTTGGTTGTTTCAAAAATTCTACTAGCCCCCAGGGCTATTGAAATGTAATTAATTTTAGAAGTGTCAACATTTTTCTTAAAAAACACTTTTTAATAAATTCGTTTGATACAAACGTACACATATTAAAAGTACATACCTACATAGTTGAATTGTCTAAAAAATTTAATTATAATTCGGTTCGAGTCGTTATAATTTCATTTTTACAACAATAAAACACATATTCTTACCCTACCAATTTAACAATCGGTCGCATTTGTTCCTACGTATGTTATATGCACATAAATTGCTTGAAAACAAAAACAAAATAATTTTAAAAAAAATACCGAAAACCGGTTTCAACAAAAAAAAAACATACACACACACACGTTGGTTGACAAAAACAGCAAGCATGTGTATGTATTAATGTGTTTTTTTGCTCTCTTCAGTTTTCTGAATGTGAGCACGAACTTTTTGCTTTCCTTGTTACTTCCCCCCCTCATCATTGAGAAACACAACATTTTTGTCAATTCCAAATGTACTAAGTGCAACATCTTTATAAATCTATAGTCTTTGGTTTAATGTCTCCAATAAAACTAAACTAAACTTTTATGAGTAAGCCTGTATTTATAGTTCAAAACTATTCCTAGTTGATTCAAGAACCGTCTAGTATTTTCTAGAAAGTTGTGTTCGAATTATTTTAAAATAACTAAAGTCTACAATTACAATTGCTAGAAAATTTAGTTCAGTGGCGTTCACAAAAATAGTAACTAATATGACATAAAACTATAATTTACAAGATAACTTATAACTAAAACCATAAATAATTATTAGACAAATCTAATTTCGTAACAATATATACGTTCCATATCAGCTGTTCCGTTTTTCTTACCAAGCTTATGTTTAAATGGGTACTCTTACGGTTGCGGATGAAGCTGATTAAATTAGATACGACTTTACATGGTTTTATGTTTGTTTATGTCTATTGATATAGCCACCATTTCATCGACTTATACGAAGTTCTTTTACATCCAGATACACAGAGTACCGTCTTATAATATTACATCTGTTATCCTGAAGTCAAACTTTTCTGACTAATTTGCACTACACTCGTATACGACTACACTCGTATACGTCTTATACTGAATGTCATCAAATACATATTGTTCATTACCTTTAATAAAACACATATTAAAGAAACCATTTTAAATCAAACTTTTTACCAAAGTTGTTTTTACACATGGGTGCAACAGCCACAGTGTTTGTTGTTGGTTTGAAGTTTATAAAATTCTTAAAGAAAAATGTCAAAAGTTATCAAACATTCCTACACTACCGACACTTACAATTGAAACTATATGTATGTATGTACATATATGTATAAGTGAATTGGTCATTACTCTCATAAAGACACAGCAGTGTGTGACATTTCTTATTCTCTCTAAGAGTTTGTTTTACCACAAAATTTGACACCTTGTGTAAAATTTCAATTAGAAGTTATTTTTTTAGAAAACTTTTTTTGAAATCTTAATTTTAGGTGCATACAAAGTTTTGTCTTCTACTATTTTTGGGTGATGGAAATTAGAGTGAGTTAGTTGGTGGCTGCGGCTGCAATTAGTATGTGTGGATAAACTGCTATATAGCCCAGTAGATCTGGTAAGCCCTGCTGAACTAACGATTTTAGTGGTTAATGTTATTTGCAAAGTGGGTTTGTGGACAATTGATATTTTATAGATTAGAAAAGGGTAGGGAAGCAAATGATAGAAAGGCGTAATAGCGCTGATATATTTTGACATCAGTACTATGACAACTGTCTTCGTTTTTGACGCCATTATACTTTACATTATTTTGATGTCAGCCCTAACATCACTTGCCCAAATTGTCATCAGGGTCAAAATTTAAATAACGTCATCAATGGGTTGACACATCGGCATCACAGAATTGACGAATCGGAGTCAGTTTAATAAAACATGTCATCAGTGCGATGACTCAGTAACATCGTGGAAACGACTCATTAGGCTCAATTCAATGACAGTTTGCCATTGGGATTGACTTAAGTCAAAGTAAGAATATATATATTATAATTTACTTACCCGTTACACATGTTTGTTTCACTTTTGTTGTATTCCGCCCCTTGTTAACAGAATAACTCTCAATTACAAGACACCAGCAGCATGCCCGATATGGTTTTCGTAATAATTCTACTGTTAAAATTTGATGTATTTAAATAAATAATTAAAGAAAAATAGAATATAGGAATTTTTGCTTCTAATAAAACCATTATGACAGTTTGTCATCGCACTGATGCGAGTCTTTCATCGCACTGATGACATGAGATATTATGTCATTGGATTGATGACAGTTTGTCTGTACTGATGTCATAATACATCATACATTTGGCATAGAATTGGCAACGTTCGTCATTGGATTGATGTAACTTTTTGCTTCGTTGATGCCATTTGTAATAACATTGATGCCACAATCCTGATTTTAGGGCATAATCAATATGAAGATGCATTTTTCTCATTTTCGAACATAAAATTTTACAATTTTCTTTTAACTTTATATACAAATTTTTATAAACATTTTTAGTTTATTTAATCTGCCTTTAAACTCTACCCGCTCCTCAAGAACGTCGACGGGTAAGCAGATTTTTTAAAAAAAGTAAATTTTTCAATACCATTTTATTCAAATGGATACAAATTTTACTAAAAATTACTTTTACAAAATTATTTGTTCCATAATTCATAAAATTTATGTCATTTCAAATTTTAAAATTTGTTGCGATTTCTTGATGTAAAATTTTTTGTAAAAAAAAAAACGCAAACGAACTATTTACGTTTAGATAAAATATAAAAATAAACATATAACATGTTCAAAATATAATTAACATGGCCACAATACAACTCAAGTAAAATTTGTCAACAGAGTGCCACAGAGTCACTACTAGAGGTGTAAAATGTAGGAAGGATCCCCTATTACATTTTCCTTCCCCACATTTTTCCTGAACATACCTACCCCTTATCTTCATTCTTTTTTAAAGGGTATTCTATACAAACTTTATGAAATTTGAAAAAAATTGCCCCTAGACGGGTCTAATCTATGACCAACCACCCTTCACTTTTAACCCTTAACATTTGTTTCTAACAAATTTTCCCGCTATCACTATTCCGTAAGATGGCTTCGGCTCATTCATCTAACATTTTGCAATCCGACTAGCAGCTTAGGATATTCCGATTTATTACCACTTTTTTTTGCGATTGACCCCACTGTGCCTCATTTTCAAAAACTGTTGGGTTTAATTAGAATTTGTTACAAACGTTAAAAATGTTTTTTCTTGTTCGTTGACTTGAGTTTAAAAGAGTGTATAAGAGTTCGCATTGAACAATTTTAATTAAATATAATAGTTTTCACAATTCTCAATTAAATGACATGACAAATTGTCTACATCCATCTTTATTTTAGTTTTTCTGTCCGTCCGCCCGTCTGTCCGTCCTTCTATCTATCTTTATTCATTCTAATGTTCTCGTATGTGTTCGTTCGTTCGGTGTAAAACTTTTGGATTTGAAAAAATATGAGCGTATGTCATATTGTGTTCATTGTATTCCCCATTTGAACATATGACAGACATGCCATGCCATGTCATTTCGTTTCAAAATGTTATGACATGTCATAATTTTTTTAGTTTATTTTTCTAGCCACCACTTTATTACAAAAACAGTCTGCTGCTGTGTCGCAAAAGATTCCTCCAGCTTCTTCACTTTTCTAGATTTAAAGTTTCTTTAAAATGTTTTTATTTCTACTGCAGTAAAAAGAATTTATTTTTAAGTTTTTCCTCGTTTTTTTTCTCTTTTTTTTTTTTTTTTTGGCTGTTTAGAGACTTTTCACTCTTGTTAACAAATTGTGTGGCAGAGTTTATGATGTGTTTGGATTTTTAGCCGGCATTTTTTTGTTTTCCTATTTTTTTTGTTGTAGTATTTTTTTTAACAAATCAATTTTGTTAAAAATGTTTTTTATTTGTATGGGGTATGATTTAGTTCGGTTTCTTGGGGATTTAAGCAGTCTCGATGTTTTTTTGTTTCCTAATTTTATTCCGCTTCTATTGGAGTTTTGCCAGAACAGTGCGTGTCCAGCTAAAATATTTTCCATGCACTTTTATCTGTTTCTATCTATGGGTTGATAGTTGTTTTTTTTTTTTATTGAGACAAAAAATATTTTTTTTAATTATTAAATTTTGTAACCAAAATGTTGCTACAGTTTTTGTAAATGATTGAATTTTCTATGGTGATGTAGAGTTTTTCCTAAAGGGCGAAGCATTTTGTTTTTTCAACTAAAAGACTTGTGCGTTAGTTATGAAAATTATTTTGATAATAATTGAAAAACAATGTCATTATTTGTGGTATAAGACATTAGTGAACACGCGGGACGCAAGTTTTATGACTCCACGTATTGGCCGCAGTACCAGGAATTTCGCAACTCTTCTAACATGGTTAAATAGTTGGCTTAGACTAACGATTTAATGTTACCTTAAAGAAAAAAAGTCTAATCAGACGAGCGAGTCGTCTACACAGTAATCAATATAATCATTTTGGTAATAGGTGCAAAATCAACAACTTGTTTGCTTGATATTATGAATTTAGAACAAATTTGGTGATTGGAGAAATTTAATAATTTTTTCTGTGTATTGACGATTCCCAACAACAATTCTACAAGTTTAAATTATTTTAATTTAAACGAAAAAAGTCAATTCAGATTTTTTGTTACTTAATTAATATTTTAATTAAAAGTTTTTTTTTATTTATAATTGTGTTATATAAAAATTTTTTTTATCGATAAATGGACATTCTTGGGGCGAATCAGAGACGTATTAAATAATCTATTTGTATAATAAAATAAGCATCGGGGGATATTTAAGTCATTGCTATTTGATATAAATATAATAAATACAAAGTAGAGCTTATAAAATTGTTACAATCCTGGGAGAGAAATCATAAATCAAATTGACACACGGTTGCGTTGTAGGGTTAAATGAACTATATAAATATTTCTACTGTACCAGGAAGACAACTTCCAACTGATTCTTGTTTTTTTTCATTTCTTTTCCTTTTAATTCTGCTAAATTGTTTTGTTTTTGTAGTACAAGCAGTGTTTCTGTAAACACCTTTTTGTAACCAGGGATCTTAGAATGTGTTCTCGGTAAATGTGTGTGCTTTACACACATACATACCCAAGCACACAAAACTTGCACTCTTGTAAGTTAAAATTTAACTTGATAATTGTAGACATTGGGGCGACCATTATCTTCGAGTTGTAGTTTCGTTTCCTCTTCTTCTATTGTTTATTTTGGTTGAAAATTTTTTGCCCCGAACATTTCTCGTATTTGTGTTCATTCATTTTGGTTGCAGTTTTTTCATGTTCATGTTCTTCTAATTTTTCCATTGTGTACATTTTCCTTGTGGTCTTGCTTTCCTTGCAATAAAAGTATCTGGAAGATGTTTTCTTTTTATTCGGTTGCTGTGGTTGGTTTTAAAGTTTTCCATTTATTTGTTTATTTTCTCTTGTAAATTTGTTTATTTTTAGTTTGTTTTCTTTTTCTGGTTGTCTTTCATTTTATGTTTTATTAAGACTTTTGCTGGTTGTTGTTGTCTTGTCATGTGGTTGTTCTGTCGTCTTGAGTGTGTTAATCTGTGTGTTATTGTTGGCAGTTAAATGTGCAACATTTTCTGTCTTAAATCATGTGTCAAATTATATAATGCATTGTTGATATTTTGTATGACAATGATATTTTACAGTTTGTTTTTCTTGAAAATGCACTTTCTGCAATTTTTTTATAATGAAGAAAACGAGGTATTCAATATTTTTTTAACTAAAATTGCTAGAGATTTTAGTAAAAAAAAAAAAAAAATTAATAGCAATAGAAAATACACACATCATCATGTGAAACCGGGCACATTATGATAAAAATAGGACTTGTGTTGTGTAAAAAGCAGTTTTGAAAAATAAACCGAACATTATTTAGCGTACGGAACACACATCCAAAAATAATATCTATTTTTTTTTGTCGTTTGTGTAAAAGTACACAACCCTTAATACCGTTCGTAACTACATATATTCACGAATGTAAGAATCGTTATTTAGTGTTCTGTTTTTCGTTCTAAAACAAAACAATTTTAGCGATTCTGTAGACATACATTTACAGAAAAATTTTTTTTTTATCAATTACAAAAATGGCTTAAAAATTAATTTGTACCAGCAAACAAATTTATAGCTACAATTAAACATTTAATTCACCTGATTAAACGTTTAATTCTTCTGATTAAACGTTTAATTCACTTGATTAAACTTTTAATTAAAACTGATGTTAGTTTTGATTAATGCTATAATTGGAGCAAAAAAAAATCTGGTCGTATAGGGTGTTTTTTTTAGCAGTACTCAAATACAAGACACAAATATTGTTAGAATGAAATATTTTTGATTATAATCTGCTAAACAATTTAACCCTTATGTGTGTGGAAAAAAAAACACCTTCTATAGGGTGGATAGGTACCTGGGTACCTTCATGCAAATTGTATGAGAAATCTAATTTTTTGTCTTGTATTGTACAAAAAATCGATGGTTAATGAAATAATATTAGAATTTTACTCTGGTTTTCCCCTTTTCATATATTTTTTAAAATCCTACACCCAAAAAAAAAAAATTTATAATATCAGCAACTTTTTTGCTGGGAGGATCTTTGCAGAAAAAGTTGCTAACATTAGCAAAAAAAATTGCTAAACTCAGCAAGTTTTTTGCTGAATTTAGCAACTTTTGCTGAATTTCGCAACTTTTTCTGCTAGATTATCACACGTTATAAAGCAACTAATTAATTTTTTTCATGTGCCTCCATATAAAACGTATACAGGTACCCAGGTACCTATTCACCCTATTAAGGGTGCAAAAAGCAAATTGATATGCCACGCCCCCCCCCCCCCCCAACTGATATTGTATATCAACACCTATGAAAATATAATAATAACAAAAAGTTAAGAGTTCTCATGAAATTGTAGAATTGTAGACTAAAATCTTATATAAAAAATTTCGATTTGAAAACGCAATAGGTACACAGGTACCTGTCCACACACATAAGGGTTAATGGAATTAGTTTTTTAAATATAATTTCCGACATATGTCCGCTACGGCTACGAATTACATGGTCCATTCGCTCAGTCCAACTTTTCACTAATTTTTTCAATAAATCTGGCCGCATGGCGTAAATGGTGGCCTTAAAAGTTGCTGGTTTGTCGGTATAAGCCAATGATTTCAGTCGCACGAATGAGGGGGCCAGTGAATAGGACCACTTCTGGAAATAAAGTTGTTACCAAAATGATTTTGCAGTAGATTGAATGTTAAGCTCTAAACCAAAATTCGTTGGTGCTTAGCTGATTAATTTTTGGAAACAAATATTCCGTGAGCATGGTTCGATAGCGCTCGCCATTCACCATAACTAAAGCTCCTTGCCCATTTCGAAAGAGCGTGTAAATGGCACCAAACAGTCAATCTTCATGGATGCAATGGTGATTCGTTATGGACTTGCAGACTGTCTTTGCTCCAAATACGGCAATTTTGCTTGTTCAAGTAGCCATTTAACCAGAAATGTGCTGCATTACTGATCATAATTCTTAGATAAAAATGCTCATCTTCGGCCAGTTTCAAATGAGCCCAATCAGCAAAAATGGGACGCAAACTATGTTCGCTTGGCTTCATTTCTTGTACGAGCTGTATTTGATAGGCACGTAAGCCAAGATCCGTAGGTAAAATTTTCCACGTAGTCCAAGGACAAAGTCCAACAAGTTGAGAACAACGGCAAATCGACAATTCGGCGTTTCCTTCAACACTTCGCCCTTCAGTAGGAATATTCTCTTCGGTACGCATATTTGTTTGTCTCGTTGATGATTTCGAATCAAGAAGAGTAAAATAAGTGCGAAAACGATCAATAATTGAACGAACAGTGTGCTCACTAGGCCGATTATGTTGACCGTAAAATGGGCAGAGTGCTGTATGATGTTCGCGAATAAATTTTTTTTTCAAAGTAAATCTCCACAATTTGGAAGCGTTGTTCTAGCGTTAAACGATTCATGACAGCTTGCCAAACTTACTGAACAGAAATGTCAACACAGTTTGACATTCTCAGCTGTCGTGTTATCGACAGTGTTATCGATATTGAAAGTTTTCATGCAGCTAAAAAAACTCACCCATTAAAAATGCACAATTGAACAGCGCATGTTTACGAGTCAAAATTTTAATGCAAATTTACGAAGTTCTTGTAAATAAATTCTCATACAATTTTTGGCAGTTTAATAATGCACAGTTTGCACAGACTTCGAGACTTTTCAGCGACATCATGAAAATTCTATATGTTTTTGTCATTATTTCTGCTGATTGTCCATTCAAAAAAAAAAAAAAAAAAAAAAAACAGCTGCTATTTTCTTCTGCAATTCCATTTTCTATGGAAAATATAAGCGTTTTAACATTATAGAATATAAGAACTTTAAAACCATACTACATTAAATTAATTGCAAAATCTGGCAACAAGACTGCGCTACTACTGATGACAGTACTGGATGACACTACAAGATTGCATAATTGTCTTCGAACATACAAACCTGCACTGAAAGAAAGGGTTTGTATAAACATAATACATATATAAAATTTGAAAAGGATCAAAAAAGGAAAAAGCAGAATGACAGTGAGACGGATAGACGTAGGTGTGGACTTAATACACGCAGTGATAATTGAATGAATTATTTTTTTAGTTGAAAGAAGATTAAAAATATATTTTTAATTTAATTAAAATTTTAGTTGTTTTGAAATAAATTTTTAATTAAAATATTAATTAAATAACAAAAAATCTAAATTGTTTTTGTTTCGATTAAAATAAAATAATTTAAACTTGTAGAATTGTTGTTGGGAATTGTCAAAACCTAAGCTATATTTTATTAAATCAATGAACACATTGTTCGAAACGGCAAAGTTTTTTTTGTAATTTTCTTTAAAACAAATTAAAAATATCATTTATTGAAAAAAAAAATTCCACAATTTTTGGTTAATGAAAACCGAAATCTTTGAAATACATTATTTAAATAAGTTTAGCTGCCACTTTTAAAAATGACCCACAAATAAAAGTACATTCTACATCAAAATTTCGTACACAGAAAAAAGTTTTTTTATCAATTAAAAAAATGGTTTAAAAAGTATTTAAATTTAATTAATGTGATAATGAATCAATTATTTTTTTAGTTGAAAGAAAATTAAAAATATAATTTTGATTTAATTAATATTTAAGTTGTTTTGAAATAAATTTTTAATTAAAACATTAATTAAATAACAAAAAATATTAATTGACTTTTTCGTTTAAAATAAAATAATTTAAACATGTAGAATTGTTGTTGGGAATTGTCAATATTTAATTAAATAAATTAACACATTGTTTGAAATGGCAGTTTTTTTTTATAATTTTTTTAATTAAAATTAAAAATATCATTTATTGAAAGAAAATATTCACAATTTGACAATTTTTAGTAATCAATATAATTATTTTGATAATAGATGCAAAATCAACAACTTGTTTGCTTGATTCTATGAATTTGGGGACTAGAGACATTCTTTAATTTTTTGCTGTGTGGCTGAAGTCTAAAAAAAAAAAAAAAAAAAAAAAAAATTTTAAACTTGTAAAAGAAAAAAAAAACCCTGAAGAAGGCGCTCAAAGAAGTACCGAAATATTGGTTATAACAATCATTTAAAGATTTTTATATAAAAAGACCTTAAGCTCGATAATTAATTATAATATAATTAATTTATATTTATTTCCCTATTTTACAATTTCTTAAAAGTCTAGAAAAATGTCTGTAGAAGCCTCGAAAGCTCTTGAAACAATCTCTAAATGCTTTTGTTCAAAATGCAAACTTTATTTATGGTGCTCAAATATTAAAAATAGTTTTTTCTTTGATTAGCATAAACAAAACTAAATATTTTTAATTTGTTTCATTAGTTCTTATTTTCAATAAAAACTAACAATCAGAATTCCCCAAAAATTAAATGTGTTTTAACTGGCGGCACGAACGAAGGCCCCAATGAACTAAGACACCAAAACGAAAATGAACTAAGGCCCGAAAAAGGGGGAATTAGTTCATAATGAAGTAAAATCCCAACGATGGTATGAATTAAGCCCCCAAAATGGGAATGAACTAAGCCCCCATTAATGGGGACTTAATTCATTATGAATCAAAACCCTAATGTTATTATGAAGTCCCAAAGTAAGAATGAACAAAGTCCCCAATAAAAAAATTCAAAAATAAAGTGACTCTTGTTTTGTTTTAAATATTCAAAACAAACATTATAGTTATATAATACGAAAAAAAATATCAAAGTATTCAAATTTTATACATAAAAAAAAAAAAAAAAATAACAAAAAACAAAAATTTTTCATTGTTTATATAATAATTAGATAAATTTGTATAAATACTTAATGAATAAGAAGTCAGGTATATACTTGCATGGTGTCTTCCACAATTGTTCGGCAGTACGGGCAGATATAATTTTGCATGCCTTTGGAAATTGCATCAGCCTGTAATTTGAGGTTGCACTCGTCGCAAACTTTCATATGTTTGCAGGGAAGTAGAACAATGTTTGAGCTTTTATCCCGACAAGCTAAGCACTCAATATTCTGACTATACGAGGGTGGATCGTCAAGGTCTTCAGATAAAACGTTATCAGGTTCTTCTTAAAAAATATTTTGCTCCTCTACCATGTTCACACATATACCATTTTTGCCGTACACCATTCGGGAGAGGAATGTAACGGCTGTTATTATGCCATCTTTTAGTAAGAGCGATGCTTCCTGAATTTTTTTATTTTTTTCAACACTACTCTTCCTTTTTCTTTTAGCAACAGATCCTCCACTTTCGCACAACATTTCGAATTGACGACTTTTAAAAAACTCCTCGTTTCGAATTATTTGGACGAATTTAAAAAAGTGTCCATTTTTTTTGGCACATCGACCAAGGAATCCGTTGTATGCTTCAACGGCAGAAGTTGTGCGCGTGTCCCGATTATGTACGGAGAAGTTTTTACATCCAACCTATTTATATAAATAAAATATTTATATCTGGTAAAAAATATTGAAGTAGATAAGCTGTTACCTTATTGATCCACTGGTTTTCAAAATATTTTAAAAACGGTAGAAATAAGCTGTTGCTGTCCATCAGAAATATTTTTGACTTTATATCGTTGAATGAGCACTTTATTAACTCCTGCGGTAATAAAGTCAATGCTAAGATTTGGTGATAAAGGGATGATGCACTTCTTGAAGATCGTATATATTCCAATAAGGCTTTCTGCTTCGTCATGTTTCGCCTTACGGCCTGACAAAAATGGAACCTGGAAAATGCATGAACAAAATATCAATTTTTAATGTATACTTATATTTTTGAAAACAAAGCATTTAGTTTTTAACTATGTAATTTTTTCATTTTCAACCTACATATTTCCACTCAAAATTTGTTCCAAACATTTTAAATATTCACTTATGAAACACATAATTTCAAAAACATTACATAGTTAAAAACTAAATGCTAAAAACTGTAAGTCCTCACATAAAGTTATTATGTATAAGGCATTACTAACCAGCATCCTATAAGATTTGCTTTTGGATAAACCGACTTTACAGCACTTCTCAACGCCTCTTCGTAGTCGCTTATAAACGTTGAGGGGTCTAAATCAAATATATTGTCTTTAATATACTGAAGAAGTGCTTTGTATGATTCGCTTGTTTTCTTCGTCATTAATACGAAAAATATTGGAAATATCTAAAAGAAATATGTTATTATTTTAAAAAATTTCTACTTATTACTTCTTTACCTCTTCAAAATATTCTACATATATAACAAGCAGCTGCTTAAAACAGCCATAAGGAACTATTTTGAAAGTTCCATCCACGAGATATGTCCGCTTTTGAGGAGAAATATTTTCTTTTATAACATCAACGGTTTTTAGCGATGAAAATAGGCAGAACGAGTATGTTTCTTCGGTAATTGCAGCAGTGAAGAAGGTTCTAGGATTCGACTCATCTTTTGACAATCCAAAATCGTTCCACACATTCTCCAAATTGAATGCTTCCACAACTTGAACAGCGTTTTTGGGAGATGTCACTAAATTTTTACTTACAATTTTCTGCAAGCCTCTTTGTATTTTTAAAAAGTTGATGTCTTTTGTATCGGTTTGATAGCTGTTTTTAAAATTTAGATTTTTATGTAAGCACTTGCGCTACTTAAAAAAATGTTTACTTACCTTTCACACGTTCTTCGAAAAGCTTTTCTTATGGTACTAATATTAGTCTTAGTACCACCAAGAGTTTCTGCCATATCTTGACAATCTTGTTTTATTAAATTTAAAGCCTTTAGTTCCCTGTATGTTGTCTCCTCGTCACCATGGTTATGATCAACATAGCCCTTTGATAAAACACAGCTTCCATCAGAAAGCAAGTTCACTCTGGATTTGCAGGTTTTCTGCCTACATTGATATCTTGTCACACCTTTATATTCCGATTTTTTCCGATAAAGCATTTTTTGTTCGGTTATATATAACAATTCACTATTTCTTCTACTCCCAAAAATTAATTCAAAATTCATTTTTTTTTTGTCTTTAGACGTCCACGTTAGATCAGAAACTAATTAATCTTGTTACAGAATGGATAAATAAACAAAACGAAATTCTTTTTTTTAACGGTATAACGGTTAGCAATTTGGAAATATTGCAATTTATTACATTTTTCAGAAAATGAACTAATGCCCCAACTTTATTTGTGGGACCTTAGTTCTTTTTTACAAACTGGGGTTTTATTTCATTATGAATTAAGCCCCCAATTCAAAAAATGAAATAAAACCACAAAATAATGAACTATTTCCCCAAAAACCGTTGTTGTTGTTCCCTGTACAAATATTTGGGGCCTTAGTTCATTTTCGTTTTGGGGTCTTAGTTCATTGGGGCCTTCGTTCGTGCCGCCTTTTAACTACTAGATGCCCAAGGCTGCCTCAAGGTACTCCTTAATGTTTACTCACCTGTGATATAAACGACTTATGTACGTGCTTTAAATTGTTTTTTTTGAACTCAGATGCCCGAAAATACCCTAAAAAAATTATTTTGTTAATATACTCCCATTTATTCTTAAACTTGGCATAAGAGGGTTAGGGGATAATTTTTAAAAGTGGATCATAATGTGTAACTAAATTATGGAAAATTTTAATATTTATTAATATTAATATTGATCAAAATATGATTAAGTTTGTCCAAATTATGGCTAATTTTGACAGTATTATGTTTTATTTCGTCCAAATAATAGGTAATTTTAAACATATTATACTCATATTTAACCATAATATAGTTTCCTGCAAACATTACTATTGTTTAAATCCAAGTATAGCATGTTGCTAATAGAACATGGTTATCTCGAACCATATTTTTTTCTGCGTGTATGCTTAAGTTAGAATAATATAAGCATTATATAATGTTAGACATTAGAGCTGTACAATGAACAACAATAGCAAAAATGAAATTAAAAAATAAAAGAACTTTCAGAAATAATAATGACAGCAGACGGACGGACGTACCAACTGAATTTGACAAAAGCAATGACGACAATGATCATCATCATCTGACAAAGATGATTTTAATGAAGCCCAGAGATATCCAGAACAACGTTATCATCAAACACAAAAAGTGGCAATAACAATGCCAAGACAATGCTGATGATGCACTTCTGTAAATATATGAGAGTAGTTTCCCAGTTGCTTAGAAAAAAAAGAGGAGGCTATAATTGGCAGTGCCGAATCTAAGATACCCAACACCATTAATTCAAATAAAACGATGTAAAGTTATAAATCACAAAGCAAATATTAAACTATAAGAAACTTTAAATACAATTACAATTAATTTTAAACTAAAATTTGTAGAGGCGCTAAATATATAAAATTGTGGATTGAATTCGTCCGCTTTTCCTTCCGAGAATATCTAGAGTAGAATAAGTACACAGAAAAAAATAAAAATTAATTTCAATTAAATAATTTGTGATGGTAATTAGAAAATTAATTTAATTTGCACCAGTAAACAAATTAATAAAATCAATTAAACTTTTAATTCACTTGATTAAACGTTTAATTCACTTGATTACATTTTTAATTAAAACGGATTTTGTTTGGCGAAAAACTTTGGAGAATTTTTTTTGTGTATTTGTCATATATTTTCCTACTTAAGCTCATCCTGTTTGGCCGTTATAATGCCAAAACTCTTACTCCAAGGGGTACTTTTGTATGGGGTTTAGGTGAAATAATGGACCGATTTTGTCTCACATAAAAAAATAAAAATCAATTTCAATAAAAAAATTTGTTATATTAATTAAAATATTAATTCATTTTGTACCACTTAACAAATTAATAGCATCAATATAATGATTAATTCGCTTGATTGAACGTTTAATTCACTTCATTAAATTTTTAATTAAAACCAATTATTTTGTTGATTAACGCTTTAGTTGGTGAACAATTTTGGAGAATTTTTTCTGTACCATTAAGACTTTCTGAATTTACAGGATTAAGACCGAGTGATTCATTAGATTCATTTTGAGCACAGAACAAACGTTCGCTAATTTTTCTGCAATTAATGCATTAATCGAAAATATCTCAAAAATTCTCAAAAACTTTGTTTGTGTTGCAAATGTATTTGTGCGAAAGAAAGCATTCTTTCGACATAGTGAAATTGGCAGTAAAATCAATTTTAAATAAAAATCAAGTGAATTAAACGTTTAATTGCAACTATTAATTTGTTTGCTGGTGCAAATTTAATCAAGTTTTTAATTAGTATCAGAAATATTTTTTAATTGCAATCCATTTTAATTTTTTTCTGTGCAGTCCAAATGCTACTCTATCGTTATTTCAACAAAATTAGATATTCAAAAGGCGCTAGAAAATTGTTTACTTTACAGGATCGCTAGCGATTATTTCGATGTGTTACAAACGAAATGACAAAATTTATATACCCTTCATCTTCTTGATTGTGAGTATCGAAAAAGAAAAAAAAAACGGAAAAAATTATGGTAATGGCTAGAAAGTAAAGTGCAATGTTTAACCTTGACATTAACACTAAAAAAATACCACAAATCAAAGTCATATACAGGCACAGTATAAAAGCAAAGACTAAATGTGTTAGAGACAAAAAAATAAGAGACAAACAATCATATGAACTGGGCAGAAAAAAACATTAATGGTTCACTATTATCATTATGATGGTTACAAATAGAGAAAAAAATGTACAATAATAAATAGTTGCTTGCAACTGCCACAATGGCAACCAGATTTCTGTGTCTGTTTTCATTTTTTCTACATAACATAACTAAGCAACCAACTGAAAGACAGACAGGCCGACAGTCCAATGGACGGACGGACGGACTAACATATCATGTTTATAAAAATTCCAGTTTGTAATTCATCCATCCATTCATTCATCCTCTTGTCAGAGAGTGAAATGCTTGTAAACTGATAACATGACATAAATAAAAATTTATTATTTTTATTATGAAACAACAAGGACTTCGCCACCGAGTCCACACAAACACCCACCCCTCCCACCCAGTCATCCTCCTAACTCTACAATAATTGCATTATACTAATTTATTTATTATTTCAATGTCCTTTGACGCAAAAGGATTATTCTTAGTTGTTTTTAATGGTTCTCCTTTAGCTCTCGTGTTACACTGTTCACAAAGCACTGGGAATGAGAAAGTGTGTGTCGGTGTAGAGAAGCAACTAAAATGCACAATAATTTTAATTATTTTTTAATTGCAATTGCAAATAAAATTGTAGTAAATTAATTGAAAAAGTTTTACATTTAAGTGGTTGCAATTTAAATTGTAAATTAACGTTTTATTGCTCATCAAAATGAAAAGGATTTTTTTTCTAAATGTGAAATCCTTTGATTTTTTTTCTTTAATATAAGACAAGAAAAACTTTTATGCGTGGTTTTTCTGTGTAAACATTAAGTTGTCTATATGAAAAATAATTTTTTTTTTTGTGAAAACAGGAATTTTAATGAAAAGTCTGATTTTGTGTAAAAAAAAATAATTTTTGAGGAAAAAGGTAATTTAAAAAAAAAAAATTATTATTCTATGAACAAAAACAACTAAGCGAATTTTTTTTTCTATGAAGAAGTGATTTTTTATAAAAAAGTTACTCTAGGAAAATAGTGACTTTTTATGAAAAAAGTTACTTTTATATGAAACTATAAAATATGCTATATTCGGCTATGCTGAATCTTATATACCCTTCACCATATTACGATAAGAGCAGAAAGTTATATAAATATCGTTCTTTAGATGTAAATAAATCCATTTTGTGCTACGCCCACCAAGCTGCTTGTACCTAATTTGAAAACTTTGGCTCGTGCCGTACTTCAAAAATACAGAATCTATAATGTCTTTCTACGGGAGGTGCCACTCCCACTTCTCTAATCCCGTCCAAATTAGAGAGTTTATGTATAAATAACCCAGCTTTTTGTGCTAAATTTCAAAATCTTTTCTCTTACCATTCTTTAGATGTAAAAGAAACTATTTTGTGCCACGCCCATTTCTCTAATTCCGCACACATTTTGTGGCATGTTGTATATCGGCAACGGAGATGTTTGCACGTAATTTGGAAGCTCTGGCTCTTTCCATTCTCCAGATATACAGAAGATAATAAAGTCTTTGTATGGGTAGTGCCACGCCAACTTCTCCAATCCCGCATATGGTTGTAGAGAGGTTGTGTCTGGATAACCAAGCAGCTTATATCTTGTGTGGATATATAAAAACAATAAGGGATTTTTGGGTAAAATTTGTGGCAGTCGGGGGTTTTGCTCATATCGCAGCCATTTAAGGATCGACTATATTTAATATAATTATATAACAACCGATTCCCCATCATATCTGGGGTCTTCGGAACACCCATTTCAACGGACAGACGGACATTGTTAAATCAACTTCGCTACTTTAAAGGACCCAAAATATCTATACTTTGTAGGACTAATATCAATAAAGTAGAAATTAATAATGGAATGACAAAGTTATATACACCCTTTTACACAGAAAAAATTAAAAACCGACTTCAATTAATTCATTAGTTAGACATTTGTGCTAATAATTAAATTCCGTACTGATTTTCCGCCTGCAATTTATCATTTTAATTAACATATTTGTAAATTTGAGTTTTTCTTGCTGTCCAGTTTCAATCAATAGGTTTAATTAAAATGTGACCACCAGCAAAAGAGGCTGTATAAAACGTAAGCAGAAATGCAAATATTTTTTTTCAATCAACAGTTAATTGAAACAATTAAAATTGCTTGAAACTTTAATACAACATAAAAACTTTTTAAAATTTGTGCGTATGTTTTCATATTTGCAAATATACACACAAACATTATAATTTTTATTTTCTATTGAGGCAAATTAATTGGAACAATTAAAAAAATTGTTTGAAACAGCATTACTTGATTTAATTGAAAAAATGTTCGTGAACATTTTTTGGTGTTCCTTCAGTGAAGCGTAAAATAAGTCACTTTGTAGGAAAAAGTAACTTTTTATAAAAAAAGTTTCTCTTTATGAAAATGCGTTTGTATGAAAAATTTGGCTTTTTGTATAAAAATGAATTTTCTGTGTTACAAAAGAGATTTTTTTTGGGGAACAGTGGCGTTTTGTATGAAAGTGACATTTTGTCAAAATGTTTTGTGGAGAAATAACGTTTTGTAAAAAAGTGCCTTAAGTTTTCGTTGAACATGACTTTTTGCGTAAAAAAAAGATTTTTAGTGAATTTTTTTTTTGTTTGAAAAATTACTTCATTTGAAAATTTTTTTTTTGTTCAAAAAGGGGACTACTTGTATTAAATAAAACCTTTTGCAGATTCCTAACTAAATGTGGCAATTCCAAACTAAATGTACACATCTGAAGCTTCAATGTTTTCCTTAAGCAAAAAGGGTGTAAAATAATAAGGGAATAGGACTATCACAAAAACCTTTCTAAATTAAAAAATAAGACTCAAAGAAGCACATTCGAAAAATATTTAATTAATAAAATAATTTATAAAAAAAGAACTATTCCCACATTTTATTTACATAATTTTTCATTAACCTTGAGTATAAAAAATTCTTAAGAATCTTTATTTTTCAAATTTCTTTTCCTTGACAACATTCGATGAATTTACCAAAAGTGTTTTCTATAAATGCGTAAAATGGGAGAAAAAAAATAAAAACAAAAAAAAAACCTGTTCAACGAGGCGTATGAAGACTTGAAAATAATCTGAAATTGTTTTTCGAAAAGTTTATGCTTCATAAAATTTTCTAAAGCCCAACTGCATACAAAACTAACTACCACTCCATATAAACATAGATCCAAACAATAATCCATCCAAACAACAACAACTTTAACAAAATAAAACAATTAAAATTGCAAAAAAAAAAAAAAAATAGAAAAATAAAGAAAAGAACAAAAATAGTACGAGTAATAATAAAAATAGGTGGTAAAACCAGTTGTTCTAGTTCACCTTCAACGTCCTTAGCAATGGAACAGCGACAGCAACAACAACAAACTACTACACTATTTGTTGAACAGCAAAATTGACTAAATTTTTCAACAAAAAGAACAAGAGCAATTACTTTTGTGAGGAAGGGGCTTAGGGAAGTACAAGTGCTTATGGAATAAAAATCTATTGACTTAACATGACTTAAAATGCAGGCAAAAATGTTCGTTAGAACTTTTCAAGAAAATAATAATTGGTTGAAGAAATAGGGAACGTGTTACATGGTTACACATTTTTTGCTATTTTTTGTGCAAATTGAGGGTTTTTGTATAAATATTGACTTTTAGTGCAAATAATAAATTTTTGTGTAAAAATTTACTCTTTGTGTGAAAATAGACTCTTTGAGTGAATATTGACATTTTGTGCTAAGAGTGACTTTTTGTGTAAAAATGGCTTTTTGTGTAAAAAAAGACTTTTTGTGTGAATTGTGACATTATGTGCAAACACTGACTTTTTTGTGAAAAAATGGACTTTTTGTTTAAATATTGACTTTTTGTGTAAAAATGGACTTTTTGTATGAATATTGACATTTTGTGTAAAAAGTGACTTTTTTTGTGTAAAAATGGACTCTTTGTGTAAATATTGACTTCTAGGGCAAAGAATGACTTTCTTTTTAAAGATTGACTTTTATTGTGTAAAAATGGACTTTTTGTGTGAATATTGACATTTTGTGTAAAAAGTGATTTTTTTTTTGTGTAAAAATGGACTTTTTGTGTAAAAATGGACTTTTTGTGTAAATATTGACTTTTAGGGCAAAGAATGACTTTCTTTGTAAAGATTGACTTTTATTGTGTAAAAATGGACTTTTTGTGTAAAAATTTAATTTTTGTGTGAATATTCCCATTTTGTGCATTTTGTGACTATTTTTTGTGTAAAAACGGACTTTTTGTGTGAATATTGACTTTTGTGCAAAGAGTGAATTATGTGTAAAAAGTAAATTTTTGTGTAAACAGTGACTTTTTGTGTGCAAAATATGAACTTTTGTGTGCATAATATGTCTTTTTTTTAAATGTATTCTTCAGTTTCTGTGTAAAATTTTGACATCTTTTGAAATATGGCGGTAGTGTACATAGAGACATTTGCGACTTAAACTCAGCTGATCTGATGAATCATGATATTCCACTTTTCTCCAGCTAGAGAGCCAACGGCTGTTCGTAATGCCTTGTTCCATGAAAACCCTGCAGAAGTCAGCTCACGTACGGCTGTGATGCACCAAGTTGTTTTTGGACGTCAACGGCGCCGAGAACCTTGGACACAGCGTTGTCAACTCGGTGCTTTTCGAACCATTTTGGGTGCTTTTTTTAATTTTGTGTGCGAAAAATTTCTTTGTTGGTGCGTGGTGTGCTTTTTTTGGAATATCGATGCGTGTTTTAATTTTTAGTGGTACCAAATCAAATTCAACACAACTTTCAATGTAAGAAAAAAATCTTTGTACAATAAAACACAACAGTTTCAATACCATTTCATTCAACAGTGCAAAATTTTACAGACTACAATAAGAACAACATGTAATGGTTTAAGACGTACCAAGTAAAATGGTCTTGTTGTTGTAGATAATTGGTATTATGTAAAGAAAAATTTTTATTTATATTTTGATCCGTAAGAGGCGTTTTTCTCCATTTCGGTGCGTTTTAAAATTTCAAAGTTAACAACGCTGCTTGGAGGTTGTTTTGCAGCGCTGCCTTGGCTACCTCGTTATCGGATCTCAGTGTATGAACAATCCATCTAAATTTCCTTTTCAGAATGCCATACTGGATTGGCTGTTGGTTCGCGCTTCAAAGCAGCTCAGAGTTAGTTATTGTGTTGGGCCAAAAACATGCAGTTATCGTACGTCGCTTTTCGATAGACCCCAAGTTTCACATCCGTATGGGAGAAAGTTTTTCAGACACATATAATCAATACTTTGGGTTTCAGATGGGTTGATATCTCGCATCTGATCCACCAGTACTTTTGAATAGAAATTTTGTGAAAATCATTAATGTTTGTTGAGGTTTCGTTTAGTGAGGCTCTATGCTTATAGGAGCCAAAGGGACTATAATATATATATTAATTTTTATTCGCCCCTCTTATCCAGATTAAAATCAAAATGAATGGTGGCAACATCTGCGGGTGGACTTCAAGAGAATCGCTTTGCTATAGTACTCTTCACTATTATATCTGGTTACTTAGACAGTTAATAAGCGTCTTAAATATATCAGGAAAGTGATTAATAGGGCGGGGAATTTCCGGCATTTATTATTAAACTTTTGCTTGAATTTGCATAACTTTAGTTTAATTAAACGGCATTTAATACTTAATTCAAAAAGGATTTTAAGTAAGTTAACAAAAATTATTAAAAAGAAAACTAAATGAGGACACAGAAAAAAATATTACCCTAATTAAAGCATTAATCAAAAATATAATCAAGTTTAATTAAAAATTTAATCAACTGAATTAAGCGTTTAATCAAGTTAATTAAACGTTTAATCAAGTGAATTAAACGTATGATTGTTACTATTTAGTTGGTTCCTGGTGAAAATTAATAGTATCATTTAAACTTTTAATTCACTTGATTAAGCGTTTAATTCTTTCGATTAAGCGTTTAATTCACTTGTTTAAGCGTTTAATTCACTTGATTAAACTTTAAATTAAAACTGATTTATTTTTGATTAATACCTTAATTGGGGCAAAATTTTCTCTGTGGATCAATTTTGTGGTCATGCTTTTTTCTTTTTGTTTTTTTTTTTACTTGTTAAGTGTGAACATGCCTTAACTTTTAATTGCAAACATTAACCCCCATATTCATAAAAAATATGTTTGATTAATAAAAGATTTATTAAACAAGTTTTCATAGAAATTTCGTTTCTTAAACTTGCTATAAACCTAAAATATATTTTATGAATATGGGGGTAAGTTTTTAAATTGTAAACCTAATTTTAATTGGCTGTACTACAATTTAAAATATATTGAGAGCGAATTTTTGTTTTTTTAACAAGATATTTCTTAAATCAAAAAAAGTTTCTTTTGACATGTTGTCTTATTAAAAACAAAAAAAAAAAAAAAAAAAAAAAAAAAAATTAATATCATTCTCGAAGAAATTCATGCCATGCATTTTCTCTTTCTTAAACCAATTGTAGGATGTGTGTTTGACACTTCATAAATTGAAAAACCTGATTTTTGTGAAACACAAAAAGATCTTGCAAAATTATTAACCCTCCGACGAGCGGTAACTTTTTATTCGGTCGTTGAGCGGTAAGGTCCGTAGGGACCTTATATGAAAATGCATTGAATTTTGCTAAAATTTATTCATATTTTAATTCATTTTGATGTAAATATGTTAAAATCATTACTATTATTGTCGTCGTCTGAACAATATTCATCAGCTTCTTCAATATCGATGTCGGAGTTAGCATCAGACGCTTCATCATTTGGTACATAATCGTCATCAGTATCGTCATTAACAAATGGCTCTTCGTCTTCCTCATTTTCAAGGAACATAGCTAAATTGCTATTAGCAGTTTCCTGATCGCTGACACTAAGCTGTTGAAAAGCTGATGCACACGCTCCCAATCCATTTTTTTTTTTCTTTAAAAACATGTTCGTTCATATTAAAACTCACGATGAAACTGATTTTCTTCCTACTAAAATTTGCAACGCATTCCAGATTTTTTGGCCGCCTACTTCGTTTTTTTTTATTTAAAAGCATTTCAAATATTTGAAATAAGAAATTGATAATGGAATAAATTCAAATTTAAATCGTCGCTTACTAAATTGTTTGTATTTTTTTTTTGCATTTCAAATATTTGAAATAAGAAAATTACAATGAAACTGATATCTTACTATTAAAAGTTGCAAAAAAAAATCAAATTTATCTGAATGCTTACTTTGTTATTATTTTGAATATGCATTTTTAACATTTGTTTTAAGAAATTTATTAACTTTTTTAGTCATTCATATGAAAATTCATACAAGGTCCCTACGGACCTTACTGTTCAACGGCGTACTAAAAGTCTTTAAAATAAAAAATAAAATACTCGGCAAATAAGAAATCTTCTGGAATTAGTATTAAAACACTAATAACACTCCAATAATAGAAGTCATGAAATATGTGGCCATTGTTAACATCCGTTTTAAAATGGCACTTGTTTAAAAATGTAAAAAGTCCAGAAGGACCTTACCGCACGTCGGAGGGTTAAAAACAACAGAGGCTAGATATACATGGAAAGGTGATTTTGCACATAGAAAATGAATGCCACTTCCAGAGTTAAAAAACAGTTATTTTAAATTTTAATAGACTTGTTTATTGTCTCAAATTTCTTTAAATTTTTATTTGAATGCTACAATTGTTTGATTAAGATAATCACAAAAATCGATTGAATAAAAACATAAATATGCAAAGATATGCTTTTTTCAGCAAAAAGTGTGATTGGGATAAATAACTTATTCACCTTATGTTAAAACCTTCGGGGAAAACATCCATTTGAAGAATAAAAGAATGGCAAAGTAATCGGTATATCACTTTTGTAGATTATACTACTGCATTTGAAAGCATATTCCGTTAAATATATGGGATCTCTTAAAAAAAGCACTGGTATTCCACATAAGAAGTAACTGACAGGAAAAAAACATTTCAACAAAAAAAAAAAAAAAAAAAAAAAAAAAAAAAAAAAAAAAAAAAAAAAATGAGTTCTGGTGAATATAATCACTGGTCGGTGAAAAATGGGTTAATCACATAAGAGCTCAATAAGATAACTCTCAATTCAGATTCTTGCTTAGCAACCGGCTCTCAGGACCATTTCTTCCGAAATCGGGTGTTAGACAGGGCTGCCTATCTCCACTACTCCTTCTGCTTGTTATAGACAATGTCCTTGAAACGGTTGCAACTAATCGACACGGTATCCAATGGACCTTAACCATTCATCTCGAGGACTTAGAATACGCTGATGAGATCTGTTTTCTGCCCACTAATCATTCGGATATACCTTTAAAATCTTATGACTTAGTTCTCCACTCAGCAAATGTTGGTCTAAAAGTTAACACGGGGAATATAAAGACGATGAAAATAAGAACCGCAAGCAACAACATTTTTGTCCTCGGTCACGAACAGGTTGAGTTTGTTGAAAAATTCTGCTACCTGAGGAGCTTGGTTTCATCAGAAGACAGCTCAAAATCAGACATCGTACATAGAATTGGCAAATCTATAATGCGTTCGTCCAGTCAAATCTAAAATGAACATATTTAAGTCAAACGCTCCAGCTGTTTTGCTTTATAGCTGCGCAACGTGGCTGACCACAACAGCACTGAATTGTCAACTACAGGGTTTTACAAACCGCTGCTTGCGCTACATTTTGAAAATCTGGTGGGCAAACGTCATAAGCAATGACGATCTATATAGAAACTTCAATATTAAGGCTATCCAAACGGTTATTAAACGTTGAAGGTGGAAATGGTTCGGGCACACTCTCAGGAAGGACCCAGATGAAATATGCCGCCAAGCCTTTGACTGGAACCCACAAGGCAGTAGAAGAAGAGGTCAGCCAAAGACT
This sequence comes from Pollenia amentaria, assembly GCA_943735925.1. Classification (NCBI taxonomy): domain Eukaryota; kingdom Metazoa; phylum Arthropoda; class Insecta; order Diptera; family Polleniidae; genus Pollenia; species Pollenia amentaria. Next base: position 197,616,872 of record OX031009.1, on the reverse strand, counting down.
ACATGGAAAATAATTATTGCTTAATGACATTGAAAACAGCGGAAGAAGCTGGAACGAAATAGGATTAATTGCGAATGATCGAATATCTTGGAGAAATTTTGTAGGCCCTACACAGAAAGAAAAAACTCGTACTGAATTTAAGTCGTTTCTTCTTACTTTAGTACGAGTCGGTCTTAAATATTTAAGTACGAATAACACTAAAAATACTTTAAACAATCCAAAATGCGATAACTTTCAATAACCAATATACGTGCGTAAGAGTGTGTTTGGAAAAGTTTGTTTTAAAAACAACAACAACACTAAAAAAAAAATTAAAAACATTTCCTTGTTTTGTTAAGAAACAACAACAATACTTCAAGAAGAAAAATACAGATTATTTTCATGGTTAAAAAGTTAAATAAGAAGCAATTATTCCCAGATTCTATTTGTTAAAATTATTTCGTTAAATCCAAAAAAATTTCAAAGTAGGATTATTCCAAAAAACAATATCGGACATGCTGCAGGTGTCTTGAAGTTGAGATTTCTCAACAAAGGACGGAACAAAAGTGGAACAAACATGTGTAACGGACAAGTAAATAATACCTTTTTCTCTATCTCTGATTCTCTGGGGGTAATTCCTTAGGTTGTTTGGAAACTAATCTCACGGATTATATAAAGAACAAATCGTTATTAAATCATCTTAGAAATTCTTGAATAAAGCACAGTTTGAGATAAATTTTAATATCACTTTTAATTAAGTCAATCCCGTGTTTGGATTATTTTAAGTACGGATCAGGGATTAAAAATGCCCAATTTAAGTATTTGGCCGTTCAATACTCTGTACTTGAATCAATCATTCTGTACTTGATTGAAGGAAATCCGTACTTACCGTACTATTGACGCCGTTTCGGCTTGATTTGAGTAGGGATGGCTTGTTTTGTCTTGTCAGTGTATGGTCCACAGGGAGTTAAGAGGACTGCAGACGAAGAAGTGGTTAGTAATGGCTTAAGTACATAGTGAATTACTTTAAACTGTCATTTTAAATGATTGATGAAAACCGGAATCTTTGAAATACATAATTTAAATAAGTTTAGCTGCCACCTTTAAAAACGACCCAAAAATAAAAGTACATTCTACATCAAAATTTCGTACACAGAAAAAAGTTTTTTATCAATTAAAAAAATGGTTTAAAAAGTATTTAAATTTAATTAATGTGATAATTGAATCCATTTTTTAGTTGAAAGAAAATTAAAAATGTTATTTTGATTTAATTAACATTTTAGTTGTAATGAAATAAATTTTTTATTAAAATATTAATTAAATAACAAAAAATCCTAATTGACTTTTTTCGTTTAAAACAAAATAATTTAAACTTGTAGCATTGTTGTTGGGAATTGTCACATAGATACATTTATATATTCATATACAAAAATTAATTATCTAGACTAAAACTTTAAAAAAGGATATAAATTTTAACAAAAATAATTTTTTTTCTTCTAATAATTATTATTTTATACTTAATTAAACTAAAATGTAATTAAATTAATTAACACATTGTTTGAAATGGCAAAGTTTTTGGATCATTTTGTTAATTAAAATCAAAAATATCATTTATTGAAAGAAAATATTCACAATTTTACAATTTTTAGTAATCAATATAATTATTTAGGTAATAGATCAGTGATGGAAAATTTAAAATTTGAGATGGTACTGACACTAGTCAAAAGAGTACTTTATTAACCATTTTGTTACTTTTTATATAACCATTTTTTTTTTTTTTTTTTTTTTTTTTTTTTTTTTTTTTTTTTTTGTTTTTTTTTGTGAAAAATATAAAAAAACAAATATATAATAGAATAAAATATTAATTATAATTAATATTAATATTAATATTATAAAATTTTGCTTAACAAACTAAATATTAATTCATTATTAATTCCCGAACAAAAATGGTATTACATATTTTCTAGTGGTGTTCAAAATATGTTTGTTAATTATTGGTGAGTAAAATTAGGAAATTTATACTAGTATGTTATGCCGTCATCGAAACCATGTAGTTAAAACGCATTTAAAATGACATTGATGCTTGAAGAATATCAATATTTTGCAACAGGTAGGAAATATTTAAAAAAAATAGCAACGCTGGATTTCCGAAAAAGAAGCATAACAAGAAAAGAGTACTTAAACTGACGTGGGGGTACTGCGGTATTTATGAAAAGAAAAAGTACTGCAAATAGTACAATAGTACTGAATTTTCCATCACTGTAATAGATGCAAAATCAACAACTTGTTTGCTAATATTATGAATTTGAAATAAATTTTGTGATTGGAGACAATTTTTAATTTTTTCTGGTTAAAAAAATAAAAAAAATTAAACATACTGCAACAACTATAAATTGCAGCACACAGACAAAATTATCAGTAGTTTTTTTTTATCAATTAAAAAAAATATTTAAAAAGTATTTAAATTTAATTAATGTGATAATGGAATCAATTATTTTTTTAGTTAAAAGAAAATTAAATATATAATTTTGATTTAATTAATATTTTAGTTGTTTTGAAATAAATCTTCAATCAAAATATTCATTAAATATCAAAAAATATTAATTGATTTTTTTCGTTAAAAATAAAATAATTTAAACTTGTAAAATTGTTGTTGGGAATTGTCAATATTTAATTAAATAAATTAACACATTGTTTGAAATGGAAAAGTTTTTTGATCATTTTTTTAATTAAAAATATCATTTACTGAAAGAAAACATTCACAATTTTACAATTTTTAGTAATTAATATAATCATTTTGGTAATGGGTGCAAAATCAACAAGTTATTTGCTTTATATTATGAATTTGGTATAAATTTGGTGATTAGAGACAATTTTTAATTTTTTCTGTGTACCTCTAAGTTAAAAATAAATCAAGCCTGTTTATTATTATTTTTTTTTTTAATTTCTGCCACAAAGCAGCGAAATTTCGACATGTGTTTTAGTTGTATAAAGGCACTTTAAGGTGGTATATTGGTATTGTATGAATTTCTTGTTTCTGCCACGTTTATTCTTGGTGGGTTTCCCACTACAAAAAAAAAAAAAAAAAAAAAAATCAGCAAGCCAGCCAACGCAAAAAGGTGCTAAAAATTTAAACTTGGAAAATCTGGGCGTAAGTTGAAGGAAACCGAAAACAAAAACAAGCACAGCCCCACAGTCAAGACAAGTCATATTGAAAACGATTAACCCCAAGATTACCGTCTTGGTCTGACCAGACTATAGTTGTGTTTTGCTTGTAATATTTTTCGCATATAACAAAAAAGCAAAAAAAAAAAAAAAAAACAGGGACGTGATTTCTATAAACGATATGTTCTGAATCGAATGAAACTAATTTTGATTCGATTGGAGCAAATAAGTGGGGTTAAATTCCATTTTTATGTAAAATTCTATGAAATGCCCCTCTTGGTCTAGTCAGACCAAATTGTTTTTTCCTTGAAAGATATTTCAAATAGGACAAAATATTAAAAAAAAAAAAACAGATACGTGAATTCTAGAAACGATATGTTCTAAATCGAATGAATCAAGTTTAAATACAATCAGAAAACTACGGCCCATTATGCGCTTAGTTCAATCTAACCACAAACACCTAACGCAAAACTCGTTTCAGCTGTGGTAGATGCGAAATAGCAATGTGCGAAATTAAAGACTACATTTTTGATGTCTTGCATATGGAATAAAATAATGGAATAATAAAATTATATAATCTAAAGTAATTAGCACACGTTCAATAAAAAATATATTTAAATATATCTTTAATATATCTAAAACTTCAAAAAATATATTTATTTAGTTTTGCACAAATAGCGGTCTGGCCAGACCAAGAGGAGAACTTAGTGGTAAAAAGTTACCGAGAATCCAAGGGTTAAATAAAAAAAAAACTGCCTGCACTTCGTGGTACGCAACGGGAGAGAACTAAGAAGAAATTTTAATAGTTGCACGTACTTTTTTCAAACGTCTGTCCGTCCGTCCGTATGTCTGTCCGTCCCTTCGACTCTTTGTTTTTCTACTGCCAACAGCCGATTGTTTCTTTCTGGCTTGCAACAAAAACATCAACTGCAGCAAAAACATTAACATTTTTATCATACATTCTGTGGCAGTTTGAATTGCTGAATTACTGGAGGAAGAGGCAAGCAATTGTTTAGGCACTTTAAATGATTTAGAAAGGGAAAGGGAAGAGCTGCAACAGCGAAAAATATTATTTCAAGACTAATAAAAGAATGTGTGGTAATGTTAGATTTATACTTGAATGTTGTTTGTTTTCTTGGTTGCTGTTTGGTTGGTTGCATTGTTGGTATGTTTTATTTATTTTTTTGTTTTGCTGCATGTACGAGTAGCATTACTTTTTTTTTAAGATTGGAAAATGTCTTATTTTTCAAACATAGTAATTCATATTTGTGGTAGGTTCTTTTCTATTTTTTTTTTTTATTATTTTCTTGAGCTTTTGTTGGTTATTATTGTTACCGGTTTTGTTGTGTTGTTTTGCAATTGGCAAGTTAACGACCGAGGAAGTGCATCTACACGCGACTGTGCCACCACAAGTACTCATTCACTCACCGATTTTTTCACTCATTCATTCAATCATACATGTCTGTGGCTGTATATTGTTGTTGTTGCTGTTGTTGTTACTTTATCAAGTGATTTTATAATATTTTCTGTTGTTGTGCTATTGTTGAAATGTTTTCTTCTTTTTTTTTCGCTTTCGAAGCTTATTTTGCGCTTATTGCGGTTACACACATGACACTGGGGAGTGTGACATTAAGAAGTAGGACGTCAAGAAAACTATTTTAGAAATTACTGGAAGAAGTTAAAGGAAGACATATTTTATAAGGTTAACTATTTTTTTAATAAATAAATACACGTAGAGAAAAAACATGATTATGGAATGGTCACTACGACCATTTTGATTCATATTTACCTAATATGTTTACCCATATAAATTATTTATAGTCATAATATAACCTTGAAAATTGTTTTTTGTTCTTAACATTTTTAAATTCGCTATAATAATATTATATGGTCTTTTACACCTAAAAAGTTACTCTGATCTAGCTAAACATTTTAAATTATTTAATATGTTTGCTACTTTAATATATATATTTTCAACTATACCATTAAAATCATAATATTGTTGCACCCAAAAGGTATTTTTAATACCATAATTTTTGTTTGCTTTAAAACACATTCTCTTGGTGAGCAAACATTTATTGTCGAAACAAACAGTGTGTGCTTATATGGAAGGGGCCTTTAAGGTTTCATTTAACACAGAAAAAATTCTCGCCAATTTTTGCACAGATCCCCTCAACTTAAGAATTAATTAAAGGAGTGCACAAAAACGCTAAGAAAGTTACAGCAGTCTTAGAAAACGGCTTCCCTGGAAAAATATCTTAAATAACTCGATGCAATTCCACAATCAGACTACTTATTATGTCGTGCAGCTAGAAATCTCAATAGACCAGTTATCTCTAAGTCACCATTAAGAAATCTGAGTGAAAACTGGGCAAGAAATGATATTGAAAAAGAAAATATGTTTGTTAGTCATTTGAAAAACGTATTTACCCCAAATATATCTCAAGACAAGTTTAGAGCAGCTATTCCCCTAAGATTTGAATTAAGAGAAATCCAAAAGGCTATTTGTGATTTAAACACCAGAAAAGGCTCCCGGTATTGATAAGATCAGTAACAAAATGCTTTTGCAGCTACCTCGCATAGCAAAGAAAATTATTCTTATTATTTTTAATACTATTTTACGCCTTCAATACTACACCCAAGAATGGAAGGTTTCCTTAGTAACTATGATACCAAAGCCAGGAAAGGATCACACAAAAGTTGAGTCATACAGGCATATTAGCTTATTATCTAATATCTCAAAGCTATTTGAGAAACTACTAGTGTCAAAATTAACGCCGATTTTAAATGAAAATAGATGTATTCCAAATCATCAATTCGGTTTTAGAAGAAAGCAGAGCACAATTAAACCAACTGATCGAATAGTTAATGTCATAATAAAAGCCTCTGAATAAAAAAAATATTGCTCTGCGCTCTTCATCGATGTCGCGCAAGCTTTTGATAGAGTCTGGCATGAAGGCTTTTTACATAAATGAAATCAGCGACCTCAAATTTTGTTCCCTTGTGTTATTTATGTTCTTCATCATTAAATTTTTTTTTATGCTATTTTTCGACATATTGTTTTTCTGAACCGATTTGGCGATTTCAAATTAGTTTTAGAGTTTATTTCTGAATTTTAATTTTTCGCGAATTAGTGGGCTTTTAATTAATTTTATGGCTTGCTTGAAATATTCAACATTTTCGCGAATTTTCGCTATTTTTGCATACTTTTCGAAATTTTCGCAATTTCGCGTAGTTTTGTTGCTCTTTGAGGCAATCGTCTTAAACTCAAAATTTCCGCGAATTTTCGCCATTTTAGCAAACTTTTCCGTATTTTCGCGTTTAATTTACTAATAAAATTTGTGCCTTTAACTTTTTTTAAACGTATTTAATTAATATATTTACATTCTACTTAAAATTCCTTTAACTTTCATTTGAATCGTCGCAAAATTTGCTGTCGACTAAAACAGAGACAATTCTACTCGACGTCGGCTTAATATCAAGTGACTGTCAATAGTAGTCGATTATTGTCAATAACGACACAGAAAATACAATTATTGTTTCGGTGCCATCGACTCATGTCGACGTTGACACTCATTATAGGGGTGATTATTGTACCAACTTTTTTAATCCTGTTTAGAAAGGAAATACTGTACGGGTTATTGCCGAGCTTCAGCCTTAAAAGCTTAATTCTGTAGATGCTACATCCGATTAAGCTGCTGCCAATTTTATAAATTTCTTGGGACCCCTTAAGTTATAAATTTAAATTTTCCAGAATAATACCGCGATTTTAATAGAATTTCACATATAAGACTGAAATCCAAAGAGGAAATGTTATTTTAATTTTGAGTTTGAAATCAATATGTCTATGTTATTAAAACGATATATAAAAATAAACTTTGTTCCTATTATTTATTGCGCACTTCCTATTTGCGTGACTGCTATTGTTTATTTAGTTGTTAAACAGCAGGCATCTTTAAAAAAAAAAAAAAAAAAAAAAAAAAAAAAAAAAAAAAAAACAACATCATCAGCAACGGGAGCAGTGGAACGTATGAATTTTAGAAAAAGGTGGTTTATTTGTGACAGCAGATGAAGTTGTAGGTGTTTTCTAGGAAATTTCCAGTACTCTATTTAAACTTATTTTCATTCTTAAATTAAATGAAAAAAAAATTTAATAATTTAAGAAATTTAATTAAAGACTCTGCTGAACTGGTTTAAGAATATGCATTTTTTGTTTTAAACATTTCTTGTCTTTAGGCAATTAATTAGTTTTTACAACCGACCACTAGTTAAAAAAACCTGTCTTCATTAGTTTTTAACGCTTCTGTTGTCAGTCTGCAGACAAGTAATTACTATGGAAACTAAGATTATAACTATAGTTATACTAAGGAAATTTCATCACCTGAAATGCAAAAGGCCATAGCGAAAAAAAAATTTTAAATCAACTTCTTTTTTGGTTAATTACATTACCATCAAACAAAGAGCCGATTTTGATTTTTTTTCGATTAAGGCCTTTTGGATTTTAGGTGACGATATGTAAAAGAATATGTGCTAAAAATACCCAAATATGTTTATTCAATTCCGTTTAATGCTATTTCGATACGCCTTGAATAGAGTTTTATTTGAAAAAAAAAAAAAAAAATCGAAGAAAAATGAGGGAAGGCTGTTTAACGTTTTTGTTTTCTTAAAGAAAGTCTTATTTTTTTTTGAGAGTTTTTTCGACATTCAAATCTTTTTACAGCTTTAGTTCTTTTCCATTTAAATTGTATGTACACCGAAAATTAACTGTCTTGTATGTCTTCCTTACAAAGACTCATATAAACTGTAGTCTAAATTAATCTAAAACACTATAAGTATGTGGCAGGTTGAAATGTGCAATGTCAACAGTCTATTAAGTTACACACACAAAAAAAAAAAAAAAAAAAAAAAAAAAAAAACTGACGCCACATGCAGGGTGGTGCATAACTGACGTTATGATTTTTCTTAAAGAATAACTAATTATTTTTAAGGTTAGCATTAATTAAAAATTATATTTGAGTTTTGAAATATGTAAACATTAATAATTCCCATTAGCAAATGCCCGTTGTTTGCTTTCACCTGACGTTCTCTTGCCAGAGCATTTGCCATAACTTTAAAGGCCAATTTAATAGGATAAATTAAGGGTGCTGCACAGTGCTCTGTTCTACTATAATGAATCGGCAAAACAAGAGTTCTTATCGCAGAACGACAAAATTAAGTTATAAAATTATACTGATACTTAATGTCTAAGTTAGGAAAAATTTTAAGATTGAGAAAAATCGCTGCAAGGATACGCCTACCTCCCATATATCCTGGGGGGCTACTCTCTATTACGATGCGAAAGAAAATTGTAGCAAATCTAGTGATTGGTACTCTTGAATGCGGTTGCGCATTTGTTTTTCGCATCTTTTTATTTTTCGCCAATCATCACTATTTATTTTATTTTTATTTTTCAATTTAAATTTTTTTTTACATATTTTAACATTTCATTGCTGTCAATCTACGCCATCTTTAATTTTTATTGGCAGTATTGCCTCATTTTCAAATAATTTTGCGAAAGTGATAGAGAGTACCAAGTTGGCATTTAGCTTTCGCATCAAAAGTGTATTCGCATCGCAAAAGAGAGTGGCTTCCTAAATTTTTTTAACCGTAATTTATATAAGAGTGGAGCAAAAACTAGCATTGGTCTGTAAAATTTTAAATTCTAGCGCTTTTTACATCCCATTCATCATTTTTTTTTATTATGTTTTAGCTGCATTTATGATTAGAATGCACTTAATATTAATAAGTGATTCTTAAATAATGCGTTATAGATCTGTTGTAAATTTGATTTATTTGCTTTTTGCACAGTCTTGTTTACGGAAAACTGTAAATAGAATCTGGGAATTATTTCTTTTCATAAGCGAAAAAAAAAATATTTTTTTCAAGCTTTTGAAAGCCCAAAAAAAGCCTTGTTATTATTTTGAAATTTGTTTACAGTTTTCCTATATACATAACTGAAATTTAGCTCATAGAATAAGTTCGAAAAATGAAAAATGTTGAATAGGAAAACTGTAAACAAATTTCAAAATAATAACGAGGCTTTTTTTGGGATTTCAAAAGCTTGAAAAAAATATTTTTTCTTGATTCTTGAAGAGCACTGAAAATTCTAGTAAATCAAGAAATATAAAGACCGTCTGGCAAGCCTATTCTACGCAGACTGAAGTCTGCAAACCTTGAATTTAAGTAAAAAAAAAAAAAAATTGTCTACAGGTTCGATATCATGTGATCAAGGTCACAATTTTTCAATTTATCGCTTAAAATACCAGTTTATCGATTTAAAAAAATGGTTATCAAGAAACAATTTTTGGAATGCAGCATTTTTGCCAAAAACCCATATGAAGTGTCGGTCGTATTAACGCAAATGAAAAGTTTGAAGTTGACCTTATGTCTAGATTTCGTTTCTTAATTTACTGAAATTCTTTTCTCCTTAGAATATATTTTTTTTGGCATCTTAACTTTATGTTCGACTATCTCATCTACCTTAATTCCTATGACAGACATTGATAATTTTAATGTAACAACTCTGCTAATGAAATAGCCCAGAAATTTTTTAAAGAAACTGAAATGAGTAAAAAAAAACCTTAACGTTATCTACAAAAATGCCTGACGCAGCATAAAAAATTCTATGCATGTTAACACATATTTCTACAAACACATACTTACATACAGACACATGTACAGTTATAAGACCCTGCAGTTCTGAAGGTAAAAGATGTTAAAAATAAAGGATTACAGGTGACTCATATCAAACTGCTTTGTCATTTTTGTTCAGTATCGTTTCACAAGTCATCATGGAAAGACTCACAGCACAACAGCGTCATCGAATTGTTCAGGTGTATTAAGAGAATCAGCGTTTTGTGAGAAATGTTGTTCATGCGATTCGAGGAAATTACGGTGCGCATAATAGACCTACTGAAACCACTATTGCCAACACCATCCGAAAATTTGAGTCCCACACAGAAAACAATTTTGCCCCAATTAAAGCATTAATCAAAAATAAAATCAGCTTAAATTAAGAATTTAATCAAGTGAATTAAACGTTTAATCAAGTTAATTAAACGTTTAATTGTTACTATTAATTTGTATACTGGTGCAAATTAATAGTATAAATTAAACTTTTAATTCAATTGATTAAACGTTTAATTCACTTGATTGAACGTCTTATACATTTGACTAAGTTTTTAATTAAAACTAATTTTATTTTTGATTAATGCATTAATTGGGGAACAAACTTTTTCTGTGCAGTTTACATTACCGGTTAGACCACATCCAGCACGTAGTGAAGTAAATATGGCAGATGTAACTGAGAGTGTAACCGAAGACCGTAATAAATCGATTCGTGGTCGTTCTCGGCAGCTTGGCTTTTCGTATTCGACAACTTGGCTTATTTTACGTTAGGATCTCGGTCTGAACGCGTACAAAAGGCAACTTGGGCAAGAATTGAAGCCATACAGCGCCTGAAAAAACGACCTTGTTGAGAAATCATTTTGGTGAGCACTTAATTTCACGTTTTGCTACGGTAAATTGGCCACCTAGATCGTGGAATATCATACCTTTGGACTTTTATCTCTGGGGATATGTAAAGTCTGAGGTCTTCAGGAATAAGCCAGCTACGATTGACGCTTTGGAAGCCAACAATACTCGTGTTATGCGCGAAATACCAGTCGCTATGCTCGAACGAGTCGCCCAAAATTTAAAAAAAAAAAATAATTTTGCCTCAAGTAAAGCATTAACCAAAAATAAAATCAGTTTTAATTAAAATTTAATCAAGTGAATTAAATTTTTAATCAAGTGAATTCAACGTTTAATTGTTACTATAAATTAGTTTACTGGGGCAAGTTAATAGTATCAATTAAACTTTTACTTCACTTGATTAAACGTTTAATTCAGTTGATTAAATTTTTAATTAAAACTGATTTTATTTTTTATTAATGCCTTAAATAATTGGGGCCAAATTTTTTCTTCTGTGATTGGACCTTTCGAATGGACCACCTCAGATCCATTGGCATGATACCATTTTCAAACAGTAAATGCCATAAATTGTTCTTTTAACCTCGCGCTGAACGACCCGATGCTATTGCGCTCATTGTTGAGTAGTAAATTTAATAATTTTTTTGGGTTAACTTCTTTGTTATGTATTACCTGTAATTTCTTAAATATCCAACTGCTTTGGACTCACTACAAAACTCTTCCTTTGCAGTACATATGGTGGCTCTGCGTCAAAACCAATTGACTACTTTGTTTTATGCCAAAATTAATTGTTATTTTTTATTATATTCTTCTATACAGTTGTAATCGATTACCAGGGAATGGATGAAGTAACTAATTATTTTAAAAATAAGTTGTAGATCTATTTCTAAAGTCACTGGAAATTATTAAATTATCTTCATATTATCCTATTTTCTCTTTAGGAACCCAAACAGCCAATAATTTCACTAATTCAAAATCAATCCAATTGTGAATAAAAATTCCCCTGGAGTTTTTCCCTTCTCCCACTTTTTCTGTTTAAATACGAATGTAAAAAAAGGAAGAATGGGAACAAAATCTCCCAGGAATTTTAATTCATAATTGGGGTGAATAATATCCCAGAATTGCTGGTATTTCTGACTATACTACTACAGCACGATAGTTCTACTGGATGTGTCTTAATTTCGTTTATATGTGTATAAAATAAAATTTACTTTTTTAATTAAAACATCCCTACACCCAGTCTGGCAAACAAACATCGAAATATCTACCACAGAAAACGCTCCTCCCAGTAATTGTTATACATTTTAACAAGTTACATTTAATTACAGTGAAAATACTTTAAAAGTTTACCAAAGAATAACAAGTTAAATTAAAAACAATGATTAAACAAATCACTTTTGTCAAAAGTTACAAAAAGTAACTGAAAAAACTTACAAGCGAAATTAAAGAAAGTTTGAAATGCAAGAAAACCACAAGGATTTTAGCAGGAATTTAAGAGATTGAATAAATTGAAAATAGGGAAATATTCAAATATGATTAAAAAAAGTTCGCGTTTTTATTGAGAACGCTTGTATTCTTACACAGAAAAAATAAAAGTGGTTTTTAATCAACAAATTCATAGAATCAATCAAACAATTTGTTGATTTTGCACCTTTTACCAAAATTGATTACTTAAAATTGTACAAATTTAAAATTGTAATTTTTTTTCCAATAACCGATATTTTTAATTTTATTTAAAAAAATTATCAAAGAACTTTGCCATTTCAAACAATGTGTTAATTTATTTAATTAAATATAGCTCAGGTTTGGACAATTCCCTACAAAAATTCACCAAGTTTAAATTATTGTATTTTAAGCAAAAAAAAATCAAATAAGATTTTTTGTTATTTGATTAATATTTTAATTAGAAATTTATTTCAAAACAACTAAAATTTTTATTAATTCAAAATTATATTTTTAATTTTTTTCAACTAAAAAAATTATTAAAACACTTTTTAAAAAATTTTTTTAATTGATAAAAAACTTCTGATGTTAGGCGTTAGCGCAACACAATTCCCAATTTAAATAATGCTATAGTTGCTTTTTTTGTGTCTCAACTGCGAAAAGAATTGCCATTCTTTGTCAAAATTTGTACAGTTGCCTTTGGAAATACGTGACATTGTTGTTGCATTGTTAAGAAACATGCGTTTACTTTCACTTCATTTTTTTTAAGTCTAAAATATACAATATAATTAATATATAATTGCAAGCTAAAATATTTTGTATTATTCACCAACACCCATAAAGAGTGTTGGCTATTAATTTTTTATTAATTACATAAAGAACCTTAAAGGTTCTGAATGAATTTTTTGTTTTAATTTTTATTGTATGACACCTTTTGATGTTCTTTTTGGTCTAGAAAAAAATTTCCGGCAAATATATTTTCGAATATCCCTGAAAATTTTGGAAATTACTTCACAAAGTAACAGTTACCTTTACACTGCCGAAAAATGTTTTTCTAAAAAAGTTTGAAGTGTATAAAATTCACCAAATTTTGGAAAATTTTAAAAACGCTAATACATTTTTTGAAGGAGGACATGATAATTTCCGACTTCATGTCGGGAACAACACTATTTTTGGAGTGATTTCCGACCAATATTATGTAAATACTCAAAGTTTTAACCTCAAATGTCACTAATTTTCATCTTCGTCTCTGATGATATGTCAAGAAAATTGGACTTCGCCGGCATTGCTACAGCCCAAAAAGAGCTTGCTATTCATCTTTTTTACGTTTGTCATGATACTAACAGAAGATTCTGACATTAAAAGAAGCCTATTAAAAATGTCCTTGTTGCAAATCTTCCCTAGAGAATTTCTCCTAATGATATAGCTTGAAATGTTTATTTCGCGCTTCTGGGGCGTCCTCTGAAAGCTGCTCAATGGGTAATAATGCAATACATAATAACTTTAATAATAATTATGATAATAATTATAATAATAATTATAATGATAATTATAATAATAATTATGATAATAATTGTGACAATAGTTGTAATAATAATTATAATAATAATTATGATAATAATTTTAATAATAATTATGATAATAATTTTAATAATAATTATGATAATAATTTTAATAATAATTATAATAATAATTACAATAATAATTATAATAATAATTATAATAATAATTACAATAATGAAAATAATAATTATAATAATAATTATAATAATATTATAATAATAACTACAATAATACTTATAATAATAATTATAATAATAATTATAATAAAAATTATATTAATAATTATAATTATATTGTATAAAGCTTTTTGTAATAGTTCTATTCCTTAAATTTTTTAGGAATGACTAATTACTAATTAATTATAATAATAATTATAACAATAATTATAATAATAATTTACATTGTCTTTTAGGTCAAACCAATGGTTAAAATAAGATCATAAACATTCGTTCTATTAGGAATGACTATTTTCGAGACATTCATCTGCCTTTGTAGGAGCCTTTAGCCATTTTTGCTAAATGTTCGAATTAAAATATAAAATGTAACAGGAAGATACAAGATAATAGTCTGGTAGTGTATAAAGTCATTCCTAAATTATAATAATAATTAAAATAATAATTATAATATTAATTATAATAATAATTATAATAATAATGATGATAATAATAATATTATTAATAATTATTATAATAGTTACAATAATAATTATAATAATAATTATAATATTAATTATAATAATAATTATGATAATAATTATTTTAATAATTACAATAATAATTCTAATAATAATGACAATAATAAGTATACTAATAATTATAATAATAATTATAATAATAATTATAATAATAATTACAATAATAATTATAATTATAATAATAATTATAATAGAAATAATAATAATAATAATATTTAGTATTGTGGTTATTTCATTGAACTGTTAATAGTTTTTAATCCAAATTTCGATATTTTAATCAGGCTTAAGTTCATTGAATTTAATTTTCACTAAATTATTTTTATGAAGAAAGGAATTTTACAGCATGAAATGAGTTAAAATTTATTGATAATTTTTCATTCTTGACTGAGCTGGGAATATAACCCAGGTTTTCACGGACAGGTTGCCCTGACTAGTTTCGATTGTAACCACACAATTTCTTCAGAGGGGTTTGCCGTTTAGCACTCACCGCCACTGACGGCGGATGACGACGTCATTAGTCAAACATCAATCTTTATACCAAATGGTTTTTTATCTTCGTAGATCGAAATTTGCTTTGAGTGAATGATTACCTATTTTAATTGATTTAACATGTTGTTCCTAACTTCTGTTTTTCGCACTTTTTGTCAAGAATTCTTCTTGAAATCCAAAGTACATTTTTTGTTTTTCATGTTTTTGTCTTTCTTTTTTTTCTTTTTCTTGTTGAGCTTTTTCAGCACAACTTCAATGACAAATGTAAACATATAGCTCGTGTCTTAGCTGTTAACAATAATTAGTATTGTGGTTATTTCAGTGAAGAATATTGTATGTACAGAAAAATTTACAATTATTAGACACCAGCAGAATGTAATGCATTTTCTGGCCCGCTACGGCCTTCGTCAGCATTCTTTGTGTCACACTGGATTGTAATACTTTATAAATTGAATGTGCAAAATAGCATTTTCAACTCTCAAATTTGGTCTTCTGTGTAAATTTAATCATTTATTTTTGTCATTCCGGTGGGGACTTATTGCTTAAATCTCGGATGATGCAAGCAATGACATCGCATTTAGCACAATTCAAGAATGATGACCAGAATATTAGAACATATAAATGGCACTGATCTCTGCTTGGCTTGAATATCTAAAAATGGTCTGAAATTGACAAAAGATCTATTTCTCGGAAAAACCAATTTTCAAATATTTTATGCTTTGAAAATTTTTAACTTTGTCATAAAAGCGTTTCTATTTTTTTTTTTTTATAGAAATGTTTTTCTCTGATGTGTTTTCTTTGAAACGTTTAATCGCTTAACTAACTCTCTTTTTAGTTTTTTGTTCCAAATCATTTCCGTTATTCTCAACAATAATCTGTCTAAAATATTGCGGCCTATTTGTATTTCAATTTTACTAAAAACTGAATTCAAAACACAATCGTACACTTGATAAAGTTAAAAAGTAGAAACAAAAATTTTTGTTGTTAATTTTTTATTTTACCCTACACTGGTAAGGGGTCTTGTTATGCTCTAACCTTCAGGTTTGTAACACATTAAGGTACTTAAGCTTAAACCACATTTTTGTTTACAGATCGGCTCAGAATCTCTTTCTGAGAAGGTTTGAGCAAGTACGTTTGATTTACTGTTTGTGTGTTTGGTTTAAGTGTTATTTTTAAGTATTTTGTGTAAAGGCGAATCCTATTGATAATATAAAAAATGGATCTAAAGCTGCACATAGCTCACATGCAAATGTGCTCCCAGATCTTTGACGCCAACTATCTTTCATTATAACCATGTTGGTATTCCCTTGAATTATGGCAAAAAAAAGTTTTGGTTAAACATTTTTTTCCGAATTTTTTCACAGAAAAAATTAAAAAATTTCCCTGATCACCAAATTTTTACCAAATTCATAATATCATGCAAACAAGTGGTTGATTTTGCACCTATTACCAAAATGATGATATTGATTACTAAACATTGTAAAATTGTGAATGTTTTTTTTTTCAATAAATGATATTTTTATTTTAACAAAAGAAATGATCAAAAAACTTTGCAATTTTAAACAATGTGTTAATTCATTTAACTAAATATTGACAATTCCCAACAACAATTCTACCAGTTTAAATAATTCTATTTTAAACGAAAAATCAATTAATATTTAAAATAAAAATTTAGTTCAAAACAACATAAATATTAATTAAATCAAAATTATATTTTTTATTTTTTTTTTTCAACTAAAAAAATAATTGATTCAATTATCACGGTAATTAAATATAAATACTATTTAAACCATTTTTTTAATTGATAAAAAAACTTTTTTCTGTGTTTACAAATTGTTCTTTTTTTGGCCATATCTCCTAAACAAAGGCTGAAATTGAAATTTTTTTTTCATCACCATAAATTAATGCCGCTCATAAGCAAATAACTTTTTACACGGACAGCAACATTTTGAGGTATTAGGTTCCATAAAGAGTCCTTACTAGAGTTCCGAATTTACCGGGCTTTTTAATTAGTCCATACCTTTTTCCTCTCATTTTGGAATTTGCCGGTATTTTTTTTGTTTAGAATTCTTATCAATTTTGCAAATGTTTGTTAAATGCATTAAGGCCCATTTTCACAACTAACCGATAACTGAAGTTTGAATTTTATGGGCCGTATAAACAGTGTTCCATTATTTCAACTTTACCATAATCTCCCAGCTTGGACGTCTTTCTTTTACTAATCACTTAAGGTTAAAGTAAAGGTGTAATAATGGAACGCTTTTTATGCGGCCAATAAAATCAAACCTTCAGCTATCGGCAAGTTGCCAAAATGGGCCAAGTCGTGCTTAAGTAGAAAAAATTTAATGTCTTCTACTCTTTTGAATTTGTTTGAGACATTAAAGTCGAGACATTGAAGTCGTTATTGCACAGGGATATACTGCACAGAAAAAAATAAAAATTTGTTTAAATTACAAAATGTTGCACAAGTAAACAAATTAATTGTATAAATTGAACTCTCAATTCACTTTATTAAAAGTTTAATTCCCTTGATTAAACGTTTAATTCGCTTGATTAACCGTTTAATTCACTTGATTAAACGTTAAATTCACTTGATTACATTTTTAATTAAAACTGATTTTATTTTTGATTAACGCTTTAATTGGCTAATAACTTTGGAGAATTTTTTCTCTGTGTGGGGAACATTAGGGCGGATGAGCTTGCTAGACTTACCACAACCTTACGGTTTCCACAGTATTTGAAAGGCATTGGGGTTTCTCGGTTCTCCTGCAAACTCGAACTTCGGCGATTGACTAACGATATTGCTAACGACAAATGGGCCGCTAGCATTGGATGCAGGATTGCCAGGCAATTGTAGCCCCGCATGGATGTCGGGCGTTCCATGTCTCTTATATCGATAACTAAAAAGGAGGTTTCACTTTTGATATCTGTTTTCACGGGACACTTTCTTCTCGGCATGCATAGCGCCTGGCAGACAGACACTATAATTACTGCCGCAAATGCGATGAGGACAATAAGGAGAAAGTAATAAAACTCCTCCTCTGTCGCTGAACTGTATTGGCTAGAAATCGACTTACCGAAATGGGATTCACTACCTTTGACGGATTGTATGATATCTCTGGCTTTGAACTTTGTTAGAAGTCCGGGTTGGTTTTAAGGTGGGGGTTCTGTTTAGTGGAACTTCATGGTATCACAATGGACCATTGGGTCCTAGTGCCATTTCTACCTAACATAACCTAAGATATAAAAAAAACACAAATCATGATAGAAATTAGCAAAATTTATTTTGAGATACATTTGCTTGAAATCAGTTGTGACATTCCTATTTCATTATATTAAACATTAAATAACGATTCTGTTGGACAATAAGTCGAACATTATTCCGAAAAGTCGTTGTTTTACCATAATAAGATGTTTTTCTTCTTATATCGATTATAATTTGCTTTATATTTTTATGATCTTCAGCTCCTTAAATTGCGCAAAGATGCATTATCATTTTTCCTGGTCAAAAGTTTTTCAACTTTTAATTCTATCCATATTGATAAATTTGCCATTAGTCATAAAAACTAAAAAAAAAAAAAAAAAAAAAAAAAAAAAATAATCCGTAGAAAAATTCCAGAAATTTCAAAAATATTTTCTGGGAAATTCTTGCATTTATTTTACGAGTTAAATCCCTCATTCCGACCCAAATATCGCTTTAACTGCACTAAATATCGTTAAGATACTGCAATTAAATTCGCTGAAAGTGACTCTTTTTTGAATTTACACATCACAAAAAAGAGGACTTTCGCAGGCCCATAATAGTTCAGCCGAAATTATTCTGTCTACACTCATAGAAAAATGATGCCCTAACATCAGAATTCTGACATCAATAATATTACAACTGACATCAATAAGGCAAAAATGGTCATTAAACCAATGACGAACGGCATGATAACATTTTTTCATATTTTCATCGTCATCAATGCTATGACTACAGTGACATCAATTCGATGCCACATTTTGTATATTATTAGCATTATTTTCATGCTTAAAAGTAAAATGGAAAGCAAAAATTCCCATCTATAATTTTTTTTAATTATTTAGTTAAATACTAAAGGGCTGCGCAAAATATTCTTAATGTTCTGTGTTCTACTTCACACAACTATCAATCATATTATTTCACTGTAAACATACATAGCAAAACAAACATAACAACACATTACTCTCACCAAAACAAAACAAGCATAAATTGAAAAGTTTTTCTCTTCTGCTTTGTTAGTGCTTGTATTACCAAAACAAACAGAATATCAACACAAAAACAGACAATGAAATAAAGAAACGGTAAATTATAGTAAAAGCATCGAGTGCACGTAATTAGGAATTTAAAAAATTTAAAGTAATCTTAGCTTATAACAGAAATGGATGCATTAAATGTAAGCAAAATTGATTTTTTTGAATTATTTCCTAAATGTATATTTTACTTTAGTCGACCTTTATTAT
Source organism: Pollenia amentaria (assembly GCA_943735925.1). Classification (NCBI taxonomy): domain Eukaryota; kingdom Metazoa; phylum Arthropoda; class Insecta; order Diptera; family Polleniidae; genus Pollenia; species Pollenia amentaria. The sequence goes on along the minus strand of OX031009.1, from coordinate 197,597,548 downwards.
TATATTAGGTATAACTAAATTATCAAGCTTGATGTCTTTTTTTATTTTAATTTGTCAGTTATTGTTAAATTTGTTAAAAATTGTTGAAAATTTATAAAATAAGGAAGAAAAAACCCTGAAGATGGCACTAAAAGGAGTGCCGAAATATTGGTTAAATAAACGTTTTAAGTTTTATATAAAAATAAAAAAAAGACTTTAAGCTTAATAATTTAGTTACCTATATTATTTCCTAAATTTTTAATAATATTTTAAAGGAACCTACAACCGAACCCATTGAAAACCACTCAAACGAAATTAAATCAAAAGTTTCTCCCTTTGCAATTTTCTCTTTGGTTTATGTTTACAATCAAAACATTCAAAGATGCTTGGAATGTTCTATTTCTGTTTTAATGTTCTACTTCATCTTTGTTCTAATTCAGCTTTATTTTAGTTCAGCATTGTTCTTGTGCAGTTTTGTTCAATTCTTCTATATTTTGATCGTAAAGCAAAACAATTGTTTTTGGAAGTATGAGTTTTGTAATGAGAGAGTTATATACACATACAATCTACATTTAATGAAATTGCTTGTAAGCAATTTTTCTTGTGCTTGCGCAGCTCTTTATTAAATACATTAAAAATTCAAAAAAGAATGATTACGAAAACCATAATGGGCATGCTGCTAATGTCTTATAACTGAGAGTTTTTCTGTTAACAAAGGGCGAAATGCAACTAAAGTGAAACAAACTTGTGTAACGGGTAAGTAAATAACTACATAATCTCACTTTGACTTATGTCCATTATCCCAATGGCAAACTGTCATTAAATTGAGCCTAATGAGTTGTTTCTTCGATGTTAATGGGTCAACGCACTGATGACATGTTTTATTAAACTGACTCCGAATCGTCATTTCTGTGATGCCGATGTGACAACCTATTGATGACTTTATTTTAATTGTTGACCCTGATGACAATTTGGGTAAGTGATGTTAAGGCTGACATCACAATGATGTAAAGTGGCATGGTGTCAAAAACGAAGACTCTTGGCATTGTACTGATGTCAAAATACATCAGCGTTATGAAGCTTTTTCTATTAGTGTTTACACGCTGGTGGTAAAGAATATTTTATTCCATATTTAGTCAACTTTTCAAGATCAGTCTGGCTATACTAAGTGGTGCAGCGAGCCAGATGGTCGGCCTTGCCCAACTAAACTTTCCCACTGGGTTTTGTTTGTTTCTGCATGGCTAAATTTCTGCTAACTGATTTTATTGTATTCGACCATTTAGCCTGAATGTTGTTTGTCTGTTGTGCCACAACGGCTGACAACGCAAAATATTCCTTTATTTTGGTTTACAAAAACATTCGACAACACGAAGCGGTGAACTGCATTCTAAACACAAAATGATAAAAAAAAAAAACTCAAATACAAACTGTAGAGAAATTTTATTATACCCACCCATACGATGGTCTGGTTACTTACTCGAAAGCAAATAAAAAAAAAAATTTTGAAAGTAATTCAGGCAAAAATGCAATATGACTGTAAACGTAACAAAAGCAAAAAAGTGCACAATGGGTAAAAGTTCTAAATATTGACAAATTATGAATTTTTCTCTGGCCCTTAAGAACCTTTTGCTTTTATTCGTTAAAATTTCGGTGTGAAATTTCCTTCAACATTTTATTTTCTAAAATCCCATGATTTTCTCTTGTATATTAGAAACACCCCTAATACCCATTTATAAAGTTTGTAACACTATTGTTTGTTAAAGGGAGGCACTCCAATTTAAAGCAATTGCCATTCCAATTGACCACCAACATGTCGAGTGCAACAATCATTTATTTTCATTTGGTGTTGTTTTTATTGTAGAGCAATATATTTAAACATATTTTTTCTCCATCCACTTTATATCTACATTTAACCGCCTGCTGCTACAATCACTTTGTTGTTGTAGTTGTTGCCTTTCAACTCTGCTGTTGCAGTTCGTATTTTTCAAGGCATGAATTGTTATTGTTGTTTGTAAATTGAAGTATGAATCATTAATAAGAAAAATACTCATGTGAAAAAATATGAAAAAAATGTAGGAGTGCTAAAACGAATTGTGGCTCAAACATTTCGGGACTATTTTGAAATTTTTAGAAACATGAAAATTTTTAGGGAAAAATGGGTGGGGAACGGACAGTACATACACATATTTGAGGGCGGAAAAAAGTGTTTCGAGATATTCGGCCATGTTCTGGAAATCGGAATCACGTTAAATGGAAATCGATGAAGATTTGGAATTGCATTTTTGTAAAAATGAAAGTTGCTTTTCCTGATTTCAAAAGTTGTTCACGTAGAGAAGAGTGGTCATCAAAGAATGAGGTATAAAAAAGGACATACATACTTTTATGAACTTTGAAAATAAGAGAGTTTTCACGGTAATGTTAGGTACCATTGGCAGCGACAATCAAACACAGCTCACGTGGGTCCAGTAATTTGTGTTACCATGTTTCACCGACACCCAAGGGAACAATGTTACCTGGCTCAGCCACCCGGTTCTTTCAATGAAGGCGTGGATTATGTTCAAAATAATATCAGAGCGACAAGTTTTGTCCGCCAAACAGTACAAGACTCAGATATCCGAATGCCAGACAATGAAAAAGCTGTTCTCTTGACTCTTTCTCCTTCTCGTCGCGGCAAGTTCTACACAGGTCATTGTGAGGGAGCCCCAATGGGCCAGTGGTCAGCTATAACCGCAATTAGGTTCCTGAGGTGATGTCTGGACAGCTCTTACGCCCGACGATTTCTTTTTTAATTTATTATGGGCCATATTTTCCTGGTTTCCCAACAGGTTGATTTATCAAACCATCTCTAAATGACAATAATACGAAATTTGTGTGCCATAATTTGTTTACTCCTTAGGAGTGAAACAGCTATATCATATGTTGAACCGCTTCGATTCAAGCCATACAGCTTCCATGTATGTTCCTGTGTCCTGGGACCAGGGCAGGGTAGCCAGATTTAAAATTTGGAAAACAATACAATGAATACAAAAAACAGTACCATCAAGGAAAAACAGTAATTTTTTTTGTCAGAAAACGTATGTAACTATTTATTTAAATAATTAAATATTTTAAACTTTTGATTAAACAATGCTGTAAGCCATATAAGAATGACTTATATCGAAAGAGACAAAAAGAGAAAAACCTAACTTTGCTTAAAAAATTAATTAATTGATTGTGTTAAATTTTCTTTAAACATATTGTAATTAAAAGCAATTTTCACCACATACATAGATGTAGTTAACAATAGTTTTTGTATTGCATTGTAAAATATTAGGATATTATGACAATATCTTGATAGCATACAATTTGAAACACCCAAAAATTTATTAACTTAACAGGGTTTTTCTACATCCATATGGGTAAATCCATGTCAAATCGACCAAGAGTGGGTCCCGACCCCTTTCGATTTGAATGAAATATGATGTAAATATTTTGTAGTTATTACATTTTCTTAAAAAAAAGATATAAATATATTGTTTGTAGCCTTGTTTTGTAGTTTTCTCTTTAAAATGATATACAAATCATCTTCGTATGTGAAGTAGTTTTTGAGATATTGAAAAAATAATCTCAACACATTCGGCTAATCCAGCGAAATTATGACATTTTGAATTGACGTAACTTTTGCAAAAAAAAAATTTGGTTTAATTTTTTTTCGTTAACATATGTTCCTTTAGGATGAAATGAACCTTCACACCAAATTTCATTCAAATCAAAAGGGGTCGGGTCCCACTCTTGGTCGATTTGACATGGAATTACCCATATATATGTTTTTTGTAGACTAAACCAAAAAAAAGAACCACAATCAGCACAAAGTAAAAACAGTACATTTTCGTACTGATTTCGGTGTTGTACATAAAACAGTACAATTGAAAAAATAAGTACATGTACTGTTAAAAACAGTACTTCCGGCACCCCTAGACCAGGGTAACCAGTGAATGTCTCGCTATCTCCTCCAGAGATTTCCGACATTCTTGGACAATTCTCGATATAAAAACATGTTCTTCAGGGATCTTTTGATCGCCTTACTATCGGTAATAATGTGAATATCCCTGCCAGATATTTAAATTTTCCGGCTGTGTAGATGTTCATATCTCGACCTGAATGACATTGCAATGATCCGGCAGCCTTAGAGAAATGCTCTAGTTCAACTGCTCGCAGTATATGCCAGAACCGACACCATACAGTGATTAAGCCCCGTCAGTGAATATCTGAAATGCACTCGCGGGAATTTGTAGGTCCTCAGAGTGAACAACGTTATCCAAAATGATTACGGTGAATCCAGGATAAAAGATTGGCTCAGGTGTGATATAATTGCTAAAAGAAGCATATCTTTATTTTGCCCATTAACCTCTTACTGTTGTTTTTTTTTATTCTTTTTTTTCGGTATATCTGGAGAACTGCAAAATAATGGAGAAGTGGGCGTGGCATCTCCTGTACAAAGACATTAACGATTTCTGTATATCTAGAAAACGACAAGAGCCAAAGTTTCCAAGTTAGGTAAAAGCTTCTGTGTTATTAATACACAACATCCGAAAAAATGTGGGTGGGACTGGAGAAATGGGCGTGGCACAAAATATATTTATTTATATCTTAAGAACGTCATTTATATAACGCTTTATTATTATTGAACCATAGTAAAGGGTACAAAAGCTTTGGCATAGCCGAATATAGCGCTTCTGCTTCTGTCTTGTAAAATATGTAAATTTTTTTGGAGTATACAGTTGGGTGGGCCGATTTGTAAGGACAAAAATTTGTCGGTATTGTGCCATCGATTTTTCGTTAGCTTTTTGGCATGAGGAAAAAAAGTTCCACTATAACATATCAAAAAAAAAAAAAAAAAAAAAAAAAAAAAAAAAAAAACTTTCAAATTTAAATTTTTTACTTTTTCTCAACTTTTATTTCCAAAGTTTTTTTTTAGTTGGTAATCTTAGGGTGGCTGATGAAAGCCGCTATCAAAAGCAAACTTGATCTAAACGGCAGCGTAAACAAACAAAATTGTCGCTTATGGAGTGGTTACAACCCAGAAATACTGAATGAGAGGGAATTGCATCCAATTCGCGTCACAATGGGGTGTACAGTTTCTTCACGCTGTATTGTCGGGCTCTACTTCTTTGAATAAAACGGACAAAGCGTTACGGTTACTGGAGACCGTTACTTGAGAATTGTTCTTTCCGGAACTATACCGAAAGAGAATTCCTTTCAACTCTGTGTCTGTATCAACAAGATGGTGCAACTGCATACGCAGATTTTCCGGTTATGGCCGAATTACGTACAAAATTTCCTAACAGGCTCCTTTCAAGGCACTCAACCTTCGGTGTGCCTCTCAGGCCGCCTGACATAAAGACGGGCATTTAAAGTCAATTATCATTAAGACTAATTAAAGTTTTTTTAATACAATTCAATGGACCTTAGAAAGAAAAAAGATTGAATAAATTTCATGCATTAAAAAAAGTTATTCCAGCTTCTTTATGTAGCAAAATTCATCAGCCGCCCTGTATAAATGCGGGAAGAATTTTTTTGTAGTGGATTTTTAAGTATCTTATCGTCCACCGATTTTAATGAAAGCTATATCGTTTTAAAGGCATTTGTGTGTTGATATGCACAATATAAATTTAATTCCTAAATTTTTTGAATTAAACTGTTTAAAAGCGCTTAAATTAATTTTACAAACACATGTACACACATGTATTAACGGTGGTTGAAAAATCCAAGGCTTTGGTATGTTAGAAAAAATTCCTTCCAAGGTAAACTTGTACGCTTAAAACGATGGCGATGTTATTTTTTCTCAAAAAAGATTTTTTTTTGGGCTTCTAGACGAGTCGAAATAACGTTTTTTTTCGATATTTTACTCTATTTTTTTTTTTGTTATTTTTAAGCAGGGCTGTAGAGTCTCCGACTCCAAACACTGAAATTTTTTAAGTGCGACTTCGACTCTAACTCCTACTCTTACCTTGATGCTAAATGTATATGAAACTAGTCCTTATTCGACTTTTAACTCTTTTTATACCCTCCACCACTAGTGGTGAATGAGGGTATACTTAGTTTGTCATTCCGTGTGAAACTTTTTTATTAAACATTTAAGACCCCATAAAGTATATATAATCGGGCACCTTGAGTAATTCTAAGTCGATTTTGCCATGTCCGTCTGTCTGTCTGTTGAAAACACGCGCACTTTAGAAAAACGCAAAATAAAAGAACAAACTTGGTCTCAAATTGCTTGTAGATATCCTACGCAGTTTGGGATTGAAATCCAGGAAAATCTGATCAGTAGAATCAGAGTTATGAATCAAAATGTAGAACCACTACCCTAAAAAATTTACAACTTTGTTACAAAAACTAACATAAAAGGCCGTGCATGATATAAGATTTTGCACAAACTCGTTCTATATGACTAAAAATCATACTGTACGTCTACAACCGTAATAAATATTGCTGTCATATTAAACTGGAAGGTTTCCTTAGTAACCAGGATACCAAAGCCAGGAAATGATCACATAAAAGTTGAGTCATACAGGCCTATTAGCTTATTATCTAATATCTGAAAACTATTTGAGAAACTACTAGTGTCAAAATTAACGTCGACTTTAAATGAAAATAGATGTATTACAAACCATTAATTCGGTTTTAGGAGAAAGCACAGCACAATTACACAATCTCATCGAATAGTTAATGTCAAAGGAAAAACCTTTGAAGAAAAAAAATATTGCTCTGCACTCTTCATCGATGTGTCTCCAGTTTTTGATAAAGTCTGGCATGAAGGCTTATTACATAAATTGAAGCAAAACCTACCAGCAAACAAACACAAGCTGTTAGAAAGCTACTTAGTCGGTCGTCAATTTATTATTAAAGAAGCCGATTTTTTAAGTTCACTCAGCCAATTAACGCTGGAGTCCCACAAGGCAGCATCCTGGGCCCTCTAATACACTTAATTTATTCTTCGGACATGCCAACAAACAGCTACACCCAAACCTCAACATTTGTGGACGATACAGCTTTTTTAAGCTTACTCGGAGACTGTCAAGAAGCATTTCGTTATTTACAGGATCGTGTATTTGGGATCATGTAACTGGAAAGGTGGTTAAAACAATGGAGGATAAAGATCAATGAGCAAAAATGCGCACATATAACATTCACATTGCGTCGGGCAACATGCCCCCCTATTAAAATAAATAATCAAATAATACCCCAACACTCGCATGTAAAATACCTCGGTATACATCTAGATCGGCGTTTAACGTGGAAATGGCATATAGAAGCTAAATTAACTCAAATGAAACTTCAAATTAATTGGCTCTTTGGAAGAAATTCTGTTCTTGGTCTCGTTTGAAAAGTTCTACTTTACAACTCCATCTTGAAGCCAATTTGGTGCTACGGTATTCAGTTATGGGGCACTGCCTCGGCTTCTAACATCGAACAAATTCAAAGGCGCCAAAATAAACTTCTTCGAATAATTACAGCCGCTCCCTGGTACGTTAAAAACTCAAATATCCACAAGGATCTCAATGAGCCATTACTAAAAACTATGATTACGAAATATGCAGTGAAATATTTAAAAAGGCTGGAACTGCACCCAAATCCTTTAGCTCGAAATATTTTAAATTATGGCGGTCACACTCGCTTAAGGAGAAGAGACACTACAGCACTCACCCAATCAGAAGAGCGACAAACACCTGCATATGTGAACAGAAACCGTGATGACGAAATCTTTTTTGTCTGGCACTGGCAGGATAAAAAGTAAATATTAGGATAATATTTGATTAATTATTGTTAGTTCGTATTTAATATATGAAGATTCAATTAATAAATAATGAAAAAAAAAAAAACAAAAAAATTATAATATTCAACATTTTTATTTATCGAATTTATTCTTTGAGCTAAATTTCCGTGATGTATTTTATAAAGCTTTTGTGTAATACAGTCCACTCGCGATAATATGAACTAATTAAAACCACGCCAGTTCGCTTTTGCAAGATTGTTCATATTTACGAATAGCAAATAATTTCCCCTCAAAAATATTTTCCGTGTCCGCTAACAACGATATTTTTGTCTCTCATATTCAAAAACCATCCGGAGAACGCATTTTCAATTTTTGGGTACTCGGAAGGCCGCACGTTTTTCTTTTTCCAGGTCAAATAAACGTATTGTTAGCATTTTTACATTTTGTCCACATATTGTAGAATATTTCACCACAAATTTATAAGCTAAATTAGTAACACCTTTTCCTAAATGTTCTAAATCTTCTAATATTTCTGACATTTTAAAGTTAAAAACTTATACTTTTTGTTTGCATATTAAAGAACTATTCACGTTCAAATTATTTTAAAAGATGAATATGGAATTCTAGTTGAATGTGAGCACTAACTAAATCGTGTATGCAAGACATTCTGATTGACATTTAAAGACAATTTTAAAGCAAGCAGCTAGAAAAACTCCCCAATTATTATACAGTTGAATCAAAATTTATATACCCTGTTGATTTAGAATTACCCCTGTATACGTAGATAAAATGCGTTAAGAATATAATTATAAGTTGTTCATATTTTAAAGCTTTCGCACAAGTTAATATTTTAGAGTAGTCAATGGAGGAATATAAGTGTTCATATTTTGAGATGTTCATATATTAGGGGATTCATATTATCGCGAGTTCACTGTATTTCTATTCCTTAAATTTTTGGGAATTACATACTTTCGAAAAATAAAAAATGTTGAATATAATAAAAAAAATAAGAAAAAGAAATAATTTCTAGTTTCTAAATAGTTATAATAATATTTTTAACGACTTTTGGTCGAAAAATTGATTTCTTTCGATTTAAAAAAAAAAAAAAAAAAAAAATAAAAATAATATCGCAATCGTTTTAAGCGTACAATTTAATTTCCAATTAAAAAATTTTTTTTTTTAATTTGTTAGCATATAAAAATTTAAGATTTTAAAATTCCATCAAAATTTTTTTATTTTTAATTCAAATATTTTTATTTTTGCTGACATTCAACATTGTTTCTTTACTATTTAAATCTACGAAATCGTTTTAACACATTTTTTTTAAAGGACTTAACCAAACTTTTTAAACTTATAAAACTTTAAACATCCATAAAATTCTTTTTGACAAAACGCTTCTGATGCTTTTTCATTTTAATACTTTTTTTTTAGTTAAAGTTTTAATCCTTTTGTTTTTTCAAGGACTATGAAATTTATAATCCTTCTGTTTTGCTTCTCACTGATTGCGAGCGAATATATGTTGCATAATGAATAAATCACTTCATGTTTTAAATAAATTTTATTGCGACATTTAAAATATGTTTGATTTATTGTGTACATATTTCAGATGTTAAGCGTACGTTACACTATCACACAAGTTCCATAATACTTTGCAAGATTGAAATCTAACGAGTTTTGTTGGGACTGTCAAAAAATCGAATTTTACATTACCGTTTGTATTCACGCTATCACATAGGAAATAGAATGGAACCCTGATCAAATGAAAAGTATTATTGTTAAAAAAAATTAAAAAAAAAAAAAAAAAAAAAACGTTGACGTTGTTTGGGATGCCAAATTTTTTTCCGCAAATGCATGTCATTTTCATAATACATTGCATTCACACTATCACACTTTTTGACATGTCCCAGCGGGAAAAAGGAGAACGGATGCCTTCCAGAAGGGCTCTATACTTCTTCTTTTGGAGGTAAAAGGACTGCTCGCTCTATTCCATTCTCATATCTTTCTTAGACACGTTGTCATTGTGGTGGTAAGCCCTCCGCCATTGCTTCTTTCGCAAGAGCTTCGGAAAGACATTAAAATTAATGGATCTAAGAAGGTTTTCCAGAGAATGGTGATTTTAATTGTTTTACTTTGGCAAAAAAAAAAAAAAAAAAAAAAATCGTGCTCCTTCTTTTCTCCCTTTTATGAAAGGGAATGTGTATCTTATCTTTTATACTAAAGAGCCGATGCCTGCTATGAGGCATTCTTTAGCAATTAGAACAGAATGGTAGTTGAATCAAAAAAATTTCTAAGCAGGCCTTCAATAAGGCCTGAAGTAAGAAGGTCTTCTGAATTTTCCCGCTGTGGTGTTAATACAATGTATAATAGTGTAAAGTGGCCTTTAGAAATATTTTTGCAACAAAAAAATTTGTTTTTTTTGAAGAGCAACTTACAATTAAATTGAATATTTTTGCCGTTGTTTTAGTTGTTGTCGAAACTCAATTGCAAATATTTGATGTTTGAACAAATTTAACTATCAGCTTAAATAACATTCCATAACAGAAGGTATCATTGGCCGCAACAACAAAAAGCAACATAAATGCACCAGCTGCAACAACAACAACTAAAGTCAACAACATTTTAATGTTGTAATTATGCTGGTTCCATATTTACGGGTGCCACACAACATTATACCCAGCAACAAACCATATTATTATTGTTGTACAATGATGTTGCTACAACTGCTGCTGATATTTTTGTCGTTATAGTTATGAAACTAATAATAATTATCATCACTGGCATCCTCATCAGCATCAATATCTGCAATTTTTTTTTTTTTGTTGATTCATTATTGTCATGTTTTACTAGTTAAACCATGAATGAATCTTGGCTCTCACTCTCCCATCCTGCAGTTTGACTTTCTATTGCTTTTTCTCCTTCTCCTCCTCCTTTCTGATTTCGTTTGTATGTCTGTATTACTGGCAACATCGAGACAAATGACATGACACACACTTGTTGTGGAAAAAAACAACCACAACATCATGACTGAGTGACTGTCCGTCCGTCTGACACTGTGTCCCATGGACTTAATGACTGACTATAACAATGTGTGACAATAAACATTTTTAGCATATCAAATGCTTGTTGTCTACTAGTATTTTCCTGTTTGCTAAAAAGGAGTGCAAAATCCAAAAAAAAAAAGCTTGTCGAGAAAAATGACTGTAAATAATTGTTTTGACTGGAAACAAGGGCGTCAAATAGGCGCCATCATACTCTAATATCCCAACAACAACAGCAGCGACAACTAAAAAAAAAAAAAAAAAAGTTCATAAAATTAAAAATCATTGTGTTATGAAAGGAACATAACGGATTTTTGTTTCTTCTTTGGCTAAGAATTATAAATATTTCATGTGGTGTTTTTGGCCATGCACGCCAGAAAAAAATTGTATATAACTTCCAAGTTTTTGACATTGAAAAAATAATTTCTTTTAGATTTTAGAAGTTTAGTATTTAAACCAGGGCTGTGGAGTCGTGAAAAAATAGTTCCAACTCCGACTCCAACCGCTGAAATTTTTTAAGTCCGACTCCGGCTCCAACTCTGACTCCTACTCTTACATTGATGCTTAATGCAGTACCTTTTAAATGCTAAAATATAGCAAGAAAATCATTCTATAAAAATTTCGAATCGATATTTTAAATATTGCATCGCCAATTTCAAAGAAATTTTATTTTGGAAAATTCAAGAACTTTTTTTAAATGTCGCCATAACGGCAAATTTTGGAGTCGGAGCCACGAGTTTTTGTGGGTACTTCGACTCCGATTCCGGTACAAAAACCTCAACTCCGACTCCAGAAAAATTTATAGTTTGTGTATGCAAAATGTGAAAACAGATTAACATCAGTACCTGTATTATGGGTTAGTGTCATGGTGGATTTTAACCACTGGGTGATTTGCTTAAAGCATTTACCAAGTGCCCCTGTGTGTTGCGGAATACTTCACACACAGGTTGCAATTTGAGTGTATAATCCGACAAAAATTAAGTACTCGCCACTTGTTAAGGAGCCGGAGCTATCTAACCTCCACTGCAACATTACAATCCAAGGGAGCTTCACAGTCCGAACTTTCCCACAAGGTTGAAAAATCAGCCCTTCATGTGAAAGTCACATTCCCGCAGAATTCGATGTAAACCACTGAAACCAAGTGCACCCCGCAAATATCACTTCATCAAAAAGGCTGCTCTTCACTGAACCCTTTTGTGAGTTCGCGCCTTGAAAAGGGCACTCCGTCATCGGACGGTGAACAGCTTACTGAAGTGCTCTTCCTTGATCAGAATAGCAACACTTCCGCAAGGACAGTCTTCCCGAAAGAGGAAGGGGTAACGGAGGCCTCAACGAATGGTCAGACCGGTGCCTTGCGCTTACCGGGGGCTACTAACTCCCGTGTCACTAGAAAGAGAAAGTTCCCTGGTGAACACTTCGAAATTCAAAATATATATTTATTCAAAGTAAAAAGCCTCGTTCTGGTTACTCTGTTCTGAAGAGAAGAAGTTCTACAGCGGTTAAACCAAATGGTTGTCGGACGGGGCAAGTTCTGGACTGTAAGGCAGATTTTTTGCAGAATGGCATGATTTTTATTGCCAGCGATGATTTGATTAAAAAATTACCTCCTTTTGTGGCGTTCAAGCAGCATTTCGGGCAAGCAAAATTCCCTTTCAAAATCGGTCGGTTGTCACGTGTGTGATACCCAATTTTTTTCTCTAAGATGAATCTTGCTGCTTTAAAACTGTTTTAAATTGCTTTTTCAGTGATTCCTATTGATTCAACAAGCTCTTAAATATGACAACAATTCTCATGTAGTTATGACTCTAGCACATCATCCTTAAACTTTCCTGTTGGTCTTAAGGGGTCCGCGATGTAGAAGAAAGTTTAAACCCTGCTCCACTGAAAGCTAAAGAATTTTGTTTGCAATGTAATTTATTTTAGTTGTCTTAGACTTTTAGCTAATAATTGCACTGAATGACAGAAACACTTTTTTCTCACAAATCGAGAAACGATGAAATTTTTTGTTTCACACTTCATGTGAGAAATTTTGGGCAAATTGCACTTTACGGGGCGTACGAAAAAAAAAGTTGGACCCCCTCTGGAATAAAAAAAGAAAAAAACCAAAATTCAAATTTAAGGGGGCTGAGGCCCCTGGGACCCCATGGATCAAAAAAAGCGGCCCGCCCACCTAGTGGTATGTGTGGGTACTCAAATTAAAGGTAATTGTGTAAAAAATACGGAATTAATAAAATTTAGGTCGAGCGGGACTTCTGGGTCCCTCTGGGGGTAAACAAATTGCCCCTCCCACCCTTATAACTATGTGTGGGTACTCGAATGAAAGGTATTTTGCTTACGATTGTAAATATTTGGTTTTTATTTTGCTTTTTTAATGTTATACCTATGCGCTAAAATTTTTAAATGAGTTTTATTGTTTTTTTTGTAACTAAAGCTTTTTTGTATAGCCGGCCTTCGGCCGGGCGCAAGGATTTTCTCCTCTATGGTATAACAAAGACCGGCTTCGCTAACTAAAGCTTACCTGTATAGCCGGCCTTCGGCCGGGCGCAAGGATTTTCTCCGCTTTGGTATAACAAAGACCGGCTTCGCTAACTAAAGCTTTTCTGTATAGCCGGCCTTCGGCCGGGCGCAAGGATTTTCTCCTCTATGGTATAACAAAGACCGGCTTCGCTAACTAAAACTTCTCTGCATACCTATAAAAGATACATAAATTAACCTAGAGAGGAAAATATTAAACGAATACAAAAACAAAATACATATTTGCAATCGTGAGCAAATTACCTTTAATTTGAGTACCCACACAGATCTACATAAGTGTTATGGGGTTGACACTTTTTTTGCCCCAGAGGGCTCTAGAAATGCCGCCCACCCAAAATTTTATTATTTTCGTTTTTGTTGCACAATTACCTTTAATTTGAGTACCCACATATACCATTCAGTGGGCGGGGCGATTTTTTGGACCCAGGGGTCCCCACGGGCCTCAGCCCCTTTAAATATTAATTTTGGTATTTTTTTTTTAATTCTGGATCGGGTGGCATATTTTATATATTTTTTTTCGTACGCCCCGTAAAGTGCACTTCAGCCAAATTTTGCGATGCGAGAAATACAAAAACGAGCTACTGATCTAATTATTGTTTTAAAATTTTCGAAAAACAATAACAACTTTTATCAAGAAAGGGCTGTATTTTCCTCAAAATTCGTCAGACTTGTGTAGAAGTGTAAAGTACCCTTAAATACAACTATGTATTAATGACAAACGAAGAAGAAGCAACGTTGGGAGTACATGAAAAAACCCAAGACTTTTTCAAGTAGACTTGGAAAGAGGGTCTTAAGATCCATATGATTCTTGTGTCTGATAAAATCGAATATTAACTTTAGAAATAAAATTGAACAACTTGTTCTGTGCTGAGTCTTTCCATCAAAACTTTTTCAAGTGAATATAAATATAGGCCGGTAATTTATAGTACAAAATTTGACTTCCTCAACAATTTCAAATTATTTTATTTTTTTATACACACAAATAATTAAATGATTTTAAATATATAAATCATTAAATTATTTGGGTATATAAAAATAAAATTTTATTATCAAAAATAAAAACAACGTGCGTTCACTCTTTGTTTCCGATTGTTATTGCAGTTAAGCACGACATCAGTCACATTCACGCACTCATACACATGTCATTTTAAATCGTGTGTAAAAAATCGTTTAAAGGCGAATCGAACTGATTACGAGATTATCAACACATTTGAAGAGACATGGGGATTTCAAATTGTTATTAATGAAAATTTATTTTATCAAAAACAATTTAAATGTCATAAATACGAATGTAAACAGTAGACATTTTGAATACGAGTATTATATATTTTGTTGTTTTTAAGCTATTTCTGTATTTATTTGAAATATAAAATCAAAAATAGGAAACGAGTAACTTGAAGTGGTAAAATTTATGACTGTAAACGAAACGGAAAAACTTAAAAACGCATAAACGATTTATTTTTAAAAGTTTCTTATAAATTTTCGACTATTAAAATAATTTAGTTGGAGTTTCTAGTATTAAAATCGTTTATGAAGAAGCCAGAAGAGTAAAGGAATGAAATCTATAAAAGAAATTTAAAAGTCAAATAAGATTGTGAATTAATTTAAAACTTCGATTGTTTTTTTGGTTAAAGGACATTTTCAAGGAATTAAGTCTTTTAAATCTTTCTATTATCAAGACATAACCATAAACATGCACAACATTTTTTTAATGTTGCATCTTTGCAGTAACCTCTAAAAAAAAATAAATAAAATACCCAAAAAGATAAAACAATAAAAAAACACAACGAAGTGTTTTATGGATGTTGCTACTTGTTTCAGAAGCATTTATATTCCTACATGCTACCAGTCAGCCAGTTCGCCATCCAGCTACTTTCTATTATTTAGTAAAAAAAACTATCAAACTTAATTTATCACTTTATTCATTTTACTAAAAATTGTTCAGAGATACAAGTTTTAAATGGAATATTGTATTAAAAAAAAAAACAACAACCAAAAATGTGTGCGTTCATTAGTTTTTCCCCAGAAAACTATTTTTCTTTTTTAATATTTATTTTCTTTCGTTGTTGGTCTTATCATGATTGCCGAATAACTCAGGGATGTAAGAGCTTCAGTATAAGCAGTAGCAGCAATAAAAATATGTTTGCTAAGAAGTCATTTTTTCGTATCTTTAGATGCTTCCCCAACAGCTTCAACCAACATAAAGTTTCTTTGCAACAAACAAAATTTGTAATAAAAAAAAAAAAAAAAAAAATTGCACATCTGCTTGTTGTACTCCTCAACAGTGGATGGAGGATGGTACTTAAGCACTTCTTCTTGGAGCTGGAGTAACCTCAAACTGTTTGCTCTGGTAATTGTCTAATTATGCAAAATTTATTTTACGCAACCACTAGAGTTCATAAAACTTACTGGAAGATGA
Organism: Pollenia amentaria; assembly: GCA_943735925.1. Lineage (NCBI taxonomy): Eukaryota > Metazoa > Arthropoda > Insecta > Diptera > Polleniidae > Pollenia > Pollenia amentaria. Next base: position 197,581,821 of record OX031009.1, on the reverse strand, counting down.
TGATTTTGTTTTTGTTACGTACTTTAGAGTTTCTTGTTTGAAAGTGGGTAAATTAATAAGTATATAAAAAAAAAGTTAAAGCAGTCCTTTCTACCAAACGCTTTCAGAAGGGTATCTAGGTCAATAATAAAATGAAAAAGAATCTGAGTATAGCTACCAGATTTATTTGTCGATTACGAATAGCAACAAAACTGAAGCTGAGCTGGCAGCAGAGAAATCAGGCAACGCCGCTCATGTTAAATTATAAAATACAAAAAAATGTGTAATATATAACATGAGCGGCGTTGCCCAATTTCACTGCTGTCAACTCAACTTCAGTTTTGTTGCCATCCGTAATTGATCCATTAGATACAAAGCAGATAGTCGAAAAAGTTTTAGCCTCTTAATTTGAAATAAAATTGGGTGTATAACTTAAAAATGTGAAAATGTAAATTTTTTTTTTTTTGCAAAATTCCCACCTCATATTGTAAAGCATTTATTACATAAATTAATTCTTAGTTTTAACTATCGTTTGCTATGACTTTTTCTAGTTTTTCTGGGAACATATGAACTTGCCCAGTTTTTGAGTCCAAGAACGTATCAAGTTAATTTTATATATCCTGTTCCAAAATAAAGAATATTTCAGATATGGTGTTTTGCATCGATCCCTACAAATAGTAGTTGGATCGGGCAAGGTTGGGACTTTAAGGCGAGTACGGCAAATCTTTTTTGCAACTATTTTCTAAACGCCTTTAAACTGGTCTTGAGATACGTGGCCGAGCGTTTGTTTGAAAATGTTACGGTTTCATGTCTGGTCACATATTTTGGGCATTTTACGGCCAATGCTCGCTTAAAACAAATCAATACTGTTAGTTACAGGTCTTCTGAGTTCGGCTGATCTGATTCCAGCAACTCAAAATAGAGAGGAACTTTCTGGTCCCAGCTAGTACCGAGCCCCGGTAGGCTAGTTGGTAGTGAGCTAGTCTATCAGCTGCGGGGTTGCGGGTTCGATTCCCGCCAGAGACTCTGGTTTCTTTCCTGCAGCAAAGTGTAGAGCTTCGCGGGATAGTTATAGAAAAAAAAAAATACCTTGACGACGTACACGCAGAAAAAAACCCATGGTTGAAAATTGTTTAAAAAACTATTATGGTACGCGCAATACCCATTAACTTTAAAACAAATTGCTTAAATAAATAACCATAATATGGTTGATATGCATGTATGTCCTTTATTTATTTAAATATACATAAGAAATATGACAATAATATGGTTGATAATTTGAATATATTATGACTAATTTTGACCATATTATCGTTAATTCTGACCTAGTTATGATAATTTAACTACGTTATGGTTATATTTGTTCATAATATGATTACCTAAAAACATAAGTATTGTTAAAATCCAACCGTAGTATATTGCTTTTAGAATATGGTTACCTCCAGTCATATTTTTTCTAATTGATGATATTTGACTTTTGCGTTTATCCGGCTGGTTGGCCGGGCTTCAATATTAATTTATTGCGCTACTAGTTTTTTTTTTTTTGTAATGCATTCATTTCTCGTCTTATATTCGCTTATTTCTATGGGATAAATCAGTATTTCGGATACGTCTTTTAACGTCTCTTGGCTTAAACTCATTTAATAGCCAATTTGTTTTTCAGTTTGACAACAATTCTAATAAAGTAATGCCTCTACGATTTTTTTTTGTTTCCCTTGGCTTTCTTTGTCCTCTGTGTCAAAATTATTATGCCGGAACTGCAGTAAACATCTCTCGTACGTTTAAAAATCGCAGAGTAAGCTTCGCTTAGCAATCGGAGTTGCATTATTTTTTCAAACTTAAGGCGAAAGAAAGCATTATAAAACATTTAAACGTTAGAAAAATATGATCACGGCTAACAAAACCATTTTTATCGAACATTTTCCCAATATATGTTTACTTCAACTGTACTATGGTAACGGGTAGCCATATTGTGGTAAAATCAGGCCATAACCAATCGACAATAATATGTGTAATCGCAAGTAATTGTATGGGTATTTATTATTAAGGATATTTTGTTTTCATAATCATATTTTAAGATCAACATGCTTATGTTAAAAACATCCATAGAACTATTTGCTTAAACATAATAATGTTATTATTAATCATAACAAGATGAGCTGCAACTGTAATATGGTTGTGGCTTCTTTATCGAGGAGCGATTTTACCAAATCCACCAAGAAGATCTTGTTCGATTAGCACAGTACTGCTTTAGGCTTTTTAACCCAAGTACATAAGGGGTGTTTTTTTTTTAGAGGTATAGCACTTTTTTTAAAAATAAAAAAAAAAAAAACAAATTTGATGGAATGATCAAAATGTTGGGTTTATTAGCTCACAGACATGATGGTATTTTATGTTTAAAATAAATTTCTGTCATATGGCCAGCGCTTTTGCGCCTTATGAGCGCCATTTTGTCGGTCCAATTTTGTACCACTTTTTCGAGCATGCTCTATCTTATGTCTTTAATGGCTTCTAAATGGTCAATCGTTGTTGGTTAACAGCATAGACCAGCAATATGACGTTTCCCAAAAAAAAAAAAAAAAAAAAAAAAAAAAAAAAAAAAAAAAAAATCGGACGAGGTCGCCAATTCACATTTCCATTTCGTGGTATAATTCTGAATGGCATGTCACGCTATCTAGTTAGAACTATTTCTCCTCCAAATGACTTGCAAGGCCATGAGGAAATAAAAAAAATAACGAATCATTTACCCGTAGCGTTCGCCATTGTTGGTAATGTAGGCACAGGTTACGAATTTAGAGACAAATAGGCCGATGACGCCTTTGGCATGTAAACCGCATCCAACAGTGATTTGTTTGGATGGAGTCTCAAGAGTCTCATGAGGATTTTGTTCTCTCCCAAAACGACAATTCTTCTTGTTACCCCTTAAGCCAGCAATGAACCTCATCATTAAAGAGAATTTGACGATACAAATTTGGTTCAACTTCCAGTTGCTTCTCAGCCCATGCACCGAATACACAAACGTATTTAATGGTTCGCTTGCTTTAATTCATGCACCAGATGGATTTGATATGGATGTAGGCCAAGATCTTTCCTCAAAAGTAGGAAACGGGCAGAGACCGAATTGCAGAGAACGGCTTCGGATCCATAAATTTGAGTCCTATGTCAGTCAGATTGCGCACGGTACGAGCTCGATTTAGATGAATGTGATCTTAAATTAGGTCATGAATCCAGCCGTACTATTGCGTATATTACGACTATGCGCACCGTAATCTTAAAGAAGTTTTCCATAAGTTTAGCGAACAAAGCGCAAACTTTCATCAAATGCATATTCTACCTTATTCCGCCAGACTATCTTTCATCAAGCTGCCAATTCTAATGAGCCTCGTTTATTTTCAAAATAATTATTTGCGATGAATGCTCTGGATGCTAAATCAACAATAGTAGCGTTTTTATGTTCCTCAACGTCCATCATGTCATTTGGTTCCGTTAACAGTTAAATTTTTTAGAGATAATTATGCTAATGGTGACCCATTAAGAAGGATGTGCACCGAGTTCAGCAAGTTTTATAAATTTATTAACTATTTCTTGTAAGACTATAGTAACTGATATTAAAACTAATTTATCAATCTATTTAAACCCATCATTTTTATAATCTTTTGTTTCACATTTGAATATATTTTGTAAAATTTACTTGTATTTAACTAAGAAGACTGTAAGTATTTATATTCCATAGACAAATAAATAAATAAAAAAAAATCAAATATGTAAACGTTGTTCTGGTGTCACTCTTTGCACAGTGATTTGCGAAAATATACTTAAAAAAAAGTCAAACACGTCATTAGTATGAAAGCTAATTTTACAGTTATCCCATTTGGAAGTTCTATACGTTTTGAAAAAGCACCCTTTACATATTTAATTATTTTGCTTTTCTTATCTTTTTGTTTTCTGAATATTCTATTATTTTCTGAATATGACAAAAAGTTCCAACAAATTTTCCACGATTTTCAAATCACGAAATATTTCGTAACAAATACCCTTCCCTTCAAGAAAAAATAAAACCGTATTATAACAAAAATTAGTTATATCCATTCTGTGCACAACAATGGCTCATTGCACTGCAATTTAAAATTTTATTACTTATTTCTTCGAACTCTATTTACAAACTTCAGAGAATCCTTGTTGATGGTCTTGTGAGTAGCATTGATTTTATGACTTTACTTTTTTTTGGTATTGTTGCATTGATGATGTACTAAAGAAGTTTTTAACTCAGAAATGCATATAAATTTAACTCCAAACAAAAAACCACCACTAACATTTACTTTCATCATTTGACTGAAAATAATGTTGACTTGTTGAGCCAAAAAAAAAAAAAAAAAAAAAAATTCCTTAAGAATAAAAACTTAAGTTAAAAAAAGAAATAAATCTATTATTATTATTCAGTTTAAATATCAGAGTCTTCTTAGGAATGGAGTTTATTTATGTATGTTTGCAAGATTCTTGCATTATGCAAAAAAAAAAAAGAAAAAAAAACGTCTAACGACCTGCTTTACTGCAAGTTTTATTAACATAAATTTTTTCTATATATAGTTGGTCTCATGAAGAAAGGCCCTAACTCACAGAACTCCAACTTTACAGCTAAAGGTAAAAATATAAAAAAAACTATTTGTATCACAATGTATAATTGCTTGGAAAGCCCTTCTTTCTTATACTATTGCATTAAGTTTTTCTTATCAGGTGTACTTGTGTGTAAAAAATTGAGTTAGGGCATTTCTACAGGAGACCAATGATATATTCAAATACAACATTGTTATTTCAACAATTTCTGTCTTCTTTTGTTCTTTAACTCCCGAAAAAATCCTTTCAAATGGAATATAAAATACAAAAAAAAAATTCTGAATTATAAAAGTTTTCTCTTCAAGATTGTGTTAACAATTCGTTAGTAAAATCAAGTAAAACTTAAACTATTGTAGAATGTATTTTAAGGTTGTATGTACGTAATGAAATATTATTATTTTATTTCTTTTTATTTTATTTTTTTTTTCCTATTTTGCTCCAGCTAAGCAAAGTTATTTTAATTTGGCATTGTTGAAGTTTTATTATATATTACAGTTCAAACAAGATAAACTATATAGTTTCTTTATAATTTTATTTCTTATTTAAAAAGGGGGTTTCACTATGCATTTCTCTATGAAAAATATTAATTTAAAGTTTTATTAAATTTTCTATTTGTTGTATATCTAATGCTAATCTAATTTTTTCTTCTTCTTTTCTTTGCAGGTAAGTTATATTTCATCAACAGCAATTATGCTAACATTAATTTCATCAAAAATGATGTTGCCTTTGTGTGTTGCAAGTTCAGATTACTTGCATTAAACTGTTGTAACACATTTTGCGAAAGGTTTTGTTGGCGAAAAAGTGTTTGTATATTTTTTTTATGTTTTTGTTAGTGAGAAAATGTAATATAAGATGTGTTATTTTAATTGCAATGACAATTAATTTTTGTACTCAATAAATATTAGAGACACATTCAGATAAGTAGTATAAATATTTTATTGCATACAATACTTTAAAAACACTACAATATACAGAATTAAATTTACTAGAGTGTACCTTCGTTGAGAGCCATGGGCAATCATGGAACCGGCAGTTCTTTGTTTCGAATATTGTTTTTATGCTTATTATTATTATTTTATTTCTATTATTTTATAAAAAAAAAAACAAGTAAGAAAGTATAGTCGGCCAAGCCCGAGCATATGATTCCCTACACCACAGTATATAAGAAAACATTTTGCAAGTGTTCCTATTTGGGACGTAGCTTTGAAAAATGCATAGGTAATGTGGCTATATGAAAAGGGATCTATCTACGCTTAACATATCATCCAAATCGGTTTGGTAGTTTCTGAGAGTCAGAAATTGCCCTCTATCTTCCCTCACAGGCGTGTCCATCTCCTGTCGCCTATTTCACTAAACTTCAATTCTACAAGTTTACAATCACAAGTCTAATTCTAACAAGTGCTGATGAATTGTGTTTCATTACAATTTTCACAACACTTGTAGCTTTCTGCACTTGTAAACTACAATTTCTACAATTACAAGTGCCTGCAAAGTGTGATTTTTTAGCTATTATCTTTTTGGCAACACTGGCTTAAACAGCTGACGCACGTTTCGTGTTTTGCTTCACTGGCAAACATCTTCAGTTTGGTCTATAATTTAACCATGAATAGTCTTACAAACGAACAACGCTTGCAAGTTATTGAATTTTATTATCAAAGTGCGTGCTCTGTTAAGAAAGTTCATCGCGCGCTTCTTCCATTTTATGGTCAGTTCTCATTTTTGGCTCAATGGGTACGTTAATAAGCAGAACTGTCGATTTTGGAGTGAAGATCAGCCAGAAGCATTGCAAGAGCTACCAATGCATCCAGAAAAAGTCATAGTTTGGTGCGGTTTATGGGCTGGTGGCATCATTGGACCGTACTTCTTCAAAGATGATGCGAATCGTAACGTAACTGTGAATGGTGAGCGATACCGTGAGATGATATCCAACTTTTTTTTTGCCCAAAATGCAAGAGCTTGACTTGCATGACATGTGGTTTCAACAAGACGGTGCCACATGCCACACAGCACGCTTAACAAAGGACTTGATAGGAATTGAAATGGAATTGAGAGGCGAGTTCGGTGAACATTTTATTTCACGTTCGGGACCGGTCAATTGGCCGCCTAGATCGTGCGATTTAACGCCTTTAGACTATTTTTTGTGGGGCTATGTTAAAGCTCATGTCTATACACACATGCCCGCTTCAATTGACACATTGAAGCATTTATTCATGATTTACCGGCCGAAATGTTGGAAAGAGTATGCCAAAATCGGACTAAGCGGATGGACCATTTGAGGCGCAGTCACGGTCAACATTTGCATGAAATAATCTTCAAACATTAAATTATATGGACCGTACTATCGATTCAAATAAAGATTTCATGCATTTTTCTGAATTTTATGTGTTTTTTTTTAAACTTTCCTATAGCTCTTAAAAAATCACCCATTATATAGTGTTATATTAATTTTACAATTCTTATTTATTATTACTCAAAATGCTAAAATATCATAATAAAAAGTAATATAACGCATTTTAATGCTATTTCTTTTTTTTAGACCCAATCTATCTGAAAAAAAAACACTTTTTAGTAAAATACATGTAGGTTTTGTTTATATACGCAAAACAGTGTCGCATACTTTGAAAGATTAAAAACTTCAAATTGTGCAAACTCTCGAGATATGTAACATTGATGCATGTTAAATTTTTCGTATGAAATAGTAGATGTTGCTCAACATTTTGCAAAGGTTTGTACAGAGTACTAGGCTTTAAACATGAAAATAATTAGTTTTCTTCTTGTTCTGTTGTTTCTACACACAACAAGCAAATAGTTTTTAAGCTACTTGTGTGGTGTTGTTGTAGTGGCCATATGGACAGGTCTAAAAAAATTTTACGCTAAATCTAACATTATAAATAGCCAAAAAATGCTAAAAATGATTTGAAAAAATGCTGCAAATAATGCTAATATTTTTTTTTAAAGATTTTTGTTAAAAATTTAATACCAGTATTAAAATATACAAATTTTTTTTATATTTTTATAGTTTAAGAAAAGTTGATGCTTTAGAATTATTATTTTTTCCAGCAGTTTTGAGCTAATAATTTTCCCACACATTTACTCTATTTGTTTAAAAGTGTCTTTAAAACCACCTGGTAGTTTGGTCTCCATTTCCTGCTCTGAGTTTTTTAGTCTACCGTGAATTAATCATATCGTGAATTGTTAATTTTTGCCTACCGGTTTGATATTCGCCGCGATTTACTTGGTTTTGTAGGTAAACGAAAACTTTAATTCGGGTTTTAAGGGCAGTTGCTTCTTAGCTGCGTAAATCACCAGGTCATCCTCCGGCTCCCAATCAACAGTCACGAGTTTCATTTATTTGCATCCCTAATTAAACCGTTATATATTGTAAATTTAAAATAAGTATCACAATAAATATGTATGTACTGTGAATTGAAAATAGTGTAGCCGTATTTTATTCAAACCCTAAAGACTCCAGGAATCCCCACCTGCCCTTGTCCCTGGAAAACCATATTTCCACTGTTAAAAGGTTTTTCCTATTATAAGCTCTACTCTCCATCTTCCCGTGGTTTCCCGGTTCTTAAGGTACCAGTACCCTTCTTTAGGATATTTTTCATTTCCATTGAAGTAACAAACATTTCCCCTTTTTTCCTTTAATTGTGATCCTAGTTATACACATTTAACACTACAAATAATACAAGGGTATTTGCGTGGTATTTGAGTTTCGAAAGTTATCCCATTTAGGATTGTTTTGAGAACGTTTTAGTGTTTTTCGTACTTGAATTTTTGAGTACGCCTCGTACTTAAAGTAAGTATAAAAAACTTAATTTATCCCGAGTGTTTTTCTTTCTGTGTAGTGTTGTTTATTTTGTTGTGTAGACAATTTATATCGTGGTATTTGATTATAATGCCGATTTGTTTCTAATTGCCGTTATCATGGCACTATTTCGTTGCATTGGCCAGTTGATTTTGCATGAGTTTTACGCCTTTGTTCACATCACATTAATCCGGATTCGTAGGTCTTTTTGTGTTAGTTTTTTTTTTTTTATAAATATTATGGGTACATTATTGTTTTGGACGATTAAGCAGTTCCCATTTGCCTCCTGTTAACTTTATTATAACTTACGAATGTCGTTTCCGGAAAACATGCTGGGCACCTCTGATGGTTGTTATCATTGTTCGATGAAACAGATGGTGGCAGCAATTACTGAAGTTTCAGCTCGTACTGTTGCAGTGATCGTTATTTGAATAACAGAAACTGCATCTAAACCAGTTAAATGATTTCGAACGCTGCTATTCTACATACAAATTCTGGTGAAATAACCGTTTCTTTTTACTGAAATTTATAAAATATTACAAAAGCACTTTCCAGTCATTCGAAGTTGCATTTTCTACAAATATACATATATGTACGTACTTTTTTTCATTTTGCTTTCTCACAACACCTCGTTTTCTTTCCTAAATGCACTTAAATAACAGACTTCCTTTAAACTCTTGCCATTTTATTTTACACATAAATAATTTAATCATATTCATGTATTATTTACACAATTTAAAATGTTTAGGAATAATATTATTCCAAGATGTTAAGTGTTCTTTGTAATTAAAATACTTCAGAAACGATTTTATTGACTGTTCGTTTATAAGGCAATTCTTTAGCTACTGGTTGTTGTTGATTTTATTGCTGCTGTTACTTTTTTGGTGCCGCCATTGATTTCGCCATAGTTTATAGACTCTCGTCAACAGTTGCAGCAGTTTTTTGTAAGAGCTTTTAGTGTGTATCATGTGATTTTTGTTTTGTTTTATTGGTTTTTTTTTGGAGTCTATATCACTTATGCAAATTTTTCATGACTTCCGCTGCATACGATATGTTGCTCTTCTTTATTATTCTACTTTATTGTAGATATTAAGATATATTAACGCTGTGTTTAAATAATGGAAGAAGGAGGTCGGTAGGAAAAGTTCGGTCTTGTAAAAAAACATAACTAAGACCATTAAACTTAAAAATACTCTTCCATGGTCTTCTACTCTCTAAAGCACAAACATGTTTTTTTTAATTGCTGACAGACCTAAACTTATTACAGAATGTATTCAAAGTTGTAGAAACTACAACATCATCAAAAGTCCAGGCTGTAGTTCATAATGTTATCCAAACAAATATTATTTTCCTAGCCAGAAAAAAATCCTTCTATTGATGGTAGTGGATGACAGAGAGCATGTCTACTAGTTTGGGCAAGGACGAGTTCTCAAAACAAAAGAACATCCTGCAAACAGCGAAAATGTTAGATAATTTTTTGGTTGCTTAAATAAATTGTAAAAGAATTTTATATTATGAATTATTAAAGATGTCTGAAATTAAACTCTTAGCTAATTTGAGGACGCTGCTTAATTTATTTTTTTAATGCGCATTTTTGCGATATACGCGTAAAATATTTTTTTTTAGTTTTAGTGTTTTATTGGCAACAATTTTGACAACGGTTCATCTGAATAAAATAAGTTTCACACTTTTAAAAATATATCTCTATTCTTTCCGCCGATACAACAATTGTGTTAATCTGATCAAAATGTATGGAGTTACAGGACTTAAAATTTTATTTTTTGACGTTTTGTAAAAAACTATAACTTTAAATTGCTTCATTAAGATGAAATTATATACTGAGTATATTTAGTGGGACGGAATTTTAAATTTATGATCACATGATTTAAAGGGTGGTTGAATTTTAAGGGCCGATGTTGATTTTGAATAAAACACAAATTATTTTGGATATTATTGTCATTTCTTCTTGCTATGATTATATTGGATAAATATGTATGGAACAAAATACCGTCCAAAATGTACAAAAATCCGATGGTCCAAATTTTCGATAACTGACTTATCGACGTACACCTTTTCTCTCAAATATCCCCAAAGAAAGGAGTCCAAAGGTATCAAATCACATGACCTTGGCGGCCAATTGACATCGCCACCACGTGAGATACACGGCTATTGAATTTGTAGCGGAGAAGAGCCATTGTTCTTTATCATCTCACGATAACGAACACCATTCACAGTAACCGCCTGACCGGCCTCATTTTGGAAAAAATACGGCCCGATGATGCGGCCAGCCCATAAACCGCCCCAAACAGTCACTCTTTGTGGGTGCATTGGGTTTTCGACAATCACTCTTGGATTATCATTCGCTCAAATGCGGCAATTCTGATTGTTAACGAATCCACTGAGGTCGATTATGCTGAATAAAAAAAATCACGAAGGTACACAAAATGCATTTTGATTTGAACGCCCATTTTCATAATAAGCCTGAATTACTTTAACGCGTTGCTCGATTGTGTATCTTTCCATGGCTTAAATTGAGTTAGTCTAAAATTGAGAAATGTCAAATGTTATGCAGAAAAAAGCTTGACGTTTAGGTGTGGTTCACATTCAACATCAGCCCTTAATTTAACCACCCGTTATAAAATTTAGATACAAAAACAGGAATGCAACAAGCCACTAAGTCGAAAAATCCGAATAACGTTTCATATAAAATTTATTTAAATCAGTTTAAAATATATATATTCCTCTAGCTCCGATAATAGCTGTTCTCCATCTGACCCGGTTTTGAGCAATATTCCGTAGTTCATTTCATACATACATATATACCCATTAATTTAGTTCGGATTTCGTTGAACTTCTCCATGTAGTGCGTTGCATGCCGCGTTCTCTTTCATCATGTTCCATCTAAGAGCATGTTTAGATACATTGTTGCCGTTTCGACGGAGGGTGTGTCCTATTTACTGCCACTTTCGTTTACGTATCTCGTTATCTACTTATATTTGGTTTCTCTTTGCTAGCAGTTCGGCATTTGATATCGTTCTAGACCAAAAGATGCGTAATATTCTTCTTCAGCAGCGGTTAATAAAAGCTTGGAGTCGTTTGTAACCTTCAGGCTGTACACCAATGTAACATATAACATTTGCTTCGAAAATTGTCAGCTTTGTGCTGATTTTATTACTTTGCCAGATTGGAGCTGATATGCCAAAATATGACCCGGCCTGGTTAATTTTAGCGACTACATCGAGTTAGGTTCTTCCATTTTCAGTAGTTTCCTATCCGAGATAGCGGAATTGGTGACTTCTCTCAAATGTTTGGTTGTTGATGGTCATGGGAACTGTTGTTGTACCTATACTAAGTGTTTTTGTTTTGACTGCATATTTTTAGCCCTGTGTATTGCAGCTGTTCCTGACGCTTTGCTTAAGATCAAAAAGTTTGTGTGAGAGTAAACAAATATCGTCTGCGTAAACCAGGTAGTAAAGTTAACGATTGCTAATTTGATATTGTATTCCTTGTCTGTTATTTCCATATCGTTTTAGTTTAAGGGATTAAAAGTTTTTTTGGATTAAAACAATGGGAAATAACATCGGTTTTTTGCACTAAATGGCTTAAAATTTTCTTAATTTTTCGCGGATCTGCTCGACTTAAACGCTCAAAGGTAGACACGCAAGGACAGCTTACCAAATAGAATACATTTTTTTTATTTTTATGTCCTCAACTATAAATTTTATAATTTTGCTGTGTAACAGCCGCCCTCTTCTTTTCTACTTGGGTGTATTATGGGTGCCTATCGCTGTTCTAAGGACTTCGAACGAATAATTTGCAGTTTTAAGCACCTTTTATCCTTACCTCGTATGTTGAATAAAACATTTTTGTTTAAAATAATTCAAACAATACAAACCCATTCAGAGTAGTAGTCACTCACATGCATAAATGACAAAAAAGAAATGAACACACTTCGTTTATCTATCCATTAGCGATAAATGCTTATTTACTCAATGACTATATTTATATTATTGTCGTTCACTGTATGGTGCTACTATGAGTACAATTTATGCATGAATAAGAAAATTGCAATTTTGAATATGTTTACATAACACACGTAAAACGACAGATACATACACTAACACACACCTTCAATGTACATGTACACATATCTTATATCAGTATTTATGTGTGTGTTTTTATCAAAGTTTGATCTTTAGTTTTAATACTACCCTGTATCGAATGCCGTACATCAAAAGTAGCAGAAAATTGCAAAAAAAGCCAATAGACTTTTAGTCATAAGTGTAATGCGTGTGCAGGGGTGTTTGTGTCTGTGCGAGTGTGTTTATTGGGTATTTACTTGATTTACAATTCAAATTAAATAATAATGTAAATCCCAAAACAAAAGTGTGAAAATAGCAAATATTCTTATTTACAACAATCAATATAAATACACATACATCAATCTAACCCAGTGAACAATTTATGTTTAAATCCTAAAAGCTTGGAAAACTAGAAATTCTTTGGAACATTTGGCTCACTTTTTTGTAATATATAAAATGTATCTCTAATTCACATTTGCAAAGAAGTCATGGTTCTGACCAGGGAAACATATGTGGGGCTTAAAGCACAAGGGGTTTAAGTATTTTTTTTTAAATTGAGATTAAAAAAGGATTTAGTAGGTGAAGGTCAGAGAAGTTCAGAGCACAAGAGGTGAATGTGCAATTTCGGCAGTTGTTTTTCGCTTGAAGCAGAAGAGGGATATACGAGCACTTAATTTCAATTTTATTAAAATAACACTTAAACCCCTTGTGCTTTAAGCCCCTAATATGCAATTGCATATTTTTTTCTGGTGCGACCAATAAATGCAGAAACAATATTATCCGTTTTAGAGCCGTTTCTATAAATTTTGACATCGATTTATTAGTTTTTTGCATAGTTTGCCCTTTACAGCATTTTATTTTTGCATATCTTAGTTAAAAGAGCTCTTTTATTTTATAGCACACTGTACACCTTTTCGAAGGCTATTTTGATACTTGCTTAAATTTTTTAAATGCTTACAAGTGCTTTCACAGCGAAACAAAAAGAAAACAACAGTTCGACAAAAAAAAAAAAAAAAAAAAAAAAATTTAATTTTTAATCGGTTTTCATTTGGCAAAGCTCTTTTACAAATATCACTGCCGAAAAAAAACTTTCGTCCGATTACGGATGGCAACGGAACTGAAGTTGTTATTCTACCAGTGAAATTAGACAACGCCGCTCATGTTACAAAATATATACAACATTTTTGTTTTATATTTTAACATCAACATCTTTATTTAATATTTTAACATCAGCGGTGTTGCCTTATTTCGCTGCTGGAAACACAACTTCAGTTCAGTTGCCATACGTAATCGGACCCATTAATTTTAATGGAATCGGTTCACATTTGGCATATCTCTCAAACAAATATCGCTCCTGAAAATAATTTTTTTTTAGGCTATTAATGAACTAATTTTTGCGTAATGTCAGAAAGCAAAATCTAGAGTTCCAGAGTTTCAAAAGCACTATATCGGCTGGTTCAAAGTTTTATCATTATTAAAGATATGTACTTATTCAATGGAATATTTGTCTTAAAAATATCTTTCAAACAGGTGACACAATCGGCAATATTGCACGTCAAACTACCGACTTAATAAATAAACATTTGGAAGACGCAATTTTTTCAAAATAGTGAAGTCAATTAGACTCCAAGATAATGCGATCAACTAGAAGCGACCAAAACAGGTTCGAAAGAGTTCTAACTAGAGGCGCATTAGATCCATTGTGATACAATTGAGTTTTTTTTACAAAGATTTTTCCGTTGAAATAACATGGCCTAATGTCAAAAAAGGCGTTAGTATCAATGAGGTCTATTTCATTCTCCGGTAGTTCAGCGCAAAGTGATTATGTTTACTTATCATTTTCACCACTTAATCTGGATTTTTAATTTAGAATCTGTGTAAACAGTTTAGTAAGATAATCAAAAAATTCCCAAGTTTTCCACACTGAATTTCAAAGTTAATTGAAATTGTTGTATTCTATAAAATAGCTCATACAGCCGTCCAAGAAATATGTAAGAAGCAAATTTTTTTAATTCGAAGGAGTAATCATTTTAAGAGTATACAATAATCTGGATTAGTATTTATTAAATCTAAGATCTTAAACATTTTATCTTTTACAGTTTTCCACGGTTCCAGAAATTGCATTGGGGCTAATATTTAAAAAAGTTGTGCTTAAAAACTAAAAAGTTGTAATTGGCTTTCCAAAAAAAAAAAAAAAAAAAAAAAAAAAAAAAAAAAAAAAAATAGACGTCGTCAAAAAGAAATTATTAAGAGGTTTGTACTTTTCAAAATTGATGCTTATTGTGCAATTTGTCAAACAATTAAAATAATGCTGGCGTTTGGTTGCTCAATCGCGCGGAACTTATGCGTTTAAAGTTAGAGTTTGACTCAGTCCATAGAACAATTTTATACATTTATGGACCTTTGATTAATGTCTGCTGCACTTGAATGATTTTGTATGGTCCTTTTCTTAACATTTTAGAAACTTGACGTGTACAATAAAAGGCCGTTTTTGCAAACTTTAGCTTTTAGCTGGAGGTGTTGATGCGTTTTATACGTCTTAGAATCAGTGTAACTGTATTGAGAAGTTACGCACCAACGACGTAGAATGCATATACGTATCGAACGCATTAAGTAGGTTTATTTTCTACCCTTCACCAAAGGTTAAAGGGTATTTCATCGTGAGGTTTGATCTATAATGTAAAGTAAAACACATAAATGTGAAAGTGAACTTAAAATTTTGATGATCGGTTAAAAGACCAATTTATGGAATTTACTGTTTGAAAAGGGAAAGCATATAAATGATGGTGGTCCATCGGGAAGGTCCAATTTTTGGCGACTCGTTCGAGTATAGCGACTGGTATCTCGCGAACAACACAAGTAATGTCGTCTTCCAAATCGTCAATCGTAGATGGCTTATACCTGAAGACCTCCTGCTTTTTATGTCCCCAGAGAAAATAATCCAAAGGTGTGCAATCGCACGATCGAGGTGGCCAATTTACTATAGCAAAATGTGATATTTAGGGCTCACCGTAATGATTTCTCAACAAGGTCATTGTTTCACGCGCTGTATGGCCCGTAGCTCTGTCTTGTTGAGAGCGCCTTACGGCCGAGATCGTTACGTTAAATACGCCAAGTTGTCGAATACGACAAGCCAAGCTTCTGAGAACGACGACGACTCGATTCGTCAAGGTCTTCGCGTACACCCTCAGCTGCATCTGCTATATTCACTTCACTACGTGCTCGATGTGGTCTAGTCGGTCGAGCATCATCCACTAATATCAACTGCAGCTCAAATTTGCGAATGGTGTTGGTTTTAGTAGGTCCATTATACGCACCGTAAGGTTAAGGAATCGCAAGAAAATCATTTCTGACAGATCGCTGATATTCGTAATACAGCTGAACAATTTGGAAAAATAGTTGTGGTGTGAGTCTTTTAACGATAACTTGTTAAACGATACCGAACGAAAATTACAGAGCAGTTTGTTATAAGTCACGCGTGATATGTAAAAAAGCATATTGCAAATCAAACCTCACGATGAATAAATCACGCTTCATTCCGTTTGTAATTTCTACAATATTGATTTGAGACTCTATAAAGTCTGGGTACTTTTGAGTAAGTAAGTTGATTTAGCAATATCTGTCTAACCGTCTGTCTGTTGAAATGAGGTTTCCGAAAACCCCAGATATAAAGAGGACTTGGTTGGTATACATTTCTGTCGCATTTGCTCCGCAAAATGTTTCTATTGAAATTCAATCAGATCGGTCAATAAATAGCTGAGATATGAGCGAAAAATCACGACTGTCTCTATTTTTTTTTTCTATAAAATCTCATGTTGTTGTTATTGTTTGTTTTATACCAATCACCGAAAGTAACAAGGTACCTTGTATAAGTTGGTTTTTTTAATATCTAGAATTTTATTCCTTATTTTTACACATCACAAATACATAAATGCATAGCATAGTTGATTTAACGATGTCCGTCTGCTCGTCGGTAGATTTGGTGAGCGACAAGAGCCAAAGTTTTCAATTAAAGTACAAGCGTCTTGGTTATCAATACAGAGCATCCGACAAAGTGGGCGGCATTGGCGCAGTGGGCATGCCTAAAAACAGATTTATTTATATCTAAAGAAGGGTATTTATATAACTTTCTGTTCTTAAAGCGCCAAGGGAATACAGTTGAACCTCGGTTATCCGGGCGTCTATTAACCGGCATGCTGGTCGCATTCTTTTACAACCTCTTATCCGTGATTTTACCCTTTTTATCCGTGCTTCTTTTTTATACCTGTGTTAACCGTGCTTAACCTCTATTATCCGTGCAGCAAGCACAATTTTGTTTTCTTTTTCAATCAATTACACATACGCATAATTCAAATTCGGTGATTCCCATTTTTTCTTATGCATTCACTCGTGTTTATATTACATACAAATTAAAGGTCTGCATGAATAACTTCATTCATAAACATACTGAAATGTTTATTCAATGAAGTTCGTATTCAAATAAAATTCTGACCACTGAACAAACTGTTGTTTTATTCATGCTAGTTGCAAACACATTTGGTTTCATATGGCAAACACAAAGACTTTGTTCAATGAAACGACTACAATTCGTGTTGGAAAAAAACCAGCCAATTGTAGGGGAATGTAAGAAAGAAAAATTGACGGTTTATTGTTGTGTCTTTGTTGAAGCTTTGATATTGTTACATGTAAGACATGAGTGTTTAAAATTCTTATTCACTTTATGGTCTTACTTGTATAATATTTTTAGCTTTTCTAAAGTATTTGGAAAAATTTTCCTGACGAGCTGGCCTAAGCAACCAACTATAGTTTCTATGCGCATTTCGCTATAGCTATAGCGATATATAAATACTCAATAGCAATGTTGCCACTTAGTAAATTTATGTAACTTTTTCTTTTTTGTTAAGCATTTTTTAAATTAAATTTAAATATTTTTCCTAACAACTTTTTTATGTATTTCCAAGCAAAACACATTGCTGAAAAATATTTTTGAAAATAAAATTAAATTTTTTTGAAGTTTAAAAATTTACATTAAAAACAACTAATTTACATTGAAAACAAAGTCAAATTTGTATTATTTTAAATTGTATTATTTATATTAAAATAATTAATTAATGGTTGCTTTTACTCTTCATCGTTTTTTTTTTGTTTTTTTATTTTTCCTAATGTTTTTCATTTCTTTCAACTGGCAATACTGACTTTAAAATAAATGTGTTTTTCCATGAACTTATTCGACATTTATTCAGTGATTGTTTTGGTTCAGAGTTGTTAGTATTCATATTCTCTTGCTTAAGTAAACAAAAAAATTGCATCTAAGAGACGAGTACTTAAATTTCGCGTGTTTGTTGCTTTCATTTCGTAGTAATTCATTATACTGAATACAAACTAAGCAAATACAAAATTATGAAAGTTTCATGAACATCATTATTAAGTTTCATGCAGATGTTTACTACAAACACATACATATGTAGAACGTACCAACTTAAAATAACTTTGTTAAATGATGGCTAATATTTTAAGTTAAAAAAAAATTAACTTTTTGTGTTTTCATACTAAATCGATTATCCGTACATAGTCCGGTCCCATGATAGCCCGATAATCGAGGTTCAAGTATATAAGATTCGAAATTTTTTTTTTTTTTTTTTTTTGTTGGGACCAGCACTCAGGGGATGACCCCTACTAATGCAATGCATTGTGTTGGAACTAGGAAAATAGGTTATGGGAAGGAGGAAAGAGGGAGTAGTGTTTGTGAACATTCGACTTGAACTTTTTCATGTTGTTAGTGAGAGGGAAGACTTCAGCAGGAAGGTTATTCCACATACGAACAGTCCGGCCAAAAAACGAATTTTCCCTGTAATGCGTTGTACGATTCACCGGCCAATCGACCACAAAAGGATGTGCTCTTGAGGAAAAACGTGTATTACGAACAAAGCTATGGGTTTTGGGAACCAAATCCCTAATTTCATCAGAACACATCCCGTTGTAGTAACGATAAAATAGGCAAGTACAACCCACATTGCGACGGTGCTCAAGGGAGTCAATAGAATTGGATACCCTACTGTCGCCAATGAGAACCTTCGCCCTCTCCTGCACGCGGTCGAGAAGCTCCAAACTATGAGCGTTGTATTCCATTCGCGGTCGGATATAGGTGGTATAAATAGTAAGGAGATCAGATGGAGTGAAGTATATCTTACACCGTTTCAAAAAACCGAGGCACTTGAATGCTTCTTTCGACACTTTGAATATATGTTCTGTCCATCGGACATCACATTGTATCCTCATGCCCAGAACATCAAGAGATTCTGTTTCCTCAATATTTATACCACCCATACATACAGATGAGGTACCTTGATCCGTCGCGCGTTTATGCGTTAGCACGCAACATTGGGTCTTTCGGGCATTAAATTCGACCCTATTCGCACGACCCCATTCTGAGATTATGTCCAGGTCACGGCCAAGCGTATCATTCATGTTTTGTCTCATAGCACAAACATCGGACACGCCTGGTCTGTAACCAAATGAATACGAATGGCAAAGGTTGCTGTCATCTGCAAAAGAATAGATAGGGTTGGAAGTTTGACATAAGAGGTCATTTAGAAAAATAAGAAATAGAGTAGGAGAAAGAACGGAGCCTTGCGGTACCCCTGAATGAATCTTGAACTCGTTTGATGAAACCCCATCTATAACAACCCGTATAGTGCGATCTCTGAGAAAGCTCGATATAAATCGAGAGAAATTATCACCGACACCAAATGCAACAAGTTTAGACAAGAGTGCACCATGCCAGACTCTGTCAAACGCCTTGGAAATATCTAAAGCAATTACCTTACTTTCGCCAAAATGGTGAATGGAACGACACCATTTTTCTGATAACAGGGCCAGTAGGTCTCCAGTAGAACGACCTCTACGAAAGGTCGCTTAGTAGGTAATTAGACTCTAAAAATTTTACAAGATGGTGATTTACCATACTCTCCATAACTTTGGAAAGTGCCGAACAAATTGCAATTGGGCGGTAATTTTCAGGGTTATTAGCCACTCCTTTTTTAGGAATTGGTGTTACATTAGCAACTTTCCAGCAGACGGGAAATTCACCAGCATGGTATAGAGTGCTGAAAAGATTTGCTAAGGGACGAGCTAGCGTCGAAGAGCACTGCTTCAAGACCAGTGCATGTATACCATCCGGGCCAGGAGACTTGTTTATGTCGAGATCCGCAAGAACCTTTTTAACAGCTCGAGCCCGAAAAAATATTTTGGGCATAGTTACGGATACTTTTTCGAGTTCGGGTAGTGGTTGATTGCTATCTGGTAAGTTAGAATTATTTGCGAATAATTCGGCAAAACAATTAGCCTTATCAACCAGGTTCGTGAATGTTTGGCCATCCTTTAAAAGAGTTGGTATTGAAGAACTAGCATTAACCCTTACTCTTTTAACGAATGACCAGAAGCTTTTACTGCCCCGGGGAGCAGTAAGAACTTCAGCACGAAGACGTTGCTCGTGAAGAGTTTTTTCCCGTCTTAGCACTTTGGCACATGACGACCTTGCCATTTTGCGTAGCAATTCAGTGTCAGCGGTTTTATTGACACGCCAATTTCTGAATGCTTCCTCTCTGGATCTGACTGCTGATTTGCACGTCTGATTAAACCAAGATTTGGACCTAGGTTTATTCGAAGCATTTTTAACTGGAATGAACATTTTCATTCCTAGCATAATAACATTTTCAACCATTTTCGCCATGGCATTGACGTCATTGTCAAGGAAACAAAGTTTCCAATTAAAATGCCGAAAAAAGTCGTTGAGTTCAACCCAACGTGCTTTTCCGTAAACAAATTTTGATCGTTTGATACTTGTAAATTTCCCATGCGTCTTCGAAAAATATCAAGAAAGTATTAAACGCATAGAACACTCGTTGGAATATCAACAAATTTACCTGCTTCATTCAGCTTTTCGAAAGTTCTCATCGCAATTGAAATGTAAATGTTTGCTGAATTACTTTAAATCGTTTGCATTCGTTTGGTTGTAATATGAAATGAGACCGGAAGTGTAATTTATTTAAAAAAAAAGATTTTTTTTTATTTGTTAATTTAGAATCCCATTTTAATGCTTATTGAACTTTTAGTCATGTCTTGTCTTTGAACAAAGCAAATTTATCATTTATCCCAGACAAAATATTCATAAATTTATGTACATGGATTTTTTTTAGTAGAGACAAAGATAAATCTAAGTAAATTTAATTTAAACTAATCTGTTTATAATTGAATTGTCACAAAAATTTCCATATCATATCATGTACTTGCACTTTACTTTTCTCCTCCATACACTTTGCCACAGACATGAGATTACTGTAGAAAACACAAGATGTACCTTTAGACTTCAACATATGAGAACTGCATCATGCACCATGTTCCCAACTAAAATGATAATAATTTTTTTTTTTTTTTTGGATTTATATGAACTGACTTATCTAAAAGGCAAGTTCTGAATAGTTTTGGTTGTGTCTGTTCGGTTTGGGCTGAGGTTGCATTTTGCCAGCATCAAATTTTAAGTAAGTGTGTGAGTGACTGACTGACTAAGTGTAATGCAATTTCATACCGAGTGCAAGTTGGTACATTTTCCCAATTTTCTTTCTACAAATTTGACCACTTATGAAGGTTTTATCAAGTCCAAATAGTTATTTGACATATCTTTACGGGTCTCATTGTTTAATGTTGCACAATTATTGTTGTACAATATCTCTGCAATTTTGGTCTTTATCTCTAGCCGCCCGTGTGTCTGGTTGTCTCTTTCGCCTGTCAGTGTGTGATGTCTACGATTAAAAACCAAAAAGAAATAACTTGTCCACATGACATAAAAGTTGTGTTGTAAAAGCCCTTTTGTTATGCATGTGCAACATGCTACAAACACAAAAGAGTATGATTGTATGAGTGTGACAACGAAAACGAGTTGTGTGTGTGTCATGTATGAAACACATGTCAACTTTTAACACTCGCCTCCATTAACACACAAAAATATCAAATAAGTCTACGATGACTACGGCGACAACGACATCGAGAATGCTGATGATGATGTTGATGCTTATGACGTTCATTGTAATTGTAGCATGTAATGTAAACTATGCATTCGAATTCGAGTGCATATTTGTTGGCTACATGAATTCAAAAGGCTGGATTATAGTAACTGAAGAGACAGAGTTTTGAAAAGCTGCACAATAAATTTTTGAGTCAATGAGATCTCAGAATTATTCACGATTATATTTTGGATTGTAAATACAGATTTTTAGGTATAATCTGTTAACAAATTTTACAACATCTCTAGTAGCAAAGCAAGTCGATATTCTCGGTTCTATGATAATTTGGCTCATACAAATTTAACTTAAGGCCGTGATTCACTATCCTACGCAATTCTCTGCACACTTTTTTTGGTTGGACCAACCTGTACATAGCCACTGCATAACTATTTGTAAATGAATTTTTTTGTTATTAAAAAATTTTAAAAATTTATTATATTTTCTGTTTAATAAATTAATTGATCTCAAAAACATTAAAGTTTTTTCTTGTTATAAAATTAACTTAATAAAGTTCGGCTTCGATTTGGCCAAATTCATTAAATTTGAAAAATTTTGTAAATCGGAATCGACATGCTTTTTTATGTTTTTTTTAGCTTATAAAAATAAATTTTAAGAGTTTGAAATACATTCAATATTCTGTAGTGGATACCTCAATCAAGTTATGTTCAACTTTAAGATGTTTGCTAGTATGCACTATGGGGCCAATGACAGGTTTTTGAGGCAATTAATCACAGAAAACAGCCAGACCTTTCAAATTTCGTATAGACAATAATAATGAGTTTCTAAGTCTTAATAACAAATTTAATTCAATTGGCCAGTGCCACGCCCATTTTCGGTAGATAGATTAAAGTGCTACTGCGGTTGAAGATGACTGGAAAATAATAAGTTCTTGACTTTCAATTGGATCACTAAAAATGCTCACCAAAGACGTTAGTAAATTTATGAAGTCAATCCGCCTACTGCCGCACCCACCTCGTGTGGCACGAGATGTATGCACGGTAATAACTGGCTCTTGAAATTTAGCAATAGTTACATACTTCTGTTAGAGATAACATTTATTTAACAACTAACTTGAAATCACAAATAATTCAAATTATATTAAATCATAAAAAAAAAATCCATACGTATGGAGTAATTTAAACCTCATAATTTCGAAAACACTCCAAACACCTATAAAGAGAGTTATTTGACCAAAAAAAATTGTTTTATTTCAGAAACAATTTTATTATTAAAGAAATAATAAATTACTTGACTGCTCTGTTGATTAATCTTCCTCATGAATATTCAACTATAAGTTAAATGAGACTTTTGTTCACTCCTCCACTTATCCTAACAACTTTGTCCCAAAACAAAACCCCAAACACATTTGAATCTAATGTTAATTTCGAACTGTAAAAGAACGTATGTCAGTGTGCCACTAAGAAAGATTCTACAAAAAAAAACCCCCCCGGTTTCATTATAATTGAGTGTAAACAGTGCAGTTTTAAAACTCTATCATCCATCCCCAATTCACTTACTCTCTTTCGTCCTATTTAGCAAATTTTGATTGTGCAACATTCAATTTGCTTGTGGAATCTTCATTTACAACCAATAAAGACCAAAAAATACACAAAACTTAAGAAAAAAACTTCGAAATTATTTTATGGCTTGCAAAACTTTTTAAATGAAGTGAATGACTTCTTATGTTTTTGCTAATGCTATTTTAGTTTCGTCCTCCCTCCCTCTCCCATGGTCGTTTTTCAATTGCCAAAAAAATACTAAATATTTCTTAATTTAAGTATGAGAGAGATACTTGTAATTTAAAACTTTTTTTTGAATGTTTTTTTTTTTCTTATTAAATGCTGTAATTTTAGTTTTTCCTGCCCATTTTTATCACTCAATTAAATTAATGTAATTCAGTGAACTTTATTTTATTATTTTTTGATTCTGTTGCTGCTGCTGCTTGTCTTATCAATTTCGATTAGTAATAAATAAATTTCTTTTTTTTTTTTTTTGGTTTTCCTATTTCAATTCTATAAATATTTTACTTCTTGTTTGTTATTCGGTAAAAACAAATAAAGTTTTTCTGTTTTATACATTTTTGGGATCTCGTGTAAATGAAACATTTTTTCTTGAACATGCTTAAACTTGTTTAACATGTTAAAGTAACAAATTCCCCATAGATTCTGCTTGCTAAGCCAGAGTTACCGTATTTGATTGCTTATAACAAAATTTAACTAAACAAAAAAATGGTTGGTACCAATTTTGTTGGAATGAAAATATGTTAATATTATACCCTTAATCACAATAGTAGAGAAGGTTTTAGGTGTTTGAGCTGATGTTTGTAACATCTCAAAATCACAGAAAACATCTCTTGGATCTACCTTTAAGTATACAGATGGACTTAGGCCATGTGTGTGAAAAAAATACGAAAAGTTAAATTCATTTTTCAAAAATATTGCATGCAATAAAAAATATTATATTGTCTTATTGTCCTTCAAGTTGTGCTCATAATCTTTGATAAAATGGCAATTAAAGTCTTTAAAAAAACAGATTTCTAAAAAAATTTGAAAAAGCTTTTTAAAAGTATTTTTTTATTTACGATTATAAATTATTTTTATTCAAATTTATATTGAAAGTTATTGTTTTCTTTAAAATGTTAATAAATGTTTTTTTTTCTCATTACAGGTAAGTGGAAATACTGATTGAAATTAAAAGTTCGTTTATATTGGGTAAGAAAGACTTATATATATTTTAAAATTTAAATTTAAAATTTTCTAGTTGAAGAGTGTCAAAAGTCTTATCTTCAATCTTCAATTATGGCACGTGCCATAGGTTCTCAGAGAAGGGCACCTCGGGTATTAAAAAAATTAAAAACCATTTACTAATTTTAGTACGATTTAAAAAAAACATTTTTTTATCAGTGAAATGTACTAGTTGGGCTCTACAAAAAAGTCAGCTAAAGGCATAATTTATCTCTTATGGTTTAGGAAATATCTGACTTTTAAATTTGCTATTTTTGACCTATCTTGGTCTAGTATTTTATATATAAATTTTTCCCATAAGAAGGGATTTCTCTTTCTCTGTAAATGCCCTGCTCTAAGAGATACTACCCTGCTTACATGTTTTATCCGAGCTTAGACTAGTGACAATCTTTCTTTTCAGCAGGGGTTCGAAGTAGCTGAACACTGCCGTGATGCATTCAAGTGAAAATAGCTTTTATACTGGTCTACTGGCTCACGGCATCACAACGGGTACGTTGTAGGACCGAAGTGAACTCAACATTCTGTTTGGCGGATAACCATTGAAAGAAGCGTGTCCTCAGTCTTTTGCCCATAGAAAATTTAGCCTGTTTTCTTTAGAAGAAAGTTATAATGGAAATATTATCCAATACTTTTAATAGGCTTTTCATACTTTTGAACTTTAATACTTAAAAACTATGGATGTAGTTTTCTTGGAAACTTCTCTTTTGCTTAAACAGAACTTTGGCTAAATTAATTTTATTTGTAAACAAATTTTGTTATTAAACAAAATTAAAGATTTCTAAATAGTTTCTAAATTTGATTGACTTTAATTTTCACTTCTTGTTTATTTTATTAAAGAGATTTCTATTAAATTCTTTTTTAAATTATTTTACTTTAAAACTGATTACGTGTTAACCAGGAATAAGAAATACCCCTAAATAAAAACACAACACCCACAACGCACATTTTACATGTAGACATAAATTGTTGAGTTTACCAGTGTGCGTGTTGGAAGGTTTAAAATTTAAATATTAAAAAGGTTTTTGTTTTTAGTGTTATTCCTGCCCTTGTCCTCCCTAAAACCAGCCACAGCTTCTACTTAAAATATGAATGACCGAGTAAATGGGAAAACATTTTCATACAATTTCAAACAGGGTAAAAAGAAACATTACGCAAAGTTTTAAAAAATTATACAAATAAAATAGCAAATCTAATTGAAAATATTCACAACAATGTGCGTGTGTAGGGCAAACAAACGCTCCTACAACGAACACAAATAAAATACACTTATTTGGTACATGCAAACAAAAATATAAATGTTTTAAATAATTGTGGATTTTCAGGTATAAAGTGAAGAAATTTTTCAACTTCTATTGTAGAAATTTTCTGTTAAATTAATAAAATAAATTGCTTTAAATTAAACACGCCTTTTGTATATGCTATACTTTTTAAGTATATTAATGTAACAAGTAGACTTGGTGTACAGTGGGAAAGATTGCAAAAGTTTAATAAAAAAAATTACTAATTCAATTGGAGGATAATTTACATAAAAGATTTCATTTGACTTATAACCCTTTTGTAGGTTGTCACACTGCGCTCAATTTTTTTTACATTAGTGATCAGTGTACTCTTCGCGCTTAAACAAACTGCCAAATCATTCAAATTAACAAAAAAACAAAAAAAAAAAAAAAAATATTTTAATATCAAATCGATAGACGAAAGATTGTGTTTAGCGATTAGTCTCTTTTTTAGCTTAACGTGTTTGTTAATGAACAAAATTGACGTCTATACTCGTAGAGTGAGACCAATCAACAACCGACTTTACAAACTCCATTTACATCCAAAAAAAAAAAAAATGCACCGTTTGGTGCGGTGGCATCATCGGACGTTGTTTCTTCAAAAATAAAGCCGAAACTTACGTTACGGTTAACAAAAATGGTTGCCGTACCATGATCAATTATTTTTTCTTTGGAAAACATGGATCCGGCGAGATGTGGGTTCAAAAGGATGGCGCTACGTGCCATACGGCAGACGCAACAATTGACTTAATGAAATCAAAATTGTGCGATGTGTTGAATTCTTGAGAAATGGAAATGTCATTTGGCCTCTTAGATCATACGATTTGACACCACTCGATTATTTTCTGTGTAAGTCTATGTAAAGTCACTAATTAATGCTGATAAACCAGCAACAATTGACTTTTTTAAAGCCTACATTGTTTGTGTTGCCAGAACTTTAAGAGGCAAAATCAGAATAATTGAATGATTTTTTAATGAAAAATCTTCAAAATCTGCATTTAATTTGAAAAATATCTTCAAAGCACTCTTAAGTCTTTTCTTGTATTTACTTAAAAATATTAAGTCCAACAAAAATTCACACTCGTTGGCCCATATGTTTGTCAGCTGTTTACCCCAGTTAGAACCCAAACGTCAAAAAAATTTAATGTTTGTTTACATTTTTTCATGTTTGTTTACACATAGTTAGTGCGCCCCATTTTGCCTTAACGTGTTTGTTTTTTTTTCAATATGTGTTTTTATTTTGAAGGCACAGTGTTGCTTTTTTTGACGTCTCGGTTCAAAATACAAAAACAATTTGGCCTGTTGTTTTTGTATTGTACTTGTTGTAGCAACGAGTTTACCTGTGTAGTTGCTTGTTGTGTGTAGAAATAACAAAAACAACGTAACAAGAAGAAAACAAATTTAAAAACTAAAATTGTAAATTATATATCAATTTATTTTAAAAAATTAATAAAATTCCTATGTTTTTCGATATATTCAAATATACTAATGGAAGTAATGAAAATTTAGAACATTTTACTTATATTCAAATTTTTAGAAGCCCAAAAACCTCTTGTTTGTACTTTTTCCGCGTCATATATGCACTTTCTACTTATCTTTACAACTCTTAAAATCAGGAAAAACTGCGCTCATTTAAAAAAAATTAATTGAAAATCTCCATCAATAAAACTTTATTTGATTTAAATTTCAGAACATAACAGTTTATAATATTAAAATCACATTCGGCAATTTTGTTCTTAACAAAAATCCTTAAAAAAAATATCTGGTAGCTGTTTTGAAAGGGATTTTTTGCTAACGATAAAGTATAAAAAACTTCCGTTCATTTGAATCAAATAATGAGAAAATCGTAGTGCAAAGAACAAATTGTTCGAAGTCGTAAATAATTTTCTTCGAACTGACCCCCCATGTAAATAAAATCCTTAAAAAGTTAAAAAATCTAAATTGAAAGTGTATCAAGAAAAACATATTCATACGTATTTTATATTTAAAAAAAAAAACCAAAATGAAAAAAATATTCACATCTCCACATTAAGAAAAAAAAAAATAACCAATTTTTGTTAGAAATAACCAAGAATGGCAGCTCTGATTGCGATAATCATGGAAATGTTTACAGTAACTAAAATATTGCTGATGTTCAATAAAAATAAAAATTTTTTGGTTTACGACAGCAATATATTGTTACAATAAACATAGTGTAATTGCTGTAACCATACCGAACGATATTTTTTCACTGCGAGTACAATAAAATAAATAGAAGAAAATACAACTGGCACTGGAACCGCAAGGTTCGAGGAAACCGGGAAGACCAAAGATATCATGTAGACGAACAATTCTTTTTAGAAACCTGAAAATCTTTCAACGAACTGAGATACCTCGCAACAGAAATGGAGATTCAACGTATAGGCTGCGTACGTTGAATCTCCATTTCTGTTCATAAAGGAATTTGCTTAACACTGCACACTGGTCCCAAAACGATATTTAAAAAAAAAAAAAAAAAAAAAAAAAAAAATTTAATTGCTAAAAGCGAATTTATATTCTTAATGGCGACAATTCCAGTAATTAAGAAAATATATTTAAAAAAAAGACAATTGTCAACACTGCCGGCCTGCTATGCTTTCAAAGTTGAGAATTAAAACACGTGTTCCTTTATAAGTGTTAAAACAGTATTAATATTGTATAACGAGCAAACCTTAAAAAATAATATTATAAAGTATATTAAAAATTGAAAATGCAGCCTAAGGTAAGTAGTTTAATGGTTAATTTTTGAATTTTATTTTTGTGGAGTCGTTGTCGTAACGCTTGATATTGTGATTATGTAGTTTTGTAGTCTCGACATAACCTGTAAGTTCCGTGGACCAAAAGTTGTGTTTGGGAACGAACTTGCATGGAAGTTTAAATGTGAGAGTGTCTCGTCAAAGAGTCTATTTTAAGTGTATATTCATATCTCGCCAGCATTTTTCGGCAAACTCACGCAATTGTTATTTTTTGTTAGCACAATTTTTGATTATATATATTTGTTCCTTTTACTCCTACAAGGAGCATAGGGCCGCACAATTTTTGATTAACCGTACCGTAATGCTTTCGGTTTGGAAAGCAAATGGGTGCACAGACGATGTACTAATAGATTGGCCCAGAACCCGGGTTCTTCAAAGAATCAATAACAATCTGATTATCAACAAAAAAAAAAAAAAAAAAAAAAAAAAAAAAAAAAAATTATACAATTTTCTTTCACATATAAAAAAAAGTAGTTAGCGAAGTACAATTACAAATTATAACGGTTTCAACAAGCACATTCTATGAGGGTTTCGAAAAATATGGTTATTAATTTTTTTTTTTTATAATATTAGTATTGTGGTTATTTTATTGAACTGTTAATGGTTTTTAATCCAAATTTAGATATTTTTTAATTAGGCTTAAGTTCATTGAATTTAATTTTCATTAAATTATTTTTATGAAGACAGGAATTTTACAACATGAAATTATGAATAAAAAAAAAAAAAAAAAAAAATTATTAATTTTATGTTGTAAAATTCCTGTCTTCATAAAAATAATTTAATGAAAATTAAATTCAATGAACTTAAGCCTAATTAAAAAATATCTAAATTTGGATTAAAAACCATTAACAGTTCAATAAAATAACCAAAATACTAATATTGTTAATAGCCAAGGCACGAGCTATATTTACATTTGTCCTTCAAGTTGTGCTGAAAAAGGTCAACAAGAAAAAAGAAAGACAAAAACATGAAAAACAAAAAAAATGTACTTTGGATTTCAAGAAGAATTATTGACAAAAGGTACGAAAAAACAGAAGTTAGGAAGAACATGTAAATCAATTAAAATAGATAATCATTCATTCAAAAGCAAATTTCGATCTACCAAGGTGAAATACCATTTGGTTAAAAGATTGATGTTTGACTATTGACGTCATCCGGCTTCAATAGCCGAGTAAGTAAAACGGCAAACCCCACGGACGAGATAGTGGTGGTTACAATCGAAACTAGTCTGGTCAGCCTGTCCGTGAAAGCCTGGGTTCAAATCTCAGCGCAGTCAAGAATGAAAAATTATCAATAACAATTTTTTTGTGTGTGTATTGTCATGTCATTAAATGTGCAGAAATTAAACAATAAATTTGGGACCATAGTGCACTGTATTAAAGATTGATCAAATGCAACTTCTTTCTACAAACGATGAACAAAGAACAAGAAGCAACTGTTCGGGTACCTCAAAGTCTGTACTCGCCTTTATTCTTGTTTCTCTTCTCTCGTGCAAACTCAAAACTTTGTAACACAGAAAAAATTATTAAATTTCTCCAATCACCAATTTTATTAAAATTCATAACAAGTTGTTGTATTGATTACTAAAAATTTTAACATTTTGAAAAAATATTTTCAATAAATTATATTTTTAATTTTAATTAAAAAGGTGATCAAAAAACTTTGCCATTGCAAACAATGTGTTAATTTATTTAAATAAATATTGACAATTCCCAACAACAATTCTACATGTTTAAATTATTTTATTTTAAACGAAAAAAGTCAATTAAGATTTTTTGTTATTTAATTAAAATTTGAATTGAAAATTTATTTCGAAACAACTAAAATGTTAATTAAATCAATATTAAATTTTAAATTTTCTTTCAACTAAAAAAATAATTGATTCAATTATCACATTAATTAAATTTACATACTTTTTTAACCATTTGTTTAATTGATAAAACACTTTTTTCTTTGAAGGTAAACTTTGAGTGCGAGAAAAGGGTCTTAGAAAAGACTATTTTCTAATGTTAACTTAGCGTTAAAAATTTTCAATATTCACCCTTATCGTAGTTGGTGAATTTAAAATACACCTGTGACTGTTTGGTAATAGCTTAAAGCGAACGTAAACTTATTTCCTTTAATCTATTACCAAACAGTCGCAGGTATATTTTAAATTTGCCAACTACGATAAGGGTGATTATATTTGAATATACATAGATAATTATTTTAATATTTAGTTAGTTTCTTCTATCGGTCCCACTGTGCCACAAAAGGTGTAAACAACTTTCATATTTAAATATTTATATGTTGCTTATTGTATCCTGTTGTCTGTTTAAAGTCGTCAACAAATTTTGCGAACTTTAGGTCAAACATTTTATGAAGATTAAATTTTACAACAAGGACCCTCATTAAACATTTGGTAAATAGGTAACGCATTACACTACAAAAAAAAATTGCAATAGAATTTAGTACAGAAAACAGAAAAATTCTGTTTTGTATACAAAAAAAGTAATAAAGAGAAACCCGACAAACGTAAAGAGAGATTCACAAAACGAGTGTGTGATAATTCCCTCACAAATTCACCACTGATTTCCAACTATTTTGTGGAATCTAAAACTCCTTCCAATTTGCTTTTACTACAATCAACATTTAAAAATGTAGCAAAGAGAACTAAATGTATGTTAAATTATTTCGAACCAAAGAGTATAACAGTTTATTTTCATTCTCTTTTCATTTAAAGAACATGTGATTCTGTTTTTATTTTATTTGCTGTTTAAGATTTTATATCTTTTAATTTTGTAAATCACAATATTTGCGCCAATTTACTTTAAGTTTATTTTTTTTTTGTTTTGCTTTCTTTCCGTCATCATACAGTGACCAAATTCTTTAGAATATGAGTGACTGACAGACTGACTGCCTTTATGGCTACGTAATATCATTTCAAATCTTTTAAAGTGTTTTTTTTTTGTTTTCGTTTGTTTACACCAACTACAATGCCAACAACAAAAATTTTCAGATACATGCATCAGGAAATTCTTGTGCTTAACTTACACACAATTAACTTTGAATGTGTGATAATTATATGATGAATAAAGCGGCTGGCTGCATAGTGGGGCAAATTTAATAATAAAAAATATAATTCAAGTCAAAATATTCTAGCAGTTTTGTATTATTTAAACAATAAATAAGAAAGTTCTTTTCAAAACTGGATTATTATGCGATAAAAAATTCAAAAACGACTTTTTGATTGCTTAAGGCTAGTTTACACTATCACACAAGTCTTACGTATTCCATAATACATTTTGGGATAGAACTCTAATGACTGTCAAAAAATTCAATTTAACGTTACAGTTTGTAGTCACACTATCACACATGAACATGCTTTTGTTGAAATGGTACTCCTCAAGACATATACGCATAACGGCCGGGGATTTGTTCCTTAACACTGCAAATATGAAAAAATAAACCAGTTTTTTTGCGCTACAAATATTGAAAAACTACAAAGAAGACAATCGAAGATTTTAAGAATAATTACTGGAGCTCCCTGGTACGTAAGGAATTCTAACCTTCACAAGGACTTAAGTATTTTTACCGTCATCACAGTAGCTAGGGAGAGCTGTATTAAATATGTTAATAAGCTGTTAGTGCATCCAAATTCCTTAGCTCCAAACTTACTTTCTAGCGATGGACATAGGCGTTTAAAAAGAAAAGACACGCTAGATCTGGCAACACTATGATAAACAATGCATTACCTCCTCTCACATCTAATTGGTAACTTGCATTGGCACGTTACCTCATAGAATAATTTAGAATTTTAAGATTTGAAAAACTTTTTGTCAATTTCAGTTAAGAAAAGATTCAATAAATAAAATATGAAAAAAAAAAAAAATTTTTTTTTTTTCCAAACCACCACTTTGCGGTACTGACTTGTTGCCACAACGCACAGTGGCGCCATTTGAGTTTTTTCGTTGCAAAAATCATATCTTTTGAACCGAATAAGATAATTGAACAGTTTAAACAGCATATGATAGATAACTGTTCAGCCTATGAAATGAGCGTTTGGAAAGGGTGCTACGCTTTGTAGGGGCCTACTTATGGGTTATCAAAGTTAAAATTAGTAGAAAAATCAATTTTGTGGTAACTAAAAAAAATTATTTTTACATTTTTAGATTGTTTTTATTTTTTTTCTTTAGGGTTTTATGTTTTAAATTATTACCCAACAAATTAAAAAAAAAATAATTTTTTTTTTTAAATTTATTTTTTCAATTTTCTGTAAAATATGCATCACAATTCGTAGGAGAAGGTATATCTAAAAGACTAACCATTTCTAAACTATAATTATTTTGTTACTCTATTCGTGACTTCACATGCCGCAGGGAAGAAATAAGTGGATCGGAAGATGCTGCCAACATGTTGAAGAGGTCCTCATTTTGCCTTACCCTTGATGCTTTGAATGTGTTCTGCAATCTATATTTTTTATAAAATTTGTTAAGAGACTCCTGTGCTTCTTCAGAAAGCTCTCCAATTGGCAAAGACTGGTACTCAATTATATCTTTGCCATGCGCCAATATTTTATGGACGGTCGGGGTCAACTTCTTCTGTGGATACATTTCTGCTAAAAAAGATGCAGTTTTCGACGCATACTCTCCATATTTTGTAGAATTTACATTTTCTTTGCAGTTTAAAACATCCAAGATCGTTCCCAATCTTTTCACGATTTGATTGTCAATTCCAATGATTCTAGTTACTGCCTCATCATTTTCAAAAAATCTCCTAGAAGTGTTTCCATCGTTTGAGTTACCGTATCCGTGCTTGGGACAGTCTACTTTTAGTCCAACTTGTTTAAAAAAAGCATCCTGTATTTGCTTCTTTTTGATCTTTTCCTTATCCTTTATTGATGTATTTTCATCGAAGTTTTCCTCCTCTTGTGGTAGGGTATATGCCAGTTTTAGCAAGAATTCCATACACCTTATCCTTGCGTGCAATGGTGACATTCCATATTCGTAATTCTCCTAATTTGTAGAATCGTTTAAATTACCAAAGTTCTTCTGACAAATAATAATAAAAAATCGATAATAAAAAATATAAAAATAAAACGAAAAAAGGGGTTTAAATAGGTTTTTGCTAAATTTTTCCTCCAATATAATTCTGTCTATATATATGTATATGATAACTAATTGAAATATGTTATAATTAAGCAGAAAAAGATACTAATCTTAAACTCTTTACAACTAATTATATAAAATTGAGATGTTACATATTATATATGAAATAAATTTAATTGAATTGAAAAAAGTTCTTCTGACTCTTTTTGCAAATCGGGCATGACATTGTTGAGGTTGTTCCTGTCAGTTCGTTTACGACTTTTCCGTCAACCATGGTCAGGTGGAACTCGTAATTGCATTCAATATATTTTCCTTCTCCAATTTGCAGCTTTGTAGGCTTAATCTTGCTTATTTGTTCTTCAATGTCCTTCACCGTAGTCCTTATGAGTTCTGCCGATTCCCTTGCAAACTGAAACATTAGTGATCGGCAATAATGCACTGATGACGGACGTGGATTTTTCCAGTGTAGGGAATCATCCGATTTTAGCCGCAAATGAACAACAGATGCCATAAACATATTTCCGTCCGATATTGTAGCGTCATCGGAAGATATCCTTTGCTTATAAACGCTTTGTCCGGATGATCCATCGCAGCCCCATTTGCTGATCAATGTCAACTTCTCAGGAAGAATTTTCACTTCCGTGAAAAACTTTGGTGTGGTTGACTTTATAAACAGTTCAACGCCATGTTTTCAATACTTAAATTGTTTAATGGTTTCAGTAATTGGCCTAAGCAACCAGCAAAAGGCGCATAGAAACTAGCTTTCCCACAACAATAAATTTCAGTGTTTTCATTCAAAAATTGGGATTTTTAGCACATCATTACTAAATGAATTAATTAGTAATAAATATTTCATTCCCTAAAATAATTTTTTCTCTTAACAAAGTTTTTTCCCCTATTAATTTTTCTGTTTAGTCCACTGTACTCCCAAGATGATGTTGTTGATGATTCATTTTAAAATATTTTGAATAATTTATCTTTTGGAATTGCATGTTCGTTGGACTGTTTTGTTAATTTTCTTCACTTGAAACGTTGCATTTGTAGATGCCTCATGTGTTGAGCATTTCACATGTTTTATTTATTTGAATATTCAGTTTTTTTCTGTTTTTGTACTATTTTTTGTTCGCATTCACGTTTTGTAGCTGAAAATGTACGAATAAAAAAAGTGGAGAAGAAGATTTTATCCGTTGAGGTGGCAGCATTCTTATTACGATTATGCATATGTGTGTACGGAAACACATATACATACATACACACATTCATATGCAAAGAAGTATCTGTATGCGTATTGGGGTTCTTCTCATAAGCTAAATGGGCTCATTACAAGAATTTGTGCTGGCAGCCAAATGGGGAAATGCTTAAGAACGCGGCGATTGTTTTTCTAAACGCGTGTATTTTTAATTTAATTTTTTGTTTTTGTTTAATATTTATTTTAAATTTTTTCTCATTCTCTGTTTTATTTTGTGATTTCATTTCATCATATTGTATGACTACTCGGGAGTGCATATTCATGTGCATTGCATTCTTAATGACGCAAAGATTCGTTTTTTTATGTGTGTTTTTTTAATAAAACGATTATTTTTCTTTTCTTTTTTATTTGGTTTAATTTATTCTGTGGCATTGTTTGTTACTTAAGAATTTTTTATTCCTTATTTTTATTACTTTTATTATAACTTTGATTAAAGAAAATTTACATCAGCAATTGTTTAATTATTTTTCATTAAAAAAATATAACAATGAACTTTTTTTTTTTCATTATTTATTTATTGAATCTTCATATATTAAATATGAACTAATAATAATTATTCAACTCTGATACTCTGATGATTTGTCCTGCCAATGCTAGATGAAAATTTTTCTCTTCCCGGTTTCTGTTCACATATGTAGATGTTAAGCAGTCTTCTCGGCGGATGAGTCCTGCAGTATCTCTTCTCCTTAATCTAGAGTGGCCGCTGTCATTTAAAATATTTCGAGCTAGTGGATTTGGGTGCGACTCAAGCCTTTTTAAATATTTTACTGCGTACTTCGTAATAATAGTTTTTACTGATGGCCCATTGAGATCCTTGTGAATATTTGAGTTTTTAACATACCAGGGAGCGACTGTGATTATTCGAAGAAGCTTATTTTGGTGCCTTTGAATTTTTTCGATATTTGAGGCCGAGGCTGTGCCCCATAGCTGAATACCGTAGCACCAGATTTAATAACAATGAACTGATGACCTAATATTCCCAAATACTTCTTTTTAAAATCTCAATCTTTTTTTTTAGTGTATATATTTTATGACAGGCGTATAATCCAACGCTGATGCGTTAAACAACAAATTGTCCAGAATCTTTAAAATACAGGGGATTTCTTATTCCCATGATACAAATGGGATTTTGAACGGATGCGATCGATCTTTAGCCTTAAAAAATCGCAAGGTACTGCTTGTAAAATTAACTGAAATTGTAATATAAAATAAATGAATATCCAGTTAAAAACCGGTCTACTTATTTTTCATTTATTTATAACGAAAAGTTAATTTATGTTTTACTGTCAAAAATTCAACTGCAAATTCCGTAAAAACAAATAAATTTTCAGTTATTTTATGTAATTCAGTAATTTTATATAGTACAGGTTTAACTCGAATTTCTAAAATATACCAGACTCCTGCCCGCTTGTTATTCTAATGAGAGAGAGAGAGAGAGAATATTTATTTTACTTTACTTACCCCGTTATACATTTTTGTTTTACTTTTGTTGTACTGGCCACTTTGTTTACAGAAGAACTTTCAATCATAAGACACCAGCAGCATGACCGATATGGTATTCGTAATTATTTTACCACAAAAATTTCATGTATTTAACTAAATAATTTTAACAAATAGAATATGGGAATTTTCTACACAAAACAAACAAATCGGTTTTTACTTTTACTTTTTGCCACAG
This sequence comes from Pollenia amentaria, assembly GCA_943735925.1. Lineage (NCBI taxonomy): Eukaryota > Metazoa > Arthropoda > Insecta > Diptera > Polleniidae > Pollenia > Pollenia amentaria. The sequence continues at coordinate 197,545,464 of OX031009.1, read as the reverse complement.
ATTTATAAATAGATTTATTTTTTTGATAGTTAAATTATATAAAATAACTGAAAATTCATTTGTTTTTACGAAATTTGTGGTTAATTTTTTATGGAATTTGCGGTTGAACTTTTGACAGTAAAAATTAAATTAACTTTTCTTTAAAATAAAATGCAAAATAAGTAGATCGGTTTTGACAGTTGTTTTAAATTTCATTTTCATTTAATTTCACATACAGAATACTTTTACTTAATCAACTGACAATATTAAATGCAACCGAAAATCCGTATTAATGCGCTCTTATTTTTTTTTTTAATAAATGTTAGAATCAGTTAAAAATTAATTTGCTTGGAATTTTAAATGGTTATTTATTTAAAAATCACTGAATCACGGAATACTTCCGATAACGGGATTGACTAAAGTAAAACAGATATTAAAATTTATCTCAAAAAGTGCTTGATTCAAGAATTTCTAAGCTGGTTAAAGCCCAAATTCGTACTTGAAATAATCCGAAAGCGGATTGATTCTAAACCTAAACACTTAGGCTTGGAGCAGAATAAAGTACCTATAGTAGTAGCTGAAGTTGAATTGAATGCTCTGTAGCGCAAAAAAGTACAAAATAATTTCGAAGTTTGCGCGTCAACTTCAACTGACACGACTACAACAACTACGATTCTATTGACACTACTTTGAAACTGCCGTTTTTAACTTTTCACAGCTTGCAGCGCTATTCGTAACGTTGTACTGCAGCGACTATTCCCCACTTTACCCCACAGAGCACTAGAGTGGTGGAATATTATTATTTATTTAGTTTACTTTCCCACCCACCCGTTCGTTACACATGTTTGTTTCACCTGTGTTGTATTCGCCGATGTGTTAAAAACTCTCAATTATAAGACAACAGGAGCAGCATGCCCGCTATGGTTTTTGTTGTAATCAACTAAACAGTTTTAAGAAACCGAATTCGGGACTTTTCTTCTTGTTTTACTTTTTAAACGTGGAAATAATTGCCGAATTCATAAAAGCCCTTGTATCGTTGTATCGATTGTATGGTGTATACAAAAACAATAGTAATAAACTATGTATTTTAATTAGGGAGATCGGTTATTCGACTTTTTTCAAAAACAGGTTTTAGAATATTCAAAATAGTTGCAATTAAAAAAAAAAACGGTTTTCGGTTAAGCATTTTTAAAATAACCAGTTAACCGGTTTTAATTCGAATACATAAAAACACAAAAATCAAATAACTTTTTGTAATAAAACTTTACTTTGAACGAAAAAAAAACCAAAACAATTCAAAAAGTTAAGGAGCCAACAAAATACATAGATATAACTTAGTACATAGATTTGACGATAAAATCCAAGAAATGTGTGACAATTTCTATTTATTTACTAAACTGTATTTGTAAGAAGATAATTGTATAATGTTATTTAGAAACTGTTTAATGATATTTGTTGTAGACAAACGTTTGGAAAAGAAAATAAAAAATTATTGGTTTTTAATAAATTTATTATTTGAGATATTCTCCCAAATTTATTTCAAGTTTTAATTTGTTGGTGGTTAAGCATGACTATATGAAATATGAATCAGTAGACTTCAACCAAATTTTTGAAAAGTTGCAAACAAAACCTTTTAAGCCTAGTACTCTGTTCCAATTTGTGGAAAATGTTCAGCAACATTTATTATTTCATGCGAAAAATTTGACATGTATCAATGTTACCTATCTCGAGAGTTTGGACAATTTGACGTTCTTAATCTTTCAAAGTATGCGACATTGTTTTGCATATGTAAACAAAACCCACATGTATTTTACTAAAAATATTTTTTTAAATAAAAAATTAAGTAAGTATGGATGAAAAGCAGTTACCGGTTGTGTTATTTACGTTTTTCAGTTCTCATTTTAATATTAAGTTTAAACTTTTTTTCATTTGCTTAAAATTATATTAAGTTTAAACTTATATTATTTCGCAGTTTTAAAAAAAATGTTGCCAGAAACATTTAGCAAATTGTTAACAAATTGAACAGAGTACAACTCTATCAACATTATTTCATAGAAATTCCGCACAAGGTTTTTTCATATGAGTTATGACAGCATTTCACGTGAAATGTTGAACAGAGTACCAGGCTTTAGGCAGAATTATATATGTACATATTTCAAATTCTTTTGTTTCAGAAGTATAGAAACGAATAGTAATATGAACACGCTTATTATATGAAATATTTGTCAATTCGTCGACCCCAATTTAAAACCTTCCGTCAGATTGTTTGATTTCTTCAATTTTGTTTTTTAGTTCCTGGTGTTTAAATAAATAAAGCTGATGAATTTTTTCCATATCGTTTGATTCCGGCGGAATGTTGTAGTTTTAAGCATGAAGATAAGCTAGAACTACTTAAGAGTTTTTAGTGCCTTAACGTGCTCACAACCGGGTTATATTTCAACCAATAATTCATTTTTGGGTTCGTATTTTAGTAAAGTATTATTTGTCGTCTCCTTAGAACCAGGGACCGAAAATAACAGTTATTTTGAAATTTCAAAACAAAAGAAGCATATAGAAGTAACTGCTGGCAATCTGATTCAAGTATACCATATTGATCCTTATGAACTTTTCTATGATAAAATATTATGATTTTTAAAGTTTTGATTTTAATTTTTTCTATCAAAAATTACAGTTATTTTTTGATTTTTATTTTTTTGAACAAAAATAACAGTTATTTTTTGATTTTTATTTATTCGATAAAAAATAACAGTTATTTTTTGATTTTTATTTTTTCGATCAAAAATTACAGTTATTTTTTGATTTTTATTTTTTTGGACAAAAGTAACAGTTATTTTTTGATTTTTATTTTTTCGATCAAAAATAACAGTTATTTTATGATTTTTATTTTTTTGAACAAATAACAATTATTTTTTTGATTTTTATTTTTTCGAGCAAAAATAAAAATTTTTCCTTAAAGAAATGAACGTATTATAATTATTGAGTTGTCTTTAAATATTTATTTAAATGTGTGATTACCATTGGGATATCTTATGCGCATTAAAATAAATATTTAAAGTCAACTAAATAATTATAGCACGTACATTTCTTTAAAGAATAACTTTTATTTTTGCTCGAAAAAATAAAAAGCATAAAATAACTGTTATTTTTGATCGAAAAAATAAAAATCAAACAATAACTGTTATTATTGTTCAAAAAAATAAAAATCATAAAATAACTGTTATTTTTTTATCGAAAAAATAAAAATCAAAAAATAACTGTTATTTTTGTTCAAAAAAATAAAAATCAAAAAATAACTGTTATCATCAGACTTTTATGAAAAAAGCAATAACAAGCATGTGGACTAATTAAAGGGGATTAATAAGTCTTGACGGGGAAAACCCTTCGCCACTTATCACTTTAGGACACTTCAAGCACTAACTTTGTCTTTTTTATCCCGTTCGCAATATCTCTAGAGATAACATCGATATAAAAATATTTTTTATATTAAGAAAACTCTCGCACAAATTATTATTTACTTTTTAACTGCACACGTTTATGTAGTATTTTAAATAGTTTTGGGGTTTTTTTTTTATAAGAACAGACGCATTTATAAGCGATTGTTATCTACAGTGTTCATAATGTTTTTTGACTTTTGTTACATTTTGTTTTGACTTTCTTCATAAAAATTTTAAGTTTGCCCAATATTCAATTATAAAAATACTTAAATTGCGGGTTTATTTGCAACAAGAGTTAGGAAAACGTTATAAATTTCACATTATTAAAATAACCGGCTTATTCGATATTCGGAAATTGGATATTTTAAAATAACTGGCTTGGGCAAAACTAAAATAGCCGGTTAAAACCGGTCGAATAATAACCGTTCGATCTCCCTAATTTTAATACAACATACAACGATACAAGAGGTTTTGTGAATGCGGCAGATGTATATTTTCTTTCTTTTAGTGTTGTCTCTACACAAAACAAGCCAATCGTTTTTAACTTCTTTAACTACTTTGTGTCTACAACAAAATCTAACAAATATAAGCATATACACGCATAAATAATTTAGAGTGGCACGACAAACGAAAAGTTCAAGCTTTTATTTACTTGATTTAAGAATTTTATACTTATTTTAGGAAATTCCAGGACTGGTTCTCGAAAGTAATCCCATTTTGGATTGCTTTAAGTACTTTCGTCCTGGATAAAACTTAAATTTAGTACTAATTTTTTCTTTCTGTGCAGTATTCCTAATAGTCTAGGCATACTAAAACGCGCCTGACTATAGCTATGTCGTCCAGGGGAGAATGTAACAATCTCTGGGGAAATCAGTTGCATCCAATATCTGGAATTCTACAGCATTCCATATTGATAGATATCTTGAGATCGCGGCTGACCAGATATCCTATCTGGTACCGCAGGAGTCAGTCATCTCTGATGGCACGGCGCTAGACTGACTTTTCTGTGCAGTATTCCTAATAGTCTAGGCATACTAAAACGCGCCTGACTATAGCTATGTCGTCCAGGGGAGAATGTAACAATCTCTGGGGAAATCAGTTGCATCCAATATCTGGAATTCTACAGCATTCCATATTGATAGATATCTTGAGATCGCGGCTGACCAGATATCCTATCTGGTACCGCAGGAGTCAGTCATCTCTGATGGCACGGCGCTAGACTGACTTTTGGCTGAGGTCCCTTCGGGAATTATGTGGTGGTTGTGATTTGGACCCAAAGTCACGGGATGGGAGATCTTTAAAGACCTGCTTCAGGTGCTGTTTTTTTACCACTTGTGGAAAAGTTCGGCTTCCGGGCGAATCTCAACTGATGCTACTGACTATTTTAATTTAGTGGAGGTAGATAGCTCCAAATCCTAAACAGGGGGCGAGTGTATTAATCTGATTGAACACTTAAAACTTCAACCTGACTGTTGGTTGTTAGCATACACAGGGGCGCTTGGCAAACGCATTATTTTTCGCCCAATGCTTAAGACCATCTTGAGGCTAACACTAAAGGTGCTCAAGTTAATATATTATAATAATGATTGTAACTACGAGAGCCAGTGGAGCTCAGACTACTGGGCATTGGTAGAAATAACCAAGGATTCCTTGATAGCTGCGGGTTAAGCAACAATGGAATCATCTTTTAAATATCGAGGAGATACATAAAGCAATACCGGCATGCTAGCAAATAACCCTGTGTGCTGTAACTATTTAAGGGCGATATCCTATTTATTCGAACGATATGTCAAAAAGCCAATATGCTCATAAAGCAGCTAGTGCGACCTAAAAAATGCAATTGCCTGACAGATTTTTTTAACAAGTCTGTTCAATTGGCAAATTTTTATGAACATTTTTATAAAATGATAGATTCCACGCGGTAAGAGTTTCTCTGTGATAATGTAGCATTGTCCGACAGAATTCTGTCAGATTTTCGTGTGAAGGATTGTGAATAGATCATAGTTTTGCATTCAAAGCAACTTCTGTTAAAAGCTCGTATTCACTATCCACTACGGCCCTATGCTCCATATAGGAGTTATATACATTTATATATATTCCTGTCGTTCCAGATTGGGGCATAGGGCCATTATCAATAATGTTGTGTTGTTTCAATAATAATTTGTAGTTTACGATGAACCGGTGATTAGCCGTTAGCATCCGAGTCTGGTATCGGGATTGCCGATTGGAGCCTCCAGACATGCTTTTGGTAACACAACAAGCGTTGTAAGATTACGTTTTTCATGGCGCCAATTACTCGCCATAACATCACAAGGATGATAGGCAGACTCGGTATTTGCAGGAACCCAAAAGACCAGCCGAGACTCTCCCCCTGTGACCGCTGATTGTCCGCGACTGCCAAGAGGCAGCTAACCCGCATATCTACGTGCCGTCCCACTATTCGCAACCTGTGACACGTCCGATAGCATTCCGTTATGCTTCCCACAGGCGGATAATAAACCACACAAGATCATAAAAATAATGTTCTTTGGATCATTATCCGTGGAAGCCGTTTATAGGGACAAATATATGTAAAGTGTATTTTAGAGATTACACGTGACTCATACCAAACTACTTGGCCATTTTGTGGTGAAGTGAATATAGTAGCTGTAGCTGAGAGTCGTTCTCAGCAGCTTGGCTTGTCGTATTCGACAACCTGGCACTATGTGCTTTCTGAAATTCAATCGCTTTGTCTCCATGAGCTCTGGTTTCAATAAGACGCGCCTAACAGCGCGTGAAACAATAACCTTGTTGAGAAATCATTTTGATGAGAACTTAATTTCACGTTTTGCTACGGCGAATTTACCACCTAGATCGTGCGATAGCACACCTTTGGACTATTTTCTTTGGGGATATGTAAAGTCTGAGATCTTCAGGAAAAAGGCAGCTACGTTGGCGCTTAGGAAGCCAACATCACTCGTGTTATTCGCGAGATACCAGTCGCTGTGCTCGAATGAGTCGCCCAATATTGGACCTTCCGAATGGACCACCTCAGAATTAGTCATGGCCAACATTTACATGATATCATTTTCAAACAGTAAATGCTATAAATGGTTCTTTTAAGCGATAATAAAAATTTAAGTTCACTTTAAAATTTAGGTGTTTTATTTTACATTATAAATCAAACCTCACGATGAATCACCCGATATATATATTCACTATCCAGCAAGAGTTAAGAAAAGGGTACAGGCAATCAAGTAATAACATTGATACCTGTGTGTTGGTGTCATCATAGGGTGGTGTTAATTGACGCATTAGTTCACTTGGTGTTAAAAACATCTTGAGATTCATACGTTAATCTGCAACATCCAAATGTATAGTCATTTTTAAGAAAGTTCTCAGTTTTATAGCAGAGATAAAATTGAGTTTTAGTTTAAATTGTAAAAGAAGCGACTTCATAAGACCCCAACTTTGTTGCGTTCCCAAAAATTGTTGCCTTTCCAAAATTTGTTTTAAAAGTCATAAGTAAAACAATTGACTAATAAATTTATAAAATAAATTTAAGAATCACACATAAACGTTTTCAATTTATTTGATTTTGTTGTTTTAAATTTTATCCAATTACCTCGGCAATGATTTATTAATAAATAATTTCTTCGCATACACTTGCAAAAACTTTTTCCATAAACTTGTAAGAACAACGACCACCAACCAGCCAGACAGTCAGCCCACGAACCAATCAACGAATTATTCAAATAAATTTTTTTAAATTTATACTTGAACAGACCTACATTTATATTATTTTTATATATAAAATACATTCCATGTATGAGTATCTGCACTCGTACATTTTTGCAACATCCCAGTAAACATTTTTGACAAAATGGTTAGTTCTAGAAATAATCTGAAACTTTATTAGTCAATTACTACAATTCTTTAAATATAAATTTTTGAGCTACACCTTCAGATATTTCTAAGAGTATAAAAAGTTGTAAACAAATTTCTTGTGAATTAGTCAACAGAGCAGATATGCAAATTCTATTCTAATGGTCAGTCCAGTTGCTGATGTTTGATTACTAGGGTATTCACTTAATCGGGCTTTTGCTTTAATCGGTTAATCCCTCGAATAATTAACCGATGTTTCGATTTAATCGGCTAAGAATCGGTTAACCGATTAATAAAGTTCTTTTTATAAATTACGTAATTTCAGTAAATCAACTTTTTTTTATTATTTGGAGTTTATTAGTAAAAAAAAAAAAAAACAATAAAATAACAAACATAACAATTTTTTAACTAAAACGAGCAAACAAAAAATAGTTTTATTTATCGTACACAGGGAAAAAACATGTTTAAATATGGTCTCCTCCAACAAAACAATTTTGAAAGAAAATATTTACCATATTATTGTCACCGACAAACATTTTATCAAGAAGCCACAACCAGGTTTTTAGTTCTGTTTGATAAGTCAGTGTTGAGATGTTAGATCTCGACTTGACGTCTTGCACAGGACCTTTTTATACAAATTTTGGCCAATTTTTTCCTACAAAGTGCTTGGATTTATTCTTTGCTATTTATTTATTCTTTGCTGTTCATTTGAAGAATTTTCATGAATTTTTTTTAACAAAGAGGTTCCAATTTCTCTTTCGGTTAGTTGGCGTTTGTTTAATAGATTCGGACTAGGGATCTTGTGCAGGCATTCTACAAAAAGTTTTGTTTCAGTGTCATCTTAACCAGAATCGCCAACTTTTTTAAACCGTCCATTTGAATTTTCGCAAAAATTGTTCTTTGGGATACCTTATAAATATGCATGTCTTATATGAATACATATGTGCAAATGTCAGTGTGTAAAACTGTTTGTTACTTTTTCACATAACCTGACATTTCCCATGATTTTTACGTGCTCTTCTTGCTGGAAGTTTTTCTGATTTACATACATTATTATTATTATTATTATTATTATTAAGAAGCAACAGTAGTTCTCGTAAACCTTAAAATATTGTGACTGTGTCAGGGGAAGGAAAATCAGAATTATCGTACTTTTTCAGGGATGTTTTATGTTTTAATGCTAATATAAAAGCTCTTTATAGACAGTAATTTTCCCCTTTAACACAAGTTTGAAGAAGGACTTAGATCACCTAAAAACATTAAGGGCCATTATTACAACCGAATGATAAAGTTTCTGATAGTTAACGTGAACAATAGCTATCTTGAACGATAAAGTGACCAATAAGTTTTTTCCATTATTACAACTGTCCGATAAAATAAAAAATGTAATTTATATACTGTGGTAACATTGCAGTATATACCGACTACTTTTGGTTGTTAAAATACGTAGTGGCAACGACTTGCTTTTGTTTCTTTCTTTAATTAAAAAAAGAATTCAATTTTTGTTCTTTATTTTTGTTCTTAATGGTAAATGGTTTTGTTTTTTGTGTTAAATTGTCACTGATGCTACCATATCTTCAGCAGAAAATATGGCATCTTCAAGTTCTTAAAGTTCACTTGTAAAGTTACCTTGAGGACAAACCTGATGTTAGCTTATCAGTCACTTTTTAGGTTAATGTTAACTTGTAATAACCAAAAACTATTTATCTGTCAGATAGCATCCTAAAAATAACTATTTGTAAGTTGTAATAATGGCCCTAAGAGAATCTTCCTAAAGTATCTAATAATGATCCTCTTTTCAACCAAATATTTTGATGATCCTAAAGAGGTGAGATCCTGCGCTTCCTGGAAAAAGTTGTTTGAATTATGTTAAAAAAACAATTCAAATTATTGAATTCCATTGAACTTACGACCATCCACTAAAATCGATTTTTGCTTAAAATTATAACAACTACTTCCCATCCCTGATTTCTTTACTGTGGTATGAGTTCGTCTGTAGAAGGCTCTGTACTTTTAAATATATGCGTGTCTGTTTGTTTTCCTGTTCATGCAACATCAAATTTACTACTATTTTTACAACTACAACAATCGCATGCATATAAATAAGTCGTATGGAAAGTGAGGCAAACCTTGCAACATAAAAGTTTATACGATTTTTTTTTATGTAACATTTAAACCCCCTTCAGCGTGTGGCGCTTCTACTATACGGCAGCTTGACAAATGAATTAAGAAGCATTTTAAGATCTAGATTTTGGATTTATGTTTTTATTATTGTATATTTATTGCAGTTTATTTTCGGTAATTGGAATGAGAGAAGTATATTTATTTCTTGTCGTATATATAAAAAAAAAAAAAAATAAAACAGTCCGCAAAGAAATTTGGAAGTTACCTACCTGGTCAAGTATTTTGCAAATATAAGGTTCAAATTTATCATGATTTTTTTGAAATATTTTTTTCCTTATTATTTTTATCGACCTTTTTTGGATTCTATTTTTAATATTTTTTTTTGCAAAATACAAGGCCAATGTAGGTCTAAAATATTAAATTTTAAAAGTCGGTATTTCCTAAACAATCAGCCGTGTTAAAGATTCAGAATCGAAGAAAACATTTATGCTTATTGATAGAAAATATATTTTGATAGTTATATGTCCTTTAAATACAGAAAACTCCCATTCCGTTTATGAGAACAAAAATTGTTTCGTTCCGCAACATTTTTTCGTAGTTTTCTAAAGCACCAAAATACGGAATGAATTCCGTTTTCGAACGGAATTGTTCTCTGTGACATGGCTGTCGCGAACTGTTTTGTAAAACACGTCGAGAATATTTCAATAATAAAAATTTTAAGATCGGGCTAAAATAAAGAGTTCTAGATCGTTTTTAATTTTTGTAATACCCGAGGTGCCATTTCGTGATAACCAGGGCTTGGATTTTCATGCACTAAAAAATCAAAAACATGCGCTTATAACATGCGCTATAAAATGGAAAATATGCATTTAAAATAAGAAAAATATGCACTAAAAATATATGAAAAACATATAAAGTTATTTGCTTAAATTATATTTATTAATAACAAAAATAATACTTCAGGTATCTACGTAAACATACATATGTATATTAAAATATATACACTAAAGTAAGATAAAATAAACCAAAACCAAACTTCAATCACTTGTTAATTCTTTTTTAAATTAGGTAATTAGATTTAATTTAAATATCTATTAGTATGAACAAGTAAAATTTCTTTCAAAGTTCCAAAAACATTACTCTGTCTATTCGGACTAGGGATGCCAATCGGGACTGACTTTTGAAAATCCCGGGATTCGGGATTTTGGAAATCCCGATCCCGAAATCCCGGGATTTTTAAAAATGAAAACAAAACAATTTATTTTAGACATATGTTTATAACACTGGCCTCACCCATGATCAAAATGATCAGATTCTGAAAAAAGCTTAAAAAAATATACGTATCTCTTAGTTTATCTAGATCATTTTATTTCGGTTTATTGACAGCAATTAAATTTTTAATGTGAATTAAGTTGTGACGACATAAATACACTGCAAAGTGAAGTCCCTCATCGATCTCGATAGCTGAGTTAAAAACTGTAAAACTATGTCGACTGCAGTGCAGTACACCTCCAGGGTGAGGGCGAGATTCATAATCAATAATTTAAGTACGTTTGAAATTTATTTTAAAGCAAAATGGTTATACAAATGTTTCTTAAAACAGATTTCAAGTTTAAATAATTTTTTTATGAATACGTCAGATAGTGTTTATTTAATTTACCGTATGTTTTTTAAGAAAATTTTTTATTATTATTGGACCGGAAGGAATATGAGCTCTTTCATCAATATTATGATTTAATTGTTATAATTATATAAACTTTTATTCTGTAGTTTCTGAATAAAACTTTAATTGGATCGTGAATAATTTTTATTTTTTGCTTGATATATAACAATTATTTCTTGATTTCTATATTTTGCACAAAAATAATCATTTTTATTTTGGAATTATGTCTTAAGCCAAAGCTGAACTTGCTAAACGTAATTGTAAAAAAGGCTTGAGATGTGAATCTGCAAATTTCGTTTCTACTTAAAATAATGGTTTTTATTAAGCAAAATACAAAAATCCAGAAATAGTCGTCATATAACAAGCAAAAAATGAAAATAAATACTCACTGTGTTCCAAAAACAAAAATTAAAATCAAAAGTAAGAATTATTTGCAATAAAAAATATAACTCAAATATAATTTTTAATAATTTTTTTGTATATAGTATAAAAACTCTATAAAAACGAACAGTTTTGTACATAAAAGTTGATATGTTAAAAATCCCGGGACTCATAAAAATAAATCCCGGGATTCAGGATTTATCAATCCCGAAAAATCCCGTTTGGCATCCCTAATTCGGACCCAAAAAGTTTTTATACATTGAAAATGTACGCTCAAAACGTCAACGGAAGTCAAGGGAACATATTTGAAGGATGCCAGTTTCATGGGAAAATATTCATTTTTAATTTTATTTGCATAATTAAAATCAAATAAGCTTACAACTTTTTTTTTATTTCATGAAATCCTATATTTTTTTTTGCAATACAGATTCAAGTTATGTTTAATTTTGTCAGATATTTCTATATATAAAGTATTAAATATTAATTATTTGATTTAAATTTCTTTTAAAATACATCACTAAAATAAAAAATGTAAATTATATGCACTTAAAAAAAAATATGCAAATATATATTATAACAAAATATGCAGAAATATAAAAAAACAAATCCATGCCATTTTCCTGCAAATCCTTTGAAATGGAAAAATAACTGATCGAAATTGATTTTGGATTACCGACTGCAGATATGCATTTGCATGAAAATCCAAGCCCTGGTGATAACCCCAAATCGAAAACATGAACTCGAATACAAGTCCTCAATTGCCATCTAAAATGTTATTCCAATCGGACTAACCGTTTAAAAAATCCCCAAATATTTTCATATTTTTTTCCAAAATGTCCCTCTGTGTGACGTTGGTTTGCACACTGTGCGTTACAATTTTTTGAAACGAATTTGCACAAAAACCGTTAGTCCTACGAAAAAAATTACAATGAGGCTTTTTGTAGGCAATTTCCTAAGCTACACATTTGATAAATAGAATTTTTTTGATAAATGTTACCGTTAGCGAGGTTTTTGAGAAAACCGTGTTTTCTTGGCCCTTGTCCCCGCGTAACTTTTTTAGCGTTGCATTGATGTCTTTCAGCTCCACAAAAGGAAGTCTCGTGCCAAATCAGCGTTCCCTTTATTATTCCGAAGCTTGTCATTTGTTTTTGTCTTTTTTTTCCGTACAATATCGAGTATATTAATATAATTCAGTGTTCGAAAATGAACATTAAATATCGTTCCTTAGTGTTCGGTTCAGTAGATTTGTACAAAAATACAAACGCTCATAGTGTTTGTGTATTTAAATCATTAAAAAAAATAACGTTCATCTTTTTGTGATCTTCGAACACAAAAATAATACTGAACATATCCAACTCAACAAAGATGAGAACATTTAATTGCGTTGCGTTTTTTTTTTTATAACTACAAACTCATTGTTTTCGGTTCAGCACATAAATGTTTGTTCGTTTTAGTTGTGTTAAGCACTCATTTGGCTGGTAAAGAAAGCAAAAACAAAATACATAAACGAAAAAAAGAGAAAAACAAAGCAAAAAATATTACACAAACAAAATATGTACACAAACAAGCTATTCGTACTGTAATCGTCGCTAAAACTTTTTGTTTTCTAATTACTTATGTTAAAAAAGAAACACTAAAGAACATTAAAATATAACGTATGCCTACAGAACCACTGCAAGTGTTCTGTTTTATACCGAAGAACAGAACACTATATATTTTTTGCTACACTCTTCAAAATAGTTACGAACGGTATTTAGGGTTGCGTTCTTATACACAAACACTAAAAAATAGATATCGTTTCTGTGTGTGTGAGCCGTACACTAAATAATGTTCTGCTTATTTTCGAACAATAATATGTTAATTCAATGAATGAATGAATGAATAAGTTTCACTACAATTTCCCTAGCTTTCTCTCTCTCTCTCCCTTTCGCTTATGATAAATATTCACCATACACAAAACTCTTTTAGTGTTGCCAGAAGGAGTACTTTAAACGCTTAAAAGATTTGTTTATGTGTTCTACAGAAGCAAAAGAAAATGTTTAATTTGTTTTGTTAATAGTAGAGATACCAAACGGGAAATCCCGAATTCCGAAATCCCGAGATTTTTCGGTATTGATGAATCCCGAATCCTGGGATTTATTTTTATGTGACCCGGGATTTTTAACATATCAACTTTTATGTACAAAAATGTTCGTTTTTTTGAATTTTAATACTCTATGCAAAAATGTTTTTTAAAAATTATATTTAAGTTTATTTTTTATTGCAAATAATTCGTATTTTTGAGTTTAATTTTTGTTTTTGGAACACAGCGAGTATTTAAAATTTTCATTTTTTGCTTGTTATATGACGACTATTTGTGGATTTTTGTATTTTGCTTAATAAAAACCATTATTTTAAGTAGAAACGAAATTTGCAGATTCACATCTCAGCCTTTTTTGCAATATTAAAGGGAGGATAGCAAAAAGTTTCCTGACGAGCTGGCCTAAGCAACCAGCGAAATGCGCATAGAAACTAGCTCTCCCTCAACAATTAATTTCAGTGTTTTTATCAAAAATAAAAATTGGGAATTAAGCACGTTATAAATAAATCTTATTAATAATAAATTTTGTATTACCGAAAATAACTTTTGAGTATACAACTTCTTTATAAAAAAATTATACTGAAATAGAATTTGGTATATGAAATCTTAATGGATTTAGGTAAAACAAAACGCTAAATCCAGCACTGAAAATGCTTAAGTGGCATTACTGCACTATTTACAGTTTTATTGTTGTGGATTGCATGCAAATGACTCACATGCAAAATAAAGAGAAACTAAACAAAGAGGGTGAGACAGAATAATATTTTATAATTGTTAGTGCGACTTTTTATTTAATTTATTTTTTTTACATCAAAGTTGCCAGATAAAATTGGCAAAAAATCGTCAAAATGAGTTACCGGAAGCGTTTGCTGGTTTAGGAGTTATTGATTGACATATTTTAAAATAGAAAGAAAAATGTGCATAATTTGTTTCTTAAATTGTTAAAATCTCTAAAACTAGTTATTTATTGGAAAATTAATCCCAAATTTAAAAATATCACCTATTAAAAATTTTTAACATCTGCGTTTTGTACTGTGTTAAAAATGAGATATACACATAACCCCAAAAAATTCTTATGGCGGCTATGTTATCATTAAAACTACTTGAATTGGTTAATTATGGCACTTTTAAAGGAACATTTTGTTGTAAAAGTCGAAGAAGGGACGTGAAGCTCGCAAAAGTTCGATCCATATCCACGATCCATATCAAATGCAAAAAAAAAAAAAAAAAAAAAATTAAAAATTAAATTATATTGACAAAATCTTCAACGTTGCAAAAATCATATTTTTGTTTTGAATCAAATTGTGACTGGGAATGAAAGAATAAATAACGAGAGTAAATAGATTTATTGGGAGAATAAGAAGCAAACCCTGACATATTTAAAACCGTTCCAAGGAGCAAAAATACCGACAAATCCAAAAAAAATCCATTATTTTGAGATAATTCTTTCCATTTGGGTGGACTAGAAAAGTGGTTTGTGTCATCAACTGCTCCAACTGTCAACCAAATAAATAAGAGTATTTGGATGGTAAAAAAAAAAATCAAATACATTGCAGTCACGGTAACTAGTACACGTTACCGTGACTGCATTCAAATTCAGATTGTTCACCGTGGCAAAATCGTTCAAGTTAGCAAACAAGTAAAGATTGCCTGGATCGCTCTTTTCTGAAGGTAAAACATAAGTTTTCTCCAACAAAACCTTCCAGTAAAAACCTGACTTGTTGGAATTATACACCTGATTTCTGAAAGGCTTATAGCCTATTTCCGATGTGCGAAAGAATTCTTTCTTTTGTATAACTACATTGAAAACAAAAACAAATTTTTAGACTTTGTTTTTGTTTTGAATGTAGTTATGCGAACGAAAGAATTCTTTCGCACATTGGAAATAGGCTATTAATTTCTGAAATTTTTTAAAATCTAATTTTCAACTTTTGTGACGAAAGTTTTACTGGTTAAAAGCTTCAAAAGTTAAATGTCAAAAAATTTTCTAAAACGCATAAGCCAACCAGGGGGTGAAGTTTTGCCTTTGATTTTATAAATTTTAAAGTGGCACTGCCTTCTCAATTTTTGGCTGTATACAGGCCCCAATAATTGTTTATAACACGGCTAAAATATTGTTTTTTTTTTAAGTATGTATGTATATCGTTGACTTTGCGACAATGTATTGCAGTACCACTAGCTCCATTATTATATATACTTATATGTATATTTAGTCCTTTAATTCATAGGGGCGTCATAAATGCTTTCCATCTTTCTCTATATGTTGCAAGGGTTTTTATCTCACTCCAAGTTACGTCATTTTGCCTTAGCTCCGTTTCTGCATTTGTGATAGACATTCACAAAAACTTTCATAGCTTCCATTTGACGTTTCGACTTCATCTACGTTTCACAATCGTGTTATAGCACAGATTTTATATTACTGCTAAAGACTTACATTTTTGTTTGTGTGGTTATAGTTTTAGATCTCCAGAATTAATTAAATATTCCGAGCATTTATTTCGCTTAGTTCATCCTAGATTGGATGCCTTTGGCGCTTGTAATAATGCTACCCAGATATCTAGAGGTGTTGACGAAATCCGTATGCTGATTCATTACACTCATAGAAAAATGCATCCTCATATTGATGCTGCCCTAACATCAAAATTGTTGCATTCATTTTATTACAAATAGCATCAATGAGGCAAAAAGTGACATCAATCCCATGACGAAGTTCATCATAAAATCTTGTCATATTTTACGTGCCATCTATGCTGTGACTACAGTGACATCAATTCGATACAGCATTATTTTCATGTTTAAAAAATAAAATAAGAAGCAAAAATTCCCATATTCTATTTTTTTAAATTATTTAGCTAAATACATCAAATTTTTAAAGTAGAATGATTACGAAAACGATATCGGACATGCTACTGGTCTCTTATAATTGAGAGTTCTTCTGTAAACAAACGACGGAATACAACAAAAGTGATACAAACATGTGTAACGGGTAAGTAAATAATAATATTCTCTCAATTTACCTTATACTACATTTACACCTACACAAAATCTAGTACTTAAGGGATTTTGTGCGAAATCTTGTTAATTTCTACTAGATTTCCTATACAAAACAAAATCTAGTTCGTCTCTAGATTTTGGCAAAATCTCACGAAATTTTGCGATTCAGCTGTTTTAATTATGAAAATGAAATCCGACAATATGTCAAAAACCACTGGTGTAAACGCCAAAAAATTTCTTTAAGATTTTAACTAAAATCTACTAGATTTTGTGTAGGTGTAAATGTAGTATTAAGTCGATTCCAATGACTTTATACATCATAAAGCGTTTTTGCATTTATACTACAACAATTGTTTTTTTTTAATAAATAAAAAATATGTATTATTAAATAAATAAAATAAATAAAAAATATTTATATAAATAATAATAATAAAATCACTTTCCTTTTTTCGTCCGTTTTCTTTAATAAACTTTTAGAAAACAATTTAATATAAAAAGTTTTGCTAGTTGTGCTGCCATTTTGTATAATTGTTTACATCAGTAAACCATATGGTAGTTTTTTTTCCGGACAATTTTCCGGCATGGGTGAATCGTTCTGCAGGACACTCGCAGTAAAAACAATTATTCCCCGGACAAAAATATTGTTCGGAACGCGTGGATGGATTCACCTTAACTGTCACGAAAATTCTCATGCTCATACGAAATGTATGAAGCAAAAACAAATAGCACGTCCTCAACGCTTTGCAATTTGAAAATCCGGGTTTGACAGCGCGCGTAATGGCAATTTAGCGATTTAAGATCAATATAGCGGTTTTAACTCCATTTTTTTTGTATTTTGTGGGTTTTATTAAAAAAGTTAAGTTAAAATTACTGCTCACGACCCAACGCTAATACTTTTATTTAAGCATGTCTATTGAACGTTAAAGCTGGGCGCTAGAAATCACGTGTTGATTTTGGTTGGTCTGTAAGTCACTGTAAATATTCCTTTTAAAAAAGGTCAATAGTTATTTTAGGTCTTAAAAACCTTAAAACTTACCCCCAAATTTTCTAATCTGGCAACCGTGCATTACACATTTATTGTTCTCTCACATTATTGTGAATGGATAAAAAAGTATATTATTTATGTTTGAGTTAAATTTGTTTGTTTTGTTTTCTTTACTGTGGTGCTGCTGCTGATACTTTTTGTTTTGACTATTTGTCTGTCAAGTCGTCCGTCCGACGCTACCAACTTCCACTGCCACTTTGTATAGAAAATGTTTGAAATTGTTGTATTATTAAGTGTTTTTTTTTCTTTTATCAAGTCTTGTTAATGTGTGTGTTGTATTTTTAGGGTTGCACTGCATTTGTATTTAAATGTCACGTTTCAGTTCATAAATGAGCTTTGAGTTTAACGTACGTATCGGATTGGCGTCTGTGATGTTTTAACACTTTTCGCGTTTTTCTCGTGTGTGTTATTTACGCGTTTTTTTTTTGCTTTATACGGATGGCTTTGCGTTACTATGCCAAGTTTGTTTGATTGCATTAAAATAAAAATACTAAAAATAATTTAAGCATCGTTGTGCTAAATAAAAATAAGCTACCGGTTTAATTATACAATTTCCTACACAAAAAATTAAGAAAATACCTATAAAAAAAAAAAGAAAACATTTTAAATAGTCGTCAAAATAATAAAATATCGAAAAATGTAATAAGTTGAATTATATTTTACTAAAAAGTTTTGTGTAGCAAAGTGCTGTAAACAGAAAAAAATACGTGTTTAGTGTTTCAAAATTTTTAAGGTATTTTCTTTTTATTTATTTATGTGATTTTGTTAAAAAAAATTATTTGATAGAAATGTTTAAAAAAAGTTTGAATTATGAATACTAAAGTTTGTTAACGAAAACTTATCGTTTATTTTGAAAAATTTATTGAAGCCCATTTTGTTTTTATTCAATTGAATTGGCCGTGTTATAGTTTAATATTCCCCTAGTGTTTAGTTTAAAGAAAATAAAAAAACGCGTTTTTTTCATGAGTTCAGGGTCGTTTGTTTATTTTAAAATCTACTTAAACTTAAAATCAACTCCGAATTTTATAAGAGTTTTGCAGAATTATAAAGAAACAAAAACCTTTTAAAAAAAACTGTGTTAAATTTTATGTGGGTGTTTTTTGATTAAAAAAAAAAAAAACAGCTTAAAGCTACTAAACAACAAAAAACTATGGAGATGTGACGTAAATTATAAAATTTGTTCCGGCTTGAAGTAAAATTAAAAAAACAAAAAACAAAAAAGTGTCATTAGAGTCTTTAAAACTTCCCAACCTTAGCCAACTTTTCTTATAGTGTATTAATACCAAATTTGTTTTTAATTTTATTATCAAAATGTTAAAATAGTATTTTAATCAAAATTTAAAGTTTCCGTAAACAAAATTTTCTAAAAAAATTATCATAAACAATTGTTATAACAAAACTCTCTTTTGTGTTGTGCTCTCTTACTCTCTGTTTACGAAATCCTGCAGGAAAAAGTGTGGCCAATTAAAGTTTTTGTTAAAAAATAACGCGATTTTTAATACAATTTTGGTTTATAAACCCAACGGGAAAAATTCTTCATAAAAATATCAAAATTGACACCATCCGTTATCAAAATTGAGTTTTATTCACATTGACAACACACATTTAGTTGTCACTTCGACAACACATCCCAGTGTGAAAAAGGAGTAGTAAAAGGGCTTCTTAAAGGGCTTCTTAAAGGCATTTTAACTTTATATCTTATATATACGGCGGAGTACAAGGCCTGCCTTTCTACTATATATTTTGAAGGCTTCTAGAAGGCCTTCTAAAAATAAGTAAGAATTAAGCTTTATCTCAGCATAACTGTTGTTTTTTTGTATAAACATTTTGATAAATAACTGCTCTGTGGGAAAGTTGTGTGAATTGTTCCAACAGACTGGTCCTGGGATTGGTGAAAGAACTCATGACCAGTGAAAGGAGAACCAATCATTTAACTGGTATATAAAGAACCAAAACGTAGAAAAAGTAATGAATTGCAGTACAGTATTCACCGGTGGTGTGACACATTTTTTTAGGACTTTCTAAAATTTGGTTCTTAAATTTAGTTCTAGGACTTGTTTTATTGAAATAATATTGTATTATACTACAATAATATTCGGCCTTATTGTGAAAGGCGTTGCCGTTAACGAGTGAGTCTTTTTTTGTAATAGATAAAAGTAACACACAACCTGTGTTCTTTGATCCATTACAAAAACGTCTCGCGCGCTAACGACAACGCCTTACATAATAAGGCCGATTGTATTGAAATAATACTCCATTGGAGTAACTTACTTAGTGTAACGTTCATTGAGAATAGATGTGTGAATTGTCAAATGGTGGCTGTTACGTGTCAATTGACCCCCTCCGATGACAACCCCATGTCAATAGCGATAGGTCCCATTCATATAAAGTGTTAGAACTAGAACCGGTCTCTACCACCAAAGAGCTATTACGGGACTACTCGGATGTTAGTTCGCTTCTCTCTAGGGTGGTTACTGCTGCGATCAGATAAACTTTTGTCTTCACGAACTCTAATGAAAATAAACCAAAGTCATGCAGCCGCATGTTCCTTGAAGGAACTACAAGATATAATATATGTGGATGATTTAAAGAAATTATTCGCTTGCAAAATTTTTGTTTCGAACAATTTTTTATTAAGGGTAGTCCAAGGCAATACATAAGGTGAACTCGTTGCTCTCTTAATTTGTTTGTTTGCAGAAAATTCCAAATTGTCAAGGTTTTCTCCAGTTTGTGGCGCATACATACGAAATAAAAACAACTTTGGACAATTTGAAATTACGAAAGTGGCTTGCTTTCTCTGACATATATACCTCGACCTTTTGGCCTTGGGAAAGTCCTATTAGAAATTATATTTTCAGTTATCATTTGATCCAATTAGGTGTCTTAGCAATTGCAAATCATGACTATAATGTTCGTCATTGGCGGTAACGTTTACTTTAGTCTTATTTCCATAATAGATCTGACCAACGATGCCAGCGGCTTGATCTAAAAGTTCCTTGAGAATCCTTCCTGTATTTTGCTCATTAAAAATTTGTTAACTTTCCTTTCACACTCTGAACGTTTTCTTTAAAACAGTCAGTGTTTCTTGGTGAGAGGTTGTCTTCCCTTCTCACTGATAAATTCATTCTTTCTAAAATAAAACTTTCAAAGTGTGGACCCCGACTTATTGATAAAAAAAAAAAAAAAAAAAATAATAATTAGAGTGTTGCATTTGGTTGTGCCGAATCTTTGATACCCTCCACCGACAGTTAGAGTATTGCAGGAGTGGGCAGGAATTTTTAACGAGAGTGGGCTTGATATAGAGCATATGGTAGTTTATGGACCGATCTTTACAAAATTTGACAGACCAAATTGTATTACAATAACATTATTCGTTACCGTTTAAGGCTTGCTAAAGTGTTTTAGAGAGCGGACTTTTTATGCGACCTATTAAAAATTATGGAAAATTATAGTCATCACGAAATTTACAAGTATGATTTCTAGTCATAAAAAATTTAATCGTTAAAAATCTGATAATAATCCCTGCGTTTCACCACCATTTGCATTAATTTTTGTAACAAAATTATCAATTTTTAAGAGTAGTTGTTCCACATTTGGACTCCATAACTCTTATCGTATTGAACCGACTTTGCTGGATTTAAATCTCAAACTGCTTGGGATAACTATAAACAATTTGACACCAATATCGTGCTTTTCTTGAGCTTTTTTTCATCAGACGAACAGTCAGGCGGGCATTGCTAAATCGATTTAAGGTGCCCGTAGACGACATGTTTTTTACATCTGACTTGTCAAATTTCCCACTGTAAAATACATACATGTCGTGTGTTACCTTTAAAACATTGCATCTGTACAAGTCAGACGCAAAGTCATCTGACAAAATTTCAATTAGAGCGTGCTCTATTTTCTTCTGACAAACCATCTGACATCAGCTGTGTCAGAAATCTATGCCGGGAAAAAACCGCAGCGGCGGTGCATTGTTGACGGAATAATTAGCCGGCTTAAGTTAATATTTTACAATGCCGATATATGTATGATCATTTCACAATTGCATAGAAATTATGTACATATATAAATAAAAACGTATCATTATAATATCCTAAATTGGTATATTGGCATTTAAAGAAAAAAATGTTTAGATGGCTGAACTTTTTTACGGCGCAAATAAAAATTTTTGTGGCGGTAGCACGCTATTTTGAAACCAAGAACTACTTTGGTTTACTCCATAACTACAGAGAAAAAACATAGACAATGTCAGAAGCAAATTACATGTACGTGTGTGACCAAATATTATAAAGCTTATGTAAAACAGCAATTTTGACAGACATTCACAATTACATGTGACTTGAAAACTTGACAAGTCAGATGTAAAAAACATGTCGTCTACGGGCACCTTTAGAATTACTTCAGGGCTACAAACAGTAGTGCTAACATTCTTGTTTAATAAAACCCACATAATGGAAATAAAAAATGGATATAAAACCGCCAGATTGCCTTAGAAATGCTAAATTTCCATTATTTAGTAACAAAAGCGACCAACTTCACTATTAAACACGCTGTCCAAATCGGATTTTCCCATTGTAAAGCATTGCCGCCGCGCTATTTCGGTACACAGAAAAAATTAAAAATTGTCTCGAATCGCCAAATTTATACCAAATTTATTCATTAAGCAAATAATTTGTTGATTTTGCACCTATTACCAAAATGATTATATTGATTACTAAAAATTGAAAATTATGAATATTATTAAAAAAAATTATATATTTAATTTTAGTAAAAAAAAAATGTTCAAACAATGTGTTAATTTAATTAAATGTAGCTCAGGCTTTGGCTCTTCCCAACAACAATTCTTCAAATTTGTGAAAAATCAATTAAGATTTTTTGTTATTTAATTAATATATTAATTAAAAATTTATATCGAAACAACGAAAATGTTTATTAAATCATAATTATATTTTGAATTTCTTTCAACTAAAAAATAAATTGATACAACTATCACATTTATTAAATTGAATTTTTTTTTAAACAATTTTTTTAATTAAAATATTTTATTTGTTGTGCTTAATTCCAGTGTTGCCATTTGCAGCTAAATAGAGCATTAATATTTTTTATTTAGCTGCAAAATTTCCATTTAGCACTTGGCATTTTATTTAGAAAATGTTTTTAGCTTTGTTTTTAGCAATATATTAAATATTTGGTCGAATAGTTTTATTGATTTTACTCAAGTTTTTTTTAAAAATAGTTCGCCCCAGTTGTGTTCCTAGCATAAGTCGTTTTTTGTAGTAGATTAAAGAACAAAAGTTGCTTGCCACTTTTATCAGGCCGCGTTGGTCCATGCTTTATTTTTTGTCTAATACAGGAATAATCATCACTGGTTATTATTTTCGTTCTGCTAAATTCTCATTTTTAACACTCTTTTTTTACCTTTTACATACTCTGTAAAATTGTCGTAGTCTCTTAAAACTCTTATTAGAATAGAAGTCCTGTTCTGCTGTAAACAGCAGCTGAGTGAGGTCCAAAGCAGCATATCCTTAAGAACCCAGCTGCATGATGTTTTTATAGTTAGTTTGTGTGTCATGGTGTTCTACTTTGCAGACAAGTGACAGGCAGCAGGCATTTACAGAAACCCGTAAGTGGTGTAATAAACTGGTAGAGGGGGTTGTTTTTATTCCGTAACTGTAGTTGTATTTTTGCACTGTTTACGTATGTACGTACTACTAGAAAATATTTGCAGCCAGAGTGGCTGTAAAATATTTGTTTTGTTGTTGCTGTAGTTTCTTTTTTTTTTTGCTCTACGTACATCGTATAACGGTATCGTAGTAGTATCAATGTTCAGCTATCTTGTTGACCTCATTTTGTGACGGTATCTCGACGCATCCAGTCTTATTTAAACGGCAAAAATTTCGTCATTTCTGTATCACTTGATAGAAAAATACAAAAAATAAAAATTCCTTTGCTCGATAACTAAAGCAAAAGAATTACGGGGATTTCTAAAATAGTTTTTGGTCTCCTGTTGTATGTGTTTTAAACGTATTTTTACTTGAAAAAAAAAAAAAAAAAAAAAAAATTAGTGTAGTAGTGTCAATATTCCAATTTACCCGGTCAATTGTAGTGTGAAAGGATAATTTTTTTCTCTACTTTTTCCCTCTTTTTTAACTCTGGTTCTTTTGTGTGAAAATCATTTTTATTGGCACAAGGTGAAATTGTAAGCAGACTTTAATAAAAAAAATAAAACCAAATGCTCTAGAAATTTAATGTGAAAAGTGTAACAGTTTAAAAAACGAATTTAAGAAAAGTGGAAAATAAAGTGTTTAAAAAAACAACCATAAACCTGAAGACAAATAAATTTGAAACTTGTTAAATATTGTGTTATTTCAAAGAAAATAATAAAAACATTTATCAAATTAGCTTAAATTCTCTGGGTAATCTTTATATCTACATGTTTGCTTAACAATTGCCGCAATTTTACAGATTTTATAAAAATTTCAAAATAGAAATTTAAAAAGCCAATAAAAATTAAAATTCAGTGTATTTATCAAAAATAAAAATTGGGAATTTAGCACGTCTTAGAGCGATCTTATAAATAATGGAAAACTTTTATTAGAAATCCTGTAAATTGTGCATAAACCACTAACCATTTTGTCTTCAATTGGTTTGATTACTAATGTCAAAAATTTTTTAGTCAAATCCATTCTCAAATATAAAAAAAAAAATCAGAAAATTCAAATTACATGTTATTAAAATTCTAATTTTGAATATAAATGGGGAAAAAATTTATCCATTTCTATTGAAAATTCAATTCTCAAATGATTATTAAACCTTTATCGAATGTTTGAGAATTTGTGGGCTTTCAAATCGGTTTTTTTCTTCTAAGTTTCTGGTTTTGCCAAAAATTTAAAAAATTAATCTAAAATCATAAATATCCGAAATTTTTTTAAAAGTTTGAATATTCGCAAAGGTATTTCAAATGCCAAGTGGGTTAATTGCACAAAATAAATTTAATTTATTTATTATAAAAAAAAAAAAAAAAAAAAAAAAAAAAAAAAAAAAAAAAAATTCGACACGATTAATATTTAAAAAAAAAAATTCAATTAAATATTATTATTATTTTTTTTTTTTTTTTTTTTCATATCTAATTCCAAGTAAAGAGAACCCATTTTTTAAGCTTCATTAAAATGTTTTTTTTTACTTCAATATTATTTTTAGAACTACTGCCGACCATACACTACACAAGTTCAGTGCTCAAGTCTGAAACTGTCGTAGGATTGTATTTACTGCATTTGTATAGTGCGTTTGTGTAGTGTATGGCGATGATTTTGGTTATTTATGCAGTGAAAATAGTAAAAGGCCAAACAATTTTGATATTCGCTCAAAATTGAAAAACTGTACTGTGATCTTGTGTAGAGTATGTTAAAAACGTTCAGTTCTGTCGCGATTTTTATGAGAGTGGAAAAAATATTTTGAATTATATTATGAAATTCCTGAATTGTGGCGCATTAAAAACTGCAATAAACTCATTAAAGTCGAATCCTACAAAAAATCCATGAAAATGTTAATAAAAAATTAAAAAAGCAAACATGTTTTCTTCGTTTATAAATTTAAAATGAAAAAATTTCACTGTTGACCTGCAAAGTGTGTGTCAAAAGTTTCTTTTACGCTGTGCCGCCAGACTTGAGCACTGAACTTGTGCAGTGTATATTTATATCAAAAATAACAAAATGTCAGATTAAGTGTCGTATTCATAAATATATTTGGAATTTTATAAAAGTCTTCAAAACAAATTTTCTATGTTTGTTCAATTTTATCGTTTTTGAATATGGGGTTTATTTCTCCAATCAAAATCAAATCAAAGTCAAATGTAACCTCAACCGCCTTATATGCTTAAGAAATTGTTTGGAAATGATAAAATTTCAAAATATATAAATTTTAATAATTAGTATTGTGGTTATTTTATTGAACTGTTAATGGTTTTTAATCCAAATTTAGATATTTTTAATTAGGCTTAAGTTCATTGAATTTAATTTTCATTAAATTATTTTTATAAAGACAGGAATTTTACAACATGAAATTAATTAAAATTTTTTTATTGATAATTTTTCATTCTTGACTGCGCTGAGATTTGAACCCAGGGGTTCACGGACAGGTTGCCCAGACTAGTTTCGATTGTAACCACACAATCTCTTCAGTAGGGTTTGCCGTCTTACTCACTCGGCTATTGCAGCCGGATGACGTCAATATATAAATTTTAAGCATAATGTTTTTCCTTTGATATAAAAAATGTTGTTTCTCAAATGATTGAGATACACGCTCGACTTCGATTTAAACTTTTATTTACCAATACCCTTTATAAAGAATTTTACAAATGGAAATAAAATGTTATATTCAAATCTAAAAACTAAATTAAACTTAGTAGAAAATAAATTAAAACAAAGTTTCGCATTATAATTTGATATTAAATGTAAATCTCAAATCTTTCACAAACACAAAGAAAATTTTCAATAAAACTAAAATATTAAAAATATTATTTACTTTGTTAAAATATTTTCTAAAACTTATATTAAAAATATTATTTACTTTGTTGAAATATTTTCTTCAAAAATTAAAAAAAAGCATATGTGCTAAAAAAAACATTCACTTTTATTAATAAATTTGAAATAAATTTTACACGTCGCTATTTTGAGATTGACTATAGAGATTGTCTTAAATCACTTACTAATTAACAAAGATTTGAAAACAGTTTTTTTAAAAGTACTAAAAATTTTGGATTTCGGTATCATCCAATAAACAATAAACAAATATCTTTAAAAATTCAAAATTATTTTAATACTCATATAAGGGATTCACAAGGTAGTGTCATAAAGTCATATGTCGTAAAATAATAAGAATAAAAGATATGACTGCTATAAGCAAACCCTTATAATTAAGATTCCTGCTGTAAAGTTATGACGAATCAATGAACACACCATTAACATGTTTATTGTGTTTGAAACAAAACAATATTTTTTTTTAAACAATTGTTAACTATTATTTAAGACATTATTACGATATAACTTGACAGCACACCTTGTGAATCACCCAAATAAAAACTCTTGTTATTATATGACTTTGTTTTTGAAACACAACAAAATTTTTGTTTTAACTATTGCAAAATATTAGGATATAATGACAATATGACTGGAAAGCACACCTTATGAATCCACCAATAGATACATATTTGAAAGCATATTACACTTTTTGTTTATTTTAATTTAACGGCATATTCATAATTCATATAAAAATTTCTTAAAATTACACGCAATTTCCTTTCGGGTGTTTAACCCAATAAATGAACTCCAAAATGAATAATAAAAAAATTTTGAATTTATACAGGTTAATTGCATGAATTTTGTATAAAGAAAACAAAATCTTTAAAGAAACTTTATTGCGACTAGTAAAATAAAAACTGTTTAAAGTCTGTTCATTTTTTTTTAGTGTTTAAAAATTAATTGCATTAATTTAACACATGTGAACAAAATTCCTTTTGGGTATAAATGTTTACGTTATATTAAAAAGTGCATTATTTCACATTAAAAAGCCAACAGTGAGCTGCAAGAGTTAGGTTACCATTCAGTTCTTGTTGATTTCGAGTTCAGTAGAGTAGATAGAGTTGAGTTCTTATTCCGATCTAATTCTGTTCTAGTTCAGTTGTACTTCTTTTATAGTTCAGATCTAGTTCAATTCTATTTCATTTTTGTGCAGTTCTGGTTTTTGGCTAGTGTAATTCTAGTTCAGTTTACAGAGCCAAATATCAAGCATAAAAAGACCAAAATTTACACCATCCTTTGTCAAAGAGAGGCCAACTACATTTGTGTTTTAAATTGGATAACGTTATCAATATTCTTTTAACCACCCGGTTGTCATTTTGTTACCATTTCTTTTCACACAGAAAAAGTGTTTTATCAATTAAAAAAATGGTTTAAAATCTATTTAAATTTAAATGTGATAATTGAATCAATTATTTTTTTAGTTGAAAGAAAATTTAAAATTTAATATTGATTTAATTAACATTTTAGTTGTTTTGAAACAAATTTTCAATTAAAATTTTAATTAAATAACAAAAAATCTTAATTGACTTTTTTCGTTTAAAATAAAATAATTTAAACATGTAGAATTGTTGTTGGGAATTGTCAATATTTATTTAAATAAATTAACACATTGTTTGAAATGGCAAAGTTTTTTGATCACTATTTTAATTAAAATTAAAAATATCATTTATTGAAAATATTTTCTCAAAATTTTAAAATTTTTAGTAATCAATATAATCATTTTGGTAATAGGTGCAAAATCAACAACTTTTTTGCTTGATATTATGAATTTGGAATAAATTTGGTGTTTGGAGAAATTTAATAATTTTTTCTGTGCACTCTGACAACAAACTATTAATATATTATTACCATAACAGTGTCATTCCAACAACATGTTGTTTTTATTTTTATCGACACACCGCTGGGATATTGACAACACTCAGCTGTCAGTTCGGGAACACATCGTTCTCAGTGTAGTAAAAAATAGCCAATTCTGTACCCAACCAATAAGAAAAATATGATGTTTTTTTAATATTAATGAGAAATGTGGTTATTTTATTGAACTGTTAATGGTTTTTTATCCAAATTTTTTATTTTTTTTTTAATCAGGCAAAAAAAAGTTCATTTAATTAAATTTTCATTTAACTATTTTTATGAAGAAAGAGTTTTACAACATGAAATGATTTAAAATTTGTTGATAATTTTTCATTCTTGACTAACCGGGGGATCGAACATGTTTCGATAGTAACCACACTATCTCGCCAGAAATCTTCGCCGTTTAACATTCAGGCCATTGACGACGGCTGGCATTCAATGGTCACACATCAATTTCACATACATATTTTATGACAATACAAAAATAATTACCTTCAATAACTTTCAAAGGAAATTGTGAAATAATTTATGTTGCTAAACGAGCAAAATCGAAGGAATAAATGAAGCACTATGTTGTTTGCAATGACGTCCTCGATAATAATATTTATAATTTTATTTCTTTGATCACACGAGTCTTTTCTCTAACTGTACTCACTTTTGTATTTCTCGCACCGTAAAATTTCTCGCATGAAGTGTAAAACGAAAAATTCCATCGTTTCTCGATTTGTAAAAAGAAAACTGTTTCTGCATTCCAATGTGACAAAAGACAACACTATTTTTACTGGAATATTTCTAGTACTTTAATGTCAAATGTAAGCGAAACGTCAACGAAACAAATCTATATATATAAAAATAAGTTGTCCTATGTTCGTCATTTTATAACTCGAGAACCACTCAACCGATTTTCAAACGAGTACGTGCGTTGGAAAGGTCTACTTTCACAGATGGTTTGTAAAGAAAAAAACCATCGACACCTTTCTACGAATATGCGTTATACGCGCACTCTTATGATGGTGTGTTTTCTCTATATAAAATGTATTTTTTTTCCTTATGAGAGTTACATTTTTTCGGTATAAGGCTCTGCTTAAAATTTTTATGGTTAGGGGGTAAAAAAGGTAAAAACTAACCTCATGTCCATTAAAAAAATAAGCAGATAGGTGGCTGTTACTTTTTTGAAATTCGACCCATTTGGGGAGTAAACGGATAAAACCTGTATTTTAAAACTTTTTTTGCTACATTCGTAACATTCGTAACGTGTCTAAAAAATACAAATAAAACTTTGGTACATTTCCGAAACTCGAATGTTTAAGAGGTGAAAATCGTACCTATTACAAAGCAGCGGGTTTAAACCTAGAAACATAAACTTTAGCGTAAAAGTATGTCCACGAAAGAAAAGGAGACGTTAACGAAGTAGCGGGTTAAATGCTAGTAAATTATAAAACCAAAACAAATTAAAGACAACAACAAATTAAAGTATTAAAATATAACAATTGTTTTTTTATTTATTTTCACCATCTTAACCCTGGATCGTTACTGTTGGTCAAATCGGCGAAGCTCATTTACTCTTTATCATATAACTTTTTTATGTGTATTCAATTACGCCATTTTTTTCAACAACGTTAGCCGATGATGAATGCTTTAAAAGTTAATTAATTTGAAAACACAAAAAAGTGCTCAAATTCGTATCGAATTTTGAGAGAGAAAAATAACTTATTTTTTATGCTTCTTTTATTTTAATTTTAAATTAAATGTTTAACTAAAAAAAGTTTTGTAATTTTTTTTTTACCTTAAAAAATCATTCAGATAGATTTTTTTTGTTTTAAATAGTTTGTCGATTCGAGTGAACCTTAATGAAATAAAATAAAGAGCAACCTTCCAGGATTAATTATTCATTCATCCTTTAAATTCCTTAGACCCCTTTCAACTACTCGAGTTACTTGCCGAGAGCAACAAAGTTTGAACTAAAGGTGTCTTATATTTTTATTTAAATTAAAAAATAGTTGCCAAACACATTTTTAATTTAAAATAAATGCATATGGCCGACTCAATATTTCCCAATTTTCACTTTTTGCAAGAAAACGATAAAAAAAATCTTAGATCTATTTCTCTAGTATTTTGCGTAAAAAATGCAGTTTTATACCCATTTGTAATATAAGAATAAATATATAAAAAAAAAAGTTTTTTTTCTCTACTGAAAATTTATCAATTTATAGTTGACTCTGTTTCGAGGAACAAGTGCGATATGTTCATCCATATATGGTTTAAAATTTGCTTTTTCTCACATCAATGTTTAATGTGACTTATTTTGACAGTTCTTTTGAGAAACTTTTCGCAAAATATTGTTACAGAAACACTTTTTCCTACATCCTTGCAATAATCGCTTGAAAATTTCTAAATGACAGATAATGCTTCCAAAGTAAAGATACAGAAATACTTCTGTGAGAAACGCAATTTTTTGTTTCATTTTACACTGTTTTTGTTCTAATTCACTCGTTTCTTGCAGAAAATTTTACGATGCGAGAAATATAAAAGGCACGCTACAGAATCATTTTTATCATTTTTGCAGCTAAATTTAGCATTAAAAATTTTTATTTAGCTGCAAAATTTTCATTTAGCACTTGACATTTTATTTAGCATTTTTGGAAAATATTTTTATATTTTAAAAATATGGACGATTAGTTTTATTGATTTTACTAATTTTTTTTTTTATAAATTATCACAAATTTTGAATACTTTATTATGGCTCGAGGCCATTAAAAGGTCGAATAAGCATAATAAATTTTGACTAAAAATAGTTGTACCTAAAATAATTTCGTATTAAAAGGGATAATTTTTATGTTAAAAAAACATCTTGCCTGTCTTGTTAAACCAAATAGAATATTCAGCTAATATTAGAAATGCCATTAGCATGTTGATTGTAAATATTATATGCACTTTGATATTACGATATAAAAGTACAAGGAAATTTCACTTTGTATTAAGATACAAATTCAATAGTGTAAATGTGTGCAAAAATTGTTTGTTCTAAACTGCTGAAAAAATTATAATTCTAAAGCTTCAACTTTTCTTAAACTATAAAAAATAGAATGATCTAAAAAAATTTGTATAGCATAGAAATAAATCGTTTAAATTTAGCTTGTATCAGGGTCTGCAGGCCCCTAAATTTAAAATTTAATCTCAACTACATGTGCTTCACATTTATGTATATCAGATGCTTTGCCAAAATCTGTCCACTTGTTTAAATATAACCATTTATTTTAATTTCGTTCAAAAATTAGTCACTAAAATGTATTTAGTTTCAAATAAAATTTCATACTGGTAATAAATTTTTAACTAAAATCTTTTAAAAATTTTAGCATTTTTTTAAATCATGTTTAGCATTTTTTGGTTATGTCTAAAGCCAGATTAAGCTGTAAAAACTTTTTAGACCTGGCCACACTGATTTTTAGTGCTGATTCACACTCTTCAAGTTTTAGCCGTCAAGTCTTGGGCTTTTAAAAAAGAATGGGAAAGAGAATGCAATTTTTTTTTCTCTCTCCTAAAAACTCAGGACTTGACGCATTAAGTGGGGAACAGAATAGTCGCTGTAGTACAATGTTACGAATAACGCTGCAAGCTATGAAACGCTAAAAACGGCAGTTTCAATGTAGTGTCAACAGAATTCGTAGTTTTAGTAGTCGTTGCAGTTGAAGTTAAAGCGCAAAGTTCGAAATTTTAAACTTTGTTGCGCTACAGAGCAATCGTTAGCTTCAGCTACTGCTACAACTACTTTATTCTGTACCAGGTCTAAAACTTGAAGCGTGTGAACCAGCACTTACTTACCTTCTATATAATTATATTTTCCTTCCATATTTATAGATACCATGAATTTTTAAATTTCTTATCGCCGTCGTCGTCATTATGATCCATGCCCATGTTTTTTTTATTTTTTATTTTTCACTAATTTAATATTCACTTATACAAATTTGCACTTTTTTATGCTGTAAATATAAAAGATGTTTGCTTGACAAAATATGTCCGCTATTAATAATGACAACAGGCCATTATCCATTTGACGAACGGTAGTTGTCAATATGTCAAAATAGTATTTTTACATCTTTGGCTTCAATTTGTCAACGTTTTGTTAAAAATTTCACAACAGATGGAAATGATGAAATATGGACTACACTTCGTTTTCGTTTTATTTCCATTGGTTGACAATTTTGTTACGTCTTTTTCGCTCTGTGCACTTTAAACTCAAACATTAATTTGCATAATTTTTTAAACAAAATGTATACGATTTTTTTATTGTTTTTTAATATTTGGTCTAGCCGGAGCAAAATTGTACTTGTTCTTGTCTCATATTCTAAAGAAGATGTTTAATTTTTGCTGTAGACATCTTGTGATCATCGAGCGAACGAAAGAACGAACATTTTAAACATCTTATTGCAAATTATTATTCAAATGAATTGAACGATGGGTAATAAAAGAATGAGTTATTGGCATAAAAAAGTAATAATTTTTCTAAAAATAACGTAAATGATTAATGTCGGTTGTATTAAATTAAAGCTTGGACTGAATTGGAACTAAATCGAAATTAAATAGATTAAAAATTCAAAACAAACTAAGATTTAATTAGAATTGTATATAAACTGAAAGAGAAATAAACCAGAAATGTAGCTCTATGGAATTGGAATTTTATTTGAGTCTAATCCTAACCCGCTACTTCGTTAGCGTCTTCCTTCCTTCGTGCACATATTTAAATGCCAAATTTTATGGTTTTAATTTCTAACAAAAATGCACCAACATTTTTTATCTTATAGATTCTTATTCATTCAG
The DNA here is from genome assembly GCA_943735925.1 of Pollenia amentaria. Taxonomy (NCBI): domain Eukaryota; kingdom Metazoa; phylum Arthropoda; class Insecta; order Diptera; family Polleniidae; genus Pollenia; species Pollenia amentaria. Next base: position 197,512,646 of record OX031009.1, on the reverse strand, counting down.
GAGCCTTTACCTATAATTTAATGTTTCTAAGTTCAATATTATAGAAAATTCAAAAAGTACCACATGTAGAACCGAAATGTGAAATAAGGAAATTAATTTCCCGTATTTACCCTTTTTGGATACTTTTTTTCTACCCATTGAAGGATCAAGAATTTCAATATTATAATGGGAGCCCATAATTAATTACGCATATGGCAATGAATGCAGAAAAAGTTTTTGTAAAAAGAGGACAACAAATTAGTACGATTTTCACCCCTTAAATGTTCGAAATTCGAAAAAGTACCAAATTATATTTGTATTTTTTTCGATAAGTTACGAAAGTGAAATAAAATTTAATTCAATGTTTATTGGTTAAAAAGATGGATGGGGTGACCGAAAAGTTCCAAAATGCGGGGTTTACCCGTTTACTCCAAAAAAGGGCCGAATTTTAAAAAAGTACCAGACTCTTGTCTGCTTACTTTTTTTATGAAGAACGAAATGTTTTACATTTTATAATTTTACTCATATGTACGTTACACCAGGGACCGAAAATAACAGTTATTTTGAAATTTTAAAACAAAAAAAAAAAAAAAAAAACATAGAAATAAATGTTGGCAAACTGATTAAAGTATACCATATTGATCCTTATGAACTTTTCTATTATAAAATATTATGATTTTTAAAGTTTTGATTTTTATTTTTTCGATCAAAAATTACAGTTATTTTTTTATTTATATTTTTTTGGACAAAAGTAACAGTGATTTTTTTATTTTTTTGAACAAAAATAACAGTTATATTATGATTTTTATTTTTTCGAGCAAAAATAAAAGTTATTCTTTAAAGAAATGCACGTGTTATAATTATTGAGTTGTCTTTAAATATTTATTTAAATATGGATATCTTATGCACATTAAAAGAATAATTTAAAGTCAACTAAATAATTATAACACGTACATTTCTTTAAAGAATAACTTTTATTTTTGCTCGAAAAAATAAAAATCATAAAATAACTGTTATTTTTGATCGAAAAAATAAAAATAAAAAAATAACTGTTACTTTTGTCCAAAAAAATAAAAATCAAAAATAACTGCTATATTTGTTAAAAAAAAAAATAAAAATCAAAAATTAACTGTTATCATCTGACTTTTATGAAAAAAGGAATAACTGTAACGGTCCTTGCGTTACACTTTTATACATACACTAATAGAAAAAGCCTCATAACGCTGATGTATTTTGACATCAGTACTATGACAAGTATCTTCGTTTTTGACCCCATGACACTTTACATCATTGTGATGGTAGCCTTAGCATCACTTGCCAAAATTGTCATCAGGGCCAAAAATTAAACTAAAGTCATCAATCACAGAAATGACGAATCGGAGCAATTCTAACAAAACATGTTATTAGTGCGATGACTCATTAATATCGTAGAAGGGACTTATTAGGCTCAATTTAATGACAGTTTGTCATTGGGATTGACTTAAGTCAAACTGAAAAAATATTATTATGTAGTTACCCGTTAGACACTTTTGCTTTACTTTTGTTGTATTCCGTCCCTTTGTTTAGAGAATAACTCTCCATTATAAGACACCAGCATGTCCGATATGGTTTTCGTAATCATTCTGCTTTGAAAAGTTGATGTTTTTAACTAAATAATTTAGAAAATAAGAATATGGGAATTTTAGCTTCTTATTTTACTTTTTAAACATGAAAACAGTGTAAATAATACACGAAATGTGACATCGAATTGATGTCACTGTAGTCATAGTACAGATGACGCATAAAATAAGACAAAATTTTAGGATGACGTTCGTCATTGGTTTGATGTCACTTTTTCGCTTCATTGATGCCATTTGTAATAACATTGACGTCACAATTCTGATGTGAGGCCGTCACCAATATGAATATGTATTTTTCTATGATTGTATAGATAAACTGGCAATCAACTAAAACTAAACAAAAGCTTAACTGGTATTGAACTTAATTTGAATTGCGATTGCAAGAAACTCAGAATGTGGCTCAAATAAGACCAATTGCGTAAATCCAATTGCGTTTTGTAGCCGCTGTTGGTGGTGTTGCGGTAGCAGTGCTTAAACAATTTGAATTTGGCATGGAAGTATCTTGATATCCAACTTTAAACTTCTCTGCAAAGTTGTTCTGGAAATGACTAATTGACAAGTTGAGGTAGACGGATCATTTTCAACACTCTACCGCACAGGTACCACGTTCTCTGCAGTGTGAATATTTCGCTGAGCATCTCTTCCAGGATGTTCGATCACTTAACTCCATTCCTTAAAACGGACGACTTAATTTTCTATTATGAAGGCTAATCTTGAATTAAAATTTCTTTGAGAAAAATGGAAAAAATTCAATAATTTTTACGCGTTGTTGCTTGCTTATTGTATGTTTTCATTTTAAATTTCTTAGAATTCAATTATCAGCTACAAAAAAAAAAAAAAAAAAAAAACAATTATATAAGATAATTAAAAAGTTATACGTGTTTAGTATACTTAGGCCTTATTTGGCCCAACCTGTAATGAAAGTGTCCATTGAACAGGGACTCAACGAGAGCTGATCCAGAACTAGAGTGAACTAGAACTTAACAAAAACAATTTTTAAAATATTATTACCAAATCATTATATTAACCTTTTCTTACTCCCATTTAAATTCTTTGAAGTAACTGCCTTTAACTGTAAATATCTTTAAACAAATTTTATTTAAACAAGTGTCTCTTTTAAATAATATTAAAAAGAATAAGAGAAAGAGAGAATAACACAAAAAAAATAAATAATTGTCAAACAAAATTTAAAATGCAAAATTTATTTAAATAAATCAAAAAGAAAATTTATTGTAGTTAAAATTTCTAAAAAGGCTAAAATTAACAAAGGATGGTGTTTCTATTTCTATAAAAGAAAAAATAGTTTATAAAAAAATAAAACAAAACACAAGAAAAAATTATGACAAAAATAAAACCAATTTAAAAAAAAGCATAAAAGATAAAACCACCAGCATATTTTTTTTTATTAATTAATTATTCTTTTTTCTAGAAATTTTAAAGAAAACTTGCCCAAAATTTAACGATTAAATCGATAAAAGAACAACAAGGGAAATTAAAAAAAAACGCATAAAATCTTAGGAAAATTGTCTTTTAATATGCGAACACTACAAGTATTTGTGTCTGCGCTTATATCCGTGTTTCTCGTATTTATAAATGTGTGAGAATGTGTGTTTGTTCATAGAGAAATTGACAACTACGCCATAAAGTATACAACATCTTCTAGTACACTGTGTTTGACCTCGTTATTTTGTCGTCAAACTTTTTCTAAGAGAGAGCAAACCAATAACAACAAATAACAGCAAAACAAAAAAAAAAAAGTTGTGATATTAATAACAACAACATAAACAGCAAAAAACATATGAAACTTAAGATTGTGTGCAAAAAAAAACCAGCATAAACAATAACAAAAGCAAAACAAATTCGATAATATCACTACCACAACAATAATATAAACTTTGTCTACAATAACAACAACAATATCAAGAAGAAAATTATAAACAACATTTACTCTTTTTGGTCTCAGCTGAGTCTTTCATTTAGACAACTTTTGTGCAGTAAAAAAAAAAATTACATTTTACTAGAGAGCAGCATTTTGCTTACAAAAGTCCTTTTAAATTATCTATTCCAGTTTGCGTTTTGTTCAAGGCAACATAAAGTATCCTTGTATTTGTGTGTGTGTGTTTGTAAGAACTCTTAAAATTTTTAACAAAAATTCCTATTAAACAAAAACAAAAATAGCAGCAGACTCCTTGTTCTACATGTGTTCATTTAGTCTCACAATCATTGAGACAATTTAAAAACACGTCAAAACAAATGGATTAAAATACAACAACAGAAACAACATCAAATCGTTTACATTAATTTTTTTTAGTAAATTAAAGTCTAAAAGAAAATTTAGTGTTAAAAAAAATAATCAATAAATTAAAACAAAAAAAAATAAAAATAAAAAAAAAAATTAAATAAATCAAAAGCATCAAAAGAAATTTTTTTTTGCATAACTTTGTAAAGATACCTCCATCAAAATTGCTGAGTTCATAAGTTTGAATCAAATCAGTGGTACTAATTTTAGTACCACAAACAACGGCTCCATCTTGGCTACCACAAACGTGAAAACCAACAACAACAATATAGGTAATGTATTTCTAAAATTTTTAAACTAAAACTGCAATAGAAATAGAACTGAACTAGAACTAAAGTAGAATTTAACTTAAACTTTACTAAAAGTGAACTAGAGCTGAACTAGAACTAAAATGTAATAAGAACTGACCTTAATTTCAACTAAAATTAAACCAGAACTCAAATAGAACTTAACTTAAACTATACTGAATTAAAACGTAATTAGAAAAAAACAATCAATAGTGCTTTTATCGGCTATTCCGAATCTTATATACCCTTAACTATGGTGCGATGAGAGCGGAAAGTTATATAAATACCGTTCTTTATTTTTATTTTGAAACTTTGTCCAGATACACACAAGTCCATAACGTCTTTGTAAGTTATGTGCCACGCCCACTTTACCCATCTCACCCACATTTTTTCGGATGTTTTGTATTGATCACCAAAATGCTTGTACCTAATTTGGAAGCGTTGGCTCTTGCCGTTCTCCAGATATACAAAAATCTTTAATGACTTTATATGGGAAGTGCCACGCCCACTTGTCCAATCTCGCCCAAATTTTGTTGGATGTTGTGTATTGATCACCAAGATGCTTGTACCTAAGTCGGAACCTATGGCTCTTGCAGTTCTCCAGATATAAATCAATCCATAGGTTCTTTGTTCGGTAGGTGCCACACCTACTTCTCCAATCCCGCCCATATTTTTAAATCAATTGTGTATTAAAAACCCAGCAAATTTGGAAAATATTTCTCTTACCGTGCTTTAGATATTAAAAAACTATTTTGTGCAACGCCCACTTCTCCAATCCCGCCCATATTTTTGGGATGTTGTGAATTGTTAACCGAGATATTTGTGCCTACTTTGTAAACTTTGGCTCTTTTTGTCATCCAGGTATAAAAAAATTTCTAATTTGTTTGTGTGGGAAGTGCCAAGCCCAATCACTGATGTTATACGTAGGGAAAAATCCCTATTTGTAGGGGGTTTCTTCTAAAAAAAAATGGCCGTAGGGCTAAGAAGGACAGATATTTTGAAATTATTAAAATGTAGGGACTTTTCAAAAATGTGGCAAATCTGTATATATTTTTCAATCTTTTTGGATTGTGACGAAATAATAATAAAGTTGTTGAAACGGCACCATTACAAATTGCAAAATTTCTTTAAGTGATCGCTTGTCCCCATTTCAACTTTGATTTTAAGGTAAATTTGTGAAACTCACTTTTTACAAGAATTTAATTTTTCAGAGCAATAAATGGAAAGATAACTTTTGTTTAAGATGGGCATTAAAATTTTTTTTAGTAAAGCCACCAAAATGAAAAATTTTAATTAAAAATTTCATTTTCCCCTTTTAGTCTAAATTAGCCATCTTTGATTTATCACCGCCACATGAAAATACAGATAGCGATAGATCTTTTCACAGCTATTGAATATTTAACGTCCACTAGTCTTATTAAAAATTATTTGCTTTTGCAAAACGTTAAAATCAAGCATATTTGAATTTTCCAGGGAGGTAAACATTTTATTGTTAAATAGAAACAAAATTGTATTAATCGTAACATTATTACTGTTAAAAACAACAATAGCTGGCATTGCGGATACCATAATATGGTTTCTTCTAACCATACTTCAATCCGGTTTTTTTCGGCGTGTATTTTTTTTCATTTCCATTTTCTGAATTATTCCATTTAAAAATAACTTCATTTTTAAAAATAAGTCTGAAAATGCAAAATATAATTAAAAAATTATGTCGTATTATATTTGTGCAAGCAACCATTTAAACGTATTTAATAAAAAATACCAGCAGTTGTATATTTATCTTTCCTTATTTACTGATTTGTTTATTTCGTATGAACGTTATTTTTATGATATTAACCGCTAAAAAAAATAATTATATAATAAAAACAACTCATAAAGAGAAATAATTCTCACATTCTATTTATTAAAATTGTTGAGTTAAATACCTAACGTTATTTTTATTATGATTATATTTTGTTCAATATTAATTAAAACCAAATTTTTAACGGCTTTATTCTTCATGCAAATTAAAACGGGCCAACGCCCCGAGTTCTTTAGATATTTGATGCAAATATTGGTGCACTAAATTTTTTTATTTACACCAATACCCCGGTTTACATCAGTTGGCGTCGCATGGCTTAGAACTTGCGTCGTTAGTGTTTCGATTTGCGTTGTTACTCGTAATATAAAAATGTGCGTACAAAGCAAAAACAGGAAAGGGGGTTTCCCGTTTAAGTCTTATGCAAATATGTATGTCGTTGGCAGTTTCAAATTACATTTGTTGAAGTGTTAAATCAAAAAATTTGGCAACAATAAGTCAAATAAGAAAGCAAATAAGCTTAGAACAAAAAATATTTTAAAACGTTCTAAATTAGGGGAAAACACCCCTGATATTTGAACAGGTTACAAAAATGTGATGTCTTTTAAAAATAAAATGGAGCCACTTCTTAGCATTTGGATTGAAGATCAAAATCAGCGAAGAATGCCCTTAGTCAAATGCTAATACAAAAGAAAGCTTTAACTTTATTCCAAGATCTAAATAAAAATTATCCGAAAATTATAAATTCTATCAAGTAAAAAAATTTTTTTCAGCTAAAGTTATGACTCTCGGAACCAATTAAATACAAATCAATACAAATGTATGGAAAAAAGTACTTCGGCGCAAACCGGGTTAATGGTGTATTACTTTATATAATAATAATACAGTGGAGATAGAAAAAGAAGGAAATTTTTAAGAAATTTTGAAAATCATCAATATTTTCAGAACAATAAAAGCCCTAATAGACCAATATTGTAAAGTATGATGGTTGTGTTTGAGCTGGACAACAAAACAAGAATTATAAGATCATTGAATTCAACTAGAACTAAACACTGAACTGGTGCTAAACTAAATAAAACTTGGACCTAGAACTAAACTAAAACTTAACTATAATTGAACTAGAACTGAACTAGAATTGAACTAGAACTGAACTAGAACTGAACTAGAACTGAACTAGAACTAAACAAAAACTTAACTATAATTGAACTAGAACTGAACTAGAATTGAACTAGAACTGAACTAGAACTGAACTAGAACTGAACTAGAACTGAACTATAACTGAACTAGAACTGAACTAGAACTGAACTAGAACTGAACTAGAACTGAACTAGAACTGAACTAGAACTGAACTAGAACTGAACTAGAACTGAACTAGAATTGAACTAGAACTGAACTAGATAAAAACTAAAACTGTAATAGAAATAAACTAGAACTTTTTTTATAACCTCTAGCACTAGTGGCGAATGAGGGTATACAAAGTTTGTCATTCCCTGTGAAACTTTTTTAATATTTATCTAAGACCCCATAAAAAATATATTATCTGGGCTCTTGAGTAGTTCTTAGTCGATTTAGCGATGTCTGTCTGCTTGCCCGTCTGTTGAAATCCGCTTACTTTCGAACGACTCAAAATAAAAGCACAGTATTGGTGTCAAATTGGTTCTACTTCTCCTAAGCAGAGTAGAACTAAAATTCAGCAAAATCGGTTAAGTAGAATTATGAATCCATATGTAGTACAACCAACCTAAAAAATTGATAATTTTTTTTTTCAAAAACTAGCAAAAATGGTGGCGAAATGCACCAATCCGTTTTATATGTCTATAAATCAAAATGCCCATAATCGTGGAAATCGCTCCATAATTCCACAAATGCCCGATATAAAGCCTCCTCTCGGAAAACACTTTAGTACGCCTTTGAACATAACGAATAATGCTATTGTAGTTAAATTTGATTTGTCATCGTTCCATGAGACCAGAAATCACTTTTTGCCAAATTTCGAAAAGATTGGTCAACACCATGCAATACATACTTTAATAATTGGTTCATAATTCTCCATAGGTCTCTCATAAAGCGACCTTCCTTAGCACAAAACGGTAAAAAAAAAGAAAAAAAAATTGGTTCAATTCAGTTTTTCTTAAAATAAAAATAACTAGTGAATTTTGTGATGATCGGTCCATAAATTGCCATACCCCGGATTTAAAGCCCCCATATAAAAACAACTTTAATACGAAACGAATCGCGATATTTTATTTAAAGAAGGACAAATTAAGTTTTATATGAATTAAATCATAAAACTTGGAAATAACCGTTCTTTTGTTAACACAGTGGTCCCAAAAAACTAATTTGTCATCGAACCCATTTAACGCCTTTTAAAATATTTTAACTTTCGGTGGAGGGCATCAAAGATTCAATTTTTATTTATTTACATTTGAATTTAACTAGAACTAGAATTTAACTAGAACTGATCTAGAACTGAACCAGATATGAACAAGAACTAATTTAGAACTGAAGTAGAACTAAACTGGAATTAAACTTAAACTGAACTACAGCTTATCATGAAACATGTATCTCAAAGAGGAGTTTTCTCCTGTTTATTACTCGTTTGCGTTTGTTTAATTTGTATAAGCTAAAAGTGTATGGCAACTTTTGCTCGGTACTGTCACTAGAACATCATTAAATATACCCAGCTACTTTATGTTCTTTCTTTCTCTTCTGTTTAATCACAAATTCCAGTACACATTTAATTTAAATATTCATTAAAAACATAATAAATAGCAATACAAAAAAAGAAGAAAAAAAATATTCAGCTATAAACAAAACATGAGTATAAAAATTAATTGTAAAATACTGTAAAAATAACAAAAAACATATTAAAAATATTAAAAAAAATATTTCAGAAAAACAGACAAACTGACTGAGTGACGGCCTTCCTGTGTCTGACAGTGTGCCAAAGGTATCCTGGCTTGCACATTCATTACTGTTATTCTCTTTAAATATTTTTGCGTTTATTTACACATTAGCTCACTTACTATTTGTTCATTTGTCCATCCATCCGTGCATTCGTGTACTCATTCATTTATTCATTCGTTCATTGATGAAGCATAACCAACCATATTATGATTTTTCATTAAGCCCTTTTGTGGTTTTACTTAAAACCACCATGTGATGGCTTGTCTCTATATTCCAGTGTCCTGTATTTCTCTACGTGAATCCTCACAATTATTTTTACCTTAACATTTTTGTTGTTGTTGTTTTTGCTGCAATTGCAATTATTTGTTGCACATTTAAATAAAAAATGGGAAATATATCGTTACATATTTGTGCTTCTGGTATGTGGTTGAAAATTTTGTATGTGGATAATTTTTTGCCGATTCCTTATGTCCTTATTAAATTTTTATTAAAAAATATGTGAAACGCCCACGTTTACCCCTCTCTAGGATTGTTTTAATTTATATTTCAGGCAGTGTGTGGTATTTATTATAAAAATAGCTTTGCTAATACTTTTTTATAATAACTTTTTTCTGCTTTTAATTATTAATTAAAAAAATATATATTGTCAAGTAATTCGAATGGTTTTATTTTCTGGTCTACTTAAATGTTTAAATTTTGGTTGCAGGCTTAACGTAAACAAAAGTTTGGTGTAAATTTTAAGGCGTATATCAAAAATTTTTAATTAATGGTTTATTTAACAATTTACTTTCCAACACTAAAGAAGGAATTTTAGATTTTTTTTTTTTAAAATACAAGGAAAAGATATTAAAGTTTTTGCGAAGAAGAGGAAGCCATTCAATGCCTACTGTGAACTCTATTGAATTCAGCTGGTTGGCTTAGTCTATGTTCACACTATGTAAGTTTTCTTTCAGAAAGGCTGAGTTATCGGTGAGAGGGTGTAGAGAACATTCTAATCTTCTCTCCCCTCTGCCCTCTCACCAATAAACTCCGACTTTCTGAAAGAAAACTTTCGGAGTGTGAAACCAGGCTTATAAACAAATAAAATTGCCGTAAAGTAGACAATACTTTATAGCAAAAACCTATTGATATAGGCAATTTAAAATGTTTTAATTTATGATTTGTAAAATATGTACATCATTCAAAAGGGTGTTTATAGTTGTTAGGTCTGAAAACTCTTTTACCAACTTCGTTCAGTGGCTTTTTAACCAAGTTCACGCTCGCAAATTTATTTAAAAAATCGTGGCTTTTTAACAAAATTTTACGATTGATTCGACTTAGATCCGCAAAGACAACGTTAAGTAAATTATTTATAAGAGTAAAATGTAGTTGGGTCACAACAACGCGTTAAAACTAATGTTGGGTACAGTTACTTTACAAGATTAAAACCAAATAACAATCATTTCTTCCATTTTTAAAATCAAATGCATTAACAATTAACTGAAAGTAAATCAATAACGTAAAAGCGGAGGTATGGAGTTACATTGCAACATTGAGCCGAGAGACAGAGCTCGGAAGGAGCATGTTATATAGGCTCCGCCTCTAACCGAGGAGAAAGTTCATGTCAAAATACATGTCTTCGTTTTGTAGTCTTAACCTTTCTGTCGCTGCTTTGTGACATGTGGGTTCAGGGGGCGTTGGGTGACGCAATGTATTCACCGCATGCTTACACGCAGAGAAAAAACATGGTTGTGGTAAACATATTCTAAAACAACGTTGCTAATAAAACTTTTGCAAGCGCATGAGCATAAAAAACTGAACTGGCAAAATGTTTTTATTTTGATTTCTTGCGAAAACAATAAATGCAACTTGTTTTTGTTTTTAATTTGTTTTTTCTTTACCCACTTACAACTACAATTAATGTTGGGAGAATTCCAACTTATTGTAGTGGGGAATGTAAGAAAAGATAAAATAACTGTTTTTTTGTTTAAGCTTTGATATTGTTGCAAAATAAACTTTTTGAGTGTTTGTAGGTAATTCTCATTCCCTCTTTAGTCTTGCTTGCTGATAGCTTTGGCTTTTCTAAAATTATTTAGTAGAACGTTTCCTGATGATCTGGCCTAAGCAGCCAGTGAAATGCGCATACACGCAGAGAAAAAACATGGTTGGGGTAAACATATTCTAAGAGCAACATATTATGATAAGACTTATGATTGTTGTCAAAACATATTATGATTAATAATTATTATTATTATAATATACTCTTATCATATTAATCATAATAGGTTTGAAAGTTATCACATTATGATTCAAAGTGGTTGTGTTATGGTTAAAAGTAATCATATACACAGATCATCAGGAAACCTTTTGAAAAATTTTGAAAAGCTAAAAATATTATGCAAATAAAACTCACGTCTTAATTGCAGTGAATCTGAAAGAATCATATTTTGATTCAAAATATTATTACAGTAATCATAATATAATCGTTTGTTACCATAATATGGTGTAATGGTTATTAGATATCATAAAATAGTTGTAACTAATATAATATATTTTCAAAGTTATCAATATTTAGTTGTTAGAAAAATAATTATTTTTCAGTGAACCATACTCAAATTTATAATTGCGATAATCATTTAAATGTTTACAGTGACTAAAATATTGCTGATATTAAATAAAAATAACAATTTTTAGTTTACGACAACAATATATTGGTACAATAAACATGGTGTAGTTGCTGTAATTATGCCAAACCATATTTTTTTCTCTGCGTGTAGAGCACCTTAAGTTTGGGTGGCAAACCTGCCTTGCTTTAGCTAATCCAGAACACATCTTCCTTAAAGTGGGGTCGTAAATTTGAACTTTCAAAACAAACTCAATTTAAGGCTTAATGTCCGCTGTTAAATGGTCATCTTTTTTTTTTTGAACCAACTTTCGAATAAAGGGAAACATTATAATTCTAAAAAATATCATAGAGTAGTAAAAGACTTTGTTTTGAATTTTGGTATTAGTATACTTTTTCAAAAATCGAATTTAACGTGATATTGAAGAACGTCCCTATTAATGCGTTGCATTTATCAACAGTTTTAGAGTTCTATATTTCCTGAACTTTTTTCTTATCGGAATTATGCTTTGGGGCGAATTCCTCAAGTGTCTTTTCGTTATAGCACAAACTGACTTAATCGGATTAAGGTCCAGACTAAAAGACACGGCCACTCCAAAATATTTAGGCCCTAATCATGTAAAACGCAACGCAACGCCAAAGAATTACATATTGAGAGCAAAAACAAAGTCATAAATATTTTACAATTTTTCCTGTGGGGATATGTAAAGTCTAAATTTTATGCGAACAAACCCGCTTCGATTCAGGCCTTGGAGGAAAACATCACGCGAGTTACGATATAATTCTCCACTAATGTTAATAGAGCTTTTAGGATTAATTTAAGTCATTCTTTATTTATAACTGAAATTAATATTTAGTCTTAAGTTACCCTTTATTAAATAAAGATCATTTCACAAAAATAAATATTTGTGTACTAATTTTGTAACTGGCGCAGTCACTAACGAACCGGTTTTCTTAAACTAAAGTTTAAAGAAAAAGAGAAGAAAAGAAAAAAAAAAATTATCAAAATAATTTTCATAAACAATTTGTTTAAACATTTGACAATTTTTTTTTTCCGAATTGAGATGTGATAATTATTATATATAAAAAACAAGAAACATCTCTTATATTCTGTGTTTAAATAAAAAAAAAAAAAATAATAGCAATAACTTTAATCTAAAGATTAAAATAATAATATTAAAAAATAAAAAATATATATATATATATTTAATAAAATATGTAAAATTGAACTGATATTTAATATAAAATCAAAAACAAACAGTTTAAAATACAACAAAAAATTTATTGTTACATTTTAAAAAAAAACTACAATTACCGATATCAAGTGAGAATAATAACCTTGAAGTCAAAAACCTTGAACGATAATCCAGAAATAGTTGTTTGCAAAAACAAAACTATTTAAAAGAAAGTGAAGAAAAAAAAACTCAAAACAATCAATATGCAACCATCATTTACTTTATCGATGAATGATGTTCTCAAAGATGCTCAGAGAATAAGCGTTTTTAGAGGTGATGAATCGTATGCACTCTCTTCGTTTTTAAGAGAAGTCGACACGCTTTTCTTACTAGTTGATTCACAGCCTGATGCAAAAGCTTACATATATCAACGCATTATTCTCAACAAACTGCAGGGAGATGCTTTACATGTCGTTAGAACTTTGGGACAAAATCCAACCTGGGAGAAAACGAAAGAAGCTTTAGTCAACAATTTTGGGATAAAGGAGAGTTACCATCAACTTTACCAGAAGGCGTTTTCAGCAAATAATGATAATGGTATTAATATTTATTATAATAAGTTATTAAGTATTTTATGTAAAATTAACGAGAAGTATGAAAACGATTCAGAAAAACCTTTAGAGTTTAGTCCAGCATATGCTGAGAAAATTATTTTGAAGACATTCTTAAATAATATTGATATTAATTTGGCCTCTGTAATAATCAATAGAAATATTTCAAATCTAAGAGATGCATACGGTCTTTTAGAAAAGGAAGGTTTAATAAGAGAGAGCAATGAAGTTAAAATCAACCCTAGTATGTATAAAGGTGCCATTCGAAAAAATTTTAACTACCAAAGTAACGCAAATGTACAAAATTCTAATTCTAATCCTAATGTGGCCAGAAATAGTTCAAATTTCAATTCAAATTCTAATAATACTGTTAGTAGATCAGAAATGCAGAATACTAGATTTCAAGCTAGAAGATATAGTGGTAGTAATAACTTTAGAAACGATCGTGGATCCAATCAAACACGAACCATTGGTCAAAATGAAAATTTTCAAATGGAAATAGACCACATCCAAGAAAATGACGAAAGTGACGAAAATATTGAAGAAGTAAATTTTCACACAACAGCCTCAATAAGGCACTTCCAATAGTAAAACTTTCAATTGGCAATGATCGGATTTTAGCACTTATTGATACTGGATCGACCACTTCATTGCTTGATAAAAATAAACTACCTCAGTACAAAAGGCTACATCTAAAAAATCCTATTTCATTCACATCCTTAAATGGTAAATCAAATATAAATTTTGAAATTATAACAAAATTGCCAAGAGAGTTTGGTGAAAATGCGACAATGTCGTGGAAATTAACCGAGTTTAGCGGAAAACATTTTGATGGGATTTTAGGACAAAATATTTTGAAACCTTTAGGAGCTATAATAGATATGGAAAATGAGACTCTTACAATTAACAATTCTATAATAGAATTTTGTAAGGTATGCCCATATACAACGGATGAAATAAATCAGTTGGAAATTACAAATATTGACGAAAAGGTTTTAAATAATTTATATAAGGACTTAAATGATATAGAGAGGAATGACTTAGATAATTTATTAAGTTCCTATGGGGACTTAATATTTTTGGAAGGTCAAACTTTAGGTAACACTGATGTTATTCAACATGAAATCAGAACAATAACTGATAGTCCTGTTTACACCAAAATGTACTGTTATCCCCACATACATGAAAATGAAATTTGTAGGCAAATTGATGATATGCTAGAGCAGGGTATTATAGCTCAAAGCAATTCCCCATACAACAGTCCACTGTGGATAGTACCAAAAAAAGTAGATAATTCGGGAAAACAAAAATGGAGAATCGTTATCGATTACCGAAAACTAAATGATGTTACTGTTGACGATAAGTTCCCTATTCCGAACATTAACAATATTTTGGACAAGTTGGGGCGTGCCCAATATTTTTCAACAATAGATCTGGCCAAAGGTTTTCACCAGATTTTGGTAAGGGGGGAAGACCGTTACAAAACTGCGTTTTCAACTCCGTATGGCCATTATGAATTTGTTCGCATGCCATTTGGCCTAAAAAATGCTCCGGCAACTTTCCAAAGATTAATAAATCATGTCCTTCGTGATTTCATTAATAAAATATGTGTTGTTTATTTGGATGATATCCTCATATTTTCAACAAGCTATGAGGAACACATTTGCAATCTAAACAAGGTATTTGAAAAACTACGTAACGCAAATCTTAAAATTCAAATAAACAAATGTAAGTTTTTTGCCAAAGAGACCTTATACTTGGGCCATATTTTAACACCTGGGGGAGTCAAACCCAACCCTGATAAGATCGAAACAATTTTAAAACTAAAATTACCTGATACAATCAAAGGTATCAAATCTTTTTTAAGTATGACTGGCTACTACCGGAAATTTATCCGGGACTATTCCAAAGTAGCATACCCAATGATAAAATATCTAAAAAAGGATATGAAGTTGAACATTAACGATCCAAACTATATAAATGCATTTGAAAAACTTAAGAAAATTATAACTGAATCGCCGGTACTTAGGTATCCAGATTTCAAAAAACAATTTCAGCTTATTACAGATGCAAGCCTTAATTCGATTGGTGCTGTTTTACAACAAAATGGACACCCAATTTGCTTTGCCAGTAGGACTCTGAACAGTCATGAAAAAAATTACTCAACTACTGAAAGAGAACTTCTTGCCATTGTATGGGCCACAAATTATTTTCGTCCATATTTGTTTGGTGTGAAGTTTGAAATCTTATCGGACCATCAGCCATTGAGATGGCTATTCGTAAAATCCCAGAGCAGAGAGTTGAATCCTAGGCTTTATAGGTGGATGATAAAACTTAGTGAATTCAATTTAACTGTCAATTATATCAAGGGTAAGGACAATCAGGTCGCAGATTTTCTTAGTAGGGTAAATAACGATTCTGATGAAATCTATCATTTCAGGAGTTCTTCTGATTCCATGTATAATAATAATGACGATAATAATGATTTGGACACTGTCCATTCTCAAGCGGAGGGTAGTCGCGATTAAATCGGTATTTTGGAGACAGTAGTTAATAGATTTAAGACCCAGATAATTCTAACGGATAACAAAACTAGGGAATTTTGCACAGTTCACGGAAATGGGAAAATATATATAAATTCGTCTGATTTGGATCAAGATTTCGGAAACTTACTCAGAAGGCATATTAAAAAAGGCAAAATAGGAATTTTCTCAGAATTAAATGATCATAAGTATAACATACTTCAGGACAAGATTATTGAGCTTTATGAAGGAAACAGTGCTGTTCAGTTTGTTAAGTGTTCTTATAATGCCATCGATATGTTTTCCGAAGATGAGACATATACACAAATTCATCATTATCATAGGAATGAGACAGGACATACAGGAATCAACGAAAATTATGAGGGGCTCAAAAGGAAAATATACTTTCCGAACTTGAAACTGTTGGTCCAAAAATATGTTAACAATTGTGATATATGCAATAGGGCAAAGTTCGATCGTAACCCAATTCAACCCAAATTTGAATTGACTGAAACACCTAATGATATTAGGCAGATAATTCACATGGATATATATACCAACTCCAAATCGAATTTTATTACTTTTATTGACAAATTTTCCAAATTTGCTACAGTGTTTTATTTGGAAGACAGGACGAATCAAACAATAATAGAAAAGTTAAGGCTATACAAATCACAAAAAGGTCATTTCGGGAAATTGGTGACTGACAATAAATTTAAGAGTGTAAATATAAAAGATTATTTACGAAATGAAAACATTGCTTTACATCTCGTGAAACCTAACAATCATACAGGTAATGCTGATATTGAAAGGCTACACAACACTCTTAGCGAAAAAATTAGAATTTTGACTATAGAACAGAAGGATTTGAATATCAAGGACAAAGTTAGCAAATGCATAGAATTCTATAATAATAGCTACCATTCGGTTATTAAGGAGAAACCAATATGTGTAGAATATGGCAATTGTGATAGGGCTAAAATTTATGACAATATGTTGATGAATAAAAATAATTATATACATAAGAGGAACCAAAATAGGGAAAATTACGTTGAGCAAAGGGGAAAAGGATACATTAAAAACTATAGGGCTCTAAGACATAAAGAAGAGCCAAAATTTAGGATTAATGAATTGGAAAATGTACATAGTTCTAATGTTAAAAGAAAAACAAAATACGATGGTGCTTTAAACATAAGTCAATACAACAAATAGTATGAAACAAAATATTCATTACTCTGTTCTTAATTTTTAATTTTTCTATAAATAATAACAAAAATCAACATTTAAGTTTATCCTTCAATGTTTATTAAAAAAAAAAAAAAAAAAAAAAAAAGATTATGGAATAAGTTTTTATTTAGTTAAGTTTTTGTTCAACATTTGTTATTGGAACTAGAATTTTCTATTTGTCTATAATTTTTTAAAGACCCTGGAGGTTCTATTTTTAATGGGTGGATAGTTACGATATAATTCTCCACTAATGTTAATAGAGCTTTTACGATTAATTTAAGTCATTCTTTATTTATAACTGAAATTAATATTTAGTCTTAAGGGTAACTTAATTAAATAAAGATCATTTCACAAAAATAAATATTTGTGTACTAATTTTGTAACTCGCGTGTCATTCGCCAGTTACCAGTCGAAATGCCCAAACGAAAATGGAAAATTGGACTCAACGAATGGACCATCTGCGAAGTAGCAACGGCCAACATTTGATAGACATAATCTTCAAAAAATAAATGCCAAAAAATGTTCTTTCAAATGATAATAAACATTCCCCATAAAATTTGAATTTTCTGTATTTTTTTTCTTTAAAAAAGTAGGGAACCTCGAAATGGATCACGCTTTATTATAAGGAGCAAACATATTTTGCCAAAACGTTCCTTTATTGCATATTTTAAATTACCCAATATAGAAAAGACAGCACCTTAATGCAGTAATATTTTTCTTCAATATTGTATCGTCGTACGAATGGGGTTAAATTAGTGCAATTAGTACAATTGCATTCTAACTTAATTGACCGAACAATAGTAATTTAAATGTATATTTGGGCTAAAATTGTTTTGTTTTCCGAAGAACATGCAATCAAAAGTGGACATTTAGCACAACAAACAGAATCTTATTAACGAAAAATTATGTATTCCCGAAAAGAAGTTTGATAAATTTAAATTTGGTTTTCTTGTTTTCGGCATAATTCTAGCCATAGACTGGGAGAAAATAAGTGTAAAAACTCAAATGAAAATGTATTCCTTATAAAATAGTTTATAATTCTTCAGATCATGACAATACGGGGAAATAAATTTTTCACATTTTTCAGCTTTACTTTATATCGAGAATTCGAATAATGTAGCAAAATGCCAAATAACAAGTTAGAGTGCTATACTCGGCTGTGTCGAATCTTTGATACCCTCCACCGACAGAAGTGGGCTTGTTATGATATCTACATATACATATATTATTAACTAAGCTTCACAAAAACGAACGTCCGCATTAAAATTGGTTGCGTTTAGACCTAAATTAAATTATTGACCGACGAGAAAAAACTTTTATGCGTTTATTTTAGAATTTTGAACCGTCTTGAGTAAAATATCATGACTCGTAACAGTTTTAGCCGAACTAAAATTATTTTTAGAGGGGTAATCTATATTGGAACTATGGTAAATTATCAACCAATCATCCCAAAATTCTGAAGACTGATTTCTGGTATTACAAAAAATAAATTAGTATAAATTTCAATATTAGCGTTAACAGTGAATTTCACAAAATTACATGATATTTTTTCTGACCATATGAATCTAAGTTGGAAGAAATTTTACCGCAATATCTATATCTGTTATGGTTTGAGACGAATTTAATTATTTTCCCAAAGTGGGCTTTATTTGGTTTTAGGCGCAATAAACTGTTTTCCGGGAGTAGGGCTTATATGGGGCTTATGGTAAATTATGGGCCGATCTTCTCGAAATTTAACAGTATGATTTGTAGTCGCATAAAACGAATTTATGCAAAATTTTATATCATTCCGTGCATTATTCCACCATTTATGTTAGTTTTTGTATCAAAATTATCAAATTTTTTTAGGGTTGGTTCCACATTTTGATTCAAAGTTCTGATCCTACTGAACCGATGTTGCTGGACTTCAATCCCAAACTGCTTAGGATAACTACATACAATTTGAGACCAAGTTTGTTCTTTTCTTTTGCGTTTTTCGAAAGTGAGCGTGTTTTCAACAGACGGACAGACAGACGGACATGGCTGAATCGACTTAGAATTACTCAAGGAGCCAGAATATATATACTTTATGGGGTCTTACACGCATAATAAAAAATTTTCACGCGGAATGACAAACTTCATTCACCACTAGTGGTTGTGGAGGGTATAAAAATTAAATAATCAATATCAAGTTTTTTTGCCTTTTGCTAAATTTTTCATACATATCTCGATTTACCGATATAAAATTCAGCTGGAAAATGTGAGAAAAACTTTTTCCAGTATTATTATGTTCTGAAGAATTATAAACTATATTATAAGAACTATTTTTTCCAAAGATTACTTTATCGATATTCCCACAGCTCGGCAGAATCCAAATGGGGTTTTGTTTAGTTTCGATAAGGACTTCGAGAAAGTCCACACGTCCACAGTTTGCATGTTTTGTGTTGTTTCGTCAAGTTTTTTTGTATTTCAATTAAATTATTTAACAAAAATATAATCAGTTTTAATTAAAAATTTAATGAAGTGAATTAAACGTTTACTTATATCAACAACATTACTGCAGAAAATATTGTTTATACGAGTATTAAACAGTATTTAATTGATACTTTTTATTTGTTTACTGGTAAAAATATAATTATTTTTTTTTTTTAATAAATATCAAATATTTTTTTATGTAAAACAATTTTTATTTTTTTCTTCTGTGTTATTACAAAATTGTCATTGCCCTGTAAATTATTTCCCCCCTCCCCTTTATTTACTTTGACTTTAATATTCACCCGACAGTTTCATTGAATTCTGTTTGGTTTTTAACGGCATTTTTTTTTTGCTTTATTTATAAATCGATTAAAAATTTTGTATTCTGATCATTAAACAAAATGATTTTTTTTTATATTGCCAATGGAATTTTAAAGTTAATATGACTAATTACACATTTGAATGTAAGTACTTATAATAATTAAATTGCTTTTTTTTTATAAAAAAAATAAAATTGGTTTAAAAAATATTTATGAAACGGGGTTTCTACACAGAAAAAATTAAAAATTGTCTTTAATCACCAAATTTATACCAAATTCATAATATCAAGCAAACAAGTTGTTGATTTTGCATCTATTACCAAAATGATTTCAAACAATGTGTTCATTTATTTAATTAAATATTGACAATTGCCAACAACAATTCTACAAGCTTAAATTATTTTATTTTAAACGAAAAAATCATTTAATATTATTTGATATTTAATTAACCTCTTAGGGTGTGTGCGAAACGGTAGCAAAATTCTATGGTGAAATAAAATTTGTCTGTGGTAGAAAAATTTCATGTTTGTGCTGTGTGAAATTATAGCATTTTTGACAGTGATGGAAAATTCAGTACTATGGTACTTTTTTCAGTACTTTTTCATTTCAAAAATACCACGGTACCCCCACGTCAGTTTTAGTACTCTTTTCTTGTTATGCTTCTTTGTTGAGAAATTTAGCGTTTTTTTTTTAATATTGACAACATTGACTACACAAAATTTATTGTTCTTTTTTTCATTCATGTTAAGCAAAATTAAGAACGAAATGGACGAACTTATGTTTCCTGATAATTCACGTATTGCTATTGGAATTTTGTCAATACCCCATTTATCAGCAGCAGTTAAGCGCACGTTTTTAGTGCAAGATGCTATAAAAACGAAAAAAAAAAGAAATCGTTTGCAAGTACAAACTCTTTCAAATTTTATTAAAACTTAAGATCTATTAATGTCAAATGATTCTTGTTGTTACAATTATAATATTACTAATATCATTAAGTAAAATAAACAGCCTTAGACATCTAAACGTGTGTACCTTATATTAAATCACAAGCAAATACATATGTTTAAAAAAAGTACCAAAATGTTGAAAAAAGTACTCTTTTGCTTGATGGTTAGTACCATCTCAATTTTTAAGTTTTCCATCACTGATTTTTGACAATGTTAAATTTTGACATAAAGAAAAGAACAACTGATTGCTGACATTTCTTAACAGAAGTCTAAGTCGGTAAATTTTTTGGCACGACGAGCCGCGGCGGTTCAGCAAAAAGTAGCCGGTAGTGGATCACCTGACAAAAAAAATTTGTTATCCAAAATGAAATAATTATCTATTACAATTTGTTATTGTTTTAAATGTATGGATTTGTTATTAATATCAATATGGGGTTTCAATTCGGTTGTATGTTGGTTGCTTTTTTTAATGTTCGTTACCGCATAACTCCGTCATTTTTTAACAAATTTTTTTTGCATTTTAATAGGGCGTGTCAACAGATTGATTGTACTTACAAAAAGTTTTGGAAATCAGACGGACAATTTGTCTGTCCGGAAATTTTATTTTTAAGCTACTCCATAATTTAAAAGCCAATTTTCAGAATTCGCGCTTACTTTTAATATGATTTGCTTGCAGGTTGCAAATGTAAACAAAATTTTGGGGAATTTTTGGAAGTTGCCCATTTGGTTTTTTTAAATTTTTTGCATTTTTTTTATTTTGTCGGTTTTTCTGCGGTTTTTTTTATTCTCTACGGGTTGGAAACATAAACAAATATTTTATGTATTTTTAAACTTTTAGGAAATTTCTCATTTTTATTAAATTTTTAAGCGACTTTGAGCTGCACGACCTGGGTGTGTGTCTATGATAATTGTGGGGTTGTCAAAAATTTCTACGCTAATGTAAAAATTTATACTTATAGTACTTTGCTACCGTTTCAAACACGCCCTTAATTAAAAATTTATTTCAAAACAACTTAAATATTAATTAAATCAAAATTATATTTTTAATTTCCTTTCAACTAAAAAAATAATTGATCCAATTATCACATTTATTAAATTTAAATACTTTTTAAACCATTTTTTTAATTAATAAAAAACTTTTTTCTGTGTATAAATTTTTTTTTTTAATAAAACCTTTATAAACCTGTTTTATTTTTTTTTTTTTTATAAATAAGTTGGTTAGTATATATAAATTTTTAGTAAGGGCATTGCCTTTTTGGTTAAATTGTTATAATATTTTTTATTACACTCTGTAATAAAATTTTCGAATTTTTAAATAATTCTTTTATTTTTTTTCTTTTATTTACAGGTGAGTTTGCAAAAATCCTCTAAAATTATCTAACACAGGTATTTCGATTTTCAGCATGAAAAGTTAAAATTAGGTCTAATCATTTTTTAATATTTAATATTTCTGGCTGCTACCAAAATAAGTAACCGCAAACATTATTATACCGTTTTTCTCGCTTTATTTCGTTACGCTTAACAACCTTGATCAGTTTAATAACTATTCAAGGCATATTTTTGTTTTTTTTTTTTTTTTTGTAATTTATGTCTATTCATTTTCTATTTGCAAAAAAATTCATTTTATATTCAATAAACCGCAACTAAAAATATATATTTGTTTTATAAATAAATCTTTTAAACAATAACAAATAATTAAAATCTAATTACTTAACTTGAAACGTTAAACACGTGTTGTTGCCTTCAAGCGAAAACAAAACAAAAAAAAAATCAGCAAAAAATCTAAACAATAAAAAAAATCGCAATTAATTAAAAAAAAAAAAAAAAAATTCTGTAACGTATCAAATAAGAAAACATTACTCATTATTAAAGAATTAAAATGAAATGTAAATGCGATAAATACAAAACGTATATTTGATTTCCATTTTCTTCTATTATTACAAAATTTATTGTTGCTATTTCTATTATTAAAACTTTTGCTCTTATTATTAATATTCACAATTACAAAGCAAAACATATTTAGTATTTATTCATTGATCAGTCGTAGTCGGAAAACCATTTCCCAGAAAAATTAGAGAAATTTAATATTTAAATGTCAAGTTAAGAGTTAGGGAGATTTTCCGGTCTTAAGTCTATGGTCTGCATTAAGACCGCCTAAAAGATAGCAACATTTTGTAAAAAAGACTATATACTTTGAATTGTTACGTTATTACCTGTTAGAGCTAAATAAATAACACAAATGGCTTGGTCCGGACGAAGCGCCCATACGTTTCGTAAGGGATATACAGTATTTAGGGGGTGTATTTGAGCTACAGCTCCAGAATATCCGCCAAGGATCCAAACACCTTGTTGATATTCCCAGAGAAAATCCCGATTGTTTTTCTCAGAGTGTATAGAGTGATTTTGGGATTCAGCGTTAAATTTTCAACCAAGTATCCAAACAACTTGGTGATATTATAAAGGCTAGAAGAAGAAATGAAAAAGGCACTTATACCTAAACAAAAAGAAAGCACTTCCACCAATATAAAAACACTTTCCTTTTTTTCCGTTTAAACATTATAAAATTTCCATTTATTTGCAATTAAATATTAACGTAACTATAAAATATTTACTTTCAAAATGATTTAATAAAATTTTAGTTAAAGCGCGAATAGAAGAACACAGCCGTCCAATATGGCTCTCAAACAACGATTCGACTTAGATAAAAAAAATGTGTAAATGACAATTATAATAAAATTGAGACAAAACAACATAAAAATCAAACATTAAAATATTAAAATATAGAACATGATGACAGTGGCGCCTCAAGTTGACAATTCGTCTTAGGGCACATCATCATTCCAAATAGAAACCAGGGATGGGAAATCCGCTGCCTTCGGTTCAGACGTAAACACACACACTTTCGGGCATGTTCTGACAATCGCAAAACTCTTAATATTTTTGCAATTCTGACATGAAATCGTATTTTAAATATAAATCACAATCGCAAGACGTTTGGCGGCTTCGAATTGAAAAGGGAACTAAAATATTTTTAGGAAACTACGGCAGAAGGCAAGTAAAACTCACAAGTTACAACACAATATCAAATAAATCTGGCGTTTTGTGATTTCAAATCGTGCGATTATCAGAACATGGCCGTTTCTTTTTGTTATATGTTCGCCTATAAACAATAGAAACATATTTCGTGCAAACATTAATAAATTATTAGTTGTTTTTGTTTGGCTGTAGGTCCACGTAAATAAATAAAATAAAAAATAAAAATTCGTAATATTTTCGTTTTTTATATTTTTATTATTTTCCCAATATTTCGGTAAGCATCGCTAACCATCTTCAGGGGTATGTAAACAATTAAAAAATATAATAAATACAAAACTTTACAATAACACTTGTGCCACTTCTAATTAGATTTTATTAACATTAATTTCTTATAATAATTATTATTGTGTTCAACATTTTTTATTTTTCGAATTTATTCTATGCAGGCCGTAGCGGGCCAGAAAATGCATTACGTTCTGTTGGTGTCTAATAATTGCAAATTTGTCTTAACATACAATATACTTCATTGCAAAATTCCAATTTACTTTTGAACATGCCTAAACCTTTCACAATCGCGAAATTAATAGACAGACAGAAATTGTTCGTGTCTTTTTTTTGGTTCTTTTTCGCTGTTGACGGAGATGAACATTTTACAGGCATTGATACTTAAATTACATTGGTGTAAGAAAAATGATATGAAGCAGCAACATGAAAATTGCGAAAAGTGAAAGAGAAAGACAAAAAATTGCCATCAAACTTTGTCTGTCTGCCTTTCAATTTCCACATTGTAAAAGGGGACAAAGGAGGTAAAATGTAACAATTATTCATAAACTCAAAAATTTAAGAAATCAACGGTAACATTAAACAACAACAATTCTTCCAAAAAGAAAACAAAATATTTAAAACTGTCTTTTTTCTCTTTTTTTATTTCTTATTCTCTACTGTTCTCCAATTTACCTAGCATTTACACATGCCACTGCCAGTTCGAAAAATTCAACACAATCACAATTTTTTACTAAACAACCACATTTTTCGCATTGGCAGCTCCAGTGGCAACAAAAATTGCATGCAAGTGGAAAATTGGCACTTGCATGCCACTAAATGTCAAAACGATTAGCAATGCTACCCTGTTCAAAATTTAATGCAAATCGACTGGATTGTTGTCGAACTGTTAAATGCATTTTTATTATTAATTTGTAGAAACGGGCGTTAAAATCAGTAAGTTTTCTAATTATAGAGAATTTATTTTGCTAATATAAATAAATTTAAACTATTTCCCCAAAACTAAAACTATGTGATGAAGTCGGTAACTCTTTTTTGTTTTCTGGTACTTTTTTTTTTTAAAATGAGAAGTTAAGAAATAATCTCAAGTTGACGCTTCGACGACATTTTAAAAATGAACTGGCAGTGGCATGTGTAAACAGAAAAGAAAATGGCATGAGATTCGACTATTTCGAACACTTTATCGTTGATAATATGTATAGAACAGTGGCATGCCACTACTTGAATGTGTAAAGGCAACGTTAATGCATAGTAGAGAACTCTGCACTTTGTTTGTTGTTCTTTTTGCTATGTAAACACAAATACAAAGTGTACTGCTTCTGTTATGTGTTTACCATGTTTTTGCTCACACGTATGTGAATAGTATCATTGTATTAGTACCACTTTCTAACGCGTGTAAAATACTGAACCGAGTTTAACAAAATCCATTTGCCTATTAATACACATATATGATGATATCAGGGGTCTAATTCTCGATTCGAAAGCAATTTCATTTCTAATTCTTTCAGTCGATACTGAACGAATTTAAATTATTTTCTCAGTATTGTGAAACTCAAATTAATGCTTTACAACATTGAAAAAATAATTCCGATTCGTTCAGTATTGACTGAAATAATTAGATATTAAATTGCTTTCGAATCGAGAAAGTACTCGATCACGACTGCCAGAATCAGGCCACAGCAGTTTTATTGGAGAGTAAAAGCAACTATATATAATCAAATAGCACAAAAACAAAAACACGTCTCTTCAAAAGCAACGTGTTGGTTTATTGATGCCAAATTTACCTTACGTCTATTGAAATAAACAGCAAATTGCAAACCTTTGTCAAGAGGTCCCTACGTCATATTTTCCACATATGGTGGCCACACAACTGGGTATCAAATGCCGACTTATACCGTAAGAGCCATTTAAAACCTTTAGTTGAAATTCGTAAAAGGTAATAGAGATGGATAGGACATGTGCTACGTAAGCCAGCCGATGATATATGTAGATAAGCCTTTGATGGGAATCCTCAAGAGACGCGAAGAAGAGGCCGACCACAAGGAACCTGGAGTCGAAGTCTTGAAGAAGAGATAAACCTACTTTCAGGAAATTTTCCATGGAACAGAATAAAACCCTTAAGTTCAAATAGAAATGAATGGAATAGTTTTTGTGTTGGCACTATGCGCCCACGAATTGGCGTAAAACCAACAAATAGTAGTAATAAAAGCAACTCCTCGGTATATATTTAAAAAATGCAAAACTGCCTAAATACAGGCCATATTTTTGACTTTAAATACAAACAGTCAAGTTATTTAGTAAAAAGTATTTCCTTCATTAACAATTTTCTGGTCTTAAAAAATCACCTCACCAGTACACACAAGTGTCAAATTGTTGTACAGTAACTAGAAGAAAGTCAATGGCAGGCCTTTAAAATTAAAGAAAAATATTTGACGAATTTAACCTAAAAACGATACAAAAGCAAAATTGCTAAATTGCAACCTGGAAAAATATAAAGAACTGTCTTTACATGAAAACAAGATACAGGTTAGCTGCATTTTAAGAGACGGTAAAAGCATTGGTTTATATATCCTTAATAACAAAGCCAGCCTTAAAGTTGGCAACAACTTATAGCTTTAAATATTACTGCGGTTATAGGCAACATTTTATTGCATATATAAATTCTTTATTAAAATGGTTTTATTTGGTAATACTTACAAAAATATATTTTCATTGGAAATGGTTAAGACCATTTAATTTGTAATATTAATGTTTATTTTTATATTTTTTGCTACAAATCACAAAAGATATTCATTTATTATTGACACATTGAAAAATGATTTATGAACTGCTAAAAGAAAATCAAACATGTTATTGAAAACTTAATCAAAAACATTTTGTATTTTAATGCCGACAAATGATTTTATGCCTTGTCATAATTTAATGTTTCAAACGAACGTCTGAAATGAGTTGTTAATAATAAATTATTTAATTAAATACGAGTAGTTATTTAAGCGTTTTTATTAAGTTCATAAAAAAACAGAATTTGATTGGTCGAAAAGTTAAGTGACATCAAAAATAATTGCAACAAAATGTCGTAATGAAAATGGAGGCTTTTAGGAAAAAAGTCTGCAGAATTTTTTATTTTAAAAGACTTAAAAAAGAAAATGAAGTCAAAGGCGAAACACTTAGCGAACGTTTAACGTCATAAGATAAGAAAATATTTATCGGTTCTTAGATCTTTAACATTTGAACGAATATTAAATTCATTTGATATAGATTTGCACAGTTCTTAGTCGTCAGCTAACGTTAGTTTATAGTAAGGTGTCATCCAATAGGCAATTCCGAACGTTCACAATTGCTAAAGGCCATATTGTTGACATCTGCCGCATAGGCTGCCGACAGATGCCAAATCACCAAAGAAGGATATAGCGTTTAACTACACGTCTATGAAGAGACCTGGAGCAACGGACCTTAATTTTCATTAATAGAATTAGCTTCAGCGATGAGGCCCATTTCTGGATAATGGGTACGTCAAACACAAAATATTCATATTTTTGACGATACCGACATCACATGAGAACCAAGAGCGTCCTATGCATTCCGCAAAAGACAAGGTTTGGTCTGAATTTTTGATGGCGGCGTCATAGTTTGAGAACGACGTTGGCCTGTCCAAATATGTTGGTCTTAATTCTATGATATGGAGACAAAGGACGTGGAGTTTCAACGTGATGACGCTAAGTACCACATATCTCATGCTACATTGGACATTATGCACGAGCGGTTTGAGATCGTCCCACGTGAATTTTTTTTTAAGTCGCAGGTCAATGCGAATAACAGCCGTACCTTAACAAGAACGGAAGGCGGAACGTTTTCTTCCGCGTAGCTTTTACGCTGATATGCCATACCTAAACAAGAGCGTCAGCGTTGTGTGACAAACAGTAGTGTTAACTTTCGTACTTACTAAATCCATTATAAAAGAAATGGAATTAAAACCGCTAGTTTGACCTAAAAATAGCTAATTTGCCATTATTTATTATCAAAAGATAACAACAGGGTTGTCAAAACAACAAATATAGCAACTCTGCTTATTTCAAAGCGGTGTCAAAATCGGATTTTCCAATTGCAAAGCATTGACGCAGCGCTATTTAGGGATGCTTTATAAAACTTGTATGGCATGAGGATTTTTGACAGTTAGAAAACGCGTTCCGCTCTAGTTTAGGTGTGGCTGTTAGTTACAAACCACAGCGGTCCTCAAAGCCAACATAGTCGTGAAAAAAAAATTTCATATGCATTGCGTAAGCCGAGGCAGACATTTCCTCATTATTATATATAAAAAAATTTCCATGATATTCTTTTTTCTATTAAGATTTAAAAGAAGCTTTCAATTAAAGACCCGGCCAAACGTTTTATCGATCGAAGGCAAATGTATTGTATACCTGTGTAAGAGACTGTGTGTAAAAAAAAAATGAAGTCAAATTATAAATAAAAACAACAAATGTCAAGCAACAAACACGCCTAAACATTTTTATTTAGTAGGCTAATTAAGTTTGTTTTTTGATTTTTCAAAAATTTACATCTCGCAAATGTCTTGGATAAGTGGTCAACAACGCCTGCTTATTAACACACTCATTATGCAAAATAGATATGTTCATTAAAGGTGTTTGTGTTTTTCTATTTAATGCATAAGAACATTAAACAGAGTGTCTAGTTTTATATAGACACAAAAACTATCTTGAGAATATTTATGTAGCCCAATGGGCATTGTATGTATGTACGTAGAAGGCCATATGCACCACGACCCAGATGATCTTTTGTGCAGCCCATGTATTTCACCATGTCAGGTTCAGGCTACGTATAAAGCCTATTACCCTGAATGGTTGAAGATCATAAATATCAGTTGGGCTCATAATTTGCCCACCGAAAAATTTCTGCCTGGAAGTCCCGAAGGCGGGACAGCAGAAGAGCAGATTTGTAGACGTTTCGTCATCAGCCCCACAAAATCGGCATATGGGCATTTCCAGCGAAAAGTCTACTTTTTGTAACGTATCACCTGCAAGCAAAAAGGCTTGTATTTAAGCCCGATGTTATTCAAGTGTTGTCCTTTGTGTTACTTAATATAAACAGCAACTAGCTCCACAACTGTACCCCGGTAGGCTAGCTTTTAGTGAGCTAGTCTATCAATGCCGGGGCTGCGAGTTCGATTCCCGGCAGAGACACTGGTCTCCTGCAGACAAGCGTAGAGCTTCGCGGGATTAGAGTAGGGAGTAATAATATTTAGTAACAGAAGGGATAACATTTGAACAACATGGGGCTTAAATACAAGCTTATTTGCTTGCTGGCGTTACGCTACAAAAAGTAGACTTTTCGCTGGAAATGCCCATATCTTGGTACCAACATTATCCAATATAAACTTATGGTATCTTAGAATACAGTGCCCCGTTAGTAGGCCAACAAGTAGTTTAATATGCTGTTTCCAGGTGACAGGCAATGGATTGTGTAGTAAATTTTCCTACACAATCAGTTGCCTGTCACCTGGAAACAACACAGAAGTTCGTTCTTCTCAAGCAGCAGTAGCCAATCTGCCCTGCCACCGGACAGGGTCACACATTTTTTAGATTGTCTTAACCCAGGAATCAGTGTTGCCAAGTTAGGGATTTGCACCCTAAATTTAGGAATTTCTTTTGCGTTGAGGGACAGTTTTGGGGACTAAAATGTAGTTAGGGGGAAATTTAGTGTGTAAAAATTGTATTTGGGGATATTTTAGGGTTGATTCATATCATGATGAAATAAACAGGTGACTATTTTTTGCCACCTGTTTACTTCACGCCAGTTGACTATTTTTTTGCTCTTGCATTGTTTATTGATTCCTTTGTCAAAGTTTTGTTTATGTTTTATGTTGCTTTCGCTTAAACTAATTTTTTTTCTTACCGCAATGAAGCAATGCAAGAGTCAAATATATTTTGCACGTTTTTGTATGAGGTATATGCAGCATTCGCCAAACAGTGGCATGTAGAGCAAAACAATACTTAATAAACTTTAAAATAGTCCCTTATTTCTTGAATTATTTACGCACACTTTTTTTTTTAAATATCCCCAAAGAAAGAAGTCCAATGATGTCAAATCACATGTTTGTGGCGGCCAACTGACATCGCCACGAAGTGAGATAATACATTCATTGAATTTCTCGCGCAAAAGAGCCGTTGTTTCGGTGGCTGTGTGGCAAGTGGCACCATTCTGTTGTAACTACATATCGTTCAGGTCCATATCCTTAATTTCTGGCAGCAAGAAGTCCGTTGTCACTTCGCGATAGCAAACACCTTTTACGTTAACTGCTTAGCCGACCTCAGTTTCGAGAAGTATCGAGGACGCCTCCAGCTCATAAACCGCGCCAAACAGTACCTCTTTGTGGATGCATCTGCTTTTCAACAATCACTCGTGGATTCTCATTTTCCCAAATGCGGCCATCTTGCTTGTTAACGAATCCACTGAGGTGAAAATGTAACTCGTCGCTGAAGATGATTTTCTTTGTGAAGTCACCAATTACTTTTGTCTGTTCAACCAACCATTCGCCGTATTGACGATGCTTGAAATGGTCAGTAGGCTTCAGCTCTTCCGTCAATTGAACATTGTAAGCGTCTAATTTCAAATCTTTATTTAAAATTCGAATCAGTGATGTTCGTGAGATGTTCAATTGTTGGGCACGACGATGAGTCGAGGTTGACGGCTCTTCTGCCACACGAACAACAGCAATGTTTTCCGCAGAACGAATTGGGCGAGCATGCACAGGTGTTTTCACATTTCTTACAGGCCCGGTTTGCTGAAATTTGCGCACAATTCTGCCGATGTGGAAACATTTGATCGATAAGGCTGACCAAAAAAAAAAAAAAAAAAAAAAATCACAAGGTGCACGATATGCATTTTGATTGGAACGCCTGGTTTCATAAAAGGCTTCAACAATCTTATCGCGTTGCTCAAAAAATCGGGAGAGCGCGGTGTCCAGCTTAAATCAGAAAAACGCGATTTTATTCGATCTCCAAAAAGGGCAATAGTTGGACGAGTTGTGTGAGCTGTGCCTCCATCTTGTTGGAACCACAATTGTGGATTGTTCTCTACCTCGGACAAAATATTTTCAATCATTACCCGTTATTGATTGCCATTCACATAAACCGCAACTCGTTCATCATTTTCAAAAAATATGCTCCAATGATCTTTTCTGAAGTTATTCCACACCAAATTGTGCATTTAAGTGGGTTTATTTGATGTATAACAATTATTCTTGGATTTTGGTTGGATTGTGTTTGAACACTTAAAATGTGCAATACAAACAAATTTCTATCTTGCGAAAAAGCTGAGACTTGAAGCTTTAACTTAATAGGTGAAATTTTTCAAAAGATAATTTAATATTTTTGTTTCTGAACAAAATATTTAAAGCTGGCATCACACGATTGCCGCAATGCACCAATTTTCACTCTTTTTAATATCCCAATCGTGTGACTGCATAATCAAATGGCTCATGTACCAATCGAGGACAATATTGTGCCTACTTTTACCAATAAAATGCAACCCTGGTGCGGCACTCGTATGACTACTTGATATGCAACCGCGCGCCAATAAAAATAACAAAAATGTATCAATATTTATGGCGTTCTTAAGCGGAAATTAAACAACACAATACGCGGCCAATATTTGCCTTTTTTAATAAATTTACTTTTGTGTGTTTCTTTAAGTAGAAATAAAAATATACATATTTATTTATACAGTAATCCCTTGATTTACGTCGCCTCGATTAACGTTGTTTCGGTTTGCGTTGCCAAATTTTGTGTGACTTTTAAATTTAATTTGCGTCGAGATTCGATTTGCGTCTTCAGATTTGTTGTGCCTTATTAACTCGATTTGCGTCGCCATTCGATTTACATCGCCACATTTGCTTATGTTTTATAAGCAAAAAGCGGGGAATCACAGTTTTTAGTTGAAATATTCTTGTGGGGTTTTTATGGGTGCGTAGTTATTCCTATATATACATGGATACAATTTTGGGTTTCTTGTCAAACACAACGGACAGAAATATTAGATCAAAAAACACAATCACGCCAGTTATGAAAATTTATGAAATTTATAAAATTTTGAGAAATTCCCCGGGATTTTTTCCCTTTGCCCATTTTTACAATAGAATTTAAATAGAAAAAATGGGAGAAAGGAAAAACTTCCTGGGAAATTTAATTATAATTGAGTTGAATATGTAGTGAAAAGGGTGTTATGCGTTTGTGCTAGTGTTTTTAACGCCTAACAATATTGGCCCTAGACCCTACTTTTAGTATGCCAATCGATATTTTTAATAAAGGTACTTTTTATAGAACACATATGAACATGTTTAAATTCGATTTGTTTTGATGTACGTCGTCATTTTCCGGAACCAATTGTGACGTAAATCGAGGGACTACTGTACTTTTTTTTTTTTAAATTAGTGCAATAGCTGTTCAGGATGAATATTTTTATTCAAGATATTTAAAAATAAAGGAATTTTTAGTTAAGTGATGAAAATCGCTCAATTTCAAAACGGTAAAAATTTATCACTTTCGAGCGATTTTAAAATCTATTTCTGAATTATATTATAAAGTCTTAATTTCTTGAAACAATTTAAAAGAATATGTACAGGAAAACGGAGGAAAATGTATTGAAATTCTTTAAAGCGAATTTATTTTATATTTTTTTAACAAACATAATGTGATAATTCTCTCTTTTTACATTTTTAATTTATTAACCATTTTTAAAAATATATAAACTTTGACGTTTTTACATTTTTACCGATATTTGTCGTTAATATTTCTTAAAGAAAATATTTGTTAACTTAAAAACGAGAATAACAAATTTGGTAAAGTAACCGAAATTTTTCGCTACTTAACGATATCGGTGGTAAAATTCAAGAAGTTACAGATTGGTACTGGTATTTAAATAATATTATTTAAAACCGAAATTTCAATCAACTTAAGCGACACAAGTATTTTTAATTTGCAATCTTAAAATTTAAATATAAATATTCTCTATTTCTTTTTAAAAGGTTCAAGACTGTAGAAAGGGTTATCTACATTGCACGCCACTTCATCGTTTCCCCTAAAAATTTATTCCCGTTTTCCAATGAAAAGACGTTGTAATGAAAATCTATTTCTCAGACTGGATTTTTGTTACAAAAATACTAATGAATAGTTTAAGGCTACACAGAAAAAAGTGTTTTATCAATTAAAAAGATGGTTTAAAAAGTATTTAAATTTAATTAATGTGATAATTGAATCAATTATTTTTTTAGTTGAAAGAAAATTAAAAATTTAATTTCGATTTAATTAACATTTTAGTTGTTTTGAAATAAATTTTCAAATACAATTTTAATTAAATAACAAAAAATCTTAATTGAATTTTTTCGTTTAAAATAAAATAATTTAAACATGTAGAATTGTTGTTGGGAATTGTCAATATTTATTTAAATAAATTAACACATTGTTTAAAATGGGAAAGTTTTTTGATCACTTTTTTAATTAAAATTAAAAATATCATTTATTGAAAATATTTTTCAACATTTTAAAACTTTTTGTAATCAATATAATCATTTTGGTAATAGGTGAAAAATCAACAACTTGTTTGCTTAATATTATGAATTTGGAATAAATTTGGTGATTGGAGAAATTTAATAATTTTTTCTGTGTATTAAAAAGGACATTTAATGAAAAAATTTTTATCTTAGTACAACGCGAAATAGTTACGCTTTGGTTTGAGACATAAAGTTCCCAAATATTTGCAAGCATACAAGCTATTTCAAAAGCCTTAAAGATTAATAAATAATTCTTTTTTTTTTTTAAAAAAAAAAGCAACTTAAGAGGATCATTAGAAAATGCAGCTTCTTTTTCATTATTGTCCTTTTTTCTTAACTCTCTTTAAAATGTTTGCTTGTCTTTCACTCATATACTGAATAGATTATAATACAGGCAGGTTGCTCTAAGTACTCTGTACGGCAGTTAACCTTGACTCTTTATGAGTGTCTCAGTAGAAGTAACGCAAAAACTTAAAAAAAAAAAAAATTAAAAAAGAAAACAAAAAAAAGCTTAATAAAAGCTAAAAGCAATAAAATTTTTTATTAAAATAAATTTTGTTATAGTGATGAATAATGAATGACATCGCAATGGTCATATGCTTGGCATTTTGTGTCTGTTATTTGTTGTATTCTGTTTTCAGTTTTAAGTTTTTTTTTTTATTTCGTTTCTTATTTGGTCTCATGGTCAATGGTCATTAAGTATGAATGACTACTACGTTACAGCTACCACTACGATTAAGGCTAAAAAAAATTATGGCTACAACTACTATTACTATTGCTGCTGCTAATTCTACAATGGCTACTGCTACTCATGCGATTATGAGTGAACATAATTTTCGTTGTAGACATGAGACAACCATGAATGAGTGATGGAAGAATGAATGACAAGAAAGTATGAATAGAATTGTTTTTTATTTTTTTTTAATTTAATAAAGAACTGTTATGAAATTTGAGCTTCTACAACTGCCAAGTGGATCAAACTAGAGCAATTGGTTGTGCGGTTACAGTGGGTGTAAACATGAAGATTTGCATTATATTTGTAAACTTTTAATAAATTATTAAGAAATTCTATATCATTAATTGATTTTATTGTAGACATGCAAGTACGTATATACTAGTTAGTAATGCCAAACGTTCTGATTATGCAAATTAGGGCTACACTCAGAGAAAAATTATGACTCAATATGGTCGGTCGCACACATCTTCTTCAATTTGGTTGCTGAAAATTTAGAAAAATTATGGTAATTTTATTGATAGTTATTGTCATTGCGACCATAATATTATTGTATCAGCTCTTACATGTCGACCACAAAAACTATATGTTTGTCCACAAACAGTGTTGCCAACGCTTTACAACCAAATAAGGGTTAAATACTAGCTAAACGAGCGTTTATAACAAAAAATGCATCAATATTAATTAAAAAAGAGAAGTTTACCATATTTTTACATTTTGGGGGGTACTGGGTAAAGAAAATATGCAGGGGTGACCAAAATTTAGTTTAACATATTGAGTGCCACATCGTATGTTTTCGTACGACACCCAGTTAGTTGTTGCATGTATACAATTTATTTTCTATTCTTCTTCGTCTTCTTCTTTCAGTCCATCCAATTCAGCTAAGTCAAGGCCCAGTAGCTGTTCTACCTCACGTGGGCGAGTCCACAAGGCCTATGTTTCTAGCTGGGTTGGTTTTACACTGCAGATGAATAGGTGTCGTTCGTCGTGTGGGCCTATTCCACATGCAGGGCAGAGGTCTGGGATGTTACTATTTATTCTAGACCAGTACGAGTTTAGATGTGTGCACCATCCCGACCTCTATTGTGCCAGTATCACTCTGGTCCGACGTGGCAAGTCCCGTTCTTCGTTTGCAACCGGCGGAAGACGAATTTCTAAAACAACATTTTCTCGGTGGCTATTCATTGCACTCTCCACCCACTCCCTATGTATTTCATTCAGAGCTGCCCTGTATGAGGTGTGGTCTGCCGTAGAGTCCAAGTGTTGTTGGACTTCACCCTCATACCAGCGAAGATCTTTCCTCACATGTCTCGGGGGGTCTAATTCCGTTAGATGGTAATTAGGATGCCCCCTCCGATGACATTCCAGAAGGAACTGCTTTGTAAGCATGACCGTCATCATCTTCGCTTCATCATGCAGGTGTTCTATTGATATCATTTGAACACAGCCCGTTACGGTCCTTAGTGCGGCATTCTGACAGGTCTGAAGCTGCTTCCAGTTAGTTGTGGGGTCCCATATGTACAGCTGAAATCTGTCTGTGGGCACATCAGCCACACAGAAAAAATTCTCCAAAACTTTTTACCACGTGATAAATAAATCAAGTGAATTAAACGTTTAGTTGAGTGATTTAAAAGATAATTCAAGTGAATTAAACTTTTAATTGATACTATAAATTTTTTTGCAGGTGCATATTTAATTAATTTTTTAATTAATATCACAAACTTTTAAATTTAAATCAATTTTTATTTTTTTTTCTCTGCATGGACCATGATAAAATGACTTAGAGTTTTAATTAAAAATTTAATCAAGTGAATGAAACGTTTAGTTAAGTGAATTAAAAGTTTAATCAAGTGAATTAAACTTTTAATTGATACTATTAATTTGTTTGCTGGTGCAAATTTAATTAATTTTTTAATTATACGAAATACAGTCTTCAAGAGGTAGATGGGAACTTCCTAGAAATCCTCCTGCTTTGGCAGCCATCAACAAATTTGGAGGTGCTAAACTTATGTTCAAATATTACGGCGAATTAAATTTTTACTAAATCTCAAGTAAGAATGTATCATTGCGGCCCTTTACTCTGGTGAGACACAATGATGACAGAAGAACGGAAAGCTCCTGGACGCTTTCTAAGCCACTCTTTTCTATATTACCTCATAACACATTTAAACCAACGATCCCGCGTACAAAATTGCCCCGACGCACAGTGGCGCCCGTAGAGCAAGCGAGGTTGCAAAAATCAAAATTTTCATGAATGCCGACGAAGTTTTGAATAAACCCATGTTATAGGAAACTTTTCAACGATTTCAAATATGCCACTCTTAATAATATCACATTTTTAGTTTAGAAGATATAACCGTTCAAAGTTGACCGACTTTCGGTTTTCAAAAAAACACACAATTTTTAGTCAATTTGTTGCGATTTCAGGTGTAATATCACGAAAAATAGGTAACGAATCGCCTTATTTTTTGTTTGTATTGATTGATGTATTTATTAAATGTATAATGATAAAAAAAAATTAACTGTTTGCTTTGTGTTTCTCCTGGTAAATCACTATTTAAAAACTATCCGTTTTTTCACTATTTTTCAACTTTGACGGAAAATAAAAAAAAACTATATTTTTCTATATTTGCCATATTTGCAAAACCTGTTCTTTGATTATTTCTTTACATAATTCAAAAGGTTTTATCTGCCCGTACGTGCCCGTTTGGCTTCTAGAGGTAAAAAAGTTTAAAAAGACATGGTTGCAGAAATTGTATGGCGTCCATCCCTTATATGTTTTGACTGACAGTAGTTTGATCTAATAGTTATTATATTAGCAGGTACGTACCTCACATAAACAATACTTTGGCGTACAAATGGTCAGGAACAATATTGACTTATGGTCCCTACAGGTAGGCACAAATCTTATTTGGACACGTGCATAATATCAAAATTGCATTATTCAGCATAAATCCATATGTATGCAGGGAACAGGTAAATTTTTAGGCATGGTAGCATAAGCCTATATATTGCAAAATAAGCATAATGCCTGGATTAGTCTACGCCTGAAAGTTGGCGCAACAATTACTGAAACCATTTAACAATTTAGTACTGAAAACATGGCGTTGTACAATTTAAAATTATTTGAACTGTTTAGAAAGTCAACCACACCAAAGTTTTTCACGGAAGTGAAAATTCTTCCTGAGAAGTTGACATTGATCAGCAAATGAGGCTGCGATGGATCATCCGGACAAAGCGTTTATAAGCAAAGGATATCTCCCGATGACGCTACAATATCGGACGGAAATATGTTTATGGCATCTGTTGTTCCTTTGCGGCTAAAATCGGATGATTCCCTACACTGGAAAAATCCACGTCCGTCATCAGTGCATTATTGCCGACCAATAATGTTTCAGTTTGCAAGGGAATCGGCAGAACTCATAAGGACTACGGTGAAGGACATTAAAGAACAAATAAGCAAGATTAAGCCTACAAAGCTGCAAATTGGAGAAGGAAAATATATTGAATGCAATTACGAGTTCCACCTGACCATGGTTGACGGAAAAGTCGTAAACGAACTGACAGGAACAACCTCAACAATGTCATGCCCGATTTGCAAAAAGAGTCAGAAGAACTTTTTTCAATTCAATTCAATTTATTTCATATATAATATGTTACATCTCAATTTTATATAATTAGTTGTAAAGAGTTTAAGATTAGTATCTTTTTCTGCTTAATTATAACATATTTCAATTAGTTATCATATACATATATATAGACAGAATTATATTGGAGGTAAAAATTTAGCAAAAACCTATTTAAACCCCTTTTTTCGTTTTATTTTTATATTTTTTTTTATCGATTTTATATTATTATTTGTCAGAAGAACTTTGGTAATTTAAACGATTCTACAAATGAGGAGAATTACGAATATGGAATGTCACCATTGCACGCAAGGATAAGGTGTATGGAATTCTTGTTAAAACTGGCATATACCCTACCACAAGAGGAAGAAAACTTCGATGAAAATACATCAATAAAGGATAAGGAAAAGATCAGAAAGAAGCAAATACAGGATGCTTTTTTTAAACAAGTTGGACTAAAAGTAGACTGTCCCAAGCACGGATACGGTAACTCAAACGATGGAAACACTTCTAGGAGATTTTTTGAAAATGATGAGGCAGTAACTAGAATCATTGGAATTGACAATCAAATCGTGAAAAGATTGGGAACGATCTTGGATGTTTTAAACTGCAAAGAAAATGTCAATTCTACAAAATATGGAGAATATGCGTCGAAAACTGCATCTCTTTTAGCAGAAATGTATCCACAGAAGAAGTTGACCCCGACCGTCCATAAAATATTGGCGCATGGCAAAGATATAATTGAGTACCAGTCTTTGCCAATTGGAGAGCTTTCTGAAGAAGCACAGGAGTCTCTTAACAAATTTTATAAAAAATATAGATTGCAGAACACATTCAAAGCATCAAGGGTGAGGCAAAATGAGGACCTCTTCAACATGTTGGCAGCATCTTCCGATCCACTTATTTCTTCCCTGCGGCATGTGAAGTCACGAATAGAGTTACAAAATAATTATAGTTTAGAAATGGTTAGTCTTTTAGATATACCTTCTCTTACGAATTGTGATGAATATTTTACAGAAAATTGAAAAAATAAATTTAAAAAAAAAAATAATTTTTTTTTTAATTTGTTGGGTAATAATTTAAAACATAAAACCCTTAAGAAAAAAAATAAAAACAATCTAAAAATGTAAAAAAAATTTTTTTTAGTTACCATAAAATTGATTTTTCTACTAATTTTAACTTTGATAACCCATAAGTAGGCCCCTACAAAGCGTAGCACCCTTTCCAAACGCTCATTTCATAGGCTGAACAGTTATCTATCATATGCTGTTTAAACTGTTCAATTATCTTATTCGGTTCAAAAGATATGATTTTTGCAACGAAAAAACTCAAATGGCGCCACTGTGCGACGGTCAGTGTCCTCCTGCTAGAGCTTTCTGTTTATATTCTGGATTTTTATAAAAAGTTTAGCCAAACTGGTCTAAAAGGCTAAAATGTATGACGTGTGCCTATGTTTTGTATTCGAAAATAAAAAGTTGAAAAAGCGGACCTTAAACGGAAAGGTTATGCCCAAACCATTAAACATTTTTAAAAAATACTCATTTTCGGAAAACGAAGATCTTCCCGGGTCTTAATTCCCACTTTTGACGGAATCATTAGCCGGTTTAAGTTAATATTGAACAATATCGATATATGTATGTTCTATTAACCATTTAATAGCAAATGTGTACATACACATTTCATTATTATATCCTAAACTGGCATCCTCGAATTAAAAAAAATTTTTGTGTCGGCAGGATGCAACTTTGGTGTATGCAAAAAAAAAAAAAACTTGTCGTGTACTAGAGTCTTTAGAAATGGCTTAACATTTTGCTTCGACCTTAGAACGCATCAACTCAGGTAATTGGTAATTTAAGCTGACACATCAGACTATCGTTTAATTATTTTGCATCAGCAATTTGCTTGAAAAAACAATACAAAATAAATTACACATGCAATTAAAATTAAAAAGTTGTTTAATATTTCATAGACAGAAAAAATACTATGAATAAAAATTAAAAAAAATTTATTATTTCTGGCTCTGTTTCGTTTGACATGATGTTGTTGTCATAAATACACTAGTTCTGTTACAACTAAAAGTTAACAAAGTAAGAGGGCTTTATGCGGCTATGCCGAATCTTATGTACCCTTCACTATAGCGCGATAAAAACAGAAAAATTTAAATACCGTTCTTTAGATATAAAAAAGCTATTTTATGCCCCGATTGCTATCCGTAATGTCTTTGTATGGGTAGTGCCACGCCCATTTATCAAATTCCACCCACATTTGGTGGGATGTTGTGTATTTATAGCTAAGATACATTAGAATTCAAAAACTTTTGCTCTTGCCGCACTCCAGATATACAGAAAAAAACCCAAACAACAACAACAAGGGTAAAATTAGAGGCAGTCAGTCGTGGTTTTTTGCTCAGATCTCAGTCATTTATGGACCGATCTAGCTGATTTTCAATAGCAAACGTTTAAGTTATATGTGATATAAATATATGTGACATAAATATATATTATTAACCTAGTTCCCATAATTTTTGGGATCTGCAGAAAATCCATTTCAATATACACACGGACAAACGCATAGACGGACATCGTTTAATCAACTTTGGGACTCACAAGGACCCAGAATATGAATATATTCCATAGGGTCTAAAATCAAAATTGTATAAATTTCTAACGGAATGACAAACTTATACTCTTTCCAGCAGTGGTGAAGGGTATACAAATTTTAAAATAACATTTTAGGAAAAAAAGCACTCAGAACAACATTTCAGCATTTGTATAATTAAT
Source organism: Pollenia amentaria (assembly GCA_943735925.1). Taxonomy (NCBI): domain Eukaryota; kingdom Metazoa; phylum Arthropoda; class Insecta; order Diptera; family Polleniidae; genus Pollenia; species Pollenia amentaria. The sequence continues at coordinate 197,471,874 of OX031009.1, read as the reverse complement.
GTATAATTAAATAAAGTATTAATAAAACAAATGAAACACTTTTTTATTGCAAATGTGTAAATGTAACACAACGTGTATTTTTGAAAGTATTTGTTAAACATTTAATGGTGATTGGTTGTTTGACACTTCCGTTTTGTTTATTTCTCTCCCTTTGCCACCAATATTTACAGTGATGTACAATTTATGTATTTTCTTTCCACCGCACTATAAACGGACACAAATAATCGCTTACACATGCAGACAAACAAACTGTACAATTGTTGTATTGCTTGTTCGACATCATGTTTAAATTTTATTAACCGACACAAGCAACATGACAAAACATGCTTTCAGTCAGTCCCTCGATCATTATACAAAGTTGCATACAACACTTTTTTTAATTGGTTTCTGTTTTCTCAGCCTAATTAAAAGAAAATCTCTCACAAATTCAAAAAAATAAAATCAGTTTCCAGATTTTAATTTATTTTATTGGGAAAGCGACTATTGTTGGAAACACCTTCATAAATTGAAAAGTGATAAAATCAATCAATGCGTTTAATTTCTATTAGAACGTTACATCAACATAAATTGCATGCACATTTTGTTGTGGTTGTCGTGTTTAATTGATACTTGTTATTTTCAAATTGAACAAATTAATGATTAATATTATCAGACGGTCAGGAATTTAAGGATAAAACTATAGAATATTTTTTTGAAATATTAATCAGGCAGCTTCAATGAACAACGGTTACATTTCGAAAAGTACAAACTGTTTAAAAGAGTACAAGTACCATTTATAATAAAAGTACCTTGGAGAATAAAACTACCTCTTAGAATAAAAGTACCTTGGAGAATAAAAGTACCTTGGAGAATAAAAGTACCTTGGAGAATAAAAGTACCTTGGAGAATAAAACTACCTCATATAATAAAAATACCTTTGCGAATAAAACTACCTCTTATAATAAAGGTACATTTTAAAATAAAAGTACCTTTTAGAATAAAAATACCTTTTAGAATAAAAGTACCTTTTAGAATAAAAGTACCTTTTAGAATAAAAGTACCTTTTAGAATAAAAGTACCTTTTAGAATAAAAGTACCTTTTAGAATAAAAGTACCTTTTAGAATAAAAGTACCTTTTAGAATAAAAGTACCTTTTAGAATAAAAGTACCTTTTAGAATAAAAGTACCTTTTAGAATAAAAGTACCTTTTAGAATAAAAGTACCTTTTAGAATAAAAGTACCTTTTAGAATAAAAGTACCTTTTAGAATAAAAGTACCTTTTAGATACCTTTTAGAATAAAAGTACCTTTTAGAATAAAAGTACCTTTTAGATACCTTTTAGAATAAAAGTACCTTTTAGATACCTTTTAGAATAAAAGTACCTTTTAGAATAAAAGTACCTTTTAGAACAAAAGTACCTTTTAGAATAAAAGTACCTTTTAGAATAAAAGTACCTTTTAGAATAAAAGTACCTTTTAGAATAAAAGTACCTTTTAGAATAAAAGTACCTTTTAGAATAAAAGTACCTTTTAGAATAAAAGTACCTTTTAGAATAAAAGTACCTTTTAGAATAAAAGTACCTTTTAGAATAAAAGTACCTTTTAGAATAAAAGTACCTTTTAGAATAAAAGTACCTTTTAGAATAAAAGTACCTTTTAGAATAAAAGTACCTTTTAGAATAAAAGTACCTTTTAGAATAAAAGTACCTTTTAGAATAAAAGTACCTTTTAGAATAAAAGTACCTTTTAGAATAAAAGTACCTTTTAGAATAAAAGTACCTTTTAGAATAAAAGTACCCTTTAGAATAAAAGTACCTTTTAGAATAAAAGTACCTTTTAGAATAAAAGTACCTTTTAGAATAAAAGTACCTTTTAGAATAAAAATACCTTTTAGAATAAAAGTACCTTTTAGAATAAAAGTACCTTAACAATTTTTTCAAAGTATATACTTTAAAGTATCTTATTGAAAAAAATTAGCTTTCGAAAGAATTCTTAATTTTTTTTTTACAGAAAGCATATATTTAAATATATGTAAATTAAATAAATTCTTTTTAAACAAGTTTCTTTTTGCAATGAATGCATCTTTTCGTATACATGTTTATTATGCATTTTTATAAAATTTCCTTATTGCAACTTAATCTTTAAATTTATAAGATATTTGCGCGTGTTACAAATCACTTTAATTTAAGAATCAAAACGTTTCTTGTCATCAGTCACAGTTTCGCTGCCCACAACTCATCAAAATTTTCAAATTAAAATCAAATCAAAAAAAAATGTGGTTTTTGAAAATAATATTTTTTATTTATTTAATTTTCTCACATTCTGAATAGAAATAATAACAAATGAATGCTTAAAAATATGTTTTCTTAAAAAATCCATTTAATTTATTGCCAAATATTTGGAAGTATTTGTTATGAAAACATTTTTTAAATAGTCTAAGAGAATAAATATTAACAAACACACTTGTAAATTAAAAAATAATATTTAAAAACTTAATAAACGGTTTAGAAATGTTTTATATAAATATTTCTATTAGAAATATTATTAGGAAAAATAACTTACATTTTCAATAGAATTCGTATAAATACCTGCCAGATTTTTTTTTGTTTAGTTTAACAAAAATTTATTGTCTTATAAATTTGTATTTTTAATTTTTACAAAAATACAAATATTCCTTCATTCATTTAAAATTCTTTCTAATTTTTGTTTATTTTACGAAAGTCATACATTTCTTTTCATATTTTTGATTGGGGGCTTCTTCTATCTGTCTATGACTGTTTAAATATAAATAAAATTCAATTTCATTTTCACACCAACTTAGAAAATTTGCATGCAAATTATATTCATACAATAAATTCTATTATAATTGGCTTAATTCCAAGTATATGTTGATTGCTTTTTCTTTAGTACTTTTAATAATTTTTATATTTTGTTGGTGTTTTTTCAGCATAGAATTTAAACAGTGCGCTAGAAAAGTGAACGTACACTTTCGTAGAATTGTTAAAGTATAGCGTTTAGAGTTCCAGTTCAACTCTATTTTAATAAAGTTCAATTATTGTGGAAAATATTTCATCCCTAGCTCGGTTCTAGTCAGGATCTTGTTCAGTTCTGGCTTAGTTCTAGCTCGTTTCTAGTGCAGTTCCAGTTAATTTCGAGTATAGTTCTAGCTCGGCACTAGTTCAGTTCTAGTTCGTTTCTACTTCAGTACTAATTCTGTTCTAGATCAGTTCTAAGTCAGTTCTAGTTCAGTTCTATTTTGGATATATGTACTTCAGACAAATCCAATTCAGTTCTGGTTCACTTCAGTACAGCTCTAGTTAAGCTGTATGTCAATTAATAAAAATGGTCTATTTCTTAAATGTATCGGACTTATATCGGTTTCTATTATCTGTTTGTTATTGTACATTTACTTTTTTGTATCACTGTTCTTTGGATATGTTGACTACAACAAACTAAATATTCTATTACACTCCATAACACTAAAATCTTAAGGTTTTTTTGCCTGAGTTGTGTTGAAAACACTTAAAATAGGTTTATTTTTAAAACAAACACTCAAATACATTCATGTTCCTAAATATAGGCAGACATATCTCTACAGATTGCTAATTGTCAAAAAAGAAAACAATATATTTAGACAGTAGTGTCATGGAAGAACAAATTGAATTGAAAGTGCTCTACAACTTGAAGAAAAAATTTAATTCAGTAATATTTCCCCCAGGCTCTAAAATTTATACCGTTTGGAATTACGAAATTATAAAGTTCAAGAATTGACCTGGAGAGACCTGCACCTTGTAGCAGCGATCATCCGGCTGCAGAATGTTTTTGAGCATTATAAATTATTTTTTGTAAAATTTTACATTTTTAAAAGAATAAAAACTTTTATTGAAAAGGTTTTAAGAAAAACCATATTCACCCTTATTCTATTTGGCGTGGGCAATAACAACGGCAATAACGTGGGCAATAAGGCAACAGCAATTCTAATCATAGGCAACATCAATTCTATTTTAATTTCGTACATATTTTGTAAGAGTGTTACAACGCCGTAGACTGATGAAATACGGCACACGGCTCTAATATTAGAGTCAGCTGATTCACTTTGTTTCATGTTTTGGATAAAAAAAAGTTCTGTGGTGCTTGTGCATTAAAAGTTAAAAAAAATAATAGTTTATGAAAAATGTTTTTTGTTTCTGATTCGGACTCCTCCAGTGGCGAAGAAAAATAAAAATTAATTGCAGAAAGAAGACTGCTTAGACAGAAATCTTGTATTTTTAATTTGCCCGATTAAAATTAAGTGACACATTTTAAATCATAATTTCCCAAGTAATGGATTTTTTATCCTTTTTAAGATTTGAAAATTATTTTCGGGTTTCCTTTAAACATGTGTTTGAAATAGTAGAGCCTCATTTAAAGAAACGGGCAAGATCAACGTTTGTTCCAAACACAATAAAACAGCTTCCACCAAGGGGCTCCAGTAGCTTCACTTTCTGCTTTATTTGTGGCCATTTTTCTTTTGACTTTGAATTTTAAGTCCTTCCAAATCTGTAAAAAATTCCATCAGACAGCATAGTCTTAAAACAAACTATTTGCCTTACCTTTTGCCATCCAAAAGTCTCTTACTTTTCTGGATGGATTCTTTTCAAGCTCTTTCATTAGCTTTTCCAAGTGGTACATGTTATTGAAATTTGTTCCACTATTTCCTCAAAAATATATCAAAAATAGAACACAAATGTAGAAAGATATCAAAACCGCCGTAGAAATCAAAATTAAAGCTAACAACCACGTTGCATTTTATTTTTAAAAATATTTAAAACACACCACAAAGCAACACACAGTAAAAACGCCGACGACAAAATCAAAGGCAATTAAAGACAATATCAACGCCGATTTTTCTTACAAAACAACAAACATATGTTAACTAACAGTCATCGAAATATTGCCAACGGGAATACAAAATTCTAACAAAAAATAAAAAACGACGTTGTTTTCTATTGACGACGCCAAATAGAATAAGGGTGATTAACTCAGTTTCGTTACTAAAAAATACTTTACAAGTTCTGCAAAGAGATTGCAACATCGTTTTCTACCGTATTTTGAATACATAAAATAAAATTATAGCGCCATTTACATCAACAGCATAAAAAAGTGTGTAGAAAACTAATTTGAAACTAAATTATGATTTGTGTGCATTCATAGTGGGCCTACCTGTTCGTTCTTTCCTCACTAGTACACACTCATTTGACATTTTTATTTTTCTAATATTTTCTCAAATTCTAACTCACGTCATAACAAGATTCGGAATTTTCGCAAAAAAACTAAAAAAAAAATATTTATGACATAAATATGAAAATATTTAACAAAAAAAACAAAAAATAAAATTTAAAAGACCGGCAACAACAAAAACGTCATAGTATAAAATTTTGTTAAAAAGACTGAAAAACAAAAAATGGCAACAAAAATTAACAGCAAGAAAAAAAGCAAAAACTTAAAAACACAGCAGTATTTGGCATGGCAAACTGGCACCATTCCTACACGATTCATAAGGAATCAACAACATAGTGCTATACATATTACATTTGAGAAACGTGGAAGGGATGCCCAGTAGGAAAAAATCCCAAGCATAATTCTTACTCCAGTACAGTTCTAGTTTAATTCTAATTCAGTTTTAGTTCCAGCTCAGTTCTAGATTAGTTCTAGTTAAGTTCCACTTTGTTTTTGTTTCTAGTTCTGTTCAGTTCAGTTCAGCTCTACTTCAGTTTTTTTAATTTCTAACACTTTATTTCTTAATTATTCGAATATGCATCAAAATAATAATTAAAAAAAAAAAAAAAAAAAAAAAAAAAAAAAAAAAAAAAATCTATAAATATGTACATATATAGTGTATAAGTGAATTTTTATATATATTACCTCCTGCGGACAAGCCTAAATCTTTGCAGGTCTAGTATAAGAAAAGTTTGTACAATAAAATTTTAAACTGAAATAATAAAAATATAATAATAACTTAAAAAAAAAAAAAAAAGTTCTAGTTCAGTTCTTGTTCAGTTCTAGTTCAGTTCTAGTTAAGTTCTAGTTCAGTTCTAGTTCAGTTCTAGTTCAGTTCTAGTTCAGTTCTAGTTCAGTTCCAGTTCAGTTCTAGTTCAGTTCTAGTCCAGTTCTAGTTCAGTTCTAGTTCAGTTCTAGTTCAGTTCTAGTTCAGTTCTAGTTCAGTTCTAGTTTAGTTCTAGTTCAGTTCCAGTTCAGTTCTAGTCCAGTTCTAGTTCAGTTCTAGTTCAGTTCTAGTTCAGATCTAGTTCAGTTCTAGTTCAGTTCTAGTTCAGTTCTATTTCAGTTCTATTTCAGTTCTAGTTCAGTTCTAGTTCAGTTCTAGTTAAGTTCAGTTCTTTCCAAATTTTTCTGTAGATCTGGAAGCTAATTCGGGCAGTCGTGATTGAATACTTTTTCGATTCTAAAGCAATTTTGTTTCTAATTCTTTCAGTCAATACTAAACAAATCGAAATTGCTTTTTTAGTGTCGTAAAAACTCAAGTAATTGCTCTACAACACTTTTAAAATAATTTCAATTCGTTCAGTATCGACGGAAATAATTAAAAATAAAATTGCTTTCGAATCGAAGAAGTATTCGATCACGACTGCCAGAATTAGCCCTCTGGTTTATGCTAGGAACACAACTGGGACGAACGACAAATTTCCATTAACACTAGTAAATTCGTCGTATGAAGCACAATAACGATGAATAACTAGCAGCCTTTAAAATTGAGAAAGTGGATTGCTGTTTGTGCAAAGAGCGGGAAATAGTGTGACCATATTAAAAACAATAATGCTTAAAAATTAAAACATAATCAAAAACACAATAAAAACAAAATAATTTATATATTTATTTTAAATGTTGTACAATAAATAAAAAACAATTATTAAAGTAAAAAGTAACTTTATTTTCTAAACTACTTGTAAACTAACACCAAATACGATCACCTGGTACTGGTTTGTTCGTTCGCCGGCGTATGAAATAGAAATAAATTTATTGCAAAGTCGTTACGTAACGAATTTCGGCCGACGCTATTATTGTGTGTATTTTCATATACACCAATATGTTTTATTTTTGGCGACGATTTACGCAGCCAAAAATTCGTTGTTCGTCCCAGTTCTGTTCCAAGCATTAAGTAAAATCTTCATAAAAAACTAAAAATAAAAAGTGGTTAGTATTTAATTTTTTTGTTCGTGATTTTTTTTTCGCCCAAAAAAAAAAAAAAACTTACAAATGTTTAACTAAAATTTTATTTTTTATAATTTCCATAAAAATATTTTGAAAATTTGTTCGCTTAAATCTTTTTTTTTTATTATATCTATTTGCAGTTTTCTTTCAAATTTCTCACCAGGTCTGCTTCACAATTGCATTGCAATTAAAAAAATAACAATAAAAAATTTCACAAGCGTTCTATTTTTTCACTGATACAGTTTTTTTGTTTGTTTGTTTTATGGCCGTGTATTGTTTTTGAATTGTAATTCTGACCCGCAGTTCATAGTGATAATGGTCAGTTTTATGCTTCGCTCAGTCGTCTCTGTAAATAATGCAAAAGCGCCATACAAAAAGAGCACCGAAACAACAAAAAAAAAGTCAAACAATACCAGCACCACAGTTTTTAAATCGTAAACTTTTGGCCGCGTTGTGACGTTTTATGGCAATTATATCAACCCGTCAACAAACCCGCCCTTCTCTCAGCCTAATAGACCAAAACAAACCATATAAATGAACAGACAGATGCATAGACAGAGAGACAGACAGACAGTTACTCAGTCAGTCCGACCCATCACAAAACAATCTTGTTACGACTGTACGACTGTATGACAAAATAGTCGAATGATGTATGAGTTGTATTTGGCTCTGTCAGTGGGTGGATGTGGTGATTCCGCCTGGCATTTCACGGCTTTTGTCATACTAACGTAATATAAAGAGCCCAGTTACATTGCCCTGAATGAATGAAATTTTATATTTTTGCAGAATTATTGTTTGATTTTTTTTTTGTATCTGTATGTGTTGGCTTTTTCAATTATTTTAATGTTATTTGCATATAAAATATTTTGGTATTTATTCTGATCAATATTTTCTCTCATATTTAGTTTGGAAAGCAGTCGTATACAGTTGTAGGGACATGCGAGTGAATATGCAAATTTTTTTTTTTTGTAATTATTGTTTTGATGTAACATGGCCAAGTTACGATTTTTTATTAATGGAAATATTTGTTTGTGACAAAATATTGTTCGAACCGGCGTTACCCTTTAACATTTCAATTACGCTAATAATATGCAAATGTTTCCATATAAAATTATTATGCATTTCGGCTGGCAACAGCAGTAATTTTTTTGGTTTAAGTATTTGTTTAACACTAATTGGATGGGCTGAATGCTTTAACATGTGAAATAGGGCTTGAAATTTAATGGATTGCCATGAAAAACAGTTTTACTTTCTTTTAATTCCATGAACATTAAGGTGGGCCTTATGTTTTATTTTCGATTTTCCAAAAACGAAGGTCACTTTCGTGTGAGGTTAGGACAAAAATAAAATTTACAAAAATTAGAGCTCGATCGGTTAAAAAGTGGCGTGCCGAATGAGGGCTAAATATCTTGAGAACAAAATTGGGGGATAATGGATATAAAAAGCCTCGTAACTACTCAGGATTCGCCCACTAGGGAGGTGAAACTTGTGACAACCCCCATAATTTTTATGTCCCTCTAGGGGGTCGCCATACAAAAACTACATTTTCAAGAAAATTCACCAAAATTAAAAGCAATGGAATTAGACCAAGTATAACAATTTTTACCTTTCAATTACTTCATCCATTCAATGGATTGCTTTTCGGCGTGATTACATGAATTTAGCCAAAGCAGGAACGATCCGTTCATGGATAAATTACTGTTTTTCTTTTTTAAAACATTCGAAGTCGACGGTAGAGCGTCCACTTCCCATTCCTCCAGCGTCACTAATGTCTGACGATTCGGAAGATGAAGTGAATTGCTCTGTAATTGAATACATATTGAATGCCAGTGACAAAGTTGTTCATCTTTTTCAATATACAGGGTGGCCCAAAATGACCGAAGGGGCTAAATTCCTTATAGCTTTTTTAATTAGTATTTTTTCATTGTTTTTTTTTTAGCATTTTGTGCAAAACACTTGGGGAATTAAGTGGGAATAACTAATGTATATTCAAACAAAAATAATGACACTTGAAATTTTGAGAAAAGTTTTGGAAAATATGTTCAAAAGAGCACTTCAGTGCAAGGCAGAAAATGGCCACCAATTGCGCGATATAATTTTTCACAATTAAATTAAAAATATTCTCGAGTCGCCATAAAATAAGTTGTGTTGTGGAAATATGTTTTTTAAAAATAACTCAATGTTTTATGTTGTTACGTTATATATGTTAAATGTAAATTTTGTCATTTTGATGTAATAATATAAAAAAATACGTATCCCCAGAAGAAGTCGACTAAAAATCGACGAAACGTCGGGAAAAAATGTATTAAAATTGTGTTTTAATTACATTAAAGATTTTAGGCCGTACTAGCTTGATAAGGAAATACAAATGAGTTTAAAATTTGGCCAAATAGAAAAATTTTCCATTAATATTAGGGAGGTAACGATACGGCTTTTTGCCGATACGATACCGATGCTTAAACAAAAATATCGCCGATATCGATACGCATATAAACTCAAGTAGAGTAAATTGTAATTTACACAAAATTACATTGTAAAAGATTATTAATATTTAAAATTAATATTAGATATTGGGAATTATTTCTTTTTCATAAGCTACTTTATTATATTCAACATTTTTTTTATTTTTCGAATTTATTCTATGAGTTAAATTTCAGTTATGTATTTTATAAAGCTTTTTGTAATAGCTCTATTCCTTAAATTTTTTAGGAATGACTTTATACACTACCAGACTATTATGTTGTATTTTCTTGTTACATTTTACCTTAAGGAATAGAGCTATTACAAAAAGCTTTTTAAAGTACATAACTGAAATTTAACTCATAGAATAAATTCGAAAAATAAAAAAAATCCTGAATATAATAAAGTTGCTTATGAAAAAGAAATAATTCCCAATATCTATTGGTAAAATAGTTGAGTTAAATACATTCAATTTATAAAGTATCACTATCCAGTGTGACACAAAGAATGCTGACGAAGGCCGTAGCGGGCCAGAAAATTCATTACATTCTGCTGGTGTCTAATAATTGTAAATTTTTCTGTACATAAATATACTTCATTGCTATCCAATGGAAAGCTAAGGTAAAATGTAACAAGAAGATACGAGATAATAGTCTGATAGTGTACAAAGTCATTCCTTAAAAATTTAAGGAATACAACTATTACATAAAGCTTTATAAAATACATAACTGAAATTTAACTCATAGAATAAATTCGAAAAATAAAAAAAAATGTTAAAATTAATATTAATAAGATTTAAAAAACGAAAAATTACATTTAAATTCATGACAAAATTTACAAATAATAAAACATTTTTTACAACCATTTTAATATAATTTTTGTTAAATAAACAAAGTATTTTCAACTCTTGGGGAGATAGACGATTTCACAAGTCCGTTTAACCAGACTTGTAGTGGAAAATAATCTCTCTGATGTGGTCGAATTCGTTTCATTCATTTGAAAACTTAAGAATTCCTGCGCTATTTTCTTTAAGTTTGGGTATAACATGTAATTGCACCGGCAAACAAGCGAATCTGCGTCTCTAGAAATATTAGGACATATAAGGTATCTCTGGCCTTCTCTTTTGGCAGAATTACAGCATAGGATGGGAAGAGGCTTATCCTCCGCGAATCCTCTTATAATTTTTTCATAAATGCTCCAAAGGTCAGTTCTTGTAGACCCATAAGAAATTTCACCACTTTCGGAATGCAGAGACATGTTAAGTAACTCAATAGGACATTTTTTTGGGTACGATTGAAGTCAATTGTCGTTGAAATATTCGAGCACTGTTTCGAGAGTCAAACATGGTAGATAAACTATAGGTTTCATTATTTTCTAAAGCCTCAAATCTTTTAGTTAGAGCTAATGCTAAGTCAGCCGGTAAATGTTCCATCTTTGTTGATTAATTTATTATATGAAACAATTTCTTTATTCTGTTTTGACATTATGCTCGGCTTTTTAATATGTCGTTGCTCCTAGTTGCTATGCAAAAAAGATGCATAGACAATTAAATTGGTTGTTCAAAAATACTCCAAAAGAATATGAAAAGTATCGTCGTATCGACAGCAAAATATTGTCGATAGCGATATATTGGAAAATTTGAAGTATCGGCGATATGTCTTAAATAAAAAGTTATAATGAACTCAGACACCTTCGGTAATTTTGGTCCACCCTGTACTTTCTTTATCCGTTTACAATTTATGTCTACAAAAATATATATATCTATATATAAATCGGCAAAGGCAAAACGGTTAAGAACACTTCCCGTCTCTGTTTGTCAACCGATTTAAACAAAAAATACACCATTTAAAAGGCATTTACCTACAGAAGTGCACAATGTATATTTTATTAAGAGTGTAAAAAGGGTAAAAATTCGGTGACTTCATATCTCCAAAGCTAATAGAAACCCAAAAAAAAAAAAAAAATGTATGCTTATCGTTGTTCATTAAAAAAATAAGCGGACAGGTGTCTGATTCTCTTTGCAATTCGGCCCTTTCAGAGAGTAAACTGGTTTAACCTCTATTTTGGAACTTTTGGGTTCCCCATTTAGCTTTTAAACCAATAAGTATAGGAATAAAGGCTATACCAAATTCGTATCTTATCTAAAAAATACAAATATAAATTTGGTACTTTTTTGAAATTCGAACGTTTTAAGTGATAAAATCGTACCCATTGGTACGTCTTTTTAAAAACATTTTTCTCTGTATATTGACATATAACGCAATAAATTATGTTCTCCCACTGCAACACTGAAATTTTTGATACTTCAACGGAGTGAAATAAATTTTAGAAAGGAGAAATACGGGAAATAAGAGGGAACTTTTTTGGTCTTCAAATGGTCCTTTTTGCATTTCCGTTAGTATTGGACCTAGAAACATAAAATTAAACATGCATGGCTCTGAGTGAATAAGAATCTGTAAGGAAGAGCTTTTTGGTACTTTTCGTTCTTTAACTGGTACTTTTTGAATTTTTAATAATACTGAACATAGAAACATAAAATTCAGCATGCAGAGTCCTAAGTGATTGAGAAACTATATTTAAGAGGGGAAATTTTTGTACTTTTTCTTTTTCAATTGGTAGTTTCTGACTTTTTTCATATAATTCAACTTAAAAAACTAAATTAAACATTCACGGACTTGAGCAGAAGAGAACATTAGGTTCGGAGGTTGGTACCTAGCCAAATCAATTCACTTAGACGAAATAAACGAGTTCTCTAAACATTAAATACATATATACTTATTTGTATGTTTTCTTCATATTTGCATAAAAAATTATGGTCGAATTTCGACCACTTGGCAAACTCTAGTATATATAATTGCACTAGCTGGTAACTAGAAGTAAATTAGAGCTGTGGTAGAACTAACTAAGAACTTAACTAGAATTGAACTTAAACTGTACTGATACTGAGCTAGAACCGAATTAGAACTGAACTTACACATAGCCTGTTCATCGATTCGGGAACAAACACTTCGATCGCTTAACTTACATTTTAAACAAAAACAAATAATAAAATATTGTGTTTGTTTGCGAACGGAGTCTTCGTTCGAAATCAATGAACAGGCTATTCATTGAGGTACCCCTTATACAAAACTGAACAAAATTTGAACTAGACTTGTATAAGAAATTATTAAATCTACAAATATAAAAGGGCATTTCGTCACATGGTATACAATATTGAAGACCCCAGGGTAGCTAGGAACAAGTTGGAGTGCTATATTCGGCTGCGCCGCATCTTTGATACCCTCCACCGACAGGAGTGGGCTTGATATGATATCTACATATATATTATTAACTAATCTTCACAACAACGAACGTCAGCATTAAAATTGGTTGCGGTTTAGACCTGAATTCAATTATTGACCGACAATAAGAAAGTTTTATGCGTTTCTTCTTAGAACTTTGAACTGGCTTGAGTAAAATATCATGATTCGTAAAAGTTTTAGCCAAACTAAAATCATTTTTAGGAATGTAATTTGTATTGGACCTATGGCAAATTCTGGACCAATTATCCCAACGTTCTGAAGACTGATTTCTGGTATTACAAAAAATAAATAGAATAAATTTCAATACAGCAGTGTAATTAGTTTTAGCGTTAACAGTGAATTTTACAAAATTGCTTGATATTTTTTCTGGCCATATGAATCTAAGTTGGAAGAAATTTTACCGCAATATCTATATCTGTTATGGTTTTAGGCGAATTTAGTTATTTGCCCAAAGTGGACTTTATTTGGTTTTAGGCGCAATAAACTGTTTTCCGATAGTACGGCTTATATGGGGCCTAGGGTAAATTATGGACCGATGTTCACGAAATTTGGCAGTGAGATTTCTCGTCCTATAAATTTGACGTACCGAATTTTAGTATGATAGCGTTATTTATTACGGATTTAGGCCTATTTAACTGTTTTCCGTGAGTAGGGTTTATATGGGGCCTATGGTAAATTATGGAGCTATCTTCACGAAATTTAACAGTATGAGTTGTCGTATAAAGCGAATTTGTGCAAAATTGTATATCATTCCGTGCATTATTCCACAATTTATGTTAGTTTTTGTATCAACATTTTTAGGGTGGTGGTTTCACATTTTGATTCATAGTTCTGATCCTACTGAACCGATGTTGTTAGATTTCAATCCCAAACTGCTTTGGATAACTACAAGCAATTTGAGACTTAGTTTTTTCTTTTACGTTTTTTGAAAGTGAGCGTGTTTTCAACTGACGGAAAGACGGACAGACATACGGATATGGCTAAATTGACTTTGAATTACATAAGGAGCCAGAATGACAAACTTAGTATACACTCATTCACCACTAGAGCTGATGGATGGTATAAAAAGGCTAATTTGGAGTCATAACTGTCGCAGGTGTAGGGCATTTTATGGAAGTAGGGGAATTATTGCGTATATAAATGTTAATTTGTTTATTTAAACAGAAAATTGCATACTTTTTTTTTGCGTTTCCTTATAATTTTCAACTTCAGTGACATTGACGTCGTCGTTATGTCTTGCCTTCCTACAGTTTTTTTTCATTTGCTATTATTTTGTTGTCGTTTGAATTATATTTATACACTTCATTGAATCTTTTAATAATGACAATGAAAATATGCTTCGCATTTATGTAGATGGCTCTACAGTGCTCATCATCATTGTTGTCATCATCATCTTCCACTTTGTCGTCATCTTCATCATTATCTAGAAAATCGTTTGAGTTTATTTTTTTCTGTGTTTTTTACTGAAAAAAAAAAACAATTTTTTTTTTTAATAATTCTTTAACTGTTCTTCTTATATATTTTGCTTTATCGAGGCCCTCTTAATTTTGTTCAAGAGTTTTCGTTGAAGTTATTTTTTTTTTTTTTTTTTTTGGAGTGCTTATGAGTTTCACGCAGATTTGCAACAAAATGTTGTTGTGTATTAAAGTCACGTTTTCATCATTGTCATATTTTTCATCGTCATTATTTAAGAGAATGATAACGATTAGTCATTTTTCAGAACACAATAAGTGATGTAAAACAGGACAGAGAAGGAGGCAACTTTTTTCGTTAATTTGACGTAATTGTTGTGGGAGCATGTAAATAAAAAAAAAAATTCTTGCTACTTTTTAAACTTGGTTAATAATCGGAGGTGAAGAGACGAAAGTATATTTTATAAAAATACAAATTTACAGCGATGATTAATTTCTGAAGCCTAATTCTGCCTTGTCGTTGTACTGTTGACTTAAATGGGTGCAGTGGGTTTTTAAACTTTTGCTTAATAAAATTGTGTACAGATTTTGTTAAATTTAGTTAAGTTTTCAATGACACAGAGCAACACATAAAATGCAAACTCCTTCTCGTTTAGAACTTCTCAAAGTGCTTATCGTAACTAAGAAAACCCCATATTGGTATTTGACATCGAAAATTCGAGAAATGCATGAAAAATGTAGCAAATGACAAAAAAGAAACGTGTTAGATTAATTCATAATTAAAATCAAGATTTTGACAAAATATACAAAAGTCCATAACACCCGAACAGCAGCCAAAACTAGAAAAACCCAAATGGGTTTTTGGCAAAATTCGCTAAGTACTTCAAAAAATTCCACACGAGAAGGAGTTTGTTCTCGGTGATTTCAAAAATGATTTTCATTGTAATTATGGATTTATTTTTGAAAATTTTAATTTTCTACAACAGATCGGATCCTTCTGCCTCCACTAAATGAATAAAGAGCATAACATTGGCGTAATGGATATTCGACTATGACGTTGGTTCGGCTTGTTGGCCGGGCTGCACAGGCGTTGTTATAATGGATTTATTTTTCATCGCCAGTAATAATTTGATGCAATGATGAATTCTTTTTAAGGCTCTCAAGCATCATTTCGGTCATGCAAAATAGTCTTTTAACGTCTATCGGCTAAAATTCGTGCGGTACTTAATTCCCTTGCGTAAGGATTAATTCTGCTGCTTGCAACATGCTGCTTGAATGGCTTCCACATATTTTTCAAGGCCTTCTTGAGGTGAAACTAATCTTCATAGAGTAACTCTTGTAGTAGAGATGAGCGATCCCGTGATTTTAAAAGAACATCGTAATTTGTGAACGGGATTTAAAAATCACTGCTCCTTTAAACTGTGATTGTGATCACGGTTTGTCAGTTTCTAGTTCTTTTATAGCAAGTGCGTCCAAGCTATATACAATGCTTAAGCTTTCGCAAGAGCAACAAGAAATTGTAAGAGCTTTCAAATCTGTTTTCTTGCATATACATACATACTTGAACAAATAAACTTTGGCTTAAAAAAAATACTAATAGATAGAGAAGAGAATAAAAGAAACAGCAACATTATTCGCCATTACGTTCAAAACACAGTGAAATACCATAAATTTTTGTATGTAATAAAAAACAAAAAGAACGACGTACCTGCTATGTGACAAATTTGGTCACAACTTTAATTCGTGATTTTTCAGTAACAGTGATTAAATCACAGGTACAGAAATATCGCTCATCTCCAAGTTTGCTTTGATTTACCCGAGCGATGCTTGTCTTCTGTGTTAAAAGAAGCACTTCTGAAACAAACAGTTTGTTCTTTTGTGCGAAGAAATTGATAGAACATTGAAAGATGAGCTTCTGTGTGCAATCGCTTCTGTTGGATTTCTTAAAATTATGAATGTTACTTTAGGCCGTTTCATCTCTCATTCCCACTCAGTCATTGAATGAATGTAAACAACTGTTTTTTTCGAAAATGTCGAATCTTAACCCAACAAAAAAGTACTTTACACTATCACACAATTCTTACAAACAATTACAACTTATCAGGACAGGGTTGTATTTTCCACAAAATACGTAAGACTTGTGTAATAGTGTAAAGTACCCTTTTTTGGGTTAAAATTCTAAATTTTTTAAAAAAATGGTTGCTTACATTCATTCAATGAATGAGTGAGAATGAGAGATGTTTAACCTCCAAATTGTCATATAAGTTATTAAAACACAAACCATGCATTTAATAGGGGGTCCAAATAAAACACACGATGTTCATTGTTAATAAAACAAGACGTTTTCAGAGAATTGTCTTAATATGGAGCCATAAATGCAAAAAAACTTAAGTGACAACGTTGCCAATTTTCGTTTTTTTTTTAATGATGCAAGTGTTGTCACTTGCATCATCTGCTTAAATCTCATGGTCACAAGGTACCGTTACGATTTTATAGCAAAAACAATATAGCAAACTACAATTCGTGTAGGAAAAAAACCAGCCAATTGCAGGGGAATGTAAGAAAGAAAAATTCACTGTTTATTGTTGTGACTTTGTTGAAGCTTTGATATTGTTACAAGTAAGACCTGAGTGTTTAAAATTCTTATTCACTTTATGGACTTACTTGTATAATATTTTTAGCTTTTCTAATGTATTTGGAAAAAGTTTCCTGACGAGCTGGCCTAAGCAACCAGCGAAATGCGCATAGAAAGTAGCTTTCCCACAACAATAAATTTCAGTGTTTTAATCATAAATAAAGATTGGGTTTATTAGCACATAATTAATAAATGAATTAATCGATATTATGATACAAAGATCTATGACAATTATGTGTAAAACAAAAAATATTCGCCAAATGCCTGCCACGGCCTCGGTGGCATACCTCTATCCGATGGTCCATATATTTAATGTCTCTGAGACATCATTGAGGTTCAATGTCGTTAGTGTGACGAATTATATCATCTGTTGGCTCTTGAATTGCTCTTGGTTTATTGACGTACACGTTTTCTTTTAAATATCCCCAAAGAAAGAAGTCTTACGGTGTCAAATCCCATGATCGTGGCGGCCAATTAACATCGCCACGACATGAGATAGCACGGCCATTGAAATTCTCGCACAAAAGAGTCATTGTTTCGTTGGTTGTGCGGCAAGTAACACCGTCCTGTTACAACCACATATCGTCCAGGCTAATATCCTTAATCAGTGATGTTCGTGAGATTTACAATTGTTGGGCACGACAACTAGTCGAGGTTGACGGCTCCTCTGCCACAACTTCGCAAACAGTAGCAGTGTTTTCCGCAGAATGCACAGGTGTTGTCACATTTCTTGCAGGCCCGGTTTGCTGAAATTTGCACACATTTCTTTCGACTGTGGACACATTTGGTCGATTTTGCTGACCAAAAAAAAATCACGAAGTGCACGAAAAGCATTTTGATTTGAACGGCCATTTTCGCCAAAGCCTTCAAAGAATTTTACGCGCTGCCCAATTGTGCACCTCTCCATGGTTGCAATTGTCAAACACTGAAACAAAGAAATGTCAAATTAACATCGTGTATTATGGTTGGACCGCCCTATGATACACCAAAGAAAATAGATTTTGTTATTAAATTTTGATTTTTTTTTCATTAACAGAACTACCAGCTGTAATTTTCTTCGTTAATTTGTTCATTTTACAACTTTGAAGATTAGAAGAATTTTTTGAAATTCGAGTTATTCTCATTTATACTACAGTGACCCTAAATCAAAATTTTTGTTGTCAGATCAAAGAAAAATTTTTTGTCTGTCACTGACAGGACATAAAATAAAGTACTAGGATACGATTTGAATTATTATTATATATAAAGAACCAATAAATAAATACTGAGAAGAAAATCAAAGATTTAAATGGAAAATATAAGATTTGCATATATTTTTTTTAAAGTTTTCGAAAATAAGAAGTTTATATTAAACAAAGTTTATATAGTCTTAAATTTGCAAATTGACATGAAATAAATCAGATTTCAGTTAAAATTACAAATGTATCAAAATCCACCTGAAATATTTATTTTATTAGTCATGTTCGAATTTTCGAACTTGCCGTGTTTTTCTAAAAATATTAAAATAATATTGAACACTTCTGTTACATCTAGTTTAAAGAATAAAATGCTGATAAAAAATGTCATTCAAATAATTTAGCAATACTTTTTAAACTTACTTACTTAACTTTGCTTTAGATGGCTATAACAAACGGGAGTCGGTTTTAGCCTGAAGTATAATAGAACTCCAGCTATTTATGTCTTCTGCATGCTGGGGCCAGTTGGAGGTACCAAGTGCTGTTAGGTTTTGTTAAACCTGGTCGCTCCAACGAAGATTGGGTCTCCCTTTTCTACGTTGCCCACCGATGGCTGCTTCCTTGTATGCCTTACGGGCATAATTTTCCATTCGCCAAGTGTATCCACGCCAACGGAGTCGTATTTTAATGCGCTTAACTACATCTACATCGGCATAAAGCTCGTATAGTTCGTGATTCGTCCTAATTCGGAATTGATTATTAACGCGTAGAGGGCCATAAATCTTTCGTAGGATTTTTCTCTCGAACACCGCGAGCAATGACTCATCGGATATTTTTATTGTCCATGTTTAAGCACCATACAGTAGGACGGGTTGGATGAGCGATTTGTTAAGAGTTGTAAGAGAGGCATTTATATCTTAACTGCCTACCAAGGCCAAAGTAGCATCTGTTAGCCAGAGTTATTCTCCGCTTAATTTCTACTTTTTGATTTCGAATGTAATTTGAAACTCAAACTTTATTTTCAAAAAATAAATTAAACAATCTTTGTTTTTTAATTTTTAATAATTATAATTAGTATTGTGGTTATTTTATTGAACTGTTATTGGTTTTTGATCCAAATTTTGATATTTTAATCAGGCTTAAGTTCATTGAATTTAATTTTCATTAAATTGTTTTTTTTTTATGAAGAAAGGAATTTTACAACATTAAATGAAATAAAATTTATTGGTAATTTTTCATTCTTGACTGAGCTGGGAATTGAACTCAGGTTTTCACGGACAGGTTGCCCAGAATAGTTTCGATTGTAACCACACAATCTCTTCAGTGGAGTTTTCCGTTTAGCACTCACCGCCATTGACGAAGGATGACGTCATTAGTCAAACATCAATCTTTAAACCAAATGGTATTTTCCCTTGGTAGATCGAAATTTGCTTTAAACGAATTTTTAATAATTTTAATAAATTCTACTTATTTTAGTTCTTATAATTTTTAATGCAGATTTATTAATTTGAATTTTTAAATTAATTTTATTTAATATTTTAAAATTTTTTCCAGGTGTCACAATGCGGGAGAAAAAAGGTGGCGCACTGCAAAAGCTCAAAAAGAGACTTTCACACAGTTTTGGAAGATTAAGTAAGTACATTCATTTGTAATAAATTTCAAAAGATTAAAATCCGGGTTTTGGTTTTCATTTAGATTTATATGTACAAAAATTAATTAATAGTGTTTCAATAATTTTCAATAAATCCAAATATTCGTACTATTAAAATTTTATATAAACTATATTATATTCTAACTTAATTTGCCGGGAAAAAGTAACGTAAGACCATCAGCCCGTTGTAGTGAAACAGTCTGGAGCCTTAGGCAGGAATTGAACCTGCAACCCTCATACTGATAGACTAGCTCACTACCAATTAGCACCCATCTTATTTATTTAAAGACTTAATTTGAAATATTTTTTTAAATATTACTTTAACACATTAAAGCAACAAACAAACCTTAAACTATTTATCACTTCTCCCATTTCCTATCATTTGGTCAATAATTTTCCAATTGTGGGTGAGAAAGTGTAAGATTTGTCTTGAGTGGAAGACAAGGCTACATATAAATGCTGATGCTTAAGTGTATCAAATCTGATAAGCAGATAATCGTTTTATACTGAAAATGATTGAAATGTACAACAATTCACAAATATAAACATTTTTTTTATACCCTCTTCAATGATTGGGCCCTATCAACGCCTTCCTGTGCTCTCACAAAAAAAAAAAAAAAAAAAAAATCATCATCATTATTGTTATTGATTCGTCTCTCTGCAAACAGGGACATGGAACATGAACACTATTCTTTATCATACTGATTGGAGTTGGTTTGCTGGACACCAAATAGTTCTTAAGTTCTAGAGATGCCAAACGAGAAATACCATTTCAAAAGATGTCGGGATAATCAAGAGAATTTCTTTTAATTAAGATCCCGGGAGTTTTTATACACAAGATTTTTTCAATAAACTAAACAAATTTATTAATGTAATTTACTTATATATTTTTGGCTAATAAAAACGCTAACAATATTTTAAAAAAAATCTCAATTCTAAGAGAAACAACAACAAAATCATATTAAGTTAAAAATAAGGATCAAATTAATAAACGGACACTTTTTAATATGGTAGGTGCATTTCATATTTTGGCCAATCTAATACTTTTTGGGCATTCCTTTGCTCTTACGTACAGCTTCTAATCGCCTTGGCATTGATTCCGCGAGTTTTTTGCAGTAAGCTGGATCAATTTGTTCCCATTCTTCCTTTAGAGCAATCTTTAGCTGACTGATATTGGAAATTGTCCGAGACTTCAATTTATTTTCCAAATGAGACCATAAATTCTCTATCACGGTCATGTCTGGAGACTGGGGGGTGGGGGGAGTTTTCATAACATGGGGACAAATATACAGTAACCACATCCGTGTGTTATGCGCTTTGTGCTTCGGATCATTATCTTGGTAGAACTTATAGTTTTCCGAAATGCCTAATTTTTCTACGCTCGGATCCAAATTTTCGCTTAAAATGGTTATGTACTTAAACTGGTCCATTATACCATCTATAAAAACTAGCTGTCCAGGTCCTGTGGCGGACATACAGCCCCAAACCATGACACTTCCAGATCCGTGCTTTATGGTGGGACGAAGATGTATAGTAAGTGCTCTTATATGGGTAAACAACTTGGAAGGTGACCAGTGACATCGCAAATCGTCTACAAACTTTCATCAACCGCTGCCTTAGAAGAATCTTACGCTTATTTTGGCCACAAAACATCTCTTAGGCCGAAATATTTAGTTTTTACCAATTAAATCATTTATCAAAAATAAAATCGGTTTAAATTACAAATTTAATCAATTAATTTAAACGTTTAATCAAGTGAATTAAACGTTCAATTGATACTATTAATTTATTTACTGGTGCAAAACTCAATTAATTTTTTAATTAATATCACAAATTTTGTAACTGCTTTTATTTTTTTCTGTGCAAGCTATATCTCTCAAAATCGGGTTAGCTGGATATTTTATGTGTATAAAAAAAAAAAATTATTGGTTCTTTTTGCAAGTATAGATTATTCTTAAATTTAATCCCAAATAAAAATCACTTTTACCGGGATTTTCAAAACCCAACCCCGATTGGCATTCCTACTGCCAACCATTCATTGTTTTTCATGATGTTTTATTGTTGTGTTTTCTCTTTTAAATTTTTGCTTGTCTTTTGTCTTTATGAAATGGTTTTTATCTACTAAGAGAAAATATAAATAAATAAGCTGAATAATAAAGTAACCAAGAACGAAAGAATGAAAGGAGATCTTCCATTTTTTTTAGCGATTATGTTTTGAAGTACAAGAAAATACTTTTAAACAAATGCTATTAGTATCACTCTTTTTCTAAGGATAAATAACAATTTATTGCTAAATATTTTTTTCGTTGAAATAAATAAACATAAATTCTTGTTTAAAGAAAATATTAAAACAATAGTATGGTTATTTAATGTATTGAGTGAAACATATTTTTTCCAAATTATAGATTGTAGTTTTCAAAAAACATAACAACATCTAGATCCCGTTACGTACATAAGAGTTTTTAAAAATTACTAAAGGCACTCAACTGATTTTTTTAAAAGTAATCCTTCGAACTCACCAACTCAAAAATTCAAAATTCGTTTTCATGCCAAATAAAAATAAAATTGTATGAAAAACTTTGTTTAAATATAAATTGATATTTAAATAGAATTGGTGAAATAGGCCTTTTATTTAAATAAATTAAATACGCACTTCTTTTTACTCAAAATTTCGATGCTGCCTTCAAAAGCAGCACAAAAACAAGTCGGCTTAGAATAATTTTCTGAATCGATCTAATCTGATCCACATTGGGTTTTTGAGATCTTAGTTAAACATGTAAATAAAAATTGAAAATTGATCATCAATTACATCAACATTTCGATCTACAATACCACTGTTTAAAGATTGTTTTTTGACTATAGACTGATAGGCGCCACAATGGCGCAAACGGTAGAACGCAAAGAATTCTGATGATGAGAATGTGGTTATTCGCGAAACATGTAAATTCGACCCGAGTTCAATCCCGTGTTCAGCCAAGAATTATAAAAAAAAAAAAAAAAAAAAAAATTAATTCATTTCATGTTGTAAATTCCTTCCTTCAATAAAAATTAAATTTTATGAACTTAAGCCTAACTAAAACATCAAAAACGTTAATTAAACTAGGTTTAGCTAATCTGAAAACTGATTTGTGCCGCCATTACCAAGTTTGTATAAAAAATTGTGACGGAACAGCTTATTTTTTCTTAAAATGTTGGTCTTTAATGAAATAATAAAAAAATTACATTTCGCAGGAACATCCGAGTTTTAGAGTACGTTAAACTAGGTTTAGTCTTAATCCACATCTAAAAAACTCGGCCTTAATGGTATTAAAACAAATTTTTGTATAGTTCATCAATCACCGCCTTCTAAAAAAAATTTAAAAAAATATCCGCTAATTTCACTGAATGCGAAAGAACTCTTTCTTACGCACAACTTCATTTAAAACAAAAACCAATTCTAAAAACTTTGTTTTTATTTTAAAGGTATTTGTGCAAAAGAATGCGTTCTTTCCACATCGTGAAATCGGCAGTATGTATATTATTATAATGCAGTTAAAGACCATTTTCACCCCGTTAATTTCTTTAAATCTACCGTGTGTACGAAAATGTTTAAGGGCTTTAATAGACCGTTGGATCTAATGTTCCAAAATTCTTAAAAAATGAGGCCAGTTAAAAATTTGTCATCAAAGATAAGCCAAGTTATTTGTGATCTCTTACAAATTGTTTTTGTAACCGCCTTTCTCGCAAGAAGCATACTTAACGGAGACCTGCTGCCAAAGCCAGCCCGGTTTGCACCGGGGGCAGCTGACTCACGTGGCGCCTACAGTTTAAAGTCCATAGGTACGGACCTCGAGCCAATTTGATCCAAGGACCAAAAAGTATACTCTCTCTTTCGATAGTTGTCGCTATCAATGCAGCATACGCCTTTACCAGGATTTTTGCTCTGACATGATCAAAAAAATATAAAGGGGTAGATTTCCTCTAAATATCATGTATGAAAATAGCTCCGACCTTTGGCCATCTAGATAAATCTAGATGTTACTACCAGGTACCACGTAGAGGTAGCCCATAGGCGTTTGTTGTCAAGTTGAAGTATTACCTTAGGGCCTTCTTAAGTCGACAACTTACCTGGTGATTCATTGGACAGTCGACAATGAACGGATGCAATCTGCTGGAAAGGCGAGTAATACGGGCATGTACCCGCGTTTCAGGGAAGAGTTGGCCCATTTCAGCTGAACACTAACCGTGTTAATAGCGATAGTAGAATGACACACAACCCACATTCCGATGATGCTCCAATGAGTCAATAGAGCTGGATGCCCTACTGTCATGGATGAGCTTCAACGCACTACTTTGCACCCGTTCCAGAAGCTTCAAGATAGACTTTTAAACACCTGCCCAGATATTAGAGTTGTTTTCCATATTCGTTCGGATAAAGGCGGTATAAATAGTGAGGAGATCAGACGAAAAAAAGTAATTCTTGCACCGGTTTAAGAAACCAAAACACTTGAACGCTTCTTTCGACACATGCTGGTTCCAACGAACTTCACACTGAATTTTCATGCCCAGAAACACAAGAGTGTCTGATTCCTCAATAGCTATACCACCCATTTATACAGATGACTCTGACTCCACTAGACCTATGTGGGCCAACATACAACCTGCAGCGCGTATGATGCTCCCAGACAGATTAAATGGATGACCAACCCCACTTTATTTTTCATCTCCATCATTTATTTCTAACATATCTAGCCGCTATATCCATTCCTTAAGGGAGCTCCCATACAACATTTTCAATAGAGACTATTGAAGAAAAAGTCCTATAACTGCCCAGGAGTTGCCCCTAGGGGTATAAAATCTATGTTGTAAACAGATTTTAATCATCTATGTCTTGCAACTTCGTTATTTATATGTCTGGAATAATTAGATTAGCGACATTTTCCAATTGTTTTTGAAATTTTTACGAGCATTAAAATCGACCCTATTCGCAAGACCCCACTTAGAGACCTGGAAGGCATGAATTTTATGTGACGAGTTCCCACTTTCACTTTCAAGGGATATAACAACTGGTGAATGTAACTATCAGCTTAACACACCGAATTGTTGGTTGTAAAAGTGGTTTTTTGCTATTGTTCCTTGAAAACGGGTTCTTGTAAGGGAATTCCGTGGTCCTTTAAATGTTAATTTTTTTTTTAAATTTCAGAAGAATTCGTTCAACTTCCTTTACTGAATCTCTGTATGTATTATTGCGTACCGGATTAATGTGAACGTATTTTTAAAAATGCTCAATAAAAATTTTTTTAGTAGGTATCAAAATTAAATTGTAGAGCTTTATTCAATTTGACTTACAGTACAAATTTTTCTTAAATTTAACATTCCGATATTGGAAGACGGGCAAGGAAGAAGGGCATATAAGATTCGGCCAAGCGAAATATATCACTGTTTCTTTTTTTTATAGTTTAAAATAATTTTTATGATTTTGTTTTAAAGCTATTATTGTTCTTTTTAAGAATCCCTTTCCCTCTTGCGTTTATTTAAACTGACTTGTTATTCAACTTCTTAATGTATCATTATGGTCCTTCGAATCCAGCATAAGAATTTCTTTATGTAGTTAAAACTTCTTTAATGACCTCCTCCTTAAAAAGAATCTCAACAATATGTTGTCTATAATTGTAAACTTTTTGTAAAACTTGTAGATTTTTTTCAATACAAATTATGTTCTTCTCTAATTCCTTAACGATAATGCTGCTTTAGAAAATCCTCTTGAGTATAAGTTTTTGAAATTGTTTCCTGAAACATTTTGTACTTTTGTTTTTTTTTTTTTATAATCTACTTAAAACCTTTAAAATTCCAAAAGTTTAGCAAAAGAAATTTTTAATAAGAATGAATTTACCATGTATTTTATTTGGTATGTGTATAGAAATTTGAATTTAATCTTACATTTTATGTGATTTATTACCAAAATCTCTAAATAAAATAACAAACTTTATACCAATTGTTTTCAGAAGTAATTCATGAAGCACAAAAAAAGTAAAGCAACTATGAAGCGAAATAATAATAGATTTAATAAAATTAAATAAAATAAAATGAAATAAAATAAATAAAAAAAAGCGCTGTAATTTATTTTACATAATGAAACATGCACATGACGTCTGCAATTACAAAAACGTATTTATAGCAAAACTCCTCTAATGTACTTTAACATTCAAAGATACAGCAAAATTATTTTCCATGAGTGTAAATTAAACTTTGTATGTTAGTGCGGGCGTTATTAGGCAGAGATATAAAAGAGTGCTGAGGTTAGAAGTTAAAATAGGCGAGTTTTTGAATTTAGAATTTACGAAATGAACACTCCAGTTCTAGGGGCTAATTCTGGCAGACGTGATCGAATATTTTCTCGATTTGAAAGCAATTTTATTTCTAATTTTTTCAGTCGAAGGAAAACGATATCTTAACGAATCGAAATTATTTTTTCTGTGCTGCAAATCATTTATTGAAGTTTTCAGAACGCTGAAAATAGATTTCGATTCGTTCAGTACAAAGTGGGGTTGGTCATACATTTGACCCGTCTAGGAGCATCATACGCGCTGTAGCGGCCAAATTTAAGAATTTCTTTAAACCGCCATATTTGTATGGTCGAAATTTTTAAATTTGACGCCTGCAATGCGTATGATGCTCCCAGACAGATTAAATGGATGACCAACCCCACTTTATTTTTCATCTCCATCATTTATTTCTAACATATCTAGCCGCTATATCCATTCCTTAAGGGAGCTCCCATACAACATTTTCAATAGAGACTATTGAAGAAAAAGTCCTATAACTGCCCAGGAGTCGCCCCTAGGGGTATACAATCTATGTTGTAAACAGATTTTAATCATCTATGTCTTGCAACTTCGTTATTTATATGTCTGGAATAATTAGATTAGCGACATTTTCCAATTGTTTATGAATTTTTAACAAAAAAAAAAAAAATAAAAAAATTCGAAATTTTGCTAAAAAATTATTTATTTTTTACCAAAAATTTATGTTTCTAAACGACTTCGCGTATTAGAAAAAAGTTTAACTTTGCTGAGAGCCAATTTTATTGCGGAACTTTTTAAGTTTGTTCAATAAACTTAAACGTTTTTGAGTTACGCGTATATATGTTGTGCAACCTCCTCCATTTTCGGAATAACATTATATCTCGAAAACAAGAGCTAACCTAAAAAAAAAAAACATAAAAAATTTTAACTCCACTTGATTCAGCGTACCCGAATTAGGTCCCCCGCTTGTTTAAAAAAAGTGTCAAATTCTAGCACTGTGCTATTAAACAAATTTCTAAAATTGTTCATTTCGTTATTTCTCCCTCAAATAGACACACAAAGGAGTAACGAAATATTGGATAACATATATTTAATGTTTTTTTTTTTTTTTTTTTTTTTTTTTTTTTTTTTTTTTTTTTTTTTTTTTTTTTTTTTGTAATAATTAGTATTGTGGTTGTTTTGTGGAACTGTTAATGGTTTTTAATCCAAATTTTGATATTTCGATCAGGCTTAAGTGCATTGAATTTAATTTTCATTAAATTAGTTTTATGAAGAAAGGAATTTTACAACATGAAATGAATAAAAATTTTTTTTTCAAGAATTTGTCCTATTTTTTTACCTTATTGCCGATTTGAACGGGTTTTTACATCATTCCTTTAAAGCTCTGCTTATTATCGATGAACATCTCCCATACAGTATTCGAATAAATATGGCTGGATAACATGGTACATGAAGCTGATAGTAAGTAGTACGTGGTGCTAATCTAAATTTCATGAGGCTCATTGCCTTTTCTAGTCATTCATTTATACAAAACACAGAGTTATACACTCCAAATACACCATACATTCCGCCAAACACACAGACACACACACACACACACACACATACACAATACTAAAAAACAATTGTACTTTGGTACAACTTTAATTATATAATTTTGCCACCACTAGCAACTCCACCAAACATTCAAACAAATTATTTCAAATGCTGCTTTAAACCAAAGAGAAAATAAAATCTGCAAAAACACCAAAAAGCATCAAATGAACCAAACGAAACTTGAAATTTAAAGAACTTAATGATTTTAGTACATGACGCTGCTGTGGCACTTCCTAAGCTAGAAGTAAGAACAACTAAAAGAAGAAAAAAAAAATAAGAGCAATTGCAATGAATTCCATCCCAACCAATACCATCACATAACGCCGTCACCACCACCACCACTACCAAATCCAAAATTGCATACCATAAGTAAAAGACAACAACAGCCACTTCTAAAAGCTGAAGAAGAAATATTGGGTGGCATGCCATCATACACGATGATTCTGTATGCGGTGCGTGTGTCAGTGAATTTATCGGTGGCATGAGTAAAAATGAATGAATCAAATCTCGTATGTATAAAAAACATGGCCTGATTGCAAGTAAAATATGTTGCCTAAATTATTAATGAGCCATATGAGAGGCGAACAGTAGAAGAAGCGGCAGCAGCAGCCAGGCTGCTTGCCTGCCTGCTTCATACAGCATTATCCACGCCATGCCATCCATCCATCCATGCCTTCCTTCATTCAATATTTAGTCATGGTGGTTGTTTAGTAAAATTCACAAAAATTCATTTATTCATGCTGCTTTGCCCTGCATTTCTTCCAATTCATTTTTTCTTATTTCGCCTGTTTTTGTTGTACTTCTGAAATATTTAGAGAAATTAGTAATTTATGTATTTTCTAATATTAAACAATTTATCAAATAGATTTAAGCACAAAATGTTTTTAGTTGGTCCTTTTTTTTGTTAACATTTTCTTTTCTTTGTAAATTCTATCCTAAGTATCCAGATTTTTTTTTCTTGTTGTATCATTTCAACAAATCACTGTCAACTTGTGTTACACATACAAGATTTTTTTCATTCTTTTTTTAAGATTTTAAGACAGGAAATGAAAATAGATTACTTGTTTAAAAGTTCTAGCAGCAAATATATTTTACTATTGCTCCTTGTTTTGGTGTATATTTACATTAAAATAAGTTTTAGGAAAAGCTTCATTGGTCTTGTTTTAGGCACCCTGATGCACAGAGATGTTTTCTTAAGAATTAGAATTAAAGTATAATCAAAGTAGAGTCAAATGGAAAAAGGACTAAAAGGAACTAGAATTAAACTATATCTGCACTAGAACCGAACTACAACTCAATTAAACTAAACTAGAACTAAATAAGAGCTTTGGTAGAACTGAACTGAACTAAACTGAACTCTCATCGTAAATAAATTCACCAATTTTGACAAGTTGCGGACGGATATTCTATTACGAGCTTAATTTCGAAAAGAACAATTTGAAATTCTATTTGTTTTAAAGTTTTAGGTTCACATTTATTAAACAAAATAATTTTTGATAGGCGTATGTAAAATTTCTTAATCACAATCAGATAATTTAATTGTAGTAGTTAAAATAAACTCTTTGCTTAGATTTAAAAATTTATATTGTGCCAAAAAGCTTTAAAGACTAAAATGGCTAAAACATTAAAGAGCAAACTTCATTTTTGACCAAAAACGAAATAACAGAGCGTAATAATACAATTTGGGTATTGAATGTAAATAACGCAAACGAATGAAAACCGGAAATAAGTAGTCCTTCAACAAATATGTGAAACATGGCTGCGAACGATCTAACAATTTCAAAAATATTTTTCTTTTTGACTGCAATTTTTTTTAGCAATACAAAAGAAAACAAGCTCATCCGTTAAATGCCAAAAAGTAAAAGAACTGAAAAAGGTCCTTCGTAAGGAAAGAATTAAAAAAAGAAGAAGTATGTACTCAAAATAAACAAAACAGGTCATTTGAAAACAATGTTGGATGGAATTAATCTCATTTGAAGGAATCTTTGTCAAAAGAAAGGCCTGTATGCAAAATAAAAAAAAAAAGAGATAAAAAATCTTAAATACAAAAGAAAAAAAGGATATTTACGCAAAGAAAGACAAATGACAACCAATCATGAATGCTCGTTTGAATAAGTCAAAATGGCTATTGGCAATATCTTAGTTTCCTTTTAGTATTTGGAAAAAAAAAAAAAAAAAAAAAAAAAAAAAAAAATATTCCTCTCAAAGGGTTGGTTCTTCATACTAAAATAGACAAAAAATTGTTAAAAACAAAACAGAAATTTTTTTTTAGCTTTAGCCTTAAATACATGGATGGCAGATCTTAAGACGTTCTGTATTCTTAATCACAAGTTTAATCTATTAAATTTTCTGTAATTTCTGAAAAGCAACATTTTTAAATTTTATTTAACAAATTTGCATAGTATTTACAGAGCTAACACATAACAGCCCTTGGGGAAAGGGAGCTAACACCAAACTTATCACGCGACAGCTCTAAAGTGGTGGGGACCGGTTCTAATTCTAACACTTTATATGAAGGGGAGTTGTCTCATTAACATGGCGATGTCATAGGAGAGGGTTAATTGACACCTTTTTTACACTTTGTAACAGGTCACTACACTGATAGAAAAGGCGGCATAACGCTGATGTATTCTGACATCAGTACTATGACAAGTGTCTTCTTTTTTTGACCCCATGACACTTAACATCACGTGGCCAAATTGTCATCAGGGTCAAAAATTTAAATTATGTCATCAATGGTATGACACAATGGCATTACAGAAATGACGAATTGGAGTCGGTTTTAAAAAGCATGTCATCAGTGCGATGACAAACTGTCATCAAATTAAGTCATTGTAATTGACCTTAAGTCAAATTGAGAAAATATAATTATTTGCTTACCCGTTTCACATGTTTGTTTCACTTTTTTTGTATTCCGCGCTTTGCTAACAGAAAAACTCTCAATTATACACCAGCAGCATGTCCGATATGGTTTTTGTAATAATTCTTCTTTAAAAATTTGATGTAATTAAATAAATAATTAAAAAAAATAGAATATGGGAATTTTTGCTTCTAATTTTACTTTTTAAACATGAAAATAATATTAATAATATATTATGACATAATATATTATGTCATCGTACTGATTATAGTTTGTCATCGCACTGATGACAGTTCGTCATTGCACTGATGACCGTTAGTCATTGCACTGATGACATGATATATTATGTCATCGCACTGATGACAGTTTGTCATTGCCCTGATAACAGATTTTCATTGCACCGATGACAGTTTGTCATCGCACTGATGACAGTTTTTTATCATACTGATGGCATGGTATATGATGTCATCGCACTGATGACAGTTTCTCTGTACTCAGCGTTATGACTCCTTTTCTATCAGTGTACACAAAATGTGGAGTCGAATTGATGTCACTGTAGTCATAGTATAGAAGACACATAAAATATGACAAAATCTTAGGATGACGTTCGTCATTGGATTGATGTCACTTTTTGCCTCATTGATGCCAATAACAACATTGATGTCACAATGCTGATGTTAGAACATCATCAATATGAAGATGCATATTTCTATGAGTGTAAAATAACCTTAACGTAGACATTAAATTTCGGTTAAAATAATGCATGTCGCAAACCAGTCACATGACTAGTTTTGTGTTAATTGCCTGTACTCTGGACGAACTAAAATTTAAACACTTTATCACCAGTTAAGTAATATGTCTTAATTTCACCTATCACAATTCGTTCCTTTTTATTATAATATTCTGTTCACTGGTTACGGGATGAGTGCTTAACGTACAGTTGACACGAATTTCCCGCAGGGAGATTTATTACAGAATATGACAAGAACAAGAACAGAACAACATTATCAACAAGAATTTCAAAACAAGAATGAGCAAAAAAAACATTTGAAATTTCTTTGCGAATCATAAAGTATATTATAATGCTTACCCCGAAAATTAATTGAATTTTCAACAATAGTCCTATCGATTGTTTTTTAAGGGATTTAATTCAAAAATATTTAGGGAGCTCTACTTATTTTGGCATATGAATGTCACATTCATAAAACAAATTCATAACAATATGACGCAGTACAACACTTTGTGACTTGCCTAATTGAGTTGTTTAATATTTTATTTGGATTTTTTTTTTGACATACAATTTTTCTTCGGCTGAAACAAATTGTAATATGACATTTTACAAACTGGTTAATTTAGAAAATTTTAAAAGCAGGGCTGTGAAGTCGTCAAAAAATATTTCTAACTCCGATTCCGACACCAACCGCTGAAATTTTTTAAGTCCGACTCCGACTTCAATTCCGACTCCTTACATTGATGCTAAATGCATATGAGACTGGTCCATATTTTACTTTAAACTTTTTTTTAATGCAGTACCTTTTAAATGGTTAAATATAGGAAGAAAAGGATTCTATAAAAATTTCGAATCGATATTATCGCATCGCCAATTTCAAAGAATTTTTATTTTGGAAATTTTTTTTGAATTTGTTATGTCGAAAAATTTTGGAGTCGGAGTCGCGAGCTTTTGTGCGTACTCCGACTTCAGTTCTAAAACTCTGACTGTTTAACTACGACTCCGACTCCACAGGCCTGGTTAAAAGTATTAGAAAAGTATTTAAAATATTTTTTAACTTAATACATTCTGTTATTTTTTTCGGTGTAACAACACTTAAACATATCGGAACAGAAATATGAGTAGAACCAAAATAAAAGAACAAGAACAGAACAATAGTAACAGGGATGCAACGATACGGCTTTTTGCCGATATGTTACCGATACTCAAGAAGAAATATCGCCGATACCGATTCGAATATAAAATTAAAGGTAAAATTAACAAATCTCAACTAGAGAAATTTCGTTATTATAAAAAATTACAGTGTAAGAGATTATTAATATTTAAAATGGAATTTAATAAGATTATAAAACAACGGATTGAATTGAACACAGAAAAAAGTGTTTTATCAATTAAAAAATGGTTTAAAAAGTATTTGAATTTATTTAGTGTAATATTTGAATCAATTATTTTTTAGTTGAAAGAAAATTAAAAATTTAATTTTGATTTAATTAAAATTTTCAATTAAAATTTTAATTAAATAACAACAAATCTTAATTGACTTTATTCGTTAAAACTAAAATAATTTAAACATGTAGAATTGTTGTTGGGAATTGTCAATATTTAATTTAATAAATTAACACAATGTTTGAAATTGCAAAGTTTTTTGATCACTTTTTTAATTAAAAATATCATTTATTGAAAATATTTTTTCAAAATTTTAAAATTTTTAGTAATCAATATAATCATTTTGGTAATATCAACAACTTGTTTGCTTGATATTATGAATTTACAATAAATTTGGTGATTGGAGAAATTAAAAAATTTTTTCTGTGAAATTCATGGTAAAATTAATTAATTAAAAAAAAAAAACCAAAAATCTCGGTAACTTTAACGAATTTGCTGTTCTCTATTTTTAATAAACAAATATTTTCGTTTAGAAATATTAACGAGAAATATCGGTAAAAATGTTAAAACCTCAAAGCTGAATTTTTTTTAAA
The DNA here is from genome assembly GCA_943735925.1 of Pollenia amentaria. Taxonomy (NCBI): domain Eukaryota; kingdom Metazoa; phylum Arthropoda; class Insecta; order Diptera; family Polleniidae; genus Pollenia; species Pollenia amentaria. The sequence continues at coordinate 197,438,603 of OX031009.1, read as the reverse complement.
TTAATAAAAAATTATTAGTATTATGATTGTTTTTAATCCAAATTTCGTAATTTTAATCAGGCTTAAGTTCATTGAATTACATTTTTGTTAAATTATTTTTATGAAGAATGGAATTTTCCAACATGAATTAAAATTTATTGATAATTTTTCATTCTTGACTCAGCTGGGAATTGAACCCAGGTTTTTACGGACAGGTTGCATTGGCTAGTTTCGAAGAAAAACATAAAATAAATTTGCTTGTTAATTTTATATTAATATCGCCGACAGCGAACGTGAAGTATCGCCGATATATCGGCATCGGTAGATCCCTAAATTACAATAAAAATTGGAAAAAAACTAGTACAGAACTTTTACTTAGCTAGAATTGAATTTGAAGGTGAACTTGAACTGAACTGAGATAAAACTTAACTAGAATAAATAGGAGCAGACTTTAAGAACTAAAACAGTACTTCTTTACGAACTATAGAACATTGTTGCACACCTATGAACAAATTACTTTTAATTTTATAAAAAAAAAACAAGTAAAACAACAAACATCGCTTCTGGGACTTCCCTCTTCTTATACCCACTCACTCTCTGTAAAAATCAGTTTAGGTTTTCGTAATGAATACAACTAGAGAGAAATTCAAGAACAAAGCAAAAAGCACTTCACTGACATTGTTAGTGCAAAAAGTACAAACGAACAAAACGAAACAAAAAAAAAACCTGTGTAATGCAGTCTTATACATCATTTAAGTCACAATGTCAAACAATTTATGAATGAATGTGTAATGAATGCATAATAATTATTAATGTTTATGTACGGAAATATTCTAAGGAATAAAGTATTAACATTTTTTCAACAAAACCTTTTCAAACTATAACAAGGTCTTAAAATATAATTAAAAAAAAAAAAAAACATTTTTAAGTTGTTTAAATGACGTTTTCTTGTTTAATTCTCGAGAACAAACCTAAAAACTCCTTTAATTATTTTTCAGTTCAATATAATCTGTCTTAATTTATTAAATTTTGATAAAGCACATCTCTGAAATACTTAAAACACAAATTGAATTTCTCAGCAAAATGATAGATTATTGACCAGGGAAAGAGAAAAATAAAACAAAACAAAGAAACATAAAGAAAACAATCATAAATAACCAACTTGTTAAATTTTATCAACAACATAAACCATCGTCTACAATGACAATTACAACAATAATAGAACAACAACAATAATATAAATAATAATCGACAGAATTATTAAGTGCTACTGCTGTAATCGCACTTGTTCAATGTTCACCATCAGTGTTACCATTTTAGCATATTTTCTGCTAGATTTAGCAGATTAGGGATGGGCAATAAATATCGATTTATCACAATATCGATATTTAAAAAAAATTATAATCGATATATATCGCCGATATTATAAATACCCATATCTACGACTATCGAATTTCATATTTTTAAGATCTCTTTATAATAAAATTAAACATATTAACCGTTGATTAACTGCTTACAATACTGTTGTTTTTTCAGAATTGCTTATTAAATAATATTAAGAAAATAACGGCTCTTTTCCATTGTATATTTTCATAGATTACACAGTTCAGTTTTGTCTCGGTTTTTTAAGAGTAAGAATAAAAAAAATATCAGCAATAGACTCATGAAAGTTGGAATGTTAATAATAAAAAAAAAACAAAATCTATATACATATATAAAAATAAGTCCGTATATGTACGTCGCCGAACTAATCATAAACGCGTCGTACGATTTCAACCTAACTTATACACTACGTAGGCAGTGGCCCATATATGGTTTATATGAAGTTTAGTTGAAATCCGATAACGCATGTGTGTGCGGTGCGTATGTGAAGTGAGTGTGTTTTTGCCGCAGGCATTTTTTGTACCGCATACAGCATTCATTAGTATTGAATACATTTTGGTCGTTTGTGTATTGGAGAGCAAAAAACAAGTGTGTTTCTTTTCTTATTTTGTTTTGCCGTGCGAAGCAGGCAACGGGCCCGCTAGTATTTTATATATTAAAAATAAAATATTACAAAGTTTACTTTTATAGTATGTGTCACAAGTTTCGTTCACCGGTAGTATAAAATCCGGCATTATATAATCCCAATTAATTTTTTTTTTAGATTTCATATGGCGAATAACTAAAAAATTTTTTTGTATTCTTTCCTTTTTTTATTTTTTGAATTTTTTGTTATTGTAGAATTAAGTGCCGGTCCCTTGATTTCAAACGAAAACTTCGTTTGCATAAGTTACATTAAAAACTAAATTTTAAAATTGGGGTTTGTTTTAAATAAAAGTTTCGTTCGAAATCGAGGGACAGGCAGTAAATTTGAAATTAAAAGAAACAATAAAAAGTTAAAATGGAATTACATGTAATATGTTTGTGCATATGTAAATATATTTTGACATAGGTATATTAAGTTTTTAAATTTGGTAATAATTTCGGCTCAATACCTTCGATATATCGATATATCGATATTTTTAATTAATAAATATCGATACTCTTAACAAATAGCGATACGATATATATCGATATATTTTTTCAATTTGCCTATCTCTATAGCACATTGAGTTGGAAAATTGCATATGTATTTTTAAATATGCTAATCAGGGTTGCAGCATGAGAACATCAAAATTGTACCAACAACCTAATAAAATTGTACTTTTGGACCCCAATTGTACCAAAAAAAATTTATTTTCAATAACAGCAACAAAAAACATAAACACAACATAAAATTGTATATAAAAATCGCTGGTTGCTTAGGCCTGCTCATCAGGAAACTTTTTCCAGAAAAGCTAAAAAAAATTATAAAAATAAGTCTATAAAGTGAATAAGAATTTTAAACACTCAGGTCTGACTTGTAACAATATCAAAAAGCTTCAATAAAGCCACAACAATAAGCAGTAGCGGTTTTCACCCTTGATAGTAAATTCCCTTGTAGACCTTGTTAATCTTATTAATTTAGTTAAAGTACTAACATTTACATCACTGCAGCAACAAAATATATTAGACTAAAACTTACTACGCTGTGGTTGAAAATTCCAACATAAAGCTATAGTAAACACATGTGTTAATTTACCAGGATAAACAATTGACGAAACTCTTTTTGTCTCTTTCTCTCACTTAGCAAATTCATTAATTTACAATACATACGAAAAAGACACTCACGCTTTGAAGTTTAAAATCGTATTTAATATAATACAAAGGGTGAAAACCGCCAGTATGTTTATATTTTCGTAGTCGTAAAAGGGTAAAAAGAAAAAACAAATTGCTTAATAAAGCAACTTGCCATTTCAGCTTTTTTTGCCGGGCACATGCAAATTTATTATCAAAAGTTATTTTCGGGAATACAAAATTTATTATTTATAAGATTTATTTATTACGTCCTTAATTCCCAATTTTTATGCATGTTCTGATAAAAAGTTAAGAACAAAAATCTAATGGAGCTCGGTCATACATTGGATACCCCTAAGGGCGACTCCTAAGCGGTTATGGGGCTTTTTCTTCAATATATTTCTAGTCCGTATTGAATATTTGAATAGAAACTACATTAAAGATTAAAGATAGCGGCTAGATTTATAAAAAATAAATGACGGATATAAAAAAAAAGGTGGGGTTGGCCAAAAATTTGACCTTTAGGAGCAGCCTACGTGCTGCAGGGCTCATATTTGTATGGCTAAAATTCTGATATTAGACCTCGGCAGCGGGTATGATGCCCCTAAATGGGCCAAATGTATGGCCAATCCCACCTAATTTTTCTTATATGTCTGGAAAAAATTACAAAACGAAATAATTTTAATGCATCACGCCTGGTAATAAGCGTAAAGCATGTATTAAGCGTTGCCTTTCATATCATTTTATAGTCTGTTAATTTTAATTTTGTTTTCCTTATTTTTGATTCCGTCTTTTTAATGAACTGTGTTTTTTGCAGCCGGATTTCCATTTTTTTTTAAATGTTTATTTAATTTAAAAGTTTTACTGCCTGTCCGTCGGCTTCGAATTTGGATTTTCTAAGCGAACGTTAACGTTTGTAATCGATGAACAGGCAGTAAAACTTTTAAATTAAATAAACATTTAAAAAAAATGGCAAGTTGCTTTATTTTCATCAGTTTTTTTTATACGTAGTACATCTAATGCTATGAACACAACTGGGTCGTACGTCGTAAGAACGTAATGCGGTAAATTACTAAAACACTCTATTTACCCACAATTCCATCGTAGAAAATGATATTTGTAAACGCCAAATTTAGTGAAATTGTTTGTTTATTCCTTCTTGTTATTTGTTTTCAAATATTCAATTGGAAATACAAAACATATTTCATTTTATATTTTAAATTTACTTTTTTTTTATGACTTATACCGTCGTATAAAATAGAATTAGATCTATGTCGACCTACGACGTATAAATAGTGATATAAAAGGCGTCATAACGCTGATTTATTTTGACAGCAGAACTATGACAAGTGTCTTCGTTTTTGACCCAATGACACTTTTCATCATTGTGATGTCAGCCTTTACATCACTTGGGCAAATTGTCATCAGGGTCAAAAATTTTAATTATGTCATTAATGGGATGACACATTGGAATCGCAGAAATAACGAAACGGAGTCGATTTAATAAGACATGTCATCAGTGCGATGACTAAGAACTCATTAGGCTAAACATAATGGCAAAATGTCATTAAATTGAGCCATAGGGATTGACTTAAGTCGAAGAGTTAGAATATTAAAATTTACTTACCCGTTACACATGTTTGTTTCATTTTTGTTGTTTTCCGCCCTTTGTTTACAAAAGAACTCTCAATTATAGGACACTAGCCCGATATTCCTTTCGTAACCATTCTACTTTGAAAATGTGATGTATTTAACTAAATAATTTAAAAAAATAGAATATGGGAATTTTTGCTTCTCATTTTACTTTTTAAACATGAAAATAATGTTAATAATATACAAAATGTGACATCGAATTGATGTCACTGTAGTCATAGCATAGATGACACATAAAATATGACATTGTATTGATGTCACTTTTTTTTTACAACGTATCTATGTCATACGCTACTACGTTCTTACGGTGCAATTGTGTTCCTACGGCAAATTGTTATTTTGTTGTTTAACAACACTTTTGTTTTAGTTTTACCCAGCGGTAACTATTGAAAGAACCGCAAGTGGTCAAGTGGAATGGACCGCAAGTGGGCTTGTTTTAAGGAGCATACGTTTCTAAAAGATTCGCTACGTATGATATCCTGCCTTCAGAAGTATACATTCTAGTAAGTATACATTTCTTTTTGACAGACCTCCAAAAATAGTCAGTTCCTATTTGCTACTCCCTTCTTTAAGAAGGGGGAAAAAAATTTGTGCATTTTTTTATTTTTTTTAAGACCCTCCTTGCCCTCCGTCTTTCGGAAGGGGACGTATTTGTTATTGTAGAGAGTGTAGAATGGCTTGCTCCCAATGACAACCTGTGTAAAAAATAAATAAGTATGGAATGCGGCGAGGAGGGCTTGTATCTGCTTAATAAGGCCTTCAACTATTCCTCTTTATTCATTCTTTTTACCGCTCGGTAGTTTCTGTTTAGTAATATAATAAAAGATCAATTCAAAAAAAAAGATGATGTATGTTTTTCCCATTGGATAAAATTTTTTTAATTATTTGAATTATTCGAGTAATTCGAACAATAATTTTTAAATTGAGCAATTTTAAAATTAAAAAATCGATTAATTCCTTACTCGAACAACACCAAAAGTCGAATAATTGTATACTCTTACTATATTTTTAAACAATTTCATATTCAAATTATTACTACTTATTCGTTTGTCGCCTAATTAATATACAGCCCAATTATGAATACAAATTCCCCGGCAATTTTTTCCCTTCTCCCGTTTCCGCTATTTAAATTCAATTAAAAAATGGAAAAAGGCAAAAAAAACTCTCGGGGAATTTTTATTCATAATTGGGCTGATAATATTATTTAAAAAATTTTAATTTTTTATGAAATATATTTAAACATTTTTTTTATTTAGCAGATTTTTAGCATAATAATGTTTTTTTAAAATTCCGCAGATTTTTTTCATTTTGTACAAAATGAACATACTTTTAGCAAATTTAAAATATCAAAAATTTTATATTTTAATCTCAGCAGATTTTTAGCATATTTTCTTCATTTAATGACTAAGCAGATTTCTTAAAGGTCTTGGCATATTCTGATCAAACAGTTATGGCAACACTGTTCGCCATTCCCTGTACCCAGAGCTCATAATTCTTATCAGCAACAAACAGTTCAACAATTATCAGCCAACAATTTCCTTTAGTCATTCAGCCAACCGAACAAAAACCCACAATCTCCACTTGTAGGGATTTTACTAAGTATCTCTTTGTCTAGGAACAGGGGAAATCGCCATTTGTGTATTTGTGTATGTATTTTATTTTTATTTTGTTGTGGGCCAATCACTATTTTTATGCTCTACAATCTATAAATAGTAAATAGCCACTCACAAAATAAATACGAATACGAAAAGTGTGGAGATAAGGTCCTCCTTAGTGTTTTGTGGTGCCATAATTTAGTTTTAATGATTTCCAAAAAAAAAAAAAAAAAAAAAACCATTAGAAGTACTTTACTACAGATGAAATTTTGAAAAGCATACTGATAACTTCAGTCATTTATGATGGTTTTGCACTTAATTCTAAATATCTTCTTTGTATAGTTTTGTTCTTTTTGAGAAGTTTTTATGGCATGATAAGAAGTTTAATAAAATAGATATGCTTTTTATAAAGATTTAAGTTTTTTTTTTTTTAAATTTTAATTCCAAAATTATTTCAGAAATTTGACTTTTGGAATCGTATTTAGGACCCTCTGGACTATCATTTCTATATGGTGTAATATGTGTGCAACTCCATGTTTGTCCAAAATGGTCATTCAAATCATGATTATTTGTCTCCGTAGTATATAAATATAAGTGCTTAACATTGCTCTGTTAACTGCAAAATGAGCGATTTTAAAAAATATGGTTTGCGCCTTTGCTAGTTAAATTCGAATTTATCTTAACACACATAATTTTTGCTTATGAATCACAAAGTTTAAAACATAAATCTGTTGTTTTTAAAGTCTTGTTATAATTTATCTAGCCTCCGCTGCTTTAGGAAAAGCCGGCGGCTGTCGATAGCAACAGCACCTGGGGATGATTTGCCACACCCCACCACGTGATCCCCGAAATACACCCAAGTGTGCCGGAGAAACAACTTCTTGAAGGGCAGCTTTCTATCAGAAAAGCCAGCCATTTCTTCAGGACAATTTCCTGAAAGGCAGAAAACTTTCCGTAAGAAGCATAGTAACGGAGGTCTCAACTGGTGCCGTGCCACCGAGGGCTACTGACTCCCGTAGTTCCTGAGTAAAAAGAAAAGAAATCACTGTCATTTTGGTTGTTTGTCGCATCCCAGGTACGCCTGTACCTCATTTGCCAGGGAGGATGTAACACCAAAAGGTGAAATATCCTTGAGATGATCTCTTCTTCTTTTAACAATTCAAAATTGTTTTTTTTGAGATACAAATTCCCATAGCTCTGTTTTCGACAATTCTTTTTCCCCTTTTTAAAAAAATGCATTTAAACTGCAGGTCGAATATTAATTACACAATCAAAATTGTTTATTTTTTTATGTATTTTCATGAAAATTTAATGGAAAATTTTTAAAAATTTCTGTTAACAATGACAAATTAATTGATAATCCAGCCTGTCTGCTAATCTTATTGCAGTTCTAGTTCAATTTTGATTTAGTTGCAGTTCTAGTTCAGTTCTTGTTTAGTTTTAGTTCAGTTATATTTTTGTTTTGTTTCATTTCCACTTTCCATAAATAATTCCCTTCCCACCACTTTTAAGAAGAGTATTTGGTCGTTGTATTAAGCAGACATGTTTAGTTGTTGCTGCTGTTTTTTTTTAGCTTGAAAAGTTTTTTCGGGGTATTTGTATTGTGTCTATATTACTTTTTCACAATTTACATATTTGTTTTTATTTTTATTTATATTATATTATTTATACAACACACTCTCCGCATAAGAATCTGAAAATGGGTACACACAAATCAATAAAGAATTGTTGTCTGCTGATACTGATTAAATTTAAGTTCAACGACTGATTGGGTCTGTCAATATAAATAGTATTTTCTTTTAGTTGTTTAATTTTTGTTTATTTTTTCCTGTTTTTTTTTATTCTAAAGAGTTTTTAATTTTTGCTAAAACACACTCATGTGCGGTGACATTGACTTTGACCATGAAACAATTTCAAAAATAATAGTGCGAAAAAATTTAGGTTTTGCTTATCAGAAAACAAAAGTTGTATAACAGATTAAAATAATTTTCTATTAGGCTTTAAACATTTCATATAGAAAAATATAATTAAAATTCTAGTAGATTTATTTTGCTGTTTGCATAAAACGTTGTTTGCTTTAAGCTCTCTTTGTGACTTATTTATAAGAAATGCCTTTGAGCTTTTTTAATATTTGTTTGCAACTCTGAAATTTATGTTTACGGGTCTGTTTTTTAATAAAACTTTTTTAACACTTTCTTTATTACACTTCATAAGTAGATTTTTTCGCAGTTGACACCTACGTTGCAAGTGTCAACCAACCAAGCAGCCAACCATCCTTCAAACATTCATTTATATTATGTGTATGTTTGTGTTTTCATTTCCTTTTATGAACAGAATAGAAGAACTGGTTCAAGGTGTATTTTCTGTATTTTGAATTTTCTTTCATGATACTCATAATTGTTTAGGACATGTTATCGTCTTTTTCCACTTTTCCCTTCTTGTCAGCTTGTTTGAGCTTCCGGCAGAAGCATCTTTTTAAATTATGCCTATTCTCTGTTTGAAAAGATATGAAATACTTTTTACATAAATAAATGCTACTTTTTTAAGTTCTTAAAGTACATTCTATAAAAAAGATACACACCGCGATGAAAATATTTGGTTGGAAGTAGTTTAGTTCTAATGTAATTTTAATTCATTTCAAGTTCAGCTTTAGTTAACTTCTAGTTCAGTTTTAGTTGAACTCTGGTTCAGTTCTAGTTGAATTCTAGATCAGTTCTAGTCCAGTTCTAGTTCAGTTCTAGTTCAGTTCTAGTTCAGTTCTAGTTTAGTTCCACATCAGTTGTAGTTCAGTTCTAGTTCAGCTCTAGTTCAGTTCTAGTTCAGTTCTAGTTCAGTTCTAGTTTAGTTCTAGATCAGTTCTAGTTCATTTCTAGTTCAGTTCTAGTTCAGTTCTAGTTCAGTTCTAGTTCAGTTCTATTTCAGTTCTAGTTCAGTTCTAGTTCAGTCCTAGTTTAGTTCTAGTTCAGTTCTAGTTCAGTTCTAGTTCAGTTCTAGTTCAGCTCTAGTTCAGTTCTAGGTTAGTTCTAGTTCAGTTCTATTTCAGTTCTAGTTCAGTTCTAGTTCAGTTCTAGTTCGATTCTAGTTCAGTTCTAGTTTAGTTCTAGTTCAGTTCTAGTTCAGTTCTAGTTCAGTTCTAGCTTAGTTTTTGTTGAGTTCTAGTTCAGTCCTAGTTCATTCGTGGCATAAACAAAAAAACCCTTTATCAAAAAAAAAAAAAAAAAAAAAAAAAAATTTTTTTTTGCTATAGGATATTTATTTTGTCACCAGCTGTACATTTTTATTTCAACAAATTCACATTACTTTTTTCATATTTCAATTTATAACTCCTCTGGGTAGAATTTTAAATATAAAAAATTTTAAAAAAAAAACTGAAGTCAAAGTATTTTTTTCTCTTCACTTTTATTTTAGTTTTTATTTGCTGTGCAGAATTGCAGTTTCAAAACTTTTTTTTAAGTTAAACTTTTTTTGGCTTTTTATTTCAATAACAGACATATTTCCATGATCTTATTTTACTATAAATGTACAGCAGGAAACGAAAAAGCATGGCCTGTTTAAGGGCCTTTTGTTTCTATAGCAAATCGTTCAGTTGTATATTCATATCAAAAACTCCCTTCTCGGAACTTTTTATTTATACATTTTTTAATAAATAAATTCCGTTCAAAGTCTCACAAAATAATTTTACGAAGGCTGAACTCCGAAAAGGCCTTCAGTGTAAAGGCCTAGCAAGTTGTTTTGCTAGCGTTTAAAAGCATTCGTGTGTGTTCTATAAAAAATGTTGGACTCAGGCAAAAGGAAATATATTAGAAAATTATTTTGTTTATTTATGTTCTTTCTTTAGTAATTTTTTTACATTATTTTTTCTTATTCTACTTTTTTTTCTCAATTCACTGAAGTACTAACAGATGAAATTTTCTTTATTAGGTTCTTTTTGCTCGTCTTTGTTTGTGCAGTTACTCATATTTTATTGTAGCAAAGTTTTAAAAAGGACCATTTACCTTAAAAGGAAAGTTTTTGTAGTTCCTTTCCTTCTATTTATCTCCAATAAGGAGCAAAGGGCCAAAAAAAAATTCGTTTCGTGCCGGTTTGTACGACGCCATAGCTTTTACTTCAGCTACTGCCGAGTGTGTTGGGTTCAATTTAAATTTTCCGACGCCAGGTGTGGGATGGTCTGCCCTTTCGGCGGAAGTCTTGTTGGTTCCATTTAATAGCATATGTCTTTAGATGTCTTAATTAATTTACTTCTTCGTATTTCGATGATTATTGGGTTTTAATTAGTTTGGGATCAAAGTCTTTCGTTTGGTATTGTGACTGGTCAAAATATTTTCATAATTCTGAAAATGTTCATGGTGGTTTGCCGGGAGATCTGAGTAGATCTCCAAATGATTGTTTGCCAAATTTTACGCGGGTTTTTACAGAGGCCGATGAGCCACCTGACGTGGTTAAAATGCTTCCGAGATAAAACTATGTCGAAACATCTTCTAGATGTTTCTCATTTATCCCGAGGACCACTTTATTTTTTGCGTTAATTCTCATGGCTTAAGTCTTAAGGTGATTTTACAAGATATATATTTAGTAGTTTCCCACTGTAAAATGCATACATGTCGTGTAAACGAAAAAAAATTCTTCTGTAAATGCCAGATCGAATTAGTAGTGTAACATTTTTAAATTAGCGCGTGTTCTATTTTGATCTGACAAACCATCTGACATCAGCTGTTTTGCATGTCATTTGTTTGTTAAAGCAGCATGTATTTATTTATTTATTTAAGGTACGTTCAGACTAATAAAATATTTGAAGAAAATATTGGTTCTGATATTTGCTTCAAACTGTGTGAAACAAAAAAAAATATTTTGTTTAATGTTCAAATTCATGTTTGTCTTGCGTTCAGACTAAAAGAAATATTTGCATCAAATAATTATTTAATGAAAGTGTTCAAAAATGAAACTATATTTCTCAAATAGTAAAAATGAGCGCAAAAGCTAATTTATTTATTTTATTCTGTGGATCAGCATCTCTTATAGTGTTAGAACAGGAGAATATAAAAAAAAAAAAAATGGAAGCCACTGGGTAACGGGTAGGGAGATCGATTATTCGACTTTTTTCAATAACCGGTTTTCGAACATTACGAATAGTTGCTATTTTAAAAAACCCGGTTTTCGGTTAAGCAAATTTTAAATAACCTGTTAACCGGTTTTAATTCGAATACTTAAAAATACAAAAATCAAATAAGTTTTTAAAATAAAACGTTAATTTGAATAAAATTAAAACAATTTGCAAAGGTAAGGAACCAACAAAATACATAGATATGACTTAGATCAGACCTAACAAATATTTTACGATAAAATCCAAGAAAAGTGGGACCAGTAAATTGATCAAACTTTAGCTAAATTTTCAACAATTTTTTTTGATTTACTAAACTTTATTTGTAAGAAGATATTTGTAAAATGTTATTTAGAAACTGTTGAATGATATTTGATCTAGACAAGCGTTTTGTGAAAGCAAATAAATTATAGGAATTTTATAAAGTTATTATTTGAAATATTCTCTCAAATTTATTTTGGATAAGTTTTAATTTGTTGGTGGCTAAGCATGTCCATATAAACCAACCATATTTTTCAACCGTTGCAAACAAAATCTCTTAGCCAAGATTATCTATTTCAAATTATTTTGTTTCAGCATTATATATATATTTAAATATATTTCTATAGAAACGAAGAGTGAACTGAACATTCTTTTTGTATAAAATATTTGTCAATTCGTCGACTACAATTTAAAACATTCCATGACATTGCTTGATTTCTTCATTTTAATAAATAAAACTGGTAGAAATTCTTCCCATATGGTTGATTTCGCCGTAATGTTGTAGTTTTCAGCATGAAGAGATGCTAGAACTACTTAAGAGTTTTTAGTGACTTAACGGGCATTTCGTCCTCGGCAACACAACGGGCTAATATTTCACCCAATGATTCATTTTTTGCAGCGTATTTTGGCAAAGTATTATTTGTCGTCTCCTTAGAACTACTTCGAGTTAAGTTTCATTTGGATCACATTAATATCAATCATGTATACTAATTAAAGGTGATTAATAAGTCGTGACATGGAAGAACCTTTGTAACTTATCATTTTAGGGCACTTCAAGCACCTAACTTTGTATTTTTAATCGCGTTCGAAAAAGATCTAGAGATATCTTTTATATAAAAATATATTTAATATTTAGAATACTCTTGCACAAAGTACTATTTACTTTTTAGCTGCACACGTTTTTGTAGTATTTTGAATAGTTTTTGGTTTTTTTTTCTACAAGAACACACGCTTTTATAAGCGATTTGTATTTACAGTGTTCATAATGTTTTTTGACCTTTGTTACATTTTGTTTTGACATTTTTCATAAAAAGTTTAAGTTTGGCCAATATTCAATTAGAAAATACTTATATTACGGGTACATCTACAACAAGAGTAAGGAAAATGTATATAAATTACACATTACTCAAATAACCGGCTTATTATACCAAAATAACCGGTTTATTCGATATTCGAAAAATGGGCATTTTAAAATAACCGACTTGGGCAAAGCTAAAATAACCGGTTAAAACCGGTCGAATAATAACCGTTCGATCTCCCTAGTAATGGGAACATGGCTAAAATTTGTGAAAAATTGCAAAGTTGGAAACAAACCCTAAAATATATTTGAAGATGCTAAATCGATTAAAAAACAAAATGTCAAGAAAAAAACAAAAAAAAAAAAATTTTCAAAAATAGGGAAAATTCGCGAAAAATTTAGACGTTTCAAACAAGTCCCTAAAACTATAAGGAATGGCCAAAATTCTATAAAAATTTCTAAATAAGCGGTAATTCGCAAAAATTTGCTAATAGCGGCACGATAGCAAAGTCTAATAATTATAAAAAATCTTCAAAGTTGTAAAGAATCCGAAAACTTAAAGGAAAAATTTTTTCTATCCTGAACATGGCTAAAATTATTTGTCGTTGTTTGCTCTTATAATTTTTTTGTAATATCAAATAAATGTTTGCTCACAAATTACTAAAATACTTGATTTTTTGTGTTCACACTATGTTCACATTTGCCGGCAATACTTTTATTTGCTCAAAATCAGCTGTTATTTTATTTGATACTCAAAAATATTTTGTGTTCAGACTACGTTAATGAAATATTTGATGTTTGCTTTCAAATATTTCATCAGTCTGAACGTACCTTTATAGTGTATTTACATTATGCAATTAACGCCCCAACTTTTGCATGCAACATTTTGTTTGTATTTACATTTCTTTAAAGAATAATTTTTATTTGTGCTCGAAATAATAAAAATCATAAGATAATTTTTATTTTTGTTCAAATAAGTAAAAATCAAAAAAATAACCGTTATTATTGTTCAAACAAATAAAAATCAAAAATAACAGTTGTTTTTGATGGAAAAAATAAAACTGAAAAAATAACTTGTTATTTTTGTTCAAAAAAATAAAAATTAAAAAATAACTGTTATTATCTCACTTTTATGAAAAAATGAATAACTGTTGCGGTCCCTGCTTACAGAACATTTGCTTACCTTAATTAGACCTTTCCTCGAGGTGAACACATATTGACCTTTAGCTGAAGGAGAACTGAACTAGAACTAAACAAGAACTGAGCTAGAACTTAACTGGAACTGAACTAGATGTTAATCTACGATTTAAAAAAAAAACGGAACTATTACTTAAATTAGATAATAACGTAGAGCCTAAATAAGAAACTGAAACAGTATTTATCGCTTAAGTGCACACCGGTTATAAGCATTTCACGCTTATATCCAAACTTGTGCAATTACAGTTTTCTATTTAAAACAGCTGAAAAGAGCATTTGCTTATATGTATAAACTGTATGTATACATCACAATAGTTAATAATTTATTCTTATATTCTGCAGATACTGGCTGCGCTGGGTTAAATATAAGATCCTTAATGTATATAAAGAAAATGTAAATAAATGAATTGAAATTGAATGAAAAATTAAAAATAATGAAATTTTAATAAATTGGATTCAAAAAATTCTTATATAAGCATCGTTTCAAACTTCAGTCAAATACGAAAAAAAAACGCACGAAAATTAATTCATCAAAACTGAATTTGATAAATTTTAATCAAGTTTTGCATGTACTCGTGTATTTTCGTTACAAGTACAGGGTGTCTGCCGGGAAGGTATACTACTTTGTTTGTTTATAATTTTTATTTAAATGAAAGAGAATGGATCTTCTATTGATAAACATTTTGTTTAATGTCGGTAATTATGTATGGAATACAATATCAGATAAATGTCCGCCTCTGGTAGCCTGACAAATGCGAGCCCTTTTGAGCCCATTTTTCATTACATTCTCACACATTTTCAAAGAAGTAAGAACCAATGATTCCTCCTGACCAAATTGCACACCAGACTGTCACTGTTAATGGATGCAAAGGTAACTGGGGTATTTCATGGTCGAGCTGTAATATTCAATTGGCATATGTACGGTGGCGTAAATGGTTTTGTGGTAGAAGCTCTTGTGTCAACTGAATCTTAAATGGAAACAAATGCAAATACTTGCAAAATTGTGGCCAAAGTTATTCTTTGAATTTGAGCTGTTCTTTGAGATTGATGGATTGTTTTGCACACTTTCTTGAGCAGCAGTAATGTTTTCAGCCGATCTTGCACTACGTTGTAGTCCATGCTTGGGCCTATCACCTACAGTTCTCTTTCTTCGAAATCATTCACTACGCGATAAATAGTGCTTTTTGTTGGCACGTTGTTTCTCCCAAAAATTTCACGTACCTTTCTCATCGGCACAGTAATCGACGATTGATTTTAATAAAATGTTTTTATCAAATATTTTTCCATAATAAATTTGCCACGCGCCTACTTCACGACTGCCAAATATGAACTGTCAAGACTAATGTTTACCAAAATGGCGGCAAAAAAAGCAGTATATATACTGTATTACAGATTTTTTTTTCATAATGCTGATGAAATTAGCCGACTTTTTTTTTAAGCACAGTATATGCATATAGGCGAGTTTTAAGAAATGCCTTTCTCGTTGCGTGCAAATTGTGAAATTCTTATAAGTGATAAATACGGTAATTAAATGTAACTGCCTGTTCCTCGACATCGATATCAAACAATAATTTCGTTTGTTTATATAACAATTACACAAAAACAAAATTTTCTTTTGTTTGTTAAACGAACATATCAATGAACAATCAGTAAGAAATGGGTAATTTAAGTAGAGATACTTTTTCAATAGCCTTTTTTTGACAGATCACGTGTGAGTCGTGTCATGCAGTCATGTTATTTTTGTTTAGTATTGTTTGGCATTTCATAATGGAAAGACCTACGCCTGAACAACGTTTACAAATCGTTCAACTTTGTTACGAAAATGCAACAACAGAAGCCGCTCGACCTTCCCAAGCGACATCGCTTCGCTCTATGGGCTCTTGGAAAGTTCCAAGATGATCCGACGTTTTCGAAGCAAATTTTGTTGATAACCGACTATTTGATGAAATGGAAGCTCGTGATCTCGGCGACATTTGGTTTCGCATCAATCAATGGATTTATTGAGAGAACACTTCGGTGAGCACGTTTTTGGCCGGTCGATTGGCCACCAAGATCGTGTGATATCACACCGTTAGACTTTTTCCCCCGCTTTGATTCAGGCCTTGGAGGAAAACATCATGCGTGTCATTCGCCAGTTACCATTCGATATGCTCGAACGGGTCATCGAAAATTGGACTCAACGGATGGACCATCTGCGACGTAGCAACGGCCAACATTTGATAGACATAATCTTCAAAAAATAAATGCCAAAGAATGTTCTTTCAAATGATAATAAACATTCTCCATTAAATTTGAATTTTCTGTGTTTTTTCTTTAAAAAAGTAGGGAACCTCGAAATGGATCACGCTTTATTTTCCCTAGACGATGGACTTATAATTAAAATATTTCACTTAATTGTATTAATACCACCAAATTCTAAATTATTTCATTATTTTTAATGGCGTCTCATCATCACATTTATAAAATACCCTTTTATTTTTAAATGTCCTGGCATTTTTGTTTCCTTCATGCTTAAATCACATTTTGCCATAACAATCCCTAAGGAAGGATACGTTACGTACAGCAAATGGTGGTGCTGGTTTAAAATTCGTTGTTTGGAACTACTTCTGCTTTTGGCATTGCGACAAAGAAATTCGCTTCAAAAGACAAAGTTTACAAAAAAAAAAAAAAAAAAAATCAAGTTTTTTGGTACTAAAAAAAAACTAATTCGCTACATTTGACATTTTAGGGGACCAGCTAACATTTCGACATACACACTCTTATAAAGCATTGTTGCGTTTTGCAGCATGTGGTCTTTGTCTATAAGGATTTAATGTCAACATGCTTGGCAATTGTTGTAAAGCGAAGCTGCTTTTTTCACGTTTCTCTTGACGTTCAGTTTTTACTGAGGGCCACTTTAACGCTTGTGATTTTTTTAGTTCCTTTTAATTTTTTGTTTATGGAACATTTTTATTACAATTTTTTTTTTTTTACTTTCCGTCAAGGTTTTTAATAACAGTTTTTTTATTAAACTAAAAAATAAAAAGCAACATTTTTTGTTAATTCCTTGTGTTTAACTTTTAATTGTAAACAATAAATACAACAAATACAACAATGCTAAGGCAAAAATAAAACGAAGAAATGTTAACAAAAATCTGCAAATTAAGTTTTGTAAAGGGTGGTGCAGAATGAGCTATATGGTTTGAATTCATGTGTGTGAAGTTAAATTTTAAAATTTTTCAACCATAGACACATTCTGTTATGTTAACAGAGTAATGTTAATCACTTGACAGGACTTATGTTAACGCCTTTATGAGGAATAAATCCATATTTCTGGAAAAGGATTCAACGTGGGCGAACAAAAATGATTAGGATTTGTGGACAATAAGCTTCTCCATCGTTTGCTATAATTAGGATTTTTAACAGAGTGAGTTGAAGCGACTTATTGACAATTTACCCTTGAGAATTCTCTAAAGAATGAGTCTAGATTTCTCGAAAAGGAGTCCATGTGGGCGATCAAAAAGGATAAGGATTTCTGGACATTAAATTTAACCATCGTTTTCCAGCACCAGAATTTTTAACTGAGTGAGTTGGAGGGAATTATTGACAATTTACCCTTTAGAATTTTTTGGGGAATAAGTCCAGATTTCTCGAAAAGGAGTCCATGTGGGTGATCAAAAAGGATAAGGATTTGTGGATAATAAGTTTCCCCATCGTTTGCCATCACCAGAAATTTCAACAGAGTGAGTTGGAGCGACTTATTGACAATTTACCCTTTAGAATTCTCTGGGGAATGAGTCCAGATTTCTCGAAAAGGAGTCCATGTGGGCGATCAAAAAGGATAAGGATTTCTGGACAATAAATTTATCCATCGTTTGCCAGCACCAGAATTTTTAACAGAGTGAGTTGGAACGACTTATGGGCAATTAACTCTAAAGTAAATTATCTGGACATCAGCAATAAGGACTCTTCCTGGTGTGAAAAGAGCACGAACCGTAAACACTGCAATATTGGACGTGTACGAAAGGGGGTACAGCATAGTACCTCAACATCAAGAAGGATACATTCGACATAACATGGTCTATCACGGTGGTCGCTGCAGAGCATTTTGAGTACATTGATCTCCGAGAGAAATTCTAGTACATTAAGCCTTATTGCAGGCATTACATTAAGACTTAATGGCTTTGTTAAGGGACATATTCGGCGAACGCATTATCACGCGCACAAGCGATTTTTATTTTCCTCCACGTTCACCGGATTTAACAGCTCCTGACACTTTTCTTTGGGTATATTTGAAGAAAAGAGTGTATGTTAACAAGCCAAGAACCATTCCCTAACTAAGAACCAACATTCGAAATGAAACCATCACAATTGCACACGGATAAAATACTCTAAAGTTTTTCACCAAATAAAGCATTAATCAAAAATAAAATCAGTTTTAATTAAAAATTTAATCAAGTGAATTAAAAATTTAATCAAGTGAATTAAAGGTTTAATCAAGTGAATTAAACGTTTAATTGATACTTTTAGTTTCTTTACTTTATTTTATTCCGTGCATCCGAAATTTGGCGAAAAGTTATGAAAAATGGCACGAATGTGCGAAGCAGAAAATGGACATCCCTTATAGGATATAATTTTTCAAAGCTAATTGAAAAATTCCCATATAATATACTGTATTTAAAAGAAAAAAATTAATAATCGTGAAAATAAAAAATCTATAAACCATCTAAACTATAAAGCTCATTCTGTGCTACCCTGTACAATAAAAAAACGTTACTGAAAAGCCCTAAAAAGCTATTTTCTATTAGTTCATGTTCTCCATCACCTACAGAAAGTCTGGAAGACACTTTTAGATGGACAAGTGGAAACCAACACCACAATTTATTTACTTTTCGCGTAACATGTTATAAAATAATTTTTTTTTTTAAATAATCCAAGATACTTACTACTCCTCTTTTCTTTAAGACTACAATATAATTTTGGCTTTGGTATCATATTCTTTATTATTTTTTTTTATATTGTTGGTTTAGGATGTTTTATTTCTCCTCATATTATTTCAAAGCTTTAATGTTTTATATCTTCTCTCTTCATATTATTGTTGCAAGACATAAGAGTCTTGCCAAGTTAAATATTAGCAAATAAAACAACAACAAAAAAGTGATAAAAATCCAGATATTGTTTTCTTAAGTAGCTGTAAATTTCTTTCCATTTTCTAACATTTCATGCCACAAACATTTCAAATACAGTCAGAGAAATTAAATTGTAAACAAGCAAGAGTGCTTTATTTGGTTGTGCCGAATCTTCTATACCTGTCCACCGAAAGTTCGAATATTTCAGGAGTGGATTTTATATGGGACCTGTAAATTATAAGCCAATCTTTATAAAACCCGACCTCACAGTATTATAATTCGTTGTCTTACTAAAATAAAATGTCATGATTTTTTCAGTTATTTTTTTTAGAGGTATTAAATTGATTTTCAGGTGGGGTTTTTATATTGGACCTATCGCAAATTATGGAACGTTTATCCCCAAAATTCGGTAGAGTAATTTCTAGCATTAGAAAAACCGTTTTTTTCTCTCTTCAAAGAGATCAGGGAGAGTTCTTCTCATCAGAGATGGCACTATGACTAAGTTAGGTCTATTGTACCTATTGTACTTCCTTTTAGTTTGCAAGAAGACCCTCTCCTTCCCGGACGAATTTCATTAGGTCTTTTGCTGGCGTTTCACTGATTAGGGACGCACTAATTGTGCCGTGAGCTAAATGTTTACTTCTGTGACATGCCAGCTCTGGGCAGTTACAAAACAAATGCCCAGTGGACTCGTCTGAATCAAGACACAGTCTGTTTTCCTGGTCTCTTGCTAGCTCCATACGACTGTGTTGTGACCTGTTAGATAAGCTGCAGACAGTCGTAGCTCCTGTCTATTGAGACCTTTCGTCCCTATTGTAGCTTAGGGAAAGATAAGTTCTTTTTCCTGACGCATACCCGCAAGCGATAACCAGTAACTCCTATGTCCCCTGAGCGCCCAGTCATTGTATAGTGACTGGGTAGTGGCCCAACCTAGCCCACAGAAGGGTTTGGGGCGCACCATTTGGGCGTGAGCATAAGGAGACTCGATAATGCGGCCCTGGATGTGTAATGTTAGCATACCCACTTTGACTTCAATTGCTGCCGTAGGACACATGCACATCAACCCCATCAGGCCTAGATAAACCATCCTTTGCAGCTTATTGCACTTTCTGATTGCATACACCTGTTGGATCTTTGGCCACCATATTAACGATCAATAGGTGGTTATCGGTCTAATCATCATAAAGTACAGCCATTTAATCATGCTGGCCCAAAGCCCAAAGTTTGCCAAAATAAGCTTTTGCCGACCCAGAAAGCCCTACCGGTTTTTTAAAGGGTCTCATCCAGGTGCGAATTCCAACTGAGCCTTTTGACCAAAACAATATCCAACTACATGACTTCATTGGAGTACTAAATTTTCGTCACTTTCACTAAAAGCTTATTAAGCCTGTAGTTATACCTTTTCGTGAACGGTATCGGGACCGCTTTGTGGGGGTTGATGTTAAGCCCCCTTACGTGGCACCATTCGATAACCTTGTCGAGAGCACCTTGCACCACCTCAGTGATTGTGCTCTCGAAATTCCCAGTTACAATGATGGCCAGGTCGTTTTCATAGCCAATGGCTCGTAGACCATATCTCTCGAGCTTGACAAGCAGGTCGTCAATAACAAGACACCATAGCAGAGGGGAAAGCAACCAATTAGTTTGCCCGTCTTTTCTTTGAAACCCTTAAAGACTTCAGGAATCCCCTCCTGCCCTCGTTTCTGGAAAACTCTATTTGCCCAGCTACCGGGCTGTCCCCTTCATATGTTCTTCACTCCATTATCACGAACTTTAATAGTACTTAAGATCGCATTTACATCCCTTAATTCATTTTAATTAGATTCAAAGTAGTCAGCATTTCTTCCTGATTTAATTAAATATAGCTAAAATTTTGACAATTCCAACAACAATTCTACAAGTTTAAACTATTTTATTTCAAGCGAAAAAAACAATAAAGATTTTTTGCTATTTAATTCATATTTTTATTAAAAATTAATTTCAACACAACTAAAATGTTAATTAAATCAAAATCATATTATTAATTTTCTTCAATTAAAAAAATAATTGAATCAATTATCAAATTAGTTAAATTGAAATACTTGTTAAAAAAGTTTTTTAATAATTAGTATTGTGGTTATTTTATTGAACTGTTAATGGTTTTTTAATCCAAATTTAGATATTTTAATTAGGCTTAAGTTCATTGAATTTAATTTGCATTAAATTATTTTTATGAAGAAAGGAATTTTTACAACATGGAAGATTAATTAAAATTGTTATTGATAATTTTCATTCTTGACTGACAATAACAATTTTAATTAATCTTCCATGTTGTAAAAATTCCTTTCTTCATAAAAATAATTTAATGCAAATTAAATTCAATGAACTTAAGCCTAATTAAAATATCTAAATTTGGATTAAAATAGTTTTTTAATTGATAAAAACTACTGATAACTTTTTGGTATTAAAATCCAGAATCTCAAAATCCCGTTTTTTTTTAAATCTTCAAATTTAAAATCCCGAATTTCTGAATCGCAAAACACCGAACTTTACAATCCCGAATTTTTAAATCCTAAATTTAAAAATCCCGATAACAAATTTTTTAGAACCTTTTTATACCATAGAGAATTCTTGCGCCAGGACTAAGGCCGCCTATATAGAGAAGCTTTAGTTAGTGATTCGGGATTTTGAAGTTTGTCATTTTTAATTAGGGATTTTAAATTTTGATCATTCCATTTTGGTCTTAGCTCAGTCCTAGTTTAATTCGAGTCAAGTTTTAGAACAGTTTCAAGGTCTGTTTTGGTTTAGTTCCAATTTAGTCTTAGTTCACCGCTAGATCACTTCTATATCGGTTAAAGCTCACTTTTTGGTTTGATCTGGTTCGGTTTTTTTAATTTTAATTACTTATTTAATTAAAAATTAATTTTAACACTTAAAATTAACTCAACATTTTTCTTTTATCTTTTCAGGTAAGTGATAACTTTTGAAACTCAAGACTTTTATTCTTCAGGTATTTATTCGAATAAACATTAAGTCAGGGAGGGAGACTTGTACAACACGATCAATATTTTGCATTTCTAAATTTTTATTACCAACATTTACTTTTCGAGTGTAACATTTTTTTATCTCCCGTTGCTTATTGCATCGCTACACAGTCGCCCATTCTTGTCTTAAATATTAATGCAAGAAAATAAGAGAAAAAATTGCCACGAAAAAGTAATAATAAAAACAATTGTATCTCAAATTACTCCTACTCTTTTGCTATTTTTAATACCATCTAAAAATTTCATATTTTTTGCTATTTTATATCTTTTGTTTGTTGCTTGTTTTTTTTGTTTTTGTTTTTTGTTTAAAATACATTTCTTGTTTACTTTGGCGGAGTTGAGAGCAACAAGAACACAATAAACGCTGTATAAACAATAGATTTCATATAAAAATGAGGAAGAAAAAAATCTTGTTAATTTAAAAAAAAAAAAAAAATAAATAAAAAATAATAATAATTCCGTAACATGAAACTTTTTTAGTGTCTAATTTAAGTGCAACCTTGTGGTGGGACTGCTAAAGATTAAATTGTGGAGAGGTTTTGAAAACTTTAGAAACTCGAAGGTAAAAAAATTCAAGACTTATTCCAAGAACTTTTTTTTACTGAATAGTTTATTAAATTTTGGCCTCCATCGGAGAAAATGTTTGAGATTGTTGGTGCAATAGCCATATACATAACGTTCAGCGTTTTTAAATAAGGTTTTCAATATTTTAAAATATTCCGTTAAAATTAAGTGGGATTAAAAAAGTCCAAGCGATTTAAAGAAAGAGTAATCCCTTCAGCCCAAATCCAACTGCATTGTACTCTGCATTATCAAAAGCTGTAAAGGCATTAAAAGAAATGGACTAACATAATAATTTAAACTAAAAAATAATTGATTTAATTATCTATCACATTAATTAAATTTAAATACTTTTTAACAATTTTTTTGAATTGATAAAAAACAACTGTTAATTTTTTTCTGTGTATGTATTGATCTTTGGAATTAAACATTTTTTTATAAACAAAATTTTTTATGTTATTTCTACGATTTTAAATTCTGTCGGTCTTGAACAAATCACCCTTTAAAAGCATCGTTTAACCCTTCGGCATCCCTTTCTATAATCCTTTGGGTCAATATGGCCTAATATTAAAATGTTAACAAAATTTCATATTTCATATAGGAAATTGATGGGTTTTGTTGTTTTTTTTTTATTCAGTATAATAAAATATAAAGAAAACTAAAATAAATAAGCCCTTCCTGAGCAACTATCAGTGTCCCGAGAATTCCCGGGATTTTCAGTCGTTTTCAATTCCCGCTTTTTAAGAAAATCTTTTTTTAAACATAAGTAAATTAATGTCAGACTTGTGTCTTTAGTTGTTTTATCCAACTTAATTTCACCACTACAATATATTTAAATATTCTACAGTCTAAGGCTTTTAAACTTATTTTTGAGAATGGGCTTTATATTGGGCTTATGATAAATTATAGACCTATCATCACGAAATTTTATTTCTTGTACTAGAAAACTGAAGTGTAATTTTTACAACATTATTATAAAGCTTTGCGGTTAAGGGCGTAGTAAATTGTTTGTGTTTCATATGCGGCATTTCGAGTGATTTTGAGTCTTATAAAAGTAGAAAATAGAAATTTGTGTGCATTTTGTTGAGTTTTTAGTGAGGTAGTTGCACATTTGGGTGCATAACTCTTTTCATACTAAAGCGATTCTGCTGGAATTCAATCCCAAACAGCCTAGAAGATCTAGAAACAATTTGACACCCAAATGGCAAAATCGGCTTAGAATTAATAAAGGACTAATAATACAAATACTTTATGGGACCTTAGATGAATATTAAAAAAATATCACATGGAATAGGCATCTTATGGTGTTTTCTTTTCTACAAAAAAAATACCACCTTGCTAAAAGGTACATGTATAAAATGTCTTGCCAACCCTGTAATAATGCAATTTTTTATTTGACGAGAACAAAACACAAAACTGGACCGCCCTGTTTTTGACAGATGACAAAAAGTTTGTTCTTCAAAATGTAAAAAAATATGTACATAAATTAAAAAGTTTGTTCTTCAAAATATAAAAAACAATATACATAAACCAAAATTTGTTAATAGATTGATATTAAATAAATAAATAAATGAACAAAATTGTTAAGATGCAGCACGAGTGTAGGACACTTTGGAAAGTAGGAATATTAAATTAGTCTCCGAGCGTTTTATAGACAACTCAATAAAATTGCTTTATTTGGTGGCTCTCAGAAAACCCACAGAAATCCGAGCCGGGAAGGTATGAAAACAAGAGGAAGAATAAAAACAAGATGTTTTAGAATTTGGAATCAAATGGATTTATTGAATTCAAGTTATTTTTTTTGTTACCTTATCTACTAGCTGCCAAAAGAATAAGGCCGAAAAATTTTAATCCCAACGGAAACGACATCTTTGGCATGTTAACCCTTTGACATTAAAGGAGATAGGGCTATTTTCATAACATTTAGCTTTTGTGTAAATAATTAAAAAAGGGAAAAACTCAGCTCATCTCTTTTGTTAATGAAAAATGCAGGGTAGTGCATTTTGACATTAACAAAAATGAATGACGAAATTGCAATTTCTTTAGTTTGTTTTTTATAAAATATGTAAACAAGAAAATACCTTTGCCACAAGAAAATACCTACACCAAATTTTACAGATTTCTTGATTTGACGTTTTTTTTCAAAAACAATTTTGGAACACCGAATCCACTTAAATTTTATATCACTGACAACCTATCATTAACATTGTAATGCTTTCTTATGTTTTGACTATTAAATAATAGAAAAAATAACTATTAAAATTCTAAATTTCTACTTTCCTGATTAGTGGCGATTTTTTCCCAACTTCGTCTGGTAGCCCTATATATAAAAAAAACCATCTTTTTACAGGGCATTATCAACACTGTCGATTTATACGGGGCGTAAAGTCATTAGTATGGGTGCATTTTTTAGAACAAAACAAGCCACCCTTTAAGAGAGCGAATCATTTTTAAGAAACGAACACCAAATTGCATTTTTTTAAATAAAATGTCACATTTTATGTAGAAAATAAAACACCATTATTATACCTGCATACACCACTGCTGACTAAGGGTTATAAAATTGTAAAAAATATGTTATTAAAGAAATGTAGTAAATCAAATTTCTCCTTTCTGCTGAATTTGTTTAACGGTCAAATTGTTTCAGAATTCCTTCTTCGTAATATTATGCTTTCAGTTCCTAATCGCCCTTCCAGAAATTTTATGCCAGTAAGACTAATACTTTCATTCTAATAATGCAAATTAGATCTGAATTTGACAATATATACGTACTAATTATTTCTAATATCCTATTGGCATCAATATAACCTCTTAAGTGACTTAAAATAATTTGAATCTTAAATTTTTTACGTTTTGGTTATATAATAGATACCAGGTTTAATTATGTTAAGCGTAATAGCCAATAAGAAATATTAGTTTCATTGGAGAAATAAGTAAATAAATAAATACAACATTTTGGGCGGGAATCCCGGGATCCCGGGCATTTGATTTTTATTTCCCGCTTTCCCGGGAATCCAAAAAGTGCGGGAATAAAAAAACTCTAGTAATTACCCAAATTTGGTGCAATTTTTACACTCGTGGGTAGAGCGTGGGTAATTTCTTTGAGGTGTAATTTAAAATTCTTTCATTTTAAAACAACTTATAAAAGAATTTGATTTTAGTGATAAAATGTATACCATTAAAGAAATTGTTGTTCTAAAAAATTTACAGTATATGCAACAGAAGTCACTGTTTATTTAAAAAAAGTTTCCATAGTTTATGAAGCAAAAGATTGATAGGGATTGGCGCCAGATGGACAATTAGATTTCGATAAATTTGAGTTTCATAGTGATTTGGAACCCGAAGTTTAGTGGAAAAAGAAGGTATTTATACTAAAAAACCCCTGAAAAAATACATGTTTCCAATATTACAAGAAGTAATGAATTTTGTGCTTGCTTTAACAGTTAAAATGCTTTCGTTGAGAAATATTTACCGCCCTAAACATTTGTTAAACTGATTTGAGAAACAGACTGTCATCTGAAACCATTATAGCAATTTTATTTACTAAATAAAGTATACAAAGAGATGGCAATGACAATTTTGAACCTTCCCTAGATATATGGAAGTAGAACTTATTATTTTAAGTTTTTATTTAATTTTAATTAATTTTTTTAAAGTTTTAATTGTTATTTTTGTTTAATTTTTTTAATTTCTATAAGAATCTTAATAAAACGAATAGTATTGATCTTATTTAAGTGAATGGGGTAAAATGAGTTTGTGCTGATACATGAAACACATACAAATATTTGTTGTAGTACTCGTACATCGATCGACTTAGAATCAGAATCTCAGCCGTCAGTCCTGCAGGCTTATTTTATGTCCATGTAGGCCTTCTGCGCAAAGTAAATGTCGCAATTTTTAAGATAATTTAATCCATTTTGTACCGCCGTTGCATTTTCGCAACACCATCTTTGGATGCATATAAAACTGGTTTTATCACTTCAATTTTAATGATTTTAAAAATAGTATTCCTCCTTTGTTTCATTAAGCTCAACAAACTTTAAAAACAGTCCAAAAAAATGCCTTTTCAAAAACGATGTAATTTACCTTTCAACAAAAAAAAAATTTTTCGCTCTTTAATTAAGTTAGTAAAAGCAATGAAAACGTTTATCAAAAAACGATAAATGAAATTATAGTCCAATTTATTCAGTATAAACGCAACAATGTCTTATTGCAAGCAAATCACTTTACTCCATTTCTGCTCAGCTCACTACTGACGTAACAGAGCTGTTCTTAAAAAAATTTTATATACTTGTTTCTTGAATGAAAACTTTGCTTTTAGTTATCTTTACACTCATATTGTTGCACTTCAGAATAAAATCAATAAAGTCAATGAATAAGTGTTTATGGAATATATCTACATAAATATGTACATTAGGGGTATAACCAAAAAAAAAATACCTATCACGACGGGATGGCCACTGATGTATATATCAAGAAAACAGTTTTTTGAGATCAATTTGGATAAAAAACCTCCCCCCCCAAACCGTTTTTTCTAAAAGCTTCCAAAAAATAATAATATTTGAATTTTTATTTTTTAAATACCATACATACAGTCATGTACTATATATTAACTTCAGATAACTAAAAATTATCTTTGTTGAAGGAAATAAACTTTAAGTTCAAAGTGCGTGTTTTTCTGCAATGTTGAAAAATATCTTGCACAAGTTTGATTCCACGTTCCGCGCAAATGTTACTTCGTTGTTGTTTGTGAATTTTAGAGTCTTCTCTCACCCAATGGTTAAGAAAGCATTCCCGAGAATGTGTAAATTGTTTCAGTGATTGCTTTAAAGATTCAAAATCAATTTCATTAAACCAGTATATGGGATAGAGAACCTCTCTGTCTTAGCAAAACTGCAAACAAATGAAAATAAAAGTAAACACTTGGGATTGTGAGGTTGGTTCCATTTTGTTCAAAAAAATAGTTTCCGTGTTATTTTAACATACTTTTAACTGTTTGGATGTAGTATAATTGGGGGTATAGGTCTTATTTGTGGAATAGCATAAAAATATAAATGAATGAGGATATTGTATTTTTAATAAACAAAAAAAAAATCCAAATACTAAACTTAAAAGTGATTTTGGGGGGGAACTTTTTTAACGCCCGCGAAAAAGTGACCCCACTTTTCATCATAGATTTTCATGGTCTATATGGCATGGATAGGTATTTTTTGATAATTTAAAAAATTGTTCAAAAGTTATACCCCTAATGTACATACGAGTATGTATGTTTATATTATAATTATTAACTACCTATTTCACTAAATGCGAACGAAAGCGTAAAATCCGAAAATATAGATAGATGAAAAGTAGCCCTTTCTCCAACTTCAGCAATATTTTGATCCAGAAATTTTTCTTATACTTATGGTAAGCAGAAAGATATATCAGTGCAAAGTACTAGGAAGCATTTGTACCGTTTCATAGGTACACACATTTTGTCAGGCTACCATAATATTCCCCATATTTGGCATTACTGATCCTTCAAATGGGTGTTCCAATCGTCAAGCATCTATTCTTTTAAATGATTCATAAAACAAAAAGTGTTTTTCTCATAATGGGTACCAACAACAAAATACTGGTTTCTGATAGATTCGATAAAGTGTAAGCAGTTTGTTATATTTGAAACGTATTTTTTTTATTTTATTAGATGGGCAAATAATAACTTATTTTGGCCAACATTATGTTCATATGTTCAGTACTGGTGCCTGTGTTCGATACTAAATGTTTTTTTGAAGCTAATTACTGATAAAGCCTAGCAAGCAAATGTCGCAAATAGCGTTTATAGCTAAAATTGCTACCAAATTATCGCTAATATAAGAAAAATTTAACGAGGAAAGGCATAAAGATGATTTCGAGGTAAACGAATTGAAAATTTTACAACATATACGCCGTGCTAATATTCGTTGTTTTGAAAATTCGAGACAATTATCAACGTAAAAAGTTTAATAAAGTGCTTTTAAAAATCGCACTCAAATAGTGTATAAAACATTTCTATAATAAATAAAAACTATATATAGATATTGGGAATTATTTCTTTTTCATAAGCAACTTTATTATATTCAACATTTTTAATTTTTCGAATTTTTTCTATGAGTTAAATTTCAGCTATGTATTTTATAAAGCTTTTTGTAATAGCTTTATTACTTAAATTTTTTTTTAGAAATGACTTTATACACTACCAGAAAATACAATATAATAGTCTGGTAGTGTATAAAGTCATTTCTAAAAAAATTTAAGTAATAAAGCTATTACAAAAAGCTTTATAAAATACATAGCTGAAATTTAACTCATAGAAAAAATTCGAAAAATGAAAAATGTTGAATAAAAACTATATATTATTTTAATATGCAAAAATCAAATGATTCTTTCGTTACCTTAGAACAATATTCTAACATATATCTCAAATGTGATTTGCATGTAATTAGCCACCGTTGCGTTTTCGCAACAGTCCACTACGACCAATACGGTCACCCAATGTTTTCTTACTTTCATTTTCGTGATCTGGAGGTTGACAAGAGCTTGCAAACTAAAACTCATGTAAATATGTTAGCAATTTCTTGTAGGGGTACAAGAGGTAATTTTGCGTCATCTCAAGTGTAGTTTTGAATTTTGCTGGTGGTTTAAAATTCAGCTTTTATTTTAATACTAATGTACGAGTAAAAAAGTTTAAGAATTTGTGTGACAATTTATACACAATGTGACGATGTACTCTTTGCAAATAAATTTTTTACAAGAATCACATTTAGTGGAATACTTATTCCATGTTAAATAAAAAGAAACACACTGCTGTCGTTTATTTTGTAAATTACTGGACAATAGTGTAGTTGTACTATTTTGTTTATAACTTTAAGATGTACCTGTGAAATCGTCATCTTCTTGAATATTTTTAACAAGATTTTTTTTGCTGATCGTCCATGTGGCAAAAACTTTCTTCGCAAAATATACTCATTTATTAGATGATCTGCAAGTTCTACTCGATAAAGCCTGCGTCTGAAGTTTTTATTGAAATTCGAGGCAGTATTCATATGAGTCTATATGACGCAGGGGTTATATGCTGTTACATCCATCATATTTGAAAATAATGCAACAGGCCATCGTCTAGTCATGCGCTTACATGTGTAATTACTAATAGGATATTCACTCGGTTTACCGTTAATCGGTTAACCGATTAATTACTACCCGATTAACTGATCGGTTAATTTAAAACTGGCTATTTTCGATTAACGATTAAACCGGTTAATTTCAGTCGATTAACCGATGTATTAACATTTTTAATTTTTTGTAGTATGTTATAATACTTTTTGGCCTTTTAATTATTTGTTTCGTGTCATATACAAAAGGTATGTGTTTAGGAAAGATTTTTTCATACAACCAAAGAAGGTGTTTAGTGATCTCAATTTTAAATAAGTGTTTGCTGATACACAGTCCACACTCGCTTCTATGAGAAGGGAGAAGAGAATTAGTAGCTTTTTTTGGTTTTGTTTTTGCCAAAGCAAAAGTAAAGAATTATTTTTTTATCCAGTTGCCATTCTTATGTACCTACCAAAGAAGCGAGAGCGGAATGCCTACCCCGCAATGACAACGTGTGTAAAAAAGATATGAGTATGGAATGGAGCGAGTAGGCCTTGTTCATCCAAACTAAGGAGTACAGAGGCCTTTTAGAAGACATCCGACCTCGTTCTTTTTCCTGCTGGGTTGTTTTTTCTCATATCGTCGTCGAAAATCCAAAAGTAAATTTTCCATTCGTTTACCTCGAAATGATCTATATGCCTTTCCTCGTTAAATTTTTCTTATATTAGCGGCAATTAGGTAGCAATTTTAGCTATAAACGCTATTTGCGACATTTGCTTGCTAGGCTTTATCAATAGTTAGCTTTAAACAAATATTTAGTATCGAACAAATCCACAATATTTAAATTCGTGACAAATTTTGGAGAATTTTTTCTTAGCGTGTTATTCATCTAACACCCGTCTTGGTCATACTACCATTTACCATTTGGAGGGTTTTTACATGAAACCTAAAAATTAATTGAAAATTTCTTTAAAACGGACATGTTTTCATTTAAAAGGATATTTAAGGTGTAATATAAAATATTTAAAGAATTTTCAATTTATTTATTTAGTAGTTTATCATTTAAATTCTTAATTTTTTATTTTTGACATTTGATATTCAATATTCACTTTCCTAAAGTCTACATGACACCTTGTATGTCCTTGTCTATCCTTTTGTCTAGCCGCAATTATCCCATCCTCTTAAAACATCCAACAATTATATGCAAATTCATGAATTTTAATTTTCGAAACCAAATTCCAACAAAAAAATCAAAAAAAAAGATAAATTATGTAAACGAACTGACTGACTGTATTATTTAAACCCAGCACACACTTCTGTTTAATGAGATTTTTTTGAAAGGATGGTCTGATAAAATCCTTAAGGTGGAGTAGAGAGTGCTTGATATCCTGAGAAATTTAAAAAAAAGGAAAATGTAATTGTGAATTTAAAACCAAATAATATTTAACTTTTTAATTTCTTATGTTGGCTGATGATGTTAGATCAACAAATATTGAAGGGAATGAAAAAAGTATCTAGTGGCAGTTAACATTGATACAAAAACATTGGGTAAGGGGAAAAATATATTATTTTGTTAAATAGTAGAATGTAACATTTATTTATTTATTTACTAAGAGTTCAAAATAAAATTACAAATTATATTCTAACCTAATAAATCGAGCAATAGTAAGTTGGTTAGACCTCCTGCCCGTTGAAGTGAAGCAGACCAGAGTATCTGGCGGATATCTAAACCACAATTGTCGCACTAGCAGAATAGCTCATTACTAAGTAGCTTTCCGGCTCTTCATATAAGAGAGTGTTTAATTAACATTTGTTCTTAAAACATGTACATATTTCAGAAAGTGCGGTATTTCAAAAAGTTTAATCAAAGACAATTTTTTGTCTGTAGATATTCTGGGGTATGCCGCCATCAATTAAACTATTTCTTAAAATATTTGAAAATCCACTAGCTCGAACTATTTGAAATGACGGCGGCCGCACTAGGTTTAGGAGAAGATAAACTGTAGGTCTTATCCGATTAAAAGAGCGCTAAACACATGCATACGTGAACAGAGGCCGTGATGGGGAGAATTTTTGTCTGGCTTTGGCGGGACATTAAGAAAAGATTTCGAATAAGACTTAATTTCTAAGTTCATATTTAGTGTAAAAATTGTAATGTTACTGACTGACTGACTGATTAATCATCGCACAGCCTAAACGCCTGAAGTTGAAATTTAGATCGGAGGTTGGTCTCTCGCCAAACAGATCCATTAAAACAGGATCATTAAAAATTCAATGTTTGGTAGTAAAAAAGTGTAAAAATTGGTTAATTCGATTAATTTATTTATTAATGAGTGCTAAATTCCCAATTTTTATTTTACATAAAAACACTGAAATTTATTGTTGTGGGACAGCCAGTTTCTATGCGCATTTCCCTGATTGATTTGGCCAGCTCGTCAGGAAACTTTTTCCAAAGGCTTTAGAAAAGCTAAAAATATTATACAAATAAGATCATAAAGTGAATAAGAATTTTAAACACTTAGGTATTACTTGTAACAATATATAAGCTTCAACAAAGGCACGATAATAAACAGAGAATTAATCTTTTCTTACATTCCCGTACAATTGGCTGGGGTTTTCCAACTCGAATTGTAGTTGTAAAAGGGTTAAAAGAAAAAAAAAAAAAAAAAAAAAAAAAAATTTAAAAATTATGTATCTCATAAACTTAAAGA
The DNA here is from genome assembly GCA_943735925.1 of Pollenia amentaria. Taxonomy (NCBI): domain Eukaryota; kingdom Metazoa; phylum Arthropoda; class Insecta; order Diptera; family Polleniidae; genus Pollenia; species Pollenia amentaria. Next base: position 197,406,151 of record OX031009.1, on the reverse strand, counting down.
TACGAGTATAAAAAAAATTTTATACTTAGCGAAAATATGTCTGGTACTTTTTTGAAATCACCCCATTTGAGAAGTAAACGGGTATAAACTGTATTTTGGAACTTTTTCGTCATCCCATCTATAATTTAAACCAATAAAAAATATATATAAAAATTTAATCTAAAAACTACAAATAAAAATTTGGTACTTTTTCTAAATTAGAATGTTTAAGGGATGAAAATCGTACACATTTTTTGTACTCCTGCTTACAAAACATTATCCTCCATTCATTGACATATACATACACATTAAATTATGGGCTCCCACTACAATATTGAAACGTCTTGTTTTTTACAAAAATAAGCGAACAGGTGTTTGATACTTTTTTTTATATTCAGCCCTGTTGATAAGTAAAAAGTAGAGTTTTTTATTGCCGCACTTTTTGGATTCCCGGCAAAGCGGGAAATAAAAATCGAATTACCGGGATCCCGGGATTCCCGCCCAAATTTTTTTGTTTATTTATTTACTTATTTCTCTAATGAAACTTATATTTCTTACTGGCTATTACGCTTAAAATAATTAAATCTAGTATCTTTTATATACCAAAAACGTAAATAATTCTAGATTAAAGTAATTTAGGACACTTAAGGGGTAATTTTAATGCCAATAGCATTTGCATAATTGGAATGAAAGTTTTGAAGTCTTAGTGGTATACAGTTTTCGGAAGGGCGATTAGGAACTGAAACCACAACATTACGAAGTAGGAATTCTGAAATAATTTTTCGGTTTAACAAATTCAGCAGAAAGGAGAAATTTTGTTTACTACATATATTTAATAACATATTTTTTTTACAATTTTATAACCCTTAATCAGCAATGGTGTATGAAGGTATACTAAGTTCGTCATTCGATGTGAATAGGTCCGATAAAGGATTTGTATTGTGGGTTCTTCATTCGTTCTTAGCCGATTTAGCCATATGGGTGTCAAATTGTTTCTAGATCTTTTAGGCTGTTTGGGATTGAATTCGTGCAGAATCGCTTCAGTATGAAAAGAGTTATGCACCCAAATGTGCAACTACCTCCCTAAAATATCAACAAAAACTAACATAAATTTGTGGCGAATGCACCTTTTGTCATTAAATTTCAACAAGTTCGTTTTATAAGGCACCAAATTTCGTGAATATCGGTCCTTAATTTACCTACGGCTCCATGTTTAGATTAATCTCGTTAATCATGTAAGTATGGCTTAAAGCGTAACGAATAATGCTTTTGTGGTGCAATTTAACATAATCTACTTTCATAAGACTCAAAATTACTTGAAATGCCGCATATAAAGCACAATCTTGGAAAACACTTTACTACGCCCTTAACCGCAAAAACTTATACATAGTATTATTGTAAAATTCACACTTCAGTTTGATAAGACAAGAAATAAAATTTCGTGAGAAATAAATCTATAATTTATCATTGGCCCTATATAAAGCCCATTCTCAAACGATTAATAAGCCTTTAACTGTAGCAAATGTAAATAAAGACAATAGTCCGACTAAAGTTTAAGAAAAAGATTTTCTTCAAAGTTTTCCCGGGAATCCCGCAATTAATTCCTGGGAAAGCGGGAATAGAAAACAATTCCCGTCCCGGGAATACCCGGGAACAAACTCTAGTAAAAAGGCAAAACCTATATTTTGGAACTTTTTGGTCACCCTGTCAATCTTTTAAACCACAAAATCAAAAATTATATCAAATTCGCAACTTATTAAAAAAAATACAAATTTAAATTTGGTACTTTTTCGAAATCCGAACGTATTAGGGGTGAAAACCGTACCTATTTTTTGTAGTTATGCTTACCAAACATTTTTTTCCCATTCATTGACATATGGGCATTTCCATGTCATCGCACGTGACATTTGTACGCCTACTACGCAAATAGTAGTAACTGGAAAACTTATTAATCTTTATCTTTCTTTTAGAGGGTACTATATATGAAAAAAAAAAATTATTACATTCGAAACCTTGTTGTCCAAAATACCTAGCAAAATAGGTGTATATCGTACGTGACATAAAACGGAAGTGATTTTGGGGTGAATGTAAAAAAATCCGAAAATCTGCGAATTGTGGGATGTATTTTTCCTTTTTTAAATTTTTTGCATTAAACCATATATTTTTCCGTTATAATCCGTAATTGGAAAGAAAAACATTTTTCTGGATGGTTTTATAATGAACCAAATGTAATATCGTACGTGACATACCGTACGTGACAGATTTTTCTCTTATAGTATTTACAAGATATGAAATATATTTTTGGGAAATATATGCATACAAAAACTTAAAACAAACAAGTCAGAAAGTATAGGCGGCCAAGCCCGACCATATGATACCCTACACCATAATATTTTAAAAACAAATTTTTGAGAGTGTACCCTATTTTTGACCCATCGCCAATCATGGTCGCCAGAACAGAATTATGCTATGACGTAAAGAGTTTTATAAAGGTTATTTGTGCCGAATATTATTTAGATATCTTCATCTTTATGAGATTTGATTGCCATTCAGCGATTTTAGGAAGGGGGTTTATATGGGACCTATAGTGAATTTTGGACCTACCAGCACAACATTTTATCACGACATAGTACTTGTCGTAAAAGTTATTGTCGCCAATTTGTATGTCAATACCAGCATTTATTAGAAAGTTACAACATTAAAAGCTATTTTCTGGAGTAGTATTTGAATGAGCGCTATGGTCAAATATGGACCGATACCAATTATATTTGTTTAGATCATTAAGACTGCAAAAAAATAATTTTTGATCAAATTTCAACCTAATACCAACATAATAAGATGATACATTTAGTTGAATTTATATTAATACAATATCGTACGTGACGACGTTTTACAGCTTATAAAATTTTTTTATACCTATTTAAAAAAAAAATCCGGTCAATATTTTTTTGCAACATATATCTTTTGCTTTGAACTTTTATTTTGAAACACGTACGACTGATCAAATACCAATGACATAGACAAATTATGTTTTCGCACCACGTACGTGACATTTGAATAGCACCCAAAGCAAACCAAAAAATATACCGCTAATCAAACTATATATTTGGTCTCTCCTCGTGAATTTTGTTCATTGCTGTTGTAACATTAATTTTAAGGTATAATACCAATGTTACCAGTATCTGTATTTAATCGGCAGAAAAGTGAAAATTGTTGATTGCAGTTACTAAAAATGAATCAAAGCGATAGTCAGTTTTAACTTTTATTTTTTTCTCTTTAAAAGTTGTAAAAAGCTGTAAACCCCTTTGCATAGTTAAGTTTGAGTGTTTTTTTAATTTCTACCATATTCGAAAAATAGTTTCAAGGCTATTTATTTTTTGAGTCGTGGTTGACATTCTCATGGAAATGCCCATATACGTATTAAATTGTGAAATGTAAGGGAAATTGTTTATACTTCAATAGGGTGAAAAAAGTATCAAAAAGGGGATATACGGAAAATAAACTTTTTCTCTTTAAATCTTTCGTTCTGCATGTGGTACTTTTTTTATTGTCTATAATATTGAACTAAGAAACATAAAATTATAGGTGCATTGTCTGAAGTAAATGAGAACGAATAAGATGAAAAATGTTGGTACTTTTGTGATAAAATCTAAAAAACATAAACTTTGGCATATGAATATGTACACGAAAAAAGGGAGACGCTGACGAAGTAGCTGGTTAAATAAAAGTTTATTCAATTAATACATTTTGAAAAAAAAATATTTTACAAATTAACATTTAAAAATAGTCTATTAAAAAATTTATAAATCGCCTAATTAATCAAAGTTAACAACACTATCTTATCATACAACTTTCTGAAACTTTTTTCTTTATCTTCCTCTATTAGTCTCTTCAACATTTCCAATTGCGTTTGGTCGGTTATCGTCGTGATTTTATATTTTTTTTTTTATTTTTAACACATTAATTATTTCTTTTAAATAAAGTTAAATAATAATTGTTTCGCACTTTTAATTACTAATTAATTACAAGAGTTTTATTAATAGATGTTAAACTTAAAGTGTGAAAAAGGTGTTTGTTTAAAAAAAATCTTAACGTAATTAAATGACGTCATATTTTATTTCTCTATTGTTTTGGTTTTTTTCTGCCTGTGTTTGCGTAGTTGTTGTTGCGGCAAAAATTGCAATGAGTAAGAGCAAGTGTTTTTTATAAATGAAAAAAATAAAAAAAAATAAATGAAAAAAATACAAATAAACCAAAACAAAAGAAAAAAGTTGTTTATTATATACAGTGTTGCCACGACCAACAAAAAATTTTAAACAACATGTAAAAATCAGTGTTGCCACCTTGTGGGTAATTACAAAACAATTTTTTAAATTTTGTTTTTGTTTTAAATGTTATTTACTATGCGAACGTTAACGTTCGATATCGGCGAACGGGCAGTTACTGTCGTGGGTAATTAGTTCCAGGTGTTGTTGGAAATTCTTTGGTTTAAAAACAAAAACTTTAAATATTTAATATCAGAAAAAAATGTATACCACTTAAATTATTGTCTCTTATTACGAAAATATTTCAATCAGTTTTGAACCCGAAGTTTAGAAAAAGGTATTCAAACTATGGCTCCAATATTTAAAAAAGAAAAAAATTTAAAAATTTTATGCCACTTCCAAATGCTTTATTTGGGATCATATTTAGCGCCCTAACAGTTGTACCACTGATTTAAGAAACAGACTATCGTCTGAAACCATAAAGGGTATTTCTTAAAGCCCATAAAACTTGAAATTGTAAAAATAAGTTAAAAAAATAAATTTTATTCAAAAGACAATTCAACGACATTAACATTTGAAAATGTTTTCGGACATGTGAGCACCGCGGCGGCTTTGGACGAAACACACTCTGGCCGTCCAACTATGGTCCACTTTTCAAGTATTTCTGGCGGTATGTCACGAACACTGTTGCTTCAATTACTGCGGGTTTATCAGCATAAACCAGTGACCTCACGTCATAAACGAGAGGTGTTAAATCGCACAATCTTGGAGGCTAATTGGCAAGTTTTTTTTCGCAAAATCTACTTTTTGGTCTCATTTAAAAAAAAAAATAAGCCTGTAAACTGCACCAAAAGGTGAGTCTGTTGTAGATTGGTCTCACTCCATATGTGGCAGTTTTGTTCATAACAAACCTGGTCAAATGGATGATTATGTGTGCTATAAAAATCATAAAGTCGCCTCTTAGTTGCGTCTATTTGCAAAACCGTATGAATTAGAGCTTTCAAACTTTTGAAGAAATAACATACTATATAAGTATATTGAATGCATCAATATCATACACAATTATATATTTATGTTATATAATTATGTCCAAAAAAGCGGAGCGGGTGATGGTAGTACTTACTCTGCAGCCACACGATCAAGTGTTGCTTTCAATATTTTTACACGTACGGCTTGTCCAAATTCATAAAACTTGACCGCTGTCATGTAGGCTGCACGCAATTTTAAAGCAATTTATTATCAAGATGTCAATAAGAACACAACTTATTAAGATAATCGAAAAAGCTGATCATTGAAATTGTAATTAGCTGTTTTCTTGAACGGAAATTAAAACACTCAACTTGAAAGAGAAACTGAAAGCAAATTCATTTCAATTTTAAAAAGTATGAGAGAATTGGTAAAAAAAAGTTTAAGAAGTAAAACAAAAAAACTGGTTATTTTTCAGTTGAATAAAAGTTAGGAAAGTGGAAAAGGTACACAAGAACACATAGAGAAAAAGTAACCAACTTTGGTTAAAAGTAACCAAAACGGCAACGCTGATTATGTATACACAGTCAGTGTTTTCAGATTAGAGGATTTATCCCCAAATTGGGGATTTTATTTTCGAATTTAATTTGGGCATAAGGAAATTTTTTATTTTTGCAACAACAAAAGCTATGTTTGATATAAAACTTTATGTTTGGCAAGCCTTTCACTAAATAATGACATTTATCGCTTATTATTAAATTCGCTATGCCATAAAAGGTATGCTTTTTATGTCTAAAAAGTTTTTTGCAACAAAAGTTAAGGCTTATCCCACCAAATCCAAATTTTCTCGATGGGACAGCTCAATTTCGGCTTAATTAGTACTGATTCAGACACGGCAGACTTAGCTGCACAGGTTTTTTTAATTCTCTTTTGAACCTGCGTTACTGCGGTCAACCGCCAAATAGTCAGTTGGTAAAAAATTGAACTGGATAGAGATAGCGAAGATTGCCAAATTTTGGTTCCTGTGATCCCATTGCCAAAGGCTAGACATGATGATGCAATTAAATGTTTTGTCATATGTATTCAATGGTCGATTAAGAACAATATCGAAACTTTCTTTGACACTTTTATCGAGATTTAATCAAGAAAATGTGATAAAGCTGAAACTACTAAACAAAACACGCCAATGTTTAATTACTTTGTTGTAACAAAAAAATTTTATCCTTTAGGTCCCTATTTAAAAATGTATGATTTAAAAAAAAAAATTATGAATTTGAATATCTTTTATTATTTTTTCGTTTTTGTTTTGTTTTAAATAAAAAAATTAATTTAAATTAAACTATCTGCAAATTTCTTTTGTACAACTGAACTGCAATGAAAATAAGAGTATTAAGTGGAAGTTTTTGGGGGTAAAATTTTTTTTTTTTTAGGAATTTGTTTATAAGTTGAGGATAAAATTTGAAAAACATCTGGCAACCCTGATTCAGAACAGGCATAAATATAAAAAGAGCACTAAGGCTGGGATTTTGATATCTCAGTTAAACTAGGTTTTGTTCAAGGCGAATTTAGAAAGGTAAGTGCAACTCTACAACAGCAAAATGCCACATGTATTTTGTTTTTGCAATTTAATTGCCTGTTGTCAAAAACAGCTGACCAATGCGAATATTTTTCTCGGAAATTTTTCTGTTTTTTTGGCGCAAAATGTAAACAAAAGTATTTTTTGACGTTTATGAATCATATTTTGAATTCGCCGTGGAGCCAGCTGATGAACGGCTGGCGAGTTGCACTTACCTTTTTAAATTCGCCCTGGTTTAGTTAATCTGACAACAGATTTGTGCCGTCATTACCAAGTTTGTATACAACATTTTGATGGAACAGCCTAATCTTGCTTATAATATTGGTCTTTAAGGAAATAATAAAAAAAATCACATTTCGCTTAATCCAAATCTCAAAAACGCGACCTTAGAAAAAGTAATTAAAAAAAAATGAACCTAAGAGATCAATTAAATAGAAATCTGTGGTGTTTTTTTTTAAATATCTGTTTTTAATTTGTAATAAATAGTTTATTTAATTTCTTAAATTACATTTAATCAGTGTAAATCTGTTTTACAGCTGTAATTTTACTTATTTCCCCACCCAATACTTCATTGCATTAGGAATATAATCAACACCCTTACAACAATATTTAATACCGATACCTACAACAAAGACATACAAAAGATATTTTCTTTTTTGATTTTTATTTCCATGATTTATAAGGGTTGATAATGAAAGATGGTTAAATGGATTATTTTTCTCTTTTTCCTTAACTACATACATTCTTATTTTTTTTTAGAGTTGTTAAACATTTGCATAAAAGGACTAAAAGCGAAACGAAAAATAAACTTGTCATATTGTAAAATCTCGTTAAACTTGTCGGCAATATTTAGATAAAAAAAAATTTGAATCATGATGGGTAAAAATACCCATATGCCGTTACAAGTAAAACTTTTACAGCGATTAAAAAAAGTCGTATATATACACTCGTAGCCAAAAATTTACATACGCATAGGAGATACATATTTGCTGGTAGTCTAAAAGAACTTTAACAATATTCGCAGCCGATGATGATGATGATGGCTTTTGCCTGCAAACTTAAAAAATTAAGGGGGAAGAACTCTTATTTGGTTGTATGAAGAGAGGAAAACGTTGACACAAACGTTAAGAAGTAGAAAAACACACCCTTTGAGTTTATGAAATATGTTTACGGATATGACTAGTTTAATACAAAAAAAAAAAAAAACTTTGTAAGTGTAAGTTTGTACATTTTTTTAAGAGTGTGTGTTTTTCTTACTTTTACACTGAAAGGAATATAAAGTTCCTTAGAGTAAAGTTAATTGAATTTTAGAGATTTCTTTTTTTCCTGGCATTGTTGTAAGAATTGAGTTGGAAAAAGCTTTAGGCCAGTGGGAGTTTTAGTAGCAAATTTATTTTGAAAAAAAGGAAAAAATTTAAATGGATTGTTATTGCCATCTTCGACCTTAATGTATGCTTAACTTTTTTCATATTTAAAAGAATGAATTCAACATTTTAAGTTTACAAGTATGTTTAACTTTTTTATACCTTTCACAACTTGTTAAAGATGAGGGTATACTAAGTTTGTCATTCCGTAGGAATCTTTTTTAGTATTCATCTAAGACCCCATAATGTCCTTGAATAATTTTAAGTCGATTTAGCCATGTCAGTCTGTCTGTCCGTCTGTTCGTATGGTGAGAAAACGCTCACTGTTGAAAAGCACAAAAGAAAATAACACCATTGTTGCCAAATTGTTTCTAGTTATCTTAAACAGCTTGGGATTGAAATCCAGCAAAATCGGCTCAGTAGAAACAGAATTATGAATCCAAATGTGGAACCACCATCCTAAATAATTATATATGTAATCTGGTTTCAAAAACTAACTTAAGTTGTGGATTTTGCACAAATTCGTTCTATATGAGTAGAAATCACACCCCAAAGTTTCGTGAATATCGCTCCATAATCTACAATTGGCCCCATATAAGCCCACTTCTGAAGTAGTTTTACTATCGGTGAATGGAACCAACGATTCGGCACCGCCGAATATAACGCTCTAGCTTCTTAAAAATTATTTTTACTCTAGCAAAATGTGAAGATTTGTATTATTATTAAACAGTTGACATAAGGATTATATGGGTCCCTGGGCACAGGGATATAGTGAGAAGCATTAGGGCGGATGAGCTTCGCGCTAGACTTGGTGCGTCCTTACAGATTCCACTGTAATGGGAAGGCGTAAGGGTATCTTTGCACTACCGCAAACTTGAACTGTCATTTTATGGCGAGTACAATGGATTAATGGATATCATATGAGCTGGCCAAACGAGGTGGTCGTATGGATGACACATTCATTGATCAATTTGTTGGCCTTCCAATGGCTGTAAGTCACTTATAAAGGCTGAGTCTTAAAGAATTGCGTTGCAGAAGTGGACATAAGTTATAAAGGTAGTAAATAGATAGAAGTACTCGGATGCGGTATGATGCATCCAAATGTATTTCAAAATGTTAGAAAGATGGGATGGATTTGTGCGAGTCCACCTGCTCCATATCCAGAGCACTGTGGACTGGCTATGATGAACGGAGAACTAGCTATTTACTAAGCTTCAATAGGGACCAAATTAGAACAGTGGTATCAGTTGCAATTTAGCACTGGCCTGTGGGTTTTCATGCTATGAGAATGGGTATGGAATTCAATGACTGCTGTAGAAGTTGTCATGACGACAAGTTTGTTTATAGTTCGGTATAGTTCAATATTTTTCAATATTTTTTGATTTTTTATAAATGTATTTATGTTATTTTGATATGTAGTTTTTCGTTATTTATTTGTTTGGTTTAATTTCAATAATTTTATTTATATCAATTTTGTAATAACCATACCTAGACTTAAGTTTATTATTTTCCATGTTTCCAAAATAACACCATAAGATTTCTACTGTTTAAGACTGATGTTTTGTTGTAGAAGTTACAATTTTTTTTTTTAAATAAATAAATAAATATCTCTAACGAGGAGGAAGAGGAAGCTTTGCCTTACTTTCTTTGTCAATGGCTTGGTATCCGGGGCATACCTGGGAGAACCGGTGTTTTCCTGCTTGGAGGATCTATCTGGGATAGAACTTAGGTCGCTTCTTCTCTTCATTAGGAAGGCGAATTGGTTGAAATCTGTTGCAACGCCATCTGAGTAACTGGTCTTTACGATGGGCGTCAAAAAGGGGCCACTGAAGGACCCAAGTGAGCTGTCGCTCGATGGCTCTCCATGGAACCTAACAATGGATTAAAGTTGAGTACCGACTGGCAAACTTGAACTTAGTCATTAAAATAAACACATAACCAGACACTAACCGCCGCGGTGTTTTTTCCGGTTATGAGAGATGTTCGCTTTTGAGAGAGCTACACATTTATTATTGTTAATATTTTATTTTATATTATACATTTTATTAAACCAATGACAGACTAGTCCATTGTGTTTGAAGAAAATTCATTTAAAGAAGACTTTACCTAACATAGATCGGTTCAATTTGAGCTGTTGAGTTTCAAAATAACTTTCAATGTTTTTGTTGATGTATTGATATCCGACAAAGTCGGTTGCAAAATTCTTCGAACGGGCAATTTTCTTTAATGCTTTAAAATAAATTATGGAATCAGATATTTCTACATGTATCTTGTCTTCAGGCTGACTAATCTGCACCACTGCGCTTGAAACTAAAATATTTCAATACAGGCATAATCAGTGCAGAAGCTCTCATCAACTTAAAAAAAATTCGTCAAAGCCATTTGATTGACCGAGTCGCTTTTTTGAATTTGCAAACGTTGCAAATGGGACTTCATATCGGCATCGGAATTCGAAAGATTATAACAAGCTGATGTCCTGCTTTTTTGTTGTTTTAAAAGAGGCAACATGAGCTAAATAAATAACTTCTCCCAAATTAACAACAATTGTCGGAATGTCGCTACCTTTGTGTTAACAGGAGAATCACCAATTTTATTGGAATTGACACAAGAGTAATAAAATACAATTCATGTTGGTTCATATACCAAAAATTTTTTTAACCCTTATGTGAATGGCAAAAAAAAACACACCTTTAACAGCATTGCAAGGTACCCGGGTACCGGGAAGCTAGAATTTTGTTTCGAATTTATGAAACGTATATAAAACCTTTTGAATATTCAAAAAGTGTTGTTTTTTAAAAAAAGTCGTATCTTAAGGAAACATATTGATCCCGAATCCCGGGATTTTCAAAAATCAGTCCCGATTGGCATCCCTAGTGCAGACCTTGTCATGTTCGACTACCAATAGAACGCACTTACTTTTGAACAGGGTGTGTAAAATTGGCTTGAATCGCCCTTAGCTTAAACCAAGGATTCTCGGTAACTTTTTACCATTAAGTTCTCCTCTTGGTCTGGCCAGACCACAATTATAACAGCTAAAAAACCCAATTAAATGAAATATGAATAAATATATTTTTATTGAACGCATGCTTATTATTTTAGATTATACGAACTTGTTATATAACTTTATTATTTCATTATTTTATTCCACATGCAATTCATCGAAAATGTAGTCTTTAATTTCGCACTTTGCTTTCGCAGCTACCACAGCTCAAAGGAGTTTTGCGTTTGGTTTTTCTAGTTAAATTGAACTTCGAACATAATGGGCCGTAGTTTTCTGATTTGATACAAACTCGATTCATTCGATTCAGAATATAACATTAATAGAATTCACGTTTCTATTTTTGGATATCTTGTCCTATTTGGAAGATATTGCAAAGCAAATTAGCTTGGTCTGGCCGGACAAAGAGTGAAATTTCATCGACTTTTATTTAAAAATGGAATTTTACCGCACTTATTTGCTCCAATCGAATCAAAATTAGTTTCATTCGATTCAGCACAAATCAGAATTTTTGTCTCTATTTTTTTTTTTTTTTTGATTCTTTGTTATATTCAAAAAATATTGCAAGCAAAACACAAATTTGGTATGGCCAGACAAAGACGGTAATCCTAGGGTTAAACAAATAAGAAATTGTTTTTCAAATTTTTACTATTTTTAATTAGGCTTAAGTTCATTAAATTTAATTTTCATTAAATTATTTTTATGAAGAAAGGAATTTTTACAACATGGAAAATTAATTAAAATTGTTATTGATAATTTTCATTCTTGACTGACCTGGGATTCGAAGCCAGGCTGGCTGGCGTGTGATTCGAACCCAGGCGGCTGGTTACCCTGACATGTTTCGACCTCAACCACTAGCTCTCCTCAGAGGGATTTGCCGTCTTACACTCGCAGCCATCGATGACTGCTGACGTCAGTAGTCAAACATCAATCCTTAAACCAAATTGTATTTTAACCTTTGGTAGATCGAAATTTGCTTTTTTGAATGATTATCCATTTTTAATTGATCTCACATGTTTTCCTTACTTCTGTTTTTCGTACTTTTGTCAAGAATTCTTCTTGAAGTCCAAAGTACATTTTTTTGTTTATCATGTTTTTGTCTTTCTTTTTTCTTGTTGACATTTTTCAGCACAACTTGAAGGACAAATGAACACATAGAGCTTGTGCCTTAGCTTTAACAATAATTAGTATTGTGGTTATTTTGTTGAACTATTCATGGTTTTTAATCCAAATTTTTACTATTTTTAATTAGGCTTCAGTTCATTAAATTTAATTTTCAAAAAACAGAAGTAAGGAAAACATGTGAGATCAATTAAAAATGGATAATCATTCAAAAAAAGCAAATTACGATCTAGCAAAGGTTAAAATACAATTTGGTTTAAGGATTGATGTTTGACTACTGACGTCAGCAGTCATCGATGGCTGCGAGTGTAAGACGGCAAATCCCTCTGAGGAGACCTAGTGGTTGAGGTCGAAACATGTCAGGGTAACCAGCCGCCTGGGTTCGAATCACACGCCAGCCAGCCTGGCTTCGAATCCCAGGTCAGTCAAGAATGAAAATTATCAATAACAATTTTAATTAATTTTCCATGTTGTAAAAATTCCTTTCTTCATAAAAATAATTTAATGAAAATTAAATTTAATGAACTTAAGCCTAATTAAAAATAGTAAAAATTTGGATTAAAAACCATGAATAGTTCAACAAAATAACCACAATACTAATTAAATTTTTTTTCGTTATAAAAGTTTTGAATAAATTTATATTGTCGTAAACTATTATAACAAACGCTCAAACCTTGCCAAAAATCGCTCAATATTAAGTTATACACCCAATAATTTTTTTAGGTGTTGGTTTAAAAAAAAAAAAAAGCTTAGCAAGCTGACAGTATTATTTAAAGTTTTCTTTTGGATAATTTACCTTTTTGGCGCCCTGCTGTTATGCTATTATATTTTCCATTTAATATTTTAACAAAAGTTTTTCTTGTTGTACTTTCTTTTTTTTATATATATTCTACAGTTTATAGGGGAAAATGCAATTATAAATTATTTCATTTTCTGCCTTCTTTACAGGCTTCTCATAAATTTATTTAATTATTTATACAACAAACGCTATTTTATTAGAACAGGTTTGCTTTAGAAAACTGAACTAATATAAAAAAAAACACAGCCTATTTATAGGGCTTTAAAAAAAAACACAAAATATCTATAAAAAAGTTTATTGTTTTTTTTAGACTCTTGATATTAATAAAAGTTCAAGTATTGTAAAAACTTGAATACTGTTTTATATCCAAGAGTTGTTGTTTTATGAAATGTTTTTCCTGAAAATGTTTGTTTAAGTGTTTTAAAGCTACACGTGCTGGTACTTAACTCTCACCATAAACATTCTCTTCTTACCACTTCAATCTTTAAATTTCACCAGTCAGTATTATTAAGCCAAGTTTTTTTTTTTATTTTTTATTTTGTCGTAATAATGCAGCTTGCAGTAACCACCCTGTGGATTTTTAACAAACATTTAGACTCCCTTTTGAAAATGAATAAGCAAATAGAAGCCCTTTAGGCCATTACAAATAGATTTCATTTTTCGCTTTTTCAAAATTTTTATCATTTTGTGGTTGTTAAACGTATTTCACAGCTTTTTGTTCTCAAATCGTTCACAACTACATAAAACAACCATAACCAGGTAATGTTTGTTATCAATAGACCCTGTAACATCATTCATTCATGTTTATGCTGTTATATGTAGCGAAAAGATAGCAAATATTGCATACATTTTCGGGGAGGTTATTATCTTTGTAGTGTTCAGTTTATTTCTTAACAAAATTGTATTATCATATGGCCTTGGGATAAAAAACATTAGTAAAAATGTTTATATATGCTTAGATTTTCATTGTTTACTTTTAGCTTGCTTTTAGGGATTTGGTAAGAGCTTAAGTGTTGCATACTTTAAGGCGAACATTTTCATGTCTTAATAAATATTGACGTTTTCCTAGTGACTCTTTGTCTCTTAAGCCTAATTGAATAGTTAAGTTTGTCATTGTTTCCTTTCTTGGTGATTTATTATGGGGTAACAAGGGTTAAGGGTTTGAGAAATTGCTTTCAGTTCGTTAAGGATTTCAGTATAAGTTATTGTGAAACGACAAAATTTTGTAGAGTTTGATTGTTTGTCAAAAGATTAACGGTCTTGCTCATAACAAATATTTTAGTTTCATAAAAGGTCTGAAATTAAAAAAAAAAAAAATTTATAAAAATTTGTTTAATAAACAAACCTTTTAAAAAATTTTAATATTTTTATGAATAAGCTGATAAGCATGGAAACCGGAAATATGCACTAAAAAACAGTTGAATAATATTTTTTTATATAATAACCAAGTAAGAAGTATATTTGGTAAAGCAAACGCCAAAGTATTTATATAAACATCAAGTGTTCCGCTCTCAGGCCCATGGGCCTGACATCACTCAAATGTAGGGAAAATTCCCTACTTGTAGGGTTACCAGACGAATTTGGGAAAAAATCGCCTCTTATCAGGACAGTAAAAATTTTAAATTTTAATAGTTATTTTTTGTATTATTTAATGGTAAAAATATAAGTGGATTCGGTGTTATAAAATTGTTTTTGAACAATACCTCTGGCAAAGGTATTTTCTTGTTTACATATTTTATAAAAAACAAACTAAAGAAATTGGAATGTCGTCATTCACGTTGTTCATTTATTTATTTATTTTATATCAATTTATTAACAAGTTTTGGCTTTTGTATATTTTTTTATATTTTGAAGAACAAACTTTTTGTCAGCTGTTAGAAACAGGGCGGTTGGGTTCAAAAACCGCTGTAATAATTGCTATATTTTTGCAGCTTTTTTTTCATTACGATTATTTATTTTATTTTATTTATTTATTTGCTAGATTTTCTAATACAACAAGAAAAACATATCTTATAAATTACAGTATTAGAATTAGACAAGTTAACTAAATGACAAAAATGACAAATTCTTTAATAAAAGATATAAAAATATATAATTAAAAAGGGGGAAAAATATAATAATAATAATAATAATAATTTTTTTTTTTAAATATATAATATAATAATACAATAATAATATAATAATACAATTTTATTTAAGGTACTCTGTAAGTAATCTCCTAAATCTCATTGCGTTGTCGGTGCTCTGCATATAATTAGGGAGTTGATTCCAGAGACGTATGCTCGAAATAAAGAATTGACATTCCGAAAAATGAGTGCGGTATCGTAATTGTATAATACATCTCCCCCTTCACGATCTTGCAAATCTTAAGTGCTCATACAGATACTTTGGTTCTTTCGTTATAATGATTTTGTGAAGAAAAATTCAACTTCTCATCTTTAAAATGTTGATAAAGGAAATACTAGAGAACCGGCGAGAATATGAAGATACTCTATGAAACCTCCTTAGGCTATAAGTATACCGGACAATGTTATTGTAAGTTGTGTTATATGCCTTAGCCAGACGAACTCTTATGTTAAGTGGTGTAAAGTGCTGTATTGGCCATTAAGCACGCAGCATACCGTATACAATATTCTACCACAAGCCTGATTTATATGATCGCTCAAAGTTAAGGTGCTATTAAACGTCACTCCCAGATTCCTAGCTTTGTTCACAATCTCAATTCATGAGCCACCAATAACAACATTCACATCTATCTCAACTCTAATACTTTTTTTTTTTGGATAAAATTAAACATTTTGATTTACTCGCGTTGATTCTCAAACCGTTAGCAGATGCCCAGGAAAATATTTGATTCAAGTCGAAATTTATAATAAGCATACATTGAGTATAACAAGGGCCCAAGAATTGATCCCTGTGGAACCCCTCTATTTACGGTTAACGGGCGAGAAGTCAATTCATTATTCACCACAGATTGACTTCTATCAGATAGATAAGACTGAATCAAACTTGCAGCACGTGCCGAAAACCCGAAAAATTTCATCAGTTTCATGCAAAGAATAGAATGATAAACGCTATCAAATGCCTTAGAGTGGTCCAATAGAACCAACATAGAAATTCTACTATCATCCAAATTGCCACGGATTTCTTCTACAACATCGGTGAGTGCGGTTATGCAACTACGCTGCGGTCTGAAACCAGATTGGCGATCAGTCAACAGGTTGTTGTCATTCACATGTTTATATAATTGTATATGCAATAAACGTTCAAAAACTTTACTAAACTATGCTATAATAGCTAGTGGACGATATTCGTTATTGGTTTTTGGTATTGGAACAATTTTAGAATACTTCCAAATTGTTGGAAATACATTGGTCATAATAATGTTATTGAAAATATGTGTAACGAAACGAACTATCCAAGGTAAACAAATTTTTACAAACCTGGGGTCAATTTTATCTAAGCCAGTAGAATTAGATTTCACAGAATAAAAAGCCTCAACTACTTCTAGTACATCAACACACTGAAAGTTAAATTCAACCACTGAATCGCCAAGAGGTGAGAGATTATCATAAAAATTCATCTGAATATTGGGAAGTGGGGTATTGACAAAATTCTTATTCAACAAATTAACGTCGACATCGAATGACCGATTCGCCGATTTTCCAAGTATCATTAAGTATCTTTTAGTACCATTTAATATCGACAAACATAAAGTTTCATATGAGAACTTTGCAGGGAAAATTTCTCAAATGTATTTTAGAAGATTTCCTCGAATTTTTTTCTCCCTGTTAAAACTCATGCACGTGTTTAAAGGTCTCAGACTACTTACAGTGAGGACATTTCGAATATCTCGCGTTGGCTGCGGATTGAAGGCATCTCGAGAGGAGACAGAACATAAGAATGAAAGATAAGGTGCTGATTGACTTAGTGACAAAGTTTTGTATTTGTGGGGTCATTGTGCCCCCCGCTCCCGCGGGGGTATTTAGGGAAACATTAAAAGGATACTGCATTTACGGGTGTTACATTCTCTGGGACAGAATTCAACAGTGAGAGACATATTGAGATCACGGCTGACCAGAGTTACTATATAGTACCACGGGACTTGGTAGGGCCTGGTGACATGGCACTAGAGTGTCTACTGGGTAAAGTGGACCCTTCGGGTATAAAGTGGTGGTTGTGGTTTGGCGCCAAAGTCGCCGGAAGTGAAATACTAAAACGCCAGCGCAAATGCAGATTTTTCAACACTTGTGGAAGAGTTCGGTTCGGCATGCAAGAGGATTTCCCTAGGATTTTCCCTAACCAAGGGGCGAGTGAATAATTCTGGCGGATTATACACTTAAAATTGCTACCTCTGTGCGTTTGTTACGCTCACACAGTGGGGCGTTTGGTAAACACGTTGGTCCATACGCATAGACAAAATATTGTACACTTTAAACTAACATCGGCTTTAAGTGCTAATGAACACCATTGTTCTAAATTAAACTTTAGAAAAAGTGTGCTTTATTTTTGACTATGATTATGGGCCATTGTTGTTCAGAACACCCTGATGTCAGGCCAATACAGGTGGTACCCAGGTAAATCAACTCATGTCGGGTCACTCTGAGTGCTAATAAATTAATATTAGATAGAAACGATTACCATGCACTACTGCGTAAATACAATACTTAAACTCTCATGTGGTGGAATCAATTGTTTTTGAATTCAACTCCCTTTTAATATATTTTTTTAAATTCTAACATTTTATGCATTTTTTTAACACTTTGAAAATTTACTGCCTGTTCAACGATTTCGAACGTTAACGTTCGCATAGAAAATTACATTTGAAACAAAAACAAATTTAAACATTTAGTTACTGTTTTAAATGTTATTTTCTATGCGAACGTTAACGTTCGAAATCGATGAACTGTAGTTTAATATTTTTTCATGTTCCTTAAAATTTATTTTATATTTTGTAAAGAAATTTAACACAAGTCAAGTGTTGTTCTGTATTTTTGTCAGGTATTTTAGCAACAAATATAAATAAACTTTAAACTAAGATAAAGAATATGACATGTTCACTCATTTGTTTTTGGTGACTGAAAGCTTAAGAAACAAATTTTTAAGAAAACTTGTTTATGAATTCGTCATAAAAAAAAATTTAGATCCTTAACGACTTTAAATAATACTTCTTTAAGTAATCTACGTAATCTTAAAATTAAACAATAAAAAATAACTGGCATTGCTGATTCTCAAAATGATATTTTTTTTAACAAATCACGTTTATCGAAAACATAATTCTGAGACTATTAAACCGTAGTTTTTGGTTTACTGTAATTTTTGGGAATAAATGCGTTTGCAATTTGTGATCTGTAGGAAGTCGATTGATCGGTCAAGTGCCATGATTTGATAACCTACAGCACAGTACACGCAGATCATTCTTCGAGAGTGTACCATATCTGGGACCTATGGGCAGTCATGGACCCGGGAAAACAGTATTATGTTATGAGCTTAAGTTTCGTAAAAGAGTTTCTTGTGTTTAATGTTATCTAGACATCTACATCTTAATGGGATTTGTTCGACTATCAGAGATTGTAGAGAGGGGTTCTATGGGATCTATGGTCAATTCCGGACCTACAAGTACAACATTTTGCCATGACAAAGAACCTTTAATAAAAGTTATCGTCACTAAATTGTATATCAATAACAATTTTTAACAATTTTTGCTGTAATAAAATATTTTTGGACTAAATTAAGTTTGAATACCAACAAAAAAAAAAAAAAAAGGTAGTAAATGGCACAAAGAATCTATTCCGGAAGGAAATTTAGATCGGCTCTGAAAATGATTCTGAGTCGATCGGTATACATAGCCTCCAGATAAAATTGGTCGAAAATCGTCCAGTTTTGAGGAAAAAATCGTCAAATTTTCTAAGCTAAATTTTCGTCGTTGTAAAAAACAACTGACTTTTAATAATTTTTGAAAATTTGTTGATATTTTTAGTTTCCGTTGCTAAAAAAAAATTTTATATACTCGTATACTGCCTATATTTGAAATTAAATAAAAATTTTCGTTTAGGAACTTATAATTGAAGTACCACAGCTAAAAAATTTTTAAAAGTATTGGTATTCATAAGAAAAGTAAGAAAATAAATTAAAACCAAGAAACACCTATTTTTCACGTCGAAAATCCATTTAAGAACTTAAGTCTGGTAAACACCAATGAATCTGAAAGAAAAGTTTCATAATTTGAACCCAGACTAAAGAAAGTGGTTGGTTAATGCCTGTAATAAGGCAGTGCTAACTGATCGAATAAAACTCTTAAACAAATACATCGTGCTGGAAAAATCGTATATTATAGGATGAACAGCTAAAGCCTGGTACTCTGTTCAACATTTCACGTGAAATGCTATCAAAACTGATATGAAAAAAACTTGTGCGAAATTTCTATGAAATTATGTTGATAGAACTGTACTCTGTTCAATTTATGAAAAAGTTACGAAATATTTCTGGTAACATTTTTTTACAACTGCGAAATATTATAAACTGCACCTATTTCACGAGGAATTTTGATCATATGCTAAAAAATTTAAACTTAATATTAATATGAGAACGGAAAAACATAAATAACACAACCGGTAGCAGGTTTTCATCCGTACTTACTTTAATTTTTACTTAATTTTTTATTTAAAAAAATAATTTTTAGTAAAATACATTTGGGTTTTGTTTACATATGCAAAACAACGTCGCATACTTTGAAAGATTAAAAACGTCAAATTGTGCCAACTCGCTAGATAGGAAACATTGATACATGTCAAATTTTTCGCATGAAATAATAGATGTTGCTGAACATTTTTCACAAATTGGAACAGAGTACTCTTAAGACATGAAAATTACTGCCAATAAAATAATGCAAATAAATCAAATTATCTTAGAAGCAAAAAAAATGTGCAATTATATTAAAAATATTTGTAAATGTGAAAAAAATTTTTCATTTTAAAAATCGTCAAATTTAGGATATAAATCGTCTTATCGTCAATAGACCATTTTTGTACCTAAAAATCGTCAAATCTGGCAGCTATGTCGGTATACCAATATTTTTGACACAACCGCATAATACACTCTCCACTATTTTGGTGTGTGTATAACATAGTTGGGGGTAGTGCACTAAATAATGATTTAAATCAGCAGTGCACGCACTATTACTAAATAAAACTGCAAAAAAATTAGATTGCACTTTTTGTACCAGATTTAGTGATGTTTGCTATTTTTTTAACTACAACTAAAAAAATTTACTGATATTTCAAAATTTTTCACTATTACTTAACGAAGAGTGAAATCAAAAATCTGCATTCAATTCAAATAGTGCAAAATTTGGACTTGCAATCAAAAAAGCTGCATAAAAACAGGCTCTCACTAAAATTTAAAAAATTTAATTTTGTATGCGCATAGTTTTTGTTTCTTCTGATGATATGCATACACTCACAATATTCTGTAAGTAAAATTAACTGAAATTGTAATATAAAATAAATGTCAAAAACCGGTCTACATATTTTTCATTTATTTTAAACGAAAAGTTCATTTAATTTGTACTGTCAAAAATTCAACTGCGAGTTCCGTAAAAACAAATGAATTTTCAGTTATTTGATTAAAATTAACTATCAACAAATAACTGCCACATTCCGTAAAAACAAATGAATTTTCAATTATTTTATGTAATTCAGTAATTTTATATAATACAGGTTTTACTAGAATTTCTAAAAAATACCAGACACCGCTTGTTATTCTAATGAGAGAGAGAGAGAGAGAATATTTATTTTTAGTTTCTTACCCCTTTATAGATGTTTGTTTTACTTTTGTTGTACTGGCCTCTTTGTCTACATTCACACGTTTCATTTTTTGATGCTCAACTCTTGTGTTTTAATGAAAGGGTAGCAAGAAGAAAAGGGGTTGGTACGGAGATGCCTGTTCTTGGGCAGTACGCTTTGTGTTCTCATTCGTAGGTATATGCACAACAATGGCTGCATGTAAATTTTTTTTCTTTTCTTTCTCTCTTTGGTTCGCTTTGAATAAAAGTGTTGTTGTTTTGAAACAAAAAAGTTGAAACCGGTTGCTGCGTGTGAACATAATGGCATCTTCAAAAGGGAATTGAAAAGAAGTTGAGCATCAAAAGATGAAACGTGTAAATTGAGACTTTGTTTACAGAAGACTTTCAATTATTAAGCTGAGATCACACGATTGGTCAAATGTACAGATTTTTGTAAATTTTTATGTACAGATCGTGTGAATGACAAAAAATATTTGGCAAAAGGCAGATAGGACAATTTTTTTGGCCGATAGACAGATAAAAAACAACTCTGTTGTACCGATCGTGTGAACGCTTCATAGACAGAAAAAATTCTTAAACGTACCGATAATTTGTTCTGCCACTTACTGCCCGATCATAGTGGCCAATCAACCGATATTTAAATAAAATTTATTGGGGTTGTCTAAAATTATGATTTTTAATAATTAGTTAATAATTATACGCGTTGCTCTTTTTCGCAAAGTGTATATTATTATAATTTTGAAATATGGCAGCACTAATTTAATAAAATAATAAAAGCGAAGTGTAACCGCCATACGTTCATTAGCTGGTATTGCTTTCCGCATGTTGGTGTCACTTTTTCTTATGTTTGGAGAAACTAATTGAAGGAGCTCATTAAAAGTGGCGCAAATAGTTTTTAAACAAACATTTTTGATTGTCCACTTCCCGAAACTCGCACAGAGTTTTACATACGCGCCGTCCGTTCTTCTCTTCTGAAGCCAATCCCGCACCCAAACACTTCGCTTTCTTAAATTTTTTCTAGCTTCAATTTTGTTTTTCTTAATTAAATGTGCACAAATGCATATTATTGCAGTTATTTTCTTTTTTCTTCGTATGGACATAATTTTTTCCCCCCCGAAAATTTAAAAATGTTTTTAAAATATATGCACAACTGATCAGCTTTTTCTTTGTTGTGTGAAATAAAGGCAAATCGTATGACAGGGTTGTACCGATATCCGTGACTTGCTTGTAGTGGCCATATCAGCGCAGAAAATAATTGGCTAAAATGGTACAATCGTCTGAACACTGAAAAAGTTATCGGTACACACACACAAAAGTGTACAGATAAAATTTGGCTGAGATCTGTACATTTGACCAATCGTGTGATTTCAGCTTAAGACACCAGCAGCATGCTCGATATGATATTCGCAATTATTTTACCTTAATAATTTTATGTATTTAACTAAATAATTTAAACAAATAGAATATGGGAATTTTCATTCGCGATTGAACTTTTTACAGTAAAAATTAAATTAACTTTTCGTTAAAATAAAATGCAAAATAAGTAGATCGGTTTTTAAGTAAATTTACAGTTGTTTTAAATTTCATTTTCATTTAATTTTATCTTAATCAACTGACAATATTAAATGCAACCGAAAATCCGTATTAATCTGCACTTAGTTTTTTTAATAAATTTTCCAGTTAAAAAAAATTTGCTTGCAATTTTAAATGTTTATTTATTTAAAAATGACTGAAAAACCTACAATCCGTTACTGTAATAACATTGTGAGTGTAAGCAAAGGAAATTAAACAAAATGAGTGCAAAATTTTTTAGCATCACTATCACTCATGTTGAGTGATACTGCTAATTTTTAATTCATCACTCAACATTAACAAAATGATTGCAATAATTTTGCACTATCACTAACTGTGAGTTGAAATAGATGCACTACCTCCATCTATGGTGTATAGTAGGTGTGGTCATTTACAGAAAATTACTGCTATTTTCAATAAGTGTTCCCGTTCTCGAAAAACTTGCAACAAGAGAGTGGAGAAAGAGCAAACAAATTTGAGAGACAAAACATTTGTTTAAAGTTTCTGATAGTAAAATTTTTACTAGCAAGAATTATTCAACCACCTGTTTTATGTTTTTGTTTATAAAATAAAAATGATTTTCATAATTTTTAAATTCATAGTTCTTCAATAACATAAAATATTTATTTTTCTAAAATTTAAGAACAATATTCTTGCGTAAATAGGTTAAAAAATTTAAATTTATTAAGAAATAATCTCGTATCTAACAGCCGAATAGTGTCTATAAGCCTCAAAGCCGGTATTCACTATCCTTCATAATCGTACGATTCATTCACACAAATCTGACGGAATTCTATCCGACATAAAAAAATGTCTGCAAAATCTGCTGGCAATGACACACTAACCCGCAAAAAAGATGCAAACTCAAATAACTCAGCTACTTTACAAGGAAATGCAACTCTGATCGCATGGAATCTATTATTTTATGAAAATTTTCATAAACATTTGCAAATCGGACAGACTTGTCAAAAAAATCGGCCACTCAATTCATTTTTAAGCCACACTGTCATACATTATGAGCACACACGATTTTTTTTTTTTACATGTCTTAAGACTGAATAGGATAGTGTATCGCCGGCTTAACGCTGGATTTACACATGAAAGTTTTTTCATGAAAATTCTGTATACGTATGATCAACACAAATTTCACAGAAAAATAATAAAATATTTATGAAAATTTACATGAATATGAAATATCATTTTCAAAATGTCGAACTTCAGGCATTCGTTCAAAATAATACTTATTTTTATTATTTTTCATGATATATTTTTTATTTTTCGAATTTATTCTATGAGTTAAATTTCAGTTATGTATTTTATAAAGCTTTTTGTAATAGCTCTATTCCTTAAATACAATATAATAGTCGAAGTGTATAAAGTCATTTCTATAAAAAATTTAAGGAATAGAGCTATTACAAAAAGCTTTATAAAATACATAACTGAAATTTAACTCATAGAATAAATTCGAAAAATAAAAAATGTTGAATATAATAAAGTTGCTTATGAAAAAAGAAATAATTCCCAATATCTATTTTTTATGATATTTATAAATTTTTATTATAATCATTGTGTTCTTAATATTTAGTTGAACAAATATATTAAAATTCTTTAAATCGCTTTCTTGAAATTTTCATTGAAAGCTAGATGAAAGTTGGACTGAAAGTAGAAAAATGTAAATGGGTTAGTGAAAAAGTGTGAGTGTATTGCGACTTTCAAGAAATTACTTTCATATGTAAATGCCCAGTAACTTGGTAGTTTTTTACTAGTAAAGTAAATGAACACGTCTATAGGTATTAAAGCTGCCACATCTGACAACCGTTTGACAGTTTAATACCTCACACAAAACTCGATTGAGTTAGAGAACTAAAATTTAAGACTGTAGGGTACCAAAAAATTCCAATTTACTTTATGTAAATACTCCTTAAATCAAATAAAAACTTAAACTTCTTAAAATAAAAAATAAACAAGTTTAAATAAAACTTCAAGTTAAGGTTGACTTGACAAAATACTGAATAAGAACTCTAGACAAAAGTGTGTGGTAGTTGGTTGATTAGTTACTGCTGCTGCAGGGATGGATGGTGGGTTTGATGGCTGACTGGTGGCCTGATATACATGCATAGCAGTGATGCCAACTCTTCACTACTAAAAACGCATCAATATTAATAAAATGCTTACAAAATTTATTTCAAATAATAATAATAAGCCTTGTTCTTGTTGTTGTAAGAAGTGCCTCTATACTGCACGCAGAAAAAAAAATATGTTTAAAAATGGTCAACTACAACAAAACTATTTTTAAAGAAAATTTTTAAACATATTATGTTTAATTTAACCATATTATTGTCACCGACAACCATATTATGCTAAATTGGTCCTCCATCAAGAAGCCACAACCATATTATGGTTGTCTTTAAGCATGTTTTGGTTAAATATGACAATAATTTGTTTTTAAATTAACAATAGTATTTTCCTCTTTTCCAAGAGCAACATTCTATGGTTAAAAATCAACCATTGAAGTGTTAAACATGTTTGGAGGCAACCATAATATGGGTGTGTCTTCTTGATGGAGAACAAATGTAACCATAATATGTTTGTCGGTGACAGAAGTATGATTAAATTAAACATAATATGTTTAAAATTTTTCTTTTAAAATAGTTTTGTTGGAGGTAACCATTTTTAAACATATCTTTTCTCTGGGTGTGGGCATAGACTGTCTAAAAATAGTTTCCATCTTTGCCTTCTTGACGTTAGTTCTCGAAGTTCGCCGATGTTGATGTACCTTCTATTTTCGGAGACACTATTAGTTTTGTTCAGCGTAACTCTTCTCCAAGTTGTTTTTGGACGCCCGGATCTCCTTGAAAAAACAAAATTTATTTACTGCACTGAAATTGTACATAAGAGATTATATTGTTTGTATTTATAAATTTTAAGTAACAATAAATTAAACATAAGAACACATTTTGAATAACGAGAAGCTCAAATTATCGATCAAATAGATTTTTTTATTGTTAAAATAATTTGCATTAACCAACTAAAGGCCTCATTAGCTTGTTGCTTTCTGTTGCCGTTCTGTTTCGGTCCCCAATAAGAAATGGAGCTTCCAACGAAGCAGGTTTTTAAGGGAGAAACGTAAAAGTTTCGCTTACCATATCGCTTACGGAAGACATGAATTTTATATGGCGAGTTCCCACTTTGAAAGGATACTTTTTTGACACAGAAAGCGCTTTATTCAGCGCATATTAAAATTTGGTGAATAAACCGATCAGGTTTGCACACTGAATTTTTTGTTACCGTTATTCTTTTATATGCTCTCTCACAAAACTGCTCCGTAGCAAGGGAATGTGGTGGCACTTCAAATTTTATATATATTTTTTTAATCCAAATTTCGATAGTTTAATTAGGCATAAGTTCATTGAATTAATTTTTCATTAAATTATTTTTATGAAGAAAGGAATTTTATAACATGAAATTAATTAAAATTTATTGATAATTTTTCATTCTTGACTGAGCTAAGAATTGAACCCAGGCTTTCGCGGACAGGTTGCCCTGACTAGTTTCGATTGTAACCACACAAGCTTTTAATTTATTGAGAATTCTTTCACTTATCTTACTGCATCGCTGTTTGTCTTATTGCGTAGCTCATAAATGTGTGCTTACTTTTTAAAATGTACAATTAGTGCTTCGCTAAATAGGAAATTATTTTATTGGGTCCCTTCTGTAACAAATATTTTGTAACTACTTTTTCTGCGAAAGAAATCAGCTGTTTTTAAAAAGAAAACCACTGAAAATGTAAAAAAAACTGTTCGTTAAAAATAAAAAATTAATATTTTGTGTCAAAAATACGTTAATTTTTAAAAAATCATTAATTAAAACAAATTTTTCTAGCTTTAAAACAAAAAATTACAGTTTGTACATATCACAAAAAACTAATACATACACACTTTGGCCGTCTCTTACACTGAACCAAAAAGGTACGTGGAGTCAATGAAAATTTACGTTGAGCAAACGAAAAATTTATTAATTCTCGTCCAATGAATTTGTTCGTTGAGACAATGAATGACCGTTCATAAAAAAATTTCATATTAATTATTTAAAAACTGTTTGCTAATATAAGAAAAAAGGTAACGAAATAATTAATAAATGCATGTTCATTGAGTCAACGAATCGTACGTAAATTTAAATATCTGAATAATTTTATTTTTCATTATATTAACGAATAACTCATTGAGCCAACGAAAATTTATTAATAAACGTTGTTCGTTAATATTATGAACACTTTTTGGTTCAGTGTAACGTAGAATTCTATTTTCAACTGATTTTTCCGCAACAGAACAGAACGAAAAAGGAAAAACTAACCACACATACACCCTTATAATTGAACTGAAACAAAACAGCTGATTCGTAACAGAACAAAACTTACAAACTTATTCTGCCTTAAGAAAAAATCAACGTAACAACACTGCATTTATAATATTTTGGATCCAAAAATTTGGAAATCTTGAAGAAGATTTGGGTAAAAAAAAATCTAAAAAATGGCTAATAGTTAAATTGATTTTTTCATGGCTAAACGAGATGAAAAATTGCTAAATCTAGCCACTTAATGGCTGAATTAGCAACACTGATGAATAGATACATTCATAAAAATAATGATGTCAATAACTTCAAAAATTAAACAAACTAGAAAAAAGATAAAAAAAAATAAATAAAACTCAAATTGATTCAGCAGAAGTAGAAATCACAGCGATAAAAAAAATAATACAAACCAGCTACAATTTCAGTATTTTAAAAAGCAGCTAAGAAGAAATTTATAATAAGCAAAAAAATAAAAAACAACAACGGAAAAAGAATCCAGGAATGACAAAATGCACAGAATTATTTATTTTGAATTTTTTTTTCCAACTCAAGATTTGTTTCTCTTTTATTTTTTGCAGTCTTCCTTCAAGATTCAACAAATTTCTTTGAATGTAAATGAGTATGATAGTGCAGTACATTCAAGTAAATAAGTACGATAGTGCAGTACTTTTAAGTTACAACTCCCAGTTAAAGTTTTTTTTATGTTGCACTTGTATCTCGAGTAGTTGTTATTTTGATTATTATTATTTCTTTTTATTTAAATATTTATTTGGTTTCTTTTTTATCATCATCAGCATCATCATCATCACTTGTTATGGTTTTTATTATTTTCCTTTTTAATTTACCAGTTCATTTTCAAGTCATTGTGCATGAAGGTTTTTTTTACAGGGTGGAACAAAAGTAACGTCATGATCAGGGAAACTGGTAATATACAATTGCATTTATTTTCTTCTACGGTTGTAATGCTCTATATGGTTCCGATGGTCACTTTCTTTGGCCAAAACTTTCTTTGATATTCTCTTTTGATGCATTTGTTATTGCAATGTAGTAGTTTATACTTCAGATCAACTAAAAATGAATATGGTTTTCGTTTACATTAATTAACTTACCCGATTAGTTAGAAGCCATAAAAATTTAAGTTTTCCAAAAATTTAGAATTCAATTAAGAAAACAAGATTTTTAAAGTTTTCACCTGCTGTTATTGGCACTGCGAAATATGGCCCCAAAACAAAAATGAGAATTGACCCCAAAGTTGGGGCTTTTTTCATAATGCAATATGACCCAATTTTTTTAGTGGAAAAATACCCCAAAAAAAAAATGAAAATTCTTCATAATTAAAAATCACCTCAAAATTTTTAATGAATTTTAATCCCAAAAAAAGTTAGCATTATAAACACAAAAAAACGTTATATTAAAAATTATGGCTGGGTTCATATGCCCGAAATTTAAAATCCCAAATTCCAAAATCCCAAAATCCAGAATTTCAAAATCCTGGGTGCTAATTCTGGCAGTCGTGATCGAGCACTTTCTCGATTCGAACGTAATTTTATATCTGCTTTATTCCGTCGATACTGAACGAATCGAAATAATTTTTTTAAGAGTTGTGAAAACTCAATTAAATGCTTTACAACATTGAAAAAATAATTTTCATTCGTTTAGTATCGACTGAAAGAATTAGTTATTAAATTGCTTTCGAATCGAGAAAGTGCTCGATCACGACTGCCAGAATTAGCCCCCTGATTTTTAATAACCTAAATAATTATACAGTTTTGGCTTTAAAAATTGCATGATAGATATCATGGTTGGGCCGTCGGCCCAGGATATTCTCCTTTATAGTATAAGGAATATTGGCCTCGCTAACTGAAGCATCTCTGCATAGCCGGCATGCACTTTCTTCACTTTGGTATAAGAAACAGCGACTTTGGTACTATTCTTAGGAATTAATTGAAGTTTTTGATATTTTATTTAGGCTTAAGTTCATCAAATTTAATTTTCATTAAATTATTTTTATTGAAGGTAGGAATTTACAACATGAAATGATTTTTAAAATTTTTTTGATAATTCTTGACTGAACACGGGATTGAACTCGGGTCGAATTTACATCTTTCGAGATTCTCATTCACATTCTCATCATTAGAATTCTTTGCGTTTTACCGTTTGCGCCACTGCGGCGCCTTCCAGTCTACATTCAAACCTCAATATTTAACCAATTGCATTGGTAGATAGAAATTTGCTGTTTATTATTTAAAATTTTACAAAATTTATATAAAATTTTTTGGTGTAATTTTTCATTTCTTAAAATTTACAATTTATATTAGTAAATGAAAAATGGCCCCAAAGTAAAAATTGAGATTTTATTTGGGGCCATTTTTCATTCCCTGATATAGGGTTAATTTTTAAAATGCAAAACTACCCCAACGAAAAAATTAAGTGAAAGCCGCAAAAAACAAAAAAATTGCCACAAAAGTGCGTGTTGTTTTGTCGCATCTTTTGGGATAATTCTTTATTTTATTTTTGGGGCCATATTTCCTGGGGCCATTTTGCTCACCGCCGCACAGTGGCGCCCGTAGAGCAAACGAGGTTGCAAAAATCAAAATTTTCATGAGTGCCGACGAAGTTTTGAATAAACCCATGTTATAGGAAACTTTTCAACGATTTCAAATATGCCACTCTTAATAATATCACATTTTTAGTTTAGAAGATATAACCGTTCAAAGTTGACCGACTTTCGGTTTTCAAAAAAACACACAATTTTTAGTCAATTTGTTGCGATTTCAGGTGTAATATCACGAAAAATAGGTAACGAATCGCCTTATTTTGTGTTTGTATTGATTGATGTATTTATTAAATGTATAATGATAAAAAAAAAAATTAACTGTTTGCTTTATGTTTCTCCTGGTAAATCACTATTTAAAAACTATCCGTTTTTTCACTATTTTTCAACTTTGACGGAAAATAAAAAAAAACTATATTTTTCTATATTTGCCATATTTGCAAAACCTGTTCTTTGATTATTTCTTTACATAATTCAAAAGGTTTTATCTGCCCGTACGTGCCCGTTTGGCTTCAAGAGGTAAAAAAATTTAAAAAGACATGGTTGCAGAAATTGTATGGCGTCCATCCCTAATATGTTTTGACTGACAGTAGTTTGATCTAATAGTTTGAAAAAAACTACTCATTGAAATTAGCAGGTACGTACCTCACATAAGCAATACTTTGGCGTACAAATGGTCAGGAACAATATTGACTTATGGTCCCTACAGGTAGGCACAAATCTTATTTGGACACGTGCATAATATCAAAATTGCATTATTCAGCCTAAATCCATATGTATGCAGGGAACAGGTAAATTTTTAGGCATGGTAGCATAAGCCTATATATTGCAAAATAAGCATAATGCCTGGATTAGTCTACGCCTGAAAGTTGGCGCAACAATTACTGAAACCATTAAACAAATTAAGTACTGAAAACATGGCGTTGAACAATTTAAAATTATTTGAACTGCTTAGAAAGTCAACCACACCAAAGTTTTTCACGGAAGTGAAAATTCTTCCTGAGAAGTTGACATTGATCAGCAAATGGGGCTGCGATGGATCATCAGGACAAAGCGTTTATAAGCAAAGGATATCTCCCGATGACGCTACAATATCGAACGGAAATATGTTTATGGCATCTGTTGTTCCTTTGCGGCTAAAATCGGATGATTCCCTACACTGGAAAAATCCACGTCCGTCATCAGTGCATTATTGCCGACCAATAATGTTTCAGTTTGCAAGGGAATCGGCAGAACTCATAAGGACTACGGTGAAGGACATTGAAGAACAAATAAGCAAGATTAAGCCTACAAAGCTGCAAATTGGAGAAGGAAAATATATTGAATGAAATTACGAGTTCCACCTGACCATGGTTGATGGAAAAGTCGTAAACGAACTGACAGGAACAACCTCAACAATGTCATGCCCGATTTGCAAAAAGAGTCAGAAGAACTTTGGTAATTTAAACGATTCTACAAATGAGGAGAATTACGAATATGGAATGTCACCATTGCACGCAAGGATAAGGTGTATGGAATTCTTGCTAAAACTGGCATATACCCTACCACAAGAGGAGGAAAACTTCGATGAAAATACATCAATAAAGGATAAGGAAAATATCAGAAAGAAGCAAATACAGGATGCTTTTTTTAAACAAGTTGGACTAAAAGTAGACTGTCCAAGCACGGATACGGTAACTCAAACGATGGAAACACTTCTAGGAGATTTTTTGAAAATGATGAGGCAGTAACTAGAATCATTGGAATTGACAATCAAATCATGAAAAGATTGGGAACGATCTTGGATGTTTTAAACTGCAAAGAAAATGTCAATTCTACAAAATATGGAGAATATGCGTCGAAAACTGCATCTCTTTTAGCAGAAATGTATCCACAGAAGTTGACCCCGACCATCCATAAAATATTGGCGCATGGCAAAGATATAATTGAGTACCAGTCTTTGCCAATTGAAGAGCTTTCTGAAGAACCACAGGAGTTTCTTAACAAATTTTATAAAAAATATAGATTGCAGAACACATTCAAAGCATCAAGGGTAAGGCAAAATGAGGACCTCTTCAACATGTTGGCAGCATCTTCCGATCCACTTATTTCCTCCGTGCGGCATGTGAAGTCACGAATAGAGTTACAAAATAATTATAGTTTAGAAATGGTTAGTCTTTTAGATATACCTTTTCTTAGGGCACTGCTACACGTTCAATAAATATCGTGATATTTCTAGTATCACGATATTTATTGAACGTGTAGCATGCAATATTGATGGATCGCGATCCATATCGCATAATAGCCTAATTTGATGTGATCCATCAATATGGATCGCGATCCAAATATCACAATATATATTGAACGTGTACCAGTGCCCTTACGAATTGTGAAGAATATTTTACAGAAAATTGAAAAAATAAATTTAAGAAAAAAAATAATTTTTTTTTTAATTTGTTGGGTAATAATTTAAAACATAAAACCCTTAAGAAAAAAAATAAAAACAATCTAAAAATGTAAAAATAATTTTTTTTAGTTACCATAAAATTGATTTTTCTACTAATTTTAACTTTGATAACCCATAAGTAGGCCCCTACAAAGCGTAGCACCCTTTCCAAACGCTCATTTCATAGGCTGAACAGTTATCTATCATATGCTGTTTAAACTGTTCAATTATCTTATTCGGTTCAAAAGATATGATTTTTGCAACGAAAAAACTCAAATGGCGCCACTGTGCGCCGCTGTTATTAGCCAAACAGGTATACAAATTGAAAAAAAAAAATTAGAAAAAAGATCTTTCTTTTTGGTGTTTAGATTAATGGAATAAACTAATAAATGTATGTGATATTCAAAATCCTTGATGCGCCAGAGCATATCCCATAACTTTTCTATGAATTTGAGGGTTGAGCGGACCTACTTATTTTCGGATAGTGGCCTTGAAATCTTCGGTGGTTCTCGGCTTATTGGCGAACGCAAAATTATTGGATTTCCAAAAATTTCACGTCTTAGTTTAAGGAGCTGCTTAAAATGTGACTTCATTTTGTTCGAACCTCGATTCGGAATTTGTACTCCACCTTTTGCCTACAAAAAACTTTAATCATTGCCCGTTTTCTGAGTTCCGTTCATATTAACCGCATCTTATTTGTACACCATACGTGGCCATTAAGGATCACTTATTAAATGAAATTATTGTTTGTGATTTATTTGGTCTTTAACTCATAAGCCAATAAAAAATTATATCGAAAAAGATGTTATTTATCTAAAATTCCTTGCAAAATTGCCTGGACAACACCAACGGTTGAGAACGTCGTAGAGTAGAAGTGTCGGGTTTGCAATTGAACAATCTTCACATCATTTTGAACTACAAAAGGTCTTCCAATGCGACAAATATCACAGAAATCCCCTTGTTGAAAAACACCTAAAATTGCAAAGCTGACGAAAAAGCTGAATAGAAAAATGTTAACGCACTCGGTGCATTTCGAACATTTTTTTGTCCAATATCCGATTGCAGACTTTCAAAATAAATTAAACAAATTTTGATTCCTTGATTTTGATTCTCTAATGCGTTTTGGCATCGTAAATTTTCCAAGCTTTCCAACGTTGTGTCTTACTAGAAAAAAAATTTATTTACTTACCAAATCATAACGTTAATTATGACCCACCCGTTATTTCTATTTTCCTCCTTAAAAAGTATCATGAATGAATTTCAAGCAGCAAAACGAAAAAAAAAAATTCAGGAAATGACAATATTTTGCATCAGTTGCACTCTTGAAGGAGTTCTGAGAGTTGATTATTCCATACCTGTTGTAATCATGATGCACACCAAAGGAATAAATAATAAATTTGTCAAAAACAATATTTGAAAAAAGAAAGAAGAAAGACATTAAAAAAAAGAACTTAACGGAAAAAAATTAATGAGTTTGTGGTTTGATTATTTGTCTCAATTTCTATGTTCAATTGATGTTGATGAATAATAAAAATAAAAATGTCTTAGATAAGAGTTTTGCTATATATCGTAATAATTTAGGTAAATCGGGGGTTTTTTTTTTTTTTTTTTTTTTTTTTTTTTTTTTTTTTTTTTTTTTTTTTTTTTGTCAAGGTTTAATTTTCCAGTAGGAAATAAATAAATAGTCAAATAGTCGAACGTTTGTCAAATCTGTCAACTCTAAAAATCTACACCAACCACATTTTCAAATTAACATGTGAACTGCAGTTAATTTTTCGGTTTAAATAAAAATTAATACAATTTATCAGAAAAAGAAATAATTCTAATAACTATTGAATGCTTTAATGCCTTGTAGGGTGTTCAGCCGATTAATTTTTGTTCGATTAATCGAACAATTTTAGACGATTAATTGTTCAATTAATTTAAAATTGCTGATTTCGATTAAAGGGGTAATAGAAGAATTTATGCCGATTAATCGAATAACAATACATATATGGTTTTTTCTGTTAAATGTATAATTTTTTAAAGTTTTAAGTCAAAGCATCAAACCAAATGTATGGTCCATTGGAATTAAAAAAACAGTCATGTTTAGTGAGTAATTCACATACATGGACGTACTGCTTATTGAAAAAATTTTCAGTAACCAGTAAATTTTTACTGATTACTGATATAATGCAGTAATCCGTTAATTTTTACTTATTACTGAAAAAATTTCAAAAAATATTTTTAATCTTGGAGTCACACGTTCAATAAATCACTTTCAAATTGTTCACTAAAGCTGCTTGTCAAAACTTGTTTGAATTGAAAACTGCACTCAATTTGATAATTAATTTCATTTTAAAAATGCCCCCGACGAAGAAACAACTCAAAATAGTAGCATGGCTCAAAGTATTTTGTAAAAAGCACAATTTTAATAAAGCACATTCCTTTTTTAAGAAATACATTTTTTTTATAAAGAAAGTCCCAAAGTGAATTTGTGCTCAGTTGAACGTAAAATTTAGGGAGTGCGTTAGTAAAAAAAGTGAGAGAGTATGGGAAATTTAAAGGAAAGACGAAACGTGATCGTGTGGCTTCCAAGTAAAGCAAAATATTTAAACAACATTTTATTTTTAAAGGATTATTTGAAAAGATTTGTTTAATTGCTTGTACATACATATAAAATTATATGCTCTCAATTAATGTTTTATTTTTTTTATCGTTGTTGTAAAGGTTTTATCAATTAGTATGAATTGTTACGTTTGTTTTGTTTTTTTTTTTGTTAATAAAATATTAAAATACTTGTAATTAATAATGTTTATTTACTCAAGTAACAATTTCTTCGACGATTATCGAAAAAAAATCTCTTAATATATAAAATTTCTGGATTTGAATTATTCGATTAATCGATTAACTTTGAAATTTTATTCGGTTAATGAATAAGTCAAAAATGCCAAATATCGAGTAATCGTTTAATAAAACAAAAAAAAAAGCCGATTAATTGAACAGCCTAATTCATTGTTTATTCTATACCAACTGGGGGTACACGGACCCCTTGCAGTCCGCAGAAGTAATCTAGGATGTCTGTAGTTGATTAAGGGTCAAACGAGTAAATGTTCTGTAAAATCCATATTTCTAAGGCCCTTTTACACTACAATACTGAATATAACGACATGTTAAAAATTCAAATTTAAAATGTTTAAAAGTGTAAAAATAATTTGTCAAAAATTACGTAAAGAAAATTGATTGAATTAAATTTTTCATTTTATCAGAGTTGTATTTTTTTCAAAAGCACAAAAAGAAAATCAGGGACGGAAAATTTAATTTTTTTAACAAATAAATTTTTTTTTTTTTTTTTTTTTAATAAAGAAAAATGTAAAATAATAAAATATAAAATTTTAAGTGCTTATTTTAATTTTAAATAAATCGCACATATATATTTGTTGCAAAAAATTACAATAAAATATAAAATTTTATTCAAAAATTAACTGCCAGTTCATCGATTTCAAAGGACAATAACATTTTAAAATTTGTTTTTGTTTTAAATGTTATTTTCCATGCGAACGTTAACTTTCGAAATCGTTGAAGAAGCAGTAAATATTATTCCTTCGACTCTTTTTTATTTAAAATAAAAAATTTACCGGCCATTGTTGCTGGCTGTAATGTGACTATAAATTTTTTAAAGTAAAAGCTGAAAAACAACGTTTTTTTTGTCGGTTTGCGGTTTCGGTTTTAGGCATTAAAAATCGCGGTTTCGATTAAGGTTAAAACCGAACATCAATCCCTAGTTTTATCGCTGCATCTCTCCTGCAGACAAGATTTGCGGGTCCTACTCTAATATTAATTGTGAAATAAAATTGTTGTTAAAAATGAGGACTTTTATTTATAGTTGAATTGGACAGAATCACGAGTTATTGCGTTTTAAAAGCTTTAAAAATTAGGTTGGCCAGAACATGAATTTCGTCTATTTGTGATTTCTTAAATGGGGTCTTTACTAAAAACATTAATTGGGAAATGACATGACCACATGTTATACAATGTATCAATCAATTGACTTTCAAAAGGAAATACCTGGACAAGGGGTCGGTAAATGTTTGTTTTCTAAATCATTTTTAAAACTTATGTATTCTCAACACAACACAGGTGTATTTAAAGTGTACATTTTCAGCATTACCAGTATGTATTAATTACTTATAAAGCCCGATTTTTTTTTTCTTTGGCATTACCTAAAATTTTAAGTTTATGGGGTCAAACTAGCAACTTCAGATGACATTGAAGGCAATACCATTTATTTAAAATATTCTTATTTATTTGAACAAGAGACACATGCCTTAACTAACAATCTTCAAATAATGCTGATTTTTTGTTTAAAACTCAGTACGAAAACCGGGTCAAATTGCGACTTTAGAAGACGGCGGTAACCCTGTTTAAAAAAATCACCTTTTATATTCATCGAAAATGTCGACAATACATTTTTAAAACAGAAAATTTATGTATCCCTTAAAAAAATGTAATGAAAAAAGTTTAATAAGTTTTCTTTTTATAAATGTTTAAAAAGTTAAGAAAATGGCTTGGAAATTTTTATACAAATAATTTTCATAATTTTTGTATTTATAGTTTTCCTAAAAGTATGCAATTGCTTGTCTAATAATAGATATATATATCGAATTTGATTAAATTAGTTATGTATATAGATTTTCCCTTAAAACTGCTTCCTACTGCCTTAAAAAAAAATATTCGATTTTATTATCAAAGTTGTTTTTGGGAATACTATTATTTATTAAAAGATTTTGTTTGTTGTGCTTAAGTCCCTTTTTTTAATAATTGATAAAAAATACTGAAATTTATTGTTGGAGGATAAGCTGTTCCTATGCGCATTTCACTGGTTGCTTAGGCCAGACCATCAGGAAACGTTCTCCTAAATAATTTTAGAAAAGCCAAAGCTTTCATGCAAAGAAGACTACAGAGGGAATGAGAATTACCTACAAACACACAAAAAGTATTTTTTGCAACAATATCAAAGCTTAAACACAATACCAAACAATAAATCAGTGATGAGTTTATCATTTCTTACATTCCCCACTTATCCTCCAACAGCAAATTTCAGTATTTTTTTATCAATTATTTAAAAAAAGGGAATTGAGCACAACAAACAAAATCTTTTAATATTCGATTTTTTTTAAAAAATTTTATGAAATAGAATCTGAGAGTTTTAGTTCTCATGTTGAGTTTCCTGGAAAATATTGAAGGAATAAGACTATTAAAGCACGAAAGCTTTATAAATTGTTATTTGACTTAGAAAACACATTTGAATTAATTTAAAAATTTGAAAATTTTTAAGGAAATATAATTTTAAAATATGTTTGAAATTGATTATTTTATGAATACGGCAGTTAATATGCTTTTATATTATTCTCTTTGTAAAGAATTGATTTTTTAATAAAAAAAAAATATATTGAAATAATGTTCACTACCCCATTTAATTACATACTTTTTTATCATGCCCCAAAAATATAAAATCAAACACCTCTAGCAGTTATTCTTAATTAAAAACTATACAACGATTCTTGGTTTATTTACTTTACAACTAAATAATCATCCCCTATACATTATATGTAATCAAACTACACCAACAAATATCACATACATTCAGGCTAAATAATACAAAAAAAAACTCTGCATAAGTGGGAGCGCTTAACAGGTAATACTAATTAAAATCTGTTTATCAGCAAAATATTTAAATTACATGGAAAAATTCAAATAAATGCATTCATGTTTTTCCAAAAATAGAAATAATATTTTTATTTTAATTAGGTAATTGCGCCGTAGTACGAAATATGAGATTTTCCCAGAAGTATGTGATAAAAATATATTATTATTATTAAAATTAACCAAAAGTGGTTTATAGGAAATTTATTTTATTTATTTGCATGTGAACAGTTTAAAATTAAAATAAATCGAAATGGCTTTTTTTTAATTTATTACAAAGAAAAATATATTGTTTTATGTTTTAAATTAAATATGCAATAGTAATGAATAATGAACCCTTTCCGCATGCCGCACAGAGGGACTTACATTGCAAAAAAAAAAGTAATTTCTCTGTTCGTACTTTTTAAAAATCTAATGATGCAGTTCTAGAGAACTGCTCTAAAAAAATTAATCTCCTATTGATTTTCGTAAAAAGCCATATTTATAGAAAAAAATCTAATGATGTAACTCAAATATTTTACCACGAAAACTGATAAAAATGTTCATGCAATTTTAAGGCCTGGGACAGAATAAAGTTGTTGTAGTAGCTGACGAATGCTTTGTAGCGCAACAAATTTCAGAATCTGGAACTTTTCGCTTCAGCTTCAACTGCAACGACTTCTACGCTACGTATTAGGTTAACACTTCTTTAAAAATACCGTTTTTTTACTTTTCACAGCTTGCAGTGCTATTCGCAACGTTGTACTACAGCGACTATTCTGTTCCCCACTGTAAGATAATTCCACTCCATAGATCATCTTTTTTTTAATAAAAAAAAATAAATATTTTGATTGCAGATGTAAATAGCAAATATGTGCAAATTAAAAAGGTCTTATAAAGATCAACGTTTGTAGTTTTCCTTGGAAAAGAAAGAAGTTAGCTAATCGATTAAGGAAGGCAACAAAACTTAAGTTGAGTTGCCAGCAGCGAAATTAGGCAGCGCTGCTCATGTTCAAATATACAAATTTTTTTTTTAGTTTATATTTTATCATTTGCGACGTGCCTGAATTCGGTGCTGGAAACTCAACCTCAGTTCAGTTGCCATCCGTAATCGACACATTAGTATACCTTCGTCTTCTTAGTGGAACCAAATGAGGGATGAGTGTGTACTCGTTGCATTTACCGAAAAAATTGTACGGAAATTCACCGATCACTAAACCAACTTATAAATTTTCTATAAAAAAAAAAAAATAAATAAATATTGCAGTACCGGTTCGTGATCAAATCTGTTGCATACATTTAGGCTTAATTTTTTTTTTTTTAATTGATATTACAATTCTGTGGTTTTCATGGGTAACCGCGTATGTCCATTTTTTTCGATTATGAGATGTTGATGCCATATTGCTTAATTTTAAACCAGGAATTTCAGCGTCATACACAATTGTGTAAGCAAAACTCACATGTACGCTTACGCTCTTTTATTTTGCGAGCGTAAAATATAATTGTTTACTGCAAAACACTCATTCAGCGGGAAATATCGCACGGCCTGTTTTGAGGCCTCTAAACAGAAATAATATATTTATTATTTAGGTATTATCTTTGTTTCTGTTTTGTTTTATTTCTGTTTTAAACATTGTGCAATGATTTAAAAAAAACAAATTGCTTGTGGTTTTTGTACGAGGTGTACTTGTTGTAGTATCAAGAATAACTGTGATGAATTCGCCTTGATGTTGTGTTTATTGAGCTTTTGTAAACTTCAAATTTGAATTTTATTAAGTAGTCTTGTAGACAGCGATAACGAGTATGCAAGCGGATGAGTTTATTAAAAAAAAAGATAAATGATGCCATATAAAAAATATTTTATGATAAAAAATGCATTTAATGATTTTAAATGTCTCTTATGTTTTATATTAGTATATTTTTATAGGCTAGTAAAATCTTCTCTTTTTATAATGGTGGTTAATAATTATAGAATATTTTTAAACTTAATGGGGTTATTATTTGCGTTAGTATGTGCAAATGAATTTTCATTGTTGGCATTCGCAAATGTATGTTGAGCACAATATTAAAAATATTGAAAAGAATTGTATAAGGTTGTAAGACTTCAAATATTGTCAAGTGCTCAATTTTTCCAAAAAATAAGCAAAGTTTCTGCGAAATGCAGGTTCCAAATTAAATTTATTTAAATAATAACTAATTGTGTCTGTCCATAACTCAACATTTTTCGATAATTGTATTATTATTAATTGCTCTAAAGTCTTCATAGCAAAATATGTATGTTAATTAGGCCTCGTAATAGGCCTCGCAACCGCAGATTTCTCCCGCTGGGAATGTAAGAGACAAGAGTAATCGCACCAACACAATCATAATTGACACCACTGTTTTAAACGCTCTTTACATGGTTCTTAAAATTTCTGAAAAAATATGGATCAATTCCGATTTTTTTACGTAATGACCAACTTCAAAAAGTTAAATACCTAGGCTATAGTTTGATCTAGAATGTTTTTTTCCACTCTCCTAAAAAAATTTGATTTTAAGAAATACGCGGTTACACATGAGTTATCAATTATAAGAACTATTTGTTAATAACACTGATTGACAGCAATTGTAAATACCGGCATAGCGAAATAAGAAAAACAAAACCATAAGATTTAAAAAATAAAAATTCTTGTAAAATTTTCAAACATAATTATTAAAGCTAGTGTTCGCCTAATGGTCGAAATTCGACCATAATTTTTATATAAATATGAAGAAAACATAAAACATCTAGGTAAATATGCATTCATTTGCACCGAGCATTAATTTTTCAGTCTTAGTGTATCGATTTGGCCTCCATTCCATATGTGATCTTCCTCGTGAGTCCGTGAATGTTTAATATAATTTTGTAAGTTCAATACAAAAACTAACAGAAAGTAAATCATGATCTTGACAAAATATATACATTGGCTTTAGCTAATGGTTTACGTCTGAATCAAAGCAAATGAAAGTGTCTAATAGTATGCAAAAAAGCAGTTCGAATAGATTTTGATATAGACATATTGCGTGGGGGTTTAAAAATTGATATTGTGGATTCAGTAAGAAACTTGGGAATAACATTTAATAACCATCTAACTTGATTAAATCACATTACTCAAGCGTGTGGTAGCATAGACGGTATGTTGCGTAATTTATATGCCACTCATTACTGAACGCCTTTGAAAATAAGGATATTACAAGTAAAAACTTATCTCTTGCATACACTTTTATTTTCGTCTGAAATTTTTACTGGTTGTAAAACAAAGGACATGAGAAAACTTACTGTTACTTACAACAACATCATCCGCTATATATTCTCTTTAAAAGGGTTCGATAATGTATCGCAATATTCCTGTCGTATTTTCAGTATATCTTTTTCAAACTATTTACAATTTAAAAACCTTATTTTTCTTTACAAAATTATTATCACAAAGGAGCCAGATTACCTTTACAAACCTTTACAGTTTACAAGATCGTGCAGAGGAAAAGGTATACTTCAATTTCGTCACCGTGACCATGCATCTGAACGTCAATTCTTTATATGTATTAACCATACGTCGCTGGAATCAACTTCCAAATAATTTGCAAACCACTAGCAACGCAATAGGGTTTCGAAAATTACTATAAGAATATTTTTCGTAATACTTGTTTATTACATTCTAACGCAAAATTATTTTTTTATGTTATTATTTTATTTGAATATTTATTATCTTTGAATTCTGTAGCTAAAATATATATTCACTGTTTTTGCAGTATCATTTTTAAATATTCAACTCAATTTGTTTTATTTAACTTGTCTGATTCTAATACTGTAATTTATAAGATATTGTGTCTTATTGTATTAGAAAATCTAATTAATAAATACAAAAAATACAAATACAAATACCAATTGAAAAACAAAAAACTTTATAAAAATCTCCAATGGATTCTCATCCACTTAAGACATTGCATGTTTAATTTTGTGTTCCTTTGTCTACTATTGATGCCAATTAATCAAAGTACCAGAAGTAGAATGAAAAAGTACCAAAAAGCTTCCCTTTCATATTCGTATTCTATCAGGACCATGCATGCTATAGGTCCAATGTTAGCAAAAATTCAAAAACTACCAGATTAAGAACAAAAAAGTACCAACATTTTTAATCTTATAGGTTATCATTCACTTAAGACCCTGCATCTTTAATTTTATGTTTCTAAGTTCAATTTTATAGAAAATTCAAAAATCAA
This sequence comes from Pollenia amentaria, assembly GCA_943735925.1. Classification (NCBI taxonomy): domain Eukaryota; kingdom Metazoa; phylum Arthropoda; class Insecta; order Diptera; family Polleniidae; genus Pollenia; species Pollenia amentaria. The sequence continues at coordinate 197,364,474 of OX031009.1, read as the reverse complement.
CACATGCAGCACGGAAAAGTAAAAGAAAAAAATTTAATTTCCCGTATTTTCCCTTTTGATTTAGGTTCGGTTGACAAACAAAGGAGGAAAATGTTCTTACCTGGTTTGCCTGACGATTTATATATAACATTTATATAATCGGAATAATCGAAAGCTTTTGCGTTTATGTTTGTTAAAAATAATCATTACGGTACGGCACATTACGTATACATCAACGTTAAAGTAATAATACTTAAAATTTTAAACTAATAGAAAAATTCTTAGATTATTATTTATTTCATTATACATTATTTCGTAAATATATTTTAGGAAAAAGAACCATCTTGTAGTAATAGAAAAACAAAACTGTAACTATGGGTCCCTTAAAAAAAAATCCCTGCAAAATTAATATGTATATTGTTTAACTTGCAAATTTATCAAAAAGCCCCGTTTTATGACAGACATTCATTCGCATCCAAATGATTCTTAGTAACCATATGCTTAAAAACAAATGGCAACAACATCAAATAAAATCTTGAAAATAATCGAAACACCAAAACAAAAAAAAAAAAAAAAAAAAAAAATCTCAACTCTAAACACACATGTGTCACACCGAAAAACGAAGAGGGAGACTTGACATTGTTTAACGTCTAAAATAATTTAAATTCATTATATTTTCTTCCTCGTTATGACTGTCTTTTGAAGCATGAAAATTCATTTCATTAGTAATTGACTGGTACGAGTATTCAATTTTTTTTTGTTTTTGTGTTTTGAAATTTGTAGTCCTCAAAGGAAACACTCAATTTATGCAAATGAAATGTAAATTAGCTAAATGTCATGTTACATAAGAAAGCTGTATTCATTTGTACATTAACTCGACTTTAAATTAGGTAATTGTTATTAAGAGGCCATAATTAAATTAAGGAGTAATGGTGACGATGACTATGACTATGACGATACGTCCATAAGGAAAATAACAACAATCAAGCTGACTGATAAGGGACGCGAGTGAGAAGAGGAAGCGTGGAAGAGTAAGTCTAAAAATTTAAAAACAGGATTGATTCGTTTAATTTCAAACAAAATTCCATGTACATATTTGAACATGGTTGAGGAGCACTTAAAACTTTATAAGTATTTAATGAAAATTCTCAACTACACAAACGCTTAAATTCGTAAAGTAAATTGTGTCAGTTAGTTTTAAAGGAGTAAATTAGCATACACTTAAAATACAAATAGGAAGGAGAGGTTGAATCATAAGTAATTTTTGAAAGAGAATATTGGAATTTAGGCTTTAGAATAATTTTAAAAAAATGCTAAGAATTTAACTAGAACTGAAGTAGAACTAAACTAGAACTGGACTAGAACTGAACTAGAACTGAACTAGAACTGAACTAGAACTGAACTAGAACTGAACTAGAACTGAACTAGAACTGAACTAGAACTGAACTAGAACTGAACTAGAACTGAACTAGAACTGAACTAGAACTGAACTAGAACTGAACTAGAACTGAACTAGAACTGAACTAGAACTGAACTAGAACTGAACTAGAACTGAACTAGAACTGAACTAGAACTGAACTAGAACTGAACTAGAACTGAACTAGAACTGAACTAGAACTGAACTAGAACTGAACTAGAACTGAACTAGAACTGAACTAGAACTGAACTAGAACTGAACTAGAACTGAACTAGAACTGAACTAGAACTGAACTAGAACTGAACTAGAACTGAACTAGAACTGAATTAGAACTGAACTAGAACTGAACTAGAACTGAACTAGAACTGAACTAGAACTGAACTAGAACTGAACTAGAACTGAACTAGAACTGAACTAGAACTGAACTAGAACTGAACTAGAACTAAACTGGAACTGAACTAGAACTGTACTAGAACTGAACTAGAACTAAACTAGAACTAAACTAGAACTGAACTAGAACTGAACTAGAACTGAACAAGAACTGAACTAGAACTGAACTAGAACTGCATTAGAACTGAACTAGAAACGAATTTGAACTGCAATTTAACTGAACTTGAACTAAACTAGAACCGAACTGGAACTGAGCTAGAACTGAGCCCTAACTGAACTAGAACTGAGCGGGAAGTAAACTAGAATTGAACTTGAACCGAAATGGAACTGAAGAAGAACTAAACTAGGACTGTACTTGAACTTAACAAAAACTTTATTGGAACTGAACAAGAACTGAAGGGGAAGTGAACTAGAATGGAACTTGAACCGAAATTGAACTGAACAAGAACTAAACTAGGACTGTACTTAACAAAATCTTTACTAGAACTGAACTGAAAGTTAACTTGAACTGAAATTTATTGTTCTTATTTTATTTTTATTTCTTAATCAAAAGAACTTCATTATTCTTAAACATTGTCTTTAAAAAAATATATATTTTAATTTAAGAAATATTTAGAGTAATTTTTTTACTACATTGAGAGTCGTCATAAATTCTTTAAAAGATTCCTGAAAACAAAAAATAGAAAAAAAAATGGAATCCGTACATTTTTTTTATCAGAATTCTGTGAGGCATGAACACTCATATGCATACAATTATTTATTTTACAATTTCTTCTTTAATAAAAAAAACATCCCTGAATAAAAGTACTGAACAATAGTTTTATTTAGTTACATGTAGAGAGAGCAACAAAAAAAAAATTGTAAATAAATGAAAAAAGGAAATATTGTTTAATCCAAGATAAGAAGATGCATATTTACAATGATGAAGCGCCTCTCTTTAGAATGCGAAAAAATGCATAAGGACTCACACACACACAACATACTAAAAACGATAATCCCAACAACACAACAATGAAATCATGCCCTGCCTCTACCTCCCTCCATGCAAACGTTATCTTGACTTGTGCTTTAATACTGTATGCAGCCAAATTCCAAACAATGTGAATGTCAGTGCATGATTTAGAATGTTTTAAAAAATTTTTCCTTTTTTAAAGGATTTTTTTCCTGTTATTTTGTTCTGTTTTTTGCCAAGAAGTTTTTTGTTGTGGCACAGGATTTTTTATTTAGATTTTTGTCATGATTTTGTGATGTTGACTTTTTTTTCTTGTGCTGTTTTGTATGCCATTTTTTCTACGTTTTTCCCATTCGTTATTTTATTTTATTAAGTTTGTGTTTATTTTTTATTTTGTTTATATGGAAAACAACAATATTGTGTTGTTATATAATTTAAGCAAACACTTGACAATAAACCAAAAAGTGCTAGAATTTAGCAGTGAAATGTATGACTTTTTAATGCATTTTTGAGTTGTTCATAATTCTCCTGGTGGAAATTTAAAGAAACTAAATTAACTTGCTAAAAGAAGGCTTTTATTTTGTTGCCCCTAAGTTTATGCTACAGAACTTATTTGGAAAATTAAGGTAACTAGCTGTTGAAACCCAGCGTTGCAATGGGACAAAAACATTATAATCCAAGCTTTTACCACTTTGTAAAAATATCATATCAAGAAAGTCCAATTATGAATGTTGTATATGAGTAAATTTAGATCATTAAGGGTATATTATTGCTGTCAATAATTTAATTCCGCCATATAATGATTCTATTTGGTCCAAAATATTCAAGTCGGTTTAAATGTTTCTTAAAATTTTATTTTATTTTTGATAAAAACTGATTTTAAGGGTCGCACTCAAGGAAAACTAAAAATACCCTTTTCTGTTATTGACTATAATGTAGCCGGTGTAGACAGTCGGACAATTAGATGGTCAAAATGCTTTAAAAATGCAGAACAAATTACAATTTTCCTTATACGATTTGCTACACCTGATCCAGCGAAACGCCGGGATACGCATAACTTGTTTCTGACCGATAAAACTTTTCCTGTAAGCAGAACCCCGGTCGGTTTGGGCTGTCGTACAGTGTTCTTATTTCCTGCGGGAAATTTTGGGTCAATTGTTTTAAAACCACTTATCCCGTGACCAGTGAACACAATAAGAATTGTGATAGGTGAAAACATGGCATATCCGTTAAGTGGGGATAATGTGTTTAAAGTGGAAAGGTAAGAGGAAAGGTAATTGACACAAAACTAGTCATGTGATTAGATTAAGCAGTTGCTGATTTTATTTGGTTCTATTACTTTATATGAAGTGGATCTACCATATTAACATGGTTCACTCGGGACAATATCTGCATAATTTTAACCGAAATTAAATGTGCCTATTTAGGTTATTTTAGTGACCTGTTAGAAAGTGTCAAAAAGGTGCCAATTAACCCCCTCCTATTACATCGCCATGTTAGAGTGACAAGTCACCTTAATATAAAGTGTTAGAACTTTAACCACTCCCTACCACTTTAGAAATGCCACGTGACAAGTTTGCTGTTAGTTCTCTTTCCCTTAGGGTAATAAAAAAAAGTAAATCCAGTTTCCGATTTTAATTTCTATGATGGCGTTTTAACAAAAAATAAAATTTTCTATTTTACGCTTTTGACTCTTTTTCTCTTACGCCACTCTTACATGAAGTACATTAATCGTGTATCGAACGTGCACCTCTTTTTTTATGTTTCCGTTAAATTATTTAAAACATTTTTTTTCAATTTTATAAAAAGTACCAAGAGTAAAACAATTTACCCTTTTTGTGCCTCCCAGTCAAAAGTGTTTAAAATTGACAATGACATTTCATAAAATTTTTTGGAAACCTTATGATATTTCTTATGAAGAATGTTCCAACCTTTCCAACTTTAAGTCTCTATATTGTTTATTTTAAAGGTAACTAAGACCCTGATTACGGTTCAGAACTCAACTCAGTTGAGTTCTAATTAAAACAACTGGTTGTGATGAGTTGTAATTTTTTTGTGTTTTTGTTCGCCGTAATATAAGAAAGTTGTAAACCATGATACACAAATTAAGAAATAACAGCTCAACTGAGTTGAGTTGTGAACCGGAATAGGAACCTAAAATTCCCGTTTTTGTAATACTTTTATCCCCTTTCCTTGTATAATACACTTTTAATACACCAATGTTATTGCCTTTACTTCTGATTGTACTCTTAGCCTTTGTGTTAAAAATCAAAGTTTTCAAGATCGAGAAAGTTTCTTGTGAAAAAAACATGTTTACAAAAACTACAAATATTAATCCTGTTTTTCCACTCAAATGTACTTAATTTGCTTGCTGTCTTTATGATAGAGAACACAGGTTTCAAAGTTTGAGTAAAATTATTTTAAAAAAGCGTGTTTATAAAAAAACTACACAAAGTGCGAATTTTTACCCTGTTTTGCCCCACAAATGTTCTTTATTCGTTTTCTACCTTCATCGTGAAGCACACATGCAGCTTTAAATTTTATGCAAAATTATTTTGAAAAGAACGTGTTTACAAAATTATTTTAAAAAGAACGTGTTTACAAAAAGTATCCAAAAGTAAGAATATTTTCCCTGTTTTATCGGCTTTTCTTTTTTCCTAAAACTTCGCGGTGCGTAGGAAGTATCCAATTTGGTCCAGTTGTTTTCAAGTTATAAGCAGTTGCACTATTTGTTTTTATATATACAGAAAAAACATATAAAAATTTATTTAAATTTGAAAATTTGTGATATTAATTAAAAAATTAATTAAATTTGCACCAGCAAACAAAACAAATTAATAGTATCAATTAAATATTTTTTTAACATTAACAACATTTTCTATACTATTGTTGTTGACATAAGTAAACGTTTAATTCAGTTTTTTAAATTTTTTGTAAAAACTGGTTTTTTGAAAAATAATTGGCGAGAATTTTTTTGTGTATTTAGATAGAAGATATTTTTTGTTGTTCTTAGTATTTCTTAAAGTTTTTGAAAAATTAAAGTGATAATAGAAATTTTTTATTTCTAACTTATTTATCCTAAACATATGCAACAAAGCAAACCACAGTAAGACCGATGGTTAAGTTTAAGGCTTTCAATAAATTCTTAAATAAACAAAAAACAAGTTCTAATTAGAATTGAACTAAACTAGAACTGAACTAAAACGGAACTAGAATTGAACTAGAACTGACCTTGAACTGAACTAAAAATGAACTAGAGCTAAACTGCGACTGTACTAAAGAAGAACTCGAACTGAATTAGAATCAACCTAAGCTCATAACTAAGCTAGAACTCAACTAGATCTAGAACTAAACAAGTACCCATGTTCTGTAACTTTGGCGAGAACTTTTCACATCGAAAGGATGTGAAAAAATTATATGTGAAATGCGCATAGAAACGAGTATAAACTACACAGAAACTACAATAAATTTCTGTGTTTTTATCAAAAATAAAAATTGGGAATTTAGCACGTCAAAGAGAAATCTTATTAATAAAAAATCTTCAATTGTTTGTCGAAAAGTGAGAACAAAATGTGTTTGTATGTCATGTCAAAGACCGGTGTGCCTCGGTAGACTAGCTGGTAGTGAGCTAGTCTATGAGCGCCGGGGTTGCGGGTATGATTCCCACCAGAGACACTCGGTTTCTTTCCTGCTGACAAGCGTAAAGCTTCACGAGATAAGCGTAGGAAGCAAAAAATCAAAAGATATTTAGCCTTATTGCGGCTGTCATTGTCGAATACGACTGCCGTTTTTTTTTTGCAGTCAGTAACACACAACCTTTGTTCTTTAATCTACTTCAAAAAAACGACGCAGTCATTTACGACAACGACAACCGCGCAATAAGGCTGATACGCCGTTACGTTAAAAATGTTATACTATTCCACTTTAAGGCGATGTAAAATTGCGGACGTTGCGAACGTCAATCCATACCAAAATTTACTAAAATTAAACATTTTCAACGACGGCGGCGAATATAAAATAATGTAAAGTGCGAGTTAAATGTTTGTTGTTTACAGAAGAGCTTTGAAAGCATTCGTGTAATCATCGAAAATGTTAAAAGCAAAATAATTAAACATTGAAAAAATCAGCCCAGAACAAAATACTCACCTCTTTCGTCTTATTATTCATTTAATTTTTACGGCCTTATTTTTAAAAAATAAAACAGGTCTATTATTTTGTATACAAAATCCATTTCATAAAACCTTTATTAACCTGTTTTATTTTTTATAAATAAAACCGTTAATTTTTAATATATTTTTTACTATATTCGCAAAGTTTTACAGACACACTTTTTCTCTAAATTGGCGAGTAATTTCCTTACGTGACAGCGTAAGGAAATAATAATATCTAAAAATTCCCATTACAAAACTATTTTTTTCATCGCCCCACGATGCTGCTACTTTCCTTAAAAGTCTGCATAAAACATTTTATATAATATTCTCCGCCTAAAACTATGACTCATTTTTAATAGCAAAACTAAATAAGTGACTTGCTTAATTTTAGCAAGAAGCAAAAAAGATAACAAAACTGCTGACCATGTTCTTGAATATTCGTCTTTACACTGGCATATCTTTGGCAGGGCTTAAAATCATGACCGTAGTAAAACAAAAAAAAAAAAAAAAAAAAATCAACATGACTTTGTTTTTAATACCCATATCGCACTTGATCATAAAAAGCGTATTAACACAAAATTTAGAAATGTTCAATAGAAGAAAAACATTTTTTAATTTTTCATTAAAGGCATATGAAAAAGAATTTTTAAACCAACCTTTTCATTATCAAAAAGTAGACAAAATAACACGATATTTTTACAGCGGGTAGATATGAATATAACGTGTCGATTTTTTTCAATAACTGAACAAATACAATAAAATATTAGAACATTTTGAGTAAATACCTTTTTAATAATCATCTGCTATATTCTTCTTCAGATGTTTGAAATTTGTGCATACGTTTTAAATTATAAATGACTTTCATTGAATATTAACAAGAAAGAAAAAAAGAAGTAAAACTATGTCAAAAATTAATGAAGAAATTGCCAGAAAACTCAAGGATATTTCAACAAAATAACTTTTTGTTCGTAAGTATATTGACATGAATGAACTTGCACTAAAACTTGCACGATGAAAAATGTTAAATAAAAAATTAAAGGTACAAAAATCTAATTTTCTTTAATGAAAGAATCATAAGAAAGAAAAATAGTTTTATATTGGAGTTTCGTTCTCTGGCCTCTTTTGATCTCTTTCTATATAATTTTTCTTCTACTTCTTTCTTTCCTTCCCAGAATATGAAATGAGCAAGAAAAACATTTAAAATATTCTTAACCCGAATAAGGAAGAAAAAAAGCCGGTCAGTTAAGAGGTCAGGATGGAAACTTAATTTGCAACAAAAGAATAGAAAAAAGCAATAATTGTAACAAAAAAGAAAAATAACATATTTTAAGGTAACTCATAATGTTCATGTACTATAAGAATGCTTGAAATTATGGCTTGCATACCTTAAGGGGTTGAATACTCAACTACTCAGAAATATGACCTCAATTGTAATGAATGAGTTCTTAAACTAAAATAAAATTATATAAAAGTTAATAAGCTTTTTAATAAAAAAAAAAATAGTGAATTATATTTTCTTATATTTCCTTATTTAGTAAATCTTGTTAAATAAATTATATAAATAATAACTAATTTAGGCCCTAAAGCTGGCCACATTTTTCGCTAATCTTGTTGACTTGACAAAAATGTAATTATATATTTTATAATTTAATTTAAAAATTTTAACAAAAAACTTTTTTTTTCTTTCTCTTTCCAGGTAAGCAAATTTTTTTATTACCCAATTTAAAAAACTCCCTCTCGCTCATTCAAAAGTGTGAGGAGACTAGCGGCATTTATTAGGGATGTCGGCAAGTATTATAATTCATAATCTCATAATTAACTAATTGCTGTTTTGCTCGTAAATGACACCCTAAAATAAACTAGAGAGAATTTAAATTCCTCTATATACATACATTAAATTACAAGTTTGTTCGTTGCAAAGTCATAATTTATATTTATCTGTTTGTATGACTATTTACGCCTCCTCCTCCCTCTCTCTTTGTGTTGTGTTGGACTGTGTCTGGTATTAAAGTCATTAATAGTAATTACTTTTCCGCGATATCTAAGCTTTTTAATCTCTGTGAAACAGTAATCATCACGTTATTTCGATGTAATTTTAGACAAATAATTCTAGGATACTTATGAAAAACAATATGGAAAATATTATTTAAAGACATGTTTTGAAAAAAAATATTGATGACAGATCAAAATCTATATTTCTGTTTTAGAAACTTAATAAAAAAAATTTTTTATTTTGTATCGCTATTTAAATTTGTATTGCTTTATTTAAACGACTTTAGGTATTTTAAATTCTTCTATATCGTTATATAAAAAATCGATTTTTTTTATTAAAAAGAAGTTTTTAGCAATTTTACTGCTATGCCGAATCTTATATACCCTTCACAATAGTTGAAAAAATTTATAAGAAAGCTATGGCATTGAAAGTATGCGCACTATGGTCAAATATAGACCGATTTCAATAAAAAAATTAGGATAATTTATGTTACAAAATATCATATTTAGCCAAATTTAATCTAAAAACCCAAGCCAATAAGATTGCACAAATACTCTCTTTCGAAGAGAAGCTATATGGGTAATTCCATGTCAAATCGACCAAGAGTGCAACCCGACCCCTTTCGATTTGAATGAAATTTGGTGAGAAGGTTCCTTTCATCCTAGGAACATATATTAACGAAAAAAAAATTCAAACAATTTTTTTTTTCAAAAGTTACGTCTTATTCAAAACATCATAATTTCGCCGAATTAGCCGAAAGTGTTGAGTTTATTTTCCCAATATGTGACAGCGCATAGAGAAAGGGACCAGTAAGGTAAAGGGAACAGTAAAAACCAACTACACAAAACAAGAGGTAGGGACGACCTACGCGCGTTTTCAAGGTTGACCAACACGTTCCTGACGTCATGAGATGTGTCGCTTTCAAATGAGACCAATACCAACACGCTCAGTGATGGTACACTAAAGATACACGTATTTAAATCGTTAAAATGGCTCTCCTGAACAAAACCCTTAGGTCCCTTTCTATTTTGCGCGTCACATATCTCAAAAAATACTGCACTTACGAAAACACAAACAATTTGTTAAACAAATTTTTTTTTTTAAAATTTAATATCTACAAAATATTTAATTTTAAAAATGGACTAAGTCAAAAACCTAATTTTTTTGGCTGATTTTTTTTGGAGACGTAACGTGACAACAAGCGTACTTTTCTTTGAAAGCACCCACATTGAGCTCCAAGAAAAAATAAAACAAATTGACATAAAAAACTTTATCAATGTCGTTACTTTTTTTTAACACATAAAATCACACAAATCAGATTTAATAAATACTTTTTGTTCAAAATGAGAATATTAAAATTTTATTTTAGTATTATTTTTAACAGGTTGCAAAAGAAAAAAAAATCATATCTTAAAAAAAAAAACACCTCCTTCAAAGTTTCAGGATTTTTAAAGAACAGTTTGAGGAATTTCATAAAAAAATTAGTCAAAAAAAAAATAGGTTTTTGACTTAGTCCATTTTTAAAATTAAATTAAATTAATTATTTAAATTTAAAATATTAAAAAAAAAAATTTTTTTTTAATATATTGTTTGTAGCCCCAGTATTCTCTTTAAAATGACATACAAATCATTTTCGTATGTGTAGTAGTTTTTGAGACATTGAGAAAATAAACTCAACACATTCGGCTAATTCTAACTAACTTTTGAAAAAAATGTTTCAAATATTCTTCAAAATTGCAACCTGTACCTTCCAGACAACGTTTACATGGACAGCCATACGGACGGACGGATGGACATCGATCGGTATAGCAGCAATATTTTTTAATTTGTTGCGCACATCCGAACAATTGCATTATAGCCTTTACATACACAGAAAAAATTTTCACCCCAAATTTTTTCAATTACTTTTTTAGCATTACTTGATTGCTGTTTGAAAAAATTTTTTTAATTGTGCCAATTAATTTGCTTTTATTAAAAATAAAAATTATAGGCCGTAATCATGTAAAACGCAACGCCACAGAATTATATTGAAAAAAAAAACAATGCCATAAATATTTTGTAATTTTGTTGTTGCTTTCTACAGAAATTCATGTTCCGTTTAAAAATTTTTAACGCCACAAGCCATGCAGCGTTTGAAATTTTTAAACGAAATGTGAATTTCTCTAGAGAAAATATCCATTATCGTAAGAAAATTATCGACAACTGGAATGGGTCACTTAAATATCAGGATGATTGCATTCCCATTACACTAATCGGAAACGCGTTGCTGTAAATGCAAGAAAGTAGTAGTTATAGCCATCAGGACATTCGAGGTTAAACTTTTTTCGTCAGAAAATACCACATGTTTCCAACGTTATAAATGCCATAATATTCCAGTCGAAGCCGATATGAAATTGCAGATGTTGAGAACGACAGTCAACCATTTCGTTGCCGGCGATCAAAATTTACTAAAATTGAAAAAAATTCTACGACGGCGGCGAAAATACAACCGTCGGCTAAACATAATAATGTAAAGTGTGACTTTAATGGTTGTTGTATAAAAAAAAAAAAAAAAACGTTGGAAGCATTTGTATATTTTACAAAAATGTAAAAAGCAAAATAATTAAACAGTGAAAAAATCTGACAAGAACAAAATCTTTACTTCTTCCGTGTTATTATTCATTTCATTTTGCATTTCTAATGTATTTTTTACTGTTCATCTTTTCTCATCCCGTTTTTATGGGTGAGTTTATTTAACAGTTCAAAGCGGGGACTTTCTTACAAAAATTTTACAGACACAATTTTTTTGCAAAATGGCGAGTAATTGCCTTACGTGACATCAATTACTCGCCAAAAATGTTACAGACGCAGTTAAGTGAGAAAAAACAGTTGTTTGTTTCAATTATTGGCATTTTTGTTTCATTTCACACATTTCAATCGAAAAGTTTCTCGACGCCAGAGTTACAGAACATTGCACTGGCACTGGTACGTATTTTTTCGACCTACGAGTATCTTATAATATGGCATATAAAGATTTTAAACAAGAAACGCACTTATACATTAAACATATTTTTTATGCGACGTTCGTCATGGGTTGTGTCCATTAATGGAAAATATGAATATACAAACATGTATTTTTCCCCAACTAAAAACTCCCCTTTCGAACATACAAAACCGATAAACAAACTAAACATTAATAGTTTTATCCATAATCACTTTTAGGAGGAAAACAGAAATAACGATGGTTTTATAGCCTGTGAAAATAGTTTACGAGTTTGTATACAGATGACTTTTTGATATTGAAATATATTTAATATTGAATTTATTATATTTTTTCCTTTTTTTCATATATTTTTATAAGAGGAAAAATATATTATTCCATTTGATTACATGTTCAAATCTTATTTGATTTTTAGTTTTATTTTTTTTTGCTTCTACTGATTTTCATAAGACATTTATGTTTAACGATTTTCTGTTTGTGTGGCTAAAAACATACATTGAGTTTTCATCGATATTTTGGCAATTGTTTGTTGTTAAGGTTTTTCTTTTTTTCCCAGCTTTTTGTTAAATTGCTTTCATGCGTGCTCGTATTGTTGACAAGAGTCTTATTTCGTTTTTAGTTTTTTTTTTCCTTTTCAACTCTTAGATATTGATATGATTATGATGGACACAAAGGCTGTTATAATAATGAAAAAGGAGTAGGAGGTGGTTTTCAGAGAATGCCTGAGATAAATATTAGTTATTGTGGTTAAGGCCAACTAAAAGGGAAGGAAGTGACCAACCACAGACTTCTTCTAACAGTTAACGTCTTTTTTTTATTGAGTAGGAAATATGATAAAAAACATGGATACAATTTTTTATCTTCCAGCAATTTATTAGATAAACAGAAATATAGGAAAAAAATTATATTAATTTGACCCACCCCTGAGTGATGGGGTTTTTTAAAAAGAGCCAAATTTTATTGTTTTTTTAGTATTACATATTTTCAAATATTCAGCATTTGCAGCCAAATTTTAATAGTTTATATGCTGACTTGAAAACTGCAGCCATTTAGATTTTTTTTAATTGAAATCATAAGTGATCACAGATCAACAACAAACCTCTCATTCTCGAGTAAAGCGTAATTAAAAAAATGTCTAAGAATATATAGCCCTTTTTAGATTTCTTATATATTGATACGAAATTAGATTTGTCTAAGAATTATTTATGGCTTTAGTTATAAGTTATCTTGTAAATTATAGTTTTACGTCATATTATTTACTATTTTAATGAACGCCACTGTACTAAATTTTCTAGCAATTGTAATTGTATACTTTAGATTTAGATGTATAGCAGTTATTTTAAAATAATTCGAACACAACATTCTAGAATCTACTAGATGGTTCTTGAATCAACTAGGAATAGTTTTGAACTATAAATAAAGGCTAACTGATAAAAGTTGAGTTTAGTTTGATTGGAGACATTAAACGGTTCAGATCGCTACTTACAATTGTGGTTAAAATTTGTGAACATTATAATTAATTTCAATAAAGTTTTTTAAGTTGAATTCGTGTGTGTATTTATTTTGATTTCCAATTAAAAGAACTTAAACGCGTTTTATAAAGTAAAAACGTAACAATATTTTAATATAGATTGTCTCTTATTCGACCTTTATAAATTTATATTAAATTTTTCTATTAAGCTTTGAGGTATATTTGTTCTACACATATTAAATTAAGATATTGGGAATTATTTCTTTTTCATAAGCAACTTTATTATATTCAACATTTTTTAATTTTCGAACTTATTCTATGAGCTAAATTTCAGTTATGTATTTTATAAAGCTTTTTGTAATAGTTATATTCCTTAAATTTTTTATAGAAATGACTTTATACACTACCAGACTAATATATTGTATTTTCTTGTTACATTTTACCTTAGCTTTCCGTTGGATACCAATGAAGTATATTGAATGTACAGAAAAATTTACAATTATTAGACACCAGCAGAATGTAATGCATTTTCTGGCCCGCTACGGCCTTCGTCATAAAATACATAACTGAAATTGAACTCATAGAATAAATTCGAAAAATAAAAAAAATGTTGAACATATTAAATTTATTTATTAAAAGATTTTATTTGTTGTGCTGAATTATTGATTTGATATTGATATTATAATTACACCACCAATACCCTGCATTGCTTCGTTTCGAAGTTGCGTCTTTTTAAAATGTCTGTAATTTCGAAGTTGCGTAGTTTTGGTTTCAGCTTGCATTGCATGGCTTCGAAGTTGCGTCGTTAGTGCTTCGATTTGCGTCGTTAGTATACAAATCTTTGTACAAAGCTAAAAGAGAAAAAGGGGATTTCCCGTTTAAGTCTAATGCAAATATACAAGTGATGGTTGTCTGCTGGTTGCATGTTGAAGGTCGTTAGTATGTTGTTTCAAATTACCTTTGCTGAAATGAATTTTAATCTAAATATTTCGCAACAATGAGTCAAAAAAGAAAGCAAATAAGTTAAGAACAAAAACTGTACATTTTGAAAACTTGTTAAATCAGGGAAAAAGCTGTTGATATTGGAAGAAACCTTGGACTTGCTCCTTCTACATTTAATATATTTGTTGCTCCAAAGACGCTGATCAAATAAAAAAATTTGTTGGAACTGCCACATTATTACAACATAAACCAGTTACAAAAATGAAATGTCCTTTAATCAAAAAAAATTTAGCCACTTTTTATCATTTGGATTGAAGAGAAAAATATTTAACGTTTATTGAAGTGAATGAATTATCCGTTACCAAATCTATCAAGTCAAAATTTATTTTTTCAACTAAAATTATGAAATTCGGAAATAATTAAATGAAAATCAATTAAAGTGTATGGGAAATCGTGCTTCGGTTTTCGTCGTGTTTATCGGGTCCCAATTAGCGACGCGTACCGGTGTATTGGTGTATAATATTCATATCGCCGCCTTCGGGTGTAAACCGGCAAACTAACTTCTAGCTGATTTTAAAGTGAAGACAAAAAACTTCTAACATACCAACCAGCATCAGCGCGATATAATATAATTGTTTACAAATGATCGTCCTTTGAAGAAATAAAAATCAAAATGAATGCTAAATATGTAAAATCTCTCATGACCGGCCACCAAAGGGATCGGTGAAATGTGATCGTACAAGGGAGATATCTCCTTAGAAACAAATTCAGAGCTTTTCCTTTGTTAAATTTTAAACCGAAACTTAATCGGAAGAAATTTCTGTAGAATTCATTATTTTTTCGTGAGAGAGGAAAATAAATGGCATAATCTTTTCCATTCTCAACGATTGACGACTAAAACTTGAAGAGTGTGAACAAGCACTTAGGTTAGGTTAGGTTCCATGGGCAGCCATCGAGAGACAGCTCACTTGGGTCCTTCAGCGGTCCCTTTGTGATACCCAGCGCCAATGCCCATCCCATAGAGCAGTTACCCAGCTGGCGTCACTGCAGAGTTAAGCCAATTCGTCTTCCTAATGAAGATAAGAAGCAATCTAAGTTCTATTGTAGATAGATCCTCCAAGCAGGAAATCACCGGCTATCCCAGGTATTTTTCCTAATGGCATTGACAGAGAAAGTGAAGCACAGTCTCCCCTTCCTCCTCATAATGACAACTTCTGCAGTAGTCATTGAATTCCAGATCCATTCTCCTAGCATGAGTCCCAACAGGCCAGTGTCCAGTCACAACCGACACCACAGTCCTGATTTGGTCCTTATTGAACCTAAGTAGAGATTTGGTTCTCTGTTCATCATAACCAGGCCAAAGTGCCCTGGATATGGAGCAAGTGAATCACAGGTCCATCACTCTTGCGCATTCCTATAATACTCGCTTCGAATGAGTGACTTACAGTGGGCCATTGGAAGGCCAATGAATTGATCAATGAATGTGTCATCCATGCGACCACCATTCTTGCCAGCTCATCTGCTATCTGGTGTCCCAGGCAGTCTGAGTGCCCTGGTATCTATATAAGCGTTACCCCTGAATGCTCAGCAATCTCATTAAAAGACATACATACGGCTTTCTACACTTAACCTAGAAGTCGTGTAGACACCCGCAAGGGAAGCAATGGCAGCCTTGCTATCAGTAAATATACGTATATCTCCCGATACGCGATAATACTTTAGCCAGTTGGCTGCCCGCCTTATAGCCGAGATTTCCGCCTGCAGGACACTATATCAATCCGGCAGACGAAAGGAAACTTTTACGCCCAGTTCCTCTATGTAGAAACCTCCGCCCTGTAGAAACCTCCGTCTATGTACAAACCTCCGCAAGCACTTACTTGGTAAGAGAAGGTTTTGCTCGGCACGTTATACCATGAACATATTGGGAGGGGAGTGTACTACCTCACGCTTATGACCATTCCATTGGTCGTCAAGGTAATGCGGTTTGACCCCACTTGTCTATTTTTTGTGGGGATACGTGAACAGTCTCGTTTAAAGGGACAAGCTTTCCACAATTCTAGCCCTGCAAGACAACATTACAGCTGACATTGGTGAGTTAGCCGAAATGCTGGTAAAAGTAACGACCACCTACGGCGTTACCGGGGCAATATTTACATAAAATAATGTTTAGAAATTTAATGACAGTCATTCATTAATCGTCCCACATAACTATATCATTCACTTTGGCAAATTTGCTGTTTTTTTTTAAATTTTTAAAAGCCAAGCCGTTAAAAACTTTCCCGTTCGTTATACTGGTATGCTAAACTTTGGACATTGGACAACTATTTGAATTAAAAATGAGCAAGTGCGTATCTACATTTTCTAAAAGCAGATTGAAAAAACTCTTAACATATTTTTAAAAATCGATTTTTACACCACTTTGATCGTCTTGAAACAATACACTCATTAAATTCCACTAGTAACAATAACTAGAACAAGCTCAAAAACTCTTCCTAGTAACGAATTCATATGAACAAACAAACTGTAATACAAACACACACACAAAAAACATGGAGTTCCTACTACTTACGCACTAAACACTTGCATACTTTTAGGTACAAGTGTTTATCGGAGGCAAAACACTTTAAGGGAAGTTTTTGTATTGTACATATGTACAACATTGTTTACACTAGACAAACTCACGTACATAAAATTATGTTTCACTTTTATTACGGCTGATGAACAGTCACGCAGAATGCACTTGTGTGATTGTTAGCATCTGTATGTCTCTAAGCGCTATTATGTTCGTTTGTATGTGTGCACTTCAATTTGAAGTAAAAGTACAAGTACGACAACTACAATTAGATAGTGTGTGAGAGTGTTAAACTTATATTTTATTTTTAGGTTTAACTAAAAGCATTTCATATGCACTCTCACTAAGGTAACTGCATAGAAATTTTCCTCATCATCATCATTGTATTATTATTATTATGTATAGCATACCTTTAGGGTAAGTAATTATAATAATCGTGTCAACGTTGTTTATTTGCAACATGTATAACTACACATGAGTTGAGATTTGACAACATGTGGCGTAATAAACGTGTTAAATCTGCACAATTTAATCTGAACTACCAGAACAAAACACCCGAATGAAAACGAAAAAACGCTTGTACCTGCTCATTAAGAAATACACACACAATCACACCAAAAAGTGTTGTGCAACCCGTAAGATAAAAAAAGGCAGGAAATTTTTTTAAATACTTTCACGTAAGTAATTTAATGCGTTTAAATTAAAATTTAAGTATTTAATATTAAGTTTGTTGGAATAAGGGTTATAATTATTATTAAAGCCAGTTTCACACTTTAAGACAAGACTAAAATATTTTTAGGAAAATACAACCCTGACCTGATAAGTTGTTATAGTTTTATTTTTTAATTTTTAAACAATTATTAGATAAGGGAAGTATGCTAGTCAAAATCCTGGTACTGGTACGATCCCTTGCCTGAGGACAAGACTGTTGCCAATTTGAATGTGTTTAGGATTTATTAACGACGCGGGTTCCTTTCCAATATCTTGGTAGTATTCCTCAACCTTTTTCTGCTTCTGCCCAGTTCCAGTAATCTTGATCTGACAAACCAGAGGAACCATAATTCTGTCGTGGTCATGTGTTATTTTATTTTTTAAATTTGAAAACAAAAAATTTTTATTTGAAGTGCCAGCTATTAGAGAGGTGCTACTGTGAAAAAGCCAAACCAGTAAAATTTAAAATGGCGCTTTTTTTTCAAATGTGCGATATATGAATGAAAATTCGTTCGAACAGCTTTTTCCACTGCAGTCTAAAATTTAATTTAGTTCATAATAGGCACATTTATTATCCGATACCAGATCATCAGAGGTAAACATCATTATTCTCAAAATAAATCTATTTTTGCTAATAAATCTATTGTTTATTTGTCAATATTTTACCTACTTTTTTCATAAGCTAACTAACTGCAGCTTCAAATATGTTCATTTACTTCGGAATAGGACGGACTATTGCAAAAAAACTTTATAAATTGAAATTCGTCGCAAAAAGGTACATTCGAAAATCTGTTTAAATAATACCCAGGAAAAAAACTTTTTTCAAGTTCATCGCCTCCAACATTGTATGGAAAAAGTTACCAAAATGTTATAAAAATATTTTCGTTAAAAATAAGCGAAAATGGATAGATGAGTGCACCATCAATTGGATTGGTGCCATGCTGAGGCAGAGGAGCATTACCGCCTCTTGGGAGATGAGTGCACCCTGAAGAAGGTACTTAGGGCCTTCTGGGCCTGCAAGAGCTTCTTTGGGAAGACCTGGGGCTTTGGCCCTAGCATGGTTAAATGGCTTTACTTTATGATGATCAGACCGACAATCACCTATGGATCCCTGGTATGGTGGCCAAAGATCCAGCAGGTGTCGGCGATCCGAAAGTGCGGTAGGCAACAGAGAATGGTCTGTGTAGCCCTGACGGGGGTGATGCGCACATGTCCAACGGCGGCACTTGAGACTATCTTGGGCATTTTGCCATTACACATCCATATAAGGAGGGCCGCAATATCGAGTCTCCTTAGGATCCAACTAACATCTGGACTATCAGATGGTGTCAACGGACACGCTGGTCTGATGAAATTAGCTCCTGGTCTATCAGTCTGCACAAGGGCGGACGTAATGACCACGGAACTGGGCTTTAACAGAAGGTTTAGCACGATCCTCCCTAACGGGGAGCCTGGGACAGTGGAAATCCCTGTGATAGTAACCAGGGAGTACACTGGTATACTGATGGATCCAAATCGGAGCATGGGGTGGGTGCTGGGGTATTTGTACCTAACACGCGTATCTCGATAGCCATGGGAAGATAACCAAGTGTATTCCAGGCCGAGGTCCACGCTATTGATGTGTGCTGTATCAACATAATTAGCAGGGGAATGATATGAAACAGCATTGTGATATTCACATATAGCCAAGCGGAACTTCCTGGAAATTGTCCTCGAAGTTGGTGGCGGAATGCCGGGGAAGGCTACAAGAGCTGGGCTCAAGGAACGGAGTGATACTCTGTTGGGTGCCGGGAAACTCAGGGGTCCCGGAAAATTATAGGGCTGATGAGCTAGCTAGGGCTGGAGCTAACGCCCAAAAGGTGGGCCCGAGCCCTTTTGTGGGTTAAGTTGGGCCACTACCCAGTCCCTACTGAAAGAATGGGTTCTCAGTTAGCACAGGAAATACTGGGTATCGCTCCCGGGAATGCGTCAGGCAAAGGAACTGATATTTCCTGGGAGTACATTAGAGACAAGCGGTCTCAACAGACGGGAACTACGACTGTTGGTGGCTTATCTGACTGGCTACTATACGGTCAAGCACCACCTGTTTCGGATGGGCCTGGCAGAGGACCAGGAATGCAGACTATGTCGTGAAGAGGACGAGACCACTGGGCACTTACTGTGTAACTGCCCGGCGCTGGCTGGGCCAAAAGGAGACACTTGGGGCACGGCGCGATAGGCGCGTCCCGAGTCGGTGCACAGCGGCAAAAGACCTTCTTGGATTCCTGTGGGAGGCAGACGGTCTTTTGGCCAACTAAAGGGGGGTGAATACAATAGACCTGGCTTGGTCGCGGGACCGTCTCCGTTGGGAGAAATCTCCCCGCTCTCTTTATAAAAAAAAATCTATTTTAGAGGTGACCAAAGAGAAAAATGTGTTTTTTCTGCGTTAATAAAATAATTAATAAAAAAAAGAAATACAAATTCCCATATTCTATTTATTTACACGCAACGTTATACACACTGCTTTATATGTTGCATATTTTCGGGCATTTAATAAAATTTTTATTTTCAGTTGTCAAGAGGTAACAGCACTCACTTCCAGCAATTTAAACCAACAAATTAAATTTTTTATTGTAAAAAAATCTTTCACATTTTCGCAAAATTATAATTTCCTATTTACATACTAAAGAAAATCCTTTCTTTCTTCCTTTCTTCTTTATTTAAATTTTCTACCATTTCAACACTAATTGTCAAACATAAATATTAACCAGCAAATAGAAAAACAATACTGCAACACAAAACTTAACAATTTCCTAGACTTTCTCAAAACAAAAGGCTTTATATTATGCAAACATGCAAATGACAAAAAAAGGAAAAAAAAAATCTAAATACAATTGGCAACTAAATACTAGGACGAGCAAGGACTACGAAAAAAAAAACAATCAAACTAAATGAATGACTACATAAAATGTTAAATTAGCTCATTACCAGTGAAACAGTGAAAGCAGCATAGAAAAGAAAGAAATTTCACAAAAGTCTTAATTTTTTAATGCACTCTCTCTTTCTCTCACTCGTAGAATATCCTTTGCCTTAGAAGGACTACCACAAACGGTGTCATTCAAAGCTGTTTATAAAAAAAAACAGGAACCTTAAAAAAATATCATTTAGAAAAATGTATGGTTGACATTACATTAAGAATAGAATTACAACTTTACGATAAAAGTGGAAGAAAAAAGAAAAACTGTACACAGAAATACATCTTAAACCACAAAATTGTACTTTTACTTAGCGCTATTTGCTATTCAAAGCAAAAAAAGAAAAAATCAAGCCAAATGAATATAGTGAAAATTGGTTACTTGAAGGACTTTTACAAAAAAACCACAATTACTGTCTGGAATGAAATAAGAATGTATTAAAGGATTAATTAAAAGGAGTAAGGAAATTTATAAAAGAAATTACTAGTGAAAAACCTCCATTAGCATTAATGTTGCAAAGCAAATACACTGAGAGAAAAGTGAGTCGGTTAAGTTTAAGGAAAGACACATATTTGTAACCAAAACTATTTTTCGAATCAGAGAGAGAGAGAGAGAGAAAGTGAGGAGGGAACTACTTTTTGTGTAAATAAAAGAAAGACAATTTTCTAAAGAACTACTCACTGTGTAAAAGAGACATAAAACAATTTTCTTTGTAATAGAGAGAGAAATAATTTTTCTAAAGAAAATAAAATTTTTTATACCAGACGGATACATTTTCTATAGTAAATTAATCTTTCTCAAACAGAGAGATACATTTTCTACAGAAAATCATGAACTGTACAAAAAAGCAGTGTTGCGAGATAATGCGAGTTGTCCCCAAATTAGAAAACATTGGTTTTGGGACAGATTTTCGAAAGCGGGGATTTGTGAAAAATTTATGGTTATTAAATTTTATTTAGATGAATTATTTTTAAAAATTAATTATTCGTACCCGAGAATCTAAGAAATTTAACATAAAGAAAAATGTGAAAAATTATTAATGTTATTATTTGAATTTGACAAATATGTTCTCTTAGAGGATTTTGTGCAATTGTACAGTTAAAAACGATTTTGAGCCATAATTTCCGTTAACCGTTTTAAAGATCGAATTTGAATTTTTGTTTTAGAACTATTATTTTTTTCCGTTTTAAATCATTAGAACTATTTCTTGCTCATCGCTTAATTGCTTAAGTTTTGAATAATATTTCTGAATTGTGCGCGACTGCTGGAACTATTTTTGACAAATGAATTTATTTTATGACTGATATAATTTTCTAGTTACAAACAAATTGTTGCAAATTTTTTGTCAATTATAAATTCACAAAAATTTATTTTCCTTTCAAAAATATATATTCTTCTCAAAAATTTAATTTTGTTTATAAAAACCAAATTGTATTTGTCTTGGAGTTTAACGAACAGAATACTCTGATTACTTGTTCTTTACACCACGTATCGATTTTCTTTTCAAAAACACTACTTTTTTGAGCAAACAAATTGTTTAATAAATTGAGGACAACAATTTATGGGAACAAAAACGGGGATTTATGTATTTAAATGTGGTTTTTTTGTAGACTTAAAAATATAAATTGGGGCATAAGACAAAAAGTTTTCTGCCAACACTTTAAAAAATAAACATATTGTTCAGAAAAATTTTTTCTTTAAGAGAAAGATAGAGAGAGAGAGCGACAATTTCTACAGGAAACAACTCTCTGTATAAGAGAGCGACTAAATTTTTCACAAATACTTCTTGTTTTTTCTATAGAACATAGATGTCCAAGATGTAAACTGTGGTTGTATTGCTTTATATTAGTATTAGTGAATAAAGAGGCAAATATTAAAATATAATAAATGTGTAAACATCCGCCGCACGTGCACTCGTCGCTTGATACTTGACGACTGAATTGTGTACTCTCGTGGACTAAATGAAAGAGCCTAAAAATCCGTGTGAAGAATGTGTGTGATTAATTTCCACAATTGTGGTATGGGCTGGACATCAATGCTATAGAAAAATTTTCTCTGCTTATAAAATAATTAAATTTTTTATAAAAAAAAAAAATGCAAAAACAATGTATGTGCTTTTTTTACAAAAACAAAATTCTGTTGTTCAAGAGATCTAAATACTCAGTACAAGATGCAAACACAGAAAAAAATCAGTAGTTTTTTTTATCAATTAAAAACATTGCTAAAAAGTATTTCTGTTTAGTTAATGTTATAATTAAATCAATTATTTTTTTTAGTTGAAAGAAAATTAAAAATTTCATTTCGATTTAATTAACATTTTACAGCCGTACCTAAACAAGAGCGGAAGGCGGAACGTTTTCTTCCGCGTAGCTTCTACGCTGATATGCCATACCTAAACAAGAGCGTCAGTTTTGTGTCACAAACAGTAGTGTTAACTTTCGTGCTTATTAAAGCCATCATTTGACCTAAAAATAGCTAATATGCCATTATTTATTATCAAACGATATAAACAGGGTTGTAAAAACAACAACAATAGCAACCCTTCTTATTTTAAAGCGTTGTCAAAATCGGATCTTCCAATTGCAAAACGTTGACGCCACGCCATTTAGGGATGCTTCATACCAATTGTATGGGCATGAGGATTTTTGACAGCTAGAAAACGCGTTACGCTCTTGTTAAGGTATGGCTGTTAGTTGTTTTGAAATTAATTTTTAATTGAAATATTAATTAAGTATCAAAAAATTTTAATTGATTTTTTCGTTTAAAAGAAAATACGAGTAATTTAAACTTGTAGAATTGTTGTTGAGAGTTGTCAAAACCTGTATACATATTCTGTAACTTTGGTGAGAATTTTTAGCATCGAAAGATGTGAAACAAAATATTCCATCGTTTCTCGAAAAGTGAGAAAAAAGTGTGTCTGTAACTTATGTCGAAAACTATCAAAAGAGATTACATCGTTACGTTATAAATGTCATAATATTCCACTCGAAGCCGATTAGAAATTACATACGTTGTGAACGCCAGTCAAACTTATCGTTGACTAAAATTGAAAAATTTTCAACGACGGCGGCGAGAAAACAACCGTCGGCTATACCAAAAAATGTAAAGTGCGACTTGAATGTTTGTTGACTACAAAATTGCTTTGAAAACATTCGTATATTTTTCAAAAATGTTAAAAGCAAAATAATTAAACAATGAAAAAATCAGTCAAAAACAAAATACTTATCTCTTCCATGTTATTATTCATTGCATTTTGCATATTTAATATATTATTTAGTGGTAATATTTGTTCTCACCCCGTTTTAATGCGTAAGTTTATTTGACAGTTCAAAGTGGGAAATTTCTCACAAACTTTTTTTGCAAAATGGCGAGTAATTGCCTTACGTGACAGCTATTACTCGCCAAAAATGTTACAGACGCAGTTAAGTGAGAAAAACAGCTGTTTGTTTCAATTTATGGCATTTTAACATGGACACTGAGCTATATTTAATTAAAGCAATTAATTAACACATTGTTTGAAACGGCAAAATTTTTTGATTTTTTTTAAATAAAATTAAAAATATTAAATAAAAAAAATTCAATATAATAATTTTGGTAATAGGTGCAAAATCAACAACTTGTTTGCTTGATTCCATGAATTTTGTATGAATTTGGTGATTAGAGACTCTTTTTTTTTAATTTTTTCTGTTAAACATTTTCTATCGCCTATAAAAAGAAAAAGTTTATTTATGAAAGAGCTAAATTTTCTATAAAAAATTAACCCTTGGCACACAAAAGAGTTTAATTTTCAATAGGAAAATTACTTTTATTTAAAGAAAACATTTTCTATAAAACAATATTATTCTCCTTGAAGGAGAGATAGAGGCATTCTATCTAAATTTAAGAGTCTTAAATTACACTCTTTGTGGGAGCTTGATACATTTACTATATAAAAATTAACGCCAGTATAAAAATTTAGTTTTTAAAGAAAGTTACTTTTTGTATAACAATAATTTCTTACGGAAAATTACTCGCTTTAGAACACAAACAATTTCTATTAAAAATTACTTTTTGCTTTGCTGAGAAATAATTTCTCCAAAGAAATCACCTCTCTGTAAAACTGAGAGATTTATACTTTTCTTTTAGAATTGTCTTTATTTCCAACATAACTTAATTTAAAATTCCAATACATTATTTGGCCTTTCGTGGCAGAGTAAGTGATTGCTGCTATTGAAAAGAACATTCTAAACGGTGGCAAAGAGACAGAAAGCAATGTCGAAACCACTTGACACTTGTGAGGGAGGCAATCTTTGTACTTTTGCTCTTGAAACATTTTAACAGATTTTTTTTTTTTTACTTTTATTTTTGTTAATTATTTTTTTTTTTCGTCCAAACTCTTCAACACCTTTCATTATGGGTTCTGTTTGAGTTTCTTTACTTTTTGGTTTCCTTTGGCTTCCAACCCTTTTTTTCAAACATTTCGTTTAGGAGCTTCTTAATGATTTAATATTTTATACACTTTTTGTTACCAGCCATTTTGCTAAGATGCCTCCATTTAATTTGAGAGCTTTTAAGAAGTTAAACATGTGCGTGACTTTGTAAAATTTTATTTAAATACTAAAATACAATTTTATCATATTCAACATCATGTTCATATGGAGCATAGACGACACTTACACTCGAACTTTTGGAATGTCGAGAAATGTTGTCGTCCTTGCTTACATCCTTTTTACTTAAAGTCTTCCATATTGTTTGTCAAACACACACCAGCAGTAGAAAAAAAAATACCCAGCTAATGACGATGAAACTTTATGCCAACAGTCTATAGAAATTTAATTAAATAAGAAGTCGACTGGGGAAATGCGAGCAAAAAAAAAATATAAAAATTTTTACAATATCTTAAAATGTTTGTTTGGTAACTTTAGAGATCCTTAAAACATACAAGTATCCTTTTCTACTTCTCATAATGCTGCTCCTTGCTGCCTTTTCTTCTTTTTTGTTTTGTGCTCACATGTACTTGAAATTTTCATTTAACCATCTAAAATGTTTTGCTTTCTTACATTTCTTTCTCTTTGCTTTCTTTGTTTTTGTTGGAAAAAAACCAAAGAGAAAGTGCAAGAGACCGGAACGAGTGAAACGAAATCACAAAAAGTGCACTTATGTAAAGATGCATGGGTGTGGGTGGTGTGTGTGTTTTTGTAAGTTTAATATTGCATAATAATTATTCGAATGTTAATATTTGTTTAAACAAAAAAGATTTGGCAGAATAAAGATTATAACATGATTATTAAACAGTACTTTAATTATTTGCTTGATGCTTGGTAAAGTTTTCTTTTTTGTTTAAAATTAAAACAAAAAGTTAGTAAGTTTTAAATGATTTAAAAGTTTTAAAATTTTCTTTATTTGTTATCATTTATGACTTAAGAAGGAAGTTTGAAAATTTGTAACAAAAAAAAAATTTTTCGGAAAGTCAACTTTTAGTTTGAGTAATTAGAGCAACCAGAATTTATGCTTAATTTTATTTATGATGTTTTTTTTTTATTTTTTTTTTTTTTAAGAATGTATAAAATTTAGTTTTTCGCTAAAAGATATTTATGTTTATTGTTCCCTTGTCTTCCTATAGGGTGCCACATAAGTAGCGTTATGATTTATTTAAATAATAATTTTTTCCGGCTTCGGGTAATGTGGAACGCCCTTTATTTCCCAAACCTAATGTTTGTTAGAAACACTAACTGTATGTTAACATAGCCTACAGAAAAATATTAACATTAGGGCTTTGGCTATGCAAATGTCGCACTGTTAGTTTTCTGTTTGTCTCAGAGTGGCCAGGTTAGGAGGTTTTCTCTCATTTAGTGGCAAATAAAAAAGGGTTACAAGTTCAGAAGGGGAAAATCCAGGGGGCATACAAAAAAAACTATATAATACGGCTAAATTAGTCAGAATTGATAATTTTGTGATCCATTTAACTAGAAACCCTATTGCCAAGAGTTCAGAAAGCACCGTGAATAATCTAATTATGGCACCTTTTTATGCCAATGAAGAATATATTCATAAAACCGTGCAAAGTGGATATGTACCACCTGAGGCATTTGTTTACCTCGATAGCAAAGGTTATATCCAAAACGAAAAAGGCATACCTATATATATTTTACCATATAGAAGAGCGAATTCGAAAGCAATTCATTGCAAGGAACTGCCAATTGATAATACTAGATTTGACAAAAGTATATATTTCGATGATCAAAACATACTTCCAAATCTAAATAAAAATAAATATTGGTGGTAACCTAAAAACCTCCCCTTTTTCGCTTGTTATCCTTTGACTTTTTACTCAAACCTTTCTAGATACAATATAACAGTAATGTTTATTTTTAGAAGATATTTTTTCGTTGCATAAAAATTTAATTGATTGCATAGAAGCAATAAACTAACTTTATATGTATGTATATTAGTGTGTCCCAAAAAAATTTTTTTTTTTTTTTTGATTTTTATAGGTACCCCAGCATTTTTTGAGAGCTTATAGGGTAAAGTATTTTTGTGATTTTTTTCTGATTTTTTGGAAGAGGTTTAGAGGTCGCTAAAATCGAATTTAACCCAAAAATCGGGTTTTCTCGACTTTTTTGAATTTTGCTGATTACTCGGCCCATTAGCACGATTTTCTTAATTACTAAGTCAATTTTTTTAAAGAAAACTTCTCAAACTTTACTTCTCTGTGCAGATATTAGAAGTTTCGGTTATTTTTTTTTTTGCTTATTTGGGTCCCCCTAATCACATTTTTTTGTAAATTTAGCATAAATTTGAAAAATAATGCTCTGTAACTTTTAAAATTTATATTGAAGTTAAAAAACTAATGATTCAGTTTAAAATGTGGATAAATTCTGAGTCGTTGCAAAAAAAAAATAATGGAATTTGCTCTTACTGTTCCAAAGTTATACCCTTTTTAAGTTTTGTACCCATTTTGTGAAATTAAAAATATTGTAATGTGTTTGCCAGTTATGCTTCGGATTTGGTTTAATGTTAGATTTTTAAATATTAGGTATTCTTTCAAAATATTAAATATGGGTAGATTTTTGTTCTGTTGCACAGACTTCAGCAATGCGAGACCAAAAATTCTAGGCAGCTTACTAAACTATTTTTTTAGCCTTCAATTATTTATTAGAGCTTTTACGATGAAGCTCTAAGCCCTTCAATAAATTCTGAAAGTCTGTTGCCGAGGTTGTTAGATTAATGTAAGTATTAGCTAAGGCCATGCCGCATTCTGCGACATCACTTACCATGTGCAATTGCTGAACTTTGTTCTTTGCTTCATCAAATGATTTGTTTCCGTGTTGGCCTGAAAAAATGGGCAGTTCATTTTACGCGGAATCCATACGCTGCCAGAAAATTTGAAAAAAGTCACAGCTAACGATGGCCATTGGTTTGAATAGATTTATAGTGTACCGTTGTTTTGCAGTAACCTCTCAAAGTTGGCCAAAAATCTCGGTTTTTTTTTTATTTTATCACAAGTTTGGGAAATTTTGCTTCATCTACGTTTTTTTATTTTATCTTTAAATTTTATATTCAATTGTAATTTTTTTTTCTCTTTTTTGAGAGAGCGAGGACATTCCTCCCAATGAAGACGGTACCGTGACCAAGCCAAGTCTATTGTACCCACCCCTTTTAGTTGGCCAAAATACCCTCTTATTCTAAGAGTAACCTAAGTAGATATTTTGCCGGTGTTGCACCGACTCGGGACGCGCCAATCGCGCCGTGCCCCAAGTGTCTCCTTCTGGCCCATGCCAGCGCCGGGAAGTCAGACAGTAAATGCCCTGTGGTTTCGTCCCCCTGACGACACAGTAAAGTTATATACAAAGTTGTAAAGTTACTAAATAAAAACAAAATACCAGCAAATGAAATTTGATTATTTGAAAACTTTAAATTTAGTTTTTGTCATAAAATAAAATAAGAAAGAAAATATGTACTAATTAATAAACATTCTTCCAACTTTAAGTAATTAAAACATCCAAAAAGTATACTTTGTTTAATTAATCTTTAAAATACAAACTATTTAAGACTTCTCTAGTGATATCTTTATTAAAACTTTATACACATTTATACATTTTTATTAATTTATGTACAAGTTTAATTAAAAAACAATATTAAAATCAATAAATCATTTCATACAATATTTCATTTAAGTAGCTATAATCCCCAAAATATTTACACATACATAAAGGCTTTTAAATATTCATTAAATTAAAGTCTGCCTTTAGGCTTATGCCGCATACATCCAGCCAGACATCCCAGTAAGCAAATTGATTTAAAGTATAGAGGTGAAGTTTAGTATAGGAAGTGTATCATACTTTTTCTTTTAAATTCCATCGATCGATTTTTATAATGTGACAACTTTTTATAAAGTGACAGCGGGGTTTTCTATGCGGTGCGCAGAGTGCGAATGTGTCGTAATATTGTAACTCAGTTTTATTAAATAATTCTGAAAAAATCGATAATATTGATAACTTGTTTTTGTCAACATTAAATTTAAGAGGTTGAAGTTGCAAAAAATATTCTACATAGCAAATATAGACTTTATATGATTAAGAAATAGATTCCAATTTCGACAAAAGTACACTGAAAAGACAAAATAATCCATCCGTACTTAAATCAAGCCGAAGCGGTGTCAATAGTACGGTAAGTACGGATTTCCTTAAATCAAGTACGGAATGCTTGATTCAAGCAGCGTTTAAAAAACTACAGTCAAAGTAGAAAAACTGTCAATTCTTTCACTTCTTCATTTGTCATTGGCCAAAAAAAATACTGTTGCTTTTACTTCTGATTCATTAAATGTACACAGACGCTGTCAAACCAACTCAAAAAGCGAAAAGTTGTACACAAATTTTTCTTTTTGCTCGATAGTTTTTGGTTTCGACTGCAGTTTTTTAAACCCTGGATTCAAGTACGGTTTATTCAAGTGCCGAGATCCGCACTTAAAATAATTTCAAAACGGGATTGACTTAATTTCAAACTGTGTTATATTCAAACATTTTTAAGTTGGTTTAATCCGGATTCGTACTTGAAATAATCCATAAGTGAGATTAGTTTAAAACCCACCTAAACACTTACGCCAGAGAACCAGAGATAGAGAGTAGTTTATTATTTATTTAACAGAAGAACTCTCAATTACAAGACACCTGCAGTAGGCCGGATATGGTTTTCGCAATAATTCCACTTTGAAATATTTTTGTATTTAACTAAATAATTAAAACAAATAGAATATGTGAATTATTGCTTCTTATTTTACTTTTTTAACATAAAAATAATCTGGATTTTTCTTCTTGAAGTGTTGTTGTTGTTTCTTCACAAAATAAGTAACTCGTTTTTTAATTTCTTTTGTAGTGTTGTTGTTGTTTCTACGACAAACTTTCGTAAATACATGCGTATGCACGCATACTGGTTTTCGGAAGCAAACCCATTTAAAATTGTTTTAAGTATTTTTTAGTGTCATTTGTACCTCAATTTTTAAGAACGGCTCGTACTAAAAACAACTTAAATTTAGAACGAGTTTTTTTCTTTCTGTGTACATACGAAAGTTGTTTAGGTTTAGAAAATTATTTATATTCGAAAGTTTGCATACTGGGATGTAGCAACCAACAAGGAAACAATAAAGTTTAATACACATTTCCTCCAACACATATTCACCCGAAAATAATTGCAATTAAATCCCTTTAAAAACACACACACACACATACACCCACTTACACATGTCTATGTCAGGATATAATTGTTTGTTTGAATGAGTGTAAACTTTTGAAAATTAATTGTAAAACACAAAAATCGTTATCGCTACGTGTTACAATACATAACAGATTATTTGTAAACACTTTAACAGAATTCTCCCAATATTTCATTTTTCTTCCTTTACCCTTTTTTCCTCTTTCCCCTTTTTTCTTTGCAAATCACTTCAACTAACAATGTTGATTTTTTTTGCCCTTAAAATTTGCAAATCACTAACAAATTATTTGTGTGTGAGTGTGTTACGTTACAAATGTGTTGGTGTGGTTTTAACTAATAACGGCACAAAAAAGGTGGGAAGATAGATGATGTTGGTGGGTGTTCAAAATTTTTAAAATTGTTAAATATTTTGCTGCCAATTAAAATTAACAAACTTTGTTTTTTTTTATTAAATTAACAAACTTTGTTTTTTATTGCTTAAAGTACGTACCACAATGTATGTTATTTTTTTTTTTTACCAATAACGAATTTGTGAAAAAAATGTATTTGAAATTAAAACACACACCAAAAATGTAAATGTTTGTATAAAACTGGGTGCAACCACAATGACAAATGCTATAGCGTACTGTTCGTCGAATAATTTAAATAGTGTTGTGAGGGTACAAAAATTCAAAGAAATACACTCACAAACAGTACTTGTTTTTCAACTTCTTTTAAAACCTTTCAATACAGTAAAACATCTTTGTCTATACGCTTTTTATGCAGCATCATCAAAAGTAAAAATTACTTTCAATTGTCAAAATCAGCTGATTTGTTCGAATGCTGCATGTGACACTTACAGTAAGCCTACTTTTCGCATTCAACGCCTCAATGTATCCTACACTTTTGTGCCAGTAACTTGTAAGATATAACTACACAGATTCCACTTTTTAGACAGCTGCGTGCCACCGAAAAGGCGAATTTACCTCGTGCAGTCTGCGAGAATTTGTTATGTTTACTTGTCTGTCGTATGTAGCGCATTTGTGATGTTTACTAGTGTCCCGCATGTGGTGTACACAAACAAATAATACATTTGGCCAAGAATGGTTGTTGCAATATTATCAAAGAAATTTACATACAACATATCGCGAACACAAAATTCCCAAACTCCCATAAAAAGAAGTAAGAAAGTATAGTTGGCACAGGACGACCATATGATACCCCAATAAAAATTGGAGCTTCCAACGAATCAGGTACTCAATTTAATATTTACATCGAAAATTTTCTAATGCAAAATGGTTTATCTACCATAAAAATGCGAATAATGGGTTTTATTTTATAATTTATATTTTAGGGAATTAGTAGAAGTCTATCAATCATATTGTAGAAAATCGATTTGTTAAATACTCACTAGTTAGGGAATTAAACAGTTGTTTTGGCTTCTCCTGAACAATCAGGGTTTTGCAGATAAACCATTTTGGATAAATAACGTCGATATATATTTTTTCAATTTGTTAAGAATTCGTTCACTTGCCTTACTGCATCTCTGTATGTCTTATTGTGTAGCTCATAAATGTGAAACCAGTAACTCTTTTTATTACTAGAAATATTCGTTCGGTTAACCGTTAATCGGTTAATTACTACCCGATTAACTGATTGGTTAATTTTAAAAAGGATTAAACCAGTTAATTTAACATTTAACAAGATTTTTGTTTCTAAAAGATTATTTTTTTTAGATCTACTTAAACTATTGAAATAACCAATCAACTAATAAATTATCTCACAACATATTTTTTAATTAATACTTAAAATTTATGTATTAATTAAAAAATATGTATTACATATCGATGCCTTACTTTCTCAACCTCGTATCTTAAAAAAATACGGTTTGGACTTTTTCATATAAAACGATTGTTTTTTTGTGTTCTATTACTGCAACAACTTATTATTTCAATACTTTGTCTCAATTCTGGTAATATTAATAAATTATTGAAATAATAAGATTTTGCAGTAATAGAACACAAAAAAAAAACAATCGTTTTATATGAAAAAGTTCAAACCGTATTTTTTTAAGATACGAGGTTGAGAAAGTAAGGCATCGATATTAAACATCTGCATGAGACTTAAGCCTCTAGTACACGGCATGTAAAAAGCCACATGCGCATGTGGTTCTGACGTAATTTTGACGTCATCACACAACACGCAATGCTTATTGTGGCTTTGCATTGACGTCAAAATTACGTCAGAACCACATGCGCATGTGGCTTTTCACATTCCGTGTACTAGAGGCTTTAATAATGATGTTTATGAAACTTTCATTAACATTTTGTATTTGTTTCATTTGTATTCAGTAAAATGAATAACTACGAAATGAAATTTAAGAGACGAGTAAGATGCAGTTTTTTTTTTTTTTGTTAACTTAAACAAGAGAATATTAATACTAACAACTCTGAAACAAAATAACTACTGAATAAATGTCAAATAAGTTCATGGAAAAACAAATATTTTAAAGTCAGTATTGCCAGTTGAAAGAAATGAAAAACATTAGGAAAGATAAAAAAAAACAAAAATAACCATGAAGAGTCAAAGCAACATGATAAGGAAGTACATTAAGAAAAAAATAATAAAAATAATACAAATTTGACTTTGTTTTCAATGTAAATTAAATGGAAGTACATACGAAAGTTGTTAGGAAAAAAATTAAAATTTGAATTAAAAAATGCTTTTCAAATTACATATATTATTGTAAAGGTAACAAAAAAGAAAAAATTACATAAATTTACTAAGTGGCAACATTGCTATTGAGTATTTATATAAACAAAAGTGAGAGAGTGTGAAAACTGTAAAACAAAAGTCGTATCATTGGGTACGTTCATAAGACGTAGCTGTTGAGCTCAACTGCTAGAAAACTGTTGACAACTGTTGAGCCGAACATTTTCGTCTTAGAAACGGCATTATGAGTATAATGCAAAATTAACAGCTGATAAACATAAACAATTGAAAAAAAATAAAGGTTGAGGTTGAGCACAACATGTTGACTTTAGGTAGCTAAAATATTTTATGATGGAATAAATGGCCTCAAATACCCAACTGTTGCGTTGAGCGGAAGTGCTCAACTATGCGTTTCTAAGCCAAACACTAAACGGTTACACAACAGTTACGCCTTATGAACGTGCCCATTGAACAAAGTCTTTGTGTTTGCCATATGAAACGAAATTTGTTTGCTAGTAGCATGAATAAAACAACAGTTTGTTCAGTGGTCTGAATTTTATTTGAATACGAACTTCATTGAATAAACATTTCAGTATGTTCATGAATGAAGTTATTCCTATTTTTTGTTTGCTCGTTGTAGTTCCAGAATAGTTACGTTTGTTAAGGTTTTTTTTCCTAATGAACTCCAAATAAGAAATTACTTATGCATTTTTTAATTATTGAATTTATAAAAAACTTTATTAATCGGATCTCGGATGTGAGCTCAGGAGTTGCTTCTGATTTATTCGCATAAACCAGATGTTTCACAAAAAAAATCACACTGCGCTAAATCGCATGGTCTTGGTGGCTAGTTGACATCAGAATTTCTTGAGCTAATTTGCTCTGGAAATCGTTGCTACAATAAATCGATTATTTCCTGTGCTGTGTGGCAGCTTGCGACATCTTTCTAAAATCAAAGGCCTTCCTATTATTCCGATTTCTTGAGAATTTTGGCAGTCTATTTCGTCGTAGTTCTTCTTAAAAACAGATAATATGGAAGAATTCTTTCTTTCGAACAACTACATTTAAAACAAAAACAAATTCTAAAATCTTTTTTTGGTTTGATATGTATTTGTGCGAAATAATGCGTTCTTTCTGGAAATTGGTGTAATTAATTGACGGAATTACCCTTTAACTTTTTACTTAACTGTAGAAAGTTTCTAGTTGTTCTTCAAATGCACTTTTAAAGAATAGCCCACAATAGCCCAAGATCAGCACTGAAGTAAAATTAGTACACAAGATAAAAGAGTTGCCAGAGCTGACAATAATATGACGTTTACGTCATAAAATATGTATTATATTTTAGGGTTAAAACCTTTTTTGCTTTCTTTTGCCAAAGTTTCTACTTTACCTATTACAAGGTAATCGATACTAGTGTAAACTATTACATACCCATTTCCATTAAAAAATATATAAAGCATTTATCTATAGATTTTTTAAATCTTCGTAACTATAATAAAATCATTTGTAGTGTTCTCTATATGTCTCACTTTACACTTCATTTAGTGCACATACTTGTAATTTCTTTTTTCCGTCCTTATTTTCGTGTAAATTGTTGTGTTTTAAACCTCCATTTTTTTTTAACAGAAAAAGAAACTCATCAATAAAAAATTTGCAACATTTTAACTGATAATGACATTTTTACTCTCACACATACACAAAACAGTCATACTCAAGTAATCACTTAACTTTGACAGTCTAGTGAAGAGCTGTTATTTATTAACAATTCGACTGTTTTTAAAGTGAATTGTAAAACGCAATTTTTTATTACAATTGAGATTTTTTTTTTTTGCATAGAGTACGCCAAAGGCGATACAAGTTGTTTTCTGTCATTGAATTTATTGTGCGATTGTGTTAAATGTTTTTTTTTATGAAAGGACAGATGCTAGAAAGAGTTAAGTCATCATGTGTAAATGAAATTGGGGGCAAAAATTAGAAGCAAATACAAAGTTGAAAACTTGAATTATTTCGGTATTTTTTAAATTGAATTTGCTAGACAAGTAACTAGATTTGGTATCTTGTCTTAAAAGTAGTGGTGGGCAACACAAATATATTCTAAGATATATTTACGTTTGTATATGTAAAGCAGCAGAATGTTTGCAGTGAAAAGAACTCCAACAACAACATATTGACCAAAAACAGATGTTTTCGTTTTTTTTTTTTTTTTTTTGAAAACAAAGAGAAAAGAGAGAGAATTTTAAAGCGTCCGTGGGGTAAAGCACAAATATAAATATGTCACTTATTATTATATTAAAGTGCCAATTGAAGAAAATGAATTCAGACTCGTTCTTCCACCTTGGCACCTTTTCTCCCGCATTGATAAAATAAGTCAAAAGATATATAGACCTCCTAGACTTATATAATTGATTACTGCTATTCTTTGCGAAGCACAGCTTAGTGCAATCGGCCGCGTTCACAGATTGTGGATAGTGGAAAGTTCTGTAGATATACGGGACAGCTGCTTAGCTGGCGTGGAAAATTTAGCGTTCCAGAGCGGAGGGTCTGAGCTGGATAACCGGTTGGCGCTGGTTTCTAGATAAATTGTGAGTGTCAAAGAGGCTTTCGGCGACAAAGAGGGGTTTTGGCGCCTTTAAATAACCCATTTTACTTAGGTCGTCACCCTGTTGCCGGAATGGCCATAAGCTACCTTGGCGTCTCAGGTAATTAGGTGCCGACTGCTGTGATAGAGTCATTAAAGCAGGGTTCCTTGATAATGCCGTCCTGCGGGTGTGTTTTAACACATTGATAGGAGCGCTATCAACAAACTAGGCAGGGAACTCCAGAAGCCCGCTTTTTCGAATTTAATCTTGTTACCGAATCAATGGACATAAATTGCAGAAATTAATTCGAGTAAAATGGAAGACGACTATTGTCTGTTTCTATGATCCGGTTGGATTTAAAAGAATAAATATATTTATTCTACTTTGGCAAGGTGCGAAGTCTATCTTACAGTCTTACTGTTCTTTGAACAACATTTTGTTTGCAATGTAACTCCACATCGAGCCACTTGTTCTCCCCATGATTTAGGCTTATACCACAGCCACCACGTTACTGAAGGGGGTCATCATTAAGCAGGCTGGGACTGTAGTCCTGACTCCCGTGATACCGAATTAAGTATCCAGTCAGATTCGTAGATTAAACTATTACCAGTTGAATGTGTCGAAGCACAGTGCGTTGAATCCATATATGGGTTCCAAGCATAAAAAGAAGGAGCATTCCAGGGTATCGAAACTTGGTACAAACAAGTTTTTGTGCGTATCGATCACTGGCGGTATTAAGACCTGTCCCACTGTGGCTTTTGGAACGATCCTGCACATTCCTCCGTTGCACATATCTATTAGGGAGGAGGTC
This sequence comes from Pollenia amentaria, assembly GCA_943735925.1. Classification (NCBI taxonomy): domain Eukaryota; kingdom Metazoa; phylum Arthropoda; class Insecta; order Diptera; family Polleniidae; genus Pollenia; species Pollenia amentaria. The sequence continues at coordinate 197,328,191 of OX031009.1, read as the reverse complement.
TGCAGGTGTGCTAGCAGGAGGCCGCGCATTGCTGAATACAAGGCAGGTGACTTTGTGGGGCCACATGCGGATCCTTAAAATCCTTAAAAATGCTTCATCCATCTTGGTTAGTGATCATATGCTTCCTTGTTTGGTATTGGATAGGAATTTTAATGTCCTTATACATGATAGGGACCAATGGGTGGACCAATCCTGGTGGCGCTGGCGTTCGGACCAGGTCTGGCTTACCGACGGGCTTGCCGATGAGCAAACAGCCTACGATTTTCCAGGCGGAGATCTACGCAATCGTCATATGCGCTGGGGAATGTCTGACGAGGAGGGCAAAGGGCTTGAGAATATTTATAAGGTCGGATAGCCAGAACGTTCTTAGAGTACTATCTTCTTTAGAATTGAAGTCTAGGTTGGCCAAGGACTGTTTTGCATCTCTAAACAATCCGGGGAAACACAATGAGTTGAATTTGTGTTGGGTACCCGGCCATGAGGGCCATTTGGGCAACGAAAGGGCTGACTGCTTGGCAAACAGGGGTGCTCGCCGCCTATTTATAGGCCCTGAGTCTTTCGTTGGTGTCCCTGCTAGTCACATTAAGGGGACGTTGCAAACATGGTCCGAACGTGAATTCCTTCGCACATGGACGTCCATTTCTGGATTAAGGCAGTCCAAGAGGTTTGTGGCTCTTTCACGTAGCAGGGCAGGTAGGCTACTTCTGCTTGAGAAGGGGGAACTTAGGCTTACTGGTTGGCATTTTTGCGGGGCACTGTGGTCTCAGATACCATCTGCTTATAATGGATAATGTTAGTACCTAGGCTCCGATGTCGAAACGTCGGAACATCTCCTCTGCTGCTGTCCCGCCTTGGGGACTTCCAGGCGGACATTTTTCGGGGGCTAACGGAAATTTTAGAATTAAATAATAAAATAATTCGAGAATGTTAAAAAAACTCGTTGACTTCAAATATAATCTTTTTTTAATTAAGATTCAAGATTTCTCAAAACTTTAATTTGTAATCCTTTAATTTGAACTGCATTCGTTCTTTTTAAAAACCTTTTTCCCTTTGGAATCAATTCTTTTTAAGTGCCTTCAAATTTTAGTAATGATTTCCTGTATTTTTTTTTTCTTTTCTGTAAAACGTCTGTATTTAAAACCACATACAGCCCTATGTTCACACACACACACTAAAACAAAACAACAAGAAAAACATTTTGCACTTGATAATGTGTGTGTGTGTGTGACATGTGTCGGGTTAACAAAGCACACTAAAGCAGCAACAACGACAACAATAAAAAGGAGTAAAAAAGAAAAGCTTTTAAGTACTTAAGACTTGAAGCGTTCATATGATGATTACGCGTCAGTATTTTTCCTTTATAGTTTGAAATTTATTTTTGGTAAAAGAAAAAAACGGAAATATACCTCTACATCAACCAAATGAAAAATAAAGTCATGTCTTTGTCTCCTATCTCCTTTTAATACTTAGTCACAGTATGGCCTATAAATAATTTCAACACCTTTCTTTCCTTTTTTTAATGAAGAAAAAAATGAAATTCCTTTTTTGGCTCACTTACTTAAAAGGGGTTTCAACGCAATAAAAATACTAAAAGAACCAAAAAAAATAAAATTCCAAAAATGTTTACTTTAAGGCATGATGTGGCTAGAAATGGCTGGCAATAATGTAAAAGCAAAACAAATAGCAGACATGTCATCCCATTTTGTTGTCAATAGCATTTCGACTGAAAATTTGTAGTTGCCATAAACTAATGGCTTTTAAATGTAGTTTTTAGATTAAAGGTGGCTGGGGAGCATAAAATGTGAAGGTGTAAAAAGAAAATTAATTTCTATTTTCATTGTCATTGTCAAGTGTTTTCTCACAGCAAGAAGAAGATGTATGTAGAGCATTCGATTTGAATTTTCTTATTATGGTTATAAACATTTGTACATCATCTGCTTTGTAAAAGAAAAATAGCTTAAAGCCATAATTTGCTTAGCAAAATTCAACACTGATTTCATTAAGGCGCCTTAGTGTATGCTGTAATATTTTCAAATGTAATTTTGGTATTATAAGATTTTGACTTAAGTGAAATGTGAAAGGGTAAAGCCCTTAAAACGAAAAATACGTTTAAAATGAAATTTTCGTTTTACGTAAAGCTAAGTAAGGTTAGGCTTAATAGTTTTACTTTGATTCTATTAAAACGCCTAAAAGAAGGCCTTAATATTTAGATTGCAAATTTGTTATAAGCTGTATATATGTAAATAAAAGGTTGTTAATAAAAAAAATGTAAAAACGAGGGAAAACAATTTATTCTAATCTTTTGCTTTAGTTATTTAAAATAAATCAATATTTATTTCTTAAAATGCGCCCAAGTGTAGGCTTTAATGTTTTTTTTTTTTAATTAAATTTTGGCAATAAATTAATTTGGAAATTAAAAAGAAAAGGAAAAGTAATATAAATTTAAACACAAATTCAGTATATCTGTATTTTTTAAAAATATTAATGTTATGAATACCCCCTACAAGTAGACTTTAATATTTAAATTGTAATTATGACATAAAAAGAATTAAGGCCAAATTTTATACTAAAGCCTGGTACTCTGCTCAACATTTCACGTGAAATGCTGTCGAAACTCATATGAAAAAAACTTGTGGGGAATTTCTTTGAAATAATGTTAATAGGGTTGTATTCTGTGCAATTCGTGAAAAAGTTGCGAAATGTTGCAGGCAACATTTTTTTACAACTGCGAAATAATATAAGCTGCACTTATATCACGTGGATTTTTAAGACAAATGAAAAAAGATTTACACTTTATATTAAATGAGAACAAAAAACATAAATAACACAACCGGTAACAGGTTTTCACCCATATTTACTTTCATTTTTATTTAATTTCTTGTTAAAAAATATTCTTTTTAGTAAAATACAAGTGGATTTTGTTTGCATACGCAAAACAATGTCGCATACTTTGAAAGATTAAAAACGTCAAATTATGCAAACTCGCAAGGTAGGTAACATTGATAAATGTCGAATTTCGTATGAAATAATATTTCATATATTCGTATGAAAATAATAGATGTTACTGAACATTTTTCACAAATTGGAACAGAGTACTAGGCTTAAAGTAAAAAATAGAATGTAGGAATTTTTCTTTCTTTTTTTTAAATTAATTTAATCTGGAAGTGTTTAGAATAGTTCAATGTTAACCAAAGGTTGGCTTAAGCAAAATGTATGTAAAATATTGAGGGAACAGGCCTATTACAAAAAAGCTTCATACATTAAAATTTGCCTCGGAGAAGCACGTTCGAAAAAAATTTTAAATAAAAAAAAAGTATTTAAATTAAAATGCAATAAAAGATTGCTTTAAATTTAAAAATTTCTTGCATTTAAGGAGTACGAGTTAATGTTGTTAATACGTCGCCTAAGTGTATGCTTTAATGTGCGATATTTATTTTTGCGTTAAAATTTCGTGTTTGTTGGGTAATAACAACACTAATTTTAGCAAAACGCCTTAATTTATGCTTGATTGTCAAAAATCATTTTATTTTATTAGCAGATAGGAGTATCCCTAGGGGAACGGGAGCTATCACCAAACTTATTACGTGACACTTCTGCAGTGGTAGGACCCGGTTCTACTTTAACATCGCGACTTTTTAGAAGGGGGTTAATTGGCAGATTTTTGACAGTTTGTAACTGGTCACTGAAATAACCCAAATGGACACGTTCAGTTTCGGTTAAAAAAATGACTGTTGCAGACATTGTCCCGAGTGAACCATGTTAATATGATATTTCTCCTTCATATAAAGTAATAGAACCAGAGAAAGTCAGCCACAACCCGCACAAAATCCAATCACATCTACTTTTTTTCAATTACGGTTCCTCTGGAGAAACTATACTATAAACACTTTATCACCAGTACAGTGATATGTCTGGTAATCAATCACCTTTCACAATTCGGTCCATTTTATTAAAATATTCTTTTCACTGGTCACGGGATAAGTGTTTCAAGAACAGTTGATCAGAATTTCCTACAGGGATAATTGAAAATTATGGCAAAAAAAAAGCACAAAACTTAAAAAAGAATTTTGTTTTATTTATGCTATTGACACGCCTTAATGTATGCTTTAGATATTTTAAATATAATTTTGTATACATTTTTAATGTAAATTTTTAAGAAAAAATACAAAAAAAAAAAAATTAGTATTGTGGCAAAGACTATAGATTTATAAAGATGTTGCACTTAGTACATTTGGAATTGACAAAAATGTTGTGCTTCTTAATGATGAGGGGGGGAAGTAACAAGGAAAGCAAAAACTTCGTGCTCACATTTAGAAAACTGGAGAGAGCAAAAAACCACATGCATTAATACATGCATACACATGTTTTTTGTTTTTGTCAACCAACGTGTGTGTGCGTATGTTTTTTTCGTTAAACCCCGTTTTCATGCTCACATTCAGAAAACTGAAGAGAGCAAAAAACCACATACATGCATCAATACATACATACATACATACACATGTTTTCTGTTTTTGCAAACCAACGTGTGTGTGTATGTTTTTTTCGTTAAAACAGGTTTTTGGTATTTTTAAAGTGATTTTGTTTTGTTTGCAAGCAATTTATGTGCAAATAACCTACGTAAGAACAAATGCGACCGATTGCTTAATTGGTAGGGTAATAATATGTGTTTTATTGTTGTAAAAATGAAATTATAACGATTCGAACCGAATTATTATTAAAATTTTTAGACAATTCAACTATGTAGGTATGTTCTTATAATATGTGTATGTATGTATCAAACGAATTTATTATAAAACAAGTGTGTTTTCTTAGGACGTGTGTGAGGCGATAGAAAAGAGCTTATGCAAGTAAAATGTTGACACTTCTGAAATTAATGAAATTTCAATAGCCCTGGGGGCTAGTAGAAATTTTAAAACAACCAACAAAATTTCTGACAAGCAGCAAATCGCAAATTGTAATTGAAAAAGTCAAATAAAAACGTTTAAAAAATTTTGTGAATTCAAAACAAAAATATAATATAAAATGCATAGAGCCACCTGCAAAAAAATTTTATGTTCCTAATTTGTTCATTATTTTATACAGTACTTTTCGTTTATAGTCATTTCCATTGTTAGTCACATTAGCTATATAGTCCATTTAATCTTTATTTTTGCCGCTATACAGAAGATTAATAGAAAGTATTTACGTTATAGTCCATTTAGCGATATAAGCACATTTACAAAAGTAAAGCAAATTATTAACGTTTTAGTCACATAAGCCTAAGTTTTTTATTCGTTTCTGAAGTTACAAACCATATCAAAGAATCAAGAAATTAATCGTTTACTTTTTCTTATCAACTCTCCAATCGAAAAAAATTAGTTTTTGTGTTTGGTAACAGTGATGAAATATCTTATTATTGTTTTAACTTTTTTAAAACAGTTTGCAACTCTGTTGCAAAGCTATAATCCCGCTGTCAGTGTTGTTAATATGATTTTTTATTTTATAAATTCATATTAAATTCGCCAAAAATCTGCAAAAAATTTTCAATATTTAGCATTATTCCAGTAGTGTGTTTTTATTATAGTTTTTTGAACGATTTAAAATAAATCGGGCATGCTCTGATAATCGTAAAACGCTTAACATTCTTACTTGAAATCGTATAATATGTGTTCTGTAAATCGCAAAAGCACGAAGTTTGACGAATTAAAATTACAAAAGTATGCTGAAGGAAACTAGAATTTTTGTAAGAAACTATGGCAGATCGCAAGCATAACGCACGAGTTTCCGAACACTGTAAAATAAATCTGGTGTTTTGCTTTTTTAAATCGTGCGAATATCATAACAAGGCTGAATATCTTAAAACTTAGAACTTCAGAGATCAGTGAATTGAATTTTGCAAAAATAGTAATTTAAGAAATTTTTAAAATTCCATTTAATATACAATCAAACGCGATTAAATTTTTAGAATTTATTTTCCAAAATAAATTAAAAATTTACTTGTTTTCTTGTAGAGATCCGAAGTTTGATAACTTTTGGCAAGGAAAATGTCTGAAAATGAAGCTTAAGCTTTATTCCAAGTTTCTAAAGCAACTATTTTTAAATGTGTTTAATGTAATTATCTGGCAATATTATCAATTTTTCATCTAAAACATTCTCATTCGTATTGCGATTTTAAAATTTGTTAGAAATTTAAAGAAAAAACTATAGCCTTGCTCATAATTTTTTTTTATATAGTTAAGAAAGAAAGGTAAATTGCTTTTCATAAATCGCTACCTTTTTTAAATTTTGCCAAAAATTTACATATGTATGTGGCACACATATACATATGTGAACTAGGCGTATAGTCATTCTAGCGATATAGTCCACGATTTGTGACTATAAGCAAAAAGTACTGAACATAGTATTTTTTTAAATATTTTAACACAACGTCAAAATTTTATATCGTCAAAAAAGATATAATTTTTTCCAACGATATTTTTCAAAAAAGTTCTTATAATGTAGAACATAACCAAACAAATAGTAGTTAATATAACATACACTGTCCCGTGTTCGAGCACTAGTATATTTATAATCATAAATTCTAAGGTGTTTTTTTAGGAATTTTGATAAATTAAGTACTGCAATACATACATAGCTATGTATTAGTATAATTAAAATGGGAAATAGCTTAGAAACAAAAGAAAAGTTTTAGGCACCATATCGGTGTAGCCACAATTTTTTTTAATATATAAGTTTGGCAACATGTTGTTATCCCTAAATGGATTAACATAGGTAATTTAATTGCAGTTGATTTCGTTGACTCGTCTATAAATGTGGTATACTACCGTAGTCGCATATTTTGAATATATCCTTTTTTATCTAGGTATACGATGAAAACGCATTCTTTATTTCGTTAAAATATATCATTTCACACAGCAGAAACATGAATTTTTTCCCCACATGGAAATACTTTGTTACCATAGTACTTTGCTACCGTTTCACACACGCCCTAACTATTTACCACGAGTATTTAGGTAATAATTTTACTTATTGGCTCTTTACAAGTTTAATGGATACAAATTTTAACTTTTTCAGTATGTAATCGATGATTTGAAGGTATTTAAATGTTTCCCATGTGTATTGCTTCCGTCATAATATAAGGAAGGACTAGTAAATTTAACATCTCCATCCTGTCTTTATAACATACGTTATTCTCCGCAAACCAAAAACTATAAATAAATTAATAAATTTTTCATTTTCATTGCTTTATTTAGTAAAAATATTTTTGCAGACTTTTATAAGAATTCAACAAACTTCTAAAAGTAAGACTTCGAAAGCCTGATTATTTTTAATAATTTGTAATAATTATTTGTTGTAATAATAAATAAAATTAGATTTTTCCTCGGAAACAATTTAATAATTTGTCATATAATACAATTTTAACAAAAAAAACATTTTCATACATTTTTAAACAAAAAAATAAATAAAATTTCAAGATATTACGTGCACACACATCAAACTGGCTCTTTATGAAAATCAAAAGCATTTTGATTATGTCGCCATGTCGCTTTAGTAAACATAAAAATATCTTGTATAAATAATCAGTTAATTTTTTTAGAAAAAATATTTTTTATATTCCTACAATTGTTTAAATTTAGACAATAACAGCATTTGAACTTCGGTGCAACTCGATATAGTTTCATCTGTACAACAATAAAACACATATTATTGCCCTACAATTAAAAATCGGTCACATTTGCTTTCACATAGGTTGTTTGCACATAATTGCATGAAAACAAAAATTCTTTTGTTAGGTTTTTTCTTTATTTTTACTTAAATGTGTCTTCAACAAAAAAAAAACTTCTTATAGTTTTTTTTTTACTTTTTTATTTGCCATGTACATACATACACACACGCGTGTATACATACATATGCGCTGAAAGATGAGAAATAAAAGTTCTCTGAGAGTAATAAGTTCTCTGAGAATCAAAGTGGCAGTAGTCGTACTGCCGTTCAACAAATTTAGCACTGGCCGTACAATGTATGGCCAAAGACTATAGATTTATAAAGATGTTGCACTTAGTACATTTGGAATTGACAAAAATGTTGTGCTTCTTAATGATGAGGGGGGGAAGTAACAAGGAAAGCAAAAACTTCGTGCTCACATTTAGAAAACTGGAGAGAGCAAAAAACCACATGCATTAATACATGCATACACATGTTTTTTGTTTTTGTCAACCAACGTGTGTGTGCGTATGTTTTTTTCGTTAAAACCGGTTTTCATGCACACATTCAGAAAACTGAAGAGAGCAAAAAACCACATACATGCATCAATACATACATACATACACATGTTTTCTGTTTTTGCAAACCAACGTGTGTGTGTATGTTTTTTTCGTTAAAACAGGTTTTTGGTATTTGTTTGCAAGCAATTTATGTGCAAATAACCTACGTAAGAACAAATGCGACCGATTGCTTAATTGGTAGGGTAAGAATATGTGTTTTATTGTTGTAAAAATGAAATTATAACGATTCGAACCGAATTATTATTAAAATTTTTAGACAATTCAACTATGTAGGTATGTTCTTATAATATGTGTATGTATGTATCAAACGAATTTATTAGAAAAAAGTGTGTTTTCTTAGGACGTGTATGAGGCGATAGAAAAGAGCGAATGCAAGTAAAATGTTGACACATCTGATATTAATGAAATTTCAATAGCCCTGGGGGCTAGTAGAAATTTTAAAACAACCAACAAAATTTCTGACAAGCAGCAAATCGCAAATTGTAATTGAAAAAGTCAAATAAAAACATTTAAAAAATTTTGTGAATTCAAAACAAAAATATAATATAAAATGCATAGAGCCACCTGCAAAAAAATTTTATTTTCCTAATTTGTTCATTATTTTATACAGTACTTTTCGTTTATAGTCATTTCCATTGTTAGTGACATTAGCGATATAGTCCATTTAATCTTTATTTTTGCCGCTATACAGAAGATTAATAGAAAGTATTTACGTTATAGTCCATTTAGCGATATAAGCACATTTACAAAAGTAAAGCAAATTATTAACGTTTTAGTCACATAAGCCTAAGTTTTTTATTTGTTTCTGAAGTTACAAACCATATCAAAGAATCAAGAAATTAATCGTTTACTTAGTTTTTGTGTTTAATAACAGTGATGAAATATGTTATTATTGTTTTAACTTTTTTAAAACAGTTTGCAACTCTGTTGCAAAGCTATAAGCTTCGCCAAAAAGTAGTGTGTTTATATTATAGTTTTTTGAACGATTTAAAATAAATCAGGCATGCTCTGACAATCGTAAAACGCTTAACATTTGCGATTCTGACTTGAAATCGTATAATATGTGTTCAGTAAATCACAATACCACGAAGTTTGGCGAATTAAAATTACAAAAGTATGCTGAAGGAAACTAGAATTTTTGTAAGAAACTATGGCAGATCGCAAGCATAACGCACGAGTTTCCGAACACTATAAAATAAATCTGGCGTTTTGCTTTTTTAAATCGTGCGAATATCATAACAAGGCTGAATATCTTAAAATCTAGAACTTGAGAGATCAGTGAATTGAATTTTGCAAAAATATTAATCTTAAGAAATTTTTAAAATTCCATTTAATATGCAATCAAACGCGATTAAATTTTTAGAATTTATTTTCCAAAATAAATAAAAAATTTACTTGTTTTCTTGTAGAGATCCGAAGTTTGATAACTTTTGGCAAGGGAAATGTCTGAAAAACAAATAAATCTTAAGCTTTATTCCAAGTTTCTAAAGCAAATATTTTTAAATGTGTTTAATGTAACTATCTGGCAATATTATCAATTTTTCATCTAAAACAATCTCATTAGTATTGCGATTTGAAAATTTGTTAGAAATTTAAAGAAAAAACTATAGCCCTGCTCATATGTTTTTTATATAATTAAGAAAGAAAGGTAAATTGCTTTTCATAAATCACTATCTTTTTTAAATTTTGCCAAAAATTTACAAATGTGGCACACATATACACATGTGAACTAGGCGTATAGTCATTCTAGCGATATAGTCCACGATTTGTGACTATAAGCAAAAAGTACTGTATATAATATTTTTTAAATATTTTATCGTCAAAAAAGGTGTAATTTTTTCCAACGATATTTTTCAAAAAAGTTCTTATAATGTAGACCATAACCAAACAAATAGTAGTTAATATAACATACACTGTCCCGTGTTCGAGCTCTAGTATATTTACAATCATAAAATCTAAGGTATTTTTTTTTAGGAATTTTGATAAATTAACTTACAAGTACTGCAATACATACATATCTATGTATTAGTATAATTAAAATGGGAAACAGTTTAGGGACAAAAGAAAAGTTTTAGCCACCATATCTGTGTAGCCACAATTTTTTTAATATATAAGTTTGGCAGCATGTTGTTATCCCTAAATGGATTAACATAGGTAATTTAATTGCAGTTTATTTCGTTGACTCGTCTATAAATGTGGTATACTACCGTAGTCCCATATTTTGAATATATCCTTATTTATCTAGGTATACGATGAAAACGCATTCTTTATTTCGTTAAAAGATATCACTTCACACAGCAGAAGCATGAATTTTTCCCCACACGGAAATACTTTATTACCATAGTCCTTTGCTACCGTTTCACACACGCCCTAACTATTTACCACTAGTATTTAGGTAATAATTTTACTTATAGGCTCTTTACAAGTTTAATGGTTACAAATTTTAACCTTTTCAGTATGTAATCGATATTTGAAGGTATTTAAATGTTTCCCATGTGTATTGCTTCCGTCATAATATAAGGAAGGAATTGTAAATTTAACATCTCCATCCCGTCTTTTTAGCATACGTTATTCTCCGCAAACCAAAAACAATAAATTAATAAATTTTTAATTTTCATTACTTTATTTTGTAAAAATATTTTTGCAGACCTTTATTAGAATTTTACAAACTTCTTAAAGGTAGACTTCCAAAGCCTGACTATTTTTCATAATTTGTAATAATTATTTGTTGTAATAATAAACAAAATTGGATATTTCATCGGAAACAATTTAATAATTTGTCAAATAATACAATTTTAATAAAAAAAAAACATTGAAAATCTAGTTTTCATACATTTTTAAACAAAAAATAAATAAAATTTCAAGAAATTACGTGCACACACATCAAACTGGCAAATTTTTATGAAAATCAAAAGCATTTTGATTATGTCACCATGTTGCTTTGGTAAACATAAAATATCTTTTATAAATAAGCAATTCATTTTTTTAGAAAAAATAATTTTTATATTCCTACAATTGTTTAAATTTAGACAATAACAGCATTTGAACTTCGGTGTAAATCGATATAGTTTCATCTGTACAACAATAAAACACATATTATTGCCCTACAATTAAAAATCGGTCACATTTGCTTTTACATAGGTTTTTTGCACATAAATGGCATGCAAACAAAACTTCTTTTTTTACTTAAATGTGTTTTCAACGAGAAAAACAAGACTTCTTTTAGTTTTTTTATATTTTTTTCATTGCCATGTACATACGAGTACATACACACACGCATGCACGCACATATGCGCTGATAGATGAGAATAAAAAGTTCTCTGAGAGTAAAAACAAAGACTATAATTTACTCTCACAAGTGGATTTAGCGGCTAAATCCACCAGAAAAATTAATATAGACAGAAATATGTATGAACTTTGTATGGCAGTGCAATATCTTTATAAATCTATAGTCTTTGGTATGGCAGTGGGATATCTTTATATATTTATAGTCTTTGATTGTGGTAATTTATTTGAACTGTTAATGGTTTTTATCCAAATTTATGTATTTTTAATAATGCTTAAGTTCGTTGAATTTAATTTTCATTAAATTATTTTTATGAAGACAGGAATTTTACAACATGAAATAAATTAAAATTTTTTATTGATAATTTTTCATTCTTGACTGCGCTGAAGAACATGTAAATCAATTAAAATAGAAATCATTCATTCAAAATGCACATTTCGATCTACGAAGGTAAAATACCATTTGCTTTAAAGATTGATGTTTGACTATTGACGTCATCCGGGTTCAATGGCCGTGTGAGTAAAAACGGCCAACCCCACTGAAGAGATTGTGTGGTTACAATCGAAACTAGTCTGGGCAACCTGTCCGTGAAAGCCTGGGTTCAAATATCAGCGCAGTCAAGAATGAAAAATTATCAATAAAAAATTTTAATTAATTTCATGTTGTAAAATTCCTGTCTTCATAAAAATAATTTAATGAAAATTTAATTTAATGAATAATCATTAAAATTAAAAAGATATTCAATCAAAAACTCAAAACTTAAATTTAAAAGCTTGGAGGCAAATTGCGGCATTCGATATCGATCAAAATTTAAGTGGAGTTTTCTATCGATATCAAATGCCGTAATTTGCCTCCAGCTTTTAAGTTTAAGTTTTTAGTTTTCTTTGTTTTTATTTTTATATGAAAAAAAAACATTAGGCAAAACAGTTACTGAAAAAAGTGGCTATTCTTGCAGTTCAGTGTTTTTTTTTCATATGTTTTTTTTTTAAATTGCATTGAAAATATTTACTATTTGCAAAAAAAAAAAAATACATGTACTTGACAACATCACAAATGTGCCCCTAAAAGTCTTTTAAATTATATACTCAGTATTTGATGGTATTTTCACATGATATTGACAGCCACTGTCGCTCTCTAAGTTCTTTTAAACAAAACAGTTTTCTTAAACAACAAAAGCTTAGAAAAATAATCTAAAGCACTTGAAGGACAAACTCTTGAAACACACAACTCTTATAAAAATTATAAAGAAAAACTCCACAATTTTGTAAAAGCTATTGGAAAATTACTTTAATAACTTTTTAGTCGAGGGTGAGACTTCACTATATTTTTCTTTGCGAACAAATGGAACGGATATTGAATATTATTTTATTTATTTCAATCTACTCCCAACTCGGGGCTGGAACAGCCAGAGGGCGAGAGCAAATAAATGTTTTGTTCTAAATTTATAATTGAGGTTGTTTTTGTAGTGCAAAACAGTCTATACTAATTGTAGAAACCAAAGAGATTTTTTATTTTTCTAATTAAAATCTAAATTGATTGTATGGAAATGAGAAAATAAATTGTCAGATATTGTTGTTGTCCTTTTTGATAAAACTTAAATGATAATTTTATTATGAAAATGTTTTAAGGACATACAAGAAATTTAAATAGTAAATATTTGATTTTTATTAGGATTAAATTATTAAGAGTTAGGGAAATTTAGAAAAGTTATAAATTTTATTGTTTTGAGTCTTAATTAAACCAATTATGAAAATGCAAAGGAAAATGAATTTATTAGTAAAAGAATTAAACTGAAAAATAAACTAGAGCTTATCAAGGACGGTGCACAAATCATACTCTAATACAGAAAAAAATAATAACATTTTAAATAATTTTATTATTTTCAACATTTTTCATTTTTCGAATTTATTCTATGAGTTAAAATTCAGTTATGTATTTTATAAAGCTTTTTGTAATAGCTCTATTCCTTAAAATTTTTTAGAAATGACTTTATACACTACCAGACTATTATATTGTATTTTCTTGTTACATTTTACCTTAGCTTTCCATTGGATAGCAATGAAGTATATTTATGTACAGAAAAATTTACAATTATTAGACACCAGCAGAATGTAATGCATTTTCTGGCCCGCTACGGCCTTCGTCAGCATTCTTTGTGTCACACTGGATAGTGATATTTTATAAATTTAATGTATTTAACTCAACTTATTTTAACAAATAGATATTGGGAATTATTTCTTTTTCATAAGCAACTTTATTATATTCAACATTTTTCATTTTTCGAATTTATTCTATGAGTTAAAATTCAGTTATGTATTTTATAAAGCTTTTTGTAATAGCTCTATTCCTTAAAATTTTTTAGAAATGACTTTATACACTACCAGACTATTATATTGTATTTTCTTGTTACATTTTACCTTAGCTTTCCATTGGATAGCAATGAAGTATATTTATGTACAGAAAAATTTACAATTATTAGACACCAGCAGAATGTAATGCATTTTCTGGCCCGCTACGGCCTTCGTCAGCATTCTTTGTGTCCCACTGGATAGTGATATTTTATAAATTTAATGTATTTAACTCAACTTATTTTAACAAATAGATATTGGGAATTATTTCTTTTTCATAAGCAACTTTATTTTATTCAACATTTTTCATTTTTCGAATTTATTCTATGAGTTAAAATTCAGTTATGTATTTTATAAAGCTTTTTGTAATAGCTCTATTCCTTAAAATTTTTTAGAAATGACTTTATACACTACCAGACTATTATATTGTATTTTCTTGTTACATTTTACCTTAGCTTTCCATTGGATAGCAATGAAGTATATTTATGTACAGAAAAATTTACAATTATTAGACACCAGCAGAATGTAATGCATTTTCTGGCCCGCTACGGCCTTCGTCAGCATTCTTTGTGTCACACTGGATAGTGATATTTTATAAATTTAATGTATTTAACTCAACTTATTTTAACAAATAGATATTGGGAATTATTTATTTTTCATAAGCAACTTTATTTTATTCAACATTTTTCATTTTTCGAATTTATTCTATGAGTTAAAATTCAGTTATGTATTTTATAAAGCTTTTTGTAATAGCTCTATTCCTTAAAATTTTTTAGAAATGACTTTATACACTACCAGACTATTATATTGTATTTTCTTGTTACATTTTACCTTAGCTTTCCATTGGATAGCAATGAAGTATATTTATGTACAGAAAAATTTACAATTATTAGACACCAGCAGAATGTAATGCATTTTCTGGCCCGCTACGGCCTTCGTCAGCATTCTTTGTGTCACACTGGATAGTGATATTTTATAAATTTAATGTATTTAACTCAACTTATTTTAACAAATAGATATTGGGAATTATTTCTTTTTCATAAGCAACTTTATTTTATTCAACATTTTTCATTTTTCGAATTTATTCTATGAGTTAAAATTCAGTTATGTATTTTATAAAGCTTTTTGTAATAGCTCTATTCCTTAAAATTTTTTAGAAATGACTTTATACACTACCAGACTATTATATTGTATTTTCTTGTTACATTTTACCTTAGCTTTCCATTGGATAGCAATGAAGTATATTTATGTACAGAAAAATTTACAATTATTAGACACCAGCAGAATGTAATGCATTTTCTGGCCCGCTACGGCCTTCGTCAGCATTCTTTGTGTCACACTGGATAGTGATATTTTATAAATTTAATGTATTTAACTCAACTTATTTTAACAAATAGATATTGGGAATTATTTATTTTTCATAAGCAACTTTATTTTATTCAACATTTTTCATTTTTCGAATTTATTCTATGAGTTAAAATTCAGTTATGTATTTTATAAAGCTTTTTGTAATAGCTCTATTCCTTAAAATTTTTTAGAAATGACTTTATACACTACCAGACTATTATATTGTATTTTCTTGTTACATTTTACCTTAGCTTTCCATTGGATAGCAATGAAGTATATTTATGTACAGAAAAATTTACAATTATTAGACACCAGCAGAATGTAATGCATTTTCTGGCCCGCTACGGCCTTCGTCAGCATTCTTTGTGTCACACTGGATAGTGATATTTTATAAATTTAATGTATTTAACTCAACTTATTTTAACAAATAGATATTGGGAATTATTTATTTTTCATAAGCAACTTTATTTTATTCAACATTTTTCATTTTTCGAATTTATTCTATGAGTTAAAATTCAGTTATGTATTTTATAAAGCTTTTTGTAATAGCTCTATTCCTTAAAATTTTTTAGAAATGACTTTATACACTACCAGACTATTATATTGTATTTTCTTGTTACATTTTACCTTAGCTTTCCATTGGATAGCAATGAAGTATATTTATGTACAGAAAAATTTACAATTATTAGACACCAGCAGAATGTAATGCATTTTCTGGCCCGCTACGGCCTTCGTCAGCATTCTTTGTGTCACACTGGATAGTGATATTTTATAAATTTAATGTATTTAACTCAACTTATTTTAACAAATAGATATTGGGAATTATTTCTTTTTCATAAGCAACTTTATTTTATTCAACATTTTTCATTTTTCGAATTTATTCTATGAGTTAAAATATCACTATCCAGTGTGACACAAAGAATGCTGACGAAGGCCGTAGCGGGCCAGAAAATGCATTACGTTCTGCTGGTGTATAATAATTGTAAATTTTTCTGTACATAAATATACTTCATTGCTATCCAATGGAAAGCTAAGGTAAAATGTAACAAGAAAATACAATATAATAGTCTGGTAGTGTATAAAGTCATTTCTAAAAAATTTTAAGGAATAGAGCTATTACAAAAAGCTTTATAAAATACATAACTGAATTTTAACTCATAGAATAAATTCGAAAAATGGAAAATGTTGAATATAATAAAGTTGCTTATGAAAAAGAAATAATTCCCAATATCTAATTTTATTATTTTTATATAAATAAATTAATGAAGGAAGGAATTTATCCTTCAATAAAAATAATTAAATGAAAATTTAATTCGATGAATTTTAGCTTATTAAAATATCAAAAACTTCAGTTAAAAAGCAACAGTTCAATTAAAAATCACAATTGTTAGAAAAAAATAATTTTTATGTTTGAATACGAAAATCGCATATTTCATTAAAAAAAAATTTTGAATTTTCTGCGATGACGATTTTTGCTGTATTGATAAAAAAAAAAGTTTGTAGGTACAGTTATTGAAATTTTAGTCAAATTACCAAGTTAATTGAGTCAATAAAAAAAAGATGTTGCCAGTGTGGCCATTTTGGCATTTTTGCAGCTAAATTTAGCATTAAATATTTCTATTTAGCTGCAAAATTTTTATTTAGCAATTGGCATTTTATTTAGCATTTTTGGAAAATGTTTTCAGCTTTTTTAGCATTATTTATTTTAAAAATGTGGACGAATAGTTTTATTGATTTTACTAAAAAAAAATTATAAATTATAATAAATAAATATTGAATAAAAATAGTACCAAAAATTAAATTTCGTATGAAAATGAATAAGTCTTATGTTTAGAAACATCTTACCTGTCTGGATCAAAAAAATAGAATATTCTGGGAATATTAGAAATGCCCTTATCATGTCGATTGCAACTATTAATTTACCTTTGATATTACGATATAAAAGTACAAGGAAATTTCACTTCTTATTTAGATAAAAATTCAATGGTGTAAATGTTTGAAAAAATTGTTTGCTCTAAACTGCTGAAAAAATAATTTTTTTAAACTTAAACTCTAAAAAATAAAAAAAATTTATATGTTGCTTAAATATTACCATTTCATTACAAAATTAGTCACTGTTTAGTTTCGAATAAAATTTCATACTGGTAATAAATTTTTAACAAAAATATTTAAACAATTTTAGCATTTTTTAAAAATAATTTTTAGCATTTTTTGGCATTGTCTAATGCCAGATTTAGCTGTAAAATTTTTTTAGACCTGGCCACACTGGTTGTTGCCCAAAATAATTTTTTTTTAACAAAATGTTTTCGCGATTTGTAAAAATAAATTTTTGGAAATGTTAAATAAATCAAACAAAATGTTCATCGAATCCGTTTCATAAACCCTTTATTGACATGCTTTATTTTTTATAACTTAGGCCGTTATTCATTAATTATGATGTGCTAAATTCCCAATTTTATGTCTTCGATAAATGCACTAAACTTTATTATTGGAGGAGTTACTTTCTATGCGCATTTCGCTGGTTGCTTAGGCCAGATCATCAGGAAAGCTTTTGGAAAAACTAAAGATATTATACAAATAAAACTGTAGAGCGAATGAGAATTACAAACACTGACATCTTATGCTAGGAACACAACAAAGACGAACGACGAATTTTTGGCTACAATTATTTGGGTTAGGTCCTTTCTACTTGAGACTAACGATATGGTTTTGTTCTCTTATTTTTTTTTTTTTTTTTTTTTTTGAAAAACCAGCTTTTCACTAAATAATTTTAAATTTAAAAATTAATAGTTGCTCCAAAAAAAAAAAAATAAAAAAACGATATTTAGATTCCCTGTATTCATTCTTAGTTTACCTATATTTCAACCCACTGTGTGGCTCAGAAATGAGAATGCCAAAAGGTATGCTTCAAAATGAGCTTAACTAATTATGAATTGGAGCTGAACTAAAACTTAATTAGAACTACAATGTTTATATTTAAAATTAAGGATGAAAGATACGGCTTTTTGACGATACGATATCGATATTGGTACCGACACCGATACGCATATTGAACTTGAATTCAAGTTGAATTTAACAAAACTCAAGGAGAGTAAATGGTTTATTATAAAAAATTTCAGTGCGCAAAATTATTAATATTTAAAATTGATTTTAGTAAGATTTTAAAAAACGAAGCATAAAATTTGAATTCATGATTAAATTAACAAAAAATAAAACATTTTCTTACAAAAATACTAATAAGATTTTTGTTTAATAAGCAAAGTGTTGTGAACTTTTGCGGAGATAGACGATTTCGCAAGTCCGTTTGAACCAGACCTGCAGTGGAAAATGGTCTCTTAGATGCGACACAACTCATTTGAAAACTGTAAAATTCCTGCCCCATTATCTTCAACTTTGGGTGTAATATGTCATTGCGCCCGTAAACAAGAGGTTCTGCGTCTCTAGAAATATTAGGAGATCTAAGGTATCTCTCGACTTCGTTTTAAGCAGAATCACAGCATTGGATGGAAGGAGGTTCTTCCTCCTCTGATCCTTTTATAACTTTGTCACAAACGATCCACAGGCCAGTTCTTGTAGACTTATCAGAACTTGTACCACCTGTAGGTATGACCGTGTTTTCCGCACGTTTGGAATGCAGAGACATGTTAAGTAACTCAATAGGACATTTTTTCCGTACGATTGAAGTCAATTGTCGTTGGAATATTCGATCTTTGTTTTGAGGGTCAAACATTGTAGATAAACAATAGGTTTCATTATTTTTAAAGCCTTTAGTTATAGCTAATCAGAGCTGTAAATGAATCATTCATTTTTGAATTAATTCGCGAATCATTCATGCACTGAATTAGTAAATTTTCTATTCACACAAAAAAATGAATTGAATGAAATTTGAGTCAATTCAAATGAATTTGGTAAAAATGAATTGCAATTCATTTCCAATTCAAATGAACTGATCGAAATTTAAATTGCATTACTTTAGTATATATAGTTGGGGGATTCACAAGGTGTCATAAAGTCATATGTCTTAAAATAATAACATGAAAAATACGACTTTTGTGAGCAACCCCTCATAATTTAAAGTGCTATTAATTACGACAGCACAATAAACATAGCAAGCAACGTTCTATTTATTTAAGACACTTTTTGTTTACAAACCAACAACAATATTTTTAAACCATTGTAAAATGTTAGAACATTATGACAATAAACCATGATAGCACACCTTGTGAATACCCCAAGTATGTATATGTATGTATAGTATGTATAGTTATGAAACACAATTGTGTTTTGAACTACATACATTTTCATTTTGCCTGATTTTTGCTTTTTGTGAAGGATAGTCTTATTTTTTTAAATAAAATAAAAACACAAGTATTACCCAAAAGCTTGTCGTTGGGTGGTCGTGGGTCACAAATTTCAAAAATTATTAATTGCATCTTGAATCTTATGTGTTTTGACGTTCAGTGTATTTCAAAATAAAAATCAGTTCTTCTTGAAGAAACAAACTCCAAACACTATGTTTTCTTTGGTCAGACGCAGATCCAGGACAAGGATTTGAAATTTTTGTACTGAATATTTTCATTATGGCAGGAGAAATTTCATTCCTCCTAGATCTTGAATTGGATTGATTGGAACTCATTTTTGATTGCATTCATTTGAATGCAATTCTAATGTTCTAATTCATTTGAATGAATTTAAAATCAATCCAATTCAAACAAATGAATTTGTAGAATGAACTGCAATTCACTTTAACAAATTGATTTGACTTAAAAACGAATAGCAACTCATTTTACAGATTCATTTGAATAAAAACGAATTGCAACTCATTTTACAAATTAATTTGAATTGGAAACGAATTGAAATTATTTCTGCCTTATTCGTTTGAATTGATTCAAATTGCATTCAATTCTTTTTTGTTGTGGAAAGAATTAATTCAAAATTTATCCAATTCGTAACGAATTAAAATCAAAAAAGAATGATTCATTTACTGCTCTGTAGCTAATGCTAAGGCAGCCGGTAAACTTTAAGACTCCGAACTACTCGTATTTTCGGTTTCAATTTTATGCTCTGCTGTTAAGTGTGTTATTTCTCTAAGGGCCACTGGTAAAACTTGGAGTTAGTTAAAGGTAAGACATATAAAAACATTATTTATTATTTCAACTTTACGTTAACCTACCTGGTAGGATGAACTTGCCTTAAACATATTGCTCAATTTAGTTTAAAGCAAAGTTTTAATAGTGATAAACTTTTAATACGTGGAACAAAATGCTACCTTTACCTATGGGCAAGTTGTAATAATAGCCCTTTAGTTGCTATGCAAAAAATAGGCATAGAGAATTAAATTATTTGTTATAGTAAAATATCGCCGATACCGATATATCGGAAAATCTGAAGTATCAACGATATTTCGGTAATGGTATTCGTTACGTCCCTATTTAAAAGATTATCTCAAAAGTATTTTCAAAAAATATCCGATATATTTTGCTTGCATTTAATTAACTTTAACTGGAATTTTTTCCAGTTGCTTCTATTTTATTTTCCAAATTTTTTTTGTCTAGAAATTCCTGCCAGAAACTAAAACATTTTTATTTCTGGTTTTACTGCATACAAATAACAAAATGTAATATTTATAAGCCCTTTTAAAGGTATTTGAAGATTTTCCGCCTGGCTGGTAAAGGAATTTTGTTTCATAATTGCAGCAGGAAGACAAAAACGAAATTAAATTTGTAAATTTGAGCAGACAAATTAAACATTTATTCATATTAACTAGATGGACATACATTTACATTAGATTGTATTTTAGTTACTATCACAGGATCACAGGCACACATGACCAAATAAACAGACATAACTCTACTTTTGAGTAGCAGCAGCAGCATTTTGGTTGGATGAATAAATAAGTGTGTGTGTGGAGAATTGTAGTTGTTACTGTTATTTGGACCATAAAATATGATATAAAATGTTTATGTTATGGCTTGTAAATGTAATGAATACATTTATGTTTTCAAGTTAAGAGAATCCTTTAACACACATTCACATTAGTTAATACAACATAAACACATACATGCATACATAAAAATTCTGTATGTATATTTGTTATGATTATTATTATGTATAGAAACTCCTTGTATAAATGTTTGGTTGGGAGCTCGACTATTATCCCAAAATTATGTATGTAAGTGTACGTGTACATATCCCTTCTCCATCAGTAAGCAACTGCAGCAGTAGAATGTTTAAATATTTATTAATATTTGTAAATTTTATTTGCTACAGGGGACTCGGGTTCATGGCTTTTCATTTTTTATTTCTCGCTTTTGTGGCGAGCAAAACTTTGACATGTGAATGCGAGTGAATCAGTATGTGTGAGGGTGTGTGTGAGCTTAGAGTGAAGTTCCAGGTTTATTTTTGGTCAGTTTTTTATGCAGTAATGTTAAGGAAACGGATATAAAATATAATGTAATTACATAAACTCTATTTGATGCTGTTTCTATTTTTTTTTCTTATTTTGGTTAGATAATATCGGTAGTTTTGAATGTCTGTGTGAAAAACATTGGAATCTGGTTGAAATATTTGTCGAATATTAGAAAAGAATTTTTTTTCTCCATTAAATGGATGACTTTTGAAAATTGTTATGACATTTAGGATGCAAATTAAATTGGGATTTAGAACAGAAATAGAAATAATATAAATAAAATTTCTTTGAATTTAAATTTATAGAGCATAATTTTAGGGTTATTTAAATAAGAAAAACTACGGTAAAAATATTTTATTTCTAAAATGAATGTTACTGCAAATAGACTAGAAAAGGGGGGAAAAAAGAAACAACTTTTCAAATGGTATATTAGAAAACTAAAACTACATGGTTTTTAAGGTTGGAAAATTTGTGGCATACTTTGGGGCTTTGGTTAGTTTTACTGGAAATATTAATATATAATAAAAAGTTGTTAAATATTTATATATGCATAATGAAAAAAAAAAAAAAAAAAAAAACAAATACTAAAAATATTGTTTTGTTTTAACTGAAAACAAATTTCGATATATTTAATCAAGAATACTGTAGAATATTTTTAGATTTCCTGTTTTAAGATAATAAAATTTAGTTAAAGTTTTCATTGTGAGTTTTAACTTGAACTTATTAACATGATAAACAATTTGGAAAAGACTTGATTATTTGGAAAATTACTGCATATTTTTTAAATAATATAGCTCAATAGCTTTAGCATAGAGTTATTGTTATGCATAAAATATGTTTCTCTAAATAAGTAGGAAATTTCGCCAAAAGCGGATAAAATGGCACAAAAACACTTATACAAAGTGGGGCCAAACTCATCATCCTATCGGAAAATTCTATAATTTTTGCAAATTGCTATAATATGGAAAATATTTACGTGATCTCCTGTCATATGGGCTAGTCTCATGGTGGATCTTAACCACTAGATGACAAGCAATGCGCTTACTAACCGCCCCCTTGTGTGCACGGATATTTTACAGGTCTCAATCTTAAGTGTATAATCCATAAAAATGATTCACTCACCCCTTGATAAGGAGCTGGGGCCACCTAACCCCAACTGCTATTTTATTGATTCAGCAGCTTCTGCCAAAAAAGCAACAGCACCAAGGGATGATTTGCCCTCGCAGCTAGTGCCCTCCACAAGTGTATATCTCCCCTCGCTATTCATAAAAGCCCTCCCCGGGTTTTCAGGTATAAGCCAAAGCCACCACGTGACCCCCAAAAGTTTTCCTTTTGTCAAGAAAATACACTTCTGTTGCCACCGTTAAAACACCAAATTGTGCCGGATGAACAACAAGGCTGCCGCAAAAAGAATCATCCTGAAATATAGGAAGCATTTCCCGCAAGAAGCAGATACCACCAACCCATTATGCCTGTGCCTGCTCTATTTGGGGCTACTGACTCTCTTGGCGCCAGAAGATAAGGTACTTTGCCAAGTACCTCGTTCTCAAGAAATCACGAAGACTTTAGGAGACCACATATTTTGGATGTTTTTCGCATACCAGATATGCGGGCTCCTTATTTCCCGGGAGGATGTAACACCAAATGGTAAAATATTCTTCAGATGATCCCTACACCCCTCGGAGGAAGGAGGGAAATTGCGATTAATTTCAGCTCTGATTTGACATTTGCGAAGTTAACAGATACATAATACCAGGGATGTGGAGTCGGAGTTGAGGTTTTTTGTACCGGTGTCGAAGTACCCATAAAAATTCGCGACTCCGACTTCAAAATTTTTCGGCATAACAAATTTAAAACAATTTTCTAAACTTTTCTAAAATAAAAAAGTCGGACTTAAAATTCTGCGGTTGGAGTCGGAGTCTTAGTTCGATTTTTTTGACGACTCCACAGCCCTGCATTATACACTTTAATAAGAAATTTAGGGCTATACTCCTCATATGGCTGAATAATTGTTTCGATTTTCTGAGCGTTGCGTTTCCTGGTCGCCTAAGCTCTCGGTTTTGGGGATTTGCACTAGCCGGCCAGATCGGCCGATTTAACCGTTCTAGATTTCTTTTTCTGAAAGAATATGAAAATGTCATAAAGCGGGCCCGTATGGTCAGCAATTTTAGCGGGGTCCACTTGGCCGATATAAATTTTCTATTCAATGAAAGTAAATTCTTGACATCAAATAAACCTAATCGAAAAGCAAAACTAAAATTGTGTAAAAGTTTTTTTATTTATTTTTACAGCATATTTGTTTCACTATTTTCTACTTTAAAAACAATTGCATATTTTCGGGATTCAATTTAAACTTTTTGCCAATTTTATATAAATAACAAGTGAAAAGTTGTTAAAACTTTATCTTGATCTCTCTATTTGTCAACGACTAGCACCAACAACGCCTTCAAAAACTAATAAACTATGACATCGACATATTGTATCAATAATTTATTTGACAGTCTGTCTAAGCAATTTTTTTTTCTTCCACCACTAAAACCACACAAATACACTCCTCTTCAACTAAAATTTTATGTAAAAAACATTGATTCCATTAGGAAAAATAACGATACAACACGGACGGATGGAAAACTAATACTAGAAATAAGAAAAAACACAAAATAATTGTCCCTGCCTTCCTCTTTTGAAAACGCTAACAAATGGCTTGTTCCAAACTCGATTGACTGACTGACAGACAGTCATTGTTCAAGCAATAAATTGAATGAAATCATCAGAAAAATCTTACAAGGATCATGAAAAAAAACAAAATAAGAAGAGGAAAGAGGTTAGAGATTAATCTACGTGTGCTCGACCATGGCTGGCTATGGCCACAAACTCTATACAATTGCAAAATATAATAATGCAATCAAATAAATCTTTCAAATACAAAAAATCTAAATTAAATCAAAACAAATGTCATCACTAGACCAATTGTAAATCCTGATAAAATATATTTTATTTTCTATTAGTTTTTTTTTTAACAAAATTTGTAACTTAAGGATCCTTTGAAAAATTTATGGATATTTACTTTTGAGTTATTTTGGTAAAAACTTAAAAAGCACGTACTTTATTTTTATATCTTTTAAAGTTGAAGAGATTTAACAAAGTTACTCTTACTGCTGCTGCTACTTTTGATAAGGTAAAAGTAAAGTCGTGCCATAAAGGAAAAGAATTGAAGTTAAATGACCAGACGACATACAGGATAATTTGGCAACAAAGTGAAGAATGAGTTAAATTAAATTCAATAGTGGTCGTAATTATTTAAAGGTAGTGAATTTTTGGAAAATAGTACTCTTTTGTTAATTTAAACTGAACTAAAAAAGATGTTTCCAACTGAACTAGCAATGAGCTAAAACTAGAACTGCCCGATGAAAAATGTAGCTTCATAAGTCGCAGATTTGTAAGGTAGAAGTGGGAGTGAGTTTAGCTTACATTCTCGCTTAAGAGAGGCATTAATTTTATATGACGAGTTCCCACTTTGACATGACAAGCACTTTGTTTAACGAATATTAAAACTGAGTTGGTTCAGTTAGTCTTTAAAAGTCTCCCTGCATAGTAGGAAATGAATGCCGCAGCTCTCTAAATGTTATTCTTTTAAAATTTGTTAAGAATTCGCTCACTTGTCTTAATTCATCTCTGTATTTCGTCTTCCAAAATGTACACATACTTTACAAAGTGTATCATAAGTGCTTCGCAAAATAAGAAAAATTTTTATTTAATGAACTAGAACTGAATTCAAAATGAACTAGAACTAAAATAGATCTCAACAAAAACTAAACTACAACTGAACTAGGACTCAACTAGAACTGAAGTGAACCAGCAAAAGCCTAGAACTGAACTTGAATTAGAATCAACTAGTACTGAGCTAAACTAAAACTAAACAAGATCTAAACTAGCACTAAACCAGCACTTAACTAGAACTGAACTAGAACTGAACTAGAATTGTACTAGAACTGAACTAGAACTGAACTAGAACTTAACTAGAACTGAACTAGAACTGAACTAGAACTGAACTAGAACTGAACTAGAACTGAACTAGAACTGAACTAGAACTGAACTAGAACTGAACTAGAACTGAACTAGAACTGAACTAGAACTGAACTAGAACTGAACTAGAACTGAACTAGAACTGAACTAGAACTGAACTAGAACTGAACTAGAACTGAACTAAAACTGAACTAGAACTGAACTAGAACTGAACTAGAACTGAACTAGAACTGAACTAGAACTGAACTAGAACTGAACTAGAACTGAACTAGAACAGAACTAGAACTGAACTAGAACTGAACTAGAACTGAACTAGAACTGAACTAGAACTGAACTAGAACTGAACTAGAACTGAACTAGAACTGAACTAGAACTGAACTAGAACTGAACTAGAACTGAATTAGAACTGAACTAGAACTGAACTAGAACTGAACTAAAACTGAACCAGAACTGAACTAGAACTGAACTAGAAGTGAACTAGAACTGAACTAGAACTGAACTAGAATTGAACTAGAACTGAACTAGAACTGAACTAGAACTGAACTAGAACTGTATCAGAAATACTACAACTGTACTGAATTTGATCTTAACTAAAGTATCACTTTTTTTTTAATTATACAGTGTTATCCATTTAGTGGTTTCAAAATCGCCGATCTGGCAAGACTATCAACTGTTAAATATCTGCCATCTGAAGTGTCTTTGTATAGCAAAAGGTTTGCCATTTCCGAATATGGATCTTTTTATAACCGATGTACGCGTAAAAATAGTTAAAACTTCCTACAAAAAAAGTGGTGGCTCCAACGTGGCCACTTTTCGAGCATGACGTGGTGATTATGGTTGTTATAATCGACTTGCTGTGCAAGGAATCGGCAAGATTATAAAGAAATTTGAAAAGACTGGAGCCGTTACCGATGTGTTCAGGCCTGTGCATAATCGCAACTGCTGAAAATATCGCTTCTGTGTGGCGGATAAACTGAATTTATAGCTTCTGTGTGAATGTGTGGCGGATAATCTGAATTTACCGTATTCACGGTGTTCTCAGCAGTTGGCCGTATGATAACCGACTTTTGTGGCCTTTAATTGAAGAATACGAACGGGCCGATGTGTGGTTTAAACAGGACGGTGTGACGGACAGCACGAGCGATTTTCATTTTATTGCATGCGAAGTTTCCAGAACGCATAAATTGAAGTTATGTCGATGGCGATTGGCCAACCAGATCAATTTAACACCTATAGACTTTCCTTGCGGGCTACGACAAAGACTGAATCTGCGCATATAATCCCGATGTTGGATCATTTTAAAACCAACATTTGTCAACTTATCGCCGAGATACCGGCTGAAATGTGCGAAAGAGTGGTCGAGAACTTCCTTAAAAATATCGACTGCTGCAACCAATCTAGAGGCGTTCATTGTAGTTCGTACGTTATGGCAAGTTTCAAGAATTATAATGAAATAAAAGTTTCATCAAAATACAGCTTTATTTTGAAATTAAACATTACTTTTATTACTTTAAAAACCTACATGTGGGTAACTCTTTATTTAACTCATTACAACTACATAATTCCCTTGTGTAAGACTGTAGAAAATTCTATTTATCCATTGAAATTAAAATGTATTTTTTGTTAAATAACTTTTGTGAAATTTGTATCTGTTTCCCCTGGCCAGCATATTGACTTTAAGCTCTTAATGCGTTTGCATATTTTGTTTCCATGGCTGAAGAATGTCGTCCACTTCATAAAAGTTAATATTGTCCATTCAACTGTATTTCCCCAATTCCGTCTGTCTGACTGTCGCTTCCTTTCTGTTTGTTCCTGTGTGCAGATTTTCTTTATTTGAAATGTTTCACATTTTGTTGCTGCAACTCAAAAGGTTTATGGGCATAACTTTAGGGGTCATCGTTTGCAGCAGTCAGCTTTAAAAAGTTTCAGTTTTCTTTTCTTCGTACAATAATGTTTATAATTAAATTGAAAATATAATATTTTAAATAATAGTCAAGAGAGAGGGGGGAGGGTGTGAAACGACCTGTTAGTGCAAAAATATTGTTATTTTTAATTAAAAGGAAAATGTTTGCTTTTTCTGGAATTTTTTCTTCTTCTTATTTTAAAATGTTCTTATTGTTTTTTAATATAACTAAAAGCTTTGTTTTTCTCTTATTTCCTTTCGTTTTCAATTACTTCCAGTAAAGGTCACAAACTCTCGCAATATGCTGCGTTTTGGATTACGTACCTTTTGTCCTGTGATTAATACTAGAGACCGTGCACTTGGAGAAATAAATTAGATGTTACATTAGCTATATACATAAGAACGAACATTTTTATATCGCCGGAAAAGCAACTTAAAGGTTTAACAGACTTTTTGGATTGCGTTTAGTTAATTAAAATGCAGCCAAGGGGCCAAATTACGCACCCGACACAATTAAAATCGGAATTCCGATTGATATCGAATGACGTAATTAGCCCCAAGGCTTTTAAATAAAAATGGGAATTATAGAGTGTTTTTTAGGCTTACTTCCGATAGGGATAACTGTTAAACCAGCTGTCATAATAATGAAGTTTGCTTGACTTCTTATCTTCAGTATACCTTGGCAAATCACTGTGCCAAGACACCAGAAAAACGGTTATCCAAGATTCGCGCTCTGTTCGCAAAACTTATAGAACAAACTTCCTCAAGTTTACGGATTGCAATATCGTCCATCTTCGCTGCTAATGCTATGGATCGACTCATGACCACATTTACTCTTATGGAATATATTCATCCAAATCGAGCGTACCGTGGGTAGTGCCATAGTCTCTGTAGACGTGAGAATGGCATGGGACTCAAAGTTATCGATCCGGCGCTGTTCTCAGCTACACGGTCTTTGCCCCATGAGAGAGCATAGTCCTCATGACACTCCATTACATTCCGAAAAAAATACTGTTTGGTTCGGTTAAAGCGTCAAGCGTCATCAAGGCCATATGCCTTTAACTCCGAAACCTATGCCATCATTAGCGTAAATGGCGAAAGCTACAAGCAAATGATTCGTGATTTAATTTATTTGTCATGTCATTGCGAATCATTTGGATGAGAATTACGTAGTTCCAACAAGACGGCGCAAAATGCCATATATGACATGAAACCATCACTTTGTTCAGCCAAACGTTTAGTAACGGAATTTTCTCAAGAAATGGGCCTGTGAATTGGCTCCAATTGATCGTTTGATTTGAGGCCTTTGGGCTACTTATTTTGGAGGCACGTCTAAATCTCTGGTCTGTGCTGATAAACCAGCAACAATGGATCATTTGGAAGCCAACATTTGACACACTCTCCAAAATAAGGTTGGGTGTATTCGCTGATAGAAAAGGCGTCATAACGCTGATGTATTTTGACATCAGTAGTTTGACAAGTGTCTTAGTTTTTGACCCCATGACTCTTTACATCACTATGATGTCAGCCTTAACATCACTTGGCCAATTTGTCATCAGGGTTAAAAATTTAAAATGATGTCATCAATGGAATGAAACATTGGCATCACAGATATGACGATTCGGAGTCGGTTTTATAAAGCATGTAATCAGTGCGATGACAAACTGTCATCAAATTGAGTCGTTGTAATTGACCTTAAGTCAAATTGAGAGAATATCATTATTAACTTACCCGTTACACATGTTTGTTTCACTTTTGTTGGATTCCGCCTTTTGTTAACAGAAGAACTCTCAATTATAAGACACCAGCAGCATGCGCGATATGGTTTTAGTAATAATTCTATTTAAAAAATTTGATATATTAAAACAAATAATTAAAAAAAAATAGAATATGGGAATTTTGGATTCTAATTTTACTTTTTAAACATGAAAATAATGTTAATAATATATCATGACGTGATATATTATGTCATCGCACTGATTGCAGTTAGCCATCACACTGATGACATGATATATTATGTCATCACACTGATGACAGTTTTTCATTGCACTGATGACAAGGTATTTTATGTCATCGCACTAATGACATGGTATATTATGTCATCGCACTGATGACAGTTTGTCTGCACTGATGTCAATATACATCAGCGATATGACGCTTTTTCTATCAGTATACACATAATGTGGCGTCGAGTTCAAGTCGTTGTAGTCATAGCATAGATGACGCATAAAACATGACAAAATTGTAGGATGACGTTCGTCATTGGATTGATGTCACTTTAAGCCTCATTGATGTCACAATTCTGATGTTAGAGCATCATCAACATAAAGACGCATTTTCCTATGAGTGTTCGAAAAAGTGGTGCAAAATGGGACCGATAGGATGGCGCTCATAGGAGCTGCCGCGAAAGCCATATGCCAGAAATTATCTATACACGTTACGTGCCATTACATTTTGTGAGCTTATAAAGCCAACATTTTGGTCAGCTTAATCATTTCGTTGGATGGAATGACCAAAAATCTTTAGAAAATAATGATTAGCGTTATCTGGAAACGATTCTCTACCAAAGGAGTACTCATTCATTGTTTTGTATTTAATACTTCAACTGAGACTAGAACATAACTAGAACTGAACCAGAACAGAAATAGAACCTAACTGAAGTAGAACTGAAACTGAACTTAAACCGAAATATAACTGCACTAAAACAGCTTTAGAACCAATTTCAGTTTTTTCATGGCTAAAGGTTTTTATATATATATAAAAGCTTTTATATATATAAATTTGATTAATAGTGGGCATTTATTATTAAATTAATTGAAAAAAAAAATTTGCTGCATAATCCATTTTCCTCTGTGATAAATAACAAATACATCATGAGTTTTTAATTTATTATATTTGTAAGTGTATTAATATTATTTTCGACCATATTAAATTGTTGTATTTATCATTAGCAGCAACAAATACAAAAAAAAAAGAACTTAACAAACACACGCACAAAGACTAACATTAAGATGGTTGGTGTTACACGTCAAATGATATTTTTCCACACCTTTATATTCTTTAAAATTATTGTTGTTGTAGTCTGTTGCCATTTGATAGTCCTGTTGCTTTTGTATAATTTATTTTACAAGAGCATTATTAAGTTTGTGTATGCATTAAAATCATTAAGGATTATGAAGTTTTACCTTTTATAGTCTCTCTTTTCTCCTTAAGACTTTGTGTAACAATAGAAGTTTAGACAAGGAACAAAAAAAAAAAAAAAAAAAGACAAAATGTTAGTGTAAAATATCATTAAGTTTAATTAGAATTTAATGGTTTAGAAATAAGCTGGAGGTTGGTAAAGAAAGAAATACGCTTGAGGAATTATTTAAAATAAGTAAAGAAAACAGCAGTGAAAAGTTTTTTCAACTAATTTTCAAAGTTCATAGATTTTTCTTGTAAAAACTTTTAGAAATCACAACTGATTTTGAAAAGAGAACTTAATTTTCGTTTCATACTGTAAGAAAATTTAATACTATATAAAACTTAGCCGAAAATTTTAAACAAAGTTCATATAAAATTCATGATTATGACAAGGCGTTAAAGAACTATTAACTATTTTATTTAAATTTTTAAATAAATCACTTAAAAACTTTTCTTAATTTCCACTTTAAAAACAAATTAGCATCTTAAAAAAAGAAACAATTTAATTCTGTATCGAAATACCATTAAAGATTGGTGGTAAACAGATCCTATTTCGCTTCTATCCTTGTATAAATCAAACATTTTAATGGGTGATTTAAATGGGGGTAGAAAAGAACAAAAATTTCAATAGGTATTACATATAAACCACTACTTATAAACCGAAATCTTCAAAAATAACTCTCAAAATTTTGGAGTAAAAGTTTTCGACAACCTGCACTGAAAAGGCAAGACAATCCATCCGTACTTAAATCAAGCGGAAGCGGTGTCAATAGTACCGTTAGTACGGATTTCATTAAACCAAGTACGGAATGCTTGATTCAATTAGCGTTTAAAAACTGCAGTCAAAGTAGATAAACTGTCATTTCTTTCACATCTTCATTTGTCATTGGCCAAAAACCACGGCTGCTTTTACTTTTGATTCATTAAATGTGCACAGACGCTGTCAAACCAACTTAAAAAGCGAAAAGTTGTACACAAATTTTTCTTTTTGCTCGATAGTTTTTGGTTTCGACTGCAGTTTTTTAAACCCTGGATTCAAGTACGGTTTATTCAAGGGCCAAATACTTAACTTGGTCATATTGAATCCCTGATCCGTACTTTCAATAATCCGAAAACGCAATTGACTTAATTAAAAGTGAGATAAAAATCAACCTCAATCTGTGCTTGATTCAAGAATTTTTAAGTTGGTTTAATGCCGATTTGTACACGGAATAATCCGAAAGTGAGATTAGTTTATAACCTTAACACTTACCCTCGAGAATCAGAGATAGAGAGAATATTATTATTTACTCATGAGTTACTTTTGTTGTATTCCGCCCTTTGTTAACAGAAGAACTCTCAATTATAAGACACCAGCAGGATGCCCGATATGGTTTTCGTAATAATTTTACTTTGAAAATTTGATGTATTTAACTTAATAATTTTAACAAATAGAATATGGGAATTATTGCTTCTTATTTTACTTTTTTAACATGAAAATTAGCTGTATTTTTCTTTTTTTCTTGTGGGGTTGTTGTTGTTTCTTCACAAAACAAGTAAATCGTTTTTTAATTTCTTCTGTAGTGTTGTTCTACAACAAACTTTTACAAACACATGCGTTTGCACGCATATTGGTTTTCGTAAGTTGTCCCATTTTGGATTGTTTAAGTCCTTTTTAGTTTTATTCGTACTTACATTATTAAGAATGACCCGTACTAAAGTAAGAAGAAAAAAATCTTGAATTCCGTGCGAGTTTTTTCTCTCTGTGCATTTAACAATTTTAATTGTTATTTGGCGAATAACACAACTTAAGTTGGGTTAGAGTTGTTCAATGGCATGTTGATTATTCTTTTAGATACATAATAAATAAAATAACCTCATAGTGTAACTACAAATGTGTGATACAGGGCTATACATTTAGGGGTTAAAAACCCGCCGTTCTGGCAAGGCAGTCAGCTGTTAAATATCTGTCATCTGAAGTATCATTTAGTTAGTAAAAGGTTTGCCATTTACGAATTAGGATGGTTTAACAATGGAAGAAGGCGTAAAAACATTTTAAACTTAATACAAAATTGGTGGTCCAAACGTGTTCACTTTTCGAGCATTACGGGGTGATGATGGGCTTCATAATCGACATATTGTGCCAAACATTGTCCAGATTATAAAAAACGTCTGAAGAGACTGAAAGCGTTACAGATGTGATCAGTGCATTATCGCACTGCCAAAAATATCGCTTCCGTTAGTGAAAATGTGGCTAATAATCCGAATTTGTCGATTCCATGGCGTTTTAAGCAATTGGGCATTTTTTAAGGCGCATTGCGTATTTTGCATTTAGATTTGCATCTCCAGCCATAAACATTTCAACTCACGCAACAATTGATGCCGGCTGACCACTCACAACAACTTAGATATGATGATTGGATGCTAGCGCAACGGGCTTTCAATGCTCATTGTTCGAACAAAATGTTCTTCAACGATTAAACTCATATCTCACTCGGTGGTTACGTCAATAAGCATAATTGTCACATATGTGGCTTGAAAAACCCAGAAGTAATTGTGGAAAAGCCATTGCATCACGAAAAAGTGACTGTTTAGTGCACATGATGGTCTGGAGGTGCCATTGATCCGTAGATTTTCGAAAAATACGCTGGAGGAACCCTTACCCAGGGTTTACACATACAACTGCAAGTTCGAAAAACTGAATACACTCACACATTTTTACTAACACCATCAAATTTTTCGTACTTACAGCCCAACTTGCAAGAGCATTTGTTTGCAAGTCAATTTTTGACACTTGCAGCAAGTAAAATCACAAATAAAGAAACAGTGTTACCGTGGATGACTTTTGCAACAATTTCCTAGTACTAACGTAAATAAAAATTATGCCTATAGCTGATTCTCTGTGTATTTATAAAAATAAAAAACAAAACAAAAACACTACTATACAGCAACACATCTTCATGGTATTTTTAAACATAAATTGCAAGCATTAAAACTAAATTATTTATCAAAATATTTATTTTCTTAAGCCTATAGTACACGGAATGTAAAAAGCCACATGCGCATGTGGTTCTGACGTAATTTTGACGTCACTACAAAGCTACAATGACTATTGCGTGTTGTGTAATGACGTCAAAACTACGTCAGAACTACATGCGCATGTGAGTTTTTACATTCCGTGTACTATAGGCTTTAGAAATTTTATGATATCGGTAACTACGGCAATACTGGGTTCACAAATATTAAGAGAAACATAGGCCCTAATCAGGTAAAACGCAATGTAACGCCAAAAATTATATTGAAAGCACAAACAATGTCATAAATATTTTGTAATTTTGTTGTTGCTTTCTACAGAAATGCATGTACCGTTTTAAAATATTCGACGCCACAAGCTGTGCAGCGTTTGAAATTTTAAAACGCAATCTGAATTTCTGTAGAAAGCAACAACAAAATTACAAAATATTTATGACATTTTTTGTGCTTTTAATGTAATTTTTTGGCGTTGCGTTGCGTTGCGTTTTACATGATAAGGGCCATAATTTTTTCATCAAGATGAAGATTATGAACTAGACGGTATGTGGCCTCAACAAGACGGTGCCACGAGCTACACAACACGACCGATTTTGGCTTTATAGTATGGGGAGTTTCAAGAAGGCATAATTTCACGTTTTGTCACGTCAATTTTCCAACAAGATAATGCAATTTGATACCGTTAGATTGCGTCAAAGACTGTGTTTACGCGGATAGTTCCCTATCGTTGAAGCACTTGACAATAACATTCGTCAAGTTATTGCCAAAATAGCGTCCGAAATGTCCAAAAAAATGGTCGAAAACTTCCTCAAGAGCATCGACTGCTGCAACCAATGCAGAGGTGGTAATAAATGACAGTAGTTCGTCCAAGCATTATAATGAAATTAAATTTTCATCGAAATCATAGCTTTATGTGTGACTTATACTTTACTTTAACTTTACTTTTGAAACCTAAAAGTGGGTAACCCTTTATTACATGATTTAGGGGCACTAGCACTTTTCCGTTTCACAAATGTTGGTTTGAAAATAACAAATGTACAGGGCAAACGGACGCGATGAAAATATAAACCGGAAAACCCGCATTTCGCATTGGCCACGATCAGGTAGAGCTTGTTGATAAGTTCTGCTACGTGGAGAGCTTGGTTTCTTCAGAAATCAGTCATTGAAATCCGAGTTGGTAAAGCGAAGAGTGCGTTCTTCCAGCTTTGAACAATTTAGAAATCAGCGATTGTAGTTTAAACGAAAATAAACGTATTCAAAGCTAACGTCCTATCAGCTTTCCTGCATATGGAGCTGTGAAACTTGGCTGGCGATAATAGCACTAAACTATAAACTATATGACTTTAAAAATCGTTGCTTGCGCTGAAAAAATTGGTGGTCGAATGTCATACACATTGACGAGCTTTAGAGAAAATTTTAAATTAATCGTATTCCTATTATTTAATAAAGAACGTAAACGAGGATTGGACACACTTTTACGAAGAATACAGATTAAATAAGCCGTCAAGTACTTTTTAGTGGAATCCAAAAGGAAGTAGATGCAGAGGTCGGCAAAGACATCGAGAACAGCTTTAGAAGTGAGATTTTAGTAAAAGTTTTTGCGAATAATAGAATATTCTTGAGAAATTTTGTAGAGGCCACAAGCAGTTAAGCCGAACTGAAGAAGTACTTTTTAGCGAATTTCGTTGGTAGGAGCACTGTCATATAACTGAACCACACGTTTTTATTTTATATAAATATGTTGACATTGACAATTACATTAAGCTAAAATTAGACGTACCATACCAAAATACCAAAGCCTTAGCCGGTTTTTATGGTTATGACAAAAAGCAAATTTGATTTGTTTTTTTTATGGTTATGGTTATAGCCAAAGCGAATTCATGTAAATGGCAATACTCCAACAAGTACAATACCAAAAACGCAACATTGTATTTTTTTTTTGTTACGCTCGTTGATAATTATTTCAATACACAAGCAACTTTTTATATATATATATATTTTTTTCTAAGTAAAGAAAACAAAGTAGCTCACCTGTGTTTCCAAAGCTACCTGTAAAGTCAATTCGCTTTGGTACACAGAAAAAAAAATAAAAATTAATTTCAATTAAAAAATTTGTGATATTTCGATATATTTAATTAGGCTTAAGTGCATTGAATTTAATTTTCATTAAATTATTTTTATGAAGACAGGAATTTTACAACATGAAATTAATTAAAATATATTGAAGAACATGAAAATCAATTAAATAGATAACCATTCCTTCAAACCAAATTTCGATCTACCAAGGTAAAATACCATTTGGTTTAAATCAGTCTTTTCGCAAAAGTCTTCTCGTCTTTTTATTTTCAAAAAAAAAAAAAAGTCTAAAAACTTCTTTTTACAGAAAGTTTTCTTTTTTACAACCACCACAATTTGTTACATGGGGAATTATTTGAAAAAAAAAAAAACTAATGGAAATCCTTTATATATGGCATATTTAAAGTTGTGGTACACAGAAAAAATAAAAGTTAATATCAATTAAAAAATTTGTGATATTAATTAAAACATTAATTAAATTTGCACCAGTAAACAAATTCATAGATCATTTAACGTTTAATTCACTTGTTTCAACGATTAAATTACTTGATTAAACATTTAATTCACTTGATTCAATTTTTAATAAAACCGGATATTATTTTTGATTAAAGCTTAATTGGTGCGAAACTTTGGAGAATTTTTTCAGTGTAGATATGAATGAGTGTGCAAAATATATTATTTTGTATGATGTTTATTTGTCGAGTTATACGTTGGTAAACTGTTGCCGTTTTCAAAAATTGTTTTTTTTTTAATTATTTTTCGAAATAAAAAATAATATAATAGGAAATCGATTGATCTTTAAATAAAAAAAAAAATTATAACAAAATATATTCAAAATAGTCTCTTTTTTCTTCAAAAAAAAAACCCCTTTTTTAAAATACTCCATTTTACATTAAAGTGCTATTTACAAAGAAGTACCTTTTTCTGAACAAGGTGAGGTACCTTTTTCTGAACAAGGTACTTTTTTAAATGAGGTACTTTGGCAAAACAAAATGTTTTTTTCGAAACTCCGTTTAAAAACATAAAAAATGCTATTCCAAAAGCAGTTTTTTCTACAAATATTTCTTGTAATGAAAATCAAATTTTTAACAAAATTCTACTACTCGTTCCATTTAAGGAACAGAATATCCATCGTTTCTCAAAAAGTAAGAAAAAAGTGTGTCTGTAACTCCTGTCGAAAACTATCAAAGGAAATTACTTCGTTACGGTATAAATGTCATAATATTCCACTCGAAGCTGATATGAAATTGCCAATGTTGAGAACGCCAGTCAAACATATCGTTGACGGCGACCAAAATTTACTTAGATTGAAAAATTTTGAACGACGGCGGCGAAAATACAACCGTCAGTATAGCTGACGTAAAGTGCGACTTTAGTGTATGTTGTTTAAAAATAGCATTGGAAACGTTCGTATATTTTTCAAAAATGTTAAAAGAAAAATAAATAAACAATGAAAAAAGTTGACCAGAACAAAATACTTAGCCCCTTTTCAAACTAGGTACAGACTTTGTTCTCGACAAGTTTATTGCGCAACTAACTTGCCAAGTCTGAAAGGGGGCTTACCTCATCCGTGGTATTATTCATTGCATTTCTAATATTTTTTTTAGTGTTACAATTTTTCTCACCCCGTTCTTATGCGTGAGTTTATTTGACAGTTCAAAGCGAGAACTTTACAGACACACCTTTTTTGTAAATTGGCGAGTAATTTCCTTATGTGACAGCTATTACTCGCTAAAAATATTACAGACGCTGTTAAGTGAGAAAAACAGTTGTTTGTTTCCATTTATGGCATTTTTGTTTCATTTCATACAGAACATGGGCGCTGTTTTCTCAGAAATATTTAGAACAATTTTTTCTATACAAAAAAGGTTTATGGTGAACCTAATTGCCCTTTACAATTAACCTGTTCATTATTCTGTCTGCTCCTCCAAAAAAATCCCAACAAATTTAGCAGCATTACCATTCTGTCTTTCTGTTCTTTCAAATGTTATTGAAAAAATTAATTATTAAAAGTAAAATTAGGCCTTTTCCAAATTATCTTTTACAAAGATATGACAGGAAAAATACCCCATCTTCTGGCAGGCGACACAATTGGCAAACATCTGAGTGCTGCTCCATTTTAAAATAATTACATAAACTGTCAAACACACACACACACACACACACTTAAATTTGGTGATACCACTTACACCTATAAGCCAACCCAGACATTATTGTTGAGTTGGCTGGTGGTATCTTCTCTCCCTCTCTCTCTCTCCTAAATGCGAACCGCTATAATGGCAATATGGTACATTGGCTTCTCGCTCGATTGATGTGTGCTTTATAGCAAAAAAATGGCCACTTAAAGTCATAAAAAGTTGACATCAATATTAAATTCATTATTTTAGCCAATAATTAATTGGGTCATCAGTAAAACAGCAGCAAAAAAAACACTTAAACAGCTCAATCAGGTGCAGCAGCAGAAGTACCAGTTGACCGATATTATTGGTTTGGGGGTGGCAAAGTGCTAGAAAACATAGTTGTACTAAATGGCAGCCAGGCGTGGTACAGTGAGAAAAAGAGAAAAATAATGTAAAATAATAAACAAAACAATTGGGTTTGATTGAAATAACTGAGGTCCTGATTTTTCAGAGAAAATAAAGATTTATAGGCAGCGAAAAGAGACCAAAACATTTGAAAGAAATTAAATTCTTAAGCACCCAGTTGTTAAATAAATTGATATTCGGCCATTGAGTAGGAAACCTCAATTACAACAATAATTGTTTTCCATAGTGAATGGATCGTGTTATAGCTTCTTAATCATTAGTATATCCTTAAAGTTACCTTTTGGTTTTGAGGCAAACAATTTTTAACCTCCCCGTTACAAAACAGGGTGAGGAACAGATTTTTGAAGTTGACGCTCTTAAGTATGACAGAATTTTCGAATGAAACAAGTTTTAATCGACTTCGTAATAACTGATGCGATGCGATTGAATAGTAATCGGTAATAAAATTTTAAGGAATGAACTTACCTTTTAAGAACTTTTCTGTGTAAGTACCTTGTGTTACTAAAAAGAATAGTACAGGGTTTTTTAAGAAACTAACTCATGTTCGAAAGAAAGATCATGCAATGCTGGTCCATTTAAACGAAGATCAAAATCGGTTTATAGGTCTTCTTTTATCATTGGTCTGATTTTATCATTAAAATTTTATATAAAAAACATATTGAGCAAAATCTCAGTTTTCGGGATATATACTTTGTAATCTCCTTGCTATAACACAGGATGAAAATCTAGGTTCCAAACTTGATCTCCAGTATGAGAATAATTCGGGACATTTTCAGTTCCACTGTATTTTACAACTTTCTCATTTAATATGTTGCAGTATGAGAGGAAGTCCATTTCGTGTTAAAGGATAAAAAGCTATAACAAAACAGTATTAGTAACAGCAACAAAAACAATAGCTGTAAAATACTTATTAAGGCAAATTGATGGCGATAAGGTGTGTTTGTGTTAAATACAAATTGCTGGTCCGTACAGGCAGACAGACAGCGAGCCGGATAATGAATAAAATGACAAATATTGTAGAATACTGTAAGTAGCAGGTGACAGCATTTGTTCATTATGAAATTGTTGTTTCTTGTAAAACTCTTAATTAATTACAAACGATAAATTTTTATAGAAAAATAACTTAATTATATAAATTTTCTTAGCACAATAAGCAATCTACATTAAAAAGGTAAATTTTCTTTAAATTGCCAAGAGAAATGTTAATAAAAGCGTTTAACATTTTCCTCTATTTTCTTCTCTAACTTATGCTTCCTTACCTTCCCGCTTTCCTCAGCAGCCATTAATACTCGTATCTTGCGAGTCACATATTTAAGTCATAAATCATAAAATTTGTAAGCCAGAAAATACGTTTTTGTTATACTGGATTGTTCAAACAAAAGCAAAATAGTAAAAAAAAAATATAAAATATTTTCAAATAACACAATAAAAGTCAACTAAATAAATCCATTACAATTCAACAAAATAAAAAGTAAAATATTTAATAGATTTTCTTTTTACAATTTTGTTTAGAAAAAAATAAATTAATCTGCTAGAAAAACAATAAATTTCATTCATATAATTCGTGAAAATGTTTTGGAAAAGCAAAATCGTTTACAAAATTTTTAAAATAAATGTTTACTCTTTTCCGATAATACCATAATTTTTAATTTGCTTACTTTACTTTGAGTTGACTATGCCCTGACTAAGACTTGTCTATGACTTGACTATGGCTTGACTATGGCTTGACTATGGCTTGACTATGACTTGACTATGACTTGACTATAACTTGACTATAACTTGAATATGACTTGACTATGGCTTGACTATGACTTGACTATGACTTGCCTATTACTTGACAATGACTTGTCTATGACTTGACAATGACTTGCCTGTGACTTAACTATGACTTGACTATGAATTGACTAGAACATGAGTATGACTTGACTATGACTTGACTATGACTTGACTATGACTTGACTATGACTTGACTATGACTTGACTATGACTTGACTATGACTTGACTATGACTTGACTATGACTTGACTATGACTTGACTATGACTTGACTATGACTTGACTATGACTTGACTTGACTTGACTATGACTTGACTATGACTTGACTATGACTTGACTATGACTTGACTATGACTTGACTATGACTTGACTATGATTTGACTATGACTTGACTATGACTTGACTATGACTTGACTATGACTTGACTATGACTTGACAATGACTTGACTATGACTTGACTATGACTTGACTATGACTTGACTATGACTTGACTATGACTTGACTATGACTTGACTATGACTTGACTATGACTTGACTATGACTTGACTATGACTTGACTATGACTTGACTATGACTTGACTATGACTTGACTATGACTTGACTATGACTTGACTATGACTTGACTATGACTTGACTATGACTTGACTATGACTTGACTATGACTTGACTATGACTTGACTATGACTTGACTATGACTTGACTATGACTTGACTATGACTTGACTATGACTTGACTATGACTTGACTATGACTTGACTATGACTTGACTATGACTTGACTATGACTTGACTATGACTTGACTATGACTTGACTATGACTTGACAATGACTTGCCTGTGACTTAACTATGAATTGACTAGAACTTGAGTATGACTTGACTACGACTTGATTATAGGCGGAATTTGGATCAACCATTTCTGATAAGTTTAACTGTTTGATGCGGTGTTTTTAATCACCGCATTATTTGTGATCACATAAATTTTGTCTGTATATTAAATTTATATCTCCAATTATATCAGCAACGTTTGTAGTGCCACTATTGCACTTAATTTAAAATAAAATTGCACTTAATGTATGTGAATATGCATGTTCTTATTACCGGAAGGATTCCGTTTCCGTTTTAATGTAATTTATGAAAATATATTACATATTTTTTTAACCCAAAAACAAACAAAACTAAAATGAAATTAATTTGAGTACAACAAATAAAAATGCAGACTTAATGCAATACACTATTTTTTAATAACTTTTTATTATATT
The DNA here is from genome assembly GCA_943735925.1 of Pollenia amentaria. Taxonomy (NCBI): domain Eukaryota; kingdom Metazoa; phylum Arthropoda; class Insecta; order Diptera; family Polleniidae; genus Pollenia; species Pollenia amentaria. The sequence continues at coordinate 197,286,761 of OX031009.1, read as the reverse complement.
GTTAACAATTTTGGCCAAACATATCTCTTTCTTTCTTCCTGACTCAGTGCTGCACCAATTCACAAGAAAATGCTTAAATAAATACAATAAGAAAACAAAACACTATTTAAATAAATGTCACAATTTAACTAAAACAATTGAAGAAAAAATGGGATGCTGGAAGTTAAACTGGGTTAAATAACAACAAAATTCTGGTAAAAAAAAATGCAAATTTCTCTGTTACAACAACAACAATGCTGACAGCAAAATATTACAACAATAATAGCAAAACGAAATAAAACTGAGAATTTAGAGCGGCAGGAAATCCTGTCCTGTTAACAACGACGAAAACACAACAAAAGAAAAACCAGCAAAAAAAATTTTAAAACAACACAAATTGTGGATGAAAAAAAAACAAAAAATATAAGAAAATTTGAATTTAAAACGCTGGAGTTGATCTCCATGGAGCTGGATTTAGTAGATTTGCATACAGAGTTCATTTGTTGGTATATCAAAATGTATTCAGCATAGAAAATAACCCGTGCAAAATAATGTTTATTTCTAATTTTTCGATGTTGTTTTATAAGATGCCCTACAGCAGGTCATTTAGGCATAAGCTGGTCATTATAACAAGATAAAGTTATAAAGGTACGTTCAGACTAATGAAATATTTGACGAAAATATTTGTTCTGATATTTCCTTCAAACTGTGTGAAACAAAAAATATTTTGTTTAATGTTCAAACTGAGCTCAAATATTTGACAATTTTTGTTTGATGAAACAGTTGGCAAACAGTGTTAAATAAAATAAATTAATTCATGTTTGCCATGCGTTCAGACTAAAAGAAATATTTGCATCAAATAATTATTTAATGAAAGTGTTCAAAAATAAAAATATATTTCTTCTATAGTAAAAATGAGCGCAAAAGCTAATTTATTTATTTTATTCTGGGGATCAGCATCTCTTATAGTGTTAGAACAGGAGAATGTAAAAGAAAAAAATGGAAGCTACTGGGTAACGGGAACATGGCTAAAATTTGCGAAAAATTGCAAAGTTGGAAACAAACCCTACAATATATTTGAAGTCGCTAAATCGGTTAAAAAACAAAATGTCAAGAAAAAAACAAAAAAAAATGTTGCAAAAATAGCGAAAATTCGCGAAAAATATTTCAAAGCGAAATATATTTCAAACATGCCATAAAATTTATTAAAGGTGCCTAAAACTATAAGGAATTGCAAAAATTCGTTAAAATTGCTAAATTAGCGGAAATTCCCAAAAATTTGCTAATAGCGGCATGATACCAAAGCTTAATACTCATAATTATTTAAAATACTTAAACCTGCAAAGAATCACAGAAAGAAATCGCTTATTTTGCGAACATGGCTAAAATTCGCGAAAAGTTGCAAACTTGGAAACAAACCCTAAAATATATTTGAAATTGCTAAATCGGTTAAAAAACAAAATTTAGGGGAAAAACAAAAAAAAAATGTTGCAAAAATAGCGAAAATTCGCGAACCATTTGAATATTTCAAACAAGCCATAAAATTTAGTAAAAGTGCCTTAAACTATAAGGAATCTCAAAAATTCTATAAAAATTGCTAAATTAGCGGTAATTCGCAAAAATTTGCTTATAGCGGCACGATAGCAAAGTCTAATAATTATAAAAAATCTTTAAAATTGTAAAGAATCCGACAACTTACAGGAAAAATTGCTTCTATCCGAAACATGGCTAAAATTATTTGTCGTTGTTTGCTCTTACAATTTTTTTGTAATATCAAATAAATGTTTGCTCAAAAATTACTAAAATATTTGATTTTTTGTGTTCACACTATATTCACATTGGACAAATATTTGTTTGCCGGCAAATACTTTTATTTGCTCAAAATCAGCTGTTATTTTATTTGATACTCAAAAATATTTTGTGTTCAGACTACGTTAATGAAATATTTGATGTTTGCTTTCAAATATTTCATCAGTCTGAACGTACGTTAAGACTATGGCCAGACTATGAATAGACTTTGACTAGACAAAGACTAGCCTATAAAAAAAAACTATGACTTGACTGCACAGAAAAACATTGCTCACCAATTAAACCAGTAATCAAAAACAAAATCAGTTTTAATTAAAAATTTAATCAAGTGAATTAAACGTTTAATTGATACTATAAATTTGTTTATTGATGCAAATTAATAGAATCAATTATTTATTTATTCATCAGAAAGGTAATACCGAGCCCCTGCACTGTTTAATTCACTTGATTGACCGTTTAATTCACTTGATTAAATTTTAATTTAAAGCTGATTTTATTTTTGATTAAAGCTTTAATTGGTGAACAATGTTTTTCTGTGCAGTCTAGTCATAGTTTTTTTGGTTAAATAACTTGCATTAACTTTCCGGTCATGATTTGGCCAAACAAAAATTTTAACTGTTGATGTGCTTTATTTATTCGTCACTGACCGACCACGAATGTAAAAACAGATTTGCTTTTTATTCCCCAAAATACCATTAACACAAGCATTAGAGAATAAATAGTATTTATTATCAAATATACAATTTTATTTTATGCATACAAAATAGGGATTTATACTCTACTTAAAAAAAGCAAAACAAGTGTATGTGTTGTTAAAAATTGTTTTAAGCATTTATTTGGCTGGAAAAAAGAATATAAAACCAAACATCCTTTGACAAAGCAAGTACTTTATTAACGATATTTTTGTTGAAGTTTTCGTAACGTTTTTTTTTTTTGTAATTTTTAGTTCAATTTAGTCATTCGCACGAATTCTGTTTGTAACTTTAAATGGTTATTTACTCCCTTTTCAGTTTTCAAATCCCAATTTATCAACCAATACCAGGCATATGAGCATGACGATAATGTCTGTGTAGGTGTTTGAGTTGGCGAAAATCCCATAAAATGAAATAAAAATCATTTGCTGAGTGGTTTGCAAGCAAAAACTTTATCTTTGCAGTCAGTCAGTTTGTTTGTGTGTGGGAGGGGGTGGACCAAAGTCAGCCCTCTTTTTTTTTTTTGAGTCGTAAAACAATAAAATTAAATTTTTTTATACAAGTGGCGGCATTGCTTTTGCCTCTCTTTTAGATTTTTGCAACTATTCCATTGCATAATTTTAGGTTTATTGACAAAGGACAGTAGATGTATTTGTGTAAGTGTTGATGTAAGTATTTGTAACAAACGATATGATGCGATTGTATTCGGATTTTTTTAACAACAAATGTTTTTTTTTTAGTGTGTTTATTTTTATCCTTTGACATTTTATTTGTGTTGACTGTATATCAAAGCTCTCTTGTTCTCCTTTGTTTTTGTTTCTTGCTTTATGGTAACACATATTTAAGTCATTTACTTTGTTTGAATCACTACATACTCAAAAGTACTTGTGTAAATAAAAATGTGCAGTGTGTACGCATAGACAAGCTGTATTAGTGTATTGGTTTTGTTACAAAAGGAATAAATGCAACGCATTTATTACTTTGCGCGAAGAGGAAAACGTTATTGAAAAAAATGTCTGCATGAAAGAAGACATTTCAACATTAAAGAAAACCAAACCCTAACAAAAAGTACCACCACTACTGTGGACGTATACTTAGTTTGTCTTTCCTTGTGAAACGTTTTTATGACTCATCTAAGTCTCCATTAGGTATACATAAATATATATTCTGGGTCACTGAGTAATTCTAAGTATATTTAGCCATGTCTGTCGGTTGAAATTACCATCACTTTCAAAATACTCAACAGGAAATAATAATATTGGTGTCGCATTATTTCTAGTTATTCGAAGCAGCTTGCGATGGAAATCCACCAAAATCAGTTCTAGGAAAAGAGTTATGAATCAAAATGTGGAAAAACCCGCCAAAAAAATGTATCAATTTGTAACAGAAACTGCATAAATAGTGGCGGTATCCCACATATTGATATAAGATTTCCCAAAAATTCGTTCTATATGACCAATAATCATACCATAAAAATTTCGTGAAGATCGGTCAATAATTTACCATATGGCCCATATAAAGTCTACTCTCGATAAAAAAAATTGAATACGCATAAAACCGTAACGACTACACAGAAAAAAGTTTTTTATCAATTAAAAAAAATGGTTGAAAAAGTATTTAAATTTAATCATTCTGATAATTGAATCTATTATTTTTTTAGTTGAAAGAAAATTAAAGATATAATTTTGACTTAATTTATATTAAAGTTGTTTTGAAATAAATTTGTAATTAAAATATTATTTAAAGAACAAAAATGTTAATTGATTTTTTGGTTTGAATTAAAATAATTTAAACTTGTAGAATTGTTGCTGGGAATTGTCAATATTTAATTAAATAAATTTACACAATGTTTGAAATGGCAAAGTTGTTTGATCATTTTGTTAATTAAAATTAATAATATCATTTTTTGAAAAAAAAAAAAAAATATTCACAATTTTAACAATTTTTAGTAAACAATATAATCATTTTGGTAATAGTTGCAAAATCAGCAAACCATTTGCTTCTATGAATTTGGTATGAATTTGGTGATTAGAGACAATTTTTAATTTTGTTCTTTTTTAATAAAATTTGCTCAGCCATAGTTTTATAAGACTACTAGCCGTGCCCTAGGTTTTGCCCGTCCGGAGTTAATTTGTAACTAACTATAAAAGTAAAATTATCTCCTATTGGTGCAATTCCAATGTTACCAGTATCTGTATTTAATCGGCAGAAAAGTAAAAACTGTGGATTGCAGTTACTTAAAATGAATCAAAGAGATAGTCAGTTTTAACTTTTATTTTTTGCTCTTTAAAAATTGTAATAAGCTATAAGTTCCTTTACATAGTAAAGTTCAAGTTATTTTTTACTTTCTACTATATTTGGAAAAAAGTTTCAGGGTTGTTTATTTTCTGAGTCGTGGTTAACATTCTCATGGAAATGCCCATATATTATTTACATGGAAGAATATGCAGATGAAAGATTTTTAAAAAAATGTTGTTTTAAGTTGTGCAAGGAAAAGGTAAAAACACGATGTTGAAATCTAAAAATAATTGCATAGCCGATCACTAGGACAACTACAGAATCCTTAATTTAAAAAAATTCCTTAAGAATTAAAAAAAAATAGTTGAATTCAGCAAGTATAGCACATGCCGTCCTGAGATTTTAGTGGTAGAGAGAATAATGACTGGGAAGACGTGGAGAAATGGCCCAAAAGCTGTTTGCACCGATTATTACACCAATCTTCCTATGATCTGAATAAGTTTATTTTTAATGTATATTATAAAGAGTTTTCCAATAGGGACTTGACAAATTTTTTTTTAATTAACACGCAAACCATTTGAGATATTTCCAAAACTTTATGATCGACTTGAAATACAATCAAAATATTTTTGAATGGAACTCGACTTCGTTCACACATGTCGGCCGTAACGGCCGCTATTTCGCTTTCAATGGTGGCTCTGAGTTCTTCCAACGTCGTGGGATTGTTGGAATAGATCAACAATCTAGAGGCGTTAAATCGCACGAACGAGGCGGCTAATTAAATGGTCCATTTCTTGAGATAACACGCTTACCAAACTTACTCTTCAATAAATCAATTGTAACGTGGGCCGTGTGGCTTGTGGCACCGTCCTGTTAAAAACACTTGTCGTCCAAGTCCATGTTTTCTAATGAAAAATTATCAATAAAAATTTTAATTAATTTCATGTTGTAAAATTCCTGTCTTCATAAAAATAATTTTATGAAAATTAAATTCAATGAACTTAAGCCCAATTAAAAATATCTAAATTTGGATTAAAAACCATTAACAGTTCAATAAAATAACCACAATACTAATTATTAATAATAATAATAAAAAAATATCATAAAATCGGGATTCGCCTAATCCCGAAAACCCCGGGGAATTTCCCGATTGTAAGCCCTAGTACTGACATATGGGTTGAAAATATTCCTTACAAACAAGTATTTTTTCTAAAAAAAAAAAGTACTTCTTCAAAAGGTGCTATTAACAAAGAACTATGTACTTTTTTTTAATAGTACTTCTTCAAAAAAAGTACATTTATTTATAAGAAATTCTCTTCTTACAAAAAGTGGCTTTTTCAAAAAATACAAAACGAATGGAAATTTTTTCCTTTCCAAATTTTTTTTTTAAAGTTTAAGTTAAAGAAGCAACAAATTTTTATGACATTTATTGCAAACCATAAATATGGGCTGTATTTAATTTAACAAACTTTTCAAAAAGTTTCATAAATTGGTAAATGATAAGCTTTTCAATTCCAAATCATTCGCTTGATTTAAAACAGAAATATATATATATATATTTTTTTGTTTTTAAATTTAATTTTATCCAATAAATGGTTGCCACTCAATTTAAAATGTTATAGCTGTGACAACCAGTGAACATGAATTATCCCTAGTAAACCCTTTTTTACACGCTTTTTTTGTGTTTTCTTACACATGACATACTTTTCCAAAATTTTCCTGTATTAGAGCACACATATAAATACATAGATAATTCATGTGTGTGTGTGTTTATGTAAAGGATCAAAGCGATTTGAATAAAATGTATCAAAGAAGGTTTTTATTTCGGATCCCAATAAAAGGACATAAAATTGAATTTTGTGGTTTGATGTCGTGTTTGTCGGATGGTGGGTGAAAAGGATTTTCATTTGATGCGTGTATGCGTGCGTGCATGTAACCGAGGCTAAACCACAAAAGCCACTACGAAAACATGCTCTCCTGAATTATAAATGAGCTGTCATAAAATTTCAACAAAATTTTATTTACGAGTATATTCTTGTAAGCTTTTATTTTAAGTTTTACATAAAATTTTTATATAAATCGGCAAAGGCAAAACAGTCAAATAACACATTCCTTTTCTGTTATTAAAAAAAAAAAAAAAAAAACATTTGAAGCAGAGACGATATAAAAAAACGGGTAAATTCGGTAACCTCATACCTCCAAGTCTAAAAGAGATCCAAAAAAAAAAAATAAGCGGACAGGTGGCTGGTACTTTTTTGAAATTCTGAACTTTTGGGGAGTTATCGGGTATAACCTGTAGTTTGGAAATTCTTTGTCACCCTATTTATCTTTGCAACTAATAAACACATACCAAATTCGTAAAATATCTAAAAAATATAAATATAGATATTTTAATTAGGCTTAAGTTCATTAAATTTAATTTTCATAAAATTATTTTTATGAAGACATGAATTTTACAACATGAAATTACAACATGAAATTTGGTACTTCCTCAAATTCGAGTCGAAAAATTTTTTTTTTTGTACTGTTTTACAACACATTTTTCTGTTAGTATTGATATATGTGACCTTCTCCGAGAATAGGGACCTAGTGTGTGAAACTTAAGTTTTGAGAAAAGCGCATTTAAAGTTTAAAATTTTAATGTTTTGCTAATTTTTATCGATTTTTCCCAAGATCGTTTTTTACGTTTTTATGGGGTAAATAAATATTTATCAGAAATCTAACTCATTTCATCTTATTCTACACCCTTTTAGGTACCAGAATCCACTCATAAGTACAAACCCGTTTTTTGACACACTAGGTCCCTTTTCTCGGAGAAGGTCACATACATGTACGTATTAACTTATGGTCTTCCACTACAAAAAAAAGAAAGAATTATCAAAAAGGGAAAATAAGTAAAATAAATTTCTTTCTTTACTTTTCCACGCTGCATGTGGTAATTTTTGAATTTTCAATAATATTGAACTTAGAAACATAAAATTATAGATGCAGAGTCCTAAGTGAATGAAACCTTAAAAAATTAAAAATTTTGGCACTTTTTTGCTCTTCAACTGATCCTTTTTGAATTTTCGTTAAAATTAGACCTTAGACACTGATAGAAAAAGCGTCATAACGCTGATGTAGTTTTACATCAGTGCTATGACAAGTGTCATCGTTTTTGACTTGCCACTTTTCATCATCGTGATATCAGCCTGAACACCACTTGGGCAAATTGTCATCAGAGTCAAAAATTTAAATAATGTCATCAATGGGATGACCCATTAGTATCACAGTAATGACGAATCGGAGTCGGATAAAAAAAGACATGTCATCAGTGCGATGACTCAGTAACATAGGAGAAATGACTCAATAGGCTGTTATTAAATTGAGTCATTGGAATTGACATAAGTAAAATTGTTTCACTTTTGCTGTATTGCGCCTTTTGGTTACAGAAGAACTCTTAATTATAAGACACCAGCAGCATTCCCGATAGGGTTTTCGTAATCATTCTACTTTAAAAATGTAATGTGCTTAACTAAATAATTTAAAAAAATAGAATATGGGAATTTTTGCTTCTTATTTTACTTTTTTAACATGACAATAATGTTTATAATACACAAAATGTGGCATAGCATTGATGACGCATAAAATATGACAAAATTTTATGATGACGTTTTTCATTGAATTGTTGTCAATTTTTGCCTCATTTATGTCATTTGTAATAACATTGATGTCACAATTCTGATGTTAGAGCATCATCAATATGATTATGCATTTTACTATGAGTGTAGAAAGAAAAAATAATTAAACATGCATGATTCTGAGTGAATTGGTATCTGTAAGGGAAAGATTTTTGGTACTTTTTTATTCTACAACTGGTACTTTTTGAATATTTAATAATACTGAACCTAGAAACATAAAATTCCAGATGCAGAGTCCAAAGTGATCAAGAATCTATAAGAGGAGACTTATTAGTTTTTGTTTGTTTTTTCAAAGAGTACTTTCTGATTTTTTTTTATATTGTTGAAGTAACAAAACTAAATTAAACATTCACGGACTTGGGTGGAAGAAAACCTTAGGATCGGAGGTTGGGCCCTCGTCAAAGAAATCCACTAAGACGAATTAAAAACAAATGCTCGTTATATTCAAATTTATATATAGATACTTATATGTACAAAGAAAAAAAGAAAAATTGATTTCAATTAAAAAATTTGTGATATTAATTAAAAACTAATTAAATTTGTACCAGTAAACAAATTAATAATATCAATTAAACGTTTAATTAACTTGATTGGTGGAACAATTTTGGAAACTTTTCTGCTTATGTTTTCTTTATATTTGCATTAATACTTATGGTCGAATTTAGACCAGTGAGCAATCACTAGCTAATATTAATCCACAAAATTTCTTTCTTTGTCCTTTTCAGCAATATCCCGAGAAGATAATGATGATACACACCATCACCACCATCATCATCATCACCATCATCATCGAGGTGGTCATAGTCACAATCACGGTAATAAAGTTCCCTACAATGGTTACAATTCCGAAGAGTATTTGGATAGACTGGAACCAAACGGTAATATACCAACAGATAAAACAAATTGCCGATACGGAGGTGAGTTTTAAACTAGATTAAATAAAATTTTCTAAAATTAATTTATTTTTCCTGGATTTGTTATGTTGACATTAAATTTAACCTGCAACAAACATCATTCTCCATTTAATTTAGGAAGAAAATAAATATATGCACATATTAATTAACATTTTATTATAATCAATATTAATCTCTGGTGTAAAGCCTGAATAATTTATAATCATGTGAGAAAGTTAAATAAATAATAATGTTAAGGAAAATGGGAGAAAAATAAAGACTTCACACGAAAAAAATTCTTTTTTTAAGGCATAAAAAAATCCTGTTTTACAACAGTACTTAAGTAGAGTTTTGAGGAAACTATGGCCCATAATCATAGTCAAAATAATGTATACTTTAAACTAAAACCGGCTATAAATATATGTGAACACCACTGTTCTAGAAAAAGTCGACTTGATTTTTGACGATGATTATGCGCCTATGTTTCTACTTCACCTCAGTTCGACTGGAGAACAATTTTGTAATATCTTATGAAATATGCAAAATATTAATGTATTTTTATGTTTCCCTTAAAAAAAAAAAACACTTTTACTGTTCAAAAAGCCATTTTGTCTCATATATTTTTATGGCTTTCTTTATAGAAAGAAAAGCACAATTTACGTAATTATTTTCAATAATATGCTTTAACTGAATCCTTCTTATAACACCCACTTAAAATTTTATTTATTGTCATTTCGTTGTATTCAAACCGAAACTAATTAGTATTTCCGCCCCTTCTAAACCACCACTAAAATGAAAATATGTTTATTTATTTTTCAAACATTTGCGTTTGTAGGAAGTGGATAGATAAATACTCCCTCATACACAGAGATGTGCGAATACACAAATTCACAGACATTTAGAAATTCATAATTTCGTACATAAATAAAGAATATTTTGTTTTCATATGCTCTAAGAGAAATTGAGGACATATTGTGTTTGGTGTGTTGGTTATAATTGTCTTAAACATGTGTAACTGACAATGTTATACATTATTTAAACATATGTACAATATAGTGATGTTACGAATATTCTTATTCGTATTCGAAATGCGGAGTATTCGGCTATTTTATGTCATTCGTATTCGTGATTGCATTCGACAAATTAACCCTAGGATTCTCGGTAACTTTTTACCATTAAGTTCTCTTCTTCGTCTGGCCAGACCACAATTAGAACAGCTAAAAAATCCGATTAAATGAAAAGTAAATCAATAAATTTTTAATTGAACGTATGATTATTACTTTAGATTATACGAATCTATATATATAAAAATAAGTCCGTATATGTACGTCGCCGAACTAATCATAAACGCGTCGTGCGATTTCAACCAAACTTATACACTACGTAGGCAGTGGCCCATATATGGTTTATATGAAGTTTGGTTGAAATCCGATAACGCATGTGTGTGCGGTGCGTATGTGAAGTGAGTGTGTTTTTGCCGCAGGCATTTTTTGTACCGCATACAGCATTCATTAGTATTGAATACATTTTGGTCGTTTGTGTATTGGAGAGCATTGCACGGAGTGATGCAAATAGCAATTTGTTATCATTTCTCTTATCATAATCGATTTTTGAAAATATTAATTTCTTCGCATTTTTTGGTGAGTATTTTGATAAAAATAAATTAATTTTCGTTCTAATCATCAACTTTATTAAAAACAAGTGTGTTTCTTTTCTTATTTTGTTTTGACGTGCGAAGCAGGCAACGGGCCCGCTAGTTTATTATATAATATTATTATTTCATTATTTTATTCCACATGCGAGTCATAAAAAATGAAGGCCCTAATCATGTACAACGCAGCGCAACGCCAAACAATAACATTGAAAGCAAAAACAATGTCATAAATATTTTGTAATTTTGTTGTTGCTTTCAACAGAAATTCATGTACCGTTTTAAAATTTTCAACGACACAAGCAATGGAGCGTTTGAAATTTTAACAAGCAATGTGAATTTCTGTAGAAAACATTGTTTGTGCTTTCAATGTTATTGTTTGGCGTTGCGCTGCGTTGTACATGATTAGGGCAGAAGTCTTTAATTTCGCCTATTGCTTTTTTTCATCTACCACAGCTGAAACAAATTTTGCGTTTGGTTTTTGAAGTTACTCGTAGATTGAACTGAGCGCATAATGGACCGTAGTTTTCTGTTTTGATTCAAACTTCTGGTTTTATTCGATTTAGAATATATCGTTTCTAGAATTCACGTTTCTGTTATTTTGATATTTTGTCCTTTTTGAACGATACTGCAATTAAAAAAAAATTTGGTCTGGCCAGACCAAGAGGGCAACTTCATAGACTTTTACATAGAAATGGAATTTAACCTAAATAATCTGCTCCAATCGAATTCAAATTAGTTTCGTTCGATTCAGAACATATCAAAACACAAATTTGGCCTGGCCGGACCAAGACGGTAATCCTAGGTTTAAAGTGAATATTTTGCAAATACTTTCCAAAAAAAAAAAAAAAAAAAAAAAAAAAAAAAAAAAAAAAAAAACAACAACCAAGGAAGTATAGTCGTTCAAGCACAACCATACGATACCCAACACCATAATCTTAAAAATAAATTTTTAAAGCTGTACAATAATAACTGATTGCAACCATTTTTAATGGATTACATATGGGCATTTTCATGAGAATGTCAACCACGACTCAGAAAATAAAAAATCCTTGAAACTTTTTTCAAATATGGTAGAAAGTAAAAAATACTCAAACTTTACTATGAAAAGGATTTTATAGTTTATTACAATGTTTAAAGAGCAAAAAATAAATGTTAAAACTCACTATCTCTTTGATTCATTTTAAGTAACTGCAATCCACAATTTTCACTCTTCTGCCGATTAAATACAGATACTGGTAACATTGGTATTATGCTTTAAAATTAATGTTAGAACAACAATGAACAAGATTGATGTTTGTTTTGGATGCTATTCTAATGTCACATACGTGCAGCAAAAACATCATTTGTCTATGTCATTTGTATTTGATAAGTCGTATGTGTTTCAAAATAAAAGTTTAGAGTAAGATATTTGTTGCAGAAAAATATTGATCGTAATTTTTTTTTTTAATGGGTATAATAAAAATTTTATAAGCTTTTAAAGGTCATCACGTACGACGTTGTAAGCTATATCAATGAAAATAAATATATCTTCTTATTATGTTAGTATTAAGTTAAAATTCGGTCGAAACTTATTTTATTGCTGTATAAATCATCTAACCAAATATTATTGGAATAGGTTCATATTTGACCCATACAAATACTACTCCCGAAAATAACTTTTACTGCCATAACTTCCTTACAAATCTTGATATTGACATACAAATTGACGACAATAACTTTTACGATAGGTACTATGTCATGACAAAATGTTGTGCTGTTAGGTCTAAAATTAACCATCGGTGATATATAAACCACCTTCCTTAAATTAGAGACAAACAAATCTCATATAGATGAAGATATCTGAATAATATTCGGCACCAATAACTTTTATATTATTCTTAGCCTCATATCATTATTCTGTTCTGGCGACCATGATTGGCCATGGGTCGGAAATAGGGTACACCCTTAAAAATTGGGTTTTTAAATAATATGGTGTAGGGTATAATATGGCCTGGCCTGACCGACTGTACTTTCATACTTGTTTGTTTGAAGTTTTTGATAAACATTTTTTAACCAAAAATATATTTCTTACCTTGTAAATACTAAAAGAGAAAAATCTGTTACGTAAGGTATGTCACGAACGATATTACATTTTATTTTTTATAAAACCATCGAAAAAATTTTTTTTCTTTCTAATAAAGGAAAAATATGTGGTTTAATGTCTAAAATTAAAAAAAAAAAAAAAAGGAAAAATACCTCCCACAATTCGCAGATTTTGGCATTTGTAAGATATTAAATACAACAGGGTTCCGAATATAGTAATTATATTTTTCATGTATAGTCTCCTCTAAATGAAACATACATTTTTTCCAGTTACTACTATTTGTGCAAAGTTTTTATCGCTCTGAAAGCATAGAAATGTCACGTACGCCGACATGGAAATGCCAATATGTAATGTAGTTAATGTATTAAAAATATGTATTTGATTTAAATTTGTTTTAAATTTCATTAAAATCTATTAGATAGTTTCGGCGAGGCAGGAATTGTCCATTATCTTCCCTCGAGATCAAATTTTTTTTAATGGATTTATCTATGTATTAAACTTCATTAAAATTGGTTTGATATTGGGCACAAAGACCCTTTTTAGGAAAGCAGCTTGTATGGGGGCTATATAAAATGATGGACCATATTTCCATAGGCTTGGTCCTTCTGCCAATTTAAACCTATGTATAAATTTCATCAAATTATATTCAAAATTGCGACCTGTACTTTGCGCACAAAGTTACATTACCATCCAGCCAGCCAGCCGGACGGACATCGTTAGATCGACTCAGAAAGTGATTCTGAGTCGATATTTATACTTTAAAGTGGGTCTAGGGCCAATATTTCCATGTGTTACACACATCAGCACAAATGCATAATACCCTCTCCACTATTGTGGCGTGGATATAAATACAAAAGTTTTAAAAAAATATACATGACAATATGAGACAAAAAGTATTAACTTTCAATAATTATTAATTAATTAATTAAAACAAAAAACTTTTGTCATTTACGCAAAATAAAATTTTCTTTAAGTAAATTATGAAACTTACTCAAGTTGATGTCAAGCATTCGTTTGAAGCAATTGTTTAGTTATCGTAAGAAAGTTGTCGACGACTAGAATAGGTAAATTAAATATCAAGATAATTCCAATCCCATTACAAAAATTAGAAATGAGTGCTCTACGGTGGATTGAACAAAGTAACTGAAATGAACAAGACATTCACAGAAAAAAATCTCGCTAATATTTCTCCAATTATTTAAAAATAAAATCAGTTTTAATAAAAAATTTAATCAAGTGTATTAAACGTTTAATCAAGTGAATTAAACGTTAAATCGAGTGAATTAAACGTTAAATCGAGTGAATAAATCGTTTAATCAAGTGAATTAAATGTTTAATCAATTGAATTAATTGTTTAATCAAGTGAATTAAACTTTTAATTTATACTATTAATTTGTTCACCTTTTTCGTGTGGAATTTCTCAAAGTACTTACCGAAACCAACTAAAATCCATTTGGGCTTTGCTAGTTTATGTGCTTTATGTAAAAATTGATTATATCACGGAAACCAATTGTAATTTTGTTTTTATATCTTCGGCAGAATTGTAGTTGTTGACTAGGAGGAAAAAAGTGCAAAACACACTTACCCAAAAAAACTACACCTAGTACCTCACAATTGCTGAAATATCGAAAAATTTCAATTTTTTATATTCAATTAAATTTAAAATTTATATTGTAGTATTCGTATTCGGCAAATATTGGCATAGATATTCGTATTCGGATTCGTATTCGCGATTATTAAAAATTTATATTCGTAACATCACTAGTACAATATACTTTAATATTGCCCAATTGGAAAGTTTGAGTAAAAATTATAGATGAAAAAAATTAAAAAAAAGTATCCTTCTCAAAACTTTTTTTCCAGAAAGATTCTAAAAAGGTACTTTTATTAAAAATGTTCTTTGATTCAAAAAGGTATTTATATTTCAAAAAGTACTTTTAATTAAATTTTTTTTTTATTTAAAAAAGTACTTTTATAATAAGAACGAAGAGTTATATAATTAACGTTCTTTAGACATAAATAAATATATTTTGTGCCACGCCCACTTCTCCATTCCCGCCCACATGTTATTGGACGTTCTGTTGTCATAACCAGGAAGCTGATATATATAAAATTCTTATATACATAAAAACAACAAAAATAATACAATAACAATAAGGAATTTATGGGTAAAATTAGAGGAAGCCGTGGTTTTTGCTCACATCTCAGCCATTTGTGAATCGATCAGGCTGAATTTCAATAGCAACCAATTTCAGAATATATGTGAGATAAACATACAAACACCTGGTTCCCATCATATCTGGTGTCTTTGCAAAACCGATTTCAACGGCACACAGACAGACGGACTTCGTTAAATCCACTTCGCCAATCATAAGGACCCAGCATAAATATACTTTAAAGGGTCTAAGATCAATATTGTAGAATTTACAAACGGAATGACATGCATACATACATATATACCCTTTTACCTTCGGTGGCGTTTATAAATATACTTTTATTCTAAAAGGTACTTTTATTTTAAAAGGTGCTTTTATTCTAAAATGTTCTTTCTTCAAAAGAGTACTTTTATTCAAAAATGTGCATTTATTTAAAACGGTACTTTTATTCTAAAATATGCTTTTATTCAAAAGTGTACTTTTATTCTAAAATGTTCTTTTATTCAAAACGGTACTTTTATTCTAGAATGTGCTTTTAGTCAAAACGGTACTTTTATTCTAAAATGTGCTCTTATTCAAAACTGTAATTTTATTCTAAAATGTGATGTTATTCAAAAAGGTAAATTTTTAAAAATTAATGGACTTAAGTTCTATTTCCAATAAAAATCTTTTAAACCCTTTTTAAAAATATTTTTTAACTTAAAAAAGTTTATTTTCCTTAACTGGTACTTTTTGTTTTGTGTTGTTAAATGGCCAAGTTATTCCTACTGGGTCAATAAAAAAAATGTATTCAGAGGGGTTTATATTTTATTTTCTTATGATTTTGAATGAATGCCATCGTATGTCTGTGAGGATGCACAACCATTAGGAAATGAAATATTATTAAATCCTTATATCACATCCTTACACATGGAACCATTAAATTTATTGAATAGTTGCGGCTTCTGTTGGCATAATTTCGTAATCAAAATAAGTGACATATTTATACAGTAACCGCTTCTTTTAGCGGAGCGATAAATACAACTTTAACTCTTAAAAAAGCTGCTCAAGAAAACGAAATTCCGTTCAAAAACTTAGTTCACGTTTGTTATCATATGCCAAACTCATTGTCTCGCTTAATTTTTTTCCAACATAAATCAATTTGTTCTTTAGCGTTAAAAAAAAAAAACAAAACCAGCATCACTTCTTTTAATATTTGTATTTACGCGTGGGAGTCTTCGGTAGTAATTTATCACAGCTTTTAGGTTTTTATGGGTCATTAATTATTTTTGCTTCTATTTTTGGCTCTTTTTTTACAATGCTGTTGTTTTCTGCATCTTGTGTGTTTAATGCTTAGATTTTTTTTTTTTTTTTTTTTTTTTTGTGAAAATCCAATTTAATTTTCTTGGCAATAGTTTAACAAATGTTAAAAACAAACCAAGACTACAGATTCATAAATAAGTTGAGACATTTTAATTATTTTTATGGAAGCTCAAAAAAGTTTATAAAAAGAGAATCAATTGACATGAACTCTCTTTGATTTCTTTGTGGCAGTAGTGGGTTGTTCAATGAACTTTTATGATGTGCAACGGACTAATTTTCAATTTTGTGAAAAAGTACTCCTTTTTTTAAAAGAACACTTTTGCTAAACAGCTGTATTCCAAAAATATCCCTGTTTTGTAAAAACTTTAATTTTTCTTAAAATAATCGTTTTTAATACATTTATTTCTGATAGTACGAGTACTTATCGGCCTTAAGTCAAAGAAGATGCCTTTTGTATAAAATAATGAAGTACATTTTTGGAGAAAATGCGATATGATGCTAATGCTCACATAAGCGTTTTTAGTTCAAGAATTAATTCTATGGATTGAACAGATTATAATAATAAAATTTTCAAAAAATTTACAAATTGTAACAAACGAACGATTATGGTAAAAAAAGTTTCGTTCTTTAACCGTTTAATCTTTTTATCTGATACTAAGTCCTTTTCTTCAAGGAAAATACAATCATGACCTAAGGCGCCTTTTGCAATAAAAATACCTTTTTGAATAAAAGTACCATTTTGAATAAAAGTACCATTTTGAATAAAAGTATATGATTGAATAATAGTACCTTTTTGAATAAAAGCACCTTTTTGAATAGAAGTACCTTTTTGAATAAAAGTACCTTTTTGAATAAAAGTACTTTTATGAATAAAAGTACTTTTTTGAATTAAAGTACATTTTTGTATAAAAGTACCTTTTTGAATAAAACTACCTTTTTGAATAAACGTGCCTTATTGAACAAAAGTACCTTTTTGAACAATAGTACCTTTTTGAACAAAAGTACCATTTTTAACAAAAGTACCTTTTTGAACAAAAAGTACCTTTTTGAAAAAAATACTTTTTTGAACAAAAATACCTTTTTGAACAAAAGTACCTTTTTGAACAAAAGTGCCTTTTTTAGCAAAACGACCATTTTGAACAAAATTACCTTTTTGAACAAAAGTATCTTTTTGAAAGTAATTTTTGAATAAAAGTACCTTTTTGAATAAAATATACAATTTATTTTAATTCATAAAAAATTAAACCTTTTATGATAAAAGTACTTTTTGTTAATAAAATTGCTTTTTTGGATTAAAGTACCCTTTTTTAATAAAATTACATTAAAAAAATCTGTTTTGTATAAAAACTTTTAAGAATAAAAGAACCTTTTTGAACTAAACTTCCTTTTTTTAAACATACATATAAAAAAAATTCATGTTTTTTAATTCAATTAACTTTTTCAACAAAAAAATATCTGTTTGCTTAAAAGTATTTACCATTTCTTTTGGAAAAAAAACTTTTGCTTAAAGAAATTTTCAACTTAAGAATGTAAAATATTTTAAAATCCCTTTGACCAAATTTATGTGCTAATTTTAATACGTTTATTTCTTTTAACTTTTCTTAAATCCTTTTTTAGGCTTTTGTAGTAAACTTCCTTGTAGAGTGTGTACTCAAGCAAATCCTTTTTACACAAAAGTTTAAAAATCCAATAAAAACCGTACATGAGGCTGCATTTTTTTTAAAGTAAATATTAAATTTTTTTATGCGCCAACATAAAAAAAACAATTTTAGGTTTTCCATTTTTTATTGTCTCAAGTGAAAATAAACTCTTGTGATGGGGTTATGCTGTATTAAGTGTGGGTGGGTGTTGTAAAGTATTTCGGAGTTTTGCATAAAGAAGGTAAGGTCAATATCCGGTGTGAAAAAGGATTTAAAATTTAATGTTTGAGAGTTCCCTTCTGCAGGAAAACAAATCAACGTTGACATTTTTATTGTTTATTTTGGGTTTTATTACTTTTTTTTTAAAGTTGATCGGGTTTTCGGGACTAAATTATATTTAAAATGGAAAAGGCATTAAAGGGTTTCTAAATTAATAAATATTTGTTTAAAAAGGTCGCTTATTTTCCGAGATAATGCCCAAAAGTTTAACTATATCTATTTATTTGTTAAATTTATCTCTTTATAATGTCTGATAATAAGAAAGCAAATTTATGATTTTATTGTAAATTTTCATTTTATGGTTTAGAAAACAAAAAAAGTTTTTTCTATACTTTGTGAAATTCCAAAAAATAAATGGAACTTTTTGTTAATTGTTCACAACAAATAGAAAACTATTTTCATGTCTTTGACACTATAAACAAATATAGTAAATTGTGTTCATATCATAAGCTTAGTGAAAAATAAAAATTAATAAAATAATATCAATCGCAGTTTTTACTTTGTAAATGGGACAGAAAAGTCAAAGAGTTGATTGCCTGTTATGCAAATTACAGATTTTTTATATCATAACGACTATAGAGGAAACTCTCTCTAAATTATAATATTATAATAATTTTAATTTCGTTCGTGCTTACAGCAACAACAAAACGAATAACCCAGTTGGGGTTTTGCCACCCGACTTTGGTTTTTTTCTCTCCCTATCTCCATTTTTATTCTAGTAGTTTTCTGTGTCTTTAAAGAAAATTGCATCTGATCATAAGAAACCGATAACAGTATTTGAACTAGGCCCCTAAAGTCCAGTTTCATGTTTCCTTTGAACGTATTCACGAACTTTATACAAACTTTAAAGATAATTTAAGCTTTTATACATTTGTCTCTCGCAATAAATGTATCCTGAGCTTTAAAGTTAGAGCCCTGCACAATTTTATTTGAACACGCATTCAAATCATTGAAAATTTTACCAACTCTATTTTGAGTGTCGCTGTCACAAACAAATACTAGAGAGAAGTGCACACGGCAAACTGAACGTTGTACGAATTGTGTGAACGTGTAGAAGCCAATGCTTTACGAAAGAAAACTGCGGGTATAAAAATACTCCCAAAAATTAACAAGGGTATGAAAGATACACGAAGCAAAGAGAGTGGAGAAAACATTAGTTTTTTATTTTTTTAACGTGAGCTAAATATGTGTATTCGAAATATGCATGTTAATTGCTTTGAAAAATTGCAACAACAATGCTTGGCAAAAACAATTCTTTGCACGTGTAAGCCACATACACACACACACAGGTTAATATCACAAATTCATGCGTCAGCTATATATGATATACAAGTAAACCAAACAAATTCTCGCAGACTCTACGAGGTATTTTTCAAATGCTAGGAGTAGAGGCAAAAATGTTTTACTGCATTAAAAGGTTCTGAAAGAAATAAAGAGTGAATTCTTGTACCCTCACAACGCTATTTAAATTGTGCGACGAACAGAACCCCAAAGCATTTGTCATTGTGGTTGTACACTAACGTTTTTTACACACACTTTATTTTTGTTGCGTGCTTGATTTTCAAATACATCTATGGAGGCCTTTACTTTAGAGACCATAAACGGTGGAGTAGAAAAGCAAGAAATTTAAAAATCTTCGCTAAATTTTGATTTCATCAAAATAAATACAAGTGAAAAGAAGGTAAATGTTCTGCCATTAAAATTAAATCTCCTATAACCTTCACTCCTTGAAAGGTCTGCTTTGAAAAAAAACCTTTTTTTTTTTTTTTTTTTTTGGTATAAACTTTTTAAATTATGAAAAATGATACTCATAATGGGGTAACATTTTAATTTACAAAAAAAAAAAAAAAAAAAAAAAAAAAAAAAAAAAAAAAAAAATCATATCAGTCTATCTAAAATGTTTTCCTGTCTTCTTCAAACACTGAGCAGAGCAAAGAGTAAGTATTTTTGCAACATTCAACAAATTGACGAACCGAATTGTCTGTAAAGTTCAAATAAAGTCTAAGTGGTGTGCCATAACCTTCCTTTTGCAGAATTTTTTAATATTTATTTTCACAATTTTTTTTTGTGCTGCCTTTCATTTTTGCTGATTTTCATTACTTTTTGTTAAATGCACAATTAAGTACCAAATTGACTTTTGTGGATTTAGGTTTAAATTTGCAGTTAATTTTTTCCTAAGAGTTTGTGTGGGGGTTGGGTACAAAAAATAAAAGTTTAAGATTCAGAAAGCTCTTTTGTTTTAGAAAATAATTGATTTTTTTGTAAGAGCCATTACAAGGTAAGACAGAGAGTAACCAGTTACAGCTTCTGTATATATAAAGGTGTGTTCTAGATAAACATGATTACCTACTTTTCGGCATAACTTTTCTTACAACTAAGCAACATTTTTGACTTATTAATAGTGTATTCAATTAATCGATGTTTTGTTTGAATCGATTAATCGCGTGAATAATTATTCTAGATAAAAATTTAATCGAATAATAATCGAACAATTTAATATTAGTCGGTTAATAGAATAGTTTTAATTTTGCCTAGTTTAGATGCTTAAAACTGTTAGGTTTAGCTAAGAATGATTCTTTATTTTAAAATTCAATTAACATAGCAATGTTATAATACTTATAACTATTTATACATTATAGATAGGGTGATTCATATATTATAATTATTGTAATTACATTGTTTACTTACAATGTATATAAATACACAACATCTTCCTTTTTATAAAAAGAAATATATTTGTAGTAATAAAATACAATATTCAATTAATTAAATTATTTTTGTTTTACATTTTAAAGTTGGCTCGAAATAGTATTTAAATCTATTACAAACGCTTCATAAAAACTGTGTAAGCATTAATCAAATTCAACGAAGCAGTCATATCTTGAAGGTGGATTGATTTTTCTACCAGTTCTTGTTCTATAAGCATTATCATTAGAATTCTGAATATCAACTTTTTCTTTTTCCTCCGTTTTCAAGATGGTCTCATTTGATCCATCTATTTCTAGGCTTGTTGATGGTTCAGGTCTTAAAGATATATGCTGTTCGTTCCTCCTATACAATGCACCCTCATTATCCCTAACGAGAAACGACCTTGGCTCCTTGCAATCTTCCACTACTTCACCCTGAAACCAAAACGAATGATTATTTTTCCTAAACATTACCCCATCCCCCGGTTTTACAATTTTTCTGTTAGTTGCATTTCTGTTGTAATGTTTGGCTGATTTTATTATCCCTTTTTCCAATTTTCTTTCGTACTCCCCAGTATTAACTAATTTGGATTGAAAGTTTTTTGAAAATGATGGCAATTTTGTTCTTAAGTGCCTTGACATTAACAGCTCTGCTGGGCTTGGCATGTTAGCCCTCGGAGTTGTCCTATAGTGCAGGAGAGCCATATATGGATCTGTTCCACTATCTTGGCATTTGTATAACATTTTCTTTACCGTTTGAATTGATCTTTCGGCAAGACCATTTGACCTTGGTAGGTATGGGCTTGAGGTTTTGTGGTCGATGACCCACTCACTACAAAAAACTTTAAATTCCTTCGAATTATACGGAGGTCCATTATCGGAAATGAGGATTTGAGGTATCCCATGTCGAGCGAAAATAGATTTAAGCTTTACTATGACATTTGCACTTGAATACCCATTGGTTAATATCTCAACTTCAAAATACTTTGTGTAGTAATCAACTACCATTAGATATTGCTTTTTGTTAAATTCAAAAATATCGCAACCGACCTTAAACCACGGAATGTTGAAGATTTCATGTGGAATCATTTCGAGTTTAGCATTTGCATTACGATATTTCAGACAAATTTCACAACCGCTAACTACATTAAAAATATCATTGTAAATGTTGGGCCAGTATATAGTTTTACGAGCCAAACTTTGGCATCTCTGAATGCCCATATGACTCTCATGTAAGGCATCAAGCATTTTACGACGTAAACCCTGAGGAATTACAATTTGATTTCCCTTAAGAATCAAGCCATCCAAAATTGTCAGCTCATCCTTGATCCTGAAGTAGGGCATAACCTCCTTATCAACCATTTTTTGACCCTTAGGCCACCCATTATCTATATACTGTTTTATCTTCTGACACGTCTTATCAAGTTTAATATGCTGCCTGATATCATCAACATTTGAAAATGGAATTTCCATAAATGTTTTTAAAAAATTACAATGCAATGAAACTTCCTCATCAAATTCTTCTAAGACTTTCTCACTCAAAGGACATCTTGACAACGTGTCAGCAATATACAAAAATTTTCCGGGTTTGTATACCACGCTTAAATTATACGACTGTAAGCGTAACATAAACCGTTGCAACCTTGCCGGTATCTTGTATAAGGGTTTATCAAATAATGTTACTAATGGTTTGTGATCGGTTTCAACATTTACACGAGTACCATAAATGTACTGGTGAAACCTCACACAACCAAATAGTATCGCGAACAGCTCCTTCTCGATTTGAGCATAATTTATTTGAGCATTTGTCAAAGACGCTGACGCATAAGCGATGGGATTTTTTCCATGTAATATCGCAGCCCCGACTGCATACTTGGATGCATCGACCGTTAAAATTAATTGTTTACTCGGATCGAAATAAGTCAACACTGGTGTTTTGGTAATTTCCAGTTTCAGACTATCAAATTCCCTTTGTATCGCATCATTCCAATGCCATGAGATATCTTTTCTTAAAAGTTCCCTTAAATGTTTATTTTTCAGAGACAAATTATCAATAAACCCACCTAGGTAATTAATCATACCCAAAAACCGTTGTAACTCCGCCACATTATTCGGAATTGGCATCTCCAAAATGGCATTTATTTTTTCCCTATCAGGCTTGACTCCCTCTTCGTCAAAGACGTGACCTATAAACTTAATCTCACTAAGCAAAAATTTCGATTTTGCCCTATTGAATTTTAATCCCACTTGCCGTGCCCTTTCCAACACCTTTCCCAAAATCTTGTCATGTTCCTCTCCCGACTTCGCATAAATCAAAAAATCATCGATGTATATCAATAACCCTTCTATATCACCAAACAACTTAATCATTTCCGCATGGAAAATTTCCGGAGCGGCATTTATGCCAAAGGGTAAACGGAGAAATCTATATCTCCCGAAAGGAGTATTGAAAGTGCATAGTCTAGAGGATTTTTCATCCAGGGGTATCATCCAGAACCCGCTGTTTGCATCCAATGTACTAAAAACGCGTGACCCATTCAACTTCACCTTACAATCATCTATGTTAGGGAACTGAAAATGGGGTCGTAAAATAGCTTTGTTTAGATTTCTAGGATCTAGGCAAAGTCTAATTTTACCATTCGGTTTGGACACCAAAACTATTGAACTTACCCATTCCGTCGGTTCCTCAACACGTTGGATGACTTTTAGACTGACCATTCTATCTAGCTCTGATTTCAATTTTCCATGTAATGCAAAAGGGATTCTCCTTGGAGCATCCACGACTGGACTAACATTAGGTTTAAGCACCAATTTGCACTTATTTTGTATTAAACCCAAACCTTCAAAAATATCCGAATTTTCTTTTACTATACTTTCAGCTGATAGTGTTTTCACAGTTTTTATCAAACCCATCTTCATTGCCAAATTAAGGCCTACAATATTTTTACATTTTAAATTTACTACATAAAAATAATCAATATATTTTCTAGAATCAAATAAAAGAATCACTTCAACTTTACCCTTTATTGGCAACCTCTCACCACTAAATGTGTTGATTTTTGTATTTGTTGATATCACACGACTGGTTAAATCCAAACATTCGGCAGTTTCTTGTGACAAAATGTTGGCATCTGCACCTGTGTCCACTTGAAACTCTACTCTATTGCCATTTACCATAACGTTTATGTTCCAACCGTTGTTTGGTGTTGTACTTTGTTGAGTATCTATTAACGTACGAACCTTATTTTGTTGTTGTTGATTCTTAGATTTTATTTGTTGTTGTTGATTCTTAGGCTTTATTTGTTGTTGTTGTTGTTGTTGAGATTTTTCTTGTTGTTGTTGACAAAAAGACAAAGTCCCAATAAATAATTCATCGGCTTCTTCAACATTAGTTGTGTTTGACAAATTTTTTATGTACTTTTTTGTATCATGTTGTTGTTCCTTTTGACGACCATAACCTCTAAAATTACCTGTACTTTGCTGTTTCCTTGCATAACACATTTTAGCGTAATGGCCTTTTTTACTACAGTTGTGACATACGGCATTTTCCGCAGGACATTTGTTTTTGTGCACTTGACCACATTTTGTACACGACTTTGTTTTTGAATTCCGTTGAGTAGAATAACCACCTTTAGCTTGTATCATATTCAACCCAAGACCATCCATCTGACTAACGTTTTCACGTGCAGCAGCAATACTTTTTGCAATAGTAACAGCTCTTTCTAATTTAATTTCACCTTCGCTTAAAAGTTTTTCTTTAATGTGTTGAAACTCCGATGAAATGCCACAAATAAAGATGTCTTTTACAAGATCTTCTCTAAGATTTCCAAAATCACATGTTTGACTTAAATTTTTCAACACTGTAACATAATCGTCAATGCTTTCTCCACCATTTTGTTTTCTTGTGAAAAAAACATGGCGCTCCATTGCCGTATTTGCTTTTGGTATGAAATACTGATCAAACAGTTTTACCAGGTCGACATATTTAACCTCTTCAGCACTTTTATCAAAAGATTGAAAAATATGATACGCTTCAGGACCCAAATGGTGAATAAGTAGGGCCACTTTCCTCTTATCCGACTCATCGTCCAGATTCGAAGCAGTCACGAAGATCTTAAACTGCGCAAACCAATTTCGCCACTCGACGGCCATATTGGATGCCCTCAGATTTATTTTTGCCACTGAACCAATTTTCTCTACTTTGTTTGACATTTTGACCTTAAATACTTTTAAAATGTTTCTTAACTTTTTGTTTTTTACAATGTCTTTATATTTTCTTTTAATTTATTCTTCACTTGAATTTCAATTTCACAATTTTTTTTAAAAAAAACACACCTGACACCATGTTAGGTTTAGCTAAGAATGATTCTTTATTTTAAAATTCAATTAACATAGCAATGTTATAATACTTATAACTATTTATACATTATAGATAGGGTGATTCATATATTATAATTATTGTAATTACATTGTTTACTTACAATGTATATAAATACACAACAAAAACTAAGACCAAAAATTATGTTTTTTAACATTAAAATGTAATTTAAAAAGCAACAACCATTTTACAAAAGGTACTTCATGTAGTAAAAGAGGAAATAGCATGAAAATGTTAGAAAATCTTTTAAAGAGAGTATACAGTTTAAAGGTTTTTGTTACAAACGATTTCATTCTTTTGTGTTGATGAAACTTGATTTAGAAAAGATTCTTTCACTTATTGTTGACGTTGGAGAGATTGAAAGTAGAGCGTTATAAAGTATATCCAATTTCTCTGATCCTTTCCTTGTCTTTTCTAAAAATTATTAGTCTTCCATTATACCACTTGAATCTCTTTTTGATATTTAACCAATTTTAATACTTTTAATATTCTTGTTAAGGTCTGGTAGAAAGTTTTTTTTATTCGTCTAAAAAATCCTCTTCTTCATCTGAATCATTGTGGTAAAACTCTGTTCTAAACATTCTTAAAAATAAATTATTCCCAAACTCTTTGTTTTCAGTGTTTGTAGTATATTTTAAACAACTGTTACTCAAAGGAAATGTTCCTGAGTTTAGAACCAATAAAAAGGTATTTAAAAAGTACCGGCTTGTTTTTTTTTTGACTAAAAGATAAAAAGTAATACTGTGAAAAAAACAAATTTTCGATTAATCGATTAATTGACGAAAATTATTCGTTAATCGAAAATAAGCAATTTTAATTTGTTCGAACGGCTAATCGCCCAAAATGAATCGATTAATCGAACAAAGGTTAATTGTTTGAATTCCCTTCTTATTAATCTACGCTTAAAAACAAAGTTTTCTAAAAGGTCACTTCCAATAAATCGATTTTAACCGAAACATGTTTAAACATATTATGTTTACTTTAAGCATGTTATTGTTACCGACAAATATATTATGGTAAAATTGGTCATCCGAAAAAAACTTTACAATCATTTTATGGTTCAAAATTTGCATAATTAGAGCGAAAGTATTGAAGTCTAAGGTGTATAAAATTTCTGGAATATGCTTAAAAATGTTTCCTTAAAAATAGATATGATGGACGAACCTATTGAAAAATTTGTTTTCTTTGCATTTACCCTTGTCTCATTAGTCTCGACTATTGAGACAACCTGTTCTGTATTTTGGTCTTAAAAATAGGGTCACCGCACATACAAAAACCGTAATAATTAGGGATGTAAATGAGATCGATATGTTGGTTAGCGGGTATCGCACGCAGTGGAAAAATATGGTTGGGCATGGTTACGGCTACTACACTACGTTTATTGTAACTATATATTGTTGTCGTACACAAAATATTGTTATTTTTATTTAATATCAATAATATTATACTTACTGTAGACATGTTAATGTTTATCGCAATTATAAATTTAAGTACACTCACAATTTTCTGTACGATAAATTAACTGAAATTGTAATATAAAATAAATGAATATTCAGTTATAAACCGGTCTACTTATTTTTCATTTATTTTTAACGAATTCTGTAAAAACAAATGAATTTTCAGTGATTTTATTAAAATTAACTATCAAAAAATAACTGACAAATTCCGTAAAAACAAATGAGTTTTCAGTTATTTTATGTAATTCAGTAATTTTATATAATACACTCTAATTTCTAAAAAAAATACCAGAGACGTGTCCGCTTTTTATTCTAATGAGAGAGAGAGAGAATATTTATTTTTATTTACTTACCCCGTTATACATGTTTGTTTGCTGACGACCAACTTTTACATGTATTTTAAGAGGTGTTGCCAACTGAAAACAATGTTTTTTGTCGGTATATTGAGAAAACAAAAATCGTTAGCGGACAGTTTAACGGTCAAATAAATTTATGTCGAGCGGCAGTTTGTCGATACATTGAGAAAATAGCCATAAGTGTCTATATGTGAGAGCATAAGAATAAACGCTCTCAAAATAAAAAATATTCTATTTCACGACGGCGTTCTACGGAAAATTTTTATGTAAAATTGTATGGAAAATGTGGTGTCGACGCTTGGCGCTTTAGTAGTATGATTGAATCGTCATATCGTTACCTTAAAAGCCGATAGTGTTTTTTGTTTGACTCTTAAAGTCTGCCTCTGTTATAGGAGTATGTGTTAAGCAAATTAGGTAAGATTAGAGCTTAATAAATAACAAAAAATATAACAACATTTATATTAAAAATTTTAATGCAAAAACTGCAAAATCTGCGCAATTTACAAAAATACTTATTTTTTTAGAAAAAAAAACTTCCAAACTGGCCAATGCTTAGAAAAACTGTAAAATGCAGATTATTCTGCACATTTGGCAACGCTGGCTGAGATATAAGAAATACCACCACTGCCTCTAGTTTCTTCCCGAAATTATGGTTTTGGTACCACAGCGCCCATACGATATAAGATAGGAAACCAACTTTGTCCCAGATATTTCTTGTATATAAATAGTATTTAGTATTGAAAATTAGGCAAATCGGACAATTTGAACTGGGGAACAAGTAGCCTCTTAATATTGTGGCATATATAGGATTCGGCAAAGCCGAATTAAGCACTTTTATTTGGTAGCAAATATCAGCAATAAATGTCAGGGTTTTTATCAAAAATAAAAATTGGAAATTTAGCACGTTATAAATAAATCTTAATAGAAAATATTTTTATTTTAAACTTTTTGGCTTAATTTAAATTCTTTAATTTTTATTTTTTACGAGGGTTCTAAAGGAGGCTTTAATATCAAGCGTACTATTCTTTAACATTTTTGTAAAGTAGACACAACTTTATTTTCGTAGTTCTAGCAAAATGAATTTTTTTGTGCTTCTAAAAGATAAATCTTGTCAATTTAACTTTAAACGGTTTTATTTTTGTCTTTAAAATTTCTTATACTTATTTATTTCTTACCTAACCGCACTTACAGAGGTCTTAGAAAAGCATAATAAAAATAATAATATATTTCCTTTCACCAAAGTTTCATAAGAATGATTTGCTACAAAAAAAAAAAAAAAAAAAAAATACTATTAAAAAATCTACGTTTTCTTTCTTTTCCCAATGACTGTTATGAAATCTATAGGTAATGATGACAATTGCAACTACAACAACGACATTAAATCCAATAACAAATACCACCAGCAACCAGAGTTACTAAAGATTTGTGGCAGTGACGATAAGCTTTTGTCAACACACATAAAGACACTCAATATTTGTTTTCCTCAACAACTAAATCAAGAAAGTATCTCTTCATCTTTGTATGTATCTAAATGTCTGTTTAACTGTCTATCTATCTGTCCTCCCTTCTGTCTTCCCTGATCTGCTATAAAAATTAAAAAAGCATGCAACAATTTTTTCCATTCAAGTTAACATCAAAATGTTGCAATTTCATATTTCATATTATATATGATTTGACAACAAATACGGTTGCAAGAAAATGTTGAAAAAAATAAAAACTATGAATTTAGCACAACAAAGGACAACTATAAATGCATCTTTACTTTTCCAGGTTTTTTTTTTTTTTTTTTTTTGCTGGAACGAAAGAAA
Source organism: Pollenia amentaria (assembly GCA_943735925.1). Taxonomy (NCBI): domain Eukaryota; kingdom Metazoa; phylum Arthropoda; class Insecta; order Diptera; family Polleniidae; genus Pollenia; species Pollenia amentaria. The sequence continues at coordinate 197,257,670 of OX031009.1, read as the reverse complement.
AAATGCAGCAAAAGTATTTAAGTGCATTAAAATCCTTGTCTGGATTTCACTATTTTTATGGCGTTTTTACGATTTTCTATAGTTTTCATTTTTCTTTGTTAATGTTATTATTTTATTTTTTTTTTCTTCCAAAGAAAGGTTGGCATGGTCGTTGGTTGGCGAAAGAAAAGAATTTAATAAAACTCCAATAAATCTCACATTTCGTCATTGCAATTGGTTTTTATCACTTGTTTTCTCGTTCGTCATCTTATATTTTATGAGAATATGAACGTTGAAGCTGCTTTGTTACTTAATCGTGCTTTAAAGGTGGCCTCCGTATTATCTACTAACGGCTTTCCACCCCTGGCAGCTTATTTCCTTTTTTTTCGTAATTGAAATATTAAAGTAGATTATAATTGTTTAATAGGAAAAATAGGATTAAGTGTTTCGTTTGAAAGAGAAATAAGATGTTTTATTATTAAAACTTTCTTAGAAGAAATAATTTGTTAAGGGTGTTTAGAAAATTTTCGTCTGCCTCGAGTCAATGACTTTAAAGAAGTCTTTCCATTTGGCTTTATAGAAGTCTCTGTAGTCAACTCTGTAGACGTCTTCCTAGTCAATGATATAGACGTCTCAATAGTCAAATATTTAGACGTCCATATAGTCGACTCTCGTGGAATGAAATAAAATTGTTAGCATTAAGAAGAAATGATTGGAAGAAATGATTGTTGTGACCCTATGCTCCACCTAGGAACTTGGATGAAATCGACTCTATACACGTTCCTATAGTCAACCCAAGGGATGTCTTTAAAGCCATCTCTATTTACAAAGTGGCGATAAAGTCGTCACCCTATCGGAAGAATCTATTATTTTTGCGAATGGCAGTAATTGTCTTTTCTGCTTAGACATTTGTGAACTAAACAGATACAAATGCAGATCAGTTAGAATGGAGCCATCCTGAAAGTCGACGTGGAGGAAGACAACTTTTCATCGAAAATCATTGGGCGACGATGTCCATTTCCACCTATATGAATACGTAAATAAGCAGAACATTAAATATAGAATAATGGAGTACCGAAAACAACAACCCAGCTCAATGGCTCCTCCCTGGGGTGTAGCGATCACCTAAAGGATATTTCACCTTTTTGGGTTTACATCCTCTGGGGCAAATCAGGTTCAGCCAACACCTGTTATTCTGCCAATATCGAAAATTGACAGATCTCTTCAGATCGCGGCTGACCAGACATCCTATCAGCTCTACGGGAGTCAGTAATCCCCACTGACATGCCACCGCAGTACACCGTTCTGATTATTGGTTTCGGTCTCCGCTATAATGCTTCTTGTGTTAAATGCTTTCAGTCTTTTAGGATGATTTACTTTGGCGGAAGCTTTACTTTTCTGATAGAAAGCTGTTTTCATAGAAGTTCTCCGTCCGACGGGGGAGTGCTTTTTCAGAGTATCAACTCACAAATGAGGGCAACAGAAAGGTACTTTTCTGACGAAGAGCTTCTTTCGGGAATCACGTGGTAGTTGTGGCTTAAACCCAAAGACGGGATAGTACTGAAAATACCACTTCAGGGCTGATTATTCAGCACTTGTGGAAGAGCTCGGCCTGAGGAGGACTATCAACAGAAGCTGCTGTCATTTTCCAAAAGCAGTCGAGATTTGTTTTTCTTCCTATGCTAATCCCACGAAGCTCTATGCTTGTCTGCAGGAAAGAAGCAACAGACTCTGGCGGGAATCGAACCCGCAACCCCGACGCTGATAGACTAGCTCAATACCCACCAGCATACCGGGGAAAAGATACTCCAGCTCCTAAACAAGGGGCGAGTGTATAATTTTGCCGAATTATACATTTAAATTGTTAACTTGGTGTGATGGTGCCTCTCCCGCTAAGGGCGGTTGGTAAACGCATAGTTTGTTACTAATGTGGATGGTATCCACCAATGGGGCTAGGCCAAATGTCAGGTACTCATGTGAAGCCTTTGCAGAACTTTATGGTGCGGTGTTTACGCTGAAAGAGTTACCGGCACTTTTTTCGAAACTGCTGCGGAACAAAATACTACTGTGAACAGTGAGATTTACAGAGTCATGCTCGACCACTTTTTCATACCTTAACTGGACGAATTGGAACTACAGAACATGTGGTGTCAACTGTAGAACATGTGGTGTGGCGCATACTGCGCGACCAACAACATAAACTCTGAGGGCTGCATTTCCGAATAGCCTAATCTCTCGTTTGGAAGATTTGCACTGTCCGGCAAAATTGCCCGATTTAATCGTTTTAGACTTCTTTTTGTGGCGGCGGCTTTTTGGCCTAAAAAAAATTTTTTTTCTACTTTTTGAAAAAAAAATTTTGGTATTAAATAAAGAAAATCAAAAAACAAGCTTTTCAGTTATTAAAAAAAAACAGTACAGTTAAAGAACATCGGATGTACCTCTATAATAGTGGTGTTTTGGAGACTTCTCTCTATATCATATTTTTGAGATGACCCTCCAATCGACCTTTTACACGTCATTACGTTTCTAAAATCTTAGTGAAATTGAACTTAAATAAATCCATAATTTAGCATACAAATTCCATAGAAAGTATGACTATTTAAGAAACGTTTCTACCGATATGAAGTCTATAATCGAATCCATAATCTTTTCTTTAGTCGATTTTAGAAATGACTTCTAATTGGCTATTTTGGGTGACTTCATGTTTGTACAATCTTATTAAAATGTTACTAACATAAATCCCTAATTTAACATACAAATTTCCTTTAAAAAAAAACATATAATCCATTCCAATAAACAATTTCTCATACAAAGCACATTTTACTTCTCACGACAATTATTTAAATATAATTTGTAGAAATAAAAACAGAACCTGTCGACATCATGACGCGTCATTTATAAAATTGATGTCTGCTTAAAATAACGAGAATTTTTTTTAAGGAAAAATCATTAAAACACAAAACGACCACTAAATACGTTGGCATTTATAAAAAAAAAATTGTATCTGCGCACGAACATGTCTCAAAATAGTATCCGACTCTATGGCTGAACAACTGTATCTATCCATCATTACAAATTTTGATTTACCACCAACTCTGCATACTTATCGTGCATTTCACTAGCCCCGTTAACAGGCCACCCGGTCTGCCTGGCTGTCTGTCTGTCATCTGGTTTAATCATGTGTTATTATTGACACAATGGAATCAATAATGCGAGTAAATATCCAAATGTTTTCCGTTATTTTTGTGTGTGTTTGGATGTGCATACAACGGAGCTTTCCGCTGCGTTCCTTGGCAGTAAACAGTTCTTTTGGTAATTTTTCTACTTAATCTCCTTCTTGTTTTCGTCGGAATTTTGTAGAGTTTTTTGATGGACATTATTGAGTATTTTCCAATGTTTAAACATTGACATGTGTTTATGCGATAAATCTTTATATTTGCGGGTAGCATTTGTGCAAATATTGAATGACAGTATTTTTTATTTCCTGATATTGTCTGATTTTTTTTTTTTTTTATTTATTTATTAAATTTTTTTGTGCTTTTTTGCTAGACTGAGAAAAACAAATTGATAAATTTGGGAGAGGGTTTGATGATTTTGTTAAAGTACTGGCTTGTTAATGTTGGCTACTTTAAAAGTCGTTGGTCAGATTTAAGAGAGGATCAAGACTACTGTTCATACACATCTTGGAAATTAAGTCGAGACAACCAAATTTTTGATTTTGGAATACTAGTGCTTGACTAGCCCAGGGGGTATGACTCCCATACCCCCTTTGGTTCCGCGCTTGGCAAGAGTTGCTCTGGCACAATTGAGGTCCTGCACGTGGTCAGGATCCCAATAATAACAATTACATATTTGGCTGTACAACCTATCTCGCTGTTCTCAAATTAGTATACTTATCACGTTGCTGGAGCACAATTTTTAAGATAGGAACTCAATGCAGAACCCCCAGATTATAAGTTGTCTAGTTTAAGCTGGTAAAACAATTATTACAGTTTCTTTGTTGCAACTTTAAAAATCAAATCACTTAAATTCGAATAACAGAAGTAACTATAAAATTAAAAAAGGCCTTTGGCGGAAGTAAATAAATAATCACAAAAAAAAACCTTAATAAAATCGATAAAAAAAAACAGTTATAAAACTTACAAATGAAGAAAATTTAAAATATCGGCCAAATCCAAAATCTCTGAATTCTGCAAAAACGCTAATTTCTATTGCCAATTTAACACTTAGGACGACTTTACAGCCTCGTACCTTTGGTCGTCTAGAATCTGTGGTAAGCTCGACTTTTTTATTGATTTGACAAGGTCGGGATGGACCGTCTACACTGTGACAAAGTTTTATGTTCTACTAAATTTTATGGTTATTCGTCGTCTCGAGTCTACGGGTCGACGTGAATCTGTAAGCCAGTGCTACCATTTTAGCATATTTTCTGCTAGGTTTTTAGCAGATTGAGTTGGGTAACAGGGTTGTCAGATCGATTTTGAACTTTTTCGCCTAATTCAATGTCAAAAATCGTCAAAATCGCCAAAGCATTTATGTTTTAGTTTTTGACAATAATATACGTGTTTTAGAATAATCAAAAATATTTTTTTATAAATTCCAAAAAAATAAAATTTGTTCCGTATCGCTAAAACCCGCCAAAAATTCATAAAAAGTCGCCATAATATATTTTGTTTAATTTTTATTTAGAACAAAGTAAAAATGATTAGTGAACACAAAAAAGGGGCATTGTTTAAAATATTTTATAGTAGTCTACTTAAAGCAACAAAAAAAGAATTTTTGCGATAAGTATTAAACAAATATTGGATATACAATACATTTGTATGTAGTTGCAGTTCCATTAGATATCTAACACGCTATTTACTTCACCGAGAAGACTCCCTTTTTGTCTTCTTTTTTGGAATACATTGTGAACTTTCAAAAGAAATGCAACATGTACTTCATATCGCATTCTATTTACTACGAAGGCGAGTTTTAGTGGAGTTCATTATTTCAACACAGACATTACTAGTTGCAATAACCAGCATATAAAGAACAGTCAATTCAAGTTCCTTAAAATGGTACGTACCTGACGTAGCTATAAATTGTTGGCCTAAACTGATTTAAATTATATTAAATATCATCATTAAAATTCTATTTTAACAAACGGTATTTTTTTCATTGTGTTCATTAGGATCCAAATGTACGTTAGGATTCATAAAAATCTATAAAATATCTTAAACAACAACGAATTGTATCTGTGATAAGTTGTCACATTTTATAATGGAAAAATGTTCATAAACTTTAATTATATTAATTTTTTAAAGAATTCTACTTATTACTTCTTTCAAGAGCTCATTTAAATGTGAAAAAAAAAATTCCTCGAAGATTTTCATTACTTCATCAGCCGTTTCAACATAATTTAGTTTTAAATAGTGGTCATACATATGAATGCATCATACATTGAAATACTAGAATTAAAAAAATATTATTTATCTTATTTAATTTAACAAATTTCAAAAAAAAATTAATGGCTCATCAAAATTAGCCAACAAAATCGCCAACCATTTTATAAATCGCCAAAACGAAAATTAGGTCACCAAACAAGTTTGAAAATCGCCACATCTGAGAGCCCTGTTGGGTAATCGATTTTTTTTTTTTTTTTTTTTTTTTTTTTTTTTTTTTTTTTGAAAAAATATGCTAATGCTTGTTAGCATATTTCCTTGTCGCAAAGAAGATTTTTTTTAGCAAATTTTTTATTTATTAAAAAAGCAGATTTTTTTGGACAATTTTTTAAAAATATCTCAGCGCAGTCAAGAATGAAAAATTATCAATAAAATTTCAATTAATTTCATGTTGTAAAATTCCTGTCTTCATAAAAAATAATTTAATGAAAATTAAATTCAATGAACATAAGCCTAATTAAAAATATCTAAATTTGGATTTAAAACCATTAACAGTTCAATAAAATAACCACAATACTAATATAAAAATATTTATGAAATATATACTAAAATTCGTTTTAATTTAGCAGATTTTTAGCATAATTGTTCTTGTATTTCTTGTGTATTTTTCAACATATCTAAATTTTTAAAAATTTTAAGCTTAATTTTTATCAGATTTTTCGCATATTCTCTTATTTTTACGATTTAGCAGATTTTTTTTTTTTTTTTTTTTTGAAGTTTTGGCATTTTCTCATAAAACAGTTATGGCAATACTGCTGTAAGCTACTTTACTTCTTGGCTGAAGTGATTTTTTGTCGACCCGACTTTTTCATCGAATAAATGTTAAACGTTGTTAAATGACCTTAGGGTCGGGTCGGCACTACTTTTTAAACTACACAATACATAATTTGTTTTATTTTATACAAAATTTAATGACATTTTTCACATGTTTTAAACTTAATCTTAATTATTATTTTTTACAGTTATTAACATGTATTTTGTTAATTGGTCTTACTCCGGTTTTTTTTTATTATTTTTAACCCAAATAATACAAAGGAACAATAGTTTTTGCTCTAAAACTTTTTATACTTTAGTTGGATAAATTAATCTCGATATGATTTACTTTATGGATGTGTTTTGAAAAGGGCTCTATTATCTCTGATAATTGGCTACAAACTTTTAGAAATTAAAACTTTTTGCATTTGTATTGTTGTGAAAAATGTTTGAAACAGTCAGTAATCATCGCTCTAATTCTACATTTGTATTCACTAATACTATCCCCTTCTTTGTACAAGTGCTTAAACAATTCCTACGATTTGTGAGATAAAGTCCTACAATAAGTAGACTTTCTAGTATTATGTTTCTATTTTACTCTATTCTTTCTTTTTTTCATTATTTAATCTAATAAATTGTTATTGGGGATAACAAACACTCCTTCTACAGCATGCACATTGACAGACACAAAAACAGTATTATTACTATTATTATTGTTGTTTTTGTTGTTGAAGTATTGTTTGTTCTTCAATTATACACATGTTATTGTTATTTTGTTGTCGTTCTTGTTGTTTTTCATGTTATTTTTATCCTTTGATAAAAATATCCTGTTTCTGTATAAATATTTCCATTATGAAAGTTTACTCATTGCTGCTGCTGCTGGTGATATTGTTCTTGTTGTCGTTGTTGCAAAAGTTGTTATTGTAAAAAAAAAAAAAAAAAATACAGCCGTCTGAATTGTTGTTTGAACACGAATGGAATGAATCCTTTTTGGCAAATAAAACTGAAACAAAAAGCAAAAAAAAAAAAGTATTAAATAAAAGAGAAATACTTGTTCGTAAAGGCTTTAAGTCTTGTTAAAGTCCCTTCGCTTCTCCTCTGTCTTTTGCTTTGTTATTTTTGTAATTGACAGTTGAATTGAAACTGAAAGAACTATTAATTATAAATAAATAATATACACATGAATTTAAGAGATGCTTCTATCCTGATGGTTTGTAATTTCCAAATCAAACGTGATCTACATACAAAATCAATGGGTGAATAAAAAAATTATTTTCTTTGTATACGAAGACACTTTAGGCAAAATGGAAATTCGCTTTAAGGAGTTGTAAGGATGTAGATACAAATCTGGCTAGAATTTAATATGTAATTGAGCTTTAAGAGGGTCTCAGATAAATGTTTTAATTTTTTTTTTTTTGGGGAAATTTTATGCCAAGATTTATTTGCTTGATATTATTGGGCAAAATTTTGAAATGAAAAAATTTATAAAATATTTTGGGAAATTTAAAAACAGTAAAAAAATTTCACTGATTTCACAAAATCTTTTTAGAAAAATCACATTAATTCTCCAGTTTAACAGTAACATTTTTAAATATGTGATTATTTATTTTGTAATTGAAAATATGACAAAAATTTATGTGTGTGAAGATAAATACGAAAAGTTAAATTTTTTTTTTTAAATATCGCATGCGATAAAAAACTATAAACCATAAACAATAAACACTATATCCAAATTGTAAATGTGAAAATTTTTATACATTTTTGAAAATTTTTGTTTTTTAAAAATTCATAAAAAAAATAAAATTGCGACAAAAATCACAGTTTTGGTCTAAAAGCATTTCGTTAAATATATTTCAAATGCAACGAGCATTATTCCATTGTAATCGGTGCAGAACTTTGGATTTTATTCACAATTTACTGAGAAAACTGAATTGATAAAAATCGCGATTTCCATGCCAAAATAAAATAGTTTAATGTGTGTGTGTGTTTGCTGATGTTCTATTAATGGACGTTTTTTCCTTCACTTAAAAATGAGGCACCTTCACTTCAATGTGAATAAAAGCGAAGCGCGTTCATTGATTTTTATGATCTTTGTCTCATTTTGTTTACGGGTTTTGTGACTTTGCCTAAAATTAATAAGACTTTAAGGTTTTCCCGTTTTGGATTTTGCACGATTTTTAAAAATACAAAATTTGTAATTTGTAAACAAACAACCATTACTCAGAATTTTTTTTATTTTTTTTTTTTTTTTGTGATTTTCAAATATTTTGATAATCGCTTAATGGAGTGTAAAGTTATGATTTTTTTAACTTTTAATTGTAACTTAAAAATGCGAGCTTATGGAGAAAAACGGAGATTAGATTTGAGAATCAGCGAACTCATATTACTTAAAAAAATTGCATCAAACTTCTAATCAACATAAAAAAGTTCAATTTTATTTCCTTGCCTTCTTTATTTTGTTTAGAAAATATGAGGAATATATCACTTAAAAATGGAAATTTTCAGCAAAAACGGCAAATTTTAAATTATTAATAAAAAAAATCTACATAAAATGTCCTGATTTTTTAAAAGCGAAAAATTAAAAATAAAACCAAATAATTTAGAAAAGGAAATCGCTGAAATCAATGAATGAAACAAAAACAAATTAAAAGGCAAAATAATCCTCAATTTTAAAAAGCATCACCAAAAGCGCTTAAATTGTTAAAATAAAAAAAATCACAAAATTATACCAAAAATTATGAAAAACAGAAGTAAGGAAGAAAATTTAAATCAATTAAATAGGTAATCAATCACAACAACAAATTTCGATCCATCAAGTAAAATTCCATTTAGTTTAAATAACGATGTTTGACTATTTACTGCCAGCCGTCGTCAATGGCGGGGAGTGTTAAGTGGCAAAGATCTCTGAAGAGATAGTGTGGTCACTATCGAAACATGTCAGATCAACCTGTCCGTTAGCGTGGGTTAAATCCCAGTGTCAGTCAATAATGAAAAATAATGTGGTCACTATCGAAACATGTCAGATCAACCTGTCCGTTAGCGTGGGTTAAATCCCAGTGTCAGTCAATAATGAAAAATAATGTGGTCACTATCGAAACATGTCAGATCAACCTGTCCGTTAGCGTGGGTTAAATCCCAGTGTCAGTCAATAATGAAAAATTATCAATAAATTTTAATTCACTTCATGTTGTCAAATTCCTTTATTTCATAAGAAAAAAATTTTATAAACAGTAAATTTAATGAAATTTAGCCTGATTAAAATAACTTAATTATATTTTCATATATTTTTTCAAGCTTTAGGTCACTTTTTTTTAAAAAATTAATTAAAATATTGAAAGATAAACAATATTTTAATTAATTTTTTTTTAAAAAAAGTAACCTAAAGCTTGAAAAAATATATGAAAATATAATATTTAATAGAAAAAGGTCGAAGGAATAAGAATATAAATGATTAAAATATTAAAAATTTGGATTAAACCCCATTAAAAGTTCAACAAAATAACCACAATACTAATAATAATTATTACAAATATCTAAAACAACTGATAAAATAAATCTTTAATTAAAAGATTTTGTTTATTGTGCTTAATTCCCTATTATTATAATTGATAAAAAATTCTGAAATTTAATGTTGGAATGTATAAAAAGATAAACGCACTGTTTTATTGTTGGTATTTTGTTGAAGGTTTAATATCGTTGCAAATAAGACTTTTTGAGTGTTTGTAGGTAATTCTCGTTCCCTTTGTAGTCTTGTTTGCATGAAAGCTTTGGCTTTTCTAAAATTATTTAGGAGAACGTTTCCTGATGATCTGGCCTAAGCAACCAGTGAAATGCGCATAGGAACAGCTTATCCTCCAACAATAAATTTCCGTATTTTTTATCAATTATAAAAATAGGGAATTAAGCAAAATAAACAAAATCTTTTAATGAAAAATTTTGTATTCCCAAAAACAACTTTTTGGATAATAAATCTTGAATCTGAAAAGAGCTCCAAATTTTTTGTAAAAAAACCCTAAAAAATTTAAAAAATGTCTTTATTTATTTTATTTTCGGGAAAAATTCCTGAATAAAAAAAATTTTAAATCCCGTATACAAAACCGCAATTAAGTTTCAATATCATAAAAATCACAAAAGCTCTTACAACAATAATTAAAATCACAAAAAGGTACTTATTTAAAAAAAAAACGTTAAATGTTCTACTTAAAATTTTTTTAAAATAAATCGGCACTATATACTCCAGGTGTTGGAAGAAGCATTCAATAGCCTTGAGTTTCTAAAACGGCGTAAGAGATACTTCACTCCATCTGATCTCCTTACTAATTATAACACCTAACAACTCTCATGTGTGGACCGGTGCTTTAAAGTCTATTTTAGAGCCTCTCTACCGCGTGCAGCAGAGTACGAAGGGATTCAATTCTATTCACTCGCTTAACCACCGTCGCAATGTGGTTTTTATTTGCCTGTTTTATCGTTTCTAATATGGGATGCGTTCTGATGAAATTAGGGATCTAGTTCCCGAAACTCGTACGTTTTTCCTCAAGAGCCCATCCTTTTGTGGTTGATTGACCAACACAGAAAAAATTATCAGTAATTTTTTATCAATTTAAAAAATTGTTTAAAAAGTATTTCAATTTAATAAATGTGATAATTGAATCAACTAGTTTTTTAGTTGAAACAAAATTAAAAATATAATTTTAATTTAATTTACATTTTAGCTGTTTTGAAACAACTTTTCAATTAAATTATTAATTAAATAACAAAAAATCTTAATTGATTTTTTCGTTTAAAATAAAATAATTTAAACTTGTAGAACTGTTGTTGGGAATTGTAAAAGCCGGAGCTACATTTAATGAAATCAATTAACACAGTGTATGAAATGGCAAAGTTTTTTGATAATTTTTTTGATTAAAATAAAAAAAATTTATTGAAAAAAAAATTTCACAATTTTCACTTTTAAAAATTTTTAGTAATCAATGTCATCATTTTGGTAATAGGCGCAAAATTAACAACTTGTTTGCTTGAATCTATGAATTTGGTGATAAGAGAAAATTTTAAATTTTTCTATGGATGCATCGTACAACGCATAACAGGCAAAATTCGTTTTTTGTGCGGATTTTTCGTCCTGCTGAAGTATTTCCTTCTACTTTCAACATCATTAAGTTCAAGTCGAATGTTTGCAGGCACTACTTCTTCTTTCCTCCTTCCCAATACCTCTTCTTGGAAGGGGTCATCCCCTGAGTACTGGTCCTTACAAAGACACATTATGCCTTAGCAAAGTGTAGGCGAAGTTGAAGATTCTTGCGTGCTGGGGGGCTACTCTCTATCAAAGAAAGCGCGGATTTCCAGTAACGAAATGGCAAAATATGTTAAAAAAAATTTAAATTAGAAAATTAAAATAAAAGAAAAAATTATGACTTGCGAAAAGAAAAAAATAAAAAGATGCGAAAGACAAATGCGCAAACGCATTAAAGAGTACGAATCACTAGATTTGCTACAATTTTCGCATCGCAATAGGAGTAGTCCCCTGTTCTACTTTAAAAGCAAAACAACTTTTACTGTTCTTCGTCGAACATCTTGCAATTTTTTCCGCTTATTTTGGGGCACTTATCTTTGGATACTGATGGACTTCTTAACCCTTTTTCGCCGCACCAAGTACACTGACAATATAATAACGAAATAGGATTTTAAGTAACTGGCAGAAGAAAAAAACATAACAACAAAAAACACAATATGAGTGCTGGTGATTATAATCACCGGCAGGCGAAAAATGCGTTAAAGAACACTGTTATCATAGAGTCTTTATATAAGTCAGATCCTGACTTATTTTCAGTGCTTATCTCAATTAATCTTACTTCTTTAGCCATTTTTCCATAAGATTTATTTTCTTTTTAAGGCCTGAAACAGAATAAAGTAGTTGTAGTAGTAGCTGAAGCTGACAAATGCGCTGTAGCGCAACAAAGTTCAAAATTTCGAACTTTGCGCTTCAACTTCAACTTCAACGGCTAATACAACTACGTATTCCGTTGACACTTCTTTGAAACTGCCGTTTTTAACTTTTCACATCTTGCAGCGCTATTCGTAACGTTGTACTACAGCGTCTATTCTGTTCCCCACTTAAAGGTTAACCACTAAATTTGAAAATTTTCTTCTATTTCATTTTATTGTTTTAAGAGATGGTAAAGCCACATGTAGACTTTTTGCCGCTGAGTATTGCCTTAATTGCCAATAACTTGTAAAATATGTATTACTATTTTAAACTTTTTCATTCAGATATATTTAACTATTAATTAAAAAAAATAATATCAAGTTTTTTTTTTTTGATATTATTACTAATTCACCAAAAACTCAAAATAGTTGGGTGTATGTAGAGTTTTTTCCTATACTGTATGTGCAAATAAAATAGCTCGAGTTTGAAAATCTCCTCTCTTTATACATTTTGTCATCCGCCCCCCACTGTGCATTTATTATAACGGCCTTAATTACGCGTTAAAACCAAAAATTTAAATAAATTTAAATCAATTTTGTGTTTAACTTTTAAGCACAGTCTATGCAAAAACTGAACTTGCAAAAAAGAAAAATTATATTCTATTCGTTTTACTATTTTACTTAACTAAATTTACCGGAAATAATGTTTTTTTGTTTGTTAAAATAAATTGTAATAATAATATAAAACTATTTTAAAGCTCATAAAAACGCAGACAATGACAACATTATTATTACAACAATATATGTTTAAAAAATAAGTACTATACCTTTAGAAAACAGTACTATATCTAAAAAAAAAAAAAATACTCGTACATAGAAAGCAAATTATGAAAAAAGATGAGATTTTCTTTCTTTTGTTGTCATCCATAAAACCCAAGGATGATAAAATGTTCAAACAAAATGGGAAGGACTGGTATAGAGCTCTTGAAAACCAAGTCATATGTTACGAAGATTTTTTAAACAAAATAGTGGATTATAGTAAATATTAACATACGTTGTAAAGTTATAAAAAGGGCGGACTTATGTGCAAATAAAGTCTTGCCTTCCTATTTATTGCAAGTTTCTTGAGAATTTATTTTTTAATAAAAAATTTAGGAAATAAGGAAAAAATACTTTATCTCACATAAATAATCTCCCTTAACTGACAAATACCTTAAGCGGATACCCCCTTTCGGCGGACACTGTGCCCTGGTCTCCGCATCGTTCTAAAGGAAAGCATTGAGTTCTTTTGAGTGGGCATTCCCTTTATATTGTATTTTCTAGTGGTCCCTTCTGTGTCCGGCCATGAGAGATTCCGTTGTATTTAGACAAAAGTTAATAAGTCGGTATTTTACTAACATTTGAATTTAAGAAATATCTGACCAAGGAGAATTTAGAGCTTTAATTAAACCCAGAGAGGAGTACAGTTTAGAATATTCTCTCCGCTGGTGAAATCACTGATTTAGACTTCTTAAAACAAAATCTACTATCGTTTTTTTTACTCAGTTTGAAGCATTTTTTTATTGGCATTTCCTGGATAACAGTAAAGATGGCTTTGCAATTCAATTTTTTTTAAGCTTACGACTGTGTTATTTGGCTTTAATTCTTTTCTGTCAAAACTCCCTTTTGGCCCGATGCGAAATTGTTGCATTTTTACGAGAGAGCAGCCTCAAGTTTTTTTTTATGCTAATCTCGCAAAGCTCTACGCTTGTTTTACAGGATACCAGAGTCTCTGGCGGGTATCGAACCCGCAACCCCGTTGCTGGCAGACTAGCTCACTACCAATTAGCCTACCAGAGCACAGTGATGCACAAGCCATTGCTTGACAAACACGCACTTTATTTCCGTTTTGTGATCGCCAAACAACACAAACATATTTCGTACAAACATGAATTTTTAATTTTTGTTTGGTTTTCAATGAAAGTAGACGACGACGTTGCTGAGGCAATTGTACTCGCTATTTTTTTTTTAAGCCGGAGGAGCAATATAAAATAAGAAAAACTATTTCGAGTAAAGAGTGGTTTAAACAACGCGCTGTTTTGTGCAAAACGGCTTAAAAAACTTGAATTAACGACTGAAAATTATGTTGATACTTTTTTAACGTCTTCAGTCTGCAAAATGTATTATATTAACAAATATTAAAACTGTTCAATATTTCTACAAACATGCCTTAAATGTTTGTTCAAACAGCACACAACCCAATTAACAAAAGAAAATGTTTGTACAAACTTAAAATTGTTAAATTTTTGCAAAGCAATTTGTGTGAAATATTTTACCCTTTATGCAAAAAGCCCCATTATTATGGTTTTCATACTGTATCGACCAGGGTTTGAAAAACTGCATTCGAAACCAAACACTGTCGAAGAAAAAACGAAAATGTGTGTTCCACTTTTCGCTTTTAGAGTTGGTTTAAAAGCGGCTGTTTACATTTCATGAATCGGAAGTAAAAGTTTTTTTTTTTTTTTTTTTTTTTTGCCAATGACAAATGATGAAGTGGAAGAAATGGCAGTTTTTCAACTTTGAATGCAGTTTTTTAAACGCTGGTATCGATCAATTTTTGTATTTTAATGAAAACGGCGCGCCAAAACCCCGCAACGGCGAATGCTACATGGCCATGATGTTGGAGTATTTTTGGGACCAGCTTGACGCTGTAAACTTAGGCGAAATGCTCCAACAGGACGGCGCAATATGCCATACAGCGCAAGACATAATCCAGTTATTGCAAATCAAGTTCGGGGAGCTAGTTACCCCGCGCAACGTGTTGCTCGCGAATTCGGGCCTCTTGGTGTAATTCACGCCATTAGATTTTTTTTTTTTTTTTTTTTTTTTTTTTGTTTGTTGCATTAAAACTCCTGCATAGAAAAAACTAAAAATTGTCACTAATCACCAAATTTATAGGATCATGTAAACAATTTTTTGATTTTGCGCCAATTACCAAAATGATTATATACATTCCAAAAGATTGAAAATGTTAAATATTGATATTTTTAATTTTAATTTAAAAAAATTATCACAAACAAAGTGTTAATTGATTTAATTAAATATAGCTCAGATTTTCAGGATTGTATTTAAATCTATATTATGTTAATTTTCATAAAAACTTAAATCGTATTTAATTACAGATTGATTTTTTTTTTTGAGTTTTATATGAAAAGTCTTATTTAATTAAGATAAAAGTATGGTAGCACTACTAAATACAAAATAATATCATAAAAAAAAGTGTAGTTATTTACAAGGTGGTCTCAAAAAACAGCTGGTTGTTATTACTTTGTCTTTTGTTTTTGTATTGTTGTGATATTGAGGCCACCTTGCTAAGTTAATCCAATGGAAACTTAAGTTGAATTTAATTGTTCAACATCGGTGACTTAAGTTTCATTTAAGTGTTTAGTGAAGAAGAGAATTTTGTATTTAAAACGACTTTAAACATAAATCTGTTTTAATATCAATCCTAAAGATTGGCCATAAATTATTTTGTTTTAAACGAAAAAATCAATTAAGATTTTTTGTTATTTAATTAATATTTTAATTACAAATTTATTTCGAAACAACTAAAATTAAAATGTTAATTAAATCAAAATGATATTTTTAATTTTCTTTCAACTAAAAAAATAATTGATTCAATTATTACATTAATAAAATTTAAATACATTTTAAACATTTTGGAAAAAAACTACTGATAATTTTTTCTGTGTGGTCATCAATACAACAACGCTAGAAGAGCTGTTGGCCAACATCAAACGCAAAATTCATAGGACCAAGAGGAATGAAAAATTTGGGAGTAGCCGTACTTTGGATATATTTGGGTACTTTCCTCAACTTTTTATTTAATAACCGTGTAAAAGTAATGCAGTCCTTCAGCCTTTTGTAGTGAAAAAGACCAGCGTCTCTGGCGGGAATCGAACCTGGAACCATCGCACTGATAAACAATCTCAACTCTGACTAGCCTTCCGTGCCACCCTTTTCCCTACAAAAATATTGGTATATATTATTAAGCATGATTTATGCGCTTATTTTCCATTTATGAATGCATAAAAATCTGGCCCCCGTTGTATGTATAACATTCATATATGTGTGTGCATATATGCCTCTACTGGTATTCATATGCAATATTTATAGTAAAATTAGATTTTCTTTAACAAACTACTACTAACACCCGCAATGTGTTGGTAAAGAAAAATGGAAAAAAACGGAAACGGAAGTTCGTTGCTAAAGGTTAGAAAAATAATGCAGAGTGTTTTGTGCGGTTTTTTTTTTTGCTGTTGTTTATTTTACTTTCCAACAGAGTATATTTAAAGTTATAATGGAAAAGTAGTTAAAACGTTATGCGATTTTCTAACAATTTCGTAGTAGGAGTGGTCCCAAGAGTTGATGAAAAAGAAAAATTTTAAATGGTCGGTAAATGAAGTGAACCTTTACATTTTATTTAAGGTTAAAGGTCTTATCAGAGTTTAGTAAAGCGAAATACAATAAAATATTTCGAAAATGTTTTGATTATTTTTTTTTTTTTCTTTTTTCAAGTTGTTCTAAATGGTCACTAAAATGTTTTGCTGTTGTAAAAAGTATTTTGCTAGATATAAAAATTGTTATTACAAGGTGTAACTTTTTTTTGGTCCGGATTAGGGTTTCTAAAAATTTTCGAAATTATTAGTATTGTGGTTATTTTATTGAACTGTTAATGGTTTTTAATCCAAATTTAGATATTTTTAATTAGGCTTAAGTTTATTGAATTTAATTTTCAATAAACTATTTTTATGAAGACAGGAATTTTACAACATGAAATCAATTAAAATTTCATTGATAATTTTTCATTCTTGACTGCGCTGAGATTTGAACCCAGGCTTTCACGGACAGGTTGCCCAGACTAGTTTCGATAATCGAAATAGATAATCATTCATTCAAAAGCAAATTTCGATCTACCAAGGTGAAATACCATTTGGTTTAAATATTGATGTTTGACTATTGACGTCATCCGGCTTCAATAGCCGAGTGAGTTAAGGCGGCAAACCCCACTGAAGAGATTGTGTGGTTACAATCGAAACTAGTCAGGGCAACCTATCCGTGAAAGCCCTTAGGCTTAAGTAATCAAAAATTTCTAAATTTGGATTTTCGATATTTTCAAATAGAAAAAAGTCTTTCACTTAAATTTAAGAATTTTTGATATTAAGTCGCATTAATTGTCAGTTTATCGGTGTTGAAAAAATACGTTTATATTTTAAATAATATTTGTTTTAATGTTCGAATTAAATGCCAAAATTACAAGATAATTGAATTTTCTCAGAAAGTTTGAAATAATATTTTTAATACTTTTCATAATCAATTATCTGGGTTTTTGTCACGACTATTTTTCGTAAGGATTAAGGCAAACTATACAAGAATTTTAGTTGATTTTAATCAAGCATATTTTATTACTTGAAACGACAAGAAATACTCAATAACTGCGTAAATCTTGGATACTTTTTAATTTTTTTGCCTACAACATTTTTGGGTATTTGCCGCAAAGAAAGACAAACTTTATACGTTCTTGGTATTGAAAAATCTAGAAAATAAGCGACTTAAGTCCTGCACAGAAAAAAATAAAAATTTATTTCATTTAAAAATTTGTGATATTAATTAAAAAATTAATTAAATTTGCACCAGTAAGCTAATTAATTGTATCAAATAAATATTTGCCTCCGTATTCATAAACGATTGTTCAATTTCACAAACGTTTATTAATGAAAATATTCATAGAATATTTGTTTTGTAAACCTTTATTAAATTTAAAATTTTTTATGGATACAGACATTATACTTTTATTAATTAAAATAAAATTTAAGTAAATAATAATCTGGGAGTTTTATTTCTCATGTTGAGTTTCATTTTCATTATAAATTTTTATATTAATTCGAATTTGTATTCACTTTTATAGATTTTTATAGTCTTATTCCTTCAATATTTTTTCAGGAACATTTTCTATGCAATATCACAATTTTGTTTGTTGGTATATTTCTATTACGAGGCTTACTTTAGCTATCCTTTGGCTTGCAATGAAATAAATTGTACAGAAAATTTATACAACTATTAGATACCAGCAGAATGTAAAGCATTTTCTGGCCCGCTACGGCATTCGTCAGCATTCTTTGTATCTAATAACTGGATAGTGCTTATTGTGAATTTTATGTATTTAACTTAATTATTTGTAACAAATAGAATCTGGGAATTTTAGATCTCATGCTGAGTTTCGTTTTTATTATAAATATACAAACAAATAAAATTCTAATAGTGCATAGAAAATATTCTTTGATAAATAATGAAGGAATAAGACTATAAAAGTAAAAAAGCTTTATAAATTGTAATTTGACTTAGAATATACATTCGAATTAATATAAAAAAATTTGAATAATAATGTAAACAATTAAATATTTAATTGATGTAATTTTATAGTTTTGAATTTTTAATTTATGTTGATAACGACTTATTTTAATTTTTTAATAAATTGTTGCATGCGAATGCAAATACAGTACATATTAGCGCTTTTGTGTAAAATAAGTCGCCAATTTCTTTGTTTTTATTAAAAAAAATCTGTGGCTTTTTAATTTGTTTTGGGATTAACAACATTTTCTGTTGTAATGTTGTTGAAATAAGTAAACGTTTGCATCGCTTGATTTAATTTTTTTATCAAAATTTTTTTGTAAAAATACTGAAGAGAGAACAACCCTACTGAACAAAAAAACTGCCCTACATGTACCCAGTCTCCTGTTTCTGTTTCGCAGCCAGGTCATTCCCATACCGAATCCCGTCAAACTCTTGAGCTAACAAACCGAGACATCTCCCATTTCGCCAAAGAATCTACTACCTAGCCACCTTAGCTTGCTGTTCTGCATCCAGGGACAGTAACACTCTGCTTAACTTTCAACAACTCCTTTGGTTCTCACACAACCTGCGTATATCCGACAAGTCAGATCCCATTCTCACTGCCATCCTTCCTTTCATACAGCGCCCCGTGCTAATGCCTATAATGTTCCTAACGCAGACACTTCCTGCCCAGCAGCGAATCCGAATCGGGCTACCTAAGAACCGGGAACAGCGCATGCGATACCCTACAGTCCGTTCGGTTCCTCCAGAGCCGATTAGTCCCGCTTAGAACCCATTTACTGATCCTTCCATAATAGACCGCCTCCATACCGTCTCTATCCTCCATTCCCATCCCAGTTTCGCCATCTCATTACCGGTGATGTTGTAGTGACCCAGTACCTAGCACAGACTCATCACATACTCTCCTATGATCTATTCTAGAGCCCTTCCACAATCATCCAATGGTTTGTTCACATAACAGCCCATCAAGGCCTTAAGAGCCGCCTGGCTGACCACGTATATAGTGACCTCCGAGCCCCTAGAAATGTTTCCCATTACCAATTTCAAGGCCCTCTAGATCCCTTGAACCTCGGCCTGAACAACACTGCAGTCGTCAAGAAACTTATATTATCTTCTAATGTCCACATTCTCAATGTAGACCCCCGCTCCCGTACCTTCATTTTCGGGCCATCAGTGAAAAAAGCAAATCCCCCGAGACATAAGTGAAAATAGCAATCTGCCCTTCCCTGACCAGCTCTCCCTAGACGCCGATATTGCCCCTGGCAAACGCCCAAAATCGACCCTAATGCCCACATAATGCAACATCACTAGTCTCATCCAAGATCTGCGAGTGACCCTGCGGGAAATTTCCTGACAGTCCTAACTCCGTAAGCCAAAGAATGCTCCAAGCTGTAATTCCTATCACATACTGCTCAATACGCAGAAGATGTAGAAAAAATACAGGGCCGCCTGAGAAGTACTTCTCATGGCCCCTGTCATGCCGAGGGGAGCCTTAAACAGAAGTTCCCTCCGACAATCAATGGTTTAATTGGAACAAATTAGTGAGAATTTTTTCGGAAGAAATAATTTACGAGTTCGAGCAATTTGTTCTGGGTATTAAAATTTTCGTTTAGAATGAACGGAAGTTTTATATATTTGGTCGAAAGTAAAATATTGTTTTCAACACAGCAACTCCTATTACGAACAATAACAGTTCATCAAATTTGGCCTTGGTTTATAAATAAAACTCTGGCATCGTTTCTAAAGAATACGAAAATCTTAAACTACAAATTATTCAAATTCGTTAATTATTTCCTTTAAATCGAAATAATCGGAACCCCCCCCCCCCCCCCCTAATCTCTTATTTAAGGTAATAAAATCCCTTTCACACTATTCTACAAGTCTAAAGATTTTTGTATTCAGAGAATTCAGAGATTTTTGGTCTAACTGTCAAATCTTTTTCATTGCATAATTACAGATATTAAAATAATTATTAGAAATTATATTTTTACTATTTATTTAACATTAAATTATTTTAATTCTAATGCAGACGGAAAATTATTCAAGAACTGTTTTTTGTTATTTTCTTCAAGGGTGGAAAAGTTGGTACGATTGTACTTTTTTCATCTATTCACCATAGTTAAGTATTGTTTGTAACGAACTAGTGCGATTTAAAATTTAAAAGAAAATATTTGAAATTTAAAATTTATTTTTAATATTTATCATTTTCTTTTTTATTAGAAAAAAATAGAAGTGAAAATTTTTAAACAAAATACCACTTTAACATGTCGGAGTGTATTCATTTGGTTCTAAAAAAATAAAATTGTGATTAAATAAAAAAATTATATAAGCTTAGATTTCAAAAATTCTAACTAAGTCTTTTCTTACATTTAATTACAATGTGCTTGCACTCTATTATACATTTTGCATTTATTTGAATTTTTAACATCTCGAAATACCTCATTAGTATTAAAGTGTAAAGGGGCCTTAAGTAATATAAATTTTCTCTTAAAAGGTTCACCCCCTAATGTTTTACAAGAGTATGCAATTTGTTGCACTTTTACACACATTTTGATATTCATTTTCTAATATATATTAAAATCAGTTTTTGTATAAAACATAAATTTTTTTTGAAAATATCATTAAAGTGTTCATATTCACTACACTACAGCTTCGTACACACATGTTGTTATGATACACATGCCTGTAGTATTAGAAAAATGTATATTAAATGTTCTTGACTTCATGTGTATGTGTAAGTATGAAGATATATGTCGAAGTCGTTGCATTTTATAGAAACTCCTAAATGTGTACTTTGGCTCCATTATGAAAATGTAATTAATATTCATACATTTTTGCTTCAATGTTACATTTTAGATGGTAGTGTTGGTGCAACAAGAGATAAAAAACTGATGTTAGTAAGATCTGAGGTAACCGTATTAAGTTTAACGAAATATATGAATTATATTAGCGGAATTCACCCTTGAAAGTAAAATCCCTTGTAGACCTTGTTAATCTTATAATTTTAGTAAAAATACTAACATTTACAACACTGCAACAACAAAATGTATTAGACTAAAATATACTACGCTGTGGTTGAAAAATCCCACAAAAAGCAGTAGTAAACAAAGTGTGTGAATTTACCAGAATAAAACAGTTGAAAAAACTTTATATGTCTCTTTCTCTCACCCAGCAAATTCATTAATTTACAATGCATAGGAAAAAGACACTCACGCTTTGAAGTATAAAATCGTATTAAATATAACAGAGTTGTACAATTAATACAAAGGGTGAATACTGCTATTATGGTTATTTAATCCGGTAATAATCGTAAAAATAATACATCGTCGGTTGATAATTTAAATTAAGATCGATTCCTTAGGTTATCAGACCTGATCTTTCATTTGGCGTAATCAGTTTTTCGAGATATGGAGTGTTGAGTTTGTCGTATGTGGTATTTGCTGAAGCAATTTTCAAATTAAATGTCGTATGTAACTGCCACATACGACAAATTTCCATATAAAACGACCAAAAAATTTCTGGGTATAAATACTATTGCAGGTCAACTTTTCAAGAGATTTTATGTGACACTTATTTTCATATTTTTTTTTTTTTTTTTTTTTTTTTTTTCAAGTCTAATAGCGTGGAATTTTATAATGTTTTTTAAGTTCGCCTTTGCCATTTACTTAAATTTAGCGAAAACTTTTTTTATAGCTTTTCTCTGTTTAACAATTTTGCTTTTAGTAAAATTATTTCATTTTACATAAAGATTTCATCACACATCAAATTGTTGGCTGACTGCGATGATGATGATGGGTTCTTTAGCGGGGATTTTATGCACATGAACCTGTGAATAAGTTTGCCAGAGTAAATGCATCAGCTCTCTATTCTGTGCAGGAGGTGGTGGGGTGGCGGTTATGACAATATATTTAACAACTCCTTGTGTGCATAAAAGCACATCAGCCATAGTTTTGCTAAAGTTGCTTATTATTATATTTTTTATTTCTTTTTACCCTTTTTGGCTCTTAGACTCAACACGGGTTTAGTTTAGAATTTTTTTTTTTCAATACCACTATAAACAATATTTAATGTTAGTTTAAAAGCTTTTTTCAGTCATATGTATATAAATTGATATAAAATACTTAAAGTAGGAGAATTGAAAAGTGATTGGAAAGGGAAATTATAAAATTGTTGCAATCGAAGATTTTTATTGCACAATCGTAAATCTTATCTCTTATAGGTTAAACTAATTTTTCTATGTAATTTTCAATTCGCCTACCTATAGTAATTGTTTAAATATTCTTGTAGTATGTGTTTCTGTTATTGTATCCATGTCATGGTGGCATTTGCTGTTGAGTGTTTTTTAGTTAAGAAAAAAAAACCAACAACAACAACTAATAGCAAAAACAATCTAAAATATTGTCTATTGGTTGTGATGTTATGACAGTTGTTAGAAACTTTAAAACAATAAACATCAATATTAACTTAAATGAAAAAAAAAAACATTAAAAGTTGTTAAATCATTTTGAAAACCATTTTCCAATAAAAATGCATTCAACTAAAATTTATACGAGTGAAATTCAATTAAAACTTTAAAGGTGGATAATTGAAATTGCATTTAGTTTTTATTTTAATGGAAGAACTTAATAAAAATCTTTAAATTAAATTGTTTTAAACGCTTGCGAGCAAAACATTGTTTTCAATTTTAATAGAAATAAAAATTATTTAGTCTTATTTTCTTCGACCTTTTAATTTAAGTTTGATGTAATAAATATTCAAGCGCAAGGTCAATTATATAAAAAATGTTTTATTTTTTATCCAATATTTCGCTATCTCAATGGAAAGCTTCTTCAGGGATTCAGATACATATTTGGTTTTTTTCTTTTATAAAGTTTTAAACAAATTCTTAAAATAAAATTTCAGTAAAACAACAAAATTGTCAATTATGAAAAATAATAAAACTTATACACAGGAAACAATAATTATTCTATTACATTTGTATAAACTTATTTAATTGCCTATCTTATGCTTATTAATTTACTGCCTGTTCAACGATTTCGAACGTTAACGTTCGCATAGAAAATAACATTTAAAACAACAACAAATTTTAAGCTTTTGTTGCTGTTTTAAATGTAATTTTCTATGCGAACGTTAACGTTCCAAATCGATGAACTGGCAGTAAATGTCTATAATTTTGAGCTAAATTATACAGACAATTTTGTTTTAAAATTGATTCTTTGTTCTATTGGTGTATTGATAATTTGTAACATTTCTAACATGAAGCGTCGTTTGTAGTTTGTTTCGGTATTTAAAACTGTTGTATTTTCAAAATCTCGTGCATGATTGAAATTTGCGCAATGTGATGACAATGCAGTTTTTTGAGAAGATGTATTTTTGATCAGACCTATGTCCTGCCAACCTAGTTTTTAATTTGTTTTTGTGGTACCTATATACACTATACTACATATTTCATTATCCTTACCCTTGCAAGGTATCTTGTAAATAATATTAGATCTATCTAATTTATCCGTCCTATCTTTCATTTTACTAAATAATCTATCTTATGTACTATATGTTTTATGATCCATCCTATAATTTTTAATATCATAAATATTAGAATTTTCCAATCTTTTAGAAACCATTGGTACATAAGTTAAAGACTTGTAAATCTTAGGTTTTGTAACCCTATTCACATTACCTTCCCAATGTCCTTTGTACTGTCCAATCAATTCTCTTGGGAAACTATTATTCCTCAAAATATTTTTGATTTTTATTTATTCTATTTTTATTAATTCTATGAAAAACTATATTTAGAACTTTATCTATAAGATTTTTGGCTGTATTTATAATAACTCTTCCCGGATGTTTTGAATAATAACACTGTACAACAAAATCAAATTTTTTCCAAAATTACAAGGTCCGGCCTATAAATTTTGATAGAGGAGACAAAAAAAAAAAAAGACACGTGTATCGGCGTTTTGAAAGTTTACATCTGAATTTTATTTGACGGAGGGTTAAAGTTTTCCAGCTCTGGCACATTCTTATTGTTAATCGGCATAAGAAACCATGTGACCCTTACATTTAAGGTATAAAATATGTTCAGCAAATTTGTGTAGAATGTTACGGAGAACATTTTTGTAGAATATGTTAACCCTCTAACTTCTCAAGGTATGGGTCTTTTTTGTCCTTCTTTAAAAAAAGAGCAAAAACACCATTAAAACAGGGATTTAAGGGGTTAAAATGTTCCGCTAAAATATTATCCGTGAAATTTTACTATAAGTCCCTGAATACATCAAAACGGAAAATTCATCCATTGTTCTTATTATTAATGTGTCTAAATATTGAAGTTTATGATCACATTCCGTTTCAATTGTAAATTTAATATCCCGGTGGAAGGAGTTTAATATGTTCAACATATTATCTATTTCACATTCTGAAATAATACAAAATAAATCATCTGCATACTTATAATTATAATTTTTGGTTATATAGATAATCTTCCAATACATGTATCTGGTAGCTCCTCCATAACTATATCTGCTACAACTGGAGAAGCTGGAGAACCCATAGGTAATCCTTTTTGTTGAGAATATATTCTGCTACCATATTCACCCTTATTCCAGTTGTCGTCTTCAACGTCGACGTCGTTTTATTGTCAACCCCATTTTGTGTCAACATTAACATCAATTCGAGAACAACTTATCATTCCATAACAACACTGTGGCGACGTTGAGTTCTTACCGCTTATTTCAAGATATCAAATACACACCTCTAATTTTTTAATCAGCTGACTTGGGTTTGTTTTTATTTTAAAATAAAAATTTGTTTAAAAATAAAAAAAAAATGGTTTTTACATTAAGTCTCGACACACCTATAATTACATTTTATTTTTGTAATGCAATATTTTCGCCCATTATTTCCTTACCTTTTGACAACAATCTCCTAATCTTATCGAGAATTTAATATTTTTCCTATTTCTTCCCATTGCTCTTAGTTGGAACACTGCCTCTGCGAAATTCTACTACAAGGGAGGGATTCTTCTGCAACTCTTCCACCAATTTTTCAAACTGAGCTTCATTTGTAACTTTTATTTTTTTCATTTTTTTCCATTTTTATTATTACTTCAAATTTACTTAAGTCGTTATCAAAAATGGCGACGACAAGTTCAGAGTCGTTTCGACACAACACCGCCGTCAAATTTTCTTGTGAAATGTAAACCAAATTTTGACAGTCGTCGTAAATTTTCGATAACGACAACTAGAAAGACTATTTGAGGTTGACAACACAAGACAACAATGTTTTGTATCGAAGTTGACAACTGGAATAAGGGTGATTGAAAATATCTACTACCGTCTATACAAAATTTTAGAATTCTAAAAAATAATTCCTTTCCAATAGTCGTATGCTCTCTAATTATATCCCATTTTCCTTCTATAATATTTATTATAGGTATACTAGGGCAGTTAAGCTACTTCTGCATAAGAAGGGGGAACTTGGGCACTGTGGTCTTATATACCATCAGTTTATATAGAGTAATGTTGTACCAGGTATGCTCTGCTGCTGTCCCGTCCTTGTGAGCTATCATGCGGAAATTTTTCGGGGGGCTACTGATGAGCCCAGCTGAGGTTTTTGATCTGTACCAGTTAGGGTACTTGGCTTGCTGAGTAGCCTGATTCTCACATGGTATGACATATAGGTTAAAAAGCGCATGGCTTCACCAGAAGGTAGTCTTCTAAACGGTAAACTCCCCATACAAAAATAATGCATTCCATCAGCGATTATTTTGTATTTTCATATAAAAATCCTGATCCTATTGGACCACTTGTTTTACTGAGTCACAACAAAAACTCTCCGTGTTCAAAGTTCATAAAAATAAAGTATACAAAACTTTCGTTGATTCGAAAGAAATAATGTGAAAATCGTTATACACAGTACAAATTGTTCGAACTCGTAAATTATTTCTTTGAAGTCGAAATTCGCGGTAACACCCCTTAAGTCGAGTTCAGGTTGCACCAAAACTAGTTTTCAATTATGATTCAATTGGTTAAAAAACTGTTTTATTAATGCTGGAAACACTTTATTGAAGGACTTTATTTGCTTATTTTTTTCTTTTTTTTGTGCAAAAGGTTCAGTTTGTAATTAAACAATTTTTTCGACGTTTTTTGACATCTATCAAAATTTGTTTTGACAATAATTAGAATTGAAAAATATGTCCTATAACAAATTCCATCTTAAAATCCTATTACAAGAAAAGTAAAATGTGCCATTGACAGCTCATTTGTTAAAAACCAAAACTCAAATTTCATTCATAAAATTAAACAAAAAAAAAAAATTTTATTTCTTTTGAAAACGTCCCATTAAAAAAAAAACAATAAAAGCCACTTCAAAAAATTTTTTGGTAATAATGTCCTGAAAATTTGTTCAAGAGGAACAATAAAATTTATTATCTTGCGATTAAATTGTTTAGAGTTGAAAAGTTTGTGGAAGGAGAGAAAATGCTGGCGGGGGCATTTTAAATTGGTAGCAAGCGGATATTAAGATCTTTGAAAATTTATGATTAATATGAAATATTTTAAGAACAAAAAAAAAATCATAATTGATTTAGAAAGAGGGGAGAGGTTTTGTAACCTTGTGTGCAGAAGTTGCCGGAATCATTTAAAGATGAGGGTAAAATCAATAAAATTTAATTAAAGCATTTTTGAAAAATGGAAGAAAACTCGTTATACATAAATCATTAAAAAATATTTTTAAAACATATTGGTTACGATAACTTCTTATCTAAGTCATGCGCTACGTAACTGATTCTCAGTAGCTCCTCAAGTAGCGATATAGAACTTTGTCAGCCAAATTATGAATAAAAATTCCCTGGGAGTTTTTTTTCCTTTTTCCATTTTAACAATAGAATTTAAATAGGAAAAATGGGGAAGGGAAAAACCCCCGTGTGAATGTTTATTTATAATTGGGCTGTATATAATTGTAATAATCGTTTACAATATAAATTTTATTTGAACAGTATCGTGTAATGTAGATAAGGTTAGCTAGAAATGGCAGTCAGTATTCAATTGACGAGCTTAGGCCAAATGATCTTTTTATGAGAGTACCATGGAACATCCCACCAAAAAACAAATACGGACTTTTATAAAAGTTCAGAAATCGCTTAAGTTCAGTGCCACAGATATCATACAGTTCATAGAAATTTACTTTACGGCCAGTCGTCTTCTCGCTAATGCAGGACAATGGAAGAGGAGGTGTTCCACGGTATTTTCCTTATTTTCTTTGTCGCAGTTGCACCAGTGATCTCACTTTCTAGCTCCCAAACACTGTGCATGCCTACGTATAAAAAAAAGTTTCGTGATCCAAAGGTGACCAAACTCTTCTGGTCCCCTGCAGGGATATACGTTTCATGCATATTTTATATTTTGGTGCTACATTCTTCAGGGAAGAAGTTGCAGCCAATATTTGTTATTCGGCAGGAGTAAATTGTTAAGCTTTTGCTTCTTTTGATCGTGGTTTACCGGTGATCCTTATTTGGTATCACGAGAACCAGTAGCCCCTGGGACTTAGGTCCTGATCTGGTTGTTGGTAGTCTCGTGGTAGCATACATAGAAAAAATAAAAATTGATTTCAATTAAAAAATTTCAGATATTAATTAACTGGTACTGGATATGAATTTTAATACCCTTGTACCTGATGGGCAGAACAATCATGGAGGCGCGTGCGCGCGGACCACGCCTGGTTCACCGGCGGTTCGAAACAGACAAATGGTGATACAGGGGTGGGCATTATGGGCCCGTGTTGCTAAACAGCCTACCATCTTTTAGGCGGATATTTACGCCATCCTCATATGCACTGTGGAGTGTCTGAGTAGGAGGGTAAGGGGCTTGGGATTATTTATAATTTCTGATAGCCAAGCCGCTCTTCGAGCACTACCGTCTTTGGAGGTGAGGTCCAGGACTGTTACGAATCTGAACGATCTGGGAAGACACAATGACTTGAATTTGTATTGGGTGCCCGGCCATGAGGATCGTGTGGGCCAGGAAAGGGCTGACTGCTTGACAAACAGGTGCGCTCGCCGCCCATTTATTGGCCCTGAGCCTTTATACGGAGTCCCTTCTATTCACATTATGAGACGGTCTGGACATGAATTCCTTCACACTTGGACGTCCATTCCTGGGTTAAGTCAATCAAAAAAAATTTGTGACCATGCCGGTGGTATGGAAGGTAGGCTGCTCCTGCTTGAGAAAATCGAACTTAGGCTACTTGTTGGCCTTCTTAGGGGGCAGTGTATTTTAAGATACCATCAGTTTATAATGGGTAATGTTAGTACCAATATTAGCAGATTTTGTGGGGCTGGTGACGAAACGTCAAAACATCTGCTCTGCTATTGTTCCGCCTTGGTAACTTCTAGGCAGACATTTTTCGTAAAGATAGCCGATATGGCAAGGACACAAGTAAATATTTTGCATTGTCATCCCTTCTGGTCATCGACAGTGGTTACATTTACCTGTTAATCCTACAATCAATGTTCGCGGTCCATCTATCGTATCGCTATTTAATCGCTGCAGTTTGAGTTTCCAGCAGAACAAAGGTATCCCCACGCCTTCAAAGTACAGTGAAACCGAAAATTAAAAGTTTTTGTACTCAAAAAACTTCATCTTAAAATATAAATTTCAAACATGGTCCCTAATTTTCATTTATTGTGGGAACCAAGATATCAATTATGAAAAAAAGGACAAACAAGAAAAACAAAAAAAAAAATCTTTTGAAGAATTCTCGACAATAAGTATGAAATAACATATAAATTGAAAATAGATTATCGTTCACAACAACAAATTTCGATCCACCAAGTAAAATACAATTTGATTAAAAGATGTATGTTTGATTATATTGACTGCCCGCCGTCGTCAATGGCGGTGAGTGCTAAACGGCAAAGATTTCTGAGGAGATAGTGTGATTACTATCGAAGTATTTCAAATCGAACTCGTCGTGAGTTCGAACCCTGGTTCAGTCAAGAATGGAAAATTATTAATAAATTTTAATTCATTTCATGTTGTAAAATTCCTTTCTTCATTAAAAATAATTTAATGAAAATTTAGTTTGATGAACTTAAGCCTGATTAAAATATCAAAATGGGTTTTTATAAAAAATATTGACTTGGATGTATTTTTGGAGACAAAATTATCACATGGTTTTGTTTTTCATTGAAGATCGTGAACAATTGTAAAAGTTATACAGAATTTATTTTACAAGAACAAACAAATCATTAATTTAAATATACATACTTATATATTAATCCCCCATATTCATTAAAAATATTTTAGGTTTATAGCAGGTTTATGAAACGAATTTTTTATGAAAATTTGTTTAACAAACCTTTTATTAATCAAAAATATTTTTTATGATACGGGGGTTAATATTTTTTTTTTTTTAAATTTATAAAATTTGTTTGGTGTTTTTCCGTAAAGGCAATAACAAATATTATTTTTTACAATTATCTTCACAAAGGATAATAAATATCGCCACATTTTGCAAAAATTCCCAAATTCCTTTTTACAAAAAAAAAAGTTTTAAAATCTTTTATTTGTGGAAACAACGTCATATTCGCCAACACTGTTATACAACACCTCATAATCTCGTTAATTCAGGACTGCTTAGATAATTTTTGTAAACTTATTTTGCATCTACATAAATTAAACTTTCCTTCTTAATTAGAAATAATTTGGAGGGGTGGCCTAATCCCTCCAATTCATTTCTTTTTATCAAATTTGTAGCAATTTCCAATTCATTAGATTATTTTTCCATTTCATGTATATTTTTATGATTTAATTTTATTATTACTATTCCGCATATTTCTTTCACTCTTCTCAATTTTCTACTGAAATTATTTTTCCATTTCTATTATTTCTATACTTTTTTCTATTCATTTAATATTTTATTTCTGTGATTTTGATTGCAATTTCAACAAATTGATGTGAAATTACATACAATTAATTTTGAATGAGTGATTGGACAACTGAAGCTGAAAATGCAATAAAATGAAACACTAGAAAAACGTACATTCAACTAAATAAATGAAATCAATAAGAAAATTGCTACAATTAAACACTAAACCTCTAACAGAAAGGAAGGAGATGTTTTGGGCGATAAGAAAAAAAAAAAATTAAAACAAATGCTAAAAGAGGAGGGAAGGAAGCGAAAAAAACCTCAAATGAATTTATCGTAAATTACATTTCGATTGGAACTAAGACCAAATGAAAAATGTACTTTCCTTATAAGTTTTGTTCATTAAGGGGGAAAAATTAAATTAAAATTCCTAAATTTTTTCTTGACATCGTTTTTAGGGGAATATTTTACATCGGCTAGAAATTAAGAAATAAATGAAGAAAAATGTTTAGTTAATGTGTAATAAGAAGACACCATTTCCAGGACGGTTTTAAAGATAACTTGTAGTTAAAAAATACAATTTTGCAAAATGTACTAAAAGTTCTTTTATTTTGTAATATAACAAACATTTTTAAACAGGGGTTTTTAAAGAGGTCTTCAAAAAGGTACAATCTTTAAAATAAAAAAAAAACAAAAATTATAAAAAACGATGCCATCAAAAAACTTACCACTTATTTTTTACTAAAACACTTTAATTTCCTTTTTAGAACATTTTATTACAGTAACTTTTATTTTCGTAGCATTTTTAAAAAAGTACCTTCAAAAACTCACCTTTTAAAAACACTTAATAAAAGTATACCTTTTAAGAGTAGTACCACCTTAGAAAGGGATGGTATATAAAAGAAAAAGTACCTTTTTAAAAATTAGCTTGTAGAAAATTGACTATCGGAAAGTCTCTTGAAAAAAATACGAGGTAAAGGCCTCAGCTGTTTGCACTCTCTATCAGAGCTGCCGTTTTTGGTTATTTCTAACTAAAATTGGTTATTTTTTTTCTCAATGTGGAGATGTGAATATTTTTTTAATTTTGATTACTTTTTTCTAAAAGAATTATAGCTATGAATATGTTTTTCTTGATACACTTGCAATTTACGAAGATTCGAAGGATATTATTTACGACTTCGAATAATGTATACTTTGCACTACGATTTTTCATTTTTTGTTTCAAATGAAAGGAAGTTTTTATACTTTATCGAAAACAAAAAATTCCTGTCAAAACAGCTACCAGATATTTTTGTTAAGCAAAAATTGTCAAATGAAATCTTTATATTAGAAACGGACATGTTCTGAAATTTAAATAAAATGGTGTTAATTGATGGAGATTTTCAATTAATTTCCACAAAAGTGCTTTTAGCGTTTCCTTAATCTTAAAAATAAGTAAAATGTTCTATATTTACATTATTTTCAGTAGTATATTTTAATTTATTGAAATATAGATAGGAATTTTAAAGATTTTTGGATAATAAATTTTTATCTCAATTTAATTCTATAATTTTGGAATTTATGGAATTTACTGTTAGAAAACAACGTGAATTTAAGAAGTTTTAAATTTTACTTTTTATAACCTGTCGGTATTTATATAGTGCCAAATCATTATGCCAATATTTTTAATTTATAAAAATGACCTTTGGCTGTCCGTGATATACTTTTTGCCTTTTGAATGTACGTTCTGAAGTACGAATTTGTTTACATTCGCCAAACAATGATTCACAAAATATTTCAAATAGGAGCTTTTATAATATTTTAGATATGCATTTCGCATATCGGCAACAGTTTCAAATATCGCCAAAATAATCGCCATATCGCCAAACGTAAATTTCCATCGCCAAAAGGATTAACAAATCGCCGCATTTTACAGTCCTGCCACTGACAGTTAAAAAGCGGAAAACAATTAAATGTTTCCTTTTTTGTTATTTATAACTGTGAAGTACAAATTTCGTTTATTGTAAAAGGCATATTCAAAAAATTCAATTTATTTACATTCAATAACTGAACTTTGTATTAATATTTAACGGGTCTAACTCTTATAAGATAAAAATATTTTTTATGAAAAAGGTCTCAAATAAATGAAAACTTTTAATTTAAGTTTCTTGTTATTAATTAGTATTGTGGTTATTTTATTGAACTGTTAATGGGTTTTAATCCAAATTTCGATATTTTTAATCAGGCTTAGGTTCTTTGAATTTAATTTTCATTAAATTATTTTTATGAAGAAAGGTTTTTACAACAACAAAAGAATTAAAATTTAGGACGAACATGTAAATCAATATAAGTAAGTAATCATTCATTCAAAAAGCAAATTTCGATCTATTTGATCCGTTTGGCTTAAAGATTAATGTTTGACTATTGACGGCATCCGTCTTCAATGTCGGTGAGAGTTAAACGGCAAACCCCTCTGAAGAGATTGTGTGGTTGCAATCGAAACTAGTCAGGGCAACCTGTCCGTGAAAACCTGGGTTCAATTCCCAGCTCAGTCAAGAATGAAAAATTATCAATAAATTTTTATTTATTTCATGTTGTAAAATCCTTTCTTCATAAAAATAATTTAATGAAAATTAAATTCAATGAACTTAAACCTGATTAAAAATATCGTTTCTTGTTATTTTTTTTTAATATGAACAAAAATTACATTTCTTGTTTTGTTTTCTTAATTTATAATTAATATTTTCCTATTAAGTGCAAATAACATTTGTCTTACAATGCCACTTCAAGTAAATTTTAATGTTTTTCTCAATTAACAAAAGGTATTTCCAATCTGGTTATATTTTTTCACATTTGGTAACTTTTTCAAAAATTTTGGTTGCAAAAATTTCATTATTCGTGGCAGCACTGCTCTCTATACTCTTTGTTGGTAGAAGATGATCTCCGGAACCGCTGAAATGATCTTTATTAAAATTTTACAGTATACGAGTATCTATTGCTGATGATCTGTAAGGTGCTATAGGACATATTTTTGCAATTTTAAGTGGGCGGAGAACCCTTCAAACAAAGACAATATAGATTTATGTATGTATATCTGGAGAGCGGCAAGAGCTAAAGTTTTCAAACATATCAATATGCCAATTAATCAATATTTACAAACTTCTCATAAAAAATAGTTGCGATTGGAGAAGTAGCCGCGGCACCTCCCATATAAATACATAAATTTCTGTATATCTGGAGAACGGCAAAAGCCAAAGTTCCCAAATTAGGTACAACCATCGTGCTTATCAATACACAAATCTGGGTGGGGTTGGAGAAGTCGGCATGGCGCAAAATATATATCCTGATATCCGGAGAACGGTTGGGCAAAAATTGTTTAAATTTAGTACAAATAGCTGGGTTAACAATGATTTCTTTTAAATTTTTTAATTTTATTTTAACAAAAAAAAAAATTTCGTTAAATATAATTTTCGTTAAATTATTTTTATGAAGGAAGGAATTTTACAACATGACATTAATTAAAATTTATTGATAATTTTTCGTTCTTGACTGCCGAGTGGCTCGAACCCACGTTCACGGACAGGTTGATCTGACGCGTTTCGATAGTAACCACACTATCTCTTCAGAGCTCTTTGTCGTTTTACCCTCACCGTTATTGAAGGCGGCTGGCAGCCAATAGCCAAACATCCATCTTTAAACCAAATTGGTAGATCGAAATTTGTTTTTATCTTTATTTATTTTTTTTTTTTAGTTTTTTCTGTTTTTCATACTTTTTGTCAAGAATTCTTCTTGCAGTTCAAAGTACATTTTGATTAAACCCCATAAAACAGTTCAACAAAATAACGGGATCTTTCGACAAACGATCCTTCTAATTTTAACCGATACAGCACCTTCTCAGTACTTTTTTTAATGTATAAACTAATTTTATGAGTACGAGTGTTATATATAATTTGCAATTTCTTTAAGTATAAATATATTATTAAGTAAAAGCTGTAAACCGAGTTTTTTTTGTCGGTTTTTAGGCATTTAAAACCGCAGTTTCGATTTCGGCTAAAACCAGACAGCAATCCCTAATAATTTACCGCTGGTCTGATGTAAAACCCACTCCTGAAATATCCAAGCTGTCGGTGGAGGATATCCAAAACTCGACACACCCGAATATAGCACTCTCAAGGCAGAGTTACTGCCCGTTCGCCGTTATCGAACGTTAACGTTCGCATAGAAAATTACATTTAAAACAAAAACTATTTTTGAAATTTTGTTATTGTTTTAAATGTTATTTACTATGCGAACGGTCAGTTAGTTTGTAGATTATGTTCTGTTACGGATCAGCTGTTTTGTTTATGTCCAATTGAAAGTCCGTAGGTGTAGTTTGTTTTTTTCTTTATCGTTCTGTTCGGTTGCGGACAAATCTGTTGAAAATAGAATTCAACGTTAAGCTACGGCCAAAGTGTATAAGTTTGCTGTGATATGAAAAATCTTAATTTTTTGTTTAAAGCTAGAAAAATTAGTTTTAACCAGGGACCGAACAGTTATTACTTTTTTCATAAAAGTCAGATGATAACAGTTATTTTTTGATTTTTATTTTTTCGATCAAAAATAACAGTTATTTTATAATTTTTATTTTTTTGAACCAAAATAAATGTTATTTTTGGATTTTTACTTCTTCGATCAAAAATAACAGTTATTTTATGATTTTTATTTTTTTGAACAATCATAACTGTTATTTTTTGAATTTTATTTCTTAAAAACTAAAATGGATACATTAAATGTAAGCAAAATTGTATTTTTTGAAGAATTTTCTAAATTTTAAACAATATTTTATTTTAGTATTATTTTGTACCTATGCAATCTTCTTTTCGATCTACACAGAAAAAAATAATAATTTTCTCTTTTATACCAAATTCATAATACCAAGCAAACACAAAATGATTATATTAATTACTAAAAATTGTGAAATTGTGAATATATTTTTTTTTTTTAATAAATGATATTTTTAATTTTAATTAAAAAAATGGTCAAAAATCTTTGCCATTTCAAACAATGTGTTAATTTATTTAATTAAATATTGAGACAATTCCCAATAACAATTCTACAAGTTTAAATTATTTTATTTTAAACGAAAAAACATCAATTAATATTTTTTGATATTTAATTAATATTTTAATTAAAAATTTATTTCAAAACAACTAAACTGTTAATTAAGTCAAAATTATATTTTCAATTTTCTTTGAACTAAAAAAATAATTGATTCAATTATCACATCTATTAAATTTAAATATTTTTTAAACCATTTTTCTTTAATTGATGAAAAAAAACTATTTTCTGTGTATGTCTACAATCAAAACACTCAAACTTGTTTTGATGTTCTAGTTCAGTTTTATTCTTCTACTTCATATTTTTTCTAATTCAGCTCTATTCTAGTGCAATGTTGTTCTATTTTTATATATTTTGATCGTAAAGCAAAACAATTGTTTTTGGAAGTATGTGTTTTGTAATGAAAGAGAAATATACAATTTAATGAAATTGCTTGTAAGCAATTTTCCTTGCGCCTGTGCAGCTCTTTAGTAACTACATTAATAAGATTAACAAGGCCCACAAGGGTGCTTTACTACCAAGAGTGAAAACCACTATTAAAAAATAAATGTTGCTAGAAAAATAACCTTCAAAAAGATATAGTTTTAAATTTTGCAGACATTTAAAGAGAAGAGTTAGTTTTTAAAAAATTGTTTGGAATTTCTTTTTTCTTGCATATGGAAATGGTGTTCGTTCTTATTCAAGGTACTAAAATTAGGGGACATTAATGTTGTTGGAAATTGGTATTAAGTGAGTGTAATTACTCATGCTTTGGCACTCCAAAGAAGGCGTGAAGAGAGTGAGTGAGTAAGAGAAAATCACACAAATAAAAGTTTGGAAAACGTGAAAAATCTTTATATAATTTACAGGAACAGTATTGTTGTTGTTGTTTTCTTCCTTTTTTTCTTGTCATCCTTTAGCTGTTTTGTTTTCCACAACGACAAAAACAATAAGGAAAAGCAAAGTTCTTCTTGCTGGTGTCATTATGCCAGAACTTTAAGTACCAAAAAAAAAGAAAAGAAAAAAAAAATCAGAAAACAGAAAATCTTTTATAAATTCTTAATGAGGGGGAGTTGTTGTTCCTTCATTATGTCGTGAGTTGACTTTACGATATTTTTTCTCTACTTTATTATTATTTGGCAAATATTATTAATATAAAGTCATTTTCATAGATTTTTAATTAAAAAGTTTTTTTTGGTTGTTTTGCAGTCATAATTTTCATGCATTTTATATTTTTCCTTTTAGACAAAGTCCTTTTTTCCTGTCATAACTTGTCTGCTGTTCATTTTTTGTATGAAGTTGCCAGACAAAGAACTTTTTTTCTACATAGTTGATTCTTAAGTACTGGAATATTTCACGGTTTTCTTTGGTATTTAATAATAATTTGAAAAAGGATTTAAATTTTTTTTAGTTAAATTTTTTACATAATAAAAGCAGATTTATTGATTAAATAGAAAAAAATTTTGAGGAGTAAAAGTATTTAGAAATATTTTTTTAAAAGGAAAATATTCACAGAAAAAAATAAAAATTGTTTTCAATTAAAAAACTTGTAATATTAATTAAATTTGCACCAGTTATCAAATTCATAGTATCAATTAAATAATTTTTTGTTATTAAGAAGATTTTCTGTTGTGTTGTTGTTGATAAAAGTAAACGCTTAATTCACTTAATAAAATATTTAAATAAAATAAATTTTTTTCCTGATTAATGGCTTAATTGAAAAAAATTTTAAGAATTTTTTCTGTGTTTGCAAAAACCTTTTCAAACTAGTTATTTGAAAATTTATGCTATTCATAAAATTTTATAAAAAAGAAATTAATAAATGTTTTCATGTCGACTTATTTTTTTTTTTGAAAAAATTGTTTATCGAAAGATTCTTTAATGTCTTATTATTCAAGTCGTTTGCTCTACACCTTTAATGCATCACCTTTCAATTTTTAACGAAGAAAATGTTAAGCAAATGAAAATCACAAAACCCCTACAAATTTATGATCCGAACTACATTTTATTATTTAATAAAATTAAACACCGAAAAAGGTATAAATGAATGCCTAACACCCCGGAATGAAAGATATTCATTCCATTTTGTCAGTTACAATCATAAGAACACGTTTCCATAATCAATATACATTTTAAATTAACTTGAAGATGAAATTTCATTTATAATCTCTGTAGAAAATGTAAGAGAACAAAATAAAAAAAAGAAATAATATTGAACATCTTATTGTTTGTCTTCTGTTTCGATGAGAGGGGGAGGGGTGGTGTAGGTAAGCAAGAATGGAAGGAGACGTGATTACCTGTAAGCATAAATTTAACATATATACGTTTTATGTTTTTATAGATGTTTCATTTTTATCCGTTTTATCTTTTTTTTTTTTTGTATATTCCATTATTTTTGTTTTTCTTTATGTCTATGTGCTGCTATTATATTGTTGGCTTCGGGGATATTAAAACAGGAAGTTCTTTATTTCACCTTTAAGAACATTCATTTTATTTTTATTTCCAATAAATACTCAGAGTATTGTAATACTGTAGGGAAATTTAGGAAAAAAAAAGTTATGTTTTTCTTGAGCAAAAATTCAATTTGTTAAATAAGTTTAGGGTAATTAAGGTATAAAGTTTTTTTTCAGCAATTTCACAAACAACCGATTGCCACTATTTTCAATAGGCTTCGTGTAAATAACAATTGGATATTTAAGTGTAGATTATATTCTATTACTGTATACTACTTTATGGTTGCACAACCTGGGGTACAACACAACACTTAATGGCCAAGCTACTAACTTTCATCAATTGCTGTCTCCGTCAAATACATAAAATATTTTAGCCAAACTGCTCGGAAAAGAATGAAAATTGATTTTAATTAAAAAATTTGTGAAATTAATTAAACCAGTAAACATATTAATAGTTTTAATAAAATATTTTTTCATATTAACAAAATTTTCTTCAGTACACAGAAAAAATTATTAAATTTCTCCAATCACCAAATTTATTCCAAATTCATAATATCAGGCAAACAAGTTGTTGATTTCGCACCTATTACCAAAATGATTATATTGATTACTAAAGGTTTTAAAATTTTGAAAAAATATTTTCAATAAATGATATTTTTAATTTTAATTAAAAAAGTGATCAAAAAAATTTGCCATTTCAAACAATGTCTTAATTTATTAAAATAAATTTTGACCATTCCCAACAACAATTCTACATGTTTAAATTATTTTCTTATAAACGAAAAAAGTCAATTAAGATTTTTTATTATTTAATTAAAATTTTAATTGAAAATTTATTTCAAAACAACTAAAATGTTAATTAAATCAAAATTAAATTTTT
This sequence comes from Pollenia amentaria, assembly GCA_943735925.1. Taxonomy (NCBI): domain Eukaryota; kingdom Metazoa; phylum Arthropoda; class Insecta; order Diptera; family Polleniidae; genus Pollenia; species Pollenia amentaria. Next base: position 197,218,926 of record OX031009.1, on the reverse strand, counting down.
AGTTTTCTTTCAACTAAAAAAAATAATTGATTCAATTATCACATTAAATTAATTTAAATAATTTTTAAACCATTTTTTTATTTGATTAAACACTTTTTTCTGTGTAATGTTGTTGATATAAGTAAACGTTTAATTCGCTTCATTAAATTTTTAATTAAAACTGATTTTATTTTCTATTAATAGTTTAATTGAAAAAAAATTGGCGAGAACTTTTTTTATGTGGGTCAAAAATAGGCAGCTACTTTTATTGTCAATCATGTGCCCTCATGTAGCCACATAAATAATAAAACGAAAATGGAATTGGATAGGTCACATACTGCGTCGACCTAGAAATGACATCGCAAGAGCTGCCCTTGAATGGAGAATGGAATGCAAGGTCGCCCACAACTGCACTTGCCGCTGGTTGTGTATATTTAAATTTTGTTTAACTAAATGAACTTTCTACTTATTATTTAAAATACATTGCAAAAAATTCAGAATTATTTCCATTTATTTTCCAAAGTCTCCCACTGTGTGACTTAAGTTCGCTACTGTCTGTGCGTTACAATTTTTTAAACGAATTTCCTCAAAAACCTTTACTCCTACGAAAAAATTACAAAAATGTTTGTTGTATGAAATTTTCTAAGCTTTAACATATAACAAATTCCCGTGTAATTTTTTAGCGGAACATGAATCTACGGGGATTTTTGGGATGTTGTTTAGAACAACAAAAAGGAGCTTCGTACAAAAATTCAGCTTTCACAGAATTTTTTTTGAAGTGTGACAATTTTTTTATTTATTTTTTTTTCTTTATTAGTAGATATTAAAGTATGTCAAAAATTGCGACCTCTGCTTTGCGCAGAATGTGGACAGACCACAAGCCAGCCAGATGGACGAAAATTGGTCTAAAAGTTGACTCTAAAGCAATAAAAAAAATATGTGTAACAAAGACTATCCAACGCATAACTAATACCCTCTCCAGAAACGGTACTAAAGGTATAATGAAATATAAATTAAATTAATTTTTTTTTACGGCACAACACGAAAAATTACAACGGGTATTGTCCAGAGCCAGGGGTATAACCTTAATGGTTGTATAGAAGACCTAGATTATGCGGGCGACATTTGTTTTATCACACAGATACGAGAATTTGCTGGCCAAACTAACAGCAGTGCAGTGGAAAGCTGCTATAGCAGGATTTAAAATTTAAACCGCGCAGATAAAGATAGTGAGAGTAAATAGGTCAAGTAACTTATGACTTGTAGGCCAACCATCAACCGCTAGAGAATGTCACGTCATTTTGTTACCTCGGCAGCCTGCTAACATTGACAGGTTGATTTATAGACGACATAATAAAAAACAGAATAAGTGTCGCTAGCCAAGCGTTTGGAAGACTCGACGCCATCTTGCGATCAACACACATCTCGCTGAACACCAAATAAAAAATATCTAATTCATGTGTTAAATCTGCGCTACTATTTGGATACGAATCATTGAGCTCTGCAGCTAGAGATACTACACAGAAATAAGTTGCTTATCAATTGAAAAAAATGGGTTAAAAAGTATTTAAATTAAATTAAATTGATCATTGAATCAATTATTTTTTTAGTTGAAAGAAAATTAAAAATTTAATTTTGATTTAATTAACATTTTAGTTGTTTTGAAATAAATTCTTAATTAAAATATTAATTAAATAACAAAAAACTTAATTAAGTTTTTCGTTTAAAATAAAATAACTTAAACTTGTAGAATTTTTGTTGGAAATTGTAAATATTTAATTGAATAAATTCTTCAAACATTGTTTGAAATGGCAAAGTTTGTTGATCATTTTTTAATTAAAATTAAAAATATCATTTATGGACCAAAAAAAAAAAATATTCACAATTTTAAAATGTTTAGTAATCAATGTAATCATTTTGGTAATAGATGCAAAATCAACAACTTGTTTTCTTGATTCTATGAATTTGGTATAAATTTGGTGATTAGAGACAATTCTTAATTTTTTCTGTGTAATACCTTTCAAATCTTCATAAACCGTTGCTCTCGAAGACTATTTAAACTCTTTCAGCCAGCTTTTATCTCAAACCAGAACCTATAGCAAAGAGCACACCTAATTTCTTGCAGGACTAATGGCTAATAAATCAGTGAGTGTTTAAACGCTGGTTTAGTTGAACTAAGCTTAAATTTATATGAAGTTAAACTCAACAGGTGTAAATCAGTGACCCATGTATTATATGTAATTTAAAATTAACATGTGGCAGCACTACGGTAAATGTTGTCAAATTCATATGATCTGCATTGGTAGTTTAAACGAACAATTTTATGCGTTTAAAGATGGTTTATTTGTTTACGGATTTATAGATATGTTAGGTAAGGTTAGGTTCCATGGGCATCCATGGTGCTTCAGCGGTCCCTTTGTGATACCCTGATACCCAGCGCCAACGGCCATCCCATAGAGCAGTTACTCAGATGGCGTCACTGCAGAGTTGATCCAATTCGTCTTCCTAATACAGATAAGAAGAAATCTAAGTTCTATTGTATATAGATCCTCCAAGCAGGAAATCACCGGCTCTCCCAGGAATTTTCCCTTATGCCCCGTAACCCAGGGCATTTACAGAGAAAGTGAAGCAGTCTCCTCTTCCTCCTCGTCATGACAACTTCTGCAGTAGTCATTGAATTCCAGACCCATTATAGATATATTGGTTTAAACACATTTAAAACCAAAAACAGAGTTTAACTTGCTCTGATTTATTAGCCCTAAGTACCTCCGCCGAAAATGGAGGTAGATTTGTTTTAGTGAAGGTATGAGAGCACGTGGGTGTAAGAGCAAGAGAGAACAAATGACGGTGTAGAAGTTTTGCCGTAGTCTGCATAGTCAGTCGTTGTCTTTTGCTCATATCTAAGGCATTTGTAAACGGATCTAGTTAAATTTAAATAGCAAATTATTCCAGACCACATGTCCGGTTAAAAATAGTTTTGCGTAATAAATTTTCAAGCCCAAGGTCAATTTTATAAAAAGAATTAACAGCCGTATTCATAACGAAAATTTGGCATGAAGTAAGCACAAAGTTTATTCATAATACACTTACCAAACTCTGGCTAACGATTTGCTAAACTCTTGTCAACAAGCTGCCAAACGTTTGCCAATTTGTGATAAACAGCCGTTTTATGTTGAATAATTTTGTTTGTTTTTTTTTAATTTAGAGTCGTTTTTTAAATATATTTTAATTTAAAAACATTTAAAATTGTTATATAAAGAGGGAAAATAAAAAAAAAATGAAATGAAATGACAAAACCAGCGATGATTAATGCAAAATGTGTTGCGTTTTTGAGTATTATAATGTGGCATCATTAATATTTAGAGTTGATTTATTATTTATGTTATAAATAAACTCTATACTAACAAGCTGCTAAGCTTAATCGGCATTCTAGTTAGCAGCTCGTTGTTGGTAGTGTACAAACTGTGGCTAACTTTTTGTTATGAATACGGCTGTAATTATTTTAACAAATAGAATCTGGGAATTTTATTTCTCATGTTGAGTTTCATTTTTGTTATAAATTTTATATTAATTCGAATGTGTATTCTAAGTCAAATTACAATTTTAAAAGCTTTTATATTTTAATAGTCTTATTTATTCAATATTTTACGGGAATATTTTCTTTTCAGATTGTAATTTGACTAAGAATACACATTCGAATGAATATAAAATTGATATTAATTATTATTAATCGAATATTTCGCTATCTCATTGGCTTTAAAATATCTATGCAGAAGCTATCTATTGAGATAGCGAAATATTGGATTAATAATAATAAATATTTTTTTTATTAAATTGTCCTTGGGCTTGAAAATTTATTACAAAGAACTTATATTAAATAGGTAGAAAAGCTTCGACTTAATAATTTGTGTTAAAAGTATATAAGAACCTAATTCACTCTATATCTGGGGTCTTCAGAAAACCCAATTCAACATGCACACGCATTAACGAATAACGTTAAATCATGTTCACTACTCATAAGGATCCATATATCAATGTGTGTGAAGATAAATACGTTAAGTTAAATTCATTTTTTAAAAATATCACATGGGATAAAAAATATTTAAAAAAAATATCAAGCGAAAAAAAAATATAATAAAGTAAATACGAGTATTTAAACGAAATTTCAAGATTTTTATGAAATATCAATCGTTTTTATTGATTTTTTTAATATTAAAAACTTATTTTATATTTTCTTAGTCTTTTAATATTAAAATTTATGATTTTTGAAAAAATATGAGTTATACTGTGATTCTTATCAATGAGTTCCCTGATGGATATGGCCAAACCCTTCCATCTCAAGGATATGGCTACCATAAACTATAAACACTATTTTGCCATTCTGTAACATTTTTAATCGTAAAGTCAGATGTTTGTGTTAAGTAAACGACAACTTTTTAAGTGTTATTTATTTATTATTTAATATCGAAAAAAAAAAATTTACTCAAACAAAATATATAACTTGCAAATGGCCATTGAATATTTTGCATTTAATTTTACTGTTAAAATGTTTTACTTCCCTTCTTTAAAAAAAAAAATAAATAAAATCCGCTAAGTTTTAATAATTTGATGCGTTTTTTTTTTATTCCTTTTTGTGCTTTTCGTTATTTTGTCATTTTTTTTACAGTGATGCCACTTGACGTTAATTTTTATCTACACCCAAAAAAAAATATAGGTTAATCTAACCAATTTTGTTGGTTGAAATTGCACCAACCATGAAAATTGGTTAAAACTACCGATGTCAATCGGTAACACAAATTTTAACAAATAAACTTGGTTATGGTACAATTTAACAGTTGTTTAACAAAAAAATAGTAAAATATACCATTTATTATGGTGAGTTTACAATTATAGTTGTAAAATAACTTTTATAATTGTAACATTACTATTAAATATGTAAAGGAACAATTTTTTTTTGTAATTTTACAATTTTATTGTTCTGTAACCAATTATTTTTGTTATTATACAGTTTTATTGGTAATATTACTATAAAATAGTTATATTACATTTTTATTGTAAAAGTACAATATAATTTGTAATACTTTACCTGTAATAATTCTCAATAAGGAATAAATTCACAATAAATGATTTAATTTGGTAATATTGTTTTATTAATTAAATTAAATACAATATTAAATTTTACAGTTAAGTTAAATAACATGTTTTATTAAAGAAAAAAGTATGTTAATTCTAAGGTTAGTACAGAAAAATAAAAAGGTATACATATTTATATTTCAATAATACTTTGGTCGGATATATTTTTGGTTTTAAGTGTTTTTACAAATGTGTGAAAGGTTTTGCAATTAGTAAATGAATTTTTCAAAAACAAAACGAAACTGTTAAAATTCAAAAAATTTGATTTTTGTTAAAGTTCTTTTCTATATAATCGGCTATAGGTACAAATAATATCTCAGTTATTTCATCAATAAGTTCTTGCACATCCGTTCTTGTAAATTTTGGTTTACTTTGTAAATTACTTAAAAATTTTAGAGAAATTTCTTCAAAATATTGAATTGTAAATTCAATCTTACTATTTTTAATTTCAGCTTCAGTTGAATTTATTTGAACGGGGAATGTTTTTGAACTACTGGATGTTTCTACTGAATTTGTAAAGTTTGGAATGCATGAGTTTACTTTCTTAAAATGTCTTTTAAAAGTTTTTAAGCACTGAAAATAGTGACAACAGTGTACACAATAGAAAGTGCTTGAAGGCGTTAAATTATGAAGGTATTTGAAATGTACAGCAAGAGAATCTACAGTTTTAAAAACCTGCTCACATTTGAAACAAGAAATCATTTTTGGAAAAAGTTACTTAAGGTCGTTAATTAAACATAAAATATTTGGAGATATTTGGTCTTCTTTAAGTTTAATACAGTAAAAATATCTTTGGATAAAAGTCCAAACTTCAGTACAATCACGAGGATATTTTAAATTTAAAACTTGGAAAATTTTGAAACAAGTATTTAAACTAGTTAAAAACGATGGCAATTTGTATTTAATTTCATCATAGTATACGTAAAATGTTGCATCGCAGATGTTGTTTCCTACTGCTACAATGAGTGGCTGTAAAGTCTCACCTCGTTTAAATAATGACGTTTTAAATTGGTCCAACTGATTTTGTACATCATTGAAAGTAATTACATGTAGTAAAAACGATCTTTGAGAGTCCTTGATAGTTGATCTATATAGAATATTTGAGGCTTTTCTTTTTACACTTGGACGTAGAATGACATGAAGCAGAAGAAAGATAAGCTCCTCGTATCCTGTGAAGCAAAATTAAGAATAAATAGAAAATAAAAAGAGTGTAAAAAATTAGCCTACCTTTGTCATTAGCATTGATCTTCTGCAAGTATTCCAAGCTTCCTGCGTCTTTGATTTTTTTATTTAAAATTGGTATAATTTTACTTTTAAAACTTTCCCATTTGTCAGTTATAAAGTCTGATGCGGGATAAAGTATGCTAAAATCTATATCAATCTGTTGGATATAAGAATGTATTGTATTTAACGAAAAATTATTAAAAATAAAATCACGAAATACTTACTAAGGTGTATCCTAATGAATGTGAAAGAAGCTTCCAGTTATCCAAGACACAGATAATATTATTTCCATCAACAGCTTGGTTAATATCATTCCGCCTTTTAAAATAACATATACGCCAATTTTTTATTACTTCACTCCAGGGCTCTGTGAAAACTTTAAGCCACTCATGTGCTTTTCTTACTTCTAAAAAATATTGACTATGAAAAAAGTTCCCAAATCGGATGTAACATAGTTTTACCTGCTTCTTCATTGCAATCGAGCAGTGGGCTGTTATTTTCCAGTAAGTTTACTGAATTATTATTATTTGAACATGTCCACTCTCCATTTGTTTTTAAACGCTTTAGTGTGTTGTAATACTTATCAAATAGTCTTCCGGATGATCTGGAACCCACTTGCCGAAAATATACTTCCTTTATAAATAAACAATAGCGGTTACAAATTTTTACTATTTTAACTAAGTATTTATATGTACTATAATACCTTGTCTTCACAGAAGACTTTTTCAATTTGAGAAGAAATTTTCTCAAAGTAATTTTTTGTCAGTTTACTTTTTCTTTTTATAGCCCAAGTTATTATTGCGTCCACCAATATTTTTCTGGCTGTATCGTCGAGTTTACCATTTTCAGAAAAAGTTCGTATAACATAATCACCAGTGGGATGTTCTTTTAAAATACTTTGTAAATCCTTAAATAGAAAAGAGTTAATTAAAATATTTTTTTTAATTGGACCCAACAATACTTACGAAATTGCCGGATGAAATAGGGTTCTCCGACTCATCCAGATTAAAATTCATTGAACTATTTGATACATTAGTGTTTAAAGAGACGTTATCACAAAATCCCTAGGCGAATTTAAAAGTTTATAATAAAATATCTTAAGCTGGAGATTTGATGTCACCTTTTGTTTTTTCCATTTCAACAAACGAAAACGAAATTCTGCCTTTTCACCAATTTTTTTGGTTTGAAATAATTGGTCCAAGTCAGCTTCTGTTAAAAATCTAAGTCTTTCTACTGTAACTGCTTCAGCTACAAATAAAAGCAGTAGACTAAAATTTATTACTTTTTTAATTATTAGAAAATTTTAATTTACTGCAAAAATTGTTGCTTTACTGTTGATTTACAGTTGATTTACTATTAAAATTGTTACGTTACTGATTTTGCAGTAAATAAAATATTTTATAGCTTAAACAATAACAAATAAGGCACGCCAAAAAATGCCGTTATGATGTACATGTTTATCAATGTAGAATGTAAGTATGTACGTATGCATACTATTTATATGCACATGTGCTTTGGAACATTCAGTTTTTTTTAAAACAAAAAAAATATATATGTATATACATATATGTTTTCCAATTATTTCTTTTAAGAAGTTATTAACAAAAAAGTTTTTTTTTTTGTTGAATGTGTACTTACATTGTAATTTGTCCAGCATGTACCCAAAGTTCCAACTGTCTAATAATTTAGAAAGCTCCTCTTCCTGGATAGAAATATAAAATGTTGATGAACAGGGACTGCTTTCTTTACTCTCACATTGCATTTTACCACTTTTTTAACACTTTAATTTTAATTATTTTATTATATGTATGTACTAAGTTATTTAATTTAATTATTTAAAACCTTTTCACTTCACTTGTAAAATAAACGTTTGCAAAAGAGAAAGACGTACAGCATACTAAAACATAAAAGAAATTAAATGATCAACATCGTGCTTTTAAGGTGGCCATCGTCGAACTGCAGCGCGACGAAGAAAAAAAATTCATTAAGCATACGGTTTAAACCAGTACATGGCCTCCCTTGTACACATTTGTGAAAGACGCAAAAATTTAAGTTCCGTTATTTTAAGAAGGTTGAACAATTTTTTTTTGTAAGTTTTACTAATTAAAATTGTGCTTTTTATATATGAACCACATGTGTTAGTTAAAAATACCAATAAAATTAGTAAAAATAAAACAACAATTTGCAATTAAAGTCTTTAACCAATTAACAATAGTTAATTTTACTAATGTGGTACTTACAAAAATTGTAAAAAATTTTCTACCACTTAATCATGGTTATTTTAACCTACAAAATTTGTAAAAATTACAAAAACAATTTACAATAGCAGAATATTTACCATTAAGAAAGGCAGTTTTAACCAAGCAAAATAGTTCGTTAAAAAAATTTCCAACAACAATTTACATTAGTAGTTCGGTTACTTATGCATCTTGGTTACTTTAACCAACAACATTGTTCTTCATCAAAAATTTGCAAAAACAATTTACATTAATAGTTCAGTTACCGCCATGACTTGGTTAGCTTAACCAACAAATTTATTGTTCTCCTTAAATTTCCAACAACAATTTGCACTAACAGTTAATTAACAACTCAAGTTGGTTAGAATAACCTGTGAAATTTTTTTGGGTGTATGTTGCTAAGAACAATTTACAGAATCGCATAATCGTTTGTTCAAACAACACAACAGGTTGACAATTATAACGACAGTTGTTATTGTTATAAGTTACAGAATCCCACTACAGCTGTCCAATTTAATGACGGCATATCGTCGGTCAAAGGTTGACAACTCTTAACATGTTTTTTTGTACTTTTCAGGAGATAAAAAAAAACGTTATTACTCCGCTACTAAACCGTGTTGGAAGTAAATAAAAAAAAAACCAAAATTAGTAGGAGATATTTATTGTAAGATGGTGTAAACAACATGCTAACATGCAGAAGGACAAACACAGTCTTTTGGCTTCAAAACCCCCGATTCGATTTTTTTACGAGTTAAGAGTTGTCAACCTGTGACCGACGATATACTGTCAGACAATTTCAAGCATAAATTACACCCAGTGATGTTCGATTAGGAAGATTTAGCCCCAAATAGGGGATCTTATTTTAGAAACGGGGATAACAAATTTGATTTAGGGATTGAGGATTTTACTATAAATTTGGGGATTTTTTCGGACGCTAGAAAATGATTCATCCTACTTAGCATTATATTCAATGGGATTGGGCTACGATTTTGAAGAAGAAATGAAATCGATAGATTCAGTGCTGTCATTAAAAGTAAAGAAGATGTATAATTTTTTCGCAGAATATTTGAACTACATACATCCCTGTTTTAAAGGCGATTTTTCCTTTTTTTGAAGAAAATGGCAAAAAGACCCATTTTCAGAAGGGTTAGGGAGCTAATGTATACCAACAAAATGTTTCTTGTAATGTACAGAATAAATCTTCTGAAGACACTATATACCACAAATCTAAGTATCACACGATTTTCTACGTTTTTTTTACTACACAAGGGTGCAACTTTAAATAGGCCGTAGAATTAGTTTCAGATGTAAACTTTTAAATCGCCGATACACGTGTATCTTTTTTTGGACCCTTTTATAAGAAGCAGTTGGCAGAACATTTTTTTTTTTTTTTGAAAAAAATTTAATTTTGTTGTACAGTGTAATTAGACCGGTTATGAATATCGAAGAAGGACTTATTTGACGTACTAAAATTTAATACTTTGGGATTACTTTTGACAAATGTTTATTTATATCAGGATGCCAAGTTCTTTACATTTTGCTTTCTAATTTAATAAAAAAATTTGTATAATAATAAAAACGAAAGTTTTTCGATTTAAACTTAAAAAATAAAATTTTTGCACCCGCTAAATTTTCCAAATTTTTTTTTTAAATTGTTGTAAAGCTTCTTAACAAAAAAATTTATTTAATTTTCCAAATTTCACCTTTCAAATAATCATATCTCAAGATTTCTCACCCCAGTCTCTTTTTTTCTCTCTTAATACGAAAGTTAAACAACAACAATTCAATTTAGCTTAGAAGTATAAAAGTGTTATCGTGGTGGTAAGTTTAACCCTCCTTCTTACACATGCTTAGATTTAGAAAGATTTCAAATTGAAAAAGGTCTGGCCAGACTCATGAGTGAGACGAAGGGTTAAGGATTTTCAAAGCTGATAGAAAATAGAGAACTTAATTTTTAGTAAAAATAAATTCTTTTTGGTTGAAGTCTAGATGTCCTTGTTGTTTGTTTTCCCTTGTTTTTATTCACTATCTTCCACATTTCGTGTTGTTTTTTTTTTTTTTTACTTCAACGCAAAGAAACGTTGTAGAAGTCAGCCAAACAAAAATAAAGTAATAAATAAATTCTTTCATGTATTAGTTATCTTTGATTTATGCCATTTAAGCCGGGTAATTCTTTTACTTTATCTACTGCTACTAACATTTTTAACTACCTTTTTACTGCTACTTTTTGTCAGAAGTGCCCTTTTATTAAGCCACTATTTATTGTGTGGATTGAAGTGAAGTGGAGTGTGTTGTGGTGTATCAGAGTTGGGGGATTTTTATTCGATAACGTGTTATTACTTAATTAGACAGGCTGTTTGTTTTCCTACTTTACTTACACTCAAGTTTTGAATAAATAAGAACTTAACTATTGGTTTTATAAAGAAATTTGTTTTTTACCAGTTGGAAGTGAAGTTATGTTGGCCACTGTTACTATTGCTATGATTTGTTGTTACTTTCTAATCATGCAAGTGTAAATTAAATGAAATGGAAGGAATTATAAGTGAAGTTAAATAATATTATTAGAAGAATTTTACTAATTTGATAGCTGCTTTGTTATTAATTTAAAAGAAATTAAAAGATCAGCTCTAATGAAGTAATTTATAATGCTGCCCAAGGGGGAAGATGAGTAAAAATTTATTTTTATTAAAAAAAAAATAGATGTAACGATTACACTGGGATACGTTTTGCTCTTGTGTTTACAACTTTTCATGTTAAAAAGTATATAATTTTTTGGCAAAATGTTAGCAAAAAAAATGCTACTGAAAATGTAAATAATTGATTGAACAATTTTTGAATATCTTAAAGTGTAAATTTCGACAGAATTGATTTTTTCTTCTTACATGTCGTTTGAATAGAAAAGATTGTTTAATTTAAGAATAGTTGCATTTAATAATTTTTTTCTTTAAAATTTGTAAAAAGAATACTTAACCCTCAATTGCCTTATATGAATAACAAGGTCATCGTCCAGACTTGCAATTTTTGTTGCTGCAATTTTTAAAAATTCTCTTTTGAAATCGCATTAGCGTCTTATGTATATGAAATTACAGATTTGCAATTTCTATATTTGTATCTTGTCTTTCCTCTTCTTCCTTCTGTATATAAAAACAAATACAAATACAACTACAGCCAACTTCAAGTTGGAAAGTGTGTGAATAACAAAACAAAACAGAATTGCAGAGTAAATGAAACTGAGTATGCCTCCCCAATCTTCTCACCCCTACCACCAATAAACTCAAGAATTGATGCAACAAAAATTGCAATTCTGGACGATGACTAATGGAATTTTTTTTTGAATTTTAGGTTGCGAGAACATTACTTCATGCTGAATTTGTCAAACAGTGAAATTGTCTCAGAAAACCTACTTCGTAAGGTTGAGATTTCAATTGCTGTTCGTCCTTCCAGAAATTATATTCCCCTTAGACTTCAAAACTTTCGGTCTAATTATGCAAATTGTTATTCTATCCGCAGAATGGGCTCCGCATTTAACAATATGTATACGTATATTCATTTTACTCATCCTTTTGGCGTCAAAAATAACCTCTCAAATGTCTTGAGACAACATGTTCGGAGGCAACCATAATATGGTTGTGCATTCTTGATGGAGGACTAATTTAACTTATTTTGTGGATGACAATAATATGGCTACATAAATTATAATATGTTTACAATTTTATTCAAAAATAGTTCTGTTGGAGGCAGACGCGGATCCAGTTTGAGACTTTTATGATACAAAACAAGTAAAAAATTTGTTTTTAAAAGTTTATTAAAAACAATATGTTTATATTATATAAAAAAAACTAAAAAAAAAAGGTAAAATAAAATATAACATCAGTTCAATATAAATTAAAATAAATTAATCTTTTAAAATAACGTTTTGGCTATAAAAATAATTTTATTTATTTTTAATGTTGTTTTTATTTGAAACAATTTATTTGACTACATCATACTAAATTGTTTGACCAATTTTTCGACCAAAAAAAAAACATGCAATTGTTAACAACATTTTGGAAGATGGAATATGCTTCACTAATTTTAAAATTAAGTTATGAATACTAGTCAAACTGTTTGGGTTTTAATCTAAAGATACATATACATATAATTATTCTGGTTTAAGTTGATTACAGCAAATTTTTTTATTTAAATTATTTTTATTTAGAAAGGAATTTTAAAGCTTATAACAATGGAAAGACAAAAATAATTTTGGCTGCACATACATACATACATATGTACCTTCAGTCGTAAATGCGCTAATGCCACAATTTTTAAAAATTAAGTTTTTGATGCAGTTCAATAGAGTAAACAAAAATACATCGTTTGCAGAAAAAATATAAATATTTTTTTCTAGTTATTGTTATGCAACGATATGTAAAAGTTCTTAGTTCAAAAATGCTAAAGAAAAAGCGCTAGGGCCCATTAAAATGTGAAAATTTCTAAAAAAAAAATTATTAATATTTGTTAATAGTCAACATTGAAATAAATAAAATAATTTTATAGTATATTTTATTTTTGCAAATTGACATACTAAAATGTACATTAAAAGTATAAAATATATAACAGAAAAGGTGATAAGTCACAAAAACTATGTAAAACATAAATGTATTATTTTTAGCTGGCTTGCAAGCCAATAAAGAGTCGCCAATGAAGCAAAACTGGATTTACAGTCTTAAAATATATTCAGAACTAAAGACCTTAGAAAGTTTTTTCTCTCTCCTATAAAATGTATACATTGGACTACATCCTTTTCGACTGAAGGTAATGATATATACTTATGTAGGTACATTATAAAAAAAAAAAAATTACGGAATCACAATTGACTCATTAACTCATTTATATGTACACCCAGAGAAAAAATATGTTTAAATTTGGTCACCTCCAACAAAACTATTTTTAAAGAGAATTGCAAACATATTATGTTTAAATTTAACCATATTATGGTCAACGACAAACATATTATTGTTAAATTGGTCCTCCATCAAGAAGGCACTACCATATTATGGTTGCCTCCGAACATCTTTTGGTTAGTTATAACTAAAATATGTTTAACATTTATAATATCATGGTTGATTTTAAACCAAAGCATGTTGCTCTTGGAAAAGAGGAAAAAACTATTGTTAATTTAAAAACAAATTATTGTCATATTTAACCATAATATGTTTAGAGGCAATCATAATATGGTTGTGGCTTCTTGATGGAGGACTGATTTAACAATTATATGTTTGTCGGTGACAATAATATGGTTAAATTTAAACATAATATGTTTAAAATTTTGTCTAAAAATAGTTTTGTTGGAGGTGACAATATCTAAACATATTTTTTCTCTGCGTGTATTTTTGTATATCAAAGAACTTTTCTAATTAATGCACTTGAAATTTGACAGTTATATAATTCCTCTTTGGGGAACTTTTACTAGACCAATACATATATTCATATGTATATATGGAAAGGTAAAATGGCAATGCATATAAAATTCAAATTCAAAGCCTACTATGATGAAAATATGATACGTAAAACGGTTATATTCAAATGTATATAATAAATAATTATCATAACACAAATAAAAATATTGCATATACTAAGGCTTATTAATAATTCAACCGCTCGCATTTTCAAGCCAAACGTTTATTTTTCAGATATAGATGGCACTTGCTGGGATTGAATGTAGAATAATATTTAAATACAGTAAACTAGATGTTTCATTGGAAATATATAATAAATAAGTATTAGGATAAATACTTGGATACTTATTGAAAATTTGAATAGAGATTCAACAAAAAACAAAAAAAAAAACTTGAGGGAATTTCCAAAAATTTTGTACATTCGGAAATTCGCGTATTATCGAAATAAGCAAAACATATTTTTGTAATTTAGGGGGGGAATTTCCTTTTTTCACCCCCCCCCCCCCCCCCCCCCCCCCCCTGAATCCGCGCCTGGTTGGAGGTGACCATATTTAAACATGTTTTTTCCCTGGGTGTAGAAATATGCTATTTTTTAAATATTGGAATAAAGTTTCTTCAAAAATATCGAGGGCTGCCAAATCATTTTCGTTAATTGTGTACATCTTATCGGAATTAAAAAGTTTGAGCATTTCAGGTGATGGATTAAAGTTGTGACACGTATTTTTTAATGATACTTCACCCTTAAAACGCTTTCTTTTTTTTTTAATCTTTTCAAAAACAATTTTTTCTCAACCAAAAACAGGCTGTAAAATATATCTAGTATTATTTAGTTGTTGTTATGCACAGAAAAAATTAAAAATTGTCTCTAATCACCAAATTCATACCAAATTCATAGAATCGAGTAAATGGTGTGTTGATTTTGCACCTATTAACAAAATGATTATATTGATTGCTAAAAATTTTAAAATTGTGAATTTATTTTTTCAATAAATAATATTTTTAGCTTTAATTAAAAAATGATAAAAAAAACTTTGCAATTTCAAACAATGTGTTAATTTATTTAATTAAATATTGACAATTTCCCACAAAAATTTTAAAAGCTTAAATTATTTTATTTTAAACGAAAAAAGTCAATTAAGATTTTTTGTTATTTAATTAATATTTTAATTACAAATTTATTTCAAAACAACTAAAATGTTAATTAAATCTTTTCTTTCAACTCATAAAATAATTAATGTAATTATCATATTAATTAAATTTAAATATTTTTTAAATCATTTTTTTAATTGATAAAAAACTTTTTTCTGTGTGTACAGGCAAGCAAATAGTGAAACCCACTAAAACCCCCGTAAATATAAATTTATGCAAACCAAATTGTTCACCCTAAGAATTTGTACAGCCTAAATTTGCCCCTTAATGGAACAAAGCCCCCTAAATGTAAGAGGAAACCCACTGATCTGGACACTTTGACATATAATAAATAACAAAATAACTTCCAAATTAACCAATAAGAAAAACTAATTACGAATATTATTGCTTTTATGATCTTACCCGTAAACTCTTGATTTAGTTATCTTTTTAAACAAAAAATCGTGTTCAAACATCATTTTTAATTATTGAGTATAAATTTGAATTAATTGCAACGATAATGAAGTTTATGTATTAACTTGTACTATTTTTCTGTTAACTCAATTCAATTTTTCAATTAATCTTTTTGATAACTTCAACCTCAATTTTTCAATTAATCTTTTTGATAACTTTTTTAACATTCATTTTGTTTATTACTCTCATTTTTTTCTGCTCTTCTTTGCTTGAAAATAATCATTTAAATTTACAAGAGTATTTACGAGTATAATTCGACTCTTACTCCACTTTGTGTTTACTTTGTACTGCCCTTCTAACTTAATGATGTAAAACACCCTAATTAACCTCTAATTAAATTTTAATTCTGTAATGCTTAAAATTAAACACACACACACCCACACACACAAATAATAATAATATACAAAAAACAAAATTCTTTATTTGCTGCTTTATGATTTATTCATATTTATTTGGTCCTTTTTTTCTTTTTTTCCTATTTTTCGTTTTAGGTCCTGAACCTGTAAAAAATGAAAAATCAAAAGGTATTTTTCACTTTGTGTACGTTTTTGTTGTTGTAGTAGTCATTGTTTTGCTGTAGAAAAGTAGTGGTATAATTTTTTTTTGTAGTATGAAGTTGTTTCTGCAGTTAAGGTATGTTCACACTAAACAAACATTTGGCGAAAAAGCAAAAAAAAGAAGTAAGCTCCAAATCGCTTACCCTTTAAAAAAATTTTTTTCTATGGTTATCCCGCGAAACCCTACGCTTATTTGCAGAAGACCACAGTCTCAAGAGGGAATCGAACCCGCAACTCCGGCACTGATAGACTAGCTAACTACCAGCTAGCCTACCCAGGTCTAAAAAAAATTTTATGATTTGTTTAACAGAATTTCTGAAAAATCATTGAAAAATTTAACTAAAAAACCACTAAATGCTGTTTTCTCTTGAAAACTTAATGCCAAGACAAACACATGTTTAATAAAAATGTTGGTTACATGTGGGGCTACAAATATTTGTCAAGTGTGACCATAGCTTTAGCATATTTAAGTAAATTGTATTTGTATTTTATAAGGATATAAAATATTTTTATATTTTTTATCATTAAGAAGAATAAGGATATTTTGCTGCAGGCCCCGCTTCCGTAAATGCGTAAGCATTTTTTTAATGATGCTTAGGGATCATGTAGAAAAAAAGATGAAAAACATTCAAAAGTTAATGAGGGTTTAACAGCCTTTAAACAGTTTTAATATTTAACGAATTTTATAAAACAGGATTCATATTGATTTTACTAAGAAATGACGTGAAAAATGGATAATATTTAAAAGACAAGAATGAATGTATAGCCGGGCCCGACAATTTAATACCCTACACCACATAATATAGACGCACATTGTTAACATTGTACTCCATTCAAGATCCATGTACAATCATGGACCCGGCAAAACCTTATTATGTTATGAGGTATAAACACAAATTTTTGACATTGATGGAGTACAAGATCCACACAGGAAAAATTATTGCTAAAATATTTTCAAGCAATCGCGTGTTTGAAAATTTTTTCAATTTCAACAAATTTTTTTTACTGTTTCTATTAATATTTTTGTTTGACTTATATTTTAATAACAAAAATGTTGACAACTATACAAACATATGATACCCGCGCTATTGGTTTTAAGTTTTAATAATTTTGTATGAAATATTTAACGCTCTTTAAATTGGTCTTTTTTTTAATTTTTTGTGATCGTTAGCAACACTACTTTCAGTGAAAAAAAAAATTTTTAAATAACAGAAAACAAATACATTTTTGGACACATTAAAAAAGTACCACAAAATGAAAGTTGATAAAATAGTTTGGCAAAGTTTGTTATTAGCTGCGTTCGAGAACACAAAAGTTTTTACTGCATTTTACGAAATTGCGTTCGAGTACACAAAATACAGTAAATGAGAACACAAATTGGGAGCGTAAAGTGACAGTTGTTGACTGAGTACTTAGACCCCATTCAGACAAGCAAAGTTTACTTTGCAAAGTCTTGAGTTTATAGAAGAGAAGGAAAAAGAGCATAGCGGGGGAGTACATACTTTGCTGTACTCACAAATTCGTTTGGTTTTTCGTTCGTAGATTATAACTGAAGTTGGCTGCAACTTTATATTTATATACAGCGTTACCAGAATCTTTGGAATGAAAATTGTCATATGGCGAAAGAAATCATATTTTGAAGAGGAAAATCTTAATTTTTTTTTTCTTAATTTAAATTTTTTAAAACAAGGGCAAAATAGTAAGAAATATTAATTTTTTATAAAAACATACTTCTTATTATTTAAATTGAAATACATAAAAACATAATTCGTCAGTATATGAAACTTTATAAAAATACATTTTTTCTTTTCACAAATATTTTTTTTTATCAATATTCTAACTGCCTATTTCCGATGTGCGAAAGAATTATTAACTTCGTACAAATACATTTAAAGCAAAAACAAAGTTTTTAGAATTTGTTTTTGTTTTAAATGTAGTTGGAATTGGAAATAGGTTATAATATGCCTTTTTTAATATTTTTTATGTCCAGAAATAATGATGCAATTTTGTGTATTCTAGATACTGGGTACAAAAGTGTGCAGCACCAATGCGCATCAAGCTGATGCAAAACTTCATTGTTTTAAAAAGTGACTGTTTAAATAATCGTGTATTTTGTATAAGCAAAATTAAACTAAAAATCAGAATTTCTAAAAATAAAAAATCATCATTTGAGAAAAAAAATCTTTAATCATATTTTTGTTTAAAAAAAATAATCCAAAATATTATAAAATCATCATTCTGGCAACGCTGTTTATATATTATATTCATACAAGAGAAAACAAAAATTTGTCAAATTAAACTTTGTGTGTCTGAGCACCAAACAAAGTTTAAAAGAGAATTCAACAGACTTTGTCAAATTAAACTTTGCTTGTCTAAAAGGGAACTTACAAATTTTTACTGCAGAAATTTTTGCAGTAAAATTTAGTAAACCAAAAAAAAAATGGTTTAAAAAAAGAAAAGTGGCAATAAAACTAAAATAAAAGCAAAAAGCTAATAAATTTTAATTAATTAAACATGTTTGTGAAGCATTTATATGGCTACATACCACTTTTTTTGTTATTTTAATTTTTTGGTGTTGTAAAAATGTCAAGTACTTGGGTACTTAGAATAGCACTTGTTTTTAAAGTAATCAATAGTAAAAAAAGTATTCATGTACTCTTGATAAAATTTAGCCAAATTAAATAAAATAAAAAACAAACAAATATGAAAGATTACATAAAATAATTTGTTTGTATTTTCCAAATATGTTCGTGTTATAAAATGGATTAAATCGAATACCGATAAGAAAACGAGTTAAGTAGTCAAAAGCGTAAACATTTTTCAACACTTCAACTATTTGCCATCATCTATCTGTGGCCTTCATTTTACGAATTTTTACAAATTTCGCGTTCGCGTACTTTTTTGGACAACAGCTTTTTGTGAGAGCAAATTTTTAAGTTTACTCATTTACTGCATTTTACTGTAAAAGTACTCAAACGCACCTATTAAAGCAATAACAAAAGTAGGTAAAAACGAGTCAATGTTTGTGTCGCCACAATAACAACAAAACTAAAAACTCAGAATTTTTTGGTTGGTTTCAAATTGATAACAAATAATGAAAAAAAAAATCCCGTATTCTATTTTTTTAAATTTGTTAGTTAAATACATCAAATTTTGAAAGTAAAATGTGATGAAAACCATATCGGGTCGAAATGCTGCTGTTTTTAATTTAGATTTTTTTCTTCTCTAACCAAGGAAAGGATACAAGGACAGGGAGGAGGGGGAAAGAAACATTGTGTACAACAAGACGAATGGTGTTCGAAAATTATATAAAAAAAAAAAAAATGTATCTTCACTGATTCAGCAAAATTATTTGCTTTGAAATTTTTATTAATTTCAGTAAACTTTTTTGCTTGATTCAGCTAAATTGTTTGTTTGGAAATTTTTTTAATATCAAACACAAATGTAACCAATAGTAACAACTATTTGTTTGAAAAAAATCCGAGTTTTTTTTTTCAATAAACGAAATGCAAAATAAATTGTTTGAATATGCAAACTCGTTTGTAGGTCCTGCTTTTGTTTGAATTGGAAAAATAATTTTTTCTGTGCATGGACAATCATGGACCCGGCAAAACAAAATTATGTTAAGAGGTAAAAATCAATAAAAGAGTTCTTTGTACCGAACAGCGATTTTGAAGAGGGGGCTTATATAGGACCTATGGTTAGTTGTGGACCTACCTCTATGAAATACACATAGACATAGACAAAGAAACTATTATAAAAATTATCGTTGCTAAATTTTATATCAATTGCAATATTTATAAGAACGATGTGGCACTTAAAGATATGGGCACAAACACTATACAGGACAGAACTTTCTATGGGGGCCATGTGATATTATGGTCCGATTTACACTGCACCATTTTCAATAGATTTCATTCTTATGACATTTAAACTTATGTACCTAATGTTATCGTATGTGCCAAATGCTATTCAAAGTTACGACCTTTACTTTGCGCTAAAGTTTACATGGACAGACCATTCACCAGTCGGACGGACGGACATCGTTAGACTCAGAATCACTTTCTAAGTCAATTGATAAACTTTAAGGTGTATGTAGAACCAATGTTTTGAAGTGCTACACACATCAGTGCACACGCATAAATGCATCTCCCATGGTGGAGAGCAAAAAAAAAAAATTAAAAAAGTATTCTACAGACAGGTACAAAAGTATTTATATATGGGGTTAAAGACGATACTTCCGCTGCTAGTTTAATATTTTTGATCCCTTGAAATTTCTATTTCTCTGAAATTTAATTTTTTCTAAAATGTAGTACCTTAGGAAACGTGAATGGTCGTGAATGTCGTGATAAGTTGTTATTGTTTTTTGAAACAATTTTAAACAACCCTGCGGGAAATTTGTGCCAAATGTTCCAACAGACTGGTCTCGGGATTTGTGAAAATAGAACAAGTACAAAAAGAAAGAACTCAACAAACAACTTTGATAACAACTTTCATAATAAGAACTCATGACCAGTGAAAGTAGAAGCAATAATTTAACTGGTAAATAAAGATCCAAAAGGTAGAAAAATTAATGAATTACAGTACAGTATTCACCGGAGATGTGACACATTTGTTTGGGACTTTCTAAAATCTGGTTCTTAAATTTAGTTCTTTAGTTATTGAAATCAGACTATATTGTAATGAAATAATACTCCATTAGTAACTTTCACTAAACACTTTCATTGAGAATAGATTTGTGACTTGTCAAATGGTGGCTGGTAGGTGTCAATTGACCCCCACCAATGACAACCCCAAGTAAAAGGGATAGGTCTCATTCATATAAAGTGTTGGAAATAGAACCGGTCTCCACCACCAAAGACCTATCACGGGACAACTTCCCTCTAGAGAATATTTAGATCAGGGAAGCATTTTCGTCAAAATACTTAAGACTTGTGTGATAGTGTAAAGTTCCCATTCTCCATACATTTTAGAGTAAACGGAAATTTATATTCACCATACATTCTCCAAATACGTGATGTCACTCGTGTACGCGTGCTTGACGATATATATAATTTTTTTTTTTTTCATTTTCCATCAAGCGTTGTCGTACAAACACATTTTCACTGATACTACCATAGCTCTTGATTACTGTTTTGATAAGTGTATTCCCAGCTGGCATTTGGGTGATCTCAGATCACTTTTGATAATTAAACACTGATTAATTACTGATAGAACTGAATTCAATCAGTTTGTGGTGGCCCTTTGTTCCTTATAGGAACCACAGGACATAATAATATAATAATAATTAGTTGCGATATTCAAAAACGATTTATGTATGTTTCATTGGTATGTTAAAATAATGGTTTCTAAATATATTGAATTTCAAATTGATTTATCACTAATGCGACTAAAGCAGGATTCACATATGAGTCATTCATATGCCCAAGAAGGAATCAGAAAATTGTATTGCAAATGATTCGCTGAGGTGATTCATCGGTAGGTTATCATTTTCTCACAACGAGAGAATCCCATGCGGTTATTTTGGTCGTGAAGCCAATTCCTAAAAGTTTCAATAATGATACCAAATGCTAGCGGGGTTGTACAACTACGGCGGCATGAAATAACTACCCACGAAATAAGTCCCCAAAACGGAAACGAAATAGCCCCCCAAAAAAAATATATGAGAGGCAACAACAACGTGTTTTGGGGATTTATTTCATTTTTTTGGGACTTATTTCATGTTTATATTGGGGAGTTATTTCATATGAAATAAGTCCCAAAAAATCTGAAATGAAATATGTTCCTAAAAATATTTTGGGGACTTATTCAATTTTTCAATTACATATTTTAAAAGTCATATTGATGGCAAATTGTGTTTTGTAATATTCACTGCATACGTTTAGCATACATAAAAAAGGGACTAAGTATCAAAAATCATAATTTCAGAATCTTAAAAAGAATCAAATCTCAGCGCAGTCAAGAATGAAAAATTATCAATAAAAATTTTAATTAATTTCAAGTTGTAAAAATTCCTGCCTTCATAAAACTAATTTAATGAAAATTAAATTCAATGAACTTAAGCCTAATTAAAAAAAAATATCTAAATTTGGATTAAAACCATTGATAGTTCAATAAAATAACCACAATACTAATTAATCCTAAAAAAATTTAGATTATTTTTAAGTTCCGAGTTTCAGAAATCGGAATCTCTAAGTCCCGAACTTTATTACTTCGAATTCGAAAATACAGAATATAAGAATCCCGAATTGCTAATTAAAGCTAAATAATGCTCCTTAATTTGGCCTTGTGCTCGAAAAGCTTTAGTTAGCGAAATCGGTGTTTGTTATATTATAGAGGAAAAAATCCTTGCGACCGGCCGAAGGCCGTCTAAACAGGAAAGCTTAAGTTAGCGAAGCCGATGTTTGGAGTACTATAGAGGAGAAAATCCTGGCGCAAAAAATCCCCAAAAATTGGGGATTTATTTCATAATTTTTTTGGGGACTTATTTCGTGGGGAGTTATTTCATTCCGCCAACAACTACATTAGTCGGCGTAAGTATTTTGACGAACGACGACGTTTGATTTTTAAATGGCTTTATTAAAAATTCTTGTTAATTTTTTTCCTTTTTATTTATAACTTTCAATATAAATTATAAATAAAAAGGAAAAAATAAAGAAGAATTTTTAATAAAGCCGTTTAAAAATCAAACGTAAAAATGCACTATTTTTATTTCGTCAAAATACTTATGCCGACTAGTGTATCCTATCAACATAACAAAAATAAGCAGCCCATTATCCATACCGAAATCATAGCCTTTCTAAAATAAGATATATTTGCTTTTAACAGAATGCCACGCCCACAATTACCAATAGTTAGACCTTGGTGTTTGGCTACCTTTCTTTTAATATATTGAGTATTGGCATTAAAACTTTGGAAATCGTTGTTAACAAAATCTTGGACTTATGGCGAATGAAATTCTAAATATTGTTGGCAGATGTATACCAATGAAACAATTTTTGGCTCATTCGTAATTATTTTCATAAATGGAGCCTGCATATGGCAAACAGCATGAACTTTTTTTTAGTGGTAATAAATTTTTAAGTATTTCTTTAAAAACAAAAAATGTTTGTAGTTGGTATTTGACTTTG
Organism: Pollenia amentaria; assembly: GCA_943735925.1. Lineage (NCBI taxonomy): Eukaryota > Metazoa > Arthropoda > Insecta > Diptera > Polleniidae > Pollenia > Pollenia amentaria. The sequence continues at coordinate 197,195,626 of OX031009.1, read as the reverse complement.
TCGTTATAATTTTATTTTTAAAAATCTCAAGAAATTAAAAATAATCCTTGTATTAATTCCTGAAAATATTATAAATATCAGTTTATGAGTAAATTATGATTCCAGTTGTTATTTCCTTCCTTTATAGGTTAAAGCAAAAAATTTTAAATTAAAATATTTTCTTAGTTTTTCGTTTCAATTTTTTATTTCAATTTTTTTTTTTTTTAATTATAATCTCGTCTATCTACCGGTTCTACCTGTTCGTTCAGATTAATATTTATTTGTCTTCCTTCCCATCTGACTAACTTCTCTTTTTTATTGGGACGACTATCATGGCACTATACAAAAAACATACTTTAATCATTTTACAATTGAATATTAAAAAAAAAAATATCAAAGAAATCACAATATAAAAAACTCGGTACAGCGTAATATAAATTTCCGTTTACTCTAAAATTGTTGCAACAGACGACTTGCACTAGCAACTAACGTCCCAACTCCCGCTCTTTGCTGAATTGGAGTAAGAAATTAATTTAATTTCTCCGTTTGTATAATAAATCACATCAAAATGCATTCATACCGAGTCATTCGCTCAGTCAATCATTCTTTTCATTCATTTATTTCTTGTTCATGCTCGTTCGTCGTTTAAACGAGAACATGTGTACATACTTCTATTCGCCAAAAACATCAGCTGAACATGAGAACTTACAAAAGATGAAAGAAAATAAATTGTTAAGAATTGCTTTATGCACTAAATCTGGGGAACAGGAGAAATGGGAATGGGGAGAAATAAAGTATGTATAAGCCAATCTGTGTGAAAAAGATTTATATTCTTAAAGGTACGAGGTTAGATAGAAAGTTGGTTTGTGAATTGGCAGTCTTGTAAGTTACGTTACGTATATAGATATGAAGAAGGCCATAAGCACCGCGACGCAGTGGGTCTTTTGTGCGTATATGAAGGGTTTTCCAATAAGGATAAAACGCAAACTATTTGAGATATTTCCAAAACTTTATGATCGACTTGAAATACAATCAAAACATTTATGAATGGAATTCCACTTCGTTCATTTGGCCACCGCGAGCACGTCGGCAGCGGTCGATTCGTTGGACCCAATTTTCGATGACTCGGTCATACATTTCGGCCGTAACGGCCGCTATTTCGCGTTCAATGTTGACTCTAAGTTCATCCAACGTCGCACAGTGTTGTAAGGCGGCCAAAAATAGTAAAATGAAGTGCTTGAAACCCAAAAATATTTTGATGCTATTTAATAGTATACACTCTGACTAAGAAAATTAGAAAAGAATTAAATAAAAATGTTATTTTTAGCCGCAGTTATAGAGCGTCAAAGTTGCACTTTGTAAACAAGTTCAATAATTTTTTTTAAAATAAGTAAAATTGGCATGTGCTTTAAAGGCCTGAAAAAGTAAATTACATCGATTTACATAAAAAAATGTTTAATAAATTATTTAGTCTAATATGATTTTAATATGGCAACGCTTTTTTTAATTTGAAATATTAATGACAATAGGAATACCGCAATAACAAAGGCAATAACAAAACAGAAACAATTTTTCTGCAAAATCACAATTTTTGACAAAATCTTAAAAAACGTCTCGATATATCCCGCAGAACTTTTTAATATAATTTAATTACTACAAGTACGTTTAATAAAAAAAACATAACTTTAGGTGCGCCTAGTTGCAACTTTTAAACTTATTGCATTTTTTTAGTGTCAGCTCATATGAAAATACGTGATTTTTTTAATTGTTAGATTGATTTTTAATTTTTGGAACAAAGACATTTTTTCTCCGATTTTGATACAACTTGGCCAAAACTTTTAGTGTATAAAATTCAAAAATTAAACAAAGTTTCATGAAGCTCGAACATTTTTTCTATTTTTGAAATTTTATATTTGGTTACCATTTACCAATTAAAATATGTAAGCCAAATTTCAACTTTTTACAATAACTCTTTCTATTTTTGGCCGCTTGTTATATGAAATGACGACACTGTGCGTCTTCGGCTTGTTGGTATAGACCAATGATTTGACGTAGCCCAAAAGAAAAAAGTCCAGAGGCGTTAAATCGCACTAACGAGGCGTCCAAATGACTGGTCTATTTCTTGAGATAACACGCTTACCAAACTTACTCTTCAATAAATCGATTGCTACGTGGGCTATGTGGCTTGTGGCACCGTACTGTTTAAACCAAATGTCGTCCAAGTCCATGTTTTCCAATTCGGGCCAAAAATAATCGGTTATCATGGTGCGATAACGATCGCCTTTCACAGTAACGTGACGATCGCTATTGTCGACGAAAAAAATTTAGCCCAATGACGCCGCCGGCATGCAAACCGCACCAAACAATTATTTTTTGTGGATGAAGTAATTCCTGAAGCACATGTGGATTTTTCACCAAACCAATAACGCATATCTTGCTTATTGGCGAACCCATTGGCCAAAAAAAAGGTTGGTCACTGAAGATGATTTTGCGATGAAATTTATCATCTTGGCGCATTTTTTAACATGATGAAAATGTTGAGTTTACTGAAAAAAAGGAAAGTAACAGTTTGATGATCAGTGGAATAGTGCGTTTACAAATTAAATTCAAAGTGGTCAAGTACCTATTGCAAAACCCGATACTATTACGCATTACGAAATATGTTGAAAATATTTCTTTTTATCATTTTATGTTCTTCGTTATAACAATAAACTAAATATAACAAATTTTTTGCTGAGTCCCCTGAAATAGCCTAATAATTGCAAAGTTTTTCATACAACAATGCCCTTTAGCTATATCGCAGAAATTCTGATCTATAAAGCCTCTTCTATATAGCAAAGTATTAATTAAAAAAAAAGTTCTAACTCTGGCTCCAACCACTGATATTTTATAAGTCCAACATCAACTCTGAATTCGTCACTTTTTCCATTTTGCCCTTTTGCTTACCCTTTTGCAATTTTGCAAATGTCTTCAGGCCTTCTTTGCCTTAAGAGTTGGCATCACCGACTTTAAGTTCACATTTTTTTAAAATTGGAATTTGTTGAAATACATCTTGTTTGTTAGCGCTAGTTCTTTAGCACTACAGCAATACGAATTCTGTGCAATTTCAGTGTTGACGGTTAAAACATTTTATTTTAAACTTAGCGGAAATTCCTGTCATTGAGCACAAGTAAATGACTGTAATTCCCGCAATTCACACGAGCGTCTTAAATTAACCACAGACCTTAAAAAACCACGATTTTCTTTTTAAACTAAATCAATAACCGTGTACAAGTTCTGCTAATGCAATAATAAAAATTAAAATAATTTATTGGGTGACTTACCGATGACTTACTCAACTTCAGTTCAGTTGCCAGCAGCGAAATCAGTCAACGCCGCACGTGTTTTAATATAAAAAAAAGAAAATTTGTATATTTTAACATGAGCGGCGTTGCCTAATATCACTGCTTTTTTTATTCCTCCGCTAATCCCGCGAAGCTCATCGCTTGTCTGCAGGAAACCAGAGTCTCTGGCGGGAATCGAACCCGCAATCCCGGTACTGATAGACTAGCTCACTAATAGCTAGCCTATCGGGGCTGGCAACAAAACTTCAGTTGTGTTGCTATCTGTAAACGCCCGATTAAATTATTACACATTTTTATAATCTTTAATTTAAGTACTTGAATGAACTAACTCACAAAGAAAAAATTTAACTCTACTTATTGAAAATTATCTTTAAAATATTACGTCGACAATTTGGAAGAATTTTTTTTTGGAAAATACGGAGTTGCAAGTTTTTTTAGATACATCGACTCCAACTCCGATTACAGTACAAGCTCCGCACTTCCGACTCACCGCCCTGGGGGCTAATTCTGGCAGCCGTAATCGAAAACTTTTTCGATTAGAAAGCAATTTTATTTCTAATTCTTTCAGGAGATACTGAGCGAATCGAAATTACTTTTTCAGTGTTGCAAAGCATTTATTTAAGTTTTCACATAATCATTGACGATGATGGTCTGACCAACATCGTTCTCAAAGAAAAATTTACCGTGACACCTTTACCTCAAAATGTACACCCGCTTCTGATAGACCCTTTATTATATTGTTTATCTTATCTAAATTATATTTTTGAAACTCTTAACTTTCCTTCTGTAAATGTTCAAAGGATATTTATTTTCCAAGCGGATGCATATTCTAAATACCTTTATTTTTTAAAAGGTCGTTTTTTTAATTTGGAAATTTAACAATATTTTTGTCCGATATTTTATTTTTCTACCCTCTAATCTTAAAAGTGCATTCAAGGATTTTCATTATAATCAGATTAAGTTCGGTTAACTTTTTATGTCCTTTAAAAGAGACTTAAAGTTGTAAGTCCTTTTTAATACAAAATTAATTTCAAAAATAAAATAAAAAAAGTTAAATTTAAATAGATTTTTCTATTAAAAAATCTAACAAACAATATCCTTTGAAGTGAAAATCAAAGCATAAAGAAAAATAATCCCGTTATAAATTGCAAACCATTTTAAGACTGACAAAAAAAATGTCCAAGTTTTTTCTGGCAGTAGCTGGAACCTGTGCGTTAATACTTCATCCTGTGCTTAATACAATCGAGTAAAGTGAAAGGTATTCTAGCCAAGGTCTTATAAATTTATCAAAACCAATGGTAGCCACAGCTGGCAAGGTCGGTCCTTTAGTGATGTTGATATTACGTCTCCGTTACAAGTATTTCCAATTATTTTGCTGTGGAAAAGTTACTTTTAGCTAAAGAATATTTTAGTCCCGATAGAACTTAAAATTGTAAAAAAATAGCAAAGAATTGAATTTAAATTATATCGGGTGATTCATCCTGAGGTTTGATTTATAATGTAAAATAAAACACATAAATTTTAAAGTGACCGTAAAATTTATTTTTTCGGTTAAAACAACAATTTATGGCATTTACTGTTTGAAAATGATATCATGTAGATGTTGTCCATGACTACGTCTGAGGTTGTCCATTCGGAAGGTCCAATATTGGGCGACTCGTTCGTACTCGCGATTAGCATCAGTAATGCTGCCTTCCAAAGCGTCAATCGTATCTGGCTAATTCCTTACCCATCCCCAAACAAAATAGTCCAAAAGTGTTTTGCGTTCAACCATCGATAACTGATTTTCAAAGTTAATTTCGGTAATTTGATAAACTTGTTTAATCGTGCATCTATTCAGAGTAGACTAATCATATAAATCAAAAATTGAGCGCAATTTGACAGTTCGTTTGACAGCTAACCTTTCGTTAGTTCTATTGGTCTTGAAAAAATGCCTTTGAGTCCCAAACGATTGAAAAAGAAACAACAATGTGTACTTCTTTCGGCTTCCTTCTTTTCTTTTTCTTTTACTTCCTTCTACTCCTTAAAAGTGAAATTGATATATTTAAAAAAAAATTTTTTTGATTTACTAGAAATCTGGTTTAAAATTCAAAACTAAATTTTTAGAATTTGTATTTCTTATTAACTAAACGAAGTGATCGAACAAAAAATTATTGTTATTTCCCAATCTGTTTTTAAGAAATTTGCTTCTGGCATAGTTTTGAAATAATTTCCAACTCACGTTTTCAAATCATCAGCATTTTTTGCGCAATCTTAATTGCAAATCACCAGCATTCGCCACAGTTGGTTCATAAAAAGTAACAACAATAACATAAAAAGAAATGAAAAAACTAATAATAATAAAAAAAAAAAATTCAATAAAAATTGTTGACAATGTTTTCATATTTGTCCTGATTTGTGTTTTTTTACATTTAAGCAACAACAAACAAACAAAACTGCAAACATATTTACTCGGGAAGACATAAAAATTTTACATAATGTATACAATGTAAACTAACTGTATAAATATGTATAGTACATGTAAGTACATACAAATACTATAAAAAATTATGGACAAACATACGCCTACACATGAATTTACATACGAATTTAAAATGTTCAGCTACTCAGCGGCAAAACGCAGAAGACCTTCATACTTTAGGCCTTGTTGAAGGCTTGCTTAGAAATTTTTAGTTTCAATTACCATTCTGATCTAACTGATAAAGAAGGCCTCATAGAAGGCTTCCGCTCTTTTTCGCATTCACAAAACAAACTTAATAAAGAGTATTATTTGTTGCCTCTTCCCAGCGCGAAAACTCAGAAGACCTTCTTACTTCAGGCCTTATTGAAGGGAGAAGAGAAGTAGTAGCATTTTTTTTTTTTTTTTTTTTTTTTTGCCAAAGCAAAAGTAAAAGAATAATTTTTTTTTATTCAGTTGCCATTCTTATGTACCTGCCAAAAAAAGCGAGAGCGGAATCCCTACCTCGCAATGGCAACGTGTGTAAAAATGATATGAGTATGGAATGGAGCGTGAAGTCCTTGTACATCCGAAAGTAGAAGTACACAGGCCTTCTAGAAGGCCTCCGTACTTCTTCTTTATCCCGCTGGGTGAGTGTCTGTATAAAGCTGTGCGTGTGTGTGTTTATCAACATTATTTGTTGTATTATTATTGTGGCATCCATATAAATGGGTAAATACGAGTACTTTGTTCTTATTATTATTGTAGTTGTATTATCCATAAAACAAATATGCAAATTATACACACACATATGAAGGAAACACAACATTAAAGCCCCCAATGCAATTTATAATATCCAGTGAGTACCCATTTCTTGTAGATTTAATATCTATACTCTCCTCAAGCTACCAGCACATACCAGGGTTGGAAAAATCATTACTATTGTAAATATTTCAGTACTTTTTAAAATAAAAAACAACACACAATCTAAATGACATAAAAGGTAATTACGTTAACATTTCGACAAGAATTGCCTTATTTATTTTGAATTAGGAAAATACTTTGGGTCTTATTTCATTTCTGTTATTGATGATAATACTAAGAAGGAGGTTATGCTTGAAAACTTTTGCTTGTTTAACTTAATTACACATTAAAATATTTTTTTATACAATTGTTACAATTGTCATAAGGACGAAGAACCCTATTGAAAATATTGCAACTCGGTTAAAATTTCACATGAGCCTTGCCAGATCGAGATCTGCAAAATGCTTGACATTAAAAAAAAATGCTGGATTTTTCTTGACAATTAAAAATGCGGTTAAATTGACAATTATATCAGTTGGAAAGGATATACATATCGCACTTGGTCACAAAGTATCGCACTTAATCATAAAGAGGGTATTAACTCAAAAATTGAAAAATGTTCAGTCGAAGCAAAACCCATTTTTAATTTAACTTTAAAGGCATATGAAAAAACATTTTTAACCCTTATGTTGGCACATAATTAGTCTGTTACAAACTACCACCTAGGCCTGGCTGGGACCACTTGTATTTTGTATTGAGTTTTATTTGTATGTAGTTTTATGGCTACAGCAAGAACATTTTGTTGTCAAGTAGCATAATTCCTCGAAATAAAAATAAAAAAGAAAGAATTCGAATGGGTTGTGTGTCCTTTTTTAACGTTTCGTTTTGATGTTATTTACATCAGTCCATATATTTAAGTGCAGTGCTTAGTCAGGCCCTGGTGGTACAAATATGAATATGAAAATTTCTTGAAAAAGATTGCCACGCCTACAGATATAAAAAATTAAAGTTCGCTTAACTTGTTCACTCAGAACACCTTAATTGCGGAACTGATAAAAATTGAGCAGGGTCTGTCCATGCCATATAGGTAAAATATTAGGAGAAAGTTCAAAAATGCCTGTCCAGGCCCAGGTATCCACATGAGGGTTAAGTCAACTGTTTTATTTCCAACATGTTAATAAAATAGCACGATATTTTTGCAGCAGGTAGATATGATATGTTAATTTTTTAATAAAAGTGAAAAAATAAAAAAATTGAGTTAATACCTTCTTTTGGATCAAATGCGATATATTAGTTCGTTTGTTATATAAGTTTGTTACTTAATTGAAATTTTTACAATATTCATCTTAGACCCTAAAAATATATATTTTGGGATTCTTATAAGTAGCGGCGTTGACTTGACGATGTCCGTTTGTTTGTCTGACCGTTTGTATATATGCTAAATGGGTTTTTTCATGACTTGCCCAGGATGATTTTTTAAAACCGCATTCAATAGTTGTTATATTTTAGTTTCATGACAACCTCACAACACTGTTCATTACAACGAGCCACACAACACGATCGACTTGGCTTTATTTCATGGGAAGTTTCCACAACACCTAACTTTCCGTTTTGGCGACTAAGATCATGCGATTTGACGGCGTTAGACTTTTACTTGTAAGGTTTCGTCAAAGACCATGTCGACGCGGATAATCGCCTTACGTTGGACCATTTGAAAACCAACATTCAGTGGTCGAAATCGACTTCAAAAGGATCGACTGCTACATTGCATTCGTACGTTATGTCAAGGTACACCATAAAATTTTCATCGAAATCATAACTTTATGTGTGTTTTATTAAACTTTACCTTTGAAACCGAATAATGAATAACTCGTTCTTAGCTATTGTGTCATGGCAAAATGTTGTACGAAAATTGTCCATAGTGAAGTCAATCCACAGCAGACCCTATAGACTCTACTGCATCCCGAAAAAAAATTACCATTTGGTGTTGCTTCCACACTGGGTGGCATCAGTACCTGAAGAGGCAACTCCTGAGACTGTTTTGAACACCAGTGAAAGCGATTTAGATTTGAAAATTCTGAAAGTAGCTTTATCCCAGATACTAAGAGCGAAGGGACCTACGAGGGCAATTTTTTGGATTAATAATTCTTTAGGTGATGGTGGAAATATAACAAAATAAGATGATTGATGTGGAGACTGCACCCTGTTAGAAAAGGCGTCATAACGCTGATGTATTTTGACATCAGTACTATGACAACTGTTTTCGTTTTCGACCCCATGCCACTTCGTCATTGTGATGTCAGCCTTAACATCACTTGGCCAAATTGTCATCAGGGTCAAAAATTTAAATTATGTTATCAATGGATGACACATTGACATTACAGAAATTTCGAATCGGAGTCGTTTTTATAAAGCATGTCATCAGTGCGATGACAAACTATCATCAAATTGAGTCATTGTAAATGGTATTAAGGCAAATTGAGAGAATATCATTATTTACTTACTCCTTTCACATGTTTGTTTCACTTTTGTTGTATTCCGACCTTTGTAAAGAGAATAAATATCAATTATAAGACATCAGCGGCATGCCCGACATCGTTTTCGTAATAATTCTACTTTAAACATTTTATGTATTTAAATAAATAATTAAAAAAATATAGAATATGGGAATTTTGCTTCTAATTTTACTTTTTAAACATGAAAATAATGTTAATAATATGTTATGACATGAAATATTATGTCACCGCACTGATGACAAGTTTGTCATCGCACTAATGACATGATATATTATGTCGTTGCACTGACCGTTTGTCATCGCACTGATAACAGTTTGTCATCAAACTGATGACATGGTATATTGTGTCATCGCACTGATGACTGCTTGTCTGTACTGATGTCAAAATACATCAGCGGTTTAACGGCTTTCTATCAGTGTACACAAAATCTGGCATCGAATTGATGTCGGTGTAGTCATACCGTAGATGACATATAAAATATGACAAAATTTTAGGATGACAACATTGATGTCACAATTCTGATGTTAGTAAATCATCAATATGAAGATGCATATTGCTATGAGTGCAGAGTATAAGATGGAAAGAAAATTGGATTATGTACATAAACTTTTTTTTTAAATTAGGCAGTCAATAAAATCTTATTATGTATATAAATGGCAATTAATGCGAATTTTTTAAGACTTAAGATCAAAATAAGACCATTAAAACAGTTTCTATTAATATTTCTTATATTTCTTGCAAAATTTATGTCGCATATATATGTGTGACGTATATTTTTTGTTTTTGACTTTCTAGTGAAAATTGCAGAGTGGCGAATGTGTTAATTTCTTTCTTATCTTTAAAAGATGAGCAGTTCTTTCAGATCAATTTTCGTTTAGTAAATAAATAAATATTTAATGTTATTTAAAGCTATATTTATTATTAAAAAATAATAAAAACAAAAATCTCCGATAACTTTTTTGTACAACCAATAATTTTTTTTTTCAGGAATCTTTTTCAGACTGCCTACCTTAAATTGGAAATTAAATTTTTCTCTAATTAAAATAACAACTTTTGCTTTTAAATGTTGAAGCCTGTATTGTAGTTTTTCAGAAAAATACAAAACAAATACAAAAAATAAGAAAAAAAAAATTTTGCAATTATAACCGTCACCACGGATACAAATTTGGAAATTTATCTTAATACCAACAAAAAACAATCATCCTCTCAACCATCTATCCACCCTGAGGCTCTAGTGACTAGAAAAATAAAAGCAAACGTTTCAAATTTCATAAAAAAAAACAATTTATGATACACTCTCATTCATAAATGAATTCATTAGAATTTTATTTATAACAACATTTCTATTTCCATTTTTAGTTCTCGCTCTCTGTCTCTCTCTCTCTCTCTCTCTCTCTCTTCACAATTTCGTCAACAACAACCTTGAGATTAAATTACACATTCATTCCATAGACAAACAAGACAAAGATATCCTAGAAAAAACTAGATACATCAACATGAGAACATGAGGCTTTAAATAAATATGATGAAATAAAATGAAGAGAATTCTAAAATTTAAAAAAAAGAACCCCTTCTGTCTCTTTTAGATCCCCAAAGCATAAGGCAAAAAGTGCGGAAAAAAGGCAACACAATATTCATAGAGATAACGAGTTCTAATTCTAGGATATTTGCAACTCATGTGGTATCCATTATGTATAATCTTCAAGACGTTTGAAGGAATTTAAACTTTTTTTTGTAAAAGCATTAATTAATAAAGTAAACTTTTTAGTCCTTCGAATCGAGTTAAGGTAATGGATCATGGCTTTTTTAATATATATTAATTTAAAAATGACTAGAGTTTGCCTTTTCCCGGGATAGCGGGATTTATTTTTAAATTTCCCGGGAATTCCCGCTTAATATAAAACGGTGCAAAATATAGTTTTGTGGAGTTTATTTGAAAAAATACTAATAATTTGTTTACCGGCACAAATGTAATTAATTGTTTAATTAATATCACAAATTTTTTTTATTGAAATCAATTTTTATTTTTTTCTGTGTAATGGCTCTCAGAACTAAATATTTCAAAGACTCCCATATATGGCCATGTTCTGACAATCGCACGATTTAAAATCGCAAAACGCCAGATTAATTTTATGGCGTTCTGAAACTCGTGAGTTTTGCTTGCAATCTGCCATACAGCTATACCTAAACAAGATAGGAACGCGTTTTCTAGCTGTCAAAAATCCTCATGCCCATACACTTTGTATGTAACATACCGAAACAACGCGACGGCAACGCAACGGTAGCGCTTTGCAATTGGAAAATCCGATTTTGACAGCGCGTTTAAATAAACAGGACTGCTAAATTTGTTGTTTTGACAACCCTGTTTTTATTGTTTGATAATAAATAATGGCAAATTATAGCTATTTTTAAGTCAAACTAGCGGTTTTAATTCAATTTTTTTGAGGGTTTTAGTCGGCACGAAAGTTAACACTACTGTTTATGGCACAACGCTGACGCTCTTATTTAGGTATGGCATATCAGCGTAGAAGCTACGCGGAAGAAAACGTTCCGCCTTCCGCTCTTGTTTAGGTACGGCTGATAGTTTATCAAAAATATTCTAGTTCCCCTTAGCATACTTTTGCAACTTAAGGTCGCCAAACTTCTTGCGATTGTACAAAACTCTTATTATGCGAATTTAATTCAGAATCGCAAATTTTACGCGTTTTGCGATTGCCAGAACATACCCAAAAGTCATTTGTCAAAAAAAGATCTTTTAAAATTGCGATCCTTTTAACAATTAATTCTTTTCAAAACTGCCTTGTATGTCCCAGGATATAAAATTGAAAGCATAAATATATTATTGTACTCATTTTGTTTATAATGCAACTTTTTTCTCTACACAAACCACATTTTTTTGTTTATTATAAAAGACTAGAAGAAGAAAAACAACAGCAGAATTGACCCGTAAAAAACTAACTCATAAAGGATACAAAATGAAAATGAACTTTTCTATACAGAGTCATCTTTCGTAACCCACATATTTTGTTAAGTTTTTGTTTAAAAAACAAATTACAAACTTCCCACTCGCTCGTACGTTTTTACTAAACAACAGCCAGCAGCTGAGTCCATATTTTTGAACTTTAGTTTTTTTATGAATGTTTTTCGAGTATGTGAAAATATTTTAGATTATGTTGTGGTCCCTGAATTACACTCTTGCATAAATGTATGTAAGAATATGGCTTGAATAGTGAATAGCACAGAAATAATAGAACAATAGTTAGTGTTCATCACCCACTTTTGTACAATGTGCCATTATCACTCACTCTCTGATGGTGTTGGTTTTACACATGTATTCGGGAGTGTGTTTTCTATATTAGCAGGTCACCCAGTAACCTAAAGACATTTACCTTTGCTTCTGATTGTAAATAGGAAACAGAGTGCTTAGAAATTATAGATACAAACTAAGAAATAATTGAAAAATGTCTTAAAATTGTTAAATATTAACTAATAAAAGATTTCTAAAGAGTATAGTGGGGAGAGTGTTGTTGAGTTGACAAATTAATAAATTTAAAAACTGCAATGTACTGGACATGGACTGATTTATTAGCAGTAAAACTTTTTTTTAATGCTCCGCAAAAACGGAACTACTTACTGCCTGAAGTAAAACCAATTTTATATAATAAAAATCGTTTGAAATATTTTAAATTACGCTGTACAAGGTGGCGCAAAAGTTGCCACCCGATGTTCTTTCACAGTAATTTTTTTAATAAATGAAAACCTTTAGTTTGTGTATTTATTTTTTTTTTATTAAGTAAAATAAAAAATTATATTGGCCTCAGCAATCGATGTACAAACAATCTTTCCCGAACTTCCGGTGATCGATTTTTGCATTTTCAGCGTCTTTGAGAGCTTCAGGGTCTAATGCTACGGTCACACTTGTCAAATATCAAAAAAAAAAAACGGGTCCAACAGGCAAAGTAAAATATTATATCCTTTAATTCCAATATTTATTTTGTTTACAATACCACATCTTACATAAAACCGTTTTTTTCTATGTCTAGCAGTATAACTAGTTTTATTTTGTGATATTAAGGCCATGTTAAATCTCATTATCTAATAACAAAAGTAGTGGTTATGCTTATTTGGTCAAATATTTAATTAGTGTGTAATTAGCTTAAGGCTTGTTGACATAGATTCTTGACTTTAAGAAACTCCACAAAACGAAGTCCAGAACGTTTAATGAGCACCTGTCATATGGCCTTATGTCATGGTGGATCTTAACCAACCGGCCACATGTGTGCACGGATATTTCACACATGGGAGGTGCAATTTTGACCTTAAATTCAAATTATACGCTCGCCTCTTGTTAAGGAGCTGGAGCTATCTAACCTCCACCGCTAATTAAAATTCCAGTAGCTTCTGTTTAATAGCAACCGCACTTAGAGATAACCGCTACAGGCTGAACTTTCTCACAAGGGTTTCCCACGGTTTTGGGTATAAACCCTGCCACTACATAATCCCCGAAAGTATCCTATCGTCAAGCCAGAACCCTTCTGTTGCCACCGTTAATACAAAGGGTGCCCCGGTAGGCTTGCTGGTAGTGAGCTAGTTTACCAGTGCCGGGGCTGCGGTTTCGATTCCCGCCAGATACTCTGGTCTCCTGCAGACAGGCGAAGAGCTTCGCTGAAATAGCATAGAAAAAAAAGTGTACCGGATAAACAATTTCTACGAAAAGCAGCTTTCCATCAGAAAAGCACAGCTCTCGCAAGGACAATCTTCATGAAAGCCAACAACATTTCCCGCAAGAAGCATTCCAACGGAGTCCTAAACCAATAGTCAGACCAGTGGCCGCTCACCATAGTTGGGGGTAGTGCACTAAATGGTGATTTAAATCTGCATTAAATAAAACTGCAAAAAAATTAGTTTGAACTATTTTTTACCATCTTTAGTGATGATTGGTATTTTTTCACTAGCACACAAAAAATTGAGTGGTATTGCAAATTTTTTCGCTATCACTAACGGTGATTGAATGCATAACATCTGCACTCAATTCAAATAGTGCAAAATTTGTTCTTGCAATCAAAAAAGCTGCACATAAACAGACTCTCACTAAAATTTAAAAAATGTAATTTTACATGCGCATAGCTTTGGATTCTTGTGATGAGATATGCATAAGCAAAGGAAATTAAACAACTTGAAATTTTGTCAATAACGGCATATATCATGGCTTTAATCGTGAAAAACAAGTTTTTTGTTTGTAAATTTAGTGCAAAATTTTAAGTTGTACTTAAATGAGTGAAGATCCAAAAAGGTTGCAATAAACTGATGATTGCTTTTTCTTAAATCAAACAATTTTTTTTTTTTTTTTTTTTTTTTTGAGTACAACATTTATGAATAAAAACTCTCACTCATGCTTAAGGTTAGTTTACACTATTATACTTTGTATTAATACATGTCAAAAACTCAAGTAATATGTAAAAGTGTGATAGTGTGAATGCAATGTGTCATGAAAATGACAAGTATAACGAAAAAAAATTTGACATCCCATACGACATCATCATTTTTTGAAATTTTTCTAAACGCTTATACTTTTCATTGGATCAGTGTGACTACAAACTGTAATGTTACTCATTAGATTTCTCTCACACAAAGTATTATGGAATACGTAAGAAATGTGTGATAGTGTAAACTAGCCTTTAGTGAGGCTGCTAATTGTCAATTCATCAGTCAACATCAACAAAATGGTTGCAATACTTTTGCACTATCACTTACCGTGAGGCGAAACTGCAAAATTAGTGCACTACCCGTATCTGACCTTGTGCTACTGGATCCCGTGGCACGAGAGTTAGAATTTAGAGGACTTCAAGAGTCCCGTCATTTTGGATATTTGCCGCGTCCCAGGTATGCTTGCAAATGATATGACCGCGAGGATTTAACACCAAAAGGTAAATTATCCTTGATGTTGTCCCTACACCCCTCTGGGGTTTAAAAAGGTTAAATCGGGAGATCTTGACGGTCAGTGAAAATTACCAAAATGAGGATGCAGTCTTCTAAATTACGGTTGTATGTCGTGCAGTTTGCGTCGTTGCTTTATCCTGTTGGAATCACATGATTTTCAGTCCCAATTTCCCCAGTTGAGCTAAAAGAAAGTCGTTGAATATGGCTCTGTAAGGCTCGCCGTTCACATAAGTAATTTGGCCCGCGGGGTTTTCCAAAAAAATAAGGCCCGATAATGGCTCCAGCGTAAACATCACACCATAGTAACTTTAAGCGGGTGTAACGACTCTATGTGTACAATACAAGGATTGTCGTTACCCAAGAAGCGATAATTCTACTTGTCCAAATGTCCACAGAGATGGAAATGGGCCTCGTTGCTCGTGATGATTTTCAGTGATAAGTTTCTCAAACAATTCAAAACAATTATTCCATTTTTTATTGAAGTGTTTTTCGTATCTGTTTACTTTACAAATGTCAAAGGAGAACTGGCTTTTAACGCCATTTGCAAAAATGATGGCATCTTACCATTTGGGTGATGGCCAGGGGAACCGAAAATATATAATTGCATGTTTTTCCTTGTGTGACCAATCAAGGCAGAAACAATATATTTATCCGTTTTAAAGCTTTTAATGAATCTTGGCATCGATATGTTAGTCTATATTATTGCATATTTTACTCTTTGCAGCATATTTTTTTTATTTGCATAATTTATTTAAACGAAAACATTTTTTTATATGTCTACAAATACTTTCGCAACGAATCAAAAAAAAATTGTGTGAAATTCCGGTTAACAGATAACTTTATTTTAATATCTATCTGTAGTAATATAAACTTACACAGAAAACATTTAAAATTTTTTCTAATCACCAAATTCATAGAATCAAGCAAACATTTTGTTGATTTTGCACCCATTATCAAAATGATTATATAGATAACTAAAAAATTAAAATTGTGAATATTTATTTTTTCAATAAAATATATTTTTAACTTTAATTAAAAAAAATGATCAAAAAACTTTGCCGTTTCAAACAATGTGTTAATTGATTTAATTAAATATAGCTCAGGTTTTAACAATTCCCAACAACAATTCTACAAGTTTAAATTATTTTACTTTAAACGAAAAAATCAATTAAGTTTTTTTGAAATTTAATAAATATTTTAATTAAAAATTTATTTAAAAAAAAAACTAAAATGTTAATTAAATCGAAATTATATTTGTAAGTTTTCTTTCAACTAAAAAAATTATTTATATAATTATCACATTAACTAAATTGAAATACTTTTTAAACAATTTTTTTAATGGATAAAAAAACTACTTTCTGTGTGGCATGAATTGTTTTTTTAATGCAATAATTATTTAATTGTTGAATGTTTTTTTCAAATCCGCCATCTTTCGTTCTTTCGGGACATATTTTTAGTACATTTTTTATTACATTTTTTAGTACTTTTAAGTTTTTAGTACATATTTCAGCCTCATAAAACACTTTTTCTAGAGTAAATTTCCAGTTTCCGATGACTTTTGCGTCACCTTGTATTTGAGTTGTCACAAAATAGTAATAAAGTAGGGGCTAAATAACCTTACAATATTTATTTACTCAGAATTTTTTATTTAATCCAATTACACAAATTTAAAAATATTTGGGGCCATAAACCGCTATTACCGTGATGACCCTCAAGCAGCCCAATTTTAGTGGGGGGATTTATATTAAACACTTTTTTAATATAAAATAATTGTATTCATATACATACATATGTTTGTACGTATGTACATATGGATTTTGAAATTTATGTTGAATAAAAAATGTGTATTATCCAAGGGAGACCAATTTCTCATGTATAGTAGTATCGCATCATTGCTCTTGCATCCGGTACTGGTTACGTGTGTCGTATACTTTTTTCCTTGTTTTATATTCGTAACTTTAAAAATGAAATACTGCACGAATTCTCAGGCTCCTCCTTACAGTAGTGATTATAATTATAGGCATCAAAGCTAAAAATTCTTCTAGATTTCTGCTACATATGTATGCCTTTTGAGTGTAGAGTGAAATATACGATATTGTAGATCATTTGGCACTCCATAGACAGACAACCCCAGCACAACTGTATTCATTTTCACCCTGAGTGTATCTCTATTTAATGCTTTTTCTATGGACTACCAAAACTATGTCAGTGTTCCAAATGTGTAAAGAATTTTTTATACAGTTTTTTTTGCTGAAACTTTAATTATGATAAAATTAAATTAAGTTCTTTTATTTTTTTTGTTATTTCATTTGTTTTATTTCAACCTCTTTTGGAGATACAATTAAGAAAAAAGCAATTAATGTTGACTTATTTTTCTTTTGTTCTCTTGCATTTATAATGAATTGTATATTTTAATTGAAATGTGTTCTATAAAAAATGTATTTAATTTTATTTTTATTTATTGCATTTAAATAAAATGGTCTTAAAAATTGGAGTTGAATTAACGAAATAATAAAATCTTTAAACTTTAGGTAACTAAACTAAAAAGTCAACGTTAAACTTTATTTAAAACTTATTTAAAACTAATTTAAAAACTAAATTTAAGAACCGCATCTATAGAATTAACTGATGAATTTAATCTAGAAACTGAATCTAGAAAGTGAAGAAACTAAACTAGAACTGAGCTATAATTCAACTATAACTAAAGCAGAACTGAAGTATAACTTACCCAGAATTGAATTAAGAATTAAATTTAGAAGTTCTGAACTACAACAGAACTAGAAATGCACTAGAACTGAACTAGAACTGTACTAGAACTGAACTAGAACTGAACTAGCACTGAACTAGCACTGAACTAGAACTGAACTAGAACTGAACTAGAACTGAGCTAGAACTTTAATAGAACGGAACTAGAACTGAACTAGAACTAAACTAGAACAGAACTAGAACTCAACTAGAACAGGACTAGAACTGAACTAGAACAGAACTAGAACTGAACTAGAACTGAACTAGAACTCAACTAGAACTGAACTAGAATTGAGCACAATTAGGATCCGTAAACTTCTGACATGGTCAATGCATGGTTTTTGGGGGGCGATAGCCCGCCTGATCATTGCGGAGAAGATGATCGAATGCAACTGATAGCCTTTTATTAATGACTTGAGAGATTATCTTGCTTGCGATATTGGTAAGGGTTATGCCACGCCAATTCTTGCATTAAACAATAATTGAACTGAACCATAATCGAGGTAAAACTTAGCTAAAATTGAACTAGAATTGAGTGAGAACTGAACTAAAGCAACATTTTAACGGAATTGGAAATGGAACTTGAATTGGATTAGAACCGAACTAGAGCAAAACTTGGACTGGACTACAGCTAGCTAAGTCGGGGTTCATACTAAAAAACTTATTTTTCAAAAAGTGAGAGGGTAAGAGAACATAATATTCTTCTCTCCGCTCTCGCTAAGACTTTGTGAACAAAAAAACTTTAATAGTGTGAACCCACACAGAAGAAATCCTCCCAAAACACTAAATTTTCACCAATTTAAAACATTAATCAAAAATAAAATTTGTTTTAATTAAAAATTTAATCAAGTGAGTTAAACGTTGAAACAAGTGAATTATACATTTAATAAAGTGAATTAAACGTTTAATTGATACTACTAATTTGTTTACTGTTGCAAATTTAATTAATTTTTTAATTAATATCAAAAATTTTTTAATTTAAATTAATGGGGGATTTCATGTCAAGTGACCCAACTTTTGAAATCGATGTCTTCCGATTTGGATCCATGGTTAGTCTTATTGGATAGTAGCTTAGACACAAATTTTCAACAAGATCGGTTACAAAGTTTCTGAGTTAGAGGGGGTCAAAATTTTAAATTTTGGCTAAACCGGTGTTCTTTCTTATCCATTTAACTTATTATCTATTGGTGTTAGCAAAATTTGTCCCAAACAATTTAGATAGCTATTTCTTCAAGCTTTCGAAAAAATTTTTTTTGTATTTTTTAAATTTAAAAATTATTTTTTGTTTTTTTTTTTTTGAAAACGTTTTTTTTTAGTTTTTTTTTTGTTTGCTCAAAAGAAAGCTTAGGTCTTTTCCTTTAAGGTAGTTTTGGTCGCCTAGTGGGATGCGAGTGGGATATGTATAAAAAAATAATTTGTAAGTCAAGACGTCAAATGCTAAAAAAATTTAAAAATCCTCGTCTTGAGTTAGAAATTATTTTTTTTATACATATTCCACTCGCATCCCACTAGGCGACCAAAACTACCTTAAAGGAAAAGACCTAAGTTTTCTTTTGAGCAAAAAAAAAAAATAAAAAAAAATACCGTTTGTTTTTATTATTATAATTTAATATTAATTTAATTATTATTACAAATAAATAAAAAAATTTAATTTGTCAACATCTCTATAGAAAAAGTGAATTTATTCCTAGGATTAACATATTGTTGGTATTACAGTATCGAGGGAATGAAATGCTAGGTAGGTATGTTATATACCTTCGGAAAGGTTAATTTGTTTAGTTTCTCAGCATAAGTTTTATTTTTAAGGATTTACACACAAAAAGGAAAAATTCAAAATAGTACATATGATAAAAATTGAAAAACCCTCGTCTTGAGTTAGAAATTATTATTTTTTATACATATCCCACTCGCATCCCACTAGGCGACCAAAACTACCTAAAAGAAAAATACATAAGCTTTCTTTTGAGCAAAAAAAATATCGTTTTCAAAAAAAATAAGAAATAAGTTTTAAATTTAAAAAAAAAAAATTTAAAAAAATCCAAAAAAAAATTTTTCGAAAGCTTTGTTTGGGATAAATTTCGCTAACACCAATAGATAATAAGTTACATGGATGAGAAAGAATACCGGTTTGGTCAAACTCAGAAACTTTTTGACCGATCTTGTTGAAAATTTGTGTCTAAACTACTATCCAATAAGACTAACCTTGGTGCCAATTTCATCCAAATCGGAAGACATCGATTTCAAAAGTTGGGTCACTTGACATGAAATGCCCCTAATATATATTTTTTTCTGTGCAAAATAAACTAAGCTAAAATTGAACTTGAACTTAACTAAAACTCACCTAATGCTTAACTTAAACTGAAATTAAACAGACTTAAAAGTGATGTTAGAATCATGGAAAAGTTAGAGTTTTTTGAGCAGTTTTACTCCTGTTTGATTTTTTTACGACCCTCCTAATTTAAATTTTGCCATTTTTAATTCAAGTGTTAACTTTAATTAAATCTAAATATTATTCCATCATTATTTCTGAACAATTTAAACGAATATTTTTTATTGTTGTTTTTCACATTTGGCCAAGGGACAAAACAAGAAGAAGTACTTTTTATAATAAAATAAAATTAATTTCGTTTTTATATTCACACGCATTTACAAAAAATAAAAAAAGTGGATATTTGTAGTTGTAGGGGCAGTAAATGAATGTATCGAGTTGCTGGTGGTGGTTGCTGTCCGTGGCAAAAGCAGTGATACATCGTTATGATGCATTATTATGAACTGTAAATCAGAAATTGATGTGGCAGAAATGGGGAGCAAAAGATATAAAAAAATAAAAACAGTTTTATTCAAGGGGAGTGCTAATGGAAACAACATCGTGGAGTGTAAATGGTTGAGCGTTTGTTTGATACCCTAAAGCCAGATGTATTTTTAAGCTACTTTTTTCACAGTGTTGGCTGGCCAGTGGAATTTTTTTATACTTTTCGCTAATGGAAATTTCACGTTCGAGTGGTATAGCAATAGCAAGAGATTTTAGTTTAATTTTAAACAAAAATAAGTAAGAGTACTTTATTCGACTATGCCGAATATAAAATGCGCTTCACCATGATGCGATAAAAACGGAAAATTATAGAAATAACGTTCTTTAGATATAAACCAACCTTTTTTGTGCCACGCCCCCTTCTCCAATCACGGGTACATTTTGTCGGATGTTGTGTATTGATAACCAAGATGGTTGTACATAATTTGGGATCTTTGCCTCTTGCCGTTCTCCAGATATACATTAAAAAATAAACAGCAACAACAAGGGATTTATGGGTAAAATGAGAGGAACTCGTGATCTTTTGTTCATATCTCCGCCATTTGTGGATCGTTCTGGCAGAATTTCAATAGCAAACTTATATATAACAACCTAGTCACCACCATATCAGGGGTCTTCGGAAAACCCATTTCAACGAACATTGTTAAGTGAAATTCGCTACTCATAAGGACCCACGCAATATATATACTTTAAAGGGTCTAAGATCAATAAGGGCCCACAATATATATACTTTAAAGGGGGTAAGATCAATAACGGCCCACAATATATATATACTGTACGAGCATTGTTAAGTCAAATTCGCTACCATAAGGGCCCACAATATATATACTTTAAAGGGTCTAAGATCAATATTGTGGAAATTACAAACGTAATAGCGAACTTATATGTATATATTCTTTCCACCTGTGGTGAACAGCGTTGCCGTTGTGATACTTAAGTATCAATATGACCATTTTTTGACGCTCTTGATTTATTTTATGGCCCTTTTTTTTTAAATTACCCTTATCTATCATTTCAAATATTTTCGTGCCAGTTTTTGACCCTTTTTAGATATAATACATACATTTTGTTGTTAGACAACAGCTTTTGTAAAGGGTAGTTTGCAGGATCACATAAGTCGTAAGTATATTGACGAAAATGCATCTCTGAATTGTTTGAAACTTTTGCTCAAAATACGTAAGACTTTGTGTAAACTTCCCTAAAGCGGCATGGTGCAAGCCGGTTTTATATGCGCAGCGTTGCTGTGGCAAAATTGGCAAATTTTACTCTTTTTTAAGGACCTTGCCACTTTTATGACCCTTTTCTATAGAACACTTTTGTATCATTTGAAATCAATTCACATTTGTTTTATTTTTTAATTTTATGCCATGAAATTGTGTCAAGAATATATATAAAAGAGACGAGAATGAATGTTTTTAAGATTTTTAAAGCGCGTATTTTTAAACTCCAAACAAGATCTTGAAATTATATATATTATTTTGAAATTGTTTCCGAATTCAAGACATAATTTTGAAGGCAGAGGCTTTTGTTAACAAATTTAAGTTATAAAAAAAATAATTTAAATTTACAACTCGTAAATAACAAAACGCATAAAGCAAAATGCGGAAAAGTTTAAGTTTGGGGTCGGAAATTTCAAAAAAAAAGTTATATGAAAAATATTTATTCAAATTTAAACCAATTCGTTTTCGAAATTAGCATTGTTTAAAAACAAATTTTGAACAGACACAAAGCAGAAATTTACGATTCCATGCTTTCGTCTCTTAATTTGTTCGAAACGGAGCTGTAAGAATGGAGTTCATGGAAAGATTTAATATCAAAATATAGAACGAACATGATAAAAAATAGTTTGAAATAAAACTTTTTTCGACCTCCTCATTGGTAAATACTATTTGTAATTAACTTGACCCTTTTTTACTCTGGAATACCCTTTTTGTGACCCCTTTTTTGGAAAATACACTTTTTGTGACCCTTTTAGAAAGTTTCCAACGGTAACCCTGTGGGTGAAGGGTATAACATATTAGAGTTCTATATTCGGCTGTTCGGAATCTTTAATACCATCGACCCAGAGATCGAATATTTCACGGGTGGGCTTCATAAGGAAACAATAAATTATAAGCCAATCTTTGTCCCAATTTACATTATACGATTTTTGTCGTTGTGATTCTTACCTTATTGGCGAGAGGGGAGAGAGGAATTAAAAGGGGTACACAAGTGAGTGTACTCTACGATTCGTTTTGTTCATTCATTCGTAGTGTCAAATTATATGTATACACAAGAAGTTTTAACGACAAAAATCGTACAATGTAAACATAAGACCGACTTTAAAGAAGAAACGACAATAATCGCATCGACAAAAATCGTATAATGTAAATTGGAACTTTATAAAGCCTGGGCTCGCAGTGTTTAAATTCGTTGGCCTAACAGTGCTAAAATTCGGAATGATTTCAAGTATTAAAAAAAATCGGAATTAGACCAAATACAAATTTTTTAGAATTTAATGCGTTGTTATGTCTAGCTATCAGGTATGTTATGGAATTCGATTTTACAAACGAAACGATTTAAAACCGAAAATATCGTTTTCCGTATCTTTTAAAATGGATTCTTAATACATATTCCTTTTATTTTCTGTCTTTATTCTTTTAAATGTTATATTATATGTGCTAACTGAAGTTTATTCTGAACAAAAATTCAAGACTATTAATCGGAAATGGATTTAAAATAGCTCGGAATTCATCACACCTTTTAAAAACGTTCGTTTTAAAGTCGATCGATTTTCATCACATACCCGTATATGTATAAAGCTTAATTGGACCAAATTTTACCACAATATACATATATATTTGTTAAGGTTTAAGTCGGTATTTATATGATTTGCCAGAGTGGGCTTAATATGGAGCCCATGCGATTTCTAAGATTACGAAGCATGACTTAATATTACTAATATACAATAGCATAACTTGTTATGGTCCCTAAACAGAGCCTATGGTAAATTAAAGACCGAAATTCGGTAGTATGACTTTTAGCTACATAAGACGAATTTGGGCATCGGGAGAATCGGTGCAATCTGTCACGAAATGCATGCTTACGTCAATAAATATCTTTCATGTTAACACGCATGGTATAAAATCGGATGGTAAAATCAAAGCAAAGAAATTAAACAGCTGAGTTAATAACAAAAAAAGCTGATGCTTACAGTTCTACAATATTTACAAAAAAAAAAAACATGAACATTTTCTGAGTTGATTTTGTATTTTTATAAAAATGTTAACACCTTCAGTAAATACTGGTAATGCTGCCAATGTTACTTTAAAATACACCTCAGGTGTGATGAATAGACATACCCCTGCAAGAAGACTACCGGTTATTTTACAAGTTAGATGAGTGGTAGTGCTGACGGATATATTGGTTAAAGTTTCTATTAGTTTATTATTATCAAGAATGTAACCGAAACTCTTGTGTAGATGTGATTTGGCCTCTCTCTCTCTCTCTGACTTATGAATTCCACTCTACTACGAAACATATATCTGTACTAGATTTGCGATATTTAAGTACCTGTGATTTAATCACTGTTATTGAAAAATGAATCACAGTTGTGAACAAATTTTTCAAGTAACAGGTACTGCTAAGTCGTTCTTTTGATTTTTTGTTACATACAAAAATTTATGATATTTCACTGTTTGTGTGGGTAATACCGTTTCTTGAATGCAATGGCGAATAATGTTGCTGTTCCTTTCATTCTCTCTTCTATTGTATTAGTAAGCCAAAGTGTACTTGTTCAAGTATGTATGCATATGCAGGTAAACCGCTTTGAAAGCTCTTACAATTAGTTGTTGTTTCTTTGCAAAGTACTTACAAAAGCTCTTGCGTAAGCTCGCGCATTGTACATATAGCTTGGACGCATTTGCTATAAAAGAACTAAAAACTGACAAACCGTGATCACAAGCAAAGTTTTAAGGAGCAGTAATTTTTAAATCACGTTCACTATTCACGATGTTCTTTAAAAATCACGGGATCGCTCATCTCTAATCTGTACTGCTTATTCTGCTGATTTTTATTAGTCCATGATAACATAAATAATGGTTAATGCTAACTAGTTAGTCATAACGTAAATATTGGTTAGCGCTAACTAGTTATTCATAACGTAAATATTGGTTAGTACTAACGTTTATAAAATAATAAATTTATTTATTTTAATTGTAAAATAAAATTTTTATTAAAAAAATTCGAATCAAGCCAGGCTTCATTAAAGTATATAATAGGTTTGGGTGCGGAACCACGTAACATTATTTCTGTAGCTGCTCTATAACGATCCTTTCTTGCATGGGCCTGGATCTCGTTTTAGGATCGTATTTATAAAAGTTCTTTTGTAATGGAGGTAAACGTACTTTTTACCAATTAATTTCTAGTAGATCATAAAATGAAATATTCTTCTTGTTAACAACTTGTGACTAGAAAACCGTATACATACCTGAAAAGTCATTAAGATTTTAAATATTTGGTATAATTTGCTCTTTTATTATCAGGACCAAATCTTAAACGACTATCCCGGCCAAAGCAAGCACCCGAATGACCGCTACCTGTTGGAAGACCACTCCTTTTAACACGACCTCTTCGTACATGGCAAATAACTTTATAACTTTTGTACTATGTACTTTTATACTATTATACTTTTATACTTTTATGCTTGTATACTGTTATATTTTTATACTTTTATACTTTTATACTTTTATACTTTTATACTTTTATACTTTTATACTTTTATACTTTTATACTTTTATACTTTTATACTTTTATACTTTTATACTTTTATACTTTTATACTTTTATACTTTTATACTTTTATACTTTTATACTTTTATACTTTTATACTTTTATACTTTTATACTTTTATACTTTTATACTTTTATACTTTTATACTTTTATACTTTTATACTTTTATACTTTTATACTTTTATACTTTTATGCTTTTATACTTTTGTACTTTTATACTTTTATACTTTTATACTTTTATACTTTTATACTTTTATACTTTTACACTTTTATACTTTAATACTTTTATACTTTTATACTTTGATTCTTTTATACTTTTATATTTTTATACTTTTATACTTTTATACTTTTACACTTTTATACTTTTATACTTTTATACTTTGATACTTTTATACTTTTATACATTTATACTTTTGTTCTTTTATACATTTATACTTTTATATGTATTTAATTTAAACAATTCAAATTTTTTTACAAGAATCGACATTCTAAGCGTATGACAAAGTTATATTAAAAAATTGCACAGATCGAAGGAAGTGTTAGCTGTTCCACTCTAACATATACAATAATATGGTTAATTTAGCCATAATATGTTTAAAATTTTTCCTAAATAGTAGTTTTGTCGGAGTTGGCCATATTGCAAAAATAGGATCTGAATATTAAAAAAGTTTCACATGGATTGACAAACTTAGTATACCCTCATTTACCACTAGGTGTGCAGGGCATAACATTGACTAAAGGCTGTTTAAGTAACGTGATGTATAAAAAGTTAATTATAGTTGCCATTATAATTTTGTGGAACAAAAAATATTTTAACAACGAGGATTTTAACTTAAATGAAGTTTCTTTTTTTACCTTTAAGAAAATATAAATGTAAACTGTTCACATCTTTTGTCAAATGGTAAAGTGATTTCAATTTTCCTTTAGCGCTTAAAAGTGTACTTCTACTACTGCTGCCTTAAGCCTTTATTTTCGTTTTCAATTCACAAAGTGAAAATAGCGGAAGTAGTTTTTCTATTGTTGACACTTTTTTCAAAAAGTTTTTCGCTTTTATATCGCAAAAAAAAAAACATGATCTTACAACACAAAACATGAATCCAAGAAGTCTTTTGGTTGGTCTTTTTTGTACTTTGTTTGCCATTTTTTTTAGGAAGTGTATGTGTCACTCAAAAAGTTTTTATCGTTTGTTTCTAATTTTGTTTGTTTCAAGAAGCTTTCAAAGTTAAAATGTGTATTATCCTTGAACTATTTACTACAATACTTAGAAACTTTAAAAGCATAAAACTTAACAAGAAAATAAAAGTTTTTCAACTCAACTCCATAAATCTTTTTTTTTTTTTTTTTTTTTTTTTTTTTGAGGTATTTCCAAATGTAAATGAAAACATAAATTGAACAATAAAATATTTTTGGGCTGTTGTTATAAATTAAAAATTAATTTAAACAGATTAATTTACAGTTATTTTAAAGATTTTTAAACTTTGATTTGAATTGAAAAATATATAAATTTTTCTTATTCTCTTTACAGACTGGCGTAGCACAGATAGCACCGATCATCACGATCGTGTCCAAAGACAGTTGTCCGTTTCGTCCGATAGTAAATTGCTAGATGATGATATTAGAGAAGAGGCACGTGTAATAATGCGTCCCAAGAAGCCACCCAGACCTAAATCCGAAGTATTTCTAAATAAACAAGATCCACATCCGCGTCGCAAACGTTTTAGTGCATTTGGTGTAAGTAAAATTTATTAAAATAAAGAAAAAATCGAAAAAAATAACTTTGTTAAATGTTAAATTTTTTGGTATCAAAAGATACTTTCTTAAAAAAGTACTATGTAAACGTTTTATCGAATCTATTAAGAATGAACTTTTTTGCTAAATTAGTTAACTTTATGTAAGACTACTTCATGGTAAAATGCCCTTTGTATTTATAAATTAACTTTTAAGGGTTATTTTTTGTAAAATGTCCTTTTAAATTGATATTGTTTTGCAAAAAAAGTATTTTTTTGTGTGTACCTATTTCTAATTTTTTTTTTTTTTGTGTTTAAAGATACAGTCAGGGCGAATTCATGTATATGGTGGTGTCGATACTACAACAAGTAGCAACACCAAAAACACAACAATGTATTTTTTTGGTGCTTTCGTTGATCGATATGTCAAAAACACAAGCAACTTTTGACATTTCACTCTCTAAGTAAGAAAAAAAGTAGCACAGCTGTGCTTTCAACGCCACCTGACAGATGAATTCGCTTTGGATACAGTATTATAAATCAATATGATGTAGGTATTTTTTGTAAGAAGTACTTTTTTACAGATATTTTTTGGAACAAGATTTTTCAATTTTTTTTATAACAATTACTCCCAAACTTCGCATAGATTTATTTTTATGTATTTAATTTTTTTTTTTTTTTTTTTTGATTGCTCTTCTGATTGCTTGAGCAATTATTGCTTAGCAATCTGCTGTCAAATAAGTTGTCATTTATCTAAGATTCCATTTCTCCTTACGTTTGTTTATGGCAAAGCTGCCACGCAGCACTGCATTCGCAAATGGTAGAATGGTAGAACGCAAAGAATTCTGATGATGAGAATGTAGTTATTTCGAAACATGTAAATTCGACCCGAGTTCAATCCCGTGTTCAGTCAAGAATTATAAAAAAAAAAATTTTAAAATCATTTCATGTTGTAAATTCCTTCCTTCAATAAAAATAATTTAACGAAAATTAAATTTGATGAACTTAAGCCTAATTAAAATATCAAAAACTTCAATTAAAAACCAACAGTTCAATTAAAAATCACAATTGTAATAACGGTACACTTACATTAAAAGTTATTATTTACTTGAGACCTTTTTCACAAAAAATATATTTATTTCAAGTCAAGTTGCCATACAAAATTCAGTTTATTGAAAGTTAATAAATTGAATTTTTTTTTTTTAATATATCCTTTACAATAAACGAAATTTGTACTTCACAGTTATAAATAACGAAAAAGAAAAATTAAATTGTTTTTCGCTTTTTAACTGTCAGTGGGCAGAGCTGTCAAATGTTTCGATTTCTTAATCCTTTTGTTGAAGAAGATTTGCGTTTGGCGATTGTTGGCAATGCTTTTTTTATAAATTAAAAATACTGGAAAAAAACATTAAATAAATATTAGCTTAAAGTTAACTCATGGTTAATCAGAAGTTATTCACAGGTGACTCAAAAACTAACTCATTTGCATTGTTGAAGCTATTCAGTTTTTACACGCAATGTCCGCAGTACGAGTCGGTTCTCACTTACACTGCATTTCTTTCAGATGACCATAAGTTAGCTCATTTTTAGTTAGTTTCTGGGTGATAAAATATGAGTGCACTTAAATTTAGCTGTGAACTGGCTCACTAATGGTTGGCCCATTATGAGTTAGCTTGTGGTGCATAGAATATGTTGGCTTTAATAAAAAATATTACGTATTTTTGTTTTATAGGTATATTTTTTGAAATCAAGATTGTAATTCTTACAATAACCCCTACCGGAGAGCCAGAGAATATTAATATTATTAAATTACCCCCGCCGTTACACATATCGCTCATTTCGTGCAAGACCGTCACAACTCAAAATTTGAAACTTTACAGGAGAGCCTTTTTAAGATTTCAATCTATTATTTCTCACCTTCTCTTTTACTAAAATACAGTTATAAAATCAAATGTTTCTTTTTTGCTACAAAGAAAACCACATGTACAAGAGGAATGCCAAACACAAACTGAAATGTGACCTTGTTGATGTTAATTGCTCAAGTTTGTTACGAGAGGTCATAGCGTCACAAGCATCTGTATTACCGTTATTTTTTCGATAATTCTCTCCGTTCTTAGTTCAATTTGTAGAGATTTAAGAGAAGAACATTTCTGCATTACTAACTCGAAAATGCCAAATTTTGAGTTGTGACGGTCTTGCACGAAATGAGCGATATGTTTCCTTTCACTTTTGTTGTATTGCCCCTTTGTCTACAGAATAACTCTCAATTATAAGACACCAGCAGCATGGTCTACATAATAATAACTTTGAAAATGAGATGTACCTATTTAACTAAATATTATTAAAAAAATATAACTTATATAACTTTGAAAAAGTACACAAAACAAGCAAAACGTTTTTACCAAAGTTGTTGTACAACGTTGTATTTATATCTGCATCAGCTTTGAGTTAGCAAAAAAAAAGTAGTTCAAAACTTATCGAGAAGATGTTAGTTGCACAAAAATTAACTGACTCAAATCTGTACCAATTATGTGTTAGTTAAGAAGCCATTTGTAAATAAGTTAGCTAAAAGTCAACTAGATGTTGAGCTAGCTAATAAAAATCTTACAAGGGTTCCATCCAGGGGTGCCAGATAATTTTGATAAAAAATCGGCATATTTTCAAAAAAAAAATCGGCACTTCAATTAATTATCGGCACTTCAATTAAAGAAAATCGGCAAACTAAAAATATCCCTATTAAGAACAATAAAACATTTTTTTATTACCATAAAAAAAAACAAAGCAGAATAATTCAGCATTAACGTACATATAACCAATATAAAAACATAAAAATCAATAAAAAAGAATATTTTTATAAATAAATTGTAGTTAATTTAAAAAAAATGTTTGCATTAGGTTAAAATTATTTTTATAGTAAAAATTTTTTCAACATTTTATTTAAACATATATTTTATAGATACATAGGCTGACTTCCAAA
The DNA here is from genome assembly GCA_943735925.1 of Pollenia amentaria. Taxonomy (NCBI): domain Eukaryota; kingdom Metazoa; phylum Arthropoda; class Insecta; order Diptera; family Polleniidae; genus Pollenia; species Pollenia amentaria. The sequence continues at coordinate 197,165,576 of OX031009.1, read as the reverse complement.
ACGTACTTATACAAAGTTTGTGTACAGTTTTAATACTGTATTTTAACCATGTACATGTACAAAGTGCCGAAACAATGCAACTATGTGTTTTGTTTATTTAAACGTTTTGAAATGTAAGTGATGCAATCCATCCAATAATATAAAAAACAAACATGTAGTGTTTGCAAATGAAATGTTAAATGTCACAAAGCATCAATTTTTTAACCGATGCCCTGATTTCTGTTTTTCTGCGTTTAATAATACTTAAATATATTTTGGAAGGGTTTGTGCATTGTATATATTTTGTACTGCGGCGTTATGAAACATTATGCTCTGTTCTAATACAAAGCAATTGACGTTTTTGAACTCAACCATACTTTAGTTTAATAGTTTAATTAAATCCATTTTAATATCAATCAACATCAAAACAGTTTGCATTATTAAATTTTAAGTAATCTTTAGTTAAAAGAATTCCTTGCAAGGATTTATTTTCCAGTGAACATCGAAATTTGGTTTTATTAAGGTTCACTTAGCTGGAAATTTTTTCACATTTGCGGAAGAATGTGGAAGGATCATAATTTGTTGTAAAAATTTTTGACAGTACTGGAAATGCCTCCGTAGAATCCCCACGTTTTAAGTCTGAAAAGTTTTGCAAATTTACTTCAATTCCTTATAAATCTTCTTAAAAGTTTCAAAATTTTAACTCTCTAAATTCAGGGTCTAAAATTTGTTTTTCTTTTTCAGAAATAAAGCTGGGGAACTCTTTCAGAATTTTTATAAAAGAAATATTTTACTTGTTCATAATTTTGTTAGGGTTAATCATGTTTAAAGATTTATAAGATTTTTGCTCAAAACCAAAATGTTTAAATATTTGATTTGAAAGTTCTATATAAAAATTTATTACAGTTATTAACAATTTTGTTAATTTCGCTTTTGTTGAGTTTTGATTTTGATAGCAACTCATTAGCCAATGCTCCTCATCAAAGTTCAAAAAATTCTTTGTGTTCATAAATTCCGTTAAGTAAATTTAATTTTTTAATCGTTTTTTATAAAATTAGTTAATACTGTTTTCAAAAAACTTTTTATTTTTTATAGGTTTTATAGGTTATGACAAGTGCTCTAAAGTTGCCTAAAATTAATGAATTATACCATAACAAGCAAAGTTACCGTGATTCAAGTGTTGATCAAAAAATCGGCATTTTTTAAGCAAAAATCGGCAAATCGGCTCTTTGCTAATTTTGAGGGGAAAAACCGGCAAAATGCTGATAAATCGGCAAATATGGCAGGCCTGGTTCCATTACACACGGGATTATTTCGTCTGCTTTGTGTGTACTTGTGTTTTTTGCATTCATTTGTTAACGAAAATATACATGTATTGGTTTGCTGCTAATGCGGCGTTGAAGCTGATTGAAAAATTATGTCAGCAAAAAACCATTCTCCTCGCCCCTCTTGCCTAAAAGCTGTCATTTTGTGCCAGTACAATTATGACCGTGTGTAATCGGCCATTCAAATAAACGAAAGTATCCAAAAAAAATCGTCAAATCGTCAAAATGCCATTTTTTGTATCCAAAATCACGAAGTATCGTCATATCTGGCAACCGTGTTTATGTGTGTTTGGGTTTTTTCAACCACTTTTTTTTCATTTTTATTTTACTTGTTATCACAACCAGCGTTACCGCTGTGATACTGAAGTAGCAATTTGACTCTTTCTCGGTGACCATATTTTAAACATTTGTATAATATTTAATAGGTATTTAACGATACGAACAAAAAGAAATATCGGCGATACCGATACGAATATTAAAATTTAATTCAAGATTAAATTAACAAATCTCAAGTAAAGTAATTTCTTCATTATACAAAATCACAGTGTAAGAGATTATTAAGATATAAATTAGATTTTAAAAACAACGAATTGAATTTGAATTAATGGTAAAAGTAACAAAAATTTATTTAAAAAATAAAATGTTATCGACTTTTGCAGAGAAAGAAGATTTCGCAACTCCGCTTGAAGCAGACCTGCAGTGGAAAATTGTCTCAGATGTAACTGAACTCATTTAAAAACTTAAGTATTTCTGCGCCATGTACTTACATACATTTTGGGTATAACATTTTATTGCGCCAGTAAGCAAATAGAGTTCCGTCATTAAAAAAATTAGTAGATTACGGGTATCTCAAGACTTCTTCTTTAGCTAAGCTACAGCGTAGGATGGACAGAGGATAATCCTGCTCGAAATGTTCTTATCAGCTTTTCACAAACGCTCCAAAGGACAGTTCTTTTAGACTTATCAGAACTTTTGCTAGGTGTAGGGGTGACCGTGTCTTTAACACTTTCGGAATGCAGAGTCGTGCTAAGTGGCGCAATAAGACGTTCTTCCGATCTATTTTTTTCGTGCTTTTTGTCTCAAATCTTTCATTCATTGATATTGGTGGCAAAGAAAGTTAACAATTTTTTAACTCTGAACTATGCTGCATCTCAGTTTATTCATTTATCATATTTCCAATAATGTTAAATAGCGAGAGAAAATGTAGCAGTGACTTTGAAATAACCCAATAGAAACAATTTATTATTCTGTTTGATTTTATGCCTTGCTTTGCATGTATTATTTATTGTTCTTAGTTGTTATGCAAAAAACATGCACTGAACATTAAAGTGTATGTTCAAAAAAACTGCCAAAAAAAAAAGTATCGTCCTATCGCCAGATAAATATCGCCGATATATATGCTTAACTATTTCGTGCTACTTTTTGACCCTGTTTAGAAGTAGCACTTACATATTGTTTTTTGGCAACACTGCTGTAACATATTTTGTAAGTAGTAAACACGTTAATGTCGCAAACGGCTTTTATATGCTCAAAGTTGACTTTTCGCCCCTAAAGTGGCAAATTTGCACTTTTGTGAGAATCTTGGCAAATCTATACCCTTTTGAATAATTTTAAATCCGTTTCCTGTTTACCATTTTTGAAATTACGTCACAAAAATATATCAAGAATAAATAAAAAATACGAAAATTAATGAATTTTAGTTCGAAGAAAGTAAGATGCATGACAAAACTTATAAAGCCAAATGCGTAAAGCTTAAGTTTGTGGTCAGAAATTAAATAAAATTGATTTAACAAAAATATTTGCTCAAGTTTAAATAAATTCGTTGTATTAATTTTTTCTTTACTTCAAAGTAGTGCTTCGGCATAACAAGTCTTTTCGAAATAATCATTTCTTAAAAATGACCTTTGGAAGAGGCTCAAAGTAAAAACTCGTACATGTTCTTGTCTCTTAAATTGCTCGAAATGAATCTGGAAGAATGGACTTCAAGTGAAGATTTAATAAAAAATTAAAACAAAAAGAATTCCTTAAAATTTTTTAATTAATTTTACAATAATAAAGTATACATTAATGCAAAAGTAAAATTTCCCTTATAACATAAAGCTTCGTTGACAATAGGCAGCAACATTTTCACTAGTGTTCATAATAGAACAACAATTTTTCTCGTAATCACACACATTTTCAGTTAAGATTATGTTTAAAAACATTTTGTTGAAATTTTCACTAAAAACTAAATAAAATTATTATAAACGTCATATACATTTTTATACAAATTGATGCTGAAGTTGACCCAACTTTAAAAAAAAAAACTTTAGTTACTTTTTTGTTTGAAAAATGAAAATAAGGAAAATATATGAAATAGTTTGTGAAGACATAAGATAGCAGAAAAAGCGAAATTGGTGCTAGCATTGTGCTTAACTCATATACATACATATATGAATTTTTTTTTTTTTTTTGTATATATTAAATAACTAAAATATTTATAAATAAATAAAATAATGTTTTTTGAGCTCGTCCTGCCTGAAAAAAAAAATGCCATTTTTTCGACTAATTTATTGGCAAATACTGCTTATAAAAAACCCTATCCACTTAAGCTTTAAAACCCCTTCTTATTTTTAAATACCCTTATTGTGACTCTTTTAGAAAATTTACAACGGCAACGCTGATCGTAACAACAAAGAAAACACAAACAAAAAGGTTTGTGTACGTCAGTGATGGAAAATTTAAAAGTTGTGGTTGTACTCTCACCAAGCAAAAGAGTACTTTATTCAACATATTGGTACTTTATATAAAACATATATTTTAATGAAAAATAAACATAAACAAGAAGCAGAAATTTATAAAACTAAAAAATTAATTCATTTTAATATGAAAAATATAAAATTTTGTTTAACAAAATAAAAATTAGTTCGTTTTGAAAAAGAAATATGTATATGTAAATGCATATGTATTTATACATGAATGTACCACAGCCATTAAAATTGGAGGTATTAACAAAATATTAAAAGGACTCAACTTTTCTTTAAATGACTTTATTAACTTTTTATCCAATAATATGGCCCTAATACTCCTGTTATTTTGAACAATAATAGCATATTTCCAATGTGCGAAAGAATTCTTTCGTTCGCATAACTACATTGAAAACAACAACAAAGTCTAAAAATTTGTTTTTGTTTTCAATGTAATTATACGAAAGAAAGAATTCTGTCGCAAATCGGAAATAGGCTATAAATTTTTAATAAAAAAAAAAAAATTTTAATTTCTTCAACATAAATGACTTTGTAAATTTTTTTAAACATTAACAAACAAATGAGTAAATAAATCTGATATAAAAAGACTGAATAAAACTCCGACCTTAAAAACTTACATTTTTTGTTTTGTTGCAGATCACTTATATTTTTGGAAGAAAATTTTTTTAGTATGAAATCGGAGCCTTGGAAAACATCCGAAAAATCTTGTTCGTTTTGACATCACCTGAGGAAAGGTTACCGCCATTCTAAAAAGAAATCTTTTTCCATATCTCACAATTTTGATTCTTTTGAAAAAAAAAATATATTACAGAAATCAATTTCAAAAATATTTAAGGTCGAATTTCTCGGTCAAGTAAAAAATTAGCACATTTGTGGTATGGGGCATTAGTTATTAATGTGTTAGTTCTTAACCGAGGCGATTTCCCCCTCAATTTGTCATTATCCAATCGGCACCAAACTTCATATTAAATGTTTTTATATATACAGCAACCAAATTAGGACATTCGTTCACTTTGGAATTCACTTTAATTTTTTTTTTTATTAATTTTTGGGGTATTCCTTGCCATATGCAACATTTTAATGTGATTCTCAACCAACTACATTTACATTATATATGACTCACTTTTCGCAATTCATTGGTGCCTTATTACCAATGGAAAGGTTTCCCTCTGTTCGCTCTGAAAACCAGCAATATACACGTTGGCCTTATAAAATTGTATAACCATGAATTGATTAAAGTCCACAAAAGGTTATATTATTTAAACCCATTTTTTGGAAAATTTCAAAGCACTATTTGGTTTAAGTTTTTAATTCCGAAACAAGAAATTTATTATTTTCTAGTGATGTGCTAAATATGTTTTTTATTCTATCATAATTTTTGCAACAAAAAACATAAACGAAAAAAATATTTTTATGTGTACCCTGTATGATATTGGCACGTATACAATGTTATCAATGTTTAAAATAATATCAACGATGAATTTCTCAACTAGGCAGCATTACAATCAAAGAACTGACGTGAAAATACAACGTGGTACCGTTGTATTTTTAAAATAAAAAAGTACTGAAAAACGTACAATAGTACCGAATCTTCCATCACTAGTGTAAAGTTTACTCGTGCCTGTTAATAGTAATTCTACTGTTTTGTTCTGTGCAATTCTCAATGAGTTTATTTTTATTTATACATAAACTACTGAGGTAATGTAACGAAAATCAGTTTGAAACAAAAATTTTATCTCTTTTTACTTTTTCATGATGGGACCCTTTGTCCGGATCTTTATGGTCTTGGGCATTGAGTGTTCCGATTAATAAATAAATTTCAGTTTTTTTTATGTATAGGTAGGAGCAGTGATGCATATTGAGTTTTTTTTTGTTTTGGGCCAAATTGACGATTTCAAAGGGCCAAACTATTTTTGTAATAGCGGTTTGACAACGACAACAGTATGTTTTTGTGAATATTTAAAATTTTTAATTTTCATACAAACAAGCAGCGTTACCGTTTGCCCGACTAAAGTCGCAATTTGACCAGGGTTGTCAGATTGATTTTGAACTTTTTCGCCAAAATCAATGTCAAAAATCGCCAAATAATTAATTTTTTAGTTTTTGGCAATAATATATGTATTTTTAGAATAATTAAAAATATTTTTTTATAAATCCCAAAAAAAAAAATTTCTTCCGTATCGCTAAAATCCGCCAAAAATTCAAAAAAAGTCGCCAAGATATATTTTGTTTAATTTTATTTAGAACAAAGTAAAAAATAATTAGTAAGCACAAAATGCAATGTTTAAAATATTTTATAGTAGTCTACTCAAAGCGACAAAAAAAGAATTTTTGCGGTAAGTATTAAACAAATATTGGATATACAATACCTTTGTATGTAGTTGCAGTTCTATGATATATCTAAAACGCTATATACTTCACCGAGAAGACTCCCTTTTAGTGTTCTTTTTTTGGAATACATTGTGAAGGAACAAAAGAAATGCAACATGTACTGTTTACATTCAACTTATAACTCGTTAAAACGTGTCGAAAGCGAATTTTAGTCGTATTCATTATTTCAACACAGGCATTACTAGTTGTAATAACCAGAACAGTCAATGCAAGTTCCTTTAAATGGTAGGTAGGTGCCGTATCATTGTAGCTATAAATTGTTGGTCTAAACTGATTTAAATTAGATTGAATATCATCATTAAAATTCTCTTTTAACAAACGGTATTTTTCTATTGTGTTTCATAAAAATTTTTAAAATATCTTTAACAACAGCGAATTTTATCAGTGATAATTTGTCATATTTTATAATGGAAAAATGTTCATAAACTTTAATTATATTAATTTTTTAAAGAATTCTACTTATTACTTCCTTCAAGAGCACATTTATATGTGAAAAAAAAATTTCTCGAAAATTTTCATTATCTTCATCAGCCATTTCAATATAATTTAGTTTTAAATACTGATCATACATATGAATGCATCAAATTTCATACATTGAAATACTAGAATAAAAAAAATTTTATATTTTCCTATTGAATTTAACAAATTTCAAAACAAATTCATGGCTCATCAAAAATAGCCAACAAAGTCGCCAACTATTTTATAAATCGCCAAAAAATCGCCATGTCGCCAAATCGAAAATTAGGTCGCCAAACAAGTTTGAAAATCGCCACGTTTGGCGAGAAATCGCCACATCTGACAGCCCTGAATTTGACCCTTTTTTAACAGTCTGCGACTTTTTGTGAGACTTTTTTTTATCACCGACTTTTGCGACTTTTTACCCTTTTTTGTAAAGCATCTAACTAATAGTAAATCGTTAAAAAAAAGTCGTTAAAATTTTAAAGCAATTTACAGATTTTTGTTCATTAGACAACACTTTTATCACTTTTTTTGCAACCTTTTCATGTGTTTAACAAATTCTTCCCAAATTTTCAGTAAAAGTTTGAAAATAACGTTTTAGCAAAAAGGCTTTTAAAACGGCTTTTTTGCAGTGTTTGCAGTGAACCTTTTAGTGAACCAAAACAATCATCTTCAGAGACATGGACAAACAAAAAAAAAAAAAAAAAAAAAAACACAGTAATAATAAGGGGTTTCATGGACAAACTTACGAGACTCATTTCAAGAATCGCGTTTTTAACTATTGTGTAACTTTTTGCAATTAATATCAATATTTAAGAAACGCCAATCCAAAAAAAAAAATGAAATAATAAAATTAAAAATATATATATGAAACTTGAAATTAGTGTCTAAAAATTAAATTCGTGCTTAAAAATATCTAGATAAAGCCAAAAGACTAATTTGCTCAGATAAGTCCAAGAATTTGTTGTTTTAATTGTTGAATTTTTCGTTGAAAACGACGGTAATCATAAAAAAAATCTGTTTGTATAAATGCACAATTGAACAGCTTAATTGTTAGTCAAATTTACGAAGTTTGTGTTATTGAATTCTCATATAAATTTTGACAGTTCATTTGCGAGGGTGTAAAAATATACAGTTTGCCCAGATTGCGAGACTTTTAAGCGATATCATGAAAACTCTTATGCAAAAGAGGCTTCTGAAAATAAAAAAGTGAAACTGACTGTTTTGTTTTATTTTTTTTTTTGTTTTTTTATGCTTTTTATTAATAAAAAAAAAAAACGTTAAAAAAAAGATGTTCGACTTTTATTTTCTCAAACGACTTTTTTGTGCGACTTTATTTTTATGGAACGACCTTTTGTGCGACTTTTCAAAAATTCCTAGCGGTAACCCTGCAAACAAGCTTCTTAGGTTTTTTTAATCCTACCATAGATCAAACAGTTTGTGCGTTTTTTTTTTGTCCTGAACAAACAAAACAATTTCTTAAATAAGTGTTCGAAAAAGTGAGAAAATAACATTGAAAAATGTATTGAACATCTTAAAGTAGTTAATTAATTTGGACCTGAAAGGGCCAAAATAGATTTTCACAGGGCCATCAAACAGTCAAAAGTGCCAAAAATAGCACAATTGTGCCACGATTTGCATCACTGGCTAGGAGGGGTGTCAGATGGGACGATTTCCCGCCAAACCGGTCGTTCTCATAATTTTTTTGAAAAAAAACTGCACATAAAGATACCCAAAGATACATTTAAGGCAGACGCACGAAAATATTTCTGCACGCTATATCTCTGTTTTGATAAAAGAAAATACATCTTAATTTCGTCCTTATTATCACAAAACTCGTTTACTTAAAAACAACAAAAAAAATTTATTCTAAGTTGTGTTATAAAATGTACATGAAGGTAAAACTTAAAAAAAATTTACTTTTCTGTCTCACATTGAATGTCGGGCATTACATAAAAATTAAATAATACTTGAAAAAACACAAAGTATTTTGTTGCGCAACCTTTTTGATTCATCGATTTAATTCGTTTTTTCCAAACATCGGGACTAATCTTATTGCACTCTTCTTGCAATGCACTTTTCTTGAGTTTTTTGATGTCACAGCCCGTCCCATGAATGTTCAATGAAATTGAGTTCACGGCTTTGTGCAGCTGTTTTGATCACCTTGCGACAATTATACACCACCCAATTTTCACATCATGTGCTGAATGCTTCGGGTCGTTATGCTGGTAGAACTTAAAGCTAGCTTGAAGGCCGAGATTCTTAACACATTTTTTCAAATTGGTCTATAAATTTATTAAATTAAATAAAATTAAAATATGCTTGCTAATTATTTCATCGATAAAATGCTCGTTTCCAACTCCCGAAGCTGCCATGCACCCTCAAACCATCACCGACCCACCTTGTACGTCAATATATGCCTAACGATTTTATTTTTGGATCACTATAAGTAGAGAAAAAAATAAAAATTTAATGTTTTTAAGAAACTTTAAAGGTACTATTTTTTACTGATGAAAGCAAATTTAATATATTTAGGTGTTATAGAAGAGGCTAAGTATGGCACAAACCAAACAGAGCTAGAAAAGAAAATTAAGCAGTTAAAAAAGATGACGGTTTGGGGGTACATGGCAGCTTCGGAAGTTGACAACTTGCATTTTATCGATGAAATAATTAACAAGCATGTTTTAATTTAATAAATTTGAAAGAATGTGTTAAGAATGTCGCCATTCAAGCTAGCTTTAGGTTCTACCAGGATAACAAGCCGAAGCATTCAGCACATGATGTGAAAATAAGGTGGTGTATAAATGGCTCAAGGTGATGAAAACACCTGCACACAGTCCCGATCTCAATTTCATTGAACATTCATGGGAATAAGTGAAAAGTGCTTTGCCAGAAAAGTGCAATAAGATTAGTCCCGATGTTTAGAAGAAACGAATTAAATCTATGTCAAGCCGTCTACATGCTGTTGGGAATCAAAAAGGTTGCGCAACTTGAAGTTTTTTTTTAAGTATTATTGAGTTTATATGTAAAGCCCGAATGTGAGAAAGAAAAGTGACTCTCTGTAAGTTTAACCTTCATGTACATTTTATAACTCAACTTAGAATAATTTTTTTTGTTGTTTTTAAATAAAAGAGTTTTTGTGATAATATAGACAAAATTGAGATGTATTTTCTTTTATCATAATAGAGATATAGCGTTCAGAAATATTTTCGTGCGTCTGCCCGACTTTAAATGTGAGCCATTTTCTTTCTTCTTATTTTGAATGTATATAATTAGCGGCTAATTGCACTTAGTTCAGTTAGAATTAACTATCAGATATGACTGTCAAAAACATATTGTTTACTGGAAGTAAAAGCATTAGTTAGTTTAATAATAAACTGACATTAAATTGAGTCATTTGAATTGACTTAGGTCAAAATGAGAGAATATTATTTTTTACTTACTTTCCCATTACACATGTTTGTTGCACTTTTTTTGTATTCCGCCCTGTTTACAGAAAAACTCTTAATTATAAGACACCAGCAGCATGCCCGATATGGTTTTCTTCGTAATCATTATACTTTCATAATTTAATGTGGGAATTTTTGCTTCTTATTTCTCTTTTTTTAACATGAAAATAATGTTAATAATATATTATGACATATTTTATGTCATCGCTCTGATGACAGTTTGTCATTGCACTGTGGACAGTTTGTCGTCACACTGATGACATGATATATAATGTCATCGCACTGATGACAGTTTGCTATTGCGCTGATGGTAGTTTGTCATCGCACTGTTGAAGGTTTGTTTGTACTGCTGTCAAAATACATCAGCGTTAAGACGCCTTTTCTATCAGTGTTCACAATATGTGGCAGCGAATTGATGTCACTGTAGTCATAGCATAGATAACGCATAAAATATGAAAAATTTTATTCTGACGTTCGTCATTGAATTGATGTAAATTTTTGCCTCATTGCTGTCATTTGTAATAACATTGATGTTACAATTCTGATGCTTGGGCATCATCAATATAAAGATGCATTTTTCTATGATTGTTCGTATTTTGACGAAAATGCATCTATGATCTAAAAATTGTTTAAAATGTTCAAAAAACAATAACAACTTATCATGACAGGGTTGTATTTTAATCAAAATGCATACGACTTGTTTGATCCTGTAAACTACCCTCTAGAGGCATTAGCAAATATTGCGACTGGAAAAGAGTTTTGTTATGTTTTATTATGATTATTTTTCTAAAAGAATGATTTTAAAACAAAAAAAAAACTAAAAATTTTAGATTTATGGCTTCTTCCAGTGCGACTTGAAATTTACAAGTTGACAACACTGTTTCTAAGTATACATGTATATTTTGGACTTATTAATATAAGGTTATTTATTTTAAATCAATTTCCCTTTAAGTCTTAATTTAATTATATTTTATAATTGTTTTTTTCTTTTCTTTACAGGGTGATTCACCGTTCGGTAAACAGGATGCCTACGTTAAATTGGAACCTTTAGGAGAGGGCTCATATGCCACAGTGTACAGAGGTTTTAGCAAGTAAGTAACTAAATAAATTAAATATTTTCGTTGGATTATAGATATTAACATTTAACTACCAGGGAAGGGATACGCTAAACCATCACAATCAACATGGGTGTCAGAAAGAAATAATAAAAGCCAACTGAAAAAAATTAAAATCTTTTTATGAGTTTGTTGACAATCGAAAATTAAAATTTATAAACATACAAGAATAAAATTATTTATAAAAAATAAACTAAGGGATGTGCCTCCTTCATAGACCCAGATTTTTCTCTTTTTTTTTTGTCTATTCAAAACACAAACGAAGGAGTTGCTTAAGAAATAAGTTAGAGTGCTTTATTCGGCTGTGCCGAATCTTTGATACCCTCCACCGACAGGAGTGGGCTCTATATGATAAATACATAAAATTGTTAATTAAGCTTCACAAAAACGAACGTCCACATTGAAATTGGTTGCGGTTTATACCTATATTAAATTATTGACCGACAATAAGAAAGTGTTATGCGTTTCTTTTTAGAACTTTGAACCGTCTTGAGTAAAATATCATGATTCGTAACAGTTTTAGCCGAACTAAAAGGAGGGTAATTTATATGGGACCTATGGTAAATGATGGAGGAATTATTCCAAAATTCTGAAGACTGATTTCTGGTATTACAAAAATTATATTAGAATAAATTTCAATACAACAGTGTAATTAGTTTAAGCGTCAACAATAAATTTCACAAAATTGCATGATATTTTTTTCTGGCCTTATGAATCTAAGTTGGAAGAAATTTTACCGCAATATCTATATCTGTTATAATTTTACACAGAAAAAATTAAAAATTGTCTCTAATCACCAAATTTATATCAAATGCATAATATCAAGCAAACAAGTTGTTGATTTTGCACCAAAATGATTATATTGATTACTAAAAATTGTAAAATTGTGAATATTTTTTTTAAATAAATGATATTTTTAATTTTAATTAAAAAAATTACCAAAAAACTTTGCCAATTCAAACAATGTGTTAATTTATATAATTAAATATTGACAATTCCCAACAACAATTCTACAAGTTTGAATTATTTTTTTCTAAACGAAAAAATCAATGAATATTTATTATTAAATATTAATTAAATCAAAATTATATGTACATATATTAAATTTTCTTTCAACTAAAAAAAATAATTGATTCAATATCAAATTAATTAAATTTAAATACTTTTTAACCCATTTTTTTGATTAAAAACTTTTTTCTGTGTTGGCAAATTTAATTATTTTCCCAAAGTGGGCTTTATTTGGTTTTAGGCGTAATAAACTGTTTTCCGAGCGTTGGGTTAAATATGGACCGATCTTCTCCAAATTTGGCAATGTGATTTCTCGTCATATAAAACTGTAACGTACCGAATTTAATTATGATAGCGTTATTTATTAGGCGTACTTAACTGTTTCCGGGAGTAATTATGTCCCGCCTGCTAAATTTAATACGGAAATTCAACATACCTTTCACCTCCTATTTTTATAAATTTTTTTTTAATTATTTATTTTATTTTAGACTTATTTTTCGCAGCATTTTTATGAGAGGTCCAACCTATCTAACCAAATGTATTATTTGCAATTTAATTTAACTAATTTATTGTTCCTAAAAATCAAGTTAAATCAATGGAGATTCTCAGTTAATTTTTTTAAATCACTGTATTTCTCCTGATTTTAAGAGAAGTTCTGGTTAAGATAAGAACTCAAAATATGAAGTATAAAAAAGGAACTTTTATATAAACTTTTTAAACGGGATCGTTTTCAAAGTTTGTTCGATTTTAATTTCACTCATATGTATTCAATTTACCGAACATGGCTGATAACTTTATTTAAATCTTAACTATATAGGATGGGGTAATATGTTTTTTTGTTTTTAAATACCTATCTAAGGACACTTCAGTTTTTAAGACGAATCTAACAATACCTACAATGTCAAAATTCATCCATCCGTTTGGATGGTACCAGGTAATACAGAACTTGAAGTCAGGTAAAAACTGGTAACCCATAATCTGACAGCGGATAGTTTACGCAATTTTAAATGCTGATGTATTTTTAAAAATTAACGTCAAATTCAATATTAAAAAGCGCTATTTTAGTACAAAAATTCTTATTTATGGGATTAGTAGTTTAGCGTTTATTAAATGATTTGTCTCACACACACCCACATCTAAAAAGGGACTAAAATAGTTCAGAAGTGCTTGTAACACAACAGATACAGAATATAACAACATGTTATAAAGTTGTTAGGTATTTTATAAGTTAGAAATCCAAAAACAAAATAATTTTCTATTTTAAAAGTAGAATTTTGTACGAAATTCATTTTAATCGATTAATTGACATAAATTGTTCGAGTTATTCGTTATTTGAAATTGGCTTTTTTAATTATTCGATCAAATAATGTTCGATTAATCGAACAACGATTAATTGAGTGGATACTCTAGTTCTGATCCTACTGAACCGATGTTGCTGGATTTCAATCCCAAACTGTTTAGCATAACTACAAGCAATTTGAGACCAAATTTGTTCTTTTCTTTTGCGTTTTTCGAAAGTGAGCGTGTTTTCAACAGACGGACAGGCAGACGGACATGGCTAAATCGACTTAGAATTATTCAAGGAGCCAGAATATATATACTTTATGGGGTCTTAGATGTTTAACAAAAAAGTTTCACACGGAATGACAAACTTAGTATACCCTCATTCACCACTAGTGGTGGAGGGTATAAAAAAGGGAAGCTAAGCACCGGAAACATTGTCTAAACATTAGGCTCTTGCTGTTGTGTGAGTTGTTATTCAAAAGAAAAAAAAATTCTTTATAGATATCAAAAAAAAAAAGGCTTAAATTTATTTTTGTAGACATTAATGACCACATTCTTAGTGATTTATTTATGTTATCATTCTTGTCTGTTTCTTAAAGATATTTTTCAAAAATGTCTTGTTAAAAAATACAATTCTTCATATTTAGTCCTCTTTCGATCCTTAACAATTTACAAATGTCTTTTTCTCAAAGGGTTGTTGCGTTATAGAAATCTAATGTGGTTGGAGAAGTTGGTGACAGTTAATAATGTCTATTATTATTCAACATTGTTTGTTGTTGATATATAACGTGTGTTATGTCAATGTCACTACTTTCAAGTGCTTCTTCTTAATAATGATTTCTTTGCACACTTAATATACGTTATAATTTCTTCCTCTTTCTCTCTTCATCTTTGTGTCTTTTTGTCATGGCATTAGTGGGTTCCTTTTTTTATTTGATTAAGGCCGTCTAACTGCTACTAACTGTTTTCCTTCTCTAGCTCTTTTGCCAGTGATTGATGGCTTGCAGGCAAAACACGTCACAACCACTGATGTGTCACACTGACACAGAAATATGGAAATCCTAAAAGTGGGTTTTTTATCCTTTTGTTTTGTTTTATTCTTGCTCATTTGAGTTTTTGAATAAAAAAATTAGAACTTTTTGAAGCGTGACTTTTGCCATTTTAAACAAAAACATTTTGATTTAAACAAATTGTAAACAAAAATCGTATAATTCTAAACTTATTACCAGAGTTTTGTTCTCGTTTTTTAATTAATTAAATTTACAACAATATAGTGTAGAAGGTATTATGCGTTTGTGCTGATGTATGTAACACCTTAACATTTTGGTCCTAGACCCACTTTTTAGTGTAGCGATCTACTCAGAATCACTTTTTAAATCGTTTTAACGGTGTCCTTCCGTCCGGCTAGCTGGTTGCCCATGTAATCATTGAGCCTTGGATATAATTTAATGAAATTAAGTACACAGGTTCTAACAGTCACAAGGACCAAGGCTGTGAAAATGTTTAGAATCGCTCCATAATTTCACATAGTCCCCATACAAGCTTCTGTCCGGAATATAGTCGTTTTGCCCATAGATGATCTTATTATGTTGGTATTAAGATTAAATTTGACCAAACACAGAAAAAATTATTAAACTTCTCCAATCGACAAATTTATACCAAATTCATAATATCAAGCAAAAAATTTGTTGATTTTGCACCTATTACCAAAATGATTATATTGATTAAATTGTGAATATTTTTTTTTCAATAAATGATATTTTTAATTTTAACTAAAAAAATGATCAAAAAACTTTGTCATTTCAAAAATTGTGTTAATTTATTTTAATAAATATTGACAATTCCCAACAACAATTCTACATGTTTAAATTATTTTATTTTAAACGAAAACAGTCAATTAAGATTTTTTGTTATTGAATTAAAAGTTTAATTGAAAATTTATTTCGAAACAACTACAATGTTAATCAAATCAAAATTAAATTTTTAATTTTCTTTCAACAAATTTAAATACTTTTTAAAAAAGTGTTTTATCAATTAAAAAAAAATGGTTTAAATAGTATATAAATTTAATTAATGTGATAATTGAATCAATTATTTTTTTAGTTGAAACAAAATTATAAATTTAATTATGATTTAATTAACATTTTAGTAAAAATAAAATTTTATAATTTTTAGTAATCAATATAATCATTTTGGTAATAGGTGCAAAATCAACAACTTGTTTGCTTGATATTATGAATTTGGAATAAATTTGGTGATTGGAGAAATTTAATAATTTTTCTGTGTGCAAATACTACTCCCGAAAAAAGGTTTAAATGTCCAAACTTCCCTAAAAATGGTTGGTCTTTGTATAATATTTGGCGGTACGAACATTTTTAAAATAACTACTAATTCATGACAAAATTTTGTGCCGGTACGACGCCTACCATATGGGCATTAAAACCCCCCTACCTAGAATCACTTGAAGGTTAAAAAATCTGATATAGATGAAGACATCTTAACATTTTTCGGCCCAAAGAACGCTTATATTAATTTGAAATTTGTTATATATTTTAATCTGGCGGGTCTATGATTATATATGGAATATCATGGACCCCTCAAAAATTTGTCTCTAAATACAAAGGTGTAGGGTATCATATGGCCGGGCTTGACCGCCTTTACTTTATTACTTGTATAATGTTTCGTATTGTATTCCCTTTTATTAAACCTTTTTGAATTTTCCATTTTTTTGTATTGCTGCTGCCGAGTCCTTTTGTCTTATGAATTATTCATTGCGGTTAATTGTTCATCCATTTTATTTTCCTTCTGGGAATTTTTTGTTACACTTTTTATAATTTTTTTTATTTTTCGTTCTTTTTATTTGTGTATTTTTTTCTTTTGGGTCATTCTATGAATTATTTTACAATTTTAATGGATATTTTTTACGAATTGTTTTTATGCGTTTATATTTCAATTAAAATTTAATTAATGTTAAGTAAAGTGGAATTGAAGCCTCAGAGGCCTGATTGTCGTTTTTTTTTAGTAGAAATTTAATAGTGAAAATGATGTTCATTTAATTTCTTAAAATTTCTCCTTTAAAATTTTTTTTTAAAATTAAAATCATTTATTAAAAGATTTTATTAACTACTTTTTTATCGCTGATTTCAACTTTTTTTTTGTTGTTTCTTTTTTTATTTTTTTGAGTAATTCTTTTAATGATCTTAGGACTAAATTTTTACCACATTTAACACCTGATTGCCCAAGATTTTAAATTTCCTAGACTTATTTAAGTACATAAAAAAATGTTTTTACATAGTAAATCATCGTAAAAATCAATCCAGAGAAGAGGCATGACTTTTTCTTAATTTAAGTTTTTATACCACAAGTTAGTTTTATTTATAAGTTTGGCATGCCATTTGAATTTGTAAACCACTTATCTTAGATCCTATAAAGTATATATATATTATGGATTCTTATTCGTAGCAGAGTTGATTAACCGATGTCCGTCTGTCAGTTTGGCAGTTTATCTCTCCGCGCGGTTTTTTAAATGGTTTTTCCGAAGACCCCAGATATGATGGGGATTATATTGTTATATATTTATATTAGACAAAGTCTGGAATGGGTTGCTATTAAAATTCAGGCAAATCTGTTCAAAAATGCCTGAGATTGAGCAAAAACCCATGTATGTCCGTAATTTTTAACCATAAACCTTTACTTTTTAAAATTCTCTTATAAACTATGAACTTTATCTTTTCACTTTTACCTTAAATAAACTTATTTAAATACTAGTAGTGAAAATTAACAAAATCTGGTTATAAATAGGCGGTCTATAAAGATATAACTACTTTTTATTTCTAAAATTATGGTTTTGGCACAATAGCGCCCATATCATATGAGCTAGGTGAGTCAAATTTTGTATTGATTATTGAAAATAAACAAAATCGGCCTATTATTTCCCAAGGCTGGTACGATATTTAATACTATGGTGAGGGGTATAATAGCCGAATATAGAACTTTTACTTGTTTTAGTGTAATTCTTATCGAGTTTAATTTACAATAACTGCAGAATCATGGACTCTGACGATTTTAATAATATGATTTGTAGAGTTAAGATTTAGGTTTAGCAACTAATTAAATTTTAGCGATTTTTTTTTTTTGGTTTTTTTATTTATTTTTTTTTTTTTTTTTTTTGTTTTAGTCTTTTTTTATAATTAATTATAACACCAGTTTTCATTAAATATCAAACATATTTTGATCTAACCAATTAAAAAAAAAAAAAAAATTGGAGACAAATTTTTCATATTTGTTCTTGATTTAAAAAAAGATTCTCAGTTGGCGATATTTTTCTAATTTATCATTATTTTCTAGGAAATTTGACTTGAAAATATATATATGTATTAAATAAATTTGTATGAAATTTTTAAATTTTAAGTTTTCGCGATTTTAATCAGTTTTAAAGGCTTTTTTAAAACTTAAATTTGAGCGATTTTTTATAGTGTTTTATTTACACGATTTTTTTTATATTAAAATTTTTTTTTCTAAATTTTGCGGTTTTTGCGATTTTCGAGATAACAATTTTATGTTTATTATGGTTCAAATAACTTTTTCTTTTTTTTTTTTCAATTATGCAGTTATTATTTATTGAAGTAGTGTTTGTTTTTATATTTTTTTTTTTAATTTAAAAAAAAGAAAATTGAGTGTATACTTTTAAACCAATTTTTGGTAAACTATCAAAGTTTTTTTGTTGATAACTTCGTATGACACTTAAGCTATGTTCACACCTATTAAATATTTGACGTCCTTCACGTAACCACTAGTTTTATTAAAAAAGGATTTGCTTTTGCAAAACGTTTGCTAGATCAAACATCGTTTAACAGTTTCTAAATTACGTTATAGAATTATCTTCTTACAAATAAATCAGTTGGATCAATTTATTGGTCGTGCTTTTATTTAGATTGTTTCAAATATTTGTTAGGTGTGAACATACATTTATTAAATTTTAAAAAGGCAATTAAATAATTTTGTATGATTCACTTGTCTTTGATTTCGGCGTTAGATTTTTAACTAAAAAAAGAGATAATTTTTTATCCATAAATCGCCCTAAATATATTTCTCGAGTATTAGGAACTAAAATTCTTATCGTTACGTCCTTGGCCACAATTTCCATTATAAACAAAAGACTCAAGTAATGAAATACCAAACATAATTTTAATTATATTCTACTTCAGAATATCTTACATACTCAACATAGATTTCAATAATTTTTAATTAAACACACATCATTATTTTTTTCTTATTATTTTATCTACAATCAGTTGATTGTTAATCCTTTTAGCACTGTTTTCAATTAAAAGCACAACAAACAAAAATGAGCAAAAAATCACGTCTCATATAATCACAACAATAACAACAACTTTTTGAAGCACTTTTTAAAGCATATGCGATAAGCAAAAACCATGTAATCCCTTCCATCATCAGTTACTGTAACTTAAAATACAACAACAGTTGCACATATTGTTGTGCGCTCCAATTAGATGTGATTTTCCAAAGAAAAACACAATTACAAAGCAAAATAATAAATAAGAAGAGCAGAAAAACTAGAGAAAAAAAGAATAACAAGGATCAAAGGATCATCTTAAGCAAATATACAAAACTTAAATATAAGTATATGTATGTGCTATTGTTATCATACATACGTACTTGTATGCTAGGATTAGTACTGTAGACATGTTTATCTATCCATTCTTTAGATGACAAAAAGTGAAAGTGAACATGAAATTATGACTAGGACTACGAGTGTGAGCTGGAGTATGAGCAGAATAACTATCATGATTATGATTGTTTATAATGAACGAAAATAGCAACAAGAGCACTTCACACAAGTTGAACAATGAAAACAAAAGTTCTACTTTCACTCAGTCTTGTACTTTTTTTTTAATCATTATTATCATTAATAATTTCGTTGTTGAAAACAAAAAAGAACCCTCGCATTATTATTATTACTGTTCTTTTGAAAACTGCTAACATTAACATGTTTAAAATGAGCTCATTGTAGAATAGTTCATGTAAGAAAATAAGTAGAAAAAGAAGAAAATAAAGGCAAAATGTAGTTGGCTAAAAGTAACGAGGGTTATAATAGAATTGAGGGAGTTAAACATTTGCTTAGAAGGAAACCCAAAATCTTTTTGCCTATTCTGAAGTCTACACATCGACCGGGTTGTGCGGAAAGTTATAAGGTTAACCTCTCCGCAGTACGAACGTGTTTCAAAACGACTTTTAGCTTAAGAACCCCTGCTTTTCGAATACAGACAAAAAATAAAAAGTACTAAAAATTGTCATTATAAAAAAATGGGTTGAATTCGGAATCAGTTAATTATTTATAAAAAATGTCTGATATTTTACTTAAAAAAAGCAAATTTTATTGTCAGGTATAAAAAACACTTTTCTCGATATGATCACCTCCAACAGAACTATTTTTAGCGAAAAAAGTTTAAACATATTATGGTTACTTTAACCATATTTTTGTTACGGAGTCGTGAAAAAAGTACTAACTCCGACTCCGACTCCAAATGCTGAAATTTATTAAGTGCGACTCCGACTCCGTTTCCTACTCTTACCTTGATGCTAAATGTATAAAGAATGGTTTGACTTTATTAAACTCTTTTTATACCCTCCACCACAAGTGGTGAATGAGGGTATACTAAGTTTGTCATTCCGTGTGAAACTTTTTTGTTATACATCTAAGACCCCATAAAGTATATATATTCTGGTTTCTTGAGTATTTCTAAGTCGATTTAGCCATGTCCGTCTGTTGACAACACCCTCAAGTTCGTAAAACCCAAAGATAGGAACAATGTTGGGATCAAATTGGTTCTAGTTATCCTAAGCAGTTTAGGATTGAAGTCCAGCAAAATCCAATCAGTAGAATGTAGAACCACCACCCTAAAAAACTGACAACTTTGTTACAAAAACTAACATAAAAGGTGGCATAATGCACGGCATGATATACGATTTTGCACAAACTCGCTATATATGACTAGAAATCATACCCTAAGTCTAAGACCGTAATAAATATTGCTATCATATTAAAATGTGCTACGTGTTTTATAAGGCTAGAAATCATGCTTTAAAATTTCGTGAAACTCGGTCCAAATTTTACCCAAGGCCGCATATAAAACCCACTTTCGGAAAACAGTTTAGTATGTTAAAAACGTAATCAATTATGCTATTGTATTACAATTTGGTACGTCAAATATTTATAGGACTAAACATCACACTATAAAATTTCCTAAATCTCGGTCCATAATTTACCATGTAATGTATATCTCTTGGAAATTGTTTAAATACGCCTAAAACCGTAGCAGATATAGATATTGTGGTCAAATTTAGTTCAATTTTGGTTCATATGGCCAGAAATAATAACATGCAATTTTCTGATTAGTGGGCCGTATTTACCTCAGATCCCATATTAAGCAGCCTTCTGAAAAGCACTTGAAACGCTTAAACAACTTTCACTACTGTATTGAAATTTGTTCCATTTATATTTATCACTCTGCAGGATTTCGTGATGATTAGTCCATAATTGATTATGGGTCTTATATAAATTCCACTCCTGAAAATCATTTTAGTTCGGCTAAACTGTTACGAATCATGATATTTTATTTAAGTTAGTTCAAATTGCTAAAAATAAAAGCCTAACACTGTCTGATTGTCGTCCAATTGGTTTAAACAGGAACCAATTTTTATACTGCCGTCCGTTTGTATAAAGATAAATTAATAATTTATAGCTCTCATATATTCCAACTATCGGTGGCGGTATCAAAGATTTGGCACAGCCAAGTACCTTTTAAATGGTTAAATATAGCAAGAAAATGATTCTGTAAAAATTTGCAAATCGATATGTGAAATATTGCTTCGGCAATTTCGAAGAATTTTTTTATGGAAAATATAAGAAAAAATTTTTAAATTTTTTATGCCGGAAAATTTTGGAGTCGGAGTTTTTATGGGTACTACAACTTCGACTCCGGTACAAAAACCTCATCTCCGACTCTTCAACTTCGATTCCGACTCCGTAGCCCTGGTTTAATTATTCCTTCATCAAGAAGCTTAAACCAGATTATGATCTCCTACGAAAATGTTATGATATAATAGTTTTTTTCCATAACCTGTTGCTCTTGGAAAGAGGAAAATGTTATTGTTAATACCGACAGCACAATACCAAAACATGCATTTTTTACGTTTCTTATCTTAGTATTGTTCAACTTAAATTCTATCAAATTTTTGTGTCACATCTTCACATCTGCAAGCGCGTTACAAAGTAACAAAAAAACAAGAATTTGAGTAATCCCTGAATTAAGAAAAAAAAATTGTGGTACTATATAAATATCGTCGTGCTGCCATTTAAGTGTAATTGTAAAAATTATTTTTTACTATCATCCATTTAAATAGCATACGATATTTTTTTACTATCAATAGTACCATCGATAATTTCACATCGCTAGTCCAACCTAGTCATCTAGTATTTGGAGGAATTATGTCGTAGTGTCAGCTGCTGTTGAATATCTTTAACCACCGTGTTACCGGTCTAAACGGTCTATTTTCCATTTATGTCAAATCTAAAAGAAAAAAGAAAATTCTTTAGAATTTAATTTTAAAAAAATAAGAAAAATCGATTTCTTGATTTTGTTTTCGCTAAATATGTAAGATTTGCTTGCCATGAACTTGTAAACGTTTGTGTTTTATGAGAGATGTACCGTCTGTCGACCGTTATCGTTCGTTTACGTTTTCAAGGACAAGCAATTGATTTGCGCCCCTCTAAGAATTTTTCAGCGCGAAAAGTCGATCGTAGATACAAGCGAAAGGTAACATAAAAATTTTCAAACAAATTTGCGCCCCTCTCAGAAATATTATGCGACCAAAAAGGTTCAAATCAGTCACTTGTGTTGTGGTTGTCGTAAACGAAATTATTTCTTGAAACACAATATTTTTTTTTTAAATCAACACCACTAAAATAATTTATTGTTTCACAGAAAAAAGTTTTTTATCAATTAAAAAAATGAATTAACGTATTTAAATTTAATTAATGTGATAATTGAATCAATTATTTTTTTAATTGAAAGAAAATTAAATTTTGATTTAATTAACATTTTAGTTGTTTTGAAATACTTTTTTAATTAAAATATTAATTAAATAACAACAACTCTTAATTAACTTTTTTCGTTTAAAAAAAAATTATTTAAACTTGTAGAATTGATGTTGGGTATTGTCAATATTTAATTAAATAAATTAACACAAGTTTTTAAATGGCAAAGTTTTTTGATAATTTTTTTCATTAAAATTAAAAATATAATTTATTGAAAAGCTTATATTCACAATTTTAAATTTTTAGTAATATATATAATCATTTTGGTACAAGGTGCAAAGTCAACAAATAGTTGGCGTACCCGCACCACCAGGATTGGTCCCTATTTGGTATAAGGACATTAAAATTCATATCCAATACCAGACTAAGCAGCATATGATCTCCAACCAGAATGGATGAATCATTCCTAAGGATTTCAAGGATACGCATGTGGCCCACAAAGTTACCTGCCTTGTACTCAGCAATGCGCGGCATCCTGCTAGCACACCAATCAACAAGCAATGCGTTAATTAATTAAATTAAATATAGCTCAGGTTCTGACATTTCCCAACTACAATTCTAAGAGTTCAAATTATTTTATTTTAAACGAAAAAATCAATTCAGATTTTTTGTTATTTAATTGATATTTTAATTTAAATTTTATTTAAAAACAACTTAAATGTTTATAAAATCAAAATTATACATTTAATCTTCTTTCAACTAAAAAAATAGTTGATTCAATTATCACATTTATTAAATTGAAATACTCTTTAAAAAATTTTTTTAATTGATAAAAAACTATGATAATTTTTTCTGCGATGGTTGTCGACAGAGGCATTTTGGTTGTATTTTAAATGATTTTATTGAAACACCGACACAATATATTTTTTTATAATTTTATATTTTTTAAACAACACCACTAAAAAAAAAGTTATTTTTTATCAAGGCGAATTCATACAGGTCACATTTTCGAGTCATCTGCTTATTGTTTATTTATTTGTGTCTATACTGAATGTCAAGCTTTGTTTACATTTTGTGAAAAAAAATTAGTTAAATTTTAAAATGCAATAAAAATCTAAATACTTGAATAAAAAACTTATTTGAATTTTATAAAACAAAAAAAGTGAATATAAAATATAAAATCAAGGAATAAAAAGTGCGTAAGGAATAAGTGGAGCCACAATAAATTTGCAATACAGGAAAACTATTTACTAAATCAATTGTGTATATTTTATAAACAAAAAAAAATCATTTGTTTATGTTTTCAACAAAAAGTTTTACATTCACTCTAACTTTTTACAAAAACAAAATACAATGTATTTTAAAAAAAAAGGAATAGCTAGCATACTTCTACCTTATGATGCGGTCACCTGTATGAATTCGCCTTGTTTTTTATAAAATATTTTTCAGAAAACTCTATTGTTGAAAATAGATATTTTTTATTAACTGATTTGTTGGGTTTTTGGTTTCTGCTTTGTTTGAGCACAGAGTTGTATTTTTATGGCTTTATTTATATGTTTTGGGAATTTTTATTTTCAAACTAGCTGTTTATTTGTGGAATTGCTGATGTGGCAATACAGTCATTTGACAATAAATAAAGTGATTACGAAGTCGTGACGAACGACAAGTCGCTACTTAATGGGTTGCTTAATATAACGAAAGTGAGGGACTTTTTTTCGCTCGCTTAAGTTGTCGAACGACACCGTGGGCCAGGCTGTTTATTTACATTATATGAATCTTACTTGGGGGGTACAGGCATGACTAAGAATGTTATAGGCAATTGAAGCTTCTTTCCCCAAGAAGAAAAGTTGTAATGAAAAACGAATCTAAAAAGGAAAATTAAGTAGTAATATATTTTTAAATTTAGATTTCTTTGACCTATTTTTTAGCATTCAATCAGATATATGTTATAAAAGTCTGAAACTAAAAAGTGGTCATAGTACTCAGACTTATCTATTCTAAAATACATAAGTACCTTTTACTTTCACCCCTCTGTTCAACAGCTATTAGAAAAATAATATTTAACTTTAAAAGACATTCACTCTCACATATCCCTATTAAAAAAAAAAAACTGGGTCACTGTTACCACAAAACAATAAAATCAACTGAAATCTAGTAAAACTCTTACCCATCCCAAATGTCATTGCCTCTCCCTCTCTCTACAAGAAAAACAAGAAAAGATTAAAACGACATCATGCAAACAAAAATGACACAGATTGCACAAGATGAATGTGATGTCACAGTGCTGCTGTTGCGGCTGCATTGTCCTTAGAAACCTTAAACCAACATTGTTTAAAAAAAAAAAAAAACTATATCCTTTTTCCTTAAGTAAACTATGTCTTTGTGTCTGTGTTTGCATTAATTTGTGTTAAACTAATATTAACACTTTTGAAGACTTAAACAAATCCTTCACCACCGTCACTACGACATAGATTATGAAAAGAGCAAAAATTTATAAAAAAAAAAAATAAACGACGAAAAGTTAAGTAGCAAAATCATTAGGGTTCTTAATTTAAAGTACTCAAATACTTTTCTTTATAGTTTTATTAAAACATCAATCACTAAGAATTTGTTTTATCTTTGGTTTTTTTTCTGTCTTAAGGTCCTTTTGCGGTAAGTGTGTGTTAGATAAATTTTAAAATTTGCTTTGAAGCTTTTTTCTGTCTTGTAGAATTATGTGGAACAGTGGTAGAGAATACTTTTAAAAAGATATCAGAAATCTGTTTGGGTATGTAACAACAATAATACAAAAAAGATGTCAATTGAGCTCTACAATTCAAATACAACTTAAAGATTATCGAATAAAAATTTTTAAATTAATTCTAGATTGACAAAAATGTAAGTTTTGAGAACAGAAAAGTCTGAGATGAATCGAAATCCTGCCTCTTCGAACTTGTTGAGTAGCATTCTTTATTTCACACGAAAACGTTAACATGTAAGGAGTCGCAGAAATTAACATGCCTTTTTAATTATTCCATACTGTTGGAAAATCCAAGACTATTTTTTTCATCCGATTATTATAAAGCATGAACCCAAAAAATGCAGCAAGTTCCTTCCTTGCCATAAAGGGCATCAGACCCCAATAAGTCGAAATAATAAATGTTAAGGATGTACGAAATTAATTTGAAAAAACCACGTTTTTAAAAAAAATGTATAAAAGAACGTTATACTCACACCCACAATAGTGCAGAGGGTATTATGCATTTGTGCTGATGGTTGTAGCACCTTAAAATATTTGTCCTAGACCAAAAAAGCTCGTTTTGTTCTACATCAATTTTTTTTAAATAAAATTTTTCTATAAGAAGCAAATAATATGTTTTCCAATAGTACTTAACCATATTAATGCAGACATAAAAAACATTTTCTAAAAAATACAAAAAGGCACGTTTGGTCTGCGACTACTCATGTATAAACATTACCTTTCGAGCGGCTTTGCAAAACTTAACGTTTTTATAAGTCACAAGTCTACAACATTGTTTTCGCCAGTTTTTTTGTCCTTTTAGTAACGCTTGTTATATAAACCACTACTAAACAACAAAAAAAAAAAAACTTTAAGAAAATTATCAGCTTTTGCTTAAAATTCCGTGCGAAACAATACGGAGCTGCACTTGTTTATTATGGAAAACAAAAATGTCGCTAGAAACATTTCGTATGTTTTTTGCAATCTAAACAGAGTACAACCCTGTTAACATTTTTCGTATGGATTTAAAAAAAAAAATTGTTTTTATCAGGCTTAAGGTGTAAATAAAATGTATAAAGCAGGAACCCAGCGGGAAAAAGAAGCAATACGAATGCCTTCTAGAATGCCTCTGTACTCCTTCTTTTGGATGTAGAACTCCTTCTCGCTCCATTCCATACTAATATCTTTTTTACACACGTTGTCATTGAGGGGTAGGCCTTTCGCTCTCCCCTCTTTGGCAGGTACATAAGAATGACAACTGGATAAAAAAAAATTCTTTTACTTTTGCTTTGGCAAAAAAAAAAAAAACAAAAAAATGCTACTACTTCTCTTCTCCCTTCTAATAGAAGCGGTTTTGGAAGGTGTATATGAGGCCTTTTTATCACTTAGGTCATATTGGCAATTGAATCAAAAAAAATTCTAAGCAGGCCTTCATTAAGGCCTGAAGTAAATAGGTCTTCTGAGTTTTCGCCCTGGGAAGAGGCAACAAATAATACTCTTTATTACGTTTGTTTTGTGAATGCGAAAATTCCGATTAGGCTTGACTCCTTGCGAAAAGGGCTTAATCGCCTTGATGAATTTAAACAACCATGCAACAACATCAACTTCAACAAGGCAGGGATTGTCAAAAAAAATATTGGTTTAGCACAAGTAAAATTACAAAAAACTCACATGCACACACGTTTTTTCATATGAAAAATTTTATTTGGAAACAAATAGCGCCTTTTTACATAAAAAAATTTTAGTTTTTTAACAAAAATTTGACAACACATCTCCCAAAAAAAAAAAAAAAAAACAAATACAAGCCATTCATTATAAAAAAATCCACGCCAACTTGGTCTGAGTATAGTATTTTTACTTTTCCCACAACTCTGCCATTCACTTATCCCAGCGGGAAAATGTAATCAATAGGAATCGAGAATCTAATACATATCTTGTCTAATATTTGATTCCAGAAATCATTATTATTAACACGGAACATGTCCTAGGATTGTAAAAAATTATTTTGTTGTATCTTGCGAATCAATTAAATATTGCATCCTTTATAATAAAAATTAGTAGGCGACATAAAGACAGAAAGAGCAGAAAAAAATATATAAAATAAAAACACGAATAATAGTCACGAACAGAAACAATACATTCCTAGTTCTGAAAATGTGGGAATATACTTGGTAATCAATGCATAATTATGGTGTAAATAAAATTACCTTCTCGATTCCAATAAATGCATTATGATTCGAAAATAGTTATTTAATAGAAATTTTAGTTATTTATGTAATCAATTCCTCATTTTCCCGCTGGGATGATGCTCGTGCCAGGGTTGCCAAAGTTAATGCAATTAAATCTTTAAAATTTCTGTGAATTCTTAGATGGGAAATTTCAGGAATTTTTTTCTTAAGTGATAACCTTAATTTGGGAGCTTTCTACATTGCTTTTACAGCCAACGATGACGATCAACAACTTTACCCTTAGATGTCCTACATGGTCTGGTCATATACAATACCTTTTTTTGTAGCAAAAGTTTAAGAAACCAAGGCAATGAATTCTACAAGTAAGTTGTCCTGAATCGAATAAATCAAATTTGGAATCATTTTGATCATATTTAGGGCACGAAAGCACTCCCACAAGAAAAAGTTCGCTAAGTGCACAAAAAACAGACAAAGCGGTATAGAAAAAAATATAGAATAATATTTTGTGAAAAATATTTTTAAAAAACTACCCCCCTTATGCAAAAAAACCAAAAGTATATGGGATTAATGTGTTGGTTAACTAATCTTAACTTTAACTTTTTTTTTGCATAAGGGGGTACATATATAATTTTATAGGTTTTGGTGTTTTAAAAAACTATAATTATAAAAAAAAAATATTTTGTTTTGGTGTGAAAAAAAAATTCGTTTAATATTTTAAAATGCCTCTGTCGACAACCAAACCACAAGTGACTGATTTTGACATTTGTGGTTGCATCATAGTTCTTAGTGGGCCGCAAATTTGTAAGAAAACTGTTCGCTGCATTGTCGTTCGAATTGTCGTACTGAAAATTATTCGTGAGCCGCAAATCAGCTATTTGTCGTTAAAAATACAAGCGAACGAAAGCACTCGATATCGTCAGCCAGGCTGAAAATAATATATAAGCTGCAAGTTTATCCAAGTCGAAAAGCATTTTAGTGGGATATCCCTTCCCATGACATTGATTGTGACAATGTTATGACATTGATTGTGCTTTCAATGTAATTATTTGACGTTGCGTTGCGTTTTACATGATTAGGGCCTAAACTTTTCTGTTTTTGGCCCCCTAGGGGATTGTGTGTTTGCATCTCTGTATTAAAAATTCAGCCATTTTTCCTCTTGAATAAATTAATTTTGCCATTAACCATTTCTTTAGTCATTTTAATTTAGCCAAATTTTCGTTATTTATATACCACAACTTTTTCTTAAATTCCTTTATCAATCAGAGTTTTGTTCATTGAACTTTTACCTCAATTAAACTTTTCATAACAACTTCTTATAATATATATTTACCATCTATTTTCTATTTACGAAAAGTTAGTCCCAACAATTAGCTGATTCAGTGTCTGCTCTTTCAATAGCAAATTTCGAAGAAACTTTATTTAAAGTCAACATCTAGATTTCAATTTGAGCTCCAAAATAGTTTTTGTTAGATTTATTATACACTTTAGTTTTTCATATTTTTTTTTTTTTCTTAATGCAATAAAACTTTTTTCCCACATGTGAAAATATTGTGAATATATCTCCTTAAAAAAGGTCACAAAAACTCTCTTATATGTATTTTGGCATAATACTCGTAAACTTTCTTTTAAGAACAACCGTAAAGATGGTAAAAAGAAATAATAAAAAAAAACTTTCTTAATTTAACATTTTTCAACAAGTTTTCTTCCAAGGCTCGCCATTTCCGCATGACAATAATAACATTTATTTTTTTTCTTCATTCCAAGGAATAAAATGTTGGTGCAGTGGCAATAGTGTGTGTGTGTGTGTGTGTCTGAAACACATGAAAATGTCATAAAGTATCAACCACATGTGTTTGTTGAACTCTTAAGATGTCTCTTCTGGGTTTGAATGTGTTCAAAATTTCTATGCTAAAAAACAAATGTTAATAGTTCCTTATACATTATTTTGCAAATGCTGTTCCGACTGAAGCTGCTTCTGACTCCCGCCTGAGTTTGTAGTTTAGTGCTTTAGTAAAATAACTTGAAAAAAAAAACTAAGGTGTCATAAAATTTAACCTAATTTGACACTTTAAGTTTTTTTTCTGTACATTTTTCGTCTTTTATCTTTTTTATTTTTCTTTTCTTCAAGGGACATAATACACATAAAAATGTTAAGTTTATATTATTGTGGAGTATTATGGAACATATAGTGGGTAAGATTTTATTAAAAGCACTTCATTTCTTTTAATCATTTACTTTGTATCTTATAACCCGAAACTGAGTTCTTAGCAGCGCAAAATTCCTATAAAAAGATCAAATATAAGAAAACTGTAGAATTAGATTTTTTAAACAGAGAAATCGGAAATATCCGAAAGGATATCACTATCAAAACAAGCGATCCAAACATGTACCTAATTGGGGCATAAGGGCAATCATGAATCCGGAAAAATAAAATTCCTAAAAGGGTTGTCTCTTTGTGCCGATTATATCGATATCTACATCTAAAGGGTGGTCCAACCAAAACGCTCGATGCAAATTGTAGGTTAGGTTAGGACGGGTTGTGCGCCCAAGGGCACTCCTCACTCGGAGACTAATGCGGTCGATTGTGAAAATGTTAATTGTAAATAAAAAAAAGAAGTTTTCCGAGAATTATCAGAGAAATATCGACCAAATGCTCGCCACGGCTTTGGTGGCATACCTCTACCTGATGGTCCATATTTTCAAAGACTCTGAGACATTATTGAGGTTCAGTGACGTAAATATGGCGAATTATCTCATCCTTTAGCTCTTGAATTGTTCTTGGCTTATTGACGTACACTTTTTCTTTTAAATATCCACAAAGAAAGAAGTTCAACGGTGTCAAATCACATGATCGTGGCCGTCACGACGTGAGATAACACGGCCATTAAATTTCTCGCGCAAAAGAGCCATTGTTTCGTTGTCTGTATGGCAAGTGGCACCATCCTGTTGGAACCACATATCGTCCAGCTCCATAGCTAGCCTCAATTTCTGACCTCATTTTCGAAGAAGTACGCCGTCAGCCCATAAACCGCACCAAACTGTCACTTTGTGAATGCATCGGCTTTTCAACAATCACTCTTGGATTCTCATTTGCCAAAATGTGGCAATTCTGCTTGTTAGCGAATCCACTGAGGTGAAAGTGTGCCCCGTCGCTGAAGATGACTTTCATTGTAAAGTCACCATTCACTTCTGTCTGTTCAACCAACCATTCGGCGTATTGACGACGCTTGAAATGGTCAGTTGTGAATTTTTCAAAGACTGAAACAAAGAAATGTCAAATAAAGTTGGGGAAAAAACTTCGCGTTAAGGTTTGACTTTCAATTAACATCGTTCATTATGGTTAGACCACCCTTTATATGAATTTTTTTTTGTCTTAAAGTGATTTTAGGCATGGGGTTTCTATGGAACTTATCATGCCAATACCAACATTTATAAAGAAGCTATTTGTGGGACCAATTTCGGTAAACTCTTGTGAGATGATTCCGATTTCAATAGAATGTTTTTGGGCCAATTTGAATATAAATATCAACATAAAATGGGTTTTGGCCTAAAGACTATTCTAGAAAGAAGTTTCTATGGGGCCTTTGCGGAATTATGAACCGACTCTCACCATTTCCAATTGACTGTGTCCTTGTGACAACTTAAGCTTATGTACTAACTTTCATTAAACAATCTCTTAAATTTCTACCTGAACTTTGCGCACAAGGATTCTATGGGCAGCCCGCCAGCCCGAGGGACATCTTTAAATCGATTCAGAAAGTGATTCTGAGTCAATCGGTAAACTATTATTTTTATGGGCAAAAATGTCAAAAATGTTAAGTGTCAAATGCGAATTATTTCTTTTAATAAGTTATTTTTATTTATTTTATAATACAATTCTTTAATTTGCAAAAAAGTCGTCAAATTCTAAAAAAAAAATCGCAAAAAAACTAATGAAATTAAATAAATAATCAAATAGCAAAAATGCAAACAAAAATCAATTACTTAGATTGGAAAAATCGTAATAGATCCTCAAAAAGCACCAAAAATTAAACTCATAAAAATCGACAAATTTGATGAATTCTGTGACAATTTATTAAATAATAAATAAGCGAAATCGGAAAAGAAGCTCCTTAATCTAAGAAAAGGTTAAACTTAAAAAAAAATCACCAATAATTAAAATCTTACCGAGATAATGGTAAACTTAGCAAAATTCTAAAAAAGTTTAATTTTATAAAAATTTGGCAAAAAAAATCAAATAAGAAGCATAAAATTAATTCACTTGATTAAATTTTTAATTAAAACTGATTTTATTTCTAATTAATGCTTTAATTGGAGAAAAATTAGCGAGAATTTTTTCTGTGTGCATCTAGAGGGTGCATTTGATGTTTAAGAATTATTTTTAAATCTTGGGCTACCTATATTTTTATTGAGGTTACCGACCATTGAGGTGAAATGGGCACAAGATATGCAGCGTTTACAATTTAAAAATTCAATATGAATTTCTGTAGAAAGCAACAACAAAATTATAAAATTTTTTTGACTTTGTTTTCCTTTCAATATAATTTTAGGCGTTGAGTTGCGTTTTACACAATTAGGGCCTATATAATGTTCGTTACTTTCTTGAAAATAGTTACGAACGGTATTAAGGGTTGTATTCGTCCACACAAATACTAAAAAATAGATATCGTTTCTGGGTGTGTGAGCCGAACGCTAAATAATGTTGTGTTTATTTTCGAACACTACTCTTAATTAAACTTTTTAATTGTTTATACTAAAATTAAAAAAAGTACTTTATTTAAATCCCTTTTAATATATTTTAGTTATCAACCAACAGAAAATCGTGGTGCTCTTGAAAAAATCTCTCCGTCTGTAGATTTTATTATGCACAAGTGCAGATTTATAGTGTTTGTTATCATGTATCCTAATTTAGGCTTTCGTACCATTTTCTTGTTATTCACTCCTACATAAACTTTTGAATTCTATTTTAGTTTTTCTTTCGTTTAGGTCTTGTAATTTAATTGTCTACATTGTATTTAGATTTAGTTGTAGTTGGTTGTTGTTTTCTGGCAGTGGCAAATAGTAATTGTGTCACACTCTCTGTGTTATTTTATGACTTTGTACATTTCTTACACTAAATCAGACAATTATACAGTGTACGAAAGTGTGTGACATTCAAGAGAGTTTATTTATACACAAAAATTTCCTTTTACCACAATTTTTTTTTTTTTGTTTTGTTTTTATCTTCATTTCCATTTAAAATGTTTGTTTCTTTTTTTAAGGAAAGTTCTGAACTTAAAATACCTTAAAGTCTTGTCTTATGTCGAGCTTCTTGTCAGTTCTTCAGGAAGTATTTTAGTGCTTAAAGGAATATAAAATAGAAGGGAAGAATATCTTTGATGCAAAAGAGGAATATTTTAAATTTGCAAAGAGAAAGGAATTTCTGCAGGCATTTGTAAAGCTTAATTGTCATTGTTAAATCAAAATGTAGTTCCATGCTGGAATAAAACCATAAAGTTAACTTTCGAATTAAATTTATTTTTTAGTTTTTATGTTCAGTAGGAATACTTCCCTTATAGTTTTGTCATCATTTTTTGCTGGGTTTATTATTACAAAATTTTTCAAGAGTTGGAACAAGTAACATTTTATGTAATTTAATGTTGCACAATAATGATTCTGGTTAAACACAAGTTATTTAGTAAAGAATTTAAAGACTCTAATCTACATCTAAACCATTTGACGCCACTTAAGTTTCTTCTGTTAATTACGACCACAAAATATTTAATTTTATGACAACTAAACTAAATGTGGCAGGTAGAGTGATTCAGCTTTCGCTACAGTACATGCACAAAAACTTACACTTTTCGATTTTTCGGGATTTGTCCAATTTTCTAATCGAATTTCTTAATATTCTTTATTACATATAACAAACAAAAGCATTTAACCCTCTACTACGTAAGCGTCACCTTTTCTTTCGTGAACATATTTCTCTCAGGGCTGTGGTGTCGTCAGAAAAATGTACTAACTCCGACTCAAAACGCTGACATTTTTCAAGTGCGACTCCGACTCACGACTCCTACTCTAACCTTGATGCTAAATGTATATGAGACTAGTCCCTATTTGACTTTTAACTCTTTTTATACCCTCCACCACTAGTGGAGAATAAGTTTGTCATTCCGTGTGAAACTTTTTTATTATGCATCTAAGACCCCCATAAAGTATATATATTCTGGTTTCTTGAGTAAGTCGATTTAGCCATGTCCGTCTGTCTGTCCATCTGTTAAAAACACGCTCACTTTCGTAAAACCCAAAGATAAGAAAAATGTTGGTGTCAAATTTGTTCTAGTTATCCCAAGCAGTTTGGGATTGAAGTCCAGCAAAACCCGATCAGTAGAATGTAGAACCACCACCCTAAAAAATTTACAACTTTGTTACAAAAACTAAGATAAGAGGTGGCATAATGCACGGCATGATATAAGATTTTGCAAAAACTCGTTCTATATGACTAGAAATCATACTGTACGTCTAAGAGCGTAATTAATATTGCTATCGTATTAAAATGTGCTACGTCACAGTTTTATAAGACTAGAAATCATAATTTAAAATTTGGTGAAACTCGGTCCAAAATTTACCTTAGGCCGCATATAAAATCCACTTTTTGATAACAGTTTAGTATATTAAAAACGTAATAAATAATGCAATTGTAATACAATTTGGTACGTCAAAGAGGACTAAACATCACACTATAAAATTTCCTAAAGCTCGGTCCATCATTTACCATATAATGTCTAACTCTGGGAAATGGTTTAAATACGCCTAAAACCGTAGCAGATATAGATATTGTGTTAAAATTTGGTCCACTTTTGGTTCATATGGCCAGAAATAATAACATGCAATTTTCTGATTAGTGGGCCGTATTTACCTTAGATCCCATATTAAGCAGCCTTCTGAAAAGCACTAAAACAAATTTCACTACGATATTGAAATATGTTCGATTTAGATTTTTTATAACAGAAATCACTAAAGGATTTCGTGATGATTTTCATAATTCATAATTTACCATGGGTCAAATATAAATTCCCCTCTTGAAAATCATTTTAGTTCGGATAAACTGTTACGAATCATGATATTTTATTCAAGTTAGTTCAAATTGCTAGAAATAAAAGCCTAAGACTGTCTGATTGTCGTCCAATTGGTTTAAACAGGAACCAATTTTTATACGACGTCCTTTTCTATAAATATTAATTCATAGCTCTCATATATTCTAACTGTCGGTGGAGGGTATCAAAGTTCGGCACATCCAAATATAGTACACTAACTTGTTTTTAATGCAGTACCTTTTAAATGGTTAAATATAGCAAGGAAATTATTCTGTAAAAATTTCAAATCGATATGTGAAATATTGCATCGACAATTTCGAAGAATTTTTATTTTGGAAAATATTAGACAAATTTAAAAATTGTTTTATGCCGCATAATTTTGGAGTCGGAGTCGCGAATTTTTGTTG
Organism: Pollenia amentaria; assembly: GCA_943735925.1. Taxonomy (NCBI): domain Eukaryota; kingdom Metazoa; phylum Arthropoda; class Insecta; order Diptera; family Polleniidae; genus Pollenia; species Pollenia amentaria. The sequence continues at coordinate 197,130,364 of OX031009.1, read as the reverse complement.
GTACTCCGACTCCGGGTAAAAACCTCAACTCCGACTCCTCAACTCCGCCTTCGACCCTACAGCCCTGATTTATTTGCCTAACTACGAACATTTTTCGTCTTAAAGGTTCTCATTCACACGGAGCCCTGTCATTTTATGTTTCTTGGTTCGATAATGAAAATTTAAAAAGTACCACATGCAGATCGAAAAAGTAAAAGAAAGAAATTAAATTTTCCGTATTTTTTCTTTATGATACTTTTTTGTCCCCATTAAAGTATCGAAATTTTCAATATTGCAGCGGGAGTCCTTAATTGCATTCGTTGATGTGAACGAATGCAGAATAATATTTTGGAAAAAAAATTACCAATAATAGGTACGTTGCGAATAGGTAAACGTCAGAATTTTGAAAAAATACAAATATATACTTATTTGTATTTTTTTAGTTAAATTTAGATTGTGATACAATTTTTATTTCTATGTTTATTGATTTTAAAGACAGATGGGGCGACAAAAATTATCCAAACTACAGGTCTTTCCCATTTAATCCTCAAAGGGCCGAATTTCAAAAAAGTACCACCCGACACCTGTCAGTAGGGAGATCGAACGGTTATTATTCGACCGGTTTTAACCGGTTATTTTAGCTTTGCCCAAGTCGGTTATTTTAAAATGCCCATTTTTCGAATACCGAATAAACCGGTTATTTTGATATAATAAACCGGTTATATTAATAATGTGTAATTTATATACATTTTCCTTACTCTTTTGCAGATGTACCCGTAATTTAAGTATTTTCTAATTGAATATTGGTCAAACTTAAACTTTTAATGAACAAAATGTAACAAAGATCAAAAAACATTATGAACACTGTAAATACAGATCGCTTATGAAAGCATGTGTTCGTGTTAAAAAAACCAAAAACTATTCAAAATAAGTCACGATTAATCACCTTTAATAAGTCTCATTGGTGAAATATTAACCCATTGTGTTGCCGAGGACATGCCCTTTAAGGCACTAAAAACTCTTAACTAGTTCTAGCATCTCTTCATGCTGAAAACTACAACATTCCGGCGGAATTAACGATATGGGAAAAATTTCTACCAGTTTTATTTATTAAACACCAAAAACAAAATTGAAGAAATCAAATAATGTTATGGAAGGTTTTAAATTGTAATCGATGAATTGACAAATATTTCACACAAAAAGCATGATCATTTTACTATTCGTTTCTATAATGCTGAAACAAAATAATTTGCAATAGATAATCCGGGCTAAGAAGTTCTGTTTGCAACTTTTCAAAAATATAGTTGATTTATATAGACATGCTCAACCACCAACAAATTAAAACTCATTCAAATTAAATTTGGGAGAATATTTCAAATAATAACTTTATTAAATTCCTATAATTTATTTGCTTTTGCAAAACGTTTGTCTAGATCAAATATCGTTCATCGTTTCTAAATTACATTATACACATATCTTCTTACAAATAAAGTTTTGTAAATCAATAAGAAATTGCTGAAAATTAAGCTAAAGTTTGATCAATTTACTGGTCCCACTTTTCTTGGATTTTATCGTCAAATATTTGTAAGGTCTGATCTAAGTCATATCTATGTATTTTGCTGGTTCCGTACCTTTGTAATTTGTTTTGTTTTTATTCAAATTAACGTTTTATTACAAAAACTTGTTTGATTTTTGTGTTTTTATGTATTCGAATTAAAACCGGTTAACCGGTTATTTAAAAAATGCTTAACCGAAAACCGGGTTTTTAAAAAAAATAGCAACTATTCGTAATATTCGAAAACCGGTTATTAAAAAAAGTCGAATAATCGATCTCCCTACCTGTCAGCTTATTTTTTTAAGAAACAACGATAAGTGTTTAATTGTTTTTTTATCTCTTTTAGCTTAGTAGATATAAGGTTAGCGAATTTACCCTTTCCCCCCTAAACATTCGAATTTCTAAAAATCCCAATCGATTTGGCGAGAGGCCAAATTCCGGTCCGAATTTCCCCCTAAACATTCGAATTTCCAAAAATCCCAATCGATTTGGCGAGAGGCCAAATGCCGGTCCGAATTTCAACGTTTCCATCGTTACAAATTTTATATATACGAATTTGATATAATCCCAATTGCAATGTTCATCGGTTTAAAAGAAGGATGGAGTGACAAAAATGTTGCAAAATAACGGTTTTACCCGTTCAATCCCCAAGGACCATACCCGAATTTCCAAAAAGGACCATCAGACACATGTCCGCTTATTTTTTTTGTTTTTTTTTTAATAAACAACGATAAGTATTAAATTATTTTTGTATCTCTTTTGGCTTAGGAGATATAAGGTTAGCGAATTTATTCTTTTTGACCCCCTGAACATTCGAGTTCCCAAGCACCCCGATCGATTTGGCAAGAGACCAACCACCGGTTCAAATATCAATGTTACCAACGTTGCAATTTTTTATATAGATTACACAGAGTATCAAATAAAATGGGCTCTCGATCTTAATTTCAGCACTAATCGAAATTAAATTAACTGACTTCGCTCTGGGTAGGATTTTAAGGATGATTACGCTGTTTGGGTTAAAAAAGCATGACTTTGACTTCTTTGATCTGCCCGCAAGGCTTTATTTGTTTGTTTGCATGCACAAAATTTAAAGTCATGCCTGTTCCCCCAACAAAAACAAAAAAATAACCAAAAGTTTTTAAAGAAAAAAAGTTTATAAAGTTTTATCAGAGATAAATAAATTCTAACAGTCAATTAATAAATTCTAACTCATTTCATTTTCTCCATTTACCTTTTTCAGACTTACTTATCAACGTGTTGCTTTAAAAGAAATCAGACTGCAGGAAGAAGAAGGTGCACCATTTACAGCGATACGTGAAGCCTCCCTACTAAAAGAACTGAAACACTCAAATATTGTAACACTACATGATATTGTGCATACGAGGGAAACCCTAACGTTTGTGTTTGAATATGTGGTAAGTCGTCATTCATCCCATTTGCCAGTCCCTACTGAATGTAAAATATTAAAAAATTTCTTAACTCATCATCCATTCCATTTCCAGAATACCGATTTATCTCAGTATATGGAAAAACATCCAGGCGGTCTGGATCAGCGTAATGTTCGATTGTTTTTATTTCAACTTTTGCGTGGCCTCTCCTACTGCCATAAACGACGTGTTTTACATCGTGATGTCAAACCCCAGAATTTATTGATCAGCGATTGTGGTGAATTGAAATTGGCCGATTTTGGTTTAGCACGAGCAAAAAGTGTACCCAGTCATACATATTCACATGAAGTGGTTACGTTATGGTACCGTCCTCCTGGTAAGTTTTTGTTTCTTTTTCATTATTTTGCTTTAAAATTTTTGTTTTCTTTAACAATTTAACTTTAATTAATTTTAATTTAATTCTATGAGAGACATTTCTTTTATCCTGTTGAATTTTAATACAATTGGAATTTTTGTCATGCAAATTTTTTGTTGATTTGACTAAAAAGTTTTTCCATCTCCAATTTTTTTTTTTTTTTTTTTTTTTTTGAGAGGATTGTTTTCCTTTTTTTGCTGTTAATTAAAAGTGTTCGCAAGAATATCTTTTGTTTTCGAGAGAAAACTTTATTTCCATTTTTGTTTATTTGCTGTGTGAGTTTTTACTAAAAAACAAACCAAATTTTTCTTTTCATTGTATTTTAATTTCTCTGCTGCTGTCTTTCAGTCGTAAGGACATCAAATGTCTCCAAAGTTTTTTTAAATAATTACACTGCTTATATTAAGTTAGTCCAAGGAAATGTTACGGGTTAAGCAACGAATGGACTTAATTTAGAAAATGGTGTTTTCAACGGTACCAAGTCAAGTTACTTTTTAGAACTAGTGTAATACTGATTTATATTCTGGTCCGATGCACAGCGCTTTGTTTCCATATTGTGATTCGGCAGAACTAGAGCAGTTATCGTATAAAGATTAAATTGCGTATCAGTATGCCTAAATTAAGAAAAATCGGTGCAAGGATATGCCAACCTCCCAAACATCCTGAATAAACAAAATATATTTTAAGCTACAGTTGTTATCTGAAAGTGGCAAAATTTGGAGATTGGCTCTTGAATATTACACTTTAGCGCTGTTGAAGTTTTTGTTCCACTCGGTGCAAGGAGATACTACTTAGCTATACTTATGATCAGAATGTACTAAAAATGATTAAGTGTTTCGGAAGTAATGCGTTAAAGCTCTGTTGTATCTTTGGTTTCATTCGGTGCAGGCATTTCTATAGAAATGGGAAAATATGGTTGGGGTACTAAAGCTACGGTCACACTTATTAAATATTTGACCAAATAAGCATAACCACTACTTTTGGTAATAGCTAGTGAAATTTAACATAGTCTTATTATCACAAAATAAAACTTATTCTACTGCTAGACATAGCAAAAACATGTTTTTTGGAACATGTGACATCCCCAGGTATTTCTCACTTATTACTCGAACTGATACAGAAAATGAAACACAGTTTTCTTGTCCTCCTCGTCATGACAACTTCTGCAGTAGTCATTGAATTTATTCACCTTGCCTTGCGAGACCTATAACCGGCACGCTGTTGAATTATACGCACAGCTTTTTGGGTGAATTTCTTTGCCCATCTCTTATCATTCTGCAACTATTTTAGTGGACGTTGTTTTTGAATTCCTTTTAATTTTTCTGACGATTTTGGGTTTTTCTCTTGGTCTCAGCTAATGCAATCGGCTTATCATAGCTGCCAGATAAAATTGGTCGAAAATCGTCAAAATTTTGAAGAAAAAATCGTCAACTTGACTAAGCTTACTCGTCACAAAAATCGACATTGTAAAAAACCACTAATTTTTTATAAGTTTTTAAAATTAATTGTTATTTTTAGTTTCCGTTGCTAATAACATTTTAATATATTCTGCCTGTTTTTTAAATTAAATAAAAATTTTCGTTAAGAAACTTATTATGGAAGTAACACAACGAAACATTTTTCAAAAGTATTGGCGTTCATAAGAAAAGTAAGAAAATAAACTAAAACCAAGAAATATCAAACACCTGTTTTTAAAAACTTAAACAATAAAATCAGACTTTCTGAAGGATAAGTTTCATAATGTGAACCCAGACTAAAGAGAGTACTAACTGATCAAATAGAACTCTTAAAAACATGCATTGTGCTAAATAAACAATCGTATTTTATATGATTAACAGCTAAGACATAAAAATTACTGCCAATCAAATAATTCAAATAAAATTATATTAGAAGCTTAAAAAAAATGTGAAATTATATAAAAAAATTTGTAAATCTGAACAAAATTTGTCATTTAAAAAATCGGCATTTTTGTACCTAACCCGGCGTTTACACGTGCAAATGCAAGTTTGAAAAACTCAATACACTCACACATTTTTACTAACACCATCACATTTTTCGCACTTGCAGCCCAACTTGCAAGAGAATTTGCTTGCAAGTAAATTTTTGACACTTGCAGCAAGTAAAATGACAAATAAAGAAACAGTGTTGTAGTGGATGCCTTTGTGTTTTTAAGAATAAAAAACAAGAAAAAACACTACTGCAAAGCAACACATCTTCATTGTATTTTAAAACATAAATTGCAAGCATTTAAAAAAAATTTGAATCCAAATATTTTCTCAGAAAATTTTATGATATCGGTAACTACGGCAATACTGGATTCAAATATTTTAAAAATAAAAATAATTTTTTCATCAATATGGATAAAAATAAAAAAAGAAATAATTAAATTATTTATATTACATATTATTAAATAAATTTCGTGATAACATTATCATGATAATATTTTTTTTAACCCAAAAATGAAGCTTTTTTCATAAGATGTTTTCGATTCGAGAACATTTGAAAAAAAAACTTACAACTGACTGTGTAAACACTCAAGTTACTTGCAAGACTTTTGGCTATTTCATCGACATTTTCGTTGATAATACATATACACTACTTGCATGTAATCACTTGTAAAGGCAGGGTAAAAATCGTCAAATCTGGCAGCTATGCGGCTTATGCGATGATTAAATCGGTTGACTATTTTCTCATGCTCCCATATAAATGTTCCGCCGAAATAGAGGTTTTGAAACAATAGTTCATTGATATATCATATGCATAGGTTTTGTTTGCCCCAAGTGTTGCAACATTTAATATATACCCAGTGTAGCCATTCGACATAGGGCTGACGGTTTTAACGGGAAAAGAGTCACACGACATATTTAAGAAGCCCTAAGTCAATTCCTAAAACGATTGTATATATTTGAGTTTTGCAATAATATGTTGGAAAATATTTCCCATCATTACATATTTTATTGATTTATACTTTAATTTCGTTCCATATTTTTTTTTTTGTTATACAAATTTTGAATTGTAGTTCACACCTACTGAACCAAAAGCGTACATGAGGCAACGAAAATTTACGTTGAGCAATCGAAAAATTATTAATTTTCGTCCAATAAATTTGTTCGTTATGACAGTGAATGACCGTTCTCAAAAAGATTTTAATTTAATAATTTAATGAACTGTTCGATAATATAACAATAAAGTTCATCAATACAACGAACAAAGTTCGTCAATATTATTTTCAGTAAATTAATAATACATAATCATTCAAAAAAGAAACTTCAATCCACCAAAGTGGTGAAAATACCATTTGGTGTAAAGATTGATGTTTGACTATTAACTGCCAGCCTTCATCAATAGCTGTGAGCGTTAGTCATCGTCCAGACTTGAAATTTTTGTTCCTGCAATTTTAAAAAATCCAGCTTTGGAATTGCATTAGTGTCCAGATAATGAAATTATAGTTTTGCAATTTTTGTATTTTTATCTTGTCTTCCATCTTCTCAGTTTTATATTTCATATATATATACATGAACACTTACAGCCAACTTCAAGTTAAAAAGTGTGAGAATAACAAAACAAAACGGAATTGCAAAGAACATTAAACTGTGTACCCCCCCACTCTTCTCAGCCCTCTCACCAATAGACTCAAAAATTGCTGCAACAAAAATTACAAGTCTGGACGATGACTTAAACGGTAAATATTCTCTGAAGAGACAGTGTGGTTATTATTGAAACATGTCAGAATCAATCTGTCCGAGAACGTGTTTTGATTCCCCGATCAGTCCAGAATGAAAAATTATCAATAAATTTGGATTAATTTCATGTTGTAAAATTCCTTTCTTTATAGAAATAATTTAATGAAAGTTCAATTTGATGAACTTTAGCCTGATTGAAATGTAAAAAATTTGTATTAAAAACCAGGGACCGTAACAGTTATTCCTTTTTTCATAAAAGTCAGATGATAACAGTTATTTCTTGATTTTTATTTTTTTTTTTTTTTTTTTTAACAAAAATAACAGTTATTTTTTAAAAGATTTTGTTTGTTGTGCTTAATTCCCTTTTTAAATAATTGATAAAAAATACTGAAATTTATTGTTGGAGGATAAGCTGTTCCTATGCGCTTATTTTTTTTTTTTTTATTTTTTCGATCAAAAATAACAGTTATTTTATGATTTTTGTTTTTTTTTTTTGAACAATAATAATAGTTTTTTTAGATTTTTATTTTTTCCATCAAAAATAACAGTTATTTTATAATTTTTATTTGTTCAAGCAAAAATAAAATTGATGAAATAGTTCCGTGGGAGAATGAATAGTTTATAGAATTTATGCGCCTTTGTTTTAATAAAACTTAAGCCCTTGTTGCGTAAAACGCAACGCAACGCTTAAAATTACATTGAAAGCAAAAACAAAGTCAAACATATTTTATAATTTTGCTGTTGCTTTCTACAGAAATTCATATTGAATTTTTAAATTTCAATCGCTGAAGATATGCATTTTCAAGTAGTGATACTTTTTTCAATAGCCTTTTTTAAACAGATCATTTGTGAGTCGTGTTATGCTGTCATGTTATTTTTGTTTAGTATTGTTTGGCATTTCGTAATGGAAAGACTTACGCCTGAACAACGTTTACAAGTCGTTCAACTTTATTACGAAAATTTACGTTCTGTGAGGAATGTGCTTCGTGCACATCGCTCAACTTATGGTCACAATAATCGGCCTACTGAGCGTACTATTCGTAACACCATCACCCATTTTGAGACCCAGCATTCATTTTTGGATAATATTTGACCGAATAGACCATGCACGCTGGGAAGAAAATATAGCGGCCGTAGCTGAGAGTGTACGCGAAGACCATGGAGAGTCGATTCGTCGCCGTTCGCAGCAACTCGGACTGACGTATGGAACGACTTGGCGCATTTTACGTCGTGATCTTAAATTGAAAGCGTACAAAATACAGCTTGTGCATCAACTGAAGCCGCTCGACCTTCCCAAGAGACATCGCTTCGCTCTATGGGCTCTTGAAAAGTTCCAAGAAGATCCGACGTTTTCGAAGCAAATTTTGTTCAGCGATAAGGCCCATTTTTGGCTCAATGGATATGTAAATAAACAAAATTGCCGCATTTGGGACGAAGAGCAACCTGAAGAAATTCAAGAACTGCAACTTCATCCAGAAAAAATCACGGTTTGGTGTGGTTTGTGGGCCGGTGGAATCAGTGGTCCATATTTCTTTAAAAATTATGCCGGTGCGAATGTAACCGTCAATGGCGACCGTTATCGTGCCATGATAACAGACTATTTGATGCCTGAGACTAAAGCTCGTGATCTCGGCTACATTTGGTTTCAGCAAGATGGCGCCACTTCCCACACATCGCATCAATCAATGGATTTAATTAGAGAACACTTCGGTGAGCACATAAGTTCACGTTTTGGGCCGGTCCATTGGCCACCAAGATCGTGTGATATCACACCGTTAGACTTTTTCCTGTGGGGATATGTAAAGTCAAAAGTTTATGCGGACAAACCCGCTTCGATTCAGGCCTTTGAGGAAAACATTACGCGTGTCATTCGCCAGTTACCAGTCGAAATGCTCGAACGAGTCATCGAAAATTGGACTCAACGGATGGACCATCTGCGACGTAGCAACGGCCAACATTTGACAGACAAAATCTTCAAAAAATAAATGCCAAAGAATGTTCTTTCAAATGATAATAAACATTCTCCATTTAATTTGAATTTTCTGTATTTTTTCTTTAAAAAAGTAGGGAACCTCGAAATGGATCACGCTTTATTTACTTTAACTTACATGATTAAGTTGATTTCAATGAAGTTTTCCTTTGCCAAAGCAATTTCTGAGTGAATTTATTATTACAACGATTTGTACATTATTTATTATTAATCCATGTTTTAATAAACGTTGTTAATGTTATGAACACTTTAGTTCAGTTCATTTCTTGTTTTTTTATTTGTTTTTAAAGTGTTGGTTTTTTTGGGTATGATTTTTATTAATTTTAAGTATTTTACAATTTTATCGGCTCATTTATAAAACAATTAAGCTGATTTTTAAATATTTCCGATCTATTGAAACATTGGGTCTAAAAAGAGTTTTATCGAAACTCACTCCACTCCCCTGTGCTGAAGGATGCAATAATAGTCATGCATGATGGCCTTTACATAAAACCTTTTATTCTTTTAACGGTTTTTTTAACATTTTATACAAATAAATGTTATTACTTGCAAAGATTACATAAATTAAAGCAGTAAAAAATGCGAATACAGAAATCATTAAATTGTATTAATTTTTTTTTTTTTGCTCTCTTTTTGACTGACATTTAACTTTTTTTAATGCCCCTACCAATAATACTTTAACAACTCATACTCTCCGATATGAAATACTTCTTAGTATTCCTTCTAATTTTTTTTTTTTAAATCTCTGTTAAAAAGATTTCCTCTTAAGAAACCTTTAAGAAAATTAAAAGAAGTAGAAAGAAAAAAACAGCCTTGTAAAACTTGGAAATCTCCGTAAAACGAAAAAAAGGAAAAATCGGCAAATCCCTTTTAAAAAAAATGTTGATTTTTCTTCCTTTACAAAACACTTTTGAAAAAGTTTTCTTTACTACAGTTTTTTTTTTTTTTTTTTGATATATTTAAATATTTTTTTTTTAATTTTTATTTTTCTTGCATATTCGTATTCTGTCTTTATAATTCTTTTGTACTTTCCTTTTAGCAAATACTATAAAAAAAGAATTTTTTTTCTTGGTTCAGCCTTTATTTCTCTTTACGTCTTGTAGTTATTCATGTTAACAAGTTAAACGTTTTTGGAATATTTAATTCGATTCAATTATAAAATGTAAAATTTAGGAACCAGATTTTGCTTTAAAATAATTTCTTATAATAACAAATAAATAGAATATTTAATGTTTTTTTTTAGCTTAACCCAGTGCGCTTCGCTACACCCCATTGAAATAAAATAAATTAATTTTTAAAAAAAATTTTTAAAATTTATAAATTAATTTTTTTATGCAAAACATGTGTATTATTAACGAAAATTTTGGTACCAAATTGAGATACTGTTACCGTTCTCGAGGTATGCAGAAATTTATTTCGTGCCACCCAATTGTTTGGCAGATGTTATGAATTGACAACCAATATATTTGTAACAAATTAAAAACCCTATGGAAGCTGCCACGCCCACATCTCTCTTTTTTACAGTTGAATAGTTTGAATAGTTTTACTGTGAAGGTTCCCAATATATTCTGAAATTCATATTCACCCCTATTATGTAAGTCGTTGTCGACGTCGACATGAATTTTTATTTGTTGTCACATAAAGTCGACTACTACATCACTTCGACGTTAATTATATATTGGGTGGTATTATTGATTCCGCACGGAAAAGAAAATCAACGGAAATAAATATCGAGCGATATGCAAATTGCAATTATTCATTTCTGCCGTAAAAGCTTTCGGCAAAAAATTTGTAACTTCTCTGTGTTAATAAAATCTAAGTTGATATTGTGTCAACTGTTGGTAATAAAAAGATTTAAATCAAATTGTTGAAATTTTTGAGAGTATGTAATAATTTTTACGAGATAAAATTATGTAAAATAGACAAACGCAGAAAATCTATAATTTGTAATATGGATACAACTGCATTTTTTGAACACAGCAGTGACGTGGATTGCTTAGACCTTCGAATAAAAATATCAGTTTTACAATATAAATCTGAAGAAGTGTTAGAGAGGAAAGATAGGGAGTAAGTTAAAATAAAAAATGCAATACTTGTTAAGGCTTTAAATAATTTGTTTAATTTTTCACAGCTTTTAAAAGAATTTTCGCTTAAATAAGGCAACATTTAAATATATTTTCTTTCACCTAGAGATTGCAAGTTCAGGAAGCAGTCAACAAGGAACTCTTTTCTCAACCAAGGTCTTGATTTAATTTAATTAAATCCACCATTGCTTCTACTTGCAATTAGCTTGTATATTTATTTTTTTTTATTCTTGCAATAAAATATTTTTATAAAATAAATAAACTAAATTTTCTTTTTAAATATTATATTTCTTACATTTTTATTCCTTCCGTTAGCTTCTCGCTGTAAAATTTTAACGTAATCAAAATGGAGAAAAATATCTATATTGCGGTTTCAATGATATGCCAATGCCGCAATGGTAGCGATTATACCGCAACAGCGGTAGGATACCGCACAAGCGGAATGAATAATTGCAAATTTTGCTTCCGCCCAAAAATTGCTTTCCGCAATCACGGAACGGAATCAATAATACCACCCATTATATAAGTTGTGTCGACGTCGACAACTTATCAAAAATCTGACAAAAAAAAATCCCATCTGCAATTTTTCTTCTTTATCATTAAAGTTAATTTTTTAAAGCTATTAATGCTATTTTCAGAATTTTTGCCAGGTTCGTGATAACAGCTATTTTTTTATTAGTCAATTCATTTATTAATGACGTGCTAATACTCGCAATCTTCATTTATAATTAAAAACACTGAAGTTTATTGTTGTGGGAAAGCTAGTTTCTATGCGCATTTCGGTGGTTGCTTAGGCCAGCTCGTAAGGAAAATTTTTCCAAATACTTTAGAAAAGCTTAAGATATTATACAAGTAAGACCATAAAGTGAATAAGAATTTTAAACACTCAGGTCTTACTTGTAACAATATCAAAGCTTCAACAAAGTCACAACAATAAACACAGTGAATTTTTCTTTCTTACATTACTGTAAGTTTTCTGATTTTTTATACCTTTAACGAGTATTAATAAAAATAAAACTTTGCAATCATGCCGCTGTTAGCAAATTTTTGCAAATTTCCGCTAATTTTGCAATTTTTTACCGAATTTTTGACATTCCTTATAGTTTTAGGGACTTTTAGTTAATTTTATGGCTTGTTTGAAATATTAAAAATTTTCGCAGAGACAATTTTACTCGACGTCGATTTAAAAGCGCCCTAGAAAATATTAAGAGACTGTCAATAGTAATCGATTATTGTCAAAACCGATTTAGAAAATATAATTACTGTTCCGATGGCGTCGACTCATGTCGACGTCGACTTTCATAATAGGGATGATTGTCTTTGCTTGGGGTGGAGGTGGCACGCCTACTTTTCCACATCAGTCTGTACTGTACAATTTGTACCAAATTAAAATACGTTTACTTTTTATCGTTTCTTGAGATTTGCAGTAATTTATATTATGTTTGTATTGAAGGTACCAGCGCACACATCTTTAATCCAACCCAATTGCTAACAGATGTTATGTATTGATAACCTAAGGGAGCTGCCACGACCACTTCTCCAATCTAGCTCACTTTTTTATAGTTATCTATTAATAATGAAGCTATTTGTACCAAATTTGGATAGTGCTACTGCGGCCGTTTCCAATATTTACCGAAATTTATATTGTCTTTTCCACATCACCCCACTTTTTCTTTACAAATGTTATATAAGATATAGTAAATACGGTTCTCCCGATATACAGAAATACAGCCCAATTATAAATTAAAATTCCCCGGGAGATTTTTCCCTTCTCCCATTTTTCCTATTTTTTTTTTTATTATTCCTACACTAAATCCCGCGAAGCTTTTTGCTTGTCTGCAGGAGACCAGAGTCTCTGGCAGGAATCGAACCCGCAACCCCGGTACTGATAGACTAGCTCACTACCAGCTAGCCTACCGGGGCACCCAATTTAAATTTAAGCTCTATTGTAAAAATGGGAAAAGGGAAAAAACTCCCGGGGAATTTTTATTCAAATGATAATCTCCTAATCCAACCCAAAATTTAACAGATGTTATGAATTGATAACCAAGCTATTTGTAGCAAATATGAATCCCTAAGGGAGCTGCCACGCCCACTTCTCCAATCCAGCGAACTTTTTTATAGTTATGTATTAATAATGAAGCTATTTGTACCAAATTCGGAGAGTGTTACTGTGGCCGTTTCCAAGATATACCGAAACTTATATTATCCCTGTATGGCAGGGAGGTGGCACGCCTACTTCTCCATATCAGCCGATTTTTTTTTACAAATGAGTATTGATAACCAAGAAAGTTTTATCAAATTAAGATTCTTCACTGTTACGGCTCTTCATATATACAGAAATCTATATTATCTTTGTATTGAACCTGCCACGCCCACGTCTTTAATCCAACCCAATTTTTGTCAGATGATGTGTATTTAATTTACTATTCCTGACCTCTTCTGCCTTTTGGTGTGGAGTTATTAAAGAGTCTTCTCCAATAGCATCGGTGCTGTTCTGTAGTTTTTCCATTTTTTGGGTCAACACCACGATTCGTAAATGTTTTCTTTATAGAACCCGATTAATCTTCTACGCCCTCTTTGAACAGAAAGATGTTGATTTTGTTTGGAGTACTTGTTGCGGTTATCTAGCGTCGCTCATTCGCAAAACATGTGCACACCATCGCATTCTACAACTATTTATTTTTTATCTAGAGGTTCTTCCTGTAGGCAACTTCTTATAGTATCGTTTCTGATTCTGTCTCTTCTGAGTTTTCTCACTACTTTGCGCATATACTTTATTTCTGTAGCCTCTAGACGACTTTTCCTATTATGTATTTTAACCGTTGTGTATTTAAATGTGGAATCTTTTACTGTAATACAAAAATTTATGTTGTCTTTATATGAATGGTGCCACGCCCAACTATTAAATCTAGCCAACTTTTCGACAGATGTTGTATATTGGCAACAAGGCAATTTGCACCAAATTTTAAAACGTTTACTGTTACAGTTTCCTAGATATACAGAATTTCATATTGTCTGTCTATGGCAGGTGCCACGCCCACATTTATAGTCCAGCTTTTGCTCTTTATAGTTAATAACATATTTTAAGAAACATCATATCAAATAGTATATCTTAAGCTAGATTTACACGATTGAAATTTTCTTCAAAATGCTTCAAACTCGTGTAAACAGCAAAATTTCTTCAAAATTTATTTCAATAATATTGATCCATGAAGAGCAATTTTGAAGAAAATTTTAATCGTGTAAATCTAGCTTTAGCCTCTCCGAAAGTGTATAAATGGTTTAAAATATGTATGCATTTAAACAATTCTTTTTCTAAATTCTCTTAATACTTGTATATTTTTTGGCATTTACATTTTCCATTGTGGTTTCAAGAATTCAGCATTATTTATGTTTTTGTTTGTAATTGTATAGATGAGTGTCTAAAATGCAAACTTTTTGTAGCCAATTTGTATTTATGGCAAAATTTACATAATCCAAAAAAAAAAAACATGTACATACAGTGAAGAACTAAAGTTTTTATGCAACCTGCTTTTTACGGTTTTTGGCAAATTAGTACAGCTTTTAAAAAAAAGTATATGCCTGAATTTAAGGCATTAATAAATACTTATATTTTTATTTTTTTAAATTTTCCCCCTTATTTTGTAAAATTCTTCACCTCACTTAAAAAAATATATTTTTATAAAAAATTTTAAAAATTCTAAAAATGTTACATTTATGAAAAATTTCTCAACGCAAGATGAAGTGATTTACAACTTACAAAACAAGCCATTTTAGTATTTAGATGGTCCACTCTGAGCATCGATCTCAGCTTGTAAATGGGGGGGACATTAAATTTACTAAATTTTCTGTGATTTTCGGACTTGATTCTGCCCAAGCTCTTTTTAAAGTGCATAGTTTTAGGTTTTCACTGCTGATATTTTCACATCTCCTGACTTTTTTTCTGTAAAACATCATCGATATGTTCTTTAGGATTTAAATACGGTGATTGTTGTGTGGGTAATGAAGTTGTGTGCGAGCATTATATTGAAGCCATTCGCAAACAATGTGCCTCGTATGCTTGGGATTATTGCATTGCTGGAAAGTCCAGTTATTTCCAATACCCAAGTTCTCAGGCGAAGGTTTCAAATTCTAGAATGTTTTTCTAAAGATGTCGGCCAATTTTGCCTTCAATAATAACTAACATGTTAACATCATGCCTTGACAGCTTTGTGCCCGGTCAGTTCTTCGAATATTTTCAGTACATATTTTTCTTTTTAATTATATTAACCATTTTTTCGATTGTGCTTCTATTAGTTGTATTTCAATTTATAAAGCTTTTTACAATAGTCTTATTCCCTCAATATTTCACATACTTTTTTTGCTTAAGCCAACCTTTGGTTACGTTTTACTACTGTAAAAAGCTTTATAAATTGAAATACAACTCATAGAAGCACATTCGAAAAAATGGTTAATATAATTAAAAATAATTTATGAAAAAGAAAAAATTCCCACATTATTTTTTTCTTTTTGTTACAATTTCCAATAATAATGGTTGTACTTAAAAATGAATTGATTTTACCGTTTTTTGCAATTTCTCCATAACTCGGTTGCTCTGCCAGAAAAACCTCTCGCAATTAATTTTTTTTATGTTTTATTAAACCTTTAATCAAAAAAAAAATCAGTTTTAATTAAAGACTTACGGCTTAAGTTATGATAAATAAACCCTTTATTGACATGCTTTATTTTTTATAACTTAGGCCGTTAGTCAAGTGAATTAAACGTTTGCTTATATGAACAACATTACTGCAAAAAAAATTTTAATATCAAAAAATATTTAATTGGTACTATTAATTTGTTTACTGGTGCAAATTTAATTAATTTTTTAATTAAGATCAAAAGTTTTTTAATTGAAATCAATTAAAGGAGGTTCATAATTAAATTTATCACTAAAATATTGTATATTTTTTGACGATTGTCCATTTCGAAGACCAATAATTTTTCTAAACGCAATATTTAACGGCAATCCACAGAGTGTGCTCTTGAGTCGTATTGGTTATATTTGCTATAATTTTATGAATGTCACATTAGCAAATTCAGCCAATATGACAAAGTAGAACACTTTGTGATTTGCCCAATAATGTTACTATAATTTACATACTTTTTATGACAAGCAAAATACAATATCAACTAAAAGAATGGGATTCCCCTAGTTTCGTTTTGTATTTTTCAAGTTTTCCTAGAAGTAGGCACGTTGTATGTAGACTTTAGTCCTACTTAAAAATTGGTTTAACGCTTTTAATTTCCATGTAACGTTTTTCCTTTAAATCCTTTTTGTTTCAAATAATCTTGTTAACTAGTGCCTCAGTTAGTGAAAAAAAGATTTTTCATTATCGTTACCAATTCCTAAAAATCGTAAAATGGTTGGTTGCATGTAAACTTTAGTCCTTCACTGTACGTTTCGATAAATAGACATATACGTTTTACTGTAGATTTAAAACATATAACCTAGCAAGTATTTTACACCTTTCAACACATTAAACTACCAAGCACGTTACCAAGACACAGTAGAGTAAGCAAAGAAACGATAAATTGTTCTGGAAACAATGTTAAAAATGTTTCGGAATTTTTTTAATGATCAATTGCTCTTGGTTTTTTTTTTTGATGAATTATTAAAATTTATTACTTTATTAAACAAAATGGTTCACCTGGTAAAAATTCAATCGGGACAGCCTCAAAATTCAATTTATGATATAAGTATACCTGTGCTCGACCAAACCAGTAGGGGATATATAATCCATTGGATCCGCGCTTGATCTCTATATTAACATTAATAAGTTTAATCGAAAGATTTAAGTTTGTATGATTCTATATGGTTTTGAACAAGCCGGGGTGTGACTTCTGAGTTTTGTTATAATCAAAAAATATTAAGGATTTGAATTTGGTTCACATCTAAAAGTCATCTTAGTGCCCATTCACATCACATATACGATTTTTGTTGTTGCGATTATTGTCGTTTCATCTTTGAAGTTGCTCTAATGTATACATTGTGATATTTTTGTCGTTACAACTTTTTGTGTTTACAGATATTTTGTGTATACATTAGCTTGCAGCTAACTTCATGTTTAAAACTACGTCTGAATGAACAAAACGAATCGAAGAGTACACTCGTTTGTGTACCCCTTTTAAGTTCTCTCTCCCCTAGGGTTGCCAGTTTTGAAATCAGAGAAATCAGTACATAAGAGAAAAAAATCAGTACAATTTCATAAAAAACAGTACATATACTTTTTTATTATAAAATTGCATATTCATAACATAAAAAGCTTTAATGATTAACAACAAAACTTGAATTCATTCTATAATTTGAACAGTGACAAAATTTAATTAACAAAACTGAATTTTTTCAAAGCAATAATTCAATTCCGTATATATTTTTAGCGGGAATACAAAGTGAATAACAAAAAAAATCTAAAACACAACAAGTGGTTAAAAATTCGATTTTTTACTTCTTGTTAGCTACTTGGTTTAATATTTTCCAAAAAAAAAACATTAATTTTATTAAAAGCAAAATTTGAGTTCATTATGTCTGAAGTTTGGTACTAAAATGGCCAATGACAATATTTTGCTGTTTTGAGTTAATTGTTGCATCAGGTCTTTTCTTAAGCTACGGTCACACTTAGCAAATATTTGACTAAAAAACGTGACCAGCATGTGAACTAAAATTATTTTCTTTATTCTATTATATTTGTTGAATATAGGTCAACATAAAATTAAATAAATGTAGTTTTTTGCTATATCGACCACCATTATTAATTTAATTTTGCAATTAAAAGGACATGCTGAATCTCAAAAATGAATTATTTGACATTGGCCTTTTTAACACCAAGCTACAAATATAAGGACAAAATGTTAAAAAACAAATTAAACACTTGAAATAATGAAGCTTGTTATGTATTTATTATTATTAAAAATTATTTAAAAGTGATTTACAACTAATTACTATTAATATTTTTAATTATTGAAAAAGGCACAATCGTTTTTCAGACGATCTTATACTATAGATTTTTAAAAATAATATATTTACATACATATGCATGGACATAAATATTTACAATGTTACAAGTTAAAAATATTTATGGCCTTTTTGTAAATTGTCCACAATTTGTTTCCTGTCTTCAGTCTTCAAGAAATTGTAAAACTCAAAACTATAACCAAAGTTTGTCTTTATCTGCAACTCACTTTTTAGATTTTATATTAGGAGCCTGTTTCTCTCTTTTCACCACTTTGAAAACTAAAGGCTCGTTCTGTAAAAGCGTTTGAATGTGGAATGGAAGAAATAAAATTACACATTTCCTCAAATTCGTAAAGGCAGCACCATTGAGAAACACTTTCCATTTTTCTTCTACTGTCTTCTTTTTTCGTACTGACCCGGCAAAAATCCTTAATGTTAATAACTCATCGATAAGAACATCTATATTAATATTTGTATTGCAAACAATTTTACAATATGGCAAACTATATACTGAACAAAATAAATTTATAATAACAGTACAAAAACAGTCCATTAATGAAAAAATCAGTACATTTGCGTACTGATTTGCTTGTAATGTATAAATCAGTACTTTAAACAAAAAAACAGTACATGTACTGATAAAAACAGTACGAATGGCAACCCTACTCTCCCCTCTCGTATATAAGGTAAGAATCGCAACGACAAAAATCTTATACATAATGTAAATGGTCACTAATTTTTAATATATAATTTTCGGCCTTATGGGCTTTTTATATGACTTGGATTGAAATAAATAAAATAAAATAAATAATTAATGTTTACTGGGTTAGTTACGAGGAAATAATATTGTTAACTGTAATCTTTATTGGTTTCTTCAATCAATTGTACACAAACATTTTCAGGAAATTTTCAATAAGCATGGTTAGACATGTTCAACAATATCGAACAATACAAATTCTTACACAGCTAAACATTTTAAGAATTTAGACAGAATAGAAAAATAATAGAAATATGTATTATGAAATTTGGCTCACATGCCCTTGAGTTATAAGATTTAATAGAGATTTTTAAATTAAAATGTATTAAATTG
This sequence comes from Pollenia amentaria, assembly GCA_943735925.1. NCBI lineage: Eukaryota > Metazoa > Arthropoda > Insecta > Diptera > Polleniidae > Pollenia > Pollenia amentaria. The sequence goes on along the minus strand of OX031009.1, from coordinate 197,111,186 downwards.
AACTGGAATTCAAAGTATTTTTTTATAAATTGAAATTGTTTTTCATTTTAACAGAACATAATTGAAATTGTATTATTAAAATTGGAAAATATTTATAAATTGCATAAATTTGTAAAGAAGAATGTGTTAAATTATAAAATTATGGTTTGAAAAAAATAAATGTTATTGATGTTGAAACAAAAAGTTAAGATGTGCGGTTATAGAAAAGTAATTTGAAAAAAAAAAAAGAAATCAATAACTTTTGAAATTAGAGAAATATTAAAAAGCTTTCTTTGGTTTCAAAATGCTGAGTGGCGAATGGGGAAGGTTAATTAGGTTAGCATCCACTATTAGTCGCAGTTTATCACAACTAATTACTCACGAGGGTCCAGTTATTAGTTACCGTTGTGTTATCGTGTTGCACCGTCTCACATATGTCATATATCGCATGGTCATTTTCATTACTCTTCAGCCAACCAGTGGACTTAATAAAGGAATAAATTCAACTTAAATTGGTACTAGAGAGACTGCTTTTGTCTCTAAAGAGGTGTTCACATGGCCAAAATGTCTGCGTTAATCTCGTGAACGTATGCTTGAAGTAATTTTTAAATTTGTTTGATTTTCCATCCACCATCGTCGGTGGCACACATACTAACATATTGTTTACTCATACTATATAAACATTCTAGTTAAGCATTTTGATCGTGTATAGACCCCTTAAGTAGAGCTGCAAACCAATCGATTGTACTATCGATAGTATCGTTAGTTTTATTTTTGGCTGAGAATCGATAGGTTTTTATTACAACAAAGTTGATGAGATGTAGTCAACGAAACATTTTTAACAATTCATTTGATGCTAGTTTTTTGCAGTGCATAAACTTTTTTAATTCTATTGCAAAAAACGAAAAAGTACTTACGTCACTTTAAGCTTAATTTGATTTAATTCCACCTTAACGTTTAACATAACACATGATTTAAGTTTCAATTATTTTGTACGATTAGTTAGAAAATTATATCAAAATGACTTTTGGCGTATCATTTTTCAATATAAGCAATGTGTTCAGCCAGGGTTGTTAAATGTGGTGTTTTCTTGACTTTTTTGGCGACTTTTTTTTACCTGGTTGTAATTTTTTAACGAAAAATCTTAAAAATATTAATGGGGTTATTTAGTAAAACGCTCAGCTCCCTTGAAAAATATTTTTATACAAATTTCTGAAAATTCACAAAATTTTATATGAAAAAAATTTTCAACGCAAGGTGAAGGGATTTACATAATCATAAATTCTAGATTTAAGATTAATACTTTGCCTGCTGACATGTAACCATCTCTATATCTGTATAAACTACAGATGACACTGAAACAACGCTGGGAAATATTGCGACATTACTTTGAAAATCATGGTAATGTTGCCGAATGTGTGCAAAAATTGCGTACGGATTTTGGAAGAAGAGAAGCACCGTCAGCTCCGTATGTTCGTTATGTTGTGAAAAAATTAAAAGAAACTGGCATCCTCATCGATAAACCAAAGCGTGAAAAGCCAAAAACAGTGCGTACACCCGAGAATATTGCTGCTGTGGCAGAAAGTCAATTCACCATCGTTCTCAACAATTGAACATTTCGGAGACATCATTGAGACGAATTTTGCATAAAGACCTTGGTATGACGCCTTTTGAATGAAATTATTTTCCATTATTAACCGGAAGGATTGTACTTTCAAATAAAAAATAAATTTGAGAAAATATTCAGTAGTTTTTTTTATAGCATTTAAAAAAAAATTATTTGTCGGACCCTTTACATGCACTACCCTGTTTAAAGAAGTGGCACATAAAAGACATTTCGATACTATCGATAGTTTTTAAGCTTACTATCGAAACAATCGACAATTTTAAGAATTAGTTTTTGTTTTAAATGTAATTTTCTATGCGAACGTTAACGTGTGACATCGTGGGATTGAATATTATACTTCTTTCGGTGCTTTAAAACGAGAAATGCGTCTGTAAAACTCGTTTATATGCATAGACAGTGTTTAAAGAAGATGCCGCTATAAACATCATAAATAAAATGTTTTTTTACCTGAATTGATAGCTTATGACTCTATTCTGAAACAATGCTTAAATATATGAGAATATTTAAAATGTAATTCCTAAAAATTGCATTTTACTGAGATGCATAATTGCGGGATATGCATACAAGCGATTGCTTATACACAAAATATGTTCGGCTATTTGAAATAGCAAACTATTGTACAAGTTGGAATGCATATAAGCGTAAAGTGCTCATAACAGGTGTGCCAAGAAGCGATAAATACTGTTAAAGTTTTATTTAGTTTTTTTTATTATACACATACCACAACAGTGGAGAGGGTATTATGCATTTGTGCTAATGTGTAAAATATTAGTACTAGACCAATAAAAAAAGTATACTAATCGACTCAAAATCACCTTTTGAGTCGACCTCACAATGTCCGTCCGGCTGGCTGGCTGGCTGTCGATGTAACCTTGTGCGCAAAGTACAGGTCACAGATAATTAAATGAAATTTAGAACATAGGTTCTAATTGCTACAAGGACCAAGCCTATTGAAAATGAGGCGAATCGGTCAATAATTTCATATTGCCTCCATAAAATCTGCTTTCCGAAATAGGGTATTTATGCCTACTTATTTATATGGACACATAAGCTATGCATTTTTTAAAAAATAGGACGAGGGGAAAAAGGGGGCAATTTCTGCCTTTCCGAAACTATCTAAAATATTTTCATAAAATTCAAGACCTTGATATATCCCTATTCATATTGCCACATTAGCTATGCGTTTTTAAAAACTACACGCAGAGAAAAAATATGTTTGGGCATGGTTACGGCAACTACACTATGTTTATTGTAAACAATATATTGTTGTCGTACACAAAATATTGTTATATTTATTTCATACCAACAATATAATAGTTACTGTAAACATGTCAATGGCTATCGCAATTATAAATTTAAGTATAATTCACTGAAAAATAATCATTTTTATAACAACTGAATAATGATAACTTTGAAAACATATTATATTCCTCACAGCCATTTAATGATATTTAATAACCATGACATGATAACTTTCCAGATGTGTACTCATAATATGTTTAAGATGCAAATATAATATCTCAACTCTCATAATATATCGTTATCGCCATTTGTAAAATAATTTTGCATCAGTTGTATCGTTTGTTTTACATATGCCTATCGAATTATTTGTTATTTAGGGCCATTATTACAACTTACAAATAGTTATTTTTAGGATGCTATCTGACAGATAAAAAGTTTTTGGTTATTACAAGTTAACATTAACCTATAAGTGACTGATATGCTAACATCAGGTTTGTTCTCATGGTAACTTTACAAGTGAACTTTAAGAACTTGAAGAAGCCATATTTTCTGCTGAAGATATGGTAACTTCAATGACAGTTTTATGTCATATTAAATTATTTAAACTTTTAAAGTTAAATATAAAACACAAAAAACAAAACAATTTTAAATAAAAACCGAAATAAAGCACAAGATATAAACTTTTGTTTTCAATTAAAAAATTAAACAAAACTAAGTCGTTGCCACTACGTATTTTAAACAACCAAAAGTAGTCGGTATATACTGCAATGTTGCCACAGTATATAAATTACATTTTTTATTTTATCGGACAGTTGTAATAATGGAAAAAACTTATTGGTCACTTTACCGTTCAAGATAGCTATTGTTCACGTTAACTATCAGCAACTTTATCATTAGGTTGTAATAATGGCCCTTAGTGGTGAAACGATTTAAAAGTAAATACCCATTAAAATCCAAGTTTAAAGAAATTAAAAAATAAAGAAATTGTAGGTGCATCAAAAAAAATTGTAATATCAATGAAAAAAAAAATTTTATATTGTTTGAAAATGGTGCAAAGATATTGACCATAGTCTTGTGAGGTGGCATGTCATAACGTCCAGTGTCCATGGACGTTATGACACCCCAAAAAGTGTCATAACGTCCGCGGACACTATGACACTTTGGAAATGGACTTTATGACACTTTTAAAAATGTCATTAGGTCCATTATTACTAAATAAGTTAAATACAAAAAAATTATCTGCATACACGCAGAGAGAAACACGGACGCTATGACATTTCTTCGATGGACGTTATGACACTTTTGAAAGTGTCATGTCCACGGACACTATGACACTGGACGTTATGACATGCCACCGTCTTGTGATATTTAAGAGAAAAAGAATGAAAATTCTATAAAATAACTTGTAAATAGTTGCGACCTACGACAAAAATATTTTAGAAATATTATGTTTAAAGTTGCATCATATTATGATGTAAAATATCTGTAGCAGTTTTACGTTAAGTAAATAACCATAAAAATATATTAAAATTATTTTTCGGTTTTAATCTACATATTTTTTTAATCTACTTATTATTATGATTAACATGATAATAATATGATTACTTCATAACTTATTATGATTAACATGATAATAATATGATTATTCTTAACTTATTATGATAAACCTGATAATAATATGATTTTATTAAATTATAAAAGGATGTAATAAAAACAAATTAGGATTAAGGAAAAAATATTATGGTGTAATATTACGAATATATTTGGTCATAATATGATTCAATAATAATCGTTATATGTTGACTACAATTATGAATCTTATCATAATATGTTGCTGTTTGAATAAGTTTACCACAACCATGTTTTTTCTTTGCGTTCAGGTCCCAAATAGGTACACTTTGCAAAAATTTTTTCTTATATACTGTTTTTTAGGGTATCAAATGGTCGGGCTTGACAGACTATAATTTCTTAGTTATTTTTTTTTTTGTAAATTTTCTTTTTTTTTTAATTTTTTTTAACTATTATTTCTGATTCACTATTTCTTTTATTGTTCTCTAATATGATTTTAAAATTGAACATAAAAAAACAAAACGAATAGCGTTATCTCTCTTTCACAAAGTCACATTTACGATAGAAAAACTTGCTCAATGTAAACACTGAATATCAAAAAACCGTATATCTTTGATTTGCCGATATAGGGAACCAAACAGATTTATTGAAATATTTTCCATTTCAAACTCGTCTATTGCAGAGCTCTGTTCTCCCAGTATTGCCCAAAAAATTAAGTGGCATGTCATAGTGTCATAACGTCCATCAAAGAAATGTCGTACCGTCCGCGGACGTTATGACACTTTGCAAGGTGTCATAATGTCCACAACAAGCAAGAATGTAAACAAATTTGGGATCATAGCCGGCCTTCGGCCGGGCGCAAGGATTTTCTTCTCTATGGTATAACAAATACCGGTTTCGCTAAGTAAAGCTTCTAATATCTGCCTTGTTTCCGAACGAAAGCCGACTATGCAGAGAAGCTTTAGTTAGCGAAGCCTGTGTTTGTTATACCATAGAGGAGAAAATCCTTGCGCCCAAAAGTGTTTTCGTTATATATTTAATATAAACACCCAGAGAAAAAGCAGCAAAACCATTTAAAATTTTTTTTTACCATATTATGTTTCATTTAACCAAATCATTGTCACCGACAACCATATTATGGTTAAATTAGTTTCTTTAAAAATAGTTTTGTTGGTTGGGACCATAATGAAACATGTTTTTCTCTGCGTGTATGCAGATCATTTTTTTGTATTTAACTTCTTTAGTAATTATGGACCTAATGACACTTTTGAAAGTGTCATAATGTCCATTTGCAAAGTGTCATAGTGTCCATGGACGTTATGACATGCCACCAAAAAATTACACTGAAATGACTTTTTTAACAAAAACTATAACATTTTGCCTGTTCACTTTTTTTTTTTTTTTTTTTTGGGTAATAAATTTAATAAAAACTTTGTAAACAGATGAATTTAAGGTCAACAAGATTTTTTTATTTTAAAATATAGTTGTGGCAACTAGAAATTAAAAAGAAAGTTCTTAAGCTATGTTCACACCTAATAAATATTTGACGTCCTACACGTAACCACTAGTTTTTTGAAAAAATTGTTTGCTTTTGCAAAACGTTTGCTGGATCTTACATCATTTAACGGCTTCTTAATTTAATTATACAATTATTTTCTGACAAATAAAGATAAGGAACTCAATTAAAATTGTTAAAAATAAAGCTAAAATTTGAACAATTTGCTGGTCATGCTTTTTTTGATTTTTTTCGTCAAATATTTGTTGGGTCTGAACATACTTTTAGAAAAGTTATTTTATGATCTAAAATTTAAAATTTATTTTAAAAAAATACGACTTTATTGTAACAGTTCCATGTAATTGAACAAAAATTCTTTAAGAAAAAACTTTTTATTTTCAAACCTCTTTCAACAAATTTAAAAAGTTTTTATTTGACATTTTTTTCCAGATGTCCTGCTTGGTAGCACAGAATATTCCACATCGCTGGATATGTGGGGTGTGGGTTGTATATTTGTTGAAATGGTTACTGGTATGCCAACATTCCCCGGTATACGTGATACATACGATCAATTGGATAAAATCTTTAAACTGCTGGGTACACCCACCGAAGAAACGTGGCCTGGGTGTACACATTTTCCTGGTTATAAACCACATAAATTAGGTAAGTTTGAAAATAAATATTATAAAAAATAAAATTAATTATGTTTATTTTGTATCTACAGGTTTTTATCGTCCTCGCAAATTAGGTCACAATTTTCCTAGACTATACGATATCGTTGAAGGTGAAACGATAGCGAATGCTTTTCTCCAATTGAATCCTGATAAAAGAATAGGCGCCGAAGAAGCGTTACATCATTCATATTTTGCCCAGTTACCAAAAAAATTATATGAATTGCCTGATGGTATGTAAAAGAGTAGAGGTAGAAAATTTTATAGATAAAACAATTAGTTGAAAAGAAAAACAGACGTTTAAAAAATCATCGTGTAAATGTAAAAGTAAAAGTATTTTAGTTTTTTTAATGTACATTTTGTTTTATTTAAATCGAAACAAAAAAAAAAAGATATATACTACGGATACCTTACCTTTAAAAGAAGAAAAATATTTATATTAGAGCAAACACGAATAATAGCTAATAATCTTTAAGGCGAGAACTGTGTTATCTCTTGGTGCTGGTCAGGGTTTCCAGTTTTGTGTTGAGCCTTATCCCCAATTTGCGATTTCTCATCCCCAAAATAGGCATTTACTTTTCCCAAAAAATCCCCACATTTTTTTAAAAATAAAATACATCATATCATGTGAAAGGAAAAAAAAGCATACATTGATTTATTTAAATTAATCCATTTGTGTAATAATATTAAAACTAATTTTATTTATTTAATTTTCCAGTCTATAGATTAAAAATCCTTACAGACATAAGTGCTTAAATTATAGTACATATAATAAATATAGAATAATGATTTTAACTAATTTGAATTTAAATAAACAATAATTTTTCTTTTTAAGGCATCATTACTATCAGAAAAGTCAATTAGATTATATAGATTATTAAATTTCAAGCAAATTTGACGAAAGGAGTCGTTGTTAGCGTAAACAGAACGGTAATACGTTAAATTTAACGGCTGAAAATTTCGTGTAGGTCTCACTGGAACATTAAAGTTAATTTTGCTTAACAAGTAACCGGAATCGACATCACCGCGTATTAGACCCATTAAAAACGAAATACTAAGCATTGTTCTTCGGCTTTTTAACGTCGGTAACTTAATAAGACCAAGTCTGCTTTCATATGAAGGTAGTGCAAGCGAATTCCATCCAAGACCTCTTAAACAAAATAAAAGGAACTGTTTCTGTACAGATTCAATGCTGTTGATATATATATTAAAGTATGGATCCCACACAATTGATCCATATTCCAGGATAGGGCGAACCAGAGACGTATATAAGTGTTAAGTTACATATGGATCAGAAAATTCTTTTGACCAACGTTTCAAAAAACCAAGAACTCCATTAGCTTTATTGACCATTAATGAAATGTGATCACAGTATTTTAGTTTGTAATCCAATAAAATACCGAGATCACCAATAGTGTGAACTTTATCCAGTAATGTTCCATTTAGAAAATAGCTAGTGTCAAGTTTAAATGAGCGGAAAAATGACATGTGTTTACATTTTTTTATATTTAAATCCAATAAGTTGTAATTACACCATTGAGAGAAAAGTTCAATGTCAGACCGCAAAATAGATTGATCAATAATATCGTTAAAAGAATTAAAAATTTTAACATCATCAGCATACATGAGTATGTTAGAGTGCTGAACAACCGATGGCAGATCGTTAATAAATAATGTAAATAAAACAGGACCAAGATGACTTCCTTGAGGCACACCCGAGAGAACATCGATGAATTTTGATGTAGCATTTTTAAATTTTACTTGTTGGGTTCTATCTAAAAGATATGATTTAAGCCATTGTATTGCGTTGTTGCTAAATCCCATACTTGATAACTTGTAAAGTAAAATATCGTGGTTAACTTTATCAAATGCTTTGCTAAAATCCGTGTAAATAACGTCTGTTTGTTTATTATTAACAAAACCTTCATTTACAATAGTTGTTAATTGTAAAATGTTAGTAGCAGTGGAACGTGATTTCCTGAAACCATGTTGACAAGGTGATAAAAGGGAAGAAATTTGATGATATAAACTATCAGTTAATATTTTTTCTAAAAGTTTGGGAATCGCATTCAGCTTTGCAATTCCTCTATAATTCGATATTTCCAGTTTACTTCCACTTTTAAACAACGGAGTAATATAAGATTTTTTCCATTCAGGTGGTAAGTAACCAAGTTCAATAGATTTATTGAATATATAATGTTATTTATTCTTTGAGTTCGAAATATCTACTTACACATGTTTAGTATTTATGTTACAAGGGTTACGTAAAACTGCGAAAGAAAATTAATTATGCTTCAAAGTTTATCATTTTTAGAACTGGGGAATCAAAATCTTCTGATTCATCAGCCAATGCAATTTTGTTTTACATGTTGCTTGTTTAAAAAACGCATTTGAGATAATTGAATAAATTTGTCACAGCAAGCTGCATGATTTTTAAAGTGTTATTTTAAGAAGAGTTTCTAATAACTCATGCTGCATTCTGTTGCAAATTTTGATTTTGGTTGTTTTCATTATAGAAAAGACTCGTTCAACAGAAATAACTCTTGTTGGTACAAAAAGCCTCTTTAAAATTATAGCAGAAAGCTCTTGAAATGGTTTTAAACCGCGAAAAAAGTTTTAATTTGTACCCACATCTTGACCAAATTGGTTTTGTCATTGCACAAATGGAATTAATAATAATATATTATCTCCAAAAATTCCGAGCGAAAAAGTGCTTTTGCCCAAAAAAAAAATCCCCTGTGGTTTTTCACGTAATTTGTATCCCCAATTCCAAAAAAATTCCCAAAACTGAGAACGCTGGTGCAGCTTAAGACTTGTTAGGTTTAGCTGAACAAGTTTTCTTTAATTCTCTCTAAAGCCTGCATGTACGTGCATATGCAAATAGTTTGGGTAGTCAATTTTGTTGTTCTTTTCCTTAAACTTAAACACTTTTAGCATATTACGAATACAAAAACAAAAGGAAAAAATAAAATTGACGAGTACGAGTCTGTACCCCATTCTTCCATTCTTCTTGCCCCTTTCTCCTAAAAACTCAAGACTTGACGAGTCAAACCTGGTTTGTGTGAACCAGCTCTTGGTTTCAGAAATATGTTCCCTGAGGCCAGACAAACATAACATTGTAGTCCTGAATTACGACATTGCGGTAAAAGTCTTCAAAGCTTTTTAAAGCTAAGAGCTATCAGCTTGTTGTTTTATTTCACTCACATATTCGATCTTCAACAAAACAACAATAGCTTTATTTGAAATCAAAATCTTAAGGCCTGAAACAGAATAAAGTATGTAGTTGCAGTAGAAGGTGAAGCTGACGAATGTTCAAAATTCCGAACTTTGCGCTTCAACTTCAACTGCAACGACTACTACAACCTCGTATTCTGTTGACACTACTTTGAAACTGCAATTTTTAACTTTTCACAGCTTGAATCGCTATTTGTAACGCTCTTCGTTGTACTACAGCGACTATTCTGTTCCCCACTTTAAAGCTCACACTTAATATGTACTTTAAATCCTTCTATTTATACGATAAAAAAATATCAACATGTCAGTTCCAATACCCGATTAAAATTTACAGTAACAATTTTTTGCCATCAAACATTTAAAAGCTGCAACTATTTGAATTCTTGCCCAAGAAAAAAAAATAGTGTTAATTTCACTTTGAAATGCAGGCCCATAAATAAGTTTTACTAGAAATTCTTAAAATGTTCGCCACTAATAATGGCATAAAAAAGTACATGGACTCATATGTACGTTAGAACGTATTTATCGCATTAAAACAAATGAGCTGAAAATTATAATTTCTAAAACATTCATACTTAACACAAAACACACAAATCGCAGTGCTGCATCTAGAATGTGTAATTTGCACATCCTCGTATTTTCCTATGTTAATTATTTCGAACATTTTTTTTTTTTTTTGGGATTTCGCGCTAAGCCACTTATCTAACCTCCAATTATTGCAACAAAACATGAGTGTATATTATTCACACTTAAACTTAACAGTACAGAGAACACATCCATTTATTATGCATATTTGATAATTTTTATTACACCGTCAGTATCTGTATCCGAGCGATAATCATGCACATCATTACGATATCTGCAAAGACATATGTTGCTTGCAATATACATACATACAAACACATTCATATCGTTCAATGTTCATTAAGCCTATAGTCATCTTCTGTGAGAATGTTGCTTTTGTATTTAAACCCCTATTAACTTTAAAGTGCAAATTCTGCAGCACTTTAGAAATATAAAAAAAAAATGATAAGTAAAAAAGTTAAGGAAGTTAAGTATAATAAAAAAAATAGTAGATTTAAAAATTCGTGGAATAAAAGAGGCGTGGCAGTAGGCGATAGCCATTTATATGATGGTTTTAGCTTCTTTGTGGTTAATCGAACTACTTATGGGTTTTAATCCAATTTTGATTTTTATTTTAAACCAGGCTCAAATTCATCAAATTTAACTTTTTAAATTATTTAAGTTTTTTAAATTATATTCAACATTTTTTGTTTTCCGAACTTATTCTGTGAGCTAAATTTCAGTTATGTATTTTATAAAGCTTTTTGTAATAGTTATATTCCTTAAATTTATAGGAATGAATTTATACACTACCAGACTATTACCTTGTATCTTCTTGTTACATTTTACCTTAGCTATCCATTGGATAGCAATGAAGTATATTGAATGTACAGAACAATTTACAATTATTAGACACCAGCATTCTTTGTGTCACACTGGATAGTGATACTTTATAAATTGAATGTATTTAACTCAACTATTTTAACAAATATAATCTGGGAATTTTTTTCTTTTTTATAACTTACTTTATTATATTCAACATTTTTTATTTTTCGAATTTAGTCTTTGAGCTAAATTTCAGCTATGTATTTTATAAAGCATTTTGTAATAGCTCTATTCCTTCAATTTTTAGGAATGACTTTAAACACTACCAGACTATTATCTTGTATCTTATGAAAAAGAAGAAAGGAATTTTAAAACATGAAATGAATTAAAATGAATTGATCTTTTTTATTCTTGACTGAACGAGAGATTTAGCCCGGGTCAAACTTAAATGCTTAATAACCACATTCTCGTCTTCAGAGTTCTGTGCAGTAATCGCGAAATAATTTATCCTATAACTCTTTAATTTGGTGGCCACTTTGAATGAAACTAGGCATGTGAATCGGGTATAAGTTGAGCTACAAAACGGTTTATAATTTAAACCATAAAATTTGTAATGAGTTTTTTTTATGAACACTTTTTCTCGAATTTTAGGCGTGGCAGTAGGTTGTTATAATGCCATTTTTCGCTTTTAGTTTTGAAATGTAACGTTAGTTTCATCTATTTACGCTGTGTAATAAATCAATATTTAGGTATATCTGTTAAAAATCTATTTTTATAGAAAACACATAAATGGAAAATTTATTTGTTTTATTATTATATTTTTGAAATTTAAAAAAAAATGTGTTTATTTTCCCGAAATAATGTTGAATTGTAATCGATAAAATTTCTTTTCCGTTTGCTCAGCTATACAGATCAGATCCTCAAGACTTTCAGTTGAGGGTATAAACAAGCAGTTCTTACAGATTGACATCACATGAAAGTAAAAGAGAAATAAATACATTTTTATTAAGATCCACTTATTTAATTTGCTTGTTAAATTAGTTCACCCTGATTCCATTTAACGTTATCAATACGAAACGGTATCGTTTCGTGTCGATTGTTGTAAATCGGTATATCCATTGTCAATATCAAGTTTTATCGATGAGCGTAAAATTAAAAAGAAAATGTTTTAAACTATTTTTAACATTATTTATTTTAAAAATAAAATAGTTCTTTTGATTTTACTTAATTTTATTTTTATAAATTATAATAAATTTTGACTTAAAATAGTTGTACCTAAATAATTTCGTATGAAAAGGGATAATTCTTATGTTAAGAAACGTCTTACCTGTCTTGTTAAAAAAAAATAGAATATTCAGGGAATATTAGAAAAGCCCTCAACATGTTGATTGTAAATATTATTTGAACTTTGATATTGCGATATAAAAGTACAAAGAAATTTCACTTTGTATTAAAATAAAAATTCAATAGTGTGAATGTCTGAAAAAATGTTTTGCTCTAAAATGCTGAAAAATACCACTGTGCAAGAAATTGACACTTTTTTTTCGTGACAAGTTGGGCACCTAGCGTTTTAACATAATTCGGGTACGCTGAATCCAGTGGTGCCCGCGGTTTTTTAAGATTGGCTCTGGTTTTCGAGATATACCGTTATTTCGAAAATGGAGGAGGTTGCATGACATATGCTCGCGTAACTCAAAAACCCTTTAAGTAATTGAAAAAACTTAAAAAACCGAAATTCCTTTAAGAAAAGTAAAACTTCTTTCTAATATCCGCAGTCGTTTTAGAAACATAATTTTGGAAAAAAAAAATAATTTTTTTAACAAAGTTTCGAAATTTTTGTTTTTTAAAAATTCATAAAAAATTGGAAAATGCAGCTATGCTTCTAATTTTTTGCAGACGTATAAAAACGAAATTCCAAACAAAACAAAACATAAATGATTAAAATCTTTTTGCAACTTTTGATTTAATTCAGTCGACATATTTTAATTAATTTAAGAATTTCATAAAACGCAATATTTGTATGGGAGCGCCCTAAAAGAATGGTGATAAAGGGAAAGTATAATTTGAGAAAATGTTAAGAACAAAAAACTAATGGAGGTCAGTCATACATTTTATCCAGCTAGGGGCGACTCCTGGGCATTTATGGGACTTTTTCTTCAATATATTTCTAGTCTGCATTGAACATTTTGTATGGAAGCCCCCTTAAGGAAAGGAGATAGCGGGTGGGTATGTTAGAAATAAATGATTGAGATAAAAAATAAAGTGGGGTTGGTCATACATTTGACCCATCTAGGGGCATCCTAGGCGCTGCAGGGACCAAATTTAAGAATTTCATTAAACGGCCATATTTGTATGGGTGGAGATATATGGCAACTATGTTTTAAGAAAATGTTAAGAACAAAAAACATTGGAGGTCGGTCATACATTTTATCCCGCTAGGAGTGAATCCTAGGCCTTAAAAACAAATGATGGGAATGAAAAATAAAGTTGCGCTGGTCATACATTTGGCCTGTCTAGGGGTATCTAAAATTTTTATTTAGAAATTTATTCTTCTTCCTCCTGCAGATTCCAACAAATATCCCCTAAAATGTTCGAGCCTGGCTGTTACTTGGTGAAATCTCTCGCCATCTCTGTTCATCAGACTCTGCTGGTGATTGTTCATTCAATTTTTCGGCCTGGTAATGCAAAAAATGTATTTTCAATGACATTCTAACGTTTAAGTTTCTAAATGCGGTTAGCATATTTTTGCATCAGGGGTTTGCGGGCCCATAAATTTAAAATTTAATCTCAACTACCTGGGCTTCATTTTTATTTGTATCATTTGCTTTACCAAAACCAATCCACTTGTTTAAATATAACTATTTATTTAAATTTCGTTAAAAAATAAGTCACTAAAATGTATTTTGCACCGAATAAAACTTCATACTGGTAATAAATTTTTAACAAAAATCTTTAAAAAATTTTAGCATTATTTTTAGCATTTTTTAAAATCATTTTTAGCATTTTTTTGACCATGTTTTATGCCAGATTTAGCAAATTTTTTAAACCTGGTCACACTGATCCCATTAGCATTAATATATTTGATTGTTGCAACGCAATGAATTATTTGTCAGCACCACCAACTAGTGTTGCCAGCGAGCAACTGTCTAGTGCAACTGGGCAGTTTTATTCCAATCGCAGAAGTAACCTTATTGGTATCAATGCATACAAAATACAGTTCCGGCATCAAAACATACAACTTTTGAATTGTGAATGTAAATCAATATGTAGAAGATATCGCTCCTTTATTGCAAAGTAGTCATAGCTCAAAAAAAAAACAGACTTTGAAAATGCGATTAAAGATTTCAAAATGAAACTTTATGTACTGATTTAATAAAATATATTTTGCTATAACTTCGGTTCAGGTTGAGATATAATACGGTTTATTTTTAAATATGTGACCTTCTCCGAGAAAAGGGACCTAGTGTGTGAATATGAAGTTTTGAGAAAAACGCATTTAAAGTTTCATAACGCATTATCACTGTGAACACACCAAGTTCGTTTTGTACGTTTGTATGGGGTAAACAAATTTTTTATCAGAAATCTAACTCATTGCATCTTATTTTACACCCTTTTAGGTACCAGAGTCCACTCTTAAGTCCAAACCCGTTTTTTGACACACTATGTCCTGTTTCTCGGAGAAGATCACATATAGAGAAGTTATTAAGGAACATTTTTCTTAAGTTCTTCAACTTTTTGATTTTTTAAATCTGAAAAAGTTGTAATTAAGGAGCGATATAATAAACATTTTTTTGTTTGTTTTTTTCTGTTAAATAAATTAATTTATTTTAAAAATTTTAAAGTTTTGTCTTGTTGTGAATTTGGATATGTGAAGTTCGGCCTCGGTTCGGCCGAATTTAGCAAATTTGACCGAACTTCGGCATCGGCTTCGGCACTGGCTTAAAAAAGTGAGTTCGGTCGGACACTATCAAAAACAATTGACTTAAAAAAAAGTCTGAAAATTGTTGGTGTGTTGCCCTGTGTTATGTTTGCGTTTAATAAACCATTGAATAATACAATTATCTAATTTATAATTAAATATTTTCCACAACATTTGCCATTTAATTTTATAAAAAAATTTTAAATTTTGGAAATAAAAAATGTTTTTGTTATTGTCGAAAATTTGTAAATTATGTAAAATGCATTCGAAAACAATTTAAAAATTATGCAAACAATTGTTATTAATTTAAGTACAAATAAATTTAAACCACACAAACGATTTCATGCAAATGATTTAGTATCAATTGGCTTAATTTATGTTGCCTTTAAAAAAAAAGTCATTTGATTAACTTTTATTAAAACCTTAAAATCAAATGCTAAATCCCAAACAACAATAATAATATTTGTTTGTGCAACTACCGAAAAATTAAAGGACCAATTTCATTATGGACATTTAATTGGGAGTTGAAATGCATTCAACTAAAATCGCAATGAGTCCTTCAATTATTGTCGAGTGTACGATTGCGATGTGTTCCTCCCCGTTGCTGTTTTACTCAAAATCAACAGTGTGCAGTTCGAGAAATACACAGCTCTATTTTGCAAATATTTACAGAATTTTGAAATTGGATGCCAAAATTAAAATGAAAACTGTACTCAATTAGTACTAACGCTGTAAATGGTACTTGTAACTTTTAGAGAATTACTTCCCATTTTACTCCTGTTACATGTCATTACGTTCTTTATATACGAGTAGTTTCATACTGTGTGTATCATCATCATCATCTAATTGAGTTAAAATTGAATTCAGTGAAATGGAAATTAAATTTCCTGTTTCAACGTTGTAAAGGAGTTAAAAGTGTTTCATAGTGTGTGTGTGTATTAAGGGAGCACCTAGTTTAGGGGGACATTTTAAAGAACATGAAGTATTCCAAATTCCCGACTACACCACTAATATATTTATTTTTTTAATTCATGGCATTCAAAACCGAGTTTGGACTTTAATTATAGGATTTACAATGGCGTCAGATTTCATAAATCTATGCAACACTGAAATGCGTAAAGTTCAGAAACTCCACATCTTTTCTTAGACAATGACATGAGTTCATTATGACATGGTTGTTGTTTTTGTTGTAGCAGCGTGACCTCAAGAACAGGTGTTGCTGAGTTGACAATACGTGGTCGGTGTTTGTTGAACTCCGAATTGCTCCGGTGTATAAGCGTTCAAATAGCAATCTCTTATACGATTGGAAAAAAATTTTTGGGCGTGGTGATACCTCCCACATAGCGCAAGCTTATCAAATACCATTTTTTATACGAAACTTTAGTTAATATTTTTAATATTTGATATATATAAATATGAAATATATATAATGATATTAGTGCTCTTTATTTCCTAAAACATCCCACATACACGCCCACTTTCAGCGGTATACAATTTTTTCTTTTAATTTTTCATTCATATACACAAAGTTGCATCTCTCTACTAGAGAAAAACTAAAATGATCATGTTTTATTTAATTTCGAAATTATTTACAGATTTTGATATTTTAATCAGAGTTAAGTTCATTGAATTTAATTTTCATTAAATTATTTTTATGAAGAAAGGAAATGTCAACAAGAAAAAAGAAAGACAAAAACATGAAAAACAAAAAATGTACTTCGGAAGAATTCCGGACAAAAAGTACGAAAAACAAGAATTAAGGAAGAACATGTAGATCAATTAAGTAAAAAAGGCAATCATTCATTTAAAAGCAAATTTCGATCTACCAAGGTAAAATACCATTTTGGTTTAAAGATTGATGTTTGACTTATGACGTCATCCGTCGTCAACTGCGGTGAAAGCTAAACGGCAAACCCCACTGAAGAGATTGTGTGGTTACAATCGAAAATAGTCTGAGCAACCTGTCCGTGAAAACCTGGGTTCAATTTCCAGCTCAGTCAAGAATGAAAAATTATCAATAAATTTTAATTCATTTTATGTTGTAAAATTCCTTTCTTCATAAAAATAATATAATGAAAATTAAATTCAATGAACTTAAGCCTGATTAAAATATCAAAATTTGGATTAAATACCATTAACAATTCAATAAAATAACCACAATACTAATTATTATTTACAGATGTTTGAAGCATAACAATTTAGCTTATCTAATTGTTGTTAGTTGCTGCTGAATGACTGCAGAAATTTGTAGAAATTAAATTTGCTATTTGATCGTTTCGGTCTCTTTTTAAAGATGGCAGGCATACGGTAACAAACAGCGCTTCTAGTATTTTTTAATAGAGGTCATATTGGAAGCTTTGGGTAGGATTTCTGTTAATTTTTTTTCGAAAACAAGCTTGATAGATAAAGGAAGCGTTTGCAGATGTGGTTCATCGAATGATGACCAAAAGTCTGGTCTAAGAAAAATTGTTTTGTTTAAAATTGGTAAAAAAAACATCCCTTACCCTGCTGCCACACGATCAACTTTTTGTTGATAGCCTTTTACGTATACTGTTTGTCAAAATTTACATAAATTGAAAGCTGTGACGTAGGCTGCACGCAATTTTTAAGCAATTTACTTTCAAGATGTCATCAAGAAAACAACTTATACTGACAAACGAAAAATTTGCTCACTAAACTTCTAATCAGCTGTTAAATTGAACGTAAAATTTCCAAACAAATGGATAGTTAAAATTGAGAGCAATCTCTTCATCAATTTAAAAAGTGTGAGTGTGTTAGTAAAAAAATGAGAGTGAGAGTAAATTGAAAGGAATTTAAAGACGAATATTGATCGTGTGGCCTCCATGTTAGCTAAACACTTAAATAGAGTTTTTAAATTGTTTTTAATTCAAGCTATCCTGGGAATTAATTGCGGGATGTCCGGGTAATTTTGAGAACTTTATTAATTCTATGTGGCACTCGTGTCTTTAGTTGTTTTATCCAACTAAATTTTAACACAATATTAAAGTTTTCTGCAGTTTATGTTTTATTAAGCTGATTTTTGAGCATGGGCTTTAAATTGGGCCTATGATAAATTATAGACATATCTACACGATATGTTATTTCTTGTCTTAGCAAACTGTAATGGGCTAAATGATACAACAATCACCCCCCATCGTGAATAGCAAGTGGAATTTTTTTTCCCATGAAATGTTTACTCCCCTCGAAGGGAAAATTGCTATTGTGAAACTTCCGTGAACAATTTTCGCGCTATCAGTTCTCAGAGAATGTAAATAAGAATAAAGATTAAAAAACATTAAAAATCAAAGACATTTTTGTTTAAAAATATACGAGTATATTTTAAACAAAAGTTAAAAATAAAAACTAAGTAAAATATATTGTATTGGAGTGATAGTTTGCAACATTTGCTCATTGCACTTTTATGTATTCAAATAATTTCCAAAATTCTGCCACAACGTCTTTGGAAAGCTTCACAAATCATCACGCAATCGCTTTGCATTTTGTTGAGCAATATACATACATATGTATTTATAAGTGCGTGCCTTTTTAACGGATCTTGACCTTACAAATTATTTTGTGAACTTTAATCTTCAAATTATGAGAAACATAACTTACATAAATGTTTGTTTCCCCAGCAAAAATGAAGTGAGAAATTCCAAGGGAAAAGTGAAAAAATTACGAGAGAAAAAATTATTCACTTTAATGGGAATTTTTTTCCGCGAACATTTTTTCACGTTATTATTCTACTTTGAATTAGTTTTTTTTTCATGAAAAGGGAATAAACTACGAGGGAAAAATATTCACGATAGGGTTGAATCAGCTAAATATACCCGACATTTGGTTCTAACACGACGGCGCGTCGCAACTTGCTACACAGCGCGCTTATTACTCGATTTATTGCAAAATCAGTTTGGTGACAAATTTATTTCCAGAAATGGTCCTGTTTACTGGCCCACTCGTTCGTTAGATTTAACGCCTCTGGATTACTTTTTATGGGGCTATGTTAAGTCATTGGTTAATGCCTACAAACCAGCAACTGTTGAAGCATTGGGAGCCAATATTTAAGCCGTATGGCCAAATTTTGGACTGATCGAATGGACCATGTAACTCGTAGCGGCGACGGACATATCCCTTTCAGACCTGACGCTGAACTACTGGGAATTTTGTCCTAATTTTTGGAATTTAAGGCCTTTATATCATATGAAAATATAATCAATGTTAAGGTTTTACCATTTTTATATCCTTCAAGGATTTTAAGGGCACGCACAATTGATGCATCTCGTTTTCAGCCGAAGCGAATAGCGGAATAATGTCCGCTATTCGCTTTAACGTTACTTGAATTATTGCAAAATTCTCGTGTCACATTTCAGTTTTGTCAAAATGAGCCGCAGAAGTAACTTGTGTTATCAATTACAAAAGTACTAATCGTTAACGAATAGTCAAGTGGGTATGTTTTAACTGAACAAACTGGTAAATTTTAATAATTTTAGCCAATTGAAGTAATTTTATACAATAAAAATGCGTTTCGGCTGAAAACGAGGTGCATCAATTGTGCATGCTGGTCTATTTTACATTTGCTAAATAGAAGCGAAAAAATTCAGATCGAAATCCAACCGAACAATCTATACATCACGGTCTTAAAGGGATATACCGGAAATCATATTTAAAAAATACATGCTATGAAAAAGTCTACCAGAATATAAAGAAAAAAATCATTCCGACAATATTAAGTATTGTATATTAAGTATTGTATTATCATTTTAAGTTCTCCTTTAGCTAAAAAAACAGCCTTTACAATTTGGTCTGTCTTAATTTACGAAATGGGGCCCATAACGCCCCACTCCTGAAATATTCAAACTGTCGGTGGTGGGTATCAAAGATTTGGCACAGCCAAATATAGAACTCTAACTGTTTTTTATGCGTACACATATAATTTTAAAAAAAATTTCCCCGCTATTTGCAAAGCAAATAAAATATTTACCCATATTATTCTATTGCTTCAGTATTTGCCTGTGTAAAGAAATACAGGATTTTAATTTAAATAACCACTACATCCCCTAGAAGCTCCCATTAAATTCATATAAATTTTGTGGTTTGCATTAGTGTAAATATGAGTGTGTATATCCGTCCGTTCGTCTGTCTCTGGCCGGCTAATGGTTTGGCGAGCAACTCTAATATTCAATTAGACTTATTTGTAGCTTTTATCGATGTTTTTTTTAATATGTAAAATTTTTTTTTAATTTAAAATTTTGTACATACATATTTGCACTTATTTACATTTTAATATTTGCAAATAATTAAATCTTTTATTAAACTTTTTCCAACTTGATTTATTTATAAAATGTTTTACGCCACGCTCCTTGTTTTAATGCGATTATTTTAATTTTGAATTTTCGCTTTTTTTGGAGGTTGATTTTAATTGAAATAATTATTAAATGTAAACAGGATAATGGTTTTTTTCTTTTTAATATAATTTAGTCAAAAGTGGTTTTTGTGGCTAAAATGATTATCTCCAATAATCCGTTTTGTTAGCAAATGTTTATTTTAATTTTCAATTATAATTAAATTCTATGGAATTATAATTGTTTATTAAAACATTTATCAAAGTGTATTTTTTTTTGTTTTTTTTTGTTTTTGTTCTTTTTTCATTTGCTTTTAGTAAGTGTAAATTATAACAAAGTAGACATGGATTTTTTGTTTAATTAAATAAAAAAATTTTTGTTTATAACTTTTGGTAAAGTCTGCAAAATTGTGCGTTGTTTTTTGGAAATTTTTATATACATTTTATTATTTTATTACTTTTTTTTAAAGGTTTTTAACGTGGCATACAGTCTAGTAATGCCACCGCAAAAACAAAAAGTAACTTGAATGCTGGGAGCGAATTACGGCATCGATCGACATTTTCATTTAAATTGTATTGTAATACGATATCAAATGACGTAATTTGCTTCCTGGCTGAAAATTGTTCAAAACCATGTAAAATCACACAAAAATAACGCAAAGGTCCAATGCCTCTATGAGATTGAGTGTTGAGATTGAGCGTTGAGTGCAACCAATCCAAATATAATAAATTTTTTCCACAATCTAATCTGGTCGCTTGAGTGTTGAGAGTATAGATCAAAAGTTTAAAGACAGTTGAAATAAAATGATTTTCTCCAATTTATGGCGGCCACACTCGCCTAAGGAGAAGAGACACTGCAGCACGCACCCAATCAGCAGAGCGATAAACAACTTCATATGTGAACAGAAATCGTGATGACGAAATTTTTTCTCTGGCTCTGGCAGGACATAAAATAAAGTATTAGGATAATATTTGATTAATTATTGTTAGTTCATATTTAAAATATGAAGATTCAATAAATAAATGTTGAAAAAAAAATTCTCCAAAGATAAATCTATTCTTTAATGCTCCAAATCTCTTTCACTTAGAGTAATATCTTACAACTTCTGGTCACGCTATACATTTTTATATAGTTGTGATTTCGATTTACGTGAGCACCTGCCATGTGACCTTTTATCACGGTGGATCTTACCACATGGTATGCTCATATTAAGCACTTACCAAATGCCCTTGTATGGATTAAGGATCATTTGCACGGTTCAAGTGTATAATCCGCCAAAATTATGAACTCTCTCCTTGTTTTGGAGCCGGGGCTAACTAACCTCTACTGCTGTAGTTTATCTAGGCTGTTGAATAGCAATAGCACCTCACAGGTCGAACTTCCCATAAACCTAGTACTCTGTTCCAATTTGTGAGATATGTTCAGCAAACATCTCCTATTTCATACGAAACATTTGACATGTATCAATGTTACATATCTTGAGCTTTTGCACAGTTTGACGTTTTTAATCTTTCAAAGTATGCGACATTGTTTTGCGTATGTAAACAAACCCCACAATTATTTTACTAAAAAGTATTTTTTTAAATAAAAAATTAAATAAAAATGAAAGTAAATGTGGATGAAAAACTGCTACCGGTTATGTTATTTATGTTTTTTCGTTCTCATTTAATATTTAGTGTAAACTTCTTTTTCATTTGCTTAAAATTCCACGTGAAATAAGTGCAGCTTTTACTATTTCGCAGTTGTAAAAAAAAATGTTGCCAGAAACATTTCGCAACTTTTTCACAAATTGAACAGATTAAACTATCAACATAATTCCATAGAAATTCCCCGTAAGTTTTTTTCATATGAGTTTTGACAGTATTTCACGTTAAATGTTGAAGGGAGTGCCAGGTTTAGGGGTGGAATATCAGCATTGCTTGATGACCTCTCTCTTCCCGCGGTCTTGGACTTAAACCACAGCCACCACGTTCTCCGCGAAAGTATACCCCAAAAGTATACCAACGGACCTCGCCAATAGTCAGACTGGTGAGCTTGGGCTGCTGGCTCCCGTGGCCTCAGAAAAGAAAGTATGTTGATGTTACGTCGAACTCGTTTGAAATCTTTTGGACCCCAAACAGCTCTGTCATTTGGGTGTTTGGCGCATGCTAGGTTTTATACACCTGTTATTTACCCCAGAGGAGGTCGGACTTTTCAAGCTGCTTAAACTGCGCCCCCTTAAAGGCGCAGCATATTCCCCGGGGGATCCTATTTGTGGTTTCTATAATCTTTGGGGCTTAGGAAGTGTGACTAGTTGGGACTCCACATCCGATCCCAAAGTTGCAGCTATCAATATTATCTTTGCAGGCTAGCGCCATGCTGCTAATGTTGCAGCGCTGAGTATCAGTGACACATTTGCCATTCAGGCTCTCAGCAAAGTGATGGCCTTCGAATTCTAGCTGTCGTCAGGTTGGGAAACGTGGGCGACATTACCAGGGAGTACTTGACCATGCCCCGGAAATAGTTAGCTACTTGGGAAACTCGGCAAAGTAATCCCTTCTGGCTATTCCCAAAAGAATATTAATCAGTTTTCCCATTCCCAAAAATTAGGCGTTATGAACTACTCTATAAACCTGCCTAATTTTGTGAAAGTGCAAAATATAAAAAAAGATTTTATAGGGGAAAAATTCGTAAATTGTAGTTACCACCAAATTACAGAAAATTTACGCAAAAGTAAAAGTCAGTGTTAAAAAATTATCCAAAAAATTTTAAAACAGTAAAATTTTTAGGCCCTTATCATGTAAAACGCAACGCTACGCCAAAGAATTCCATTGAAAGCACAAATAATGTAATAAATATTTTATTAATTTTGTTGTTGCTTTGAAATTCACATTGTGTTTTAAAATTTCAAAAGCTGCATAGTTTGTGGCGTTGAAAATCTTAAATCGGTACATGAATTTCTGTAGAAAGCAACAACAAAATTACAAAATATTTATGACATTGTTTGTGCTTTGAAAATTATTATTTGGCGTTGCGTTGCGTTTTACATGATTAGGGCCTTAAAAATCTGTGTACAACAACTTCGGACTTTCTCCAGAAAAACGGGGTTCTGACAGTGGATTCTGGTAGATAAGAAAATGTGTTACAAAGTGGAAATTTTACGATTTGTTAGAATAGATCTAAAAATGCCCGTTATAAAGGGACGTATGTGGTTTAAAATGTTCCACCCACATATTTGTTATATTTTATACGAAGTTGCTGAACAAACCTCAGATGTAAAGAACAAATGATTTCATATAGCGATATGCTGCACGAACAGAGCAAAAGGGGGAAAATAGGCAAACTAAATATGTAGGGTCAAAGAAAAATTGTTTCCAAAAAGAAGGTTTTTAACGAAAAGAATAGAAATTTTGGCCCTTATCATGTAAAACGTAACGTAACGCCAATGACATAAATATTTTTTTAATTTTGTTGTTGCTTTCTATAGAAATTCACATTGCGTTTTAAAATTTTAAACGCTGCATGGCGTGAGGCGTTGAAATTTTTTAAACGGTAAATGAATTTCTGCAGAAAGCAACAATAAAATTACAAAATATTTATGTCATTGGCGTTACGGAATCTACGGAAACTCTGTGTATTTTGTATTTGGATTTAACAAGAAAGCTATAATATTTGGCATTTGCTCTTTCGCAAGACCATATGCAGTTAACACTGAACTCTACTAATGTAATTATTTGGCGGTGCGTTGCGTCGCGTTTTACATGACTAGGGCCTTAAATTCTGAATATGATTCAGGACCTTATTGTGTAAAACGCAACGCCAACATTGCATTAAAAGCAAAAACAAAGTTAAAAATATTTTATAATTTGGTTGTTGTTTTGTTTCTACAGAAATTCATATTTAAATTATTAAATTTTAAACGCTGCATATCTTGTGGCGTTGAGAATTTTAAAACGCAATATGAATTTCTGTAGAAAGCAACAACAAAATTCTAAAATATTTTTAACTTTGTTTTTGTTTTCAATGTAATATTTGGCTGTGCATTGCTTTTTACACAATTAGGACGTTAGAGTTTATAAAACGTGGGCTCAAAATTTAAAACTTATTTTTCTAATTAATTTCAAATTCAAATAAAAATTTATTTAATAATAATATTCCTTATTTCAATAATTATTTTTTGCAGAAACCTCCATTTTTACGGTAGAAGGTGTGCATTTGTATCCGGAACCCAACAGACAGAGTAAATGAAAATTAAAGCAAGTCCTGTCAGTGGATGGTGTACGTTTCTACTGTTAGCAGTAACAAATAAATACTACAACAACAACAACTAAAACGTTATTAACTAAAACAACATAAACTACTACTACAACAGCAACATTAAAACAGCCATAAATGATATCATTACCTACAACAACAATAAACACACACTCTCTCACACACACACACACACTATTATTAATTAATTTAATTTTTAAATGTAAAACATTTAAACTACAACAACAACAAAAAATAATAATTTTATGTTATTTTTTGTGATATTTTTTCATAGAAACAAAAAAAAAACAAATTATATATAAAATAATTTCCTGAATTGTTTTTATTTTCTTGTAATTATACATTTAATTAAAAAAAAAAAAAAGATAAATAAAAATTATTGTAATTTTTTAACAAAAATTTAAGAAATAAAACTAGAAATCTTTAAAACAGACAAAAATTGATAATTAAAATATAAAAATAAAATAAATAAAAATGTAAAACGAAACAAAATAAAATTCAAAATATTATTGAAAAAAAAAAAAGAAAAATTAGTTTAAGTAACTAAATTTTAATATAAAAATTAAAACTAGTTTAACTAAATTTAAACTTAAATTTTTAATTAGAAAAAAACGCCAAAAATTTCGAATTGAAAATTTTTTTTTCTAAAAATTAACAACAACAAAAAAGAATAGACGAACAACAATTAAAGTAGTTATAAATAATAAAAAAAATTAACACGTGCCTCCAGGTCCTCAGGTCCTTGATGAGCGTAAGCACCAACAACAACAAAATTACCAAAACCATTTAATTTAACAAAAATAAAAAATTCAACATCAAAACTAAATTATAACCTCAAAAATTAAAAAAAAAAAAACAATATTAAAAACGCTAAAAAAACACCACTTTAAAAAAAATTTAGGAAATAAAGCAAAATTTTAAGAAACCAAATCCCACACAAATTTGATGATCGATTTTAAAAAGCACTTAAAAGCAACAAAAAAAACGTTTAAAGAACATTTTCTAAAATAGTTACAAAATAGAGATTTTTCTCTGTACCATTTTAAGGCAGAATATTTTTAAAGTCGAATGAAATTTAAAATATTCAACAACTATTTTTAAAAGAAATTTCCCTGTAAGCAAAATCCCTTTTCTGTAAAATTTCATCGACATAGAGTTTCATAAAATTACGGTAGAAAGCAAGTTATATTCGAGGGCGGGCCAATAAGTTCTTAGATGTTGATTTTTGACATAATGCAAACATATTTGTTTTATTGTAGGATGGTCAATATCACAGTACAACACATGATTTCGGGACTCAATTCTGATAATTGTTTATGAAAGTAC
This sequence comes from Pollenia amentaria, assembly GCA_943735925.1. Classification (NCBI taxonomy): domain Eukaryota; kingdom Metazoa; phylum Arthropoda; class Insecta; order Diptera; family Polleniidae; genus Pollenia; species Pollenia amentaria. Next base: position 197,085,139 of record OX031009.1, on the reverse strand, counting down.
CCCCAAAAAGAAGAACTTCTGCATCATTAGTTTGGTCAAGGTACATCAAATAATAATTTTAAAAATAATTTGAAGTTAGTAAGAATCGTATAGGAAAATTTGTCACGTTTAAGGCTCTTTTTCTTTGTCATAACTCGAGAACCACTAGTCCGAATAAGCTGAAACAAATTTAAATTAAAATTAAGAATTACAATTCTTTTAATCTGTTCATTCAACGTTTCGCTACATAAGCAACAGTTTCGCAGTTATAAATAAATGTATGAAGCAGTGATTCATTTTCAGTTTTTTTGTTTTGGGCCAAATGGACGATTTTAAAAGGCCAAAATACCTTTGATAGGGCCAAACTATTTTTTTAATAGCGGTTTGACAAGGACAACAGGATGTTTTTGTGAATACTTAAAATTTTTGATTTTCGTTTTTTTCATCTTACGAGTATCATAGATAAAACCGTTTTTGCGGTTTATTTGGTCCTGAACAAATACTTGGTCCTGAAATCATTGAAAAAACTTTTGAACAATTTAAAGTAGTTAGTTGAATTTGGACCTTAAAGGGCCAAAATAGATTTCCGCAGGGCCGTTAAACATTCAAAAGTGCCAAAAATGGCACAATTGTGCCACGATTTGCATCCCTGGTATGAAGAAAAAAATATTTTTCGCCCAAAAAATTGAAATTTTTTTATTTTTAATTCATAAAAAATCCTTTGGAAAAAACATTGATGACTTTTTTACTGATTCTTTATTTTGCATGACAATAAACATTCCGATTCATATTACAGCTATTCTAACACAGAAAATATGCGATTTTTATATGTTATCTATGCATGGAAACAATCCATCCTCGTTGAAGTTGCCGCTTGTGGTACTGATGACCTTATTTTCTTCGTAGGTTGTTCATATTCATGTTCTGAGTCTGCATCATCATCCGAGATAGACGTAATATTCAAGGGCATATTTTATTCAGTGTGTCCACAAATTTCAAACTGCATAATTTTAGAACTCCACCAACAAACCTCCGCAAGCAATGCATCCAATTTTTTTTCCTTTGAATCGCTTTTCCATTGGCATGGTCACCTGGTGGAAACTCTCTCCTTGTTCGTCCGATTCCTGAGGTAATTGTGCCAAAAAGGTTTCAATGTGGAAATGCAAGAAATGTAAATTTAATTGTCATGTCATGGTAATCGAAATCACGTAAAATTGAAATCGACGAATATTTTCAATTGAATTTTTGTAAAAATGAAAGCAGCTTTTCCTGATTTCAAAAGTATGTACTTTAGGTAGAGTATGAAATATTTTTATGAAATTTGAATCGGAGAGAGTTTCCAAAATTTGTTCGAATTTAATTTCACGTGATTTCGATTTCCATGACATGGCCGTTAAACCAGCAAATTTCCAAAAAAAAAAAAATGTTTACATATTTTGACATTTCAATACTGACAATTTGCGCCATTTTTGATTTTTATTGCTAGTATTGATTAATATTCAAACAATTCTGCGAAAGTGATAGAGAGTTACAAATTTTCATTAAGCTTTCGCATTGAAATTGTATTCGCATCGCAATAGAGAGTAGCCCATAATGACCGATAAGTTGATTGTCAGTGGGGCGCTTCTGAGAACGATAATGAGTATTTTATATAATTTTAAATTTTTGTTTTTTGTTTTTTTTTTTTTATTCCTACACTTACTCCCGCGAAGCTTTTTGCTTGTCTGCAGGAGACCAGAGTCTCTGGCGGGAATCGAACCCGCAACCCCGGTACTGATAGGCTAGCTCACTACGAGCTAGCCTACCGGGGCTCCCTGTCGCTTGCTTAAGTTGTCGATGGGGAAAAAAATTTGCGTTTGTTAAGCCACTTGTATGGTTTATTTTGCCCTTAAGGTACTTAAACTCATATTGGTGTTCCTTAATCGTTCCTAGGATTTGTCTGGTAAATTTTTCTACAGGAATTTTTAAAACTGTTTTTACGTTCATATTTATTTAGTAAAATATTGGAATTTAAATTTAAGTATGTACATCTTTAAATGAAACAAATCATGCTGCTTTAAAAGTTTTCTGCCTTAAAAAAAAAAAAATAATAAATAAAAAAGTATAAATAAAAAAAAATTATTTTATAGATCAAACAAACAATTAAAGACTCAAAGACACAGAAGAGTTTTGCTGATTCAGTCATAATTAATTGGATGACTTTCCCTCTACTTTTTTTTCAAAAATGTTTTATAAAAGAGAACTGCAATTATAATTCAATGCAACAATAAAACATTTATTGTTCTTTTTTAATTTCTTTTTTTGTCTCTGTTGCAATGTATTATTTTATTTTTTGTCCTTTGAATTATAAAGCTCTATTATTTTACAATTTTATTATTTTTTTCTGAACTAATGTTTGCCAATAATTAAATTTAGTTTATTTTTTTTTAATATATTTAATTTGTATTATAGTAAACGTAAATCATTAAATGCAAGCAAATTTTGTATTTTATTCATATTTAATGCATAAAAAATTATGAGAATTTCAAACAAAAAAAAAAAGAAGTTTTTTATAAAATTAATTTTAAAAGAATTTGCAATTAGACAGTGTCTAAGAAAAGTAAATGGACAAATGTTAAAACTAATTTTTTTTAAAGTTTCAATTTGTATCTTTTCGTATATTTCTAAGAATAAAGATCAAATGAAGTTTCACAGAAAAAAATTTAAATTGATTTCAATTAAAAATTTGTGATATTAATTAAAAAATTAATTAAATTTGCAGCAGTAAAAAATGAATAGTATCAATTAAACGTTTAAATCACTTGATGAAATTTTGAATTAAAACTTATTATATTTTTGATTAATGCTTTAATTTGTGAAAAACTTTGGAGAATTTTTTCTGTGTTCATATCGATCTAAAGGTTTTTAAATTAGTCAATTTACTTTTTTTCAACACTGTACTTTTTTTAACATTTTTCCTATATTTGTAAAAAAAAAACATATTTGCAATTTTAATAGAGGAAAAAAAGTTGTGACTTTTTTCTGTAAACTTTTAATTTTTTAAGGACTTACTACATTATATTATTTTAATTTGTTTATGAATAATTTTAATAATTTTTATTTGAATGTGTGTTATAATTTGATTATAGTTTATGCAATTAGTGATATAAAATTTGTATGATAATTAATATATTTTTTTTTTTTTTTTATTAACATAAGTTTTAAAGCAATTTTTAAGTGATTAAAAATAAAATGAAAAACATTTTTAACATAATATTGTTTCCTCTTTTTCGTTTATTTTATTTAAATTAGTGATTATTTTGATTTGGGTCTTCTCTTGTGATTTTTAATTCAGATATAATTGAGATCATTTTTAAATGAGGTATTTAACCAGTGCTCGAAAATAAACCGAACTTTATTTAGCTTACGGTGTGGTACATACAGCTAGAAACGATATCTATTTTTTTTAGTGTTTGTGTATTAGAACACAACAATTAAAATTCGCCTTACCAAAGATTTTTATGTACATCGTTTACCAATATCCACCCGGGTGTTACTGAATGCTTATAAGAGATGAAAACAACACTGATAGAAAAGCCGTCATATCGCTGATGTATTTTGACATCTGTACTATGAGAAGTATCTTCGTTTTTTACCCCATGAAACTTCTCATCATTGTGATGACAGCCTTAACATCTCTTGGCCAAATTGGCATCAGGGTCAAAAATTGTAATTATTTCATCAATAGGATGACACCTCGGCATCACAGAAAAAAGAATCGGAGTTAGTTTAATAAAACATGTCTCACGACTCTGACGACACAGCAACATCGTAGAAACGACTCGTTAGGCTCAAATTTAATGGCAGTGTGTCATTGGGATTGACTTAAGTCAAAGTGAGATATTATTTACTTACCCGTTACACAGGTTTGTTTTACTTTTGTTGTATTCCACCCTTTGTTAACAGAAGAACTCTCAATGATCACTGCTCGACATGGTTTTCATAATCATTCTACTTGAATATTTTATGTATTTGACTTAAGAATTTATAAAAATAGAATATGGGAATTTTTGCTTCTCATTTTACTTTTTTAACATGGAAATAATGTTAATACACAAAACTGAATTTACGTCACTGTAGTCATAGCATAGATGGCACATAAAATATTACAACATTTTATGATGATCGTTATTGGATTGATGTCACTTTTTGCTTCATTGATGCCATTTGTAATAACATTGATGTAATAATTCTGATCAATATGAAGACGGATTTTTCTATGAGCAAAATTATCGTCATACAAAAAAAAATTCGTCAAAGAAATTTTTTTATATCATTTTTTATAAAGAAAACAATTTGATTAGTGATTAAAAATGTCCCTTTAACTAAAGCAAATTAAAAAAAGTTCTTAAAGAAATAAAACCGAAATGGTCACCAGTACCCATGGTGTGTAACTTTGGTGAGAACTTCTTGCATCGAAGAGATGTGAAACAAAATATTCCATCGTTTCTCGAAAAGTGAGAAAAAAGTGTGTCTCTAACTCATGTCGAAAACTATCAAAAGTGATTACGTCGTTACGTTATAAATGTCATAATATTCCACTCGAAGCCGACGTGAACTTGCACCCCGTTTTTATGCGTGAGCTTATTTGACAGTTCAAAGCAGGAATTTCTCACATAAATTTTACAGACACACTTTTTCTGTAAATTGGCGAGAAATTTCCTTACGTGACAGCTATTACTCGCAAAAAATGTTACAGACGCAGTTAAGTGAGAAAAACCGTTGTTTATTTCAATTTATGGCATTTTTGTTTCATTTCTCGCATTTTAATCGAAAAGTTTCTCGAAGCGAGAGTTACAGAACATGGGCACAGGGTGGGTATTGGTAAGGCTATGGTGAATACCGTTCATAATTATTTTCTGAAAAGTAAGAAACATTTAGTAGTGTTCTGTTTGTCGTTGAAAAAAAATACAATTGTTGTGATTCTGTAGACCAGCGGTGGGCATCCAATACTATTAGATTTTGTGATTGTATACGTTCTATGAATTGTACATATGTATGTCGTTGTTTAAGTAGTTAAATTCGCTTTAATGTGTTTGCACACGTATGTAATAAGTGAGGAAAGATTAAACGCGGCCCCCTGGAATTGCCATCGCAGCTGTAGACATTCATTATTTTTCATACTGATGAAGGAATGAGCAAACAATTTCACTATTGACATTGACCGAGAAAAAATAAAATGTACTAGTAAGTCCTTGGCTTATATGTCTCCATGTGATCACAAAAAAACAACCTAGTCAGTAGTGCTACAGTCTACTGGTGGATTTGCAATGACAAGCTAATTCTAAATGTCAATAAAAGATAACAATGGCTGGGGTACACTTGGTCAGTAGTACTACTGGCAATATCAGTATATATTCACTACAGTTTTACTATTGGCATTCCCTGCAGGGATTGTTATTGTTGCTTGGTAATTAACACGACCATATCACGAATCCTCTGTGTGAAATTGTTTGTTGTCCTTACCAGCCAAAAGGGCGTTGAGCACAACTGAAACGAACGAACATTAATGTTCTGAATCGAACACAACGTAGTTTGTGGTTTTTACGAAAAACAGAACGCAATAAAGTGTTCCCATCTTTATGTTGCATTGGATTAGTACAGTATTTTCATTGTACATATACGTAGATCAAAAACAGAGAAACGTTTTTTTTTTTTTTTTTGTCAAGGTATTTACCACACAAACACTATAAGCGTTTTTGGGTTCATATTTCTTACGTACCCGGAAAAAATAATCAGTAGTTTTTTTATCAATTAAAAAAATTGTTTAAAAAGTATTTAAATTTAATTAATGTGATAATTGAATCAATTATTTTTTTATTTGAAAGAAAATTAAAAATATATGTTAGGTTAGGTTCCATGGGCAGCCATCGAGAAACAGCTCACTTGGGTCCTTCAGCGGTCCCTTTGTTATACCCAGCGCCAGTGCCCATCCCAAAGAGCAGTTACTTGGATGGCGTCACTGCAGAGTTGAGCCAATTCCTCTTCCTAATGAAGAGAAGACGCAATCTTAGTTCTATTTTAAATAGATCCTCCAAGCAGGAAAACACCGGCTCTCCCAGGTCTTTTTCCCTTATTCCCCGTAGGCCAGGGCATTGACAGAGAAAGTAAAGCACAGTCTCCTCTTCCTCCTCATCATGACAACTTCTGCAGTAGTCATTGAATTCTAAACCCATTTTCCTAGCATGAGTCCCAACAGGCCAGTGTCCAGTAATAACCGACACCACAGTCCTGATTTGGTCCCTAGTGAACCTAAGTAGAGATTTGGTTTGACATAGTGCCATGAATATGGAGCAGGTGGACTTACAGGTCCATCCCACTTGCGCAATTCTATAATACTCGCGCCGAATGAGTGACTTACAGTGAGCCATTGGAAGTCCAATGAATTGATCAATGAATGTGTCATCCATGCGACCGCCTTCCCTGGCCATCTCATCTGCTATCTGGTTTCCCGGGCAGTCTGAGTGCCCTGGTATCCATATAAGCGTTAACCCTGAATGCTCAGCAATCTCATTAAAAGACATACGGCTTTCTACACTTAACCTAGATGTCGGGTAGACACCCGCAAGAGAAGCAATGGCAGCCTTGCTATCAGTAAATATACGTATATCTCCCGATACGCGATAGTACTTTAGCCAGTTGGCTGCCCGCTTTATAGCCAAGATTTCCGTCTGCAGGACACTACGTCTATCCTGCAGACGAAAGGAAACTTTTACGCCCAGTTCCTCTATGTAGAAACGTCCGCCAACAATTAAAAATATAATTTTGATTTAATTAACATTTTAGTTGTTTCGAAATAAATTTTTAATTAAAATGTTAAATAAATAACAAAAAATCTTAATTGATTTTTTTCGTTAAAAATAAAATAATTTAAACTTGTAGAATTGTTTTTGGGAATTGTCAAAACCTGTGCTGTATTTAATGAAATCAATTAACACATTGTTTGAAATGGCAAAGTTTTTTAATAATTTTTTTAAATAAAATTAAAAATATCATTTATTGACAAAAAAATATTTAAAATTTTTATTTATCATTATAATCATTTTGGTAATAGGTGCAAAATTAACAAATTGTTTGCTTGATTCTATGATTTGGTATAAATTTGGTGATTACACGCAGAGAAAAAATATGTTTAAATATGTTCACCTCCAACAAAACTATTTTTAAAGAAAATTTTAAATATATTATGTTTAATTTAAACATATTATTGTCACCGACAACCATTATATTGTTAAATTAGTCCTCCATCAAGAAGCCACAACCATACTATGGTTGCCTCTAAACACGCTATGGTTAAATATGACAATAATTTGTTTTTAAATTAACAATAGTATTTTCCCCTTTTCCAAGAGCAACATGCTATGGTTGAAAATCAACCATGCTATTATAAATGTTAAACATATTGAAGTTATTATTAACCATAACATGTTCGGAGGTAACCATAATATGGTTGTGACTTCTTGATGTAAGACTAATTTAACCATAATATGGTTTTCGATGACAATAATATTGTTAAAATAACCAAAGTATGTTTACAATTTTATTTAAAAATAGTTTTGTTGTAGGTGACCATATTTAAACATATGTTTCCTTCGGGTGTAGAGAACATTTTAAATGTTTTCTGTGTACATAAATAACGCTAAAGAATAGTATCAGGTCTGTTCTGTAAATCACGGGATTTTAAATCACGGGCTCTTGTAATTACACGTGTGATTTCGTTGTGTTCTGAAAATCACACCGTTATTGTGTTTTTTGGTGGGCTGTCGGCAATTGAAAATCATACCTAAAAATACCAAAACGGTACACCACAGTATCACACGTGTGATTTAAAGAGGCGACTGTTATTTGAATTTAAGTGATTTTAGGAATAGTGCTGTATATGATGTTTATTTTCGAACTCGGCATTCAACTGCATAGTGTGGCCAATGGAGGTTGGAATGGTACAATCTAACCCCCTTTTTAATACTGATATAAGTATAATGGGTTGGCTTGCTAAACGTCTGTATGCAACGTCAAGTCAGTGTGTAAATCGAGCAATTATATTTTATAACACTGCAAAGCTTTAGCTGTATTCCGTGTTTGGTGCGTTTTAGGTTGCAACTGTTTGTTATTGCAATAATTTTGTCATTGACAGTGCGCGGCATTTTTGCAATAATACTAGATTCAAATTTACAAAAAGCGTTTTGATTATTTTGTGAAATAGTTTTTACATGTCAAAAAAAAAAGCGTTTGATTATTTTCTGAAATTATTTTAAGATTCTATAAAGCAGTGCAAAAGGTTTGTTTGTCGAATCCAAATTCTTGTTTACAGATGTCAGCTGTTTGAGTATCAGGGATGCAAAAGCCATACACGTAGCAAAAAAAGGTTTTCAGTTTTAGTATTCCGCAAAAACAATGATCTGACAATTGCAAATCTGTGTATTTTGTTGTTGGAATGCAAACAAAAGCTACAATATTTTGTATAAGCACTTTTATTAAATCATTTGCATCAAACACTGAACTTCACTATTGATTCTTTCTTCATGGGTCGAACAAGGAAAAATATGCAATTGCTTATTTAGAGTTTCCCTGATTGTTAGTAATTACGAATATTTATTACGATTATCGGGCATATTTTGACAATCGCAAAACGCTTAATATTTGCGATTCTGACTAGAAATCGCATAATAGGTGTTCTGTAAATCGCAATCGTAAAAAGTTTGGCGACTTCCAATTGAAAAAAAAATGCTATAATATTTGTAAAAGACTGCCAAATCGCAAGCAAAGCACACGAGTTTAAGAACACCATAAAATAAACCTGCCGATTTGCGATTGTCAGAACATGGGCGTATATTTAAAAATTTAAAACTCTCGATAGTTTTTTATTTTAAGCTGGTTGATTTTTTTTTTTTTTTTTTTTTATTTTATTCAGTAGTTTGGAAAAAATATGTGTACACAGAAAAAAGTTTAAACAAATTGTTTAAAAAGTATTTAAATTTAATTAATTTGATAATTGAATCAATTATTTTTTTTAGTTGAAAAAAAAATAAGAAATATAATTTTGATTTAATTAATATTTTGGTTTTTTGAAATAAATTTTCAATTAAAATATTTATTAAAAATCAAAAAATATTAATTTATTTTTTCGTTTAAAATAAAATAATTTATACTTTTAGAATTGTTGTTGCGAATTGTCAATATTTAATTTAATAAATTAACACAATGTTTGAAATGGCAAAGTGTTTTGATCATTTTTTTAATTAAAAATAAAACAATTATTTATTGAAAAAAAATTTTCAAAATTCAAAAACTTTTAGTAATCAATATAATCATTTTGGTAATAGGAACAAAATCAACAAATTGTTTGCTTGATATTGTGAATTTGGTACAAATTTGGTGATTAGAGAAATTTTTTAATTTTTTCTGTGTAGTATCAAAAGTTTAAGGATTAACGTTGTACTTCACTTCGCGCAAACAGTCAGGTAGAGTGGAATGACTTCTTTTTGAAAAAGTTTCAAAAGAAAATTTGTATAATTAAAGATTAAGAATTTTAATTTATTAAAAAGGGGCTTAAAAAATTTTTTGTTTTATTTAAAATTCCGTTTTTTTTTTAATCTATTTATTGCCTAAAATTTCCAATTAAGTTTATTTTAATAATAAAAAAATAAAAACTTTTCATTAAAAACAGGGTCAGTAAAACAAACACAAAACAAACGAACAAATTAAAACAGCAACAGGGCCGGAAAAAAAAAAAATAATTAAAAACCAACACCACCATCATCATCAAGAAATATGCAAATTATTAACAAAAAGAGAACAAATATCTACAAAAAATAAATAATTTAAGTAACACTAATTTAAATAAATAAAATTTTACATATTCAATATAAATTTATAAAAAGAAATATTTAAAATTTAAAAAAACAGCAGCAAAATAATTAGTCAAAAAAAATCAAAAAAAAAAAAAACCTAAAATAAAAAAAAGTTATTTAATAAGAGAAAATCGAACAAAAATTTTAACAAAAAATCAAAATAAATTAAAAAAAAAAAACATAATTTACATACGAGTAACATTTAACATAAAACAAAACACAATTAGGGTTTTCATGATATCACTTAAAAGTCTCGCAAACTGTGCATTTTTACCCCCTGGCAAATGAACTTTCAAAAATGTTTAGTCCAATTACGAATAAAAATTGGCTGGGAGTTTTTTCCCTTCTCCCCTGTTTGCTATTTAAATTCAATTGTAAAAATTGGAAAGGGAGAAAAACTCCCGGGGAATTTTCAATCATAATTATGCTGTTTATGAGGTTTCATTTACACAAACTTCGTAAGTTTGCCCAACAATTTTGACTCGTAAACTGGCGCTGTTCAATTGTGCATTCATACAAAGAGATTTTTTTTATTGCTTACCGTCTCTTTCAATGAAAATCACAAACAATAAACACTTGCAATAATTTGAACATATTAGCCTTTTTTGCTTTTCTTTATGCATTTTTCACATTTAAATCAAAAATTTCAACTTTTATATTTTTCATTTTTTTCTTACAAACTGACATTAATTGTCTAAAATTACACAAAAATTAAAAAGGGCCTTAATGAAATGAGTCTCGTACGTTTGCCCATTTGCACAAATGAAAAGCGATATCATGAAAACCCTTAATAAATCGTAATAAAATAAAACTTTTTGGTTAAAAAAGGTTTTATGCAACAACAACAACAAAAGACAGTTTGTAGGGAAAATTTAAATAAAAAAAAACTAAACAAATTTTAAAAATTTTATTAGTAAAAAAATTTTTGAAAGCCAGACAAAAAAAAATTTTAAAACCTCAAACCACAAACAAAAATACACAACAATTTCGATTTCGGTTTAAGCAAAAGTAGAAAAAATTATTAAACAAAACAAAAAAAAAAAAAAAAAATTTTAATAAAAAAATAGTAGAACAATTAGAAGAATAAAAATCTTGAAGAAACAAAATCTAAAGGCCAATAAAGATTGAGGTTTTAAATTTTACAGTTAGAATTGTAATAAATATTGAGATTGTCGAGAGAAAATAGAAAAACAAAGGAAAATAAGATTTTTAAGGTTCATAAGCTCCATTTTGATCCACTTTAAGAAAGTTATTAAAAACGTACCTTTTTTTTTTGTTATTGTTTTTGAAATGCTCTTTTTAACGCTAATTTTTTTAAAAGTTCTTCCTAAAATGTTCTTTATTTAAGTAGCTATTTTCTATTCGTCATTATTTATAAAGTATTTTTAAAGCGCACTGGTTCCTTCCTCTAAAGGAACTTTTCGTTAGAATATTAGAATCAGTGGACATATCTAGCCACTGTAAAAAGTTTTGCATTATTTTCTTTACTCTTTAGCCAAAAAAAAAAAAAATACATTTTGTACTCCTCTTTGTGATTTAAGAGCACATAATTTAAAAAAAAAAACAGTTTTTTATAAATTTTTAGTTTACCTCCTTAAAGGAACCGGTGCGGTATGTCCTTTATTCATCCAAATAAAATACAAAATATAATAGCCCAATTCACAATCTTGTGCTAATGGTCCTGCATCGAAGCATTTGCAAAATGGTATAGTAATTACTATAGAATTACTTTTGGCATTATAGTAAATTCTATACCATTTTGCAAATGCTACGATATTTTGCTCTACACTAACAAAATATACAGCAATGCACTTGCTACTCTTTTGCAATTATGCAACGCTTAAAACCAATAGCTTAATCGAAGTATAAAACCGCAGCTTTTTAAGCCGCCTTAGCTTTTGAGCAAAATAAAGTCAGCGTTGACTGTTAAGAGTGCGAGTTAAGGAACGGCGCTTAGCCACCGATTACAAGCGGATTGACTTGGCTCACTGCGTGTCAGCTGCCGGCTTGCAATCAAGTGTTGCATACGTCGATTAAATATAAACTATTGGTCATACGCGTTGCATATTTGCAAAAGAGTAGCACGTTCATTGCTGTATATTTTGTTGGTGTAGAGTAAAAATATCGTAGCATTTACAAAATGGTATAGAATTTCCTATAATCTCAAAAATGTAGTATTTACTAGGGTATACATTTAATCGAGCTTTAGCGTTAATCGGTTAATCGCTCGATTAATTTACTGATGTTTTGGTTTAATCGGTTAATTTTGTTATTCATCGGTTAACCAATTAATAGAGTTTTTTTTATAAATTAAGTAATTTCAGTAAATTTCCATAAATTATTTATTATTTGAAGTTAATTAGTAAAAAAAAAAACAGGGACCGTAACAGTTATTCCTTTTTTCATAAAAGTCAGATGATAAAGGTAATTTTTTGATTTTTATTTTTTTGAACAAAAATAACAGTTATTTTTTGATTTCTATTTTATTTTTTTTGAACAAAAATAACAGTTATTTTCTGAGTTTTATTTTTTCGAGCAAAAATAAAAGTTATTTTTTGATTTTAATTTTTTCAATCAAAAATAACAGTTATATTATGATATTTATTTTTTCGAGCAAAAATAAAAGTTATTCTTTATAGAAATGTACGTGTTATAATTATTTGGTTGACTTTAAATATTTATAAGATATCCCAATGATGATAACACATTTAAATAAATATTTAAAGAAATCTCAATAATTATAACACGTTCATTTCTGTAAAGAATAACTTTTATTTTTGCTCGAAAAGATAAAAATCAAAAAATAACTGTAATTTTTGATCAAAAAAATAAAAATCAAGACTTTAAAAATCATAATATTTTATCATAGAAAAGTTCATAAGGATCAATATTTTATACTTGAATCAGTTTGCCAGTATTTACTTCTAACGCTTTTTTTGTTTTAAAATTTCAAAATATCTGTTATTTTCGGTCCCTCAAAAAAAAAACCCTTAACATAACAAACATAACCCTTCTTAAACTAAATCGAGCAAGCAAAAAATGATTCATAAATATGTAATACATATTTTTTCATTAATACATACTCGTATTATATTAATAAAAAAATAAACTGTAAGATTATTTTATTAGTTATTTCAATAGTTTAAGGAGATCTTATAAAATAATCTTTTAGAAAAATAATCTGGTTTAAATCTTAAGGATTTAAGCGATTCTTTTCTTTAGTTTTGACAAAAATTCTTTAACATATCGTAGATGTTGGAAAAATCAAAAGCAACCCATAATACAGAATATCTAATTTCTTAGTCCTTTTCCTGAATTTCCCTAAACATTTAAAATCTTCCATTCTGCCACTAGAGTCCTGTTTCAATTTCTTAAAATTTTTAACACTTCTAATTCTTTCGCTTAAAAGATTGATTTTGTTATAAGATTGATATGAGAAGATATCGTCGCTGTTTTTACTAACTGACCTAATTGAAATTTTTTTTGAGTTAATTACAAAAAATAAAAAGATTTGTCTTTCTCTTTATAAACCCAATTTCAGTCTTATTTTGGCTGGGAAATGACTACATTTAAGACAAAAAGACATTAAAACTGCTCTCCTGTAAAATTAGTTAAATGTAAGTTAGATCGGCGAGTTAAAACAGCGACGATATGAGAAGAAACAAATAACTTAACACATACGTTTAAGAAGAACGTGAAACAAAAAGCTGTTATTGGTTTTTAAAATGAAGATCACTGAACATGAAAAAATATATGCTAAGCATATTTAATTGTTAATCGTAAAAAACCAATTTTAAATTAACCGATCAGTTAATCGGGTAGTAATTAACCGGTTAACCGAATGAATACCCTAGTACTGTACCGTTTTGCAAATGCTATAATGTAAGACCATTTGCACAAGATTGTGACTTGGGCTAATATAAAATACTAAGATAAAATGCTTACGAGCAACAGAGTGCTTTATTTTGGAAGTTGTCTGTGCGACATTTGCAGGGAACACGTAATACAAGCCTGGAAGTCGTGAGCATTTTTTAAAAAATATGTTTTTCAAAGCGGTTTTTAGAAAACAAATTGGTTATTTAAGTGTAAAAAGATACTTTTTTGAACGAACTTTTTTAAACTGCGCTATTTCTCCAAGGTACTTTTTTAAAGAGTACTTTTTCTAAAAGCAATATTTGAAAATGTGCTTTTTTAAATATAATTTTTCTGAAAGGTACTTTTTCTAAAAGGTACTTTTTAAAGTTTAAAATATTTTCAATTTAAATCAGAATCTTTTTCTCAAATAAATTTTAATTAAATCGTTTTGTTTTTTTTTTTTTTTTTTTTTTTTGAAAATCACATGAATATTTTGGAGGTTATTGAATCTGGTTTTGTGTTTAAAAACATTATGCAAAAACTTTAGAGGAAGAAGAAAAAAAAAACAAAACATTATGGTTGTATGAATATTAGCAACAGCAAGAGATTTAAAAAGGTAATAGACAAGAAAAATATAGAAATAAAACATTTTTTAACTTAAAATTATGCTGTGATTAACTAAAAAAAAAACAAACTAAAAAAAATATTTGAATTATTTAATAAAAATTAAGAAATGTATAGACAACATTTTGCGCAGCACTTACACTAACACAACATTAAAAAATAAATAAAAAAGCTACAATTAAAACTGTTCTAAAACTATTACAAAAAAAAAAAAAAAAAACGAATTACACTTGGCACCTTGATACAGCAATAAAAAAAGTACTTTTTATAATTTCTCAAATTATCGTACTTCACGGCGTATTTTCTTAAGTATAATTCAAGAAAAAAAAACGTTTCAAATAAAATTTTTTTGGTAACATTTCCGTTCATTCAAAAGCAAGGAAAATTATTTAATAAAAAAAATAATTAAATAAAATTTGTTTATTTTTATTTAATTTAGTTTAAATTTTATAAATTTAAGCACTTTCCATTAAAAAAAAATATAAAACAAAAAGTAAACGAAATAATTATTTAAAAAAAATGTAACGCACTTTTTGCACTTTCCCATCCCGGAGTTACGTCCATAGAATTTAAGCAATATTTTTTTCATATTTTTAACAAAATAAAAAAAACTAAAAACTATTTGAACATTTAAATAAAATTGGTATAAAGCTAAGCTTTTTTCTTTATTATTTAGTTAATAATTTATTATAACAATATGTTTTTTTTTTTGCTTTTGTTTTAGTTAAAACTGTAAACAAAATTTATTTCTGCACTAAAATTCAAGATACGAAATATTTTAAGCATAAAAAAACTAAAACATCAACTGTGAGAACTTTTTAAATAAATAAAATTAACAAAAGCAAAGAAAACGATTGATATTTAAATTTTAAATCAAAATTAACCAATAGAAATGTAAAAATATAACGTTAGAAATAATTGAATGTAGAATAGAACCGTTTGAATTGAAAAGTAATTAAAGAAAATGTGGAGTATTGAAGCGAATGCAAAACCATTAAGAATATTTTTCGAAAAGTAAGTTTTAAATAGGGCTTTAGAATTTTTTTAAAAAATTAAAAAAGTACTTTTTCAAAATGAACTGTTTTGAAAAATCTCTATCTCAAGCATTTTTCATAAGGTCTTTCAGAAATAACTTTTAAGAAAACACTTTCAGAAAGGGACTTGTATTAAAACGAACTTTTTAAAAGACAAAACTTTTCAAAAAGATTTTTCTCAGACAAGGTTTTTTTAAAAAGTACACAGAAAGAAATTTTTCCAAGGCTAATTTTTTCTTAATCCAAATTTTCATATTTTAATCAGGCTTAAGTTCATTGAATTTTATTTACAATATATTATTTTTAAGAAGAAAGGAATATTACAACATGACATTAATAAAAATTTATTGATAATTTTTCATTCTTGACTGAACTTGGAACTGAACCCAGGCTTTCTCTTCAGACAGCTGGTAGTCAATAGTCGAACATCAATCTTTAAACCAAATGGTATTTTAACACTTTTGGTATATCGAAATTTGTTTTGAATGATTATCTATTTTAATTGATTTACATGTTCTTCCTTACTTCTGTTTTTCGTACTTTTTGTTCAAGTTGTGATGAAAAAGGTCAACAAGAAAAAGAAAGACAAAAACATGAAAAACAGAAAAATGTACTTTGGACTTTAAGAAGAATTCTTGACAAAAAGTACAAAAAACAGAAGTAAGGAAGAACATGTAAATCAATTCAAATAGATAATCATTCAAAACAAATTTCGATATACCAAAACTGTTAAAATAACATTTGGTTTAAAGATTGATGTTTGACTATTGACTACCAGCCGTCCTCAATGGCGGTGCGTGTTAAACGGTAAAAACAATCGAAACATGTCAAATCAACCTGTCCGAGGGATCAATCCCAGCTTCTGTCAAGAATGAAAAATTATCAATAAATTTTAATTAATTTCATGTTGTAAAATTGCTTTCTTCATAAAAATAATTTAATAAAAAATTAAATTCAATGAACTTTAGCCTGATTAAAATATCAAAACTTGGATTAAAAACCATTAACAGTTCTATAAAATAATCACAATACTAATTCTTAGTGAATGTTTGCTTTAAACGAAAGCACTTCTTGAAAAGTTCTTTTTTTAGTAGTGCATTTTTAAAAACGTACTCCGTTTTAAAGGCGACTTCACCAACATTAACTGTTTAAAAAAAATAATATAAAAGAACGAAAATTATTTAGATATCTTCATCTATATGAATCTTGTTTGGCTTTAAGTGATTTTAGGATGGGGTTTATAAGGCGCCTATGGTTAATTTGGACCTACCATCACAACATTTTGTCATGACGTATCTACTATCGTTGCCAACATGAATAAGAAAGTTATAGCATTAATAGCTATTTTCTAGAGCAGTATCTCTATGGGAGCTATGGTCAAATTTTAATAAAATTTGGTAAAAAAAAAAAAATTAGAAGCAATCAAAAAAGTTAAGACCAAATTGTATCTTAATATCTTAATCATGTTTAAGATATGTTGTATTAGAAAATCTATAAAATAAATAAATAAAATAAAAATAAATAATACCAGGAAAGAAGCTGGGGGCTATGTGAAATTGTGGACTAATTCTCATAATTTTCAATAGGCTTGGTCCTTGTAACAATAAGAACCTATTTTCCAAATTTCTCAAATTATCTCTTAAATTGCGACCTCTACTTGGCGCACAAAGTTTACATGGACAGCCAGCCAGCTGGATGGACGGACGGACTTCGTTATATTGTCTCAGAATGTACTTAATACGCGATCGGTATATTCGGTATAATACCCTCTCCGCTATTGTTGTGTGGGTATAAATAGTATTTTTTTTAACGGTATTTTTTTAAATACGCTCTGAAAAGTACTTTTTAAAAAGGCCCCCTTTTAATAATCTATATTTTAAAAACTGCGTTTTATTAAACATATCTTTTGAAAGATGTGTCATTTTTAAAAAGGCCATTGAACTAAATATAATTTAAACAAGCAAATCTTCACAATATTTAGTAGTATAATTTCCAGGCATATAAGTCGAATTTGAGTAGAATTTAAAGAGAATCCAGTGAGAATCGGTACACTCCGTCACCATTTCTAGTTAGTTTTGGTGGTTGGTCCATTTTTGGGTTCATAACTCTTTTCCACCCGAACAGATTGTGCTGGAATTCAATAAATGTGTTTAGGACAACTAGAAAGAAATGGGCACTAGTCTTGTTCTTTTCTGTTGAGTCTGTCGAACGTGAGCGTGGTTTCAACAGATGGACAGACAGCCCTACATGGACAAATCAACTTAGAATCGCTCAAGGACCCGGAGTACATATAAATTATGGGATCTTAACTGAATATTTAAATATATTTATTCAGCACTAGTGGTGAAGGGTGGTATAAAAAGCACATTTTAGAAAGTTACATTAAAAAGAGTAATTTAAAAAAGGACATTTGAAACAGCACTTTTTTAAATTGCCTTTCTTAAAACTCTTTAAAAAGTAAAAAAATATATTTTTGAAAAATAAATAAAGAAAGGAATTATTCGAAAATAGATCCTTTGAAAAATAATTTTTTTACCTTAACTACTTTTTAAAGTTACTATAGAAGGTGCCCTTTAAAAACGTATCCTTTCAAACTGTTTTTCAATTGTACGAGTATTTAAACAATTTTTTAATCGTTTCCGTTCAATATTCCACAATTCTTTGCACTTTATCAATTTCTATAAATAAATCTGTGTAAAAAAACTCTTACACAAATCTCAAAATATTAAAAAAAAAAATCCAATATTTTAAAATAAAAAGTTACACTAGCGGTATTCAGTGTTGAAAGCAAATAGTCTTACGAAAAAAAACATGCAAACTAATTCTAGCTTTTCTATGAAATCTAATGGCAACTCTGTGTATTTTGTTGTTGGATTTTACAAAAGATTTACGATATATGTTTTGAATTTCTCTTTCACCAGACCATTTGCACCAAACACTGAATTCCCCTAATAAAGAACTCAAACAAAATCACAAAAGATTTTGAGATAAAAAATAACGAAATAATTTCATACACATTTATTCATACATTCATTAACTGTACCTTTGTTTAAAACAAATGAAATTAATAATAATTTGTTTATAATATAATTAAAGAAAATTATTAATAAAAACTTTCCATATTTAAGAAGAATTTTATAAAAATTGCAATTAATTTACATAAAAATATATTTTGTATAGTGAAATATAAAAAAATCTATTCTTAATGATAATTTGTATATAATTTGTCTTAAAAATTACGTAAAAAAAATTTAAATAAATTCTATTTGTTGTCTCTAAAAAAAATAATAAAAATACAAAAAAAAATTACCTAAAGTTTAAAAACCAAAACAATATTTTTACTTTTAAGTTCAAATTGTACAATAATTTCACAAAATTATATAAAAAAAACTAATTGATAATAAATTTATAACACTGTGTTAAATGTTATAAATTTTTATAAAAAAAAAATAAATATATAATTTTAAGTTACAAATAATTAATTAATAAAACAATTTAGAAATCAACTATATTAGTATTGAGAAAACAACAACAACAAAAAATAAATAAATTTATTAAAATAATTCTTCTTCTATTTTCTTCTGGTGTCGAACTGTGGATTTTTAAAAAAAAGTCAAGAAATAAGAAAAGAACTAAAAATTTAAATATGAATGGTAAATAAAAACAAAAGAACAAACATAAAAAACGTAAATGAAATTGAAACTAAATAAAATTTAATTTAAACAAATTATTGTAACGTAATAATTTAAGAAAAACGATTGAAAAAACAACAATTTATTTAAATAAATGACGTATTATAAACCTTAGGGTTGGAAAAAATTAAAAATTAAAAATTAGAATATTTTATTTTAAGGATTAAGGGCCGAATTCGGAAAATTCTTCTTTGACTTTAAAGCAAATTATACAAAAACTATTCGATCTTAAAAATGTAAAGGGTGGTCCAACCATAGTGCATGCTGTTAATTGTGAGCAGGGCTTTGGAGTCGGAGTTGAGGTTTTTGTACCGGAGTCGGAGTCGGAGTCGCAGTACCCAAAAAAACGCGTGACTCCGACTCCAAAATTTTTCGGCATAAAAAATTTAAAAAAATTTCTAATATTTTCCAATATAAAAATTCTTCGATATTGGCGATGCAATATTTTGCAGATCAATATGAATAAGTAGATTTTAATTTATTTTATGAGAAATAGTTGATTTAAGTACTTTACTATTTAAGTATATTTTTTATACGTGCGGGAAAAAGTCTAAATTACATTAGAAAAACTTATACTCAGTTATTGATCTAGTTGAAAAAAGATGTGTGATTTTTTAAATAATTTACTCATGCTAAAAAATGTTAATGACAGGAATTGGCAATAATTTTAATATCAGAATTTTTTAACCATCAACGCTGAAATATTTTCAACATTGTACAGAATAAGTGTTGCTATAGCGCTTAAATAGTAGTATGTATTAGAAAAATTGTGACGTAAAATTATTGCTCTTTTGTGTAGAAACATCTTTATCGGCCAGCCTTTAATTCCTACCATAACACTCATGTTTTTCTTATGCACATTACGCGGGGATTCCCAAAATTCGTTTAATAAAGATGTTTCTACACAAAAGAGAAATAATTTTACGTCTCATTCATTTCGCATCACGGTTAGAGTAGGAGTCGGAGTCGTGAGTCGGAGTCGGAGTCGCACTTAAAAAATTTCAGCGTTTGGAGTCGGAGTCGGAGTTAGTACTTTTTTCGGACGACTCCACAGCCCTGATTGTGAGTCACACTTTAATGCTAGCAACACAACTGGGACGAACGACGAATTTTTGGCCGCGAATATTCGTCGCCAAAAATAAAACATATTGGTGTATATAAAAATACACACAATAATAGCGTCCGGCGAAATTCGTCATACGCGGCGTCTTTGCAATAGATTTATTTCTATTTCATACGCCGGCGAAATTGTTTTTTTTTATTATATAACATCTAAAATAAATATACAAAGAATTTTGCTACAAAAATAGTTTTTAGTTGTGATTCTGAGAATGTTTTAATTTTTAAGCATTATTTTTTTTAATATGGTCACACTATTTCTATCTCTTTGCACAAACATCAATTAACTTTCTCAATTATAAAAGCTGCTTGTTAGTCCCAATTTACATTATACGATTTTTGTCGTTGCGATTATTGTCGTTTCTTCTTTGAAATCGGTCTTATGTTTACATTGTACGATTTTTGTCGTAACAACTTCTTGTGTATACATATATTTTGACACTACGAATGAATGATATGCCTCTCTCCCTTCTCGCCTACAAGATAAGAATCGCAACGACAAAAATCGTATAAGGTAAATTGACACTTATTCGTCGTTATTGTGCTTCATACGACGAATTTACTCACGAATTTTAACTGATAAATTCGTCGTGTTAGGCGAAATTCGTCGTTCGTCCCAGTTGTGTTCCTTGCATAATATCAAGTTTTTTGCCCAACTTCATTTGACATTATTTTGTTTTAGTGTTACGGCAGTGCTGAAATTTGCCTTGTTTACGGCTATCTGGCCAACTTACTTCGCTAAATAGGGACTTGTTATCTCCGACCAGGGTTGCCATCTTAGCATTTTTCGTGCTCTAGTTTTCTTAAGTAAGCACAATAGATTAAAAAAATGCTAAGTAGAGGTCAATCACTTTTTTATTATTTTGTAGAATTTTTTGCCCTTTGTTAATATAATTATTTTGCAATTTGTTAGTCAATTCATACATAAATATAAACTTATCTTAGTTTATGCCACAGACTCCTTTAAGAGACCTCACATGACCCGACTTTTCCGTAACTGGTTTTTTTGCTTCTACTGAAAATTTTTAAATTTTGATATAATACCCTCTTTATGATCAAGTGCGATGTGTAAAGGCCCAACCATAATATGCATGAAGCCGCTTAAGTCAACTTAAGCAACTGTGCGAATACAAATAAAACATATGTGGCCAACTATAATGTACTTAATGAAACTTTTCGTTAAGTTTCGTCAAATGTCATTTACTTAAGCAAAGTGCTAAACTGAACGCACATTCGGTACGGAATCAGCTGCTAATGTGTTGTTACAAAAATAAAATAAATTGAAATGGATATAGAAAAACAAGAATATGGAAAAAGAGGAATTTTACATTTTGTAAAAATTTGTTATTAAAAAGTATGTAAAACAATCGCCCATCTTTTTTTTTTTTCTTTTTAAAACTTTGCTGGCAAATTAAATAAAACATAAAATAAACAAATACAAGGCTGTCATTTTTGGTACATGTTGGATCCATGTTGCATATTTGTGTTTGTATTTAAGTAAATGTAAGTACATTGGGCTACCTTAAAGTCTCTTTTAATTTTCTCATGGATTTGAAAGACTTTTCGTTAATTTTTGACAGTACTTTAAGCTAACTTATGCATATTATCGTTGGGCCTTAAGTTTGATTGTAAGATTTTGAATACTTGGTCACATCAAACCTTTGTTCAAATATTTTCGAGAAATCTATATCTATATAATTTCTTAGTTTCTTAGTATGTCCGGATGTTTGTATATATGTCTTATTCTCTTTTCGCAACTTTCTGAAGCCATCTGATGACATAGGAAGCTGAAATTTGGCAACTTTCTCTGCGGAAGATCGTAACGAAGCCAGATTTTTGATTTTCGGTCTATGGGCGTCACCCAGGGCTATTCCTGCCTGGCAGAGCCATGCTTAACAGCTAGTTAAGAAATAATTTTCTAACGATTGAAGTTTGAAAATAATCCAAAATTAAAATTATTCTTACACACTATCGAACATGAATGACAGTTTTGCTCGCTTGTTTGGTAGTGTGACAGCTAATTTTCGTCCTTCAACCAGCAACCACAAATTATTTTGTTGACTTATGAAATTTGTGAATGTCACTCAAGTTCGATAGTATGTAGCCTGGTTAACAATTCGATCAGATGTATATGTGAAACTTAAACGTTGTCAAAATTATAACGGCTCCAATTGTATTTACTAAAATAAATATCAAAATCGATTAATCTAAATCATAAGTAACGAAACTTGAAGGCATTTTAAAGACTCATTATAATAAAGACTCATTATTTTATTGCATTAATATGTCACAATATAATTTTAAAACCCAATTTCGTTATTGATAACTATTAATTTAATTTCCAAAACGTGAATCAAGATTAATCTAAAAATAATAATAAACTAATAAATTTGAAATCTTACTAAATTTGTTTATCAAATATTTATTGCAAAATATCTTCTTAGCTCATCTTAAACAGCAGACAATTCATGTTACCTCGAATTTTATATAATAACATTAAAATGTTAGCAAATAATCATAATGCATACTTAAAAAGGAAATATAAACCGTTAACAGAAAGCTTTAAAGCTTTTAAAAAGTTGCATATTGAAGTGCTGCTAATTTCATTTTAAATTTAAAATAACAAACTTTTATTTAGCACTTAATAAAAATAAACTTTTAAACAATTCCATATCAATTAAAATTTTATAAATAAAATTGCTAATGTTTTTTTGCCCGTCCGTCTGGTGTTAAAAATTCGATTTAGTTCTTGTTTGTAATTAAAAATATTTATAACTTTATACAAGAATTTTTAATTTCTTATACTTGAACTCTTAAAATACATTAATAAACAAATCATTTGCTTAAATTAACAATAAACATGAGGTTGTGTAGCAAAATGGATTTCAAAGATTTTATTATATTCATTTGTGTTCACGGCTGAATTTTTTTTTACTAAGTCGTTTAATTTTTTGTTGCAAAATTTGTTTATATGAGTGATGAACTACATACAGGGCGAAATTAGAAACAATCTTAAAAAAATAAAAAATTATAAACAAATAAACATGTGTAGCAAAAAGGTATTTGTATTGAATTCAATAACAGGGTCTATTGAACAGCGTTTATTTTTTTTAATTTCCTTATGTGCTCAGCAAATTCTATTTTAAATTAATTTAAATATTTTTTAAAAGCGCGTGCTACTTAAAAACTACGGCAATAATATTCATGAACCAATTTGTTAAAAATTTCTTTAAAAACGTGTCTCAAAACGTACCTCTTAAAAAATATATATGAAAAATATTACAGAACTTCTAGTATCCAAAAGTACGTCTTTAACTAAAAATACTTTTTAAAAGTTTTCTTTCATATTATAAACTTTAAAACAAATCTAAGAAACGACAAGTGAAAAGGTATAATCAGTCAAGCCCGACCATATGATACCCTACATCATAGTATATAAAACCAATTTTTGCTAGTGTACCTTATTTGGGACCCATGGGCAATCATTAGCCCGCCTTAACAAAATTATGTTATGAGGTTAAAATTCATGTAAAAGTTTCTTGTAACGAATATTATATAGATATCTTCATCTATATAAGATTTTAGGATTTGGGTTTATATAGGCCTTTGTTTAATTTAAGACCCACCAGCACGACATTTTGTCATGACATAGTAGCTATAGCATAAAAGTCACTGTCGCCAATTTTTATGTAAATACTAACACTTATAAGGAAGTTATGGCATTAAAAGCTATTTTTGGGAGTATTATTTCTATGAGAGCTCTGGTCAAATATGGACCGATTCCAATAAAATTTGGTAAGATAATTTTAATTGCAATAAAATAAATTTGGCCCATTCCGGCCCATTTTCCATTCCGGAAAAAACATTATGGGGCTATGTGAAATTATGGATCGGCTTGGTCATTGTACCCATTAGAACCCCTGTACTAAATTTAATAAAATTGCCTCCAAAATTGAGACATGTACTTTGCGCACAAGGCTTACATCGACAGCCTGCCAGACGGATATCGTTAGATCGACTCAGAAATTGATTCTGAAAACCACAAGGTTAGATTGTTTTCCATGGCTGACCTTACAGAATTTTGCCAACTCGACCGATATACAGCATCGTTATTAAAAAAAAAAAACTCTTTTGGAAGACAACAATTTACACCTCATGTCAGTTTTTGTTTATTTTAATTCTGTTAAAAAAATTTTTTTACTGAAGAGTTCATGAAACAGATGTTTACTAAGACAGTGTTTTGGTCTTAAAAACATTTGACCAAGAGCTTTTAATATTCAAGTTGTCAAAACTTATAAAGGGTAAGGAAATGTTTGGTTGTTAGTCGAAGTGAAATATCGGGTGATTAATTGCGCAAGAATTTAAGACAACAGATTACCAGCAACAGCTTGACTATGCCATTCGTTTCCGTTAAAAAGCAGATGAAAATCTATTTTATTCACAAATTTATGATGAGCTACGAGGCCCTAGACCTATTGAACAGCTATGCCAACAAGCAACACTACAGGATTTAGGCTACGAATAAATTTTAAATTTTGAACTTCTACCTGTTTCCCTATGCTAATCCCTCGAAGCCGTACGCTTATCTGCAGGAGACCAGAGTCTATAGCAGGTATCGAACCCGCAACATCGGCACTGATATACTAGATGACTACCAGCTAGGTTTCAGTGTAGCGTCCGTAAGGATGCTTGTCATGTATTTTTATGAAAATTACATTCGTGTTTTAATCTCTGTCATCGGTTTTGCATATTGCACGATAATGGAACATTTTGATAGGCCAGCTGTGGTAAGCCTTCCAAACTTGTGGCTTAAGAAAGATGAAACTACAGCACATGCTGCAGGGGCCTTAATGGCATTGGTAAGTGAGTAAGAGACATATTCGCCGAACGCATTATTGCGTACATAAGCGATTTACGCTTGTACTACGTTCACCGGATTTTTCAGCTCCTGACAGTCTTTTTTTTTTTGACAATTTCATGGAAACATTTTGTGCTGGTAGTTTTAGAATTAACCGTAGGTTGCAATCTCGAAAATTCGTCTGTTTAGGATATCATATGGTCGGACTTGAACGACTATCCTTTCTTACTTGTTTTTATAATGAAAAATTTAAAAGTGAATTTGTTGATTTAGTATCAGTTGTAAACTTTCAATTCCGCCTAATTAAATAAAAACTTTAAACAATTTTTTGCGTGGTATTAGTTGTTTATAGTAGAATATACTAGCAAACTTTGATGTTAAAAATAGTTTCCAAATCGTTTTTGAAAATAACAAAAAAAAAAAAAATAAAACCAAAATTTATGTTTTCTAAACAAATCTGGAAGTTTAAATAAATTAACACCTCATCAATATTCAAAAGGTAAATTTAGCCAAATTATACAAATAAAAATTAAAAACAGTTTCACTGAAAACTTTCGATTGAAACCATAAAATTATTTAAATTAGACACACATTTTTTTTATATTGAATACCACAATAAAAAAAATTTGCAAATTTACATACAAAAACAATTAATGAAATATAAATATTAAAAAATATGATTAAAGAATCTTATCGCTTGAAATGCCAGATGTTTTTGGTTTTTATATAAAAAAAAACAAATTCTATTCTATTCTTTCTTCTACAATTTATTAAAAATTTAACGGTTGCAAAGAAACAATACACGAAATGCTGATAAAGAAAAATATTGCAAATTATGGTTGAATAGCGGGTAATAGATGAATATGTTAAACACTACAAAATACACGCAGAGAAAAACATAGTTGGAGGTAATCATACTTTAAGAGCAACGTAGTATTGTTGTATTATAAAAGGTTAGGTTTAAAGGTGATTGTATTATATTTATTTTGAATATATTATGGTTTATTTTTAACATATTATAGTTATTTGTTTCTACCATGTTATGGATATTCTATCGACCATGTTATTCAACGTTTATTCAGAAAGAATATTTCGTGAATCAATTGAGGGAGGGAGAGAGAAGAATAGCAATAAGAGTTAAGGGAATGATTACACTATGCTAGTTGAAAAAACAGACAAGCCGGGAACATGGAGTTTTAACATATTTCGGGTACGCTGAATCCAGTGGTGCCCGCGGTTTTTTAAGATTGGCTCTGGTTTTCGAGATATACCGTTATTTCGAAAATGGAGGAGATGCACAACATATATTCACGTAACTCAAACACGGTTTAGTTTATTGAAATTACTAAAAAAAAACCGAAATTCCGCAATAAAATTTCAAGAAAAGTAAAACTTTTTTTTCTAACATGAGTGAATCATAATTTTTTTTTTTTGAAAAAAAAAAATTAATTTTTTTATCAAAATTTCGGAAATTTTGTTTTTTAAAAATTCATAAAAAATTAAAAAATGCAGCTAGGCTTTTAATTTTTTGCAGACATATAAAAAACGAAGCTGCAAACAAAACAAGCCATAAATGAAAAAAAAATTAAAATCTGTTAGCAACTTTTGATTTTATTCACAAAAGTCGACAAATTTTAATTAATTTAAGAATTTCATAAAACTCAATATTTGTCTGGGAGCCCCCCTTAGAAGTGGTGATAAGGGGCAAGTATGTATGTCTCGAGAAAATGTTAAGGACAAAAAATTAATTGATGTCGGTCATACATTATTTACCACTAGGTTATATGCCCAGGAGTCGCCCCTAGGGGGATAAAATGTATGACTGACCTCCATTAGTTTTTTGTTCTTAACATTTTCTCAAATTATACTTTCCCTTTATCACCATCCCTTAGGGGGGCTCCCATACAAATATTGCGTTTTATGAAATTCTTAAATTAATTAAAATTTGTCGACTTTTGTGAATAAAATCAAAAGTTGCAAACAGATTTTAATCATTTATGGCTTGTTCTGTTTGGAATTTCGGTTTTTATGCTTTATAGAAGCATAGCTGCATTTTCCTATTTTTTATGAATTTTTAAAAAACAAAAATTTCGAAATTTTGTTAAAAAAATTATTTTTTTTCCAAGAAAAAAATTATGTTTCTAAAACGACTAAGGATATAAGAAAGAAGTTTTACTTTTCTTAAAGGAAATTTTATTGCAAAATTTTTTGAATAAGCTAAAGCGTTTTTGAGTTACGCGAACGTATGTTGTGCAACCTCCTCCATTTTCGAATTAACGGTATATCTCAAAAACCAGAGCCAATCTTAAAAAACCGCGGGCAGCACTGGATTCAGCGTACCCGAATTATGTTAAAACGCCAGGTGCCCAGCTTGTCACGAAAAAAAGTGTCAATTTCTTGCACAGTGTTATTAATAATATACGATATGCAGGCGACGCCACTCTATTGGCAAGTAACATAAATGGTCTACAGAAACTAACGGACAAACGTTTTTTTTTTATTCCTAGGCTAATCCCGCGAAGCTCTTCACTTGTCTGCAGAAGACCAGAGTCTCTGGCTGGAATCGAACCCGCAACCCCGGTACTGACAGACTAGCTCACTACCAGCTGACTGACCTGTGTAAGCGAATTACATGGCTTGAATATCCACATTTAAAACAAAGTACATGATTGCCAGCAGAAAATTAATCGAAACGAAGGCACGACATTTAAAATTATAAATAAGAAAGTCGAAGGAGTGCGATGCTTGAAATATCTTAGAGTATTAAAAAATTATCAATGGGACGCATCAAAGGAAATACGATGCCGCATAGAGATGGCCAGATATAAGAGATATCGAACGGTTATTATTCGACTGGTTTTAACCGTTTGTTGAAGTTTTGACCAAGCCCGTTATTTTCGCATATCGAATAAACCAGTTATTTTGGTATAATAAACAGGTATATTAATAATGTGTAATTTATATACGTTTTCCTTACTCTTATTGTAAGTGTACCTGTAATTTAAGTATTTCTCTAATTGAAAATTGGGCAAACTTAAACTTTTTATGAAGAATGTAAAAAAAAAATTTAACAAAAGTCAAAAAATATTATGAACTATGTAAATACTAATCGGTTATAAAAGCGTGTGTTCGTGTAAAAACCAAAAACAATTTAAAATACTACAAAAAAATGTTCAGTTTAAAAGGTGAGTAGTAATTTGTGCGAGAGCATTCTAAATATATGATCCATTTCGAGGTTCCCTACTTTTTTAAGAAAAAAACACAGAAAATTCGAATTTAATGGGGAATATTTATTATCATTTGAAAGAACATCCTTTGGCGCTTATTTTTTGAAGATTATCCGAGTTGCTGCGAATGGCGCCGAAACGACTCTCCACGGTATTCGTGTATACTCTCAGCTACAGCCGCTATATTTTCTTCAAAGCGTACGGGACGTGGTCTTTTCGGTCGAATATTATCCAATAATGAATGCTGGGTCTCAAAATGGGTGTTGCGAATACTACGCTCAGTAGGCCGATAATGTTGATCATAAGTTGGGCGAAGTGCACGTAACACATTCCTCACAGAACGTGAATTTTCGTAATAAAGTTGAACGATTTGTAAACGTTTTTCAGGCGTAAGTCTTTCCATTATGAAATGCCAAACAATAATAAACAAAAATAACATGACACGACTCACATGTGATCTGTCAAAAAAAAGCTATTGAAAAAAGTATCTCTACTTGAATCATCCATTACATATTTGCGCTGTTATTTTTAAAAAGGGTATAAGTCCATTTTTTCATGTATCGAGATATTTAAGGGTTTGCGTTTGAGTTAACTTAAAAATATTGGTAAACGCTCATCTATTCGAGTGATGTTTTATACAATGTACATACTTTTTATTTTCTAATGAGAAATTAATCATTATAAAGGGTGGTTTAATTTTAAGGGCCGATGTTGATTTTGAATAAAACACAAATTATTTAGGAAATTATTGTCATTTCTTTTTATTATGATAATATTGGTATGGCCAAATGGCGACCTCGGCGGTACACCTCCATCCGATGGTCCAAATTTACGATGACGCTGAGGCATAATTGAGTTTCTATGCCGTTAATGTGTCGAATTATCTGATCCTTTAGCTCTTGAATTGTTGCTGGCTTATCGACGTACACCTTTTCTTTCAAATAACCCCAAAGAAAGAAGTCCACAGTGTCAAATCACATGTTCTTGGCGGCCAATTGACATCGTCACCACGTGAGATAACACGGCCATTGAATTTGTGGCGCAAAAGAGCCATTGGTTCGTTAGCTGTGTGGCAAGTGGCACCGTCGTCTTGAAACCACATATCGTCCACATCCATATCTTACAATTCGAACCATAAAAAATTCGTTATCATCTCACGATAGCGAACAACATTCACAGTAACTGCCTGACCGGCCTCATTTTGATGCCGCCAGCCCATAAACTGCACCGAACAGTCACTCTTTGTGGGTGCATTGGTTTTTCGATAATCACTTTTGGATTATCATTCGCCTA
This sequence comes from Pollenia amentaria, assembly GCA_943735925.1. Classification (NCBI taxonomy): domain Eukaryota; kingdom Metazoa; phylum Arthropoda; class Insecta; order Diptera; family Polleniidae; genus Pollenia; species Pollenia amentaria. The sequence goes on along the minus strand of OX031009.1, from coordinate 197,055,568 downwards.
AATGCGGCAATTCTGCTTATTGACGAATCCACTGAGGTGAAAATATGCCTCATCACTGAAGATGATTTTAACGATATGCCCTTTGAATTGAACGCCCATTTTCATAATAAGCCTGAATAACTTTAACGCGTTGCTCGATTATGTATCTTTCCATGGTTCAAATTGAGTTAGTCTGAAATTGAGAAATGTCAAATGAAATGCATCTGGTTCTCATTCAACATCGGCCCTTAAAATTTAACCACCCTTTAGTAATGTAGAAAAATATTAGATTTTTTTTAGCTCCAAATGGTCTCATACCACTTTCAAAAATAATATATAATAAGAAGTAAAACTAAGAACAAGTTTAAGTCCATATTTTTTTAGACATTAAACTTTAGTCAAATGGATTTTAAATGTAATAAATGTGAAGACATTTAAATACACGATCAACCAAGTTTATTAGTTGATTTCTGTTTTATTAACTCTTTTATGCTAAGATAACACAACAAATAAAACCCGTCGTCAATAGCGGTGAGTGTTAATTGGCAACAACCTCTGAAGAGATAGAAACATGTCAGATCAACCTGTCCGTGAACGTGGGTTCATTCCCAGTGTCAGTCAAGAATGAAAAATTATCAATAAATTTTAATTAATGTCATGTTGTAAAATTCTTTTCTTCAGAAAAATAATTTAATGAAAATTAAATTTAACGAACCTTAGCCTGATTAAAATATTAAAAATTTGGATTTAAAATCATAAACAGTTCAATAAAATAACCACAATACTTATTATTAAAAAAATTCTAGCTTTAACTTGTTTCTTCTTTACAGTTAAGGTAGTGTAGAATTCATGATTAATAGGTGACATGTAAGGCAGTAAATGGTGCACTGCAGCCTCAGATACTATCAGTTTATAATGGTTAAAGTAAGTACCGTGATATGCAGATTCGGTGAGGCGAATGACGGAACGTCGGAACAACTTTTCAACTGATGTCCCGCGTTGGGGACTTCCAGGCGGAAAATTTTCGGGGGGCTAATGATGAGGCCAACTGAATTCTATAATCTTTCACCGGGCAGGGTGATAGGCTTAATACGCAACCTGACATGGTGAAATACATAGGCTGCACAAGTGATCCTATACAGTGATAAAAAAGGCGTCGTAACGCTGATGTATTTTGACATTAGTACTACGAAAAGTGTCTTCGTTTTTGACCCCATGAAACTTTACATCACAGTGATGTCAGCCTTAACATCACTTGGCCAAATTGTCATCAGCTTCAAAAATAAGAATTATGTCATCAATAGGATGATACATTGGCAGCACAGAAATGACGAATCGGAGTCGGCTTTATAAAGCATGTTATCAGTGCGATGACAAACTGTCATCAAATTGAGTATATGTAATTTATCTTAAGTCAAATTAAAAGCATATCATTATTTACTTACCCGTTACACATGACTGTTTCGCTTTTGTTGTATTCTGCTCTTTGTTAACAGAAGAACTCTCAGTTGTAAGACACCAGCAGCATGCCCGATATGGTTTTCGTAATAATTTTACTTGAAAAATTTTATGTATTTAAATAAATAATTAAAAAAATAGAATATGGGAATTTTTGCTTCTAATTTTACTTCTGAAACATGAAAATAATGTTAATAATATATTATTAAATGATATATTATGTCATCGCACTGATGACAGTTTGTCATCACACTGACTTAAATTTGTTATCACACTGATGACAGTTTGTCATCGCACTGATGTCAAAATACATCAGAGTTATAACGCCTTTTGCATCAGTGTACACAAAATGTGGCGTCGAATTGATGTCACTGTTGTCATAGCATTGATGACGCATAAAATATGACAAAATTTTAGGATGACGTTCATCATTGGGTTGATGTCACTTTTTGCCTCATTGATGACATTTGTAATAACATTGATGTTACATTTCTGATATTAGAGCATCATTAATATGAAGACGCCTTTTTTATGAGTGAAGGTCGCGGTGCGTATGGTCTTGTCGTATCTATCTATCTAAGGCAGTAAACTTATCATACCTTGGTATTTCTCCTTACAGGTTTTGAAGAATTATACAGTGGCAACGTAGTAATTTTGGTTAGGTTTTAAGGTCGTTCTATTTTCCAAATAAAAAAGTTATTTTAAAAAGAGCATTTTCTTCCATACTAGTTTTGTAAATAATCTTGTGCCATTTATCGCTTTTAAATCTCTTCCAGTTTACATATTTTCGACAACTTTGTAATTTCATCCTCCAGAGATTTGATTGAGACAAGATCTTCACTTTTTATTTTACGCAAAATGAAGCGATTTTTTTCGGAAAGTTATTATTGAATTATAACAGACTTGAGCAGTACATAGTCGATCCTTTTTCTTTACTGCTGTTTCCACAACTCCAAAATCTTCGTCGTATGGACGAATTGAATAACCCAACAGTTAAAAGTTGTGGTCAATGACAGTTGTGTTATTATTAGCTGGTTTAACAGTCCTTACCCGGCGTTTGCACATGCAAGTGCAAGTTCGAAACACACAATGCACTCACACATTTTTAATAACACCATCACATTTTTCGTACTTGCAGCCCAACTGGCAAGAGAATTTGCTTGCAAGTTAATTTTTGACACTGCAGCAAGTAAAATGACTAATCAAGAAATAGTGTTACCGTGAATGCCTTCTGTGTCAATATTCTAGTACTTAGTGAAATAAAAATTCTGTTTATAGCTGATTTTCTGTGTATTTATAAAAATAAAAAACAGAACAAAAATCTTCATAGTATTTTTAAACATAAATTGCAAGCATTTAAAAAAAATAGTTAATCAAAATATTTTCTCAGAAATTTTATGATATCGGTAACTACGGCAATACTGGATTCACATATTTCAGAAATAAACATAATTTTTTCCTTAAAATGGACGGAATGGATAAAATAAAGAAGATATTATTAAGGTAATTCCGTGATGTCGTTACCATGATAATGTTTTTTAAATCCAAAAATAAAGCTTTTTTCATAAGATGTTTTCGCTCCGAGAACATATGAAAAATAAACTTGCAACTGACTGTGTAAACACTCAAGCTACTTGCACGACTTTCGGCTATTTCTTTGACATTTTCGTTGGTAATACATATACACTACTTGCAAGGAATAACTTGCATGTGTAAATGCAGGGTTAACCACATCAACGCGAACATAATATTTCGATTTTGTAATATTCTGAATATGCTTTAGGCAGCAAGATGCTATTTCTAGCCAGATAATCCTCCAGATGCTACAGTTTCTTTCCATGCATACATATGTATTTTGTGGTCGTAAAAAGTTATGGCTTCTAAAACGCAGTATACACTAAATTCATAATATTCAAATAATAATTGCAATAAGAAAATTGTTTTAAATAGAACTATTAGAAACGGACTTATTCCACTTTAAAAAAAAACATTTTTGCTATTACATTATATAGCCCAAATAGGTTTGTTTATTTTAAGGTCAAATTATACTCCATTGAGTGGATAATAATATATACATATAGATGGCAGATATCTATATCTAATTAAAATCGATACTACCTCATTTTTTAAGAAAGTGGACTTATACCACTTTCACATATAACAGCTCATATATTTAAAACTATTAACACCTCTGATTTTTACTTAAATTGCAACTTGTCAAAACAGCAGTGAATAGTGCAGTGCAAAATACCCAGCAAAAACTTAACTTGCAATGCTACTTTTAATGACTTCCTGAATTCATTACTTTGTAGCTTTATTCGCCACTTTATGTATTATAAATAATAACTTTATTATAATATCTTAAATAAGTCATAACTATACATTACAAAAAAATACTTTGGTATAATGACTTAAATAAGTTATTATTATATGATTTAAAATAATTTTTTAACTCAATTTGCAATATTAATATTTGTTAGATATCCGGTAATATTATAAAGTTTTAAGAATAATTTCGATGTGAAATACATGGAAAATCCAAAAATCAATCAAACGTTTCAAAATTACCAACACGAAAATATATTTCGTTATTAGTGATAAATCTAATGTTAACGATGTTCTTTTTTGAAGAGCATGATCAGGCCTGTCACATTTTCGTAATTCCGACAAATTTTAATTTTGTTATTTTTAAATTAAATGTGGCAATAATTAAATTGTGCAAACCAAAACAAAAACTTTTTTCGATCGAAACATTAAAAGTGATTTTATTCCGAGAAAATTTATCGGTTTTCGTTTTCTGAAGAACCTTTCTCGGAATTAAAAAAAACTTTCGATCGAAATTTATTTCTGTGACAGGCCCTTGTATTGACTTATATTAATACACACATTGTTATTATAACGTTAGAGCTATTAATGATTTTGTGCAGCAAAAGCACTCTTTATAAAATATTTTTTTACATTTCGAAAAATTTATTATTGTGTACACTTTTCCAACTTCGATTCCATTCAGAGCAATTTTAATTAGTGTGTTTTAACCTTTTTCAAAGTTAATTTGAAAGTACTTTATTCTTGTCTCTTTTTTGGTAACTACATATTTTTATACAACTTTTAGGTATAAAATAATGGTATTATTTTTTTAGGCTGTAATTGTTCAAATTATAAAGGATTACTTTTGGGACATGGCGAACAAAAATAAGTACTTTTTCTAGTAGAAAAATAAGTACCCTTTTACTCAAGTTCTCATTATTTTTCTGCTTATTTTGTAAGCAAAATTTTTGCTGGGTAGATCGAAATACATATTGTAAAATTTTCAAAAAAGGTATGCTAGCAAATTTAAGTGATCACTTCACAGAAAAAATTAAAAATTGTCTCTAATCACTAAATTTATACGAAATTCATAATATCAAGCAAAGAAGTTGATGATTTTGCACCTACTTATTACCAAAATGCTTATATTGGTTACTAAAAAATTTCAAATTTTGAGTATTTTTTTTTCAATAAATGATATTTTTAGTTTTAAGTAAAAATATGATCAAAAAACTTTGCTATTTCAAAAATTGTGTTAATTTATTTAATTAAATATTGACAATTCCCAACAACAATTCTACATGTTTAAATTATTTTATTTTAAACGAAAAAAATCAATTAATATTTTTTGATATTTATTAATATTTTAATTAAAAATTTATTTCAAAACAATTTAACTATTAATTAAATCAAAATTATTTTTAATTTTTTTCAACAAAAAAAAAAGAGTTGCTTCAATTATCACGTTAATAAAATTTTAATACATTTTAAATCATTTTTTTAATGGATAAAAAACTTTTTTCTGTGTTGATTATTAATAAAATTGAATAACCAATTTAGATATTACATGACAAATGACATAAAAGAATTGATAATGAAAAAAGTTAATTATTTTTTACATTCACGTTACATTCATAGTAACATTAGAAAAGTTGTAAGATTTGAATAAGTCTAGCCCAATAAATCCAACAGTTGAGAACAAAAAGTAATAAACGGAGCTATTTTTTGGATAAATCAGAAAGACCTTAAACCTTTTTCAGTTGCATTTTATGAATTACAAATGTTTGTAAAGTGTCGATTGAATAACTTTTGCAAATTATAAAGAAGTAAGTAAAGTTGTTTCCACTCATTTTCTAGAAATCCCGCATTGAATTTCGGGAAAATCGACTATTCAAATGATTGAAACGTTGGAAAAAAGTCTTAATACTAACATTTAGTGTGTTCTCTTTTTTTGGTGAGGTCTAGATTTGTTTCAGAAACACAACAAGACGACGTAACTCGTTCGGATGAACCTGATAAAATTTAATTGTTTTCTGGATTTACGTATCAGCTGTGAAATAACCTTATATTTATTGCCAGAGCAAATAGTTCATATATGAAAGAAAAAACGATTTATCTTTATGTACTATATCTTTATTTTAAAATTTTCGTTTTTCTTTTTCAAAAAATTTCAGCACTACATAACACTTTCAACAATTGAAGTTGGAAGGTTTACGTAGAAGAAACGAGGCTTGAAGAGTTTAAGTACTTAAAAAATGTTCTGTACCGCAATTCTGTAACTTTTTGAATTTAACTACCGATATCGTTAAGTTACCTCCCCTGGAAAAAAAAAATTTGTGTTTTTTGAAGCACTTAAGAGAAAAAGCGCATAATCGAGCGCTTTAGTAAGAGAGCTCTTATACAGCAGTAAATGATAACGAATAAAATATACAAAAAAAAGGTGGTATTTTAGTGCTGACAACGAAGAAGATTTTAAAGCGAAAAAAAAATAAAAATATATTATGGTTTTTGAAAATGCTTGAAAAACAGGCATTTAAGCCAGTAGAAGCAAAACATTAATGAATATGTTAATATAGTTACCCCTTAAAAAAGCACTTTTGGTGTGCTTTATTTGCATGTTTTATTATGTTAAAAGAAGCGCTTATTGTCAGCAGAAAATAGTCCTCCAAACCGAAAACACCCCATACAAAAATCGGTCATCCCATCAGCAGGTTTGAAGCGATTTGAGGTATAAATTCATACATAAATCCTGTTCCTTTTGGAGCATATTTCTTAATGGATCGGTAACATTAACGAATTTGCTATTCTCTATTTTAAATCAACAAATATTTTAGTTTGGAAATATCAACGACAAATATCGGTAAAACATGTAAGAACGTCAAAATAGAAATTTTTTAAAATTAATAAAAAATATTCAACATATTTATTTTTTCGAATTTATTCTATGAGCTAAACAATGTCATAGGATAGGATAGAACGCAATAACTGAAGCCTTTGAGAAAAAACGCTACTGTTCAGCGGTTTTTCTCGATATTCAGCAATCATTCGATAAAGTATGGCACTATGGCTTACTTTTCAAAATAAAGAAAGTTTTACCGGCTCCATTCTATCTCTTTTTTAAAAGTTATCTCTCTCAAAGACATTTTTATGTTAAAAGTAAAGATGATAGATCAGGCATATACGAAATAAAAGCGGGCATTCCACAGGGAAGCGTACTAGGTCCAGTGTTGTACACAATTTTCACTGCAGATATTCCAGTCATAAATTTTGTCATGGTGGCAACATATGCAGATGACACAGCAATAGCTGCAACAAGCCAGTCACCATCAGAAGCATCGTTTTTTGTCCAGAATCAAATTTTCCTTCTTGAAAAATGGCTTACCAGGTGGAATTTAAAAGTCAACTCAGACAAATCCAAACACATAACTTTCACACTAAGGCGAGGAGACTGCTCAAGAGTGTATTTATACGGGGAACAAATACCTGCAGAAAATTCTGTTAAATATTTGGGAATGATTTTAGACAGAAGGCTGACTTGGAAGCAACACATTAAATCTAAACGAACACAACTAAAGATAAAAACTGGAAAATTATATTGGCTACTAGGGCCAAAATCGGAACTAAATTTAAACAACAAACTGATCATCTACAAGGCCATACTAAAACCTGATTGGACATACGGAATTATGCTATGGGGAACAGCAAGCAAATCAAACATCTATATTCTAGAAAGATACCAGTCAAAAACCTTAAGACCAATTACAGCAGCGACATGGTTTGTCACAAACAAAAATATTCGAAGAGATTTGAATATGTCCTCAGTAGGAGAAGAAATTCAAAGGTTCAGTAAAAACTATCTCCAAAATTAAGTAACCATAGTAACCCACTGGCTGTTGCACTATTAGACTACAGCATTGAAACACGTAGACTGCAGCGTGTTCATGTACTAGACTTACCTTTTAGAGGCTAGTCTGCTTTTTGTAAATATGTATATATATATAATTTTATCTAAATTTATTTGTATACAGTTATGTAGTCCTTTGGGTCTATATAACTCCTGTTATATATTATTTAAGTTACCACATTTGCTTATTGTCTTATAGTAGATAGATTGCAAATAAATAAATTTTTTAAAAAAAAAAAAAAAAAATTCTATGAGCTAAATTTCAGTTATGTATTTTATAAAGCTTTCTGTAATAGTGCTATTCCTTAAATTTTTAGGAATGATTTTATACACTACCAGACTTTTATCTTGTATCTTCAAAATAAAATATGTTGGATATAATAAAGTAGCTTATGAAGATATAACTCCTAGATTCTATTAATAAAAAATATTAAATAAATTTGCTGGTAAAATTTGTTTTTAATAAAAATGAATGAAATCGAGAAAATTATATTCACCGAACAATAATTAAAAAAAAAAAATTTAAAGCAGAATATTTTCAACAATTTGATCAATCAAATTCTAGTTTTTAAATGAAAAATTTAACATTAAAATTAAAGTTAATTTAGTTTAACTGCCAGTTCATCGATTTCGAACGTCAAAAACAAAATTTTAAAATCTATTTTTGTTTCAGATGTAATTTTCTATGCGAACGTTAAAGTTCAAAATCGATGAAAAGGCAGTATATTTCGTAGCATATATGTTAGTTTCAAACATTTTTATTCGTAGGGAAAAAGTTCGAGGTGCCCGCGCCACTCTAGCACAACATTTTTGACTTTTAATTTTTATACCCACACTTCCGTGTGTGGAGAGGATATTATGTGTTTGTGCATATATATGTAACATATTTAAATATAGTTTTTAGGCCCACCTTTTAGTATACCGATTGACTCAGAATTAATATCAGTATCGATCTAACGAGGTCCGTCCTTCCATCCGGCTGGCTGGCTGTCTGTCTTTGTTAGCAAAGTACAGGTCGAACTTTTGGAAATAATTTGATCAAATTTGACACTAAGTGTATACTATCACAAGGTCCAAGCCTATTCAAAGTGGTTCGTTACATAGCCCACATGCAAACTCCTTTCCGGAATGGGTTTTTTGTGCCCATTAACCATCTTGTTTAATAGTAGATCCAAAAATATTTTGTGGCATCCTAAATCAGCAGAACAGATTGTATTAGAATCGGTCCTCGTTTGGCCACAGCTCTCACAAAAATACACTCGCGAAAATAGCTTATCATAAGTAACCTTTATAATAGCTTCTATGTTATTTCATAGTAGTAATCGTAGTAATAGAAGTAGATATTTAGATAATATTTGGCACAAAAATCTCTTATGTGAATCTTAACTTTACAACATACGCCAACATGATCGCCCATGGGTCCGAAGTACTGTGGTGTAGGGTCAACTATACTTTCTTACTTTTTTGTATTGAAAATTGCCTTCTTTAACAATATATTTTTAACAGTTACCAATACATTTATAATCGTTATTTTTTAACAACAACTTTTTCTTTTTCGTAAGCTACCGATATTATTTACCGACAAAAATTGTTAAAATGACACTACAGAATAGCTCTTAACGACAATTAAATCGTTTATTTCAGAAACCCATCAACTGACATTTTTTCAAAACTTTATAATTATAGATTATGAATTACCTACTTTAGTCACATCGTCTTATGCAGGAAAGCGTCAACTGGTTGGCCTTTTAAAGGATTGTATATTGTTTTGCAATTTCCGTTTAGTGCAGAAAACGTTTATTAATTTAAAAATTTGGATGATTTTTTTTAGTTATCCGAAGATTTAAAAAAGCGCACTTGACGGGCTTCTGAAATAAACGGTTCAATTATCGTTTACTAACGAGTTTTGGGCGTTCTTTGTGCCCTTTACCGCTTTACCGCTTAAGCAAAATATTAAGATGTGTGGTGACAATTCGTCTACCAACGTCTATGTCTGCTTCACCATCTAGACGACACCTAGATGGCGATTTTGAGTGCATGATCTGGCAGAACCATACACTTGTGCTTGCTTAGAATTTAAACTCCACTGTTGAAATACAGCATCTCCTTTTAATTAGCAACAGCATCCAGCGAGAACACCCAACAGGCCGAACTTCTCCAGATGTGAATAGAAAATTAGGCCCAAAAACTAGCTTTTTAAGATCTTCCTTCCCGCGATTCTGGGTATAAACCACTGCCATCCCGTGATTTACGTTCCCTTGATATACGTTGTTTCGGTTTATGTCGTCATATTTTCTGTATATTCTAAATTTGATTTGCGTCGCTATTCAATTGACATCACCTCAGCTGTTTAAAGTGTAAGAGGAAAAACTAGAAATATCCAAATCTTAGTTCAAATTTTAATTTGAAGCATGATAAAATAAACATGTGACATTACCAAAGTTACAGATACCCTATTACAATAAAAATTTAAAGACTAGACTATAGTCTTATATATCTTATAAGATGCCAGAGTAAAAATATTTTTTGTGGGTTTTTTTATTGCATTATTTTTGATGTGAAATTATTATTTTTGTTTTTTTTCTTAGTTTCGGTAGCTGATAGGAAAATTTCCTATTTTTAAGTTCCTAAAAAAATTTTTTTTTTTTAAAACATATAAGAAGTTTTTAATTCGGCTTACGTCTTCTTTTTCCGTGATCATTCACATCGTAAATCGAGTGAATACTTTATTATTTATTTTAAATAATCTATTGTTCAACAATCTACAATAGGGTGTGTCTTAAACAGATTCTTTTTTTATAAAATTATAAAAAAATATATAAATTTAACAACACAGATCTTAGAGCTGACATATTTAGACAGTTATTAGTATTCAAAAAAAAAAAGCCATTCAGTTTGTCATCAGAAATTTTTTATTTCTTTATTAATGTGTGTGATCATAAATTTACTTAAAAACTTCTTAATAATGACAGAAATCACTTAAAATATGACAGCTGTGCTTTGGAAGAATTTATAACTTAAGCAAACATAAATTATTTCCAAATTTTAAAGGTCTAAATAAAAAAATGCTTATAAAAGAAACGTGGATGCATTTTATAATTCTGTTTTATTTTTTTTGTAAATCCCAAAACTTCTGGAAATCCCTAAAAGTGCATTTTATTTATTTGTAAAAATAAAACAAGCAGAGATAAGAAATAAAAATAGGTTTACGAACTTGCGTAATCTTTTTTATATTTTTTCAACTAAAAATATTCTTGATGTTAAATAAACTTGATTATTTATTTTTTGTAAATTTTATAGGAATCTAAATAATTTTCTCATATAGAAATCACAAACAATCTGAAATCGTTTACAACTAATTAAATAAGGGTTTAAGCACTTACTGCTTATCTGATGTGCGAAAGAATTCTTTCGTTCTTACAACGACATTTAAAACAAAACCAAAGTTTTAAGAATTTGATTTTGTTTTAAATGTAGTTGTTCGAATGAAAGAATTCTTTCGCACATCGGGAATAGGCAATTCATACATTTTTTTTATACAAATTAATTTTTATAATATTTTTGTATAAAAAAAGAGTAATTTAAATCTTCAATTTGTGATTTTTATCATTTATAGTTTTGTATATAGACGTTTATTGTAGAAAATGATCTTAATTAATGATCGCTAGGGGTAGGATTTTATGTAAAAACATGTGTTTTTCGATGGTTGTTGTTCAATGTAAATAAAATATCGAATCAATAAATTTGCAATAAAATGACATCGATGTATTAGTGCATATTTTAAAATAAATACGTATTTCAATATAAACGTATATTATAAATAATTTTTTAGTTTTTGCATGTTATAAAAGCAAGATTTTTGTCTTACAAAACTATAACAAAAATACAATGATATAACAACAAACTTTTGTCGAACTACAAGGTTAACCCATCTCTGCAGAAAAAAATCATTTTTTTTCTAAGAATATCTATGTTTTTTTTTTTATTGCATATGTTGGCTGACAATACAACAACATTCGAAAGAAAAAACAGAACACCAGACATGATTTGATGCAAAGACATATTTACATTCTTAATTAACCAATTTTTGCCGTACCCTCGATCAAGTAGTTCTCTCATCTCTGGTCCGCCGCGATCTCTCAGTTTTGAGCTCTGCAGAATTCCAGGTATTGACTGCACATGATTTCCCCAGAGGATGTAATACCAAAAGGTGGAATATCATTTAAATGTTTCCCTACATACTACTGGGGGGTTCAGTATAAATCTCAAGTTAAACGTGACTATACCATACAAACAACTGTTTGAACCAAACTTATGGGAAACACTGTATTTGATTATATGTTACTAACCATAACGACATAGCCATGACCATATAAACCAATTTAAATCGAGTTTCTACAATCATAAAAAAATCTTCATATTGATGATGCTCTAACATCAGAATTTGTGACATCAATGTTATTACAAATGGCATCAATGAGGCAAAAAGTGACATCAATTCGATGCCACATTTTGTGTACACTGATAGAAAAGGCGTCATAACGATGATGTATTTTGACATCAGTACAGACAAACTGTCACCAGTGTGATGACAAGCGTCACCAGTGATATGACAAACTGTCATCAGTGCGATGACATAATTTATCATATCATCAGTTAGATGACAAACTGTCATCATATGATGTCATATTATATTATTATCATTAATCATGTTATATCATGTCATAATATGTTATTATCTTTATTTTCATGTTAAAAAAGTAAAATTAGAGGCATATAATCCCATATTTTATTATTTTAAATTATTAATTTAAATACATCAAAGTCATAAAGTAGAATTATTACGAAACCCATATCGGGCATGCTGCTGGTGTCTTATAATTGAGAGTTCCGCTGTTAACAAAGGGCGGAATACAACAAAAGTGAAGCAAAGATGTGTAACGGGAAGTAAATAATGATATTCTCTCAATTTGACTAAAGTGCAATTACAATGACTCAATTTGATGAAAGTTTGTTATCGCACTGATGACATGCTTTATAAAACCGACTCCGATTCGTCATTTCTGTGATGCCAATGTGTCATACCATTGATGACATAATTCAAATTTTTGACCCTGTTTACAAGTTGGCCAAGTGGTGTAAACGCTGACATTACAATGATCAAAAGTGTCATGGGGTCAAAAACTAAGACAATTGTCATAGTACTGATGTCAAAATACATCAGCGTTATGACGCCTTTGGCATCAGTGTTTAAGTCACGTCTAATTGGTACCTAATGTGAAGTTTTGCTTTTGTACACAAATATAAGTGATCACACATTGAACTTATTGAAAATTAACACTTGTTGACGGAGTTTTTAGCTATTTATGGCAACATTTTTTTAAGCTCAATTTACTTATTTTTTTCTTTAATTAGGAAAATAATTTGTGCTTTTGAAAAAAAATTGTAAATTGACTTTTATTTCTTTAAAAAAAGAACATTTATTTGAGAAATTTTATTTAATGGGGAAGTAATGCGAAAACAACTGACTTATTTGTTACTATAGCTAATCCTTAGCAAAAGACAACATCACCCACTCTTCATTGAAAGCTTGGTATTCCCTGTTATCGCTAAAGAGGCTCTGTCGTCCGACCATGGGCAAAATCTGCACGCATGGTAGCAATGTTGGGTTGTCCCCACAACAGGATCGTATGCTTGGCCTAATCAGTCATTCGTCTTGAATTAAACAAAATTAACAAAACCGAATGGCCCTTTGCTCCCCTCAAGAGTAAAAGGAATAAAAAAAAATGAGAGTGCTATATTCGGTTATATTATATTCTGCCTTCACCATGGTACGGTAGTAAAAGAATGTTATATAAATACCGCTCTTTAAATATAAATAAATCAACGTTATGCCACGACCACTTGTCTCATCCACACACATTTTGTTTGACGTTGTGTATTGATAACCAAGATGCTTGTACCTAATTTTAAAACGTTGGCTCTTGCAGTTCTCCAGATATACATAAAAATTAAGTAAAAAAAAAACAACAACAAGGGATTTTGATGTAAAATTAGAGGCAGTCGGGGTTTTCTGCTCACATCTCATCCATTTGTGGACCGATCAGGCTGAATTTCAATTGCAAACAATTTCGACTCAAGTTGTACCCCCCTCAAAATGAACCTTAAACTGTTTTAAGAAGACATTTAAAATATTTCGGAACTTGCACGTATTTCAAAAGAAGCTGACACCCGTATTTAATTAAATCGACTAAAGATTAAAATATGTTAATTTGGCATTTTTATTACAAACAACCCCGAACAAAAAATTCAAAAACCGTTCTTTTTTACAGAATATCCTTAAAAAAGGACATCGATGATCGTCCTTAGGCAAATTGTATATACAGCTGGACGCGCCTTAAAAACCCTTTCTTATGATACCCATATTGTATATGTTGGTAAGGAAGCAGATTCTGAAATTAACAAAACATGCAGAAATAGACCCTTTTTCAAAATGGTCCAGCTCACGAGAGTTCAAAGTTGGAGCCGAAATATTTTAAATGTCATCTTATAAAAGTCCAAGGTTCATTTTTAGGAGGGTACATCGAGCACTTTTTTTGGTTAGTCGCTCTAATATGTATATATATATATATATATATATATAGCTACTAGCCCCCATCATATCTGGGGTCTTCGGAAAACCTACTTCAACGGACAGACAGACAGATGGACAGCGTTAAATCAACTTCGCTACTTAAGAACCCTGCATAGGGTCTAACATCAATGTTGAAGAAATTACAAACGAAATGACAAACTTATATTTACCGTTTTCCGCCACCTGTGGTGAAGGGTATTATATATATATAAATATATGATCATTGGCATTTTTTAACGAAAATTCAATTTTTTTTTTGAAAATTTGAAAAATTATTAGTTAAAAAGACTTCTTTGTAATTAAAAAATGTTATTGTAAAAAATAACACGATTTAGGCTAGAGCTATGAACACCGAGAATTTTACTTCAAGTAATTCTCTCTTAATTCTGAACCACCCTAATATTATCATTACTATTTTTAACAAACTAACTGCATCCGGAAGATTCTTTAATTTAAGATTTAAAGATACATATTTTATTTTTTCCCCTAAAAGGTTTACAAAATCATTATTTTTAAACAAATTATTTTTAAATTAACTAAAAAAATATCTCCAAACAAATTTGCCATTGCCACAATAAATCTCAAAAATTATGCAAAAAGCGGTAGAGTTTTTAAAAAACTGCAAAAAACAATGAGCATTTACAATCTTTTATAACAATTTAACTTGAAGGCACTAACAATGAATAAACATATTTAGTATTTTTTTAAAAATAGTATTAGACTCATAAAAAATATTGTCATGACGGAAATTAAAAAACAAAAATTCATTCATAAAAAAACCAAAACGATCACATTCTTTATTAACCAGAGTCCGCTAATGACACAAACTTTGTAAAAATTATTGGATTGATACATTTTGTAAAACGTTTTGAAAATTTTACTAAGAAAATTATCAGATATATTTATTAGGAATATGTGGGTCATAAATATTTATAAACAAATAAATAGTTTTTTTATTGTTTTAAACTTGATTGCTTTGTTTTAAATTTAATTTTTATTTTAATTATAATAAAAAATACTTAAGCTAAAAGCACGGCACTTATCTAGAGCGGTGACACTTACTATAGACATAATGGGTGCGGGCTGAACTTCACCTTGAATTTAGATATTTAAAAAATGGGGCATGAACATAAAAACTATAATTAAAACAATAGACAATCAAGAACTGTATTTTAAAAATTTGATAATAAAAAAATAATTGACAGTGGCAAACGCAAATGCCTAAAAGTTTAACTGTTACAAAAATCACCAAACCTTTTACAAAATCCAAATTATGTGTTAGAAATACCGGAATTAATGTATTTGAATGGTCACATTGGCCCCGAAAGATCAAAACATTTCGCGACCTTAGAACAACAAGGTTCTATTTTACATGTAGTTTAGGTGCAAATAGAAAGAACATTATTGTCCGAAAACCGCGATTTTTAAAACCATAAAAGTAACGATGATTTTTAACCATTATTTCTTAACTTATTACAAGATCAAGTATTTCTCTCTGATTTATATTTCGGCTGTTATTAGGGTTCCTATGACGGAAAAAATATTTCTTACATTTTCGGGAAAAAATATTAATATGAAAATACCGGATTTTTTTCGCCTAACTATTAGTTTTTATTTTTACAAAAACAAACATAAATTAGTGGCTGAATGCACCGATTGTCAATATATTTCAACAAATTCGTTTTATATGTCACCAAATTTCGTGAAGATCGTTCCCTAATTTACTTTAGACCCCATATAAACATCACTTTCGGAAATGACGTTAGTATGGCTAAAAGCGTAGCGAATAATGCTTTTGTTTTGAAGTTTAGTCTCATCTAGTTTCATACGCCTCGAATTCACACCACAAAATTTCGTTAGTATCGAGTCATTATTCAGCTTAATAAGCGTTTTAACACATTTTAATATTGTGGTAAAATTTGATTGGATAAAACAAATAAAGACACGAGTTAAACATAGATTTACTAAAGTTAAAAAAAGGTTTTGTTTAAAATTTCTCGGGAATCCTGCAATTAATTCCCGTGAAAGCGAAGATTGTCAACGATTGAGTTTCCCGGTAATTTGCGGGACATAAAATCCTGGAAAAAAAATAGGAACGTAACGAATACCGATAACGATATATCGGCGATAATTAAGATTTTCCGATAAATCGGTATGGGCGATATTTTGCTGTCGATACGACAACTCTTTTTATATATTTTTTTGTAGTATTTTTGAACAAATAATTAAATTTTCTATGCAAATTTTTTGCATAGGAACTAAAAAAATAATACATTAAAAAGCAGAGCATAAAATGAAAACAGAATAATTAAATTTTTTAACATAATACAAGAATCAACGAAGATGGAAACTAGTTCGGATTCTAAAAATTTTGCGGCTGACTTAGAACTAGCTCTAACTAACAGATTTAAGGCTCTAGAAAATAATGAAACTTATTGGTTTCGCTTGCCACATCTCTTTTGCGGAAGGCATAAAGTCTATATATGACGAGTTCCCACTTTGATGCTATACGTTTTTGAGACAAAAACTGCATTATTCAACGCATATAAATACTGGTGTGTGTAGCGATCAGCTCAATTTTGTTGTTGTTACAGCTCTTCTCTCATATTCTCCCTTAAAAAACAGGATTCGTAGTTAGAGAATGTTAAGAACAGGGTTGTCAGATTGATTTTGATCTTTTTCGCCAAATTCAATGTCAAAAATCGCCAAAATCGCCAAAGCATTTATTTTTTTCGATTTCGACAATAAGATATGTATTTTTAGAATAATTAAAAATATTTTTTCATAAATCCCAAAAAAAATTTGTTCCGTATCCCTAAAATCCGCCAAAAATTCAAAAAAAGTCGCCATATATTTTGTTTAATTTTTATTTAACAAAAAAGGTGCAATGTTTAAAATATTTTATAGTAGTCTACTTAAAGTAACAAAAAAAGGATTTTGCGGTAAGTATTAAACAAATATTGGATGTACAATATATTTGTATGTAGTTGCAGTTCTATTATATAACTAAAACGCTATATAGTTCACCAAGAAGACTAACTTGTTGTCTTCTTTTTTGAAATACATTGTGAAGGTAGAAAAGAAATGCAACATTTGCTATTTATATTCATATAACTTTTGGCTCGTAAAAACGTGTCGAAAACTTCATATCGCATTCTACTTCAAAGCAGATATTTAGTGAATTTCAATATTTCAATACAGGTACCTGCCGTATCCTTGTAGCTATAAATTGTTGGCCTAAACTGATCTTAATTAGATTGAATATCATCATTACAATTTTCTTTTAACAAACTGTATTTTTTCTATTGTATTTCATTAACATCCAAGGGTAAGTTAGGATTCATAAAAAATCTTTAAAATATATTTAAAAACAACATATTTTATGTGATAATTTGTCACATTTTATAATGGAAACATTTTCATAAACTTTCATTATATTAATTTTTAAAGAATTCTACTTATTACTTCTTTCAAGAGCACATTTAAATGTGAAAAAAAAATTTCTCGAAGATTATCTTCATCAGCCATTTCAACATTATTTAGTTTTAAATACTGGTCATATATATGAATGCATCAAATTTCATACATTGAAATACTAGAATAAAAAAAATATTATTTCTTCGTTTTGAATTTAACAAATTTCAAAACAAATAGATGGCTCATCAAAAATAGCCAACAAAATCGCCAACTATTTTATAAATCGCCAAAAAATCGCCATGTCGCCAAATCGAAAATTAGGTCGCCAAAAGAGTTTGAAAATCGCCACGTTTGGCGAGAAATCGCCACATCTGACAGCCCTGGTTAAGAATTCTTTTACTTTCTTTACTGCATCTCTTTATATTTTATTGCGTAGCCCACAAATGTAGGCTTACTCCTTAGAATGAAGCATTAGTGCGTCGCAAAATAACAAAATTTCTAATTCTAATACTCAGTACCGTGTAAGATAAGATTTTTTTCTGGGATCTTGTATTCATGAATGAGAAATCAATCACAGTCATGAATGAATTAGTAACTTTCGCACATTCACTAATGAACATGAGAAATTAAAAAAAATGTTACATTTCCTCACGAATAAGGAATGGGCAAAGAGAAATTTTAACAACGATCCTCACTAGTATTGTTGTTGTTGTTCTACAATTTGACCGACCACAGCGCGTCTGTGTTATATACATGTTTTGTTTGTTTTTTTCCTTGTAAAGAATTTTAATATGAATAAATCAAATTTTTCATATCTGAAAAAATCACATATGCATTTGTTTGCTTGCTCATTTGCATGATGGAGTTAATTAAAATTTTTTTCATTCATCACCATCATGAATAAGCAGCAAAATATTTCAAACATTCACGCACGCTCATGACTAAATAATAAGTGATCGTTTCGTTACTCTGTCTTTTCATATCATTCTTCAATAAAAAAAAACCTGGAATTCCTGGGAACAAGGAAGAGCGCCGGTAAATGCAAAAAGTGCAGGAATTATGAACCCTTATTACACTGCGCACCCTACCAGTAAAGCTAATTTTAGTACGATTACTGCAATGGTGCTAGTCATTTTTCGAAGTTAGTGCTCGTATTCACGATATTCGCGATTGAAAATTTCAATACTAATGTAGCATATAATAATTTTTTTATACTTTTGAAATAACTATTAAATTTAAATCAATTAAACTCCTTTAAATAAAATTTTTCGAATTTTTTCACAAAAATTTTTTTTCTTAACTCTATTGAATACAAATTGTAACAAGCTGGGCACCCTACTGGTAAGGCTAATTCAATTACACTGAATTCAAAGTTAGCGCTCGTATTCGCGATAAAATATTTTACAGCAACTGTAATTTTTGTTTAATGCAAATTTTTTTCCTCAAAATTTTGTTTGTTTCGGTTTTGCTATTAATTCTATATCAATAAAAAATTTCGCAAAAACATTTTGTCTACAAAAAAAAAACTGCAATATTATGTTATTTTGTAAATGTATATTCAATAGGGTTTAGCAAAATATTTAATAGAGTTAAGAAAAAAAAAATCGTTAAAAAATCGCGAAAAAATAATTGTTCCTCGAAAAAAAAAAATATAAAGAAAAATTGTATTCAAAAGAGTTGAATTGAACAATGATCCCAAAAGTATAACAAATATCGTTATATAATATATTAGTATTGAAATTAATTATTAATCGCGAATACGAGCGCTAACTTTGAAAAACGGCTATGATCATTGAATTCCTCGTACTCGAGTTAGCTTTACCATTAGGGTTCCCAGCTTGTAAAAATTTGAGACTAGCACAGTGTTATTATTAAAAACGAATTATTGTAGTTATAACTAAGCAACTCTTTCTTAGTCTGTTATCATTGAAAAATAATAATTATTTCAATTTGTTTTTATTCATGTTTCAAATTTTGGTAGCAAACAAAAGAATTTTAGCACACAAATTCATTCGAAACTAAAACGGCCTTATTCATAAAAAATCAAACAGGCTAATAAAAAGCTTATGAAACGAATTTCTTATGAAAATTTGTTTTATAAACCTGTTTTATTTTTTATGAGAGGGAGATTTCTTTTCTTGTTTATAATTTTCAAATATTCTTAGAGTAGTATTTTTAGAACATTTTAGTGTTAATACGAATTTTATAATCAGTTAATGATTATAATAAAATAAAAAATTTGAAATTAAATAGCAAATTAAATTAAACACAAATAAATTTTTAAATATAAACTTTATTTCAAAGAAATTTTAATAAAATATTTTTTCCATTTGTAATAATCAGGGCCCGGATTTAAATGCAGTGTAAATCGCGTTTTATGCGCATAAAACATGCACTAAAAATAAGAAAAATATGCGCAAAAAATTGGAAAAATATGCACTTGAATTTTTTTTTAACACATTTATCTATATCTATATATATAAAATTGTAACGTTACTGACTGACTGATTCATCATCGCACAGCCTAAACGCCTGAAGCTAAAAACTGAAATTCGGACTAGGGGTTGGTCTCTCCCCAAATCGATCCACTAAGACGGGATTTCGGAAATTCGAATGTTTAGGGGGTAAAAAAGTGCAAAAACTGGTAAATTCGGTAACCTTATATCTCTAAAACTAAAAGAGATACAAAAAAAATTGAATGCTTATCGTGACAGGCGTCTGGTACTTTTTGGAAATTAGCCCTTTAACGGAGTAAACAGGTAAAACCTGTATTTTGGTACTTTTTTGTCACTCCATCTATCTTTTAAACCCATATATATAGAAATAAGGGTCATATCACATTTGAAACTTATCTAAAAAATCCAAATACGAATTTGGTCCTTTTGTAGAATTCGGACATTTAAGGGGTAAAAACCGTAACTATTTTTGGTTCTTCTTTACAAAACATTTTTTTATTATTTATTGGCATATACGTATTAAATTATGGGCTCCACTACAATATTGAACTTTTTTATGCTGCAATGGGGAGAAAAAAGTACCAAAATGGGGAAATAGGGGGTAAACGGGTAAAATCTGTATTTTGGTACTTTTTTGTCACCCCATAAACATAAAAATGAGGGTTATATCACATTTGAAACTTATCTAAAAAATCCAAATACGCATTTGGTACTTTTTCGAATTTCGGACATTTAAGGGGTAAAAACCGTAACTATTTTTGGTACTTTTTTACAAAACATTTTTTTTTATTCAAAAATTTAATATTTATTGTTGCTCAATAAAAAAAATACTTTTTATTTTACAATAAAAAGTAAAATAAAAAATATATCACATTCATAACTTATCTAAAATATACAAATAAAAATTTGATGCGTTTTGAACGTTTAAGGGGTGAAATCGTACCTAATTCTGTTATTTTTGTTTCAAAACATTTTTCTTCATCTACCTATATAATATAAAAATGTAAAGTTACTGACTGATTCATCATCGCACGTCCTAAACGCCTGAAGCTAAAATGTTGAAATTTGACCTGGGAGGTTGGCCTCTCGCTAAATTGATTCCCCAGGATGGGAGATTTGAAAATTTTTATGGTTAGAGGTTAAAAAAGCTAAAAATGGGTAAATCCCCTAACCTCATGTTCATCAAAAAAATAAGCGGATAGGTGTCTGGTACTTTTTTGAAATTCGACCCTATTGGGGATTAAACGGGTAAAACCTGTATATTAAAACTTTTTTGCCACGCAATCTATCTACTAAACGAATTAACATGGAAGTAAAAAAATATCACATTCGTAACGTATCTAAAAAGCACAAATAAAAATTTGGTACATTTTCGAAATTCGAACGTTTAAGAGGTAAAAATCGTACCTATTACAAAGTAGCGGGTTAAAACGTAGAAACATAAGCTTTTGCGTAAAAATATGTCCACGAAAGAAAAGGAGACGCTAACGCAGTAGCGGGTTAAATGCTAATTAATAATAAATTTTGTATTCCCCAAAATAACTTTTGTTTGTATCGATACATTTCTCGACCATAAACATTATTTAAAAGCTATAAATGACTTTTTTATTATACCATTTACCGAAGGTAAAAGAGTTTATATAAGTGCGTCATTCCGTTTGTAATTTCTACAATATTTTTCTTATACAGTATATCTCCTTACAGTCCTTATGATGAGCGAAGTTGATTTAATGATATTCTTCTGTCCGTGTGTACGATGGCGACTTGGTAGTTATATATTAACATATCGTCCGGAATTGTTTGCTATTGAAATTTCGCCTGATCGGTACACAATTGACTGAGATATGAGCAAAAAACTACGACTGTCTCTAATTTTACCCAAAAATCCCTTGTTGTTTTTTATTTTATTTATATGTATACAGGAGCCTAAGTTTGCAAATTGGGTATAAACAACTGCGTTACATAAACACAACATCCGACAAAATGTGGGCGGGATCAGACAAGACTTCTCATACAAAGACATTATAGAATTCTGAATATTGGAAGATCGGCAAGAGCTAAAGTTTCCAAATTATGTACACGCATATTCGTTACCAGTTCACAACATCCGACAAAATGTTGGATTGGACAAGTAGGCGTGGCTCAATGTGTATTTATTTATGTCTAAGAACGGTATTTATATAACTTTTTGTTGCTATCGCACAATGGTGAAGGGTATTTAAGATTCGGCATAGCCGAATATAGCACTCTAACTTGTTTTTTTAATTTCTTTTTTGTTTGTGATTTTTTTTTAAATTAAAACTGATCTTTTGAAAAAAATTACCGTTTCATTTTTTGAGATAAACGCACTTCAATAATTTGCTTAATAATTTTGCATCCACTTAATGAGGTTGTCAAAATCTTATTCACACATTGTTGTTTGATTTAGCGATGATCGTTTATTTAAATAATATGATTTTTTCCATTATTTTAAGTGGAAAGATGACCTCATTTAACATATTGATTATGTTCTTCACTATATCAATTGTTTTTTATTTTCTTTTTAATTTTTTTGCTAAAGAAGTTGCACATTTTTTCAAACATTAATAATATATTGTATAAGTCCTCCATATTAAGAAAAATAGAAATTAAGATTACGCCATCCCAAAAAGACAAAGTTGAAATCTTCTGCGCATGTCGGAAAAATTACGTCATAAGAACTGCATTTCTAAAGACTAATAATTTCATGTTGGTAATCGCAAGATATTTGTTGTTTAATTGCGGGGTTGTCAGCTTTTATAAAGTGCATACATTCCTTAAGAAACAAATTCGCGAATTTTAGGGACTTTCAGACTTGGCAACTCTTGCCAAGGACAAACTACGTTATCTATCGGGAAATCCTGCACATAGCCTTATATTAAATTCTTTCATTCCTGCTCCATAAAGCCTGAATGTGATTGTAAAACGCAACGTTACCAAAGTAAAACAAAATTCGCACTATGAAATCTTTTTTTTAGAAAGTCTGAGTTTATTGGTGAGCGGAGAGATAAGAATAGCATGCTCTCCTACTCTCTCACCAATAAACTTAGACTTTCTGAAAGAATACTTTTATAGTGTGAACCCAGAATCATAATAAGGCAACTGACTGCAATTTTTTTAAATTAGCATTGACATTGCAATTAGTAACGCATCTGCGGTAATATAAAATACTTGCTACCTTTTGTAGCTGAAAGATAGAACGTCATTCGTAACAATATAAAAAATTTTTAAAATTACTGCTTGTTTGACTATTTCAAACGCTAAAGTTTGTATAGTTTTTCAAATGTAAATTATTTTAAAACTTTCGAAATTGTGAAAAGAAACTTAACATTTTTGGAGATTGAAACTTTATAATTATGGTTATTTTATATAAAACAAGTGATCGAATTTTTTTTTATTTTAAGAATTGCTATAAAAGAACTTCTGCATATTGTTTTCCCTCAATTCTGTAACACCGTCTAATCGAAGGCAGTCATAAAATGGTTCTGGAACCCTTACAAGTGACTTACTCAACCATATGGCTCTTGCATTAATCATAATATGGTTAAAATGGTACTGTCTTAGAAATAATATGGTTATTTATGGCTATGCACTGCAAGAATTTTTCCAGTTCAAAGTTTTTACAGATAATTTATCAAAAAGTTGTGGGGGAAAAAGATCAACAGCAATTAAGCGAGGTCAATGCAAGGGAATGATACCTTAGTCTTTATCAACGTCTCCCCAATAGACTACTTCAACAGTTTTGCTATTTAGGCAGCATCATTGACAGCTAGGGAAAACGGTATAACTAAGGCCAAGCGCACATATGGAAAGCCCTGTCAGGAACTCAATTTCCAGCTGCAATGTAAAATCAGGCTTGTTGTGTGGATGCTAAACTTGGAACGCTGTATCTCTCGACGTAAACGCTCTACAAGTGTTCACAAACATATGGCTAAGCTCAGGGCTCAGGAGAGATAGCAGGGAGAGCATAACAGATTGATGGCCAGGCTACGATGCGGCGAGAACGCACGTGATACTTGGTCTCGGTAGGGACCGGATAAGGGCAGTGATATCAGCCATTACGGGTCACTGGGTGCTAGGGACTCATGCGCGGAGAATGGGTCTTGATTATAATGACCACTGTAGAAGTTGTCATGATGACAAGGAGGATTAATTAGGTTCGCTCTCGGATTAATTAGGTTCAGGCGATTCAGACGATATGTTCAATGTGGGACTGATATCGATCTCTCTGTTCTGTTGGGAGTCGGTGAGGTTCGAGGCTGCGGTGACTTCTGGAGAATAGTATGGTAAATACTAGCAGACTCTTGTCACTGGCTAAGGGTATCACAAAGGTACTGCTAAAAGGACCCAAGTGAGCCGGCCTCGTGTCGGCTGCCCATTAAACCTAACCTATGCCTAAGTAGAATTTTGAAGATCATTTGGCCAGCGACAATATCTAAGAAGGATCTATGGGCAGCGATATGGCAATCTACACTGGCAACCGATATCCTAAGACGCAAATGAAACTGGCTTGGATACACGTTGCGCAAACAACAATACGACATGACAAGATTTTCGCCTAACTGAAATCCAAGGGCAATTCGAAAAAGTGGAAGCCCACGAATACATGGCGAAGACAACTAGACAGGGAACTTACACGGATGATGAAGACCTGGAGTGAAGTAAAGGGATAATCCCTTAATAGATCCGAAAGGCAGTTATTTGTTATGGTCCTATGCTTCACATTGGAACAACAACAATAAATAAGAAGAGGATTAAATATAACTCACTTTTACTTGCCACAAAACAACTTTAAACTCTCAAACTTGGCATCAAACATTCGAACTTTAGCTAGACCAAGTTGAGTGCTTTTTAGTCAAGCTTTCTTTTTAAGCACTTTTAGCAAATTTGTTACCAAATTACCCACACAAATACATGCTGCAGTATAGGGCACACCAAAGCCTGCCAAAAAATTGTACAAACAAATCCACGATGAAGCATCCACTCAACCAACATCAAACATTTGAAGAGAATACAGCAAATGAATGATGATTGTTTTTTTTTTTTGCAAGAGAAGTCTGACAAAGTCTTTTAGCTTTTATTGTTTGTATTTGTTGAACATATTAACTTTTTTTCTTTAGTCGTATATGGACGGTTTTTTGTCTGGCAAAAGTTTATATTTTTTAAGATAATCACTTAAGTTTTGATCATTAAGTTTTTAGTCTCAGTGCAAACGTTGAGCGAAGCGGTTCGCTGAATAAAAATCGTTCTTCGTTGATCTTGTTAAAAAAAATATTATATAAAAAGTTTTATATGAATCACATATAAATTTTGTTTTATTTATTTTTTTATAAAGAAATAATATGATGTTATTTAATAAATTAAAAAATCACTTTATAGAGGTGTTACTTATTATTTTACTGATTAATTTGACAAACTGTCATGTGCAAGAGGCGGTCACCACAGCACCCGCCACTCAGACACATTGGCAACGACCGGTACAAGCAACACGCAATACGGTGGCGCGGTGGAAGGCGGTGGGTTTTTAAAAAGATGTTTTTTAATAAAACTGTGTTAATAAATCATGTTACTAAATAATAAATTTGAAAACAAAAAAAAAAAATATCCATATAAACAAACAAGTAACAAAATGCTTACAAAACGTGATTTAAAGTTCAATGTTCTTCAGAATGATGCAAAAAAGTGTTAATTAAATAAAAATTCTTTTAAAATAAGAAACATAATAATTAAGAAGTGAAAAATACGTCACAACTGAATTTGGTTATTTTTAAATAAGAAATAAAAATATAATTATTAAAAAGAATCTAAAATCTATTTAAAAGAAATAAATTTATTAAAATTTTAATTCGTGTTAAACAAAAAATTTTTAAACAAAAAAAAAATAATTCCAAATTAACATTTAGGCATCCGTAACAGAAAAAGTAAAACAATTAAAACCGCTTAAATGATCTTGAAAAAAAGTCTACAAAAACAACTCAGACATGTTTAACAACCTGACAGATAAAAATTCTGGACTGTTGAGTTTTAATTGTTGATTTTAAATACTATAATCAAAATGAATGAACGATATTTGTTTTATTTTTAAAATTTACAAAATCAAGCTTAATAAAAAAAGTTATAAATAAAAGAAAAAAATATAAAAAAAATTTATGTGTCTGTGTTAATCTTCTTTTTAGAATCAAACTCCAGCTTCAACTTCTACTTCAACATCCCAGAATTGCGATTACAAAGAATTAATAACGAATTTGCATGATCGTGTAAGTCTGCTGGCGACAGTGGACGAGGATCTGCGCAAACGCCTTGATAGTATTGAAAAGAAGTGAGTCAGTTTTTTTTTTGTTTTTTAATGGGCTTAAAATCAAAGTTTATTTTATTATTTTAATTTGTTTAATTTATGTACATTCCTACAAAGTGGTTGAGTATGTGGGTTGTATATTAATTTGTTATATCATTTGTCGAGTACCTTAATGCATATTTTAAGTGACAATAAAGTACTTTGGTTTAATATTATTAAAAATGTAAAGTGTAGTAATAAGGCTATAATGTACAGTGGAAACGAAAGTGAAAAAATGGTATAATTTAAAAAATTATAAAAGTCAAAGGGGTTGAGTTTAAGGAAACAAATTTGTTAACCGAATTTTTGTTATTTAGAACTTGATATTCATTTGAAAATTAAACTACTGTCACTCAATGGTAAAACGTTTTTTTATCTGAACTTGAATTTAAATTTGTTTTCACATCATCAAAGTTTTAATACCGTCCACGACTAGTGGTGAATGATGGTATATGAGAGCTGTTTTTCTTGTTTTCAAACAAATTTTTATTGATTAATGAGTGTCTATGTAATGTAAATATATACATAGGGCTTCCAATCGGCACATCCCTAATCTCGGGATTTTAGATTTTTAATCCCGGGATTTTGGGGATCCCAATTTTTTTTATATCTTTTTCAATAATTTGTATAAAGATTTTTTTGTACGTGTGCTGTTAAAAAATAAACAAAATATATCAAAACAAAAAATATACTTTATTTCATTTGAGAGACAAAATAATTGCAATACTATTTGTTAATGACAGAATCTCTTTTTTATATATAATTAAAATATGAATTTTGTGGAACACAAATCAAAAAATCCGACAAGTTTTGCCAGATACAACATTGATTCACAAGGTGTTCTATTAAGTCATAATGTCCTAAATAATATTTTACACTTGTTTTAAAAAAATTTATGTGTTTTAAACAAAATAAAAATGTTAATGCTGTTTTCATTGATTCGTCATAACTGTACAAGAAATATATATGATTGCCCCCATATATATTTCTTGTAATTGTTTTAAGACATATGACTTTAGAACTGTACGACTACCTTGTGAATCACCCAAATATTCTTAAGAAGCATCTTCAAATCATGAGATATATTATTCTCAACTTAGTATTAAATACACGACTTTCAAAAATTTGAACTACATTATTTCCAATTGAACTTCAAATGTATTTTACAATTTCCAAATGTATTTTAAAGATTTTGAAGTTTACTTTAAAATCGCCCACATGACTTTTAAAATTATTAAATTGATTTCTATAATTTTGAAATACGTTTGGAGAACTTTAAAATACACAAAGAAAATTTTAAATTGTATTTAAAAATTTTAAATAAAAAGAAGAAGACCAAATAATGTTGATATACAAAACAGGCTGAAAAAGATTAGCAAAATTATTAAAAAAAAAAGTCCAGGTCATTATAATTTATCGCCAAAGATATTTGTTAAGTGTGGTTATGAAAGTACACAAAAAAAGTGTTTTATCAATTAAAAAAATGTTTTAAAAAGTATTTAACTTTAATTAATGTGATAATTGAATCAATTATTTTTTTAGTTGAAAGAAAATAAAAAATTTAATTTTGATTAAATTAACTTTTTAGTTGTTTTGAAATAAATTTTCAATTAAAATTTCAATCAAATAACAAAAAATCTTTATTGACTTTTTTCATTTAAAATAAAATAATTTAAACTTGTAGAACTGTTGTTGGGAATTGTCAATATTTATTTAAATAAATTAACACATTGTTTGAAATGGCAAAGTTTTTTGATAATTTTTTAATTAAAATTAAACATATCATTTATTGAAAGAAAATAATCACAATTTTTAGTAATCAATATGATCATTTTGGTAATAGGTGCAAAATCAACAAATTGTTCGTTTGATATTATAAATTTGTTATAAATTTGGTGATTGGAGAAATTTAATAATTTTTTCTGTGTATACCACATTTGCTTAGCATTTTTTAAAGTATTATTGGAACCTCTGAATATCCTGATATCTTGAAAATATCAAAAATTGTGCCAATGCCCAAGGGAATGAGTGCCTTTATTGAGGATAAGTATAGACCAATTGCTCTTTTGTCTATTTCTGATAAAATTTTCGAGAAAATAATTCACCAACAATTACTAACATACTTAGAAACTAATAAATTACTCTATGAATGCTAATATGGGTTTAGAAAGAGAAGTGGAACTGAGAATGCAGTTGTGAACGTTGTAAACTACATTTGTCAGGGGATAGATCCAGGTTTTCATGCTGTAGCTGGTATCTTTTACGACTTTTCGAAGGCGTTTGATCTTGTAGATCATGAGATAATGTTTCAGAAGCTTGAATACTATGGAATTCTTGGTAACGAGCTAAAGCTTTTTAAAAGCTATTTAAAGAATAGAAAACAATACGTGAAATTAAATGGATGTCGTAGTTTTCTTGGTGATATGGATGGAGCATGGTGTGTCCCAAGGTAGTGTTTTGGAGCCGCTGTTGTTGTTGATATATTTGAATGATATTATGAACCTTGGTCTCTGTGGAAAAGTATTTTTGTATGCAGATGATGTATCCTTGTTTTATCCCTCCAAACATGAAGCAGTAGTGAAGGCGTATATTGAAAGAGATGCATCGCTTATTTTTTCTGTTCGCACCCTTACATGAATAGTAATGCTGGTAACTTCAGTATATTTGTGGAAGGTGAGGAAGTATTTGAAAGTGAATATCTAAGATATTTGGGAGTACATTTGCAAAATAATCTTTTGTGGAGCATACATATGGAAAACCTTAAATGAAAAATATCTCCAGTTATTGGGTTGCTATATAAATTAAAGAACTCGTTCAATGAACAAACCAAACTTATACTTTATCAAGCATTAATCCATAGTCAACTTAATTATATGGTGTGGTGTATGGTACAGTAAAAGAAATGAGCTAAAATCATTCCAAAGAGTTCAAAACAAAGCACTCAAAACTATTTTTAATCTATAGATTAGATTAGAGTAGTATACTTCTTATGTATTCTACGTCTTTATTATATAAAGATGTGTCCAAAAATTTTTTGCCAATAAATGGATTATATAAAATGCAACTGCTAGTTTTTGTGTTTAAAGCAATTCATAACATTGGCCATAACACGATATTATTTGGAAGAAATCAAACAGTTTTCAACACAAGTAACAATTCAAATCTAAGGGTGTCAAGATGCAGACTAGAAACTACTAAGCAGAAGATAGAATATATTGGTAGTTGGGAACTTAACAATTTACCACAAGAATTAAGAAGCCTTGATAGAATTTCGAATTTTTTATTGAATTTAAACGGCCACTTGTTAAATAATTTAGAAATGCTGTTTATGTAAAGGGTTTTTTTTAAACTTTTTTTTAAAATCTAAATCTATATTAAATGAAATTTGTAATTGATCTCATATTGTTAATTAATACATTATTTTAAATTTATTTGTGCCAACTCGCCTCAACAATGTAAAATGACGCTGGGCAACACAAATATTGTAATGAAAATGTATTAATAAATTAATAATAATAAAAAATAAAATTTTTTTTGGACAATTTTTCAGTTATAGTTGGACAATTTTAAAATATATTTGGACACATTTGAAATGTTTGGGCAATTTCAATATCCATTTAGAAACCTCAAAAATATATTTGGTCAATTATAAAATTCATTTGGAAAATTTAAAATACAATTGGAATTGGTGTAATTTTTTATAACAATAATCAGATATGAATAAAAATAAAACAAATATGTTTTTTGTTACGTTTTTCATTACATGATCTGAATGAATTGTGATCAATTAATAATTTAAGTTTATTTTTTATTATATTTTTTACAAATAAATAATATATGTTCATGAAATATGTATTTCTTTCTTGGAAAATTAATAGCCTATTTCCGATGTGCGAAAGAATTCTTTCGTTCGAATAACTACATTGAAAACAAAAACAAATTCTAAAAATTTGTTTTTGTTTTCTAAAAATTTGTTTTTGTTTTCAATGTAGTTATACGAAAGAAAGAATTCTTTCGCACATTAGAAATAGGCTATAAGTTGTTTTTAATACAGTTTAAAAAGTTTTTATATATTGGGTATAAAAAAAAAATGATTTAAACAAAAAATCCCGAAAAATTCCGGGATCCCAAAATATTTCTTTCAATTTCGAATCCCGGGATTCAGAAAAACCAATCCCAATTAGAAGACCTAATACATACGCATGTTAGGGTATATAAGATTCGGCATAGCCGAATATACATAGAACTTTTACTTGTTGTTGAATATTTTCAAACAATAGTTAGACCAGGGAATCATTTTCGTCAAAATGCTTAAGACTTGTGTGAAAGTGTAAAACGGCCTTAAAGAACACGACCAAAAATATTAAGGTGGAATCACCCATTTGTTTCATAGAAAATTTTTGTCCGAAGATATTTTTTACTAAGAGTTTTCTGCAGCACAATTCAACCATTTCGAAAAATTTCTTTGGAAATTCAAAGCTCCCATAACTAAAATATTTTTTTTAAATATTAAAATGTACCAATTAGAGCGGTGGTGTCGGAATAGAGAGTTAAAAATTATCGCAGTTTGTTTAACTTCTATACCACTTTTTTCTGTATTAATTAACTGGCTGCGCCCACTTTATTTTTTTCTGTTGTTGGTAAAGGTGGATTCCCTCATTTTTTTATTTCATCTTCAGAGAAAGAAAATATTTTTTACAAACAATTCTCAGCTTTATTTGGTCTGACTGAGTTGCAAGTAATTTAAATTTTTTCATACAATGTTGAATTGACTTGTCCCATTGTATAAAATCTGTTGTCTCTCGTTGATTTTGTGCATTTCATTGTGCCATCCGCAAAAGCTATTTCCTTTTTTCATCCGTTGTTAACACAATCTTTGAAAATATTTTAAAATATGCAGTTCGACACACAAAAAAAACACAGCTAAAAGTAATAATTGATTCAGTACTACCACCTTGTAAAATAAGTAGATTTTGTTTAGTTATGGGAGCTTTGAATTTCGAAAGAAATTTTTCGAAATGGGTGAAGTCTCAAGTTTTTTTTGCCGAAAATGCTCCCCTGATCTAATTATTGTTTGAATATATTCAAAAACAAGTAAGAGTGCTAATGCTATGCCGAATCGTATATACCCTTCACCATATGGTTCGATAATAGCAGAAAGTTTTATAAATACCGTTATTAATACATAAATCTGCTTTGTGCCACGTCCACTTCTCCACTCTCGCCCACATTTAGTCGGATGTTGCGTATTGATAACCAATATGCTTACACCTAATTTGGAATTTTTGACTCTTGTCATTCTCCAAATATATAGAAATCTATAATGTCTCTGTACAGAAGGTGCCACGCCCACTGCTCCAATCCCGCCCAAATTTTAGCAATTTTTCTCTTACCGTTCTTTAGATATAAATCGACTTAGTGCCATGCCCACTTCTCCACTCCCGCTTACATTTTGTTGGATGTTGTGAAATGATAACCAAGATGCATGTACCTTATTTGGAAACTTTGGCTCTTGCCGTTCTCCAGATATACAGAAACGGACAGACCGACATCGTTAAATCAACTTACTCCTCAAAAGGACCCAGAATATATATGTAGGGCCTTAGATCATTATATATATTAATATAGACTTAGATATTATTCAAATTACTACCGGAATGACAAATTTGTATTTACTCTTTCGCACATGCGGCAAAGGGTATTACTATCATGACAGGGTTGGTTGTATTTTTCTCAAAATACGCAAGACTTGTGTGATGGTTTAAATTATCCTTTAATACGAATGACAATTTTTTTTTCTGCATATATTTTAAAGTATGAACTGTTTATTTTAAGAGATAAATTTTAAATTTGCCCATGTTTTTTAAACCTTTTATAGATTGAAAATACATATACAATGTGTTAAAGCATCACAAGTCTAACAATTTATTTTGCAAACAAAACCACTGTACAGAGCTGCAATGATGTTTAAGTTCATGAATTTCTCATTTACCATGGATTTGTTGTACATAGCACATTCATATATGACTATTATACAAAAATTTTTGATAAATAGTTTTTTTTAAGACAAATGAATACTATAAACTCTTAAGTACAATGCGGTCTTTGTATGTCATCTTTACTTTTTACCTTAAAGAAGAAAAAAAAAAATAACGTGACATTTAGATTTCGTCTTTCATTTATTTGTCTTATTTTATTTAATGTTCACAGGTAAATTTCAAATATCTTTTGTAATTTTATTTTCAGTTAGTAAGTGCTACAGCCATCATAAAGTGAACAGTAAATAAAAAAAAAGTACCTTAACAAAAAAAAACTTTTACAAAAGTACCTTTATGAAATTACTATTTTGAATAAGGTACCTAAAAAACTATTTTGGAAAACAATCTTTAACAGTAGCTTTTTTAAAAAAATAACTTAAATGAGTACCTTTCAAAGAGTACATTTAAAAAATCCCTTAAAAAGTTACTTTTGTAGAAAACAACTTGTACAAAATGGTACGCAATTGAAATAATTAATCTTAATTAAACAGGGTTTCGCAAATAAAACGTTATGATTTAATAAATAACTTTTTTCTTTCTGATTTTATTTAACGTTGGCATTTAATAAAATTAAGTTTAAAATTAAGGTCTGTTCTGAAAATCACTTGATTTCAAATCACGTAATGTCGTAAGGTCTGTTCTGAAAATCACTTGATTTCAAATCACGTAATTTTGTGGTGTTCTAAAAGTCATGCCGTTTTTGTGTTTTCGGTGTTCTTTCGGCAATTAAAAATCACTCCGAAACACACAAAAACGGAACACCAAAATATCACACGTGTGTTTTTTAAGGGCACATGTGATTTGAAATCACGTGATTTAAGTTTAAGTGCTTTTCAGAACAGGCCTAATAGTTTGGAAATATGTTCTCATTATGTTTTGAAGATAATATTTTTGATTTGACCTGACGAGCTCCTTGCATAGCATTTCCCATAACTTTTCTTAGAATTTCAGTTCCCAGCACCGTCCTTCTTCTGTTGGATGGTTCTTGGCTTATTGACATACACTTTACACTTTAGGTAACCAAAATTAAAAAATCGGGAACCGTTAAATTAGGCGAAATAAAAAAAAAATACTTAAAATCAGAAAAACTTGATGTTATTCGATCGCCAAAAATTGTGCGCAGAAGGGCCATATTTGGACCACTATTACAGATTGTTCTCCACCTCGGGCTTTACAAAATTTTTAATCTTTGTCCGGTATTGAATGCAATCACATTAACCGCAACCTGTTCGTATTTTTCGAAAAAAATATGGTCAATAAAAATAAAAAAATTTATTTTAATAATAAAATTGCAAGTGCACGTGCATAAAAAACTGAACTATTTCGACCTTTTTTCAATTAAATATTATATTTTAATATATTTTTACTAAGCTTTAGGTCACTTTTTTATAAAAAACAATTTAAATATTATTTTTTTTCGATATTTCGATTTCCGTTGGAAATCTTCTTCAGGAAATTTTTAAAATAATATAAAATTACAAAATTATTTTTGACAATAAATGGAAAATTAACAAATGGAAGAATAAATTTAAAATTTCAATTACAAATTTGAAATAAAAAGAGGAAACCAAACAACATTTTTAAAAATATTCAAAACCTAAAACCTATTTTAATTTCCTTTCCGTCAATATATTTATTTCTTAACCCACTTACTTACAACTACAATAAATGTTGGGAGAATTTCAACTAATTGTAGTGGGGAATGTAAGAAAAGATAAACTCACTGTTTTATTGTTGGTATTTTGTTTAAGCTTTGATATCGTTGCAAATAAGACTTTTGAGTATATGTAATTCTCATTCCCTCTGTAGTCTTATTTACAGATAACTTTAGCTTTTCTAAAATTATTTAGGAGAACGTTTCCTGATTATTTGGCCTACGCAACCAGCACTGAAATGCGCATAGGAACCGCTTATCCTCCAACAATAAATTTCTGTATTTTTTATCATATATAAAAAAAGGAAATTGAGCACAACAAATAAAATCTTTTAATGAAAAAAAAGTAACGTGCATCTACATGGATTTGGGGTGGCCCATATTCTGCAATTTTGTTTATTCACGTGGCCGTTGAGGTAAAAATGGGCATAATCGCGTATTTTTTGATATGATATTTGTATCTGAATAATCGAATGCTGAATTTCAAAAAAGAATTAAGCAACTTTGGTTTTTGTTCTATGCTGAGTCTTCTCGTCATAAATTTCTAAAGTTTTCAAAGTTAATTCTGAAAAAAAAAATCGTAAACAAAAAATGTATTCACTTAGTAAATCCTAACGTTACTTATGCGGCACACTGTAGAACCTTTAAGAAGCAAGCACCTTTTAAAAATTGACATTAAACAAAATAATAAACAAGAAGTAGATAACGTAACAAAATACATCACATAACACATTAACTGAAAAGTCCGTAGGGTACGCAACAAAACAACGTTAATTCGACTTTATTCATAAACATACATCCATGTTCTGGAAATTGAATTCGAGTGAAATTGAAAACGAACAAATTTTCAAAACGATCCTGTTTTATAGGTTTATAAATATATTCCATTTAATATACGTTATACTTTGAGTACCACTTGTATTTATAAGAATTCCTTTAAAAATAATAAAAGAAAATACGGAGATTTTAAAAGAATTGAACTGAAAATTTCCTTCGATTTCAATATTACTCGATTTTGATTTCCAGAACATGGCCGATAGTTTCCTTCAAGAATGATACAATCATGCAAAGAGTCCTTTTTATCTCTCCAAAACAGCTTCAAACAGCTCTGAGAATCATTGACACGCTGTGGTTTGGTTTTCAATTAGTATCGAAGTTATTCGAAAATGTTGATAATTAAAAAAGAAGACCGCTTTCTCATGGACAAATGTTCATGCAAATTAAAGCCTACATATTTCTTCGATATCTCTAAAAACCGTTTTTGTGCACTTTTTTGATGACATACGGTATCACAACCTCTTTTGGGAGACCAGAAAGTTTGGTTTCATTAGTGCTTGAACGGCCACATTTAAGGTCACTACAGAACAATATAATAAAATAATTTTTTGGTAGTTTTTTTCTTTAATAGCAAACATAAATGTTAAAAAATAATGTTATTCGTAAAATAACTATATTTTTCTACAATTTTAACAGTACGAAAAACGAATTTAATAACCCACAATCAGTTACTGTATTAATTTTATGAGCGTATATTTGTTACGGTGTAAGGCTTATTTAGATGCTTTCCAAGAGTGGGTTTTATATGGGAGCTATTGTAAATTACGGATCGATCACCACAGCATTTTGTGGTGCGATTTCTAGTCCTTGAAACTATGAGAGACCAAATTTTACTACAATAGCGTTATTCGTCACAGATTTAGGCGTACTTCATTGTTTTCCGAGAGAAGGTTTTAAATGGTTCATAATGGGTTATGAACCACTCTCCATGAAAATTTGGCAGTGTAATTTCTAGTCCTTTGAAAATATGACAGACAAAATTCTACCGCAATTGTTCATTACAGTTTAAGGCGCAAGTGTTTTCCGAGAATTAGCTTAATATGAGGTCTTACTATTCTCAATTTATAAAAATGATATAGATAAACAATTGCTACACTGCAATGTTCACCTATCTATATGCTGATAATGTACAACTCTATATTAGTATGTAGTCCCTTTATAAATATTAATGATTGTGTTGAAAAAATAAATCTTGATTTAAAACGTGTTCACACATGGGCAAATGCAAATGGTTAGTGTATAAACCCCACGAAGTCCAAATGCTTAAAATTGCCACTTGAACCTATGACATCGCTGAACAACCAACGAATCGAAATTATAAAAAAGGTTAAAAATCTTGGCATTATTTTTAACAACACACTCACATGGTCTGATCATGTAACTGCTGCTGCTGGGCAAACATATTCAATTATGCGAACGCTATGGAACACACAGCGCGACGCACCGCTTTATATTCGAATGTTACTTGCAAAACGTATATCATGCCAAGTTTACTATGTGGATGCGAACTGTTTGCAAGTTGTGACTCAACATGCCTAGGAAAACTTCAGAAAACTTTCAATGCTGTATTGAGATATGCTTTTAATCTAAGAAAGTTTGATCATATTTCCCTTTTTAAAAATAAACTTTATGGAATTTCACTGAGTAATCTGCTATTACACAAAATAATATCCAAAACAAGAACCAGTGTATATTTTTGCCAGAATATCCTTTACATGTTCAAGAAGATCAAATGATATAATTCATAGTGGGTATAGAAGTCAGGTTCTTGAACGTCATTTTTATATAAATTCAATCCGCCTTTGAATCTCGCTACTACCGCCCAATAAATCCATTAGCAACGCCTTGCATTTTGAGAAAAAATTATATAAATTTTTTAGCCCAAATTAATACTGTTATACTTCTTATGGCTAATAAATCAGTGAGCGTTTAAACGCTGGTTTAGTTGAACTAAACTAAAACTTATATGAAGTTGAAATTCAACTGTTGTAAATCAGTGTCCCATGTATTATATCGCACTTGTTCCTCGAAACAGAGTCAACTCAAAATTTATAAATTTTCAGTAGAGACAAAAAACTTTTTTTTTTATATGTATTCTAATATTACAAATGGGGATAAAACTGCATTTTTTAGGCAA
Organism: Pollenia amentaria; assembly: GCA_943735925.1. NCBI lineage: Eukaryota > Metazoa > Arthropoda > Insecta > Diptera > Polleniidae > Pollenia > Pollenia amentaria. Next base: position 197,018,395 of record OX031009.1, on the reverse strand, counting down.
AATACTAGAGAAATAGATCTAAAATTTTTACGTGGGTAGATATGGCCACTGTTTATCGTTTTCTTGCAAAAAGTGAAAATTGAAAAATTTTGAGTTGACGTTGTTTAGAGGAACAAGTGCGATATGTAATTTCAAAAGTAACATGTGGCAGCACTACGATACATGTTGTCAAATTCATATGGTCTACATTGGTAGTTTAAACGCCCAATTTTATGCGTTTAAAGATGGTTTATATCAGTGATGGAAAACTTAAAAATTGAGATGGTACTGACCACCAAGCAAAAGAGTACTTTTTTCAATATTTTGGTACTTTATTCAAACATATTTTTTATTGCATACATATTTTTTTTTACTTATGATTTAATATAAGGTACACACGTTTAGATGTCTAAGACTGTTAGGCAATTTGTTTATTTTACTTAATGAGATCATTAGTTATATTATAATTGTAACAAGATTCATTTGATTTTAATAGATCTTTAGTTTTAATTAAATTTGAAAGAGTTTTTACTTGCAAACGATTCCTTTTTTTTTATAGCATCTTGCACTGAAAACGTGCGCTCGACTGCTGCTGATAAATGGGGTATTGATAAAATTCCAATAGCAATACGTGAATTATCAGGAATCATAAGTGCGTCCATTTCGTTCTTAATTTGGCTTAACAAAAAAAAAAAGAACAATAAATTTTGTGTAGGCAATGGTGTCAATGTTAAAAAAAATACAAACGCTAAATTTCTCAACAAAGAAGCATAACAAGAAAGAGTACTAAAACTGACGTGGGGGTACCGTGGTATTTTTGAAATGAAAAAGGACTGAAAAAAATACCATAGCACTGAATTTTCCATCACTGGTTTATATGTTTACTGATTTATAGATTTGTTGGTTTAAACACATTTTCAACCAAAAAGAGAGTTTAATTTGCTCTGATTTATTAGCCCCTACTATATATGTTTTTTAACTAATTTAAATGTATTTGTGCATTTCTAGAAATTATTAAATTATTTTTTATAACAATATTTTTGAAATCAAAACTTTATACTCATTAATGTAAATAGAATACAAAAATCCAATGCAATAATTATAAGATTTCTATCTTGTTGTATTGGAAATCAAATTAATAAATAAATAATCTAAGAGAAATAACACATTTAAGAGCTAAGCATAAATCTATGGTAAATTATTGATCGATTGCAAAAAAATTTGATCATATGATTTCCAGTCTAAAACAGATCCAAGTTTATTACAATATCATTATTAGTTTTGGTTTTAGGCATACTAAAGTATTTTTCGAGGCTGGATCTTGTATGGGGTATATAATAAATTTTAGTTTATAATCACGAAATTTAGTTATAGAATTTCTTGTCATATAAATCGAGTTTGGTCAAAATTTAATAGAAATCGTTGGATTCTACCACCAATTAATAATAGTTTTTCTTATAGAGATATCAATTTGTGTGATTAGTTGCTCTACATTTAGATTCATTAGTTATTTCCTCTTGCGTTGGATTTCAATCCCAAACTACTCAGGAGAACTAGATAAAATTTTTACACCAAAATTGTTCTTTTCTTTGAGTTATTCGAAAGTGAGCGTGATTTTAACATACTGACATGGCTTAATCCACTTAGAATTACTTAACACCCAGATTGAATGAACTTAATGGGTCTTAGATATATATATTAACAAACTTTCACATGGAATTACAAACTTAGTATATCCTCATTCACTCCTAATGGTAGAGGGTATGAAAAGAAATTTTTTAATTATACACCCAAAGAAAAATGCATCTTCATATTGATGATGCCCTAACATCAGAATTGTGGCATCAGTGTTATTACAAATGGCATCAATGAGGCAAAAAGTTACATCAATCCAATGGCGAAAGCCATCCTTAAATGTTGGCATATTTTATGCGTCATCTACGCTATGACTACAGTGACATCAATTCGATGCCACATTTTGTGTACAATGATAGAAAAGGCGTCATAACGCTGATGTATTTTGGCATCAGTAACGACAAACTGTCATCAATGCGAAGACATAATATGTACTGTCATCAGAGCCATGCCATAATAGATCATGTCATCAGTGCGATGACAAGCTATCATTAGTGCGATGACAAACTGTCATCAGCGCGATAATATAATATATGCTGTCATCAGTGCGATAACAAACTGTAACCAGTGCGATTACAAATTATCATCAGTACGATGCCATAATAATTATTAACGTTATTTTCATGTTTAAAAAGTAAAGTAAGAAGCAAAAATTCCAATATTTAATTTTTTTAAATTATATATTTGAGTACATCAAATTTTTAAAGTAGAATTATTACGAAAACCATATGGGGCATGCTGCTGGTGTCTTATCATTGAGAGTTATTCTGTTAACAAAGGGCTGAATACAACAAAAGTGAAACAAACATGTGTTGTAACGGGTAAGTAAATAATGTTATTCTCTCAATTTGACTTAAGGTCAATTACAATGACTCAATTTGATGACAGTTTGTCATCCCACTGATGACATGCTTTATGAAATCCGCTCCGATTCGTCATTTCTGTTTTGCCAATGTGTTATCCCACTGATGACATAATTTTAATTTTTGACTCTGATGACTGTTTGGCCAAGTGATGTTAAGGCCGACTCACAGTGATGTAAAGTGTCATGGGTTAAAAAACAAAGGCACTTGTCATAATACTGATGTCAAAATACATCAGCGTTATGACGCCTTTTCTATCAGTGTAGGGTATTTTTATTTCTTCTTTTCCACCTTTTTTTTATTGTGCTATTTTTTTCTTCTTTTGTTATTTTAACCATTCAGCAAAAACTTGATTCATAAAAAAACATGTTAACAAAACAATAATCACAATCTTTAAGAGTATAATGATAATGAGGATGGATGATGACGTAGGTGCTGTCGCTGTTTTCACACCGGCATTCGAACATAAATATTTTTGCTGCCAATTCTTCTTTGAATTTAATTAATTTTTTTTTTTTTGGCAAAGCGGTTTTCTTACTATTTCGTTAATAAAAAGTTTAATTTTAAATACAAAAAAAGAAATATTTGAACGACCTTGATAGGAGAGAAATAATTTCAAATACATGTTGATTGAAAACGAGCAAACACTTCATACATTTAATCAGTCAACAATTAAAAACTTTTTAAACAAAAATTCAAGTACCAAAGTGCTTTTTTATGCTAAGTATCAAAAAAACTGCAAAAATTTTTAAGTGAGTGTCTGTCTGTCTACCCGCCATTGCTCCAATATCAGTTTCATTGTGAAAATAAGCCAAATTAATGCGTTCATACGCGATGCGTTACATGCTAATTAGTTGTTTCAAAATTGTTTACACATATGTACATACAATGAGTGTATAATTAAAATTATTTAAGCAAACAGTAACAGCCGAACGAGTTGAAGAACACTTTTTTTTGAATTTTGTGTTATTATCGACAGACTGACATATTGACATAAAAAATTCAAATACTCGTTCAATCAACGATTGATTGTAAATGGAAATGTTTTTATACGACAAATGTATATAAATTGTAAAATTCATACCTGCATTTTAATTGTTGTTTGATTTTAAAATAAGATTTAAAACAGGTATTTCTTATTTAAGAAAGGGTAAAAATATAAAATGATGTAAATTTTTCAGAAATTAGAATTTCTGGTCCCAGCGTCCTCACTTTTTTTTTGGATATTCGCCTTAAGCTGTTAAATGGTTCTTGGCTTATTGACATACACCTTACGCTTAAGGTAACCCCAACGCCCGTTAAGCCGGTCGAAGGTGGTGGCCAGTTAAAATCAGAAAAATGCGATATTAGTCGATCGCCAAAAAAGAGCCATAGTTGGAGAAGCTGTGTAAGCTGTGAATGCATCTGTTGGAACCACAATTCTGGGGGCTAATTCTAGCAGTCGTGATCAAATATACTTTTTTCTTTTGAAAACAATTTTATTTCTAATTCTTTCAGTTGATACTTAACGAATCGAAATTTTTTTTGTAGTGTTGTGAATACTCAAATAAATGCTTTACAACACTGAAAAAATAATTTCATCTCATTCAACTATCGACTGACAAATGTAGAAATAAAATCGCTTTCGAATAGAAAAAGTATTCGATCACGACTGCCAGAACTAGCACCTTGGTTGTGTGCTTCGGGCCTTAAAATTTAAAAAAAGTTGCCCTGCAACTTGTACGTCGTTTTCGAAAAAATATAATAAAAAAAAAAAAAATATGTGCATCTAAGTGGGTGCATTTGATGTTCGCTCATTATTCAATTATTCTTGAATTTTAGGTGCTCCATCTATATTCTGCAATTTTACTTACACGTGATCATTAAGGTAAAAATGGGCCTCAAGGCTCATTATTCGAGATGATCTTTGTGTTTGAACAAATCGAATGCTGACTTTCAAAATTGAATTGAACAACTCTTTGGTTCTTTGTTCTGTGCTGAATATTTCCATCATGAATTTCCCAAGTTTTTCAAAGTCGATTCTGAAAAAAATAATAAAATAAAAAATTTATATTCACACCTATTATGTAAGTTATTGTTGAAGTCGACATTAATTTTTAATTGTTGTTACATTAAGTCGACGACTACATCACTTCGACGTTAATTTGGTATTTTATAAGAAAGTTGTGTCGACGTCGACTAGTTATCGAAAATCTAACAAAAAAAAAAAATCCCATCTCCAATGGATTTTCCGACATTTAATTTTTTTAACCAATTTAGCGATTTCAAATAAAATTAAAATTTTTTTTTTATTTTGGCTGTTGTTTTTCTGATTCTTTACAGCTTTAACGATTTTTAATAAATATTAAGCTTTTCTATCAAGCCGATATTAGCAAATTTCCGCTAATTTTACAATTTCTACCGAATTTTTGGCATTCCTTATGGTTTTAGGGTTTGAAATATTAAAATCTTTCGCGAATTTTCGCTATTTTTACACACTTTTAAAATTTTTCGTAATTTCGCGTAATTTGTTGTTCTTTGAGACAATCATCTTAAATTGAAAATTTTCTCTATTTTTGCACACTTTTAAAATTTTGGCAATTTCGCGTAGTTTTGTTGCTCTTTGAAGCAATAGTCTTACATTTAAAATTTTCGCGAATTTTCGCTAGTTTAGCAAACTTTTCCGAATTTTCGCGTTTAATTTAATAATAAAATTTGTGCCATTACTTCTTTTTAACGTATTTAATAAAAATGCCTACATTCTACTTAAAATGTCTTCAACTTTCATTTGAGTCGTCGCAAAATTTCCTGTGGACTAAAACAGAGACAATTCTACTCGACTTCGACTTAAAAGCGCCTTAGAAAATATCATGTGACTGTCAAAAGTAATCGATTATTGTCAATAACGACTCAGAAAATACACTTACTGTTCCGGTGCCGTCGACTCATATCGATGTCGACTTTTATAATAGGGGTGATTAAATGCAGTTCATTGAATAATATTAAGTAAAAAATAATCAATTATTAATAGTTTCTAACAAAACAAACATAAGTAACATACTGGTATCAAGAGCAAGTACGACGATTGTTAATCTCAAAGATGCCAGAATGAAGAATTTACCTTTATTTTGAAGATTTTTTAGTCAAAATAAGATTTGAAATTTTTTTTCTTAAAATGAAGATTTCAAATTGTTTAATACCTTTTATTGTCACATGTTTTGCCTTAATTTATTAAATGTAGGTAATCACCTATGCCAACTTAATGTTAGCTCAACAAAAAATAATGTATTGTTGAGAATTGGCCTTTAGTTTATTTATAAAGTTTACATAAAATTACATACATTGCGCTTTTTAGTACAAAAAAGATACATAAAAAACAACCAGAATCATAGACATATATGATCTCATAAATGTACAATGTATATTCAATATTTTATAAGAAACTTGTAATTTTTATGTTCTTAAGCACAAAGATAATGTTTTTTTTTTACCCTTCACCGAATGAAAAAGGGTATAAATGTATAAGTTTGTCATTCCGTTTGTTATTTCTTTTTATAGTAGCTTTATTATAATTAACATGAATATTTTGTTTAATACACATAATGAAAACAAAAAAAAAAAAAAATTTTAAGATTCTTCATTACCGATTTTTTTCACAGAATGAAGATTTCTCTCCGAAAATTTCTGCCACCACTGGTTAACCTTTCAAAAGCACGCCTTCGTTTATACCCTAATTAATAAACCTTTAAGTTTTTTTTTATTGCAAATGATAGAAATGTACATTTTTATTCACTTTAACAACTTTGATTGAAAAAACAAACACTATTCACAACTGTATCTAGTTGAAAATAGTTGCAAAGTTAACCACAAGAAGACTGAACTAAGACTATCCTCACAGCAGGGGTGCCAGAAAATTTTGATAAAAAATCGGTATATTTTAAAAAAAATTCGGCATTATCCGCACTTCAATAAAAGAAAATCGGCTAAATTAGAATATCCCTTTTAAGAACAATAAAACATATTTGTATTAACACAAAAAATAGCAAAACAGAATAATTCAGCAATAACTTACATAAAAACCCATATAAAAACATTAAAATTAATGAAAAAGAATATTTTTATAAATAAATTGTAGTTAATTAAGAAAAATTTTGAACATATGGTTAAAATTATTTTATAGTTGAGTAACAGTTATTAGAATTTAAGTAATCTTTAAAAAAAAGAATTCCTGGCAAGGATTAATTTTTCCAGGGTTTTATTACGGTTGACTTGGCTAAAAATTCTTTCCACATTTGCGCCAGAAAGTGGAATGAGCATAATTTGTTGTACAAATTTTGACAGCACTGGAAATGCATCTGTAGAATCCTCACGTTTAAAGTCTGAAATTGTTTGCCAAAAGGTTTGCAAACTTACTTCAATTCCTTCTAAATCTTTTTGAAAGTTTAAAAATTTTAACTCTCTATATTCAGGGTCTAAATTTCTATTTCTTTTTCAGAAATAAAGCTGGATAACTCTTTCAGAATTTCCATAAAAGAAGTATTTTCCTTTTTAATAATTTTGTTAGGGTTACTCATATTAAAAGATTTATAAGCTTTTTGTTCAAAATCAAAACGTTTTAATATTTGTTATTAACAATTTTTTAATTTCGCTTTTGTTGAGTTTTAATTTTGATACTAACTCATTAGCCAATAAGCCCAAATACTCCTCATCAAAGTTCAAAAAATCTTTGTGTTTACAAATTCCCTTAAGAAAATTTTATTTTTTAATCGTTTTTTATAAAATTTGTTAAAACAGTTTTAAAAAGACTTTCCATTTGGTTGTATACGTTATGACAAGTGCTCCAAAGTTACCCAAAATTAATAAATTACACGTTAACTAGCAAAGTTACAGTGGTTTTAGTATATATTAAAAAATCGGCACTTTGCTAATATTAAAAAATCGGCCAAATGCCGATAAATCGGCAAATATGGTGGGCCTACCTCACAGCGGTTTGTTGTCCTCTACTTAGTAAAACTAGAAATAATTCATAACTAAATTTAAATTCATAACAACATTTTCATAATAAAGCCAGCCTCTCATACACTGCATGTTTTTTACTTCTGGCTTGTCAACTTTTCAACTCACATGTAATTCTTTCTGCTTGTCTGTCAAATTTGTTGTTTTACTAAAGATTTATAATATTCCGTTACAAGAGTGTATGTTAATTACTTCTGACACAGTCTTACAGCCGTATTCATAAAAATTTATTTATGATTAACTAACCGTTTATAAGCAAAAAGTGCTAAAGTTGTATTCATAAACGAAAAATAGTCTATTAAGCCTTTAATAAGCCATTCATAAATTATGAAAATTTATTGTTGGATTAACCCTTTTGTAAATACAAAATAAAAGGACATTTTGATAAATGTTTGCATTTAATGATATTATTTTTGGGCAATATGTTTTAAAATAATGGAAAAATGTCTTACTTATAAATATGGAAATGTTTAATACATTTTATTAAAATTAATTTAGACAACCAATTTAAAATTATATTGTTAAATATTTAAAAAAAAAATTTATTTGATTTAAATGAATATGTTCAGAGGCAAATGCAGATATTCTTTTTTATTATTTATTAAATTATTGCAATTAGTTTTTTAAGGTTTTAAACAACAAATTGTTGTTAAAAAAAATAAAAAAAACAAATCATAATAAAAGTGATGTAAATAAAAAGTAAACAAACCTTTTATTCAAACAAACAGTTTTTTAATAACTTTCGGCAAAATCTTGTTCAGAAAATAAAATAATATGTATTTTTATTTTATAAGAATAATTTTTAAGGACTTTAATTATAAAAAATTATATTAATTATAGAATATCATGTGAACCGAATAGAAGTTTCATGCATCGCTAGCTATAAAAAGACAACAAAACGTAAATAAAGTTGCCAGATAATAGCTAAGAAGCTGTTAATGTACGTTTATGAATACAAATTTTAATAAAAGGCTTAAAAGACAAAAATCGTTTGATAGTTATTACATACTTTAAGCTTAAAATAAGAACTTTTTATGAATATGGCCGTAAGTTATTATTTTTTATAGAGATTGCATAGTTTTTGCAGACACCAAAGTCGTTATCGGTTATAATATGGCGTTCTGCCGCCACAAAAATGTCTGTTTGCGCCGTAAAGATGTTTTCTTTAAATTCCAAGATACCGCGTGAAAGCAACATATTTTCAAAAACTCGGCTGTCTGAAAAAAAAACAAATGCTATTTATTTGCCATACGCCTGGACTCTGTTCAGTATTTCGTGCGAAATATTGTCAAACTCAATATAAAAATTATTTCTGTGAAATACAAATGAAAGAATGTTGATAGAGTTGTACTCTTTTAATAGTACGAAAAACATTCGAAAAGTTTCTATCAACATCTTGATTTTCCGTGCGAAACAAGTGCAGCTCATATATTATTTCGCACGGAATTTTAAGACAGCTTATCATTTGACGTAATTTTTTATTTGATCCGCTTTGCGTCGTTTTGATTCCGATTTGCTTCGCTATATATGATTGGATTTCAATGAAGTCATAAACACATGCGAATAATTTTTTTATTTGTGTGTCAAAAAGCGAATTCCTATTTTATTCTGTTAGGTAAGTTATTCATGAAGAACTCCTTGTCAAGCACCAAAAAATGGCAATGGAGACAGCCTTAAAAATTAATCAGATGAAGATAGCTCGAGTTAATCTCAAATGAGAAGCAATTTTTTATTTAACGTTTATGTGAATATGGAAAAATTAATTAAATTAATATTTGTTATGATTTGCCAATGCTAATCCCGCAAAGGCCTACGTCTGCAGGAGACCAGAGTCTGTGGCGGGAATCGCACTAGAAAAGCTCAAAACCAAAGACCCACCGGGGCACCCTATATATTTTTTATTATGTATGTTATTCTTTATATATTTTTATTCTACTTCTGTAAATAAGTTAACCCCATTTGCTGAAATAAGTAAAATAAAACGTTACCATATGACCTTTTTTTTACAAAAATAGAATTTTTTGCTAAGTATTTAAATTTTTGACCCAATCAATAAAAAAGTGATCCGATTTGCGTCGTTTCGGTTTGCGTCGCATTTCCCCGGTCCTCATTAACGGCGCAAATCGGGGCTCTAGTGTATAGTCTTTATTTAAGTTGCTTTGAGTTTTGTTGTCTTTAACTTTATAATTCGTGTTAATACTTTTATGTACATTTTATTAGGTCGAAACTTAAACAAAGAAACAATAAACAGGGCAAGTTCTTTAAGCTTTTTGCTTGAAAAAAGTTCTTGAATATTTCGCTAGAATTTAAGAAAAAATAATTTAATAATTAGTATTGTGATTATTTTATTGAACTGTTAATGGTTTTTAATCCAAATTTAGATATTTTTTTATAAGGCTTAAGTTCATTGAATTTAATTTTCATTAAATTATTTTATGAAAACAGGAATTTTACAACATGAAATTAATTAAAATGTTATTGATGATTTTTATTCTTGACTGCGATGAGATTTGAACCCAGGCTTTCACGGACAGGTTGCCCAGACTAAATGCAATGAACTTAAGCCTAATTAAAAAATATCTAAAAAATATTTTATCGATACATAAAAAACATTAAAATGCTTTTGTTTCTTATAGGTTCATGACCTGCTGAGCCGATATATCTGAAATTTTCAGAGTATTTTCTAGACAAGACTAAGCAAAGGCTATAAATATTTTTAAATGTTCAAAAGGGCGTAACACCTCATATACAAACCCAATTTTTCTGTATACCTGCATAATGGTAGCAGTTAAATTATCCAAATTGGGTTCAAGTACTTTGGTAATCAATATTAAAGATCTCTCTAATAGTGGGCCGGCTTAGAGAAAACAAAATAGATTTCCTAATACATATCTGGAGATCGCTAAATCTAGTCAAATTTTTTACTTATGACTTTGGTCATCCATAGACAATATATGTCAAAAACTTAGATTCGGCTCTTCCACTTCTTTTATTTAAAAACTGCTTTTTATTAGTCGTTTATTTATGAAAATTTTTCATTCTCTCTTATTTTTTCAGAATAGTTCAATTCGAGGCCAGTAACTTAGCTCGTTTGGATTCTCTGGGAGTGCAACAAATGGATTTCAGTAAACGAATAGATGTAGCCGAACATATTCAACGTTTAACACGACACGGGATAGATCAGTTAATAGGTGAATTCGGAGAATACATGAAATTACTAAATCACACTCAAATAACCGATAACAGAAATTATACAAACGACAATACAGATAATGGTAAATAATGGTGATGGTGGTTTAACTTAATCAAAAATAATAAAAAATCATTTTTGTATTACTCGCATTTCATAATAGAATTTATTAAAACTAACAAAATATAATGCAATTATAAAAAGCTTATTATTTATATTTCTTTTTTCTTCTTCTTCTTAATTTAATAGTAGACTTAAATGTTTTACGTAAATCAAGACAAGCAAATCAACGGACCCAACAACAGCCACAAGCTCAACTGCCACAGGGTGTATTCTCAGTTAGCGACTCACAAAAACTGGATGCTTTGGCAACATTACTGACGTCCACAAGAGTTGCAATCAATGCATTACAAGCTCAATTACAAACAAATGTCACCAAATTGATGCAAACAACTGGGTAAGCACGAGATTGAGACCTTTTCTATTGTTGTTTTTTTTTTTTTTTTTTTTTTTTTTTTTTTTTTTGTTTTTCATTATTAGAATGTGTTGGTGAAATAGTGTTTCGAAAAGAGTTGATATTGCAAATATTTAAAATTAAGTTACTAGGGACTTTTTGTTTTGCAACCATAATTTTAAATAATAATACATTAATATATACTCATTCCCCTCAAACAATTTTTAAGTTGCCGTAATCAGAAGTTTAAACAAGTAATTAAAGTTTTTTAATTCTTACAAATTAAAAGTTTTGCTTACCAAACATTCAACGAAACAATTTTTAGTTGCGATAATTAAATTTGTTGTCAACAAAATAATTAAATTCCTGTAAAAAAAAATTTTTAATACTAAATTTCGAAACATTATTTCGTCACCTAAAATGCAAAAGATTTTAACAACAACAAAATTCCCAATAGAGTTTATGATTGATTTTTTTTCGTACTATTAAACTACATGTTCATTAAAAATTTAGATTCCTTCGATCAAAAATGGCGACTTTATTAAAGAAGTTCAAATACCAAGTAAACCTTGTTGTTATTGATTTGGTAAAGTTTTTTGCTTCTCCTGTAAAAAATAAAAGGTGATGCTAAGCCCTTTTTGCATTTTAGGTGACGATTAAGTCTTATTTTTTCGACATTTTTAAAATTATTTCTTCGTAAAAAATTTTTAATCTCAAGGTCAATTTAAAAAAAAAAAATTTATTTATTTATTAATAATCTAATAATAGTCCAATATCTGGATAGCTTCTTCAGGAATATATAATATTCCTCAAGATGCTATTCATTGAGATAGTGAAATATTGGATTATTAACCTTTAACTGTGGAGATGGTGGTAAATTTTATCATCTACTTACATTTTTTTTAAATACTCTCTTCCATTGTGCTCTTTAAATTTAATTATCTAAGTATCTTCTTATATCGTGATCGTTGATATTCACTTGAGTTTTGGCTAAGCTCGACTTACCCCAAGCCGAGCTACGGACATGCTGGCGTTAATATAGCCACAGCGTTAGCATAAGTATTTAGTAGAAAAAAGTTTACCCCACATTAAAATGAACGTTATTTTTTCATGGAATTGTTTTTACCACTCCTCCGTTTTCTTGTTGGTAAAAAATATTTTATATGATACAAACTTAACTCAGTGTGCTTTGCTACCCTCATTAAAATAAAATAAGTACTTTTTATTCAATACAGGTCTCGTGCACTGTTTAGGTAGCTGTTTGTACCAAGCTTAAACACTCTTACTGTTTCCATTCTCCAGTTATACAGAAATCTATAATATCTTTCTACGGGAGGTGCCACACCCACTTCTCCAATTCCGCGCATTTTTGTATATGGGTTGTTTGTTGATCCAGCTGTGTGTACTAAATATGGATAATTTTTCTCTTACCGTTCATTAGATACAAACAAATTCATTTTGTGCCACGCCCAATTCTATAATCCCACTCAAATTTTGTCGGATGTTGAGCATTGCTTACCAAGCTTCTGTACCCTAATTGCGAAACTTTGACTCTTGCCATTATTCAGATATACAGAAATCTATAAGGGGTTTGTATGAGAGGTGCTACGTCCACTTCTCCCGCCCAGATTTTGTCAGACGTTGTGTATTGATAACAAAGATATTTCGACCAAAGTTGGAAGCATTAGCTCTTGCCGATTTGTCTGCAATGTAGTAAGCCAATGTGTATGGGATGCATATTTTGATGAGTTAAAAACCTGTATTTTCTCCACCTAATTATTTTTTCATGATCTCTTTTATATCCTTAAGTGTCTAAATTTGGCTGTGAAAAAATGCCCTTTAAGTTTTTGTTTTTTTAAAGTCATATTTTTTGATATATCGTTTTTTTATATAAAAAAAGGCTTGCGAAGTACAATACCTGTTTGGTTTAAACAATAAAAATAATTTTTGGTTTCTTTATTTTTTGTCATTAAAAATGAAGTACCTTATTTTTCAAAAACAAACAATTGTAAAAAAATATTTTTTACTAATAGATATTGGGAATTATTATTTGTTAAAATGGTTGAGTTAAATACATTCAATTTATAATGTATCACTATCCAGTGTGACACAAAGAATGCTGACGAAGGCCGTAGCGGGCCTGTACATACAATATACTTCAGTGCTATCCAACGGAAAGCTAAGGTGAAATGTAACAAGAAGATTCAAGATAATAGTCTGGTAGTGTATAAAGTCATTCCTAAAAATTTAAGGAATAGAACTATCACAAAAAAGCTTTATAAAATACATAACTGAAATTAAACTCATGGAATAAATTCGAAAAATAAAAAATGTTGAATATTTTTTTTCTAATTTTTTTTAACAAATAGAATCTGGGAATTATTTCTTTTTTTTATAAGCAACTATTTTATTTTTAAAAAAAAAAATGTTTTTATACAATAGTCTGGTAGTGTATAAAGTCATTGCTTAAAATTTAAGGAATATAACAATTACAAAAAGCTTTATAAAATACATAACTGAAATTTTGCTAATAGAATAAATTCGAAAAATAAAACAAATGTTGAATATTATTTTTTTTAGTAATATTTATAGGGGTAAAATTAACCACCATAAAGTATGTACCAAAATTTAACCTCCACAGTTAAATGTTAATAAATAAATAAATATTTTTTTTAAAATTGATCTTAAGCTTGAAAATTTATTACGAAGAAATTACGTTCAGTTGAATAAATAAATAAAAATAAAATAAATAAAATTTAACATTTATTTTCAGCAACTAGAAATTTTGAATATTAACTTAATTATGTTTAGGCTTAGTGTTAACACAACTAATCTTTTTTAATTAAATCATTAATTAATAGGATACATTTTTAGCTGCAATTATTAAATTTTATTGCAGCAATTAGAATTTTTAAAACTTATCTAAATTGGTAACCACAATAATAAATTTTTATCAATTTTTTTTTAAATAATGGAAAAAGTGTTTAGTTGTTACAATTAAAATGTTTGTCAATTTAATTGCACACAATCAGTATAAATTGAACTGTTTTTAACATACAACTAAAAAGTTTTCTTTCTACAATTTAACTCTAAACTAAATTTATCATTAGTTATTAGGAAAAGTTTTTCATTGTGACAATTACATTTATTGTAAATGTAATAATTTAATTAACTTTATACAATTTTGCATATTAATTGCAAATTTTAATTGCAGCGATTTGTAAAAATATTACAGCAAAAAAAAATGTTGTTGTATTAGTATTAAAAAAGTTTTATTGCTACAACTTGAAAGAATTAAACTCTTTATTAAACTTATTACAAACAAAACTCTTCGTTTATAGCTGTGAGCCATACATGGGCATACAGCATTATCAGTTTAAATTTACTGCTTAGGGCTAGTTTACACTATAACACGTCTTACGCAGGGATGGAAAATGGCTTTAATGATTTTGTACCAATTATAACAACAAAATGTTCTTTTTAGACCATGACGGTACCATTATTTATTAAGAACTAAATTTAACCAAAATGGGCATAAAAATGTATAAGTTTAATAAATACTACATACTATATACATAAATTTACATACAAAAGTTATTGCAGTTCTAGTGATGGATGAGTCATATCATATTGAAAATTTATCAAAAAGTCATATGAGATCATATAAAAAAATTTATTTATAAAATAATTTTAGATAATAAATTATTTTAAAATTAAAGCAAAACTTATTTGTTGACTTCAATAAATTTATTGTTTGTGTCAAATTGGAAGCAGCTGGATCATGTAGTCCATTTCGTTTGACATTGGCCGATGAATGTAGAATTGACAGAATTCCTGCTTCAACTCTTCAAATATATAATTTTTCGTCTGTGATAGCTTAGACCGTAAATAATGTATTTTGATATGAGCGAGATCACCCGTTATGTTAATGTTGCCACATAGCGAAACGTTTGGATTTTCAAAATGTAGCAAGTAAACCGCCGTAGTACCACGGTACCAACGAGCTCCAAAATGTACAAAAAAGTAAAATTGTACCTCGATTTCCATCCGTGGTCTTACGTAATACTCCATAGTACTTTGCGAGATAGAAATCTTATTAGTTTTGTTTTCTTGTTTTCACACCATCACACATGAACATGCTTTTGCTAAAATACATCCGTAATTAAATAAAAAGTATTAGTGGTGGTTCACACTCTTCAAGTTTTAGCCGTCAAGTTTTGAGCTTTCTTGCGAGAAGGGTAAGAAAAATTTAATTTCTTTTCCTCTCTCTCATATAAACTCAACAGCACCTATTGTTTAGAAAACTTTCAAAAATCGATGAAGTCGTATGGGATGTCAAATTTGTTTTCGTAATTCTTGTCATTTTCATAACATATTGCATTCACACTATCACACTTTAACATATTTCTGACATTTATTAATAACAAGTATAATAGTGGAAACTTGCCTTCACTGAGAATTTTTCAGTAGCTCGTAAATTTTTACTGTTTGCTGAAAAAATTTTAGGATTCAGTACATATTTACTAATTACTAAAATACTAAAATAAATGCCAAAAAATATATTTTACTTAAAAAATAATTAGTATTGTGGTTTATTTATTGCACTGCTAATGGTTTTTAATACAAATTTTTATATTTTTAATCAGGCTAAATTTCATTAAGTTTCATTTTTATTAAATTATTTTTATGAAGCAAGGAATTTTACAACATGAAAGCAATTAATATTTATTGATAATTTTTAATTCTTGACTGACCGGGGAATTGAACCCACGTTCGCGGATAGATTGATTTGACATGTTTCAATAGTAACCACACTATTAGCCAATGCCACGATGTCACACGTTAACGTTCGCATAGAAAATTATATTTGAAACAAAAACCATTTTTAGAATTTGTTTTTCTTTTAAATGATATTTTCTATGCGAACGTTAAAGTGTGACATCGTGGGATTGGCTATATATCCTCAGAGATATTTGCCGTTTAACACTCATCACCATTGAAGGCAGCTGGCAGTCTTTAATCCAAAATGGTAGATCGAAATTAGTTTTGAATGATTATCTATTTTAATTGATTTACATGTTTTTCACTTATGCTTTTTATACTTTTTGTCAAGAATTCTTCTTGAAGTCCAACGAAAATGTTTTTTGTTTTTCATGTTTTTTTTGTCTTTCTTTTTTCTTTTTGACCTTATTCAGCATGACTTGAAGGACAAATGTAAACAAAAAGCTTGTGCCTTAGATGTTAACAATAATTAGTATTGTGGTTAATTTATTGAACTGTTTATGGTTTTTAATCATTCTAAAGTTCATTAAATTTGGTTTTCATTAAATTATTCTTATGAAGAAAGAAACACAAAATTAATTAAAATTTATTGAACATTTTTCATTCTTGACTGGCAGCAGAATTGAACCCATTTAGATCTTCCAATTTGGTTTAAAGATTGATGTTTTTCTATTGAGTGTCAGCTGCTTTCAATAGCGATTAATGTTAAACGGCAAAGATTTCTGAGGAGACAGTGTGGTTACTATTCAAAACATGTCAAATCAACCTTTCCGTGAACGTGGGTTCAATTCCCCGGTCAGTCAAGAATGAAAAATTATCAATAAACTTTAAATGCTTTTATGTTGTAAAATGCCTTTCTTCATAAATTTTAAAACTTTTTTTTTTGGCATTTTTTTCATTTTTTTGGTATCTAGTAAAATTTAACTTTTAACTGACAAAATTTTTATTAACCAGTAAAAAATGCTGCAATTGTTTTCAGTTACCAGTAAAATTTTACTGGATACTGAAATTTTTTTCAGTAAGCAGTAACACTTTACTGCTATACAAAATGCAGTAAAAATGTAATGCAGTATGCTTATATATATGCTGTGGGCAATAAGGCACATTTAAGAATAAAAAAAAGCTTTAAAAAATATTACATAATCAATTTTAAAACCTTTGCCAAGGCTGCAGTTTTCGATTAATATTTTTGAAAATATTTTACTTATATTGAAAATTTATCAGCTCTTGTGGAAATAATCTTTAGTTGTTTATTTAATTGCTATGTGCATACAAACATGTTTGTCTCTAAGAAGGTATTAAAAAGGCGGTTAAGATCATAGCAAAGAATTCCACCATAAATATTTTTTAACAATAGCATATCTACATGTCAATCATTATTAAATAGTAAATTCTTAACTATTAATTGTTAAAGTTTAATATTAAAAAGATGTGGTTTGAAGTGTAAACACCTCTAATGAAAGAATAAATTATTATGCAATTTATTAAAATATAAACTTTATTGTGGATAATTTTTATAGATGAAGAGAAGCATTGCCAAGGGTCAAATATACATATAATTTAATAATAAATACAATAAATTTTTAATCAAAACGATAGATTGAACTTTTTTCATTAGGTTATAAATAGAAATACAAAAATATGCAGTATCACAAGAAGGTTCTTAGTTTGAAGTAAAAAAACACTTGCTTCTAAATCTGTTTCCACCCATTTGAAAATTTTAAAATTTATTACCATATAAAAGAAGAAATATTGACGTCTTGTTGGATCTAAAAGCCTTCAAGATCATCGGCCAAATTACTACAATTAATGTGGATCGAAAAACTAATCATCAGAGTTCTTGCATGTTCTCCCTAACCGTGATTTCAATTCTAAGCTACTTGAAATAACCAGAAACAATTTGACATTTCTTTCCTTTTGTGCCGCTCGAAAGTGTGTGTGATTTCAACAGACGGACATAGCTAAATCGAGTAATTACTCAGGAACCAAGAATATATATGCGTTATGGAGTCTTAGATGAATATTAAAAAAGTTTCACACGGAACATATGTGTATATATGGGTGGTATAGTTATTTATGAATCAGATTCTCTTGATGTTCTGGGCATGTAAATACAGTGTGATGTTCGATGCACTATAGGAAAACGACTGCACCAAAATAAATGATTTTTTGATTCGATCTTTGGAACTCTCCCTCAATCTTAAGACCCATAATTTTTTTGTCACGTACTGTCACGGGCAAAAAGATGGTCACGCGTGCTCACGCGTTCTTACGGAACAAAATTTTTATATTATCACACACGCTTGCTCATTCTTGAAAAAAAAATTGGTAACACGCGCTCACGACCAAAAGTTTTAAAGCACTTCTATTACTCGTACCACCATTACTTTTTTTTTGTTCCCACATAAAATAAACTTTTATTTTAAACCAAGTCTTATTGCAAAATTTGGTTTCCTAGTTCTAAATTATTGAGTAAATTAATAAACAAATTGACTTATATGTACTACCGAAATGTTTTTCAAATAGAGTCCTATTTTGGAATATTAAAAACCTGAATGTTTTTATAATTAAACAACGCTTGCCGCTCGTATTAATGTTGGTCTGTAAAAGAAGCGGTGAGAATAGCGGTTTTATCTTTAACGATTTTTGAGAAAAGAAATACATATGTATGATTTTTTTCATTCAAATAAAACAAACGGAAAATAGGTACAATTTTTTAAAAAATAACAAAAGTTAAGGGATGTTCAGACCTAACAAATATTTGACGAAAAATTCCAAAAAAAACATGACCGGCAAATTTATCAAACTTAAGATTTATTTTTAACAATTTTATTGACTTCCTTATGTTTATTTGTAAGGAGATAGTTGTATAATTCAATTAAGAAACTGTTAAATGATGTTTGATCCAGCAAACTTTTTTCATAAGCAAACAATTTTTAATAAAACTAGTGGTTACGTATAGGACGTCAAATAATTAATAGGTGTGAACATTAGGGAAATAACTTTTTAACAATTTTTTAAAATATCAAAATTGGCATAGCACTTTCCGATAGAGCATGAAAAACTATAAGGGAAAGTATATTTATTTTTTCGCTGAGGTCAAAAAAGTTCACACACCAGCCGCGATGAAGTTTTGAAAATTTTTTGGTTAAGAAAAATTAATAATATGTTTATTTAAAACAAAAAATAGCTCAAGTATGAAATTTCATTAATATTTAGAGATGGCAAGAGATTTTTCCGCAAGCCAAAACGTATCTTTACCCTTTTTTAACAAAAAAAAAAATATTGCATTAAGAAGGCCTCGAAATAATTTTAAATTATGTAAAATAATTTTTTGGTTAGTTAAAGTCCGTGCTGAAGAGCCGGTTTTTGCTTATATATTAACGGCCTTAGTTATAAAAAATAAAGCATGTCAATAATGGGTTTATGAAACGGATTTTGTATGAAAACGCATTATTGGCATACTTTATTTTTTATAACATAGGCCGTAATACCAAAATATCAGAATGACTTGTATCCGAAATGCGAGTTTATCTGCGGAAAATGAGTTCAATAATCCGAAACCAACAAAGAAGTAATATCTGTGCGGAGCGTGCCATTAAAGCTATTCAGGATATTTATCCTTTCTGTAAGTCTCCTCGAACGTTAAATCTTAAATTGTTATCTTTCAATAACAAACTCATTATTTTTCTTTTTTTTGTTATACGAGTATATATGTAACTATTTCAACTAATTTAAACTAATTTAAAAATTAATACATTTTTAAATAATTTTTTAGACACCTGTTTAGAAAAACCAATTGGTGCGTGAACTATTTAGAGAAAAATTACAAAAGATTATGATATTCGTGGTTACTAGGACATGGTTGATCTCATGGTACTATGCGAAAAAATTGGTTATACCCCTGGTGAATAGCTTTAGTGTTATTTTATAATGACGATTTTTGTGACGATTAAAGTAAATTCATTTGATGATTTGTTTTGCAAAATTTGCCGATTTTCGACCCATTTCACCTGTTTTTGTAAAATTATCGTCCAATGTCAGAAACAGAAATCAAGATAATAAACAAAATATTGACATCCAAAACTTATAAAGCTAAAAAAAATTATATGCTTCTTAAATTCTTGAGTTTGTTTTATTTTCAAAATCATTTTTTTTTTTTGGAAGAATAAAATGTTATTTTCTGAGTTTCTGTATTCTACTTTTTAATGTTAAATGAGTACATTAAACGATGTATTTAATTTCTTTCATTGTATTTCTAATAAGTTTTAATTCATCAAATCGTCGAACATGTTTATCAGTTGTTTATTTTAAAATCACTTAAAATTATTTCTGATTTGAAATCATAATTATGCATTTCAAAAGAGAAACAAGTAAAATCACTTAAATTAAATATTTTTAAATGACCAGTGTCAATTGAAAAATTATGTTTAAAAATCAATGTGAACAAACGGACAGAAATAAACTTAAATAATAATTGTTCTGTAATTTGTACAACAAAAAAAAAAAATAAAAATAATAATAGGTGTGTTCATTTACTTTACTAGCAGAAACTTGCAACAAGAAAGTAAATTTACAAAATTGTTTTCCCAATTAGTCAAAAAATAAAAAAAAGTAAATTTACCAGCAAAAACTAGCAAGTTAGACATATCGACACTATTCAGCTGTAAGATACGATAAAAAATTCAATTGTTTTGAACTATTTGCGCAAGAATTTTTTTCTTAAATTTTAGAAACAAAATATTTTATGTTATTGAAAAGCTATTAATTAATATATTCTGAAAATTATTTCTCAAATTTTAGTGCTCTTTTTACTTTCTTGTTGCAAGTTTCTCGAGTAACGTAAACACACTTACTAGTAACAATTATTGAAAATAAGAAATCATTTTTTGTAAATGAACACACCTAATGATAGTAATGGATTCTTTTAACTTTATAGAAACCTACAAAGACGTTTCAACAACTTATACAGAAAACAACAAAATCAGGGATCCTTTAACGCCTTAGCACCCAATTTCTATGCCACTGCCAATACTGCCCAACAACTGACCACTAGTTGTGCTCAAGGTATTTTAGCCACAAACGGCATTTTAAAATTGCAATTGACCCCCACGTCCGATCCATTTTATGTGGCATGTGATGATGAGCTACTCGGAGGCGGCTGGACTATTATAATGAATCGTTTTAATGGTGACATCAATTTCCAAAGGGGTTGGTTGGAGTATAAACATGGTTTTGGTAATTTAGCTGGAGAGTTTTTCATGGGTTTGGACAAATTGTATGCTTTGACCGCTTCCAGTGTGCACGAATTGCTAATAACTTTGGAAGATTTTGAAAATAAACGCAAATACGCTCGTTACAATTTGTTTGCCATTGGCAATGAACAGGAATCGTATGAATTGAAATTGTTGGGCAAATATGAAGGTGATGCCGGCGATTCATTTTCATACCATGCTGGCAGTAAATTTTCAACTTTTGACAATGACAACGATGGCTGTGTGGATTGTAACTGTGCTCAATCGCATAAAGGAGCCTGGTGGTACAATTGGTGTGATCAAAGGTGGGTTGGAACGTTAAAAAAAATGTTTTTGAGAAAACAACTTAATTCGTTTTTTTTTTTTAGCAATTTAATGGGTCCTTATTATGATAAAGATTATGACAAAATTGAACAATATCGTGGTATGTATTGGCAAGATTGGTTAGGTCCAAACTATTCCCTTAAGGCGGCCAAAATGATGATACGCCCTTTAAATGTTGAACAAGATGCCCGACGTTAATTGAATTTTTGTGGTATTATATTTAAACATTTTTTTCCTGCTTGAGAATAACAGTGTGTATGTGTTCAGTTTTTTTTTTATTTTATTTTTAAATATCTAACAATTTTATTTTTGTAATTATTTTATAAGTGTGTCATCCACATGGTATTCATTTGCAGTAAAATTCTTTAGTGGGTCAATGTGCCAGTTGTGTATTTGTTGCATTTGTAAATTGTACGTATTTATGCTTTTAATTAAAAATAAAATGTGAATTTTTAATGATTTATTTTATATTTGTGGCCATAATTATGAGAAAAGCTGTGAGTGTTTTAATTTTGAATGATTTTACGATACAAATTATTCGCAAGTATAGGAAATGAGTTCAATTAAATATTTCAAACAAACTATGATGCACTTTTTCTTTAGGGTATTTATAATATAAATTATTATACCAATCTAAAAATTTTATTATTTTAAATGTTACACAAGATACAAAAATATCATCTAAATTTAAACGTTAAAAGTTCAATATATAACGAGGTCAAAACTTATATAACATGTTAATATCGCTCTAAAAATTTAATTTTGGAGTTAGTGATGCAGAATTGCTCGCTATGTTTTTCTTTATATCCATATATGGGGGATTTCATGTCAAGTCATCCAACTTTTGAAATCGATGTCTTCCGATTTGGATGAAATTTGCACCAAGGTTAGGTTCTTATTTTTTTAAGCGGGTACTATTTTTTTCTCAAAAGAAAGCTTATGTCTTTTTCTTTAAGCTAGTTTTCGTCGCTTAGTGGGCTGCGAGTGGGATATGTATAAAAAAATAATTTCTAATTCAAGACGAGGGTTTTTAAATTTTTATCATATGCGCTATTTTGAATTTTTTCCTTTTGGTGTGTAAGTGTTTATAAAACCGTAAAAATAAAACTTATGCTGAGAAACTAGACAAACTAACTTTTCCGACGGTATGTAACATACCTCACTAGCATTTTATACCTCTGATACTGTAATACCCACAATATGTAAGTCCCATGAATAAAATAACATTTTTTCTATAGAAATGTTGACAAATTAAATTATTTTTATTTATTTGTAATAACAATTCATAACAATTAAATTAATATATAATTATTACGAAAGTAACTTTAGTTAAGAATAAGTTTAATTTATTATATATTTTGTATTTGCTAGTAATTTTATTAGTTTAAATTGTTATTGTATTAGTTACGCATATATCTAATGTAAAACCACTGTAGAGAATTTTCTAGTACAAATGTAATGTTATAATTGTTATACATAATTGTATAACATAAAAGTGTTAAGATTATTTTTAACCCATAAAGTTTGCTTTAGTTTATTGATGTATAAATCAATTTAAATTCAGCCATAGTGTAAATGCATAATGATATTAGCTGTTAAGATAATAAAAGCTCGAATCGTCCAGAAATTTCGAAAATGTTACAGACATTTCGAAAACGTCGAATGTTCTAGAGCCACCTAGATGTCAGCGCTCAGAGTATAAGTACTCGTCAAGGTGAGCATCGATAATCGGTATTAGTACGAACATTTAAGTGTGTAGATCGCAAGTGTGAGTGGTATAATTGACTAAGTTCTAAATAAAGTGGTGTGAATAGTTTACAGTACAGCTATTAATAAAGTGTTTGAAGTGTTTTATTTATTTTTTTAACGTTGCAATAAAAGAACTCAAGAGGTTTATAATGAAGGATATCAACCAAAAACGTTAATGAAAAGGCAGTAACATAACAATATTTATATATAATAATAGAAATAAATAGATAAATAATTTAATAAAATTTAATGTTAATCACATTTGAGTTTTTAATTTAATAACTATTTTTGCACTTAGGCCAAAGAATAACATTAAAAGCACAAACAATGACATAAATATTTTGTTATTTTGTTGTTGCTTTATGATTTAAAAAAACTATTTATTGCCATTCTGAAGGCATCCGTAAATCAGTTTTTTAGAAACATGTCCACAGCTCCTAAAAAGGCCAAGCTTCAAAGTGATATATTTGATTCTTTTTGTTTTAATTCCTTTAACAAAAAATTTCACAGATCATCAAATATGCGAAATATTTCCGATGGCTTATTAACAAAATTCCCTACGCTGTCAGAACGATTGCAAATTTGTAGATCATTTTGGATCAAACATTTGGATCTATTTTGTTTGGAACAAATTTTGCTAACACCAATAGATAATAAGTTACATCGTTGAGAAAGAACACCGGTTTGGCCAAAATGTCCAATTTTGACCCCCTCTAACTCAGAAACTTTTTGACCCATCTTGTTGAAAATTTGTGTCTAAACTACTATCCAATAAGACTAACCTTGGTGCAATTTCATCCAAATCGGAAGACATTGATTTCAAAAGTTAGGTCACTTGACATGAAATCCCCCATATATATAAATGAAGAATGTTTGTATGTTGGCTTATAGACTCATAAGCTACTGAACCGATTTTCCTGAAATTTTAACAGTTACGTCACGTGAGCCTCGATAATAAAATAGGCTGCTTATTTTTTCGATAGGGGCAGGGAAAGTGGTACCCTCTATGGGATGTCAATATTAAGGATCACATATCTTAAGAGCCGCTGCACCCATTATCTTGCAGTAGGATCTTCTGAGCCCCGAAATTGAAACAAGATAGTAGAAGGGGAACTGGTGCCCCCGTTGGACGTCAATGTTAAATATCGTATATCTTAAGAACTGTTATAGTGAGAATGTTCAAACTTGATAGGAGGCAATCTTATTGGAAACTATACCTTTGGAAATAAAAATAAAGGGAGTAGGCATATGGGGAGTAGAGTTTGTTCCCGGGATTTCTCGTCCCGGGAATTCCTGGGATTTTCAGTTGTTTTCAATTCTCGCTTTCCCGGGAATTTATTGCGGGATTCCCGGGAAATTTTGAAGAAAATCTTTTTTTTAAACTTAAGTAAATTTTTGATAAATTATGATAAATTATAGACCTATCATCACGAAATTGTATTTCTTGTCCTAGCAAATTGAAGTGTAAATTTAACAACATTATTATAAAGCTTTGCGGTTAAGGGAGTAGTAAACTGTTTTCCTAGATTGTGTTTCATATGCGGCATTTCAAGTGATTTTGAGTCTTATATAAGTAAAAAGTAGAAATAAAAAAAAAAGCCACAAATTTATGTTATTTTTAGTTGAGTTTTTAGGAAGGCAGTTCCACATTTAGGTGCATTTCTCATTTCCTACTGAAGCGATTCTCCTGGAATTCAATTCCAAACAGCCCAGAAGATCTAGAAACAATTTGACACCCAAATGGCAAAATCGGCTTAGAATTAATAAAGGAAAGGATACCAATATTTTATGGGACCTTAGATGAATATTAAAAAAATTTCACATGGAATGAAAATCTTTGTATGCCTTCATACACCACTGCTGATTAAGGTTTATACAATTTTAAAAAAATATGTTATTAAATATATGTAGTAAATAAAATTTCTCCTTTCCTTTCCTTTGTTATACGGTAAAATTGTTTCAGAATTCCTACTTCGTAATGTTGAGTTTTTAGTTCCTAATCACCCTTTCAGAATTTTTGTTAGCGTAAGACTAATATTTTCATTCTAATTATGCAAATAAGCTCTGAATTTGACAATGTATATACGTATATTGATTTCTATTATCCTATTAGCATCAATATAACCTCTTAAGTGTCTTAAAATAATTTGGATCTTAAATTTTTTACGTTTTAGTTATATAATAGATACTAGATGTAATTTTTTTACGCGTAATAGCCAATAAGAAATATTAGTTTCATTGGAGAAATAAATAAATACAAAATTTTGGGCGGGAATCCCGGGATTCCGGGAATTTAATTTTTATTTCCCGCTTTCCCGGGAATCCAAAAAGTGCGGGAATAAAAAAACTCTAATGGGGAACAATACCCCCGTAGGATTCATATATTAAATATCGCGTAACTTAAGAACTATTATAGCGAGAGCCTTCAAACTTGGTTAAAGCCACTATTATGGTAAACTTTAAATTTCAAAATAAAAATGGGCGGGCTGGACGGAGGAGGAGCAGTACCCCCCAGAGGATAAAAATAATAAATACCACATATCTGACGACAAAAGTCTTCAAGCTTAGTAGGACCCTTTCTTATGGTAAACTACATCTTTCAAAATAAAAATAAAGGGGGTAGATGAAGGGGGAGCAATACATTTTTACAGACGCATCCTGGGAGCCCCAAAAATAAAATATACGGCTTATTTTGTCGATAGGTGCATGGGAGCAGTACTCCTATAGGATGCAAATGTTGAATCAAATTTATAACTTATTCAAGTAACTTATTCATCATCGCGCAGCCCAAACAAAATTAGAGACATGAAATTTGGACAGTGCATAAGTCTCCCAACGAATAGTTCCACTAGTGGTCGTACATTTCCTGGACCACTAAAGATAGAAAAACACGAGCAAATTCAAAACTTTAAACACGTTTATTTCAAAATGTATTTTTTTTAAGTTATGACGACGTTGCAGCAAATGAGCGATATGAGTAACAATTAATGAAAATTATTTAACATAAAAATAATCTTTGGTCATTCCTTTAAATATACATACTAAATTCGCCCGGTCGCCGAATTTCTACCACTTGACATTTACAGTTAAAACAAGCAAGTGCGCTATAGTCGGCTGTGCCGAATATTCGATATCCTCCAATGACATTTATACTATTTCAGGCGTTGGACCTCTATGGGGTCTATAAATTATTAATTAATATTTATGAAAACGGACGTCAGTATTAAAATTGGTTGCGGTTTAGACCTATGTAACATAATTTTATGATTCTTATTTGAAGAAATTTGAGTAAAATATCATGATTCTGTAAAGTGATTTTTGGTTTAAAAAAACCTAGTTGGAACAAATTTCGATGTAGTAGTAAAATTTGTTATAACGTTTATAGTTTTAAAGTGGTTTTCAGAAGGCTCCTTAATATGGGACCTAAGGTAAATTTTGGACCGATTATTACAAAATTGCATGGTATTATGTCTGGTCATATAAAGCTAAATTGGGCCAAATATCTATATCCGCTACGATAGTAGGCATATTTAAATAATTTTCCAGAGTGGGCATTATATGGGAGGTATGGTAAATTATAAATTGATCTTAACGACAATTTCTACTGTGACTTAAAGCCTGATGGAACTTCGAAAGACCAAATTCTACTACAAAAAAATTATTTCGGTCTTAGGCGTACTAAACTTTTTTCCGAGAGCAGGCTTTATATGGGGCATATGGTATATTATGGACCGATCATCACGAAATTTAACAGTATGATTTCTAGTCCTAATATAAAACGAATTGGTGCAAAATATTATCATTTTTTAGGATGTTTGTTCCACATTTGCATTCATAACTCTTATCCTAATGAACTGATTTTGCTGGACTTCAATCCCAAACTGCTTAGAATAACTAGCAGCAATTTGACATTTTGTTTTTGAGTTTTTCAAAAGTGAGCGTGTTTTCAACAGACGGACATGGCTAAATCGACTTAGCCCGGGTTTTTGAGATGTGGATTAAGTTTAAACTTAATTTCATGTACTCTAAAACTACGTTTTTTCCGGCGAATTGTGATTTTTTTATTATTTCATTAGAGACCAACATTTTAAGTAAAACAAAACAGTTCGGCCAAATTTTGTATATAAACTTGGTAATAGCGGTTTTCACTTAAACTAAACCTAACTTAAGTGAGATCTAAAAAACCCAGGCTGAGAAATACTCAAGGAACCAGAATATATATACTTTCATATATTGAAAGTTGACCTTGAAAATATATGAAGTCGCATTACATTTAGTTATTTTTTCTTAAAAGGCATACTAGAAATCCTATCTTGAACGCTAGAAAACTAAAATACATGCACACGAACAGATTTCCTTTTTTACCTCGAAAAAATATACTTTTCTTTTTGCTTCATTTTCCATATTCGACCATAGGTCACATACAAATACTACTCCTCAAAAAGGCTTTTAATGCCATAACCTCCTTTTAAATATTGGTATTGACATGAGAATTGGCGACAATAATTTTTACTATAGCTTCTATGCCATGACAAAATGTTGGGCTGGTAGCTGTAATATAAATCTTCTCCCTAAAATCACTTAAAAAAATCTTATATTGATAAAGTTACCTTCAAATTATTCTACACAAAGAACTTTATTTAACATGAATCTTAACCTCATAACATATTTTGGTTCTGGCAGGTCCACGATTGCCCATGGATCCCAAATAGGGTACACTCTCGAAAATTTGTTCTTAAATAGTGTTGTATAGGGTATCATATGGTCGGGCCTGACCGACTATACTTTCTTACTTGTTTTATTTTATATACAACAGATTAAGACAATAAAGGTAGTTTTTTTATAGTGATATTTATAAGGGAGAAACTGTCAAATTCAGATCGATTTCTCAGCCTTTACTCAAAATTTTATCAACTAATGAATCACCCGATATTAAATATAAATATAAGTCATAGCCATTCTAACTCACCACATAAAAAAGGTCATAAGTACTTATTTTTGCAAAACGTTTTAAAAATTACTTAATAATGCAAATTCGTTTCAAACACGAAAATATAAAAACATCTACGAAAACTTTTTCTAGACAATAGAAATTATTACAAAATGTTTAAATACATTTTAGTTGAAGTTAAAATATTAAAGTAAAATCATTTTAAAAAATTAAAAACGGAGAAAAATGGACAAATTTAGATATTTTGTAATTCTATATTTGGCATTTGTGATTGTGTATTGGGGGGTGCAAGGACACAGCATAGACAAATATGTCAAAAAGGCTAATATTTTTTATCAGCAGCCGTAAGTTGTTTAATAGTTTTTTAAATAAATCGTTAACAACGAAACAAATTTTCATATTTTTTATTTATTTAGTCTCAGGGATGGCAAATCTCATGAGCACACTTTAGACACTATTAAAGAATTGGCCAGTAAAACGGATATTAAAGTTATAATACATGGTTTTACGGGAAATCGTTTTCACAGTTCTATAATACCTTTAAGAAATGGTAAGTTTTTCTAATTTAATATTTAATTTCAGTTTGATAAAATGGATAAAAAAAAAATTCATAACAATTTTTAAATTTATGATGATGATCCGCTATTTTCTATATTGGGAGCAAACAACATCAATTATAAATTTCCATTTGGTTCTGTCCTTACTGCATCGTCCCATGAATGGTACAACTACACAAGGTAGACTCGTTGGCGCAGATGTTTGTCAGCTGTTTACCCCAGTTAAGCCCCAAATGTCAAAAAATGTTTATGTTTGTTTATATATGTATAGTGTTTTGTTTTTTTTTTTTAATTTGTGTTTTATTTAGTGTTGCTGAAGGCACGGTGTTTCTCTTTTTTTTGACGTCTCGGTAGAAAATACAACAACAAATTGCCTGTTGTTTTTTTCTTGTTGTACTTGTAGCAACGAGTTTACCTTGTGTAGTCGTACCATGGTCCCATGTAAATCTTGACGTGGTTAGCTGTTTTATGGTCAATGTTCGCCAAGTAGTTTTAGAGCGACCACGTCGCTATGTGCCCTGTATGTTGTATTTTGTAGCAGGTTGTTGTATCAGTCCAAATTTTCTTCATGTGATGTCTTGGTCAATCTGGGATTGATGTGTCAGGCGTGAAGGGCCGATGTTACTATAAGTCTATGGTCAAAAAAAAATATGATTATACGGCATAGGCAACGGTTAATAAAAGAATGTAATATATTGGTTTAGACCCAATGCTTCACAAATAGGGATGTAACGATACGCCTTGTTGCCAATACGATACCGATGCCTATACTCAAGAAGAAATATCGCCGATACCGATACCGAAACGAATATTATATTTATGTAAATTTAAGGTAAAATAACAAAACTCAAGTAGAGTAATTTCTTGGTTATACAAAATTACAGTGTAAGAAATTATTAATATATAAAGTTGATTTAAATAAGATTTTAAAAACAACGAAATGAATTTCAATTCATTGTAAAATTTATTTATGTTTTAAATAAAAAAACAGTGTAAGAGATTATTAATATTCCAAATTAAATATACACAGAAAAAAGTGTTTTATCAATTAAAAAAATGGTTTAAAAAGTATTTTAATTTAATTAATGCGATAATTGAATCAATAATTTTTTTAGCTGAAAAAATTTAAAAAATTAATTTTGATTTAATTAACATTTTAGTTGTTTTGAAATAAATTTTCAATTAAAATTTTTATTAAATAACAAAAAATCTTAATTGACTTTTTTCGTTTAAAATAAAATAATTTAAGCATGTAGAATTGTTGTTGGGAATTGTCAATATTTATTTAAATAAATTAACACATTGTTTAAAATTTGAAAGTTTTTTGATCACTTTTTTAATTAAAATTAAAAATATCATTTATTGAAAATATTTTTTCAAAATTTTTAAAATTTTTTAGTAATCAATATAATCATTTTGGTAATAGGTGCAAAATCAACAACTTGTTTGCTTGATGTTATGAATTTAGAACAAATTTGGTGATAGGAGAAATTTAATAATTTTTTCTGTGTATGAAGTTTTATTTTTTTTTTTTTATTCCTAATTAATATTTGTTATATTAATAAGATTTTTGTTTAAAAAACAAAGTATTCTCAACTTTTGAGGAGATAATTTCGCATAATTTCTTGAAGCAGTCCTGCAGTAAAAAATCGTCTCTGAGATGTGACTGAACTCATTTGACAACCTTAGTATTTCTGCGCCATGGTCTTAGCTTTTGAGTAAAATATTTAATAGCGCCAGTAAACAGACGTATCTGTGTTCAAAAATTGGCTTCTTTACTATGTATATATTTTAAAACAGTTAACAATACATTTATTAACGTTATTTTTAAGCAAAAACTTGATAAACTTTCAGTAAAGAATAGCTCTTAACGACAATTATCGTTTACTAACGAATTTTGACTAAACGACAAATTTTTGTCGATAAAAAATTACAGAATTTCAGTACTGCAATTCTCAAGCTTTTTCATGACTATAGCCTAGTACTCTGTTCAACATTTCACGTGAAATGCTGTCAAAACCCATATGAAAAAAACTTGTGCGGAATTTCTATGAAAAAATGTTGATAGAGTAGTACTCTGTTTAATTTGTGAAAAAGTTGCGAAATGTTTCTGGCAACATTTTTTTACTTCTGCGAAATAATATAAGCTGCACTTATTTCACGTGGAACTTTAAGCAAATGAAAAAAGTTTAAACTAAATATAAAAATGAGAACTGCAAAACATAAATAACACAACCGGTAACAGTTTTTCATCAATATTTAATTAAATTTTTACTTAATTTTTTATTTAAAAAAATACTTTTTAGTAAAATACATGTGGGGTTTGCTTACACATGCAAAACAATGTCGCATACTTTGAAAGATTAAAAACGTCAAATTGTGCAAACTCTTGAGATAGGTAACATTGATACATGTCAAATTTTTCGCATGAAATAATAGATGTTGCTGAACATTTTTCACAAATTGGATCAGAGTACTAGGCTTATTATATAAAAAATAAGCCAATTTTTTAAACAAAAAAAAAAAACATAAAATAAGTGTTCAAACAGAACTGCGTCGAGGCCACATTTATAACAATTTGATGTCAAATTGATAAAACATTGTATGTTTATATTCAAATCATTAGCAATTTGAATTCAAATGTTAAAATCAAACAATTGAATGATGTTGGAGAATTGTGCTTGATATGAAAATGTAAAGTGATTTGACATCAAAGATTTTACTTCGGGTTTATTGGGTAGAACCTCCAATACAAGGAAAATATCTATAGAAATACCTAAATTGTGTACAAACTCCTTCGTTAACAATACACGAGAACTGTTTTAAATATATTTTACTAATTTTATTTCAATGGGGGTAGCAAAGTACCGGGTTGAGCTAGTACTTTATATAACAAGTTTTATTAATTTAATAAATCGACCTTTTTTTAAACCAACAATCTACTACAAACATTTTGGATTATCTTATAATCTAAATAACAAGCTAAAAATTAAATATTTATTTTTACAAGCTTATATGGCCCAAGGTGCATATAATGTCTTTTTAGCCGACTGGAAGGATGCAGCATCGTTAGATTATGCTAGTTCTAGAAGATCTGTGGGTAAAGTTGGCTTATTTTTGGCAAAATTATTGGAACAGTTTCTCAAGTAAGTATATCCAATAGTTATTTATTAATTTATATTATCCTAGTATATAAAATCGCGACCTAAGGACAATAAGGTTCTTTCTGACATGTAGTTTAGGTGCCAATAGAACGTTGTTGTCCTGAGGTCGCGAAATGCGTCAAAGTTGACCTTAAAGGTTATAAGTTTTTTGTTAAATATAAGTTCTGTAAAATATTGATATGAAGTGGTTTTACTTTCTAAAGGTGGTTTTAGACGACATGTATTTTGCAGTGGCTTTGTCAGATGTAAAATCCAACTGTAATTACAAAAATGTCTGTAAGCATTGACAAAGGCAGGTTTAAACTTTTGCTTTTACACGTTGGTTTTTTATTTCATCTGACATTAGGTTATGTTCAGAACAGCAAATTATGTCTAAACTGATTTACATTTATATTTACTTTCAATTGTACTTCAGTTAATTAAAAATTTTGTTTATTTTCTTTAAAGAATTTGTATTAATAGCTAAATTTTAGTGTATATTTGACGGCATACGCAAATGACTTCCAAAACAACTGATGACAGATGGCTGGTCAATTCAAAATTGAATACGTATTAATTGAAAAATGTAACACTGCAAATTCGAGCTGACATTTAAAGAAACAAAGTTCAGTTTTGCTTATACACGATATGTATGCATTTTGCAGTAGGTAATTTTACACTGGTAAACACATTTCGTTCAAAACCACCTTAAGTGGAGTGCAGACTGAACATGAGTCGGAATATTTTGTAATTCCTAATTCATCTTTCCAGCAAAATATAATGAAATATTGGACAAGATTTTCATTAGATATGTCTATTGTATATTAGGGTCAAAACTTTTTAGGTTATAACTTTTTGCATTTTTTCAAAATTAAATTCAATGAACTTAAGCCTGATTGAAATATCGAAATTTGGATTAAAACCATTAACAGTTCAATAAAATAACCACAATACTAATTATTGCTAACAGCTAAGGAACGAGCTTATGTTTACATTTGTCCTTCAAGTTGTGCTGAAAAAGGTCAACAAGAAAAGGAAAGACAAAAACATGAAAAACAAAAATAAAAGTACATTTTCAAGAAGAATTCTTGACAAAAAGTACGAAAGAACAGAAGTAAGGAAGAACATGTAAATCAATTAAAATAGATAATAATTCATTCAAAAAGCAAATTTCGATCTACCAAGATGAAATACCATTTGGTTTAAAAATTGATGTTTGACTATTGACGTTATCCGGCTTCAATAGCCGAGTGAGTAAAACGGCAAACCCCACTGAAGAGATTGTATAGTTACAATCGAAACTAGTCTGGACAA
The DNA here is from genome assembly GCA_943735925.1 of Pollenia amentaria. Lineage (NCBI taxonomy): Eukaryota > Metazoa > Arthropoda > Insecta > Diptera > Polleniidae > Pollenia > Pollenia amentaria. The sequence continues at coordinate 196,985,204 of OX031009.1, read as the reverse complement.
CCTGTCCGTGAAAGCCTGGGCTCAAATCTCAGCGCAGTCAAGAATGAAAAATTATCAATAACATTTTAATTAATTTCATGTTGTAAAATTCCTGTCTTCATAAAAATAATTTAATGAAAATTAAATTCAATGAACTTAAGCCTAATTAAAAATTTAAATTTTTTTTTTTTAAATTAGTAAATTTGAAATACCACTTTCCGAAGTGCACATAATCGGTCATAGTTTAGGTGCTCATATAGCCGGCAATATGGGACGTTATTTTAATGGTTCGATAGGACGAGTAACTGGTTTAGACCCAGCTCTACCTCTATTCTCGCCCAATGGAGCAGATGGTTTGCATTCAAACGCTGGAGTATTTGTTGATGTTATACACACTGATTATCCGGTATTTGGAGATATAACACCACGTGGCCGAGTCGATTTTTATCCCAACTACGGAGAGGTACCTCAAAAAGGTTGTGATGCTGTTAATATTGTAGCCGCAGCCAAATTAATTTTTGAGTCTTGTATGTTAAAGTATAATTAAAGAAATATTTTTCTCTTCTAATGTGTTCATTCTTTAGACAGTTGTAGTCATAATAGAGCTGTTATATTGTATGCTGAATCTATTGGCATGCCGCAAAATTTTCCGTCCATACCTTGTTCATTGGGAGCCATAAAGAAACGTTCAGCCAATTTGTGTTTGCAGGAGATAAGGAATAGTGGTGTAAGTAAAACATCACTGGCGGAAGCTATAGCCGATAAAATAGATGATGTTATTGCATATATGGGAGAAGGAGTTTCAAAAAGGTAAATACAAATACATATCCCGACTTTAAAACAATAAGGTTCTATCTAACATGTAGCTTAGCTGCAAATAGAACCTTGCTGCCCTAAGGTCGCGGCGATATATAAAATGCAAAATACTCAGTTAACATTCAAAAATAACGTACATATTAAAATTTCTCTTTAAAGTGCCTCTGGTTTCTATTATTTGGAGACTTACGATGTGCCACCTTTCGGCATGGGTTTGTACACGAAATTTTAGCAACAAATTTTACTCTCCAAACAAATTTGGTTGGTGCCTTAGCTAAGCAGCGCACCACTTACAGGCATTGAATGTCTACACTGCGCAGAGTTAGTTATTTATTAATATCCCTTACGGTATGCTACAAATTATTGTTATAACTTGTATATTGTATTGGGTTAGTTCAGAAAAAAATAAAGAATTTATTTAAAACATCAAAATAGGTGAAAAAATGGAATAAAATTAAATCTTTAAAACAAAATGCTTACTTAAATCAAAAATTTCCAATCAAAAATTCTTTAAATTCAAAAAACTGAAATGCCTATTAACTCTTAAGTAGACAACTGATTTGTGTTGCACCAACTGCCACCTGGGCCTGCCTATTACCACTTGTATTTTGTATGGAGTTTTTTTGTGGCTGTCGCAAAAACTCACACAAACGAACTCCTGGGCCTGGCTGGGACTACTTTTATTTGTATGGTGTTTTATGGCTATAGCAAGAACATGTTGTTGTCAACTAGAATAACTGCCTATTTCCGATATGCGAAAGAATGTTTTCGTTCATACAACTAAAGTTAAAACAAAAACAAAGTATTTAGATTTTGTTTTTTTTTTAAATGTAGAATTCTTTCGCACATCGCAAATGTGCACAAAATTCTCATTAGGCCAATTGCAACGCCCCCTTAAATTTTTCTCGTTTTCTTGTAAAAAAAACCACTTTGGTTAGGAAATACTAAAATGTCGTTCTAATTTATTCAATAATTATATGAAAAAAACTGGAAAAAGTAAAAAAAAAATGCCTAAACAGGTATACATTTAAGGGTTAACAAATATATGAGAAGCCGCACCTTAAAACGAACTTTTTTACTATTTTGACGAATTGGTAATTTTTTATAATATTTGGTTTAAAATTTCAGCCATATTTTCGTGTAGTAAAATTGTTGGCTTAATTATGGGAAAAAATCAATTTTTTGTTTCAACTCACATCGGCTTTCTCTCAATTCACTCGTTTTATGCGAAATCTTTTACGATGTGAGAAATACAGAAACGAGGCTCAGGTTCATGCAATTTTTTTAAGGAGGCGAAATAAATAAACCTTAATTTTCCAAAAAATTTAAATCAGCAAAAAAGTACGTTTTGTTCTGCGGCTATGTAAATTAAAATTTTTAAAATATCAAGAAATATAATATGTATATTAAAAAAGAAAAACAAGTAAGAGTGCTATATTTGGCTCTTGCCATTCTCCAGATATACAGAAATCTATAATGTCTTTGTATGGAAGTTGGCACGCCCACTTCTCTAATTTCGTCCATTTTTTTAAAGAGGTTACCTACTTATTGGCTGGGCTATAATTAGGCAACCTCTGTTCCATATTTGAACAATTTTGGTCTTACCTTTCTTTAGATATAAGTAAATCTATTTTGTGCCACGCCCACTTCTTCACTCTCTGCCACATTTTTTCGAAAGTTGTGTATTAATAACCAAGATGTTTGTACCTAAGAAACTTTTGCACGTTCTGTTCTCCATACATACAGAATAACAGACGGACATCAAAAATCAACTTCACTGTACATGTAGGTATTTGTTATGTGTAAAAACAAATGCAAAAAAACATTAGTATTCAAATTTTCAATAGCGAATACGAGCGCTAGCTTCGAAAAATGACTAGCACCATTGATATCATAGATTACAATTGAAATCAGCGTACAGAAATTACCTTTACTGGTAGGGTGCCCAGCAGAGAAGAACGCCGTAACGTCGATTTTTTTCAACAAGTACTCGGCTGATCGGCGCACAGTGGCGCCCGTAGAGCAAGCGAGGTTGCAAAAATCAAAATTTTCATGAGTGCCGACGAAGTTTTGAATAAACCCATGTTATAGGAAACTTTTCAACGATTTCAAATATGCCACTCTCAATAATATCACATTTTTAGTTTAGAAGATATAACCGTTCAAAGTTGACCGACTTTCGGTTTTCAAAAAAACACACAATTTTTAGTCAATTTGTTGCGATTTCAGGTGTAATATCACGAAAAATAGGTAACGAATCGCCTTATTTTTTGTTTGTATTGATTGATGTATTTATTAAATGTATAATGATAAAAAAAAATTAACTGTTTGCTTTGTGTTTCACCTGGTAAATCACTATTTAAAAACTATCCGTTTTTTCACGGAAAATAAAAATAAACTATATTTTTCTATATTTGCCATATTTGCAAAACCTGTTCTTTGATTATTTCTTTACATAATTCAAAAGGTTTTATCTGCCCGTACGTGCCCGTTTGGCTTCTAGAGGTAAACAAGTTTAAAAAGACATGGTTGCAGAAATTGTATGGCGTCCATCCCTTATATGTTTTGACTGACAGTAGTTTGATCTAATAGTTTGAAAAAAACTACTCATTGAAGTTAGCAGGTACGTACCTCACATAAACAATACTTTGGCGTACAAATGGTCAGGAACAATATTGACTTATGGTCCCTACAGGTAGGCACAAATCTTATTCGGACACGTGCATAATATCAAAATTGCATTATTCAGCCTAAATCCATATGTATGCAGGGAACAGGTAAATTTTTAGGCATGGTAGCATAAGCCTATATATTGCAAAATAAGCATAATGCCTGGATAGTCTACGCTTGAAAGTTGGCGCAACAATTACTGAAACCATTAAACAATTTAAGTACTGAAAACATGGCGTTGAACAATTTAAAATTATTTGAACTGTTTAGAAAGTCAACCACACCAAAGTTTTTCACGGAAGTGAAAATTCTTCCTGAGAAGTTGACATTGATCAGCAAATGGGGCTGCGATGGATCATCCGGACAAAGCGTTTATAAGCAAAGGATCCACGTCCGTCATCATTGCATTATTGCTGACCAATAATGTTTCAGTTTGCAAGGGAATCGGCAGATCTCATAAGGACTACGGTGAAGGACATTGAAGAACAAATAAGCAAGATTAAGCCTACAAAGCTGCAAATTGGAGAAGGAAAATATATTGAATGCAATTACGAGTTCCACCTGACCATGGTTGACGGAAAAGTCGTAAACGAACTGACAGGAACAACCTCAACAATGTCATGCCCGATTTGCAAAAAGAGTCAGAAGAACTTTTTTCAATTCAATTCAATTTATTTCATATTTAATATGTTACATCTCAATTTTATATAATTAGTTGTAAAGAGTTTAAGATAAGTATCTTTTTCTGCTTAATTATAACATATTTCAATTAGTTATCATATACATATATATAGACAAAATTATATTGGAGGTAAAAATTTAGCAAAAACCTATTTAAACCCCTTTTTTGTTTTATTTTTATATTTTTTTTAACGATTTTTTATTATTATTTGTCAGAAGAACTTTGGTAATTTAAACGATTCTACAAATGAGGAGAATTACGAATATGGAATGTCACCATTGCACGCAAGGATAAGGTGTATGGAATTCTTGCTAAAACTGGCATATACCCTACCACAAGAGGAGGAAAACTTCGATGAAAATACATCATTAAAGGATAAGGAAAATATCAGAAAGAAGCAAATACAGGATGCTTTAAACAAGTTGGACTAAAAGTAGACTGTCCCAAGCACGGATACGGTAACTCAAACGATGTAAACACTTCTAGGAGATTTTTTGAAAATGATGAGGCAGTAACTAGAATCATTGGAATTGACAATCAAATCGTGAAAAGATTGGGAACGATCTTGGATGTTTTAAACTGCAAAGAAAATGTCAATTCTACAAAATATGGAGAATATGCGTCAAAAACAGCATCTCTTTTAGCAGAAATGTATCCACAGAAGAAGTTGACCCCGACCGTCCATAAAATATTGGCGCATGGCAAAGATATAATTGAGTACCAGTCTTTGCCAATTGGAGAGCTTTCTGAAGAAGCACAGGAGTCTCTTAACAAATTTTATAAAAAATATAGATTGCAGAACACATTCAAAGCATCAAGGGTAAGGCAAAATGAGGACCTCTTCAACATGTTGGCAGCATCTTCCGATCCACTTATTTCTTCCCTGCGGCATGTGAAGTCACGAATAGAGTTACAAAATAATTATAGTTTAGAAATGGTTAGTCTTTTAGATATACCTTCTCTTACGAATTGTGATAAATATTTTACAGAAAATTGAAAAAATAAATTTAAAAAAAAAAATTATTTTTTTTTTAATTTGTTGGGTAATAATTTAAAACATAAAACCCTAAAGAAAAAAAATAAAAACAATCTAAAAATGTAAAAATAATTTTTTTTAGTTACCATAAAATTGATTTTTCTACTAATTTTAACTTTGATAACCCATAAGTAGGCCCCTACAAAGCGTAGCACCCTTTCCAAACGCTCATTTCATAGGCTGAACAGTTATCTATCATATGCTGTTAAAACTGTTCAATTATCTTATTCGGTTCAAAAGATATGATTTTTTCAACGAAAAAACTCAAATGGCGCCACTGTGCGGCGGCTCAAATTCAAGTCGATTATTATTTTTGATATATTTTTTTTTAATATATATGCAAAATTGGTTAATCAATTATTTTTGGTTATTTTTTAATATTACATATTTAAGTTAGTGAATACTATATCGGTATTTAGTTGAAATAGTGGCAGTGTTAATACATACGAATATTTATCTTATTTTTAAAGTTTGGGCTTGCTTTCTATATTTTCATCAATAAAAAAATTTTCAACGAAATCAAAAACGGATGTTTTAAGTATTTAAAATATTTGTTAGCAAACAACTATATTTGTTAGTTATTCAGACAGAAGTTCATTTCATTCACATCTATTCCATTCTGCCACTTGTATACACAATTGACTTTTTCTGTATTCTTAGAAGTTATGAAAATTTAGTTAATAGAATTGTCTTTCTAAGAAAAAAATTTAATGAACTTGAGTTTGAATAATTATTGTTATCAATAAAATATATTAAATACTTAAATAATACGAAATAATTCATAAAGTTCGACTAAAACCCTATTACTTGTTACATTTAAATATAATTTTGAATAAAGATTATTTTAAAAGATTTGTTACCCATTATCCATTTTTTTTTTGTTAAAATTGTTTTCATTCGTTTGAAAAGTTTAAATAAAAGTGTTTCTCATTACAAGTGTTAAAAAAATAATAGTTGTTTAATAAAATTAATAAATGAGTCGAAAAATAGCAAACAGTTTTATGCCAGGCAACAATAGTTCTGCAAGACTCAGTACGGAACCTATCAATGATAATACTAGAAGACCCAGTACAGGGCAAACAAAAGAAACTGAGGGGAGCAGAGAAATCTTGGATAGCGTATTCGACAAATCGAATGAGTGAAATGATGTTGCGATAAATAATTACTCTGAACATGAAGGCAAGTTAAAAATATTTTATACTATAAAAGATTAAGTTTTTTTTATATATGAAAAATTGTTGTTTTATTTAAAAATTTGTATGCCAGTTTGAAATTTGTTTTCCATAATTATTTAAGAAAATTTAAATTGTTAATATAAAAAATTCCTGTCTTTATAAAAACAATTTAATGAAAATTGAATTCAATGAACTTAAGCCTAATTAAAATATCTAAACTTGGATTAAAACCATTAACAGTTCAATAAAATAACCACAATATTATTACCTGAAGAAGTCACAAAAATGTGTTACGAATTATTGGATATAATAAAACAAATCAAAAAAGCTTAATAAATAAATACAAATTTTAAAAATGAACTTATTTACTATTTTAAAACGCCTGATATTTTCAAATTTTAAGAACATCTTAATGATCTCAATTTAGTCTGTTACTGACCGTAGTACAACTAACAAGGTATTTGCTGTAAATAGTATTTTTATTCTTAAAAATTTGATATATCTTTTATAAAATTTTTAGTGAATAAATAATCATTGTTTGTCTTTTTGTTTCGTTCAACATGTTTGTTTTTGTGTTTTCTTTCCCTAAGTTCGGCGCTGCCGAATATTTTTTTAGTCGCAAAAAAAACTCGGCGCAAAGCAGCTCAGCCGCCGCCTTCGAATATTTTTAGTCTTCAGCCGCCGCCGAAAATTTTTAATCGGCTTACTTCTCTGGTGCCCAGCTTGTTAAAAAGTGTCAATCTCGTGCACAGTGTAATTATAATTTTAAGTAAATTATTGTTTTGAATTTATAATGAATTCGTATTAAATTTTTTTCCATTTTTTTAACTGAACGCCAGCCATAGTATTTTGCTATATTAACGACACATAATTGTTGCTATAAAAATGTTGCATTTTCTTTCCCTTCCGGTGAACATTTTAGCATAACTTTGTTGGCGTTTTAGCTGTTTACTTGGCACCACCTTTTAATAACTTCGACTTGTGTAAGCATGATAAAATAATAAGGTGCCTTATCAACGACAGGTGCCAATTTTTTGCACTAGTACCCACTTCTACTAAAAGCTTTGTTTTTGTTTACATAAAGTCCACGTTTTGTGTTGTGATTAGTTTATTTTATTAAGTTTTTACTAGTTATATTTTAAATTAAAGAAGTTATTGACCATAATGTAATAATTATTGGAAAAAAATTAGTCTGTCTCAGGGATGGAAATCATTGCACAATTGTATTTTTTTTTTAATTTTATACAAATTTGGCAAGGTGATGCTACCGCGGCTTATTTGATTAAATTTTAGAGCGGATGCGTTAATGCTCATGGTTGAATAAGTAGGTGGGAGCACTACGGCAACAAATGCAACATTACAACAAAAATGAAAAATAAGTCTCCGTATACCTCAAAAATTATATTAAACTAAAATAAAATTTTGCCGCCAATCGCAATGAAATAAATTAATTTTTAGCCAATTTTTATTTCACTATGGTTACTATCTTATTTAATTTTAATTTAAATAATCAAAAACTTTATTACAATACAATAATCACAGCACAAAATGTGGACTTTTTGTAAAAATAAACAAAACTTTGACATAAAGCCTATAGTACACGGCATGTAAAAAGACACATGCGCATGTGGTTCTGACGTAATTTTGACGTCAATGCAAAGCCACAATAAACATTGCGTGTTGTGTGATGACGTCAAAATTACGTCAGAACCACATGCGCATGTGTCTTTTTACATGCCGTGTACTATAGGCTTAAGACTAGACAAACAATACAAGAGCAAAAAATCGTCATCTGGCGTAGCAATGCCACCTGTTTGCCACAAACTTTTACATATTATCAACATAAATAAACAAGAGAAATATACAACTCTGGCAAATATATTAATTACGGAATAACTAAAACTGTAAATATTTTTATTTTATTTAAATTTTATAATTAATTAATTATCTTTTAGATGAGTTGTATTAAAACAAGTAATTCAGCTATCTCGAATCTTAAATACCCTTCGCCATGGAGCGATAAGAAGAGAAGTTATATATATTATATATATATATATATATATATATGTACACAAATATATACATATATGGATATGTAAACTTAGAACAAAAAATTTGGTTGGCCTTCACTGTTTTTGTAGGGAATTCTTTTTTACGCAAAATGCAAAATCTTTAGAAATCTTTTGAAATTATAAGCGATTTTTTTTAGTTTTCTTACGAACACATGGCTTTTTTCGAAACACTCGTCCATTCATATTGTTTTCTCTTAACGTCCTTCTTGATGTTTCTGAATGAACTTATTTTCTATATTTATTTTTGTAGAATTTTGACACATTTAGAAGCAAAGATACCAATACCAAAATATAATGCAACATTAAATAACGTTTTGTCAATAATTGCTTTGCCCAACTTTCGCGTGAATTTTTCGTGACATACGTGAATCTCTTGTGATTGTGAATACTTTAAATTACACTCGTTGGTTGAGAACAGGGAGTACCAAGCCTTAAAGACAACCACCCTTGTTTTATTTGGCGTCGGCAATAACAACGGCAATTTTAAGGCAACAGCAATTCTAATCAATTTTCAATTCTAATTTGATATTTTGTAAGAGTGTTACGACGCCTCTAATATAACTGATTCATTTTGTTCACTGTTTTTGATTTAAAAAAAAGTTCTGTGGTGTTTGCGCATTAAAAGTTAAAAAAATATGTGTGTGAAAAGGTAAAGATTTAATAAAAATGTTTTTATTTCTGATTCGGACTCTTCCAATGACGAAGAAAGCAAAAAAATTAATTTTGGAAAGAAGACTGCTTAGGCAGTAATCTTGAAAATTTAATTTGCCCGATGAAATGTTAGTGACATATTAAAAATCATAATTTTACAAGTAATGGATTTTTCTTATCCTTTTTAAGATTTGAAAGCTATTTTCGGTTGAATAAACCTTCCTTTAAACACGTGCTGGAAATAATAGAACCTTATTTAAAAAAGGGACGAGATCTACGTTTGTTTCCAACACAATAAAATTTTCGTTTTTTTGGCTCAGGAATCGTACCAGCGTTGGAAATGATTTCAACCATGGACTGTCCCAGCCAGTAGTTTCAAAGATTATGGAGTTTGTCCACAGTGGGTTAGCTTCGATATGACGGTTGCAGAAAAGAATGCGGCTGATTAGCATTTCCGCATTATTTTCACAAAAATATACTATAAACACAACATAAATGTAGAATAATATCAAAACCACCGTAGAAATCAAAATTTAAGCTAACAATTACGTTGCATTTTTTTACACTTTTAAAACACAACACAAAGCAGCACAAGGCAACATTAAAAACGCCGACGACAAAATTAAAGACAATTAAACACAATTGCAAGGCCGATTTTTCTTACAAAACAGCAAACATATGTCATCGAAATATGGCAATATTGCCAACGGGAATACGAAATTGTAACAGAACATAAAAAACGGCGTTGTTTTCTGTTGACGACGCCAAATAGAATAAAGGTGAATAGGTAAGATTGTCTGTTGGAAAGGATTGGGTATTAGCATCCATGGTACAATACAAACTGAAAGTTATGCATATATATATTTATTTTGTGGCACGCCCACTTCTTCAACCTCGCCCACGTTTTGTCGGATGTTGTGTATTGATAACCAAGATGCTTGTACCTTTTTTTTAAACTTTTGCTCTTTCCATTCTCCAAATATAAAGAAAAATAGACGGACATCGTTAAATTAATTGTGCTGTACATGTACGTATTTGTTATGTGTAAAAAAAGTCTTGAAGAAATATAAATTTTTTTTTTACAAATTATACCTTGTTACTTTCGGCGATGGGTATAAAAAAACAACAAGGGATTTAATGGCAAAAATTAGAGGTAGTAGTTTTTTGCTTATATCTAAGCTATTGGCCGTTCTAATTGGACCGATTTGGCTGGATTTCAATAGAAAGATTCTGATGAGCATATCTGACATAAATATATACAAACCATGTCCCCATCATATCTGGGGTCTTCGGAAACCCCATTTCAAAAGACGCACGGACAGTCAGACAGACAGACGGACCATTTCTCTTCTCATAAGGATCCAGAATATATATACTTTACAGGGTCTAGTAACAATATTGCAGAAATTACAAACGGAATAATAAACTTATATACATATACACTTTTATTTGGGTATAATAATTAACATTCGTGAGATAAAAATATTGGTTCTAGTCTCACTTTTTAGTATACCGGTCGACTCAGAATCGCTTTCTGAATCGACCTTGTTGGCTGTCAATATAAACCTTGCTGAGAATCGGTCCTTAATTTTACACAGTCCCCACGCAAACTTCTTTTTGGAATAGAGCTTTAGTGCCGGCTTACTATTTTAGAGTGTCGGTATTATTAGATATTTTTGGAATAGGGCCATGTTTGACAAAAGCTGCTGTAGAAATACCTCTTACGAAAATATCTTTGAATGCCATAACGTCCTTATGCAGTACAATAGCTATAAAAGCATGTAAAAATTTTGTGTTGGTAGGTCCAGGCTTAATCCCCTCTCTAAAATCACTTTAAGACGAACAAATCTCATATATGTTAATGTGAATTGTTCGTGTAAATATGACACAGAGAATTCTTATGTTAATCTTAACCACATAACATAATATTTTTAACGGGTTTATGATCTTCTATTGGACCCAAATAGAGTACACTGTAAATGTTGTGGTGGTGTAGGATATTATATGGTCGGGCTAGACCGACTATACTTTCTTACTTGTTTTTTGTTTGTTATTGTTAGTAGTACATGAATTGGTTAATACTAGAGCCGTGCACGTGAGCGTTTTTAGACTCACGAAACTCACGCTCAAGATAGAAATTTATTATCTGTGCTGTAAAAGTGAATACATTAAATTTTTTTATTAACATATCGCTGGTTCATTAATTTAAGCTTGTATGTCACTTTTGTTTGATTCTTAGCTAGTAATGGTTTAGGGTTGTATGAGACAATCGAAGACCCAACCATAATTTGCATGAGCTGGCTAAAGCAACTGTGCGAATACATGTAAATCATATGTGTCAAGCCATATTGAAGTTAAAAAAACTTTTTGTAAAGTTGACAAAAGCTTACGACTACAGTGAAGTGGAATTTTGGTTTATTATTTAATTTTTATAGTTTCAAAAACCCCTGAAGATTGAAATGTTGACCGAAATATTGGAAAAATAAAAGAATAAATTTAAAACAAAATATATTTACATTTTTATTTAAATTTGTTTAAAACTTATGACCTACTGCCGAACACAATCAACAAACTAAATAACTAAAGGTCAATTATTCACAACTTCAAACAGTTTTATAAAACTGGAATTTGTTTAGGCAAAGTGCGAAGCTGATCGTACATTCCGTACGGAATCAATTGTGTTTATACTCGCACCACAATAGTGGAGAGGGTATTTTGCGTTTGTGCTGACTTTTGTAACACCTTAAAATATTGGTTCTAGACCAACCTTTAAGTATAGCGACTGATTCAAAATCACTTTCTGAGTCGATCTTATGATGTCCGTCCGTCCGATTGGCTGGCTGGCTGTTCATGTCAACTTTGTGCGCAAACCACAGGCCGCAATTCAGGAGATAATTTGATGAAATTTGGTAGATAAGTTCACATGGGCACAAGGACTGAGCCTTTTGAAAATGGGCTTTCACATAGCTCTCAGACAAGCTTCTTTCCGAAATAGGTTCTTTGTGCCCATAAACCATCTTATTACGTTGGTGTTAAGATTGAATTTGGTCCAACCTTATTTTATTGCAATCCTAATCATCTTAAAAAATTTTACTGGAATCGGTCGATATTTGACCGCAGCTCCAATACAAATACTACTGCCGAAAATAGCTTTTATTACCATAACTTCATTATAAATTTTATTTTTAAAATTAAAATTGCCGGCAATAACTTTTACGATATCTACCATGTCGTGACAAAATGTTGTGCTGGTAGGTCCATAGTTAACCCATACCCCACCCAGGTCCCATATAAGCCCCCATTCGAAAATCACTTTAAGGCAAACAAAATCTCATGTATAGTAGATGAGGATATCTAAATAATTAAATTAAACTAAAATTTGATATTTTGATACTGTGGTGTCGAGTATCATATTGTCGGGCATGACCGACTATACTGTCTTACTTGTATGATTTTGCTTTTTTAAATGCTTATGACGGGATTTTCGTAAGTTGTTGATAGTAGCTTATGATCACAGAGCACACTTATGATGGCTTATGCATTTTAAGGTTAGACCTTTACAATTTAGTGTTGATCCAGAGAGGGCAAAAAGTTCTTGGCCACCTTGTTCAGCTAAGTTTTGTTACATAAAAATAAGATATTATAAACTACATTTTCTCCATATTTATGCTTATTCACATACAACTCTTTAATATTCAGCCAGCAATATGTATGAAAAGTAGGCTTGCCAGGCGGCCTTAATTTGTCTTAATTTAAAATAGTTTTCAGTGCTCACCAAGAATCAGGAAAACCTATGGCTTGGCAAGATTGTTTAGAGCCTAACCAAAAAACACGTTATTAATTTTTATATTTTCTTACAGTTTTCCTTAAGCAAAGCTGTGTAAAAAACAAAAGAATATTTAATTGTTTTGTTTTAGTGTATATGTTAAAAAATCTATTAAAACAACATGCGTTTCCCTAATTCACCAGTTAACATTTTACAACACTGAAATGATAATTTTCATCCAAATTGTTGTTTTAACCGTACGAGACTCAACCAGGTCTGTGCAGACCTTTTATATATAAATCTGTGTAAATCTCTTTTAGTACTAGAGATAAGATCGTCCATTACTTACTAGAAACGGCTACGGCGAGCACAATGAGTACAAAATCAGAACGCCTACAATCATAGAACAATGAGTCTTCATATTGATGATGCCCTAACATCAGAATTGTGGCATAAATGTTATTACAAACGGCATCAATAAGGCAACAAGGGACATCAATCCAATGACGAGTGTAATAATAAAATTTTGTCATATTTTATGCATGACTACAGTGATATCAATTCGATGCCACATGTTGTGTATTATAGCCAGTGTGACCAGATCTAAAAAAAATTTACAGCTAAATCTGGCTTCAGACATAGCCAAAAAATGCAAAAAATGATTTTAAAAAATGCTAACATTTCATAAAGATTTTTGTTAAAAATATATGGCCAGTACGAAATTTTATTTGCAGCAAAATTCATTTTAGTGACTTATTTTTTAACGAAATTTAAACAAACGGTTACATTTAAACAAGTGGATACATTTTGGTAAAGCATCTAAAACACATAAATATGAAGCAGAGTTAGTTGAGATTAAATTTTAAATTTAGGGGCCCGTAAACTCCTGATACGTGCTTAATTTAACTAAACCTTTTATTTCTATAATATACAATTTTTTTTCAGATCATTTAATTTTTTCTAGTTTAACAAAAGTTGAAGCTGTAGAATTATTATTTTTTCAGCAGTTAAGAGCAAACAATTTTTTCACACATTTACACTATTGAATTTTTATCTAAACACAAAGTGAAATTTCCTTGTACTTTTACATCGTTATATCAAAGGGCAAATAATATTTACAATCTTATCATGTTGATTGTAAATATTATATTTCTTATATTACCTGACTATTCTATTTTTTAACAACACAGGTAAGATGTTTCTTAACATAAGAATTATCCGTTTTAATACGAAATTACTTTAAGCACAACTATTTTAGGTCAAAATTTATTTTAATATAAAAAAATTCAAGTAAAATCAATAGAACTATTCGTTAAAATTTTTTTAATAAATAATGCTAAAAAAGATGAAAAAAAGCTAAAAATGGTAAATAAAATGCCAAGTGCTAAATGATAATTTTGCATGCTAAATTTAGCTGCAAAAATGCCAAAATAGTGACACTGATTATAACCATTATTTTCATGCTTAAAAAGTAAAAATAGATTTAAAAATTCCCATATGCTATGTTTTTAAATTATTTAGTTAAATACAAAAAATTTTTAAAGTAGAATGGTTACGAAAACCATATCGGGAATACTGCTGGTATCTTATAATTGAGAGTTCTTCTGTGACCAAAGGGCGGAATACAACAAAAGTGAAACAAACAGCTGTAACCGGTAAGTAAATATAAATAAATAATAAAAAACAATAGAAACAAATGACAAACTGTCATTAAATTGGGCCTAATGAGTCGATGCTTTTATCGCACTGATGACATATTTTATTAAACTGACTCCTATTCGTCATTTCTGTAATGCTGATGTGTCAACCCATTGATGACGCAATTTAAATTTTTGATCCTGGTGACAATTTGGGCAAGTGATTTTAAGGCTGGCATCGCAACGATGTAAAGTAGCATGGGGTAAAAACGAAAAGACTTGTCATGTTACTGATGTCAAAATACATCAGCATTATGACGCTTTTTCTATCAGTGTAGGTGTTCCTGTTCGGTTTTATTCGCCATAACAAATGAAATGGTTCATACGTACACAGACCTGTTTTTGATTTAGCCACGGTTTTGATGACAAAACTTTCGGCATATGCTGGAATCACGTTGAAGCCTGCCTATTGAAGTAGATGTTGGATTAATTACGAGATGCATTCAGCACGTTATTCGTTTACCACAGCAGTAACATAGCACTATACTCCTTTACACTTCATTTTGTACAAATTTGGTCTGGGTGGACATATTATCTTAGGTCTGAGATGATTTATCGTTTCTATGTTAAATTCGTACTGGTATGGTGTTCTTTTAAGAGAGAGAGGGTAGATGGTCTACAGCAATGCACATTTACCAAGGTAAGACTTATTTGGGAGAGCAATACAAAAAAAAAAAAAACTCGAATTGTCAAAATTGTCTCCATAAAATATAAAAACAATTTAACGAATTCATGCACATATGCTGGCTCATACATACATAATTTAATAATTTGGCATTATTGCCCTCCCTGGCATGCGACAAACATCTTAAATGACAGGGCGTATGAAGTCTTCGTGATTTATTGAGACCGGGGAACTTCTCAGTGTACCTTGTAATCTGGTAGTACGGGAGTCCGTAGCTCCCGGTGAACATGTACACCGTACTGACTATTGGCTGAGGCCTCCGTTAATATGCTTTTTGGGGGAAATGCTTCCCGTCTTCCACGATGATTGTATTTGCGGAAGTCTTGGCTGTAGCCTACACCCAAAATCACGAGGAGGGAGACTTCTTTATGAAAGGCGGATTTTTCGGCCTATGGTGGCTCCTAAGGTGGAGTTTCTATTCGACAGATGCTGCTGGATTTAAATATAGCAGTGGGGGTTATAAAGCCCCCCCCCTCTTAACAAGGGACAGGTGTATATTTTTTGTCGGCATATACAATTAAAATAGCTACCTGTGTGTGAAGTATCCATTTACACACGAGGGCGGTTGGTAAGCGCATAATTTGACACCAACTTGGATTAGATCGACCATGGGGTTAGGCCGTAGGGCAGGTACTCCTGTAAAATCTTTTTATAAATATTCCAAAGTGCTTCAAGAAACTTATCGATGTGTGAACAATAAGCAAGCTGTACATTGTTAAACTTGATGATAAATTTTTACTTTGACTGCAAAGTATTATTTTGTTTTTAAAGAAATCGTGCGTGATTCTTATTTTTTAATTACAAACGGATCTTTTATTTTTCAATCAAATTTACTCTCTAACGCGGGAATAATATTTGAAGTAATCACGGTACCGCGTAATTCACACGTGACACAACAAAATCCTGTCACGTGCACACCTCTAGCTAAGAACTTATACTTACTTTTTAAAAAACACTCTTCCAGTGATGATCAATAGCTTAAGAAGTTATTTTGCAAATTATTTTATTTAGTAGTTAAATTAAATTGAATAAAACAACATTAAATTTAAGACAACAATCAAAACTATAAACAAATTAAACAAAATAAAAAATAAAAACTATTTGTGACCTTTTAAATTAGAATTACGCACTTAAGACTTTTATAATTTATACGGAATTAATTAAAGAGAAATTACTTTTTGGAAGTCAAATTTTAACTTATCATTTAAAAATGTTGCTGAAATTTTTTGGATACCGATTTTGTTTTTAGCAGTTAAAGTAAATTTTTCTTTTTAAAGCAACATTTCTAATAAATGTATGAAGGTAAAAATAGTTGCTGGTAGTAGTTTTTATTTGGGAGCAATAGTCAAATTTGAGTTATCACTACTTAAGTTCTTAAAGTTTTTTTAATTTAAAGAGGACATTTGTAAAATGTGTAACATATCTGTAAAAACTGTTGCTTTGAATTAATTTAATGTAAAAAATTATTTATTAAATAAGAAACAATGGTGTACAAAAATTTCAATAAAACAATTTGCAAATTCAGAAAGTGTGCTACTTAAGTACTTAAGTTCTTTTTAAGAATAAATAGGACTGTTGTGAACAGTCTGTTATTTTTTCATTTGATATGCATATTAGTGTTTACGTCAAAATTAAATGACAAAAAATTTAAAAATATAAGTATATTTCTTATATTACGTGAATAAGTTAATAATTAAAGAAAACTAATGACTTTTTAAAATTGTAAATAAAAACCAGCTAAAAAAATTGCAGACTAAAAATACAGTGGAAATAAATCTATATAATATGAAAAATGAAACAAAATTAGGCTTTTATAAAATAATAGCAAATACAAATAATATGACACAAAAAAACTCTTTGTGAATTGTCTAAATGTTTAGGACAGGAATAAAATTATAGCAAATGCATCTGCACTAGAACACTTTGTGAATTGCCTAAATATGATATGTAAATGTATCCATATTAAAAAAGTCATAAATAATTACTACCATGAAAAAATTAAAATGGACTTGAATATTTTAATTTGTATATTTTAATTTTGCCCTAAAACACATTTAAGCTTATTTTACTTTTTATGTATACGGCAGTTATCATGCAAAATGTTACCAAAATTTTTTAATTAATAATTTAATTCTCTAAATTTGTTATAAACATACCCCCATATACATAAAAAATATATTTGATTTATAAAAAGTTTCTCAAATTGATTTTCATAGGAAATTCCTTTTATAACCCAAACCCAAAATATTTTTTTATGAATTAGGCCGGTAGGCTATAGGAATTACAGTGTGGCCTCGATTATCTGCGATTTTATTAACCGGCAACATAAATTTTTCGGGAAAAAAAATTTTACATCGACTTGAATTTTTTCTGCAACTGCAACCTCTATAATCCGGAATTATAAACAATTTTTTCGGTTTCTTTTGAATTATCATGAAATATGTGTATAAAACGAAGAAAGGGAATTTCCGCACAATGTACGGAAAAAATTTAAGTATTGTTCACTGTTTTCTACCAAAATTGATTTTTCCTTATATTATTGAAACATGTAAGTAGCTATACATCAAAAAGTTTGTACCTACCCTGTAGGAAATCTGTACTGATTCACTATTGAATCAGCCGCCGGTACTAGTGATTAATTATACCCCAGACAATTTTATTTACTATAGACATTTAACAAGTGCGTGTCATTGGAAATCTACTACTGACCTTGGTACTATTGACTATTTAGTTATTTAGGGACCATATGTAGATATTGGAACCAGAGATTCACTAGTATATTTTAGTAAGCTACTTTTGGTACTTTTTTAATCGAAATAACAATTGCATATTTTTTAACATTTAATTATTTTATTATCAAAGTTGTTTTTGGGAATACTATTATTTATTAAAAGATTTTGTTTGTTGTGCTTAATTCCCTTTTTTTTAATAATTGTTAAAAAAAAAATACTGAAATTTATTGTTGGAGGATAAGCTGTTCCTATGCGCATTTCACTGGTTGCTTAGGCCATATCATCAGGAAACGTTCTCCTAAATGATTTTAGAAAAGCCAAAGTTATTCGCAAACAAAACTACAGAGGGAATGAGAATTACCTACAAACACTCAAAAAGTCTTATTTGTAACGATATCAAAGCTTAAACCAAATACCAAACAATAAATCAGTGATGAGTTTATCTTTTCTTACATTTCCCGCTACAATTATTTGGAATTCTCCCAACATTAATTGTAGTTGTAAGTGGGTAAAGAAAAAACATATTAAAAACAAAAACAAAGTGCTTTTATTGTTTTCGCAAGAAATCAAAATAAAAACAATTTGCCAGTTCAGTTTTTTATGCACGTGCACTTGCTAAAATTTTATTATCAAAGACTTTTTGAGTGTTTGTAGGTAATTCTCATTCCCTCTGTAGTTTTGTTTGCTGATAGCATTGGCCTTTCTAAAATTATTTAGGAGAACGTTTCCTGATGATCTGGCCTAAGCAACCAATGAAATGCGCATAGGAACAGCTTATCCTCCAACAATAAATTTCAGTATTTTTTATCAATTATTTAAAAAGGGAATTAAGCAGAACAAACAAAATCTTTTAATTAATTATTGTATTTAAAAAAATACAAATTCATAACAAATTTTTTTTCATTTAAAAGGCAAATTTTAATTTGAAGACAATTCGTTGACAATGTCACCAAAAAAGTCGACAAAACAGGTGAATTGGATGCACTTGCACCCAGATTTCCTTCAGGGTATATAAAGAATAATTAATTTATAAATATGTATGTACATTAGGGTGGCTCAAAAATAATAGCCGAAATAAAAGTTAAGTTGAAAGCAATTTTTTATAAATTCTTTTGCTATGCCTTTTTTATACATTGCATCGCCATTTGGAGTTCGATCAACAATATCCGTTTATAATTTAATAAAAAACACAAAAAACTACACGAAATTTTCACTCAATAAACCGGAAAAATTAATAATCCAGCATTCTACCAGTCCCGTCCATTACGGATAATCGAGGTCTTACAAACACGAGGTTAGGTTAGGTTCCTTAGGCAGCCATCGAGACACAGCTCACTTGCATCCTTCAGTGGTCCCTTTTTGACACCCATACGACCTAAGACAGAATTTATAACATACATTTTTATTGAAGAGCTATTTAGGTAAAAGAATTTTAAAATTAAAAAAACAGCAGTAAAATGGACAAATTTAGATATTTTGTAATTTTATACATTCCATTTGCGTTTGTGCATTGTGTCAAAGGACTCACTATAGAACAATCTGTGAAGAAGGCTAATATATATTATCAGCAGCCGTAAGTTGATACATTTTTCGAAAAAAAAATAAAATGATATGAACGCAAAGATTTAGTCCTGTATTTTTTTGTTGTCTAGGTTAAGGGATGGCAAATCCCAAGAGTTCGCCTTAGATACTATCGAAGAAATGGCGAGTAAAAAGGATATTAAAGTTATTATACATGGCTTTATGGCAAATCGTTTTAAAAGTGCTATAATTCCTATAAAAAATGGTAAGTTTGATAAAAAGCCTAAAAAATTATTAAATTAATATCGGCATTACATATTAATATTCTCAATTACAAACAATTTAACGAGAACATCTAAAAAATAAAAAAAAAATAAAGAAATTTTTAATATACAAAAAAATTAAGATATCGAGCCATAAGCGCAAAAAAAGCTCAAGCGGCAAAAACAAAATTTTACCGAAGTTTTTTTATTATATTTCATAAAAATGTTGAATGCCAATTGGCGCTTAAACTAAAATTATTTTTGCTATAAAATCGTAACGGTACCTTCTGAGACCATGAGATTTTAGGAGACGATGTAAATGTTTTCAATTAATTCATTTATTAAAAAAACGAAAATTGAAAATATGAAGCTTTTTTGCAGTTATGCCTCGATACCTCGATCTATACCTACTTAATATTATAAAGCTGAAAAGTTGGTATATTTTTATGTTTGTAAGAGGTAATCCCCGGAACTGCCCTTAGGATTTTAAAAAGTACTTTTTGTTGTTCTTTAAAATGTGTTCGTTTTTGTTTTGTACTGGCAAACAGGGTTCTCAGATATATTTTGTTGTCGCCAAATTCAATGTTAAAAATCGTCAAAATCGCAAAGCCCTTTTTAATAGGTTTTGGCAATAAAATATACCTACTATTATATTAACCATTTTTTCGAAGGTGCTTCTATGAATTGTATTTCAATTTATAAAGCCTTTTACAATAGTCTTATTCCCTTAATATTTCACATACTTTCTTGCTTAATTTTAAATTATAAGAATTTTTTTATAAATCCAAAAAATAAATATGTACCGAATCGATAAAATGAAAAAATAAAATTGGAAAAAGTAGCCGTATGCTTATAGCATAAACTTTTGGCCAAAACGGATTTTAATTAAATGGAATACTATCATTAAAATGATATTTCCAATTAACAAACGATAAATTTGTCCACATTTCTCAAAACACATTCATAGCTCATCAAATATAACCAACAAAATCGCCGCGATTGGCATTATATCGCCACGTCTGCACCCTGCAGGCAAATACATATGTATCACTGCTTCGAACGTTTATACATGTGCAGCGCGACCAGATCTTTAAATTGTTTACAGCTAAAATTGGCATTAGATTGCGCCAACATTTTGTTCAAGATTTTTTGTAAAAAATGTATTATTGATATTTTAGGCGAAACTTAATTAATTTTGGTGACTTATTTTTAACAAAATTGAAAAATATATGTGTTTGGTAATACAGCGAGCTCTCGGTAATGTGAACTTCCAATATAGTGAACTATCCAGTAATGTGTAAACACTGTACAAGAAAATAAATTTACACTAGCGTAGAACAATATATAGGTTGTTTTTTTTTTACCGGCATGAGAACTTTTAATTTTTTTTTATTATTATCTAAAAGATAATAATAAAAAAAATTTCCGGCATAAGTCCGCCGTTGCTACGAATTACATGGTACATTTGATTAGTCCAATTTTTGCCTACTTTTTTTAATAAATCTTGACGTATGGCATCAATAATGGATTCATTATTGGCTTCCAATGCTTCAAGAGTTGCTGGCTTGTCGGCATAAGCCCCCATAAAAAGTAAACCAGCAGCGTTAAATCGAACCAGCGAGGGGGCCAGTGAACGGGACCCCTTCTGGAATTTTGCAATAAGTCAATTATTAAGCGCGCTGTATAGCTTGGAACCAAATGTCGTTTAGCTGATTAATTTTTGAAACAAAAATTAAGTCACCATGGCTCGATAGCGCTCGCCATTCACCGTAACGGAAGCTGTTTGCTCATTTCGAAATAGATTGCAAACCGAACAAAGCAGTAAATTTTAGTGGATGCAATAGTGATTCATTAACGGCTTGAGGATTGTCTTCGCTTCAAATACAGCAGTTTTGCTTATTAACGTAGCCATTTAACCAGAAATGAGCTTCGTGAAATGGACGAAGTGTTCTATGAACTTCGCGGAAAGATTTATTTTATTCAAACTAAATTTCCACAATTTGGAAGCGTTGTCCTAGCGTTAAACGATTCATTATGACTTGTCAAACCTTACTTAACAGAAATGTCAACGCAATTTGATATTCTCAGGGTGTGTATGACACGGTAGCACAGTTCTATGGCGAATTAAAATTGTCAAAAATGTCTACTCTAATGTCAAACATTTCTACTCTAGTGTCAACATTTTACCTTCATGAGTACTTTACTACCGTTTCACACACACCGCTGCCAAAATATAATTATCAATATTAATTAAATAATTATCGAAAAAAAACTTATTCATTTTGAATTGAGGCCAACAGTTTTAAAAATTCTATTAAAGAGACTCCTTTTTTAAGCTGTCTTCATTTGTTATAATCTTCTAACAGCCAAGCCCACGATGTCGACCGCTTTTGTTCGTTTGCATTCTCCACTTATTTGCGCCTCGATCGATAATGCAAGCAAAAATTAACGAAACAGTTTTTATACAAAATGACGGCCCACTAAAGGGTATTTTACACTATCACACAAGTGTTACTAACGTATTTTACCGAAAATGCTTCTCTGATCTAATTCTACAAGTGTACAAAATTTAACTTTTGTGTTGATTGGAAGTTTGATGTAAATTTTTTACTAATATAAGGTCGCCTATTGCAAATCTAATCTCCGTTTTTCTTCATCAGTTCGCATTTTTTAAGTTACAGTTACTAATCGTATTGTGGACTTTCTTCCAAAATTAAAAAATGCAAGAAATCATAACTTTGCTTTTCATTAAGGGATTTTAATTTTTTGGTTTTTAAAGATGTTAGCTCATGAAAAATCCTAAACTTGAAAAAGTTAAAATCTTATTACTATCACGTAAAGTCACACACCTTTAAAAAAAAATCAGACATTGATCATAAAAATCGATGAACGCGTTTCGCTCTTATTCCCAATTAAGTGAAGCTACCTAATTTTTAAGTGAAGGAAATAACCTCCATAAATAGAACAGCAGGAAACACACACACACACATTAAAAAATTTTATTTTTTTTTATGGAAATTGCGATTATTAACAATTCAGTTTTCTAATTAAATTGTAATAATTTTTCATCTAAAAAATGTATACATATTTAATTTAAATAATTTTTCAAAAATAATTTATCAAAGGAAAATTAATAACAAAAACTGTAATATATTTAAATATTAGTATGACTACCCTCTACTGTAAATTATTTTTTACATTTATATTTAAGACGATTTTTTTGATCGACCAGCTTAATTAATAAAACTTGGCATTTCATTAAGTTATTTATTTAAATTTTAACAAATAGAATCTGGGAATTATTTCTTTTCATAAGCTACTTTATTATATTCAACATTTTTTATTTTTCGAATACAAGATAATAGTCTGGTAGTGTATAAAGTCGATCCTAAAAATTTAAGTAATTGAACTATAACAAAAAGCTTTATAAAATACATAACTGAAATTAAGCTCATAGAATAAATTCGAAAAATAAAAAATGTTGAAAGTATTTAAATTTTATTTGGCGCTTTTTGATTGGGGGCACTGCGCTTTTTAATAAAAAATAGTTCACAACCCTGATTGAGTGAAGGTACCTCTTTTTTTAAGTGAAGGAAAAAACGTCCATAAATAGCAGCAAACATACAAATAAAAATTGCATTTTTGTGGGGAAATCGCGAATTCAAAAAAAAAAAAAAAAAAAAAAAATTTAATTTGGATTTCAAGAAGAATTCTTGACAAAAAGTACGAAAAAAACAGAAGCTAGGAAGAACATTTAAATCAATTAAAATAGATAATAATTCATTCAAAAAGCAAATTTCGATCTACCAAGGTGAAAATACCATTTGGTTTAAAGATTGATGTTTGACTATTGACGTCATCCGGCTGCAATAGCCGAGTGAGTAAGACGGCAAACCCAACAGAAGAGATTGTGTGGTAAAAAACGAAACTAGTATTGGCAACCTGTCCGTGAACGCCTGGGTTCAAATCTCAGCGTAGTCAAGAATGAAAAATTATCAATAAAAATTTTAATTAATTTCATGTTGTAAAATTCCGGTCTTCATAAAAATAATTTAATGAAAATTAAATTCAATGAACTTAAGCCTAATTAAAAATATCTAAAATTTGGATTAAAAACCATTAACAGTTCAATAAAATAATCACAATACTAATTATTATATTTTTTTATAAAATTATTTAGTTTTATAAAATATTTTTCGCAAAAAAAATTTTTTTTTGTTTATTCCTTTATTTTGTTTGTAGCGCAGAGTTGCATTTGTGTGGCCTAATTTACATGTTTTGCCGATTTGTTTTATACTAGCGGTTAATTTGTTGAATAATTGATATGGCAATGCAGTCATTTGACAATAAATAAATGGATTACGTTAGTCCCAATTTACACCTTGGACATTTCTTGATGGACAGACGAAGTTTGAGAGAAGAAACAAGTAAAGTGTGCCACGTATACAGCGTCGCCCCCTTACCACCAACGTCGTGTGTCCGGCAAGAAATGTCCATAGTGTAAATTGGGCCTTAGAAACGTGAAACCTGTCGACCGATAAGTCGAAAGTTAGTGGGCCGCTTATGAAAACGACAAATACTGACCTGTTGTCGCTTACTTAAGTTGTCGATCGACTTCGTGGGGCAGGCTGTAAATATGGTTTAGAATCAAATAACAGTTAAACAAATTCGAACATTACAAACAATCGGTTTTGGGGCCAGAAAATTAGGATTCTTCCACATCCTAATTTTCTGCAGATGGTTTAAATCAAAGCATTTTCTATTAACGTAGATCAATCTTAACTGTACTTCTATAACTTATTTTTATGATATAACAAAGTTCGTTATTGATGTTTTCTATAATTGTAATTAGTTAAAAGTTTAATGTTACATAATAAAACAGACCGAGCTGTCGTTTTAATAATTGACTGTACTTTACCAAGTACAAATATTTTGTAATGTTTAAAACATCAAAATTGTTATTGATATTCCAAAAGAATATTTTAAGTTTTTGTTACCGTGTTAAGCTTTTAATATTTTGTAAATATTATCTAGCGTCTACTTTTGCACCTTAATGAAAATTAAAAACAAATATATAGATATTTATTGAGTTATTTTCAATAAATATTGAGAAATGCATCAATAAAAACTCATCTTAATATATACAGTGCTTAGTAAAAAAACTTGTTTAATTGCATCAACATCGTGTAAAAAAACTATTTAAATTGCAAATGATAGTGCATAGTGTAGTTATATGTACATTCAAAGTTAAATTAAAATTTGATTTGGATAAAAAACTGTTGTACAGTTTTCTCTGTAATTGCCTAAAGTTTGAGATGATGCTTTTATGGGAATTTATTTTAAAGCAATTTATTCAAATTTTATTTTATTCTGATTAGGGTTTTTGTTCTCCTGCACTTTTTTGATTCCCGGAATAGCGGGAATCTGGTATTCGGGATCCGGGACTACCGCCCAAATTGAAATTAAATTTACCGTATTAAAAAAATATATTTTTTCAGTTCCATGGCCTTAACCAGCAGTGGTAAATAAAGGTATTCTAATGCCCAATTTTCAGGATAGTTTTTAAATCTATGTTAATTTTCATAAATACTTAAATCGTATTTAATTGCAGATGGATGTTTTGAGTTTTATAAGAAAAGTCTTATTTAATTAAGATAAAATTATGGTAGCACTACTAAATACAAAAAAAATTCATAAAAAAAGTGTACTTATTTACAAGGTGGTCTCAAAAAACAGCTGGTTGTTATTACTTTGTCTGTGGTTTTTGTATTGTTGTGATAATGAGGCCAACTTGCAAAGTTAATCCAATCGAAACTTAAGTTGAATTTAAATGTACCCCATCGGTGACTTAAGTTTCATTTAAGTGTTTAGTGAAAAAGATAATTTTGTATTTAAAACGATTTTAAGCATAAATGTGTTTTAATGTTAATCGTGAAAATTGGCCATAAGTTTGCCATTCCATGTGAAACTTTTTTAATATATACCGCATATAGTACATATTAGGGTATTCATTTGGTTAATCGGTTAACCGATTAATTACTACCCGATTAACTGATCGGTTAATTTAAAATCGATTAACGATTGAACCGATTAAATTCAGTCGATTAACCGGTTAACCGATGTAACAAGATTTGTAATATTTTCTAGTATTTTAAAATATTTTTTGTGTTTTTAATTATTTGTTTCGTGTTCAGAAAATATTTTTTCATACAAAAAAAAAAAAAAAAAAAATTTAATCTGATCTCCATTTTAAAAAAGTGTTTGCTGTCAACAGCTTTTTGTTTCCAGTACTTTCTATATGTATGTCTTTAGTTATTTGTTTCTTCTCATATCTACTCATATCAATCTTTTAACGGAATTAGCCTTAATAATTAGAAGTATTAAAAAGTTAAAACACGACTCTAATGGCATAATGGAAGATTTTATGTGTTTAGAGAAATCCAGGAAAAGGTCTGGGAAATTAAATATTCTGTATTATGGGTTGATTTCGATTTCTCAAACATCTAGGATAAGTGAAAGAATTTTTTCCAAGTCAAGTTTTATCAAAACTAAATAAATGAATCGCTTAAATTCTTAACATTTAAGCCAAATTATTTTTCGAAAAGATTATTAATATAAGATCTCCTTAAACTATTGAAATAACTAATAAAGTGATCAAACAGTATATTTTTAGTTAATACATTAATGTATTAGTCAAAAAAATATGATTTACATATTTATGAATTATATTTTGTTAGCTCGTTTTGGTCCAAGAATTGTTAGGTTTGTTATGTAATTGTTTTTTTTTTTTTACTAATAAGCTTCAAATAATAAATAATTTGTGCAAAAAAAAAAACAATTCTAACCGATTATTACCCGATTAAACCAAAACTTCGGTTAATTAATCGAGCGATTACCCGATTAAAGCAAAACCCCGATTAAATGAATACGCTTGTACATATAAAATATTCTTAATCTTCACCTAAGACCCCATATAGTGTACATAGTATATCCTCGGTCCATGAGTAATTCTAATACGATTTAGACATGTCCGTCTATTAAACACACTAACTTCCGAATGACTCCAAATAAAAGAACAATTTAGGTGTCAAATTGTTTCTAGTGTCTTGCAGTTTGGGATTAGGTTAGGTTAGGTTCCATGGGCAGCCATCGAGAGACAGCTCACTTGGGTCCTTTAGCGGTCCCTTTGTGATACCCAGCGCCAATGTGCATCCCAAAGAGCAGTTACTCAGATGGCGTCACTGCAAGGTTGAGCCAATTCGTCTTCCTAATGAAGAGAAGAAGCAATCTTAGTTCTATTTTTGATAAATCCTCCAAACAGGAAAACACCGGTTCTCCCAGGTATTTTTCCCTGATGCCTCGTAGCTTCATCATGCCAACTTCTACAGTAGTCATTGAATACCAGACCCATTCTTCTAGCATGAGTCCCAACAGGCCAGTGTCCAGTTATGACCGACACCACGGTCCTGATTTGGTTCCTATTGAACCTAAGTAGAGATTTGGTTCTCCGTTCATCATATCCAGGCCAAAGTTCCCTGGATGTGGAGCAGGTGGACTCACGGGTCCATCCCTCTTGCGCAATTCTAGTTTCAGTTTGGGATTGAAATTGAGCAGAATTGCTGCAGTAGGAAAAAAGTTATGCACCCAAATGTGGAATAACCTCCTTAAAAAATTGGAAAAAATTGGGCAAATGCAAATTAATGACGGATTGCCCCGGACCATTCACGGACATAATGTTAGTATGGCTAAAAGCGAAGGGATTATGCTTTTGTAGTGAAATTGGGTCTAATCTAGTTTCATAAGACTCGGAATCACACTACTTAATTTCTCTATTAAGTTTTTAGTTATTCGACCTTTTTGATTATAATTTATAAATTAAATAATTTTTTTTTCAAGCTCGAGGTCTGTTTTATTCTTTAAATTCTTTATTTTTCAATATTTCGACATCCTTTGGATGTCATCTTCATCTACAAAATAATTGTTGTGTATTTTTGTGACTACTTAATTTCGTGAAGATTGAGTTATGTCTTATCCCCAAAAAAAACTCAATCTCAGAAGATTTAAAATATTCTTGGATATTTTGCTTAAGGGGGAATATCTCTCTATGCCAAAGGAGGTCATGTATTGGCACCCCAAAAAAAAAAAACATTCCGCGTACCACCTCTAATATAAAGTATTTTTGCAAGAAGGTTTCGAAAAATATTTTTTTTTTTGTTGAACGTATGGGTCGCCTTTTAACATTTATCGTTATATCTTACATATTGGCATTTACAGTCCGAACTTAAAGTCTCGAGAAGCCCGGTGCTATTAGCACCGACTGCTGGCTGACAACAGCTTCTCGAATACTCCGCTATTATTTAAAAAATAAACTTTCATGGACTATTGTTTAAAAAAACCTTGTTTATGATGGGGTAATTCATTTTAATTTAACATTTCAGCAAAGAAAGAGGAAAAATACATATTTAAAGTTGAAAGAACGTGAATTTCATATAGTATCAATTGGAATTGAGTGTGAAATAATATTGAAAAGAAGCTCCAGAAACAACATACATAATTATTTAAGAATAATTGCAAACAGTTACCCCCAGAACCAGAGCGAGAGAGAGAGAAAAAGAAAGAGAATATTACAAATTATTATTTATTTTCCTGTTCAGTGTGGCCAGGTCTAAAAAATTTCTACAACTAAAACTGGCATTCGACATGGCCAAAAATGCTAAAAATTATTTTAAAAATATGCTAAAATTTTTAAAGATTTTTGTTAAAAATTTAATACCAATATAAAATTTTATCCGAAACTAAATACATTTCAGTGACTTATTTTGCAAAGAAATTTAAATTAATTGTTATATATAAGCAAGTGGCTAGATTTTGGTAAAGTGGCTAGATTTTTAGTTAAGCATACATAAAAATATGTAGCACAGGTAGTTGAGACTAAATTTTAAATTTAGGTGGTCTGCAAACCTCATATATATGCAAAATTAAAACGATTTATTTCTATGATATACAACATTTTTTAGATAATAAAATTTTTTATAGTTTAAGAAAAGTTGAATCTTTAAAATAATTTTTTTTTCAGCAGTTTAGAGCAAGCAATTTTTTCAAACAATTTTTATCTAAACACAAACTGAAATTTCCTTGTACTTTTATATCGTAAAATCAAAGGGCAAATAATCACCCCTATCGTGAATAATTTTTCCCTCGTAATTTTTTCCCTTTTCACGTATTTGCGATCATGAAAAACTCCCATGAAAAAAATTGATTCATAGAAGAATAATAACGTGAAAAAAATTTTCACAGAAAATAAATTCCCCTTATCGTGAAAAATTTTTTTCCTCGTAATTTTTTCACTTTTCCCTTTGAATTTCTCACCTTATTTTTGCTGGGGAACAAAACATTTATGTAAGTAATGCTTCTCATAAATCGAATATTAAAGTTTACAAAATTAATTTTAAGGTCACAAGATCCGTTAAAAGAGGCACAAACTTATATGTATAGGAATATTGTTCAACAAAATGCAAAAAAAAAAACTGGTCGATTGCCTGAGGAGTTATGCAGCTTTTCAAAGACGTGATGGCAGAATTTTAGAAATTATTTTACTACATAAAAGTGCTATAAGCTAATGGTGCAATCAAACTAACACTCCAATACAGTATATTTTATTTTGTTTTTCTTTTAACTTTTCTTTAAAATATACGTGTAATTTTTTAACAAAAAAATACTTTTTTGTTTTTTTACTGTTTTTTTTAATATTTCTTCTTTTTTACATTCACTGAGATCTGATAGCGTGAAAAATTGTTCACGGGAGTTTCGCGATAGCATTTTTCCCTTCGAGGGGAATAAAAATTTCATGGGAACAAAAATTCCACTTGTTTTTCACGATAGGGGTGAATATTTACAATTGGCATTCGAATATTCCCTGAATACTCTATTTTTTTTTTTAACAAGACAGTTTTCTTAACATATGAATTATCCATTTTCATCTTGGGTACAACTATTTCTAGACAAAATTTATTATAACTTATAAAATTTTTTTTAAATTAAAAAAAACTGTTCGTCCAAATTTTTAAAATAAATAATGCTAAAAAAAAGTTAAAAACATTTTCCAAAAATGCTAAATAAAATACCAAGTGCTAAATAGAAATTTTGCAGCCAAATAGAAATTTGTAATACTAAATTTAGCTGCAAAAATGCCAGCAGAATGGCCCGATATTGTTTTCTTCATCATTCTACTTTAAAAATTGTATGAACATATTTAACTCAATAACTTTAACAAAAAGAATACGAGAATTTTTCTTCTTTTTATAAATAACTTAAAACATTAAAATGAAATAGTGTATGTTTTTCTTCTTGTAGTGTTCTTGTTGTTTCTACAAAAAATTTGTAAAACAGCATTTTATGAATTCCATATTGAACAATGTAATTTTAACATTTCTCATTAAAAATTAATATGAAACAATGATACTTTTAAATAAAGTTAATATATTTTCATAAATTTTCTACGATTATAAATCAACATTGCGCCATGTTTATTTAAGGTTGGTATTTTTTCTGTGTGTAAAATCTGCTTATGCTTGTACACAAAACTATTTTGCATATTTTAAATAGCAAACTATTATTGCACCGGTTGGAATGCAAAAAGCGATAAAAGCTTATAACCTGTGGACAAATAAACGTTAAATACTGTACATGCATCGACTCTTATTCAATTTTAATTAAGAGCATTTTAGTTATAAATATTTGTCGACGATCTGACTTAGCGGCTTTTGAGAAAGGAAAAATCATGTTTTAGTTAAAAAAAAAAAAAAAATTAACAACGCTGATTCGAAGGCCTCTGTATTTTTTATGCTGTGAATTGTGCTGTGTTGCTACACTGTGGTGATTGGTTGAAGCCAGTAATCTATTTTAAATAATTTATGCTGAATTACAATTGTTTATCATTTTATAGTGAAATAAAAGTAACTAATAAAACGTAATTTGAAGAGAGAATCGAGTAAACATATGTTGCACAAAGAAAGATTTATTTCAACTGTAGATGGCAAGTGGTCGAAATTTCATCATTGGGCGAACCTATTTAAGGGGAAAAAGCTTATTCGGAAACACGGATAAAAAAATTGCACAATGTTAAAAAGTTACAAAACAAAATTATTACAAAGTTCAAAATATTCAGAAAATAGCCAACTATTTTTAATGATAAAAGAAATTAAAATACCAAATTTGTAATTTTCAGTTCTAGCAATGTTTTAAATTTCAGCTTTTTTCATTAATCCAGAATTTTTAATTAACAATTACTTAATTAAAATTGTCGAAAAAAATTACTTAAAATGCATTAAGCTCAGGAAAAATGTTAATTTGAAATTACAAAAAAAAAAAAAAAAACACAACTTGTAAAGTTTTAAGAAGTGTAAATTTAAAACAATAGACAAAAAGTTGCAAAACAAATCAATCTATAACAAGTAAAGGTGCAATATTCAGCAATGTCGAACCTTTTATACCCTTCAGATATATATAAATCTATAATGTTTTTAAACGGTAAGTGCAATGCCCACTTCTCCAATCCAAGATTCTTGCACCTAATTTCGAAACTGCCGTTTCCAGACATACACGAAAAACAACAATTGGGGATTTATAGGTAAAATTAGAGGCATTCGTAGTTTTTTGCTTATATCTCAGTCATATGTGGACCGATCTGACTGAATTTCAAAAGAAAAAAATTCCGGACTATATATAATATAAACTATTCATAAGCTACGCAGAAAGAATTTTCACCAAAAGTTTTTCAATAAAATCAAGTATTGCTGTTTCAAAAATTTTTCTTTATTGTTCCAATTAATTTGCCTTAATTGAAAATTAAAAATATAATGTTTGTGTGTATATTTGCAAATATGAAAACATACACACAAACGTCAAAATATTTAATGTTACATTTAAGTTTAAAGCAATTTTTTAATTGCTTCAATTAATCAACATAGTTTGATTTGAAAAAATATTTTGATTTGTGTTTATTTCAATTAAACCTATTGATTGAAACGCAACAGCAAAGAATGTTCTAACTTACAAATATGTTTATTGACAATTTGTTTGCAGGCGAAAAATCACTACCGAATTTTATTAATAGTACAAATTTCTAACTAATATATTAATTGAAGTTGGTTTTTAAGTTTTTCTGTGAACTCATAATGGCCCAAAACATATAGATTTTTCCGGGTCTTACATCAATATTGTAGAAATTACAAATGGAATGAAAAACTTATATAAGCCCATTCCACCTGTGGCAAAAGGTATAAAAAAGTGTTAATGTTTGTGATAAGCCATAAGCCAGAAATACTTAAGAATATTAATAAACATGGTTTATGGTAACCCTAGTTGCAACGGTGTTTTTATTACAAAACAAGTAAGAGTGCAATATTCAGCAGTGCTGAATCTTCGCTACCTTCCACCGACAGTTAGAATATTTCAGTAGTGGGCCCAATATGGGATCAATAAATTGTTAATTATTCTTTATAGAAACGGACGTTAGTATTAAAATTGGTTGCGTTTTAGACCTACATATGTTAATTTATTGACCGACAATCAGAAAGCTTATGGATTTATTTCTAGTCATATAAACTAAATATTTTTTTTTTTGGTTGGGACCAGCACTTGAATGATTCTTTCGACACCTTAAATATATGTTCCTTCCATCGGACATCACATTGTATCCTCATGCCCAGAACATCAAGAGACTCTGATGTTCTGGGCATGATATATACAGATGAGGCTCCTTGACCCGTCGCGCGTTTATGCGTCAGCACCCAACATTGGGGTTTTCGGGCATTAAAATTGACCCCATTCCGAGACTATACAAGGTCTCGGCTCATTTATGTTCTATCTCATAGCACCAACATCGGATTCGCTTGGTCTATAATCAAATGAATACGAATGGCAAAGGTTGCTGTCATCTTCAAAAGAGTAGATAGGGTTGAACAAATTTGAGCAAAATTTTAGTTTTAGCCGAGGGAATTTTAAATTGGATCCATGGTAAATTATCACAAAATTCTGAAGAGTGTTTTCTGTTATTAAAAAAACCTAAATTAGAACAAATTTCGATACAGTAGTGGAATTTTTTTTATAACGTTTTAAAGTAGTTTTCAGAAGGCTGCTTAATATGGGACATAAGGTACATTTTGGACCGACTATTACAAAATTGCATAAAATTACTTCTGGCCATATAAAGCTAAATTGGACCAATTTTTACCGCAATATATGTATTGTATGTGGTGTTTTAGGCGTATTTAAATAATTTCCCAGAGTGGGTATTATATGGGGTCTATGGTGAATTAGGGCACGATGTTCGCGAAAGTTGACAGTATGATTTCTAGTCCTTTGAAACTGTGACGTACCAAATTTTAATACAGTAGCGTAATTTGTTGGGGTTTCCCAATCACCAAATTTATTCCAAATTCATAATATCAAGCAAACAAATTGTTGGTTTTGCACCTATTACAAAAATGATTATATTGATTACTAAATATGTTTTAATTTTGAAAAAATATTTTTAATAAATGATATTTTTAATTTTAATTAAAAAAGTGATCAAAAAACTTTGCCATTTCAAACAATGTGTTAATTTATTTACATAAATATTGACAATGCCCAACAATAATTCTACATCTTTAAATTATTTTATTTTAAACGAAAAAAGTCAATTAAGATTTTTTTTGTTATTTAATTAAAATTTTAATTGAAAATTTATTTCGAAACAACTAAAATGTTAATTAAATCGGCATTAAATTTTTAATTTTCTTTCAACTAAAAAAATAATTGATTCAATTATCACATTAATTAAATTTGAATACTTTTTAAACCATTTTAATTAAACACTTTTTTCTGTGAAACTGTATTAATTGTGCAATGCAAAAGCGAATATACATTTTATGCAAAATACAATTAATAATATTTTTTAATTTACTTCAATAGACTCCAACAATGTCTTTAGGGGGAAATTTTCATTCTGTTTGTAATTTCTACAGTATTGATGTAAGACCTTTTAGTTTATACATATTCTGTATCGTTATGAGTAGCGAAGCTTATTGACCGATGTTCATTTGTCCGGTGAAATTGATTTTCCGGAGACGCCGGAAATTATGGGGATTAGGGGATTTATTGTTCTTGTTATTCATCCAAATGGCTGAGATATAACCAAAAAACCCCGACTGCTCCTTATTTCTACCCATAAAATCCCTTGTTGATGTTGGTATTTTTTGACTTGGGTGTGATGGATTTCAAATAATTTTAGATTCAATTTTGAATGTTTTGTGAAATCAAGCTTGCCATTTTAGTGCTAATTATAGCACTTGTTTTCTAAGTAAACACAAAATGATTTCAAAAAAGTTATAAGTGCTAGTTAAGCACATTTTTTATAATTTTTTAAATACATGAATTTCTCTTAGTGTGTGAAGTTCATTCCGGGTTAATCGGATAAATTCAAGACCAGTGGAGCTATATTAATTAGCAGGATTGGGATACTAATATAAATATAACTGAGTTCTGGATCCAAGTAAATAACCTTAGAAATTCAATTAACAAACATCCTTTTAAGAGTTAGTACAGTTTTTTTAGTTCTACCTTTCTAAAATGCTGATGTGGAACGTTTGCTTAGTTTAATCTGGCTTATAAAGAGCAAACTCACATCTAAACTGAATACAAAGCATTTATGGCTTGTTATGCGTATTAGAGAGGGGCTAAAAATAGATGACGTATGCTGCTATACTATTAAGATATTGGTGAAATTGTTCATCTGAGAAGTACCAAAAAGAATTGGAAAATAAATATACCACTTAATTTTGTATTCAAAAACTTGAAAAATTAAGAGATTATAATGTTAATCTGTATTTAAACATTAAATTAAAAATTTTAACTAGCTTTTCTAAAAGCTTTAATCAAAAAATGTTGCATAATAAATTGTGCTACAATTAAATACTTTTCTTTTCATCTTATGGAAACACTGTGTGGAATACGTTACGTATGAATGTTTTAATTTCCATTCGCAGCGTAGTCTACACAAATTGGTACCCAAATAAAAAGAATATTTAAGGACCAATTTTTCATATCTAAGATGGTAAATAAAGATGCTTATTTTAGATAGCTTATTGCATGGGCAGCTCAGTTTTTACTGACTAATTTTGATGAAACCAGATTTCTGGAAAACTGGCCTGGCGATTTTTTTCCGCTTTTTATATTCTATAGTTCCATTATCTACACCCAGAGAAAAAAAATATGTTTCAATATGGACACCTCCAACAAAAACTTGAAACTTGAAGATTGCTCTATATTTTACCATACGACTAATATAAACACCACTCTCGGAAAACACTTTAGTGCGTCTAAATTCATAGCGAATAATTCTATTTTAGTAAAATTTGGTCTGTTTTTTGGTGTGTGTTTGATTTTAAGACAAGAAATCACACTGTAAAATTTCGTGAAAATGAGTCCATAATTTTCTATAGGTCCCATATAAAGGCAACTCTAGAAATCATTTAAATACGCCTAAAACCCCTGCAATATTCTAACTACTCGCACTCCTCTATATTCTAATGTCTTTGGAGGGTATCAAAGATTCGGCACAGCCGACTTCAGCACTCTAACTTGTTTCATAAAAAAATTTCATAATTTTATTATCAAAGTTGTTTTTAGGAATACTATTATTTATTAAAAGATTTTGTTTGTTGTGCTTAATTCCCTTTTTAAATAATTGATAAAAAAAATACTAAAATTTATTGTTGGAGAATAAGCTGTTCCTATGCGCATTTCACTGGTTGCTTAGGCCAGATCATCAGGAATGGTTCTCCTGAAATGCGCATAGGAACAGCTTATCCTCCAACAATAAATTTCAGTATTTTTTTTATCAATTATTTAAAAAGGGAATTAAGCACAACAAACAAAATTTTTTTAAAAATTTCATAATAAATATTTAATAATTCAATATAAACATTTTATTTATATATAAGCAAATCTCAAAAACAACACGTGATAGAGTCTAAAAACAGCACGTTAAACGTAGTTAAAGTCATACAACAAAGTTCTTGCTCCCTACTTTTTTTATATGCCGACCAACGTTATTAGTGTATTTATATACCCACACAAAAACAGCGGACAGGGTAAAATGCGTATGTGCTGATGTTTATATCACCTTAAAGTATTTCAAAATTTGTTTGTGTTTTAAATGTAAGTTAAACGAACAAGTTTGCGGTCGGCTTCTAAAAACAGGCAGTCAGCATCCCAGCAAAAACTTTGCTTACAAAATAAGCAGAAAAATAATGAGAACTTAAGGCAAAGAGTACTTATTTTTCTACTAGAAAAAGTACTTATTTTTGTTCGCGATGTCCCAAAAGTAATCCTTTAAAATTTGGACAATTACAACCTAAAAACTAATACCTTTATTTTATACTTAAAAGTTGTATAAAAATATGTAGTTACCAAAAGAGACAAGAAATAAGTACTTTCAAATTAACTTTGAAAAAGGTTAAAACACACTAATTAAAATTGCTCTGAAATCTTATGGAAAGGATGTTGAAAAAGTGTACACTATTAAGAGTGCTTTTGCTGCACAACATCATTTATAGCTCATACATTATAATAACAATGTGTGTATTAATATATGTAACTATACAGGCCTGTCACAGAAATAAATTTCGTTCGAAAGATTTTTTTAATTCCGAGAAAGTAGTCTTCAGAAAACGAAAACCGATAAATTTCCTCGGAATGAAATCACTTTTAATTTTTCAATCGAAAAAAGTTTTTTTGTTTTGGTTTGCACAATATTGCCACATTTAACTTAAAAATAACAAAATTAAAATTTATCAGAATTACGAAAATCGATCGAAATGAAAATACGGATTCAAAACAATTCCGAACAATTTCTGTGACAGGCCTGATTATTTTCTTCAAAAAAACATCGTTAACATTAGATTGATATCACTAATAACGAAAATATATTGTGTTGGTAATTTTGGAGTATATTTATGTATATATTTACATACATTTGACTGATTTTTGGATTTTCTATGTATTTCACATCGAAATTATTCTTAAAATTTTGCAATATTACCGGATATCTAACAAATATTAATATAATATATTGCAAATTGATTTAAAAAATTATTTAAAATCATATAATAATAACTTATTTAAGTCATTATACTAAAGTATTTTTTTGTAATGAATAATTATGACTTATTTAAGAAATTATAATAAAGTTATTATTTTATATATAACTTATAATGCAAAAAGTGGCGAATAAAGCTACAAAGTAATGAATTCAAGAAGTCATTAAAAGTAGCATTGTAAGTTAAG
The DNA here is from genome assembly GCA_943735925.1 of Pollenia amentaria. Lineage (NCBI taxonomy): Eukaryota > Metazoa > Arthropoda > Insecta > Diptera > Polleniidae > Pollenia > Pollenia amentaria. The sequence continues at coordinate 196,948,128 of OX031009.1, read as the reverse complement.
TTTTTGCTGGGATTAACAACAATTAATTAAGTTAAGGTGACCATATAAAATTTTATTGAGGATAAAAAAATTAATAAAATACAAAAATAAAAAGCTTTTTTTTTTAACAATTACAACTAAGTCCGCGACATGTGAAATGGTGATAAATTTATAAAATACGGCAAATTAATTGTGATATCTTACAAAGGGCCCGCAAACAAAAATCTGTGAAAATAAAACGTTTATGAGGTAATCACTCTTAATTTATTAGAAACGATAGTCTTTGTATGATATTTTTTATATCACTTAATGCTGGTTCAAACTGTTAAGTCTTAAGGCCCAACCATAATATTCATTATGCCTCTAAAGTCAACTTAAGCAAATGCGCGAATACATATAAAACATGTGTGGCCAACTATAATGTATAATGAAACTTTTCGTTAAGTTTCGTCATATGTCATTTGCTTAAGCAAAGTGCCAAACTGAACGCACATTCCGTACGGAATCAGCTGTGTTACAAAAAATAAAATAAATTGAAATGGATAAAGAAAAACAAGAATATAGAAAAAGAGGAATTTTATATATTTTAATTTGTATCCATTTTTTTTAATAAGTATGTACAATAATCACCAATTTTTTTCTTTTTATAATGTTGCTGGAAAATTTAATAAAACATAAAATAAGCAAATACAGGGCTTTAATTTTTGATACTTCTTTATTTAAAGTACTCGCAAGAAAGCAAAATATTGCACAAATATGCAACATGGATCTTAAGTTTATGTAAGTACATTATGGCCACCTTTAAGTCTCTTTTAATTTTCTTACGCATTTGACAGACTTTTCGTTAATTTTTGACATTACTTTAAGCTAACATATGCATATTATGGTTGGGACTTTAGCCGTCAAGTCTTGAGTTTTTAGGAGAGAGAGGAAAAGAAATGGCATTCTCTTTTCCCTTTTCTCCTAAAATCTTTAGACTTGTCGGCTAAAACTTGAACAGTGTGAACCAGCACTTACTCGTGGTACTCTGTTCCACATTTCACACGAAATGCTGTCAAAACTCATATGAAAAAAACTTTTGCGGAATTTCTTAATTAATGCTTAATTTGTGAAAAAGTAACGAAATGTTTCTGGCAATAGATTTTAACAACTGAGAAATAATATAAGCTGCTCTTTTTTCACGTGCAATCAGTGTGTCCATTTTGTCATATTTGCGGTTAAATTTAGCTTTAAAATTTTTTATTTAACTTCAAAATTTTCATTTAGCAATTGGCATTTTATTTAGCATTTTTAGAAAATGTTTTTAGCTTTTTTTTTTAGCATTATTTACTTTAAATAATTTGAACGAATAGTTCTATGGATTTTACTTAAATTTTTTTTAAATTATAATAAATGTTGACTTAAAAAAGTTGTACCTAAAATAATTTCGTATGAAAACATGTCTTGTAAAAACAATTTGATTTTCAGGGAATATTAGAAATGCCCTTATCATTTTGATTGTAAATATTATTTGCCCTTTGATATAACGATAGGAAATTTCACTTTGTGTTTAGATAAAAATTCAATAGTGTAAATGTGTGAAAAAATTGTTTGCTCTAAACTGCTGAAAAAATAATAATTCTAAAGCTTCAACTTTTCTTAAACTATAAAAAATTAAATGATCTAAAAAACTTTGTATATTATAGAAATAAAAGGTTTAGTTAAATTAAGCACGTATCAGGGGTTCGAGGGCCCCTAAATTTTAAATGTAATTTCAACTACCTGTACTTCATAATAATGTGTATCAGATGCTTTACCAAAATCTATACACTTGTTTTAATATAACAATTTCGTTAATAAATAAATAAAATTTCATACTGGTAATAAATTTTTAACAAAAATCTTTAAAAAAAATTTTAGCATTTTTTAAAATCATTTTTAGTATTTTTTGGCCATGGCTCATGCCAGATTTAGCTGTAAATTTTTGTTAGATCTGGTCATACTGCGTGCAATTTTAAGCAAATTAAAAAAGTTTGAACTTAATATTAAATGAGAACGGAAAAACACAAATTACACAACCGGCAGCAGTTTTTCATCCATATTTCCTTTCGTTTTTTCTTAATTTTTTATTTAAAATAATACTTTTTAATAAAATACATGTTGATTTTGTGACGTCATTCTGCCGAAGTTATTGCTTATGTAAACATATACAAATTGCGCGTTTAACATAATTAAACTGCTATGTACATATATAAATAATAAAATAATAGAAAAATTAACTTTATTATTAATAGAAATTATACTTGAGAGCTCTTTAAAATGGGACTTTGTATACTAATAAGTTATCGATATACTTTTTGTTTATTTGGAGTTTGTAATTTTTCCCTTTTTATAAAATAAATAAACATCTAAAAAAAAAAAATACAAATTGCGCGTCTAGACGTAGGCTAAAAGTTCGATTATGAATTTATGGAAAATGTTATTTTATTTCTTTGTTTGTATATCCGAAATAAGATTTTTCGGTGATTGTAAAAATATTATCTAATATTTTTTAAATAATTTAAAAATTTTAAATTGGTTAGTAAAGATCCCACTACATTCACTTAAGTTTAGCTTCTATTCCAATCGGCAAACGGAAACGTGAAAGACCACCCTAATAAACAAACCGATTATGTAGCTAAAACTAATTTTTTCCTTTCTTTTTTTTAGCTTATATGGCCCAAGGTGCAGATAATATATTTTTAGCAGATTGGGAAGATGCAGCATCGCTATATTATTATCATTCTAGATTCACTGTGGGTGAAGTTGGGTTATTTTTGGCAAAGTTACTGGAAAAGTTCCTGAAGTAAGTAAATTAAATAGTAATTGGTTAATTCAGTACGTAAAAAATATGAGTCGAAATTTCCAAGTTCAAATTCTGTAAAATTTTGATATAAAGTTATAAGTTATGTGCAAAGTGAAAATGAGTCGGAATATTGTGTAATTCTCAAATTGACCTGTTAACGAAATATAATGAAATATTTGACAAGTGTTACATGAGATATTTTGAACATTTTCGTTACACAGGGTCTCCACCTGAGATAAGATATAAGATGTTTATATCAGCAAACGTCAAATTCAATCACAGAGAGTATTATCTTACGTGTGGACTCTCAAATAGTGTTAGTATTAATATTATAATAAATGTTATGAGGCAGTTGTTATGAGAAATCTTATAGAAACTATATTATAAGATGAGCTGTCAAAAATACACATACATACATACATATAAATTAATATTAAGACGCTATCATTCAAATGTTTAATTTTTTTTAGTGCAAATAGTGTAAATCTTGTAAAAAGTACTTCAAAAACAATATTAAATACTAAAAACAAAGAAAAAACTAAAAAAATGATAAAAAAACGACACAAGTTTACTGTACGAAAATCAGTAAATTATGAAATCTAATAAGATACATGTTCTCCTGGTTTAAGAAATGTGCTCTCTCATTCTGCCGACGTTCTCTCACATATTATATCAGATATTATCTCAGGTGAAGACCCTGGTTAAGGGCCATTATTACAACTTACAAATAGTTTTTTTTTTAGGATACTATCTGACAGATAAATGGTTTTTGGTTATTACAAGTTAACATTGACCTAAAAAGTGACTTATAAGCTAACTTCAGGCTTGTCTCAATGGTAACTTTACAAGTGAACTTTAGCAATATGAAGTTACCATATTTTCCGATGATATATGGTATGATATGGTAACTTCAATGACAGTCTTATGTCAAATTTAATTATTAAAACTATTTAGAAAAACACAATTTAGCACAAAAACAAAACAATTTGCCCTTGAAAACAAAAAAAGTACAAAAATTAAGTGCTTATTCACAGTCTTCAAGTCTTAGCCGTTAAGTCTTGAACTTTTAGGCGAGAAGGAAAAATATTATGCCATTTCTGTTCTCTCTCTCTCCTAAAGCTTCAATACTTGACGGCTAGGACTTGAAGAGTGTGAACCAGCACTAATTTTTGTTTTTATTAAAAGAAAAAAAACGAAAGGAAGTCGTTGACACTACGTATTTTAAACAACCATAAGTAGTCGGTATGTACTGCAATGTTGCCACAGTATATAAACTACATTTTTCATTTTATCAGACAGTTGTAATAATGGAGAAAATTTAATGATGACTTTATAATTCTTAAAGCCATACCTAACTAAATAAGAGCGGAAGGCGTTTTCTAGCTGTCAAAAGTTCTTATGCCCATACAATTTGTATGTAGCAAACCAAACTAACGCGGCGGCAACGCTTTGCAATTGGAAAATCCGATTTTGACAACGCGTTTAATAGTGAAGTTGGCCGCTATTGTTGATAAAAAATGGCAATTTAGCTGTTTTTGGGTGAATCTAATGGTCTTATAGCCATTTTTTATTTCTATTATTTTTTATTTCTATTTGTATTAAACAGGAAAGTTAACAATATCTTTATTGACTCAATGTTGCCGCTTTTATTTCGGTATGGTATTTCAGCGTAAGAGCTAAGCGGAAGAAAACGTTCCGCCTCTGCTCTTATTTAGGTATGGCCGTTAGTCATTTTTCTTTGCACCGTAGCACAGAGACATACATATTTCGGCAAAAACCTCAATTTTTTTTGGAATTGTAATAAAATGTTTATCGATTCTTTTAAGCAAATTTGAAATCCAACTTTCCGAAGTCCACATAATCGGTCATAGTCTAGGTGCCCATATAGCCGGCAATATGGGACGTTATTTCAATGGTTCGATAGGACGACTGACTGGTTTGGATCCAGCTCTACCACTATTTTCGCCCAATGAAGCTGATGGTTTACACTCAACCGATGGAGTATTTGTTGATGTTATACACACTGGTTGTCAGGTATTCGGAGATATAACACCACGTGGCACAGTCGACTTTTATCCCAACTACGGTAAGATACCTCAAAAAGGTTGTGATGATTTTAGTGTTCTAGGCCTGTTCATGTTGATTTTTGACTCTTGTAAGTTAAAGTCAAATTAAAGAAATTTTCTTAATTTATAATATAATCGATCATTCTTTAGATAGTTGTAGTCATAATAGAGCCGTTATCTTGTATGCTGAATCTATTAGTATGCCCCAAAATTTTCCGTCTATACCTTGTTCATTGACAGCCATAAAGAACCATTCAGCCAATGAGTGCTTGCAGGAAATAAAGAATGGTGTTGTAAGTAAAAGGTCGTTGGCGGAAGCTATAAGAGCTAAACGAGATGATGTTATTGCTTATATGGGAGAAGGAGTTTCCAAAAGGTAAAATCGAATAAAATATGCAAAACAATTTCTATTAATATTTAAACTATTTAAAATAACGTTATTTAATTTATTTTATACAGTGCCGCTGGTTTTTATTATTTGGAGACTAATGGTGTGCCACATTTCGGCATGTGTATGTACACAGTAGCCTTAACTTTAGCAACATATCTTACCCTACAGACAAAATTTGGTTGTTGATTTAGCTAAGCAACGCACCAGTTATAGATAGTGAATGTCTAGACTGCAGCAAAGTTTTATTTATTAATCTCCCTTACGATGTGCTAAGGATTATTAGTTCAACCGCTTAATCAAAATTAACCCATGTTTAATAGATATAATAATTGGAGTTATTTGCGAAAACATGAAGAATTTAAAAATATTCAAAAAGGAGAGAAAATGGAATTCAATTAAATCTTTAAAATAAAGAATTCTTAAATAATATAATCGGATATTATGTTTTAATTCGAAGATTTATTTATTTAAAAAAAATATTTAAGTCGGTGCAAATAAGCAATTTAATATCGAAAATTTCTTTAATTTAAAAGATTGCACAAATGCTTATTAAAAGAAATAAATGAACAGATGCAATAATAATCTTAACAAGTTAGAGTGCTATACTCGGCTGTGCCGAATCTTTGATACCCTCCACCGACAGGTGTGGGCTCTATACGATAAATACATATATATTATTAACTAAGCTTCACAAAAACGAACGTCAGCATTAAAATTGGATGCGGTTTAGACCTGGATTAAATTATTGACCGACAATAAGAAAATTTTATGCGTTTCTTGTTAGAAATTTGAACTGGCTTGAGTAAAATATCATGATTCGTAAAAGTTTTAGCCGAACTAAAATAATTTTTAGGAGCGTTATTTGTATTGGACCTATGGTAAATTATGGACAAATCATCCCAAAATTCTGAAGACTGATTTCTGGTATTACAAAAAATAAATTAGAATAAATTTCAATACAGCAGTGTTTTCCGAGAGTAGGGTTTATATGGTGTCTATGGTCAATTATGGACCGATCTTGACGAAATTTAACAGTATGATTTGCAGTCAGTATAAAGCGAATTCGTGCAAAATTTTATGTCATTCCGTGCATTATTCCAACATTTATGTTAGATTTTGAATCAAAATTATCAATTTTTTTTGGGTAGTGGTTCCACATTTTGATTCATAGTTCTGATCCTACTAAACCGATGTTGCTGGATTTCAATCCTAAACTGCTTAGGATAACTACAATCAATTTGAGACCAAGTTTGTTCTTTTCTTTTGCGTTTTTCGAAAGTGAGCGTGTTTTCAACAGACGGACAGACAGACGGACATGGCTAAATCGACTTAGAATTACTCAAGGGGCCAAAATATATATACTTTATGGGGTCTTAGATGTATTATAAAAAAGTTTTACACGGAATGACAAACTTAGTATGCCCTCATTCACCACAGTGGTTGTGGAGGGTATAAAAATACTTATTTTAACAAACATTAATATAAAAAATTGTCATTTATTTTTGAGACAAAAAAAAAATCGTTTTAGTCGGTGAAAACAATCAACAGCGTGTTCAATAAATTCTTCTTGCTTTTAATTTAATCTGGAATAGCGTCAGTTTTTTGGCAACGTTATTCTGAAGTTTAAATATAATATGAATTGTGTAACATTATTTATTTTCGAAAGTTTTCAGCAAAATGTTTTTGGCTTAAGGTATGATCACATTTAGCAAATATTTGGCACAAATACTCTTACCTTTCGTTTTAATAATTTTGGTATATCTATTAAACTTTATACAGGGTGGCCCAAAATTTACGAAGGGCTGTGAATGCGTTATAACTTTTTATTTAAGAAATAATTATTAATTTTTTTTTAATACAGTATATAAATGGGGAATATTTTTAGTTTAGTTATGAAAAAAAATATCTCGCAAGTGGTGGCCATTTTCTGCTTCGCAAATTCGTGCTCTTTCCGACACATTTTCCATAACCTTTCGCAAAATTTCAGGTGTTATGTTGTTTATTTCGTCGCGTATATTGCTTTTTAATTGCTGGATGGTTGTAGGCTTATTAATGTAGACTTTTCCTTTCAAATAACCCCAAAGAAAACAGTCTGGGGCTGTTAAATCCGGTGAACATGGAGGCCAATTAAAATCACTTGTACGCGAAATAATTCGTTCACAAAAGATGTCCCGTAAAAGAGCCATTGTGTCCCTTGCAGTGTGCGCTGTGGCTCCATCTTGTTGGAACCATACTTGCGGATGGTTTAAATTTTCCAACATTGTCCGATATCTGACACCATTGACGGAAACGGCGACCCCGTGTTTATTTAAAAAAAAATAAGGACCAATTATCCTTTCCGATGAAACACCGCACCAAACCGTACACTTAGGTGGGTGAAATTCTCGCTGTTGAACTACTCTCGGATTTTCCGTAGCCCATATTCTGCAGCTTTGCTTATTAACGAACCCACTTAATTGAAAATGGGCTTCGTCGCTCATAATTAAATTATGAATAAAATTATGATTTTCTTCTGTTTTTTGCCGGAAAAAACTGCATAATCCAGTCGTTGCTGGTAATCTGTCGGTTTCAATTCTTGGACAAGCTAAATCTTGTATGGAAACATTCCTATTGTGTGCAAAATTCTCTGCAGCGGCGCTTGTGAGAGGCTAAGTTGTGTCGAACGTGTTCTGGTTGATGTTTCTCCATCTTCCCGAATACTCCTCTGTACCAGTTCAATATTGTCATCCGTGTGCACCGTTCGCGTTCTGCCAGCACCAGGAAGGTTCCTTACTGCCCCCTTGTTGTCGAAAATTTTCAACCAGACGGTTTGTTGTTGACTCTGAGGGTCCAACCCGCACATTAAAATAACGACGATATGCACGCTGAGTCAAAACAATGGATCGTTGATTTAAAAAATAAAGCTTAACAATTTGGGCACGTTGTTCAATTGAGTACTGCTCCAATTTAAATTCCCCAAGTCTTCGTTACAAAATACTGAAATAAAAAGAAGAAAAAAATTATAATAAAAAAGTTATAAGCAATTCAAAACCGTTCGGTAATTTTGGGCCACCCTGTAGCAGAACAAATTAAAGGATAATGTAATTAATATAATGTTAAATTCTGCTTAATCTCGCAAACGTATTGCAAAATCAAACAAATATTTAATAAAAAATAGTGGTTACATGTGGGACGTCAAATGTTTGGTTAATGTGACCATAGCTTTACGGTTCCTGATATTAAATATTATATTTCTACCAAAAAAAAATGTTAAACTAATGTACAACATTAAAAATTGTGTAAATAACGGGTAAAAGTGTTATATTCGGTTGCTGAATCTTTGATACCCTACACGGAGTTATGAACCAATAATTGTAAAACCTGACCTCACAGTATAAAGACGTACAGTAAAAATTAAGAAAAATCTATTTTATAGAGACTTAGACGTTACGGTTAAGTTACATCTAACTGCCAACTATAATCGTTCTAATTGCTTTACATACAACAAAATGAGCAGCTGATTTGCAATATTTCTGTTACTGCCAGCTGACTGGGGCTTTGTATGAAACTATGTTAAACCATGGGCTGATCGCCAAAAAAAAAGTTTAATAATTTTATTTCTTGTCATATAAAACTTAGAATTAGCACAAAATATAATAATCAACAAAACTAAACAAGCGATATAAACCAAATAAATAACTGTGGCAAAAAGATAATTTACCGCATAATTATTACATTATAAACTATTATTGTTTGTTTGTTTTCTTAAAATGGTGTGATTAATTAATTATTTTTTACATGAATTGTATTAAAAATGTTTGTACGGATAGTCATTGCAGCGTATTAAGAGCGAACAAAGTACGTGTAAATCAAATTTGCGTAAAATAATATGAAGGATTAGTATAAAATCGTTTTTTGGAACCAAGAATTAAACATCAAGCGTAAATCAAAGCTGGAAAAACAAACAAAATTCAAGTTTGGGACTTAAAAATCGTGTTAAATCAGAAACACATACAGTTATTTATATTTTAGAATTTTATAACAGGTGTTAACGTCGTTTAAAATTATTTTAAATTTAAACATATAAAACATTTTCGTAATTTAATAAATTTTGTTTTAAAATAGTCAAATTAAATAATTTGTGGTAATTTTTTTTGAATATTTGATAATTTATAATTGGAATATTCTTAATTTGTTTATAGTTTGTTTGAATAAATTTATTTAGTTTGTACAAGATTTCTTTCAATTTTAATAAAATAAAAACTTAAGGCCAGGCCACACTGTGTCGACAAGAACATTTCTTTCGCATATTTATATTGAAAACAATAATAAAAAACTGAAATTTGTTTTTGTTTTCAATATAAATATTCGAAAGAAATGTTCTTATCGACATTATGGGCCAGGCAGCTATACAATTCAAGTTTTTTATATTCAAATATATTAAATTTTATTTGGGGGATTCACAAGGTAGTCATAAAGTTGAAAAGTCACATGTCTTAAAATAATTACAAGAAATATATATGACATTTTTATTTAGTTTGAACCACAACAAAATTTTTTGTACAATTGTAAAATATTATTTAGGACATTATGACGATATGACTTGATAGCACACCTTGTGAACCCCCTATTTATGTTTCAAAGAATGTTAATAAATTTTATATTGATCGCAAAAAGATAATTCAATTTACATTTATTGTTTTCCATTTGAAATACATTACTTTCGAATTTAATTTGATTCAAGAAAAAAATTTATCAAAAAAATTAGAATTTAGAATTTATTTAATTCATATCTTACAGCTATGGCTTTTTGAATAACAAATATAAACGTTTTAAAAATAAAGTTATTCGTAAAACAACTACATTTTTATTCAATTTAAACAGTACGAAAAACGAATTTAAAAATCCTTAATCAGTTATTGTAATAATTTTATGAGAGTATAAATACAAACGTTGTGTTTATACCCATGGCTGAGTAATTACTAAAGTCCATGTTTTAATGTGTTCCCTCCGGGGGTGTAGGGCACATCTAAGGAGTATTTGACATTTTGGTGTTAATTCCTCTGAGCATAAATCCAAAATTGACAGATCTCCAGAGATCTTCACGATATCTGGTGTTGACCACAGATCATAGCTGGCACCACTGGAGTCAGTAGTACCCGGTGCCACAGCACCGGACTGACTATTGGTTAAGGGCTCCTTAAGTATGCTTCGCGCGGAAAATGATTGCTGACTGTTCGCTGACAAGATACTTTCGGGGATCAAGTGTTGGTTGTGGTTTACTACCCAAAGTTGCGAGAAGGGATATCCTGGATAACCCAATAAAGGGCGGATTTTTCACCACTTGTTTGAGAGTTCGACCTAAGCGAGGATTATCGCTAAATGCTTCTAGCACTTTTCCAAAAGAGCGAAGCCTAGATAGCCCTAGCTCCTTAACAAATTGCTACCTTATTGTTGGATGCGCTCACACTCGGGTGGCGGGTGGAAAACGCTTTGCTTGTCACCACATGTTTAAGATCTACCATAAAGAAGGCCCCAGCAATTATCCATGTAAATATTTTCAACAGCGGTTTTAATCTGATCATTGTTAAAGTTCGTTCTCCATTTGTCATAGCTAGACCGTAGAGTCCTAATCAAAAAGCAGATAGGCTCATATGTCCACCTCATCTGCGCAAGCCTATAAGACTTAAATTTAATAAGTCAATTGCAGTCAGTCATTGCTAATGGCAATTCGGTAGTCTGTAAATCTGTCGTCCAGACGAGTGCCTTCTTTAGCAAACTCATCTGCATTTTTATTACATCGGCAATACTTTTGCCATGTCATTCATATTAGCGTAACCTAAGAATCGTGCATAATCACTTTTAAAGATATCCGACATTCTGCATTTAACCTTGATGTAGTGTAAACACCCGCTTAAAATGCAACGGCAGCTATGCAACCAGATAATATGCATATATTGCTCGACACTGATGAGATTTGTGGTACAATTGTACCAAATTTGGTACAATCGAAACTTTATTGGTACACTGGTTCAATTAATCCTTTTTGATATACATAATTAAAAAATAAAAATGCCCAAGAAGTTTTATCATTTCTTTGAGGTGTTGATAACATAATATTCGCCAAAAAGAACTTTCACATGATTCTTAAACTCCTATCATAGTTTTGTTCTGGCGGGTCAATGATTACCAAAGGATCACCAATAGAGTACACTCTCGAAAATGTTATTTAATATAATATATTCTGTCTGTCGCGCTCGTTGAAGATAGACGTGTTTTATAAGCTCGGCATACGGTTTATTTTTTTACGTGAACAAATAAAGTATAAAAAAAAAAGTAAATAAAAGAAAAGAAAAAAATACATGTATGTACATACATACATAAACATACACACTTTTTATTCTCGGTGTTGATAAACAATAACAAATAAGAAGAGCACAACTGTAAACAGTAAAAAAAAAAAAAAAACTCTTATGAGTGCAAACAGTGCAAAAACAATTAAGCATAATGATAGAAATGCATATATCACAGTGAGTGTTAACGAAACAAATGCAGAAATAAAAAAAAGAGTCGATGATAGCAAATACCTAACAGCTAAACCTATTACTCGTACGCGATCCCTCTCACCATCTGTTTTTAATAATACGGTTGATACACTAACAAATATAAAACCTTCAAGCATTGCCTCAACGGCAAAAACAATTTTAATAAGTGATAAAAATATTAACCCTCAATCAGGCACAATAGAAAACTCTGTATCACCTTCGGTGTCTAATAATACGGTTGATTCGAATACAATAAAAAATATAAAACCTGCAAGCGGTGCCTCAGTGGCAGAAACGATTTTAACAAGTGATGAAAAGATTACCCCCAAATCAGGCATGATGGAAAACTCAGTATCACAGGTGAAAAGCGGTCAAAAGCCTCAAGTACAAGTTGGAATGGATAGGTACATAACAGTGCTAAAACGGGGTCGCAGCCCAACTTCTTCTGCAGTTGCTTCTGTCCCAAAAGTTTTAAAAGAGGGTACAGCTGATAGAATAAGTTCTCAAAATCGGTTTGCAATTTTGGAAGAGGAATCCTCGGAAGCACAAAACGTTACAAAATCTTCTAAGCCACCCCCGATATATCTTAGAGAGCAAAACTCAAGTGATTTAATAAAGAATTTGATCTCGGTAATAGGTGAAAATTCTTTTTATGTAGCTGCAATAAAACGTGGTAGTATAAATGAAACTAAAATACAAGTTAATCGTGAAGATGATTTTCGTAAAGTAATAACTAAATTAGAAGCACTAAAAAAAAAACTTTTATACATACCAACTGAAGAGCAGTAAAGGTCTTCAGGTAGTGATAAAGGGCATTGATTCATGCGTAGACCCAGGTGAAATAAAAACGTTTTTAGAAGAGAAGGGCTTTAAAATTAAAAATGTAGTTAATATTAAAAATAGAGAAAAAAATCCCCAGCCACTATTTCGTGTGGAGTTAGAACCCGGCGACGTTAAGCTTAAAAAAAATGAAACTCATCCCATTTACAGTCTGAGATATATCCTGTATAGGAAAATAACGATAGAGGAGCCGCATAAAAGGAACGGTCCCGTGCAATGTTTAAACTGCCAAGAATTTGGTCACACTAAGGCATACTGCCATTTAACACCTGTTTGCGTTGTATGTGGAGAATTGCATGGTACAGCTCTCTGCGATAAGTCTAAAAACGACCCCAATGTAAAAAAATGCAGCAACTGTGGTGGTAATCACACTGCCAACTATAGAGGATGCCCTGTATACTCTATCGTCAAGCGCTCGGTTGGACCGAAACCTAATCCACCTCAAATTCAGGAAACACATCAAAATAATACTAATGACATTCATGTACCGCAGCCTAGTAATAACAGAACATCCTACGCTAACGTCCTAAAATCAAACCATATGCCAATGCAAGGTGATTTGCCAAATAATGATGAGACCCCAGTTTCTAATTTAAGTCGTCTAGAAAAAACCATGGAAACACTAGTACAAACAGTAACAAACTTTACGAATACAATGGGTAATATGATGCAGGAAATGTTAAGAATGCAATCGATGTTATTGCAAGCTGTACTTAACAAGCCATGAATTGTTTAAAAATTTGTTTTTGGAACGCAAACGGCATTCGCCAACATAAAAATGAACTAGAATATTTTCTTAAAAGTAAACAAATTGATGTAATGATGGTTTCTGAAACTCATTTGACCTCAAGAAATTCGTTTAAAATTAATGGTTATATATTATATGATACCAAGGACCCTCGAGATAGAGCTTGTGGAGGTTCTGCTATTTTGATAAAAACCCGAATCAAACACTACTTAATGTGTGATCATCGTGAAGATTATCTGCAAGCAACGAATATTTGTGTTGAAGAGCTAAATCGAAACGTTGTACTTTCATCTTTATACTCTCCACCTAGATTTTCAATATCAGAAAGCCAATATTATAAATATTTTAAATCATTAGCACCCTGTTTCCTAGCCGCTGGCGATTACAACGCTAAACATACCTTCTGGGGTTCACGGCTCATTACACCAAAGGGTCGTGTTTTGTATAATACAATGTCTAAAATGGATTTAAATGTGGTCGCGAGTGGACAACCAACTTATTGGCCTACTGATCAGCAAAAAATTCCAGATGTCATCGATTTTGGCGTGGTTAAAAACATCCCCGCAGAAACGATTCACGTTGAAGCTTCTTTAGAATTATCTTCTGATCACACACCTACAATTCTTACCATATCAAACCCTTATAGAATTGTATCACCGTCTGGTTACTTAGTGACGTCAGCCACACAAATAAATTGGTTAAAATATAAAAAATATCTCAGTACCCACTGCACTGAAAATATTCCGCTTAGAACACCGGAGAATGTGAATCTTTCTATTGTAAATTTTGACAATTATCTCAAACTAGCTGTTCAACATTCTAGCATAGCCCGCAAAAATATCAAAAATAGTAAAATATATTCTACTGATGTCGAGCGTCTCTTGACTGAAAAAAGGAGAGTTCGAAGAGAGTGGCAATTGCACAGATCCCCTCAACTTAAAAATTTACTAAAAGAGTGCACAAAAAGGCTAAGAAACTTACTGCAGTCTCAAAAAACGGCTTCTCTGGAAAAATATCTTAAGGAACTTGATGCAACTCCTCAATCCGATTACTCATTATGGCGTGCAGCTAGAAATCTTAAAAGACCAGTTATCACTAAACCACCATTAAGAAACTTAAATGGACGTTGGGCACGAAATGACATAGAAAAAGGTAATATTTTCGTTAATCATTTGAAAACCGTATTTACCCCTCATACATCTTTCGATACTGCGGTCGAGTTACCACCTGTTGCTGTTAGATCAGCTGTTCCACTAAGGTTTGAAGTAAGAGAAATCGAGAAGGCTATTCATGATTTAAGCCCCAAGAAAGCCCCTGGTTTTGATAAGATCAGTAACAAAATGCTTTTGGAGCTACCCAGCATAGCAAAGAAAATTATTCTACTAATTTTTAATGCTATTTTACGCCTTGAATACTACCCACAAGAGTGGAAAGTATCCTTAGTTACCATGATACCTAAACCAGGAAAGGATCCCACAAAAGTTGAGTCATATAGACCTATAAGCTTATTGTCTAATTTATCAAAGCTTTTTGAGAAACTTCTAGTGTCTAAATTAACGCCGATTTTAAATGGTAACAGATGTATTCCCAATCATCAATTCGGTTTTAGAAGAAAACACAGCACAATTGAACAAACTCATCGAATAGTAAATGTCATAAGAAAAGCCTTTGAAGAAAAAAAATATTGCTCAGCACTCTTCATCGATGTGTCTCAAGCTTTTGATAAAGTCTGGCATGAAGGTTTACTACTGAAATTGCAGCAAAACTTACCAGCAAATATACACAAGCTGTTACAAAGCTACTTAGTCGGTCGTCAATTTATTATAAAAGAAGGCGAATTTTTAAGTCCTCCACAGCCAATTAGCGCTGGAGTCCCACAAGGCAGCATCCTGGGCCCTCTATTATACTTAATTTATACTTCGGACTTGCCAACAAACAGCTACACCCATACCTCAACATTTGCAGACGACACAGCTTTTCTAAGCGTACACGCAAACTGTCAAGAAGCATCTCGTTATCTACAGGATCATATATTTGAACTAGAAAGGTGGTTAAAAAAATGGAGGATAAAGATCAATGAGCAAAAATGCGCACATATAACATTCACATTGCGTCGGGAAACATGCCCCCCTATTAAAATAAATAATCAAATAATACCCCAACACTCGCATGTAAAATACCTCGGTATACATCTAGATCGGCGTTTAACGTGGAAATGGCATATAGAAGCGAAGTTAACTCAAATGAAACTAAAAGCAATTCAAATTAATTGGCTCATTGGAAGAAATTCTGTTCTTAGTCTCGATTGCAAACTTCTACTCTACAACTCTATCTTAAAGCCAATTTGGTGCTACGGTATTCAGTTATGGGGCACTGCCTCGGCTTCTAACATCGAAAAAATTCAAAGGCGCCAAAATAAACTTCTTCGAATAATCACAGCCGCTCCCTGGTACGTCAAAAACTCAAATATCCACAAGGATCTCAATGTGCCATTAGTAAAAACTATGATAACGAAATATGCAGTAAAATATTTAAAAAGGCTGGAACTGCACCCAAATCCATTAGCTAGAAATATTTTAAATTATGGCGGCCACACTCGCTTAAGAAGAAGAGACACTGCAGCACTCACCCAATCAGATGAGCGATAAACACCTATATATGTAAACAGAAACCGTGATGACTAAATCTTTTGTGTTTGGCACTGGCAGGACATAAAGCAAATATTAGGATAAGATTTGATTAATTATTGTTAGTTCATATTTAATATATGAAGATTCAATAAATAAATAATGAAAGAAAAAAAAAAAAAAAAAATATAATATATAAAACTCAAGAACCGCTGGACCGATTGATCTTAGTCGGGAGCTCTTAAGTTTAATCCCGATAGGTGGCGTTGTTGTCGTAGTATTACATTTTTTTTATTTATGGTACGATTTGGCGCAAATTCACAAAATATTTTTATTAAACAAAAGTAAGTTTCGTTATACAATTTTGTCCCGGTGCACAGTGGTTGCACTTATATGAAGGAGAGCGACAAAAATAGTTAGAATAAAGATATCATCTTGAAATTTACAGAGTATATTTCTGATAATATAAGCACGACATATTGACCAAATGAGCATGGTCACATGCCCCTATCGTCAATTGTTTACATTTGTTTGTGAAAAAGTGGATAAAATTAAATAGCAATATTTTTCCCATGCTTTAAGTCAATTTTTTCCTTCATCAGAATACTTATGTTTACCGACATATAAAATTTAGCACTTTATAGTTTTAAAATACATAAAATACATACAATAATACACAGAATAAATAAAATAAATAATACATAAAATAAAACAATAATGCATTTTTTTGAACTTGCTACTCTTGCAGCAATTCAATTGCAGATTTTAATAGCGTACTTTTCTTTATACATGGCAATTTTCTTTGACCTGAAATGAACGGATCCGAACTCAGCAATAATATATTTATTAAGTCCGTGTTTGTTGCAATTCTAGAAATTTTCCGTGTGTGTTGAAGCCTGTATCTTTTAATATCTTTATTTTAAGCTTCAGCAGCTTCCTCTGAAAGCCCTCCAATTGATACTATAGCGTCGTCAATTACTTCGGAAGCGTGCAGTTGGATCTTGTGCACTGAAGGTGGGAGATAGAACCAAGGGTATTTCTCTACCAGCCCTTTAGCAGTATCAAGCGCGAATGTTTTAAATTTATCTGTGTTTATTTTGTACCCTGATGACATAGCTTGCAGTAATGTTGCACATCTGGTTATGAGCCCCTCATCAATGCCCGTTATTTTAGCAGCAAAACCAGGATTATTAAAAAATCGTCTTGCGGTGTTGCCATCATTTGACGTTCCACTACTCCCTGGTTTAGGCTTGTCTGCTAACACACCCATCTCCGTTCTAAACTTGTTTTGAATTTCTCTTTTTCTTTCCATAAATTTATTCTTTTCATCTGTTGATCTAATTTGCCATTTATTTATTCCTAATCTATAAGCAACGTGAATGAAATACTCGAAGAAGCGAATATATGAATGTAAGGGTGACAATCTAAACTCATAATTTTCTTTGTGCGCCACTTTTTGTAAATATTTTGCTATATCATTCATCTCTTTCGGTTATGTAACATTTAGCAGATGACATTTGGCTTAATGCGTTGCAAACTTTACCGTCAACCATAGTCAGTTGCAATTTGTGTTCAACATATATTTTCTGTTCAGATTTAGAATACTCTGTATATTTCAACATATTAATTTTCTGCTTGAAATAATCTCTCTCTGCAATATAAACTTGGGTTGTTTCTTTTTTAAATTGGAATCGAATTGGTCTGCAGTACCGAGTTGACGATGGCCGAGGATTTTTCCATATTATTTTTGCATCTTCAGGTTTTGCAGTTTTTGTCACTAGTTGAAGGGGCACATAAGATGTTACAAATAAACTATTATCATGTACAGTGCTGCTAATAAAACGTTGCTTATACTCATTATAACCAGAGCTACCATCAAATCCCCATTTTCCAATCAAAACGAGGTTGTTTACATTAACATTAAATTTGTCTTTCCAGACTTCATATTGTAGATCTAAAATACGTGAAGCTGTATGGTCAAGCAAATTTTGTAAATCTACTTCAGCCTGAGATTCACTCACGGCGATAGATTCTACATTTGGATAGCTTTTTTTCTTTTCACTCAACACCTTTTCGTAACTAGGGAGCATACTAAAGGAAACCTTAGAGTTTATAAAATCTCGGATTTTCAAGTACTGATGTTTTGTTAAATTTGTTTCAATTATTAATGCAAGAACTTGAGCAACATTAAATTCGGAACAAATTTGTGCTGGTTGTGAATATGCACCACGTAAGGCATCCGCTGCAGTCGCATCAGTTTCAGCCAACTTTGCTATTCTACGTTGTTTTGTTCTCTTTGAGGAATTTCAGAAATCAGATGTATGGCGACCACGTTTATTCGCTTTTAATGCTAGTTCTTTAGGTGAGGAAGAAACGGTTTTCAGTTTTAAGGAAACAACTTCTTTGGTAGCCAGCCATTCTGAATGATTTTACGCGATGATTTTTTTTCCAAATGTCAACAATTCTTTTGCATAAATATTGTACACATTATGTACACGTAACTCACAAGACGCACCTTCCTCGCATTCAAAACCAATGTATTTTATTACTTCGTCGAACACTAGTTGGGATTTTACCGTATTTGAACCTTTCTTAGAACACAAAATCTCGAAAATTAAAAGGCGTGGAAATATGCATTGACGGGACGTTTCTATGATAAGAATCAAAATAATATATAAAAACGAAAATATTTTTCAATAACAACAAAAACTTCACTCTTATAAAACCAAACGACATACTTCACAAATTCTAAAAAACACATTAAATAAAGAGGTTGAGGTAGTATATTGAATATATATAAAAAAACTGCAAAAATCTGCACTTGAATTAAACATACCATAAAACAACATACATGTGTTAGCATTTCAAACCAATTTGGTCACTGGCTTCGATTGGGAAACTAACTAAAACTCTAAATAATTTTTACGGAGATTAGCAAACCATGTAAAACAAAAAACTTCTTCAAAATCTGTATTTTACTATAACCACAACACAAATTTTTTACTTATTATTTCATTAAAACAATGCCAATACCATTCACATTAATTTCCATTTTAATAATTTTAGTCGGGCACTTTTATTAAATGTATTTTAACAACTGAAGTTTCACTTTGTTTTCCTAGTTCGTTTAATCAACTTTTTACTTCTACTCAAATTCAGACTTTAGTTGTTTACATATCAAAATTACCGTTAAAAATTATCAAAACAAATTCAGAAGAGAGACATTTGATGACATTAGCGACTAATTGTTTCGCTACAAGCCCAATATATTAAGATATTTTATTTTATTTTTGTCGTATGGGCGCAACCACTGTGCGGTGGATAGCGCTGGTGTCAAGTTATTAACAAAATTCTCCAGTATTAAATTTATTACTTTATTAAGAAAAACAGCTAGTATGTGTGTATATAATAGTAGTAATTAAATTTATTTGGGATTAATATGTATGTGCATTTACAATTTAAAAGTTTTTAAATTAAATTAAACATTTTAAAACATTATTTACTAAAACACTTAAGAAATTATAATAAAAAGTGGTCACCTGTCCCCATTTATTCGTCGTTCGTTTGCGTAAGAAATTTAAATAGACATATCGCAGAGTTCGTTATTGTATTTATTTTCATATACACCAAAGTGTTTTAGATCTTTCTTTTTTTTTCCTATACTAATTCCGCGAAGCTCTACGCTTGTCTGCAGAAATCAGCAGACAAGCGAACCCGCAACCCCGGCGGTAATAGACTAGCACACTATCAACTAGCCTACCGGGACACCCTCTAAACTCCAATATCCGGCAGGATGTCTGCGGAAATCGTCTCATTTGTGCAACTAATGTAAATAAAAAATATATTTTAAACATATATTTGCAAGAAAAAAAAGAAAGCTTTGAGATTAAAATATTTTAACTTACTCTGAGTCATCAGAAATGCTATCTGGAACTATTAAAGCTGTAATCCATTGGACAACAATAATAATTGTGTACGCCAATATAAGACTTTTAAAATAACACATGTTTTGTTTTCTGTTTTTGTCTCTTTGAAATATTTTAACTTTTTAATTCAGAAGTCGACTAACGTGCCTTTTATATATCGTCGGATTTTGATAATTTTTCGTTTATAATGTGTTGTCTAAAAGGAAATTATTTGTACATGTGCAAAAATGCAAATAGTAATTATAAACAAATTTTATCTTATTAAGAAAATTTTTAAACATTTTGCAAAGTAAATGCTAATCACCTCTTTTGTTTAAAGAAGCTAAACACATGCGAATGTGTATCATAGTCAGTGTTGCCGATGAAGTATTCGGAAATGACACATGACTGTATACCAAATTACACATTTGAAGCAAAATTACATACATAATTCGAAAAAGTAGCTTTGCGAGAATGAATTCGCCTTGCAAAACCTTAAGGATTTTCCTTATTTGCAATTAAATGGTTATGTTTTCAAAAAAGCAAAGCTTTTATCAATTGCTGTAGTAAGAAAGAACTGGACGAACATGTAGAACAGCACGTATCCACGCACAGCTTTTATCTCCAAACATAAGCAGTAACGTCGCACAGTGGCGCCATTTGAGTTTTTTCGTTGCAAAAATCATATCTTTTGAACCGAATAAGATAATTGAACAGTTTAAACAGCATATGATAGATAACTGTTCAGCCTATGAAATGAGCGTTTGGAAAGGGTGCTACGCTTTGTAGGGGCCTACTTATGGGTTATCAAAGTTAAAATTAGTAGAAAAATCAATTTTATGGTAACTAAAAAAAATTATTTTTACATTTTTAGATTGTTTTTATTTTTTTTCTTAAGGGTTTTATGTTTTAAATTATTACCCAACAAATTAAAAAAAAAAATTATTTATTTTTTTAAATTTATTTTTTCAATTTTCTGTAAAATATTCATCACAATTCGTAAGAGAAGGTATATCAAAAAGACTAACAATTTCTAAACTATAATTATTTTGTAACTCTATTCGTGACTTCACATGCCGCAGGGAAGAAATAAGTGGATCGGAAGATGCTGCCAACATGTTGAAGAGGTCCTTATTTTGCCTTACCCTTGATGCTTTGAATGTGTTCTGCAATCTATATTTTTTATAAAATTTGTTAAGAGACTCCTGTGCTTCTTCAGAAAGCTCTCCAATTGGCAAAGACTGGTACTCAATTTTCACGATTTGATTGTCAATTCCAATGATTCTAGTTACTGCCTCATCATTTTCAAAAAATCTCCTAGAAGTGTTTCCATCGTTAGAGTTACCGTATCCGTGCTTGGGACAGTCTACTTTTAGTCCAACTTGTTTCAAAAAAACCATCCTGTATTTGCTTCTTTCTGATCTTTTCCTTATCCTTTATTGATGTATTTTCATCGAAGTTTTCCTCCTCTTGTGGTAGGGTATATGCCAGTTTTAGCAAGAATTCCATACACCTTATCCTTGCGTGCAATGGTGACATTCCATATTCGTAATTCTCCTCATTTGTAGAATCGTTTAAATTACCAAAGTTCTTCTGACAAATAATAATATAAAATCGATAAAAAAAAATATAAAAATAATACGAAAAAAGGGGTTTAGATAGGTTTTTGCTAAATTTTTACCTCCAATATAATTCTGTCTATGAAAACTAATTGAAATATATTATAATTAAGCAGAAAAAGATACTAATCTTAAACTCTTTACAACTAATTATATAAAATTGAGATGTAACATATTATATATGAAATAAATTGAATTGAATTGAAAAAAGTTCTTCTGACTCTTTTTGCAAATCGGGCATGACATTGTTGAGGTTGTTCCTGTCAGTTCGTTTACGACTTTTCCGTCAACCATGGTCAGGTGGAACTCGTAATTGCATTCAATATATTTTCCTTCTCCAATTTGCAGCTTTGTAGGCTTAATCTTGCTTATTTGTTCTTTAATGTCCTTCACCGTAGTCCTTATGAGTTCTGCCGATTCCCTTGCAAACTGAAACATTATTGGTCGGCAATAATGCACTGATGACGGACGTGGATTTTTCCAGTGTAGGGAATCATCCGATTTTAGCCGCAAAGGAACAACAGATGCCATAAACATATTTCCGTCCGATATTGTAGCGTCATCGAAAGATATCCTTTGCTTATAAACGCTTTGTCCGGATGATCCATCGCAGCCCCATTTGCTGATCAATGTCAACTTCTCAGGAAGAATTTTCACTTCCGTGAAAAACTTTGGTGTGGTTGACTTTCTAAACAGTTCAAATAATTTTAAATTGTTCAACGCCATGTTTTCAGTACTTAAATTGTTTAATGGTTTCAGTAATTGTTGCGCCAACTTTCAGGCGTAGACTAATCCAGGCATTATGCTTATTTTGCAATATATAGGCTTATGCTACCATGCCTAAAAATTTACCTGTTCCCTGCATACATATGGATTTAGGCTAAATAATGCAATTTTGATATTATGCACGTGTCCAAATAAGATTTGTGCCTACCTGTAGGGACCATAAGTCAATATTGTTCCTGACCATTTGTACGCCAAAGTATTGTTTATGTGAGGTACGTACCTGCTAATTTCAATGAGTAGTTTTTTTCAAACTATTAGATCAAACTACTGTCAGTCAAAACATATAAGGGATGGACGCCATACAATTTCTGCAACCATGTCTTTTTGAACTTTTTTACCTCTAGAAGCCAAACGGGCACGTACGGGCAGATAAAACCTTTTGAATTATGTAAAGAAATAATCAAAGAACAGGTTTTGCACGTATGGCAAATATAGAAAAATATAGTTTTTTTTTATTTTCCGTCAAAGTTGAAAAATAGTGAAAAAACGGATAGTTTTTAAATAGTGATTTACCAGGAGAAACACAAAGCAAACAGTTAATTTTTTTTTATCATTATACATTTAATAAATACATCAATCAATACAAATAAAAAATAAGGCGATTCGTTACCTATTTTTCGTGATATTACACCTGAAATCGCAACAAATTGACTAAAAATTGTGTGTTTTTTTGAAAACCGAAAGTCGGTCAACTTTGAACGGTTATATCTTCTAAACTAAAAATGTGATATTATTAAGAGTGGCATATTTGAAATCGTTGAAAAGTTTCCTATAACATGGGTTTATTCAAAACTTCGTCGGCACTCATGAAAATTTTGATTTTTGCAACCTCGCTTGCTCTACGGGCGCCACTGTGCGTCGACGGATAAACAGCAAAAAAATGTTTTTGTACAAGCCTAAGCAACATAAATTTTATAAAGTCGCTGTGAGTATTTTCTGTTTGATAACAACTTATTGACTTAGGGTACTTATTAGAGTTTTTTTTTCCCGCACTTTTTGGATTCCCGGGAAAGCGGGAAATAAATATCAAATTCCCGGGTTCCCGGGATTCCCGCCCAAAATTTGTTATTTATTTATTTACTTATTTCTCCAATGCAACTAATATTTCGTACTGGCTATTACGCTTAAAATAATAAAATCTAGTATCTATTATATAAAAAACACGTAAAAAATTTAAGATTAAAGTAATTTTAAGACACTTACACCCGTTTTCACAACTTAACGATAGCTAAAGGTAAGATTTTATCGGCGGTATAAAAAGGTGTTTCCTTATAAAAACTTTACTTTAACCTATCAGGTAGGATGAACCTTTCTTAAACTAATTTCTCACTTTAGGTTAAAGTAAAGTTGGAATAATGGAACACTTGTTATACGGCCGATAAAATCCTACCTTTAGCTATCGGTAAGTCGTGAAAACGGGCCTTAAGAGGTTATTTTGGTGCCAATAGGATCATAGAAATCAATATACGTATATACATTGTCAAATTCAGAGCTCATTTGCATAATTAGAATTGAAGTCTTAGGCCCGTTTTCACGACTTACCGATAGCTAAAGGTAGGATTTAATCGGCCGTATAACAAGTGTTCCACTATTCCAACTTTACTTTAACCTAAAGTGAGCGATTAGTTAAAGAAAGGTTCATACTACCTGATAGGTTAAAGTAGAGTTTTAATAAGGGAACACTTTTTATACCGCCGACAAAATCATACATTTAACTATCGGTAAGTCGTGAAAACGGCGGTTAGTGGAATAACATTTCTGAAAGGGCGATTAGGAACTAAAAGCACAACATTACGAAATAGGAATTCTGAAACAATTTTACCGTTTGACAAATTCAGCAGGAAGGAGAAATGTTATTTACTACATATACTTAATAACATATTTTTTACAATGTTATAACCCTTAATCAGCAGTGGTGTATGTAGGTATACTAAGTTTGTCATTCCATGTGAATCCTATTTTTAATATTATTGTGAATCCTTCATTAATTCTAAGCCGATTTAGTCATATGGGTGTAAAATTGTTTCTAGATCTTCTAGGCTGTTTGGGAGTGAATTCCAGTAGAATCGCTTTAGTAGGGAAAGAGTTATGCACCCAAATGTGGAACTACCTCCCTAAAAACTCCACAAAAACTAACATAAATTTGTGGCGAAGTGCACCTTTTGTCATTAAATATCCACAAATTCGTTTTATAAGGCACCAAATTTCGTGAATGTCGGTCCATAATTTACCTACGGCTCCTTGTTTAGACCAATTTTGTAAATCATGTGAGTATGGCTAAAAGCGTAACGAATACTGCTTTTGTGGTGCAATTTAGCATATTCTACTTTCATAAGACTCAAAATTACTTGAAATGCCGCATATAAAGAACAATATTATTTCTAAAGCACTTTTTTTTGTCGGTTTCAAATATCTCCCATACCACCGCATCAAATTTAATGAATGATATCTCATTTTAAAGCTTATTTCTAACACTAATGGCGAAAAATAATAAGAAATTGAAAAATTAATATTTTCATTGATAAAAATTATATTTTATATAGAACTGCATGATAATACTGTTGTCATTATGATTATATGTTTTTGCTCAAGTGTGGTAATACAGGGTCGCTTAATAGTAATGCAGTTCTACATAATATAGTATGTATTAAAATCCATTCTGGCAATACCGCTATTTAAACATATGTATGTAAATATGTATGATATATATTATGATTTCTAATATTTTTATACTTTTAACAAAATGTATTGAAGTTACTAAAATTTCTATTAATTATTTTCATTTTATGTTACAAAAATGACAACTAACGGTGCGAAATATTCGCACGGGTCATCTATTCTAGGAAAACACTATACTACGCCCTTAGCCGCAAAACCTTATAATATTATTGTAAAATTTACACTTCAGTATGCTAAGACAAGAAATAAAATTTCGTGAAGATAGCCCTATAACTATCATAGGCTCTCTATAAAGCCCATTTTTAAAAATGAGCTTAATACGCCTCAAACTGTAGTAAATTTAAATAATGTGGTGAAATTAAGTTGGATCAAACTACTAAAGACACTAGTCCTACATAGATTTACTAAAGTTTTAAAAAAAGATTTTCTTCAAAATTTCCCGGGATTCCCGCAACTTATTCCCGGGAAAGCGGGAATTGAAAACAATTGAAAATCCCGGGAATTCCCGGGACGGGAAATCCCGGGAACAAACTCTAGTACTTATTGACTGCACAATATTGTTGAGTACTTTATTTGCCCCATAATATGCAATAAGTAGCGCAATATTAAAAAATATATGGCGCAATTTTTTGTTCCAATTTATTTTTTATTTAATAAAACATTAGGAACTTACTTCTTAAATTCTAAAATCTCTACAATATTCATACTTTTTTTTTTTAATAAATAGCGCAAAAACACTGATGGGATTTGTTGTACAATTGTATTAAATTTGGCACAATCTAAACTTTATTGGTACACTGGTACAATTCATCCTTTTTTTGTACCATTAAAAAAATACCCTCGAAGTTTATGATTTCTTTAAAGTCGATTAACTCGCTTTACTTTTCAAAAATAAAATTTCTAATTACATATCTCCAGCCCTGACCATAACTACCAAAAATTACATTATAGTTAATATATGTTAATGATATTATAGTACTAGAATATTAAGGACATAGACACATAAGTATTCCTGTAGGACGCCTGGGATCAAGTGTCTCCAATTCGTCTCTTGTGTTGGTTGTTTTGGCGACACTGTCAACGTAACATCTTCACTTTTGTCTGCCTTTGAAAAAAGAAGAAAATTTTTACTTCTTCATTATTTTGTACACCGATACCATAGCAGTCGCAATTTTAAAGGTAATTTGATGAAATGTTGTACGTAGGTTTTAATTCATAAGCACGAATCTTACTGAAAATGGTAAGAATCGATCCATAATTTCACATGTCCCCCATATAAACTTCTTTCGAGAGTAGTGTTTGAGCCCAAAAAACAATCTTATTTTGTTGTTATTTATAACATATAAGTTTAATTGATACTATTAATTTACACCATTAAACAAATTAATAGTAACAATTAAACGTTAAATTCACTTGAATAAACTTTTAATTCACTTGATTAAACCTGTAATTCGCTTGATTAAATGTTTAATTCGCTTGATTAAATTTTTAATTAAAACTGATTTTATTTTTGATTAATGCTTTAATTGGGGCAAAATTTTTTTCTGTGTACAATGTATGTAAGTTTGGTACAATTTTACTATTGAGACGGTACAATTTAAGAATTGTCAGATCACAACAGTGAATCCTTAATAAAGTTATTGCCAAAAAGCTGTCCCTTACAAACCTGCTTCATAGCAAGGAAAGAGTTAGAAATTTTTCAACTAATTTACTGCACTGCTTCCATGGCATATGTCGGAGCGCTAAAATATGCGCTTCAGCGCTGCCACTTTCTGAATAATTATTAAAAAAATTACTACATATTTTCAAATATTTGGATAATTTTCGAACCTTTATATTGTTGTGTAACTGTTGGGTAATTTCTAAAATAAATCAATAAAAAAACTGTTTTTGAAGTTTTTGAAATCCCGCTTTATTTTATGACCATACTGAAAAAGTTTTTTAACGATTACGATGAATAACAATATATTTATTTAAAAAAAAAAAAAAAATCCAACTTATCTTAAAGTTATACTTATTCAAATATCGCTAGCTTAGTGACAGCTGTATAAGACAGATTTTTTTTTTTTGATAGTAGAACTTTCTGCAGATGTCGAATAATTGCACCAAATTTTTTCGATATTTATTGTGTAATTATACCCTTCACCGAATGTTATAGGGAATATAGGTTTGTCATTCCGTTTGTTATTTCTACAATATTGATCCTAGGCCCTATAAAGTATTCTGGGTCCTTACGAGTAGTAGAGTCTGCCTGAGTGTAAGTTGAAAGGCGTTTTCCGAAAATCGCAGAAATAATGGGGATTAGGTTATAGATTGCTGAGATATGAAGAAAAAGTAACACTGCCTCTAATTTTACCTATAATTCTCTTGTTGTTGCTGATTTTTATACCCTTCACCAAAGGTAAAAGGGTATATATAAGTTTGGAATTTCTACAATATTGATTTTAGACTCTATAAAGTAAATATATTCTGAGTACTTATGAGGAACGAAGTTGATTTAACGATGCCCGTGTGCCCGTTGAAATGGGGTTTCCGAAGACTCCAGATATCATGGGGACTTGGTGGTTATATATTTATGTCACATAAAGTCCGGAATTGTTTGCTATTAAAATTCAGTCTGATCGATCCCTCGTTGCTGTTTTTTTTTTAATTTTATTTTTATTTTTATACCTGGAGAACGGCACGAGCCAAGTTTCCAAATAAGGTACAATCATCTTGGTTATCCCCAAACAACAACCGACAAAATTTGGACAATATTGGACAAGTGGACATTAAAAATTTCTGTATATCTGGAGAACAGCAAGAGCCAAAGTTTCCAAAATAGTTACAAGCATCTTGGTTATCAATTCACAACATCCGACAAAATAAAGGCGGGATAGGACAAGTTTTATTTATACCTAAAGAACGGTATTTATATATCATTTTCTGATCTTATCGCATTATGGTGAATGACATATACGATTTGGCATAGCCGAATATAGAACGTTTACCTGTTTCATATGGCTTTAAACAATTTTGAACCTAGAGCCGAGTCATTATACCCACAACACAATAGTTTAGAAAGTATTATGCACTTGTGCTGATGTTTGAAACACCTTAAAATTAAGTCTAGACCCACCTGTCCATATAAACCTTGTGCGCAAAGTACAGGTCGCAATTTTGGAAAATTGCAGGAGCCCAATTTTCCAAATTAGATACAATGAACCTGGTTATCAATACACAACATACAACAAAATGTTAGTGTGGTTTTAAAAGTGGACGTCACATAAAACAGTAGCATTATAACTTTCAGCTCTTATCGCACTATTGTGAATGGTATATAAGATTCGGTATAGGCGAATATAGCACTCTTACTTCTTTTTTTTTAATAATGTTTTGTAATAAACGTTAGTGGGTGAATAATAGGGAGATCGAACGGTTATTATTTGACCGGTTTTAACCGGTTATTTTAGCTTTGCCCAAGTCGGTTATTTTAAAATGACCATTTTTCGAATATCGAATAAACCGGTTATTTTGGTATAATTAACCGGTTATTAAAGTAATGTGTACTTTATATACATTTTCCTTACTCGTGTTGTAGATGTACCCGTAATTTAAGTATTTTCTAATTGAATATTGGCCAAACTTAAACTTTTTATGAAGAATGTCAAAACAAAATGTAACAAAGGTCAAAAAACATTATGAACACTGTAAATACAAATCGCTTATAAAAGCGTGTGTTCTTGTAGAAAAAAACCAAAAACTATTCAAAATACTACAAAAACGTGTTTAGTTAAAGAGTAAATAGTAATTTGTGCAAGAGTATTCTAAATGTTAAATATATTTTTATATAAATGATATCTCTAGATATTTTTCGAATACGATTAAAAAGACAAAGTTAAGTGCTTGAAGTGCCCTAAAATGATAAGTTACAAAGGTTCTTCCATGTCACGACTTATTAATCACCTTTAATTAGTCTACATGTTTGAATTTAATGTGCTCCACATAAAACTTAACTCCGTTCGAAGTTGTTCTAAAGAGACGACAAAGAATATTTTACTAAAATACGCTGCAAAAAATTAATTATAGCCCGTTGTGTTGCCGAGGACGAAATGCGCGATAAGGCACTTAAAACTCTTAATAAGTTCTAGCATATCTTCATGCTGAAAACTACAAAATTACGGCGGAATCAACGATATGGGAAAAATTTCTTCCAGTTTTATTTATTAAAACATCAAGAACTAAAAAACAAAATTGAAGAAATCAAACAATGTCATGGAATGTTTTAAATTGTAGTCGACGAATTGACAAATATTTTCCACAAAAAAAATGTTTAGTTCAATATTCGATTCTATAATGCTGAAACAAAATAATTTGAAATAGATAAACCTGGCTAAGAGGTTTTGTTTGCAACTTTTGAAAAATATGTTTGATTTATATAGATAGCTTAACCACCAACAAATTAGAAATCATTTAAAATAAATTTGAGAGAATATTTCAAATAATAACTTTATAAAATTCCTATAATTTATTTGCTTTTGCAAAACGTTCGTCTAGATCATTCAACCGTTTCTAAATTACATTATACAAATATCTTCTTACAAATAAAATTTAGTAAATCAATAAAAAAATTTTGAAAATTAAGCTAAAGTTTGAACAATTTACTGGTCCCACTTTTCTTGGATTTTATCGTAAAATATTTGTTAGGTCTGATCTTAGTCATATTTATGTATTTTGTTGGTTCCTTTCCTTTTTTTTTTTTATTCAAATTAACGTTTTATTTTAAAAACTTATTAGATTTTTGTGTTTTTAAGTATTCGAATTAAAACCGGTTAACCGGTTATTTAAAAATTGCTTAACCGAAAACCGGGTTTTTTAAAATAGCAACTATTCGTAATATTCGAAAACCGGTTATTGAAAAAAGTCGAATAATCGATCTCCCTAGTGAATAATCTTGTGAAGGGTATTAAAGATTCGGCTCAGAGATCACTTTTACTTTTATTTTTTCTGGAGAACGGCGAGACGCAAACTTTCTAAATCAGGTGCAAATATCTTGGTTATCAATACACAACCTCTCTTAAAAAAATGGGCGGGGTTGGAGAAGTGGGTGTAGTACTTCTCATACAAATACATTATAGCTTCTTGTATATCTGGAGAACGGCAGGAGCCAAACTTTCCATATTAAGTACAAGAAACTTATTAGAACATCCGACAAAAAGTGGCCGGGATTGTAAGAGTGGGCGTGGCTCAAAATAGATTTATTTTGATCTTTAGAATGGTGGGGGAAAATTGCACAATTTTGTTACACATAGCAACGATGTAAATATTTAACCTTTATAAGAAATGAGCAGGCTCGAAAAAGTGGGCGTGGCACTTCTCATACAAAGACATTATAGATTAATGTACATCTGGAGAATCGTAGAAGTAAAAGTGTCCAAATATGGTAAAAGTTTCCAATTAAGGTGTCAACGCATCACATCTGGCAAAAGTAAGGCGTTATTGGAGAAGTGGGCGTGGTACAGAATACATTTATTTATATAGCTATTTATATATTTATTTAACGGTAGGAGAAAAAGTTATCAAACTTTGGGTAGTCAATACACTAAATACGTCAAGAGGTGCACCTTCCATAAAAATACAAAATATATCAGTAACAGTGAAAGTTACAAAATTTAGTACAAATGGCCCGACACTAATACAATACATCCGAAAAATGTGAGCGGTATTTATCTATATAACTTTCTCTTCTTATCGAACCATGTTAGCGAAGAACACCTCCTCTAGGTAATTTTTAAAAATTATTTTCATTTAACAGATTTTTAAAATAATGTCAAGGTTAATTTTTTTAAATTACGTTTTTTTTTAAACATTTGTATAAACAATTAATTGAAATTAATGAAAATATTTGCACAGACATTTGTTTTTCAAACAATATTTATTTTTTATTATTTAAAAATATGTTCTCTTATTTATTGTCAGAATGAATTCCGCATTTAAACGTACATTTAGAATATACTTAAAAACATTTTGAATTTAACATCCATTAAGGCAGAATCGGTGACAAATTTACAAACTGATACTTAATAATTTTTTTAGATTTAAAAAAAAAAATTTATCTGCAACGATTTTTATTAAAATGGCACATAGTTAAGTTGCATGTACACGACATGTTTTTTACATCTGACTTGTCAAATTTCCCACTGCAAAATACATACATATCGTGTGTTACCTTTAAACCATTGCATATGTACAAGTCAGACGCAAAGTCAACTGACAAAATTTCAATTAGAGCGTGCTCTATTTTCTTCTGACAAACTATCTGACATCAGCTGTGACAGAAATCTATGCCAGGAAGAAATCCGCAGCGGCGGTGCATTGTTGACGGAATCATTAGCCGGCTTAAGTTAATATTTTACAATACCGATATATGTATAATCATTTCACTATTGAATAGAAATTATGTACATATATAAATAAAAACGCATCATTATAATATCCTAAATTGGTATATTCGAATTTAAAGAAAAAAAATGTTTAGAGGGTTGAACTTTTTTACGGCGCAAATAAAAATTTTTGTGGCGGCAACACGCTATTTTGAAACCAAGAACTACTTTGGTTTATTCCATAACTACAGAGAAAAAACATAGACAATGTCAGAAGCAAATTACATGTACGTTTGTGACCAAATCTTTTTAACCTTCTGTAAAACAGCAATTTTGACAGACATTCACAATTACATATGACTTGAAAAGTTGACAAGTCAGATGTCAAAAACATGTCGTCTACGGGCACCTTTAAGAAAGATCATGTCGGAATTAAAAAAAAAATTGTTTTGCTTGAGGGAGCAGGAAAGATTTTGAATTTCAAAGTGCAAAATTTTTATGGCTATCAAATGTGCACTACATTTTGATTTCGTTTTCTGATAATACTCATCGAAACTAACAAACCCCCAATGAGGGTCTTCTGGCTTAGCTCTGATTCAGATCTTATATCATCATTAATTGTTATTTAGTTTAAGCATAGTTGAGAAATATTTTTGTGCGAATTTTCGTTTTCTTATTTTGACAAATTCTTCAATGAGAAAGAAAAAAAAACAAGTTAGAAAGTATAGTCGGTCCAGCCCGATCATTAGATACCCTACACCACAATATTTAAAAATTTTTCGAGAGTGTAGCCTATTTCGGTCCCATGGGCAATCATGGAGCCGCCTGAACAAAATTAAAAGTTAAAGTTTCGTAGGTTCTAATTGGCACAATGACCAAACCTATTGAAAATTTGGCGAATCTGTCCACATAGCCCCTATACAAGTCTTTGTCTTTGTTCCCTTAAACCATCTTATTATGATGTTATTTAGATTAAATTTGGTCCAAACCGGTTTCGTTCATCGAATAAGATAAAAAAAACACCGAAATTCCGCAATAAAATTTTCTTAGAAAGATTAAAGTTTTTTCTAATATGCAGAGACGCTTTAGTAACAGCATTTATTTTTGTTAAAATAAAAATAAATTTTTAGCAAAATGTCGAAATTTTTGGTTTTTAAAAATTCATAAAAAATTGGAAAATGCAGCTATGCCTCTACTTTTACGCGTATACAAAACAAAGTTTCAAATAACATGAGCCATAAATGATTAAAATCTGTTACAATGGAACATATAATTATAGTTAATAAACACTGAAGAAAAAGTCACATAACTTCCTAGGAGCCACCCCCTAGCTGAATAAAATGTATGACCGACCTCCATTAGTTCTTTGTCCTTTTTATTTTCTCAAATCATTGTTGCCCCTTATCACCATCCATTAGGGTTCTCCCATACAAATATGGCGGTTTAATAAAATTATTAAGTCCCTAATCATGTAAAACCCAACGCAACGCCTAAGAATTCCATTAAAAGCAAAAACAATGTCATAAATATTTTGTAATTTTGTTGTTCCTTTCTACAGAAATTTATGTACCGTTTTAAAATTTTCTACGCCACAAGTAATGCAGCGTTTGAAATTTTAAAACGCAATGTGAATTTCTGTAGGCAGCAACAACAAAATTACAAAATGTTTATGACATTGTTTGTGCTTTCAACGTTATTGGGTCAGAAGTTAATTTCAAATGTCATCAATGTCCTAACGAATGCTATGGCAATAAGGTACATGCTTGTGCCATTGAACATATTCAAGCCATTATTCCTTGGCGTTGCGTTGTGTTTTACATGATAAGGGCCTAAATTTGGCCCCTACAGCGCCTGGTATGTATGACCAACCTCACTTAATTTTTCATCCCCATCAACTGTTGCTACACTCATAAACAAATTCATTTTTATATTGACGGTGCCCTAACATCACGTCAATGTTATTACAAATGGCATCAATGAGGCAAAAAGTGACTTCAATCCAATGGCTAAAGGCATCATAAGATTTCGTCATATTTTAAGCGTCATCTATGCTATGACTACACTGCCAATCAATTCGATGCCACATGTTTTGTATTATTAACATTATTTTCATGTTTAAAAAGTACAATGTGAAGCAAAAATTCCCATATTCAATTTTTTTTTTAATTATTTACTGAAACACAACATGCTGCTGGTGACTTATAATTGAGAGTTCTTCTGTAAACAAAGGGCGAAATACAACAAAATTGCAACAAGCATGTGCAAGGGGTAAGTATATTATAATATATTCTTACTTTGGATTAAGTCAATCCCAATGGCAAACTCTCATTGAATTGAGCCTAATGAGTCGTTTCCACGATGTTACTGAGTCATCGCACTGATGACATGTTGTAATTACCTGACTTCGATTCGTAATTTCTGTGATGCCGACACATCGGATGACATAATTTAAATTTTTAACCGTGATGACAATTTGGGCAAGTGATGTTAAGGCTGACATCTCAATGATGAAAAATGTCATGGGTAGTACTGATGTCAAAAAACATCAGCGTTATGACGCTTTTTCTATCTGTGTAACATACAACATTTTTCATACAGGCTTGAAATATCTTGAAGAAAAATCCCATAATTGCCTAGGAGTCGCCCCTAAGGGGATTAAATGTATGACCGACTTCATTAGTTTTTGGTCTTTAACGTTTTCTCAAAACGTACTTGCCCCTTATCACCATCGTATATGGCGGTTTAATAAAATTTTTAAATTTGGCCCCTAGCGCCTACTGGGTTCCCCTAGATGGGTCAAATGTATGACCGGTTTTTTGTTCTTAACATTTTCCCAAAACACACTTGCCCATTATCTATTCTTCTTAGGGGGGCTCCTATACAAATATTGCGTTTAATGAAATTCTTAAATTTAATTTAAATTTTTCGTCAAAAAGTAGTAAACAGACATTAATCATTTATGGTTGGTTTTGTTTGCAACATCATATTTTATATGTCTAGAAAAATATAAAAGTATAGCTGCATTTGAAAATATTTTATGACTTTTTAAAAAACAAAAAATGTGTCTTAAACGACTTGCTTAATTAGATAGTTCATTAGATAATGTCTTAATGAAAATAAATTGGTAACAGAAATATCATGCTCATATTTTTTTAACTTAATTTATTTCTAAATCTATCTATTTTGTTTTAGTTTAGATAATTTTTAACTTTTTTTTAAAAATTATTTCTGTTTTAATAACAAATAGTTTGTTTTTCTTTAAATTGCAGTGCTTTTTAAATTAGAGTGTTGACATCACCGTTAACGTAAAAAACGTAAGAGAAATATATTTCCTGCAGATTGAGACTTGCCAGTAAAGTCACATCTTACTGCTGTAATCGTTCTAATTACAAATGTGCAGATTTATCTGCATTTTGCGGGTTTTCTATGCCTTGAGCAGTTTTGAAATTTTTTGTTTAAAAAATAAGTTTTTATGTAAATTGTGCAGATTTTGCATTAAAATTTTTTAATTTCAATTTTGTTACATAATTTTTTATTTCTTAAGCCATAATCCTAACTAATTTGCTTAACACATACTCATATAATAGATGCAAGCTTAAAGAGCCAGTCAAAAAACATAAACGGGTTCGGAAACACGCACTTTCCGTTACCAAATAAGCCACCCAAACCTAATTAAGTATTTTTCAATAAATCCTAATAAAATACTTCTATTCATTTCGTTTCGTCGTTTCCTTCTTGACTCTGCAAAATTTTCACTCAAATGGTTCAATTTATCACTAGCAGTATGGAAAATATGCAACATTTAGATTTTTCTACAAATGTGATTTAATTGCTTGTCAAATACCCATATAAACAACGCAAGAGGATTAAACAAATGTACAATTTTGACATGTTTTCCTATTTGGGTTTTACTTTTGGAAGTTTAATTATGTCCCTGTTAACATTTTGTGATTTTTGATGTTTCTTTTTTAAAGTTGCATTTTAGATTACATTGTAAAAGTTTTATTGCAGCAAATTTTCGTGTATGATCACTTGACAAATTGCAAATCTGAGCCCGAACTAAAATAAATTTTGTATTAAATGAGGAAACAAAAAAAAAAAAAAAATCGCAAGACTACATGTCCTTGTATATATATATGTCCTTTATTTAATTAAATATAATATAAATACAAATTGTAGCATAAAATACTTATGCTACAATTTATGCTATCAATTATGCTATCAAAGAACATAGGGCGTCACACATGTCCTTGTGCCCCCTCTTAATTGCACTCTCTTTCATCTAGCCTACAAAGTAAAAATATTCGTTAATAATATACAATGTAATATTGTATTTGTTTATGTATTACACGTGCATATGTTAAAAAAAATTAAGTAAATTATATATTTTTATTTTGGCTATTTTTATGTGCAGTTTTTTTAAGTTAAATTCAGCTTTTATTTTCTTAAGATGCAATTATTTTCAAAACAATTATGGCAACGCTGCTGCTAACTAGGGCTTATCGTGGCCGTTAAACATAATTTAACTAAATTTTAAGAGTATTTAATGCGAACTTTAAAAAAAAATAATTTTTGGGAAAACACATTTACAATTTGGGGATACATTCTTTTTAACTTGCTTTTATTATTTTTGCGACATTTTTGTGGTAAACTTGTGCGACAGCCGCTGTCACAAAAAAAGCAAAAATACCGAATCTTAAATAGTTTTTGTTATAAATTCGTTACGCTACCTTGTGTGACCATACAATTTTAAGAGCTAATGCAAGTGGTACTAATGAATTCAGTTATTAAAAACATGTAAGAGTGCTACATTCGGCTATGCCGAATCTTATATGCTCTCTACCATGAAAAATTATATTAGTACCGTTCTTTAGCTACAGATTTTGCTGATGTTGTCTGTTGACAACCAAGACGCTTGTACCTAATTTGAAATCTTTGGCTCCTGTCAGTCTCCAGATATACAGAAATCTTAAATGTCTTTGAATGCTAGGTGTCAACCCTGCTTCTCCAATCCCATCCGTTTTACTAGAGAGGTTGTGCATTGATAACCCAGCTATGTGAACTAAATTTGGACAATTTTTCTCTTACCACGCCCACTTCTCCACTCACGCCTAGATAACCAATGTGCTTGTACCTAATTAGGATACTTTGACTCTGTCGTTCTCCAGATATACAGCAATCTATAATGTCTTTGTATGGGAAGTGTTATGCCCACTTTTTCACTCAATATGCTTGTACCTTATTTGGACACTTTGGCTCTTGCCGTTTTCCAGATATAAATACATAAAACAACAACGAGGGATTTATGGGTAAAATTAGAGGCGGTATTGGTTTTTTGTTCATATCTTAGCCATTATGCGCTAGTGCTGATGTACGTAGAACATAAAACTTTTTACACTTGACCCGCCGATCGACACAGAGTCGCTTGCTTAATAGATCTTGCTAGCTGCCAAGGCACTCGGTAAGAATCAATTCATAATTTTACATAACTCCCAAACAAACTTCTCTGCGGAGTAGAGTCTTTTTGCAACCTTAATCACCTTATTCAATTTTATTCGAAGCGGTCCATATTTGACAATAGCTACCATACAAAAAAATTCCTCTGCCATAACTTCTGCTATCGGAGTTTACCAAAGCGCCCGAATATCATCTGATTGCGGATGCACAGATGACAACAACAGTTTGCAAACGTTACAATTAAACATTAATTAATAAAGGAGTACATAATATTTCATAATAATTTTTACATGAATTAAATACATAGTTTTTTTGGTATGAAATCCCAATTGGGCGGGTTTATAATCTCCCATTGGCCCCAAATAGGATACACAGTAAATACT
Organism: Pollenia amentaria; assembly: GCA_943735925.1. Taxonomy (NCBI): domain Eukaryota; kingdom Metazoa; phylum Arthropoda; class Insecta; order Diptera; family Polleniidae; genus Pollenia; species Pollenia amentaria. Next base: position 196,910,938 of record OX031009.1, on the reverse strand, counting down.
GTGGTGCTCTGGATATCAAATGATCGGGCTAGACCGACTATACTTTCTCACTTGTTTATTACCTATTATTCTTAGTAGTGCATAACTTAGGAATTTATTTTGTTGAAAAACACTCTTCTAGTGTCGTTCAATAGCTTAAGAAGTTACTTTGTAAATTGTTTGTTTCAGTAGTTAAATTAAATTGCATAAAACAACATTTAATTAAAGAAATCCACAAAAACTGTCAACAAATTAAACAAAATAAAAAAAAACCATTTGTGACTTTTAAAATTAGATTTTAGCATTTAAAAATGTAATTGTTTAAAATAATCAGGGCAAGTTTAAATATGCACAGAATTTTTTTTGGATTTTAGCAGTAAAAGTTATTCTCGGAAGTGAGATTATAAAAGAATATTAGTTAATTATGGACCTATTGCCATAAAGCATTAGTTCCCCTTTTTGTTTTGAAAACAAAATTTGTAAGAAATGTATGAAGGTAAAATAGTTTTCTGTAGTGGTCTTCATATGGGGGCAATAGTCAAATTTTAACCGATTCCCACAACTATCCAAAAAAGTGGTTTAGATTTTCACAAAGCATCTTTTCCAATTTATCAGCCATTTTCTGGACATCGAATTTGAGGGAAATTAAAATCGAACAAACTTTGAAAACAATCCAGTGTTCAAAGTTCATTGAAAATATTCCGTCTTATATACTTCATACCAGGGACCAAAATAACAGTTATTTTGAAATTTTAAAACAAAAAAAGAATATAGAAGTAAATACTGGCAAGCTGATTCAAGTATAACATATTTCTCCTTATGAACTTTTCTGTGATAAAATATTATGATTTTTAAAGTTTTAATTTTTATTTTTTCGATCAGAAATTACAGTTATTTTTTGATTTATATTTTTTTGGACAAAAATAACAGTTATTTTTTCATTTTTATTATTTTTTTTTGAACAAAAATAACTTTTTTTTTTATTTTTATTTTTTCGATCAAAAATAACAGTTATTTTATGATTTTTATTTTTTTGAACAGAAATAATAATTATTTTTTGATTTTCATTTTTTCGATCAAAAATAACAGTTATTTTATGATTTTTATTTTTTTGAACAGAAATAATAATTATTTTTTGATTTTGATTTTTTCGAGCAAAAATAAAAGTTATTCTTTAAAGAAATTAACGTGTTATAAATTTATTTAAATGTGTGATCATCATTGGGATATCTTATGCGCATTAAAATAAATATTTAAAGTCAACTAAATAATTATAACACGTACATTTCTTTAAAGAATAACTTTTATTTTTGCTCGAAAAAATAAAAATCAAAAAATAATTATTATTATTGTTCAAAAAAATAAAAATCATAAAATAACTGTTATTTTTGATCAAAAAAATAAAAATCAAAATATAACTGTTATTTTTGTTCAAAAAAAATAAAAAATAAAAAAATAACTGTTATCATCTGACTTTTTTGAAAAAAGGAATAACTGTTACGGTCCCTGCATCATACTATGAGTACAGGTTTATTAGAACTACTTTTAAAATCAGGAAAACCTACGGTAATTTATTTTTAAATTATCTGACATCTCCATCGATATAAATTTCACTCAATTTTCAGAACATGGCAGTATGTATAAGTTTTTACAATTTTTTTGACTTGTATGGCTGTTTCAACTCTATATCGAGAGGATATTTCAAAAATATCCAAACTAAAAAAATCAAAAATCCTTATTTCGCAAACTGTTTCGAAAATTTCTAAGTAAATAATTTAATTTAATGTAATTTTGTTACAAATATAAAAATATAAAAGCAGTATGAAACTTGTTTTAGTCACAAGGAATTATTACAAAAAAGACTCGATTTTTAAAACAAATTTTTGTTAAATCTAATATTTTAGAGAAAAACAGTGTTAAAACAAAAACGGAGGAGACTTATGGATATACTAAGATATTTTGTAATTTTGTACATGACATTTGCTTTTGCCTTTTCTGTCCAAGGACAAGAAATACAAAAAGAATTAGTGCAAAAGGCTAATATTTATTATCAACAGCCGTAAGTGGATATATTTTTAAAAAAAAATAAGTTAACAACGGATAAATTTTTTTTTTTATCTATTTAAAGGAATGGCAACTCTCAAGAGCTCGCTTTAGATACTATTAACGAATTTGCGAGTAAAACGGACATTAAAGTTATTGTACATGGTTTTATGGGAAATCGTTTTACTAATTCTATAATGCCTTTAAAAAAGAGTAAGAGAATGTCAAAAAAAAAAAAAAAATACATACAAACAAAAATAAAAAATTGGTAAGACATTTTTAAACCACAAAAAATTAAGATATTAAAAGATTAAACGGAAAGTCGGATCAAAATATTACAAAATTTTTAAAGCGCCAAAATAAAAAACAAAATTATTACAAAATTTTAAATCCGAAACATGAGGCATTATTTGTGAAGCGAACGTACCAAACATATTTCCTTTATGTTTGGCACATCTATAACTCTATTTAGTTGGTATGAATGTGTGTGCCAAATATTTTTTTTTGTATTATGTCGTGTAGTTTGTCGAGTTATGGGGTGCTTAAGAGTTGCCGTTTTTAAAAAGTTGTTTTTTTAAGTTATTGTTTCGACCTAGAAACAAATGAAACAAAAAGAAATTCATCTGCAAAACCCTAAATGACCAATTTAAATTAAAATTTTTCTAAGTCTCAACTTACATGTTTCATCTTTTGATGCTCAACTTCTTTTCAATTCCCTTTTGAAGATGCCATTATGTTCACACGCAGCAACCGGTTTCAACTTTTTTTGCTTCAAAACAACAACACTTTTATTCGAAGCGAATCAAAGAGAAAAAGAAAAGAAAAACATTTACATGCAGTCATTGTTGTGCATATACCAACGAATGAAAACACAAAACGTACTGCCCGAGTACAGGCATCTCCGTACCAACCCCTTTTCTTCTTGCTTCCCTCTCCATAAAACACAAGAGTTGAGCATCAAAAGATGAAACGTGTGAATGTAGATTAACTTAGACGTCTTTCTTTCTTTTATTTTTTTTTTAAACTACCCTAAATTATAAATTGCTTTTTAAATATTTATAACAAAAATGGAACTCAAAATGAGAACTAAAATTCCCAGATTCAATTTGTTAAAATAATTAAGTTTAATACATAAAATTTACAATATGCAATATCCAGTTATAAGATAGAAACACTGCTGACGAAGGCCGTATCGGGCCAGAAATGTATTATCTAATTTCTTCATTGCTAGCCAAAGGATAGCCAAAGTAAGCCTCGTAACAGAAATATACAAAGAAGTAAATTCTGATAGTGCATAGAAAATATTCCTGGAAAATATTGAAGGAATACGACTATTAAAGTATGAAAGCTTTAGAAATTGTAGTTTGATTTAGAATACACATTCGAATTAATATAAAAATTTATAATAAAAAATAAAAAAAAGATGTCTAAGTTAGAAAGATTTTAATTTAAATTGGCCATTTCGGGTTTTGCGGATGGGCAATTTTTTTTTTTTTTTTTTTTTTTTTTTTTTTTTGTTTCACTTGTTTCTAGTTTGAAACGATAATTTGATAATTAAACATTTTATGAAATTTTGAATAATTGGCGCTCACAGTTCAAACGATTCCCTTAGACGGGTCAAATGTATTAACAACCCCACTTAATTTTTCATCCCCAAAATTCATATCTAATCCAATACAACATTTTTAATACAGTCTAAAAATATATTAAAAAAAATTCCATAACTGCCTGTCCCCCATAGGCGGATAAAATGTATGACTGGCCTCCATTAGTTCTCCTATATAAATATGTGGGTTAAAGAAATTCCAAAATTTGTAGATAAATTTGCATAACTATTTAACTTATGGATATCCGATTTTAATACTTTTACAACATAAAACCAAAAATATTAAGAAAATATTTAAGTTAGAGACATTTTATTGAAATGGCCATTTGCGGTTTCGCAGAGCGAAACTTTGAGTTTTTTTGCGGTTATGTCTCGACATCTCGAGATTAAAATGAGTCAACAAGCCACTGGACGATCGGTAAATACGCTAAAAGACTCCTTGACTGCTCAGCTTTCAACTTAACAGGCCATAAGTTATTTGGGAATCGCCTTCTACAGGATCCTTCTGCATTATAGCGGATTAATCTTGAAAATATGTTTTTGGCTGGCTATAGCCACCTCAGCCCAACATGCATATGCACATATACATACATACATATACCCTGCAAACAATTTCGATTTTAAAATTGTCTTAATAGTTTCCTCATTTATCAAAAATCTATCGCTTTTGCTATTCAATTCTTATTGATGTAGTTACATCGTTCGGGAAGAAGTGTCCCACTATGGTAATATTTACATCAAGAATCCACGTAGTGTTTTGTAGTATCGCTTTTGGCTCCATAAATTACTCTTTTGAAGTTAAATATTTTCTTATTGTTCTTTATAATAACTGTTTATCTTTATTTGATTTTGTAGGGAAAATCAGAGTAAAATAGAATATAAAAAAATATTAAAAAATCTAAAAATTAAAATAGCGTTTAATGTTTTACAGTTAAAAACCTAATGTGGACCAATTTTTTTAAAGGAATTTACAGATTTACAAATTTGTTTAAACACTAACCCCCATATTCATAAAAAATATTTTTCATTAATAAAAGGTTTGTTGAACGAATTTTCATAGCAAATTTGTTTCATAAACTTAAAATATTTTTTATGAATATGGGGGTAACTTTGTAAACTTTAATAATTTTATAACTTGTATATTTTTTTACTATTTTACAGAACTTATTTTACAAAAAAATTAAATAAAAACACTAATTTTGCAGACAAAATTTTCTAATATCCTTTAATACTTTCATTGGCTCTAAAAAAATTAATCCCTGCAAATAATAAGACTAGTCCATAGACGCAAGTTAAATATAGCCCATAAGGGACTAGGACTAGTTCAAAGGTAGTCCAAATAAATGGAAAAATATGCTCTATTTAACATTACGATGTCCTAGGGCTGGACCATATAATCCAGCTTTGCATTACAGCGGATTAGTCTTAAAACTACTCCATGTTCATACATACTCCCATTGGATTAGTTTTGAAACTACTCCATGGTATACTCCAGAGGATTAGTTTCGAAATCGTTTAAAAACGAAAACATGTCGTTTAAAAACGAAGATATGTCGTTTAACTACAAACTCTTTTTTAACTATGACATGGTCCATCATTGCATTACATCGGACCATGTTGTAAGTAGTCCATTTTATAAAAAAAGGATCAAGTAGTCCAATATTATTTGCAGGGAATGTATGAGAAATTATTAAAAAATTACCCAATCTAACCGAACAATACATTTGGGCTGTTTTGTACACTCATTTATACAACTTCCGTGTACTAGAACACTTTTCGGTAACATTTGGATTTCGGGGTCCTAATTTTAAGTAAAATATTATAACTATTATAGTTTTCAAATATTTAAAAGTTCAATTTATTTGACATAATTTTATAAATTTATACTATTTCACACGCACGTACCACCGATCATATTGCAATTTAAATACAAACTGTCCTCTTTTACGTATGTTACTTTTGTGGTATTCAGTATTTAACATCAAATCGTTGCGAGGAAGTCAATATAATATGGGATATATACAATAGTGTTATTGTTGTAATTATATAACTGTTACAATTATCTGAACAACTCTTTAAAATGACGAAAAAGTAAAATTTTAGAACTCATAATTCGATTCTAACGTATTTTGTTGCTGTGGAATTTCGAAAAATCTACTGTTTAACTATCAAATGTACCGAAATAGTTAAAATTCGTAGACAATCGAAAAACAATCTACCAATTGCTTGGAGGGTTTACATATGTTTGTATAATATGTATATGTTCGTATGTATAAATAATGATAAATTATGAAAAATTTTATTTTTTAATTTGATAACTATTTGGAATGTCTGGCAAAACTCGAACCGGCAAAAATTTTGCTATACTCGTATGTACATATGTACTTATTTTAATTTTTTGTGTTTGTCAAAGTTCGATAATAAAATTAAAGGAAAGTTAGTTTTATTTCTTTGTTTGTATATTCGAAATAAGATTTTAAAGTTAATTTAAAAATTGTATCTTAATTTAAATTAAAAAATTCAAGCTTTTTTAACAAGGAATCCACTAGAACCAATTAAGCTGCCCACACATGAGTGATTTGTGCGTGTGATTTCTTGGTGTTCGACGTCTTGTTACTTGTTAATGGGACTGTACGCGCACAAATCACAAGTAATTGAAAATTTTAAATTTTTTTGTGATTTGTTCGACACTTTAGAATTTTTTTTATTTTAGTTTACAACGGAACGTAAAGTTATATCTATTGCGGAGCTGTTTACCATAAATTGAAAAATTTTTTGTATTATTATTTTTTAATTTCTTTCTTTTTTGTGTGCACAAATAAACTATCAAAATTGCAATTGCATCATCCGCTTCACAATTCATGTTTTCTTTTTGACGTTTAAGGTTTTTGTGATTTGTTCTACGCAGGGTTCAGAAATATTCATACATGAATTCTAAAATTCCAACATTCATGATAAATTGCCATGAATAATGCTTGCAAAATTTTTTGTTTTATTCTCACACTGTAAAATGAATAACTAAATATGTTTTCTTTTCGACCTTTTAACTTTCAAATAAATTATGGTAAATAATCAGGCTCGAGGTCTGTGTTTAAAATATTTTATTTATTTATTTTATTCAATATTTCGCCTACCATCGGTAAGCATCATCAGGAAATAAAACAATGAGTAACAATAATCAAACAATTATCACTTTAACGTTTAACATTTAATATTGCACTATTAATATATATAATATTGCAATATTAAATGTTAAACGTTAAAGTGATAATTGTTTGATTATTGTTACTCATTGTTTTATTTCCTGATGATGCTTACCGATGGTAGGCGAAATATTGAATAAAATAAATAAATAAAATATTTTAAACACAGACCTCGAGCCTGATTATTTACCATAATTTATTTGTAAAATGAATAGCTAAGAATTTTTTTTACGAACTTCTACGTCTGTGGAGAGGTGGAGCGCTAAAAAATCACACGCACAGATCACTAGTGTGTGTGTGTGGGCAGATTTAGGAAAAGCTTGTATTTCAACGGCCAAAAAGAAATCTGGAACGCTGTTAACGACCCTAATAAACTAACTGATAATGTAGCTAAAATTAAATTATTTATATATTTTTTCAAGCTTATTTGGCCCAAGGTGCATATAATGTCTTTTTAGCAGATTGGGAAGATGCAGCATCGTTAAATTATTTTGATTCAAGAGAAGCTGTGGGTAAAGTTGGCTTATTTTTGGGAAAATTACTGGAACAGTTTCTTAAGTAAGTAAATTAAATTGTAATTAATTAATTAAGAGTAGCCCCGTAAAAAAAATGAATAAAAATTATATTGAAAGTAAATAATTTTTTCGTACAATTCGAAAAATTAAAGTTCTGTATAATGAATATCCATATGATAATGATATCCATATCGATACGAATATTAAATGTAAATTTAAGTTAAAATTTAAAAAACTCAAGTAGAATAGAATATTAAGAATTGATATTAAAACGATATAAAAAAACAAAGAATTTGATCTTATGGTAATAATAACAATAATTAAATAATTGCCTGTATTCATAAAAATATTTTAAATTAATAAAGGTTTACAAAACAAATTTATAATTATAACTTAGCAGTTACATATAATAGCATGGCTGGTTTTCAACTATAAAAGTTGCTCTTAGAAGAGAGGAAAATACTATTGTTAATTTAAAAACAAAATATTGTCATATTTAACCAAAACATGTTTAAAGGCAACCATAATAAGGTTGTGGCTTATTATGGTTGTCGGTGACAATAATATGGATAAATTATAAATTATGTATGCGTCTTAAAAGAAGGCCAAGAAAGTATCAAACGCAAAGAACGCATTGTGTGGACCTCCAGCTAAAGAATTAAAAGAAACAATTTATAATTCCGTTTTTATTTTATATTCTGTTTTAAAATGTGTTATTTAATTTTGTTGTTATGCAAAAATAAGCATTGAAAATTTAATTGTTTTTCAAAAAAAAAAAAAAAAAAAAAAACTCTAAAAAATGTATCGTAACAGGTAACCTGAAATATCTCCGATATAACGGTATCGGTATTCGTTACATCCCTAATCGAAATATTGCTTAATATTTAACTCGACATTTAAGAGAAATATAATGAATTATTTGATCATTATTCCATAACTACCCGACCACACGCACAATATATTTGGCAATTATTGCCGTTGCAACTGTCAAACTCTATATCAAAAAAACTCTAATATTTTTGCCAGCGTTTTTAATATATGAAGTTTCACGGAATAATTGCCGAACATATTGCGCGTGTGGTCGGGTAGTTCGATATTTAAAATAATCTCTTTAAATATATTAAAAAAATAAATATTTTTAAATTTTGTTTTAATTGCCTTGAAATATTTTGTTCATATCCACTTAAAGTAGCGATGTGGATCAGTTATAAGAATAAATTTTTGAAAAGGGTTTTAATATCTACATATGAGAGTTTGAAAATTGTAAAAAATTATTATTTTTCTTTTTAATATTAGTAAATTTGAAATCCCCCTTTCCGAAGTCCACATAATTGGCCATAGTTTAGGTGCCCATATAGCCGGTAATATGGGACGCTATTTTAATGGTGCGGTTGGTCGGGTGACTGGCTTAGATCCAGCTCTTCCTCTCTTCTTGCCCAATGAAGCTGATGGTTTGCATTCAAATGCTGCTGTATTTGTTGATGTTATACACACTGATTATCCGATCTTAGGAGATATAACTCCACGTGGCATAGTTGATTTTTACCCCAACTACGGTGCAGTACCTCAAAAAGGTTGTGATGATGATGTTAAAATTCAAGGCTTGGTCAAGTTAATTTTTGAGTCATGTATGTCGAAGTAGAAATTATACAATGCTCTTATTTTATAATATGATTATTTTTTTTTAGATAGTTGTAGTCATAATAGAGCCGTTCTGTTGTATGCTGAATCTATTAGTATGCCCCAAAATTTTCCGTCTATACCTTGTTCATTGACAGCCATAAAGCACCGTTCAGCCGACATGTGCTTGGAGGAGATAAAAAATGGTGCCATAAGTAAAACATCATTGGCGGATGCTATATCATCTAAAAAAGATGATGTTATTGCTTATATGGGAGAAGGAGTTTCAAAAAGGTAAAATCGAATAAAAAAAGATGCACACTATTTTGTATTGCAAATAAAGTATTTATTTGGATTTCAGTGCCTCTGGTGTCTATTATTTGGAAACTTATGGTGTGCCACCTTTCGGCATGGGCGTGCACATTGCAATGCCTTGATTTTAGCAAAACATCTTACCCTCCAGACAAAGTTCGGTTGTTGGCTTAGCTTATCAACGCACCATTTTGTTGTTTGTCTTAACAGCACAAAATTAATTATTAAACTCCCTTAAGTTATGCTTCAGTTTATGATTTTCACTAAAGATAAGTTGATGTGGTTACAGTTTTAATAAATCCAAATATAATGTTGTGCCAGTATTTAGTTGTTGTTAATTCGTTTATTTCCGGTGTTTTAATGATTGGGTGTGCGTTTCGATTAAAGAGTCCCAGCCAGCGATGCCAGAATGAAGAATTTACCTTATTTTGAAGATTTTTTAGTCAAAAGAAGATTTGAAGATATTTTTCCCGAAATGAAAATTTTTTTTAAAAATAGCGCATTGTATTACTAATTTATAAAGTACTAGCGAACCCCCTGCACACTTCGTAGTGCAAAAAAGAAAATAAAAAAAGCAATTAGAATTTATTTAAATCAGTGATAAATTGCTTTTATTGTAATGCTCTGTGGTAAACAACATTTGTTGTTTTTCCATTTTCGGTGTAAATATACAAAACCGATGGTTTGCCAACGCGCGAACAGGCTACATACAACTGTCCATGTGAGAAATTGGGATACTCTAAATTCACTCCACAAATTCCTAAGGATTGGCCTTGCGCCTTATTAATGGTAACCGCAAACGCAGTTTTTAGTGATGTGTTTATATGTTATTTATTTCATAGATCCCCGAAGCTGTGATTTACAATAGCTAAATATATAAATTAAATTAATGGTTTGACTGAAATTGAATTGTAATGCATTTAAAAACGAATTGTATTTCAGTTTTTCAAAATATTAACCCAAATATTTTCAAATATTTCGAAATGAATGCAGCGTTCACTAAAATGGCTATAACATTCACCAATAAATATACAGAGACCGTTTAAAACCTTGGTATTGACGTCAGCTTTCATATAAGCTTTGCAGAAACAAAATCGGTTTACGCATACCAGAGAACATCAATTACTAACGCAATGCAACTTATTTTTATATATGTATATAGATACATACAAATGCAACATATCGTTTTTTAGTACAAAACTATACATAAAAAACAACCAGAAGCAACAATACGCGATCTCACAAATGTACAATGTATATTAGGGCGGGCCGATTTACCAATCGATATTGTGAAAAATTACATCGCCATCGTTTGAAGCGAACAATTTTACCTTGGATAGGATATATTTAAAAAATTTTAAACATTAACGCGTAAATATATATGCACATATAATATTAAAACAAAAAATTAAATCAGCCGATTTTTTTATTACCTACTAAAAAGAACGTTAAAAATAAAAGTTGAGAAAAAACCAAAAATTGAAATCGGGCGTCTCGAAAATGATTTTTTTATATATCGTAGTGGAATTGTTTTCCACATGCCAAAAGCTATCGAAAAATCAATGGCACAATATCAACAAATCTTTGTCCTCGCAAATCGGCACACCCTAATGTATATTGTTAGTTTTATTATAAGAAACTTGTCATGTTCATGTTTTTAAGTACACAGAGAATCGCGAAAAAGTTAACTCTCGTAAAAGTTAATCTTGCGGTTAAGTTAACCAAATTGAAGCGCCAATGTGCCGCTCTAAAAAATTGACTCTAAGTTAACTTTTCTGATCGTATTGATAAAAAAATTTCTTCAAGTCAGTACAAAACAACAAATCAGATTAGATTTTATGCCGAAGTTGGAAAGTTTGAGCGAAATTGAAAAATACATTCAAGACAAACAATTGGCGTTGTATTTTTTTATATCTGAAGTCGCCTACTCAAAAATAAAAAAACGTCAAAAATTTATCGAGGCTTTGGAGAACACATAGGAAGAAGCACTCAATAAAACATTATATATATACTGACGAAATATGCTGATCTTACAACTAGTATAAATATTTTTCTTGAATCAACGAAAAAGGAATTGAGTTACTGTATCCTGAAAACACAATAACGTAAGTAATAAGTGGTTGGAAATTTTTAGAAAATAAACTCCTTTGAACTCCGTTGATGACATACCTCAGATGTAGCACATTTAATTTATAATACAGAGTGATTGTATAATTATTATTCAAAAAATGTGCACTTGAAACCAGTCGGTATAAATTAGATCTAATTTTTTTTTTTTTTGTAACGCTGAAAACTAATGGTCACCAATTCCATTTAGATATCAATTGAGGTTTAAAATTCGTTTTTCATGCCAAATAAAAATAAAATTACTTCAAAAACTATATTTAAAAATGAATTTATAGCTAAACAGAGTTGGTGAAGTTGTCCATAAATCACTGAAATAAATTTACTGGGGTATTTTCGAAAAATCTAGGTATGCTAAGTATTGCATTTTTTTTACAATTTACACTCGCCTTAACAATTTAATATTTCGTAAAAGTTACAACCCTTGGGACATTTTAGGTACCTTTTTCGCGATTCTACTGTAATTAACATGAATATTGTTTTTATTACACAAAATGAAAAATTTCAAGATTTTTTTCTCATATGAAGATTTTTTTCACAGAATAAAGATTTTTCTCCGTTAATTTCTGGTACCACTGGTCCCAGCCAGCATATTGAATCCTCTACGCGATTAAAATAATCATTTATGAGGTTCATTCGGAGAAAATGGTACCCCATCCGCCGCGACTCTTCTGAAAGAGTCTTTTATGACTCGCATTTCTGAGCAATTACGACTAAATTTCGAGTAGTTTGTACTTGTACTTTTCCGAGTCATTTTTCAGCTTTTTTACTGGCCATTCTGTTTTTCTCATTCATTCTTTTTAGCCAATCTTTTTCGTATCATTTCATACTCGCATTTCTTATCGCATTTGCTTTGGAAATAGAAGCATTTGTGTGTGGGATGTTGTTCATTTTGTTCGTAATACATATCGTCATATGTTTTCAAAAAAGCCCAAAGTTACAAAAAATTCTCCTTATTGATCGATTATGATGAATTCTATCAAAATACATGATTCTTGAAAGTTTTACACTCCTACAACTAAAAAAAAAACACATTTTTATCAATAAAATTCTAAAAGGCCTTAGTGCAAGCTCCTTTTGATAAATAAACAATAGCAAACACAGTAGCGGTTTTCACCCTTTGTATTAAGAGTACAACTCTGTTATTTTTCATTTTCGTATTCATTGAAAATTAATGAATTTGCTGAGTGAGAGAAAGAGACAGATAAAGTTTCTTCAACTGTTTTATTCTGGTAAATTCACTTGTTTACTACTGCTTTTTGTGGGATTTATCAACCACAGCGTAGTATATTTTAGTCTAATACATTTTGTTGTTGCAGTGTTGTAAATGTTAGTATTTTTACTAAAATTATAAGATTAACAAGGTCTACAAGGGACTTTACTATCAAGGGTGAATTCCGCTAGTGAAATAAAAAACCATTAATAGATAACCATAATAATCATTAAACTTAGAATAGAATAGAAATTACGAAATTTAGTAATTATTTTAATGAATTTAGGTCATTAAACAAATTAAAAATTTTATTGAATTTTGTGTGATGACACACAAAAGTCTTAAAAACTTTTCTTGCATGGGTTAATTAATCAGTTTTTTTAAATATTTTCTTCATTAATCCCATGAAGTGTTAAATTTTAATGTAATTTTTCATTAGATTAATGTCAAAATCTATTGGATCTTTCAGTGCATTCAACAGCGACAACTGAAATAAAGTTTAGTTCTAGCTTTCCTTTCTGATGAAAAGAGCGAAGTAAACTTTTAATTAAAAATTAAAGGAGTAAAAAAATACGAGTAATAAAAGCTTTTTTTAATACAATTGCTATAAGTTTTAAAAATTTTTTTTTAAACAGAAAACGGTAAAAATTACATTCTCAACGAAGTGCAAAAAGGTGATAAATATTTGTAATATTTTCAATTTACAATAATTAAACTGTTAAATAAGAATATTTAAATTGTTTCTAACACGCGAATTGGAAATTAATTTATTATTTTACAAAATTAAAACGAACAAAGTTTTTTTTTGTTTTTAAAATTAAATTTGAAACAGCTGAATAATTTCATCATTTCCATACAAACGAATATTAAATACTTATCCCCATATTCATAAAAAATATTTAAGGATTACAGCAGATTGATAGAACGAATTTTCCATTTGTTCAATAAACCTTTTATTAATCAAAAATATTTTTTATGAATGTCCTTTATAATTTTTTATGCATTGAATCTTATATTTTTTGTTTTAAGTTAAATTATTATTTAAAGTACTACCCTTTAAGTTAATAATATAAAAAAATAATTAAACTTTGCAGTTTTACTCTTTCAGCCACTGCGACGGCTGTCTCTCTACAGTCAAACATCAATCTTTAAACCAAAGAACTCTGATTATAAGAATGTGGTTATTCTCGAAACATGTAAGTTTGACCCGAGTTCAATCCCCCGTTCAGTCAAGAAGAAAAAATTATCAATAAACTTTAATTCATTTTTTTTTTTTTTTTTTTTTTTTTATTTTACTTAAAACTAAACAGTTTTTGGCTGACTATTTAAGTCATATTGCCAGGGTATCACACGAATTTTTGGAGCCTCAACCACAAGTCCTCGTTCGACCTAAACCTTTATACTTTGAGTTATAAATGGTTCTTCACCAGACAAACACGTTAAAACATTGAGGTTACGAACGACTACACAAAGGCAATTCTGACAACGGCAAAAATTGTAACTCGGTACAGTTATCCGACGCCAAGCCATTAACCAATGCGAGGTGACAACGCAAAACGTACGAATAGTAGACAAACAAGAACGATTTGATTCTCCTTAAGAAATAATGACAACGAGCGTGAGCTGCTTCCACACTCAGAGCAGTTTTACGAGTGTGTAATACATTTCAAGTTGTAAAATTCCTGCCTTCATTAAAATAATTTAATGAAAATTATATTTGTTGAACTTGGGCCTCATTTATAAAAAAAATTAAACCACAAAGAAACTAAAAAAATTGTACATATTTTAAATTAATGTACTGTCTTTTTTCTTGAAGTACTGTTTTTTTGGATTTCATATCTGGCATGCTCATTTAATTGTAACGTCCTAATTTATTTATTGTTACTTAGTTTTCTTGAGAATGATATCCGAAAGGTATCAAAATATCCATAATAAATCAAATATATCCCTGGCCACGAGCTCAACAAAATGGTTTTTCATTCTGGAGGAAATGAGTTAATGGTTTTAACATACATATGTATGTACATATTAGTAATGATACGAATATCAATTTTTAATATTCGCGAATACGAATATGAATATCTGCGGCTATATTCGCCGAATACGAATATCCAATTGGAAATTTAGCGCCACAAAATATTTCAAATTTGATTAAAAAAATCTCCAATTCTCGTTCATAAGAATTAATAAAAAAAAAAAAAAAAAAAAAAAAAAAAAAAAATTTACGCACTACTAAATGTACACTATTATGATATTTCGATGAATGAATTTAAAATTATCAACTTCGCAGCTCCACTACTATACATTTTCCAAATTTTTTAAGGACATTTGCACCACGTCCCAAAGGAACTTAAGGCTGCGAATAAAACCAATTATTCTGCACGGTGAGAGATTGTATACTTAACCTGGAGTATATTTATTAGTGTGACCTAATCTTAAAATTGTGTACAGCTTAATCTTACATTAGACAAGGCAGAAATTTATTAAAAAACTATTGTAAAAAATAAAAAGTTTTTTCGAGCTCGAGGCCAATTTTTTGTAAAAAATATTTATTATTTATTTACTAATCTTATCCAATATTTCGATATCCATCGGATATCATTATCAAGATATCATTATTCTCCACATTCAATATTGCACATTGAATGTGGAGAAGGTCATACGTGTCTTACGAATATATTTGTAACTCATTCCTGGATAATGATATCCGATGGATATCGAAATATTGGAGAAGATTAGTGAATAAATAATAAATATTTTTTACAAACAATTGGCCTCGAGCTCGAAAAAACTTTCTATTTTTGAATAAAAAAAGGTCGAAGGAATAACATTTAATTTAATTATTGTAAAAAATTCTAAAATTTTTTCAGGATTCAACATTTCTTATTTTTCGAACGAATTACAAAATGTAAATTTTTATTATATAAAGCTTTTTTGTAATACATAGTTCTTTTCTCCAATAATTCACATATTGTTTTTGCTTAAGCCAACCAAACATTGAAGCTATAGATATGTTGGCTTAAGCAAAAACAGTATGTAAAACATTGAAGGAGTAGAACTACACTCATAGAAAAATGTATCTTCATATTGATGATGCCCCAACATCAGAATTTTAAAATCAATGTTATTACAAACGGCATCAATAAGGTAATAAGGGACATGACTACGGTGACATTAATTCGATGCCACATATTGTGTTTTATTAACATTATTTTTAAACATTATTTAAAAAGTAAAATAAGAACCAAAAAGTCCCATTTTCTTTTTTTTAATTATTTAGTTAAATACATCAAATTTGCAAAGTACTCGTAGAATGATTACGAAATCCATATGTAACGGGTAAGTTAATATTAATTTTCTCTCATTTTGGCTTAACTTAATCCCAATGACTCAATTTAAAGACTGTTTGTCATTAAATTGAGCCGAAGTTACTGATTCATCGCACTAATGACGTTTGTTTTTTTACTTTTTTCTATTTTTTTCCTTTTGGAATGTATTAACAATATATTCGTGAAACATTCGCTTGGATTTGGCGAATACGAATACGAATGTCTTAAAATAGGCGAATATTCGGCATTTCGAATACCAATTTTCGTAACATCGCGATTACATATGTATTTATATGTTGGAATTTGTTCGATTATGGGGAGTTTTTTCAAGTTCTTGCATGAATTTGTAGATTGTAACATTGTTGTCCTCCGAATATATTAACAAGTTATTTTCTAATTCAATACAAGGTTATGTCAATTAGAGAACTTTTACTTGTTTACAGTTGAATTTATTTATCTCTTTAAAACACCTTTAAATGTTCTACAATAACGATACCCATTAAGATATTTTACATAAATTTATAACCAAATCCAGTCTTAAACCATCAAAATATGACCCCTTTTAAAAGCAAATACTAAAAGTTATGACAGGCTTCCGAGCGCCAAACGTCTTGCGCACGTCCGAAGCTGCCTGTGTGCTGCTGTTCGTATTGTGTAACTGGTGAATGTCAACAAAATCCTTTAATTTACTGGCCAAAACTCATAAATACATTGTACTAAATACTTAAAACTACTCGTATTAAAAGGGACCCAACGGCAATAAAAAAAACCTCATCGATGAGAACGTACAAACGCCTGTCCGTCCTTTTTAGGTTTTGAGTTAAAAAGAAACGACAAAAATAAGAAAAAACTATTAATAGCATTGTATGAGTATTAATATTTGTTTAGACACCTAAAGATGATTCTTAAACACACTGAAGAACAAGTCTAGATTTAAACTAAGTCCCCTCGTGTTAACCAAAGTCTGTCCATCTGTTAGTCTGTCTGTCTGTCTGTGTGCACATTACAAAAAAAGGTGTCAACTAATTTTTTTTTTCAAATTTTCTTTTAAGTTTGTAGCATTTTTAATGTTACAGGTTTTTTTCTTCTACTTCCTCGCTGGTTTAAAGTTTAATGTGTGAATATTTGTCCATTTGCTCTTGTCATTTGCAGTTATAAAAAGTCGTAAATAGTCTTTGTATTCCGTTGCCCGCTCTGCACATGTCCTCTGGGATAATTTTTTTTCTGCTTCATTCCTATTTTGGTGTTTAATGAAAATGAATGAATGTACTTTTTTATTGGAATTTTATTACCGTATTTGAAGGACATAAACATTTTATGAGCAAAATTAAGCGAGAGAAAAATAGTAAAATAATGAAAAAAAACTAAAGGCTCGTAAAAACTAAAAGATGATTGAAATTAGTTTTAAATTAGAAAAAACAGGTGCTAAGTTAACAAATTGAAATGAATGCTTAGTTTGGCATTAACAACTTTTAAAATGTTAGTGTACGGCAGTTGAAAATTTGGAGTTAAAGATTTTTCTCTAATCACCAAATTCATAGAATCAAGCAAACGATTTGTTAATTTTGCACCCATTTCCAAAATTAATACATTGATTACTAAAAATTGTAAATATTTAAAATTGTGAATATTTTTTTTAATATTTTTAATTCTTAATTTTGAATAAAAAAATGTTAAAAAAAACTTTGTCATTTCAAACAATGTGTTTATTGATTTAATTAATTATAGCTCAGGTTTTGACAATTCCCAACAACAATTCTACAAGTTTAAATTATTTTATTAAAACTGCTTATTAAGCACAATAAATAAAATCTTTTAATTAAAAAATTATGTATTCCCAAAAACAACTTATTTGATAATTTGATAATACATTTTTGCAAGTGCACGTGCACAAAAAACTGAACTGGCAAATTGTTTTTATTTTGATTTCTTGCGAAAACAATAAAAGCAATTTGTTTTTGTTTTGAATTTGTTTTTTCTTTACCCACTTACAACTACAATTAATGTTGGGAGAATTCCAGCTAATTGTAGTGGGGAATGTAAGAAAAGATAACCACACTGTTTTATTGTTGGAATTTTGTGAAAGCTTTGATATCGTTGCAAATAAGTTTTTTTGAGTGTTTATAATTCTCATTCCCTCTATACTGTTATTTTTGGCTTTTCTTAAATTTTTTGGGAAAAACGTTCCTGATGATCTGGCCTAATCAACCAGTGAAATGCGCATGGAAACAGCTTATCCTCCAACAAAAAAGGCCGCGTCAGCCGACCGCAAATGTAGAAATGTAAATGTAATGTAAACAGCTGATCGTTTCTGTTATATGGAAAGCAATAAAAATGCTTAACTGACTGTAATACCACTTAAACGTAACGTGCCAACCTATAGAAAATAGAATTTCATTACGAGGTTACGCGGCAGCTGTAGATGGTGATAGGCTGCTTATATATTAAATGGAATGCGGGTAAATTCACTCTTTGTCTTTGGTACTTCTTTCATTAATAATATCTGTGGACTTTTGACAAAATAGCGTACAATACATACATATTTTCATTTATATAAATATATGTTTAGATGAATAAAATAAGCAAATGCATACAAATAAACAAACAATTAAAAGTCTGGTTTTTAATGGTATCAAACCCTATTTTTGAGAATGCACATTTTCAAAATAGTACAAGTATACGTTTATGTACATATATGCTTAAATATATATTGGTTTATTGTAAATCTATAACATAAATAACAAATATTAAATTATTTATGTATTTATACTGACCAGAGAATGACAAAAGTATCATTTTAAGTACTCTTTTAGTATTAGTGAGAAAACATGCATGTTTTCAACTTAAGTTGAAATTAAATATGTATATGTATGGCAATGTGTATTTGTATATTCATTCTTCTTTTAGAAAGTACATGCAGATATAAATAAAACTTGTATTGGCTATCTGCAATACTCATAAGAATAAATAAGTATGTGTATTTACGTATGTATAACGTAAGTATACACAGAGTATGTATACCGTCGCAGAGATGGCAAATGCAATTTTAAAAATTTTGGAATTAGGCAGAAATTCAATTTTGGGTTCTTATACAACTTTGACTATCCGTATTAAAATGAAATGTTTGAACGGCGTCTACACTAAACACTATCAGCCGTATTCATAACAAAAAGTTAGCCACAGTTTGTACACTACGTACAACGAGCTGCTAACTAGAATGCCGATTAAGCTTAGCAGCTTGTTAGCACAGAGTTTATTCATAACGAATTTTATCCGTCTGCTTACTTTTAATAAATCAACTCTGAATAATCATGATGCCACATTATAGTGCACAAAAATGCAACACGTTTTGCATAAATCATCGCTGGTTTTGTCATTTCATTTCATTTTTTTTATTTTCCCTCTTTATATAAAAATTTGAAATGTTTTTAAATTAAAATATATTTAAAAAAGGACTCTAAACTAAAAAAAAAACTGTGTATCAAAAAAAAAACAAACAAAATTATTCGACACAAAACGGCTGTTTATCACAAATTGGCAAACGTTTGGCAGCTTGTTGACAAGAGTTTAGCAAATCGTTAGCCAGAGTTTAGTAAGGGTATTATGAATAAACTTTGTGCTAACTTCATGCCAAATTTTCGTTATGAATACGGCTGTATAAATATATATATATAAATGTATTGAGTGGCAGTTACACTCTTTCTTATTAGCACAACATAACATCAATTCTTCCGTCTCGTGTCACCTCTCTATGCTATGTGCGTGTGACAGCGACAAGTGCAACAAAATAATTTATTTTTGCATGTAAAAAACCTTTACGCATCCGCATAATTTTTTTTACACTTGTCGCTGTCACATACACATAGCATAGACTTATGTATGTAAGTATTGATTTGTATATTGTGCTAATAAGAAAGAGTGTAACCGCCATTCAATACACTTATGGCGATTTCTTTTCTGAGAAAAATGTTGCATAAATGGTACATGCTCCACACAAAAGAGATAGAGCATGTACCATTTATGCAACATATTTCTGAGAAAAGAAATCGCCATTAGACGCCGTTCTGTAACGATTTATAATTCAAACGTTTCATTTTATGTTTATTTTCGCATAGTTTTTGCAGAAACCAAAGTAGTTCTCGGTTTAAAAATAGCGTAATGCCACCTCAAAACTTTTTATTTGTGCCGTAAGAGTTAACCCATCTTTAATTTTTTTTCTTTAATTTCGAAGATACCAATTTAGGATATAAAAATTAAACGTTTTATATATACTAGCGTTTGCCTAATGGTCAAAATTCGGCCATAAATTTTTATGTAAATATGAAGAAAACATAGTACATCTAAGTATATATGAATTTACATGTTTTCAGCATTTATTTGTTCCGTCTTAGTTGATCGATTTGGCGATGGACCAACCTCCGGTTCATATTTTATCTTCCACGTGAGTTAATCTATTTTGTAAATTCAATATTAAAAATATCAGAAAATATCAATTGAAAAACCAAAAAGTATCAAAAAGTCTTCTCTTATAGATTCTAATCCGCTCAGGACATTGCATGTTTATAATTTTATTTTTATGTATGTAGACATACATTGGCACTGCTGATGTTACGAACAAATTTATTTTATGTATCAAAAAATATATGTACGTAGTCCCATACCTGGCTAGTGATCAAAGCACATTTTTTTTCATATTTACGCAGTAGTGCCAAAAATGCTGAAGGTACCCATGTATATTTTCTTACACATAGATATTTTATATGTATGGCAGATAACCAAAACGCATTCATGGGTATTGAATAATATCTGCATAACATTCATGTATTTAAGACTTAAATTTTATGTTTACTGAATGTGGTTGCGTGAAATATTGCCGTGCATAAGTATAAGTAATACACATATTTTTTTCAACGCACAACCTTAGCTGTTGTTATTATTTGTGTTATAAGTATGGATATACACAATGACGTAAAGCGTGGGTAAATACCTCTGTATATTATTCTTATGGGTACTTGTTGTCATTCTCTGATACAGACAATAAATACAGTCTTAATACCATTTAAATCACTTGGTACTATTCCTGCGAAGCGGTTACCATTTGAACATTTTAAATTCCCATCACTGTGTGTGTTGTTTTATGTATACTAAAGCTTAATTGTTTATGTTTTTGAAGAACAGATGACACGTTCTTACATGTGCTATAACTGCACAAACGAGCCTTGCGTTTCATTACACTTACGGTCGGCTAATTCGGCCTTAAATGTTCAGTGTTTTATCAAGAATAAAAATAGGGAATTAAGCACAATAAATAAAATCTTTTAATAAATAATTGTATTCCCAAAAACAACTTTGATATTAAATTATTTTATTTTGAACGAAAAAAATTAATTAAGGCCCGTTTTCACGACTTACCGATAGCTAAAGGTAGGATTTTATCGGCCGTATAACAAGTTTTCCATTATTCCAACTTTACTTTAACCTAAAGTGAGCGATTAGTTAAAGGAAGGTTCATACTACGTGTTAGGCTAAAGTAAAGTTTCAATAAGGGAACAGTTTTTATACCGCCGATAAAATCCTACCTTTAGCTATCGGTAAGTCGTGAAAACGGGGGTAAGATTTTTTGTAATAATATTGTAGTAATATTTTAATTACAAATTTGTTTTAAAACAAATAAAATCTTAATTAATTAAATTTATATTTTTTTTTTCAACTAAAAAAATAATTGATCAGTCATAACATTATTTGAATTGAAATACTTTTTAAACCATTTTTTAATTGAAACTACTCACAATTTTTTCTGTGATTGCAGTTTTGTGAGAAAAATAGGTATTGAGAAAAAAGTATTTCTTTTTTATCTTTCTGATGAACTAAAGTTTGCCCTTGAGTTTTAAGCATTTGAACTCAAATCCAATAATGGAATAGTTTCTTAGAATCAGTTACTGAATCCGTTCTTTTTAACTAATAGAAAGCCAATTTGTCTATGTCCTGCACCAGAGATGGCAGAGTGAGTTAGGCTTGGAACTGTACAAGTTGGCGAAAGTGTTCACCTAATGTTCTTAAATTATAATTTTTATAAAAAATTAAAAAGAATAAGCATTACCAATAAATTTAAATTTATTTTATGTTGCAAGACTCCTTTCTTCATTTAAATAATTTAATAAAAATTAAATTGGATGAACTTGAGCCTGATAAAAAAAAATCTAATTTGAATTACATATAAATGAAAAGCTTTAGTTTTGCTTTTAGATTGTGTTAATTTGATGTGTAATTTATTTTTAAATACTTAGAAAAAAATGATATTGGCCAAGAGGCCGCCGCTAGAATTAAAGACCATACATATGGCATTTTTCATCACTCTTGCCAGAACTTCCTGCGGGAGGTTCCCGTACTCCCGTATAGTCTTTTTTAAGGACTTCAGTAGTCTGGGGCTTTTTGACATTGACTCGTGACCTTAAGAAACCCCAAAGAAAGAATTTTAGAAGGCTGTGGGAAAAATCGCCCAAAGAAAAATGGCCCAAAAAAAGAAATGAAAAATCGCCCAAAAAAATTCCATGTAAAATTGGGCCTAAATTCATATGAAAAGTGACCTAAAATTTTTGGGCTATTTTTCGTTATTGTTGGGTGATTTTTCGTTTTTTAAATTTTGTTGTATGTTGTATGAAAAATGGCCCATTTAACAAATACCGGCTTCGCTAACTAAAGCTTCTCTGCACAGCCGGCCTTTGGCCGGGCGCAAGGATTTTCTCCTCTATGGTATAACAAACACCGGCTTCGCTAAGTAAAGCTTCTAAAATCTGCCTTTTTTCCAAACGAAAGCCGACTATGCAGAGAAGCTTTAGTTAGCGAAGCCGGTGTTTGTTATACCATAGAGGAGAAAATCCTTGCGCCCGGCCGAAGGCCGGCTGTGCAGAGAAGCTTTAGTTAGCGCAGTGTCCATGGACACTATGACACTTTTTGGAGTGTCATAACGTCCATGGACACTATGACACTGGACGTTATAACATGCCACCGGGAAAAAATTCGTTTTTGCTTTTTGGGTAATTTTTTATTTTTTTTTTGTGCCCTTTTTCGTTTCTTTTGGGCAAAATTTCATATATAACTTTTTGGGTCATTTTTCATGTTCTGTTGGGCGATTCTTCATTTGGGCGATTTTTCATTTCTTATTTTGGGCCATTTTTCTTTGGGCGATTTTTCCCACAGCCATTTTAGAACGGTCAAATCGGGCGGCCCTGACGGCAAGTGCAAAATCACCAAAACAAAAGATTAGGCGACCCCCTTAGAACTTTTGTTACAGGTCGTGCAGTATGTTTTCCATGCTGTTGAAACCACATATTTTCTAGTCCAAATTCGTACGGTTGAGGTAGGGGAAAGTCGTTATACATGGCTATACAACGCTTGCCAAGGGCGTTTTTGAAAAATAAGGCCCGATGAGGCCGCCAGTGTAAAAACAATACCATACAGTAATTTTTATCGGGTGTAGTGGGTTCTCGTTTGCTATACGCTGATTTTCGGTAGCACAGAAGCAATAAATCTGTTAATTCACGTATCCAGAGCGATGGAAATGGGCTTTGTAGCTCTTTATGATTTTTCAGGAAAAGTTTCGCAAAAAAATTGGAACATTTATGTCGCGTTCTTGAGTATTTTGAATATGTTCGCTTCACAAATATCAAAACAGAACTGACATTTACAACCATTTGCAGAAATTAAAGCATCTTTCGATGGGGCTTTCATTCCACCTTGTACAAACACGGCTTTAATATTATATTTTTGTTAAACTTTTTTATAGCAAATAATTTTTTTTTATAGTTTTGTTTTCCATGGGGCTTATACAAAAGAACCTTAACGCCGACTTTTCTAAAATTTGTAAGACTTTGGCTGGAAAATACTGCAGAACCTTAAATGTCTTTCCGATTCTGTGAAGTATTTTCCGGACGTAGAAAAATACAGCATAGATGGATTGGCGAGTTTGTTTTTGTCATTCTCTTTTCCAAAAAATATTCAATGCGCATGTGGCTTTTTAAATTCCATGTACTATTAGCTTAAGTCTAGGGCAGCAATAAGGAGCAGCAGAGAAAGTGCGCAACCTTGTTTCACTATGCTATTCGTAGGAAAGGGTTGGGTTATTGCTCCCTTGTAGGCCCCCCAGAAAACCCTACCATCATAGCAGTTTCTAATGATGGATGTGATCACCCAGTTTAGCTTTTTAGGTTTTTTTTCTTAAAGTCATCGTTAAGACTGGCAATTTTTGTAGTGTCTAGATTATAAAATTATAGTTTTACAATTTTTTGTATTTTTATCTTGTCTTTTCTCTTCTCCTTTTTATATTGTGTAAATAAATACAAATAAACCTACAGCCAACTTCAATTTAAAAACTGTGAGAATAATAAAACAGAATTGTAGAGTACATGCAACTGAGTACCTCTCTCCAATCCTTTGGCACCTTTTACCTAGAAACTCAAGAATTTCTGCAACAACAATTGGAAGTCTGGACGATGACTAACAAATATTGACCATTGACAAATTTTCAAAACAAGAATCATTAAATTTTTTTCCAATTTCAAGCTTCACTAGTTAATTGATGAATACGTAGTTTTTTTGTTATCATTTAACAACAAAATAAAAGAAATTAAATACAATAAATAAATATGGTATGAAAAGTATGTTAAAAGCTAAATTTAGTACGCAACCGGATATTTTAACAAAAAAAGAAATGTGTTTTCTAAATCAATTTTGTTTGAAAGAAAGAACGCACAGACATATTTCTGGTACAAACAATTACACCATGAAATTGTGCATGAATTTTGTGTTTTATGGGTGTGTGTGTGAATTGCACTAATACAAATTAAAAAAAACTATTATGTAAATGTGTGTATGTGTAAGAGATGTAAATATGAAAATTCATTGTTTAGCGGTCAATTTATTTTACAATGAAGGTCAAATCTAAACAAGCATTAACAGAATCGTTTCACATCCTTTTTTATAATTTCATTCAAGAAGAGTCCTGTCAATGAGAAAACACGCTCCCTTTCTACGGATGTTTGCCGTTATAGTGCAAAAAGGACATTATAAAACTTCTGGACTCTTTAAGTTTTTTCACCACTTCCTTCAAAAACTTGTTATTCTTTTTTTAAAGAAAATTTTGTTCTTTGAATCTAATCAGAGTTTTTTTTTTACTAATTGCTGTATTAATTTCTTATTTTTGTCATCATTTCTTTCGGAAATAAATAGTCTGCTCCGCATATAAAATCAGCAAGTATAACAATTTTTTTTCGTTTTTAAAAAATAAATCGGGGTCTTAAAAAAATATATACAGAAAAAAGTTTTTTATCAATTAAAAAAATGGTTTAAAAGTATTTAAATTTAATTAATCATATAATCAAATCCATTATTTTTTTAGTTGAAAGAAAATTAAAAATAAAACTTTGAGTTAATTAATATTTAAGTTGTTTTGAAATAAATGTTTAATTAATATATTAATAAAATATCAAAAAATATTAACTGACTTTTTCATTTAAAATAAAATAATTAAAACTTGTAAAATTGTCGTTGGGAATCGTCAATATTTAATTAAATAAATTAACACATTGTTTAAAATGGCATAGTTTTTTGATCATTTTTTTAATTCAAAATATCATTTATTGAAAAAAAATATAACAATCTTACAATTTTTAGTAATCAATATTATCATAATAACTTGTTTGCTTGATACTATGAATTTGGTATAAATTTGGTGATTAAAGACAATTTTTAATTTTTTCTGTGTTAAATGTGTATATTTGTACTCCTCTTCTATTACTAGTTCGCAAGATCAGATAATGAAACATGAAACATTGACTTCCTTTTTGCATTTGAATTAAGGCCCCTATTATGAGTTACATTCGATAAACGATTTTCGCTGGCTATCGAACATCGACTATCGAATGTTAATTTGGTATTATAAGTTGGTAGCACTGTCGAACATTTCGTTGTGCATCGAATTTTTCAACGAAAACAAATTTACTTTCGACGGTGTAAATAATTAAAAAAAAAATTGTTTAAAATGTAAGTTTTTGTTAATTTATTAGTTTTAGTGTGCAAATTCCACATTCTTAATTATTTTTGGTTATTTTATGCAAGTCTAAAGTCGACAGTAGTAAGCAGCAGTTGGAAAAGCTTGTTTCCCTTATGGAACAAAATCCTTTGTGGGCAAAAGGAATTTTTACAAAAGTTCCGGCTACAGGTCCAGGCCAGTGCCAGTAAGCGTTCATATTCAACAGATGAATCATCGTACTATAAGTCCGTCGTAGTCATGATTTATATTAGTTTTATTTTTTAATTTTTTAAATTTGTTAACAAAAATATTTGATTTAAAGTGACAGCTGATAGAAAATGTACTACTGTGAATAAACTAAATCACAATAGTACTTTATTATCGAATGTGTGCCATAATACCAAATGAAAATTCGTTCGATCAACTAATTCGACTGCTGTCGGAAATCGAATTAAGTTCATAATAGGCACCTAACATCTTATTTTTTTTTTTTTTTTGTTTCATATTTAATTATTGAATCTTCAAATATTATATGACCTAACAATTACACTATGCTAGTTGAAAAAACAGACAAGCCGGGCACATGGCGTTTTAACATAATTCGCTGAATCCAGTGGTGCCCGCGGTTTTTTAAGATTGGCTCTGGTTTTCGAGATATACCGTTATTTCAAAAATGGAGGAGGTTGCACAACATATGTTCGTGTAACTCAAAAACGCTTTAGCTTATTGAAAAAACTTAAAAACCGAAATTCCGCAATTTTAATTAATTTTAGGGGAACTCCCATACAAATATTGCGTTTTATGAAATTCTTAAATTAATTAAAATTTGTCGACTTTTGTGAATTAAATCAAAAGTTGCAAACGTTTTTTATACGTCTGCAAAAAATTAGAAGCATAGCTGCATTTTCCAATTTTTTATGAATTTTTAATAAACAAAAATTTCGAAATTTTGTTAAAAAAATTATTTTATTTTCCAAAAAAAAAATTATGTTTCTAAAACGACTGTGGATATTAGAAAGAAGTTTTACCTTTCTTAAAGGAAATTTTATTGCGGAATTTTGGTTTTTTAAGTTTTTCCAATAACCTAAAACGTTTTTGAGTTACACGAACATATGTTGTGCAACCTCCTCCATTTTTGAAATAACGGTATATCTCGAAAACCAGAGCCAATCTTAAAAAACCGCGGGCACCGCTGGATTCAGCGTACCCGAATTATGTTAAAACGCCAGGTGCTCAGCTTGTCACGAAAAAAAGTGTCAATTTCGTGCACAGTGTTATTAATCAAAACTTAATCTAATTCTTAAGTTTGCGTTTGCGAATGCCGGACGAAAGTTCTCATCGGTGTGCAGTGCTCTCCCGATCGGATAAGTTCTACAGTATCTGTTCGCCTTAAGCGAGTCTGGTCGCCGTCATTTAAAATATTTCAGGCTTGTGAGTTTGAATGCGACTTTTTAAAATTTAATTGAATACTTTGTGATCATAGTTTTTACTGTTGGTACATTGAGGTCATTGTGAATGTTCGCCTTCTTTGCATACCAAAGAGCGGCCGTTGGTGGCCGAGGTAGTTCACCATAACTGGATACCATCACACCCTATTACAATTTACAATTTGGACAAAGGGCCGAAGTTTTTCCAATGAGGCAATTTATTTGAATTACTTTTAGTTTCATTTGGGAAAACTTTGCCTCTATATCGTTCATTTGCTGCAACAACGTCATAAATCAAAAATCGCAAGTTTTGATATACTAACCACTTCAGGCAACGTGAAGTAAATTGTATGTTCTTCATTTTCCAGCCCGCCACGAACTCCATTCGCATTCTTTCCGTTTTAATGGTTTTTACTATGTACTACCAAAATGTTGTGTATTTAAATTAACATTTACTGGAAAAAATTTGAGAATTTTATGCACTTATTTTTCCTTTCCGTTGTTTGTTTTTAAACCTTAAATGATTAATGAATGAAAGTTTTCGTAAAAAGTAGGACATTTTTCATACCAGAGACGTAATTTTAAGAAAAATTGTACAAAAAATTAATGAAAACATTGCGTTTATAAAAACTCGGAAATTAGACTAAAAACGACAAAGATGCATTAATTACTTTTTATATTACTTGCTATTAAAATCAATAACTCATACAAACTAGTTATTTACAGAAAAAATTAAAGACCAACCTTAATTAATATATTAGTTAAAAATTTGTACTATTAATTAAATTCAGTACCGAGTTTTCCATCTGCAAACAAATTGATCATATCAATTAACATACATATATGTAAGTTTGAGCTTTTCTTGCTGTTGAGTTTCAATCAATAGGTTTAGTTGATATGTAACCACCAGCAAAATGGGCTATATAAAACGAAAACACAAATCAAAATATTTATTTCAATCAACAACAATTAAAAAATTGCTTGAAAGTTCAATAAAAACATAAAATATTTTGAAGTTTGTGTGAATGTTTTCATATTTGCAAATAAAAGCACAACATACAAGCATTATAATTTTTAATTTTCAATTAAGGCAAATTAATTGTGGAACAATCAAAAATTGTTTGAAACAGCAATATTTGATTTAATTTAACCAAAATTTTTTCTGTGTTGATTTCTTAAAAAATAGATGAAGAATATTTTCTTTGTCAAAGTAAAATTTCATTCGGACTACGTAAAAGAATCAGTAAAATTTGAAGAGTTCTAGAAGCATCCTACACGCTGCACGGGCCAAATTTAAGAATTTCAACCATTCAAATATAGCAGTGTTAGGAAATTCTTAAATTTGGCCCCTGCATTGAGTAGGATGCTTCTAGAACTCTTCAGAACAGAAAAAAAATTTATTTCAACTAAAAAATTCGGATATTAATTAAAAAATTAATTGAATTTGCCCCAGTAAACTAATTAATAGTATCAATTAAACGTTTAATTCACGTCATTAAACGTTTAATTCACTTTAACATTTAATTAACTTGATTAAATTTGTAAATAAAACTGATATTATTTTTGATTTTAATTTGAAGAATGCTTTAATTAATGAAAAATTTGCGATAATTTTTTCTGTATCGGAAGCTTCTAGATGAGTGCATGACGAACACCACTTTATTTTTCATCTTCATCATTTATTTCTAACATACATATACGCTATCTCCATTCATTATTGCGCTTCCATACAACATTTTCAATATAAACTAGAAATAAATTGAAGAAAAAGTCCCATAACTGCCTACGAGTCACCCATAGGGGGATAAAATGTATGTCCGACCTCAATTAGTTTTTTGTCATTAATATTTTCCCAAAACATACTTTCCCTTCATTTCTACTTCTTCAAAAGGCTCCCATACAAATATAGCGTTTTATGAAATTCTTAAATTTGTGAATAAAATCAAAAGTTGTAAACAGATTTTAATCATTTAGGGCTTGTTTGCCACTTCGTTTTTTATATGTCTAGAAAAAATTAGAAGCATAACTGTATTTACCAATTTTTTACGAATTTTTAACAAACAAAAATTTTTAAATTTTGCTAAAAAATAATTTTTTTTTTTTTTTTGCCAAAATATCTTTCACATAACAATGTAGAAAATTTCAAATTTTTAATAAATCTTTTCAATTGAATTAAATTTTTTTTTAAGTTTTCTAATTGAAATTTGGATTCATAAAGAAAGATCTAAAACCTTATATTAATATATGTTTTGTTAACGAACACTGAAAAAGTTTAACATTGATTTCAATAAAAAAGTTTGTGAAATTAATTTAATAAAATAATTAAATTTACACCAGCAAACAAATTAATAGCATCAATTAATCGTTTAATGCACCTGATTAAACGTTTAATTCACTTGATTAAACGTTCAATTGACTTGATTAAATATTTAATTAAAACGGATTTTATATTTGATTAATGCTTTAATTGGTGAACAATTTTGGAGAATTTTCGCTAGGAACACATAACAATTTCTGTTTCTAAGCGAAAGTCATAGAAATTGTTTTAGACATTTTTGTCATCCACTGTAATTCTTTTAGACTATTGGGGGCTAGTTCCGGGTAACCAGTAAAATGTAGTCTGCTAGTCTTTTTGATTTAGTTTGTAGAGCAAATAGAAATGCGTAAAATGTTTATTTTTTTATATTTTTCATTCAGGAAAACATCAAACTCTTCAACCCACCAACGACAACGTCATTATTTTTACATTCGTCAGCTTGTCAAAGAGTCAGTGTGACTTAAATACCAGTAAACATTTAAACGGAATCCAATCGTTGCTTTTAGTGTCAGTCATTCATTGAGTCTATTAGAGCTTAAACAAATACAGAACCATAGAACGTGTGTGAAAATGTCTAAGAGTTTGATGTTGTAAGTTCGAATGTGTTTACAACAGTGCAGCAATATGCCACAATTCTTTTTATATTCAACCATTTCCATATAATTTTTGTCATTCTGTTGTTTTTTTTTTTTTTATTTGAATTTTTTTCTATTTACCGTGTATCATGTTGTTCCATGGGAAAGTAAAACAATAGAGTTTTTTTCTTTTTATAAAATTTGTACATATTTCCAATTTTATGCTCTATTTCTGTATGGTGCATTTACGTCTGATTGAGCGAGGGAGGAAAAGTGTGTTTTGTTGCTGCAGGGGAGTTTTGTTCATTTAAAAATATGTTTACCTAGACTAGAGTTACATGGATCGATAAGTCAATAGAAAAAAGCAGCAAACAAAGTAAAATAATAAAGAAAAGGGTTAAATAGTTTAAATGGCTGAAACTTAAACTTATGATTAGTTATTGGTATGATGCAGTTATTTTTGTTTGTTTATTATATTTTAAATCAATATTTCTTTATGCTAATTTTAAGAATATTCTAGAAAAAGTCTAAAATTACTTGAAAGGATTTTAAGTAAAGGCTATTTTGCGTTTGTTTTAATGGATTGATGAAAAGGTGATATAAAAGCTAAAAAATTAAAGAAAATTACCTAAAAAAAACATCCAGTAAAGAAAATCTAAAGAATAAACTTAATCTCAAAATACAAAGGCTTATACGAGGGCGGTCGCAAAGTAAAAGTTTGTAGAATTGTCTTTGGTAAAAAGTGACAGCCTTATCAAACATTTCTTTAAAGTTTTAAGGCGCCACGTTGTAAAGAGTATTTTCCAGGACGGTGGAGGCGTAGTCGGAGTTGCAGAGTCGAAGTTGAGGTTTTTGTACCGAAGTCGGAGTACCTATAAAAACTCGCGACTCTGACTCCAAATTTGTTCTACTTTTTATATGTAAATAGCTATCGTAATGCTCAATGCGGCACGTGTTAGAATTAAAATATAGATTTTAAATTTTTACAGAATAATTTACTTGCAATATTAAGCCATTTAAAAGCTGCTACATTAAAAAAGTGTTTAAAGTTAAAGAGATAGGGACAAGTCTGATATACATTTAGCATCAAGGTTAAAGAAGAAATCGGAGTTGGAGTCGGAGTCGGACTTATAACACTTCAGCGGTTCGAGTCGGAGTTAGAACTATTTCTTGACTACTCCACAGCCCTGGGCCCTATTTCTCAAAACTACAAGTTACAAATCTACAAGTAAAATTCGTTAAAAAAGCAAAAAGTTCAACATTTTTTTTTTGATCCAAATTTAGATATTTTTAACTAGGCTTAAGTTCATTGAATTTAATTTTCATTAAATTATTTTTATGAAGACAGGTATTTTATAACATGAAATTAATTAAAATTTTTATTGATAATTTTTCATTCTTGACTGCGCTGAGATTTGAACCCAGGCGTTCACGGACAGGTTGCCCAGACTAGTTTC
Organism: Pollenia amentaria; assembly: GCA_943735925.1. Taxonomy (NCBI): domain Eukaryota; kingdom Metazoa; phylum Arthropoda; class Insecta; order Diptera; family Polleniidae; genus Pollenia; species Pollenia amentaria. The sequence continues at coordinate 196,879,188 of OX031009.1, read as the reverse complement.
GATTGTAACTACACAATCTCTTCAGTGGGGTTTGCCGTTTTACTCACTCGGCTATTGAAGCCGGATAACGTCAATAGTCAAACATCAATCTTTAAACCAAATGGTATTTCACCTTGGTAGATCGAAATTTGCTTTTTGAATGAATGATTATCTATTTTAAATGATTTACATGTTCTTCCTAACTTCTGTTTTTTCGTACTTCTTGTCAAGAATTATTCTTGAAATCCAAAGTACATTTTTGTTTTTCATGTTTTTGTCTTTCTTTTTTTGTTGACCTTTTTTTTGTTTCAAATCAATTTTACTTATAGATTTGTAACTTGTAGTTTTGAGAAACAGGGCCCTAGTATTTTTTGCAGCCATCAAAGATATTGGATATCAGTGAATGTTAAAACATTAACAAAATTGGTCTCCGGTATATAATTTATACTTTAATTTTAAAGTTCTCAGTCGAATCAATATTAAAGCCAAACTAGATTCTAATTAGGGGTTGTTTGCTCCGACGACTATAAGATATTAGGGGAGAGCAGAGTTTAAACGAGGCCGTACGAGCAACCAAGATGAAGACCGAACTGGCTGACCAATTGCGGAATTTATGCCAGAAACGGTTAAGGAAATCCACAAAATGGTGTTCAATCATAGACGGCTGAAGGTGCATGAGGTAGCAGAAATGAAAGACATTTCAAAAAACGTTATACATCTGATATTAACCAACAATTCGAAGATTAAAAAAACTGTAGGCAAGACGAGTACCACATAAAGATGCTTCAATGGAGTGTTTAGCGATGCTTTACCACAATAAAGACAAATTTTTAGCGTCGATTCGTATCAGTGAATGAATCATAAAAACACCACTTTACACCTCAGACAAACGAACGGTCAAAGCAATGGGCCGGGGTTGAAGAATGTCCAAAAAAGGAGATGACAGTTCCATCAGAAAGCAAAATCATGGCGTCCATTTTTTTTTGCGATGCGAGTGGTACAATGTTTCTTGATTTACTGGCAGTCCGGCTGCTTTCAGCCGGTCTCAGGTAAAATGGTTGGCCACGCTCCATTAATTTTCTTTAATGTAAATATCATCATATATATCGTCACCTAAAATGCAAAAGGGCGTAACAACACTTTTTATTTTTTTTTACAGGAGAAGAACAAACTTTACAAAATCAATAACAAGGGGTTCTTGACGTTTGAATTTCTTTAATAAAGCTGCCATTTTTGATCGCCGGGACTTTAAACTTTTTGTGAACATGACGATATATAGTAAGAATATTTCTTCCACAAAAAAAAAAAAAAAAAAAAAAAAAAAAAAAAAAAACAAAGAAGTCATGAATAATGTCGTTTTATGGTTAGCCGGGGTGATACCGCGAATAAAAATTCACATAGTGTTTTTCGATCATTTTTATATTTACCCCATTGCCGCTGGCATATTATTTGTCAAAACAAGATATCCATTGCGTAGGAACCGTTCAACAAAACATATTGCCCATTTGCCGGCTTCCGGATAGGAAGGATCTCAGAAAACTAAGATTGCTAGGGGAATATATGAAGAAAAAACCACTACAGCGACGGTGTGAAAAGACAACAGAGTGGTTACCATGCTGTCTACATATATTGGCTCCCAACCTGAAAGCAGTCGGTTTGATAAACGCCTTAAACATAACTGGAATAAACCGAATACAATGTTGTGCAAGAGTAAAACATGCATATGGGTGGAGTTGACCTGATGGATAGCTACTTAGGCCGCTAGCGTATAAGGGTTAAAAGTCGAACATGGAACCTTCGCTTTTTTCTACCACATTGTGGACCTTGCGGTAAAAAACCCTAGGCAACTGATGAAACAAAACGCTATAGCAAGGGGTGTCTTAAGTAAGCAGCTATCAAATTTTCATAATGAATTGGCTGAATTGCAAATAGAATCTGAGTCAAGTGGAAATAAAAGCGGTCGGCCTAGTAATACCTCGCTTGAAATAAGCTTACAAGCTTGCACCTCATGCTTTGCCATCCATAGACGAAGGCGTTGATCGCTGGCCTATATTTGCAAACAGATTGCAAAGCAAAATACCGGAATGCAAAAGGGTACAAGAAAGGGGTCATAGGTCATTCATTAAAAGAATTAAAGGAATGATTGTACATGATTATCTAAGTATTAATCAGTATGTGTTATTTTAAAAAAAAAGAAGAAAATACGCCTGTGGTGTTTTCTAATTTATTTTTTCCTTCTACTACATAAATTTCCCAGTTGATTAAATTTTATTTTTACCAAAAATAAAAAATAATGCATTAAAGGCTTAAGTCGGCGAATTTTGGTACAGCACTCGTATGATAAGAATTTTTACTCAATAATACTACTAATGTTTTAAACTAAAAATATACTTTATAGTGAAATTGATATATTGAAGAAATTTCCTCAATTTTAATAATGATGTCTTGATGATATTTTGTTACTAAAAATGGCGTAATTGCGGTTTATATCCGCAAATAAAATCTTCTCGCTGTATTATCTGAAACATGTTGGGGAGAATGTTAAAATTTTCTAAAAAAAAATTCCAATTCCAACTTTGCAATATAACCTTTTCACTCAAAATTCCTTTTTAAACGTAAATGTAGAAGTAAAACTAAAATTAATAAAAAAAATACTTTTTTAATGACATTTTAATGCGTGAAATTTGGATTAATCAGTCATCTGTTAGAATTTATCAATGACAAATACAAAAAAAAAAAAAAATCAACAATAATAAATGAAATCTCCTCAGTAAATTAAAAAACAATTTTAAAAGGTTAAAACAATAACCCTCTTAGACATCAAAGATCATGAAAGAATGAAAAAATGAGCAGTGCCAGTCACACGGACTCAATCGTAAACAGATTTTCTCACACAGACACACACATTTAAACCCCAAAAAGCAAAGTATCTACCAAAACAGTCAATCATTTTCAGTTAATAGTTTTTGTTTGTATACCCTTCACCACAGGTGGAAACGGTATATATAAGTTTGTCATTGCGTTTGTAATTTTTACTATATTGATCTAAAACGCTATGAAGTATACATATATATTCTGGATCCTTTTGATTGGCGAATTTGATTTTACAATTCTCCTCTTCCCGTGTGCTCGTTGAATTGGGGTTCCGTAGACCCCAGCAAAATCGGTCCATAAACGGCTTAGATAAGAGCAATAAACTTGTTTTCCTACAGCAGGTATAAATAATGTGATAGTTTTTTGTATTAACAAGTTCTTTACACTTTTGAATATTTTTCATATTATACCATCAGACGATATTGAGTACTATAAGTGGTCTTATAGTACTCAATAGAAGTAATTTTATTTAAATTCACCAAATGTTTCTATTTGAATCTATTTTATGTGAAATTTAGTAGATTTTATTAAAATTTTGTCTAACAGTTAAAACGTTTATACAGTTAAGCATCAGTTTTTATATTGAGCAAATTCTTTACATTTTACATCGACTTGGTAAACTTACAAAAAAAAAAAAAAAAAAAAAAAATTTTGAAATATCATAAATTTGATTAAAATTGTTTAGTGAATTTTAAAAAATTTTCTACATTTTAATTTCGATAGTCCATTTGAAAAAATTATTTATTAAATGATTTTTAATAAAATATTTAAACATGTAGTGCAGATAAAATTTAAATCAAAAATTTTATTCAAATTGATCAAGAAAATGTAAGAAATTTGTTCAAAATTGCAAAATAAAATCATAAAACTAAATATTAAAGTGTTGATTTTTTTAAAAGTATTTTATATAAATTAAAAAAATACTTTTTTTTTTAAATTTTCAAACATTTAATCAAAATGAATGAAGTTTTATTTGAAGTGATTAAATATTTAAGAAAAATTAATTTAATGTTAATAATTTTTTAATTAATTTATCTAAAAATTTGTCAAAAAATAAACCTTATTGTTAACGTCTAAACCGTCCCATCGCTGCTGTCTATTATGAGTGTTGAGGTCGCTTTAAGGGAAATGGACAGGGGTTTGCTAAATTAATGGAAAATTTTTTTTTTGCTAAGATCAATTGAAAGTGTGCTTGTTGATATTAGACCCCATTTTACACTATTTAATATATTTAGATTTAATGTTGTCGGCCATCTTTTTAAAGTTACTTAAAGTTAAATTCAAGCGAAAATTTAATTTTTTTTAATATCATCGAAATCGAGTTTATGCGCAAAGCGCAAATGAGTGATATGACCGAATGATTAAGAATTTTTCGGCTTGAATTTTCATCAAAATATAATGATATATTTGACAACTTCTACATATCGTCACATGATTTAAAAAAAGCCCTAAATTACAAAAAAATTAAAATCGACTATTTGAACGATTATTATGCACCGTCTCAAAGTATACGTTTCTTTAAAATGTGAAACTCCTACAATTAAAAATAACGTCCTTTTCAACAAGATTCTAAAAGGCCTTAGTGCAAATGCCTTTCGATAAATAATTAATAACAAACACAAAAAAAGGAATTTTTTTTATATATTTTTGTTTATAAACCGTTGTTGTTGTATTTCAATAACAGATTATAGCTGTTTTGTTTTTTTTTTTCTAAAAAATAAAAAATGTAGGTTATTTTTCAATGTAGAGTTTTTGTTTCTCCTGTAAAATTTTTTTAATGCAACTTAAGGCTTTTTTTGAAATCATATGACGATATGTTTCAACATATTTCTGTAAAATTACAAATCAAGGATAATTACTTTCAAATCTAATTCCAATTAGCGCTAAAAGAAAGCACTTTAAAGAAAATAATTACTGAATTTTTTTTTAATTTTTGAAATAAAACTAATTTTCAGTGTAAGTAGTGTAAAATATGACCTGCCAGATGTAGTGCCAAATGAATTTTAAATATTTTGATTTATTTAAAAAAAAACAATTAAATTAAAACGAAAAAAAACAAGAACAGCTACTGTGTATATTTAACACAACTTCATATAAAAGACGAAATATTATTTAACCCTAGAAATCACCGCAAAGTAGTACCAAAATAATCCAGAAAAACATAACAGAGCCCAACAGTTCTGAAAGAGGAAAATACAGAGAGCGAGGTAACTTTTTGTAAGACCTTTCTTCTACGCTGAAGTAGTGTATTATTGGTAGTTATTGGGTAAACTACTTACTATTAGGGAGTCCAATCCTAAAATCCAGTAAATCCGGGAATTCGGTACTCACCAATCCCTGGTTTTAAAAATAGCAAATCCCGGAATTCGGTACTCACCTAACCCCGATAATTCCGGGATTTGCTATTTTTAAAACCAGGGATTGTCAGGATTCAGTGTACGAAGTTGGTGATTAAAATCAATTTGTAGATTGTTTTGTGTGCTTAATATTTTTTGTTATATATCAATATTAATACATACGTTCATGTATAAAATATACAAGTTAATTTTATTTGACTTTGTTATATTAAATGAATAATAAAACTTTTGTTTGTTAACCATTTTAAAGACGTTTTTTGTTTTTTAATCTTGAAAAAGCCTTTATCTTTTACTTTTCAAAAACCCCGACTGCTAAAAAACCTCGATTTGCCGGAAAATACATGGATTAGATTTTTTAAATCCCGAATCCCAAGATTTTCGAAGACAAGTCCCGTTTTCCATCCCTACTTACTTCATACGGAGGCTATTGAAGGTTAACAAGACTATAATGCAATTTGATATTTTTAAGTTTCCTTTCCGCAAAGAATACATTCCATGCTGAAACGAAGACAGCGAGCCCAGAAGCCGCCATTAAACTATACATATCCTGGAAAACACAAGAAAATCTGAGAGGTCTAACGGCGTACCCAACATGGACTTCAAACAGTCCAATCGCAAGGCTTTTAGTCTACTCAGAAAGCTCGAAGGCGCTAAACCTACAGCCAATTGAAGTCCTCAAATGCACTCCAACATCATCGCGCGCCATATGATAAGGAAGCCCATGACAAGACATTTACACAAAAGATCAGCTCAGAACTCAAGGACGTACGCAGTAATACATCCCCAAACGACTCTTACTCCTATCCATTCACTGATAGGGACGTTTCCGACGGGCTTTCAAAAATTAAAAATGGTAAAGCAATGGGAGAAGATTGCATCTACTCTGAATTTATAAAATACTGCGGACCCCGCAATAGGGTATGGCTCGCTAGATTCTTTACAGATATTTGAAGCTCCGCCAACCTTACTGGTATGTTCAAGAGATCAAAAATTGTAGTTCTGTTGAAGCCAGAAAAGAGCCTAAAAGACCCAGCCCTAACGCCCTCCTTCCTGTTTGCTTTAAACTTTTCGAGCGACTATTATTAAGCCACATATAAAAGCAGATTGAAAGGGCCATTCCACCTGAACAGGTTGGCTTTAGAAAAGGTCGCAGTTGAACGGACCATTTTCCAGCCCTCAAAAACTTCATCGAGAATGCTTTTAACCAGGGGCAAAAAACAGCAGTTACTTTTGTGAATCTAACAGCAGCGTATGACACTGTATAGAAAAAGGATCTAATCTTCAAACTGGCCAAAGTTATCCCATGTAGTAGAACATGCAATATCATCGAGAGCATGCTCAGAGATTAGTTTTTTAAAGTATTCCTAAACGACAGTCCAAGTATCACTCGAAAGTTAAAAAATGGATTACCACAGGGTTCAGTTCTAGCTCTGGTTCCTTTTAATCTCTACAGCCATGATCTTCCCACTACTATATCCCACAAATTTAATGGCTTTTGCTTATCAAGATGCCTGCTTTGAGCAGCTGGAGAAAGATTTTGAAACTGACTTACTCGAAATATCATATTGCAGCAAATGGAGACTTAAACAAATCCCTACGAAGACTGAAGTATGCTGCTTTCAGCTTACTCATAAGGAAGGTGACAGACAGTAGAGTCGTTCGGTCCCCATACAAAGAAAAAAAAATTAGCCTGTAATCGCCTTAGAATCCTTTTAAACTTATCGTAAATAAAGATAGAGTAAGAGCGTGTAATGTGGTATAGGCTGGTAATGTGGTACAGTGCCTTTTTGCTTAAACTAACAAATCAAGCGTAATGAAACCAATCTAAATGGCTTGCCGCTCTCAAAAAATTAAGAAAACTTTGATCTGTTTTTGAAAGTCATTCTTAGTGTGAGTGTCGAAAAATTCGATTGGCTGCGAAGTCGACTTTTTTTGGGTGCTGTTAACAAATATAGTTTTCTGGTAAAGGTGCATTTAAAAGTTTTTAAGTGTATAACTAAAGTAATTGGGAAGTACCAAATTAGTGAACAATATATGCAATTACTCAATAGATGTAGTAAATAATTTAAAATTAATAAATATCTGCATCAACCTCAAGTGCGCCTAATGTGGTATACCTTAAATCAGCTAATTTGTTATAGTATACCACATTAACCTGTCAAATAAAATATTAATGAAATTGTTGTTTGTTTACATGAATTGTTGTTGTTTTCTTGTTTTTTTTTTTTGCAATAAAGTAAAAATTTATTTATAACACGACTAATTTTAAAGAAAATACTATGATTTGGTAATGTAGTTCACTATACCACATTACCAACACTTGGTGTACCACATTACCCGCACATTTTTTGAAGTCGTATCTAATGAGATTTGCAATATTTTCTTATATTCCTCTGAAAGTGTGGGTTTAATATTTTTCGCAAATGGCTTCGTGGGAGCCTAACATATGAAGCATGTTAATAGGTCAATCATATTTTAACCAGACAAAAAATAAAAATTTGTCAATCTAAAAACAAATAGGTATACCACATTACCCGCAATTCCTCTAAGTTTAAAAGGATTCCATAAAATTTTTTTTTAATTTTTTGCAACGCCTCTGGGTACCACCCTACCGATCATAACGTATTGCATATTGTTATTCATGGCTTGTCTATGGCTGCATTGAGGACTTTTTAATCCGATATCAAATTCGGGGCGCCACTGATGCCATCTCGGATCGCACCCCCCTAATGTCCAATTTTTTGCAAGGAAGCCCTTCTTTGTTTGTCTAGGTTTTAATATGTTCACTTTTATGGCACACCTCAAAAGTACGCCCCATTTTTCTTTTACATATACATATTACATTAAACCAGGTAGACCAACATACAAAACAAAGAAAATTGCATCATTCAGAATGATATTTTATATTAATGAAATATCTAGAATGTTAAAAAAAATTTTTTTTTTTGATCTTTTCAACTAATCTTTAATCCTAGAGGGTGACTGGCTCAACTTTTTTTTCGAACCCCCTTAGCCGACAGGCACCCTCCTCATACACAGCTTTTACCCAAAATACCTTGGACACATAGACAGAACGTTATCGTATAGAAGTCACCTTGACAAAACCGCTCAGAAAATATAGTCAAGAAATAAGAAACAAAAACTCGCAGGAACGAGCTGGGGTGATTCCGCAAACTGCCTATGAACTTCTGTAATAGCATTAGTCTACTCGACTGCCGAATACGGTACTCCAATATAGTTGAACAGACATCACGTAAAAAAATTTGTACGCAGTTAAACACCACGATGCAAACAATACCTTGGGGCTAATTCTGGCAGTCGTGATCGAATATTTTTTCTATTCGAAAGCAGTTTTATTTGTAATTCTTTCAGTCGATAGTGAACGAATCGAACTTATTTTTTCAGTGTTGTAAGCATTTATTTAAGCTTTTTTTTTTGGTAACAGACGCCAGATTTATATGCGGTTGACCACATATTCCATGATTGCCCAATCCTGTCATTCCCAGAAAACACTGAAGAAATCAAGAACCTTACACACGAACTATATCCTGGCTAAATTTTTTAAACTTGTAGAATTTAACAATTAAAAACATAAATTATATCAAACTTGTTCAACAATACTGCATTTACTCAAAATTTTAAGATTTTCAGTAGAAGCAAAGCAATTTTTAATTTTAAATTAAAGGCATATTAAAAATTATTTTTAAACCAACCATTTCATTACCAAAAAGTAGACAAAACAACACGATATTTGTACGGCGGTTAGATTTGAATAAAACGTGTAAAATTTTTCTAAATGGTAAAAAAAAAGGTGGATTTAAAACACTGTTTTTGAACATGTGCGATATATTCTCTCTGTATTTTAAATCCATACGATAAATAAAATAAAATAACTACCAAGTAAATTGTAAAAAATCTGTTTTATATATCCGCTACAACACGATTCCAGTCTCTTAAGAAAATTTACTCATCCCAGGACATTAACAATTTTATCAAATCTGGTATTAATTTAGATCTCTACCTCGGTCGTAGGCCCCATGACTTATCTTCTCGTTATGTATTCTTTACCAAGTAAGATGTAAAGAATCTATTTGATAGACCCGCAGTTGCATAAAAAAATTTACCAATCTAAGGACATTACACATTTAACAAATCTGGCTTTAAATTTGAATCGGGTGTATGCCCCAAGACTTTTATTTTTCTTGTGTATCCTATTCAATGTAATTGACTCTACCAAGTGTAATGTACAGAATCTTTTTGACACATCCGCTATAACATGGCTGCAATGCATTAAAAATAATTTCGTTTCCAAGGACATTAACACGTTTAACAAATCTGTCATTTTGTTGGATCTCCACCTCGAGTGTAGGCCCCAGAACTTTAGGGCAGTATTTGATATTTTTACACAAGAACATTTATTCAGTTGTTTAAGTCTACCAGCTAGTGGTCATACAAAGTATGCGCCATGGTATGAGTAGATGTAATTGTGTTTGTGAGAATCTTACGATTGTCGTCAAGATGTCGCCTTTTATATGCTGTGGTTAAGCAATTTTAAACCAAATAATATACAAATAAATCCAAGAGAAATAAATAAGTAAAAAATCTCATGGTATAAACAACTGTAGCGGTTTTTTGACAGTTATTTTTTATTATTGTTTTTTTGTAGTTGTTGTTTAGTTCAATATTGCAGTTAAACATTTAACATTTGCCCAACAGCACAGTTTCGGCTACAGCAGCATCAACCGATGTCTGCATCAGTTAAGTCCATTCAGTTAGTGAGTCAATCCAATCAGCCAAGCACATAGCCTAAAGAGTTAGTAAGTCATTTGTTTAACCAGGGTCAACCGGAAAAGTTGTTTAAAAAGAAAAAAATATATATATAAACAAGAGCACGCATGGCGGATCAAAACGAGAAAATACTTCAGTTGCTTAACCCTGAAAGGTAACTCTTCATTTTAATACCATAAAGTTACTCTTCATCGAATCGACGAATTTTTAAAATAAAATTCTAGCGGAAAGATTTTTAAAGTAAGAAATCAAATATTGTATTCAATATATTTTTATTTTTCGAATTTATTCTACGAGTTAAATTTCCGTTATGTATTTTATAAAGCTTTTTGTAATAATACAACAACTTAATTATATAAAAAAGAGTAAATATTGAGATTTCAGTATTTTGGTCATAGCTCGGGCATTTTTCAACCGATTTGGTAATTATATACACCGACGTCTTTAGGAGGAAATTTCCCATTTATCTAAGTAATAAAACTTGGACTCGGATAGATCTACGGTTCACGAAAATAGGTATTTTTCATAAAAAAAAATTCTATATTGGTAATAACTTTTTTGTATCTGAACCGATTTTTCCCAGATTTCCAGCAAGTATGTTCTACTAAAGATATCCGATCTTTTAACATATTAGACGTAGGTCATATAACAGCTCTAAAATTAAAGTTTTTATAAAAATGTTGATGCTTTTTAGCCCATTTTTGGAGTATTTTGCTAATAACTTAACCATTTTTTAGCCGATTTGGCAGATTTATATACCGGCGTCTTTAGGAAGAAATATACCATTTACGTATATTATAACTTGGACTCGGGAAGATCTATTGTTCCCCCAAATGGGTATGCTTAAAAAAAATTTATTTTGGGCAGAACTCTTCCATTTCTGGAAAAAAAGTTTCAGGTTTTTGGGGAAATATATTTTGCTAAAAATTGAAATATAAAACGTGTCCATATGTCATACCAGAGCTCTAATATTTCATATTTTGAGTATTTTCAATAATGTCTTTGTGCGGGAGGTATCACGCCCACTTTTCCAATCCCGCCCATATTTTGTGTATTGATAACCGACATGGTTGCACCTAATTTGGGAACTTTAGCTCGTTTGATTCTCCAGATATACAGAAATGTATAACTTCTTTGTATGGACAGTGCCACACCAACTTATCCAATCCCGCCCATTTTTTAACAGAGTTGGTGTATTGATAACCAAGATGTTTTACGTACCAATTTTCAATGCCGTTCTCCAGATATACAGAAAAAGAATTGAAAAACAACAACAACATGGGATTAATGGAAAAATTAGAGGAAGTCGTGGTGTTTTGCTCATATCTCAGCCATTTATGGACCGATCTTACTGAACTTCAGTAGCAAACAATTCCGGATATCTGGGATCTTCGGACTGGGGTCTTCGCATAAGCCAAAAAAAGTAGAATTTACGGCTGAAATTGATTTTACTGCTTCTTCTTCCACGTCCTTACTCTGCGAAGTTTTCGCTTAATTCATTACTTTTAGCACTAGACAACACAAAAAGGTTGACAAATATACAACATGTCTGCCAAATATTAAAGATTTATAATATTTCTGCAAACATTACTTCAAATGTTTGTCCAAACAGCAGACACCCCAATTAACAACACAAAATATTTGCACAAACGTAATATTTTGACATGTTTGCCAAGCTATTTGTGTGGTTTATTATGCCCTTAAGCAAGATAGCAGCGTGTCCAAAATATATGCTAAAATCTTTCATTTTGTTGTTAATTTAAATTTTAAATCGTGTGTTGTGGAATGTTATAATTTAAAAACGTGTGCTAACAAAACATTGTTTGGAAGAAGTTTTGTTTTTTTTTTTTAATTTGAAAAGTGCAGATGAAGGAGGCCGATTTCTCATGGAATCTTTTTCTGATAAGGTTCCATTAAATTAACCGAAAGAAAGTTTTAAAAATTTGGTACAGAAATACTTTATTGTAAAAAAAACAATCTTACCAAATTTTATTGCAATCGGTCAAAAAAATAAACAAAATAATGTTAAAAAAAATCTTGAATTTCAAATAAATATTTTAATGGACATGCCAAAAAAAGTAACGGCATATAATTTGACATATAACTAGTTATCAGCTGTTGCTTATGTAGCAAGTCAAGGTCACCTTGTATGAATACGCCTTGCAGGCCATCTTTAATAATCAGCCATGTCACAGAGTACAATTCCGTTCGGAAACGGAATTCATTCCGTATTTTGGTGCTTCAGAAAATTACGAAAAAACTTTGCGGAATGAAACCATTTTTGTTTTCATGAACGGTATGGGAGTTTTCTGTATCTCAAAGACCAAAAAACTATCAAAATATACTTTCTATCAATAAACAAATATGTTTTCTTCAATTCCGAACGGAATCATTCCGAACGGAATTGTACTCTGTGACATGGCTGAATATTTCAGTTTTGAGAAATTTTTTTGTGTAGGATCAAAAATAATTCAGTTTTACATATGCGTTTTGTAAAATTAACTGGTTATGAATTTCAATGCCTTTTGAATGGGATATCAAGACATGTGTAGCACGGAGGGTTAAGAATGTTTTATCACTACCTTTTACAATTGCTCCAATTTTGGTTGGCCAAAGCGGATTTTGCGATTCTTTTTAAAGTCTAATGACTCTGAAATTTTTTGGCAGGATTTAAGTATTATGTTGGCCCGGTTCCGCCGGTATTATATTGCCTTTTAAAGATTAGCATCATAATTTTCAGCCTAACCTCGTGTTATTTACACATACAGTAGTAAAGAAATAAAACACAGTGACAGTGAGAGCGAGACAAAAGAAGAGATAACAAAAGTGGTTTATACTTATTGTTGTGATCAATCACGAGCAACTCATCTGTCACTTAGTTAATAGTGTTCATTATTTATAATATTTATTCGATTTTTGTTGTATTTGATTGTTCTTGTGGTTGTTGCAATTGTTCCTGTTTTTATTTATCATTTTCAATGTGGCTGTTTTGATCTACATAAATGATCTTCTAAAAGTGGTTAAGATTTTTTTATTTTTTTTTTTTTTGTTTTATACATTTTAAGTAACTTTGACAATTTTCAATTTCGGTTATGTATTGATGACAAATTAGTTTGAAGAATATATTTGAAATTTATTAATGATTAATTAGTGTGAGATAGAAAAACACAGAAAAAAACATGCGATGAAAAACTACTGTATGAGATTTTTTTTCGCCGCTTACGAATATTTAAGTAGAAGCAGTACTGTTAACAAATTTGGTAGCTCAGAAATTTATTTATAAGGAAATTGGTTTAAAAAAAATTCATTCTTATTTAAATTAATGTAAAGACTATAGAAAAAGACAGTGTATAATTCATTTAATTAAAAATTAGATCAACATATGTAGTTTTTTTTTTAAGAGACAACACTCGTAAAAATATGAGAAATGCTGTAAAGGGAAAGATGTCCGTCCGTCCGGCTAGCTGGCAGCCCATGGAAAACTTGTGCGAAAAGTTCATGTAACACTTTTGGAGAAAATTTAATAAAATTCGTTACATAGATAATAATTATTTCAAGAACCAAGCCTGCTGAAAATGGCGAGAGTCTGGCCATAAGTTTACATAGACCATTATACAATCTCCTTTCAGGAATAGAGTCTTCCCTGCAAGCAATTGGAAGATTGTTTTTCGATTGTCTACGAATTTTAACTATTTCGGCACATTTGGTAGTTAAACAGTAAATGTTTCGGAATTTAACAACAACAAAATACATTAGAATCGAATTATGTATTCTTAAATTATACTTTTCCGTCACTTTAAAGAGTTGTTCAGATAATTGCAACAGGTATATAATTACAACAATAGCACTATTGAACATTTCACATTTTATATTTAGTCAATTCACAAGGTATCCTAACATGTCATATTGTCAAAATGTCCTAATATTTCACAATGGTTTAAAAATATTGTTGTTGGTTTGTTAACAAAAAGTGTCTTAAATAAATAGAACGTTGCTTGCTGTGTTTATTGTGCTGTCGTAATTAATTAGAAAAGTCCAGCGCTAAGCGGCTGAGCCGTACAACAATATTTTTAAACCATTGTGAAATATTAGGACATTTTGACAATATGACATGTTAGGATACCTTGTCTGTTAAATAGTGAATACTACAAAAGCAAAATGCGTAAAAAGGACAGTTTGTATTTAAATTGCAATGTGATTGGTGGTACGTGCGTGTGAAATAATATAAATTTATAAAATTATGTAAAATAAAGTGAAATTTTATATACTTGAAAAATGTAAAAGTTATTAAAATTAGGACCCCGAGAAATCCAAATGTTACCAAAAAGATTTCTAGCACACGAAAGTTGTATAAAGGAGTGTACGAAGTATCCCAAACGTATTCTTCGGTTAGATTGGGTAATTTTTTTAATAATTTCTCATACATTCATTTTTTAGAGCCAGTGAAAGTGATATTTAAAAAAAATTAATTGATAATTGTCATTTTTTAAAGGATATTAGTGATTTTGTGAAACTGTTGGTTTATTTAATGACTGTAAAATTAATGTTTTTATTGAAGATCAACGTTATCAGTCATTAAAGAAAATTTGTAAAACAAGTTTTGTTAAGCAGTAAAAAAATATGCGAGTTATAATTCGATTAAAGTTTACAAAGTAAGTGCTTGAACAAATTTGTAATTTTCTGTAAATTCCTTTAAAACTTGGTCCACATTAGGTTTTTAACTGTAAAACATTAATAGCTATTTTGATTAATTGTACTGTAGATTTTTTAATATTTTTAATTTTCTATTTTACTCAGACTTTCCCTACAAAATAAAACAAAGATAAACAGTTATTATAAAGAACAATAAGAAAAAATTTAACTTCAAAAGAGTAATTTATGGAGCCAAAAGCGATACTCCAAAATTTAATTCACATTAAACTACCACAGAGCTCTAATTCGTCATAAAATAAAGACACTAAGTGGATTCTTAATGTACGTATTACCATAGTGGGACACTTCTTCCCGAACGATGTAACTAAATGAATAAGAATTGAATAGCAAAAGCGATAGATTTTTGCTAAATGGGGAAACTATTTAGAGTATTTTTCGATCGAAATTGTTAGCAGGGGTTTTGCCCATACACCATCTAATTATGTTGTTATGTAGATTGAATTTGGTCCAAACTAATGTTATTGCAATCAAAAGCTTTTAACCAAATTTTATTGGAATCGGTCCATATTAGACCATACCTCCCATACAAATACTACTCCCGAAAATTGCTTTTAATGCCATAACTTCCTTTAAAATGTTGGTATTGTCATAAAAATTGGCGACAATAACTTTTATGATAGCTACTATGTCATGACTGGTGCTGGTAAGTCCAAAGTTACGATAGGTCCCATATAAACACATTTCAAAAAAACACCTTAAGACAAACAAATCTCATATGGATGAAGATGTTTTTTTTTATTTTTTTCCTATGCTCACCCCCGTAGCTCTACGCTTGTCTGCAGGAAGGAAATCGGAGTCTCTGGCGGGAATCGAATCCGCATCTCCGGCGCTGATAGACTAGCTCACTACCAACTAGCCTACCGGGGCATCGTTCGCATTACAGCATTACAAAGACTTTTACATGAATCTTAGCCTAATAACATAATTTTGTTGAGGGTCCATGACTGCCCATGGGTCCTATGAACGGCACACTTTTGAAAATGTATTTATAAATATAGTCGTGCTTGGCCTTGTTTTTTTTTTTTTTTTTGTAAAGCTGGTATTGTGGTGGGTAAGACTTGCTGATTGTGAAAATAGTATTTTTACAAACAAAATTTGCTTTTTTAATGAGTAAAATGAGTAAATGAACTTTTTTTGATAAGGTTTTTTTTTTTGTAAAAAAGTACTTTTTGGAAAAAACTTTTTGTGAAAAAAGTATCAAGAATATAACACCACGTTACAAAAACGAGCTTTTGTTATGTCCTATGAACCAAATATACTTTTTCGGAAAGGGGAGAAAAAATAAGAATACACGTGTATCGGCGATTTTCATGTACACGTCAGAATTTTTTTTTTATGTATAAAGTATAAAGCTCGTAGTGTCCGTCTGCCCGCCTGTGTGAAAGACTTTGGATCGATTTTTAACCCTTTTTCCGTCATCCAATCGAGCTGAATTTTTGCGAATAAGCTACAAACGTAACAAAAGTTATTTCGTTTTCGCACAATAGAACTTAAAACAATTGTGCAATGCAAAGTTTCATCTGTTATACCAGTTGTAATTGTTGTAAAAGTCATAAACAGTTTAGTGTTAGAAAGTTACTATTGGTAAACTACAAATATATGGAGTAGGATGGGTCGAAAATTTTTTTTTTCGAAACGCTTTAGTAGTTTAAAAATTTGGAGTCCCTTCAAGTTATGCTGAAAAAGTGAAAAAAAAAATATTTTTTTTCAAAAAAAAAAAAAAAAATTCAGGAAAATCTGAGAATTGACAAAAATCTATTTTTTAAAAAATTTGACGTGATACAGACATTTCCACGAGTCTGCCTGCAAAAATTCAGCTGGATTGGATCACAGAAAAAGGGTTAAAAATCGATCCAAAGTCTTTCACACAGGCGGACAGACGGACACTACGAGCTTTATACTTTATACATAAAAAAAATTCTGACGTGTACATGAAAATGTCCGATACACGTGTATTTTTATTTTTTCTCCCCTTTCCGAAAAAGTATATTTGGTTCATGGGACATAACAAAAGCTCGTTTTTGTGACGCGGTGTTATACTAATTAAAAATCATTCGTTTGTGTTTTTTCGCCTGCATATTTTTAGGTTTTTTTTTTGTGCACATAAGCTTGCCCTTATTAAGGTATCGTTTTTTTAAGTATTTTTATGCCAAAAGACGTATATTTCTTTAAAAAATTATATAAGTTTGAGGAAAAAATACCTTTTTTTTATTAAAAAAAAGTTTTTTAAAAAACATTGATCCCAAATAAAGAACAAAACCTCCATTGATCAGGCATTTTAATGCCTAGATATCAAACTTCTAGCAAATTATTTTACTTGTATAAGTAAATGTCCCATAAACCAATGCCAAACCACCATAATTTTTTCAACTCACTCGTCGTCATATTTTCACTGTTAATATTAATAACAATTAAATGTGTAACCTCTATTATTCTTATTTTTTATGTTCTTTGATATAAAATGTCCGATATGTAAATTTTACAAAACATTAGTTTTTTCTTCCAAATAAAAAAAAAGGCAAAAAAATATCAAAACTAAACTCCAACATAAACAAAAGACATTTACTGCCAGCGTGGAGATCATAAATTATCTTCAATATTCCACTCGTACCAAACGTAAAAAATAGACGTTAATATTTTTTTGGACAACGATAACAATAACAAAACAGCTAAAAATGAAAACTGAAGCAGAATGAAAAAGTCAAAATGTTAAAGCTTTTAATGAAAAATAGCAACAACAATGTAAAAACAAACTGAAAAAGAGAATACAAGGATATTCTCTAGATACAATATCTGACCAAACACACATTTGAAATACTAAATATAAATGTGTGTGTACTTTCGTCTCTTAGTATGCATTTATAAATAAATTTGTAATAAAAAGTACACTGAAAAATATCTTTAAAAGTATATTTTTTTTTGGTAAATTTATCTTTAAATAATAAAAAGTAAAGTTTTACAGATATTGAAACTATAATTAAAAAATCTCTATATATATAATAGAGACGTAACCGTAACGCTTGGACGTAACCGCTAAACATAAAAACTACTGCACCGATTTTGATAAAATTATACACATATTCTATGGATCGTGAGTCATGTTTCGGTGTAGTTTCGCGCTTATTCAATATATATCGCGATATTTTTTAAAAAAAATTTTCATTGGTTTTGTTAGATGTTGTTGCATATATTTGTTTTGAAAAGCAATCAAATAAAGGGTGGTTAAATTCTAATGGCCGATGTTGAATGTGAACCACACCTAAACGTCAAGTTTTTTTCTGCATTTCATTTGACATTTCTCAATTTCACGCTAACTCAATTTCAACCATGGAACGATTCATAATCGAGCAACGCGTTAAAGTTATTCAGGCGTATTATGAAAATGGTCGTTCAAATCAAAATGCATATCGTGAAAATAATCTTCAGTTATGAGGCACATTTTCACCTCAGTGGATTAATCAATAAGCATAATTGCCGCATTTGGGCGAATGATAATCCAAGAGTGATGGTCGGAAAATCAATGCACCCATAAAGAGTGAGTGTTTGTTGCGGTTTATGGGCTGGCGGCATCATCGGGCCGTATTTTTTCAAAAATGAGGCCGGTCAGGCCGTTACAGTGAATGGTGTTAGATATCGTGAGAACTTTTTATGGCCCGAATTGGAAGATATGGATGTGGACGATATGTGGTTTCAACAGGACGGTGCCACTTGCCACACAGCTAGGGAAACAGTGGCTCTTTTGCGCGACAAATTCAATGGCCGTGTTATCTCACGTCGTAGCGATTTCAATTGGCCGCCAAGATCATGTGATTTGACACCGTTGGCCTTCTTTCTTTGCCAGCAACAATTCAAGAGCTAAAGGATGAGATAATTCGGCACATTAACGGCATAGAAATTCAATTATGCCTCAGCGTCATCGAACATTTGGACCATCGGGCGGAGGTGTGCCGCCAAGGTCGCGGCGGCCATTTGGGCGATATTATGTTCCATACATAATTGAACCATACTAATATTATCATAATAAAAAGAAATGACAATAATTTCCTAAATAATTTGTATTTTATTCAAAATCAACATCGGCCCTTTAAATTTAACCACCCTTTACGTTCAAACCAATATTTTTAAGCTTAAAAAATAGTTTGTCAAAGCAAAACCAACTAACGATCGTTGGAGTATATACTCTTATTTAATTAATATTTTTAAAAATATACACGTACATGTCAGTATTTATTCAAATTAAGTATTTCCAATCAAATAACTACATATATATTTGATAAAAATTCCACGACCACTTGCAAATATTGGTCGCAATACACGTACATTACGTTTACAGAAAGTCAAGAAGAACGCGCAGCAGAAATTGAAGAAACTCGATATTGAGTATCACGTTTACGAGAAAATTACACAAAGCAACAACGCGAGATACGAAATGAAGAATAACGTCTAAGAACCAGGCAAGCAGAAACAGCTTTTTATAACAGTAATCGAAAAACATTTATGCGTCTGGCATTTAACTACGACCCAACCGCTGAATACAATTCACATAACGGTATTGGTTGAAATACAAAAAAAAGCCCCATGGTTGCATTAAAACCAGGGTAGGAAAAAATTCTACTCGCGAGCACAATTCGAGTCAACTCTCTCATTTTAAAATTTGTGCTCGCGAGTTTTATTTTTAAACTCGCGAGCACAAATTTTTTACGAGTCATAAGATTTTTGTGCTCGACTCGTAAGCAGATAACAACTCGTTTTAAAATTTGTGCTTACGAGTTTTATTTTTCAACTCGTAAGTACAAATTTTATGCGAGCAGAAAACGAGCGCATACGAGTTGAAATCGAGCAACTCGTTTAAAAAAATTAATGTTTGCTTGTGCGAAGTAAAAATATACATACATATGAATTTTTAGAAACGAAGGGCAGGCAAATGTGTAGGAAGGGGTTATAAAAACATATGCACACATATGAATGCTGGGCATAACCATGTTGATAAGAATGTATGTGTGTTTGTATGTATAAATGTTTTCTTGTTTAAAAATATGTAAACCTGCAAAATGTTTAATGATGTGTAATAAAATGTATGCGTTCTTAAATGACTTAAATAAATGTGTTTGAGATTGGTAACATATTATTTTCATAAAAGCTGCCTTTAATAATTATAAATAAAATAAACATTTGTCAATCGATTTTCATGGTTTATGGCTCATTTTATTCGTAATATATCTGGCTTTCTGATAAATAATAAAAAAAATTGTTCTAAATTTGTTAACAAATTTTTGAAAACAAAAAATAGTACTAATTTTGCTTGAAAAAAAAAGTTTATCGCCACTAATTTCTGAAAATGTCCGAAACAGTGGAAAATATAAAAAATGTTATTCGTTTGACTTAAAGGAAATATTATTAATAATCATTTGTTGGTGTTTTTATAAAAATCGGCCCTTATTTCGGGCGGAATATAAGTCAAGCCCATAAAAAATTTGAAACTGCAAACGGATTTAAATTAACCGCTTCAAAATCTTTATATTTTATATGTTTTTATTTAAAGACTTACATTTGTTTTTGAAGACCAGTGTTATAAATGAATTAAGAGTTTTTTAGGGTAGCAAAAGCCATCACATAATTGTCTTGTGATAACCAAATTAGTTGATTCTTATAGAAAACATCAGCAGGTAGTAAACAATCACGACTATTTATAGAAAATGTGATCATTGATATGTTTGTTTGATCCCTAGTGAGTGTTTAAATGTCAGTGCAATGGGTCTGAAAAACTTATTATATTAATGTTTATGTTAAAATGGCTGGCAAGACGTGTGGGAAAGGGTTGTAAAAGTAATGTTTATACTAAAAAAATGCACACAAGTGAATGCTGCTCATAAACAGGTAGATAAGTGTGGTTTAAAATATATGTGCAATACGTATAAATGTTAAATTTTGAATGATGTGTAATAAAATGTATGCGTTCATTAGTGACTTACATAGAAGTGTTTACGATTCATAGGAAATTAATGAACTGCCTTTTTTATATTTTCGAAACGTATAACATGATTGCATTCTTTTAAACGAATCCTTTCCTTTGCTATTTCTTCTTCATGGTTAGTTATACTTGTCACAACGTAATATTTGCTGTATCAATAAATACCTTTTCCCACCTTACTTCTGATCCATTTGCTAATGCTGTGTTGTGTTTCGATGAAATATTCATACATACACACATTTATCCACACATACAAACAAATAAACAGGAAAAATATATTTTTAGTTAAAAAAAATTCATACGCAAAAATAAAACTCGCGAACAATTCTTTTTAGCTCGACTCGCGAGTTGAGTTTTATTTTTGACTCTTAAAATTTGAATTCTTTTCGCGAGCAATATTTTTCAACTCGCAAAAATAAAACTCGCTCGCGAGTTTTATTTTTTAAACTCGCGAGCAGTAAAGAATAATTCTTTTCAATGTTGAAAATAAAACTCGCTCGAATTGGACTCGCTCGCGAGCGAGTTTAATTCGAGCACTCTCCGTACTCTGATTAAAACTTTTATAAAACTTAAAATCTTTACTAAGGCCCAGCAAAATGGACCGGGTTCAGCTAGTTTTGACTAAATTATAATTTGAAAACCAAAAAATTATTTAAACTCCAGAAAAATAAATTTTTTTTTAAAAACTATAAGCTGGCCCGGCAAACCTTGTTTTGCAATATAACTTATTTCTAGTCAATATCTTGGCTTTTAATAAAAAAAGTAAAATAAAAAATGTACTGTAAGTGTGTGAGGATGAAAAAAACAAAAGCCATTTATTTTTTTCTTCATTTCGTTACATATTCAAAAGTTAAACATAAAAAGTGATTTATTTTGTATCCTGTAGTATGAAAATCAAACAAAGATAATCAATATTTATTACGAAGAGCAATTGTGTGTACGATATTTTTGTCAGTCCGTCTTTAGCCAACGCTAATAAGCTCAATGGCTTGCCGACGCGAGAACATGGCACTAATAATTGTCCGTCTGAAAAACATGATGTGACGTCTGTGGGAATTATAGGAGTTCGTGGCGGAGTTTATCAATTTCGTAATGACCAATCGTGTACCATTGCATAGCCGGGGTGGATTCAAATTCCGAAGTAGAATAACCGGAGATTCAACTATCAGTCGTAGAAAATGGGTGTCATGCCCGGCAAATCCAAAGAGTTCAACAACTCTGTTGGATAATTTACTGCTTCGTTAACATCGCTAACTACATCGATCGATTTGTATGATACTTAGTCGCCTGAAAACGATTATTGTATCTTGAAGTTAAAGTCTCCGACTTCCAGATTTTTCGCGGCAGAAATAGCTCTTTTAGAAGGTATAAGAGGGGGATTCTTCTACCATTTTTGATTTATTTTACGCCCTAAATGTTAAAATTTATAGCCTTTAGTTCCATCAAGACTTGAAACTCTCATCGGCTAATTAATTAAGAAGACATGGGTAAGTTTTGCCTTATTTTACGCCCCAAATTTTAGAATTTCAAAAAAATTATATCTTTAAGTTCCTTTCGGATGTTATTGTGTATCCATGCCAAATTTTAAAAAAACGGATTGATTAGTTAAAAAGATATAGGGAGGAGGAGCTGTTACCCCTCTTGCCCTAATAATTCCCTAAATAAAAAAAATTATAGGCTATAGTTTTTTCCCGATATTACGCTATTTGCCTGCCAAATTTCAAGAAAATCGGTTAATTAGTTTAAAAGATATAGTGAGGAGGAGCTTTTACGCCTCTTACCCTATATCATTCCTTAAATAATAAAAATTATAGGCTATAGTTCCTTCCAGATGTTATGCTATTTGCCTGCCAAATTTCAAGAAAATCGGTTGATAAGTTATTTTATGCTCTCTAGTTGATTAGTTAAGAAGATATAGGGAGGGGGAGCTTTCACTCCTTTTGCCATATTTTACGCCCAATAGCGATATGAAATATAATTTACGACATATTCTCATACCTAACAAATACACATATAAAATTTCATAAAAATCGGTCTAGCCGTTTCGGAGAAGTTCAATTACAAACACCGCGACACGAGAATTTTACCTATATAGGCAATAAAAGAAAAAGGTTTTAAAATAATATAAAAAAAATTATGTATTATTATAATTTCTGAACGAAAATTCTATATTTTAATACCTGCGATCAAGGCCTAGCCGCTCATACTCGAATTTTGTATTATATAAGTGCATTTATTGTATTACATATAATTTTAATAAAATAAAAAATGTATTTCTTGATCCTTTGCGTTCGAGAATTAAAATTTTAATTTAATTGTTCTCAGTGTACCTTTTAAGCCATGGCGTGCTAAATTCATTTAGAGGCCTTATTTCTTCTTTTTTTAATGTTAATTTTTTACTATTGTTTTTTCACTGTTACACTACTGTTTTATGTTCTTTTTAACAGTTGTTGTTGTGTTTTTCCTAACTATTTTTTGTTGTAATTTGTAGTGTGTTCTTTAGTCATTTTACAAACAAAGTATCATCAATAATGTGTAGGAAAATATTTTTAATAGACTCGTGTTTGTGGTTAGACATGTGAATAACACCCCTTCACCCCCTCCCAACATAATTTTCGTTTGCCACTTTTTATAGCCTTCACCACAGGAGGATTGGTTATATATAATTTTGTCATTCCGTTTGTAATTCTATTGATCATAGACTTTATAAAATATATAGACATTTTTGGATTCTTATGAGTAGCGGATTTGATTTGATGTCCGTCCGTGTTTTGGTTAAAATTGAATTCCCGAAGACTCCAGATATAGTAGAGAGTAAGTTGTAATATATTTTTTTTTATTTGCTTATTTGCACACCGGTTATAATCATTTTACGCTTGTTTGCATCCAAACTTGTGAAATTATAGCTTGTAATTTAAAACAGACGAAATTATTTTGTGTATACACAAAAAAAATTAAATATTTTCTCTAATCACCAAATTCACAGAATAAATCAAACAATTTGTTGCTTTTGCACCAATTACTATTATTATTGTATATATTACTAAAAATTGTAAAAATTTAAAATTATTTTATTTTGTCAATAAATGTTATTTTTTATTTTAATTAAAAAAATGATCAAAATTAAATAATTGATTCAATTATCACATTAATTAAATTGAAACGCTTTTTCAACAATTTTTTTAATTGATAAAAAACTACTGATACATTTTTCTGTGTAGGCATTTGCTTATATGCATATCCCGCATTTATGAATCACATGTCCGCAAAACTCGCCATCATGTGGAATGGAAGCTTCCATCACTTAAAATCTCCAGGCCCGGATGGGACTATCCCAGCGAATCTTTACAAATACCTGAAAATATTGATGCCATGGCCCTTAGTAATATTTAGAGCACGTCTGAGCCTCTCACATGTCCCAACAATCTGGACAATATATAAGACTGTCTTCATCTCCAAGTGGGGGGAAGATATCTTACACTAAGGCTAAGAACTTTAGCCCAATTAGTCTATATTTCTTTCTCCTGAAAACACTGTAGAGGATTATGGATATACATATTAAATCATTGCTGGGACATAATTCCTTGTCGGTGATACAAGCGTATACGACGGAACGGTCCACTGAGAATGCAATTCACATATTAGTGGGTCACATAGGGAGATCCCTGCTTTACACGGAATTCGCTTTAGTTTCATTACTGGATATTGTGGGAGCTTTCAATAACGTTAAGCCTGAATCGTTGATTAACGCTATGAAATTTTTGGAAATCGACCCATCGATCATTCACTCGATCACACGGCAGTATCTTGCACTTCAGTCATATAGAATCTAACTTGTGAGCCTCGAATATTTCCAAGGTTGCGACTAGGAGGCGTACCGTCACCATTACTTTGGAATCTAAATATCAACACCATAATCAGGGCCATGGAAAGGACGTTCCTTGAGAATGATTGCGTTTTCGGATGACGTTGCAGTTATGGCTATGGGTAAGGATCCGAGACTCTTGTCTGAACTTTTGGAGCACGCACTGGATTTACTAACAAAGTGGTGTCAGGGATGAAGACTGGCTGTTAATGCTGCCAAAACGGAACTGGTACTTTTCACAAGGATATACAATATTCCTTAATTGGATACCCCGAAAATGGGGTCTCACTGACTCTGTCCGATAATGCCAAGTATCAGTGTTGGACATTTAAATGAACTAGAAGGCAACTGCATTATATTGTTGTAATAAGACCATTGTTATGAGCTGGGGAATCAACCCAGGGAATGTATACTGGCTATATAAAGTTATCGTTAAAGCCATTCTATTCTACGCCGGCGCTTAATGTCAGGAGTCATCAAACTAAGTTTGGACGTGTCATCGGAATGGTGACAATAACGGTAACATTGTCGTTAGAACCATCCCCTCTAAGACATTGTTTATGACTTTAAACTGGTAAGCACCAGAAATTTGTTAAGGACTGGAGCATAGAGGGATTATAATATCAGACAAGCTAGAACCCTGTTTTAAATAAATTGGCGCATTGACGTTGATTATGTCACACCTTGGCCAATCTTTAATCATGGCTTCACCACAAGCATTTCAGATAACATGGTTCACTATGATGACCAATAAATTCCCGCGGATGCGATTCGGATATTCACCGACGGGTCTAAAACGCTGTATGTGTTCGATTCTGGCATTTACTCCGAGCAACTAAGCTGGAGCATTCCTATAAGGCGGCCGGACCACTGCAGTGTCATTCAGGCCGAGATAATGGTCATCTATATAGCCGCGAGACACATCCGGTATGGCGAAATATCTGGCAGTGATATTCACATTATTACCAATAGTAATGCTCGTAATTTCTTCAAAAAGATATCTGGTCTCGTCTTCGTACCAAACAGTTGTATTTACCTATTTCAACGTTTATTTGGCCTACGTATTTGTACCTTAAATTTTCTTTTAAGATTGGCAGCATTTACACCATAGATTTCTATACACACCTAGATTTCTTTTTGTAGAAATTACTGGAATAAGGCGGACGTAAGATCCCTGAAGAATATGTTCATCAGATCGATAAAAGTCCAAGAATGCCAGATGTCTCTGGAGAAGATAGCGAGCCATTCAGTGGTTATCCTTAATGTGGTCCCCGGATGCAGGGACATACATGGCGGACTAATTAGCGTATACAGGCAGCATCTTGAATAGAGACGGTTCAATATTTACTACATGTGGTTTACTCCTAATGCGCACAAGTTTCATATTACTGCCAGTCAGAGATGGTTTGATGAAATTACCTGTGTAGAAACCAGGAAAATCTGGCCCGTCATAGATGAAAAAAGGACTTCGCGGGTATTACAGCTATCCAGACATCATCTCATAAACCTAATTACGGTTATAACTGTCCACTGGTCTATTGGGAGGCACGGCCAAAGGCTAGGGCTGCGTTACAATGACTGATGTAGAAGTTGCGGGGACGGGGAGGAGGAAAAGTAAACGGAACATCGTCTATGTCATTCTCCAGCATTCGGAGACGTAAGACTTGAACTGTTTGGTCGAAGAACCCTTGGGTACAAAACTTGGCTCTCTGATATTGATTTCAACAGGATCCACTTCTTTATTGAATCATCCGGGCGGCTGAGTGAGAATATTAGCAGCCAGGTAACATAGAACCCTTGGGAGACGGTGCAACATGGTAAAACAACGGGAACTAATTAGTGGACCCACTTGAGCTATGCTTGATGCCGTTAAAGGGTGCATGAGAATCAACAAAGCCGAATAAAGAACTCATATATGTTTATGTTTTCTTCACTTTTTTGGTTTAAGTGTGAAATTTTTAAACATTAAATTTCAATACCACCTGTTGTTGGTTGCTAAAGAGACGAAAGAGAGTCAAATTACTAAATAATGAATTTGAGTTTAGTTGTAGTTCTTTTCTAATTCAGTTCTAGTTTACTAATAGTTAAGTTCTACACTCAAAAGAAAATCAATCCATTCGTACTCAAATCAATCCGCAGCGATATCAATAGTACGGTGAGTACGGATTTTCTTGAATCAAGCAGGGTGTCAGATTGATTTTTAACTTTTTCGCCAAATTCAATGTCACAGGTCGCCAAAATCGCCAAAGCATTTATATTTTAGTTTTAACAATAATATATGTATTTTTAGAATAATTAAAAATATTTTTTTATAAATCCAAACAAAAAAAATTTGTTCCGTATCGCTAAAATCCTTCAAAAATTCAAAAAAGTCGCCATGATATATTTTGTTTAATTTTTATTTAGAACAAAGTAAAAATGATTAGTGAACACAGAAAATGTGCAATGTTTAAAATATTTTATAGTAGTATACTTAAAGCAACAAAAAAAAATTTTTTTGCTATATGAAATACATTTGTATGTAGTTGCAGTACTATTATGTATCTAAAACTCTATATACTTCAACGAGAAGACTCCCATTTTGTCTTCTTTTTTAGAATACATTGTGAAGGTACAAAAGAAATGCTTTTTACATTCATATATCTTTAAACTCGTAAAAACGTGTCGAAAACTTCATATCGCATTCTACTTCGAAGGCGAATTTTATTGAAGTTAATTATTTCAACACAGGCATTACTTGTTGTAGCAACCAGCATATAAAGAACTGCCAATGCAAGTTCCATAAAATGGTACGTACCTGTCGTATAATTGTAGCCATACATTGTTGCCCTAAACTGATTTAAATTAGATTGAATATTAACATTTAAATTCTCCTTTAACAAACGGTACTGTTTCCATTGTGTTTCACTAACATCCAAAGGTACATTAGAATTCATAAAAATCTTTAACAACAACGAATTTTACCTGTGATAATTGTCACATTTTATAATGGAAAAATGTTCATAAACTTTAATTATATTTATTTTTTAAAAAATTCTACTTATTAATTCTTTCAAGAGTTTCATTATCTTCATCAGCCATTTCAACATAATTTAGTTTAAATACTGGTCATAAATATGAATGCATCAAATTTTATACATTGAAATACTAGAATAAAAAAAATATTATTTCTTCGTATTGAATTTAACAAATTTCAAAACAAATTCATGGCTCATCAAAAATAGCCAACTAAATCGCCGAAAAATCGCCATGTCGCCAAATCGAAAATTAGGTCGCCAAACAAGTTTGAAAATCGTCACGTTTGGCAAGAAATCGCCACATCTGACAGCCCTGGAATCAAGTACAAAAAGATTGATTCAAGTACGGATTATTCAATCGCGAAATACTTAACTTATCCATATTCAATCCCGAGTTCGTACTTAAAATAATCCGAAAATGAGACTGATTTAAGTAAAGCTAAGATTGAATCAATCTCAAAATGCGCTTGATTCAAGAATTATAAAGTTTATTTCAATCCGAATTCGTACTTGAAATAAACCAAAAGTGAAATTAGAAGGAGAATATAATTATGATTGATTTACTTGCCCGTTTTAGACCTTACAGAATTTCAATTATAAGACACCAGCAATGTACATATTTAACTAAAAATATAAACTAAATGAGAGCTCCTGCTTTCAATTTAACTTTTTAAACATGAAAATAATTTGTTTACTTCTTGTTCTGTTGTTTTTGTGGTTTCTACTGAAAAGCAAATTGTTTTTTAACTATGTATTTATGTGGTGTTGTTGTAGTGGCTACAACAAATTTTGATAAGTTATATGAGATTAAAACGCTCCCTTTGAAATTTTGCTTTCAGAGTGGCACTACCAACGAAAAGTTCAATCTTTTTTGTACTTGGTTTGAGAATTTTATATTCCGGGATTGATTTTCGAATGTTATCCCATTCAGGATTGTTTTGAGTACGTTTTAGTATTTTTCGTACTTGAATTTTTGAGTACGACTCGTACTTAAAGTAAG
The DNA here is from genome assembly GCA_943735925.1 of Pollenia amentaria. NCBI lineage: Eukaryota > Metazoa > Arthropoda > Insecta > Diptera > Polleniidae > Pollenia > Pollenia amentaria. The sequence continues at coordinate 196,850,624 of OX031009.1, read as the reverse complement.
TATAAAAAACTTAATTTATCCCGAGTGGTTTTCTTTCAACTGCACAGAGTTCTATTTCAGTTCTAGTTCAGTAATAGTTAAATTCTAGTTTAGTTATAGTTTAACTGGTTATTTCTAGTTTAGTTTAAGTTCTAGTTTAGTTCTAATTTCGTAGTAGTTTCGTAATAGTTTAATTCTAGTTTAGTTCTGGTTTGGTTCTAGTTAAGTTTAAGATCCAGTTCAGTTCTAGTTTAGTTCTAATTAAGTAGTAGCTTAGTAATAGTTTAATTCTAGTTCAGTTCTAGTTCTGTTCTAGTCATTTCTAATTAGTATCTTAATAAACCTATTCAAAGCTCTGCCTTAAAAGTCTCCCACTAAATAAACATTCTAACGGCCTGAACACACATACTAACCTGCTGTTCAATTAGTTAATGAAAATTTTCCAATTTATTTTGTGTTCTTGTTTTATTATCTAACAAATTCGTTCCGAGCTGCCTCTAAACTTAAAAGGATCCCTCTGCTTTTCGTTTTTTTTTCACTTCATTAAGTTCTTGCTATAGCGTGTTTTTAGACACTTTCTATCGAAAGTCTTTAATAGTGACCATTTTTTGTCTTATGGCCGTTCAACTAAAACACATTGTATAATTTTTTATGCTAAAGATTAATGTTTTTTTTTTCTGTTATGAAGAAAAAGTATAGTAAATTTTAATTTTTGTATATTTTACAATGGTGGCAACTTTTTACATTTTCCAGGTTCTTTTTGTTATCATTTATTTACTGCTCATTATTTTGACGTATTTCTTTCATATCATTTTGGTTTTTATTCGACCATGAGTCTGAGTTTTGCTGGAAACATGTTAGAAAGTTATTAAAACAAATATATGAATTTATTGACAACGAAAAAAAATTTAAGTGGAATTTTTTTGCTGTTCTTGTTAAATTGATAAGAACTGTTTGGGGTTTCTTGTTTTTTATTTTTAATAAAAATTTTCAAATGTATCAGTAAATAGACGTTGTTGGTTGGGTGATTAAAGAAAATACTGCAGAAGAGAAGAAACATGGAACATAAACAAAATTGTATCAGCAAACATTTAGAGGTGTGAACTCCAATTTGTATGAAAATAAAATTTTATAAGAAATAAGTAAAAAAAAAAAAATTAAATACAATTATTTGCATTTCTTCATAGTGACATATTTGTTATTAAAATGTACAACCGTAAATATTCATGTTGCTGAAATTTGTATTTATTAGAGTTAAAATTATCTTTATATTTAAGTGCACCATGATAAGAATCCCTTTTTGAAAAAATTATTAAAAACGCAGCCCAACAAATTTTTAACCCATGGACCATTTAGGTTAAGAAGGGTTATGCATCTAGCGATGCACCCCAGTTCGTCGTGAAATCTATCCCCCAGCCATTTCTGTCTGAGACCCTGCATCCAAGGAGAGTGGCACTGTATATGCTCAACCGTCTTTAGCTCCTCAGAATCATCGCATAATCTGCGGAAGTCCGGTATAGCACTGTCCCATTTACACGTAAAAGCCCTAGCAGACCAATGACCCGTTAGGAACCCTATAGATGTCCTGAGATCAATTCTATCTAGGCCATAGTGCCCTAGACACCCTGTGTAATTTGTTAAGAAATAATTATATTTTTTCCATATTGACTTAAAATATTTTGGCAGATTTTAAATATGATACATTTTTTAAACCGTAGGAATACAATTGCACCGTATGAACGTAGTAGCGTGTGACGTAGGTATGTTGTCAACTAAAAACGTATAATATTTAATACAAAGGCACACAGTAGTTGGCTCAAACGTAAAAACGTATTGTTGTACGTCACCATATTTATAATTCTATTTCATACGCCGGTTACCATAGTATACAACTAGTATGCCGACTCTTTGACAGGTACATAACTCAACTGTCAGTGGTACAAATTTTATGTTTGTATTAGTAAGATTTTTTTCAAATGTATTGGTGTATAAAACTATTTCCACCACTAAACATAGTTGCATAAAATCGTATAGAATGTGGCAACAATTTTTCTTCCAAAATAAAATTTCATTAGTTGAAAATTTATTGAATGCTGGCTGCATTTATAAACTTTTAAAAGCCATGTTTGCTAAATTTTTATTCTGCAATATCGGATAATATATAAATAAATAATGATTTCAAATATTATTTATATACCACAAAATGCTACTCTGCTGGCTTTAATAATATTAACAACAGAAAAAATTTAGTGTCAAAAAAATTTTTATAAAAATTTTTAGTTTGTGAAAAATAAAAACATTTTGCAAAAGCAAATTAGCAAAATGTATTGAAAAAAATTATTTATTATGTGTTTAAGTCATAAAATTAAACATGAAGTGTTATATTGTAAAAAATTTTAAATTGAAAAATTTCAAATTTTGTTTTGTTTTTGTTGTTCTTATGTGTGTTGAATTCACACAGAACCTATATGTGTGATGAGAGTTATAAAAAAAAGAGAACGTTCTCACCAGTCGGCATACTAGTTATATACTATGCCGGTTACGGCCGTACTGCCATAAAATATAAAATGAAATAATTTTTGTGTTCTCAAATTGAATATTTGAAAGCAAATAAGTACTCGTAGAAGAGAAAATCAAGCAACAATTTCAATAAATTTGGAGTTTTCTAATATTATTTTCAAGGGAAAACAAAATACTTACTATGTTCTTACGACGTACGACCCAGTTGTGTTCCTAGCGTAATTCTTTAATTACGCCACATTAATATTCACACAGACGGTGAAACTTTTTTCCCACATGGGCATATTGGCGTAAAAGGCAGTTTTACTTTTTAAAAGACCTTAACTAGAAAGTTGAACTGAACTAGAACTGAATAAGGAGTGAACTATAACTGAAATATAACTCATCTAGAACTGAACTAGAACTGATCCAGAATTCAGTCATGTTAGTTCTTGTATCAAAATTATCAATTTTTTTTAGGGTAGTGGTTCCACATTTTGATTCATACTTCTGATCCTACTAAGCCGATGTTACTGGATTTCAATCCCAAACTACTTAGGATAACTACAAGCAATTTGAGACTAAGCTTGTTCTTTTCTTTTGCGTTTTTCGAAAGTGAGCGTGTTTTCAACAGACGGACAGACATACGGACATGACTAAATCGACTAATAAAAAAGTTTCACACGGAATGACAAACTTACTATACCCTCATTCACCACTAGTGGTGGAGGGTATAAAAAGGTTAAGTTTTGCTTGAAATAATATTGAAATAAAAAATATGGGTGGCCCTGTAGGCATTTTTCCTATTAAAGTGATTTATATGCGAAAAAAGAGAGAAACTTATTTATGTTAATTTTAATGCAATGAATTATTACATTTACCGTTTTTTTTATTATAATTTACTAACATGGTCTTAATGAATAAGCCGATTTTTGGTGTACTATTTTAACAAAATGAAAAAAAAACAACTTGTAATCAATCATCACAAAAAAGATGTTACACTGATGATTAAAGTAACAAAAGTTTTAATATTTTGTCTGATATTAAAAACAAACGCGCCCGCAACGCCCACACAAAACCAACAATCAGCCAACCAAACACCAACCAACATCAAGTACTTAACAATTTATTACAAATGCAGACACAACAAATAAACAAAAAAAAAAAATATTATTTTAAAAACAGTACAAATCTAACGCCTTGTAAATGAATCAAATAATATAAAAAATCATAATAAAACTCATCGCAAGTAATAATTTTAATAGAAAATATTGTATTAAAAACAAAACTGATGTTCACTCATTTATTAGTGTTACAAACAGCGTCTGCTGGAACTTCGTCTCTTAACAAATGTCTGCCTTCTAATTCTTTATTTACCAACCAACCGATTTAGAAATCGTAAATATAACGCCAACCTTTTTAGAAAAACAAAACTCTCAAGTGCGTTTTTTATTTGTTGCTTTAAATCGCATCTTCATGGTGAAACATGAGCGTTTCAGATCATTTTTTATACTTCAAGATAAAAAAAACTTTATTTCAATTATTTAACACAAACATAATTAATTTAATTATAATTTTCATAAAAACTTAAAGTACACATGTCGTTGGTTTCTTGCAACAGTTACAAAATAAAAATTAATTATTAAAAAAAGATGAGACAATAAAAAATACGAATCAAAAATATGCGTAGGAAGTTTGAAAGCAATCGTGGTGATGATCATGAATGATGGAGTAAAGAAGAAATCATTAAACTTATGACTTACACAGATTTACTTATCAGAGTGTGAATTAGAAAAAGATGATGTAGTTGATTCCTGTATATCAGAGGCCACATACAAACAATTCAACTATCGTGAGTGAAACAACTATACCAGGCTTATTTAAACCAAAACAAAATAATAATCAGAACTGGAACAGAATAAGAACTGAGCTAAGAGATTGAACTAGAACTGAACTTCAACTGAACTAGAACTCAACTAGAACTGAACTAAAACTGAACTAGAACTAAACTAGAACTGAACTAGAACTGAACTAGAACTGAACTAGAACTGAACTAGAACTGAACTAGAACTGAACTAGAACTGAACTAGAACTGAACTAGAACTGAACTAGAACTGAACTAGAACTGAACTAGAACTGAACTAGAACTGAACTAGAACTGAACTAGAACTAAACTACAACTGGACTAGAACTGAACTAGAACTGATCTAGAACTGAACTAGAACTGAACTAGAACTGAACTAGAACTGAACTAGAACTGAACTACAACTGAACTAGAACTGAACTAGAACTGAACTTGAAATGAACTAGAACTGAACTAGAACTGAACTAGAACTGAACTAGAACTAAACTACAACTGAACTAGAACTGAACTAGAACAGAACTTGAAATGAACTAGAACTAAACTACAACTGAACTAGAACTGAACTAGAACTGAACTTGAAATAAACTAGAACTGAACTAGAACTGAACTAGAACTGAAATAGAACTGGACTAGAACTGAACTAGAACTGAACTACAACTGACCTAGAATTGAATAAAACAGAACTAGAACGAAAGTAAAAATAAATTGCAAAAAAATCAAAGTGCAGCAGTTTTTTGGCATATAAAGAGAGATTTACGATCTATAGAGTACTTCACGGTCTATTTAAACCAAAACATTCGTTCAGTAATGTGTTTTATCGAACTTTTAAAGATGACATTTTAACCATTTGTTAAAATTATTAACGCTGCGTGAATTTCAAAACAAAAACAGTTTATGTCAAACCAAAGAATATACATAATTTCCTGAACAATATTCTTCGGTCGAACTAACAGAACTCACAATTTCTCTATAGTTCTATTTCAAAGAACACAGTTTTAAACAGCAGGTATTCAGTATTTGATGCAGATGATTTGGAAGCCAGCATAACTTAAAGGAAACGCCAAAAATAATAATAAAAGTCAACTTCATTTTCATTTTAACACTCAGTTAGTCGAACGTTGCTGTACCGTATCTGTTCTGTTCACAGCGGTCACCATTTAAACCTTTTGATATCCCATCACTGTGTGTATTGTTTTATGTATACTATTGCATTTTTGTTTATTTATGTGAAAAACATATGACACGTTTTTAGATGTTCTATAAGTGCACCAACGTGCAAGCAGTCCGTTACAGTAAGTTACGGCTACAGCAACGTTCGCCTAACTCAGCCTTTACTGCCATTCAAAATAAACTCTAGCGAACAAATATTTGTTTCTTTATATTAGAGAAACTATATAACCACATATTATTGTATAATGGAAAATATTGAATGAGGAAAAATAGTCAAAAGTTATCGTACAAATTAACAAAAAGGACCAAAATGAGGTACAATTTTACTTTTTTTAAACCAAATCAATAGTAAAGATATTATGTCCTGAGAGAGATTTTCGATCTAAAGAGTACTTCACGGTCTATTTAAACCAAAACATTCGTTCAGTAATGTGTTTTATCGGACTTTCAATCAAAGGAACAATGGGCGACTTATCGATGATGGTCTAAGTAATAGAATTTGTTTAAGACAAAGTTACATATTAAGTGGGGAACAGAATAGACGCTGTAGTACAACGTTACGAATAACCTTGCAAAGTATGAAAATGTAAAAACGGCAGTTCGAAAGTAGTGTCAACAGAATACGTAGTTGGAGTAGTCGTTGCATTTGAAGTTAAAGCGCAAAGTTTGACATTTTTAACTTTGTTGCGCTACAGAGCATTTGTCAGCCTCAGCTACTACTGCAACTACTTTATTCTGTTCTAGGCTATAGGCCACCTTGCCCGAACGTAATTTCAGAACGGCGATTGTGATTGTTCCACGTTGCCTGTCACCCAATTGCCTGAGATGCATTGGTTTCAGCCTGCCGTTCTATTTACTTAGCTTTCCGTCTTCTCACTTAGGCTGCAGTCAGAGCTGCTTGGGAAATTCAGAACAATGAATCGCTTCTTGTTATCGGCAAGTAGATAGAAGTAGACAGAAGACCTCAGCTCCCAAATGAAATAAACTATATCTCAAAAAAAACCAAAACATATATATATATTATTTTTTTCAAATACGTCTAATCGTCTTCGTTAAGAGTTTTTACAATTTTGCCACAAATTTTTTTTTCAATATAGATAAATATTATAACACTTCTTGACCATAAGTGAGCAAACAGTTTTGCTGAAGAAATAACTTTTATTACCATCTAATAATTTGTTAATAAAAAATTTCTTGTAACCAACACCCGGTACTTGAGGTCTAATAGGAAATATTCTTAAATATCTAAAAAGAGAATCATGGTGATCATTAAATCATCAACTTATGAAAATAAAAAATTTACACAAAATCATGTAAATTTAAATGTTTTTTGATCAAGAGTTTAATTTGAAGTGTTTTGCCATCATCAGCTCATTAAGACTCACTTGGAAATCATGTTCAATAATGAATGAATGAATCAAAAATGTAACAGACGTTTAAGCACGCGCTAAAAGTTAAAAATCATCATCAAAATGATCTCTAATAGATGGGGGATAAATGAAGGGGGATCTTCTATTTTTTTTTGTTTAAAAATTTTTTCAACTGAAGTGTTTTTTTTTTGTGAGCTCTGCATGAAATTTAATTTCATGGATATGTTTTGATCTTATATCATCATTTATAAGTGTTACAACGTTTGGCGCTTATTGTGAAAAATAAAACAAGCAGATGATTTAAAACAATCAAAAATTCGTTTAATAATTTTTGGTTATTCCATAAAAATAATAAAATTTATCCAGGTGTTGATAGGAACTGATGTTTTTTAATTGCTTTCGGGTCAAATGTCAAAATAGTAACAATGAATTTTATGTCTTTTTTAAGCGTGGGTTTTTGATTACAATTGCTTTGGCCTGATTTAAAAAATAGTTTGAATTGAAATTATGAAAACTATAGAGGATTTTGTGTTGAAATTCATTTTAACATACGACTTAAGCAGATAATTAGAGTGCATGATATAGTTAATTTTATGATTGAACTGGTTGATTAGAATGCAAACAATAGATCTATCTATATGGGAAATTCCATATCAAATCGACCAAGAGTGGGACCCGACCAGTTTCGATTTGAATGAAATTTTGTGAGAAGGTTCCTTTCATCCTATAAGGAACATATATCAACGAAAAAAATTAAAAATTTTTTTTCAAAAGTTATGTCATATTCAAAATGTCTGTCCGTCTGTTGAAAACACGCTCACTTTTAAAAAACGCAAAAGAAAAGAACAAACTTGGTCTCAAATTGCTTGTAGTTATCCTAAGCAGTTTGGGATTGAAATCCAGCAACATCAGTTTAGTAGGATCAGAACTATGAATCAAAATGTGGAACCACTACATAAAAAAAATTGATAATTTTGATACAAAAACTATCATAAATGGTGGAATAATGCACGGAACGACATAAACTTTTGTACGAATTCGCTTTATACGACTGCAAATCATACTGTTAAATTTCGTGAAGATCGGTCCATAATTTACATTAGGCCCCATATAAGCCCTACTCCCGGAAAACAGTTTAATACGCCTACAACCGTAATAAATAACGCTAACATACTAAAATTTGGTTCGTCACAGTTTTATAATACCGCAAATCACACTGTACATTTTTTTGAAGATCGGTCCAAAATTTACAATAGGCCCCATATAAACCCTACTCCCGGAAAACAGTTTAGTACGCCTAAACCCGTAATAAATAACGCTATAATACCAAAATTTGGTACGTCACAGTTTTATGGGACCAGAAATCAAACTGTAAAATTTTTTGGAGATCGGTCCATAATTTACACTAGGCCCCATATAAACCCTTCTCGCGGAAAACAGTTTAGTACGCCTAAAACCGCAATAAATAACGCTAGCATACTAATATTTGGTACGTCACAGTTTTATAAGACCAGAAATCACACTGTAAAATTTTTTGAAGAACGGTCCATAATTTACATTAGGCCCCATATAAACCCTACTCCCGGAAAACAGTTTAGTACGCCTAAACCCGTAATAAATAACCCTATAATACCAAAATTTGGTACGTCACAGTTTTATGGGACCAGAAATTAAACTGTAAATTTTTTTGCAGATCGGTCTATAATTTACATTAGGCCCCATATAAACCCTTCTCGCGGAAAACAGTTTAGTACGCCTAAAACCGCAATAAATAACGCTAGCATACTTAAATTTGGTACGTCACAGTTTCATTGGACCAGAAATCACACTGTAAGATTTTTTGAAGATCGTTCCACAATTTACCCTAGGCCCCATATAAACCTTACTCTCGGAAAACAGCTTAAAACCAAATAAAGCCCACTATGGGAAAATAATTAAATTCGCCTAAAATCATCACATATATAGTTATTGCGGTGAAATTTTTTACCTTAATTCATATGGCAAGAAAAAATATCATGCAAATTTGTGAAATTTACTGTTAACGCTAAAACTAATTACACTGGTGTATTGAAATTTATTCTAATTTATTTTTTGTAATACCAGAAATCAGTCTTCAGAATTTTGGGATGATTGGTCCATAATTTACCATAGGTCTAATACAAATAACGCTCCTAAAAATTATTTTAATTCAGCTAAAACTTTTACGAATCATGATATTTTACTCAAGCCAGTTCAAAGTTCTAACAAGAAACGCATAAAATTTTCTTATTGTCGGTTAATAATTTAATTCAGGTCTAAACCGCAACTAATTTTAATGCTAACGCTCGTTTTTGTGAAGAGTAGTTTATAATATATATGTATGTATTTATCATATAGAGCCCACTCCTGTCGGTGGAGGGTATCAAAGATTCGGCACAGCCGAATATAGCACTCTAACTTGTTTTTTTTTGGTATTTTCATATCAAACACCTGCTACTTTTGGGGCACACGTCAGTGAATGTCGCAAATATTTGACTAAACCAAACTCTACTCCAAAAATAACAGAAAGGAACAAGGTTATTTTTTATTAAGGACTGAATGCGGTTTTAAGGTTATTTGGGACGCTGAATCCAAATCTAGACTTAGTATTTCTCTATCAGCTCGACTTTTCGCGATTTACAGTTATGTCCAAAATTAAGCCACTTCCGGTACATATATTGAAATAACTTGAAAACGGTTTACCATATTCAAATAAAAAATAAAATAAAATTCGTCAACAATATTATCTTTAAGCCGTGCTCTCATTGGTTTTCAATTTGCCGAGCAGTTTCAGAGATATTGTTGATGTTTAAAAACAAGAAAAATATTTTAAAAAAATTAAATTTTTGTTTTTAACAATTCGTAAAAACTAAAAATGCAATGATAATCACAGTCTAGAAACATTTAGTTAAAAATATTTAGAGTGAAATAAGCTTTGTTTCATTGTAATCGGTGCACAACTTTTGATTTTATTCACAATTTAATGAGAAAACTGAACTAATAAAAATCGCGGTTTCCATACAAAAATAAAAATTTTTAATATGTGTGTGTTTGCTGCTGTACTATTTATGGACGTTTGTTTCCTTCGCTTAAAAATGAGGTACCTTCACTTAATTGTAAATTAAAGCGAAACGCGTTCATCGATTTTTATGTTCTATATCTCATTTTTTTTTTTATAGGTTATGTGGCTTTACGTTAAAGTATTGAGACTTAAATTATTCCCCGTTTTGGATTTTTCATTATTTTTAAAAATACAAAAGTTGTAATTATTATATTTTTTTTAGGTAAACAACCATTACTAAACCATTTTTTAAGGTGATTTTCAAAAATTTGACCGTTTTTTAAATCTAACTTGATGCTGAATGAAGAGTAAAGTTATGATTTTTGAACTTTTAATTTTTAGAAAAAAATCAAAAATATAATTAGTACCTGTAACTTAAAAATGTGAGGCAATGGAGAAAAACGGAGACTAGATTTGAAATCAGTGAACTCAAATTAGTAACAAATTGCATCAAAATTCCCATCAACGCAGAAAAAGTTCAATTGTGTTCCCTTGTGTAATCGTTATAAAACTCTTTTTCAATAAAGCCACAATTCTTCATTTATCTTTTATGAGCGTTGATGGTTAGTAAAAGAACTTTTTTTTTAATTTAAAAATTTTAATTTAGAAATTGTAAAGATGAAAACATCTTGTAAACTTTTGATCGCTCTCCTTCAATGTAAATGTAAATTCCTGATAAATACCATGGAACTCAACTTTGATCTTGTGTCCCCAATATTTAAAATGATTGTTAAATATTTTAACCAATAGCTTGTTAAAGTAAAATATTTAGATTGTAATTTACATGAAGATACATACCAATCATTCGTTTGAGATTAAATGAACAAATACATTAATATAAATTAACAGATATAAGCAAAAATTTAGCACATTGCAATGGAAAATGAACTAGATCTGGTTTTTTTTTGTTCAGAACACTAGTTTGATGGCATGAGTAAATGATTGATAAAAAAATTTTAAAAATGCGAAAAGAATTAACAAGTTACACAAATTTTTTTTAAGGTCAGAGTTCGAATGTTAGAGTATTGAAAAATTTTACTTCTTTCCAATTTTTCAAAAACTTCATCAATGATATCAAATGAAACAATTTTGTAAAAAAATACAAGAGCTTTTTCACTTTTTCGATTAATGTTTGACGATATTTAGTTAAGCCTTTCTTAGGCATTATATTTCTCCAAAAATGTAACCGGTTTTTGGTCCTAAAGAGTTGGCAATGCTGGACACAAGTAAAAAGTGAGAATCCAAGAAGATTCGAGACAATACAAAGACTTTTAAGACAGAAGACAAATAAAATTGGGGCTTTAGTTGAGTTAATATATCGGAATAGACTTAAAGAATGAAACACACAATTTAATTTCTTCTGTGCTAAAAAAAACCACAATTAAATCACAATAATTGCGTTAATCTGATAAACATATGAATGAAAGACAATTTCCATACAATTTTTAAATAAAAAAAGCTTTATACTAAAGTTGGATTAAAAAACATTAGTGCAAATTTTTGTCTTCAAAAATGATTTCTAAATAATTTTAAGACCCACTGAAGAAGAGGATATATTATTAAGTTGACTACATAATAAGCGGCCACCTACACAGAAAAAATGAAAAACCAACTTCAATTAACATATTAGTTAGACATTTGTACTATTAATTAAATTCCGTACTGATTTTCCGCCTGCAAACAAATTGTTAATATCAGTTAACATATTTATAAGTTTGAGCTTTTCTTGCTGTTGAGTTTCAATCAATAGGTTTAATTATAATGTGACAACCAGCAAAAGAGGCGATATAAAACGTTAACACAATTTTTTTTTTCAATCAACACAGTTAATGGAAACATTAAAAAAACTGTTTGAAACTTTAATACAACATAAAATATTTTGAAGTTTGTCATATCTGCAAATATACCCACAAATAATATAATTTTTATTTTCAAATTAATTGGAACAATTAAAAAATTGTTTGAAACAGCATTACTTGATTTAATTAAAAGTGTTAGCTTATATACGTTATGAAAAACAGAGCAAAAATCATCACATCCGTGATCATATTAACAATCATACGAAAGATTATTACATGATACGATAATCATATGAACTGAGTATCATCATAACATACACAGAAAAAAATTAAAAGTTTTCTCTAATCACCAAATTCATACCAAATGCATAGAATCAAGCAAACAATTTGTTGATTTTGCACCTATTACCAAAATGATTTTTTTTCAATAAACAATAATTTTAATTAAAAACATAATCAAAAAACTTTACCGTTTCAAACAATGTGTTAATTGATTTAATTAAATATACCTCAGGTTTTGACAATTCCCAACAATAATTTTACAAGTTTAAATTACTTTATCTTAAACGAAAAAATCAATTAAGATTTTTTGTTATATAATAAATATTTTAATTCAAAATTTAACTCAAAACAACGAAAATGTTAATTAAATCAAAATTATATTTTTTTTATTTTCTTTCAACTAAAAAAATAAATGATTCAATTATCACACTAATTAAATTGAAATACTTTTTAAATATTTTTTTTTAATTGATAAAAAAAACTACTGATAATTTTCTCTGTGTACGAAAAATGTGTTTTATCAATTAAAAAAATGGTTTAAAAAGTATTTAAATTTAATTAATGTGATAATTGAATTAATTATTTTTTTAGTTGAAAGAAAATTAAAAATTAAATTTTGATTTAATAAACATTTTAGTTGTTTTGAAATAGATTTTCAATTAAAATTTTAATTAAATAACAAAAAATCTTAATTGACTTTTTTCGTTTTAAATAAAATAATTTAAACATGTATAATTGTTGTTGGGAATTGTCAATATTTAATTAAATAAATTAACACATTGTTTGAAATGGCAAAGTTTATTGATCACTTATTTAATTAAAATTGAAAATATCATTTATTGAAAATTTTTTTTTTAAATTTTAAAATTTTTAATATTCAATATAATCATTTTGGTAATATGTGCAAAATCAACAAATTGTTTGCTTCATATTATGAATTTGGTATAAATTTGGTGATTGAAGAAATCAATAACTTTTTCTGTGCAACACCTTAGAGAAGGAAACTAAATTCCCTTCCCCGAAGGTAAAAGGGTATATTTGTGTATCATTCAGTTTGTAATTTCTAAAATGTTGATCCTAAACCCTATAAAGTATATTCTGGGTCCTTATGAGGTCCGAAGTTGATTTAACGATGTCCGTCTGTCCGTTAAATTGGGCTAGCGTAAGACCCCAGATATATGGGTTGTTATATATTTGTGTCACATCTGTAAATGTAATTTATGCAAATTTTGTATCTCTACTTGTAATAAGCTGTTTAAGATTTTGTTTTTGAACTTAGTCATCGATCAATCAATCTCATATTTTAGACAATTTGAAATGCAGAAAAATAGAATTTTTGAGGTTCAAAAGGGTTCAGAAAGATTTTTTTTTTTTTTTTTATTATTCCTACACTATCCCGCGCAGCTTTTTGCTTGTCTGCAGGAGACCAGAGTCTCTGGCGGGAATCGAACCCGCAGCCATGGTACTGAAAGACTAGCTCACTACCAGCAAGCCTACCGGGGCAACCGGCTTTAAGAGGGTGGATGTATCCCCTTTAAGCCCTCAAACAATTTTGTACCTGTTTGGACCTGCCTAGGCGCGCCTGTAGTACACTCTTTCTTTAATTTGAATAAAATTACTCGCATCATTTTGTTGCTCTTTTTATTTTTTCTTCATATGACTAAAATATAAGTGTACCAAGACAAGCTCAGCAAACTCGCCTCTCAATAGGTTCATAATATCACGAGCCCTGAGGCAACGTATTTTTGAAACCACATGTCAACTAATTCTAATTCTTCCTTTTTGGGCAAAAACCGTCGGAAATCATCGCACGGTATCTCAATAATCCCACAAATATTCAATGATTTAGAACATTTCTAATTCAAAAGTTTATGTTAAATTTTGAATATTCGAATGTTAAAGTTTTGATAAGACCTAGACCACCATAGTGGCGGGGGATTTATGCGTGTGTGATAATGTGTGAAACACCTGCAAATATTGGCCCTAAGCCGATTTTAAGTAAACCGATCGACTTAGAATCCCTTTCTGAATTGATCTAACGATGTCCGCCTGGTACGCAGACTCTCCATTCAAACCCTGTTCGTAAAATAATTTGATGAAATTTGGTTCATCAGTTTTAATTGTCATAAGGAATTGGGAATAAATCCATTATTTCACATATGCCCCATACAAACTTCTTTCCGAAATAGAGTCTTTGTGCCCATAAACCATCTCACTAGGTTAGTATTTCAATTAAATTTGGCCCAAAGACATTTAATTGTAATCTACATCATCCTACTAGGTTTTATTGGAATCGGTCTATATACGACCAGAGCTCATGTGCAAATACTACTCTCGAAAATAGCTTTTATTACCATAACTTCCTTGTAAATGTTGGTATTGATTTAATGATTTGGCGGCGATAATTTCTGTAAAAGCTTTTATGTGTCGGCAAAATTTTGTAATAGTAGGTCCAGATTTGACCATAGAACTCATATAATCCCCTCCCTGAAATGTCTTTTTGACCAAATAATCTTATAAAGATTTAGATATGTATATTGATAAAAATCGGCACAAAGGAATCTTTAATGAATCTTAACCTTATATTATAATTTAGTTTTCCCGGATCCATTACTGTCCATGTGTGCCAAATAGGGTACAATCTTAATTTTTTTTGTAAATATTGGCGTGCAGGGTACCCAGTGATCGTGCTTGGCCGACTTTGCTTTCTAACTTGATTTATGCTAATTTAATTTATTTTAATAAACTAATTACTATAGTTTTGGCCTATCATGTACGTAGATATTTTACTGTTTCTTAAAAAAAAAAAACATTGGAAAAACAAACAACAATATACTCATAATATTTTTTTCACACCTCAAGGAATTTTCAACTATTTTCAAGTTTTTCATTTGCATTTTATCGCTAGTGCTATTTATTATTGTTGTTGTATGTAAATGTATTTAAAAAAAAAAAAAAAAAAAAAAAATACATAAAAAAATTAAATTCAATTAGCATAGAATTTGCATTAAAACAGCCATTTTAAATAAGAAGACAGACACGAACAAAAACCAAATTTGAAAATAATTAATGAACCAAAGAAACTTTTCTAACCCTGATGATGAAAAAGATGGCAGGCCAAGAAGTGAAGTGGAAGCAAAAGAAGGGCATTATTTAATTTTTTTTTTCAAACGACATAAAAAGAAGTCAACAAAATATGGAAGGCATTAGCATGTAACGCCTCTAACACCGAACTCGAACTCAAAGTTAGAATAGAGTAAGAATTAAAAAAAAAAATAACATTAAACGTGTAAGACAGAAAGACGGACGGACGTATAGACAAGCTAAAAGTAGGTTAATGTCTAATTTAAGTAACAATGGTATTTAATCTTTCATAAATATAATTAAAGGGGGTTCCAAAATGAAGTGTTTTATTTATATTGAAAGATTTTCTTGGTTGAAGATTTAACTAAATTCGTCTTTAAAAAAAAAATATTGATGAGATTATTTTAAACTGTACACAGTGGGAAATATAAAGAAAAATGGAAGTAAATCTGCAGTTTCTAGCAATGGTTTTTAATCTGTCATAAATATAATAAAAGGGGCTTCCAAAATGGAGTCTTTTATTTAATTTGCAAGATTTTCTTGGTTGAAAATTTAACAAAATTCGTCAAAAAAAAAAAAACAAAAAAAAAAGAGTTTAGATTATTTTAAATTGTACACAGTAAGAAATATAAGAAAAATTGGAAATAAATCTGCAGTTGATAAAGGAATGGTCTGGCTTTAATTAAATTTTACAAATTTATAGCAGAGCGGTTGTTTATCTTAAGTTTTGAAGTTGAAGATCATTGGTGTGTTAGGTGCGTCTCTAGAAAGCTCTAAAATAGGCAGCCTCGGGTATAATCTTACTTGTTTTACGGTTTTTATGATTTTAAAGATCCGAAGACTATATCCTTCAGTAAAATAAAGTTTTAATGTTTGGAGAAAAATATTATTTCAGTCAAAAATTTTTTAAAATTCGTCTTTTAGGCATTAGCATTAATATTTTAACGTCCTTATTGTGTAAAACGCAAAGCCAAAAATTGCTTTGAAAGCAAAAACAAAGTCAAAAATATTTTGTAATTTTGTTGTTGCTTTCAACAAAACTTCATTTTACGTTTTAAAATATTTAGCTCCGCAAGATATGAGCGTTTGAAATTTAAAAATTCAATATGAATTTCTGTACAGAGCAACAACAAAATTATAGAATATTTTGTACTTTGTTTTTGCTTTCAATGTAAGTTTTGGTGTTGCGGTG
Source organism: Pollenia amentaria (assembly GCA_943735925.1). NCBI lineage: Eukaryota > Metazoa > Arthropoda > Insecta > Diptera > Polleniidae > Pollenia > Pollenia amentaria. Next base: position 196,834,306 of record OX031009.1, on the reverse strand, counting down.
CGTGTTACATAAAAAGGGATTATATTTAAATATCTCTTTATATCATAAGTTATTATGACTAAAAAAAAATTGTAACTGTTTCGAACACCATAACGTAAATTTATGATAAGCACAGACCAGACCTATCATTTTTTTTTTTGAGGACTGGAATAATTTTAGACAAGAATTGTATCAAATAATTTTTTGTGGAGAATGAAATATGTAGAAAAAAAGGTGAAAAAGATCACAACTTTCAACCAACGCTTAGACGTAGAATAATGTATTAATTGTGTTCCTTCACAGAAAAAAGTGTTTTATCAATTAAAAAAATGGTTTAAAAAGTATTTTAATTTAATTAATGTGATAATTGAATCAATTTTCTTAAGATAAAAGAAAATTAAAAATTTAATTTTGATTTAATTAAATTTTAAAATAAATTTTTAATTAAAATTTTAATTAAACAACAAAAAATCTAAATTGACTTTTTTCGTTTAAAATAAAATAATTTAAACATGTAGAATTGTTGTTGGGAATTGTTAATATTTATTTAAATAAATTAACACATTATTTGAAATGGCAAAGTTTTTGATCACTTTTTTAATTAAAATTAAAAATATCATTTATTGAAAAGATTTTTTCAAAATTTTAAAATTTTTAGTAATCAATTAATCATTTTGGTAATAGGTGCAAAGTCAACAAATTGTTTGCTTGATATTATGAATTTAGAACAAATTTGGTGATTGGAGAAATTTAATAATTTTTTCTGTGTTCTTAGTAGATGATTTTATAAATAGAAACGACAAACTTAAAAAAATTTTGAATGCAGAAAATTTAAAACTATAAGAAAATCTCAGTATTTTTTATACAAAATGGCCACAGCGTTTATCGTTTCGTCGTATAAAATTAACACCTTAAAGTCTTATTTTCTATTGAATTATTTTAAGTTTATTTTAAAGGAAAATACCTTAAAAAAATGTTTATAATTTGTTTGCAATATAAATTTATATAACTGAACTTTCAAATTTTTTTTACATTTTAACGGAGTGGAATAATAAGAAGTGGTTTTCATTATACGATATAACGGGTCAATTTTTTACCGTTTGGGTTTTGAAAATTGAAAAAAAAATACCTACATAAAATTTGCAGAAGTGAATGAAATATTTATTTGGGGCGATAAATGAATGGCTGCCATTTACTTTTAAAGATTATTTCACCTAAATGTGGCACGAGGCTACGCCGCACAGTGGCTAAAAATTTTATTTAATCGGCCAGAAGACCAATTTTTAGTTATCATCGATTTCAAAAATGTTAATTCCATTCGATATCAAACAAATTAGAACTAAGGTATCCAAAAAAATGGATAAAAAATGCTGGTAATTGTGGGTGTGGCATGCTGCTGGAAACTAGTGGGTTAAACATTTTTAATATTGGTAGGAAAGTAATCTTTAAGCAATGGTATGTTGTATTACTGTACCGTTTACACCTGCTGTATTATTAAATGCTTTTTAGGTTTTATATTTTAGTCAAATTGAAATGCAGAGAATATCGAATTTTTGTGGTTCAAAAGGGTTCAGAGAGATTTTACTAGCTGTAGGAGGGTGGATGTATCCCCTTTAAGTCCTCAAACACTTTTGTACATGTTTAGACCTGCCTAAGCGCGCCTGTAGAATACTTTTTCTTTAATTTGAATAAAATTACTCGCATCATTTTGTTGCTCTTTTTATTTTTCGTTTATATGACTAAAATATAAGTGTACCAAGACAAGCTTAATAAAGTCGCCACTCAATAGGTTCATTATATCACGTGCCCTGAAGCAACATATTTTTCAAACCACATGTCAACTAATTCTAATTCTTCCTTTTTGAGCAAAAACCGTCGCCAATCATCGCACGGTACCTTGCTTCAGGGACGGAATGAATAGTGCATATTTCAGGTTGCATTGGCAGCTCTCGAACTGACTCTGGCGGCTCTTCGCACCAAATTTAGCAATTGTGTTTGTTGACATACAGTTTTTTGAATTATGATAATAAAATTCGATGATTTGCAAGCGTTGTTCGCTTGTTAGTCTATTCATAGTGAAATGGCAAGCCTTATTGAGCATTTTTGGCTTTGCCACATGCCCCGATTTTTTTACACTAAAAAACCAGATAGCAAAAATCAGCCTCTATATATCGCTTGCATACACACCGGTTATAAGCATTTAATGCTTTTTGGCATCCTTTCTTGTGCAATAATAATTTGATATTTAAGAAAGCTAATACTTGCATTTGTATCTTGCATTTATGCATCACAAAATAATAACCTTTTTATAACTTGCTTAAAAAGAAACTCTGATATAAGCATCGTTTTAAGTTTAATTCAATTACAAAAAAAAAAAAAAAAAATTGAATCTGGGAATTATTTATTTTCATAAGCTACCCAGCAAAAACTTTACTTACCTGGTAAGTTAGCAAGTAATGTTGGAGAAATATAAACCCTACTTATTTTTCGGCTGAATAAGTACTTATTTTTGCTCGAGTTGTACACAGAATTCAGTAGTTACAATACACTTGCTAGAAATCACAAAATATCTATTTATTATTTTACTAGCAGTAAGTTGAATTGTAAGTAATTACAATATACTTACTAGAAGCCAAAAAAAAGCCAGTTTTTATTTAATTGGTGCTAGTTAATAGACCTAATAAGCAGTTATGGAGCTAGTTACCAGTAAGTAAATGCTCAGTACTGAAATCAAGACAACTAATAAGTAGTTATTTAGCTGATTATTAGTAAGCAAATATTCATAACTGAAAATAATAGTAATTAAAAGTACTTACTGATGTCATTACTAGCAAGTACTTATTGAGGTTTTCAGAATAATGACAACTACTTACCAGGTAACGTATGAAATAACTACGACCTATTACCAAAATTCAAAAAGTTTTTCCTGGGTACTTAATTATATTCAACATTTTTTTTTATTTTTCGAATTTATTTTATGAGCTAAATTTCAGTAGTGTATAAAGTCAGTCCTAAAAATTTAAGGAATAGAACTATTATAAAAAGTTTTATAAAATACAAAACTGAAATTTAGGTCATAGAATAAATTCGAAAAATAACAAAAAAAATGTTGAATAAAAAAAAAAAAAAAAAAAAAATTAACAAAAAAAAAATTATTTCTTCAAAATAAAATAAGTTTAAAATTTTACCAAACTTCGAATGTATGCATTCACTTTCAGTACTAAGAAAAGAGTTTTTAAACACAATGCTTTTGAATTTAAGCGAGTCTTTCTATAAGCACTATTTATGGAAAAAAAACCTTCTTGTTTAAAAGAACCAAAAAAAAGTGCCTATTTTGAAGTGCATTTGAGCGATAAATACATTATCATTTCGGAAGTAATTGCCTATTTCTTAATAAAGTATTCAGCCTTAAATTTTTTTCGTCGTTCAAATAAACTCACGCAAAAAACAGGGTGAGAAAAATATTACCACTAAAAAAATATATTAAATATGCAAAATGCAGTGAATAATAACATGGAAGAGATAAGTATTTTGTTTTCGACTGATTTTTTCATTGTTGAATTATTTTGCTTTTAACATTTTTGAAAAATATACGAATGTTTTCAAAGCAATTTTTTAATCAACAAACTTTCAGGTCGCACTTTACATTTTTTGGTATAGCGATTTTCGTCGCCGTCATTGGAAATTTTTCAATTTTAATAATTTTGGTCGCGGTCAACGATATCTGTTACTGGCGTTCTCAACATCTTCAAGTTCACATTGGCTTCGAGTGGAATATTATGACCAGAGAAGACCAATTTGCTTTTGTTGCTGTTTTGCTTCTTTTTTGCTGTTTTTGCCCATATTTGCTTTTTTTGCTGTTTTTGTTATTATGGTGCTTATTTTGCTTTTTTCCTATGTTTTTGCTGTAAAATAGCTTTTTTAACATAATTTTTACGTAAAAATATTTTTTTGAGAAAACATGAGAAAAAAAAATAATTGACAACTTTTTTCTGGGTTAAAACAAAAATATGTTAGTTGTGGACTCAACGTTTTTGGGGGCTGTGGGAAAAATCGCCCAAAGAAAAATGGCCCAAAAAAAGAAATGAAAAATCGCCCAACAGAACATGAAAAATGACCCAAAAAGTTATATATGAAATTTTGCCCAAAAGAAACGAAAAAGGGCCCAAAAAAAAATGAAAAATGACCCAAAAAGCAAAAACGAATTTTTTCCCGGTGGCATGTTATAACGTCCAGTGTCATAGTGTCCATGGACGTTATGACACTCCAAAAAGTGTCGTATTGTCCATGGACACTGCGCTAACTAAAGCTTCTCTGCACAGACGGCCTTCGGCCGGGCGCAAGGATTTTCTCCTCTATGGTATAACAAACACCGGCTTCGCTAACTAAAGCTTCTCTGCATAGTCGGCTTTTGTTTGGAAACAAGGCAGATTTTAGAAGCTTTACTTAGCGAAGCCGGTGTTTGTTATACCATAGAGGAGAAAATCCTTGCGCCCGGCCAAAGGCCGGCTGTGCAGAGAAGCTTTAGTTAGCGAAGCCGGTATTTGTTATACCATAGAGGAGAAAATCCTTGCGCCCGGCCGAAGGCCGGCTGTGCAGAGAAGCTTTAGTAAGCGAAGCCGGTGTTTGTTATACCATAGAGGAGAAAATCAAAAAAATGGGCCATTTTTCATACAACATTTTTGGGTGATTTTTCATAATGAAAAATCACCAAATTTAAAAAAACGAAAAATCACCCAACAATAACGAAAAATAGCCCAAAAATTTTAGGTCACTTTTCATATGAATTTAGGCCCAATTTTACATGGAATTTTTTTGGGCGATTTTTCATTTCTTTTTTTGGGCCATTTTGCTTTGGGCGATTTTTCCCACAACCGTTTTTGGGCGCTTTATTACAACTAAAATTAATAAACTTACCATCCCAAAAAAAACAGCCATGTTACATATTTGAGTTTAAAACAAAATAAGTAAACCGGCCGTTGTGAACGAAAAAATATTAAAAAAAAAATGCCGAAAGAAAAGTCAGATATGTTATTTTTGCTAAAAATGGTAAAATTGTATCCTGAAGTTTTTAAAGTTGAAAAAGATTGGCTTTTTTGTAATGTGTGTTCGAGTAAAATTAATAGCGAAAAGAAGTGCAATGTGGAGCAACATTTTAGTACAAAAAACACAAATTAGCTGCTTGCCAAGAAAATCGTCCACAAAAACTTATAACGGAATTTCCTGTTACTATTACTGCCAATACATTTCACGAAGGTATATGTAAATTTTTGTTGGAGACCAATATACCAGTAAAAAAAGTAAGCCATCCCAGTTTCAAAAACATCTTTCAAAAGTACGCCAATTTTTCAGTTCCAAGCGAAAGTTCTATTCGAGGTAAATACATACCTCAAATGTATACGGAAGCTATAAAAAAAGCTACAAACAGTTGGGTTAGCTATTCTCGAAAGTGTAAATATTGTGTCAAATGTACGAAAAGCTCTTGAGAATCTACATGAAAAAATATATATGAAGAAATTTAATGCAGTATGTATTTCAAAGAAATCCGGGGTTCAAACAAATTTTACAAATAAACAGCATTCTTCAAACTGGTGCTAAACCTGATGACGAAATGAAATTTTGATATATAAATTTGCTCCAACAACATCCATTGACGTGCAAAGAAGTTTCTACTTATACAATTCACTTTTAACAGAAAGACGAAGAAAAATGACGTTTACAAATATAAAAGCCCACATGATTGGTTATTGTAACTGTTTTTACGAATCTGAAGAAATAGAATAACTGTAATTTTTTATATTTAAATGTATTTATTAAAAAAATAAAAATGCTTTTTTTGCTGCTTTTTTTTTCTAAATTTTTGTGCTTTTTTTATATATTTTTTTTGCTGTAAACACTTTGTTTTTTTTGTCTTCTCTGATTATGACATTTAAAACGTAACGACGTAATATCTTTTGATAGTTTTCGGCATGTGTTACAGACACACTTTTTTCTCACTTTTCGAGAAACGATGGAATATTTTGTTTCACATCTTTTCGATGCGAGAAGTTTCACCAAATTTACAGAACATGGGTACTGGTTACGGACTACAGCAACGACACTCATAATAAGGCCGATTATGTCCAACTTAATCATTTTTTTTATAACCTCCTTAATAGACACCCTGTTAATTTAAATGCAACATATTACTTATAATGGATTATTAGTGTTAAGTAGGCGTTTGTTGGTTGTTCACATAGAGACAAGTAACTTGGTTGGTTGTGCTGTTAAATGAATAATACAATTTGTATATTATTTTTTAGAAACAATCTTCATGTCTTAAATTTAATTTTTCATAATAAAAATTTATTAAAGATATCAATGTGTGTGGTAAAAAAAAGATGATTAAAATCATCATATAGAAATTTAAACGAAATAAATAATTTTATGTAAATCACTGGAGATTTCTAATCAAAATCATAATTCATGAGGGATTTTGCCAAAAAAAAAAAATAAAAAAATATTAAAAAAATTATTGTTAATTGCTGATAATTCTTAAGAAATTGTTTTTCAAACAAAACAAATTGCCTTGTAATGCCTTTTGTGGTATTGGGATTTGGATGAAAAATACAACCTCACAAAAAATATTTATTTAAATGTTTTTTTTTTTTCTAAAGAATTAATATAACAGAAATGGGTGACAAATCACATTTACCTTAGAGATTCAATATTATTAAAAAAAAATTGTTGTCCTTTTATGATAATGCAATAATTTTGTGAAACATATTTCTTTTTATTTGAATAAAAAATAAAGAAAAGGAGAAAGAAAACAAGATAAACAAATGAAATAATTTCATTATCGATGCTTTAAAAAGGAAAATCAATCAAGCACAAAAATAATATCAAAACATAATGCACTTAAATATTGGGTGAGGGTAAGAGTTGGTTTTTTATTAACAAAGCATTATTTTTAAAGATTATCTGTCTTTTGCAAAAAAAGGTTAAAGTTTGCGTTAGCTTACCGATACAAAAATTCCCGTTTTTACGACTTACCGATAGTTACACGGGATAAATTCTCGCCAACTTAGCAGGCAGGGCAATTGACTTTGTACGTAGCCTGAATCTGATATGGTGAGATACACAGGGTGCACAAAAGATCCTCTGGATCAAATTTTTAAGAGGTCTCAATTTGTTCTTGATTTCATGTGGTTTTTAAACATTTGTTACTGTACAGGGATTTATCGGAACTCTTATTTTGCTATAAATAGAGAAGTAAAGGAGGTTCAATAAAAATTATTTTATATCACTTTATTAATGATTGAAGGGGAATTTTGCTAGTTAAGATGTTTTATATAACGCTGGGTATTGCATGATCGCGCTCTTTATAATACGTTTTTTATGATTTGTTTGAAGGTTTGCAGCGCAATTGCCGGAACTTCTTCTTAAATATTATTTTTAGTAAGGAAATATTCATTGGCTAATTGACGTACACAAATTATTTTAAACAAAAATTTTCTCTAATCATGAAATTTATTCCAAATTCATTATATCAAGCAAACAAGTTGTTTATATTGCACCTTTTACCAAAATGATTATATTGATTACTAAAATTGTGAATATTTTTTTTTTCACTAAATTAAATTTTTCATTTTAATAAAAATGATCAAAAAACTTTGCCATTTTAAACAATGTATTAATTTATTTCATTAAATATTGACAATTCCCAACAACAATTTTACAAGTTTAAATTATTCTATTTTAAACGAAAAAAGTCAATTTAAATTTTTGTTATTCAATTAATATTTTAATTAAAAATTTAATTCAAAACTACTAAAATGTTAATTATATCAAAATTACATTATTAATTTTTTTTAACTAAACAAATTATTGATTCAATTTTCACATTAATTAAATTATAATACTTTTAAAACCATTTTTTTTTAATTGATAAACGATTTTTTTTGAGCATAAACTTTTTTTTAATAATTTTTGTAGATATTTTTCTACTGCTCGCGACTTTTACCTCCCACCAATAACATTTCCAAAACAAAATTAATTTTTAAAAATCACATAATCAAAACAACAACCAGACGTTTCGTAAAATGTTTACTCTTAACTAAAAAATGTATTAAAAAAAAAAAAAAATTTAAAAAGATACTGTCACAAATGCCCGGAATACGGCAGCCACTTGTGGTAAGAAGCGTGACATTGTCATTGATATTGACGTTAAAGAGACAGAAATAAATAAATAAATACAAAAACCGAACTTAAGAAAAGAGATCGATGCCTTTAAAAAAAGATTTATTTTGTATATTTCTTCAAAAGAACACAAAAAGGAGTAAGAACAACAAAAAAAAAAAAAAATATTGTCATGCGTCTGATTCGTAATTAATCATTTGTAAAAAGTACTCGAACACACATTCGAAATCAGTGACAATCACACAGAGTCACTCACAAATTTTGGTACTTCATCTGATAATTATTTAGAGAGAAGTGAATTGTATTACTGCTGTATAGTGTTCAGACAAGGCGGTACAACAAGTATCAAAGTTTTTGATCAAGTGAAATTGTGTGTGTGTATGTATGTATGTGTGTAAAGTCAACAGGTTTCTTGTAAAATTTTAAATTCTGTCCGTTTGTCACACAGTCATTTCATACCATTTGATTTGATTTTTATTTAAATTTTTAAATAAATGCGTCTGTTGATTTACAGATTTGTGTGTAAAATTGCTGGATTTTTCATTTACTTCGGGTATTTTTTTTTATTCTTCTCCATCTTACACACTTGTAAATTTGATTTTGATCTGGGAAGTCGGAATTTTTTTTCTGTTTGAATCTGATATAAAGAAAGACATGAACGAACAACTTGACAAATATATGGAATTTTAAATTCCGGTGGCAATATTGATTAATTGGAGTAAAAGAGATTTACATAACTACGGACAAGAACATATAAATTCATTTAAATTGACAGATTTCAAGGGAAAAATTTGTCAGGTTTTTGTTTTCAGAAGGATTTTTCTTTTTATGTACAGAAAAAAATAAAAAAATATTTAAATTAAAAAAATTTTGATACTTATTAAAAAATTAATTTAATACCACAATTCGTTTCAGTTGTCAACCTTGATAAAATAGTCCAATCCAATTTCTTTAGTTTTCATAGAGATTGTATCCATAATTCAAGAAACGAACACATTTCGCATATTTCAGTTTATTTAGTAGGGTATTCATTTGGTTCGATTAATAACTACCCGATTAACTGATCGGTTAATTTTAAATTTGCCTTTTTCGAATAACGAATAAACCGGTTAATTTAAGTCGAATAACCGATATTACAAACTTTTTAATTTTTTGTAGTATTAAAACATATTTTTTTGTGTTTATAATTGATTCGTCTCACACAGAAAAAAAATGTTGCCCCAATTAAAGCATTAATCAAATATAAAATCAGTTTTAATTAAAAATTTAATCAAGTGAATTAAAGGTTTAATTGTATCTATTAATTTTTTTACTGGTGCAAATTAATAGTATCAATTTAACTTTTAATTCACTTGATTAGACGTTTAATTCACTTGATTAAACTTTTAATTCACTTGATAAAATTTTTAATTAAAACTGATTTTATTTTTGATTAATGCTTTAATTGGGGCAACTTATTTGAAGAATTTTTTCTATGCATATACAAGAGGAATGTGTTTAGGAAATATTTTTTCATATAAAAAAGAAGGTGTTCAGCGATCATCATTTTAAATAAGTGTTTGCTGTCAACAGCTTTTATATGTATGTGTTTAATTATTTGTTTCTTCTCATATCAATATTTTTACCGAATTAACCGAAGCAATGGGAACTATTAAAAATTAAAAAAAAATTAAAACAGGACTCTAAGGGCATAATGGGTGATTTTATATGTTTAGCGAAATCCAGGAAAAGGCCTGAGAAACTGGATATTCTGTGTTATGAGCTGCTTTCGATTTTTCCAACATCTACGATAAGAGAAAGAATTTCTTCCATGTCAAGTTTTATCAAAACTAAAAAAAGAATTTCATAAATCCTAAACATTTAGCTAAATTATTTTTGTGAAAGATTTTTTGAGATCTCCTTAAATTTTTGAAATAACTAAAAAAATTATCTCACAGTTCATTTAATAAATATTATGTATTAATTAAAAAATATGTTTTACATATTGATGAATTATTTTTTGCTCGTTTTAGTTCAAGAATTGTTATGTTTGTAATGTTATTGTTTTTGTTTTTTAATAATAAACTCTAAATAATTTATTCATTTTTATTTAAATGACTTAATTTATAAAAAAAAAATTTTTGAAATCGGTTGACCGATCAATAACAAAATTAACCGATTAAAAAAACTCGATTAAATAATCGAGCGATTAACCTATTAAAGCAAAGGCCGGATTAATTGTATACCCTACTATTTAGATATGTTTTGAAAATTTGCCTATTAATAATTATTATGATTGTTTAAAGTTTAAAAGCGGGTACTTTCAAAATTAAGCGCAATTAAAACTTTTGTAAAATTTTAATAGTTTTGATTTAAAAAGTTATCAGTTTCCTTTGTTGTCAGTATAAATTTTAATCAAATACATACGAGTACATACAAATCCAGGCATTATTAACTGTTATGAAATATAATTTTATACAGCCAACAATTTTTTTTTTAATTTAAACATTAAAGGACACCTTTTTCACTACAAATAATGTCAACGTGTTTTTTTTTTTGTAAAATTGAATTAAACGATATGAACTCATATGCATGTAAAAATATGTACAAATAAAATTACAAATTACTTAAATGTCAATTTAATGTAAAATGTGTTCAATATGTTCATTATTTTCTAGACAATGTTTCTGTTCTATTTTTTTTTTGGACAAAAATAAAAAACAAAAGCAAAAAAAAAAAAAAAAACAACAGCAACAACCAGCATTCGAACTCGAGTATTCCAACGCCATTTATTTCGTTCTTTCTGTTTTGTTCTGTTCATTTTGACAGCTTAATGTTAGCGAACATAAAGTAAATGTCCAAAGTTTGTTTCGTTTGTCTTTTGTCCCGTAACAAAATTCAATTAAAATGCTTTAAAGGAGAGGGTGTGTTTTTCTAATGTTAAATATTTCGCAAAAAGACCGTATGAAAAAAGTAGAAAACAATGCTGGTTGGCATAAGCGAGCTTAACAAAGTTGCAGATCTAATATTTTCATGAACAAGATAAGGAAAAACTTTTTTTTGCTGTATTTCAAAAATATGAATGTTTGCAAGTAGAATATGAATAAAAAAAAAAAAGAAATATTATTTAAATTGCTTAAGAAAAGTGCAACATGGTGGAAACATTTTGCTGAATTTTACCTTTTTTTAAAGTGACAATTACAATTTAAAGAAAAATAATCGTTAGATCAGAAAGGATCATGACAAAATAACAACAAATGCTTTAACACCTTTTTGATATTTGAAAAAATGCCCCTTAAAAATGGGAATTACCATTAAAAGTTTTAAGAACAGCTACAAACAAAAATAAATTTAATATTATATTTTTCCACACCCGAAGCCGCAATTGAGTTGTCTATTTGTAACAATTTTCAAAAAAATATTGCTATACAGCAAGCTGAATTACATACAATTGCAGTCAAAATGTACTCTTCAAATATTATATGTTTGAAAAAATATTCAATAAAAATAATTATAATTTGAATTACAAAATTTATTTAGCTAGCTGAATAACGCGAGTTCCCACTTTGAAGCAATACATTTTTGACACAGAAAGCGCTTTATTTAGTGCACATAAAAATTGGTGAATGTAACGATCAGCTTTGCACATTGAAATTTTTGTTACCGTTACTCTTTTATATGCCCATCAGGAGATTTTTTTCTAATCCTGAATTAGCTGCAGAAATAACTGGAATTGCATTTAACTTCATCTACCGAATCAAAGTTGTTATTGAAGTAATTATAAGTGGTCGCAAAATCCATTTGCCTGAGTTTGCCAATTATTGCTTAGACACTGCAAAACTTTACGTTACTCTATATCCATGGCATCTTATGACACCTACAAGCTTTTAATACTTCGCGCAACTGTTGTGAGCGAGGCATTGTTGCCTATCGGGCTATACACCAATGATGCATTTTGCGTTTTTAATTTTTGGGCCAACATGTCGATTTAAAAGGGCCAAAAATTTTCAACAGAAATATCCTGCGTATATAGTGGTCAAATACCATCAGTGATGGTGGCTTGTGGTTAAAAACAAATCAAACACAGTGCAATAAAATAAAACGTCGAAAATGGCGATGGATTGTCCATATATGAGAAGAACCAGCAAAAATTATGCTCCACAATCGCTTACTTGAACCCTATAGGTAGAGGACGCTCCGTCGCGCCCCTGAAAAAAAGTTGGGGAAGAGCTATTGATGAGGCACTGCATCCAGCAAATCATAATAAAGCAAATAAAATATTGAAATACAGTTGCACGGTCGAGTTTCTATGGTCCATACGAGAAAAGAAAGACAGTAATTTTTGGTACTAACTTGATATACATACTACCAAAAAATAATTTTTATTTAATACATGATAGATTTGCCAATACAATTACAAGTTTTTTTCAACAAACAAAGCCAATGTTGTAAATAAAATTCGTGTTTGAAACAGTGAACATTGAAAAATTTGTAAATGTAGTTAGTTGAATTTTGATCTGAAAGGGCCAAAATAGATTAGAAAGTACCACAGGGCCATCAAACATTCAAAAGTGCCACAAATGGCCCAATTGTGCCACATTTTGCATCACTGCTATATACAGAAGAAGCGTCTGAGGCACGAAATAAACACTGTCGGCTTTACAGGCAGAATTTTGCTAGAAAGTTTTCGAGGGTTCAGTGTAACAAAGATATTATAAATAGACTTTTGCTCAGTTGTAACCCACTGATTACTAGCATATGACCAATTCCAAAAAAAAAAAAAAAAATCATTATCCTTTACGAAAGAGGCAATTTCTTTTATGCTTCCACCAGTATTGACTTTGAAGAAACAGACAAAGAAGAATCATGGCACTCATCATCATCTTAGTGCAAAAGAGAAGTTGTTTTAAATAAATTAGTTGTTATTATTTTAAATAAAATGTGTTGTTACTAAATAGAATCTGGGAATTATTTCTCTTCATAAGCTAATTTATTATATTCAACATTTTTTATTTTATTTTTTTTATGTTGAATTTATTGTTACTATTATAAATAAGTTAGACGTCTAGACGTTAAGATGTACTTTAACCATTTAGGCTAATTACTGTGCGCCTTCTCATTCTAGCAAGTTTTTCAGAGGAATCAGAAAAGCCATTGGCCGGGAAATACTTGGTCTAGCACCGCAAGTAGTGTGCTGCTGGACAGTCAAACAGAGGAATCGTTACTAGTCACTCCCAGTGAATGACAGTCAGAAAACTTTCCGCACTACGCGTACCTCAGTTGAAAGTCCCAAATCTCAAAATATTAATAATTTTCATGATATATAAGTATATGTGTATTTGTTTTTTTTTAACATTTTGTTAGCTGAAGTCAATTTTTTCACGTCTTCTTTAAGAATGTACAAAAGAAGAATTTTAGCTATAACAATATCTAATTTATGTTTTAATATATTATTTATGTTCATTATTATTTAAAATTAAAAGTTTTTTAGGTAACGGAACAACAATAAGCTGAATTCCACTTTTAATAACTTTTTCTTTAAGATTTGTGATGGAAGCAATTAATCCAAAAACAATTTATTCAGCTTGCTAATGCAGTGGATAAAAACTAAATTTCTTATAAGAGTAAAAACTTTTTTTATAAAAAATAGTTGCTTTAAAGAAAAAAAGAACGATTATAAGAAACATATACTTCTTTCTGACTCGGCGAGTTAGTTGCGCAAGTCACTTGCCGAGTCTGAAAGGGGTCATATTCGTGTTTTTTTTTTAATTTCATATATCCGTTACCTACTGTATACTATATGAACAACATTTTATATTAAGTTAAGAATTGTTTATTTTTGTAAGTCATCATCCAGACTTGCAATTTTTGTTGCTGCATTTTTTTAAATTTTGTTTGAAATTGCATAAGGGTCCGGATTATTAAATTCTAGTGTTGCAATTTTTGTATTTTCATCTTCTCGTTTTATATTTTATATATATAAATACTCGTACAAAAGCACCTACAACAACTTCAAGTTAAAAAGTTTGAGAATTACAAAACAAAACAGAATTTCAGAGAACATAAAACGGAGTAACCCTCCCAAATCTTCTCACCCTCTCATCAACAAACTCAAGAATTGTGGCAATAAAAATTGCAGGTCTGAACGATGGCTAATTAAAATAATAAAAAAAAACTATGAGTGGTGTTCATTGTTTGAGCAAATGCATTATCTCGTAGCTCTTGTGTTAAGTCCGAAAACAAAAACACACTTTTAATTGTGGGGACATTTTATTTAAAAAAATGCAATTTGGTGTTTGTTTCTTAAAAATGTTTTGCTCTCTTAAAGGGTGGCTTAGCTTATTCTAAAAAAAAAATCACTCCTAATAATAGCATAAGGCATTGCACTTTACGCCCAGTATAAATCGGCAGTGTTCATTATGTCCTGTAAAACAGGACACTTTTGTTTATATATAGGGTTACCAGACGAAGTTGGGGGGAAAATCGCTTCGAACCAGGGCAGTAAAACAGTTAAGCTTTTAAAGTTATTTTTTATATTATTTTATAGAAAGACATAAGAAACCATTACATTGTTAAAGGTAAGTTGTCAGTTAAATAAAATCTAAGTGGGTTCGGTGCTATAAAATTGCTCTCATAAAAAGTCTTAAAATCCAAAAAATCTACCTATAAAACTTGGTGTCGATGAATTATCAATATGGCAACGGTACTTTCATGTTTTAATATTTTATAAAAAAAATACACCTAAAGAAAATTGTTGAGTAATTTTAAACATTTTTGAAGGAAAATTTTAAAATATGGAAATTACCGCATCCAGTATAAGTGCAGAAATGACAATAAATCAGTTATTGGAATTATCCTCGTCATCTGATGAGGTTGAAATGTTAATTATTTATTAATTTGCACCTAAGCGTCCACTAGTTTTGCCAACGTTATTTGTAATCTAATTTTTACTTTTATTGAACTATTTTCGAACAAACTAGAATTTCGTCATTCATTTAATTGTTGATGCAATACACAAATTAAATATATACCTATATTTTTAATCTTTAAGAACAAACTCTTTATCAGCTGTTAAAAGCAGGTCACTTTTTGATAACTTGTGTTTAGTTCTCGTCAAATAACAAATAGCATTATTACAGGGTTGGCAAAGAAAACACTACCTATTAGATTCAATGAAAGAGCCACGATGTTATTTGCTTCTTCACAAGACCATTTGCACCAAACACAGAACTTCGCTATTGGTCTTTGAATGTGATTTTTCAAATATTTAATTGCTTTTTTGGATATTTCTTACCAATTCTTTATGCTTCCTACTTTTGGTAAAATACCTAGCATCTATATTATTTTGAGGTAATGTATATTACTCAACGCCCACAGTGCTCAAATTTTTTAAACAGAATGTAAAAACAATGTACCTATGAAATAGCACTAAAAATAAACAAAAAAAATCAATTTCCTTAAAGTCTTTTTTCTGTATTTCTACCGCAAAAATAAAAAAGAAAAGCTAATAAATGTTTTACATATTTTCACTGCAGGAAAAGTGTCTGACCACTAAATCATACACCCAACCACACGCACAAAATTCTTTATAAACATTTGGTAAATGTTGAATTTATGTTTCTTCTTTTAGTAAATAGACAAGAAAATTTCAATATTTAAAATACGAACTAAAAAAAAAAACACAAAGTTAATATTCATTTTGTTTTTATATATGTTGTAGTTGTTTTAAGGCATTCATTATTATAGTTGATAGAGTAGACAGCATGATTGTGTGTGTGTTATTATTACTTGTTTATTTCCATTCATTCATACTCATGCTAAATGTAAGCAGACTCTCTTTCTAACACATGTATTTGTGACCATATTTATTGTAAAACTGTTATTCAAGTCTCTTTTACTCTTGTACCTTTTCGAACTCTTAAACTTGGCTGTGATTGGTTGTTTGCCAATTGGCCACTCCTATATTGACTGTAATTTAATGTGTTTGCGTCTGCTGTGTCGGTTTTGTTATTTTTTCAATGTGTTTTTGTTTTTTCTTTTAATTCCTTTTTTGTTAAATAAAAAATTTACTATTAATGTGCTTTTTTTTGTTACATTTTTACATTAAAGTTTATTATTACTATTATTTTTTTTTTATCTAATGGTCATGTGAAATTCTTGGTAGTTTATTTTCGTTTAGTTTTTTTTTTTATAATTTACAATTATTTAGCGTGAATTGTAGTGATTAAACAAAGTTGTTTACGAGGGTGGTGGGGGTGGCAAAAATATTTTAAATTTATTTTTAGTTAGTCGTTTTTAAACGAAACATGTTTTAAAGTCATGAATGTAATTTGATGTGTATAAATAATGAAAAGTAAATACCTATTTTTTGAAAATTATTATATTAACATTATTCTTTTTTTTTTTAAGAATAAAGATTTATGTGTGCATTGATTAAAATATTTAAAATTTTGCATGACAATTTAACTGAAAGATTTGTTAAATTTAATAATTGTTTTTGAGTATGGGGATGAACATTTTAAAAATTTTCAGTAAAAAATAGGGGTGCAATTTAATTAGATGTATGACTTATTTCTTATTAGTATTTAAAAACTATAAAAAAACCTATAAGAAATATTGTGCTTAACAAAAAGCGAAAAAATCTGGTTTGCAAGAGTGTTTGTAGAATGAATTACATACCTATTAGATTATTTAATTTTTTAAATAATATTTATACCTATGTGCTTTTAACGAAGTTTTGGCACAAAACTGATTAGATAAATAGAGTTATATAAAAAGCCGAAAAGGCTCAGCAAAACACACAAAATATGAATTTAAAATAGGAATTTCTGTGAACCTTAAAAATAATATTGAGTTAGAATTAATGCCAAACTTATTCAATTATGTATAACGTTTTTGAAACCGTAAAATAAATCTATATATATTAGACCGACTCAAGTTGTATGGAGCCGAAAAAAGTGTTTTAGTTACCCCTCTGAAAATAAAGCTTGATATGTTTTATGATGATTCCCAAAATATTTTGGTTGTAGCGTTGACCATTCGTGAGCTGGACCATTTTTAAAAAAGGTCTTTTTTCAGTTTTTCGAATTTTTTTGTACTTTGCTCCAAGACGACATAAATAAAATTTGTCATCGTCGAAAATGGTTTTTGAAGCAGCATCCAATGGTATATAAAACTTTACCACTCAATTAAGCTTTTTCCAATGTTACTGAGTCATCGCACTGATGACTCCGATTCGTCATTTCTGTCATGCCAATGCGAAATCCCATTGATGCCATTATTTAAATTTTTGACCCTGATGACATTTTGGCCAAGTGATTTTAAGGCTGACATCACAATGATGAAAAGTGTCATGGGGTCAAAAACACTTGTTATAGTACTGATGTCAGAATACATCAGCGTTATGCCGCCTTTTCTATCACTGTAGTCGTAGCAGGAAAATAAAACTTTAAGAGTAGCAAAATTTTTAAATTTCGGTTGCTACTGTTTAAAAAACTAAACCAAAGGAAGAAGTAGCAATGGAAAATTATCAAATACGTAGTCTAGTAAGAAAATAATTAGAAATTGGAGCCACAAGTTCACTATCACTACTGCAACCTTCATTGGTTCTTAGCAATAGCTTAAGTTGTAGCATAAAAATATGATTCCAAAAGTAGCAGATTTTTTTTAATTTCTACTTCTTTTTATATAATATGGAAGCGTTAGTTTAAGAAATAGACCACAAATAAAAATATAGAACTAACAGAAACAGCACTAGAGATAACAAAGTATGCGGCAATAAAGTAGCATGTGAGTTAGCAGTAGAAGTAAAATTCAAGTAGAATAACGTTTTGCAATAAAGGAGTGCGAATATGTGATTTAGACTTTGTCCCTAAAACTAACAAATCGAAAAACAATAAAAAATTTTTCCATCGCAATCGTATTAGAAGATACGATCATTTTACGAACGTCTAATACAGAAGACACAGTACTTTTTTATATAACAAAAATCCCCAGCTCAGTAAAGAACGAAAAATTATCAATAAATTTTAATTCATTTCATGTTGTAAAATTCCTTTCTTCATAAAAATAATTTAATGAATATTAAATTCAATGAACTTAAGCCTGTTTAAAATATCAAAATTTGGGTTAAACACCCTTAATAGCTCAAAAAAATAACCACAAACATAATCAAAATTTTTTTTATGTTATATAATAGTGTTGTTGACGATTTTATTTTTCGGCTACTTTACGGCTACAACGAAAACTGTTTTTATTTCTACCTGAAGTGTTAAAGTACAAATAAAAGAATAAACCACAAATGAAAAAGATGCATCCCTAGAGGGAAGTGAACTGAAACCAATATAGTCCCGTGATAGGTCTTTGGTGGTAGAGACCGGTTCTAGTTCTAACACTTGATAGGAATGGGAGCTATCACTTTCACATGCGGTTGTCATTGGAGTGGGTCAATTGACTCTGAACATCTACCATTTGACAAGGCACACATCTATTCTCAATGAACGTGCTTAGTGTTAGTTACTACAAAGGAGTTTTATTCCAATAATATAAGTCCTACACAGTAAAAAGTGTTTTATCAATTAAAAAACGGTTTAAAATGTATTTAAATTTAATTAATGTGATAATTGAATCAATTATTTTTTTAGTTAAAAGAAAATTAAAAATTTAATTTTGATTTAATAAACAGCTTAGTTGTTTTTAAATAAATTTTCAATTAAAATTTTAATTAAATAACAAAAAATCTTAATTGACTTTTTTCGCTTAAAATAAAATAATTCAAACATGTAGAATTGCTGTTGGGAACTGTAAATATTTGTTTAAATAAATTAACGCATTGTTTGAAATGGCAAAGTTTTTTGATCATTTTTTTAATTAAAATTAAAAATATAATTTATTGAAAAAAAATATTAAAAATTTTACAATTTTTAGTAATAAATATAATAATTTTGGTAATAGGTGCCAAATCAACAAATTGTTTGCTTGATATTATGAATTTGGTATAAATTTGGTGATTGGAGAAATTTAAAAATTTTTTCTGTGTAGAACTATATTAAGGAACAAAATTTTAGAAAGTCCCAAAAAAATGCGTCATACCACTGCTGAATACTGCACTGTTATTCATTACCTTTTTACCTTTTGGTTCTTCATATACCAGTTAAATGATTGGCTCTCCTTTCGCTGGTCAAGAGTTCTTTCTTTTGGTACTTGTTATATTATCACAAATCCCAGGGACAGTCTGTTGGAACAATTGACACAAATTTCCCGCAGGGAAATGATTTCATTTGAAACAGCTGCTCTGTTGGTAGTGTATGTTTCTTTATTATGGCTCTATTTCGACTCTCACTTTTCAATATCTAGAAATTGTAATAATTTGTGAGTGGAATTTCATGCATTAGTTATTTTAAAATATGCGCATTAAAAATTAATCAAATATGCACTTATTATTTAAAGAAACTGTATTAGTTTTTTAAGGTATGACATACGTAGAATTGAAGTTGCTTTTACAAACATAAAATTTTTGAATAAAAAAACTTAATTTGTATTGGTTTTATTTAAAATTAAAAACTATAAATGGCGAATTCTTATTTTTCTAATAAGATACTTTTAACATTAAGTAATTTGAATAGAAAAAGATTATGTTTAGAAGGTGTCTTATTAAAAAAACTGCAACATAAACTCAATCTTGGCTTGAGGAATATCATTTGTAGATTGACTGATGTCTGAAACTTCATAAGTTGAGATACCAATTTGAAGATTTTTCGCAAACACAAAAATATCTTGCAAATCATTAAGAATAGCACAGCAGGTAAATATCGAAAGGTAATTTTCCATACCGGAAATGCTAGTTCAGGAAATAAAATAACAGTTATTTTAAATATTTAAATAATTTTTTAAATTTATATTTGATCAGAATCAACAACAAAAATTATTTGATTAAAAACAAGAAAGTATTCAAAAAATCTGATTTTTCCAGCAAATACTATAAAAACATGCGAATTAATATGCATTCTAAACGTTATATGACAAAAAATACATTAACGATAAAATATATACAAACGAATCGGTCTTTAAGCAAATATTCTGATTCGGATAAACAACTTATTCACTTAATATTTAAACCGTCGAGTCATAATATTTAAATAATTACAAAACAATTAAATACTATTGCTACTGCTACATAACATTTCTTAAAGTAGTAGTTATAGGTATAGTAGTTGGTTGTAATTATAGTATTTTAAACACTGATTCTTACTAGATGTAGTAGAAGAGTCTTAGGCGAGAATCTAACTCGCTACCCTGGCATTTATAGACGTGCTCACTATAGGAGCACGCATCCTACTCAAAGCTGTTATACACTATCCCACAATGTCCTAAGTATTTTTCGGAAATGCTTCCCTGATCCAATTATTGTTTGAAAATTTCAAAAAACAATAACAACTTATCATGACAAGTTTGTATTTTTTTCAAAATATGTAAGCCTTGTATGATAGTGTTAAACAGCTTTAAATATTACTTTGAACTTTGCTTTACATATTTACTTAATCGGCTTTTACAGAACATTGGTGCCTGCAGCCGAACATAGAATAGATTTCCAAGCGCTCCGATCTTCTGCGCTCTTCTCCGATTTGTGGTACCAAGCTTAGAGATAACTTTTTACACCGGAGTTTTCGTATTGTCCTTCTCCGTTAACCGTCCCCAGGTTCGCATTTAAATGACCTTTAAGACGGGGCATATTCATTAATTCTCAAAACATGACCTAGCCAACTAAAGGCTGTAATTTAATACGCTTAGCTACGTCAATGTCGGCTTATAGCTCGTACATCTCTGGTTCTTACGACACCGATACTTGACGTCAACGCAGTTTGGTCCAATACATTTTTCTCTCGAATACTTTAACATGCATATAAATAAAAATATCGGTCAGTTAACTACCTCGATTTAAGAAACAAATGAACTTTATTAACTAGAAAAGTGTTGGACACCATTAATGCCCGGAATTTCCACAAAAAGAAATCTAGCTGTGTATAGAAATTCTATGTTATAAGTGCTGCCATATTTTAAAAGAAAAATTAAAGTAAAAACACGAAGGCAAAAAATAGGTAAAGATACCTGTTAGGTACGAACACGATCAGCTATCTTTTTAAAAAAAATTACGGGCATAAGAATAAAATTCTAACTTATTGCTGTATCCAAAGCTTATTTTACTTAAATAATATCCAAACGACAAATTCATTAAAAAAATTGTATATGTATTCTTATAAATAATGTATAAAGAATATCCCGATGACTTAGTTTTCTTCTCGCACACGTACCAGCGCATGCAATCAAAGGCAGACAGACGACTTACAGCAGGAGTCGATAAAGGTTGGCCTTAAAATTCATATAAATAAAACAGAATCGTTGGGAATTAAATCATCCAACTAATAACATTCAACGGCCGAAATGTAGAAGACGTCAGCAGCTTAATATATTTGGGCAGTGTTCTTTCAGCCAACGAAGGAGCTAAGCAGGATATCTTTAGTCAAATACAGAAGGCGCATTCGGCGTTTGCAAGCTGGGAAATGTATGGTGTACAATTACCATAAGCACTACAACTAAATGCTGAATTTTGAATACCTGTATGAAGTCTGCACTTTCCTACGGCTCAGAGACATGTCTAGTTACCGATGAAATTAAAAAAAAACTTCAGAGATTTATAAGCCGTTAACTACGAAATGTCAGCCAAATATGGTGGCTCAGAACCATATCCAAAAAAGACCTATTGAGAACTACTCACCAGCAGAATATCAACTCCAAAATAAGAAAAACAAAATGTAGATGGATTGGGCTCATATTACGAAAACCCGACGGTGATCTTCCCTAGAAACCTTAAGCTCCTAAACTTGGCGTGTGAGTAATAATCTATTGTACAAAAAAGTTCGGTCAGCTATTTTGCATTAAAATTTTGCAACTCAAAGGATTCACAGTTATAAGTTATTATGCGACATGTGCATGTTCCTAAAATCATGTGCAATGTTTCTGAATTCCTGTAATATCGAAATAATTGAGAACTTCCGGGGGAAAATTTTTTTTTTATAGCTTATCAGTGTTCGAAAATAAACATTAAAAACTCGCTCCTTAGTGTCGGTTCGGTAGATTTGAGGACCACACAAATGCTTATAGTTTTTGTGTAGTAAATCATTAAAAAACACCGTTTCCCTGTTTATGATTTTAGAACACAAAAATAATACTGTACTAAACATCTGCATAAAACTTAATAATGATGTTCATGAAACTTAAATTATAATTTAGTATTTGCTTCGTTTGTATTCAGTATAATGAATAACTGCGAAATGAAAGCAACAAACACACGAAATTTAAGAGACGAGTAAGATGCAGTTTTTTTTTTGTTTACTTAAGCAAGAGAATAACAACTCTGAAACAAGACAACCACTGAATAAATGTCGAATAAGTTCATGGAATAACACATTTATTTTAAAGTCAGTATTGCCAGTTAAAAGAAATGAAAAACATTAGGAAAAAAAACAAAAATAACCATGAAGAGTAAAAGCAACAAGATAAGGAAGTACATTTATATTAAAATAATAAAAATAATACAAATTTGACTTTGTTTTGAATGTAAATTAGTTGTTTTTAATGTAAATTTTTAAACTTCAAAAAAATTTCAAATTATTTTCAAAAACATTTTTCAGAAATGTGTTTTGCTTGGAAGTACATTAAAAAGTTGTTAGGTAAAAAAATTAATTAAATTTAAAAAATGCTTTACAAATTACATATATTATTGTAAACGTAACAAAAAAGAAAAAATTACATAAATTTACTAAGTGGCAACATTGCTATTGAGTATTTATATAAAAAAAAAATGAGAGAGAGTGAACACTGTGAAACAAAAGTGGTTTCATTGAACAAAGTCTTTGTGTTTGCCATATGAAACGAAATGTGTTTGCTAGTAGCATGAATAAAACAACAGTTTATTCAGTGGTCTGAATTTTATTTGAATACGAACTTCATTGAATAAACATTTGAGTATGTTCATGAATGAAGTTATTCATGCAGCCCTTTGTACATCATCTCAACTTTATTCTCATCAAAAAGATGAGAACATTTAATTCCGTTCTGATTTTTTTTTAACCACAAACTTCGTTGTGTTCGGTTCAGCTCATTAATGTTCGTTCGTTTCAGTTGTGCTTAGCGTCCTTTTTGCTGAAAAAAAACCCATTTTTTTTCACAAAAACCAAATACATATACGAAAAAACCAAAAAGCCAGAGAAAAAACTTTGACACAAACAAAACATATGCACAACACAAACACAAGCTATTCGTGCTGTGGTCGTTGCTAAAATTTCTTGTTTGTTCATTTTATATCAATGTTAATAAAATATAATGTTTTTCTACAGAACCACTAAAATTGTTACGTTTTATAAAGAAGAATAGAACACTATATAATTTTCGGCTCTTTCTTGAAAATAGTTACGAATGGTATTAAGGATTGTGTTCGTCTACACACACACACTAAAAAAAATAGATATCGTTTCGGTTTATTTTCGACAACTTTTTTATCAATTAAAAAATATTGTTTGAAAAGTATTTCAATTTAATTAATGTGATAATTGAATCAATCTTTCTTTAGTTGAAAAAATAATTATAAATATATATATGATTAACTTTGGTTGTTTTAAAGTAAATTTTAAATTAAAATATTAATTAAATAACAAAAAATCTTAATTGATTTTTTCGCTTGAAATAAAATAATTTAAACTTGTAGAATTGTTGTTGGGAATTGTCAAAACCTGAGCAATATTTAATTAAATCAATTAACACATTGTTTGAAACTGCAAGGTTTTTTGATAATTTTTTAAATTAAAATTAATAATATTTTATTGCAAAAAAAAAACACAATTTTAAATTTTTACAATTTTTAAACAACGAAATCGGGGTAAGCTATTTCGTTATTGAAAAAGCCAAATAATTGAATTAAAAACTAACAACGAAATATAATATCTATCTGGCTCTCCTACACAAAAAATAATGTCGCCAATTTCTTTTTCCAAGTAAGCCATTCATCAAAAATAAAATCCGTATTAATTGAAAATTCAACCAAGTGAATAATACGTTTACTTACTTCAACAACATTACTGCAGAAAATTTTGTTAATATCAATCACATATTTTTTAATTGAAATTATTTTATATATTTTTTACTGTATTTTTATGTACATCTCTTGCATTTTATTATTTTCTAAATAGGTACACCAAAAAAATTTGAGTTTTTGGCCCAAATTTACATCCGTGCTATGGTGTAAAGTAAAACAACAAAAAATTAAAAGAAAGAATTTCATTATTCTGTTTTGATTTTGTGCTTTGCTTTTTAATGTTTCATTTCTGTAACCGAGCTACCTTAATAAGAGGTGCAAGCGTTTTGTTATGTCAAAATTTCGCAATTTCATACAGTTTATACGAACTATTCTTTAGAATGCGAATTCAACAACACCCTGATGGAAAATCGCATTTGACGGATCGATATGTCGGTTTGGTTTATTGAAAATCGAATTTTCATGTTAAAAAGAAAGAAAGTTAGTTGTTATGCAAAAAATAAGCTTTGCAACTGAAATTGTTTAAATTTAAAAAGTATCGTCGTATCGGCAGAAAAATATCGATATGTCGGCAAATCTTAAACATCGCCGATGTATGGCTATTCTTTACATTTTTAGTATTAAATCCAAAGCCCCAACATTTTTTAATTTATTTAAAAATATTGACAAACAAACTTCAGTGGAACAGTTTTGAGCCAAAATCATATTTAAAGTGATACTGACTTGACTACAAACATCTAAAAAGATCATCATTATCGTAGTTTTCTTCTCGACCATCGCTTTTTTAAGAATTTTCATTCATAACAGTTTTGGGGTTTTTTCCTTTTTTTAAATTTGATACAATAACAAAAACAAAATGTGTTGTATTAAAAAATAAGGAAAACTCTTATACCTGTAATTAATACTCTCTTTAAAAGAGCATTACAATTCAAAGGTAAACAGTTTAAGGTGTTTTTTCCATATGAAATTTATTTAACGAGTATAAGAGAGTTGAGTTTAATAAATATTTACGATCGATTTTCGATGTAAAAGCGGGAGTGTATGTGTGTTTTACGCTGAGTTAAAATAAAAACAGCATTTGCACTTACACATGAAAGAAGCGAGGGAGAATTTTTGTACGAAAGAAATCCTCATCATCATCCTCATCACCTGTGAGGTAAAAATAAAAAAAGCCAAAAACTACAACAAGATTTAAAAATACAACAACTACTTATGAGTACACTACATTTGGGGCCATATAAACACTTAAATAACAACAGAGTCGCGAAACCTTTTGAGCCAGAGAAAAATAAACAAGAAATACAACCAGCCAGCCAGTCAGCCAGCAAACCAACTTAAAAGTTGGCTGGTTAAATACTGAACGTTTGAAAACAATAACAAAGTTACTGGCTCTGACGTTACCAAATGACGGACTATCTCTGGCTGGAGTGCGCGGTGATACCCAGTCGTTCGTATAAGACAAAATCAGCAGCAGACACTACACACGCCAAATGATGGTAGTGGTAATAGTGGTTCTAGTGGTGTTGGTAGAGAAGTACAACATTTTGTGTGCACGTCTAAGCTGAACCTTTGCTTATCCAGTCAGTCAGTCTGAACTCGGTTACCGACAGCGAAAGAATGAAAACACGGCTAGCACACGCGTAATCAAACTAGTGAAAAATTAAAGTTTCATTAAAAC
Source organism: Pollenia amentaria (assembly GCA_943735925.1). Lineage (NCBI taxonomy): Eukaryota > Metazoa > Arthropoda > Insecta > Diptera > Polleniidae > Pollenia > Pollenia amentaria. The sequence goes on along the minus strand of OX031009.1, from coordinate 196,808,402 downwards.
AACAATATCAAATAGAGTCAACTAACGATCTTTATTGTATGAAACAAATTGTATTGTGTGTGTTTTATATACTCCAATTTTTGGAAGGAAAAAATACCAACAACTTCACTAAAAAGTATAGAAAAGAAAAAGATAGTAAATAGAAAATAACAACAAAAACAAACGCTACGACGATATAAAACTCTTCTAGGCGATACAAAACAAAAAATATTTATCTAACAAATACACGTATTCATGCCGAATTGTCTGTGGACTAATTGACGTGCTGCGTTTTTTGTTCTCGTCGTCGTGTTTTACAAATGGAAAAAATTTTGAATTTGAAATAGCGGAAAGCGGACGGATTCTAAATAAAAGATTTAAGAAATTTTTTTTTGGAAAACTAGAAAACAAAAATATCAATTACTAAAACTAAATTAGCAAATAAAAATTTAAAAAAAAATAAAATGTTTAAGTTAAAAACCAAAAATAAAAATTGCCGACGCTAAAAACGAATTAAAAAAATTCCAAAAAAATTTAATCAATCAATTTGAAAATATAATTAAAATAAAAAAAATTTTTTACCTAGAAATAAATTAGTGCCTTAATAAAATTTAAAACAAAATTTAAAAAATTTTTTTTAAAAATTTCTTAAATTAAGTGCCTTAAACACAGAAAGTATTGAAAAAAAGTTTTTTTTTATATTTTATAAATAAAAGTGCCATTATTTTGAAAAAATTTCAAAATTATTAAAAAAAAAATTTTTGATAAAAGTTTTCATTTTGGTGGTAATAATTATAAAAAAAAGTTATATTTAGAAAATATTTTTTGCAATTTTGAAAAATATTAGCTTAAATGCATACGGATATATTGATTGGAGATCAATTTGTAGCATCAACAAATTATTGGGTAATGCAGGTGAGTTTTTTTTTTATTTATATCAGAATAAACTTACAAATAGAAAAAGGGGGAACAAATAATCATATCAAGATAAGATAATTTGAATTAATTTAAACAAGGATAAAATTTAAAGAAATCGGAATTTTACCCCAACCTTGCAAAACAGATTTTTTAACTTAATAATTGAATTTAAAACTTTAGAAATGAAAAAAAAAAACAATAAAAAAAATTTTTAAAGTCAAAGACGTGAGTAAATGAGCTTCTAAAATGTATGGAACTTTATGCGGCACTTATACGATGATTTTTAAGACATGTCTTGAAGACATGTTTTTATTTGTAGACTAACCCCCATATGCAAATATTTTTGATTATTAAAAGGTTTATTAAGCAAATTTTCATAGAAAATTCATTTCATAAACCTGCTTTAAGCATAAAATATTTTTTATGAATATGGGGGTAATTCTGTAGAGGAGAATTAAAAACTTCAAAAATTAAAAAAAAAGTATATAAAAATTTCTAAACCCAAAGTGAAAGGTTTGCGTAACTAAGCGCAACATTTATAACATTTAAGCGGCATTTAATCGATGATTTTAAAGACATGTCCTTGGACAAAACTACAAAATATTTATAACATTGTTTGCGCTTTCAATGTTATTCTGTGTCGTTGCGTTGTGTTTTATATGATAAGGGCCTAAAACTGTCTTAACCTAAAGTGAAAGGTTTGCGTCAATAAGCTCATAAAATTTGTAAACATTTAGGCGGTATTTATACGATGATTTTTAAAACATGTCTTTGAGACATGATTTTGGTACAGAAGAAAGAGCGGTAAAAAAGTCATGATTTCTGTTCTTCGTGTTTTCTTCTTATTCACCCTTATCATGGTTGTTGAATTTAAAATACGCCTGCGACTGTTTGATAATAGATTAAGGAAAAAGGTCCCGTTCTCTTTAAGCTATTTCCAAACAGTCGCAGCCGTACTTTAACTTCGCCAACCACGATTTTGTTATAATTCCAGTAAAAACTACGATCACTTTTTGACTCATTATTTAGTAGCTTCCTTCGCTACTATTTGCGTTACATAGCAGTTAATAGATAATTATTTATTATAACTTATATCATAATACATTACCATAATAAATAAAATAGTCAATTTCAACTTAATGATTTACAAAAGTGATTCCAAAAAAAAAAAACATAATAATAATTTTTTAATGAAAATAGGTTTTTGACACGTAAAATGTAATACAATATGTGTATTTATTTGAACTTCTTGTAAGTATTTTGCATCTTATAAGCTCTTTGGTAACTGGTTACCCTTCAAATGCTTTATAGTTAAAAGGTAGCAAGTGACATTTTACATTTTTGGAAGATAATATTAAACCACTAATTTTTGGACTTTTTATAACTACTTACTTTTCGGATGTATGTAGGTATTAAAATAATGACTTACATTTCAAAGTTAGTTAAATGTGAATGCCTTGATTGTGGGACATCCCTTGTAAAACTTATTGGTTCTTTCAGTGGAATTGTAAGAAGTTTTTTAGCTTTTTTCTGATTACCTAACACATTATTTTGTAGGCGAAGTTATTACTGGGATGATTTATTTTCATTCGATTTTTTTAAAACAACAATATAAAAAAAGAAATGTCTCAAAAGTCGTCATGTAAATGTAAGAAGATTTTGGTAGCAGCTTTGAAAGAAAATTAAAAAAAGACGTGTTTTGAAAAACCATCGAATAAATGTCGCCTTAAATTTAATTTAAATTTAAACACAATTAAATTTTGATTAAAATTTTTAAAAGGAATAAATTTCTTTTTTTTTTATTAAAATAAATAAAGAATTTCGAATAAAATTTTAAGAAATTTAGAAAATGATAACGTGGCTTGCCGAAATTTGAGATGATGAGCCTTGTAGTGAAGACAAGGTGTATCTTTTTTCATATCATTTAAATAATTCTAAGACGATTTATGAGAAAACCTTAATGTTAAAAAAATATTATATACAAATTTTTATAGCGACTTTTTTGACTTATTGTCTGAAAAAAATTCCATACAAAAAATATTTAATATAATAAAACACGAGTTTCATATCATCTGATTTTAGAGCTGTGCGCAATATGACCCCAGGAAATATGACTCCAAAAACAAAATAAAGAATGACCCTAAACTTTATACGAAACATAAAAACACGCAATTTTGGGGCAATTTTTTGGGAGTTTTTTTCCATTTTTTCTTGCATTTTAAGTGAAATGAAAAATGACCCCAAATAAAATCGCAAATTTTACTTTAGGATTATTTTTTTTTATTACTCATATACGAGGGGGGATCAATAAGCCCGTGACTTTTTGAACTTATATGTAGTTATATGAAATGCAACAATGCTCCCATCAAGTACCACCTGTTAATAGACTACTGTCAAGTTTTTAGCAAGTTCCGTCATTTACTTTGCGTTTAACAGCTGTTCAAAACATCCAACCTCGTGGACATTTTTAAAAATGGAGAAAAGTGAATTTCGAGTGCTCATTAAACATTATTTTTTGCGAAAAAAAATCGTCAATCAAACCAAGGTAAAGCTTGATAAGTACTATGAGGGCTCTGCACCATCGATTTCAATGGTAAAAAAGTGGTTTAATGGACATCGAAAAATCCTATTTTTTGGAAGGGATACACAAATTGGAGAAACGTTGGACTAAGTGTATTGAGCTAAAAGGAGATTATATTGAAAAATAAATTTTTTTTTTGTAAAAAAACTGTGTTTCATTCCAAAAGTCACGATGATAAAAAAAACCCCACAAATCCAATGTTTAAATTTGAGATCATTTTTGATTTAAACCATTCCGTAATTTTATGTCCAAAACTCACTATCAATATGGAAGAAAAGGATGCTGTATTTTTAAAGAGGAAGTAAGAACATTTGATTAAAAAAATATTTTTTCTTATATTGATCATTTTCGTAAAAGCTTAAAATATAATATGGAAGTATTATGTATACAATTATATTCCCAAAGTAAAACTACTTTATGACAAAGGACTTATTTTTTACAATTTTATAAAATTCTCCACTTTACCTTAAAAATACTTTAATTTGGAATTTTACAACAATTCAAAAATTTTATATTAAATTTTCTAGGGAAATTATCAACATCTCGAATTCTTATACCATCTCAGCAAAAACATACATTTCAAAGAAATGAGTTTAAGAGCTAATATAACTACTCTTCACTACTTACAAGTACTTACCACCCTTGCTTGCAAATAGGGAGTCAAATAATTCCTAACCACATTCGCTTACAAATAGGGAGTTAAATAATTCATTACCACATTCGGTTACAAATTGGGAGTTAAATAAGTTATTACCACGTTCGCTTGCAAATAGGGAGTCAAATAATTCCTTACCACATTCGCTTACAAATAGGGAGTTAAATAATTCATTACCACATTCGCTTACAAATTGGGAGTTAAATAAGTTATTACCACGTTCGCTTGCAAATAGGGAGTCAAATAATTCCTTACCACATTCGCTTACAAATAGGGAGTTAAATAATTCATTACCACATTCGCTTACAAATTGGGAGTTAAATAAGTTATTACTACGTTCGCTTGCAAATAGGGAGTCAAATAATTCCTTACCACATTCGCTTACAAATAGGGAGTTAAATAAGTTATTACCACGTTCGCTTGCAAATAGGGAGTCAAATAATTCCTAACCACATTCGCTTACAAATAGGGAGTTAAATAATTCATTACCACATTCGCTTACAAATTGGGAGTTAAATAAGTTATTACCACGTTCGCTTGCAAATAGGGAGTCAAATAATTCCTTACCACATTCCCTTACAAATAGGGAGTTAAATAATTCATTACCACATTCGCTTACAAATTGGGAGTTAAATAAGTTATTACCACGTTCGCTTGCAAATAGGGAGTCAAATAATTCCTTACCACATTCGCTTACAAATAGGGAGTTAAATAAGTTATTACCACGTTCGCTTGCAAATAGGGAGTCAAATAATTCCTAACCACATTCGCTTACAAATAGGGAGTTAAATAATTCATTACCACATTCGCTTACAAATTAGGAGTTAAATAAGTTATTACCACGTTCGCTTGCAAATAGGGAGTCAAATAATTCCTTACCACATTCGCTTACAAATAGGGAGTTAAATAATTCATTACCACATTCGCTTACAAATTGGGAGTTAAATAAGTTATTACCACGTTCGCTTGCAAATAGGGAGTCAAATAATTCCTTACCACATTCGCTTACAAATAGGGAGTTAAATAAGTTATTACCACGTTCGCTTGCAAATAGGGAGTCAAATAATTCCTAACCACATTCGCTTACAAATAAGTACTTCACAATGGTATCAACAAAACTGAATTTTTCAAACAAATTGTGTTTTTAATTTAATTTACTTTCTAATGCAAAACTTGACTACCCTGTAATAAACCAGATAAGGATATCATTTCAAAAACAATATGATATTTTCATGGAAAAACGATATTATAAGGAAATGTACAGTTTAAATATAATCGTATAAAAGAACGATATCATTTGAGGGGCTTTAAACACAAGGGGTTTAAGGGCTTTTTTCAAAATTGAGATTACATATGGAATTAGTAGGTCAAGTTCAGAGAAGTTCGGAGCACAAGAGGGGAATCCGGAATTCTCATTCGGTAGCGAGATACGGCGACCAATTCTAGCAGTTATCGTTAAAATACCTGTTTCGCTTCAAGCACAAGGGGTATAGGAGAACCTAATCTCAATTTAAAAAAAGGCACTTAAGCCCCTTGTGCTTAAAGCCTTTCATATATTATAATTTATATCACCTATCCGATATCGTTAAATTTCGTTTGGTTGATTGGTTAGTGAAGTTTTTATTCAAATTCTTAATTTTAAAATCATATAAATATTAATAAAGTATTCAAATTTTTCATAGTAAAATCTATTGCAAATTGTTCTTAATTCATAACAAATCAAAAAAAAAAAAAAAAAAAAACAAATATGTATTTAAAATCAATTTGTATAAGATTTGAATAAATAAAACCATAAATGCATTTTCTTATTAATTAATTATAATTTTCGATAATTAAATTATAAACATGTATTAGATTATATGTCATCCATTACTAAACCACTTATATGTAATGCAGATGTTATAAAGTAGTCATTGAAAAGTAAGTTGTTCAGTATTTGCAAGTCATTACCAAGTTTTTGCTGGGATAGAGGAGAAAATTCCTGCCACAGACAGAAGGCCGGCTATGAAGAGAAGCTTTAGTTAGCGATGCCAGTTTTCGTTGTACCATAGAGAAGAAAATACTTGCTTGCGTCCGGCCGAAGACCCGATTTTTAAAACCAAAATTGTACAATTATTGCGGATATTAAAATTAAGGAATTTAAAATTCAGGATTTTTAAACTTGGGACTTTGAAATTCGGAATTTTGAATTATCGATATTTAGTTTATGTCATATGAACCCAACCCAAATTTTTAATATAAGTTTCATTGTGTTTTAACTTGTTTGGGGGTAAAATTTTATTAAAAAATTCAAGGTGATTTTTCATAATGAAAAATTACCCCAAATTAAAGTTCTGTTAAACCTAACAAATATTTGACGAAAAAATCATAACAAAAAAAAAAAAAAGAAAACAAAATAAAGCGTAACCAGTAAATTGATTAGACTTAATATTTTAACCATTTTTATTGATTAACTAAACTTCATTTGTAAAAAGGTAATTTGTATAATGTAATTTAGAAACTCTTAAATTATGTTTAATCTATCAAACTTTTTGCAAAAGCAAAAAAATTTTTTAATAAGAGTAGTAGTGGTCACGTGTAGAACGTCAAATATATATGAGTTATATATGATACGGGTTATACTTCATTATAATGGGCTATTTTAAATGTTTGTTTGGGCGTGACATTTCATTAAAAAAATGCGGTCATAATGAAAAATAGCCCTGTATTTGTAGCCAATTTTCCTTTTTTTGGCCATATTTCGCAGCGCCGATTTCATGCAAATAGTGGAAGCTTGAAATTTTCTCAATTACCCACGCAGGGAAAACCTTTTTATTATGGTTACACTAACCATATTATTGTCATCGGCAACTATAGTATGGATAAATTAGTCCTCCATTAAGAAGCCACAACCATTGTTGCTATGACAACCTTGAGTAGATAATGCTGGATGGAAATGTGGAATTAGTAAATTCCCTGAGCCGATATAATTAAACAAATTAAAATTAACTTTATTTTGTTTGCTCAGATATGAAGATGAGACCCAATAGGAAAATGAAACGTAAACAAAAAGGAATTAAAACAAATTATTTAGAATTGTAGTTTGACTATTTTATTGGACAAATTCGTTTCCTTCTTCGTTAACTAGAAACAGAACAAGAGAACAAAATTTAGTTAAGCCAAAACGGAAACAGCCCCATAGACATTGAACGCTTGTTGACGTTTTATTTTACGCATTATGCGAGAAAGAATGATATTTGCATCGCTCAGCTTTCCTTTACATTTAATAAAAAAGGAGGAAAATTTTACGCATCACCAATATTAAAGACCAGGGCTGAATAAACACCCTTGGCATTAACAACCATATTATGTTTGCCTCTAAGCATGTTATTGTCAAATAAGTCAATAATTTTTTTACCAGTAGTAATTGTTTGATTTTAAATTCGCAATAGTATTTTCCTCTTTTCCAAGAGCAACATGCTATGGCTGAAAAACAACCAAGCTATTAAAACTCTTAAACATATTTTTGTTATTGTTAACAATAACATGTTTGGAGGCAACCATTATATGGTTGCAACATGTTTCAAGACATGTACAGGGAGGGCAACGACCACCTCTATGAGCAAAGGGTCTGTGGAAGAACAACTTTAGTTTGCCAGGGGATCAGTGAAGAAAAAATCTTTGAATTATTTTAAAAGTTGGCATTTTAATGTATTTAAAAACATTTCTTTTCTGATATTTTTTCTACAACTTTCACAGAAAAAAGTGTTTTATCAATTAAAAAAATGGTTTAAAAAGTATTTAAATTTAATTAATGTGGTAATTGAATCAATTATTTTTTTTGTTAAAAGAAAATTAAAAATTTAATTTGGATTTAATTAACATTTTAGTTGTTTTGAAATAAATTTTCAATTAAAATTACAAAATATCTTAATTGACTTTTTTCGTTTAAAATAAAATAATTTAAACATGTAGAATTGATGTTGGGAATTGTCAATATTTATTTAAATAAATTAACACATTGTTCGAAATGGCAAAGTTTTTTGATAACTTTTTTAATTAAAATTAAAAATATTTTGTATTGAAAATATTTTTTAAAAATTTTAAAATTTTAGGTAATCAATATAATAGATGCAAAATCAACAACTTGTTTGCTTGATGTTATGAATTTGGTATAAATTTGGTGATTGGGGAAAAATAATAATTTTTTCTGTGTTGTTAAAAAAAAAACATATCGCACTTGTTCGACAGTACTGAATTAACTCAAAATTTAAAAATTTTTTGTAAAAGCAAAACTATTTTTAATATTAGATATAAGGCATATGACATCAAAAATTTCAAACCGATTTATTACCAAAAATTAGACATAATCAGCCTTATTGTGATTGCCATTGCCTTATACGACTGTGTCGTTTTTTGTAATAGATTAAAGTAGCTCACAACCTGTGTTCCTTAATCTACTACAAAAAACGACACAATCGTATACGACAACGACAACCACAATAAGGCTGAAAAGCACGATATACTTACAGAGGTTAGACATAAATTTTACGTGTTGATTTTTTCGAAAAAGTAAATAAATAAAAATTTTAAGTTAATACACTTTTGCTGAACAAGTGCGATATGCATTTGCAATTAAGATTTTTTTAAATCCTCGTTCAGCCTCTGTTTTTAAGCTCTTTTTGCTTGAAATTTATCCTTTTTTGTAGCTTAAGAGTTGGCAGCACCGATAAATACTGCAACAAATATTGCAAAATTCTGCACCTTTTTTTTGCTATAATTTAATTGTCATGTATTTTTATTTTTTATTGGGAAATTATAAACTTATTCAAATAACAATTTAAAAAATAATCTTTAATTTATAACTTAATAGCCAATAATTTGAAAAGTTTTAAATAAATAAAAGATTTGTTTAAACATCAAAATTTGTTCATTAACATATTTTTCTTGCAAACTGATAAATTTTGATCGCCGTTTATTGTTTAAACAACGAAAATGTTTAACTTCTTTTTGTCCCCTTAGCGCAAAAAAGCAAACACAATAAAATCTTTCTCTCTGATTGCCCCATTAATTTTAAATGACTCTTATTATTTTTTCATTTGCAAAAAATAGTCATAAAATATAATATTTAGTGTATTTTGAAGTTTTTTTTTTTGCTATACAATAAATATAATATTTTAAAATTTCTTTTAATTCTTATCAGTCCGCCAGTCCATCAGTCCGTTAGTCAGTCCTATGATGCGTATGAATCATTAGATTTCAAATCGTTGTCTTTTTTCTGTTTTGCAAACATGATTTTTTTTTTATTTATTTATTTGTCAGTTTTACAGTTTTTTTTTAAATTTTTTTTTGTGAATATACTTATGTATGTATTTATGACAAGAGTTTCATAAAGATATTTATTTGACTTTTTTTTCTATAATCTATAATATTAATATTTTAACAAATGTATTTGCTTTTATATGTTTGTTTCTTTTTTTCTAGCATTTTTTTAATACAAAATTATCACATGAATATTTTAAAAAAATATTCCATTTAAAGATTAATTTTTTTTATCGTATTTGAAAGGCACTTTTAACTTTTTGAAATAAATATCTAAAGCTTTTTCCTTAATTTATATTATAATTGCATACAATTTTTTTCTAATTTATTTAAATTAATGTGGTTTGTTTATTTTATAGCAAATAGAGAGCTTATTTTAGCAATTAACTTAAAATTTGACAGAAGTACACGCAGAGAAAAAACATGATTAATGAATGGTCACTACGACCATTTTTGTTTATACTTGCCTTATATGTTTACCCTCATAAATTAATTATAGTCTTAATATAACTTAAAAAATTGGTTTTTGCCCTTAACATTTTTAAATTCACTATAATAATATTATATGGTGGCTTACACCTAAAAAGGTACTCTGGTCTAGCTAAACATATTATATTATTTGATATGTTAGCTACTATAATATATATATTTTCAACTATACAGTTAAAATCATAATATTAGTTAAATACAAAAGGCATGTTTAATACCATCATTTTTGTTTGCTTGAAAACACATTCTCTTAAAAAGCAAACATTTATTGTCAAAACAAATAGTGTGTGCTTATAAAGAAAATTAAATTTTCTCCGTCCGCGAGCTTCAGTTAATCAGGAAACATGAATGATGACAGAATAAATTTTTCGGGGAGAAAAATGCCATGCTGCCTTGCAAAACTAACGAAATAAATTATTATACGTTTATTGAAACAGGTAAGTTATTTAAATATAATTATAAAAATATATAAATATGCAATTATTTTGTCTTTCTTGCAGCCAAAAAAACCTATAACAAATTTTGACACATAATTTTGTCATCAGCCCCGAATTTTTTCAAAAACGGAATTCTTATTTGTTTGGATATATTTGTACCACACAACGTAAATTTATAAATTAAAACACATACACAGGTATATAAATATGTGTATTTAATTTTATTTTTAATATATGTATGCTATATTTTATTTATTATATTTGTAATAAAACATAAATTTTTTAAATTACATTTTTTATTGTTTTTATTGTAAGAACCATATAAAATGTTGAAGTAGACATTTTGCATGGTATTGGGAAATATTAAAAAATGGTTTGAAAGATCGTGCACATTTTTCTTCTGAACATAATAATATGTTTGAGACAACAATTATCTAAAATCATTATAACTGAACATATATTGTTGCTTAAGAAGTGTTTGACATAATCATAACCACAAACATTAATGATAGTTTGCGATTGTGATTGTATCAATCATGTTTTTTCTTTGCGTGTAGCGTTAAGTACTAAGGGGAAGAGGCATACATAGGAATTTTGTAGGCGAAGGGAGTAGAAAGGCTTGCTTGCTGCTTGGTGTGCCTTTCAACACCCTTTTGCTAAAAAAACAAGAATAAAAGAATAGTCGGTCAAGCCTGATCATTAAGTACTAGGGATGCCAACCGGTACTAATTTTTGAAAATCCCGGGATTCGGGATTTTTTATTATTATTGGACCGGAAGGAATATGAGCTATTTCATCAATATTACGACTTTATTGTTATAATTATTTCAACTTTTATTTTTTGGTTTCTGAATAAAACTTTAATTGGATCGTGAATAATTTTTATTTTTTGCTTGATATATAACAATTATTTATTGATTTCTATATTTTGCATAAAAATAATCATTTTTATTTTAGTATTATGTCTTAAGCCAAAGCTGAACTGCTAAACGTAATTGTAAAAAAGGCTTGAGATGTGAATCTTCAAATATCGTTTCTACTTAAAATAATGGTTTTAATTAAGCAAAATACAAAAATACAGAAATAGTCGTCATATATCAAGCAACAATTAAACATTTGAAATACTTGCTGTGTGCCAAAAACAAAAATTAAACTCAAAAATAAGAATTATTTGCAATAAAAAATATAACTCAAATATAATTTTTAATAATTTTTTTGCAAATAGTATAAAAATTCAATAAAAACGAACAGTTTTGTACATAAAAGTTGTTATGTTAAAAATCCCGGGACTCATAAAAATAAATCCCGGGATTCGTGATTTCCCGTTTGGTATCCCCATTTAGTACCCTACACCATAGTACTTACAGACAAATTTTTGAGAGTGTACGCTATTTGGGACCCACGGCCTATCATTGACCTCGAAAAATTAAATTATGTTATTGGGCTTTAATATCAATATTTATATTAATAAGGAAGTTATGGCATTTGAAGCTATTTTCTAAAGTGGTGTTTATACCCAGTAAACAATTTGAAGTTTTCGAGGAGGAAGAAAAGTACATGAGCGCTGATATGAATATGCGCAGGCTATTACATACTACTTAGAGGCAGCAGAGAAGCGAAAACCACTAAAGTGAATTTTTTTAATCCAAATTTTGATATGTTAATCAGGCTTAAGTTCATTGAATTTAATTTTCTTTAAATTATTTTTATGAAGAAAGGAATTTTGCAACATGAAATGAATTAAAATTTATTGATAATTTTTCATTCTTGACTGAACTGGGAATTGAACCCAGGTTTTCACGGACAGGTTGCCCAGACTAGTTTCGATTGTAACCACACTATCTCTTCAGTGTGGTTTGCCGTTTAGCTCTCACCGCCATTGACGACGGATGACGTCATTAGCCAAACATCATTCTTTAAACCAAATGGTATTTTACCTTGGTAGATCGAAATTTGCTTTGAATGAATGATTACCTATTTTAATTGATCAACACGTTCTTCCTTACTTGGAGGCCACACGATCAATTTTTGTCTTTCAATTCCTTTCAATTTGCTCTCACTCTCATTTTTTTTACTAACACACTCACACTTTTTAAATTGACCACGAGATTGCTCTCAATTTTAACTATCCATTTGTTTGGAAGTTTTACGTTCAATTTAACAGCTGATTAGAAGTTTAGTGAGCACATTTTTCGCTTGTCAGTATAAATTGTTTTCTTGATGACATCTTGAAAGTAAATTGCTTTAAAATTGCGTGCAGCCTACGTCACAGCTTTCAATTTATGTAAATTTTGTCAAACAGTATATGTAAAAGACTATTAACAAAAAGTTGATCGTGTGGCCGCAGGGTTACTTCTTGGTTTTTGTACTTTTTGTCAAGAATTCTTTTGTGAATTTTTTTATTTAATTAAATAAAATTGATTTGTTAACCTTACAGTATGCTTTACAAGTAAACAGGTATTACGAAATAATTTAACGAACAAAGTTCACGGTGCTTCTGTTAATTCCCTACATGGAAGCAGATTGTACTGCAATGACCTCAAAATGTGTTTACGATTATTCCCGAAATTTTACCGAACACAAGAAATGCTTAAAATTACATATTTTTATTAAGCAATCAAACAGCTACATAATTGTTTTTAGACGGGGAAATAAGTAGTTATGGGAATTCACTAGGGAGATCGATTATTCGACTTTTTTCAATAACCGGTTTTCGAATATTACGAATAGTTGCTATTTTAAAAAACCCGGTTTTCGGTTAAGCAATTTTTAAATAACCGGTTAACCGGTTTTAATTCGAATAATTAAAAACACAAAAATCAATTAAGTTTTTAAATAAAACGTTAATTTAAATAAAAACAAAAATACATAGATATGACTTAGATCAGACCTAAAAAATATTTTAGGATAAAATCGAAGAAAAGTGGGACCAGTAAATTGATCAAACTTTACCTAAATTTTCAACAATTTTTTATTGATTTACTAAGCTTTGTTTGTAAGAAGATATTTGTATAATGCAATTTAGAAACTGTTTAATTATATTTGATCTAGAGAAACGTTTTGCAAAAGCATATAAATTATAGGAATTTTATAAAGTTATTATTTGAAATCTTCTCTCAAATTTATTTGGAATGAGGTTTAATTTGTTGGTGGTTAAGCATGTCTATATAAATCAACCATATTTTTAAAAAGTTGCAAACAAAACCTCTTAACATGCTTTTTGTGTGAAATATTTGTCAATTCGTCGACTACAATTTAAGACCTTCCATGACATTGTTTGATTTCTTCAATTTTGTTTTTTAGTTCTTGGTGTTTTAATAAATAAAACTGGTAGAAAATTTTTCCATACCGTTGATTCTGCCGTAATGTTGTAGTTTTCAGCATAGAGAGATGCTAGAACTACTTAAGAGTTTTTAGTGCCTTAACGGGCATTTCGTCCTCGGCAACACAACGGGCTAATATTTCACCCAATGATTTATTTTTGGCAGCCTTAGAACTAGTTCGAACGGAGTTAAGTTTCATTTGGATCACATTAATGTCAAGCTTGTATACTAATTGAAGGTGATTAATAAGTGACGTGAAAGATCCTTTGTAACTTATCATTTTAGGGCACTTCAGGCTACTAACTTTGTCTTTTTAATCGCGTTCGAAAAATATCTAGAGAGAACCTTTATATAAAAATATATTTAATATTTAGAATACTCTCGCACAAATTACTATTTACTTTTTAACTGCACACGTTTTTGTTGAATTTTGAATAGTTTTTGGTTTTTTTTCTACAAGAACACACGCTTTTAAAAACGATTTGTATTTACAGTGTTCATAATATTTTTTGGCCTTTGTTACATTTTGTTTTGACATTCTTCATAAAAAGTTTAAGTTTGACTAATATTCAATTAGAAAATACTTAAATTACGGGTACATCTACAGCAAGAGTAAGGAAAATTTATATAAATTACACATTACTAAAATAACCGGTTTATTATACCAAAGTAACCGGTTTATTCGATATTCGAAAAATGGGCATTTTAAAATAACCGACTTGGGCATAGCTAAAATAACCGGTTAAAACCGGTCGAATAATAACCGTTCGATCTCCCTAGAATTCACCATATAAAAATTATGCCTGTTGTAAGCAGGAGTTGTGTAAGGGGGACTTGTGCTTCTCTCCTTTACAAAACTGCTTACAAGTAAGCTTCCTTTTATAATTGGTATGGGAGTTGTGATCAAATATGAATCGGTATCAATAAAATTTAGCAAAATACCTACATAATACGATGTTTAAGGGGCCCAATTACTCTATTCCTGAAAGAATTTTGTATGAGGGATATGTCAAATTATGCACCCACAATTTTCAAAAAAAGGCATCTATCCGTTGCACTCTATTTATCATGCTGTACGAAAGATCAAACTCGGAAGTACGAATTATCAAAAAAAGTTAAACTTCCGCAAAGACCATTGTCCTGAAAGATAGGAAGCATTTTCCGCAAGAAGTATACTAACTGATGCCTCAACCAAAAGTCAGTCCGATCTCTGCTTACTGGGGGCTAGTAACTGCCGTAATACCAGATATGATCTCTGGTCAGCCGCGATCGCAAGAGATCGTGAAGGTCTCCTGTGATCTCTAAATTTTGGATTTTTGTCGATTCCCAGTATTGGCAGCACCTGATTATGCCCAGGAGGATGAAACATCATAAGATTAAATAACAAAAAATCTTAATTGATTTTTTCGTTTAAAATAAAATAGTTTTAACTTGTAGAATTCTTGTTGGGTATTGCAAAAACCTGAGCTATATTTAATTAAATTAATTAACACATTGTTTGAAACGGCAAAGTTATTTGATCATATTTTTAATTAAAATTAAAAATATCACTTATTGAAGAAAAAAAATTCACAATTTCCAGTTTTTACAATTTTTAATGACCATGAAAATTAAAATGTTTATATTTATTTTGATAATAGGTGCAAAATCAACCAATTGTTTGCTTGATTTTATAATTTGGTGATTAGAGACAATTTTTAGTTTTTTACTGTGTACGTTTTTAATTTAAGCCAGATACATAAAATTAAGACCCTAATTGTGTATGAATTTCTGTAGAAAGCAACAACAAAATCATAAAATATTTTTGACTTTGCTTTTGCTTTCAATGTAATCTTTGCCATTGCGTTACTTTTTACACAATTACGGACTAAGTGTTCAAAATGAACTGCGTCAAGACCCGATTTTCTATACAATTTTACATAACAATTTTATTTTGAGAACGTTTTTTCTAATGCACTCATATTTATTCTCCCAACAATGCTGCCATATTTACCTTCATTAAATTTCATACATTTTGTATAAAGAAAATGAAAAATAAAAACAATGAAATGGGAGAGAATTTGAAGTTACTACTGACGTTTGAATTATGTGCTTTAAGATTTTTGCCCGAAGTTGAAGACTCAATTTTTTGGAATACTAAGAGTTTTTAGTTTTGGCACGAGAAACGCCGAAAGTTACGTCACCCTTTTTGAAAAAATGTAAGAAGACTGAAGCTCGTTTTTAACTCATTTATGTTCATAAAAAGCAAATTCCTTGCAATACAAAAACATTAAAAATTCTAAATTACAATTCTGATAGTTTTTTGACTGAAGTTGCATACTCAATTCTGTTTGAATACTACAGTGGTCTGTACATGGTCAAAATGCTTGTCATGCAGGCGAATTCACTCGTGTACGTGTTCGTGTATTTTCAAAAATTGTTTGATTAATTAGAAAATATGCACTTATATGCAAATAAAGCAATTTTACAGAAAATCTCAAGAAATATTTTTCAAGCTCGATTATTGGTAATCATTTCAAGCATTGAAAGTTTTTTTTATCAAAAATTTTTGTTTCAGATTGTTGGGAAATAATTTGATTATGGCATTAAATTTAAGCCCTAATCATGTAAAACGCCAGGCAACGCCAAAGAACTATATTGAAAGCAAAAACAATGTCATAAATATTCTGAATTTTGTTGTTGCTTTCTACAGAAATTCACATTGGGTTTTTGTCTTGTGGCGTTGAAAATTTTAACACGGTACATGAATTTCTGTAGAAAGCAACAATAAAATTACAAAATATTTATGACATTGCTTTTGCTTTTAATGTAATTATTTGGCGTTGCGTTTCGTTTTACCTGATTAGGGCCTTAATTAAAATTTTGCTTACTATTTTATCAATTAAATTAAAAAAACTTTATTTATTGAAGTCAATAAATCTGAAATAAAAACAATGTAAAAATTATTAAGTAACAACAAATGTTAAATAAATACGAAATTCAATATCTAAATAATGATTTCTAAGAAAACATCATAATTACATGTGTTCTATTTTTTTTTTAAATATATTTTACAATAAAGTTTTCAAAAGATAACACTCGCGTGGGAACTGAGTCAAACAAACAAACGTACTTCTATCCTACGGAAAAAAAAACTACCAATAAAACCAAAACTATACAAATTTAAAATAACAAACAAATTACAAAGAAAACCAAATAAAGTTTATCTCTAAGTAAATAGCAACAGTTTTAGGAAAACTTAAATTACAACAACAACAAGCATTTAAACTAACAACAACATCAATTATAATTTTTATTTGTTAAACTTTATTGACGTTTCATTAACTTCCTATTTTCTTAACAAGATTCAAACAAATGACTAAAAAAAAGAATGAATGAAAAACTGTCATAAGTACTTGGAAAAACTTAAGCTCTCTCTCTCTCTCTTCCACTACTCTGAAAACCAAAATCCCACCATTTAATGAAGGGAAGTAGTTGTATTTCAATAAGAAATAAAAGCAATAATTACTAAGTAGAGTCAAAATGTCTACAAAATAATACGGACAAGTATGAGGGCGAGTAACGGCAAATGAGCAAGGCTGGTAACCCATACCGTTATTATTAATACTACTTAAGTACCGTTTAAAGTTCAATACCGATATTGATACCGATTAGTGATATGGCGAATGAAAATTTTAAAAATTCAAATACGAATACGAATATCTGCGCCAATATTCGAGAAATACGAATATCCAATCTAAAGGGGTATGTACACGGTCAAGAATTTCTCATCAAGCGCTATGGTAGATTAGTGAAAATGTGTTTGTATGTGTGACACCGACGATGCTGGATGGAAAGTCAAAAAATGTCTGTATGCCTAGCACACAGACACGAGTGAATTCGCCTGCATGTCAAGAATTTTGACCGTGTACATACCCCTTAACATTTAGCGCCAATTTAATTGAAAGAATCTTCCGTTTGCGTCGCTAGCAATTAATTGATGAACAAAAACTGTGCCCATTTTCTCATTAGGCGGTCATCTCTTTTCCATAAGAAAAGATGCACATTAAATAAATTTGGATTTCTCAATGTCTCATATGCTTCTACTCTGTCGCAAAGCTAACCGGCACTCATCTGCCCATTATGTATTTGTCGTTTATTTGCCGTACAGTTAATTCATTCAGCTGACTCCCAACTTTTACATGTATTTTGAAAAGTTTTTTTTATTCCTACGCTAATCCCGCGAAGCTCTTCGCTTGTCTGCAGGATCCCAGAGTCTCTGGCGGGAATCGAACCCGCAACCCCGGTACTGATAGACGAACTCACTACCAGCTAGCCTACCGGGGCACCCCTGACAACTAACAACAATGCTTTTTGTTTGTAAATTGAGTAAACTTCACTCCTTAGCGGACAGTTTATCGGTCTAATATATGTATATCGATACTAAGTATCAGGCAGTTTTTCGATACATTGAGAAAATTACCATAAATGTATTTAACATTATTATGACATTCCGATGACTGAATTTCAAATGATCAACTTCGCACCTGAATGCCCCTACTGAACAGTTTTAAAGTTTTATACTAACCGACATAAGTATATATTATTTCCTTTCGTTCCTATAAGGAGCATATGAAGGGCCTCAACAAAATTTTTCCAGTGATTTTTACTTGATGCAACTTTCTTTTCTATCGAACTCCCTTCGCCAAGTGTGGGCAGGCCGTCCTCTTCTTCTGCTACATTGCGGGTTCAGTCAATAGCGTTACGGACAACTTCTCCGGGCGGTCAATCCATCGCCATTAGCTTTCGAATATTTTGGAATGTATTCGTTCATGGTGTGTGCGTGCCCACAGTTGTTCGCTAGATATTCTGTTTCGCCAGAAAATTATTAGGATGTTTATTAGACATTTGTAAATGAAGACTTGCAGGGTGTTAAAGTCTTTGGCAGCCATATTCCAAGTTGCGCACCCATGGAGGAGCTCAGATTTTACACACGAATTAAATTCATAAACTTTTAGCGGGTGAAGATTGATGGTGATTTCCATTCTGTGTTTAGTTGGCCGAAAGCCTGCCGAGCTCTCATTGCGCGGTTTGAGATATTTGTGGAGAAACACTTGTTTTAATTTTACTTGTTATAAATTATTCTTAAATTTTTGTATTTCTATTTTTTAATCATACTTTCCTTGATTAAACAATTTAACTGCCAGTTCATCGATTTCGAACGTTAACGTTCGCATAGAAAATAACATTTAACACAGCAACAAAATTTTAAAATTTGTTTTTGGTTTAAATGTTATTTTCTATGCGAACGTTAACGTTCGAAATCGTTGAACAGACAGTAAATTTTTAATTTTTTTTGTTTTTTTTTTTAAATAAAGAACTAATATTATTAAAGAATTTTTATTTAAATAAATGTGTTTAAATACCCACATATTCTTCCAGGGGAACTTCCAGTTGATGTTATTATACTACTCAAGTAGCAAAGCAAGTGCACTTTGTGAACTTGAATAGGTTGGATAGCGAATGGCCTGTTTGATGTTGCGTTCAATCTCATTACATTCATCTTATTTATGTTTATTTTGACATCTGGAGTCTAATTACGGCATTCAATATCGATCGAAATTTCCATTGAAATTGTATTTTAATTTCGATCAATATCGAATGCCGTAATTTGCCCTCTGCCTTTGCAGATTCTGTCGCTACCATTTTGAGGCTTTCCACAATGTCGGAGTGACTATGTGTTAGAAGGCTTATGTCCTCTGCATATTGAAGATCGGCCACGCGACCACCTAGTCCCCATGTTATTCCTCTGTTTTATCTGCGTTTCTTATAACAATGTCCAGTACCACGTTAAGGGGTAACGGCAATAAGATACTGCCTTACAGAATTCTAGTAAACTGATATTGTGGAAAGCAAATAAGGAAAAATGCGAGCATATTTTAACTATAGCCAGACAATAATTAGTGATACCATCAACTAGTGTTCCGGGCTAACGAATATTTGGTCGCGCTTATTTTTTATTTGGACTTATTTACACACCGCATCGCAATAGGCTAGAAGGAGAAAAGGCCTTAAAACTTTTGTTTTTAAAGTTTAATATTGCTCTAATAAGATTTGACGTATAAGACTTTTCCTTTCTAATGCTAGTTTGAAGTAAATTTTGATTGTTTTTTACTTAACCACAAGAGAGACTCTTATTTGGCGTTAAAGACAAACATTTTTTCAAACTAATTTTTTTGCTGCATTTTATCTATCTTTTCACACTTTTGTATTTTTTTTAACATATTCGCTTGAACTCGGCAAATACAAATGTCATGTTATAAGCGAATATTTGGCGATACGAACACGAATATTTGTAACATCACTAATACCGATACAGAAATTCGTTTTGGTTGCCAACAAACATATGTTCCATTATCACAAGTGTTGAAAATCTAAATTAGTTTCTACTCTTCAAAATGTATATATTTTTTTAACATAATTCTTACAATAGAATTTGAGAGAAAAAATGCTTTGATAATTGCCTTATAGAAGGCTTTACTGCTCCTTATTTCGGATGCACAAGGCCTGCTCGCTCCATTCCATACTCATATCTTTTATACAAAAGTTGCCAATGCGGAGTAGGCCTACCGCTCCCGCTTCTTTCGTCAGAGATTCTGGAAGGCATTAATGGTTCTTAGAAGGCTTTCCAGAAAATAATGATTTTATAGTTAACAAGATTTTCCTATGACGTGCTAAGTTCCCATAATTTTTGATAAAAACACTGAGATTTATTGCTGTAGGACAGCCAGTTTCTTTGCGCATTTCGCTGTTTGCTGAGGCCAGCTCATCAGGAAACTTTTTCCAAATACGAGGTCTTTAGAAAAGTTACAAATATTATACAAATTAGACTATAAAGTAAATAAGAATTTTAAACACTCAGGTCTCAATTGTAACAATATCAAAGCTTCAACAAAGCAACAACAATAAATAATGAGTTTATCTTTTCTTACGTTTCCCTTCAATTGGATTGTTTTTCCAACTGGAATCGTAGTTTTAATAGGGTCAAAAAAAAAAAAAAACAAACTTAAAAAACAAATTGCTTAATATATTTTATAACGGGATCTGAGTTCCTTGGCTTTTGCTTTGGCAAAAAACAAAAAATCGTACTCTTTCTCTTCTCCCTTATCAAAGAAGTGAATGGGGAATGTGTATCTTAAGCTGAAATTCCACACCATGCGTTTATGCGTAGATGCGTATGATACTTTTTGTGCATTTCATGCGTTCCTAAATTAAAGTTACATGCAATGCGTTTTATGCGCAAAATTGTTTTTTTTATCATCTTTTGTGCTAATATGTTTATCAACTAAAAACAATATGGCAAAAATGGAAGGTGTTACTGATATTTTAATAGAATTTATTTATAAGAATTCATAGAGGAGTAAGCTTTTATTATCAAAAAAATTCGTAATTTTTAATGGTGTCAATAAGATTCCCTTTCAAGGCATTTTTAAAAAAAAAAAATAATAAGCACAATATAAAAGTAATCGATAATTAGAATGGCAAATTTTGTTTATGAAAAAATGTTCTAAAAATTAATTTCAACGCATTTTGTTCTTGAAAGTTATTTAAATCTTTATTATGAAATCTTTTTCTTTTATTAAAAACCTTTTTTAATACAAAAAATAGAAAAACTTTTTTGATAGTTTTTAATTAAAATTGTAATTATCATTTATTGAAAAAAAAAAAACTAAAAACAATTCAAAATTTTAAATGCAATCCAAAAAAAATCTCCTGAAGATAAACAACTCAAAATTTTCAATGCAATCCAAAATAAATCCCCTGAAGATGAGCAACGGAGTTGCCTCGATATATTGGATACAAAATAAGAATATTAAAAATTTAATTCAAAATTGTTTTTTAATTCATAATAAGTGACCGCAAGCCGAACCAAATATAAACCACAATTTACAATTTTTACAAGGTCTAGTAATCAATATTATCATTTTTGTAATAGCTCCAATTGTATGCTTGATTCTTTGGAGGTGGTGATAAAAAACTATTTTAAATTGTTGCTGTGCATATCGATATAAATTATATACCGAAATAACAACCCGGTTGTATGACGAAATAGCTCCGAAAGCACATGTTTTTGAGTGGGGGACTTAACACGAGGATGTCCTACAAGGTGGCGATTGGCCCCTCTCTGTATGACCTTTAACTACCATAAGGGATTAGTAACGGGATCAATTTAGCCTACTAATTTCTTTGTCTTGCCGTTAAAAAAAAATAGTTTTCTGCGTTATTTACAGCTATAGAATTAGCTATAGAATTAGCGAAACGCGTTAACACTAGATATTGGTGTATATTGGTGTCAAGAGAAAGATGTCGGTATGATTGGAATGCTACATCAGTAGTTCCTAGTACAAATTGACTAAAAGTGCTCACTATTTCGTCTATCTTCGGTGGTGATTGCCACTGGGAAATAGTTTTATATTAATGCCGATATCGGAATTTGTTTCGGTTGCCAACCTTGCAAATAAGTGTTAAGAAAGCTTTTTTGCTCTACTTATTATGTGTGTGTGTGTTATATATATTGTTAAATTGTTGTTCTTTTTATTGCATTTTATTGTTTTGTTTGGTATTTGCTCATATGTGTGAGTGAGCTATTTGAAGTTTAGCGACATTTAACAACAAATATTTAACTATTTAGGCTTAATTAGTTCATAAACACATAACAAAGTGTTATAAATACATACGAAAACATTCGTCCATACAAAAAGTGTCTACATTTTAAAAGAAAAAAAAAAAAAAAAAACGACATACAAGAGAGTTAACAAGTATGAATAAAAATAAATGCAAGTGGATTTTGTTGATACACGTATGAATGAAAAACAAATGATGATATTGAAATGAATTTACGATAAATATATAAAAGACGATAAATTAAAAAAAAACAACCCACGGCACTTCTAACTAGAAATTTTAACTAATTGTCTCAAATATAGAACCCTCATTTCCTACACATCCATAAAGTTTTTTTTTACCTGTTAGTGTTATTTCGTCCGGCAAAAAAGTGCAGTCAGTACCCGTTTATAGGGAGAAGCAAAAATATGCGGTCTTCTTTTTTCTGATAAGATTTATCACTGCTTACCAGAGATCCATATCACCCGTCCTAGTCTTGTTGTTTGAAAGGTTCCTTCGGAAATCCCTTAAATGCTCAACAGATAATGCTTTCTTTCCTGCAGCGGATGTTAGATAAATCTATAACTCGTTCTAAGAACGAGTATATAGTTCAGTCGTATTATACACTCAAAGCTGCCACCTGTGTCTGGTACTTTCGCTCCCACATGGGGGGGGGGGGGGAGGGGGGGTTGTTAGACGCATTAAGCTAACCCAGTAATAAATCCACCATAAGATTAGAACCTATAGCAGGTGCTCAAGTTTGAAATCTACTGAAAATGAAAAAAATCTATCCATAATTTTGCAGAATTCTCATGCAAACTTCTTTCCGAAAAAGAGTCTTTGTTCACATAACTAATATAATTATGTTAGTAAAAGGATTCAATTTGGTCCAAAGATATTGCAATCGGTTTATATTTGACCACAGCCTTCATACAAATACCACTCCCGAAAATAGATATTAATGTCATAACTTTCTTATAAGTGTTTATATTGATATACAATTTGGCGCACATGAGTTCTATATTAAGTCAAAACTTTTAGCTGGTAGGTCCAAAACTGACCATATAAATTCAGCTCCTAAAATCACTTTACGGCAGATTTTTTTTTTAATGCTGATATCTAAATAATATTACGCACAAATATATTTTTTATGAATCTTAAACTCCCCTACGGGAAAGGGAACTAACAATAAACGTGTTACGTGACAAATCACTTTAACATGGCGATGTCCTACGAGGGGGTTAATTGGCACCTTTTTGACACTTTGTAATAGGTCACTGAAACAATCTTCCAATTTCGGTTAAAAGAATGACTGTCGCAGATATTGTCCCAAATGAGCCATGTCAATATGATAGATCACCTTCCTATAAAGTAATAGAACTAAAGAGAATGGCCACTAACCGCACAAAATCCAGTCGCATGAATAGTTTTGTGCCAATTACCTTTCCTCTGGACCAACTATACTCTAAACACATTATCACCAGTTAAGTGTTAGGTCTTGTTTTCACCTATCACAATTCGTTCCTTTTAATTATAAAATGTTGTTCACTGCTCACGGGATAAGTGCTTTTAGAACAATTGACACAACTTTCCCACAGGGTCATAACATAATTTCATTCTGGTGGCTTCCTAACTACCCATGATTCCCAAATAGGGACATTTCTTAAACTGGACTTAAAGAAGAGTTCTTGACAAAAAGTATCAAAAAACAGAAGTAAAGGAAAACACATGTAAATAAATTAAAAATAGATAATCATTCACGACAACCAATTTCGATCCACCAGGAAAAATACTTTTTGTTTAAGGATTGATGTTTGACTAGTAACTGCCAGCCGCCGGCAATGGCAGTCAGTGTTAAACAGCAAAGATTTCTAAATGGATAGTCTGGTTACTATCAAAATATGTCAAATAAACCTGTCCGTGGGTTCAATCCCAGCTTCAGTCAAGACTGGAAAATTATTAATGAATTTTAATTCATTTCATGTTGTAAATTCCTTTCTTCCTTGAAAATAATTTAATAAAAATTAAATTGGATAAACTTAAGCCTGATTAAAATGTAAAAATTTGGATTAAAAACTATAGAAAATTTTTAAAAATTAAAAAATTTTAAGCAAAATGAATTTTTAGGTAAAACTTTTTAATAAAACAAAATTTTCTCGTGCCAGAGCTTAACCAGCTCTGCATATTTGTTTTTTTGATAAGCCAAGATAAAATTTAAATAAAAATTCACAACTTTTTCTCACTTCTTAATGAGTTTTGAACATAAAACATAAACAAAAATAATTTTTCTGTGGAACAACTTTTAAAGTATTATTTGTTGACACTTTATGATTTACAATACAGATAATGGCAGGAAGTACAAGTCATAAACGTCAATATAGGAAACAAAAAAAATAGAATAGAAAAATCAATAAATGGGTTAAAAGTGAAAAAGGTGTTAAGGTTTATATGCACTCAAAAATAATAAAGTAAATATTAATTACTGGCCAATTTCACCAAATTATTTAAATATCAATTCATATTTAAATAAAGTTTTTCATATAATTTTATTTTTATTTTACATGAAAAACAAGTTTTATACTAAAATTGACATTTAAATAGAATTGGTGAAATTGGCCATGAGTAAATAAAAAAAATACAAAATGTTTATTATAAGGCGAATTAATTCAGGTGGCCGCACCAGAGAGAGGGAGCTATGCTAGATGCCCCTTTTTTGTATGTAGATATATGAGCTCTAAGTGAATAATAATTTACAGCCAGCATAACCCTAAATGCATACCACTCTCTGCGATCACCTGTATGAATTCGTCTTGTAACTAGAGTTTATTTAGATAAATGTTTCAAATGCAAACCAGTCCTAACAAGAAAAACTCTTGATCCTAAAAATGCTTCCAATGAAATAAACAATTTACGGCCAATAACACAATATGTAGTTTAATTGGCAGTTATAGTAATAGTTAATTACACTCATAGAAAAATGCATCTTCTTATTGATGATGGCCATACATCAGAATTGTGCAATCGATATTATTACAAATGACATCCATGAGGCAAAAAGTGACATCAATCCAATGTCGAGAGTCGTCCTAAAATGTTGTCATATTTTATGTGCCATATATGCAACGACTACAGTGACATCAATTCGATGTCAAATTTTGCTCATTATTAAAATTATTTTCATGTTTAAAGAGTAAAATAAGATGTAAAAATTCCCATATTCTATGTTTTACATTATTAAGTTAAATACATCAAATTTTAAAAGCAGAATGACTTCGAAAAACATATCGAACAAAGTGAAACAAACATGTGAAACGGTTAAATAAATAATAATATTCTCTCTCTTTGACTTAAATCACCCCAATGACTAAATTTAATAAGAGTTTGTCATCCCATTGATGACATAATTAAAATTTTTTACCCTGATGATAATTTGGCCAAATGATGTTAAGGCTGGCATCACAATGATTAAAAGAAAAATGTAGTTAAAAACGAATACACTTGCCATAGTACTGATGTCAGAATACATCAGCGTTATGCCGCCTTTTCTATCAGTGTATAAATGAAGTTAGCCGTTTCTAATTTTTTAGAATTCGAAAGCCAATAAAATGAACAAAACCTTTAATATTTTTCAATAAAATTGTTGGGTTTTATTGCCGAACGACTAACGATCACCAAAATCATAAATGTGCTGGCCACCACTGAATGTCAAGATTATGACACCCTCACTTTTCTTTGCAAAATTAAGTGAGCGCAAATAACTCGAAAAACCTCTACCTTCAAAAATAAAATTCATGATTAAAATTACCACACTTCCTTAACATTTGTATTAAAAAAATATTGTTATTTTTATGTTAAGAAAAGCAAAAATAAATAAATTTAACATTTATGTTTTGAAATTTCACAAGTAAATATTGAAAAATCACACATACACTTTCACACTGAAGCAAATAATGTATGATTGTGTATTTCAAAGTCAATAATTTTGTTAATAAAAAAAAAACCAAAAAAAAAAAAAATTTACAACTAAAAAAACAACAACATTAAGAAGATCATCATGACTTATTGAAAAATATGGTGGACGCATCATGCCAACATATGTTTTTATAAAAACAAAAAAAAAAAAAGAAAAAAAAAGGCCAAAGCGAAAACCTCCAAAGACGAAAAGCAACAATATTGCAGCAAAACTAATATGAAAACAATATCGTATGTGCCGAATATGTGATACCCTTCACCAACAGTGGCGGATTTAGGCCTGCTTCCTCCCTAGGCACTCTTTAAAATGCCGCACTTTTTGATAAAATAAGAGTGATTATCCAAAAAAAAAAAAAAAAATTTAAATACTAAAATTATTGTGTATTCATTTTTATTAATTTATTAACATACAAAAATCATCAATTAAATCTTCATAGTTTACTTCTTGCACATGTTGGGCTTCAATAGACAATATTGCAAGTGCGTTAAGTCTATCTTGGCCCATAGTTGACCGTTGATAGTTGTTTACCCTTTTCAGGGTGGAAAAAGATCTATCTGCTGAGCAGTTTGTAGCAGGGATACTCAAAAAAGTTCGTTAGCCTATGTATACATTGGGGTAAACATCTTGAAGATGCCGCTATTTTCCCGTCAAATCTAGCGATTTTGAAAGCAGTGGAAAACATGTATTACCAAAATAAAAGAGTTAAGATATACAGGTTTTTGAGCAACATTATTTTATTTCCTTTATTCATTCTGTGATCAGAATCGATAACCATCTTAATCGACTTAATAATTAAGAAGTAAATTCAACAATTGAATTACTTAAAATGTAAAATTTAATATAAATTTCGTATTCGTTTAAAGTAAAACTTGGTCAAATAAATTTTCGAATTTGAATTCCCCTTACATTCTTTTACCTTTAAATTTTGGCGCCCTTTAAATTATGCCGCCCTAGGCCCGGGCCACACGGTCTTATTTTTATCAATAAACAAAATTGCTTATAAATTATTTCAATTTAATTTAAGTGATAATTGAATTGATTATTTTTTTAATTGAAAGAAAATTAGATATATAATTTAGATTTAATTAACATTTTAGTTGCTTTGAAATAAATTTTTAATTAAAATATAATTTAAATAACAAAAAATCTTATTTGATTTGTTCACTTAAAATAAAATAATTTGGGAATTGTCAAAACCTATATTTAATTAAATCAATTAACACAGCGTTTGAAACGGCAAAGTTTTTTGATAATTTTTTTAATTAAAATTAAAAATATCATTTATTGAAAAAAAAAAAATATTCAAAATTTTAAATTTTTAAAATTTTTAGTAATCAATTGTTTGCTTGATTCTACACACAAAAAATTGTTTTATCAATTATTAAATTGATTTAAAAAGTATTTAAATTTAATTAATGTGATTATTGACTCAAATATTTTTTAGCTGAAAGAAAATTAAAAATTTAATTTACATTTTAGTTGTTTTGAAATAAATTTTCAATTAAAATTTTAATTAAATAACAAAAAATCTTGATTGACTTTTTTCGTATAAAAAAAATAATTTAAGCTTGTAGAATTGTTGTTGGGAATTGTCAATATTTATTTAAATAAATTAACACATTTTTTCAAATGGCAAAGTTTTTTGATCACTTTTTTAATTAAAATCAAAAATATCATTTATTGAAAATATTTTTTCAAATTTTAAAATTTTTAATAATCAATATAATCATTTTGATAATAGGTGCAAAATCAACAAATTGTTTGCTTGATATTATGAATATGGAATAAATTTGGTGATTGGAGAAATTTAATAATTTTTTCTGTGTATGAATTTGGTATGAATGTGGTAATTAGAGACAATTTTTTCTGTGTACGGTGTGTAATGTCCCTTTCGCACGTAGGGACATTGGTAGACGCATTGAGTCCGCCTATTCCTAAGAGCACCTTGGGCTTAGGCCGTTAATCTAACCATATCTGCGACCTTACTTTAGGAAGAAAAAGGACATTCTTTGTTCATTATTTGGTGATTTATGAACCCATTTGTCTAAGTTTTACTTTCAGAAAAAGCAAAGTTTTATGGGTGAAAATACGAGGTACTAGTTAGTTCTTGCCCATAGTTTAGACATTTGTGGAACACTCAGGGTGAATTTCATTTGCAAACTTTTCACGACTATATTTGTTAAAAATAATCCAAGTCCCAATAAATCTTTGATCTTCGCGAAGCTCATTTCCACAATCACACGGCAATGTCAAATTCAATCTGCTACTTATCAGAATCCAGGATGACGGTATTGGATAAATACTGTATAAATTACAAACGAACATTTTTTATTTTTCGAATTTATTCTATGAGCTAAATTTCAGTTATGTATTTTATAAAGCTTTTTGTAATAGTTCTATTCCTTAAATTTTTAGGAATGACTTTATACACTACCAGACTATTAGAATAAATTCGAAAAATAAGAAATGTTGAATATAATAAAGTAGCTTATGAAAATAAATAATTCCCAGATTCTAATTACAAACGAAATGACAAACTTATATATACCCGTTTCACCTGCGGTGAAGGGTATAAAAACCCTTTTATTTAATACCGCACTTATCGTTAAAGAAACGAACATTAAACAAAAACACACGCACGCACTCACACTTCAGTACGACGACCAAAAGATACCAGTGGGCCTTTAATAAAAAAATCACAGAGAAAAAATCTCTTGTTTTTATTTTTTATTGTTCGTCTCTAAAACAGAATCATAACAGAGAACCTCGTTCATACTTGGAATTTTTGTTGCTGCGTTTGTCATTTGCAAATTCTGCAAATTTTCCTACAGCCAACTTCAAATTGAAAATGACAAAGTACAAAACAAAGGAGAATTGCAAAATGCATAAAGCTGTGAACTCCTCATATCTGTTTACTTCTCTCACCAACGAACTCAGGAATTGCTGCAAGAAAAATCGCAAGTCTGGATAGGGATTAAAGTGCAAGTGATAACATAAACATTAACAAATCGTTTGCAACAGTTTATAAATTTATATGTTTGTTATTGTTGTTTTCACTCTTTTTTATTGTTATGGTTGTTGTTGGGTTGATTTCTTCCTTTTTATTTAAAATCTTTATTTTTTTCTTCTTTTTAAGTTTACCGTCGGTATTTTGTTGTGATATCGTGTGTTTGACTGGATGGCTTGAAGTACCACACACACGCACGCTCTAAAGAGTAAAATGCAGATATTCGAAGGAGTTCAATATTTATTTGAATAAAGAAGAAGTTATATAAAACAGAGATACTGTTTGGTCTCCCTTAACCGACATCTTTCTTATGCGTCCTCTCTCTTTTGACAGACACTGTTACATGGTGCCTGCATCGTTGTAATGTTCATGAGAGATTCTCCTGTACCATGGTAGCAACCAATTTGATTTGCTTTGTCGAAATACAAATTACTAGAGCGTGTTTTTGCAGTTCTTAATGCCTGTTTTTAGAAAACTAAAACAAACTTTCATGCGAGAAAATTATATTGAAAACAAAAACAAATTTTCGTATTTGATTGTTGTTTTCAATAGAATATTTCAGACGAAATTTTGTTTTCATATTCTAAAAACAGGCAGTTAATTGATATTAACACGCAGTTCAGACGGTGATTTTTTCCATGTTTTTTAAGACATGATTTTTGGTGTTTGTAGGCGAACGGTGTAGTGAAGCAAGCGGGGGAGAGAAAAAAACACGTTTTCTGATCTATGTGTCTCTTTTTATTTGCTTAAGTAGTGATAATTAGTCTAATTTAGCTTCATAAGATTTAAAAAAATCATGTAATTTATTAAAGATCGGTCAATAACTTACCATAGTTTGAATGCACAGTCCCCTCCTGATAATCAATTGACGACGCTTCAAACCGAAAATAACATAATAATTCATTAATATTAGGTCAAATCTGACATAAAACATAAGCCGCCCGTAATTTAACATGGATTTCGTATAAGGCTTCCTCTCAAAATTTAGATTAAAAAGACTAATACAGCATTAAAATGTCAAAGATTTGGCACAGCCGAATAAAGACATTTCACTTGTTTATATTCTTTACATTTCTGATATAGAGTGGAATCTCTCATGACCGGACACCAAAGGCACCACTCAATTGTGTCAAGATGGTGATGTATTTTCAAAAAACCTTAATACTTTCCTTTAGAACACTGCAGGGACCCTGGAATCGTGTTCGTCGAAAGGAGGTGTCCGCATAAGCAAGGTGCCAGTTAAGGGAGATTTTCGTACAACGCATCACAGGGAAAATTCGCTTTCTGGCCGGACTGTTCGTATGTGAAATAACCTTCCGGCTGAAGTCTTCCCTCTCATTGTCAACATGAATTAGGTCAAGTCGAAAGTTCCTGTTACTCCCTACTACTACCTTTATCTTTCAACACAATGCAATGTATTATTAGGGGTAAATTTATTATTAGGGGTGCTCGTTGTAACAAAAAAAAACCAGCAAATAAAACAATAAAAAAAAAACATTCAATGCAAAAGCAGTATCTAAAGCATAGAGTACTCGGAATGTGAAAAGCTGAATGATCATGTGGTTCTGACGTTATTTTGACGTCATTACAAAGCTACAATGGCGATTGTATGTTGTATGATGACGTCGAAATCACGTCAGAGCTACATGCGCATGTTGATTTTCACATTCCGTGTACTCTACACTGATAGAAAAGGCGTCATAACGCTGATGTTTTTTGACATCAGTACTTGACAAGTGTCTCCGTTTTCGGCCTAATGACACTTTACATCCTTGTGATGTCAGCCTTAACATCACTTTGCCAAATTGTCGTCAGGGTCAAAAATTTTAATTATATCATCAATGGGATGACACATTGGCATCACAGAAACGACGAGTCGGAGTCGGTTTTATAAAACATGTCATTATTGCGATGACAAAATTTTATCAAATCGAGTCATTGTAATTGATAACAGCATAACTCTCAATTATAAGATACCAGCAGCATGCCCGATATAGTGTTCGTAATAATTCTGCTTGAAAAATTTGATGTATTTAAATACATAATTTAAAAAAATAGAAAATGGAAATTTTTCCTTCTAAGTTTGCTTGTTTTAACATGAAAATAATGTTAATAATATACTATGTCATTGCACTGATGACAGTTTGCAATTGCACTGATGACAGTTTGTCATCACACTGATGACATGGTGTATTATGTCATCGCACTGATGACAGTTTGGCATCGCACTGATGACAGTTTGTCTGTACTGATGTCAAAATACATCAGCGTTATGACACTATTTCTATCAGCGTACACACAATCTGGCGTCGAATTGATGCCACTGTAGTCATAGCATATATGACAAAATTTTAGGATGATGTTCGTCATTGGAATGATGTCACTTCTTGTCTCATTGATGCCATTTGTAATAACATTAATGTCACAATTCTGATATAAGAGCATCATCAATATGAAGTGGCAGTTTTCTATGAGTATAGACTTACAACTGCTTTTTATTCTGCAAGATTTTCTTTTGTTGCGTAAATGAAGTAATTCCTTCTTATATTACGTACCAACTTTTTTTTTAGATTTTAACATCAAAATCACAAGCGATTTCGGATCAATTAATTGAGACTTTTAGAAATATCAGTAAATTTACTGAAATTGGAACAAGTTTTTAAACATGTATTCATTTTAGTATGTATGTATATCGAAATATGTGCTTTCAAAAAATGTCTTCTTTTAAGACTCTGCTTAACTGGCCAAAGGGGTCTCTTTTATTTCTTTTTTTTTTCTAAATCAATAAACAAAACATTTATGTAGTTTATATTTTTATCCCATTTTCATTTTACATGTAACTCAGTCTTGATTTGTTTATTTACTTCTATAGTTTTCCAAGTGTAACATTTAATGTTCTCGTGCGTTTTAAGATTATTTTATGCTTTTATAACAAATCATTATTGTTGCAGTCGTCATCATCATCATCATCTTAATATCCCATCAATTAATTTACTATTTGTGTTAAAAAGGTGTTAATTTCTCAAGATGATACGATGACGCTACATTACAAGCACTTATGCAACGTTATTTTATTGTGGCTCTTAAAGTGGACTTAATTTAACACAAAAAGGGGGAAAAAGAGACCTCAACTAAAAAATGAAAGTAATATTTACTTAAGAAATCATAATATTTGTATAAAAACCTGCCTATAAAATATCTGTTAAATATTTTTTTTTGTATAAAAATTGTAACGTAGTTTTATATACCGAAAAAATCGGTACTTTTTAAAAGAAATTTATTATAAATAAACAATTAAAGATTAAATCATTATTTACACTAAAGTAAAGGTTTAGCATTATATATTCTTTATAGAAGCACCAATAAGTAATGCAGCGAGTAAGTACTCGTAGTTAAGTTGCAAGGAAACGTGTAAAGTCAAGCAACTGCAGTAGGGATTGCTATTCGGCTTTAAACGAAATCGAAACCGCGGTTTTAATGCCTAAAAACCGAAACCGAAAACCGACAAAAAAATTTCGGTTTTCAGCTTTTACTTTAAAAACATATTTATGCTTAAAGAAATTGTAAATTATGCATAACACTCGTACTTCTCATAAAAAAAATTTATACATTATGAAAAAAAGTACCGAGAAGGTGCTGCATCGGTAAAAAAAATAGAAGGATCTTTTGTCGAATCTGGAAATATTTTGTATTTTAAGCAAAGCTCCAAAATAATTTGTTTATAGATTTAAAAAAAAATTTTTTAACGATTTTTTTGTGCATTTATAAATTTTTTGAAGATTTTTTTTTTATAATATGGAAATGAAAAAAAAATCAATCAAAATAAGAAAAACAAATATGTATTGAAAACGCAAATATGCATTTTCACCAAAATATGCAAAACAAATCGTTGCCATTTTAAATCAAATTTAATGATTCGGAAAGATAATTGGTCGACCTCGTTCTACGATTTTCGACAAAAAACATGCAATTGCATGAAAATCGCCGTTTTAATAAATACCAATAAAATTTGGCAGCATATGAAACCTTTTTTTTATTTATTTTATTATACAAATTTAATTTCAGAAATGTCTGAAAAAATCTGTAGTTTGGAAACATTTCAAATTTTCAGAGCACCTGTCAAACACAACAGTTTGCAAGAGTTATAAGAAAAACCGAAAACTGAACCGAAACCGCGGTTTCAAATTTTTACGGTTTTTAGCAAACTCCAAATTGCAGTAAAATTGAATTTTATTTAAAATTTAAAAAAGATATTTAATAACCCTGCGGGAAATGTGTGTCAATTGCTCTTAAAGCACTTATCCCGTGACCAGTGAACAAAACTTTACAATTAAAAGGAACGAATTGTGATAGGTGAAAACAAGACATATCACTTAACTGGTGATAATGTGTTTAGAGTGTAGTTAGTCCAGAGGAAATGTTATTGGCACAATACTATTCATGTGACTGGATTTTGTGCGGGTAGTGGCTGATTCTCTCTAGTTTTATTACTTTATATGAAGGGGATCTATCATATTGACATGGCTCATTTGGGACAATATCTGCGACAGGCATTATTTTAACCGAAATTGGAAGGTTATTTCAGTGACCTGTTACAAAGGTACCAATTAACCCCCTCTTAGAACATCGCCATGTTAAAGTGACCTGTCCCGTGACAAGTTTAGTGTTTCCCGTAGGGAAATTGTCAATATGACCCAATTTTACTTTTCAAATATGGTTTTTTCCTAAAGTGGAATGGAAATAACTATTTAAGGGTACTTTACACCATTAAACTTTGTATTAAGATATGTTAAAAACTAAAATAAATTGTAAAATTTTGATAGTGTGGATGCAATGTGTTATGAAAATTACAAGAATTATGAACAAAAATTGACATTCCATGCGACTTTATTGTTTTTCAGTTGATTAGAGTCGCATTTTAACAAAAGCCAGTAAAATTGTTATTTTATGTGTGATAGATAGTGTGAATACAACCTGTAATGTTTAATTGGATTTTTTGACAGTCGCCACAAAACTCATTAGATTTCGCAGTTCGCACGACTGTGTTTTTTCGTAATTTGCTCTATCATTCGTAATTCACAGCCCAATTATGATCCAAATATAATAATTCGTCATAAAAAAATTTGAGAGCGAATTACCTCATTTGTACGTAATTCATTTTGAAATACTATGCTAATAGTACGAGTACAAACAAATCATTGTCATCGCTAATTTATATTGAAGGCTGTAAAAAAATAAATAGGAATAAGCGCCCCATAATAATATGCATAAGTTAGCTTAAGGAACTTTCAAAAATTAACAAAGAGTCTGTCAAATGCATAAGCAAATTAAAAAAGACTTGCAGGTGGCCATAATGTACTAATGTACTTACATAAGCTTAGGATCCATGTTGCATATTTGTGCATTATTTTGTTTTCTTGCGAGTACTTCAAATTTAAAAGTCCCAAAAATGCCATGTATTTCTTTATTTTTTTGGTGATTGTTGTACATTAGAGGGACTCAAAAAAAATGTGATTTTGTTACCCCTCTGAAAATAAAGATTGATATGTTTTATGATAATTCGCAAAATATTTTGGTTCTAGCGTTGACCATCCGTGAGCTGGGCCATTTTTAAAAAAGGTCTTTTTTCAGATTTTCGATTTTTTTGTACTTTGCTTCAAGACGACATAAATTAAATTTGGTATCATCGAAAAGAGTTTTTAAAGCAGCATCCAATAGTTTATAAAACTTGACCACTACTAATTGAGATATTTAACTAAATACATATTTTCGTTTCGGGTTTTCATACAAATTCTACGTATGTGGAAGTAATGTTCTGCTTTTCAAATTGAATCTGTTTTAAAATAATGTAAATTTATTTTTTTTTTTTTTTTGTAATTATTCACATAAAACGCGAAAATCGCGATATATTTTATCTATTTCTTATTTTTCACGGATGGTCGACGCTAGAAACAAAATATTTTGGAAATCATCATAAAACATATCAACCTTTATTTTCAGAGGGGTAACTAAAACTCTTTTTTCGGCTCCATACAACTTGAGTCGGTCTATTGTACATACTTATTAATAAAACATGGATACAAAATTAAAAGGTGTTAAATACCTCTTTTTATTTATTCTTTTTTTTCTTTATCCATTAAAATTTATTTCATTTTTTTTAACAGCTGATTCCCTACGGAATGTGCGTTCAGTTTGGCACTTTGATAAGGAAATTACATTTGACGAAACTTAACGAAAATTTTCATTAAGTACATTATAGTTGGTCACACATGTTTTATATTCAGTTGCTTAATAAGTTGGCTTAAGTGACCTCATGTATATCCTGGTTGGGCCTTAAAAAATAATATTTTAAAAAAGTTGTTTTTTTTTTTAAATTTAAAAGAACAAATAGGAACTGTTGAAATAATGAGACATTTTTAATTCTCTATTGCTTTTGTATTCATTTTCAAAGAAAAAAAATGTAAGATGGCTGATTATGAATTTGCCGTGCAAACAGTGTAATTCGCATTCGTAATTCAAAGAGCGAACAACGTTATTAAAAATGCCGTCCGTATTATGGAATACATAAGTCTTGTGAAATAGTGTAAAGAACCCTTTAGTAGAAAAATAAAGTAAATTTTTTTTTTGTTTTTCCGTCACATAAAAAAAATAAATAAATTTTTTTATACATTTTTAGTGTTGTTGGTTTAATGTGACCCAACTGAATTTTTGGCCTTAATTGTTTTTCTACAATAAAAACTTTGTCGTTTATTTCTTATTTTGCTATTTTATTCATATGGTAACCTCAAAAAAACTGATAGACAATATTGATTATATTAGAATTTACAGTAAAAGAAAACTGTGAATCCTCTCCAGTAATAGAAAAGGCGTCATAATGCTGATGTATTTTGGCATCAATAATAAGACAAGTAAGTGTCTTCTTTTTGACCCCAAGGCACTTTACATCATTATGATGCCAGCCTTAACATCTCTTGGCCAAATTGTAATCAAACTTTTAAATTATGTCATCAATGGGATGACACATCGGCATCGCAGATATGACGAATAGAAGTCAGTTTAATAAAACATGTCATCAGTGCGACGTCGCAGTTACATCGGAGGAAAGACTTATTAAGCTCAATTAAACGACAAACTGTCATTAAATTGAGTCATTGTGATGGACTGAAGTCAAAGGGAGAGAATTCAATTATTTACTTACCCGTTACACATGTTTGTTTCACTTTTGTTGCATTCCGGCCTTTCTTTAAGAACTCTCAACAGACACCAGCAGCATGCCCGATATGGTTTTCGTATTCACTATACTTTGAAAATTTAATGTATTTAACTAAATAATTTTAACAAATAGAATATGGGAATTTTTGCTTCAAATTTTACTTTTTAAACATGAAAATAATGTTAATAATACCCAAAATGTGTATGATAATCTGATATTTTCATGGATTCTAAGTGATAGATTCTAAGCAATAGTTGGGTCAAATTGATCCATAAAGCTCATTTTTTTTTTTATTTAAAATTTAGTAGTATTAAAATACTTTACAATTTTCTCCTTAATATAATTTGAATATAAATATTTAATATAATCAAAACCTCTCGTAGTTATTATTTTTCATAAACGATATAATTTTTCTTCTAAAAATATTATTGTTTTCCTCTAGTTTTATGTATGTTTAAGTATGTAAGCGACCGTTGTGTTGCAGTTGTTGTTGCCTGTGGAAGCCTAATATTCCCAATATTTCTTAGTTGATAGGATTGCATATCATCTACATAATTAAGTTTTTTTTTTTTTTTTTTTATTATTCCTACGCTAATCCCGCGAAGCTTTTCGCTTGTCTGCAGGAGACCAGAGTCTCTGGCGGGAATCGAACCCGCAACCCTGGTACTGATAGACTAGCTAACTACCAGCTAGCATACCGGGGCACCCCATTTTCATTTTTTGTATAAATATGAGTGTATTAAATTTAAGTTGTTGTCTTATATTTAGCCATTGAAGAGTTTCTAGCATGTATTCTATCGGTGTATAAATGTTACATTTTATGAGTGATCTCGTTGCTTTATTTTGTCATTTTTGTAGTCTTTTTATTTATTTGTGCAGTTGAACAGCATTTAGTATTGATATATAGTATTGTATATAGTATTTTTGCCCCGAACTCAAAATGCGGTTTTATCATTGTATTGTAAATGTTTATAGTCGTTAGTGTTGATATTTTTTTTTCTTATTCGTTCACTTTTCATATTAATTTCCATTAATTTTTTTTTTACCCTCATTGAGTTTAAGTTTATTCATTTTCAGCCAGTTAGTTACAATTTTCTTGTCGTACATCCAATTATCTTTACAGTCACTATTCGTATCACATTCTGTAAAAATTAGTGTGTCATCAGCGTATCGCACAATTTCGCATTTTTCCAAGATATTCGGCATGTCGTATATTGATCCCTGTTGCACCCCATAATCGATGTATATATCCTCAGATCTTACATTAATATTCCTCATAATTTGTTTTCGATTTGTTATAAACGATTTAATCCATTTTAATTCATTTGCGCGTATTCCGTATTTATATAATTTCTGTTTTAATAACTCTCTATCTATAGTACCAAATGCTCTTTTAAAATCAAGGAAAATTGCCATTATTTTTTTCTCTTTGCCTATGTTCTTCCATCTATTTATAACGTACTTTACCGCTGTTTCGTATGAAAATTTTTTTCTGAACCTGGAAAATGTTATTGTCCTCAAAACATTTTTCTAGTTGTACTTTAACATTTTTTTCTATAATTTTTTCACAAGTTTTTAGCATTTTGATAGGTCGAAATTCTTCACATTTTTTTGTTTCTATAACTTGTTCTATTGGTGTAATAAGCGATATCTTCCAATTTTTTGGATTTATTTATTATTTTTAACAAAATTTTCCTATAGGGAAAATTAGGCAGGAATGCATAAAGGTAAAAAATAGTATTTTAAATATTAATCTTATAAAACAGAATATAATTTTAAATGTCGATGCGAACACAACATATTTTTAAATTTTTTGTGTTGATAAAAAACAACGGAAAAAAAACCCTGATGATGATCTTCAGGGAAGTTCGAAATATTCGAAGGAAATAAAAAGCAATGCTTTTTCTCAGAAAAATACTGGCCTCGAACTAGATTAATTTTTAATTTAATTTCATAATTTTTAATGCGAACATATTTCTAATTGATGCTTTTCATTGCCAAAAGTTTTCTAGAGAAAACTTTTAGAAAAGCATTTAATGCATACAGTTTCCTGTAGCAAACATTTCCATGGGAATACATTTCTATAGAAAACTTTTAAATGCGAATATTCTGTTATAGAAAACCATTCAATGCATACACAGAAAAAATTATTAAGTTTCTCCAATCACCAAATTTATTCCAAATTCATAATATCAAGCAAACAAGTTGTTGAGTTTGCACCTATTACAAAAATGATTATATTGATTACTAAAAATTTTAAAAAAATATTTTCAATAAATGATATTTTTAATTTTTATTAAACAAGTGATCAAAAAACTTTGCCATTTGTGTTAATTTATTGACAATTCCCAACAACAATTCTACAAGTTTAAATTATTTTATTTTAAACGAAAAAAGTCAATTAAGATTTTTTGTTATTTAATTAAAATTTTAATTGAAAATTTATTTCAAAACAACTAAATTGTTAATTAAATCAAAATTAAATTTTTAATTTTCTTTTAACTAAAAAAATAATTGATTCAATTATCACATTAATTAAATTTAAATACTTTTTAAACCATTTTTTTAATTGATAAAACACTTTTTTCTGTGTACAGTTTCCTAAAGCAAACATTTCCATAGTAATAAATTTCTAGAGAAAGCTTTTAAATGCGAATACTTTTCTAAAGAAAACTTTTAAATGCGAATATATTTCTATAGAAAACCATTCAATGCATACAGTTTCCTTTAGCAAATATTTCCATGTGAATAAATTTCTAGAGAAAACTTTTAAATGCAAACATTTTATTGGGAACAGTTTTTTATTTAAATTAAGAGTCTTTTTATAAATTAATACCTACATTTAAACTAATTTGTTAAAGACTAGTTTCAAAAATTACTTAATTAATTACTACTCTACACACTTTATAAAGGATTTGTTATAATACATATTAACTTTATTTAATATATAGTTTAAATAACAAACTAAATAGTTCGTTACCAAAATCAATTTAAATGGGTGTGTAAGTCTAGAAAGAAAAAAAAAATTAAATCATTTTTCATATTTTTATTTCTATCTTTAGTCTAAATCATTTCATATTATTTCGATTTAATACATTTGATTTGTTTTACGTTTGAAATGCATGAATTAAAAATAAATAAAAAAATCAAAGTAATTAAAGCGGAAAAATATCTTTAATCTATAAATTTGAAATAAATACTAAACAATCACAAATAAGAAAAAACTATTAAATAAATTTTAATCTTATCAATTAACCTCAATGAGTTTTAAGAATTTAATCAACCACTGGCCAATCGCAGAAAGAAATTTTGAAAAATAAACGCTGAATTCAAAAGGAATTATCTTGAGTCATATAAAATTTATAAAAAGGGGGTGGCGTTAGTTTTAATGAAATATTTTTAATATAAATATTCTGTTTTTATTTTTTTTATAAAAGTTTTAACGAAAATCTAGTTAAATTAACTCGTTATTATCTTTTTTGCCAGGATTTTCAATAATTATTTCTGACGGTTTTTGTTTAAATACTTATTAGTTATTGATTATTTAATTATTGATCATTAAGAGTGAGCAATTGAGTTCTGATCTGTGTTAGATCAATAATGTGTAATAAATCATATGTAGACAAAATAGTTTAAACAAAAAATTTATAAAATTAATTAAGTTACAAAGAAAATAAAGGAATGGTTTAACAAATCAATTCTGATTTTTTTCAAGTTTTTTTTTTAAAAGATTATTGATAATAACTCTGAGTAATTGATTGTTTCTTTGCTAATGTAGTTTTTTTTTTAATTATAAGTTTAATGCAAAAATACAAATTTTTAATTAAAGAAACCATTTTAATGAGTAGACAGAGATAAAATATTGACATTTGAAGAAATTAAAACAATTTAGCGCCACATTCTTTACATATCTAATAGTTTGAAATACTTAAGAAATTATAATAAAAAAAATAATTTTATATATAAAAATCTAGTTAAATCACAATAAAATAACACTGAATTGATAAGCGTGCATAAAGAATTTTATTGAAGAATTAAATAATTTCAATACTAAGAAAAATAATTTTACTAGAGAAAACAAATCTATCCACTAAAAAGGGGACAGAAAAGCTTGAATGCATAACCACGACGTTAACTCCCACCATTAGCACGTACAGTTTATATTTTAAAGGCTTCGACTCCAAACTTCATATTAGAAAGTTGTCTTAAAAAACCGTTTTTAGAAAACTTTTTTTTAATAAAAGTGGTTTCTATAGAAAAGTGTTTCTCTTAAGAACTGTTCTTAATAAAAAGTTTTGTATTGAAAATTATTGGCAATGAAAAGATTTATATTCAAAACGCTTTTCTCTAAAAAAATATGTAAAGCAAACGACTAACATTAAAAAGGTTTCTATAAAAAAAGACTCACATAAAAAGACTCACTTTCAAAGTTTTTTTGTAGAAATCGATTCGCATTGCAAAGTTTTTTATAAGAATCGTTTCACATTGAACAGTTTTCTATTGAAATTCTTTCACATAGAAAAATGTTCTATCGAAAAAGATTCACATTGAAAAGTTTGCTATAGAAAAAGTTTCACTTTGAAAGTTTTCTTAAGAAAATATTTCACGTTGAAAAGTTTTCTAAAGAAAACATTTCACATTGAAAGGTTTTCGAAAGAAAACGTTTCATATTGAAAAGTTTTCAAAAGAAAACGACCCAGATGAAAACGACCCATATTAAAAAGTTTTTTAACGCGTAACATTGACAAGATTTTTTAGGAAGCTTTAAACATTGCAAAGTTTTCTATGGAAAACTATTCGTATTAAACAGGTTTGTACAGAAAACGTTTCGCCTTAAAAAGGTTTATATAGAGAAAATGTTGCATTGAAATTTTTCTGTAGAAATTATTTGCATTGTACATTTTTTATAACAAACTATTCGCATTAGACAGAGTTTTTTCAGTAAACGTTTCGAATTAAATAATTTCCTATGGAAAACGTTTCACATTGAGATTTTTCTATAGACATTTTTTTGCATTGAATTATAGAAAAGCTTAAGAATTTAAAAGTTTTCTGTAGAAAACGTACGACATTAAAAAGATTTTTGTAGAAAATTTTTAACCAGATGATCAGGAAACGTTTTTCCCAAAAATTTAAGAAAACCCAAAAATATCATTGAATAAGACTACAGAGAATACATGAGAATTACAAACACTCAAAAAGTCTTATTTGCTACCACAGAACAAATTAAAAATTGTCTCTAATCACCAAATTTATTCCAAATTCATAATATCAAGCAAACAATTTGTTGATTTCGCACCCATTATCAAAATGATTATATTGATTACTAAAAATTTATATATTATAAATATTTTTTTTTTTCAAAAAAAATTTTGCTATTTCAAACAATTAATTAATTTATTTAATAAAATATTGACAATTCACAACATATATTCTACAAATTAAAATTATTTTATTTTAAACGAACAAAGTCAATTAAGATTTTTGTTATTTAAATAATATTTTAATTAAAAATTTATTTCAAAACAACTAAAATGTTAATTAAATCAAAATTAAATATTTAATTTTCTTTCAACTAAAAAAATAATTGGTTCAATTATCACATTAATTAAATTTAAATACTTTTTAAGCCATTTTTTTAATTGATAAAAACTCTTTTCTGTGACGATATCAAAGCTTAAACAAAATTCCAACAATAAAACAGTGCGATTATCTTTTCTTACATTCCGCACCACAATTAGTTGAAATTTTCCCAACATTAATTGAAGCTTGTAAGTGGGTTTTTTTTTAAAAACGTTTTGCATTGAAAAGTCTTCGAAAGAAACTTGTTCGCATATAAAAGTTTTCTGAAGGAAACTATTTAAATTAAATGGAAAACTTTTTCCATTAGAAATATTTTCCAATAGAAAAGTTTTCTATAGAAAACTTTTAAAAATTTTTCTAAGTAAAATTGTTTTTATTGAAGATTTTTCTACTGTAACTCTGCATTGAAAAGTCTTCTATAGTGACTTCAAAACTATTCTCACAAATTAAAGTTTTCTATAGAATCTTTTTTTCAAGATGTTTTTTCCATATAACAATATTTTAAATTAAATTTTTCCAATGAAACCTCATTCCATCGTAAAATTTTGTATAAAAACTGTTCCCATTTAAAAATATGCTATCGAAAACTGTTTCCGTTAAAAATAGTTCCTTAAAAAACTGTTGCGATTGAAAAACTTTTAATCGAAAACTGTTCCTTTATAAAATTTTTTTACAGAAACCTGTAACCACAAAAAAAAAAACATTTAAAATCTTTTTAAAACAAAAGATATTAGTTTCTTAAATAAATTTTTAATCTTTTCATGTACTACATGCAGTTATTTTTCACTTAATCTCTGCCATTTAATACAGAAAAACTTTTAAAAAATAACACACTTTCAATTTCATTATTGCGAAATATTTATTTATTTTTGTTTTTTTTTTTTTTTAAATCATGGCAAAAGTGAGAGCAGTTAAATAAAATCAGGGCAAAAATTATCTTTAACTCTTCTTTTTTTTTTTTAACAAATTATAAAAGAAACCGAAAAATTAAAGTATTATCTTAAAAAATTATGCAAAGTTACATTAAAAATAATATAACAAAAAAGGTAAAAATGTAAAAAAATATACCGAAACTCCAAATATTTTATGCAAAAATTAAAAGAAG
The DNA here is from genome assembly GCA_943735925.1 of Pollenia amentaria. Lineage (NCBI taxonomy): Eukaryota > Metazoa > Arthropoda > Insecta > Diptera > Polleniidae > Pollenia > Pollenia amentaria. Next base: position 196,765,195 of record OX031009.1, on the reverse strand, counting down.
AGAAAAATTAAAGAGGTGGTAGCACAGTGGGATACAAATCAATTAAATGCCAATTTTTCATATGATATGCAAAAAATTAAATTGTAGAATTTATAACAAAAGAAAAATAAAAACAAAATCGAAGTAATCGTGCTTTAATATAGAAATAATGGTAAAGAAATCATCAATAGCTTTTAAAATTTTTTCTGTTCATTATTTCATTAAATGAATGAAGATATTTTTATTCAATACTTTTATTTTTAAATATTTTTTTTTGTTCCAGTATTTAAACAAAAGAATGGCACGTACTCTATGAAATATTAGAGGTCAAAAATTAAAAAAGGAAAAAATTTTTAAAAAAGCTGAAGAATATGAAACTGAAGACCAAACGGCAAAAATAAAACTCAAAAATAAGATTAATGAACAATGACTTTTTAAGCAACTGCCACAAATTATATAAAATTCAATCACTCACACTTTCGTTGCGGTTAGTAAAGCTTAAGATATTGACAGGTAAACGCAACAAAAACAACAACAAAGGCAACAGCAACAAAAACAACATCAGTTGCAGCTTTAGAAAAATTAACATTAACTGCCACAATGACAAACAACAAAGTCAATAACAACAACAACAACCCAACATCAATAGTCAAAACCATCTATCCAGAGTTGTAAATACTCATACCCCTCAAATTAGTAAATCAGATGCTTAAAGGAATTTTTTTTTGACAATTTTTGGAAAAACAAGTAAAAATTTTAATATCCGAATCTTATGTTCCCTTCACCATAACATTTAAACCCAAACGGCTTGATTTTACTCAATTTCAATGTTAAATACTACAGTGAAACTTCGATATAGCGAATCCAGAGGGGATCGAAAAATACTTCGTTATAGCTATTGATTCGTTATACATATGCATTGTGAAACCTTGGTATAACGAAATTTAAAGAAATACAAAAAAAAATTCGTTATAACTACAGTTTTTGTTGTCCAAATTCTATTTTACATTTGTGGCGCTTTACATATGCAAAGACATTTATGTACCTTTCGTTGTTTGTAAAAGGGACTTCCCCGTTTTCTTAAAACTTAATTTTGCTTTATTCTAACTTCGTTATATGGAGGCTATAGTACAAGACTTCGTTATGTAGAGGCTTTTGATAACGGGATTTTAATGACTTACACACTTAAAATGTTATACAATATGTATTTCTCAATTATAATTTGAGGCTTTTGAAAAAATACTTCGCTATATAGAGGCTTTATAGCTCAGAATTTCTTCGTTATAGCTATAGAGCATTTGCAATAAAAAGGTTTTTTCAAGGGACTCAGCTAAAAATTCGTTATGTTGAGTTTTTTGTTATAACGAAGTTCGTAATATCGAAGTTTCACTGTATTTATATATTAGGGTGGGTCGATTTAGCAATCGATATTGTGGCATCGATTTTTCGATAGCGTTTGGCATGAGAAAACAACATCCTACTACGACACATTTTTAAGGTTTAATTACACAAAAATTAAAATTTTAATTAAATAACAAAAAATCTTAATTTACTTTTTTCGTTTAAAATAACAGAATTTAAACACGAAGAATTGTTGTTGGGAATTGTCAATATTTATTTAAATAAATTAACACATTGTTTGAAATGGCAAAGTTTTTTGAACACTTTTTTAATTAAAATTAAAAATATCATTTATTGAAAATATTTTTTAAAAATTTAAAAATTTTTAGTAATCAATCATTTTGGTAATAGGTGCAAAGTCAACAACTTGCTTGCTTGATATTATGAATTTGGAATAAATTTGGTGGTTGGAGAAAGTTAGTAATTTTTTCTGTCTAGTAGGTAATAAAAAAAATCAGCTGATTTAATTTTTTCTTAATATTACCTTTCCAAGATGAAAGTGTACGCTAAAACAGATGGCGAAAGCAGTGATTCCAAAACCAAATTTCTTGAGGTTTTGAAAGAGTTTTTGTCGAAAAATTTATTTTTTTAAGCTTTAATTTTTAATGTTTTTTTAAGTTGAGAAAAATTGTTGTGCTTCTTTTGTGGTCTTTTTCTAATATGTCAGCCGATATGGCTAAATTTCAATAGTAAACTAGTCCCGACTACATGCGATATAAATTTATTACAAGCTAGTCCCCATCGTATCTGGGATCTTCTAAATACCCATTTCAACATACACAAGAACAGAGAAACCGACGGACGGCCCGCTTATTAAGTCAACACTGCTATACATAAGGATAGAGAATATATCAACAATGTAAAATTACAAACTGAGTGGCAAACTTAAATAAAAACGAACTTCTTATATATCCTTCCACCTGTGCCAAAGGGAATAAAAACTGTGCAAGCAAAAATATAATTGTAATATCAGAGCTAAAATTTTGATTTTTTTTAAACTTAAATGTGAGAGATTTGTAACAGAAATTTAAATTTTGGTTGCTTCCGAGAAATACAATTAAATAACATAATGAAACTATAAAATGTTTCTTATTCCATTGAAAATCTTTCTAAAGGGTGGTCCAACCATAATGTACGATGTTAATTCTGAGTCACACGTTAACGTCAAGTTTTTTGCTCAACTTAATTTTACATTTCTTTGTTTCAGTGTTTGACAAATTCAAATATCGAGAGCTACAAAATAGAGCAGCGTGTTAAGATTGTTGAAGTCATTTACGAAAATAATTATACGTAATTTTTTTGGTCAGCATAATCGACCAAATGTGTCAACAATCGGGATAATTGTGCGCAAATTTCAGCAAACGGGATCTGTAGGAAATGTGAAACACCTGTGCACGCTCGCCCAGTTCGTTCTGGGCTGGCGGCGTTATCGGGCCATACTGTCGAGGCTAAACGAGGTCGGCCCAGCAGTTACCGTGAATGGTGTTCACTATCACGGACTTCTTGTCGCTAGAAATTGAGGATATGAACCTGGACGATATGTGGTTCCAACAGGATGATACCACTTTTGGCACAGATATCGAAACAATGACTCTTTTACGCAAGAAAATCAATGGCCGTGTTATCTCATGTCGTGGCGATGTTAATTGGCCGCCACGATCATGTGATTTGACACCGTTGGATTTCTTTGCTTGGGAATATTTAAAAGTTAAGTATACGTCAATGTGCCGAGAACAATTCATGTGCTAAAGGTGAGATGATTCAGCACATTAACGACATTGAACCTCAATTATGTCTCAGAATCATTGAATAAATGGACCATTGGATAGAGGTATACCAGCGAAGCCGTGGCGAGCATTTGGTCGATTTTATGTTTCAGACATAATTGTCATAGATCCTTCTATCATAACAAAAATATTGACATATTTCTCTTAGCATTTTTGGTTTTTTTTACAATTACCATTGTGCGTTTTGGTTGGACGACCCTTTATATAACACTGTTTTCACTGAAACATTCTCATTCAAAAGTTGTTTGAATAAAAAGCTTTCAATATAAACCAATTTTCATTAAAAAATAGTCTACAGAAAACTGATTCCATTTAAAAGTTTTCTTTAGCAAACTGTTCTCATTGAAAAGTTTTTTATTGAAAACTGTTCCCACACGCAGATAAAAAACATGTTTAAAAATGGTAACCTCCAACAAAACTATTTTTAAAGAAAACTTTTAAACATATTTTGTTTAATTTAACCATATTATTGTCACCGACAACCATATTATTGTCAAATTGGTCCTCCATCAGGAAGCCACAACAATATTATGGTTGTCTTTAAACATGTTTTGGTTATATATGACAATAATTTGTTTTTAAATTAACAATAGTATGTTCCTCTTATCCAAGAGCAACATGCTATGGTTGAAAACCAACTATACTATTATAAGTGTTGAGCATATTTTAGTTATTATTAACTAAAACATGTTTGGAGGCAACCATAATATGGTTGTGGCTTCTTGATGGATGACAAATTTAACCATAATATGTTTGTCGGTGACAAAAGTATGATTAAATTAAACATAATATGTTTAAAATTTTTCTTTTAAAATAGTTTTGTTGGAGGTGACCATATATAAACATGTTTTTTCTCTGGGTGCATGGAGAAATTTTCTATAGAAAACTGCGCTCAATAAAGTCTCATATAGAAAAGTGTTTTTATTGAACTTTTTGCTAAAAGAAACTGTTCTTATTGAAAAATTCTATGTTAAACTGTTTTCATAAAAAATTTTTCTGTAGAAACTTTTTTTTAAAGAAAAGTTTTCTATAGAAGATATATTTAAAAAAAAGTTTTCTATAGAAACCTGTTTTCATAGAAAAGTTCTCCATATCAAAAAGTTTATTTTATAGAAAACTGTTCTCATTGAAAAGTTTTGTTTATACAAAGCTGTTCTGATTGAAAGGTTTCTATAGAAGACTTTTTTATTGAAAAGTTTTCTGTTTCTTATTAAACAGTTTTGAATATTGTTCTCATTAAAAAGTTTTCAACAGAAAATCGTTTACATTGAAAAGTTTCGTATAGAAACTGTTTTCTATAGAAAATAGTTCTCATTGTCTATAGACAAATGTTTTCTATGGGAAACTGTTTTTATTGCAGAGTTTTCTTTAGAAAACTGTTCTCATTGAAAAGTTTTCTATGGAAAACTGTTCTCATTGAAGAGATTTCTTGAGAGCACTGTTTTAGTTGAAAAGTTTTTTTTTCAGAAAATTGTTCTCATTGAAATGTTTTCGATGAAACAAACTTTTTTTGTTTACAAGACTTCTCAAACCAAGTATAGAAAACTGTTCTCATTGAAAAGTTTACTATGGAGACAAACTATTTTGTTAACAAGACTTCTCTAACAAACTGTTGAATTTCAAAGGGTGTCTATTAGAGACTGCTTATATTTAAAGAATCTGTGAACAGACAGTTTTTTTCATTATTATTAATAAACTTTTTTAAAGCTCTGTCTTTACGCTTATATTCAAATAGCCAGTAATAATACTCGTACTCAATATCAAATGTTAATGAAAAAATCTTTAAAGTTATTTTTAATTTTCTTCAAAACAATAATTTTTTTTTTTGGTTATTTTGCCATTAAAACGTACAGCACGTGATCATTGTTTGATGTGCCCTTTTCTTCAAAACGAAACAAAAAATAATCAAAATCTTGAAAACCAACAAAATAATTTTTTTAAATAATACTCTTTATATATAATTTTTTTAAATTTTGTCTTTTTTAACTTAACAAAAAATAAAAAATATAAAAAAAAATTTTTTATCTGTAATTCTCAATCGTAAATGATCAATATGTATGATTGACTGAGTGAATGACTGTGTTTAAAGCAGGCATACATATGAATTCATAGGAATTTGTTAAAAATAAACAGAAAATATAAAAAAAACTTTGAAAGAAACGTGCTCATGATGTTTAAATTTTAATTAAAAAAACTTTTGGCTCTTTTTTAAATATAGAAAAGGAAGTTTTCAGAGAAATAAATTCGGTCAATTGGAAATATATATTAAACAATGTCACAGTTTCTGGTTACGAGATGATGTTTAACTGTTCAAAATTTACTTTGAAAACATCACGTTGCTGGTTTTATTTTTATTTCAATAAAATTCATTTAAATAGAAATCAGAACCCCAATCAAGCCAGATTTGATTGTAAAGAAGCTTTTGTATCGTAATAAAATGAAGGCGCTAAAAGTCATACCTTTTTGACAATTAAAGATAAAACATATGAAACTTTTAGGTGTTAATAAAATATTGTGAAATATAAAGGCTTAAAAAGGGAGAGAGATTTATTTAAAAGCAGATTAAAAATCTTGTCAAAATAATGTTTTTAAAAAAAATACATTTTTTATAATAGAATCTTTTCTCACCAAAATACTCTTTAATTTGAAGAATTTTGTCCAAAAAGTACACAGAAAAAATTAAAATTGTCTCTAATCACCAAATTCATAGAATCAAATAGACAATTTGTTGATTTTGCACCTATTACCAAAATTATTATATTGATTACTAAACATTTTATAAATTGAAAATTGTAAATATTTTTTTTTCAATAAATGATATTTTTAATTTAAAAAAAAAGATAAAAAAAATACTTTGCCGCTTCCAGCAATGTGTTAATTGAATTATTTAAATATAGGTCAGGTTTTGACAATTCCCAACAACAATTCCACAAGTTTAAATTATTTTATTTTCAACGAAAAATTCAATTGAGATTTTTGGTTATTTAATAAATATTTATTTATTTATTAAGTTCAACTTAAATTATTTCGTTCAATATAAATAATAGATTTAATTAGCACATTAATAAAATTGAAATACTTTATAAACAATTTTTTTAATTGATAAAAAAACCACTATTAATTTTTTCCGTGTACTTTTTCACCTAATGTTATTTTTGTACACTAAAAATCGTTCTTTTTAACTAATTTTCTAAAACGTACTGTTTTACTAAAAGGTACTTTTTTATTAAAAATGTGCTGCCTTACAAAAAAAAATTTTTTTTTTAAAATTTAATTTTGCAAAAACCTTGTTTTTAACAATAATAAATTATTTTTTTTTTTTGACACAAAGTCCAGTTTTAAAAAAAGGGACCGTGGAATTGTATAGTAATAGCACTTTTTGACAATAATATAATTCTCAACAATAGGATATTTTTACTATTTATAACAAAAAAGGTACTTATAACAAAAAGGTAGTTATAACAAAAAGGTACTTATAACTAAAAGGTACTTATAACAAAAAGGTATAAGGTAAAGACTATTTTTAATAAAAATACATATGCATTAATGTGTATGTATTTATAATGTTCTGCAAAAATGTTCTATTAAACAAAATGGTACATTGTAATAATCATATATATTTTTTTTAACAATAATATTCTTATTATGAAAAAAAAATTATTAAAAAAATCTGTTAATTAACAAAAAGTTACTTTTTAACAAAAAGGTACTTTTTAACAAAAAGGTACTTTTTAACAAAAAGGTACCTTTTAACCAAAATGTACTTTTTAACAAAAAGCAACTTTTTAACAAAAAGGTACTTTTTAACAAAAATATAATTCTTAACAAAAATGTATTTTGTAACAAAAATATATTTTTTAACAAAATGGTATTTTTTTAACAAAAAAAAATACTTTTAAACAAAAACGGTTCTTTTTCACAAGAAGGTACCTTTTAAATTTTTAATTTTTATTAAGTTTTTATTAAATTATACTTGTTTTAGAAAAAAGTACCTAAAAGCACTTTCTTACAAAAGTTATATTCTACAAAGGACTTGTTAATCAATCAAAAATCACAGCCGCCTTTGTGATTGCCAACCAAAAAAGATGAGTTTTCCAAATACTTAACTCTCACACTTAGACCTATTGTTGTTCTATTATGATACCATGGAATTCTACTAATCGCAGAACCAAACCGAACTTTTAACAAAGTTCAAAATGCACTCCACTTAAATGCCAGTGATATCATACCATTCATCGAAAGTGGCGAATTCCATTTCGACCATTCGCTTTCACGCCAATGCATCGAAAGGGGAGGTGTTGCACATTATTTTCTTCATTTTCATTATCACAGCTGCGGTAGTAATTAACTATTCCACTTTCGACAGAACTACTATTTGATTTTTTAGCGAAAATAAAATTGGGCTAAAACTCTAAAATGTCTACAGAAAAAAAAGAATAAAAAGCAGGATTTCGTCAAAAGTAGATTTTCTCAAACTGTGCTAAAACACAAAAAGTGCAAAAGTTTAGTTTTGAAGGGAACCTTTTCCAGACTCTGTGCAAATCCGGTAAAAAGTACCAAAATTGACACAAAAGTTAGCCAACTACGTTTGAGTTCAATTTGATAACAGATCGTGTTAAGATTTTTAAGCCACCGCAATGTCATTTTGTTACCATTTTGTATAATTTTGTGAACTAACTGTTGACATATTAACATTATAATGGTTTCATTTCGACAGCATGTTGTAAATATTTTGATAGCACGGTGTTAATATACTGACACCTATTAGTAGTTATTTCGACACCACATTGTTCTCAGACCGGTAAACAATAACCCATTGTGAACCAAACAAATTATACATATTTTTTTTATTTATTTATTTATTTATTTATAACATGTAATATAAGGTCTCCATGGCCAATATAAAAAAATTTATGTCTTTATTATTTCTTTAAATTAAATAAAAATTAACGGATTTCATTAAACAATTAACATCGTTGCATATTAATAATAGAAAACATATGGTTTTTTGTTTTCTACAAAAAAAAATGCAATTTGGTTTTTGTTTCTTAAAAATGTTTTGCTCTCTTAAAATGTGGCATGTTTTATTCTAAAAAAATCACCCTTAACAACGCACCGTATAAATCGACAGTGTTGATATGCCCTGTAAAACAGGCCACTTCTGTTTTTATATGGAGCTACCAGACGAAGTTGAGAAAAAATCGCTTCGAATCAGGGCAGTCAAAGAGTTAAGCTTTAAAGATATTTTTTTTATTATTTTATAGAAAGACATAAGAAAGCATTATATTGTTAATGGCGGGTTGTGAGTTAAAAAAATCTAAGTGGATTCGGTGTTAAAAACTTGTTCTCATAAAATGTCTCAAATCTTCAAAAATTTTTAGACTTGATGTCGATAAATCGGCAATCTGGCAACGGTATTTTCATGTTATGAAAAAAAAACTAAAGAACAATTTTGAGTATTTTTAAAAATTTTTAAAGGAAAAAGTTAAAATATGGATATTACCGCATCCATTATATCTGCAATAATAATAAATCAATTATTGGATTCATCCTCGTCATGTGATGAGGATAAAATGTTAGTTATATATAAATGTTCACCTAAGCGTACACTAGTTTTGCCAACGTTATTTTAAATCTAATTTTTACTTTTATTGAAATGCTTTCAAGCAAACTGGAATTTCGTCATTCATTTTATTGTTGATGCAATAAACTAACTTAAAATTATTATTTTTAAATTTTAAAGAACAAACTTTTTGTCAGCTGTTAAAAACAGGGCATTCCACTTTTTGATAACTTGTGTTTAGTTCTCGTCAAATAACAAATGGCATTATTACAGGGTTGGCAAGACATTTTATACTGCACCTTTTAACAAGGTGGTATTTTTTTTTTTTTTTGTGGAGAAGAAAACACCAATAGACTTAATCTTATCTAAAGATTTTCCACTACTTGAACTATCTAGAGCCGAACTTGAACTATCGATACCGAACTAAAAACAAAAATTACAAATTATCTTTATATCAAACAAAAATTTGAGGACAATAGTACTATGTTGTGATTTTTTCCATGACGAGAATTATTTCCTTAGCTCAACGCGGAGAATTTCGTGCAGCGCAGCTTCATGTAGATCACCCTTATTCAAAAACATAACATTCTAAGGGCTTATAAATCAGAGCAAGTTAAACTCTCTTTTTGGATTAAAGTGTGTTTAAACTAACAAATCTATAAATCAGAAAACATATAAACATTGATCGTCGTTGTGCCACATGTTACTTTTTAAACCACATATACACAGAAAAAAGTGCTTCATCTATTAAAAAAATGCTTTAAAAAGTATTAAAATTTAATTATTGTGATAATTGAATCAATTATTTTTTTGGTTGAAAGAAAATTAAAAATTTAATTTTGATTTAATTAACATTTTATGTGTTTTGAAATAAATTTTCAATTACAAGTTTAATTAAATAACGAAACATCTTTTTCGTTTAAAATAAAATAATTTTAACATGTAAAATTGTTGTTGGGAATTGTCAATATTTAATTAAATAAATAAACACATTGTTTAAAATGTCAAAGTTTTTTGATAATTTTTGTAATTAAAATTAAAAATATCATTTATTGAAAAAAAAATATTCACAATTTTACAATTTTTATTAATCAATATAATCATTTTGGTAATAAGTGCAAAATCAATAAATTGTTTGCTTGATATTATGAAATAAGTATAAATCTGGTGATTGGAGAAAATTATTATTTTTCTGATTTACAACTGTTGAGTTTAAACTACATATAAATTTAAGTTTAGTTCAACTAAACGGGCGTTTCAACACTCACGGACTTATTAGCCGTAAGCGTCATTAGTAGCTTCAAAAGAATTGTAAAATTAACTACATAATCTAAATTATTGCATATTTTTTTCCTAACTTTTAAATAATCATAAATATCTTCGTAATAATGTCAGTAATTCGTTCTCGTTTAAATACAATTGGCTGACATTTTTTTTTACCTTTTTTCGATCTGTGTGCTTGCCTACATATAAGAAAACTGCCTGTGATCACAGGTACCAAATTTGACACATCCCTTCTGGTAATCGATTATAGTAACATGGTACGCTTGTCATTTCTATAGGTTTCAACATAGGGATGGGCAATAAATATCGATATATCAAAATATCGATATTTAAAAAAATTATTATCGATATATATCGCCGATATTAAAAATAACGACATATCGATACATCGATATTTATCTACGACTATCGAATTCGACATTTTTAAGATCTCTTTATAATAAAATTCAACATTTTAACCGTTGCTCAACTGCTTACAATACTGTTGTTTTTTAAGAATTACATCATATATTTTTTAACTAATATTAATAAAATAACGGCGTTTTTCCATTGTATATTTTCATAGATTACACAGTTCAGTTTTGTATCGGTTTTTTATTCGATGACAACAAAAAATAAGCGCGGAAAAAATATTCTGGAAAGGGTTTTTAGAATTATGCAAAGAATCGCCTAACTTAGGGCGTATTAGCAGCAAAAGACTCGTGAAAGTTGGAATGTTAATAATAAAAAAGATACATTAAGTTTTTTTTTTGTTTATGAACATGTTCTTATATATTAAAAATAAAATATTACACAGTTTACTTGCATAGTATGTGTCACAAGTTTCGTTTACCGGCAATATATAATCCGGCATAATGTAATCCTAATATTTTTTTTTAGATTTCATATGGCGAATAAATAAAATTTTTTTTATATTCTTTACTTTTTTTCATTGTAGAATTAACTGCATAACTTACCTTAAAAACTAAATTTTAAAATTGGTGTTTGTTTTAAATAAAAGTTAAGCGAATGAAAGTTTCGTTCGAAATCGAGGGATAGGCAGTAAATTTGAAATTAAAAGAAACAATAAAAAGTTAGAATGGAATTACATGTAATATGTTTGTACTTAGGTAAATATGTATTGGCATAGGTACGCGTATATTAAGTTTTTAAATTTGGTAATAATTTTACCTTAATACGTTCGATACATCGATATTTTTAATAAATAAATATCGATTCTCTTAAAAAATATCGAAACGATATATATCGATATATTTTTTCAATTTTTCCATCTCTAGGCCAACATCAGTGTTCGCCGCCTAACTATCGTTAGCAGTATTGATAGTCAATTGCCGAAGTTTGAGTTTGCAGAAGAGCAAAGGTACTCCCATGTCTTCCAATGTTACTTTTAATTAGGGCTGTGAAGTTGTCAAAAATGGCTCTACGGCCGACTTCGACTCCAACATCTCGGAGCAGCGAGTCGGAGCCAACGGCAACTCCGGCTCCAACTCCAACTCTTACTTTTATGCTAAATATATATGAGACTCGCTCTTATTTGACTTCAAGCTATTATATTTAATGCAATACATTTTAAATGTTTAAATATAGCAAGAAAATGATTCTGTAAGAAATTTCAAATCGATATATGAAATATTGCATCGCCAATTTCGAAAAAATGTTATTTTGGAAAATTTTGAAAAAATTCTTTAAGTCTTTTATGCAGAAAAATTTTGGAGTCGGATTCGCGAGTTTTTGAGGGTATTTCGACTCCGACTCTCGTACGAAAACCTCAACTACGACTCCACAACTCCGACTCCACTGCTTTTTATACTGAAGTATACAATTCATACTAAAAGTTCTTAAAATTGTATACTAAAAACGGTATTTTTTCTTTTATATTAATCGGAAAAGGCAAAACAGTAACGAACCCCTTCCTTCTCTGTTTGTCAACCGACTTGGATTATGCACCAAGACATTTCCTTACAGAAGTGCACAATATATATTTTATTAAAATCTGGTGGATAAAAAGTGAAAATTTGGTAACCTCACATTTTTAAAACTAAAACAGATATAAAAAAACTAATTATTTATCGTTGTTCATTAGAATAATAAGTGAACATGTGTCTGGTACTTGTATGAAATTCGGCTCTTGTAGGGCTAAACGGATATAACCAGTATTTTGGAACTTCTTCACCCCATATATTTTTTAAACCAATAACAAATATATATATGGTACTTTTTTGAAATTCAAACATTTTAGGAGTTTGTTGACATAAACATACGTGTTAAATGTTATACTCCCACGAGAAAAAAGTATATAAAAGGGGGAAATACGGGAAATTAAATTTATTTCTTTTACTTTTCCGTTCTGCATGTGGTAGTTTTCCAATTTTCTAAAATATTGGTCCCTGAAACATAAAATTAAACATGCAATGTCCTGATTGAAAAAGAACCTATAAGATGAAAAATGTTGGCACACTTATGTTCCTCAACTGGCAATTTTTGAATTTTCGTTATATTGAAACTAGAAACATAACATTTTACATGTAAGGGGGAGGGAGGTTTTTGGTACTTTTTCATTCTACAACTGGTACTTTTTTTTAATTGTTGTTAATACTGGACCTAGACACATTAAATGAAACATGTAATGTAGGTACATATTATAGGAAACTTTTTGGTAATTTTTTGTTCTTAAACTGGTACTTTTTGGACCTAGAAACATAAAATTAAGCATACAAGTTCCTCAGTGAATGACAATATGTAAGAGGGATCTCTTTTGGTACTTTTTCGTTCAACATGCAGAACCCAGAGTGATTGAGAAACTTTGAGGAGACTTTTTTGGTACTTTTTTGTTTTTTAATTGGTTCTATCAAATTTTTTTTTGTACTTGTAAAATAAATTAAGCATTCACGGACTTATTTGGAAGATAACATATGTACCGGAGGTTGGTCCCTCGCAAAATCGATCCACATTTGACTAAAAAGGCGTAACCACTACCATTTAACATGGTCTCAATTTCACAAAACAAAATTAACTATACTGCAAAAATCTTTTAAATTTTAATTTTGTAAGATGTGGTATCATTATCAAAATAAATATTACAATTGAGGAAAATAATATTTTATTTTTTCTGTTGGTCACGTTATTTTCGTCATATATTTCGTAAAATTTCTTTCGTTCTTTCGAAAAGACCGTAGCTTATGGCGATAAAAACAAATGCTCGAAACAAGTAAATGCATAACAGTACTAGTAACTTTGAATATAAAAAAATTGTGGGTAGTGAGATTCTTTATTAGCCTAAGGGTTGCGGGTTCCAAGCCCGCGCGGAGCATAATCTGTTCCATTACAGATAAAAAAGTCCTGCTTAAAAAATACTTTTTATCTTCATAAGCTCTTTTTTATAAAAAAAAGTATTTTTTTAAGTTAGGCCTGCTTACTAAAAATATTAACTTTTGACCTTTTTTCGAAATTACCATCTAGCGGTTGTTTGGTTGTTATTACATTTTCATTTAATTTTTTTTTTTCAAATTTTACCAAATTCTTACACATATCAACTTAATTGATTTGTAACATTTTGTTATTTAACTGTAATTTAAGCCATATTTTTTTATTGGCCATCAATTAATTTTAATGTATTTTTGTTAATTTTATTATTTTGTTATTGCAAGTATCTATTAAAATTTGAAGCTTCCAGCTTGAAAAAAAAAAACAAACACGATTTTCTAATTTTATGATGATCTTACTGTATCAATAAATAATTTAAATTTAATCTTTTTTTTTTGTATATTTTTGCTTGGTTTAATTTTATTACCAATCAAGTGAATTATAAAGTCAACAAACGAAAAGAAGAAATAGTTTGGAGCTGTAGTTTAACATGAAGGCAGAGAAGACACTATGTACTCGTATGAAGACACTGTGAGGGGGTCCAAGTTAGAAGAAGTCTGACAAAATATCTACAAATGTTAAGAGTGAAACTTAGTGAAGATAATATTTGGAAAAATAAGAAATTTAACATTAAAGTACGAAAAACAAATACAAATTGTATAATAAAATTAAGCACACAACTGTGTTTTTATGACCAACTCTTCAATATGATCGATCGATAATTTTGTGGCCGTTTGACAACTTCTCTAAAGATTTTTCTGTTAAACTTGACTTTGCCTGAGTGCCAAGAATTCTAGTCATTGAGCTTAAAATAAAAATTTTTTCTTGCTGAGTTGAGTGCTGGATTTATTGATGTTAATTAAAATTTTCATTTTTTTGGGTTTTCGAAAAGAAGAATCCAAAAATAAATAAAAATATTAGTATCTACAAAACTTACAGCTGATACAGGGAAATTATTGATAGTAGAAATTAGTTTTTGTTTTTTGGTTATATTTGGTTTGTAGACCAACGCTGTTTATTTGTTATTTATTTAAATAAATAATTTAATTGATTCTATGAAGATAACTGCAAGTTCAAAATGGACAAACTAGACAGTGAGACGTCCAAAATTTTTGTTTTAAAAGTTTATCAAATGTTTATAAAATTTTGTTAATACAAAAAAAGGGGCAAATCGTCACATTCGTGATCGAAAGGTTTTAATTGAAATCATAATTTTTGAGATCGCAGTTGTCGACTATCTTGTGTCGAAATTTGAGATCATGGAATTCGGCAACGAGTGGTCGATCGAATATCTTCTCTCGAAATGTTATTGGGTAGGTTAGGTTAGGAGTCTCAATGTGTTGCTTAAAGCAAGAGTAAACCTGCATTTTGCATTTTTGTGATTAAAAATAATTCTATAATTTTCCATAGCTGTATTAATACATTCTTATGAGTTTTCCGGTTCCAACTTTTTGAATGCAGGGCATAATTATGCCTTAAATTCTTTTATACATTAGTTAACGTACTTACTTATGGTCGCAAAAAGGGCTTAACAACACTTTTATTTTTTACAGAAGAAGCAAAAAACTTTTCAAAATCAATAACAACAAGGGGTACTTGGCGTTTGAATTTCTTTAATAAAACCGCCATTTTTGATCGCAGGGCTAGTGGACATGTAGTTAAATAAAACGAACAAAAATCAATTAAAAACTCTATATCGATTTTTTTTTGTTGTTACGCCCTTTTGCATTTTATGTGACGATACTGTACTTTTTGGCATATACCCACCAAATAACAATTTCCAAAGATGTGCGGAAAACTTCCACCGGATAAGTAACAGTGCAGCTGTTACCTGACGTTTTGGTGGCACTGCTCTTGACATACCGCTTGTTAAGTCGAGTTTAAGAGAATACCGGGGACAAATAAATGCACTCGAAAAAAAATACAGTTTGAATGGACATTTTGATTGATATCGAATGCCATTATGAGGGCCCAGTATTAAACGCTTCCCTTGTCAACCTAAATTGCTTTCTGAAACCTAAAATCATCAACTTACTTATTGATCATTAATTTGTTCACTCAATAAGCCTTTATTTTAATATTTTTTTTGTTTATTTTTTTTACATTATAAAAGAAGAATCATGTGTTTTTTTTATTATACTACAAAGCAAAAAATGTATAACATTCAATTCGAATGCTATCATCCTGCAGATAAGCCACCATAAGGCTTCGCGGGAATATACTTAAAGTAAAATGTAAATAATTTCAAAATGTAAATAAATGAATTTAAAAAAAAAAAAATATCGTAATCCTTTTATTTTGGCACATTACGATATTTCATTCAATAAGAAAACTTATTTGATCACAAACGTGACGATTTGAGCACAGATTTTTGGTAGTTGAAGACTTACACCCAAATACATTTGAAATAAAAAAAAAATTATTCGAATTTGTTTTGGTTTTAAATGTAGTTGTGCGAAAGAAAAAATAGGCAGTAAGAGTTTGTTTGAGACTTGGATTTGAAATCCCCAAACTTCTTTATAAATTTTTATACCCTCCATCACTAGTGGTGAATGAGGGTATACTTAGTTTGCCATTCCGTGTGAAACTTTTTTAGTTTTCATCTAAGATCCCATAAAGTATATATATTCTGGGTCCTTAAGTAATTCTAAGTAGATTTAGCCATGTCCGTCTGTCCGTCTGTAGAAAAGACGTTCACTTTCGAACAATCAAAAGAAAAGAACAATCTTGGTATCAAATTGTTTATAGATATCCTAAGCAGTTTGGGATCCAGCAAAATCGGTTCATTAGGGTTAATAGTTATGCGCACAAATGAGGTTCAACAACCCTAACAAAATTATCATTTTTGAAAAAAAAAAACTAACATTAGTGGTGGCAAAACGCACGGATTTGTTTTATATGAATAGCAATCATACTACAAAATTTCGTAAAGATCGGTCCATAATTTGCCATATGCTCCATATAAAGTACACACACAAAAAGAACTTTAGTGCACTTAAAAGTGGTTCGATTAACGCTATTGTAATAAAATTTGGTGTTTCATAGAGCAAAAGTTCAAAAATCGCATTATTTATCGTAGAGGAAGAGTGAATTGGCCATCAAGATCGTGCGATTTGACACCTTAAGACAATATTTGTGAGGTTTTTTGAAATCGAAAGTGGACAGCAGTAATCCCACAACAATTCAAGAGCTTAAACCAACATTATCGAGTAGTTATCAACCATTGACAACGGTTTATTAAACAACGTGATCGATGGTACCTTTGGTAAAACATTGGGAGCCAGCCGAGCCAGTAGCGGGGGGTCACTACCAACATCTGAAATAAACATATTTTTAATACCTCAAAAAAGTCTTTGTTTTTTTTTATTAAAATTAAAATGATACCTAAGTTTTGAACACCCTTTAGTTAATCTGTTATTTTGACTTAATTTTATTAATTTATTAAATAAATATCAATTCTACTTAGAAATTAAGTGGTTTCATTCAGAAATTTTTTTTTTGTTTTTCTTCACTCACGATATTATTACAGTTAGTGTCAATTTACACGTTTCATTTTTGATGCTCAACTTCTTTTCCATTTCCTTTTGAAGATGCCATTATGTTCACACGCAACAACCGGTTTCAAATTTTTTTGCTTCAAAATAACAACACTTTTATTCAAAACGAACCGAGAAAAAAAAAAGAAAACAAATTACATGCAGCCATTGTTGTGCATATACCTACGAATGAGAACACGAAGCGTACTGCCCGAGTACAGGCATCTCCGTACCAACCCCTTTTCTTCTTGCTTCCCTCTCCAGAAAACACAAGAGTTGAGCATCAAAAGATGAAACGTGTGAATGTGGACTAACGGACTGTAAGTTATACAAGAAGTATTCCGTTCATGCATTTTTAAATAAATAAACATTTATAATTCCAAGCAAATTTGTTTTTAACTAATTCTAACATTTATTAAAAAAAAATAAGTGCACATTAATACAGATTTTCGGTTGCATTTAATATTGTCTGTTAATGAAGTACAAAAATATTCTTCTGTATGTAAAATTAAATAAAAATTAAGTTTTAAACAACTGCAAATTGACTTAAAAACCGATCTACTTATTTTGCATTTAATTTTAACGAAAAGTTAATTTAATTTTTACTGTCAAAAATTCACCCGCGAATTCCATAAAAAATTAACCACAAATTCTTTAAAAACAAATTTTCAGTTATTTTATATAATTTAACTACCAAAAAAATAAATTTTTTGTTATCTATTTATAGATATGTGGCAAAAAGTAAAAGTAAAAAACGATTTGCTTGTTTTGTGTAGAAAATTCCCATATTCTATTTGTTAAGATTATTTAGTTAAATGCATCAAATTTTTTAATTAAAATAATTGGGAATACCATATCGGGCATCCTGGATTATCCTGGGGGTAAACAAAGTGTTCAGTACAACAAAAGTAAAACAAAAATGTATTACGGAGTAAGTAAATAAAAATATTTTCTCTCTCTCTCTCTCTCTCATTAGAAAAACAAGCGCACAGGTGTCTGGTAATTTTTAGAAATTCGAGTTAAAGCTGCATTATATAAAATTACTGAATTACATATAACTGAAAACTCATTCTTTTTTACGAAATTTTCGGTTATTTTTTTGATAGTTGAATTATATAAAATACCTGAAAATTGATTTCTTTTTACTGTATTCGCCGTAAAAATGAAATGAACTTTTCGTTAAAAATAAGTGAAAAATAATTAGACCGGTTTTCAACTGAATATGAAAAAAAGAAAAAAAAAAACAAATATCTGAATCCCTGAAGAAGCTATCCATTGAGATAGCGAAGTATTAGATAAAAAATAAATAATTTTTTATATAATTGACCTTGCGCTTGAATATTTATTAAATAAAACTTATATTGAAAGGTCGAAGAAAATAAAACAAAATAATTTTTATTTCTATTAAAATTTAAAACAATTTAAAGATTTTTATATTACAATTTCAATAAATTTTACGTACAGAATTATGTAAGTGCTTATTTATTTATTCCACTTTTGATCGGAATGGAATTCTGTATATTATTATTTTTTTTTTTTTTTTTTTTTTTTAGAAAAAATGGAATATTTGGAAAAACACTTCCTTATTAAAACAGCATCTTCCTTTTTAGAAAAACAACTTAATTAAGAATTATACTAATAACCTTTTTGTAGAAAGTACCTTTTCAAAAAATATTTAAAAAAAATAATTTTTAAAAAGTACAACAAAATTAATTGTGTTAAAATCCCTTTACTAAAAATACTTTTCTTCGAACAAATAAAGAAAACTAGCTGACATTTTGACGACTGTCTGATTGATGGTTGTTGGCCATTTTCATTGTTACATTCAACAGTAGGGATCACAGCAATGGGTCATCAGCTCCAATGACCAACAGTGGCCAAAATCAAGCAACTTTGCAAAAAAAAAAAAAAAAAAAAAACAAACTGCTGTTATGTTTAGTTCACTTCAGCCCATACAAACACACAGATTTGCACATTTAAGTTGGCCGCATTTTTTTCTAACACAACCTGGATAAATCTTAAAAAGAAAAACATTAACTGAAACAAACCAGTTTTCATTCCTTACAGAGAGGGGTAAAAGAAAAAAATTTTAAATTTGATTAATTTACTTTTACACACAAAAAAAAACAGAAATTTTAAACAATTTTTCAAAGTTTTGCTAAATTTATGCTGGGGTTTTTGCTGCCAACTTCTGTTTGTTTCGGAGGGGTTCAAAAGGTTGCGCAATGCGTATGATTTATAGATAATGGTGAAAAAACACATAAATTATTAAATACAATTATTTTTAAAGGAGTTTTTTTTTTAATATTTTAAAAATTTTTCTGTTTATTAAAAAGCAAAAATGTTAATGAGTTTTTCTTTAATTATGGGAAAATTAAACAATGATTGATATTTGTAGTATATTTTAAGGTTATGTTAATATTTGTAATATTTTTTTTACATCCTTTAATAAATTCAAATTCAGAAAAATCACCCCCTCGTTTTTTTTTTAATAAATATTTTATTATACAAAAACGTTGAATAAAATAAATGTAAACCATCGGTGTTTATTCAAGCCTGAAAATGCTTTAAAATTTTTTCACCACTTTTCCTAAGAACAGCCAACAAAAATTTTCATTTTATTTATCTTGTATTTATTTCAGTTGAGTTTGGAAAAAGTATATTTTTAATATTTTCTAAGTTTTAAACGGAAGTAGGGTAAATTATTCTGTTTTTTTTTTCTTATTTGCCAAATGATTTCCGATTAGAGCCTGAGTTTAGTTCAAATAACTGGTCATATTTGTTGCTTTTAAGCTGTCATTAATGTATTGTTGTTGTTATTGCTGATCATTGAACCTTGAAATTGTTCCAATGTACTACTCTTCTGGTTCTCTAGCACTACGCACATGTTTGACTACTGAAGCAATTTTTTCAATACAACACAATTAATTTTATTACATTTAGTTTTGTGTATTCAACAGTTTTTTTTTTGTATTTTTAATGTTTATTAAACTTTAAATCAATTATAATTTTTGTTTTCCTACTGGACGACAGGATTTGCGGGCAATTAATTTATTTTTTTATAGTCAAGACTATAAAAAGCAACAATTTCTTTTGTATTTGTATGTTAATTTTTGGTAATCGATTGCTTGAACGATTTTTAACCCCTTTTCAGCTATAAAGTAATAAATACAACTTGTTGTTGGTAAAATACAAAATGCAAAAGAAATTTCTTGCTAAATAAGTTTAATTTAATTGTAGAGGAATTTAAACAGAAAAAGTTCGAAAAGAATAATCGGCTGGGGCGAATCTCTGATTCTTTCCATTAAGAATATTTTGTAGAATTTTGGAACTTGGCTTTTCACTGGAGCTGTACCCCAATTTAACAATAAAATTTGTCATGGTATAAAACTTTTTTATGGCTTCAAATCAATTCAAAACGATTCTTTACGTAATGACATTGTAACCGGTTTTCGTTCAAATGAAATACACGTTCACATGAATTTCAGGGGTCAGATTTATATGAGAGTTTTGACGAATTAGGTTCCATAAAGCGGACTGGAGAAATTGCTGTCAGGGTTCTAATCACTGCATTCGATATCAAGTAAAATATCGTATCCGGTAAACGATCGTATTTTTCTGCATACGATAGACACTAGGGTATTCATTACTACCCGATTAAATGATCGGTTAATTTAAAATTGGCTATTTTCGATTAACGAATAAACCGGTTAATTTCAGTCGATTAACCGATTAACCGATGTAACAAAATGTTTAACTTTTTGTAGTATTATAACAGAGAAAAAAGTGTTCTATCAATTAAAAAATGGTTTAAAAAGTATTTAAATTAAATTAATGTGATAATTGAATCAATTTTTTTTTTAGTTGAAAGAAAATTAAAAATTTAATTTTGATTTAATTAACATTTTAGTTGTTTTGAAATAAATTTTCAATTTAAATTTTAATTAAATAACAAAAAATCTTATTTGACTTTTTTCGTTTAAAATAAAATAATTTAAACATGTAGAATTGTTGTTGGGAATTGTCAATATTTATTTAAATAAATTAACACATTGTTTGAAATGGCAAAGTTTTTTGATTACTTTTTTAATTAAAATTAAAAATATTATTTATTGAAAATATTTTTTTAAAATTTTTAATTTTGGGTATTCAATATAATCATTTTGGTAATAGGAGCAAAATCAACAACTAGTTTGCTTGATATTATGAATTTGGAAAAAATTTGGTGATTGGAGACTTAATAATTTTTTCTGTGAACATATATTTTTTTGTGCTTTTAATTATTTGTTTCGTCTCATACACAAAAAGTATGTGTTTAGAAATTATTTTTCTCTTAATTTTATATAAATGCTTACTGTCAATAATTTTTTATTTTACATACTTTTTATATGTATATGTTTAGTAATTTGCATCTTCTCGTATCTTTTCATATCAATCTTTAACAGAATTAACCAAAACAATTAGAAGTGCTTAAATTAAAAAAAAAAAAAATTAACAGGATTCAGGAGAAATCCAGGAGAAGGACTAATAGATTAGATGTTCTGTATTACGGGTTGCTTTTGATTTCTCCAACATCTACGATAAACAAAAAAATTTTTTCCAAGACAAGTCTTATCAAAACTAAAGAAAAGAATATCTTAAACCCTAAACATTTAAACGAAATTATTTGTCTAAAATATATATATATATTACTGTTTATTTTTTAATTAAAATATATGTATTACATATTTATGAAATATTCTTGTGTTTGCTCGTTTTAGTTTAAGAATTGTTATGTTTGTTATGCCATTGGTTTTTTTTACTAATAAACTCCAAATAATAAATAATTTATGCATTTTTTATATATTTAAATAACTTAATTTTTAAAAAACACTTTATTAATCGGTTAACCGATCAATAACAAAATTAGCCGAGTAAACTAAAACCTCGGTTAATTAATCGAGCGATTAAATGAATACCTTAATAGACACTGACGTATCGAATAAAAACTCGAGAGGTATAATGTCTTTGGTTACTCGATATCGAGTGCTATCATCTCAAATTGCGATACATTTAATTTTATAACGAGTGTGATACCAAAATAATAAATTTTTTATAAATTTTGCTCAATATCGTACGCGATGATTAGACCGCAGTATTCAACAGAACCACTTATTTATATCTAATAATCATCCAATGTGATACCATGAAATCCTACTGTACAGAATTTCAACTGCAAAATTAACCCGAACTTCAAACGAAGTTGAAAATTTGTTCCAGTTAAATGCCAGAGATATCCTCAAATAATCGAATGAAACGGATCCCATTACTGCCGGTCGCCCTCTTACCAAGGCTAAACTTATAATAAATTTGTTACAAACATAAATTCAACAAATCTTGCTTACATTTTTAAAAATTCAGAAAAATTATTAAAGTCAAAATACCTTAACAATTACAACAACATTCAAAATAAATGTATCATTAAAGTGTAATTTTCCAAAATAAACACCTTCCTTAAGCAGACACCCACTTTTGACGGACATCATTGCGTGGTCCCGTCAGCGTAGTAAAAGAAAAGCATTGAGTTCCTTTAAAAGCAAATCGCCACATTTCGGCGGTCCCTGATTTCGGTCGTGAAAGACTACAGTGGAATCTTTCACATACATAAATTGTGGATAATACTAAAAAAAAAAAAAAAAAAAAAAATAAATAAAATAGATAATATAAATAATACTAACCTTTTTATATAATAAACTAATTTGAATCATTAATTCAGCTAGCTGAATTATATTTTTGTTGAAGTAAAATTGCAGCGGAATTTAATGATATTTTAACTTCCTTAACATGTTGTAAGCTATAGGAAAATAAGCTTTTTTTCTATATGTATCCAGTCTTGTTGGTTTATGTTATTCAATTTATTGTAGAAATAGTAATAAAATAGTTCAAATAGCTAAAAAAAAAAAATTTCAACCACAAAATTTATTATAAATTTAACAGTTTTCCTTAAACAAATTTGGCAAATTCAGCTAGCTGAATGACATTTGTAATGCAAATATATCTTAAAAGAATTAACTTTTTAAATAAACTTTCTATAAGTCTTGAATTCAGCTAGCTGAATTTAACACAAAACTGCTTTAAAAATTATATTTTTCAATTAATGTACCATAATTATAAATTCAGCTAACTAAAGTGAATTTTTAATGTAAAATTGGCACTCAAAAGTGAAATTCAGCAAGCTAAATTGCATTGTTATTACACAGTTAATAAATATTTTTATTTTTCAAAATTAGTTTAAAATTTACTGGTTTTTAAGCAATACTCAAATAAACTACATGAAGTAAATGTCGGTAGTTCTTTTTCTGCACTTAGTGATTCATATATTTATTTCAGTCTATAGACTATAAATTCGAACAAACTTAAGTGTAAAAATTATAATACAATAAATAAAGAATAATAATACTAACGGCCAATTTCACCAAGTTCAGTTATAATTAACTTTCAGTTATAACTGCCAAGAACATATTGGTAATTGGAAAAGTAATAGTTAAAGTAATAGTTCGAAATTTTGTTTTAATTAGTTTGGAAATTTTGTGTTTATACCCTAGGGGAAATAATCATTGAGGAATCAGAATCTCTTGATGTTCTGGGCATAAGGATACAATGTGATGTCCGATGGACAGAACATATATTTAAGGTATCGAAAGATGCATTCAAGTGCCTCGGCTTTTTGAAACGGCGTAAGACAAACTTCACCCCATCTGATCTCCTTACTATTTATACCACCCATATCCGACCACGAATGGAATCCAACTCTCATGTATGGGCCGGTGCTCCAAAGTCTATTTTGGAGCCTCTTGACCGTGTGCAAGAGAGGGCGAAGGTTCTCATTGGCGACAGTAGGGTATCCAATTCTATTGACTCCCTTGGGCACCGTCGCAATGTGGGTTGTATTTGCCTGTTGTATCGTTAGTTCAATGGGATGTGTTCTGATGAAATTAGGGTTCTGGTTCCCGAAACTCATGTGTTTGTTCGTCATACACGGTTTTCCTCAAGAGCCCATAATTTTGTGGTCGATTGGGCGGTAAATCGTACAACGCATTACTGAGAAAATTCGGTTTTTGGCCGGACTGTTCGTATGTGGAACAACCTCATTGCTGAAGTCTTCCGTCTCACTTTTAGCATGAATAAGTTCAAGTCGAATGTTCACAAACACTACTCCCGCTATCCTCCTTCCCATAACCTTTTTTCCTAGTTCCGAAAAAAAATTAAGTGAGAATATATGTAATATATAATAAGCAAATTAATAAAAAATAACAAATTAAACAAACATTTTTATATTGTTTTGTTTTTGTAAAGGTTTAGAGAATTTTTTGCATTTATTTCAAAAATGCTTTTTAAATATTATTCCTTAAAATTCTCTAAATTTCAAATAGTAAGTAGAACAATGAACCAGCGTACAAACATTAAAAATAATTAAAAATGGCGGCGTCTAAATA
Source organism: Pollenia amentaria (assembly GCA_943735925.1). Classification (NCBI taxonomy): domain Eukaryota; kingdom Metazoa; phylum Arthropoda; class Insecta; order Diptera; family Polleniidae; genus Pollenia; species Pollenia amentaria. The sequence continues at coordinate 196,740,807 of OX031009.1, read as the reverse complement.
GTTTTAAAAAAATTCTCATAAGTGAAAGGTATGAGTAGTCGCAGCCAAACAACAAATATTATTTCCTCCATTATAAATTAAAAACATAAAAAAAATAGAAAACAACTACAATAACACTACTACTTTGATACAGATACCAACACTCACACATATACAATCATACATACTTATTAGATACATCTATGTTTTACATGCAAACATTTTTACATCCATATTTATAAATTTAATCAGACATGCGCATAAACATATTTTACACAATTTATGCCATTATTTAAAACAAAACAAAAAAAAAGCAGTAACAATAACAAAAAATATTTGCACACATATAAACTTATAATAAAAACAATGGATGACAACTAAATACTTTTTATATACATACATATGAAAATGTATATAAACTTTTGTCTATTATATATACAAATGTACTTATGGCTGTATGTATAAAGAGAGCATGTTTTATATGTAAATAACAAAACTAACTCACTCTCTATATACATAAGTCGCAAACTTTTTTGAAAACCAAATCAAAACAAACAATATATGGCTGCGCCGAATCCATAATACCCTCTTACTTGAGTTCGAATATTTCAGGAGTGCTCTTTATGAGTGATGTATAAATTATATTTAAAAAAACCTAACCTCACAGTATTATAATTCGTTGCATATTTTAAATAAAATATGATGACTTGTTTCAGATACACTATGAGCCGTATTAAAGGAGGGTATTTTAAGTTGACCCATTATAAATTTTGGATCGTTTGTTACAAAATTTAATTATAGTGAACCTGAATTTGATCAAATTTCAATACAGTAATACCATTTTATTTTAAACATTTTATGCGTCTTCAAGTGCTGTTTAGAAGACCTACTTATGTGCCTTCACGAAATTTGGAAGAAGAATCTGTGTATTCTGTTCGTTTTTGATTTTTTGTACTCTGTCATGCCCTATTGCTGACGACATTATTAACAGCTCCAAAATGAATTAATAAGCTTTAAGGAATATTTTAAAAATGGTATATACTTATCAATCCCCAATAAACCCAAGCAATTTATTTTACACGAAAACGTAAACCTTGTTTTACTCCACAAAGTGATCTATATTTAAACAACACATAAGTATATCAAATAACATCGAATATCTTGAGATTATCATGGAATCAACACTTCCTTTCTCCTACATAATTAAGAAAATAAATACAATAAATAACACAAGCGGACAAAATTGAACTTTTTTGTTCTGTTTAAAAATTTGATGCAATTTTTTTTTACTAGTTTTAGGTCGCTGATTTAAAATGTAATCTCCGCTTTTCTCCATCAGTCCGCATTTTTAGGTTACAGGTGCTAATCGTATTTTTGACTTTTTTTTATTTAATTAAAAGTTCAAAAATCATGACTTAACTTTTCATTAAGCGATTTGGAAATTATCTATTTTTTCTTTTTGAAAGATGAAATAGTTAGCTTTCCAAAACAGTAACATTTTTAAAAATCACCAAAAAATTGGCAGACTAGGAAAAAATTAGTAAAAAAAAAAAATTTTAAATTTTGTATATATAAAAATCATGAAAAATCCAAAACGGGACAAAATTAAAGTCTTATTACTTTTACGTAAAGCCACATAACCTATAAAAAAAATTGGGATATTGAACATCAAAATCGATGAACGCGTTACGCTTTTATTCACAATTAAAGCTGAAGAAGGTCTATACCATGCATTCTATGCGTTGTAATTGTATGTGACAAGCTACACAGCAAAGCGCATAGAATGCATACAAGTATCAACGCATGAAAGTAGGTTTACTTTCAGCTTTTATGTGAGTCGCATTTGTGGGGAAAAACTTTCAGCCGTTTTTGATGGCCATGGATGACAAATCATATTCTATTTTCAATGCTATCGATAAATATGTTTGTGTGGTGGATTTCTTTTCATATCTATAATTGTAACGTTACTGACTGACTGACTGACTGATTCATCATCGCACAGCCTAAACGCCTGAAGTTAAAAGCTTGAAATTTGTTTTGGTCTCTCCCCATATCGATCCACTTAGACGGGATTTTTGGAAATTCGAATGTTTAGGGGGTAAAAAAGGAAAAAAACGGGTAAATACGGTAACCTTATATCTCCAAAACTAAAAGAGATACAAAAAAAATTTTATACTTATCGTTGTACTTTTTGAAAATTCAGCCCTTTAACGGAGTAAACGGGTAAAACCTGTATTTTGGTACTTTTCTGTCACCCCATTTATCTTTTAAGCCCATACACATAGAAATAAGGATTGTATCACATTTGAAACTTATTTAAAAAATTCAAATACGGATTTGCTAATTTTTCGAAATTCGGACGTTAAAGGTGCAAAACCCGTAAATATTTTGGGCACTTTTTTACAAAACATTTTTTTTATTCATTGACATACATATACGTACTAAATGATGGGCTCCCACTGCAATATTGAAATTTTGTATGCTGGTAAGAAAAAAGTACCAAAAAGGGGAAATACGGGAAATTTAATTTCTTACTTTAGCTTTTTGGTTCTAAAACTGGCAATCTTTTTAATTATCGTTTATATTGGACCTAGAAACATAAACTTCAACATGCAATATCCTGAGTGGATAAGAATTTATGAGGGTACTTTTTGGTAATTTTTTGCTCTTCAACTTGTACTTTTTGCATTTCCGTTAGTATTGGACCTAGGAACATAAGATTTAACATGCATGGTCCTGAGTGAATGCAACATAAGCTTTGGCGCAAATATATGTCCACGAAAGAAAAGGAGACGCCAACGAAGTAGCAGTTTAAATAGTCGTATATAATATTTCTGTTAATAATTTTTTTTTATTAAAATAGATTTCAAATAACAAAAAATAATGATTGCAATACCGAACCTTCAAGAATAAAATATATTTAAATTTATTTTTACCACAATTTTTTATGAACAAAATTTGTCATTTTAGTTATCGATTACTTTTATGTTGTGACTGCCATCCTTGTTGTAATTATTATAATTATAATTTTTTTTTTTTTGAACAACCGCCATGAAGCAGAAATTTATTAATACCTTGAAATATCGTGAAATTTTGTAAAATAAAAGCATTTAAATAAATACTATTAAAATATCAATAACGCTCTAAATTTTTGCCAAAATATTTTTATTTGATAAAAAAATTTTAACACAACAGCTTATCAAAAACAAAAAAAAAAAAATAAAATAAAACCCTATGCATTTGGCGTATAAAACGCATTGCATGTAACTTGAATTTAGAAACGCATAAAATGCATATAAAGTATCATACGCATCTACGCATAAACACATAGTGTGGACCTTCTGCTTAAGTAAAGGTACCTCATTTTTAAGTGAAGGAAAATCGTCCATAACAAACAGCAGCAAACACACACACATTAAAAATATTATTTTTGTGTGGAAATCGCGGTTTTCATCAATTCAGATTTCTCAGTAAATTGTAAATAAAATCAAAAGTTGTACACCGATTACAATATAATAATGCTCATTTTATTCGAAAAATATTTAACTACTTGTTTTTGGACCAAAACTGTGATATTTGTCGCATTTTATTAGTTTTTTTGTTTAATTTTTAAAGAACAAAAAAAATTTTTTTTTTTAAATTTTTCTTATTTTTGTTTAAACTTCAACAATATTTCTAAAACTATAAAGCAAATTTAAAACCAATTTAAACAAATTTAAAAATTACTAAAGATAATATTGTTGACGTATTTTGAATTTGTATTTTAACTGAATATGGTGAACGGGTTTCAAACTATTCCAATATATCTAGCGGAAGTGGCTTAATTTTGGACATAACTTTATATCGCGAAAAGTCGAGCTGATTGAAAAAAATAAATGCAGAACAACATTCAGTCTTACTCAACAAAAACTTTGTTTTCTTGTGTAATACTATAAAACTTTTGTACTCTTTTGTGAATAGAAAGTCAACACCAAGCCAAGGCAACAAAATTATAATTTTTAAATCAATTGTCTGAGCATGTCTACATCAACGATCGGACGATTAAAACATAGTCTTAAGTTTTATCTGTATAAATTCATGGTTTTTATTTTTTTTTTTGCTTTAAATAGGCTGTTTTTAACTTTTTGCCTAGACATGGAGATGTAACTTTATATTACTATTTAATAATTTTATTGTATTTCTAAGTAGAAAAGGAAAATTCACTACATGATCTGCTTCCTATATTATGCAAATAAATAAAAATCTTTTGTAAGTTTTTGTAACTAAAATATTAATTTAGGGAGGTTGTTCCACTTTCGAGTTCATAACTATTTTCCTACTGAGCCGATTTTGCTGGACTTAAATCCCAAACTGCTCAGCAGAGCTCGAAGTAATTTGACACCAAAGTTGTTCTTTTGTATCGAGGCTTTCAAAAGTGGGCGTGTTTTTTGTAGACGAACGGAATATGACAGTCATACGGACATTGCTAAGAATTGCTGAAGGTCCCAGAATATATGTTTGTACTTTTTGGGTCTTATTTAGATGAATATTAAAAATGTTTCACACGGAATGATAGACCAATTATACCCTCATTCACCACATACTTCACATGAAGAATAAAACAAAAAAGCTTCCTCAAAAAATAGGTAGTAGTCTAGATAATATAAGAATGATTTAGCAAGAAGTGTTTCAAAATGGGGGGAAATTCATGACTATTTGTTTGTTCATATGAATTCTTTGTACATATGTTTAAATTGTATACATGCATTCTGCTATTGCATAATGTATAAATGTATGTATGGACATGAAAACAACAATGTAAAACAAAAAATAAAACCAGCAAATCAAATTTCATTTCACAAAACGAAACACAACAAACACGTCATAAAAAAGTAACAAAAAGAATTAATGAGATTTTTAAGAGAGTTATTTAGTATTTATTAGGAGTGTAGTAGAGTAGAACAGAGTACTAGCAGCAATTGTTAGAGTATTAATTAGTTAATGTGGTTGTTTTTTTTTTTATTATTTTTAGACAGATATAAATAACATTGTGTACTAAAAGCAACCAACTAACAATAAGAAAGAACAAAACAATTCAATTCTATGTAGCATAAAAAACTAAACGAAAAAGAAACTTTTAGAATAGAAAAAATTGAAAAAAATTTTAATTAAATGAATCTAAAGTTTAAAGGAATTTAATCACGAAAAATAATACAAAAGTTAAATAAATATCTGAGTGCTAAATTTCATAAAAACTTAATTAAACATAATAACAATTTTGCTAAAAACTAGAACAGTATGCCAATTTTCTTTGTACATATTTCTAGTCTTTTAAGTTTATTATCACAAAGCACTATTTACTGAAGAAATAAAATTATCAACGACTTATCTAGCTGAATAACATATTAACTACAACATCTGACTTAAATCTAGTTTACCGGCGCAGCTCCAAATAAAAAAAAAACTACCTAGGATAATAGAAAATTTAAAAATAAGAAGAAAAAAATGATAAAAAAAATTGGCGCAAACGGTTAGTTTTCGAGTTACGGACGTTTAAAATTTTCATATAAATATGCGATTTTCCACTACATTTACAAATGTACTCATATATGGCTAATATTGATATCATTTCAAAGCTTTTCCCTAGATCTTTCTGGACATACAGAATTTATTTGAATATTTTTAGTTTATTTAGAACTGGTATAAGTTTGCAAAAATACAAAAGTTTTTAATAGCATAAAAACAAATTTATTCCGTTTTTTCTAATTGTTTAATATATGTATATATTTATTTAAGAATTTTAAATTAAAATAAACTTAAAACCTTCTGTATGTTATCCTAAAGAGGAGAGAATCCATGCGCCCGGGCAAAGGCCGGCTATGCAGAGCAGCTTTAGTTAGCGAAGATAGTGTTTGTTATACCATGGAGGCAGTGTTACCACCAGCATAAGTCAAAACTACACTTGAGATGACGCAAAATTACCCAATTTAAATGAAATTACACCTGACATCAAATTTCCGTTTTATCATACAAAAAAAAATTTACAAAAAAGAACAAATAAGAAAGTACATACATATTCGGCCAACTCCGAGCATTTGACACCCTACACCACAGTATTAACAGAACAATTTTTAAGAGTGTGTTTCCTTGTTAGGTCCCATGTGCAATTTGTGCACCTATTAAAATAAAATTGTTATATGTATGAGGATAAAACTAATAATAAATTCTTAACGCCGAATATTATCGAGGTAACTACATAAATCTTTCTGAGATTTTTTCATCTTAAAGTGATTTAAGGGAAGGGTTTATATATGACCTACGTTTAATGATTTACGTACCAGCACAAAATTTATATATGACCTACGTTTAATGATTTACGTACCAGCACAAAATTTTGCTATGGCATAGTATATATTTTTTTTTTATCAATACATAACCATATTTATAATGTAGTTTATGATTCAACAAACTATTCGTGAGGGGTATTTTTATCGGAGGCCGTGTGTTCAGGGTCATATATGGACTGATTGCATAATTGATTTCGTAAGATAACTTAGGTTGACATAAAATATCTTTGGGCCAAATTTTGTCGAAATAGAAGGCTCTATTGGGCAAAAAATTCATATGGGGGCTATGCATTATTATGGACCGGAAATTATTTTTAAAATTGCAACCTGTATTTTGAGCAGAAGGTTTACATGGACAGGCAACCAGCGAGCAGGACGGACGACTCGGATATTGATTCTAAGTCGATCGATATACTGCAACAAATATTTGTATGCGTTATTATATATCAGGAAAAACTTATAATAACTAATTCACTTAAATGAAATCAATATAAGTCTTACTATTAAGATTCATATATTAAGACTTATATTCAAATAAATTAAAAAAAAAAATTTTAAATAATAATTTATACTTCCAATATCTAGGAAAGGTTCAAATTCATTCCCGTTCCGTTGTTTGCTTTATTGAGTAAATGTAATTCCTGTAATGGTTTCAGATGACAGTCTGTTTCTCAAATCAGTTAAACAAATGTTAAAGGCGCTAAATATTTCTCAACTAAAGCATTTTAAATGTTAAAGCAAACACAAAATTCATTACTCTTTGTAATATTGGAAACATAATTTCCTCCTTTGTTAAACTTCCGGCTCTTAATAATTATGAAGCTCATATATATCGAAACCTATTTTTCCATCTGACAGCAATCACTATTAATCTCTTGTTTTACAAACTATGGAAATTTTTATTTTATTTATTTTTAAATAAACAGTGTCTTTGGTTGAACTAAAATTAAATCTTTATAATTTTTGTTTTAAAATGAAAGAATTTCAAATTACACCTGATCTACACCTCAAAGAAATTACCCACGCTCTACCCACGAGAGTAAGAATTACACCAAATTCGGGTAGTTACCCACAAAGTGGCAACACTTCATGAAGAAGAAAATCTTTGCGCTAGGCCGAAGGGCGGCTATGCAGGGAAGTTTTTTTTGCGACGCTAGCGGTTGTTATTTTATAAAATTTGTATTACACTTTTATTTAAATAAACTACATTTTCTATTGCACTTCCGTAACATTTTGACGTAAAATGTAAAAAAAACTGTAATGCGAGCTAAAGAGTTAAAAATTTTAAATAAATTTTTTATTTTTAGAAAAATCTATTCAATAGCTTTAAAATAAAACCAATATTGGCCATATACGTTTCGAATTGTAGTGGAATAACGCATATTTTTATGAAAATTTTTAACGTCCATAATTTGAAAACTAAGCGTTTGCGCCAAATTTTTTATCTAATTTTTTCTTCTTATTTTTAAATTTTCTATTACCCTAGGTACTTGTTTTTATTCAGGGCTATTGTCGTAAAACAAAGTTCTTTTTTAATGCTCTCTAGTTTCTTCAAATTTTTTACATTCAATTAGCTGAATGACATTTTTATACTCACACCAGCATAATGGAAAGGGTAATACATAAAAAAATTGCTTCTATACCTACCGTCTAGAATACCGATCGACGCAAAAGCATGTAGGGTATTATATGCTCGGGCTTGAATGACTATACTATTTATTAGTTTCTAATACATTTTTTTAATAATTTATTTAAAAAGGATAGCAGAATTTAACACCTAAGACAAAAATGCCTTAAAAACAATTAATTGTATTAGTTATATACCATACACGCAAAGAAAAAACATGGTTGTGGTAAACATATTCTAAGTGCAACATATTATGATAAGATTCATGATTGTAGTAAACATATTACGATTATTATTGAATCATATTATGACCAAATATATTCGTAATATTACATCATAATATTTTTCCCTTAATCCTAATTTGTTTTTATTACATATTATAATTATAACCATATTATAATTTAATGTAATCATATTAGTATAATGTTAATCATAATAAGTTAAGAAGAAATCATATCATTCTCATGCTAATCATAATAATATGTAAATTATATCTAAAACCGAAAAATATTTTTAATAAAAATAATTTAATGCAAATTAAATTCAATGAACTTAAGCCTAATTAAAATATCTAAATTTGGATTAAAAACCATTAACAGTTCAATAAAATAACCACAATACTAATTAATATTTTTAATATATATTTATGCTTATTTACTTATTGGCAACCTTAACGTTAAACTGTTACAGATATTTCACATCACAATATGATGCAATTTTACAACATACTATTATTAACCTTTTTTTGTCGTAGGTCGCAATTATTTATAAATTATTTTATATAATTTTCATTCTATTTCTCTAAAATAACACTAAACAATGGTTAATATTTTTGCACCATTTTCAAAGAATATTGAAAGTCTTTTAGCATTGATATTTTATTTTGTGACACTTTACAATTTTTTTTAATGTAACTACAATTTTTTTTCTTTTGATATCTTTAAACTCGGGTTTTAATGGGTATTTTTTTTAAATTGCTTAACCACTGAATAACAAATAATTCGATAGGCATATGTAAAACAAACGACACAACTGATGCAAAATTATTTTACAAATGGCGATAACAAAATATTATTAGAGTAAAGATATTTTATTTGCATCTTAAACATATTACGAATACACGTATAGAAAGTAATCATGTAATATAATATAATAATATTCAATGTTATCATTATTTAGTTGTTATAAAAATGATTATATTTCAGTGAACCATACTTAAATTTATAATTGCGATAAACATTGACATGTTTACAGTAACTATAATATTGTTGATATTAAATAAAAATAGCAATATTTCGGGTACGACAACAATATATTTTTACAATAAACATTGTGTAGTTGCCGTTACCATGCCCAGCCATATTTTTTCTCTGCGGATAATTACAAATTCAGCTAGCTGGAGTGAATTGTTAACATAAAATTGCACTAAATTAGCGCTTTATTGAAGTAAAACAAGATAGCTAAAGTTTCATAAATTCTAAACCGTTTTTTTTTTTTTTAAATTTTTTAAACTTCAAAGTCCATTCAGCTAGATTAATGATTTTTTTTTAACAGATAAGACTTAGAGAAATGTAAAAATAAAGTCAAATAACATTTTGGGCAAGTTCGGACTAATGAGAGTAAAATGAAAATTACTCTCTTAATTCGCCAAAACAACCCAAAATCGCTACAACGCAAAAAACCATTTTTGAACTTCTTCAAATACTAATGCTGCTTACTTTTCAAATAATTATCTGTTTTAGTGATTTTAGACGCTTAAAAGTCATAACATTATAAAACCAAAACAATTGCATCATTGTAATTTTTTATATATTGTTTTTTCTTTTCTTTTTAAATTACAAATTAAGGGAAATATGTATGCAATAATGCATTTACCACTTTAATTTTTTCATTAAAACCCTATATTTTGCTTTTATATAATATTTTTTAATAAAAACTAAACTTTTTCTTTTGCTTGTTAGTTTTCTGATTAATTTATCAGTTTCATAATTAAACAAAAACAGCTGATTGTTTTTTCTTGTCCGAACTTACCCAAAGAAAAAGTTCGGGCAAATTTGTACAGGAAATGAAATGAAAATTACTCTCTCAAGAGTAACTCTAGTAGAGAGTGCAAGTTCGGACTGTTTCGTTATGCATGTGGAACAGAGCTATTAATAATATTCTCATTTTCTTACGTCTACTCAAAATTTAAATAATGCAGGTAGCTGAATTACACTTTTAATATAAAAATATTTGAAAACATATACCATTTGAAACAAATTAGTTATCATGTTAAATTCAGCAAAGTAAATATAAATTTTAAAAAAAATTTGGGTCGAATTTCTTACTCAGCTAATTAACTGATATTGGGTAAATTCCAACATTGTTCTTCATGCAGTTATCAAATTTGAATTTCATAAAGCGCAACTTATAAGCGTTATAAATATAATCTTTATAATTTAAGAATCACACATGAATTGTAATTCAACTATCTGAATTGTTATGTTTTCTAGATAAATTAAAAGTTGAACTAACACACAGTATTTTTGTAAGAAATATTTACTTAAAGTTTAATTCAGCTAGCTGAATAGTAATATTAAGGCAAAAACCATCGTAAATAAAATTTGTTTATCAAGACTCATAGTAAATTTTTTAATTCAGCTTTTTTTTAAATTAAATTTAATTAACCAACCAACCGTATAATTTCTAATATATTGACAAAAATTTGCATTATAAAATAAGAAGTTCTTATTAAAAGGTTTTTAATCGTAATTTTTATTCCTTATCTGTGATATTTTAAACTACATGTCCATGGCTAAGTCCTAACAATATTATTGTTGTAATATAAATGTAAGATCTTATAAAAATATATGGGTATTTATTTCTACAGGAAAGTCTCCTTTTTGGTATATAATTTTAATTTTTTTATTTTTTGGTATTTTGGTGTAAAGCGCAATTTAGTGAAAGAGAGGAAACAATTTGAAAATACAAGATTAATTTGCTTGGGGCGCAACGTGACACTTCTGCGGAAGTGCCCATATGTAACCTCTAAAAAACTTGATCGAATAAAGGAATTTAAAAAAAATAAAAATGTTTTATTTATTTTTGTAAGATTCACTACGTTGGAGTTTTGATTTTTGTCTTTATCATTTGTAATCTGAGCAGTAAATTTAAAGATGAATTTTTAACCGTTCTAAATAAGCGTTAGAAATCTTTACCATCATTTTTGGTAATTGTAATATTTTTTTTTTAAATATACTAAATAAATATACTTTATAACTGGGTGCCCTGGTAGGCTGGTTGGCAGTAGTCCACCAGTGAGAGCGTTGCGGATTCGTTCGCTGACAGAGACGCTAGAGTGAGGAATGTCTACGTTAAAATTTATCTGTTATTTAAGTTAGAATATAAAATAAGGAATTGTTTTAGTAATATTAAATGAAAAAATACTATACAGTGGCCGAAAAAATAGTAGGGACACATAAAAATTTAAACATTTTTATTTAGTTTTTAACGAATAAGATGAAACATGCATATTTAACTAAAGCTATGCAATTTGTCTATAGCCAAATTTAAAAAAAACTTATAAAAATGTTACGAATGTCTGGAAAAAACGATAGGAAATTTCAATTTTGTAACTTTTTGCTATCCAACTCAAATATTCTTTCAATATTTGGTAAAAGCTCCTTTAAGTTTAGTTACTTCTTCGCATCTCCGCTTTCTTAAACTCAAGAGATTGGGTTATCCGGTGAAATTGTGAACCTAGCTTCACTTCGCCACATTACCTGCTTATTTCTCAAGACAGTAATTTTCATCAATGAAATTTCAATGCAAAATTTTCTATGACATGTTGTTTGGAAGGTAGATATAATTCTTATTTTAATTCTTAGACAGTATATAATGGGTGATTCAAGTAAAGATACTTTTTTCAATAGCCTTCTTTTGACAGATCACGCATGAGTCGTGTCATGCTGTCATGTTATTTTTGCTTAGTATTGTTTGTCATTTCATAATGGAAGGACTTACGCCTGAAAAACGTTTACAAATCGTTCAACTTTATTACGAAAATTCACGTTCTGTGGGGAATGTGTTTCGTGCACTTCGCTCAACTTATGGTCAACATAATCGGCCTACTGAGCGTACTATTCGCAACACCATCACCCATTTTGAGACCCAGCATTCATTATTGGATAATATTCGACCGAATAGACCACGTCCAGCACACTGTGAAGAAAATATAGCGGCCGTAGCTGAGAGTGTACACGAAGACCGTGGAGAGTCGATTCGGCGCCGTTCGCAGCAACTCGGACTGACGTATTGAACGACTTGGCGCATTTTACGTCGAGATCTTATTGAAAGCGTGCAAAATACAGCTTGTGCAAAAAGTGAAGCTGCTCGACCTTCCCAAGCGACATCGCTTCGCTCTATGGGCTCTTGAAAAGTTCCAAGAAGATCCGACGTTTTCGAGGCAAATTTTGTTCAGCGATGAGGGCCATTTCTGGATCAATGGGTATGTAAACAAACAAAATTTCAGCATTTGGGACGAAGAGCAACCTGAAGAGATTCAAGAACTGCCACTTTATCCAGAAAAAACAACGGTTTGGTGTGGTTTGTGGGCCGGTGCGAACGTAACCGTAAATGGCGAACGTTATCGTGCCATGATAACCGACTATTGGATGCCTGAAATTGAAGCTCATGATCTCGGCGACATTTGGTTTCAGCAAGACGGCGCCACTTCCCACACATCGCATCAATCAATGGATTTATTGAGAGAACACTTCGGTGAGCCCATAATTTCACGTCTAAAGTTTATGCGGACAAACCCGCTTCGATTCAGGCCTTGGAGGAAAACATCACGCGTGTCATTCGCCAGCTACCATTCGAAATGCTCGAACGAGTCATCGAAAATTGGACTCAACGGATGGACCATCTGCCACGTAGCAACGGCCAACATTTGATACACATAATCTTCAAAAAATAAATGCCAAAGAATGTTCTTTCAAGTTATAATAAACATTCCCCATTAAATTTGAATTTTCGGTGTTTTTTTCTTTAAAAAAAGTAGGGAACCTCAAAATGGATCACGCATTACCATTTCAGGCTAAAACGAGTACTACAAAAAGTTTAAGCAATTAGCAAAATATTGTGCCACTTTTTGTTTCATAAAAATCTTCAGACATAATTTTTTTTTATAAAATGAATTAAATCTTTTAAATTTCCTCTTAAATGCTATCTAGAGCTGTAGTATTTGTTTGCTAATAGAAAATAAAGACCATTTTGTGTCTGTATATACCCATGAGTAAACTATTCTATAATTAATATATAAACAGTTTTTATACATTCTCACATTTAGCAGAGAATATTTAAGAGGGGTCTGTTATACATTTAGTTTGTTTTTTGCTCCCCCGTAGTTGTTGTTGCTTCAGAGACTCCATTATTTTATTTTTTTATTGATTAAAAACGTAATTTTTTGCTGTTTATTGTTCGCTGGTTGAGTTGCTCATGTGCGCATGACGAATGACCAGAATTTCTGTCATTTTGTTTCGTTTTGTTGGTTTCTTTTTTTTTCTAAATACTATTAAAAATTATTTTAAATAAAATGATTATTTGTTGTTAAATTTTGTTTAGAATTAATCAAGTTTTTATGGGCATCAATGATTTTTGTTGGAATTTATTTTTAGTTTTTTTTTTGTTTTTGTTAATTTCTTCTATTAAAGTTTTTTTTTTTTTTGTATATGAGAAATTTGTTATTTATGTTAATTGCTTCTATTTCTTTGGCAAATAGAATATAAACATTTGGTAATTTCCTTTTGTTTAATTATAAAATTTTATGTTTATTATAAAAAAAACTGTAAATAATGTTTGACTTTTTGTTAAAGCCGGACTTTTGTTGAAATTCAGCCACTGTTTGTGAAAGAGGCAGTAAATAGTGTTTTTTCAGGAAACTTTAAACGTTTCACTGACTTTTTTAATGATTTTAGTAATTTGCTTAATTAGCTCTTATCGAAAAAAAAACAACGAAAATAATGAAAATTAAATTTTTATAACTTGTAGATTTAAAAAAAAGATAAAATATTTTTTTTTGGGGGATTTAATAGGTACATTTGAATTTTATGGATTGATAAAATTGAAAGTAATTAATTAAGTTAATTGAAGATAATTACAAAAAAAATCGAAATAGTAAAACTAATTAAATAAAAATACAAAATAAAAATACAAAAAATACTGCCCCACGGCAGTTAAGAATGAAAAGTTATCAATAAATTTTAATCATTTTTATTTTGTAAAATTCCTTCCTTCATAAAAATAATTTTATGAAAATTAAATTTAATGAATTCTAGCCTAATTAAAAATATGAAAATTTGGATTAAAACATTTAAAGATATTTTATTCAAAAAAAAAAAAAAAAAAATTAAAAAATCTGAACAGGCCAGTTACTTTATTTTAGTTTTCTTACGACAACAATAAAATGGAGTAATTTTTATTTTAGTTTTGATTTTTGCTTTTTATCTATGTCGAATTCGAGTCGGAAAAAACCAGCCAAGTGTAGGGGAATGTAAGAAGAGATAAGCCCACTATTTATTGCTGTTGTTTTGCTTAAGCCACGATATTTCCTAATGATCTGGCCTAAGCCAAAGTGAAATGCGCATAGAAACTAGCTTTCCCTAAACAGTAAATTTCGGTGTATTTATCAATAATAAAAATTGGCAACTTAGCACACGTCATAGAGAATTCGTGTTTTTTTACTAAGAGGAACATTGCTTAAAAAATAAACATTTTAACGAACAGGATTTTTTTTCCAAGAATGTATGTTTTTTACAAAAAGGTATTTTTTTTACGAAAACGTACTTTGTAAGCATGGTTCTTGTTTTTACTAAAGTTTACTGTTTTACTAAAAGGTAAATTTTTTACTAAAAAGTACTTTTTTACTAAAAGGAACTTTTTTACTTAAAGGTACCTATTTACTAAAATGTACTTTTTTACTTAAAGGTACTTTTCTACTAAAAGGTACATTTTACTTAAAGGTACTTTTTTACTTAAATATACTTTTTTTTTACTAAAAGGTACCTTTTTAAAAAGGTACTTTTTTACTAAAAGATACTTTTTTTTACTAAAAGGTACCTCTTTCAAAAGGTACTTTTTTAATGAAAGGTACTTTTTTCTAAAAAAATAAATTTTTTTGCTAAAAAGTACGTTTTACTCAAACGTATATTTTAATAAATGGTACTTTTTCCTAAAAGGTATAGTTTTACTACAAGGTACCCAATAAAAAATTTTCCTATTTTGCAAAGCACTAATGGTGCATTTTAAAAAGTTAGCACAGATTTATGCGCTACGCAATAAGACATACACAGATGCAGTAAGGTAACTGACGAATTCTTAATAAATTAAAAAAATATAAAAAAATTTGAAGAGCCACGACATTCCCTTACTACGAAGCAGGTTTGTAAGGGAGCATATAAAAGAGTAACAGTTACAAAAAAGCCAGTGTGCAAATCTGATCGTTACATTCACTTATTTTTATATGCGCGGAATAAAGCTCATTCTGTGTCAAAAATGTATTGCTTAAAAGTGGGAACTCGCCATATAAAATTCATGTCTTCCGTAGGCGATATGGTAAGCGAAACTTTTACGTTTCTCCCTTACAAACCTGCTTCGTTTGAAGCTCCATTTTTTATTGGGTACTTACTTACTGAAACGTTCTTTTTACTAAAATGTACTATTTTATTAAAATGTACTCTGTTACCAAAAGGTACTTTTTGAATAAAGTGTAATTTTTTTACTAAAAGGAACTTTTTTATTAAAAGTTACTTCCTTCTAAAAGGTACTTTTGTACAAAATGGTGGTTTTTTAGGAGTGTACATTTTTCAAAAATATACTCTTTAAAAACTATTCTTTTTCAGAAAGCAGCTTTTTTAAATGGTTATGTTTTTCAAATCTTACAACGATACTATTTTTTACAAAACGGTTTATTTGTTTAACGAAATGCAATTTTTATCAAGAATAAACTATTTACAAGAAAGTACATTTTTAAGCGTTTAATTCTCGTTATTAAATTTTTAATTAAAACTGATTTTATTTTTGATTAATGGTTTAATTGTTTTTCGAAACAGTTTGCACTGGTAATTATTTTCAAAACTAGTCAATGATTTTCTTTGAAATTTGTGTAAATATATATTTTTTTTAATAGTATTAATGTATATTAATAGGTGAGACGCAAAACTCATTCGTTACAAAATTAAAAAAAAAAAAAAACTAGATGACAATTGATTCTCACAGTTCTTTTGGCGCTTTATGAGAAGAAACCCAATAAAATTTTTTTTATTTTGCGAAGCACTAATGGTATATTTTAAAAGGTAAGCAACCATTAATGCGCTACCCAATAAGTACCCAACAAGTGAGCGAATGCTTAATAAATTAAAAAAAATTTATATAGAAAATTTGAAGAGCCACGACATTCCTTTACCACGAAGCAGGTTTGTAAGGGAGCATATTAAGGGAGCATATTCAAAGTGGGAACTCGCCATATAAAATTAATGTCTTCCGTAATCGATATGGTAAGTTTTACGTTTCTCCCTTAAAACCTGCTTCGTTGGAAGCTTCATTTTTTATTGAGAATATATATACTGAAAAGGACATGCATTGATATAATTAGTATATTTCTTCTCATAAAGCACCCAACGGAACCGAATCCGATGTCATCTCGTTTTTTTAATTTTGTAACGAACGAGTTTTGCATCTCACCTACTCATATATAAAATTTTTAATTTCAAGGCTCGTTCTTAAAGGCTGTACCAAAAAAGATACCCATTCTGTAAACATGGGTTAAAATTGCCCAACACTATAAAGGCAATACAAAATATTCATAGAAATGTACAGCATGTAATAAACTTATGTAAAAATTTTCCGCAACTTGCATTACATGCATTTAATGCACAATTTTTATAAAAATACCACATGCGATTTATTATTGTAGCACAGGATAAGTGTTAAAGTAGTTGCTTTGCTGACTGCTAAAGCAGAAAAAACAAACATAGTGAGCCCAAGCACTTTCTGCTTTTGCTGAGTACTTTTTCTTAAGTTTAGCTAAGCAATTACAAAAGCATTAAAAAATAGTATAGCATTTTTAAACAATGCAAAAAGGCATAATTTTTCAAGATTGTGTTACGTGTTGTTCAAAAAAAGCTTCATTAAAAAATATACATTTTTCAAAATAATTACGTTTTTCAAAGAGTGTCTTAAAAGAGATTTTTGAGGAAAAAACAATAAACTTTTTGAAACCAGATCACTTTTTATTGTGGTAAATATGGTACATATTTTTACTAAGGGGTACTTTTTGCTGAGTCTAAATTTTAAATATATACTTCGTTTTTTAAATTATTTTTAAAATATTTTTTATAGTTTAGCATCAATAAAATTCTCCGTATGAAGTTGAAATTAAAGAACCAGTCTTGATAAAATCATGATAATTTTCCTGTTCACCAAAAAGTATCTATAAAATGTTTAGCACAAACATTTTTTAAAATTCAAATCACAAAACAGCCAATAATCGTAACAACTACAAAATGTTTAAAAATTCCTTTTTCAGTTTTTATGTTTATGAAACGAGTGGAGTTTTTTCCATCATCTTTGTAAAGAAAATGTGGTATTTAAGTGTTAAAATTAAGTGTTAGCAATATTTTGATAACACCATGATTATAGAGAACGGGTTTCGGAAAAATCTGTTAAAAAGATTTTGTAAAACACAAAAAAATTATAAGACATAAAAATTTTTTTTAATTGAGTTTTACAAGTGAATATTAGCTAATAACCCAGCGAAGTTTATGACTAAGTGAAGAAAATCAGTAGGTAGTATGACTAAGTAACGAGTTGTGAATTAAAGAACTTGTAAGCTACTAAAAACTTTAAATGCTTATCTGTCTGATCACCTGTAGTGCACATATTCTAAGCAAAAGTAGTAGTTAAGCTTTTTCTCGCATTGCTTCGTGGCAGTATAATAAAAATATATATTTAAACATTTGCAAGAAGTTTTGTATATTAAAAAAAATGCAGCTGAATCATATCGCTTGCTCAGCAGGAAACGCATACTAAATATCGTTGCCTTAACTCGAAAATTAGATAAGCCCAACTTAATAAATTTTACAGGAGAGGTGAACATCTTACTGAAATCATTAGCTCTCAATATTTGTATCAATAAATTTGTTAATGCAGTTCAGTTTTATTGTCGCCTCATGTTTGACATATAAGACATGGACATCTAACAATTATGAATCTTTGTGTTACAAAGGTCTTTGTAACACCTTTTCTGTTAAATATTTTGTCCTTTTAACGTGGACTTATCTTTCACTTGTTTTGTATTTTATATTACATAACTTATATCGTACTTGTTCAACAATACTGTATTAACTCAAAAATTTTCAGTAGAAGAAAAACAATTTTTAACTTTAAATTTATGAAATAATTTTTTAACGAATCGTTTCATTACCATAAAATAGACAAAATAGCACGATATTTTTATAGCTGGTAGATATGAATATTACGTGTCGATTTTTTGCAAAAAGTGAAAACTAAAGATTTTGAGTTATTACACTATACCCCAATTTCTTATTTTTTAATTCAAAATAATCATATAAAATATACAAAAATTGTGCCACAATAAAACGTATCACAAACACAACTCACTGAAAAATGAATAAAAGAAAAAGTCACAAGCAAAAAATATACAGGCAAAAAAAAAATTATGAAAGGACAAAGCATTTTGCCGAGTAGAAGCAAGTCTTTACTCAAATTTCTTCCCCTAACCCGACCTTATCTCTGACATCTTAAGCCAAGAATTGCGCAAGTCTCTTAACTTTCTGAGTCTGAAAGGGGTCTAATAAAAACCTTCCCAGGACGCCTTTAATGTTTTTTTTAAGAAATTAATCTATTTTCTTTGCACTGCATGACGGGCATGAATTTGTTAAGACCACTGTCGTTCAAAAACGTATGCTCTTTGGTTTTTGGTTTTATTCAGTTCTAAAGTGAAACAATCGCGGTTGTACAAAACGTAAGACGAAGTATTCCACGGCGCACTGTGGGTCGTGCGAAAACGTACGACAGATCTTAAAAATGTTTACAACTAAATCTTTCTTTAGACATATCCAAAAAATGCTACAAAGAATTTTAAAAAATGCTAAAATTTTTTTTTAAAGGTATTTGTTAAATATTTATTACCAGTCTGAAATTTTATTCGAAACTAAATACGATTTAATTTCTATGCTATACAAAATTTTTTAGATCATTTTATTTCTTATAGTTTAAAAAAAGTTGAAGCTTTAAATTATTATTTTTTTCATCAGTTTAGGGCAAAAATTTTTTTCAAACATTTACACTATAGAATTTTTATCCCAATACAAAGTTAAATTTTCTTTTATGCAACATAATATCGAATTATGAAAGGGCAAATAATTTAAACAATCAACATGAGGAGGGCATTTCTAATATTTCCTGAATATTCTATTTTTTTACAAGACTGGGAATATGTTTCTTAAGATAGGTTAGGTTAGATTCCATGGGCAGCCATCGAGAGACAGCTCACTTGGATCCTTCAGCGGTCCCTTTGTAATACCCAAGCGCCATCCCATAGAGCAGTAACTCAGATGGCGTCACTGCAGAGTTGAACAACCGACACCACAGTCCTGATTTGGTCCCTATTGAACCTAAGTAGAGATTTGGTTCTCCGTTCATCATAACCACCAGGCCATAGTGCCCTGTTTCTTAAAATAATTCTTATCCATATTCATATGAAATTTCATTTTGAGTACAACTATTTTTAGTCAAAATTTGTTACAATTTTTAAAAATATTAAGTAAAATCAATAGAACTATTCGTCCAAATTTTTAAAATAATGCAAAAAAAAAGATAAAACCTTTTTAAAAAAAAAGCTAAATAAAATGCCAAGTACTAAATGAAAATTTTGCAGCTAAATAAAAATTTTAAACGCTAAATTTAGCTGCAGATATGTGAAATTGGTCACACTGTTAATATGTTAAGAATTTCTCCATTATTCGCTCTATTCTCAGGATAAAGCCCCAAGTGGGTGGTAGGAATAAAGAAAAATTGGAGCAACGTTAGACAACATATCGTCGGGTGATAATTTAAATGTCGTATGTGGATTTATTGCGGTTTTGAGTTAAGATCGATTCCTTAGGTTTTCCGACCTGATCTTTCATTTGGAGTAATCAGTTTTTCGATACCTTATACGGTTTTGGAGATATGGAGTGTTGAGTTTGTCGTTTGTGGTATTTGCTGAAGTAATTTTCAAATTAAATGTGTTCAAACTCAATTTACTCGAAACTATCGGAATCCACATACGCCAATTAAATTATCAGACGACGATATATAGAGCTCAAAGTGAATTTTTTTATGAGACTTTTTTATATATTTATTTTTAATTTAGGTCATTAAAATAGCTGGGCTCAGCGCGCAGTGGCATTTTTGAAGCTAGTTGGCAAAGCTAAAAATTTAATTTAGTTTTTAAGGGAGTTGGCAAAGTTAAAAATTAAATTTAATATATATACATTATATACATTAAAAAAAGACGTAATTAATAAGTTTTAATTTCACGTTAAGAGCTCTTTCATATATTCCAAGATGTGTTATTTCCTGGGTTCAATTCCCAGCTCAGTCAGAAATGAAAAATTATCAATAAATTTTAATTAATTTCATGTTGTAAAATTCCTTTCTTTATATAATTAATTTACAGAAAATTAAATTCAATGAACTTCAGCCTGATAACAGTATCGAAAATTGGATTAAAACCCATTAACAGTTTATTAAAAATAACCACAATACTAATTATTGTTAACAGCTAAGGCACGAGCTATATGTTTACATTTGTCCTTCAAGTGGGCTGAAAAAGGACAACAAGAAAGAGAAAGACATAAACATGAAAAACAAAAAAAAAATGTACATTGGATTTCAAGACGAATTCTCGACAAAAAGTATGAACAACAGAAGTAAGGCAGAACATGTAAATCAATTAAAATAGGTCATTCGAAGCCATTTTCGATCTACCAAGGTAAAATACCATTTAGTTTAAGGATTTATGTCCAGACATCATCCGTCGTCAATGTCGGTGAGAGCTAAACTTCAAACCCCACTGAAGAGATTGTGTGGTTACAATCGAAACTAGTCAGGGGAATCTTTCCGTGAGAACCTGGGTTCAATTCCCAGCTCAGTCAAGAATGAAAAATTATCAATAAGTTTTAATTCATTTCAGGTCGTAAAATTCCTTTCTTCATAAAAACAATTTAATGAAAATTAAATTCTATGAACTTAAGCCCGATTAAATTATCGAAAATTAGATTAAAAACCATTAACACATCAATAATATAACCACAATACTAATTATTCTTTTCTATAATTTTTTATAGATTATATTCTATTTTCGATTTTAAGATTTGGTGGCAAGTTTTTATATGGCAAACAATTTTAATACCTTTTTATTGTCGCACTGTTGCATAACAGACTCTTTTATTTTGCCAAAAATGCTGGATTTTTTGTAAAATACTATAAAGCAAAGTTTCTCTTGTAAAATTTTTGTTAGAAAGAGGAACATCAATAGTTTCCAGTTCGTTTTTACTAAAACATTTTTTGTTTTGCTTTACAAATTTTTGAGAAATAACCGCCTTGTCTAAAAAAACTTATTGTTCAACTTAACAATTTTGAAAATATCTTGATTTGAAAACGAGTTTGTTATTTACGAACAAAATTCCAAACAACACTTGAGAATTTTAGATAATTTTACTACAATTT
The DNA here is from genome assembly GCA_943735925.1 of Pollenia amentaria. Taxonomy (NCBI): domain Eukaryota; kingdom Metazoa; phylum Arthropoda; class Insecta; order Diptera; family Polleniidae; genus Pollenia; species Pollenia amentaria. Next base: position 196,719,102 of record OX031009.1, on the reverse strand, counting down.
CACTTATTATAAATTAAGCTTAATAAGATTTTATTAAATTCGAAATGAAAAGTAAATAAAAAAAATAAAAAAAACGAAGTATCTTAATACTTTAAGTAAGTACCTTAAAATCAAGGTTAATTAAAAAAATTAAAAATATTTTAAGAGTATATTATTTAAATAGCTTCAGATCTATCGATAAAAGTAATAAAAAATCAAAATAAAATATTTATTGTTAAGCTTGAAACAAAACAGTTCATACACTCAAAATATTATGTATCAAAATTCAACAGAAAATTAATTTAAAACCACTAAAAATATATTTAAAAAACTGATTATTTACATTTCATTAAAAAAAATGAATTAGACATTAATTTTAAAATTTTTTATTGATAAAACAGCACATTCCGTAAAATTTACTGCCAGACTCACAATGTCGACAAGAACATTTCCTTCTAATTTTTATATTGAAAACAATTAACTCAAATGAAACTAAAAGCAATTCAAATTTATTGGCTTATTGGAAGAAATTCTGTTCTAAGTCTCGATTGCAAACTTCTACTATACAACTCTGTATTAAAGCCAATTTGGTGCTACGGTATTCAGTTATGGGGCAATGCCTCGGCCTCTAACATCGAACAAATTCAAAGGCGCCAAAATAAACTTCTTTGAACAATCACAGCCGCTCCCTGGTACGTCGAAAACTCAAATATCCACAAGGATCTCAATGCGCCATTAGTAAACACTATGATAACGAAATATGCAGTAAAAATATGCAGGCTGAAATTTGTTACTCTAAAAAAATAAGCGAGTATTTTAACCGACAAAAAATCAAACCACATCAAAATAATTGTACGCAAAAACAGTCTTTTTTGGCAGTTTGTTTTTTGAATAACAAACATAAATGTTAAAAAATAAAGTTATTTGTAAAATAACCATATATTTATTTAATTATAACAGTACGGAAAACGAATTTAATAACCCACAATCAATTACTGTAATAATTTTACGAGTGTACGTAACCAACGAATATCCATCCAATTTGTACACACTCATTTGTATCTTGTAAATCGATCGTATCGTATCTTAAAGTATCAAATCAAAACGAAATGTAACGACGACGACCAAAAACCAATAGATACATATTTTTTTTTCTTTTATATCGTTGTTTTAAATGATTTATTAGCAATTGTATGTGATTGACAAATTAAATGTTAAAAAAATGTAAATTCAAACATTCATTCATTCAACACATTCACAAAATGAACTTGTACATTGTTTTTGTCAAGTATTTGTATCTGTACTTTAGTTTTCTATATATTTATCTGTTAAAATGTGTGTGCATTATTGCCTGATTATTAAAACGAAAAAAAAAAATTGTTATTCGCATATTGTTTTATAGCAATTTAATAACAAATAACAAATATAATTAAGGTGTCAATGAATACTCTTGTCAAATATAAAAACTACGTAACGTATTTAAATCTTCTTAGTTTTGTTACGTGTGTAAATATAGATTTATTGTTTTAGTGTTCTAAGGTATTTAACATTAGAATAAGTTGAGGAATTATTTTTTTGTTATTTATTTGATTAAAGTGTTTTTTTTTTATTTATTTGATTAAAGTTTTTCGAATGATTGACTTAAAAAAAGTTAATTGATTTACTATACTTTCGGTTTAATGGAAAAAAAAATAAATTTCTAAATAATTTACAGTAATACTTAATTGAATTTTAATAGATTTTAAAAAAATACAATGGGTTGCTAAGCAAGGACCTTCAGTTCTAGGGGGTCGCATGGTGGAAATTTAATTAAGACAATCTCTAAGCCCAATTTATGATTTTAGAATACCAGTGTTCGACTAGCCACCCTCCCACCCCCTGCTTACTAATACGAATTTGCAAAGACTTCAAATGTTCTTCAGATGCGCTTCAGCTCTTTGTAACAAAAATATAAATTTTTGAATGTGAAACATTTAAGTCTAAAACTCTTTTCCTACTGAACTGAATGTACTGCATTTCAATCCAAGACTGCTTAGGATAACAAAAAAAATTTCTGTTGAGTCTTTCGGAAGTGAGCGTGTTTTCAAACGACGGAAATGGTTGAATTGACCTAGAAATACGGGGAAGTGCAGGCGGATATTATATATATCTTACCTGAGCCGATCCTTGATCCTGGCTTCACTGTGAGCATTTTGAAGAGCACAATTCCCCAGGATGATCTACGGATGACCTCGCAGGTGTGATACTGGTATACACTGACGGGTTTAAGCCACAGTATACGGTGTCTCGGTTCTGTCATTCACTCCGAGCAGTTGAACTGGAGTATTCCTATAAGGTTGCCGAATTATTGAAGTGCCATTCAGGCTGAAAAATAGAATAAATGCCGCGAAGCACATTCAGTATTATGTATTCAATATTACCGATAGTGTGGCGACCATAAGATCTTTGGAGAATGCGTTTATCACATCGATAATGCGTGGCGTCTTTGGAAGGGATGGCGAGACATTTAAGGGTACATATGGCACCTGCTAATTCGTTTGGTCCATGCAGGCTCCACCTTGAACCATAATGGTTCAATATGTGATATAGGTGTTTCACTCTCGAGGTTTAAGCAAATCATTGCACACAATTTCACCATATCGCTACACTGAAACAAATGAAAGTTGTTTTCAATAAAAAATTCTTGCAATTAATTATAAAATTAAATACAGTAAACAAATTAATAGTATCAGTTAAATATTTTTTAATTAAACAACATTATCTGCTGTAATGTTGTTGATATAAGTAAACTTTTAATTCACCTGGGGTCTAATCACCGCATACGATATCGAGCAAAATTTATCAAAATTTTTTATTTTGATATCATGATACTCGATATCGAATAAAATGTATCGTAATTTGAGATGATAGCATTCGATATCGAGTAACCAAAGACTTAACATCTCTCGAGTTTTCATACGATACGTTAATGTCTATCGTATGCAGAAAAATATGATATTTTATTCGATACAATAGTTTACTCGATATCGAATGCGGTGATAAGACCCCTGTTTAAATTTTTAATTAAAACTGATTTTATTTTTGATTAATGGTTTAATTGATAATTTGAATAATTGTTTTTCTGTATAGTCAGAGTTCGTTCGATGGAACTATCCTATGGGTAACCAGGAAAATCTGGCTCATCATAGACAGTAAAGGGACTCAGCGGGCGTTTGAGCTATCCAGACCTCAGAAACCTATTGGTGGGTATAACTGGCCAATTGGTCTATTGCCCATAGCCTGGGGCTATCTTACAATGAATTTTGTAGAAGCTGCGATGATGAGGAAGAATAGAAGTCAACACAACATCTTCTCTGTCATTGTTCGGAATTCGGGGACCTAAGACTCAAACTGTTTGGTCAGAAAACTCTTAGAGACAGAACTAGTATCTCTAGCACTGATTTTATGTCGATCTACTCCTTCATTGAATCCACGGGTTGGCTAGGAATGTATACGCACCGCTTTCCTTGTAAAGTCCCACTGATAACGACCTTAATAAAATGTACAACTTTTCCCTATCCATTTAAATAAATAAAGAATTTTTTTTTACCTCTTTCTTTTTGTTTCAATTAATGTCAACAGTTATTGCATCATTTTCTTAAACAAAATTTAAAATGCATCAGTAGCTGTTTGCTCTCACCATGAGGCCTTCATGTTTTCTTTCAATTATTGTTTATTTATGAATGAATTTATTTACAAATATGAAACATATAAACACACATATATGTATGTATTAATCTGTGTGCGTGTGTGTGAATCACAGATTTTTCTTGTAATTTTTTTTAATATTTATTGTGTGAAAATGTCTCTTGAACGTCTCACTTTGTCTTTAACGTTTTTATTATTTTATATTTTTTTCTGCTGTTTTAAAGTGAGTAAAATGTGGGCGTTTTAGTTAATAGCTTTTGTAAAATACAATAGCAAAACAAGTTAAAAAAAACAAGAAAATTTTTAAAAAAACTTCATGAAAATTTTATTTATTATTTAAAAATTGCTATCTGAAAAACGCACTCAAGTTTTTTTTAACACTTTTATCTACACTTTTGCACTTAATTGCTGTAAAGAGGGGACGTTTTTTAGAGTTTATTTTGATATTATATATATCCTAAAATCATTAGCTATTGAAATAAATTTTTTTTTGTAGCTTTGCATTAACTGCAAAAACAGTATAAGTGCAAATATTTTCAAACAGTGGTGGGCAAAAAATTAACAAACCATCTGCTTTACACATTTGTGTGAAGCAGCGAAAAATAAAGCAAGAAAATTTGAAAATGTATGTTTTTGGAAAGCAAAACTAAAGAAAAATTTTTGTTTAATGTCCCCCTAAAAAATATGACAAGAGCGCGTGTCAAAGGTTTAAAAATATCAAGAAATTTGACCTTTTAATTTAATTTGACCCTTTAATTTTAAAAGGTAAAATCGGTAAGAATATTTTCCTCATGTGTTTGTCAACCGTCTTGAACAAAAAATACAATATTTGAAAGGTATTTACTTACAGAAGTGCACAATATATATTTTATCAATATATGAAGGGGTAAAAATTGTGAATTGGTAACTTCGGTAACCTTATATGTATATCTAAAACTAAAAGAGATAAAAAAAATTTAATACTAAGTCTTAAACCAGATACTGTAATAATTTTATGAGTGTAGCATTGACAGCGAGAAGAGTTGTATATTTGTGAGAGCATTAGAAAAAACGTTCTCAAAATATAATAAATTTTATTTCACGTAGGCTTCCTACGACAAACTTGTATGTCAATTTGTGTGGAAAATGTAGTCTCGATGCAGTTCTGTTTGAACACAGTTCTGTTTGAAAATAAAGTATTTGCATATAAGATATTTCTATAATTTTTTGCATTTTTGTTCAAAAGTATCAAAAATAATACTAATTTGCTTGATAACTGTGTTTGAGATTTTATCAGATGTATAGAAATGTCAAAAAATAAACCAAAATAGTTTTTATTGATACCAAAATTTAAAAAACAAATGTTAAATTTAATTAAAACAAAATATATATAAAAAATACATAAATAAACCATGCAAACAAATAAATAAGCCAATTAAACAATTACAAAAGCAGCGTCCGATTAATTTTCTCTACTAGGAAAGTTAAATGGTTTTGTTTGTAAATAAAGCGTCCAGTTTTTTTCAGGCTTTTGTTGTTTTCCGCAATTTTTGTTTTCGTCCTACATTTGAAATCTGCCCATGTCTGTAAAAGTAAATATTATTTTATTATTTGCTCCAAGCACTGGTACACGCTCCTCTCGCCAACTCAAGATTTTCGTCTATGTATTCGACTAATGTTAGCAGGTGCTGCATTGTAGACTATTTATACCCACACCACAATAGTGGAGAGGGTATTATTCATTTGTGCTGGTGTGTGTAACACCCTAAAATATGGGTCAGAATCATACTGAATCATTCAGAATCATTCTATGTCTATCCAACGATGTCCGTCCAGCTGGCAGGCTGGCTGGCTGTTCATGTAAACTTGTGCGGAAAGTACAGGTCGCAATTTTGGAGATAATTTGATGAAATTTGACATATAGGTTCAAATTGGCGCAAGGACCTTACTGGAAATGGGTGAATCGGTCCATAATTTTACATTGCCCCCATACAAGACTATTTCCGGATAGGGGTTTTGTCCGATAAATGGTCTTATTATGTTGGTATTAAGATTACATTTTGTCCAAACTAATTTGTTGCAATCAAAACCATCTTACCGAACTTTATTGGAATCGGTCGGCATTTAATGCCATAACTTCCTTTCAAATGTTAGTATTCACACACAAATTGGCGACAATGACTTTTACGATAGCTAATATGTCATAACAAAATGTTGTCCTGGTAGGTCCAACATAAAGCATAGGTCCCATATAAACCCCCATCCTAAAAGCTCATATATTTAGATGATGATATCTTAATAATAATCGCCACAAAGAACTTTTAAATGAATCTTAACCTCATAAAATAATTATGTTCAGGATTGTTCATGATTGCCCATGGGCCCCAAATAGGGTACACTCTCAAAAATGGTCGTGCTTGTTTAAACTATAATTTTACGTTTAAAAAATCAATAAAATATTTTTATTTTACATATGTTCTCCCCATTTGTTCTCCACATTTATTTATTATTTATTTAAATTACTCTTAAATATTTCTTGTTTTTCTAAAATTCAACGATTCGACACAGATTTTTTTTTAAGTTTTGTCATAATCTCATCAAATAGCACTGTTTATAATTTATTTATTTCTTTGACGTTTCGCTTACATTTTTTATTAATTACTGGAAATATTCCAGTAAAAAAAGAATCAGTGTTGTCTTTTTTCACATTCAAATACAGAAATACTTTTTTTTCTCACAAATCGAGAAAGAATGGAATTTTTTGTTTTACACTTCATGTGAGAAATTTAACAATGCGATAAGTACAAAAACAAACTACTGGATGCAAATTTGAACCGGGTTAATTTTTACAACTTAGGTTTGTGTAGAATAGTAGAATGATTTTGAAAAATCGTGTAAAAATTAAAGAGGTGTTTGTTCTTTAATATAATTCCTTTTTTTCTGAATTCAAATCTGCATTTAAATTTTTATTTTAATTAATTTTCTAAAAACAGTAAAAGGTTTAATAAGCTTTCAGTAAAATTTTTTTTTTTATCTAAAGTGAAATAAGTATTCGTTTAGTGAAATAAAATTGATTTACTTAAACGCTTTTAGGGGTTTAAGAGTTATGCCGCTTAAGGGAGCTGCTAGCAAAAAGAGAGCTTTTACTGTATATGAAACTTTTTGTTGTTGTTAATAGCTTAATTCTTTTTGTGTTATGATTAGTTTTTTCCAACTGTTTGAAATTGGAATTTAAACAATTTAAATTGTTTTCCAGACACAACATAAAGAATCACGTTTTTAGAGTTTAATTTTTGCCATATAAACAAATTTAACAAATAACAATTATACAGAGATACCGAAATAACAAACTATAAAAATTGCCCGACAGTTCTGATGGCAAAACATAATTTGGCTTTAAAAGTACTTTAATCTCATATTTCGCCGACCGGTGATTATAATCACCAACACTCATATTTTTTTTGTTCCAATGTTTATTTCTTCTGTCAGTTAATTTTAAGTTACAAAAGTTGGCCAAACTGGTTCTAAATTTACAATAGATCCTAATATATGAAAAAGAGCATTTTAAGCGAAAATTATATGTTACCTAACACAATACTCGGTAATCTGTGAAGTAAGCAATTTAATTGTTTTTTAATGTATAGAATTTTATATGGAAATGATTTTTAAAATAAATTAAAATTTCCATAATAATTTTCTGTGCGAATGATACCTGTCGAAATCGTTGAAATCATCTCTATTCACACATATAGACTCACTCCTTGCGAAAGCTTGGTAGAAGAGAGAGAGAAAGAGAGAGAGAGACAGTTAAGAACAAACTGAAACTCATTTCACTCTCTTTCCCTCATTCTCCACAATAATTTTAATGATTTTGAATGAAAACTTTTTCAGTGATCAGTTAAAATTACTGTATTGCCTCTTATCAAAATCGCCGGGTAATATTCAAATTATCTACCTGTCCGTCCGTCCATCCATATGTCGATATATTGTCTATACATGTAAATAATATTATAGACATGTTTATAGTTGATTTCTTTTTTATTCATGACAGCCTTAAGCGAAAATTTAGCAGCACCAAAAAAAAAAAAAAAATCTAATCATTATAAAAATTCCATTTTGTACTGACAACAACCAGAATAACATAAAAACACAATTTCGTATGAATAAAATAAAAATTAATAGTCAAAATTTTAATTTCATACCAGTCAGTAAATGCAGTTACCAGAATCGTAAACCCACAAAACTAGTGGGTGACATTGTTGCCACAAACAGTTGGTGCAGTGATCAGAATGAACTCTGAACTCTAACTAATCACATACCAAATTGCCAAGTCCGCAAATAAGAATTAAGACCAACTGGTTTTTTTTTGTTGGGAAAAAATTTTTGTATTTGAAACACGACTTTTTAACTGATTGAAGTGTGTCGGTTGATTGGAGAGACTTTTTTATAACAAATATTTACATATTCATTTGTGTTGAAATGCATTTAAAAGATAAAAAGTGAAAAAAACATATTGATTTTTAAGAATGGTCAACAATTTGTTGACATCTAATTGTTGAGGCCCAAGACATTTTATATATATGTCATACTAAAATTGTTAACAAAAAAAAAAAAAAAAGAAAAAAACAGAAAAGAAATAAAAACACCAACTTTTAAAAAAAATTGTTTTCTTTTTTTTAGTCATTGACACTTTCTTTAGATAATTTATTCGTAAAAAATTTAAATTTCTTTTTTAATTTAAGAACATTTAAAGACACGCGTTATAATGGATAAAAGAAAGAAAAAAAAACTGCTCAATACCGCTGCCGTCACCACTTCTTACTAATCACTTTTAAGCTGTTGTTTGTTTGTTTTTTCTATCGAAAAAATTAATAAAATTATGCAAATTAAATGGTTTTCATTCAAGAAATAAAACTTAACCAACAACATAAACAAAAACAGAAAGAAAGATAACCAAAAAGTTAAAAATAAAACACGTCAATGATCATCATGTTCATTCACAAAATTTATCTTATAAATAAATGTGTTGGTGGGACTCTGACTGTAGTCGAGGAGGAAGAGGTTGCAAGAAACTTACGTGTGGCTCTTTAAGTCAAGAGAAAAATATTCAAATGACCAAATAAACACTGAAAAAAACAACGCAGAATCTAGGGAAAAAAACTTAAACGAATGGTCAAATTGACAGGCCGGTAAAATAAAAAAACAAAAAGAAAACACACATTAAACAAAATATTGATACTCAAAAGGTACAAGATATTTGAAAAGATAGTATTGGGAAACGTGAGGTGTTTAAGCAGGGAGCTAAAGGAATGAAATGCTTAACTATTTATTTACTTAAAAATTTTACAATTAGAACTTAAAATAAAATTGTAAAGTTTGTAATTGTAGTACCAAAATTTAATTTTATTCCAAATTTCGAATTTAAGTACAAAATTTAAATTATAGCACATTTAAATTTAAGTACAAATATTGAATGTAAGTAAATAATTAAAATTTTAGTATAACATTTAAGTTTAAATAAAAAATTAAAATTTAAGTAAAAAATTAAAATTTTAGTATAATATTAAAATTTAAGTAAAAAATTGAATATGTAGTGTAACATTTAAGTTAAAGTACAAAATTTGAATTTTAGCACAAAATTTAGTACAAAATTTAATTTTATGTACAAATTAGTTTTAGTACAAAATTTAAATTTTTTACAAAATTTTAGTTTTAGAAATTTCACAAAATAAAATTCTAAAAATTTTAATTGTAGTACAATAATTAAAATGTATACCAAATATCACTTTTAGTACAAAATTTAAATTTAAGTGAATTTTAAGGTAATTTTAGCAAAGAATTTTAATTTCAGTACATAATTAAGATTTTAGTACAAAATTTTAATTTTAGTACAAAATTTTTATTTTAGTACAACAGTTTTTTTTTTTTTTTTTTTGAGTACAAAACTTAAATTTTAGTACACAATTTTAACTTCTTAACATATTAAGTTTAGTATAAATTAAAATGGTATTGCACACTTTAAATTTTGGTCGAAATTTCCAATTTTAATATAAAATTAAGTTTAGAACAAAATTGAAATTTTAGTTTAAAACTAAAAATTTTGGGAAAAAATTTAAGTTTAAATGTAATATCTAATGTTCACTTAAAAAACAATTTAGTACAAAATTTACATTCTAATTAAATTTTTAGTACAAATTTTAATTTTTGGCAAAAATAGCAACAAAAAAAAGATTTTGTTTCAAAATATATTTATATTTATATCTAAATTAATAATTCATAATTATAAGTGATACTGTACTAATTCACCTTTAACGATTTCAAATATATTGAGCGACTGCCCTGCCCTTGCTGAACTTCGCAGTACCATCTCTAATTCTCCAAAACTTATAAATATGCTAACAACTCCATCCGAAAATAACATCAACAAAGTCTTCTATTTTTTGCAAAATCTCTCTTTACACAATAAAATTTAAAAATGTAAACTTAATTTAATATTACTACGTAATACACAGAACCTACTTATTAGTACCTAAGAGCCGATAGCCGTTAGTCGCTAGTGCTTTACAATTAAGATTTATTGTAATTTAATTATAATAAATTTGTAAATAAATAAATAAATAATAAATAATTATAACTAAAAATTATTACTAAATACAAAAACGTTCGTGGAACAAAGTCATATTTTTAGTACAAACTCACAAATGCAGCACTAAGTTCTTATTCATAAAGTCTTCACTCTTTAACTATCTGTATCTTTTTTTCTCCTAAAAATAACTTTAAAGTGGCTTCAACAGGCTGCCTGCTGTGCGTTTAACCACATCTCATGTGGTGATTTCTGTTGTTGTGCGTAGCAAATGCTTAATACCACACTTGGATAAGCTTTTATAATCAATTGATGCCAGCCAGTTCAGTTCAGGTTTGTCTGTCTGTCTGTCGGTCTGTCTTTAAGATACAGGCAACACACATTTCCTCTAGTAAAAAAGTTTTAAAACTCTTTGAAATAGTAGGGAATTTGTTTTATTTCTCCAACTTAGTTGTTGGATCAATGATTTCTTCATATAAATTAATCTTGAATAGCAGAAGCTCGTAAATTATTGGTTCTATTGATTGGTTTTTATAGTTATTGGGCTACGAGTATCAATTGAATTGGCTTAACAACAATTCTAGAGGTATTTAGTGCATTTAGTCACAATATTTAAGTGGCAGAAAAACAAAAGATTTTTATTGGTTTTTGTTAAAAATGTAATAAAATTTGAAATTCCCATTTAATTTAAAGGAGATTTATGATTGTAGATAAGGTAGTGGAAACCTGTAAATCGGTTAAACTACAATCGAATATTTTGATTTAAGTGTTAAACAAATGTTAAATATTTCCGGTGAAAAGTTGGGGGGAATTTACACCAGTAAAAACGTGTTTTTTAATATTTTTAATAAAACAAAGACGTTGGTGTTCTATTGCTATTGGATATTATAGAAAATTTGTGGATTTATCTAAAAAAAGAGGAATTCTCTTGTTTTTTTTTAATGATACACAAACTTCCTTATGTTTGTTATGTGCCAGATTATTAACAAACTATTTTTAACATCCGCCAGTTTGAGTAATTAACTTTATTTGCGAATTTAAATTTAATATTTTATTTGCAATGTCACTGTCTCTGCCGGGTGGGTAAAATAAAATTATTTTAGATTCAGACGCGATTGCGTATAAACGCAATTGGCAAGTTATCAATGTTTTATTTAAATGAAATGCAGTTTTTGTGAGAAAACAAAATTCATTATAAAATCTGTGTGTTGTAATGTTACACTTTGGATTTCTATAAATGAGCAAAAATTTATGTAAAAATATCATTACAGACAAGTCTGACATGTAAGAGTCAGGTGATAATTATAGCAATTATTATTTAAAGTCTATTTTTAAACAGACAGGGAAGCGATACACAAGAAACTAGAGAAAGGGGGAAACATTTAAATGGAATTTAAAAGCAAAGGGAAAAATATTAAACGGAATGTATTGAAATTCAAATAGAAAATAAAGTTGTTGAGTGCAAAATTTAAGCTTTGAAAGAAAATTAAATTAAAAAGAAATTAAATTTAGGTTTTAGTACAAAATTTAAATTTTAGCAAATTTTATTACAAAATTATACTTTTAATGCAAAACCCAATCAAAAATAGTTGAAAAATGCTTTTAATACCAAATTAAAATTAAAATTAAAACACTATTTCGAGGATGGCGGAACAATCGCATATATAGACAACAGTCTCAGTTAAACCAGGGCAACATTCGCATCAATGCAGGGCAGCATTGGCAGCAAATTCGCATCTGCAATCTTGAAAAATATGCCTAGCCGAAGCATGCGTCATTCTAGTACGGATGTGAAACCTGGTGCGCAACGAAAACAACAACACAAAAGCTACAAACAATTTTGAATAGACGCTTGCGCACCATTCTTCGAAACTGGTAGCTCAGACAAAGAAGCAAAGGAAGACTGTCCAACAATTTCGAACGTTAACGTTCGCATAGAAAATTTCTATAAAAAACACTCAGTTTTAAAAATATTTTCAATAAAAAATTCTATACGAACGTTTACGTTGAACAGCCAGTATGGGAAATTACTGATCAAAAGCGTATTAATATACAAATACGAAATGAGTGAACTCCGAGCTATTGCCCGTGATATATCTTAGTGTGAAATATATACAGATAATTTTTGTTGGTAGAGTCTATAAGTTCGAGGGTTGAGGGTTCGATTCACGCGAGAAAATCTGGTCTCTTTTACTACAACGGGCTGAAGGGCTACGTTATTTTTCCTCGGCTTATTGGGTTAGAATCTCGGTGGCGTATTATATCGACATCGTCAGTATAACATTTTCATTGATAAATCATTTTTACAGAATCAGTATTAAGTCGTTATTTACACAAAAATATTTTGACTGAATATTTCATTGATGAATCCACGTGAAAATGGCACAAACAAAGGGAGTTACGCTTGGAATCATCATTGTACTGTTACCCTACTAAAGAAAGTTTTAACTAAGCAACATTGTCTGTATCCAGTGTGCCCAGATCTTAAAAATTTTTACATCTAAATCTGGCATTATCTATGACCAAAAATGCTCTAAAAATGATTTTAAAACGTGCTTAAAGTAATGCTTACACTTTTTAAAGATTTTTGTTAAAATTGTATTACCAGAATAGAACTTAAACCAGTGGGTGGTAGATTTAGGTTAAACATCAGATATATATACGTTTATAGCATATATGTTTATATTCATATGTGTATTTCTAATATGTAGTTTAAAAAAAGTTGAATTTTTTAAATTATTATTTTTTCAGCAGCTTAGGCTAGATTCAGACCGTGATTTAAAAATCATGTCTTTTTTTTAATTCCTTTTGAAAGTTGCTTCCAAAATCACAACAGATTCAAACGAAGATTTTTTCCCCATGATTTTATGGTTGATTTTTTTCCCATTATCGGTAATTCTTCTTTACTTGCTTATTTATAAAAACAAACAATTTTAATGCGCTCCATGTTTTGTATTGTAAGGAGATGTTGCCACATTGAAATAAAAAATAAAATGAAGCAACATAACAAAAATACGAATGTGTGCAAAGAAAAATATAAAAAAAGACACAGATATCAGAAAACGTGTTTTTTTCTCTACCCCTCTTGCTTTTCTACACCGTTCGCCTACAAACACAAAAAATCATGTCTTAAAAAACATGGAAAAAATCACCGTGTGAACCGCGTGTTAGAGTAAAAAATGATTTCAAACATTTACACTATAAAATTTTTATCTAAATACGAAATTTCTTGTACTTTAATATCGTTATATCAAATAACTCTCAAATTTAGTTTTAGAATTTATTCTGGTGATTAATTGAATAAATAAATATTTTTTACAATCAACATGATGAGGGAATTTCTAATATTCGCTTTCCTTATATAAGAATTATCAATTTTCATACGAAATTTCTATTTATCTACTGAACTATGTTTAGTTAAAATTTAAGTTAAATTAATAAAACTATTCTTCAAAATTTTTAAAATAATGCTTAAAAAAAATTAAATGAAAATTTTGTGGTTAAAAAATTTTTTTAATGCTCAGTTTAGCTCTGTATCAATCAGAGAACGTTGCAGGATCTTGTCTACTTTACGTCTCCGTCAACGAATGAAGCATAACATAACATAAAAATTAGCTAAAAAAAATATCGATGGTATTGTCGGTTAGGACTCACTAACACGGACGCTTGCCAGACAAAGTCAACTTCTGTCAGCAATGGAAGTTTAAAAATTTGTATATGATACTAAAGAACAATTAGCATCGGCCACCGATGATTTAACATTGCCAGCGTTTGTCATATTGGTCCGTTATGACGTTCGCTAGCGGGAAACAATTTGTATGTAATTTTATTTGTTATTCTTCATAAAAAAAAAAAAAAAAATAAATACAAAATAAAAATTTTTAGTACAAAATTTATCGTTTCCACATTAACAGCATACAATTTAAAATATTAGTACAGAATTTAATTTTTAGTATACAAATTTAATTTATGTACAAAATTAAAATTTTAGAACAAAATTAAAATTTTAGTACTAAATTAAAATTTTAGTACAAAATTTAAATTTTAGTACGAAATTTAAATTTTATTACAAACTTAATATTTTATTACTAAATTAAAATTTTAGTACAAAACTTTAATTTTATAAATTTAAATTTAAGTACAAAAATTAAATTTTAGAACAAAATTTAAATTTAAGTACAAAATTTTAAATTAAGTTCAATATTTAAAATTTTAATGCAAAATATATGAAATTTTGGTACCAAATTTAAATTTTAATACAAAATATTGTTATAAAATAAAATTCCAATTAAGAACCAAAATTTAAAATTGAATGCTAAACTTATATCTGAGGGTGGATCGATAAGTCACAAAAAAAAATAATTTATTTTTCAACATAATCTCCTTTTAGCTCTTGGCCATATGGGGTCGTTTTTTTTTAATTTTTAAAAAAAATTTTAAAAAAAAATCCATGAGGTTGTATGTTTTGAACAGCTGTTAAATGCAAAGCAAATGACGGAACTTGCTCAAAACTGGACAGTAGTCTATTAACAGGTGGCACTTGATGGAAGCAGTGTTGCATTTCATATAACTACGGGGGAAGTTCGAAAAGACTTATTAATCCGCCCTCGTACAAATTTTTGTACGTAAATAGAGTTGTAGAAAACTTAACTTTAAGGCCGGGTTTTTGAGTTTTGGATTTAGTTTAAACTTAGTTTAACGTACTCTGAAACTCAGATTTCCCATTGAAATATGATTTTTGTTCATTATTGCATTTAAGATTAAATTAAAATAAAAATAAAAAAGTTAAAATTCTAAGCCAATTTCAAAAGGTTTTCATTCGAAAGACATTTACAATTTATTTGCTTTTCCCATCATCTTTTCAAAAAAGAAATCTTTATTAACTTTTTCTTTTTTTCCACTTACCTTTAACTAAATGCAGCGAGCCAATCATAATTTATATTACTTAAAAGATGCTGCAAAGAAAAAATATATTAAATTTAAATTCCATTTAAAATTTTATTTAAAAATTTTATTTTTTTTAGTTATTCACATCACTTATACTTACTGACCGTAAAATATTAGTGATGCTCGCTTAGTGAAATATATAAATGTTTTCAAATTCATACGAGCGTTTATAAATAAACAAAAAATAATTAAAAAAAAACATGTAAATAAATAAATATTCACACTACAACAACCTAAACAAATGATCGAACGAACTGGAGAGCGTAATCAAGCAATTTAAATTTAAATCAGCGGCAGCAGCAGCCTTTTTCAATATTTTTTTTTCTTTTGTTAGTTTGTGCACTGACCGCAATATTTTTGTTGACTGTTTTTTGGTCGCTGTTGGTTTCCACATACACAATATTTAGATACAGATGCCTAATAAATATACGCACTTTCAGTTACACACAACTGGGTAATTTATGTGATTACGAATAACCCAGCGAACATTTGTGGTGCGAATTCACTATATGCATTTTATCACAGAAAATAGATTTCTTTTCAACAGTCAGACTTCAGGTCCAACTATAACATGCATGAGCTTCCTTAAGCTATTGTCAAAAGTTAAGAAAAAGCCTCTCAAATTTATTTAAAACAACAAAATCAAAAATATCTGATTTCGTACGAAATATGCGATCAGTTTTGCACTTTCCTTAAGCAAACGAAAGTTTCATAAAGCTTAACAAAAAGTTAAATAGTACTGGTTCATACGCTTTAAGCTTTAGTCGTGAAGTCTTAAGCTTTTAGGAGAGAAGGGAAAATAGAACGGCATTTATTTTCCTGTCTTGACGACGAAAACTTAAAAAGTGTGAACCAGTATTTAAGTTTAATATGGCTTGACATATATCATACAGATGTATTCGCACAGTTATTTAAGCCGGCTTCTTCATATTATAAATGTTGATTGATCGGAAGGTTTGATTTATAGTACAAAATAAAACGCATAAATCTGAAAGTGAAAATTGCCGTATTTGGGCTGATGAGCCTTTACACAGGGTCTCCACCTGAAATAATATCTGATATAATATCTGAGAGAACGTCGACAGAATGAGAGAACAAATTTCTTTATGTTAATCTTAATATTAAACAAGGGGAACACGTATCTTATAAGATTTCATAATCGACTGTTTCTCGTACAGTAAACTTGTATCGTTTTTATTCTTTTTATTCGTTTTCTGATTTTTTAATTTAAAATATTTTTTTTTTAAACACTTTTCACAAAGATTGGCACTATTTGCATTAATAAATTACACATCTTCATAATGGTGGCTTATTATTGTTTTATATGTGTGTTGTTATAAGATTTCTTATAACAACTGTCTCATATCATTTATTTTAATATTAATACTACCACTATTTGAGAGTCCACACGTAAGATAATACTCTCTGCGATTGAATTTGACGTTTGCTAATATAAAAATCTTATATATTATCTCAGGTGGAGACCCTGTGTTATGGAAAGTTGTTTAAGGTGAATGAAATTGTCAAAAACTAGACAATCCCATAATGCTTATAGGAAAATGACTAGAAAAGACACTCTCTCCAAAAAAAATTGTTCTCTCAAAATTTCGTACGTGTGAAGTCACAATAAAAATTACTCTCTAACACAATCCTAGAGAAAGATATTCTAGTAAGTTTTCTATGGCTTATGAGGTCTGTTCCTTAAAACTATTTATATGACTCTCTTAATTCAGAAATGTTCTCTGGTTATCTTCTAGCAGCGTGTTTTCCGTTTTCAAAAATTTCCCTTTCAAAATAGTGCAAAACACTTTTATTTTCGGCTGATAATTTTTGACATATGATCATGTCTAATCACAAGCAATGGCTGGAGAATTTGTCAATAACTGTAAAGACTAATAATTCAAAAATTAATAAATAGATTAACAAATAAATCTAAAACTATTATTGAACTAAAATTCGAAAACGAATAAAGTAGATTTATTAAAATATTTAACAGATTATTTCTTTGAGATTTCTTTACAACAATAACTACTACTGTTTTTAAAGATTTCTTTTGCGGTTAAATGAAAAGACAAATAAACAAAAAAGCTTCCTTGATTTCCAGAGCTTTAAGGCACGTGCTTTCATTTTTTTACTTAAGAAAACAATAGACTTTAAACAGTTTTTGGTTGATTATGATATTGAAGTCTTTTTTTCTTTTTGCTGAGTTTAAGACAGAAACCGTAACAAATTTATGAATAATTTTAAGCTTAAGATAATAAAACAATAGAATATAAAAAAACTTTATTTTAGAATTTATTAGCCACAAGCAAAAAAATTATTCATTTTTGTGTTTTAAGGCCGTTGTTGCGTTTTTAAACGAGATGATTTTTTTGTATGTTTTAAAAAAATATTTGTGGAGAGAAAGTTATAACTAAAATTTTTAAAATTATTTTGTGATCTTTTTTTTTAACTTTTGCATTAAAAACACATGACTCAATTGAAATTAAGATTATTATCTTTTAAATAAATAGTTAAGTTTTGGTGATTATTTTTGACCCTCATCAAAATTCATAAAATATTAACTTTGAGAAACAAAATTAAAATAATATAAAAAATTTTTGCAATAGACCCCTTTTAGGATTTCTTTCTGTATCTCTGCCAGTGATTTGTGTCATTCATAAATATTTTTTAGTGTTTTTTTAAAACTGCTTCAAACTTTGCTTAAACAAAAATTATTATAATCTTAAGTTTTTTTGTTTTTTACTATTCTCAACTTTCAGATTCATATTCACACACACCAAATATTCGAATAGACTTAAGTCTACTACTTCATATCATGAGTCATAAATTTAAAAAAACATTAACAATTTGCATTAAAAATCATTCGCAATCATTTTATTGGCCTTTGTGATCATAAATCTTAAATGTTAAATAAATTTTTTTTACACAAAAAATTATTTATCTGATGAGATATCAGACCGGCTTAAAAGACACTTAGAACTTTTTTTTTTCTTTGTTAGGATACTTGTTTAATAATTTTTAAATAAATTTAAGAACTATTTTTATAAACATATGTATGTATGTACTTGCTACAGTATTCCGGGTGTATGAATTTGAATAATTGACATTTACATTTGGTTCTCTTGTTGGAATTCTTTAAAAAGTTTTGATTCAACTGTCATTTGCCATTATTTTGAATGTCTGTATTAGTCTGAAGATTATGGAGGAAATAAATACCAAAATATATCAAATGTTGGTTTAGGATAAGTGAATGACAGAATAATGAAAAAGTTTACTTAAGATTAGAAAATTGATTTCAGGTGTTTGCAGAAAAGCACAAATTGAAAATTTTATCACAAGACTTTAACTTTAAAACAAAATTAGAATTTAAGTGGCACATTATATTTTTAGTTTAAAATTATAAATTAAGAATAAAAACTTTAATTTTAAAAAAATTAGAGTTGTTATTTTGTTGTAAAATTGCACAGATCTGCTATGGAAATCTTTCTTTAATAATTTGATCTGATGGAAAAAAATATGGCTAAGCTAGTGTGGATCCTATGTAAGTTTTTATGATAATCAAGTCTAGATCGAAAAATTACCAATTAATTTTAATTTATTTCATGTTGTAAAATTATGTTTTTCATTAAAATAATTAAATGAAAATTAAATTCGATGAATTTTAGCCTGATTAAAATATTAACATTTGGATTAAAAATTTAAGAAAAAAATGACCACAATACTTATTGCCATTTCGGAAGATGCTTATTATCACAATTAATAACAAAATTCTTAAATAAAAACTAAAAATCCTATAATAAAAAACGAATATAAGCAAGACTTAACTTAGTACCACCACATATTTTTGCAATTTAATAGAAATGTGTGCACGGCATAAAATGCTACTAAATTTACATGCTAATTTTTTCGTCAGTTAGTCATTATTCGACGCGTAATTTAGTAGCCTTTCAAACAAGATACAATTCATTTCAATCGAACTAGCACTTTATTCTGGATGACGCCTGAAAGAGAAGTATGCACCGAGAAACACAAATGTACCGTCATCTTGCACATGTGACGTGCTATGAATCATATCCATATCGCTTCCCGTTACTTTTACGACAATAACCACAAATAATAATAGTTTGAAAAAAAAACTATATATTCGCAGGCCTGTGTTATAATTTTGTTATAAAATCAATTTTTGGTTTAAAATTATAATGTTGATATCATATTAAAAATTATTTTTTGATACCAAAATAATTATTTCATTTGGTAAAAAATTATAATTTTGTTATAAATTTATAAATTATTCTTTTAAATTAAAATAATTATTTTATTTAATAAAAAATTATAATTTTGGTATAATATTATAAATTATTCTTTTATACCAAAATAATTATTTTGTTTATTATAAAATTATAATTCTGGTATAATATTATAAATTATTCTTTTATACCCAAATAATTATTTTATTTGGTAAAAATTTATAATTTTGGTATAATATTATAAATTGTTCTTTTACACTAAAATTATAATAATTTTATTATAAAATTATAATCTCAAAAAAAAAAAATTTCTAATTTTACAAAAAAAAAAAAAATTATATGTATTTTAAGACTTATTTTATAATATTCGTATAAAACTATTATTTTTAGCAAATTAAAATTTGGCATACATTTATAAAATTGTTATAAAATCCAAATTTGGTATAAAATTATGCTTTTGATATAAGATAATAATAATAATCTGATAATAATCTTTGTGTCATATAATAATTTTAGAATAAAATTAAAAAGTTGGTATATTTTAGTTTTAATTCTGATCTAAAATTTGAATTTTGGTATAGAACTTTAATATTGGTATAAAACGGTATACGATTAGAATTTTGGTATGAAATTATTATTTCGTTAAAAAATTATAATTTTGGAATAAAATTATTAGTTTGTTAAAAAATTATTATTTTGGTATAAAGTTATAATTTCTTTATAAAATTATTATTTTGGTTTAAAATTTTAATTTTTGTATAAGATTATGTTAATATTATGATAAGATAATGTTGGTATAAAGTAAAAATTAGAATATTGGTATAACATTGTAATTTTGGTATAAGAAATATAATTTTGGCATCAAATAAAAATTTTGCTATAAATTTATAACGTTGGTATAGAATTATAACTTTGGTTTTTAATTATAATGTCGGTATATAAAAATATTTGTTATAAAAAAATTTTATTACGAAATTATAATTTTGGTATGCAATTTAAATTTTAATATAAGATTCAAATTTTAGTGTAGTTATAATAATTAGTATTTTATTTTATTGAACTGTTTATGGGTTTTAATCAAAATTTTTAATATTTTATGCAGGCTAAAGTTCATTAAATTTAATTTTCATTAAATTATTTTTATGAAGAAAGGAATTTTACGACCAACATGAAATGAATTAAAATTTATTGATAATTTTCCATTCCTGACTGAGCTGCGAATTGAACCCAGGTTTTTACGGACAGGTTGCCCTGACTAGTTTCGATTGTAACCACACAATCTCTTCAGAGGGGTTTGCCGTTAAGCACTCACCGCCATTGACGACGGCTGACGTCAATAGTCAAACATCAATCTTTAAGCCCGGGTAGATCGAAAATTGCTTTGAATGACTGATTACCTATTTTAATTGATTTACATGTTCTTCCTTACTTAAGTTCTTTCGCACTTTTTGTCAAGAATTCTTCTTGAAATCCAAAGTATGGTTTTCAAAAAAAAAAAATATTATTAATTGAATTTTAACTCAAAGAGCACGTTCGAAAAATTTATAAATAATAAAATAATTATAAAAAAAGTAAGAAAGATTCTTACTTTCTATTTGATAGTTTTAATTTTATAACAAAATTTCAGTTAGTACAGCTTTTGCTATAGTTTTACAATTTTACCCCCACGTTCATGAAAAATATTTTTGATTAATAAAAGGTTTATTAAACAAATTTATATAGAAAATTTGTTTCGTAAACCTTTTATTAATTAAAAATATTTTTAAATGAATATGGGGGTTAATTAATAACATTATAATTTTAGTTCAAACAGTTTAAAATCACAAATCTATAACAAGTTACAGTTATAAAACTATACATAAGCTTTTCTATATATATCATTTACTAAAACGCAAAAGGCTCTATCTAACATTTTAAAAAATTTACAGAAAAGTCAAAAACTATTTACAGAAAAGGCAAAAACTATTTACAATGATAATTTGATGAGTTTCTTTAAACTGTTTATAATTTATTTTTCTTGTTAAACCTACCAGTTGTTTTGACAATTGACAGTGCCAAAACAAGCTGTTAGTTAGGCCTTTTAGCGTTTGTCATATAATATTTTGTGGATAGGACCATTTGGTATTTGTTAATAAGATCGCGAATTTTATTCGGTAGATTCCCAAATTTTTTGAGGACATTTGTGGTAATACAATATATGAGGGTCTATGAAAAAGTCGATTGTAAGTTTTTGGTTAGTTAGCGCCTTTTACATTTTAGGTAACGATATTCTTTTTTTTATTAAGATTTATGTTTCAAACTTAGAAAAATTGTATATGCTTGATATGTCTTTTGTAAATTAAAGTAAAGCTCTTTGTTTTAACGGTACTTAGATGAATAATAAAAACTTTTCAAGTGGTATGATAATCTTACTTTACCTTCATGCACCACACTAGTGGTGGAGGGCGTAAAAAGTTGGAGGTCTTTATTAAGCCGCACCAAATCAATGAATAGTGAATTCATTGAATGTTAAAAGAAATTAAGTAAAACCAACGAACACAAAGAAAATTATCAGTTGAATTAAGAAAACAAAGAAAAAAAAAATGCTCTGGAAATTGAATTGGAGCTAATTTAAAATCGAAGAAGCTTTTAAAACGATCCTGATTTTAAGGTTTATAAAAATATTCAATTTTACATACGTCATATATTGAGTACACAGAAAAAATTAAAAAATTTCTCTAATCACCAAATTTATAACAAACTTATAATATCAAGCAAACAATTTGTTGATTTTGCTCCAATTACCAAAATGATTATATTGATTACTAAAAGTTTTTGAATATTGAATATTTTTTTTCAATAAATGATATTTTTAATTTTAATTAAAATAATGATCAAAAAACTTTGCCATTTCAAACATTGTGTTTATCTTTTTAATTAAATATTGACAATTCCCAACAACAATTCTACAGGCTTAAATTATTTTATTATAAAAGAAAAAAATCAATTAATATTTTTTGATATTTAATAAATATTTTATTTGAAAATTTATTTAAAAATCACTAAAATATTAATTAAAACAAAATTATATTTTTAAGTTTCTTTCAACTAAAAAAATAATTGATTCAATTATCACATTAATTAAATTTAAATACTTTTTAAACAATTTGTTTAATTGATAAAAAACTTTTCTCTGCGTACCATTTATATTAATTAAAATTACTCTAAAAATCATGAAAAATTACGATCATTTTTAAAATATATTGAACGTAAAATATCCGCCTGTTTCAATTTTAGTCGATTTCGATTTCCAGAACATGGCCCATTTAGTAATTAGAAACTTATAATTTTTGTAAACTAAAGCTAAAGTCATGTGCTAAAATTGAAGTGCAAGTAAAGTTTTTTTAATACAAACAAATTGTTATCCTTCAAACAGTAAAATATTTACTCTTACGTAAAATGCCAGTAATATAGAAAATAGTGTCATGTATTTCCTATAACAGTATCAGCAAATTCCAGCATTATGCGAGTTTTGCTTATAAAATGTTTCTGTCATTAACAAATGTTTTTTAGGAAACAAATTTTTTCTGTGAAATTTAAAAAGCTATTTTATCAATTTTTCAACTATTTTTAGTAAAACTAAAAAACGTTACCAAATAAGAAAAAAAAAACATTTTCTGACTTTTCTTACAAAACGAAAGACTTAAGACACAAACTTTGTTCGAAGTTTTTTCCCGAAATTTTATTTATTATTTAAAGTTTTGTTTATTTGACAAATAATTACTCAAGAAAAAAAAATACTTTAAATAATAATGGACCAAACTGACAATTTCCTATATAAATAAAAATCACTTTTATTTTCTATTAAAATATTTCATTTTTGAATAAAGAAGGTTTGTTGCTGTTGTTTTGTGTTTTAGCTTAAAGGAAGAAGAAAATAAAATCGTGCCTTAAGCAATTTATGTAACTTTTAGGTTTTCTTCTTCTTCTGTTGTTATTGTATTTTATATGGGTTTACTGGCACTCAACTCATTTAATGACATTATCATCAGTTTCACATCATTTAGCAACCACCATCCTCAACATCATCGCCATCCAGCTCGTGCATCGTGGCAGCAGCAGCCCGCTTGTCCGCCAATATTGTGGCACAATTTTAAAAAAAGTCTCAAGAATGTCTAACAGCTATTTACGATTGACTTACTGTGGCACACTGAACACACATTGTAAAGCTGGAAAAAAGTCATTTTCTTCTGACTGCCTTAAATGGTAAACTTAAATGACCCTAAACTAATACCTTAGTTAGTCTTAACAATGATGGGGTAAGCTATTTTTCACAACAAAAAATACTAGTAAAAATTCAATTTCGTTTAAAAACAACTGAAATAGTAAAGAAAAAAGGAGTTTAGTTAGACATGCAATTTATAGCCACAAAAATGTTCAATGAAAAAAAGCAACGCTAGTAACTCTTATTTTCCCCCCCGAATTTCATTGCACAGAGGTTCCTGTTAGTAGTTGTGTTTTTGGCTGTCTGTTATTTAAACAAAAAAGCAAACGTGATAATAGTGACCTAATAGACCTTAAATTTTTTTCCAACTCTATACCACAAAAAAAAAACTGCTGCATAAAATTATAAAATAATGCTACAAAATGCGTTTAAATGAAAGCAGTTTTGTGGCCGTAAGAAATCCAAGAGCATGAGCTTTAAGCTTAAGTTTTCCTGTTTCTTTGTTGTTGTCAAGCCTCATTCTGCCATATTAATTTAATTATTGGCTTTAACCACTTCTTTTTTTAGTTTTTGTCCAAGCAATTTCTTTAAGGTATTTTTGTACAATTTCTTTAAAACACCAGCAGACAAGTGTATTTTCTTGCTTTGACTATTTTAGTCGTTTATTTTTTGCTTCACATTCATTTCACCTGTTAACATCAATAATCTCAATAAAATGTCTTTCTTCTCTTGTGCATTGAAATTATATTGAGGAAAAAAAAAATTCTTCTACCGAATATGGCCATAAAAGCTGTTACTTATGGAACACAAACACCCGTTTTATTAAACGGAATGTAGTTTATAATAAATTGGTGCATTGGGATTTGAAAAAGTTATTCTGCTGCTGATCGAATACTTTTGTTGTAGTTATTGCCTCTGAAAAGAATTTAGCGTTACAACTTCAATCGATTTTTAAAGAAAATAATGTTGCTGTTTTATTTATTTGTTTTCTATAAATTTATCTGCTGTCCATTTAGTTTAAAATTTCATTTATAGAAAGAAGGTGGTGCATGGTACTAGATAGTAAAGAGGATTTAAAAGAACAGCCATGATAAAAACAAACAATTTAAAAAAAAAAATCTTAAAAAATGATAGTACGGGATTGAATAAATGTCGTTCTTGCAGTACTAGCACTCTGATTTCAGTCCAAAATTAGCTATGGCTTACACCAATTCGAGGTTATTCGGCCATTGTCAAATAGAAGTAAATGAATTTGGAGCCCTGGCGGCCAAATGAGCTTCAAAATCCCCCTTCATCAAGTACAAAATTACAATACCCGGTTTATAGATAAATTCATAGAAAGTCTCTGTATTAACCTGGATAAACGAATTATTACATCGTATAATTTTAATAATGGCACAAATAAAAGCTTTCAAAAACAGGATATAAGTAAATTGGATCAAGTAAAATGTACAGGAGTCCATTATGGACACACGAGACTGAACTTTGGCCCAACATACAATCCAAATTTCACTTCCTTTTAGTAATTATTTAAATATATTCCCATAGTATTTTTTCATAATGTAAATCGTGACCCTACATTGTTACCGAGTTTTTGCTAATGGATAATTTTTTTGTTAAAAATACACCACCTATTGTAAAAAATTTCTCACCAATCTGTTTTCTTCAAGAAATAAAAAATGTATTTTTTAATGATTTTTTATATAAATTTAATTTTTTTTTTTTTTTTTTTAAGACCAGCCAATCAGAGCTTTAACAACTTTTTTTTAGCTTTTTTTAAAAAGCTTTCCTACTTCAAGATCATCAAAGATATTTTCTTTAAAGTTCCGTCTAGCGTTCTGTAAGCTTTTTTTTTTTAAAGAACTCTTTTAAACAATGTTCAGTATATTGAGAAATCTTGAAGAGCTCTTTAGGGATGTTTTTTTTTTGTACAAATGCATTATTTGCTTTAAATATTTTAATGTTTTCAAAAAGTTTAAAAAGAGTTTTTTAAATGTTGCTTAAGCCAAGTTAATTATAAAGATTTCAAAATAGCTTAAATGCAAAAATTTTTTAAAAAACTTAATCGTATAAAGCTTGTCAAATAGTTTATTTTAGAAAGCTTGATAGAAATGTAATCGGGAAAAGCTTTTAAAGTACCTACGACCAATTTCAAGAAGTTTAATTAAAACTAACTCTTACTTTAACTTCCAGTTAACAATATGTTTTTGAAAGTTAAAACTGATAGTTAATTATAACTGAACGGGGAGAAATTGGCCTTTAATCGTAAAAATTTAATTTAAAATTTTATCGATAAAAGTTTTTGATAATAAAATTAAATTATTTGTCTTTGACCATTTTTTGCTTGTTTTTTTTTTTAAATGAAAAGTGGTTCGAGCTCGAGGCCAATTGTTTATAAAAATTCATAAATAAATAATATATATTTTATAAACAATTGGCCTCGAGCTCAAACAACTTCTTGATTTGAAAATCTTTATTGTAAAATCTTCTAAGACAGCTGCATTTAAAAGCCAGTCTTCAAAATGTTTTTAGAGTATATTTATAAAATTTTATACATAAGTTTTCTAAAAAGTAGAATCTGGGAATTATTTATTTTCATAAGCTACTTTATTACAACATTTTTTATTTTCGAATTTATTCTATGAGCTAAATTTCATTTATGTGTTTTATACAGCTTTTTTGTAATAGTTCTATTCGTTAAATTTTTAGGAATGACTTTATACACTACCAGACTATTATCTTGTATCTTCCTGTTACATTTTACCTTAGCTATCCTTTGGATAGCAATGAAGTATATTGTATGTACAGAAAAATTTACAATTATTAGACACCAACATAATGTAATGCAGTTTCTGGCCCGCTACGGCCTTCGTCAGCATTCCTTGAGTCACATAGTGATACAGTGTATATTTAATGTATTTAACTAAACTATTTTAAAAAATAGAATATTGGAAATATTTCTTTCATAAAATGCAACAGGAAGATAAAATATAATAGTTTAGTAGTGCATAAAGACATTCCTAAAAATTTAAGAAATAGAACTATTACAAAAAAGCTTTATATACAGAAAAAGTATTTTTTTAAGCTTTATATATAACATTTTTTTAATTAAAACTTGTATGTTTTTCTATTTTATAAGTCCTAAACAGAAAAAATTTTTTTTTATCAATTAAAGAAATGTCTTAAAAAGTATTTCAATTTAATTAATGTGATAATTCAATCAATTATTTTTTTTTACTTGAATGAAAGTTAAAAATATAATTTTAATTTAGTTAACATTTCAGTTGTTTTGAAATAGATATTTAATTAAAATCCAAAAATATTAATTGATTTTTTTTTTGTTTAAAATAAAATAATTTAAACTTGTAAAATAGTTGTTGCGAATTGTCAATATTTAATAAAATAAATTAACACATTGTTTGAAATGGCAAAGTTTTTTGATAATTTTTTTAATTAAAATTAAAAATATTATTTATTGAAAAAAAATATTCACAATTTTACAAGTTTTAGTAATCAATATAATCATTTTGGTAATATGTGCAAAATCAACAACTTGTTTATGAATTTGGTATAAATTTGGTGATTGGACACAATTTTTAATTATTTCTGTGTAAAGACCTTAACAAGAACTTTTCTAAAAGCTTTCCAACGAACTTTTTGGTAAAGAAGATTTCGTTTTTTTTTAATTAAATTTTTAAAACCGAATAATATAAAAGGACGCCTTCCAAAATTATAAATTAATTGAGGGCTGTGTATGTTATCGAGGGATGTTATATCATCCATTTAAAGTTGCAGCTGGAGCTCGTCAAGGGTATATATTTTAGCCAATTCTCTTTATTATAATTCTTGATGAGGTAAGAAGAATGAGCCTGGCGGGGATAAATTGTATCCAATGAAATACACCTTGAAGACGTCGAACATACAGTTGACATATGTTTACTTGGGCAAACAACAAATTATATTTAGGAAAATATTACTGTCTTTAATTAGTATTGTGGTTATTTTGTTGAACTATTCATGGTTTTTAATCCAAATTTTTACTATTTTTAATTAGGCTTAAGTTCATTAAATTTAATTTTCATTAAATTATTTTTATGAAGAAAGGAAATTTTACAACATGGGAAATTAATTAAAATTGTTATTGATAATTTTCATTCTTGACTGACCTGGGATTCGAAGCCAGGCTGGCTGGCGTGTGATTCGAACCCAGGCGGCTGGTTACCCTGACATGTTTCGACCTCAACCACTAGGTCTCCTCAGAGGGATTTGCCGTCTTACACTCGCAGCCATCGATGACTGCTGACGTCAGTAGTCAAACATCAATCCTTAAACCAAATTGTATTTTAACCTTTTTTAACAAAATAACCACAATACTAATTATTGTTAAAGCTAAGGCACAAGCTCTATGTGTTCATTTGTCCTTCAAGTTGTGCTGAAAAATGTCAACAAGAAAAAAGAAAGACAAAAACATGATAAACAAAAAATGTACTTTGGACTTCAAGAAGAATTCTTGACAAAAGTACGAAAAAACAGAAGTAAGGAAAACATGTGAGATCAATTAAAAATGGATAATCATTCAAAAAGCAAATTTCGATCTACCAAAGGTTAAAATACAATTTGGTTTAAGGATTGATGTTTGACTACTGACGTCAGCAGTCATCGATGGCTGCGAGTGTAAGACGGCAAATCCCTCTGAGGAGACCTAGTGGTTGAGGTAATGTCTAAAAGGTCATATACTTCGATGACTTTATATATAGATATATTACAACAGGGATTCATGTGGAATTCACAAGGTAATCGGTGACCTGGTGTCCCTGCAAAGACCTGGAGGAGATCCATTGATGATAAGCTGAATTTAGCAAATTTTAATTGGAGTAAATGACTTCGTGCGAGGAGTCAATAACAGAGTTAGCTATGGAAGAATAGTAGAGGTCTTACGCTACAGTGGGAGAGAAGGCTTACGGAAGATGAATAAGATAAATTTAATTAATTTATTTGTTTTTGTAAAATCTTGTCCAAAAACAAACTTTAAAGGCTGGAATTTATAATGAATTTTTTGCTTAAGGAATCGTCTTTTCTTTACATTTTTTTTTAACCAAAGGGTATATATGTAATGCATGCGATTTAGAAAAGCTTCTATTTTTACTAAGCAAAAAAAGTCTTGAAGAAAATAGCTGTTTATTATTGTCTTTGAAATCTAAAAGCCGTTACAAAACACTTGTGATTTTTGCAAAATGCGCAACGGAATTTCTTTATTTGCGCTTTTAAAAGTTATTTTATACCTAGACAATTCTCAGTCCTCTATTATTTAAAAGGACTTTTCAAGTCTTTTCCAGATGTTATTAAAATATTTTAATTGCCTTGTAAGGTTTTTTTTTTATTCCTTTATTTATTCCACTTGGGAACATATCACTTCTTTTGATTGTAATTTGATTGTAATTCCAACAAATTTTATCATAACAAATTAATTTAATTTCATCAAAAGATTTGTTTACTTTCTTAAGTAAAAGTAAAATTTTTCTACGCCATGTAATTTTTGGATGCCCAGAGCGCCGACTTCCTTGGCGATTCTATTCTAAGGCGGCTCTCGTAACGCTGACAATAGGTTTACAAGAATATCTCCTATCCATCTCCATTTTCTTCTTTTTATTTGAGGAACTATTGGTACTTCTTTTGAAAGCATCCAAAACTCTGAGATTGTAATTTTATTTTGCCAAAATATTCGACATATTATTCTTAGACACTTGTTTATAACTACTTGGAGTATACACTCAGTTTTTAGTCGACTAGACACATCCTCCTTTACACCACCATAAATTGACGTCATGCATCCCAGACAACCATCCCAGATAGGTGTTTTACAATTCAATCCTCTGGTTTTGTATTTTGAATTAGTTGAAGTTATTAACTCGCGTTGCATGTATTTTTTCAATGTTTATTTCTAAACCAACGGCACTGGCTAATTTGTGTAAATCGACCACTTAACTTAAGATGAAGTTGAATTTGTGCAAAATGATCCAATACCCCTTTTTATCGCGCATAGTTTTAGCATTCACGCAGAGAAAAAATAGGTTTAATATGGTCGCCTTTAACAAAACAATTTTTTAACACAACTTTAAACATATTAGGTTTAATTCCACCATATTATTGTTGCCGACAAAATCTAGTTGTCTTTGACTAGATTTCCCATACAAAACAAAATCTACTTCGTGACAAGATTTTGACGAAATCTACTCAAAATCTAGTAGTACTTAGTGATGCAACTATGGTTTTTTTCATATAGCACTAAAAAATACTTCCCTGCACAGGAAAAAAAATGACATTTTAATAAAAAAAGAAAATTAACAAATAATATAAAATTGAAAAAAAGCTAAAAACTGGAAAAGACAATAAATAATAATAAAATAAATGAAGTTCATTATAAAAAAGAGGTAATGCAAATTTTAAAATGCCTGTTTCTATGTGTTACATACAGAAAACTTTCAGTCAACTGTTTTTGTTATGCAAACAAAATCTCGCTAATGTCAAAAAAGTACAATGTAAACGCACTTGCTTTTGAGGAAGATTTAAAATCAAATCTGCTAGATTTCGTTCAAATGTAAACGGCCTATAAGACAAAATGGCATGACTCATTTTCTCGACCTTAAAATTGTTTGAAATTCTTTTTGTTTATATTTTATTCTAGTAAAATATAAAAGTGATAAACAAAAAAAACTCGTTGGTTAAATTTTAAACTTCTTAAGTTTTTTTTTCTAAAACTTAATTCTTTTTATATCCATTTGTTTCCATTTTATCGCCCATGCTAAACTGTTGTCATTAGTGTCATTAAAGTCTATATAGTCATGTTTGTACGTAGGCTCCAATTGGTCTACGCACTAGGATTTCCTTTCTTCTTGCTTAATTCCATAGCCGCCGTCGTCATCACGATCATCATCATCATCGTCATCCGCTGTTTGGTGGGACTGCACTAACGGCGTTAGCAGAAACAATAAAATTTGCATGATTTGATTTTTCTTTTTTTTATTTTTTTTTTTTATTTTGAGGAAGTTTATAATTTTGTTGCAATACCTGGTAGAAGACAAAAAATCAGAGTAATTGAACAGATGTTCATTGATTTTTTTCCATTTTTGGCGTTTGTTTCCTTTCCTTCGCTTTAATGATGATTATGCAAAATTATTCTTGCAATAAGTTGCAAATCGTTTTCAAATGACATGATTTGGTTTCATTTGATTTGTTTTTTTTTTGTTTTTGTAAATGAATTTTAGATTTATTAGATTTATTGATTAGTAGTTTGGGAGTTTAACGGTTTCTTTGGGAAATAAAGAAATGTAGTAGGTGTTTTAATAAAAGAGAATTATAAAGTTTTTAGTAAATTTACTTAAGGAAAATATAGAGCAGATGCTTTAAAGCAATTTGTTGAAAAAAAAATATAATAATTTTATTCTTAGAAAAAAAAAGTTTTTTTGGAATAAATCACTCCCTAAAACGGTATATAATTAAGTATTTAATCATTTGCTAATTGATTTATTAAACAGCTGCTTTGGGTATTAAAAATATGAATACAACAGCTGGATTTCATTTTGTTTATGTTCATTTAAATCTTTCTGGTTATCACCTCAGACAAAAAAAAAATACTCCTTCTGCCCTTTTAAACTGAATAAGAACGAACAAAAATCATAAACTCATTCCTCACAACACTCAAAAAAAAAAATATAACATTCCTGCCATCAAAATAATGATCTGGCATATGGTCAACTTAAAACCCAATATATTAAAATAATAAAAAAATTGCATGTCCAACTAAAGTTAAATACCAAAAACGTTATAAAAAAAAATTATTAAAGAAGACTAAAATAAGCAAATGTTAACCGCACGCGCCACTCATTTTAAAAATCTATAAAAACCCTAACACAGAATTCTTAAATATACAGACATCATAGACTACATATACGGGGGAAAAAATTCAACTCATCACCTCTGCTTTTAGACACGCATGTCTTCCCTATGCACAAAAGTAAATATTTAGTTCCTAATGCTATTTTTTTTACCAAAAAAACTGAAAGGAAATAATCATGACACACGTTCAGTTAAACATCATACTCATCTTTTTTTTTATGTAGATGCCTTTTTGACCCCTTTCCATTGATATCAGAAAAACACCACTTTTCTCTTTACAAATTTCCCCCCCAAAGCAGCACTTCATAAAGGTACACAAGACATTTAAAAGGTAAATGTATGACTGACATCACTTTTAGTTTAGAATTAATAGTTGACCATAAATGTTATACATTTAGCACCTTTTGCTTGCACCCTCCAAAAAAAAAACTCTGTTTTAACAGAATGTTTGTGTGTGTGCGTCTGTTTTTTAAGGACTCTTTAATTTTACCCTGTATAAACATTGTTAAAAGAAATCCTTAATAAATGACCTTTAATTGTGCGAGCGTGTATTTGACTGTCAGTCTTGTGAAATATTTTTTTAGTCTTTTTACTACACCTTAAAAAATGTTGGTTCATAAATTTTTATATGCTGTTTAAATACTGTTAATAACCGTATGCGTGGCTGGCGTTATATGGATTTTATGGTATTTTAGTGTTTCTTATGCCCTACAGGAAAATAATGGCAATAGTAGATTCTTCGCATGTTTGTAACCTTGGAAGAAGTTAAGATTTTTTTTATATAAAATGTTTATTTATCATTAATGTACAAATATAGTACAATATTATTTGATCTCAGCGCCAAGAAAGCATTAAGTATGTACTCGTCATCTGGCATGATAGTATGCGTAATGATTCTGAATGTAATGCATATCAATATGAAACTATTATTTCTACACATTATAACTATGAACCTCGATTTTAAGAAAACCTAATTTAAACTCAAAACATTTTTGTGCGATTGTTTTTGCGCCAAAACTGAAATGTGCCTTTTTGAAGACTATAATTTTTTAACTCAGTACTTTTTTTTTCCAAAAATAATGTTAGGGTAAATAAGGTAGCTATGGCGGTCAGCACTTAAGTGACAGACTTAGAGCCATTGATCCATTGTGATATCAGAGAATTCCCACAAAAGAACGTGTCCGAATTTCCACCATAGAACCTGCCTGTACAAAGTTTGTACTCCAGTTAAGTGCCAGACATATTAAAAAATCCATCCATTTCGGCAAATTGCGTTCTTGCCAATGCAGCACACTGATAAAATTGCTATTCCACATCCTCCTTTTCGTTTCGTCGCAGCTGCGGCAGTAATCATAGTCTCTGGCTCCTAGGCGGTGTGCACGCCTATCAATACTATACTATTATTTATACTGCTTATAACGACCCTGCGGGAAATTTGTGTCAATTTTTCCAACCGATTGGTCCTGGGATTTGTGAAAATAGAACAAGTTCAAAAAAAAAGAACTCATGACCAGTGAAAGGATAACCAATCATTTAACTGGTGTATGGAGAACCAAAATGTAGAAAAAGTAATGAATTACATTACAGTATTCATCAGTGGTGTGACACTTTTTTTGGGACTTTCTAAAATTTGGTTCTTAAATTTCTTAAATCAAATAATACTCCATTGTAGTAACTAACACTAAACACGTTCATTGAGCATAGATGTGTGGCTTGTCAAATGGTGGCTGTTATATGTCAATTGACCCCCTCCAATGATAACCCCATGTAAAAGTGATAGGCCCCATTCTTATAAAGTGTTAGAATTAGAACCGGTCTCTACCGCAAAATACCTCTCACAGGACTACTTTGGTGTCAGTTTTCTTCGCTCTAGGGTAAGAACTTCGATTTTTAGAAAACCTGATTCTAACTCAAAAGATGCAGTCAAAACATTTTTGTGCGATTGTTTTTTTTTTCGCCAAAACTGACATGGGCCATTTCAAAGACTATAATTTTTTAACTCAGTACGTTTTTTCCAAAAACAATGCACAGTGTAAGATTTAGCTTTTCTAGGGAGAAAAATTAAATATCTTGGAAAAAAATTTAACTAGACTTTTGAATTTTGGTACAAGGGTTTACTAGGCTACTATGTACCATTGTCAATAAAATAGGCGAAATTGGATCACTGCCACGCCCCTCCCATTTAACTGCAAAAATTAATATCTGATATTATTCGCGTTGGATAATCAAAAAGTAAAAAAGCGGCGAGTATGCAGAAGAATGTTTAAAATAAATAATAAAGAGATAGAAGTAATAATAAGTGTTTAATTTTTCTTCATTAATTTAAAAATAAGAATATATTCATATGTACATATAAATTAAAATAAGAATAAAATGTTAAAATTAATGGGTTTCTTCTGGTATTTCTGGGTATTGCAATACATGTAGTACTTCAGTACTTCAACAGATATGGCCTTTCATTTTCGGGTGTTTTAAGCCATGTATCAAAAATTTCGTGGTATGTGGTATTATCACTCATTATTTGTTTCTTTTTTATCGGCAAATCTCGGCAGATAATTTTATATGTGCCTTAAAGTAGGTACTTCAGACGTTCGTTTAAAACTAATTTGGTGTTGAAGCGTTATGAAGAAAAGAATTCATCGATTATAGAATTTATGTTTTTTCTCTTAATTTAACGAAAAGAGTAATTGTTTAAATGAAATAGCACTAAAAGAATTTTCCAGTTCTAAAAATAAATTCTCATAATGTTAACAGCCAATAAGTTGAGCTTCAAAACAAAAAAAGAATCGTTAAAAAATTCCATTCCAATAAAAAGTTACACGTTTTTAAAAATGAGCAATTTCATGTAAGTGTTTTTGTTGTTTTTAATTCACTCAAAAATATTCAAGTTTAAAGTAACGTTATATTGTTACTGTTGATAAATTATTTTCTTATGTTATAACAAGTGCTCTTTCATATTTGATAAAAATATTTACTCAAATTTAAACTCAAAAAAAAAAAAACGGCTTTTGTCCAGCTAGATTAGCAAAATCTTACACTGTGCAATGTTAAGCTTAATAAGGTAGCTATGGCGGTCAGCACTTAAGTGACAGACTTAGAGCCATTGATCCATTGTAATATTAAAGAATTCCAACAAAAGAAAGTTCCTGAATTTCCACCATACAACCTGCCTGGACAAAGTTTGTACTCCAGTTAAGTGCTAGATATATCATAAAATCCATCAATTTCGGCCAATGGCTTTCTTGCCAATGCAGCACACTGATAAAATTGCTATTCCTCATCCTCTTCTTCGTTTTCAGCATCGCGGCTGCGGCAGTAATCATAGTGTCTGGCTCCTAGGCGCTGTGCATGTCTACCTATAAGAAAATGTGCTGTAATAACAGATACCAAAAGTGATACATCCGTTTTGTTCATTGATATAAGAGATATAGTTTGCTTCCAACGAGGGCCACAGTTTCATAGTAATTCTACAATCATTGTCCCTGCTCATCTATCGGGGCCATCATTTCCTGGTTATCCTACACTTGGTATTCGCGGCCCATGTACCGTAAGTGTATTATCGATAATTTGAGTTTTCAGAAGATCAAGGTATCCCCATTCCTTTCAAATTCAATACAATTCTTAATGTGTTGGTATCGACGCTAGAAAGCTCATCTGCTCTAATATTTCCGAGTGTTTCTCTGTGCCATGTTCTAGTTCTTGGAGATTGTTATCTAAAGGCATAACGGCGGTATTGCTGTCAGTGAAAATATCCACAGTAGCCGTTGAGACATCAGATAATTTGAACCAGGCCGGAGCTTCATTGATCGCAAATATTTCTGCATGGAAAAGAATACAGTAATCTGGAAGTCTCTGCGATACATTAAAGTTGAGCTCCATATTGTATATGCTCCGAAGCCCACCACCAAAACAAACTTAATTTTCTCGAAAAAATATGCATTAAACAAATATTATAGCTTCTTTAAAAATTTTCAATCGCGAAATCGAGCGCTTACTTTGAATGCAGTTTACTCGAATTAGCTTTACCAGTAGCTTGTTACAATTTGTCACTTCGAAAAAAATAAATACACAGAAAAAATTAATAATTTTCTCCAATCACCAAATTTATAACATATTCATAATATCAAGCAAACAATTTGTTGATTTTGCACCAATTACCAAAATGATTATATTGGTTAATAACAATTGTAAAATGGAGAATATTTTTTTTTAATAAATTATATTTTTAATTTGAATTAAAAAAATGATCAAAAAACTTTTCCATTTCAAACAATGTGTTAATTTATTAAAATTAAATATTGACGATTCCCAACAACAATCCCACATGTTAAAATTATTTTATTTTAAACGAAAAAAGTCAATTAAGATTTTTTGTTATTTAATTAAAAACAACTAAAATGTTAGTTAAATCAAAAATAAATTTTTAATTTTCTTTCAACAAAAAAATAATTGATTCAATTATCACATTAATTAAATTTAAATACTTTTTAAACCATTTTTTTAATTGATAAAACACCTTTTTCTGTGTATATTTTTTCCACTAAAAAAATAACGAAAAATTGTATTTAAAAGTATGGAATTGATTTAAATAAAAAAAGGTATAGAAAATATCGTTTTATGATAAATTAGTATGAAAATTTTTAATCGCGAATATTGCGAATACGAGCTCTAACGTTGAAAAACGCCTATACCCATTGAATTCTGCGAACTCGAATTAGCTTAACCAGAAGAGTTTTTAAAAAACATCTACGCATACTAAAAAAATATATCCGATTTTTTCCTACATGTTTAAAAAGTTTTTCCTACAAAAATCCCTACGCGTTTAAGTCATTAAAATCGAAAAAATGGTAGTTAAAAAAACCAATTTTTTTTCGCTTATGTATAGGAAAGATTTAATAACAAAAAGTAGTAATAAATCTAATAACTAAATTATATCTACTTTTATTAAATTCAATGAAAAAAACAAGAGCTGTTTAAAAAAAAATTAATATGTTTAGCTCTTTTAAACTAGCCCCCATATTCATAAAAAATATTTTAGGTTTATAGCAGGTTTATGAAACGAATTTTCTATGAGAATTTGTTTATTAAGCTTTTTATTAATCAAAAATATTTTTTATGAATATGCGGGTAAATCTTTAAATAATAACTTTAATTTAAATCAGGTACAAAAGCAGCCGGTTATATTATAAATAATTGCATTTCTTTCGAGCTAAATTTTCTAAGGTGACCATTCGAAATTTATGCTGCCTCTTCAAATGTTTTGCGGAAATGATCCTAAAATACTAATTAAACTTAAAGTTGTGTGGCTCAATTTGTATGGCTTTTTTGTGCTCACTCTGCATCGGCGTTTGTATTGGGAAAGCAAACAAACTCCGTACCAGTTTCGATAAATTTAGAAATTTATACCTCGTCATTAAAGTTTTTTCTTTTTTACTTTTTATATCCAAAACTGTTCCAAATCCATGTTTCAGAACATATTAATTTCACAATTGCACATACTTGGGCTGTTCATGGAAGGTAGGTTATCAGGTTATATGGTTATTTAGCTATATTCACAACAACAAAATACATTGTAATAGTTTAGAAAAAAGCTTGAATTTTTATAATTTGTATAATATCGATTTAGGTATAACAAACTTTTTTATTGAGGCTGATCATTCCCGAATATTTTATATTGAATTTCGCAATGCGCTAATAGAAAAAAGCGTCATATCGTTTTATCAGTACTATGACAAGTGTCTTCGGTTTTGACCCCATGACACTTTTCATCATTATGATGTCAGCCTTTACATCACTTGCCCAAATTGTCATCAGGGTCTAAAATTGAAATTATGCCATCAATGGGTTGAGCCATCGGCAACACAAAAATTACGATTCAGATTCAGTTTAAACATGTCATCAGTGTGATGACTCAGTAACATCGCCAAAAGGACTCATTAGGCTCAATTAAATGGCAAATTGTCATTAGATTGAGTCATTGGGATTGACTTAAGTCAAAGTGAGAGAATAATTTCTTACTTAACCATTACACAGTTTTGTTTTACTTTTGTTTACAGAAGAACTCTTAATTATGAGACGAGACCCAAGCAGCATGTCCGAAATGGTTGGTAATCATTCTACTTTGAAAATTTGATGTATTTAACAAAATAATTTAAAAAAATAGAATATGGGAATTTTTGCTTCTCATTTCACCTTTCAAACATAAACATTATGTTAATAATGCACAAAATGTGTCATCGAATTGATGTCACTATAGGCATAGCATAAATGACGCATAAAATATGACTAAATTTTATGATGACGTTCGTCATTGGATTGATGTCAGTTTTTGCCTTATTGACATTGATGTCACTATTCTGATTTTAGGGCATAATCAATATTAAGATTAATTTTTCTATGATTGTGGTAAGCAATTTTTTTTTTTTGATTTCTGTATGATTTTAAAATGTAATTTCCCTTATCTCTTCTAATAAAAAATAAGAAAAAAAATTTTAAATAAAAAAAACTGTACCCATGTTTTGTAACTTTGATGAGAACTTCTCGCATCGAAAACATATGAAACAAAATATTCCATCGTTTCTCGAAAAGTGAGAAAAAATTGTGTCTGTAAGTCCCAATTTACATTATACGATTTTTGTCGTTGCGATTCTTACCTTATTGGCGAGAGGGGAGAGAGAGGAATTAAAAGGGATACACAAGCGAGTGTACTCTACGATTCGTTTTGTTCATTCATTCGTAGTGTCAAATTATATGTATACACAAGCAGTTGTAACGACAAAAATCGTACAATGTAAACATAAGACCGACTTCAAAGAAGAAACGACAATAATCGCAACGACAATAATCGCAACGACAATAATCGCAACGACAAAAATCGTATAATGTAAATTGGGACTAACTTATGTCGAAAAGTATGAAAAGAGATTTCGTCGTTACGTTATAAATATCATAATATTCCAATCGAAGCCGATCTGAAATTGCAAATGTTAAGAACGCTGGTCAATCATATCGTTGACGGCGACCAAAACTTACTACAATTGAACATTTTTCATCGACGCACAGTGGCGCCCGTAGAGCAAGCGAGGTTGCAAAAATCAAAATTTTCATGAGTGCCGACGAAGTTTTGAATAAACCCATGTTATAGGAAACTTTTCAACGATTTCAAATATGCCACTCTTAATAATATCACATTTTTAGTTTAGAAGATATAACCGTTCAAAGTTGACCGACTTTCGGTTTTCAAAAAAACACACAATTTTTAGTCAATTTGTTGCGATTTCAGGTGTAATATCACGAAAAATAGGTAACGAATCGCCTTATTTTTTATTTGTATTGATTGATGTATTTATTAAATGTATAATGATAAAAAAAAATTAACTGTTTGCTTTGTGTTTCTCCTGGTAAATCACTATTTAAAAACTATCCGTTTTTTCACTATTTTTCAACTTTGACGGAAAATAAAAAAAAACTATATTTTTCTATATTTGCCATACGTGCAAAACCTGTTCTTTGATTATTTCTTTACATAATTCAAAAGGTTTTATCTGCCCGTACGTGCCCGTTTGGCTTCTAGAGGTAAAAAAGTTCAAAAAGACATGGTTGCAGAAATTGTATGGCGTCCATCCCTTATATGTTTTGACTGACAGTAGTTTGATCTAATAGTTTGAAAAAAACTACTCATTGAAATCTTATTTGGACACGTGCATAATATCAAAATTGCATTATTCAGCCTAAATCCATATGTATGCAGGGAACAGGTAAATTTTTAGGCATGGTAGCATAAGCCTATATATTGCAAAATAAGCATAATGCCTGGATTAGTCTACGCCTGAAAGTTGGCGCAACAATTACTGAAACCATTAAACAATTTAAGTACTGAAAACATGGCGTTGAACAATTTAAAATTATTTGAACTGTTTAGAAAGTCAACCACACCAAAGTTTTTCACGGAAGTGAAAATTCTTCCTGAGAAGTTGACATTGATCAGCAAATGGGGCTGCGATGGATCATCCGGACAAAGCGTTTATAAGCAAAGGATATCTTTCGATGACGCTACAATATCGGACGGAAATATGTTTATGGCATCTGTTGTTCCTTTGCGGCTAAAATCGGATGATTCCCTACACTGGAAAAATCCACGTCCGTCATCAGTGCATTATTGCCGACCAATAATGTTTCAGTTTGCAAGGGAATCGGCAGAACTCATAAGGACTACGGTGAAGGACATTGAAGAACAAATAAGCAAGATTAAGCCTACAAAGCTGCAAATTGGAGAAGGAAAATATATTGAATGCAATTACGAGTTCCACCTGACCATGGTTGACGGAAAAGTCGTAAACGAACTGACAGGAACAACCTCAACAATGTCATGCCCGATTTGCAAAAAGAGTCAGAAGAACTTTTTTCAATTCAATTCAATTTATTTCATATATAATATGTTACATCTCAATTTTATATAATTAGTTGTAAAGAGTTTAAGATTAGTATCTTTTTCTGCTTAATTATAATATATTTCAATTAGTTATCATAGACAGAATTATATTGGAGGTAAAAATTTAGCAAAAACCTATCTAAACCCCTTTTTTCGTATTATTTTTATATTTTTTTTATCGATTTTATATTATTATTTGTCAGAAGAACTTTGGTAATTTAAACGATTCTACAAATGAGGAGAATTACGAATATGGAATGTCACCATTGCACGCAAGGATAAGGTGTATGGAATTCTTGCTAAAACTGGCATATACCCTACCACAAGAGGAGGAAAACTTCGATGAAAATACATCAATGAAGGATAAGGAAAAGATCAGAAAGAAGCAAATACAGGATGGTTTTTTTGAAACAAGTTGGACTAAAAGTAGACTGTCCCAAGCACGGATACGGTAACTCTAACGATGGAAACACTTCTAGGAGATTTTTTGAAAATGATGAGGCAGTAACTAGAATCATTGGAATTGACAATCAAATCGTGAAAAGATTGGGAACGATCTTGGATGTTTTAAACTGCAAAGAAAATGTCAATTCTACAAAATATGGAGAATATGCGTCGAAAACTGCATCTCTTTTAGCAGAAATGTATCCACAGAAGAAGTTGACCCCGACCGTCCATAAAATATTGGCGCATGGCCAAGATATAATTGAGTACCAGCCTTTGCCAATTGGAGAGCTTTCTGAAGAAGCACAGGAGTCTCTTAACAAATTTTATAAAAAATATAGATTGCAGAACACATTCAAAGCATCAAGGGTAAGGCAAAATAAGGACCTCTTCAACATGTTGGCAGCATCTTCCGATCCACTTATTTCTTCCCTGCGGCATGTGAAGTCACGAATAGAGTTACAAAATAATTATAGTTTAGAAATTGTTAGTCTTTTAGATATACCTTCTCTTACGAATTGTGATGAATATTTTACAGAAAATTGAAAAAATAAATTTAAAAAAATAAATATTTTTTTTTTTAATTTGTTGGGTAATAATTTAAAACATAAAACCCTTAAGAAAAAAAATAAAAACAATCTAAAAATGTAAAAATAATTTTTTTTAGTTACCATAAAATTGATTTTTCTACTAATTTTAACTTTGATAACCCATAAGTAGGCCCCTACAAAGCGTAGCACCCTTTCCAAACGCTCATTTCATAGGCTGAACAGTTATCTATCATATGCTGTTTAAACTGTTCAATTATCTTATTCGGTTCAAAAGATATGATTTTTGCAACGAAAAAACTCAAATGGCGCCACTGTGCGACGGCGGCGAAAATACAACCGTCGGCGACTTTAAAGTTTGTTGTTTAAAAATAGCTTTGGAAACATTCTTATATTTTCCAAAAATGTTAAAATCAAAATAATTAAACAATGAAAAAATCTGAGAATAACAAAATACTTACCTCTTTCGTGTTATTATTCATTGCATTTTGCAATTCCTATATATTTTTTAGTGTTAACTTTTTTTCTCACCCCGTTTTTACGCGAGTGTTTATTTGACAGTTCAAGGCGGGAACTTTCTCACAGACACGCTTTTTCTGTAAATTGGCGAGTAATTTCCCAACGTGACAGCAATCACTCGCCAACAATTTTACAGAAGCGTTAAGTGAGAAAAATAGTTGTTTGTTTCAATTTATGGCATTTTAGTTTCATTTCACACATTTCAATCGAAAGTTGCTCGACGCGGTAGTTAGAGAACATGGGCACTGATTGTTGTCATTTAAAAAATTTATAAATAAATAAAAATAAATAATAGTGCAATAATAGACCTGCCAACTAGATGTATATATTTTTGTTACTTGGTATTCCTGAAGATGACATCCAAAGGATGTCGAACTATTCAAAATTAAAGAATTTAAAGAAAAAAAAAACAGAGCATAAAAATGTTTTTCTTTTCACTCCAGTAGCGTATTTGTGAAACCACTAAAATTTTATCAAATTCTTAGTATCATATTTAACCCCCTCTAGAAACAGCTATTTGCCAAATAATATACATACATAGTTGGTGTTTGTTGTTGGACAAAAAAAGGGAATTTTAACAAAGACCATAAGCCACATAAATTATAGAAGAGCACGCGACTAAAACTCTCACACTAACTCCCACATAATTAAATATTTTTTTGTTTCCAGTATCTGTTATAGTGTTTGAAAAAGAGTGCTATTTACCGTTAGTGTGACTGCCAAAGGTCAATTAGGTTAAAATCATTATTAAGTTAACATATCTTAGATAAGAAGAGTCATTGAGTACGAAGAGGGGGTAGTTTATACCTTTACCCTTAATACTTTTGTTCTAATTTTACGTTGAAACAAATATTTCAGTTGACATGCGTGTGACATACGGTTAATGTCATTGTTTTTATTTTTTTCTCTTACCTTTTACCATATAATTTAATATTAATCTAGAGAACTGACAAATATTACAGTATAAACATTAATAGATACTTATGTATAAGTATAAGTAATTGAACTATGTATATATAGAGTATTTAAAAAAAAAAATTTTTGTAAGAAGATAAAGAAGATTTATTAGTTAGAAATAGAAAAATTTCATTAAGTTAAGGTAATTAAAGGAAGCCAAGTAGAGATTAATATGCTTTCCTTTAAAGATATCAAGATAGAATTTTGAAATAATTTAATCTTGAAAAGTTTGGTAACCCAGACGAGAG
Source organism: Pollenia amentaria (assembly GCA_943735925.1). NCBI lineage: Eukaryota > Metazoa > Arthropoda > Insecta > Diptera > Polleniidae > Pollenia > Pollenia amentaria. Next base: position 196,676,430 of record OX031009.1, on the reverse strand, counting down.
GAGAACCAGAAACCTCCTCAATGGGAGTAAGTCCTAGGTTAGTATGATGGTGCGCATTCAAACTGGTCATGCAGGTCTAGGGGCACAACTACACCAAATAGGACGGGCAGAATCTGACGAGTACAGAGCGTGTGTGGAGAGGGGGGGGGGGGGGTGGGGAGCAAGTCGCTGGAACACTTTCTCTGCCACTGTCAGGCATTTGCCGAATTAAGATGCAAACAACTCGGAGCGATGTCATGTATGACTTAGAATCCCTGAGGAACCTTGACTTACGTCCGGGAAACTGATCTTAGCTCCGGACGGTATCCCCTCCTATAGGCATTGTTACCATTTAAACATTTTTTTTAAGACTAAAAGGAATATTTTTGTTAACAGTTTTCCTGTATTATCTCTTTATCCAAGAGTTGAGCGGAAAGTAGAGTGCAATATATTACAAAATAAATTTTACTTAAGTTAATAAACAATTTCCCAATAAAAAAATGGAGCTTCCAACGAAGCAGATTTGTAAGGAAGAAACGTAAACGTTTCGCTTACCATATCGCTTACGGAAGACATGACTTTTATATGGCGAGTTCCCACTTTGAAGCCCCTGAATCTCCATGTTCTTAGAGAGCGCACAACACACCCGGTAGAGGCCTAGGAGTATGTCGTACTGATTTTGGGTAGCACCATTTCATCCTTTCGCCCTAACCAGACATAACCTTAATCTTGAAAAGCTTTAATTGCTACCCCTTTAAACCTAAACAAACTGGTTCCATGTCTGCTTTGAAAACTTTGCAATAAATCTGTTTATTATTTTTCAAAGCACTTACCTAAATGTTTAATATTAAAGAAAATAATCACGTATTTATTTATATTAAACTCATTTTAAACAAAATAATTAAGTAACGTATGCAAACAGAAAAAAAGCACTCAGGAAATCGTTTTTGTAAATTATTAGTTTTTTTTATTTAAACTAACAACTATTTTCGGGCTACCCGCCAGTTACTCTGGTTAACACAGATTTTCGTTAAATTATAAAAACAAATAAAACTTGCAACAGGTGGCAATTGTCTGTTAATTTTTTTAATGCGTTTTGTTTTTTTTGCTCCTGTGGCCATTATGCAAAATCTCGATTTTTTTTTTTTGTAAAATTATTTAAAGAATTTATTTTAATAAGCAAAAACAAATGTTAAAATAAACTTGAAAACAAGTTTTTGTTAATTAGTCGTAAGTATTTCGGCAAAATAAATTTTAAATCGCTTTCAAATATTTGCATCAATAAAGTGCAAAACTAAAAAAAAAAAAATAACGGACATTTGAAAGTATTAACTTAGTACTTATTAGATAGTCAAGTTAAGCAAAAACGTAATTTTGAAGTGCTTTAATTTTGTAGAAAAAAAAAACAATAAAAATTAATACCCATAAATTTGTATAAAGATTGCAGTTTTTATCGCTTATAATAAGACTCGCTTATATTCAGTGCTAAAAGAAAAATTGCTGAAATTTATCAGAATCATGAAAAAAACTATTTTACTTGCATCACAAGTGCATGTATATATTTATAGTTAAATGACCCTATTTGGGGAATCGAATCTCGTCGCATATTTAAAGGACCTGAGACTTTCTTCTGTGTCCCTGATCCATTGCTGCTACTTTCTTGTGATAATTAATATAAAAATTCATAATTTCATCATATTATGTCTAAGATCGGCTAACATCGATAGCCGGACGAATGGATGGAAATCTTTAAATTGATGCAGAGAGTGATCAGTATAATAAAAGAGTCGATCAGTATAATAAAAGGTATTTACCTGGAGCCAATATTTTTAAGTCTTAAACAGCACATACGAATAATGCCCTCATTCCACCAGAATTAAGTATTAAAAAAAACAATTACCAAACAATTTTGAATTTAATTTTTAATATTTTTATTTTGGAACCCAATATTTCGAGGCAAATAGCAATCCAAAGCTTACAGCGCACAGTGACAACAATAATTTTTTAATTCTTTAATTTGTTTTTTATTTAAATAAATCCCCTGAAGATGAGCAACGGAGTTGCCTCGAAATATTGGGTACAAAAATAAAAATATTAAAAATTAAATTCAAAATTGTTTTTTAATTTATAATAAATGACCTCAAGCCGAACCAAATATAACCTACAACAACAAAAAAGGTCAACAATAACAATTACCTCTTTTTATTAAAAAAAAAAATTGTTTTTATTTGAAAAGAGAGACACAGTTGCGTGAAAATCTGCTGTTTAAAATCATGTTTCTAAGATTTACATAGATCATACGGCAAACAACCCAGCAAAAACTTAACTTACAATGCTACTTTTAATGACTTCCTGAATTCATTACTTTAAAGCTTTATTCGCCACTTTTTGCGTTATTAGTTATATATAAAATAATAACTTTATTATTATATCTTAAATAAGTCATAATTATACATTACAAAAAAATACTTTTGTATAATGACTTAAATAAGTTATTATTATATGATTTTAAATAATTTTTTAAGTCAATTTGCAATATATTATATTAATATTTGTTAGATATCCGGTGATATTATAAAATTTTAAGAATAATTTCGATGTGAAATACATGGAAAATCCAAATATCAATCAAATATATACATCAATATGTTTCAAAATTACCAACACAATAAATTTTTGTTATTAGAATACTAGTAGTGATATCAATCTAATATTAACGATTTTTTTTTTTAAGAACATAATCAGGCCTGTTACAGAAATTGTTCGGAATGGTTTTGAATCCGTATTTTCACATCGATCGATTTTCCTAATTCTGACAATTTTTAATTTTGTTATTTTTAAGTTAAATGTGGCAATATTGTGCAAACCCAAACAAAAACTTTTCTCGATCGAAGAATTGAAAGTGATTTCATTCCGAGAAAATTTATCGGTTTTCGATTTCTGAAGATTAAAAAACTGTTGATCGAAATCGATTTCTGTGAGAGGCCCGTATATTTACATACATATATTAATACACACATTGTGATTACAGTGTTAGAGCTATAAATGATTTATTGTAGCAAAAGCACTCTTTATTAAATATTTTCTTACATATCGAAAAATTTATTATTGTGTACACTTTTTCAACAAAATTACATAAGATTTCCTAGCAATTTTAATTAGTGTGTTTCACCTCTTTGAAAGTTAATTTGAAAGCACTTATTTCTTGTCTCTTTTGGTAACTACATATTTTTATACAACTTTTAAGTATAAAATAAAGGTATTATTTTTTAGGTTGTAATTGGCAAAAATATAAAGGATTACTTTTGGGACATCGCGAACAAAAATAAGTACTTTTTCTAATAGAAAAATAAGTACTCTCTTCCTCTAGTTCTAATTATTTTCTGCTTATTTTGTAAGCAAAGTTTTTGCTGGGAAGTAGTGCTTATGCCTATAAAAGTAGTCTGGGTTTTAGTGGTCTAAAAATAGCACTATCATCATCAAAAGGTTCGAATGTATAAGAAAAATGATAAAAACACCAATAGTGCAGCTTGGCTCTGTTAACATGACAAGGGGTCAATCTGGCATTTTGGCCTTATATGCTTCCATAGTTTTACCAAAATGTGGAAAATGTTGGGCCAATGCTTGCACGTAATGGGGTGAAAAGTAAGACCTTAGGTGTTTTCTTGCAAAAAAATTATTTTTAAGGAAAAAGTACATTGTAATAATTATATTTTAAACATAACTTCTATGTTCTGAAAAAGAATATAAAATATTAAAATTAGAATTAGTTCAATAATTGACATTTAAGTTTATACTCCAGAAGGCCATCGCTTTCTTCGGCTTGTTCCTCTTTATTTTCGTCAGGCTCAACAAGTGCATCACGAACTGTTGTTTGGTGAGGCAAAGCCAGAATTCATGATACTGACCTAACTGAAATTTTTTTTTAAAATTGAGTTAAGTACAAAAAATAAAAATATTTGCCTTTTTTTTTTATTTAACACATAACAAAAGATGTTATACTACATAACAAATTATGCATAAACCCAATTTCATTCGTATTTTGGCTAGGAAATGACTACATTTAAGACAAAAAACATTAAAAGTGCTTTCCTGTAAAATTTGTTAAATGTTAGTTTGGTAGTTAAAACAGCGACGATATGACAACAAGATTAAAATATTTTACTTTTGCAAGTGGCAGATCTGAATGGTAAAGTTAAAGCGGGACTTCCATTTGGCCAGCAAATAAGTTTCTTTTAATTTTTAAAAAACATTCGATTTCAATAGGCTCAAGTCATAATTGCAAAATACTAAAACATTCAGAATTAATAATTTTTTTTTATCACAAAATGAACAATGAAAAATTTTATTTATTTTATTTATTTATTTATTAAATAGTTAATAAGCCCCTAGGGCCAAATTAAACCAGAAAATACAATATGGCATTATCATTTTATATTAAAATATACTTGTTTCTATAAAATACTATATATTTAATAGTTATAGTTTGTAAATCCCCCCTAAATGCACAGTCTCGAAGAACGACAAAAAATCCAGCAACCGTTTTTAATAAAAAGAGATAAAATAAGATGTATGAAACATTTGACATCAACCAGTATAAAGAATTCAAATGTTCTCAAGAACAATTTTCTTAAATTTATAAATAGAATGTGAAAATTTTCTCTCAGTGTACGGAACAACTGAATTCCAAAGGGTAATACTACGAACAAAAAATGGTCTTTTCATAATCAATGTTGAGTACCTTGGTGGGAGTATAACACTTTTAAACATAACTATTAATTTAAACTTACATACCATCACACGTTGAACCAGGCAGATTATTGGACCTCGACATGTTGCAAACAGCTCCTAATCCTACACCTAAGCCAAATAAAATAAATTGAGAAAATGCGATTGAATTAATATACAATTATAGGAGCTGATCGTTAGTAAGAATACATTTTAAATTTTCGTATCTTGTGAATTAAATCAAAAGTCGTGAATAGACTTTAATCAGTTATGGCTTTTTTTGTTCGCAACTTAATTTTTTATAGATCTAAAGAAAATAAGAGAGACGCACATCTGTATTTTCCAATTTTGTATGATTTTTTAACAAACAAAAATTTCGAAATGTTGCTAAAAAATTATTTTTTTTTTTGTTTTTTTTTTTAGTTTGTGCGATTAATTAAACTATTTTTGAGTTACGCGAATATATGTTGTGCAACGTCCTCCATTTTCTAAATAACGGTATACCTCGAAAACAAGAGCTAACCAAAAAAAACGGTTAGCAGTACTGGATTCAGCGTACTAGTATCGGGTTAAAATACCAGGTGCCCGGCTTGTCTGTTTTTTCAACTAGCTTAGTGTAATTTAAATATATGATTACACAACAGTTGTGTTTAGCCCAAAATAGTACTTCAGTACTTAGTACTTTAGAATTCTTTGTGATTTGGCTAATTGTCTTGAAAGTTCTTTTATTAAAAAATAAATTTTTTTCTTATAAAAAAAGCTCTTTAACTTCTTAAAATCTATTTTGCCTTTTTAAGCACTATTTTACGAAAACAAGTTTCGCTTACTTAAATCTCCTTTTTTTAAGTTCGTTTGTCACAATGGACCATATTGGTATCTGGGTCAGGGTGTGAAGTTGACTTTGCACCAGCTTTCTACTTACCTAAGCTCGTTTGATATCAAAATTTCATTCTCTTAAAATTTTTCTAATACATAGTTTAATTATCTTTTTGTTTCCATATTATTTCACAAAACAGCCAACATCAATTTTCAAAGTAATAGATATTAGAAAACCCGGATCCTAAATGGCAGATATATATGTATTTGTTGTTTGCTATTTTGCATAAATTGAATATCCATCACATATTCACACATACGCATGCACAAGTATAAATACAGATGGGGTTTACAATCAAATAACTTAATTGAAGTTATTATTGCAGATACAAATCGTACACATAAACATGAATTACAATTTATGTAAAACTGAAAACAATTAAATTTTACTCTAAATGATAAATTACTGGATAACACTGGTCAACAAACCTTCCAAAAAGGTGGACAATTTTTTGTTTTTACGTCTTGAAGAAGACAAAAAAAAAACAAAAAGCATTTATAAACATTTAATAATAAAAAGAAAGAAGAGTATTGAACATTTAACAACCACCATTCAAATAAATAAATTCATTAAATTAACAAAAAAAAAAAAAAAAAAAAATCATCCCATGCAGAAATAAAAAAAGCCACAGAATAAACCGAGTGTAATAACAATAAAAAAAAGAAAACAACTTTTTAATAAATTTTATTAATAACATGTACAGCAAATGCCTTGAATATCAATCATAAATGGAAAAAAGATTTAAAAATTAACATTTAAAACTAACTCTTCTTTTGCGGGGTTTCCATATGAATTGACATAAAAATATTGTCAAACATATTTGTTACTTCAAATATTCCTAAGACTGTTTTTTTTTTGTATTTTATTATTATTTATGTTCCAAAGTGAAAAAATACAACAAATCTGAAGAATACAAAAAGAAAATAAAATTCAAAAAACCTAATGACTGCAAAACGTTTTATTTTTCTTGCCACTTTTTTACTCCTCAAAACAAAAAAAAAAAAAAGCTGTCCATAAAGAAAAAGTATTTGAAAAAAATATAAAAATACAAAACAAAATTTCAAAAATACCCAAACGTACGCGAGTACGTTCTGAAGTTTTACTAGTATGAAGTAACAAAAAAGAAAACAAAATACTCGTATCCAACAAACACAAGAAACATTAAAATTCATACTTTGTATAAACAAATGTACAACGTCATTTATTTTAACGCGAAATACCGTTCTTTTTATGGTAAAAAAATATGTTTAAAAATAAAAAATATGTATTTTATTTAAATATTTTTTTTTAAACCTACCAAGAACTAAGAAAATAATCACAAAAACAATATATTTTAAGTGTTGGGAAGAAGTATTTCTGTATTACACTTAAAACTGTATTGACAGGCACTTAACGTTCGAAATGAGGCAGGAGCTTTATAAACACTACATATTTTATTCATTGCATATATATATATAGAATTATTCAAAAATTTTATTTTTCGAATTAATTCTATGAGTTAAATTTCAGTTGTGTATTTGATAAAGCTTTTTGTTCTATGTAGTTCTATTCCTTAAATTTTTAGAAATGACTTTATACACTACCAGATGTTGAATATAATAAAGTTGCTTATGAAAAGAAATAATTCCCAATATCTATATATAGAATTGATAGAAAGAAACAGTATATGTTAGAAAGAGCAAACTATAAAAAATGTAAACAAAGTTTTTTAGTTTTTTTTTCGTTTGACAGTCCCAATTTACACGTTGCAAGTCTTCCCAGTAAAAAAATTTGTGTTTTTTGAAGCACTTAGAGAAAAAGAGCATAATCGAGCGCTTCAATAAGAGAGCTCTTATACAGCAGTAAATGATAACGAATAAAAAATACACAAAAAGCTGCTATTTTAGTGCTGACAACGAAGAAGGTTTCAAAGCGAAAAAAAATATATTATGGTTTACGAAGTTTCTTGAAAAAAGGTTTAAATAAACCAATAAAAGCTATCCATTAATGAATATGTTAATATAGTTAGCCCTTAAAAAAGCACTTAGGGAGTGCTTTATATTCATCTTGTATAATGTTAAAAGAAGTCCTTATTGTCAGCAGAAAATAGTCCTCCAAACCGGGAATACCCCATACAAAAATTAGGCATTCCATCAGCAGGTTTGAGGCGATTTGAGGTATGAATTCATACATAAAACCTGGAGCACATGTTTTACTGGGTTATCGATCAGCTTGCTACTTTATAGACGAGAAAAGTAACAATTTGCTGTCTCTCTCTTTCGCCTGTATATTAGCAAGCTGATCAATAAGACTTGCAACGTGTAAATTGGGACTTATAGTTTTGTTTATTTTATTAAATATTGCCAACTTTTTGTTTATGAGAAACAAAACAAACAAATAGCGATAAATCGCTGAATTTGCCCATACACCGCAGATTTTGCAACACTTTTAATATTTCAAGCTAGAAATGACAATATCAAGTTGTACAATTTAATATTTTTTTCTTGACATAACTTAATTTTTTATCGATAACTTTAGAACATTTTTTGAAAGTTTGATATTTACCTTAATACAGTTGAACTCTTTGTACACGGTAAATTTTACATAATATTTGCACTGTTCACTAAAACTTGAACAATGCATTAAAAATGTATTCTCATAAGGGCTTCGGATACAAAATATTTTCTCGAACTATTTCGACTGGTTTCGTGCTCTCATACTTTTTTTTCTATTTCAACAAAATTCAGGGTGGTAGTTTTTAATTATATTTTTTTGGCAGCTAATAAAGAAGTTAGTAAAATTGCATTTTATTTTATTACCCCGTTTTGAGTAAAAGGATTTTTAGGAGGTAATGAACCACGGACAGCTCAGTTCGGACGGCTGCCAACATAATGACTTTAAGAAAAACCGCCCAAAGCTATACAAAAAAAATTGCGATATTTATAGTTTCAGGGCATTTATTTTTTACTTTTTCTAATAAATTTTGGCGTATGGAGTTTATGGTGGCTTGAATATTGGCTTCCAATGCTTCAAATTTAGCTGGGGATATTGGTAGTCCAGAGGCTTTAAATTGGCATAAGCCAATAAATAACCCCATAAAAAGTAGTCCAGCGCCTTTAAATTGCATGAACGGGGGGCCAGTGAGGAGGCTCACTTCTGGAAGTAAAATTGTCACCATATATGAAAAGTTGTGCCATCTTTTTGGAACCAAATGTTGTTGATGTTTAGCTAAATAATTTTTGGAAACAAAAATTTTGTAAGGACTGATCGATAGCTCACCATTTATCTTAACGTCAGCTCCTTGTTCTTTTCGAAAGAAATAACGACCGATGATACCGCCAGCATGTAAGCCGCACTAAAGAGTCAATTTAAATGGATGTGGTGGTGATTCGTTAATGATTTGATTGAGTTTCAATTGAGCCTAATCAGCGAAAATGCGACGCAAACAATCGCTTGACTTAAATTTTTGCACGAGCTGTATTTTAGAGGCATGTAAGCCAAGATCCTCAGGTAAAATTTTTGACGTAGTCGTAGAACAAAGAAAGGCCATCAAGTTGAGAACGACGACGAATCGACATTTCGGTGTCTTCTTTAATACTTTGCGCTACAACAGTTATATTCTTTTTGGCAAGCATACATATTTCTTTATCTTGTTGATGGTTTTAAATCGATAAGAGTTACGACTTGCTTGTACACTGGCCGATTATTTTAATCGTAAAATACACGTAAGTTTCCACAATTTGGAAGCGTTGTTTTAGCGTTAAATGAAGCATGACGACTTGCCAAGCTTAACTGAAGAGAATTGACAACACAACTAAAAAAAACTCCCGATATTATAAGTTTAATATACCTTCCAGCATAACAACTCGGAGTCCCAGTAAAAATAACAAGGTTGGCAAGAATGACAGCAAGTAACAGCAATAATGGGGTGAGAGTACGAAATGAAATTTCCGAATTCTTTCAAACTTACACCGGAGTAAGGCAGGTTAATGGATTACCAACTGAATTATTTATAATGTTCGTGGAGCAAATTGTGGGGAACGCATTCCTGGTATATGCAGACACTATATGCCGTAGCTCCAAGGATGTACTATTTTTAGTAACATTTCATTTAAAAAATTGTTATTCGATAGAACTCTCTCGGTTACCTAACGAAGGTGAAAGTAGCTTTAGTAGGAATAAATATTGTTACTTTAAAGCCCTTTATCATTTTTAAAAGTTTTTCTACAAGATTAGTATTGTATATATTTTATTGCACTGTTAATGGTTTTTAATCCAAATTTAGATAATTTTTATTAGGCTTAAGTTCATTGAATTTAATATTCATTAAATTATTTTTATGAAGACAGAAATTTTACAACATGAAATTAATTAAAATTTTATTGATAATTTTTCATTCTTGAAAAATTCACGAACAGGTTGCCCAGACTAGTTTCGATTGTAACCACACAATCTCTTCAGTGGGGTTTGCCGTTTTACTCACTCGGCTATTGAAGCCGGATGACGTCAATAGTCAAACATCAATCTTTAAACCAAATGGTATTTCACCTTGGTAGATCGAAATTTGCTTTTTAATGAATGATTATCTATTTTAATTGATTTACATGTTCTTCCTAACTTCTGTTTTTTCGTACCTTTTGTCAAGAATTCTTCTTGAAATATAAGTACATTTCTTTTTTTGTTTTTCATGTTTTTGTCTTTCTTTTTTCTTGTTGACCTTTTTCAGCACAACTTGAAAAAGGTAAAGTTTCCCAAATTCGATGTATGAAGGGGTCCATACACTTGCAAAATTATTGTATACGTTATCCGCTATATTATTTCCATTTTGCCCTATATTACGCAATAATTGGCACAATAGTTTTAATTTAAATATGAAGCAACTTTCATTCAATAAAAAGTCAAACATAAACTATAAGCACAACAAAAACATACGGTCCAATTTGCGGTGTTTTGTTGTCTACAAAATTTTAATTCAGTCTTATCGACCTAAGAGAATCTTTTTTTATATTTAAAAAGAAGACTGTCATACTGTTGATAATTTTTTGTCCCGATTGGAATAATCTTTGAGCTTTGTATTTTATAATGCTGGCAAAATTTCATACAGTTCAATACACTCCAAAAGAATTTTTCTTTCCCCAATTGGGACATATTCACTTAAATTGTTTTTCCACTGTAGAAACAAAATATATGTTTTTATATTAAAATGTTTATATACTTGTATTTTATAATTAAAGTATCACTTTATACAATTATTGTAATAAATAAATTTGAATTAAAATTAATATATTTACAACACAAAACATTTCTTTAACCAAAACACTTTTTTTTTTTTTTTTTTTTTTTTGATTTTACTTAGAACTAAAAAGTTTTTGGCTGACTATTTAATTCATATTTCCAGGGTATCACACGAAATTTTGGAGCCTCAACCACAAGTCCTCGTTCGACCTAAACCTTCGTATAGGAAGGCGAGAGCTTCGAGAATCCCCTCCAGAGTATTTTTGGTCTCCACCAGTAAACGTCTGAGTTTTTTATGGTTCTCCACCAGTCACGTTGAGGTATAAATGGTTTTCCACCAGACAAACACGTTAAAACATTGAGGTTACGAACGATTGCACAAAGTCAATGCTGACAACCGCAAAAACTGTAATTTGGTACAGTTATGCGACGCCAAGCCATTAACCAATGCGAGGTGACAACGCAAAACGCACTAAACGTAGACAAACAAGAACGATCTGATTGTCCTTAAGAAATAATAACAACGAGCTGCTTCCCCACTCAGAGCAGTGTTACGAGTGCAAGGCAAATTCAACTACAGGTGGTGTCGATACTACAACAATCCAAAAACAACAGAAACAACAAAGGGTTTTTTGCATTGCATTGTTAGTGTTTACTGTCCAAAATGTCAACCATTCCTAGCAAAACACTAACAAATCAAAACAAAGTAGTTTGAACTGTCAAAATCAGATGGCGTTTCGACACCACCTGTAGTTGAATTCGCCTTGTACGAGTGTAACCAAACACAGTTGTTATGTTTTTGCGGAAAAACAATGTTGAACAATGTTGCCAACACATTTCACAGTATATTGAACTTATTTTCGTTGTGCAATAAAAATCGAAAGTCTATTGATTGCTTCGAATATTGTGCCACCTTCCATTCGATTGGCAATATTATTGTACAATACGAAAAATTTACCAATTACATTGAAAGTGTATGGGCCGCTTTAGAATTAGAAAATAAGTTATCGTTAACTACGTCTTCGGTGTACTCCATTATTTAATCAGTAGTAACAGTTTAGAAGAAAATAAGCAAAGTGACTGACACAAAGGACAGACAGACTGCCTGAGCAAGCAAGCGAGTGAGTGACTGAATGACTGAGTGAGTGAAATGTGTGTGTTCGTTTGTACTTTAAGACCATAAAACATAAAATAGTCAGCACAAAAAAAAATACACAAATACCAACATATTTAAACACATACCAACAACACTTTTTTTCTCATACAAAACTTACAGCCATACACAACTCCAACAATAAATCCAAACATTCTCAGTTAACAAATCGTCACTGATTGCCGTCGTTGTCGTAATCATCATCAGCAGCAAGAACAATAACTACAGCAATTGAAGAAAAAAAAAAATGAAACGTTTAGTTTTTAATTTTATGGAAGTATTTAAAATTCTTGATTGGTTCTATGAACGATTCACGTGTTACGCATGCTTATGAGGTCATTTGCGTGATTTTGCAAAACAAGTGCAAGTTAAAGTTTTTGTGTTTCTTGGGCTATTTCTTCTTCTTCTTCCACAGTATGTTTTTTCCATAAAATTTCAATTATTTGAATTTGTATTATTATAATTTCTGGTGATATTGTTGTTGCTTGTTATATGGTAATTTGTAAATTAACCAAGCTTATTAAATTCGTTTTGGTTCTAATAAATATTAATAGAGTTTAATAAGTAATTTGGGATTAACGTGGTTGCGCAATGAGAATTATAACACTTTTCAGTGCATAATCAGCTAAATAACTAGGAACTGAAATCGCCAAATGGTCATAAAAAGCAATTTGTTTCTCTTATTACTATTGTAGTCTATTTTATTCGCAGAAAAAAAAATTTCCCCCATTTAGTCATTATTCAGAAAAAAAATCTGTCTTAATTAAAAATGTAATCAAGTAAATTAAAAGTTTAATCAAGAGAATTAAACGTTTAGTTTGTTTACTGGTGCAAATTAATGGCATCACTTGATTAAACGATTTATTCAGTTAATTTACTGTTTAATTCACTTGATTAAATTTTTAATTAAAACTGATTTTGTTTTTGATTAATGCTTTAATTGGGGAAACATTTTTTCTGGGTTCTTTTAATAAACTATTGGTTAATTTACTCGATTTTAATTTTTTTTTAAGAACTTCATTAACAAAATCTTTTGCTGAAAAACTAGCTCAAATTCGAGAATAGGACAGTAAAAAGCTATATTAAAATTAGTTTTTAATGATTTTCCTAAAAAAGTGCTTATCGTATACATATTTTCTTTGTTTTCAAAACCTATAATTTTACAAATAATAACAATTGCAAAAAATTCCTGAATAGGACAGCTAAATTTTTCATTTTTGTGTACAGAGTATAGAATTTGAAACCTTTATACCTTTTAATCTAATTTTTAACACAGGTATTTTTTATAAAAAAATATTTTAAAAGATTTTGTTTGTTGTGCTTAATTGCCTTTTTTTTTTTTAATAATTGATAAAAATACGGAAATTTTTTGTTGGAGGATAAGCTGTTCCTCGCATTTCACTGGTTGCTTAGGCCAGATCATCAGGAAACGTAATCCTAAATAATTTTAGAAAAGCCAAAGCTATCCGCAAACAAAACTACAGAGGGAATGAGAATTACCTACAAACACTCAAAAAGTCTTCTTTGCAACGAGATCAAAGCTTAAACAAAATACCAACAATAAAACAGTGAGTTTATCTTTTCTTACATTCCCCAGTGTACATATGTGTATTTTGAGCGTATGTAAGTAATTCTCATTCCCTCTGTAATCTCGTTTGCTGATAGCTTTGGCTTTTCTAAAATTATTTAGGAGAATGTTTCCTGATGATCTGGCTTATGCAACCAGTGAAATGCGCATAGGAACAGCTTATCCTCCAACCATAAATTTCCGTATTTTTTTTATCAATTATTTAAAAAAGGGAATTAAGCACAACAAACAAAATCTTTTAATAAATTATTGTATTCTGAAACACAACTTTGGTAATAAAAAATATTTTATTTTTCAACGTAGTCTCCTTCGACCTCTTTACACTTTACCCAATGATTCCTCAAGTTTATTTATCCCTTCTAAAGATTTGTGACGCAGAAAAAAATAAAAATTGATTTTAATTAAAAAATTTGCGATATTTACTAAAAAATTAATTTAATGTGCACCAGTAAACAATCAATAGTATCCATTAAATATTTTTTGTTATTCACAAAATTTTCAGCAGTAATATAGTTGGTATAAGTAAATGATGAGTTTATTTGATTAAATTATAAATCAAAACTGATTTTAGTTTTGATTAATGGTTTAATTGAAAAAAATTGTCGAGAATTTTTTCTGTGCAGGTCATCAAATATAAAATACCTATTTATTGTGTGGCTTGAAATCAAGAAATTATCACTTGGAGCTATATATATATATGAATGAGGGAGAAATTTATAGTCCAATTCATTGACTTTTTCAATGAAATGCCTAATAAGCACACGAATTTTACTTTTTTCATTTTTACAGAGATGTCTGTGAAAAGGATCAGTGTTGCTCTTTCAGTTTAGAGGCGGGAAGTACAAAATTATACGACTTATTGACCTACCATCATATATTAAGGACTTTTTATTTAGTACTAAGACTTAACAGAAGTTTATTTAATCAACATGATTAAATTTCCAGAGTTGGGCATTAAAAATATTGCAGATATTAATATTAAACAATGTTGCTTAATTTACAATTTTTTTTATACATAAATAAAAACGGCCGTTTGTATAAGTAGTTCCCCTTCTCCAAAAGGCAAACATTTAGTTTTAAGAAACGAAAACCATTTCGATCGGAATATGTGGCAGGCCTGAAAATTGGTCCTATAGTGTTGGATATTAGAAAAAAAGTTTATTTAATAGTATTTTCTAAATTTTTTAACTTTAAAGACCTATTTAAAAGGAATATTTAAAAGTCAAACTATATATAGTATATATATATATACATATCCTAATACACTATTAAAAAATTAAAGGCCTAATTGTGTAAAACGCAAAGCAACACTGAAAACTTCATTGAAAGCAAAAACAAATTCAAAAATATTTTATAATTTTGTTGTTGCTTTCTACAGAAATTCATATTGTTTTTTAAAACTTTCAGCGCCACAAACTATGAAGTGTTTGAAATTTAAAAATTCAATATGATTTCCTATAGAAAGCAACAACAAAATTATAAACTCGGGTACCCGGGTACCTGTACGTGTTTTATATGGGAATGCGGTCATTGTAAGACAATTTTTTGAAGTTGTTAGTAGCTTTGCATAAACTAATAATAGTCTACACATAAAAAATATAAACTTGCAGAATTTATTTTATGAAATAGAGAAACAGAAACATAAAGAAAGTCAACTCAATAAATAATAAGAACAAAAGAAATTAAATTATAGTGCAGATCTTTCGAGCAGTTTGAACACATTGGATGATAAATGGAATGCTTACTTATTGTCTGATCACGGTATTTTTGTAAAATTAGTGCGCAGTTGTAAGAAGTAAGAATTATAGCTGTCTTCTCAGAACCATTTACTACTACAAGAGGTCTCAGACAACGGTACAACCTATTCTGCAATTTTTTTAACCTTTTAATGAAAAAAATTTGGAATAAAAGGACAATGCTGAAGACAAAAGTCATATGCTCGTCGCTTATCCAGACGATAATGGCATCATAGAAAGACACATTTAAGATGAAGCTGTTGTATATGAGAAGATTAAGATATATTCAGCTAAAAGGGGTCTGGGTATAAAAGAGGATAAAAGAAAGATATTGATTGCAACTGTAGAAAAATCAACGCAAATAAAATATGGCGACGAAGTTCAAGCAGGCAGTTATAATTTCGAGATAGAAATTTTAATCTAGAAAATTTAATCTATGAAAACTCACTGTAAGTAGAAAAAAAGCATCATCCTTTAAATAAACCGAAGGATAGTGCTTGCAAATAGGTGCTATTATGGACTAAGCAAACATTTCAAAAGCACATCCATCTTCAGGAAACGAAAACCACTTGTGATACCCGTTCCGAAACATGGGTACTTGTAAAAATCGATATATAAATGTAAGGCATTTTCGAGAAAAAAATAATTTGTCAAATCATATGAGCCCATATGCGATGACGAAAAAGTCATAAGCTGTATGAGATTTACATCACTGTGAACATAGTCAGACGTATAAACATACAACGATTGGGCGGGCTGGGACACATCGGAAAGCTGAACACGAAAGAAAGCGTAAACGGGAAAGACCAACAAACCCCAGGTGAATCAAATTGGAGACAACGAGACCAATAACATGTTGTAGTACAATTTCCCTGGTAGTAAATAAGTATCTTTTGCCAAGTCTATTAAAACATTAATACTTATGCTTGTTATCTACGTATTTTTCATATAGGTACCCAGGTACCTTGCCGCGCAAAATAAGGTGTTTTCTTTGCAAATTTCACCAATGCTATTTAAATATCAATTCATATTTAAATATAGTTTTTAATGTAATAATTTTTTTTATTGTACATGAAAAACGAATTTTAAACATAAACTGATATATAAATAAATTGGTGAAATTGGCCAAATGTATTACATCCCAGGAAAAACTAGGTAATCACTTGAAATTACTGAACAACTTATTCTTCAATGACTACTTCATACCATCTGCATTACATAGAAGTAGTTAAGTAATGGCTGGCATATAATCTGATACATAATCCCTTGTTTGTGACTTGATTAACGAAATTTATAATTAATTCATTCTAAAATACATTTAAGGTTTTATTTATTCAAATCTAATACAAATTGATTTTTAATACATATTTGTTTTTTTTTTTTGTTATAAATAAATATGAATTTGCATATGAAAAATGTAAATACTTATTGATTGATTTTGGTATAAATTTTGAATAAAAACTACACTAATCAAACAAACAATATTACAACGATATCGTCTAGGTGATATAAATTATAATATATGCCATCGGTCTCTTATCATAAGCGATAGTATTTAAATTGTACCTTTCCTTATAATATAGTTTTTCCATGAAAATATCATATCGTTTTTGCAATCATATCGTTCTCTTGTTTATTGGGTATGAATATGCCCTTAATGCAGGGTAGTAAAATTTTGCATTAGAAAGCCAATTAAATTAAAGACACAATTTGATTGACAAAATGAGTTTTGTTGATAACAATGTGAAGTGTCTATTTATAAGCAAACGTGGTAATGACTTATTTAACTCCCTATTTGTAAGCGAGGGTAGTATGTACTTGCCTCCAATGACATCACCGTGCTAAAATAATGAGTTAAAATGTCTGTATAAGTAGTGAAGAGTAGTTTTATTAGCTTTTTAACTCCTTACTTTGCAATGTAAGTTTTTGCTGAGATATTTAGAATTAGTTTTTAGTTGGCATGTCTTAGTTCAAGAATTTTTATGTTTGTTATGATATTGATTTTTATTTTCTAATAAACTCAAATAATAAATCATTTATGAATTTTTGTTTATTGAAATTACTTAATTTATAAAGAAAAACTTTATTAATCGGTTAACCGATCAATAACAAACTTAACCGATTATTCACGGATTAAACCAAATCCTTGGTTAATTAATCGAGCGATTAACTGATTAGAGCAAAAGCCCGATTAAATGAATACCCTAGTAAATAAGCATAAATATATATATAATATAAATATTTTAATATCTACATATTATTATGATTAACATGATAATAATATGATTAAATTAAATTATAAAAGGATGTAAAAAAACAAATTAGGATTAAGGGAAAAATATTGTGATGTAATAATACGAATATACTTGGTCATAATATGATTCAATAATAACACTGTGGAACAAATTCAGGTTAGCCAAAATTAGGTCGACTCTAAGAGTGAGGGGTGAAAATAGAGGCTAAATTAGAAGACCTGTATCGCGGTGTTTGTTCATGTTAGTCCGAATTTTTTTTTAATCGACCTTCGACCTTGGCAGTCAAATGCCGATTTTCAGCATATTGTTTATATGGTTTTTTGCCTATAACTGCATTTGTAAAAATTGCTACAGACCTTTGTAACAATTAAATTTTTTTAAAAAATTGATTTAGAAAATTTTTGTGGTGCTCATGAAGCAAAATGTTGGAAAAATTATTTGTTTTTCATGCTCTTTGAAAATATTTTCCACAAAACGAAGTCTTTTTTGCTTTCTGTTTAATCTAAAATATGCTTCTCAGTTTTTTTTAATAAATTTCATTTGAAAAGAAAACAATCATAATACAAAACTTGCGTTTTCCAGCTTAATATTAATTTACTTCTCATTTTTTATGTACCAATTTTGTTCAGTGTGAGTTTTGAAGAAACATTGAAAAAGAAATTATAAAAATATGGAAAAAAATATAATTTTGAAATGTTAGTTAGGAAAAGTTTTAAGTAAAAAAAAAGTTTTAAGTATAAAGCAAAAAAGACTTAGTTTTGTGGAAAATATTTTCAAAAAGCATGAAAAACAAATAATTTTTCCAACATTTTGCTTCATGAGCAGCACAAAAATTTTCTAAATCAATTTTTTAAAAAAATTTAATTGTTAGACAGGTCTCTAGCAATAATTTGGCCTTTACAGATTTAAAAAATATCAATTAGTCGACGAGTTGCAGGCAAAAAAACATATAAACAATATGCTGAAAATCGGCATTTGGCTGCAAAGTTCGAAGGTCGATTAAAAAAAAAAAAATTCGAACTAACATAAACAAACGCCGCGATACGGGTCTTATAATTTAGCATCAATTTTCACCCCTCACTCTCAGAATCGACCTAACTTTTGTTAACTTGAATTTGTTCCACAGTGTAATCGTAATATGTTGGCTACAATCATGAATCTTATCATAATATGTTGCTCTTAGAATATTTTTACCACAACCATGTTTTTGCTTTGCATGTATTTTCTAAAGCCTTACATTTTCTAGTTAGAGCTAATGCTAAGTCAGCTGCTAAATCTTGAGACTCTGAACTATTTTCCTTCTTCTTTGATGCATTAATTATGTGAAAACTTTCATTGTTATATCTTAATTTTATGCTCTGCTTTTTAATGTGTTATTTCTATGCAAAATTAGTTGCTACGCAAAAACTAAGCATAGAAAATATAATTATTTCTTCAAAAATACTCCAAAAAAATATTAAAATTATCGTTGCATCGACAGCAAAATATCGCCGATACCGATATATTGAAAAATCTAAAGTATCGCTGATATATCGGTTGCGGTTTTCGTTAATTTTTTTCGCTTTATTCCTCAAACATGGAGTCATTTTTTTTTTAAATGCTAAAATTTCCTGAATAGGTCATCTAAAATTCTTCTTAGCTTGATAGTTTTTTGAAAGTATTTAATAACTTTTACAGCTTTTAAATAAAATTCACAGCATAAACCACAAGTTTAATAATAAATATGTATAAATTGATTTTTTTTTATTTTTTATTGAAAAACTTCAAAAAACTTTACGATTATGATGAAAAGTGACACAATTTTATGAAAAAGAAAAAAAAACTGATGAGAAGTTTCCATTTTATTAGTAATCCAAAAGCCATAAAAACTCAACCATTTTATCTATGTGAGACATAAAAAATTTTAATAAAACGATTTCCCAATTTTAAATTTTAGCAACTGGTTTTGTAATTTTATGGGAATTATTTCGATTCATAAATGTTTTACATCTACTAATATTGATAATATTAAGAAAATTATTTTATTAGAAAATTTTAAAGTGTTTTATAAGTCTGTAATCATCTTTAAATTTTACTATTTGATTACAGACAATTTACAAGCAACAGCATCAGAGAGAAAAAACACAATATTTTTAATGCGATCATAATATTTGTGAATATCTTGAAATGTCTTTGAGCTGTGAAAATTTTAAATTCATGTTTAAATTAAAAAAAAACCAACAAAATTACACCATAAATTATACCAACATAAATGTCAACTATTTGGTCTTTATCATTTAAATGTGTCTGCAGACGCTAAACAGCTTAAGCACACAATATCACAGAAAAACTCATTTACACACTCAAATATAATTAAAGAATTGTATTTGTGGTAAAAAAAAAACGTTAATATATTTTACACAGTAACACACATTAACATACACAAACTCAAAGTAATTATAATAAAAATCACATAAACATAAGATTTCATATAAATACATGTTTATGAATACTCATGTGAAAGAATGAAAGAGAGAAAAGTTTACACTCAATTCAGACCCAATGGGAAATATCACAATTTGTTATCTTTTTTTCACTAAGTTTTCTTCACATCGAAGCTTTTGAAACTGATTCTCGAGATACCAATCACTGATGGGATTTGTGGTACAATTGTACCAAATTTAAAACAAATGAAACTTTATTGGTACACAGGTACAACTCATCCTTTTTTGGTACAACTTAAAAAACCAACAAATACCCGCGAAGTTTATCGTATCTTTAAATTGGATTAACACACTTTTCTGTTCAATAATAAAATTTCTAATTACATATATCCAGCCCTGAGCATTATTGTTAATTTATGCTCATGATGTTAAATATACTCTATGAACGCAATTGCAAAAAAACGTTAGAGCTTAAACAAAGCATAAAGTATTAAAATTGTATATATAACATTACTAATTTAAAAGAAAATACCATACATGTTAAATTCCAATTAGAATTAGCAATTGATGCAATTGGTTTATATTCTCTAATTCATCAAACAATTAGAATTAGTTCAACTAATTCCCATTAGATAATTGAAATTTTTATTCCAATGTTAAAACTAATTGGAATTAGTGGCCATTAGCAAAACAAATTGGTTTACCTTTACAATTATAAATCTAATTGACTTCTGATAATGCAATTAGATATTCAATTAGCTCGAATTAGAATCAATTATTTTGATATTTTCAAAAAACAAAAAAAAAAATTAAATATTCATAATATGAATTTCACACATATATATATTACTTATTTACATATATTACATACATGCACACATATTTAACGTACGCACTAACTGTTTAATAACAACAATGACCGGGTATATTCGCTTTCAGCAATACGAGCTTTTCAAAAGAAAAGTCCGTCAAGCGACCCCGCCTTGGACTCTTAATAATGCCCGCAAAGGAAAATAGTCGCTCCACAGGGCCTGAAGACGTAAGCGGTGTGTTGCAAAATAGTGCTATTTCCTTTAATGTAGGATATTTCGACCATATATTGAAAGTTTTATCAGGATCATTCAAATATTGATGCATCATATTCGAAATAAAATGCAGGCTTTCAGCCCCCTCTGTCAATTTTGACAATGAAGCAGTACTTTCTTCTGCAAAAATGTAATCTGATTTACTAAAAATACCATATATGTATATGTGTCACTTATGCAGAACTTACCACCATCACTGAAATCATGTTTGCACATACAGTGACTTACATCATTATTCGTCCACTTCAATAATTCTTTGGAAAACATTAATTTTTATCAAAATAATTGATTCTAATTAGAGCTAATTGAATATCTAATTGCATTAGCAGAAGTCAATTAGATTTCTAATTGTAAAGGTAAACCAATTTTTTTTGCTAATGGCAACTAATTGCAATTAGTTTTACCATTGGAATAAAAATTTCAATTATCTAATGTGAATTAGTTGAACTAATTCTAATTGTTTGATGAATTAGAGAATTCCACAAAAG
The DNA here is from genome assembly GCA_943735925.1 of Pollenia amentaria. Taxonomy (NCBI): domain Eukaryota; kingdom Metazoa; phylum Arthropoda; class Insecta; order Diptera; family Polleniidae; genus Pollenia; species Pollenia amentaria. Next base: position 196,654,904 of record OX031009.1, on the reverse strand, counting down.
ATGGTTAATTAGCAATCATTAGCATTATCTAATCATTACTTAACATCTTTGGAAAATACTATGATTTGGTAAAGTGGTTCACTATACCACATTACCACCACTTGGTGTACCACATTACCCGCACATTTTTTAAAGTCGTATCTAATGAGATTCGCAATATTTTCTTATATTCCTCTGAAAGTGTGGGTTTAATATTTTTCAAAAATGGCTTCGTGGGAGCCCAACATATGAAGCATGTTAATAGCTTAATCATATTTTAATCAGACAAAAATTAAAAATTTGTCAATCTAAAAACGCACTTCCTCTACCTTTTTGTGAAAGAGTAACTTTTTGTTAAAAAGTACCTTTTTGTGAAAATGTACTTTTTTGAGAAAAAGTACCTTTTTGGGAAAATGCTTTATTTTAGAACGAAGTTTCTTTAAATAAAATAGTACCTTTCAAATAAGAATAAAAACAACCTTGAGAGAAGAGTTAGTTATAAATATATAAAAATAAAATAATTTATTTAAAAAAAGTATTTTTTAAAGCATCTATATAAATGAACATAAGCATTGAGCAAAGCTGATGTTCTAAAGCAAAGGATTAATTAATTTTTAACAAACGTTTTTAATAAAACAAAATGTTTTTTTTAGCATTGTTAACAGAAAAGTGGTCTTAAAAGATGAAAGTACTTTTCAACAATTAAAAATAACTTTTGACAACCAAAAATTATTTTTTAAACGCCATACGAAAAAAAACCATGTTCTTTCTCATTATCTAGAATAAATAAATTCCATTTGGGTCTTTTTATCTCTTGGTAAGAATCTTTAAGTGCTAAATTTAAAATCAGTGAGAAAAATGTTTTGTCGCGAGCTGTAGCCAGTTAAAACTTCTCCGATTTAATGGCCGCAGCATAAAAACTTTTGCCGCAAAATAAGTGTTAAAATTAACACTTAACTTTAAGACCAGCGCTATAAAGAAAATAAGTTAATTTTGTAAATACAAAGCAAACTGGAAAAACTAGAATAGTAACAAAATATGTATATACAATATTTTCTTGTTAAAAAACTTTAAGTTAACAAAATCCTTTTCGTAAATTTCTCTTTATTCCAGTCTCCCGAATTAGACTATCGGCATGAGCTGATGGGTCGTTTGCATAAAATTGAGCCAGATGTAGAATTGGAAGTTTTAACAGCAACCAGCTCAGCCAATCATCATCACCATCATCATCATTTGCATCACCATCATCATCATCTGCCTCATTTGTCGCCACAACAGCAACAACAACAGTATCAGCAGTATCATCAAAACAGCAACAATAGCAGCAATAACAACAATCAACATTTTACCCATCAACAATTAACCACACAACTTAGCAATAGTAGTAATACCAGCAATAGTAGTAATAGCAATAATAACAACAACTGTAGTAGTAACAACAGCAACAACATTAGTAGTGGTAACAACAACAACAACAACAACAACAATAATAATTGCAGTAGTAATAATTCAACAAGTAATAATACAAATAGTACAACAAATACAAATCATTTAAATGAACAATGGCAACATCCCAGTAATCATGATCATACAGGCACCCCAGTATCAGCAGCAACAACAACAACAAATTCATACAACAACAATCTTTGTGGCGATACAGCCCAACCCACTGTACTAGTGGTGGGTTCAACGGCCGCAACAACAACCGCCTCGATAACGCAGCAGCAGCAACAACATACAAAACCCACCGATGCCATAGAAAATCCTCCTAATCGTTCACCAACAACACCCGCCACCACCACCGAACTCACCAGCAACAACTCATCATCATACAGCAACAACAACAATTATGAAGCCAGCGTTACAGATACGTATTATTCGGCAGTTACAACGACAGCGACAAGCGATAAAGAATATTTATTTGGTGAGTTTAACATAATTTTTTTTTCTTTCGGTGATGTCTTTCGTGAATGCTTGTAATTTAAGACTTTATGTAAATGGCGAAACTTTTTTTTAATATTCAGCGTAAATTAAACGCAATATCAACATTTATATTATTAGCTTTGAGTTGCTAGAAATACAGAAAAATATGTCAAGATAAATAGATAAAAACTTTTTAAAGATGCTGTCAATTTATTTCCATATCGTTTTCGTATTTGTGTTTTACGTCTGTCATGTGAAGTTTGATGTGTTGTAAGGCTGAACCAATAGTGTTTATTTTAACAGATATTAAATATGTTTTGTTATTTTTAATAATCATATTTGAATTTTAAATATTTTTTCTGAGAGAAGCTAGTGAAATTTATGTAATATGATATTGCTGATGTAAAATCAAACGAGCAGAAATAACAGCATAAATCTATGAATAGGACTGTTAATTAATTTAAATCAAAAGACCTAAGACACAAGCTTATTAATACAGTAAGTGAAATAAGTCGAAATAAAAACTATAAGTATTATAAAATTAGGAATTAGAGCTTTATTCAAAAACTTTCTTTTCTAAAACGCCACATTTTCTAACATATTTCCAAGATACTTTTTTTTTAAAAAAAAAGGTACGTTATTTAAAAAAAAATTTTTAAATTTTCAATTAGGAAGTTTCTGCCTGGAAAACAACTTTTTGTTAGAAAGTATTTTTTTTTCTAAATAGGGATCTTAAAAAGGCCCTCTTTTCTAGGTTTATTTATTTAAAAAAAGTTTTTTAAAAATTACTTCATTTATCAAAAAAAAGTAGTTTTTCTATTTTATTCGGCCTTTATTATTTCAAGTATAATTAAATTTAAAATTTTTTTTTATTTCGAAATACATTTTTTTTGTTTGTTATTTGGTATTTGTAGACACCAAAAATAAAGAGGCTCTTTGTAACCCCTACACTAATATTGATGATCCGTATGGACGGCCAGCCTTGTGGGAAGAAATAGCCAGCTCAATACAAAATATAGATCCTGAAAATGCTCCGATACTAGGCTCAAATCCAAACACCATGCATCAGCATGCAACACACAATCAACAACAGCTGAACCAAAATACAACACCCACTGGAAATCCCCTGCTGACTCAAGTAAAAATGGAAGCAATTGACGATACCTTACTAGAGACATTATCGACACCCTTGCTCAGTCCCTTGGAGATAAAGAAAGAAAATGTTTCCAATAGTCTAACCATGCAAACCTTGACACCACAACAAACACCTACGCATCACTACTACGGACAACAGCAGCAGTCTTATCATCAGCAGCATCACTCACTCCATACACATCCCCATCAGCAGCATCATCATTCCCACCACCTTCACCATCAGCAACAACAGCAACAACAACATCAGCCTCATCACGTACAACAGCAGCAACAACATCATCACCTTCATTTACAGCAATCACAACATTTATACCAACATCATCCCAGTTTAACGGAGGAACATCACTTGTCAACCATGTTCACCAACCTAAATTCCCATCCTCATTCGCATGGCCATGCACTGCAACATCATCAGCAGCAGCAGAATTTGTTGATGCACAGCAATAGCAATAGTCCCTCTAATCGTTGCAGCAGTACGGCAAGTAGTCACAATGCTGATGTTTCTCTTACCGCAGAGTCAACAAATTTATTGAATTTAAATGGTTCGACGCCAGATCATGTTGCTGCTGTCTATCAGCAGCAATATGGTCATAGCAATTATTTAAATGATAGTTTAAGTATAAACACGGCAACACCACTGGCTCAAAATACATCATCTATGCAACATCATCATCACCAGCAGCAACAACAACATCAACACCATCTAACACCTTTAGCTGCCACAACGCCAACAATTGGGTCTCAAAATTCTGCCTCAGCAGCATTACAAAATCTAAAAAATCTCAATAATAACAACAACAACATTAGTAACAACAACAATAATAATAATAATTATACAAATGCTGCAGCAACAACAACCACCGCATATCCATGGCATAGCAGTCAGGTGAGTTTTGTGGCCAAAATGAAATAATTTATTTAATTGCATTTTTTTATTATCATTATTCATACACATTCATTTGTTCAGACACATTTTGAGCTCAAAAGAAAAACAAAACTCAAATTAATAATAAGAAGGAATGTATAGTCGGGTAATAAAGACCATGTTATACCCTAAGCCACTTAGGAATATAAAACGGGCTTATGCCCAATTTCGACAATAAAAATATATTTTTGCTGAATTTAGCCATTCAAGGAGCTGAGATACATTTTTCTATTTTGTTCTAAACATGTCATTATATTGGTCATGGAATTTGTAGAATATATACCCGGTATTTACTATATACAAGTTTAGCTCATATTGTCCCAAGCGATCTTCTAGTCACCAGATTTTAATAAAAATTATAAGATGGTAAGTAAATACTAGGGTATTCATTCGGTTAACCGTTAATCGGTTGACCGATTTATTACTACCCGATTAACTGATCGGTTAATTTAAAATTGCATATTTTCGATTAACGATTAAACCGGTTAATTTCAGTCGATTAACCGATTAACCGATGTATCAAAATTTTTAACTTTTTGTAGTATTATAACACTTTTTTTGTGTTTTTAATTATTTGTTTCGTCTTATATACAAAAGGTATGTGCTTAGAAAATATTTTTTCATACAAACTCTTCATTTTAGTAAGTGTTTACTGTCAACAGCTTTTTGTTTCACGTACTTTTTATATATGCGTTTAGTTATTTGTTTTAATAGAACTTCGGTTAGTACAATTAGAAGTGCTAAAAATTTAAAAAAATTAAAACAGGACTCTAACGACATACTGGAAGATTTTATATGTTTAGAAAAATCCAGGAAGAGGATTGAGAAATTAGATATTCTGTATTTTGGATTTTTCAACATCTACACGATAAATGAAAGAATTTTTCAAAGTCAAGTTTTATCAAAACTAAAGAAAATAAACGCATAAATACTAAACATTTAATTCAAGTTATTTGTATAAAAGATTATTTTATAAGATCTCCTTAAACTATTGAAGTAACTAATACAATAATCTTACATATTAATTACTAAATAAAAAATATGTATTACATATTTATGATTTATTCTTTTGTTTGCTCGTTTTAGTTCAAGAATTGTTATGTTTGTTATGTTATTGGTTTTTTACTAATAACCTCCAAATAATAAATAATCTATGCATTTTTATATTTTGAAATAACTTAATTTATAAAAAAAAACTTTTAACATTTTTTATTTTTAGAATTTATTCTATGAGTTAAATTTCAGTTATGTATTTTATAAAGCTTTTTGCAATAGTTATATTCCTTGAATTTTTAGGAATGACTTTATACACTGAAATATAACTGAAATTTAACTCATAGAATAAATTCGAAAAATAAAAAATGTTGAATATAATAAAGTTGCTTATGAAAAGAAATAATTCCCAATATCTATTTGTTAAAAAAATCTTTGTTAATCGGTTAACCGATCAATAACCAAATTAAACGATTATTAACCGATTAAATCAAAACCTCGGTTAATACCCTACTAGTAAATACCCTCCTAAACAATAATATTTATTAATATTATCTGAGAATTATTTTTTTACTTTATTATACTTAACATTTTTTATTTTTCGAGTTTATTCTATGAGCTAAATTTCAGTTATGTATTTTATAAAGCTTTTGTAATAGGTCTATTCCTTAAATATTTAGGAATGACTTTATACGACTATTATATTGTATCTTCTTGTTACATTTTATCTTAGCTATCCTTTGGTTAGCAATTGAAGTACATTGTATCTAAAGAAAAATTTACAATTATTAGACACAGGCACAATGAAATGCATTTTCTGGCCCGCTACAAGCACACTTTTCTACCTAGTAAAACTTTACTATACTTTACATGAGTATATCGCCCTACTGTTCCAATAATGGAACCGTAACTTTATGAGAAAAAAACTATATACAAAAAACTTACAATTTTGTTTTGTTTTATAACTATTTTATACATAAGTTATTAATTGATAAGTTTTAAAAAAAAAATATTTGTCTACATTGTGATCAAACGCAAAATAACTTACATTTTACGTCGAAAATTAGGCGGCTTAGTTTGTTATAGACTGCCTCCAAAAATTATATTGTTATATGATAAACGATTATACAGGGTGGGCGATAAGTCATGGAATACTGCATTTTTGCTATAATTTTTTCACAAAATCTTAAGCGGGCTTCATAGTCTTGCGCAAAATTTCATGTAACATTTGTATCCTTTACGGAAACAGTAACACATTTTTTTTTTTCATTATTCTCCGCAGTGATGTCCTGGACATTTGGGCCTGAGAAGCACGTTTACGAGTTAGTGTTTTAAAGCAGAATTAGTTTGTACGTTCTATTCTGTTATGATTCAGCTATTTTATTTCTGTTCAATGGAGAGTCTGTGTATTTGGTTGGTTCTTCCTTTTTCGTTCTGTTCGGTTGCGGAAAAATCTGTTGGAAATATAATTCAAAGTGTGTATGTAGTAGTTTGTTGTGATATGAAAAGACTTTAATTTTTTGCTTAAAGCTAGAAAAATTGGTTTTAATTAAAGATTTATTAAATATTTACGTTTTTTAACGCAAAATATGATTTTTTTATTTTTTTACGAAAAGCTATTTTTTCTAATTTCAATGTTTTTTTTAATGCAGCTGATTCCTTTCACAGAAAAAATGTGTGTTCATTAACAGAAAATTATTGCTTATTTTCAATAATTGTTACTAGTATGTGTTCACGTACTCAAACAACTTCTAACGAGAGAGTGAAAAAAGAGCATACAAATTTGAGAGTGAAAAAATTTGTTGAAAATTTCTGATAGTAAAATTTTTACTAGCAAGAATTAATCAACCACCTGATAGGTATTTGGTGATAGACACCAGTTCACTTTATATGAATATGACCTATCACTTTTACATGGGGCTGTCATTGGAGGGGGTCAATTGACACCTAACAGCCACCATATGACAAGTCACACATCTACTTTCAATGAACGTGTTTAGTGTTAGTTACTACAATGGAGTATTTTTCAATAAAACAAGTCCTAGAACTAAATTTAAGGACCAAATTTTAGAAAGCCCCCAAAAAATGTGTTACAACACCGGTGAATACTGTACTGTAATTCAATACCTTTTTTTACCTTTTGTCTTAAATCAGTTTAAAGATTGGTTCTCCTTTCATTGGTCATGAGTTTTTTTTTATCGTTCTTGTTCTAATATCACAAATCCTAGGACCAGTCTGCTGGACCAATTGACTTAAACTTCCCGCAGAGATGTTTTTGTTTACAAAACAAAAATTATTTTCATAATTTTTCAATTAAAAGTTTTTCAATAAAATAAAAGATTAATTTTTGTAAAATTTAGGAACAATATTCTTGTGTAAATAGTTCAAAACAAATGATTTTATTAAGAATTACTCTTGTATTTTAGAGCTGAATAGGGTCGATATTACTAAATTGCTAGTTTTTGCTGATACATTTTTTTATTACTTTTTTTATTTTTTTGAATAATTGGGAGAACAACTTTATAAATTTTCAATTTACTCTCTCATTAAAATTTTCTGCAAATGAGCGTAGCTAAAGTAATTACAAAATATTTGTTATAGAAAGGAACGAAACGGAACTGCAACAGAAAGTAAAAACTAACGAGACCTTAATGTTTTCATTTACGCTCGCCCTAACTCGTCGATATCGATGACTGAAAACGAGCGACTAGATTGCGTACTTATATTCGTGATGGTGCATTTCTGGTGTTAGAAAAATTTCGAAATTTTCTTTGGGTTTGAATTATTGAATTTTGACCATTTTTGCTCGTTGCTCAGTCGTATACATGGCTACTGAATACCCCAAACGTTGTTTCTGATAATACTCGTACACCTTATAAATATTTGACTTATGAAGACTGAATGCTGAAAATAAACTGCATCATTTCCTAACAGTTTGAAAGACTGAAACCTTTTAGCGGTTGTATAGAGTGAATCTTGGTTCGTATCTACTAGGGTATTCATTTAATCGGGCTTTTGCTTTAATCGGTTAATCGCTCGATTAATTAACCGAGGTTTTGGTTTAATCGGTTAATAATCGGTTAATATTGTTTTTGATCGGTTAACCGATTAATAATTTTTGTTTATAAATCAAGTAATTTCAATACTTAAAAATGTATAAATTATTTATTATTTGGGGTTTATAGTAAAAAAAAAATACCAATTACATAACAATTCTTCAACAAAAATGAACAAACAAAAGAGTAATTCATAAATATGTGATACATATTTTTTAATTAACTATATTAATTAAAAAATTAACTTCAACATCATTTTATTAGTTATTTCAATAGTTTAAGAACATCTTATAAAATAATCTTTTAAAGCGCTTATTTTCTCTAGTTTGGATAAAACTTGACTTTGAAAAAACTTTTATTTATTGTAGATGTTGAAGAAATCATAAGCAACCAAAAATACAGAATATCTAATTTCTCAGTATTTTTCCTGTATTTTTCAAAAAATATAAAATCTTCCAATATTTTATTACTGTCCTGTTTTAAGTTTTTAAAATTTTGAACACTTCTAATTGTTTTGGTTAATTCTTTTAAGAGCTTGATATGAGAAGATATGAAAACAAACAAATAACTGAACGCATACATATAAAAGGTACGTGAAACAAGAAGCTGTTGACAGCAAACACTTATTTAAAATGTAGATCACTGAATACCTTCTTCGTTTGTATGAAAAAGTGTTTTCTAAATATAACCTTTTGTATTTGAGACGAAACAAATAATTAAAAGCACAAAAAAATATGTTATAGTACTACAAAAAATTTAAAAATTTTGTTGCATCGGTTAATCGGTTAATCGACTGAAATTAACTGGTTTAATCATTAATCAAAAAAAGGCAATTTTAAATTAACCGATCAGTTAATCGGGTAGTAATTAATCGGTCAACCGATTAACGGTTAACCGAATGAATACCCTAGTATCTACTCAATTGAATAAATAATAAGTAAATAAATAAATAGTAAATATTCTTTAAAAATGCTGCTATTTATTGCAGACAAATTCAAGTTCAAATTTATATATTAAAAAACAGACATATAAAGAAAAAAATATCCGCTATTCCAAAACATGCAAAAACCCTTTTTTGGAGTTTTTTAAACAATCATCAACCACGATTATTTTAATAGAAAAAATATAAATTAGATACCCCTATCGTGAGTAAAATTTTCTTCGAAATTTGTTCCCTTTTCCCTACAAAATGTATGGGAAAAGCAAAATTTCGAGGAAAGACTGTTCCCTTTTTATTCACGATAGGGCGCGGTTTTAAAAGCGTATAGGCGTTACAAACATCACCACAAACACATAATACCCTGCTCGCTATTTAAGTGTAGGTTACACTGAAAAAGTTGTCTTGTTTAAAGCTCAAGTTTTATTTTTTTAATGCAAACATATTTAATGTATTTTATATTTTATTGACGTAATGCTATTATGTTGTTTATTTTTTATAATTTAATAGCCTTTTCATAGTAAATACCAAATACCCGCTCCACCGCCGCCACCACCTCATCATTTACAAAATGCACAATTATGTCCACCTGCTGCTCTAATACCAACCGCACAATTACAAACCAGTAGTGGAGGCAGTCTCGTTGTCAGTAATAGTAGTTCAAGGCATATGTTTGTACCGCCATTAACACCTCCCAGTTCTGATCCCGGAAGTCCGGGTAGTTCAATGGCAGCAGCAGCCGCGCATGCTGTAGCTCAAGCTAATCAACAACAACATCAACACCAGCAACAGCAGCAACAACACCAGCATCCGCATCAACAGCAACAGCAAAATAATCGACGTACAACTCCACCGCCACCTTATCAACAACAGCAACAGCAGCAGCTACAACAACAGGGTCATCCACTCTCCTCCATCTGCCCCAACATTATTACACTGCATTCTAGTTCTCCCACAGCTGTGGGCCATCTTATGAGTCCGGGTCGTTCTCTAACCACATTGGGCCAAACAGGTGCTCAGGTGTTGGTTAATTCATCAGCCAATAGTAATTCAGCTGCTGGCGTTGCAAATCATTCAAACTCAACTTCAAACAACAGCTCAACAACGAGGGGCGTTTCGTCGTCTGCGTCAGCTACACCGGCTCACTTGGCAAATTTAATTGTGCCAACGGTGCGTACTGTGCGCTATAATCGTCGCAATAACCCCGAGTTGGAGAAGAGACGTATACATCACTGTGATTATGTGGGTAAGTGTAAGGGATTATTTAATTTCAAGACATTTTTTAAAATAAGAAGTTTAAGGAAACCTAATAGTGGTTTAATAAAAAGCTTGAAAAATATTCACAATTGTTAAGAAAAGTCATGCGATCATATGCGCAAGCAACCGCTGCATGTGCTTATTCGCTACAAACCTTTGTGGGTTACCGCATCGTTGATCGCTTTCTCGGTAATTGTTTTTACGGTAATAACATCCCAGTGGGATGCAGACCATTTCACTTTTTAGGTCTACAAATGCATTCTTAATGACCGTTCACTCATTCCACTTTGTCTTCCTTGAAAAAGTAATTCAGAATGTCTCTTATGAAATATTTTACAAATTAACCCCCATATTCCAAACAAATATTTTTGATTAATAAAAGATTTATTAAACAAATTTTCAAAGAAAATTCGTCTCATAAATATTTGTTATGAATATGGGGGTTAAATTTAAGTTGAAATCGTCTTTTTAGTAGACGCAACCATAATATGGTTGTGGCTTCGTGATGTAGGCCCAATTTAATCATAATAACGTTGCCGGGGATAATAATATGGTTAAATTAATCATAATATGTTTGAAAATTTTCAAATCAATCGGCAAACGTTTTCGTAAAGTTTTTGCTCAAAATTTCGCGGCTTTTATTTTGTTTCTTTTTTAAATATTTTTTTTTTTTAAATAATTTACGTGTTGTGCTCACAAGCAAAAACAATACGAAAAATATTTCAAAAACATTCGTATAATTGTTGTTTTATTGCAAAGTAACTAGAAAACTGAACGGTTGCAAACGTTTTGTTTTCGCACTCTGATTATAACACAATTTAAAAGTTTAAAAAAATGCTTGAAAATATTAATTAATCTCTTTTTTGAAAACAATTTTAAAACTCAATTTACCATGAGAACCGAAAAAATTTTATAAAATAAAAATTTTCAATAATTTTCGAAAAAAAGAACAAAATTTGCACTATCAAACATAAAAAAATAACAACAGAAACTAGTGCAAAATACATTTTTAATAAAACAACAACAAGCATTAATTTTTTGTTGTTGCAACAATAAACAAAAAAAAAAAATTTATTTTGACATTGTATGCTTTGTTACATGTCATGTGTTACATGTGTGTGCACAATATTGTATATGTCTGTCTTTCTGTTTGCCTATCTGTCTGTCTGTCTCTCTGCTTTGGCATCATCAAGCAAATAAACGATGTCTTCGGCAAATAAAACTAATATCGAAATATGTAGAAAAAAAAAAAACATAAACGTAAGCCTGGTTGTATAACATGACATTAATGCAGAAAATCCACTTTTTAAAATTTTTTTTCTTCTTATTTTGTTAAAAATGCTCGGTGTTGTATTTGTCTTCTTGTAACACTTGAAAAGTTTTTCATATGAAGTATGTGTGTCTCAGCGAACAAGACACAAAAGAGGTGTAAGTGTATGAGCATAATTGTAACGTTTGTCAGTTTTGTCTAGTTTGGCGTACATGTTGTTGCTGTTGCTGTCGTTTCATTTAAAAAAAAACTAGGTGATCTAAAGCACTGATTAAACTTGCAACATGCAACATAAGCAAAAATGACAAACACCACTGCCAACAACAGCAAACACTAAACTAAAAATTTTAAACACCAACATATGACAAATGAAACAGAAACAAAGTTGAGTTTTAGAAACAAACAATCCAAACAACGAAAGACTTCAAGTCAAAAGTGTTACATTAAGTACATGGACAAAATAGTGAAAAAATAACACTTTAACACTGTATAACCAAAAAATAAAATCGTTAGTGGGTGGTTGGTTAGTCGAAAAAAAGGAAAAACTTTTTAATCCAAACATGACTGCAGGAAAAAAAACCTAAATCGGTTTTATATTTTTTTTAGCATTTATTGTCTTAATTTTTTCCTTATTTTTAATGTTAATATTTATTTTTGTATTTATCTTTTACTTTGTATTTTTCTGTAAGAGTGTGACATTTTTTTTTTGCTCAAATTTATACATTTAGCCAATTATCATTTAAGTGGTAATTACTTAACACAGACAGCGGCTTTTGGTGTTTTGTACGGCCTTTTATAGTCAACACCACCAAGTGCGTGCTTTGCACAACATAATAATTAATTATTTAATGTTGAACAAATATGGCAAAAATGTATTAATTAGTCTCAAATTATGGTCAAAGTTATTTGTGTGTGTGTGTAAGTTCGTTTTATATGCATAACGCTTAACACAAAAATTGCAAATGTTTACAACCAACAAACGCTAAAAATGCGAGAAAACAATGTTGATGAAAATGTCTTAAAATTCCAATAGAAAAATAAGGAAAATTTCCCACGACTTGAAAAGCACTAGGATGCACACTTAAGCATCTAGAAGAAGATGTTTAAATTAGAGCACAGAAAGAGATTCTTTTCTTGCTCTTAGCTTAAGGAATGGTTAACCTGTTAAAATATTGTATGACTTTTTTTTCTTTTTCTTTTTGGTAGATTATTAATGAGAAGTTATGGCCGTAGAAATATTTTTATGGCAAATTTATTAATATTAAAGTTTAGATGTTGTCAATGTTATTTAAAAAGTAAAAAAAAAGTAATTTATGTACAAAAGTTTGTGTGTTAAGTCTTTTGTTTTTATAGCCACATCCAAATAGTGGAGAGGGTATTATATGATTTTTGCTCTAGACCCACCTTTTAGTACACCGAACTACACAGAAAAAAGTTTTTAATCAATTAAAAAAATAGTTTAAAAAGTATTTAAATTTAATTAATGTGATAATTGAATCAATTATTTTTTTTGTTGAAAGAAAATTAAAAATTTAATTTTGATTTAATTAACATTTTAGTTGTTTTGAAATAAATTTTCAATTAAAATTTTAATTAAATGACAATTTTAATTAAATGGCAAAGTTTTTTTTTATCACTTTTTTCATTAAAATTAAAAATATCATTTATTGAAAATATTTTTTCAAAATTTTAAAATTTTTAGTAATCAATATAATCATTTTTGTATTAGATGCAAAGTCAACAACTTGTTTGCTTGATATATTGAATTTGGAATAAAGTTGGTGATTGGAGAAATTTAATAATTTTTTCTGTGTACTTAGAATCACTTTCCAGATCAATCTAAAGATGTCCATCCGTCCAACCAGTTGGCAGGCTGACTGGTTTTTAGTCCATCTAAGAATTTAGTTTATACGTTTTTATTGTCATAAGGATGACGCCTAATGCTAATAATCGGTCCATCATTTCACATAGCCCCCATGCAAACTTCTTTCCGGAATAGAAACATTGTTCCCATTAACCTTGGTATTTAGATCAAGTTTTGTCCAAGCATATTTTATTGCAATCTTCATCATCTTACTAAATTTAATTGGAATCGTTTCGTATTTTTCCAAACCTTCCATATAAATACCACTACTAAAAATAGCTGTAGTGCCATAACTTCCTTTTACGGAAGCTACTTTGGCATGGAAAAATGTTGTGCTGGTAGGTCTTTCATTAACTATAAGTCGAATAAGCTCCTTGCCTTAAAAAATCTCTCATGGATGAACCCATCTAGATAATAGTTTTTTGGCACAAGGAACTCTCATATGAATCTTAGAGCCTGGCTTCCGATGTCGATCGACAACTTAAGCGAGCGACAACAAGTCACTCATTATTGTTCTCTTAAGCGGCTCACTAACAATCGACTTATCGATCGACACGTTTTTAACGTAATTCATTTATTTATTGTCATATGACTGTTTTGCCAGATCAGCAATCCCACAAATAAAACGCTAGTTTGGAAATAAAAATCGACAACACATATAAATTTAGCCCCAAAAACAGAACTACAAACAAAGCAGAATAGAAAACAAAGGAGTAAATAAAAAACAAACAATATAGTAAACAAAAAATATGGAATAGAATTTTAGGAAAAATATTTTAAAAACCTATAGAATTTTATAAGTGATAGTACTTAAAAAATATAATAATAAAAAAATAATATTTAGTGTTTGTGTGTTAAGAAAAATTTTGTTAAATATTTTAACAAAATATTTTAACAAAATACCTCTGTCGACAACTACAACACAAGTGACTTCGATTTTGACATTTGTGATCGCATAATTCTTCTTAATAGGCCGCAAATGTGCATCAAAACTCTTACGTTAACGGTCGCTTGCATTTTCGATCGACTTGTCGTGCTGAAAATTGTTAGTGGGCCGCAAATCAGCTGTTTGTGGTTGAAAGTGCAAGCGAACGATAGCGGACGGCTTCGGGGCCAGGCTGTTAATCTCATAATATAATTTTGTTTTGCTGGGTCCGTAATTGCCCAAGTGATCCAAATTGTGTACACTCTCGAAAATTTGACGGCATAATCTCTTTTGTAGAGGAGTAAATGGTCGCGCTTGGGTGACTATACCTTCTTACTTGTTTATATAAGAATGCTACGAAAAGTATTAAAACGTAAAAAGACCAGAAATAATGTTAATGAAAATTATTTTCAAAGCAAACTTCGTAATTTTCTGCTCAAAAAATCTTTATTTATTTTAAAATAAATTATATAAATTTTTTTTTTGTTATAAAAAATATTAAATTTATTTTAGCACATAGTACAATAAGTACCAGGTATGTTCATAAGGTAGACTTGTTTATCATCATTTACCGATGTAATGTCATATTAATTTATTTGATATTTGAAGTTCATTTTAATATTTTTCCTTATTTTCTTTTGTTTGACGTTGTATGGGTTTTAAAATTGAGGACAAAATTTCTAATGGCTATACCTTGTACTCATTGTACCATGTTTTATTCAATATTTCATCACTCCTTTGTGTGACTTCTTCAGGAAAAAATAATGAAATGGGCCAAATTTTACCACAAGATCTATATTTGTTACGTTTTTATTTAAATATAAATTAAAATGATTTCCAAGAGTTGGCTTTATGGCCGTCATCACGTCAAATTTGGCGAAATGATTTCTAATCGTATGAAACTATGACAGACTAAACTTTCCTACAATAAAGATTTTCGTTACGGTTTAATCGTGTTTTCCGAGAGTTGGCTTTATATGGGGCACAAAATTTCTTTGTGTTATTTCCAGTCATATAAAACGATTTTATCCAAAATTTAATGAGAATCGGTGTATTCTGTCACCAATTTATATTAGGTTTTGTAACAAAAATATAAATTTTTTAGAAAGGTTGTTCCACATTTGTGTTCATTAGTCTTTTCATACTAAAGTGATTGTTGTGAATTTCAATCACGAACTGTTTAAAAGAACTACCCAGCAAAAACTTAACTTACAATGCTACTTTTAATTTTTTTTTTTTTTTTTTTTTTTTCATTATTTATTTATTGAATCTTCATATGTATATTAAATATGAACTAACAATAATTAATCAAATCTTATCCTAATATTTGCTTTATGTCCTGCCAGTGCCAAACACAAAAGATTTAGTCATCACGGTTTCTGTTTACATATATAGGTGTTTATCGCTCATCTGATTGGGTGAGTGCTGCAGTGTCTCTTCTTCTTAAGCGAGTGTGGCCGCCATAATTTAAAATATTTCTAGCTAATGGATTTGGGTGCAGTTCCAGCCTTTTTAAATATTTTACTGCATATTTCGTTATCATAGTTTTTACTAATGGCACATTGAGATCCTTGTGGATATTTGAGTTTTTGACGTACCAGGGAGCGGCTGTGATTATTCGAAGAAGTTTATTTTGGCGCCTTTGAATTTTTTCGATGTTAGAAGCCGAGGCAGTGCCCCATAACTGAATACCGTAGCACCAAATTGGCTTTAAGATAGAGTTGTAGAGTAGAAGTTTGCAATCGAGACTAAGAACAGAATTTCTTCCAATGAGCCAATTAATTTGAATTGCTTTTAGTTTCATTTGAGTTAACTTCGCTTCTATATGCCATTTCCACGTTAAACGCCGATCTAGATGTATACCGAGGTATTTTACATGCGAGTGTTGGGGTATTATTTGATTATTTATTTTAATAGGGGGGCATGTTTCCCGACGCAATGTGAATGTTATATGTGCGCATTTTTGCTCATTGATCTTTATCCTCCATTTTTTTAACCACCTTTCTAGTTCAAATATATGATCCTGTAGATAACGAGATGCTTCTTGACAGTTTGCGTGTACGCTTAGAAAAGCTGTGTCGTCCGCAAATGTTGAGGTATGGGTGTAGCTGTTTGTTGGCAAGTCCGAAGTATAAATTAAGTATAATAGAGGGCCCAGGATGCTGCCTTGTGGGACTCCAGCGCTAATTGGCTGTGGAGGACTTAAAAATTCGCCTTCTTTTATAATAAATTGACGACCGACTAAGTAGCTTTGTAACAGCTTGTGTATATTTGCTGGTAAGTTTTGCTGCAATTTCAGTAGTAAACCTTCATGCCAGACTTTATCAAAAGCTTGAGACACATCGATGAAGAGTGCTGAGCAATATTTTTTTTCTTCAAAGGCTTTTCTTATGACATTTACTATTCGATGAGTTTGTTCAATTGTGCTGTGTTTTCTTCTAAAACCGAATTGATGATTGGGAATACATCTGTTACCATTTAAAATCGGCGTTAATTTAGACACTAGAAGTTTCTCAAAAAGCTTTGATAAATTAGACAATAAGCTTATAGGTCTATATGACTCAACTTTTGTGGGATCCTTTCCTGGTTTAGGTATCATGGTAACTAAGGATACTTTCCACTCTTGTGGGTAGTATTCAAGGCGTAAAATAGCATTAAAAATTAGTAGAATAATTTTCTTTGCTATGCTGGGTAGCTCCAAAAGCATTTTGTTACTGATCTTATCAAAACCAGGGGCTTTCTTGGGGTTTAAATCATGAATAGCCTTCTCGATTTCTCTTACTTCAAACCTTAGTGGAACAGCTGATCTAACAGCAACAGGTGGTAACTCGACCGCAGTATCGAAAGATGTATGAGGGGTAAATACGGTTTTCAAATGATTAACGAAAATATTACCTTTTTCTATGTCATTTCGTGCCCAACGTCCATTTAAGTTTCTTAATGGTGGTTTAGTGATAACTGGTCTTTTAAGATTTCTAGCTGCACGCCATAATGAGTAATCAGATTGAGGAGTTGCATCAAGTTCCTTAAGATATTTTTCCAGAGAAGCCGTTTTTTGAGACTGCAGTAAGTTTCTTAGCCTTTTTGTGCACTCTTTTAGTAAATTTTTAAGTTGAGGGGATCTGTGCAATTGCCACTCTCTTCGAACTCTCCTTTTTTCAGTCAAGAGACGCTCGACATCAGTAGAATATATTTTACTATTTTTGATATTTTTGCGGGCTATGCTAGAATGTTGAACAGCTAGTTTGAGATAATTGTCAAAATTTACAATAGAAAGATTCACATTCTCCGGTGTTTTAAGCGGAATATTTTCAGTGCAGTGGGTACTGAGATATTTTTTATATTTTAACCAATTTATTTGTGTGGCTGACGTCACTAAGTAACCAGACGGTGATACAATTCTATAAGGGTTTGATATGGTAAGAATTGTAGGTGTGTGATCAGAAGATAATTCTAAAGAAGCTTCAACGTGAATCGTTTCTGCGGGGATGTTTTTAACCACGCCAAAATCGATGACATCTGGAATTTTTTGCTGATCAGTAGGCCAATAAGTTGGTTGTCCACTCGCGACCACATTTAAATCCATTTTAGACATTGTATTATACAAAACACGACCCTTTGGTGTAATGAGCCGTGAACCCCAGAAGGTATGTTTAGCGTTGTAATCGCCAGCGGCTAGGAAACAGGGTCCTAATGATTTAAAATATTTATAATATTGGCTTTCTGATATTGAAAATCTAGGTGGAGAGTATAAAGATGAAAGTACAACGTTTCGATTTAGCTCTTCAACACAAATATTCGTTGCTTGCAGATAATCTTCACGATGATCACACATTAAGTAGTGTTTGATTCGGGTTTTTATCAAAATAGCAGAACCTCCACAAGCTCTATCTCGAGGGTCCTTGGTATCATATAATATATAACCATTAATTTTAAACGAATTTCTTGAGGTCAAATGAGTTTCAGAAACCATCATTACATCAATTTGTTTACTTTTAAGAAAATATTCTAGTTCATTTTTATGTTGGCGAATGCCGTTTGCGTTCCAAAAACAAATTTTTAAACAATTCATGGCTTGTTAAGTACAGCTTGCAATAACATCGATTGCATTCTTAACATTTCCTGCATCATATTACCCATTGTATTCGTAAAGTTTGTTACTGTTTGTACTAGTGTTTCCATGGTTTTTTCTAGACGACTTAAATTAGAAACTGGGGTCTCATCATTATTTGGCAAATCACCTTGCATTGGCATATGGTTTGATTTTAGGACGTTAGCGTAGGATGTTCTGTTATTACTAGGCTGCGGTACATGAATGTCATTAGTATTATTTTGATGTGTTTCCTGAATTTGAGGTGGATTAGGTTTCGGTCCAACCGAGCGCTTGACGATAGAGTATACAGGGCATCCTCTATAGTTGGCAGTGTGATTACCACCACAGTTGCTGCATTTTTTTACATTGGGGTCGTTTTTAGACTTATCGCAGAGAGCTGTACCATGCAATTCTCCACATACAACGCAAACAGGTGTTAAATGGCAGTATGCCTTAGTGTGACCAAATTCTTGGCAGTTTAAACATTGCACGGGACCGTTCCTTTTATGCGGCTCCTCTATCGTTATTTTCCTATACAGGATATATCTCAGACTGTAAATGGGATGAGTTTCATTTTTTTTAAGCTTAACGTCGCCGGGTTCTAACTCCACACGAAATAGTGGCTGGGGATTTTTTTCTCTATTTTTAATATTAACTACATTTTTAATTTTAAAGCCCTTCTCTTCTAAAAACGTTTTTATTTCACCTGGGTCTACGCATGAATCAATGCCCTTTATCACTACCTGAAGACCTTTACTGCTCTTCAGTTGGTATGTATAAAAGTTTTTTTTTAGTGCTTCTAATTTAGTTATTACTTTACGAAAATCATCTTCACGATTAACTTGTATTTTAGTTTCATTTATACTACCACGTTTTATTGCAGCTACATAAAAAGAATTTTCACCTATTACCGAGATCAAATTCTTTATTAAATCACTTGAGTTTTGCTCTCTAAGATATATCGGGGGTGGCTTAGAAGATTTTGTAACGTTTTGTGCTTCCGAGGATTCCTCTTCCAAAATTGCAAACCGATTTTGAGAACTTATTCTATCAGCTGTACCCTCTTTTAAAACTTTTGGGACAGAAGCAACTGCAGAAGAAGTTGGGCTGCGACCCCGTTTTAGCACTGTTATGTACCTATCCATTCCAACTTGTACTTGAGGCTTTTGACCGCTTTTCACCTGTGATACTGAGTTTTCCATCATGCCTGATTTGGGGGTAATCTTTTCATCACTTGTTAAAATCGTTTCTGCCACTGAGGCACCGCTTGCAGGTTTTATATTTTTTATTGTATTCGAATCAACCGTATTATTAGACACCGAAGGTGATACAGAGTTTTCTATTGTGCCTGATTGAGGGTTAATATTTTTATCACTTATTAAAATTGTTTTTGCCGTTGAGGCAATGCTTGAAGGTTTTATATTTGTTAGTGTATCAACCGTATTATTAAAAACAGATGGTGAGAGGGATCGCGTACGAGTAATAGGTTTAACTGTTAGGTATTTGCTATCATCGACTCTTTTTTTTATTTCTGCATTTGTTTCGTTAACACTCACTGTGATATATGCATTTCTATCATTATGCTTAATTGTTTTTGCACTGTTTGCACTCATAAGAGTTTTTTTTTTTTTTTTTACTGTTTACAGTTGTGCTCTTCTTATTTGTTATTGTTTATCAACACCGAGAATAAAAAGTGTGTATGTTTATGTATGTATGTACATACATGTATTTTTTCTTTTCTTTTATTTACTTTTTTTTTTTTTTATACTTTATTTGTTCACGTAAAAAAATAAACCGTATGCCGAGCTTATAAAACACGTCTATCTTCAACGAGCGCGACAGACAGACTTCTTGAATTCATTACTTTGCAGCTTTATTCGCCACTTTTAGCGTTATTAGTTATATATAAAATAATAACTTTATTATAATATCTTAAATAAGTCATAATTATACATTACAAAAAAATACTTTGGTATAATGACTTAAATAAGTTATTATTATATGATTTTAAGTAATTTTTTAAATCAATTTGCAATATATTATATTAATATTTGTTAGATATCCGGTAATATTATAAAATTTTAAGAATAATTTCGATGTGAAATACATGGAAAATCCAAAAATCAATCAAATGTATGTAAATATATACATAAATATGTTCCAAAATTACCAACACAATATATTTTCTTAACAATCAGGCATGTCACAGCAATTGTTCGGAATTGTTTTGAATCCGTATTTTCATTTCGATCGATTTTCGTAATTCTGATAAATTTTAATTTTGTTATTTTTAAGTTTAATGTGGCATTATTGTGGTGCAAACCAGAACAAAAACTTTTTTCGATCGAAAAATTAAAAGTGATTTCATTCCGAGAAAATTGATCGGGTTTCTCGGAATTAAAAAACTTTCGATCGAAATTTATTTCGTGACAGACCCGTATAATTACATATATTAATACACACATTGTTATAATAATGTAAGAGCTATAAATGATTTTGTGCCGAAAATGCACTCTTTATTTTCAACATCAATTCCATAAGATTTCAGAGCAATTTTATTTAGTGTGTTTTAACCTTTTTCAAAGTTAATTTGAAAGCACTTATTTCTTGTCTCTTTTGGTAACTACATATTTTTATACAACTTTTATGTATAAAGTAAAGGTATTATTTTTTAGGTTGTAATTGTCCAAATTATAAAGGATTACTTTTGGGACATCGCGAACAAAAATAAGTACTTTTTCTAGTAGAAAAATAAGTACTCTTTGCCTTAAGTTCTCATTATTTTTCTGCTTATTTTGTTAGCAAAGTTTTTGCTGGGTAAAGCAATATAATATCATTATTGTTCTTTTCTGTTTAGTTTTTCGAAAGTGAGCGTGTTTGCAACAGACGGACAGAAAGACATAACCAAATAGGCTTTGAACTACACAAGGCCTAAATATACCCTCATTCGCCAATAGTTTTTCTCTTAAAAATCTTTTAATTATTAACTCTTTCATCCAGGAGTTTTCTCTCGAAATCGGTAGGTTATTATCAATTCGTATGGCATTTTATTTACAAGGCAATAATCGAGGATAGGAATACATAAGAGGACGTAGAAGTTTTTACGCTGGTATATTATGTCCCAATAAAGCTATCTTAATACACAAAAATAACAAAACGTGTAGTTTTAACTTATAATGTGATAATAAATCGCACTCTTAAATAAATCCCTATATACACCTATTGGTTAAATTGCAGTGTATTTTAAACCATCGATTTTTGATACTTAATTCAAAAGGAAAAAAACACATTTTTGTTAAAAGAAAACAATAAAAAAAGGCCAAATAATTAAAAAAAAAAAATTTTTTCGATTAAGCAAATTTAAATGCAAAATTTTACTTTAAAATGCGGAAAAATAAGAAATTTATTTTTATTAAAAATACAGAAAATTTAAATCAAATGGTTTAAAAGCCTTTCTCAAATGACGGCGTATAACCAATTACACTGAACTGGAAGAGAAATTTTAACAATTTTTTCTTTTTTTACATTAGTTTTTATTTAACCATCTTTCGGAATTTTTGAAAATTCATGTTCGTGTCTTGAATCTCTTGTTTTTTTCAAGTAATGCCTTAAACTTTTAAGTTTAGACTTTAAAAATATTAAATATTATTTAAATATTAAAAAAGAGAAAAATATTTTCTCTTTTCTTCTTAAAGTATATGCAACAATTGTAATGTTGACATATAATTAGGTTAATTTTCTTACAAACAACACCCAGGTCTTAAAACTTATTTAAACTACAGAATAAAAAATCCATAAAAATATCCGCTCGTATTTTCATCTCTCTTGAAAGAAGATTAACTTAGTTTTTTTAGAGGTAAATCTTAAAAAAAAAACAACAACCACAACAACAAATAATCTATAGGAGAAAAAGAAAGAGTAAAGTCCCAACGTACTTAGTATTAAAAATTGGTAAATAAACGTCTAAAAAGCATATGTGACACGTTTATATACCAATTTTGGCACAAAAAGCCGGTAAACATGGGTGCTTGACTGTCCGTCCATCCGTTCATCTGTCTGTCTATTCGCCTGTACTCGTATGTCCAAACTTATGTCAAACTCAAAATCCGTCTGTCTGTTCTTCCATCTCTCGCTTTAGATGATTGTCTCGTTTGTGTTGTTTTACACAAGTTGTATTCATTCACTTAACTTTTTTTCTTTTTTTCTTCTGGTTACTGCTACCAAATGAAGTTATTATGACATAAATGCACGCATCAGATTGTTAAGATTGTAGATTGACATCTGTAATGTTGAATACAAAAATAAAAAACAAATACCAACCACCATAAAAAATTACAAAAAAAAAAAAAACAATTTTCAAACATTCAATACAAATATGTTGGAGTTTTTAAAGACTAGAAAAAAGCCAATGACTAGAAATATATAAACTTTCGTGCGTACCAAAGTGTGTGTCCGTCTGTCTGTCTGTCTGTTTCGAAGACTCCAAGTTATTTGATTTTTTGCGTATGTGTTTGTATTTATGGATTGAATTGGATAGATGAATTCTTACGGTATTATTACCAAAGTCTATTGTCTTGATAAATATAGTAGAGAATAGTTAAAGTTTACTGAAGTAGTAGACATTTCAAATATTTTGTACGTGCTGCTGTTTTATTTCGGACAATGAATGAAGACTAGAAAAAAAATTATATTGTATGAAAAGAAAAAATGTTCAGCAGCAGCTCTTTGATGAAAAAATGCGTTTTGTTTAGATTGTTTTTTCTTTCTTTTTATACATCACTATAGACAGACTACAACAATGACAGTCAAAAGTCTACTGGTAAATGTTAACTAACTAAATTTAATGAAAATGATAGAAGAAATAGACACGCAACTAGAAATTACAAAAGAAGAAAAACAAAAAAATGCGTTAACATTCTGGAGATAATTAAACGACTTCTAAGGGCTGTACTCTACAATTTGTAAATATATAAGAACCATAACAGAATTATTTTCACTAATTAGGAAGATCAACTACATAAAGAAATTTTTGTTTTTTTGAAAATGTCCGTTAGGTTTTAACTTTCAACAGAGGGGGAAAAGTTAAAAGTCCGCTTAAAAATTATTTTTATAACAAACCTAAAGTTTCTAATTTTTTTACTTAGAGCTTTGGGCTACCGTAAATGTTACAAGATTTAGCTGTTATTCTGTTTAAAGATTCGTTAAAATATCCCTTCCTAAAGTACTGTATGTATACACTGACAGAAAAGGCGTCATACTGCTGATGTATTTTGATATCAGTACTACGACACGTGTCTTAGTTTTTGACCCCATGACACTTTTCATCATTGTGATGTCAGCCTTAACATCACTTGGCCAAATTATCATCAGGGTCAAAAATGAAATAATGTCATTAATCGGATGACACATCGGCATCACACAAATGACGAAACCGGGACAGTTTAATAGAACATGTCATCAGTGCAATGACTTAGTACCATCGTAGAAAGGACTCATTAACCAAAATTTAATGACAAACTGTCATAAAATTGAGTCATTGGGATTGACTTAAGCCAAATTGAGAGAATATTATTTCTTACTTGCCCGTTATATATGTTGTGTCACTTTTGTTGTATTCCGCCCTTTGTTTACAGAAGAACTCTCAATTTTAAGATAAAGAAATGGCTCGGTGGAAAGAGATTTAGCTTCAACGATGAAATTATTGGTCAAACTCAGGCGTATTTTATGGACCTCGAAAAATCCTATTTTTTGGAAGGGATACACAAATTGG
This sequence comes from Pollenia amentaria, assembly GCA_943735925.1. Lineage (NCBI taxonomy): Eukaryota > Metazoa > Arthropoda > Insecta > Diptera > Polleniidae > Pollenia > Pollenia amentaria. The sequence continues at coordinate 196,630,757 of OX031009.1, read as the reverse complement.
AGAAACGTTGGACTAAGTGTATTGAACTAAAAGAGATTATGTTGAAAAATTATTTTTTTTTTGTAAAAAAATCTACATTTCATTCAAAAAGTCACGGAGTTATTGATCCGCCCTCGTATTACAAGATTTTTTATAAAGGCATTATTAACGATAAGATTTTGTTAAGACATATTAATTATTTAAAAACACAATAATATTGCGTTTAATTACATTTAGATTAATAGAAAAATCGATTAAGCTACACAATTCATTGATATTTTTGCATCTCTTCAAAGGATCAGCATCAGCATAATTTGTTTGAACAACAGGAAGGTGTCGGGTTAAACGTCGTGGAATATAAAAATGTATAATACGAAGAAAGAAGTCGGAGAGGACATAGCCATTAATCAAATTAATCAGAAATGCCGCATTTAGCATAGTCCTTCGGCTTTTTAAGGTAACCTCGTAGTATACGAAAGGAGATTCCCAGCATAACGACAAAATGAGCTCCTCAGGCAGAATAAGAGAAACTGCTTTTGAACAGATTCTATTCGGTCTATGTGCATATTAATTTCAGGATCCCAGTAATAGACCCATATTCCAAAATAGGTCTTACGTTTTGCTTTTGCTGGACATTTGTTACTGTGCTTTGTAGGACTATAAAACATTTAGGGAGTGCAAAATATTTACATAAAAAACGGAAATCGAAAAATATGCTGGTTACGATTTTCCTGCGGTTATGGCTCGATATATGTATGTTCTAGGTTCTTATGAATAGCAAAGTTAATTTAACTATGTCCGTCCGTCCGTGAGCCTGTTGAAATAGGTTTTCTGAAGACTCCAAATATGATGCCGACCAGGTTACTATATATTTATATTACACATAGCCCGAAATAGTTTTCTATTAAAATAAGGGCAGATCGTTATACAAATGACAGAGGTATAAGCAAAAATGGCGACTGCCTAAAATTTTACATCTTTAATTTTTATAATAAGCCTATATTTTTTTAAGTCTTCCTAAAATCTATTTCTATCTACTTTATTTTCTAACTTTCACCTAAAGAAAACTTAGTCGAATACCTGTAGCAAAAATTAATATAATCGCGTTATAAATGAAATAAAATTCTTCTTCCCTCTCTTGGTTACGAAATAAATTAAATGTACATATATCAATCTGTGTTCGTTTTGCTCTTGTGTTGTGTTTTTATTTCTTTAACCCAAATCATTAGCTGGTTTACACACGCAATCTCGAATGTTGTAGAATATGTGTTGACCACCACGACGACTTGTATAATATAACACCACAAGGTGTAGGGTAGTTTTTTTTAACACCAGCAAAAACACTAACAATCTTCAATACATTATAAACTCTTTTCGTCTTAATGTCAACTCCTAGTGACTATAATGTAACGTGCTTATAAAGTATGAGCCAAACAAGTGTATTAACGTTAACAGCAATACAGCAACAACAACTACAACATTAAACTATACTAACAGCAACAATGACAGCAACAACAACAACAATAGAGGAAAAAAAGAACTCTACTATACACTATCTACAATATTATGCGTAACACGTTCAATTTATTTTAAACACGTCTAAAATTTTTTTTTTCCATTATAGTTTTATAAATTTAAGTATTATTGTCAAGATTAAAACCATAATAAACTAAAGGTGCCAATAAGAAACGACGAGTATTAAGGTTTTTTTTTTCTTTTAATAATATTATATTCCTTTAAATAATTCACTACACAAATAAAGCCATAATTTACAAAAGTTCATGTAAATTAGAAAAATATTTTATTTGGTGTAATTTTTTGTTTTATTATTATTTCTGCTTTCAATACAAGTGGTAATTTATGGTAAAATATAATTAGTTTAAATAACATTATACCCACAATTTAGCAAAAAAAAAAAAAAAAAGATCTTAAAAAACTTTAAATTTTTTAAATAGCAAAAAAAAAAACGTTCACTTCTCATTTTACCACTTGTTAACCATAATTGTATTTTAGTGGTACTTTTTTTTGTATTTGTAGTCGATTGGATTGTCTTGCATTTCATTTCAAATTCATATCTATCTTCTCATACAATTGACCCAATAAACAACCTTAATTTGTGTTATTTAAGTAAAAATTCATACATTCAAATAGTTTTCTTGTTGTTGGTTGCATTTACTTCTAATATTTCCAATATTAACCATATCAAGATGCAGGAGAAAAAAATGTTTACGAAAAATTGTACAACAAAACAGTTTGAAATAAAATGAGAGAGAAAAAAAGCTTTTACAACTACAACATAAAACCATATTATAATAAGTGCATACTACAACAAATAAATCCATAAAGCAATCTAATGGACAGTTTCAAAAAGGTATTGAATCGAAAAACGGAATTTAATATTGGACAAAATTTTGAACACAGGATAAGTTACGTCTTTTAGGCTGGGGTTTTGAGATCTCAGTTAAACTAGGTTTAGTTAATCTGAAAGCAGATTTTTGCCGCCATTACCAAATTTGTATACAAAATTTTAAAGGAGCAGCTTAGTTTTGTTCAAAATGTTGTTCTTTAATGAAATAATAAAAAAACAATAACATTTCGCCTGAAAATTCTGAGTTTTAGTCTACGTTAAACGAAGTTTTTTTTGGAGCCTTGAATTATGTCTGGAAATAATCACAGATTAAACGTAGCACCAAAATACGTATATTCAACTCCAATGTAAAATCTATATTGCTCTATGGGTGCGAAACATGGAATACATCTGCAAGAGTAATTAGCAGAATCCAGGCATTCGTAAACAGATGTCTTAGGAGAATCCTGCGAATCCATTGCCCAAACATAATATCGAACCAACATCTATACGAAAGGTGCAATCAAAAGCCAATGTATAACTAAATTAAAAGCAGAAAGTGGCGTTGGATAGGTCACACATTGAGGAAGCCTGAAGGAAATATTGCCAAAGAAGCCCTTCAATGGAACCCTCAATGAAGCCGACGCAGAGGCAGACCCACTCAAACATGGAGACGACAAGTTCAAGATGAACTTAGGAAGGCGCATATAACGTGGAGTGAAATAAAATTGTTAGCATTAAGAAGAAATGATTGGAAAAATTTTGTTGTGGCCCTATGTTCCACCTAGGAACTTGAATGAAATAATAATAATAAACGAAGTTTAAACTTAAGCCACATCTCAAAAAACCGGGCCTTAAAGTCTTTCAAACGAAAAAATGTAAACTGTTTTTGAAAATTTTAGTTACGTCACCGATTTTTCTAGATTTATTGGATAATTTTCTGGGGTTTGCTTGGATGAAAAGTTTATTATAGAGCGACTCGCTAAAATTTTGATGAAGATCATGAATGTAACTTGTCATCTAGTATATATAGACTTAGCCGGAAAATCTGTAGTTAAATTTGAGGTTTTCGTCCAAAATTTAATTTTAAAAGCAATTTGAGACTATTTTCTGAAGGCATGCCCGATATGATTTTCGTAATAATTTTACTTTAAAAATTTGATGTATTTAAATTGATAATAAAAAAAATAGAATATATTAGAATTTTTGCTTCTAATTTTACTTTTTTAACATGAAAATAATGTTAAAAATATATTATGACATGATATGTTATGTCATCGCACTAATAACATGATATATTATGTCATCACACTGATGTCAGTTTGTCATCGCACTGATTTTTTTTTTTTTTTTTTTCGTTATTTATTTATTGAATCTTCATATATTTAATATGAACTAACAATAATTTATCAAATCTTAACCTAATACTTTATTTATGTCCTGCCAGTGCCAGACAAAAATTTTCTTCATCACGGGTTCTGTTCACTTATATAGGTGTTTATCTCTCATCTAGTTGAGTAAGTGCTGCAGTGTCTCTTCTCCTTAAGCGAGTGTGGCCGCCATGATTTAAAATATTTCGAGCTAAAGGATTTGGGTGTTGTTCAAGTCTTTTTAAATATTTTACTGCATATTTTGTAATCATAGTTTTTACTAATGGCACGTTGAGATCCTTATGAATGTTTGAGTTTTTAACATACCAGGGGGCGGCTGTGATTATACGAAGAAGTTTATTTTGGCGCCTTTGAATTTTTTCGATATTAGAGGCCGAGGCAGTGCCCCATAGTTGAATACCGTAGCACCAGATAGGCTTTAAGATAGAGTTGTAAAGTAGAAGCTTGCAATCGAGTCTAAGAACAGAATTTCTTCCAATAAGCCAATGAATTTGGATGGCTTTTAGTTTCATTTGAGTTAATTTTGCCTCTATATGGCATTTCCACGTTAATCGCCGATCCAGATGTATACCGAGATATTTTACATGCGAATGTTGAGGAATAGTTTGATTATTGATTGTAATAGGGGGGCAAGATTCCCGGCGCAGGGTGAATGTTATATGTACGCATTTTTGCTCATTGACCATTATCCTCCATTGTCTTAGCCATATTTCTAGTTGAAATATATGATGCTGTAGGTAACGAGATGCTTCATAACGGTTTTCGTGGACGCTTAGAAAAGCTGTGTCGTCTGCAAATGTTGAAGTTTGGGTGCAGTTGTTTGTTGGCATGTCCGAAGTATAAATTAAGTATAATAGAGGGCCCAGGATGCTGCCCTGTGGGACTCCAGCGCCAATCGGCTGAGGTGAACTTAAGAAATTTCCTTCTTTAATAATAAATTGACGACCGACTAAGTAGCTTTCTAACAGTTTGTGTGTGTTTGCTGGTAAATTTTGCTTCAATTTGTGTAATAAGCCTTCATGCCAGACTTTGTCAAAAGCTTGCGAAACATCGATGAAGAGTGCTGAGCAATATTTTTTTTCTTCAAATGTTTTTCTTATGACATTTACTATTCGATGAGTTTGTTCAATTGTGCTGTGTTTTCTTCTAAATCCGAATTGATGGTTTGGAATACATCTATTTTCACTTAAAATCGGTGTTAATTTTGAAACTAATAATTTCTCAAATAGCTTTGACATATTTGACAATAAGCTAATAGGCCTATAAGACTCAACTTTCGTATGATCTTTACCTGGCTTTGGTATCATGGTTACTAAGGAAACCTTCCATTTTTGAGGAAAGTATTCAAGGCGTAAAATAGCATTAAAAATAAAAAGAATAATTTTCTTTGCTACGCGAGGTAGCTCTAATAGCATTTTATTGCTGATCTTATCAATGCCAGGTGCCTTCTTAGTGTTTAAGTCACATATAACCTTTTCGATTTCTCTCATCTCAAATCTTAGGGGAATAGCTGCTCTAGCAGCAACAGGTGGTAAATCGACCGCAATATTGTGAGATATATTAGGTGTAAATACGTTTTTCAAGTGACTTACAAACAGATTTCCTTTTTCAACATCATTTCTTGCCCAACTTCCATTCAAGTTTCTTAATGGTGGTTTAGAGACAACTGGCCTTTTGAGGTTTCTAGCTGCACGCCATAATGAGTAGTCCGATTGTGGAGTTGCATCAAGTTCCTTAAGATATTTTTCCAGAGAAGCCGTTTTCTGAGTCTGCAATAACTTTCTTAATCTTTTTGTACACTCTTTTAGCAAGTTCTTAAGTTGAGGAGATCTGTGCAATTGCCACTCTCTTCGTGCCCTCCTTTTTTCAGACAAGAGACGCTCGACATCTGTGGAATATATTTTAATAGTTTTTGTTTTTTTGGGGGCAATATTGGAATGTTGAACAGCTAGTTTCAGAAAACTGTCAAAATTATCAATAGAGCGATCTACATACTCCGGTGTACTGAGCGGAATATTTTCTGTGCAATGGGCACTGAGATATTTTTTATATTTTAACCAATTTATTTGTGTGGCTGACGTCGCTAGGTAACCAGTCGGAGATACAATTCTATTGGGGTTCATTATAGTAACAATTGTAGGTGTGTGGTCGGAAGATAATTCTAGGGAAGCTTCAACGTGAATCGTTTCTGTGGGGATGTTTTTAACCACGCCAAAATCGATGACATCTGGAATTTTTTGCGGGTCAGCAGGCCAATATGTTGGTTGGCCGCTCGCGACAACATTTAAATTCATTTTAGAGATTGTATTAAACAAAACACGACCCTTTGGTGTTATTAGTCGTGACCCCCAGAAGGTATGTTTAGCGTTATAATCGCCAGCGGCCAGGAAACAGGGTCCTAGTGATTTATAATATTCACAATATTGGCTTTCTGATATTGAAAATCTAGGTGGAGAGTATAAAGATGAGATTACAATGCTACGATTCAGCTCTTCAACACAAATGTTCGTTGCTTGGAGATAATCCTCACGATGATCACACATTAGGTAGTGTTTGACTCGATTTTTTATCAAAATGGCAGAACCACCACAAGCTCTATCTCGAGGGTCCTTGGTATCATATAGTATATAACCATTGATGTTAAACGTATTTCTTGAGGTCAAATGAGTTTCAGAAACCATCATGACATCAATTTGTTTATTTTTAAGAAAGTATTCTAATTCATTTTTATGTTGGCGGATGCCGTTCGCGTTCCAAAAACAGATTTTTAAACAGTTCATGGCCTGTTAAGTACAGATTGCAATAACATCGATTGCATTCTAAGAATTTCCTGCATCATATTACCCATTGTGTTCGTAAAATTAGTTACTGTTTGCACTAATGTTTCCATGGTTTTTTCCAGACGACTTAAATTTGAAACTGGAGTTTCATCATTACTTGGCGCAGCACCTTGCGTTGGCGCATGGTTTGATTTTACGACGTTAGCATAAGAGGTTCTGTTATAACTAGGCTGCGGGGCCTGAATGTCACCAGTGCTTACTTGATTTGTTACCTGCATTTGAGGGGGATTAGTTTTCGGTCCAACTGACTGCTTGACGATGGTATATACAGGGCATCCTCTATAATTGGCAGTGTGATTACCGCCACAGTTGCTACATTTTTTTACGTTGGGGTCGGTTTTAGACTTATCGCAAAGATCTGTACCATGTAATTCACCACATACTACGCAAACAGGGGGTAAATAGCAATATGCCTTAGTATGACCATATTCTTGACAGTTTAAACACTGAACGGGACCATTTCTTTTGTGTGGCTCTTCTATAGTTACTCTTCTATAGAGAATATATTTCAAATTGTAAATAGGGTGCGTTTCATTTTTTTTAAGCTTTACGTCGCCGGGTTCAAACTCCACTCGAAAAAGTGGTTGGGGGTTTTTTTCTCTATTTTTTATATTTACTACATGTTTTATTTTGAAGCCTTTTTCTTCGAGGAATGTTTTTACCTCTTCTGGGTCCACACATGAGTCAATTCCCTTAATCACTACCTGGAGACCTTTACTGCTTTTCAGTTGGTATGTATAAAAGTTTTTTTTAAGTACTTCAAATTTGTTTATAATTTTGCGAAAATCATTCTCATTATTGACTTGTATTTTTGTCTCGTTTATACTACCACGCTTGATAGCAGCTACGTAAAACGAATTTTCACCTATCACCGATATCAAACTCTTTATGAGCTCATTTGAGTTTTGCTCCCTAAGATATATCGGGGGAGGCTTGGACGATTTTATGACGTTTGGTGCTTCAGAGGATTCATCCTCCAGAATTGCAAATCGATTTTGAGAATTTATTTTATCAAAAGATGGTACTTTTGAGGCCGAAGCAACTGCTGCAGAGGTAGGGCTGCGACCCCGTTTAAGCACTGTTATGTACCTGTCCATACCAACTTGTACTTGAGGCTTTTGACCACTTTTTACTTGTGGAGCTGAGTTTTCCATCATGCCTGATTTGAGGGTAATATTTTCATCACTTATTAAAATCGTTTTTGCCGCTGAGGCACCGCTTGCAGGTTTTATATTTTTTATTGTATTAATATCAACCGTATTATTAGACACCGAAGGTGATACTGAGTTTTCTATTATGCCTGATTGGGGGTTAATATTTACATCACTTATTAAAATTGTTTTTGCTGTTGAGGCAACGCTAGCAGGTTTTGTATTTGTTATTGTATCAACCGTGTTATTAAATACAGACGGCGAGAGGGATCGCGTACGAGTAATAGGTTTAGCCGTTAGGTATTTGCTATCATCGATTCTTTTTTTTATTTCTGTATTTTTTTCGCTAACACTCACTGTGATATATGCATTTCTACTGTTTGCACTCATAAGAGTTTTTTTTTTCTTTTACTGTTTACAGTTGTGCTCTTCTTATTTGTTATTGTTTATCAACACCGATAATGAAAAAAATGTGTGTTTATGTATGTATGTACATACATGTAATTTTTTTTTTTTTCTTTTTCTTGTATTTACTTTTTTTATACTTTATTTGTTCAAAAAAAATAAACCGTATGCCGAGTTTAGAAAACACGTCTATCTTCAACGACCGCGACAGACAGAATTTGCACTGATGACATGATATATTATGTCATTGCACTGATGACCGTTTGTCATCGCACTGATGACATGATATATTTTGTCATCACAATGATGTCAGTTTGTCATCGAACTGATGACATGATTTATTATGTCATCGCACTGATGACAGTTTGTCTGTACTGATGCCAAAATACATCAGCGTTATGACGCCTTTTCTATCAGTGGACACAAAATGTGGCATCGAATTGACGTCACTATAGTCATAGAGTAGATGACGCATAAAATATGATAAAATTTTAGGATAACGTTCGCCATTGGATTGATGTCACCCTTTGCCTCAACGATGTCATTTGTAATAACATTGATGACACAATTTTGTTGTTAGAGAATCAACAATATGAAGATGCATTTTTCTATGAATATAAGTCGCAGGCAATTTATGCTTTTATATAGTGCACCAAGAAACTTAAAATCTATTAATTTTATTGCCAAGTAAAGGAAGACGATAACTAAGCAAAGTCCTTTTACAAGTTTTGAAAATTTGTTTGCATATGTTATTTATTAACTTTTTCTAGATACAATTAAAAAAAAAGTTATATAATTCATTAGGAACTATGCAAAGTAGGCTTCTCTCTCCCTTTATAAAGGCTTTAATTTATTTTCTGTAGTAACACTTGTTGTGGACCAGAAAATATAAACGCTACTGGAATCCAAGAATTAATAGAGAGACAGCTAAACTGACAAATATCTCCCAATCAAATCAGAAAGAGATATCATGTAATAAAACATAAACAAGTAAAAATTATTTCAATTTGTTTTCGGTAATAAAACATAAACAATTACATATTATTTGTATTAGCACATAAATTGTAATTTTAGTACTAAATTATAATTTTGGATACAAAAATGTGAATGAACAACTAAAATGCGTGTTTTATTATAAATATGAATTTTGCTATTAGTGTAATTTTTGTACTAAAATCTTATTTCAGCACTTTAATGGTTTCTTCGTACTAGAATGTTGCATTAGTTCTGAAGACTTACTTTAGTACTAAAATATCGCTTAAGTAACCAAATGTAACTTTAGTACTGCTATATGATTTTTGCTCTAAATGTATTTTTTACTTAAGTACTGATATAGGATTTTTGCTGTTAAGGTAATATTTGTATTAAAATCTTATTTCAGTACTTAAATGTTTTGTTAGTACTAGAATATTACTTAAGTTCTTAAGACTTAATTTAGAACCGAAACATTACTTAAGTATTAAGTTATGAGTTTCGTTCTAAATGTAATTTTTATACTAAAATCTTTTTCAGTACTTAAATGTTTTCTTAGTACTAGAATCTTACTTTAGTTCTTAGCACTTACTTTAGTACTAAGATATGATATTCGTTCTAAATGTAATTTTTGTACTTAAATTTTCTTTCTGTACAAAAATATTTTGTTAGAATTAATATGTTACTTTAGTTCTTAGCACTTTCTTTAGTACCGAAATATTACTTTAGTACTAACATATGATTTTCGTTTTAAGTCTTATTTCAAAACTAAAATGTTTTTTTTAGTACTAGAATTTTTAGTTTAGTTCTTAAGACTTACTTTAGTACCGAAATAGTACTTTAGTACTAATATTTGATATTTTTTCTAAATGTTATTTTTTTACTAAAATCTAATTTCTGTACTAAAATGTTTTCTTAGTACTAGAATGTTACTTTAGTGCTTAAAACTTACTTTAGTACCAATATTTTGCATTAATGCCGAAATATTCCTTTATTATTAAAATGTGCTTTAAGCATTAAAATGTGTTTTTAGTACTTAAATGTTGCATCCGCACCAAAATGTTTCTTTAGTACTAAAATGTAACTTTATTATTAAAAATATGAATTTTGGTACTTAAATATGATCATTAAGCGATATCGAATGATTTTTGGTATATTAATGTGATTTAGGTACTAAATTCTGTTTGTGGTACTAAAATATTTATTTGACTTAAAAAGAAAAATATAATCCAGAACTTAAATATTTAAAAAGCTTAATTTTGGCTTTGATAAACAAACAAATCATTTTAGTACTTAAATGATTTTTAGTATTCAATATGATTTTAGTTCTTTATTATGATTTGATGTCTTAATTGTAGTTTTTTTGATTTGTGGTTTTAAATTTTAGTGTTAGTTCCAAGATGCAATTTAATTAACAAAACTTGTTTTAAGTACTTAAGTACTAAAAAATGTCTAAGTACTCATTTTAATAGCAAACAAGAACTGAAACATGTTTTTATTTCTACATAAAGAACGACATTATGTTTTAAAAATTAAAGTTCTAATAAGATTTTTAGTACTTAAACAAATTTTTATTAGTTAATCATTTTTAGTACTAAAAGAAGTTTTTAGTACTAAAACCAATTCTGTATAGCAAATTTTCATACATTTTAATATTAAACTACTTCTTGTACTGAAGAACTAAAATATGCTATTAATACTGAAACAATATTTTGGCATTTTAAACTAAAATATTGGAAATAACTAAAAGTATAAAAGTAATGAAAAGTATATTTTGGACTTAATAAATGAAGCACGTTTTTACAGCACATTTTTTTATTGTTTATCATGTTTTAAGTAACATATGATTATTAAGTACTAAAATCTCTTTTTAATACTAAAATAAGTTTTTATATCTTAAACAAGCCTTTCGCACAAAAATAAGTATTTGGTACTTAAAGGAACTTCGTGTTTTGAACAAAAACCAGTTTTTTCTGCTTAAACAAGTTGTTTAGTACCAAAACAAGTTATTTGTTTTAAACAAAGTTTTTAGTACTAAACAAGTCGTTCGTACATGAACAAGTTAGCTTTAGTAACAGGGACCGTAACGGTTAAAAGGGATATCAAAAAGTTATTTTATAACAGTTATTTTGTGAATTAAAAACAAAATTCAATCTAAAGCAATTGCCTTTTAACGTAAAATAAAAAGGTCGAAACAAACCATTAAAAAAGTTTTATTTCGCCATCATAAAATAAAACTCATTTAAGGAGTTTTATTTCGCCGTCATAAAATAAAATTTATTTAAGGAGTTTCATTTCGCCTTCATTAAATAAAACTCATTTAAGGAGTTTTATTTCGCCGTCATAAAGCAAAACCTTGAAAAATTTGAAAATAAAACTCCTTTAATAAGTTTTTTCAAGGCGGAAGAAATAAAACTCCTCAAATGTGTTTTATAAAAGACGGAAAAAATAAAACTCTCTTTTTGAGAGTTTTATTTGACCTTTTATTTTTACGTTGCAAAATAACTCTTAAATGTGGAGTTGAGGTCGTTTTTTTAGATCACCATAGATTCCAAAAGAGCTCGTCAATACGAATCTCTCGGTTTAAGAAATTATAGGATTCCGTTGAATATGAAGAGTTTTTGAGTTTGAATTTTCTGGATAACTGTAATCTACGGTCCCTGCTGAGTAACGTTTTTAGCTTGAAAACAAGTTTTAAATAATAGAAAAAGTTGCTAGTGCAAAAACTTTAAATTTTAAATTAAGTTTTATTAACGAATTCACTCTGTTAAGCCTCTGAGAAAGTTTAATATGTTTGAATATCAATTTTGTTTGCTAGTTGTTGTTGATGTTGTTGTGTTGTTTTTTTGCACTATTTGTGATTTTTCTAAGAGTGAACATAAAACACGACAAGCAACAGGTTGCCAACATAAAATAACATGCAACATGTAGCAAACTCCTCTACATACCATTATTTTTTTATTATAGTTAAGTACTAAAAGGTGGTTTTCCAATTCAATTTTTTTTTTAAGTTTTATGTTCGTTTGTCTTTTTCTATTTGTGATTTTATTTGTTTGCGATTTTTTTTTTGCTTATTTTGGTTGAAATTTTTGCATTAAATTGCATTTCGCCACAAATAAGGTAGATTTATTTCTGTGTGTTGCAAATGTTTTTTTTTTTTTTTGGAATACAAAATCAAAAAAAGCTTCTACTTCTTCTTTTTTCTTGTACAACAACACCAGCAACAACTACTTATTTATCTGGCACCTTTTATATGCATTTATTTATTTATTTGTTGGCTATTGTGGATAAATAAATATTTGAGGCAAACGAAATTGCAATTTACAGTTGGAGTACTTGACTTTCAAATAGGGGGGAATAAATATGATTTTTTCTTTTAATATTTTTTTGTATTTGTAAAGCAACAAGTGGCAAAAGGGAAGATTTTTTTTACGTTTTAAGTTTTTCTCATTGTTAGTATTTTTTTTTTTTTGTTTTTGGTGTTTTCTGTTGCCACCACAAAAAATCGTGTTAATCGTGTTATTGTGGTAAAATGATTACAATTGAAATGGTTTTAAAAATATGTGTGTTATTAATTTATAATTCATTATTACTATTTCGGTTTTTTGTATTATTGTTGTTATATTTTGAAGTTTTCCTTGTTAACCTTTCTAATATTTATTTTTGGTTTTTTCTTCTCTTCTCTTCTTTCGTTTTATTGACAGGTTGTACAAAAGTTTATACCAAAAGTTCACATTTAAAGGCACACCAAAGGATACATACAGGTAAGAAGAAGTATTTAAAAATAATTTATAGTAATTTGAACTATTATGTGATATAATATGGAATTTTGAACTTACCAACCAGGTAATTCCAGCCATTTATCTGAAAGAAAAAAAATTTTCATTAAAATTCGTAAAAGGAAGAAACAAAAATTTATTTTAAGAAACAAATTTTGGTTCTAAAAATAATGTAAGAGATTCTTTTCGTACTTAACATTCGTTTTGAGTTTGAAGTATGATTTTGTACTAAAAGTATCTTTTAGTACTTGTATTATATTTAAGTACTAAATATATATAATAAATCGTTGATAACAACTTATTATATTGTTTTTGTTACTAAAATTAGTGCAAGTACTAAGTTTATGTTTTAGTGCTATTACAGTGTGTTGTATTAATTTCAAACACACAATTCAAAATTGTATTTTGAATATTTTTTAGTACAAAAAAAATATTTAATATTTTTTGTGTCTAGTTTATGCCTTTTATGCAGGCGAATTCATTACAGGTGATCCTAAAGGCCCTGTTGATAACTTTTTTCTTTAGCTTTATAACTGTTGAATGTCAAAATTTTGTTTATTATCTTTTTTTCTGTTTTGATTTGTTTCGGTTTTTGACATTGTACAATGATTTTACAAAAACAAATTGCTTGTGGTTTTTGTACGAGTTGTACTTGTTGTACTACCGAGATTACCTGGAATGAATTCGCCTTGGTTACATATAGAAAAGGAAATTATAAAAAAAATATTAAGACCTATTTAAAAGATTTAAAGTAAAAATAAAAAGGTATACAAGTGCAAAAAAACCAGACTCTGAGTAAACAAGCTTTAGAGTTACTTGTTTCGATGCATTTCATACATAATGTTTTTGGTTTCTGGTTCATACCATCTGTTGAGATCATCATACAGGTCTGAATTTTTTTAAGTGTTGATTCTTGCATTTAACTGAATTTTTTTTATATTTGGCACTTGCTTTTAAGCCCCACAATTTTCAACAGTAATCTGATAATATCATTGATCGTTAAGAAATTGTAATCTATAAAAATTAATGCTGAATTTCTGTTAACTATGTTTTTTTGAGACCGACAAAACTTACAAAATTTTCAGCTACAAAATTATCATGAATAGATAGACTCTTGAAAAATATGCCAAATTAGCCAAATTCACTTTGCAAATTAGCCATCGATTTGCGAAACTTATAGATTGCTTTGTTATTTTTCTGGCTTGATTTAGAGGCAGATTTATTGCTTAACGAGCTGTTTAATAAGCAAAATTGCCGCATATGGAATAACAAATCCACCGCTTAGTGCGGCTAACGCGATGGTGGTATCTTTTGATCTTATTCCTTAAAAAATTAAGTCGGAACCCGCGTTGCCGTCAGTGGAGATCGCAATCATCCACTATTTTAATTAAAAATTTGGCAGTAAGTTGATTTTAGGAAACAGGCCTTTTAAATTGGCCTCGGAGATCGTGCGATCTTGCATTTCTCGATTATTTCCTAAAGTTAGTTGTTTTTGCTGTTAAGCCAGCAACATTAGATATATACCAATATTTACAGTATAAATTGGCCTGTTCATCAATCGCTAAAACTTTCAGGGGGATACGCCAAGGGTCTATTTTGGGGCCTTTATTATTTATGGCTTATATCATCAGATAAAATTCAGTACGTGTTATACATACGCTGATGATGTTCTCTTGCTGGCGGATGACAATGGTCGTGGTCTTAAGTTTTAAGAACAAAAAGTTAATGAGGAGTTAAATGTCGTTATGAGGTGGATTAAAATAAATAATCTTTGTATGAATCCCTTCAAAACACGATGCATTTGATATTAGGTGAACAGAATATAGAGTTTGTGTCATATTATAAAGTTTTAGGCTTGTACACAGATGATAACCTGAATTTTGAGTTTCACAATAATCATGTTATTTCAAGAGTTAATTTTGTTTTGAGGAGGTTGTATGCTGTAGCACTGTATTTGCCACATTCTGCTCAAATTATGAGTAGGTCATTTACTGTCAGGGTCTCAAGGATGTGGAATTCGTTCATACCTTGTAGAGAGCGCGCGTTCTTAAATTATATTCCAAAGTTCAAGAAAATGCTATTAGAAAATCTGTAGAGAAGTGGAAGTTGACTGGATAAATTTGCCACGAGTGGTTTGTCCTTATATCTTTTTCAACATTTGTGCAATAGGGGGTTGTTAAAAATAGTGATACATTAGTTAAGAAAAAAGGAAAATGTAATATTTGCCATATGGCTTACAATCCATACCAAATAAATAAAATGAAATAAATAAATAAATAAAATAAAAAAATAAAAAAAATTGCTTGCATACTAGCAGCAGTGTTCGAAATAGGGACCCAAAATGCACTAGAATCGTCTAGAATGCGCTTTGCCAAGAACAGCCGCGGTAACCATATGCTTGAAATCACTTTCAACTATCAATGCATTGTATTGATCCTTTGAATAAGGTATTTGTTTATGTAAAAATTTAATATTTTATTTATAAGCTTAATCGATTAGGACTTAGCAATGGATTGAGTTTTATTTAACAAATAGAAAGCATTGCGTAAAGTTCCGTAACACGTATTCGAACTACATAGATGTTTTATCTGGAGTGCCAGAGCAGTCACCTTGGACCGCTCTTATTTACTCCATTTATAAATAATCTTCCTTCTGTTTTGAATTTCTGTTGAATTTCAGAAATCACATCACTTTAACAGCTAACAAAGCTACTAGAGTCCTGGGATTTATAAAAAGGTTGTCTAAAGAGTTTTCAGATCCTTATGTTACAAAGCAACTGTTTACCGCTTTGGTTCGACCGGTCCTTGAATACGGATCAGTGATATGGGATCCACAGCACACAGTACACTCTAACAAAATCGAGTCAGTTCAAATCCAGTTTTTATTATTCTGCCTTCATGGCTTGGGTTGGGACCCTCGCATAAGATTACCATCCTATGTAAACCGTCTCGTACTTATCAAGTTACCAACGTTGAGAAGTCGTCGGAAAATGTTAAATGCTCTTTTTCTACTTAAGCTAATAAGCGATAGTGTTAATTCTCAATTCCTTCTGGGAAGAATTAACCTTAATGTACCTGTGCGTCTATAAAAATCCCGAAAAAATTTTAAAAATCCCGTGAATCCCGGGATTCAAAATATCCCGAAAATCCCGGGATCCAGAAACCGGGACCCCGAAATATTTTCTTCAATCCCGAATCCCGGAATTCAGAGAAACCAGTACCGATTGGAAGCCCTAGTAGAAACTAACGTTTTCTTTACATAAATCCTAACTCAAAAAGCTTAACAAAAAACGTACATTTTAAAGGAGAAAATTGTTACTATGCAATGATTTTTTTTATTAGTTATATTTTATATATTACCAAAATGCTTATATCAAGGGCATAGAAACAAATGTTGTTATCTCCATTTTTCTCATAAACTAACCTAATAATGCCATGCAGATAGATGCATTTGTTAAATTATTGTGATGTAATAGCTTGTCTGTACTAAAAAGCTTTTCTCCAACCTAAAACTATACCCTTAAAATACCTAAAAATTCCAAAAAATTTCACACTTTTTACTATTTTTTATTTTTAGTTTTGATATTTTTGTAAGGAAAAATAAAGCTAAATGAAAAAATTACATTTAATTATAAAAACAAATGCATCTTGAGTTTTTCTGCTAAATCTTCGCTTAAAGCTGCATTATTGTTTTGTATTTTTTTTTTATTGTTAAGCAAAGTGTTTGTAAAGTAGCTGAAAATCAGTACAGGCATTAAAAAAAAAATCAAAAATCAAACAACCCAATTTAAATTCATATCCGATATACAGGCCTATTCTGAAAATCACTTTTATTGAAATCACGTGATTTCAGATCACATGTGTCTTTAAACATCACACATGTGATATTTTTGTGTTCTGTTTTTCGTGTGTTTCGGTGTGATTTTCAATTGCCGAAGTCACACCGAGAAACAAAAACGAAATGATTTTCAGAACACCACAAAATCACTCGTGTGGTTTTAAAAACCACGTTATTTGAAATCACGTGCTTTTCAGAACAGGCCCGTATGTCAAATATAGTAATGCCCATTGCATTAAAACAAACACAACAATCTCATGATTTATATCCGCAATTAACTTATAGCGCAAATCCTTTTTACTTCAGAATTTTCATCTCGTGCAACAAGTCTAATAATCAGAGTACTTGGAGGACTTTTAGATTTAATTAGCAGAGCATTTAGACGTTCTTCTGTTGGCTTATGTACCCTTTGTAATCTGGATGAATCCGAAAATACGTTTCACATCTTAGGTGTTTGTCCTATTTTTAATGAGTTCCGGGTTAAATATTTTAGTAAAACCTTTTTGGCTATTAATGAAGTAATAAATGTACTAAATGGCACTGATAATGACTATATTTGGAAATTTGTTTTAAGTACAGAGAACTTATACTGAATGAATTCAATTAAATTCCTTTAAAATTAATTATTATTAATCTGATGTTCAAAAGATTTAGTATAAATCGTTCTTTTTTTATTTTATATAATCAATTAAAAATTTGGTAGAACCAAAGTAAATTTGCTTTTAAGTTAATTTAATTAAAATCAGCTTTAAAATGCCAAGCTGTCTCTCAACTATAAAGTTAAGCCAAATATAGGTACATATGATCTCAAAAATTGTATTACTTACCTTTGTAAATATATATGTATATATATTTTTTTTTTATTTTGAGAAATTTTGTTCATTTGTTTTTTTATGTAATTGTTTTTTTAAAAAATTTTCAATCCTGAAGACGTAACACAATGGAGTTACGAAAATTCGAAAGAAAAATAAAGATTAACTTTTTTATAAAATCAAAAATAGACCATAAGCTTAAATAAATAGATATTAAAATAAATATAATGGATGGTCGAATAATTTACAATAATATATAAATAATAAAAAAAAGTGAATTTTGTTCAAACCAGGGCTACCGCTCGTAGACTAACGTCGCAGTTCGACTCCTTTTTGGCGATTTTTTACTTTTTGTGAGAATTTTTAAACTCATCTAATTTTACGACTTTTTTAATTTTGTGGCGACCATTTTCCCTTTTTTACAACAAATCTTCAAAATGGCGAACAGCGATCTAGACTAGCATCGTCTTTACGAAATTAAATGCAATTAACAAATTATTCTTCGTTTGGAAACAGTGTTTTATATATTTTTAACACATTGACATGAATAAAATATTAGACTTTTTAAAGAATTTCTACGACAATAAATGCATAATAATATTTAATGCAAAAAGTTTGGGCAACTTTTCTTTTAGTTTAGTCGAAAATTGTTAACAACGCTTATATTTTTTCTGTTTTGTTTGCTTCGTTTAAAGTTTTTTATTATTTATTTTTTAATGAAAATCATTAAAAGAGGTTTTGAGACTTTTAATTTCTTAACCTATTACCAAAATGATTATATTGATTACTTAAAATTGTAAAAATTTAAAGTTGTGAATATATTTTTTTTTTTCAATAAATGATATTTTTTGCCGTTTCAAACAATGTGTTAATTGATTTAATAAAATAAAGCTCAGGAGTTGGCAATTCCCCACAAAAATTCTTCAAGTTTAAATTATTTTATTTTAATTTTTAAACAATATTTTTAATTGATATAAAAGCACTGATACTTTTTTATGTGCACAGAAAAAGTTTTCTCTAATCACCAAATTTAGACCAAATTTGTAATATCAAGCAAACAGATTGTTGATTTCGCGCCTATTACCAAAATGATTATATTGATTAATAAAAATTGTGAATATTTTTTTTTTTCAATAAATGATATTTGGGCCTTTCCTGGGGTCGCGAACGTACGTGCGTACTCTTTTTATGTACAAATAATATAGAAAACAAAACTTTTTCTAGCATTTTTTTTGCGATTCGATAGCATTTTGGTAGCTCTATGTTTAGTGCAAAAGATGGATTTCATCGAGTTTAAGTTTTCATAATGATAGTTATAAACATGTGGTCACGAACGTACGCAAAATAGAAGTCAACTTTGGCTGACAGTAGTGAAATGTAAAAATCCGCGAAATGACATTGAATATTCAAACGTGATTAATTTATTTTAAAAGTGTATTAATGTAGTTCTCTATCCAGTTTTTACACAATAAAATATCTCTATTGGTTTTTGTTTAACTGGCTTAAGTACCGGTTGCGAACGTACGAGTCACGAACGTACGATTTTTCCATACGTTTTAACCGTTAATCGAAATTTTTTTGTTTTTCTAACACTTTCATCTTCTTAATTGATTGTAATAAAGAGATTTTGAAGAAAGAGTGCAAACATAACATATTTTTTGCATGTTAAATAATCATATATAAAAATTTCTTTAGAACTAGCTTAAAAAGAAAATATTAAATTTTCCAGTTTCCAGCCCAATTTCCGCAAGTAAAACAGCTGAGATTTCGTAGCATAACATATATACCATTCTATTATTAAAACATAGACTTTTTTTATAATTATAAACAATAAAACACGATGATTATCAAAATTTTTTTTCCATCCTCGAAATGCCCATTTTTAATTTTAATTAAAAAATGATCAAAAAACTTTGCCATTTCAAACAATGTGTTACTTTATTTAATTAAATATTGACAATTCCCAACAACAATTCTACAAGTTTGAATTATTTTATTTTAAACGAAAAAGTCAATTAAAATTTTTTGATATTTTAATTAAAAATTTATTTCAAAACAACTTAAATAATTATTAAATCGAAATTATATTTTTTAATTTTCTTTCAACTAAAAAAATAATTGATTCAATTATGACATTAATTAAATTTAAATCTTTAAACCATTTTTCTAATTGATAATAAACTTTTTTCTGTGTGTGTATCACCAATTCAAATATATATAGACCTTTTGTGTTTTATTATAAAAACTACAAAAATGGAGAGCGCTACTTTTGTTTCTGTACTGCTTATATAAAAAATTACCTACAATTTAAAAAATTTTTAAAAATCTATTATATTTTCTCTACACTGATTTTATAGTAAAGAAAAAAACCGGCATGTAGTAATTTTGTCCTTCCTCTGGCAACACTAGTGCTTTTCAACAATTCCACTCTAAAAATTCCCGTTTTCTCTTTATTTATTTTGTTAATAATTAAAATACAACATTTTATCAAAAAGCCCACGTTATCAGGTGATTAAAATTAATGTTTGCAAGTTCTCTAAAAAAAAAACTTTTTTAAATATATTTTTGTTTTTTTTTTCGAAATCCTAACAAAAGAATAAATTGCAATATATTGCTGAAAGAATAATAAGAATTTCATTTGTATGTCTACCCCAAATTTAAATGGAGAATAAATAAAAATGAAATAAAATTGTGTTATTCTTTTATTTGCTGACTGGTCATTCATTCAGTTGCCACCGAATGTATTTTCAAAAATAAAGAAACCAAGTTGTTCAGTCATACCGTCGTTTATTCTTAGCGGGATGGTGTATTCAGTTGTTTAAATGGATGTTTCGTTCGTCTGTTCGTTCATTCTTTCGTTTGTTCGTTCATTCATCACTTAACCTAATTTATAAGAGGCAGTTTGTTTTGTAAGAGAAAAACAAGAAGATGATGAAGAGGAAAAAGGCTTTTTTTTTGCCACTGCCACTTGTATGTTTAAGTTGCGTTATTTGTTAATTCTTCACTTGCTAACAGTGACTTCTTGATTGCTGTTGCTTCTGTGTTGTTGTTATTTTGTCGTATAACGTAATACAACAACTTAACACAGTGACCCACAAAACTACAATAACAACATCCCAATAAAGTGCAATCATTGCTCATGTATCCCAAGAATACAAAATACAACCACAACAACAACAAGACTATAGAAAATTGTTAAAGCCAGTAAACAACAAAACACAAGCAGAAAAAAACAAGAAAAAAAAGGATATTGTATACAAGAGGCGTGCTGTATCAAACAATTCATACCAAACAGATTTAGTTAGCAGAACGTGTCCATACCTCATTACGAAACCTTTAAACTAAATTCTTTTTTTTTCTGTTCTGTTTGTTAAGATTAAATTTTTTCTTCAACTATTCTTCATACTACTGTACGCCTAGCAGTTGGTTGGTTTGTTTATTTGTTTGTTGTTGTATTTTGTTGGTTTGTTAAAAAGGTGGCTTGTTTTCATTACAAAAACACTCGAAACTTTTTAAGTTGTTGCTGCTACTGCCAGAGCAATTTGATGATGTTTAAATATTTATAGCCAAGTAGCATGTTTTAGTTGCAGGTTTGATAGGAGAGTGTCTGGTTCGGTTTCTGTGTGCTTTTTGTATTTTTTAGATCTTGTACATGAAAATGAGATTTAATCAAATAATTGAGATAATGAATATAATCTTTATAACTAGATTAATGGTTGTTGTAGATATTTTAATGAGTTTATGACAGATTTAGACAGGTATTTTTTTTTTGATTCTTGAAAAGAAGAAAATTAAATTAAGATTCATTGTAACTTATAAAGGAGGATAATGGCTTTGTTTCTAGATTTAAGGTATTTGCTTTTAGTTTAAAATAATTGTAATAATGAAAATCTTATAAAAATTAAATTAATGCACTCCGAAAAAAGTATATCGGACGTGGTCGAAATGGCAGCATTTGGTGTTAAAACGGAATCAAAAACTTTTGTGATTAAATTATTTAGGCAGGAATATACTACAGTAGTATTGCGACTAGAGTTTTATTATTCCCGCACTTTTTGGATTCCCGGGAAGGCGGGAAATAAAAATCAAATTCCCGGGATCCCGGTATTCCCGCCCAAAATTTTGTATTTATTTATTTACTCATTTCTCCAATGAAACTAATATTTCTTATTGGTTATTACACTTAAAAGAATTAAATCTAGTATCTATTATATAACAAAAACGTAAAAAATGTAAGATTAAAATTATTTTAAGACACTTAAGAGGTTATATTGATGCCAATAGGATAAAAGAAATCAATATACGTATACACATTTTCAAATTCAGAGCTTATTTGCATAATTAGAATGAATGTATTAATCTTACGGGAAGAGTGATTAGGTACTAAAAGCTCAATATTGCGATGTAAGAATTCTGAAACAATTTACCGTTTAACAAATTTAGCAGAAAGGAGAAATTTTATTTACTACATATATTTCATAACATATTTTTTACAATTTTATAACCCGTAATCAGTAAGTTGGTCATTCTATGTGATATTTTGACATTTGGGTGTCAAATTGTTTCTAGATCTTCTAGGCTGTTTGGGATTGAATTCCAGCAGAATCGCTTAAGTAGGAAAAGAGTTATGCACCCAAATGTGGAACTACCTCCCAAAAAACTCAACTAAAACTAACATAAATTTGTGGCGAAATGCACACAAATTTTTACTTTCTACTTTTATAATACCCATAATCTCTTGAAATGCCGCATATGAAACACAATCTAGGAAAACAATTTATTACGCCCTTAACCACAAAGCTTTATAATAATGTTGTAAAATTTACACTTCAGTTTGCTAGGACAAGAAATAAAATTTCGTGATGATAGGTCTATAATTTATCATAGGCCCAAAATAAAGCCCACTCTCAAAAATTAGTTTAAAAGCCTTAAACTGTAGAAAATTTAAACATTGTGGTGAAATTAAGTTAGATAAAACAACTAAAGACACAATTCTGATATTAATTTACTAAAGTTTTAAAAAAGATTTTCTTCAAAATTCCCCGGGAATCCTGCAATAAATTCCCGGGAAAGCGGGAATTGAAAACAACTGAAAATCCCGGGAACAAACTCTAATTACGACATAAAAAGTACTTTTTGTAAAAGCAACAAACTTTGGTTAGTTAAGTACGAACAAAACTAAATATTTTTAATAATTAGTATTGTATAAATTGACTCTTTTTCGACATTAAAAAACATTTTTTATTAATCCTTTTATTTAAGCTGGAGGACTTTTTTCTTTTTTTTTTTTATAAAAAATATTAAATTTTTTAAATCCAATATTTCGGCACTCCGTTGTGTGCGTTCTTCAGGGATTTTTTTCTTGAATATTTGACAAAATTAACAATATTTCATAAATTTCACATATATAACAAAATTTCATATTTTCAATTAAATACAAAAAGGTTTTCGAATTAAAACCTAATCTTTTACAGTTTAAATTCATTTTTAATTTCAATTTCTATTTTTATAAATTAAATGCCTATAATTTTGGGCTACACTTTCAGTATCTGACTTAAAATTAATTCTGGATATTGGTGGTACCTTTATAATTTGCAACATTTCTACGTTAATAATTATTTTCCGTGTTTAAAACTGATATATTTTCAAAATCAGGATAATGGTTTTGATTTGCATAATGGGTTGATAAAGCTGAAATATTGGATTTAATAAATTTAATATTATTTATAAGAAAAGGAAAAAGACATCAAGCTTAAATAAAAGAATTAATAGAAAAATTTGTTTTGTGGTTATTTTATTGAACTGTTAAAGGATTTTAATCCAAATGTCGGAGGCATATTGTACCCGAATTATCAACATATCGAGTTCGAATCAATAACATATCGACACTTTATCAGTACGATGTCGTTGCCAATTTGGCAACGTCCGTTATTGTGATTTTTCCCCTTCCATTTCCGTTAATAAAAGTGATAATTTTTTAGCTTTTACCAAGCAATTTTAACAATTAATCCGACTTCCATAATAAGCGATCATGTTTTTCGGTATGCTAAACAATTAAAATAAAATTGAGAAATCGTGTGTCGGTAAAACATGTAGACTGCATTATTTCTTTAAATTATTATTAAAAAGAAAACTAATCAATATGTTTAAGCCAATAACAAATTTTCCCATACAACACTTGAACAACAAAGGAGTATTAACTCCAAATTTAAACATTTTCAGCAGAAGCAAAAGACTTTTTAATTTAATACTAAAGTAATATGCCAGGAAAATTCATTACAGGTACACAGAAAACAGAGTTTTATCAAATAAAAAAATGGTTTAAAAAGTATTTAAATCTAATTTTTGTGATAATTGAATCAATTATTTTTTTTTTTTTTTGCTGAAAGAAAATTAAATTTTGATTTAATTAACATTTAAGATGTTTTAAAATAAATTTTTAATTAAAATTTGAATTAAATAACAAAAAATTTACTTTTTTCGTTTAAAATAAAATAATTTAAACATGTAGAATGTGTGTTGGGAATTGTCAATATTTATTTAAATAAATTAGCACATTGTTTGGAAGTTTTTTGATCACTTTTTTAATTAAAATTAAAAATATCATTTATTAAAAATATTTTTGCAAAATTTTAAAATTTTTAGTAATCAATATAATCCTTTTGGTAATAGGTGCAAAGTCAACAACTTGTTTGCTTGATATTATGAACTTGGAATAAATTTGGTAATTGGAGAAATTTAATAATTTTTTCTGTGTAATATCGGTTCTACAGAAAGTAAAAAACTCTAAAAAAATTGGTTTTTGTAAAACATTGTACAATGTAAAAAACATTAACAAAGATAATAAACAAAATTTTGGCTGCCAACAATTATAATTTTTGGAGTTAATTTCACTGGCCGGTTTTCGTGGTCATCTATTTTGGCGGCGGCCACATCTCCGATATAATTTTTTTTTTACTTTAAAAAACATTTTTTTTTGACCTCACTTAAGCAAAATGCAAAAGCAAAACTAAAGTTTTTAGATTTTAAAAAATTACAGACAAACAACAGCGGCTGACAACTTTTCCACCACCCTTTTTACTTATAATTAATTTTACATATATTTTTTAATTCTAGTCTATCCCTACTGCCTGTTCTTTTATTTCCGAACGAAAACTTCGCTTGCTTAACTAACATTTAAAAGAAAAACAAATTATAAAATATGGTTTTTGTTTTAGATGTAAATTAAGCGATTGAATTCTTCGTTCGAAATCGGTGAATAGGCCATTAAGCTCTTGAGGATATTGTTGCTTTCTTTTAAAAAATTTTACCTTCTTCGAGTATTCTTTATTAAAAGCTACAAGCACTTTTGTTTTTAGAGCACCTTAAGGCTTTAATGTATTTTAAAGGGGACTTATAAAACTGAAAAATCCTGCAAATTTTCAATCAAATCCTAGCATCCCTTTAGGTCCCTTAACATATTGCAGCTTTTAAGGAACTCGAGTTCTTTGTTTTTCCTTTTTATCATTAATTCTCTTATCTTTAGCCCAAAAGAAAAATTTTTGAATTTTTTAATGTTTTTTTCAGAAAATTTTTGTTATGCTTAAAGCTTGATTGTTTTGTATTTCATTTAATAAAAGCTTAAATAAATCACCACATACCCCACAATTAATTATCAACATTGTACACCATAAAATTGGTTAAAAATAATAAACGAACACAGACACACATGCACACAAGATGAAGAACGAATAAATCAGTGAGCACAATACAGGCTGGCAGACAAACATGCAGACAATTTCATTTTTTATTTGTACGATTTTTGTACATTTTTTCTTTTGTAAGAAAATAAATGCTGCAATTTAATTTTATTAATTTGTGTGCTTGTTTCTGTAATCAAGCGTATATAAAAATGTAATGAAATGATTTCAAATGTACACAAAAATTATACAAATCTTTTAAAAATTGGGCAAACAAAATTTTCGTCTAGGTAATCTGAGTCACTCTGCAATAAACTGACATCACTGGATGTTGTTATTGTTGTTGTTGTTGTTTGTGGCAAGTCAAACATTTGTACTTCCAAAACTACTGCTGCCTTACTGACTTACTACTCTGCAAGGAAGCTTGTATGGGTATGACCAAAAGATCTGCTGCCTATGAGGGGAGATCATGTTATTTGAGCATATACCCACTATTTTTTTTGGAAATTTTTTTTTTGCTAGTTTAGTTTTTGATGTTGTTTTTGTTGGATGCCATATAATAAGACGTCCATAAGGCTGAGTTGATGATGATGCAACAACGCATGGTTTAAAGCACGAAAGGCGTTCAGAAAAAGATCTAAACAATCAACATTTGTTTTTTTTTCATGTGGAGTGATTTTTGTTTACATCTTTTTTTTTTTGAGGATTTCTGTTACTTTTTTTTTGTATATTTTAAGACATTAAATTTGACCACAAGACTTTAAATCACGTTTTGCGAAATCCACTTACAAAAAATAAAAACTAACAACATAGATTTCAAATTGAAAAATTATTTAGACAAACGGCAGCAAACTTAACAGATTTGCTAGTTGCTCTTAAAGAATATAATGGATTTTGAAATGATATAATTTTAGACGCCCAGATAAAGTGTTTGCTTTAAGATTTTTTTAGAAATTTTATAGGAGTATTAAATGTGTTGTAATCTGAAACTTAAAGAGCATTGGTAAATAATTTTGATTGAAAAGTAAATAAAAAACCATCGTTATTTCTAAGCCATTCAAAACAAAAGACTTAAGACACATACCTGAAATTTTTATTACTGCTAATTCTATTATTATTATTTTCAATACTTTTAATTCTATTAAATCAGTGGTGGGCAACAGACATACTACCATATTTACGACCGTATGTGTACGGCAGCAGAAGATTTACAAACAAAATAACAACAAACAAAATAACAACATGACAAAAACAAATTGAGATTTTTGTAATTTAAGTTTAATATTTATCAATCACGTTTCTCACTGTTAGATTTCCACTTGGCTTGTCTTCTTTATGAGCTGATACAATATCTGCAATGGAAAACTCTGCTTAAATAACGCAATTAAAGGGTTGTGAACAACCTTGTCAACTGAGAGATCAAGACCGCCGTTGGTCAGGCAACGAATCTGAACCTTTATTTTCACAGAGTTAAGAGGCTGCACAGCACGCGTTCTATGCGCTTGATACTTTTATGATCTTTTTTCAAGTCGCAAGCGACGTATGCAAAAGTAGGAACTAATCCTACTTAATGGGTTCGCGCTGTGCAACTTGTCAATACAATTTTACACAGCGCACTGAACGCACGGTATGGATCCAACAAAAATATAAATATATAAACTACAATAATATCAACTTGCTCCTAACTAGCTTTCAAGCGAAATGCTATATTCGTACCAAATCTTTGAATTCGGTGAGCCCGATTTGTCTCACTTTTAAGATTTAATATAAGAAATATCAAAGTAAAATTCTAATTTTCTAGCTCATAAAGTATTTGGGCTATTGTGCCATAATTATAACTAGAAAATTTATTAACCGGTCAGACAAACTGACGGACGGAATGACGGGCATATTTAAATCAACTCCGCTACTCAAAAGGATCCCGATTTTATATACTATTTTTATTTTTTTTAAGTGAAGGGTACTCAATGTCGCACGAAGATCAAGAAAAATTTTATGTTTATCTTTAACAAGATTCGTACAAATTCTTAAAATTGAATTGTGATTCTACGTTAAGTTCACTTGATTAAATTTTTAATTAAAACTAATTTTATTTTTGATAAATGTTTTAATTGGTCAAAAACTTACGAGAATTTTATCTGTGAAGGGACCTATAAGAAACTACGAAATTTGTTCCAGGATTATGTCGCACAGTCTAAAACAGGTATAAATAAGAACTATATCGGAATTTGTTTTTTATTACTAACACACAGTGCTCCCTCAATCAACACCACGAATGGTTACAAAAAAAAAAAAAAAGGGTGCCGACGCAAATTAAAAACGACGTAAATCAAATCAAATTTAATGGATTAAAGAGAAGGAATCCACAGTTGCTACTAAATAGGCACAAATTTAATATGCATTTTTGTTGTTGATTGATGTGGTAGTCACTGGCAATAAAAAGCCTTTTCTCCAGTTTTTGTAAAGGCGAGTAATTTCTATTTCATACAAAATCCGATTCATTAACCCTTTATTAACCTGTTTTATTTTTTATAATTTAGCCCATTAAATTTTTGTGACCCAGAAACTTTATCTGTCGTATATATTGAGCTCATATTTCCAACCGTTGCGTTTGACAAAACCAAACACACAACCATAGAAATACCTCAACAAGTTTTTTGATAAACACGGCGATTTCCCGGCCAATAATCGATTGGCAACGTAAATTGAGTTTGAAAGATGACGTTTATCGAAATAACGTAAATAAAGGCACTATAAATCCTGTAAATCATGGAATAACAGTAGTAATAACGGTAGAGAAGACACTTAAAAAAAAAAAAAAAAAAAAAAAAAACAAAAAAAACGACAATAGATTATTGTGATAAATCGAACGGTTTATGGTTTTTAATCCAAATTTGATTTAATTTTAAATCACGCTCAAGTTCATCAGATTTGATTTTCTTTAAATAATTTTAATTAATCCTAAGAAAAATACCTCAAGCTTAAATAAGAGGATTAATTAAAATTTTTAAAGGTCGAAAAAGAGTAAATTTATATTAAATAATTTTACTGAATGGAGGAATTTTACGACATGGAATGCACAGAAAAAATTAAAAAATTGTCTCTTATCACCAAATGTATACCAAATTCATAATATTAAGCAAACAAGTTGCACCTATTATAAATTGATTATATTGATTACTAAAAATTGTAAAACTGTGAATATTTTTTTTCAATAAATGATATTTTAAATTTTAATTAAAGAAAATTATCAAAAAAAACTTTGCCATTTCAATCAATGTGTTAATTTATTTAATTAAATATTGATAATTCCCAACAACAATTCTACAAGTTTAAATTATTTTATTTTAAGCGAAAAAGTCAATTATTAGTTTTTGATATTTAATTAATATTTTAATTAAAAATTTATTTCAAAACAACTTAAATAATAATTAAATCAAAATTATATATTTAATTTTCTTTCAACTAAAAAATGAATTGATACAATTATCACATTAATTAAAGTCAAATAATTTTTAAACCATTTTTTAATTAATTTAATAATATATAACTTTATTTTGTGTGAATTAAAATTGGTTGATAATTTTTCTTGACTGAACCGGGTGTTGAACTCGAATCGAATTTACATGTTGCGAGAACAACGTTCTCATTATCAGAATTATTTGCAGTTTTACCCTTTGCACCCAATGGTCAAGCATCAGTTTTTAAGTCAATGGTATTTTTGGTGGATCGAAAAATGATGTAATAAGATCTATTTTTAACTTTCTTTACATGTTTCTTCCTGACTTCTGTCTTTTTTTTTTTTTTTTTTTTTTTTAATTTCCCTCTTAAAATTCCGTGCGTGTGTAGTAACAACGCCTAAGTTAATACATTTTTTACTAACACAATTATACAGCTATGTGTTGTTTTGACAGCTGAGTCAGGTGTTTTGCTTTTGCTTTCTATTCTAGTCGTTTTCTATGGTTTAGAATTACGAGAAATTAAGCATGTGGGCACATCACTGTTAAAACTTTTTCATATATTCGAAATTTTTGTTTTATAAATGACACATTTTTACTTTGCTTATAATGTCATTTTGTCATCTTTTAAATATTCGATTTAAAGGAAAAACATTTTGTTAAACTTTAAAAACATTTTAAAATCCAGTAGTGGTCATATCTTTAGATGGCTTTCAAAACTTTGCAATTCCTAGTTTTTGTTTGTTTCTTTGTTTTAATATCAATTGACATTTAAATAGTTTATGCATAAAATGCAATCACAATTATTTTATATCAAATGATATGTTGATTTTTTTTATATTTATTATTTTTTCTACCAACTTTATGGCATTTGTTTGTTAATGTGATATTTTAACAGATTATAAATAATGTGTTGACTACTTTTGGTTAATAATATCTGTTAAAGACATTAACTGCTAACACCACCTCTAAATATGCCAACATTATTTTGTATTTAGAGAAACAAAAAAAAAAATTGTCTATATTTTTTTCGGGGTGGAAACACAAAAATATTATGCAAATAAGTGAAAATGTCAGAATATTTTTCATAATCATCTCATGTCAAAAGGTGCCTATTTAAATATTTTTAGTTTTTTTTAAAGAACTTAATTGCTACTATCTATTTAGCAAACTGACAAAAAAATAAAACATCTCTAAAGTATTTTAGAAAATCAAATGATTGATATTTGTGCTAAAAATTTTTTATTTAAATTTACAATCTAAAAAAATAAATATTTTAATTTTTCTAAAAGTCAAAGTTCTTATGAGAATCAATAAATAACTTTTGTTAAATGAAGATGTTTTTAAATAAGAACTTGGCACAATGGGGCTGTTAACAATAACAATGTTAATAATTAATCATATTCAAATTAAGATTTGTAAAATTTTTTAAAAAAATATGTAAAAAAAAGTTCCAAAAAAGGACCAAAGCTTTGAGAAAATCATACCAATAGTACCTCTATAAACAAAGTTAATTTATTTAAATGTATCCTTTAATCTTAAGTACTTTTTTACATTTCAGTAAAC
The DNA here is from genome assembly GCA_943735925.1 of Pollenia amentaria. Lineage (NCBI taxonomy): Eukaryota > Metazoa > Arthropoda > Insecta > Diptera > Polleniidae > Pollenia > Pollenia amentaria. The sequence goes on along the minus strand of OX031009.1, from coordinate 196,600,541 downwards.
AAGTACCTTTTCTACACAAAAAAAAAATTCTCAACAAAATTTTTTCAATTAAATCAAATAATGCGATTTCAAAACATTTTTTTAAATGTTCTTATTAAATTGCTTTAATGGAAAATAAAATATATCGAGGGCCTATATTTAAAACCCAATATCTTTGATTTTTACGAAAATGACTTTTTAATGGTAAAATGTTCATACATATTTTTTTCGCTGTTTTATTTGCATTGTTATTCTTTCTCTATCTCACACAATTAATTTTTCTGAAGTCAAAACCCTCTATCTTTTCAAATAAGTAGTTTTCAAATATTTTTTTTAATTATTTCTTCTTACAATATAAGTTTTCTTACTATTTTTGCATGCTGAAAATGAATTTGAAAATTTTTTATAATCGTTTATCAAAATAGCGAAAGCCGATTCGTAATTGAATTGCCATGAAAATATTTTATCTATTTAATTTTTTTTTGGCCAAGTGAATTGATGAGCCAGATTTTGTTGTTTTTTAGTTAATAAGGCCTAGAATTTCCTTGTAATTATATGCCGACATCTTCAGGGGTCATAATATTTTACGTCGTTACATTAATATTTAACATAAAACTAGGGTATTCATTTAATCGGACTTTTGTTTTAATCGGTTAACCCCTCGATTATGTCACCGAGGTTTTGGCTGAATCGGTTAATAATCAGTTCATTTTGTAATTTATCGGCTTACCGATTAATAAAGTTTTTTTTTCTAAATTAAGCAATCTCAATAAATAAAAATGCGTAAATTATTTGTTATATGGAGTTTTTTACCACACAAAAAAAAAAAAAAAAAAAAAAAACAACAACAACATAACAAACATAACAATTCTTGAACTAAAACATGCAAACAAAAAAATAATTCCTATGTTAACATATGTATTAGTTAATTAAAAATTATTTAGTTATTTCAATTGTTTAAAGAGGTCGTAAAAAATTATCTTTTAGAAAAATAATTTGTTTTAAATGTTTAAGATTTAAGCGATTCTTTTCTTTAGTTTTCTTTCACTTATCGTTGATGTTGGAGAAATTGAAAGCAGCCCATAATACAGATTCACTTATTTCTCAGTCCTCTTCCTGGATTTCTCTAAACATATAAAATCTTCCATTATGGCCTTAGAGTCCGGTTTTAATTTTTTTTTAATGTTTAACTCTTTTAATTTTTTCGGTGTAATACCAGAAATCAGTCTTCAGAATTTTGGGATGAGTGGTCCATAATTTACCATTTGTCCAATACAAATTACCCTCCTAAAAATCATTTTAGTTCGGCTAAAACTGTTACGAATCATGATATTTTACTCAAGCCAGCATAAAACTTTCTGATTTTCGGTCAATAATTTAATATAGATATGATTTAATAATATTTTGTATTGATGGATCATATTATATTATTGAGTTTTTATTTTGTATTGCCTCTTTTAATTCATTAAAATAAAAAAACGTTATTGTAGTTTTTATAAATTATATAAATATTTTTCAAACATGGGGTTCATCTTCAGGATCTGAATATATATTTTTTCCCATTTTATTTGTATCTCCAATATTTCTGTAGAGCAAACTTACCCTCTATCTCCAATCCTTCCTTTATTTATAAAAAAATAACTCACGAAAATTTACCCAAATTAAAAGCAATGAAATAACACCAAGTTTAAAAGCTTTGACTGTGAATCGGATCGTAGAATCGATTCACCTGGGGTGACTCCTGAGAAGTTACGAACTTTTTCTACACCTTACGTTCTCATGAATTTTAACCATCGTGCTGTGCGGCACGCCAATTTTTAAACGATCGAGCTAAAAAAATTTTTTTTATCCAAACCTTTGACCAACATGTCTTTCAACCACCGTTTAAAGATGTGCTTGCAAGTATATAACTACTTTTATTAATTTTACCATTTTTTTCCTAAGAATTTAGAAATAATATTATTGTTGTGCATATCTACACAAAACGAACTTTAAAACCATGTACGTTTCATCAAAATTAGTAGACGAATAATATACTCACAGAAAAAAGAAAAAATTGTCTCTAATCACCAAATTTATTCCAAATTCATAATATCAAGCAAACAAGTTGTTGATTTTGCACCTATTACTAAAATGATTATATTGATTACTAAAAGTTGTAAAATTGTGAATACTTTTTTTTCAATAAATTATATTTTTATTTTTAATCAAAAAACTTTGCCATTTCAAACAGTGGGTTAATTTATTAAATTTAATATTGACAATTCCCAACAACAGTTCTACAAGTTTAAAATATTTTATTTTAAACGAAAAAATCAATTAATATTTTTTATTATTTAATTAATATATATTTGTTATCAAAGTTGTTTTTTGGAATACAATTATTTATTAAAAGATTTTGTGTGTTGTGCTCAATTCCCTATTATTATAATTGATAAAAATACTGAAATTTATTGTTGCGCTTTTCACTTAGGCCAGATCATCAGGAAACGTTCTCCTAAATAATTTTTAAAAAGCCAAAAATATCTGCAAACAATATTACACAGGGAAGGAGAATTACATAAAGTCCTTTTTGCAACGATATCAAAGCTTAAATGTAAGAAAAGATAAACTCACTGTTTTATTGCTTGTACCCAGGAAAAACTTTTTGAATTTGGGTAATAGGTCGTAGTTAATTCATACGTTACCTGGTAAGTAGTTGTCATTACAATTGTCATTATTCTGAAAACCTCAATAAGTACTTGCTAGTAATGACCTCAGTAAGTACTTTTCACTACTATTATTTTCAGTTATGAATATTTACTTGCTAATAACCAGCTAAATAACTACTTATTAGTTGTCTTGTTTTCAGTACAGAATATTTACTTGCTGGTAACTAGCTCCATAACTGCTTATTAGGTCTATTAACAAGCGCCAATTAAATAAAAACTAGTTATTTATTGGCTTCTTGTAAGTACATTGTAAGTACTTACAATTTAACTTACTGGTAGTTAAATAATAACTAGATATTTTGTGACTTCTAGTAAGTGTATTGTAACTACTGAATTCTTTGGACAACTCGAACAAAAATAAGTAGTTATTCAGCCGAAAAATAAGTAGTGTTTATATTTCTCCGACATTACTTGCCTACTTACCAGGTAAGTAAAGTTTTTGCTGGGATATTTTGCTTAAGCTAAGACTTTTTGAGTGTATTTAGGAGAACGTTTCCTGATGATCTGGCCTAAGCAACCAGTAAAATGCGCATAGGAACAGCTTATCCTCCAACAATAAATTTCAGTATTTTTATCAATTATAATTTTATAATATATTTTATAATTATAAAAATAGGGAATTAAACACAACAAACAAAATCTTTTAATTAATATTTTAATTAAAAATGTACTTAAAAAAAAAAATAAAATGTAAATTAAACCAAAATTATTTTTTTTTAATTTTTTTCAAATAAAGAAATAATTGATTTAATTATCACAGTAATTTAACTGAAAAATTTTTTAAACCATATTTTTAATTAATAAAAAAATTTTTTCTGTGCCCTAAGTCCTCCGATAAAAAAAAATACTGTTACCGTATTTGTATAGAATTTCTAAAGTCTTCTTCACAAAATGTTGAAAAAAAAACACAAAGAAATAATAAAAATAAGAACCATACAGCCAGAGCTGTCGCCTTTGGTTATTTCTAACCAAAATTGGTACTATTTTTTTCTCAATGTGGAGATGTAAATATTTTTTCGTTTTGGTTACTTTTTTTCTTAAATAATAATACGTATAAATATGTTTTCCTTGGTACACTTTCCAATTTACTTTTTTTTTAAACTTCTAACGTTTTTATTTACATGGCGTTTTTATTTATATGAATTCGAATAATATGTGCTTTGCACTACAATTTTCTCATTAACGAAAACAAAAAATTCCTTTTACAACAGCTACCAGATATTTTTTTAAGATTTTTGTTAAGAAAAAAATTACCAAATGTGTTTTTTATATTAGAAGCGCCCATGTTCTTGAATTGATATTAAATGAAGTTTTAATCGATGGAGATTTTCAATTAATTTTTTTTAAAAGCGTAGTTTTTCCCATTATTAAGAATAATAAAGATAAGTGGTACTTCAAGTAGAAAATGCAAAATATCACGCGGAATCTATTTCAGAACATGACTGAAAAAATACACAAAAGTTGTTTTAGTGTTTCTAAAACTCGAATAGAAGTAAAATAGCTTAAATGTAGGCCCTTATCATGTACAACGCAGCGCAACGCCACAGAACTAACGCAACGCCAAAAAATAACATTGAAAGCACAAACAATGTCATAAATATTTTGTAATTTTGTTGTTGCTTTCTACAGAAATTCACATTGCGTTTTAAAATTTCAAACGCTAAATTGCTTGTGTCGTTGAAAATTTTAAAACGGTACATGAATTTCTGTTGAAAGCAACAACAAAATTACAAAATATTTATGACATTGTTTGTGTTTTCAATGTTATTGTTTGGCGTTGCGCTGCGTTATACATGATTAGGGCCTTATATTATTTCCAGTAGTATATTTTAATATATTGAAATACAAATAGGAATTTTGAAGATTTTTCAACAATAATTTGATTTCTAATCTATAATTTTCGAATTTATAGAATTTACTGTTTGACAACAATTGCCAAACGTAAATTTCCATCAACAAGAGAATTAAAAAATCGCAACATTTGTCAGCCCATTGACAGTTAAAAAGCGGAAAACAATTTAATATTTCCATATTTGTTTTTTATAACTGGGAAGTACAAATTTTGTTTTTTGTAAAGGATATATTCAAAAAAATTCAATTTATTTACTTTTAATAAACTGAATTTTCTATGGAAATTTGACAGGTTAAACTCTAATAACATAAAAATATTTTTTATGAAAAAGCTTTAAAATGAACAAAAACTTTTAATTTAAGTTTCTCGTTATTTGTTTAATATGAACAAGAATTACATTGCTTGCTTTGTTTTCTTAATTTGTAATCAGTATTTTCCTATATATTTTAATGTTTTTTTCCATTAACAAATGATATTATTAATTTGGTTATATTTTTTCCCATTTGGTAACATTTAAAAAAATTTTGGTTGTAAAAATGTTATTAGTCGTGGCAGCACTGCATACAGCTCATATTACGCCACCCTATATAGTATGTTTTTAGCAAAAAAGTTCAATCTAAAAATATGTATGCAGTTTTTGGATCGAATAATTTGCTAGCAACAAACAGTTTACCAAAATTAATACCATTTCTTAAAAATGTCTCTTTAATTATATCATTTTCCATTAAGCCCACAATAAAATTTCACAAAGGAAAAATCTATATTATTTATGCCGTGATCAAATTAAACTGATAAACTATAATTTGATGTCTTAGTAATTTTCAAATTACTTACTCAATAAGTTCTATAGATATTTATTATTTACACGAACAAAAAAAAAAACACATAAATTTCACATACAATTAAAATACTCACTAGGAGTTAAATATAATAAATTTTATTTCAACTGTCTGTACACAGTACATTCGTTCATAATAAATTCAATGACAATTACAAAATTATAATAATAATAAAAAAAACCAACGACAAAAATTATACATCAATTCAACAACAAGATCATGTATGAGAGATTTCACCAAGATTTGTCATCAGCTTAACAGCGACAAATCCTTCAAAAATTTCATGGAGAAACAAAACAAAAATAAAAAAAAACTGTGTCATTTATTTTCGTTTATTTTCTTAAAAAATAAACGAAAAAATAATAAAAATTCATAAATTTTTTGTCGTTACTTACTCAAGTAACAGCCATTTAATCACAAACAATTGTTAATAAAAATTTCTACGAATTTTTATTATGTTTTCATATTATTTTTGTTGATCTTTTTTAATGTTTATTAAAAAAAAAAAAAATTTTTTTTACAAAAGTGCAGTCAGAGACGTTAAATGCATTTAATTTTAGTTTAATTTTACTTTTGACACACTTCCATGAAGAGGTTTTTAGGGAAAGCGGGCTTAGTTTGGTAAACAGTTTGCAGCCAACGAATGTATTTTGCCCTGCCAGCGCTAAGTCAACACAAGCGTTACTATAAACTTTACTTCTTACTTCTGCTCTTGCTTTCTCTAGCAAATAAGTGGTGCCCAACTTGTGTTTAGATTTTATACCACCCAACGAACACAGAGGCTTAATTTCAAATTGAAAATTATTTGAAAACCAACCTTTTCTCAATAGACGAATGTTTGAAAATGATTTGAAAATCAAATTATTCTCAATAAAAAGTGAAAATTATGTTTAAATTGATAAACGCGTTAATTTTCAACTTGCTTTCAAGCGTTATTCTCAAATGTTTTTCAAATGGGGATTGCAATATAATGTGAACAGAATGAAAAATATATATATATATATTTTTAAATAAATAGAATCTGTGAACTTAAGTTCTCATGTTGAGTTCCATTTTTATTATACATTCTTATATTAATATACAAACAAACAAAATTGTGATAGTGCATAGAAAATATTTTTGGAAAATATTGAAGGAATAAAACTATTAAAGTACGAAAGCTTTTTAAATTGTAATTTGACCTAGAATACACATTTGAATTAATATAAAATTTTATTTTTTTTTATTTAAATTCATTAATTATTTCGATAAACTGTCAGCTATACATCCACACCAAAGCTCCTAAAAGATGAAATAGCGCTCTTCAAATTCTTGGAAAGAGGAAATACTTTGCTCTTTTTTAATTGGAGGATTGTCATGGCGCCGCGAGCGTACAACAATATTATAATTTCTACACTTTCCCGTTTTCTTTTTACTCGCATTGTCAGTGTGGCCATTTTAGCATTTTTGCAGCTAAATTTAGCATTAAAAATTTTTATTTAGCTGCAAAATTTTCATTTAGCACTTGGCATTTTATTTAGCATTTTTGGAAAATGTTTTTAACTTTTTTTAGCATTATTTATTTTAAAAATTTGAACGAAAAGTTTTATTGATTTTACTTAATTTTTTTTATAAATTAAAATAAATTTTGACTAAAAATAGTTGCACCTAAATTAACTTCGTATGGAAAGGGATAATTTATATGCTGTCTTGTTAAAAAAAATAGAATATCAGGGAATATTAAAATGCCCTTATCATGTTGATTGTAAATATTATTTTCCCTTTGATATTACGATATAAAATTACAAGGAAATTTCACTTTGTATTAAGATTAAAATTCAATAGTGTAAATTTGTGAAAAAATTGTTTGCTCTAAACTGCTGAAAAATAAAATTTCTAAAGCTTCAACTTTTCTTAATCTATAAAAAATTAAATAATTTTAAAAAAATTTATATATCACAGAAATAAATCGTTTAAATTTAGCATGTCTCAGGGGTCTGCGGGCCCCTAAATTTAAAATTTAATCTCAACTTTCTGTGCTTCATATTTCATCATGTGTATCAGATGCTTTACCAAAGTCTATCCACTTGTTTAAATATAACAATGTATTTTAATTTCGTTCAAAAATCAGTCATAAAAATGTATTAACTTTCGAATAAAATTTCATACTGGTAATAAATTTTTAACTAAAATCTATAAAAAATGTTAGCATTATTTTTAGCACTTTTTAAAATTATTTTTACCATTTTTTGGACATGTCTAATGCCAGATTTAAAAATTTTTTAGACCTCACTGGCCACACTGCTCATTGTAATAAATTATTTACTTACACAGAAAAAAGTATTTATCAATTAAAAAAATGGCTTAATAAATATTTAAATTTAATTAGTGTGAATCAATTATTTCTTAGTTGAAAGAAAATTAAAAATATAGTTTTTATTTAATTAATATTTATGTTGTTTTGAAATAAATTTTTAATGAAGATATTAATTAAATATCAAAAAATATTAATTGACTTTTTCGTTTTAAATAAAATAATTTAAACTTGGAGAATTGTTGCTGGGAATTGTCAATATTTAAATAGAATCTGGGAATTATTTCTTTGCATAGGCTACTTTATTATATTCAACATTTTTTTATTTTTTGAATTTATTCTATGAGCTAAATTTCAGTTATGTTTTTCATTTTAGCTCATAGAATAAATTCGAAAAATTAAAAAATGTTGAAAATAATTTTTATCTTCCACTACTTGCTCTATTCTTGTGCTATCACTCTTTATTTCTCCTATTATATTCTCATTTTATCTATATATTATCACTAACTATTGACGCCTTATGTACCATATTTGTCTCTGGGTGAGGGTGTGAAGTTGCATTTGCACCAGTCTTTCTATCTAACCAAACCTTCTATCAATATCGAATGTAGTTTGGCCCCTGGTGTAATTTTATTTAAATCGGGTAAATTTGCTTCATCTTAAATGTAGTTGTGATTAGTGTTAGTGGTAACACCGATTATTTTATATTTAGGCTTAAGTATAAAATAATTTTTAGGCCTCTTAGGTGTAAGATTAAAATAGAAAAAAGCTCGATGTAGTAGTTTTGCCGATCTCTGTTCTAAACTTTAAAATAGCAAAGAAAACTCTTCCAGATTATCGAGAGTACCGTGTTGGCCTTACATAAAATTTTTAGACAGTGCTCTTCTAAATATAGAGTAAATACAATTAGCCCTTAACAGAGATTTTTAAGATTTCCTTTTCCGCAATTTGGGATTTGACAACATCTACCACGTGATCCTTGGCTAAGAAATTAATATATACATAATTAAAAAAAAATTAATTGTTGAAATTCACAACTTTATTGCAATAAAAAGAGCTAAAAAAAGTAACTGCCTGTTTTTTAATGACGAACTCCAAATTCTTGTTTTGGAATTTGGTTTTTTAACTCACATTTAAAAAAAACTAATTCCAAAACATGTTTTTATTTTTTGCTCTTCACCAATTTTTCCATCGTCATCTAAAAACATGCAATTCCTTACTGAAAATATATACCACTAGCATTTAACCCGCTTCATCGTTTGTAACACTATTTTTTACTTTGACATATTTATACGCCAAAGTTTATGTTTCTATGTTTTAACCAAAAAGTACCACATGTAGAACGGAAAAGTAAAGGAAAGAAATTAAATTTCCAGTATTTTCCCATTTTGATAATTTTTTTCTCCTGTCTGAAGTATCAAAATATCAAAAATGTCCATATTTTAGTGGGATCCCATCATTTAATACATACACAGAAAAAATTATCAGTAGTTTTTTTTTTCAATTAAAAAATTGTTTAAAAAAGATTTCAATTTAATTCTTGTGATAATTGAATCAATTATTTTTTTAGTTCAAAGAAAATTAAAAATATAATTTTGATTTAATTTATATTTTATTTGTTTTGAGCACATGTAGAACGGAAAAAGTACCACATGGTGAACGGAAAAGTAAAGGAAAGAAATTTTCCCTTATTGATAATTTTTTTTCTCCTGTCTGAAGTATCAAAAATATCCATATTGTAGTGGGAGCCCATAATTTAGTATGCACCAAAGAAAAAAATTATCAGTAGTTTTTTTTTTTCAATTACAAAATTGTTTAAAAATTATTTCAATTTAATTCATGTAATAATTGAATCAATTATTTTTTTAATTTGAGAGAAAATTAAAAATATACACCCCTATCGTGAAAAACAAGTTGAATTTTTGTCCGATGAAATTTTTATTCCCCTCGAAAAGGAAAAAAATGCTATCGTCAAAAAAGAAGAATTAAAAAGAAGAAATATTAAAAAACATTAAACAAAAAAAAAAAAAACGTATATTTTAAAGAAAAGTTAAAAAAAAAAAATAAAATACATATTTTATTGGAGTGATAGTTTGATCGCAACATTAGCTTATTGCGCTTTTATGTATTAAAAAAATTTCTAAAATTCTGCCACCACGTCTTTGTAAAGTTTCATTACTCCTCAGGCAATCGATCTGTTTTTTGCATTTTGTTGAACAATATACATATATTGTAAGTTTTTACCTCTTTTAACGGAAATTGACCTTAAAATGAATTTTGTAAAATTCAATATTCAAATTATGAGAAGAATTACTTACAAAAATGTTTTGTTCCCCAGAAAAAATAAAGTGAGAAATTCAAAGTGAAAAGTGAACAAATTACAAGGAAAAAAATTGTTAACGATAAGGGAAATTTTTTCTCGCGAACATTTTTTGCGCGATTCTCCTATGAATTAATTTTTTTCTTGGGAGTTTTTCATGATCGCAAATACGTGAAAAGGGAACAAATTACGAGGGAAAAATTATTCACGATAGGGGTGATTTAATTTACATTTGTGTTGTTTTAAAATAAATATTTAATTAAAATATTAATTAAATGCCAATAAATCTCAATTGATTTTTTCGTTTAAAATAAAATAATTTTAACTTGTAGAATTGTTGTTGGGAAAACCTGAGCTATATTAAATTATATCAATTAATACATTGTTTGAAATGGCGAAGTTTTTAATTAAAATTAAAAATATCATTTATGGAAAAAAAATATTCACAATTTTACAATATTAAAAATTTTTAGTAATCCATATAATCATTTTGGTAATAAGTGTAAACTCAAAAACTTGTTTGCCTGATTCTATGAATTTGGTGATTACAGACAATTTTTAATTTTTTCTGGTTTTGTTTTGCTTGGTAGCATATATGCATTTCGTAGTCACCTTCAGTTTCCTTAGATATCTTCAAACTAAACAGAGTTATACACACTCAAACTTATTCCAGTAGACTTCTGTCATCTTGACGAATAATAAATTAATCGTAACGTAGATCTCTTGTAAGAAAGTCATAAAAAACTTGTCGTAAAAAATTATTTTATTCATATAATTGTTAATATTTTTTTTTTTTTGTTTTTATTATAAATATCTTAAGCTTTAATATCCCCCAAAAAAGTATAAGTTGTAACAACGTCTGGATATTCTTATGGATTCAGAAAAAATGTGAAATATTTTTAACTTCGTGTTGGATTTTTGATTAGTATTATAAAAAAAACAATCAACTTTTACTTTAAATTGGAGACTGGGGGAAAAACATTGAAATGTTTAAATGATTTTAGAGAGCAGGTACATAAAGTGAGCATAAAAAAAGATAAAAAAGAGTATAAGAAAGTTATTCAAAATAGATTTCGATGTCTGTTTGTTAAACTGATAAAAAAAAAGACACACAAATTAAAGTTAATTAATTTCAAGGCTCATTTTACAGAAAAAGTCTATTTTGTAGTCTCTTAGCAAAAAAAGAGTACTTTTTTCTCACCAAAAATTATTTTTTGGTCTTGCATTTTAGCTAAAGATTACAAGTACATCTTTAGCTTTGAAAATCTAGAAATGTGTAAGTCAAATTAATAAATCGAAATATGTATTTCGATTTACATATCCCAGCAAAAAGTTATTAAGATGTGGAATCTGTTAGAGCCCACGAATGCAATACATTGCTGAGTTAATTGCAGAATTACTTTCAAGATCCGATAAAATAAGGGAATAATTAAGTAATTGTTTAGAACTGAAAGGCAACAGACATAAACTATTGCTTCTAGGTGGCTCATTTCGAACAAAAATCATGTCTTATAAATGCGCAAGAACGCCTTCTTTACAAAATTGCTTCAAGGTAAGCTGTATTTTTTTCTGGGTATTTGGTATAAATAGCACCCGAAATTAATATAAAAAATTATAATTATTTTATTAAAAAACCCCGATTTTTAACTATAAAATGTTGTATACTTTTCATTAATTCGAGCTAAACAGCTATCAAAAAAAAAAGTTTCTCTTTTTTCTCAAAGGCAGACAAAAGTGTTGACGTTTGGTCGATATAGTGTCACCAAAAAGTCACTAAAATAAGCGACAAAAGTGATGAATTGAAGACAATTGATTCCACGCTTCATGCAGGGAAAGTACACTTTTCCATTCGTCTTTCCCCTTCACTCTCAAACTCAAAACGCAACGTAACGCCAAAAATTTCGTTAAAGGCACAAATAAAAAAATATTTTATAATATTGTTGTTGCTTTCGATAGGAATTCATATTAAATTTTTCAATTTCAAGCTCTTCATACTTTGTGGCGTTGAAAATTTTAAAGAACAATAGGTGTGTTCATTTACAGAGAAGTACTGCTTATTTAAAATAATTGTTACTAGTAAGTTTTCAAGTACTTGAAAAACTTGCACAAATTTTGCATACAAATTTGAGATACAAAAAATTTGTTGAAAATTTCAGATAGTAAGATTTTTACTAGCAAGCAAGGCGAATTCATTCCAGGTAATCTCGGTAGTATAACAAGTACAACCCGTACAAAAACCACAAGCAATTTGTTTTTGTAAAATCATTGTACAATGTCAAAAACCGAAACAAATCAAAACAGAAACAAAGATAATAAACAAAATTTTGACTTCCTACAATTATAAAGCTAGAGACCAAAGTTATTAAGCAGGACTTTTGGGATCACCTGTAATGAATTCGCCTTGCTAGCAAGAATTATTCAACTGCCTGTTTAATGTTTTTGTTAACAAAACAAAAATAGTTTTTATAATTTTTAAATTAAAAGTTTTTCAATAAAATCAAATGTTTATTTTTCTAAAATTTTGGAACAATATAGTTCAAAGCAAATGATTTTATTAAGAAAAATTCTTGTTGCCTACAGCTGTATAGTGTCGATATTTCTAACTTGCTAGTTTTTGCTGGTACAGCATTCATTTACTTTTTATTTTTTTGAGTAATTGGGAGCAATTTTTGGTAAATTTTAAATTTCCTCTCTCGTTGCAAGATTCTTCTAGTAAAGTAAATGAACACACTCAATATGAATTTCTGTAGAAAGCAACAACACAGAAAAAACTGTTTTATCAATTAAATCAAAATGGTTTAAAAAGTATTTAAATTTAATTAATATGATAATTGAATCAATTATTATTTTTGTTGAAAGAAAATTAAAAATTTAATTTTGATTTAATTAACATTTTAGTTGTTTTGAAATAAATTTTCAATTAAAATTTTAATTAAACAACAAAAAATCTCAATTGACTTTTTTCGTTTAAAATAAAATAATTTAAACATGTAGAATTGTTGTTGGGAATTGTCAATATTTATTTGAATAAATTAACACATTGTTTGAAATGGCAAAGTTTTTTGATTACTTTTTTAATTAAAATTAAAAATATCATTTATGAAAATATTTTTTCAAAATTTTAAAATTTTTTGTAATCAATATAATCATTTTGGTAATAGGTGCAAAGTCAACAACTTGTTTGCTTGATAATATGAATTTGGAATAAATTTGGTCATTGGAAAAATTTAATAATTTTTTCTGTGAACAAAATTATAAAAAAGTTTTGAATTTGTTTTTAAAAGTGTCAAAATTCAATATTAGTTTGTCTGGCAATGAATGAAAACGTTAAGCTATTTTCAAAATTAGCCATGGGACAATGGGGCAGTTTTTTTTTGCAGTTGGCAAAACGAAACATATACATAGTACAAATAGTTTGAACTCGTTAATTATATTTTTCGAATCGAAATATAAAATTTACAATAATTTAAAAAAAAATTTGTTTTAATAATGATAAAGGTTAGAAAATATTTATTTAATTATAAAACAAACTTGCTGGTTTATTTGTATTAAAGAATTTTCTTGTGAGACAGCAAAATTAATTTGAAAAAAAATCTCTAAATAAAATCATAAATATGTTAACTTCAATATTTCTTAATATTTCAATTAAATCAAGCCACGTTTTTTCATAAGAAATTCAATACATTTGCTTATAAATAGACACCTTTTGAAATAAAAAGACCCCCTACAGTAGGTGCATATATTTCAGGTCATAAGGCGAAAACTTTGGAATGAATAAGTTTTAAGAATCTTATAAGTCCGAAAAATAAACTTTTAATAAGACTTTCCGGCAACGTTCGGAACGGTTCAACAAGTTTCTCACTCTCGAAGAATTAGCAAATTAGTGCACACAAATTTCATCTAATTGCCAATCAGAGATGGTTTTATGAAAAAACATGTGGGGAAACCAAATAAATCTGGCCGAATATAGATGAAAAAAATGACTCATCGTGCTTCAAAGTTGTTCCGACGACTTCACCTCAGGAACCTTATTGCAGTTATATATGACCACTGGCCTGTTGGGAGACACACCTGAAGTCTAGGGCTTCTAAAAAAAAAAAAAAAAAAAAAATTAATTGATTTCAATTTAAAAATTTGTGATATTTATTAAAAAATAAATTAAATATACAACAAATTAAGAGCATCAATTAAACGTTTAATTTACTTGATTAAACGTTAAATTCACTCGATTAAACTTTTAATTCACTTGATTAAATTTTTAATTTAAACTGATTTTATTTTTGATTAATGCTTTAATTGGTGAAACACTTTTAGAAATTTTTTCTGTGTGTGTAGAAGTTATGACGACGTGGCGGAAGAAAAGTCAACGGAACTTCGTTTGTCATTGCCCGGCTTTCGGAAATCAAAGCCTTAAATGTCTAAAGTTTCAAATTTGATACCGGACTTTTAATCGAATTGTGCACTTGCAATTATTAAATATTTTGTTATTATCAAAATAAAAAAATATTATTAGTATCAAAATTGATACTTGCTTTATTTTTGCAATCAAATGTATAAAAAATTAATATTATTTTTTTCCCTTTATCTGGTGAATAAAATAAACAAATTGATATTTGTTATTAAATAAAATTTGGAAAATCAGGCATTTAAGGGCTAAGCCTCGAACTGTTTGGTTGCAGAATCCTTAGAGACAAAAATTTTCTCTCTGACATTGATTTCAACAGTATCAACAAAGGAACCTTACCAAACTCTTATTTCAGAACGACATTTTTTAATAACGATGGCTTTAAAGCTCAAAACAGAAAGTTTTTTTATAACTTTTAATAAAGGATTAAAGGATATATAGTGCAGGGTTTTCCATTTAGTGCATTTTAATCCGCCGGTGTGTCCAGGCTTTCAGCTGGTAAATATTTCTCATCTAAAGTTATTTAGTGAAAGATTTGTCCTTTACGAATATGGATCGTTTGAAAACCGAAGAACGTGGAAAATTAGTTAAAACTTATTACAAAAACATGGTGGTTCAAAAGTGGCAACTTTACCAGAATTACGTGCTGGCTATGATAAAAGGAGAATTAACACTCTACTAAGGTTTAAAAGGGATCAGATTAGAACAGTGGTATCAGTCGTAACTGAGCACTGGCCTGTGGGGACTCATGCTAGGAGAATGGGTCAGATATTCAATCACTACTGTAGAAGTTGTCATGAGAGGAGGAGGAGGAAACTGTGCTGCAATTCATTTGTCAATTTTCTGGGAAACGGGGCATCAGGGAAAAATACCTGGGAGAACCAGTGTGTTTGCCTGCTTGGAGGATCTATCTAGGATTGAACTTAGTTCACTTTTTCTTTTCCTTGGGACGAATTGGTTGAATCCTGGAGTGACGCTAGCTGAGAAACTGCTCTATAGAATGGGCAGTGGCGCTAGGTATCACTAAGGGACAATTGAAGGGCCCAAGTGAGCTCTCTCTCGATGGCTGCACATGGAACCTAACCGAACCGTCACAACCGAACTAGTGTGCAAGAAATTGGCAAGATTATAAAGAAATTCGAAGAGGCACCAGACGGTGCCACGAGTTACACAACACGATCGATTCTGGCTTAATTGCATAGGAAGTTTTCAGAACGACTAATTTCACGTTTTGGTGGTGTCAATTGGCCACCAAGATCATGCGGTTTGACACTGTAGACATTTTTGATATGGGGCTAAGTCAGAGACTGTGTCTACGAGGATAATTCCCTAGCCTTGGATCATTATAAAATCAACATTGGTCAAACTATCTCCGATATACCGCCTAAATGATATAGAAAAGGATCGACTGCGTCATCCAATATGGAAGCCGCCCTTTAAATGACATTGCATGTCGTACCTAATGGCAAGATCCAAGTATTAAAATGAAATAAAAGTTTTATCGAAATCATGGCTTTATGTGTGTTTTATTTAACTTTACGCTGGAAACCGAAAAATGGATAACCCGTTTCCATATTATCGAAAACCCATTATAAGTTTCTTGTTCCACTCTAAGAAAAAATAGGACCTGTAATATTTTGCTACGACTTGAACGTTTATTTTCTTTTGTTTTATCTGTCAGTCTGATACTTGTTACTTTTCGACTCCAAGTAATCCATTACAACTTCAATTACACTTAGTAGTTGCAGTAGTAGTTATAGTACATATTTTTTTCTTCATCTCCATTTACTGACAAATGTCTTGCGTTTTTTTTTTGTTTCTGTGTTTCTAATTCTTCTAAAAAGTTGTTGTATTTTGTTGATTTTTTTTCATTAATTTGCAATTGATTTCATGTTTATTATTGTTATTTTAAATTGTCGATGGCTTGGACTGCTAGAGAGAGAGAAAAAAGTCTTGCCCAAAACACGTATTATTGTTGTACTTAGATAGACCCATGTCTCCGCTATCATGCCACGCTGTATAGCAAATATCTAATGGTTTACTGTAAGTGTACGAATGACGACGTACTCGTACATGTTGCATTTATGTTCTTGTCAATTGTTTCAATGTTTGTTAGAAATACGAAAAACTTAGTAACAAACTTATTTTTTTGCTATTATTTTAAAGTTTTAATTTTCTCTGTATTTTATTTTTTGAATTTTTTCTTCATTTATTCAGATTTTATTTTTTTGCTTGCATTCATCTATGAATTAGAATCTATTTCGATTTTGCAACTTGCATTTAGATGTGTTTGTTATGTATTAAAAGTGTATGAAGAAACAGAGTCGAGTCGTATTTGCAACAAAATATAGTTGGTTCGTATAAACGACATTTGACAAATTGTTTTTGAAGTATTGTATATTTTAATTAAAACAAAGAACAAAAAAAAAAAAAATATTTTATAAAAATCTCAACAAACAGCGGAAAAAAATTTACAAGAATATTTACATTGAAAAAATATTGAAATAAAAATATTAATTCAAGAGTAACGTGGGAAAATATGGACAGAATGAGCGGTCATGTTTTGAAGTAAATTAAATGCAACCAAATGAATGTATTTAAAAAAGTACGAGAATTGAAATTTGTTAAGATTTAAAGGCTGACTTTGGGCGATATTTTTTTTATAGAATAGTTTAATTCAGAATAAGGTTGGGTTTGCAACAGCTGAAAGTTATGGCATAAAGCGTTTAAGAATTTAATTTAATTTATTTTTATTATAAGCAATAAAAACACAAGTAGTCAATCAATTAGAAGCTTAATTGGAAGCATGTAATGTTACATAATGTTCTTTTGATAACAAAAATTTCCATTTATTCTTTTTTTAATACTTTAACCATCGAGTTTAACTTTTAGAAAAATTCAAGAAGCTTTTTATACAAGACTTCAAAAGTTTAATATGTTATTGCTGGTAAAATCTTAAAAGCTTTTATTAATTTTGAAACCTTTTCATAATAAACTTAACAAGCTTTTATATTCAAGAGGAGCTTTCCAAGCTTTTCTATTAAAACACGCTTTACAAGCTTTTCGGTATAAAACTGTTTACAAGGTTGTGTAAACAAAAAAGCTCTACAAATTTTTTCATAATAAAGCTATAAAAGATTTTCTATATAAAAAGTCTGAAAGAGCTTGCAAGCTTTTCTATATAATAAAGCTTTTGCGATTTTTTTTTTTATAACATATTTTTCTTATCAAAAAAGTTTTTTGAACTTAAAAAACCCCGTATTTACAAACTTATTTAACCGATTTTTCGCCGACTGGTGATTATAATCACCAGCATTCTTACTGTTCTTTTTTATGTCAGTTACTTAAAATCTTATTTCCTTATTATATTGTCAGTTTACTTGGTGCAACGAAAAATGGGTTAAAGAAAAAGTTTTTTTATAAGGGAACTACTAGATACTATTTTTGAACGGAAAAGCAAAAGAAATTTAAAAAAAAACCTTTTGATTTATCTAAAACCGTTATAATAATTTAAAGGAAAATAATAAAAATATGTGTGTGATAAGAAACTGCAGCTAATAGTCGTGGTATGGATTTCACTAAATTCCGGCACTTTTGTTGAGTTCTGCTAGAAGAACTTGGTTTAACGTTGTCTTCGAAGAAATGTGGCATTGACGAACCTTTTCGTCAAAAAAAAAAAACAAAGTTTTCTTTCGGTTTCAAGTCCAGGCTTTGCAAAGCATAGATGATTTTTGTAAAAATCTAAATACTTTTGTGAGTACTAATTTGGGGATTAAAATTCTTTTAGTGGCACAAAAAGGCGATGAAATTATATTTTTGTAATTTTATTTTCATATTGACGTGGTGATGCATATGACCTATGCAACAAATGCAGGATTTTTAAAAAAATTAAACAAAATATAGTTGGTTCGTACAAACGACATTTGACAAATTGTTTTTGAAGTATTGTATATTTTAATTAAAACAAAATACAAACGAAAAAAAAAATATTTTATAAAAATCTCAACAACTCAGCAAAAACTTTACTTACCTGGTAAGGTAGCAAGTAATGTTGGAGAAAAATAAACACTACTTATTTTTCGGCTGAATAACTACTTATTTTTGTTCGAGTTGTCCACAGAATTCAGTACTTACTATACACTTACTAGAAGTCCAAAAATATCAAGTTATTATTTAACTACCAGTAAGTTGATTTGTAAGTAATTACAAAGTAGAAGCCAAGAAATAACTAGCTATTATTAAGCTGCCATTCTATTAAATTGTAACTAGTTATTTTTCTACAGTTAGGGAGTTTAAAAATATGGAGTGATTTCTTATATACGGGAGGCGATAAAATTACTGCTTATGCAAATACTGCAAAAATACTTTATATTTTTTCAATGTCAAGTTTTAATATTTATTTTTAACCGAAATGTTCTTGAAATTACGATTTTTTAGAATTTTTATAGCAATCCTGATATGCTTGTCATACGATTTTGGCGAATTGGTAGCGAACATTGATGACATATATATGTGTC
This sequence comes from Pollenia amentaria, assembly GCA_943735925.1. NCBI lineage: Eukaryota > Metazoa > Arthropoda > Insecta > Diptera > Polleniidae > Pollenia > Pollenia amentaria. The sequence goes on along the minus strand of OX031009.1, from coordinate 196,581,625 downwards.
ACTGTAAATATTAGTTTAAATAATATTTTTTATAAATGTTAGCGTAAGCCTAGCTTATTTTATTATACTTACAGTAAAGAAAATCCAAAATATTTTTAAAGTTTTTGAATCGTTTCTTGTTATGAATTCCATCCATGTTATACTCAAACAATATTTCATCTTTTAAATTTAAAGATAACCCTTTTACTAAGCCCTTTTTGCCAATTATTGCTGTGAATGTTTTAAGCTAAAATATAAGTAATATTAAAAATATTAAATTTAAACATCATATTGAAAAATAATTCATTTACCATTTCTTCTTTATTTTGTTTATTTATACTTTCATTCCAAGATATTAAATCTTCATTCGAGGATATGGGAACCAATTGTGCATGTTTCGGTTTTTACCAAAATGACTCCAATACTGTCTTGATTCCGGTATTATGTTCTACCATATTATTGCATTAAATCTTGTTTTGTTTAATTATTACATCTGAAAAATATTAAAGTTATTACTTGCAATGAAATGAAATTATAACATTTAAATATTTAAAACTTACTATTTTTTTATATTTAATATATGTTGACCGAAAAAACTTTGTGTAATTGGAAAAAACAAATTTTTTATTTCATTTTTATGTGTTTTTTTCATATCGAACTTGTTCAACAATAGTGTATTAAAGTTAGTTGCAAATATTTAATTTTTGTATTTATTTAATTTAAGTCTATGGATAAATTCCTTACAGACTATCTTAGTGTAGTAATATATTTTTTTTACATATATGCAAAGAAAGAAAGATTATAATAAACATTATTGATTTAAAAATAATATGACATTGCTTTTTATGATGTTAATGTTTAGAGAATAGTCGATAAAGTTATACATTTCATTAAAACAGCTGCATAATTTTCTTAGTGGATCTGACATAGCAAAGTTAGTTCTGCATGTCCTGACATATAGAGGACTGAAAAAACGAAGTGAGCGATGAGGGATATTAAAAGTTACGTTACTTAATAAAAATTCAGAATGTGTGCTACCATTTATAAGACTGAACATAAAAGATATATTAAGCATCTTTCTACGGCTTTTTAAAGTTGGTAAATTAATTTCGGCTAGTCTTGTTGAGTATGAAGGTAGTACCAGGCGTCCTCTATAATTATTTCTTAAGCAGAAAATAAGAAATTGTTTTTGAACTGATTCAATATGATCATTGTGGATATTATAGATCGGGTCCCAAATAATGCTGCCATATTCTAGAATTGGTCTAACGAGCGAAGTAAAAAGCCTTTTTGTGGTTAAGGGATCATTAAATTCCTTTGCCCATCTTTTAATAAAAGCTAGAACACTGCGTGATTTATTTACAGTCATCGTTATATGTTGAATAAAATTAAGTTTTTTGTCTAACAATATTCCCAAATCCATTATTTCAGTAACAGTTTGTAAATTACAGCCATCAAGAACGTAGGAGTAAGCACTCTTTTTAACTCTAGAAAATTGCATATGCTTGCATTTTTTTAAATTTAGTTCCATCAGGTTAAGTTTACACCATTTGTTAAAACTATCCAGGTCATTTTGTAGATGTTGTTGATCACAAGGAAGTTTAACACTTAAAAATAATTTTACGTCGTCTGCATACATCAACACATTACAATGTTGAATTGCTTCAGGCAAATCATTAATAAAAAGAAGGAACAGAATTGGACCAATATGGCTACCCTGAGGTACTCCAGACTTTACATTGATTTTTTTCGAAACTGCAGAATTAAATTTTACAGATTGAGTTCTACACAACATATATGATTTGATCCAGCTCAGGACGTTACTATTGAAACACATGACGTCCAGTTTTTTTAACAAAAGCGTATGGTTGACTTTGTCGAAAGCCTTGCTGAAATCAGTGTAAATGACGTCAGTGTGGTGTCCGTTGGCAAAAGCTTTATTAACTAACGTTGTAAAGTGGAGAATGTTAGTCATAGTAGAGAATCCTTTCCGAAAGCCATGTTGCAGTGGTGACAACAAGGCAGAAACTTGATGAGTAAGGCAATCCATTAAACATTTTTCAAAAAGTTTTGGTATATCACTTAGTTTAGCTATACCTCTGTAATTGCATATATCTGATTTATTTCCTGATTTAAACAATGGAATTATATAAGAATCTTTCCAAGCCTTCGGAAAGTAACCACAGTTTAAAGATGCATTAAAGATTATAGACAAAGGTGTCGCCAAAGCCGGTGCGCAATTTTTTAAAACACAACTTGGTATACCGTCTGGACCACTAAAAGATGATGACTTAGCGCTTTTTAAACAGTTTAGAATATGAGAGGTAGTGATAGTAAAAAAAGATATATTTTGGTTATAAGTTATCTTGTAAGGGTATAAATTACTAGCATCATACTGAGTTTCGGAATATGTAGAAGCAAAGAAGTCAGCAAACATATTACTGATGTTTAATTCATCACATGACTCGGAACATAAGTATTTCATGACCTTTGGAAATCCTGTGGCTTTCCTTTTGGTGTTAACAAACTTAAAGAAAGATTTGGGATCTTGAACAAAGTTTCGCTTAACATTACGGAGATAGATCTTGTACAGTTGTGTGTTAAGCAAATAATATTCTGCACGAGCGACTGAATATTTTTCATAGTAAAAAGAAGCTCTGGTGGTTTTATATTTTTTAAAGTGTTTGTTTTTTATATTCTTAAGAGACGAAAGTTGTTTAGTATTCCAGGGTGGGCCATATTTATTACGTGGTACGTGCTTGGGGATGCATTCCTCCATATAAATAAACATAGTTTTATAAAAAGTATCAGTCAAATCGTCAACAGAACAAGGTAAGCTATTCGGCGCAGTCAGTAATTGAAGCCAGTTAGTGTTAATTAGACGATTGTTAAGTTCCATGTAATTTGCCCGATTAAAACAGAAAACGCATATAACTCTGAAAATATTGAACAGATTTTAATAAAATGCACTTGTGCACTTCTGTAAGTTGATAGTATTTTCTTACAGTATTTACTAAATATCTTTAAAAGTATTTTAAGTATTTTTTGTTCAGTTCGGTGGACAAATAGAGGAGAAAAGCGACATTAACTGTTTTTCCTTTGCCGATTTATATATTTATATATATGGTATTACGCTTACGTCAATAAATAAAATTCACTATACTTATTCAAAGAGTCAGACAGATCCACTGACATAGTGACAGATATTACTCTAATATTTTTATAATACCTAAATTGCTTAAACAAATTCTTCGAATATTTTGGATTCAAGCCAATTGTAAAATTAAAAAATTGGCTCTAGTAAATAGACTAGCAAGTAAATATTCAATACTGAAAACAACACAACTAGTAAGTAGTTATTGAGCTGGTTATTAGTAAGCAAATATTCAGTTGTGCAAATAATAGAAGTAAAAAGTACTTACTGAGGTCATTACAAGTAACTACTTATTGAGGTTTTCAGAATAATGACAATTGTAATGACAACTACTTACCAGGTTATGTATGAAATAACTACTACCTATTACCAAATTTCAAAAAGTTTTTCCTGGGAAACAGAGGAAAAAAAGTTTACAAGAAAATTTACAAGAACATTGAAAAAATATTGAAATAAAAATATTAATTCAAGAGTAACGTGGGAAAATATGGATTTTAGGAAAATTTATTAAGGATTTATTAAACAAATTAAAAAGCTCTTATAAACCTGTTTTATTTCTCATAAATAAGGCCGTTAGAATTTTATGAAGTAAAAAACTATGCAACATATTTTTGAGTCTCTCTGTCCACATTAAAAAGTATAAAATTTGAAAGAGCTTTTTCCGAAAATTTTTTTTTTTGCATGGAATTTTTTCAAATTAAAATCTGTTATAACAAAGTTTTCTTCTTTTTTTGATAGTTCCCAAGAACTTTTTTATTAGAAAAATTTTTTTGGAATACAATTTTTTAAGAACCCTTAAGCTTTAAAAGCTTTTTTATATCAAGAGACATTTTTTTAAAGCTTAATTTTTTATAGTTTGTTTTTTTTCAAGAGACCTTTTTTAAAGTTTTCCTAAAGCAATCTTGTTTGTTTTTAATTTTTTAAGAATTATTTTTTCTTGACTTTTTAAGCGATTTTTAGTTATTTTTTTAATTGATTTTAATACTCTTTCAAAAATATTTAATTAAAAATCTAATCTAAATTTTTATCTTTCACTTTGTTTCATTCTTCCAAATTCTGTTCAATTATTTTATTTCATTTAATGCCAATGCATTTTTCATCAAATCAATTAACAATTTACACACAATAACTCAAAAAACAGTCTTGTGCAAAACCTTCAAATTCAATTTAACAATGTGTTATGATTCATGCATTACACCAATTAATGTTTATTTTTCAACACCTACGCACAACCAAATACAAAAATAAAAAAAAGAAAAACTAACAAAAAAAACCCTCCAAAACTAACAATAAAGCATAAGAATTGAAGTCAACACATTAAACACAAAAAAAATACAAAACGGGAAAAATTGAATTTTGTTACTTAAGCCGCGCTTTTAAGAGCAGTTTTGTACTTTGTTCCTTTTTGTTTGCTGGCTCTATCAATAGTAATTTTGTTGCTTAATAACCCTACTTTAATAGGGAGGGGGACCCCTTTAACACGGTCGACAGCAAGAAAAAAGAAAAAAACAAGGGGAAGCAAATTCATTATTACCGTTATCTTATGAAATTAATGTCTAACTGCCGTTTTACTAAATAACTCTTAGCGCTACTGTGTGATCGTTGTTGTTGTTGCTGAAAATTTCTTAGCTTTTGCTTTAAATTGTGGCAAGTATTATTGTTATTATTGTTGCAATTGCAATTATGTGCCTATTAATGGACTAAATAAGGCGAGCACGCTTATAAATGCTAAAATACTGACAACATCAATCGTTTTCATGAACATGATTGTTGAATTCTGTAAAATAGAATTTCCACACTAACGAGCTTGATTTTATTTTTCACAATTTTAATTTTTGTTGTTCTTGTTCATATTTTTCTGCCACCGCCACTGCCACTTATGAATGCTCCACTTGCAGTTGTAACGTACATAGAAAACGAACTGTGGGGAAAGTTTGGAAAAAATTATTAAATAGCTACTTTTGCAAAAAAAAAACAACAACTGCACCCAGAGAAACAATATGTTTAAATATGGTCACCTCCAACAGAACTATTTTGAAACAAAATTGTAAACATACTATGGTAATTTTAACCATACTATTGTCATCGACAACCATATTATGGTTAAGTTTGTCCTCCATCAAGAAGGCACAACCATATTATGGTTGCCTCCGAACATGTTTTGGTTAATAATAACTAAAATATATTTAGCATTTATAATAGTATGGTTGATTTTCAACCATAGAATGTTGCTCTTGGAAAAACGGAAAATACTATTGTTATTTTAAAAATAAATTATTGTCATATTTAACCATAACATGTTTAGAGGCAACCGCAATATGGTTGTGCGTTCTTGATGGAGGACTAATTAACCAACAATATGGTTGTCGGTGAAAATAATATGGTTAAATTAAACATATGTTTAAAATTTTCTTTAAAAATAGTTTTGTTGGAGGTGACCATATTTAAATATTTTTTTCTCTACGTGTGTTTAGCAAAAATTAAAATATATAGAAACAGCAAATTATTTTCTACAAAAATATATTTTTCTTGAGCAATATTTCCTATAAAAAATAAAATGGTTACGATATTTTCTATAGAGAAGTGGTCAAAATCTCCAGAAATTTGTGGTTAATAAAAAAAATCGTTAATAAAAAGAAAAGCAAAATGTAAAACAAATAGCAATTTAACACAAAATTTTACATCAACTATTTACAAAATTTTCTATAAAAATCCAATTGTTAAAAATTTTTTTTTTTTTTTATCAATTTTTAAGAAATTCCTACGACATTTTTAGAAACAAGGAATATTGATAAAATTTTTACAATATTGAATCTGGGAATTATTTCTTTTTCAAAAGTTACTTTATTATATTCAACATTTTTTATTTTTTTAATTTATTCTATGAGCTAACTTTCAGTTATGTATTTTATAAAAGTTTTTGAAATAGTTCTATTCCTTAAATTTTTAGGAATGACTTTATACACTCCCAGACTATTATCTTGTATCTTCTTGTTACATTTTTACCTTAGTTACATACAATATACTTCATTGCTATCCAAAGGAAATAAATACCAATTTCTCTAAATTTATAAAATTTCACCAAATTCGCATATATAGCAATTTGCTATAAAAAGCGTATTTTAACAAAATTTTTAATAGAAATAGCACATTTTCAGCAAGGGAGCTATAAATAGCAAATTTTCACAATGTTTGCTGTTATTATCCACTTTCACGAAATTTTTTATTAAAATAAAATTTTCAATTTGCTATAAAAAAACCTATATTTACAAGATTTGTTATATATAAAAAATTTTCACAAATTTGGTGATAAATATCAAACTTTTACAAAAAAAATTATAAGTAACATGTATTTAAGAAGGTTGCTATAAATAATATATTTTCAAAAATTTGCGAATTGTTATGATTTCCAAATTTGCACCGAATTTGATATAAATAGCATATTTTCACTAAATTTAAAAAATTTCACCAAATTTGCATGTATAGCCATTTGCTACAAAAAGCTTATTTTAACTTTCACAATGTTTTCTATTATTAGCCACTTTTACGAAATTTTTTATAAAAAAACAAAATTTGCTATATATAGTTGGAAAATGTATTTGTAATATATAGTTAGATAATGTAGACAATTTGCATACAGCAATTTGCTATAAAAAGTTAATTTTTTTAAAACTTGTGATGGTTCTATTAAATTTGCTATAAATAGTATATTTTTCACCAAATTTACAAAATTTGTGATATACAGGTCTATTAAATTTGCTATAAAGAGAATATTTTCACCAAATGTGCTATAAATAGCAAATTTTTAACAAGGTTGCTATAAATAGTATATTTTTGACAAAGTTGCTATAGACAGTATATTTTTAACAAAGTTGCTATAAACAGTATATTTTTAACAAAGTTGCTATAAATACCATATTTTTACCCAAATTGCCATAAAGAGCAACCTCTCAAAAAATTTGCCTTTAAAATCAACATTTATCAAACTTCCATTAAATAGCAAGTACTTCACACAATTTTCTATTAATATAAGACTTTTAACAGATTTGCCACTGTGCAACATGTGTGTTTGTGTTTTGGAGGAACATAAGCCAAAATAGAGAAAAAATCTTTGAAGGAAAAAAGAAACAAAATTAGAAAAACTTATCTTTAATATTAAAACGCCTGTTTATTTTAGCTGTTGAATTGCTGTTGTTGTCTGGTTGTTTTGTGCTTCGCTGAATGCCTGCTTCTAGGTGCCTTTTAATATTGTATTTAAGAAAAAGCCTGTCACATTTTATAAGGTTCATTTGTTGCACTACAGAAACAACCAGCAAACTTGAGCTCTTTTTAGCTTTTTCGTTACAATATTATTATATATTTTTTTAAAGTTTTTTTTTTAATTTTTTGCTTTATTTTTGAGTAGACATATATGAGCATAAAGTGCTTGAGAGTGTAGGCGGCATATTAGCTTCAATCAAAAAATCTGTTGCCAAATTTTGTTGCCAGTTTTGTTCCAGCATTAAAGTATGAGCTGCTGCTTACAGGCCAACTTCTTTTTTTGGTTTTGGGATTTAATCAATGCATTACATTGTCTTGTTAAAAGCAATTATGGTGCATTTTTTTCCTATCTCCTCAAAATGTGGCAAAAATTTTCTAAGAGACGTCATTTAAACCTTTTTCGGTTTAAGATTTAATTTTTTTTCCTTTTTTTTCTTACCAATATAACTAATAAAGCAAAAAGAGGAAAAAATAGTTTTAATAGAGTTGAGTTCTTGTCTGATATGGCTCATTGATTTGATGGTAGTAGGTTGTGTTTCACTGTGTCTCTGTTAAAAAGATTTTCCTAAGATATTATTTTTTTTGTTTTTTTTTTGTATATTATATATATTTTTAAAGTTGATGATTGGCTGTTTATTGTATTTAGTTGGCGGCTAAAAAGTTGAAAAAAAACGAGTAGATTTTTGACATTTTCCTGGCAGTTGTGATGATTGCTTTGATTTGTTTTGATTTGCATCGTTAACTATTATGACAATAGTAATCAAATCCAATTGCTGGAGACTGTCATAGACACATACACCACCTCAATGTAAAATTACTCTTTTTTTATTTTCTTTCAATGAAAATACTCGTTATAAAGGAAATTAATGTGATGTCAAAAATTTGATAGCAAATTTTTCTTTTCTTGTTATATGCTGGATTTTATGTGGAATTTTAATATTATGCAACATTAAGCAGAAATTTATTTAAAAAAGAAAAAAAAAACAAAAGACTTGAGAAACAAACTTCAGTGGTCATTTAAAATAAAAATTACTTTAACTTGTTGTTTGAATTTTCTGTCTAATTAATGGTAAAAATGTTAATTTTTGTTAAATAAAATCAATAGTGAGAAAAGATTTAAATCAAATCTGTCAGACTTGTGTCTGTCATGTGAATGTTATAAGAAAATTTTTAATGGCAACAGCAATTTGTCGATCGTTGAGATAGTAAACAACAAGACAGACAGTTAATGGGATTAATTCGTATTAAACCTAAATTGAAAAGGCAACATTTAATTAAAAATTTCTAAACTAATTACTAATTTTTGTCAGTTTTGCTAATTTCGTACACAAAATCTATAGAATTTAAAATATTAAAGAAGTTTTTATTGGTAAAGTGTTCAGATCCTGTACAAAATATTAAAAAAATTGGAGTAAAGATCTTGGCCTCCATTCATACAAGATCCAGCTGGTTCAAAAATTTAAGCCAGTGGACCATTAATTGGGTTGTATGTTCGTTGAATTTTCTGAAAATCATCAATTAAAATTTTAAATCACTTGATTAAACGTTTAATTCGCTTGATTAAATTTTTAATTAAAACTGATTTTATTTTTGATTAATGCCTTAATTGTGGCAACATTTTTCGAGAATTTTAATGTGTAGCGACGAGCAGTGTTGCCAATTTTTTTTTTTAACAAAAAATGACAATTTCCAAAATCAAAAATCTGTTTCTATGGAAAAAACTGCTCCTTAAAAAAATTGTAAAATATATTTGAGTATCTCTAATTAATTTTTACAGATTAAAAAAAAAACAACGACACATATCTTTACTTTAATATAGAAAAGGCTTAAATAACAAACGTATAACATTTTTTTAAGTTTGAGACATAATACATGATAAAAAAGAATATGTATATAAAAAGATTGTGTATAGTTTTAGAACTATAAGAAGTTTAGGAAAGTATCTTGAAAAATATTTATGTCTCAATTAAAGAAACAATATATAAAATTAAAAGTAAAAATATAACATCAAATATTTCATTTAATTCATCATACATATGGATTATAGCAACTTATTTAATTATACATATTAGTTGCGCATTGTAAAAGAATAAAATTATTTCCACATCTGTTATTGCTACATGTGTTGCTTCTAAAAGGCTGTACAAATTATAACATTGTTGCATTTGAATAAATGTTTGTTAATCATATTGTAACTAAATGGTTCTTTGTGCCATTCAAATAAACCTCCCAAAACTGCAGTGCTTTAAAAGCTGGTTCTTTGAAATAAAAATCTGCAAGACTGTTTTGCACTCAAAAAACTGCAAAAAACAATAATCTGATGGGGCTCATTTCTGGCTTAACTAAGGTATTCATTTCATTCAAAAGCTTCATTCAATAGCTGAGACACCATGGAGGTCTCTGCAATTAACACCTGTTTTAATCGGGCTTTTTGCTTTAATCTGTTAATCGCACGATTAATTAACTGAGGTTTTGGTATAATCGGTTAATAATCGGTTAATTTTGTAATTGATCGGTTAACCGATGAATGATTTTTTTTTAATAAATTAAGTAATTTCAGTAAATTAAAATTCATAAATGATTTATTATTTGGAGTTTATTAGTAAAAGAAGCAATAACATAACAAACGCAACAATTCTTGAACTAAGGGGAGCAAACAAAAATATAATTCATAAATATTTAATACATATGTTTTAATTAATACATAAATATTATGAATTAATTAAAAAATAAACTGTGAGATAATTTTATTAGTTATTTCAATTGTTTAAGGAGATCTGCTTAATTAATCTGTTAGAAAATAATTCAAATGCTTAAGATTTAAGCGATTTTTTCTTTAGTTTTGATAAAACTTGACTTGGAAAAAATTCTTTCACTTGTCGTAGAAGTTGGAGAAATCGAAAGCAACTCATAACACAGAATATTTAATTTCTCAGTCCTCTTCCTGGATTTTTCTAAGCATATTAAATTTTCCATTATGTCATAAGAGTCCTGTCTTAATTTTTATTTTAAATTTAAACATATCTTATTGCCTCGGTTAATTTTGTTTAAAGATTGATATGAGATGAAACAATTTACTAAACACATGCATATAAGAAGTATGTGAAACAAAAAGCTGTTGAAAGCAAACACGTATTTAAAATGAAGATCACTGAAGACCTTCTTTGCTTGTATGCAAAAAATATTTTTTAAACACATGCCATTTGTATATGAGACTAAACAAATAATTAAAAACTAAAAAAATATGTTATAATACTACAAAAAACGTCGGTTAATCGACTGAATTTAACCGGTTTAATCGGTAATCGAAAATAGTCAATTTTAATTACTACCCGATTAACTGATCAATCGGGTAGTAATTAACCGGTTAACCGAATGAATACCTTAGTATGTACACAAGCAGATTTTACGTTTTTGGAGAAAGCTAAATCCTCACCAGACTCTTGAGATTTACATTCCAATAAAATCACTGTTTGGTGCGGCTTACATGCCGAAGGACTACTTTTTGTGAAAGTACGTCAAATCTGTGGTCTATATTCGCGTTGGTCTTGTGCCAGAAATTACATTTAAACGTGAAATGCTCTCAAATTTATCCGCTAATAAAGCCAACATTTTGATCATTCCATTGAATTAGCTGTTTTTAATTTTTAATAGTTCTATACCTCTAAAAGAACCCTCTTACAAATGAATAACACGTCTTGGTTCCTTGTGATTTAAAAATGAAATTATTTAAACTGAATAATTTACCATAAGGAAAAGAAAAATTCAATCTTTGTATATTTTATTTAACACCCTCTAAATTATTTTTCTAATTCCAGGTGAAAAGCCCTACACTTGTCAATGGCCCGAATGTGAATGGCGTTTTGCACGTTCCGATGAGTTAACGCGTCATTATCGCAAGCATACGGGAGCGAAACCTTTCAAATGCATCGTATGCGAAAGAAGTTTCGCGCGCAGTGATCATTTGGCTCTGCATATGAAAAGACATTTACCGAAAAATAAATAGAATTAAATTTAAACAAAATTCCTCTAAGCAAAAAAAAAAAAAAAAAAGAATTATAAAAAAAAAATTACAAAACACACTAATGATGTTCATTATTATCAAACAATCCAAAGGACTTTAGTTATGTTAGTTTATAAAATGCATATAGAAATTAGAAATTTATAAAAAAAATTAAAAAAAAAATAAAAGCAAATAATCCTAAAATACCATTTAAAATAGTAAAGTATAAAAATTGTTTTTGTTTTTATTTTAATTTTTATTTTTTATTTGTTACAAAAATATTTGCCATAATTAATTCTATTTTAATTAAAATAAAATTTGTTTTGTATTATTATTTTGTTCTCCTGTGTATATTTAAAATATAATTTATTTCCCAAAACCAGTGTATCTTGTCTAAAGATTTAAGCCTAAACTCTAGTTTCTTGAAAAATTTTGAAATTTTTTCATAGTTTCCCTAATTTAGCCTTATTTTTGTAATTTTAAACAATTAACTACTATTTACTTTTAAAACAATCGTTTTTAATGTGTATACGTTTTTCTTTAAGTAACAATAAATTAAAATCTTAAAAAAAAATTAACCTTAATAATAGTTTGTAAAGTATTTAAATTCCTTAAAAACCTTAAACAAAAATCAAGTGTCTTAAAATAAAAAAATAAAAGCTTAAAAGAAAGAATTGTGTCTTATTGTAAAACTAGTTTATATGTAATAAAATAATTGTAATTTATATAAATGTTTACAAATAATATTTAATTATTTAATATGGATAAAATAATTCAACTTTTATTTAAATTTCAAAACCGAAGAAAAATAAATTCCTTAAACAATTTGTCATAAATAATTAATAAAAATTATAAATTGTGAAGAAAAGAGATAAAGAAAATGACAAAAGAAATTCTATTGAAAAGGAAACAAATAAACCACCAAAGTGCTGGCACAAAAATTTAATAAAATTAAAATATAATAAAAATTAACCAAATTTGTTTTATTTCAACAAGTAACTAAATATATATACATATTTTATATAGCTCAAGGCGAATTCATGAATCAGGTGCCCGCAATAGTAAATTTATTGTTACTTTTTCAGGTTAGAAATGTCAAAATTCCTAACAAAATGTAGGCACGATCTTGACAATATTTGACAAGCAAAAAACCAAAACCAGCTGATCAACTGAACACACCTGGTATTCGCCTTGATCTAATGGCTCATCTTCAAAAGAAAATCTATGAACAAAAAATTTGCTAAAAAGTATGAAAAAAGTGATTTTTTCCAACAAAAGTTATTTTTGGGAATACAAAATTTATTATTAATAAGATTTCTCATTGACGTACTAAATTCCCAATTTTTGATAAATAAACTGAAATTTGTTCTAAAGGGGAACGCTATTTTCAATGCGCAGTTCACTGGTTGCTTAGGCCAGATCATCATGAAACCTTTTTCCAAAGACTTTAGCAAACCTTAAATCCTTATGCAAACAAGTAAGTGTTCAAACAGAATTGAAACTTCAACTTCAGACAACAATCCTAAAGCCCATAATTAAAACGTCGGCAGTAACTTTAAAGTCTCTCTCATTTTATTGTTTAAATTTTTTTTGTTATCTTTTGTATTTTATTTTCTATTTACAAAATGTATGCAATTTATTGAAGTTATGTTAGCATTGTTGGAGAATACATGTGAGAGCATTAGAAAAAACGTTCTCAAAATAAAATTGATTTTATTTCACGACGGGTTTCTACGACAAATTTGTATGTCAAATTGTATGAAAATGTGGTCTCGCGTAGTTCTGTTTGAATATTTAGAGTGCTATATTTGGCTGTGCCGAATCTTTGGTACCCTCCACCGATAATTCGTTTATATCAAAGTGGGCTCCTTTTGATATATAAATATTAGGGCGGGTTAATTTATATATATGGAAAAATTTCTATTTTGAAATTTTGGGGGGCTCCAAATCCGGCTTAGAGCTATGGTCTCTTGAGCAAAATGTCTCAGAATCACTGATTAATTACGTTTTTGCTATACGCTTCATCAAAAAAAAATCGTTCCATACAATTTGACCCGACCTAATAAATATATGTATATATATATGTATATATATATGTATATATATATATATATATGCACAGCTGATACTTTGCATACACGTTATATATGCACCTCATACTATGAGGACTTTTGCATACTATGAAGCCTGTCCTCAAAATTTTATATTCCTTGCGGCTAATGTAAGGACATCGTAGATTGAGGACATTTTTAACGGAGATTTTTTTTTTTGGTTGAATTTATTCCGCTGTGCATATATATTGATCTAATATGATAAAAAGTTCGATATATGCGCTTTAAATGTATTAATTTAACATTTTTATCTAAATTTAGATCTGTATTGTTGCCATCGTTCTTTACAAAAATGTTATTTTTTGAAGCTGTGAAATCTTTGTACATGTGCGACTCTGAAGTTAGCAGTTTGGCTTCATATTATACAGTATATTGATACTGCCTATGCTTCTTGCAAGAGTGAAAGAATCAAATATATTCTTATACTCGTGCATGTCCAAAACAAATTTATATTAGGTGGCAGCGAATTTGACAGTTCAAACCGATAGTATGTCTTGGTTTTACAATGCTTTATTAGAAATGTTTGACATTTCAAACAGTAGGCGCTAACAATCCAATACAAAAAAACTGTTGTTTTTGTTGTAGTATTTTCTGCCTACATGTGTATAAACACATCTTGAATACGACATTTGCAATTTGATTTAATTTTTTGTTTGTTTAATGAAACTTAGTATTAATGTTTTTAAAAATTATACTTTTAAAGCCGTATTTATAAAAAATATTTCTGGTTTATAAAACGAATTCTGAATGAAAATTTGTTTAATTAAGCTCTTATAAATTAAAAATATTTTGGAATAAAAAAAGTTGCATTTTACCAGCGTTGCCATTATGAAAAACTTTTCCTTTCTTTGGCAGGTTAATTTAAGAAGTTTTAAAATAATATAAAGTTTTTATAAATGTACTGCCGTATTCATAAAAATTACAGTGGATTTGAGTTATATTGTAAGAAAGATTTGTATGAAAATTTTGCCTTAAAACACATTTCATATTATTTTATTTTTTACGAATATGTAATTTAATTTGCTGTATATTAGATGAAAATATTAAGTGTTGATTTTTTGCTACTAACAGATCTTTGTTATTGCAAGGTTGTTTAATTTTGTGTACCCGTTTAATACTACATACCTTATTTGAGGGTTACACGATCAGGTTTACCTTTTTAAAAATTGACCCGAACTTGCTTTTAAAATTCTATTTCAAGTTGAGTGTTTCATTACATTCAAGAAAACAGCTGATTACAAGTTTAGTGAGCAAATTTATTGTGTGTCTTTCTAAATTGTTTGATATCTTGAAAGTAAATTTCTTAAAAATTGTGTCCAGCCTACGTCAATTTTTGTAAATTTTGACAAACAGTAATGTAAGAAACTATCAAGAAAATCTTGAACGTGTTAAAGATCCCCAATATATTTTATTTAGGTGCTTAAGTATATGAAGATGCTGAATTGGACTTTAGAGTTAATTGTTCAAAGTTTTATGCTGCATTTTTTAATGTTCTGTAAAAATGTTCGATTTTAATAACGAGCTTCTAAAACCTATTGAAGCTTTAACACCTTTTCACAATCTATGATCAAATATTAATTGAAACATTAACCGTAAGTTAGCAAAATTTGCTTTTCACTAGTTAACGAAAAAGTTGTTAAATATAACCGAAGAAAATATCCCGGCTAAGTTTTTGTTAAAATAAAAATCAAAAGAAAATAGAAAAATAGCAATACAAATTTTCATTTAAACAAAATTTTTTAGGTAGTGTAAAAACGAGAATTAAAAATGTTCTTAAAAATTGGAACTCTTATTATTTCTCGGTATATCTTGAAAAATATTAAAAAGCTTGTGAAATTATTGTATGTTTAACGCAAGTATTTGTTGCCAATATGTACCTTTTATTTCGGACATGATTCGTTTCAAAAACACACACAAATATGACCATTGATCCAAAAATCATTAAGCTATGTAATTATTATTACTCCTTATAATAATTAAGAATTAAAGGTCCTTATAATGAAATAAGATCAAATTTGTATCATTATTATTTTCTTTTACAAAAAATGTTGGGCTATTGAATTTTTCCACAGACGTACATACATACATATCAATACATATCTTTTGATCAAATATGTTCATATGTTCGCTTTTATTGCGTAGAGTAAAGCTCCTTTATCTGAAAACAAAAACTTTATTTATGATATTAAAATTTATAAAAAAACATATACAATTGAAAATCAATTTTTTTGTTTTTCATAACACGATTTTTCGTAAACAAGCGGTGATGGTATTGCCACACATGCTATCTAAAGTTTTTATTATGTAACCGAAAGGTGGTGAAACCGAAACTCTTAACCGTTTGTTAAGAAGTGTTTGTTAACCTAACGTACATCTTGTTAAATAAATATAATTATATATTGTGAAAAGGGCCGTTAGTATAGCAAAGTAATCCAGCTCAGTGTTTCTCAATTATGTGATATTGTGCCGAATTAAGTAGATTTGAAGAATATTCAAGAAGTAAATAATGAGTGGATTGACCTACGCCCTTAACATTTTTAGGAACATAAATTTAAACAGAAATAATGTTAGAAAAAAACTCAAAATTTCAACTTTCTGCGGTATTTTAAAAACAAAATTCTTTTAAAAACAAAAAATGGGTCTGTAGATACAAAGTTCAAGCAATTCAAAGAATAATAAGATAATGTACAAAAAGTAAATAAAAGAAAATGTATAATATCACGATATTTTTACAGATGGTAGATTATATTTTTATATTTATAGTTTTGCCAAAAAGTGAAAAGATAAAAATTTGGGATTAAAGATCGGCTAATATGAATTTTATTTTACGTTTTTATTTTTTAAATAAATAGTTTCTTATAAACTAATTTTTTTTTTAAGAAAATATATTTTTTTATTTCATTTTCTTATATCCTTTTATGTGATTTTTTTTGACCGCTTAAAATTGGAAAACGTCTAGGCCAAATTGGATAATTTTCTCTGTGTGGTTGTTTGTAATAGCTACGCAAAGGCTTAGGAATAAAGAAAAGTCGACAAAACTGGGTAAAATATCCAACTTTTGGATACTTTCTGTAAACACGTTTTTTTCAAAACAATTTTGCTTAAAATTTAAACGTATGTTCTTTACGATAAAGGCAGCAAAGAAATAAGTACGTCGTAAGAACCTAGGATGTACGAGCGTACATTTCTTAAAACGCAATCTATTTACTCACAATTCCGTCGTAAACGTGCTTAATTTTCTTTTGTAAATATTCTTAGAAAAATCTTAATTTATTAAAATTTTTGTTTATTTTTTCCTTAAATATTCAATTTGAAAACACAAAAATGATGTAATTTAAATTTTTGCTTTTTCTATGGCCATACGGTCGCAACCGTCGTATAAAATAGAATGAAGGCCTTATTACGGTGGCATGTCATAACGTCCAGTGTCATAGTGTCCATGGACGTTATGACACTCCAAAAAGTGTCATAGTGTCCATGGACACTGCGACACTTTTGAAAGTGTCATAACGTCCATGGACACTATGACACTTTGCAAATGGCCATTATGACACTTTCAAAAATGTCATTAGGTCCATAATTACTAAAGAAGTTAAATACAAAAAAATGATCTGCATACACGCAGAGAAAAACATGTTTCATTATGGTCCCAACCAACAAAACTATTTTTAAAGAAACTAATTTAACCATAATATGGTTGTCGGTGACAATGATTTGGTTAAATGAAACATAATATGGTAAAAAAAATTTTTAAATGTTTTTGCTGCTTTTTCTCTGGGTGTTTATATTAAATATATAACGAAAACACTTTTGGGCGCAAGGATTTTCTCCTCTATGGTATAACAAATACCGGCTTCGCTAACTAAAGCTTCTCTGCACAGCCGGCCTTCGGCCGGGCGCAAGGATTTTCTCCTCCTTGGTATAACAAACACCGGCTTCGCTAACTAAAGCTTCTCTGCATAGTCGGCTTTCGTTCGGAAACAAGGCAGATATTAGAAGCTTTACTTAGCGAAGCCGGTGTTTGTTATACCATGGAGGAGAAAATCCTTGCGCCCGGCCGAAGGCCGGCTATGATCCCATATTTGTTTACATTCTTGCTTATTGTGGACATTATGACACTTTGCAAAGTGTCATAACGTCCGCGGACGCTACGACATTTCTTTGATGGACGTTATGACACTTTTGAAAGTGTCATAATGTCCACGGACACTATGACACTTTCAAAAGTGTCATAACGTCCATGGACACTATGACACTGGACGTTATGACATGCCACCCTTATTACTCTTATGTTTCGGATACGTTAATGTTGCGGTCGACTTCAAAGGCTGGTAGTTGTAAAAAATACATAAACGTGTCATATGGTGTTGAAGTAAAAATAAACCCAAAATAATCCATTGCCATTCCAACTTCTTTCCATGCAGTTTTCTTCTTTTCCGGCTTCTTAGAGTCATGATGATAGTTATTTAATAGAAAGAAATTTCTTTTTTTTTTGCAACAAAGAGATAATTTTTTCTTCATTCATGTATATATGTATGTAAATTGTAAATTCTTTTTGTTCTGAGTATGCACTTAGTATTGCTTGTTGCAAACGTTCTTGTATGAAAGCGCCAATACGTAAAGATATCGGCGCTCTAGTAAAAAAAAGTAGAAGACATTATACATGTATATAAATATACAGCATTAAAAAGTGCTTTGAAAATAAACATTTTTGAAATCGTTTTTTTGCGCCCAAGGATCTACTTTAGGAGTTATGGACCTTAAAATGTTTTAAGTCGTAATGCAAATATATTTAAGTACAAACTTGATACAAATATGTGTATCAGTAAAAACGCTTCTAAATACCGCATATATCTATTAGGGTGAGTCGAATATTCGGATTCTCATTTGCGACCTATGCGTTGATTTTTTCTATTTGCATTCGCTAAAATGTTTGCGAATGTTTAAACCGAATATCTAATGATATAATGAGTTTAGCTGCCATTCGGATTTTATGGCCTATTGAAAATTTTAGCTAAAACTCGATTTTTTCGAAGAACATGCAACTTTTTCAGAAACCAATTACAGGTAAGTTCTCATAATTACTGCTATAGACTAGGAGCAAAAAGTGTGTAACAAGCAAACGCGAAAAAACTGCAGCAAATGCCATAAAATTGCTAAAATATCGAAAAATTTTAATTTGAATTAATATATTTTTTCAACATTTTTGGCCCACAGTAGCCAAAGTATGGACAGCAATATTCAGAAAAAATAATCCAAATTTTGTTTACCTTTTTCAGCTGCATTAACATCGAAAATTCAAAATATGTGTGAAAAATTAATATTAATTAATATACGCTTTTACCTTTTGCTACATATGTATTTCATAAATTTCCGATATAAAATACAGCTGGAAAATGTGGAAAATGCATTCCGCAGTAGTTATATATAATCTGAGGAATTGTGTATTAGATTAAAATCATATTTTTTTTCTGAATATTACTTGACTGAATTTCCCACGATTTGGCAGCTACGGGCCAAAAATGGTGCAAAAAGATAAGAAATTAAAGTTTTTCGACATTTTAGCAATGTGTGGCATTATATGCATTTTGTTCTGATTAATTTGTTCTACTTTTTTTCTAATAGTCTATAGCTACAATTGCGGCGAAGATAATTGCTTCCCGAGATATAGACATAAACAAAATAACATAAAAACTAGCAAAACGCAGAAAGGGTTTCATACTTCGAGAAATTCCATACGAGAAAGAGTTTGAACTCGATGACTCAAAAAATTTGAGCTATGAGCCAAAAAGGTTGAAAAATTTATAAAAGTTAAATACTTTGGCAATTTTAATGCACTTAACGCAGTTTTTTCCTTTATCCAGTTTATAGCTTAGATTGTGGTGAAGACAGGAAAACAATATTCTTATTGGTTTCCGAGATCAAGAGTATGTAAGAGGGTGCCCCGGTAGGCTAGCTGGTAGTGATCTAGTCTATCAGTACCAGGTTGTGGGTTCGATTCCCGCCAGAGACTCTGGTATCCTGCAGACAAGCAAAAAAAGCTTCGCGGAATTTAGTATAGGAATAATAATAATAATAAATAATAAGTGTATAAGAAACCCCTTGATACATATTTTATTATTAATAAAATATAAGCAGAAGAAAAAGTGCTTAAAATATTAAAAAGTTAAACTGCAACGTGTTTCAGAAGGTCCTTATCAAAATCGAACTTTTAAACAGAACATTACATAGTTCAACATGAAACTTTGAACAGTGAACTCTGTTGATTTCATAATCTTCATATACTTCAGCACATCAAATCATATATTTTGGACGTTGCAATAATAAAGGACAGATACAATATAAGATCGCTTTATTATATAAATACATCACTAAATGTTTTCATCCAATATACTTAAAATTTTAGATTATATATCTATAAAAATTGTAAACATTTTCACATCTTTCAAAAAATGGAAAACATGACAATGGTAACGCTGACAAGTGTAACTCTGTGTTTCTTTCAACACTGCTGCCAATTTAGCTATTTTCTCGTTCAATTCCGCGATTTTTAATCAAATTTTACAAATAAAACTTTTCAGCGTTTTATCGCTAAAGTTTTTAATAGATCAATAATTTTATCTCAAAATAGGTTGTTTTTACTGATTTATCGCTAAATTTGTTTATTATTTAAAATTAACAATTTGTTTATTATTTAAAAAATTTAGCTATTTTTATTTTGTTTCAGTGATATTCTTTGCAACAAAGTTGGTAGACATGAAATAAATCAAATACATTTTGTCAAAAATTATTTAAAAAACGTGTTTACAAAAAGTCCCAATAGTAAGAATTATTACCCTCTTTCGCTTCTTAAATGTTCGTCATTGCTTTCATACCTTCCTATTAATGAATATGGGTTTAAAGTTTATGCACAGTTTTCTAAAACAAATCGTATGAATGAAAAGAACCAAAAGATATAGTTTTTACCCAGTTTTGCTACTTACTACGTGTACATTATTTTTTTTGCTGCCTTTACTAATTAAAAACATGTTTAAAGTTTGCAAAACAAAAATGTCTAATATATAACCTATTTGATAAAAAGTGATAAACGTACGAATTTTTATCTTGTTGCCTGCCATTATGTTATGGAACATACATAGTTTTCAAGTTTGTGTAGAATTATTTTAAAAGAAGCGTGTTAATAAAATGGTACGCATTATCAACCCGCATGGCTTATAAAAATTATATTATTTATTCGCTCCTTTTGTATAAAATAGTAAGTGGTGCGGCGAATATTCGGATTCGTATTTGCGAGCTATTCGCTGAATATTGTTGTTTGCATTACATTCGCTAAAATGTATGCGAGAATTTCAAACGGATATATAAGGATGACAATATCAATAACATCTGAAAACTTTTTAATAAAATAAATTGTAACAAACATCAAAAATACATATCAAAAAGATTACTTAAGCTGATTTTGTGTACTATTCTTAACTACTCTTATATCCCATTCCACATTGTGAAGCATTTGCTGCAAAACATCTGAGTTTGATGATGAAAGGAGAAAGACGAATGGAAAAGTGTACTTTGTTTCGTTTACAATAAATTTTTGTGAGTTTGTTATTAAAAGAAAGAGAGAAGGCATAGAAAATGAATGAATATCTTAAAATAATAATTATATTATATTCAACATTTTTCATTTTTTCGAATTTATTCTATGAGTTAAATTTCAGTTATGTATTTTATAAAGCTTTTTGTAATAGCTCTATTCCTTAAATTTTTTTAGAAATTACTTTATACACTACCAGACTATTATATTGTATTTTCTTGTTACATTTTACCTTAGCTTTCCGTTGGATAGCAATGAAGTATATTTATGTACAGAAAAATTTACAATTATTAGACACCAGCAGAATGTAATGCATTTTCTAGCCCGCTACGGCCTTCGTCAGCATTCTTTGTGTCACACTGGATAGTGATACTTTATAAATTGAATGTATTTAACTCAACTATTTTAACAAATAGATATTGGGAATTATTTCTTTTTCATAAGCAACTTTATTATATTCAACATTTTTCATTTTTTCGAATTTATTCTATGAGTTAAATTTCAGTTATGTATTTTATAAAGCTTTTTGTAATAGCTCTATTCCTTAATTTTTTTTAGAAATTACTTTATACACTACCAATAATAATAATTATATTGTATGGACACGAATGCTGTTTCAAAAGAGAACTGAAGAAAGTTTCTGCAGCAAGTGTTTCATAAAAAGATGAGGACTACTAGCTTTTACCCGCAACTTCGTTCACGTGAAAATTAATGCAACATTTAAAGAAAGTGTTTTATCCAAAAAAAAAAAAAAAAAAATTAATACAGACATTTGATTTAGTTTTCTATACTTATTTTATCTTAAAATATTTCTATAAACAAAAACTGTCTCAAAAGTGCGCACGTTCGCCCTATTTTGACCTCAAATTTACTTTATTTGCTTTCCACCTTTATGTTTAAGAACAAATGTCTCCAGTTCAAAAAAATATATTTCAGAATGAACGTTTAAGCAAAAAGTACCAAAATTATGAATTTTTACCAAGTTCTGCCCTGGAATATACTTTATTTGTTTACTGTCTTTATAGTTAAGAACATAGGTTTTAATTTTAAGCAATATTATTTTGCAAAAGATGTGTTTAAAAAAAGTACCCAAGGGTACGACTTTTTACCCTATTTTGTGGATTTTTCTTTTTTTCAAAAGCTTCGCGTAGCAATTGCAAACAAACCCGCAGAATGAAGTTTCCCATTTATCCAATCGTTTTCAAATTTCAAACTGTCGAACAAACCACGATTTTTTTTTATATAGGTATATAGAAAACTTGGGCTTTAAGAATGCACAAAAATATTTTTTACTTATAACATAATTATCCATGGAACCGAATTTTTATTCCAGAGTCTTTTATAAAAACTATTATAGACCCTCATTTATTAAATGGTATATTGTAAATGCAGTTTTTTTTTATTTTGCCTTGTGTGTTAATGAAATTTCATTATTAAATTTATAAAATTTTATTCCCGAAATGATATTTTTTATTCAATCAAAGAAAAAATTTATATGAAATTGATTCAGACACCTGTCGTTTTTTGTTTTTAATGACCAACGATAAGTATTAATTTTTTTATCTCTTTTAGTTTATTAGATATGATAAGGTAAGCGAATTTACATGTTTTTACCCTTTTTTATCCCGTTAACATTCGAATTTCGAAAAATGTCGTCTTAGTGGATCGATTTGGCGAGAGAACAACGTCCGTTCCAAATTTGATGTTTTGAGCTTCAGTCGATTAGGTTGTGCGATAATGAATCATTCAGTTAGTCAATAACGTTTCAGTTTTATATGTATAGATATATCGAAATAATTAAACGTTACTATTAAAAAGCAATAAAAAAAATTTGCTTTATTTTTGGCTTTATTATTATTTATTATAAATTTTTTGATCTCTTTTTAAAAATTTTAAACAAATTTCTCCTTAAATTTTCTCTTATAAAGGAAAGTGAGGAGTAATAGGAGGCAGCTCTGAAAAGAAGGCAGTGTGTTTAATTTTCGAGTTTCTCCTAGAATTTGCGCAAACTTAGAAAAATGAGAAGTGGAAGGAGGTAAAATATAAAATTTTAACGTTTTCCTTAAAATTAGCTTATACTTAGAAAAACTGTAAAGAGAATAGTATGCAATACATTAAATAGTCCGATTTTACGTGTTTTACTAGGTATTTTTCTTTACTCCTGTAAATTTCGAATCGATTGAAAAAAAAATCGGCCATACCGTTCCAGCCGTTCTCAGGTGATGCATAGATATGAAAATAATAAACATCTGATAGAAAATACAATTTTAAAATAAAAAAAGAATAAACACTGAACTATTATTATTTTTGTATCCTTACTATTAATTTTTGGTATCTTTTTGAAAAGTTTTGTATAGAATTTATGAAATTAAAAAAAAATGTATTATCTGGTATATATGAATACAAACAAATTTGCTTAGTTGTTTTACTTTTGTTATGTTTAATTCTTTTTTTTTTTTTCTAAAAACAATTAACTTAAAAACACTTATTTTATATTTTAAATATAAAAATATTATACGTTTTAAGCAAAATTTATTCAATAAACATTTTAAATAAAAAAGAAAGTCTAAACTTGGTGCGTTTTTACTCCATTTTGGTGCGTATTGAAATTTGAACGTTGACAACGCTGATCAATATATTCTGGTAGTGTTGCCAATGATTGCTTTAATATACACGTCTGGTGTGATGAGAATACATAAAGTCCGTGTCAAATAAAACTTTTACTTCGCGTTGCGCTACAGATTCGCTTTGACATCTAAGATGAAATAAACATACATATACGAAACATGTAATATAAAGAACTTCTAACGCAGCGTTAAGCGAAAAGTTAGGCTACTGTCATCTTTTTGCACGCTTTGACAATTAGCTAGTATAATTTTCGTTTATTTTTATTTATTTTTCGTCCAATTTGATTCCAATAAATCGTCCAATAACATTCTTAACTTTTATTTTTATAACAGGTAAAAAAAAAACAATGCGTGAGTGTTTTAAAAGTCTTTATTGTGTCATACACATTTTGCATTGCGCTTTTCTTATTGATCTTATTGCTAATTTACAGACGAAAGAGAGAGACAGCGAATCGTTTCTTTCCTCGTCTCTCTCGCCTTTAAAGTAGCAAGCTGATCAATAATACTTGCAACGTGTGGATTGGGCATTAGAAACGTCACGCAAAGCGACGAAGTTGTATCGGACACGGCCTTAAGTTTCTAAACGCACAAGAACAAAACAAACTTTTTGTTTTTTGGCAAACTATTTCCAGAGTTGATAATAAAGTAGTATTTAGTATCACTTGCGTTTTGTTTTGCATAAATAATATAAATGCATAGGTTTGCGCTTATAAAATAAAAACGAATAAGCATACTCATATATAGGTGGTATCAATAGGGCATAAAAACCTGAATCGATATCCATATAGCTTATTTTCTTAAAGACTTGGGGGGGTGGGGAGTTAGAGCGCATCAAACTTTTTAAATGTTCAAACTATGCACACATGTAAATTTAGGTTTTTACTAATAACCCAGAAACAGAATATTTAAGCCAAATATTTTTATGAATACGGCAGCTGTTGCTTGAGACAAGATAGTTTTTATTTAATATTTTTCTATCGTTAGGCAAAAAGCTCTCCATTCAAAAAAAAAAAAATTTTAAGTTTTTGATTTGTAAATTTGTTTTGTAAACCTTTATTAAATTAAAAAACATTTTTATTAACACAGGCATAATTTTTTTAAATGTCTTCTTTTGCGTTAAGAATTTTTAGAGTTGCTTTAATGATATAATTTTTATGTGATTTGAGTATTTCTTTTGTTTACTTAAAATTTACTGCCTGTTTCTGATGTGTGAAAGAATTATTAATTTTGTTTTTATTTTAAATGTAGTTGTGCGAAGGAAAAAGTTCTTTCGCTTAGCAGAAATAAGATATTAACTTTGAATATTACTTATAATGAAATTTATCTTTTTTAAATAGTAACAAACTACATATCGTCAGCTCAGAATTGGTTTGGCGCATATGCCAAAAAGTCGGAGTGGAGAAAAACGACAAAGAAGATTTGCATGAAGATTTCTCAAAATGTACCCGATAGAATTTTTTTATATTTTTACCACTGCTTCCGGTATATGTTATGAAGAAAAATGTAAATTTTTGCTCACTTTCATGAATAAAGTTAGAATTTAAAAGTATTTTTTTGAAAATGAAAAATATTGTTTTGTGCCGCATACGCCACTTTTCTAAAAAAAAATTAAAAAAATGGCTTTTTGTGCTGCATACGTATACTTATTGCTGTGTATTGAGTAACTTATTGTTGAGATGAATGTTTCTATATTTACAATCTAATAAAAAGTCAACATTAATGAAATTTTTTTTTTATTTGGTTTTATTTTACAAAAACAGAAAAAACAGTTCTACTGTTATGAAAAGGTACATAAAAAGCCACAAAGTAAACAACTTAAATAATACAAAAGTAAAATAGAATCAAGAAAAAACACTTAAAATTTAAAACTAGATATTGAGTAAATTTTTATAATAACTTTTATCAACATGTGGAAGAAATATAAGCAAGTCTTTTATGTCTCTCTTTTTATCGCTGGAAATAATTGAGGGTTTCGATATTTTCAAAACGTGCGTCAACAAATTCTCAGGAGTTTTCAAACAATTTTTTGATGCAGACTTAACCAAAATTGCATTTTTATATTTTTCCTCTCTCGTCGAAGTTTTATAATGTATACATAAATCATTATTTTTACTGTATAGAAGTACTTTAATTTTAGCAAAAGGGACTTGTCGAAAGTCCATTTTATTTGCTACCAACGAGTATGTGCGAAAATCTTCCGGAAGCATTTCCATAACTTTTAATTTTGTTTTATTATTTGGCATTGTTTTAAGCAAATTTAGTAAATGAAGAGGACTATGAATTTCAATATTCTTTAAGTACCGGTCAATAACACCATGAACACAGTCCACTTCTTGAATTAAAGAATGTCCTGGTTCTGAAAACTTTTGTATTACGGTATCAATATTATTTTGTTTAATAAACATTTTGATTGCGGTTGAGTTAATTCGATTTTTATTTTGAGGAGTTTTTGCTGGAGATTCTTTCTTATTTATAGAAACGTAAGCTTGTCCAGATTCTCGAAGCCGTTTTCTTACGTTACGTTCCCACAGTTCAGGGTTTGTTTGCCTTTTCTTTGATGACGAAGGAAGGATTCTGAATAACATATGAATGTATATAAGTAATGAACTTTTATTTTCAAATAAAACAAAATAATATTCAAGTATGTACCTGTTATTGTTTTCCATTTGTGGAGGGTTTGACGCACATTTAAACGGTAGCTTTTGAGTTAAAGATGTGTCATATAGGTAAGAATCGGTCCAATTTTCATCATCCTCAAGGTATTCATAAATCATTCTAAAAGCATTAAAAATTTAAACAAATATCTTAATATGGTAAAAATTTAAATAATACTTACTTAATTTCATCTGGAAGTGTAGGAGCTGGTGAAGAAGATTCCATTTTTATATTTTTTTTTTATAAATTTTTACTATTTATTAACACGAGGTTGTTATTATTTTATAAAATTATTTTTCCCAAATTTATTTTCTTGTTGTCATTTTATTTTGCTTTTGCTTATGTTCTTATTATTATATTATATAGGTCTATGCAGCAAAGCAACAGTAAAATATATTTTGTACGTTTTTGTATGAAGAATTTGCTGCAATCGCCAAACAATGGCTTGTAGAGCAAAACAGTACTTAAAAGATTTTGAAACAGTTGATATGCAGCAAAATTAATGCTTTATATCTCAGAAACCATAAAAATTTTCGCGAAACAGGTTTTTGATTTAGAAAGAGGGTATTCTAAAAATATATTCCTCATACCTAACTCATTTTTTTTAAAAATGGTCAGTAGGTCAAACCAGTAATGAGCTGACGATATATATTTATGGATTTTTTTAATTTTAAACTTTTTTGGGTATAAACGGTTAATTTCTCGAAAGTGATAACATCATATTCCGATTCCTACAATATTTCTATATAGGAGATCATGTTCCAATAATTGTCACCATGATGTTTCTATCATGATGCTCTATCGATTGGTACTACCTACATGAACGCACGCGAAATCGTTTCTATTTTATGAACAACAAAACTAAATAATTTTTTTTTTTTTTGGAAATTTAACAAGTTTGATCATTTATATCGGCAAGTCTACGTTTTTATAGTATGTATAATCAATTATAGTCGGTTAATTTTTTTTTACTAATGTTAAGTTCTTGGTTTGTTTTTTAACTTCAAGTTTTTATCACTTTCGTTAAAAAATAATGTCTTAAAAATATTTTGCAAAACTCCCTAGATATCCCACTAATAGAAAAAAAAACTTTTATTTTAATCGCTGGATTTGACAGCATATTAATAGATTAGCAACCCTGCTTGAATTGTACATTTTTTGTTTACAAAGTTTATTGGACAGACAAATATTATAAATATATATGCATACGTTTATAATTAAAAATTTCTAACGCTATAACTTTTCCCCTCTAGTCTTTTATATATAAATAAACTGTAACGATATCAGATTTTTATGCTCTATCGATTGATACTAGCTAGATACTATGTGCACGCGGAATAGTTTTCGAGTTATTAGTATAAACCCAGATTTATTAGTGAAAAACTTAATTTTTATACAGTTACTCCAAGCGAAACTCGTATACTTTTAGTACATTTTTTTCGGTCTTATAATATTTAATAAAAATGCGATTGAGAAGAAGAAATTACAAACAAAACAAAATTTTTAGTTCTATTAAGATTGATATAAAACAAAAACATAAAATAATGCGTATTTCAACGCTAAAGTCAAACTCCTGCACTACTTCAAAGTTTAAAGAATGTTTAAACTTTTATAAATTTTAATATTTTTTGTGTATCCTTTTAGCCAGTATTGTGAAAGAGCTAAGTAAAATTTTATGTAATTCATTGCAAATTTGTAAAGTTATATCGACAGGAAAATGCCCACCTATGTAAAAACGACGATGTAAAAAAGCTCTTCAGGAGGAATTACATAAAATTTAACCTAGCTTTTGGAAAATACTGGTTAAAAGTATGCCGAATATATTGAAAATAGTAAAAAAAAGGGAACCGAAATTTATATATATGCATAGATTGACAATTTAAAAAGTTTGCTGCGCTATAACTTTCAGAAAATCAGCTATAGCGACGTCGATTCAGATTATTATGCCCTATCGATTGACACTAGCTTGATTTGTGCGCGCGGAATCGTTTCCGGGGTATTAGTGGAAAGCTAAATTTTCATATGTGCATAGTTTGAAAATTTAAAAATTAACTAAATCGAAAAAATATTACAAAATATCCACTTATTTTCAAATAGAAAATCAGGCCAAAAAAAATTTTTTTTATCAAATTCACTTATTTTGCATACTGGGACCTAATTCTGGCAGTCGTGATCGAGTACTTTCTCGACTCGAAAGCAATTTTATATCTAATTCTTTCAATCAATACTTAGCGAATCGAAATTATTTTTTCAGTTGTAAAACATATATTTGAGTTTCACAACACTAAAAAAATAATTTCGATTCGTACAGTATCGACTGAAAGAATTAGAAATAAAATTGCTTTCGAATCGAGAAAGTCCTCAGCATGACTGTCAGAACAAGGCCTCTGGTTTCAATTTACTGAACTTACAAATCCTTAGTTTTAATATATTTATTTTAAAACGTCAAAAATACTACAATTTAAACAATCTACTAGAATACGGCTAAATTTAGACAATTTTAATAAAGGTAAAATTACTCTTGTATACTTTTTTATATAAATACGAGTACATAGTAGTTATTTGACAAATATTTTTTACCAAAAGTTTTAAAAAATTTAATTTTGGACATTTTTGACGATTTTTGATACACTATTTTGCGATGAAGATTAAAAAAATCTGACAACCCTAATCATATGTAGTAGTTACGTTTATATAGTTGGTCACTCACACTAATGGTTTTTGATATCACTTGACCTTAATAGCTTTAAGTAAATATAAAGTGTCGTAAAAGTTTACAATTAAGAATTGTTTTAGCGTGTTTTCTTGCAAAAAATCACTATAATGTTCAAAGTTAGCGTTGAAATAAGGGATTTTTTGCGTTGGTAACACTAATAAAATAATATGCGAACTTCAAAGTTGGTGGCAAAAAAAAACAGAACGGCGTATTAATATTCTAAAATATATGTAAGACATGGCAACAATAATTGTCTTATACGCAGCATGTACTATGAGTACATGGGCTAAAACATTACGCTACGTATATAGCTGTCCTCAATTGTTGCGATATATACTTAATTGGACATTTGTGGCTTTTAACCCGGCCATGTTACATACTATGATTTTAGACAGTAAAAGTATTCCGGAATTGATCAAAAAAAGGTATAAAAACCTTGATTTTTTCGTGTCCTTATATAATCCGCTGTGCATATATATATATATGTATATATATATGTATATATATATGTATATATATATGTATATATATATGTATATATATATACAATATATTATTAATTAATATTTATAACAATTCCAGCATTAAAATTGGTTGCGGTTTAGACCTATACTAAATAATTGACCGACAATCAGAAAGTTGTATGCTCTTCTTTTTAGAAATTTAAGCTAATTTGCGTAAAATATTATGATTCGTAACAGTTTTAGTCGAACTAAATGGATGTTCAGGAAGTGAATTTTTATTGGACCCATGGTAAAATATAGCCCAATCATCACAAAATTCTTTAGAGTGATTTCTGGTATTAAAAAAACATATATCTATTAGAATAAATTTTAATACCGTAGTGAAATTAGTTTTAGCGTTTATAATGAATATCAGAAGGCTGCTTAATATGGGATCTAAGGTAAATTATGGACCGTGCATCACAAAATTGCATGACATTTTTTATGGCCATGTAAAGCTAAGTTGGAACACATTTTACCGCAATATCTATATCTGCTATGGCTTTATGCGTATTTAGTAGGGTATTCATTCGTTTAACCGTTAATCTGTTAACCGATTAATTAATACCCGATTAACTGATCGGTAAATTTAAAATTGGTTATTTTCGATTAACGATTAAGCCGATTAATTTCAGTCGATTAACCGGTTAACCGATGTAACAAAATTTTTAATATTTTGTAGTATTATAAAATATTTTTTGTGGTTTTAATTATTTGTTTCGTAAAAAAATATTCAGAAAATATTTTTTCATACCAAGAAATAAGACAAAATTGAAATGTTTAGTGATGTCCATTTCAAGAAAGTGTTTACTGTCAACACCTTTTTATTTCACGTACTTTTTATATGTATGTCTTTAGTTATTTGTTTCTTCTCATATCTACTCATATCAATCTATTAACGGAATTAACCTTAACAATTAGAAGTGTTAAAAGTTTTAAAAAATTAAAACAGGACTCTAATGGCATAATGGAAGATTTTATGTGTTTAGAGAAATCCAAGAAAAGGTCTGGGAAATTAAGTATTCTGTAATATGTGTTGCTTTTGATATCTCAAACATCTACGATAAGTGAAAGAATTTTTTCAAAGTCAAGTTTTATCAAAACTAAATAAACGAATCGCTTAAATCCTAAACATGTAAGCCAAATTATTTTGGGAAAAGATTATTTATATAAGATCTCCTTAAACTATTGAAATAACTAATAAAATGATCAAACAGTCTATTTCTAGTGAATACAGAATATGTATTAGTCAAACAATATGATTTACATATTTATGAAAATTGTTGTGTTTGTTATGATATTGTTTTTTGTTACTAACAAACTTCAAATAATAAATAATTTATGCAGTTTTATTTACTTAAATTACTTAATTTATAAAAAAAAAACTTTATTAATCGGTTAACCGATCCATAAAAAAAATTAACCGATTATTACTTGATTAAACCAAAGGCTCGGTTAATTAATCGAGTGATTAACCGATTAAAGCAAAAGCCCGATTAAATGAATACCCTAGTATTTAGTTAATTTCCCAGCGTGGGTTTTATATGGGCCATATGGTAAATTATAGACCGATCTTCGTGAAACTATAACACTATAATTTCCAGTCATATAAACGAATTTGTGCAAAATCTTATATAATGCCGTGCATTATTCCACCATATATGTTATCTTTGTAACAAAATTAATAATTTTTTAGGGTGAGTGTTCCACAATTTGATTCATAGCTCTGATCCTACTGAAACGATTTTGCTGGATGTCAATCCCAAACTGCTTAGGATAACTGCAAACAGGTTGACATGAAGTTTGTTCTTTTCTTTTGAGTTTTATGAAAGTGAGCGTGGTTTCAACAGACGGACAGAAAGATGGGCATGGCTTAATTGACTTAGAATATCTCAAGGAGCTAGAATACATATATAGAATATATATTTAAGGAGTCTCAGATGTATAATACAAAAGTTTCACACGGAATGACAATCTTAGTATACCCTTATTCACCACAAGTGGGGTGGGGGTTTAAAAATGGAGGTTATTTAACTTAAGAAATAATTATGCCAATAAATATAATCGTGATATTAACGTGAATTACTGAATTAGAGATTAAATGGCAACTGTGGTTAATTATTGCCCGCTTGTAATAAAATTGTGTAGTGAGTTGCAAGTAGTGTTACCATTTAGTGGCTAGAATAATGGTGTTTTCTTTTCTACAAAATATGTGACATTTTATTCAAAAAAATGCAATTTGGTGTTCGTTTCTTAAAAATGCTTCGCTCTCTAAAAGGGTGGCATGTTTTATTGTAAAAACTGCAACATTACTAATGGCATAAGGCATTGATTGCACTTTACGCCCCGAATAAATCGACAGTGTTGATAATGCCCTGTAAAAAGATGGCATCTGTTTATATATAGGATTACCAATAGAGTATCCAATTACTTTACTTTTGGTTTTGTTCGAGTAAGGAATTAATCGATTTTCGAGTTTAAATTTTGCTCGATTAATCGAAAAAGAGTTTTAATATGTTCGAGTAACTCGAATAACTCGAATAATTCCAATAATTTTATCCAATGGAAAAAGCGTACATGTCTATTTGATTTGATACTTTTATTATATTAATAAACAGAAAAAAAACAATAAAAAAAAAATAGTTAAACAATAATAACAATTCATTTATAATTCGCACACAGTTCTAAAACTTTTAAATAAAATAAATAATTAAAATATCAAAAACCCTGCTGCAAAACATACAGTTATTAAGGCACTAAAGCGACCGAAACAGGATTCAGGAAAAAATAAAACTATAAACAAAATAAACACTACTTCGCACTATAGGAAATTTCCCCTTCTTTTTGGCCAAAAGTACTTAATTTTTTTCTAGGAGTTTTTGATTTTTTTTTTTTCACTATGTACTTAAACACATACTAAAAAAAGCATACCCGAAGAATAAAGCATAAATGATGCTTTACCGTTATTTTATAAATGCAAAAACATGAGGTTTGTTTATTAAACAAAACGAGGAAGTTACTATATTAAATTAGACGTGTATTTAAGTTTAAAGTTTTTATTCAAAAAATTCATGTAAAAAAAGTCAAAAATGAACAATAATGCTAAAAGGAGTACTTTTATACTAGTTAAAAAGATATTCAACTTTTTTTTTAATTTGGTTAAATCGAAGGAAAGAAAAAGACCTTGATGTTATATACTGTAATAATAAATTGCAACTTCACTAAGCTCCGAAAAAAAATGATAAAAAGTGATAGATATAACACTTACGCATTTCGATAGAGCCATAAGTTGTCATCCATTCGCAATTTATTTCAGCTGCATATACTTGCATATGTCTTAAAAAAAGCGAATTTTTCCAGGTAACTTCAGCGTACCAAATGCAGACTTACGCGTGACAAACTTTTTTCCCCTTGACGGTGCGTGACTAAAAATTTATTAGCTTAAGGAGGAACACTTCCAAAAAGCGAATCTAAATAATCATTTAGGAGGAACACTTCCAAAAAGCGAATCTAAAAAATCATTTAGTTTGGCCCACTCGTTTGGCTAAAAATTAGTTTTGGCCAAAAAAAAGGGAAAATTTTCTATAGTGCTTCGGTTGAACAGACTATAATATGATCTGAAAGCATTTAGTTCAGTACCAATCGGGTTCCATTAATTTTATTTCTGAGAATTTGCAATTATGCCTGCCATAATTAATATGGGAATTCTACATAGTCTTTCATCTCATATTTTTATAAATTATTTTTAAATTATTTATTTCATTTTAAATTTTTTACCGCGTCATTTTTATGAGAGGTCCAACATATTTAAGCAAATTTATTATTCGTTATTCAATTTAACTAATTTACCTGAAAATCAAGTCATATTGAAATCAATGGAGATTCTCAGATAATTTTTGTTTTATACATCGTATTTTTCTTGATTTTAAGAGATGTTCCGGTTACGATAAGAACTCAAAGAATGAAGAAACTTTTTATACTGGATTGTTTTCAAAGTTTGTTCTATTTAAATTTTGCTCATATGTGTTCGATTTACCGAACATTTTTTTCTTCATTTTAAAGCTCTACTCTATAGGTTTGGGTAATTTCTTTCTTTAATGAATTACTATTTTGCGCCAGCAATCCGTGATTTTGTTTTCAACTAAGGAAATTGAAGGTCGGGTAAAACAGATAACCCATAATCTGATAGACAGATTTTGTTATAATGAACGCAAAAGCGATCATTTAGTACGAAAATTCTTACGTATGAAATTAGTATGTAATCGTTTATTACATGATTTGTCTCACATACACCCACATCTAAAAAGGGACTAAAGTATGTTCAAAAGTGTGAGTAACACAATAGATACAGAATTTAAAAACATGTTATTTAGTAGTTATATTTTTTATTATTTAGAAATCTAAAAAACAATATTTGTATATCAAAAAAGTAGAGTTTTAAGAAAATAATTTTAATCGATTAATTGACATATATTGTTCGAGTTATTCGTTATTTGGAATTGGCTATTTTAATTATTCGATCAAATAATGACGAAAATTTTCTTCGATTAATCGAACAACGATTAATTGAGTGGATACTCTAGTCACCTGACGAAGTTGGGAAAAAATCGCCTTTAATCAGGACAGTAAAAATTTAAAATTTTATTAGTTAGTTTTTCTATTTTTAAATAGTAAAAACATAAGAAAGCATTACATTGTAAATCCTATGTTGTCAGTGATATAAAATTAAAGTGGATTCGGTGTTATAAAAATGTTTTTGAAAAAAAACGTCAAATCAAGAAATCTGAAAAACTTGGTGTTAATAAATCAGTAATCTGGCAAGGGTATTTTCTTGTTTACAAATTTTATAAAAAACAAACTAAAGAAATTGGAATTTCGTCATTCATTTTATTCATTTATTTATTTATTTAATATCAATCTATTAACAAATTTTGTTTTATGTATATTTTTTTTTATATTTTGAAGAACAAACTTTTTGTCAGCTGTTGAAAACAGGGCGGTCCAATTTTGTATTTGGTTCTCGTCAAATAAAAAACAGCATTATTACAGGGTCGGCAAAACATTTTATACATGATCCTATTAACAAGGTGGTATTTTTTTTTGTTGAAAAGAAAACACCATAAGCTATTTTCTATACCATGAAAAATTAATTAAGCCATATGCCATTTGGAAATGGAAATAGAAGCGAAATTAACTCAAATGAAACAAAAAGCAATCCAAATTAATTGGCTTATTGGAAGAAATTCTGTTCTTAGTCTCGATTGCAAACTTCTACTCTACAACTCTATCTTAAAGCCAATTTGGTATTCAGTTATGGGGCACTGCCTCGGCTTCTAACATCGAAAAAATTCAAAGGCGCCAAAATAAACTTCTTCGAATAATCACAGCCGCCCCCTGGTACGTCAAAAACTCAAATATCCACAAGGATCTCAATGTGCCATTAGTAAAAACTATGATAACGAAATATGCAGTAAAATATTTAAAAAGGCTGGAACTGCACCCAAATCCATTAGCTAGAAATATTTTAAATTATGGCGGCCACACTCGCTTAAGAAGAAGAGACACTGCAGCACTCACCCAATCAGATGAGCGATAAACACCTATATATGTAAACCGAAACCGTGATGACTAAATCTTTTGTGTTTGGCACTGGCAGGACATAAAGCAAATATTAGGATAAGATTTGATTAATTATTGTTAGTTCATATTTAATATATGAAGATTCAATAAATAAATAATGAAAAAAAAAAAAAAAAAAATATGCCATTTTTATTTAGTAAAAAATTATTTAAGCTTTAGAAAATTTTGTTTTGTATTGTTGTGATGAAACAAAGCTGATTCTTTAGTGGGAATTGAACTTGCAACTGTCACACTGATGGACTAGCTCGCTGCTAACCAGCCTACATGGGTACCGCATTTCACTAAAATAAACAATTTGTATGAATTTTCTTTTTTCAAAATTTGCTAATTATATGAAATTGTCTAAGAACTTTCTATTTACTGGAATTTTGGAAAGAAGTTTTGTAAATTTTTTTAAAATATTTTCTATCAATAGGAAATGTTTTCAAATAGTTTCTATTTTTTTTTTTACATATTTTGATGAAAATTTTTTCAACCATTTATTTAAATTAAAATAATTTAAATCATGAACATTAATTTCTTACAAAGCTTTCTAGATTTAAATTTAAATGATTTATTTTGTATGTCCAATTTGTTTGCTTTAGTTTTACGAAATAAATTCTAAGAAATTTATTTTTATTATCGATAATGGATACGAGTGTGTGTTGCAAGTAATTCGTGCAAACAACATTAAAATGAGTCGAAATTTATCAATTGTGAAAAGCGCAAAAAAACTGAAACCAAAGTCAGTGACTAATTTCCCATTTACACTAATAAACATTGGCCAAGCGACCATAATCTTTTGTTTTGCCATTAAACAAAACGTAACGAATTAAACGAAACGAAATACGAAATATTTTACAAAATATCCATACAAATAAATACTTTAAAATAAATATGAAAAAAAAAAACTAAAAATAATATAAATGTTTATTTTCTTGTTTTTATAAATTAATAAAATTTAAAGCAATTTTTTATTTTTCACAATCATTCAACGCCATCGATAGGGTACGTGAGAGTGTGTACAACTCTAACTTATGGGAGGACTGAATGTTACCAAATAAGCGATTTTAAGAGGTACACAATTATCACTAATTATGTGAATTAAAATGTTATTTTGAGTATCTTCTTAGAGAAAAGCGGGTTCTCTCTTTCTCTTTAAAGATTTTAAGGAAAATTTTCTGAAAGAAAAAAAAAAGGAAATGCTTACTTACTTATTACCAGTGCATATTTTTGCATATTTTACCATCCGCAAAATTTTTTTTGCACAATTTTGTGAAAAGAACATTTTTGCAGCAATTTTTAAGTTTACAGCGCATATGTCACCTTTTTAAAGCAAATTTTGAAATATGTAAAATTTTTAGATGCCTACAAGTGCTTTTTCCAGCGAATTTTAGTATTTTTTAAATTCTGGTAAACAGATGTCTTGTTTCAATTTCGCCATCTACATTTAATTTTTACGCTAAAATTGTAATCCAAAGCAGGTTGTCATTAAAGAAAAACGTTCGTTCTACCTGTCAAATGTTACACTTAAGCAAAAATTAAGGAAAAAGCAAATGTATACATTAGGGTGGAGTGAAAATGAAAAAAAATTTTTTTTTTACCAATAAAATGCAACCCTGGTGCGGCAATCATCCGACTACTTGATATGCAACCGCGCGTCAATAAAAATATCAAAAGTATACGAATATATATTGGGTTCTTGTGCGGCAATTAAAGAACACAATACGCGCCAATATTTGCCTTTTTTAATATATTTACTTTTGTGTGTTTCTTTTAGTAGGAATAAATATATACATACATATTTATTTATTTTTCATTAAATTTTTTTTTTAAATTAGTGCTACAGCTGTTCAGGATAAATATTTTTTTTCAAGATATTTAATAATAAAAATTATTTCTGTTTAAGGAATATTTAGGTATGTGATGAAAATCGCTCGATTTCAAAACGATAAAAATTTCGAGCGTTTTTAAAATCTATTTCTGAATTATATTATACATATAGTCTTAATTTTTTTGTTCAAAACATAGTTTTAATAATATATACTAAAAATAATTTAAAAGAATATATACAGGAAAACGGAGCAAGATGTATTGAAATTCTATAAAGTGAATTTATTTTATATTCTTTACCAAATATAATGTGATAATTATTTCTTTTTAAATTTTAATTGTATCAACCATTTTTAAAAATATTTTAACTTTGATGTTTTTACTTTTATTACCGATATTTGTCGCTAATATTTCTTAAAGAAAATATTTGTTAACTTTAAAACGAGAATAACAAATTCGTTAACGTTCACGTTACTTAACGATATCGGTAGTTAAAGGGAAAATGTTACAAATTTGAGGTACTGGTATTTAAATAATATTATTTAAAACCAAAATTTCAATCAACACAAGCGATACAAGTATTTTTAATTTGCATTCTTAAAATTTGAATAGAAATATTCTCTATTTCTTATATATTTAAAATAGGATTTTACTTTGTTTACTTTTTGGAATTTCATATATTTTAATTAAATATATGATAAAATTTTCTTTTTTTGTAATGACTTCCAAACAACTTAAAAAGCTACCACAACAGCTGTTTTCGCAGTTGGCACAAGTAATAACAATCGTGTGACTGTGCTGCGGCAATTACACTTTACCTATTTTGCTTTGTACCAACTAGCAGCAATTAAATTTGTATAAAACAGGGCAATCGTGTGATTTCAGAATATTTTATTGGGACAATTTCATTATTGTGTGTCAATAAAGCACAATAAAAATTTGGTCATATTGGTGCATTTGCGGCAATCGTGTGATCCTACCTTAATTGCTTCATGTAAAACTCTCAATAGTTTTATATAATAAAAATTAAAAGGTGAATGCTAAGCAAAATTGAGAATGCTTTAAACTAGGAAGCATTTGCGTTGCTCTGCCTTTGGCTTGCCACTTACATGAAGTGTTAACGTTACCAAGACATTGTGAAATTATTAAATAATAAAAAGATCCTAGAATCAAATGCCCCGGTAGGCTAGTTGGTAGTGAACTAGTCTAAAAGCGCTGGTGCTGCGTGTTCGATATGCGCCAGAAACTCTGGTCTCCTGCAGACAAGCGTTGAGCTTTGAGGGATTAGCGTAGGAAAAAAATAAATTCCACTGATATCAAACATATATAATTATTTGACATTGCAACATGCAAATGTGCTGCCAGAGACATATGTTAATGAATTTCTCAAGTACATTTTTCGGAGGACAACTTTTTAAAAGAGCAACGATATGAGCGTATGTATATTCGTTGTGTGGATACTAGTATATTCATTCGGTTAACCGATTAAGTCCTACCCAATTAACTGACCGGATAATTAAAAATTGGCTATTGCCGATTAACGATTAAACCGGTTAATTTCAGTCGATTAACCGATTAACCGAAGCAACAATATTTTTAATTTTTTGTAGTATTATAACATATTTCTTTGTGTTTTTAATTATTTGTTTCGTCTCATATACAAAAGGTATATGTTT
The DNA here is from genome assembly GCA_943735925.1 of Pollenia amentaria. NCBI lineage: Eukaryota > Metazoa > Arthropoda > Insecta > Diptera > Polleniidae > Pollenia > Pollenia amentaria. Next base: position 196,542,898 of record OX031009.1, on the reverse strand, counting down.
AGAAAATTTTTTTCATACAAACAAACAAGGCATCTTCATTTTAAATAGGTGTTTGCTGTCAACAGCTTTTTGTTTCGCGTTCTTTTTATATGGGCATTACCATTGTGACGTGACATGATTTTTGTACGACAAAATGTAAAACAATTAAATGATGAAGTCAAATTTGTAAAAAGGTTTTTCCATATTTACAAAGTAATGAAGCAGCACTATATTCAGGAAAAATTTTACAATAATCAACCCTAACTGAGCTACCTAAACAAGGGCGGCAAGCGTTTTTTTAGCATGAAAATTCTATTTCAAATACCTTTTCAATAAGACAAATCGACATAGCGATTTGTCAAATAGGATTTTCCAGCCGGGTGGTGTCGAATTAGTGTTCTAAAGGTTTTTTTCGTATAAACTTTATGCAAATGAAAAGTTTTGACATACAAAAAACGCTTGCCGCTCTTATTTAGGTAGCTCAGTAAGGATTAGAAGATTTAAGCAAAAATATGCGACGGCGTGACGTTAAAAAAAACATAAGTGGATTTTGACTTGCGTTACAAAACTGAATAAGTCTGCGAATTGAACAAGACTTTTCGTAAAAAACCTTTTTAATAAGCTTTGGACTTTTAAAGATTTATTTTCCAAGTTATCAAATTTAAAAATCTTTGCTCGTTTAAGGTACATATGGGAATTTCCAGCGAAAAGTCTACTTTTTGAAAATGTAACGCCAAAAAGCAAATAAGCTTGTATTTTAGTACAATGTAGAGCTAGTTGCGCTTTACCCAACATATAAAAAAGAAAATTATACATATACAATTTTTTGAGACACAATTTAAATTACTTCTGTCGTTACGTTAAAAAAAAAGTGGACTTTTCGCTGGAACTTCCCATATGTATGAATGTGTTTAGTTATGGGTTTCTTCTCATATTTTCTCATATCAATCTTTAAACAGAATTAACCGAAACAATTAGAAGAGTTAAAATGCAAAAAAAAAACAGGACTCTAATGGCATAATGGAAGATTTTATACGATTAGAGAAATCCAGGTAAAGTACTGAGAAATTAGATTTTCTGTATTATGGATTGCTTTCGACTTCTTTATCATCTAAGATAAATGAAAGATGTTTTCCAAGTCAAGTTTTATCAAAACTAAAGAAAATAATCGCTTAAATCCTAAACATTTTTCTAAAAGATTATTTTTATGGTCTCCTTAAACTATTGAAATAACTAATAAAATTATCAAACAGTTTTTTTTATATATTTTGACTATATTTTTTACGAAATTAAATCAAAAAAAAATTCAACTAAAATTTTTAATAATCCTTGTAATTAAGCTTGAGGTATTTTCCTCTTTTTTATAAAAAATATTAAATTTATTATATCCAATATTTCGGCATTCCGTTGTGTGCCTTCTTCAACGTTTTTTTCTGGTAGACTAATTAACTATTTTTCAAACCATCCAAAAAGAGTTATAACTAACACGGCTAAAAATTTTATAGAATGGGTATTGATAATAAGTGAAACATGTTTCCATAGGAATAATAAGGAAACAACAATATCCAGAATTAAATTGAAGTCAGATACTGAAAATGTAGCCCAAAATTATAGGCATTTAATTTATAAGAATATAAACGGAAATTAAAAATTTTTTTAAACTGTAATATGTAATAATGTTTGAATTGGAAAACCTTTTTGTATTTAATTGAAAATATGACATTTTGTTAAATTTATTAGATTTGTTAAATTTATTTAAAATTGTTAATTTTGTCAAATATTCAAGAAAAAATCCCTATAGAAGGCACCCAACGGAGTGCCGAAATATTGGATTTAATAAATTTAATATTTTTTAGAAAAATAAGAAAAAGACCTCAAGCTTAAATAAAAGGATTATTAAAAATTTTTAAAGGTCGAATAAGAGTCAATTTATATTCAACTAAACTTTTTTAAAACCTTAGTTTTATATAAAACCGAAAACGAAGCTAGATCAGAAGTTAATTTTTAAAAATAATTCATCTAATGAAATTGTTAAGACGACAGAATTTAATTTTATTATTCCAATCTAATATCAAATATTCAATTTGAATAGTAGTGAACGTAAATCACTTTTTAAAAACTTTTGCATTGATATCAGGTTCTATGTAATAGCATCAAGCGTATTTCTCAATTTGGTGTGCAGAGCGAAAAAAGTTAAATTTTTTTATATATTTTGACTCGATATTTTACGAAATTAAATAAAAAAAAAAAAAATAAATAATTTTATATAAAATAATTCATCTAATGAAATTGTTAAGACGACAGAGTTGAATTATTTAAGTATTCCAATCTTATTTCAAATACTAAATTTGAATACAACTTTTTAGACATTTATCCTATGCTTTATTTCTTGTCGAAGAAACATTATGTTTCAATTAAAATCGAATACAAAATTTTACAATATTCTGACTTATTTTCACATAGAAAATCACGCTTATACATATTGATTTTTCTTTGCATCAAACTCTATTAATTTTGCAGACTTCATAAAATTTAAATTTTTGTAAAATTTAATTAACTGATCTCACAAGTTCAAGGTTTTAAGATAATCAGCCTTGTTACGACGATTTAATATCGTAAAACACCAGATTTGTTTTACGGTGTTCTGAAACTTTTGCGCTTTGCTGGTGATCTTTTTACAAATATTCTAGTTTCCTTCAGCAAACTTTTGCAATTCAAGTCGCCAAACTTTTTGTGATAACGATTTACAGAACACCTATTATGCGATTTCAAGTCAGAATAGCAAATGTTAAGCGTTTTGCGATTGTCAAAAAAAGGCCCGAATTATTTTAAAACGTTCAAAATGCCTAAATATAAGCACACTACTAGAATAATGCTAAATATGGAAAATTGTAATATAGATAAATATACTTGTACTCGAGATTTTTTGCGAATTTATTTTTACCAAAAAATCTAAAAAAAAATAAATTTTTGACAGCCCTGAGCACTAGTTGCAATTTTGTAGATAATTTACTCAAATTTGCTAAATACGTTTTAATTGTACTAAAGACGAATTTGTCCCAAAAATATATTACCGCAAATTAAATTTTTTTGGAATCGTTTCACATCGTAAATAGCTTTAATTTTCTTTTAAATGGTAATGTTAATATATAATTTAGCGACTGTCCCTAAAATCTCTTTAAGACAAAAAATCTCATATAGATATCGTTGATACCCCTAGATAATATTCTGCAGGAATCACACTTAACCCTACGGTCAATAACCAAAAATATATACGTTAGTCAATAACCGGGTACCCCTTTGTGGATTTTTCACTTTTATATTAGAAATTATGGTTTTAAGTTCAATTATATAAAAGCAACGTATATAAAAGCAGTTAAATAATATAAGTCTGCGTGAGTATATTTTTTTGGCCCAACGCATATTATCCTCTATAGTGAGTCACAATGGGCATTAACAAATTCCCGTCACTACTACATTTTACATCCTATAACGATGTAAACACTAGGGGCCTAATTCTGGCACTCGTGATCGAGTAAATTTATTTCTAATTCTTTCAGTCGATACTGAACGAATCTAAATTATTTTTTCAGTATTCTGAAACTCAAATTAATGCTTTACAGCACTGAAAAATAATTCCGATTCTTTCAGTATTGACTGAAATAATTAGATTTTAAATTGCTTTCGAATCGAGAAAGTACTCGATCACGACTACCAGCATTAGTCCCCAGAACTTAAAGCAAAATTACGAATTAAGCTGCTACATATACATAGATATCGCTTCACACAAATCTTTCAGCACATTACAAACCCAGCGATAACCTTAAAATCAACGAACATATCTTTCCATACCGCGGCAGAAGAAGTTCACACAATACGTACCCTTAAAAACTTGTGAAGCAAAAACTCCTATCTGCTTGAAGGGCAACTATATACCGCGAAAACAACAATGGATCGTTGATTCGACAGGGATAATAATGGTTTAAGATCTAACAGGCCCTTTGCATAGTAATGGAAAACCAGGGGACTAATTCTGGTAGTCGTGATCGAATACTTTTTCGATTCAAAAGAAATTTTAGTTCTAATTCTTTTAGTCAACACTGTACGAATCGAAATTATTTTTTCAGTGTAAAGCATTCATTTGAGTTTTCACAATGCTGAAAAACTAATTTTAATTTGTTCAGTATCGACTGAGATAAAAATACATAAAATTGCTTTCGAATTGAGAAAATATTCGATCCCGACTGCCAGGATTAGCCCCCAGATGTGATCACATTTTATAACAAAAAAGGTGGCCTGTGGATGTCATGGAATAAATGCTGGGCAAACAAAAAGGTGGCCTTTGTGACTCTTTTGTAGCATAATAGAATCTGATATCAGTGAGTTTACTGAAAACAATAGCTTTTTCAAGGGCATGGCGAGGAATTTGTGGCTCTCATAGAAAGCTGAAAATAGCAAAATAACTTTCTACTTTTCATCCAGATCTGCTATTGAATGGCTATTTAGGCAAACCGATACGTACAAATATAGCATGTGAACCGACGTCGACCTCTAGCCGAACTCTAAGAAGAAAGCCCATTGTTGGTTCACGTTTCTTGTGCCTTACACTACCAGGAAAAATAAAAATCAGAAAAGTGTGCAACATGTGTCATGAGCTGATATGGCACCATCATACCAATGCTATTTCCAAACGTTTTGAAAGTTTAAAAATTATTTTTCAATTAAAAACACAGTAACAAGTGGTAAATTTGCAACAGAAAATAAATAAAACTTATAGGGGCACCACGGTACCCGGTCATTGACTTACGTAGGTGTCGAATGTAAAGCGATTTTAAACAAATATCTGGCTATATATATAATATTATTCTTATTTTTTAATATACTTTAAGACCTAAATAGCGATGATTTAAAGTTTCATCGCCACATTGTAATTGTGAAAGGATTGCGAGCATTTTGAGTTTGAAAAAGTTACCCGGGTACCCGGTTATTGACCGTAGGGTTAAGATACGGTCACATATCGTCGGTTGATAATTTAAATGACGTATGTGGATTTTTTGCGATGTTGAGTTAAGATCGATTCCTTAAGTTTTCCGACCTGATCTTTCATTTGGCGTAATCAGTTTTTCGATACCTGATACGGGTTTCGAGATATGGAGTGTTGAGTTTGTCGTATGTGGTATTTGCTGAAGCAATTTTCAAATTAAATGTCGTATGTTACTGCCACATACGACAAATTTTCATATAAAATAACCACAAAATTTATTTATTATTTAAATGTCGTATGTGGATTTTATAAGAGTTCAAATTTTAAACTCAATTTACTCGAAACTATCGGAATCCACATACGACAATTAAATTATCAGCCGACGATATGTCAAATATTTTCCCAATGTGTGTTCCTAAAATTTATTAAAAAAAAAATTTTAATTTCTGGTGACACTACGTACACAGAAAAAAGATTTTTATTAATTAAAAAAATGGTTTAAAAAGTATTTAAATTTAATTAATGTGATAATTGAATCAATTATTTTTTTTGTTGAAAGAAAATTAAAAGTATAATTTTGATTTAATTAACATTTTAGTTGTATGGAAATAAATTTTTAATTACAATATTAATTATATATCAAAAAATATTAATTGATTTTTTCGTTTAAAATAAAATAATTTACACTTGTATAATTGTTGTTGGGAATTGTCAATATTTAATTAAATAAATTAACACATTGTTTGAAATGGCAAAGTTTTTTGATCATTGTTTTAATTAAAATTAAAAATGTCATTTAGTGAAAAAAAAAATATTAAAATTTTTAGTAATCTGAATAAGCATTTTGGTAATAGTTGGAATTTTTTTTTCATGAATCTGTTTATAAACAATAAGTATCTTTTCTTTTATGGTATCTTTTCACTGTATGTTAAATATATTAAGTAAAAAGCAAATCAAAAATATGTAATCTTTTCAGTCTACGAGTTCTTCTGTTTCATTTAGTAGGCTAATGGCTAATTAGTTTTTAAGATTGCTCAGTCTCGAAAGGTATCTGGAGCTAAAAAAAATTTATGGTTTCTTAACTGTAGGCATGTTGAGATCATTATATAGGAGCAAAATCTACAACTTGTTTGCTTGATATTATGAATATGGTATAAATTTGGTGATTGAAGACAATTTAAAATTTTTTCTGTGTACATTTACTTGCCCATTTTTGTTTGTTCAAACCGATATTAAAGTTGGATTCATCCATGCGTTCTGAACAATATTTTTGTCCGGAGAACAATTTTTTGAGTGAGAGTGTTCTGCAGAACGATTCACGCATTCGGAAAATTTTTCCGGAAAGACAAAGCTACCATGTGGTTAACAGATATAAGCAATTATAAAAAATGGCAGCACAACTAGCAAACTACTTATGAATTGAATTGTTTCCTAAAAGTGTGTTTAAGAAAACTGATATCACTATCACTTTTTTTTTATTTATTTAATTATGCAGCAAAAAAAACAATTGCTGTAATATAAATGCAAAAATTCTATATGATATGGCAGCTCAATTCAACATTTATGCATAAATTGAAAAAATATGCATCTCAGTTCATTTTGTTCTGAACAAGAATTAAAATTAAACCAATTCAAGAAAAAACTTGCCGAACAAAATAATTTCTCAAAATATTATTAAAAATATTATTAAAATTTAAGTTTCACAAACTGTATAATTGGAGTATTCAAATGGTAGTTACAATTAATAACTCGAAAAAATAGGACTGCTGTGAGCAATTCCTCATACACTCATAGAAAAAGCGTCATAACGCTGATGTATTTTGACATCAGGACTATGACAAGTGTCTTCGTTTTTGACCCCATGACACTTTTCATCATTCTGATGTCAGCCTTAACATCTCTTGCCCAAATTATCACCAGGGTCAAAAGTTGAAATAACGTCATCTATAGAAATTACGAATCGGAGTCTGTTTAATAACGACATCAATGGTATGACTCAGTAACATCGAAGGAACGACTAATTTGACTAAATTTAATCACAGTTTGTCATTATGATCGACTTAAGTCAAGATGAATAACTCGCAAATATAAGACACCAGCAGCATGCCCGATATGGTTTTCGTAATCATTCTACTTTAAAAATTAAATGTAAATATTTAACTAAATAATTTAAAAAAAAACAGAATATGGGAATTTTTGCCTTTCATTTTGCTTTTTAAATATGAAAATCATGTGAATAATACACAAAAAATGGCACCGAATTTATGTCACTGTATTTATAGCATAGATGACGCATAAAATATGACAAAATTTTATGATGACGGTCGTCATTGGATTGATGTAACTTTTTGACTCATTGATGCCATTTGTAATAAAGATTATGTCACAATTCTGATGTTCGGGCATCATCAATATGAAGATGCATTTTTTTAATGAGTGTAATGTAGATTTCTTTTGTGTAGTTATGGCAAAACAGTAAACATCATCAAAAGCCTTATTATATTAATAGGACTTTTTTAATATATGACACTTTCTTTGGATCCCATTTGAAATGTGAGGTATGAGTAGCCGTATCTTTTTTATTTAGGCAATTAAGAAATTTAGTAAAAACTTAAGACCGATTTAAGATCCCTAAGGGACTCTAAAGCAGTGATTTCCAAACAAGGGGGGGGGGGAGAGGGGCGATCTTTCAAAAGTCATATAAAAGCTAGAAAACTTTGGCCGAAAGTCGCATCATACGTTAAGCAACACAACTTTATTTGGGGGTCCTCGAGAAAAATTTATCCCTCAAGGGTTTTGCAAAGCCAACAATTGTGGAAATTCCTGCTCTGAAGTATCAATTGACCTCAGAAGAGAAGAAGAGATTAGCTCGTGTTAGCAGGTTTGTCAAAAAATAAAAAAAAAAAAAAATAATTAAACACAAATACTCCTTAATCCTGCTTCAGTTTCCCTACGTTATTTAAAAGTCAGAAAACATTTTCCCCTCAGAACTGCTGGGCCTTTAAAAACTTAACTTTTACCACTCCGCTTGAAAATAAAAAGTAAAAAAACAATTGTATATAAATATATTTTAGTTTTGTGGTTGTTTTTATTTTATTTAGTCAAAGATAAATTGACATTTGTGCAATGTCCGTGATTAGCTTTAGATCAATGTACGTCATGTTAATTGTCGCCATAAATTAATTATTTTACATTAGTGAACATTAAAGTTATTAAGGTTGTACGAGTATTTTGTTGGTTTCTATATGGTTTATATGTTTTCTTTTTTATTATTAGTTCTAAGCTAATATATTGAACAATATTTATTAACACTATAATATGTTATTATACTACGAGTTCTTGGAATATGGATTGGATTTGGTAATTTTTACAGATTTCACTATTTCAAAACACAATAAGTTCAAATTTAAGGGTAATACTAATTTAAAATTCAGATTACTTAAACACGAGTGTTGTTAACAAACTTACTACACTGAACCAAAAAGGTACGTGGAGTCAATGAAAATTTACGTTGAGCAAACGAAAAATTTATTAATTCTCGTCCAATTAATTTGTTCGTTGAGAGAATGAATGACCGTTCATAAAAAGATTTGATATTAATTATTTAAAAAACTGTTCGCTAATATAAGAAAAAAGGTTACGAAATAATTAATAAATGCATGTTCATTGAGTGAACGAATCGTACGTAAATTAAAATATCTGAATAATTTTATTTTTCATTATATTAACGAATAACTCATTGAGCCAACGATAATTATTTTAATAAGTGTTGTTCGTTAATATTATGAACACTTTTTGGTTCAGTGTATGACCGTTTATCATGAGTTACCGTCATAAGATAGCGTAACGTAGGCGGTAAGATATTAAATTCTTTTAAAGAAATCGTTAAGACGATATTCATAAAAATATTATATAAATTATTATATATTGTATTGGCCATCCATTTCTCAGCATTTTTTCCGAACTTAGCAAATTTTATAAAGAGCGACACTTGTGAATTTATTTTTTTTACTACAACGATTTTTACGTACATAAGTCAGACGGACTTTTCTATATTACGACTTTTATTCAGTAAAATTTTCTTTTTATTTGCAGATCGTTTTGTAAAGATTTAAAATATTTTTCACTTTGGAGATTTTCTTTTTCTTTTATGATGCAATTTTGGTGTGACTGTTTTGAGCACTTTTTACAAAATTAAGGACAAATAGTGATTTTTGATGCTGATGATTTTATTGATTTTAAGTTATAATAATTTTTGGACTTATAACTTTTTTAAGACCTATCCTTTCTTATTCTACCTGCTAATTTACTTTTGCAAATTTTAAAATCTCTTTCGATTGATTCGGGCTGTTTTTGGAAGTTATTTCATTCCTGTCTGTCGCGCTCGTTGAAGATAGACGTGTTTTCTAAGCTCGGCATACGGTTTATTTTTTTTTATATAAAAACGTGAACAAATAAAGTATAAAAAAAAAAAGTAAATAAAAGAAAAGAAAAAAATACATGTATATACATACATACATAAACATACACATTTTTTATTCTCGGTGTTGATAAACAATAACAAATAAGAAGAGCACAACTGTTAACAGTAAAAAAAAAAAAAAAACTCTTATGAGTGCAAACAGTGCAAAAACAATTAAGCTTAATGATAGAAATGCATATATCACAGTGAGTGTTAACGAAACAAATGCAGAAATAAAAAAAAGAATCGATGATAGCAAATACCTAACGGCTAAACCTATTACTCGTACGCGATCCCTCTCACCTTCTGTTTTTAATAATACGGTTGATACACTAACAAATATAAAACCTTCAAGCATTGCCTCAACGGCAAAAACAATTTTAATAAGTGATAAAAATATTAACCCTCAATCAGGCACAATAGAAAACTCTGTATCACCTTCGGTGTCTAATAATACGGTTGATTCGAATACAATAAAAAATATAAAACCTGCGAGCGGTGCCTCAGTGGCAGAAACGATTTTAACAAGGGATGAAAAGATTACCCCCAAATCAGGCATGATGGAAAACTCAGTATCACAGGTGAAAAGCGGTCAAAAGCCTCAAGTACAAGTTGGAATGGATAGGTACATAACAGTGCTAAAACGGGGTCGCAGCCCAACTTCTTCTGCAGTTGCTTCTGTCCCAAAAGTTTTAAAAGAGGGTACAGCTGATAAAATAAGTTCTCAAAATCGGTTTGCAATTTTGGAAGAGGAATCCTCGGAAGCACAAAACGTTACAAAATCTTCTAAGCCACCCCCGATATATCTTAGAGAGCAAAACTCAAGTGATTTAATAAAGAATTTGATCTCGGTAATAGGTGAAAATTCTTTTTATGTAGCTGCAATAAAACGTGGTAGTATAAATGAAACTAAAATACAAGTTAATCGTGAAGATGATTTTCGTAAAGTAATAACTAAATTAGAAGCACTAAAAAAAAACTTTTATACATACCAACTGAAGAGCAGTAAAGGTCTTCAGGTAGTGATAAAGGGCATTGATTCATGCGTAGACCCAGGGGAAATAAAAACGTTTTTAGAAGAGAAGGGCTTTAAAATTAAAAATGTAGTTAATATTAAAAATAGAGAAAAAAATCCCCAGCCACTATTTCGAGTGGAGTTAGAACCCGGCGACGTTAAGCTTAAAAAAAACGAAACTCATCCCATTTACAGTCTGAGATATATCCTGTATAGGAAAATAACGATAGAGGAGCCGCATAAAAGGAACGGTCCCGTGCAATGTTTAAACTGCCAAGAATTTGGTCACACTAAGGCATACTGCCATTTAACACCTGTTTGCGTTGTATGTGGAGAATTGCATGGTACAGCTCTCTGCGATAAGTCTAAAAACGACCCCAATGTAAAAAAATGCAGCAACTGTGGTGGTAATCACACTGCCAACTATAGAGGATGCCCTGTATACTCTATCGTCAAGCGCTCGGTTGGACCGAAACCTAATCCACCTCAAATTCAGGAAACACATCAAAATAATACTAATGACATTCAGGTACCGCAGCCTAGTAATAACAGAACATCCTACGCTAACGTCCTTAAATCAAACCATATGCCAATGCAAGGTGATTTGCCAAATAATGATGAGACCCCAGTTTCTAATTTAAGTCGTCTAGAAAAAACCATGGAAACACTAGTACAAACAGTAACAAACTTTACGAATACAATGGGTAATATGATGCAGGAAATGTTAAGAATGCAATCGATGTTATTGCAAGCTGTACTTAACAAGCCATGAATTGTTTAAAAATTTGTTTTTGGAACGCAAACGGCATTCGCCAACATAAAAATGAACTAGAATATTTTCTTAAAAGTAAACAAATTGATGTAATGATGGTTTCTGAAACTCATTTGACCTCAAGAAATACGTTTAAAATTAATGGTTATATATTATATGATACCAAGGACCCTCGAGATAGAGCTTGTGGAGGTTCTGCTATTTTGATAAAAACCCGAATCAAACACTACTTAATGTGTGATCATCGTGAAGATTATCTGCAAGCAACGAATATTTGTGTTGAAGAGCTAAATCGAAACTTTGTACTTTCATCTTTATACTCTCCACCTAGATTTTCAATATCAGAAAGCCAATATTATAAATATTTTAAATCATTAGGACCCTGTTTCCTAGCCGCTGGCGATTACAACGCTAAACATACCTTCTGGGGTTCACGGCTCATTACACCAAAGGGTCGTATTTTGTATAATACAATGTCTAAAATGGATTTAAATGTGGTCGCGAGTGGACAACCAACTTATTGGCCTACTGATCAGCAAAAAATTCCAGATGTCATCGATTTTGGCGTGGTTAAAAACATCCCCGCAGAAACGATTCACGTTGAAGCTTCTTTAGAATTATCTTCTGATCACACGCCTACAATTCTTACCATATCAAACCCTTATAGAATTGTATCTCCGTCTGGTTACTTAGTGACGTCAGCCACACAAATAAATTGGTTAAAATATAAAAAATATCTCAGTACCCACTGCACTGAAAATATTCCGCTTAGAACACCGGAGAATGTGAATCTTTCTATTGTAAATTTTGACAATTATCTCAAACTAGCTGTTCAACATTCTAGCATAGCCCGCAAAAATATCAAAAATAGTAAAATATATTCTACTGATGTCGAGCGTCTCTTGACTGAAAAAAGGAGAGTTCGAAGAGAGTGGCAATTGCACAGATCCCCTCAACTTAAAAATTTACTAAAAGAGTGCACAAAAAGGCTAAGAAAGTTACTGCAGTCTCAAAAAACGGCTTCTCTGGAAAAATATCTTAAGGAACTTGATGCAACTCCTCAATCTGATTACTCATTATGGCGTGCAGCTAGAAATCTTAAAAGACCAGTTATCACTAAACCACCATTAAGAAACTTAAATGGACGTTGGGCACGAAATGACATAGAAAAAGGAAATATTTTCGTTAATCATTTGAAAACCGTATTTACCCCTCATACATCTTTCGATACTGCGGTCGAGTTACCACCTGTTGCTGTTAGATCAGCTGTTCCACTAAGGTTTGAAGTAAGAGAAATCGAGAAGGCTATTCATGATTTAAACCCCAAGAAAGCCCCTGGTTTTGATAAGATCAGTAACAAAATGCTTTTGGAGCTACCCAGCATAGCAAAGAAAATTATTCTACTAATTTTTAATGCTATTTTACGCCTTGAATACTACCCACAAGAGTGGAAAGTATCCTTAGTTACCATGATACCTAAACCAGGAAAGGATCCCACAAAAGTTGAGTCATATAGACCTATAAGCTTATTGTCTAATATATCAAAGCTTTTTGAGAAACTTCTAGTGTCTAAATTAACGCCGATTTTAAATGGTAACAGATGTATTCCCAATCATCAATTCGGTTTTAGAAAAAAACACAGCACAATTGAACAAACTCATCGAATAGTAAATGTCATAAGAAAAGCCTTTGAAGAAAAAAAATATTGCTCAGCACTCTTCATCGATGTGTCTCAAGCTTTTGATAAAGTCTGGCATGAAGGTTTACTACTGAAATTGCAGCAAAACTTACCAGCAAATATACACAAGCTGTTACAAAGCTACTTAGTCGGTCGTCAATTTATTATAAAAGAAGGCGAATTTTTAAGTTCTCCACAGCCAATTAGCGCTGGAGTCCCACAAGGCAGCATCCTGGGCCCTCTATTATACTTAATTTATACTTCGGACTTGCCAACAAACAGCTACACCCATACCTCAACATTTGCGGACGACACAGCTTTTCTAAGCGTACACGCAAACTGTCAAGAAGCATCTCGTTATCTACAGGATCATATATTTGAACTAGAAAGGTGGTTAAAAAAATGGAGGATAAAGATCAATGAGCAAAAATGCGCACATATAACATTCACATTGCGTCGGGAAACATGCCCCCCTATTAAAATAAATAATCAAATAATACCCCAATACTCGCATGTAAAATACCTCGGTATACATCTAGATCGGCGTTTAACGTGGAAATGGCATATAGAAGCGAAATTAACTCAAATGAAACTAAAAGCAATCCAAATTAATTGGCTTATTGGAAGAAATTCTGTTCTTAGTCTCGATTGCAAACTTCTACTCTACAACTCTATCTTAAAGCCAATTTGGTGCTACGGTATTCAGTTATGGGGCACTGCCTCGGCTTCTAACATCGAAAAAATTCAAAGGCGCCAAAATAAACTTCTTCGAATAATCACAGCCGCCCCCTGGTACGTCAAAAACTCAAATATCCACAAGGATCTCAATGTGCCATTAGTAAAAACTATGATAACGAAATATGCAGTAAAATATTTAAAAAGGCTGGAACTGCACCCAAATCCATTAGCTAGAAATATTCTAAATTATGGCGGCCACACTCGCTTAAGAAGAAGAGACACTGCAGCACTCACCCAATCAGATGAGCGATAAACACCTATATATGTAAACAGAAACCGTGATGACTAAATCTTTTGTGTTTGGCACTGGCAGGACATAAAGCAAATATTAGGATAAGATTTGATTAATTATTGTTAGTTCATATTTAATATATGAAGATTCAATAAATAAATATTGAAAAAAAAAAAAAAAAAAAAAAATTCGTTTAGATTGCAATGATATTTTTGTTAAAAAAAACAAGTTAGATTGCTATATTCGGCTGTGCCGAATCTTTGATACCCTCCACCGACAGGAGTGGGCTCTATATGATAAATACATATATATTATTAACTAATCTTCACAAAAACGAAGGTCAGCATTAAAATTGGTTGCGGTTTAGACCTGAATTAAATTATTGACCGACAATAAGAAAATTTTATGCGTTTCTTGTTAGAACTTTGAACAGGCTTGAGTAAATATCATGTTTCGTAACAGAATTAGCCGAACTTAAATGATTTTTAGGAGGGTAATTTGTATTGGACCTATGGTAAATTATAGACCATTCATCCCAAAATGGTATAAAAAAACTAGAATAAATTTCAATACAGGTGTGTAATTAGTTTTAGCGTTAACAGTGAATTTCACAAAATTGCATGATATTTTTTCTGGCCATATTAATGTTAGTTGGATGAAATTTTACCGCATAATCTATATCTGTTATGGTTTAGGCGAATTTAATAATTTTCCCAAAGTGGGCATTATTTGGTTTTATGCGCAATCAACTGTTTTCCGATAGTAGGGTTTATATGGTGCCTAGGGTAAATTATGGACCGATCTTTACGAAATATGACAGTGTGATTTCTGGTCCTATAAACCTGTGGCGTACCAAATTTTAGTATAATAGCATTTTTTCTTACAGTTTATGTGATTCGCAGTCGTAAAAAGCGAATTCGTGCAAAATTGTATATCTTTCCGTGCATTATTTTACCATTTATGTTAGGTTTTGAATCAAAATTATCAATATTGTTAGGGTGGTGGTTCAACATTTTGATTCATAGTTCGGATTCTACTGAACCTGTATTGCTCAATTTCAATCCCAAACTGTTTAGGATAACTACAAGCAATTTGAGACCAAGTTTGTTCTTTGCTTTTGCGTAATTGTTCTTTGCTTTTGCGTAAATTAGTCAAGGAGTCAGAATATATATACTTTATGGGGTCTTAGATGCATAATAAAAATGTTTCACACGGAATGAAAATCTTAGTATACCCTCATTCACCACTAGTAGTGGAGTTTTAAGTTAAATATAGACCAGTCTCATATACATTTAGCATCAAGGTTAGAGTAGGAGTTGGAGTCGTGAGTCGGAGGCGGAGTCGTACTTAAAAAATTTTAGAGTTTGGAGTTGGAGTCGGATTTAGTACTTTTTCTGACGACTCCACAGCCCTGCATCCCACCGATCTTGGTGAAAAATATTGCCTTATCTACTATCCAATAGGACTAGCCTTGGTAAAATTTCATCCCAATCAGTAGACATCGGTGTTAAAAGTTGGATTACTATAGGCGAAATCGCCTATACATATAACTTTGTCATTTCGTTTGTGATTCCGACAATATGGATTCCAGGCCTTATAAAGTATATACACAGAAAAAAGTTTTTTTATCAATTATCAAAATGGCTTAAAAAGTATTTAAATTTAATTAATGTGATAATTAAATCAATTATTTTTTTAGTTGAAGGAAAATTAAAAATATAATTTTGATTTTATTAATATATAAGTTGTTTTGAAATAAATTTTTAATTAAAATATTAATTAAATATCAAAAAATATTAATTGAAGTTTTCGTTTAAAATAAAATAATTTAAACTTGTAGAATTGTTGCTGGGAATTGTTAATATTTAATTAAATAAATTAACACATTGTCAGAAATGGCAAAGTGTTTTGCTCATTTCTTTTAATTAAATTAAAAAAAAATTATATATATTCACAATTTTTAGTAATCAATATGATCATTTTGGTAATTGGTGCAATATCAACAACTTGTTTGCTTGATATTATGAATTTGGTATAAATTTGGTGATTAGAGACATTTTCTAATTTTTACAATTTATTAACAGAAAAGCAGCTCAAATCACGATTTCCGTCTGTCCGTCCATCTGTCCGTTAAAATGGGATTTCCCAAGACCCCAGATATGATGAGGACTAGGTAGCTCTACTCTTATGTTATAGTCCGGGATTGTCTGCTTTTTAAATTCAGCCAGATCAAGCAAAGAGTGACGGAAATATGAGAAAAAACCCCTACTGCCTCTAATTTTACCCATAAAGCAGGGATGTCAGCGTCATACACAATTGTGTCAGCAAAACTCACATGTACGCTTACGCTCTTTTATTTTGCGAGCGTAAAATATAATTGTTTACTGCAAAACACTCTCATTCAGCGGGAAATATCGCACGATCGCACGGCCTGTTTTGAGGCCTCTAAACAGAAGTAATATTTTTATTATTTATTATCTTTGTTTCTGTTTTGTTTTATTTCTGTTTTTAACATTGTACAATGATTTTAAAAAAACAAATTGCTTGTGGTTTTTGTACGAGGTGTAGTGTACTTGTTGTAGTATCAAAAATAACTGTGATGAATTCGCCTTGATGTTGTGTTTATTGAGCTTCTGTAAACTTCAAATTTGAATTTTATTAATTAGTCTTGTAGACAGCGATAACGAGCATACAAGCGGATGAGTTTATTAAAAATGTAATCATCCAGATAGGGAAAATATTATTGAGTTCTGGAAAAATTTAGACGGGGCACTATATCCTGTATTAAAAAAAAAATTCCTTCAAATGTTTGTCGCTTTTTTTCCTCAATATATCTTTGCGAACAAATATTTTCCGATTTGAAATACATTTGCTCAAAACAACGCAATAAATTAACGTCCGCAAACCTAAAAAATGTTTTGTTGTTTCGAAACTGCAATATAAATTTAGAAGATATTATTGGTAAATAAAAGTATATTTTTAAAGGCTAGTAAAATCTTCTCTTTTTATAATGGTGGTTAATAATTATAGAATATTTTTAAACTTAATGGGGTTATTATTTGCATTAGTGTGTGCAAATGAATTTTCATTGTTGGCATTCGCAAAGATATGTTGAGCACCAAATTAAAAATTTTGGAAAGAATTGTATAAGGTTCTAAAAAGACTTCAAATATTGTCAAATGCTCAATTTTTCCAAAAAATAAGCAAAGTTTCTGCGAAATGCAGGTTCGAAATTAAATTTATTTAAATAATAACTGATTGTGTCTGTCCATAACTCAAAATTTTTCGATAATTGTATTATTATTAATTGCTCTAAAGTCTTCATAGCAAAATATGTATGTTAATTAGGCCTCGTAATAGGCCTCGCAACCGCAGATTCCTCCCGCTGGTAATGTAAGAGACAAGAGTATTCGCACTAACACAATCATAATTGACACCACTGCCATAAAGGTCTTGTTGTTGTTGTTATTTTTTATTTCTTTTTCTGTGTATTTGGAGAACGACAAGAGCTTAAATACCAAATTGGGTACAAGTATCTTCGTTATCAATTCAGAACATCCATAAAATGTGAGCGGGATTAAAGAAGTGGGCGTGACATAAAATTGTCTTTTATATCTTCAGAGCGGTAAGAGGAAAATTTTGTAAGTTTGGTATACAAAGCTATTAATACACAATCTCTTTAAAGATATAGGCGGAATTGGAGAAGTGAGCATGACACCTTACAAAGACATTATAGATTTCTGTATTTCTGGAGAACGGTTAGAGCCAAAGTTTCCAAATCAGGTACAAGCATCTTTATCAATATACACCATGCGACAAAATCTGGGAGGAATTAGAAAAGTAAATGTGGCACAAAATAGATTTATTTATATCTAAAAATTGCATTTATTCAACTTTCTGTTATTTTCAGTGAAGAGAAGATAAGATTCGGCATAGCTGACTAAAGAACACTTACTTGTTTTTTTTTCAATTTAATTTGCCGACTTCAATTCCAAAAAATTTTATAAATTGTTATTCAGAATTTTGGCGATATTTTTTTGTTACTTGAAAAATTCATTTTTCTTTGTTAAATTTATTTGTAAATTTTTTAGGAAGTTCTTGTTATTGATAAGTCTTGTATAAAAAATACATGTTGTTAATAAATCCTCTATTATAAATTTTTATAATCGGTAAACATTCTATAAAAAATTCGTGTTACATATTGTCTATTGATAAATTGTCTATCGAAAATTCGAAACTCTTTTAGAATGAAAAATTTTCTATAGAAAAATCATGATATCGATAATTTTTCTACAGAAAATTAATTTTTTAGATACACAATTTATAGAAAATTGATGTCACCAATTAATTATTTAAGAAATGTTATCGATAAGTGTTGTTTCGAAAATTCATGTTATCCATATATTTATATTTTCTATTGTCATCGTATTGACAAACTTCTATAGAAAATTCCTGATATCAATAAAAATTCTACCGAAAATTAATTTTTTACATAAACTTTTTAAAGAAAATTTATGTCATCAATTAACTATATACGAAATATTATCGATAATTGTTGTTTCAATAATTCACGTTATCGATGTATTTTCTATAGAATATACATGTTTTAATAAAGTTTATGTAAAAGTTCATGGTATTGACACAATTTCTATAGAAAATTTATGATATCGATATACGTTCTACAGAAAATTAATTTTTTTCGATATATTTTTTGCATAATTTTTTCATGTTTTTGATAAATTTTCTATAGCAAATTCATATTATTGATCAATTTTTTAAAGAAAACAAATGATATCGGATAATTTTCTGCAATAAATTTATGTAACCGATTGAAAATTTCTGCTGTCGATGAATTGTCTGTTAGAAATTCATGTTAGCGATAAGTGCTCTATAGAAAATTTATGTTTTCGATAAACCTTCTGAAGAAAGTTCTTGTTATCGATAAGCTTTCTATGGAAAATTCATGATATCGGTAAATTTTGTATTGAAAATTGATTTTAATCGATAAATTTTTTATAGAAAATTAGGGCTATCGATTAGATTTCTATTGAAAATTTCTGTTATCGATAATTTTTGAGAATAAAATTTATGTTTTCAATATGTTATCGATTAATTTTCTAAAGTAAATTTATGTTACCGATTGAAAATTCATGCTGTCGCGAAATTGTCTATTACAAGTTCATGTTATCGATAAAAGCTTTCAATAGAAAATTTATGTAATCTATAAAATTTCTATCAAGAATTCATGTGTTTGATAAATTTTCCAGCGGAAACTCATGTTATCGGTAAAGTTTCTTGAACAAAACCTTGTTATCGATTTAATTGCAAGATAAAATTCATGCAATCGATACATTTTCAATAAAAATGTTATGTAATCGATACATTTTCTAAAATTAAATTTGATTTTAGATTTATAGTTCACAGTGTTAAAATAAAGCTCTAAATTTACACTTCAACCATTTTTTAAATATTAGATCAATTCAAAATAGCCAACATTTATTGGTCAAAATGTGACGGCGCAGTGTTTGTTTGTCAGTGCTTTATAACAGTAAATAATGACATTTTAGTCACTGTAAATGCATTGTCAGTCTGTCTGCCCGTCCGTCCGTACATTTGCCGTTGCAAAGTGAGGCTGGAGTATAAGAGTTCGTGGATTATATTGGTTGAACGCCTGACTCTGTTCGTTCGTTTGATTAGTTGGTTGGGTGTTCGGTTGGCTGTTCTGGTAATTGGCCAGTAGGTAGTGTTAATGAGCATTTGATAATGACACACGGACATATTTATGAAAAATTATTTATAATTTTTAATTAACATTAAACTTAGAGATTTACAAAAGCAAAGACATGTTAATAACAAACAATTGCAAAAAAAATTTTTTTTATTAAAAAATATTTAATAAAATATGTTGTTGCCCGTTGGTTTATGAATTTGATTAATGTCTGTTTATTTATTTGAATCCTGTTAATAATCGATATTATTACTGAAATCACAGAAATAACAAATGTTTTTGTCTATGTAATTATGGCCGTATTATATTCCTATTTTAATTATTTATAAATTTTTTATTTTATTTGTTTTGTTATTAAGACTGGCAAATGGTTGTTTATTTTTTTCTGTTTTGCATTTTGTTTCTTGTATGCGGGTGCCTTTATTATTTTTATTATTTTTTTTTTTTTTTTGTTAATTTATTTCTAGTAAATTGTAGTTTTTTTGTTTTATTATTAATGTTGTTGTTTTTATTGGCCTTCTTTTTGCAGTGTTTTTTTAAGCATAATGAATTATGATTTTTCTTAGTTTTACGGACAATTATAGATTTATTATTCGCTTTTTCGGCAAAATTTAGTTGTAGTGTATTGCAAAATCGAAAAAAAGTTTATGAAAAAAAAGAGAAACACCAAATACATTACAAGTTTTTAGAAGGTTACACAAATGTTTCTTTTATTATCTACGAGTATGTAGAGGAAAACTACATCGAACAACATAAAACACCAAAAAATTTAAATTATATGTACTTTTTTTGGTTGTTTTAGCGGTTGCACAATATATCATGTTATGACAATGATACTTACTGAACTCATACTTAAATAATCAAATTTGAACCAAAAAAAAAAAAAAAAAAAAAAAATAACATTTGCGAAATAACTTTTAATAAATTATAAGTTTATAAATGCATCATAAAAAAGGAATTTTAAAAAAACATTCAGGTATATGATAAAAATCGATCGTTTTCAAAACGATCGTTTTAAAAAGTATGATGAATTTCGAGTAATTTTAAAATTTATTTCTGAATTATAGACTTAACTTTTTGTGCCAAATATGGTTCAATAAACATATCTTTCTATATGTAATTCTTTGGCTGAGCTTCCACAAAGAATTTTAAACAATCGCCTCTCTTTGCTCCCAGAACTGCAGGGTACTAAAGATATGGAGTAATCTTTAATTGTGATTATAATTGTAGGGATTTGGAGTAAACAGAAATAAAAGAAAAGAGTTAGACTGGGTTCTGCTTCAATTATGGGGGTTGGTTTTATGTAGACCAATTTGGCTAGAATTAATTACCTTGTAGTTTTCTGTGGTAAGTTCCAACGTAGGTAAACGTAAGGAATACTAGGGTTAGTATTCGATGGGTTCAGATTCCAAATTTAAAGAAAGATGAGCAGGTGTATTTGTAGGTATGTAGGTACAATATTTATTTTATATTTTAGGTTTAAATTGAAGAAAAGTAATTTTAGGTTTAATTTTAAGTAAATTATTTTTATGTTTAATTTTAAGTAAACTTTTTAAGTAAGGTTAAGAACTTTAAGTATGTAAAAGTAACGTTTAGTTCAACTATTCACTTCTGTTGCTAAGGGCACAATGAACGAGCTCACTACAAATCCTTTTTTCTAAAACCGTCTTCGTGGCGCAAAAGCCGAACCGGTTTGGAATAAATCCGTAAGTACTTAACGTTACCAATTAAATTGTATTAAAACCCTACTCATTAATGCCATCTATACTTAAAATTTGGCATAATATTATGAAAATTTACAGTGTAACTTAAAATATACTTTACAACTTTAATACAATCTTAATTTTAGTGTTTTAAATTCATATCTTTTTTAATTTCAAATTTAATTCATTAAGTACATTTTAAAAAAAACAATTGGTATATAAAAAAAATAAACTGAACATATTAATTAATATTGTCTAAACGTGAGTTTAGACACTATATAAATAATAACAATTAAAAAGCGGGTATTTCTTTGTTCCCTAAAAAATTCCTTACCTACTGAACAGATTTTCCGTGGCACCTCATTCGTTATTAAAACAAAACTTCTGTCAAAAAGTGGACAGTTTTAGAGAAGTAGGCAAGGCATCCTCCATGTAAGTAATCAATTAGTTATCAATACACGAGATCTATTTAAAAATGTTTTTAATAATTTTGTTTCAATGGGGAAAGAGAATCGCACCGGGATAGCGAAAATGTATTTTTTTTATATATATTTTTTTCCTATGCTAATCCCGCGAAGCTCTTCGCTTGTCTACAGGAGACCAGAGTCTCTGGTGTGAATCGAACCCGCAACCCCGGCACTGATTGACTAGCTCACTACCAGCTAGCCTACCGGGGAACCTTAATTTTTATGAATATGTACTAATAACGATATTTTCGGGTTTGAATCGTTTTGTTTTTAAAATTTATTTCCACCCATTGAGTGTTGTTATCAATAAATTTTCTCTCTAGAAACTAAAAAACGTCGATCAATTTTCTAGAGATAAATAAAAATATTGATACATTTTTTAAAGAAAATAAAAAATATCGTAAAAAATATCAATATATTTTCTATAAAAAATATTAATTATCGAAACATTTTCTCTAGAAAATTAAAAATATCGATAAATTTGTTTTAGTAAATTAAAAATATTGTTAAATTTTCTATTGAAAATTTAAAATATGGATACATTTTCTATCAAAAAAAAAAAAAAAGATATCGAACAATTTTAAAAATATCGATCAATTTTCTATCTAGAAAATTAAAAACGTCGATCAATTTTCTAGAGGTAATTAAATATATTGAGAAATTTTTTAAGGAAAATGAAAAACATTGTTACATTTTTAATAGAGAATTAAAAATATCAATATATTTTATATAGAAGATTTAAGCTATCGAAACATTTTTTATAGAAAATTAAAAATATCGATAAATTTTTTATAGAAACTTAAAAATATTGATAAATTTTCTATTGAAAACTTAAATATATATATATACATTTTCTATTGAAGATTACAAATATCGATAAATTTTCTATAGAAAATTAAAAAATATTGATAAAATTTATATAGAAAATTAAAATTTTCGATATGTTTTAGAAAAAAATTAAGAGTATCGATACATTTTTTATTAAAAAATAAAAGTATCGATGTATATTCAATAGAAAATTAATATCGAAAAATGTTCTATAGAAAGTTAAAAATATCGATAATTGTTTTATGGAATATTAAGAGTATCGATAACTTTCAATAGAAAATTTAAAATATCGATAAATTTTCTATAAAATATTAAAACTATTTAAAAAATTATCAATAAATTTTAATTAATTTAAAAAAAATTAAATTTAATGAACTTTAGCCTGATTAAAAATATGAAAATTTGGATTAAAAATAAAAAAAACAGTTCAACAAAATAACCAGAATACTAATTATTTACTATTGAAAAATTAGATATAGAAAATAAAAATATCAATTAAATAATTTAAGGAAAAATATCGAAAAGTTTTCCAGATAAAAAGAAAAATATCGATAAATTATCTATAAAAAATGAAAAATATCGTTAAATTTTTGTATAGACAATTAAAAATATCCATAAATTTTTCATAGAAAATTTTAAATATCGGTAAATTTCTTTAAGGAAGCTAAGAATATCGATAAATTTTCTAAGGAAATCTTATATTATAAAACATTTTTTTTAGAAAATTCTAAATCTCGATACATTTTCAATAGAAAATTAACGTTTCGATAAATTTTCTATAGAAAAAAAAATAGTGATAAGGTTTCTTGAGAAAATTTAAATTGTCAAAAAATTTTATTAAAAAATTTAAATATTAACCCCCATATTCATAAAAAATATTTTTGATTAATAAGAGGTTTATTAAAATATTTTTTATGAATATGGGGGTAAAAAATTAAAAATTTCAAAAATTTTTATTAAAAAATTTCAATTATCAAAAATTTTTATTGGAAAACTTAAACTATCGATAAATTTTTTATAGAAAGGTAAAACATCGATAAATTTTTTTGTTTGGAAACTTAGAATATCGTTAAATGTTCTAGGAAAATCTTATATTATCAAACATTTTTTTTTAGAAAATTTCAAAATCTCGAAACAATATTTTTAATATGAAATTAAACGAACCGATAAATTTTTTATAGAAAACTATAAACATCGATAAGTTTTCTTCGAGAAAATTTATATTATCAAAAATTTTTATTAAAAAGTTGAAACTACCCATTAATTTTCTATAGAAAGGTAAAGATGGAAGAAACATATCGCACTGGTTCCTCTACTAAAGAAAATGATGTAAGATTTTTACAGTGGGCAGATTTGACCATTGTACATTGATTTCTTGCATAAAATAAAAATTACAATATTTTGATTCGACTGTCTTTAGAGGAACAAGTGCGCTATATATTATATGAAAATTGTTATTATTAAAAAATAACAGTTAGCAAAAAATTGTTTATAAAAAAATAAGTTTTTTCCAGAGAAAAATTACAGCAAGACAATTCGTTTTAAAACTTTAAAATTTTGTGTATCTTTGCACTTTTTAAAATTTGTTTGCCTTCCAAAATGTTTTCCCATATTAATAATTTCTTTAGAATTGAATCATTTAACAAAATTTGTTATTATTTTTAAACGAAGAAAATATATCATACAGACTTAATTGCAACACAAATGTGTTTGAATATAAATTTGCATAATTTATAGATTTTCACTAAATCACCTCTGATACATCAGATTAAAAAAGATAAAAATATAAATTAAATACATATCAAACGAATCAATATTAAGAAATATTCTCTCACACAATGAAATAAAAATCATAAAATTAAATATAGAAAACTGACCGAAACATTTAAATGTTTATTTTGTGATCATAATTCCAATATTAAACGTGGGAATCTTTTTCAATTTCAATAACAGTTGATCGGTTTTAAACATTTAAAAGAAAAAAAAAAAAAAAACTCACCAGCAAACAACAGCAGCAGCAAAAAACGCATTAAATTGTAAAAAAATAAACATCAAACATATGTACATGATACTGACGTACAGGTGGCTAAGAAAGTATCCAAATATTTTAAAAGATTCATCTTTATGGGTTTTTTCTCAATGTATCGACAAACTGCCTGTTACTTAATGTAGACATTAATTTATTACGCCGATAAACTTTCCGTTAACGATTTTGGTTTTCTCAATATACCGACAAAAAACATTGTTTTCAGTTGGAAAACCGCTCAAAATCCATGTAAAAGTTGGCAGTCAGCTGATTGAATTTATCTATACGGCAAATAAACGGCAAATAAATAATTGACAGATGAGTGCCGGTTAGCTTTGCGGCAGAACAGAAGCAAATGAGACACTAAGTCTCAATTTACTCGTTTCATCTCTTGATGCTCAACTTCTTTGCAATTTCCTTTTGAAGATGCCATTGTGTTCACACGCAGCAACCGGTTTCACCTTTTTTTTGCTTCAAAACAACAACACTTTTATTCAATGCGAACCAAAGAGAAAACAAAGAAAAAAAATTTTCATGCAGCCATTGTTGTGCATATACCTACGAATGAGAACACAAAGCGTACTGCCCGAGTACAGGCATCTCCGTACCAACCCCTTTTCTTCTTGCTTCCCTCTCCTTAAATCCCAAGAGTTGAGCATCAAAAGATGAAACGTGTGAATGTAGACTAAGAAACCCAAACTTCTTTAATGTGCAGTTTTTCGTTGAGAAAAATGATAATCGCCTAATGAGAAAACGGCCATTAATATGTTTTAAGAATATGAAACAAAATATAAAACTAAAATGGATTTTTTTGTCATATACTTTTTTGACACACTGTATATTTAGATGTCCATTCATCAAACAAGCATTTATTGCATGTATGTATGAGCTTGTATGGAATTGTGTTATTGGACAGAGGTCTTCTTTTTCTCCAAGCATATTTGTTTCTTTTATTTTTTTTTTTTTTTGGCTTTGGCCACTTATCGAATGATAAACAATCGCACAATTTATTAAAATTTTATTTTATTAGTTTTACAATATTTTGTTTATATGTCTGAAAAATAGCTTTTAAAGCTGCGTAATATATTTAAAAGTGATTATCATCCACTGCTTTTTTTTTTCATATTTAAAAACACAGTCACAAAATTTATATGAATTGAGCGGCCAAATATTTTTGTGTGACTGTTGAGGAGTAATAATTCAAGTGACCAATATGGTCAAGCATGATTAAGGAATTATAAATTATGATGATGTGTTTTCATGGATAACCAGGAGAAGAATGACTAAGAAAACAAATCGTGTTTAATAGAAAGTCATTAGAACTGATTACAGGAAACTATAAATTTCGATATCTTCAGACTTATTTTTCAAACTTAAATGATGAATGTTACGTTTCTTCTACGAGTAGATAACTTATGGTAAGCATAAATTATCTCTAGAAAATTTATCAATAACATATTTTTATTCTAAAAATTTTATTGAAAATTGATCGATAGCATAAATTATGCAAAGAAAATTTATCAAAAACACAAATGTTCTTTAGAAAATGTATCGATAACATAAATTTTTTCTTGATAGTGTATCGAGAACATAAATTTTTTCAACAATATAAATGTAAAACTGATTTTTTTAACGAAAATTTATCGATAGCCTAAATTTTTCATAGAAAAATCACTTTTAAATATATTTTCATAGAAAAGTTATCGATAGCATAAATATTTTATAGATTATTTATCGATTGTATAGATTTTTTATAAAAGCATAGAATCATAAAGTTGCTTTAAATATTTTTGGATAACAAAATTTTTTTCTAAAAAATTATCGATAACTTTACCTAAAACATAAATTTTGCATAGAAAATTTACAAAAAATTTTCTTAAGAAAATTTAATAATAACATAAATTTTGCCCAAAAAATTTATTAAAAATATAAATTTTGACAAATAGATATTGGGAAATATTTCTTTCATAAGCAACTTTTTATTATATTCAACATTTTTTATTTTTGGAATTTATTCTATGAGTTAAATTTCCGTTATGTATTTTATAAAGCTTTTTATAATAGTGCTATTCCTTAAATTTTTTTAAGAATGACTTTATACACTACCAGACTATTATATTGTATTTTCTTGTTACATTTTACCTTAGCTTTCAGTTGGATAGCAATGAAGTATATTGTATGTACAGAAAAATTTACAATTATTAGATACCAGCAGAATGTAATGCATTTTCTGGCCCGCTACGGCCTTCGTCAGCATTCTTTGTGTCACACTGGATAGTGATACTTTATAAATTGAATGTATTTAATTCAACTATTTTAACAAATAGTTAAAATAGTTAATAGCTAAGGTAAAATATAACAAGAAAATACAAGATAATAGTCTGGTAGTGTATAAAGTCATTCTTAAAAAAAAATTTAAGGAATAGCACTATTACAAAAAGCTTTATAAAATACATAACTGAAATTTAGCTCATAGAATAAATTCGAAAAATAAAAAATGTTGAATATAAATTTTGTTTAGAAAATTTAGCGATAACATAAATTTTCTTAGACAATTATTCGATAACATAATTTATCTATGCCTCCTGTAATTTTTCTATATAAGTTACTGATAATATAAATTTTCTATAAAAAATGTTTCTTTAACATAAGTTTTTTTTAGAAAATTTATCGATAACATAATTTTTTTTTTTTAGCTATTTTACACACACAACATAATTTTTCTATAGAAAATTTATCACTTAGAGTGGTTGTGTATAAAAAACTTATGGATAACATAAATTTTCTATACAAGCAATTTATAATACAAATTTTCTACAAAAAATTTATCGGTAACATAATAATTCTTTAGAAGTGTTTTCGATAAAATACATTTTCTTTGGAAAATTTATCAATAACAATAAAATTAAAACTTATCTCTGTATTTCTGAAAAAAAAAATTAATCGATAACATAAATTATCTTTGAATATACATCGATAACGTAAAATTAATCGTAGAAGGGAATTGTTTTATTAAATTTATCATTTATTTTCTTTATAAGAATTGTCAATATTTTAAAATTTTGCAAGAAAATTTAAACAAAACATGATTTTTTCCAGGAAATTTTTCGATAAAAGAAATTTTCTATTGAAAATTTAAGAACAGCTTTAATACTAAAATACAAAAAATTCTTTGATTTAACTACATATTACATTTTTTATAAAAATTTTGTCGTCATTTGTAATTTTCTAGAGAAGATTCAAAAGCACTTGTGAGTTTCTGTATAACATATTTCTATTAATTAAATTTCATATGGAAAAATTATAGAAATTTTTAAATTTCTATAGGAGAAATTTCAAAATCCATTTTTTTTTAAATATGTAATTTTTCATAGGAACTGAATATAGTTTACATCTCTAGTGAAATTAAATGTTCGCCATACTGCCATGACTCACGAATAGTATCTATTCGTATTTATGTATATGATGGTTTAAAGGGAACATAATGTTTACGATTTAAGCGATAAATCCCTCCTGCCAAGTTAAAGTGGCGCTATCGCAATATAAAAATTATAATAAACTATCAGTAAGCCCCCCATCTAACAAAAATTTTAGGGAAAAGATAAAATAAAAACATTTATTTGTTTAGATACAAACCAACAAACTGTTTTTTTTAGTATTTTATAGATTTTTGCACGTGCATATTTAAATGTTTGTCTACAGAAAACAAACAAATAAAAAATTTCACATCGATAGATGCCCGTTTAAAATAGATGGACTATTTGTGCAGTATTTTTTCTCAACGCCGATAATATTTATAATGTTGTTAGTAAATATTTAATTTAACAGATTGTTTTTTTTTGTTTATATTTCGTTTTAGAAGTTCATAAAAAACTCATGGAAGTAGGTGAACGAATAATAAATAAGTTCTAACTTATAATAAAAAATTTAGGTATTTTTATATAAAAAAAAATTGTACTAATAGATACAAATATATTTACTTGTGTGTGAAATAAAGTTGTAT
The DNA here is from genome assembly GCA_943735925.1 of Pollenia amentaria. Taxonomy (NCBI): domain Eukaryota; kingdom Metazoa; phylum Arthropoda; class Insecta; order Diptera; family Polleniidae; genus Pollenia; species Pollenia amentaria. Next base: position 196,514,283 of record OX031009.1, on the reverse strand, counting down.
GTGTTTGTCGTAAACTCGCGTAGCACAAAGTGTCGTTTTATTTATAGTTGACAACAATTTAAAAAATATTTTTTTTTGCTCCCTCTAGATATTTGTTGTTGCAATAAATAGCAAAGTGTGTTTAATTTTATTGTTGTTGTAGTTGTTATTGTTGTTTTGAGTTGTAAAATGAGTAGTACTGATGCCATAGGCAAATATTTTTTAAACATTTGTTAAAGAAATATGTCAATAAATATAGACAAACACCTAGAGATACATATAAGAAAATCAATACTGCTAAATACGAGCTAAAGACCCAGTTGGAAAATTTGTTAACTTTTTATCGGAAAAAAAATTAATATTCATTAAAGTTGCATATATGCAAATATTTTGAAATTATTTTCATTTTCATTTAAGTAATAAACATATCTTATTGATATATATGAAATTTTTTTAAAAACATAATGGTTACTTTAACCGTTCACCATTTAATGGTTTAAATCAGTGATGTTATACGTAGGAAAAATCCCTATTGGTAGGGATTTTCTTCTAAAAAAAAATGGCTGTGGGGAAAAGAAGGACAGATATTTTAAAATCATTAAAATGTAGGGACTTTTCAAACATGTGGCAAAACTGTATATATTTGTAATCTTTTCGACTTGTGACAAAATACTAATAAAATTGTTGATACGGGAACATAAAAAATTGTTAAATTTCCTTGATTTTAAGGTGAATCTGTGAAACACTCTTTTACAAGAACTTAATTTTTCACAGCAATAAATAGATAATTTGTTAAAAATGGGCGGGCATCAAAAACTTTTGGAGTAAAGTCACCAAAATTAAAAATTTGAATGAAAATTGTATTTTCCCCCTTAAGTCGAAATTACCTATCTTTGATTTATCAGTGCCAGTTGATAATACAGATTGCGAAAAGTCTTTTCTCACACTTTCAATATATGACGTCCTACACGCAACCACTTGTTTTATTAAAAAATTATTTGCTTTTGCAAAACGTTCGGCTACATCGAACATCATTTTACAGTTTCTAGATAAGATTATACAATTCGCACTTAATCAACTCAGACTCAAAATTTTTATTTTTTCACTTTTTCGAAAAAGTTTACACGTTACATTCATAAATACCCGCTGTAAAAATACAATGTGGAACAAATTTAGGTTAGCAAAAGTTAGGTCGATTCTGAGAGTGAGGGGTGAAAATAGAGGCTAAATTAGAAGACCCGTATCGTGGCATTTGTTTGTGTTAGTTCAAATTTTTTTTTAATCGACCTTCAACCTTTGCAGTCAAATGCCGATTTTCAGCATATTGTTTTTATGGTTTTTTGCCTATAACTCGTCGACTAATTGATATCTTTTTAAATCTGTAAAGGCAAAATTATTGCTAGAGACCTGTGCAACAATTAAAATTTTTTAAAATATTTACTTAGAAAATTTTTGTGGTGCTTATGAAGCAAAAATTATTTGTTTTTCATACTTTTTGAAAATATTTTCCACAAAACTTTTCTTTTTTGGTTCTGTTTAATCTATAATATGCTTCTCAGTTTCTTCAAAAAATTTCATTTGAAAAGAAAACAATCATAATACAAAACTTCCGTTTTCCAGCTTAATATTAATTTACTTCTCATTTTTTATGCACCAATTTTGTGCAGTGTTGGTTTTGAAGAAACATTGAAAATGAAATTATAAAAATATGGAAAAAAATATTATTCTGAAATGTTAGTTAGGAAAAGTTTTAAGTGAAAAAATTAAATAAATAAAATTAATGATTTGACCAGTTGCCGTTTAGCAGGCGGCTGTGGATCAACATCACTGCTCTCTCTAATATCTTGGTCATCGCCATCATCATCAGAAACTGCCAACTGAATCTGTGAGCAAGGCGAACGTTATCACCAAACTGCGCTTCCATTTGAAATAAGGTAACTATAGAGTGTGCATATTTTGAATTCATAGATTTTTCTAATATCTTTGTCAGCATGTTAACGATTGAAAACTATTTTCGTTTCAGGTACAGAGGAAAGAAATCTCCACATGCAATACTCGCTGAAATTTGTTAGTGGTATAAAAACACCTTTGAAGAAGAGTAAGACGAGGAAAAAGAGGAAGACAAAGATGAAATTCCAGAATATCTGTTAGACGAAATTATCGAACTTTCTGATGATGAAAAAAATTCGAACTAACATAAACAAACGCCGCGATACGGGTCTTCTAATTTAAATTCAATTTTCACCCCTCACTCTCAGAATCGACGTAACTTTTGCTTACCTGAATTTGTTCCACAGTGATATCGTGCTATTTTGTTTAATTTTTGATAATGAAATGGTTGGTTTTAAATTGTTTTTCATATGCCTTCAATATAAAATTAAAAATTTTTTTCAGTAGAAAATTTTTAAATTTTGAGTTAATACCCTCTTGTTGATTAAGTACGAATAATCTTCAAATAACGTAAGTTAATTAATAGAATTTTAAAATAAAGCAAAGGCTGGATCAATTTACTGGTCATAATTTTTTTAGATTTTTTCCTCAACTATTTGTTAGGTCTCAAAATACCTTAAGTCATAAAATTTTACATTAAAATGCATTATCCTTACACCTGTACGATTGTTAGGAAATCAGAAGTCAAAACTAAAACGGACAAACAATTATTTTTTCAAGTATTTTCTTGTCTATTTTTCTTTGTTTCGCTTTTTTAACCAATGTGAATATAACTTGTATTTAAGGGTTTACTTTTTATTTTTAGTTTATTTAGTTTTTATTTTATAAAACGGAACTGAATTAATAGTACACAGAAAAATTCTCGCAAATTTTTTTTTTTCAATTAAACCATTAATCAAAAATAAAAATAGTTTTAATTTTATCAACAACATAACTGCAGAAAAAGTTTTTAATAAAAATAAATACTTAATTTTAACTGCTGCAAATTTAATAAATTTTTTGATTAATATACACAGAAAAAAGTGTTTTATCAATTAAAAAAATGCTTTAAAATGTATTTAAATTTAATTAATGTAATAATTGAATCAATTCTTTTTTTTGGTTGAAAGAAAATTCCAAATTTAATTTTGATTTAATTAACATTTTAGTTGTTTTGAAATAAATGGCAAAGTTTTTTGATCACTTTTTTAATTAAAATTAAAAATATCATTTATTGAAAATATTTTTTCCATATCTTAAAATTTTCCGTAATCAAAATCAATTTGGTAAAAGGTGCAAAATCAACAACTTGTTTGCTTGATATTATGAATTTGGGATTAATTTGGTGATTGGAGAAATTTAATAATTTTTTCTGTGTAGCAAATTTTTTAATGCTTGTATAACAACTTTAAATAAAATGTTTATAAATTTACACTGACGGTTTTATTTACATTGGTATATTAACATTTAAAAGTTGGAGGGATTTTTGAAGGGATCATTTTTTGAGCGCGTAGGGAAAAATAGGGATTTCTTTCGGGCATCGTAGGAACGTCTATAACATCACTGGTTTAAATAGTCTTCCACAAGAATGAAACAACCATATTACGGTTACCTCCGACTTTGTTATTGCTGTTGTAAATATTAACATTAATATGTTTATGACAAATAATTGTATGGTTGTTTATTTTTTTTTCTTTTTTTTATTATTTATCTTTTAAATCTCCATATTCGTATACTTAATATGAACTAGCAATAACACTGTCCAACACACAAAAAAATAACAATGTTCTGCCAACTGATTCTTGTAGAGGAGACTAAAAAAAGATGATACACGTATACATCGCGTTTACATCTGAAACTCATTTTACGGCCTATTTAAAGTTGCAGCCTTGTGTACTAAAAATCGTAGCAAGTCAACTGAAACAGGCATCAGAAATTAAGAACCGAAAACTTAAAATTTAAGTTTTTCATTTGAAAAATTCAAAACTCATGCGTACAAAATAAATTTTTTTTCTATCCGTTAAAAAAAAAATAGGAAACACAAAAAAGATATTTATTTTTAAAGTACAATATGTGTTTTGTACATGAAAAGAAACAAAAAAACAAAAATTTGAAAAATACACAAAAACTTTTTTTTTTTTTTTTTTTTTTTTTTTTTTAAATATTTATCATTGGTGTTTAAAACATGTTTTCAACTGTACAAAAAAAAAAAATATAAAAATTATTTTGTTTTATTTGTTCTTCCAAGTTCAAAATAATAAAGTTCTTAAAAAAAACGTTTTTGAGAAAGATTATTTGTTTTGTTTGTAGAAACTAACAATAAAAACTCAATTTGAAGTTAAACTTGTGAATTTTAATTAAAATTATAATATTAAATTGGGTTTAAAATTGCAATGGAAAAAAATCTTTAGAGATTCTTAATTATCAAAACTGCTGTTGCATTAGCTGTACCCGCAACACAGGTATCTGTGGAGACAGCCTTCAGTGCTTTGCCAATTATTATGACCAAAAATAGAAGGAATTTAAGTTCTGAGCATGTAGAAAATTTATTTTTGCTCAAACTCAACATCAAGCTAATTGATAAGATTACTATTTAGTTCTAGGATAATCTTTATCATGTTATAACTACTTATTATTATTTAGCTTTATATTATTTACTACAATTTTGTACGTATGAGTTTAAATTTTGTCAATTAAAAAAATTCAATTTTAAGTTTTCGGTTCTTTTTTTTCATGTACAAAAAAATATTGTACTGAAAAAATAAATATCTTTTTTTTTGTGTTTGCTTTTATTTTTTTAAACTGATGAAAAAAAAAATTATTTTGTACGCATGATTTTTAAATTTTTAAAAAGAAAAAATTAAATTTTCGGTTCGTAATTTTTTGTACAAAAGTACATAAAAAAAATATTTTTCTAAAAACGTTTTTTTTTTGAGAACTTTATTATTTTGAACTTAAAGAAACAATATCAAACAAAATATTTTTATCTATTTTTGGTTATTGTACAATTTAAAATATTTTTCGAACACCAATGATAAATATTATTTAAAAAACATAAAAAAAAGTTTTCCGGTCCTTGAACTGATACTTAGGTTTTTGGTATACAGTGTCTTTAGAAGATTTATTTCGAACAATTCAAGCAACATTTTGATGGTACACATTAACCCTCTAACTCTTCGTCTTTTGAGTCTTTTTGCAATTTTATTAAAAATAAAGCAAAAGTCACCCTTAAAATAGGGATCTATGTAGTTGAAATATTCTGCGAAAATATTTGTCATACTATAGGTTTACCAATACAGTTGAGACCAGAAATAAACAAAAGCTTAAAAGTTGGCTTAAGGGTTACTTATATACTTATGCCAACATGGCGATAAAATATCACAGAAAAATTGTGTTACAACAAAACCAAAACTTAGAAAAGCAAATAAAAAAGAAAAGTTAAAAATATTCTGCTCTAAACTCTACCGTTATACTGTACACAAACTTTTACGCTTTAAAAACGCAGTCTTCTTTCAAAGTAAATAAACATTTCGCAAAAATAATTATTGAACTTTTGTAAGGACTTAGAAAATGTCAAGTTGTTCCGAAAAATACGACCTGTTTTGTTACGTCTGCGGCAAACATATTATACCTGAAGATAAAGTAAATTTATTCAATAGCAAATTGGAAGACATCTAAAAAATATATTTATTTTGAATTGGAAGTTTTTCCCGATGAAATGTAGATGCCAAAGCATTGCTGTCAAAATTGTTACAATGGCTTATGAACTTCTTAACACGATAGATGTACATTTGAATTTCTGCTAGGACAACGTAATTCAATGCAATTAGGTATTTTCATGCGGTGGCTCGACCCAGGTGAGCAGGCTGACTTCACCTGCTGCTTTTGTCAAAACAGGGCCGTACTAAAATTAAAAAAAAAAAATATAATTAAGCCTTAAATCCCCTGTTAATTTTTTGCTTATTTCTGATATTAAAGTTGCATTTTCGACTTAAGTGGGTTCGGATCCTATAGTAGAATTTCAGACATATATTTTCACAGAATATTTCAACAATATACATCCCTGTTTTAAATGTGATTTTTGCCCCATTCTCAGAAGAGTTATAGGGTTAATGCATACCAATAAAATGTTGCTTATAATGTTCTGGGAGGGCTACTCTCTATTGCGATGCGAATACAATTTGGATGCGAAAGCTAAATGCCAACTTGGCACTCTCTATCACTTTCGCAAAATTGTTTGAAAAATAAGAAATAATGGTAATAAAAATCAATGATAACGCAGATTTCCAGTAATGAAATGTCAAAATATGTAAACAAAATTGAAATTATGAAGTTTAAATAATAGAAATAATGATGATTTGCGAAAAGAAAAAAATAAACAGATGCGCAACACAAATGCGCAAACGCATTAAAGAGTACCACTCACTAGATTTGCTACAAATTTTTTTCGCATCGCAATAGAGAGTAGCCCCCCTGAATAAATCTTTTGAAGACACTATATACCAAAACCTTAAGGTCTAAGCATATTAAACGCGTTAGTGCGCGCGCGCGCTCTGTAGACTTCTGTTACAAGTTACGAAACAACTGGTTAACTTTGAATTTCTTAACGCGTTGTGTATTTCTGGCAAGTAATCAGCTGACAACAAGCAATAAAAATAAAACAAACTTATTGAAAATCTTATAAAGCATACAGTATCGTATAAAAAGTGCTGAAGCTTGGATTTGTTTAAAAAAAGTGTTAAACAAATAAAAAAAAGCTGCAAGAAAAGGCTTTTATAACGCGTGTTGTATAACTTTCAATTTTTAAACGCATGATACTCGCCGACGAATTAACGCGTGTTATGTACTTCTGCCTTAAGTATCACACTATTTTCAACGATTTTTCACTACACAAAGGTGCACATTTAAATAGGCCGTAAAATGTTATACGTGTAACTTTTTTAGACTCCTCTACAGGAATCAGTTGGCAGAACATTGTTATTTTGAAAAAAAAATTTCATTTGGTTGTACAGTATAATTAATCAAATCTTTTTCTAATACGTTATTTTATGGGCTGCCAGTGCCGAACGAAAATGTTTTCTTTCACGCTTTCTGTTCACATTTGTAGGTGCTTAGCGCTCTTATAACCGGATAACTTCTGCAGTATCTCTTCTCCTTAAGCGAGTGAGGCTGCCATCATTTAAAATATTTCGAGCTAGTGGATTCGGAAGGCTCGACCTTTTTAAATATAGTTTTAACTTATGGCACATTGAGATCCTTATGCATATTTGAGTTACTAACATACAAGGGGGCAGCTGAGATTATTCGATGAAGTTTATTTTGGCGCCTTTGAATTTTTCCGATATTAGAGGCCGTGACAGTGCCCCATAACTGTATACTGTAGCACCAGTTTGGCTTTGAGATGTCGTTGTAAAGCAGAAGTTTGCAATCGAGACTAAGAACAGAATTTCTTCCAATCAGCCAATTAATTTGAAATTATTTTAGTTTAATTTTAATTAATTTAGCTTCTGTATGCAATTTCCACGTCAAACACCGGTCTAGATGTATACCGAGGTATTTTACATGCGAGTATTGAGGTATTATTTGATTATAGTCTTAATAGGGGGGAAAGTTTCCCGACGCAGAGAGAAGTAATTGTGGTTGCTTATTAACAATAACATTTTCCTTTTTCTGAATTCTTATCTCTGAATTTCCTGTTGGCTTTTTCTTTAACTGCAGCAGTTTTAAGAATTGCTTAACAACCGAATAATATCGTAAAATACGATACAACGCAACATACAACAAACATACTTGTCCTTAAAATGTCACCCAACAACACATTAATTTGCTTTTACACGCAGAGAAAAAACATGATTAATGAATGGTCACTACGACCATTTTTGTTTATACTTGCCTTATATGTTTACCCTCATAAATTAATTATAGTCTTAATATAACTTAAAAAATTGTTTTTTGTCCTTAACATTTTTTAATTCACTATAATAATATTATATGGTGGCTTACACCTAAAAAGGTACTCTGGTCTAGCTAAACATATTATATTATTTGATATGTTAGCTACTATAATATATATATATTGAACTATACAGTTAAAATCATAATATTAGTTGAACACAAAAGGTATGTTTAATACCATCATTTTTGTTTGCTTGAAAACACATTCTCTTAATATGCAAACATTTATTGTCAAAACAAACAGTGTGTGCTTTAAAATTACATTTTCTCCGTCCGCGAGCGTCAGTTAATCAGGAAACATGAATGATGACAGAATAATTAAAACATTTTTCGGGGAGAAAAAAGCCATGCTGCCTTGCAAAACTAACGAAATAAATTATTATACGTTTATTGAAACAGGTAAGTTATTTAAATATAATTATAAAAATAAATAAATATGCCATTATTTTGTCTTTCTTGCAGCCAAAAAAACCTATAACAAATTTTGACACATAATTTTGTCATCAGCCCCGAATTTTTTCAAAAATGGAATTCTTATTTGTTTGGATATATTTGTACCACACAACGTAAATTTATAAATTAAAACACATACACAGGTATATAAATATGTGTATTTAATTTTATTTTTAATATATGTATGCTATATTTTATTTATTATATTTGTAATAAAACATAAATTTTTTAAATTACATTTTTTATTGTTTTTATTGTAAGAACCATTTAAAATGTTGAAGTAGACATTTTGCATGGTATTGGGAAATATAGAAAAATGGTTTGAAAGATCGTGCGCATTTTTCTTCTGAACATAATAATATGATTGAGACAACAGTTATCTAAAATCATTATAACTGAACATATATTGTTGCTAAAGACGTTTTTGACACAATCATAACCACAAACATTAATGATAGTTTGCGATTGTGATTGTATCAATCATGTTTTTTCTTTGCGTGTATGCCTGAGCATTGCATACTGCACATATTTCTCTTTTATGCATCCAAATGCTGCTGCAGCAGCCGCAAAACAGGCGAAAGCAGCACAAGATATAATTACACGTAAAAAACGTTTGCTGCTAACTTTTTGTGAATTAGATACTTTTTTTAGAGATTATATTTTGCCTGTTTCAGATTTGTTCGTTATCTGAAGTTTTTGATTGAAATACATATTCATATGGGTAATTCCATGTCAAACCGACCAAGAGTGGGACCCTACCCCTTTCGATTTAAATGAAATTTGGTGAGAAGGTTCCTTTCATCCTATAAGGAACATATATAGATCTCCTCATAATTCAAAATCAAGCCTGTTCCCTTAACCAAAAAAGGCCGTATTTAAATTTTAGTCCAAGCTTTCGACTTGCCTACCCAAAAAAGTACATTTGTACTTGCTAAGAAATTTTTCTAAGTGTATAAAAGTATAACTTTACTCGTATTAATCTTTAGTTAACAATACTTTGCTATGACATCGTATTGATTGGTATGTATAACAATTTTACGTAATTTGCTTTCAATACAATTCTAGTTTTATTTTCATTTTTTGTTACATTTTACAGAAAATGTATGTAATTTTAAGATTTTTATAAACTACAGAAGAAAAATATGCCATGCCATCATTAACAATTGATGATGAATATTTGCATTAATCAAGGGTTTTTTAAAGAATGCAATTTTTTGATTGGTTTGTAAAGTGACAAAGATAAACTGAGGGAAGTCAATACAATTTTTTTAATAAAGTTGATAAAAAAAAAAATAATTTTAAAGCAAAAGCTAGAAAAAAGAGACAACACAGTAAAATGAATATAATTTTTTCTAGGAACACATTACAATTCGATGTATCTGCAAGCGTGGACCGTTTAACGCAAATTAAATTTCAAAATTTTCTACAGTGATCTAATTTTTTGTATTGATCTTGAATTGTCCGTCATTAAAAATTTCTTTATATTTATTCGAAAAATCAGTATTTTATTAAGATCCATGTAAATAAATTTTTTCTTTTTTTAATGTTTTTTGATTCATTTGTTTTTTGATTGTTGTCTCTTATTAGCGATAATTTTATATTGAGCTGTATCTTAAAGTCTTGTATTCTGTAAAAAAAACCTCCAATTTGTGCTTTATAGTTCTTGGTAATCAATCTCAATTGACTTGTGATCTTGAAGTGTCACCAATTGGAATTTTAACTACAGTTAAAATTGGAAATTAAATATTTTTGCATAAGACAGAAAATATTACAAAATTGTTACCGAGAACTAGTTCTGCAAAGATGGATGTTTTTGAAAGTACTTTAATAAAAATGAGAGGTAAACCTTGATAAATTTTTATAAAATCAGGGTACGAAGGAGTAACTGAAAGTCATTTAGAATTAAAAAAAATGACAAAAAGTATTATTAACAGAGTAGTATTTTTAACACTTTATTTTCGATTAAAAAACTTTTGGATTTTATAAAAATAAATCGATTTTTGGTGAAAATTGTGAGTGATGACGTATTTAGCTTGGTTTTTCATTTAAACGTATATTTACGAAGTTGTAAGCGATTAAAGAAATATTGGATTTTTCAAATAAATCGATGTCCTGTACAAATTGTGAGTGATCACGGTTTAACTTGTTTTTCCATTTAAACGTATATTTACGAAGTTGTAAGCGATTAAAGAATTTTCGGAATGTATAAAAAATCGATCTTTGGTGAAAATTGCGAGTGATCTCAGATTAGGTTTGTTTTTCAATTTAAACGGGTATTTACGAAGTTGTAAGCGATTAAAGAAATTTTGGATTTTATAAAAAATCGATTTAATGGTTATATTATGAATGATCACGGATAAAGCTTATTTAACGAAACAAATTGGGGGTTTTTCATATAAAAAATCGATTGTCGTTAAAATTGTGAGTGATCACAAATTAAGCTGTTTTTCCATTTAATCGTATATTTACGAAGTTGTAAGCGATTAAAAAAATTTCGGAATGTTTAAAAATCGGTTTTATTAGGTTTATTAGGTTTGTTTTTGAATTTGAACGGGTATTTGAGAAGTTGTAAGCGATTAAAGAAATTTTGGATTTTGTAAAAAATCGATTTAATGGTAAAATCATTAATGATCACGAATTAAGTTTTCTTACGTTTTTCATATAAAAAATTGATTGTCGGTAAAATTGTGAGTAATCACAAATTAAGCTGTTTTTCCATTTAAGCGTACATTTACGAAGTTGTAAGCGATTAAAGAAATTTTTGGTTTTTCAAATAAAAAATCGATTTTAGGTGAAAATTTGATTACGGATTAAAACTATTTTTCTATTATTTAATATTACAAAAAAAAAAGATTGTTTTAAGACCATTGCTTAAAAGTAATAAAAATTATTAAATATGATTTTTATTTATTTTAAGCAACATTAAAAAATTGCCTTAAATGATACAACACCATTCATCATCATCATCTTGTAGCGTTACAGCTCGGGGTGAGCTTTAGCCTTATCAGTTATTGTCCTCCACTGTTCTCTATTTTCTCCTTTTAGTTGCCAGTTTCTGCAACCCAATATTTTTAAGTCGCCTTTCACACAGTCTCTCCATCTCGTTCGCCGTCGACCTAGTCGCCTGTCTAATCTCATACCTGTCTAATCGTGGTGTAACGTTACCTTTTGGGGCCTGTTGTTATCCATGCGGGGTACGTGATCCGCCCAGCTTAAGCGCTGTGTTTTAAAATGTCTTCACCTTGACATATTTCCAGCAATTCATCCATGCCTCTTTGAACGTAGTCTCCATTCGAATTACGCGTAGGGCCGCATATTTTGCGTATAATTTTTCTCTCAAAAATTCTAAGACGCTGCTGGTCGCTCGCAGTCATGGACCAAGTTTCGCTACCATACGTTGCCGTCAATCTGATTATTGTTTTGTAGACACTTAATCTACATGATTTTGAGACCAGTTTGGACGTGAAAATCTTCTTTTGAGCATAAAAAGATCTATTTGCTGTCGATGTTGTATCACTTATTCCATCCTGCATGCTGTAATCGTTTTTTAGATGTGCGCCCAAGTATACGAAACTCAATACGCCTTCAAAATTATAATCTCCGGTTTTAATATGTTGTGTCTGTCGTCTATTCACATTGCGATATCCTCCGCATACGCTATGGTCATACTCGAACTGCTTAGCAGACTGCCCGTCCTTGCATTATCTGTAACTGCATAATGTAGCACCAGATTGAATCCAATAGCTGATAGTGTATTGACCTGTTTTACACCACTATAAATAGGAAAAGGTTCGGTTTCTCTTTGTTGGATTAAAAATGTGAGCCTGATTAGTTTTGCAGGAATTCCCAAGAATTCAAACGCCCGTTTAAAATCAATAAAAAGCAAATGTATGTCTATGTCGCACTCGTAGCATTTTTCAGAGCTCTGTTTTAGTAGAAAAAGCTGATCAATTGACGATCTGCATGGTCCAAATCCTTCTTGATATTGTCCAAGTATGGTATTTCGATCAATTTTTCTGATAGGATATTCGTAAAGATTTGGTAACATACATCTAGAAGAATTATACCTCTGTAGTTTTAACATGAGCCTTTGTCGCCTTTCTTGTGTATTGGCACGATGAGTCCAACACTCGTCTCCGTGGATATCCTTTCTTGTATCCATTTGGTGCTGATCAGTCTATGGAGTACATCAATACAGTCATATACCGTCGTTATAGCGCCTCCGGGCGCTTTGTTGTTTTACAATTTCTTTATTGAATTGAGTTTTTCGTTTCTTTTGGGTGTCGGTATGTCTTCCCCGCTTTCATAGGTTATTGGGTCTATGTTTGTGAAGTCAGTATTATTGTTGTAAAATGCGCTGAAGTATTCTCCACACCGTTGCAGAATATCTTTTTCCTCCATAAGTTGTGTGCCGTTTCTGGCCTTGAATGCGTTGCCTCTTGGTTGAAAGCCCTTCACCTCCATTCTGAATTTCCACAAGAATATCTTAGTGCTATGGTTTGTAAAATCTGCATTAATATTTACGATCCAAGGCCACTATACAAAGTAAATAACATTCTTTAACGTTATAAATTAAGTAAATTGCAAATTTGTTGGCTATTCTTAATGTTTCACTTTTGTCTTAAAGTTGGACCTAATTTAACAAAATAAAAGTACTTTTTTAGTTTCCATCTCTTTAAGATTTAGAAATTAAGAAAAAGTTAAAAAAAAATAAAACAGTGGCATTATTTAACACGAGTTTAGTGCTGTTTCTTTTTTGTTGCCCAATTTTTGTTCCTATTTTCGTCGATTCGTTTTTTTTTCTTCGATTGAAAAATTGTATCTTCAATTGATTGGATTTCCTGTTAAAATCATGTTTATTATTTGTGTTAAATTGTAATCAAATGCCTTTCACTTGCTCTATTCAATTTAAAAGATTAGTTGTTTTTTATTTTATTTTTTTGCTATTTAAACTTTTCTTGTAATGATTTCTAGACATTCAGAAAATAAACAACAAAAAACCACCGATAAATTTCCAGACATTTTAAATAAATGAAAATTAGTTGAAAATTAAATTAGTTTGTAAACTAAACTTTAATTTTAAATAAACAAATACGTCATACTTGATATTTCAAAGCCCCCTTCCGTTCCTTTCTTTAAAGATGTAATGCTTTTAAGCCTTAAGGCCCTCGTTACTTTTACGTAAACGCATACGTTGCGGAACAGCTGTTCCGTTTTCCTTACCAAGCTTATGTATAAATAGGTAATCTGATAAAACCTGATAAAATTAAAATTTTTCTCCGTTTTTAGGAACCAGCTGTTAGAGAACCTCATTTACAAAAACCAATTTGGAGTGCCATATTCTGCTGTGATGAATCGTTGATACCCTCCACTAACAGGAGTGGGCTCTATATGATATCTGCATATATATTATTAACCAATCTTCATAAAAACGAACGTCCGCACTAAAATTGGTTGCGGTTTAGACCTTAATTAATTTATTGACCTACAATCAGAAAGTTTTTGCATTTCTTTTTAGAACTTTGAACCAGCCTGAGTAAAATATAATGATTCGTTACAGTTTAAGCCGAACTAAAATTATTATCAGGAAAGTAATTTGTATTTGACCCATGGCTAGTTTTAGACCAATCGTCTCAAAATTCTTTAGACAGATTTCTGGTATTAAAAACAAATAAATTAGAAAATATTTGAAATAAGCAGTGAAATTAGTTTTAGCGTTTACAGTGAATCTCAGATGGCTGCTTAATACGGGATATAACGTAAATTATGGACCGTATATCACTTCATTGCATAATATTTTCCTGGCCATGTGCATCTTAGTTGGAAGAAATTTTACAGCAATATCTATATCTGCTACGGTTTTAGGCGAATTTAAGTATTTTCCCAAAGTGGGCTTTATATGGGGCTTATGGTAAATTATGGACCGACCATCCCGAAATTTATTAGTGTGATTTCTAGTCCTATAAAACTGTGAAGCATTAAATGTTATTATGATAGTATTCTTTTTACGGTCTTAGGCGTACGAAACTGTTTTCCGGGAGTAGGGTTTATATGGAGCCTAGAGTAAATTATAGACCGTTCTTTAAGAAATTTCACAGTGTGATTTATAGTGCCATACAACTCTGATGTACCAAATTTTATTATGAGAGCGTTATTTATCACGGTTGTAGTCATACTAAGCTGTTTCCCGAGAGTAGGCTTTATATGGGGTCTAGAGTAAATTATAGATCAATCTACACGAAATTTTGCAGTGTTTTTTTCTACTCCTATAAAACAGTGACGTACCAAATTTTATTATGATAGCGGTATTTATTCCGGTCTTAGGCGTACTAAACTAGGCTTTATATGGGGCATATGGTCCATTATAGACCGATCTTCTCGAAATTCAACGGTATTAATTGCAGTCGTAGAAAACGGAGCTTTGCGAATAGCTCTGATCGTACTGAACCGATATTGCTGGATTTCAATCCCAAATTGCTTAGTATAGATACAAGCAATTTGAGACAAAGTTTGTTCTTCTCTTTTGTGTTTTTCGAAAGTGAGCGTGTTTTCAACAGACAGATAGACGGACAGACGGACATGGATCAAACGACTAAGAATTACTCAAGGTGCCAGAAAATATATACTTTGTGGGGTCTTAGATGCATACTCAAAAAGTTTCACACGAAAACTTGGTATACTCTCATTAACTACTTGTGATGGTGGAGGGTATACAAATTCAAAAAATAAACTTTGTTAATGGAAAAACAATTGGTGAGCATTCGAAATTTTTCTACAAAAATCGATTTTTTATATAAAAAATTCAAAGTTTTTTTTAACGCTTATAACTTCGTAAATATGAGTTTAAAAGGAAAAAAGGTTAAAACTTGACTACACACAATTTTCACTCAATAATACTTTAATCGCATGTAACTCCAATACTCTGTAGACATTCATCCAGTCGCGATGCAGAGGCTTAAGTTCGAAGACTTTTGAGGCCCTTGCTGAAGGAAGCAGTTGGGAGGTTTTTTCCTACTCCGTGGGCCTAATTTAAGAAAATTACTTACTCTGCAAAAATTTCTTTAATCTGGAAGAAGCATTTTGATTGTTTTTTGAACTTAACTTGCTTTTCATGCAATAGTTTCTTCAATATCAAGGAAAAGAATTTGATAGTTTTAGAAAAATATTTTTAGATCCACAATCCTAATTATTTTTAGATAATATATAATTACACTGAAAATAATCCATGCTACGATTGCTCCATTTTACAAAAAAAAAAAAATAAATACTACATTTTCTATTACGCTTTTTTCGTATTATTTATAAAAGATTCTTATATAATACGAACAAAATTTAATTAAGCCATCTTGGATTACAACAATTGATAAGATTAGTTTTGCTCTGTAGTCTTAGTTTTTCGTAAATATTAAGAAAAAATTTTAAAATTTTGCGAAAATTTTTTTTGGGAAATATTTCTTTTCATAAGCTACTTTATTATATTAAATATTTTTTTTATTATTTTTCAAATTTATTTTATGAGCTAAATTTCAGTTATGTATTTTATAATGCTTTTTGTAATAGTTCTATTCCTTAAATTATATTATACATAACGGAAATTTAGCTCATAGAATAAATTCGAAAAATTTGAAATATTTTTTTCGTACATTCTTTTAGTAAAATATTTCTATTTGTTCTTTGGTAGCACTGGCTAAACTCAGTAGAGACCGAAATAAACTTCTGATGTTTGGCATGCCCCGGTAGCCATGCTAGTAACGAGCTACACTAAATCAAAAAAGTACCTGTAGACAACGAAAAATCACGTTGAGGTTTTCCATTTCTCGCTTTCCATTCTTTTAAACTGCACTCACATTTCATTTGTGTTCAAAAATAAAAAGGTCTGCCCATGTGATACCTTTCAATAACTGTTAATGTAACTATATCGTATTCTTCCTATAATTTAATCGCTTTTGTGTTAATTAGACTTATTTAGCTTAACGAACATTTTATTTACTTTTACGTACATTTTAATTAAGGCAACATATAATGAAGTAAATTTCAATGAACTATTCATTTGCCAAATGAAAGTCTTATTAATTTTTGAGTACATTCATCATACCGCGAATTGCATATTCATTGATTTAATGAAGGGTACGTAAATTTAAATACATTGATAATTATATCTTTCAATATATTAAAGAATAGCTTATTGAGCCAGCGAAAATTCCTTTCATAAACGTTGTTCGTTAATAAAAGTGCTTTTACTTTTAAATAGAAAAACTACTTTAATTAGTTGTTCGTTAATATTATCAACACTTTTTGGTCAGTGTAGTCTATCAGTGTGAACGATGCGTGTTTGATTTCCGCCAGGTCTATTTGAAGCATTCTGAAGGGTTTGTTACTATTGTATTTGTAACATATTAAAAATTAATAATTTGGAAACTCTTGTACACAGTGTACCGATCGCCTAAGAATCACTTTCTGAATCGATCTAACTATGGCTGATAGTCCGTCAGTCCAGCTGAATGGTTGGCTAACTGGATGTCTCGTCTTATAAAACTTGGTCGTAATTTTCTCATTCTCATTGCCATAAGAAACAAGCACAACTGGTAAGCAACGATCTATAATTTGAGATAGTTCTTTCCGGAATAAAGCCTTTGTGCCCATAAACCATCTTATTATGTTGGTATTTAGATTAAAATTGGTCCAAATATATTTTTGGCAACCGTAATCCACCTTATCAAATTGTATTGAAATTGGTCCATATTTGCCAATAGCTGCCATAAAATACTACTCCCAGAAATAGATTTAAAAGCCATAACTTCCTTATAAATACCAGTATTGATAAATGTGTTATTGTTGCAATCTCATGTCAACATTTTGTGGTGGTAGGTATAAGCATCCTCCCTCCGTAAAATCGCTTTAGGATAATATTCTAGATAATATACTGCACAAAGAATTCTTTTATATATCCTAACCTCATAACAAATTTTTTTTTTCAAATGGGTCCATGACTGGCCATGGGTTCCAAATAGGTTGCGCTGTCAAAAAATTGTCAGACAATATTATAATTTACGGTACCATATGGTCGGTCAAGAATCTCATAGTTGATTTATTTTTTATTTTCTTTAAGTTAAGTGGCTAACTTAATTAACTCAATTTGGTCAAATTAAATTTTGTTTTTTTCTTTTTACCTTTTTTGTACAATTCTAGTTGGAAAAAAACAACCAATTGTAGGGGAATGTAAGAAGAGATAAATTCACTGTTTATTGTTGTGGCTTTGTTGAAGCTTTGATATTGTTACAAGTAAGACCTAAGTGCTTAAAATTTGTTATGGTCTTATTTGTATAATATTTTTAGCTTTTCTAAAGTCTTTGGAAAAAGTTTCCTGACGAGCTGGCCAAAGCAACCAGCGAAGTGCGCATAGAAACCAGCTTTCCCTTAACAATAAATTTCAGTGGTTCTATCAAAATAAAAATTGGGAATTTAGGACGTCATTAATAAATGAATTAATAATAAATTTTGTATTCCCAAAAATAACTTTTGATAAAAAAAAACAATATTTAGCAATTTTTAATAAAATATTTTGAACTAGGGATTTGAAATCTATTTTACAATAAAATATGAATTAATTGTGAAACTGGAATTTATTCAGATTCCCTTTGAAATAAATCCATTTTTGTAAAAAAATATTTAAAATTTAGCCATTAATAGCCCTCAAGAGTTGACAACATTAATCGTTCACTAAATTTGGTTGTAATGGCAAAATTTTGTTGACAAAATTACGATAGCGTGTTAATTAATTTTCTTTAATTAAATTAACTAAAAAATTTAATTCTTACTTTTTTTTACTAATTTTATTCAAAAAAATATTATTTTCCCCCTCATCTCATCCCTGTTTTGTGATAACATTTAAATTGTATTTCTTGCTGTTAAATTGCAATTTTTTTTTTGTTCCTCAACTTCTAACTGATGTTTATTTTAACAACAGTAAACGGCAAATAAAT
Organism: Pollenia amentaria; assembly: GCA_943735925.1. NCBI lineage: Eukaryota > Metazoa > Arthropoda > Insecta > Diptera > Polleniidae > Pollenia > Pollenia amentaria. The sequence continues at coordinate 196,495,984 of OX031009.1, read as the reverse complement.
GTATGTACAATTTAATGTTGTTGTTGCTGATGCTAGTTTTTGTTGTACGTATTAAATGTCCTGTGTTTTAAAACGTTGGAATCCCTCTTTCACCAACTCTGCCGGGCGTCCAGAAATGAAAATCATTTAGACATTTACATTGTGTTGGAACAACTTTTAAATTTCCTACTTAAATTGTTTTTCATTGATTCAGTGTTGTAGCAGCAACAACAACTGATGTGGATGTTCCAGTTGTTTGTTGTTGCTGTTGATTATTGCCACGACTACTTCAGTTTGCTGCATAACAAGTGCACAATTATTGTGGTTGTTGCTGCTGCTGATTTGAATTAAAACAAAAACTGTTTTAAGAAAAAGGAGTCACTTTTGGCAAAGCGAAAACAAAAAGAAGTTCAATTCACCATCAAAAGCGTGACTTTAATTTTATTTTTATTTGATTTGTTATTTTATTTATTTTTTTTATTGTTTGCTTTCGCAATAAAATTTAATTTAACATTACAAAAAAAAATTGTTGATGCTATTTTTTTGGTTTTTTTTTTTATTTAAAATTAATTTTCCAAGTTAACACATTAAATCTTGATGTTGTTTATGAATTTGTTTTTTGGGGTGAAACAGTAAAACAGAAATTTTTTTATTTTAGTGCAATTTAAATGAGTTTCGCTTTATTTTAATTGCTCTTAAGATAAAGATGGACACAAGGCCTAGGGAAGTTTTTTTTTTTGTTAAATTTAAAACTAAGAAGGTCTCTCTGAAACTTATTTAATTGGAAGTTATTTCTTGATTGAATTGATCTTTTATATGAGTAATAGTGTTGGAGTCCATGAGCCCAACAAAATTATTAGACCCACGATGGCTGTGCTTAGTTGCAGCTGCCAATCAAACCTCCCCCCGCATGGATTATCTTAACGATATTTCTCTTCTGGTGTTACATGCTCTGCGGAAATACCATTCAATATCAGACAAAAATCCAAAATAAACCGATTCGATGAGATCTGTGCAATCGCTTAAGATCGCGGCTGACCAGAGATCCTATCTGGTACCACGGCAGTCAGCAGCCCAGGTGAATTGGCGTCGAACGGACTATTGTTTAAGACCTTCTAAAGTACACTTTTTGCAGGGAATGCCTTCTGTCTTGCAGGAAGATTGTCTTAACGGGAAGTTTTACTTTTTCGTTAAAAATATACTTTCGGGGTTCGCGGGAAGGGAGATCTAGAAAAACCCACTGAAGGGCTGGTTTTTCATCACTTGTGCGAGCTGCTGCTAGCATATGGCCAAAAGCAGCGGAGATTATATAGCTCCAGTACATAAACAAGGGCGAATGTATAATCTTGCCGGACTATGCACTCAAATTGCTACATGTGTGTGCTGGTTGCTTACAAATGCAGTGGTGGTTGGTAAACGAATTATTTGTTAGCCATTGGATAAGATCCATCAGAAATAAATGCCATATGGCAGGTGCTCATGTAAATCTTTTCCAAATCTGCCAGTACAAGCTGATCGAATCCAATTGATGAGATTTATTTTAAGTCTTTAAAAATCGTAAATTTTTTTAAAATAAAAAAGTAAAGAAAATCTATAGTGTTTGCGTTATCCTCCCTAATTATGTCAATTTATTCCCAATATCCCCAAAAGGAAAAGTGTACGAGTACGGTTCTTATGACGGTAAGAACTCAAGCTTTTTAAAAATGTGAGTTAAATCTGTTCTGCTACGGAGTGCTCAAGTTGACGTTAAAAAAATATTTTGGCCACAGTTTTTTCGCCTCCCAAGCAACTTTTTTTTTTTCCATTTTTATGGTTGCATATAGAGTCTATTCTCTAAATAGCAACCCAACCTTTAGATCTTTATGCAATGCAAAGTAGTGCACAGACAACAATGTGTCAATGTTCGAGGAGAAAATTAATCAAAGCACCCAATGATTGCTAAAATTTGTGGCTGAGGTATTTAAAAAGGTTTTGACCGGTCCGCCGTTATTTATATACTTCAGATGTCAGTGTTATATTTCCGATTAAAAATAAAGTCGCCGATACCTTAACATGACTGATCTCTCTTTCTGAGATCACAAGTAACCAGTGATTGTTATTTGGCACCACGGGAAACAGCAGCCATTAGGATTTCATTATTGGACTGTTTATAATGAAATCCTAATGGCTCAAGCATTATGCAAAAGCTGCGGTTTAATCCAAAATCGTGGAAAGAAAGACTATAAAAAGTTTATTCTAAGTTCTAATTTTTCACTCATTATGGGTAATTTCGGCAGGTTGTCGGATCGCTTTAGGTACTCTTGTTATACGACAAAAGCTGTTGTATTTCAGCACTTCAGGTAAGATAATTCCAGCTTCTAAGCCTTCGGATTTCTGACGACATTATTACACTTTAAGAAACACCTGTATGTTTTTGTTGTAAGGTGACACACTTACATGGGAACAGAGGTCGATTCCTTGTGTCCATCTGGTGTTTCTTAGCATTGTCGTGGTTACGTCGACTCACAAGGTATTCACTAAAGAGCTGCGCAAAATATTCAAAATGTTCTGTGTTCTACTTCACACTACTTCCAATCACAGTATTTCACTGTAAACTTAAAAAGCAAAACAAACATAACAACACATGACTCTCACCAAACTAAAACGAGCATAACTTGAAAAGTTTTTCTCTTTTGCTTTGTTAGTACTTGTGTTGTCAAAACAGAAAATCAACACAATGACCGACAATGAAATAAAGAACGTTAAATCATAGTAAAAGCATCAACTGCACTAGGACATTTACAAAAATGTAAATAGGAATTAAAAAAATTCACAGTGATCATTGGCCTAAAAACAAAAATGGATATATTAAATGTAAGCGAAATTTAAATTTTTTGAAATATTTTCTAAATTTGTTAAAAGTTGTATATAGTTGACCTTAGGTTATTAAGTTTGTTGATTTAGTTCGGCAGTAGGTCATACGTTTTAAACCAATTTAAATAAAAACATAAATATTTTGTTTTAAATTTATTATTTTATTCCCAATATTTCGGTCAACATCGTTGACCATCTTCACGGGTTCTATGTAAAAATACAAAAATGTTACATAAATTAAATTAAAATACAAAAATGTTAAAAATAAAATAAAATAAAAACATTTAGAAAAACCAAAACATATTTTTAATTACTTTGAAAAAATTTAAAAATAAATAAATTGATAAATAAAACTTCACTTTATTGTAGCTATAAGCTTTTGTCAACTGATGTTTTTTATATTTTATTTTGGTCTTTTTCTGTTTTTTTGTATCGTGTGTTTGTATGTGTGTGCTGAGATGTTTTCTGTATCTATTTTGTAGTTTAGTCTGTCAAGTATGTGTAGCATCTCCAAAGTAAATCTCCTTGCATAATTATTCTCTTCTACTAATATTTTAACTTCATTGAAATTTGGTTGATGTCCAGTAATTGCACAGTGGGCTGCTAGTGCTGTTTTTTGCTCCAGAGGTTTGTCAATTGCTTTTATGTCAGATTTATGCGATGAAAGTCTGGTTTTTAGTTTTGTTTTCGTTGTACCTACATATACCTTCTGGCATATGTTAGTATTGTCACCTTTACAATTGATTTTGTAAACTACATTAGGTTTATCCTCAGTTTTCACTTTTGATTTTGTCCGACTGAATAAGTTATTAATAGTATTGTTACATTTAAAAGCTAGCTGGATCTTGTCTTTATTATAAATATTAGAATTTTTCATCCTTTCGGAAAAGTTTGGTATGTAACTGACTGATTTAAAGATTTTCTCCTCCGATTCTATAGTGTTTGTTATCGGACTTTTATTTCTTATATGTGTTATCAAGTCGTTTATCGTCTTTTTTGGGAAGTCATTCATTATTAAAATATCCTTGATTTTATATAAATTTTCTCTGTGAAACTGATTGTCACTTATATCTTAAACCCTGCTGATGAAATTGGTTGCCGTATTTATAATAATTCGTTTAGGATGTTTCGAATATAAATTTATTAATCTACCCGACGACGATGGTTTCTGGTACCAGTCAAGTTTTAGCAGATTCCCTTGTCTTTTTATTATTGAGTCTAAGTACGGTAGTTTACCATCACATTCTCTCTCCATGGTAAATTGAATTTGTCGGTTAAACGAGTTTAAGATTTTTAGTGTTTCATTAACTTTGTCCTTTTTTATGATTCCAAACAAATCATCAACATATTTGGTCAGAAATCTAGGTTTCGTCTCTATTTTATCCATAGTCGTGTCCAGTAGCTCCTCCATAACTATGTCTGCAATCACTGGTGATGCCAGAGATCCCATGGGCATTCCTTTTAATTGTTCGTAAAATGTTTCCTCAAATTTAAAATATCTGGTTTCCTTTATGCAAAAACTCAGTATTTGGATAAATAAATCTTTCGGTATTGTAGTATGTTTCTCCAGTATATCCCATTTTCTCTCAATCGTCTCTAAGGCTAAGTTAACTGGTATGCTAGGAAACAGCGAAATTACGTCAAAAGATATGAGAATTTCATCGTTTTCTATGCGCGTATTATTGATTCTGGATTTGAATTCCCTAGCGTCTTTAACATTGTATTGTGAGTCTGTTGTCAAATTTTTCAGAATATTAATTATGTATTTACATAGTCCATAAGATGGTGAATTTATGGACGAACAAATTGGTCGTAAAGGCATTTGGGCTTTATGGATTTTTGGGAGTCCATAAATACGTGGTGAGGTGGCTATTCTATTTATCGTTCTATTTTTCTCCGACTCGTTTATGAAATTTTGATTAAATAATTTGTCTACTAGAAAATTGTTTCTTGTTTGTAACTTTGACGTTGGGTCTTTCTTCATTCTTCTATAAGTGCAAAAGTCCTTTAATATATCTTTCATCTTTAATTCATAGTCACTTTTATTCTAAATTTTAAATAATATTTTACCCTGCCTTTACACATGCAAGTAATTACTTGCAAGTAGTGTATATGTATTATCAACGAAAATGTCCAAGAAATAGCCAAAAGCTTCGCAATATAAATAATTATATTAATATAAAAAATTTAATATAGAGAATTAAATAATTACTTTATTTTATTTTTGTTCCATCTTGATGAAAAAATTATGTTTATTTTTAAAATATGACGCGCAAAATAGAAATGGACCTAAGGGTAAAAACCATTTAAAATCATTTTAAAGATTTAAATACGTGTATCTTTGGTGTACCATCACTGAGCGTGTTGGTTTTGGTCTCATTTGAAAGCGACACATCTCATGACGTCAGGAACGTGTTGGTCAACCTTGAAAACGCGCTCAGATGTTGTCCACATCAAAAAAAAGAAAAGTGAAAATTGATTTTTTTTTTACCCTTAGGTCCCTTTCTCTATGCGCTGTCACATATGTGAATCCAGAATTGCCGTAGTTACCGATGTCATAAAATTTCTGAGAAATATTTTTATCGACAATTTTTTTAATGCTTGCTATTTATGTTTTAAAATACCATGAAGATGTGTTGCTGGGTAGTAGTATTTTTTGTTTTTTTATTTTTATAAATACACAGAAAATCGACTATAAACATTATTTTTATTTTACTAAGTACTAGTTAATTGATACAAAAGGCATCCACGGTAGCACTGTTTCTTTATATGTCATTTTACCTGCTGCAAGTGCCAAAAATTTACTTGCAAGCAAATTCTCTTGCAAGTTGGGCTGCAAGTACGAAAAATGTGATGGTGTTAGTAAAAATGTGTGAGTGTATTGAGTTTTTCGAACTTGCACTTGCATGCGTAAACCTCGGAGTAATGGACACTACAAATGAACCCATTGCAAACAACTCTTGCAAATACTGGCAAAATAGCACATCCTAATATGCACATATGCTTATATTTTTTATACGTTTTTGCAAATAAAAAATTATTTTTTTTAAGCTTTCTCATATAACAAAATGCAAATGTTTCTCCCTATGCAGTTTTATCTTTGGTTTGTGTCTACAATCAAAACATTCGAACATGCTCTAAATGTTCTATTTCAGTTTTAATGTTCTACTTCATCTTTATTCTAATTCAGCTTTATTTAAGCGCATCATTGTTCTAGTGAAGTGTTTTCTATTCTTCTATATTTTGATCGTAAAGCAAAACAATTGTTTTTGGAAGTATGTGTTTTGTAATAATAGATAAATATATGCATACTATCTAAATTTAAGGAAGTTGCTTGTAAGCAATTTTTCTTGTGCTTGTGGAGCTCTTTAGTATCCACATCAAAACTAAAATTTGGATCCTCCATAAACGTGTACTTTTTTTAGCATTACATTTTCCGGGGAATTTAGGTGAAGATACGTGAAGCCTTTCTGCGGCCTAAAATGGCGGATCATTCAACCAGAGTAAAATCTAATTTCTTGATCTCAAGATCTCAGGTTATTGGAGAGGTCACTTCAGGGATCGCGTGGTGTTGGTGGCTTAAGCTCAAATTGTACTGTCGAAAATCTTGAAAGTATCTGGTTATTGGCTGATTTCTAATATTTTGATTACCACAGGGATCACGTGCAAGCAACAAGCTTGACCCGAATTGATGGTTCTGGAATCTATAAGGATTGGAATAAGAAATATAAGCGAATAGAGATTCTTCTATTTTATTCTCCTAAAGCCTAGTACTCTGTTCCACTTTGTGAAAAATGTTCAGCAACATCTATTATTTCATACGAAAAGTTTGACATGTCTCAATGTTAACTATCTCGAGAGTTTGCACAATTTGAATTTTTAAATCTTTCAAAGTATGCGACATTGTTTTGCGTATATAAACAAAACCTACATGTATTTTACTAAAAAGTGTTTTTTTTTAATAAAAAATTAAATCAAATAGAAAGTAATTTTCAAAATAAAGGGTCCGCCATCTAACGTTTTTTTTTCAACCAGTGCTTATTTCGTGAATGGTAACACTTAGCTCATGTCTGATTTGACAGATAATTAGTTTTATCCTTCCGCTGAACGAATGTTGCAGAATGTGTGCGAAAATTGCGTACGGATTTTGGAAGAAGAGAAGCACCGTCAGCTCCGTATGTTCGTTATCTTGTGAAAAAAGTGAAAGAAACTGGCATCCTAATCGATAAACCAAAGCGTGAAAACCCAAAAACAGTGCGTTCACCCGAGCATATTGCTGCTGTGGCAGAAAGTGTGCGTGAAGCGCCATCAACATCAATTCACCGCCGTTCTCGACAATTGAACATTTCGGAGACATCATTGAAACGAATTTTGCATAAAGAAATTGGTATGACGCCATACAAAGTCCAATTGGTTCAGGAGCTGAAGCCAACTGACCATCTAATGCGTTTTCGCTTCACTAAGTAGGCCTGCGATCGAATTACAGAAGATGCCGATTTTGCCAAAAAAAATCATCTTTTCAGATGAAGTTCATTTTGATCTTGGCGGGTATGTAAACAAGCAAAATTGTCGCATTTGTGGCACAGAAAACCCGCACGCATACATTGAAAAGCCGATACACCCAAGACGAGTCACTGTTTGGTGCGGATTTTGGTCTAGAGGCATAATTGGGATATTATTCTTCGAAAATGAGCAAGGAGTGGCCGTTACAGTCAATGGCGATCGTTATCGGGCCATGTTGAACGAATTTTTGTTCACAAAAATTGAAGAGGAGGATATTGGCAACATTTGGTTTCAGCAGGACGGCGCTACGTACCACACAGCCGAAGCTACACTCGATGTTTTGCGCCCTGTTTTTAAAGATCGCATTATCAGCCGCAAGGCTGATGTCATTTGGCCAGCTCGGAGCTGCAATTTGACACCCTTGGACTATTATTTGTGGGGTGCCGTCAAAGATAAGTGTTACGCCGACAAGCCAGAGACAATTGACGCTTTAAAGGACAATATTCGTGCAGCCATTGGTGAAATACAGCTGCACACAATCGATAATGTGCTTAAAAATTGGACCGATCGTGTAGGCTACTGCATGGCAAGCCGAGGCAGCCATTTGAATGAAATTATTTTCCATTATTAACCGGAAGGATTGTTCTTTCAAATAAAAAAAGAAATTTGAGAAAATATTCAGTAGTTTTTTTTTATAGCAATTTCAAGAAAAAAAAAAGTTATTTGGCGGACCCTTTACATTGCTAGTTGCTGATAATCTTTGTGAAAAATTTATTAAAAACTTTATTTACAGCTGTCAAAATAAAGAGCATTTGCTCTATTTCACAATTGTAAAAATATGTTGCCAGAAACATTTCGCAACTTTTTCACAAAATGAACGAAGTACTACTCTCTCAACATTATTTAATAGATATTCCGTACAAGTTTTTTTGATATGAGTTTTGACAGCATTTGACGTGAAATGTTGAACAGAGTATCAGGCTTAAGCAAAGCATCATAATGAAATCAGGAGCATTTTTTGGAATTCTTATCATTCAATTTCATTATGAATAAAAGTTCTTCGTCAGTTTTCTCCGTTATACCATTTTTCCAAAAGTTGGAAAAAATCCTGGGAGGTTGTTACTCATAATCAGGTTATATAAATATATTTTGCAAGTATATTAATGATACCGTAGCTTAACGCATTGCTTCACAACTTAAGTTTGTATTAAAGCAATTACTTTGAAATTACAAATATTATTTATTTTTTTTTTAAATTTATAATTTTTAAAAAACTTCAAGTTTCTTTATTTCCCACAGAAAGAAAAAACCCTTCTCTACTACAATTCCTTAAAATGAAAACAAAAACAAGTCTAATCTCAGTATTACTACTATTTCTAGTTGCTTTACAAAAAAAAAAAAAAAAAAAAAACGTAATAAAATAAAAATCACCGAAAGGAAAAAACATTTTTTTAGCCACCAATGGTGGTCTTTTTGATCTCTGAAAGATTACAACATAAAACAACATTTACAATAAGTATTTGATTTTTTTTTCACATGATGTTAAATTTTATTTCTATGATTTTCCTAAAGGATTTTTGTTTTTACCAACAAAACATACAATTGTTTTTTTCCAGCAACAAAAACCACAAAAAACGCCTTAAAAGTCTACAAAATACCAAAAAAAAAACTCCAACTGAAATAAATGCAAATCTAAATTCATCATTGTTACACAATCTCTATTACAGAAAAAGGAAAAAGCTATTTCTACAACAAACTGCAATAACAACCTCAAAGAAGAAGTTGGCCCCCGTGGTTGTTGGATTACAACCCATTGAGCCAACCAGCTGAAGGAGAAGAAGAAAGAAAGAAACAAACAAAAATCCATAAAGATAAAACACATGTGTTTATGGGAAACTTCAGCAGAAACTAAAGAATACAATTTTTTTCTTTTTTTTTTAACTGAATATTACAACAACTTAAGTTAAATTCAGAAACAAGAAATAAATTTGTTTTAATAAAAATTATTAATATGAACAAATGCTTAAACGCCTTAAACAGTTGTTCGTGGAGGGTGCTTACACTTTTGAGTGCATTCCCAGAGCGTCCAATGTAAGTCATACGTTGTCTTAAGCACATGCATACAACGGAAACAAATCATCTAATTACGTACAACGCTTGATTGCTAATCGACAAAATTTGTAATATTTGTTATTTGTATGAAGTATAATTATTATTATTTTAAAATTATTATAATTTTATTGTGTTTTACAATGTCAGCAACCAAAGAGGTAAATAAAGAAAAAATAGATTATATATTATACTAGCTTAACCCGGTGCGCTTCGCTACACTGGCATCCTATGGGAGGTATTTCCCCCCCTGCGCCTACCCGCTTTATTTTTATTTTCAAAAGTGTAGTATACCATAAGAGTGACTTTTAGAAAGTTTGAACATTCTCACTATTACAGTTCTTAAGATATGCGATGTTAAACATTGGCGTCCTATGGGGTATTCCTATACCCCCGCTGCTATTTTATTTCAATTCCGGGGCTCAGAAGATCCTACTACAAAAAGTTCAGCAAAATGCGTGCAGCGGCTCTTAAGATATGCGATAATTAATATTGGCATCCTATGGGGGGTACCAATTCCCCTGCCCCTATCGAAAAAATAAGTAGCCTATTTTATTTTTAGGGCTCACGTGATGTTACTGTAAAAATTTCAGGAAAATCGGTTCAGTATAATATTGGCATCCTATGGGGGGTACCAATTCCCCTGCCCCTATCGAAAAAATAAGTAGCCTATTTTATTTTTAGGGCTCACGTGATGTTACTGTAAAAATTTCAGGAAAATCGGTTCAGTATAATATTGGCATCCTATGGGGGGTACCAATTCCCCTGCCCCTATCGAAAAAAAAAGTAGCCTATTTTATTTTTAGGGCTCACGTGATGTTACTGTAAAAATTTCAGGAAAATCGGTTCAGTATAATATTGGCATCCTATGGGGGGTACCAATTCCCCTGCCCCTATCGAAAAAATAAGTAGCCTATTTTATTTTTAGGGCTCACGTGATGTTACTGTAAAAATTTCAGGAAAATCGGTTCAGTAGTTTCGGAGTCTATAAAGCGACAAACATACAAACATACAAACATACAAACACACATAATTTCATTTTTATATATATAGATATAACACTGTTATAATAACTACTGGTGGCATTATTGATTGTATTCAATAGACGTTTAATATCTACAGTAAGCGGAAAGCTGCAAAAATTAAATTCTAGATTAATAAAAAGGAGTACACTTAACCCAGCTGTTAGGTTGAGAAAATCTTACGAATCTTAGTTTAAGGACCATTTGGTCCAGTTTTTAGAAGATATAAAACTTAGTTGCCCAGACCTTTGAAATAATTTATGAACGAAATAATAATTTTGTGATTCCCCAAATTTTTTTATTGTGCATTGAATATATTTTGTTGCTTCCCAATAAAAAATGGAGGTTCCAAAGAAGCAGGTTTGTAAAGGAGAAACATGAAAGTTTCGCTTACCATACCGCTTACGGAAGACATGAATGTTATATGGGGAATTAACATTTTGAAGCAATACATTTTTGACACAGAAGGCGCTTTATTCAGAGCATATAAAAATTATTACCGTTATTAATTTATATGCTCCCTTACAAACCTGATTCGTAGTAAGGGAATGTCGTTGCTCTTTTAATTTTATATATTTTTTTTTAAAATTTTTTAAGAATTCGTTCCCTTACCATACTGCGTCACTGTATGTCTTATTGCGTAGCGCATTAAAGTGTGCTTACTTTTTAAAATGTACCATTAGTGGTTCACAAAACAAGAACATTTTTTATTGAGTTCTTATTGTTTTATTTCGAGGATTTGCCATTTTTATACAGATATGTGTACAACCAGTCAGTGATGCCAACTTTTTTGGAGCAAACAGCACTTTAAAATGTAAAAAAGCACTATTTTAAGCAAAAAAAGCATAAAAAGCACTAAGCCAATTTAATTGATAACTGAAAACAAAACAAGTTACCAAATATTTAAAAAAAAATGGCGACGGTGTTGTCGGAGGATCATTTTCGTACATAACTTTAATTTGGATTATTAGAAGTTGGGTTTGAATTTGGTCGCCAAACAGTTTTAAGTAATATTTTGATTTTTTGTATGTTTCATTGGACAAGATATCACTCGAGGAAGTTCATATTTAATGTGAGGAGTTGAGTTATTAGATAAAAGATAATCCGTTTCTAATATTGAATTTACTGTAGTTCATCGAACTAAATGTTCTTTAAACTTCCACGTTAGAGTATGTTAAGCTTAAAATTCTTAATACAAAATAAGACAAATCTAAAAATGGATTTTGTCCTATTGAATCTTTAAAATCGTTGACTTCTATCCAAAAAGATTTGTTCGTTGTTGATTTTACCATTTACAATTATGGTCAAATTAGTCAACCATCAAGAAGCCACAACCATATTATGGCTGCCTCCTAACTGAAAGAAGTTTGTTATTGTAAGTGAATAAGGTCGAAAAATATTTTTTCATTATTTTTGGAATTTATCCATGTGGGATGCTAAAAAAGCGTACCTAAACGGGTTGGTCGAAAGATTTTTGATATACTCGTATTATTTATCTGTTAACAGGCCTGTTCTGAAAATCACTTTAATTCAAATCACATGTGGCTTTTATTTCACAATTGTTATATTTTGGTGTAACGAAGACCTTCTGCTCATTGAAGTGAAACATACCAGATACTCTGGTGGGAAATGAACCCGCAACCAAAGCACTGATAGACCAGCTCATTACCAACACGCCTACCGGGGCACCTTTTTGTGACATACGATAAATGAAATACTTGCTAAAATCTATATGTTGTGAAAAACGGTTAAGTGCATTTTTACTGGGAGCTGTTTTTATACGAACATTTTGTATATGGGTTACACATACATAGTCACTTTGCCTAACTTCTGCACCAGTAAAGATATCATTAAACGGTTTCGTGGGTAGATGTGTCATTTACAAAGGTCTAAAAGGTTTAAAAAAAAATAATAAAAAACTTTGCATATAACCGATGTTTTCAGAGCAGCGACGAATTTCAAAGAATTTTTATTTTGTAAAATTTAGAAAATATTTTAAAATTTGTTATGCCGAAAAATTTTGGAATCGGAATCGCAAGTTTTTGTGGTTTCTTCGAAACCGACTCCGGTACTAATACCTCAACTTTGACTCTTCTACTCTGACTCCGACAAAGACTCCACAGCCCTGGTTTTAAAACTTCCATTTGCTTAGGCAAAATGCGAAACTAATCGCAATAACTTTTCAAGTCGATCGGTATACTTAAAGGTGGGTTAGGGACCAATATTTTAAGGTGTAACAAGCATCAGCACAGATGCATAATACCCTCTCTACAATTCTGTGGTTTTCATGGGTAACCGCGTATGTCTTAAAATCAAATCAGGAGAGCGGAAAAAACATTCTAGATCAAACTATGGGCAAGGTATTGAACTATTTGAAATTGGTCATAACGTAACAAAATACGTAATTGGCCAATATTTTTTTTTAGAAATATTAAGAACCATGTTAAGAGCGTTTTAAATTTAGCAGTATGGCATCAACATCACAAAATCGAAAAAATGGACATACGCGGTTACCCATGAAAACCACAGAATTGTGGTGTGGGTTTTAAAAATGCAGTAAAATTCACTTATTGGCTTTTTTAATTTTGATGCCAACAAATTCCTTTATTAATTTTCTACACAAAAATTATAAAATAAATCATATAAATCGAAAATGTCAGTTTTCTTTGATTTTCATTTTTACACCCTACTGCCTTTTTCCTAAGTACGGCAATATTGCCCGGTTAATTAGTTTAGAATATAATATGTTATTATATCTGTAACTATTAATAGATATATACAAAAAGGTCCTAACAATTACGCATTGTATTTGTTGTTGGTGGTTTTGCGGTACCAGTCTTGCACATCTTTTAGATCTAAATTTAGTATTTTTTGCAACGGTGTTCCGGAAATGTTCAATTGGTCAAAACAACGATGAGTTGAGACAGACTCATAATTTCAACACACTACCGCACAGTTTCCACGCTGCCATCAGTGCGAATTTTTCGATGAGCCCCTCTCCCAGGACGGTAGATTACCAAGCCCCGTTCCTCAAAACGGCTGGGTGAACTCCTAATAAAAAAGGCTGTGGGAGCTGATCTTAAATAAAAATAATGACTTTATTTATGCTGCGCTATTGTATAGTGTATGCATTCATTATATCTGTGCTAATATTAAAAAGTAGATTATGTAGAATAATGTAGTTTGAAAATATCCTCAGTTTTGCAGAAGTTTTATTCGAGGAGTTTTTGGTTTTAACCCATTTTTCGCCGCACAAAAAAAAAACTGACAATATAATAACAAGATAAGGTTTAAAGTTACTGACAGAAAAAAAACATTGCAACAAAGAAAAAAATAATGTATGAATGCTGGTGATTATAATCACCGATCGGCGAAAAATAGGTTAAATCTGTATTATATCGTTTTAGTAACATCTTTCATAGAGGCTACAAGTAAATGAAATTTTAGTAAATATAAAATATTTTACAACTTTTCTAATTGTTGTAACTTAATTTTGTCTTATGTCGACTAAAGCTTCTATTTCACATTGGCTGCCGTGGTAGGCAAGTTAGCTCACTAGCAGTGTGGGGGTTGCGGGTTCGGTTCCCTCCAAAGATTCTGGTTACTTGCGTAGGCAAGTGTAGAGATCAGCGTAAGAAAAATATATATATATATGTTCCTCTATCTGTGTAACCAATCCCACGTTGCAGTCATGCTTCAGCAAACATCTATAAATTAATTAACTATTTGTCTGAGACGTCATGATGTATTTTGACCATTCATGCTACATGACTCACTCTATCTAGCTTTCAGCGGAAGCCAAAAACCATTGCCCGGGAACTACTTGGCCTAACACCGGAAGTAGTGATTTGCTTCGATAGTCGGCAGAGGAATCATTTCTGGTCACTCCCAAGTGAATCAGAAACTTTCCGCACTACGTGCGCCTCTGAATAAGTTCCAGTTCCCAACTCTTCCATATGACCACAGATATATTCCCGAGAATTCAGTTATACCCAGTAAAAAGAAACAAATTGTTTCATAACATAATAAACAACTACACGTACTCAGGTTAAGTAGGTTTGGACCTCCGTGTATATTTATAAAGAATTCTATAAAGGTTCTTTATTTAATATACGGCGTGATCCATTTCGAGGTTCCCTACATTTTTAAAGAAAAAAAAACACAGAAAATTCAAATCTAATGGGGAATATTTATTATCATTTTAAAGAACATTCTTTGGCATTTATTTTTTGAAGATTACGACTATAAAATGTTGGCCGTTGCTACTTCGCAGATGGTCCATTCATTGAGTCCAATTTTCGATGACTCGTTCGAGCATTTTGACTGGTAACTGGCGAATGACACACGTGATGTTTTCCTCCAAGGCCTGAATCGAAGCGGGTTTGTCCGCATAAACTTTAGACTTTACATATCCCCACAGGAAAAAGTCTAACGGTGTGATATCACACGATCTTGGTGGCCAATCGACCGGCCCAAAACGTGAAATTATGTGCTCACCGAAGTGTTCTCTCAATAAATCCACTGGTTGATGCGATGTGCGATCACGAGCTTAAAGTTCAGGCATCAAATAGTCGGTTATCATGGCACGATAACGGTCCGAGTTGCTGCGAACGGCAGCGAATCGACTCTGCACGGTCTTCGTGTACACTCTCAGCTAGGGCCGCTATATTTTCTTTACAGCGTGCTGGAAGTGGTCTATTCGGTCGAATATTATCCAATAATGAATGCTGGGTCTCAAAATTGGTGATAGCGTTGCGAATAGTACTATTAGTAGGCCGATTATGTTGACCATAAGTTGAGCGAAGTGCACCAAACACATTCCTCACAGAACGTGAATTTTCGTAATAAAGTTGAACGATTTCTAAACGTTGTTCAGGCGTAAGTCTTTCCATTATGAAATGCCAAAAAATACTAAACAAAAATAACATGACAGCATGACACGACTCAAACGTGGTCTGTCAAAAAAGGCTATTGAAACAAGGAGCTCTACTGGAATCACCCATTATTTATAAAATTATTTTTAGTTAAAAAAATTATCGTTCTAAATGTTTCTATTTATGTTTTACAAAAAAAACTCTGTTTAAAATAAGAAAATTTGTATATAAAAGAAAAAAATGTTTTCTTACGATTTTCGTAACTATTAAGTCCAAGAGAGTTTTTTTTTATCGGAAACACCAAAGTTGGTAATTTCCTTCCTTTTCTATGTTTTATATATGGGCATTTCCTCCGAATGGTCAACCAGGATGGAAAAATAAAATGTTGATAATCATCGTGTTTTATTGTTTATAATTATAAAAAAGACTATGTTTTAATAATAGAATGCTATATATGATATCCTATGATATCTTAGCTGTTGTACTTGAGGAAATTGGGCTAGAAACTGAAAAATTTAGTATTTTCGTTTCAAGCTACTGCTAAAGACATTTTTATATTTAATTATTTTACATGCAAAAAATTTGTTATGTTTGCACTCTTTCTTTAAAATCTCGCTATTACAATCAATTAAGAAGAGAAAAGTGTAAGGAGAAGATAAAAAGTTCGATTAACGGTTGAAACATATGGAAAAATCGTACGTTCGCGAGCCGTACGTTCGCGACCGGTACTTAAGCCAATTAAACAAAAACCAATAGAGATATTTTATTGTGTAAATACTTTATAGAGACCTACATTAATACACTTTTAAAATAAATTAATCGAGTTTCAATATTCCGTTCCATTTAGTAGATTTTTACATTTCACTACTGTCAGCCAAATTTGACTTCTATTTTGCGTAAGTTTGTGACCACATGTTTATAACTATCATTATGAAAACTTAAACTCGATGAAATTTATCTTTTGCACTAAACATAGAGCTACCAAAATGCTACCGAATCGCAAAAAAATGCTAGGAAAAGTTTTATTATCTATATTTTTTGTACATCAAAAGCGTACGAACGTACGTTCGTGACTCCAGGAAATGCCCATATTTAAATTATATTTATATTTTTTTTGCTTTTGTCCCACTGTCCCCCACCTTAGCCATGTGTTCCTGTTTACAATGTTAAATTTAATAAACACAATATTACAACTAATTATTATTTTGCCTTTAAGTCATTGTAGCAAACTGTGTCTATTTCTGTTTCGATTGCAATTTGTAAAACTACGAATATTAAATTGTGTGTTTTTTTTCTTGTTTTCAGCTCATTTGAATTGAATTCCTATTGGTCATTAAGGCAACAACAAATAACACAATTACAACAATTGCAACAAGTATTTGTTAAATAAATTTGTTTTATATGTGTGTCTTTTTCTCTGTTCTGTTGCCAATTTTTACAAGTTATTTAATTTGTTGTGTTTTTGTTTTTTTTTTTTCAATTTAATTTATAATATTTATTGTGTTATTGGCATATTGACGCCATTTTTCTTTCATTTTGTTTTGAGATTAACGGTTTTGTACTGTGGCGTCAAATGTGTTTGCGAGTTCGTATTGTTTTTAATGATTATAATTCATGCAATTGTTGTTTATAGTTTTCTTTGGTGCTAGAAAAATATGCAACAAATAAACCACAAATAAATATATTAAAAAAAAAAAATTATTTTGCATTTACAAACAAAAGAATTGTTAGTAAAAATTAATAATTCTAATAATTCGTGGGAAATTTAATATTTAAATTAAAAAGAAACTAACGATCTAGTAATGAAGGAATTACACGTTTGGTGTAATAAAATAATAAAAGAGAAAGGGAAATATTTATTCAAATAATTTTGGTTTTAGTTGATTATGGATTTTCAATTAAAACTTTTCTTAAACATTTATTACAGGTACAAAAAAGTGTAAAAACTAATTTTGGTTATTCAAAATTATTTCAGTTTTATGTGCTGCTTCTAAATAACAGGCAAGTGATTGTGAAGTAAAATTTATATGAAAATCACTTAAAAAAACTGAGTACTTTTCATATCAATTTGACTACACAATAGGGTGGGTAAAAATTTTTTTTTCTCGTAACGACTTCTAATAGCGTAAATATGTAGTATATTTGACTGCATTAGACCCCTGTAAAATATTATTAATTTATTTTAAATGTAAGAGCCCGCGCTTTGATCTTCATTTTGTTAAATTTGTTATATAACAGCAATAACATTGTATTGCAAAAAAGCATATTACTGTATCCTAAAGATTCTTAAGTTCTCGAGGATTCAGACACAAGCAATTCATTCATTGAAAGAATACATATTAAATAATGCACAATAAAAAGATCAGTTTTGGGTTTACTACGCGGACAGTGAAGTTGTGTGTTTATTTTTTTATTTGAACTGTTTTAACTTCTAACCGTTATTATGGAAACCAGAAAGCCAAGATTTTTTCGATTCCAAAATGGAGAAGATATTAATGATAATGTTTAACCAACTATAATACGAAATACTATGATTGGAATAGGGAGCAACTAAAAATAACAAGGAATACTACCAAAGAACCGTCGTTTTTAGATATTGCAAAACTTGTAGCTCAAAGGATAGAATTCGTTTAGAGAAAATCGTCTTTTCCTACAGTGTCAAATACAATAGTCATACAAGTAATAAACGGTTATCATATAAATTACAAAAATCTCAGAAAGTCGTTGAAAAAAATGACCGTTTATTAGAAAGAAAATTTTCTCCGACGTAGCAGAGTTTTGTTTCATATTTGTTCCTGAAAATGTAAACAATTTGAGCTTTTTGATGTCCAAGGCAATATAAGGTACCCAAAGAAGAACAGGAGTGAGATGCGAGGGCGAGAAAAATGCGTATTGGAGGAGTAGCTCGAGGTCTTCCAACTAAATTGCAAAAAAGAGCAGCCCAAGCACCAAATACAGAAAAAACCCTAATAAAAGTCACGACAAAATTAACTTAAAACAGCAGGAGCTATCTGTAAGTAATGCCAGTGCTTCTTGAGACGACTCTTTTAATTTACCTTCCCCGTCAAAGACAGAAAGAAAAAAATTTTAGTTTGCCTATATTGTAAAAAACTTGTAACCTTTACAGTGTTTCCGATGCCATTGCTTCATTTGTACTGCAAGATTTCTCTCCTAGCAGTCAAAAAATTGATAAATCAAAAATAAGACGGACAAGAAAAAATGTACGTAATGAATGTACTCAAGACCAGAGCCAACTAGACCTACTATTTTTATACTTTGACGGCCGAAAAGATAAGACGCTTAATATTAACAATAATTAGTATTGTGGTTATTTTATTGAACTGTTGATGGTTTTTAATCCAAATGTAGATATTTTAATTAGGCTTAAGTTCATTGAATTTAATTTTCATTAAATTATTTTTATGCAGACAGGAATTTTACAACATGAAATTAATTAAAATTTTTATTGATAATTTTTCATTCTTGACTGCGCTGAGATTTGAACCCAGGCGTTCACGGACAGGTTGCCCAGACTAGTTTCGATTGTAACCACACAATCTCTTCAGTGGGGTTTGCCGTCTTACTCACTCGGCTATTGCAGCCGGATGACGTCAATTGTCAAACATCAATCTTTAAACCAAATTATTTCACTTTCGTAGATCGAAATTTGCTTTTGAATGAATGATTATCTATTTTAATTGATTTACATGTTCTTTCTAACTTCTGTTTTTTCTTACTTTTTGTCAAGAATTCTTCTTGAAATCCAACAAATAAAATAATCACAATACTAATTATTGTTAACAGCTAAGGCACGAGCTATGTTTACATTTGTCCTTCAAGTTGTGCTGAAAAAGGTCAACAAGAAAAAAAAAGATAAAAACATGAAAAACAAAAATGTACTTTGGATTTCAAGATGAATTCTTGACAAAAAGTACGAAAAAACAGAAGTCAGGAAGAACATGTAAATCAATTAAAATAGATAATCATTCATTCAAAAGCAAATTTCGATCTACGAAAGTGAAATACCATTTGGCTTAAAGATTGATGTTTGACTATTAACGTCATCCGGCTTCAATAGCCGAGTGAGTAAAGACGGCAAACCCCACTGAAGAGATTGTGTGGTTACAATCGAAACTAGTCTGGGCAACCTGTCCGTGAACGCCTGGGTTCAAATCGCTTAATATTATTTAAAATGGAGCTTGGAAATATAGACAAATACTAATTGAGGAACATGTAAGTATCTTTGAAGGAGCCATATTCAGTTTATGTTGGCAATGCAACACCAGATCGAAGTACTTCTAAAAATATTGAAATGTCAATTATTGCCCCTCCTTCGTCTCGAAAAATTATTAAAGAAAATTTGATGGCAATTGGTTATGACAGTACTGTCACTAACACTGGGAAATTTAACAGAGTAATAAGAGTATTGGCAAAAAGACTTCAGCGCCCACTGCAATGGATTATTTACAACGAATTGCCATTACACATCTATTTAACAAGCTATATGGTGTTACCAAGTGACAATATTCTCATGCTGGGTCTATTGGCAGCTTATTAGAAAACTGCGAAAAATTTGCTTCTGTGAAACAGTGAGAGAACTGGCAGCCAGACGTGTTCATGAAGCTCGAAGCTCACCTCATACCCGAAAGCAACCTCGCGTCCTTGTGGCCCCTTCTATCAATTTTGACGCAAGTAACTACTTTGAAGTTATAAATTGGAATCAAAAGTTTTTCGATCCACCAATTCTTCGGAACATCACTACTGAAGAAATAAATGCGGCAGTTGAGTGTCAAGAAGTGACAATCTAATTTTTTGAATTGCCCAGATTTGACAGTATTTGTGACCAAAAAATAACTAATAAAATTTCGTGTTTTTATTGTTTTATGTTGTATAGGAACCAACGTTTTATTTTTTTAATATAATAAAATATTAATATTTAAAAAATGGCTTCTTTTTTAAATACTTAATTGTTAGGAGCTCCGGCGCACGGTGCTTTGTCCCATAGACAAAAAAAAAAAAAAAAAAATGTTAGTCTCAAAGTGTGATGGAAGATATATGGATCGATAGATAGCAACACAACTCATATGAATTTTTTGGAATTGATTTCGTGTGACTCTCCAAGACTCCACCAGAGGTCGCTAAAGTCAGTCAAATTTCAGAAAGAATTAATGAATAAAAAAATGAATTTAATTGCTTCAAGAAAATAATTCTCAAAAATTCATTTTTTTAAAAAAGAGTTGAAAGTTTTTTTTTTGAGTTCCTTTGTATGTTCAAGATTTGCAATAATAACATTTTTATTAAAAATATTAACTAAAGTTAGTTTTTCTCGCTCAAAAAATATACATTTTTCCATAAGAATTCAAAAATTACAAAAGTTTTTTTGAACTTTAAAAAAAAAACATATCAAATCAGACATTTTTTATTTCGATTTTTCTTAGTAGAGCCGTAAAAAGATAAGTGCCGGTTTTTTGCCGCAACTTAACAAAAAATGCATTTTGAAATAGGTATCATTTCACAATTTTTTCTAAAATTTTTTGTATTATAGAGCTATAATGCTTAAGTAAAGTTACAAGCTATGTGAAAAGCATTAAAATCCTAAATTTGATTAAAGAAATACTAAAAAGGTATTATATGGAAGTCAAATAGTGCAATATACCCCTTAACCCGAGTGCGCTTAAATTATGTCATTTTTAGCAGAATGAGGTTTTGTGGTACATCAATCTCAATAAGTTTTTAAGTTTAAAAACAAAAAAAATTGTAAACAATTTTTCACATTTTTTTAACCTACATACATATGTATATTATTTGAGTACTATTTGGTTTTATTTATTTTTATTAAAAGAAAAATCCACCACTTATTGACGATAACATGTTTATAAATATAGCCAAATAATGGCATTAATATATGATTTCATATTTTACAATTTAGTGCTTCACGGGAAAACGCATATAATTTTTAATTTTAATAATTTTTTTTAGAATATTTTCGCATTCCTTTATGGACCACCATAAAAGTTGGGAAGTACATTTGCTTTTATATAAAACTTGTTTCTGTTCAAATTATTAAATGCGATTAATTATTAGTCAGTTATATTCGTTATAGTCCAACTCCAGGAGGATATTTGTACGGAGGCTAGGTGAAATCATGAACCGATTATAACCAAAGTTGGAAGGGTTTGTCCTTGGGCTCAAAGAGTACGGTGCACCAAATATCATGTTAAAAGTTGTGACCTATACTTTGATTAAAAAATTTTCATGGACAGACGGACGGACAAATAGATGGAGACGGAAAGACTGACCAACGGACAATGCTTATTCAACTCAAAAAAATACTAAGTAAATACAAATAAATATACCAAGTTTCATTACAATCAGATCATTTTTGCAAAAGATATAGAGTTTTTATAATTAAGGATATATGGCAGGACCTAGAGTCGTTGCTGTAATCACTACTAAAATAAATTGACAGAAAGATTGTAAGCTAAGTACGTTTAATAAATACGGATTTTCTTGATTTTTAGATCAATTATGTAGCCAATATTAAAAATTATATTTTTGGCATATATTGGAGGTTAGCGAGTCCTTGGTCCGATTTTTTCAAAAAAAATAATTTTTCTTAACTAAGATATTTAGTTGAGTAATTTTTCTCTGAGTATATCAGCGAAATAAAGTAAAATTTTTCCAATTTTTTTTAATATTTACTCGGGTGTTCCCGCATTTAAATCCAGGGAAAGCGGGAACAGAAATTTTATTTAATATTTAATTATGTAAATTTTAATTAACTCTTTTAATTGGAATGGCTTATAAAATCTCCCTAAAAAATCGTTTGTCTCGTTTGCCTTGCTTTTTTTAAGGCTTGTTACTTAAGTCTTTTGTTTTTAGAACTGTGCGTAAAGCTTGTAACTTAAGTCCTTAATATTGTAAGTTTTAGCTAAAGTTTAAGACATGATTGTTTTGTATTTAAGCTTTTATTTCTTTTTAGAGTTAAACAACAAATAATTTCGCTTTCTACCTCATAAGAAATACGCCTTGCACCAAAAATTAAAAAAATATAAATTAATTCAATTGTTTAAAACCAAGATTTGTAATCCACTTCCTTTAAGATTTCTATCATTTTGAGATAAAAAATATGTATTTTATCTGTAAATCATTCTAAAGATTTTAAAATTAAATAAATTAAAACTTACGCATGTTTAAGCCAACAAAACAATAATCAAAATTGTGTGTGTGCGCGTGTGTGTTTGTATTAAACACAAATTTATAAATAAAATTTTAATTTTTTTTATAGCGGGTGTATAATAAAAAGGACAATAATAAATGCAAACATTATCGAGGAAAAAAACAAACTTACAATTCAGCATATGAATAAACTTTAAAATCAGCAACAAATATTATAAAGAAATATATAAAAAAAAATAAAACATACATACAAAATAGAGGCGTATCTGTAGAATACAAAAGCCAGCAATTGTCTGCTGTAGATAATCTGTGATTTAAAAACTCCTACAGGTCAGGCGAGCACATCAATTACTTTGGCGCTCACAACTAAAAATGTATGCGCAAACAAAAAGTTAACTGAAAAACTTAACAACAACAAAAACAACAACTATATATACAAATATTATTATATAGTCATTCTAAGTACTCATCGTTTTACACAAAATTTAAGAAAAGAATTGAAAGAAAAAAACACCAAAGGAAATTTTGTATTCTTTTTTGCTTCTCTTACAGTTCACTTCAGAACACAGTTCAGTTCAAACAAATTTGTATGCAATATTACATGCCAACAACAACTGCATCTGCAACAAGTGACCTCTCAATTTAACGTGGCATCATACATGCTGCAATAAGTACGCAATGTTGTGTATAGAATCCAACGTCTAAATATGAACAGATTAAAAGAAAAGAGTTCTTTTTTTCGGTTGGACCTCTTACTGAAAACATTAACAACAATAAAGTAATATAAACATATGTATGAAGTATGTTCTACTAGATGTGTGGCTGTATATGTCCATATGAACGTGCAACATTTGCTAAATATTCGAGACAGAAAACATACCAGAGTAATTGTAATGTTTGTCTTTCAAAACACAATTACAGCTGCAGGCGTTGGGAAAATAAATAGATTATTGGCAACAATGTTGTAGACTAATTTGAAATAATTTAGAATATTTAAGTGGAAAATGGCATTTACGTGATAGAAAATGTCAAAAACTATTTGCAGATATATAAATTAAATAAACTAGAAATATCAATTTGAAGTCTTAAATGTGATTTGAATTACATTTTGGCTTCTATGTATAAGTCAAAATTCTCCTGTGCAATACATTAATGCAGTTTCAGCTACTAAATTAAATGCAAACCCCAGCGTCATCTATTGGTGGAACATTATGTGATATTCAGTTCGGAGTTTATATTGACTAATAGCCAATTTAACCAAGTTAAGTTAAAACTAACTATTACTTTAACTTTCAGCTAACAATATGTTGTTGACAGTTATAACTGATAGTTAAGTATAACTGAACTTGGTGGAATAGGCCGTTTAAATTTGTTCTAATTTGATGGGCCATAAAAAATTTCAATCGTCTTACTCAACTGCCTACTTGCATCCATCTGATATATCAGAAAACGTACGTCTCTGATAGTTTCAAAGGGCCTAAAAAAATGTTAATAATAATTAAAAATAATTTTTTGTTATTTATGAATTATTATTTTTGGTGTATCATCAATAGATTTATGATAGTAAAAACCAAAAAACCTTTAAGAATTTCTTAAAAGTTATCTTTTGTTCACGTAACTTTTAAATTGATTTCTCAATCCTATTGACCACACTTTTGTGTTTTGCAGTTAACATTGTGTTTTAGGGATACCTCTCTTTTTGACTTACCACCAAAATATCAATTGAATGAAAAATCTCGTGTTAAACTACAAACAAATACAAAGGATCTTGGCGCCCATTATCATCATCTTCCTTAAAATATTTATGTTTGTTTAGTGTAATAAAATGTTCAATGCACAATGGGATCGACCAAAAAAAAAAAATTATATAAAAAAGGATCTAAAGGATGCCAGCAGTTTTAAAGAAAAACTTATTATAATTTTTCTTCAGAAATTTTTTAAAACCCGGTTTTCCAATAAAGACAAGTTGAAATCGAAAATTTTGAGAAGTCTAGTATTTCGTTTCTGTATTTCTCGCATCGCAAAATTTCTCACATTAAGTGTGAAATAAAAAATTCTATCGTTTCTAGATTTGTGAGAAAAAAGTGTTTCTGTATTTAAATGCGAGAACAGACAACCAAGCTTCTGTTTTAACTGGAATACTTTCAGTAATTAAGTGTCAAAAGCAAGCGAAACGTCAACGAAATAATAGATATAATAAAAATAGGGCTGCCAGATTTAAAGATTTATCGTCATTTTGACGATTTTTTTTTTGTTCCAAAATTGACAAAGTGACAATTTATTGATTTTTTCTAGTGACATTATTATTCTCAGTCTTCGAAATAAAACAATTTTAAATAGTTTTATATGTTTGCGTATTAGGCACCACAGAAAACCGATATCTTTAAAAACAAGACAGCTTAAAAAATGTATCGGCAAAAGCAAAATTTCGAAGGAAAACTGTTTAATTTTTTTTACTTGGATTAATTAATACATTTGTTTATGTGAAAAAAAAATTAAACTATTACACCATTTTTCAGTCAATGCACTTTAGGAAATTTTTCCCTTTTTTTTGCCAAAAGTGTTAGTTTTAGTGATATTTTGTCACGCATTTGTATGATTTTTTTTTTCAGGAACAAAAAACAATCTGAAATTTTAAATTGTTATGGGATTAAAGAAAAAATAAAATAAATAATTTAATTTAAATAGACCTCAAGCTTAAGTATGAATGTATGTATAAAATATCTATTTTACTAATGAACTTTAACTATTTCTTTTGTTTTGATTATGTTTTAATAAAAATCGAACAAAATTTGTCAAAATTAATTTTAAATAGTCCGATTTTTTAAAACAAAATAGATTATTTTTTTAATTTTTCCTAAGGAAATTAACGATTTTTTCACAAATTTATCTGGCAGCCCTGCATAAAACGAAAACAATGAAAGGCTTAAAAATATAAAAATAACAATTGTGTTTATTTATTTTCATCATTTAAATTCTTTCTCTTCAAATAAAAAAAAAAAATATAATACACATTCTTGTGTACATACATATATAATTTGTGCTCCATTTTTTAAAATTATTTTTTCTCGCATCAATTTCAAATATGACTTATTTTGACAGTTCTTGTGAGAAACTTTTCGCAAAATATTGTTACAGAAACACTTTTTCTCACATCCTTCCAATAATTGCTTGAAAATTATTTAAATGACAGAGAATTCTCGCAAAGTAAAAATACAGAAACACTTATTTGAGAAAAACCATTTTTTGTTTCATATTGCACTGTTTTTGTCATAATTCACTTGTTTCATGCGGGAAATTTTACGATGCGAGAAACAAAGAAACGGGCTACAGGTCTTTGAAAAACCAAAGAGGAATTATTAAATTTTTTGCTTTTCCGCATGTTTGCATAGGATTTGAAAAGTAGTGATTATTAGCCCACTGTGCTTTAAGAAAACTTTGCAAGAATTTCCTCTTTTTTTCCTGTCGATACATCTGCATTTAGCACGCGGTCTTATAGCCACAAAAACAAACAGGCAATCGGACAGACAGACAAACACACAGTCATACAATCAAACACACGAATATAAAAACAAAAAATCATTTTACATTGTGGGTTTATATGCGTTGATTGTTTTATTATGATGATGTTAAATTATTGTAATCCATACTGGTAATCTTCAACAGAAACACAGGGAGACAGACAAACAGACATACAGGCAAAGAACGAGCGGCAAATAGTCCGTCAGTTAGACGAAAACTTATTTAACTTGTACTTTTTGCCAATGCGATACAAAAGATATTTGTTTTCGTCATCACCAGCCACATTATCATCATCAAAGGAGCTGAAGCAACAATAACAATAACAAATTTTTAAATCTACTTGAGCCAGGGAAATCATAGCATTTTTTTTAGTTTTGAAATATTTTGGATTATTCTGATGTTTACATAGTTTAGCATGATCACAATATAGATGACGAAGATGATTATGACGACGGCGATTATGATGGTGATCATCGTTGTGTCCTCATCTTTATCTTTGAAGGAGAATTACCAACATCCACCACCACCAACAGCTTAAACAAACAAAAATACTTTATAAATGCAATTCAATGATAGCGATCAATATTCTTTATGATGATTTTTATAATCGTTTTACTTATTTTTTAATTTTTTTTTTTTTGATAGTGTACTACAGTCGGTGTTTTACATATGAATTTGTAAATGTTGTAAAAGTTTACTTAAGTTAGTTTTTGCTATGGTTACTTCTTACGTTTATGGTACCTTATTGACAGATATTTCCATTGATTAACGAGAGCACCACCTGACTTAAGGTGCGAACTCACGTTGGTCTTAAGACTGGGTTAATAGAATGAGTCGATAAGGACGTCCTTATCCTTCCGCCGCAAAGCCGTGCACGAGAGAAAGGATTCCAACTGGAACTCATGCATTTGGATATTTTGTCCCCTCTCTAAAGGGCAGAGCTTTTCGAACACTCCCACCGTTCTGTGGGTAACAGAACCATGTTGCAATGCAGCTTCATATCGAGCAACTTGCTCTACCCGCGATTTGGGCATAAACCACCACTTCCACTGGGTACTTATTGATAGTAATGCCAAATATTAACGTAAGTTCTTACCGTGTGGAGCAAAAGTCACGGTGGTCTTATTGTCGGGTTACAAACAATGCATTTTTCAACCGTCCGCCGTGTGAGCGCAACCAACAAATACAGGTATCAAATTGATTGTAAATATAACTTCGCAGAATTATACATTCGGCCATTGTTTAGGAGCTGGACTTATCCACCGTCCGCTGGGGCTTGAAGCAAGAAACATCTGTTAAACAAGCAACAGCACCCAGGGAGATAGTCAGTCTGGAACCATGCTTCGAGAGGCTACTTACTGCCGTGATACCAGATAGGATCTCTTGTCAGCAGCGGTCTTAAAAGATCGATCAATTTTGAATTCTGCCCAATAACAGTTACTGACTGAATCTGATTTCCCTGAAAGATGTAACACCAAAAGTTGAAATTTTCTTAGGATGTTAGCTTTATAGCCCAGGCGGGCTAGGGGTGTTGTTCAATTATTAATATTATTAAAATTTGTATATATTGATTTCATGTTACAATGAGAACTTCAACATTTATTTTGATTTAGCTCTGCAAGTAAAAGACTGTTAGCCTCTTACTTTTTTTTTAATTTTTTTATTCCTACGCTAATCCCGCGAAGCTCTTCGCTTGTCTGCAGAAGACCAGAGTCTCTGGCGAGAATCGAACCCGCAACCCCGGTACTGATAGACTAGCTCACTACCAGCTAGCCTACCGGGGCACCCAACAGGACAAAGCCTTTGGTGGCAATCGAACCCGCAAAATGTTGTTAATGTACGTTTAGAATAAAAATTTTTATAAGAGGTTTATAAGACAAAAAGCGTTTAATAGTTGTTACTTAAAATAAGAACTTTTTTTAAATATGGCGGATAAGATTTAAGAAAGTTTAAACGTGTTTAGGCAAGGTACTCGCAGAGAAAAACATGTTTAAAAATGGTACCTCCAATAAACCTATTTTTAAAGATAATTTTTAAACATATTATGTTTAATTTTACCATATTATTGTCACCGACAACCATATAATTGTAAAATTGGTCCTCCAATAAGAAGCCACAACCATATTATGGTTGCCTTTAAACATGTAAATAAGCAATAATTTGTTTTTAAATTGCCAATAGTATTTTCCTTTTTTCCAAGAGCAATATGCTATGAAAACCAAATACGCTATTATTAGTGTTAAGTATATTTAAGTTATTATTAATCAAAACATGTTCGGAGGCAACCATAATATGGTTGTGGCTTCTTGATGGAGGACTAATTTAACCATAATATGTTTGTCGGAGACAATAGTATGATTAAATTAAACATAATATGTTTAAAATTTGATTTTTAAAATAGTTTTGTTGGAGGTGACCATATATAAACATGTTTTTTTCTCTGGGTGTATCGACTAATTTTTAAGATGGGTATTTAAGGAAATGTTATTATTTAATGCACAAAACTATCCGCACCAGTGTGACCATTTTGGCATTTTTGCGGCTAAATTTAGCATTAACATTTTTTATTAAGCTGCATCATTTTCATTTAGCACTTTGCATTTTCTTTAGCATTTTTAAAAAATGTTTTTAGCTTTTTTTTAGCATTATTTATTTTAAAAATTTGGCCGAATAGTTCTATTGATTTTACTTGAATTTTTTTTTATAAATTATAATAAATTTTGAAAAGGGATAATTCTTATGTTAAGAAACATCTTACCTGTCTTTTTGAAGAAAAATAGAATATTCAAGGAATATTAGAAATGGCTTTATCATGCTGATTGTAAATATTATTTGCCCTTTAATATTACGAGAAAGTACAAGGAAATTTCACTTTGTGTTACGATAAAAATGCAATGGTTTAAATGTGTGAAAAAATTGTTTGCTCTAAGCTGCTGAAAAAATAATAAGTCGAAAGCTTTAATGTGTCAACTTGATCTTAAAACATTTGTATATCACACACAAAAATCAGGGGTTTGCAGGACCTCAAATTTAAAATGAAATCTCAACTACCTGAGCTTTATAATTATGTGTTTCAGCTGTTTTACCAAAATCTATCCATTTGGTGAAATAAAACCATTTATTTAAATTTCGTTAAAAAATAAGTCACTAAAATATTTCTTTTTAGAAAAAGAAAACGGCAAAAAAAGGCCACCCGTTAAAAAAAAAACTTTATGAACGAAAACGAGTGGTTTGTGTAGGCAATCACATGTTCGGTTTCAACTGACTAAAATTTCTCACGATTTGTTGCTGTAATTTTTTTCTTTTCTTAAAACTTTAAAAATTTTAGGATCTTTTCCACAGATTTTAATATTTTTTTTTTTTTACTATTCTGTTTCAATGTGGCGGCATCAAATGTTGTTGCTGTCGTTATTGTTGTTGCTTATGTTGATCATTGAAAATGATGTTGTTGATGATAGTTGTTGTATGTACAGTAAAGATGTTATTGGTGATTGTTTTTTTCCTTTTCTTCATTTTTTTAGTTTGTGATTTTATTTTTGTTATTTTATCGTAAAACTGATGATGCCCTATTGTGATAATTTTGGGTTGTACTTAAGGTACTTATTTAATATGCAATTTTTTATATTGCGTTTAGCTGCATGTGTCCCTAAGTCTGTCTGTTTTGATTGTTCTTTAGCAACTAAATGGTGAGAAATAAATTTTCTTAATATTTGGCGTTTTTGTTGCTTTTCAATATTCTTAAAATAAAGTTTAAGAAGGTGTTTACAAATGTTTTATTTATTAATATTTCATTAGGTTGTGGATACACAAAAATACGCTTTTGGTTTTCACATTAAGTTTTAAATGACAAAGGATTTGGGCGAGGATATTGGAGAGGTTTTTTTTTTTAAATTTTAATTTAATTCATATTCTTTTTTCTTTAAAGGATTACAGAATTTTGTGTTGTGGGATGATATTAAAGATCTGAGCTTGGACAATGTTTGGTTTTAACGATATTGAAATTTTAAGTCATACATATCGTCGCCTTTTTTCTTAGACCACATTAGCGCCAACAACTCATTTTTCAGGAAACGAAAAAAAAAACTTAATAACATTTTTAATATGGGTTTTATAGCAAACTTTTTTTTGCGATTCACTAAAGAGTGTAAAAATGTTTTTTAAAAAATTTGTTACTTCAAAGTAACTGTAGCCAAAGTTGCCGCTTGCTTATTTTTGCTCAAACGGGAATTTGCAAACTGAATTAAATTTTTAACTTATTTTTAATTTTATTATTTTTGTTAAAAAATTAAATCAAATCAAAAGATAAGACTCTTAACTTAAAAACATTTTGTTTCGTTTTCGAAAAATTTAAGAAATAACCAAAATTTTACGTTTTGCATGGGAGCTTCAATTAGGAGCAGAGATAGAGCTTTGAATCCTTTAAAAGAAATGTTAGTTATGTAAAAATAGTTAGGGTCAGTCGTAGAAATTAGCCTCCTATGCGCACACTTTAACCTCTTAAGTCCGAATACGAATTTCGGCTCAGAACTGTTTTTTGTTCGGGAGCCATAGAGGTTTGGCATACAGAACAAGAAGTTGTATTTTAATGAAATAATGGGTCTCGAGAAACGTAGATGCTGTATAGGCTGTATACTTTTGTAGTTTCTCGAGGAAAAGTGTCGTTTTTACTGAAGCTACTGACTTTGTGGGCCAGGCACCGCACCGAAAATGATCCGATTGGCCTGACACTTTCCAGATATCTTTTTTTTATCTCAAAAACAAAACATTTGGCGGATGGGACTTTAATATTTCCAACTTTAAGATTTAAAACAAAATCTCATTTGCATGCAAATATCATTTGGTATGGCGCTTACGACGTTTTCAAAAGGGCTTACATTTTTTTTTCATATAAATTTGTCAAGATGAGATAGCGATTGGGTACGTGGTCTACAAAGAATGGTGACGATATGTAGTTCTATAAACACTCCCCGTATTATTATTTTTCAGCGATTTTTCTAAAATTATACAAGAATTAAATCTTTGTGCTTAATCCAACTGTTTATGGTTTTTAATCCAAATTTTTCATTTAATATAAAACGCAACTTTTAATGTATGTTTATAAATCTTTGCACGATATTGGTCATCATACTATTCTATTCTCCAGGAATCAATATGCCTTTAATACAAGAAATGCGAGTAATCTAAGAGTAGCTATATAGTAGAACATATAAGTAGTTAAGAATATAACAAGTTACCGGAAGCTGTAAAAAATATCCAAAGAATTTCCGTTTTTAAGAAAATTATAAAAGAATATTTATTTGAATATTTAGAATTTCTTCTACTGTAGTAGTAAGACTACTATAATAATACCATTTAATATTAATTCTCATTTTCTTTTTTTTCTTTTCTTTTTATTAAATATTATGTAAATATTATTTTTGATGTAAGGCTCTAAAAATTGTTAAATTTTTAATTCTTTGCCAACTGGCCTCAATAATGTCCTATGGACGCTGAGGTCATACCTCGTTTGTAAGAATTTAATTTTTGAATAAATAAACTTTATTAAAAAAAAAAAAAAAAAACCATTTTTGGATTTAAGTGTGTTTTTTGTATTCTAGACATTTTAACATTTTTGCGTTTTTTTACCCATTCAATCGCTTAATTCGATTAATTTTGTACTTTTAAATTTTTTTTTTATTGCTTGTAACTTTGAAGAATTAAAAGATTATTAAAGTCGATTATATTTTGCAATTTTGTAATTCTTTTATGTCAGATAAAGCGTTTTATTATGATTATGGCTCAGTTCCAACACATCATTAAGGCCCAACCATAATATGCATGAGGTCGCTTAAGGTAACTTAAGCAACTGTGCGAATACAATTAAAATATATGTGACCAACTATAATGTACTTAAGGAAACTTTTCGTTAAGTTTCGTCAAATGTCATTTGCTTAAGCGCTGGTTCACAGTGTTCAAGTTTTAGCCGTCAAGTCTTCAGCCTTTAGGGGAGAAGGAAAAGAGAATGCCATTTCTTTTCCTCTCTCTCCTAAAAACTCAAGACTTGACAGCTAAGAATTGAAGGGTGTGAACCAGCACTAAGCAAAATGCCAAACTGAACGCACATTCGGTACGGAATCAGCTGTTTGTGCATTGTTAAAAAAAAAAAAAATATAATAAATTGAAACGAATAAAGAAAACTAAGAAAAAATAAAAAGAGGAATTTTACATATGTTTATTTTGTGTCCATTTTTTATTAATAAGTATGTACTGGAATCACCAACTGTTGTATACTTTAAAACGTTGCTTGCAAATCAAATAAAACATAAAATAAATATATGCAGGGCTGTAATTTGTGGTACTTTTTTAATTTGAAAACCGAAAAATCTATTTTTTGCAGTATATGAGGCTATTTCCAAAATTCTTGAGAACTGATTTTTTTACACTGTTACAAGGATTGAGGGTTCCTCCTTCAGCCCATGTCTATACTGTGTTTATCGAAAAATTCAAATTCAACACGCCCTTTGATTTGAAAAAATTGCTTTTTTCTACATATATTTTTCCAAGTTCCATTAAGGTAAAACAAATTTGCTTGGCAAACATGTCAAAACTTGACGTTTGTACGACATTTTGTGTTGTTGTTTAGGGTTTATGATGTTTGGACAAACATCTAAAGCATATGTTTGTAGAACAATGAAAAATTTTTATTATTTGATAATCGTATTGGATTTTTGTCAAACTTTTTGAGCTGGCTAATGGCAAATGTAATCATATCAGCGAAAACTTTGCAGAGCAAAGCCGTTGAAGTAGAAACATTATGGTAATTTTCAGTCGTTTTGTGCCATTCTTTGCCAGAAACCAGCTCTTTTCTTAAAACACTCTTTTCTCAAAATCGAAGGCAGTTGGCAGTCAATAGCCAAACATCAATATTTAAACCAAGTTGGAAGATCGAAATTTGTTTTTTGAATGATTATCTATTTTAATTGATTTACATGTTGCTCCTTACTTCTGTTTTTCATACTTTTTGTCAAGAATTCTTCTTGAAGTCAAAGTACATTTTTCTGTTTTTTCCAGTTTTTTGTTCCTCTTTTTGTCTTGATTTGCAGTTTTTCAATAGTCATATTTTTTCGATTTAAGTTTTCCGTTAATTGTTTTCCTTGATGGTTGTTACGTTCAATACCTCTGAAGTTTAAATTCGATATCCGATATCTCCGATAAGTCGAGTCCAAAAACAATTTAATCTAGAATTTCAAAAATTAGACGGACACAATTCCTTAGTAGGACCGCAAATTGTTTCTGGAAAGAAACTTCTGGAGATCATATGGTGAAAGTGGCTTATGTATAATCGGGGAAAGAAAACCGTAATAATAAGTAAGACATTCCACGTATATTTATTCTGGTTACTTGAGTAATTCTAAGTCTATTTAGCCATATCTTTCTGCCGAAATCACGTAATTTTCGAAAGATATAAAAGAACCAAACAATTTTAGTGTCAAATTATTTCTAGCTCTCCCAAGCAGTTGGGAATTGAAATCAAGCACAATCGGTTCAGTAGGAAAAGAGTTATATATCAAAAAGTAACATCATATGGTGGCCAAGTTCACCGATTATCGGTTTTGTTCAAACTGAGTTTTTATGTCTATAAATAACACTACTAAAGTAGATATCGGTCAATAATTTACTTTACCCCCCATATAAAGCCAACTCTCTAAAAACGCTTTAGTAGATTTTTATATTCATCGTTTACCAATACGCTCCCGGATAAACTGCATGCTTATAAGCGATGATAAAAGTTTTCGCTATATAAATTTATTTTTTTTTTCAGTTTTTTAAAAGAATTTTTCGGCATTAAAATTTTTGTCTTTTTCAGTTTTTTTAAAGAAAACAATTTGTTCAGTGAGTAAAAATTTCCATTTAACTGAAGAAATAAAACCGAAAAGGTCACTCGGGTGGGTATTGACAAGGCGACGGTTAAACCGTATTCAGTAACGATATTGTAGAAAAATTATTTTTACTATAGTACAATTGATTTACAAAAGATTGTTCAATTAAGCTAGAAATCGAAAATAATAAATGAAATATTTTTGCAAAATAATTTTTTTATTTTTTTAAATCTTCATTTGAACATTATTACAAATTATCCAAAAATGTGTTCAATGTTAAAAAAAGAAACATTCAATATTAAACATTTAACGATAATTTGATATAAAAGCGAAAAATCGAAAACAAAATTACCAAAAAATAAATTATAATGCGTAGGTAGAAAATCATCAATAATTATTATAGAAAAGATATATGAAAAAATCATGTCTGTAATACGATTGAATCGAACATTGAATTTACAAAAGTCTGAACAAATTACCTAAAAATATAATTTCTTCTTCATCACTCAATAATAATTTCTCTTATGTTGTCTTTGGCTCGTACGAGCAACGGAAAGATGTTCTTCCTCCAAGAAAAAAATGGTAAACAATTTAAAAAATTTATGTTAATTTATTTGTTTAAATAAAACAAAACAGATAAAAAAAACTCATTCTCATGGTTGCTTGTGAGTTAAAAACTAATATTATAGAATACAATTAGTTTACGCTAAGAGATTTTATAGGATATGTTGAAATATTAAAACAAATCTACAATAATGTTGTTTATTTAAAAAATAAGTTGTACACCATTTCCAACAAAACTTTATACAACAGAACAAATTAATAATTTTCTTTAATCATCAAATTCATACCAAATTCATAGAATCAAACAAACAATTTGTTGATTTTGAAACCTATTGCCAATATGATTATATTGATTGCTTAAAGTTGTAAAAATTGAACATTTTGAATATTTTTTTTCTATAAACTATATTTTAAATTTTAATTAAAAATATGATCAAAAAACTTTGCCGTTTCAAACAATGTGTTAATTGATTTCATTAAATATAGTTCAGGTTTTGACAATTCCCAACAACAATTCTACAAGTTTAAATATGAAAAAAATCAATAAAGATTTTTTGTTATTAAATTAATATTTTTATTAAAAATTTATTTCAAAAAAAAAAAACTAAAATGTTAATTATATCAAAATTTTTTTTAATTTTCTTTCAAATAAAAAAATAATTGATTCAATTATCACATTAATTAAATTGAAATACTTTTTAAACAATTTTTTTAATTGATAAAAAACTACTAATAGTGTTTTCTGTGTAATAAAGTATTTATAGAAAATTAAGTTGCAGATTTCTACAATTAGTTAATTTAGTAATAATTTTATCAAAATTCTTAAAAAACAAGTAAGAAAGTATAGTTGGTCAAGCCTGGCCATATAATACCCCACACCAGATTATTCTAAAAAATTTTGAGAGTGTACCCTCACTCAGAATCACATTCTGAGTAGATTAACAATGCCGGTCTATTCGACACGCAGGCTGGCTGTCAGGCTGGCTGTCCATGTAAAGCTTGTGTGCAAAGTACAGGTCGCAATTTCTAAATAATGTGACGAAATTTGGTACATAGGTTATGGTGTCTATTATGAACTTAATTCGATTTTCGACAGCAGTCGAATTAGTTGATCGAATGAATTTTCATTTGGTGTTATGGCACACATTCGCTAAAAAAGTACTATTGTGATTTAGTTTATTCACAGTAGTACATTTTCTATCAGCTGTCACTTTAAATAAAAAATGCTTGTTCACAAATTTAACGAAATTATGGTACGACGATTCATCTGATGAAGATGAACGCTTACTGGACCTGGCCTGTACCTGTAGCCTGAACTTTTGTAAAAATTCATTTTGCCTACAAAGGATTTTGTTCCATAAGGGAAACAAGCTTTTCCAACTACTGCTTACTACTGTCGACTATAGACTTGCATAAAATAACCAAAAATAATTAAGAATGTGGAATTTGCACATCAAAACTAATATATTAACAAAAACTTAAATTTTCAACAATTTTTTTTAAAACCGTCGAAAGCAAATTTCTTTTCGTTGAAAAATTCGATGCACAACGAAATTTTCGATAGTGCTGCCAACTCATAATACCAAATTAACATTCGATAGTCGATGTTCGATAGCCAGCGAAAATCGTAACTCATAATAGGGGCCTATAATTGTCATGGGGACCAAGCCTATTAAAATGGGGAGATTTGATTCATAATTTACATAGTCCCCATATAAGCTTCTTACCGGAATTGAGTCTTTGTGTTAATAATCCATCAAATTATGTTGCCATTCAGATTGAATTTGTTCCAAATTGATTTGATTGCAATCTTAATCATATTTCCAAATTTTGTTGAAATCGGTCCCTATTTGAGTATAGCCTCCATACCAGTACTTCTCCCGGAAATATCTTTTAATGCCTAAACTTCCTTATTAAAGTTGATATTGACATATAAATTGGCGAAAATAATTTATATGATAGCTACGTCAAAATGTTGTGCTGGTAGGTCTAAAATTAACCATAGGTCACATATAAATCATATTCCTAAAATTACTTAAGCGCATACAAATACTGCAGTACTGAGAAGGAAAGTCACATTTCTATTTAGTAGTTTTTAGCAGGGTAGGAAAAACTGCTAATGTCGAACACAATTCGTTCTGGCGGGATTAAGAATAAAACTCGCGAGTACAAATTTTAAAACGAGAGAATTGACTTGAATTGTGCTCGCGAGTAGAATTTTTTTCTATCCTAATAAAAACTACTAAAATCGAGATGTGACTTTCTTTCTTAGGAGGCCAGAATAGATGACATATCTAAATAATATTCTTCACCGAGAACCTTTAAATTAATCTCAACCTCATAACATAATTTTGTTCTGGCGGGTTCATGATTCCCATGGGTAATCCAAAAAAGGAAACATTCTTATTGTAATGTATGGTTTTTTTTTTTTTTTTTTTTTTTTTTTTTTTTAAAAACTTTATATTTTTATTAAAAATGTTGCTAAATTTTCTAATTCATCCTGGAAACTGTGTTCTTTTAAGAATTAAAAACTATATTAAAACGAAAAACATCAACATATTAAACAAAAAATTTTAAATATTTCAGTGGGCGTTAATCATAAATTGATCATCTTTTTGAAGAAAAAAATAGAAAAATTCTACACATAAAAATCTGGTAATAAATTAACAAATACCTGTTAAATTTAATAAAATTATATTAATAATTTTAACTCAATAACACAACAAAATATAACGATGAGAGAAACGTTAACGCGGCTTAAAGATACTCTATCCAATCAGAAAATTTTATTTCAGAACTTAATAATTTTAAAACAACTACTTCTTTTTTTTAGCTACACAGAAAAAATATAAAATACTTTTTTATCAATTAAATATATTGTTTGAAAAGAATTTTAATTTAATTAATGTGTTAATTGAATCAATTATATTTTTCATTGAACAAACACTAAAAATAAATTTTTGATTTAATTAATATTTTAATTGTTTTCAAAATAAAATGCTATTAAAATATTTATTATATAAGTCAAACCCTTAATTGATTTTTTCGTTTAAGATAAAATAACTTAAAATTGTAAAATTGGGTATTATTTATATTGGGAATTGCCAAAACTGACTTTTTCAAAATAATTTTTAATTCAATAATTGGTAATTTTTTTCTTAAATACTCGTAAGAATATACGATTGATTGGGTTGGTATTAAAATGCATTAATGGCATTAAAGTCTCATTAAAGTTAACTGTGTTTTATGTTGATACCGTGCAACTGTCATCAGTTCTTTTGAACATTTCCTCCAGGTTTTTGTTACGACTACGCAATATTCCTTAAGGTTTAGGAGTTATTGAGTAAGTTGCTTGAATTTTATCTCGATTTCAAAAATTTTAAGTAAGCCACAAACTTCGTTTAATGTTTAGATAACATACCGCTATGCCAAACACAAAAAGGACAAACAGAAATTTTAGACTATTTATCCTCTTACGGATATTAAAAGGTTATACTGCAAAATTGAAGTGTTTCCAAATAGTTTACTTATGGAAACAAGAAATCTTTTGAACACGAAGTATGGTAAAGCAGATGTTATATACGAAATATATGAGGAAATATACAAGATATCACAACAGCCTCCAATACCCCGACTCCCCATTGCCAGATAAGTTGCACCTATGTTATGCTTAAAGTATAACATAGGTATGCATGTACATATGTAAGTATTCAAGTTCATATATACATAGTACCAGGCGCGGATTCAAGGGGGGTGGGGGGGGGAAGGAAATAAAACCCAAACAGTTCGACTAAAATCCATAACTTAATTTAAAAATTAGTGAAGCATATTCCTTCTTCCAAAATTTTGTTAACATTTGTATTTTTTTTTTGGTCGAAAAATTGGTCAAACAATTTAATATGATGTAGACAAATAAATTGTTTCAAATAAAAAAAACATTAAAAATAAATAAAACTATTTTTATAGCCAAAACGTTATTAAAAAGATAAATTTATTTAAATTTATATGGAATTGATCTTATATTTTATTTTAACTTATTGTTGAGTTTTTTTTTTAATATAATATAAACATATCGTTTTTAATAAACTTTAAAAAAAAAAATTTTTACTTGTTTTGTATCATAAAAATTTACCCACCCCCCTCCCCCTAAGGCTCAAGCTGGATCCGCGTCTGCATAGTACAAATATGTATATTTGGCGCACATATCTGAAATAAAATAAATTGATTCATTTCGGTTTAGGCTTTTCAGGAGGAAGTTTTATATTGGACCTTTGGTAAATTATGGAATGAACATCACAAAATTCTATAGAGCGAAAAAGTTGCTGAATTTTAATACAAAAATATAATTTGTTAGCGTTTTAGGCGGCATAGAGTGCATTTCTGGAGGCGGATTTATAAGGAGCCTGTGGTAATGTCTGGACCGATCATGATAAAAGTTTCTAATTGTAATTCCGAGAAATTAATATTTTATTGTTAATTAAATAAATTGAGTTTAATAATTAATTTTTAAGTTAAATTATATGCGGTTTTTGAATAATATTTGGAATTTTTCTTAATTATTTTTGTAATTGAAGCAATTAAGACATTGCTTAATATCGCATTGTTTTTTGATTATATTTTTAATTAAAATTAAAAATATCATTTATCGAAAAAAAAATTACAATTTTCAATTTTAACAATTTTAAGTAATCTATATAATCATTTTGGTGATAGGTGCAAATTCAACAAATTGTTTACTTGCTTCTTTGAATTTGGTGATTAAAATCAATTTTTAATTTTTTCTGTGTATTTTGTTCACTCACATAAAATAAATGAATATTCAGTTAAAAGCCGGTCTACTTATTTTTCATTTATTTTTAACAAAAAGTTGATTTAATTTTTACTGTCAAAATTCAACTGTAAATTCCGTAAAAACAAATGAATTTTCAGTTATTTTATATAAATGAACCATCAAAAAATAACTGACAAATTCCGTAAAAACAAATGAATTTTTTTAGTTATTTTCTGTAATTCAGTTATTTTATATAATACAGGTTTTAACTCGAATTTCAAAAAATACCAGGCACCTGTCCGCTTGTTCTTCTAATGAGATAGAGAGAATATGTAATTTTATTTACTTACCCTGTTATACATGGTTGTTTGTTGTACTGACCACTTTGTTTACAGAAGAACTTTTAATTATAAGACACCAGCAGCATGCCCGATATGGTATTCGCAATTATTTTACATTAAAAATTTGATGTATTTAACTAATTAATTTTAACAAATAGAATATGGGAATTTTATACACAAAACAAACAAACCGATTGTTACTTTATGCCACAGATCTATAAATAGATAACTGAAAAATTATTTTTAGGTAGTTAAATTATATAAAATAACTGAAAATTCATTTGTTTTCACGGAATTTATGGTTCATTTTTTATGGAATTCGCGGTTGAATTTTTGACAGTAAAAATTAAATTAAGTTTTCGTTAAAATTAAATGCAAAATAAGTAGATGGGGTTTTAAGTTAACTGTTGTTTTAAATTTCATTTTTATTTAATTTTACTTACAGAATACTTTTACTTAATCAACTGACAATATTAAATGCAACCGAAAATCCGTATTAATGTGCACTTGGTTTTTTTTAATAAATGTTAGAATCAGATAAAAATAAATTTGCCTGAAATTTTAAAAGTTTATTTATTTAAAATTTACTGACTACTACTTAAATAACCTACAGTCCGTTACTGTAATAATATTGTGAGTGTCAACAAGGACTTCTCGTATTCAACATAAAGTAATAAATTAGTTAAGGAAGCAGTGTGACCAGATCTTTAACATTCTTACAGCTAAATCTGGCATTAGACAAGACCAAGAAATGCCAAAAATGATTTGAAAAATGCTAAAAAATAATGCTGATATATTTTAAATATTTTTTAAAACTGTATTCCTAGTATCAAATGTTATTCGAAACTAAATGGGCTAGTTTGGGTAAAACATCAGATACATATTAATATGTAGCACAGGTAGTTGAGATTAAATTTAGGGCGCCCGCAAAGCTCTGATACCTGCAAAATTAAAATGATTTTATTTCTATGCTATACAAAATTTTTTAGATCATTTTTTGAGTGTTTTTCATATAAATTTTACTGCACGTTAAATCACTTGTGTTGTGAAAAGAGCACATTTATTTCGTATAGTTTAAGAAAAGCTAAAGTTTGAAAATTTTTTTTTCAGCAGTTTAGAGCAAAAAACATTTTCAAGCATTTACACTATATAACTTTTATCTAAACACGAATTGAAATTTCCTTGCATTTGAATATCGTTATATCGAAGGGCAAATCATTTTTACAATCAGCAAGATATTCCCTTTCTTAACATAAGAATTATTCATTTTCATGCGAAATTTCATTTTGGGTACAACTATTTTTAGTAAAAAATTAATTATAATTAAAAAAAAAATTAATTAAAATCGATAAAACTATTCGTCAACATTTTTAAAATAATGATTAAAAGAATCTAAATTTTTTTTTATAAAAATCCTAAATAAAATGCCAAGTGCTTAATGAAAATTTTGCAGCTAAATAAAATTTTTAATGCTAAATTTTGCTGCTGTTAGGAAGTCTTGGATATTTTAGCTGCAATAACGCCAAAACGGCCACACTGTTAGGAAGTCTTTGATATTCATATTAATAAACTTACGAAGTTGATCGGGTAAATACACATACACACTATGAATGAAAACTGCTAAGGGTAGATGTGAACGAAAACGGACTGGAATCTGACAAAAGGATTCAACAAGAGCCTCCCACTCCACGAAGCAATACAACTTTAGAGTACCACGGTGTTTGATAATGACGATTCAGGTATTTTTTGTTGATAAGAATCCAACAAACCCAACTTGAACCTATTGAAAGTTTCCTCCACAAAGATAGTAAACGGGTTGGTAAAAGTACTACAATTGATTTGTTATTTTTTGTTTTTTGGTCGAGTTCCAACCTCAAAGCAAAATTTTACAATATTAAGTACAAGTAAAGAAACAATTTAAAGCCATACGGGCCATTTTACTTCGATCTCTCTTTTATATATCTACAGATCTTAACATAAATCCCAATGTCTTCCAATCAGAACTTAATCAAACTTAAGCTACCACCACACTATCGGTGCACATAGCACAATCTACGAAGATTTTTATTGTACTTCATTGGCACACATTTCTTGAAATTGCACAATTAATTTTTGGGCGGACACAGACTTGTGACAAAAAAGTTGAACCAGTGTTTTTTCATAGAACATTTTTACGGATAAGAAAGTACGTTAACTGTAAACTTATTAATGGTTATGTATGTTTGGCAAGGAATCAGCGAATAACAAAAAAGATAAAGTATTGTATAAAAATGGAATCGAGGACTTAAAAAAACGCAAGAAAAAAGAAAGAGCTGAAACTTGGAATTCTATAAGCAAAGTGTTGAACACAGCTGAAAGAAAAGAATCTTATAACACTCGATTTAAAACTTGCTAAAGTTTTTAGTCGCACGTTCCTCGTCGACCAATTACTGCGTGTTATGCAGTTCTTCATTTAGGGACGTGATGTCACGCTAAGCAATTTATTTAGTAAAGGAAATATTTTGCGAATTCTGTGCTCCTTTAAATAGGCCGGTCAATAGGTTGTAATTAGAGTATCCAATTACTTGACTTTTGATTTTGCTCGAGTAAGGATTTAATCGATTTTTAAATTTTAGTTTTGCTCGATTATTCGAACAAGAGTTTTAATATGTTCGAATAACTCGAATAACTCGAATAATTCAAATAATTTTAACCAATGGGAAACACATATATGTATGTCTATTTGATTTGATACTTTTATTATATTAATAAGCCGAAAAAAAAACAATACAATATATATATAGTTAAATAATAAACAATTTAATAACAATTCATTTATACCACGTATACAGTTCTAAAACTTATAATAAAACAAATAATTTAAAAACCAAGAAACCCTGCTGCAAAACATTCAGTTTTTAAGGAGCTAAAGAGACCGAAACAAGATTAAGGAAAAAATAAAAATAAGCTACAAAACAGTGTTTTTCCTGATTTTAAGAGAAGTAATAAAGAAATTGAAGGTCGGGGAAAAACAGATAATCTGGTGTACACATTTATAAATGCTGACGATTTTTTTACAATGCACGTCAAACTCAATATGAAAAAGCGCTATTTTAGTACGAAAATTCTTACGTATGAAATCAGTAGTCAATCGTTTATTTCATAATTTGCTCACACGCACCCACTTCTAAAAAGGGAATAAAATATGTTCAGAAGTGCGTGTAACACAATAGATACAGAATATAACGACATGTTATTTAGTTGTTAGTGTTTTATTAGTTAGAAATTTAAAAAAAATATTTTTATATTAAAAAAGTAGAGTTTTCTAAGAAATTAATTTTAATCGATTAATTGACATATATTGTTCGAGTTATTCGTTATTTGAAATTGGATATTTTAATTATTCGATCAAATAATGGCGAAAAATTTCTTCGATTAATCGAACAACGATTAATTGAGTGAATACTCTAGTCGTAATGATAATGCGGTC
Organism: Pollenia amentaria; assembly: GCA_943735925.1. Lineage (NCBI taxonomy): Eukaryota > Metazoa > Arthropoda > Insecta > Diptera > Polleniidae > Pollenia > Pollenia amentaria. The sequence goes on along the minus strand of OX031009.1, from coordinate 196,452,939 downwards.
TTAATTTCTCGGGATGCTCTCGTTCTCAAAAAAAATATTTTAAAGTCGTTATTTTCTCTTCTAAATTTCGCTCATGATTCAGTGTAGGGTATTGATAGGCTTTAATGAGTTTTCTCTTTTTAATTGATTTTTTTTTTTAATTTTGTTTCTCTAAAACAAAAAGTAACATTATTGTTATAACTTGTGAGAAGATTGTTTAAATTAAAAAAAAAAATCGTATATTTTAATTAATTAAATGTAATTAAATTAATGGTCTATAATTAATCATACACATTTCTTAAATCAACCACAAAATTAATTTGAAGCCTACCAGCAAGTGAAAAATTGTTTTGAAGGCGTTCTTGGAAAAAGTTTATCAAACATTTTTGTTGATTTCTCCCTCTTCTCCGCCACATTTAATTGCTTGTTGTTATAATTTATAATCTAAAACATTTCATTAAACTTTTTATTATTTAAATCACATCAGTTGTGTCACTTTGATTTCCTTGTTTAGAATTATTTAAAAATATTTTTTCTCTAAGTTTTTGCAAATAAATTGTATAAAGTTTTCCTAGAACTAAAAAGCGTGTCAAATACGTGTTTATTTATTTATCTATTGTAATAATCGAAAAACTAAATAGTATTTTTTGCTTTTTTTTTATTTTATATTATTCCACTTGAAAAAAATCAGTAGTTTGTGATTGTTAATAAAAAAGAGATTGTTTGTAAATTGTATGGGTTTCTTTTTCTTATGAATTAGTTGAATTGGTTAAACTTTTTCTAAATTTATAAAAAATAGACTTTAGATTAGATTGAGCTTTTTTAAAAAAAATATATAACATATTCGCAAAAAATTAGCCACTCTGAAAAATATTGAAGTAGTTCTGAACCTTTTTTTCGATCTTTTTTGTAAACATATATGGGAAAAACAGATAGTTTACTTAATATCAAGTGAGATCTAGAATCAAAGGTCTTTGACTCACTTAATGCAAGGAAAAAAATATTTTTCTCTGTATGGTCACGGCTAACAAAACTCTTTTTTAACGATAATTTTCAAACTAATTTTATATACTTTAGCCATATTATTGTCACCTGTTATTATATAATGGTTAAATCAGCAATTTAAACTAAGGAAGCCAAAACCATATTATGGTAACAAAGGCAAATTTTGGTTTTGCTAAAGCAATTTCTGAAATAAAGTTTAAAAACGATTAATGTACCTTATAACTAAAGTTCACTTAAGCTCGTTATAAATATTTCAAATTGATCATTAAACTAAGGACGTAACTATACTTTTTTTTGCCAATACGATGACGAACCGATACCCCAAAAATATCACCGATTCCGGTACCGATATCGATACACATATTTTATTTACGTTCAAGTCAAAATTAACAAAACTTAACTAGAGCAAATTTTGTATTATACAAAATTAGGGCGTAACAGATCCTCAATATTTAAGAAACAAAGAATTAACCTTTAACTGTGGAGCTGGTGGTAAATTTTACCCTCTAATTAAATTTTTTTAAAATACTCTCTTCTATGGCACTCTATCAATTTAATTCTCCTAGTATCTTGTTTTGGCGGAGCTCGACTTAGCTTGAGCGGAGCAACGGACATGCTGGTGTAAAAATTACCACTCTTCATCATTTACGTAATTTTTTCTTCGAAAATATTTTACCACCACGTCAGCGTTAACGTAAGTATTTGGTTGAAAAAAAATTTACCCCACATCAAAATTAACGTCCGTTTTCTTGTTGGTAAAAAATATTTTATATGATACAAGCTTAACTCAGTGCGCTTTGCTACCCTCATTAAAATAAAATAAGTACTTTTTTTAAAAACAGGCTTCGTGCATTCTTTAGAAAGCTGTTTGTACCAAGTTTGAAAACTCTTACTGTTACCATTCTTTATTTATTGTAGGTGCCACACCCACTTCTCCAATCCCTCCCATTTTCGTAGAGGGGTTGTTTCTTGATAACCCAGCTGTGTGTACCAAATATGCAAATTTTTTCTTACCGTCCATTAGATACAAACAAATTTATTTTGTGCCACGCCCAATTCTCTAATCACACCCACACTTTGCCGGATATTGTGTATGCTTGTACCTAATTGCGAAACTATGTCTCTTGCCATTCTTCAGATATACAGAAATCTATAAGGCCTTTGTTTGAGAGGTGCCACGCCCACTTCTCCCGCCCAGATTTTGTCATATAATGTGTATTGATAACCAAAATATATCGACCAAAGTTGGAAGTTTTAGTTCTTGCGGATTTATCTGCAATGTAGTAAGCCAATGTGAATGCAATGCAGATTTTGATGAGTAAAAAACCTCCAAAAGGTTGAACTCTAGTTTCTATACCTAAATGTGATCTCTTTTATATCTTTAAGTGTTTACGTTTGGCTGTGAAAAAATGCCTTTTATCTTTTTGTTTTTTTTTTTTATTTCATATTTTTTTTGATAAATTTTTGATATATCGTTTTTTTTATATTTAAAAAAAAGGTTTGTGAAGTTAAGTACATACCTGTTTTGTTTAAACAAATAAAAATTATTTTTAGTTTCTTTATTTTTTGTGATAAAAATGTAGTGCCTTATTTTTCAAAAAAAAAAATAATTATAAAAAAATATTTTTAACTAAACTTTTTTTTAGTAAAATTTAGAAGGTTAAAATTTACCACCACGTCATTAAATATGTCCCAAAATTTCATCTTCACAGTTAAAGGTTAAATTAACAAAAAATAAATAATTTTTTTACAAAATTAACAGCGTAAGAGAGTAATTATGAATATCTAAAATTATGCGAAGATAGACAAATTCGCCAGTCCTTTTGAACCAGACCTGTACTGCAAAATAGTCTATCAGATGTGACAGAACTCATTTTAAGCTTAATCCTTAAGTGTATACCTGGGCCTGGCCAGGTATTTGTTGACTTTTTTTCCAGTATTTTTTTCATATAATTATTAAATATATTAGAACGAAATATATTACAAGAAAATACTGGGCCTGGCCAGCCCCTGCCTTATTAAATATGTACTGTAGTAAATAAAATCAAAACGAAATTTATCCAAACGCTTACGCAACACATAAAGTTTTTTTCTTTACTTTTATTTTGAAACCCAGCTAGCATATTCTGTTTATTAGACGATTATGTTTAATATACAGGTTCTGGTTCCATGTTGTTATGAACAGGAAACTTGAGCCCGTTTGGGTTCGCGTAAGGGTTCGGTTTCAGTCCCAGATTTGAAGGCAATGCTAAGTCAGCTGCTAAATCTTCGTTGATTAATTAAGGCCCCTATAACTGCTCACAACTCAACTCAGTTAAATTGTAATTTCTTTATTTTTGTTTTATTTTTTACAACTTTGCTATATTGCGGTAAAAAAAAAATTCCAACAAATCAAAACCAATTGTTTTAATTCTCCGTTGAGTTGCGAATTGTAATAGAGGCCTTATTATAGGAAACAATGTAATTTTTCTGTTTTGATTTTATCATCTATCTGCTCTCATCTAATTATTGTTTGGAAATTTTCAAAAAACAATAACAACTTATCATGAGAGGGTTGTATTTTTCAAAATACTTCTCAAAATACTTAAGACTTGTGTGATAGTGTAAATTACCCTAAAGTTGCAATGCAAAAAATAGGCATAGAAAAGCAAATTGTTTGCTCAAAAACACTTAAAGAATATATGAAAAGTATCGTTGTATCGACAGGAAATTCGAAGGATAGCCGATATATCAGTATTCGTTACATCCCTATAATCAACATTTCAGCATGTTATTTAATGATCGATTTCTTTTCGTTATAAATTAAAACCTTTTAATGGTATCAAAATGAAAATTGCACCAAATAAGACCCTTTAGTACCACGGTATCAACAAAATGCAAAGTTTCATAGTGGTTCCATAGTTTCCATCCCTGAAATATAAACAAGAAGCAATTTTTCCCATAATTCTTCTTTTTTTTAACAACTTACTTTCAAAATTTTCTCAAATTATACAATTATTAAAATTTTTGACGATTAAAGTAAAGCAGACAGTTCAATCGTAAGGCTCTGGATGGGAAAACAGCTCATGCGTCGGTGACATTTCTTTAAGGCCAATCTGTTTGCCATTGTTTGTCTACTTTCGCGCGTTTTTAGTTTTGTCCGCATTGTTTAATGGCTCGGCTTTGCATAGCTCTACCGAGTTACAGTTTTTCGGGGTTCGCCATTTATTATTCGTTTTTAACCTAACTTTTTGTATCATGCGCATTTTTATAATTATAAGGAACTGACTTTTTTATAAATAGCTGCCCAGGCAGTTATTCCAAACATTAACTGATCAACAGCAACTGAGTTTGGTCCAAAAGTCTTGTTAACCAACTACTTCTAAAACATACAAGTTAAACTTTTGTTTGCTGCTGCCTTCAACACAATCTTGCGTTGCCCATCTCTGCTAGCGTTGCCCATCTCTGCTCTACTTTATTCATATACCAACAAAAACTTAACTAACAATTTGCAATTGTGACGTTCTGCAAGTTTTAAAATTTGTCATTTATACATTAATTTTAATTGCAGCCATGAGTGTGTGTGTCGATATGAGTACGTGTAAATGTTTAATTTTTTTTAAATATTTACATTGTTATTTGTCTATTTTCAATATATCTCTTTTTATTATTATTAGAGAGACATTTGTTGATAAATACAAAATCAAACACACGTGCTGAGAATTTTTAATACGTTTTTTTTTATTTTGTTTTAATTTCTTAACAAATTCTGAATAACAAATTGCATAGAGTAAATGCAAAATGGCTTAAAAGACATTTTTTAAAAATTAAAAAAAAAATAAATAAAGAGTTACCATCAAAATATGGTCTAAAACGCTGTACGATTTATAAGGATTTTTTGGCTTTTTGTGTGAAATTTTGTTGATGTTCGTTTTATGTATTGACAAGAAAAAATTAAAGCTTTTGGCTGCCAATTACCTCATAAAAGTCTAATTGTTTTATAAAATCAATTTAAGCCCTTTTTCACTTGTCTTATTCGTATATATTCCAATTTACATTTGTGTGCTTGTATGTAACCAAAGGCTTAAATTATTTATTACATGATAAATTTTTATTTATTTATATTTATCTCTCTTTCGTCTTATTAACGAAACATGTGTAAAAAAAAATATTTATGTAATAGTTTAATGGAATTTTTTGTTCAACTATTTAGATATCAAACAAAAATTTGTAATTTTTTTTTTTACAAAATGAAAAGATTTATTACAGTTTCTAAAACATAAATAGAGTTTAATGTTAAACTACGAGACAAGGTTTTGGTATGTAAAACTAATTTTCTTGATTTAAATGTGTATTTAGGCAGGGTGAATAAAAAATGCAAGTATTTGATATTTTTAAATAAAGGGTCTGTCATTAAGGGCTTTCTAAATAATAAGTATGACACACATCGTATCATCGAAATTTCTTTCTCGTTTGAAATGCCTATCGATGTCATAATGTATTAAATAAAGCACCGGGCAGATTTCCGCCACGGCTTCGCTAGCTTTTGCGCATTCTTAATATGCAATTTTCCTCGACTCTGGCCCATAAATTAGACTAAATTCGACCAACCCCAATAACAATTTTTTTTATTTTGCGAAGCACTAAGGGTATATTTTAAAAAGTAAGCACTCATTTATGCGCTACGCAATAAGACATACAGAGATGCAGCACAGAAAAAACTGTTTAAAAATGGTTTAAAAAGCATTTAAATTTAATTAATGTGATTATTGAATCAATTATTTTTTAGTTAATAGAAAATTTTAAATTGAGTTTTGATTTAATTAACATTTTAGTTGTTTTCAAATAAATTTTCAATTAAAATTTTAATTAAATAACAAAAAATCTTAATTGACTTTTTTCGTTTAAAATAAAATAATTTATACATGTAGAATTGTTGTTGGGAATTGTCAATATTTAATTAAATAAATTAACACATTGTTTGAAATGACAAAGTTTTGTTGATCACTTTTTTAATTAAAATTAAAAATTTCATTTATTGAAAACTATTTTTCAAAATTTTAAAATTTCAAAATTCAAAAATTGGGATTATTAGCACATCATTAATAAATGAATTAATTAATAAAATATTTCATTCCCGAAAATAATTTTTGATAATAAATTTGCATGTGCCCGGCAAATAAAAAACTGAAATGGCAAGCTGCTTTATTTAAGCAACTTGTTGTTTTAATTTTGTTTTTTTCTTTCTATCCTCTTACAACTACAATTCGTGTTGGAAAAAAACCAGCCAATTGTAGGGGAATGTAAGAAAGAAAAGATTGACGTTTTATTGTTGTGACTTTGTTGAAGCTTTGATATTGTTACATTTAAGACCTGAGTGTTTTAAAATTCTTATTCACTTTATGGTCTTACTTGTATAATATTTTTAGCTTTTCTAAAGTATTTGGAAAAAGTTTCCTGACGAGCTGGCCTAAGCAACCAGCGAAATGCGCATAGAAACTAGCTTTCCCACGACAATAAATTTCAGTGTTTTCATTCAAAAATTGGGATTATTAGCACATCATTAATAAATGAATTAATTAATAATTTAAAATTTTTGTTTGTTTGATATTATAAATTTGGTGATTGGAGAAAATTAATAATTTTTTTCGTGAGTAAGGCAAGTGAACGAATTCATAATAAATTAAAAAAAATATATATATAAAATTTGAAGAGCCAGGGCATTCCCTTACAACGAAGCAGGTTTGTAAGAGAGCATATAAAAGAATAACGGTAACAAAAAATTCAGTGTACAAAACTGAACGTTACATTCACCAACTTTTATATGCGCTTAATAAAGCACATTCTGTGTCAAAAATGTATTGCTTCAAAGTGGGAACTCGCCATATAAAATTCATGTCTTCCGTAAGCGATATGGTAAGCGAAACTTTTACGTTTCTCCCTTACAAACCAGCTTCGTTGGAAGCTCAGGTTTTTATTGGGACACCATGCCTTACGTTGGCATTAAGAGCCAATGTGATTTGTGGCTTATTTGATTCGACCTGCGCCTAAAGGAAATTCCACGTAAAAAATCTACCGGTATAAAATTGTTCGATCTCGGTGACCACTTTACATTATCTCCAAGTGAGATGAGATAATATCCAATCTGACATAAGCAGTGTTGCAAGTAACGCTGTCCTGTTGAAACCACATGTCCTTGGTGTTCACATCATTCAATTAAAGCCAAAAAAAAACCTCGTTGTTGATGGTGATGGCCTGGCCAACGTCATTCTCAAAGATATATGGACCAATGACGCCAATAGCCCAAAATACACAGCCAACAGAGACGTGTTCGTAATGTATTAGACGCTTTTGGATCTTATGTAAATTGGTATCATCCCAAATTCGATAAAAATTAAGGTCAGGCAGTATATTTTGATAAAAGGAAAATTAAAAATGTTCTCTTATCACCAAATTTATACCAAATTCATAACATTAAGTAAACAAGTTGTTGATTTTGCACCTATTACGAAAATTATTATATTGATTACTACACATGGTAAAATTATGAATATTTTTTTTCAATAAATTATATTTTTAGTTTTATTTAAAAAAATTATCAAAATAAAAGTTTGCCAATTTAAACAATGTGTTAATTTATTTAATTAAATATTGACAATTCCAATCAATAATTATACAAGTTTTTATTATTTTATTTAAAAAAAAAAAAAAATCAATTAATATTGTTTGATATTTAAATAATATTTTAGTTAAAAATTTATTTCAAAACAACTTAAATATTTATTAAATCAAAATTATATTTTTTGAATTTTCTTTCAAGTAAAAAAAAAAGAATTGATTCATTTATCACTAAAATTTAAATACTTTTTAAATCATTTTTTTTTTTTGAATTGATAAAAAACTTTATTCTGCGATAAAACAATGCTATCATTTCCACATCTCTTTGAATGTGATTTGGCGAAACGGATTGAATAAATGACAGCGAATTCGAAAGATGTGGTAGCTCCAACAATATGACCGCTGTCAACTGTCAAAGTTCTTTTGGTAAGTCGCTTTATTTTTGCAAACAAGAAACGTCAAAATATCATAGAGTTGTTTTATCAAAAAATATGAAAAATTCCATTACAGAAACTACAGAAATGAACATTTTATTTTAAAAAGTAATAGATTTACGTACTGTTACTTTATTAAGAAAATTGTTCTCCAAAAATAATACAAGGAAACAAAATTGAACTTATTTTGTGTTGATTGGAAGTTTGTTGCAATTTTTAAACAAATATATGGTCTCCGTTTTTCTCCATCAACTCGCATTTTTGAGTCACAGATATTATGCGTATTTTTGATTTTTTCCAAAAATTTAAAGTTCAAAAAAATATAACTTACCTCTTTATTAAGCGATTTTCAAAATTTTTCTTGTTTTTAAAGATGTAATAGTTATGATTGAAAAACAGTAAACATTTTTAAAATCACCAAAGAGATGGTAAAGTAATGCTTTTTTACGTAAAAAACTAAATCATGAAAAATATAAAACTTGAAAAAGTTAAAGTCTTATTACTTTCACGTAAAGCCACATAACCTATAAGCAAAATTAGTTAAAGATCATAAATATCGATGAACGCATTTCGTTATTATTCACAATTAAGTGAAGGTACCTCATTTTTAAGTGAAGGTCAAAATATCCTTAAATAGAACAGCAGCAAACACACACACACATAAAAAATTTTATTTTTGTATGGAAATCGCTATTTTTATCAATTCTGTATTTTCAGTAAATTATGAATAAAATCAAAAGTTGTGGATCTATTACAATAAAATAAAGCTCATTTTATTCGAAATATATTTAACTAAATGATTTAAGAACAAAAATGTGATATTTGTTGCGTTTTTATTTTTTATGAATTTTTCAAGAAAAATGATAACAATCGAAACATGTCAGGGCAACCTGTCCGTGAAAACCTGGGTTCAATTCCCAGCTAAGTCAAGAATAAAAAATAATATATAATAATATTACAATAAATTGTAATTCATTTCATGTTGTAAAATTCCTTTCTTCGTAAGGCTAAAGCTTTTATTTCACACCATCTACCCCCTGCTGCTAGTCCCTATGAGTCGGGTCCATAATTTTCCTAGGCCCTATGTAAAGCGTTCTTCCTAAAATCATTTAAAAAAGCATTATATTCTAATAAAATTGTATTACTGTATAGATATTTGGTTTATCTTCAAATTACGATCGGTTCAACGTAAAACCTGTTTCTGAAATTCGCTTTAATCGAAAGCATATCGTTAACTGAAAGTTAAAGTAATTGTTTGTTTTAACTGCACTTGGTAAAGTTGGCTGTAATTTCTGTGATTTTATACCAAACTAATTATTTGCAAATTAAATCGTTTTTCTTTTTATTCTTATATAATATACTTTTAACACTTTATTGAGCATTTTTGTTGGCATTTTTTTTAGCATTTTTTTCAAAAACTCTATCATTTTTCCTATATCAAGTTTTGGCAACACTGCTGGCCAGTGATACAAAAAAAGATTCTGAGTTGACCGGTATACCAAAAGGGTACTTCTATGCCCAATATTTTAAGGTGTTCCACGGATCAGCTTCAACTCATAATACTCTCTCCACTAGTGTGATGTGGTTATAACAATTTGTACGTAAATTTTAGTACTCTTTGGCATTTTTACAGATTTTTAGCTGACACTTTTTAACAACAAACCAAAAATTACTGCAATTTGAAAATTTTTGTTACTAAATACATTTTGTGGCAGCAGCCATTGCCCGCGTCAAGTAAAATGTTGTTTGTATTTCAAATTCTTTTCCAAAACTATTATCATGAGAATTGTATACAGACATATCTATAAAATACAATAAAACCAAGTTCAAAACACAAACAAACGACAAACGAAAAATCCAATAATGAGTGGGAAGGTATTAAAAATTCAACACCACCACAAAAATTGGTCTTTGAGCAGTTGAACTGCAGCATATCAAAAGTGTGACCAATTAACTAATTAATTTTGTTGTTTATTTTAAATGTTGTTGTAGTTGTTGTTGTCATACATTAGTGTTGTTTGTTGCTGTCGCTGCTGCTGGTGTTTGGTTATATTTTTTCAGTTGTTGTCTTGTAAATTTCTTATGTTTTTATCAAAAGTATTAATGTTTTGTTTGAAAACAAAAAACATTTTATGTAATATTTACTGTTGATATCTGTCTATCTAACAATTTATCTGTCTGTCAGCGTGTTTCTGAAGGTTTTGTTTTTTTCTCGCTCAGGTGTTAATCTGTGTACAGACATTAATAATGCTACTGTTTTACTACTGATTTAGTTTTTAGTATAAAGTTTTAATTTTGTATAGTCTTATGTTTTTTTTACATTTGGGAAATCAATCTGTGGTTTTGGTTGTTTTAATTAAAAATTAAAAAAAAAATCATTTGTGTAAAAGAAGTGGTTAGGAAAAAACAAATGACTTTAAATAGATAAATTGCCATCAAAATTAAGTCATTAACAGCTTCTTGTTTTAATTTTATGTAAAAAATTTTGGAATATGTCTAAATTTTTAAAAAAAAACATGAGTGCTATGCCGAATTTTATATACCCTGCACCATAGTGCGACAAAAACGAAAGATTTTTAAAAACAGTTCTTTCGCTTGTTTATAATTTGGAAACTTTGGCTCTTGTCGTTCGACAGACATATAAAAAAACACACAAATTTGGTATTTATGCCTAAAATTAGAGGTAGACGTGGTTTTTTGCTCATTTGTCAGCCATTTGTGGTCCGATCAGGCTGAATGTCAATGGGAATATTTAACGAAGCATATATCGAGTCATTACCGCAAAAAAAAGCTCAAGCGACAAAAAAAAAATTTTTTTTAAGGAGAAGGTATTTTTTTTATTATATTTCGTAAAAATGTTGTATGAAAATTGGCGCTTAAGTTAAAATTGTTTTTGCTATAAAATCGTAACGGTACCTTCTGTGACCATTAGATTTTAAGAGATGGTGCAAGTGTTGCCAATAAATTAATTTATTAAAGAAAACGAAAATTTAAAATGTTGTCGCTTAAGCTTTTTTTGCGGTTATGGCTCGATATGACGTAAAGAAATAGACAAACGGACAATCAGATATCGTGAGATCAACTTTCGCTCCTTCAAAGGACCCAGAATATGCATATATACTTTATAGGGTCTAAGATTAAAATTACAATCGGATTGACAAGCTAATTTGAATCCTTTTATCCTGTGTTGACGGGTATAAAAAAATGCCCATTTTACCTTGTGAAGACCAAAATCGTGGTCAATTGTTGTCACACAAATAATACTTTACTGGTCTTTATTTTACTGGGGGGACAATGAATTTACATCCATTCACTGGAGGCGAATTTACATCAGGAGGTTGATGCTAATCAGTGGTTGGTGGAGGGTAATACTGACTAGCAGGCTTAACAGAGAAGTCAGCAGAGAGGCGTCAGCAGAGGAGAGTCACAGAGTATTATCGACAAAGAGGCGTTACCAGAGAATTATCGAAAGAGAGGTGTCAGCAGAGAAGAGAAGTCAAAGAGCGTGACATAGTTAAAATAGAAGCAAAAAGCCGAGGAAGTACAGCAGGCAGAGACGAAAGAAGAAATGTAGCAGCTTCAAAGCAACATTTATATAGTTTTATATTTGTATAAAAAGAGGTGCAATACATAAGTAAGGGTCTTGGTTTTTGGACTCCAAAGTGAGACGTTGGGCCGGAGCCGGTAAGAATAAAAAATATAAAGAAGAAAACAACACCCACTGCTATTAAGTAAATACGGGATTGGTAACACCAATTCCTTGATAGCGAAGAATAGGGCACTGGTTTTACGGTATAGCGAGGAGGATTTACATCTGACTTACCTTGACTGTGAGGGCTAAGCGGTAGACATTTCTGAGGATAACACCCAGAAATCAGAGGGTCCTAGCATTGTCCTGGATTTACATCCAGGGTAAACGAAGGGTAGGAGTAAGAGGGCAGGAGTGGTAGGACACTAGCTCTGGTTACAACTAAGGTGGCAGCAAAAGCTCTCTAGATAACTTCTGTGAAATCAAAATTGTGTGAAGTGTGTTTAAGAAAAAAAAATAAAATAAAATCCGAAGAAAATATAACAAAAAGCCCGAAGGAAAGCAACCATGTTTTATTTGCAAGTAGATTTATGTAAAGGAACCTGGACGCGACTGAGTAGCCCCCCAGCTTCAATCCTGGAACCTACCGCAAGTTTTCTTACGCAAATGACTCAATCTTAAAGAATATGGATCAAGTTTTAATTTCGAAATTTCTTGTTAACCCAGGCATTTTTTTCCAGTTCTTTTCATATGTGTATTCCTCAATCAGTGTTTTTTATAAGAAAACGAGAAAAAAGTGTAATTTAAACACCGTTGGCGTCGCAATTTTATCCACCTGGGGCTGGCCCTGCCGTATTATATATGAAGTGTAGTGAATTAAATCAAAACGCAACGTTTTATTAATCATACGCAACACATAAAAATTCTTTCTTTTCTTTTAAGTATTTCGAAGAATTAAAAAAGTTTGTTGTTATTCGACCTTTTTATTAATATAATTAATAGTAAATAATCATAATTTCGTTACTTAGTTAATAAGGCAAAGCAAATATTAATACAAGTGCAATATATTTTTTATTTTAATTTTTGGGTTTTAGTACTATTATGACGACGCACTAGCTTATTAGAAAAAAATTTTTTGAGTACGTAAAGAATTATTTGTCATTTTGTTGTTGTTATTTTTATTACTGTTTTATTTAATATTGTTTCTGCAACATTTGTGTTTTTGTGCTTTGATGCTTATATTTATATTTTGATTTTTACATGTTAGACTGTCCTTGGGGATGTTATTTAATTAATAACGAAATATTGGAGGAATGAAATAAAGAAGATTTTTAAACAAAAGAAAGACCTCGAGCTTGATTATTTACTATTAATTATTTCGAAGAATTATTATAGTTGACAACAAAATGTTCTTGCTATAGCCATAAGACTCCATACAAATAAAAGTAGTTCCAGCCAGGCCCAGGAGTTCGTTAGTAGTTTTTGCAATAGCCTCAAGAACCGCTGGAGTGATTGACACCAAACTTGGAAAATAAATTAGTTTAGTCTGGAACCAGGTTGTTGTGACATTTGAATTTTTTTAATTTATGGTACGATTTGGATGAAATTAGCTAAACATATTTATTAAACAAAACTAATTTTCCTGACATATCGAGTTTAAGGGCCGATGTTGAATGTGTCAAAATTTTCTGCATTTCATTTGACATTTCTCAATTTTAGACTAACTCAATTTGAACCATGGAAAGATACGTAATCGAGCAATGCGTTAAAGTTGTGCAGGATTATTATGAAAATGGGCGTTCAAATCAAAATGCATATCGTGAAAATGATCTTCAGTGATAAGCAGCGTTACCATTTATTTAAAAAAAAAATCTTATTATCTTAGAAAAAAAAACTGGTTTTCGCAAGAAAAAACTTTTTTTTCAAAAGTGCCAAATTTTTAAAGAAAATACCAAATTGTATTAGGAATTTTTTTCGTTATCCATTCTTTCAGTGAAATATGGTAATCTGATGCTTGGACTTCTTTCTTTGGGGTTATTTGAAAGAAAAGGTGAACGTCGATATGCCAGCAACAATTCAAGAGCTCAAGGATGAGATAATTCGGCATATTAACGGCATAGAACCTCAATTATGTCTCAGCGTCACCGAAAATGTGGACCATCGGAGTGAGTTGTACCGCCGATGTCTCGGCGGCCATTTGGCCGATAGTTTGTTCCATACATAATAGAAGCATACCAATATTGTCATAATAAAAAGAAATGACAATAATTTCCTAAATAATTTGTGGCTTTTTTCAAAATCAACATCGGCCCTTAAAATTTAACCACCCTTTTATAATTATGACTTATTTAAGATGTAAAAAGAAAGTTATTATTTAATATATATAATGCAAAAAATGGCGAATATAGCTACAAAGTAATGAATTCAAGAAGTCATTAAAAGTAGCATTGCAAGTAAAGTTTTTGCTGGGATACTAGTTTTGTTATTAAACTAACAAAGAAAAATAAGCAATTATTTTTTTTTTTTTTTTTTTCTTTTTTGAAGACATTTTTGCTGTTTGCAAAACTTTAGTTAATGCCAAAAATTACCTTTAAAAACAATTATGATCAATTTTATGTTTGAAAGGGAAAAAATGCTGTTCAATTAGTCTTATGTTTTGGTTTTTAAAATATTTATTTATGTAAATTAAAGTAAAACTTAACTTAAGAAAAACGTTACTTGTGAATATATAAAAAATTTTCTAACAAACTGTGAAAAAATTAAAGTTTCCATGAAAAAAAAAATCAACTTTAAATTCCGCAAAATTCAAATTTGTTTATATTAAATATTATTATGTATATTATAAAATTTAGTAATAATTTGCACAAATTGATACAAATTATCAAGTACTGATACACTGCACACACTTTTATTGCTTTTGTATGTATAAAATAAGTACATAACGAAAATAAAACATTTGGGGGTAAGACAGCGTTAACCGTGCTTATCTACCCAGCAAAAAACTTTGAAAATGGTAATCGAGTTTGGAATTAAGCATTTAAGGCGGAATGACTTCTAAACTGGATTACCATATTAATTATTTTTGCAAGGCATGAGACTTAAATAATTAGTTCCTTAGAATTGATTATTTTCCTAATTATTTTAATCTTAAAAGCCGTTAGCAGTGATTTTTTTGTACAAAATCATACGCAGGTAATACATAAATTCGTATACTTTTATTTTAATAATCATTTCTACTGTAAATATTTTCAGTCATTCTTATATTTCTTAAAAAATTAATTCTTTAACTACTTCGTATTTTTATGATCTAATGTAATGCGTTTGGTAATCGAGTGATCAAACTTGGCAACCAAGAAAGTAAGGGATTATATGGCAAGCCGTTATTTTGGTAATGCGTAATTTTTTGCTGGGTAGTAACAATAATAACACTGTGCCAGGTGAAAAAATAGATAAACCGGGCACCTGGCATTTTGACATAACTTGAGTATGCTGAATTCAGTGCTGCTAATCGATTTTTTAAGTTTAGCTCTTGTTTTTGAGATATACCGTTATTTCAAAAATGGAAGATGTTGCACAACATATATTCGCGTAATTCAAAAACGATTTAGTTTATTGAACAAATTAAAAAAACCGAAAATCCGCACAAAAAATTCATTTAAGTAAGGTCAAACATTTTTTCTAATATGACTTCTTGACTTCCGATGGGGCTCCGGTTACGATATAGTCTATTAGCTGCCTCGCGTTGTCCGCGTAAGGCATGGTCAATCCACCGCCATTTGCGCCTTCTGATTTTAGGTGTGACAAGTTCTTGGTTAGAAATCTCCCAAGGGCATACAGTGCTGAATTTATTTTGACAAAACATGCGCATAATTCTCCGTATACAACGGTTAGAGAATACCTGGAGAGCCTTTACATCATCGAAAGTTGAGTTCCAGGTTCCACAGCCGCAGGATCGATATATGATATAATCTCCATATAGTGTTAAGCTGTCCGAGTGATTGCCCGGATCTATTAATTCCACTAGTAACATCGTTACAAGAACCTTAATTTGCTATAATTATGCTACTCATGTAGCAAAAGAAATTATTTTTTTCTAACTCATGGCTGCAAATTGTGAATTTTCTGTCGCATACAGCGTTGATCTTCATTTGCATTGTTTTGGGGAGATTAATTTCGAGCCCGCATTGGATACCCTCCGCTTCAGCAGCTTTTTATTTGGAGTACATGTTGGAAAATGGGTGTGCCAGCATGCAAATGTCGTCTGCGTAACCAAGATTCTCTAAACGGATGCTTAGTAACCATGTGATGCCCGTAGGTTCGTTAGTTGCGGCTATCGTCACGTTGTCTTTTACTATATTGAATAGAAGAGGTGCTAGTATGCAACCATGTCGAACTGCAATTTCGAAATTCATGGGCTAGCTGTAATTGTCCTCATATTGAGTTCCGCAGCTGGCGTCCTGAAAATATAAGTCATTTTGTTCTGTATACCTTTGTATGGTAGTGCACTCCATAAACTATTGTGAATGAGTGTGTCAACATCTTTTTCGAAAACTATAAAGACTTGATATAATGGGGATCTCTGTTCCACAGACTGTTCGACAATCATGAGCAAATTGTTGATGTGGTCGTTAATGATTTGCTAGGATGGAGTCCTGCCTGCTTATTTAGGATCTCAAATTTTAAAGCGTTAGAGAGCCGCTTGTTAAGTATGCTAGCTATAACTTTGTTGGCCTTGCTGATAAGAGAGATTCATCTCTACTTTTCACAGCTAGTAAGATACCAATAAAAAATGGAGCTTCCAACAAAGCAGGTTTTTAAGGGAGAAACGCAAACGTTTCGCTTACCATATCGCTTACGGAAGGTATAAATTTTAAATGGCGAGTTCCCACTTTGTAGCAATACATTTTGACACAGAAAGATGTTTTTATGATGCCAAATATAAGAATCGCACTGGTTGGTGGATCAGGTTTTAAGAGTTCAGGTGAGATGTTGTCGATCCCTGTTGCCTTGTTGTTTTTCAGATCTTCTATGGTGTTAATTATTTCATCTAGATTTGGTTTGACTTGAGACATCCGACATAACATGATGATATTCCCAATTGCAAGCTACGGATTGAATCTGGTATGAGCTTTTCATCACTTTGGAATAGTACTCTAGCCACATTTTCATTTGTTCCGGTTTTGAGGTTGTTATCTCGCCATTGTGCCCTTTGAGAGGTTTCCAATGGAAGGTCCTTTGTTGGTAAGTTTTTTGGAGATCTTATAAGGACCTCTAGCTCTCTTCACCACTTGTGCCTTACTAGAGAGTTTTTCAGACTATTCGCGCTTATCTTTACGGGCATTTAGTTTAACCGCACCCAATTTGAGTATATTCGCCTTTCATCGCCAAACGATGTTGCACCATTTAGATTTCCTTTTATTCGTTTTCTGTCTATTTCGCGATTCCAGGGAAAGTCTGAAATCCATTGTTTTCTCTTTTTTTCTTGTAGCCGATGTATTGTTTAACTGCTGTTACAAAGCATTATTTTACTGTGCTTAAGTCTTTCTCCGGTTGAATTTGGAGAGGACTAATATTGAATCTAAGGGCATCTACATAATTTTTGTGGATTATTGGATTTTCAAGTAGCGAGGCGTCGAATCCTCTTTGAACGAGTTTTTTATTAGTTAAAGCCGTAATTTTCAATATTATTGTTCCAACTACGAGATGATGGTCGCTATTTTGTTTTAGAACGTCTAGCCATTTCTTGTTATTGCTATGTTGTCAAGTTCTGTTGTCCAGAGATACCCAGGTTACTTTGTGGATCGGTTTGTGTGGTAAAAGAGCTCCTTCAATTACAAGGTTGTATCTATCGCCAATTTTGACACACATTTTGCTGTTTTCAGTCATTTTTCGCGAGGCTTGGCATTCCAATATAATTTCCTTGTTGGTATTGTCTAGACTCAATTGCACATTGAAAACCCCCATCACAAGCAAGATATTGCCACGGTTTACATATGCCGTGACTTTACCCAACTGGTTTGTAGAGCTCTTCCTTTGAAGTTCAATTGGAAGTTTTAGTGGGGGCATAACACTGTATGCATATTAAATTTATGGCTCTCGTAAGAAATCGGACACTAATAATACGGTCAGAGAAAGGTATCCATTCAATAAGCGCATTTCGTAAATCTTAGGAGAGAATAATCGCAACGCCACTTGATCTAGGTTGATTTGGCGGCTTCCCCGAGTATTTAAAAGTTAGACCATCTGCTTATCGGAACTTTACCGAATCGAGCCATCTTGTTTAGCTTAAGCCCAAGAAAACTAAATTATAGTTTTGCATTTCCTTGCCTAGTTGCGCCACATTGGTTGGTTCTAAAAGCGTCCTTACATTTAATGGTCCAAAGCGTGTACAATGTTTTAAGCTTAAGGTCGTCCTCAAGGGAATCGGTTGGTTTTTCCTTTTCTTTGGTTTCTGTTATCTCTTTTTTAAGGTTAGCGGCCAATTTAATCATTTTCCTGATCCTGGATCTGGAGCTGCCAATAAGCTTCCAGGAGAGCAATGAGTGTTACACTGCCTTAAGTCGGGTGTCAAACCTTCATTGAAGATGACTTTGGCTTTATATATCTTAATAACGCCAATATTCGCCCTGTCTGTCGGAGCCTCTACGGCACTAAGAATTGAACGATTGCACGGCACCATTCGTGTCCTTGTGTGACCCTCTTCTCTAAAGCAAACAAAGGGACTAGGTCAATCGTCCTACACTTTT
Source organism: Pollenia amentaria (assembly GCA_943735925.1). NCBI lineage: Eukaryota > Metazoa > Arthropoda > Insecta > Diptera > Polleniidae > Pollenia > Pollenia amentaria. Next base: position 196,434,649 of record OX031009.1, on the reverse strand, counting down.
TGCCAACAAAATTCAAGTCAAGGAAAAAGTCTTATGAAAATTCTAGCCAGACAATTTAGATTCTTATTTAAATGCAAAATTCAATCGCCCATGTTTTGTAAATCGAAATCACATGAAACTGAAATCGTTTTAGATTTTCAATTGAATTTTTGTAGAAATTGACGTAGCTTTTCCTAATTTCAAAAGTAGTTTAGGTAGAGAAAATTGTTCCTCCAAGTATGAGCTATCCAAAAAGAATAATTTTTATGAACTTTGAATACGGGAGAGTTCTAAAAATTTGTTCGATTTCAATTTCACATGATTTAGATTAACAGAACATGCCCGAATACAATTTTTAAAAAAAATTTTTTTTTTGTTATTTTTTATTAAGCAATTTGTCTTTATTACTTATTGAAGTTAATAAACAAGTGCCATCATTAAGGAAATAGAAAAGAAAATTTGTTGGCAAAATTGTTTCAGCTTAAGGGCATAGTTAACGATTATGGGTGCAGTCATATGAAAATTTAATAATTTTCTTTATTATGACCAAAACAATGCACTAAACAACGTTATAGAAAACCCATATGTTCATGTATATATTTAGTTATTTTGTTGTGACTTTCTATTGAGATGGTCAAATAAACTTATAAATGCAAAAATATTTTGAAGGTATTTGACGCCCGACTTTTTTTTACCCTACACTATAGTTAAAATGGTTTTCGAGTCTAAGCCTTTAAAAGAATCAATGGCAAGGGGTAGATCTATTGTAATAAAATCGTTCAGTATATTTGATTTATTTGATTATAAGCCGGAAATTTGCACTGAAAAAATTGTTTCATACGCATTTATTGTGCAGTAAAAACTTGAAACTATGTTCTTGCAATGTACTAAAATATGCCCTAAAAACAAAAAATTTCCATAAAATATACAAGAAAAAAGTATTGTTGGTCAAGCCTGACTATTTTATACCCTACACTAAAGTATTTACAGTCAAGTTTTTGAGTGTTTCCTATTTGGGATTCATGGGCAGTACTGAGCCCACCAGAATTGTATATTGTTATGGGGTTATAATTTATATAAGGGCTAATAGTGCTTAATTTTATCTAAAGATATTTAAGTCTATATCGCATTTTTAAATTTGTCAATTCTAGACGTGTGATTTTAACATTTTGCATTGATCTTGAGGAAATTTAGGTTAAAAAGAAATATTTTTGCACCGAATAGCTTCTAAATAATTAGATAATTCGATGTTTAATAGTCTATATGTCCATTATTCCGGAAAGAAGTTTGTATGGGGACTTTGAGAAATTATAGACATTTGGTACATACAACTTAAACGATTTGAAATAAAATTAATCGAAATTTTTTTTCTGGATGTTGGAAACCAAGAACATATAGGCACGCTAGGATCTTTAGCGCTCTCCCCCAATCCATAAACAGATATTGATAGAACATTTACTGTTATTATTTCTCCAGGTGCGAATGGTGTAGGGTTAACTTTTTAGACGAATAAGCCATCATGATATATACGAATGGTCGGAGAAAGTACGATGGTATTGGATCTGTTGTTTTTTATGATGAGCTTGTGATTGGTATCTCTCCCCTCTTCCTGTAGTATTTTTCCGCCAAAATAAGCGCATTCATGGTAGCCTCTTTAGCTTTACATGTCTACATTATTTGTGGCAATATTGAAATTTTCATCGATAGTTAGGTAGCTGACTTAATTTATATAATGGGTGAGGCTTAATTTTCAATATGTTTTTTTTGCAGATCATGATTGACTCATATCAAAGTGCTTAATCATTTGGCAAGTCAAAAATTTAAGCCAGGCGACTTAAATTTGCGTCTTATTTTCAGTGAATGGGCTTTGGAAAAACTCAATGAAAATCCGGTGCTTTATCGCTCAACGGATATGTTAATAAACAAAATTGCCATATTTGGACTGATTAGCAACCCGAAGAGTACCAAGATCTACCATTACATCCATTATGGTGTGCTTTATCAGCTGGTGGAATCATTGGTGTCTTCAAAAATGAGGAAAGTAAGAATGTTAACTTCAATGGTAACCGCTATCACACCATGTTAACGGACTATGTGTCTCCTGGACTTTGTAACGGTCCATACTGCACTCGGCCCTATTTCTTGGGAGACCATCGCTACCTATTCTTCCAACCGTTCCACAGTGGCGCCCGTAGAGCAAACGAGGTTGCAAAAATCAAAATGTTCATGAGCGCCGACGAAGTTTTAAATAAACCCATGTTATAGGAAACTTTTCAACGATTTTAAATATGCCACTCTTAATAATATCACATTTTTAGTTTCGAAGATATAACCGTTCAAAGTTGACCGACTTTCGGTTTTCAAAAAAACACACAATTTTTAGTCAATTTGTTGCGATTTCAGGTGTAATATCACGAAAAATAGGTAACGAATCGCCTTATTTTTTGTTTGTATTGATTGATGTATTTATTAAATGTATAAAGATAAAAAAAAATTAACTGGTTGCTTTGTGTTTCTCCTGGTAAATCACTATTTAAAAACTATCCGTTTTTTCACCATTTTTCAACTTTGACGGAAAATAAAAAAAAAAATATATTTTTCTATATTTGCCATATTTGCAAAGCCTGTTCTTTGATTATTTTTTACATAATTCAAAAGGTTTTATCTGCCCGTACGTACCCGTTTGGCTTCTAGAGATAAAAAAGGTTAAAAAGACATGGTTGCAGAAATTGTATGGCGTCCATCCCTTATATGTTTTGACTGACAGTAGTTGGATCTACTAGTTTGAAAAAACTATTCATTGAAATTAGCAGGTACGTACCTCACTTAAACAATACTTTAGCGTACAAATGGTCAAGAACAATATTGACTTATGGTCCCTACAGGTAGGCACAAATCTTATTTGGACACGTGCATAATATCAAAATTGCATTATTCAGCCTAAATCCATATGTATGCAGGGAACAGGTAAATTTTTAGGCACGGTAGCATAAGCCTATATATTGCAAAATAAGCATAATGCCAGGATTAGTCTACGACTGAAAGTTGGCGCAACAATTACTGAAACCATTTGCAAAAAGAGTCAGCAGAACTTTGGTTCTTTCTACAAATGAGGAGAATTACGAATATGGAATGTCCCCATTGCACGCAAGGATAAGGTGTATGGAATTCTTGCTAAAACTGGCGTATACCCTACCACAAGAGGAGGAAAACTTCGATGAAAATACATCAATAAAGGATAAGGAAAAGATCAGAAAGAAGCAAATACAGGATGCTTTTTTTAAACAAGTTCGACTAAAAGTAGACTGTCCCAAGCACGGATACGGTAACTCAAACGATGGAAACGCTTCTAGGAGATTTTTTGAAAATGATGAGGCAGTAACTAGAATCACTGGAATTGACAATCAAATCGTGAAAAGATTGGGAACGATCTTGGATGTTTTAAACTGCAAAGAAAATGTCAATTCTACAAAATATGGAGAATATGCGTCGAAAACTGCATCTCTTTTAGCAGAAATGTATCCACAGAAGAAGTTGACCCCGACCGTCCATAAAATATTGGCGCATGGTAAAGATATAATTGAGTACCAGTCTTTGCCAATTGGAGAGCTTTCTGAAGAAGCACAGGAGTCTCTTAACAAATTTTATAAAAAATATAGATTGCAGAACACATTCAAAGCATCAAGGGTAAGGCAAAATGAGGACCTCTTCAACATGTTGGCAGCATCTTCCGATCCACTTATTTCTTTCCTGCGGCATGTGAAGTCACGAATAGAGTTAGAAAATAATTATTGTTTAGAAATGGTTAGTCTTTTAGATATTTCTTCTCTTACGAATTGTGATAAATATTTTACAGAAAATCGAAGAAATAAATTTAAAAAAAAAAATTATTTTATTTTTAATTTGTTGGGTAATAATTTAAAACATAAAACCCAAAAGAAAAAAAATAAAAACAATATAAAAACGTAAAAATAATTTTTTTTAGTTACCATAAAATTGATTTTTCTACTAATTTTGACTTTGATAACCCATAAGTAGGCCCCTACAAAGCGAAGCACCCTTTCTAAACGCTCATTTCATAGGCTGAACAGCTATCTATCATATGCTGTTTAAACTGTTGAATTATCTTATTCGGTTCAAAAGATATGATTTTTGAAACGAAAAAACTCAAATGGCGCCACTGTGCGTGCTCAGGGCTATGGGGTGGTGTTCTTGTCTCCCTTAAGACTGGATAAAAACCGCTAAAAATTAAATTTAAAAGGTAGCTAAAAGTAACCTATGTTAACCGTCGAAAATATAAAAAAATAAAATTTAATAACCCGGTCTGAATTATGTAACAGGAAGAAGATGGTAAAACTTCCCTATGGTCTCAACCCTCCCATTCTCGCTATCGTACCGCTTATTCTTTGGATAGCCCTTATACTTCCCTAACTAATTGTTGATTTACTTTTCATGGAATTAAATGGAAAATAAGAATTTAGTTAAACGTCATTATAATTAATGCACAATAAGGAAACATTTATTTAAACTATATTCAAACATATTTTAAAATATATAATTAATAATGAAAATGTGTATTTTGATTTTTGTTATGTAGTGTAGTGTTAAATTTTGAATACTCGAAATATAAATTAATTTAAGGGTTGTTTTACAAATGTTATTAACCTTTTATGCTAATAACATGTAAATTCCAAATTAATAAAATTACAACCCAAAATATTTTAAGATAATTAAAAAAAAAAAAAAAATAATAATAACTATATTTTAGAACTCACCAAACTTTATCCAACGATGACAGCAGGCCTGATGTGATGTTGAATTCATTTAATATCGTAGATTTTGAATCTTTCCAAATTATCTTACTAACAATTTAATTTATAAGTATATTCAAAATTTTGTTAATTATATTCGTGTGTATGATAAATGTATTTAAGTGAATGTCAGTGTCAATGTATAATCATGTATGTATATGTATGTGTAGTCGAAAAATAAAAAAAAAAAAAAAAAAAAATGTAATTACTTATTTTTATATAGTAATTTACGTGAAATTAAATAAAAATTACGGTTATTAAAGAAAAATTATGATTTCTAAATGAGATTTTAAGCCAAGTTAGTTAAATTAAGAAAATATATGTAAAATTAAGAAAAAAAAAGTTAATTTAAGGGGCTGGAAACCAAGTTAGGTTTAAGAAAAGAAATTAAGTTAAATTAAGATAAGATAAAATTAGATTTAAATAAAAGGATAAAATAACCAATTTCAGATTAAGTTAAAGTTAAGGGGGGAAAAATAAATAGATTAAGTAAAAGATAATATGGTTTTAAGTATAAGTTTCAAGTAAAATTGAAATTCGTTATTTTATGTTCGGGAAATAGGCAAATAGGATAATTGAAAATCCTGATGGAAGATCGTTCAGGATGTAGAGGTTCTCTTGTGTTTGACCAAATTATAGATTTGCTAACTGTTTGAAGTAAGATACGTGTAGAACTAAATAAATTGCTGATCAGGTGGATTTTCTGAAATCTAAGCCAAGAATAATAATTTAAACTTGCTAAACACAATCTACAGCTTACCTTCATATTCCCAATCCTTTTTATTCATATAATAATCCTAAGATTCTTCTTTTTCGCTTACATGTGAAACTTTCCTCAAACTAATTTTCTTCTAAAATCCTCCGTTATTTTAAATGTTTCCGATTTAAAATTTTTATTAGAATAAATTCATTTGAAATGAAAATTTTTGATATACAAAATTTTCTATGTATGAATATTAATTGATATAAAAACTATGTAAAGTATTTTAAGTCTAGCAAACATTATAATCAAAACATTGCCCTCACAACTTCAAGCGCATGGTCTCGGTGAGAACTAGTTTTAACACGACGGGCTGGGAGCCATACAGCGTGTGAATCAATGACATTCGATGGTATGAGAAAATAATAGTATAACTAGCTAGTAGTACTTTCGGTTAAGTGTAGTGCCTTCAAATTTCGAGTGCATACTTTAACTCAGTATGCAAAAAGAAAGTACTTTAAAATTCATAAGTACTAAATAGTTTCTAGCTGTCAAATTTATTAATTTTTCTGATTTAAATGAAAAATATATACAACGTAAAAGTGAAATTTAAATGGTAATGCAGCATTAAAAGTGGCTTTTACATTATTGTTCGGATATCCCTTTCAGGTAATTAATTGCTCCCTACAAAGATATTCCATTGAACTACATAGTAAATTTTGCCATATTTACCATAAGAAGCAGATAATTTTGCCAAAGGCACATGTCACGAAAACAATTTTTTCTTCTCTATAATCTTCGCTTGCAGAAATTTCGTAGTAGAAGTAGGAAACGTGATCTACATATTAATTTTTCGCATATTTGTTTGCAAAATTTAGCTATTACCCTACTGAAGGTTAATGCTTTCATTATCCTCTACACCGATTGGGAATCCTAAACAGGGTAAAAATTTTAGATATACCTTAACCCTGTACCCTAACGTTAGACGATTCGACTAACTGTGCTTTATATTTTCATTATTCATAATATCGTATTAATTTCACATTAATTTCCTAATCCTCATTCAAGCCTTTGCTTAGAACTTCGCATAAAATGTTTTCCCAACCTTTCTATATATATTATCTTGTTCAAAACAATAAAGCTTTTTTCACTTTAGAAATGGTATTTGATGAAGCATTCATGGTAACAAAAACTTTTCGCAAAATTTTTTGTTAAATTTTTTAATAAAATATTGATCATAAAAACAAAACACTAATATTTTAGGACGGTTTTCCAGCACACTTATTATTGTTCAGTGCATACTTTCTATTTGTTTTAATTTTTATGTTTTTCGCATTGCAAAAGTAAGTACATACTACTAGATTGTAATTTTAAGTCCCGTATTTCTTGTAAATACTTAAGTTTTTTACATTAAAAGTACAGTATGCAGTCAATTTTGCTAGTATGTACTATCTACCAACTTTTTTTTCGCATATTACCCCTTGTTGAGAAATCATTTTGGTGAGCACTTAAACTTAATTTCATGTTTTGCTGCGGTAAATTGGCCACCTAGATTGCCCGATATCACACCTTTGGACTATTTGCTCTGGGGATATGAAAAGTCTGAGGTCTTCAGGAATAAACCAGTTATGATTCACGCTTTGGAAGCCAGCATTATTTGTGTTATTCGCCAGATACTAGTCGCTATGCTCGAACGAGTCACCCAAAATTGGATTTTCGATTCTCGCCAGGACTCTGGTCTGATAATGAACAACCCACACAAGGGTTAAGTTTTTATTTCTTGGTAAATTAAGTTGGAATACAATTTGCAATTGTATTTGTATCCCTTAAGAAATAAAGAAATTAATACTTAAAATATTTTTTCAGAGAGCTTTGGAATAATCTGTCAAGGTTATGCCAATTATATAGCATTATTTTGGACCCCTGCGCTAAGAATACACTGCGGTGAAAAACAGGCATACGAGTTAGCCAAAATAAGTTCTGGTTTTAATGTCTTAAGCGCGGTGCCATAAGCAGTTCTGCTGGGTTCTATTTAAAGTAGTACCTTCGTGCTATTTGCTTAAAAAGGCTGAAAGCGTATGGCGAAACTTAGACACAAATACAGCTGCCAAGTCACACTAGGCAACTTACATAAATCCCTTAATGGAAGGGATATTTAAGGGTTGCTGGCATTATTAGCGGGATACTAACTACTAGGTAAGCATAAAAGTTGGTTTGATAGGGACATAAAGGAAAGGAATTTACACATCCTCTGCGAATGCTTGGCCCTAGCTGGTACGAGAAACAGATTTCTCCAATCCAAACTTAATTACCGACCAGAATATCTTAAGGCTTTAGGCTGCATTTCATACCACATAAGTATACACAGTAAAAAATATTAAATTTCTCCAATCACCAAATTTATTCCAAATTCATCATATCAAGCAAACAACTTGTTGATTTTGCACCTATTACCAAAATGATTATATTGATTACTAAAAATTTTAAAATTTTGAAAAAAGATTTTCAATAAATGATATTTTTAATTTTAATTAAAAAAGTGATCAAAAACCTTTGCCATTTCAAACAATGTGTTAATTTATTTAAATAAATATTGACAATTCCCAACAACAATTCTACATGCTTAAATTATTTTATTTTAAACGAAAAAAGTCAATTAAAATGTTTGTTATTTAATTCAAATTTTAATTGAAAATTTGTTTCAAAACAACTAAAATGTTAATTAAATCAATATTAAATTTTTAATTTTCTTTTAACTAAAAAAAAATTGATTAAATTTTCACATTAATTTAATTTAAATACTTTTTAAACCATTTTTTAATTGATAAAATACTTTTTTCTGTGTACATCATGATGTAAATGACAATACATATCAAGAGTGGTCTGGTGTGAAGAGGAGTCCTTTTGGTCTGGTGTGAAGAGGAGTCCTTTTGACTCTACATGAATGTTTGCGCGTAGTGAACTACTACGGCAACTAACCAGCCAATAGCCAATTTTTATCATTTTGGCTCTAGAACACTGAGTTGTGAAAAAGAAGTGCGATTTTAAGTTTTTATGTAAAAAATCTCTTTTGTGTAAAACATAAATTAAGAAAGATGGGTTTTTTTGTAATTTTTTAACTTAAGCTAGGCTCAAATTCTATTTGCATGTAGAATTTCATTAAAATTAATTAATTAATTTGTCTTAAAAGAATAGCAAATAAACGGGGAAAGTTGTTAAGTACAATTTTCTTATTTATTACCACAAAATTTTTTTACTATTAATATTATGTGAATATTTCCTTCAAGTTAAGGCAACAGTTTGAACGTTGTCATCTCCACAGTTTTAAAATTAAAAATTATAAACATAACTCCAAATAAAACATAAAGAAAAATATTAAACAAAAATCACAAATTTAAACATTTTGCAAATATAAACCTTTTTTTATAAAAAAAATTGCATAAATTATTAAGACTTTAAAAGATAATATAAAAAAATTTTCCAAAACAAAAACTTTCGATGCAACATTAAAATGTAAATCCTCTTTTCATTTATATATGTGTTTGTGCATGTGTATGTGTGTTTATTTGTTCGTTTGTCAATTTCCTAAAATGTTTAAAATATGAAAAATATTCTTAAATCAAGTTTGTTGCTTAAGTCTTTTGAATTGTTATTTGCAAAAGATTTCAATTTTGTTGCCATATAAGAAGTTTTGTATAACAGTTTTGTGTATTTTTTTTCTCTTTGTGGAATGATTTTTTTTTTGTAACAACAATAAATTTAAATAGTAAAAATATGTAAAAATTGTGTACAATGACCGCAATTTCATATATGAGTTCAATTTTGTTGTTGGTGTTTTTTTTTAACTTTTTATGTAAACTTTTAAAGTTGACTTTATTATTATTGCCATTTGTACGTGTGTATGTATGTATGTATAGGTACTTATTTAACTTTGTATATGTAGCAGAAACATTTTTAGGCATGAATCATTTCCATTTTCTTAGTTTTGTAATTGAAAAAGAGTTATAGAAGAGAAGTATTTTTTTTTAACTGAAAAAAATAATATTTTTTTGGTTTTCTTGATAACCAGCATATGTTGGTTTTTGTTAATGAAAGTTTCTATTTACATAGTTTTGTAAATTGAAAAGATTAGAAAAAAATTGCTTTAAAATGGAAATCTTACGAAATGGTTTTAGTGCCGTAGTTGCAATTCCGATCAAATTTGTTTTGGCTTTTTTGATTATAAAAATTTAATTTTTTGAAGAAGAAACATACGAAATTACCACTTTGAAGCAGAATTGAGTTCTGTGGCAGGCCGGCATATTTGTATGATGCTTTGCTATAGCGGCGTATATAACGTTTGATTACGTCATGCGGGATATTTTTTAGCGTCTTCCTAATGTAAATATGATGTGTGCCATCTCTCCCACAGCTTCTCAAGTTTGCAATCCAAAATAGAACTATTAGTGAGCTGCAAAGGCTGGCTTACAAGTTCACATCGCCAGAGCAAAAGGAGTTGGTTCAGGTCATCCGTCACACTTTCACTAACAGAAGCGATATGTGCGCACTTAACGGAGATAAACAGGCCTGATCTGTAATGTTTCAAGCCTCTTAAAATTTCTTTATAATCTTGCCAATTCCTTGCACAGTAGGTTGATGATGTTCGACTATAATCACCCCGTAATGCTCGTAAAGTAGTCATGTTCGAACCACCACTTCTGTAGTAATTTTTAACTATTTGTACGCGTTCTGCGGTTGCTAAATAATTCAGATTTGTTAACGGCAATCCTTTCACTAAAAAAAATTACACTTCAGATGACAGATATTTAAAACACCTAAGTGGTTATTTCAGCGACGGATTGTATTTTTTTAAACTACATATTTTAAATTACTTTGAAAGATTGTGGGTTAAAAAATTAATGACAAAAGATTTTTATTCACAATTTAATTTTACAAACACAACACTTGTAATAAAACATTTTGTCCGGAAAACATTGACCTATTAACTCTGATTTACTTGCTTAACAACGAAATTTTTATAACCTCTACACCACTAGTGATGAATATACTAAGGGTATACTAAGGTTGCCATTCGGTGCGAAACTTTTTTAATATACATCTAAGACAGCATAAAGTGTATATATTCTGGCTCCTTCAGTAATTCGAAGTCGATTTAGCCATGTCCGTCTGTCTGTTCGTCTGTTGAAAACACGCTAACTTTCGAAAAACGCAAAAGATAAGAACAAACTTGGTCTCAAATTGCTTGTAGTTATCCTAAGCAGATTGAAATCCAGCAATATCGGTTCAGTAGGTTCAGAACTATGAATCAAAATGTGGAACCACCACCCTAAAAAAATTGATAATTTTGATACAAAAACTAACGTAAATGGTGGAATAATGCACGGAATTTTGAACGCTTCGCTTTAAACGTCTGTAAATCATACTGTTAATTTTTGTGAATATCGGTCCATAATTGACCATAGGCCCATATAAACCCTACTCACGGAAAACAGTTTAGTACGCCTAAAACCGTAATAAATAACGCTATCATACTAATTTTGTATGTCACAGTTTTATGGGACCTGAAATCACACTGTAAAATTTCGTGAAAATCGGTCCACAATTTACTCTAGGCTCTATACACCCAGAGAAAAAATATGTTTAAATTTGGTCACCTCCAACAAAACTATTTTCAAAGAGAATTGCAAACATATTATGTTTAAATTTAACCATTTTATTGTCACCGACAAACATATTATTGTTAAATTAGTCCTCCATCAAGAAGGCACAACCATATTATGGTTGCCTCCGAGCATCTTTTGGTTAGTAATAACTAAAATATGTTTAACATTAATAATAGCATGGTTGATTTTCAACCAAAGTATGTTGCTCTTAGAAGAGAGGAAAATACTATTGTTAATTAAAAAACAAATTATTGTCATATTTAACCATAACATGTTTAGAGGCAACCATAATATGGTTGTGGCTTCTTGATGGAGAACTAAATTAACAATTATATGTTTGTCGGTGACAATAATATGGTTAAATTTAAACATAATATGTTTGCAATTTTGTCTAAAAATAGTTTTGTTGGAGGTGACCATATCTAAACATATTTTTTCTCTGCGTGTATAAACTCTACTCCTGGAAAACAGTTTAATACCCCTAAATCCGTTAATAATAACGCGCATATCATAATAAAATTTGGTATATCAGAGCTTTATATGATTAGAAATCGCAGTATCAAATTTCGTGAAGATCGGTCCACAATTTACCCTAGGCCCCATATAAAACCTACTCTCGGAAAACAGTTTATTGCGCCTAAATCTAAATAAAGCCCACTTTGGGAAAATAACTAAATTCGCCTAAAATCAGATATATTTATTGCGGTAAAATTTCTTCCAACTTAGATTCATATGGCCAGAAAACATATCATGTAATTTTGTGAAATTCACTGTTAACGCTAAAACTAATTACACTGCTGTACTGAACTTTATTCTAATTTATTTTTTGGTAATACCAGAAATTTTAGGATGATTGGTCCTTAATTTACCATAGGTTCAATACAAATTTTCCTTCTAAAAATCATTTTACTTCGGCTAAACCTGTACGAATCATGATATTTTACTCAATCCAGTTCAAAGTTCTAACAAGAAACGCATAAAACTTTCTTATTAATGGTCAGTAATTTAATGTAGGTCTAAACTGCAACCAATTTTAATGCTGACGTTCGTTTTTGTGAAGCTTAGTTAATAATATGTATGTATTTATCATAAAGAGCCCACTCCTGTCGGTTGTGGGTATCAAAGATTCGGCTCAGCCGAATATAGCACTCTAACTTGTTGTTTCCTACATTTAACCCCAGAATGCATAAAATGGTACTCGTGTGTCCATAACCAACTTTAAACGTTTGAAGCTGCTAATAGCAGTGCTAATAGAAAATAATCTTTTTGTGTGGTTTTATTGACAATTTATAAAATTCGGTGCTTCCATATCTAGAAGCTTCCAAAGATGACACAAACGAAAACACTAAGACGGGGTAATTTATCTTTTGTTCAATATGCTTGGGTGATTTGGAATAATCAGAAATTAAGCTTTTTAATTAAAGTAAGAGCAATAAAGTCTGCTGTTTAGCGATCAAATTTGGGCTGCAAATTTATTAAAAAAGATTAGTTTTTTTTTTGTAATTAAGCGACCGTAGTTCAGCAATTTTTCAACCGCTTCCAAAAACTATTATTACTTATAAAAGGCTTAACTTATATATTTTAATACAAACTAAAAAAAATTATAAATAAATTACTGGTAGTTAAATAATAACAAGATATTTTGTGACTTCTAGTAAGTGTATTGTAACTACTGAATTCTGTGGACAACTCAAACAAAATAAGTAGTTATTCAGCCGAAAAATAAGTAGTGTTTATATTTCTCCAACATTACTTGCTAACTTACCAGGTAAGTAAAGTTTTTGCTGGGTAAGAACCCCTGCATATATTTTCCCATTTTTTTATATCACCGTGTAATTTAAATAAATATCTTTTTATATTTACCCGTAACCAGCCATTAAACTTTGTTTATATGCGTCACTCTGTGTGTGGCATAAATTTCAAAATAGAAAAAAAAAATTAACAACACACAATTTGTTCACTTGTCTTCCATAATTCGTATCAAGCAACAGTTCCCGCCTCTTTAAATAAATTTCTATTTTATGAGCTATTTTTTATGTTTATATTTTTTTTTTCTGAAGTTCTGCATATATTTTTCAACTGTATATTATTTTAAGAAATATTATGAATGACAACGAATAGAGTGTCACATTTACAGATTGTCAGGGTTATATGGCTAAAACTTAAATTTACATTCAAAGTGTAACAAATAAATAATGGGAAATAATGTTAACAATTGCAACATTTTGGTTAGTTTTTGAATACGAGGCAAAAGCTAAATTTTTGTAAACATTTTGTGAAGCAAAATGTGGTTTGGTTTTTCATATATTTCAAGAAATTCGATGCAAAAATCAAAAAGCAATTGGTAAAAAAGCGCCAAAATTTTTCGAAAATTTGTATTGTAAAATCTTTTAATAAGGTCTAAAATTCGAAGTAATAAGCCCTGATTAATGCTTGATTAGTACAAATCACAAACGCCTTGAACTTAAGACCTAACATTTTCTAAGCCAACATAAGCAGGGCTTCGAATTGTGAAATGAATGCTTGTATTTGGTTCACCCTTTATATTTGTTACAATGATTTGTGTTACCTTTTAAATAAATGACACATTTGTTAGATTTTTTTCTTGTCTCATATTGCAGTCAAGTTTGTTCGTTAACATTTCACATCTGTTGTAAATTTTTAAAAGTGTTAAGAATTTATGAGATTTTAATATATTACAATATTTTTAAATTTAAACATGTTAAATGCCACTTTTACAACTTAAATATACAGAACCGTCTTTACCATAAGGGCATACGGGGCCCGTGCTCAGGGCCCCCAACGGCATTGGGGCCCCTACTACGAAATAAACTTGTTCCCAAATTAAAATTTCATTTGATGATTTTACTATGCATAGCGATTTCTGGCAGTTTTATATTTAATTTCTAAAAAAGAAATGTTTAAAATTTTATCATTAAATTCAACTTTTTCCAAATTATATTCAAACATAGATTAGCCCTCATACTCAAAAAAAATATTTTTGATTAATAAAAGTTTTATTGAACAAATTTTCGTAGAAAATTCGTTTCATAAACCTGCAATAAACCTTAAATATATTTTATGAACATGGGGGGTTAAGATCTTTTACGGATACATCATGATTTGCACGTGATTATGCTATTAATGCTCTAAAGAATGGGTGCATTCATATTTCTGACTCTTTTATATGAATTGAAATGAACATCAATTAACCAATAGAAACAAGAAATTAGGCTCGGAGCTTGGTCAAGAAAACGGAAAAATTAGAGTCTATTCCTTTAACAGAAATATGAAATAATAATTTTCTGGGTACTATGAATAAAACAAATATACAGAATTATACTATTTCCAGGGACGTTTCAAGAAAACGTCATAACGTTGATTTATTTTGACATCAGTACTATGATAAGTGTCTTCTTTTTTGACCCCATGGCATTTTCATCATTGTGATGTCAGCCTTAACATCACTTGGCCAAACTGTCATCAGCGTCAAAAATTTAAATTATATCATCATTGGGATGACACATTTGCATCACAGAAATGACGAATCGGAGTCGGTTTTATAAAGCCTGTCATCAGTGCGATGACAAACTGTCATCAAATTGTGTTATTGTAATTGATCTTAAGTCAAATTGAAAGAACATCATTATTTACTTACCCGTTATACGTGTTTGTTTCACTTTTGTTGTATTCCTCCCTTTGTTAAAAGAAGATCAATTATAAGACACCAACAGCATGCCTGATATGGTTTTCGTAATAATTCTACTTTATATATTTGATGTACTTAAATAAATAATAAAAAATAGATTATGGAAATTTTTTCTTCTAGTTTTACTTTTTAACCATGAAAATAATGATAACAATGCATTATGACATGATATATTATGTCATCCCACTGATGACATGATATATTATGACTGTTTTTCATCGCACTTATGACATTATATATTATGTCATCGCACTAATGACACTTTGTCATCGCACTGATGACAGGTTGTCTGTACTGATGTCAAAATACATCTACGTTATGACAACTTCTCTAACAGTGTACACAAAATGTGGCATCGAATTGATGTCACTGTAGGCATGACGTATAAAATATGACAAAATTTAAGGATGACGTTCGTCATTGGATTGATGTAATTTTTTTCCTCACTGATGCAATTTGTAATTACATTGATGTCACAATTCTGATGTTAGGGTATCATCAATATGAAGATGCATTTTTCTATGAGTGTAAGCAACAATTTCGATTAGTAAGAAGCGGTAACTTAAGAAAGTAACCCAAATGCTGGCTTTTTCACTGCACGCATCACTTTTTTGAAGGACCAGCCGAAAATGTACAGTTGAATGGAGAGGAAGAATTCCGCGTAGATACATTTAATCCTATAATCGATACATAATATGTTCATTAAAAAAACGTGCTGATGCTTATCCAGATATTAAACAAAACTTATCAAATTCACAAGAATATTAAATTCATTAAAAACCTATGAAATGGTTGTCATATTTTCTGTGACAAGTATAATTATATTAACCGAAATTGAATGTGTTCATTTAGGTTATTTCTGTGACCTGTTAAAAAGTGTCAAAAAGGTGCCAATTAACCCCCTCCTACGACATCGCCATTTTACAATGACAAGTCCCCTTCATATAAAGTGTTAGAAGTAGAACTAGTCCCGACCACTTTAGAAATATCACGTGACAAGTTTGGTCTTAGTTCCCTTTCCCCCAGGGAATGTACTGAAACCGTAATTTTTTCAATTCAAAATTTTTTTAGCCCGTTCAAATAGCTTTACGTACTTACGCGTCTCTCAAGAGTTGGCATCACTGCACTAAGTTCTTTTTGTGTATAAAGAGCTTCCGAATTCTTCTGGAGTCGGAAGTATCTTAATCGTACCCACCCGAAAACAAAAGCTTTCGTATTCTTTTTGTGCCCAAATTAATCACAACCGAATTTAGCCAACTGCATGAAGGTCTTACAGGGTGGTACAGGGTGCCGCATAAGCAAGGTTATGATTTATGTAATGAATAACATTTTTCTCTTTGATTTAATTTAAGATGACATTTATTAAAATTTAGTTTAAAGCTGGAAAATACGTTGACGTTATTTCAACTGGGGCCCGTTGTTGGCTTCGACTTGTTGTGCTCTTTTCATAACGTTTCCCATAACTCACCTTAGAATTTCAGGTCACATCACCCTCATTTGTTTTTGACATTCGCCTTTGGCTGTTGAATGGTTCTTAACTTATTGGCATACAGCTTACGCTAAAAGGTTAGCCCAAAACAAAAATTTGGAGCCCTTAAATCAGGCGAACGCGGTGGCTAATTAAAATCAGAAAATCACGATAATTCGATCGCCAAAAAATCCGAGCAGGAGAGCCATAGTTGTACGAGCTGTTGCTCCATATTGTTGGAACAACAATTTTGGGCAATTTTTGCCTGGTTTTGAGTGCCATTAACATTAACCGCAACAAGTTCATTGTTTTCGATAAAAAAGGTAAAATAAAAAAATATATACATCTAAGGGGTTCCATTTGATGTTCAAAAATTTACTCTTGGATTTTTGGTGCCCCATATTCTGCAATTTTGATTATTCAATTGACCATTGAGGTGAAAATAGGAATAATCGCTCATTTTTGGTTTGATCTTTGTGTCTGAATAATCGATTCCTGACTTTCAAAATTAAATTGAGCAACTTTGATTCTTTGTTCTGTGCTCAGTCTTTCCATCAAAAATTTCCCAAGTTTTTTAAAGTTAGTTCTGAAAAAAAAACAAAACAAAAACGTTAACAAAATAAATCACTAATAAAGAGAAAAATAAAAATTTTATTTAGGCACCAAGTTCATAGAATCAAGCAAACAATTTGTTGATTTTGCACCTATTGCCAAAATTATGATATTGATTACTAATAATAGTAAAAATTTAAAATTGTAGATTTTTCAATAAATGTTATATTTAATTTTAATTAAAAAAATTATAAAAAAAATAATTCATTCAATTTTCACATTTATTAAATTTAAAACAATTTTCTTAATTGAAAAAAAAAACACAGAAAACTTTTTCTGTGTATTAAATCATAAAAGTGTTTATGTGCAACCTTGTATATAGCCAATTACATGCTCCAGCGTATTCTTCTTGTATTCAACTTATCTGAAATACCATGTTTTTATTTTACCAGCTCAATTCCGATCGCTTTTTCACAGAATTGTCAGCACTTCAGCGCTACACCGGTAAATCGTTAAACTACTTATTCCGTTCCAGCAACATCTAACCAATTTGTCATTTAACCAAGTGCTGTCAGATAAATTAGTTTATCATCCATCCATTTAAAAAAAAATTCGAAAAATATCAACTCTTAAACAAAAAAAATACCCCAAAGATGTTCAGTAAAATTTTTGTAAATCCCTAAATGGAAGCGAACTGACTCTAAAGTAGTCCCGAGATAGATTGATTTGTCGCAGATACCGGTCATAATTCTTACAATTTATATGAATGGGACCTATAACTTTTACATGGGCTTGTCATTGGAAAGTGTTAATTGTCACTTAACAGCCACCATTTGACCAGTCACAAATCTATTCTCAATAAACGTGTTAACTGTTCATTACTACAATACTCGTTGGTTTTAATAAACAAATAAAAAATCATTTATATAAAAAAATTATTAAAAACGAAATTAATACAACATATAAAAATCTACCTGTTTTCTTATTTAATATACCAGTTAATTGATTACTTCTCCTTTCACATGTCATTAGATATTTATTTTTGTTCTTATTCTATTTTCACAAATCCCAGGGCAATTTCTGTTGGAACAATTCACACAAATTTCCCACAGGGATGTCTCTGTGTGGATAAATTTCAATTTCGGTATTCACAGAAAAAATTATTAAATTTCTCCAATCACAAAATTTATTCCAAATTCATAATATCAAGCACACAAGTTTTTGATTTTGCACCTATTACCAAAATTCTTATATTAATTACTAAAAATTATAAAATTTTGAAAAAATATTTTTAATTTTAATTAAAAAAGTGATCAAAAAACTTTGCCATTTCAAACAATGTGTTAATTTATTTAAATAAATATTTACAATTCCCAACAACAATTCTACATGTTTAAATTATTTTATTTTAAACGAAAAAAGTTAATTTAGATTTTTTGTTATTTAATTAAAATTTTAATTGAAAATTAATTTCAAAACAACTAAAATGTTAACTAAATCAAAACTTAATTTTTAATTTTCTTTCAACTAAAAAAATAATTGATTCAATTATCACATTTATTAAATTTAAATACTTTTTAACCCATTTTTTTTAATTAATAAAATACTTGTTTCTGTGTTTGAAACATTTACTAGTATTTTACGTAAATTATAGAATTGTATGACCTTTGTGTCCTTAATTAATTTATGTAAAAATGTTCGTTTGAGTTTGATACTGAAGCATATATCGATACCTAAAATTCAAAAGACCCTGACCATCCAAACACTAAAGATCTACTTTTGCGTGATGTGATGCATTGCATCCACAAGAAATCTTAAAATCTTTCGACCAAAATGAGCGATTTTAATAACAAAAAACCAACAACCCTTTCTACAAAAGATTATATGATAAACGCTAAAAGACCTTACTTACAGTTAGCATATTAAGCAGCAATGTCCAAACGACTGGCTGGTTTAACAAGAAAAATAAATTATACGCATTTTAAGGCAATTTATCATTTAAAATAGTTTTTTGCTTCTTCTCTAAAATTGTCAAAATGTTTGATAGGGCCTTTTACGTTCTATGTATATTGTATCAAACTATAAAGGTTTTCAGGTAAATAATTAATTACTTCGTACAAAATGTGTGTTAAAACAGTTGTCGTAATTAATTATTAAGTCTCTTGACTTACCAAATTAAAATTTGGTAATTCTTTTTCAAATTCTGACTCTTCGTTACTAAAAATTAGCAAAAGATTGAGCTTTATTATTAATGTGTGAATACTAGGGTATTCTTTCGGTTATCGGTTAATCGGTGAACCGATTAATTACTACCCGATCAACTGATCGGTTAAGTTAAAATTGGCTATTTTCGATTAACGATTAAGCCGGTTAATTGCAGTCGAATAACCGATGTAGCGAAATTTTTAATTTTTTTTAGTATTATAACACACAAAGGTATATGCTTACAAAATATTTTTTCATAGAAAAGAAGGTGTTTAGTGGTCTTCATTTTAAATTGGTGCTTGCTGTCAACAGCTTTTTGTTCCACGTACTTTTTAAATGTTCTGTTTTAAATGTTCTGGAATTCGAAATCACGTGAAATTGAAATCGAACATATTTTGGAAACTCTACCGTGTTCAAAGTTCGCAAAAATATGTCCTGTTTTATATCTCATACTTTGAGGACCAACTTCTGCTACCTTAACTATTTTTGAAATCAGGAATCGCTGCGTTCATTTTAAAAAAAATTCAATTGAAAACAAATTTAAAATCTATATCGATTTAAATTTCTCGTGATTTAAATTTTTAGAACATGACCGTATGTGTTTATTTATTTGTTTCTTTTCATTTTTCCTAACTATCAACCTTTTAAGAAAATTAGCTGAAACAATTAGGAGAGTTAAAAACATTAACCCAGGAAGCTAATGGCATAATGGAAGATTTTATACGTTTAGAGAAATACAGGAAATGGACTGTGTAATTAGATATTCTGTATTATGTGTTGCTTTCGATTTCTCCAATATCAACGAGAAGTCCAAGAGTTTGTTCAAGTCAAGTTTTATAAAAACTAAAGAAAAGAATCGCTTAAATCCTAAACATTTTTCTAAAAGATTATTTTTTTTAGGTCTCCTTAAACTATTGAAATAACCGATAAAATTATCTTACAGTTTATTTTTTAATTACTACATATTCAGCCATGTCACAAAGTACAATTGCGTTCGGAAGCGGAATTCATTCCGTATTTTGGTGCTTCAGAAAATTACGAAAAAACTTTGCGGAATGAAACCTTTTTTGTTTTTATGAACGGAATGGAAGTTTTCTGTATCTTAAAGGCCAAAAAACTATCAAAATTAACTTTCTATCAATAAACAAAAATGTTTTCTTCGGTTCATTCCGATCGGAATTGTACTCTGTGAGTTGGCTAAATATTCATGTATAACTTAAAAAATTTGTAACACATATTTATGAATTATTTTTTTGTTTCCTTATTTTAGTTTAAGAATTGTTATGTTTGTTATGTTATTATTTTTTTTTACTAAAAAACTCCAAATAATAAATAATTTATGCATTTTTCTAATTGAAATTACTTAAATTATAAAAAAAAACTTTATTAATCGGTTAACCGATCAATTACAAAATTAACCGATTATTTACCGATTAAAGGAAAACCTCGGTTAATTAATCGAGATATTAACCGATTAAAGCAAAAGCCCGATTAAATGAATACCCTAATGAAATTTTGTCATACAAGCTTCCTACGTCAATCTGCGTTTAAACTATTTATATCATTAATGATTGGAATAAAAAAGAAATTTTAAATTTCTCTCTATTTAGCAAATTTACAGTATAATCGTTTTCAACAGTTGGAATAATGAAAAAAATTATAGAATCTGGGAATTATTTCTTGTCATAAACTACGTTATTATATTCCTAAAAATTAAAGGAATAGAACTATTACAAAAAACCTTTATAAAATACATAACTGAAATTTAGTTCATAGAATAAATTCGAAAAATGAAAAATGTGGAAAAAAATTATAAATTTATTTTACACATTGCTCGAGAATTGTTTTTATAGCTCCACCATGTGCTGACCAACGTGTTTTCGAAATTTGTATTTAGTTTATAATGGATTCTATCACCTCAATATTTATTAATTCAAAAGCCCTCTTAAAGTTAGTGCTGCGTAGTGGGCTGTTGCTGAAGTAATGGTACAGCTCCTTTGGCATAAAATCAGAATATATTTTGAAGTTTGGGACCAAAACAATTGTAGGAAATGCAGTGTGCATGTGATCACGAATATATTTAATTAAAAGTAATTTTACTTCTGCAAATTTGAAAAAAACTAAAAATTTTAAAAATTATCCTACAAAATCCCATTTTTGTTTTGTTAAATAACCCCAATGTTAATCCCAAACCGCAAATGAATATTTTTTTTCATTTCCCCTTATTTAGGGTTAGAACATCAAATCTGGCTGCCCTGGTTTTACCAGACGTGTCTGTACATAGATACAAGGCATTTGCCGAAAACCGTCAGATTGAAGTAGATACTTTTAAGTAGTTTGAGATTTCGTAAAAAAACCCTCTGTTAATTTTTTATTACTCTGTGAACTTGTGAATTTGAAACTTTTTTGTTACAAAGCGGGGGACCTGGCTTTTTAACCTAGTTCGGGAACGCTGAATCCAGTGGTGCTAACTGTTTTTTTAGATTAGCTCTTGTTTTCGAGAGATATACCTGTATTTAGAAAATGGAGAAATGGAGATAGCGAGTAGGTATGTTAGAAGCAAATGATGGAGATGAAAAATTTGGTTGGGGCCAAATTTTGAGAATTTCATTTAATCGCCTTATTTGTATGAAAACGCCCCTAATGGATGGCAATAAGGGGCATGTTTGTTTTGAAAGAATGTTTATGACAAAAACTAATGGAGGTCGGTCATACATTTTATCGCCCTAGGCCCGACGCCTGGACAGTTATGGGACTTTTTCTTCAATAAATATATATAAAGAATATATTATTTTTAGTTTATTCAATAAGCAACTGTTTCTGAGTTACGCGAATATGTGCTGTAAAACCTTCCCCATTTTCGAAACAACAGAGCTAACCTAAAAAGGGATAGCACCATAGCACACTGTGTTATTTCCACAATCTAGCTCGACAAAATTTAAAAAAAAATCTACCACCGAATTCAAAAATTGTCACATATATGGTGCAACGCATACTACTGTTACGGAAACTAAGACAAAACAAAATAAAAAATAACGAACTTGAAATATTTTCATTAAAAAAGTTTTGTTTACTTAATTTTAATAAGTTTAGACTGCAGTTTTCCAGTTGGCAAAACGGCCGTCGACGACATTGTCGTCAACTATTAATGCACAATATGTCCTCCATCACTAAGGATTTCTGGAAGACAATTTTGAGGAAAATGTCGTGTACAACATAATCGACATTGTCTAGTGCACTGTCTTTATAACCGACGACATGACCGACCTTGTCTTCCAAGTTGTCTTTTTTACAAGTGTTTTAAGGTGTCTTATATCAACACCTATACACGACAGTATGAGCGACAGTGTCTTGTAAGGAGTCCTTTTTCAACAAAAATACACGACAGTATGAGCGACATTGTCGTCTATGTAATCTTTCTATCGAATTAACGACAATGTATTTCTTTGTGTCGTGCACAATCTCCCGACACTTGTTCGAAAATTTCGTTGAGGAATTAACATTGTCGTGCATCCGTATTCAAGAATGTCTTAAAGACGTGGCTAGCTGCGTTGATTTGCTATTTTTGTATTTGTAATTGTAACCACGCCATTATTTGAAGCAGCCGCGTTTAAGTGCCTCGATATTAATAAATTGCGATATATAGATTTCTTAATTTGTATAGTTTTTTCTTTGGAATGTAAGTAACATCTTCTTCTCATAAAATATTTTTGCTATAATGAAAAGAAGATGAATTCTTAATAGGTGTGCAGCATTGTGCAAATTTTAAATTACATTTCCGAAAAAGCTGTGTACATTTCCTAACAAATTGCGTAAAAACCATTGCGAAAGTGTGCGCGGTTTAAAAATATCCCGGATTAAACAAAATTTGCCGTAAAAATACTAAATAATATTTTATTTAATATATTGGTTAAAGTCCAAACTTCATCAAAATTTGATGCACTCTTGGCTTTTGTATCAGAGGTAGTTTGAGTATTTCAGGAGTGGGGCGTTATGGGCCCGATTTCGTAAATTAAGACAGACCAAATTGTAAAGGGTGTTTTTTTTTTAGCTGAATGAGAACTGAAAATGATAATACAAGACTTAATATTTTTGGAATGATTTTTTCTTTATATTCTGGTAGACTTTTTCATAGCATGTATTTTTTAAATATGGTGTGACCTTAATACCACCACGATATAACTATCTAAACACAAGCAGATTTTTCTTCATCAATGCCATAAAGCTTTGGAACTCGTTGCCCTCAAATATAAAACTAATTGTTGAAAGACAGAAATTCAAGAAAACTCTAATGGATTATGTTTCACAAAATTGCTAGCCTATAACTTCATCTTTCTCTTTATATTATCTTTCTCGTTATTTCGTCTACCAAGAAGTCTTATTGTATTTGATTTTTTTTTTTTACTAATCGTTATGTTTAATACATGATTTTATAATTATATTTTTATTATCATTTTTATTATTGTTACTATTATTATTATTATTAGTATTATTATTATTATTATTATTATTATTATTATTATTATTATTATTATTATTATTATTATTATTATTATTATTATTATTATTATTATTATTATTATTATTATTATTATTATTATTATTATTATTATTATTATTATTATTATTATTATTATTATTATTATTATTATTATTATTATTATTATTATTATTATTATTATTATTATTATTATTATTATTATTATTATTATTATTATTATTATTATTATTATTATTATTATTATTATTATTATTATTATTATTATTATTATTATTATTATTATTATTATTATTATTATTATTATTATTATTATTATTATTATTATTATTATTATTATTATTATTATTATTATTATTATTATTATTATTATTATTATTATTATTATTATTATTATTATTATTATTATTATTATTATTATTATTATTATTATTATTATTATTATTATTACCTTTGTTACTATTGTTACTATTATTACTATTATAATCATGAATATTATTAATACTATTACTAGTGGTGTTCATTATGTAATCCTCTGGACTATAAAATAATTTTATTCTTAAAGTCCTTACATTTGAAATAAAAATAAAATAAAATAAATAAAAACATACCCACTTGACTATTCGTTAACGATTAGTAATTTTGTAATTGATAACACAAGTTACTTCTGCTGCTCATTTTGACAAAACTGAAATGTGACACGAGACTTTTGCAATAATTCAAGTAACGTTAAAGCGAATAGCGGACATTATTCCGCTATTCGCTTCGGCTGAAAACGAGATGCATCAATTGTGCGTGCCCTTAAAATCCTTGAAGGATATAAAAATGGTAAAACCTTAACGTTGACTATATTTTCATACGATATAGAGGCCTTAAATTCCAAAATTTAGGACAAAATTCCCAGTAGTTTAGCGTCAGGTCTGAAAGGAATATGTCCGTCGAGGCTACGAGTTACATGGTCCATTCGATCAGTCCAAAATTTGGCCATACGGCTTGCATATTGGAGTTATTCAACTCGACGTTGTCAGAGCAGATCGTACCTACAATCGAAATCAAAACTAGGACATTTTGCTCCAGGGAAAAAATCAGGCAGACATTTTGAGCTGCTTGTGTCTTCCAATAACAAGAGGTGGTAATACTTACAACGGTAATTATGCTCGAAATTTTTTCTATATGTTTAAAAATCTTCTGAAATAACTGAACTAGAAGCTAGTCTTTTGAGCCGATTTCTCGGTGATCTTAGAGGCAATTAATTCAAACGCTAAATGAATGTCGATACATTTTAGACAATTAATTCAAATGGTAAAATAAATGTCGATACATTTTATGCCCGTTACGATGAACAAGATATTGTGCCATGGGCAGGATGTTTTTAATTCTTGCATTCTTTTCATCAGACAGCTGTCTGAGGAAGCCCAATAAGCCCAATAAACCTGCAGAATTTCGCGCAAATACTGACTTATTTCATAGACTACTTATTTCGTCTGACCCTCTTATTGCTAGCCTAAGGAGTTCACCCAAAACTAAGTGCGGAAAAATTTCACCAGGAGTATTTAATTTATTAGAAGAGCTGCAAATAGATAGTCTGGAAGAAGGAAACTACCCTAACACATCAAGTGACTCTGAATGCATTTCTGAAACTGACTAGCCTTTTAACATTTTTTTTTTATGTAATAATAATAAGGGTCACTTTAAAATTCTGTTTATAAAAAAGACAAACAGATATATGTTATAAATTAATATATATATATATATATATTCAGCGTATTTATCTCTTATGAAATGTAGAAACAGTTTTTGTGAACGCAAAACACTGCATTTCATTTATTTTTTTTCTCTCCTTGAGCTTTTTAAAATCTTTATTAGGGCATTACGATATGTGAACATTAAATTAATTTTTTAAAATCGTGTGCTTTCTATTTATAATTAATTCATTTTATGGCCACAATGGGTAGAATAAATTTTGTCAACCTAGATTGTCTTATTATCACACTGTGCAATGGATTTAGCGTAACCGAATTAGGCTAAAACGCCTAGTGCGCCGCTTGTCAGCAATGTGTTATCATCTACGAAAAGTTTCGCGTTTCGCTTCAAAGGAACCGGACCTTCGAATTAACCCTGGACAGACCGAGTTATAGCTCCGACAAAAAACTAAATTGAGTTACAAAGGGCAATAGTGTTTTTCTTTGCCGAATTAGCATAAGAATACGCCAAAAGGGGAGATAAACTAAATAACCTTTCGAAGTAAATTTTCAAAATGTCGACATACATATTTTTTAGTCCCCTCTGCTAGAATCACTCAGTGGAATCTTGTCATTTTACAAACAAATCTGACTTTGTTGGGCTATTTAACAGGGCTGTGGATCGGAGTTTACAGAGTCAGAGTTGAGCTTTCTGTACCGGAGTCGAAGTTCCCACAAAAACTGGTAACTCCGACTCCAAAACTTTTCGGCATAACAAATTTAGAAAAAAAATTTTTTAAAGTTTTCAAAATAAAAATTCTTTGAAATTGGCGATGCGATACTAAAAATATCGATTCGAAATTTTTATAGAATAACTTTTTTGGTATATATAACCATTTAAAATGTGCTGCATTAAAAAAATGAGTTCAAAGTCAAATAACGACCAGTCTCGTATATATTTAGCATCAATGCAAGAGTAGGAGTCGGAAATGGAGTCGTAGTCGGACTTAAAACATTTCAGCGCTTGGAGTCGGAGTCGGACTTAGAACTATTTTTTTGACCATTCCACAGCCCTGCTATTTACACTACTGTATATCGTTCCTTTGTTGTAACATAGTCGCATCTCAAAAAACCAAAAATTTGAAGTTACTTAAACAAAAGTGCTCATTCACGTAGAGAAAAAATATGTTTAAAAATGGTCACCTCCAACAAAACTATTTTTAAAGAAAATTTTTAAACATATTATGTTTAATTTAATCATATTATTGTCACCGACAACCATATTATTGTTTAATTGGTCCTCCATCAAGAAGCCACAACCATATTGTGGTTGTCTTTAAACATGTTTTGGTTAAATATCACAATAATTTGTTTTTATATCAACAATACTATTTTCCTCTTTTCCAAGAGCAACATGCTATGGTTGAAAACCAACCATGCTATTATAAGTGTTAAGCATATTTTAGTTATTATAGACCAAAACATGTTCGGAGGCAACCATAATATGGTTGGGCCTTCTTGATGGAGGACACATTTAACAATAATATGTTTGTCGGTGACAAAAGTATGATTATATTAAACATAATATGTTTAAAATTTTCCTTTTAAAATAGTTTTGTTGGAGGTGACCATTTTTAAACATAATTTTTCTCTAGGTGTTCGTGCCTTCTTTATATATAAAAATAATAATCAGTGGTATGTCTCAAACTGAGCCGAAGTTATAGTAAAATACAATTTATATAATCAGTTTATAAAGTACAATTTTTAAAACTTTAATCGCATTTTGCCAAGATTGATTGTTTTGAGATATGACTATGTTGCAATAAAGGAGCGATATGTACTATGTCAAATACCTACTTTACCAATAATTTAACTTAAATTTACTTTACACACCAAAATATTATTTTCCAACTTGTAGCCCTGTAACCCATTAAACTCCAAATGTAGTTTTTAATTTTATTTTGACTTTTATTACCCAACAATTCCTGTTTTAATTGACTTAACAATTATTTAATAAACAAAAAAAAACCAATCGCATAATAATACTATCAAGTTAATTATTAAACTGTTTGTCATAAAATGCCAACAAATTTATAAACATTTCATTTAAACGAAATAGTAATTGTTTATAATTAAATCAATCAGTTACTCGGGCTAGATACGATTAATAATTTTATTTATTAAACTCGACAATTTTCCTCCAAGTTGTTTGATTGACTTTAAGCAAAATAATAAATTATAATAAAAATTAAAAATATTTAGAAAACAAGACGTTTAATAACTTAAACCAAAGAAAAAAAAATCTAAAAATTACAATTCAGTGCAGACCAGTATTTTGAAATAGTAATTCGAATAAAAACATAAAATTGTAATCACTTTTAAGCGATTTTTTTTACATGCAGACAGTTAAGGCGATTTTATGTGCAGTTTTGCTTGCACTAGACGTTTTTTTTTTTATTTTAACAAATTGTTTTTCCAATTTTATGGTTGTGTTATTATTTTTATTAAATGATTTGATTCAAAAGCATTTAATAACTCAATTAAGATACAAAAATATTTTTGCAGTTGGAAAATAAATATGAAGAAAATAAAAAAAAAAAATAATCATTAGTCTATAAACGTATGTATCGATATATTGTAAAGTCTGATGTTCGCAGTAGAAAAAATAGGCAAATGGAAAATAAAAATGATGTATAAGGAACGAAATCATATTTATCATGCTTATTTTGTAAGCAAAGTTTTTGCTGGGTAGTTTTGTTATTAAACTAGCAAAGAAATTTTTTTTTTTTTTTTTAAGAAATTTTTGCCTTTTAAAAAACTTTAATCAACGCCAAAAATTACCTTAAAAACAATTATGATCAATTTTATGTTAGAAAGGGGAAACTGCTTTTCAATTAGTCTTATGTCTTGGTGTTTAAAATATTTATTTATGCAAATTTTAATACAATAATTTAAGCAAAAAAAAAAAAAAAAAAAAAAAAATTGTTAATATTGAAGAAGAATTGTGGTACTTATATATATTTTTAAATTTTATGCAACAAAGTTTTAACGAAAAAAAACAAGTTTTTTATAAAAATTGTGAAAGAATAACCGAATTTCAAGTATCCTACAATTGTCTTTATGCAGTCAAGAGTTTTGCGTCTTAACATTTTTCTTACTTATTTACTACATCGAGATGGGATGGTTAAGCCAACTCTCTTTTGGGCAGAATTCTATAGCATAGCTAGGGATATCAAACGGGATATCCTGAATCCCAGTATTTTTGGGGATTGGCAAATCTGGAATTCGAATCCCAAATTCCGAGATTTATGTTTATGAATACCGAATCACGGGGTTTATTTTTATGAATACCGGGATATTGCAGGATTTTTAATATATCAACTTTGATGTACAAAAATTTTCGTTTTTATTGAATTTGTATACTCTATACAACAAAATTATTAAAAATTATATTTGAGTAATACTTTTCATTGCAAATAATTCTTATTTTTGAGTTAATTTTTTTTTTTTTTTTTTTTTTTTTTTTGGCATACGATTATTTGAAATTTTTATTTTTTGCTGATATACATATAACGAATATTTCTGGATTTTATATTTTGCTTAATAATCTTATATAAAAATCATAGATGGGGGTAGTGCGCTCGTTTTGGAGTTTCAACTCACAGTTAGTGATAGTGCAAAATTATTGCAATCATTTTGTTGATGTTGAGTGATGAATTGAAAATTAGCAGCCTCACTAAACATGAATAATAGTGATGTTAAAAAATTGTGTACTCAAAAAAAAAATTGTTTGATTTAAGGTAAAGCAATCATCAGTTTATTGCAACTTTTTTGCTCTTTACTCATTTGAGTGCAACTTAAAATTTTGCACTAAATTTACAAACACAAAACTTGTTTTTTCATGATTAAAGCCATGAAATATTCCATTAGTGACAAATTATTGACATGTTGTTTAATTTCCTTTCTTATTCATATCATAATCAGGATCAAAAATTATGCTCATACAAAATTAAATTTTTCAAATTTTTAGTGAGAGTCTGTTTATATGCAGCTTTTTTGATTGCAAGTACAAATTTTTGCACTATTTGAATTGAGTGCAGATTTTTGCATTCAATCTTCGTTTAGTGATAGTGAAAAAATTTGCAATATCACTAATTTTTTTAGTGGTAGTTAAAAAAAACAGCAATCATCACTAAAGCTGGTAAAAAAAGTGCAAACTAATTTCTTGCAGTTTTATTTAGTGATAGTGCACTGCTGATTTAAATCAATGTTTAGTGCACTACCCCCAACTATGATAAAAATACGGAAACAATTTTTTTCTAGTTTATTTTTAAGAGTCTTATCGTCCACATATTTTAATGAAACCTATATCGTTTTAAAGCTATTTGTGTGTATATATGCATAACATAAATTACGTTTCTAAATTTGTAGAATTGAAGTGTTTGAAAGCGTTTTAATATATTTTGCAAACACACGTACCACCACCGTTGAAAAATCCAAAAAGCATTGGAAAATTCAATGTTTTTTGTTGTTTTAAAATGTTTTCGTTTTTTTTGTACTTGTAAACAGACACGCCCACAAATGGGTGAAAAGAGTGAATTTGTTATTTTCTTAAAATGTTGTACGTTTTGTTGTATTACGCACTTGTTCTCTCTTAAGTAAATGACAGAGGGTCGAATTTTGGCCACCGGGCGAAACTAGTAATCATTATTTTAAGATTCACATTTCAAGATATTTCTATAATTATATTTAATGTTTGGCTTAAGACATAACACCAAAATAATAATGGTTATTATTATGCAAAATATAGAAATCTAGAAATACTTGTTATACATCAAGCAAAATATAAAAATTATAAAAAATCGTTATATGTCAACTGAAAAATAAAAATTATTCACGATCCAATTAAAGTATCATTCAGAAACTAAAGAATAAAAGTTAATATATACTTATAACAATTAAATCATAATTTTTATGAAATATTTTATATTCCTTTCGGTACATGAAAAAACAAATTTAAAACTTGCTTAAGAAACAAACGTTAAATAAAATATTTGTCTGCCGTATTCATAAAAAAATTTATTTAAGCTTGAAATCGGTTTTAAAAAAAATTTTTATGAATAGGGACAACAAAATGTATTCCATTTAAGGATATTATATGCTAGTTTTTAATAATGATTTCAAAACCACTTATGTAAATTAAATTGCGGATTTAACCCTGGCTTCTTTTACTATTATACTATTTTAAGAACTTACATTATATTTGAGTACGGTTTTAGTACCATCAATTTAGCATATTTTTGGTATTATTTTAAAACAATTGAAATCTTAAATGGTTTTCAACTCGCGTTTTTTTCATTAAAAATATATCTATAAAAAATTCATATTCATGTGTTACAAGTGAAATAACTAAATGATTACAGTGCAAAAAAAAGTATTATGTTTAAATCACGCTGCAGCAGTCTAAAAGAAAAAAACTGTCAACTAATGTCGCGTGTATTAAAATTCAGCACAAAAAAGTACCAACTAAGACTACAAAATTGCATCTAATAGTGGAATAAATATTTCTTTCTTAAAAAAATTACCAACAATTATGGTGGGTTTTAGTTTACAGACTGATTTTTTTTTTCATAGATATAAGCAGTTTTTCTCATACCTCTAAAATAAGCGACACTCGAGGATTTAGCATAAAAAAGTAATTAAGCAAAAATGCTGATTTATGTTCAACTTTAAAAGTTAACGCATTAACACTTCATTTCATATCTAAAATTATCACAAAAAGAACAACAGCAACAACTACGAAATACGGCAACAACAACATAATATTTTAAACTATTGCATTAAAAAAAATTTGTTTGTTTTTTCTACAAATTGTTGTTGTATTTGGTTGTTGATGCTTTAAGTTGTGGCAGCTAATAAGCAAGTTGCTGTCTTAAGTCTTTTGTTTTTCTAATACAATTTCTTGTCTTGTTGTTTTTTCCCGCTAATGTTTGAACTAAATTCTACATAAATTAAATAAATTATTTAAAAAATAATTACTTTGTAACAAATTAATTTAATTTAAAACCCCATGAGAATAATAATAGATTATTATTGATAGTTTTATGGACTGGACACTTTCAATCATCAACAACAAACTGGCTGAATTAACGATTGAACGTATAACCAACCAACCATTCTGCCTGCCCGGCATCCAGCCATTCAGTTGACATTTCATAGTAATTAAACTTTAGAGAACAAAATGATTAAA
Source organism: Pollenia amentaria (assembly GCA_943735925.1). Lineage (NCBI taxonomy): Eukaryota > Metazoa > Arthropoda > Insecta > Diptera > Polleniidae > Pollenia > Pollenia amentaria. Next base: position 196,403,132 of record OX031009.1, on the reverse strand, counting down.
TGGCATTGTTTTTGTGTTTCGTTGTTTAATCTAATAAAAAAAAAAAAACAAAAAAAAAATGTTATTGTTAATATGACTTAAAATTATTGTTATTCTTTTTGTACGTGGGCTGCAGCCCAAGAACTGTTGGTGCTTTTAGAAAAAAAATTTCCAAGTAAATTGGTGCGAATCAAAGCTCTTAATTGTATGTTAAGTATTGATAACGAATCGTATCGGATTTATTAAGGAATTGCATTTTATTTTAAGCTGGAGATCAATTAGACATTTAAATGTGTGTATTTACATGACATTTTAAATAATTAATAACTGTTATCGAGATTTTTTTCTTCTAATAATTCATTTAAGTAGACAATAGAGAACAGTTGGTGCTAACAAACTTCTAGGATATATGTATTTTTTATAGATTGTTATGATTGATGAAGTGGTTGCTAAATAATTTTTTTATTTCCGCCTTGGCAAATTTTTCGGAATTTGTGTTGAAATTCTTTCGTGTTATATAAAGTTATAAATCTTTTTCAGTACACAATTTTCAATTAGTCATCCAAAGGGTTTGTAAATCTGTTTAATACTGATCTGCTCATAACTTAAATTGTTAAATCAAATTTGGTAAAAATGCAGTATTTTCAACCCTTGACGATCAAAAATATCTGAATTTGTAGAAAAAACTGGCTTAAAAAGATTTTAATATAAAAATTTATTTTTGATCTGAAAAGAAGGAAAGTAGCGATACGCCTTCAATACGATACCGATACTCAAAAAGAAATATCAGCAATACCGATATGAATATTAAATTTATATTCCAGGTAAAATTAACAAAACTCAAGTAGAGTACTTTCTTTATTATACGAAATCACTGTGAAAGAGATTATTAATATTTAAAATTGATTTTAATAAGATTTTAAAAACAACGAATTGAAATTGAATTCGTGGTAAAATGAACAAAAAATTTATTTATTGTTCAAACAAAAAAATAAACAGTCTAATCGATTATTATTATTAAAATTAATATTAATAAGATTTTTGTTAAAAACCAAAGTATTCTTAACTTTTGCTGAAATAGACGATTTCGCAAATCCGCTTGAAACCGACCTGAAGTTGAAAATGGTCTGTCAGAGTTGCCAACTTAAGTATTTCTGCGTCATGTTCTTTAATTTTGGACATGACATTTTGTTGCGCCAATAAACAAGCGGATTTGCGTCCCTAGAAAAATTAGAAGATCTACGGTATATCTAGACTTCTTCTGAAGCTGGACCGCAGCGTAGGCTAGAGAGACAATCATCCTTCTCAAGATTTTCTTTTAAGATTTCCACAAACGCTATAAAGGTCAGTTCTTGTGGACTTATTTAAGTAGCTCAATAAGACGTTTTTCGATATATTGTCTTTGAAATCTTAAAGCTTTGTGTCGAAGGTAAATAATTTTAGACAAACAATAGTTCTTATTTTTCTCTTCACCCTCAAGTTTTTCATTAAGAGCTAATGCTGCGTAAGTCGCCAATTTTTGGGACTCTGAAATATTTTGCATCTTAGATTATTCATTTTTGTTTTAACAAAAATCATTAAAAATTAGCGGAAAATACGTAAAACGTACAAATACATACAAGATTTATCAAGGCAGAACGATTTTGGTGCAAAGCAAAACGGCTAAAGCTCCAATTTCAAAATTAAGAGAAACAATTTATTATTAATAAGATTTCTCTATGACGTGCTAAATTCCCAATTTTTATTGTTGATAAAAATTTTTTAGTCTGTTTGATTTTATGTTCTGCTCTTAGCTGTCACGTATAAAAATAAACATTGCAAATTAAATTGTTTATTAAAAAAAACTATAAAGAAATTATCGTCGTATCGCCGGTAAAATATAGCCGAAGTATTGCCGATATATCGGTATCGGTATTCGTTACGTCCCTACTGAAATTGATTTTAATTTTTTTTAATTAAAATTGTAGATATAAAATAATTTTATATTAAAAATAAAACATTCTAAACAAAAGCGGAAGAAGTCAATTAGTTTAATAAAAATCTTCTATGATACCCCTGCGGGAAATTTGTGCTAATTGTTTCAACAGAACTAGTCCTGGGATTTATGAAAATATAATAAGAACTTAAAAAAATTAACTAATGACATGGGAAAGGAAAACTATTCACTTAACTGGTATACTAAGTAAGAAAAAAATCTATTAATTTTGTACTAATTTTGGTTATAATAATTTTTTTATATGTTTTTCCTTGTGCGACCAATTTAGTCAGAAATAATATATTTTTCCGTTTTAGAGCTTATTATTTTGGCATCGATTTGTTTGTGCATATTTTTCATATTCTACCCTTTCCAGCATATTTTTACATAATTTAGTTAAAAGAGCATTTTTAAAGTTTAAAGCGCATATTTTGCCTTGTTGAGGCATATTTTAATACATGTTAAATTTTTAGAAGCGTACAAGAGCTTTCACGACAAATAAATAAATTTTTTTTAATTCTGTAGCTCGTTTCTGTATTTCTCGCATAGCAAAATTTCTCACATTAAGTGTGAAACAAAAAATTCCATCGTTTCTCGATTTGTGGGGAAAAAGTGTTTCTGTATTTGAATGTGAGAACAGACAATACAGATTCTGTTTTAACTGGAATACTTCCAGTCAGGGCTGCCAGAATTGACGATTTATCGTCATTTTGACGATTTTTGGTTCCAAAATTAGCAAAGTGCCGATTTGCTGATTTTTTTCTAAAAAGTGACGATTTTATTCAATCTTCAAAATAAGACAATTTTAAATCTTTTGATGTTTGTTATTAGGCAGCACAGAAAAAAAAACATTTTTGTTCTTTTCCATAAAAAATTTTATAAGCAAAAGCAAAATTTTGATTCAAGTCAATTTAAGTAAAAACTCGTACCAAAACCTTGACTGAGATTTTTTGAGCTATGGACTGATTTGGCTCATTGTTAACATTTAATACTCTATATATGTATATGAAACATTTTTAAGCCAAATTTTATCATCCTAGCTTCATGCCAAAACTATAATTTCGTGAAGAAAGAATATTTCAGGTAAAAAAGAAAAAATAATAATAAATTTAAAGAAGATATAAAGAAGTTAAGGTTTACAGGTCAAAATGAGAGATTTATGGGTATAAATTACAGGCAGTCGTGGTTTTTTGTTCATAACTTAGGCATTTAGGCATTTGTAGACCAATCTGGCTGAAATATAATAGCACACTATTCCGTAATATATGTATCTAATATAAATGTATAGCAATGTTTATATACGAGTCTTCGGAAATCTCATTTCAACAAACACATGGTTAGATTGACATCGTTAAATCGTTTGCTATTCATAAGTATTCAGAATATACATATATACATTATGGCGCCTTATATTAATATTGTAGCCATTACGAAAGGAATGACAAACTTATATAAGAATATATACCCGATTGAATGTTTCTTTTATTCTTAAGACTTTGGAAAAAACCTTATATTAATACAATATAGTTATTAAAGGCTTACAAAACAAATTTTTTATGAAAATTTTCCTTAAGAAACGTTTGTTAAATTTAACAAAGAACGTTTCCTGAAGATCTGGCCTAAGCAACCAGTGAAATGCGCATGCACAGAAAAGTGTTTTATCAATTAAAAAAATGGTTTAAAAAGTATTTAAATTTAATTAATGTGATAATTGAATCATATATTTTTTTGTTGAATGAAAATTAAACATTTACTGCCAGGCCCACAATGTCGACAAGAACATTTCTTTCGCATTTTTTTATTGAAAACAATAATAAAAACCTAATACTTGTTTTTTTTTTCAATATATATATACGAAAGAAATGTTCTTGTCGACATTGTGGGCCAGGCAGTAAATTTTTATTAAATTAACATATTAGTTGTTTTGAAATAAATTTTCAATTAAAATTTTAATTAAATAACAAAAAGTCTTAATTGACTTTTTTTGCTTAAAATAAAATAATTAAAGCATGTAGAATTGTTGTTGTGAATTGTCAATATTTATTTAAATAAATTAACACATTGTTTGAAATGGCAAAGTTTTTTGAACACTTTTTTAATTAAAATTAAAAATATCATTTATCGAAAAAAGTTTTTCAAAATTTTAAAATTTTTAGTAATTAATATAATCATTTTGGTAATAGGTGCAAAATCAACAACTTGTTTGCTTGATATTATGAATTTGGAATAAATTTGGTGATTGGAGAAATTTAATAATTTTTTCTGTGTAGGAACAGCTTATCCTCCAACAATAAATTGCAGTATTTTTTATCAATTATTTAAAAAAGGGAATTAAGCACAACAAACAAAATCTTTTAATAAGTAATTGTATTCCCAAAAACAACTTTGATAATTTAACAAACAATTTCATAAACATACGGGGATATATGTGTGTACCTATATAATATGTTTTTGTTTGCTTGTTTTTAAATAAAAATCGAACAAACTTTGTGTAAAATCTAAATTTAAATTATCCGATTTTTTTGACGATTATTTAAACAGAAAAAGAGGATTTTTTTATTTTTTCTCAGGAAATTGACGATTTTTTCACAATTTTTTCTGGCAGCCCTGCTTCCAGTAATTAAGTGTCAAATCAAGGCGAATTCATGTATATGGTGGTGCCGATACTACAACAAATAACAACACCAAAAACACAACAATGAATTTTTTTGTTGCTTTCGTTGATCGATATGTCAAAAACACAAGCAACTTTTGACATTTCTCTCTCTAAGTAAGAAAAAAAAAGTAGCACAGCTGTGCTTTCAACGCCACCTGATAAATGAATTCGCCTTGTGTCAAATGCAAGTGAAACGTCAACGAAAAAAATAGATATAATAAAAATAGGGCTGCCAGATTTGACGATTTATCATCATTTTGACAATTTTTGTTCCAAAATTGGCAAAGTGCCGATTTACTGATTTTTTCTAGTGGCGATGTTATTCAGTGTTCGAAATAAAATAATTTTAAATAGTTTAATATGTTTGTATATTAGGCCCCAAAAATTTCGGCAAAATCAAAATTTCGAAGGAAAACTATTTAACTTTTATTTCCTTAGGTTATTTTATACATTTGTTTATGTGATCAAAACATTAAACTATTACCCCCTTTTTTAGTCAATGCACAATAGGAAATTTTTCCTTCCTATTTCTCCTAAATATGGATGTATGTATAAAATATTTATTTTACTAATGAACTTTAACAATTTTTTTTTTTTCTTTATTATGTTTTAATAAAAATCGAACAAAATTTGTCAAAATTAATTTTAAATTGTCCGATTTTTTAAAACATAATAAACGATTTTTTTTTATATTTTCTTAGGAAATTAACGATTTTTTCACAAATCTATCTTGCAGCCCTGCATAAAACAAAAACAATGAAGTGCTTAAAAAAATTTAAATAACAATTGTGTTTTATTTATTTTCATCATTCAAATTCTTTCTCTTCAAATAAAAAAAAAAAAAATATAATACATATTCTTGTGTACATACAAACATGATTTGTGCTCCATTTTTTGAAATTTCATTTTTCTCGCATCTATTTCAAATGTGACTTTTACCAAAATATTGATACAGAAACACTTTTGCTCACAACCTTCCAATAATTGCAGGAAAATTATTTAAATGACAGATAATTCTCCCAAAGTAAAGATACAGAAACACTTATGTGAGAAAACCATTTTTTGTTTCATATTGCACTGTTTTTGTCACTTGTTTCATGCGGGAAATTTTAAGATGGAGAAATGCAGAAACGGGCTACGGGGTTTTCTTTTTTAAATATTTATCTACATATATACTCAACGTGTTTCTTCAGTTTCACCATCTACATTTAATTTTTACTCTAAAATTGTATGCCAAAGCAGGTTGGCATTAAAGAAAAATGTTAAATGATCTGTTGCTGTCCATCCGTCCGTCTGGCTGGTTATCTGTCTATGTTAATTTTGTGCGCAAAGTCCAAGTTACAATTTTTATAAAATTTTGTAAATACATTTTAATTTTACTAGGGACGAATTCTATTCACATATTTACCATAAAAACTTCACATATTAACCGTAAACACTACTTTCCAAATTAGACTTTTTGTGTCCGTAAACCATCTAATTTTGTTGATATTTAGATTAAATTCGCCGCAAAAATATTTTACTCCAAATTTAATTCGGTTTACGTTTGCGTAAAATTCCATTTACAAAAAGCTTTAACTTATTTTTAAAGGTTAACATCAATAAACAATTAAGCGACAGTCTCTGAAATCCCTTTAAGGCAAATGATCTTATACGGATGTTAATATTTAGATGAAATTAATCCTTTTTTTAAGCTTGAGGTATTTTTCTTTTTTTTATAAAAAATATTAAATTTTATTGAATCCAATATTTCGGCACTCCGTTGTGTGCCTTCTTTAATAAATATATAAATATATCAGTTTTAAACACAGAAAAGAATTATAAGCGTAGATTTATGTAAGAAATGTTGCAAATTATAAAGATACCAACAATATCAAGAATTAATTTTTAATCAGATACTGAAAATGTAGCCCAAAATTATAGACATTTAATTTATAAAAATAGAAACGGAAATTAAAAATTTATTTAAACTGTAATAGATTAGGTTTGAATTGGAAAACCTTTTTGTATTTAATTGAAAATATGACATTTTGTTAAATTTGTTAAATTTATTAAAAATTGTTAATTTTTGTCAAATATTCAAGAAAAAATCCCTGAAGAAGACACACAACGGAGTGCTGAAATATTGGATTCAATAAAATTTTATATTTATTATAAAAAAAAGAAAAAGACCTCAAGCTTAAAAAAAGGATTAATTAAAAAAATTTTAAAGGTCGAATAAGAGTCAATTTATACGAATTTGAACCCATGAATTGCTCATCGTTTTCAAATATGGTAAGATCGCGAATATTCGTCTGATGGTTGTGCTTTAACGGTTCTAATTTAAGGACTGTTTTCTTTTAATGCAATTTTTTTAAATTGTTGAATAGTTTGTTTTCAAATGAGCAATTGTTTGGGGCATAGATTTAACAATTTTCAGGGCATATTTTCGAGGTTTACTGCATATTTAATGCGCATAGAACGCGCTTTTTAGAGCATATTTCTGTTTTCCCTGGTGATGATATTACAATAGAAGGCTAAGTAACTAAGTCGACCCTGTTTCCCCCCCGGCAATATTATGTAAAATTTAATTTAATTTTAAAATTCAATTTTAAGACTCCTTACAACATTTTGAATGAATACTGTTATCCGTTATTAATTATTTAACGCCTGAAAAAAAAGTTGAAAAAATATTGGAAATATTGTTTATTGTTATTATTTCTTCCACCACTGGTTATCATGTAATAAATCTTTAAATCCATAATTTTAATTCCCAGATTAAACAAATAATAGAAAAAGATCGTGTCATTTGATAACGAACAAAAAAGGTATGTATCTTAAGTCTTCTGTTTTTGTTTTGTGTGCTAAAATATTTTTTTTATGGCACACAAAAACAGACATAAAAATAATTAAATAAAAATTAATTTTCAGATATTTAATAGATAGATTCTCTTTAACCATAAAATTGGTAATAAAAATTTGTTAAAAATATCTATTTTAAATAAAACTTAATAAAAATGGTCAGTTTATATTGTAGTAAAATTAAGTTAATAAAAAAACAAATCTTTAGTATAGAGAGTTGGTGGGGTTTTTATAACTTAATCATTTATTTTATGTTGGAATTTTACCCTGATTGCAAATGATCAATAATATTAATGGCATTGACTTAAATTTCAAGATAAAAAGAAGCAAAATTAAAACATTAAAATGGTTTTTGGGTTTAAGAGATTATAAATAAAATAGAATTTAATTTTTAAATATGTTTAAGGCTTAAATGCTTAAATTTATCGTATTGATATATTAAAAATTAAGCAAATAATTTTTAAATTTTTTGAAAAAAATGTTAAAAACTTATCTCTCATAAAATTCATTTGATTAAGATTTCCGTTTGGCAATTTTCATTTGTTTTAACACTTAGATTTTAAATACAAAATTATATATGAAATTTCAGCTGCCATTTTTTTGCGTTATATCACAAATATTTTTATTTTTGTTTCTGGTCAACTCACTGCTTAAAGCCTTAATTTTTTTAGTTTTGGTTTGGTTTTATTTTCATATCAACTGATATTTTGTGTATAACCCACATTAAAGGAGTTGTTGTAGCTTTTTCTATCAAATATCGTAACAAGCTTTATTTTGGTTAAATTTAAACTCTGAACTCTATTTGCAATCAATGCAAAGCAAAAAAATAAATATAAAATAGCACTACCAGAAAATATACACATTTAGACACAAAAGAAACACAAAAAGCTGCTTTAGTGAAGAGTTGGGTATATTAAGTTTGTAATAATATTTGGGACATTTTAAAGAAAAATTCCTAAAATATTATTCACAGATTTCTACAGCGGCTATCGAGCTTTGCGATATAAAATACCTGCGCAATTTTTCGGATTTCGGACGTATCCAGGCAGTGGTTTATTAAGTATTGTCCAAGTTATGTGAAGTCTCCGATTTGTTTTGTAACTCCAGGGAACATAATCAAGTTTTTTGTTGCTTGCTGATGATGATAAATTCGTTTCCGATCTTATTAAAATAGACCAATGAACAACGATTTCATCAGCTCATAAATCACAATAGATAATAGTCGAATCTTAGCACAGCACGAGTTGACCTTCATCAGGTTCTTTAAAAAATAATTCGAACATTTCAAAACAGCGAACAGAAAGCAGAAATAAGATTGTTTTTTAAGCCCGATAGAACTTAGGAAAAGGTTAAGTGCAAAACGAAATTTGTGTCAATTGTTCCAACAGAACAGATGCTGGAATTTATGAATATAAAATAAGAACAAAAATAAATAATTAACGACATGTGAGAGCAGAACTAATCACTTAACTGGTATATTAAACAAAAAAAAAAATGTAGATTTTTTAATTTTGTACTAATTTTGGTTACATAATTTTTTTATATATTTGATTTTTTATTTATTTGTTAGGACCGTTTTTGTAACAGATTCAGTATTCACATGTGGTGTAATACATTTCTTTGGAACTATTTTAAAATTCCTTCTTAAAATGAGTTCTACGAGTTTTTATTGGAAAAATACCATGGACTAGCATTGTAGTAACTAACACTTCCCAGGCAGAAATGACGACTCTTCTACATATTATGTACCGCCATGACCCTGTAAATACAAAATTATGACTCTTCTAAAAATATTGTATCATACGAAATTACAGCTTTAGCTTTTGAATACTGTTTTTACAAATATTCTACACCAGTACAACACAGAAAAAATTATTATTTTTCTCCAATCACCAAATTTATACCAAATTCATAATATCAAGCAAACAATTTGTTGATTTTACACATATTACCAACATTATTATATTGACTACTAAAAATTTTAAAATTTTGATAAAAATTTTTTAATAAATGATATTTTTAATTTTAATTAAAAAGGTGATCAAAAAACTTTGCCATTTCAAACTTCAACAAAGCAGCAACAATAAACAGTGAATTTATCTTTTCTTACATACCCCTACACTTTTGTTTGTAAACTTTTTTTAAATAAATACTTGTTTTTAAATAAATACCTATAAAAAGCATTTATGTATGTTTTTACTTTCAAAAATCCCTAATCCCGATATTCCAAAAAATTCCGGGATTCCAGGATTTGATTTTTTCAAATCCCGCACTCAAATAAAAGTTTACTAAATTCAAATAAATTTAACTTAACTTAAAGAAATTCGGGAATGATTTGGCTCCAAGGAAAATATAACTTCAATTAAGTATGCAATTTTCCTAAAAATTAGTTATTAAATTTTTCATTTATAAACTAAAAACGAGTAAACCTTTACTAGAAACCCGTCACATTAAACTTTTTACTGATCAGTTATTCGTACACATAAGTGAACTCGCTACTACAATTAAGTATTGCTTCCTTAAAATAATCAAATTTGCAAAAAGTTTTTGCTTGTTTCAATTTTAATTTTACACATTTACAGTAAAAAAGGATAATCTTTTACATAAATTTTATTTAATTTTAGTATACGATTTAACCCACACTTATGAAATTCTTACTGTATTTGAGTGTTCTATGTATTTCAAACAAAAAAAAAATGCTTTTTATTTGGGTACCTATTAGGGTATTCATTCGGTTAACCGTTAATCGGTTAACCGATTAAGCACTACCCGATTAACTGACCGGTTAATTTAAAATTGGCTATTTTCGATTAACGATTAAACCGGTTAATTTCAGTCGATTAACCAATTAACCGATGTAACAAAATTTTTAACTTTTTGTAGTATTATAACATATTTTTTTGTGTTTTTAATTATTTGTTTCGTCTCATATACAAAAAATATGTGTTTAGAAAATATTTTTTCATACAAACAAAGAAGGGATCTTCATATTAAATAGGTCTTTGCTACCAACAGCTTTTTGTTTCACGTTCTTTTTATATGGGCATTTCCATTGTGACGTGATATTTGTACGACAAAATGTAAAAAATATTAAATGAAGAAGTTAAAATTGTAAAAATATTACAAAGTAATATAGCAGCTCTATATTCAGAAAAAAATTTACAACAATCAATCGTAAGGATTTGAAGATATAAGCAAAAATATGCGCCGGCGTGACGTTAAAAAAAACAGAAGTGGATTTTGACTTGCAATACTTTTTGTATAAAACCTCTTTTAACAAGCTTTGCACTTATAAAGATTTATTTTCCAAGTTTTTAGATTTAAATATCTTTTCTCGTTTTAGGCACATATGGGAATTTCCAACGAAAAGTCTACTGTTTGTAATGCAACGCCAGAAAGCAAATAAGCTTGTATTTAAGGAACATGTTGTTCAAAAGTTATCCCTTTTGTAACATTATGTAGAGCTAGTTGCGCTTTACATAACATATAAAAAAGTGAATAATACATAAACGATTTAAATTGCTTCTGGCGTTACGTTACAAAAAGGAGACTTTTCACCTGGAACTTCCCATATGTATGTATGTGTTTAGTTATTGGTTTCTTCCCATATTTTCTCATATCAATCTTTTAACAGAATTAACCGAAGCAATTAGAAGAGTTGAAAATTTAAAAAAAATTAAAACAGGACTCTAATGACATAATGGAAGATATTATACGTTTAGAGAAATCCAGGAAAAGGACTTAGAAATTAGATATTCTGTATTATGGACTACGTTAGATTTCTCCAACATCAACGATAAGTAAAAGAATTTTCTCCAAGTCAAGATTTATCAAAACTAAAGAAAAGAATCGCTTAAATCCTAAACATTTTTCTAAAAGATTATTTTTAAGGTCTCCTTAAACTATTGAAATAACTAATAAAATTATCAAACAGTTTATTTTTTAATTACTACATAATATTCATGTATTAATTAAAAAATATGTATTACATATTTATGAATGCTTTATTTTGTTTGCTCGTGTTAGTTCAAGAACTGTTATGTTTGTTATGTTATTGCTTTTTTTAAACAATAAACTGCAAATAATAAATAATTTATGCATTTTTATGTATTGAGATTACTTAATTTATAAAAAAACTTTATTAATCGGTTAACCGATCAATTACAAAATTAACCGATTATTAACCGATTTAACCAAAGCCTCGGTTAATTGATCGAGCGATTAACCGATTAAAGCAACAGCCCGATTAAATGAATACCCTAGTACCTATATTCACTCAAACCAAGTAAAATGCAGTTAAAATAAAGTAAACCATTTCTATATTTAAGTAAAGTTTCCTAGTATCAATATAAAAAATGTTTTAGTAGTAAGGTAAATTGTCCTAGTTTCCACAATTCCTGTAATGTTTTTTAAGAACAAAAACTAAATTTAAAGTTAAATTTTTCTTAGTTAAAGTTGAAAATCTATATTTTTGCTACAAATTTCTTTTACATGAGTGTGCGGCAATACTTAAAATAAGGAAATTAATATTTTTAAAAACCACGAACTCCTAAATTTCAGTACAAAAAGTATACTGAATTTAAGTATAAATTCATACAAAAAAATTAACTTAAATTTGAGTAGCTATCTGAATTCAAAGTAAGTCATATAGAGTTCAAAACAAATAAAAAATTTCTATATTTAATTACAAAATTTTTTGAAATGAGTTGCAGGAAAACTGACTTGAAGTAGAAAATTGTACTTAATTTATTAAACTACCAAAACAGTTTAGCTTGAAATAAAAAGTCATTTTTGAATATATATATTGTTGTTAAATTTTTTTATTTAATTTTCAAGAATATTTTAACATATAAATTTATACAAATACATACATATTTTCTTAGAAATAATATAAACAATAGGTTTCGTGTTACACATTTTTAAATATTGTTTATATTTTGTTTAAATTTTTTTTATTAAAAAAGTGATTTTAGTCTCATGTAATACTTATTGTTTAAAAGAATAGGGTGTATTGGAGGAAATTTTATGGAATAAGCTGAAACAATTTTGAAGTCTTTTGAGTTCTCATCGACTGTATACGATAAAAAACTTTTTTCATAAGATATTTTATTAAGTTTTTGACAAAGAATGAAAATGTTTGCATCTAATAATATTATTTCTTGAATTTTGAATGCATGAAATGTTAGAATATAAAAAAATACTATAAAACCTATTTTATATTGTGTTAGCACTTACAATCATATAGCTTACTCTCGTTTAAATGTTTTTTTATTTCTCTTTTATTTCTTTTTCAATTTTAGTATTCCATACATTATGCCTAACTTGTTAAAATCAAGTAAATGGTATAGAAACACAGTAAATTTTCTTTATTTTAAAGTAAGTTTGTCCATAAAACCAATAACTTGACATAATTCTTTCAAGTTAATAAAAAAAAGTTAAACTAGATATAAGGAAGCTTTTTACTAGATTACATATTTTTCATACAAAACCTAAATTACTTATTTTAAAGATAAAATATCTTCACTGTAACGAGGTTTTGAGTATATGTATGTAAATTAATAATAAGATTATATAATTATATCCTTCATTTAAGTAAGGATAATTAAGAAGTTTTTCAAGTTTATAAGAATTTTCTGTATACTTCCGTGAAGTACAATTTCGTTGTTTTAAGTTAAAATTCTTATTTTTAAGTTAAATTGAACTTAACACAAGAAAATTTCATGAACTAAAATTAAGTTCATTTCTAACTTAAATCTAGTTTAAACTTTTATTTGAGTGCGAATTCCGGGATTTGTAAAAATCAGTTCCGATTGACATCCCTAGTTGTAAGTTACAAAATGGATATTTTTCAGGAGAGCAAAAACCGTTTTTTACCGGCAGGATTATCTATTTTTGATTTTTTTAGATTATCAAAAATAATGACAATAAAAACTTTTATGCAAAATATCAAAAAAAACATATTTCATGTTTAATTACAGTTTATACATATTTTTTTTTTTTTTTTTTTTTTTTTTTTTTTTTTTTTTAAAAACGTTTCATTTCCACAATCGTGATGCAATTTAAAACGTTTTTTCACTGCGCAAGCGGTTATCAAAACGCTGATTCACGTTGCAAAACCATTTCGTTTGTATAATTTTGTCAGTAACTTACCACATTCTTCCACTGGCTGAATTTTTGTATCGCATTTTGACGGCGTTAGTGTGCATTATTTTGGATGAATTGATGTTTAAACAGTGTAAGAGAGTAATGCAAAAAACCAGTTTTTGCAAAAAGTGGCTTTTACAACGTTATTCACGGCTTTGCTTCAATTAACGTCCTGCATGCCTATATGGCTCGTTTTATCCGTGCTATACAGCCAGCAAAGGTCGAAACAGTGGCCCAAAAGTCCAGAATGCACATCGTCAGCAGCGCCCAAATTCAAATGTAAGTGCCATCTACCATTAACGCCGTACAGGGGGCAATATAATTGGCCGGTATGAAAATAATTATACCCAAAACAAAATTACTGCGGATGAATTGTAGCATAGACCGTGGACTCGTTAACCTCGATTGGATATACATGATGTACGTTTGTTCTGCTACCTCGGCACCCTCATCGATAAGTCAGGCGTGTCATCGGCTGACACATTCAATATGATCAACAGGGCGAAAAATACATTTGCTCAGTTAGAAAGAGGACCATGTGACACAGAGAAATTGTCTGTTTTTACCAATGAATGCTGGATAATCATATGCATTGTCTGGGCAAGTATAGTTTCAAGCACCAAGCTAAGGACCTTAAATTAAAATACAACAACGAAAAAGAAACTGGATTGAACACAGTCTGAGCAAACTAGAAGAAGATTCCGGTAGGAAGGCCATAAAGTGAACCCGCAAGGAAGTAGATGGGTGGGGAAACCCGCCCATACCGGGAGGCGCCAAATAATGAGTGAATTAATTTATGCACGTTCGAACTGAGACAAAGTTAAACACCACGCAAATTATGCTCCCTGGTGGAGTAAAAGGAACAAACATATATATTGCTACATTTAATTTGCATTAACTTATTTTAAGTGAAAAAACATGAAATGAACATGAGATGAAATAAAATTTATTGATAATTTTTCATTCTCGACTGAAGCTGGGATTGAACCCACGGACAGGTTGATTTGATATGTTTCGATAGTAATTACACTATCTATTCAGAAATCTTTGTCGTTTAATACTCACCGCTATTGATGTCGGCTGTCAGTCAATAGTCAAAAATCAATCTTTAATCCGAATGGTATTTTACTTGGTGGATCGAAATTGGTTGTTGTGACGGAGTATCTATTTTCAATTGATTTACATGTATTTTCCTTTACTTCTGTTTTTTCCTACTTTTCTTCTTGAAGTCCAAAGTAATTTTTTTTTCAGTTTTTTATGTTAACGAAAATTCAATTTGATGAACTTTTTTTAGTTTTTTATGTTAACGAAAATTCAATTTGATGAACTTAAGCCTGATTAAAATATAGAAATTTGGATTAAAAACCATTAACAGTTCAATAAAAAAAAAACACAATTATAATTATTAATTATATATATTATTACAAATTATTCTACCATCCGTTATATTATTTTTAACTTCTATTTGACCAAGTTTATATTCTATTTTTTATTATATAAATAAGTTAATATTTATTTTAATTTTGAATTTTCGTAACTTCTTTGTGTAACGTCCTTAGGATTGAAAAAATTGTTTACATCAATTACATAAAATAATATAATAATTATATTGATACAAATTAAATTTTTTGTGATTTTAAGCTTAAAAACACCCTTTACATTTATCAAAAGGAGGCCAACTTTTAACAAGAAATTTTCTAATGATTATTCTCCTGAAACATAAATCCAGCTTCTAATATCGATATGTGTAAAATCGATACCAAAGTGTGTGGCTTAATAAAGTAGTGTAAAATAAAAACATAGATTTATTAATATTTCCTACTTAAAGTAGAGTCTTCCCAAGTCGCTTAATGCTGTCATATGTATTAACTTGTTTATTTTCCCCTGTAAAATCTAAAGTGATCGTGTTTGAAACTTCTATAGCGCGGGAGTTGTAATATAAAAAAAAGAAAAATAAAAAACAGCAAGCAATACACTCGCATTTATACCATAGAAATGACTTAGAGAAAATAAGAAATAAAAAATGAAAAAATAAATGAATTTTCTTACAACTTTGGCAAATGTTACTTTATGCGATTCGCCACTAAAAAAACTGTGGCTCGTAACGGTGTATTACACAACTTTTACTTTTGTTAGCAGAGTTAACGGAGGACAGTTGTTTGCTGGTCTCTTGTTTTTACCTCCTTTTTCGCTGGAGAAATATAATTTTTCTTGTGTCAATATTGAAATTTGATCAATGATATGGCTGCCACAAATAACAACAAGTGGCCGATAAATAATGTAAGACACAGTTAACACGATGTAAAAGAAACTGTAAAAATGTTTTCTATTAGCAGATGTCGAAATACGACTCCAGGGATGCTGCAGAGAAAAAGGAATAATTGGAAAGATGAATGAAAGTCTTCTTAACAAAAAGCTGGAATTGTAAGTCAAATTATCAAAAAAACTTCTCAGCAAAAATGGAAATGTTCTTTGAAAATCTTGAAAGGTTTTTTAAACCTTATTGACTTTTATTTCATGAGATTATTAACATAATAACAAAAGTCTGAATAAACACATACTTGTAACCTTAAAAGGGAAATTCTGGAATGCCTTAAAACTATAAAACTTTGATTACAATCTGCACTTAATTAGTATCCGAACAAGAAACTGACCGAGCACAAGAACTATAGCCTTAATTAGAAAATGAACTGAATAACTGTTTTAAAACTTAAACACGAACGTGAACAAGAAATTGAACTGAAACCTGATTTAAAACCTGAAGTAAAATCTGAACTAGAACCCGATCTTAAACAATGCAACCCGTTTTTTAATATAATTTAAAGCCTGATGCATAACATAAACTAAAACCAGAACATAAACTAGATAATCAACCAGAATCTGATCTTAAACCTGTACTAGAATTAGGTCGGAATTAAACTAGAACCTGAACTACAACCATCTTTTAAAACTAAACTACAATCTTAATAAGAACTTTAAATGGAATTTGAACTAAAGCCTGAATAAGAGCCTTCCAGAGCCTTCCGTAGCGGGCCAGAAAATGCATTACATTTTGCTGGTGTCTAATAATTGTAAATTCTTCTGTACATACAATATAGGGTACGTTCGTAAATGCATCACTGTGCTGCATCAGAAAAGCAAACTTTTTTAATGCCGATAAAAAAGTAATTATAATTTTTTTATTGTGTGACTATTATTTTTGTGCAGCATTTGACAATTTTTTGGACCACATCTACTGCATTCATATATATATAAACATTTGAAATCACTGATGCAGCGCAGTGATGCATTTACGAACGTACCCATACTTAACTACTATCCCAAGGTTAGCTAAGGTAAAATGTAACAAGAAGATACAAGATAAAAGTCTGGTAGTACATAAAGTCCTTCCTACAAAATTTAAGGAATAGAAAAAACGCTTTATAAAATACACAGCTGAAATTTTGCTCATAGAATAAATTCGAAAAATAAAAAATGTTGAATATAATAAAGTAACTAATGAAAGAGAAATAATTCCCAGATTTTATTTGTAACGTTTTAAAATTTTCAACGCCACAAGGTATGCAGCGTTTGAAATTTTAAAACGCAATGTGAATTTCTGTAGAAGGCAACAACAAAATTACAAAATATTTATGACTTTGTTTTTGCTTTTAATGTAATTTTTTGGCATTGTGTTGCGTTTTACATGATAAGGGCCTTTATTCTGCCTCTGGAAACAAACAATTCTGAACACCTGTTAAAGAAAAAAAATCCATAATAAATCATAGAACAATTATTAATCCAGGATTATCACATTATTAAAAAATTGGCCATTAATTAAAAACTTTAAAGCGGACTGATTATATTTAAGCGTTGATAATTTAATTGTTTCTATAAATGTAACCATCGGCAAGAAACAGTTATTAAACAATATTTTTCAAAAGGCAAAATCCGATCTCCTCTCCACACTTTATCACCTAAAATTGTTCATAAAACCAAAAATAAAAACTTTTTTCCTTCAATACAACCATGCAACAACCACGTATCACATTGAATCCAAAGACACTTCCAATTGTCTGTTGCATGTATTTTAATCCGGTTACAACAATTTTATCGTATTTGTCATAAATCAATATCATGAGCTTTTATAACTCTATCAGTAACACAAGACACACAAAAGTAACAATAATAAAATTAAAACAAAAAAAAAAAAAAAAAAAAAAATATATATATAAGAAACTTAAAACAAAAAAACATTCATAAATATACTACTTATGGCACGATGAATAGAATATGGATTTTTCAACATAAATTTATGAATAAGACTTAATAAAAAAATAATAATAATGCAAAAATTATATATATTAAATAAAAAAAAAAAAGAAGTATTTGTATTGTGTAAATGTAGATGTTCGTTTGTTAAAGACAAAAATAAAAAATAAAAAACGAATTGCTCTACATTTCATACGGATGCTTGCTGATAATAGTCATGCGCTGCCTGCTTGGCTCTTTTGCTGGCCGACTGCCAAATGCTGGCAAACATTAAATACAAGTCATAAATAGTGCAGGCCCCACATTTTCCTTGGACTAAACTCCTCTTATTCACATATGATTTCTTTTATGTTTAATACTGAAAAAAAAATAGTTTGAAAAAATTTAAAAGAACTTGTATGCTGTTGAATGTTTGAATGAATGAATTGGCTTTAATGGAGAGTTACTAAAAACTTAACGATTAATCAATTTGCAATTTTTCAAAATTAATTCAACAAACAAGTATTCATTCACTATCAAAAATATTTGTAAAATAGTGCACTATGGGACCAAGCATTCATTGTTTAGCAACAATTTCCGTAAAAAAGAAATTATCTAAGAAAATTTCTCTAAAGCCAAAGTAATTAAAAATAATTCTAGAAAAATGATAATGTTACCGAAAATGTTTTGATACCTGATCTGTCTTAAAAAAATTTCTCGATATCTTACATTTTCTAAAAAAAATTTATAAAATTTTTTTTCGATTACTGAGCTTTTTGATAGAAAATTTCTCTTTTCTCATATTTTTCAATAGACAATTTTCTATAGAGAAATTTCTCGATACCTGACCTTTTTTCTCAAAAATTACATTTTTTTTTTTTTTAAACTTTTTGAATTCCTTAAATTTTTATACAAAATTTGTCGATAGTTAACATTATCAACAGAAAATTTCTCAAAAGTTGTATTTTCTATAGAAAATTTTCACACTTCTGATATTATCTTTTAAAAATGGCCAGAAAGCTGCCATTTGCTTTTTAGTTAATATTTTATATAAAAAATGTTTCGACAGCTGACATATTTTATAGAAAATGTTCTCGTAGTTCATACTGTCAATAGAAAATACCGCAATAACTGATATTTCTATAGAAAATTTCTGGACAGCTGACATTTTATAAACAAATTTTCTCAACAAATAACGTTTTCTTAAGAAAATATTCTTCGTAGTTCATATTGTCAATAGAAAATACCACAATAGGTGATATTTCTATATTAAATTTCTGTATATCTGACATTTTATAAATAAAATTTCTTAAGATATAACGTTTTCTTAAAAAAATTCTATGTGCCTGAATTTTTTTATAAAAAATTTCTCGATAGTTGACATTTTCAAAAAAAAATTTCTCAGTAGTTGTATTTTCTCTAGAAAATTTGCCCACTTCTTGTACCATATATCAAGTCAGATGGCTGAAATTTTTGATAGAAAATTTTCTAGATAGTTAATTTTCTTTCTTTACCACTGACATGTTTTTTTAGAAAAGTTCTTAAACAAATTTTTCTTTAAAAAATGTTCTCGATAGTTGACATTTTAATAGAAAATTTTTCCATAGCCACTATTTTCTATAGAAACATTTCTTAAATTTACTTAAAAAAAAAAATCTCAATATCCGTATTTTTTTTATTTAAATTTCGCAATAACTAATAAACGTTGCTTTAAAATTTCTCAACAATTAAAATTTTCTTTTAAAAATGGTCACCTGATATTTTTTATTAAAAAGATCTCGATTATTTTTTAGGAAATTTCTCAATAGCAGTACTTTTTATGGAAAATCATTCAAGTGTTGATTTTATTTTTTGATTCAAATATTTCGCGATAGCCGACATTTTCTATATAAAATTTCTTAATAGCTGTAATTTCGCAATAGCTTATTATTTCCTTAAACAATTTCGTGATTGGTGACATTTTTTATACAAATTTACTCTATAGTTCATATTTTATTTCGAAAATTTCTCGATAGCTGATATTTTTGATAGAAAATTTTCTCCTTAGTTCATATTTTGTAAAGAAAAATTTTTTAAAGCTGACATTTTTGATAGAAACATTTTTCGATGGTTCATATTGTCTATAAAAATTTTTTCGATAGCTGACATTTACTATAAAAGAATTCTCAATACCTGTATGTTTTTTTATAAAATTTTGCAAAAGCTGACATATACCAGATCTCGATTTTTATAGGAATTTTCTCAATAGCGGTTTTTTATACAGAAAAATTTTAATTTAATATATTTTTTTAATTTTTATAGAAAAATTTCTCGATAATTAATATTTTGTACAGAAATTTTCTCGATAGATAACATTTAATAAATAATTTTCTCGATTGTTAATATTTTCTACAGAAAATTTCTCGATAGCTGCCATTTCTGATAGAAAATTTTCCCGAAACTCATATTTTCTACAGAAAACTTTGGGATAGCTAAAATTTTTGATAGAAAATGTTCTCTATAGTTGACATTTTAATAACAATTTTCTCAACAGCTGTCATTTTCATAGAAAACTGCCTCAAACTGATCCGTTTCGCTATCCCAATTGAAATAAAGTTAGTAAAATTGTTGTAGAACATGTTTCGTGTATTAATTACAAAGCAATTTGTACCAAATTAAAATACTTCTACTGTTATCCTTCTCCATTCTACTTATTATGTCCTTGCATGGGAGGTTCCACGCTCACTTTCTAGCTTATAACGCTTTTTGATGAATGTTGTGTATTGATTACCAATGTTTCGGAATTTCTAATATAACCGTTCTCCAGATATACTGAAACTCATATATGTATATTAGTTATATGCACTGCATTTATTTTTTGTAGAAAATTTCCCAATAGCTGACATTCTCTAGGAAAAAGTTTTCGATAGCTGACATTTTCTATAGAAAACTTCTCAAAAGCTGATATTGTTATAGAAAATTTTTTCTCGATAGCTGATATTTTCGATAGAAAATTATTAAATGGCTGTATTTTTTTTATAAAATTTCGCAATAGCTGAATTTTTTTCTAAATTTTCTCGTTTTATAATAGAAAATTTGTTTCTGTAAAAATTCTTTTCTATAAAATATTTAAGACAGTTGTCACTTTTTATAGAAATTTTAAAGACAGCCGTCATTTTTTTTTATAAAATTTCTCAAAAGCGGACAACTAACTATCTAAAAATATTTTATAGAAAAGAATTTTTACAGACACAATTTCTTAAAAGGTGGTATTTCCTATAAAAAAAATTCTTGATAGGTGAGATTTTCTCTTTAAATTTTCAAAAGATGACATCTTACTTAAACAATTTCTCGATAGCTGACATTGTCTAAAGAGATTTCTCAATGGTTGTTATCTTGTCTAGAAAACGTTTTACCAGCTCACATTTTCAATGGAATATTTCTTGATAGATAAAATTTTTTCTTTAGAAAATTCTCGATATCTAATATTTTCTTTAAATGTTTTTAAAATAAGAAAAATATCTCCTTTTGAGAAATTTTAATATGATAAAATGATGGAAAAGTTTCTTCAGAGAAATAACAGTCAAAGCATTTTCTTATGGGAAACGACATGAAAGGTTTTTTACGGAGAAAATAACAGAAACATTTTCTCGTCAGGATGAAGTATATTTAGCTAATGGCCAAGAAATTTTTAGCAGGAAGAGTTTTTACTTATTTCGCCCCATAGTGCACCACAATGGAAGCTTAGAAATGAAAGATAACAAAAAATATATACATATATATTTTTAAATGCTTTTTATTTTATGTTTAAATACATTCATTTTTAATGTATCTCATATGCCATTCGGATACAGTATTTTGCGAATATTCAAGCATACGAAAATTCATATTTATCCCAGCGAAATGTTAATTGTTAAATAAGATAAAACTTTGTGCAAACAATTTACAATATTAGGTGTATTCTGACCTGCAGATGGCACATGTGGCCAAGGGTTGTCATAGTTGAATTTAACGGCTTCATGTCTGGTCGCATATTCCAGGCGTTTTTTGAACAATGTTATCTTTAAACGTATCAACCATTTGATTTACCAGATCATAATAGATGCGACCATTCAGGCTACATCAACTGCAGGCCATTACCTTGGATATTCGACTTTACCGTTGATTCGTCTAAGCCGGGCTTAACATACGATTTCTTAGGTTTCGGGTTATCATAATGGGTTCATTTTTTTATCGCCAGTAATGATTCAATGCAAAAGTTAATTCTTTTTATGCTGTTTAAGCAACAATTTAGACTTGTTAAATGGTTAAGGACACCGTCTCTTGGCTTTTAGTCGCACAGTACCCAATTTCTTCACTTCTGGATGATCCCTGTGCCTGCAAACATCTTCTAGAAAAGATCCTAATAATTTTAGAAATTCTTCTTTTGTTCGTGTTAAGGGCATTAAAGATAAGAATCTTCAGTCAGCGAAAAAAAAAATAATACTTTGTTGCTTGCACTATTTCTGCAAATTACCAATTGGAAATAAATAACAAAAAGTTACTCTCGAACATGCCATATAAGTTTTTAAAAACCAGCGTTGCCAAAACTTTATAACCAAAAATGGCTAAATTTCCTGGAAAAAATGGCTTAAAATTGGCTAAAAACTTTTTTATATAACAACACACTTAAATTCAATAACAAAACAATACTGAATAGTTCATTAAAAATTTTTTACAATGAAATTGTAAATTGAAATCCATTTGTTACATAAGAATAAACGTAATTTAAATATTTTAGGATTTAACAAGTTAGAGTGCTATATTCGGCTGTGCCGAATCTTTGATACCTCCCACCGACACGAGTGGGTTCTATATGATATCTACATATATATTATTAACTAATCTTCACAGAAACGAACGTCGGCATTAAAATTGGTTGCGGTTTTGACGTATATTTAACTATTGAGCGACAATCAGAAAGTTGTTTTTAGAATCTATGATATACATTGTATACCAGTACATTCCTTGCGCTAATTCAAAAGTGGATGTAATACCAAGAGGTCTGACTTCTTAACATGCTTTAGCTACACCCCCTGAGTGGCGCAGCACATCTCCGGAGGGAAGGTTAATTGACAGGTTAATTGTTTGAAAACAACTTATCAGCAAATTTTTATTTATTTTAGGGAATCTATTGTAACGATCGTCATATGGAACGTACCGCCGTTATGTTTAAAACAAATAGTGCAAAGAGCCATGTCGTCCATATTTTTTACCTTCACCTAACCAAAGCCTGTTATGAACATGAATTAACGATACACACTCGGGTGATGCTGCCACATAATTTTTGGCGAGGAACAAGTGTTCTCCAAAAAAAAATTTTTTTTTTGGTTTTTCTGTTTTTTAAATAACTTTACAATTTGTTCGGTGATTAAAAATTTCCTTTTAAGTAAGTTATTAAAGAAACAAAACTAAGTTGGTCACCCGGGTGGGTAGTTGTAAGGCGAAGGTTAAAGAAAAAAATATTGATCCTGGTGCGATAACGAACTCTATTGGACGTAACGCGAGCAGCGGCTTAATTTTTAAAAAAATATGGTCCGTTAATGCCACCAGCATGTTAAATGTAGCAAACGATTCATTTTTCTGCATGATGTCATGGAGTATGAAGGGTCTATTGTAGATTTGTCTTACAGCATATGCGGTGATTCTATTTACAAGCCCGTTAATCCTTTCGGTACTTCTTTTTTGTTTTTGATTTTGAAAATATTTTTTTTTTTCGATTTTATAACTGTTAACCCTTATACTATAAACAATCAAGAATATTTTTTTTTAATTATTGTTGCAAAAGATGTTTTTGAGCAGAGAAGAAAACTTAAATGAAAACTTTTAATGTAATTTCAAACATTTTATAATAAGAAAAAAACAAGATTTATTTTCTTAAAAAAAAAACTACTCTCGCGAATGGATCATCTTGTCATGTTAGCGGTAGTGAAGTTAGTCAAGACCGGCAGGGCCGCCCATGCCAGAAGGGTCTAAGCCGAGTTCGAACCAAGAACTAGCCCCCTATCTATTAGCGTATATTTCTTCTTGTTGGACGGGCTAATGACAATGCGTCCGCTGGCCATCAACGGTCAACTGTTAGGCCTTCTGAAGGCTGTCGGGCAGCAATAAAATCTACCAGCGTCTGTTCTCTTATTGAGCGGCTAATGGTCTGCATCTGTCTCCAGAAGATCGGCAGCTATCCCTTCGCCCGGCAGTTAGGCAGAAATTGCAACCCCCACCTCCAACCCCCCGTATGCCCGAAAAGTCACGCCATACATATCCAGTAAAGGGTTTCATAATCTCCGCATACTCAACTACTACAGCATCGGTATAAGGCTGTAGTATGTTGACAGCTACCGAAGACCCTGTCTAGCAATGTGGTGGCGCCAGGCTCTGCTAGACGGTCTGCTACTAATGCGCACAAACTGATTTCGACTAAGCCTTCAGGCAGTCGTAAGGCTTGGTACAGGGTTCTTCGCTCGAAATCTCTTCTTAGGGTACAGATTCAGTCTACCGAGAACCCAATTTCTCATGTGCCGAAGCCTGTTCAAAGAGAGCGTGCGAAGAAAGAATCGATGTCCTCTTCTGTACCTCCCTCAGCATATACGGCATCCATAAACAAATCCAATAGGCACTTAAATCCATGCAAACGGACCTTCACTACTAGGCGTTCCGCCTACAAAATCATAAGCCGACTTGGTGAAAATAAGTTTAAAGTACATAATCTTCTTCTTTTTCATCGTCAACGTCAGATAAGTCTGAGTTATGGAAAATTACTAAAATATTTGCAACTTGATCGGCATTTAGGTTACTAGTTATTTTTACGTACATTCGCTGTGACTGTAATCAACTGAATGAAAAATTTTCTCTAAATAAAATCTATGCCAAATGGCATAGCATGATTTAAATAAAAAATCGAACACCTTCCTTGAACTACACTTGGAATCTCCACTTATTAGGGCAATGATATTCTGCTAATAACTTATATAAAGTTATAAAATAATATAATTTTCGTTATAATAATGGGTGATTCAAGTAGAGATACTTTTTTCAGTAGCCTTTTTTTGACAGATCACGTGTGAGTCGTTTCATGCTGTCATGTTATTTTTGCTTAGTATTGTTTGGCATTTCATAATGGAAAGACTTACGCCTGAAAAACGTTTACAAATCGTTCAATTTTATTACGAAAATTCACGTTCTGTGAGGAATGTGTTTCGTGCACTTCGCTCAACTTATGGTCAACATAATCGGCCTACTGAGCGTACTATTCGCAACACCATCACCCATTTTGAGATCCAGCATTCAATATTGAATAATATTCGACCGAATAGACCACGTCCAGCACGCTGTGAAGAAAATATAGCGGCCGTAGCTGAGAGTGTACACGAAGACCGTGGAGAGTCGATTCGGCGCCGTTCGCGGTAACTCGGGCTGACGTATGGAACGACTTGGCGCAATTTACGTCGAGATCTTAAATTGAAAGCGTACAAAATACAGCTTGTTTAACAACTGAAGCCGCTCGACCTTCCCAAGTGACATCGCTTCGCTCTATGGGCTCTTGAAAAGTTCCAAGAAGATCCGACGTTTTCGAGGCAAATTTTGTTTAGCGATGAGGTCCATTTCTGGATCAATGGGTATGTAAACAAACAAAATTGCCGCATTTGGGACGAAGAGCAACCTGAAGAGATTCAAGACCTGCCACTTCATTCAGAAAAAACAACGGTTTGGTGTGGTTTGTGGGCCGGTGGAATCATCGGTCCATATTTCTTTAAAAATTATGCCGATGCGAACGTAACCGTCAATGGCGACCGTAATCGTGCCATGATAACCGACTACTCGATGGCTGAAATTGAAGCTCGTGATCTCGGCGACATTTGGTTTCAGCAAGACGGCGCCACTTCCCACACATCGCATCAATCAATGGATTTATTGAGAGAACACTTCGTTGAGCATATAATTTCACGTTTTGAGCCGGTCGATTAGCCACCAAGATCGTGTGATATCACACCGTTAGACTTTTTCCTGTGGGGATATGTAAAGTCTAAAGTTTATGCGGACAAACCCGCTTCGATTCAGGCCTTGGAGGAAAACATCACGCGTATCATTCGCTAGTTACCAGACGAAATGCTCGAACGAGTCATCGAAAATTGGACTCAACGGATGGATCATCTGCGACGTAGCAACGGCCAACATTTGATAGACATAATCTGCAAAAAATAAATGCCAAAGAATGTTCTTTCAAACGATAATAAACATTCCCCATTAAATTTGAATTTTCTGTCAAAAATTATTTTCGGGAATGAAATATTTATTAATAATTAATTCATTTATTAATGATGTGCTAATAATCCCAACTTTTGAATGAAAACACTGAAAATAAAAATATCTTATTTTTCAATCTTAATAAAAAGCATTAAATAAAAAAACAAAATGTAAAAAAAATTTATTTGAAACTATTTTGCCCCAAAAAGGGGCTTACAAAAAACACTATGCCATATGGCATAGAATAACCGAAAGGGTTAAGTAAAATTTCAGCCTCATCGCTGGACACAATTTTGTAATAAAACATCGGTAATTGACTTTCAAAGTTAATTTGGATTAAAAAAGCCTTAGTCTCTTCATGACAATATTGAGTACACTGCTTAAAAATTTTAATAAATGAGCTATGACTGTTCATTTGACAGCTAAGCCTTTCGTAAGTTATATTGGGCTTATAAAACTCGCCTTTGATTTAAGTACTACCTCCCTTCTTTTATTTGGTAATTAATCAGTTGACTTTTGCTAACAAAATTTCTTGCTGGGTCATTCATATTAATACTTGTAAATCTGTTAGTTAGTTAGTCTGTACATCTGTCTGTCCATGTGGATATTTTTTGTTTTTATTACAGCAAAGTGTGGCGTTAACGCAAATAAATCAATTGTTAAGCTTTTCGTAGTTTCTGTGCCACATTTCGTCTCTGTATGCCGCAACAATTAGTAAAGTTATTACTCAATTTTTCTAGCCTCTAGGGAAATTTGCAACAACAAAAAAAAACCCCATAACGAAATGAACAGAAAAAAAATTAAATATTAAAATAAATCCTTATAAAGCATTTTCAATAAAAATTGTCTATGGAAACTGCGAAAAAAAAGGCCTTAACTTAAACAACCAAAAAATATTATAAATTCCATATGTTTTTTTTTTATTTGGGCCGCTTTTGTTTTCTGATTTTTATTCTGTCGCAACCATAACTAACTGCCCACATATGGTGGATACTATAATTTTTAATAGGAATACACATGTGGACCAACCAAACACACATAACGACAAACTACTCATTCATGCATGAGGTAGTGCAGATCATTAAAGAAAATATTATGTTAAATATTTTGACCACCTCTCAAATAAAACAAAGTAAGAAACTCAAAATAAGCAAAATTTTAAATGAAAATAATGAAAAAGGAGTTAAACTACATTTTATGAGGTTTTGAAAAAAAACTATTTAAAATATATTAAATATTTTTAATAGATAATTTGAAAAACAAAAAAATCAACCCAACCAAATTCGAACACTCGTATCGCGAAACGTGATTTGAATTAAAAAATATTTTATTGTTTTTAAACAATTTAAAATGCATTTAATTTTTTTATTATATTTTTTTTTTAATTTTTTTTTGCTTAAATAGCAATTAATAATTAATTTAGTTTTCTATTTAAAGAAAAAGTTATGATTTGTTAAACATGAAATGTATCGATATCGGAAAGCAGCCTTTTTTAAACATGAAATGTATCGATATCGGAAAGCAGCCTTTTTTTTCTTTATTTAAAAGAATTAGCAGCACGTGCGAGAATTTGTTAAAATTTAAAAAGGACAAACTATAGAACCCAAATTTGGTAAAAATAAATCATTAAATTAATAAAAAAGTTAAAAGAACCAAATCTCAATAAGAGGTAAACTTAAAATAAAAACTGTTTTGAATTTTAAAGAAAATCAAATGTTTGAAAAGATTTTTGATAAAAAAAAAAATTATATGGGTAAGATATGTATACACTGATAGAAATGGCGTCATTACGCTGATGGATTTTGACATCAGTACTATGGCAAGTGTCGGTTTTTGACCCCATCACACTTTACATCATTGTGATGTCAGCCTTAATAACACCATTTCCCAAATTGTCATCAGGGTCAAAAATGTTAATAACGGGTAAAAAATGTTAATAACGACATCATGGATTGACACATCGACATCACAGAAATGACGAATCGGAGTCATTTTAATAGAACATGTCATCAGTGCGATGACTCAGTAACATTGTAGAAACGACTCATTAGGATCAATTTAATGACAGTTTTTCATTGGGACTAACTTAAGTCAAAGTGTGAGAGTACTATTATTTTCTTAACCGTTACACAAGTTTGTTTCACTTTTGTTGTATTCCGCCCTTTGTTTACAGAAGAACTCTCAATTATAAGACACCAGCAGCATGCCAGATGTGGATTCGTTATCATTCTACTTTGAAAGTTTGATGCATTTAAATAAATAATTTGTAAAAGTAGAATATGAAAATAATGTAAATAATACACAAAATGGGGTATCGAATTGATGTCACTGTAGTCATAGCAGAGATGACGCCTAAAAAATGACAAAATTGTATGATGACGTTCATCTTTAGATTGGTGTCACTTCTTGCGTCATTGATGCCATTGCTAAAAACATTGATGTCACAATTCTGATGTTAGGGCATCATCAATATGAAGCTGAATTTTTTATGAGTGTATTATTATGTAAACATTATTTTACAAAATATCTTTAAAATCTTAAAGGATTTTTAAGAAGTTTTAAAAGTATTAATAATTATTTGGCTTTTATTACAAAGAATTTCTTGTTAAGTATAGTTTTTGTTAAGGTTCCAGCTCCGTTTTAGTTCAAGTCCTACACTTAAAGAATTTCCTTCACAGATCCAATGGGTTTTGCATAAATCCAATGCAAAATTACATCAGAATTAAGCCTATTTAATGCTTCATTAGATTAATGAAACATGTTTTATTAGCCCCCAGTTAATGAAATGTTTCACAAAAAGAAACTTTTGACGAACATTTTGCACTAACTTAATGCAACAAATTTTGATAAGACTGTGACTATTTGTCATCATATTAATGAAATATTTCATTAAAATAACGATGAAGATTCAAACATTTGAAAGGATTTTTCTTATTATTTTAATGAAAATGTTTTTGTATTTCAATAAAATTTTTAATTTGTTCAATGACATAAATTCATTAATTGAGTTACTAAATTTCGTAATTTTTATGACAGTTTTTCATTAGATTAATGATTATTTATTAGGGTTATTTATTTCAGCCATTTTTTTCAATGTGCATTTTGAGTTGTTGTGAATTTTGTTTCGTTTTTTTCCAGTTACAAATCATCAAGCAATATAAATATAATTTCTTTTTTAAATTCCGGTTAAATCATTCAATGATTTAATTTCGTAAGCTAAGATTTAAATAAATTGCACTTAATTCATTATCCAGCTCTCGTTTACCTTCAATTGCATTCAAGCCAATTTACGGATTTGTACTACACTTTTGTGTATTTAAATTAACAATTAAAGGAAAAAGAATGTAAGAATTTTTTGCTCTTGTTTTTTATCTCATATTTTTTTTTTTTTTTTTTTTTTTGGACCTTTTACTACCATTCTGTGATATTATGTAACATTAAAATTGACAATTTTTCACAAATGTCTAGCCAAAAATTTCAATTGCCTGTTTAAAATTGAAAAATTTAATTAAAAATACGTTTTTAAAACAACAGAAAGGACATTATTCTCTAGTTATAAGTACTTTGTAGTTAAAAAACTCTATTTTTTCATAGATTTGGTGAAATTTTTCATTGAAAATATGAATTTTCAAAAGTTTCCTTTTTATACCCTCCACTACCAATGGTGAATGAGGGTATACTAAGTTTATCATTCCGTGTGAAACTTTTTTATTGTACTTCTAGGACCTCAAAAAGTAAATATATTTTGGCTTCTTGAGTAATTCTAAGTCGATTTAGCCATGTCCGTCTGTCTGTTCAAAACACGCTCAATTTCGAAAAACGCAAAAGAAAAGAACAAACTTGGACTCAAATGTAGTTATCCTAAGCAGTTTGGGATTGAAAGCCAGCAACATCCGTTCAGTAGGATCAGAACTATGAATCAAAATGTGGAACCACCACTCTAAAAAAAACGGAATGATATAAAATTTTGCACGAATTCGCTTTATACGACTGCAAATCCTACTGGCAAATTTCGTGAAGATCGGTCCATAATTGTCCATAGGCCCCATATAAACCCTACACTCACAATATTATTACAGTAACGGACTGTTGTTTATTCAAGAAGTATTCCGTTCAGTTATTTTTAAATAAATAAGCATTTAAAATTCCAAGCAAATTTATTTTTAACTGATTTTAACATTTATTAAAAAAAACTAAGTGCACATTAATACGGATTTTCGGATGCATTTAATATTGTCAGTTGATTAAGTAAAAGTATTCTGTATGTAAAATTAAATAAAAATGAAATTTAAAACAACAGTAAATTTACTTAAAACCCAAACTACTTATTTTGCATTTCATTTTAACGAATTCTATAAAAAATTAACCACAAATTCCGTTAAAACAAGTGCATTTTTAGTTATTTTATATAATTTAACTATCAAAAAATAACCTACAAAGTCCGTTAAAACAAATGACTTTTCAGTTATTTTATATAATTTAACTACCAAAAAAATTAATTTTCAGTTATGGATCTATGGCAAAAAGTAAAAGTAAAAACGAAAATTATTTAGGTAAATACATAAAAGTTTTAAGGCAAATAGTAGCGAATACCATATCGGGCTTGCTGCTGGTGTCTTATAATTGAAAGTTCTTCTGTAAACAAAGTGGTCAGTACAACAAAAGTAAAACAAACATGTATAACGGGGTAAGAAAATAAAAATAAATATTCCCTCTCTCTCATTAGAATAACAAGCGGACAGGAGTCTGGTATTTTTTAGAAATTCGAGTAAAGCCAGTATTATATAAAATTACTGAATAACATAAAATAACTGAAAATTCATTTGTTTTACGGAATTCGTCGGTAATTTTTTTGATAGTTAATTTTAATAAAATAACTGAAAATTCATTTGTTTTTACGGAATTCGCAGTTGAATTTTAGACAGTAAAAATTAAATAAACTTTTCGTTAAAAATAAATGAAAAATAAGTAGACCGGCTTTTACTGAATATTCATTTACTTTATATTACAATATCAGTTAATTTAATGTACAGAATATTGTGAGTGTACCTGCGGAAAACAGCTTAGTACACCTAAAACCGTAAATAATAACTATATAAAACTAAAATTTGGTACTTCACTGTTTTATATGACCAAAAATCGGTCCATATTTTGCACTAGGCCCCATATAAACCCCACTCCCGGAAAACAGTTTAGTACGCCTAAAACCGTAATAAATATTGTTATCATAATGAAATTCGGTACGTCACAGTTTTATAGGACGATAATTCACACTGCCAAATTTCGTAAAGATCGGTCCATAATTTACCCCCAGGCCCCATATAAACTCTCGGAAAACAGTTTATTGTGCCTAAAACCAAATAAATCCCACTTTGGAAAAATAATTAAATTCACCTAAAACCACAACAGATATAGATATTGCGGTAAAATTTATCCAACTTAGATTCATATGGCCAGAAAAAATATCATGCAATTTTGTGAAATTCACTGTTAACGCTAAAACTATTTACACTGCTTTATTGAAATATATTCTAATTTATTTTTTGTAATAATAGAAATCAGTCTTTAGAATTTTTGGTTGATTGGTCCATTATTTACCATAGGTCCAATATAAATTACCCTCCTAAAAATTATTTTAGTTTGGCTAAAACTGTTGCGAATCATGATATTTTACTCAAGCCAGTTCAAAGTTCTTACAAAAAACGCATAAAACTTTCTTATTGTCGGTCAATAATTTAATATAGGTCTACTCCGCAACCAATTTTAATGCTGACGTTCGTTTTTGTGAACTTTAGGTAATAATATATATGAATTTATCATATAGAGCCCATTCCAGTCGGTGGAAGGTATCAAAGATTCTGCACAGCCGAATATAGCACTCTAACTTGTTAAATTTAAGTATTCTTATTCAGTTCATGTTTGCTTCTAGTACAGTTCTAGCCTAGTTCTAGTTCTATTACAGTTTCGTTCTAATTCAGTTCTACTTTAGAATCGTGACAATTCCAGTTTAGTTATATTTCAACTTTGTTTGTATTCAGTTCTGGATATTTGTTAGTTCAATTCCCGCTCAAAAGAAAATCAAAAATGTTGTTTAAATATTATTTTAATTCAGGAAAATAGTCAACCCCATGCAGTATCGTCAGAAGAACGTGTATGTAGGCCTCTTTTGAATTAAAAACGCAAACAAATTAATAAAAATTGCTTTAAATTTTTTTTCTTATTTAAAAAAAAATTTCTTTTTTTTCACTCACATTAACCACAAAAAAACCTCTAAAAAAACTAACAATTCCATGTAAATTTCCTATTAATTTTGTTTGAGTTGTGTTGATATTGATTTCAATTCAAAAATAACGTTAATTATACGCCTTGTTAAGAAAATCTAAAGCCTGTTCAAAATTGATTGTGCACACAAAATTGAGCATGGAGTAGTAGTGATTTATACGAGAGTGTATCTGTGTGTCTGTCTATAAGTGTGTTTACAAAAATCAGACGTTTGTATGACACGTACATTTTCTATACCAAAAAAAAAACTGAAAAAAAATGTTTAACCAAAAAAAAAAAAACAATAAAAAAAACAACAAAACTTTGTAAATTTTTCTCTTTGTTTTGGGGTTTTTTTTTGGAAATATTTTTTTGTACTAGAAGAAAAATGTTAAATAAAATTTCATATAAAGTCTGCAAAAATAACTAAAACTATTAAATGAAGTTATTATGACATAAAGGCACGCATCGGATTGTTAAAGATTTTGAGATTGACATCTAAACGTGAACCATATGAAAAGTAACTACAACAATATTTATACTCTCTGCCCGGCACCAAAGCATTCATTCATGTTAAGAAAGCAAAAAGAAAAAAAAAATGGTTTTGCAGTTAAAACTCTAAAAACACAAATAGACACGCGTACGAACCGGCCGACAGACAGTCAGATAAACCTTTCCAAGCCAAGTCTAGGCAATCTAATATATGAGTATGACTACAACTACTACTACTTTATGTTTATGGCTGTGAGTTTCATGTATTTTTTTTTTCTTCTTTCTTATTTCTACGGATTCAGAGGAGTTTTAGTTTTGGTATTGGTACTGGAGTATATTGAATGACTGACTGACTGACTTCCAGTTACAGGTGGAACGAGTACTCGTACAAGATGCTTATTAATATTATTATAAAATTTTTTTTTTTTTTGGCATTTGTTTGGTCAATGGACATGGTTTATCTCTTTAACTAACTAAAAAAAAGTATAATACAATAGAAAATAAATATTGTTTAAAAATATTGTACAACCCATTGGATGTCTATATATACGATTATTTGGACGTTTTGTTTAACTACACTGTACTCAAATTATTTACTTATTGTTTTTGGCTACTAAAGTATGTCCGCAATTTGATTGCTGATTATTTATGTGGCTTGGGAAATTAATTTTAATGCTTTATGCAGGAATAATCTATAATATAATATGAGTATTTCTAAATATTTTACTTAAGATTTGGGTACCCCGGTAGGCAAGTTGGTAGTGAACTGGTCTATATGTGCGAGGGTTGCGTGGGTTGATGCTTGATTCCTGCCATATACTATGGGCTGTTTCACTACAACGGGCTGAAGGTCTTAGTTACTGTGGCTTGGTTAATTAAGTATAATATTTAAAACTAAGTGGTCCAATGTTAGTCATTTTATAACTCGAGAACTACTCAACCGATTGACAAACGAATACATGTGTTGGAAAGGCAGGCTTTGATTGATGGCTTAAACAAACAACGAAAAACAATGACCAATGTATCTTCGAAATTATCTAACAGTTTTAATTAAAATTTGAAATATGATCTGGGAATTTTATTTCTCATGCCGAGTAATATTTTTATTATTAATTTTCATATTAATTTGAATGTGTATTCTAAGTCAAATTACAATTTATAAAGCTTTCATACTTTAGTAGTCTTATTCCTCCAATTTTTTCCAGGAATATTTTCTATGCACTATCAGAATTCTTGTCTTGTATATTTCTGTTATAGAAAATGTATACAACTATTAGATACCAGTAGAATGTAATGCATTTTCTGGCCGCAGCGGGCCCAACTTAGAACACACAATCGAATTAATATGAAAATTTTAAATATACATATGTGGATAGATCCCCATTTAGAAAGACACATAAGTTGTGTACATATTTTACAAAAATAGGACTACGAGGGGAGGGGACGGGAACCTAGAAGCACACGCCGTTTATCCGCCACTTATGTTTAAATATAATTTGTGATTATATTTGCTACTCTTATGGCCTCTTCACCAATTCTATTAAAATGTCAATTCATATTTAAATATATAATTTTAATTTTATTTGACATGAAAAATTAATTTAAAACATGAATTTATATTTAAATAGAATTGGTTTAATAGGCCATTAATAAATAAATAAATAAAACAAAAATACTTAAATATTCCTAATGAATTAGGAACATGCCGTTTTTTTATTAGAAAATTAGATTAATCCGGATATTCGAATATGAGGATGGCAATATAGAGACCTCTTAAAGAAAGCTACTAAGAATCAAACTGAAAGCAGAATTATTGTAAAGTATAGTTTTGTTAACTGAATTTTTTCTATTTTTTTTCTTTTTTCCCTTTGTATTTTCCCTATTTTAAAGAAAATTTCGAATTATATCTATTGTATAGACAATTTTGTATTTTCCTAATTTAATGGGGATTTTTTCCATTATTTCTATTTTTTAAATTTGTGTACTTTTTTCCCCTAATTTATAGGAAATTTTGTATATTTTTAATTTTTTATAGAATTTTTCTATTTGTTTCTTTTTTTATGGGAATTTTTGTATTTTTTCCCCTAATTTATAGGAAATTTTGTATTTTTGTTTTCTATTTTATAAAAAATTTTATATATTGTCCAATTTTATAGAAAATGTTTCTGTTTTTCTATTTTATATGAAATGTTATATTCTATTCTCTTTTTAATAGGAGATTTTGTATTTTTCCTATTTAAAAGAAAAATTTGTTTTTTTTCCAATTTTATAGGATATTTCCTATTTTTTGCAATTTTATAGGAAATTTTCTATTTTTTCCTTTTTCATAGCAAATTTTGTAATTTTTTCTTTTTTATAGGAAATTTTGTATTATTTCCTATTTTATAGAAAATTTTGAAGTCTTTTTTCCAATTTGATAGATTTTTTTATATATTCTTCTATTTCATAGGGAATTTTGTATTTATCAAATTTTATAGGAAATTTTTCATTTTATAGGAAATTTTATATATTTTTTTTTGTGTTCAATTTTATAAAAAATTTTGAATTTTTTCCAATTTCATTGAAAATGTTTTTATTATTTTCTATTTAGACAATTTTGTATTTATCAAACTTTATAGGAAATTTTGCATTTACCCAATTTTATAGGCAATTTTGTACTCTTCATATAATAAAGGAATTTTCGTATTTTTCCAATTTTATAGAACATTTGTTGTTTTCCTCTTTTATCGATAATTTTTTATTATTTTTTTCATAATATATAGGAAATATTGTATTGTTCCAATTTCATAGAAAATGTTTTATTCTCTTATTATTATTATTATTTATATTTCTTTCTATTTAAATAAAATTTTCTATTTGTGCAATTTCATAGGAAGCGATGACACTGTAACAACGGAGAAAGGACTCATAAGGCCTAATACAATGACAAACTTTCATTAGATTGTGTCACTGGAATTGACTTAAGTCAAATTGAGAGAATATTAAAATTATTTACTTATTCAATACACATGTTTGTTTGTTGAAGAACAATTATAAGATACCGTTAGCATGACCGACATGGTTTTCGTAGTCATTATAGAGCCGTACTATTTCATTATGACAATGCTCGAAAACATTTTGGGAGACCAGTTGAAAAATAATGGTGGGGAAGTCTTGCTTATCTGCTTTAAAGAACAGCACGGGACAACTAATTTTTGTATCGATTAATGCAGAACGCTTTTAATGGAGTACGCTTTACAAAAGAACAGGGTACCCAAAATTGTCTTTATATATTTGGCACGAAATCCATATGTTGCCATAACGATGGGAAAAGGTCATATATGAACTTGGTCCATTATTTGAATAGACTTAAATACTGATAATGTTTTACAATTAACGTTAAAAATTTGTCAGAAATCCTAAATTTATAAATTATACAATCATCGTTTGCCGCAGTGGCTCAAGCGTTAGAACGCATTCTGATGATGGGAATGTGGTTATTCTCAAAACATGTAATTTCGACCCGAGTTCAATCTCGTGTTTAGCCAAGAGTTATTAAAAAAAATTGTAGTTCATTTCATGTTGTAAATTCCATCGTTCAATAAAAATAATTTAATAAAAATTAAGTTTGATGAACTTAAGCCCAACAAAAATAACAAAAACCTCAAATGCAATCAATTATTAAATTTTTTATCGAAAATTTACAATAATTACAATTGAAAATATTAAATATAATAACATCTATTCCTGTAATTTTCACCAAAAATCGTCGTGTTTGAACTTTAAAATTACAAATAATTTGTAATCAATCACCGTTTAAATATCCAACAATAATCTGCCCCAATACCATTTACATATTTAAAATAAAAAAAAAACTTCAAATAAATTAAATACAGAATATTATTAGAACAAAAATTACGTACAAACTAAACGATGTAAACAACAAAAATTGCATTTAATTGCACCGTCTGTTTTACTACATTCATTCATTTACACAAAATATGTGTAATTTTAGCATTTTCATTATTTTATTTCTTCCAATTCCAGCAGATACAAGAGGCAAGTATTTATGAATATTGTTGCATTTAGTAAATCAATCTGCACGAGAGGAAAAGTCTATATTTAGATAAAATTATATGATTTATACAAATACTTCGCTTCAGCTTCGACTGCCAAACTGACCGGCTGACTGACTGACAGACTGACAGACTGTATGCTTGCAGCAACAACTTTTGGTCATTATATTGATTGACCACTTTATGTATTTCTTGTTTGTAGGAAAATAAAAAGAAGTAAGAAAGTATAGTCGACCTTATAAAACCGTACACCACAGTATTTAAAAACTAATTTTCGAGAGTTTACACTATTTGGGATCCATGGAAGGTTAAGAATCATGTAAGAGTTCTCTGTGCTGGACCTTATTTAGATATCTTCATCTTTATAAGATTTTTTTACCTTTAAGTAATTTTACGATGGGGTTCTACACGGGTCCTATGATTAATTTTGGATCTACCAGCACAGTGTTTTATCATGACATAGTAGCTAACGTTAAGGTTGTTGTCCCCCATTTTTATGTCAATACCAACACTTATAAGGAAGTTATGGCATTAAAAGCAATTTTTGGGAGAAGTATTTATATGGTCAAATATGTACCATTTCCAATAAAATATGGTAGGATGATTAATATTACATTAAAAAAGTTGAACCAATATTAATCTAAACAACCATATTTTAAAGTGGTTTATGGAAACAAAGACTCTATTGCGGAAAGGCGACTATATATAATTATGGATAGATTCTAACATAAACTCGGTCCTTGTGCTATATACATCCAATTATCTCATCCAATTATCTCCAAAATTGCGCAGAAGGTTTGCATGGAAAGCAAGCCAGCCTGCCTGCCAGCCGGACGGACGGACATCGTTAGATCGACTCAGAGAGTGATTCTGAACCGATCGGCTTACTTAGGCCCAGAACAGACGGTGAAATGCAGCTGCAACAAAATCTTTTTGTAATTACCAGCTTCAATCGTTTCCCACACACTCCGCAACCTAAATTGTACCACTATGTGATCAAATTATCACAGTCATTTCGGATTTCTCTGAGAACAAATGCAATGCAAACACTAGTTTCCAGCACGCCGGTTTCAATGCAATAGATTTCCAATACCTTTTAAAGCGGTTTCAAAATGGTCGCGTCATGTGTGGTCCCTCAAAGGCGTCTATGGAATAAGTCAAATGAAGCTCGAAAATAACAACGAGTTGTAGTTTCATTACAGTTGAGTTCACCATCTGTTCTGGGCCTTAAGGTGATACAAATATTTTATGGTGTTACAAACATCAGCAGAAACGCATAATATCCTCTTATTTATTGTGGCTTGGGTATAAAAACTTCGTTTAAATCATAAATACTAATTTACAAATACACTCATAGATTTATTTAGTTAAATATTCAAATGAACAAGAATTTGAATATGGATATGGATAGTTTTAGTACCTTAGTGTATGTGTGTGTGTATGTGTGTGTGTGTGTTTTTAAATTAATCTTGGTACATTTATAATACATGTTTGTGTGTAATTTTACACAGGTATTTTATCTAAAATCAACATAAACATTTAGCAGCGAATATTGTATGTCAAAACGTTGATCGTGGGAAACGAGACAAATTTGCGTGTGGCACATTTTAAAGCCGATTTAGAGATTTAAATATGTTTTGAATATTTCAATGTAGAAAATAAAAGTATATTATGCTGCGATAATTATATTTGTAAGACTTAAGGTGTTAAATATTAATTAAATACCTTGATTTTTTCCAAAGTTTTAATAATACATATAAATAAAAAATTCATATCCAAAAACTGGACCATACACTCTTAGAAAAATGCATTTGCATATTGATGATGCCCTGACAGCAGAATTGTGACATCAATATTATTACAAATAGCATGAAGGAGGCGAAAAATGACATCCATCCAATGACGAACGTCATCATAAGATTTTGTCATATTTTATGCGTCATCTATGCTATGACTTTAGTGACATCAATTCTATGCAACATTTTGTGTACTACTAGCATTATTTTTATGTATAAAAAGGAAATAAGAAGCAAAACTCCCATATTCTTATTTTTTAGATTATGTAGTTAAATACAACAAATTTTTTTAAGTAGAATGATAACGAAACCCATATCGGACATGCTGCTGTCTTATAATTGAGTGTTCTTCTGATAACAAAGGGCGGAATACAACACAAGTAAAACAAACGTGTAAGTAAATAACAACATTCACTCACTTTGACTTAAGTCAATCCTGATGACAAACTGTCGTTAAATTGATTCTAATGAGTCCCTTCTAAGAAGTTATTGAGCCATAGCTCTCATGACATGTTTTATTACAATGAATCCGATTGGTCATTTCTGCGATAACAATGTGTCATCCCATTAATGACATAATTTAAATGTTTAACCCTGATGACAGCTTGGCCATGTGATGTTAAGGCTGACATCACAATGATGAAAAGCGTCATAGGGTAAAAAACGAAGACACTTGTCATAGTACTGATGTCAAAATACATCAACGTTATGACGCCTTTTCTATCAGT
Organism: Pollenia amentaria; assembly: GCA_943735925.1. NCBI lineage: Eukaryota > Metazoa > Arthropoda > Insecta > Diptera > Polleniidae > Pollenia > Pollenia amentaria. The sequence continues at coordinate 196,363,713 of OX031009.1, read as the reverse complement.
GTAAGCCTTTCTATTTTTATATTTAAAAGATTTTTTAATTTCTGCAGTTTAGAATAAATGAATATTAGGTGGACATGCCATGCTACTTCGCTGTACATTAAGAAGCAATAACCGAAACAAATTTTAATTAAATGTTTGTCAAAATTAATTTAGATCTTTTTGAGCCCTTCACAAGCTTAGTTTAATTCTAGTATCGTTGTAGTTTTGCTGTGGTTCAGTTCAAGATCGGTCCTAGTTTATTACTAGTTATTTTCTGGTTCAGCTCTTTTTCAGTTCTAGTTTAATTCTGGAGCAGTTCTAGTACAGTTTTAGTTCAGTTCTAGCATAGTTTTTGTACAGTTTAAGTTTTGTTTTTCATTAATTTGATAAAAATTTGCTAATACTGAAATTGTGCTATTGTTCATATTTTATGTTAAGAAAAATAGGAAACCTTTTAAAAAACTGAATTTTCTATTCGTATTTGAGTAATACTTTGAATTGCGGATGAAATTATGGTTTACGAAAAGGCTTAAAAAAGGCATTTCAGCCAGTAAAATCAAAAATTTATGAATATTTTAATATAGTTAGCCCTTAAAAAGGCACTTCAGGAGTGCTTTATTTGCTTTTTTTATGATGTTAAAAGAAGCGCTTATTGTCAGCAGAAAATAGTCCTCCAAACCGGAAACACACCATACAAAAATCAGGCATCCCAGCAGCAGGTTTGAAGCGATTTGAGGTATGAATTCATACATAACACCTGCTCCTTTTGGGGCACATTTTCTACTGGGTTGTATCATAATTTGTTAGGCTGCATTCCATTCTGTGACGATTTATTTTGCTAAGAAATTGTCCTATCTTCCGAAGATAAGTGACACGCCGGCGAACGACGAACAAATCAGTACCAGGTGAGCATGTTTGGTTTTAGTTTAGATGTATCATCATCATCATATATATTAATAGGCAAGTGGTTTTCTTAGGATCCCTTTTACGCCTTACCTATATATTGTATTTTAACAAATGATATATCATTCGAAAGATATTTTTTGGGAGATTATGTTAATTTAAATTTCGTTAAAATCGGTTCTGTATTTCAGAGTTATACGCGTTAGAAAGTGGTACTAACATATTGAAACAATTCACATACGTGTGAGCAAAAACAATGTAAATACATAACACGAGCAGTATTCTTTGTTTTTGTGTTTACATAGTAAAAAGAACAACAACATGCCGAGTTTTCTGCTATGCATTAAATTGGAGAACAGTAGAGATTAAAGTGGGGAACAGAATAGTCGCTGTAGTATAACGTTACGAATAGCGCTGCAAGTTGTGAAAAGTTTAAAACGGCAGTTTGAAAGTAGTGTCAAGAGAATACGTAGTGTTGTTGTCGTTGCTGGTGAAGTTGAAGCGCAAAGTTCGAAATTTTGAACTTTGTTGCGCTACAGAGCATTCGTCAGCTTCAGCTTCTACTACAACTACTTTATACTGTTCCAGGCCTAAGAAATAAAAAAGAGAAAGACAATTTTAAATATTTCGTTTTCTTTGTGGGAGAGTTGTTATTTTAAATGTTACCGTTGATTTCTTAAATTTTTGCGCTTATGAATAATTTTAATGTTATTGTTACATTATTAATATGGTTACATCAGTGGTGTCAAATATGATTGTGTTGGTGGGATTACTCTTGTTTTAGTAAATAAAGTAACATTTTTACTTTATCAACTAATCAACTTTTTCAATTATAAAGGCTGCTAGTTATTCGTCGTTAATGTGCTTCAAACGGCGAATTTACTCAGCGAAAATTTACTGATAAAATCGTCGTGTTGGGCGAAATTCGTCGTTCGTCCCAGTTGTGTTCCTCGCATTAATGTCGATTTTCATAGAAGAGCCTTTTAAACGTTTAATTTTACCACTCTCTTCGTTTTCTTTCCCCTCTGTTTTTCTTAGCTACCATGTCCGGAGCAGTCATATATTTAACTGTGATATGCGTTATTTATGCTAATGTGCCCTTTACTCTCCTTTGTTTATGGAATATCCAATCGGCTCTCTGCTCGATGGTCATTGTGTTGTACTTTTTCTGTGACAAAGGGCAGCAAGTAGAAAGGTCAAGGCGAAATCACTACAAGGTGAGGTCAATTCAACATATGTTATTTTTGTTGGTCTAGTTGTCAAAGTTTGTATACACACTATAGTTTTTTTATGTAAAAAAAATTTTAGAAAAGCGTTTTAGAAATCTACCTCCTAATATATCACCCAGCTTAAATACATTCGTCTACTACATTTAAATCATTTACGTATTTCAAATGTCATTTTGCGCACCATCTAACGTTGTAAATTATGTCTTAATCAAGTTATTTTCTTAAATCAAATATAAACATTTACAAAATTCTGCTGCAAAAAAATTATTATTTTTAAACATAAAATTCGACCGATTTATTACGTCGTTTGCAAAAAAAAAAAAGAAATAAGATCAGTTGATCAGTATTAAAAAAAAAAAAACAAAGGAAAAAAATCATTATTTTATAACAATAAACTAAATGAATTTATTGTGATCCAAAAGAGACTGACTGCTTTAGAAGATCATTGTTCTAAAAATGAAAAAAATCTCCATATTTAGTAATCTCTTGTGACATGTTCTTTAAACAATTTTCAATGTTTAAAACGATAGATGAACGCGCTGTGTGAGTCTGGGAGATACAACACAACAATGCAAATCGATATTTACATAAAACTAAATTCTTTTCTAAAAAAAAAAAAATAACTGCTACTGCTAGAAGTGGCGGTAGTCGTAACAATGTTCGTTTTTAAAAAAAATTTATTAAAAAAAAAAAAATAAATACTATGGCTTGTGAAAATTTAAAATGTTACAAATAAAAAAAATATTTAAATGTAATCGATGAAAATGTTTTCATTATAGCAAAATAAATTGTAATAGAATAAGAAATCAGTCGTCAAATCAAATACAAATCTTCTTTAAATTGAATTAAGTGTTTCAGTAGAAATGCACAAAAGTTCTTCAAAATTAAGAAGTTTTAATTAATTTCTCTTTCTTCAAACGTTTTATTTAATTTAACTAATCTTATTTATGCGAACTGAAGAAATTTATTATTAATGACATTTTTTTTTTATTATGCAAATTTAAATTTCGAAAACATTATAAAAACTTTTATATGTTTTTTAAACTGAAGAAAAGTATTCAAAATTATTAATTTTTTGCTCAAGTTAACTAACCCTAGTTAGATAACGTTATTTTTTTGTACTGAAAAGATAACGTTACGCCTTAAAGACGTGTGCAAGTTTATATCCTTTAAAGGACATCACCGAAAATAATATTGATTAATTTTTTTGTTAAAATCATTTATTTATTCAATTTCTTTTAAAATAAAGTAATTTTCAAACAGAAAACAATAATAAAAATAAAATAAAGAATAAAATGCAATAAGTCTTAAAAAAATATTACAACTTAAAGAGTTATTTATAAAGGACTTCAGTTCGGCTCTAAAAACTAAAATAAATCCTTTTGTTGTACTTTTCTTAGATACTAATATCTGTACCAAAAAAAAATAATAAATTCAAATAGCATTTTATGCAAGATTTACAAACTAAATATTTGTTTTCGCCACACACAAGTGCATTGCATTTTAAACATACCATTTTGGACGTACGTCGAATTTTTGATGGACAGAAACCACAGTATTTTTTTTTTTTTTTTTGTTATTCAGGCTGTTCTCCACAGCTACTGCAATTATTGCTTACTTCATCTGGTAAATCATTTTTAATGATGACGCGCAAAGTTTTCGTTAAAGTAGGAATTTCTAGCCTTTTGTTTGGTACATTGAACAATGTCTGAAATTATTTCTGTAGTACAAGAAATACCGAAGCATTAAATTGGGTCGTACAGTGATTTACATTCCCAAATTAGTCCTCTTGCCGTTCGAACTATATTCATTAAAGAAATTTGGCCAGCGCTTTGATCCTCTGATGTAGTCCAGCAGTGCTTACTTTTACGTCTTATAGTGGGATAATATACGGTAATAATTGGCTATAGGCAGAAGTAGTAAAATTATCACGTTTTTAAGGATTTTCTTAAGTCGGTGGTATATTCTCATCAGCATCAAGGATGTCAACAAGCTTGTCTTACACATCACGTTGAACCTTATCCTCCATTTATTCATCTTTCGATTTCCTCATATTTTCCAGTGAATCTGAGTCTTCCAACAAGCTTTTCAAGAGCAGCAATTTCTGCGTCGTCCAAGCCGCGCTTACAAGACATTTTTACAGCTAATTTAAATAACAAATACCTTAAAATTCAACCAAAACAAAAAGTTATTTTTGCTACAAAAGTTACACTTTAGATAACAATACGTCTCTCTGACGTATGTTGTGTTTATTTGTGCTTATTTCTAAAAGAAAACATAACTTAACGCACAAAAAAAGCCACAACCAACAAGCTGATGCTAACGACTGAGATAATTGAGCTCGAGAAAGTTGTATGTTAACAAATGTGAGAGTAGGAGCACAAATTTGAAAAAGCGCACGTCTCACAGACGTACCTTATCTAACTAGGGCTAAAGAGATGTAAAATTTAAGGAATTGCCTAAACTAACTCAAATGGTTAAGATTATTAGGTTTTTAAAATTTGAATAAATAATCAAATTGTATTGAACTTAGTTTATATATTTTATTCAAACTGAAGAAATGTGAACTGACTTAAGAAATGATAAATACAAGAAACTTCTTCAATATTACTTATTATTAATATTATTATTATTAAATTATTAAATCATGAAAAACATTAATGAAGTGTCTGTTGTCATTCGAGTCAAATTTTACAATATTACAAAGGAAAAAGGCTTTCTTGAATGTATTTTTAAATTTTGTTCAAACTCTCCCAAATCTAAATCTAATCTGATTTGTTGTATTTTGTAGTGATTTGTTGACATTTTTGATTAATACGCTCAGAAAAGTTAACTTAACCCAAGGATTCTCGGTAACTGTTTACAACTAAGTTCTCCTCTGGGTCTGGCCAGACCACAATTTGTACAGCTTAAACCACCAATTAAATAAAAAGTAAATAAATATATTTTTTATTGAACGTATGCTAATTACTTTAGATTATACAAATTTATTATATAATATTATTATTTCATTATTTTATTCCATATGCAAGTCTCCGAAAATGTTGTCTTTAATTTCGCACATTGCTATTTCGCATCTACCACAGCTGAAACGAGTCTTGCGTTAGGTTTTTGTAGTTAGATTGAACTAAGCGTATAATGGGCCGTAGTTTTCTGATTTGATTCAAACTTGATTCATTCGACTTAGAACATATCATTTCTTGAATTCACGTATCTGTTTTTTTAATCTTTTGTCCTATTTGAATTATCTTTCAAGGAAAAAAAATTTGGTCTGGCTAGACCAAGAGGGTCATTTCATAGACCTTTACATAAAAATGGAATTTAACCCCATTTATTTTCTCCAATCGAATCCAAATAAGTTTCATTCGATTCAGAACAAATCATTTATAGAATTTACGTCCCTGTTTTTGGATTTTTTGTTATATTAGAAAAATATTACAAGCAAAACACAAATTTGGTCTGGCCAGAAGACGGTAATCCTGGGGTTAAAGTTTACTTTTTAGAGCGGCACATGGGCGCTTAAATTTGGTTAACTTAATCGCGAGATTAACTTTTACGACAGTAATTTTTTCGCGACTCTACTGTACTGTGTTGTATTGTGTCAAATATTCGCAAGCGACCGAGTATTAAAGATGAGCGATATTTCTGTACCTGTGATTTAATCACTGTTACTGAAAAATCACGAATCACAGTTGTGACCAAATTTGTCAAGTAACAGGTACTTTCTAAGTCGTTCTTTTTGTATATTGTTACATAGACAAATTTATGATATTTCACTGTTTGTGTGGGTAATAGCGTTTTTTGAATGAAATGTCGAATGATATGTTCCTTTCATTCCCTCTTCTATCTTATTAGAATTTTTTTATGCCAAAATTTATTTGTTCAATTATGTAAGTATATGAAAGTAAACAGATTTGAAAGCTCTTACAATTTGTTGTTGTTTCTTTGTAAAGTGCTTACAAAAGCTCTTGCAAAAGCTCGCGCATTGTACATATAGCTTGGCCGCAATTGCTTTAAAAGAACAGAAAACTGATAAACCGTGATCACAATCACAGTTTAAAGGAGAAGTGATTTTTAAATCACATTCACTAATCACGATGATCTTTAAAAATCACGGAATCGCTCATCTCTACCGAGTATGCAGGCACTTTCTAATTTGTTCGGATTTTGTAAAAGGTTGTTTTTATAATTAAACTTTAATTTGATATCAAGTGTAATTTCATTTAAATTGGGTAATTTTGCGTCATCTCAAGTGTAATTTTGAATTTTGCTGGTAGTAAAACTGGTTTTACGTCGTTCGTATAACAAATTTGATATTTTTTGATTTAATTAAACAATCAAAATATTTCTCAAATCAAATCAAAAAACGTGAAATACGTTAAAACTATTTAATTAAAAAAATTAAAAAATCGAAGTATTTTTTTCTATTAAATTCAACAAAATTTTGTCAAATGGAAACTCCTTTACTGGGCATTTACACATGAAAGTAGTTTCTTGAAAATCGCAATACACTCACACTTTTTCACTAACACATTTACATTTTTCTACTTTCAGTCCAACTTTCAGCTTGCTTTCAATAAACTAACTAAGCAGTGTTGCCAATTGAAATTTTTTTTTCGTATATATAAAGAATTTTAATATATTTTTTCAACTAAATATTAAGAACACATGATTCTAACCAAAATTTATAAATATCATGAAAACTTATAAAAATAAATATTATTTTGAACGAATGCCTGAAGTTCGGCGGTAATAATTGGCTCGGCAACTCTGAAACTTGAAAAAATAAAAGAAGAAGAAGGAAATGTTTGGTAGAAGTATGCCCTTAGACGACATTTTGAAAATAAAATTTCACTTTCATGTAAATTTTCATGAAATTTTATTATTTTTTTTGTGAAATTTGTGGTGATAATTCGTATACAGAATTTTCATGAAAGTACTTTCATGTGTAAATGCAGCGTTAAATAACAAAAGGCCGTTGCTTAAACTGAATATTATTTTCGATATAAAAAATTTATTATAATTTTAAATTGCTTATATCGAAAAAAATAAGTTTAGTTGACTTTATTAAAAATTTCATTAGCTGATTAATCAAGTTTTCTTTAAGTCTTCAGTGTATTTTAAATTTATTCTTCTATTTTATAATTATTTATGTAGGGTTAAAAACAAAAACATCCCATAGTGCAGTAATACAAATTTTTTGTTTTTTGTAGTGCTCTGGTTTGTTTGGTTGCCATTATGGCTCGGAAAGAATGACTGAATGCCTGGCTGACTGACTGTTTGGCTTCTTGCTGTGGCATATTTGGTTGCGTAGGCAGGCAGCTGTTGTTATTGTTATATTTATTGCCACTCTTGTAGTTGTTGTTATTGCTTTTTAGTAGTCAAATATGAATACTGTTCACTTTTTAAGTTTTTTTTTTAAGTTTTCTGTTTCTTTAAATTCATGATCATTGATTATAAAAAAATAACTTTGTAACAATATTTAAAAATACATCAGTTACCGTTTGGTGACACATTAAGGACAAGTTCGTTAACCACAAAACAAACTCACACATACACACACACACACACACTCTCATGCACAACCACAAACGCATTTACATTCAAAAAATATCGTCAACAACAAATTCTATAACAACGAAAAAAAAAATGTGAACTACTAGACAAAATGCAAATGTTGGATAGAAAAAAAAAGGTTATAAGCCGAAACCTTGAAATCTATACTTTGAGCTCCATCTACTACTCCACTGTACTGGAAACTACCACCGCAATAACGAGAATAATAAAAGCAAATTTTAAATAACAAACAAATGAGTCAGCGAAAAAACAAAAATGTTAGAGTTTTATTATTATAAAAAAAATATCTAAGAAATATTCCGTATTATTTTTGTTATTTTAACTTTCATCTTTATAAGTTTAAGTTGGATTTTTTTGTTGATTAAAATGGCCAAGACATAAAGACATAAATGTTAATGATGGTCTAGTTTCTTTCACTAGCCACTGCTATTTCTTTACCACTATTTATTTATTTTTAATAAAACAAGATCTTAACTCAAGATTCTGCTAAATAATGGCCTATAAAATGCCTATAAAATAATCATTATTAAAGTGTATAAAGTTATAAATAGAAGAAAATTAGTAAAGGTTGTTGAATGGCTACCCTAGATTTTAAAAATTTTAAAAGACTCCAAATATAATAAAAATTAAGCTTCCTTTTTTTTGCACAATGGCAAAAATATATCAAACAAATAGAAGATGTTTTCTTAAAGGTGTGCAAAAATTGACTTAATATAAAAAATATTTCAATGCCGTTAGGGTCTAAATGTGATTTCGAAAATCTGGTTTTATATCTCACTGCGTAAACATTCCGAGAGCTTTGATTTTAAGATTTATTCATTTTTTTGTGTGTGTAGCGAAGTCTGGAGAATTTATCGTGGATTTTCGTTACTATTAATTCTAATTTTTGACATGCATATTGTGGTGTAAGATCTTGACTTTGCCGACGATATCTGCTCTATTTGACCAACGTTTTCTGATATGAATACCAATCTGGTAATAGTTTAGAGAACAACATCATGTAAATGTAAAAAAATAACTACAATTTTACTGCATTAACACAAAAAAGCTTCATATAAATAACTAGATAAAAGAGGAGATGGGCATTTGCTACTACTTGGGAAGCATAATCGGCAAGAAGTTTGGACACAAAAATTATATCCTCAGTAAAATAAACAAAGCCCGGCAGTCATTTGTCCTTAAAGCATTTGTCTGATATTCAAACTACATCTCGATAAGGATAAAACTAAGACTCTTCAATACCAACCAATTTGTCGTACTATATGGATACAAATCGTGAAATGCTGCATCACTATATATTAGGGAGATCGAACGGTTATTATTCGACCGGTTTTAACCGGTTATTTTAGCTTTGCCCAAGTCGGTTATTTTAAAATGTCCATTTTTCGAATATCGAATAAGCCGGTTATTTTGGTATAATAAACCGGTTATTTTACTAATGTGTAATTTATATACATTTTCCTTATAGCCAATTTACACTACAACGAAATAAAGTACTTTCGAGATTTCGAGCCAAATCTAGTTGTTTTTGTCTTGATTTCCCGTACAAAACAAAATCTACTCCGTGACTAGATTTTGACGAAATCTAGTAGTACATAGTGATGCAACTATGTTTTTCCCCATATAGCACTAAAAACTACTTCCCTGCACAAGGAAAAAAATGACATTTTAACAAAAAACAAAACAAAAACAATAATAGCTGCTTGTTAAAATTGTTAAAAAAAATTCAAAAATTTTGTAAAATAGTAAAAAAAATGCAAATGACAAATAATATTGATAAAATAAATGAAGTTGTTTATTAAATGTAATGCAAATTTTTAAATGCCTATTTCTTTATATGTAAGTATGTGTTACACAAAAAACTTTCAGTCGGCGGTTTTTGTTGTGAAAACCAAATCTCGCTAATGTCAAACAAGTATAATGTAAACGAACTAGATTTGGAGGAAGATTTCAAATGAAATCTACTAGATTTCGATGTAATGTAAATACCCTATTACTCTTTATGTAGATGTACCCGTTATTTAAGTATTTTCTAATTGAATATTGGCCAAACTTAAACTTTTTATGAAGAATATCAAAACAAAACGTAACAAAGGTCAAAAAACATTATGAACACTGTTAATACAAATCGTTTATAAAAGCGTGTGTTCTTGTAAAAAAAAAAACAAAAAACTATTCAAAATACTACAAAAACATGTGCAGTTAAAAAGTAAATAGTAATATGTGCAAGAGTATTCTAAATATTAAATATATTATTATCAAAGTTGTTTTTGGGAATACTATAATTTATTAAAAGATTTTGTTTGTTGTGCTAAATTCCCTTTTTAAATAATTGATAAAAAATACTGAAATTTATTGTTGGAGGATAAGCTGTTCCTATGCGCATTTCATTGTAGCGGGAAATGTAAGAAAAGATAAAAACTCATCACTGATTTATTGTTTGGTATTTTGTTTAAGCTTTGATATCGTTGCAAACAAGACTTTTTGAGTGTTTGTAGGTAATTCTCATTCCCTCTGTAGTTTTATTGCTGATAGCTTTGGCTTTTCTAAAATTATTTAGGAGAACGTTTCCTGATGATCTGGCCTAAGCAACCAGTGAAATGAGCATAGGAACAGCTTATCCTCCAACAATAAATTTCAGTATTTTTTTATCAATTATTTAAAAAGGGAATTAAGCACAACAAACAAAATCTTTTTATTAAATATATTTTTATATAAAGGTTATCTCTAGATATTTTTCGAACACGATTAAAAAGACAAAGTTAGGTGCTTGAAATGCCCTTAAATGATAAGTTGCAAAGGTTTTTCCCAGTCACGACTTATTAATCACCTTTAATTAGTCCACATGCTTGACATTAATGTGATCCAAATGTAACTTAACTTCGTTCGAAGTAGTTCTAAGGAGACTACAAATAATACTTTACTAAAATACGCTGCAAAAAATGAATCATTGGGTGAAATATAAGCCCGTTGTGTTGCCGAGGACGAAATGCCCGTTAAGGCACTAAACACTCTTAAGTAGTTCTAGCATCTCTCTATGCTGAAAACTACAACATTACGGCGAAATCAACGATATGGGAAACATTTCTACCAGTTTTATTTATTAAAACACCACGAACTAAAAACAAAATTGAAGAAATCAAACAATGTCATGAAATGTTTTAAATTGTAGTTGACGAATGGACAAATATTTAACACAAAAAGAATGTTCAGTTCACTATTCGTTTCTATAATGCTGAAACAAAATAATTTGAAATAGATAATCCTGGCTAAGAGGTTTTGTTTGCAACTTTTGAAAAATATGGTTGATTTATATTGATAGCTTAACCACCAACAAATTAAAACTCATTCAAAATAAATTTGAGAGAATATTTCAAATAATAACTTTATAAAATTCCTATAATTTATTTGCTTTTGCAAAACGTATGTCTAGATCAATTATCATTCAACAGTTTCTAAATTACATTATACAAATATCTTCTTACAAATAAAGTTTATTAAATCACTTTTCTTGGAATTTATCGTAAAATATTTGTTAGGTCTGATCTTTGTCATTCCTATGTATTTTTTTGGTTCCTTACTTTTGCAAATTGTTTTGTTTTTATTCAAATTAAGGTTTTATTTTAAAAACTTATTTGATTTTTGTGTTTTTAAGTATTTGAATTAAAACCGGTTAACCGGTTATTTAAAAATTGCTTAACCGAAGACCGGGTTTTTTAAAATAGCAACTATTCGTAATATTCGAAAACCGGTTATTGAGAAAAGTCGAATAATCGATCTCCCTACTATATATCCATGCAAGTGTTTATTCGCAAAATTCTGCGCACATTCTGGCCCAGGGCAATTACCAACAACTATCTGTTGGCATTATCACAGTATAAACCAGTTAATATTAAAATCAGAAGGCGAAAATTGTACTGAATAGAACATACCCTTAAGAAAATTAGCGGATACTAGTGGCAGAATAGCCTCGAGTGGAATCCAAATGGCAGCAGACGAAGAGGTCGGCCATCCTTTACCTGGAGTCTTAACTAAAGGTGAAACGAAGGAAAGTATTATGTTTTATATAGAGCAAATTGGAACTCCATTGAAACGACCCTATGCTACTTATAGGAAAACAAATAGATAAAGTAAAGCAAATAGATATATGTATATTGAGCTTACAATCCGGCTTATTTCGAAAAGAAAATATCGATTAAACTGAATAAAAATCTTCATAGAATGGCCAGATCTGACAATCACTTACAGTAAATATTAATTTTTTTTTTGTTTTTGGTTCTTTAATTATATCTAACCATTTTCTTTCCTTTCAGAGGTTTTTTCTACTGTCACCGACAAATTTACAAGTGTAAATTCATGTTATTTTTTCTCTTTTGTTAACTTTACAATAATATATGTAGTTTGTAAAACATTTTGAATTTTTTGGCTAACTACTTTTTTGATGTACTTCCAAGCAAAACATATATCCATTAAAAATGTTTTTGAACATAAAATAAAATTGTTTTGAAATTTTAAAATTTACATTGATAACTTTAAAAAATATAAATTTACATTGAAAACAGCAGCAAATTTTTTTTTTTTGTTATTTTAATTACTTCATAATCTTGTTGCTTTTACTCTTAATGGTTATTTTTGTTTTTTTATCTTTCCCAATTTTTTTCTATTCCTTCAACTGCCAATACTGACTTTTAAATCAATGTGTTTTTCCATGAACTTATTCGACATTTATTCAGTGGTTGTTTTGTATCAGAGTTGCTAGTGGTCATATTCTCTTGTATAAGTAAAGAAATTAACTTCATCTTACTCTACTCTTAAATATCGAGAGATTATTGCTTTAATTTCATAGTTATTCATCATACTGAATACCAACGAAGCGTATACAAAATTATAATGAAGGTATCACAAACATCATTATTAAGTTTCATGCAGACGTATATTTTAACGTAACTTAATGTAGAGCTAGTTGCATTTTACACCAAAATATAAAAAGTAAATTTTAGATATGCTATTTTTGGAGAAACAAATAAAATTACTTCTGGCATTACGTTACAAAAAGTAGACTTTTCGCTGGAACTGCACATATCGTCAACTAAAATCCAAAAAGCCGCAAGTGAAAAAAATTCATAATATACTTTTTGAAAATAACGTGGAACAGGCTAAAAATCGCGAGGTAATGTGAAATATCTATGTACTAAAAATTACTTTTTTAATGCAACTATTGTATTAAAAAAAGTTAGAGAAAATAGCAAGAACAAGAAGCTGCTCCGTGGATGACATCGCCAACCAATTCTTCAACTTATCCAAGAATAGACTTTGTAAAGCTGATAAACGCAAGAGGCAAAAAGGCAGTCAATTTATAAAAAATTTATTTTAGTAAAGTAAAACGGCTGTACTTTTATAAAAAAAAAAATTAGTAAAAAAATAAACAATTTAAAAAAAGTCTTGTTTAACTTTCGATCACATCTACAAGACATCCCTTAGATTTCTGTAAGAAACCTGTGCGATTAGTTGATGAGCTATCTGTCAGAAAACTACAACAATGTCTGCCAACATATTTGATTTTTCCATGGCCTTTTCATTAGATTTCTATCAGAAATGTCGGCAATAAGATCAGAATTTCCAAGACATGTCTGCCAGAATTCGTGTCAACCACTTCATACATATACGTATTCTGACAGAATTCGTATACGATTCCGACTTGCTTGTCGACGTTTCTCTCAGACATCTGAAAGACTTCGGATTATTTTACTTGCTGGGTATAAATATATTAATTTTTTTTCAACAATAAGGAAGTTTAAAATATAAGAGAATATTTTTTTTGTCTAAAATTTTACAATCCAAATTTAGAACAGCTCCAATGGTCAAGAGTATACTATTACTAGCACTATTACTTATTTATTCTTATTCTTGGTGTTTTGTTCAACTTGAAATTTTTAAAATTAATTTTAAACACTAATTAGTATTGTAGTTATTTTATTGAACTGTCAATGGTTTTTTTTAATCCAATTTTAGATACACAGAAAAAAGTGTTTTATCAATTAAAAAAATGGTTTAAAAAGTATTCAAATTTAATTAATATGATAATTGAATCAATTATTTTTTTAGCTAAAAGGAAATTAAAAATTTAATTTTTATTTAATAAACATTTTAGTTGTTTTGAAATAAATTTTCAATAAAAGTTTTAATTAAATAACAAAAAATCTTAATCGACTTTTTTCGTTTAAAATAATATAATTTAAATTTAATAATTCATTGAATTTAATTTTCATTAAATTATTTTTATGAAGACAGGAATTTTACAACATGAAATTAATTAAAATTTTATTGATAATTTTTCATTCTTGACTGCGCTGCGATTTGAACCCAGGCTTTCGCGGACAGGTTGCCCAGACGAGTTTCGATTGTAACCACACAATCTCTTCAGTGGGGTTTGCCGTTTTACTCACTCGGCTATTGAAGCCGGATGACGTCAATAGTCAAACATCAACTTTTAAACCAAATGGTATTTCACCTTGGTAGATCGAAATTTGCTTTTTGAATGAATGATTATCTATTTTAATTGATTTACATGTTCTTCCTGACTTCTGTTTTTTCGTACTTTTTGTCAAGAATTCATCTTGAAATCCAAAGTAAATTTTTGTTTTTCATGTTTTTGTCTTTCTTTTTTCTTGTTGAACTTTTTCAGCACAACTTGAAGGACAAAAGCTCGTGCCTTAGCTGTTAACAATAATTAGTATTGTGGTTATTTTATTGAACTGTTAATGGTTTTTTAAACTTTTTTGGTATATTAAATAATTTTTTTTTACAAATTAAGAGATTTTTGAATTGGCTTATTTTCATTTTTTTTCTCTTTAAACGTTTGTTTTAATTATTTATTTTTTATTATTTTAGATTATGTTGGTCTTTTTTATATTATTGCTTATTACGTTCAGTTCTATTTAAGCAATTTTTGCCATTTTTTAATTTTTTTAGCATTTTTAAAATTTTACTACATTTTTGTAAATAATTTTAATATGTTTTTAATTCGTTTTATAAATCGCGTTTTTATTTACATTGCTTTTTATTTTGGTTACGTAAGTTTTTGCTGTTAACACAAAAGAACTGTAGGGTATTCATATAAGTATAATATAATCTAGTTATAACTGTAATAGTCATCGCCCAAAAAACAAACATCGTCATCATCTTCAATACAATGTTTTTATCATATTATCAAAAAAAAAAAAAAAAAAAAATACCCAACAACTCTATATAAATACTCACTATTTTCTTAAAAACAGATTTGGCACACTAGATAAAAACAAAATCCAAAAGCTCGTTAACTCTTTTCATGCGAATAATAATATAAAAAACACGGTAATACTACAACTTTATAAACAACTACAACAGCAGCCTGAAGAAAAATTCCTTATAATAACTATTGATCAATATCGCAATGGTGGGTCTTTAATTGGAATATATATTTATTTACGTATCTACTAGTACTAAAAAGTATTTTCATTCACTTTTAACGGGTACGTGCAAACACTCTTTCCTACTCTTCTGCTCTTCATTGGTAAAATTAAATCTTCTTTTTTCTTAGTTTATAATTAAAGCTTAAAAAAAAAATAATATAACAATGTAATAGAAAAAATTCATTGCTGACTAATTGAACATTTGTTGCACTGTGTGCTAGTGGATGATGTCTACAAATCAAAAGATTTAAGACACATGCGCAAAGTAACAATTTTTTTGTGAACGCTGAACAAGATGATTCAGAAGTAGACAAAAAATTAACATGAATTGAGCTGAATTATTCAAAAAGAAAGTGAAATTTAAAAAAAAATGTTAAAGACAATTAAATAAAATCACGATTCTTTTGTGCTTACGAATATTTTAATAACAAAAGGAATTAAAAATAAATTACAAAGATAAAGAGTTAAACTAAAAGATTTTAAATGCATTTTTATTGTAATAAGAGATCATCATAATTAAAATATTTTGAAGGTCTTTTAAAAAAAAGTGAAATTTTGTGCCATTCGCAGGTTAAAAGGTTTTAATAACAAAAATAGAGCAATATTTTTTAGCAAAGAAAGGTGAAAAGGTTTAATTGTGTTAAGAAAAAACTTTTTAAAATGTGTCTAATAAACATTTAAGCAGTCAAAGAATGCGATTAAGGTCTTGCTAGATGTGGCTTCGCTTGACTTGGAATTGTTGGGTTAAACTATCGCTTATTAAGCTTTAAGCACGATTAGCAATCTGCTGTTCCCTTGGTTATTAGTGAGTTAGACAAAGCAAATCAAGGGCTCTTAGATAAATACCTCGAATGATCGGTAACGTATAAATAAATATGTTGACCGACGCGTCGGTTTCAATTTATGGCATTTTTGTCGCGACGTTGAGCTTCCTGTGCCCATGTTCTGTAACTCCCGCGGCGAGAAACTTTTCGATTGAAATGTGAGAAATTAAACAAAAATGCCATAAATTGAAACAAGCAGCTGTTTTTCTCACTTAACTGCGTCTGTAACAATTTTGGCGAGTAATAACTGTCAAGTAAGGAAATTGCTCGCCAATATACTGAAAAAGTGTGTCTGTAAAATTTTTATGAGAAAGTTCCCGCTTTGAACTGTCAAATAAACTCACGCATAAAAACGGGGTGAGAAAAAAATTCAACATTAAAAAATAAATTAAAAATGCTAAATGCAATAAATATTAACACGGAAGAAATAAGTATTTTGTTTTTGGCAGATTTTTTTCATTTTTAATTATATTGCTTTTGACATTTTTAAAAAATAAACGAATGTTTTCAAAGCAATTTTGTAATCAACAAACATTAAAGTCGCACTTTACATTTTTTGGTGTAGCCGACGGTTGTATTTTCGCCGCCGTCGTTGAAAATTTTTCAATTTTAGTCAAATTCGGTCGCCGTCAACGTATGTTTTACTGGCGTTCACAACATCTGCAATTTTATATCGGCTTCGAGTGGAATATTATGACAATTATGACGTAACGAAGTAATCTCTTTTGATAGTTTTCGACATAAGTTACAGACACACTTTTTTCTCACATTTCGAGAAACATGTTTCACATGTTTTCAATGCGAAAAGTTCTCACCAAAGTTACAGAACATGGGTACTGTTGACAGAACGTAGTTCTTTAAGCTCATTTTGTTGTCAGAAAGACCTGTGTGCCAGAAAAATTATATTTATCCGTTTTAGAGCTTTTTATGAATTTTGGCATCGATTTGTTAGTGCATATTTTTGCATATTTCACCCTTTACAGTATTTTTGCATAATTAAGTTAAAGACGCATTTTTGCGGCATTTTTCCAGTTAATAGCGCATATTTTGCATTTTTGAGGCATATTTTGATAAATATTGTTAGATGCTTACAAGAGCTTTCGCAGCAAATAAAAAATTTATTTTTTTTCAAAATTCTGGTTTTTTGTTTTAAATATATATCTGTATACCCAACGCGTTGCTTCGATTTCACCATTTTTTTTTAATTTTTACTCTTAAATTGTAAGCCACAGCAGATTGCCATATAAGGAAAAAGCAATTATACGCGTACTTGACGGTATAATACATTAAAATCTGGATCAATTTTTTAGTATACCGAGCAACTCAGAATCACTGTTTAAAGTGATCTAACTATGTCCCTCCGTCCGTCTGGCTGGTTGTCTGTACATGTTAACTTTATGCGTAAAGTTGCAATTTTGTAGATAAGTTTATCAAATTTGGTTAATACATTTATTTATCCTAAGGACGAAGTCTAGGATAATGGTGAGAATAGGTGTATAATTTGACATATTAACATATTAAGCAATCTAATTATGTTGGTACTTAGATTGAATTCGTCGCAGAAATATTTTACTGCAAATTAAATTCTTTTCGAATTGGCTTACATTTGCTCGAAGCTCCCATCTATAAATAGCTTTAACTTCCTCTTAAATGTTAGCATTAATAAACAAATTAGCGACTGTCCCTAAAATCCATTTAAGACAACAACTCTTATATTTGTGTTCATTTCTAGATAATATTCGCCACAAATAACTCTTATATGAATTTTAACCTCATAATATAACTTTGTTTTTTGAGTTTTCAAAAAGGGTAAAATCTCGCAAATTCGTCTGTAAATACTATGGTGTTTGGGCTTTACCGATTTTAATTTAAGGATTATTTTTTTTTAAAATACAAGTGTTTTTAAATTGTTAAATATTTTGTTTTCAAATGAGCAATTTTTGACTTTTTGGGGCATATTCTTAACAATTTTCGAGTTTTTGCTGCATATTTAATGCGCATAAAACATATTTCTTGACCATATTTCTGGTTTCCCTGGTTATAATTCTGCGTTTAGACACGAAAACATTCCGAAGGACAACATTTAGTCTGGTAGCATATAGCGGGTGTGTGAGGGTGTGGAGAGCATCGTTTTGTGTTCGGTACTTGGCGATATGCCTTGATGACATTTACTTTATTGACAATTACTTCATGGAATGTTGCCGACAACAGGTTCGTTAGTGTGAACGCGAATGAAAAACAAAATTGATTTCCAGATGTTTTTCTTCCAAATGTTCTTCCGTCTGAAATCGGACGAACTCGTGCTAAGACAGGTTGGTATTTTATTAGAGCTTACAATGGCACGCAAACGCTTGCTGCGTTGGGTATATTTACCTTTGAGGACCTGCAGATTTTCCCCGTTGTCCTTCCGAAGTTCTTCGTTATGTTGTTTTTGTGCGACTTGAAGGCTGCGTTTTATTATTTCCCCTATTAAGTCTTTCGTGAGGATGTTTGTGTCTTAGGGCAGCTCCTTTATTTTTTGTAATACGTATCACTCAAGTGGCCAGTGATCAAGGAATCCAGGAAGATTGTTGCAAAGGGTTGGCAAATTTTTAGTTATGAAGTAAACTGGATTAAAAATACATCTTTTTGACCAATTTAGTTTTATTGATATCAGTGTAAAGTAGAAATATGAAAATTTATAATGGAATATCAGATGTCGGGCAAATGTCCACCTTTAGCAAGTTGACACACATTTCTTCTTTTTGCAACATTTTTAACCACATTTTGCAACTTAGCTTCGCTTATCACGTGAATGCAGTGCCGAATTGCAGTGCGTTGGTTGGTTAACGTTGACCCGGTCCTGCAAATGGCTCCAGATATAATATTTCAGTGGCGACAAATCGTAAGAACGAGGCAGCCAATTGACATGGCCAGAAATTTCTCATGCAATTACTGAACTGTGGGGTAGTCTTGCTGAAACCGGTCTGAAAGAATAAGAAATATAACTGCTTTCGAATCGTTAAAATATTTGATCACGACTACCACAATTAGCCCCCAGATAACGAGCTGCTCGAATTTTACGAAGTGATACAGTGAAATTTTTGTAATTTTGAAAGTAAATTTCACAATAAACATACGTTGTTCCATGCTTAAAATTTCCCGAATTTTCACTAAATAAATGCCAAAGGCTGACGGCACAGTCATTGATATTTCATCATTCTACACACCATTTTCAAACCCTTTATGTCTGTGCATTAACTGCTGTATATAAAGGGTTATGACAGCATAATTCCACTAGTTCTGAATTCTTTATGCCTAAGTAGTTGACTGAAACTTTTAATCTGGTATTACGGGAGTCAGGGTTCCCTTAAAGCTTCGGTTCTATTCTGATTCATAGTGATGCATCTTAAGAGCATTGTGGTGCTTAAGATTCCATTGGCAGGTAAAGCGATTTTGCAAGAGCATTAATTCTCCAAATATTCTAGCCTTTTGAGCAGCATGATCACAAAACTTAAAGCCTTGAATTACTTTCTGAGGGTATTGGAAGTCATTGCTTTTTTTTTTGCAAACAAGCCAGAACAATTTTTGTTTCTGAATTTGTATTTTTTCCCTATATTTTTAACGCATAATAATCGAAAAATGCTTAGGGCTAAGTAAAACAATTAAGCATTATTAAAGTCGACGCCTTTTCTTTTCTTAGCTAAAAACCAAAGTTTAATTATATATTTTTTAAATAAGCGATATGGTCATAATTCGGAAGCTGTTGCTGTTGGTTTTAAGCTAATTTTTTTTTTGTATTGTTTCAACTTAAAGTGATTCGTGATTATTATCTATTAAATGGGGTATTTTTTTTTTCTTTTTTCATTTTTATAATCACGCATGAATCATAGACTTTAAAAACACGTTAAATGACACTTTAACTCAAATCCTAATTGTGTTTTTTGGCTGTGTAAGCGTTTTAAACGGTGTTTCAGGCTACCACAGTTATGTGAGTTTATTTGTAAGTGGGGTAGGCCAATAAGTTATTAAAAAAATTTAACTGAAAAAGAACGATCATGTTTTAACTCTAAATGTAGTCGAAAATAATTTGCGAACTTTACTCGTTCTGTATTAGAAAAATTGTCAAAAAAAATAATTTTTATGGTAGTTTAAGTCGGTCTCTAAGGATTTTGAATAAATTATTTTGCAATAAAAAAAAAAGCAATGAGATGAATATGCTAATAATATAAAATCCAGGATCGCAAATATATATATTGAAAATACAAGCCCAAAAATTTGGATGTCTGTGAAGTTAAATTTTAAAATGTATAACTCTAGGCACGTTCCATGCTAACAGAATAATTTTGGCATAGTTTCCTATAATTAGAAAATTTTGGAAAAATTACCTATAAATGGAAAATTTTAATACGTTCTGTTATGCTAACAGAAAATTGTTAACTAACTACCGGAAATTATTTTAACGCTTTTATGAGGGATAAGTCCAAATTTCTGGAAAAGGAGTCAGCGAGGGCGAACACAAATGAATAACTTTTGTGAAATAAGAGTTCTTTCATCGTCTTGCATTAACAGAAGTCTTAAGGGAGCGAGTTGGAGCGACTTGTTGATAATTTACGATTAAAAAATTCGCTGAGAAATTTCACACACATCAAATTTGGTACATTTAATTTGTGGATTATACTCTTGTCCAAAGTGTGAAAATTACTAGAAAATAACGAATGATAATAAAAAACCCCGACCACTAAGATATTGTGTAATTTCAGAATGGCCACTAAGACATTGTGTAATTTCAGAATGAATGGCTTTTTTCAGAGTAACTTTTCGAACTACCCCACTTTGCTTAAACTGATATAAAGTGTGTATTTAAAAACTCAGTGAAAATGCGGGCGTTGTGATGAAAACACCAGGGATTTTCAATATTTTTTTTGTTTTCGATCATACGAAAAAAAACAAAAGACGCCAACACACTGGGGCCAACACAAACAACGACAACCACAATAGCAACAACCTACAAAAGCCAAACAATATCTTAAACGTAAGTAGTAAGTACATGTTGTTGTAACAATGTACAATAACATACAACAGCAGTAATAACAACAAGAGCAACAACCACAGGGTGTTGCAGAACTTACAAGCACATATACTTTAGTTTATGCTGCTGCCACGGCTGCAATTGTTGCAGTTAGTTGTTGTATTACATGCAACAATTTTTTTAGGTTTTTTTGTTTTTGTGTTTCATTTTTAGTTTTTACGAGTTTTCATTACTTTTACAAAAAAAAAAAAGCTAATCTTTAACGTGCAACAATTTCCTTTTTGCTTAAGAGTATCTTAAAAAAAAATTTTAAAAAATAAATTGATGAAAATAGTAACTAAAGTAGCTATTGTTGCAGCAGCAGTATGATTCTATTGCAACTTAAAATATTGTGTGTTTTTTTAACTCTTTCCTAGTGCAAGTTGGTGTAGTGCTTAAAAACAGAGATTCCAAACGGTTTTTGCTTTAGAGACTCCTAAAGGAATTCCAATTTATATTATGATCTCCCCAAGGTAGTTTGTGTTCAGATCAAACGCGAATATCTCGTTTCATTAAATTAATATAAAAAGGGCTCTAGTAAAAGGTTTGCAAATCTAAAAGATATACAATAATAAAATCATCTTGAAAACTTTTAACATGACCTGCAGATCTCCGTCCGCCTCCACATTTGAAAACTTTATGCTAAAGTTTAGGAAACAATGCCTGTTAATGTTTCTCGTCTGGCGGTTTTTGGTTGGTCTTTAACTACTGCTGTGATTGCGACTGTGGCTGTTGACCTTATAAAGGTGAGAAGCGTGTGTTCGTTAAAAAGTGGAAAAAAAATTAAAATCACAGGGAACAAAAATAAAGCGTTTAATGCTTCTGGTTTCTGGAAAATGTGTACAACTGGCATATTGCTCTCACTCTCTTCATTAATGGCCATTGATGGAGCAAACGCTATGTATGCGTTTCATGGAAAAATGTAGTCGATATAAAGAGGTGTTATTTTAGGACCTTGGTTGCATTACTAACTTACGAGAGAAAGGACAGCTTAAGAACCTTAACTTTTTAAAAACCTGGTAGTGGTAGCATTTTTAGTGGTATTTAGTTGTTATGGTTCATAATTTAACGTCTACAATATCATTAATACTTGAAAGGAAACACTTATACTATACACTTACACGTCAGTCAAACACATGCCTGATAACGTCCTTATTTCTTAAGGCTTAGAATAAAGCGATAGATGGCGCACAGTGGGGCAGATTCTAAAAAGAGTTTTAAGCCAATGCTTTGTAAAAGCGTTCAAAAACGTCCAAAAATAACAGAATTTTCGAAATTTTCCTATAAATAGAAAATTTGGGCAAAATTTCCTATAATGGCAAATGTTGGAAAAATTTCGGAATTTTATGAAGAGCAAATTTTGGCAATATTTTCTAAAAATAGCAAATTTTGGCAAAGTTTCCTATAAATGGCAAATGTTGGGAAAATTTTTAAATACACTTTTCCAAATTTTCGTATAAATAGCAAATTTTGTCAATATTTTCTTAAAATAACCAACTTTTAAAAATTTTCTTAAAATAACGAACTTTTCAAAATTTTTTTTAAATAAACATTTTGGCAAAATATCCTATAACTAGCAAATTCTATTAATTTCGAATTTTAAAAAAGTTTCTTATAATAAGCAAATTTTGGAAAAATGTTTTATAAATGGAAAACTTTGGCAAAATTTCCTAAAATTAGCCAACTTTTCGAAATTTTCTATAAATAAAAATTTTAGCAATATATCCTTTAAAAAACATATTTTGTCAATATTTTCTATGAATATCGAATTTGGCATAGTTTCCTATAATAAGCAAATTTTGGAAAATTTTCCCATAAATGGCGAATTATGACAACATTTCCTAAAAAGAACCAACTCTTCAAAATTTTCCTATATGTACAAATTTTGGCAAAATATCCTTTAGAAAACTAATTTTGTCAATATTTTCTATAAATATCGAATTTGAAATAGTTTCCAATAATTAGCAAATTTTGGAAAATTTCCCACAAAAGGCAAATTATGACAAAATTTCCTAAAAAGAACCAACTTTTCGAAATTTTCCTATATATACAAATTTTGGCAATATTTCCTTTAAATAGCTAATTTTGGCCAAATATCCTTTAAAAAACAAATTTTGTCAATATTTTCTATAAATGTCGAATTTGGCATAGTTTCCTAAAATTAGCAAATTTTGGAAAATTTTCCATATATGGCAAATTATGACAAAATTTCCTAAAAAGGACCAACTTTTCGAAATTTTCCTATATATATACAAATTTTGGCAATATTTCCTTTAAATAGCTAATTTTGGCAAAATATCCTTTAAAAAGAAATTTTATCAATATTTCCTATAAATATCGAATTTGGCATAGTTTTCTAAAATTAGCAAATTTTGAAAAATTTCCCACAAAAGGCAAATTATGACAAAATTTCCTAAAAAGAACCAACTTTTCGAAATTTTCCTATATGTACAAATTTTGGCAAAAAAATCCTTTAGAAAACTAATTTTGTCAATATTTTCTATAAATATCGAATTTGAAATAGTTTCCAATAATTAGCAAATTTTGGAAAATTTCCCACAAAAGGCATATTATGACAAAATTTCCTAAAAAGAACCAACTTTTCGAAATTTTCCTATATATACAAATTTTGGCAATATTTCCTTTAAATAGCTAATTTTGGCAAAATATCCTTTAAAAAGAAATTTTATCAATATTTCCTATAAATATCGAATTTGGCATAGTTTCCTAAAATTAGTAAATTTTGAAAAATTTCCCACAAAAGGCAAATTATGACAAAATTTCCTAAAAAGAACCAACTTTTCGAAATTTTCCTATATGTACAAATTTTGGCAAAAAAATCCTTTAGAAAACTAATTTTGTCAATATTTTCTATAAATATCGAATTTGAAATAGTTTCCAATAATTAGCAAATTTTGGAAAATTTCCCACAAAAGGCAAATTATGACAAAATTTCCTAAAAAGAACCAACTTTTCGAAATTTTCCTATATGTACAAATTTTGGCAAAATATCCTTTAGAAAACTAATTTTGTCAATATTTTCTATAAATATCGAATTTGAAATAGTTTCCAATAATTAGCAAATTTTGGAAAATTTCCCACAAAAGGCATATTATGACAAAATTTCCTAAAAAGAACCAACTTTTCGAAATTTTCCTATATATACAAATTTTGGCAATATTTCCTTTAAATAGCTAATTTTGGCAAAATATCCTTTAAAAAGAAATTTTATCAATATTTCCTATAAATATCGAATTTGGCATAGTTTCCTAAAATTAGCAAATTTTGAAAAATTTCCCACAAAAGGCAAATTATGACAAAATTTCCTAAAAAGAACCAACTTTTCGAAATTTTCCTATATGTACAAATTTTGGCAAAAAAATCCTTTAGAAAACTAATTTTGTCAATATTTTCTATAAATATCGAATTTGAAATAGTTTCCAATAATTAGCAAATTTTGGAAAATTTCCCACAAAAGGCAAATTATGACAAAATTTCCTAAAAAGAACCAACTTTTCGAAATTTTCCTATATGTACAAATTTTGGCAAAATATCCTTTAGAAAACTAATTTTGTCAATATTTTCTATAAATATCGAATTTGAAATAGTTTCCAATAATTAGCAAATTTTGAAAAATTTCCCACAAAAGGCAAATTATGACAAAATTTCCTAAAAAGAACCAACTTTTCGAAATTTTCCTATATATACAAATTTTGGCAATATTTCCTTTAAATAGCTAATTTTGGCCAAATATCCTTTAAAAAACAAATTTTGTCAATATTTTCTATAAATGTCGAATTTGGCATAGTTTCCTAAAATTAGCAAATTTTGGAAAATTTTCCATATATGGCAAATTATGACAAAATTTCCTAAAAAGGACCAACTTTTCGAAATTTTCCTATATATATACAAATTTTGGCAATATTTCCTTTAAATAGCTAATTTTGGCAAAATATCCTTTAAAAAGAAATTTTATCAATATTTCCTATAAATATCGAATTTGGCATAGTTTTCTAAAATTAGCAAATTTTGAAAAATTTCCCACAAAAGGCAAATTATGACAAAATTTCCTAAAAAGAACCAACTTTTCGAAATTTTCCTATATGTACAAATTTTGGCAAAAAAATCCTTTAGAAAACTAATTTTGTCAATATTTTCTATAAATATCGAATTTGAAATAGTTTCCAATAATTAGCAAATTTTGGAAAATTTCCCACAAAAGGCATATTATGACAAAATTTCCTAAAAAGAACCAACTTTTCGAAATTTTCCTATATATACAAATTTTGGCAATATTTCCTTTAAATAGCTAATTTTGGCAAAATATCCTTTAAAAAGAAATTTTATCAATATTTCCTATAAATATCGAATTTGGCATAGTTTCCTAAAATTAGTAAATTTTGAAAAATTTCCCACAAAAGGCAAATTATGACAAAATTTCCTAAAAAGAACCAACTTTTCGAAATTTTCCTATATGTACAAATTTTGGCAAAAAAATCCTTTAGAAAACTAATTTTGTCAATATTTTCTATAAATATCGAATTTGAAATAGTTTCCAATAATTAGCAAATTTTGGAAAATTTCCCACAAAAGGCAAATTATGACAAAATTTCCTAAAAAGAACCAACTTTTCGAAATTTTCCTATATGTACAAATTTTGGCAAAATATCCTTTAGAAAACTAATTTTGTCAATATTTTCTATAAATATCGAATTTGAAATAGTTTCCAATAATTAGCAAATTTTGGAAAATTTCCCACAAAAGGCATATTATGACAAAATTTCCTAAAAAGAACCAACTTTTCGAAATTTTCCTATATATACAAATTTTGGCAATATTTCCTTTAAATAGCTAATTTTGGCAAAATATCCTTTAAAAAGAAATTTTATCAATATTTCCTATAAATATCGAATTTGGCATAGTTTTCTAAAATTAGCAAATTTTGAAAAATTTCCCACAAAAGGCAAATTATGACAAAATTTCCTAAAAAGAACCAACTCTTCAAAATTTTCCTATATGTACAAATTTTGGCAAAAAAATCCTTTAGAAAACTAATTTTGTCAATATTTTCTATAAATATCGAATTTGAAATAGTTTCCAATAATTAGCAAATTTTGGAAAATTTCCCACAAAAGGCATATTATGACAAAATTTCCTAAAAAGAACCAACTTTTCGAAATTTTCCTATATATACAAATTTTGGCAATATTTCCTTTAAATAGCTAATTTTGGCAAAATATCCTTTAAAAAGAAATTTTATCAATATTTCCTATAAATATCGAATTTGGCATAGTTTCCTAAAATTAGTAAATTTTGAAAAATTTCCCACAAAAGGCAAATTATGACAAAATTTCCTAAAAAGAACCAACTTTTCGAAATTTTCCTATATGTACAAATTTTGGCAAAAAAATCCTTTAGAAAACTAATTTTGTCAATATTTTCTATAAATATCGAATTTGAAATAGTTTCCAATAATTAGCAAATTTTGGAAAATTTCCCACAAAAGGCAAATTATGACAAAATTTCCTAAAAAGAACCAACTTTTCGAAATTTTCCTATATGTACAAATTTTGGCAAAATATCCTTTAGAAAACTAATTTTGTCAATATTTTCTATAAATATCGAATTTGAAATAGTTTCCAATAATTAGCAAATTTTGGAAAATTTCCCACAAAAGGCATATTATGACAAAATTTCCTAAAAAGAACCAACTTTTCGAAATTTTCCTATATATACAAATTTTGGCAATATTTCCTTTAAATAGCTAATTTTGGCAAAATATCCTTTAAAAAGAAATTTTATCAATATTTCCTATAAATATCGAATTTGGCATAGTTTCCTAAAATTAGCAAATTTTGAAAAATTTCCCACAAAAGGCAAATTATGACAAAATTTCCTAAAAAGAACCAACTTTTCGAAATTTTCCTATATGTACAAATTTTGGCAAAAAAATCCTTTAGAAAACTAATTTTGTCAATATTTTCTATAAATATCGAATTTGAAATAGTTTCCAATAATTAGCAAATTTTGGAAAATTTCCCACAAAAGGCAAATTATGACAAAATTTCCTAAAAAGAACCAACTTTTCGAAATTTTCCTATATGTACAAATTTTGGCAAAATATCCTTTAGAAAACTAATTTTGTCAATATTTTCTATAAATATCGAATTTGAAATAGTTTCCAATAATTAGCAAATTTTGAAAAATTTCCCACAAAAGGCAAATTATGACAAAATTTCCTAAAAAGAACCAACTTTTCGAAATTTTCCTATATAAACAAATTTTGGCAATATTTCCTTTAAATATCAAATTTTGGCAAAATATCCTTTAAAAAACAAATTTTGTCAATATTTCCTATAAATATCGAATTTGGCATAGTTTCCTATAATTTGCAAATTTTGGAAAAATTTCCTATAAATAGCAAATTATGACAAAATTTCCTAAAAAGAACCACCTTTTCGAAATTTTCCTATATTTACAAATTTTGGCAAAATTTCTATTTTCTATAAATATCGAATTTAGCAATAATTGGCAAATTTTGGAAAAATTTCCTATAAACCACAAATTTCGGCATAATATCCTTAAAATAACCAACTTTTCGAAATTTTCCTATATATACAAATTTTGGCAATATTTTCTATAGATAATAAATTTTGGCAAAATATCCTTTAAAAAACAAATTTTGTCAAAATATTCTATAAATAGCGAATTTTGGCAAAATATCTTATAGTTAGCAAATTTGAGCAATATTTCGTATAGAAAGCCAATTTTAAAATTTTCCGCTAAATTATAAGCTTATTTTGCCTTCGTTGGCACTGTCCAACAAAAATATGTCCCCCATTGTATTCGCTTTCAAACTCTAACACATACATAAGTAATACCTCTTAGTACTTATGTATATGAACAATTTCTTCGAAATGTTAACGCCAGACATTATACATTTTCCTATAACTTTATGTGTAACCCAGCCAGGCTATTTACTACTCGCCATCACATTCAAAACTTCTTATCCACTTCAAGTGTAGCATTTGTGGCAGCAGCAGCATCCACCTTCCTAATATTTTGCTACCAGTACAGTAAAATGCATTGATGTTGTGGCGTAAACATGTGGAAGCCTTAAAATACTAATTAGACGTCATTGTACTTTTCACCGGTTTTTTAACAATAATTTTTTTTGTGGGTTTTTCTCTGGAACACATAAACCTGTAACAGCAAATATCAGCATTACTAAAATAGTTTTAATGTTAAAGTTTTTAATGGTTGCAACAGCAGCAGTAGAAGTAAAGCTTTTGTTGGTTCGATTCATTCATATTCATACGCTGAGTTAGTAGTGGCATGTTCATGAAAGTCTCCTTTTATTTAAGTGGATATTAAAAGGGGGCATTATGTCAGTAGATTTTATGCTGAAATTTTTAAGTTGTTTAGAAGTGATGTCATAAACACTTGGCTTTATTTTATTTTTTTTTTGTTTTTGTTTTTATGCAGAAAATCTTAATGGGAACATTAAAATAATTTAGCGCAAAAAAAGAAATTGGTCAAAAATTTGACTTATAATTGAGTAGGTACAAATGAGTTTGATGAGCTGCATTAGAGGTTTCATAACTGCATAATGAATTTATGAAATGCTTAATGCATTTAGGAGGAGATAATCTTGCAAAATTTAAACGCAATATTTAAGTGTTTTGGCCATAAATAAAGTAATTCAGTTAATACAGCAATTAGGAGAATAATTTAATGGAAGTTAAAAATAAATTAATGGGTACATACATATTAGGGTGGGTCACTGATGTATGAGAAAAAATAAAACTTCTCGAATTATATTCTAATAGCAATATTTTGTTGTCCTACGTTAGAACAAATAGTCACATCTTGAGCCCGCGCGGAGGTCCTAAGAATTAAGTATTTTAAAAAAAGCCATATTTTAAATTTTAATATTTTATTTACTATAAATGATTAATTATTAACAAAAACTGAACACATTTTTAATTACACATAAAGAAAAAATAAAACTTTGGTTCATATACAACATTAAACGATAAAAACACGAAATTTTATTAGCTATTTTTGGTCACAAATATTGTCAAATCTGGGCATTTCAAAAAATTAGATTGGCACTTCTTGACACTCAACTGCCGCATTTATTTCTTCAGTAGTGATGTTCTGAAGAATTGGTGGATCGAAAAACTTTTGATTCCAATTTATAACTTCAAAGTAGTTTCTTGCGTCAAAATTGATAGAAGGGGCCTCAAAGACGCGAGGCTGCTTTCGGGTATGAGGTGAGCTTCGTGTGCTTCATGAACACGTCCGGCTGCCAGTTCTCTCACTGTTTCACCCAACAACATCGACAGAAGAAAGTTTTTCGCAGTTTTCTAATAAGTTGCCAATATAACCAGCATGCGAATATGGTCCCTTGGTAACACCATATAGCTTGTTAAATAAATGTTTTAATGGCAATTCGTTTAAATGTAAATAATCCATTGCTGTGGGCGCTGAAGTCTTTTTGCCAATACTCTTATTACTCCGTAAAATTTCCCAGTGCTAGTGACTGTGCTATCACAACCAATTGCCATCAAATTTTCTTTTTTCATTTTTTGTGACGAAGGAAGGGCAATAATTGAAATTCAATATTTTTAGAAGTACTTCGATCTGGTGTTGCATTGCCAACATAAACTGAATCTGGCTCCTTAACAGATACTTACATGTTCCTCAATCAGTATTTGTATTTGTACTGTAACGGTTACAAGTTTTTGACAATATAGGCAAACTATAATTTTTTTCTTTCTGTCTTTGACGGGGAAGGTAAATTAAAAGAGTCGTCACAAGAAACAATGGAATTACTTATAGATAGCTCCTGCTGTTTTAAGTTCATCTTGTCGTGACTTTTATTAGGGTTTTTTCTGTATTTGGGCTGCTCTTGTTTGCAATTTAGTTGGAAGATCTCGAACTACTCCTCCAATACGCATCTTTCTCGCACTCGCATCCCACTCAAAAACTCCTGTTCTTCTTTGGGTACCTTATATTGCCTTGGACATCAAAAAAGCTCAATTTGTTTACATCTACAGGAACAAATATGAAACAAAACTCTGCTACGTCGGAGAAAATTTTCTTTCTAATAAACGGACATTTTTTTCAACGACTTTCTGAAATTTTTGTAATTTATATGATAACCGTTTATTACTTGTATGACTATTGTATTTGACACTGTAGGAAGAGACGATTTTCTCCAAACGCATTCTATCCCTTGAGCCACAAGTTTTGCAATATCTAAAAACAATGTTTGCTCCCTATTCCAATCATAGGATTTCGTAACATATTCGTAAGTTGGTAAAACATTATCATTAATATCTTCTACATTTTCGAATCACGTGCAGAAATAATCTTAGCTTCGGGTTGCCATAACAACGGTTAGAAGTTAAAACAGTTCAAATAAAAAAATAAACACACAAGTTCACTGTCCGCGTAGTAAACCCAAAACTGATCTTTTTATTGTGCATTATTTAATATGTATTCAATCAAAAATATTTTCTGGAAGAATATATACTTTTCAATGAATGAATTACTTGTGTCTGAATCCTAGAGAACTTAAGATTCGTTAGGATACAGTAATATCCTTTTTTGCAATATAATGCTATTGCTGTTATATAGCAAATTTAACAAAATGAAGTTCAAAGCGCGGGCTCTTACATTAAAAATAAATTAATATTATTTTACGGGGTCTAATGCAGGCAAATATACAAAGCTATTAGAAGTCGTTACGAGAAAAAAATTTTGTTTACCCTCCCTAATACATATGTAAGTATTTTAATTGTAATGCAAATACCAAATCTCCCTTAATTATTTTTTAAATAGAGAATTCACTCACAAATAAACTTTTAAATAGAAATAAATAGAAAAATTTTCCTAAGCATGCTTTAAGTATAAAATATGTTATCCTCCGTTTTCACAACTTACCAATAGCTAAAGGTATGATTTCGTCGGCCGCGTAAAAAGTGTTCCATAATTAAAACTTCACTTAGCCTACCAGGTAGGATGCACATTTTTTTAACTTATCGATCACTCCTGGTTAAAGAAAAGTTGTCTAATCGGAACACTCTTAATACGGCCGATAAAATCCTTCCTTTAGCTATCGGTAACTTTGGAAAACGGGCCTATATGTAGAAAAAAGATTAAATGCCTAATGTGCTGTTTTTACAACACAAGTGCTTGAACGTGTAGTAAAACTTATATGAAAACAGCACATAAATCTAGAAATGAAAAATGTTTGTCTGTTTTTCTGTTGGCTCGTAGACTCATAAACTACTGAACTGATTTTCATGAAATTTTTACAAGAACATTACGTAAGCCACAAATAATAAATTTTAATTTAATAAAATAGGCTGCTTATTTTTCGATAGGAGCAGGGGAAGTGGTCCCATCCATAGGAAGCCAATATTAAGTATCGCATATCTTAAGCGGCTCTTTTAACCAACTTTTTGCAGTAGAATCTTCTGAGCGCCGAAATTGAATTAAGAAAGTAGCAGGGGAAGTGGTGCCCCCATAGGACGCCGATATCAAATATCGTATATCTTAAGAACTGTTATAGTGAGAATGTTCAAACTTGGTTGCAGGCAATCTTAGGGAAAACTATACATTTGAAAATTAAAAAGGGAATTGGGGTAGGGGGAGCAATGCAGCCATAGGATGCATATATTAAATACAGCGTAACTAAAGGAATAGTAGATCAATCGTCTTTAAACTTAGTTAAATCCACTATTATGGTAAACTATAAATTTCAAAATTAAAATGGGCGGGGTAGATGGAGGAGGAGTAGAACGAAAATATTAAATAACGCACATCGGGCAACAAAAGTTGTCAAGCTTAGAAACCCTCCCTTGTGCTAAACTACACCTTTCAAAATAAAATAAAGGGGGTAGATGCAGGGTGAGCAATCAATTTTTATAGACGCATCCTGTAAGCCCCAAAAATAAAATAGACTAACTATTTTGTCGAAAGGGGCAGGTTAGCAGTACCCCCATATGACACAAATGTTTAGTCAAATTAATAACTTAGTCAAGTGGCTTATTCATCATCGCGCAGCCCAAACAAAGTTAGAGACATGAAATTTGGACAGTGGATAAGTCTCCCAAAGAATAGATCCACTGAAAAGAGATTTGTGGAAATTTAAATAAAATAAGGGTATATGTATCTGGTATTTATTTGGGGTAGAATCATTTAAAACATGTACATTGGTACAATTATGTCCCCACAAAACTGTTACAGTTATTCTAAAAGAATTAATCGGGTTTGTGCTAATAACAAAAAATAAGATCTCCTTTTCGTACATTTTTGAAAAAAAAAATATATTTTGGAAATACGTTATGAAATTTAAAATTGGAAGAACGGCTTAAATCGGTAATCATATAATAATTGTTTGAACAGGATAGCGAAGCTCACCGGGTCAGGCTAGTATGCTATAAAAAGCCAAATTCTCTTAATTATTCCATAAATAGAAAATGTTCGCTTTATTTATGAACGAATAGAAAAGTTCTCTAAACTATGCTCTAAGTACAAAATTGTCTCTACATATGCTTTTAGTATGAAGTTTTCCCTAAATGTGCTATAAAAAGGAAATTTCACTTAATTGCTCTATAAATAATAAGCTTTCGCCTTATATATGAATAAATGCCATGTTTTCCCTGAACATGCTCTAACTAGAACTTTTTTTTTAATATATTATGAGTAGGAAGTTTTGCGTAATAATGCTATAAAAAGCATAATTTTTCTTAAATATGCCTGCCATAAATAGGAAATTACCATCAACTCTCCTAACAGCAAAAAATACCAAATTTGCTGCGAATACAGAAGAAATAACAAATTCTTTTTCAAAAATTTTATGATCAAATATGGTACAAACAACGTAATTCCCGTAAATATGCCTTTTTAGGCATACTTATGAAAAATTTTTAGTTTCGATTGCCACCACACAATCTCTTTGGAGGGGTTTGCCGTTTTACTCACACCGCCATTGAAGGCGAATGACGTCGATAGTCAAACATCAATCTTTAAACCAAATGGTATCTTGGCAGATCGAAATTTTCTTTGAATGAATGATTACCCGTTTTAATTGATTTACATGTTATTCCTTACTTCTGTTTTGTTTTATTTAGGCTTAATTTCATTGAATTTAATTTTCATTAAATTATTATTTTTTTTTTATGAAGACAGGAAACCTTTCCGTGAAAGTCTGGGTTCAATTCTCAGCGCAGTCAAGAATGAAAAATTATCACTAAATTTTAATTAATTTCATATTGTAAAATTCCTGTCTTCATAAAAAAAAAATAATTTAATAAAAATTAAATTCAATGAACTTAAGACTAATTAAAAATATCGAAATTTGGATTAAAAACCATTAACAGTTCAATAAAATAACAACAATACTAATAATAAGTTTTTAATTTAGTATTTCTTTTTTTTTTTTTGCTTCTTTTATTCTTCAGTATTAGAAACAATATTTGGGTGATTCCGTAGCCACCGATTAATGAATGAGCAAAAAATCTTGAGTTTTATTTTGCTAACCAAAATTTAATAATTCAAACTCAAAGAAAATTTCAACATTTTTTTTAACACCAGAAATGCCTCGTCACGTAATCAAGGACGCAATCTAGTTGCCCGTTTTCAGTTATTGGGATCGGTTAATGACTTATTTTAGAGTGGAAGACCGCTTGACGCACGAAGTCAAGATATTATTGAGCAAGTGTAGCGTAAATTCGAACCCTTAAAGCCTTTCTACCATCATTTTTCAAAGATGTTAACAAATTCCCCTAAGAAATTCATAGGGCTAAAAATCAACATCTTAACATAATGTTCCTATCTCATTTCATTCCAATCTAGATCTTTCTATTATTTTAGTGTCATCACTAAAAAAGTGGAATAAGTTCTTTTATTATTGTGTCATCACTGACAAAATGACGTTTGTTTTAAAAGCAGCGTTACTATTTGTCAAGTCTAACCTTTTTTTAAATGTTTATAATTTTTTTTTCATATTCTCAATCAAAATGAAATTCAAATTTATGTTTGTGTTTTCTTTAAAAATGTTGTCACTTATATAAAAAAAAAAAATGTTAAAGTTTTATTTCAGATATGGTGACATTTTTGTTTGATGTAAGAAGTTAAATGTAAACAACGTATTGGCGTTTTCACACTTGTCAACAACTAATCTATTAACAATTTGCAAAGATGTTAACATCTTTCCCTAAGATATACATAGGGCTAAAAATCAACATATTTACAAGATGTTCCTATCTCATTGTATTCCATTCTGCAGCTTCCGATTATTTTAGTGTCATCACTAGAAACGTAGCAATAAATTCTATTATTATTATGGCATCACTTACTAAATAGCTTTGCTTTTGAAAGCAGTGTTATCATTTGTCAAGCTTTTTCCTATTGGCAAGTACTTTTTGCTTTATTTTTTATATTTTTAAACAAAACGAGTTCCAAATACATTTTGGTGTTTTCTTTTAAAATTTTAGCACTTTTTTAGAAAAAAAAGTATTTAAAACAATAAAAGTTTTTTTTTCAGAAATGATGAAATTTTTAATTGATATTATTTGTTAGATATTTCAAGTGTGAATGCATGTTTCACATATTCAACATCTTCCATGCGTTCCTTCAAAATGTAGGCAAGTGTACAAAGGGGAACACAACTGGGACGAACGACGAATTTTTGGCCGCGAATATTCGTCGCACAGTGGCGCCATTTGAGTTTTTTCGTTGCAAAAATCATATCTTTTGAACCGAATAAGATAATTGAACAGTTTAAACAGCATATGATAGATAACTGTTCAGCCTATGAAATGAGCGTTTGGAAAGGGTGCTACGCTTTGTAGGGGCCTACTTATGGGTTATCAAAATTAAAATTAGTAGAAAAATCAATTTTATGGTAACTAAAAAAAATTTTTTTTACATTTTTAGATTGTTTTTATTTTTTTTCTTAAGGGTTTTATGTTTTAAATTATTACCCAACAAATTAAAAAAAAAATTATTTTTTTTTTTAAATTTATTTTTTCAATTTTCTGTAAAATATTCATCACAATTCGTAAGAGAAGGTATATCTAAAAGACTAACCATTTCTAAACTATAATTATTTTGTAACTCTATTCGTGACTTCACATGCCGCAGGGAAGAAATAAGTGGATCGGAAGATGCTGCCAACATGTTGAAGAGGTCCTCATTTTGCCTCACCCTTGATGCTTTGAATGTGTTCTGCAATCTATATTTTTTATAAAATTTGTTAAGAGACTCCTGTGCTTCTTCAGAAAGCTCTCCAATTGGCAAAGACTGGTACTCAATTATATCTTTACCATGCGCCAATATTTTATGGACGGTCGGGGTCAACTTCTTCTGTGGATACATTTCTGCTAAAAGAGATGCAGTTTTCGACGCATATTCTCCATATTTTGTAGAATTGACATTTTCTTTGCAGTTTAAAACATCCAAGATCGTTCCCAATCTTTTCACGATTTGATTGTCAATTCCAATGATTTACTGCCTCATCATTTTCAAAAAATCTCCTAGAAGTGTTTCCATCGTTTGAGTTACCGTATCCGTGCTTGGGACAGTCTACTTTTAGTCCAACTTGTTTAAAAAAAGCATCCTGTATTTGCTTCTTTCTGATCTTTTCCTTATCCTTTATTGATGTATTTTCATCGAAGTTTTCTTCCTCTTGTGGTAGGGTATATGCCAGTTTTAGCAAGAATTTCATACACCTTATCCTTGCGTGCAATGGTGACATTCCATATTCGTAATTCTCCTCATTTGTAGAATCGTTTAAATTACCAAAGTTCTTCTGACAAATAATAATTTAAAATCGATAAAAAAAATATAAAAATAAAACGAAAAAAGGGGTTTAAATAGGTTTTTGCTAAATTTTTACCTCCAATATAATTCTGTCTATATATATGTATATGATAACTAATTGAAATATGTTATAATTAAGCAGAAAAAGATACTAATCTTAAACTCTTTACAACTAATTATATAAAATTGAGATGTAACATACTATATATGAAATAAATTGAATTGAATTGAAAAAAGTTCTTCTGACTCTTTTTGCAAATCGGGCATGACATTGTTGAGGTTGTTCCTGTCAGTTCGTTTACGACTTTTCCGTCAACCATGGTCAGGTGGAACTCGTAATTGCATTCAATATATTTTCCTTCTCCAATTTGCAGCTTTGTAGGCTTAATCTTGCTTATTTGTTCTTTAATGTCCTTCACCGTAGTCCTTATGAGTTCTGCCGATTCCCTTGCAAACTGAAACATTATTGGTCGGCAATAATGCACTGATGACGGACGTGGATTTTTCCAGTGTAGGGAATCATCCGATTTTAGCCGCAAAGGAACAACAGATGCCATAAACATATTTCCGTCCGATATTGTAGCGTCATCGGGAGATATCCTTTGCTTATAAACGCTTTGTCCGGATGATCCATCGCAGCCTCATTTGCTGATCAATGTCAACTTCTCAGGAAGAATTTTCACTTCCGTGAAAAACTTTGGTGTGGTTGACTTTCTAAACAGTTCAAATAATTTTAAATTGTACAACGCCATGTTTTCAGTACTTAAATTGTTAAATGGTTTCAGTAACTGTTGCTTTCAGGCGTACACTAATCCAGGCATTATGCAATATATAGGCTTATGCTACCATGCCTAAAAATTTACCTGTTCCCCGCATACATATGGATTTATGCTGAATAATGCAATTTTGATATTATGCACGTGTCCAAATAAGATTTGTGCCTACCTGTAGGGACCATAAGTCAATATTGTTCCTGACCATTTGTACGCCAAAGTATTGTTTATGTGAGGTACGTACCTGCTAATATAATAACTATTAGATCAAACTACTGTCAGTCAAAACATATAAGGGATGGACGCCATACAATTTCTGCAACCATGTCTTTTTAAACTTTTTTACCTCTAGAAGCCAAACGGGCACGTACGGGCAGATAAAACCTTTTGAATTATGTAAAGAAATAATCAAAGAACAGGTTTTGCAAATATGGCAAATATAGAAAAATATAGTTTTTTTTTATTTTCTGTCAAAGTTGAAAAATAGTGAAAAAACGGATAGTTTTTAAATAGTGATTTACCAGGAGAAACACAAAGCAAACAGTTAATTTTTTTTTATCATTATACATTTAATAAATACATCAATCAATACAAACAAAAAATAAGGCGATTCGTTACCTATTTTTCGTGATATTACACCTGAAATCGCAACAAATTGACTAAAAATTGTGTGTTTTTTTGAAAACCGAAAGTCGGTCAACTTTGAACGGTTATATCTTCTAAACTAAAAATGTGATATTATTAAGAGTGGCATATTTGAAATCGTGAAAAGTTTCCTATAACATGGGTTTATTCAAAACTTCGTCGGCATTCATGAAAATTTTGATTTTTGCAACCTCGCTTGCTCTACGGGCGCCACTGTGCGTCGCCAAAAATAAAACATATTGGTTTTCAGTTTATTTTTCTTTTTAAGCTAATAAGACCATTTGCACATGAAATTAGTTTCTTAAAAGTCGCAATACGCTCACACTTTTTTACTAACACATTTACATTTTTCTACTTTCAGTCTAACTTTCAGCTAGCTTTCAATGAAAGCAAATGATAATAACTAAGCAGTGTTGCCAATTGAAAATTTTTTTTTTCGTATATATTAAGAATTTTAATATATTTTTTCAACTAAATATTAAGAACACATGATTCTAATTAAAATTTATAAACAACATGAAAACTAATAAAAATAAATATTATTTTAAACGAATGCCTGAAGTTCGACGTGAATAATTAGCTCGTCAACTCTGAAACTTGGAATAAGTAAAACAATAAAAGAAGAAGAAGAGATATTTGTAATAGAAGTTAGCCCTTTGATAACATTTTGAAAATAAAATTTCACTTTCATGTAAATTTTTTTTGAAATTTTATTACTTTTTTTGTGAAATTTGTGGTGATAATACGTATACAGAATTTTCATGAAAGTACTTTCATGTGTAAATGCAGCGTTAGTTAAGAAATATTTTAGTAAATAAAGTTACTTTTTACTTTAATAATTGTTTTTTTTTTTCATTGTATAACATTTAAAATAAATATACAAAGTATTTTGCTATAAAAATAGTTTTTATTTGGGGTTTCGGTTATGTTTTAATTTTATTTTAATATGGTCATACTATTTCTCTCACTTTGCACAAACAGCAATCAACTTTCTCAATTTTTAGAGCTGCAAGTTATTTGTTGTTACTGTGCTTCATACGACGAATTTACTCAGCGTATTTTTACTGGAAAATTCGTCGTGTTGGGCGAAATTCGTCGTTCGTCCCAGTTGAGTTACTTGCATAAAGGAGTGTTTCACATTTTTTACATCTTCAATGCGTTTCATCGAGATATTGATCAGGGTAATGCCCTTTATACACTAACATAGATTTTGGGGGGGGGGGGGGGTCGCAGGGGAGATGTTGAACATGTGAAACATCTACTATCAATCAAAAATGTCCCCATTTCTGGAGAGAAAAAAATTTTTTATTTTACATACTTTTTTCTACAAAAGTATAAAAATAATAAAAGAAATTTTCAAAATGTTTTTAGAATTTATTTTGTATAATAATATAAAAAAAATTATGCAAAAAAAAGTCTTGCAAAAAAGGAAAAACTTGATAAATGGTAACACTGCATACAAAACAACTGCCATTTTATCAGTGATGCCACAACAATAATGTAATTTATTGCCATCACCCGAAGATAACCCTAAAATAATTGGAACATGTAGAATGGAATACAATGAGATAGGAACATCTTGTTAAGAAATTGATATTTAGCTCTATATAATTCATATGGAAATATTTCAACATCTTCGCAAATTGATGGCAGAAACTTAGATGTTGACAAGGGTGAGGGAACTATAAAAATGCTATAAAACATCGACTCGTTAACGTGCCACTCAGCTTCAAATGTTCCGAATTTTACTGCGTAGAATAATAAAAAAATGTTGCTGTTTTTGTACCAGATACAAATGGTACATGAAATTTTGCTTAAGATTTTGTAAAAAATTAAACGAATTATTAACGGATGCTAAGTGACTTATTGACCTTCTGTATAAAATTTGCTAAAACGAACAAATTTATTATGCATATCTAAATTTTTTTTTTACTTCTATTTCCATTTAATTTGTTTCAGATATTAAAGATTCCCAATATAAAGTTAATTTTGTTTTTGCTTTACAACTCGCAAAACCTTTTTTTTTTTTTTAATTTCAAAAGTTTTTCTCAAAATCTATCGTTCAGATTTAAATTACTTTTTAAAATACTTGTCTAACATTGTGCGACATTTAATTATCTAAGTGTCATTAGCTATAGTGTTCAATAAGAAAAAAATACATTTAAATATTGTGCATTTCACTAAGGAAAAGTCTTCAAGCCAAATCGAGAAGAAAAGGGGAAAAAGACTTCAGTAACAATAAACATTAAATGAAATGAATGTCATTAGAGACATTTAACATATGCTGACAACAAACCACTTGTCTTAGACTTTTAATTTCAATTTCATTTAACATAAGAAGTGTGTTTTGTCTAGCTGCATGAAAGGCCTGTTAAATTTTTCACAGATTGTGGTTGGAGAAATATTAAAAAAAAAAAAAAAAAAATCTTTTAAAAAACATAGATGCAGTTGGAGTTGCAAAAAAAATATAATAAAGGATTAAGTATTTAAATACTCAAGAGGAAATTTAACACTTAAAAGTCAAGCAGAATTTCTCGAAAATAAGAATAGAAAGTTATATGAAAATTTCCATTTGTATACACTTCACCGTAGGTAAAGGGGTAGGTATAAATAAGTTTGTCTCTTCTTTTGTAATTTCTACAATAATGATCTTAGACCCTGTAATGTGTATATATCCTGGGTCTTCTTTTGTAATTTCTACAATAATGATCTTAGACCCTGTAATGTGTATATATCCTGGGTCGTTAAATAGCGAAGTTTTTTTAACGGTGTCCGTCTGACCATTTGTCTATTGAAATGGGGTTTCCCAAGAGCTCAGATATGATGGGGACTTGGTTATTATATATTTCT
Organism: Pollenia amentaria; assembly: GCA_943735925.1. Classification (NCBI taxonomy): domain Eukaryota; kingdom Metazoa; phylum Arthropoda; class Insecta; order Diptera; family Polleniidae; genus Pollenia; species Pollenia amentaria. The sequence goes on along the minus strand of OX031009.1, from coordinate 196,323,594 downwards.
GTCACATCTGCTGCGTTAAATTTTGCTATAAACTCAGCCAGATCGATAAATAGCTAAGATATGCGGAAAAAATCCGACTTCCACTAATTTTTTCCATTATCTCCCATTTTATACCCAGTGATGGTGAAAGTAATTATTTTTTTTATTCACAAACAGAATCTGGTAATTATTTCATTTTGATAAGTTACTTTATTATATTCAACATTTTTTATTTTTCAAATTTATTCTATGAGCTTAATTTCAGCTATGTATTTTATAAAGCTTTTTGTAATAGTTCTATTCCTTAAATTTTTAGGAATGACTTTATACACTACCAGACAGACTATTATCTTGTATCTTGATTATTTTTTTTTAATTTTTTGTTTTTATTTATGTCTAGAATTATTTGGCTTTTTTACACATTACAAATACACAGATGTATAGCGCAGTTGATTTAACGATGCCCCTCTGTTTTTCTGTATATCTGGCATCCGACAAAATGTGGGCGATATGAAAGAAGTGGGCGCGGCAGATAAAATGTATATATTAATATCTTAAGAATGGTATTTATACATTTTTCTGTTCTAAATGAACCAAGGTGAAAGCTACGCCAAATTTTATATACTCTTTTATGTATGAAGGGAATTTAAAAAAAAAATCCTTTAAATGAGGAGTCGCAGAACAAAAAGTGCCATTTTGATTATTTCAAAATGTTGGGAATTCAAAGATTATTTTTTTCACTAGATTATTATAAAGGATGAAGCCAGAAAATATAACAACTTCATTCCTTATCATAAAATGCATCTGACCGCAATAAGTCGCAACAATAAATGTTAAGGATGTACGAAATTAAGGAACTTTTAAACTGAAAAAAGCTCTTTATGTTAAAATAAGAGTGAAAAAGTACATATTGTTAAATGTAAAAAACCTTTTGGATTCTCACCAAAATGTTCGTTTTTACATTATACCCACACCATGGACAATGAAGGTGTTGATATGGGTTTTTGATGATGTTTGTAATACGTTAAGATATTGGTCCTAGACTTTCTGAGTATATCTAATGATATCCGTACGCATGGCTGGCAATCATGTCAACGTTGTGAACAAAATGCACAAGGACCAATCCTATTGAAGATTGTGATAATGGGTCCATAATCTTAATAGAGTCTTTGTGCCCATTAACCAACTTATTATTATAATATTTATATAAAGTTTGGTCAAAACTTATCTGGTTACAATTGAAATCATGTACCCAAATGTTATTGGAATGCGTCCATATTTGTTAGTCCCAAAAAAGATCAACAAAAAGTTCTGCTTTAATCAGAGACGTGCTAGTGAGTGAATGGGCCTCAATATCATGCACGCTCATGCCTCAATCACGGGCAATACGAGAAAATAAAACAAATCGTTATTAAAAATATACGTTTTGTAAAAATACATAAAAGAAAACAAGCACATTTTGTTCTGCAATAAATTATTTAAGATCCAATTTTTCTATGAGAAGCAAATAAGATTTTGCATTAGAACTCAACCATATAAATGCAAAGACATTAAAAATGCAATTTCTAAAATAATACAAAAAGGCAGGTTTTGTTCTGGGACTCCTCAAATGGCAAATTTTCCAAAAAAAAAAAAAATTTCATAATAATACCAACAATTAAAAAATAAAAAAAAAATTAGCAACTTTTTCTAAGTTTTTTTTTTGAAAATCAATTTCTTAAAAATTTCTTTAAATAGCAAAGTTTTTTTTTCCTTTCAATAGCAATTTTTTAAAATTTTCTTTAAACTATAATTTTTGTTTTAAATTAAATATTTTTGTATATTCTATAAAAAGTAAATTTTTAAAAAAATTCTATACAAAGTACATTTTTAAAAAAATTCTATAAAAAGCGAATTCTTAAAAATTTTCATATAAAAAGTAAATTTTTAAAACAATTTCCTATAAGAAGTAAATTTTTTAAAAATTCCAATAAGAAGTATATTTTTAAAAAAATTCCTATAAAAAGTTAATCCTTAAAAAATTTCCTATAAAAAGTAAATTTTTAAAAAATTTCCTATAAAAAGTAAATTTTTAAAAAATTTCCTATAAAAAGTAAATTTTTTAAAAATTCCTATAAAAAGTACATTTTTAAAAAAATCCTATAAAATGCAAATTTTTTAAAAATTCCTGCAAAAAGTAAATTTTTTAAAAATTCCTACAAAAAGTGAATTTTTAAAAAAATTCCTATAAAAGTAAATTTTTAAAACAAATCCCTATAAATGTAAATTTTTAAAAAAATTCCTATAAAAAGCAAATTTTTAAAAAGTTTCCTATAAAAAGCAAATTTTTAAAAAATTTCCTATAAAAAGTAAATTTGTAAAAAAATTTCCTATAAAAAGTTAATTTTTAAAAATCTACTTAAACAAGCCAATTTTTAAAAAATTTCCTGTAAAAACCATGTTTTGAAAATATTTAGTTTAATTTACTTAAAAAAGAAAATTTGTAAAAAGATTTCAAAAGCATATTATGAAAAAATATCCTATAAAGAGAATATTATAAAAAATTTCCTATAAAAAGCAAATTTTTAAAAAAATTCTTAGAAATAGAAAATTTTTAGCAAAATTCTAAAAAAATATTCATATAAAATCAAATTTATAAAGAGAACATTTTTAACATTTTATTTTTTAGTTTTAAATACATTTCCAATCGAAAGTTAATTTAAAAAAATTTCTTATAAAAAAAAGTTTTCTTTAAAATTAAATTTTTATAAAATGCAAATTTTTAACACATTTCCTACATATTTCCTTGTTTAAAAATGTCCTATAAAAAGCGATTTTATAAAAAATTTCTTACAAATAGAACATTTTTAACAAACTTCATATGCAAAAAAAAATAACAAATAACCTATAAAAGCAATTTTTTGACAAATTTTCTATAAAAGCACATTTTTAGAAAAAATTTTCTATAAAATCATATATTAATAAAAATCCTTTAAAGAGAAAATATTTAAAATATTTCCTATAAAAAGCAAATTTTTAAATTTAAAAAAAATATATAAAGGACAAGTTGTAAAAAAATTCTACAAAAACTAATTTCAAAAAAATCTCCTATAAAAAGAAAATTTTTAATAAAATCCTATAAAAAGCCAATTTTCCATAAAAAGAAAACTGTTATAAGATTTTCTATTAATAGTAAATTTTTAGAGAAGTTCCTATAAGTAGCAAATTTTTTAAAAATTTTCTATAAAAAACTAATTTTAAAAAATTTTTGAATAAATAAAAAATTTTAGGAAAAGTTCCCATTAATAGAAAACTCTCAAAGAATATCTTTTAAATATCGAAATAATAATTCTCAAATTTCTAAGAAAAATATAAACTTTTCTAAATATATAAAATTTTTCGAAAATTTCTTAAAAATAAGAAAGCAATTTGTGAAAATTGTTTAACATAAGCATATTTTTTGTTAAAGAATTGCTAAAAAAAAAAAAGGTAAATGTTAGCAAAATTTTCGCTGTATTTAGAAAATGTTCCGATTGGGATGTTATTGGAACATACACATTAACATGTTGCAGATTTAGCACCATCAATTACATGACTTTTAGATTGTTGCTGTTGTTGTTTAATGCTTAAATGTGTTTAATCGTACATCGGTATTAACATGCTGTTTGCCATCAAATTAATTGCAGTGCAATGCAATTTTAAATTAACTGGTGTCGATGATGTTGCATATAAACTGACACACACACACACAGACTCACACTTGCTTTCAAAGAAACACACACATTAAAGTAAAACAAGCAACTTCTTGCCACAATAATGAAATGAAACAACACACACAGAATGATGGGTTTTAAAGAGGGAGAGAAAGGAGGTAATGAAAAAGCTGCAGCAGACTAAAGATTAAGAATGAGGGGAAGGAAAAAATAGGCATCAATGCATCGGAACAACCTACGCTTTAAGTGGTATTAAAACATATAAAGCTTATTCTTTAAGTTAATACGCATTACTCGTATAAATACTCAAGCATAAATAAAGCAGCAACTTCAAATAACATATTCAATATAAACTTGATTCTTTATTAAATAAATTTGTTATTCTTCTCGATAAAATTATTCTTTTCATGCACTGCTTTAATTTACGAATAATCACTGTACAGTTTATTTTTTATGTTTCATTTTCGTTTTTGTACAATAGCTTTAGTGGTGATGTATAATGATTTTTAACAGCAGACACAAAAGCCACCCACACATGCAGACAAACAGACAGTAAGCGCGCGAATTGCCAACAACTACAACCAGAAAATATTGAAGAAGAAGAAAAAACGCAGCGAGACGAAAACGATATAATAAAACAAACATCTTGAGAATTAAATCTACACTTAAATTAAAATAAAATCTTAAGAAGAAACATAAAACAAAAAACAACTTTAAAGAATCTGTTGCACCAGAGACCCAGAGAATTGCACAGATATTGACACCACTGCAAAGATGTTGCACAAAATTGAAAACAATCAGTTAAGATAACAATCATAGAAGACCAATTACAACTATTTTTAACTGAAGAGTTACAAAAAAAAAATTTCGTGTTGAAATCGCTGTAATTATAATAAATAGATTGTTTGAAATGAAGCCAGGTAATTCGCTGCTGTCGTTGAAGATGGAAAAACTAAAGAAACATTTTGTAATTGAATATGTACATACTAAAAAAAATCTTGTCGGTAACAACATGAATATCTGCAACAATTTTCCAAAAATGTTTTAGCACGTTTGAAACTAGATCCTTATACGCAATTAAACAGCGTTTTACATACATCACCGCAGGTGGAGAGAACATATGTTTATATGAAGGGTACAGAACTGAACTGAACCAAGTCATAAAATATAATACATATAACTAAATGGGTAATTCCATGTCAAATCGACCAAGAGTGGGATCCGACCCCTTTAGATTTGAATAAAATTAAGCGAGAAGGTTCCTTTCATCCTAGAAGGAACATATATTAACGAAAAAAATTAGAAAAATTTTTTTTTCAATAGATACGTCATTCAAAATGTCATAATTTTGCCGAATTAGCCGAATGTGTTAAGTTTATTTTTCAATATCTCAAAAACTAAGGCACATACGAAGATGAAAGAGAATACTTGGGGCTATAAACAATATATTAAAAAAAAATTTTTTTTTTAAAATGTAACATCTACAAATATTAAATTTTAAAGGCTGATTTTTTTTAATGTAATTCCTCAAACTGTTCTTTAAAAATCCTGAAATTTTGAAGGAAGTGTTTGTTTTCTTTTTTATGATATGATTTTTTTTCTTTTGCAACCTGTAAAAAATAATCCTAAATAAAAAATTGTAATTTTGAGCAATAAGTATTTATTTAATCTGATTTCTGTGATTTAAGGAGTTAAAAATAAGTAACGACATTGATTAAGTTTTTTATGTTTATTTGTTGTATTTTTTTTGGAGCTCAATGTGGTACACTTTTTGTCACGTTACTTCTCCAAGAAATTAAATGAGTTTTATACATTATTTGGCTTCATTCGGAAACAATTTACTAATGAGAAATTTAAAGGAGGCAGCGTGTTTTTTTAAAACCTAAAATTACACAAATCAGAATTAATAAATACTTATTTCTCAAAATTACAATATTAAACTTTTATTTTAGGATTATTTCAGAATTTTTAAAGAACAGTTTGAGGAATTCCTACCTAAATATGTTTTTCTTTCGACCTTTTAATTCTTCAATAGATTAAGGGTATTCATGTCAATTTTTGTTACCCTCGCAACTGTGCAAAATAGCATAGTTGCACTTATTTGACGTGAGTATCCCATTTTGTTTGCTTTAATTTTCGGCTTTTCCGAAAAAAATTTTTAACAACGCAACTTCCATATGACAATATCAATTTTTTAATAAATTTGAACCGCAATTTCACAAAATGATTAACTTTAGTAATTTAAAAGTCAAATTTATAACTTATCTACTTCAAAATTTTTTTCAGTTAAGTATTCTAGGTTTTTAATTATTTCTGCTTTTTAAATTTTTTGACGCTTTTTATATTTTAATTGTTTTATTTTTACAAAGTTCGTCTTTAAACACTACAATTTCTAATATTTTTCAATTAAAAAAAAAGATGAACGTCAAAATGGTAGGTGTCCCTGCGTTGTATGTAAGAAACAAAAATTTACTTTGGATTTCAAGAAGAATTCTTGACAAAAATTACGAAAAACAAGAAGTAAGGAAGAACATGTAAATCAATTAAAATAGATAATCATTCATTCAAAAGTAAATTTTGATCTACCAAAGTGAAATACCATTTGGTTTAAGGATTGATGTTTGACTATTGACGTCATCCGGCTTCAATAGCCGAGTGAGTAAAGACGGCAAACCCCACTGAGCACTCTGCGACGGTGGCCAGGTTGGTTTAAATTTTTATCACATATAGCCCGGAATATATTGATACTAAAATTTATCTAGATCAATCCACAAGAAGCTTAGCCATGAGCAAAAAACCACGATTGCCTCTAATTTTTACCCACAAAATTTGCATTTTGCTGGAATTAAAATGGTGTATCCAAATTGGCACAATGGTCGTTTCATTGTAAAAACTTTAAAACAATGTTCTTAACAGAAAATGTTGCGTTTTTGCAACTCGACCGACTTCTGTTATGATAAACAACAGAGCGCACCCGATTTGCCAGCTTCGTCTAATCGTAAACCTCAAATGCATGATGACGATGGCCGAGGGCATTTTTGGGGCACTTTACTGTGAAAGAATCTTGCGATATGTTTGTTGAATGTAATGCATTTTTTGGCCTACTACGGACTTCGTCAGCATTCTTTGTATCTTATATCTGAATAGTGCTTATTGTAAATTGTATGTATTTAACTTAATTTGACTAAGAATACACATTCGAATTAACAGAAAAATGTATACTTAAATTTATTTTTAATTTCTGTTTATTTAAGCTTTTTATTTTATAACAAAGTTAATCTTTATTTTTCTTTCGAATTTTCGTAACTCCTTTGTGTTACGTCTTCAGGATTGAAAATTTTTTAAAAAACAATTACATAAAAAACAAATTAACAAATTTCTTAAAATATATTAGTTTATATGGTGTTCCAAAAATTCATAAGAAGGATTTTCCACTAAGACCAATTTGTTCTTGTATTAATTCTCCTCCTTCTTATGAACTTTCAAAATGTATTACGAAAATTCTTAGAAAAATAGCTGATGATTCAAAATATAATGTTAAGGATTCTTTACAATTTAAAGATAGATTAAAACATATCAAAATAAATGATGATGAGAAATTAATTTCCCTAGATGTGCTAGCTATGTGTATAATAGAGAAAAAATGGGCTAAGATAAAAGATTATACGAAAATGGAAAAAGATTTATTTTTACGTATTGTAAAATTTGGTATAGATGCATAGAAAGCCCACCAAAAGGGACTTTCTATGGGTTAACCAGCATCACCAGTTGTAGCTGATATTGTTATGGAAGAGTTATTAGATACATGTATTGGACAATTGTCTCTTAAACCGAAAATCATAACAAAATATGTAAATGATTTGTTTTTCATTATTTCAGAATGTAAAATAGAACATATTCTTACAATATTTAATTCTTTTCATCAAGATATTAGATTCACAATTGAGAAGGAATATAATTCTAGGCTTTCTTATTTCGATACATTAATAATAAGGAAAGGGAATCAATTATTAATGGACCGGTATCAGAAACCTACCAGGGGAGTTCTGGAAATCGAAAACGCAAAACGCAAGAATTTAAAAGTCGTTTTTTTCATGAGATTTTTGTAGCAAAAGAAAAACAAATAAAATAAAATACAAATATTTCTTTATTAAACAGAATTCTATAAGAAAATTATAAAAAATTGGATTAAGAGTGCATTAAAAAGAACTTCAAAATTCTTGCGTTTTGCGTTTTCGATTTCCAGAACACCCCCGTACATCTTCAGGAAGAATAATAAATTATTTTTCAAAACACCCTAAAAGGATGATCATAAATACAGCTAAAAATCTAATAGAAAGAGTATTAACAATAAGTGATGTAGAATTCCATAGGGAGAATAAGAGAAAGATTATAAATATCTTAACAGATAATAGTTTTCCGATGAAACTTATAATTAATTTAATAGGACTATTCATAAACAAAAATGGAAATAGTAAAGGTTCTTCGAACACCCAGAGAAAAAATATGTTTAAATATGGTCACCTTCAACAAAACTATTTTTAAATAAAATTGTGAACATACTATGGTTATTTTAACCATATTATTGTCATCGACAACCATATTTATAACAATAATATGGTTGTCGATGACAATAATATGGTTAAATTAAACATAATTAGTCAATTCACAAGGTATCCTAACATGTCATATTGTCAAAATGTCCTAATATTTCACAATGGTTTAAAAATATTGTTGTACGGCTCAGCCGCTCAGCGCTGGACTTTTCTGATTAATTACGACAGCACAATAAACACAGCAAGCAACGTTCTATTTATTTAAGACACTTTTTTATAACAAACCAACAACAATATTTTTAAGCCATTGTGAAATATTAGGACATTTTGACAATATGACATGTTAGGATACCTTGTGAATTGACTAAATATGTTTAAAATTTTCTTTAAAAATAGTTTTGTTGGAGGTGACCATATTTAAACATATTTTTTCTCTGCGTGAATGAACCGAAGATTTATGAATCATTGACTTATATACCGAAAATGTCGGAACGGTTGGAAAACTCTAACATCTATAATACTAATATTTATAAAGTGGCACAAAGGTCATATAATACATTAGGCAGATTATATACAAGAACTAAGGATATCATACAAAAGTTAGATAGGTCAAATGTAGTTTACCTTGTAGGGGAAATAATAATGGTCAATGTGATAAGTTATATGTGGGAACAACAAAAACTAAACTAAAAACGAGAATTGCTGGACATAAATCAGATCAGAAATATAAACACAATATAACATTACAAGAAACAGCATTAGCAACCCACTGTGCTAGTTCAAATCATTATCCGGATTTTGAGAATGTAACAATTTTAAACACAGAAAGTAATTACAAGAGACGTTATATGTTAGAAATGCTTCAAATGGTAAAGGTTTCAAATTTATTAGGAATAAATGATAAGTCAGAAAAAGATAGTGTAGCCCATAGTTATAGACATTTAGACCCCTTTCAGACAAGCAAAGTTTACTTTGCAAAGTCTTGAGGTTATAGAAGAGAGGGAAAAGAGAATAGCGGGGGAGTACATACTTTGCTGAACTCACAAATTCGTTTTGTTTTTCGTTCGTAGATTATACCTGAAGTTGGCTGCAACTTTATATTTATATACAGCGTTACCAGAATCTTTGGAATGAAAATTGTCATATGGCGAAAGAAATCATATTTTGAAGAGGAAAATCTTAAATTTGTTTTCTTACTTTAAATTTTTTAAAAAAAAGGGCAAAATAGTAAGAATTATTAATTTTTTATAAAAACATACTTCTTATTATTTAAATTGAAATACATAAAAACCTAAAAGTACTTATATGAAACTTTATAAAAATACATTTTTTCTTATCACAAATATTTTTTTTATCAAAATTCTAACTGCCTATTTCCGATGTGCGAAAGAATTATTTACTTCGTACAAATACATTTAAAACAAAAACAAGGCTTTTAGAATTTGTTTTTGTTTTAAATGTAGTTGTTCGAAAGAAGGAATTCTTTCGCACATTGGCAATAGGCTATAATATGCCTTTTTTAATATTTTTTATGTCCGGAAATAATGATGCAATTTTGTGTATTCTAGATACTGGGTACAAAAGTGTGCAGCACCAATACACATCAAGCTGACGCAAAACTTCATTATTTTAAAAACTGACTGTTTAAACAATGGTGTATTTTGTATAAGCAAAACTAAAGTAAAAATCAGAATTTCTAAAAATAAAAAATCATCATATGAGAAAAAAATCTTAAATCATATTTTTGTTTAAAAAAATAATCCAAAATATGATAAAATCATTATTCTGGCAACGCTGTTTATATATTATATTCAAACAAGAGAAAACAAAAATTTGTCAAATTAAACTTTGTGTGTCTGAGCACGAAACAAAGTTTAAAAGAGAATTCAACAGACTTTGTCAAAGTAAACTTTGCCTGTCTAAAAGGGGACTTAGTTAATTAAAATAAAAACGGAAACTAAATCAATTTTTTAAACTGTACTAGATTATGTTTAAATATTTTGTTAGCATAAGAATTTTTTCAAATGTTGTCAATTTTTTATTTTAAGAAATTTTGTTAATTTGTTTTTTATGTAATGGTTTTTTAAAAAATTTTCAATCCTGAAGACGTAACACAAATGAGTTACGAAAATTCGAAAGAAAAATAAAGATTAACTTTTTTATAAAATAAAAAAACAGACCATAAGCTTAAATAAATAGAAATTAAAAATAAAATAATGGATGGTCGAATAATTTACAATAATATATAATTAAATTTATTTTAATTAAATTTAAGAATTTCATAAACGCAGTACTTGTCTGGAAGCACCTGTAAGAAGTGGTGATAAAGTGCAAGTATGTTTTGCAAAAATGTTAAGAACGAAAAATCTAATGGGCGTCGATCATACATTTTATCCCCCTAGGGGCAACTCCTTGGCAGCTATTGGGCTTTTTCTTCAATATATTTCTAGTCTGTACTGAAAATTTTGTATGGGAAAGTTTTGTAGTCCCAAGCGAATACTATTATTTTATTTTGAAAAACAGACAGTTAATTTTTTTTTATTCCTCAGAAATAAAAGTTATTTTTTAAATTTTATTTTATTGCTAAGAAAAAAGTCGTTTTTAAATTGAATAAAAATAAAAAAATTAATTTAACAAATAAGAGTTTTTGAGCGAACTCTGAGGATAAATTTGCACTTAAAGAGTGAGACAGAAAAAAATTTATTCTTGTATTAAGTTAAATAAAACTTAAACCGTTCAATAAAAGAATTCACAAAAATACGTATATTTATTCCAACTAGTGTTTGCCAAATGGTCGAGATTTGACCATAATTATTTATGCAAATATGAAGTGGATCAATTTGTCTTAGTGGATCAATTTGTCGAGGGAGCAACCTCCGGTCCTTATATTATCTTCCACTCAAGTCTGTGAAGCTTAATTTAGTTTGGTAAGCTCATTTATATAAAACTATCAAAAAGTACCAATTGAACATCAAAAAAGTACCAAAAGACTGCCCTTATAGTTTCTCAATCTCTTTGGACTCTTCATGTTGAATTTTATGTTTCTAGGTTCAGTATTAATAAAAATCCAAATGTACCAGTTAAAGCACAAAAAGGACCAAACAGTTCCCTTTAATAGACTCTCACCGATTCAGGACATTGCATGTTTAATTTTATATTTCTATGTTCAATATTAACGACAATAAAAAAAGTACCTTAAGGAATGGAGGTATTGGGTAGATAAGTTAGATTACTTTTTTTTTTTATTTCACATTAAATTTAACCAGGAAAAGGCTCTGCAATGATTGTATTCCCTTTACAGACAGTCCAACGATCCATACCAGAAAATGTATGAGATATGATCTTTTTAAGAATTTTTAATTTTTAATTAGACACCTTTTATCAATTCCAGCATCCAACACTCAACTTTTATCACTTTCCTTAAAAACTTACAGCACTTCTTTGTTGGTCTTTCACTCTCTCGCTCTCTCTGTCTTCCAACTATGATCACAAACAAATTTATATCTCTGCTGCCACAATACTCAATCTAAGTCATAGATAATTTTGTTAAAAACTCCCCCTCAAATATATTGATATTTCTTTGGATTTTCTAATCATTTCAAAATTTATTTCCTTCATTTCATACCAAAAAAAAAAAAAAAAAAACTACAGGCTACAGAAAGCAACAAAAATATAAAATAAAATATCAAAAATATAAATCTTTAGAAGCAGATAAAGGCAAAAAAAAAAAAAATGTACAGCTTAACAATTTTACAGTTCCATCCTCTAACTTTCCAAATCGATGTAAAACAATTCAAATAACCAGCATTATTTTGTGACCATCTTTCCATCCGCCCGTCCGTCTGTCCGTCCATTCGCCAGTTAACTTATTTTGTAGTTTTCTATTGACCACCTCAAAGTTTTATCATATTATCATATTTTTAGTCGACGGCTGGGGATGATGATGATGTTGCTGTTGCAGTTCCCTGCATATTGTATTGGTTTTTTTGGCTGGATGTTTAGAGCAGCAGTTGGCAATGTGGCATGAAGATGACGTCCTAGATTTACTATTTTATACGGTTTAGTTGCAATTGTTGCGATTTTTATTTAAAATTGTTGCAATTGTTGTTTGTGCCTATAGATGCTGATTGTTATCACACTTGTTGCATAGTATTTCTTGGTAACACTTTTTTTCTCAATTTTTTTTTTTTTGCTTTGTATTAGGCTAAAGCTGCGGCAGCAACCATAACTGGCAAATAAAAGTGCAGATGCGCTAGAGGTGCCCGCTCTGGCGACAATTGTTGATTGTGTAATAGTTTTTTTTTTTATTTTTTTCTGTTCAGCTTTAGTTTCTTTCTTCTATATCAGAGAATACAAAAAATTACAGATATTTGCATATTGCACTCGTTGACTTTGTCGAAAAAACAGGGAATGAACATCAACTATTTTTGGTTTAAGGAAATTTTTGTGAATACAAATTTTTTTTTACAATTTTTATTTTTATTTTTTGTTTTAAAAAGGCTTTAGGCGGCCCGCTTGTGAAAGTTTTTTTTTTTTGTTACATTATTGAGGTAGTCAAAAAGCCATAGATGTTTGCATAAAGTAGCACCTGAAGGTTAAAATATTTGGTGGCCAATTGTTATTTCGACCGTAAACAGACATTTAAACAATGCATTGTTTTCGATGCTGTTTCTTTTTTTCCAAAAGTCTTAGATTGAAGATGTTAAGTGTAACATTTTAATTTTTTTCCTTGCCATTTACTAAGAGGCCAAAACTTAACAAAAAATAGAGTAAAATACTTAGACAAACATTTAGAACAAAAATAGAATAGAAAGGTGCCATGTGCTTAATTTGTATATAATTCTGATGGAAAATAGTTTAGTTGAGAACACGTGCTAAAAGTTTTGGAAGTGTTTTTTTTATATTTTCTAAAAAGATCTGAGCAAAATCTAATGCTTTATATTTGCAAAGAGTCTTCAATTAACTTTTATAAATAGAAAATATTTTATATATTTATTAAAAGAGGATCCAATTTTCTAAATAACAATATATTCACAGAAAAAAAATTGTGCCCCAATTAAAGCAAAATTTAATAGAGTGAATTAAACGTTTAATCACGTTAATTAAAAATTTAATTGATACTATTAATTTACACCAGTAAAACAAATTAATAGCAAAAATTAAACGTTAAATTCATTTGATTAAATTTTTAATTACAACTGATTTTATTTTTGATTAATGCTTTAATTGGTGTAAAATTTTTTTCTTTGTTATTTATCCGCATGTGTGTCTTTAACTTATAAACTAGTACGTTGTTTTGAACTTGCAACACTGAACTCTGATGGGAATTGTAAAAAAGCAACTATACAATATGGTTTTGTTTTTTCCTAAACATCCTGAAATTAACGATGTTTTCAATCTTGGAAAATCTGATGTCATTTTCCGATTTGAGCTATTTTTTTTTCATTTGATGCGAGTCAATAAAGTTCTATAGCAGTTAAGTACTTCCTCTTACTTCTTCTATTATGAATTTTGGTTGCGTTATTTTTTTCCATTTATTTATTCCTCGTGGGAATGAATATAAGGCATACACTATACATTTGAATCTTACTCTATCGTTTATAATTCGTTTATTTAATCCCAATGTTTTTCTATTGCACTTAAATTTCTATGTATTGTTCTTCTCCACGTCATCTTAAGACAACATAGCCATCTGCTGCCCTGTGGGCTCCAGTCCAAAGCTGTCATATTTATCGAGTCGGGGTTCTTTCTGAGAGTATGGCATATAAGCCTCCATTTTCTTCTTTTTATCTGCCCTCCCACAGGCTCCTCATTTGGAATTTGCCTCATCGCTGATGTAACTAGACCTAAAAATATACCACAAGTGTTACGTAGGCATTTATTTATAAACAACTGTATTCGTAATGTGATCACTTTTGTAGACATTCATGTTTCGCTACCATATGACAAGGTGGCTTTTTCGTATACGTTGAAAATACATAATTTGGTTTAAGGTGCGAACTGAGGGTTTCTCCATACATTTTAAGTTGTCCAAATGCGCGTTTGGTGGCGCATTTGAAGACGTTATGACACATCAAAAACTGTCATTATGTCCATGTTCGGAGTGTCATATGGTCCATGGACATTACGACACTTTTTGGTATGCATCGAATTATGGAATTCTAAATTTGAAAATCCCGAATTTAGAAGCTTTAGTTAGCGACGCCGGGGTTTGTTATACAATAGAGCAGAAACCTCTTGTGCCCGGCTACAGGCCGGATATGCAGAGAAGCTTAAGGAGGAATTCGGTGTTTAAAAAAACTAAAGCTTCTCTGCATAGCAGGCATTTGGCCGTATGCCAGGGTTTTCTCCTCTATGGAATAACAAACCCCGGCTTCGCTAACTAATGCTTCTAAATTTGGGATTTTCAAATTTAGATTTTCAAAATTCGGGATTTTAAAGTTCGTGATTTTGAGATTCAGAATTATGAAATTCGAATACCAAATTTTGAAGTTTCACCTAGCGAAGCTTAAGCATCAAACATTTACATCAGCAGACTGAGGAAGCTAAAGAAAGCAATTTAAACTTTAGACGGACAGCAGATGTTCCAAAATGCGGTATATGCCTTTTGGGATCGAGCAACGTATTACTGATGCCATGCAAACATTTTAATATTTCAATAAAAAATAAATAAAAAATATATTTAAAAATATTTCCTTTTTTTTTTTTTTTTTTTTTTTCGTAATTCAAAATTGCAACACATTTGAAAGTGAAGAAACTCCACATGTCCGCGGACCTTATGGCATTTTTTGGTGTATCATAATGACCTTGGACATTATGACATGCCAGCTGAACTTTTGACACTACAGCACGGTGGATAATTCCAAACAAAAACTTATTGCGTCTGTATTTCCATAAGTCAATGGCTAATATTTGGTACTGAAGTTCAGAATAACATATTTCCCTGTTACATATTATTTTGCAAAAAATAAAAATGGAGTATATTTTTTCGTTAAGGGGGATGGGGCAGGCTTTGTACGAGGGCGGATCAATCAGTCCGTGACTTTTCGAACTTCCCTCGTAGCTATATGAAATGCAACACTGATCCCACCAAGGACCACCTGTTAATAGACTACTGTCAAGTTTTGAGCAAGTTCCGTAATTTACTTTGCGTTAAACAGCTGTTCAAAACATACAACCTCGTGGAAATAAAAAATGGAAAAAATGAATTTCGAGAGCTCATTTTTAAACATTATTTTTTGCGGAAAAAAAACGTCAATCAAACCAAGGAGAAGCTTGATAAAAATTATGGGTACTCTGCACAATCGATTTCAATGGTAAAAAAGTGGTTTACTGACTTTCGTTGTGTACGCACAAGTACAAAAGACGCTGAACGTTCTGGACTGTCAATTGAAGTCACTACACCCGAAAATGTCGAAAAAATTCACGATATGGTGTTGGCCGGTCGAAGAGCAAAAGTGCGTAAGATTGTTGATGCCATAGGCATTTTGGAAGGGATACACAAATTGGATAAACGTTGGACTAAGTGTATTGAGCTAAAAGGAGTTTATCTTGAAAAATACATTTTTTTTTTTGTAAAAAAACTGTGTTTCATTCAAAAAGTCATGGACTTATTGATCCATCCTCGTATATTCAATTTTCTTTCCCCTGAACCGCAATTGCATAACTATATATAACAAATATATAACTAACATGGTGTTTAAATTAAGAATAACATATTTCATCTTCGAGTAAAATGTTGAACATAGAAATATTTAGTATAAAAATAGAGTAGCTGTATAGAAAAAGTACCTAAAGGATTTTCATATTCGAATATCCGAAAAGTACCAAAATTTGTTTGAGCGGTTCTTAAGAGGAGAAGAATAAAATTTAAATATTTTTTATGTCTTTATTACTTAAGAAGATTAATTGGTTAGCAATAAGGACCTAAATTATATTTTTGCGCTTTTCGAACATTAAATGTGCAAATTTCAAAAAATGGTTAGACACTTGCACACAGTGTTGCCAGTACAAATTTACAAAAATCCATACGTGTCTAAAAAAAATCGCTTTTGCCCCCTACAACCAAAAAGATTTTCCCTACGTTAAAAATTTATTGTTTTTAGCAACTGGCAAATAAATACATATTATGTTAACATTTTGTGAATATAATTAAAGCATTTATCAAAAACAAGAAAATAAGCCAAAATAAATATGTGCATTAGGGAAATAACCTAATTTCGGCCCTAGCAACACGCGATAGCGAATATTTTGTTATATAGGAAAAAAAAATTTTAGGGTAATTTTGGAATAAAAACCTCACCAACAAAAACAATTTCTAAAAATCTGCTCATTAAAAAAGAGAAGTATGTACATTCATTTTAAATAAAAAATTTTAAATATTAAAATATTTTTAACAGAAACTCGGAATATTTAAAACACGTTATTATATAAAAATAAAATTTATTTATAATATATTTTGAATATTAAAAACAATGACAATGACTTTTGTTTGTTTTTTATATTTGTAAGTAAAACAGCGGATTCTTCCCCTTAATTCAAATTTTGTAAATATTTGATATACAGTAATCGCTTGTTTTACGTCGCCTCGATTAACGTTGTTTCGGTTTGCGTCGCCAAATTTTGCGTGCCTTTTAATTTGCGTCTTCAGATTTTTTGTGCCTCATAATCTCGATTTGCGTCGCCATTCGATAAACGTCGCCTCATTTGCTTATGTTTTATAAGCAAAAAGTGGGAAGTCACAGTTTTTAGTTGAAATGCTCTTTTGGGGTTTTACATGCGTGTGTAGCTATTCCTATTTACACATGGATACATTTTTGTTTTTCTTGTCAAACACAACGGACAGAAATATGAGATCAAAAAAACACAATCACCCCAGCTATGAATAAAAATTCCCGGGATTCTTTTCCTTGGAATCACGGCTTGCACACGTCTTTTTTATTTTGCCCATTTTGAATCTCTTACGATGTCGATAACCAAATATTTCTTCTTACCAATACACATTGGGAGGGGAGTCTACATAGCTTTGTTCGTAATATACGTTTTTCCTCAAGAGCACATTCTTTTGTGGTCGGTTGGCCGGTAAATCGTACAACGCATTACAGGGAAATTCTTTTTTTGGACGGATCGGAAATCGGATGTTCACAAGCACTACTTCCTCTCTCCGTCTTCCCATAACCTTTTTTCCTAGTTCCAACACAGTGCATTGCATTGTTGTAATCATCCCTGGAGTGCTGGTCTTAACAAAAAAAAAAAAAAAAAAAAAAAAAAAAAAAAAAAAAAATGGGCTTATTTCTCGTTTTAAAGTTTTTAGTTATTGGTTTAATTTTAATTTTATGTTTTAAATTACAAAAAAAAAAAAAAATTACAAGTTTTGTTAATTCGATTAGATTTATTAATTTTAGATAATTTTTATATTTCGGATTTGTATTAATGTTGCTCTTTACCTTTTAGATCCAAGAAAAGGTCCACTTTTTCTGTGTTAATAGTTTTCTAAACCAACAGACAAACTGTTTATGATAACAACGTTTTGGAAAGTCAAGCGTCATTCTACAAGTCAATTTTAATATCCTTTAATTTTCCACCAACTGTAAAATAAATTTTTTTTACAAAAAAATCTAAACCTTTTCTTCCAAGAGTTAATTTTAAATTTATGTTTAACATCACAGAAAATACACAGGCCTGATATCAAATCGATCCTATAGCAAATTTTATACGTTTGAAAAAGATTTTTATATAGACACGAGCTTCGCTTTTCCAATTAAAATAAAATTGATAAACTTTTTTTAAAATAAATCTCGTGTATTTATAACAAAGCAATTTGTTGCACATTTAGATACCCACTAAAAAATTTTCCTATTTTGCGAAGCACTAACGGTACATTTATTTATTTTTTTTTTATTTATTTATGCGCTACGAAATAAGACATACACAGATGCAGTAAGGTAAGTGAATGAATTCTTAATAAATTTAAAAAAATTTGAAGAGCCACGACATTCCCTTACAACGCAGCAGGTTTGTAAGGGAGCATACATATAAAAGAGTGACGGTAACAAAAATTTCAGTGTGCAAAACTGATCGTTACATTCACCAATTTTTATATGCGCTGAATAAAGCGCTTTCATGTCTTCCGTAAGTGATATGGTAAGCGAAACATTTACGTTTCTCCCGTACAAACCTGCTTCGTTGGAAGCTCCATTTTTTATTGGGAACTTTTATTGTTTCTTAGACATATACAAAAATCTATACTATCCCTAGAAGAAAGATATCTAACACTGAAGTAGTCCTGGATATGTTCTTTGGTGGCAGAGACCAGTTTAAGTTCTAACACTTTATATGAATGGGACCTATGACTTTTACATTGGGGTTTTCATTACAGGGGGTTAATTGACTCCGAACAACCACCATTTGACCAGTCCCACATCTATTCTCAATAAACGTATTTAGTGCTAGCCCTTGGTATTCTTCTAATAAAAAAGTCCTAGAATTACTTTTAAGAACATATTTTTAAATAGTCCCAAAGAAATGTATCACACCACCGACGCATACTGAACCTGTTATTTATGACAAATAAATAATTCCCACATTTTATTTTTTAAAAAAGTATTTTTCAATATGTGGCCCTTTTATATGTCAAATCTGAATTTTCCACTGAATTTCAAACGTCATTCGTTAACTTAATCATCGCAACCAACTCATAAGTTTGATATAAATTTCAGAATGATTTGAAAACAAACAAATGCCAAAAATGTTATACATTTTTGCAAATAATAGTTTTCCGTAAAAAAAATATTGCATATTTTCAAAAGAAAAAAAAAAAAAAACATATATAGTCTGAGCATTTTTTCGAGCATTTATATCACATACATATATTTCGAACTGAAACATTTCTTTGAAAAAGTAATCTTTATCTCAAACTATAAGTATATTAAAAATTTTTAACAAAAAAAAAAAAAAAAAAAAAACTCTTATATTAACTGACTGTTTTCGTAACTAAAATAAAAATTTTCATTTCGAAATTTATATTGAAAACACAAACGCATTTCAGTTTTTTTTTATTGTTGTTTCACTGTAAATTCCCAAAAAAACAGTCCTAATAAATAAATAAAAAATCATTTATATAAAAAAATTATGAAGACAAATTAAAATAAATACCTTTTTGCTCTTACTTAATATACCAGTTAAGGAATTAGTTTTCCGTTCACATGTCATTAGTTATTTCTTCTTGTTTTTATTCTATTTTGACAAATACCAGGACCAGTTCTGTTGGAAGAATTGACACAAATTTCCCGCAGGTATATTTATATTGAAGGTGCCACGGTCACTTCTCATATCCAGCCCACTTTTGGACAGATATTTTGCACCAATAAAAAAAGATTTGTGCCTTAATATGTTCAGCTAGTAACGTTAAAAAGAAGTTTTTCAATTAAATTTTTGTGTAGTTGCCACAACTACTATCAATAATTGCCAAGCTTAAAACTAACCTTAATTTATTTCCAATCAAAGTTCATAATTTTAATTAAAATTTTTGTTATAAGAAAAAAAACCTTAAACGATTAACAACAGCATTTAATATACAATTAAACTGTTGATATTCATGTGTTATAAACAATTGGCAAAGAGTCAAGCCAAAATAAAAAAAAAAGTTTAAAATAAATATTAAACTTCACTGTCCATTTCAATTAAACGCCACTTTGAAGCATAAAGACAGTCATTAGTTCATTCATTCATTTGTTCACTAACTAGTCTTTCATAAAATCAAATGTTTCGTTTTATTTCTGGCAGATTTTTATTTAAAAATTTATTTCATTTTTAAGTATTTTTGTTTTTTTTTTCACTTAAATTTTTCCGTTAAAATGATTGTTTTACGAAAATGTTTAGGCATAACTGACCGTATTGGTCATACATTGACTTAAAAAAAAATTAAATTTTGCAAAACTAAATGGAAACTAAAGAAAAAAATAACAACAAAAAATACAAAATAGTTTTAAAGATTCATGTTCAGTACGTGTAAATAAACCAAATTGGTCACGATTTTGGTATTTTGTGTAACGTTTTTTTTTTCTAAAATTTTTCATTGAGTTTTTTTTACGGAGGGGGTCTATTTAAAAGCCGAAAGTGCTTGTTAACCACACAGATGAAATAAAAAAATTTTTTCGAAAAAAAAAACAACACACAACACGGGTGCAGATGTAGTTTTTCTGGTGTGTATCGTACAATTTTTTCCAAATAACCGCAACTAACAAAAATTAAAAAAAAAAACAGAAAACCTATTGAATTTAATTTAAACATTGTTCAAATTTCAATATATTTCAACAATGTATCTTATTGCAATTTAGAGTTTTTGTTTTCCAAGTTTTTGCCAAATTTATGACTACAATTTTGAGAAATATAAAAATGTTTATTAAATTGAAAAACTGCCACTTATTTTACGTTAAAAATAAAATTTTTCATAAATTTTACACAAATACAATAACAATTACTTTTTGTTTTAACAAATATTATGTGATGCTGAGATTTTAATTGAAGTTTTTCAAAATGATGTTTAATTTGTTTTTAATTTGTCCAACATTTGTCTGGGTTTATTTATGCAAAAGTCAACTTGAGTAAAACACAGCCACACATACATTTTAAAGACTTTAGGCTAAAACTATTAATTTGTTTACAAATTATGTTAAATCTATTAGAGAAAATCTTAATAGCGAAAAAAAAATATTTATATATATAAAAATCTACCAGTTACAGAGTAAATCTTAATACATTTTTTTTCTTTCTTTAATCTTAATACATGTGACTTTAATTTAAAATTGTCGACAACATGGATTTAACATATTATTGTTGTCATGGCTGCTATTTGTATGCACATATTTGGCTTAAGTCTTATCTCTAGCGGCATTTGAAACACACTTATTTACCTTTACAGATAACATCATCATCACCATCACCCAACAATCAAACGAACAAAGTCAGATACTAACACGTACAAATACTAAATACCCAGCAAGCACTTGGGTTTGTCCCCAAATCTTTTTTACAAATGTCGAATGAAAACTTAAAAATATTTAAATTTTTTCGAATGTGCTTGAGCCAAATTTTAAATTATAAAGCTTTTTACTTACAATATTCCTTTTCCCTTAATATTTTACATAAATTTTGCTTAAACCAACCTTCGCTTAACAATGAAGCTATAGATATGTACATATGAGGGCTTCCAATCGGGATTGGGCGAATACCGATTGCCGGGACTTCTGATTTTCAATCCCGGGATTGTTGGGATCCCGATTTTTTTTATATGTTTTATTATTCTTAAATTTTTTTCAATAATTTGTGTAAATATTTTTTTGTACGCGTATTTAAATTTTAAATATTTACAAACAATTCTATTAACGAGTGTTGAGTGCGAAAGATTTTTTTCAACTGCATTATATCTTTACAACAAAATACGTTCGTATTTAGCAGATACAACATTGGATGCTTTAATATTCTTAATAAACTGGTTGAACTTATTATTAAGTACACGCCTTTTAAAAGTTCGAAATTCGAGTACATCATTTCGAATTGTGTTTTAAAAGTCTCCAAAACTGTTTTAAAAATTTTTCAAATGTAATTCAAAATCGTTAATGTGTGTTTTAAAGTTATGCAAATGTTTTTAAAAATTTGCCCAATTGAATTTTAAAATTTTACAAATTTTTTTTGTTTTGTTGAAATTGCCCAATTGTATTTTTAAAATTAAGTTTAGTTAATTTAATTAAATTAAATTTAGACAATTTTAAAATACATTTAGTAAATTTTGAAATACATACGTAAAATTTTTTAAATACATTTATATAATTTTGAAATACATATGGACAATTTCAAAATTCTCGTACATATGGAAAATTTTAAATTGTATTTCAAAATTTTAAATATTATTTGGACAATATCAAAATACATTTAAAAAACTTAAAAATATATTTGGACAATTTTTAAATTCATTTGGAAAATTGGAAAATACATTTGGTAATTTAATATACAATTGGAAATGGTGCAAATTTTTATATAAATAATCAAATATGGATGAACTTTAATGGTTTTTTGTTGCGTTTTTTAATATATGCATACTTATTGACCGGGGTTTTAATAGCAGCCTGCGTGTGTGTGTGTGCTTCATACACTTGACCTATCACAACCAGCCAAGCATTACGGTCCCCGGACAACGCTAGATTGTGCCACAGCCTACCCAGTGCATTCATCCAGAACCAGGTTAATAATTTAATTTAAGTTTGTTTTTATTATATTTTTTTTTAAATAAATAATATACGAAGTTCATGAAATATGTATTTTTACAGGAAAATTGAGTTGTTTTTCAAACACCCAGGAAAAACTTTTTGAATTTGGGTAATAGGTCGTAGTTATTTCATACGTTACCTGGTAAGTAGTTGTCATTACAATTGTCATTATTGTGAAAACCTCAATAAGTACTTGCTAGTAATGACCTCAGTAAGTACTTTTCACTACTATTATTTTCAGTTATGAATATTTTCTTACTGATAATCAGCTAAATAACTACTTATTAGTTGTCTTGTTTTCAGTACTGAATATTTACTTACTGGTATTTAGCCCTATAACTACTTATTAGGTCTATTTACTAGCGCCAATTAAATAAAAATTAGTTATTTTTTGGCTTCTAGTAAGTATATTGTAAGTACTTACAATTCAACTTACTGGTAGTTAAATAATAAATAGATATTTTGTGACTTATACTAAGTGTATTGTAACTACTGAATTCTCTGGACAACTCGAACAAAAATAAGTAGTTATTCAGCCAAAAAATAAGTTGTGTTTATATTTCTCCAACATTACTGGCCTACTTACCAGGTAAGTAAAGTTTTTGCTGGGCAGTTTTATATATTGGGTATAAATAAAAAAAGAATTTAAAAAAATCCCGAAAATATTTTAAAAATCCCGTGAATCCCGGAATTCAAAATATCCCGATAATCCCGCGATCCCGAAAACGGGCTCCCGAAATATTTTCTCATTGCCGAATTCCGGGATTCAGAAAAACCATTCCCGATTGGTAGCTCTAGTACATATACTTAGGAATGATTCTATTGCTTCAATGTTAACCAAATGTTCGCTTAAGCAAAAAGTATTCGAAATATTGAGGGAAAAGTACTATTGTAAAAAAAGCTTTAAAAATTTTAATTTAACTCAAAGAAGCACACTCGAAAAAAAAATTTTAGTATAATAAAAAAAAGGATAAAAAAGAAATATTTCCCACATTATAATTGTTAAAAATATTTTGTTAAAAATATTAAAAATCATTATTTTTTAAGGGCAATCAGGTCGTTCTTGTTTGTCTTCTTTTCGCGCGTTTTTCTTTGTCGCATTGGCTAATGGCTTGACGTCATATAGCTGTTCCGAGTTAAAGTTTTTGCGGCTGTTCACCATTTATTATATACAACCTTTTTTAACTTCAATATTTTAACGTGTTTGTCCGGTGGATAAACAAGAATAAATCAACGTGATTGGTAGAGATCCATATAAAACTGAAACATTGACTAGAGGAGACAAAACTACTCTTGAGTGAATTCGAAAAAATCTCGCCTTCCTAAACGAAGGCTTAGGTCGAGCGAGGACTTCTAGTTGAGCTCCAAAAATTATTGCGATACCCTGGCATTATTTATTTCATTAACGGCCAATTTAACCAAGTTCAGTTATAACTGTCAAAAACATATTGGTAACTGGAAGTTAAAGGAATTATTAGTTTTAACTAAACTTGGTGAAATTGGCCGCAATTCTATGGAAAAATCCTTATAGACTATTACAAATTAAACGTTTCTGCAAGTATAAAAATACAAGCATAAACAATTACATATATTTTATTAAATATGATATTATATCGCTTTTTATAAGTTCAAGGTTTTTACTAAAGTCAATATATTTATATATATTATTAAAATCATCACATACAATACGAAATGGATCGAACTGAGCATAGTTTGTGGTATAATATTTATTACTCAGGATGCTATAGTGCCTTAATAGACGCACAGATACATTAAGATTAATTCTTCCCAGAAGGAGTTGAGAATCGACACTACCGTTTATAAACTTAAGTAGAAAAAGGGTGTTTAACATTTTCCGACGACTTCGTTAAGTTAGTTACTTGATAAGTGCGAGACGTTGGTAATCTTATGCGAGGGTCTCAACCCAAACCACGAATACAGAAGAATAAAAACTGGATTTGAACTGACTCGATTTTGTTAGTGTGTACTGAGGATCTTATATCACGGATCCGTATTCCAGAATCGGTACAAAAGTAGTAAGCAGTTGCTTGGTAAAATAAGGTTCTGAAAATACTTAAGACCACCTCTTTATAAGTTCCAGGACACCAGCATCTTTGTTATCTTACGTGATGTGATTCCTGATATTAAACCTTCTATCAAAATATACGCCTAAATCATTGATAAAAAAACAAGTTCAAGTATAGAGGCATTCATAGTATAAAGGTCATTATTTGGAGACGTTCTTGAGAATATCATATATTAATATTTTTTTAAATTGAGTGCCAATAAATTATTAGTACACCAAGATGTCAAGTAATTTATATTATTCTTATATTAACAATTAAAAAATGGTTTAAAAAGTGTTTAAATTTAATTAATGTGATAATTGAATCAATAATTTTTTTAGTTGAAAGAAAATTAAAAATTTAATTTTGATCTTATTAATATTTAAGTTGCTTTGAAATAAATTTGTATCTAAAATATTAATTAAATACCAAAAAATATTAATTGATTTTTTTCGTTTAAAATAAAGTAATTTAAACTTGTAGAATTGTTGTTGGGAATTATCAATATTGAATTGAATCAATTGGCACAGTGTTTGAAATGGCAAAGTTTTTTGATAATTTTTTTTAAGCATTTCATAAAGTTTTGAAAACAATAAATTTTTTATCAAAAAGGTTGGATTTTTTTGACTTTAATACTTAATTGTCCGCTAGTTACTTACAAGCAAAACTGATATTTTGCCAACGATCAATTAAAAGTTTGCTGGGTATTTTCTATACAAATGAATAAGTTATAAATATACATACTAAATTACAAATATGTTTGTCTAACATCCAACTGTCTGTCTGTCGATATGTATTTAAATGTTTTTTTGTTTTTTTTTTTTTTGAAAAATTGTTGCACGAGATACTGCCGCATGAACACAAAACAAATCGTTCAAAAAACACAAAATGTATCTTAAAACTAACCGATATTTGTACGTATACTGATTTTAACATACACACAGATAGATGTTTGTATATTTTAGTACAATAAGTATGTTAAAACGCTAATGTGTAACATGCGACATGTCATGTTAAACTTAATGACAACAACCACAACAAAGACTTTAATAATAAATACAACAACAACAACAGAAGCAACAACTAGCAAACAGCAGTAGCAACAAATTTAACAATATTTTTTATGAACGAGAAAATGTTAATCAGAAATTACAAGTTGGCTAAAAACAAGAAAAGTTTTAAATTTTGTAGAATAAAATCATTTAAACATTTTCAGTATGCGAAAAAAACGAAAGACTTAAGAAACAAACACGGTTATTGAAAACGGAAAAATTTCATATCCAGAAAAGTATATTTATGAGAATTTATACTTTCGTTAGTAAACTCCTGCTGAAATTCACCACTTTCGCAAGAAAATTTTTTGACAAGCAGAGACTCTTCAAAACCTCTCGTAATAATGAGTTGCAACGCTTTAAAGAGAGTTATTCTAATGAAGACTCGAAAAAAGATAAAAACCAATACGAACAATATCTTGCAGAATTATTTAAACTTAAATAAGGGGCTTAGGTACTTCACCCAAAAATAGTTGGATTTTTCAAAAAGCTAAAAACTTGAAGCTAAAAATAGGTCTAGCGCTAACGTGTCCAAAATATCCCCCCAGACATAGAGTACAATATTTATTACGCTATGGCCCTAGTTCCTGTGCAAAATAAGAACTATTTGGATAAGAAAAGATGGAAAGTTTTGCTGCAGATTCACTAAGGTCCAGATTCTGTCAAAAATGTAAAAAACTTCGTGTAGAAAACTTTGTATAGAGAACTCAGCATTCTATCGGGGTGCTGAACAGTAACGGCTTTTAAATTTTTTTCGAAATTTCGTAGGTATTTACTAGAGTATCCACTCGTTGTTCGATTAATCGAAGAAATTTTTCGCCATTGTTTAATCAAATAATTAAAATAGCCAATTTCAAATAACGAACAACTCGAACATTATACGTCAATTAATCGATTAAAATTAATTTCGTAGAAAATTCTACTTCTTTAATATAAAAATATTTTTTTTAGATTTCTAACTAATAAAATACCTAACGACTAAATAACATGTTGTTATATTCTGTATCTATTATATTACACGCACTTCAGAACATATTTTAGTCAATTTTGAGGTGTGGGTGCGTGTGCGCAAATTATATAATAAAAAATTAACTACTAATTCCATACTTAAGAATTTTCGTACTAAAATAGCGCTTTTTCATATTGAGTTTGACGTGCATTTTTGAAAAAAAATCATCAGCATTTACAGATGTGTACACCATGCACTGTCAGACTATGAGGTACCTGTGTTTCCCCAACCTTCAATTTCTTTATTGCCATTGTTATATTCGTCTTAAAAACTGAAGAGTCCTTTGATGGGTAGTTGAAAATAAAATCACGGATTGGTGACGCAAAATAGTATTTTGTTAAAAAACAAATTACCCAAACCTATAGAGTAGAGCTTTAAAGTGAAGGAAAAAAATTTATCAGCCATGTTCGGTAAATCGAATACGTATGAGTGAAATTGATATCGAACAAACTTTGAAAACGATCCAGTTTAAAAAGTTCATATAAAAGTTCCTTTCATATACTTCATACTTTGAGTTCTTATCTTAACCAGAACTTCTCTTAAAATCAGGAAAATACGGTGTTTAAAGAAAAACTGAGAATTTCCATTGATTTAAATTTTAATTGATTTTCAGGAATAATAAATTAGTTAAATTGAATAACGAATAATAAATTTGTTTAAATATGCTGTGCCTCTCATAAAAATTTCACGACTAAAAAGTCTCAAATAAAATAAATAATTAAATAATGAATTATTTATTCCGTGCAAGCCTGGGTTCAAATCTCAGCGCAGTCAAGAATGAAAATTTATCAATAAAATATTAATTAATTCATGTTGTAAAATTCCTGTATTCATAAAAAAAAATTTAATGAAAATTAAATTCAATAACTTAAGCCTAATTAAAATATCTAAATTTGGATTAAAAACCATTAGAAGTTCAATTAAATAACCACAATACTAATCAGTGTTAACAGCTAACGCAAAAATAGCTTCAGCGACATCATTTTCAGTAGGGCTCTAACAATTTACCGATTGGTTTAGCGTTTTCGGCAACAGGCGAGCTGTCTGTTGGCTTTTCCTCTCTGAGCGACCTTAAGCAGTTCGAAATCAATGTTACATTGCTCGGAGGCAAGCCCGTAATAAGAAACCCAGAAACTTTCACGAGGCGTAATTTTTAATAGTTGATCAAGGGTAACTTTGTTCTAAGTTTTTTTTTTATAAGAAACAGCTTTTCCCTTATATCATTTAATTGGTTTACAAGCTAAAACCAGGGGTGTGGGGACGTCAACAAATAGTTGTAACTTCTTCTCCGACCCCAACCGCTGAAATTTTTAAGTCTGACTCCGACTACAACGCCGATTCCGACTCCTACTCTTATATTGATGCTAAATGTATATGAGACTGGTCCTTATTTGACTTTCAACTCCATTTTTAATAAAGTAACTTTACAGTGGTTAAATATAGTATGAAAACTATTCTGCAAAAATGTCGTATCGATAATTGATATATTGCATCGCAGATTTCCAAAAAATTTTATTTGGAAGATTTTAGAAAAATTTTTTAAATTTATATAATATGTTCTTTATTCGACCTTCATTATTTTCAATTATTAATAAATTATCGAGCTTGAGGTCTTTTTTTAAAAAAACTTAAAACTTTCTCTGAGGGTTTTTTCTTTTCTTATTATATAAATTTTCAACAATTTGTAACAAATTAAACAATAAATGACAAAAAGAATTTTTTTTTTAAACTATATACAAAAAAATATTTTTCAAATCAAACTTGTTCTATTACAATATAAAAAAAATTTTTAACTTCCGTTTCCATTTTTATAAATTAAGTGTCTATAATTTTGTGCTACATTTTCAGTGTCTGTCTTAAAATTAGTTCTCGACATTGTTGGAACCTTAATAATTTGTAACATTTCTAAAATAAATCTACGTTTATAATTATTTTCTGTGTTTAAAACTGTTGTATTTTCAAAATCTGGATAATGGTTTTGATTAGCACAATGAGTTGATAAAGCTGTTTTTTGTAATGAAATATTTCTATATTTTTGATCTGATTTATGTCCTGCAATCCTAGTTTTAGTTTATTCTTCGTTGTACCTATATATACCTTATTACACTGTCCACTATCATTATCCTTACAAGGTATTTAATTATCTATATTTGACATATCCATCTTCTTTATTTTGTCTTTCAATTTAGTAAATAGTTTACCTACTGTGTTAAAAGATTTATGAGCTATTTTGTATATTTTGCTATCATTTATATTTGATTTTTCTAATCTTTCTGAAAATTTTGTTATATATGTTACCGATTTATAAACCATCTGTTCTGTAATACTATTTCGGTTATTTATTCTACAATTATTATGTTGTATTAATAAATCTGGTATTAATTGTTTAGGAAAGCCATTATTAGCTAAAATATTTGAAATCTTCCTTTTATTATCTCTATGAAATTCTGAATCACTTATTTTTAGAACTGTTTTTATAAAATGTTTAGCTGTATTGATAATTATTCTCTTCGGATGTTTCGAGATATAATTAATAATTCTACCAGAAGATGTTGGTTTTTGATAACAATCTATTAATACCCTATTTCCTCTTCTAATTAACAAGGTGTCCAAATATGATAGTCTGGAATTAGATTCCCTTTCAATTGTAAATTTATTATCTGAATGATATGAGTTAAAAATATCTAAATAAATCGGCAACATATTTTGTCAAGATCTCCGGGCTTATAATTAATTTTTCAACACATATATCTAATTATCTTTCCATAACTATATCTGCTACAATTGGAGAAGCCATAACCATGTGATCGTTGCCTTCGGCCTATTTTGGTCAATAAGAACATTAATATGTTAACCCTAAATAATTGCTCAGAACCATAATAATAAACAACTATACTATTATTCGTGATAAAGATATAATACGGGCATGTTCGAAATGAAGTGGATTTAAAATCGGACAAACTTTGGAAGCGAGCCTGTAAAGGAAGTTCTTAAAAATATTCCTTTTTGTATAATTCATGCTTTGAGTACCAATTATCTTTAAAAAAAACTACGCTTAAAAACAAGAAAAACTGCAGTAATTTTGTAAATATTTGAAATGAAAATCTCGTTCAATTTCAATTACACTTCATTTCGATTTCTAGAACAAGCCCGATTATAAAATTATTGGAGACAACCTAATTATGATTGTGGCTTCATTAAGGAGAATTAATTTAACCATTATGTGGTTATGGTTAAAGTTATGGTTAAAGTCAAATTAAGCCTCAATATAGATGAAAAAGTAGAAGAGGACCTTAATAAATCCAGACCAGTGCTTAGTCGCCTAGACAAAATTTAGCGATGACCACCAATATCCGTTTAAACAAAATTGAGAATGTGCAACAACTGCGGAAAATCAATACTACTCGAGGAAGTAAAGCGTGGCCTCTTTCAATAGCGCAAAGATGACAAGTGTTCGTAACCAATTATTACGCAACATCTGCCGTATTTGTAAGCCAAACAAAATTTGCAACTTAAAGTTCTGGAATAGATAACAAAAAAATAAAAAATAAAAATGGGAATAGAGCCTATCGATGCAGTTAATTCTGGAGTAGAAGATAGAGCAAATGTTTATATTACTTCAGACCTGAGATTAAAGAAAACTCCACATGTAATAGTCTTACAGTGTCAAATACTTAGCACATCACTCCAGGTGCGATCGTTTCAAATCGTTAGGGCAGAATGTTCAATTAGACATGAGCGGGGTTGCACTTAGCGCCGTCCCATTCAAACAACATGGGGTAGGACTCTACAGCATCCATTTAAGGTCAAAAGCGGTTGGTAGTCATCAACCGATAGCGCGTATCGTTGACCTTGATGGTCTAGCCGACGTTGTTCTTTAAAAAAAATATGGACCAATAAAGCCGCCATCCAAAATTATACACCAATCAGTTACTTTTTTGGAAGTTCTTGGATCTCATACGTATTTGTATCAACATCAAATTTGACAATTTTGTTTGTAAGCGCACCACTCGTTCATAATATTTCAATTAAAGTTCTATTCAAATTAAAAATTTGATTATTTGCACGTGCTTTTCAACGCTTATTCATCCATGGTGATTTATCGAAACAAAGTGAATACAAGACTGCTAATTCGACAGATGTTAGAACATTTTATACCAAATAAGTTTTAACATTATAACAAGTGCTTGGCGATTAAATTAATTATATATTCTTTCTAATCTATTTAAAATTTTTTTTAAAGGCCATGATGTTTCCATGACGGAATTCGAAGATTTCTTTGTATAACATTTTTGATATACAAACAACCGTTGGTTGATTAAAAGTTTTCATTATACTAATTAAAATAAACAAAAAAAAAAAATCAAATAACAAATGCATTTGACATTTTACCTATATATATATTTATAAAATTTAAAATGCGTTTGTTTGTTCCATATAGACTTCTTTACTACTGAGCCAATGAACGTTTCAGAGTAATTTCCTAGATCTTAGTATACGCTACAAATAAGTCTAAATTTTCAAGTGGGTTTGGGATCTTTAATACAAAGACAATATAGATATCATGAATACAAAAAATATTAATTGGTAACCATTTCTAAAATATATGATGTTTCTGTTTTATTTTTCTATTCCTATATATCGTTACCTAAAACGCAAAAGGCCCTAACCAACCATTAGAAATCAACTTTTCATTGATTTTGAGGTATTGCACACAGCTTAAGGCGATTCATAATTTAAAATAGCTTCTTGCCTCTCTTGTAAAATTTTTAAAATGTAAGATTGGACCTTTTTCATTTTAGGTAACGGTAAATACAGAAAAAAGGATATTAGTATTTTTCTGAACTAAGCCGATATTCCTGAAATTTCTTGATTACCTGTCACTTTACATAGGATATAAATATTTATAAGATTTCAAGTGGGCGTGGTACCTTCAAGACAAAGGCACTTTCATGTCTAAGTATCTGGAGATTACACGAAATCGGTTTTAAAAATTTGTTACAAATTGGTTTTCAATACGGGTAGCAAAGCGTACCGGGTTAAACTATTTAAATATAAATTCAAACTTTCATACATCCACTTGCAACATAAAAAAAGCATCATAAAATTGAAAATATATAAAGTTTGCAATGTTTGCTGCCTACAAAAACTACTATTGTACTTTTTTTCAAATACTTGAAATACAAAGATTTGAGTTGTTTTTTTTTCTATAACTTCAAAATTTTCGATCTAATTAAAAATCTCAAACATCACGTTTTCTGATTTAATTTATAAAAATTAGTTAAACTTATATTTTTGCTCCCTCAATTCATTATTTTTTTTTTAAGATATTTTTTTCATTTAATTTCAACTTCATCTTATTTGTAAATTACTATTAAATGCTGTAAGTTATTTTAACAAAATAGAGAAAAAAAGTACCTAATTTAATACGAGTTAGTTAAAAAAAATCGCAAAAAAATCAACTTGAGTTTAACTTGATGTCATGATCGCCATTGCGCAAAAAACGAGTAAAAACACAAAAAAACAAAAACGTCAGCACCAGTTTTCAAATAAAATTGAAAATCAAAAAAAAAAAAAAACTAAAACACAAAATTTATTAAAGGTTTTTATAAAATGTTAGATTAAACAAAATGTTTGTTAGCAATAAAAAATACTTGTAATGAAAATATTTTAGGGTGCAAAGAAAATGGCGGGGTTAAGGGGGTTTTTAAAGCTCAATATTAGATTCTCAATGATAGAGCTTCTGTGGTAGTAATTTGAATTATTTTTTTGTTATATACGAACAATATGGATAATTCTAATGGCAATTTTTTGAATAAAAATATTCTAAAAAAATGTACAAATTACAATTAACCCATTTGGAGATTTTAAAGAACTAAATAAGTTTTAAGATTTTTAATTATTTTTAAACCAAATTTCGGTATTTTAATCAGGCTTAAAAAAATGTACAAATTACAATTAACCCATTTGGAGATTTTAAAGAACTAAATAAGTTTTAAGATTTTTAATTATTTTTAAACCAAATTTCGGTATTTCAATCAGGTTCATTGAATTTAAATTTTCATTAAATTATTTTTTTAAGAAAAGGAAACTAGTCAGGGCAACCAGTCTGTGAAATATATATATATATGTTCCCGAAGATCCTATAAGGAGCATAGGGCCCCAACAAAATCTCTCCACTTTGATCTGTCCATCGCAATTCTTTTCACTTCGTTCCAACTGGTGTTAAAAGTTGTTGCTTCAGCTATGACTTGTCTTCTCCATGTATGAGCCGGACGTCCTCTTCTACGACTACCATGTGGATTCCACTCTATGGCGGTTTTAGCAATGTCTGGGTGTGTTTTTCTTAACGTATAACCTATCCAGTTCCATTTTCGCCTACGTACTTCAGCGGTTAGAGGAGATTGCTACGTTTCGAACCACAGCCTCTCATTGGATATCGTTTGTGGCCAATACACCCGAAGTATTCTTCTCAGACAGCGGTTTATAAATACTTGCATTGTGAAAACCTCAGTTCAATTTCCAGCTCAGTCAAGAATGAAAAATTATAAATAAATTTTAATTCATTTCATGCTGTAAAATAATTTAATGAAAAATGAAGTTCAATGAACTAAAGCCTGATTAAAATATCAAAATTTGGATTAAAACCCATTAACAGTTCAATAAAATAACCACAATACTAATTATTTTTAATTATTGTTCAAAAAGAAAGTGCATTTATTACTGCTTTCTTGAAGTACAAGGTCGCAATGGACCTTTTTAGACGTTCACGTACTAAACACATTTAAATCTTAATATAAACTAAACTAACGGTCGGATCGCCTTAAACATTTTTTAAATGATTCTAGATAACATTTCCTTTTAATACATTTGCGGGTCGGGTACACTTCACATGGACGATCAAGGAGTTATTTCAGTTTGAAAATGAAAAAGGTCCCCAGCGACCTTCTCATCCATCGGAGGGTTAATAATAATTATTTTCACTCCAATTTATGTTGGAGTGATTGTATTTATTTCAGGGATTTTCTATTTTTGACGTTTTTTATTTGTTAACTTCTTGGATTGATTTTTTTTATAGTTATGCGATTTTTGTTTACGATTAAGAAACTCTTCTAAAATTTTTTTAAGTTTTTTTTTTTAATTTTGGTTGTTGTATCACTTTTTTAATTTTTTAGTTTTTCGGCCGTTATATTCACAATATTATTACATTAATGGACTGTAGGTTATTTGAGAAGTATTCCGTTTAGTCATTTTTAAATAAATACACATTTTAAATTGCAAGCAAATTAATATTTATCTGATTCTAACATTTATTGGAAAAAACTAAGTGCACATTAATACGGATTTTCGGATTAAGTTAAAGAATTCTGTATGTAAAATTAAATGAAAATTAAAATGACTTTAAATTTACTTAAAAACGATCTACTTATTTTGCGAAAAGTTCATTTAATTTTTACTGACACGCTGCATGATAGGCAGGGTGGGGATGAGGATGGGATCCGACGTGTCGGATATGTGCGGGTTGTGTGAGGACCCGGAGGTGTTAGAGACAGTTGAGCACATTCTGTGCCACAGTCCCAGGCTACAGGGTAGCATGCTGAGGTAGCTGGGCAGCAGATTCCTAGGCGAATTAGGGGATGTCTCGGGATGTGGACTTGAAAACCTGATAGGATTCGTAATGGGGATGGCCTGGCTACGCGGCAGGAGACTGGAAGCTAGCCCCACACAGTGCGGATTTGTGTTGAGTGGGAGTTTCTCTCGGGTTTGGTCCGATCTACTTTTCTTTTCTATTTTTCTTATGCTTTCGCTGTTTTTTTCATCTACTTTCCAGCTATCTATATCTAAACAAGGCATCCCAATTGACCATATTGGTCTCTGGGTGTGAAGGAGACTTTAGACCAGCCTTTTTACCTACCTAAAAAATTTAACCCCTAATTCCGTAAAAGCAAACGAATTTTTAGTTATTTTATCTTTTATATAAATATATATTTATTTATAGATCTGTGGCAAAAACTAAGAAACGTTTTGCTTGTTTTGTGTAGACAATTCCCATATTCTCTTTGTTAAAATTATTTAGTTAAACATATCAAATATTTAATGTAAAACATTTGCGAATATCATATCGGCCTAGCTACTA
Organism: Pollenia amentaria; assembly: GCA_943735925.1. Lineage (NCBI taxonomy): Eukaryota > Metazoa > Arthropoda > Insecta > Diptera > Polleniidae > Pollenia > Pollenia amentaria. The sequence goes on along the minus strand of OX031009.1, from coordinate 196,288,836 downwards.
ATGTCTTTAAATTGAAAGTTCTTCTGTAAACAATGTGGTCAGTACAACAAAAGTAAACAAACAAGTATAACGAGGTAAGTAAATAAAAATAAATATTCTCTCTCTCTCATTAGAAAAACAAGTGGACAGGTGTCTGGTATTTTTTAGAAATTCGAGTAAAACCTGCATTATATAAAATAAGTGAATTACATAAAATAACTGAAAATTCATTTGGTTTTACGGAATTCACGGTTGAATTTTTGACAGTAAGAATTAAATGAACTTTTCGTTAAAAATAAATAAAAAAATAAGTAGACCGGTTTTTAACTGAATATTCATTTATTTTATATTACAATTTCAGTTTATTTTATTAAATTTTAGGTTTTAGAAGATTTTGGCCCATAAAGCTTTTTATACCCTCCACCACTAGAGATGAATGATGGTATACTTAGTTTGTTATTCCATCTGAAACTTTTTTAATATTCATTTAAGACCCCATAAGTATTTAAATATGTAGAAATGTATGTATCTTCAGGGTTCTTGAGTAATTCTTAGCCAATTTAGCGAAGTCCGTCTGTCTGTCTGTTGAAGTCAAAAGAAAAGAACAATGTTGGTGTCAAAATTATCCTAGATATGCTAAGCAGTTTGAGTTTGAAAACCTGCTTAATCGGTTCACCCGGAAAAGAGTTATGAACCCAAATGTGGAACAATCTTTCTAAAAAATAAATATTTTTTTGCTACTAACACTAACATAAATTGCTGACTGAATTCACCGATTTTCATAAAATTTTGCACAAATTCCTTATTTATGACTGGAAATCATACTTATGTGAAGATCGATCCATATTTTAGCAAATGCTCCATATGAGGCCCATTACAGAAAACACTTTAGTTCGCTAAAAACCGTAACGAAAAAATTGCAGTAAAATTTGGCTTGTTAAGATCGGTCCATAATTTTCCATAGGCCCCATATAAAGCCCACTCTGGAAAATCATTTAAAAACGACTACAATTTTAACAAACACGGATATTATGGTAAAATTTAGCAAAACCCAGCATAATATGGCTAGAAATTACACCATGTAATTTTGTGATAATCTGGCTAAAATTTATCACAAAAAGTGGTCTTCCCAAAAGCAACTTAAGAAGCATGAAATTCTTAAAAATATGAATTAAAAACTGTATTGTATATACTGTGAGTTCTTAATTTATTAAGACTCACTTATAATTTATAGATTCCTTATAAGGACACCAAATATGATGGGGGCTAGGTTATTAAGTATTTACAGTACTTTTCGGTTAAAGTCAATACCGGTTTTAGTCACATTAACGATATAGTCCCTTTTATCTAAGAATTAAATCGTTTAATTTTTATCATCACAAAAATTAGTTTTAGTCTCTTGCATGAGATGGCTTATAGTTTTTCTATACAGTATGTAATTGTGTTGTTAAACCAAAACCCCGTTGGCGGTGTTATAAATATGAATTTCTTATTTTCCATATGCACATAAATTGATTATATTCAAATTCGGTTATTTACCTCTATGAGACTTATAGGCACATTAGGGATACAGTCCACGATTTGGTCGCAACTAAAGGATTTGACCATAAGCGAAAAGAACACAGAAAAAATTCTCCAAAATTTTTCATCAATTAACTCATCAATTGAAAAGAAAATCAGTTTAATTAAAAATTTAATCAAGTTTTATCAAGTAAATGTTTAATCAAGTAAATTGAACGTTAAATTGATACAATTAATTTGTTTACTGGTGGAAATTTTATTAAATTTTTAATTAATATTAAAAATTTTTTAATTGAAATCCATTCTTATTTTTTTCTGTGTACTGTATATCACATATAGTCCTGAACTTTATTTTGAAATTCACTTCTTGTTGCTGCTTATATTATTTTCTTACAACCACGAGAGCCAAAGTTTTCCAATTTTGTATCGGGCATGTTCTGAAAATCACGTGATTTCAAATCACATGTGGTTTTAAAATCACACGTGTGATTTTGTGGTGTTCTGTAAATCACACCGTTTTTCTGTTTTTCGGTGTGATTTTCAATTGTCGAAAGCACAACCAAACACAAGTTTTTAACACCCGCTTGTTCTACAAAGGCGTATCTCATTTTTTAACGCTTTTTATGTTATTTTCCGATAATTTGTTTTTTTAACCGATTTGGCGATCTCAAGTTGGTTTTAGGTCTTGTTTCAAATTTTGCAATTTTTCGCGAATTTTAGCCATGTTCGCGATAGAAGCGATTTGTTCCTGTAAGTTTTCTGATTCTTTACAGCTTTTAAGATTTATAATAAACGGAAGACTCTGCTATCTTGCCGCTGTTTGCAAATTTTGGCGAATTTCCACTAATTAAGCAATTTTTACCGAATTTCTGCCATTGCTTATAGTTTTAGGGACTTTTAATCAATTTTATGGCTTGTTTGCAATATTAAAAATTTCCGCGAATTTTGGCTATTTTTGCAAAAATATTTTTTTATTTTCCGATATTTTGTTTTTTTTTTAGCCCAATTAGCGACTTCAAATAAGTTTTAGGGTTTGTTTACAAGTTTGCAATTTTTCGTGAATTCTAGCCATGTTCGCGGATAGAAGCGATTTTTTCCTGTGATTATCCAGAGCTTTTACGATTTTTAATAAATATTAGACTTTACTATCATGCCGCTGTTAGCAAATTAGCGATCTTTAATTCAACTAAAAAACAAGCCTGAAATTACAACAGAAGTCACAAAAGCAAATTTTATTTATGTACTGTTGTCGAATTTTCTTAATTTTAAATGATTTGTTGTAAATAAAAAAGCGCATTTCATAAAAAAATTAATAAACAACACATTGAATATTTTATTAAGTAATTTATTATGACGGTCATCTTACAATAGCCGAAAAAATATCAAAGTGATTTTAAAAAGTTGTGTACGTAGCTGAACGTGTCGAAATCATAAAATAATTTGCCCAGAACACCTTTCTTGTGGTTTCAAATCACTTTGATAAAATGTGATTTTCAGAACAGGCCTGTATATTATCTATCAAAAGTCATGGCTAAAAATAAACAACATCCGACTTAATGTAGACGGGATTGGAGAAGTGTGCGTGGCATTAAATAGATTTATTTATATCTAATGAATGGTAAGAGAACAATTGTCCAAATTTGGTGCACATAGATGTGTTATTAAAACAGAACCTCTTTAAATATATTTTATCGGTTTTTTCATTGGATTCCTTTGGAAATGTAGAAAAATTTTAAGAGAAAAATTGTTTTATTTTTTCTTAATTTCTTTCTTCATTCTGGCTGTATAAAAAACATTTCAAAGTACTTAGGTAAAGTTACGTCATACAGACGGCCAGCTCTGATGCACTGACTTAAGGCCTCATTAGTTTTTACTTCCCGTTGCCGTACTGTTTCATTCCTTTTTGTAGCAAATATTTTGTAATTATTTTGCTGTGAAAGGAATCATCTGCATTTAAAAAGAAAAGCATTGAAATTGTAAAAAAAAACTTTTCGTAAAAATGAAATACTAATATTTTGTGTCACAAATACGTAAATTTTTCAAAAATCATTAATTAAAACCAATTTTTCTAGCTTTAAACAAAAAATTACACATTTTTCATATCACAACAAACCAATACATTCACACTTTAGCCGTAACTTAACGTTGAATTCTATTTTCAACAGATTTGTTTGCAACAGAACAGAATAGAACAGAACGAAAAAGTACAAACAAACCACACATACAGACTTTCAATTGAACAGAAACAAAACAGCTGATTCGTAACAGAACAGAACGTACAAACTAATTCTGCCTTTACTTTGCCGAAATCAGTATCAATTCACGGCTGAACCGCAGAATCGTTCAGATGCACGTATTTAAATCTGTGAGCACGGGAACCAGTAGCATATGGGACCTTGAACTGGAATCGTTATATATAAGGCTCCTTTGGTAAATGCGTGGTGGTTATGGTTTACAACCAAAATTACCGAAATGGAGATCTTAAAAAGACAGTACTAGGGGTTGAGTTTCCCCTATTGTGAGGAAGTTTGGTCTGCTGACAGATCCCCCAGTTGCTGTTGCTAGTTAACACAAACTGCTGTATTTTATTGGAGCTAAGATCACTCCAGCTCTAAAGCAAGGGGCGATAGAACTAGTTTTCGCCGAATCCATACGCTTCAAATTGCAACCCATGTGTGTTGTGGAAGATACCACTTATAAATGGGTGGCCCCGGTGGTCGACGCATTGTGTCCATTGAGTGTTTTTGAACACTTGCGGTTCACGATAGATCTCTACCACTTGGTGTGTTAATATTAAGCACCTACCAAATGCACCTGTGTGTGTGAAAGATCATTTGCACATATAGGTATCATTTTCAGTATATAATTTACCAAAAATTGTACACCCACCCCATATTTACGAGCCACAGCTATCTAACATTCACTGCTTTTTTATATTACCAGCAGCAGTCGAATTGCAGTAGTACGTACGGATCTTTCCACGAACCGCACTTTATCGCAGGGCAAAGATCAGTCCTCAACTGGACGTCACCCTACCCGCGACTTTTGGTTTAAACCACAGCCACCATATGCTCCACGATAGTATCTGCTCGTCAAAAAGTCTGCTCTTCGTTAAACGGTTTTATGAGTTCATGCCTTGAAAAAGGCACTACCCCGGACGGCAAACAACTTACTAAAGAAAAGCCTTCCATCAGAAAAGCAAGAATTCCGTAAAGACAATGAATCATCCTGGAAGAAAGGAAGCATTTCTTGCAAAAAGCATACTAATGGACACCTCACCAACAGTCAGACAGGTGATTGAGTTTAGTACTGATGTACAACTACTAGCCCAATGAAGTCAATTGGACCCCAAGGATCTCTGTCATTTGAATGTTTTGTGCATTCATGGTAGAATTCACCTGCATTTCAAATGTATGAAATTACGAAGAATGTCAGTACATTCGTACTTGATTAATATTTTACTTAGACATTTTCCCCGAGAAGATGTAACATTAAGAGGTATGGACTCCTCAATGTGCTTTAACTACGTCCCCTAAGAGAGGTTTATGAACACTGTGGCGTTTGGCTGACTTGAAGGTACCCGTTAGAATATTATAACTCATCAATATCCCTTACATGTAAAAGTAGCGTAGATATGGCTAACTCGAGGTTTCTAGGTAATGAAATGTGTTTGAAATCTGTTCACTATAAGTCCCCAAGTTAAAATGTAAATGCCAGGAATTCAGTTGCCATCTTGACTGTTTATTAAACACCCAGTAGAGAGCTTAAAAATGCTTCATTATCAATATAAATAAGAATGTTTTAATCTTTATCTGCCTAAACTTTATCTTCCTTTCAATCGTTTCTCGAGAGCAAAAAAAAATCATGTTGCCCTGTCGGTAAAGTGCTTCAAATACTTTTTATCATACCAACTGTTCATATTTTACTAATTTGCATCATAAAGTGCATAACATGTATAACACCTACCACTAGAAATGGGTTAAAGTAACATAGAATTCTATAAATCTACAAAAGCAATAATGATTATAATGAAATCTTAGTAACCGACCAACCATCCAACTCACTAATATCGCACAGTTAACAAATAACCTTGGCTCCTTAAAATTTAATTTGGCCCCAAAAAAACCTACCGTTGTTACTGCCACATGATCCATGAATTGTATTTGAGAAATACTTAACAACAACTTAGAAAGAAGAAGAAAAAAAGCAAATGAAAAAATAACAATAAATTTTGGTTACAAGAATTCTTTCCTTCAATTCGTCTGCTTATTTTGTTGGTTAACGATGTATAATTTATGCCTCTTCCAAACAAGAAACTAACAAATCATCTGTGAGGAACAACCAGCCAACAACATGATTGTTAGTTGTGGCAAACAAAAGCTTTAAAATAATTCTTTGCAACACTTCTTTTGTGGCAGCAAAAAAAGCAGCAGCCGTCATGATGAATTACATGTTGGCACTGGTGTCGTTACCGTTTGATGTATTTTTTTTTCTTTTTTTGATAAATTGCAGATTTTTTAAGAAAACTATAAAAAAAACACAAGAAAAAAATTCGACAAGGTCGTCTTAATTTTTGCTTTAAGCCAAGACAAATGTGGGTCTTGTAAGTTAAAATCGAAATGTGTTCATTAAAATTTGGGGCAATTTCCCAATTATTTTGGATCAAACTGACAAATTTTGTTATTAAAAAAAAAAAAATCTTAACTCTTTATCAAGAAATTATATTAATAATGTTATAAGTTTTTATTGTTGTTTTTATAATTTTGTAATTTTGAATTGAAAATATTTTTTTTCAACACCAAACGTTTGTAGAAATGTTTCCAATAAGTCTATTTGGTTTTTGGTGTCTTATTTAGTTTTTCGATTTATTTATTTATTTGTTGTAAAGGGCGATTCATCGTGAGGTTTGATTTTCAATATGCTTTTTTACAGATCACGCGTGACTCATATTGTATTGCTCTGTCGTTTTTTCAGTATCGTTTGGCAAGTCTTCATGGAAAGACTCACAACACAGCAGCGTATCCAAATGGGCTCTGAAAAAATTTTATGAAAATCCGGTGTTTTATTCTTAAATGTTGTTCAATGATGAAGCACATTTCTGGCTCAATGGATACGCTCAAAAGCAAAATTGCCGCATTTGGGTTAATGAGCATCATGAAGAGCGCCAAGAACTACACAGAAAATATAAAAATTATGTTAATTAAAAAATTTGTGATATTAATTACAAAATGTACTAAAGTTGGTTTAGGAAACAAATTAATAGTATTAATTAAACGTTTAATTTACTTGATTAAACGATCAATTCACTTGAATACATTTTTAATTAAAACTTATTTTATTTTTGATTACTGCTTTAATTGGTTAAAAAAAAGCTTTGGAGAATTGTTTCTGTGTACTATCATATTCATTAAAAACAACGGTATGATGTGGTTTATAGGCTGCTGAATGCATTGGTCCATATATCTTAAAAAATTAGGAAAATAAAATGTAACCGTCAATGGTAACCATGTTAACGGACTATGTGCTTCTCTGATTACCACCAAGACGGCGCTAAGAGCCATACAGCACTTGAAACAATGACCTTGTTGAGAAATTATTTTGGTGACCACTTAATTTCACATTTTGCTACGGTAAATTGGCCACAAAGACCTTTGGATTTTTTTTCTCTGGGGATATTTAAAGTCTGATTTCTTCAGGAATAAGCGCGCTACGATTGACGCTTTGGAAGCCAACATTATTCGTGTTATTCGCGAGATACCAGTCGCTATGCTCGGACGAGTCGCCCAAAATTGGACCTTCCGAATGGACCACCCGACGTGGTCATAGCCAACATAGAGTAAAAAAATGGTTAAAAAAGTAACTAAATTTAATTAATGTTATAATTGAATCAATTATTTTTTTAGTTGAAAAAAAATTAAAAATTTAATTTTGATTTAATAAACATTTTAGTTGTTTTGAAATAAATTTTCAATTAAAATTTTAATTAAATAATAAAAAATTTTAATTGACTTTTTTCGTTTAAAATAAAATAATTTAAACATGTAGAATTGTTGTTGGGAATTCTCAATATTTATTTAAATAAATTAACAGAGTGCTTGAAATGGCACAGTTTTTTGATAATTTTTTTAATAAAAATTAAAAATATCATTTATAGAAAAAAATATTCACAATTTTACAATTGTTAGTAATCAACATAATCATTTTGGTAATAGGTGCAAAATCAGCAAATTGTTTGCTTGATATTATGAATTTGATTTAAATTTGGTGATTGGAGAAATTTAAAATTTTTTCTGTGTAAGTGCCATAAATTGTTCTTTTAACCAAATAATAAAAATTGTAACTTCAAATTTATCTATTTTATTTTACATTATAAATCCAACCTCACGATGAATCAACCCCTATATTGTGTTTTTTTTTCCTCTTCTCGCTTGTAACTCTTATACAACTCACGACAATGACAATTCACGCAAGGACCTTTCATGACCCATCACCATGTTTAGTGTTTCGTACGTAAAAAGTTTTTGTCATCTCTATTTTAACACAACCTACCAGTCAGCCAACTAATAATGAAAAAATAGTGTCTCTATATTAGAGAAAATTTGTTTAAGATGGTCAAAGTCGACTGGAATATTCAGTACACTATAAAATATTTCATGGAACAGATAAGTAAAAATTACACTGTGTTAGAAATTTACGCTTTTTTTTGAGACGAGCTGGGCACCTGGCGTTTTGAATCCAGTGGTGCTAACGGTTTTTTTTTAGGTTGGCTCTGGTTTTCGAGATATACAGTTATTTCGAAAATGGAGGAGGTTACACATTACTCAAAAACGGTTTAGTTTATTGAACAAACTCATTAACTCCCATACATTATTTATTTATTTAATTTAAGTCTATGTACAAATTCCTTACAGATTATCTTAGTGTAGTAACATAATATTTTTTTTTTGCGTTTATGCATAGAAAGAAAGATTAGAATAAACATTATCGATTTAAAAATAATACGACATTGCTTTTTATGATGTTAATGTTTAGAGAATAGTTGATAAAGTTACACATTTCATTAAAACAGCTGCATAATTTTCTTAGTGGATCTGACATAGCAAAGTTAGTTCGGCATGTCCTGACATATAGAGGATGGGAAGAAAGAAGTAAGCGCTGATAATAAAAATTCAGAATGTGTGCTACCATTTATAAGACTGAACATAAAAGATATATTAAGCATCATTCTACGGCTTTTTAAAGTTGGTAAATTAATTTCAGCTAGTCTTGTTGAGTATGAAGGTAGTACCAGGCGTCCTCTATAATTATTTCTTAAGCAGAAAATGAGAAATTGTTATTCAACTGATTCGATATGATCATGGTGGATATTATAGATCTGGTCCCAAATAATGCTGCCATATTCTAATATGGGGCTAACGAGCGAAGTAAAACGCCTTTTTGTGGTTAAGGGATCTTTAAATTCCTTTGCCCATCTTTTAATAAAAGCTAGAACACTGCGTGATTTATTTACAGTCATCGTTATATGTTGAATAAAATTAAGTTTTTGGTCTAATATTATTCGCAAATCCATTATTTCACTAACAGTTTGTAAATTACCCCTTTATAAATGGAGATAGCTGGTAGGTATGTTAGAAATAAATGATTGGGATGAAAAACAGAGTGGTGTTGGTCATACATTTGACACATCTAGGGGCATTTGAGAATTTTATTAAACCGCCATATTTGTATGGTTGATATTTTTAAATTTGCCCCTGCAGTATCTACGATGCCCCTAGATGGATCCAATGTATGACCAACACCACTTTATTTTTCAACTCCATCATTTATTTCTAACATACCGACCTGCTATCTCCATTCATGAAGGGGGCTTCCATACATAATATTCAATACAAACTAGAAATATATTGAAGAAAAAGTGCCATAAATGGCCAGGGGTCGCCCCTAGTGGGATATAATGTTTGACCAACCTCAATTAGTTTTTTGTCCTTAATATTTTCTCGAGACATACTTGCCCTTTTATCTCTACTTCTTAGGGAGCTCTTATACAAATATTGCGTCTAATGAAATGCTTAAATTAATAAAAAAATTTCGTTTTTTGTGAATAAAATCAAAAGTCAAAAGGCTTGTTTTGTTTGCAAATTCATTTTTATATGGCTGGAAAAAATTAGAAGCACAGCTGCTCTTTCCCATTTTTGATGAATTTTTAAAAAACAAAAATTTCAATATATTTACCAAAAAAATTTTGTTTCTGTCACGAATGCGGTTTTTTGAGTTTGTTCAATAAACTAAGCCGTTTTTGAGTGACGCGAACATATGTTGTGCAACCTCCTTCATTTTCGGAATAACGGTATAACTCGAAAACCAGAGCTAACCTAAAAAAAAGGTGAGCACCACTGGATGCAGCATACCCGAATTATGTTTAAACGCTAGGTCCCCGGCTTGTCTGTTTTTTCAACAAGCACAGTGTTATTTAAGTTATTTTAGATAACCAGAGATGACGCACATGTTATTAAGTTTATACGATATTTGCAATAACAAGTATGAACATCTATTCTCTTAAACGGATTTAACTAAAAATTACTTTTAAAAAAAAAAAAAAAAAAAAAAAAAAAGCAATTTTCGTAGTTGATCAACATAAATAACTCGAAATTTAAAAAATTTCTGTAGAAGCAAAACACTTTTTAATTAAATATTAAAGGCATATGAACAATAATTTCTAAACCAAAAGTTTTATTATCAAAAAGTAGACAAAATAGAAGGATATTTTTACAGTGGGCAGTTTTGAGTATTACGTGCCGGTTTTTTTCCAAAAAGTGAAAAAAAATAAAATTATTTAGTTGATACTCTCTTGTTGCTCAAGTACGGAATGGTAAAGATCCTTGCACAAGTGTTACCTTAGTAGCTTATTTCATATTTTCTGAAATCATTGGAATTAATTTAGAAGTCAAATTTTGTTTTATCAGTTAGTTTGCTAAAACGATGCAGAAGGAAACACCAAAAACAGCGAGTAAGCAATTTTTTTTTTTTGTTTCAATATAATTTATTAAATGGAGAACTAAAAAAATTAACAACATTTTCAAAAAACTTAATATGCCAGCTTTTCTTATAGAACCCTTAAAAATAAGCACGGTGTAAACAATTTAAAACCTTTTTTCGTTAATAATAAATAAAAAAATATTTGTGGTTTCCTTAAGCCAATCATTTACATAATTACTAATAATTATCATATTTTCATGCAAAATATTTTCACTTTCATTGCCTCCTTTTTCCCTTTTTCTCCGTTTTTTTCAACACAATTACCTTTTAAATATTTTTAACTTTAATTATTTATTAGTCTTTGTTTGTTTTTTTATTTCGTTGCAGATTTTTGGTTTTTTAAATTGAAACCTGTTGTTACATGAAATTCATACGAAATTAATTTAAATATTTTGTTAGGCTATTAATTTGTTTGGTTTATGTTTTATATTTTTTTCGCTTGAGTTTCTATTTTTTTTTTAATAAAAATTAACCATGCAAAAATCGTGACAATTTATAAATTAATGATTGTAAATTATGTTTAAGTAAAAAAGAAGGAGAGTACCGAAAACATATTTTGTTAAGAAAAAATTAGCTACAACATTTTAATGGGTTTTAAATGCAATAATAATAAATTACTTAAAATATTTAATCAATTATTTCGTTTTCGTTTAGAAAGAAAAAAATCCTTTAAAATTTATCACATAAATGAAAGAAAATTTAAGGCGGTAGAATAAAATGTTTAAAGCGAACAAATTTATTAGTTTTTGATGTTAAGCAGTAAGAAAACTAAAAACTTAAGCAACAAACTTGCTTTGTACCAGATCATAAATTTTGGAAAATTTTAACTAAATTAGAGCATAATTCTACTTTATAGAGTGAATTAATGTATAAAAAAAAGTTTAGCTGAATTGTATAAAATCGAGTTTTTTTATGCAATTCCTATTCAAATATTTTCAAGAAGGAAAAAATTCCTAAAATTAATAAAGCAATTTACCTTATTGAAAAACTTTGCTCTTAACTTAATCTTTAACTTACAGAATTTTGATTTCAAAATCTAACACATAAACAGTGGGCCGAAAGGTATTTAGTTTATTTGAAAATAATTAAAAAAAAAGATCTTCGGTTCAAAGGGCTCATACGTGAAATTTTATACAACATCCTTTTTCAATGCAGATTGATTTGATGCAATTCTTACATTGACAACGAGCTTTACTGTGGAAAACGGCGCATCGTTGTTTGCGGGCCAGTTTTTGGAGGATGTGGCAAATATTATCTAAGTTATAACTGTAGTCGGATTCACTAATTTTTTTTAAGATAATCTTATTGTTAAAATAAATATAACGAAAATTTATCGAATTTGCTATTCAGTAACATTTTTAACGATATTCGCTGTCGATTAAAGTCAGCTGTTACTTTAAGCAGTTTTTGTTCGATATTTTAACGCCAATAATTTACGTTGTGTTTATTTTTTATTCGATAAAGTGTATTTTATGTTTAAAGTGGCTGAGGCCCGACTTCTTACATACAGACTACATACATACATACTTATGTATGCGTATGAACAAAAACAAAATTCTTAATTCAAAACGTACAAAAAAAGCCAATTATGAACAAAAACAAATTTCTAAATATAAAATTCAAAAAATGAAATATAAAAACATTAAATTAAGCAGAATTTCAGTAGTTTTTTTTATTTTCTTTTGTGATTTTCGTTTATTTTAACATTTTGTAGACAGAGATGTTACAAAAACAACCGCTGTTTAAATGGCTAAAAATAAATTACAGAATCACACTATCGTTACTGCAAGCGAATATATATCGCGACAAAAATTATGATTGTCGGATCGTTAAAAGTTAGTGAATCTCACCACTGATACCCCTGATGAAGGCTTTAGTGTTGCCATTGCTGTTTGATGAGAATATGTCAAAATATAAAAAAAACTGCTAAGGCCTGCTATATTGTAAAATGAAGCAAATATGCTAAAAATCTGCTAAGATTAAAACATAAAATGTTAAATTTGCTAAAATTTTCTTAATGTTTACAAAAAAAATATGCTAAAAATCTCCAGAATTTTTATAAAAAAATCATGATAACAATCTGCTAAGTAAAAAGGAATTTAAATATAACGCACAGTATCATAAAGAGGGTATTAACTCAAAATTTGTTTTTTACTTTTTGAAAAAATCGATACGTTATATTCATATCTACCCGCTGTAAAAATATCGAGACATTTTGCCTACTTTTTGATAATAAAATGATTGGTTTAAAAATTCATTTTCATATTCCTTTTATGTATAATTAAAAATTGTTTTCTTCTACTGAAAATGTTATAATTTTGAGTTAATGCCCTCTTTATGTCAAGAGCGGTATATTTCATTAAACATTTTATTGTTTTTTAAATATGTTGAGAAAAATCTGCTTTTCTAAAAAGTAAAAATATGCTAAAAAAAAAAAATCTGATTTTGTACAACTCAATATACTAAAAAGCGGCGAGGATATTTTTTTCAAAATAAATATGCAATTCCCCAACTCAATCTGCTAAATCTAGCAGAAAATATACTTAAAATGCACTGGAAAGCTTGTACTGCTTTCCATCATCTATTTCACCGCCTAAATGTCTTAAATAATTTTTGTACATACTTCGGCGGAACTGGAGCTGGTCCAGATTATCTCCGTCAATTAAGATATGAAGCCGGCAAGCCTTAGGACCTTTTCGGAAATGCATCACTGCGCTGCATTTGATGCGCAGAGTGTTCGTTGAAGCATCACTGCAAATCTCATCTCAGTTCTTATGAATGGCGATAATGCACTTTCTAAATCGATAAGGCAAGATTGCATCTGACTATTCCAAAGAAGTAATATTGATGTTAAAAATAAGAATTGATGAAAAAAGGGAGTACTTGGTATTTAAAAGTGGCACATGAATAAAAAATTCAAAACCTGATTCGTTGTTCCAAACTAACAAAAAAAGCGTTGTTCGACCTGAAGGTGACTGAGGATGCAGAACAGAATCATAACGACAATTCGTAGAATAAAGTAAGACACGTGAGGTGAATCTACTAATCAAAACAATATTTTCCATATTAAAGACAAATTTTCAGAACAGTATTTTAGCAACGGCCCATATAATAAACATCTGTTTAAAGACAAGAATTAACTAAACACATTCGGTATATGCCGCAAGAAGCAAAGCTATAACTTTTATTTAATCTCAACTTTTTAAACTACAAACAAACCCTAAAGAGAGCTAGTAAAAGGCGTCTGATATTGACTAAGCTAAGTCAATTCAGAGCGAGAAATCTTTCTTTGGACGTCCTTTTTTTGGAGGTACAATTTAAATCTTAGGTTTACCTTAGACTTAAAGTCTGTGGATCTACCATTAATTGCGATATATATGAATCCGGTCAGCTCCCATGAGGACCACCAGTTCTGAGCACTACAGAGTTTCTGAACTGAAAAAGGTTTCTTCTGGAATCATATAATATCTATTATTTAGGTCTAATTTACTAAAAAGAGTTCGTAAATAAACAAAAGACTTAAGCAACAAGCTTGCTAATACTTACATATTAATCCTCAATTTTGTCTGATTGATTTGAAATGCTTATAACTCTTTATTTAAGAGTTTCTAATTAAATTTTGCAGGTTATAAGCAATTTTTTTATATAATAAAATCTTATAATCTGACCATACTTAATGCCAGTGCTATGGAGTCGTCAAAAAATAGTCCTAACTCCGACCCCAACCGCTGAAATTTTTTTAAGTCCGACTTCGACTCCAACTCCTACTCTGACATTGATTCTAAATGTATATGAGACTGGTCCTTATTTGACTTTAAACTCTTTTTATTTAATACAATACCTTTTAAATGGTAAAATTCATCAAGAAAATTATTCCATAAAAATTTCGAATCGATATTTTAAATATTGCATCGCCAATTTTAAGTTTGGAAAATTTTTGAAAATATTTTTTCATTTGTTATGCCGAACAATTTTGGAGTCAGATTCGAGAGGACTTAGACTCCGACTCCGGTACAAAAACGTAAACACTGACTCTTCAATTCCGACTCCACAACCCTGCTTAATGCAGAAGAACGTGTAAAAAGCTTTAAATTGAATTGAGTTTCCGGACAATCAATTGTTACAACATGCAGAAAATACCATCAACAGCTGTTACAGGTCCCAGTGTTAACTTCCAATTTTAAACCAGCGTTTATAAGGTAATGAACCACGAAGAACATTTGCTCGACCTGTTCGCACGGACGGAGCTGTGAATTATGTACCAGATAGTGTCTACATGGGGCCATCTGAGTCTAATCATCAACGTTGCACTTAATGGGAAATAGAGAAAACATCACTCCTGCGCATTCTCAAAGTTAATCTAAGAATATTAAGATTAAAATGAAAGTGTCCTTAGAACATTGCATAACAACGGCAACAAATTGGCAATAAGGCAGTCGAAGTTAAACTTACTATAACTCGCAAAGAACGGCAAAGACCTCTGAAGAGATAGTGTGCTTACTAGCGAAACGCGCCAGATCAACCTTTCCGTGAACGGTTGAACTTTGTGTAATTTTTTTACTAATTTGAGGTCGCTGATTCCAAATCTAACCTTCATTTTTCTCTATCAGATCCAGTTTTAGGGATATACCGTTATGTCCAAAATTAAGGCACTTTCAGCAGATATATTGAAATAACATGAAAATGGTGCATCATATTCCCTTAAGAAATAAAACCGAAATTCGCTAACAATATTCTCTTTAAGACGTACTAACATTGTTTTAAATTTGGCCAGTAATTTCAGAGATATTGTTGAAGTTTTTAAAAAAACAAATAAAAATTTAAGAAAAAAATGAAATGAGCTTTATTTCATTGCAATCGGTGCACAACTTTTGATTGTATTCACAATTTATCCATAAAAAAAAACATATTTTAATGTATATTTTTTTTTTTTTTTTTTTTTTTTTTTTTGTTCACACATACACACTAAAATACGTTTTTTTATGGAAATCGCAATTTTTATCAATTCGGTAAATTGTGAACACAATCAAAAGTTGTGCACCGATTGCAATGAAATAAAGCTCATTTCATTCGAAATATGTTGAACTAAATGCTTTTAGACCCAAACTGTGACTTTTGTTGCAAAGATAATATTGTTAGCGAATTTCGGTTTTTTTTTTCTTAAGGGAATATGATGCACCATTTTCATGTTATTTCAATATATGTGCTGAAAGTACCTTAATTTTGGACATAACGGTATATCTCTAAAACTGGAGCTGATAGAGAAAAATGAAGGTTAGATTTGGAATCAGCGACCTCAAATTAGTAAAAAAAATTACACAAAGTTCCCGGCCGCACAAAAAAAGTTAAATTTTGTTCCGCAGTGTTATCAATAAGTTTAAATTAATTTTATGTTGAAAAATTCCTTCCTTCATAAAAATAATTTAATGAAAATTATATTTAATGAACTTTAGCCTAATTAAAATATAAAAAATTTGGATTAAAAACTTACTATAACTTTATGCAATCATTTCCACTGTTGCCCGTCTAATAAATAACGAGAACAAAAGACTTAAGCAACAAACTTGCTTAAAAATAAAATCAACCAAAAAAAAAGTTTTTCTTGACAGCTGAAAAACAAAAAATCCTCCTCCATTCACTTTGGAAAACGTAATCAAACACCAAATTGAGAAGTATGAATCATGCTAAATATATTGCCCAATATTTTTCTAATTCTTCTAACACTAAGTTGCCACATGAGCAGACACATAAACTTGTGTATGTTTGTTATAAACATTGTTTCAATTATGCGCCAATTATAAATCCATACTCAATCAGCAAACAAACAACAAAAAATTAAGTTTTTTGTTTGCTTCTTTTGAATTCTAACACCACCACAGTACTACAAATTTTCACACTTCCTAAGATTATTTTGAAACAAACAAAAAAAAAAAATCTTGCAAAAAAAATTAAATAAATAATAAAATACAACAAAAAACCCAACATAAATAGTATGTATTTAAACCAAAATGGAAAAAGTAATAAAAAAACTGCAATTGTTTATTTCTGTAGTTCATATTTTTTATTTTTTTTTTGCCAAGCGTAGGAGTTACATTAACATTATTTATAAACTAAAATGTTTAATGAATAAAAACTTTAAAGCATTAAATGACACTGTGCAACATTTTTGAAACCAGCAAAGCAATATTTGGGTTTTGATTGTTAAGCTGTCGTTCGGGTGTTATAGCCCCCATTAACATTTTGCCATTAACTTGATTTCTAGGAAACCAATTGGAGTTTAGTTTTTTGTCATCACCACTAGCTTTAGACTAGGAGAAAGAAAGTATTAAACAAAATAAAACGAAATAGCTGCATTAAGTGCATTAAAATTGCTAAAATGTCGAAAATCTTTTAATATTATTGTTAAGTTTATTCGACCTTTTTTATTATAAGTTATAAATGAACTAATTTTTTCAAGCTCGAGGCTTGAAAAGAATTTAAAGAATAAAATAGACCTCAACCTTGAAAGAATTATTTAATTTATAATATTAAATTTGTATACCTTTTACACAATTTTTTGCTTATAGCTCCAACTTTTGAAGTCATCGAATGCACCCTCTTTCTCGTGTGGGATTTCTTGAAGCACCAATCGAAGCCAACAAAACCATATTTAGGTTTTACTAGTTTAGCTGCCATGTGGATTTTATTGACTTATAAAGATTTTGGCTCACACTTGATTTCTCCAAAGAAAATTTTATTTTTAATATGTCTCTATCTCGGAAACCAATTGGAGTTTAGTGTTTTTGTCATCACCACTAGCTTTAGACTAGGAGAAAGAAAGTATTAAACAAACTAAAACGAAAGAACTACATTTATTGCATCAAAATTGCTTAAATGTCGAAAAATTTTTAATTTTCTTTTTTAAGTTTTTAGTTATTCCGTTTTTTTATTATAATTTATAAATTAAATAAGTTTTTCAAGCTCGAAGTCAAAAATAAAGAATTTAAAGAATAAAATAGACCTCAAGCTTGAAAAAAATATTTATTTTATAATATTAAATTTGAATAACTTTTTCATCATTTCTTGCCCATAACTCAAACTTTTGAGGTCATCGAATGCAAACTCTTTCCCGTGTAGAATTCCTAGAAGCACTAGTCGAAATCAACAAAACTCTATTTGGGTTTTGCTTGTTTAGCTGCCGTGCGGATTTTATTGCCTCATGAACATTTCGGCTCACACTTGATTTATCCGAAGAACATTTTATTTTTAATATTTTATTTTAATATCTCGGAAGCCAATTGGATTTTTTTTTTTTTTTGTATTCACCACAAACGTAGATATTAACTAAACGAAAGAAAGTTAATGGCGATCTAGCCCGAAAAAAATGCACTTCGTGCCTCAAAATTGCTAAAATGTCAAAAAAAAATTACTTTTTTATATAAATTTTCACAATTTTTGGCCCATATCTGCCAAACCATAGGAAATTTAGTAAAGTAATCTTCAGAAAAAATATTCATTATAATACATTTTATAATTCCTCGAAACATCATAATAATGGAAAATGCATTTTTTCACATCATCCATCTGTATTTTACATAAAAAATTTGGAAATATATGAAATATGTACCGAAAGGTATAAAAACATGAATTAGTAAATACTAGTGTTTGCCAAGCACAGAAAAAAAAGTTTTATCAATTAAAAAAATGGTTTAAAAAGTATTTAAATTTAATTAATGTGATAATTGAAACAATTATTTTTTTTAGTTGAAAGAAAACTAAAAATTTAATTTAGATTTAATTTTCAATTAAAATTTTAATTAAATAACAGAAAATCTTAATTGACTTTTTTCGTTTAAAATAAAATAATTTAAACATGTAGAATTGTTGTTAGGAATTGTCAATATTTATTTAAATAAATTAACACATTGTTTGAAATTGCAAAGTTGTTTGATCATTTTTTTAATTAAAAATATCATTTATTGAAAAAAATATTCACATTTTACAATTTTTAGTAGTAAATATAATCAGATTGGTAATAGGTGCAAAATCGACAAGTTGTTTGCTTGATATTATGAATTTGGTATAAATTTGGTGATTGGAAAAATTTAATAATTTTTTCTGGGAAGGTATAAATAAAAAAATTTTTAAAAAATTTAAAAAACTAAAAAAAAATTTTAAAAAACTAAAAAAATTTTATTTAGAAAGATTGAAGAAATAGCTTTCTTATTTGTTTGGAACAATTTTTGCTAACACTTATAGGTAATAAGTTACATTTGACCCCGCTCAGAAACTTTTTGACCGATCTTGTTGAAAATTGGTGCAAAATTTATCCATATCGGAAGACATCAATTTCAAAAGTTGGGTCACTTGACATGAAATCTTCCATATTTATATTTTTTGATAAGTTATGAGTTTGGTATAATCTTTATTTAAGGGCTGCCTAAAATATCCTAAATGTTCTGTGTTCTTCCTCGCACTACTTCCAATCACAGAATTTCACTGTATACAGTTTATAAACATAAATAGCAAAACAAACTTAACCACACATGACTCTCACCAAAATAAAACAAGCATAACTTGAAAAGTTTCTCTCCACTGCTTTGTTAGTTCATGTGTTGTCAAAATAAACAGAATATCAAAACAAAAACCGACAATGAAATAAAGAAACGGTAAAGTAACTCTAAACTTTTTTAAGCTTTCTCATAAAACAAAACGCAAATGTTTCTCCCTATGCAGTTTTCTGGTTGGTCTGTGTCTACAGTCAACACACTCGAACGTGCTTAAAATGTTCTATTTCAGTGTTAATGTTCTACTTCATCCTTGTTCTAGTTCAGCTTTATTCTAGAGCAGCGTTGTTCTAGTGCAGTGTTGTTCTATTCTTTTATATTT
The DNA here is from genome assembly GCA_943735925.1 of Pollenia amentaria. Classification (NCBI taxonomy): domain Eukaryota; kingdom Metazoa; phylum Arthropoda; class Insecta; order Diptera; family Polleniidae; genus Pollenia; species Pollenia amentaria. Next base: position 196,269,432 of record OX031009.1, on the reverse strand, counting down.
TAGTCCAAAAGCAAAACAATTGTTTTTGGAAGAATGTGTTTTTGTAATGAAACACCCATTATCTACAGTTAATGAAATTGCTTGTTAGCAATTTTTCTAGTGCTTGTGCAGCTCTTTAATCTTTATTTCTATATTTATTGGTTTAAAAGATAAATGGTGTGATAAAGAAATTTCAAAATATTGGTTATACCCATTTGCTCCCTAAAAGGCCCGAGTTTCAAAAAAGTACCACACACCTGTCCGCTTATTTTTTCAAATGAACAACGTTTTTATGACGGAGATATGACGTTACCGAAATTACCTGTTTTTACACTTCTGTGGGTAAATACCTTTCAAATGCATAATATCTTGTTCAAATCGGTTTACAAGAAGAGGAGGAAAGTGCTCTTAACTGCTTTGCCTTTGCCGATTTATGTATAGATACTTTTTTATAGATGTTTCGAATACTCGATGTTAATACAGCTGGAAAATGCAAAAACCTCTTTAATGCTCTGAGGAATTTGGAATTATGTAAAAAGGATTATTTTTCCTGAATGTTACTTTAATAAATTGTCCACAGTTCGGCAGCTTTGGTCCACAGCAATGGTGAAAAAAGGTATAAAAAATTACATTTTTCGATATTTTAAATACAAACTGTATTTAGTGCCTCAAAATTACTAATAAGCAATTAAATGCAGTTTTTTCGCATTAGTTTGTTTCACACTTTTTTCAGTTAGTCTATAGCTGCAATTGTACCGAAGACATGAAAACAAAATTTCAATTGATTTCCGAGAAAAATCCAGTTTCAGCCAAAATCTTCACGAGGCCACAAATCCGAACAGCAGCTAAACTAGCAAACCGCATATATAGTTTTGGTAGTTGCGATAAGTACTTGGAAAAATTGAGTACGTGATGGAGTTTGCATTTAATGTGTTGCATAGTGTAAGCAAACAAAAAAAACTCTAAAATATACGAGTATGAGTTTTAAATTCCCAAGCTATGAACCGACTTTAAAAACTTTTTTTGTTGTTCTTTTTTTTATAATTTATGATTTTTACAAGAAAATCAATCAATAAGATCATATTTTATTCTATTTGGGTTTAAGTGTGTATTTTTTTACTTGTTTTATAAGTTGCTGCCTAATAAGGCCAACTATATAATTATTAATTAGTTTCTCACTGTAGAGACAACAAAAGGCGGTAATTTGTTTATATGTTTAACGTGCATTAAAATATTGTAGAGAAATATATGGAATAACAGAAATGATTGGAAGGCCTTTCGGAAGTACCTATTTTGTAATATTTGTTCCTTTTCCTCCTCTGGGGAACTTAGGACCGTACCTATTTGGTAATGAGTTAGTCGTACTTGGATTATTAAGCGCTCTCTTGCTTTTAATACTCTTCGCGTAAAAGGGTAAAATAGATATAAATTGAATTATTGCAATACCTTACTAAAGTACTTACCCAATAAAAAATGGAGCTTCCAACGAAGCAGGTTTGTAAGGGAGAAACGTTAAAGATTCGCTTACCATACCGCGCACGGAAGACACACAGAAAAAATTTTTAAATTTCTCCAATCACCAAATTTATTCCAAATTCATAATATCAAGCAAACAAGTTGTTGATTTTGCACCTATTACCAAAATGATTATATTGATTACTAAAAATCTTAAAATTTTGAAAAAATATTTTCAATAAATGATATTTTTAATTTTAATTAAAAAAGTGATCAAAAAACTTTGCCATTTCAAATAATGTGTTAATTTATTTAAATAAATATTGACAATTCCCAACAACAATTCTACATATATAAATGATTTTTTTAACTAAAAAAGTCAATTAAGATTTTTTGTTATTTAATTAAAATTTTAAATGAAAATTTATTTCAAAACAACTAAAATATTAATTAAATCAATATTAAATTTTTAATTTTCTTTTAACTAAAAAAAATAATTGATTCAATTATCACATTAATTAAATTTAAGTACTTTTTAAACCATTTTTTTAATTGATAAACCACTTTTTTCTGTGCATGTATTTTATACGGCGAGTTCCCAATTTGAAGCAATACATTTTTGACACAGAAAGTTCTTTATTCAGCGCATATAAACATTGGTGAATGTAACAATCAGCCTAACACACTGAATTTTTTGTTACCGTTATTCTTTAACCTGCTTCGTAGAATGTCGTGGCTCTTCAAATTATATATATATATATATTTTTTTTTTTTTAATTTATTAAGAATTTGTTCACTTGCCTTACTGCATCTCTGTCTTATTTGTGTGATACGCAAAAATATACCATTAGTGCTTCGCCAAGTAAGAAAAACTTTTATCAAAAATTATTTTCGGGAATGAAATATTTATTATTAATTAATTCATTTATTAATGATGTGCTAATAATCCCAATCTTTATTAATGTTTAAAAACACTGAAACTTTTATTTGGTAGTTACTAATGCGTTGTTAGGAAAGAAAGGGCGAGTAAGATTAAATCTTGTCGCTTTTTTATTATACCAATCGTATTAGGCGATGCAAAATTAAGTTGTTTTTAAAAAATTTCTAAGTTTGTAGTTAAAATTTGTTGTAGGCTTAATTTACTTAGGTACTTCTTAGCCCCCCATAAAAATTAACTTACGCCTTTTGGTGTAACATCCTCAGGGGAAATCAGGTGCGGAATCTCATACATTTTTAATAGACATGAATAATACTTGGTAGCACCAATGAAACTACCGAATGACAGAATTTCTTGGGGTCTATTGGACTTCAATGAACTAGAAGTTGTACCACAGAATTATAAATTTATGGTGCTACGGGAGACAGCGGCCCTCGACGTTAGTCGTTCTGACTAATGGTGAGGTCTCTGCTTAGAATTCTAGTTGCGAGGAATGCTTCCTCTTTCAGGTTGATTGTCTTTGCGGAAGCCTTGCTCTTCTGATGAAAGGGATAATATTCAGGAGAGCACATAGTGGCAGTGGTTTGAAAACTAAATCACGGGTAGGGTGACGTCCTCGTAAGGACTGATCTTTCACTACGTGGCTTAAGTTCGGTCCATGGAGGGATCCCTAGGTGCAGTTGTTGTTCGACAGATGCTGCCAGAATTCAATAAAAAGAAGATTAGATAGCTCCGGCCTTTAAACAAGGGGTGAGTGTATATTCCTTGGCGGGTCCATATACTCAAGAATTGCTACCTGTATGGCAAATGAATTCTAACTCATATAGGAAGGAGTATTTTGTTAGTGCATATATTAACTGACCAAGTGATTCAGATCCACCATGATATAAGGCCATAATGGCAGATATTCATGTGAATCGAAACCCTGTTGTTAAATTATTAATATTAAATTCCCTAAGCTTTTTCCACAAGACCCAGAAAAAAAACCCAGAAATATTAATAATTAAAAAGTCCTAAAGAACTTAAGCCATAAAGCTAATTTTTTACCACCCTGTATATATCAAAAGTGAATTAACTATAAAATATACGAAAATACGAGCAATGAAGTCGATTAGCCTAAAAATATGATTCTGGTAAAAAACAAAATAAATTTGTATACAATTTTGATATTTTTAATCAGGTTTTAGTTCATTGAATTTAATTTTCATTAAATTATTTTTATGAAGAAAGGAATTTTACAACATGAAATGAATTAAAATATATTGATAATTTTTCATTCTAGACTGAGCTGGGAATTGAACCCAGGTTTTAACGGTCAGGTTGCCCAGACTAGTTTCGATTGTAGCTATTAGCTATTAAGAATAATTAGTACTGTGGTTATTTTATTGAACTGTTAATGGTTTTTAATCTAAATTTTGATCGTAACTAGTCTGGGCAACCTGGCCGTGAAAATCTGGGTTCAATTCCCAGCTCAGTCAATAATGAAAAATTTTCAGTAAATTTTAATTCATTTCATGTTGTAAAATACCTTTCTTCATAAAAATAATTTAATGAAAATTAAATTCAATGAACTTAAGCCGGATTAAAAATATCAAAATTTGGATTTAAAACCATTAACAGTTCAATAAAATAATCACAATACTAATTATTTGTATATAATTAAATCGAGCCATAACCGCAAAAAAAGCTTAAGTGACAACATTTTCGTTTTTTTAAATAAATGAATTTATTGGCAACACTTGCACCATTTCCTAAAATCTCATGATCGCAGAAGGTACCGTTACGATTTATATCCAAAACAATATTATTTTAAGCTCCAATTTTCATACAAAATGTTTATGAAATATAATCTCCTGTAAAATTTTGTTTTTGTCACTTGAGCTTTTTTGCGGGTATGCATTTATATATAAATCAACCCCATTGTTGTTTTATTGTACTAAATCTATATAAATTTCCCAATTGTTAATGAAAATGCAGTTCTGCCCAATTGCAACTATATTTCACTAGTCATTTGAATTTAATTATAACAACAATTTATTAGTTATTAGTTAACAAACAAGCGAATACCTGACCCGCTTTTTTAAAGTTTGGAATTCAAACGACAAAATAATGCAAAGTTATTTTTAAGCCAATTTACATGGTCAGTTTTAAATCGACCCACACTTTAAAGTTTTAATTTTCTTTCGTTTTTTTTTTAAGAATATTATTTAAATTACTTGTGCGTGTCGAAAATTAAATGTTATTAACATTTAAGACAAACCACAAAAAAAAACTAAGAAAAAAGCCAATTAATTCTATTAACACATTTAAATACTTTAATAGACAAACGATTTAAAACCTACTTAAATAATAACCCAAAAATAATTCTATTCAAGACAATTTATTAAGAAAACCTAGAAATTTTTTTTAATACTTTAATAACCCGGAAAATATTGAAACTTTTGACTAGACAAATTAAATTGACAATTTTAGTTAGTTTTATTGTCTTTTAAGTTAAAAGTTTATTTAACATGTTTGTTGATTAAAACTGAATTTAAAATTGTGTATTGTGTTTAATTGTCCAGTTGTCGAATGTGTGGTAGTATTTCTTCTAAATGCACTTGATATTATACAGTGTTCTCTATTTATATTTATGAGCATGCGATCGGCTGTTAGCACATGCACAACACGAATATTCGAAAAAATTAAAAATTGAGTATTTTAGAAGGTTCTAGGATCTTGACGAAAAAGTACTTTTTGAAAAATCAATGTACTAAGACTTTTTTAAAAACTTCATATTCAAATACAAATAAATAAAAATTTTGCCGATAAATACGAGTATCTATAGGAATATAAAAAAGAACTTATTATGGCAAAATCGCCTACCAATTGGGTAAATAGAATAGAAAATTAGCAAAACAATTTAGATTTAAGTCTTATATTGATGTCAAAGTCTTCTCTGTAATCCACTCAAAAGTAAAATTTATGTTTACTTAAAATTCCTATTTAGGAATTTTTCCGGGAATTCGAAAAAAAATATTTTTTTTATTTCAAGAGAACAGATTAAGGGCCTTATTGTAAATATGAAGTGTTTGAAATATAAAAATTTAATATGAATTCCTGTAGAAAGCAACAACAAAATTGTAAAGTATTTTTGAATTTGTTTTTGCTTTCAACGAAATTTTTGGCGTTGCGTTGCGTTTTACGCAATAAGTCCCTAAATAATAGCAAATATAAGCCTAGATTTTTAACTGTATTTAAGTAAATTAATTAATTTAACAAGATTTCGATGGCATCATTAAAAATAATCGGTAAAGAGTTTTTTGTCGAAAATAAAAAAATAAGCCATATTTTTGGCTTTGGCTTAATGTTCGAAATATTGAAAGACCCCTTTTGTTATAATAAATACGTAAAAATATTTTTGAGTTAAACTTTTCTAAATAGAAAGTTTCAAGCCTCGTACGCAATGCTAGCAACAATATCGGTTTTTCTTATTTCTTCCCAAAGTATTTCATATATTTTCCTTTCATTTTCATACAAATTTTTTTTTTTAAAATTGAGTCTACTTCAGCACAGTGATGTCGGATGGAATTTTTAAAATTTCCTACGTTTTGATAAAAAAAAATCCCCACATTTCCCTACAACAGCAAATTTTTCACCCTACAATTTTGCCTACCTTATATTAGTTATGGATAAACTCACAAATTATAAATAATTCAATATTGCATATTTTATTTAAACTAAACACAACACAATAACATAAATTTTAAATAAATTTCAGGTAGCTTAAAGTAAAAAAAAAATTATATTATATAATAACATAACATAAAAATCTTCGTATGTTTGTATACGTAAGATTTAAAAAATTTGTTTGTTGTAAAGCACTTTTCTTAAAAAGACAACGGAAGCTTGTACAGTTTAACATTGTTGATTGTAAGTGAGATTGAAGAATACATATGGAATCTAACTGACTCAGTGACTCAGTTTATCTATTTTTTTCGCGCGGATGTCAGTAACAATTGAAAATATCCTCTCAGCATCTGCATTGGCATGTGGTAAACCCAGTAGAATTTTGGATAATTTTGAGTGGCAAGGGAATACTAAATTGTCATTGAAATTCTTGGTCTTTGATATATATGACCAAAATGTTTCCAAATCCATCTTTGAAAAATAATTTATTTCTTGTTCTGAAAAATTATATTCTACGGTTAGTCATTATTGAGTAAGTAGTAATCTGTGGTTTATTTTACCGTGTGCAAGCCCCCTTCAAGACTAGGCAAGTTAATTGCGCAAGTCTCTTGCGAAACTCTTGATTTGTTGATGTCAGGGGTAAGGTTGCGGTAAGGGAGAAAAATTTAGTACAGACTTTGTTGTACTCGGCAAGTTACTTGCGCAACTAACTTGCCGAGTCTGAAAGGGGGCTTATAAAAATGCAATAATTGCCGCTTTCAGAGTTATAAAAGTATTGAGTACTTGGTTACTTGATACTCAAAAACAATTATTTAATAACAAAGTAGCCATATTGTAATAATTGAAGCGATATGCTGTTATACCACAGAGGTTTTTTCAGAAGTCAGTTAGATTATATTTGAATTTACATGCAAAGCAAAAATTCCCTAAATTTTTACGAAAATAAATAATCTGTCTTTTTTCCCCTACAGTCTGATTTTTGGAGAAAAATGCCTACAAGTAGGGAATTTTCCCTCCATCTGACATTACTGCTTCAGCAACAATTTGTATGAAAATGTATATGACGTTTATAATAATTTTATTTAGTTTTGAATGAAAATTTCAACACAATGATCTAAAAAATAATGATAAATTCTTAAAATTGTTGTGGGCATAATTTGCAAACGGTTTCTTAACTGAAAATGTGTGTGGTTACGAAAAAATTTTTGCTCTATTGTAACATTTTCATTAGTGTTCAACACCAGTGAAAATTTTGCTGCCTATTGTGTACGAGGCTTTAAACAATATTTTAATATTTTAAACAAATAAACAAAAATATTTTGTCCTTAATTAAAGCATTAATCAAAAATAAAATCAGTTTTAATCAAAAAATCAATCAAGTTTAATTGTTACAATTAATTTGTTAACTTTAAATTAAACTTTTAATACACTTGATAACATTTTTAATTTAAGCTGATTTAATTTTGATTAATGCTTTAATTGCCTCGAATGCCTTGCACATTAAATTCTACCAATAGGAAGCGCGTGAGATTTAAAGAGGATGTCGCAACAAAACGAAATCCCAAGCAATAAAGATCATGGTATTTTCTGATTAAACCAGTTTTATTCCATTAAGCGACCATATAATTAAATATTATTCAATAGAAGCAAGTAAGAAAGTATAGTCGGTCAAGTTCGACCATATGACACCCAGTTTATAAAACCAAATTTTTGAAAGTGTACCCTACTTGGGAGCCACGGGCTGTCATGGACCCGCCAGTACAAAATTATTTTATGTGGTTAAGATTTATATAAAAGTTCTTTGTGCAGAATATTATTTAGATTTCTTCATCTAGGTGAGTCTCGGACCAATATTTTAAGGGGTTACAAATATCAGCACAAATGCATAATACCCTCTCCACTATTGTGGTGTGGGTTTACAAATCCTATGTATTTCCGTGATTGAATTACAAATTGTACAAGTTCCTGCAGGGGCACTGTGGTATTTTCTCTCCTAAAATATTAAAAAAAAACTTGCAAAAGTGCAAAGTTTGACATGCCTGATAACAATTCTGTTTCTATTTTTTTTGTTTTTGTTTTTGTTCAGGGATTGTTTCTACAGATCAACCTTAATCAGCGCGTCAAGACCAACGTTTTCTAACGCCTAGCTTTTACGTTGAAATAACATATTTAAGAGCGTCAACGTAATATCATCAAGAGTAATGTTAACTTATCTTTTTAAATAAGACACACACAATAGAAATACAAATTAAGATAAAACCGCCAGATTGACCTAAAAATAGCTAAATTGCCATTCCTTTTAAACAATAACACCCGTATTCAAAACAAAAATTTGTGTACTCCGACTATACTCCGCTCATCGAGTGAGCAACTATAATGTTGTTTAAGCTTAATCACCATTTAGTCATGAGTTTATTCAAAATTCTTTTAAATCGCCCGGTTAACAAAAATTTGTACATCTCTGTTTTAGTTAAATTCAACGCAAATTGACAGCAGTTAATTGGGAGTTAAAAAGTCTTTGATCATTCGATAATCATAGTTTATTAATAATTGTTTTGAATAAGAAATCCTTAATCAGGAGATATGCAGTACGGGTGTAACAAAATAAAAATTGTTTTTCAAGAACCAACTTCACTACTTAATGTACCCTCTAAATCTGATTTTCCAACTGCAACAAAGCGTTAACGCCGCGCTACTTCAAGTTGCTTCATATACCCAGCAGGAAAACATGGAATGAACCACATATATTACAAATTATTAAATATATAATTTCGGAATTAACAACATAATTTTTCGTGACAAAAAAATAATTTAAAATTTGTCAAAAATTATTTCAGAAGAATTGGTTATGATTTATAAATATGAGGGGAAAAAAAGGAAAATCATCCTTTAATTGGTAAAAAAGCTTTTATTTTTAACATAGAAAAAGCAACGAAAGTTGTTGTTTTGTTGTAGAATTGCGGCCACCTGATACATGAATTCGCCTTATTAGAGGGCAAATCGTTTTATTAAACTTGTACCAGAACAAAGCGAGAATTAAATTTCTTTAAGGCTGTTAATCTATGTCTCTTATTTAAAACTTTTGCCCTTCATATACTTTCGTTGTCAATAGTGCATATAAATAACCCATCAATTTCGTATGCTGGCTCATGTAAATGCCGGTCACTGCATTTTAATTTTGTGTTGCTCAACAGTGTGGGTTGCTTTTTAATGATAGCCAGAATAGTAGTAACTGGCTGCCAGGGCTGTCAGATGTGGCGATTTCTCGCCAAACGTGGCGATTTTCAAACTTATTTGGCGACCTAATTTTCGATATGGCGACATGGCGATTTTTTGGCGATTTATAAAATAGTTGGCGATTTTGTTGGCTATTTTTGATGAGCCATGAATTTGTTTTGAAATTTGTTAAATTCAATACGAATAAATACTATTTTTTTAATTCTAGTAATTTATTTCAATGTATGAAATTTGATGCATTCATATGAATGACCGTATTTAAAAAAAATTATGTTGAAATGGCTGATGAAGATAATGAAAAATCTTCGAGAAATTTGTTTTCACATACCGTTAAATAAGCTCTTGAAAGAATTAATAAATAAAATTAAAAATATAATTAAAGTTTATGAACATTTTTTCATTAGAAAATGTGACAAGTTATCAAAGATAAAATTCGTTGTTGTTAAAGATATTTTAAAGATTTTTACAAATCCTAACGTACCTTTGGATGTTAATGAAACACAATGCAAAAATACCGTTTGTTAAAAGAAAATTTTAATGATGATTTTCAATCTTATTTAAATCAGTTTAGGCCAACAATTTATAGCTACAAGGATACGGCAGGTACGTACCATTTTAAGAAACTTGCGTTGGCTGTTCTTTATATGCTGGTTATTACAACTAGTAATGCCTGTGCTGAAATAATGAACTCCACTAAAACTCGCCTTCTAAGTAGAATGCGATGCGAAGTTTTCGACACGTTTTTACGAGTTAAAAGTTAATGAATGTATATAGTACATGTTGCATTTCTTTTATAACTTCACAATGTATTCCAAAAAAGAAGACAAAAAGGCAGTCTTCTCGATGAAATATATAGCGTTTTAGATATTCAACAGAACTGCAAATACATACAAATGTATTGTATATCCAATATTTGTTTAATACTTACCGAAAAAATTTTTTTGTTGCTTTAAGTAGACTACTATAAAATAATTTAAACATTGCATCTTTTTAACTATTTTTACTTTGTTCTAAATAAAAATTAAACAAAATATATTATGGCGACTTTTTTTGAATTTTTGGCGGATTTTAGCGATTCGGAAAAACTTTTTATTTTGGAATTTATAAAAAAATATTTTTAATTATTTTAAAAATACATATATTATTTTCAAAAACTAAAAAATAAATGCTTTGGCGATTTTGGCGATTTTTGACATTGAATTTGGCGAAAAAGTTCAAAATGAATCTGACAACCCTGCTGGCTGCTTCATTTAAATTGTGTTTTTTTTTTTTTAAATGCAACCTAAAATATGCTAAAGAACTTTAATAATCCTCTAGACATTTTTACAAGCATTTACCGTGAATGCAATGCTGTATTTTTTTTTTAGAAACAGCTACGTCCGATTCGCCTAAGTACCTTTAATGCACTGGTATTGTCTTTTAATATATCAGGGGGATTATTTTATCGTCTTTTCAAAATCTTTAATTAAATAACAATAATTCTTTTTATTTTAAGCCGCTTTAATACCATAAATAAATAAATACTGAATTAACCCATTATAGGCCAGCGTCCTATTTATAGGACACTACAAAAATCATGTTTTTTTTGTCACTTATATAGTTTGTATTCTAAAAATATTTTTTTTATTCATTAGGTATAATCCCAGCAAGTCTTTATATCTATGCTTGCTTTTTTATTTTATTATAACTTTCCAGTAAAAAATTATTAGACTTAGCTCTTTTTTATGAATCTTGGGCGACATTATACATATGTTTATAAATCATATAACTCAAATCTTAACGAAATTATATGCTATTATTTATATTAAAAAGCGTTCACCCAAACTATTTACAAAGTAACTGTAATAAAAAAATTTACATACTTCCAAAAACTGATGGTGCAATGTGACTGTCCTATTTATATGACACTGGTACTTGGCGTTATCAAAATATTTACAGTTTTTTTATATTCAGAAATTATTGGAGCGAGGAAGAAGATCTTGGAATAAATATTGTCAAGGCATGTATGCCCAGAAATGAATATTTAAAAATTAAAAAGTATATACATTTTGCCGATAACTCAATAATAGATAAGGATGATAAAGGATTCAAAGTAAGACCCTTATTAAAAATGATGTATGAAAACTTTAAAAAGTTTCAAGTGTTTGAAAAAGAATTAGCAATTGACGAAATGATTGTAAAATATTATGGACATCATGGCCTAAAGCAATTTATCCGCGGGAAGCCTATTCGATTTGGGTATAAATTGTGGGCTCTTTGTGGCGTTAGTGGATATTGCTATAATTTTGACTTATACATGGGAAAATCCATTGCAAAAAATGATCGTGAAAATTTGGCATTAGGATCGAGAGTCGTACTTGACATGTTAGATGGCATATCAGAACCCGCAAGTCATCAAATATATTTTGACAATTTATTTACTAGTAGAGACCTACTAATTCATTTGCAGCAGTTAGGATATCGTGCGACTGGGACTTTAAGGGAGAACAGACTATCATCATGTCCTCTTAAAGACTCTAAATCTCTTGGAAAGGAAGAACGTGGCTCGTTTGATTACCGGTTCGACACAAATGCTGAAATACTTATCGTAAAATGGAATGACAACAAGTGTGTGACAATAGCTACCAATTTTGATGCAATAGAACCTATCAATAAAGCAAGCAGGTGGGATCGAAAGGTTAAAGAAAAAAAGAACATACCACAACCGCTTTTGCTGAAAAATTATAATAGTTACATGGGTGGAGTGGATCAACATGACTGGTTGGTGGGTAAATACGCAACAAATATTAGAGCCAAGAAATGGCACTGGCCCATATTTATAAGATGCATAGATATGGCTATGGTGAACTCATGGATTGTTTATAAGCTAGTAAACGAAAATAGCTTTCATTTGCTAGAGTACAAAAGATCTGTCGCTGTCCCTTACTTGAAGATGACTCAAAAGCCGTCTGTCGGCAGACCGAGAACGTCTTCTTCGAAAGTTTTTTCAGATGTTAGATATGATAACAAAGGACATTTTATGAAAAAACGAGAGAAACAGGTTAGATGCCAGGGACAAAACTGTATATCAAAACCACTTTCATTTTGCTCCAAATGTGATGTGACACTTTGCAAAGACTGTTTTATCCCATATCATGCAAAATAATCGGCGCTTTATTTGAATAAAACAATAAATTTTTTTTGGTTTCATATCACCTATGATACCTCTAAGTCCCAGCGTCCTATTTATAGGACAGGCAATATTTTCCATATTTTTAAAAAAAATAAATAAATATTTGAATTCTTGTGTTATTTTACTTTAATTAAAAACGTTTTACCAAAATAAAAACAAATTTTTTCATTTTTTAAAAGTTGGGCGCTAACCGGTTAAATAAATATCGTACTCTTGTGTTGATATAAATAGAAAAAAACTATTATTATTATGGGTAATTGCTATTTGCCCTGTTTCTTTATAGCGATAAAATAAAAAAAAAATACATACATATTTAAAAATGCACTTGTCTCGTTATAGTGGTTGTGGTTAGTTTTTTTTTTAACCTAAGAGCTGCAAAAAGGGAACTATGGGATCATGCGATATTTGAAATAAGGCAATAACCACTGAGATTAGCTAACCCAAGGATCTCTTAAAACCCTTCTGTATCCTTAAATTTTAATATGACAGTTTACGAGACACATCAGACAATAGTTAGAAACAAAAGGATATATATTGACAATCGTAACCTCAGACCTTTTCTCCTCTTTCTGACAACATAATATTCATATTTAGCACCCAAAATAACGGCTTACTTCTTGTGAACAAGAACGAATAAAGCAAATTTCGGATACCCTATTCTAAATTCAGGCGTCCATTTCATTTAAACCTAATAAGGAGGTTTACAATCGCTGGATATTCGGCATTATTGTTCATATATGCAGAAGATTTATTTTTTAAATTCAAACAAAAAATTTGTAGAATCAAAATATTTTTTGTTTAAAATCGGTCGTATCAACAAATTTGCATATTCCAATAATTTATTTTACATTTCGTTTATTGACAAAAAAATTCGGATTTTTCAAACAAATAATTGTGAAATTTAGATAAATTTTTTGATATTACACAGAAAAAATTAAAAATTGTCTCTAATCATCAAATTCATAGAATCAAGCAATCAATTTATTGATTTTGCACCTATTACCAAAATTATTATATTGATTACTTAAAATTGTAAAAATTGAAAATTGTGATTTTTTTAATAAATGATATTTTTAATCTTAATTAAAAAAACTTATCAACAAACTTTTTCGTTTCAAACAATGTTTTAATTGATTATGAATTAAATATAGCTCAGGTTTTGACAACTCCCAACAACAATTCTACAAGTTTAAATTATTTTATTTTAAACGAAAAAATCAATTAAGATTTGGTATTATTTAATATATATTTTAATTAAAAATTTATTTCAAAACAACTAAAATGTTAATGAAATCAAAATTATATTTTTAATTTTCTTTCAACTAAAAAAAATGATTGATTCAATTATCACATTAATTAAATTGAAATAGTTTTTAAGCAATTTTTTTTATTGATAAAAACCGAATGATAATTTAGTCTGTGAATAATTTTGCTATATTAAACGAAAATCGACGTGCACCCAGCAGCAGTGAAAAGAAGATTACGTAAGAAAAAGGAGAGTAGGCGAGACGGCTGGTTTTGAGACACATATTTTATTTTGGTATAATTTCTTAACTTTTTCCTAATCGTCTTGTTATATGCAATGTTTTACTCGATGGTGGTGTATTCCTTTCCTTGGTTACAGAAACAGAAATCTCAATTATCAGATAACAGCAGAATGGCCCTATAAGGAATTCGTCACCATTCTAGTCATTTGTGCATTTAACTAACTATTTTTAACAAATAGAATTCGGGAGTTTTTGCTTCTTATTTTAGTTCCTAAACATGAAAATAATATATTTTGTACCGATTTTAGTGGTGTTTTTTTCTTCACAAGACAAGCAAATCATTTTTTCACCTACATTAGTGTTGTTGTTTCTACAACAAACTTCGTCCAGATATATTATCATCAAGGCACAAATTTTTATGCAGTTAAAGTAGTAGAAAAATATGCGCTAAAAATGGGAAAAATATGTGCTTAAAATATTTTTAACACATTTATTAATGATAAAAAAACATTAATATAACAAGAAGAAAAACAAAAATAACATAAAAACGTAAAAATTCCGTTTAATAAAAGAAAATTAGGTACAATAAACACAATAGTAGAAGTTAAAATAAAGAGAAGCTCAAAAATATGAAGAAAACCCAAGAGCAAAATAATCATGTAAATTAAATCACTTGCCAAATAGATATTTGAACTTACACATAAATAAATTAATGAATATAGATCAATAAAAAATTTTTCGTTCTATAAATACATACAATTAAAAATATAAATTTGTCACCAGGCACCCTGCATTACATTCTATCCTAATCGCACCATAGTGAATGGTATACAATAATTGACATAGCCGAATATAGCAATCTTACCTGTTTTTTTTTATAAAAGTTTTATTAAACAAAATTTTCATAGAAAATTCCTTTTATAAATCTGTAATAAGCCTACATATATTTTTTATGAATAAACCCTTAAGAAGTGTAAATTTTTGCAAACAAACATTTTAATAAGTCAGAGTTATTAAGTATCGTCAAGCACTTCAACTCTTAAAATCTTTTCGGGGTTAAGAATATTTCCAGTTATTCTCATCTTATTTTTAGTTTTTCTTCATAGTTTCTTCCTAATCATGATAGAAATGTAATGGGTTTTTATATTTGATTAATATCTTATATTTTTGCCATTTTCGTTTACCGTACCGATCTATGAAAAATAAGGAAAAACTATTTGAAAATACATACAAAAACTAAACAACTTGTCATTGCTATTTTTGAGTTACAGGTACTAAACCGGGATCTTTGTTTCTCTAACTACGTCTGCTTATGTGTTTCTTTTGGGTTTCCTTTTTACTATTTGATCTTTATTTAAGTTATAATGAGACTTGAAAGATGAAAGCTCTTTTGTTTTATTTCGTTAGCGGGTGGTTTACAAGTCAACTGTTTTTCTATTTTCTAAAAGTTTTCCAGTGTTTTGTTGTCTTTTAGCTTGAAAAGAGAAAAATAGTAATTGTAAGATCCTTAACAAAAGATAGCCTTTTTTATTCACATTATAAAATGTTTGTTTTTTTCTGAAGAAATTTATTTTGCAGACGTTTCTTTGCAAAGGGGGAGGGGGACATTTCGGTAAGCAATTCCTTTAGAGTATATTGAACTTTTTAACATGTGTTTTAATAATTAAAAAAAAAAAAATAACAAATAGGAAGGAAAAAAAATTATTTGAAGATTTAGAAAAGAATTAAGCAAGCATCTATTTTTTAAATCAATTTAAATTTAAAGAGATGCACAACATATTCACTTTTCTTTTATCTCTCCCAAAAAATACTGTAGTTCTAATGCATGTCCCTTAAAAGGTGCTCAACTTCAAAAAAAGGCGCAAAAAAGTATTAAGTTGAAGAGTAACTTTATACTACAAGCGGATGCATAATGATCTATTAATATAATTTGAAGTCCAGTGAAATGATACTCAATAGTTGGAATTTAGTAAGAAAAACAATGCTAGGTATTATAAATAAATCACTAGGAACAGGAGTATTCCCTGAAAGTTGGAAAGCGTCTATGGTAACATCAATTGAAAAAATTGCGAACACAACAAAATGCGAAAACATGCGAGAAAATAATAGAAAAAGTAGTTAAGTGTCAATTGGAGAAGTACATTGAATCAAACAACTTAATATCCAAATATCAATCGGGATTTAGGAGGAATTTCTCATATGAAACAGCAGTAAATTACCTAATAAATAGATGGAAAAAATAGAACAATGTAGAAAAATTGTTGCAATATTTTTGGATTTTAAACGAGCATTTGAGATGATAGATAGAAATGTACTACTGCAAACAAACAGAAAACAAATGACTAAAGTAAATAATATTAAATCTAATAAAATAAAATAACAGGTTGCTGTTTAATAACAACAACCTGTTAACCGATCGTCAATCTGGATTCAGACCTCAACGTGGCTGTACTTTAGCTCTTACCGATGTGATAGAGGAAATTCATAGTAACCTAGATGAGAAAAACATAACGTTTTTGGTATTATTGGACCACTCAAAGGCTTTTGATACAGTGCACCATTCAATCTTGTGTATGAAATTGTCCAAAATATTTACATTTTCCACGTTTGCGGTGAAACTGTTGTCATCATACCTCTCAAGTAGATGCCAATCAGTTGCAAATGCCGAAACTATATCGGGTTCTTTACAAGTAACTAGAAGTATCCCACAGGGATCCATCCTTGGACCCCTGCTACACTCCTTATATTCGAACGATCTCCCAAACCAACTATCGTATTCTAGTATACAAATGTATGCTGATGACGTTCAGCTGTATCTCAGTAGTCCTAAAGAGTCAGCTAATATGAAACTGCGGGAGTTAAATCATAATCTTGAGAAAATACATATATGGGCAGCGGCCAACGGTTTGCGACTTAATCCTAATAAATCCAAATGCATATTAATATGTAAAAGAGCCTCTCATATAAATTTTGAGGTAAATTTATGTCTTGGTGATTCGAGAATCGATGTTGTAGATTCAGCAAGAAACTTTGGAGTACTATTTAACAACACTTTAACCTGGTCGAATCACATTACACAAGTTTGTGGTGAAGTATATGGCATGTTGCGAAGTTTATTGGCTACTCAGCACTTTACACCTTTGCAAGTAAGAATATTACTTGCAAAAACAAATCTTCTTCCGACACTTTTATACTCATCTGAAATTTTTACTGGTTGTAACACAAATGATATGAGAAAGCTGACCGTAACATACAACAATATCATCCGTTACATTTTCTCTTTAAAAAGATTTGATCATATATCGCAGCACTCTTGTCGTTTATTTAATATGTCATTTTCAAACTATCTTCAATTCAAAAACTTAAATATCTTTATGAACGTCTGCAGTTTTCTAGATCGTGTAGAGGGAAATATTTAATACAATTTCGTCATCGTGACCATGCTTCTGAATGCCAATACTTTATATTAAGCATGCGTCTCTGGAATCAACTTCCAAATGATTTGCAAATCACTAGCAACGCTATAAGATTTAGAAAATTACTAAGGGAATATTTTTCGTAAATTTTTTTAATGTTTTAAATGTAAACTTTTTTATTTTTATAAACCTTTACTTTATTTATTTTACTCTATTTAAATTTAAAAATAATCTATGTAGTTTTTAAAAAATATTTTTTATCAATGTATCTTTAACTTGTCTGATTCTAATGCTGTAATATATAAGATATTGTGTCTTGTTGTATTAGAAAAAAAAAAATAATGATTATGGAGTACACAGGGCTCAATATTAGGAGCTTTATTATTTATCATATACATTAGAGCGACTCCAAGTTGTATGGAAGCGAAATTCGTGCAAGGTGTACAAAATAATGGAATTAAGCACTAATAATTTTTAAGATATATGATAACATAATTGAAAAGGTAGAGCAAATTAAGTATTTGGGGTTTATAATCGACAAAAACTTAAACTTCAAAAATCATATCGAATATATTTGTTAAAAGATCGGAAAGAAAATAAGTTTCTTCAAAAGGTTGCGAAAACAAATATCTATATTAACAGCAATTAATATATATAGCACAATGATTAAACCTTATTTCGGATTCGGGTCAACAATTCTATACTCATGCTGCACAATAAATGAAATTGAACGACTGCTAAACTTCAAAATAAATCAATGTGTGTCATATTAAAATGTAACCGGTACACATCAATTAATTTCATGTTCCAATCACTTAGATGGCTGAATATAACATAAGCTGAATATTAAACACAATTAAATTAATTCAAAAATAAAAAGCGGAAAAGCTCCAGAATATCTGACGGAACAAAGACTATACGTAAGAGAGGCTCAACCCTACCGACTTAGAAATATTGAAGATTTTAGACTTCAGAGGACATCAACAACCGCAATGCAACGATCGCTGTTCTACAAAGAGATATACAACTCTTTGCCAAGCAGCATAAAAACGGAACAGAATAATAATATAGTTAATAAAGGTATTGTATTTTTAGTTAGAATTTTATCTGATATATAAATGTTTCATATTGTACATTAAAAGTATTTAAAATACTAATAAAGAAAGAAATATCAAAGAAAAATCCTTATAACTTAAATGGTTATTTCTTCGTTGTTGTTAGCATTTAAAAAAAAGACTTGGGAATTTTTAATACTTAACAATCGAACGAAGTACTATAACAGTTGAAGATTATTTCTTATACCATCAATCCATTGTATAAGAAAGAGTGCATATCCTCGTCATTTTAATGTGGGGACTGCATTCTTTTAATTAGCTGCGTCAAAAAGTAAAACTCTTGGCTTTTATAATTACGGCGATAATAATAAACATTTACGAGTACAGGATGGTATGGTACATCGTCCGAAAGAGCAAATCTGCATGATTTACATTAGCTCCTGCCATATGGGATAATCTCATGGCGGATATTGTTAACAAACTATGCGTTTAAGATGCGTACACCCCTTATTTAGTAATTAGAGCCTTATAACATCCGCTGCTTTAGGAATAGCCAACAGCATCTGTTGAAGAGCAACAGCATTTATTTCCTCTCGAAAATACATCTCATGATAATTGTTAAAAACAAAAGTACATACAAAAACTACTACCTCAACTTTTCTACTATTTTAAGTTCCAGAGTCTTCACCGGTCCTCCTGGGGCTGCAGATATCCAATACAAAGACCTTAATATCCACTAATAGACTACTTAGTCTACAGCATTACCATCGATTTCAACGCAACATCGATTTTGACTTTTCATAAAACATTTTTTTTTTTTTTTATTATTCCTACACTAAATCCCGCGAAGCTTTTCGCTTGTCTTCAGGAGACCAGAGTCTCTGGCGGGAATTGAACCCGCAACCCTGGTACTGATATACTAGCTCACTACCAGCTAGCCTACCGGGGCACTCCATGCCAAAACAATGAAAAAATCAGCCTATCAAAAGGAAGTCTGTCTTCCCCTGGTTTTGAGTAACAACCACAGGCATTACGTGATTCCCAAAAGTATCCCTTCGTCAAGAAGTATGCCTCTGTTGGAAGAACGGCAAAGATAATCATCGTGAAAGATAGGGAGATTTCCCGCAGGAACCATACTAATGGAGGCTACTGACGCACGTAGCACAAGAGTTAAGCACTGGTGTAAAACTTCGATCTCGAAAAATCATAGGACATTAAGAGCCCTGCCATTTTGGGTTTTTGTTGCAACACAAGTTTGCACGCAACTGTTATTTTTTCCCAGTGAATCTACTACAAATGGATAACAAGTTAAATAATTTTTCAAGTATTAACCATAATGATTACGAAATCAATGGAAATGTGTTTCAATTCGCTTGAGTGAGCCAATCTGAGGTATTTATAAACCTCAATTAATATTGATATACTTGGGGTTTGTTTACCAAAATTATGATTAATTCTGACCATGTTATGGTTGATTTTGGGCAAATAGTTGTTTATTTTAACCATATTAAGGTTAAATATACAAACATAAACATTGTTAAAATCCAACCATAGCATGTCGTACAGTGCTCTGTCCCATACGCAAAACTAAAAATTAATAAAGTGCTAAGAATAATTATGTAATATATATTTTGTAAACCTAACAAAGTACCTTAAATAGATTTTTAAGTAGAATTCATAATTTTCACTTTTTGTTTACAAAATAGGGAACCAACCAAAGTCAAAAAAAATGTTTAGCTAAACTGTTTAATAAATTAAAAATACTTTTACCTGTTTTACTAAAAAAAATTGCCAAAAATTAATTTCTAAATATATTCTTTTCAAACTAAGTACATTTGCTAACTACTAAACGTACCATAAAGGGCAACTACCATTGGTAAAAAATATTGCTGATAAAATTTTTTGTATAATCGTAAACTTTCATATTTTTTTATTAAAACTCCACGAAATTACCTAAGTTTGGTAGACTACGAGTATAATTAACTAACTTTGCAGAGTACCTTATCTTTCATTTAAAATTTGAGTACTTTTTTAAGTGATTTAACAGAAACTGCAAAGAAGTCCTAGAATTTTCTTTCGGAAATGTTAAAATTGCGTTTATTTCTTGAGTCATATTTCCTATATTACAAAAAAAAAATACAAAGAGGTAAGTTTATGGTACTGCCAAAATTGGAAAATATTAATTTATAAATCTCTTGTTTTTATGTACTAAGTATTTTGTTTACAAGAAAAACATGAAAAAAATGGAAAGAAAATAATGTATTATTATTGGGTCTCCCCTAATATTTTACAAAGTGTGACGATACTATATATATATAAATAAAAAAGTTAGTGAATTTTTATTTTGGTTGGAGGTCTAATGACTGTTAAATCAAAAAATTACGATTTTGTAAATTTGGTATTTTTTACACTCTCAAACAACAGATTAATTTCACACAGTGTTGCCAGGTAATTATTTGTCTTCCCCCCCCCACCCAAAAAAAATTTAAGAACCCCCCCAAATTTAACGTATTTTTAAAAAATCCCCCTAAATGTAAAAGTTTATATCATAATTTCATTTCAAATAGTTTAACTTGACTCAGTTTTAATTAACGTTCTAATAATAATGCCTAAATAAAGCAAAAATCGCAAGATATTTAACATTTTATTGAAATTGCTGGTACTGAATTGCTACGCAAAATGGCAAGGTCTTCGTGTGCCAAAGTGCTTAGACGGGAAAAAGAACTCTTTAGGAGCAACGTCTTCGTGCTGAAGTTCTTACTGTTCCCCGGGGCAGTAAAAGCTTCTGGTCATTCGTTAAAAGAGTAAGGATTAATGCTAGTTCTTCAATACCAACTCTTTTAAAGTATGGCCAAACATTCTCAAACCTGGTTGATAAGGCTAATTGTTTTGCCGAATTATTTGCAAATAATTCTAGCTTACCAGATAGCAATCAACCACTACCCGAACTCGAAAAAGTATCCATAACTATGCCTAAAATATTTTTTCGGGCTCGCGCTGTTAAAAAGGTTCTTGCGGATCTCGACATGAACAAGTCTCCTGGGCCGGATGGTACACATGCACTGGCCTTGAAGCAGTGCTCTTCGACGCTAACAGTTATGATACGCCCTAATAAAATACTTATATAAAATAATACAAACACATTTTAAACACATTTTACATATACATATATTTTCTTTAACATACGGTAACACTTACAATTCTTTTTAATCCATAAAATGCATAAGTACTTATGAATATTTGTCCACAACAAAGTATACAAACATACATACGTACTTAGCATACATTTAATTTATTGAACTATTAAACTTCTCGGAATCTTTTGTTCTTGCATTTCGTGGGTGGTCACATTAAAAGTAGACCAATAAACTACAAAATGCAATTGAAGCAGTTCCACTTATAGCCCGGCAGAATTAGTAAATTCCAAGAATAAAACTAGGAAATAAATAAAATAAGCACTTTAGTTTTAATATTCATTTTGCTATTTAATATTAAGATTTTGAAAATAAAGAGACATTCGTATACATCGAGTCAAAGAATAAACTAGTCGAGTTCTTTTATTAAAAGTGTAATAGAACGGATTTAGTTAAAAGTGAACATCAAACTGGCGACGAGGATGGGATTGGCGGAATAATCCCCAACAAAAAATTATAAATAATTTTTCTAAAATTAAGGAATAATCCTTAACAACAGATGAGATTGGCGGAATAATCCCCAACAAAAAAATTATAAATAATTTGTCTAAAATTAAGGAATAATCCTTAACAACAGATGAAATTGGCGGAATAATCCCCAACAAAAAAATTATAAATAATTTTTCTAAAATTAAGGAATAATCCTTAACAACAGATGAAATTGGCGGAATAATCCCCAACGAAAAATTATAAATAATTCTTTTAAAATTAAGGAATAATCCTTAACAATAGATGAGATTCGAGGAATAATCCTACAACAAAAAAAATCCCAACAGAATTTTTTTTTTTGGTGGAATAATCCCCAATAAAAAGTGGAAAATTTTTTTATACGGATACAAAATCCCAACAACATTTAGTGGAATAATCCCCTATTAAAAACATTACCAGGAACAGTTACATTATCAGAAAAATCAACAAGGAATATTTCTAAATACAGCGATTACCAGTAACAGTTACATCATCAGAAAAATCAACAAGGAATATTTCTAAATACAGCGCTTACCAGGAACAGTTACATCATCGGAAAAATCAACAAGAAATACTTCTAAGCAACAACAGTTATTACCAGAAACAATTTCTAAAGTAAGTGATCAAAAATAAAATTAGTTTATCATAAATAGTTTTATATTTAAATATGTGCAAATAATTTTAATAAGTGACAGATGTGATTCCATGTTATATAAAACAAAAAGGAGATTTCTCTTTCTATAAATCTTGACTAACATTTTTTTTATTGTCCGTGAAAAATATATTTTTTAAAGAAGTTTATAAATGAGTGACAACGATTCCTTGTCAGACTATCCATCAGACTTAGAATACGCAATAAGAAACGTTGACCACAGACTTACAGTACACCCAATAGATTCAGGAATAGAATCGAATGACGGCTATTTAACAGACGAGATTGAACACAACAAACGCCACAACAAAAACAGTAGAAATTCACGTATATTCAAAAAGAAATTCAGACGATATCTAAGACAAAACTAGAAAACATTTTTTTTCCCCAAAAATGGCAAATCAACAGATACAATTAAATCCAATTAAATATTTAAATAACTTACCTCTATACAGCGGTAGTAAGAAAGATCTTAATACATTCACTAAATTAATAGACAGAATACATCCCTTGCTCATTACATATGATGAAATTTCGCAGTTAA
Source organism: Pollenia amentaria (assembly GCA_943735925.1). Classification (NCBI taxonomy): domain Eukaryota; kingdom Metazoa; phylum Arthropoda; class Insecta; order Diptera; family Polleniidae; genus Pollenia; species Pollenia amentaria. Next base: position 196,246,167 of record OX031009.1, on the reverse strand, counting down.
TATTTTCAGACATAATAAAAAGTCGTTTAATAGGAAAAGCTCAAGAAATTATCGAAATAAATACACAGGCTCGATCCTGGCAAGAAATTAAGACAGTTTTAGAAAACAATTTTGGCGAAAGAAAGAGTTGTGAAGAATTATTCGACGACCTTAGATCAGTAACTTTTAGCAACACTACGCTCGATTTCTTTAACGAAATTAAATTTCGTCCTAGACTCTTGAACAATAAAGCAGCAATGATTATGGGAGAGGGTGAAGGATTGAATCAAGTTGCTCTAAACAATCAGAAATCGGCTATCCATATATTTAAAAACAAAATGCCAGAACCAATGCGCACTGTATTAGCATGTAGAAATCCTAACACATTAGAGTCCGCAATGGATATCTTATTCGAAAGCGGATATGACAAAGTAGGTAAGGATGGTTTTCAAACCAAATACCATAAATTAAACAGAGACAAAGAGCAAAATTATAGGCAACAAAATAGACAAAACTCTAACGAAAGACGCAACAATAATCATAGGGAATACCAGCAACAAACTAACCAAAGACATCAAGACAATGATAATAGCAACAACTATCAAAGACGCTGGAATGACCATCCAAATAACTATCAAAGACATTGGAATAATAATAATCAACAAAACCAAAATGGAAGATTTTATAGTAACCAGCTAAATTATAATTCTACTTCAAATAATCAACCACAACAAAGATACCCCGAACCAATGGAGGTGAACACAGTTGAAAATTTTCAACACACAGCCTCACGGGAAAATTACCCTATATAGTAATAAAGACAAAATTAAGACCACTAAAATTTATTATCGATACCGGAGCTACTCATTCAATTATAAACCCCGGAATCTGTCACCCAAAATGGCGTGTACCCTGTAATGAAATAAAATTGAAGACTCTCCAACATAACATAAAACTAAAAGAAAAAGTTCGCATCCCAATTTTTAAAGAATTCAGCGAAAACTCTAAAGACAAGATAGAATTCTTAATTTGTTATTTCCATGACCAGTACGATGGTTTAATTGGGAATGACATATTAAAAGGGTTAAAAACAATTATTAATTTAAAAGATAATATTCTAGAGATCGACGATAAACATGTCCCTCTAAAATATACCAATGATGGTATTGAATATTACCTCGAGAAATCAGGTATACATGAACTAGTGTTACCTACCCAACATAAAAATGGTCTAATATACAACCCCAAAAAAATTTTTAAAGATGAAAATATAGAAATTTTAGAAGGAATATATGAGGCAGACGATTCTAAAATATGTGCGCTCGTTAAAGTATTAGGAAACGTTCCAAAAAGAGTAGTTCTGAACACAGAAAATACGTCTGAAGTAAATACAGAAAATTTTTATATTAATACCTTAAAGGGAAACGAAGAAAATAGAATCAAACCGATAGAAGATCAAATCCGCATAGAACACCTCAATATAGAAGAAAGAGAAAAACTTATTCCCATTATAAAAAAATACAGAAAAATTTTCTATACAGAGGATAACGACCTCTCGTTTACTAACGCAATTAAACATGAAATACGTACAAGAAACAATATCCCAATCACTACAAAAACGTACAGATATCCCTATATTCACAAGGAAGAAGTCACCGAACAAATTAAAGATATGCTAGATAAGAAAATCATAAGACACAGCTATTCTCCGTATTCCGCTCCTGTTTGGATAGTTCCTAAGAAAATGGACGCCAGCGGCAAAAAGAAATGGAGGTTGGTCATAGATTATAGGAAACTGAATGAGGAAACAGTGGACGATAGATACCCTATACCAAATATTGATGAAATTCTAGAAAAACTAGGAAGATGTCAATACTTCACTACCTTAGATTTGGCTAAAGGTTTTCATCAAATTGAAATCCATAGTGAAGATATTCCTAAAACAGCATTCAGTGTGGAAGGTGGGCACTACGAATTTCTACGTATGCCTTTTGGTCTGAAAACAGCGCCAGCCACTTTCCAAAGGTTAATGAACAATGTTCTAGGCGACCTTATTAATAAAATATGTCTTGTCTATCTAGATGACATAATAATATTCTCAACTTCTTTACAAGAACATGCGGAATCTTTAGTAAAAGTGTTCCAACGCTTAAAAGAGGTGAACTTAAAAATACAGCTCGACAAGAGTGAATTTATGAAAAGATCAACGAATTTTCTAGGACATGTCGTTACTAATGAAGGTATTAAACCAAACCCGGAAAAAATTATTTGTGTACAAAAATTTCCACTACCAAAAAACCAAAAAGAAATTAAACAATTTCTAGGCCTATCTGGATACTATAGGAAATTTGTTAGGGATTACTCTAAAATAGCTAGACCAATGACGAAATACTTAAAAAAGAACGTAATAATGAATATAAATGATACAGAGTATATAGAAAGCTTTGAAACACTTAAAAAACTTCTAATTAATCCTCCTATTTTAACATATCCCGACTTCAATAAAAAATTCGTCTTGCAAACAGATGCAAGTAAATTTGCTATAGGAGCCGTTCTTTCTCAGGATAATCACCCTGTTAGTTACGCAAGCCGGACCTTAAACGGTTCAGAACAGAATTATAGTACCATAGAGAAGGAACTCCTTGCAATAGTATGGGCGACAAAACATTTCAGACCATACTTGTTCGGAAGGAAATTTCTGATAGAAACTGACCATAGACCATTAACATGGCTATTCTCTATCAAAGAACCGAATTCTAAATTAGTGCGTTGGCGATTGCGATTGCAAGAATATGATTACGAAATTAAATACAAGAAGGGAGTTCTGAATGGCAATGCAGATGCATTATCTCGAATTAAGATAGAAGACAATGAAGTAAACTTAGTACAAGAAAACGAGGTCATAAAAGAAGTAAGTACCCCACTAAACTTTTTCAAACAACAATATATCATTAAGCAAATAGCTTCTGGCTCGCTAAAAATAAAAACCGAAATCATATTCCAGAACAAAAGGAAAATTATATCTGCCAAAGAATTTGACGAACAAACATTAATAACTCTTATAAAAAACCACTTTGACCCAAATAAAATCAATGCAGTAGTAATAGAAAATGAAATGTTATACGAAAAATTTAAAGAAACCATAATCAAATACTTTAATAAACTTAAAATTTATAGAAGTAGGATAATTCTACAGGATATTGTTGACGAAAATGAACTTGTCGAAAAAATAAAAAAAGAACATAGAAATAACAATCATAGAGGTATAAATGAAAACTTCGCGGAACTTAAATCAGAAATTTACCACCCAAAATTAAAAATACGTATAACACAATTTATAAACAATTGCGATACATGCAATAAGGAAAAGTACGAACGAAAGCCCATAAAACAGAAATTCAAAATAACAGAAACCCCGGAAAGCCCTGGAGAAATTGTACACGCTGATGTATACTACAGCTTAGAAAAGAAATTATTCTTAACATTTATCGACAAATTTTCAAAGCATGCACAAGCTATTAAAATAAATAATAGATCTTGGATTGAATTTAAGACTGCCTTAGCTCAATATTTATCATCTGCAGGAAGCATAAAAAAACTCGTAATGGATAACGAACTAGGTTTTAAAGCATTACCGCTACTAGAATATTTACGTGAACAAGAAATAGAAATACATTTCACGTCAAATAATAATCACACTTCCAATGCGGATATTGAAAGATTTCATAATACTCTAAACGAACATGTAAGAATCCTTAAACATGATTCTCAAAGTGACATAGACACAGTAGAAGAAAAGATATTTAGATGCGTTAAGTATTATAATAATACAATCCATTCCACTACCGGTAGGAAACCAATAGACTTTAAGAATGGAACGATAAGTAGAGAAGAATATCCCAATATAAGAGAGAAAATGATTAAAATAAAAGAAAAAGCCATAGAAAACCAAAACAAGAACCGGGAAGAGATAGAAATTCAAACAGGACCAATATATTTAAAAGATGAACGTGGAGGTAAAAACCACTCAAAATTCAGGAAAATAATTGTAAAAGAATTAGATAACGACCACGTCATAACAGATCGAGGTCATAAATATTACAAGTCCCACATAAAGAGGAAAAGAAAATATCAAAACGATAACACTTCGGAAATTACATAAACCTTGCCATTAATTTTTTTTTCAGATGATCTTCTTCATATTATTACTTATACCAACTCTACATGACGTAGTAGCACAAAATCTAGAAGTAAAAGACCTAACGGATAATCATGGATACTTACCAATTAAATTAAAAGATGTAAAGATTATTAATAACCACTTAAAAATAATTCACATTATTAACACGACACAGTATTTGGAAACAGTTAATGTTATACAAGAAAATATTCATAGATTAACAGACACATATACAAACATTACCCCACTATTGGACAGTGTTAACAAAAGTTTGGCAATATGCAAAGCAAAAATTGAAAACTTAATACCCAAATTCAGATACAAACGAGGACTTATAAACGCAATAGGTAAAGGAATGAAATACATTGCAGGAACAATGGATAACGACGACGAAAAAGAAATTTTTGACAAAATTCAAAAGTTAGAAAAAAGTAACAGAGAAACGGTTACCGCCATAGACGAAATAACCTATCTCAGCACTTCCGTGTCAGACAGAATAACAAATATTACAGAACACATAAACAACCAACAAAAAATTGTTCAAAAATACATAAATACATTCAAGGGAGAAATACAAAACAAGATTCTTGACTTAGAAGATGAAACCTTATTTCTGAAAAACATCTTTCAAATTAATAATGATTTAAATTTACTGATGGACCACGTAAACGAAATCGGACATGTTATCTTTAATTCCAAACTAGGAATAATCCCATCTGACATACTAACTACAGACGAATATAAATTTATAGACGAAATAGAATCTTACCTTCATACTAAAGTATACGTTACATACAGAGAAAGTTTAGCAATTTTAACTTTGAATATTCCTAAGTTTTCGAACGAAACATTTACAGAAGTCACATTTGAACCAATTCCTGACAAACAGAATAGAACTTTAGTCTTCAATGAAAAGACAGTTCTTATTAACAAAGGCGAAATATACAAATCAAATACTATAGAATACAAAAAACTAGAAATAGTAAACGACCATTGTTTAACAAACATTGTGAACAACTTGCAACCCAATTGTAAAATGACTATTACAAAAGATCAGGAAGAAAAAGAAACTTATCCAGGTTTACTCATATTTAAAAATTACCGAGAAAATATAGCAACAAACTGTAAAAATTTATATAATTTAAAAAACTTAAAAACGTATTTAATAAAATTTGAAAATTGTATTATTAAAACTAGATTAAGAAACTATGAAAATTACAAAGTAAATATTAATGAAATGTTTATTTTAGAAGAATTTATTTTAAAAACAAAAGATTATAATATTTCTATTCCTGACTTAGCTATTAAAGAAATACACTTCAATGAAACAATGAAAACTGTAAAACATAAAATACTTAAAACCTCTATAATAAGTACTGGCAGCAATATTGGAATCACTGTCATATTGATTTCTATCATTATTATATTTTATGTTAAAAATAATAAAAGAATTTATATTACTAGTTCACCGGAGCTTCACTCTAACGATGGGGGAGTTATGATACGCCCTAATAAAATACTTATATAAAATAATACAAACACATTTTAAACACATTTTACATATACATATATTTTCTTTAACATACGGTAACACTTACAATTCTTTTTAATCCATAAAATGCATAAGTACTTATGAATATTTGTCCACAACAAAGTATACAAACATACATACGTACTTAGCATACATTTAATTTATTGAACTATTAAACTTCTCGGAATCTTTTGTTCTTGCATTTCGTGGGTGGTCACATTAAAAGTAGACCAATAAACTACAAAATGCAATTGAAGCAGTTCCACTTATAGCCCGGCAGAATTAGTAAATTCCAAGAATAAAACTAGGAAATAAATAAAATAAGCACTTTAGTTTTAATATTCATTTTGCTATTTAATATTAAGATTTTGAAAATAAAGAGACATTCGTATACATCGAGTCAAAGAATAAACTAGTCGAGTTCTTTTATTAAAAGTGTAATAGAACGGATTTAGTTAAAAGTGAACATCAAACTGCTAACTCGTCCCTTAGCAAATCTTTTCAGCACTTTATACCATGAGGGGGAATTTCCCGTCTGCTGGAAAGTTGCTAATGTAACGCCAATTCCTAAAAAAAGAGTGCCTAATAACCCTGAAAATTACCGCCCAATTGCAATTTGTTCGGCGCCTTCCAAAGTTATGGAGAGTATGGTAAATCACCATCTTGTCAAATTCTTAGAGTCAAATTACCTACTAAGCGACAGCCAGTATGGCTTTCATAGAGGTCGTTCTACTGAAGACCTACTGGCCCTGTTATCGGAAAAATGGTGTCGTTCCATTCACCATTTTGGCGAAAGTAAGGTAATTGCTTTAGATATTTCCAAGGCATTTGACCGAGTCTGGCATGGTGCACTATTGTCTGAACTTGTTGCATTTGGTGTCGGTGATAACATCTCTCGATTTATATCAAGCTTTCTCAGAGATCGCACTATACGAGTTGTTATAGATAGGGTATCATCAAATGAGTTCAAGATTCATTCAGGGGTGCCGTAAGGCTCCGTTTTTTCTCCTAATCTATTTCTTATCTTTCTTAATGACCTCTATTCCTTTGCAGATGACAGCAACCTTTGCCATTCGTATTCATTTGGTTACAGACCAAGCGTGTCCGATGTTGGTGCTATGAGACAGAACATGAATGATACGCTTGGCCGCGACCTAGATATAATCTCAGAATGGGGTCGTGCGAATAGGTTCGAATTTAATGCCCGAAAGACCCAATGTTGCGTGCTGACGCATAAACGCGCCACGGATCAAGGTGCCTCATCTGTATATATGGGTGGTATAATTATTGAGGAAACAGAATCTCTCGATGTTCTGGGCATGAGGATACAATGTGATGTCCGATGGACAGAACATATATTTAAGGTGCCGAAATAATCATTCAAGTGCCTCAGTTTTTTGAAACGGTGTAAGATATACTTCACTCCATCTGATCTCCTTACTATTTATACCACCTATATCCGACCGCGAATGGAATGTAACTCTTATGTGTGGGCCGGTGCTTCAAAGTCTATTTTGGAGCTTTTACACCACGTGCAGAAGAGGGCGAAGGTTCTCATTGGCGACAGTAGGGTATCCAATTCTATTGACTCCCTTGAGCACCGTCGCAATGTGGGTTGTACTTGCCTATTTTATCGTTACTACAACAGGATGTGTTCTGATGAAATAAGAGATTTAGTTCCCGAAACCCATAACTTTGTTCGTAATACACGTTTACCTCAAGAGCCCATCCTTTTGTGGTCGATTGGCCGGTGAATCGTACAACGCATTACAGGGAAAATTCGTTTTTTGGCCGGACTGTTCGTATGTGGAATAACCTTCCTGCTGAAGTCTTCCCTCTCACTTTCAACATGAATAAATTCAAGTCGAATGTTCACAAGCACTACTCCCTCTTCCCTCCTTCCCATAACCTATTTTCCTAGTTTCATCACAATGCAACGCATTAGTAGGGGTCATCCCTAACCAAAAAAGAAAAAAAAACATAGTATTAGATAGTTGTTGTTATGTACAGACAAGCAAATAGTGAAACCCCCTAAATATAAATTTATGTCCCCCAAATTGTCCCCCTACGAATTTGTACCCCCTAAATTTGCCCCTAAGTGAAATAAAACCCCTTAAATTTGGGGGTGTTATAGGAATTCGCAAAGGAATCAATTAAATGAATACACTAAGTTTCTGTTAGAGAAATATTAAATTTATTATTATAAAAACAACGCGGACAAAATTACCAGTGGTCTTCTTGACTGTCAAAAACTCAATAGCACGATTTACAGGTTTTTACAATTGTTAAGTACAATTCGTATATAAAATGTATATAAAAAAAACATTATACGAAAACTAACTGTTTATTTCATTTTAATATGAAAATGAGATCAAAATTATTATAAAATATTAATGAGATTAAAATAATATCAAATATTAATAAATATTAATAATCTCACCTAACATCAAATCTCAATTACTTAATATCGTAAAATGAGAAGATGAGATTAAGAGAGTTATATTAAAATCACAATTGAGAATCAATAAATTTACAGTGGTTCTTAACATGTTATTGTATAAAGTAAAAATATTAGAAAAACAAATAAATTTTTGGTTATTATTTACAACAGGGGGAAAACCACTAACCTGGACACAGGACTGCGACGAAAAAGTTTGTTATATAATTTCTTAAAAAATATGTAGGTATTGGTCAATATGTTGCCAATATCAACTTCATTTAAATATATACCACGTCAAATATATCACATAACGGTACATTTGTATTTTTTGATTTTTCAACCGCCATCCAGAGTCTTCTAATGCTAGTTCCATTAATTATACCTTGTTTTGAAGAATGCTTAATATCGCGTCGAAAAGTATCTAATTGGATAAAAAAGTATCTAATTGGATAAAATTATTGTCAATTCGGAAGACGTTTTGTACCATAATTAATAACAAAATCAATTGTTCTATTGTATAGTCCATTTGATTACAAAAATTTTAAGTCATATTGGTCTGAAATCGTCATATTGGATTTACAACAGATCTATAAAGTATTATTTAAGAAACACATATTAATTTTAGAGCACTCTAATCATAAATGCAGCTAAAACATTGTTTTTTTACAAAAGGATATATGGGTGGTAGGCATGTCCTTGCACCGAACGCAACAAAATTTGCAACAATTCTAGAATGTGAAATTTTACAGACAAATACTAGTTTTTGCAACATTCTAATATAAATGGTGGCATAAAATCAAAATTTTTGATTCAGGATGTATGGGAGGTAGGCATATCCTTGCAGCGATTTTTCTCAAACTTCAAATTTTTCATAACTTAGACATTCAGTATCAGTATACTTAATTTTGTCGTTCTGCTATAAGAACTCTAGCTTTGTGGATTCACTATATGGGGACAGAGCACTGTGTGCCGCCCTTTATAATATGGTTACTTCCACCCATATTATTTTTTCTGCATGTACGAATAAAAAAAATATATATATTGTTTAAATATTCTTAAAAACACTTCCCACCAGCATTCCTTAAAATAGTTAAATAATATTTTAACCGAATCTTGGAAGTTGGAAAAACAAATGTCTCTTGAAATTAATTCTTTTAAAGATTTAACAAGAATTTCGTAGTACAAGCAAAGTTGAGCATGTCTTAGTTACTAATATCTAAGCAGATCTTAGAATAATACCACAACCATATTATGGTTGTACCGATCAGGAAATATATTATAATGAAAATTATATACTTACCACAAATAATAGAAGGACTTTTGTTAACTAAAATATGTTGTCCTTTTAGAGTACACACTTATTTCTGGTAAACATATTAATGTTATTATCAAGCATAACATGATCCAGGCAACCGTAATACTGTTGTGGCTCCTTGTTAAACAATAATATTTCAGGTGACAATAATATGGTTAACACAGCCATAAAATATCCAAGAGTGTAACGTCTAGTGGTAGGCGTTACTCAGGACTCATACAAACATCTCTTGGAAGGCTTTATATAGTTTATTTTATTTCACACTGCCGTGTTACACTCCACTATTTAATCTCCGTTCAAGAAAGTACCTTATAATGGACTCACTTGATGCATACGCCAACTGAGCACAACCCATATAACATTTCTTAGTTTTAATATCAATCTGTCTTCTTTTCCACATGTTCGTTCGAATGTTACAAATTAACATTTAAGTTTAAGACAATTTTTTTTTCATATTGTCAGTTGTTCGCATACAATTTGATACCTGTTAATTTTATCATTAAATGTAAAGTTTATTGTAATTATTTGCAGAAAAAAAATTAAATAAATATTTAAATATCTATTTATATATTTTAAATTAACTAAAAGTTTAAATGTTTCTTTTGTATGTCTGGTACAAATTAATGTTAAGTGACAATTGTTTTATGGAAACAATTTAAATAACTGTTGACAGCAAGACTTAAAAAATACTTACAGGGGTGTGTTTATACACAAAAAAAATTCTACGACTATCAAATGCAAGTCTATTAAATACAAAAAAAAAAAACAAATTTATTTATAATTAACAATTTGAAATCGAATTCCTTTTAGAACTAATCGGTGTTTTCTTAAGTCCAATAAATATTGTAAAAATAATTATTAATTAATAGATTAACTTTAAATCTAAACATTTTTTATTCACAAGATCATAAACATTTAAAGCGCATTCTAGACGTTCAATTTCTACGTACTTTTTCGACCAGTGCTGGCCGTATGACACGAACAATTTTGGCCTCCAAGGTGTCAATTATTTCTGGCTTATCAGCACACACCCAAGACTTCATGTAGCTACACAGAAAATAATCTAAAGTTATCAATTTGCACAACCCATTGACATGTCCATTCCTCGAAATCAACTCATTGCAAATTATGATTACAATAAGTCTTACACTCATAGAAAAATTCTTCTTCATATTGATGATGCCCTAACATCAGCATTGTGACATCAATGTTATTACAAATGGCATCAATGACGCAAAAAGTGACATCAATCCAATGACGAACGTCATCCTAAAATGTTGTCATATTTTATGTGTCATCTACGCTATGACTACAGTGACTCTATACGCTATGACTACAGCGAATTCGATGCCACATTTTGTATACACTGAAGGAAAAAGCGTCAAAACGCTGATGTATTTTGACATCAGTACAGACAAACTGTCATCAGTGCGATGAATAACTGTCATCAGTGCGATGACATAACATATCATGTCATCAGTGCGTTCACAAACTGTCATTAGTGCGATGACATAATATATCATGTCATCAGTACGATGACAAACTGTCATCAGTGCGTCAAGAGTAGGAACCCCGGATCAAGCGTAACACAAGGGCATTACTGAGGGGTCTAGAGCGAACCCGTTGCATTGAGATATTTTACCAAATTGCCGAGTAAAATCGATATCACTGAGAGTTCTTGTAAAAGGTTATTCCAAAATAATCCTTGTCGTTTTGAACTGAACACTGGGTAATCACACAGGAGATGAAATACTGTCTCCTCAGTTTAAGGTTCTCTACAGCTGCGGCAGCTTTTATTTAAAGAAGACCCATACCATGCTTACCGATCATCCAGTGACCAGTGAGTACGTATGCCAGTCCCGAAATGTCCCTGCCACTGAAGTTAAGAAGTCAATCAGAGCGAGTCATTTCGTATGTGGGCCAAGTTACCTTAGAAGCCCTGCAGCCATCTAGTTTTTTCCATCTATCCTTAGCCATATCCAGATAGTAGCTGAAGATTTCGCTTCTGATAGTCCCCAGGGATGTTGTACCATATGAAATATCAAAAGCAGCCCTAGTCTTGGCCAGCCCGCCTACCTATTAATTGCCGTAATGGTCCCTATGCGAAGGTACCCAAATTAAGGTAGTGTCAATTAGAAACAGCCCTAATCAGTGAATTTTGTTAAGATGTTATCAGGGTCGGAGTCGAAGTCCACAACAACTCTCGAGTACGAATTCAAAATTTTTCGGCAAAAAAGTCTAAAAAATTTTCTAATATTTTCCAAAATAAAAAAACTTCGAAATTGGGAATAAAATATTTAAAAGATCGATTTGAAATTATTATTAAACCAATTAAAAAAAAAGATTTTAAAGCCAAATAAGGGCTAGTATATATACATTTAGTATTTAAGGGCGTCGGTAGGGCCTCTGTAGATAGCTCTCACTCCATACGTGGAAATTTTGCTTATTAATAAGCCCGATAAGCCAAAAATGAGCCGCACGCCATGCAAATCAAGAACTCGTTGCGCGAATCGATAACAGGTTTTTTAAAGAAAATGAAAATAATTGGGTAGCGCTTTTCAAGTGTGAATGTAATCAGGCTGATTTGCCAGAAGATGCTGATCATAAAAATCGAAAAGTAAGCGCAGTATGACAGTTCGCTTGACAATTATTACAATATATATTTCTATGGGGCTTAAAAAGCACCCTCTATTAAGTTTGTTTTTTTTTTCAGTTAAAAAATAGTTTTGAAAATTATTCTAATGGGAACAAAAACAAAATATCTCAAAAATTTAAAATTTGGCTTAAAACAAAGTTCACACAATGTAGAATTTCTAGGAGATTTTTTTTAAACATTTTATTGCTAAATATCAAATCAAAGTTTTATATCTTAATATAAAAAAAAATTACATTTAATAATACATTGTTATTAAAACGGGGCAATATGTTTGTACTTATATCAAAAATTATCTCGCATATTAAAATGGCATAAATTGTATTACAAATGTGGTAAGACACATTAGGCCAATATTTTTATTGTAACTGCTGCTGTATTTTTGAACTGTTTCTTTTTTCAAATGTCTATTTATGTAATCAAACAAATAAAAACCCACAAATGTTTTTCCTGTTAAGATTTTTATTCTTTTGGCTGGCTGACTGGCACTCTCTCGTTAAACTAATTGAAACGATAATTTCAACAAACTTGTACAAAACTGTCAATAAATTTTGGCAAACATTAAATTGAAATACATTTTCAAATTGTACTCAGATAGAGATACTTAAAGAAAAACCAACAAAAAAGACAAGTGGGTTGCTTAAAGCACGAAATCTTATGAAAAAAAAATAATATGAAAGAACTGAACTATAATACAAAAAAAAAAATAATAATAATAATAATAAAAAGATAGTCAATCTTTTGAAAATTCAAAATGCAAGAAAAAGAATTGACTGAATGAAAAATCACATGCCTACAGCATTTATTTAAAGTTTAATAAATAATAGAAAAAAAAGACAAAATACATAAATTTAAAGCAACAAAATAAAAAAAAACTTATATCGTCTTTGGTCTAACGAAAAGGTCTTAAGTGTCTTTTTTTTTAATAAATTTTCAAAAAATTATTTTATTAATTTTTTGTATAAAAATCACTTCTGAGTTGTTAATCAAGAAAGAAAGCATGGTGAAATGATAGAGGTTGCAGCACTAGGGCAACAAATACAACATCAAAACAAAAATCGAAATTTGTCTCCGAATACATACGTCAAAAATAATTTTAAGCAAAAATCAAATTTTGCCACTGAACGTAATGAAACAAACGAATTTTTAGCCAATTATATTTTCATTATGGTCATTAAAAGGCGAATTCACTAGAAGGTAAGGTGAACTCTACAACAACACTGCTTCTGTGGTCCGACTATCAAAAATATTGCTAGTAAAAAAAACGTTGTGTAAATAAAAAATTAGTTTGTATTCAAATCGACCACCGAAAAAAATAACCATATGTTGGTTTGGCCCCACTTTCTAGTGAATTCGCCTTGAGTCAGTAACTTCTTTAATTAAAATGATAAAAAAACCTTTAATAAAATACAAGCCCATCCCAACACAAAACGTGGACTTTTTGTAAAAATAAACAAAACACTGACAGAAGACTAGTAATTAGTAGTAATAACACTTGTTTATTTCATCATGCAAGAAAGTATACCCGGTCGTGCCCGATCATATGATAGCCTACACCACAGTATTTAGCGACAAATATTCGAGAGTGAGGTTAAGATTCATGTAAAAATTATTCATGCCGAACACAGAAAAAATTAAAAATTCAAATCACCAAATTTATTCCAAATTCATAATATCAAGCAAACAGCTTGTTGACAGTTTGTTTGTTTACTAAATTTAGATATTTTTAATTAGGCATAAGTTCATTGAATTTAATTTTCAATAAATTTTTTTTATAAAGACAGGAATTTTACAACATGAAATTAGTTAAAATTTTATTGATAATTTTTCATTCTTGACTGTGCTGAGATTTGAACCCAGGCTTTCATGGACAGGTTGCCCTGCTGACTAGTTTCGATTGTAACCACACAATATCTTCGGAGAGGCTTGCCGTTTTTACTCGTAACGCCATTGAAGACGGATGACGTCAATAGTGTACTTTGGATTTCAAGAAGAATTCTTGACAAAAATTACGAAAAACAGAAGTTAGGAAGAACATGTTAATCAAATAAAATAGATAATCATTCATTCAAAGGAAATTTCGCTCTACCAATGTAAAATACCATTTGTTTTAAAGATTGATGTTTGACTATTGACGTCATCCGGCTTTAAATATCATTTTTTTTTTTCAATAAATGATATTTTCAATTTTAATCAACAAAGTTATCAAAAAAATTTGCTATTTCAAACAATGTGTTAATTTATTTTATTAAATATTGACAATTCCCAACAACAATTCTACAAGTTTATATTATTTTATTTTAAACGAAAAAAAATCAATTAATATTTTTTTAAATTTAATTAATATTGTAATTAAAAATTTATTTCAAAACAAGTAAAATGTTAATTAAATAAAAATTATATTTTTAATGTTCTTTAAAAAAACTAATTGATTCGATTATCACATTACCCATTTTTTTAATTGATAAAAAACTTTTTTCTTTGAATATACAAAAAGAACGTGTATATGGGAATAAGCCACATGGACTACAAAAAAAATAATGTAAGAAAATTGTGGCGCAGCTCCAGAAATCTTAAAAAAATAAACATGCGGATTGGAAATAGAGCGACTATGCGAAACTAATAAACGGAGGCACATACGCGGCGTTATTTTTTTTTTTTTTTTTTTTTTGTAAGTATAAAATTAGAACATTTTTTATTCTTTATAGGGTGTGATAGAAAATTTACCTTAAAAAATACAATTACAGACTATTCAAATTCCTGTATTTTTTTCCTGCCTATATAAATTGATAAGAAATATTTTTTTAAAAATTCCACTTAAGACTTTTTACAGTTGCAAAATTTGTATGTAATTTAAATGCTTAAAACAAAAAAGAAAAAAAAAACAAACATCAAATAGAAAAATATATTAAGAGCATATTAAACCAAATTAGATGCAATTAGATAAAAAAAAATTAAAGCAGCAAATAAATTTTTTTTTTACATAAATAATTTTAAATTACCACATGTTGATTAATAAATTGAATTTATTTCCTTTTTACCATTAAATCATTCAAAAAATTTAGTAAGTCTTAAAAAATTATTTAAAGAATTGTTTTGAGAGAATACATTTTTCGTAAACATAATTAATTTTGTGTGTTAAGGCAATTTGAACCATATATTTACTTGTATTTCCTATTTTGTACTATTGATATATTCTTTGTTATGTAATTATCAAATATGTATGTTATATTTACTATTGTTAAATTTTGTTAAACGCAGCTTTACAAATTGCCATTAACCTTTTCTAATCCTGTACTGTAATAATAAGACTTTATGTCTTGTTATATAGGATAACCATATGATGAACTGACTTTCATGCGGATGTAAATACGCTTTCATATCTTTTTTTGTATTTTCATAACCACACCATAATAGTGGAGAGGGTATGTTGCGTCTGTGCTGATGTGAGTTACATATAAAATATTTGCTTTAGACTCACCTTTTAGTATACCGATTGGCTCAGAAGCACTTTCTGAGTCGATCTGACGATGATCGTCCAGCTAGCTGATTATCCATGTAAATTTGTGCGCCACGAACAGTTCGCAATTTAGAAGAAAATTTGATCAAATTTGGCACATACGTCTTGGTTGTCATTTAGAAGAAGCCTATGGAAAATGGTGAGAATTGGTCCATTATTTCACATGGCTTCCATACAAACTTCTTTCGGGAATAGTCTTTGTGCCTACAAACTATCTTATTATGTTTAATTTGGCTCAAAAATTTGTTAATGCAACAAAACTATGTTTAAAGAAAATTTTTAAACATATTATGTTTAATTTAAGCATATTATTGTCACCGACAACGATATTATTGTTAAATTGGTCCTCCATCAAGAAGCCACAACCATATTATGGTTGTCTTTAAACAGGTTTTGGTTAAATATGACAATAATTTATTCTTAAATTAACAATAGTATTTTCCTCTTTTCCAAGAGCAACATGCTATGGTTGAAAACCAACCATGCTATTATAAGTGTTAGCATATTTTAGTTATTATTAACCAAAACATGTTTGGAGGCAACCATAATATGGTTGTGGCTTCTTGATGGAGGACCAATTTAACAATAACTTGGTTGTCGGTGACAAAAGTATGATTAAATTAAACATAATATTTTTAAAATTATTCTTTTAAAATAGTTTTGTTGGAGGTGACCATATATAAACATGTTTTTTCTCTGGGTGAACATAACTCGTTATAGAAAAAATTTTTAAGATCGGTCCATATTTTACTAGGGCTCCCATACAAGCTCGACTCACGCAAATACCTTTAAATGCCATAGCTTCCTTACAACTGTTGGTATTAGAAACGATAACGTTTATAATAGTTACTATGTCATGGCGAAATTTTATACTGACAAGTCCAGAATTTAACATAAGTCCCATATAAGCCTCCTCTGCAAAATCTTTTTGGAAGAATATTATACAGATCTCAATATTATTTTCGGTTATATTCGGCACGACTCATATATAAATCTTGAAATCATAATAATGTTTTGCTTTGCCGGATCCATCAATGCCCATGGGTCCCAGATATGCTACACTCTCAAATATTTCTCTTTACACACTGTGATATAGGCCATAGTATAATTAGTACCAGGTAGGTGTATTAGGGAGAGTTGTCATTATTTACTAGGGAGATCGATTATTCGACTTTTTTCAAAACCCGATTTAGTGTATTCCGAATAGTTGCTATTTAAACAACCGGTTTTCGGTTAAGAATTTTTAAAATAACCGGTTAACCGGTTTTAATTCGAATACATAAAAACGAGAAAACAAATAAGTTTTTGTAATAAAACATTAATTTGAATAAAAACTAAACAATTCACAAAGATAAGGAACCAATAAAATACATAAGCAGATAAGACTTAAGGTTTTGTTCAACACAGAAAAAATTATTAATTATCCCCAATCACCAAATTTATGCCAAAATCATAATATCAAGCAAACAATTTATTGATTTTGCACCTATTACCAAAATGATTATATTGATTACTAAAAATTGTTTAATTTTGAATATTTTTTTCAATAAATGATATTTTTGATTTTAAGTAAAAAAATGATCAAAAAACTTTGCCATTTCAAACAATGTGTTAGTTTATGTAATTAAATATTGACAATTCCCAACAACAATTCTACAAGCTTAAATTATTTTATTTTAAACGAAAAAATTTATCTATCTAGCTAATATTTTTTGATATTAAAATGTATTTAAAAACAACAAAAATGTTAATTAAACCAATTAAGAAAGTTATTGTTACTTTAATTTTCATGAGTTTATCTCCAACAGTTTTGTATCTATTAATATTTCTTCTAACATCTTGATTCCTTTTAAACAAATTGTAATTGATTGTAGACCTGCTTCTCATTTTATATAAATTAAAGTAACAATAACTTTCTTAATTCGGTGTCGTATTGTAGGTATCATTCCTAAATTTATAAAGAATTCTACTAATAACATTTTAAATATTTTTCATGAGAATGAACGTTTACCATCATGTCGTCAAACTGTATTAATTTATAAAAATAGAAACGGAAATTAAAAATTTATTGAAACTGTAATAGATTAGGTTTAAATTGGAAAACCTTTTTGTATTTAATTGAAAATATGACATTTTGTTAAATTTGTTAAATTTGTTAATTTTGTTAAATTTATTAAAAATTGTTAATTTTTTGTCAAATAATTAAGAAAAAATCCCCGTTTAAATTGGAAAACCTTTTTGTATTTAATTGAAAATATGACTTATTGTTAAATTTGTTAATTTTGTTAAATTTATTAAAAATTTTTAGTTTTTTACTTATATAATATTAAATTACATTTTTTAATTGTACACTGTTTAACCCCAGGATTACCGTCTTGGTCTGGCCAGACCAAATTTGTTTTTCGCTTGTAATATTTTTCGCATATAACAAAAAATCCAAAAACATGGACGTGAATTCCATAAATGATATGTTCTGAAATGAATGAAACTAATTTGGATTCCATTGGAGCAAATAAATGGGGCTAAATTCCATTTTTATTTAAAGTCTATGAAATGACCCTCTTGGTCTAGCCTGACCAATTTTTTTTTTTTTCCTTGAAAGATATTTCAACTAGGACAAAATATTAAAAAAACAGATACCCGAATTCTAGAACTGATATGTTCTAAATAGAATGAATCAAGTTTGAATCAAATCAGAAAACTACGGCCCATTATGCGCTTAGTTCAATCTAACTACAAAAACCTAACGAAAAACTCGTTTCAGCTGTGGTAGATGCGAAATAGCAATGTGCGAAATTAAAGACAACATTTTCGGAGACTTGCATATGGAATAAAATAATCAAATAATAATATTATATAATAAATTTGTATAATCTAAAGTAATTAGCATACGTTCAATAAAAAATATATTTATATACTTTTTATTTAATGTACAAATTGTGGTCTGGCCAGACCAAGAGGAGAACTTAGTGGTAAAAAGTTACCGAAAATCCTACTACACTTCACTCTTCGAACAAAACACAGCGACTGAAAACTTTAACTACCCAATAAAAAAAATTCTTATTTTGCGAAGCATTAATGGTACATTTTAAAAACTAAGCATACATTAATGCGTTACGCAATAAGACATAGAGAGATGGGGTATGGTAAGTAAACGAATTCTTTATAAGTTTAAAAAAAATAATTAGAATTGTGGTTATTTTATTGAACTGTTAATGGTTTTTAATCCAAATTTCGATATTTGAATTAGGCTTAAGTTCATTGAATTTAATTTTCATTAAATTATTTTTATGAACAATGAAAAAAGTGTTTTATCAATTAAAAAAATGTTTTAAAAAGTATTTAAATTTAATAAATACGATAATTGAATCAATTATTTTTTTAGTTGAAAGAACATTAATAATTTAATATAGATTTAATTAACAGTTTAGTTGTTTTGAAATAAATTTTCAATTACAATTTTAATTAACTAACAAAAAAATCTTAATTGACTTTTTTCGTTTAAAATTCAATTAATTTAAACATGTAGAATTGTTATGTGTGTTCCACAACATCTCGGGCAAGTTCGGACTAATGAGAGTAAAATGAAAATTACTCTCTGAATTTGCCTAAACTACCCAAAATTGCTGGAACGCAAAAAACCATTTTTGCACTTCTTCAAATACTAATGATGCTAACTTTTCAAATTAAGATCTATTTTAATGATTTAAGACGCTTAAAAGTCATAACATTATAAAACCAAAACATTTGCATCATTGTCATTTTTTATATTTTGTTTTCTTTTATGTTAAAGATTAAGGGAAATATGTATGCAATAATGCATTTACTACTTTAATTTTTTCATTAAAATTTTATATATTGCTTTCTTATATATTTTTTAATATAAACTAAACTTTTTCTTTTGCTTGTAAATTTCCTGATTAATTTTTCAGTTTACAATTAAAAAAAAACAGCTGATTGTTTATTCTTGTCCGAACTTACCCAAATAAAAAGTTCGTGCAAATTTCTACAGGAAATTAAAAATAATACTCTCTCAATTACTCTCTTAATTGCACAAAAATTGTTATGTGGAACGCTTTTGGGTAACTTTGTGCAAGTTCGGACTGTATCGTTATGCATCTGGAACAGAGCTGTTGTTGGGAATGGTCAATATTTATTTAAATAAATTAACACATTGTTTGAAATGGCAAAGTTTTTTGTGTCACTTTATTAATTAAAATTAAAAATATCATTTATTGAAAAAATTTTTTCAAAATTTTAAAATTTTTAGTAATCAATATAATCATTTTGGTAATAGGTGCAAAATCAACAAATTGTTTGCTTGATATTATGAATTTGGTATAAATTTGGTGATTGGAGAATAAATAATTAAATAATTTTTGCTGTGGGAGCATATTAAAGAATAACGGTAACAAAAAATCCTGGGTGCAAAGCTGCTCGCAACATTTAACAATTTGTATATGCGCTGAATAAAGCGCTTTCTGTGTCAAAAATGTATTGCTTCAAAGTGGGAACTGACCATACATAATTCATGTCTTCCGTAAGCGATATGGGGAACGAAACTTTTACGTTTTTCCTTTACAAGTCTGCTTCGTTGGAAGCTCCATTTTTTACTGAGCACACGTCAAATAACGAGACATTTCTCTCAAAAATATTTACAAAACAATAACGAGGATAAGTCATTTGCAATCATATTGGTTGTCATGTTGTAGGAAATTTTTTTTTTGCTCAGTCTTGGTCTGTTGGGTGGTTCGACGCTTCCACAAACACAAGCGCTACCCTAGGGGAAAGGGAGCTAACACTAAACTTGTCACGTGACAAGTCACTTTAACATGGTGATGTCTTACGAGGGGTTAATTGGCACCTTTTTGACACTTTGTAACAGGTCATTGAAATAACCCTAAAGGACACATCCAATTTCGGTTAAAATAATGCCTGTTTTAGATATTGTCACAAATGAACCATGTCAATATGATAGATCCCCTTCATATAAAGTAATAGAACTAGAGAGAATCAGCCACTACCCGCACAAAATCCAGTCACATGAATAGTTTTGTGCCAATTAACTTTCCTCTGGACCAACTACACTCTAAACACATTATCACCAGTTAAGTGTTAGGTCTTGTTTTCGTCTATCACAATTCGTTCCTTTAAATTATAAAAGTTTGTTCACTAGCCACGGGCTAAGTGCTTTAAGAGCAATTGACACAAATTTCCCGCAGGGTCATATTATAAATTATGAGTTTTCGACATAAATATCGCACTTGTTCCTCTAAACAGCGTCAACTCAAAATATTTCAATTTTCACTTTTTGCAAGAAAACGATAAACAGTGGCCATATCTACCCACTGTAAAAATCTTAGATCTATTTCTCTAGTATTTTGGCTAAAAAATTCAGTTTAATCCCCATTTGTCATATGTCTAAGTGCGATGTGTCTAAGATCATTCGTAATATAGTTAATTGGACTTTTCAATTTGTTCCTAAGTTATATCCAAATTTCAGTTTAATATAAAAAACTTCTTCAGTTTAACAAAAATTATTTTCGAGAATGAAATATTTATTATTAATTAATTCATTTATTAATGATGTGCTAATGATCAAAATTTTTGAATGAAAACACTGAAATTTATTGTTGTGGGAAAGCTAGTTTCTATGCGCATTTCGCTGGTTGCTTAGGCCAGCTCGGCCGGAAACTTTTCCAAATACTTTAGAAAACTAAGTTCGTTTCGAATTATCAACTTCCAATCTACAAATTCCAAGTAACTAAAAGTGATAAATTCGGAAAAAGTGACTAATCCAACAGTAAATTTTGCTTCATTGTAAATTTTAGATAAAACAAATTTAAGCCCACTATTTGTAAAATACATTTTGCGTATTTCACACTTGTTTTTTTTTTTTTGTTTTGTTTTTTGCAATATATTTTTATAATAATACAAATTGTGTTTTATAAAGGAAATAGATATTTTGCAATAATCATTTGTCTTTAAGTTGTTTTAAGTAATGTAGGCTTAATGTTTACTAAAAAACAAAACCATACATAAAAAAAATTAAATTTATTTATTGCCAAATACTCAATACAACTTAGATGCAAAGTACATTTTCCATAAAAACTAATTCTAATACAAACAGTTTTTATATTGTCTATGCGAGTTTTCATTAAACAAAGTAATAAAATAAATTTACAACTTATTTTTGCTGCAAACTAATCGACAAGATACACCACAGGTGTAACCAACTAAAGAATAATCTTTTAAGACAATTATTATGAGTTTTGTATTGGATCGTGTACGAGTGGAGTTAAAGGAAATCATACAATTTCTAAACTTCTCATCGTGTGGTGGAGCGTAATCGCTGTTAAATCATAAAAATTTGAAGTTGCAAGTGTTGCCGTAGATGCACAATGGAGCTGATTGAGAAAAGATCTTCTGAATTACCGTTAATCCAATTAACATTTTTAAGTTCTAATTATTTTTATTATTGTTATTATTAAAAATGTAAGTCCTCCTCGAAAAAATGAAACATTTGCTGAAAAACTCGTCGAAATTATGAAACATTTGCTGCGAAAGAATTAATTTTGATGGTGATACGGGATAGATGAATTGAAAAGCCTACTTTGTTTCGTATGCAAGCAGTTTTTCTACCCACTCCATAATATTGGAGAGAGTTGTATGCATTAAGAGAATGAGAGTTTATTGTCAAAATGTCACTAGACAATTACTAGTACATGCGGTACTAGTGCTAGCGGGGTTAGAGCTTTTATATAAAAATACTAGTGCTTATGCGTTCCAGTACTTGATGTAGTAAAAGGGCTCCAATTTTTGTGTAAGAAAACTAAAATTTGGGAACATATTTTTATTTTGATACTGTTTCTCAAATTTGATTTCAAATCATATATTTATGCCATTTTTTTTTAAAAAAATCTTAAAATACAAAATGCTAATGACAACAACTAGACACACACTGGTTCTTAAGCTCCCAATGTGGTTCTAGTGTACTAGTACACGTCTAGAACCAATAGTACTACTGATTTTCCAAGCACACTCAATGCTAATTTGATCATTAAGATGTTAAAGAAAAGTTTAGAGATGATAACTAGTACTGGATTTTTTTGTACTAATTTGGAACTAATTAGGTACTAGTTCAATCTCCGGCAGGGCTTGTGCTGATATATGTAACACTAAATAATATTGGTAACGTACAACCTTTTAATATATTAATCGACTCAGAATCTCATTTTGAATCGATCAAAGGATGTCCGTCCGCCTGGCTGGCTGCCTGTACATGTGTATCGTGCGCAAAGTATGTACAGGTTGCAATTTCTCTTCAAATAAAAAAATGGTAAATTTTTCGAAATTGTTTTTTTCTCGATTCAATTTCAAATGTGAATTATTTTGACAGTTCTTGTGAGAAACTTTTCGCAAAATATTGATAAAGAAACACTTTTTCTCACATTGGTCCAATAATTGCTGGAAAGTTATTTAAATGACAGATAATTCTCCCAAAGTAAAGATACAGAAACACTTATGTGAGAAAAACCATTTTTTGTTTCATATTGCACTGTTTTTGTCATAATTCACTTGTTTCATGCGGGAAATTTTACGATGCGAGAAATACAGAAACGGGCTACTGGTCTATTTTTTGCAAACATGTTTAAATTTGTTTAATAGCCTTTTCACACTTGCCCACAAAAAATGTACAATCAAAAAAAGAAAACATACATACGCTTTTGCTAAAGAATATTAAAGGCCACTATCGGGCCTGTTGTGCGCTCCTTAAGAAGAAACCCCGCCTATAAGGATGGGTTAACGTCCGTCGTTAAGAAACCCGGTTTCCCGGACGTAGTTTCTTAGGGGTTTCCAGTCAACATTCCTCAGGGATCCCAAGTCCATCATGCCATCGCTCCCGAGGTGTTTGGATCGTAGTTCGACGAAGGGCTGACAGTAGCAGAGAAAGTGTTCCAGTATAGATGTACCTGCAGTCCCGCATGACCAGTCAGGATACGCATTATCATTCTAACTTCGGCTTTCCTCGCTTTGAGGAGGCTTCTTTCCCTCTTCTCGTCTGGGCTTCCCCATAAAATGTCATTTATAAGTTTATTAAAAAAAATGGTCCATGATAAAGGTCAAATGGTCCATGTTAAAGAATTTAAACAGCATTAAAAATAACGATATTTTGCTATTTTTTCCGTAAGCCAACAAAAGTTGACATACGCCATTTTTAAAAAAGGACAGAATTCGCCAAAAAGCTGCTAACAAAAACTGGACATAAAGACGGATTTATCCATCTTGTTTTGAAATATTTTGTTGTAAAACTGTGTTTAAGAATCCATTCCCATTGTGCACTGCTTAAATATGATTATGTTGGCTTTGTAATATGTTAGTATGAGTAGGTCTTTTTTATATATTTTTATCTACAAGTTACAAATTTAACCAAACTTGGTATTTTGGACTTGTACTTAATGTTTTTTTTTTTTTTTTTAATTTTAGTTATAATTTTTATTATATTTTTTAGCAAATGTTTTAACACCCACTTTGGCAACTGTTAAAATCAACATACAAATAATAGAATTTTAACCGATTTGTTGTTGTATGTTGTGGCAATTTGTGTCGAATTTATTATATTTTTTTTCCAAATTGTACCTACAAGTACAATTTTCTTAAGTAGTTTTTCATATTTTTGGTTAAAAGTTTTTTTTTTTTTTTTTTTGTTTGGTATTTAAGTTGTGTTGCAGTTGCAGTTGCTGCTGCTGTTGTCTTTATTTGCTTTAGGCTTAATTGCAAGCTTAATCAATATTAATTGCTGCACATGTTGCAATTGACAAAATATGTGTTGCTGTATGCAACATACAAAAACACATTGAATCATACTACAACATAAATGTTTTGTGTTATGTTTTGCTTCTTTGAAATTTTTGCTTCTTTTGCTGTTATTTAACAGCATTTAATGTTGTTTTTTTTAAATATTTTTTGCTGCAACTGCCACCTACAGTGTTGCCCATGTATGGGGTATGAGAGTAATAAATATTGATAGTGTCATATCTTTATGTTTAACTACAATAATATTTATAAGAATAATAAATATAAAAAGATGCCTTCAGTGGAGGATGGAAATTGTTGTGGTCAGGCCACTAAAATATTCATTCGTCACAATTTATTATTAAGTAAATTGTTTAAGTTTTGGTAAGGCAAATACTAATTTTTAAATTATTTTAATCTTAAGTTGAATCATTCAGTCTTTTAAATCTATTTTTTATATGAATAGTTTTTTGATAAATGAAAAATAAAAATTATTTTTTAAAATCTAAACTCAACTTTAAATAATTTTTTGAGTTCTTATTTACTAGCTGTTTTTTAGGAATTGAAAAAAAATCATATTGAAAATTTTATTGAAAGCAACAATTTAATACCTAAATTTGTTTTTGTTTTCGATATAATTTATTATGTAATAAAAAAAATAGTATTTAACATTTTTTTTTTCTTATACTAATCCCGCAAAGCTCTGTCCTTGTATGCGGGAGACCAGAGTCTCTGGCTTCCTCGCAGAAAAAATTATTAAATATCTCCAATCATCAAATTGATTCCAAATCTATATGTAAATCGGCAAAGGCAAAACAGTTAAGAACACATTGGTACTCTGTTTGCCAACCGATTCGAACAAAAAGTACACCATATGAGAGGTATTTACTTACAGTAGTGCACAATATATATTTCATTAAAATCTGCGGGGGTAAAAAGAGTAAAAATAAAGGATCAAAAAAAAAAAAATTTGACGGCCTGTTTAACGATTTCGAATATTAACGTTCGCATAGAAAATTAAATTTAAAATAAAAACCAATATTAGAATTTTGTTTTTGTTTTAAATATAATTTTATATGCGACCGTTAACGTTCGAAATCGAGGAACAGGCTGTAATACTTATCGTTATGCTTTAGAAAAATTAGAGGACTTTTTTAAAATTCGGCCCTTTTGGGTACTAAACGGGTATAACCTGTATTTTACAACTTTTTTGTTACTCCATTTAACTTTTAAACCAACAAACATAGAAGTTAAGATTATACCAAATTCGTAACTTATCTAAAAATATAAATATGGTACTTTCCCGAAATTCGAACGTTTTAGCTGTGAAAATCCTACCAATTTTGCCACTTCTTTACAACATATTTTTATTTATGTATTGACGCATTCGTATTAAATTATGGAGTCCCACTACAATATTGAACTTTTTGGTACTATTATGCGCAGAAAAAAATCATCAAAAAGGGATATAATTTTCTTTTTCTTTTCCGTGCTGCATGTGGTAATTTTTGAATTTTCTATAATATTGAACGTAGAAACATAAAATTATAGGAGTGAATAAGAGCCTGCAAGAAGAAAAATGTTGGCACTTTTTTGCTCTTCAACAGATTCTTTTTGAATTTTCATTAAAATTGGACCTAGAAATATAAATTTAAACATACAGAGTGATTGAGAAACGTTATCTTTGAGAATCCTTATTTGTCCTTTTTGGTTCTTTAACTGGTAATTTCTGATTTTTTTTGTATTATTGTAATGTAAGTGGAAGAGTACATATAGACTGGAGGCTGGTCCCTCGCCAAACCGACCTACTAAGACGAATAAAAAACAAATGCTCGAAAAATGTAAATTCATTTTTACTTATATGTATGATTTCTTCATATTCGCATAAATAATTATGGTCGAATTTCGACCAGTGGACAAACACTAGTTCATAATATCAAGCAAAGAAGTTGTTGATTTTGCACCTATCACAAAAAAATCAAAATTGTAAAATTGTGAATATTTTTTTTCAATAAATGATATTTTTAATTTTAATTAAAAAAGTGATCAAAAAACTTTGCCATTTCAACAAATGTGTTAATTTATTTAAATAAATATTGACAATTCCCAACAACAATTATACATGTTTAAATTTTTTTAATTTAAACGATTTGTTATTTAATTAAAATTTTAATTGAAAATTTATTTCAAAACAACCAAAATGTTAATTAAATCATAATTAAATTTTTAATTTTTTTTCAACTAAAAAAATAATTGATTCAATTATCATATTTAATAAATTTAAATACTTTTTAAACCATTTTTTCAATTGATAAAACTTTTTTTTCTGTGCTGAAATAATTTAAAAATTTTAAATTTTGTTTATTATATTTTTTTCATAATTTATTTATTGAATCTTCATATATTTAATATGTACTAATAATCAAATTGTATTCTACTTCCTAAGTTTACGTCGTATGCCTGACAAAATTTATGCTGATCACGGTATACTCCAGAGAATTAATTTTGAGGTCGTTTAAAAACGAAAACATGTCGTATAAAAATGAAGACATGTCGTTTTACTAGAAAGTTGCACATTTTATATTAAATAGATCAAGTAGTGCAATATTATTTGCAGGGTATATTAAATATATATTTAAATATCCTGTTGTGTTTCTTTCACATTGATAAAGGAATGAGCAAATAAAAAATGTTTGTAAAAAATATTTTATGTGCTTACCAGCCAAAAGCGCGCTGAGCATAACTGAAACAAATGAACATTAATGTGCTGATCCGAACACAACGAAATTTGTGTATTTTACAAAATACAGAACACAATGAAATTTTCTCATGTGTTCTCTTTATGTTGAGTTGGTTAATTACAGTATTCTTATTATATACGAAGATCACAAATAGAGAGACGGTATTTACTAGGGTGTTCAGCCGATTAATTTTTTAGACTATTAATTGTTCGATTAATTTAAAATTTCTGATTTCGCTTAAAGGATTAATCGAAGAATTTATGCCGATTAATCCAATAACAATACATATATGGTTTTTCTGTCAAATGTATAATTTTTTAAAGTTTTAAGTCAAATAAACAAACCAAATGAAAGTGCCCTTTGGAATAAAAAAAAACAGTCATGTTTAGTGAGTAATTCACATACATGAGCGTACTGCATACTGAAAAAATTTTCAGTAACTTGTAAATTTTTACTGATTACTGAAATAATACAGTAATCCGTTAATTTTTGCTTATTTTTGCAACACGTGCAGAAACATATTTATAGCCCTGGAGCCACACGTTCAATAAATCACTTTCAAGTTGTTCACAAAAACTGCTTGCCAAGACTTGTTTGAATTGATAGCTGTGTCACAGGCTGCACTCAATTTTATAGTGAATTTCATTTTATAGTTCAATTGTATAGTCAATTTCTTTTAAAAAATGCCCCAACGAAGAAACAACTCAAAGAAATGAACACAATTTTTTTTTTAATACAGCACATTTATTTCTTAAGAAATATATTTTTTATAAAGAAAGCGCCAAAGTTAACTTGTGGTCAGTTGTTAAATTGAACGTAAAATTGGCAAACAAAAGGAAAGGTAAAATTGAGAGCAATCTCGTGGTCAATTTAAAAAGTTTGAGTGCTTTAGTAAAAAAAGTGAGAGAGTATAGCAAATTAAAATGAAATACAAAACTTGATCGTGTGCCTTTCAAGTAAAAGAAAAACATTTAAAAAATATTTTACTTTTAAAAGATTTAATTTTTGTTTAACTTTTTGTACATATAAAAGTATATGATCTCAACGCATGTTTTATTTATTTTTTATTTTTGTAAAGGTTTTATCAATTAGTATGAATTGTTACGTTTGTTTGTTTTTTTTTGTTAATAAAATATTTCAATATTTGTTATTAATAATGTTTAATTACTCAAGTACCAATTTTTTTACAATTATCGAAAAAAAATCTCTTGATTTATAAAATTTCTGCATTTTGAATTATTCGATTAATTTTAAAATTTTATGCGTTTAATCGAATAAGTCAAAAATGCCAAATATCGATTAATCGTTTAATCGAACAAAAAAAAGCCGATTAATTGAACACCCTAGTATTAACTAAACATACACTATTAGAGCTCGTGTTTTCCATATTTCTACCGTACAGAACACTAAAGTACATTATAAAATGTTTATTTTAGAAATCTGCTTCATGAATTATACGCGGATTTTCTGTGCCCCAGAAGTGATGATTTTGCCAATTCACGTATTTATAGAGAGGGAAATGTTTCCCGACGCGAAATGATTTTCGATGAAAACAAATCAAAACAATTATTCCGCGTTTTTCTTATTAACGTGTATTTCTGTCTGTTTACTTCACAAATCTCAAAGCAGAACGGACATATACCGCCATATGCAAAAATTATAGCAACTTCCGATAACAACTAAAATACTTATTTAAAACCTCTAGCAAGTTCTTAAATTTTACTTTCCTAATTTATTTTTTTTTTTTTTGTTTAAAAAAGTTTTGGATTAGATTTTTGGGGCGAAAAAGTCTTGTCTATTCACTAAGCCTCATTTTTGACCCCATGACACTTTACATCACTGTGATGTCAGCCTTAACATCTCTTGGCCAAATTGTCATCAGGGTAAAAATTTATATTATGTCATCAATGGAATGACACATTGGCATCACAGAAATGACGAATCGGAGTCGGTTTTATAAAGCATGTCATCAGTGCGATGACAAACTGTCATCAAATTAAGTCATTGTTATTGACCTTAAGTCAAATTGAAAGAATATCAGTATTTACTTTCCCATTACACATGTTTGTTTCCCTTTTGTTGTATTCCGCACTTTGCTAATATAATACCTCTCAATTATAAGACAATATGTGCATGCCCGATATGGGTTTCGTTATAATTCTACTTGAAAAATTTGATGTGTTTAAATAAATAAATTAAAAAAATAGTATATGTGAATTTTTGCTTCTAATTTTACTCTTTAAACATGAAAATAATGTTAATACAATATTATGACATGATACATTATATCATCGCACTGACGACAGTTTGTCATTGCACTGATGACAGTTTGTCAGCGCACTGATGAAAGTTTGTCTGTCCTGATGTAAAAATACATCAGTGTTATGGCGACTTTTCTATCAGTGTACACAAAATGTGGCGTCGAATTGATGTCACTGTAGTCATATCAAAATATGACATAATTCAATAATGAAGTTCGTCATTGAATTTATGTCACTTTTTGCCTCATTGATGCCAGTGGTAATAATATTGATGTCACAATTCTGATGTTAGAGCATCATCAATATGAAGACGTATTTTTCTATGAGTGTACTCTTACAAATTGATAGTTTTACAAAATCTTACGACTACAGACGATAGTATGGCCACCTTTCTATAATTATTTATTTTCAATTTGAAATTATAAAAAAAATTAACTTCTAGCAACCCTAAAGACCTTCACAATGATTTGTTTGTTCCTAGACGTGATTCTAACCCAAAAAAAAAAAAAAATACTATTAATTTATTTCATTTTTCATCAAGTAATAAAAATACCTGAAACAAAAAATTAAATAAATGCCATTAAAAGTCATCAAGTCTTGACAAAATAAAATAATAAAAAAAAAAAAAAAATAAGAAAAATTAAATAAAACTTGGCCAATAAATTCAAGTACAATTCGCATACTCAACTCAATAAAAAAAAAATGTATTCAAAACAATTCAATCCATGTTTCTAACAAAAATCTAAAAAACTTCTAATGTGCGGGTGCTGGCCTTTTGGTAAATGAATGTGTGAGTTAGTGTTTTGTTGTTGTTGTGGTTGTTTTCTTATAAATGTTTTTCGGTGTTAGATATGTTGTATATAAAACACACAGTGTGTCACTACTCATCTGTGTGAGTGAAGGTGACATGAGTGTGTATGAGAGAAACTGAATGTTTCTTTGTGCTTGTGTGTTAGAGCGTGTGCTTATTTCAAATGTTTTTTTTAGCGATCTGTATTCTAAAAGTATGGCGCCATTGTCATTATCGCAAAGATAAATTATGGTTTAACATCAAGAAACCTTTTATTTCGATTTTATTTTTTTCGCTCTCTAATTTTTTTGTATATTTTTTGGACTTGTATAAATTGTTGTATTGAAAATGAAAATAACAACAACAATAATAATAATAATAACAAAAAAAGTACTCCGGTACTCTATTCAGAATGTATGCAATGACCTCTTTTTTATTACAAAGTTTTAAGAAGGTAGTGTGATAAGGTCGTTAGTAATTTGATTCTTAAATACTTAAACAAATAATACTTAACATTTAAAAACATAAATGCCAATCACATTATGATTTTCGCAACAATGTTGTGGTTCATTTTGTTATTTACATAACCAACAAAATCAGAAGTTGATCGCACATGATAATTTTGAATTTTAGAAAATATTGCGATGTTTGCTCAGTTAAAGCATCATATTGCTCTAAAATATGAATAATGATACAGTCATATTTTGTTTGCGATAGCAATGACAACAACCAACGTATGGTCTACTGCTTCGTATATCATCTGATGCATATTTAACAATTTTAAATTGAAACAAATTCGAGTGCTATATTCGGCTGTGCCGAATCTTTTATACCCTCCACCGACTTGAGTGGGCTCTATATGGTATATACATTGTACATATAATGATTTAAATTTGTTTTAAATGAAAATTTACTTTTTTTCTATTTTTTTTCTAAATTAAATTTTTTGTTAATAAAACAATGAATTATAACGTTTTAAAAAGGAATATTACCTGTTTTTTAATGATGATGAGTTGGTAAATCTTTTTTTAAAAGGCGGGTAAGTAGAGGAGAGTGATATTTTGTAGGGTAGCTGTAGGGGCATCCAAACGTTTCTTTTTTAGGATGCCATGGAGAGATGTAGTCTCTTGAGGGAGGGCGAAGCCTGGCATAACATCCGCCAGAAATGTGAGAAGCGTTGAAAGATGTGTTTTTGGTTTTGTTTTTTTTTTAGCTATTTCGGGCCCCGGAACAATTTTTTTTTTCCTTTTTCCAATTTCGTAGCTGGTATGAAATATATATTTTTTTTGTACACGGTTTCACGTCAGCTGGTCGGCACCCACCCCATTCGGCGAGCTTAAGGCGCGCAAACAGCCAGCATACCAGCGCCGCCGACAGTCTGGCCAAACTACACACTGGTTGCTGTGTTACACAGTAACCAGCTGGTTAATCCCGACCCGTGCAATACAAAAAATGGCTAATCTTCATAAAAACGAACGGCAGCATTAAAATTGGTTGCGGTTTAGTCCTATATTAATTATTGAACGACAATCAGAAAGTTTTATGTTTTCTTTTTAAAAATTTGAATTGGCTGGATTAAAATATCATGATATGTAGCAGTTTTAGCCGATCTAAAATGATTTTCAGTAGGGTAATTTGTACTGGCCCCTGGTTAATTATGGACTGATTTCTGTTATTAAAAAAAAATAAATTAGAATAAATTTCAATATAGCAATGGAATTTGTTTTAGCGTTTACAGTGAATTTCAGAAGGCTGATTAATATGGGATGTACCGTATATCACAAAATTTCATGAAATTTTTCTGGCTATATGAATCTAAGTTGGAAAAAATTTACCGCAATATCTATATCTGCTACGGTTTTAGGCGAATTTAATTATTTTCCCAAAGTGGGTTGCTTTATATGGGGCATATGGTCAATTATGGACCGATATTCACGAAATTTCGCAGTGTGATTTCTAGTCCTATAAAACAGTGACTTACAAAATTTAATTATGAGAGCATTATCTATTACAGTATTAGGAGTACTAAACGGTTTTTCGGGAGTAGGTTTTATATGGGGCCTATGGTAAGTTATGGGCCGATCTTCACGAAACTTAAAAGTATAATTTGTAGTCGTAAAGAAAATCTTATATCATTCCGTACATTATTCCACCATTTATGTTAGTTTTTGTAACAAAATTATCAATTTTTTGGGTAGTGGTTTGACAGTTTGATTCATAGATCGGATCCTGCAGAACCGATGTTGCTGGTGTTCTTTTCTTTTGCGTTTTCAACAGACGGACAGACGTACAGCCGGACACACAGACGGACAGAGCTAAATCGACTTAGAATTACTTAAGGTGCCTGAATATATGTACTTTATGGGGTCTTAGATGCATAATAAAAAATTTTCACATGCATTGACAAACTTACTCACCACTACTGGTGGTGGAGGATATAAAAAATAACAAACAAAATTAAATAGAAAAAAATTTTTTCCCAAAAGAAAAAATAACATTTAGAAAAAGATTTCGGTCATATGGGCTATTATTGACGAAGCCTTTCGCCACTTTCGAGTATTGCAGGTTGAATGTAATGAATTAGACGTACAATGTTGACCTCCAAGGCGTAAGTCAATTGCAGCTGATTAATCGGCAAAACCAGTGACTTTACGTAGCATGAAATTATTGAGTGGTATCAAATCGCACGACGTTACAGGCCAATTAACTGATTCATTTGTTGGTTCCACTTTTTGCCTGGATCAATGTCAGCCACTTACTTAAACCCCGGTAAGCCAGAAATGAGCCATGCGCCATAAAAGAGATGACGAATTTGTCTATGAGATGCGCGAACCAGTGACTTTTTTAAGCTAATTTTTATAATTTGGAAGCGTTGGGCAAGCGTGAAAGCGTGTATTGCGGACATGTAGATATTGCGGTCGAATTCAATGGTTGGTATTTCCTAAAAAAAAAACCTAGACGTGTTGAAATGCATTAAAATAAAAACAGAAAGCGGTTCAAAACGTGTATATGTATGTAATTTATAAATTGAAGCTCTCGTTGCTTGTGCGTTTTGAATAAAATTATAAACTAACGTGGTGTATGTCGATGAAATGTTCGCTTTATCAACAAACATAAGATTCTTTAACAGTTGATGCGTAAAAACGAAAAAAATTTTGAATTTTTTTTTAGATTCATCTGTAACGAAACGTCACGTTGTCGTAAGAGTACTTACTTAAAAATAATCTTGCTAAGAAACACATAACAGCTGATCCGCAACGTAAGAGTTACAAGAACTTTAATCTATTCAGGATGATTTGCCTGAGTATACTGACTATAAGTGCTAGAAAGTGAGCGCAGTATAATAATTCGTTTGACAGCTAACATTTTTCGTAAGTTATATCGGGCTATAATAAACACCCTATAAATATTAAAGGATTGATGTTTACACTATTGACATCATCCGTCGTTAATGGCGGTGAGTATTAAACGGCAAACCCCTCTGAAGAGATTGTGGGGATATAATCGAAACTAGTCCGGGCAACCTGTCCGTGAAAACATGAGTTCAATTCCCAGCTCAGTCAAAAATATAATATTATCTATAAAAATTGTAATTCATTTCATGTTTTAAAATTCCTGTCTTCATAAGAATAATTTAATAAAAATTTAATTCAATGAACTTAAGCCTGATTAAAATATCGAAAGTTGGATGAAGAACCATTAACAGTTCAATAAAATATCCACAATACTAATAAATGTAGTGCAATTCCATATGAAAGCGATCACCTTTTGGACGACCCCTCTCCGATTTTAAAATAAATAGTCTCAATCGATTGCCCAGCAAAAAATAATGTACCTACATATTTATTTTTTTTTTTTTATAGTGACTGGTTTAGTGGTGGTGTACACCACTGTCATGTGACAAAATTGAAGAATTCTTCATAAGGGACCTCATTGAAAGTTGTTTAAAAAAAAAACTACTAAAGCGATCGCAACGACTGATAGCTCGTTGGAAAGGTATTGAATCAGGCTTTAATTGAAAAATAAAATTTTCCTAATTTTTCTTAGAAATTTACCTTTAAATTTTCGCAAGAAAATTAAATTTTCCGATTTTCCACAGAAGCTCCTAAATTTTCCGGCAAATTTTTTTTTTTTGGATTCCTCATAATTTTTGCTTTAAGAATCAGCAATAAAAAAATGGGCCCCGACTCCTTGTTTGGACAGGAGAAGAGCATTTAAGAGACCACCTTGTTAAAAATACATTTTAAAAATTATTTTACAGTTAAAAATACATTTATGAAGAAAAAATCTTTCTTATTTTGCTGCTTATACTTAATTACAATATTTATTAAAAATTTCAATTGTCTTGGCATCATTATAAAATTAAAGTAACTTTAAATTTAGCACGTCGGCAGACGAAGAGTACCGCTTTACATTAATTGACATATCAGAAATATTTGGTATGAAGCAATGAAACTTTTGCGTTCCAGTTATAGTTTTGACATTATTATATTTGTTTTGAATTCGTCGCTCCATGGCATCGTGTTCTTTTTGAGTGCATAAAACTGTGTTAATGGCAATTTCCTTGCTTTGAATCCACGAAAACAAATGTTGTACATTTAAGATCTGCTCAGTATATGGCCTTTGCAAACTTGCCTTAGTCGCCATGCGTTTTAGGGTTCCCCCTAACGCATCGCATTTGCCAATTTTGATCGTTTTCATATGGAATTGCTCTATAACATTTTAAAAATTATGGACATGTCATTTTTTCATTTACTTTTTTAATAAACAACTCCCGACAATTAATAAATTTATTTAACTTTTATAACCAAAGTTATCAGTACTGAAGTATAATGATAAGCAGGTATACCGGAAATATTGACTAAAAAACAAATCGATATTGGTAATTATTTCTTTTTCATAAGCAACTTTATTATATTCAACATTTTTCATTTTTCGAATTTATTCTATGAGTTGAATTTCAGTTATGTTTTTTATAAAGCTTTTTATAGCTCTATTCCTTAAATTTTTTTAAAAATGACTTTATACACTACCAGACTATTATATTGTATTTTCTTGTTACATTTTACCTTAGCTTTCCGTTGGATAGCAATGAAGTATATTTATGTACAGAAAAATTTACAATTATTAGACACCAGAAGAATGTAATATAATAGTCTGGTAGTGTATAAAGTCATTTCTAAAAAAATTTAAGGAATAGAGCTATTACGAAAAGCTTTATAAAATACATAACTGAAATTTAACTCATAGAATAAATTCGAAAAATTAAAAATGTTGAATAAAAAACAAATCTTATAATTTTTGTATATAATAAGCAAGTAAAAAAGTATAGTTGGTCTTGATTCCTTTATAGACACTTGGTTCCGTTATAGTGCATTTCTGGTGTAAAAAAAATTTCAAGATGTTCTTTAAGTTTAAATAATTGAATTTTTACTAGCAAAATAAAACTACACAACGTTTGCTCGTTCCTCAGTAGTATGCATGGCTGCTGAAGCTCCAACGTTTGTTTCTTATACTGAAAAATTATAAAATAAAAAATATAGACAATAAAAAAATGTATCAAAAATACAATGCTTAGCCCACCCTGTTTAAAAGTTATTTGTGCATAAAAAAAATTAGAAATAAAATTTTTTTGCTACCCATGTGTAGAGCGTAATCGATATATAAGAAGTCAAAATAATGTTAAAAATAGAACAAAAATGAGTTAAAATAGTGACAGAAGGCTGCTTAACATTTTCCAATACTTAACGTTTACGCGTCTTCAATTTTTCGAGCCTTTACTGTAGCAATGTATGCTTCAAAATAGTGGAAGAAACACTTGAAATATGTAAAAATAATGCACCAAATTAATAGAACGTCTTAAACGGAAAAATATATTAAATTTTCTTAAATCGTTCGCACAACGAAAAACCGACAATCTGTCAAATAATTATTGCACTTCTTGCTTGTGCTTATTACCAGCATCTCATTATTGGATTTTATTTTTGTGTTCTAAAACCAATAGTTCTATTTTTTTTTAATAAATTTCAGGATTTTTCAAAATTATATAAATTACTTTTTTGGTACTAATAATTTGTTTAGCAAGATCACTTGTTCTTATTTTTTTTTCATATATTGTGCTTATATTTTTCCTAGTTCTTTTAATACTATTCACCGAACGTAATAGGGTATATATGTATAAGTTTGTCATTCCGTTTGTGATTTCTACAATAATGATCTTAGACTCTATTAAGTATATATATTATGGGTCTTATTATGACTTAACGATCTCCGTCTGTCCGCTGAAATTGGTAGTTATATATTTATGTCACATATAGTCCGGAATTGTTTGCTATTGATATTCATCCCGATCGGTCCACAAATGGCTGAGACATGAGCAAAAAACCACGACTGCCTCTCGTTTTACCCAAAAAGTCCTTGTTATGGTTGTTTTTTTAATATTATTTTTCTAAATATATGAAGAACGGCAGTAGTAAAAGTTTCCATATTAGTGGGCGTGACACTTTTCATACAATGACATTATAGATTTCTATATATCTAGAGAACGGCAAGAGCTAAAATTTCCAAATTGGGTACAAGCATCTTTGTTATCAATACACAAACAGCACCCGAAAAATGTAGGCGGGGTTGGACAAATGGGTAACTAAAGAACTGTATCATCAAAGTTGTTTGTAGGAATACATAATTTTTCATTAAAAGATTTTATTTGTTGTGCTTAATTCCCTATTTTTATTCTTGATAAAAATACTGAAATTTATTGTTGGAGGATAAGCTGTTCCTATGCGCATTTCACTGGTTGCTTGGGACAGATCATCACGAAATGTTTTCCCAAAAAAATTCAAGAAAAGCCAAAGATATCAGTAAATAAGACTACACACCCAGAGAAAAAAATATGTTTGAATATGGTCACCTCCAACAAAACTATTTTTAAATAAAATTGTAAACATACTATGGTTATTTCAACCATATTATTGTCATCGACAACCATATTATGGTGTAATTAGTCCTCCATCAAGAAGGCACAACCATATTATGGTTGCCTCTGAACATGTTTTGGTTCATAATAACTAAAATATGTTTAACATTTATAATAGCATGGTTGATTTTCAACCATAGAATGTTGCTCTTGGAAAAGAGGAAAATACTATTGTTAATTTAAAAACAAATTATTGTCATATTTAACCATAACGTGTTTAGAGGCAACCATAATATGGTTGGGGCTTCTTGATGGATGACTAATTTAACGATAATATGGTTGTCGGTGACAATAATATGGTTAAATTAAACATAATATGTTTAAAATTTTCTTCAAGAATATTTTTGTTGGAGGCGATCATATTTAAACATATTTTTTCTCTGCGTGCAGAGGGAATGAGAATTACAAACACTCAAAAAGTGTTATATTCAACGATATCAAAGCTTAAACAAAATACCAACAATAAAACAGTGAGCTTATCTTTTCTTACATTCCTCACTCAATTAGTTTTAATGTTCCCAATTAACTGTAGTTGCTAGTGGGTTAAGTACGATATTTAAATAACTTTTTGTTATTATCGACCATGGTGAAGGGTGTAAAAGATTCGGCATAGCTGAATATAGCACTCTTACTGGGTTTTACTTAAAACTATTCTACGAGGCATTTTTCTTAAATTTTTGGATACAGAAAAACTTTTAACAAAATTGTACTGATTTAGTGTCTACTTCTGCACAACAAAAAGAATAATTTAGTATCCTTGTTTTTAAAATAGGAAAATATAATCCAAACATTAGGAAATGGGTATTAGTATAACAAGTCCTATAGTTATTTTACCGAGTGTATAATGGCATACTTACGGCTTCCCTGGCGATAAGAGTTTGCTTGTTAACAAAATATTTCTGTTTAAAAACATAAAGTCACACCACCACTTACTGATTGATCATTGCGCCCTCCTTTTGTATTAAATCGCACTCTTAAACACTCAAGTGAAATTTCATGAAAATATTCCTTTCTAACTGATCTTTAAATGATTTAATTTCTTAGTTTCTTTCAAAACTACCTTTTCAGTCTACCCTCCTGATTTTTGTTAAGAAGAATAAAAAAATATATTTTTTTCTTAAGCCGAATCTTTTTACTCATACAATCTGTACAAATAACCAAAATGTAATATAACTTAATATTTTATTTACCTTTTTACATTTGAAGCATTTTTTTCTTCAATGTTGAGTGATTATAAATTATGAATCATTGATGGTTATTAATTTCAATTAATAGTTTACGATAACTAATCTTAAGAGGAAAATTTATTAAGTTAGATTTCTATAACATTTGTATCAAAGTGTGTGTGTGTTTTTTTTAGCCATTAAAAGGGGTTATAAAT
This sequence comes from Pollenia amentaria, assembly GCA_943735925.1. NCBI lineage: Eukaryota > Metazoa > Arthropoda > Insecta > Diptera > Polleniidae > Pollenia > Pollenia amentaria. The sequence goes on along the minus strand of OX031009.1, from coordinate 196,207,604 downwards.
AATTGGATTTGAAATACACATCAATACATACACTCATGAATGTATGAATGAGTATAAATTCAGGCAAAAAAATGTTGGCTTTCAATTAAGGTTTTTAATTTTAATGGCATGACATTTTTTTATAGATTGTTTAATAAATCATGGGCTATTTATAGAAATAATACATTGTAGTTGTTTACTCATCTGAAGTTTTTGTGGAAATATTATTAAAATTCTTGTAATAAATACAAGGTCAAGAAATTTTGAAATTTTGGCTGAACTTATGCGATTATGTGTTTCCCCAACGAATAACTACACATTAAACAAATTTAGTCTTCTCAATATCTCATTTGCTTATATTCTATCGAAAAGCCTACCGGCCCTCATGTGGTAAATATTTATTTGTTGTACAGATACATTTTATCAGCTGAGTTAGCGTTCTCAGTTTCGGGGATTTATCACCAAATTTAAGGTTTTTTTTTAGAAATTGGGAATACAAATTTCGTGAAAATCACTAGGGGTTCTTTTTGTTGTTGTTGGGGAAAATCACTTTTCTCTCTGGGGATTTTTGGGGATAATATATTATTATAAATTTCCATTGTGCAATGGCAAGACCGATTTGGTCAATATGTGGGTACAAATTTCGCTACTTGTCCTATTGGATCATTCAAAAGCCTTTGATATGGTCGATCATGGTATACTCTGCAAAAAACTAAATACAATGTCTAACGCTTCTGTACGTCTAATAAACTCATACCTCACAGATAGAAGACAGCCAGTATTTGTCAATAACATTAGATCTAAATCAATAAACGTAACAAAAGGTGTTCCACAAGGTTCCATACTTGGACCATTGCTTTTCACTATGTATATAAACGACTTAGCAAACCAATTATTATATTGCAACATTCATATCTATGCTGATGATGTACAAATTTACGTAAGTTCTCCTGAGAAATATATTGATGATTGTGTAAGTAAGTTAAATGCTGATCTTACGCGCGTACCCTCATGGGCAACTGCAAACGGTCTCTGCATAAACCCGTGCAAATCAAGGTGCTTAGCTATTAAAAGTAAATCGTCTAGAGCTAACTTTTCTCCGGAAGTTGTATTAAACAGTCAAAGAATTGAAGTTGTTAGGACAGCAAAAAATCTAGGCATAATTTTTAACAATACTCTAACGTGGAATGACCAAATTAATATAGCTTCTGGAAGAACATATGGTCTTTTGCGAACGCTATGGAGAACGCAAAAATTTACACCCTTAAGAATTCGTCAACTTCTTGCAAAAGCCTATTTAATACCTACCTTGTTATATGGATGTGAAATTTTTATAAGTAGTGATGCAAGTAGCTTCAGGAAATTGGAACTAAGTTATAATGCTGTAATTAGATATGTGTATGGTTTAAGGAGATTTGATCATATCACACCATTTGCAAGTGACTTATATGGAGTTACTTTTGTCAACTTGTTGAAAATAAGAACATTAACTCTGTTGCACAAAATTATTTATAAACGTATACCTATATATCTCTATAGAAGACTCTCGTTTACCCATTCACAAAGATCCAATGATTTGATGCATGTCAGATACCGGACATTACAGTCATCGTGGCAATTTTATACCCACTCATTTCCCTCAAGTATTCAATTTACTAGTAGTCCAATGCATTTTAAAAGGGCTATTTATAACTTATTTCATTAACAAATACACATATACAAATATCATTGTTCTCTTTATTTTTATTTTTTTTTACTATTTATGTATTCTTTATTATGTTATTATCAAATATGTATGTAATATTTAATATTGTTTGTTAAACGTAGCTTTACACATTGCCATTAACCTTTTCTAATCCTGTACTGTAATTATAAGACTTTTATGTCTTGTTGTATAGGATAACAATATGATGAATAAATAAATAAATAAGTCTTTTTTGGAGGTTTAAAATCGTTTTAAGAGCTTGTTGAAATAGTTTTTAATATGGTTTTTATACCAAAAGAACCAGTCTTTTCTACTATGAAAACAACCAAAAACAAAATTTGCAACAGAATGCAGTATGAGTTATAAGAAGCTCTTCTTAAAATAACATATTAAAAATAATGCAGCTTGCTGTGATAAATTTATTCAATCATCTCAAATGCACTTTTAGACAAACAACATCCAAAACAAAATTGAATTTGAAGATTTTCAGTCCCTAGTTCTTGAAATGATAAATATTGTCGCAGCCAGCCAGCCTGGCTTCGAATCCCAGGTCAGTCAAGAATGAAAATTATCAATAACAATTTTAATAAATCTTCCATGTTGTAAAAATTCCTTTCTTCATAAAAATAATTTAATGAAAATTAAATTTAATGAACTTAAGCCTAATTAAATAGTAAAAATTTGGATTAAAAACCATGAATAGTTCAACAAAATAACCACAATACTAATTATTGTTAAAGCTAAGGCACAAGCTCTATGTGTTCATTTGTCCTTCAAGTTGTGCTGAAAAATGTCAACAAGAAAAAAGAAAGACAAAAAAACATGATAAACAAAAAATGTACTTTGGACTTCAAGAAGAATTCTTGACAAAAGTACGGAAAAAACAGAAGTAAAGGAAAAACATGTGAGATCAATTAAAAATTGATAATCATTCAATAAGCAAATTTCGATCTACCAAAAGGTTAAAATACAATTTGGTTTAAGGATTGATGTTTGACTACTGACGTCAGCAGTCATCGATGGCTGCGAGTGTAAGACGGCAAATCCCTTTGAGAAGACCTAGTGGTTGAGGTCGAAACATGTCAGGGTAACCAGCCGCCTGGGTTCGAATCACACGCCAGCCAGCCTGGCTTCGAATCCCAGGTCAGTCAAGAATGAAAATTATCAATAACAATTTTAATTAATCTTCCATGTTGTAAAAATTCCTTTCTTCATAAAAATAATTTAATGAAAATTAAATTTAATGAACTTAAGCCTAATTAAATAGTAAAAATTTGGATTAAAAACCATGAATAGTTCAACAAAATAACCACAATACTAATTGTCGCATAATAATTTTTCTTTTGCGTTTTTACGTTACCCCAGTTTGAGATTAACTTTTATCTCACTTTTACTTACGTCAATCCTGTTTTCAAATTATTTTAAATCGGGCACTTGAATAACCCCTACTTGAATCAAGCATCTTGTACTTATTTTAAGGAAATCCGTACTTACCGCACTATTGTAACCGCTATGCCTTAATTTAAGGTCGGATGTATTAATTTTTAATTTCAGTGTAAGCGTTTTAAGATTGCTGATTGACTAGCTCCCAACTATTAGGCAAGATCATAATAAACTTAACCACGTTCAGGACATAATAGCTCCGATTCATCATCTTGGAAGTTCTATGCTGACTTAGGCGGCCTTTGTATTTCACACCAATCTAAACAGCACAAGCCATTCTTCGCACATTAAAATGGACAGAACATGTTTATGAAAAGATTTGTTAAGCAATTGAGAGGGTATATGCATTTTTGCCCATACTTATAACTCCTTGAAATACCTGGGCCCACCTTTTAGAATCAATTTTTTACGAGATCTAGCAATGTCCTTCCGTCCGGCTAGCTTGATATCCATGTAAACCGTGTGCCAAAAGTACAGATCGCAATTTTCGAGATAGTGCGATGAAATTTGCTGCATACATTTTAATTAACCTGTTGAAACTGCTTAAAATCAGCAGATAAATTAACATAGCTCCCATACAAGCTTTTTTCCAAAATAGAGTCCTTGTGACCAAGAACCATCCTATTATATTCGTAGTGCAAGTTTATTTGCAATATATATCATCTAACTAAATTGTATTGAAATCGGTGCATATTTGACTATTGCTCCCATACAAATACTACTCCCGAAAATAGCTTTTAATGACAAAATTTCCTTATGAATGCTGGTATTGACATTCAAATTGCCGACAATAACTTTTGCGATATCTTTTATGTCATGACAAAATGTTGTACAGCTAGGTCCAAAATTAATCATAGGTCCCATATAAAACCCCTGCCTCAAATCACTTAGGAATATATGCCAATCGGAACTGGGATCCCGGGATCTTTTTTGAAAAAAGTCTTTAAAATAGGTTTACAAACAAGAGTTTTATAATTCATTTAATATTATAAAGTTGTTTAATGATTATACCGATTACCTAAATTTCTTAAAATTGAAAATTGTGATTCCTTTTCTTAATTAATGATTAATTCAATTGAAAATAGGATAAAAAAAAACAACGTACGATATCCAACAATGTCTCAATTTAAAAATAGTTAACATTAAATCTAAATTTTACACAATAAGCTCAGTTATTTCAAACTAAATAACAAAATCAGGGACCGAAAATAACAGTTATTTTGAAATTTTAAACAAAAAAAAAAAGCATATACTTAGAAGTAAATGTAGGAAAACTCATTCAAATATACCATATTGACCCTTATTAACTTTTCTATGATAAAATATATTGATGTTTAAAATTTTGATTTTTATTTTTTCGATCAAACATAAAAGTTATTTTTTGGAGCAAAAATACAAGGTTTTAAGATTTATATTTTTTCGATCAAAAATAACAGTTATTTTTTGATATTTATTTTTTTGAACAAAAATAACAATAATTTTTTGATTTTTATTTTTTTGAACAAAAATAAAAGTTATTCTCTTAAGAATGTACGTATGATGATAATTTAGGTTTCTTTAAATATACATTTAAATGTGTGATCATCCTATGCACATTAAAATAAATATTTAAAGTCATCTTAATTATTATATGTAAATTTTTTTAGAGAATAACTTTTATTTGTGCTCAAAACAGTAAAAATCAAAAAATAACTTTTATAGTTGTTCAAAAAAATAAAAATTAAATAAAACTGTTATTTTTGCTCAAAAAAATAAAAATCAAAAAATAACTGTTAATATTATTGGGAAAAGTCAAAAAATAACTTTTATTTTTGTTCAAAAAAATAAAAATCAGAAAATAACTGTTATTTTTGTTCAAAAAATAAATATCAAAAACAACTGTAATTTTTGTTCAAAAAAAAAATAAGTATCAAAAAAATAACTGTTATCATCTGATTTTTATGAAAAAAGGCATAACTGTTACGGTCCCTGAAAAAAATAATTAATATAGTAATTGAATAAGGCAAATTAGTTATTGATTTATTTGTAATTTCTTTTCTATTAAAATTTTTATTAAATGAATTAAGATGAATAATTGAAATTTTAATTCAAAATTAATTAAAATCCATTTTTTTAGTTAACCATAAAAATCACATTTTTATACCCATTTTTATAGGAATTATGTAGTGTATAAAGTACACTACTTAATTTCGTGAAATCGCTCCATAAATTACCGTAGGTCCCATGCCCACTTCTGGTTTTTCTTTTTGTTACAAATGAGATTTATTTCTTTGATTAATTTTCTTCTTTAATTATTTTCAGCACTTTTCACAATAAAATTTTATAATAATTGTTGGACACGTTTAAAAAGAATCACAAAGTTTAACTTTCTTCTTTCGTTTTCAATGGCAGTATTAACGGGTTTAATCAAGCAAATATAAAAGATCAATATTTTATTCCCTATCCTTTCAAGGGAATGAATTCTGTTTTTATAAGAAAAGGTACAACAAAAAAAATTAAGTTAACGATTTCGGAATTGACTAAGTCCCAAGATCCCGGGATTGAAAAATTCAAATCCCAGGATTTGGGATTCGGGAAATCGGGATTTCGGGATTGGCATCCCAACTTAGAAGCAACATGTCTACTTGTGCGACACATGTTTACTTAAATAAGATTCGGAAAAAAAACTTTTAAATAAATCTTAACCTCATAACATAATTTTGTACTGAAGGCTCTAGGATTGCCCATGTATTCCAAATAGGCTACAATCTCTAAAATTTATTTTTAAATACCGTGATGTAGGGAATCCCATTGTTTTCAAATTGATACTGATGCTTTTTTCTGGTACAAAATATCATATTTCGGAAATAAAAGAAAAAACTTAGATTTTACACCATTTCTTTTCACACAAAAAAAATTTTTGCCAAAAATTTTTTAATTAAATAATTAATTGGTGAACATTAATTTCTTCAATTATTTTTTTTGTTTGCTGCAATTAATTTTTTTAATCAAAACACAAAAATGTAAATATTTTTGTATAAGTTGTGTATTTTTTTAATTGATGCAATTAATTTTTTAATTGATTTAATTTGTGTGGCATGACTCGAAAATACAAATCCGTTAATTGATTTGATCAATTCTTTTGCAGGGGCAAAATTAGTAAAAAATTTAATTGTCTGAACGAATTGTTTAATTAAAGTCGATTTTCTATTTTTTCTGTGTTAGTAATGCCATATATTTTATTAAAGACACAAACCATGTGTAAAAGTTTCACTCGAAAATACAGAACTCGCAACCGGTCCCGTATTTTTTGAAATGTTTTAAAATTAAGATGTTCTAAAGAGAAACTTCGAAAAGGGATTCATATACCAAAAGTCAGACATAAAACATAAAAATAAAAAAAGTATAAGTTCGGATATATTTAACGGGAAGTCAACTATTTAGTTTAAGTGTCGATGTACATACTTAAATAGAAGGTTAGGTTAGGGTAGGTTCCATGAGCAGCCATCGAGAGACAGCACACTTGGGTCCTTTAGCTGTCCCTTTGTGATACCCAGCGCCAATGCCCATCCCAAAGGGCAGCTACTCAGATGGCGTCACTGCAAGGTTGAGCCAATTCGTCTTCCTAATGAAGAGAAGAAGCAATCTTAGTTCTATTTTTGATAGATCCTCCAAACAGGAAAACACCGGTTCTACCAGGTATTTTTCCCTGATGCCCCGTAGCCCAGGGCATTGACAGAGAAAGTGAAGCACAGTTTCCTCTTCCTCCTCATCATGACAACTTCTACAGTAGTCATTGAATACCAGACCCATTCTTCTAGCATGAGTCCCAACAGGCCAGTGTCCAGTTATGACCGACACCACGGTAGAGAGATTTGGTTCTCCGTTCATCATATCCAGGCCAAAGTGCTCTGGATGTGGAGCAGGTGGACTCACGGGTCCATCCGTCTTGCGCAATTCTATAGTTCTCGCGCCGAATGAATGACTTACAGTGAGCCATTGGAAGGCCAATGAATTGATCAATGAATGTTTTATCCATACGACCACCTTCCTTGGCCAGCTCATCTGCTATCTGGTTTCCCGAGCAGTTTGAGTGCCCTGGAATCCATATAAGCGTTAACTCTGAATGTTCAGCAATCTCATTCAAAGACATCCGAAATTCCACAGTCAACCTAGATGTCGTATAGACACCCGCAAGAGAGGCAATGGCAGCCTTGCTATCAGTAAATATACGTATATCTCCCGATACGCGATAATACCTTAGCCAGTTGGCTGCCCGCTTTATAGCCGAGATTTCCGCCTGCAGGACACTACATCCATCCGGCAGACGAAAGGAAACTTTAACGCCCAGTTCCTCTATGTAGAAACCTCCGCCAACTCTTTCCCCCTTCCTTGACCCACTTATATAGAAGAAACGATTACAAAATCAATAAGTGTCATTAACTGGTAAAAAATAAATCGACCCCGCTGTCCTATTTGCCAAAACTTTAACTTATTATTTTTTCATAATTTCACTTTAAACAAATAATTATTATTTGCAATCTTTTCCTCAACCTCAACTTAATAATCATTCAATATATACAAAAGTGGAAGAAAATAATCATTCATTTCAGAAAAATCCTATAATCTTTGACTTTAATAATAAAATGCATTATGCGTATTAAAGAAAATAATAACAAATTGTAATTTTGTTTTTGCTGTATTATTTATTTAAGCCACAGGAAGATGTCGATTATGTTTAAGAAAAAATTTTAAAGTATCCATCATATTCATATAGACAAGAAGAACAATAAAATTCTGCCTACGCATGTCTTCCTCCTGACACAGCAACCCATAATCATAATCATCAGACTTTAACTGCAGTTCAAATCATTTAAGTTTTAGGCGGTTGAATCATTTTGGTCGTTCCATTTTTTTTAAATTTTTATTGTACAGGATGTTTTTCTTTTTCTTTTGTTAATAGCAGGCAGGTATTTTACTTTAGTTGTCGTGTCTGTTCGCTGTTTTCAATCATACAAAACAATTGTTTTGATTTCTTGTCAACCAAATTCTAAATGGAGGGGTTTTTTATGTAGTGGGGCATATGTCTTAAATACCAACACTACACATATAGAAAAATACTTTTAAATCCAGACCTTTTTAATAATAACATTGAATAACTTTTTAAATACTCAAGGTTTATCACACGAATTTTCTATAAAGAGTTCTTTTATACACCTGTTGTGTAAAATATTTTTTATTATAAGAAACTTTGGATTTCAAGAAGAATTCTTGACAAAAAGTACGAAAAAACAGAAGTAAGGAAGAACATGTAAATTAATTAAAAAAAAAAAAATAGATAATCCTTCATTCAAAAGCAAATTTCGATCTACCAAAGTGAAATACCATTTGGTTTAAGGATTGATGTTTGACTTATTGACGTCATCCTGCAATAGCCGAGTGAGTAAAACGGCAAACCCCAACGACGAGATTGTGTGGTTACAATCGAAACTAGTCTGGGCAACCCGTCCGTGAAAGCCTGGGTTCAAATTTCAGCGCAGTCAAGAATAAAAAATTATCAATAAAAATTTTAATTAATTTCATGTTGTAAAATTCCTGTCTTCAGAAAAATAATTTAATGAAAATTAAATTCAATGAAATTAAGCCTACTTAAAATATCTAAATTTGGATTAAAAACCATTAACAGTTCAATAAAATAACCACAATACTAATATTGAAACTTTTACCCCCGTTTTCACGACTTACCGATAGCTAAAGTTAGGATTTTATCGGCGGTATAAAAAGTGTTCCCTAATTAAAACTTTACTTTAACCTATCAGGTTGTATGAACTTTCGTTTAACTAATCGCTCACTTTAGGTTAAAGTAAAGTTGGAATAATAAAACACTTGTTATACGGCCGATAAAATCCTACCTTTAGCTATCGGTAAGTCGTGAAAACGGGCCTTAGTTTTAAATTATTTACCTTAAAATATTAATTACTTGTATAATGTCAAAAATCAACTTTCTTAACCCAGTGCGCTTCGCTACCCTCATTAAAATAATATATGTACCTGGTGCCCCGGTAGGCTACCTGGAAGTGAGCTAGTCTATCAGTACCGGGGTTGCGGGTTCGATTCCCGCCAGAGACTCTGGTCTCCTGCAGACAAGCGAAAAGCTTCGCGGGATTAGCGTAGAAATAAAAAAAAATATATTTAAATTATGATAAACATTTAAAATTAAAAAAAAAATTGGTAAATTGTAGCTGTGATCGTTCTTCAGATATACATAAATCTAGTTTGATCCACGCTTACTTCTCCAGTCCCGCGCATTACTTACAGCTGATGTCTGTATATTGATAACCATTCCAATTTTACTAAAATTCGACAATTTCACATATACCGTTCTTCATATATACGGGATTCTATTTTGAGCCACGGTTACTTATCTGATGTTGCGTATTGATCACCAAACTGTTTCTACCAACTTTGGAACTTTTAGCTACATATGACCGTTCTCTAGCTGTACAGAAATCTCTTTGCATTTGTGTGTAAGGAACCACACTCACTTATCCACTCCCACCTTTTTTTGACAGATATTGTGTGTCGATAACCCACCTATGTGTACCAAATTTGGACAACTTTTATCTTACCGTTCTCTAGATATAAAAAAACATTTTGTCTGGCGTTGGGTATTACTAACTAGCGTATTCATTTAATCGGACTTTTGCTTTAATCGGTTAATCGCTCGATTAATTAATCGAGATTTTGGTTTAATCGCTTAATCTTGTAATTGATCGGTTAACCGATTAATAAAGTTTTTTCTGTAAATTAAGTAATTTCAATAAATAAAAGTGCATAAATTATTTATTATTTGGAGTTTATTAGTAAAAAAAACAATAAAATAACAAACATAATAATTCCTTACATAAAACGAGCAAACAAAAAAATAATGCATAAATATGTAATAAATATTTTTTAATTAATACATACATATTTACCCCCATATTCATAAAAAATATTTTGGGTTTATAGCAGGTTTATGAAACAAATTTTCTTTGAAACTTTGTTCAATAAACCTTTTATTAGTCAAAAATATTTTTTATGAATATTAGGGTTATTAATTAAAAAATAACCTGTAAGATAATTTTATTAGTTATTTCAATAGTTTACGGAGAAAAATAATTTGGTTTAAATGTTAAGGATTTAAGCGATTCTTTTCTTAATTTTGATAAAACTTGACTTGGAAAAAATTCTTTCACTTATCGTTGATGTTTGAGAATTCGAAAGCAACCCATAATACAGAATATCTAATTTCTCAGTACTTTTCCTGCATTTCTCTAAACGTATAAAATCTTCCATTATGCCATTAGAGTCCTGTTTTTTAAATTTTTAACTCTTCTAATGGTTTCGGTTAATTCTGTTAAAAAATTTATATGAGAAAATATGACAAGAAAATAATAACCGGTTTAATCGTTAATCGCAAATAGCCAGTTTTAAATTAAACGATCAGTTAATCGGGTATCAAGATGTTTGTACCGAATTTGGAAACTTTGGCTTTTGTCGTCCTCTTTATATAAGGAAATCTATGATTTCCTTCTATTGGAGGTACCACGCCTACTTCTCCTATACTGTCCATTTTTTCTTTAGAGAGTCTGTATATTGATAGCCCAGATATGTGTACCAAATTTGGATAACTTTTCTCTTACCGTGCTTAAGATATAAATAAATTTTTTTTTGTGCCACGCCCACCTCTCCAATCACGGCCATATTTTGTCGGATGTTGTATATTGATAAGTAAAAATGCTTGTACCTAATTGGGAAACTTTGGCTCCTGTCGATCTCCAGATATACATAAATATGTAATCTTTTTGCATGGGAGATGCCACGCCCACCATTGTGTATTGATTACCAAGATACCTGTACCAAATTTTGAAACTTTAGGCATTTTCGTTCTCTAGATATACAGAAATTTATATTGTTTTTGTATGTGAGGTGCCACGCCCACTTGAAATTTAAAAAAAAACAAAATATAGCCTATAGTTCCTTCCAGACCATCAGTTATATACTGTAAAAGTTTCATGTTGATCGGTGCAGCGGTTTAGGCGGCTATAAAGTACAAAGTTTAAAACGAAAAAAAAAAATCCAGTGAAACGTTTAAACTTTGTTAAAGTGTTTTCTACATACTTTTAGTCCGAGTCGTAATTAAACATTTTAGTACCAATAACACTAAAAAGTACTTAAAACAGTGCAAAATGGGGTAACTTTCGAAACCCAATATAGGTGTTTACGCGTGTGTTTGTAAAAGTTTATTGTAGAAACAACAACATCACCACAAAAAAAGGTAAAACCCAGTTTGCTTGTTTTGTGTAGAAACAACAACAACACTACAAGAAGAAAACATACATTATTTACATGTCTAAAAAGTAAACTCAAGAAGCAAAAATACTCGAATTCTATTTGTTAATAATTTTTAGATAAATGCAACAAATTATTTAGACTTAAGAATGATAACGACTACCATAAATGGCATGCTGCTGGTGTCTTTTAATTGAGAGTTCTTCTGTTAACAAAGGGAGGAAAACAACAAAAGTGAAACAAGCATGTGTAACCGGTAACTAAATAATAATATTCTCTCTTTCAACGGTTCTCTGCGGTAAGTGTTAAATTTAAGGCATATGATAATTTTTGTGCATTTCATGCGTTCCTAAATTCAAGTTACATGCAATGCGTTTTCTGCGCCAAATTGTTTTTTTTATCATCTGTTGTGCTAATATGTTTCTAAAATAAAAACAATTTGGAAAAAATGGAATGTGTAACTGATATTTTAATAGAATTTATTTATAAAAATTCATAGAAGAGTAAGCTTTTATTATCAAAAGAATTCGTAATTTTTCATGGTGTCAATAAGTTTCTTTTTCAAGGCATTTGTTAAATAATAATAAGCACAACAAAGATGGCACTCAGAACATAAAAGTAGTCAATAACTAGAATGGAAAATTGGATTATGAAAAAATTGTTTTAACAATTAGTTTCAAAGTACTTTGTTTTTGAATATTATTTCAATCTTTATTACGAAAGCTCTTTTTTTATTAAAAACCTTTTTCATTTGCTAAATAATAATAAGCACAACAAAGATGGCACTCAGAACATAAAAGTAGTCAATAACTAGAATGGAAAATTGGATTATGAAAAAATTGTTCTAACAATTAGTTTCAAAGTACTTTGTTTTTGAAAGTTATTTTAATCTGTATTACAAAAGCTTTTTTTTTATTAAAAACCTTTTTCAATGCAAAAAATAGAAAAAAGGAATCCACCACACAATCATATTTATCGATAACATTAAAAATAATATATGATTTGTCATCCATGGCCATAAAAAATAGCTGACATTTTTTCACCACACATTTTAAGCTGAAGGTCCATGCCATGCATTCTATGCGTTGTTGCTTTTTATGCATATTTCAAAAAGTAGAATCAGTGTAATGGTATGCGACAAGTTACACAGCAAAACGCATATTATGCATATATGTACGTATCAATGGAAACCACCAATTGTGTGGTGGATTCCTTTTTTTCTATTTTTTTGTATTAAAAAATGTTTTTAATAAAAGAAAGAGCTTTCGTATTAAATATTGAAATAACTTTCAAGAACAAAATACATTGAAATTAATTTTTAGAACAATTTTTTCATAAATAAAATTTGCTATTCTAGTTATCGATTACTTTTATGTTCTGAGTGCCATCTTTTATGTGCTTATTATTTTTTTAACAAATGCCTTGAAAGATAAACTTATTGACACCATGAAACATTGCGAATACTTTTGGTAATAAAAGCTTACTCCTCTATGAATTCTTATAAATAAATTCTATTAAAATATCAGTTACACCTTCCATTTTTCCCAAATTGTTTTTATTTTAGAAACATATTAGCACAATAGATGATAAAAAAAAAAACAATTTGGCGCATAAAACGCATTGCATGTAACTTGAATTTAGGAACGCATGAAATGCACAAAGAGTATCATACGCATCTACGCATAGACGCATGGTGTGGACCTTCAGCTTTGGTTGTTTTCCCTTTTGGACACAAAAATAAATTGGCATTTCAGAATTTCCATTACCTTTTTTATATAACTGACCACTTTATTTAATCAATATATATCAATAGCCTATTCCATTTTTTTTACTTTTTTCTCAAAACTTTTGAGTTTTACAGGTCCATATCTTGAGATAATTCGGTAACCAAGCCTTTGGCTCAACAGAGTGATGGTTTCAAGCGCTGTATGGCTTGTTGCGCAATTTTTTTGTAATCATTTGGTTTGCAATGTCATATGTCCTGTTTCTAAATAACAGGCAAGTGATTGTGTAGTAAAATTGATATCAAAATCACTCAAAAACTTAGTGCTTTTCATGTAAATATGACTTCACAAGCATTAGCCTGTCATTTAGAAACAACACAATAAGGAAATAACGAACTATTTGCCTGTAGCATATGCCATTCAAGGTAATGTTGGCCCCGGTTTTGGTTTTAAAGAAAAATTTGCAAATGAGGATTGTGCTTTCTCTAAAAATGGCAATTCTTTGGAGACAATACATCGCTGCAGATGATTTGACGATCAAAATCTGTTTCAACTTCCACTTTATTTTCAGTCCATTCAACGAACACACGATGCAATTGATGGTCTGCTGGCTTTTTTTCTTGCACCAGTTGAATCTTATATGAACGTAGGCCAATATCTTTCCCCAAAATATATCAACCAGTTGCGGGCTGAGACCGAGTCACTAATTATGTCTACAGCGACGATTGGTTCTCCTGTACGTGCGGTACGGGCTCGATTTGGATGAATACAGTCGAAAAAAAGTCGATTCATACTAATGCGTATTAGCTGCTCAGAGTTGCTCTAAAAGTTTGGCGAACGGAGCGCAAATTTATTAAATAAATTTCCAAGATTTGTACAGGTGTTGTACAGGTGTTTGTCTTTCCATGGTGCTTGATCCAAGTATACTGAAAAAGAAGTCAATTACACGTCATTAGTATAACAGTTCGGTTAGGTTCGGTTAGGTTAAGAAGGGTTATGCGCCCAAGGGCGCATATCCACGCGGCGACCAAGAAGGTCCATTGTGAATCCCTTCAGTATAGAATAAAAGAGGAAAAAGAGAAGTAAAGAAGAAAAGTAGAAAATAGACCAAAGGTTTGGTACAGATAGCTAAATACCACGTAGGACAAGTCCCCCTATGTACCCCCCAACAGAAACAGCCGTCCTATTTCCCTTACAAACCCCAGTAAATCGGTTAGATAACATCCAGCGATACACCCCAGTTCATCGTGAAATCTACCTCCTAGCCATTTCTGCCTGGGCCTCTGCATCCTAGGACTGTGGTACAGTACATGCTCAACCGTCTCTAGCTCCTCGGCATCCCCGCACAGCTTGCAGAAGTCCGGTATCGCAATGTCCCATTTACCCATAAAAGCCCTAACAGAACACTTGGCCGTCAGGAATCATATAACGGTCCTGAGACTACTCCTATTCAGTCCTAATAGAACGCTGGTTGCCCCTGCGTCCAGTCCGGGCCATGAGGACCTCGACACCCTGCAATCCGTTCTATACCTATCGGAAGTTCTATACGCCTTAAAAACACCGTTTAGAATACTCTCCTCATCTTTGGTGGTGTAGGGTACTAACATTTCTAATTTCTTTAATAATATTGACAATTTCTAAACCAAAGCTGCAATTAAGAAATCAGTTTACTGAAACAACTCATTCTTTAAAAAACTCAAATCAAATTTACAAACAAAATTTTTTTTAGAAAAAAACCTCTATATCGGCCTATATTTGTAAATTTGTTTGTATAACAATATTTGCTGTTAATATTTTGATACTACCTCCATCACACGTGCTTAATTGCTCAACATATAAATCATTTCTGATGTTGTATGATCAGTTTTTCTTTCTCTCCTTTGCTTTATCCATTTAGATTTGTTGGTATGTGGAAGTTAAAGTTCCTTTGCGGCGAACGAAGTTAAACATAAACTACTCGTTCCAACATACGGGAGAACTACTTTAAAGCTGTGATATTTTATTTTTACCAACTGATCACAATCGACATCACGCACGCGTTTTTTTTTTTTTTTTTTTTTTTTTTTTTTTTTTGTATATGAGTATTTCTGCAGTTGGAGCTGTTGTTAAAGGTTTCTGTGTTTGATTCTTTTGCTTTTTTCTAGATTTCAGTTAAAATGAAATATGGAGCAAGTGCGTCACAACTTCATTAAAATATAAACACGCAGTTATGGGTTTCTTTTTGTATATATTTTTTCTTTTTTTTGCTTTTCTTGCAGTTTTTCTCTAATAGTTTTGGTAAAAGATTAGCTGATAAAACAGCAAATTAAAATTTAAGTTTTTTTTTCTAGAGATTTGTTAAAAGTTGATTTTATTATATCATGTTTTTCGTGTCCTAACTGTATTTGCTTATTGACAAGCCTATCATAAATACTTTTCAAAAATTTTCTTACCACAATTTATCAATTAATCAATACTCTACTTTATTATTCTTTGGTTTCCATTTCATTTTGACCAATTTGGTTTGCATACGCTCCGTAATGAAAATGTTTGAGCATTAGTCATTTAGGATCGTTTACTTTGTTGGCCTGAAAATCATTAACCAGTTTAATAGATTTTAAATTTGTTTAAAGTGATAAATTTTTTAAATTGTTTTGGAGATGTTCACCACTTAATGAACGTAATGAATTTGTATGCCATAAAATTGCTCGAGATAAAAATCAGTTAATTTAGTGCAAATATTTTTTCTAAGCGAGTGTAGTTGAAGTTTGTTACTAAAAAAAGGCTTTAGAAATAGAAAACAACTAAGAAAGTACAGTCGGCCAAGCCCGATCATATGATACCCTAAACCACAGTATTTTATAGACATACTTTCGGAGGTATTTGGGAAATCATGAAACCGCTAAAACAAAATTATATTATGAGGTTAAGATAATAGTTCGTCGTGCCAAATATTATCAAGATATCTACTAGGGAGATCGAACGGTTATTATTCGACCGGTTTTAACCGGTTATTTTAGCCCAAGTCGGTTATTTTAAAATGCCCATTTTTCGAATATCAAATAAACCGGTTATTTTGGTATAATAAACCGGTTATTTTAATAATGTGTAATTAATATACATTTTTTTTACTCCTATTGTAGATGTACCCGTAGTTTAAGTATTTTCAAATTGAATGTTGGTCAAACTTAAACTTTTAATGAAGAATGTCCAAACAAAATGTAACAAAGGTCAAAAAACATTATGAACACTGTAAATACAAATCGCTTATAAAAGCGATTATTAAAATCATTGGTGAAATATTAGCCCATTGTGTTGCCGAGGACGAAATGCCCTTTAAGGCACTAAAAACTCTTAAGTAGTTCTAGCATCTCTTCATGCTGAAAACTACAACATTCCGGCGGAATCAACGATATTGGAAAAATGTCTTCCAGTTTTATTTATTAAAACATCAAGAACTAAAAAAACAAAATTAAAGAAATCAAACAATGTCATGGAAGGTCTTAAATTGTAGTCGACGAATTGACAAATATTTCACACAAAAAGCATGTTCAATTTACTATTCGTTACTATAATGCTGAAACAATCTTGGCTAAGAGGTTTTGTTTGCAACTTTACCAAAATATAGTAGATTACTATAGACATGCTTAACCACCAACAGATTAAAACTCATTCAAAATAAATTTGGGAGAATATTTCAAATAATTTATTAAATTCCAATAATTTATTTGCTTTTGTAAAACGTTTGTCTAGATAAAATATCATTCAATAGTTTCTAAATTACATTAAACATATATCTTCTTACAAATAATACATTGAAAGCTTTTTTGGAAGATGTATCTGGCTGTGGTCAAATATGGCCCGATTTCAATAAAATTTGGTAATATGATTTAGATTGCAATGAAATATACTTCTGTCAAATTTATCCTTAATATCAACTAGATATGATAGCACATGGACACACAGGCTTTATTCCAAAAAGAAGTTTTTATGGTTGAAATTATGAACAGATTCTTACAGTTTGTTTAATAGGCTAAAATGAAATTAGCTCTTCAAAGGCGACCTGGGGCCTATTTCACTAAACTACAAGTTCACAATTACAAGCGTCTATGCCTGTATAATTGTGAGCTTGTGAATAGTTGTGTTTCATACAAGTAAATTTTACAAGTTACAAGTCTACATGTCATACTTCTACAAGTGGTTTTGTTTCACAAAACTAAATTTACATTTTTACACTTGTAGAATTGTAGAAAAAAAGCTTAGCGTCGACGAAGACCCTCAGAAAAATCTAACAAGTTGCAAGTGAATAATAAACTAAATTAAAATTTTATTGTTTAACTATTTTTTAATAAAAAGTAGTTCAAATAAACACAAAATCCAAAAATTTTAATATTAATTAGCTTTTATTATTTATTTTGTTTATTTTTTATTATTTATTTTCTTAAATATGTGATTATATGTAATTAAACAAACTATATCACATTGTTTGCTTATTGTAAACTATCGATAAGCGGCAACACCACTAATCATATGTTATAAATAAATAATGTTATCACTTTAAAAAACCAACTGACCAGTTTCGCCCTTTTGATCTTTACCCAAAAAATATCACGCACGTATTTGGCGTCTTTTGCACTTGTCATCAGTCCAAGTCAAGACACCTCATACGAACGTTCGTCCACTCTTTCATTTTTATCTCTTTGCTAAGTTTACCGCTTACATGAGATCTCCCGCACCACACTAATTTTATAATGTTGATTTTCCATTACAAAACAATAATTTTCAACTTTTTTAACACAAGTTGCAAACAACTTTAAACACAAAAAAATATGATGAACTTAAAGCACAAGGGGTTTAAGTTCTTTATTTACAAATTGAGATTAAGTGCTTATATAGCGGGTGTGCTCTAAGCGAAACAGGTATTTTAATGAACACTGCTAGAATCCACATTCACGCATTGCTTTCTGAACTTCTCTGAACTTAGCCTACTATTTCCATTTGTAATCTCAATTTTTTTTAAAAAAAAGCACTTAAACCCCCTGTGCTTTAAGCCCCTCATATGTTTTGATTGATTAGTGGTGTGCTAACAATCAAACCAACTTATCGATATACATTAGAGTACCCATAATTGCAAAAGTATTTATTTTTATCGATCCCCGCACATTTTCCGATAGATTGGGTCTAAAAAATAAGAAATATTATTAAACTGTGTTATATTGCGTTTTTATAGGATATTTCAGCATTTTAAGGTCGCGTGGCGTATGACCTTCTTCATATTTACCTATCAGTCCCCCCTAAAATAATGTAGGGAGATATTTTAAGGATATTTCACCTTATTGACTGATTTCTTGGGATCGCCTGAACAGAGATCCTATTTTATATGACCGGACTCAGTAGTCCCTTATGCGATCACGTGGTAATTGTGGTTCGTGCTGAAAGTCGCGGAAAGGGAAATCTTAAAAAGCCTAGTTTGAGGGCTATTCTTCACCATTTGTGGGAGAGTTCAGCCTCAACATATGCTGAACAGAGATCCTATTTTATATGACCGGACTCAGTAGTCCCTTATGGGATCACGTGATAATTGTGGTTCGTGCTGAAAGTCGCGGAAAAGGAAATCTTAAAAAGCCTACTTTGAGGGCTATTCTTCACCATTTGTGGGAGAGTTCAGCCTCAACATATGCTGCCAACTATTCTCATGCAGCGGAGGTTAGAAAGCTCCAGCTCCCGAGCAACGGGTGAATGTATAATTCTGACGGATTGTAAACTTAAACTTACTTACTGTATGTGTTGGTTTCGCTTACACACAGGGGTGGTTGGTAAACGCATTGTTTGTTATCCGGCAGCTAAGAACACTCCAAAATTAGGCCAAAACGGCTGGTGCTTAGGTCAATCTTTATCCTTCGTTTTAAAAAATGTCTTGTATAATTTTTCCTTAAATAAAACGATGTATTTGTTAATTGTAAAATTTTTTGCACTCTGCACTTGGCTACTGCTTTTTTTCTTGATTCAATTATTTTGTTGATTCTGTTCTTGTTTTATTCGAACTTCTTAGTCGGAGTTAAAATCTCGAGCTCAAAATTTTATATTGTATGTTTTAAGCATTTAAAAGGTGATTTCTATAATTAATGTTCCAATTAATAAATCCAAAATGTTTAAAAAAGGAAAAAAAAATATTATGGAATTTCATATTTTCTTTCATTATTTTGTAATTATATTTCACCCAGTTTCCTGTACCATTTATGGCTTGCAACAAGGTGTTGAATATTTATATGGCTGGGTATTCCATTAACCACATTTTTTTCTCTTTATTTCAACAGTAATTCTTTGAAAACCCCATGTTAATTAAAAATTACACCACAAGACAAACGATTAGTATTGTCGATTGCAGATCTACAATCGTGTTATGTACTCGAGCTCATATTTGTATGACGTTCATGATGATGATGATGATGATGACGATGATTCATATATGAAAATACATAATGACAAACATATAAATCAATATCAAGAGTAAAATGCAATAAAAACCAACTTAAATGAAACGAAATGAAATGTGTATTGTAGGTGATTTAATGAAACTAAAAAGACATTTCGAGCTAATAAATTAAATAAATCAATTTATAGCAAAAAAAAAAAAAAATTATATGTAACAAAAAAAATATGAGATAAAGGTAAAAATATTATACACTGATGCCCGCTAGTATAACGCTAAGGCATAACGAAATCGACCAGCAATACGAACCAAATCAGCCAACATGTATGGTGTGTGTAACCAGTCATCATTCATCATTTTAAAGTATTTCTTTTTTTTCCAATATTAAAAAAAAAATCAAAACCAATCCACCACATGTCTGAAAAAAGACTACATTAAATGGCATGAAGGTGATAAATCGTAATACAGTAGCAAACAGCGAAATTGACAACCAGAGTTGACGATCGGTTCGTTGTCTTGTATTGCAATTTGATTTCTTTAATATGCCATGATATTCTTTCTACCCAATATGTTCAACAACATCTAGTATTTTTAAATAAACAAGTGACAAATCTTATAAATAATTTAAAGTATATTTGTCTTTCTTTATTCTTGCAGAGAGTAACACAGTAATTGTTAAGTTGTATGATGTCTTTTATACAGGTTGTCCTTTAGAAAAACTTTTAAGGTTTCCGTGTCAGGATGTTTATTTCTTAAAAAAAAAAAAAGATCTACTTTAAGGCACTCCCACTAATTGGTTGAACACAGCATGACATCTTTTAATATTTATTGTTATCAAAATATTTTTCCCTTTTTTCAATTATGTTTCATATGTGATCAATAGCAAAAGTGTGTTCTAGAAATTAATCAATCTTAATTAGATTAACCAACATTATTATATAGGAAAAAAATTATATGAAGTAGTAAATAAAACTAAAAAATTACGCACAACTTTAAAAATCTATTTAATCTAAAAATCACTTACTATCTACAAAAATCAAGAACTATTTCAAAAATCTTCCACAATGACATTACTAGGGCGTGGAATTACATGTAAATGCATGTTTTTCGTCGAAGGTTTAAATATTTCCAACCCCCAGAGGCTGGGCTAAACTAGGTTTAGTCAAGTTTGTATACAAAGTGTTAGTGGAACAGCTTTATTTTGCTAAAAATGTTCGCCTATAATGAAATTTTAAAAATAAAAATACATTGCGCTGGAGAAATCCGAGGTTAAGGGTACGTAAATCTAAGTTTAGACTTCATCCACATCTCAAAAACCCGGACTTATAAAAAAAAACGCAAATTTTTTGCATTTTTAAATTTTTTTTTTTTAAAATTTAAAACTATTTTTGAATTTTTTTTTGAAAAGGGTATTTTTTTTTTGCTCAAAAGATTTTTTTTTTTTTTTTTAAATTTAAAACTATTTTTTTTGAAAAAGGTATTTTTTTTTTTTTTTTTTTGCTTATTATTTTAAAAAATTTAAAAATCCTCGTCTTGACTTAAAATTATTTTTTTTTACACATAACCCACTCGCATCCCAAATAGCGACCATAACTAACTTAAAGGAAAAGACCTAAGCTTTCTTTTTTTTTTTTTTTTTTTTTTTTCGTAATTTATTTATTGAATCTTCATATATTTAATATGAACTAACAATAATTTATCAAATCTTAACCTAATACTTTATTTATGTCCTGCCAGTGCCAGACAAAAATTTTCTTCATCACGGGTTCTGTTCACTTATATAGGTGTTTATCTCTCATCTAGTTGGGTAAGTGCTGCAGTGTCTCTTCTCCTTAAGCGAGTGTGGCCGCCATGATTTAAAATATTTCGAGCTAAAGGATTTGGGTGTTGTTCAAGTCTTTTTAAATATTTTACTGCATATTTTGTAATCATAGTTTTTACTAATGGCACGTTGAGATCCTTATGAATGTTTGAGTTTTTAACATACCAGGGGGCGGCTGTGATTATACGAAGAAGTTTATTTTGGCGCCTTTGAATTTTTTCGATATTAGAGGCCGAGGCAGTGCCCCATAGTTGAATACCGTAGCACCAGATAGGCTTTAAGATAGAGTTGTAAAGTAGAAGCTTGCAATCGAGTCTAAGAACAGAATTTCTTCCAATAAGCCAATGAATTTGGATGGCTTTTAGTTTCATTTGAGTTAATTTTGCCTCTATATGGCATTTCCACGTTAATCGCCGATCCAGATGTATACCGAGATATTTTACATGCGAATGTTGAGGAATAATTTGATTATTGATTGTAATAGGGGGGCAAGATTCCCGGCGCAGGGTGAATGTTATATGTACGCATTTTTGCTCATTGACCATTATCCTCCATTGTCTTAGCCATATTTCTAGTTGAAATATATGATGCTGTAGGTAACGAGATGCTTCATAACGGTTTTCGTGGACGCTTAGAAAAGCTGTGTCGTCTGCAAATGTTGAAGTTTGGGTGTAGTTGTTTGTTGGCATGTCCGAAGTATAAATTAAGTATAATAGAGGGCCCAGGATGCTGCCCTGTGGGACTCCAGCGCCAATCGGCTGAGGTGAACTTAAGAAATTTCCTTCTTTAATAATAAATTGACGACCGACTAAGTAGCTTTCTAACAGTTTGTGTGTGTTTGCTGGTAAATTTTGCTTCAATTTGTGTAATAAGCCTTCATGCCAGACTTTGTCAAAAGCTTGCGAAACATCGATGAAGAGTGCTGAGCAATATTTTTTTTCTTCAAATGTTTTTCTTATGACATTTACTATTCGATGAGTTTGTTCAATTGTGCTGTGTTTTCTTCTAAATCCGAATTGATGGTTTGGAATACATCTATTTTCACTTAAAAGCGGTGTTAATTTTGAAACTAATAATTTCTCAAATAGCTTTGACATATTTGACAATAAGCTAATAGGCCTATAAGACTCAACTTTCGTATGATCTTTACCTGGCTTTGGTATCATGGTAACTAAGGAAACCTTCCATTTTTGAGGAAAGTATTCAAGGCGTAAAATAGCATTAAAAATAAAAAGAATAATTTTCTTTGCTACGCGAGGTAGCTCTAATAGCATTTTATTGCTGATCTTATCAATGCCAGGTGCCTTCTTAGTGTTTAAGTCACATATAACCTTTTCGATTTCTCTCATCTCAAATCTTAGGGGAATAGCTGCTCTAGCAGCAACAGGTGGTAAATCGACCGCAATATTGTGAGATATATTAGGTGTAAATACGTTTTTCAAGTGACTTACAAACAGATTTCTTTTTTCAACATCATTTCTTGCCCAACTTCCATTCAAGTTTCTTAATGGTGGTTTAGAGACAACTGGCCTTTTGAGGTTTCTAGCTGCACGCCATAATGAGTAGTCCGATTGTGGAGTTGCATCAAGTTCCTTAAGATTTTCCAGAGAAGCCGTTTTCTGAGTCTGCAATAACTTTCTTAATCTTTTTGTACACTCTTTTAGCAAGTTCTTAAGTTGAGGAGAACTGTGCAATTGCCACTCTCTTCGTGCCCTCCTTTTTTCAGACAAGAGACGCTCGACATCTGTGGAATATATTTTAATAGTTTTTGTTTTTTTTTGGGGCAATATTGGAATGTTGAACAGCTAGTTTCAGAAAACTGTCAAAATTATCAATAGAGCGATCTACATACTCCGGTGTACTGAGCGGAATATTTTCTGTGCAATGGGCACTGAGATATTTTTTATATTTTAACCAATTTATTTGTGTGGCTGACGTCGCTAGGTAACCAGTCGGAGATACAATTCTATTGGGGTTCATTATAGTAACAATTGTAGGTGTGTGGTCGGAAGATAATTCTAGGGAAGCTTCAACGTGAATCGTTTCTGTGGGGATGTTTTTAACCACGCCAAAATCGATGACATCTGGAATTTTTTGCGCGTCAGCAGGCCAATATGTTGGTTGGCCGCTCGCGACAACATTTAAATTCATTTTAGAGATTGTATTAAACAAAACACGACCCTTTGGTGTTATTAGTCGTGACCCCCAGAAGGTATGTTTAGCGTTATAATCGCCAGCGGCCAGGAAACAGGGTCCTAGTGATTTATAATATTCACAATATTGGCTTTCTGATATTGAAAATCTAGGTGGAGAGTATAAAGATGAGATTACAATGCTACGATTCAGCTCTTCAACACAAATGTTCGTTGCTTGGAGATAATCCTCACGATGATCACACATTAGGTAGTGTTTGACTCGATTTTTTATCAAAATGGCAGAACCACCACAAGCTCTATCTCGAGGGTCCTTGGTATCATATAGTATATAACCATTGATGTTAAACGTATTTCTTGAGGTCAAATGAGTTTCAGAAACCATCATGACATCAATTTGTTTATTTTTAAGAAAGTATTCTAATTCATTTTTATGTTGGCGGATGCCGTTCGCGTTCCAAAAAGCTTTCTTTTGAAAAAAAAAAAAAAAAATACCCTCTTCAAAAAAAAAAATAAAAAATAAGATTTAAATTTAAAAAAAAAAAATTTAAAAAAAATATTCTTCGAAAGCTTGAAGAAATAGCTATCTAATTTGTTTTGAACAAATTTTGCTTACACCAATAGATTATAAGTTACATGGATGAGAAAGAACAACGGTTTGGCCAAAATGTCAAATTTTGACCCCATCTAACTCAGAAACTTTTTGACCGATCTTGTTGAAAATTTGTGTCTAAACTACTATCCAATAAGACTAACCTTGGCGCAAATTTCATCCAAATCGGAAGACATAAATTTCAAAAGTTGGGTCACTTGTCATGAAATAAGGATGGGCAAATTGAAAAAATATATCGATATATATCGTATCGATATTTAATAAGAGTATCGATATTTATTAATTAAAAATATCGATATATCGATGTATCGAACGTATTAAGGTGAAATTATTACCAAATTTAAAAACTTAATATACCTATGTCAATACATATTTAAATATTTACAAACATACTACATGTTATTCCATTCGAACTTTTTATTGTTTCTTTTAATTTCAAATTTACTGCCTGCCCTTCGATTTCGAATGAATCTTTAATTCGCTTAACTTTTATTTAAAACAAAAACCATTTTTAAAATTTAGTTTTTAAGGTAAGTTATGCGAACGAAGTTTTCGTTTGAAATCGAGGGACCGACAGTTAATTCTACAATAAAAAAATTCAAAAAAAAAGTCAAGAATACAAAAAAATTTTTATTTATTCGCCATATGAAATCTAAAAAAAAAAAAAAAAAAAATAATAATTGGGATTATCCTATATGGTATGTGACACATACTATGTAAGTAAACTGTGCAACATTTTATTTTTAATATATAAGAACATGCTCAAATAAGAAAAAAACCAAAATATATTTTTTTTTTTATTATTAACACTCCAACTTTCAAGAGTCCATTGCTGCCAATACGCCATAAGTTAGGCGATTCTTTGCATAATTCTAGGAACCCTTTCCAGAACATTTTTTCTGCGCTTATTTTTTTGTTGTCATCTCTTAAAAAACCGAGACAAAACTGAACTGTGTAATTTAGGAAAATGTACAATCTAAAAGCGCCGATATTTTGATATATCGATATTTATTGCCCATCCCTATCATGAAATCCCCCATATATTTGTTTTCATTCAATTGATTTTTGGTGTTATTAAAATCAAGCAATTGTAACACTCAAACGACAATTTAATAAATTATTTTAAAACAAGTTAGAGTGCTGTATTCGGCTGTGCCGAATCTTTGATACCCTCCACCGACAGAAGTGGGCTCTATATTGTAAATACATATATATTATTAACCAAGCTTCACAAAAACGAACGTCAGCATTAAAATTGGTTGCGGTTTAGACCTGAATTAAATTATTGACCGACAATAAGAAAATTTTATGTGTTTCTTGTAAGAACTTTAAACTGGCTTGAGTAAAATATCCTGATTCGTAACAGTTTCAGCTGAATTAAAATGATTTTTAGGAGGGTAATTTGTATTGGACCTATGGTAAATTATGAACCAATCATCCCAAAATTATGTAAATTGATTTCTGGTATTACAAAAAATTAATTAGAATAAATTTCAATACAATAGTGTAATTAGTTTTAGCGTTAACAGTAAATTTCACTAAATTTCATTATATTTTTTCTGGCCATATGAATCTTAGTTGAAATTTTACCTCAATATAAATATCTGTTAAGGTTTTAGGCGAATTTAATTATTTTCCCAAAGTGGGCTTTATTTGGGTTTAGGCGCAATAAACTGTGAATAGGGTTTATATGGGGCCTAGGGTAATTTATGGACCGATCTTCACGAAATTTGAAACTGCCATTTCTCGTTTTATAACTGTACCGGAAGTAATTTAATTATGAGACCGTTATTTATTACCGGTTTAGGCATACTAAACTGTTTTCCGGGAGTAGGGTTTATATGGGGCCTAGAGTAAATTATGGACCGATCTTCAAAAAATTGTAGAGTGTGATTTCAGATCCTATAAAACTGTGACGTACCGAATTTAAGTATGCTAGCGTTATTTATTGCGGTTTTAGGCGTACTTAACTGTTTTCCGGAAGTAGGGTTTATATGGGGCCTTGTGTAAATTATGAACCGATCTTCAAAAAATTTTACATTGTGATTTCAGCTCGTATAAAACTGTGACGTACCAAATTTTAGTATGATAGCGTTATTGATTACGGTTTTTGGCGCACTAAACTCTTTTCCGGGAGTAGGGTTTATATGGGGTCTGGAGTTAATTATGGACCGATCTTCACGAAATTTAACAGTGTGATTTCTCGTCGTACAAAACTGTATCATACCGCATTTAATTATGATAGCGTTATTTATTATAGTTTAAGGCGTACTAAGCTGTTTTCCGGGAGTAGAGTTTATATGGTGCCTATGGCCAATTAAAGACCGATCTTCAGAAAATTTTACGGTATGAAACGCAGTTATAAAGCGAATGCAGTTAAAACGCGAATTCGTGCAAAATTTTATATCATGCCGTGCATTATTCCACCATTTATGTTTGTTTTTCTATGTTTATGGTTGTGGTTTCACATTTGGATTCATAGTTCTGATCCTACTGAACGGATGCTGCTGGATTTCATTCGAAAGCTGCCCAGGATAACTACAAGCAATCTGAGACCAAGTTTGCTCTTTTCTTTTGCGTTCTTGGAAAATGAGCGTGTTTTAAACAGACGGACAGACAGACGGTCATGGCTAAATCGACTTAGAATTACTCAAGGAGCCAGAATATATATACTTAATGGGGTCTTAAATGTATTATAAAAAAGTTTCACTCTGAATGACAAACTTAGTATACTTTCATTCACCACTAGTGGTGGTGGATGGTGTAAAAATGAGGGACAATAAATTACTTTATTAAAATTTAAAATTACTGTTATTTTAATGCTTGAAGTAACATTTCCAAAAAGCAAAATGACCGTTCGATATATATCTGCTGCGTTATTTTAAATGATTTTGCAAGATATTTTTGTGTTTGACAAAAATCTGGTGTCTCAATTCACAGAAAAAATTAAAAATTATCTCTAATCACCAAATTCATAGAATCAAGCAAACAATTTGTTGATTTCGCATTTATTACCAAAATGATTACTAAAAATTTAAAAAATTTTTAATTTCAATTAAAATCAATTTTCTGCAGTGAATTTTATATGCTTTACAAACCAAATAGTGGTAGCTTAAAAATATTTTTTGGCAGTGAATCAGTAATAATTTTTTTTTAAAAAAAACTTCCAACGCAAAAATAGAAATTTTCAATAGAAATTTTTCTACGGCAGTGTTTCCATAGAAATTTTAAAAAGTATTTCAACAAAGTAAATTTTTTATTTAAACCAAAAAAAAAGTGACAGTGAGTCAGAGTAAACAAATAAAGCAGTGTGCATTTTCTATACAAAACATTTGCTGGCAGTGAAGTAATTTTTACTTCCAACGCAAAAATCTAAAGCAGTAAAGCAGTGTTTCCATAGATATTTTAAAAAGTATTCCAACAAAGTTAATATTTTACTGAAACAAAAATGGTGGCAGTGAGTCATAGTAAAAATAGTAAAGCAGTAAAGCAGTGTGCATATTCTATAAAAAGTTTTTTTGCTGGCAGAGAAGTAATTTTCACTTCCAACGCAAAAATCTAAATTTTCAATGGAAATTTTTCTACGGCAGTAAAGCAGTGTTTCTATAGAAATTTTAAAAATATTCAAACAAAGTAAATTTTTTACTGAAACAAAAATAGCGGCAGACAGTCATAGTAAAAATAGTAAAGCAATAAAGCAGTGTGCATTTTCTATAAAAAAATATTTGCTGGCAGAGAAGTAATTCTCACTTCCAACGCAGATTTAAATTTTTTATAAAAATTTTCTCCGGCAGTAAAGCAGTGTTTCTATAAAAATTTTAAAAAGTATTCCAACAAAGTAAATTTTTTACTGAAATTTTTTTTACTTTCAGTGAAATAATTTCGCTCCCAATGCGGTAATCTAATTTTACTAAGGAAATTTTTCTCTAACAGTAACAGTATTTTATTTAGGCGAAAAAATCAATTAAGATATTTTGTTATTTAATTTATGTTTTAATTGAAAATTAATTTCAAAACAATTAAAATGCTTATTAAATTAAAATTAAATTTTTAATTTCTTTTTTTCAACCAAAAATATCTGCTTTAATAATCACATTAAATTAATTAAAATACGTTTCAAGCAAATTTTTTTATTGATAAACAACTACTGGAAATTGTTTCTGTAGTTATGAAGTGTCAAGACACAACCTACAATTGGTTTAAGAAAGAGAAAATGCAGGGCATGAATTTCCTCGATTGAATTTCTGTATCATTTTTTTAATAAGACAAATTCTTAAGTGAAACTTCTTTTCGATTGAATTTTGTTGTTGTTGAACGTATCTTTTAAAAAAAAATATTAAGTCGCTGCATAAAGTTCTACATTTTTAGTATAGGCAATAGAATGAAGTTTACTATTCCAAAATTTTATGTTCGTAAGTAAAAGTAGCATTAATTTTTACAACGTTAGAATTAGAAGCGGTTTTGATACTTTTTCGAACAAAGTAACGTACTGTTTTGCTTACTTTGTAAAAAAAAATTTCAGCAAAGAATCAACAAAATTACTGATGAACAGTCTTTGCTCGCGCATCGATAACTGTTATTATGCATTTAGGGACATTTGTATGCCTTTGGAGAGGTAGAGATTTTGCAAAAATATTGGTAGCTGGAAAATACTTTCACCATTATGTTTCATTGAGTGGGTACTATGTTTGGAAAAAGATGTTCACATTCAGAACCTGGTTGTGCAAAATATCGACCAAAATAAGTTCATCGTACGTGACACAAACCGAAAGCGCTTTTAAGGTGTATGCGAAAATATGCGAAAATCTGCGAATTGTTGGAGGTAATTTTTTTTTTTTTTTTTTTTTTATTTCTTACATAAAATCAAATATTTTACTTTATTAATACTTTGCGACAAATATCCTGCTCTGAACTTGTATTTTCAAACACTTGCGTCTGCTCAAATACAAATGATGTACGTGACTTTAGAATAGCATTCAAAGCAAACCAAAAAATATACTGCTAATCGACGTAATTATTTGGTCTTTTTCCATAGACATTGTTCGTGGTTATTGCAACTTTAATTTTAAAGAATAATTGCAATGTTGCCGATATTTGAATTTAATCGACAGAAAAGTAAAGTGAAAAGTGACATCTAAATTGAATCTCCAGAAAAGTGAAAATAGTTGTTTGCAATTTCTAAAAATTAATCAGAGAGAATAGTAAGTAAGATTTTATTTTTTGCTTTTTAAAATGAAAAAAAGTTTCAAGGCTTTTTATGTTTTTTAGACGTTGTTGATATTATCATGGAAATACCCATATGACTTGCAATGTTTAAATGGCTGCATTTAGGAATTCATGGCTTTTTTCAGTTGCATTGAAAATTATGCTTTAGAATTCACCCAAATTATCTTTAGATGTACTGTAACTTCAACAGGACTTAAATAGCTTTTACGCTTCGTGAAAATATAATTAATTAGATCTAAGCACCAAAATTTTTTGTTAACAGAAAATTTGAGCAAAATGTTCATACGAAAAGGAAATTTAGTAAACAAAAACTCATTTTTGAAAACATTTGAAATTCGGAATAAAATTTTATTAGTAGCATTTTGTTGCAAAATTAACTATAAAAAACTAATTAGCTCTTAGTTCTGTTTTAAACGAATTTGCCCAATATTTCCTATTTAGAGCAAAACTTACGATAAAAGAAAATTTGAGCAAATTTAGCGCAGAATTAGCTGCAAAAAAAAATTCTTATAAAAAGAAAATTTGCTTAAAATTTTTTTTAAAAAGCACATTTTCTCAAAATTTCCCAAAAAAAATAAATTTTGTGGAAAATGTTATTTATAAAAAGCATAATTTCTGTGAAAAATTAATTATTTTCAATAAATCTTTAGAAAAATTTCTTATAAATAGCGAATTTTTGGCAAAAAATCTTTCAAATTTCTTTAAGTTTCTAAAAAATGTCTTTTTTGCAAAAATTTCTACAAATAGCTAATTTGAACAAAACTTCCTAAAAACAATAAATCTCTTGATTTGCAAAGTTTCCTTTGAACTGCATATTTAACAGAACAACTTTCAAACGGTAAATTTGACAAACATGTCAGAAATATTTAACAGATCTGGAAATTTTCAATATAATTTTTTGTTTAGCTCATAAAACCAACATGTAATCACTTTTATCATTTCTAAAACTACTTTGATATTTAGTAAACATCCAATAAACATGTGACATGACAGTTTTATAGGCTACTACTTTTAGTAAGAAAATCATAAAATAGCGATATTACGAACAACAAAATTGAAACATGCAATAATTAAATTAACCGACAAACTACAAACGAGAGCAATAACAGACACAACAGCAACACAACATTCAACTAAAGCAAAAACATAATCTCATAATAATCGACCAGGTCCATAAAAGTCTGCACAAAGAGTGTGATTTTTGCAGTTAAGAACCCAGCAGGAGTTTAATAATTAAAACTAGTCTTAATCTTTCTTCGCTTAGATGAAAATCTTAATTTATAAACTCATTATTTATAGCAAATATTTTAATATGCAAATACCAAATAAGTATATTGTAAAAAAATATATATGTATATGTTTGTAATTTTTTTTTAAATATTTATGTTAAACAAATAAATATTGGTATTTCAGTCGTTCGTGTGAAGTATTTTATAGGACAAGTTTGTGTATTAAGTCTTTTGATTTTAATTAATATGAAATGTAAAAAATTTTCGAAGACTTTTCTATAAGTGGAGAATTTTAAAAAAACTGTAATAAAATTTTTTTAAAAAGTCTCCTATAAATAGAAAATTTTCTTATAATGATATGTAATTTCTATAAATAGGAAATTTGCCAAGAATGTTCTACAAGAACCACACAAAATCAAAAAACTTCCTATAATTACACAGTGCAGCACTAAAATCTTGAACTTGAGAACTCCAAAATCTGAAGGCTTGTGAGGGTAGAAGAAAAACCCTAGCTGGGTTTTGAATTATTAACTAAGTTTTTTTTTAAATTCATTTTTTAAGTTTTTGACTAGGGGATCGATTTTAGTACAATTTTCAAAAAACATGTACTGATTCTTATGTCTATATCTCGTGAACTATTCGAAATATTGCGTTTTTCTCTTCTGCAAATTTTTAGCTTTTAAGCAGATACCTTAAGATAAAATAAAAAAAAAACAACAACATCTTACTCACATGTCGCAGAGAAATCTGTACCAGGTAAACATCGTCATTTTGAATGTCAAAAAATTTGCATTTTTGAATTTGGGGAATTTAAATATTACGGCATACATTGCAGAAAGAAAAAGTTGATATTGAAAAGTGTTGGAAGCTGAAATTGTTTTACTACGTTTGTAGTATTTATGTGCCCAAACTTTCAATGAAAACACAAAAAACAAATTTTATTGCTGAATTTAGAAATGAGTACCTCTTATATTATTCTGACCAGTTGGACTAATTCGATTGTTTATTGGACCAGATGTAGTGTGCAGACGTTGGTTTTGTTACATATTCAACTGGATAAATAGAAAACTAAGCCCACTGCCTTATGGGACACCAGTATATGGACGGATCCAAAGGGACACGATAAAAACACATGTTTAGGATGCATAAATTTTAAAAGTGTAATGAATCGAAAAAAGTGTCAAATGCAGGGTACATTCCTGGTCCTCATGCTTCTCTCCCGCCAGAACATTCTGAAACCAACCCACCACTAAGACCATCGAGTCCAGATATATCAACTGTATTCTCCGAAAGCGACGACTAAAGTTCAATATATATTTAAAAAGATTTGAAGTGTCCTTATTTTTTATTCCTTATGTTCAAAATCATCAGTCGAAAACTTCAAAAATGAATTTAAAAAAAAACCTTAGCTAATAATTCAAAACCCAGCTAGGGTTTTTCTTCTACCATCATAAGCTTTCAGATTTTGGGGGTCTCAATTGGTTCAAGATTTTGAAGTTGAAAAATGTGCTACTATGTTATATATAACTTGATAGAAATAGCAAATTTTCTATAAATTTCCTATAATTATCAACTTTTAAAAAATTTACTATAAACAGCAATATTTTGAAAAATTTTTCTACAAATTGAAAGTTTACGAATAATTCTTTAAAAAGCTAATTTTGTTTAATATTTTCTATAAATAGAAAATTTTTGTAAGATTTTCTATAAATAGAAAATTATATAGATAACTTTGGTAAAATTCCCTATACATAAACAATTTCGTTTAGAATTCCTATAAATGACAAATTTAGATAAAATTTTCTGTAAATGTTAAATTTGGATAAACTTTAATATAAATAGCAATTTTTGTAAAAATTTCCTATATACACAAAATTTGGGTAAAAATTCCTATAAAAAATAGCACATATAGGCAAAATTTCCCATAAATGACCAATATGGGTAATATTTCCTATAAATAGAAATTTTTGCAAAATTGTATATATAAAGTAAATTTTTGAAAAATATTATTTAAATTGTATAAAACAATATTCAATAAAAAGCAAATTTGAAAAATATTTTTTTAAATAGCAAATTTACTAAAAAAAAATTGAAATGAAGCGCATTTTTGAAAAAATACCACATGATAGCAAATTTCCTAACATAAGAAAATTTTCGGAAAAATTCGTCAAAATGTCAAATTTTTAGGGATGTAACGAATGCCGATACCGATATATCGGCAAACGTGAAGTATCGCCGAAATTTTCAGCGATATTTTACTGTCGATTCACCGATACTGTTTTATAGTTTTTTTGAACAAACAATTAATTTTCAATGCTTATTTTTTGCATACCAACTAAAAACCAAACAGAATAATTCATAAATTGTTTCTCTTAATTCCTAAGCTGGGGGTCACGTCCACACCTCATGCTTTCACTTACACGTTTGCTGTGTAACTTGTCAATACAATTTTACACTACGACTTCTTGAACTGATGCATAAACGCATTGAATGCTTGGTGTGGAGCTGCATCATCAGCCGTTTTGCGTTGCCTTATAATGCTTAAATGCTTTCCCATTAATAAATCTTGTATGTATTTGTACGTTCTTAGAATATTCTGTTAATTTTTAATAATTTTCGTGAAACTAAAAATAATTTTGTTTAACTTCAAATAGACCACAAAATCCATACATAAGCAAAGCCACTGTTAATAGTCTTCGAACATTATTAAAAAATATGATTAATGAATAAGCTGAGATGCAGAATGGTTCAGAGTCCGAAAAATTGGCGACTTACTGTAGAGAATAAAAAATCTTTTACTTTTCTATAATTCTCTACCTTCGATACAAAGCTACAAATTTTCAAAGACAATACATAGATCGAAAAAACGTCTTATTGAGCTACTCAACATGACTCTATATTCCAAAAGTGTTGAAGACACGTTCAACTCATACATAGTAAAAGTTTTAATAAGTCTACAAGAACTGACCTTTGGAGCGTTTGTGAAAATCTTAAAAAAAATTTGGAGAAGAATGATTATCTAAATAAGAAGTCTAGATATATATACCTGAGATCTTCTTATGTTTCTAGAGACGTAGATCCATTTGTTTACTGGCGCTATAAAATATTATTCTCAAACTTTAAAGCCATGGCGCAGAAATACTTAATTTATCAAATGAGCTCAGTCACATCTGAGAGACAATTTTTTACTGCAGGTCTGCTTCAAACGGGGTAGCGAAATTATCTCCGCAAAAGTTGAGAATACTTTGTTTTTTAAACAAAAAATCTTATTAATATTTATGTTGAATATTAAAATAATCTCTTCCATTATTTTTTTTTTAATAAACTAATTTTACCATGAATTTTAATTAATTTCGTTGTTTTTAAAATCTTATTAAAATCAATTTTAAATATTAATAATCTCTTACAATTTAATTTTGTATAATAAAAACATTACTCTACTTGAGTTTTGTTAATTGTATCTTGAATTTAAATTTACTGCCTGGCCCACAATGTCGACAAGAACATTTCTTTCGAATATTTATATGGAAAACAAAAACAAATTTTAGTTTTTTATTATTGTTTTCAATATAAATATGCGAAAGAAATGTTCTTGTCGACATTGTGGGCCTGGCAGTTAATATTCGTATCAGTATCGGTATCCTCGATATTTCGAATTGAGTATCAGTATCGGTATCCTATCGGCAAAAGGGCGTATCGTTACATTGCTTAAAATTTTATCAAATTTAAAAAAAAAATTCTAAAAATAGCCAATTTATAAAAAAATCTCCTTAAAGCATATAATAACCATTATCCAATATTAAAAAAATCTCCATAAAATAGCAAATTTTCAAAAAAATAAA
Organism: Pollenia amentaria; assembly: GCA_943735925.1. Lineage (NCBI taxonomy): Eukaryota > Metazoa > Arthropoda > Insecta > Diptera > Polleniidae > Pollenia > Pollenia amentaria. The sequence continues at coordinate 196,173,143 of OX031009.1, read as the reverse complement.
AAAAAATACTTTTTATAGCCAAATTTTAAAAAAATATTTACAAAATGTTGCTATAAATTTCCAATTTTTGCAAATGTTGATATATAAAAATAGTTGTCTCAAAATGAGTCACCCTTTACCAACAACTATAAAAACATTTTTACTATCACAAATCCATTCATTTGCAGAAAAGCAAAATTGCATGCAAAATAAGCATTAATTTCATTTTGTGCTGTTTTTTTTTCTTTACATTTGCATTTGTGTAGTGAAAAATTATTGTCTTAAATTTCTGTTATTTCACTATAAAATTAAGTGACTTTTCCACAATTTTTGTTCGATTTAAGCATTTGTATTTGGTTTGTTAGCAGAAAAACTTTAGTTTATGGTCTAAGATACAACTTTAAGAGCACTGAGTATTCAACAAACCTTGATATAATTGCCAATTAGAAATACGAGGTGTAAAATACTGAAATGTATTTTTTTTATTCAACGAAAATTCGTTAATGTCATAAATTGCCCAAAGTTCTTATTAAATTAAATCACAAAACTAAAAGAAAAAATAAACTGACTGTAAAAAGCTAAAATTATACTGTAATGTTGTAACTATATTATTATTTTGATTTGCAAAAAAAAAAAAATTAAATAAAAACTTTATTTATTTGGCTGAAATTTACAACTTAATTTTGGGTAAACAAATTGCCATAAAAAAACAAAAAGAAACAAATTTATATAGATAATAATAATTTGAGAAACAAAGTCAATATGTTTAATAAAAACTTCAAATGTAAAAGAAGGTTTCTCAAAAATTTCCAAAAAAAAAAACAAAAAAAATGGCAAACTTTTACAAACTGGTAAGATTTCCTATAAATAGCAAATTTAAGCAAAATTTCCTATTCATAGCAAAATTTCCTGTTATTATCAAATTTATGCAAAATTTCCAGTAAATACACAATTTAGGCAAAATGTCCCAAAAACTGCAGATTTTGACCAAATTTCCAATAAACATGATATTATGGTAAAATTTCCTATAAATATTAAATTAAGACAAAATTTCCTATACATGTAAAATTTTCCCAAAATTCCCTAAAAAAAAGAAAATTTAGGCCAAATTTCCTAATAAAAGCAAATTTAGGCAAAATTTCTTATAAATCACAAATTTTGGCAAAATATCCTATAAATAGCAAATTTAAGCAAAATTTCCTATTCATAGCAAAATTTCCTGTTATTATCAAATTTATGCAAAATTTTCAGTAAATACAAAATTTATGCAAAATGTCCCAAAAATTGCAGATTTTTGCCAAATTTCCAACAAACAGGGTATTATGGTCAAATTTCCTATAAATATCAAATAAGGACCAAATTTCCTATCAATGTAAAATTTTTGCAAAATTCCGTAAAAATAGCAAATTTAGGCCAAATTTCCTAATAATAGCAAAATTTCCTGTTATTATCAAATTTATGCAAAATTTCCAGTAAATACAAAATTTAGGCATAATGTCCCAAAAATGGCAGATTTTGCCCAAATTTCCAACAAACAGGTTTTTATGGTCAAATTTCCTATAAATATCAAATAAGGACCAAATTTCCTATCAATGTAAAATTTTGGCAAAATTCCGTAAAAAAAGAAAATTTAGGCCAAATTTCCTAATAAAAGCAAATTTAGGCAAAATTTCTTATAAATCAAACATTTTGGCAAAATATCCTATAAATAGCAAATTTAAGCAAAATTTCCTATAAATATCATAAGTAGGCAAAATTTCCTATTAATATCAAATTTTGGCAAAATTTCCTTAATAAATAATATATTGGGCAAAATATCTTATAACTAGTAAATTTCAGCAAAATTTTCTTTAAATTGCAAATTTTAGCAAAATATCCTGTAAATAGAAAATTTTGGGTAAATATCTAATAAATAGCAAATAAATATTAATATCTAATTAATAGCAAATAAGAAATTTTCCTATAAATTTTGGCATGCATTCTTATAAACAGCAAATTTTGTCATAAAATCTTAAAAAAAATTTTTACAAAATTTCTTATAAAGAGCAAATTTAAGGAGAATTTCCTATAAATGTCAAATAAAGACAAAATTTCCTAAGAATATAAAATGTTGGCAAAATTTCTTATTAATAAATAATTTTAGCAAAATTGTCTTTAATCAGCAAATTTTGGCAAATTATACTGTTAATAGAAAAGTTTGCATAAATATCCAATTAAAAGCAAATTTTGGCAAAATTTCTTAAAAAAAATGTTGGCAAAAATTTTCTTTAAATAGTAAATTTTGGCAATATATCCTGCAAATTGAAAATTTTGGGTAAATATCCAATTAATAGCAAATTTTGGCAAAATTTCTCATAAATATAAAACTTAAGCAAAAAAATGTTGGCATAAATTTTCTTTAAATAGTAAATTTTGGCAATATATCCTGCAAATTGAAAATTTTGGGTAAATATCCAATTAATAGCAAATTTTGGCAAAATTTCTCATAAATATAAAACTTAAGCAAAAAAATGTTGGCAAAAATTTTCTTTAAATAGTAAATTTTGGCAATATATCCTGTAAATAGAAAATTTTGGGTAAATATCCAACTAATAGCAAATTTTAGTAAAATTTCTTACAAAAAATGTCCTATAAATATCAAATTTAGGCAAAATTTCCTATAAATATCAAATTTTCTATATATATAAAATTTTTAGCAAAATTTCTTATTAATAGCAAATTTTATGCAAAATTTTCTTTAAATACCAAATATTGGCACAATATCCTGTAAATAGAAAATTTTTAGTAAATATCCAAATAAAAGCAAATTTTGGTAAAATTTCTTAAAAAAAAATGTCCTATAAATATAAAATTTAGGCAAAATTTCCTATAAATATCATATATTCTATATATATAAAATTTTGGCAAAAGTTAATAAAAAAATATAAAATTTTAGCAAAATTTCTTATTAATAGCAATTTTTAGCAAAATTTTCTTTAAAAAACAAATTTTGGCAAAATATCCTATAAATAGAAAATTTTGGGTAAATATCACCTATCAACAAATAGCAACTCCTATTGGTATATAGACTAAAATTCTTTTTTTGTAAAGGTCAATATAAAATTTGATAGGCAAATTTTTTCTATTAAATTTTCATTCAAATTAAAAATTTCTTGAAAAAAATTTTAGAAAATTTTCCTATAAATATCAAATTTCCTAAGAATAAAAAATTTTGGCAAAATTCCTTATTAATAGCAAATTTTGGCAAACTTAATCCAATTAATAGCAAATTTGGTCAAAATATCTTATAAAAGAAAATATAAGGAGCAAGTTTTTTGGAAAATTTCCTATAAAAATGTTGGCCTAATTTCCTATTGAAAGGAACCCTGCCAAAATTTCCTTTAAATAGAAAATTTTGCAAAATATCTAATAAATAGCTAAACTTTGCAAAATTTTCTACAAATAGCAAATTTTGGCAAAATTTCTTATAAATTTCATATGGTAACGAATTTTATGATTTAATGACTCATCTTTTTACCAGTCTTTATCAAATCAACACTTAACTTATATTAACCAGATTTCAAAATTTATTAGCTAAATTGTTTTTTCTTTAAACACTTTAACCATTAAAACAAATTGAAATAATCCCCACCTTTTTTAAGTGCGAAAGCCAAAAAAAAAAACATTTAGTAACTCAAAATAAGTAGTAGAGCTTGTAGGTGTTTTAAGGTGTTTGTTTTCTAACGACAAGAAAAAAAGAGCAGCAAAGTTCAGAGATCATGAAAAGTTGAGCTATTCGTTTTTTAATAGGGTGAGAAAAAAATCAATAAACTAAAAAATTATTATAATTATATAAAAACAAAAAAAAAAAAAACAGAAAATTAATAAAAAGGTTAAAACTAAACTGAATAAAATTCATACCATAAAAATTTGCTTTGTTATTTGCCACATAAAAATCGTAGTATATAATGCTTTGAAACTTTGAACTGACAACCCAGGGCGTATAAGTTTTTTAACTTTAAAACTTTAATTAACCCTAATTAGACTTATTTTAATGAGTTTAAAAGGGTTATTTTCCATAAGTCTTTTTTCCAGTGTAGGAAAAACAAGATCGATAACTTGCTGTCAAATTAAGAGTCAACTAATTATGATAAACTTCTTAAAAAGATGGTGAAGCCACATTAAAGCATAATATCAAACATGTTCTCTTCGTCATTATTATCGTTGTTGTCTTTGCAGTCATAGTCAAAGTCATAATAAAGAATAGCCATAATAATTTTTAACTTTAGTAGAGTAAGAAAACACAGTTTTTTTTAATATATACGAACATGCGCCAGATTTATGAAGATCTTGTGTCTTTGCTGCCACACTAAAACAGCCAATAAGTCTGGGTTGAATTAAACTGGCGAAGGAAGTGAAATAAAGTAATGAATTCTTCCGCAAATTCGTTTTGGTTTTTTTTTATCATGGTTATTACAAAAGTTTTCAATGAAAGTCTTGTTTAAAGTTTTGAATATGAACTTGGCTATAGTTTTTTTTTTTGGTAAATCTGTAGTCCTCTATGAAGAGGCCACATCAATAATATGTTTGCCTCCAAATTTGTTGTGGATTACCACTAAAATAAGTATAGATATTTTTCACCCATAAAATTTTGCTCTTGGAAGAGAGGAAAATATTATTCTTAATTTAAGACAATACAATTATTAGTGGTAAACAAATTGTTGATATTTTTACTGTGGAAATTTAGTGGCAAACATAATATGGTTGTGGCATCTTGATGTGTGACTAATTTAACCGTTATATGGTTGCCGGCGCCAATAATATAGTTAAATTAACCATAATATGCTTAAATAGTTGTTGCTTAAATAGTCAATTGTTTAATTGGAGGTTACCATATAGAAAAATGTGTTTTTTCAGCTTTATGTCTTGTGCTTACAGACTCGTCTATAGTATCGGGTAATTCATCGTGAGGTTTAATAAAAAATGTAAAATAAGACACATAAATTTGAAAGTGTACTTAAAATGTTTATTATCGGTTAAAAGAACAATTTAATGCATTTACTGTTTGAAAAATATATCATGTACATATTGGCCATGACTACGTCTGATGTGGTTTAGTCGGAAGGTCCAATTTTGGGCGACTTGTTCGAGCATAAGGGGCTGGTATCTCGCAAAGAACACCAGAAATATTGGCTACCAAAGCGTTAATCGTAGCCGGATTATTCCTGAAGACCACAGCCCCAGAGAAAATAGCACAAAGGTGTGATATCACACGGTCAAGGTGGCCAATTTACCGTAACGAAACGTGAAATAAAGGGACTAATTGTGTAAAACGAAACGCAACTCTAAAAATTTCATTTAAAGCAAAAACAAATTCGATTTTTTTTATAATTTTTTTGTTGCTTTCTACAGAAATTTATATTGTTTTTTTAAAATTTTCAACGACACAATATATGAAGTGTTTGAAATTTAAAAATTGACTGCCAGGCCAAAATGTCGAAAAGAACATTTCTTTCGTATATTAATATTGAAAACCCAAACAAATTTTAGTTTTTTATTATTGTTTTCAATATAAAAATGCGAAAGAAATGTTCTTGACGATATTGTGGGTCTGGCAGTGAATATGAATTTCTTTGGAAAACAACAACAAAATTATAAAATATTTTTGAATTTGTTTTTGCTTTCAATGAAATTTTTGGAGTTGCGTTGCATTTTACACAATAACGTCGTAAGTGCTCACCATGATCACAACTATTTCACAACAAGGTCATTGTTTCACGCGCTGTATGGCTCCCAGCGCTTTATGGCTCGCGTCTTACTAAAACCACAGCTCACCGAGACCATGCACTGGAATATCAGGAAGCACATATCCAGTTAACACGGTGCGACAACGGTTACCATTGACTGTAACATTCTGATATTCGAATCGTTACGGTCTTCGCTTACAGTCTCAGATACAGCTTCTTTATTCACTTCACTACGTTCTGGATGTGGTCTAACTGGAAAAGTATCATCCACTAATGTTAAATGGGGCTCAAAATTTGCGAATGGTGTTGAAAAAAGTGGTTTTAGTATGTCGATTATGCACACCATAAATTTCTCGGATCGCACGAAAAACATTTCTCTTAGAACGCTGATTTTCGTAATATAGATCATAGCTGGGGAATTTCGATTAGAATTAGAAGTCATTACGATTAGAGAAATAAAATAATCTAATTATTAGAATTGAATTTTGATAAAAAATTCAGATTACTAATTGATTTGATTAGAAATAATCGAAAATCTAATCACAATTAGTGACGATTAGCATTTCTAATCAAATCTAATCAAAACTAATCCAAAAAATAATTGATTAGATTTCTTGATTATTTTTGATTAGATTTGATTAGATCAACTATTTTTAACTATTTTGTGAAAAGAAAATATTTATTTATCACATTTGTTGCTATATTTACATAATGTAACAGTTTTTGAATATTGCATAAAATTGCATTATATATTGCCACATACATATATATTTACATACTATTTATATTTATACATACTATACATAAAATAAATATAAAGATCGAATTTTACAGAATGTCAAACAAAAAACAAAAAAACAAAAATGCATATTCAGTAAGTTCTGTAAAAAAAAGAAAATAGGTATATATATAACAATTACGTCGTTTTAAATGTATGCTGACTCTGCTTATATATAATTCACAAAAAATTGACATTAGACTTCATTAACACCAACTTTTTAAAAGAAAAGTATGACAGTGAATTTCGTCTTGGACTACTGATGATGCCTGCAAATGAGAATAGTCGTTCAACGGGTGCTGACGACGTCAGTGCGGTGTTACACGATAGGAATGCTTCCTTCAAAACACGTTGAAAATTAACATTAATAATAACACAACAACAAAGTGAACCAGCTGTGTCAAGTGTTTAGTTTAAGAACAGGGTGCACCGTATGCAATTTTAAGCAATATTGAAAAACTGTTACATTATGTAAATATAGCAAAAAATGTGATAAATAAATATTTTCTTTTCACAAAAATAGTTAAAAATAGTTGATCTAATCAAATCTAATCAAAAATAATCAAGAAATCTAATCAATTATTTTTTGGATTAGTTTTGATTAGATTTGATTAGAAATGCTAATCGTCACTAATTGTGATTAGATTTTTGATTATTTCTAATCTAATCAATTAGTAATCGTCTAAAATGGCTAACTAATCATAATTAATCAATTTTTCAGCCCATTTAAAATTTCTAATCCAATTGCTAATCATTAGGATTTCTAATCATTATTTCCAAGCTATGATATAGATGAACAATTTGGAGACGCTGTTGTAGTGGGAGTCTTTTCATGATGTCCAAACGATGCTGAACAAAAATGACAAAGCAGTTTGATATGAGACACGCGCGATCTGTAAAAAATTACATTAAAAATCAAACCGCATGATGAATCATCCATTATTTTTATAGTCGTGTCTATAGTATTTTACTTCAGTTTTCTCTAGAGTCTCGAATATAGTCTTTTCATAAGATTTGTCTACATTGTTGTCTTAATTCTTGCCAATAGTTGTATATGTTGTCTTGGTAATAGTCTTGACGGATGTATTTCCATATAATAGTCTGGGCCCTGTTTGGCTTGTTTTCTAGAAAAATTCTTTTCTAAGGTCTTTACTTTAATTTCGGTTACAGTCTTGGCAAAAGTGTTGGCATTTAAACTTAAATATGGTGTTTATTAAAAAGAAATTCAAGCTGAGGAAAGTTTTTAATACCTTCAAACATCTGCGTACACCAACAATTTCTTACAAGCGACAAAACATTAAAACTGAAACTCCTTAAAGCTTTTTACACATGTTACTTACTTAACAACAAACAAGTTTAAAATAAATTTATTAATAAATGTACATTAGTTGTTCATTTTGCTGTTGTTGTTGCATTTAGCATTCATATAAAAATACAAATTTTTTTTTTTTTCATAAAATTCCTGTTTAATATCAAATCCAAGCATCTCAAACCTTTAGTCATTTAACAAGAAATGTACGCAAACTATGATTATATTTTAAGTTAATATTATGACTACATCCAAGACTTCAAATGAATTTAGCTACGAAAAAATATGAGCGCAACGATGATGCCAACTAGATAAATAAAAAAATAAATCGACAAGAAACTCAGACAAAAATTAAATATTTTAATAACAAGTTTTTTTTTTATTAATTTTAATACATTTTTACCCATGAGGTAAAGTTTCTAAGTTTAAATATAAATATTAAGTTATTAAAATCGTATTAACTTAATAAAGATGAGTTAGTCAAATAAGAGTATTTAAATAAAAAACATTTAATATTGGAACCAGGTTATTAAATTTTAAGTAGTTTTTAAAGAGTAGTGTCAAATGTTAATGGGAATTTATTGGATATTTTGCCTAAGAGCTCGGGAATGGGGTAATGGAAATCTACACATAAAATGGACTTAAGTTTTTCAAACGTTGTTTTAGAAATTGTGGTTAGCAAGCACTCCGATATTAAAACAAAATACACAAAAGTGTTTTTTTTTTACCAGGAAGTGAAACAGAAAGTGCTATAGGAAGTTAAGTGCGTTAAATCGCAAATAATCGTCCATTATGTAGAATCACAAACTGCACGAAGTGACTCTCTTATATACCGAACGTGGTTGATCTAGGGTGAACAATCGATGAATATTCGTAATACCCGATGATATCCATTCATTGTCCCTGGAATGAATGGCACTACGTTAGTGTGCCTTCAAACGTTGGTGTGGAGACAGTAGCAATGTCCGGTTATACTAGAGCCCAACTACAACATGCGGCTCTTCTGTACGGTGTTCTCCTTTGCCCACATAACATTTCCATCTTAATTGATGAAAATAATATAAAAAATAATATTTTTCAAAACAGGTCCAAAACTGCACAGAAAAATTTAAAAATTGTTTTTAATCACCAAATTCATACCACATTCAAAGAATCAAGCAAACAATTAGTTTATTTTGCCCCTATTACTAAAATGATTATATTGATTACTAAAAATTGTAAAAATTTAAAATCGTGAATACTTTTTTCAATAAATGATAATATTTATTTTTTTAAAAAAAATGACCAAAAAAAACTGCCGTTTCAAACAATGTTTATTGATTTAATTAAATATAGCTCAGGTTTTGTCAATTACCAACAACAATTTTGCAAGCTTAAATAATAAAAAGTTTACTAAAATGTTAATTAAATCAAAATTATATTTTTAACTTTTTTTCAAATAAAAAAATAAATGATTCAATTATCACATAAATTAAATTGAAATTCTTTTTAACCAATTTTTTTAATTTATAAAAACTACTGGTAATTGTTTCTGTGTATGTCAGGGTTACTGGATCCTATCACTCACAATGTTGTGGAAGCATATTGCGAATAAATGTGTGATACGTAAGTGCTTGTGGCAGATTCATGCCCTAATACCACTGAGGTACCAATCACATCAAATAAATATGATGTGCTCCTGGAGTCTGCGCTAAATAAGCAACCGCCTAAATTCCCTGTACACTAGAGTGGTCCAAAAAAATTCTCAAGTAAATGAATTACCTAATTTGGTTACATTGTATATAAAAACATTAAGTGTAAAGTTTGGTGCCGATTGGATAAAGAAATGTCGAGGAGGAAATCGATTGAAAATTTGAACAGTGAATAGTGAATACAAACCGAAAAAGTCTTTTATTTGGTTTTTGTGAAATATTTTAAATGTCGTAAAAGTTTTTTTAGATGATAAATTAATCAAAATAAAGATACAATTATGTTCTCAAAAAGGTATAAAAACAGAAATTCGGTTCAGAACTACACCAGTAATAAATAATGCCCAAGACCACTAATGTGGCAATTGTTGACTTCGAGCACACACATTAAAAAATTTTGAAATTGATTTTTGTAATATAATTTCTTTATTCAAAAGACTGAGGATTGTGAGATATGAAAAAAGGTTTCTTTTTTAGGATGCCATTAACATGTCCTCAGGTGATGTATAAAACGGACAAAATTCTTTTCAAAACTGCAGTTTATAATTTTAAAAAATTGTCTTGAAAAAAACCAAAAAAATTATGTTTTGTACTGCAGGGACCTGTTAAAAACACCTTAGAGTAGGAACATCAAATTTTTCTTATAAATATCCCCCCGTTCACTTGGGTAGGGAGGGATTTGATTTTTAAGGATTTTGAGGAAAACGATTTTTTTCGCACATAATTGATCAATAGCTCATTTATTTTTATTAAGTTCCCATTGATGCTATTCAGAGTTCTATGGCACAAACTACAAGGCCTATATTCTGAAAATTTGGTCAAAATCGAACCAAGCTATAGGACAAATGACAAGGTCAAAGAAAATAGTCTATTCTATTGTTTGCCTATGATATTTTTTTAGTCCAGTAGATAGTATTTGATGTAGGCATGTAACGATACGCCTTGTTGTCGATACGATACCGATACCCAAAAATAAATATCGGCAATACCGATACCGATACAAATATTAAATTTTAATTCAAGGTAAAATCACCAAAAATTTTCAAGCCTTTTTAAATATTTTACTGCATATTTCGTCATAATAGTTTTAACTAATGGGACATTTAGATCCTTATGAATATTTGAGTTTTTCACATGCCAGGAAGTCGCTGTGATTATTCGAAGAAGGTTATTTTGGTGCCTTTAAATTTTTTTCGATATAAGAGGCCAAGGCAGTGTCCGATAACTGAAAACCGTAGCACCAGATTTTTTGCAGAAATGCAGTAGAAAATGACAGAACTCATTTGAAAACTTAAGATTATCTGCGCCATGTTCTTAAATTTCAGGTATAGAATTTCGATGTTCCAGTAAGTATGCGGCTATACCTCTCTAGAAAAATTAAAAGATCTAAGGTATCTCTAGACTTCTTCTTAAGCTGCACGGAGTATGGACAGAGGACAATCCTTCTCGAAATTTTCTTATAGGATTTTCACAAATGCTCCAAAGATCAGTTATTGTAGAATTATCAGCACTTTTGCTAGGTGTAGTGGTGACCGTGTCCTCAACACTTTTGGAATGCAGAGTCATGTTTTTTCGATCTATTGTCTTTGAAATTTTCGAGCTCTGTGCCTTGAATCTTTCATTAATTGAAATTGGCGACATAGAAGGTCGGCAATTTTTGGTCCTCTGAACTATTCTGCATCTCAGTTTATTCATTTATCGTTTTTTTTTTCGAATAATGTTCGAAGACTGATTATTTGCGGAATAGCGTAATACATGATAGCAGTGGCTTTACTTATGGATTTTGTGGTTTGTTCGAAGTAACCCAACATTTATAGTGAAATTAATTTTATGCTTACAAAAGTCATTAAAAATACAAGAAAAAAGAAACAATTTATTATTCTGTTTGATTTAATGCTCTGCTATGGAATGTGTTATTGGTAGTGGTGGAAGATATGACGATTTTGCTTAAGGGCTTTCAATCATTTACAGAAGAAAATGGGTATTTTAAACTTGGCACAAAAATCAGAAACACATTCACGGTGCCGAATCTGCCATTATCTCAATTATGGAATTTTGGCACTTGTGACTTTCTTTCTTAGAAGGGCAATATAGCATAGAGTAGTCTATGGTTTTGCCCAAAGTATTGTCTATGGTCCTATCCATTTATCCTTTGTCTGACTATAGTCTTGTATAAAATCTTGGCAATACTGTTGTCATAAATAAAGTCTTGTCTATAATATTAAATATAGCCTGGATATTCATTAATTTATTATGTTTTTGATGCTTTCTTATATCTTTTTGAAAGTGAATTCCCGTCAGTAAAAGGCTTAAAATTTTAATTAGTTCCCGATTAAAACTTAAACATTCAGCTTTAATTTCCAATCGAAAGCTTAAAAATAGTTTTGCTGTTCACAGCGCCACGAAAAACCATACCACTTCAGCCAAACAGCTTATCATTTAAATACTTACCACAAATTTGTATATTAAAATAATTAAATAAAATCCCAAAGCATTTACCATTTCATAAAAGTTAATCTCTTAAGACTAGTCACTATAAATAAAACAAATGATGTCACTAAGATGATGTAAATTAAACATTAAATGTGGGCTTAAGAAAAAAAAAATCAAGTTAGCAAATTGGAATTCTTTAATAAATTTTCATTTGAAATGTAGGATTTATTCACAAGAACTTTTAATTCAAACCGTTACATTGACTTAATGACTGTTTGCCATAATAAAGAAGACAAAAGCTGAAGTTTTTTTTATTATAATTAAAATGCAAATTAATACTAATAAAAATGTTTAACTTAATAAGAAAAAAAAAAACGCTTTTAAAAATACATTTCAATAATAAACTATGGCTATAATTAAAAAGAAGTCTGACGTTTCTTGTTTTATTTTGTAAAATGCAAATTAAATTAAAGCTCTGCCACATTATAGATTTTATGTTTCAGAAACTCAAGTTGTATGGCAGTTTGCCTGAATGAGTAGTTCAAGTGATTTAAGAGTAGACTTTTAGAACTTGTTATTTGCTGCTGTAAGTCGTTAAGGTTACACTGATATTGATCCTGCTGGGGATGATGATGTTATGACTTTTAAATGCTTAAAACAGTAGCCAAATACATACTTATTATTTATTATGAATATGTTGTCACAATATTTATCTACATCACAAGCATCATTTTTTCTCTGATTATAGTAATTTATTAAATTATGGCTACAACAGCACGTTTCCAAAAAAAGACAATCAAAATAAACTGAAAAATCTTAGCATTTTTGCATAAAATTAAAAATTTTTGCTGGAATTTTACATTGCGCTTCTAGTGTAGACAACAAAAAATTTTAATAATAGATATTAAAGTCATAATTTTGTTTCACATGTTGAGAAATAGTTCTTTAATGATTTAAAGCGATGCTAGTGAAATTAGTGTATACGAAGGTGAATATAACGAAAGACTTAAGTAGCGAACTTTATAAGAGGAATCAATAGCAAAAAGCACTTGCATAAAGAATTGCCATGTAAACTTTATTTTAGAAATAATGCACTTAGATTATATAATTTTTAACAAATAATTAAAAGATAACTTAATGCATAATTGTTTAAATTAAAATCCAGTCCTGTAAAAAATGTAAAAATATATATGTAAATTCAAAGCTCTACAGAAGGCACTCAGCACTGATCTTTTGATCAATAAAAGGAGAATAGTTAATCTCATTTTAAATACATATTTATTTTGGCTAATAGAAGCTTGTCACCTAAAAATTTTTCTTACATTTAACATTATTTCAATTAGTACATCAGTGTGAGGGTTGTTAGTTTGATTCTAGCCAGATACTGTGTTCTGTTTAACTACAATGAAAGCAATGAAATCTCACTAGTGAAACTCTACTAGTTCGCTATTGACGCAATCACCAGTACTTATTATACCTCAAAAAATGCTATTTATCCAAGACATTTAACATCTGCCTATTATTGGTAATCTACTACTGACATTGGTACTATTGACCAGGTAGTTCTTTTAGGACCATATGTGGACATTAGCACCAGAGGACCACTAGTAAATTTTAGTTAATATAGTCTACACTTTTCTTACTTTTAAAAGGAGATTTCGAATTGAAAATTGTATATTCTTAAACATTTTATTATTTTATTAAAAAAATATATGCGCATTTCCAGGGAAAGGTCTACAATCAAATAAGCTTATATTTTAGGCCCATGTTATTCAAATGTTATTCCTTTTGTTATTCAGTGTACACCAAAATATAACAAATAATAAATTATACATATACGGGCATATTCAAGAAATCGAAATGAAGTGGAATTAAAATCGTTCGAGGTTTTAGCGTTCCCCCAACAATAAATTTTAGTGTTTTTATCAAAAATAAAAATTTGGGAATTTAACACGTTATAAATAATTTAAACTTGTTGTTGGTAATTGTCAAAATCTGATTTATTTAACTAAACCAATTAACTATACAGTATTTATCTAAAGTAAAATATGAAAACATAAATTTTTTGTGTTCTTCATTATCAACATCATTTAGCTCTACACCTTGTGGTGGGTTCTTCGCTTCTCCAACAACACTCATCCATTCGTCTCTATTTTCAGTATGGATGCTCCAATTTTTTTTAGGTCCAATTGCTTGCATATCATTGGCAATGTTGTCAGTTAGGCGCTAACGTGGGCGACCTTTATTCCCTTAAGTTTGTCGGGTGTAGTCAAAAATAAACTTTGGTATCCGGTTTTGATCCCTACGTGGTGATGGCCTATTTGTATAGCTGTTCCATGATTGAGTAAAAGCTTACTCCTTTTCTCACTTATAAACCTCTTTCATTTTGTCAAAAAATGTCTTTCGAAAATTCAAAGGGACTCTTCCTCAGAATTCGTTATAGACCAACCAAACTTCTGAGCCAAAGGTAACTGTGAAATTTATTATTAAAGTCATCGAGTGCAAACTCGTCCTTGTGTGGAATTTCTTAAGTGTAGCTGCTGTTTGGATTTTATGGCCGGCCTTTCATGTATATTTGGGCTAAAACATGATTTTTCTGAAGAATATGCAATTTTTCTCAACGCTATACCCCCGTTCCCTATTTTTGTTCTTGATAAAAATACTGAAATGTATTCTTGGAGGATAAGCTATTTCTATGTGCATTTCACTGGTTGCTTAGGCCAGATCATCAGGATTCGTCTTCCCAAAAAATTTTAGAAAAGCCAAAAATATCAGCAAACAAGACTAAAGAAGGAATGATAATTACTTTTTAAGTGTTTGTAGTTCTCATTCCCTCTGTAGCCTCATTTACTGATCAAACAAAATCTTTTAATGAAAAGACATGTATTCCCAAAAACAACATTGATAATGTTGAAAACTTTTAATTTGTTATATCTTTTTTAACTATTTTTGGCCCACAACTACTAAAGTAAAGAAATCTTCAGAAAACATTTGCCTTATAATAAAATTGGTAGTTCTTTGGAACATTATAATACTGAAAATGCTTTTTTCACATTTTCCAGCTGTACTTTATATTGGAAATTCGTTAAATGTACAAAAAATTTACCTTTAGGCAAAGAAAACATGAATTAATTAATACTTTGTTTTTCCCCCTTAACACAAGTTTTACAATCGTTTGACAGCTTTTTTAAATGCTTCTCTTACAAAATTGAAAAACATTAGAGATGATAATTGTTAAAACATTTTTAGATTTTATTATAGAAAAAACATGAATTTTAAAATTTAAAAATTTCTTAATACATCTAATTTTTACCTTGAAATTGCAAGTGATCACAAATGTTATGTTCGCTAATAAACTTTTATTAACGAGGTTACGTCTTCCTTGTTAAATGGTTTTGTGTTATTTTAAATAATTTTTTTCATACAATTAAAAACAATAAATTTTTTGATTAATTTTAATTTATGATTTTGTTATCCAAAAGTTTTTAATATGACAAGGGTATTTTAAAAATAAATCTTTTTCAAAGTTTTATAGTTTGATAAGCAGACAATATAAAAAACAAACAAAACAAAAATGGAATTTACGTTAAAAAATTTTTAGCTTTAAATTTGCAAATTTAAAAATTTTAATTAAACAAAAATCAACATAAAGTTTTATTGCATTTAATTAAATTCCCGAAATATACCAAGAAATTTATTGAAGCAAATAATTACTAATTAATTTAGAAGATATGTACACGCAAAGAAAATATTATCGTTAGACATGGTTACGGCAACTACACTATGTTTAGTGTAACAATATATTGTTGTCGTACACAAAATATTGTTATTTTTATTTAATATCAACAATATTATAGTTACTGTAAACATGTCAATGTTTATCGCAATTATAAATTTAAGTATGGTTCACTGAAAAATAATCATTTTTATAACAACTAAATAATGATAACTTTGAAAACATATTATATTCCTTCCAAACATTTAATGATGTTTTATAGCCATAACATGATCATTGTCTATACGTGTACTCATAATATGTTTAAGATGCAAACAAAATATCTTAACTATAATAATATTTTGTTATCGCCATTTGTAAAATAATTTTGCATCAGTTCATAGAAAAAAGTATTTTATCAATTAAAAAAATAGTTTAAAAAGTATTTAAATTTAATTAATGTGATAATTGAATCAATTATTTTTTTTGTTGAAAGAAAATTAAAAATTTAATTTTGATTTAATTAACATTTTAGTTGTTTTGAAATAAATTTTCAATTAAAATTTCAATTAAATAACAAAAAATCTTAATTGACTTTTTTCGTTTAAAATAAAAAAATTTTAACATGTAGAAATTGTTGTTGGGAGTTGTCAATATTTAATTAAATAAATTAACACATTGTTTGAAATGGCAAAGTTTTTTGATCACTTTTTTAATTAAAATTAAAAATATCATATATTGAAAATATTTTTTCAAAATGTTTAAATTTTTAGTAATTAATATAATCATTTGGGTAATAATTGCAAAATCAACAACTTGTTTGCTTGATATAATGAATTTAGAATAAATTTGGTGATTGGAGAAATTGAATAATTTTTTCTGTGTTGTGCCGTTTGTTTTACATATGCCCATCGAATTATTTGTTATTCATAAAAAACCCAAGTTTAAAGAAATTAAAAAAACAGAAATTGTAGGTACATTAAAAAAAATGCAAATTGTCAGAAAATAAAATATTAATGTAAAAAAATTTCAATATTGTTTGTTAATGGTGCAAAAATATTGACCATTTGTTTGTGATATTTTAGAAAAAAGAATGAAAATTCTATAAGATAATTTATAAATAATTGCGACCTACGACAAAAATAAGTTAAAAATATTATGTTTAAAGTAGCATTGTTGCCGCCACTGTTAAAGTACGAAATATGCAGCCCTGAAAAGTAGCCGGTATTATTTTCTCTATTTACAATATTTTTTATTTTACTTTATTTATACACTTGTCATTTATATTTGACCATTTGTAAAATTTTACATCCGGTCTTTCCTTTACAAATAATTGCCTTTTGAACCACAAGTAGTTGCGCACAACGTGCCTCATATTCTCAAATTGAAAAGTTGGTGGTTTGAAACCAAAAAGTAAGATAAAATAACTTAATTTAATTTATAATAACTTAATTTAATTTATAATGAACTGAATATTATCTCTTAATTTTTAGGAATTAAAACATAAGGTTGCGTCACAATAAAGAAATAATCTGAATTTCATAAAATTTAACCTATGTTGTTAATCTCATCAAGCCATCACGAACTACTATTGTGAACAAGCATCATATTATCATATTATAAAGTTGTCAGTTAGTAAAGAACCATAAATATATATTAAAAATCTTTTTCGGTTTTAGATTAAATCTACATATTATTATGATTAACATGAGAATAATATGATTACATTAAATTATAATATGATGTAATAAAATCAAATTGGGATTAAGGGAAAAATATTATGATGTAATATTACGAATATATTTGGTCATAATATGATTCAATAATAATCGTAATATGTTGACAACAATAATGAATCTTATCATAATATGTTGCTATTAGAATATATTTACCACAACCATGTTTTTTCTTTGCGTGTATTTGCTATTATCCGGGAAACCTGAAGTATGCACATAAAAGTGTTTTATGCGCATTAGATATGAAGTAAAACTTAAAAATATGCAAAAAAAAACTGTTAAAAATATGCCTCAAAAAAACCAAAAATGGCTTATTTAAAAAAAAAAATATTTAACAATTAAAACAAATAGGAAAAATACAAATCGGTAAAGCGCAGACATATAACAGTGTTTACAGACGAATTTTCGAGACTGTACCCTATTTGGAACTGATGGGTAGCCATGGGCCCAACAAAACAAAGTTATGTGCTGAGGTCAAAATTCGTATACGAAATATTTGTGTCATATATTTGGCGTTATTATAATTTTCTCTGTATAATATCCTGCCTTCAAAAGTATGCCTTCTTGAAGGTATATATATATCTTTCCAAAATATTCAGAACACATTCGCTACTCATTTCTTTAAGAAGGGAGAAAGGAAACTGTTCAGTTTTTTTGGGACTTTCTTTACTCCCTTCTTTGGAAAGGGAATGATTTTGTAATTAAAAGAAGTGTAGAAGGGCTTGATCCCAATTGAATGCGGCAAGGAGGGCTTGTATCTGCTATATAATGACATCTTCTAAGCCTATTTACTAATTATTGTTACCGCTGGGTACAAATACAACAAACATCCTATGTGTTTAACCGACAATCGTTTCCGACGACTGCGACTGTAACGAGTTTCGTAATAAGGCTGACTATCAAGATATACCATCTATATACATGAGATTGTTTTGTCTTAAAGAGATTTTATAGACAGTTATAGACAAATTTTATATTAACATTTAAAAGGAAGTTAGAGCTTATTACATATGGGATCTATGATCAAACCGATTACAAAATCAATTTTATTTGCAGTAAAATATTTAAGGGGCGAATTTAATCTAAATACGAACAAAAGTAGATGGTTTTTGGATACAAAAATTTATTTCGGAAAGAAGTGTGAAGAGGATTATATGAAATTATAGACCGATTCTCGCCATTTACGTATGTTTCATCCTTAGTTCAATTTAAACATATTTACCAAATTTTATCAAATTATCTACAAAATTACAACTTGTACTTTGCGCATACGGTTAACATGAACAGACAATCACCCAGACAGATGGACATCATTAGACCACTTTTGAAAGTGATTCTGAGAGGATCGACATACTAACATATATTTCTAATTGTTATTTATTACACACATTAGCACAAACTTATATGATTGCTTTTTCCTAAATTTTTGTTTATGTATATAATTTGATTAAGGCCAGGGTTTTTAGATATGGATTACGTTTAAACTTAATCCATATCTCAATTCCGAAACTAGAATTTTTCCAGCGAAATGTGATTTTTTTTTTATTATTTCACTAAAGGCCAACATTTTAAGCAAAACTTAGCCGTTCCGTCAAAAATTTGTATGCAAACTTGGTAATGGCGGCACAAATCTGTTTTCAGATTAACTAAGCCTAGTTTAACTAAGATTTCAAAAGCCCAGCCTAAAATAACATTTATCTTTAATTACAACCGGCCTTGGCTTTCAATTGTATAGTTAAATTGAAATGTAGATGGTGAAATGGAAGCAAAACGTTGGGTATGCATATAAATATTTACAACCGAAAAGCCATATTTTAACTAGAATTTCCAGCATTCTAGAAAAATTTTATATATATCAAAATATATTTCAAATAGCCTGAATATGCTCTATAGGTTTAAAAATGATGTACAAATGCCGTTTTGATTAATATGTGCTGCAAAGGGTAAATTATGCAAAAATATGCATTGACAAATCGATGCCAAAATTCACAAAAACCTAGAAATCGGATAAATGTATTGTGTCTGCTTTAATTTGTTGAACAAGGAAAAACATGTAATTGCATAATTACGGTTTCCCTGGTTATTATACAAAAAAGAAACGGTATTTATTAAATTAAAACAAAAAAGTATAAGTACTCAAATCTTTGATACTGTCCACCGAGAATAAGAATATTCTAGGAATGGGCTTTACATGGGAACTCTAAATTATGAAACAATCTTTGTAAAAACTGACCACACAGTATTATAGTGAAGTCTATTTCGAAAGTACGATTTATATGGGACTAATAGTAAATTATATGCCGAACTTAACTGGGTCTTATTTATTTATGTATTTATATCATACATTATCTATAACCTAGCCCTTAACCCTAGATGGAAGCTGTTCGTCAAATCAACGAACCTCATTTGCACTTTATAATATAACTTTTTTATGCGTATTCAAATTGCCCTCTTATTTTCAACAGCGTTAGCTGATGTCGGCAGCTTTTAAAAAATAATAAATTTTAAAACACAAAACTAAGTAAAAATTCGTATCAAATTTTGAAAGAGAACAAAAATGTTATATTATATAAATAAAAGGCTTAACAATAAATTTTTTATCAAAAGTTATTTTCGGGAATACAAAATTTATTATTAATAAGATTTATTATCTATACCGTGCTAAAGTCCCAATTTTTGTTTTTGATAATTTTTTATTTTTTGTTGATTTTTTACTTTATAAATCGGTCCGCTAGATCTTTTTTTTTTTAAATTTCGTTTATTCGACGAAGAGTTACTTTAATGTACTAATATGAAGAGTTACCTTTCAGGGTTAAACAACTAAAAATTTATTTTAAAAACGGATAATTTACATCTCATAAATTAATTTTAAATAACTTTTTTAAATTTTTTTTTTATTTAAAAAAATATAGGGTACGTTCGTAAATGCATCACTGCGCTGCATCAGAAAAGCAAACTTTTTAATACCGATAAAAAAAAGTAATTATAATTTTTTTATTGTGTGACTAATATTTTTGTGGAGTGTTTGGCAATTTTTTGGTCCACAACTACTTCATTGATATATATATATATATTAACATTGAAACCACTGATGCATTTACGAACGTACCCATAATTTAACTGGCAAAAAATCAAACTACATAAAAATAAAAACAGTATTTTTGGTAGTTTGTTTTTTGAATAACAAACATAAATGTTAAAAAATAACTTCATTCGTAAAATAACTATATTTTTATTAAATTTTAACAGTTAGGAAAACGAATTTAATAATCTACAATCAGTTACTATAATAATTTTATGAGCTTATACATTTTTAAATTTTTATTTAATATTTCTTATAAAGAAGTTTTAAACAAACATACAAATTTGGGTTGCGGTTAAAAAATTATAATCCCTTATTCAAAAATCCCGAATTTCAAAATCCCAGTTTTTTAAATCTAGAAACGCTTACTTAAACTTCTCTGCATTGAGCAACAATTGTCTCCTCTATGTTATTACAGGGGTCCATGGACATTATGACACACATAAAAGTTTCGTAAGGTTCATCGACATTTTGACAAGATTGAAATTTTGCTAATGTAAATCAGGGCAGTTTCTTAATGTCCCTGGACATTATGACACATTTTAATGAGTTATTATCAATTAGTTATTGATTCCAGTATTGTCAAGCTCTGGGCTGAAAGATTTAACAATTTTTTTATATTAAAATTTTTTTTAAATCTTGAAATTCAAAATTCTGAATCTTGAAATCCCGAACTTTATAATCTCAAAATTTATAATCCAAAACTTAAAAATCTCGAATTTAGAAACTTTTGATAGCAAAGTCGATGTTTGTTATACCATAGAGTAGAAAATCCTTGCGCCCGTCCGAATGCCGGCTATGCAGGAAAGCTTTAGTTAGCGCAGCCGGAGCTTGTTATATAAAGGATTTCTCTTCTATGGTATACAAAGATAGACACTGCTAACTTAAGCTTCTCTGCATTGCAGGTATTTGGCTGGGAGCAAGGATTTTCTACTCTATAATATAACAAACACCGTCTTCGCTTATTAAAGTGAACATTGCGATACATTTCAAAGTAAAGTAACACCAAAACGTGTCATAATGCCCGCAGACCTTATGGCACTTTTAAGTGTGTCATAACTTCCTTGGACATTATGTCAGTAGACATTATGCCATGCCACCGTATAATATACACTGGCCTTGCAAATTTAAGGTTCCAATAGTTAATCTCACGATGTCACACGTTAACGTTCGCATAGAAAATAACATTTAAAACAAAAACAATTTTTAGAATTTGTTTTCGTTTTAAATGTAATTTTTCATGCGAACGTTTACGTGTAGCTCGAACTATGGGCGAGGTATTTTACTTTTTCAAATTGGTCATTACGTAAAAAAATCGGAATTGGTCTATATTCAGAAATTTTAAGAACGATATATCGACAAAAATGGACATACGCGGTTACCCATGAAAACCACAGTATTAAGCTAAACGGGACCAAAGTTTATCAACACATCATTATTCTTTACATCTAAAGTGAAATATTTTTTTCAATATATGATATTTTTAATTTTAATTAAAAAAATGATCAAAAAACTTTGCCATTTCAAACAATGTGGTAATTTATTTAATTAAATATTGACAATTCCCAACAACAATTCTACAAGTTTGAATTATTTTATTTTAAACGAAAAAAATCAATTAATATTTTTTTAAATTTAATTAAAACAAAATTATATTTTTAATTTTCTTTCAACTAAACAAATAATTGATTCAATTATAACAGTTATTAAATTTAAATAATTTTTAAACAATTTTTTTAATTAATAAAAAAAACTTTTTTCTGTGTAAATTGTAAATATTACAAAATTTAATACGAAAAGACGAACTTATTTTACACTCATTCGGTGTTTAAAAATAAAATAATTAATTAAAAGTTAAGTTCTTTAGACAAATCTTAAACTACGACTGTTTGTAGCAACTCTAACTCCAACATCATGTTTATGTTCTTTGCTGGAACCAAAAAAGGTCAATTTGTAGCACAATGGAAATGTTAAAGTTGTTAATTTTTTTCTTAAAATTGAATTTTAGAAAAACTAATTGAACAATAGAAATTCTAACAAAGACATTCATATCCCTTACAATGTAAACTTGTAAGCCATATTTAGAGTAAGTCACGTGTAAAACTTATAAAGGGTGTTTTTTTAGCCGAAGAACTGAAAACTGTTAAAAATAATACAACAAATTGAAACAAAAAAAAACTTTTTCATTCGATAGATTAATAGATGGCATTAACTTTTAACATCTGCACGTTAAATAATGAACCACTTCTTCGAGCATGGCATTAACATTTGAAAATGTTTTCGGGCATTTGGGTACCACCGCTAATGTTCTTGACGAAACGCATTCCGGACGTCCAATTTTAGGCCACTTTTTCGGGCATTGCTGGCCGTATGCAGTGTTGCCAAGTAAATTTCAAGAAATAACAACAAATCAGAAAAATAACCCCTAAATTTGCACTGAGAAAAATAAAAAAACCCCAAAAAAATAATTTTTTAAGGTACATATCATTTTATTCTATTTAATTTTTTACATATGTATATATGTAACTATATATAAACATATGCATACTTATACAAAAAACTAGATTCAACATTTGAAGTTGCCAGTTGATTTCTTATTTTATTTTTTATAATACTAAACTTCGATAATGCTCGCTCGACAGTTGCCAGTAACTCAGATGCTAGCCTACTTATATTTGGGAAAATAATATCAACCATGGTGAAATAACGCAGGTGGCATCGCTATGGCAACAAATACAAGATTACAACAACAATGGAAATTAGTCCCAGCTAATGTCAAAAAATATCCTAAACAAAAGTCAAAGCGTGCTGCTGAACGTGATTAAATATATATATTTTTTAAGTCAATTCTTATTTAGTTATGGTCAATTACTTTTTTATTTTTAATTAAAATTGGCAAAAACTTTAATAAAATACACTAGTCACAACACATAAACGTGGACTTTTTGTAAACATAAACAAAACTTTGACAAAGAAAAGGACAAACAATGCAAGAGCAAAAAATCGTCAACTTGCGTAGTAGTGCCAGCTGTTTATTTCATCATGATATCAACCCTAAAATATTCCCAAATACAATTTTTACACGCTAATTACTTTTTAGTCCCTAAAAGTGACCCTAAACGCAACAGAACCCCCTAAATTTAGGATGAATATCCCTAACTTGGCAACACTGTCCGTATGTCACGAAAATATTGGACTCCTAGGCGGCAGTTATTGCTCTTTTATCAGCATAGGCTAGTGACTTAACGAACCTCGACAGGAAATAATCGGAATGTGTCAACCTTTGGACGTTGGAGCACAAATAACACGTTCATTTCCGGAAATCAACTTATCGCCAAATTTTGATTGCAAAAAGTCGTTAGTTGCAATCGCTGTATGGCACGTAGCGCCACCCTGTTAAACCAAATCTCGCACGGAATAATTTTATCCATATTTTCAAACAAAAAATTCATTAATTACATCATGGTTATAATTGCCATTGAGCGCAACGCTTAATTTTTTAAGAAATAAGATCCGAAAAAGCGGTTTGGTTTGCTAAAATGCTGTTGTAAACCGCACCAAACAGTGAATTTTTGTGGATGCAATAAAACTTCGATGATTGATTTTTAAAGTAAATTTGGGCAATTTGGTAGCCCTATATGATATATTCGTAATGATTTTCTAGAGTATACTGATCATAACCCTTGCGAATAGAAAGTCATCTTGTCGCGATACGAGGGCTTGAGTACAATGACATTAAGAGTCATGCTGGCGGTAGTGACGTTAGTCAAGACCTGAAGGGCCTCCTCGCCTAACCTAACCTAGCACAGAATGAATGTTGATTTGGGAGCTAAGACTTTCGTAAGTTCTATCGAGCTTTAAAAAGCGCCCATTACAAATGATTTTCAGAAACGTAAATAAATAATACACATTGTTACAGAACTGAATTACATTTTTAAATTAAAACTGAATTTATAGCATTTTGCAAAATTTCATGAAAAATAATAAAAGTACAATAAGAAATCATATTTTTTTTTTGGTTTTTTTTTGGGAACAACAAGGCAAAACGTAAATTTGGTGCCACAAAAGTCTTCAAAAACAAAACCCAAATCAATTTTTAACCTGAAGCTAACAATTCGTGACACATTTAACCTAATGAACTGTATGTTTTCGTTACAGACACTTTTCATTTCAAAACTTTATCTTTACATGCAGTTCTCTTTTTTTCTCCCCCCTCGAAGCCAGAAAGAAGTGTATAAGTAAATATTTATTTAGACGCTTTAAAAAGTTTTAGAAGAAACACACTGCAAAAGGAAGTCTCAAAAGCAAATCAATGAAAGTGTTCAATCATGCAAAGAAATAAGCTGGAGGGATACTTCTGCTTAAAAAAAATATTCCAAACAAAAAAATAATTTCGTACTAAACCAAAAGCTGCTGGTTGTATTTAGTCTGGCCTGGTCACATTTAAAATGAGTCAATAACCAACAAGAAAAACAAAAAAATTTAATAAGAGTCTCAAAAGTCTTAAAGGCCTGGTAATTTTTTTGTTTTACAACTTAAAAACCAGCAATTTGCTAAACAGCACTGCTTATTACTTTTCCTTTTGAAAAATCCAAAAAAAAAAACGTCTTTTTGTTTTTTAAGCAGCCCCCTTTGAAGGTGAGAGGTTCTTTTTTGTGTTGACAGGTTGCGTGTTAAAGATTATAAAAGATTTTTATTTAATAAACCAAACAAAAAAAGGGAAATCTATAGAAATTAAAAGGGCAGTCGGAAAAAATACAAAAATAAATAAAAATTGCATAATTTATTTTTATTGTTAGATTTTGGTTAACATTTAATTTCAAAGTTTGTGTCCTAAGTCTTTCATTTTACGCTCGTAATTTTATTAAAAAGGTTAAGCCTAAAACAAAATGTCAAATTTGGCAGATAACAAAAAAAAAAAAGTTAAAAAAATTTAAATAAAAAGTTTAAAAAACGACTGGAGTAAATTAAATAATTCCTTCTGCGAGTGTGTTCATAATTTCTATGCAAAAAAAAATCCAAAATTTGAAGTTGGTATGGCATACAAAGAGAATCGGAGATGTTCTAGAAATCGAAATCGATGGTTATTTTTAGTTAAATTTTTGTAAAAATTACCGTTGTTGTTGTTATATCATCGATACCTAAAGAACAGGTGTTGATGAGCTGACAATCGTTGATTGGTGTTCGTTGAACTCCGAGTCATTCCGGTGAATAGAACCGATTACCGTATTTCTTCTTGGTTTTAAGAATAGTTCTGATATAAACATTTATGGATTTGTTTGATTTCAATTTCACTTGAATTCGGTTTCCAGAACATGGTTATATAACTGGAGAATGGCAACAGCTAAAGTCTTTAAATAACATTATAATTTTATTTAAAAACTTTAAATAAAATTATAATAAAAAGTTTAAAAAATGAAAACGAAAATGGATGTTATTTTCAAGGTAGGAATGGCTCAAAATATTTTATCTGAAAAACTGTACGACTAAAATTGTCCATCTTGAGGACAAACGCTATGTTATCATTACACAACTTCAGAAGAAAAAGAAGGTACGATTGACCAAGTGGTCGTGGCACCCTATAGCAAGATGTAATAGTTATCTGTATATCTAGAGAACGGAAGCTGCAAAAGTATTTAAACCTGATGTGAATTTTTTTCATTACACTGATAGAAAAGGCGTCACAACGCTGATGTATTTTAACATCAGTACTATGAAAAGTGTCTTCGTTTTTGATCCCATGACACTTTTCACCATTGTGATGTCAGCCTTAACATTTCAGAAAATTTAAGGACACAGTTTGCCATTAAATTGAGTCATTGAGATTGACTTAAGTCAAAGTGAGAGAATATTGTTTTACTTACTTATCCGTACACATGTTTGTTTCACTTTTTTTGTATTCCGCCATTTGCTTACAGAAGAACTCTCAATTATAAGACACCAGCAGCATGCCCGATATGATTTTCATAATCATTCTACTTTGAAAATTTTATGTATTTCAATAAATAATTTAAAAAAATAGAATATGGGAATTTGTGCTTCGTATAAACTTGAAAAAAATGTTGATAATACTCAAAATGTAGCATAGAATTGATGTCACTATGCATTAAATATGACAAAATTTTATGATGATATTCGTCATTGGATTGATGCCGCCTTTTGTCTTATTGGTGCCATTTATAATATCATTAATGACACAACTCTGATGTTAGGGCTTTATCAATATGAAGATGCATTTTTCTATGAGTGTATCATTACATCTACTTAATCAAAAAGTAAGCGACATTGAAGAGGGGCTCAATGGCAACCATACACTCTTTATAAATTTCCAATACCTGCAAAATGCTGCAACTAATTTGAGAAAAAATTGTAATTTTTTATATTTTTTGCTTTAATAAAAATTAAATAAAAATACACAAATATGGTTTTATCATTTTTTTGTTTATTTTTGGAAAAAATGTCAGTTTTTGTAAAAGAAAGATATGGCAACACTGATCTGTAGATATCGTTGAAGATGTTGGACTCATTTTATTCACAAAGATCACATTTGTCTCTAAAAAGAAATACTTACAATTAACTCAAATTAACATTTTTTCCGCCACCAACATTCCAATTACAACAGACAACAACTACAACTTCAATTATAAGATCTTAACAAGTCTATTTCACTCAAATATTTTCACTAAAACAGCAATGAAATGTACGACATAAAATAATCCAATAAAATACTACAAATTAACACCAAAATCTGCTCTAGTTAGCAAGAAACTAAAATTAGTTTTGCGTGTAATATATAAAAGAATGAATTAAGGAAAACTTTACAACAACAAAAAAAATACTCAAAAAAAAAAAATTACCACAACATGTAAAAATGCCAACTAAATTTGTAAGCAATGACGTGGAATACATGCTGTTTTAGTAATTTACAAGTAGCCAAACACATGTCATTGAGTAAATTTTTAAAATTAACAAAACAAAATCAATACCGATTACGAATGCGCTCATGAAAAAGCTCTCCGCATAAGAAAATAAAGCATAAAAATTAAAAACACAAAACAGTTTCAAACATCTGTAACAAAAAAAATACACACAAACATAAGAAAAATTGTAATAAAGAGATACTTCAGAGTTGGGGTACAATGAAAATGTAAATACGTTTTGGCTGCATGTGTCTTAAGTCTTTTGTTTTTCTTCAATTTAAACATTTCAATGGTTCGTTTGTCTCTTTAAAAGTTTAAATGCTTGTGCCTGCATATGAAATGAAATGGTTTGAAATAAATGACTGCAGCATATTTTTCTTTAATTTTACTAAAGAACGACTAAAAACAAAAACTATTCACAAATATTTAAATATTACAGCAATTTCAATCATGTCATTTTTATAAATTCTTGCAAATATTTTATATTTTTCTTCATTTTTTCTAGCGGATTTCAAATTTTTAGGATTTAGAGTTATTGACGTTGTTGGTTTAATGGATTTTGAACTTAAATAGCAAACATCTACATACAGCAATAACAATTTTACATATTGTCTTAGTTTTGTTGGTTAAATATTGCAACATGTGTCTGCTGTCATTTAAATGTTTGTTTGATGTTTATTTTTTGTTTTTTATTTACTTTTTTCTAGTTCTTATAGTTTTGTTTTTCTTCTGATATTTTAGGTATTGTCCTCTTCTATGTATTTTCTTAGGGGATTTTGAGTTGCTTTTTTATGTTTATGATTTCAAATACGGTGGTTTCTCCTTGTTTTGTTGATCTTATTGTGAAGTTTTATTTGTTTTGTCTTGTTCTAATAAGTGTAGAGTATTGCACAATGGGTTTTGTACAGTATTTTATTTCATTAAGAGAAATGGTATAGAACATACCAATTATTGTGAAGGCTAATGGCAACGTGGCTTAAACTCTATTGAAATAATTATTTTGTTATAAAACTAAGAAAATGTCCGCAAAGGACATGATACTACTCAATAAATATCCTACAGCCTAAGATAATCTATCAAAAATGTTAGAGTAAAAACACTGATAATTTTCGTTAGTTTTGAAGCATTGCAATTCATTTAAAAGCAATGGTAATTGAGATGCAACAGTAGTAGAGGCCAAAGTAAGCCCCAAGGCTGAAATTGCTTAATATTGGGGGGAACTAAAAGGGTGTTTTATATTAAACATTGTTAGGCTATCGCAAGAATGCTTTGCATATGACAGTTAGTTTATTTGAAAACACTTATAAGCGGGGCAAGTTTTTACATTTTTCTGCTAAGAACTGAAATGTCTATGATGAAATGAAATATTTAATTTACAAACAGAACAACCTTAATCAGCGCTTCGAGCGTTGTATACATAGTAGGGTATTCATTCGGTTAACCGTAATCGGTTAACCGATTAATTACCACCCGATTAACTGATCGGTTAATTTTAAATTGGCTATTTTCGTTTAACGATTAAACCGGTTAATTTCAGTCGAAAAACCGATTAACCGACTTAACAACATTTTTAATTTTTTGTAGTATTATAACATATTTTTTGTGTTTTTCATTATTTGTTTCGTGTCATATGCAAAAGGCATGCGTTTAGAAAATATTTTTTCATACAAACAAAGAAGTTGTTCAGTGATCTTCATTTTAAATAGGTCTTTGCTGTCCACAGCTTTTTGTTTTACGTACTTTTTTATATGGGCATTTACATTGTGACGTGACGTTATATTTATACGACAAAATGAATTAAATAAAGAAGTCAAATTTGTAAAAAGGTTTTTCCATATTTACAAAGTAATGAAGCAGCACTATATTCAGGAAAAATTTTACAATAATCAACCCTAAGGATTAGAAGATATAAGCAAAAATATGCGCCGGCGTGACGTTACAAAAATCATAAGTGGATTTTGACTTGCGTTACAAAACTGCATAAGTCTGCGAATTGAACAAGACTTTTCGTAAAAACCCTTTTTTAATAAGCTTTGGACTTTTAAAGATTTATTTTCCAAGTTATCAAATTGAAAAATCTTTGCTCGTTTAAGTTACATATGGGAATTTCCAGCGAAAAGTCTACTTTTTGAACATGTAACGCCAGAAAGCAAATAAGCTTGTATTTTAGTACCATTTTGTTTATAAGTTATCGCTTTTGTAACTTAATGTAGAGCTAGCTGCGCTTTAAAAAGTAAATTATACATACCTATAACATTTTTGAGAAACCATTTAAATTACTTCTGGCGTTACATTACAAAAAGGAGACTTTTCGCTGGAACTTCCCACATGTATGTATGTACGTATTTAATTATTTGTTTCTTCTCATATATTCTCATATCAATCTTTTAACAGAATTTACCGAAACAATTAGAAGAGTTAAAAATTTGAAACAGGTCTCTAATGACATAATGGAAGATTTTATACGTTTAGAGAAATTCAGGAAAAGAACTGAGAAATTAGATATTCTGTATTATGGATTGCGTTCGATTTCTCCAACATCAACGATAAGTGAAAGAATTTTTTCAAGTCAAGATTTATCAAAACTAAAGAAAATAATCGCTTAATTCCTAAACATTTTTCTAAGAGATTTTTTTTTAAGTTTCCTTAAACTATTGAAATAACTAATAAAATTATCTAACAGTTTATTTTTTAATTACTACATAATATTTATGTATCAATTAAAAAATATGTATTACATATTTATGAGTTATTTTTTTGTTTGCCCGTGCTAGTTCAAGAATTGTAATGTTTTTTTGGTTATTGCTTTTTTTAATAATAAACTCCATATAATAAATAATTGATGCATTCTAATGTATTGAAGTTATTTAATTCATAAAACAAACTTTATTAATCGCTTAACCGATCAATTACAAAATTAACCGATTATTAACCGATTAAACCAAAACCTCGGTATATTAATCGAGCGAATAACCGATTAAAGCAAAAGCTCGATTAAATGAATACCCTAATATCTAGCAAAAATTTCATCAATGCTCATACTAAAGCTACGGTCACACTTATCAAATATTTGACGAAAAAAAGGGACTAAAAGGCAAACTAATATTTAATTTCTCTTAACTCCAATATTTATTTTGTTTATAATATTACGTCTTAAATAAAAGAGTTTTTTGTTGTATCTAGCAGTATAATTAGTTTTATTTTATGAACTAGTATTAAGACCATGTTAAATCTGCTTTAATAAAAACAATAGTAATGTTTATGCTTATTTGGGGGGGTTGCTTTAAAACCATGTGAGATAAGGCCATGATGGCCCTATTGCTCAATTGAATGGGAGATAAAGCCATAATGGCCTTATTGCCCATTCATTGAGAGGTAAGTTCATATTTAAAATTTTGCGAAATGAGAGATATAGCCATATTTTTTTCGCAAATGATAGATAAAGCCATATTTTTAGCCAGATTCCAATACTTTACTTTAGTGTTTCCGGGAAAAGACATTTTTTTATTCTTGTGACGCACGCAGGAAAACTTTATTCAGCGAAGCCACCTGCCGCGTCCTACTGGAGGAGAAAATCCGTAAGCACGGCCGCAGGCCGTCACGCAAAGAAAAACTTTAGTATGCGAAGCCAGATTTCAATACTTAACTTAAGTGTCTCCGGGAAGACATTTTTTTACACAATGTTATTATTATTAATAATATTATTAGATTTTCTTCCTTCAATGAATGCACATGGAACAGGAAACATACTGTTAAAGAAAGAGTTCGTATGCAGATGGTCAAACAATATTAAAAATTATGAATTGGAAATAAAACAAAATTTGCTTTATTACCATATAATTGCTAAAATCTATAGTGCTTTGCTCACACAAAGGTATGCAAATTTTGCTTTATTATTATTATTACTTCTTAATTATAAAAATAAGAAAACTATTGATTTTCCCTTTTCCGGAATGTTTACACCTAATGTAAACATTTCGTTAAAGAAAAAATCATTACCTCTTAATTATAAAAATAAGAAAATTATTATTCAATGTAAAATGCAAAAGTTCTTCAAAACTGAAATGAGAGATAAAGCCATTTTCTAATATTGCTAAAATAAGCTAAGGCCATGATGGCTTTATCTCCCATTCAAATGAAAAAAAGGCTTTATCTACCTATTGAATGAGAGATAAAGCCATCATGGCCTTATCTGACATTGTATTAAAGCACTCCCTCGCTTATTTGTTCAAATATTTAATAAGTGTAACCGTAGCTTAATTGTATGAAGCAAACCAAATGAAGCGGTGTCAACGCCATGCAATTGATAAAGCGTTAACTAGTTAAGTTGGCTGCTATTTTTAAAAATGTTTGGCAATTTAGTTATTTTTATGGCAATATCTTAATTTTTTTACATTTTACGGGTTGTATTATTAGTAATAATGATTACACAAGATAAGTTAACATAATTGTTCATAACACAACGTTGATACTCTTATTCAAATAGGTCATTTCAAAGTTACAGCTAGGCGTGATAAAACGTAACGCGCTGATTTATTGGTGCTCTAAAAAGCTTGTGGAAGCAATTTAAATTGAGTTTTAGATACAGTTGCCAGTCCGTCAGGATTATTTTGTATTGAAAGAGTCTGGTCAGACCTTTTTCCTTTTAAAATGTTATTTTAATATATTTAGCACGCAGGTTGAGCCTTGAACTTACAGGTACCCTCCTAGAATTAAGTTGAACTTAAACGTTTAAAAAATATATCCTGGAAATGATGCAGAAGGAAACGTATTCGAATATTTCACTGCACACATCACATGTGTAACACATAAGGTGTTGTCAGACCAATATATTTTGTATTGAATATGCTGTATTTTTAATTTTTTCTCGCTGTTTTTAATTATTTTTTGTTCATTTTTCTACAGGGTGGTTAAATGTTAAGGGCCGATGTTGATTTTGAATAACACAAATGATTTAGGAAATTATTGTCATTTCTTTTTATTATGATAATATTGGTATGGTTCTATTATGTATGGAACAAACTATCGGCCAAATGACCGCCGCGACTTCGGCGGCACACCTCCATCCGATGGTCCAAATTTTCGATGACGCTGAGGCATAATTGAGGTTCTATGCCGTTAATGTGCCGAATTATCTCATCCTTTAGCTCTTGAATTGCTGCTGGCTTGTCGACGTACACCCCTTCTTTCATATAACCCCAAAGAAAGAAGTCCAGCGGTGTCAAATAACTTGATATTGGCGGCCAATTAACATCGCCGCGACCTGAGACAACACGGCCATCGAATTTGTCGCGCAAAAGAGTCATTGTTTCGTTAGCTGTGTGGCAAGTGGTACCGTCCTATTGAAACCACATATCGTCCACATTCATATCTTCCAATTCGGGCCACATAGTAACTGCCTGACCGGCCTCATTTTGGTAAAATACGGTCCGATGATGCCACCAGCCCATAAACCGCACCAAACAGTCACTCTTTGTGTGTGCATTGGTTTTTCGACAATCACTCTTGGATTATCATTCGTCCAAATGCGGCAATTCTGCTTATTGACGAATCCACTGAGGTGAAAATGTGCCTCATCACTGAAGATGATTTTCTTCGAAAATTGATCATCCACTGTTGCCATTTGTTGCCACCATTCTGACTATTGACGACGTTTGGAATGCTCAAGAGGCTTTAGTTCTTGAGTCAATTGCACCTTGTTAGCGTATAATGTCAAGTCTTTATGCATAATGTTCATCAACGACAAGCGTGAGAGGTGCAATTGTTGGAAACGACTACGAATTGAGGTGGACGGCTTTACAGCCACATTATCGCAAACAGCAGCAATATTTTCTGCATAACAAGCTGTCCTAGCACGCACTGGTGCTTTCACATCTCCTGTAGACCCGGTTTGCTCAAATTGCTCAAAAAAACGATTTTTCCAAATGTAAGCACATCTGGACGATTAAATTGACCGAAAAAAATCACGAAGTGCATTTTGATTTGAACGCCTATTTTCATAAAAAGCCTGAGTAACTTTAACGCGTTGCTCGAATGTGCATCTTTCCATGGTTCAAATTGTCTTAGTCTGAAATTGAGAAATGTCAAATGAAATGCAGAAAAAATCTTAACGTTTAGGTGTGGTTCACATTCTACAT
Source organism: Pollenia amentaria (assembly GCA_943735925.1). Taxonomy (NCBI): domain Eukaryota; kingdom Metazoa; phylum Arthropoda; class Insecta; order Diptera; family Polleniidae; genus Pollenia; species Pollenia amentaria. The sequence continues at coordinate 196,139,640 of OX031009.1, read as the reverse complement.
CGGCCCTTAAAATTTAACCACTATTAAAGTCTATTAAACACACAAGCTTGTAACTTCATAAAGGTCTCAATTAAAAAAAAAGTAATAAGCACAATAACTAGTAACTTAAGCTGGTTAATTTGCGTTCAGACGTATGATTTGTTACAGGAGAGAGCTGCTGAAGAAGGTTTTAAAACTTAACCATTGACAGCTAAACAGAATGATGATGTGGATAACGGTTCAAATAAGAAAGATTCATCAGATACTAAAAATGATTTGGCCATAAAACCAAATGATTCGTGCTATTCTGAGAACAATGAAGAGAACTGCATGCACATACTGGTCAACAAAACTCTGCGATGATTATTTCTATGGTAAAGATGAAACAAAATGGAATAACCAGGCATCAAATGTTGGCATATGCTGCGTCAACATAATATTATGCGGATCCATGGAACACATGGCTCTATTCCAATGGGGGTCTTCAAAGGAATTTTTACACCAAATACTAAAATCAAAGCCGATTATATTTCGAGTAAATAAGATTGAAGCATTAATTGTTATTTTGCTGGCAGACGTTTATCACAACAGTACCTAAAAAGCTGAGATCTTGGTGCATATGGACAACTTAAATGTATTAAAAGAAGCGATGTCTTCTCACCGCGTCGTTGCAGAGAAACACTGACGTTTGTAAGATGGTAGGTAAAGCTGCATCAAATTGTTATACGTAAGTAATTTTTTTAATGAAAATCATTCGAGGCGAAAATGTAATGCTTCGACTTTCAAAGTCGTACTGTACCCAGCAAAAACTTTGCTTACAAAATAAACAGAAAACTAATGAGCACTTGAGGAAGAGAGTACTTATTTCTCTACTAGAAAAAGTACTTATTTTTGTTCGCGATGTCCCAAAAGTAATGCTTTTTAATTTGGCCAATTACAACCTAAAAAATAATACCTTTATTTTCTACCTCAAAGTTGTATAAAAATGTGCAGTTACCAAAAGAGACAAGAAATAAGTACTTTCAAAAAGGTTAACAAATTAAAATAGCTCTAAAATCTTATGTAATTGTTGTTGAAAAAGTGTACACAATAATACATTTTTCGAAATGTAAGAAAATATTTAATAAAGAGTGCTTTTGCTACACAATATCATTTATAGCTCTAACACTGCAATAACAATGTGTGTAATAATATATGTAAATATACGGGCCGTCACAGAAATCAATTTTGATCGAAAGTTCTTTTAATTCCGAGAATGCTTCTTCAGAAAAACGAAAACCGATACATTTTCTCGGAATGAAATCACTTTTAATTTTTCGATCGAAAAAAGTTTTTGTTTTGTTTTGCACAATATTGCCACATTTAACTTAAAATAAAAAATTAAAATTTGTCGGAATTACGAAAATCGATCGAAATGAAAATGCGGATTCAAAACTATTCCGAACAATTTCTGTGACAGGCTAATAGTACTCTAATAACAAAAATATATTGTGTTGGTAATTTTTGAACATATTGATGTATATATTCACATACATTTGATTGATTTTTGGATTTTCCATGTATTTCACATCGAAATTATTCTTAAAATTTTATAATATTACCGGATATCTAACAAATATTAATATAATATATTACAAATTGATTTAAAAAATTACTTAAAATCATATAATAATAACTTATTTATGTCATTTTACCAAAGTATTTTTTTGTAATGTATAATTATGACTTATTTAAGATATAATAATCAAGTTTTTATTTTATATATAACTAATAATGCAAAAAGCCGCGAATAAACCTGCATAGTAATGAATTCTGGAAGTCATTTAAAGTAGCATGGTAAGTGAAGTTTTTGCTGGGTAGTAAAGAGTGACCGCACAATTGTTGCAGTTTTTTTTACAACATTAGAATTTGTGAAGCGAGTTGATTTTTTTGATATTTTTAAGGTAAAAAGTCATGACGAGTAGCTTAACTAGTGCGCTTGGCTACCCCTTAACTAATCTTTTAAAATTAGTTTTAAGAGCGTATGAATGTTGTTTTGCCCCACTTTACTACCGCTGAATTTTCGACTACTGATTTCCCTTATGATGTTTATTGATAATTAAGTAATTCAGATCTAGTTACCTTTCTCAAGGTTTACCTAAATCTCTAATGATTTTGTATAGTCTTCCACGCCCACTTCTTCCACCTTGCCTACTTTTATTTCAGATGTGTAACAATATCCTTTCTGTGCTCGATTTAAACAATTTTGCTCTTACCGTTCTCCAGATACAAAGAAATAATTTTTGCATCACGCATACTAAATCAATCACACCGACTTTTGGTCACAAGTATCCTATTTCGTTCAATCATTTTCAAGTTCTAAGCATTCAAACAAACCACGATTAATTTTTATATACATAAGGCTCCCATAATGGTTTAATCGCACCTGGTTTTTTTTTAATTTTATTTCAAAGGACGTGTGCGCGTAAAAAGGCCACTGGGCTAGGGATGGCGAAATTGAAAAAATATATCGATATATATATATTTTAAGAATATCGATATTTATTAATTAAAAATATAGATATATCGATGTATCGAACATATTAAGCTGAAATTATTACCAAATTTAAAAACTTAATACACCTATGTCAATACATATTTACATAGGTACAAACATATTACATGTAATTCCATTCTAACTTTGTGTTGTTTCTTCTAATTTAAAATTTACTACCCGTCCCTCGATTTCAAACGAAACTTTCATTCACTTAACTTTTATTTAAAACAAAAACCATTTTTTCAATTTAGTTTGAAGGGTAGGTTATACGAACGAAATTTTCGTTTTAAACCGAGGCACCGCACAGTGTGACTTTTGTTACTTTTAGGATGCCAAAAGTCGTACCAGTCTAATAAAAGTAGATATAGCAATGAAATTTAGCAATAATAATGATGAAATCGATATAGCATTGGACACAAAAAATGGGCGTGGTCCGCCCACTTTTTTGGCCACCCCCCATATAAGGTGTATTTTCAAAATACCATAATTTCTAAATTAATAGTACTTATTATGGCGGAAAGAAATAAAAATAATTTTAATTTCACAAAATTTTTAGATACACACAAATGCCTTCAATTAGTAGTTGTTTTGAGATGATTAATATATATTTTTGAAAACAAATTTAATTTTTATATTAAAAAAAAGCAATCTGGAAATAAAAATAATTACTCCGAGTCAATATCATTTCCATATTCCGGTACGGATAATAAGCCAATAACTTCTTTTGGTAATGTTCGTCGCTTTGTCTTAGTCGCTTTCCGCAAGCTGCATATAAAGGGGTCTGACGATATGAGTAATCTGTGCAACAAATTAAAATTACTTTCAATTCTAGATGTTTTCCAAAATATCGCAGAAAGGAGCAAAAAGAAGCAAAAACTTATTGTTGAATCTGAAACTAGATATATAAACATTCAATCTCCATATAATCACTTAACAGAATTCTACAGAATCATGCAAGTAAAAATAAAAATATTTTGCCAAACAAAAGTAAAGTTCAACAAAAAATGAAAACTATTAACAGATTTACTACCTTGTCACAGTGACACAAGTTTGATAACTGTTTTCATGTTAATTGTTATTTTTTTGATTTGTTTTGAGTACATATTCGTAATAGTTGTACATTTTACTATTACATAGCATAAAATTATTAAAATCGGAGAACATTATTTTTTTTTCTTTGGCATCCTAAAAGTAACAAAAGTCACACTGTGCACCGGTAGTTAATTCTGCAATAAAAAAAGTAAAGAATACAAAAAATTTTTATTTATTCGCCATATGAAATCTAAAAAAAATTTATTGGGATTATATAATGGCGGATTATATACTGCCGGTAAACGAAACTTGTGACACATACTATACAAGTAAACTGTGCAATATTTTATTTTTAATATATAAGAACATGCTTAAATAAAAAAAAACTAAATACATATTTTTTTTATTAACATTCCCACTTTCATGAGTCTATTGTTGCTAAACGCCATAATTAAGGCGATTCTTTGCATAATTCTAGGAACCCTTTCCAGAATATTTTTTCCGCGCTTATTTTTTTGTTGTCATCTCTTAAAAAACCGAGACAAAACTGAACTGTGTTATCTATAAAAAAGTACAGTTAAAAAACCATATGATGCAATTCTTAAAAAACAACAGTATTGTAAGCAGTTAAGCAATGGTTAAAATGTTGAATTTTATTATAAAGAGTCTTAAAAATATCGAATTCGATAGTCGTAGATAAATATCGATGTATCGATATATGAGTATTTGTAATATCGGCGATATATATCGATTATAATTTTTTTAAATATCGATATTTTGATATATCGATATTTATTGCCCACTATTACACTGGGCATTGCCAAAGTAAAAACTCATTAAAAAAAAGATCTTATAATTAGTGTGTCGTAAAAAGCTTAAAATTGGAGAAGTCAACAAAATGTAATTATTAACATCTCAATTACTAAAAGTCTCTTCTCATTAATAAAGTGTCATTAAAAAATTTATATTAACTTTAAAACAAAAAATCTTTCGTTTCAATTGAACCACCCTGTACACTCATTGCAATTTCTTTGGCCTCAACCCCACAGTGCAATGTGTGCTTTATGTATAATACATGAATAAACGCTACAACTATAGATTTATTAGTTTGTCTTTGTATTTTTTTTAAGGCTTACGTCCGTCTGTCTGTCTGTCTGTTTGCTATATTATAAGACTACAGTGTTCGACTTACGAGTGTACAATATTTTTGTGCACTTTGCATTGCAAATTTTTGTAGGATTTTTTTCCTGCTAAATTCTGCTTTAAGATAAATTGCTAGTTTTTGCATTTCTACGACTACATTTATTTGCTTATTTTTCTCCTCAATTTTGCTTCAATTGTAGCTGATATTTTATGCAAAAAAAAAAAACACCAAGAAAAACTTACGGAAACTCCTTTAAAGCAAACAATTTATTTAAATAAACATTTAAGAAAATGCGCAAAAAAATATTGAGTTAAAATATTGATTTGACTTTTTTGCTACCCAGTTTTACTCTTTTGTCCCCTGCTTAACCTATTAAAGTTTAAGTTTTTATTGTTGCAACAATGTATTTAATAAGTAGCACGAGCGTAATACCAAATGACAATAGAGAACAAATTTCATTTAACAAATAAAGTATGGCCTAGAAAATATGCAAACAATTCCAGCGTAGATTTTTTAAATTGTATCTAAGAACTTAATTTGTATTTTAGAACTAATAACAGATATAAAGAACTAAACTTGTCTTTGGTTAACAAAATTGCAATTCGATACAAAAATAAAATAATCAAGAAAAATTTTATATTATCTACTAAACCTCTTTGAAGAAGCTTGAAATCAGAACCCAAAAACATAATTTCCACCGTAATGTAACTTTATATTTAAAAATTTTTCGATTCCCCTTAATAAAATGACTAATGTTTTGAAACTTTTTTAAACAAATTTGCATTAAATCCATTAAATTTCTAACACTCTGTAACTACTTACAGTTGTGACCCCCTTAAAGATGACTGCAAAATGACATTTTGGACACTTTTAAGTTGAAAAATACAAACCGAAAAGTTCATGATTTGTGGTTTCTAAAATGATGGTTAAATAAGCTGGAGAAGGGCTTTGCAAATTTTGTTTACAAAACCAAATAATGTCTTTAAAACTAAAAACATTTAGTTGTTTTCTGAGCCACAGAAAAAAAAACAATATTCTGATTCACTTTTGATGTTCGGAAAAGTAAACAAATTTCGCAAAAAAAAATATGTTTTAAACTAAATGGTTTTCTGTGGTTTTTAGCCAGATGTTGCAAAAACTAAGAAAATATATTAAATAACATTAACTATTTGTTAACTGTAGACACATCATTAATAACGGGCTTAAGAAGAATAATGGGAACATTTGGAAAGAAGGAAAACTAAAAACTTTTTTTTTTTTTTTTTGCTATTTCCCCATAAATTTATATTTCTTAATATTCAATCAGGCTAACATATAAGCTGTGCAACCATTGATGGTTAAATATTATGATGGAAAATATTCATGGACTTTGTGGTTTATGCCAGTGGTTCGCAAATACGTGTCCATAAATACAGCGCAGCAATAATAGCAAAGTGGAATACAGACCAGACTACGCACAAGACTAGAGCTTATGCAATAGACAGGACGATAGACAAACCAATAGATAAGGCCATAGCGAAATCTATAGACAAGATTTAGTACAGGATATAGACTATAGACAGGACTACGAACAAGATTAAAGACAAACCTATATAAACGACTATAGTCTTTATGTGCAAGACTATAGGCAATATTATATACAAAGCTATAGACAAGACAAGTAGAAAATATTAAACACAGGACTATAAATAAGATTATAGATTAACCTATAGGCAATACTATAGACAAGTTTACAGACAAAACTATAGAAAATGCGATATACAAAAATATATATGAAACTAAAGACAGGACTATAAACAAGACTATAGAATAGATTGAAGACAAGATTATATATCAGCCTATAGATAAAAACAATTGACAGCGCAATTTAGAAATCTGTACACAAAACTATACAAAAAAACTATGGATCAGAATATAGACAATGAAAAAAGATTTGCATGAACATTTGTCGTATGGCCTATTCTCATGGTCGAACTGGAGCTATCAAACATGCTCTGCGTGTGGAAACTATTAGCAGTATTTGTTGAGGAGCAACTTTATCGAGGGATAAACCTTCCTCAGGCTGAACTCTCCCACAGGTTGTGTAAAATCAGCCCTTAATTGGCTGAAATTGTCATTTGATTTCTTTTCCGCGAATTTGGGTAGCGAGCCACAACCCTAAATGTATCCTGTAAGCGGACAGGCAAGAACAATTGTGATGTGTTTGTCATATGTTTGTCAAAACACATCGGAACTACTAAACCAAATATTTGTATTGAAATATAAAATCTTTGACACAATTTAAAGCTTTCGATAAAAACACACATAAAAACAATGCACATGAATACTAGCAATATGACAAAAGGCACCGCACTCGAAATAATACCAAACGCAAACAATATGTCGATGCAAGAAAATTGACTAAATGCATTGCATATGATATTTCCACACACACAAACAATGTATAAATATATGCAGTTAGGCAAAAGGCAATGCACTTAAAATATTACGATAAATAATATTTCAAGTGAAAAATTAAAAATTAAAGTAATAGATTGAGTGAAAAACTGAGTTAAACACTGGCCAATGAAAATCAGGTGTTCTAACTCACTAAGCTTTGTCATATGCTGGAAAGAATACAAATATAAGTAAGAGTTTAGAACTGTAAATAAGGTAAATTTAGTATAAATACCGGACTCTTTTTTAAATAAAGATCAGAACATACTTGTAATTAAAACAAAGTATTTCTCTACTAAGATCCTTCTGACCGAGCACCTTAATGAAGTAAAACTGGTGTGGCTAGACATACCATCATAAACAATCTAGCAAGTTTATTCTTTATAAAAATATTCCTTCTTCCCTAACAACAACATTCTTTATATGGCGATCCTGCCACCTGGACCCTGTTATCTCGAGAAAAAATGAACTCTAATGTCCTTACCTGACGACACTCTTTCCAAGGAGGAGAAAGCTATATATGCAACTGAAACAACTAAAGTAAACGCTGATCATGAGAAAACCCCAGTAGGTAATTCCATGTCAAATCGACCAAGAGTGGGACCCGACCCTTTTGATTTGCATGAAATTTGGTGTAAAGGTTCATTTCATCCTATAAGGAACATATATTAACGAAAAAAAAAAATTTTAATTTATTTTTTGCAAAAGTTACGACATACTCAAATTGTCATAATTTCGCCGAATTAGCCGAATGTGTTGAGTTTATTTTTTCAATATCTCAAAAACTACTTCACATACGAAGATGATTTGTATGTCATTTTAAAGACAATACTTGAGGCTACAAACAATTTATTAAAAAAAAGAATTTTCAACATATTATGTTTAAATTTAACCATATTAATATCACCGACAACCATATTATGGTTAAATGTGATCTAGATCAAGAGGCTACAACCATATTAGGGTTGCCTCTAAACATGTTATATTTGAATATGACAACAATTTGTTTTTAAGTTAACAATAGTATTTTCTTCTTCTTTAAGAGCAACAAGCTATGGTTGAAAACCAACCATGCTATTATAAGTGTTAAACATATTTTAGTTATTATTGACCAAAGCATGTTCGGAGGCAACCATAATATGGTTGTGCCTTCTTGATGGAGGACACATTTAACCATAATATGGTTGTCGGTGATTAAAATATGGTTACATTTAAACATAATATGTTGAAAGTTCTCTTTTAAAAAATTAGAAGATATAGAATTGTTGCGAAAGGAATTTTTAGATTTAATAGAAAATAGGATTGTTAAAGAAAACGATATACAGAAAAACGAAGAAACTTTTGAGAGATATTACAGTAAGGCAAAAACTCTTTTAGAAGAAGCACTTGAAATACAACAAAATACCACTAATCAACAACAAGGTTTAACAAAAATGGCAATTTTAATTTAGAGATTGCTTTGAAAGTAATTCCATAGTTCTCAGGGAATTATAAAGAACTCAATTAATTCCTTACGATAGTACAACTTATCAACAATGGTTTGGCAGTAGACCAGACACCAATACTTACGGTACGAACCTCGACAGGAGTATCAGCCCCTGCATCATTTTAAGAACTGAAGAATATCCTTTCAAACATATACAAAATATGTAATACTTACATTCTTAATAGACACAGGAGCAGACATCTCTTTGTGTAAACTAAACAAATTAAAGGAAGATTCAATAAACATAGACCAGGAACAATCAAGTAGTTTCACAGGAATAATATCAGAAAAGATTAAATCTATAGGAACATCAGAACTATGTTTTATTATAAATAACGTGAGAGAAAAACATAAATTTCACATCATTCCTGATGGACAGAAAGCCAAGGGGACTACTCATCCTCGTGGTGGCTCGATCGTGAAGATGACTTGAGATCAGCACAGCACTGACTGCACACGATTATGCCCCGTACATAGAAAAAATTCTCCCCAATTTGTTTTTCATTTTTTTCAATTAAACCATTAATCAAAAATAAAACGTTAACTTAAATCAAGTAAACTTATATCAAAAAATATTTATTTGATACTACTAATTTGTTAACTGATGCAAATGTACCCCTGTAGTATGTAAAACACTTCACCTCACATAAAAAATATTTTCATTCAAATTTTTGAAATTTCATAAAATAGATATTGGGAATTATTTCTTTTTCATAAGGTACTTTATGATATTCAACATTTTTTATTTTTCGAATTTATTCTATGAGTTAAATTTCAGTTATGTATTTTATAAAGCTTTTTGTAATAGTTCTATTCCTTAAATTTTTAGGAATGCCTTTATAGTTTATAAAGTTTATACACTACCTATCGGATTAACGAAAAATTATGTATGTCCAAGAATTACTTTGATAATTTTTCACAGCTTTTATGATTTTCAATGGGAACCACTGATTAATGGCATCCATACTAAAGACCTTGAAGCAATTTTCTTTTGACCAAATAATAGAGATTTTCTTAATGATTTGGTCAGGATTTTAAGGGAACATCTTTGAATTTTGTGGATTTTATAAAATGTTATTCACATGTTATTTTTTCGGCCACATTTAGTTACGCTTTACTTTAATAGCACAATTATTATTAAGTACAGCACAAAAAAAAATATTCATTTTTATACAAGATCATGTATAAAATTTTAAAATTATTTTATTCCTCCACTTGGGTGGTTTTATTTGGAGGTTGCAAACTCAAGCGAGAGAAAAACAAATATTTATATCGTTTTTATTTTCCTTGGTAGTTCTGAGCTTCATAAGTACATCTATATACAACATATTTCTAATACTAGATTAAAGCTTTTACAATTTAACGTTAATTATGGATTTTAAATTTTATTACTGTAAAGTCGGTTTGGTTGTTTTTTTCTTTTAAATAAATTTAAAACGTAGAAAATCAAAATAAATAAAACATAGTTTTGTGTCTTAAGTCTTTTGTGTTGCTATCCATTGCTGTCTAGTGTCTTTGCTTGTTTGCGTTGCTGTGGCAGAGAGGTTATACGAGCTTGAGTTGTTACATGACAGTTATAAGAGAGATCATAAGAACAATTTAAATAGATTTTCATCGTGAAAAACAGGCAGACACAGTTCATAAATACTTAAGACAATTTACTGTGGTATGAATATGAAAAAGATCTTTGTCAACTTCAAAAAATAAAAAAACAAGAAACAGAAACTGTTACAACAAATTGACACAATTCGTGTTTTTTCTGTTTATTTTTCTTCTCTGGAGTTTTCGCAACTAAAATTGTACAAAAAAAGTTGCTTTTTTGGTGTATTGGATTACCAAAAATAAGAGGTCTAAAAGTAATTTTGTCAAAATAAAGAGTAACAGAATTATTAAGGGGTCATAATTCTACATATTTTTTATAAAATTAATAAAATTATGTAAAGATTAAAAAAAATGGTTATTTATTGAAAATTTTTTGTTTTAATTGAAGCAATTTTTGCTTTTTATAAAAAGCAAATTTCTTTTTTTATGCATTTATTAGGACATTTTTTGCTATTTTTATTACTAGTTTTCCCCCTCCTTTGAACAAAGGGTTTCTGCAATTTCTTTCCATCTTATTCTTTCTTTACAAAGAGGTACTATTTCATTGAAAAATGTATATTTATTTATTCTAACTCTGTAAAACGATTTCTTCGCCGTGTATTTGAAGGTGTTTCTCTTCTTCTTCTTCCGTTACCCTACTGCATCCATTGGAGGGAGTGTCCTGTGATGCTCTCTGCTAGTTTGCTGAAAGTGTAATTTGGCTACTTATGACGTATTTCTAAACAAGGCAGAACTGAGAAAGATTTAAAAGTATGGAGAACACCTCAAGTCTCGGTGCACACCAAAATACGTATTTTTTTACGCATGCGTGAAAACAATATTGATATACGATAATATAATTAAAATTTTTTTATCTTGAATTAAGTTTTGATTACAGTTTTTTAGGATATTCTCCCAATATTATAATTTTCTAGTGTACATGGTCAACAGGGATTTTGAATTACATCACTACCTGTCGTGAGACTTGTGAGTGAAGAATCAATTGCATAAATAGGTAGTAATTCGAGTGTATTACCCACAAAAATTATAAACCCATCCCTTGTTTAGGAGCCAGAGCTATCTAACCTCCACACTATTCAATTATTCCAGTAGTTTCTGTTGAATAGCAATAGTATCTAGGGTCATACACAGGCCAAAAGTTACCACAAGAATGAAAAATCAGCCATACCCGCGACTTTGGGTTTAACGCACATTGGACGGTGAACAACTTACTGAAATTGAACCTCCTGGAAGGGAGGAAGCATTTATCGCAAGAAGCGTACTAACGAAGACCTAACCATTTGTCAGACGGGCTTGCTCCCACCGGGGTACTGACTTCCGTGACACCTCAGCTGAGGTACAACTTCGAACCAAACGAAGTCCATTGGACCCCATTGGAAGGTTGCATTCATCTGCTTTTAAAATTTATAAGATTCGAAAGAATGCCAGTACATTTAAGCGCCAAGGTTAGCTAAATGGCCAAGACTGAATTCATTAACGCCAATGGATATAACACCAAGAGCAAGAAAATCTCAAGCTGCTTTAACTACGCCCGCCGGGGCACTTAGGTGTCCCGGGAAACGATAGGGCTGATGAGCTGGCTAGGGCTGGCGCAAACGCCCAAATGGTGGTCCTCAAGCCCTTTTGTGGGTTAAGTTGGGCCACTTCCCAGTCCATTCTAGAGGACTGGGCTCTCAGGGAGCATAGAATATTCTAGACATCACTTCCGGGAATGTGCCAGACAAAGGCACTGATACTTCCCGGGAGTACAATAGGGACAAGAAATCTCAATGGACGGGAACTACGACGGTTAACGGCTTATCTGTCAGCTCACTATAAGGTCAAGTACAACCTGTATCGGATGAGCCTGGCAGAGGACCAGGAATGCAGACTGTATCGTGAGTGGGACGACACCACAGGGCTTTTGCTGTACGACTGCCCGGTGCTGGAATGCGCCAGAAGGAGATAGTGCAAGGCGCGATAGGTGCATCGCGAGTTGGTGCGACACCGGCAATAGACCTACTTAGGTTCCTCTGGGAAGCATAGTGTATTTTGACCAAATAAGGGGAGTGGGTACAATATACTGGTCGCGGTACCGTTGGGAAGAATTTCTTCACTATCTCAAAAAAAAAATATTATGTTGAGAAATTTTTTGGACTTAATTTTTAAGTGCTTTAGAGATGTGACAGGTCTAGCTCCCATATAGCTATATTGTTTTCAAACATGCGCTGAATATACGTCCATCAAAACTTGAAGTGATCCCCATTTTTAATTTATCCGAGTGAATGCAGTTCTGCCGTTACCCAGATAATACTAAACATCTTCCTCAGAACCGCCTTGTCTAGGCATCATACATTCTAACTAGCAAAATGTGTTTACCCATTCGATTTGGGTATTATCCACATAAAGGTGGTTCATGTTATTAATGCAAATGGCTTTAATCTTTTGGGTGTTAAGTTCGAGACCAATCGTCTTGAAAGGATGATAACTTTATTATTTTACTCTGTATGTCTCCATGTAACAACTCCTACAAAATAATGGGTTGAGTAATCTGGAAAAACTAAAAAGACTACTTACAATTCTACTAAAAGAACCAATGAATTTTAAAAGGGATGTCCCAAATTGAACGCATTCAAAAGTTAATCATTATTTTTTACCTACAAACTAGGGTATTCATTTAATCGGGCTTTTGCTTTAATCGGTTAATCGCTCGATTAATTAACCGAGGTTTTGGTTTAATCGGTTAATTTTGTTATTGATCGGTTAACCGATAAATAAAGTTTTTTTTTATTAATTAAGTAATTTCAATATATAAAAACCAATAACATAACAAACATAATAATTCTTGAACTATAACAAACAAACAAAAGAATAATTCATATATATGTAATACATATTTTTTTAAAAAAATAAACTATAAGATAATTTTATAAGTTATTTCAAATATTAAGGAAGATTTTATAAAATAATCTTTTATGCAAATAATTTAATTAAAATGTTTAGGATTTATGCGCTTATTTTCTTTAGTTTTGATAACACTTTACTTTGAAAAAATTCTTTCATTTATCATAGATGTTGGAGAAATCAAAAGGAATCCATAATACAGAATATCTAATTTCTCAGCCCTCTTCCTAGATTTTTGTAAACATATAAAATCTTTCTTTATATCATTAGAGTCATGGGGCTATTCTCTATTGCAATGCGAATGCAATTTCGATGCGAAAGCTAAATGCTAACTTGGTACTCGCTATCACTTTCGTAAAATTGTTTGAAAATAATCAAAACTGAAAATAAAAATTAAAGATGGCGCAGATTGACTGTAATAAAATGTCAAAATATGTAAAAAAAATTGGAAATTGGTAAATTAAAATAAAATAAATAGTGATGGTTTGAGAAAAGAAAAAAACTTAAAAGATGCGAAAGACATATGCGCAAACGCATTAAAGTGTAACAATCACTAGATTTGCTACAATTTTCTTTCGCACCGCAATAGAGAGTAGCCCCTGTTTTATTTTTAAAAAATTTTTAACACTTCTAATTGTTTCGGTTAATTCCGTTAAAAGATTGATATGAGAAGATATGAGAGAAACAAAAAACTAAACGCTACATGTATGCGTTTAGTATTTGCTGTTGACAGCAAATACTTTTTTAAAATGCAGATCACTGAACACTTTCACTGTTTGTATAAAAAAATATTTTCTAAACACATTTTGTATATGAGCCGAAACAAATAATTAAAAACACAAACAAATATCTTATAATATTACAAAAAGTTAAGAATGTTGATGCATCGGTTAATCGGTTAATCGACTGAAATTAACCGGTTTAATCGTTAATCGAAAAAAGGCAATTTTAAATTAACCGATCAGCTAATCAGGTAGTAATTAATCGGTTAACCGATTAACGGTGAATACCCAACTACATACATCTAGAAAATAAGTAGTTAAAGAAGTAGTGTATTTATAGAAGAAAACTACTAAATAAGTGAAAGAAGCTATTCATTTTGAAAGAGTAAGCGAAGTTTTTACTGGGTATATACAATATAAGACAGATGTCGTCAGCGAAATCTAGGTCTGTAGAGTAATTTAATAATTTTATAAAATAAAAAAAGTTACACTATATGACATAAGTTGAAAGAGAGTGTTAACAAAAATAGCCTTCGACTCAGAAAATTTTGTAATTAAATTCTATTAAAAATTTTGCGAAAATAAAATTCAGAAAAGTTGTCTAAAATTTTCTATTTAGTAAAAATTTACAAAATACAGATAAACAGTAAAAATATTTTTCCTTTTCTGGTCACATTTGATATTTATTGTGAAAAAAATCTCTTGATTTCTAATCCATTAGATGCACTTATTGTCATAAAAGTTCTAATCTTTTTTCTAGGCAGAAAAATTTCCTAATTTTAAATCAATTTTGGTTTTTTTTTTTTTAATTAAGTAATTAATTTTTAAAAATATCTCTTTAACAAGACACAAATGTCTTTAAATGCGTTAAAAACAAAACGACACTTGACACAAAGTTTTTGATAAAGATTTAAGAAACTAATTAAGAAATATAGATATTTTCAAAATCAACTAGGTGGAAACTGCTGATAAATTATGATAAATTTTCAAAAAAAAACGCCTAGTTTTTAAAAAACAAATCCAGTTTCTTAAAATTCATTTAAAAACAATTTACAGTTAAATGGTTTGACAAATAATTTTATAAACTACTGAGCACTAAGAGCGCTCAAGGAATTCTGTAGCATTAACAAAATACTAAAACAAGATACAAAACTGTATGGAAGTAATTAAAAAACAACTTAATCAAACAAAAAAATTAAATGAAAAATAGACGACTTTCTAATTTGTTAAACAAATTCGTTTTTTTTTAAACAATTTTTTTTTTTTATTTTAATATATATATTTTTCAAATTTAAATTGAGTTTTTTGTTTATAGGAAATAAAAAAATAAATTATTTTTAAAATCAAAAGACTTAAACAACAAACTTGTGTTACCAGCAAACAACCAATTTACTTTTGAGTTGATAAACTCGTTTAATGACAATTTAACCAACTACATCAATAATTTGTTTATACATAAATATATCATTTTGTTAGCACTTCATTTATCACTTTTGTTTTTCTTATTATTTGCAAATAAATCATCATTTGTTTAAATTACTTTTGTGGGGCTTTTTAATTTTTTTCTTGAGCTTAATGCCAACATATCAATCAAAACTATACAGTTTATATCGAGCTCTTGTTAGAAGTTGGTAGATCGAACGTCACATATGTGCGCACACATTCGGCCATCAGGTTTTTTTCTCTCTCTCTATCTGGCTGTTTTTTCCTGCCCTTAAGGTTTTTATCATTTTTCTATTACTCATTTGTTTAAATTTTTCTTTACAACACTTCAATTCTCGCCAAGATAATCTGTGAAGAGGGAAAACTTAAAAAAACAGGAAATCTTGGACCATATTTTTTTTTTCTTATCTTCCATCATGACTTATGTTAAATAAAATGTATGATTAACTTGGCGATTTGTTTTAAGTTGAGGGGTGTTTCATAGAAACATTCCAAAATATTTTTGTGATCTTTTGTGAATGATCTTTGCAAGCTTTCAGAACCTTTTCAGGCTTTTTGGAAACTAACATATTTTTTTATTAATAAAGGATAAGATAGCGGTTAATTGATTTGGCATGGAAGTCAAATATTTCTCAGAGAAAAACTCTGTAAGTAATATGGTATTAACCGCTTAACGGTTTACCGATTTAATACTACCCGATTAACTGATCGGTTAATTTAAAATTTCCTTTTTTCGATTAACTATTAAACCTTTTAATATCAGTCGATTAACCGATCAACCGACATAGCAAAATTTTTAATTTTTTTAGTATTATAACATATTTTTTGATTTTTTAATTATTAGTTTCGTCTCATATATAAAAGTTATGTGTTTAGAAAATATTTTTTCATAAAAACAAAGAAGGAGTGATCTTCATTTTAAATAAGTGTTTGCTGTCAACAGCATTTTATTTCACGTACTTTTTTTATGTATGTATTTAGCTATTGGTTTCTTCTCATATTTTCTCAATCAATCTTTATACAGAATGAACCAAAACAGTTAGAAGAGTTAAAAATTTAACAAAATTAAAACATGACACTAATGGCATAATGTGAGATTTTGTGCGTTTAGAGAAATCCAGGAAAAGGACTGATTTCTTTTTGATTTCTCAAACATCAACTATAAGTGAAAGAATTTTTTTCAAAGTCAAGTCTAATCACAACTAAATAAAAGCATCGCTTAAATTTTCAACACTTAATCCAATTTATTTTTCTAAAAGATTATTTTTTTAAGGGGTCCTTAAACTATTAAAATAATTAATAAAATTATCTTACAGTTAATTTTTTAATTATTACATAATATTTACGTATTAATTAAAAAATATGTATAACATATTTATTAATTATTTTTTGTTTGCTCGTTTTAGTTCAAGAATTGCTATATTTGTTATGTTATTTTTTTTTTACTAATAAACTCCAAATAATAAATAATCTATGCATTTTTATTTATTGAAATTACTTAATTTATAAAACAACATTATTAATCGGTTAACCGATCAATAACAAAATTAACCGATTAAACCAAAACATCGGTTAATTAATCAAGCGATTAACCGATTGAAGCAAACCCCGAATTAAATGAATACCCTAGTAAGTACTAATTTGTAAGAGGTGTTTTTTTGAGAGGCATAGAACTTTTTTTACAAATAACACATAACAAATTTAATGGAATTAACTGTTTGTTTTTTCAAAACAAAATAAAAATTTTCGCTTGGGAATATATATGTATATATTAAAACAATAATAAAAAAAACTCAAATATGTTTTTGTTTTCAATATAAATTTCTAAACGAAAATTTTCATTTTAGTTTGAAAAACAGGCAGTTAATGCTTAAAAATTATTTCTGACATATACGGCCATGACATAAAAACCGAAATGACATGAAATTGGAATCGAACATATTTTGGAAACTCTCCCGCATTCAAAGTACATACAAATATTCCCTGTTTTATGCCTCATATTTTGAGAACCATTTTCATCTACCTAAGCCACTTTTGCAATCAGGAGGAGCTGCGTTCGTTTTTAGAAAAATTCAATTGATAATATTTGTCGATTTCAACTTCACGTGATTGCAATATCCATGACATGGACGATAGACTCCGCATGATGAGTGACATTCTGTCGGTCCAATTTTGAACCACTTTTTGGAGCGTTTCGTGTTTTATTTCGTTAATAGTGCTTCGAATGTTGGCTGATAAATTATCAATCGATGCTGGTTCCAGGGATTAAACGTACCCCGATAAAACGTAGTCTGAAGGTGTCAAATCACACGAATTATATGGCTGAATCACAAGTCCATTTCTTGAGATAATTCGGTCACCAAACGTGAGGCTCAACAAAGTGATGGTAGACGCACTATATGGCATGCTGTGCCGTATTGTTATAATAATTTCTCCTCTAGATAAATTGCAATGATATTAGGAATAAAAAAATCACAAATCTCTTGCCTGTGGGTTTTTTTTTTTTTGGTTTGGATCATAACTAATGCACTACATTGTGCTGGAATTAGAAAAATACGTTATGGAAAGGAGAATAGAAGGGGTTGCTTTTATGGGCATTACCTATTTATGTTTAAAGTCAGAGGGAAGGCTTCCGCAGGATGTTCATTCTACATACGAACAGTTCGGCCAAAGAAAGAATTCTTCCTGAAATATGTTCAATGGTGTACCACCGGTCAACAGAATACAAGAGGATGAACTCTTGAAGAAAAGCACGTATAAAGAACAAACGTATGAGTTCGCCATTCACGCTAATTTGGATTAAAGACAAGTGGATAGATGACGCACCAAACAAACATATTTTCTGAATGTAATGCTGTATATACCCTCAATTATGAATTGTGTTATCTCCAATAAATGACAATTTTGCTTGTCTACATACCTGTTAAGAATGAAATGAGCCTCAATGCTTAAAATGATTTGACGATAAAAATCTTGTGCAACTTTCAGTTGATTTTTAGCTTATTCACTGAATAGAGGAAGTGCGGGTAATGTGGTATACCTATTTGTTTTTAGATTGACAAATTTTTAATTTTTTTCTGATTAAAATATGGTTAACCTATTAACATGCTTCATATGTTGGGCTCCCATGAAGCCATTTGCGAAAAATATTAAACCCACACTTTCAGAGGAATATAAGAAAATATTGCAAATCTCATTAGATACGACTTTAAAAAATGTGCGGGTAAAATAAACTTTACCAAATCATAGTATTTTCTTTAAAATTAGTCGTGTTATATATAAATTTTTACTTTATTGCAAAAAAAAAACACAAAAAAAAAACAAGAAAACAACAAGAACTTATGTAAACCAACAACAATTTCATTAATATTTTATTTAACAGGTAATGTTGTATACTATAACAAATTAGCTGATTTAAGGTATACCACATTATGCGCACTTGAGGTTAATGCAGATATTTATTTATATTAAATTATTTACTACAGCTATTGAGTAATTGCATATATTGTTCACTAATTTGGTACTTCCCAATTACTTTAGTTATACACTTAAAAACTTTTAAATGCACATTTACAACAAAACCTTATTTGTTAACAGCACCCAAAAAAAAAAGTCGAATTCGCAGCCAATCGAATTTTTCGACACTCACACTAAGAATGCCTTTCAAAAATAAAACAGATCAAAGTTTTCTTAATTTTTTGGAAGCGGCAAACCATTTAGATTGGTTTCATTTCGCTTGATTTGTTATTACATTACCAGCCTATACCACATTACCCGCACTTACTCTATATGATGCAATTGTTGGTTCGCTGGCTTTAATTCTTGCACCAGTTGGATCTTATATGGATGCAGGCCAAGATTTTTCATTTTCCAAGAAGTTCACGGGTAGACATCGAGTTGCTATGAACCTTTCGGATTCATAAATTTAAGTACGCTTTCAAACTCACATCTACAGTGGAGAAGGCTTCTTATGTACGTACGGTACGAACATTAGCCAAAAGAGTAAATGTGGTCATGAAACGATCCATAGTTTTGTGTTTAAGCTGCTCAGATGAACGATTATGCTTACCATAAACTTGACAAAGTACTCAAAAAGTTGGACGATTAAAACGCGAATTTTGAAAATTTCCACGATTTGTAAACGTTGTGCGGTATAAGTCTTTGCATGATGATTTTGCAAAGTATATCGAAAAAGGTCAAACTCACTTCATTAGTAAGAAAGCTATCAGAAGTTCTATACGTTTAAAGAAAACACTATTTATAAATGAAACACAAATTTAAATAGTAAAGCTCTCTCTTTCTCGTATGAATCCATAGAAATCTTTTTATGTGAAAATCGGTTATCTACTCCAATATGAAACCCCCTTTAAACCATAGAAAAAATAATACGATTTTGTCCAGCCACATATTCTTATTTTAGTTTTATACCCTCCGCTACCACGAGTTGAAAATATGGGTATATACAGTTTATCAATTCGTCTGTGACGTCAAAAGATATTCTTCTAGGACCCTATAAAGTAAAAATGTGCTTACTAAGGGTCCTTGGGATATATTAAGTCGGAAAAGTCTATTGTCGAAGGCACATTTATTTCCGAACAACTTAATATAAAAAAAATTATGGTGCCAATCTGTATTTTGATCTTCCAAGCAGTTTGGAATTAAAACCCAGCACATTTGAAGCAGCAGACTTTAAGTTATTGACCCATATGTCAACTTATCTTCCTTGAAAATTTATAGTTCTGTTCTTTTTACACAATATTTTCTATTGCTAACTTAAATGTATCCTGAGGACATATAAGTTAAGTTAAAAAATAAATTACCCCCATATTTAGGTGCCACTACGTCTCAGGAACCTTGACTTTATATATCAACGTGAAAAAAAAAACAAAAAATTAACATCAAATCAGTAATGAAATGCTGGGATTGTCTTTAACTTAGACATTAGTTTGTTCTATATATTGCAAAAATATAACATAACAACTTTTAGGGCAATCGGTCCATAATTAAGCAGCTCCTTATAGCCACTTTAATAAGTCTAAAATGCCAAAAAGTTATGATATTCTTATGAAATTGGGTACAATTTAATTTTATACGATTAAAAAGAACAGCATCAAAGTTAGTGAAAATTGAAATTTTTGGTATAGGGTATGAAAAATTTCCCACAGCCGAATACATTATTTTTACATGTTTTAATTTTATGCTTCTTCTCTTCAACATTTACATACTTATTTTTTGCAATTTGCTGAAAACTTGAGTTGTGTTGTAAAAATCATTTCCCCCAAGGGTGAATATAGACATAAATGTATTCCAAAAAAAAAAACTACTGAAATGATCACAAATTTAAACGGCAGGATGAATAGACTTATAAACGCATGGCAGGACGGTTGGACGACACACGAACAGGCAAGCATAAAGACGGGATGAAGGCAGAAACAAACATGTAGACATTTCACCGGCTACTTGTTACTACTTTAGTTAATAGTCTTTTAAATATGTTGGTATTTGCAACAACTAATGCTGCATATTGTTTCTAGTTTACTAAACTTATTAACTACGAGTATGTTTAAAGTTTTAAAACACAATCTTATTAACTCAATAAATAAACCAGTTAATGACATACAACTGGGTTTAAAGTAGTCAGAGGTGCTATTTTGTTTAAACTGTTTAAGAGAGAACGTGTTAAAATAAAGGATGCTACCTGTCAACACATCATTGTTAACTGGTTTAAATATATTTTTGTTGTGGTTTTTGGGTTGCTATTTTGCTTTAAAGAGGTAATACTAAACTTATAAATATAAATATTATAAATTTAAATAATGGAAACTTACCAGGAATTATAAATGCATAGAATTCATATTTATTTCCTTAACTACAATAATATGTAAAAAATTAATATAATTGTAAAAACTTTAAACGAATTTTATTGAAGGACTCTTATTAGCAATTATCTATAATTTTAATGTTCAACTTAAAAATTCGGGACGTTTAGCAAATTATCGGTGATTATTTTGACATGTTGGTACACACACAGGAAATATGTACAACTATACACTCAAATTATACATTCGCAGAATCAGAGATCGATATCTGGTTCCCATGGTACCGAACAAGGATCTCTGGTTAGCCGTGCTCAACCTCAACCAAGGAAATATCCTAAAGATGGTTCCTCACATTTCGCCGCGGTTACACATTGGTACCGTAGTAGAAAATATTTACATGATCATGGTGGTCAGAACTGCCTATTATACGTTTTCCAACTTCTCGGCAGAATCATACACTCGACCCTTGCTTTGAAGTTGGAACCATTTAACATCCGCTGCGGTTTCGAAGCAAACATCATCTGTTGGATAGCAGAAGCACCTAAAGAAATCCGCCAGCCCCACAAGTGGTCGAAAATCAGCCCATGACGCCAAATTTTTAAGATCACCTTCCCACGTTATTCCATTAGGAGTATGACTATCAGTCAGTTCGGAACCATGCTTTCGGGAGCTGCTGACTCCCATGGTATGAGATATGATCTGTGTTAAGAAGCAATTTAAAAAGATTCAAGTTAAAATATCCTTAGTACGTCTCCCTACAAACCACCAACCTGAATGTTGATCCCTCACAGAAGATGTAAAGGGAAGAGTTTAAAATACTAAGAATAACATTTTTATTAAAATACTTACCAAAGTTTTTAATCAGATCTAAAAAGGTGACCAAGTTATAAAACAATACTCATTTTATTAAAATCGAAGCCAAAGAATGTATCGATACACTAACTCAATGTGAACTAATATTATTTTAGTTTGCGCCAGTGACATTGACTGATGCTGAACGAAGATCATTTCAATTTGAAAACTTTAAAAAATATATCACTATATTTTGTAACAATCATTTATTTTAATAGAAATAATTAAAAATAGTGGTTGAAAACTTAGAAACTTTTACTTTAACCGTTCTCCAGATCTACTGTATTTTACATTGTCCCTAAGTAATCAGGAAATTGATGCGAAAATTTCAGAAAACTCGGTCAAGTAGTGTAGGCGACTATAGGAAACAAGCAAACGCATATTTATTTATATATACAATGTATACAGGCAGAAAAAAAACATGTTTAAATATGATCACCTCCAACAAAACTATTTTTAAAGAACATTTTTATCATATTATATGTAATTTAACCATATTATTTTCACCAACAGCCATATTATTTTTAAATTAGTCCTCCATCAAGAAGCTTCTAAAAATGTTATTGTTTTATATGGGAATTACTTGTTTTAAAATTAAATATATTTAATCGTTTCCAAGAGCAACATGCTATGGTTGGAAGCTAACCATGCTATTATAAGTCTTAAACATATTAAAGTTATTATTAACCAAAACATGTTCGAAGGCGACCGTAATATGTTTGTGCCTTCTCGATGGGGGACACATTTAACCATAATACGCTTGTCGGTGAGAATAATATGGCTAAATTAAAAATAATCTGCTTACAATTTTCTATAAAAATAGTTTTGTTGGAGGTGACCATATTTAAACATGTTTTTAACCGCAAAACTAGACCAATATTTATTTAAACTTTTTTTTTTTTTGCATATTCTTGTTCAAGTTTGTCTACTACTAATAAAATAGTCTGTAATAACTATTATTTAATTAACCCTGATAGCGATTAATGACATTTCATTACACTTATTTTCTTAAATAATTTATGTAAAATTAAATATCTACAAATATACGAGTGTAAATTTTAAGCAAAATAAAAAATATAATAAAATTAAAAAAGTAATTTACGATTAAACACGATGAAAATGAAAAGAGTAGAGACGCAATAAAAATTAAATTTAAATTTATTGTGTATGTTTAAATCATATAATTAAAAACAAAATGCAAATAAAATATAAAATAGAAACCTACGCTCTGTGTTTTTTAAATGATCTTTTGCCACAACAAAATAACGCTAAATTTATGTAACATATTAGTTTTTTGCTATTTTTTTTTCTTTTAAATAAAAAAATAAATCGAACAATGAGTCATTTCGTTTTCTTTATTAACAATTTGAATATTAGACAGTTAGACTTTTGATTATTTTCTACGAGCGTTGACTGAATGCAAGTGTGTGAGTCTTTTTAGAAAAATTCAATATGCAATATACATTTATTAAAATTTCAATGGCTAGAGGCCACGCATTATTAAAAGTGCAATAAACACTGTGAGAAGCTTAAGAGAGGAAAGGTTACAGCTGATGATATATATCCAAAAAAAAATTAAATGTGATATGTCTGGACTGGAGTCTCGGCTGTAGTTTTGGATGTAGTATAACCCTGCGGGAAATGTGTGTCAATTGTTCAAACAGAACTGGTCCTGGGATTTGTGAAAATAGGATAAGAACAAAAAGAAATAACAAATGAAATGAAAAAGAAGAACTAATCATTAAAAAGGTAGATTTCCTAATTTAGTACTGATTTCGTTTTAATAATTTGTTATATACATAAATGATTTTTTACTTATTTATTAGGAACGTTTTTGTAACAGGTTCAGTATTCATCGGTGGTGTTAAAAATTTTCTAGGGACTATTTAAAAATTTGTTCTTAAAATTAATTCTAGGACTTTTTTATTGGAAGAACACCAAGAGCTTGCATTGTAGAAACGAACACTAAATACGTTTATTGAGGATAGATGGTGGCTGTTAGGTTTCAATTAACCCCCTATAATGAAAACCCCATGTAAAAGTCATAGGTCCCATTCATATAAAGTGTTAGAACTAGAACTGGTCTCTGCCGCCAAAGAACTTATCACGGGACTACATTAGTGTTAGTTCGCTTCCCTCTAGGTATTTTTAACAATACCTGGGGAAAAGGGAACTAACAACAAACTTACCACGTTACAGTCCTAAAGTCGAAGGGTCCAATTCTAGTTCTAACACTTAATATGAAAAGAACTTGTTACTTTTACATAGTTCTAGGTGGGGGTTATTTGGCACATATTTGACATGTTGCAACAGGTCATTGAAATAACATTAATGGACACATTAAATTTTGATTTAAATAAAGTCTGTCGCAGATACTGTCCTGAGTGAACCATGTTAGTATGTTACATCTCCTTCCTATAAAATAATTAAACCAAAGAAAATCAGCCACTACCTGCACAAAATCCATTCACATCTAATTTTGTGTCAATTACCTTTCCTATGGAGTAACTATACTTTAAACACATTATCACCAGTTACGTGATATGTCTTATTTTCACCTGTCACAATTCGTTCCTTTTTATTATAATATTGTATTTACATGTCACGGGAGAAGATCTTTAATAGCAATTGACAGAAATTTCCCGCAGGGATAGTCTGTTGTCTTTTGTTGTATTTACTAAGGTCTTTGCTGTAGTCTTGAACAGCCAATAGCCTTTAATATCCTTGACAATAGGTTGGACTGTAGATGGTACAGTTATATTGACAAGAGCCTTAACATTAGAATTGATTACAGTTTTTAAAATAATATTGACTTTGGTCTGTTCTATCGCTTTAAATATTGGCTCCAGATTTAATTATTGTCTAAAGTTTGAACTATAGCACATTAATAACTGCAGTTTTGACTATAATCTTTACTAACTGTTATATGAAAAATTTTTATATATTGTCCAGAATACAACTTTGAGTTTAGAAAAAAAAACTTGATTATGTCCTAAAATTTAGTTTTACAATATCCTGTAATAAAATCCTGGCTTAACTTGACTTTGACTTGACTATGACATGACCATGACGTGTATATGACTTGACTATGACTTCAGTATGACTTGACTATGACTATGTCTTGACTATGACTACGACTTGACTGTGGCTAGAATATGACTTGAATATGACTTGAATATGACTTGACCATGACTTAAATATGAATAGACTATTACTTGACCATGTCTTGTCTATGACTTGACTATGACTTGCCTATGACTTAAACATGACTTAACTATGACTTGACTATGGCTAGACTATGACTTACAAAGACTTGATTATAACTTGACTACGACTTGATTATGACTTGACTATGACTTGACTAAGACTAGACTATTACTTGACTATGACTTGACTATAACTTGACTATGACTTGACTATGACTTGACTATGAATTGACTATGACTTGACTATGACTTGACTATGAATTGACTATGACTTGACTATTACTATGACTTAACTGTAGATTGGCTATGACTTGCCTATGACTTTCCTATGGATTTTTGCTACTATAACTGTGAATTTGTCTTGACTATGACTTTTTTGCCCTTCACCACATGTGGTGAATAACACTTAGGGTATCAATCGCTGGAAATTTTTTTTTAATTCATCTAAGAGCCCATTAGGTACATATACTCTGGTTCCCTTAGAAAATCTAGGTCGATTTAGCTATGTATGTCTGTTTGTCCATCAGAACGACTGAGTTCCCGGCTGATAAGATATCCTAAGAAGTTTGGGATTGAAATCTAGCACAATCGGTTTGGCAGAAAATAGATTCAAACGGTTCCCTAAAAATTGTATATATCTTAAAAAAAATTTACATAAAGCGGGGACAGAATGCCCCTGTCATTAAATTTTGCAGGAATTCGTTTTATATCATAGAAATGGTACAATAAAATTTCGTGAAGATCGGTCCATTATCTAAAACTAAGATAAAGTGGGAGCCGAATGCGCTTGTCATAAGATTTTTTCTCAAATTCTTTTTATGTTTTTGACAGAAATAATACAACTATATTTCGTGATTATTGGTTCATAATCTAGCTAAAATGCCATATAAAGCCCACTCTCGGAAAACACTTCCGTCAAAAAATGCCATTTTAATAAAAATTAGTTTGTCATAGTTAAATAAGTTAAAAATCATAGCACGTGAAGTTCGGTCCATAAGCTACCATAAAGCAAACTCTCTGAAAATACTTTGGTACGCCTTAAAAAGTAACAAATAATATGCTATTGTAAATATTTATTCTGTCATAGTTTAACCTTTAAAACACACGACCAAGTTTCGTTAGAATTAGCCAATAATTTGCCAGTGGTCTCATACAAAGCAAATTCTCCAAAATATATCGCTCCTTTACTGTAACATAGTCATATCTCAAAATGTTAAGTTACTTTAGCAAAAGTGCTCCTTCATACCTTCTTTACATGTACAAAAATCAGTGTTATATCTCAAAAGGAACCGAAGTTATAGCATAATATATTTTATTAAATCAGTACATTTTCAAAACTTTAATCGCATTTTGCCCAGTTTAATTTTTTGGGATATGACTATGTTACAATAAAGGAGCAATATATACTTCTCTAATACGCCTAACACCGCAAGGAACTTTAAGCCTGTGAGGTCAGTTTTTATTTAGAAAAGTTTACAACTTATAGATTCCAAATAATTCTCACTTCATAAATATTCTCACTCTCACTGGAGAGTATCAAAGATTCGACACTGTCTACTATAGCACATTTACTTGTTTCTAATCAAATTACGCGTAGTGTTTACACACATGCCTCATAGGTTTATATTTCATTATTTGTATCTGCATTAAGACACTTGTACACTCACATGTGTAAGAGCATATTGAAAAAAAAAACAATGTAACTCCAATTATTGTTGTTGGTGTTGGCAATTATTTACATTTTTTTTTTTTTTTTTATATTAAAAATTTAAATTAAAATGTTGTTTATAAGTTATAATATCTATTTTATTTTCCATATATTTCATAGAACTTCAAACACATTTTCAAAGTGCTCTTGCACATACGAGTACTCTTATTTGTATTGCATGTTTATTCGCAATTTTTATAATGTGTTTGCATAAAATATTCAATACATTATTAATATTTTATCGGCAAAAACCACAAAAAAAAAACTAAAATAATGAATTTCAAAGACAACAGAACAAAAATTGTTAAATAAGAAAACTCTTGTTATACAATTTGAAATTATAGAAATAATGTTTATAGAAATATTTTGTCATAAAACATTTATGATTTTGAGTATGAAACTAGTAAAATTTAAATAAAATTTATTAAATATAAGAAAAAAGTAACTGTAAAATGCAGCTTTTTTAATCTGATTGTGAAAAACTTCAATAAATATCTATTAAGAAATCTTGTATTGAAATGCAATTAGACGAGGTGGACATATGTGAGGCATGCAATATAAATCATTTTCTTAGAACAGAATATTTATACACATGTTAATTAATTGTATTAATTTATCGATTTATAATGTATGGGAATATAATAATATTTTGTTAAAAGATAGCATTTGCATGCAATAAATAAAAATATGTTAATTTAATGGCTGATATAATTATA
The DNA here is from genome assembly GCA_943735925.1 of Pollenia amentaria. Classification (NCBI taxonomy): domain Eukaryota; kingdom Metazoa; phylum Arthropoda; class Insecta; order Diptera; family Polleniidae; genus Pollenia; species Pollenia amentaria. Next base: position 196,112,076 of record OX031009.1, on the reverse strand, counting down.
TTTTATTTATTTAGATCGAAGGTGATAGAGGCCGGTGGATTTAGAATTCCCACAATTGATAAATTATGCAAACAAATTTAGTACTAATTGAATTAATTTTTATATTATATTATTTATTAATTGAAAGGATATTTATTAAATTATTATTAATTAAACGAATAGCGTGAATTTCACTGTTAATTAGTTTCTGATTTTTATGGGGTTTACGTAACATATAGGTGAAATAATTCTCGAGCTAAACGTAACCACTACTTAAAGTAAATAACATTGTGTTTTTTATATGGCACAAGATTTATAACCCCGGCACTGCCTGGGTTTTCCGAATAAAATGTGAATAGTTTTTATTTCTATAAGCCCTTTTTTACACGCAAAAAAGAAATATGTTTGGAGGTAATCGTATTCTAAGAGCACCTTTTTATGGTTTGATTTTTACAATGTAAATGTTTGTAAATAATACGGTTAAACATGACTATAATATGGTAAATATTATCCATAATTTGCTCGGAATTAAACATAATTTGGTTAAAATAACCATGGCATGGTCAAAATTAACCATAATTTGCTCAAACTCAATTATATTATTGTCAAAATTTACAAAAAAAAAAAAAAATCGCCGGAAAGAAACATATTTTGGTCAAAGTTAACCATAATATGGTCAAAATGTTGAATTATTTGGTCAAAAGACTTCAAAAAATATTTATTTTGCTTTATGGCAAAAACATTATAGAACAATACTGCGAGAGAACAATGTTGGAATAAATTAAAGATGAATCAGAACAAAGATGAAATAGAATATTTTATCTGAAACAAAAATTTCAAAACACATTTAACCCCAGTAGATTACTTTTGATTGTAGTACATTTATGGTTCGATTACGGATGATAACTGAACTGAAGTTGAGTTGCCAGAAACGAAATCAGGCAACGCCGCACATGTTAAAATATAAAATAAAAGAATTGAAAAATTCCTAGGGAACGATTTTTAAAGTAAAAAATCAATAAAACATTTTTTTTATTAAGTTTCTTATTATTATCTTTTTCCCTCTCCAAATTCGATAGGAATTTTAGCACTTTTTTGTGCTTTCAAATTAATACCCTTTTTAGAACTTTCGTCATCAGCTAACGTTGTTGAAAAAAACAAAATAATTTGAACACAAATAAAAAAGTCATATGATGAAGAGTAAAAAAGCTTCGTCAATTTGACGAACAGTAACCATCCAGGGTTAAATGTTTTGTCTATTTAGAAGAACTTTCTTGCAGCATGCAATAATTGGACATAAGGCGAAAAAGATCCTAGATGGTTTAAGTAGCAGACAGAATTTGATGTCGCATTAAAAGTCACTAACAGCAAAAGTTAAGCCATAGTCAAGCCATGAACCGAAATATGCGGTAGGATGAGATCGGGCTCCAAAAGGCGGCGCAAAAACCAAAAAGTGCTTTTATTTGGGGCGTGGCAAAAAAAATGTTTTTCTTTTTTGAAATTTCATTGACGTATCTTTCATTCTTGGGAGTGAAGGCACAACTTTCTTTATATATATATTAATGCCGACCCGCTTTCTTACCCTAGAGAAAAAGGAACTAATACCAAATATATCACGTAACAGTTCTAAAGTGGTAGGGACTGGGTCTAGTTCTAATACTTTATATGAAGGAGACATTTAATTGACACCTTTTTGACATTTTGTAACAGGTCATTGGAAAAACATAAATGGATTCATTCAATTTCTATTAAAATAATATCTATCGTAGAAAATGTCCCGAGTGGACCGTGTTAATATGATAGATTCCTTCATATAAAGTACTAGAACCAGAGAGAATCAGCCACTACTCGCACAAAATCCATATGTCCCACCCCCAAGTATCTTTCCAGGTAGGCAAGATAAATATTAGTTCAGTATGCATATCTCTGTAAAAATAGCCCATTAAAAAAAGCTTGAAACTAACTAATCGTCTCCTGTACCGAAAGGGTTAAATTAAATAAAAAAATTATAGTTAACGACTTTTTAACTTTAAAGCCCTTATTTGGTTCAGTGTATAGATAAAAAAAAATTTTAAATACACCAACTCACATCTGGCTTATTGAAACAACTATTGAACAAAAAGTCAACAACTAATTTAAAAATTTTAAAGGATTTAATCAAAAATCATGAATCAAGTTTCTTGCTTAACTCTTTTGTTTAGCTGCATAAAATATCTTACAAAAACACTCTTAAAAGCTTACAAAACAATTAAATCTATTTTGTTTTTAATCGATAGACAAATCGAAAAAATGTAATTTAAAGCATTTAGGTGACGTTTTATGTAAACTAATAATAATTTATGCAAATACATAAATTTTAATTAACTGCACATTCCTCAAAATCACCAGCAAAACCATAATAATAAATGGAGTAAATAAGAGATAATTATATTTAATGTTTTTTTTTATGAAATAAATTCATTTTATTTGCATCTTACTACACGTTTGTTTGTTTGCTGTCGATTTATTTCAGTTTTATTTTTAAGAAATCTATAAAAAAAATCTGAGTTAAAATAACTGAAGTGCAATTAAGTGAATGCTTTTGGTGTAATTAACAATTAAAATAATTTAAACAGAATTATTAATACAATTAATAATTTAACACTTGTTTTCAAACAAACAATCAAACGTTAATACAACAAATAACAATTACATAAATTTAAAATAAACTGAAACCAATCAAAAGAATAAAACTAAAAATGTAAGACAAAGACCAAAAGAACAATCGATTGAAAGTGTTTGTCAGGTTTTTTTTTTCAAGAAATCCCCAGTGTCATTTTTATTCTTAATTTAAAAGACAAACTAAAAGTTAATTCTATTGTTCTGTGCTAAACAGTAAATAAGCAAAAACAACAACCAATAAGATGAAATAAAATTAATTTATATTAAAATTGATTAGCTACTGCAATTAAGATTTAAATCACTATTTGTTAAAGATTTGTGTGGCAAGTTCATTATAATAAAAATTACCAACAACACAAACAATAAAACAAATACGTACACACATGGATGTATGTTTCACCTTTCTGAGAACATAAACACCCAGTCATATCACTTATTCGTTTAATGCAATTCTCTTAATTCAATTGTTTCTAACACTTTGTGCGCGAACATTGTCTTGCGAAAAAAAATTTTTTCTTTTGTTTTTGTGTTCATTTGTGTAAAATGCCCTAAAAATGCATTCTTTTAGCGTATTGACACTTTAATTATTTGTTTTATTCAATTAGAAAAAAAAACAATCACATTCAACTATATTTTTTTTAGTTTCATACAAGTATTTATTGCACAATAAACTCCAACTAGTGTTAAATTAGTTGGAAAATGTATAACACATGCTACGAGGCAACAAACACGCCATGGGAGACTTGCAATTGAGCTATAAACACTAAAATCTTAGAAATATTAGAGAATTTCTTAGATTACTGAAAGCTTAGGCAAGCACTGCCAGCCAAGCCACTTAATAAGCATCAAGAAAACTCATGACTTTCGATTGAAATATTTGTGTTATTGTCATAACAATTACACAGGGGAACAAGGTTTTTGTTGATTAAAAACTGAATGTTGTTTTTAAGGTTATTTGGGGCGGTAAATCCGATTCTGCACTTGGGTTTATTTATCAGCTCGACTTTTAGCAATATACCGTTATGTACAAAACTAAGCCACTATCGCTACATATTTTTTAATTTGTCAACAATATTATCTAAAAGCCGTGCCTAAATTAGTTGTAACTTTGACCCGTTGTTTCTAAAATATCGTTGAAGATTTGAAAAAAGAAAAATTTCTTCAAAAAAAATGTAATTTTTGTTCTTTAGAAATTCATAAAAAAAAATTGTGAAAAAATCACAGTTTTGTTCTGAACACATTTAGTTAAACATATCGCCCTGGTGCCTCTAAAGAGAGTCAAATTAAAATTCTTAAAGAAAAAAATGATCTGCCTGTTCAACGATTTCGAACGTTAACGTTCGCATAGAAAATAACATTTAAAACAAAAACAAATTTTAAAATTTTGTTGCTGTTTTAAATGTAATTTTCTATGCGAACGTTAACGTTCGAAATCGATGAACTCATTTTATGTATTCCCAAAAACAACTTCTATGATAATAATAATAAAAATTTTTGCAAGTGCACGTGCATAAAAAACTGAACTGGCAAATTTTTTTAATGTTGATTTCTTGCGAAAACAATAAAAGCAATTTGTTTTTGTTTTTGATTTGTTTTTTCTTTACCCACTTACAACTACAATTAATATTGGGAGAACTCCAACTAATTGTAGTGGGGAATGTAAGAAAAGATAAGCTCGCTGTTGTATTGGTGGTATTTTGTTTAAGATTTCATATCATTGCAAACAAGACGTTTTGATTGTAGGTAATTCTCATTCCCTCTGTAGTCTTGTTTGCTGATAGCTTTGGCTTTTCTAAAATTATTAAGGACAACGTTTCCTGATGATCTGGCCTAAGCAACCAGTGAAATGCGCATAGGAACAGCTTATCTTCCAACAATAAATTTTAGTATTTTTATAAATTATAAAACAAAGGAATTAAGCACAATAAATAAAATCTTTTAATGAAAAAAATTATGTATTCCCAAAAACAACTTCTTAGATAAAAAAAATATTTCAATTTTCTACCCACTGTAAAAATTTTACTTTATTTTCTCTAGAATTTTGTCAAAAAAAAATTAAATTGTATCCTCCTTTGTGATATAAGGGCACATATAAAAAGAAACCAGTTTTTTGTCTCTACTGCAAATTTACATATTTTGAGTTAATCCCCTTTAGAGTAACCAGTGCGATATTTGAAATATCTAATGAAATGTTCTTTATTTCATTGTCATCGGTGCACAACTTTTGATATTATTTACAATTTGCTGAGAAACTATGATAACTATGATAAAAATCTCAATTTCCATACAACAATAAAATTTTTTTTGAAGTGTGTGTGTGTTTGCTGCTGTTCTATTTATGAGCGTTTTTTCCTTCACTTAAAAATGAGGTACCTTCACCAAATTGTGAATAAAAACGGAACACGTTCATCGATTTTTATCATCTTTGTCTCATTTTGCTCATAGGTTATGTGACTTTACGCGGAAGTAATAAGACTTTTTACTTTCTCCCGTTTTGGATTTTTCATGATTTCTAAATATAAAAAATAATTCTTTTATTTTTCTTTTTTTACCTAAACAACCATTACCCAGCCATTTTTTTTTAGCGAATTTAAAAAGTTTGACTGTTTTTTCTATTCCATCTTAAAAAAAAAGTCAAGAGTTTTAAAAAATTTAAGTAAAAAATATATATGTATATATTTTTTTTCAACATTTTTTATTTTTCGAATTTATTCTATGAGTTAAATTTCAGTTGTGTATTTTTTTTTTTCCCCAATATTTCAGTCAACACTGTTGACCATCTTCAGGGCTCCTATATAAAAATACATAAATGTTACACAAATTATTGTAAAAATTACACAAAACATTTAGAAATACGAAAAATATAATTGCATTGAAAATAAGTAAAATAAGAAACAACAATTACCTTCACTGTAGCTTTAAGCTTTTGTCAACTGATGAATTTTTACATTTTATTGTGGTCTTTTTCTGTTGTTTTTTTTCGTATCTTGAGATATTTTCTGTATCTATTTTGTAGTTTAATTTCTCTTTTGTATCTAAATCTTGTGACCATAGCTTAAGACACAAATAGTTGACGAAAAAATGGGACCAACGGGTAAATTAAAATATAATTTTCCTTAATTTTAATAAAATTTTGTTTAAAATATCAAATATAACATAAAACAGTTTTTTGCTATGTCTATCAGTATAATTAGTTTTATTTTGTTATATTAAGAGCATGTTAAATCTTACTAACTATTAACAAAAGTAGTGGTTAGGCTTATTTCGTCAACTATTTAATAAGTGTGACCGTAGCTTAAGTCAGGTATGTGAACATTTCCAAAATAAATCTCCTTGCACAATTATTCTCCTCTACTAATATTTTAACGTCATTGAAATTTGGCTGATGTCCTGTAATTGCACAGTGGGTCGCAAGTGCTGATTTTTGCTCTATTAGTACCTGTAACTTAAAAATGCTAGCTGAAGAACGGAGATTAGAGATTTTAAATCAGCGACCACAAATTGGTAAAAAAAAAATTACATCAAACTTCCAATCAACACAAAAAAGTTTAATTTTGTTCCCTTGTGTTTTTTATATGACATTATTAATGAAAAGTGTTCGTTTAAAATGGTTAACGGTTTGTAATACTTGATTTTTGCGTTTTTACTGGACACTATGATCGCCGAAATCTTCAGATTTAATTACAATACAGATTCTGCGACATGGATGATAAGACATCTGAACATCTGCTGTGAAAATGTGTTGTCTTAGTGACTCATTGAAAAAAAATTCTGTGGGTATCCATTATGGACTTAACCAAAATGTATGCTACTAACATAAGCAAATAATTGGCTTAGCACCTATTTGCAACCTGATCTAATGGGTCGCAGGGCTTTTTGCCTCTTAATATATCATAAACTTGATTTTCACCATGGCTTTTTACTAAAGAAAACAGGCATAATGACTAGATAAGCCATTCTGAATTGGATGCCTTTATAAATTCAAAGTCATGCCCGTTTCTCTAGGCAAAAAAAAATCATGATAAAGATCCAGCTAAGGAAAAATTAAGTTCTTTAGAGAGGATATCCCCTTTGTACAGACACATTTCATAATCCTTTCGGTGTCCGACAATAAAAGATTCCACCATATTATTTTAGTCTTAAAAATTGCCAGCAAACTTCAAATATTTAAATGTCAAACTGATTGTGTAGTGCAATCATTAAAAAGTCTCTAAGCGATTAGTTAAAACGATATGAACTGTTTTTTGTATTCTTAAAATAGTTAATACGACCACTAAAAATAAAATAATTAAATATATATAAAAAAAATCTAAGTATGACACCTGTTGCCCAGACTCGTATGCTGCTTATGAAAAACTGTTTTAAGCCTTAATCATTTTTTTCATTACCCCAGCAGTGCCTTCAAAATGCGACTGACTAAATGGCGTGGTCAGTTAGTAAAAAGTTTAAATAATGGTTTTTTGTTCCCCGGACTGGTTAAGGCTTAAATTGCGACTTTTTTGTTTAGATTTAAACCTTAAATTGAAATAAAGCGCCATCATATCATGCCACAAGATATAAACCAAAATTTTTAGTTATTTTTTTAATAAATGTTGGTTCGTATGTATTTCTGTCTGTCTGTCCATTTGTTTATTTTTAATTTACTGGTACTTGTATCTACATAAATACCAGTACGAGTACACACAACATTTTAGATAACTTTTGTGGCAAACACACTCTGATAGCTGCCAAAAATCATGCCATGTTTTTTTTTCATTGGACTTAATTTCATATTTCAATGGCTGGCAGAAGGAGAGAGAGAACCTTAATTTGTGACTGCTTTTTTTTTTTTTTTAATAAAAAGAATTAAATTTGTTAATCGCACAATGTATTCAAATTTAAAAATGCAGTCAGAGAAATAATAGGAAAGGTTGTGGCAGTCGAATCAGTCAGAGAAATAATAGGAAAGGTTGTGGCAGTCGAATAAATATTTAGGAAGGATCTCATGACCATAGAAATCATTCCAGCGCCAATGTTCTATAAATCCCGCATCGAGAAACTTTTCGAGTCAGAAAAATAATAGGAAAGGTTGTGGCAGTCGAATAAATATTTAGGAAGGATCTCATGACCATAGAAATCATTCCAGCGCCAATGTTCTATAAATCCCGCATCGAGAAACTTTTCGAGTCAGAAAAATAATAGGAAAGGTTGTGGCAGTCGAATAAATATTTAGGAAGGATCTCATGACCATAGAAATCATTCCAGCGCCAATGTTCTATAAATCCCGCATCGAGAAACTTTTCGATTGAAATATGTGAAATGAAACAAAAATGCCATAAATTGAAACAAACAACTGTTTTTCTCACTTAACTGCGACTATAACATTTTTGGCGAGTAACGAAAGAAAATTTCTCGCCAATTTACAGAAAAAATGTGTGTAAAATTTTTGTGAGAAAGTTCCCGCTTTTGGGGTGTAAAAAAATTTTAAAAAATATTAGAAATGCAAAATGCTATGAATAATAACACGGAAGAGGTAAGTATTTTGTTTTTGGCAGATTTTTTAATTGTGTAATTATTTTGCTTTAAACATTTGTGAAAAATATACGACTGTTTTTTTTAAGCTATTTTGTAAACAAAAAATATAAGAGTCGCACTTTATATTATTTCGTTGAAATTGTTTAAATTTTAGTCAATTTTGATCGCCATCAACGGTATGTTTGACTGGCGTTCTCAATATCTGCAATTTAATATCGGCTTCGAGTGTAATATTATACCATTTATAACGTAACGACATAATCTTTTTTGATAGTTTTCCACATAAGTTACATACACACTTTTTTCTCACTTTACAAGAAACGATGGAATATTTTGTTTAACATGTTTTCGATGCGAGAAGTTCTCACGAAATTTACAGAACATGGGTACTGGTTTCAACTAATAATGTTTTCTAATGCATAGTACCCTTACAATTTCAACTGAGCTAATTGCACAATACACAGTTCCACAAACTGGTACCATCAGCAAAATATCAAACTTTGTTTGACATCGCTTCAGCGAAACGTACAATTACACAATTGCCCATACATGACCAAACCACTGGCACCAACACTTGTTGCTTTTTTACCTAAGAGGTTTTGTTTGTAACCTTTCAAACATATGGTTAAAGTCTTCTGATGATTTCGTATTAGCACGAATGAAATGCAGGCCTATAGACACGCTTAGTCACCATCAGATGAAAACTTTTTAAAATAATATTCGGAGAACATCTGATATAATAAATTTATTAAATTCCTCCTATTTTTGGAATCTAAATTCTTTAAAAATATCAAGTCATAACTACATATCGTTACTTTTAGCAGAGATTACATAGATATGAAACTCCCTTAAAATTAAAAATATATATATGTATATGGGGGATTTCATGTCAAGTGACCACACTTTTCAAATCGATGTCTTCCGATTTGGATGAAATTGGCACCAAGGTTAGTCTTATTGGATAGTAGTTTGACACAAATTTTCAACAAGATCGGTCAAAAAGTTTCTGTTGTGGAGGGGGTCAAAATTTGACATTTTGGCCAAACTGGTGTTCTTTCTCATCCATGTAACTTATTATCTATTGGTGTTAGCAAAATTTGTCCCAAAGAAATTAGATAGCTATTACTTCAAGCTTTTGAAAAAAAATTTTTGGTATATTTGTTCGTATAAGTACATGAATCTTAAACTAATAACATAAATTTGTGTTGGCGCGTCCTTGATTGCACATTAGTCCCAAATAGGGTACACTCTAGAAAATTTGTGTTTGGTGAAGGGTATTATGTAGTCTGGCTCTTTCGCTTGTTTTTTATAATTAGGTAAATATCATTAAAGAAGTGATATTTTGAAATTAATGATGTGAAATAAATAATTATATTTAATTTAACACATTCGCAAATATATATTGCTAGAAAATGGTTCAAAACTAAAAAAAGAGAACTTTTTGTGAGAACTTGATTCTCGATTCAAGTAACATCGATATTATTATAAACACCACCACCACTAGTGGTGAATGAGGGTATACTAAGTTTGTCATTCCGTGTGAAACTTTTTTGTTATACATCTAAGACCCCATAAAGTATATATATTCTAGCTCCTTGAGTAATTCTAAGTCGATTTAGTATGTCCGTCTATCCGTCTGTTGAAAACACGCTCACTTTCGAAAACCGCAAAACAAAAGCATACACTTCGTCTCAAATTGCTTGTAGTTATCCTAAGCAGTTTGGGATTGAAACCCAGCAACATCGGTTCAGTATGGTATGTTAAAAACTCAAATATTCACAAGGATCTCAATGTGCCGTTAGTAAAAACTATTATTACGAAGTATGCAGTAAAATATTTAAAAAGACTTGAGTCGCACCCAAATCCACTAGCTCGAAATATTTTAAATTACAGCGGCCACTCTAGATTTAGGAGAAGAGATACAGCAGGACTCATCAGACACGAAGAGCGCTAAACATCTACATATGTGAACAGAAACCGTGAAGAGAAAAATTTTTGTCCAGCATTGGCAGGACAAAAATAAAGTATTAGTATAAGATTTGATTAATTATTGTTAGTTCATATTTAATATATGAAGATTCAATAAATAAATAATGAGAAAAAAAAAACTTATACATTGTCTTGGCAATACCCTGCAAACAATATCAATCGAAAAATAATCTAAATAGTATCCCCATTTAGCAAAAATCTATCGCTTTTGCTATTCATTTCTTATTGATCTAGTTACATCGTTCGGGAAGAATTGTCCCACTATGGTAATATTTACTTTAAGAATCCACTTAGTGTCTATATTTTATTAAGTTACATTTTTTCTTATAATTCTTTATAATAAAAAGTGGGCCATTTTGCTGTTTGTTTACCTTTGTTTGATTTTGTAAGGAAAGTCTGAGTAAAATAGAAAATAAAGGAGCTTAAAGCTTTTTAAATATTAAAGAATCTACAGTACATTTAATCAAAATAGCTGTTAAAGTTTTACTGTTAAAAACTTAATATAGGGACCAGTTTTTTTAAAGGAATTTATAGAAAATCACAAATTGGTTCAACCACTAACTTCGTCAACTTTCATCGTACATTTTTTACTGCTTTACACAACTTATTTTATAAATTTTCTTTTAGAAAAATTAAATAAAATCACAAATTTTCCACAAAAATTTTTAAGGTCATTAAATAAACAAACAATTTAAAAAAATCACTAATATCCTTTAAAAAAAAGACAATTATCAATTGATTTTTTAATTTCACTTTCGTTGGTTCTAAAAAAATAAATGTATAAGAAATGATTAAAAATTTGCCCAATCTAACCGAAGAATACGTTTGGGCTGTTTTGTGCACTCATTTATACAACTTTCGTGTACTAGAACGCTTTTCGGTAACATATGGATTTCGCGGGGTCCTTATTTTAAGTATTCACTTTATTTTACATAATTTTATAAATTGATTAGTATTGTGGTTATTTTATTGTACTGTGAATGGTTTTTATTCCAAATTTAGATATTTTAATAAGGCTTAAGTTCGCTGAATTTAATTTTCATTAAATTATTTTTATGAAGAAAGGAATTTTACAACATGAAATTACTTAAAATTAATCGATAATTTTTCAATATTTACTGAGCTGAGAATTGAACCCAGGTTTTCACGGACAGGTTGCCCTGACTAGTTTCGATTGTAACCACACAATCTCTTCGGAGGGGTTTGCCGTTCTACCGCCATTGAAGAGGGATGACGTCAATAGTCAAACATCAATCTTTAAACCAAATGGTATTTCACCTTGATAGATCGAAATTTGCTTTGAATGAATGATTATCTATTTGATTGGTTTACATGTTCTTCCTAACTTCTGTTTTGTCGTTCAATTCTCAGCTCAGTCAAGAATGAAAAATTATCAATAAATTTTAATTAATTTTATGTTGTAAAATGTCTCTTTTCATAAAAATAATTTAATGAAAATTTTATAAATTTATATTATTTCACACGCACGTACCACAGATCACATTGCAATTTAAATACAAGCTGTGTTCTTTTAGGCTTTTTGCTTTTGTAGTATTCACTAGTTAACAGCAAATCGTTGCTAAGAAGTCAATATAAAATGGCAAATGTTCAATTGCGCTATTGTTGTAACTATATAACTGTTACAATTATCTGAACAACTCTTTAATGTGACGAAAAAATATAATATAAGAACTCATTATTCGATTCTAACGTATTTTGCTATTGTTAAATTCCACAAAATCTACTGTTTAACTACCAAGTGTGCCGCCGTATTTAAAATTCGGAGGCAATAGAAAAACACTCTACCAATTGCTTCGAGGGCAGACTTAGGTTTTTGACAAGCGAGTTTCATATCTATGTAATCTATGTTTAGTTCTAAAACTTAACAAATCAAATTTTTTTTTTTTAATTATTATTCATAAATTGTGGTGTGCTTAATTCCCAATTTTTGTTCTTGATATATACACTGAAATTTACTGTTGGTGGGATAAGCGCATTTCACTGGTTGCTTAAGCCAGATAAACAGGAAACCTTTTTCCAAAGACTTTGGAAAAGCTAAAGATATTATACAAATTAATATACAATAAATATTTATAATATTTAAGCTTTTTTATAAACGATTCTAATTTACCAAGTTGTATGTCTCACACTTAAGAAATTTTATATGTCTTGCCTTTTGTAAGTTAAGGTAACGATATGTTTTTGTTAGTTTCCAATCTTTGTGAATTGGTTTGTTTTTATTCAGTTATACTTCTTATTTTAATAATTAGTTTGATTTTGCGTTATTTTTTATTTGATTAAAAACGGTTAGCAGGTTATTTTTGAAAAGCTTAACCGAATACCGGTTTTTCTAAAATAGCGACTATTCGAAAAAACCGAAAACAGGTTTTGGAAAAGTCATATAATCGGTTTCCCTACTGAAAACAAAAGAAAAAGTTTGGTGTCAAATATATGGGCAATTCCAACAAAACTATTTTTTATCGGATAATCTTAAACATATATAAAGTAACTTTTACCATATTATTTTTACACCATTAATATTATAGTTAAGTTGTGTCCGAACCAGTGATGCCATTAGGGTACGAAAGATACATTTTTCGTAACTTTTGATGACTTCAGGTACCATGTATAATCCTGTAATTTTTCGTATCTTTTGAATCTGTACGCAAAATGTACATAAATAAATTTAAAATTCGTATTTACCGATAATAATAACATATATAATATTATAAATATGTTTAATTTAAAGGAAGCTCAATCGTTTAAAAAAAGGATTTAACTGTTGTATAAAAAAAATTTTCGTCTTTGTAAAATTTGCATAAGGAAGCTTGAGTTAAACAGTGACATGGCCGCTGATCAGTATTGGGAAAAAGTGTTTAATTTAAAAAATGTTGTTAATGAGCCGATGTTTAAAAATCTGAAAAAGGAGTTTGTTCAACATCTGTACTTCCATTTTCGAATGCATGTGTGGAGAAATTGTTTAGCCAACTAAAACTTAATGAGACTGATCATCGTAACTGACTCCATACTAATACAATAGCAGCTTTAATAATGGTGAAAGAAAGCATTAAGAAAGTTTCAACTTACGATCCGCCTACATCGATGATTACTAGTAGTGCAAAGTTGTTCTGAGGAAATATAAACATCTTTTTTATTTTCAGGAAATTTATATGAATATGATATAATCGCCTTAGAACAAACTCCTTAAGTCGTATATAAATTTTTACAAAAACGAATTTGTTTTTATAACATCCAAAGATAGTTACATACAATTAATTTAAAAGTTTGCATCCTATATTTTTAAAAATTACATACCTTATATTTGACTTAAATAAATATAAAAATGAATTTATATGATATAATTTTCTTTACAATATTCATTAAATATGAAATAAATATGTTATGTAAATAAATGTCTAACATTAAAATTTGTTTCAAAATGTATTTTTTTTTTTTTTTTGGAAAAAGTGTATCTTTTTGGAAACTAAAATATATCTTTCTCGAAATTTCACTGGAAACACTGGTCCGAACATGTCATGGTTAATAATAAGCATAACATGTTGCTCTTAGAAAAGATGAAAATGCTATTCTTAATATAAAACCCTGCAATTTTTTTAGTGGTGAACAAATTATTATTATTTTTAACCATAATCAACTATAATATGGTTGATACTTCTTAAAGAAAAACTAATTCAACCATAATATAGTTGTCGGGGACAATAATATGGTGACCGGGGATAATAATATGTTTAAAGTACTCATATTTTTAAAAAAAAAATTCGTTCAAACGCTTTAGTATGCCTGAAATTTGATCCAATTCAGCGTCCAGATTCATCGTGAGGTTTGATTTATAATGTAAAACAAAGCACATAAATTTGAAACTGAACTTGAAATTTTTATTATTGGTTAAAAGAACAATTTATGGCATTAATGCCCGTAATTTCTACAAAAAGATAGCTGGTCGTGTTCGTACCTAACAGGTATCTTTACCTATTTAAACATTCGTTTGCCTTCGTGTTTTTACCATAACCATTCTTTTAAATTATGGCAACACTTACATCAAAGATTTCTATACACAGCTAGATTTCTTTTTGTAGAAATTACGGGCATAACTGTGTGAAAATGATATCATTTAAATGTTGGCAATGACTATATGTGAGGTAGTCCTTTGAGAAGGTTGAATCTTGGGGCGACTCATTCGAGCAAAGCGACTGGTATCTTGCAAATAACACGAGTAATGTTAGCATCCAAAGCGTCAATCGTATCTGGCTTATTCTTAAAGAACTCAGACTTTACATATCCCTAGAGAAAATAGTCAAATAGTGTGATAACTCACGACCTAAGTGGCCAATTTAGCGTAGAAAAACGTGAAATTAAGTTCTCACCAAAAGGATTTCTCAACAATATCATTGTTTCACGCGCTGTATGGCTATTGTCTGGGCCGTTTTGTTGTCCGCTAACATGGTGCGATATAGTTACCATTGATGGCAACATTCTTATTTTCCTAATTTTTGAGGAAATATGGATCAATGATTCCACCAGCCCATAAACTACACCATACCGTTGTTTTAAATGGATATAATTGTAGCTCTCTCTCTTCGTTCTCTTCAGGTTGCGCATCAGCCCAAATACGGCAATTTTGTTTATTAACGTATCCATTGAGCCTGAAATGATCTTCATCACTGAACAAATTTTACGGTCAAACACCAGATTTTCTTTTCTCACAGAACGGTGAGTTTCGTAAGACAGCTAAATAATTTGGAGACTCTGTGGTGGTGTGAGTGTTTCCATGATGACTTGCCAAACGTTAGTGAACAAAAATGACAAAGCACTTTGATATGAGTCACACAGAATCTGTAAGAAAAGCATATTGTAAAACAAACCTCATGATCAATCAAACTCATAATTTATTATTGATCTCATATAAAGGTGGAGGGTATTAAACATTCCGCACACCCGATTATATCGCATTTACTTATTCTTCGATAGTTCAAGGCAAATGTTATTTTTTATTTAACAAATAGAAAGACCTTAACCTTCGCCTTTAGTGACAAACCGCTTTCGGGTCTTCGTCACTCACAGCAGGAACATCACCCTCCTTACTGTTTGAATGTATTTTAGTGTTTTATCCGTTAGTGTACAGTTATGTTTAAATCAGGTCTTCCTTACACGATTATACGACAAGAGTAAAACAAACCCTGAAAAAGAGTAGTGTTCCATAACAGCTTTCGCCTTCAGACGGTTTCTATGGCTTACAAAGCGCAGGCCCCATCAGCTACTTAAATGGGAGAGTAACTTTTACTCTTGATAAATTTCAATTTCGATTATGTATAGCGATTTCTTTTAGTGTAACAAATAACAACAAAATATTATATCTAGTTAATGTTGCATGCAAGAATTTTTTTTATAATATTTTATTCTTGCCAAATTTTGTAGCAACCAACCAGCCAAAAGAAACACAACTATCAGGAAAATAACACAGTCTAAATTAAATATTATTCATTACAAAAATTTAACGTAACTTATAAAAATTTTATGACTATTTTTTTTCGCCCCCTTCACACAATATTAGCCGACATACAAAGAACTAAAATATAAACAATTTTTTGAAGAAAAAAAAAACTGTAAGATTAAATAAATAAAACGAAACTAAATTAACAAAAAACTAAATTTCAGAAAAAAATACAGAATAACAGAACAACATTTGCTTTTTGCTTTTTAAAGCGCTGTGATTATTAATAGTAACTTAACCTTTTGCTATAATTGTGAACATAGCAAAACCAAATAGTGAAATAAATATAAAGTTAAACATAGAAAAATTAAACGTAAAACTCTATCAATTATTTAGGTCTCCATGATTACGTGAACATGTAAATTTAGACAACAGCAAAAACATTTTCCAATTCAAAGCAAAATAATTGCGCAGAAATATAATATTTTTTTTCGGTTTTAGTTCAAAATTCATTCTAAACTGCAGCCTAAAATATAAAAAAAAAAAACTATGAAATGGACACATGAACTGCGGTTTCTGGTAAATTAACATGTTTCGATACGCACACAAAACCATAAATCTTCAAAAAAAAAAAAGTAATAATAATAATGAATGAAATAAAAAAAATATTTTGTTTAAATTTAATATTAAACAAGTACAATTTAAAATGAATTAAATAAAATAAAAGTGTACTAAAATATTTATATTTAAATGGACTATTAATGTTATTTGTTTTGCCAATTTTATTTCGGAAAATTAAACACTTAAGCACACGAACGAACGACACTTTTTCGCATGGGATGGTTGTTTAATGGAATTGATGGACGTTTTTAGTTGGCGAAATACTCGTAAAACTAATTTATTTAAGTAAAAATTAGTTTTTAATAAGTTGCTTATATCTATTGCTGTTTAAAAAAGAACTTGAGGTTATAATGCTTAAGGCAACCGCTACTAAAAGAGGCATTACTTGGGGCCTTAATGGACTTTTTGAAAGTCCAGACATTTTAAGCAGCCAAATGGCAGACAAGTACAGACGACTGCAATTGATGCTGGTTAACATATTAACATAGAAAAGACGTTGCAAGATTTTGCGTTTAAATACCACAAACTCTTAAAAGCGGCAAATTATTTTGAAGATGTTTCATCGTTTAAACATTTAGCGAGTGTAAAATCTGCATCAGGAGGCTAACGAGAGAATATTACAAGCCTTATCAAAAGAGCAAACCTAGTATTTAGGGGACTATAAAAAGTATGGAAGTCCCCCCAAATTGATTTACGGATCAAGCCACAACCAATTTTTAATGAAACCAAAAAATTTTTGGTGAAAATAATTATTTTTTTAATCCTAAAAAGTTAATCACATTAAGACATGCGTTTAAGATAATCATTTCAAATTTTGAAAGTAGGATGATGATGAAAACCATATCGGATCTTAATGCTGCTGTTTTTAATTAGATTTTTTCTTCTGTAGCCAATGAAAGGATATAACAACAGTGAGTGAGAAAGAAACATTGTGTATGACCAGACGAATGGTGTTCAGAAATTATTCCAAACAAAAAAAGTGTCCAGCCTACACTTGCTTCGCCTCCTTCCTCCGCTTCATCATCCCTTCATCAACTCTTCACTTTTTGCTGGATGCGCGTCATTGTTCGTGCAAAAGTTTGTTTGTTTCAGCTAAATTATTTGTTTGAAATTTTCTTAAATATCAAACACAAATTTAATCAATAATAATAACTATTTGTCTGAAAAAATCGGAGTTTTTTTAATAAACTAAATGCAAAATTAATGGTTTGCACATGCAAATTTATTTGTAAGACCTATTAAAAAAAATTCATTCTACAGTTTTTTTGTTTCTGTGCACCCTGTGGACTATTTTTTCTAGAGTTATGTAAGTTCTGAGGTTTTCAGGAATAAGCCAGCTAAGATTGACGCCTTGGAAGTCATTGGAGAAGGTGTCATAACCAACATTTACATGATATAATTTTCAAACAGTAAAAGACATAAATTTTTTGTTTAACCGATAATAAAAATTTCAAGTTCTCTTTCAATTTCATGTGCTTTATTTTACATTATAGATCAAACCTCACGATGAATCACCCGATATAATTTGGTGCCTGGGTTGAAAATTTGTTGGCCTGTATAATTCATAACGGCTGAAAATCAGCCCTTAATGCTGACATTTTAAAGATTTTTATTCACGGGATTATGGTTACAAACAACAGCCATTATGTTATTCCTACAGAAGCCTCACCAACAACCAGGCCAGGAACGGAGTCCTAAATCTCATCCATCCCGCGATCCAAAAAAGAGAGATCTGTCAATGTGAACCCTGCATTATAAAAGTATTGGTGAATTATCCCCAAGATGCATCTCCACATACTTCGTGGCGGAAATTGAAAATGAATATAATAATTTCCTTTATTTCTAAAGAAATTTATTAAATCTTTTACCTTAAAACAAAACGCATCTGATTTTTTTTTTTTTTTTTGCCAATTTTTGTAAAATATTAACGCCACCAAACTCCTAATTGGATTCTGTTCAAAATAATTTTCTCTGACAAAAAATACTGTTTGTAAACACGTAAATTCATTTAAATCTTGCAATACTAAATTTTCATTCATCTTGTATTTGAGAAAGAAACAAAAAATATTTTCAAAACACTTGTAATAAAATGCATGACCGTTCATTATTTGTTGGTTCGTTGCTGGATTTTCCATTTAATTTTTTTTCTATTCGTAGTTGGTTTAACTCACGTTTAAAGTGAAATTGAAATCATCGCAATTTTTATTAAATTTTTTTTTTCTAAAGCCACACCAAACAGAAATTATTCGTTAGAAGAAACTATTTAAGCCAACTATTAGGCTTAAATAGTTTTACCGTTTTTTGCGATTTTTGGACTTCAGTTTTATTTATTTACAATTTGGAGTTTTAAATTGTAACTTTTCGTTCTTCTGCTCAAGTAAATTTACGTTGATCTAGTAGATCGTGTAGCAGGAAGGCACTGTGTGTTGTCCATTTGTCTGTCCAGCGAAGTGGAGTGTTGTGTTTGTTGGTTTTTCAGTAGGTTAGTGTTACAACTGGGTTTCGAGATCACAAATGAACGAACGAACGAATGAATGAATGGATTTAGTGTTTTTAGTTATTGATTGTATGGAAAGGAAATTAAATATAATTGAGTAATGTTAGCAATAGGATGTTATTTATTATTGTTAGGAATTTTTTTAGGAGTTAAAAAATAATTATGCAGCTATTAATTTTAAGGAGAAATGTTAATAAATGTGAAAATTTTTATTGGCAGAAAGAAAATATTTTCAAAACTATAGTCCAGTAGGGAACTTTATTGGAAAAATATTGTGTTGGTGTTTTTCATTACTGTAAAAATTCTTGAAAGGAATATTTTGTTTGGAAGATTTTTAGAGAAGAAAAAGTGGTTATAGAGATCGGATTTCATGTGGAAGCTTTTTTACATATTTGAGAAAAATTTGCGTTAAATTTTATCTCCATACCAGGATTTTTGTGAGATTTTTAACAATAAATGTTAATTTTGAGGGCATGACTGGTCTATTTTGAAACTACAGAATAATTATTTTGTGAATGTTTTTATATTCTTTATCTAAAGTAAAAGGGTACACAAACCAAAATTCCGACAAATCAATTCTCATATTGAATATCATATTCTTCAATACAAGTAATTTTGTATTTGAAAAGGCACCAATAACCGAATTTGTAATATCGAATAAAATATTTTCTGACAATTAAGGATACATTTTTATTATGAGTTTGTCATATTAACAAAATCTTTTGTTGATAATTAGTCTTTTGCCATTTTAAAAGAATGAAAAGCATTTTAAAGTTCATTTTTTATTAAATTATATACAGTTTACACTTCTCATTATTTCGGTTAATTGTGTTAAAAGATTAATATGAGAAGAAACAAATAACAAAACGCATGAAATGTTAGTGGAACGAAAAGCTGTTGACAGCACTTATTTAAAATATAGATTACTGAAGACGTTCTTTGTTTGTATCAAAAATATTTTCTGTACACATACCTTTTGTATATGGGACGAAACAATTAATTAAAAACATGAAAAAATATGTAATGATATTGCAAAAAGTTAAAAATTTTGTTTCATCGGTTAATCAGGTAATCGACTGAAATAAATCGGTTTAATCGTTAATCGAAAATAAGCAATTTTAAATTAACCGATCAGTTAATCGGGTAGTAATTAATCGGTTAACCGTTCATCGGAATAGTGCACCACCACTTAGAATATATATTCTTGGTCCTTACAAGTAGGGAAGTTTATTTAACAATGCCCGTCTGTCTGTTGAAATGGGTTTACCGAGGGCCCCAGATATGATGGTTGTTATATATTTCTGTCGCACCTGCTGCGTTAAATTTTGCTATTTAAATTCAGCCAGATCGGTCTATTAATGGCTGAGATATGAGCAAAAAATAATGGCTGCCTCAATTTTATTTTTTTTTTTTTTTCATTAAATCCCATGCTGCCGTTGTGTTTAAATACTTGTCACCGAAAGAAGGGCTGTAGAGTCTTCAAAAAAAAGTTCTAACTCCGACTGCAACCGCTAAATTTTTTTCGGTCCGACCCCGACTGCAACCGCTGATATTTTTTTTAGTCTGACTCCAACTGCAACTCTTGCATTCTTTTTTATTTCTTTTATTTTATTTTAATGTTTTTTATATATTTTACACATTACAAATACAAACATGTACAGCGAAGTTAATTTAACGATATCCGCTTGTCCTTCTTTTTTTCTGTTTATCTAGAGAACGGAAAGAGCAAACGTGGCCAAATAATGTACAAACGTCTTGGTTATTTAAAGACAACATCCGACAAAATGTGTGGGTGGGATTGGAGAAGTTGAAGTATCTCAAAAAAGATAAATTTATATCTTAAAAGCGGAAGTAGAAAATTTTGTCTAAATTTGGTATACAAAGCTGGGTTATCAATACTCAACCTATCTTGAAAAAATGGGCATGATTGGGGAAGTGGGCGTGGTACATCCCGTACAAAGACATATTAAATTGCTGTATATCTAGAGAACGCCAAGAGACCAAGGTATCCAAATTAGGTACAAACATCTTGGTTATCAATACATTACATCCGACAAAATGTGGGCGTGGCACAAAATAGATTTATTTTTATCTAGAGAATGGTATTTATATAACTTTCTGTTCTTATCGCACAGTTATGAAGAGTATATAGGATTCGGCATTAGCGAATATAGCATTTTTTTGTTTTGTGTTAAAATTGCGGTTGCCGGGAGTAGTATTTAAAATAGTTTTTTATTGTATATTCCTTAATAAAAAAAACTTAAATTAAAATACCCAAATGCATGCTTTTTTCTTTTATTTATTTAAATACCAAAACTAACACAAATACCATTTTTTTAATAATTAATTATCCCCCTCTTTTGCCAATCGATTAAACAATAAACGAATAGATTAAACACAAGTCAAACATTTTTGGCAATCAACAAATTTTTAAATCAAAAAATATGCAACACGATCTTTGCAAATATGAAGTATTTGACCAATATAAAATACTAAAAATGTACATAAATCTTCCAAAGAAAACAAAAAATAAACATAAAAATCGCGGTTCGAGTATACGAATATTTTTTTTTTTTCAGAAAAATCTTATTTAAAAATTGGTAGCATAAATTTTATGTTTAATATGCGTTTTAATAGTTTTGCCAGTAAATGAGACACGAGGCAATTTATTAATATTTTATGTTTTTATGCATTTTTGTGTGTGTTAAACATTTTAAAAATAGTATAAAGAAAAAAATTAACAAGTTGGTACAAAAAATACTGCTAGTACTCGTACTTAGCATGTAGATATTAACAAAATCTACAGAAGAATATGCCCAATAGACCCATAAAGTTATTAAGTAATAAAAAATAGGCAACAAAATCCGAATTCATATCTAAATAATAAATATAAAAAAGTATAAATTTGGCAATAAAAAGTTTAATTATAATTTAAACTAAACAGCGGTTCAGGGTTAGATTTGGCAAGAAATAAATGTACTAAATAAAGCAGGGTCGGGTCTTTAAAGGCCTTTCCCATTGCGTTTTTAGATCTTAGTTAAAGTTGAAAATAATAACTTGTATGTTTGCATGTAGAATGCCATACGCAGCACGACCCAGAGAATATTTTATGTAGCCTATGTATCTTATCATGTCATTTTCAGCCTACGTATAACGCCTATTACCCTGCCTGGTGAGAGATCATAAATTTCAGTTAGCCTCTTCATTTGCCCCTAGAAAAACTTCCGCCTAGAAATCCCCAAGATAGGACAGCAGCAGAGCAGATGTTCTGACGATTCGTTATCAACCTCACAGAATCTGCATATCCTAGTACATACATTACCTATTATAAACTGATGGTATCTAAAACCACAGTGCCTTGTTAATAGGCCAGCAAGCAAGTCTAAGTTCTGCCTTCTCAAGCAGATATAGCTTAGCAGCCGTGCCACGGGAATGTGTCAATCCAGAGGTGGATGTCCATGTGTGAAGGAATTCACTTAAGGACAATTTTTGTAACGTCCACTAATGTGACCGACAGTGACGACGAAGAAAGGCTCAGGGGACGCCCCTGTTCACCAAAAAATAAAAAACTTTTAGTCCACTTTTTGTTTTATTAAATGAAATTTTTATTATTCATTTGATGAATTCTGATATGTAGTTTTGGACAACTGAAGGACATTTACTTAGTTCCTCTAAGTGCTCTCAAGTTAGGAAACTTTTTCCTAAATTAGGAATTTTATTTAAACAAAAATATGATTTATGGATTAATGACTCTGAAATTGTGGAATTTTATTGAACATTTATTTTCTAGACCAGTATACTTTGGCAAATCATCGTGAATAGATTCACGCTTAAACAGCACCACTATATTATCCAAATTAACTTTAAAAATCAGTCATCGATGTTTTATTTCAAAATTGTATTCAGCGATCACACACTCCATTATATCCATTCACCCTTTTTGCAGCGTATACGCTAGTCGCACCATCGGTACTTATTTCTTTAAAAGTGAAACTCGTCATCTTTGAAAACAAATTTGTTACGAATAAAATTTAACTTTTTATTTTTTTTCAATTTTATTTATTGAACTTAAAAAAACATTCTTTATATTTTAACGGAAGATTTTAAAGACTACTTTCCCAATCAGAAACTTTCTTAATTTGCAAAGCACTAATGAACAATTTTCAGGATACAATCATAGAAAAATGGATCTTCATATTGATGATACCCTAACATCAGAATTGTGACATCAATGTTATTACAAATGGAATCAATGAGGCAAAAAGTGACACAATCCAATGAAGAACGTTATCCTAAAATTTACAAAAAAATACAGTGACATCAATTCGACACCACTTTTTGTTGGTAAAATTAGAAGCAAAAATTTCCATATTCTATTTTTTTATTTATTTTTTAAATACATAAAATTTTTCAAGTAGAATTATTACGAAAACAATATCGGACATTACAATTGAGAGTTCTTCTGTTAACAAAGGGCGGAATACAACAAAAGTGAAACAAACATGTGTAACGGGTAAGTTAATAATGATATTCTCTCAATTTGACTTATGGTCAATTACAATGACTCAATTTGATGACAGTTTGTCATCGCACTGATGACATGCTTTATAAAACCTGCTCCGATTCGTGATTTTTGTGATGCCAATGTGTCATCCCATTGATGACATAATTTAAATTTTTGACCCTGATGACAATTTGGCCAAGTGATGTTAAGGCTGACATCACAGTGATGGAAAGTGTCATGGGGTCAAACACGAAGACACTTGCCAAAATATATCGGCGTTACGACGCCATTTCTATCAATGTATCGTTTAAATCTATAATTAATTTTCATATAAACTTAAGTCGTATATAAATACAGATTGTTTTTTTTTAATTTTATTTGAAAAGTCTTATTTAATTCAATACAAAAAAATATCATCAAAATATCAATATCGAGGTGGCCTCAAAAACTGCTGCATGTTATTGTTTTGCTGTTGTTGATGTATTGTTTAGAAATGGAGGCCAACTTGCCAAGTTATTACAATGTAAACTTAAGTAGAATTTAACTGTACCAAATCGGTGAATTAAATTTCGATAAAGTGTTTAGTGAAGAAGATCATTTTGTATTTAAATGTGTTTTAATATCAATCCTGAAAATTGGCCATGATTGTACATTTAAAAAATTAAGCGCACATTTTTGCGCAACGCAATAATATATAAAGCGATACAGAAAGGAAAGTTAACTATTTTGCTTCGAATTTAAAAAAAAAACTTACCATGAAGCATGTTTGTAAGGGAGCATATTAAAGAATATTGCAACAACAACAAATTCATTGTGTTAAGCTATCTTTTTCCAATTTTAAAATTTTTATATGCGCTGAATAAAGCGCTTACTGTGTCAAAAATTTATTGCTTCAAAGTAGGAACACGCCATATACAATTTCTGACTTCCGTAAGCGAGATGGTAAACGAAACTGTTACATTTCTCTCTTACAAATATACTACGCCTGAAGCTCCTTTATTTTATTTATTTTTACTTTTATTTATTATTTGTTAGCTATTATGCACAAATACAGAGCATAATTTGATTAAGTGTTTAGAAGTTTAAGTAGCAATTTTTAAGTTAATTCATATTTCTTGGCGGAAGAGTCGGATGCAGCCAAAATCCCAAGCTTGCAGCTTAAAACTAGAAAATCTAAACAAAAAACAAATCTTAAACAGCGCTAAGCTGAGCCCAATCCTGTAGCTTGAAAATCAGATAGGTTCTATACTGGAGATTATAAAAATCTTGTCAATATAGAGCTTAAGATGTCAGGATAGGGACATAAAATAAGGCAAAGTACCTGTTGCTGGCTGGTCTCTGTTTGCTGCTGTTATTGCATTATAATCTAAAGACATCTTTATTGTCCAAGTATTTCCGAATGTAGCAGTACCTGAGGTCTAGGCAGGCTAATTAAGCATTTACTGACTGTGTGACTTTTACTAGTTGCATCAGATGTATGTGTTGATTGCGTGTAGAGCTATTGTTTGCGAGTCACCAATCCTGGGCTTTCTGGAGCCCTATATGGTACTAGTTTTACCTACAAAGCTAGCTGGAGTCTTTATCTAGTACCACGGGAATCAGGGTGGCCCCGGGGGCCCACTTCAGCCTGGTAAATGGTAGGGTTGTGACTGGAATGTCAAAGAGAAGCTGGTCGACACATTGTCTGCGATGTGCCCAACCGTAAGGTTAAATCTTCACAACAGGTACGTAAATCTTATTTGAAATAAGTACATAAGGAATATTTGTTTATTTATTATCCAGTTTTGTCTATTGTATTACGCTAAAAGTTAGTCTCATTATTAAACATTTCCGAACTGAATCTCGACTTTTTGAATCAACTTGCAACCCTTCCAAGCGTTTCTCTTAAGTTCATTAAAACATTAACTAAACTAAATTGATTAGAAATGATAATAAAGTATTTAAATTTGAGAGGTTACATATTAAAAAAAGAAAAATCTAAAATATTGGGTGATTCATTGTGCAGTTTGATTTTTAATGTTAAATAAAACACATAAATTTGAAAATGAACTTGAAATTTTTATTATCGGTTAAAAGAACAATTAATGGCATTTACTGTTTAAAATGATATCATGTCAATATTGTTAATGTTGCAAACATGGTATGAACGTGAATTCCTTCACACATGGACGTCCATTTCTGGATTAAGGCAGTCCAAGAGATTTGTGACTCTGTCCCGTAGCAGGGCAAGTAGGCTACTTCTTCTTGAGAAGGGGGAACTTAGGCTATTTGTGGGCCTATTGACGGGGCATTGCGGTCTCAGATACCATCAACATATAATGGGTAATGTTGGTACCAAGATAGGCAGATTTTGTGAGGGTGATGACGAAACGTCGGAACATCTCCTCTGCTGCTGTCCTGCTTTGGGGACTTCCAGGCGGAAATTTTTCCGGGGCAAATAATGGGCTCAGCTGAAATCTACGATCTTTCACCGGACAGGGTGATAGGCTTTATACGCAGCCTGAACCTGGTATGGTGATATACACAGGCTGAGCAAAAGATCCTCTGGGTCGCGGTGCGTATGTCCTTCTTCATATATATCTATCTGTTAATATGGTGCAATAACGGTAATGGTAACCGTCATTGGCGGTAACATTCTGATTTTGCTAATATTTGAATATGGATTAATGATTCTACCACCCCATAAACCACACCATACCGTTGTTTTAATGGAAGTAATAGTAGATCTAGGTACTCTTCGCGTTGCTCATCAGCCCAAATACGGCAATTTAGCTTATTATAGAAGGTTCTTTGAAGCGCTCAAAAAACATTTCTCACAGAACGCTGATTTTCGTAATACAGCTGAACAATGATGACTTTCAAAACGATACTGAACAAAAAAGACAAAGCAGTTTGATATATGTCCCGCGTGATGTGTTACAAAAAAAGCATATTGAAAATCAAACTTGACGATGAGTCACCCTTTGTAAAAAAAATAGTCCCTTATTTATAATTATGGACACCCGTAGTAATCATATGTTTACATGTAAACAGCATAAAGGTAAACCATTGTCATGTCAAACTTTTTCGCTAGGTGTAGAAAAATAAAGGCTTACAAATTTTCTGCCACGCTGTTCAGCCATGGAGCACGTGCGAAACTTAAAGTAAAAGACTGGATTCTTGTAAACTGGGATCGTGTAGTAAAATGCTTATTACGAGCTTAACACAACCCTGACTTTGGTTCGTCTCACGAAAGTACACCAGCAAAAGGCCATCACTAGCGCACTCGAAAAAAAATCACGAATGTAAGAATCGAAAGTTAAAATCTATAGCATATCAGCTTTTAATCATCCTGGTTAATGTTAAATTTATATTTACATCATGGTCTCTCTTTGAGCTGATCAATTATCTGCAAAATCATTTTTAGACTACAAAGAAAAGTCTCTTTAAGTTCTCAGCGTTCCCCAATCAATACACTCGAATGTCCACTGTAAAATTACCTTCAAGACACTCTCGTAATTTATTTATCATTAATAATATGATTTATATATAATTAGGAGCAGATAACTCGACGACATTGTAAATAAGTTAATTAAATTTCTAGTTTTATTCAATTAATGGTCGTTGTCTTGCCATTAACATTTACCACTGCATCACAGTTTTTAGTAAGCGTTTCTTTATTTTTTAATCATTTTATGTAAATTTATGAGCTTAATTTAAATTATCGCTAAAGAAAATCTCTCAGTAATTATTTATCCAAGTACTTTTCAAACTAATTACAAACTATTTTGAATACTTATATGAATTTTATGCAAAAGCGTATAAAATTAGCCAAAAGAATTTAAACAAACTTAAATGGAATATTTTGAAACGAGTCTAATGCGAGTAGATGGAGTCGCATGAAGTGGAAACATACTTTTTTCAAAGCTTGTAACACATGACAATTAAAACAGGTGTTTTATGTTGATAATGATAAGAAGAATGACGAGAGTGCAAAAAATATGGTTGCATTTTGTTAAGAGCTAAAGATCATTATTATTAGTTAGGAATTTATTGTTTTAAAAATGTGATTAAATTAACCCTTGGGTGGTACAAATGATTTCAAAGTTATGTATTAATTTGACAAAGAATATTTATTTATTTATTAAAACCATAATTAATACAAATCAGACTCGAAGTTTCTTAAAGCACCTCAAATAAATGTAAATAATTGATCGAATTAGATCTTTTATGAACTTAAGTACTTAATTTAAGATAATTAATATTGAAACGATAACATTTAAAATTTTAAGTAATATAAACAAAATTAGTCATATGAACAAAGAAATATTAATTACTAAAAAGTTTTTTTACTGCCATTTTGAAGGACGATGCAACAGGAAAATGTGTAATATCGCCGCTATAGAAATATCCAAACGAAAAGTGACAAAAACTTATAATTGAAATAAGTTTATCTAAACACAAGAGATATATTTCTCATTTTAGCCTTTCTCTTATTTAAAACCAATGTCAGCTTTTTAGTTCTATTGCGTCCAAAGTTGATTGATTCTTTTACACATATAAAGTACGAAAGACAGCAAAGCTTTCTTGTACAGAACAAGTAGACCTCCCAATAAAAAGTTGTGTTTTAATGTTAACATTTATATAATAGTTCCTTGTGACGCATATTCTCTAAATATCTACCTCTATAAAGGATTTTTTTGTCTTAAAGTGATTTTATGAAGGGGGTTTACATGAAACCTAAACCCATAGAAAAATGCATCTTCATATTGATGATGCCCCAACATCAGAATTGTGACATCAATGTTATTACAAATGGCATCAATGAGGCAGCAAGCGACATCAATCCAATGAAGAACGTCATCCTAAAATTGTATCATATTTTATGCGTCATCTACGCTATGGCTACAGTGACATCAATTCGATGCCACATTTTTTGTACATTGATACAAAAGGCGTCATAACGCAATCATCAGTGCAATGACAAACTGTCGTCAGTGCGATGACATAATATATCATGTCATCAGTGCAATGACAAGCTTTCATAAGTGCTGGTCATCTGTCATCAGTGCGATGACCTAATATATCATGTCATCAGTGCTATGAAAAAACTGTCATCAGTGCGATGACAAACTGTCATCAGTGCTATGACATAATGTCATCAGTGTAATGAAAAACTGTCATCAGTGCGATGACATAATATATTATGTCATAATATATTAGTAAAATTATTTTCATGTTTAAAAAGTAAAACTAGAAGCCAAAATTTACATATTCAATTTTTTTTAATTATTTACTTAAATACATCAAATTTTTAAAGTAGAATTATTACAAAAACCATATCGGACATGCTGCTGGTGTCTTATAATTGAGAGTTCTTCTGTTAACAATTGGCGGAATACAACAAAAGTAAAACAAAAATGTGTAACGGGTAAGTAAATAATGATATTCTCTCAATTTGACTTAAGGTCAATTACAATGACTCAATTTGATGACAATTTGTCATCACATTGATGACATGCTTAATAAAACCGACTCCGATTCGTCATTTCTGTTTAAATTATTGACATCACATTGATGTTAAGTGTCATGAGGTCAAAAATTAAGACACTTTTCATAGTACTGATGCCAAAATACATCAGAGTTATGACGCCTTTTCTAACCGTGCTTTGTCAATTCTGGACCTACCAGCAGAAAATAAAAACGATATAGTACATGCTATAAAAGTTACTGTCGTTAAATTTAATATCAGTACCAAATGCATTTATATGGAAGTTATGCCATTCAAATCTATTAGCGGGAGTGGTATTTCAAATATCGACTGATTTAAATATAATTTGGTAAGATGATTAAGATTTCAACAAAATATTTTTTGAAAAAAATTTCATCTAAATACCAACAATATTTATAGGGGAAAAGAAGTTTGTAAGGGGGCTATATGAAATTATAGACCAATTCGGACCACTATGATAATTAAAACGCATGTACCACATTTTATTACATATATCCAAAACTTTGCATGCAAAGTTTATGTGGACTGCAAGCCAATCAACCAGACGGATGGACATTTCTAATAAGTTAGGTAAGATCGATTCAAAAAAGTGATTTAGATTATTCGATCGGTTTACTAATAGGTGGAATTAAGACCAATATATTTCTGTGTTACACACATCAGCACAAACACGTGTTCGTGTTCGTACCTAACAGTTATCTCTACCTATCCGGTAAAACTATTTCTGTAATGTAAACGTTAGTTTTGCCTACGTGTTTTTCCTTTAAGTTTTCTTTTAAAATATGGCAACATTTTATTAATTTTATTAATTTTTTGAATAACCTGTCAAAAATCGATGGTATAAAATACACTACAATTTAAACAGTAGATAAGACATACGTGTTAAAATTATCAAAAATTCGTTACACCAAAGATATCTATACACAGCTAGACATCTATTTGTAGAAATTACGGGCATTAGGTAAAAGTCGATAGCAATTCATGAAATGGTCCCTCTATGAATTTTTTTAAAAATTAAGTCGAGATTCGTGATGTCTGTGTTAAAATAGCCGATCAACTTCATGCGGCCAGTAATAAGAACTGGGACCCCTGTTCTTTAAATATCGCATGGCACACGTCATGTATATGAAAATGTGTTGCTCGACTATGTACTTCACTACGAATAACTGAAAAGTTTTTTTACGAGTATTTTTTGTACGGAAAGATTTTGTGAAAACAAAATGTATTGTATTAAAACAGGACGAACGACATTGTTTTGTCTTACAGATTGTGAAAACTGTTTTAAAAAGTTGAGGTCATGTTCGGGGTTGGTCAAAAACTATTTTATTAAAATATAATCATGAGCCTCATTTATGGCTTAACTGGTTCACCACTCAGCAGTATTTTGCGTTTACTGTCCAAACTCAGGAACAAAAAATATGTGTGACACATATGTGCCATGACCCTAACAAAAAGCTGTTTTTTAGAAAACTACCCAGCCTAGTCAGAAACCGCAGCACTTTTAGTTATACCACATTGTAACAGAGACTCAAACGTACAAGAAAAATACTTCCAACAAACATTTATAAAATTAGAGGTAAATACATTTCACTACAAATCCGACAAATATATGTGACATGAGATTCGGTGTAAACTCCCATGTCACACATTTGTGACGCTGAGTGGTGAACGGCATTAAAATAAGCCACATTTTAGTTTCTGGGTGCCGATATAAGTTTCAAGTCGTTGGTACACTAAGTCGATAACTACAAGTGCTAATAAAAAATATATTTAAGCCAGCATCTCTATAAATAAGTAAACATATAAACCATCTCTAAATGCGTTTTAAATGGGAGTTTAAACTACCAATACAGTCCATATTAATTTGACAACAATTATCGTAGTGCTGCTACATTTTTTTTTAACTACATATAATATATCGCGCACAGATTTACAGCTGTTGCTATTAGCCATACGAATGTTGTGTCGATGTCTGTAGCCATCGAAAATCTGACAGAAAAAAAATTAAATTATTTTGGTATGTTTGTTAAACTTTTGGTAGACCTATTTAAGCATTAAATTTTAATAAATATAATTAAAATTTGTGTTCATAAGTTCTTTTAATTTGAATTTCTTTTATTTAAAATGTATTTAAAAAATATATTTATGCTCTAGCTACAACTTTTTTACTTTCATTTGAGTCGACGCAAAGTTTTCTTTCGACTGAAACAGAGTAAATTTTACTTGACGTCGACCTAAAAGCGCTTTAGAAAATACTTAGTGGGTGTCAATAGTAATCGATAGTTGTAAATAACGACTAAGAAAATGCAATTTCTATGCCGTTGCGTCGACTTTCATAATAGGGCTAATTTTCAAGATATTCTCCCAAAAGTAACTACTTGGTAGCCCCTTTGAATGGGATGTTTAACGAAAATATATTTTTTTCAATAAAAAGACGCAACAAAACATCAGGGCATGAAAAAACTTTACTTATGAATGAAAATATTTTGCCATCAAAATCATGCGATTAAACAGCTTTGCTTTCCTTTCTCTGGGGTTACGTGAATACATTTGTTTATGCGAACTAATCCACGTCTGAGGCAAAAAAAACCGTGGGGTCCATTGTCGAGATACGTTCAGAAAATTGGTCTTTCAGAATACGCTTATTCTGAACAAGCAGCAGCAAATACATAACCTGTATAATTAAAATCAATTTTCCGTGGCAAAATTTTTAATCTTGAACTTTGTAAACTGAAATAATATACTTTCAATTTAAAGTTGTGCCTGTTAAACCAAAACTTTTTCATGATATTTTTATAATTAAAATATTTAAAAATCAATTATTATTTAAAACTCTATTAATAAAGAATTTTTATTATAATGAAAAACTCTAGACAATATTTTATTTAACAAGGTAATACAAAAACCAATTAAAATTCTTTATAAAACTACTTAATTGCACCAATGCAACAAATTAATCACTTAAGGGTTAAACAACCAACGTATTGGATTCAAAGAAAAACATTGTTTATGTTTGATCGTTAATTACATTTAACTGGCATGTAATATTTTTGTTTGAGTTTCAGTTTATAAATTTTCTAATGAATTTAAATAATTTATAATTATTTTAGAATATTTAAACTGCATAGTAAATTGTGGGAACAAAAAGTTGTTATAATTTCTTTAAAAAAAGAGAGAGAGAAACGCAATAATTTTAAACTTAAATTTAAACTTAAAAATTGAAACAAAAACCAATTATAAAATAAAATATTACATCCCCATATTCATAAAAAATATGTTAGTAAATGTTTATTTTTATTTAAGCTCTAGGTCTATTTAATATTTATTTATTTATTTTTCAATATTTCCCTAACCTTTGGTTAGCATCTTCAGGAAATTAAATTTACTTTAAAAAATTTTTTGTTTGAAAAATGTTTGTAATTTATTAATTCAAAAACCTAAACAAAAATAAAAATATGGGGGATTTCATGTCAAGTGACCCAACTTTTGAAATCGATGTCTTCCGATTTGGATGAAATGTGCACCAAGGTTAGTCTTATTGGATAGTAGTTTAGAAACAAATTTTCAACAAGACCGGTCAAAAGTTTATGAGTTAGAGGGGGTCAAAATTTGACATTTTGGCCAAACCGGTGTTCTTTCTCGTCCATGTAACTTATTATCTATTGGTGTTAGCAAAATTTGTCCCAAACAAATTAGATAGCTATTTCTTCAAGCTATCGAAAAAAATTTTTTTTGAATATTTTTAAATTTTTTTTTTTTAAATTTAAAACTAATTTTTTATTTTTTTTGGAAACGGTATTTTTTTTTTTTTTTTTTTCTCTCAAAATAAAGCTTATGTTTTTTTCTTTTAGGTAGTTTTGGTCGCTTAGTGGGAAGAGAGTGGGATATGTAAAAAAAAAAAATAATTTCTAACTCAAGACGAGGGTTTTTCAATTTTTAGCATATGCACTATTTTGAATTTTTTCCTTTTTATGTGTTAGTGTTTCTAAAATCTTAAAAATAAAACTTAGGCTGAGAAACTAGACAAATTAACCTTTCCGACGGTATATAACATACCGAACTAGCATTTCATTGCCTCGATACTGTAATACCCACAATATGTTAATCCCAGGAATAAAATCCCTTTTTTTCTATAGAGATGTTGACAAATTAAATCTTTTTATTTATTTGTAATAATAATTTAATTAATATAAAATAATAATAATAAAAACAAAAAGATAAATAATCTAAAAAATTTTATCTAAATCACATAAGTCCTTTAATATTTTTTTTTTTTGTTTTTTTTTAAATTTCTTTTTTTTTCTTAAATTTAAAACTATTTTTGTATTTTTTTTTTGAAAATTTTTTTTTTCTATACATATCCCACTCTCATTCCACTAAGCGACCAAAACTACCTAAAAGAAAAATACATGAGCTTTCTTTTGAGCAAAAAAAAAAAAAATACCGTTTCCAAAAAATATAAAAAATAAGTTTTAAATTTAAAAAAAAAAAAATTTTAAAAAATTTAAAAAAATACAAAAAAAATTTTTTCGATAGCTTGAAGAAATTGCTATCTAATTTATTTGGGACAATTTTTGCTAACACAAATAAATAATAAGTTACATGTACGAGAAAGAACACCGGTTTGGCCAAAATGTCAAATTTTGACCCCCTCTAACTCAGAAACTTTTTGACCGATCATGTTGAAAATTTGTGTCTAAACTACTATCCAATAAGACTAACCTTGGTGCACATTTCATCCAAATCGGAAGACATCGATTTCAAAAGTTGAGTCACTTGGCATGAAATCCCCCATATTTTAGGTTTATAGCAGGTTTATGAAACGAATTTTCTATGATAATTTGTTCAATAAACCTTTTATTAATCAAACATATTTTTAATGAATAGGGGGGTTAATTTACAACCCTGATTTATATGTGTGTTCATGCTAAAAAAAAAATTCGTGCTTCCGCTGTTAACAGACAGGTACATACTCATGTACCAGGCGAATTTAAAAGGTAAGTGCAACTCGTCAACCGTTCATCAGCTGTCTGCACGAGGAATTGAAAACATAATTCACAAGCGTCAAAATATACTTTTGTTTATATTTTGCGCCAAAATAACCGAAAAGATTTCTGAGAAAAATGTTTGACTTGGTCAGCTGTTTTTGACAACAAGCAATTAAATTTCAAAAGCAAAATACATGTGGCGTTTTGTAGTTTACTGTTTGAATTTACCTGTTTGAATTCGCCTTGCTCATGTATTGAGGATGGCAAAGAAAATGCTGTTTATTGGGAGAAATTTTTTGTTTAGCTCATGTTGTCTGCCTTGAAATCAAAAATGGCTTTTAGAAAGCTGAGAATGATATACCAATTGCAACGTATGCACGTTTAAAAAAATTTTTAAGCCAATCAAAAGGCTTTCACGAGTTTTTTAAATTTATCAAAGCGTCTACACCGAAGATGACTGTATTAAAATATTGAATTCAAGCGCAGTGGTAGAGATTAGTCAGTCTGAAGACTTTGAAGACGAGGTTCATGTAGAAATATCTTATTCCATAAATTATTATGTATGATAAAGCATTAAAACAAATGGCCCGTTTGAAGAATTTTGCCAAAGGCAAATTTGTTGCATTTCAATCAGAAACATTGAAAGTCATATTGAAAGTCAACAGCTCAGATTGAACCGGTCTAAGTTAAAGTCTACACAGAAAAAATATCGCCAATTTTTTTTTTATATCAATTAAACCGTTAATCAAAAATAAAATCAGGTTTCATAAAAAATGTAGTCAAGTAAATTAAACGTTTACTTATATCAACAACATTACTGCAGAAAATGTTGGTAATGACAAAAAATATTTAATAGGTTACTGATTTGTTTTGTCAAATTTACTGATTTGAATGGCGCAAATTTAATTAATTTTTTAATTAGTATTACAAATTTTCAAAACTGATATCAATTTAAATTTTTTTTGTGTGTACTCTAAATAAATTTGTTCAACCACAATAAACCACCATTGATTTTATCAAATGTAACATTACAAAATAAAAAAATTAAAATAAATAAATGTGTACCTCTCTCATAAGCGGATATCACTCATAACCGAACAAAAAAAAACCGCGACGGTGAGTGTCCGGCTATGGGAGGTTTCACTGTAGATAAATACATTGCATAATTTATAACGGGAAAAATAAAATAATTTATCTAATCACTCAAAAAAATAACAAGAAATTACTTTAATGGTTACTGGTAATTCTAGAGGGGACATATGCAGACTTGGAAAAACAAATTTATTTAAATCAAAATTTTATATTAATAGTTTTAACAACAAAATAAAACACAAACATTTATCATGTTAACGAATTTTAAAATGAAAAATATTTCAAGTCTCAAAATAATGACTAAGAGATACATAATTGAATTGTGTGAAGAAACGATTGAATAAATGAATGCAAATTTAAAGAAATCTGTTAAAAATATTTCCAAATTGCTTTTCTGTAAGATTTGTACTGAAAAAAGGCGAACATTAATTAAAACACGAATGTCGTGTGCCATAAAAATTATTTTCAATAAAATGTTAAGCAAAAATTAATGTTTATGTTTCCATTTTTATTTCAACAGAGAATTAATTTTTAAACAAATTTTTTTTTTTTAAAATAAGAACTCTATGGATATATTTTTTTTTTTTTTTTTATTTATTGTTTATAACAAATTTGTTAAAGTTATAAATTAAAAGACCCCTTGAAAATGCAAATGTTATTTTTTTTTTTTTTTTTTTTTTTGTTTTTTTAACATTTGGTAAACTTACAAATGGTTTTTTAAATACTCCGTTTTTAAAATTTTAAAATATTTTATTTTTTTGTTGCTCTCTAGGGTCTGCATTTTTTACAATGATAAATTTATGGTTATTGATGTAAAAATTCATTTTTGGTTAAATTTAATTAAAAAAATTTTGGTAACTAAATAAGCAACCAATACGTTTGTTTCATATGATCCAGACATTCGTATAGACAACCATGCATATTGGTTCATTTTTTTCAATCATGACACAAAAATAAAGTTTATGTTGATAAACAGAGTTTCAAAAGAATAAACTGAACAAAATTTAATGGTTCATTTGATTTTTTTTTCTTTTTCCTTTTTTTCGTGGTCATACATTTTTAAGTCTTTCTTAGTTTACAAGATTTGACGATTAATCTCATTTATTTATTGAAATTAATAAGTAATTAAAGCTTTTCTAACTTATAATTCAAAAGGACAGAACTGGGCTCTTGTCAGTACAAACAGCTTTTTTTGGTATTTATAAATATTAGCCCTATTCACAATATTATGCAAATGGTCTTGCATCGTAGCATGTGCGCAATGGCATATGTAGTATATTTTTACTCTACGCCAACAAAATGTACAGCAGTTCACCTGGTACTCTGTTGTTAATAGCCCAACAAAAAAATGGAGCTTACTGGTCAGCAGTTTTGTAAGGTACATAATACCCCCTTACAAACCTGCTTACAAGAGGCATGAAGTTTATATAGCGAACTCCCACTTGAAAGCACTACTTTTCTCCTCTCTGCTAAAAAAAATATTTTGATGATTGATTGCGTAATAAACAAGCTAGGGTGCTATATTTGGCTTTACCGAATCGTTGATACCCTCCACCGACAGGAGTGGGCTCTATATGATAAATAAATAAAAAAACGAACGTCAGCATTTAAATTGGTTGCGGGTTAGACCTATATTAAATTATTGACCGACAATAAGAAAGTTTTATGCGTTTCTTGGTAGAACTTTAAACTGGCTTGAGTAAAATATCATGATTCGTAACAGTTTTAGCCGAACTAAAATGATTTTTAGGAGGGTATTTTGTATTGGACCTATGGTAAAGTATTATATCCCGAAATTCTGAAGACGGATTTCTGGTATTTAAAAAAATAAATTAGATTAAATTTCAATACAGCAGTGTAATCAGTTTTAGCGTTAACAGTATCTTGGGCTAATATTGGACAGTAAACTGAACTGGAGGATGAACACCAGCTCCAGGACTAATAAAGCGGCTACTGCATTATATTGCTGCAAAAGGGCCATTGGCCTAAACTGGGGAATTAACCCGAGGAATGTATACTGGCTATACGAATGTGTCATTAAACCCATTCTCTTCTACGGGGCAGCTGTTTGGTGGCCGGCGCTCAAGGCGAAGAGTCATCAATCCAGGTTTGAACGTACAATGAGAATGGTGGCGATAGCGGTAACAGGTGCCATTAGAACAACCCCCTCTAAGGCATTGTTTACGATTCTAAACTGGTTACCGCCAGACATTTTGGCGAAAAGGTTAGCTGCGAACGCGGCGGTAAGACTAAGGGCCACCGGAGCATGGAGAGATTATAATATCGGACATGCTAACATTCTGAATGATATTAATTGGCACATGGATGTTGATTATGTCACACCCGAGCCAATCTTTGATCCTGGCTTCACGGTAAGCATTGTGGATAACGTGGTCCACTATGATGACCTGCAAATCCCCGCGAATACGATTCGAATCTTCACGGACGGGTCTAAAACACTGTATGGTGTCGGTTCTGGCATATACTCCGAGCAGCTAAACTGGAGCATTCCTATAAGGCTGCCGGACCATTGCAGTGTCATCCAGGCCGAGATAATGGCCATCCACACAGCCGCGAAACGCATCCGGTACGGTGAAATATCTGGAAGGGATATTCACATTATTACCGATAGCAAGGCGGCCATAAGATCCCTGGAGAATGTGTTCATCACATCGAGAATTGTCCGAGAATGCGGGATGTCTCTGGAGGAGATAGCGAGACATTCACTGGTCACCCTTAATTGGGTCCCCGGACACGGGGACATACATGGGAACTGCATGGCGGATTCGTTGGCGCATGCAGGTACCACCTTGAATCGGGACGGTTCCACATATGTAGGTGCTTCACTCCCAAGGTGTAAGCAACTTATAGCGCATAAGTTTCATCTTATCGCCAGTCAGAGGTGGCACGATGAAACCACCTGTGGGGAAACCAGGAAAATCTGGCCCATCATAGATGAAAAAAGGACACGGCGGGCATTACAGCTGTCCAGACATCATCTAAGAAACCTAACTGCGGTTATAACTGGCCACTGGCCAATTGGGAGGCACGCCCAGAGGCTGGGGCTCCCTTATAACGACTTGTGCAGAAGTTGCGGCGATGAGGAGGAGGAAGAGTCAACGGAACATCTTATCTGTAACTGCCCGGCTTTCGGAGACTTAAGACTCAAAATGTTTGGTCGAAGAACCCTTGGGGACAAAACTTGTCTTTCTGATGTTGACGTAAATAGGATCCACTCCTTTATTGAATCGACCGGTTGGCTGCATGGGAATACTAGCAGCCAGATGTCATAGGACCCATGGGAGACGGCGTGATATGGTAACACAACGGGAACTAAGCAATGGACCCACGTGAGCTGTGCTTGACCACGGCTGCCAATGGAACCTAACCTAACCTAGCGTTAACAGTGAATTTCACAAAATTGCATGATATTTTTTCTGGCCATATGAATCTAAGTTGGAGGAAATTTTACCGCAATATCTGTATTTGTTAAGGTTTTAGGCGAATTTGATTATTTTCCCAAAGTGGGCTTTATTTGGTTTTAGGCGCAATAAACTGTTTGCCGGGAGAAGGGTGTCCGGTAGTAGTTTTTATATGGGGTCTAGTGTTAATTTCTAATTAATAAAATGTGACAGTTTGTAATTAATAAAATGTGACAAATTTAACTTACATACATGAACAAATGAATTTTAGGTTAGAAAAAATTTGCTCGCAGAAAAAGGTAGAGGAAAAAACGATAAGCATTTTAAAGAATATTTTCTAAGTTCAGGATATAATAATTTATCCAAATTTATTCAGAACTCTATGACAATAATATTCTCTGGAGTATTTAATTCCATTCGAAATATTTACAGTTCTATTTAAAAATTATTCATATAATAACATTCATTTTAATAATATTCTCACTTTTTATTTGAATTATTTGATAGCATAAAATTATTGAAAGTTCCAAGTGCGTTATTAATCAAGAAATATTTTTCGTATGCCATTATACATTTTAAATGTTAGCTGGATAAGTATCTTTGCCTCGTTGACGACTAAATAAAAAAAGGATAGGAATATGTGTGAAGTGGCATCAACACAATTGTGCTAGGACTTCCTATGAAATAAAACTGCTCTTTTAACGAGAGTTTTTGTATGAAAAGTGTTGTTGCCAGAAGTAGGTAACAATTTTTACATGTATCGAAGATTTTTAGTATTCTTAAAATTGTTAATTTTTACCTAGAAAATGCTAAACGAGATATTTTTTAAAAAATTAATTAAAAAAAACTAATTAACTCTTTTAAGTTTCTGTCTCTTCAAAATCCCAATAATATCATTTACCACAAACAACATATACAAAAAAAAAAGTAACATGTTCTTTACCTCAAACAAAACACTTTCAAGAACACCAAAGAACAACAAGATGTTGTTGCACGTGTTTCAAACTGTTTTCAACCAGTCCACACTGTTCGTCTTATGTACCAAACAACGCCGAATATGAGCCATTTTTCGTTAAATTTTTCTTTACACAGAAATCTTTGTTTCAACTAAAAATAAGTATACAGTAACAATAAAAATCCAAAAAAAAAAAAAGTTTTGTAATGCCACTCACTGTTGTGGTGAGTTGTTAAAATTCATACCCACAAAATCGTGTTTAGCTATTGGGGGTGTTGAGTAAATTTGGTCAGTAATTTAACTTAAAGAGGTTAAAAGTTTATGTTATGATTTACTATAAAAAAAAAAATTTAAAAAAAAACATTAATATAATGTAACAATTTACAAAGAAAAATATTACAGGCATACAAAATATACGAACATTTAAAGTCAAAACATTCATCCATCAATAATCTAAAATAAAATAGAAATATTTTTCCGTTGCTGGTGCATGAACTGGCCATATAATATCCGACAATGACTTAAACAAATTACTTTATTTTTCATAACTTTTTGTCCTAAAAGCAGCCATAAACATTATTTTTCATTAATGGAATTAAGAAAATAAAATTGGAATTAAGTTTATTTTAATTGGTTTGTATGGCTCATTGAAATGGGACTAAAAAAAAAAATTGTAAATAAATAAATTCGAAAATCTTAATTTTAGGCCTAGATAGCCTTTGATATCAGATAAGATTGAAAATATCAAAAATGAGAACTGATTTTAAAGTATAGTAGATCTGTCATACTGTCCAGAAATAATGCTCTAAAGCAGAGATCGGCAAACACATACAGTGGCTCACAGCTTATTTCGTGCAGATGCTGAACAAAACATGTAAACCTTGTAACATGTACTGTACGGGACGGGATTAACCAGCTGGTTACTGTGTAACACAGCAACCAGGGTATAGTGTGGCCAGACTGTCGGCGGCGCTGGTATGCTGGCTGTTTGCGCGGCTTAAGCTCGCCGGATGGGGTGGTTCTTGACGACCAGCTGACTTGAAACCCTTGTACAAAAAAAAATATATATTTCATACCAGCTACGAAATTGGATAAAAGGGAAAAATAAATTGTTCCGGGGCCCGAAGTAGCTAAAAAGAACAAAACAAAAACATATCTTTCAACCCTTCGCACATCTCCGGCTGATGTTGTACCGGGATTGGCCCTCCCTCTAGAGACTTAATCTCTCCATGGCATCCTAAAAGAAACGTTTGGATGCCCCAACAGTTATCACACTCCTCTACTTACCCGCCCTTCCAAAAAAAATTTACCAAATCATCATCATTAAACCCAAGGTAATCTTCCTTTCAAAACGTTACAATTCGTAATTTTGTTTTATTTTAAAAAAATGATAATGGAAGGAAAAATAACGATACAAAATTTTTTTAATGACGATTCATTTTGATTTGCAATTTTGATCAAATTAATAAACCAAAAATTTAAATTTTATATTGAAATTTAGATTAAAAAACCCATAAATAAAAAAAAAAAAAATTAAAATATAACTGTTCTTTCAGCTGCCACTTTAAAAATCTGTACTCCAGAATTGAAGCTTGCAAGGTCTGCCTTAAAATTCTCCGCAACTCTTCTCTTTTAGGGAATCCTAATCTTACGGGCAACTCTACCCTCCCATGAACGAGTACCTCGGTTTGACCTCAACCCTAACACCGCGCACTTTAAGCTGCTAATTGCCTAAAGGACTGAAAATCCGGTAAAATTCCCTAAAAAAAATTAACTTAAATTTTAAGCCCCAAGCTTAATATATATATTATTTTGTCCGTATTTTGCATGTCTCTTACTTTCGTCCGATGTCCAGGCAGATACATGTTCACCTCAAGGTTTGGTGGTGCTTGCTGCTGGCTAATCCCACGCTGGTATGACAAGGAAGATTCTTGGCGCACCCGGCTTTATTTGGCAATATCTCTTTTTATTTTTATTTTTGTTTAAAAACAAAAGTTGAAGTTTTAATAAGTTTTGGGTTTTTTTATTTTTATTTATTTTATTTCATTTAAATTACGAATTTAACTTCACTTGGTTTTGCGTAAAGTTTTTTCTTTTATTTTCTATCTCTCTTTATTTTTCAGTTTGTTTTAATTTTTCAGTTTATTTTACTAATAGAAACTTTATTTGATTTAAATTTTTATTTAGAATTTAGTCTTTTCTATTACCCAAATTTCAATGGCCTAAATTTTTTATAATTTATAGGGCATTTACATTACATCGAAAACTAGTAGATTTCATTTGAAATCTTCCTCCAAATCTAGTTTGTTTACATTATACTTGTTTGACATTAGCGAGATTTGGTTTTCACAACAAAAATCGCCGACTGAAAGTTTTTTGTGTAACACATACTTACATATAAAGAAATAGGCATTTAAAAATTTGCATTACATTTTCTTTATAATCAATTTCATTTATTTTATCAATATTATTTGTCATTTGCATTTTTTTTTACTATTTTACAAAAGTTTTGAATTTTTTTTTTAACAATTTTAACAAGCAGCTATTATTGTTTTTGTTTTTTGTTAAAATGTCATTTTTTTCTTGTGCAGGGAAGTAGTTTTTAGTGCTATATGGGGAAAAACATAGTTGCATCAATAAGTACTACTAGATTTCGTCAAAATCTAGTAACGGAGTAGATTTTGTTTTGTACGGGAAATCTAGCCAAAAACAACTAGATTTGGCTCGAAATCTCGAAAAAACTAGATTTCGTTGTCGTGTAAATTGGCTATTAGCTTTTTAGTTAACACACCAAAATGAAGAACGTCTTTAATAAATTTCCACAAAAAAACTTCACAGTTCAAAATTTGTATTTTTTTTCCTCCGATGCGGGTGGCCATTTGTCACACTTGTTATCACAAAATTCAAAGTGGAAGACATTTTCTATTTTTCTCCCCAAGAAACCTCGGAGACGCTAACATGCACCATCTTCAAAACCAAAAAAAAAACTTTTTTTTCAGATATAAAAAAATATAAAAACAATAATTCCATTTTTTATTTACATCTACTGGTCTTTGTCTATTTGTTTATTTTTCTCTTTCTCTGCCAGCTGTTTTGTTCTAAAAAAGTTATTTCCCTATTCAAGTATTGTCAACCTTTATCATTGCAGGCATTAGCATTAAAACTAGTGCTGATATCAAAAAAAAAAAAAAAATATTGTACAATTTTAACTTAATATAGTATGTATTATAAAATGCGTTTTAAAGAAAATCGGAAAAATGTATCAAAAAAAGAATATTTCTGAGAAAACAAAAGCTTACAGCTTATTTCGTTCAGTGTCGTTTATTAGAGGCGGTTTTCACCCTTGTTGGTAAAGTCCCTTGTACACCTTGTTAATCTTATTAATTAAGTTAAATTACTAACATTTACAACCCTGAAACAACAAAATGTATAATGGTGTTTTCTTTGCTACAAAAAATGTGACATTTTATTTAAAAAAATGCAATTTGGTGTTCGTTTCTTAAAAATGCGTCGCTCTCTAAAAGCGTGGCTTGTTTTATTCTTAAAAATGCACCCTTACTAATGACATAAGGCATTGCCTCGTATAAGTCGACAGTGTTGATAATGCCCTGTTAAAAGATGGCTTCTGCTTATATATAGAGTTACCAGACGAAGTTGGAAAAAAATCGCCTCTAATCAGGACAGTAAAAATCTTAAATTTTAATAGTTATTTTTTCTATTATTTAAGAGGAAAAACATAAGAAAGCATTACATTGTAAATCTTTGACCTCAGTGATAAAAAATGTAAGTGGAAAATTGTTTTTGAAAAAAAAAACGTCAAATCAAGAAATCTGAAAAACTTGATGTTAATAAATCAGCAATCTGGTAAAGGTATTTTCTTGTTTACATATTTTATAAAAAACAAACTAAAAAAATTGGAATTTCATCATTCATTTTCTTCATTTATTTATTTATTTAATATCAATCTACTAATATTTTTTGGTTTATGTATATTTTTTTATATTTTGAAGAACAAACTTTTTATCAGCTGTTAAAAACAGTGCGGTGCAATTTAGCGTTTTGTTCTCGTCATATAAAAAATTGCATTATTACAGGGTACTTCTTAACAAGGTGGTATTTTTTTTTTTTTTTTTTTTTTTTTTGTAGAAAAGAAAACACCATTAGACTAAAATGTAAAGCGTAATCCATTTCGAGGTTGCCTCCTTTTTTAAAGAAAACAGAAAATTAAAATTTAATGGGATATGTTTATTATCATTTGAAAAAACATTCTTTGGCATTTATTTTTTGAAGATTATGTCTATTAAATGTTGGCCGTTGCTACGTCGCACAGTGGCGCCATTTGAGTTTTTTCGTTGCAAAAATCATATCTTTTGAACCGAATAAGATAATTGAACAGTTTAAACAGCATATGATAGATAACTGTTCAGCCTATGAAATGAGCGTTTGGAAAGGGTGCTACGCTTTGTAGGGGCCTACTTATGGGTTATCAAAGTTAAAATTAGTAGAAAAATCAATTTTATGGTAATTAAAAAAAATTATTTTTACATTTTTAGATTGTTTTTATTTTTTTTCTTAAGGGTTTT
Source organism: Pollenia amentaria (assembly GCA_943735925.1). Classification (NCBI taxonomy): domain Eukaryota; kingdom Metazoa; phylum Arthropoda; class Insecta; order Diptera; family Polleniidae; genus Pollenia; species Pollenia amentaria. The sequence continues at coordinate 196,068,328 of OX031009.1, read as the reverse complement.
ATGTTTTAAATTATTACCCAACAAATTAAAAAAAAAAATTATTTATTTTTTTAAATTTATTTTTTCAATTTTCTGTAAAATATTCATCACAATTCGTAAGAGAAGGTATATCTAAAAGACTAACAATTTCTAAACTATAATTATTTTGTAACTCTATTCGTGACTTCACATGCCGCAGGGAAGAAATAAGTGGATCGGAAGATGCTGCCAACATGTTGAAGAGGTCCTTATTTTGCCTTACCCTTGATGCTTTGAATGTGTTCTGCAATCTATATTTTTTATAAAATTTGTTAAGAGACTCCTGTGCTTCTTCGGAAAGCTCTCCAATTGGCAAAGACTGGTACTCAATCATATCTTTGCCATGCGCCAATATTTTATGGACGGTCGGGGTCAACTTCTTCTGTGGATACATTTCTGCTAAAAGAGATGCAGTTTTCGACGCATATTCTCCATATTTTGTAGAATTGACATTTTCTTTGCAGTTTAAAACATCCAAGATCGTTCCCAATCTTTCACGATTTGATTGTCAATTCCAATGAATCTCCTAGAAGTGTTTCCATCGTTAGAGTTACCGTATCCGTGCTTGGGACAGTCTACTTTTAGTCCAACTTGTTTCAAAAAAACCATCCTGTATTTGCTTCTTTCTGATCTTTTCCTTATCCTTTATTGATGTATTTTCATCGAAGTTTTCCTCCTCTTGTGGTAGGGTATATGCCAGTTTTAGCAAGAATTCCATACACCTTATCCTTGCGTGCAATGGTGACATTCCATATTCGTAATTCTCCTCATTTGTAGAATCGTTTAAATTACCAAAGTTCTTCTGACAAATAATAATATAAAATCGATAAAAAAATATAAAAATAATACGAAAAAAGGGGTTTAGATAGGTTTTTGCTAAATTTTTACCTCCAAAATAATTCTGTCTATGATAACTAATTGAAATATATTATAATTAAGCAGAAAAAGATACTAATCTTAAACTCTTTACAACTAATTATATAAAATTGAGATGTAACATATTATATATGAAATAAATTGAATTGAATTGAAAAAAGTTCTTCTGACTCTTTTTGCAAATCGGGCATGACATTGTTGAGGTTGTTCCTGTCAGTTCGTTTACGACTTTTCCGTCAACCATGGTCAGGTGGAACTCGTAATTGCATTCAATATATTTTCCTTCTCCAATTTGCAGCTTTGTAGGCTTAATCTTGCTTATTTGTTCTTCAATGTCCTTCACCGCAGTCCTTATGAGTTCTGCCGATTCCCTTGCAAACTGAAACATTATTGGTCGGCAATAATGCACTGATGACGGACGTGGATTTTTCCAGTGTAGGGAATCATCCGATTTTAGCCGCAAAGGAACAACAGATGCCATAAACATATTTCCGTCCGATATTGTAGCGTCATCGAAAGATATCCTTTGCTTATAAACGCTTTGTCCGGATGATCCATCGCAGCCCCATTTGCTGATCAATGTCAACTTCTCAGGAAGAATTTTCACTTCCGTGAAAAACTTTGGTGTGGTTGACTTTCTAAACAGTTCAAATAATTTTAAATTGTTCAACGCCATGTTTTCAGTACTTAAATTGTTTAATGGTTTCAGTAATTGTTGCGCCAACTTTCAGGCGTAGACTAATCCAGGCATTATGCTTATTTTGCAATATATAGGCTTATGCTACCATGCCTAAAAATTTACCTGTTCCCTGCATACATATGGATTTAGGCTAAATAATGCAATTTTGATATTATGCACGTGTCCAAATAAGATTTGTGCCTACCTGTAGGGACCATAAGTCAATATTGTTCCTGACCATTTGTACGCCAAAGTATTGTTTATGTGAGGTACGTACCTGCTAATTTCAATGAGTAGTTTTTTTCAAACTATTAGATCAAACTACTGTCAGTCAAAACATATAAGGGATGGACGCCATACAATTTCTGCAACCATGTCTTTTTGAACTTTTTTACCTCTAGAAGCCAAACGGGCACGTACGGGCAGATAAAACCTTTTGAATTATGTAAAGAAATAATCAAAGAACAGGTTTTGCACGTATGGCAAATATAGAAAAATATAGTTTTTTTTTATTTTCCGTCAAAGTTGAAAAATAGTGAAAAAACGGATAGTTTTTAAATAGTGATTTACCAGGAGAAACACAAAGCAAACAGTTAATTTTTTTTTTATCATTATACATTTAATAAATACATCAATCAATACAAATAAAAAATAAGGCGATTCGTTACCTATTTTTCGTGATATTACACCTGAAATCGCAACAAATTGACTAAAAATTGTGTGTTTTTTTGAAAACCGAAAGTCGGTCAACCTTGAACGGTTATATCTTCTAAACTAAAAATGTGATATTATTAAGAGTGGCATATTTGAAATCGTTGAAAAGTTTCCTATAACATGGGTTTATTCAAAACTTCGTCGGCACTCATGAAAATTTTGATTTTTGCAACCTCGCTTGCTCTACGGGCGCCACTGTGCGTCGCAGATGGTCCATCCGTTGAGTTCAATTTTCGATGACTCGTTCGAGCATTTCGACTGGTAACTGGCGAATGACACGCGTGATGTTTTCCTCAAAAGCCTGAATAGAAGCGGGTTTGTCCGCATAAACTTTAGACTTTACATATACCCACAGGAAAAAGTCTAACGGTGTGATATCACACGATCTTGGTGGCCAATCGACCGGCCCAAAACGTGAAATTATGTGCTCAACGAAGTATTATCTCAATAAATCCATTAATTGATGTGATGTGTGGAGAGTGGCGCTGTCTTGTTGAAACCAAATGTCGCCGAGATCACGAGCTTCAATTTCAGGCATCAAAAAGTCGTTTATCATGGCACGATAACGGTCCGAATATCGACTCTCCACGGTCTTCGTGTACACTCTCAGCTACGGTCGCTATATTTTCTTCACAGCGTGCTTGACGTGGTCTATTCGGTCTAATATTATCCAATAATGAATGCTGCGTCTCAAAATGGGTGATGGTGTTGCCAATAGTACGCTCAGTAGCCCGATTATGTTGACCATAAGTTGAGCGAAGTGCACGAAACACATTCCTCACAGAACGTGAATTTTCGTAATAAAGTTGAACGATTTGCAAACGTTGTTCAGGTGTAAGTCTTTCCATTATGAAATGCCAAACAATACTAAACAAAGTATCTCTACTTGAATTACCCTTTACTTCTCTGCGGTTGAAAAATCCAACAGAAAGCTTTAGCAAAAACGTGTGTTAATTTGCCAGAATAAATTAGTTGACGAAACTCTATCTGTCTCCTTCTCTCAGTCAGCAAATTCATTTATTAACCATTCATTCGAAAATGACACTCACGCTTTGTAGTATAAAATCGTAAAACATAAAGCAGAGTCGTACACTTAACACAAAGGGTCTTTCTCTCTAAATACATACCTAAATCATAGATTACAGTTACTTTATATTTTATTTAGTATCAGGGCTGTGGAGTCGTAGTCGGAGTTGAAGAGTCGGAGTTGATGTTTTTTTACCGGAGTCGGAATCAGAGTCGTAGTACCCTAAAAACTCGCAACTCCGACTCCAAAATTGTTCAGCAAAATTATTCAAAATTGGCGATGCCCTATTTCAAATATCGATTTGAAATTTTTACAGAATAATTTTCTTGCTTTATTGAACCATTTAAAAGGAACTGCATTAAAAACAAGTTAGAGTGCTATTTATTGGGCTGTGCCGAATATTTGATACACTCCACCGACAGTTCGAATATATGAGATAAATTAATCTTTATAAAAACGGACGTCACTATAAAAAATGATTCCGGTTTAAGCCAATTGGACGAAAATCAGACAGTGTTTTGCTTTTATTTCTAGCAATTTGAACTAACTTGAATAAAATATCATGATTCGTAAGTGTTTATGCCAAACTAAAATTATTTTCAGGATGGGAATTTATGTTAGACTCATGGTAAATTATGGACTAATCATTACGAAATCCTGTTGAGTGAATTCTGTTATTAAAAATCTAAGTGGAACAAATTTCAATACAGTAGTGCGCTGGGGAAACAAGACTTCCATCAAAAAAGAATATCGAAAGTCGGCTTTAATTTCCCAGGACCCAATTACATTTTGGGAAGACGTTATTTCAGCTGACGAGTCAAAATTTTATTGTTTTTTTCGGATGGCAAAAATTGCGTTTAGCGTTAGGCCAATACAGAGCTCCAAAATAAACACTTAACGATAACTCTCAAGCACGGTGGTGGCAGTGTGATGGTTTGGGCTTATATGGCTGCCTCTGGCAGCATTGTTTTTGTGGAAGGCACAAGGGACAAAAATATGTATTTAAACATATTGAAAGACAATTTGTTGCAATGTGTCACTGCTGTATTTGTTAACGATCGTTTTCGGTATTACCAAGACAGTGATCCAAAATACAAATCTGGGATTGTGCAATCATGGCTCACATGGAACTGCCCACATCTCAGGAATTCACCTCCATTTTCTCCATACTTAACCGTTATAGAAATTTGTGGACAATTTTGGACTTGGCGATACGAAAAAGACAGATTAGTAATCTATAAACTGCTTTGGTCAGGGGGGGGAGGGTTATACAATATCCCCAACGAAACTTCCAAAAATCTTGTTGCCTCGATGAAAAATCGTTTTCAAAATGTAATTAAGCAGAAGGAAGGCCATACCAAATACCAAACCATATTCCAACGAGTTGTTTCTAAATATGGGATCGAGCCTTTGCTGCAATAGAGTCATAACTCAAAAAATCAGAATTTTGAGCTAATGCATTTAATTATTTAATTCCCAGTGAAATATTGAGTTGCCTACCAGCTTATAATGTGGAGTTAATCGCCATATCGTTTCTCATATTTGTTGTGTGTGTGTGTTAAACGGCAGCTAAGCTATATGGTGAATTAAAATTATCAAAAATTTCTACGCTAATGTCAAAATGTATACAAGCCCCCTAGTGAAATTTTATTAACCCAACAGAGTAAAAATTTTACTTCCATGAGTACTTTGCTGCCGTTTTACACATAACCTGTTGAAAAATTTCATACAAATAACTTATATACTCTAGAAAATTCAAATTTGTGTTGATTAGTTGTGTTCAACGTTTTAGGTTTGTGAAAAAAGACGCGGTAAAAGAGATTAACCCTTTATATTCCTTGAAAATTGTTAACGAAGTTAACCGAAATATCGGAGAAAATAAATTGTTAAATTAAATAAAACAACAAAATTGGTTTTTATTTATAATTTATCGTCACAAGACCTTAAGCCGAAACAAATAAATAATCACACATAATAACACAGGTCAACAAAAGTAAAACACCCCACATATAAGAGTATTATAAGAATAGAGATCAATATAAGAATAGAGATAAGATTAGAGAGCAATCCCTGCAGGAAACTTTCGATCAAGTTTCTCGAATTCGAATTTTTGTCGTTTATTTTGGGCACCTTTAAGTGACACTGTCACCAAAGCGTCTACATATTTGTCTGGGTTTGAGAAAAAAAAATATTTTTACAGCTGTTTATCTAGAATTAGTGAACAGTTCAATTCAATTGTACGACAGTTCCGTTTTTTATTCTTATTAGCCTTATCAGTATAGTTTCACTATTCACATTTTTAGTGTTGCCAAAACACTTCTATTTTAGCTCTTAAGAAATCTGTTAAAAAGAAAATAAAATCGTTTAAATAAATGGTTCCCAAGTGGGAGTCTATGACAAATTTCGACTTCTTATAAAATAATATAGAAATATCACAAAATAGCAACATCTAGCATCTGCAAGCGCAAATTAATAATTCAACCCTTCTGTGTGAACGCTTAAGCGAGACTTACTGGTTTTATTGCATATTTGAGTACACATGTCTTCCCCCCCCCCCCTCTTCGCTCCCTTATTAAACAGGTCTGTTCTAAAAATCACTTATTTTTAAAATCACACGTGTGATTTTGTAGTGTTCTGAAAATCACACTGTTTTTGTGGATTTCAATGCGTTTTTGGCAATTGCAAATCACAATGAAAAACACCAAAATTTACCACGTATGATTTAAAAGGGAACATATGATTTCAAATTACGTGATTTGAATTCAAGTGATTTTCAAAACAGGGGTGTATCTTAAGTTTTCCAGCATGAAATTATAAGCCAATTGGAACGCACTTCGCGTGAAGTTATTTGCGCGACATGCGCAAAAGATTTCTACTTTGTTTTTAGGATGGCGTAAATTTTAGATCGCGTAGTTATACCTTGGCAACGGTTGCCAAGCCTCAAAGTTTCTCTTATTTTTTTATATGAAATGTATGCACTTAATAAGAGCAGGAAACGCCGCAATTAAACAACAATTATCTTAAGTTTACCAGCTTAAAATAAATAGCCAATAGGAATGCAGTTCACTTGACGCCATTTATTCAACATGTGCAGAAGATTTCAACTTTGTCTTTGGAGTAACGTAATCTTTACTTATATCATTATTGGGTGTGCGATTAAAATATAAAGAAAGTTTTTTTAGGCCTATAGACCTAAATTTAAATTTGATGCCATCAAGGCTTACAAAGTTTTAAACTCAAGATCTGCAGGTCTCTGTAAAATTTCTAGGTTATTACAGCATTTTATATGTATATGAAATCGTCTCTTCTAATTTTGAAAACTTGATTTTTTCTTATATTAACTACCTACCATTTTTCATCTAACCTCCATTTTTTTTTTAATCTAAATAATTACATTGTATCTTAAATTATAGTAAATTCTTTACAAAAATTCGAGAAATGTAAATAAATCATGTTCCAAACAACTGCTGCAAAATAGACTTGATTACACTTCAAACTCTTCTCAACAGTAGTAATCAATTACACGTTTATGGAAAATAAATATTGGCAAGAAAGAAAAATAAAAACGACTAAATCGCGTTTAAACCATAAATTTGTTTTAACCATAAATGCATAAATACTCTCGTAAAGCACAAATATGAGAGTATTAAATGTCACCATTAGTAGTGGTGCAATTTAGATGCTTTTTCAAGTAAAATGGGACCAACTATTTTTGAAAATATTAAATAGAAAATTTTATTGGCCCAAAAAAAATAAAGAGAAAATTTCTCTTTATTTGTTCTTAAAGAAATCGGCGCTTCATTAATGTAAAAAGTTCTTTTGTAAAAATTATAAAAAGTTATTTAAACAGTAAAGCGTTCGTTACACAGAAAAAATTTTCAGTAGTTTTTTTATCAATTAAAAAAATTGTTTAAAAAGTATTTAAATTTAATTAATGTGATAATTGTTGAATCATTTATTTTTTTTAGTTAAAAAAAATTAAAAAAAATATAATTTTGATTTAGTTAACATTTTAGTTGTTTTGATTTAAATGTTTAATATTAAAATATTAGTTAAATAACAAAAAATTGTAATTGATTTTTTCGCTTAAAATAAAATAATTTATACTTGTAGAATTGTTGTTGGCAATTGTCAAAACCTGAACTATATTTAATTAAATCAATTAACACATTATTTGAAATGGCTAAGTTATTTGAACATTTTTTAATTAAAATTAAAAATATCCTTTATTGAAAAAAAATGTAAGTTTTTACAATTTTTAGTAATCAATATAATTATCTGGGTAATAGGAGCAAAATCGACAAATCGCTTGCTTGATTCTATAAATTTGGTGATTAGAACCAGCAATTTTTTGTGTAATAAAATTAAAATTTTAAAAGATTTTTTGGAAAGATAAACAGCATTTTTAAGGTTAATAAGTATGCTTCGCAAATGAAAACTCATGAAAACAACGATTCCCCTATATGTCTTTTAAGCTCAATAGAACTTAAATTGTAAAAAATAACACACAAATTAATCTAACTTTTTTTTTTTTTTTTTAAGATAAATCGATGGCCTATACATTTAAAAATAATTCTTAGCATATGTACTTAGCGAAGCGAGTTTTGGACATCCAATTTTCTACATCTTTGAACAAATCAGGTGCGATGATGCCACAAGCGTGTGAACCACACCAGACAGAACATTTTCTGGATGTAGTGTAGTCTGTAGTGTATGTTTTAGATTGGTCTCATTCCATATTCGGCAATTTTGTTTATTAACAAACGCGCTTAACCAAAAATTGGCCATGCACAATAAAAATCACAAAGTCATCTGTTCCGAGGGAAAGCAAAAAATTCAATAAAGTTCAATAAAACAAGAAAATTATTCTGTTAAAATATCAAATCGATATTTGAAATATTACATCGCCAATTTCGAGGAATTTTTATTTTGGAAAATATTGGAAAATTGTTAAAAATTTTTTATGCCGGAAAATTTTGGAGTCGGAGTCGCGAGGTTTTGTGGGTACTACGACTCCGACTCCTGTAGAAAAACCTCAACTCCAACTCCACAGCCCTGATAATGATGATTGCAGCAGCGTAGATTATCCTTAACCGCTGAGTTTTTAACTGATGCTCCTAAATTCTCTCAATGTCCCATTTAAAAAAAAAAAATTAAGTCGGTCGGTCCCCTTAATCACACAATATCAACAAAATATTTATATGAACGAATATGTGAAATTTATAAAACTATCATCATCATTGCCATAGACATCAGCATCAATATCGTTATATCGTATTATTTAAAAAAAATTGATTGAGGCTTATAACGTTTCGTGTTAAATGACGTTTAAAAAAAAATTATAGTTAAATCAAAAGTTACTCTAACCAAGCAAATAAATAAACATTCATACACACACAGAAAAACACATTTAAACAAACACTTAAACACGATTTGAGCTTATTAACAAATAAAGGCTTTTGGCAAAATCACAACAGAATCCAAAAAAAAAAAAAATAATAAACAAAAAAGAGGTTTAAAAATAATAGACATGATATTGCTTTAATTAAATTGTTGTTCGTTGTACGTTAAACTTCATACTCTGATGCGAGTACTTGTTGCACTGCACTCAGTCTCGTACGTACCGACCACATTTTATAAATATCGACATTTATGGTTTTTGTGAATGAGTGAGTGAGTTGATGATGTTGAGTTGTAATGCGTACGTGATTGTGTGGCACTGAATGCAAAAAAAAAAACAAAAATCTGACTTAATCCATAGATGTCTTAGAGAGCTACATCGTACGTACATACAACCTCCTAACTTATATAATATTGATGAAGCAAACTGCATACCAACTCTAATGGATGGATGTCTTTGATGTGGTTGTTGCTGTTGTTAAATATGCAGTTTATGATTTGTTTTATTTAGACATACAAACTATATTTATTAAGCAGGAGTTGTAACAGTTGTTGTATTTTGTTTAATAAATGAATATAATGTCAGTCAGTCAATCCAAATGTAAGTTAGTCAGGCGTTTGTGAGCGGCGTAAAACAGCCATCAATAAATTTAGGGGATTTTTTTTTTTGTTTGAAGTAATTGATGGATAATTTAGGATTAAATTTTAATTTGTAACAATTAAATTGTAATATAGGTTATTGTTATTTAAATAAGAGGTATCTTTGCTAAATAAAAAATAAAAATTATTGAATACTTTTATCGAGAACAGAAGACAATAGATGTCGAATAATGTAAAATGTTTGTTTAACAATTTAAAAATTGAAATTTTTAAATCAGGGCAATTGTATGGCAAAGACACTTTTAAGGTATTGGCGGTACTGCTAATTGCACAGCGGGCAATGTAGCTATTGTCACAAAAGGAAAAAAGAACACCCCCGTGAAAAGGAAAGATGAGATTTAACATTTCTTAAAGATCCGGTCACATCGATAATTTTCTTATTGTAGGCGATACTAGAGGGTACTTTCTACTATCACCCAAGTCTTACGTATTCCATAAAACTTTGTAAGTTAGTAATCTAATGAGCGACTGATTAATGTGTTGGGTGACTTATGTGAACTTTAACTAGGGATGGGCAAATTGAAAAAATATATCGATATATATCGTATCGATATTTCTTAAGAGTATCGATATATATTAATTAAAATTATCGACATATCGATGTATCGAACGTATTAAGCTGAAATTATTACCAAATTTAAGAACTTAATATACCTATGTCAATACATAGGTACAAATATATTACATGTTATTCTATTCTAACTTTGTGTGGTTTCTTTTAATCTCAAATTTACTGCCTGTCCATCGATTTCGAACGAAACTTTCATTCGCTTAACTTTTATTTAAAACAAAACCCAAGTTTAAGACTTAGTTTTTATGGTAAGTTATGCGAACGCAGTTTTCGTTTGAAATCGAGGGACCGGCAGTTAATTCTACAATAAAAAAATTTAAAAAAAAAGTAAACAATACCAAATTTTTTTTTATTTATTCGCCATATGAAATCTAAAAAAATGAATTATGCCGGATTATATACTGCCGGTAAACGAAACATGTGACACATACTATACAAGTAAACTGTGCAATATTTTATTTTTAATATATAAGAACATGCTTAAATAAAAAATAAAAAAAATATTTTTTTTTTATTATTAACACTCCAACTTTCACGAGTCTATTGCTGCGAATACGCCGTAATAAAAGCGATTCTTGGCATAATTCTGGGAACCCTTTCCAGAACATTTTTTCCGCGCTTATTTTTTTGTTGTCATCTCTTAAAAACCCGAGACAAAACTGAACTTTGTAATCTATGAAAATGTACAATGAAAAAACGCCGTTATTTGCTTAATATTAGTTAAAAAAAACTTATAATGCAATTCTTAAAAAAACAACAGTATTGTAAGCAGTTGAGCAACAGTTAAGATGTTGAATTTTATTACAAAGAGATCATAAAAATATCGAATTCGATAGTCGTAGATAAATATCGATGTATCGATATATCGGTATTTTTAATATCGGCGATATATATCGATTATGATTTTTTTATATATCGATATTTTGATATATCGATATTTATTGCCCATCCCTTACTTGAACTTCTTTTTACATAAGGCAGTTAGAATATTTTTCTGGGTTTTGAAACGCAGCGTCTCCAGATTCGATTTCGACTGCCTAGTTTGAATGTGTGGGTGTAAGAAATGTGTCGCTGAACCATTAAAAATCATGAAAATTAGCCATGTCGTAGAACGCAAATCCGATTGAAAGCCGAGTCTTTAGAACACGAAAAACGAAAAATTTCTTAGAAATGAAACCACTTCGAATTTCCAAAGTGCAGTTACTTCTGTTAGGCCCAAATTTACAGTCGTTAGTTGGCTAATAGCAACAGTTTAACCAATAAAATATTATTTCAACATTTTTGTTAACCATAAGTAAAACTAATAAATGTTATTAGTTAACTACTAGTTACAAAACACCTCTTCCGTTAAAAATTATTATATACTCCAAATTTCGATAATTCAATCAGGCTTAAGTTAATTGAATTTAATTTTCATTAAATTATTGATATGAAGAAAGGAATTTTACAACATGAAATGAATTAAAATTTATTGATAATTTTTGTATTTCAAGAAGAATTTTTGACAAAAAGTACGAAAAACAGAATTAAGGAAGTCAATTAAAATAGGTTATCATTCATTCAAAGCAAATTTCGATTTACCCAGGCAAAATACCATTTGGTTTAAAGATTATACTATTGGCGTCAATCGTCGTCAATGGCGGTGAGTTTTAAACGGCAAACCCCTCTGAAGAGATTGTGTGGTTGCAATCGAAACTAGTCAGGGCAAGCAGTCCGTGAAAACCTGGGTTCAATGCCCAGCTCAGTCAAGCATGAAAAATTATTAACAAATTTTAATTCTTTTCATGTTGTAAAAATCCTTTCTTCATAAAAATAATTTAATGAAAATTAAATTCAATTAACTTCAGCCTGATTAAAATATCGTAATTTGGATTAAAAACCATTAACAGTTCAATAAATAAACCACAATACTAATTGTAATTATTATTTACATTTGTTTTGCCTTTTTGTAGAAAATTACTACTATAAATGGTACACAGACGCTTCCAGGCATATTCAATTTGTTAAGCGGACACACTGCCACTTCTTCTGTTTTCTATAAAATGTTGGTTTTTTTTTATATTTGGAAATAATAAAAATGTAAAGAATTGCTACCAACATTGAAATTTGGTATTTTCATAGAGTTACCATATTTTGCTCTGATAACAATTTTTAGATAACCAATAAACTGTAAATATGAAATGCAAGTTAGTTATCGCTTCCCGAATCCAAAGTATTTTGTTATCCATCAGTAAAACGTCTGAGTTGTATATGGTTCTCTCCCAGTCACGTTGAGCTTTTTGCCTTTGGTTATGCACCAGATAAAACACGTTAAAATTATGCCTAATACTGAAAACCATAACAGTACCTGGTAAGGTTATGTTAAGCTAAGCCATTAGCCAATGTGAGGTAAAACGCAAAACGCACGAAAAGCAGACAAACCAAGTCAGCCTTTTAGTCTTTAAAAAATAACGACAAAGATGCGTGAACTGTTTCCTAAAAAAATTTTAAATTCGGGATTTTTAAAGTGCCCGTCGATATATAAATCTGTTAAATCGGCTAAAAAAATAGCCAAGTTAAGACCGAAATACTCCAAAATGGTCAAGAAAACATCAAAAATTTACATTGGACATGTTTTATATTTTATATATCAAAATATCGGACATTTTTAGCAGAATATATTTCCCAAATAGTCGGAAATTTTTTCCTGAAATTGAAGATTTATGCATTTATGCCTGAATCTAAATTTTATAATCCAAGTAAATGGTAAATTTCTTATTAAAGAGGTCGGTATATAAATCTGCCCAATCGGCTTAAAAAAAATGGTTAAGTTATTAGCAAAATACTCCAAAAATGGCCTAAAAACATCAACATTTTTGTAAAAACTAAAATTTTGGAGCTGTTATATGACCTATTGATACGTCTTGTATAGCAAAAGGTCGAAAATCTTTAGTAGAACATATTTGCTGAAACACTCGGAAAAATAATTTAAATTTAAAGAATAGTTGAATAATTTTGAACTATAGATGAATAAACATATTCGAGAGCACAAATTTCCAAAGCCCCCGACCCAAACACAGATAATTTAATGATCACCTTTAGAAGGAGATCTACAATATCCTAATATGTGCTGGGGAATGCCTCAGGAGGACAGCAGAGGGCTTTAGAATATTTACAATGGCGGATAGACAAGCGGCTCCTAGAGCACTATCTTCTTTAGAGGTAAAGTCTAGTTCGATCATGGACTGTTTTACATCTCTGAACAATCCTGGAAAATACAAATATTTGAACTTTTGTTGGGTATCCGGCCATGCCGGCAACAAAAGGGCCGACTGCTTGGCAATCAGGGGCGCTCGCCATCCATTTATAAGCACTGAGCCTTCCTTCGGCATTCCTCCGGTCATATGGAGGTGACGTAACAATCTTGTTCCGAACGTAAAGTTATTCACTCATGGACGTCCACTTTTGGGTTGAGACAGTCCAAGAGATCTGTGACCCTGTCCCGTGGCAAGGCAGCTAGGCTACTTCTGCTACTTGTTGGCCTATTTACAGGGCACTGTAGTCTAGGATACCATCAGTTTATAATGGTGTGCACATTTTGTGAGGTTGATGACAAAACGTCGGAACACTTTAAAGTGAGTGTGTTTGCTTGATGAGAAGCAATGTAATGACAGACATACGGACATGGCTAAATGGACTTCAAATTACTCAAGAACCAGGAATATATATAACTCATGGGGTCTTAGATGAATATTGAATAAAAGTTTCACACGGATAAATTTAGTACAACATGTAAAAGCTAATGTGGGAATGGAAACAAAAAACGAAAGATCAAAGACATAATTAAAGTTATAAAAATCTATCACAAAAATAAATTCAAAGGTACGATTTAAAAAACTTTTTAAGCCGAAGTGGTGGAATATGCATCCAAATTAAATTACAAGCAATATTTTTTTTTTTTTTTTGTTGTCGGAACAAGAAATCTGTTATTTCAGCAAAAAAAATTCAAAACTAGGAGGAGCCAATCTCTCCAAACAGTTGTAAACTCAGCCTACTTTTCAAGGGATTTGAATCGTTTTAGCAGCGAACTAAAAGTCCCAAAAGAAATATAAACGACTAGCTGACCCGGTCCGCGTTGCTGGCCCTAAGCAAACATTAGTGTTGTATTACCAGACGACTTAAATTGATCTTTAAACGAAATTTATGGCCTTTAAATAAAAATCCATGAAATACCTATCATAAAGTTTTTCTTACGAAAAAAGTGGGCGTAAAAGTGGGCGGGGCAAAATTTTCTTTCCGTAAAAACCTAAGTTGGACCATGGCGATCATTTTAAAGAAAAAATCGTCCAAATCGGTCAAGCCGTTCTCCAGTTATGCGCTTAATAGAAAAAGTGGGCGTAAATGTAGGCGTGGTAAATTTTTCTTTCGATGAAAACTTAAAGTTGATTAATACGAATTTTGAAAGAAAAATAAGTCAACTCGATGGAGCCGTTTTCTGATTTTAGGTAAATCGAAAAAAAGTGGGCGGGGCAAAATTTTCTTTCCGTAAAAACCTAAGTTGGACCATGGCGGTAATTTCAAAGAAAAAATCGTTCAAATCGGTCAAGCCGTTCTCAAGTTATGGATTTTGCCACGCCCCTCCGCCCCCAGGCCATTAATTTAAATAATAACTATCCTATCATCTAAGTTGGACCAAATTACATATATGCCAATTTTCATGAATATCAGTTGACTCGTTTTTGAGTTTATTCGAAACATACACAGTGACACGGATTTTTTATATATTAAGATATTAACCATTTGTGTTTGCAAGGAAAATGTTAATATTTGAATAGTTAATGCAACCTTCCTCACTTATTTTTCTGCGTAACCATCAAACATGAGAGTGTCTAAAACTTTTAACTTTATTTTTTACGATTTAATTTTCATAATTCTTTTTCGTTTGTTTTCAAATACCCGCTGGTAAATGCATGTCCCACTAAATAATCCAAACTACAAATTTTATTTAGAAATGTTGTAAGCGACAACGTGTTACAACAAAGTTTGTTCGAATGTTCTATTCAAACAACCTTTAAGCCAGGCATTAAACTGATAAAACTGCCACAATATCGATATGAGTTTCCTCACTTCAGTAAGTCTTTTTTGGCATTCAAAAATATTTATGAGAATCAATAATGATTGTAGTACATACAAATGTTGCAAGTATTGTTGCACATGCGTTCAAATTAATTGCAATTTTTTATGTGTTTTTTTTTTCTTTAATACTTTTTCTTCTATGGTTATGGTTATCATATCGGCATTTATCTCAAGTTATTATTTACAAATAGTCAGGTACCGTGTAAAAGTTATTCGAATGTAATTTTAATAAATGCAGAGAGTCTAAAGATGAAAGAAAATAGCATTTTGTTAACCTTCCTATACTCGCGTGTTGATCTGAGAGACCGACGAAATACTTTTCTAAGCATATTTATTTTTCCAAGTGCACTCCACATGTTTGTATGAGGCGTCCGTGCTGGTGTATTCAGTAACGTTCGTCTCACAGACCTGACTGCTAGTTCAACCTCTTATATATGGAACATCAAGTGTTTTTAGGTTGAAAAAGTTAATTTTAGGAAAAAAATGTCTTAATTTTTCTTTTGTAGTATCCAAAAAAAAAAAAAAAATTAGATTTTAATGATTTTTTTGTAAAAGATTTCAAATCAATAGAATTAGTTTAATGCATAGTTAGGTGGTTTTATTATTTTATTTTTGTTTGTTTAGTCAATGTTTTAAAAATCTATGAAAGAGTAGTGCAAATTTTCGGTCTGTGAGACCTCGCGCGTTTATATGTGTTACAAAAATTTGCGCAGGTATAGGAAGGTTAAATTTAATATACAAATTTTTTTAAAAAAAAATTTTAATTCTGTAAACAAAAAAAATTGAGATTCCCTGCTTTGCAGAAAACGAAATATTGCATATGCTTTTTTTTATTATATTTAAAGGCAAATCGTTTCTTCTTCGCCCGATTAACACTTTGGGATTAGTTTTTATTCTTTTCACATATAAAAAAAAGCTTTTAATAATATTTATGTTTTTCATTTGCATTTGCCACGATACTGAAACGATATAAAAGAAAAGATTTTTTCGCTTTTAATCTATAGATATGTGCGCAAATTTATTTATTTTATGCATAAAAAGATAATAATGAAAATATAAGTGTTGAATTGAACATCGTATAAGAAAAAAATCGGTTATATTAATGATAGAGATTTAGAAATCATATGAAAGAGAGCAAATATTTTGAAATCAATTTAATGTTATAGCAATTTAATGTTATATGTTTATCTACCATACACAAATAGCGGATAGCCATTTATTATGTTTTCTTAGGGAATTAGACAAGTAAATTTCGATTTGTATGAAAATTTTCAAGGCTAAAATATTTCTTACGAGTACCTCCAAACTCTTTAAAAACACATTGATTAGCTACAAGCTAAACACGGTTTGCTTGGCTACCCTGTCATTGAAACAAAATTATAAAAATTGTTTTCAAACAGATCTCTTAAATTGATATCGAAGTAACTTGCAAAAATTTCAAAATTATTCTATTATTCGAATTCTAACAATTCTTCAAATATACTGTAATTTATATTGTTATATATACGCCCACTTGAAAGTTTACAGTACAAACGCATTATAATTTTTATATAGAGGTGCACAGAAAACAATGCATATAAAATATGCATGTAAAAATTTATATTATTTTTCAACAAAAACTACATAATATGTATATATTATACAGCCATGTCACAGAGTACAATTCCGTTTGGAATGATTCCGTTCGGAACCGAAGTAAAGAACTTACACACATTTTCCCTCTACGTTATAATGCTTCATGTCTATCATTAACAATTAAAAAGGTTTGCAATCGGTCGATTTTTATTTTACAACAATGAGTACAACAGTGAAAGAAATAAGCTTTGATATTAGAAATCTCATTGTTGTGCATCGAAGAAATGGGAAACCGTTGAGTCAAAGACTAGTGTACAAACTGTTTTCTAAGAGTACAAAAAGAACAACCGTTTAAAAAGCTTGCCAAGAACTGGCAGTCAACTAAAAATTACTCAACGCGTCTAATGCCATATATTAGGTAAGGTTAGGTTAGGTTAGGTTAGGTTAGGTTAGGTTAGGTTAGGTTAGGTTAGGTTAGGTTAGGTTAGGTTAGGTTAGGTTAGGTTAGGTTAGGTTAGGTTAGGTTAGGTTAGGTTAGGTTAGGTTAGGTTAGGTTAGGTTAGGTTAGGTTAGGTTAGGTTAGGTTAGGTTAGGTTAGGTTAGGTTAGGTTAGGTTAGGTTAGGTACGGTTAGGTTAGGTTAGGTTAGGTTAGGTTAGGTTAGGTTAGGTTAGGTTAGGTTAGGTTAGGTTAGGTTAGGTTAGGTTAGGTTAGGTTAGGTTAGGTTAGGTTAGGTTAGGTTAGGTTAGGTTAGGTTAGGTTAGGTTAGGTTAGGTTAGGTTAGGTTAGGTTAGGTTAGGTTAGGTTAGGTTAGGTTAGGTTAGGTTAGGTTAGGTTAGGTTAGGTTAGGTTAGGTTAGGTAAGGTTAGGTTAGGTTAGGTTAAGTTAGGTTAGAAAGGCGGGTGTGAAGCAAACTACAGAGACCAATATGGTCCATTGTGATGCCTTTATTAGTGAAAGAAAGAAGAAAAGAAGAGAAAGAAATCTAGTGTGAAAGAGTAGGAGAAGTAAATGGTGAAAGCACAGGAAAGGAAGATAGTGGAAGATAAGAAATCGGACAGCACAAGCAAAAACAACCATAGCAAACAGGAAAACTGCCCTACATGTTTCCAGTCCCCAGCCTCCTGCCGAGCAGCCAGGTCATTCCCATTACGAATCCCGTCAGGTTCTCGAGCACGCAGCCTAAGACATCTCC
The DNA here is from genome assembly GCA_943735925.1 of Pollenia amentaria. Taxonomy (NCBI): domain Eukaryota; kingdom Metazoa; phylum Arthropoda; class Insecta; order Diptera; family Polleniidae; genus Pollenia; species Pollenia amentaria. The sequence goes on along the minus strand of OX031009.1, from coordinate 196,050,499 downwards.
CAATTCGTGCAGTAATCTGCTACCTAGCCACCTCAGCCTGCTCTTCTGTAACCTGGGACAGTGGTACAGAAAGTGCTCAACTGTATCCAACTCCTCTGTGTCCTCACACAGCCAACATATATCCGACAAGCCACACCCCATTCTCACCGCAATTCTGCCTATCATATAGTGGCCCGTGATAATACCTTTCATGGTCCCTACTCTTACCCAGCAGCGCGTCCAAATTTGACCTACTAAGCGTCGGCCACAGCGTGCGCGATACTCGGCAGTCCGTTCGGCCCCGCCAAGCCCAACTAGTCCCGCTCAGAAGCCATTCTCTAATTCTCCCAAAGTAGAAGCCCATTGGAGGCCTGACCACCTGCAAACTGTCAGGATCCTCCATTTCCGAGCCCAGTCTTGCCAACTCATCAGCTATCTCGTTGCCGGTGATGTTGCATTAACCCGGCACCCAGCAGAGCCTCACAACCTAATTCCCTATGATTACTCCTAGTGCCATATATTAAAATAGATCGGCAAAAATACGAGGAAAACGGCTGTTGATGTAGCAAAAGTTATGGAAAAAATGCCGCTCGCCAATGCTCATCCGCAAATAGTATGCAGTATATTGAGAATTAAAGATTATCATGCCGGTTTTCTCGGAAATTATCATTTATAAGTTATATAAACAAAGTCAAACGAATTGAGTTTGGGAAAAACCATATATATAATGATCAGGGAAACCAGAAATATGCTCTAAAAATGCGATTTATGCGCATTAAATATGTAGTAAAAACTCACAAATATGCCTTGAAAAGTGTTAAAGATATGCCCCAAAAAATCAAAAATTGCTCATTTGAAAACAAAATATTCAATAGTTTAGGAACATTTGCATTTAAAAAAAAAACAATCCTAAAATTATAATCGGCAAGAGCCAAACACCATAGTATGTACAGATGAATTTTCGAGCTTTTACCTTATTTGAAAACGATGGGGCAATCATGAGCTTACAAAAACAAAGTTATATTATGAAGTCAAAATTCATATAAGAGTTATTTGTGGCGAATATTATCTAAATATTAACATCCATATGAGATTAATTGTCTTAAATAGATTTCAGGGACGGTCGCTAAATTGTTTGTTAATGTTAAAATTTAAAAGAAAGTAAGCGCTATTTATAGATGGGAGCTTTGGGTAAATGTGAGCCGAATCGAAAAGTATTTAATTTTCAGCAAAATATTTTTTTTTTTCTAAATACCAACATAATAAGATAGTTATCGGACATAAAAACCTAATTTGGAAAGAAATTTTTATGATTAATATATGAAATTAAAGACCAATACTCACCATTTACATTGACTTTGTTCTTAGTACAAATTAAACGTATTTAGCAAATTTGATAAAATTATCAACAAAACTGCAAATTGTACGTTGCGCACAAAGTTAACATGGACAGAACACCAGCCAGACGGACGGATGGACACCATTAGATTACCTTAAACAGTTGTTCTGAGTCGGTCGGTATATTGCATGTTTATGGTTTCCCTGATAATGATAAAACCTCTTGGAAATATTTACAGCCGTATTCATAAAAATTTATTTATGATTAATTAACCGCTTATAAGCAAAAACTGCTAAAGTTGTATTCATAAACGAAAAATAGTCTATTAAACCTCTAATTAACCATTCATAAAGGATGAAAATTAATTGTTGGATTTACCCTTCTTTAAACCAAAAATAAGATGACATTTTAATTAATGTTTGCATATAATGATATTATTTTTAGGCAATATGTTTTAAAATAATGGAAAAATGTCTTATTTATTAATATGGACATGTTTAATACATTTGACTATACTTATTTTAATTTAGACAATCAATTTAAAGTTATATTGTTATATATTTAAAAAAATGTTATATGATTTAAATGAATTTGAACATATTCAAATGCGGATATTCTATTTTATTATTTATTAAATTATTGCAATTAGTTTTTTTTAGGTTTTAAACAACGAATTGTTGTTCAAAAATTAAGAAAAAATTAAATAAACAAATCTTAATAAAAGTGATAATAATAAAAAGTAAACAAACTTTTTATTCGAATACTTTCTTATCGTATATATAAAAAAAGTTTCAAACAAGCATTGTTTAATACCTTTCGGCAAAATCTTGTTCAGAAAATAAAATAATATGTATTTTTATTTTATAAGAATAATTTTTAAGGTCTTTAATTATAAAAAATATATTAATTATAGAATGTCATGTGAACCGAGTAGAAGTCTCATGCATCACTAGCAATAAAAAGTCAACAAAACGTAAATAAAGTTGCCATACTTAAACACAAAATCGCTACAAACAAATAATAGCTAAGAAGCTGTAACTGTACGTTTATGAATAGCAATTTTTATAAAAGGCTTAAAAGACAAAAATCGTTTGATAGTTATTACATACTTTTAGCTTAAAATAAGAACTTTTTATGAATATGGCCGTTAATCTTTTGCGACGAAAGTAATTTTAGCCGATTTAAATACGATGGGAACCAATAAGTTTGATGCAAAAAGAAAAAAGAGCTGCCCACAGTAGAACACGGAGAAGGTCGTTTTATGGTTTGGAGTCGTTTGTCGGCGTCTGAGGGTGATCATTTGGTTTTTATTGAGACGGCAATGGATCGTTTTGTGTATTTGAACGTATTCAAAAATAAGTTGAGGAAGCCGGTATCTGAAATGGGTCTATCTTGAAACTAGTTCTTCCAGCAAGATAGCGACCCAAAGCATATTGCGGCCCTTTAGAAGGAATTGCTGTTATATAATGTACCAAGACAACTGCATTATCTACCAAAGTCGCCTGACTTAAAACCTATTGAAAATTTATGGGATGAATTGGGCCTCAGGATAAGAAAAATTACAATAAGAAACAAGTAAGTCCCAAAAATTGCCCCTAGCAAGGATTGGTATAAAATTTATTTGGAAACTTCCGCTAAACTTGTCTATTTAATAAGAAATCGTCTAAATATCGTGTTAAAACTAAAAGAAGAGCAACAACAACATATGATTAAATAAAAACTTTTTATTATATAGAATTATGAACTATGGAGTAGGTATACTTTTCTGTGTACTAAGTCCTAATTGATAAACTTATCACATTTTCTTCTTTGAATCAGCTTCGTTCGGCGTTCACACAATGATTGTATTATTGCTGAAATATTACTTTCTTATGTATCAAGCGCACACATATGTGTGCGTTTTTTACATTACGAATGAGAAAACAAAACGTATATGCCGAGTACATCAAGCTGAGTTCTCGTTTTTTCCCCTCGTATCTCTCGCCAATAAAGTAGCAAGCTGATCAATAAGACTTGCATCGTATGAATTGGGACTAAAAATTGATTTTATTTAATTTTTTTAATAAATATCTTGATATCGTAAAATGTTTTTATATTTTACTAGGAACGATACACAAAAACCCCTTGTATCGTTGTATCAGTTGTATGTTGTATTCAAATACGTAGTTCACTATTGTTTTCTTGTACAACACACAATATATACAATGACACAAGGGGTTTTGTGAATACGGAAAAACTATATTTTGTTGAAAAATAATATCAATTTTTACATGCAACAGATTTTTTGGTAGGATATGTATAGTTTTCTGTGCTACTGTATATGTACGAGGGTATTCATTTAATCGGACTTTTGCTTTAATCGGTTAATTGCTCGATAAATTAACAGAAGAAACAAATAACTAAACAAATACATATAAGAAGTACGTGAAACAAAAGCAGCTGACAGCCAACACTTATTTAAATTGAAGTTCGCAGAACACCTTCTTTGTTTGTATGAAAAAATATTTTCTAAACAAATACCTTTTGTATATGAGACGAAACAAATAATTAAAAACTCAAAAAAATATGTTATAATAATACAACAAATTTAAGATTTTGCTAGGACGGTAAATCGGTTAATCGACTGAAATTAACCGGTTTAATCGTTAATCGAAAATAACCCACATTAAATTAACCGATCAGTTAATCGGGTAGTAATTAATCGGTTAACCGTTAATCGGTTAATCGGTAGTAATTAACCGGTTAACCGTTAATCGGTTAACTTAATTATTACTACCCGATGAGTACGAGAATGAATACCCTAATATGCACATATGTTTGTGTAGAGCGAAGCGAACTGATAATAAATTAGTCCTCTGAAGGATTCTTTGGTGGTAGAGGCCGGTTTTAGTTCTTACACTTTATAAGAATGGTGGGACCTATCCCTTATTTATGGGGTTGTCATTGTATGATACCCATTGCATTGATCTCAATGAACGTGTTTAGTGTTAGTATAAATTAATTTAATACATTTTCTACCATTTTGTTCTTAATATACCATTTAGGTGATTTGTTCTCCTTTCAATGGCCATGATTTTTTTTTTTTTTGGTAGTCCTAATTTTATTTTCACAAATCCCAGGACAATTGATACAAATTTCCTGCAGTATAGATTTTCTCTAGCAATTGTCTTTTAGTTTCCGATAATCTATTGCTAATTATGCACCGAAGATAAAAGCGTATATATAAGTTTGTCATTCCATTTGTAACTTCTACAATATTGATCTTGGACCCTATAAAATATATATATTCTGGACCCTTATGCGGATGTTAATTTAACGATTTTCTTCGTGTATCCGTTGAAATTGGCTTTCCGAAGACCCCAGATATAATGGGGACTTGGTAGTTATACAGTGTATCACTTATAGTTGAAATTCAGCTTGACCGGTCCACAAATGGCTGAGATATGAGCATAAATTGTATTTTTTATTTTGCTTTTTGTATATCTGGAGAAATGCAAGAGCCAATGTTTCCAAAATACATGATCATCATTAAACACCTTCCAATTGAATGAATGACAACGCAAGTGGGCGTAGCATTCCCCATCCAAAGACATTATACGTTTCTGTATATCGAGAACGGCAAGACTCAAAGTTGTAAATTAGATACAAGCTTTTTGGTTAACAATACTTAACATCCGACAAAATGTGGGGGGTAGTAGGGAAATAGGAGTGCCACCCCCCGTACACTAAAAGAAAAACCTTCGTAAATGTAACGATTTTTTGCATTCCTGCAATGAATTTTGTCATTATTATTGAGCCAACGTAGCGTGTCATTCCCGCTATGAAAATGGGATCATTAAATTCAAATTTGTCATTAAGACAATGAAATTTTGTCATTAATTCTATGACATAAATTATGCAGGGCAACGTAAATTTTCATTATATAAATGTAATGTATCATTAACGTAATGAACTTATTTAGTTCATATGATGAAACCTTTTCATTAATAAAATGAAACTTGTCATTAATAAAATGAAATACTTTCATTTATTTAAAAACATTGTTTCATTAACATAATGAAATTTTTCATTGATTTACGTTCACATAATGAAAAAAGTTTTTAGATGCAACGTAATTTTTCATTCCTGCAATGAATTTTATCATTAAATTAATTACATTGTTTCATTAATATAATGACAACCCTCTATTATTGGTATGTAGTTTTTCTTACATATAATGACACCTTGTCATTAAACAAATAACTGATATTATTAGTTATAATAACAATGTATCGTTATATAAATGATTTTTTTATACCAATAATATATTTTACATTAAAATTAAAGATAGATAATTTTTTTTAAATTTTTATTTTATATTTCATGTATCTTTAGTTTAAACAAACCATAAAATTAAATTTTACATTTGGATCTTTAATATTTGATTGAATTTTTAAATATTTGTACACATTTAACAGCTTCGTTTCCCAACTCATAATTGTCGGTATGTTTTTATATATTGCGTTGAAATCGCCGTCAATCTAAAAAAAATCGTATTACTTTAGTTAATATACATATGCTTATTTTTAATAAATACCAATTTAATTCCGTTTGATTCTTTGTACTGTGGCCACAGATTGAGAACTTTTTTTATGTGCTAACACTCATTTTTTATTTGATTTAAGCGAAATTTTGTGCATGCCTGATTATATTCGTCAGATGATAAGTTATCAAATTTAAGACTTTGAAGGTATATATGGGCATCATCTTCAGGCACTGTAAGAAGAAAAAATCATATAAATACTTTAATTAATACATTATTTTATAAGTTAAACCCCCTTAACGTAACTTGTGTGTCCGACGAAATTGTAGACAAATATAATTCTCGGTTGTTAAATGATTTTAACATCTTCTTCTTGTTGTGGTATTTTACATACAACTTTCCTCTTCGTTCCATTCTGTAGTAATCCATTTTTTTTGCATATGTATGCAATAGATATTAATTATTTATTTTTTTTAATTTCGTACACTTTTAAAACACAAATCACTTGTTCCCTTCAGGGTTGAAAATAAACTGAATTAAAAGAAAGAAATTTAAAAAAATAAGTTGATGCTATGCATGTGTTGTTACAGCATTCTACAAAATCGTGTTTGTCCCGTTATTTTTCTCTGAAATTTACGTTAATATAATGAAACATTACGTTGTAGTAATGATGAATACATACTATTTACTACATTTCAAGTTTGGTTTTTTACTTCTTTTTTTCTCTTGTGTTTTCTCTTGATTTTCTCTCTCGTTGTGTTTTTTTTAACTTCAATGATTATTTACATTATATAGATGACTAGATCATTGTATTTACGACACAAATAATAAAAATGTTATATTTACTACAAATTATATGAGTTTATAAATTTTTGTGTGCTCATATTAAGCTAAGTCCCGTTAGATAACATTAATGAAAAATTTCGTTGATGTAATGATAAGTTTCGTTGCATTAATTACAAAATCATTATATATACTATTTTTTAATTTTAGGTTTTCTCTTTGTTTCTATGCTATGTTTTTTTTTTTTTTTGTTGTTTGGTGGTGTGTTAAAATTCAGAATGAAAGTTTTCGTAAATAGTAGGAAACTTTGTCATTTCTTTTCATTCGGGCTACGTAAAAATATCATTAACTTTGAAGGGTGCTGTAATTTCTACAAATATTCAATGATAAATAAAATTATATTTAAAAATATAAATTAATAACTTTCTTAATGGGAATATTCAGTTGTAATATTTTACTATATGGATTTATGCCAGAAATCATACATCAAAGTTTTACGTAGCCCGAATGAAACGTATTTCGTATCATTAATGATACAACGAATTTAAGGAAAATTCAAGTTTTGGAAGTTACATAGTATTAATGAAAATTGCATAGCTGCAATGAACAGTAATGAAGATTTTCATTGCATAAACTAATAGAGGCCAATGAAATGGTTTCATTCCAGCAACGAAGCGTTTTTCTTTGAGTGTACAAGGACATAAGAGATTTTAGTTTATCTGGAGACCGGCAAGAGCCAAGGTTTCCAAGTAAGGTACAATCACGCCCGTGAATCACGGGCGAGATTAGAAAAGTGGGCGCGGCACTTCCCACTGAGAGACAGTATAGATATTTGTATATCCGGCGAACTGCCAGAGCTAAATTTTTCCAATTAGGTACAAGGATCTTAGTTATCAACAGGCATCATAGTTGATTTAATTATATCTTATGAACGGTAAACAATGCTTTCCAAATTTGGTACACAGAGCTGGGCTATCAATAAACAACCCCTCTTAAAAAAAAAGGTATTGAATCAGTAGTGGTGGCACCTCCCGTACATGGGCATTATACATTTCTGTATATATAGAGAACGACAAGAGCCAAAGTTTCCAAATTAGGTACAAACATCCCCACAAAATGTGGGCGTGGCATAAAATAGATTTATTTAAATAATGGTATTAAGATAACTTTCTGTTATTATTGCACCATGGTGAAGGGCATATAAGATTCGGCTTTGCCGAATTTAGCATCTAACTTGTTTTGTTTATAATTGGAAAAATGATTTTAAAAAACAGCCATAGCACCCGAGCCCTAATTTCTTAAAAACTAAAGCAGTTCTCCATAACGCTGCGGCCACATGATCAAGCTTTTGTTGATAGTTTTTTACATATACTTTTTATCAAAATTTTACATAAATTGAAAGCTGTGACGTAGGCTGCACGCAATTTTTAAGAAACTTACTTTCAAAATGTCATCATGAAAACAATTTATACTGACAAACGAAAAATTTGCTCACTAAACTTCTAATCAGCTGTTAAGTTAAACGTAAAATTGCCAAACAAATGGATAGTTTAAATTGAGAGCAATCTCGTGGTCTATTTAAAAGTGTGTTAGTAAAAAAATGAGAGTGAGAGCAAATTAAAGGGAATTGAAAGACAAAAATTTATCGTGTGGCCTCCAAGTAAAACAAGAAATCACGCGGGGTTTTTTAAAGAACGGCTCATAATTTGGCATTAGCCCTTTTTGCTAAATTTTAAAAAACTTCGAGCGTATACCAACATGTACTTTCGATGCAAGTCAAATAGTTTTATTTTTGATGTCGATAACTTTAAGAAAGTTACTCCATAAGCGCTGTGCATTAAAGTGGGTTTTTCAGATGCGTTTTTCGCTTGAATGCACCAAGGCCGTGAAAATAATGTAATGAAAGTAATGGCGAGTTCTTTTCTGTGGAAAATTTACATAAATTTTACATGTTCTAAACTTTCAAGGTCGTTTGTACAAAAAATACAACTGTGGGAACAATTTTCAAGTACTTTTGTGAATATGTTGATGAAAAACATGGAAAACATTTTGCATATTTTATCCTCACATTAACTTAAGGTGTTCAAACTACACAGTTTTATAACTTTGGTACTTACTACTTTGTTTGTACAAGCAATGTTTTATTCTATTAGTCATAACTCATACCGCTCATAATTTTGTGAAAAGATTGTTTAAAAACAAAATATAAACATTTTATTATTATATTAAATTGAAAAAAATCTATATATATTTATTATCTTTAAATCTTTTCCAAGCCACTACTAGTGATGCCAATATTTGTTTCCAAAACATAATAGTGTGCAGAAACCACTCAATAGCTTTTAAATCCTGTAATAAAGTACATGAATGATAAAAGTTTAATAGTTGTAAATAAAAGCAGCGAATTTTGTTTTATTGAACTGGCACAACATGTCACACCTCGAGTGATTATAGGTAACATTAGAAAAGAAATCGCCATATGTGAGCTAAAGGATGGTTTTATAGAGGTATAAAACGTTAAGCTGGCAACACTTTTTGAACTAGCGGCCAATTTGTCAGCTGTTAAGTGATTTATGTTAAGTGTGGTTTGGCATTTCATCATGAATAGACTCACGCCTCAACAACGCTTCCAAATTGTGCAAATTTATTTTGAAAATCATGGTTATGTTCGAAATACGTATCGCACGAATTTAGTTTAGCGATGAAGCTGACTTTTGTTTGCATGGATACGTCAATAAGCAAAACTGCCATATTTGGAGTGATTATAATCCTCAAGTGTATTTTGAGACACCGTTACATCTAGAAAAACTGACTGTTTGGTGTATTTTATGGGCTGGTAGAATCATTGGTCCGTACTTCGTTAAAAACGATGCTGGTCAGAACGCTACAGTCAATGGTGACCGCCAATGGTAGAGCCATGATTACTAAGTTTTTCGTGTGCAGGAGCTATGGTTTCAACAAGACGGCGCAACATGTTACACAGCTCGTGCCACAATTAATTTACTGACGGAAACATTTGGTAACCGCATACACGCAGAGAAAAAACATGTTTAAAAATGGTCACCTCCAACAAAACTATTTTTAAAGAAAATTTTTAAACATATTATGTTTAATTTAACCATATTATTGTCACCGACAACCATATTATTGTTAAATTGGTCCTCCATCAAGAAGCCACAACCATACTATGGTTGTCTTTAAACATGTTGTGGTTAAATATGACAATAATTTGTTCTTAAATTAACAACAGTATTTTCCTCGTTTCCAAGAGCAACATGCTATGGTTGAAAACCAACCATGCTATTATAAGTGTTAAGCATATTTAAGTTATTATTAACCAAAACATGTTTGAAGGCAACCATAATATGGTTGTGGTTTCTTTATAGAGGACAAATTTAACCATAATATGTTTGTCGGTGACAAAAGTAGGTTTTAATTCAACATAATATGTTTACAATTTTTCTTTAAAAATAGTTTTTGGGAGGTGACCATATATAAACATGTTTTTTCCCTGGGTGTAGTTTCGCCCCCAAATTTGCCCCAAGATCTTGGGATTGAACGCCGCTAGACTATTTTCTGTGGGGTGATGTGAAGTCGTTAGTCTATGCCGATAAGCCCGAAACGATTGACCACTTGGAGGATACGCCGCGTTATTGCCTGTATACGGCCACAAATGCTGGAAATAGTCATCGAAAATTGGACCTCCAGATTAGACGACGGCCGAGCCAGCTGTGGCGGTCATATGCCAGAAGTCATATTTAAGGTATAGTACCAGAAGATTATCTTTCGAATAAAATAAATTTTTTTGTCAATTAAAAAAATTCATCTATGCTTTATTCCATTTCAAAGTCTTACCTCTATAAAAAAAACCCTGTACTAATTGTAAAAATATAAAAAATCAGAATTGTAAAAAATTAAAATAAACTAGACAAATTGTTTTGAACTTTAATTTTTTTTCACAAAATTAGAAAAAACCGAAAAATAATAAAAAAAAATCGGTTGAATTTTAAACAGTTTAAAAATAAATAAATAAAACATAAATAATCAAAAAAAACTAAAAAATAATACAAAACTAAATGAAAACAACAAAATACGAAATCCGTAAAAAAGCAATACTGCAAAAAGTTCTTAACCCTTATGTGCGCAACAAGATACCCGGGTACCTCTGGCGTTTTCAGTCTAAATTTTCTCATTGAAAATGTTCAAAATTTTTTATTTTTCAAACTTATTCTATGAGTTTAATTTCAGTTATGTATTTTATAAAGCTTTTCCTTAAATTTTTTTTGAAATTTAACTCAGAATAAATTCGAAAAATAAAAAATGTTGAATATAATAAAGTTGCTTATGAAAAGAAATAATTCCCAATATCTATTTGTTAAAATAGTTGAGTTAAATATATTCAATTTATAAAGTGTCACTATCCAGTGTGACACAAAGAATGCAGACGAAGGCCGTAGCGGGCCAGAAAATGCATTACATTCTGCTGGTATCTAATAATTGTAAATTTTTCTTTACGTACAATGTACTTCATTGCTATCCAACGGAAAGCTAAGGTAAAATGTAACAAGAAGATACAAGGTAATGTATAGAGTCATTCCTAAAAAAATTAAGGAATAGACCTATTACAAAAAGCTTTATAAAATACATAACTGAAATTAAACTCATAGAATAAATTCGAAAAATAAAAAATTTTTAATATAATAAAGTTGCTTATGAAAAGAAATAATTCCCAATATCTACTCATTGAAAATGATAATCTGCATGCATATCTGAAACTTCTTGAGAATTAATAACTTTAAAAAAAATTTTGTATTTTTGCAGCCTTCTCCTAAGAACAAAAGAAATTAAATTATATTGCAAATCTTTCGAGCAGTTTGTACACATTGGACGATAAATGGAATGCCTAATAATTGTCTGATGATGGTATTTATCTAAAATTACTGCGCCATTGTAAGAAGTAAGAATTAGAACTGTCATTTCCGAACCATTTACTACCACACGAGGTCTCAGACAATGGGACAACTTATCCTGCAATTTTTTCAACCTTTTAGTGAATATAAATTTGGAATAAAAGGGCAACGCTGAAGATAAAGATCATATGCCAGTCGCTTATCCAGATGATATATGCATGATGTTGTATTTGGGCATTTCCTCCGAATGGTCAACCAGGATGGAAAAATAATATGTTGATAATCATCGTGTTTTATTGTTTATAATTTACACAATAATTATAAAAAAAAGTCTATGCTTTTATAATAGAATGCTAAATATGATATTCTATGATATCTTAGCTGTTTTACTTGAGGAAATTGGGCTGGAAACTGGAAAATTTAACATTTTCATTTTAAGCTACTTCTAAAGACATTTTTATATTTAATTATTTTACATGCAAAAAAAATTTGTTATGTTTGCACTCTTTCTTTAAAATCTCTCTATTACTATCAATTAAGAAGTGAAAAATGTAAGGAGAAGATAAAAAGTTCGATTAACGGTTAATTAACGTTTAAAACATATGGACCGTACGATTTTTCCATAACTTAAGCCAATTAAACAAAAACCAATAGAGATATTTTATGGTGTAAATACTGGATACAGACCTACATTAATACACTTTTAAAATAAATTAATCGAGTTTGAATATTCCGTTCCATTTAGCAGATTTTTACATTGCACTACTATCAGCCAAATTTGACTTCTATTTTGCATACGTTCTTGACCACAGGTTTATAACTTTCATTATGAAAACTTAAACTCGATGAAATCCATCTTTTGCACTCCATCCTTCCGGTTAATAATGGAAAATAATTTCATTCAAATGCCTGCATCGGCTGGCCATGCAGTAGCCTACACGATCGGTCCAATTTTTAAGCACATTATCGATTGCGTGCAGCTGTATTTCACCAATGGCTTCACGAATATTGTCCTTTAAAGCGTCAATTGTATCTGGCTTGTCGGCGTAACACTTATCTTTGACGGCACCCCACAAATAATAGTCCAACGGTGTCAAATCGCAGCTCCGAGGTGGCCAAACGACATCAGCTCTGCGGCTGGTAATGCGATCTTCAAAAACAGGGCGCAAAACATCGAATGTAGCTTCGGATGTGTGGCACGTAGCGTCGTCCTGTTGAAACCAAAGGTTGCCAATATCCTCCTCTTCAATTTTTGTGAACAAAAAAATTCGTTCAACATGGCCCGATAACGATCGCCATTGGCTGTAACGGCCACTCCTTGCTCACTCCTTGCGAAGAAAAATGGCCCAATTATGCCTCTGGACCAAAATCCGCACCAAGCAGTGACTTGTTTTGGGTGTATCGGTTTTTCAATGTATGCGTGCGGGTTTGCTGTGCCCCAAATGCGACAATTTTGCGTGTTTACATACCCGCCAAGATCAAAATGAGCTTCATCTGATGAGCTTCTGCAACATTACCATGATTTTCAAAGTAATATACACAACCATATTCGTTCAGCGGAAGGATAAAACTAATTATCTGTCAAATCATACATGAGCTAAGTGTTACCCTTCACGAAATAAGCACTAGTTGAAAAAAAACGTTAGATTGCGGACCCTTTATAAGCATACAACGATTGCTCTGGCTGGGACACATCGGAAAGCTGAACGGGAAAAAAAGCGTAAACGGGGAAGAACTACAAATCCCTGGTGAATAAAATTGGAGACAACGAGACCAATAACATCTTGCAGTGCAATCTCAGGAAGTAAATAAGTATCTTTTGCCAATTCTATTAATATTTTACAGCGTTTTAACTAGGTATTTCGGTTAAAAATTCTTGTTTTCTACTTTTTTTTATATAGGTTCCCAGGTACCTTGCCGCGCAATATGAGGTGTTTACTTTACTTCACATAAGTGTTAAACAAAAAAATCGTCCATATTCAATAGCAAATTCTATAATTTGGCTAAAAGCAAAAAAAAAAAATTAATAAAATTAACTGCCTGTTCAACGATTTCGAACGTTAACGTTCGCATAGAAAATATTATTTAAATAAAACAAAAACAAATCGATGAACTGGCATTAATAAACCCTTGTTGCAGAGAAGTAATTTTACTTATGTCTATGTGTCGAAAATCAATAGGATTTGGGTCTCCGCCACAATTGTAGCTAGAAACTGGTAAAACAAACTAACCCGAACAAACTGCTTTTGGTGCATCAAAATTCTAATGAATATTTTGGCTTAAACTTGATTTTTCCGAAGAAAATGCAATTCTTCTCACGTCTATATCTCGGAAATCAATTGGAATTTTATTTTTCAGTTTTTGCTACAAGTGTATCATTTGTGAATCATTTTTCAACCACTCAAGTGATAAATCAGTTTTTTATCCTAAAAAGTCATCATAAAAGACTCATTTAGGTGATTTTTTACAAAAAAAATTATCATCCAAATGTGAGCTGATATTTTAGGGTATTTACTACATAAACAGGCGTTTGTGTTTTCTATATTTCTGCCGTACCGAGCATAAAGAACAGTATATAAGGTTTATTTTCGAACACCGTTCCACTTTCATTCTCATTGGAACCGCTGAATCACAGATTTTGCAATCATTTGTTTACATTTCTTTCCAAACAATTAAATTTTCTAAATAATCATTTCAATTGATTCCTTATTTTATTATTTTTTTTTTTCTTCAAATTTCTTTTATCTCAAATATCTAAGTCAATAGCAATTATATAAATTAGCCAAGCGCTTTAAATAAATCGTTTCTGATATTCGTTTCCAAGCCTAAGAGTTTGAGAACGAGTTACAATAGCGTGAAAAAAGTGTCAATAATTGCGATTAGTGTAAAATACAAATATCGACTGTCTATTATAATAAAATCTAAAACATTTCGTTTAATTTATTTCTTTTTTTTTCATTTTTTTATTAAAAGAAAAAACTTTTTTTTATAATTTATGAAGTGTGTTAAATGTCAATTGGAACAAAATGACATGTACCCTAAATAAAAACAGCAACAATATAAACAAAATATTTATATTACAAGACAACAATAACAACAGTGAAAAAAACAACAAATCAAAGAAACACATGTAATTTTAATACAATACTCGGTGTCAAATGGCCGTGTGACATAAAAAAAATTAGACCAAATTGTTAAAATCGATTTAATTCCGCCACTCATTCATTCATTTGTTGGTTCGTTCGCTGGCTGGAGTTTAATTTTTAAACGAATTGGATAAAGGTTTCGAGAAACGGTAGAAAATAGTATATGACAAAACCTTTTGCTAGACGGAAAAAAATACTACATTTTATTTAGTTTTTTGTCACAATAATATTATTTATGACAAGTCAACAGACAAACAAACAAACCGAGCGAAACCAACCAAAAGAACCAACCAACAAAAGGCGTGACTTTAACTAATTGATAAAAATCATAAAAACAACAACAGCAACCAAAAAAATTAACTCTTATAACAATAGAAATCTATTTAAGGAATTATTTATGTTTAATATTCAGAATACGAGTATTAAACGAAAAATAAAAATATAGAATAGAATCTTAGAATAGATCAAGTAACAAAAACAAAAATAAAAGAAATAATAAAATCATTGAACCAAATAAGAAACTACGAAAATACGAAACAAATCTGAAGAAACCAAAAAAAAAAAAAAAAAATTACATTGCAATAAAACAATTGTTTGTTTTGCTTTAATTTAAGCTTGAAATTTTTAAATAATATTTGCTTAAAACTTTGAAATAAAAAAATTTTACAAAAAAACTCAATATAACTGTCATATTTAATAAAACAATTACAAAATGTAAAACAAACGTGAGAATTAATTTTACATGAAAATCATGTTGTACCCAAAAAAAAAATTTTCAAATCGAAATATGAAAACCTGCAAAAAATACCTTAAAAATCAGTTTTAAAATATGAAAAAATATTTGGCAAAAAAAATAATATTGAATTTGCATTTGAATATGAAGCAATTATAATCTTCATCATCATGAATATTGACACAAGGTTTTTTTTTTTTTGTGCATCAGCATTATGAAAAATATTCACACGTAAACCATGACGTTATGAACAAAAGAAAAAAGTACCAATTGGAAAAGTTTCTTCAAAAATATTTCGAATCAAATAAATGTGTAGTGCTCTTTGGTAGCGAATCTTGGAATGCAACACTAAAAGACTCCATCGGCATTCAAGTCTTTGTCGACGGTTGCCTTCGTTAAATCCTTTGAATGTTTTGTCCTAAAAGAATAAGAAACATTGATCTCTGACACACCGCCATGAGCTACACAGAAAAAAGTGTTTTATCAATTAAAAAAATGGTTTAAAAAGTATTTAAATTTAATTAATCTGATAATTGAGTCAATTATTTTTTTAGTTGAAAGGATATTAAAAATTTAATTTTGATTTAATTAACATTTTAATTGTTTTGAAATAAATTTTCAATTAAAATTTTATTTAAATAACCAAAAATCTTAATTGACTTTTTTCATTTAAAATGAACTTGTAAAATTGTTGTTGGGAATTGTCAATATTTATTTAAATAAATTAACACATTGTTTGAAATGGCAAAGTTTTTTGATCACTCTTTTAATTAAAAGAGAAATCACAACACATGATTTCAAAATCTCATTCCTTTGAAACAGAACAAGTGAGAGTGTTGGATTTTGAACGAGGGGAGAGGAAGAGATATACAATAGAAAGCTTAAGAATACAACAAAACATAATGAAAACAATGAACCACAATGAAGATATTGACAACATTAGCGCTAGTTACAGAACCGCAATATAATTAATTCTGTAATTATAATTTTAAGTTGTGCTTTACTGTTTTTTGTTAAATGTTTTTGTGCAATTCAATTTTATTGAAAATCTAATGTTTTTAATGTAAAATAATATATAAATTTTGTAAGTTGTATTTGCTTGTTAGGAAAAATATTTTGTATTAATGTTGTCCTTTTATTATTTTTATTTAAATAGACGACCCTTGAAAAAGTCACCAAAAAAGTGACGAAACGTCGGGTGAAATGTAATAAATTTGTTTTATTTACATCAATATCATTAGGTCTTATTAGCTTAAAAAGAAAAATAAACTAAAAGTATCATTTATTGAAAATATTTTTTTCAAAATTTTAAAATTTTTAGTAATCAATATAATCATTTTGGTAATAGGTGCAAAATCAACAACTTGTTTGCTTGATATTATGAATTTAGAACAAATTTGGTAATAATTTTTTCTGTGTAGCAAAAAGTCGATTGTACTATCGATAGTTCTGCTTCAATTGGACTATTGATAGAAAAAAGGTACTATCATCTTCAATTTTGATAGCAAATTGTCGCTAATTTTTCTAAACTAGCTCTCAATCACAACATACCCTTCACCACAGGTGGAAAGGGTATATTAAAGTTTGTGAATCCATTTGTAATTTCTACAATACTGATGTAAAGCCCTATAACCTATATTCCCTATATATATTGATCTAAAACCCTATATATATATATATATATATATATATATATACTGAGTCCGTATGAGTAGCAAAGTTGATTTAACGATGTATCTGTAGCCGTTTAAAATGGCTTTTCCGAATACCTCAGATATGAAGGGGGCTAAGTCGTTCTATATTTTTGTCACAGATTATCCGGAATCTTTGCAATTGAAATTCAGCCAGATCGTTTCACAAATAGCTGAGATATGAGGAAAAACTTACGACTGCCTCTAGTTTTTACCCCAGTATTGCCAGTGAAATTTCGTGAAAGATACATTTTAGTTTCCAAAAATATTCACTTTTTCCCAAAAAGATACATTTTGAAAAAAGTTTGAAAATCCATTTTTGACGTATAACATTTATTAACATAACATTTTTATTTCATATATAATGAATATTGTAATAAAATTGATATCATATAAATTCAGTTTTATATTCATTTAAGTCATAAATATTAGGTGCCGTATTCATAAAAATTCAAAATGGATTTGAATTGTAGTTTAAGAAAAATTTGTATGTAAATTTGGCCTTAAAACACATTTTAAGTTTATTTTATTTTTTATGAATAGGGCAGTAGGTATGTAATTTTTAAAAATACAATAAACAAACTTTACAGTTAATAATATGTAATTATCTTTGGATGGTATCAAAACAAATTCATTTTTGTAAAAAATAATATACGAGCTAAGCAGGGCTGTGGAGTCGGAGTTGAAGAGTCGGAGTTGAGGTTTTTGTACCGGAGTAGAAATTTTTTTGTAGATTTCTAATTTCTAATATTTTCCAATATAAAAATTCTTCGAAATTGGCGATGCAATATTTTGCAGATCAATATGAATAAGTAGATTTTAATTTATTTTATGAGAAATAGTTGATTCAAGTACTTTACTATTTAAGTATATTTAGGTATATTTTTTATACGTGCGGGAAAAAGTCTAAATTACATTAGTAAAACTTATACTCAGTTATTGATCTAGTTGAAAAAGATGTGTGATTTTTTAAATAATTTACTCATGCTAAAAAATGTTAATGACAGGAATTGCCAATAATTTTAATATCAGAATTTTTTAACCATCAACGCTGAAATATTTTCAACATTGTACAGAATAAGTGTTGCTATAGCGCATAAATACTGGTATGTATTAGAAAATCTGTGACGTAAAATTATTTCTCTTTTATGTAGAAACATCTTTATCGGCCTGCCTTTAATTCCTACCATAACACTCATGTTTTTCTTATGCACATTACGCGGGGATTCCCATAATTCGTTTAATAAAAATGTTTCTACACAAAAGAGAAATAATTTTACGTCTCATTCATTTCGCATCACGGTTCGAGTAGGAGTCGGAACCGTGAGTCGGAGCCGCACTTAAAAAATTTCAGCGTTTGGAGTCGGAGTCGGAGTCGGAGTTAGTACTTTTTTCGGACGACTCCACAGCCCTGGAGCTAAGGCGTTTATACTAATGCGATAATATCAAAAAGTTCATATAAATTTTTCTTCTAAAATTTAATCTTAACACACATACACAAGAATAAGCAGACGACAGAAGAACTTAGAAAACCTAACAAGATAATACATGTAATTTTTGCATAGCGTGATCAATTTCGAGGTTCCCTACTTTTTTAAAGAAAAAAATACAGAAAATTCAAATTTAATGGAGAATGTTTATCATCATTTGAAAGAACATTCTTTGGCATTTATTTATAAAAAGTCTAACGGTGTGATATTATACGATCTTGGTGGCCAATCGACCGTCCCAAAACGTTAAATTATGTGCTCACCGAAGTGTTCTCTCAATAAATCCATTGATTGATGCGATGTGTGGGAAGTTGCGCCGTCTTGCTAAAACCAAATGTCGCCGAGATCACGAGCTTTAATTTCAGGCATCAAATAGTCGGTTATCATTGCAGGATAACGGTCGCCATTGCCGGTTACGTTCGCACCGGCATCATTTTTAAAGAAATATGGACCGATGATTCCACCGGCCCTCAAACCACACCAAACCATTGTTTTTTCTGGATGAAGTGGCAGTTCTTGAATCTCTTCAGGTTGCTTTCCATCCCAAATGCGGCAATTTTCCTTCTTTACATACCCATTGAGCCAGAAATGGGCCTCATTGCTGAACAAAATTTGCCTCGAAAACGTCGGATCTTCTTGGAACTTTTCAAGAGCCCATAGAGCGAAGCGATGTCGCTTGGGAAGGTCGAGCGGCTTCAGTTGTTGCACAAGCTGTATTTTGTACGCTCTCAATTTAAGATCTCGACATAAAATGTGCCAAGTCGTTCCATACGTCAGTCCGAGTTGCTGCGAACGGCGCCGAATCGACTCTCCACGGTCTTCGTGTACACTCTCAGTTACGGCCGCTATATTTTCTTCACAGCGTGCTGGACGTGGTCTATTCGGTCGAATATTATCCAATAATGATTGCTGGGTCTCAAACTGGGTGATGGTGTTGCGAATAGTATGCTCAGTAGGCCGATTATGTTGACCATAAGTTGAGCGAAGGGCACGAAACACATTCCTCACAGAACGTGAATTTTCGTAATAAAGTTGAACGATTTGTAAACGTTGTTCAGCCGTAAGTCTTTCCAATTTGAAATGCCAAGCAATACTAAACAAAAATAAGATGACCGCATGACACGACTCACGCGTGATCTGTCAAAAAAGGCTATTGAAAAAAGTATCTCTACTTGAATCACCCATTATTAAGTTGTCACTGATTATTTTTTTTTTTTTTGTATTCATAACGAAATGATAACTTTAAACAACTTTGTCAGAGACGAAAAGTTTAATATTTTATTTCTGTACATTTTGCGTACAGAATCAAAAGATACGAAAAGTGTCAGTATTATACTTGGTATATGAAGTCATCAAAAGATACGAATTATGTATCTTTCGTATCCTAATGGCATCACTGTTACACCCATAAATTCCATTGTTGTTGTATTTTTTAAATTCTAATGGGTGGTCCAACCATAATGCACGATGTTAGTTGTGAGTCATACCCTAACGTCCAGTTTTGTGCCCAACTTAATTTGACATTTCTTTGTTTCAGTGTTTGACAAATTCAACCAGGGAAAGGCACACAATTGAGCAACGCGTAAAGATGAAGCTTTTTACGAAAAATGGGCGTTGAAATCAAAATGCGTTTCGTGCGCTTCGTTATTTTTTTGCTCAGCCTAATCGAGCAAATGTGTCCACAATCTGGAGAATTGTAAGTTAATTTCAGTTAACCGGGTCTGTAGGAAATGTGAAAACACTTGCGCATGCTCGCCCAGATCGTTCTGCGGAAAACGACCGTGTTATCCGGCGTCTTGCCGATGTAAATTGGCCGCCACGATCATGTGATTTGACACTGTTGGACTTCTTTCTTTGGGGATATTTAAAAGAAAAAGTGTTCCTCAATTAGCCAAGAGCAATTCAAGAGCTAGATGATGAGATAATTCGGCACATTACCGACACTGAACCTCAATTATGTTTAAGAGTCAGTTCAAATATGTACCATCGTGTAGATTTATGCCACCGAAGCCGTGGCGAGCTTTTGCCCGATATTTTGTTTCACACATAACTTTCATAGATATGATAAAAAATATTAAGACAATTCACAGAAAACTTTTGCTTTATTTACAATTAACATCGTGCGTTTTGGTTGGACCACGCTTTATTTGATTACGTTTGTTACTTGGTGATAGGTGAAGGGTATTAAGGACTCGGACCAGCCGCATATAGGACTCTTACGTGTTTATTCCTGCATTGCAATGTGGATTCAGCCAATTCATCAAACTTGTGGCTAGCTTAAAATTTATGTCATTAAAGCCGCGGCTAAGTAGAAATCCTTTTTGTTACCACAAAATTAAAATGGTTTTAGACAGCGTAATGGTAAAGTCCCTTTAGGGATAACAAGGAAGCTGGGGTTAAATCCCAAGTCTAGCGAAGAGAGTCATTAAAAGTACTGGGCTAGGCGTTGGTTTTTGTCCGTAACATAGTGTTAAGTTCGAGCTGCTGGAATTTATCCCCGTATGCTGTTGTTATACACTATAATAAAACAATAATAAAACAATAGTGTATAATTTTTTTGCCATTTCGAGATAATAGAGTTTAAAATTTTTGAGTTATTAGACAAATGGGAAAACACTAATATCTCAGAAAATAATCGATATTTTTGAGTTGTGGTAATTTAAATATGTGATGGAATCATCAGGCTACTAGGAGATGATATTTCATTAATTTACAAGTCCTTTAATTGCAAATAAATGGGATTCAAAGTACCATGATGTCACTAAGGCTATTTTATTTGTTTTATAATATGTATGAAAATCATTATACACTATTTTTTTTGTATGTTTTACACCAAATATATTATTAAAAAATTGTGTATATCAATATACGTCATTTTTCGATTTTATTTTCTTATGAAAAAATAAAAATAGTGAATAATAAAAATAGTGTATGCTTTTTATACACTATTTTTCTTTGAAATTATATTCAGAGTAACAAATAATTAAAAAACCATACCTGCACTTACACAATTATTTATGAAAAATTTCAAACACGCAATTATACAATAATATTTCAATGAATCTTTTGACCCACTTTGTGGAAGTAGAATTTCACCAAATTTTGACCACATTTAGAATCAGTTATGAAGATTCGTATTATGCAATAAAAAACTAATGGTGTACATGCGTATACACTATTGTTTTATTAAGGGGACGATATGTACCTTTAAGTAAGCTCCAACTTCTAATCTAAAGGCTTATACATATTCTATGATCTAGACAATCCTATTCTAAAATTTACAATTGTATTTGCATTCTATCTACTCTTAATCTTAAACATATCTGCCATAAAAAAATCAGTTTTTCCTACTGGGGGCTTAAAAAAACCTATTCGTTATGTGAAGTTATTTTCTTAATGTCATTTCAAAAGTATATTAAAACGGAAATTGAAGTCAAATGTTCACATCTTAAAAAACAATTGATTTTCTGTTTTTCTCCATCTCAGAAACATGAACAACTAATATTTGAAGAAAAACAACAAAAATCTCAACCCATTATCAACACCTTTTATTGATTTGTTTTTCATAAAATGTTTG
This sequence comes from Pollenia amentaria, assembly GCA_943735925.1. Lineage (NCBI taxonomy): Eukaryota > Metazoa > Arthropoda > Insecta > Diptera > Polleniidae > Pollenia > Pollenia amentaria. Next base: position 196,028,329 of record OX031009.1, on the reverse strand, counting down.
TATTAAAAAACTAAAATTAAGAAGAAAAGGAAAAAAACATAAAATGCGTGGTTGATGTTGGATTCTCAATAGTCAATTTAAAGTCGACAATTGTCTACCAAAACTATACAAAGAAACCAACTAAAAAAATGAATATAAACGAAAATCACAAACTTAAATTTTCCACAAAAAAAGCACAAGAGAGGAAATAACAAACTACATAGAAAAAAAAAAATTAAAAAGTGATACTCAAGAAATCTAAAATTGATAATTTTGTAGAAAAAAACTGGCCTTAAGTTAGTTTTGGATTAAAAAAAATGTTTTTTTTTTTTGCTATTATTTTATCCTTTACTGTCTTATAAACATTTTCCGTTGTACAACCATCAATTCAATTTTAAACACCGGAGAGCATTTGTTTCTAAAAACAAACAATTGTCTGCCATTAAGCAATCTGAAGTTTGTTTCTGATTGTTTTTGTTTTTTGTTTTTTTTTTATATTTTCCCCCACATCTCATACTAAAAAGTACTGTCTCACTTTGCGCTCGTTTATATGAATAAATGTGTGTTTTTCTGATGATTTTTTGTACGATTTATTTTCGGTTGATATTATTTCTTAGATAGCCATAGATGGCTTTGCAAAAGGCCTTCTTAAACAATCACATGAGAGTGTAAGTATGTGAGTTTTTTTTGGATGCAGCAACATTCATTAATGAACAGAAAGCGTAGGTTTTCAAATCAATTTTTATTTCGTTTACAGAAGCATATTAAAGGTTTAAGAAAGAAATCCAGAAATAAAATATATGTACATTTGCTAAATGATTGCGCACAAAAAGAAAATCAAAAATATTGATATTTAAACAAAAGATTATGGGGATTGGAAAAAAGAATTTGCAAAAACGTTCACGGTAAAAACTAATACAAAAGAGTTTCCTTTTTATAAGAATTTCATAGACACTCTTAGTTCTAGATACAGGAAGTTGTACAACTTTTTCATTACGAAAATTGTCGGCTTTTTTTTAAGGTTTTTTTTCGTAAATACCCTAAAAAGGCAATAACTTCGTGGTGTTAGAGGATACATTATCACGAAGTCTAAGTCCAAAAAATAAATATTAGGATTCTATGAAAGCAAAGCCTCAGCTTATTGAGATTGTAAAATTGGTAAAATTCAATACCACCCAAAAAATAAAGGCAGACACAGAGATAAGGCAACTTTGTTTCTAATTACTAAGTAAACAAATTAATAGTAACAATTAACCGTTTAATTCACTTGATTAAATTTTTTTAAAAAACTGATTTTATTTTTGATTAATGCTTTAATTGGTGAACAAATTTGCAGAATTTTTTCTGTGTAGGTTAAAGAAAAATTATAATAATGGAATACTTTTTACACGGTCGTTAAAATAATACATGTACATATCGATAAGTTGTGCAAACAGGGGTTATTATTAGTGTGTCCCAAAAAAAATTTTTCTTAATTTTCATGGATGCTCCAATAAATGATTTTTGAACAAAGCAAAAGCCAGACGTTTAATTTTTACTTGTTTGTTGGGTATGAGTAGTAATATAATAATAAAGGTAAAATGCTGAAAACCGATGTAACTCAGGAACGGTAAGAGCAAATTCAAAAATAGTTGTTTTTTAATTATTTAGAATTAATTGATCTTTTAAACTGCATTGTTAGTTTTATTCATTTTCATACAAATTTTAAAAGTTATAATGCGCTATTTACATATTAATAGAAAAATTACGAAGAATTGTAATGTATGCAGCCTAAATGAGCAAATTCATTGCAAAAACTTATAGGTTTTGCACAAAGTTATGAAGGAAACTCAAAAAAAGACCGGCAAATCCGATTTTTGGCAAAAATTCTACTTAAGCGACCGCTAAACTTATTCCGAAAAATCTGAAAAAAATCTCAAAAATACTTTTCCCTTTAGGCTTTTAAATTATGCTTGAGGCCCAAAACAAAACACACTAGTTATTATTCGTTATTTCTTATTTCAAAACGAAAATATTCACTAGGAACTATTTGTATGGCAGAACAACGTTTGGCGAGTCAGCTAGTGTTTTTCTTATAAAAACTAAAAAACTTTCCTGTAAAAAGAAACAATTTAGTTTTTAGAATTCTGCCACTCTTTATGCCGTTTTCTTTGTCATGTTTTGGGTGTATTTAAATTTGTTTTCAATCTCATAATAAATTAATTGACATCTGATACCTTTCGATTCCGTTTACTTCAACACTTAGTTTTGCATTTCAAAACTAATAATTCTATTAGTTTGATCAAAGTTATTTATGCAACTGACTGTGTGTTGTTTTTCTGACAATCAGCTTAAATTTTTCTTGAACATAAAATCCGTATTAGTGGTATTAATGTGACTGTGTATGTGCGTATATGTGTGTTAGAGTGTTTGTATATGTGTTAAGTGTATGTAAACACGTTAAAGTCAACAAATTGTTGTAATAATTACCACATAAAAAACGTTGTTTTGTTTTTAAAATAGATTTTATTTGCTAAATGGAATGTGTTTATTTGTTAAACAAATAATAGCCACAAGAACAGCAACAACAAAATCAGCCACTAGTAATGCATTACTTTTGAATTTTATTAAACAAGACCCAACACACGATAAAACATCAAGTCAATGGGTGGCATAAAACTTGAGTTGATCTGTTAATTTTTCGCGTTTCATTTACAAACTTAAAGAATACAAGAAAAAAACTGGAGACAGATTGTGCCGCGGACAGATGAATAGATCGACAGACGGACGGACATACAGACAATAGAGATAAAAACGCAGAAGAAATAAAAAAAGTACATGCGACATTATACAAGCAGCAATTAAATTTTTCCTAACACGCGATGGCACGCAAAAATGTTACAAGTAAATAATAAAATTCAACTCAAAAAGTCATCAGGAAGAAGAAGAAAAAACATGTGAAATGTTGTAAAAGATGATGATGACGATGACGACAAAGCGACAACGTCACAAGCAATGACGATGGCGAAAAAAGCAAAAATAAACTCAATAAAAAACCATCTTAAGCAGAGTGTGCGTTCAGAATGTTGTCGGTGAGTGGATCTTCAAGTGATAAACATCGACTGAAATACAAATAGTGCATAAATAAACACGATTGTAGATGCTGAATTGATAAGCGCCATGCTCAACTTAAATAAATAAAGACAACTTAAAGGCAAAAACTTAAGCAAGACATTTAAATAGACAGAGCCACTCAGTGACTTACGGAACAAGTGAGTTAGTTAGTGAGTGAGTGGTCGCCGAACATTTTATACATTTTACATGGTCATTGAATATTTAAGGATCTATCAAAACTATAAATTTTCAAGGCAAATTTTCACAACTCTACACTTTGCATTACATACTCTGTTTTGTGTACACCTCCCCAATCCCCTCTCGCACTGCTTCAGACTTAGCTTCCAACTTTGAAATTTTGCTACACAATTATTTCATATTTTATATACGAGTATTTGGTTTTAATTGCAACTAGTTTGTGAAAAATTACTGTCAACGAGCATGTTTAAGTTTAGAAATCAGTTAACACATAACAGGCTCGAGGCGAGAGTTTATGGCAGACAAAAATCTTTAGATAGAAAAAAATGTTGAATGAAAAAAATCAATGGTTCAACACAAGAAATTCGTAATTTTGGAAAAAGTACCTTTTGAAAAAACAAATGTTAAAAAAAATATATAAAAGGTACCTGCTAAAAAAAGGCATATATTAAAAAATAAACTTAAAATAATTCACATTATAATGATGATTGAGAAAAGAGCATTAAAAAATGTGCCTAATAAGCGTACCTTTTAACAAATAAACAAGTAAATAAACAATTGTTTTCAATTCCCGCTTTCCGGGGAATTAATTGCGGGATTCCCGGGAAATTTTGAAGAACATCTTTTTTCAAACTTCAGTAAATCTATGTCGGACTAGTGTCTAGACTGTGTTAGTAGTTTAATCCAACTTAATTTTACCACAATATTTAAATTTGCTACAGTTTAAAACTTATTAAGCTAATTTTTGAGAATGGGCCTTATATAGAGCCTATGATAAATTATAGACCTATCTTCCAAAATTTTATTTCTCGTCTTAGCAAACTGAAGTGTAAATATTACAATAATATTATAAGGTTTTGCGGTTAAGGGCGTAGTAAAGTGTTATCCTAGATTGTGCTTTATATGCGGCATTTCAAGTAATTTTGAGTTTTATGAAGTAGATTATGCTTAATTCCACCACAAAAGCGTTATTCGTTACACTTTTAGCCATACCTTCATGATTTACGAGATTAATCTAAACATGGAGCCGTAGGTAAATTATGGACCGATGTTCACGAAATTTGGTGCCTTATAAAACGAATTTGTTGAAATTTAATGACAATAGGTGCATTTCGCCACAAATTTATGTTAGTTTTTGTTGGGTTTTTAGGGAGGTAGTTGGGTGCATAACTCTTTTCCTACTGCAGCGATTCTGCTAGAATAAATCCACAAACAGCCTAGAAGATCTAGAAACAATTTGACACCCATATGGCGAAATCAGCTTAAAATAAAAGAAAGACTCACAATACAAATACGTTATGGGATCCTAGATGAACATTAAAAAGATTCACATGGAATGGCAAACTAAGTATACCTTCATACACCACTACTGATTAAGGTTTATAAAATTGTAAAAAAATATTTTATTAAATATTTGTTCAGAAAATCTTAATTGACTTTTTTCGTTTAAAATAAAATAATTTAAATATGTAGAATTGTTGTTGGGAATTGTCAATATTTTTTTTAAAAAATCACCCCATTGTTTGAAATGGCAAAGTTTTTTGATCATTTTTTTAATTAAAATTAAAAATATCATTTATTGAAAAAAAATATTCACAATTTTTCAATTTTTAGTAGTCAATATAATAATTTTGGTAATAGGTGCAAAATCAACAAATTGTTTGTTTGATATTATGAATTTGGTATAAATTTGGTGATTGAAGAATTTTAGGCCCTAATCATGTAAAACACAACGCGACGCCAAAGAATAACATTGAAAGCACAAACAATGTCATAAATATTTTGTATTTTGCTGTTGCTTCCTACATAAATTCACATTGCGTTTTAAAATTTCAAACGCTCCATTGCTTGTGGCGTTGAAAATTTTAAAATGGTTCATGAATTTCTGTAGAAAGCAACAACAAAATAACAAAATATTTATGACATTGTTTGTGCTTTCAATGTTATGTTTTGGCGTTGCGTTGGGTTTTATATGATTAGGGCCTTAATAATTTTTTCTGTATAACAAATATTTTTTTTTTTTTGCTTGAATTTAATAATTCTTAAATTTCTTTTTAGAAGGCTATTTTATACGGGACCGATTATCACAAAATTACATTACGTATTTAATGATTTTTTTATGGACTAACCTTCATGAAATTCGGAGTATAATTTAATGTTACAAAACTATTACAGACTAAATTTTACACTAATACCATTATTCGTTAAGGTTTTAGGCGTACTAAAGTTTGCCTACAGCAAATTATGAACCGATCTTTTCGAAATTTGGCGGAATGGTTCGTATGCAATTGTCGCACACCAAATAGAGCTGCAATAACATGATTCGTTACGGCTTTAGACATACTAAAGTATTTTTCGACAGTGGCTTTTTATGAGGCCTACGCTAAATTGTAGACTGATTTTCGGTCATATAAAATGAATTTGTTCAAAATTAAATAAGAATGGGTGTATTCTGTCAATAATTTACGCTAGTTTTCCTAACAACAATATCCTTCTTTTTTATGGGGGTTGTTCCACATAACTCTTTCCATAACTCTTTTTAACTAAGCCGATTGTTCTGGATTTCAATCTCAAACTGCTTAGGAGAAAAAGAAAGAGTTTGACGCCAATTTTGATATTTTCTTTTGAGTTTTCTGAAAGTGAGCGTGATTTCAACAGACGGCCAGACAGACGGATAGATAGACGGACAGACAGACAGATATGACTAAATCGACAAAGAATTACCCAAGGACCCGGAATATATATACTTTATGGGGTCTTAGATGAATATAAAAAGGCATCACATGGAATGACAAACTTAGTATACCCGCATTTACCACAAGTGGTGGTGGAGGGTATAAAAGTTCCTATTAGGAGGGGCATATTTCTAACATGTATCTTTCTAAAGAAGATCATTTGAAAAGCTAAGTGACTTCCCAGAGTTTAGAAAAGAAACTTATGAAGAACATTCCTTAAAATAAGTATTTTAAATAAAAAACATTTTTTGATTAGTTTTATAAACTCTTTATTTTTAAACAGCACATTTTAAAAGAGAACATACAAATAAGTCCTCGAAATTTGTGTGTTATTGAAGAACATGCCAAAATAATGGGCTTTTCTTCTTTTAAAAACAAGCGTAGGAAAAATTTTAAGAACTTTTTAAAACCTTAAATTAAAGGCCTTGTTTAATCATTTTTTAACGAGGAAAATAGAAATTGTGCTAGGACCACAACTGCGACGAACGATGAATTTATGGCTCTAAGGTGTCGAACGAAATTTGCCATACGCGACAAACACTGAAATAGATTTATTATATTTCTTACGCCGGCGTACGACGCACAAATTAGTAACAGGTGACCATGATTTCAAGTTTTTTGGGAAAAAAAAGTTAATTTTACTTGTAATAAAACAAGTCACTTTTCTTATTGTTGGAGTTGGATGCGAATCAGTACTTGACTTGAAATTTCTCCATCAGATCTGGTTTTCTGGATATTATGGCTTAAATTTAAAAACTCCTGTTTTTCGCCATAGTCGAGACGTTATAACGCAGCGAATTCGTCTTTATTTATAAAACTTAATATTTCGTCTGAAAGTCCTATTAATTGCTTTAAACATAAATGTTTCACCTTTCTAATATGTATCAGGTTCCTTCGCTGAGATATTTAACCTGAAGTTTGGAAAATCTGGGGTTTCGCTATGTTCATGGTTTCTTCCGAATTTTTTTAATTTTAATATATTTTTGTGATTTTTTTTAATTATTCCTGGCTCGTATTTAAAAAGGTCTTAAGTCAAAAAAGTGCATTTTGAGTTTTTGATTGTCTTTAATAAATTTGTTTTCTTTCTTTCGTTTGGTATCAATAACGTAAGTCTATATCAACTGCTTCCAATCGCCAGTGTCTGCTCTTTAAAAAAAACATTCGATGAAATACACCAAATAAATTGTTTCTGATTTCAGACTTTTTGAGTTATGACGACGTTGCAGAAAATGAGCGATATATAAAATTATAACTTTACCAACTGACTGACTGATTCATCACCGCACAGCCTAAACGCCTGAAGCCAAACAGTTAAAAATTGGACCAGAGGTTGATTTCTCGCCAGATGGCTCCACTGAGACGGGATTTTTTAAATGCGAATGCTGAGCCGTTAAAAAGAGGTAAACGCATAAATTTGCTAACATCTTATCTCCTTAACTGAAGGAGATTCCAAAAAATTTTATAGTAATCCCTGTTTATTAAAAAATAAGCGGACAAGTGCTTGATACTTTTTGGAAATTCGGCCCTTTTTCGAGCATTTTTTATTACAAACTGGTCACACGAGTGCTTTGCAGGCAGCAAGTCATCCATTGAAAAAAAAAACTAAAAATGTTTGAAACATGTCATTACACTAATGTTTTTTATACGGGATTTCCAGGGAAAAAAAATCCCGGGATCCTGCACATTTCCCAGGACAAGAACCCCGGGAGCCCGCACATTTTACGGTACTAAGATCCCGAGAAATTTGTGCGGGAATTTCCGCTATTTTTTTCAATTAGTAATGGCAACTTTACTGCTGATACAATTGTAAATAAATAACTTATGTCAAGAAATAGAAGTAAATTCAAATCCAATGTGTAAAGCAATGTTCAAGGCCTATCCAATAGGTCTGCTTACTGCTACAACAATACAACAGTACAAAAAACAACAGGCATTTTGTTTGTGTAATTTACCTCACGGTTGTCAAAATCTTACTACTACATAGGGAAAACAAAAGGAAAAACGTGTTTTGTATGCATGTATGTGTGGCAAAAAACAAAATACGTAAACAAAAATATACATGTATAAGCAAAATGTAAACAACTTTTGGCATGGTTGAGGAATAAACCAAATAAACATCTGGCTCCTTAAGCAGACCTAATGGATAGACCTTGGCAATGTTTAATACTCTAAAATTTGGCAATAGTAAAAGAAGAGGATTAAAGATTTACACAATTTTAAATTTCTTTAAAGACCCAGACTTATTTTAAAAATGGAAAAAAATAGTTCCCATTTGCTTCAAAAAATTTAATGATTTGATATGAGGAGCAGGAAAAATAAATCCCGCTTTCCCGGCAAATGAAAAGGTCCGGGAAAAGAAAATCTATACATCAGACATGTTGTTTCAGCTTAATCTCTCTTTAAACAGATCCTGTTGAGCTATAAAGTTTATGCAGTTCCGCACACTATTTAGTAGGTAAATACCGGTACTTGTTTTAAAATTTCCATCTATATCTAGGTGTCTTCACAAGAGGGCTTTTGTAGAAAAATTGCTTTAACTCGTTGGTAAGAGTATAATGTGCTTAGACCCCAAATGGGATCTCACAATAATCTTGCACATATCTGCTAGAAAAAATCTCTTCATTAGACGTCTTTAATGTTAGTATATCTATAGCTAAACAACATTTGCAAAAACCAAGGAGATCTAGTTTGGCCTATAAGTTTAAGAAGGTACCTTTCAAAAAGTTTTTTAAAGAAGTTATCTTTCAAAAAGTGCCTTCCAGAAAGTATTTTTTTTTTTCTTTTTTCAAAAAGTTCTCAAATGAAATTATGAATATTTTATACAATTATGTGCAATTAAACATTTTTTATAAATCCTAATATGTTCACAGCCAAATCAAAACATTAAAATTAAACTTCATTAACAACCAACCAACTTCCAGAGGATAATTTCTTAACATCAAATAATATAAAAATAAATCATAAGCAACATATTAACAACGTCAGCTAACAAGATTTTTGCATATTAAAACGAAAGACTTAAGCCACAAACACATAAATGCTCCTTAACAACACCGGCGCATTCATTCAAAATATCAATGGCAGTGGACAGTAGTCAGTCTCAAAGCGTAAAGACAAATATGCTTGTTTAAACTTCTACTGCTAAAGAGTAATTAGAATATCTGTGTATAAGACTTTATACCAATAAATGTGTTCGCGTATGTACACATGTGTTTAGACATATTTGTACAAAGACTTCTGGTCTTTGACTGGCGAAAAAATTAAAAAAAAGACAACAACAGAACATACTTAAATTAATGGTAAATATATGTAACCATAAAATGTTTACATAAAATAATGTTTAAGTACAAGAACATAGTAGAACAAGCAAAAAAAAATTAAAAATACATTTAAGGTTATACACAGATTGTTTGTGCACATTTTAGCCATTAGCAATTTTAGCCGTCTTTTAAGGCCACCATAAATGCCAATATTGAAGACATACATATTGAACAGAAAGACAGGCGGACAGACACACAAAAAATGTACACAGCAATTAACGACAATGTTAATGGAGACAGATTAAATAAAAAGCTGGCTAAGAATATAGAATAAGGTTAAAATAAGGGTCATTCAGTTAATACTTGGAAAGAAATTCTTATAAGCTTTGGGGAAAAAAAGAGAATGATAGAAGAAAACCGGAAGGAGAGAGAAAAATATGTATTTAAAGTAACGGACTGATGAGCTTTGTGGTTTTTAAAATACTTTTTAGCCTTGCTAGAAACTCATTTTAGCTCTACAGACTTATTCCAGTGAGTAGCGGCTTAAGGGTCGTGCATCCTGGGAGATCACTCCGAGCTTTAAAAAACTTGTACACAGCAATTAACGACAATGTTAATGGAGACAGATTAAATAAAAAGCTGGCTAAGAATATAGAATAAGGTTAAAATAAGGGTCATTCAGTTAATACTTGGAAAGAAATTCTTATAAGCTTTGGGGAAAAAAAGAGAATGATAGAAGAAAACCGGAAGGAGAGAGAAAAATATGTATTTAAAGTAACGGACTGATGAGCTTTGTGGTTTTCAAAATACTTTTTAGCCTTGCTAGAAACTCATTTTAGCTCTACAGATTTATTCCAGTGAGTAGCGGCTTAAGGGTCGTGCATCCTGGGACATCACTCCGAGCTTTAAAAAACTTGGTCATATAAGCATACTAAATCAAAAAAAGACCTGCATTTTAAAAAGCTTAAACTTGGTTTCTTCAGCACAGTAATATGGTTTCATCAGATAATAAAGATTTGTGGCGAAGTTGTTTAAGGTTCATAACAGGGACAGTTTGCGTCAGTTTGACAGATACATTGAAAATAATAATTAATACATCCGTACTTAAATTACCCCATATTATCCGAAGCGATCTTATAGTCATCAGATTTTAATAAAAATTGTAAGAGGGTATGTTAATGCCCTCCTAAATAATAATTTGAATAATTCAAATTCAGATATTTTAATCAGGCTTGAATTCATTGAATTGAATTTTCATAAAATTATTTTTATGAAGAAAGAAATTTTACAACATGAAATGAGTTAAAATTTTATTGATATATTTTTTATTCTTGACTGAGCTGGAAATTGAACACAGGCTATCACGGACAGGTTGCCCTGACTAGTTTAGATTGTAACCACACAGTCTCTTCAGAGCGGTTTACCGTTTAACACTCACCGCCATTGACGACGGATGAATGAATAGCCAAACATCCATCTTTGAACTTCCATCTTTACCTTGGTAGATCGAAATTTGCTTTGCATGAATGATTACTTATTTTAATTGATTCACATGTTCTTGAAAAACAGAAGTAAAAAACGTAACTGAAATTTAGCTCATAGAACAAATTCGAAAAATAAAATATGTTGAATATTAATAATTACACTGTGCATGAAATTTACACTTTTTTTCGTGACAAGCTGGGCACCTGGCGTTTTAACATAATTCGGGTACGCTTAATCCAGTGGTGCCGCGTAACTCAAAAACGCTTTAGCTTATTGAAAAAACTTAAAAAACCGAAATTCCGCAATAAAATTAGGCCGTTTAATGAAATTCTTAAATTTGGCCCCTGCAGTACCTAGGATGCCCCTAGATGGGTCAAATGTATGACCAACCCCACTTTATTTTTCATCTCAATCATTTATTTCTAACATACCCACCCGCTATCTCCATTCCTTAAGGGGGCTTCCATACAAAATGTTCAATGCAGACTAGAAATATATTGGAGAAAAAGTCCTATAAATACCCAGGAGTCGCCCCTAGGGGGATAAAATGTATGAATGACCTCCATTATTTTTTTGGTCTTAACATTTTCTTAAATTATACTTTCCGTTTATCATCATCCCTTAGGGGGGCGTTCTATGAAATTCTTAAATTAATTAAAATTTGCCGACTTTTGTGAATAAAATAAAAAGTTGCTAACAGATTTTAATCATTTATGGCTTGTTTTGTTTGCAACTTCGTTTTTTATATGTCTGCAATTAATTAATTAATTTTTTATGAATTTTTAAAAAACAAAAATTTCGAAATTTTGATAAAAAAATTATTTTTTTTCCAAAAAAAAAATCATGTTTCTAAAACGCGGAATTTCAGTTTTTAAGTTTTTTCAATAAGCGAAAGCCTTTTTGAGTTACGCGAACATATGTTGTGCAACCTCCTCCATTTTCGAAATAACGGTATATCTCGAAAACCAGATCTAATTTAAAAAAACCGCGGGCACCACTGGATTCAGCGTACCCGAATTATGTTAAAACGCCATGTGCCCGGCTTGTCTGTTTGTTCAACTAGCATAGTGTTACTATTAATAAAAAATATTTGAGCAAAACCTTACATTATATGGGGGGAAAAAAAGTATATACATATCCTACTGTTCCAATTATACAATGGTACACTTATGTGAAAACCCACAACATAAAAAACTTAAAATTTAGTTTGGTTTTAAAACTATTTTATATATCAACTATCTATTTATGAGTTTAAAAAAAATATTCCAAAAGACCAAACACAAACTAACTTACATTTGCGTCGACAGATTTTTTTCAAAAAACTTAAACCAACAACACGTAACAAAACAAAAATTTTCTACTGAAAAAAATAATATCTCTTTAGATTGTTAGGTGACGACCTCAGGAGTACCACAGCATCCAAATAATTACAATTGCATTCACCCAAAAAAATATGAATACTAAAAGTAACTGCTCCAAATATGGAACACTAGGACCATACGGGTTAACCCGGTGTCAATAGTACGGAAAGTACGGATTTCCTTAAATAAAGTACAGAAGGCTTGATGCAAGTACGAATTATCCTAGTGTCCCGTACTTAAAATAATCCGAAAACGTGTCTATCCCGTTTTCGGAGTAAAAGTGAGATAAAAGTTAACCTCAAAGTGTGCTTGATTCAAGAATTTCAAAGTTGGCTTAATCCCGAATTCGTACTTAAAATAATCCGAATCTAACCTTATCACGTAGCCCAGAGAATAATTAGTTCTTACGGAATAACTGCTCTATCATCAACAGGTGGTAACTCGACTGCTATATGGTGAGACTCGACTGTGTTTTAATGTATTTTCCTAGGTCGCAGTAGCTTTTTAAGCCTTTGTGTGCCCTCTTTTAATAAATTCTTAATTTATAGGGATCTGTGCAATTACCACGTTCTTCGAAATATCTCTTTTTCAGTCAAAGGCCGCTCGACATCTACAGAATATATTTTATTATTTTTGATGTGCTTGAGAGTAAAGCTCAAATGTTTAATTGCTAGCTTAAGATGATTGTTGAAAGGTATTGGATGTTAAGTATATTTTAGCCAACTTACCTGTATGTCTGACTTCTCTAAGTACCCAGATGGAGATACAATACCATTAAAGTTCTTTACAAAAGTAACTGTGGGTGTGTAATCACCAAATACTTCAGGGGAAGCTTTTACATGGATAGTTTTTATGGGGATGCTTTTAGATACGCCAAAATAGATAACATCTGAATTTTTGCTGAACAGTAGGCCAATAGGTTGGTTGAACACGCTCGATACCATTTAAACTCATTTTTAAATTTGTATTAAACAAAACACAACCCTTTGGTGTTATTAATCTTACCCCACAAACACTATGTATGTAATTGCCAGCAGCCAGGAAGCAGGAGCCTAGGAATTTATAATATTGGCTTTTTGAGAATGAAAATCAAGGTGGGGAGTATAAAGATGACATAACTCAAATTGAATTAAGCTCTAACAATGCAAATGTAAGCTGTTGGAGAATAATCTTTACAATGATCACACATTAAAAAGGGTATGATTCGGGCTTCTGATCACAATAGCAGAACCTCCGCAATTTCTTTCTCGACGATGCTTTAAAAGTAAAAAAATCTTCATTAATAAATCGTTTTTAAAAACCGAAATATGTTCAAAATAATCCGTCTATCGACTCTAAATTTAGGTCATTATACATATCTTTGGTAAGACCAATCATCGAATATGGTTCTATTATCTGGGATCCTGATTATAATGTTCACATAAATCGAATAGAATCTGTCCAAAAACAATTTTTATTGTTCTGCTTAGGAAATTCAACTTGGAACCCTTCTGAAGTTCTTCCATCCTACTTCGAAAGACTTGAACAAGTTAAACTACCTTCACTGGTAAGCCGAAGAAAAATGCTTAACATTACGTTCTTAGTTAATTTGCTTAATGGTAATGTTTGTTCTGAATTCCTGCTTAATAATGTTAATGTCAACGTTCCTCAACGATCAACTCGCAATTTCATACCATTGTATCTTCAGACTTTCCGCACAAACTACGCTAATTCTGATCCTTTTCTGAGAATATGCAAGGATTTTAATGAAATGTATAATTTTATTGACTTTTCTTTGAATGTTAATGTCATTAAACGTAGTATTATTTTGTTTTTGAATACTTTACCTAATAGATAATATTATTTGTAATTAAATTCTAGTCTGTAAGGATTTACATATATCCATAGACTTAAATAAATAAATAAATAAATAAGTAAAAAATTACTAAATCTATTAATAGATTTCTTCTTTCTATGTTTTAAAAGAGAAAATTGAAAGTTAAAAGCTTCCCCGTATCACAAAAATTCTAAAAATTTAAATAATTGAAGTTTTCTAAATTCCGTCTGTATTAACAAAACAAACCAATTCCAAAAATTTATTTATTGATTTGTATCAAATGTAGTTCAAATCTATAATAATATTTAAATATTATTTTATTATATTTTAACAACATAAACAACAGCACAAAAAAATATGTTAATGGCAAAATAATGCAAATTATATGAATTTTTTAAAAACCATAAAATTATGTATTTTTTCAGTTTAATATTTTCTTTATATACGTTTCAATAATATTTGCAATTCATGCTGGAGTCGCATGTGAGCAGAAAATTACAAATAGCAAAAACTAAAAAAAAATTAAATTACAATACATTTTTAGTACGAGTATTAATATCAAAGCAGATAAAGCCGCACATACGATATTCTCAACTATTGAGATAAATTCATACATGTATTTAAATGTATTAACCATGAAAACAATTGGCCAGTTAAGGAGGAAAAAAAAGCCATCAACAACATCAACTGCAACAGCAGAAACAAAAATTAAATGCTAATAACATTATTGTACTCATTTCATTTGATATTCAGACACCGACAGATGGACAGATAGACAAATCGTTGGATAAATTGAAAAGGTTGGAAGGGGGGTGGTAGAAACAAGGGGCGGTGAGTTGCACTGTGATGTTAAAAATCTTCAAAATTTAAAAAGTATATGACTTACTTTTAAATTCTACTTAAGTTCTCAGTTCTAGGTCAGTTCTAGTTCATTTCTAACTCAGTTCTAGATCAGTTCTAGTTTAGTTTTAGTTCAGTTCTACTTAAGATCCAGCTCTACTAGTTCCCTTCTAGTTCAGTTTTAGTCTAGTTCTAGTTCAGTTTTAGTTTAGTTCTAGTTCTAGTTCAGTTCTAGTTCAGTTCTAGTTCAGTTCTAGTTCAGTTCTTGTTCAGTTCTAGTTCAGTTCTAGTTCAGTTCTAGTTCAGTTCTAGTTCAGTTCTAGTTCAGTTCTAGTTCAGTTCTAGTTCAGTTCTAGTTCAGTTCTAGTTCAGTTCTAGTTCAGTTCTAGTTCAGTTCTAGTTCAGTTCTAGTTCAGTTCTAGTTCAGTTCTAGTTCAGTTCTTGTTCAGTTCTAGTTCAGTTCTAGTTCAGTTCTAGTTCAGTTCTAGTTCAGTTCTAGTTCAGTTCTAGTTCAGTTCTAGTTCAGTTCTAGTTCAGTTCTAGTTCAGTTCTAGTTCAGTTCTAGTTCAGTTCTAGTTCAGCTCTAATTTAGTTCTAGTTTTATTGCAGTTCTATTTCAGTTCTGCTTTTGCAGTAACTTTAAAATTCAAATTCTCCTTTGCATATATATATAAATATGCCAGCAGAATCATTAAACTTAAAAGAAATTTTTTATTCTATTTGTAAACAAATTCTTGTATTTTTTTAATTTACGCAATTTTTCTTCACCTACATCACTGTGCCTCCTTATGAAAAATGCCATTTACCGCTAAAAAGGCAACAAAAACTCTACTCTATTGCAATATAATTAACGTCATCAATTGCCACTCATAACAATGGTCAAGTCAGTCCGTCAATCGAACAGTCTCTTACACTCAGTCCATTTGACAGTCAGACCGTTATACAACCCCTTCATTTAGACAGTTGACCAGTTAAGTTTGATACAATTCAACCCAACAATCATTTCAACAAAATCATAATTTTTTTTTTTTTTTTGTTTTTTTATTCATTTCGTCTTTATCGCTTTTTGCACAGCAGGAGTTTAGTGTTTCTATTTGCTGTTTCTAAAGTTTTTCAATGTATCTGCCAGTTATTTTTCTTTTATTTTACATTTATTTTTTCGTGGCAAGACAATGTTTAGCAACACTTTGTTACATACAACAGCAACACTTATGAAATATTTTAAATTAACATACATTGAGCTTTAACTCTCATATAAATATCAAAAGAAATAATATTATTAATGTTAATAATATTAATACAATATTAAGAAAAATGTTTATTATGCTCTAAAATTATTAATAAAGCGAAAGAAAAAATTTTAGTTAGATAAGAGTTAATATTTGATACTGGTCAACTGGTAAAGACACTTTGTAGTGTTTCGACTTTAATTTTTGTTTAGCATTGATAATTATAGAATTTCGAATAAAGATAATGATGTTCAATCTTTTCTTAATTTTTATCAATTGTTGTTTTGTAGATTCTGAAAAGGGCAAAAATATTTTTTATTATATTTATATGCAAAATCGAATATTTCAAAAATTGCTTAGTGCAAAAAAAAATTATTAATTTGAATGAAAATGGCTCTGCCATCCCAAACGCATTTTGTTTGGCCACTAAGAAAATTCGTGACATTCCTAAAGTCGTCTAAAGTTAAACAAACGCTTGAAAGGCCAAATTTAAATTGACGATACTTTTGGAAAGTTTGATTTGACAGATGTGAAAAAGTTTTACATGGTTACCTGCTCTAGGTCCTACTCTATAGTGAATATTAACCACTGCGTGACAAGCAATACGTTAACCAACCACCACTGCGCAAATAACAATTATTAAGATTATACACTCGACCCCTGTTTAGGAGCTGGAGCTATCTAGCTTCCGCCACTTTTGAAAAAAATGCCAGCAGCATTTTTTGATTACCACAAAGAGAAAGCTCTCATGTAGTTCAGGAACTTCATTCGTTCTACAACTACTAGATCTTCACCACACAACTATCGCTCTCTTTCCAAGAGCCTCACTATGTAAGCTCTTCGTGCCAGCAAGAGCATAACCCTAAAATCTTCAACCATCATCAGCTCCCATTTTGATTGTCACCAAAAATGTTTTCCTCTCGGAATATGTCTCAAGTACAAAGACAGCTCCTCTCAACGGAGCAGCTTTTGGAAAACTCAGGCGATAGTAAGTCTGGAACCGAAGTATCAGGGGCTACTGAGTCTTGTGGTACCAGATAGGGCCTCTGGTCAGCCTAGATGTTAAAAGATCAAGATCTCAAGAAACCTGCAAATTTTGAATTACTGCTGAATTACAGGTATTGACTCCAGCTGATTGTGGATGATGTAACACGAAGAGCTGAAATATCCTTAAGATGAAATGGTCATACATTCGCCAAACACACTGCGTAAGGATAATTCCTTAAAATACAAAACGATCAACATCAAGAAGATCGGTAAAACCGAAGCATTGCCAATTAGCAATCACATGGCCATAGACCAGGCTGACCCAGCGTGGTCTGTCTTGTGCCACGAAAACAAGTTGCCTTAACTTTTTACGATTGTATCAATGGATTCTCTTAAGTAGCACTGTTTTTTTTTTTTTTTTTTTTAGCTCTGTGCTACCTGAATATAAAAAATCACTTTCTTTACATCTCTCTTAGCAAATCGTAAAATTTCTATTAACGTAATTTTCTAACTCTAACTCTTGATCATTTGCAAAAATACAATTGATGGTTTGTAGGGTACCAAAAAAAAAAAATTAAATAAAATTAAAAAACACAAAACGTGTACAGTTAATCATATAAATTAATGTTAAAATATAAGAATCAGAATAACTAAATGTATCCATTAAAAACACAAGTAAATTGTTATATAATTAAATTTTTCTTTAACTGTCAGAATTGTGGAAATAAATATTTTGCAATTAGAAACAAAAAAATTGGTTAAAGTTCAAAGTCACTGACATAAGCAGAAACGGATTTTTTTTTAATATATATTTTTAATTTAAGTTTTTTGTATTTATTTAAAATATTATTTTTTGCATAAATGCACGTGTAAGTATTTTATTTTTATGACTGTTATTATGCCATGAAGTTGATTTCATTTTAAAGATAAAAACTTATTAATAAATTTAAGAAAATAAAAACAGAAAAGAAAAAATGCGCAGAAATCTAAAGTCATTTTTCGTTTAAGTGGTTTAAAATAAGCAAAAAAAATTGATTAACTTTTTTTTTGCTCTCAAGGAAGTTGTTAAATGGTGTTAGAAATATTAATTAAACTGAAGTTTATTAGAAATAGTGTATCACATGTGTGTGTGTGACTATGCAAAGTGTTCAAAGTGTTTTTAGCCAAATGAAGAACCATATTAATGGATTTTTAGCATTTGTCTTGTTCTGTTTTGCATTAAAAAAAAGTCATTACACTTATTGCAAAGAAAAAAATAACACAGTTATAAAGTTATTAAAATATGTACACAGAAAAAAGTGTTTTATCAATTAAAAAAAATTTTAGAAATTAATATAATCATTTTGGTAATAGGTGCAAAATCAACAAATTGTTTGCTTGATATTATGAATTTGGAATAAATTTGGTGATTGGAGAAATTTAATATTTTTTTTAAATTTATTTGTTTGATAATATAAACAATTTGTTTTAGTTGAAGAAAAATTTTATGGCAAAAAATTCCAAAAAAAATATGAAAAAAATTAATATTCAAAACTCAAATGAATCAAACTAATATATTAAATGAAATTATTCTTTGAATAAGAAATTAATAAGTAACAAAATATTTTGTTAATTTGACAAATTCATAATAAATCGGTCCATAAGTTCATATAGCCCCCATACAAGTTGCTTTCCGGAATATGATCTTTGTGCCCACTATCAAATCAATTTTAATGCAATTTAAAACATAGTCCATATTTATTCGGGTACATAAGCTATGCATTTTTCAAAATATAGAACCACGAGGGGAGATTGGGGGCAATTTCTGCATCTCAGAAATTATCAAACCGATTTTAGTGAAATTTAAAACAAACATAGATCCATATTTATATGGACATATAAGGTATACATTTTTAAAAACTAGGTCCTAAAACTATGGTGTAGGGTATCATATGGTCGGGCTTGACCGACTTTTGTTTCTTACTTATTAATACAGTATTAAAAATATGTGTTGAATATTACCAATTTGAATTAACAAAGACTTTTTTTTATTATCAAAGTAATTTTCGGGAATTCAAAATTATATATTATCCATTTATTATTCCATTCCAGTTATTATGATGTGCTAAATTTTTATTCTTTATAAAAACACTGAAATTTATTCTTGGGGGATAAGCTAGTTCCTCTGCGCATTTTCCAAAGAAAAAAACTAAAGATATTTTACAAATAAAACTATAAAGCGAATGAGAATTTCAAACAATTAAGTTTTATTTGCAACGATATCAAAGCTAAGACCAAACACCAGCAATAACCATTGAGTTTATCTTATCTTACATTCCGCTACTATTGGTTCGCTTTTTTCCGACTCGAGTTGTAGTTGTAAGTGAAAAAACAGTATTAAAAACAAATTGCTTCATTTTATAGTTTTCGCAAGAAAATCCATCTTTTTTATATTTACAAATGTTTTTGTTGCTGTCTGAAACCATAAATATGCAATTACATGTTTTTTCTTGTGCGATCAATGAAGGAAGAAACAATATATTTATCCGTTTTAGAGCTTTTTACGAATTTTAGCATCGATTACAGCATTTTTTTTGCATAATTAAGGTAAAAGACCATTTTTGCAGCATTTTTTTAAGGTTATAACGCACATTTTACCTTCTTGAGGCATATTTTGATACATGTTAAATTTTTTAGGTGCTTCCAAGAGCTTTCCCAAGGGAGCTTGCGGGATCAGGTTTGTGAGTCGATGCCCGGTCCTCTGTCCGTCCCAATGGACTACGACAGGATTAAATGGGCTGTCGACAGCTTTGACCCGTACAAATCTCCGGGTATGGATGGTATAATTCCGGCGGACCTGCAGAAGAATTCGACTGTGATAATACCCTGGCTGATGGCTATATACAGGGGATGCGTTAGATTTTCGTATGTACCTGTGAGCTGGACCTTGTGTAGAGTTGTCTTCATCCCCAAGGGAAGGGAGACTTCTCACACTGAGGCGAAGGATTACAGACCGATTAGTCTTGCATCCTTTCTTCTTAAGACTCTTGAAAGAGTTATCGACATTCACTTAAGGATGACCATCCCAAAGTGTTTACTCTCGACCTCTCAGCATGCCTACACAAAGGGTAAGTCTGTTGAGACGGCTCTTCACTCACTAGTTGGAACTATTGAGAGATCACTCGAATTCAAGGAGTGTGCTCTGGTGGCCTTTCTCGACATTGAAGGGGCCTTTAATAATGTCAACCCGGATTCTATCGTTGCATCCATGAGGAGTCTGGGGGTTGATGACGGTATATGTAGATTTGTGGATAATCTACTCAGGAACAGGGTCATCTGTTCCACGATAGGTGAAACCAGCGTTCAGAGGCTGGTAAACAGGGGTACTCCCCAAGGAGGAGTACTATCCCCACTATTGTGGAACCTGACTATGAATACCATGTTAACGAAAATGGACGACATGAGGTTTAAAACTGTGGCGTACGCTGACGATGTTGCAGTGGCCATCACGGGGAAGCATTTGAATATAATGTCTCAGTGTATGGAGGCTGCACTAAAGGTACTTAGCACCTGGAGCGTATCATGCGGCCTGGGTGTTAATCCGTCTAAGACGGAACTGGTACTCTTCACGAGGAAGTATAGGACTGAGGCCATGAGACTTCCGAGGCTAAATGGGACTGAACATAAGGTCTCTTATAGCGCCAAGTATCTTGGCGTAATCTTGGACAGTAAGCTGTCATGGGGGCTGAACATCCGGACGAGGATGGAAAAGGCAATTGTTGCTATATATGCGTGCAGAGGTGCAATCGGCAAGAACTGGGGCATGGGCCCGAGATGTGTCAATTGGATCTTTGAAGCTGTAGTAAAGCCGACTCTGTATTACGGTGTTATCGTATGGTGGACTGCGCTGGGCAAGGGCAGGAACCGTACGATGCTTGAGAAGGTTCACAGGCTGGCCGCATTGATGATCACAGGATCAATGCGCTCCACTCCCACCAGGGCACTGTTTACAATGCTAAACTGGCTGCCGGTGGACATCATGGCCAGACAGATGGCTCTTTGTTCGGCGATTCGGTTGAACGCGGCACACGGCTGGTCGAGCCGGGACTATGGACACTCCAGCATAATGGGATACTCGATTGTCCCTGAGGGAGTGGACTACTGCACCCCGGAGCCTTTCTTTAGTGCGAGGTATGCGACACATATAGCGCACGAAAGTGCTCCGTCGGTAATGGGCTCCTTCCATGGACCAGCCCTGGGGGTTTACACTGATGGTTCAAGGAAGGGGGAAAGAGTTGGCGGAGGTTTCTACATAGAGGAACTGGGCGTAAAAGTCTCCTTTCGCCTGCCGGATGGATGTAGTGTCCTGCAGGCGGAAATCTCGGCTATAAAGCGGGCAGCCAACTGGCTAAAGTATTATCGCGTATCGGGAGATATACGTATATTTACTGATAGCAAGGCTGCCATTGCCTCTCTTGCGGGTGTCTATACGACATCTAGGTTAACTGTGGAATGCCGGATGTCTTTGAATGAGATTGCTGAACATTCAGAGTTAACGCTTATATGGAAACCAGGGCACTCAAACTGCCCGGGAAACCAGATAGCAGATGAGCTGGCCAAGGAAGGTGGTCGTATGGATGAAGCATTCATTGATCAATTCATTGGCCTTCCAATGGCTCACTGTAAGTCACTCATTATGCGCGAGAATTATAGAATTGCGCAAGAGGGATGGACCCGTGAGTACACCTGCTCCATATCCAGGGCCCTTTGGCCTGTATATGATGAACGGAGAACCAAATCTCTACTTGGGTTCAATAGGAACCAAATCAGGACCGTGGTGTCGGTCATAACCTGTTGGGACTCATGCTAGAAGAATGGGTCTGGTATTCAATGACTACTGTAGAAGTTGTCATGATGAGGAGGAAGAGGAAACTGTGCTTCACTTTCTCTGTCAATGCCCTGGTCTGCGGGGCATCAGGGGAAAATACCTGGGAGAACCGGTGTTTTCCTGTTTGAAGGATCTATCGGAAATAGAACTAAAATTGCTTCTTCTCTTCATTAGGAAGACGAATTGGCTCAACACTGCAGTGACGCCATCTGAGTAACTGCTCTCTGGGATGGGCATTGGCGCTGGGTATCACAAAGGGACCGCTATAGGACCCAAGTGAGCTGTCTCTTGATGGCTGCCCATGGAACCTAACCTAACCTAAGAGCTTTCGCAACAAAAATTTTTTTTTTTCAAAATTCTGGTTTTTCTGTTCTATATATAGGGTGATTCAAGTAGGAGATACTTTTTTCAATAGCCTTTTTTTGACAGATCACGTGAGAGTCGTGTCATGCTGTCATGTTATTTTGTTTAGTTTTGTTTGGTATTTCACAATGGAAAGAATTACGCCTTCCTAAGCGACATCGCTACGCTCTATGGGCTCTTGAAAAGTTCCAAGAAGATCCGAAGTTATCGAGGCAAATTTTGTTCAGCGATGAGCCCCATTTCTGGCTCAATGGGTATCTAAACAAACAAAATTGCCGCATTTGGGACGAAGAGCAACCTGAAGAGTTTCAAGAACTGCCACTTCATTCAGAGAAAACAACGGTTTGGTGTGGTTTGTGGGCCGGTGGAATCATCGGTCCATATATCTTTAAAAATGATGCCTTACCGTCAATGGAGATCGTTATCGTGCCATGATAACCGATTATTTGATGCCTGAAATTAAAGCTCGTGATCTCGGCGGCATTTGGTTTCAGCAAGACGGCGCAGCTTCACACACATCGCATCAATCAATGGATTTATCGAGAGAATACTTTGGTGAGCACATAATTTTACGTTTTGGGCCGGTCGATGGGCTACCAAGATCGTGTGATATCACACCGTTAGACTTTTTCCTGTGGGGATATGTAAAGTCTAAAGCTTATGCGGACAACCCCGCTTCGATTCAGACCTTGGAGGAAAACATCACGCGTGTCATTCGCCAGTTACCAGTCGAATTGCTCGAACCGAACGAGAACGTAGCAACGGCCAACATTTGATAGACATAATCTTCGAAAAATAAATGCCAAAGAATGTTCTTTCAAATGATAATAAACATTCCCCATTAAATTTGAATTTTCTGTGTGTTTTTCTTTAAAAACGTAGGGAACCTCGAAATGGATCACCCTATATATCTGTATACCCAATGTGTTGCTTAAATTTCGCCATTAAATTTTTTACTCTGAAATTGTAAGCTAACGCAGGTTGCCATTAAAGATAAATGCTACTTTAAACTTTTGGCGATGTAATACATAGAAGTCTGGACCAATCTTTCAGTATACCGATTGACTCAGAATCGCTTTTTAAGGTGATCTAACGATGTCCATCTGTCTGTCTGGGTGGTTTTCTGTCCATTTTTGCTTTGTGCGCAAAGTACAAATTGAAATTTTGTAGGTAATTTTATAAAATTTGGTAAACCCATTTTAATTGTACTAAGAACGAAGTCTATGTAAATAATTTGAATCGCTCTATAATTTCACATAATTTAGTATTTAGATTAAATTCGCCGCAAAAATATTTTACTGCAAATTAAATTATTTTCGAATCGGTTTACATTTGCCGAAACCTCCCTTCTATATATAGATTCCTTTTAAATGTAACTTCCTTTAAAATGTTAACATTAATAAATAATTTAACGACCATCGCTGAAATTCCTTTAAGACAAAAACTTTCATATGAAGGCTAATATTTAGATAATATTCGCCAAAAAGAACCCTTATATGAATTTTAACTTCATAATATAACTTTGTTTTTGTGAGCCAATGACTGCCCATTGTTTCCAAATTGGGTAAAATAAAATAAAGCTCGTCTGTAAATACTATGGTGTTTGAGCTGTGCCAATTCTAATTTGAAAATTGTTTTGTTTTTTAATGCAAGTGGTTTTAAATTATTGAATATTTTGTTTTCAAATGAGCAATTTTTGGGAGTATTTTTAACAATTTTTAGGGCAGCATATTCTCGAGTTTTTAATGCATATTTAATGCGCACTTTTTTTAAAGCATATTTCTGGTTTCTCTTATAATTAAGAATCATATTCTAAATAAATTTACCGATCAAAAGTACCATAGACCTACAACCCATTGCAGTGACATAGATTAGAGTATGTGGTGGGAACCAAACCCACAACCCCACACTGATAGACTAGCACACTAGCACTAAGACCCCCAGATTGCTGCTTCTAATTGAACCCACACCATACCTATTGACTTAGAGCTCCTTTTTGAATAAATCAAAAAATGTTCGTCCGTCCGGTTGGCTGTCCATGTAAAGTTTGTGCGCCAAGAAGAGGTTGCAATTTGGAAATAATTTGGAAAATTTGGTACATGGTTTCTAATTGTCATAAGTTTCATATAAATCCCATTCCAAAAATCACTTAAGACAAACAAATCTCATATAGAAGAGAATATTTAAATAATATTCGGCATACAGAAATTTTACATGAATTTTATTAACCTCATACAAAATTATGTTATTTTGCTTTAAGCCCCAACTTTAATATGCATAAGCATGTTAAAGCTGCTTAATGCATTTAAAAGGACAAAAACAAAATCAAAAAATATTTGATTTCGTACGAAAAGTATGGTCAGTTTCTCACTTTGCTTAAGCAAATGACAGATTCATAAGACTTAACAAAAAGTTTCTTTGACTTCAATATGTTTTGACACATAGGATTTACATGTATTCGCGCTATTGCTTAAGCCAACTTAAGCATTATATAGTTGGTCGTTTAGTTCAAACAATGCTGATTGGGATTGAGCTCACATTTAGGGACAAATATCAAAATATCCATTGCAATAAGTCTATGATCTTTACAAGTAAACAGCCTACTCTGATATTACGTTTTTTGTTTACAATTAATTCAATTTATTTATTTTAAGGATAATGTAGACGGAAAGAAAAAAGATAATTTACCAAAAATGAAAATCAATCCCTGAGGAAGTTGGAAAATTCCCACAAAACGTAGGAAATACATTGATAAAATGAGATAAATTATCTTTTATATAATTAAGAATAAAAACAAAGACCATGAAAGCCTGTCTATAGATAACTACAGGAAAGATATGGAAAATAGAATCATAAAAACGTCGATTAAAAAATAATAAGCAAAATATTTTTGTTTAGTTTATTCTAATGAAGCGTCCTTATATCACAAAGAGGTTTGCGAAATTGGTTTTTTTTAGCCATATTGTTACAGATGGTAGATATGACATTTTTTAAAACTTGATTGACCCCTTTTAGATTCAGTGCGATATATAACCCATTAAATCAGGTTCAGTGTTTTTTAAATAATTTTTTTTTTATTTTTTTTTTTTTTTTTTTTGCTTTAGAAAATTTATATATAATTTTTTGTTTATTATTTTTTATTTTAACGATTTCTTTTACATATTTAATTTTAAATGGTATTTCCACAAATATGGTATTAAACAGATGTAAACATTTGTACCATGACATTTCTATGGCAAAACGAACAAAAATAGAAAAAAAATTCAAAGTAATGAGTATTCTTTATGTTTGGATATCTTTTTGTTTATGCTTGTGTCTTAAGTCTTTTGTCTTAAAATTTTTTTTATAACAAAAATTAGCATAATGCTTTTTTACACTTCAGTGGATTTTTGAAAAACTTTGGAATTTTATAAAACCAATGCTGTATGGGGTTTTAAAGGACATTCATTGTTAAAATAAAAATTATTGCTCACTATGATTTTTGATCATGAAATCTGTTAAGACAAGTTCATTCGTAAGTTAAATGTTGGTTGGAAAATATATCTCTTATCTTTGAATTTAATGTCACAATCTTTTTTTATTTTCTTTAATACATTTTAAAATCCTTTTGATATTATTATTAGGCAAAATAAAACCTGGCGAACTGGTCTTTTAATCTAACATTAGTTTTTTTACCTAAAAAACCGACATGCTAAGTGAAGAAAAAAATATAATTAACTTTTTATTTGAATTATTGGTAAATCTTTTATGTACATATGTATATTAGTGTGAACCAAAAAAAATTTGTTGGCGTACCCCCTCAAAACCAACTTTGACATGTTTTATGAAGATTCCCTAAATATTTTAGGGCGATTATTTATGGACCGATCTTCAAACAATTTTACAGTGTGATTTGCGGTATTATAAAACTGTGACGTACCAAATTTAAGTATGCCACCGTTATTTATTGCGGTTTTAGGCGTACTAAACTGTTTTCCGCGAGAAGGGAAATTTAAAAGTATGATTTGCAGTTGTGGAATGACAAACTTAGTATACCCTCATTCACAACAGTGGTGGTGGAAGGTATAATGATGCCAGATTCTTCATTTCGTGTGACTCTTTACCCCGGAACCGTCCACCACCACTGTACTGTGGTGAATGAGGGTATACTAAGTTTGTCATTCCGTGTGAAACTTTTTTATAATACATCTAAGACCCCATAAAGTATATATATTCTGGCGCCATGTCCGTCTGTTGCAAACACGCTCGCTTTCGAAAAACGCAAAAGAAGAGAACAAACTTGGTCTAAAATTGCTTGTAGTTATCCTAAGCAGTTTGGGATTGAAATCCAGCAACATCGGTTTTGTAGGATAAGAACTATGAATCAAAATGTGGAACCACTACCCAAAAAAAATTGATAATTTTGATACAATAACTAACATAAATGGTGGAATAATGCACCGAATGACATAAAATTATGTACGAATTCGCTTTATACGACTGCAAATCTTACTTTTAAATTTCTTGAAGATCGGTCCATAATTGACCATAGGCCCCATATAAACCCTACTCCCGGAAAACCGTTTAGTACGCCTAAAACCGTAATAAATATTGCTATCAAATTGAAGTTCGGTACGTCACAGTGTTATAGGACGAGAAACCACACTGCCAAATTTCGTGAAGATTTGTCCATAATTTACCATAGGCCCCATATAAACACTACTCTCGGAAAACAGTTTATTGCGCCTAAAACCAAATAAATCCCACTTTGGGAAAATAATTCAATTCACCTAAAATCATCTTAGATGTAGATATTGCGGTGAAATTTTTTACTTAAATTCATATGGCCAGAAAAAATATGCACATTTGTGAAATTCACTGTTAACGCTAAAACTAATTACACTGATGTATTGAAATTTATTCTAATTTATTTTTTGTAATACCAGAAATCAGTCTTCAGAATTTTGGGATGATTGGTCCATAATTTACTATAGGTCCAATACAAATTACCCTCCTAAAAATCATTTTAGTTCGACTAAAACTGTTGCGAATCATGATATTTTACTCAAGCCAGTTCAAAGTTCTAACAAGAAAAGCATAAAATTTTCTTATTGTCAATTTTAATGCTGATGTTCGTTTTTGTGAATCTTAGTTAATAATATATATGTATTTACAATATAGAGCCCACTCCTGTCGGTGGAGGGTATCAAATATTTGGCACAGCCGAATACAGCACTCTAACTTGTTATTAAATATTTCTGTGCGACATGTTACACCAAATAGGAAATTTAAGAACATTCGTTAGTAGCAGGATTGATACAAAATCAAGGAAATTAAGTTTAACCTTCGCCTTGCCAAAGACCTTTATGTACATCGCTAACCAACACCCAACCGAGTGGCTTGTGTGCATGCTCATAGGCGACGAACAAGTGTTTGTTTTTTTTAAGTTTTTTGCAAAGATCTTACCAACTTTTACAGTGAGTAAACATGTTCTTTTAACTGGGGCAAAGTTAAGTACGTTATTAAAGAAATAAAACCATAATGGTCACTGCGATGGGTATTGCTAAGGTGAAGGTTAATAGGAGTAAAAGGCGACAAACGTAGACAGAATATTAAAAATTTTTTGCAGCTTCCGTTCAAACTTGCAAAAACCCTGCATTTTAAGATAATACACCAACAAAAACAGCATTTTAACAATCGTTAAAACGATTAAGCGATTTATCGTATTTAAACTATTTAAATAAAAAATCAATATATCGATTACACATATAAAAAATTGTTTCAGTCTGTCTTTCGTTAACAAACTTTTTCATAACTTTATGTCTTATTAACATTTTTTTTGTTGTATATGCCCTCCTGATCTTCATGAGATTTTAAAATGTTCCTAATTTAAATAAATTTTTTTCCTCACTCATGAGATTCTTTCAATTGGGTCAATAAATGACGAACAATTTTCAAGCATTTTAATATGTCTTTTCCTCGCTGTTTGCAGTTGTCACCCTGACATATGACACCAAACCTAAGAAAACTGTTAATACAGTAAAAAATACTTGCAACAATTGACATACAAATTCTGTTTGAAAAATTGTTAACAATTTTTGCAACTTAGAAAACAATATTCACCCAAGATTCTGTTTGAACTCGCACAGAATCTACAAAAAACTTTACGAATTAACACTAAATGATTTATTTCATTAAAGATTTGTGGTCGTATTTTTCTCTTTTTTTGTAACTCTTTGCTGCTGTTGCTATTTTGTATTTTATTACTTTTGTTTTTAAATTGTTAACAATCTACAGAGACAAAAAAAAAATTAACAAAACAGAAAAATAAGTGGAAATAAAATTAATAGTGATTTTTCAAAGTGACATTTTGACTATTGTCAAGATCAAATCACCAAGACAATAAAAACAATAAAAAGCGGCTCGTTTTATTTAGAAAAATAAACCTTAAGTAGACTAATTTTAATTGGTTTTAAATTTTTTTTTAATAATAAATGTTTTCAAATATATAATTTTTTTTTGCGTGCCTAAAAAAAGCAAACCAGAATAGAAACAATAAACTTAAGCGGCATTTTAGAATTCTTTTAAACACAAAACCTTGGCCCATTTAAAAACATAAATCAAGAACTATAAAATGTTTTACTTGGTTTTGTTAGAATTCAACATGATTATCTTTAAACTTAATATAAACTTGACCTCCGGTTTATTAAACTTTGTCAATGTTTTTAATTTTTTTGTTAATAAATGACTCATTTTTAAGTGCCATTCGTACGGCAAATAAAACTCAGGCAGATATACAAAAAAGGTTTGCTTCTTAAATCTTTCGATTAATTTTTTTTTTTTTTTTGGTTGCAGTTTCAAAAGGTGATCTTTATTGAGTTTAGTGGTGATAAATGTTGGTTTTCAAATTTACAATTATTTAATGTCATTAGATTAATAATGTTAAATACATTTTTAAGTTAATGACCAAAACATATTTGTAAATGTCAAATTCTTAGGGGGAGTAAAAATGAGGAGGCAGCTTAAGGATGCAATTAAGAAGGAATTCAACCGGAAATTAAAAAAAAATTAAATCCTGTTCCAAAGGAAAAAATAATTTAAAATTCTATGAAAAAAATGCATTAGTTATTGTAGTTTATTTTCATATATTGATATTTATAACAATTGTGGTATATTGAACTATTGCACAGTGGGGTCAATCGCAAAAAGTGGTAATAAATCTGCATCTCCTAAACTACTGGTCGGATTCTAAAATTATGTATGAGCGAGTCGTAGACTTAGAATACAAGGTGAGAAACAGGGTATTAAAGTTAACCACCTCGAGTAATATCAACTTAGTAAACCTTGTAACTTGTGCAAATATTGACAGATTTAAGTAAATTAAAACTTGTATTTAGCTAGCAGGAAGGTAAACAATGCCCAGTTTATTTCACTAAGTTATCTTGTATAAAGTTTTAAAAATTTTTCAGTTAGAACGTTTTTTACTTTAACCTTATTTTGTTTTTCGCAAATATATTCGGTAATAAAGGTCAAATTATTTGTCTTAAATTATCCATTTATTTGTAATAAATTCAAAAGACTGGTTTTTCGCCTAGTCGTAAAGAATAATTAAAGTGGGAGTTTTGGAATAAGTTTGATATATTGCTTAATTTTCACAAAAATTGGATAGTACTCAAAGAGTATTTAAAATATTTTAAATTTTTTTACATAATTTATAAGAACTGGCTTCGCAAATTACTCTTAAGCAATTTTTGCATCGATACCGACATGCACCCTACTTCAGGGAATGGGTGAAAATGGTGAATTAAAAATAAATAGTTTATTATAAAAAAAATGATATATGTATCTTGTTTTGAAGGTTTTTTTTTAGAAATAATAATAAATATATCTATTATCAAAAATTATTTTCGGGAATGAAATATTTTATTAATTAATTCATTTATTAATGATGTGCTAATAATCCCAATTTTTAAATGAAAACACTGAAATTTATTGTTGTGGGAAAGCTCGTTTCTATGCGCATTTCGCTGGTTGCTTAGGCCAGCTCGTCAGGAAACGTTTTTCAAATACTTTAGAAAAGCTAAAAATATTATACATCTACTATCTATTTCAATTCATCTTCCTTTTAAACACTACCCACCCGCTCAAAAACGTGGACAGGTGAACAGATTTTTTAAAAAATAGACCAATTTTCAATACTATATTATTCAATTGCATTAAAATTATACTAAGAATTACTTTTTCAAAATTATTTGTTCCATATCAAATTAACCCTGGATTAACCAAGCTCATTTACTCTATATCAAATAACTTTTTTATTTTTATTCATATTACGCTCTTTTTTCAACAACGCTATCTGATGGCGAAAGCTTTAAATATTTTAAAACACAAAAAGTGCTCTCATTCGTAGTGAATTTTAAGAGGCAAAATTAACTTTTTTTTGCTATACTTTCCTGTATTTTATTTTGTAATAAAATGCTTAACTAAAAATTGTGTTATTGACTTTTACTTTTGAAATCGTTCTGCTAGAATTTTTTTTAATAACTCGACGAAGAGTTACTTAAATGTACTTAAAAGAATAGTAACGTCCCAGTAGTGCGATTCACTGACTTTTTTTACGATAATCGTATCGTTAAAATATATAACGAAAATTTGTCGAATTTGCTATTCAGTAACATGTTTAACGATATTCGCTGTCGTTATTTTAACGAAAATAATTTGCGTTGTGTTTATTTAATCGATAAAGAGTATTTTATCTTTAAAGTGGCTAAGGCTTCTTACTACATACATACATGGGTCAAATGATTGGCCCACCCCACTTTCTTTTTCATTCCCATTATTTGTTTCTGATATACTTACCCGCTATAAATATTTCTTAAGGGCGCTCCTATAAAGCTGACTTCAAAAAAAATCTACCGAAACGCTAGCTCTTAATCATATGAAAGCAAATTTCGATCCACCAAGACGGTTCCTTAAAGGCTTTACTATACACTGCCAGCTGTCGTAGTGAGGAGAAGGATAAACAGCAAAGAATTCCGATGATAAGAATGAGGTAATTCTAGAAAGATGTAAAATCCCCTGTTCATCCAAGAATAAAAGTCATAAAAAGAAAATTTGAATTAATTTCATGTTAAAAAATTCGTTATATGTTAAATAAAATAATTTAGTGAAAATTACATTTAGTGAACTTAGCCTGATTTAAAAATATCAATAATTTCAATTCATATTTATATTCAGTTCAGTTTAAGTTCAGTTCTAGTTGAGTTCTGGTTCAGTTCTAGTTCAGTTTTAGTTCAGTTCTAGTCCAGTTCTAGTTCAGTTCTAGTTCAGTTCTAGTTCAGTTCTAGTTCAGTTCTAGTTCAGTTCTAGTTCAGTTCTAGTTCAGTTCTAGTTCAGTTCTAGTTCAGTTCTAGTTCGGTTCTAGTTTAGTTCTAGTTCAGTCTCACAAACAACAACACACACAATATGTATACAAACAACACAAACAACAGCACATACAATTCTTATACAAATAACATAAACAACTACATACGCAATGTATATACAAACAACATCTATACAAAAAACGCAAACAACAACACCATACAATTTTTATACAAATAACAACACAAACATCAATACAGGCAATATGAACTCCATTGTTACCACTAACTCACAGCCAAACAACCAAAGATACCGTCACAATCAAAGTCATCAACAGAAACAAACATACACAAATGGCAACATTGCTAGTAATTTACAAGTGCTTAATGTTAAAAGCATTTACCAACTCACACATGTAAACAAATTCTACGATGATCCTAGATATTTAAAACCAATAAAACTAATAGACCATGCGCACAACACAAGGCAACGAGCAGAGGGAGGTTCAAAGCTGAAAGATATGCAAACAACTATGGGAAAAACTCTCTGATCACCACACTCCCAAACATATTTTATAAATTACCTTTAGATTTATTAAATATCTCAAACCCACACAAAAGAAAATCATATCTCAAAAATTACTTTATCAACGCGCAGTGAAAACGATAATATTGTATTATATTATTATATTGTTAGATTATTATTCTATACTGTATTATTCCAATTTATTTTATTTTTTATTTTTATTTATTTATTTATTTTTCAAAACTATTACAACAAGATATAAATCTTATAATTTACAGTGATAGTAAGTAACATGGCAATTGAACATATAAACATTGTATTATTAAATTATGTTATACATACATACATTCAAATTTATAAAATAAAAAAAATAGAAACAATTAATAATTAAATAGATATGCATAGATATAAGTTATATTAAAGATTTTTAGAATAATTAAATAATTCCTTTTTAAAGGCCGCAGTGTTGCTAAGTGTTTGAAAACGTGATGGTATTTTTTTCCAGAGACTAATTGTGTAGTTATTATATTATATTATATTATATATATTTTTGAGAAATCAAATTTTTACCGCGTGGAGATTTGGCAAAAATAATTCTACTAAATAGATATTCTGGCTCCTTTATATATATTATTTTATGCATCATGAGGAGGCTTTTGTATTTTAGTAAGTTTTCAAAGCACATGCCATAGAGCTGAAAGGAGTACGACGAAATACTATCAGTTCTACTACGATTAAAAACATATCTAGCTATATTATTATTGGTTACTTCAAGTCTGTGAAAATCAGTGGTGTCGCAATTTGCAAATATTTCACATCCATATAGTAAAACCGGTATTAGATAAGTTTTAGCTAACAACAATCGCATATTAAATGCAGTGAAAGATTGAATACCCATAAGTTTCTTAGCATTCCATGTACCTTTCCTGCAATAATACAAATATGGTTTGACCATGAAAGTTCAGCATTGAACGTAATTCCTAAGTTTGATGCCGATGGCACAAAGTCGATTTTATTGTTGTTAATTAATAATAAAGCGTTGTTATTTAGTTTTTTCTTATTATTCCTGGATATGAAAAAGCATTTAGATTTCGATGGATTTATGCACAAACCATTCATGCACGCCCAGGGATGAACTCTATTAAGATCATTGTTTATTAAATCAATACAACTTACACTGTCTATTTTGGTGCTTAAGTAAAATTGTACATCATCAGCATACATTTGTATTCCACAATGGCTTAATACCTCTGGCAGGTCATTTATATACAACGAAAACAGCATGGGACCCAAAATAGAGCCTTGAGGAACCCCTGTGTGAACTTCAAGAGAATTTGACATTAAGCCATTCAGGAAAACGGTTTGCTTCCGATTTAGGAGATACGATAAGACTAGTTTTCAAAACTTTTGGAGTTTTGATAGAAAGATATGATGTTCAACAGTGTCAAAAGCTTTACTATGATCTAACAGTACAAGAAAAGAGACCATGTCATTAATTTTATTTTTTTTATCCTGCAGACAAGCCAAAAGGCTTCACGGGATTAGACCTCAGATTTTAATGTACATATTGAGAATATATTAATTAATAATAAAAAAAATAAAAAAAAAGTTCTAGTTCAGTTCTAGTTCCGTTCTAGTTCAGTTATAATTCAGCTCTAGTTCAGTTATAGTTCAGTTCTAGTTAAGTTCTTGTTCAGTTCTAGTTCAGTTCTAGTTCAGTTCTAGTTCAGTTCTAGTTCAGTTCTAGTTCAGTTCTAGTTCAGTTCTAGTTCAGTTCTAGTTCAGTTCTAGTTCAGTTCTAGTTCAGTTCTAGTTCAGTTCTAGTTCAGTTCTAGTTCAGTTCTAGTTCAGTTCTAGTTCAGTTCTAGTTCAGTTCTAGTTCAGTTCTAGTTCAGTTCTAGTTCAGTTCTAGTTCAGTTCTAGTTCAGTTATAATTCAGTTCTAGTTCAGTTCTAGTTCAGTTCTAGTTCAGTTCTAGTTCAGTTCTAGTTCAGTTCTAGTTCAGTTCTAGTTCAGTTCTAGTTCAGTTCTAGTTCAGTTCTAGTTCAGTTCTAGTTCAGTTCTAGTTCAGTTCTAGTTCAGTTCTAGTTCAGTTCTAGTTCAGTTCTAGTTCAGTTCTAGTTCAGTTCTAGTTCAGTTCTAGTTCAGTTCTAGCTCAGTTCTAGTTCAGTTCTAGTTCAGTTCTAGTTCAGTTCTAGTTCAGTTCTAGTTCAGTTCTAGTTCAGTTCTAGTTCAGTTCTAGTTGAGTTCTAGTTAAGCTCAGTTCCAGTTCAGTTTTTTTATTAAAATTGTCATAAAGCACATTTCCTTTTCCATAATTTTCCTCATTTTGCGTATTCAGCGCGCAAACTAGAGTTTATGTCTTAAGTCTTTTGATTATGTCACTGTTCTCTGCTCATAAAATGATAAATGTCTACCAGTTAAAAAGAGACAAGCATTAAAAAACAATGTATTTTTGGTAAATGTTAAAATTCTTTCTTTTTTATTTAGACTTTTATATCATTTCTGCAAGAAGTTAAATGTTATCAGCCTACACTTAAAACTGGAAAAGACACAAAACCTTATGATGGGAAAATCTAGGAAAAACTACAACTTCTCAGAAAAGAAGAAGAAAACTGAAAGGTTAAAAGTTGAACATTTTCTAGTTTACTTGTCTAAGATGCGTTAATCCTTAACGTTTTTTCGTATTTCTAGATCATTTATAATAATCGCAATAACAAGCGACTGAAAATACAAATACCAACAAAGAAAATGCCCAACAATAACAAGAATCCGGCAATATTTACACGTCGAAAGTTTTGGTGTCTGATTTTTTTTGTAGCTAACAGAGCTTTTTTACTTTGTAATTTGAAATAAGAACAAGTGTAAGATTTTGCAAATTGTACGTGTTGTTATGTTTTCATTGCTTTTTAGAACTTCCTTTTTTATGGGGATTTTGTGGAAATTTTTCTTTATTTTTTTTGCAGTTGTTTCGCTGCTTTTATATTATTTATGTGTTGTAGATTTGTTTTAACACATGAATTTTTTGTTTATCTAAGCGCAAGATTCTAACATTTTTGTACGTACAAAATTAAACACATGTATAAGTTGTGTTTTAAGAGAATGTGTGTTTGCTCTTAATGAACTCGTAAGAAAATTTAAAAAAATGCCAACAAATATTATTCATAAAAAAAGGAGTCGATTTTTTGCCTTTACCCTACATTAGGTAGAAGATGATTATAACACAGGATGTTCTCATTTATCTTATCCTTGTAGAAGTCCTAAAGACATTAGTAATGAACTAAAGCTGAGCTAAAATTGAACGGAACTAAAACTGATCTATAACTAAACTAGTACTGAGATATAACTGAACTATACCTGAACAAGAACAATTCTTGAAGTAAACTTATAGTTAATCTAGAAAAAGGGTAGATAAAATTTCCCACTGCCGATAAGAAGTAAATGTATCTGCTTAAATTCTCTAATTTGTGTGTTCTTCAAATAACAAAACGTGCAAACTGCTTTTTATTTCATTTTGCATAATTTGTGAGCCAGTGTTATAAAAATGCAAAAAAGAGACTTATGTATATAAAAAGACAAGCTAAACAAAGATGTTTCAAAGTTTGGCTCATGATTCATTTATAAATTTATGGGTGTTAAAAAATAAAATTTTTTATTAAAAAAATATTTGTGTAATTCCCTCCATATTTATGATTGTTTTTTTTTTTCTTTATTATCCTTGATTTCTTGAAATCAACTTTTTTTGGATTCTATAACTTTTGAAAGATTAGTCACTTTTTTGTTGAAATCATACAGCGCATACTTGATTGTATTTGAAATTCAAAATTCTAAGTGTTTTGAGTGTTGGCAGTCAAAAAAGTCAATTGCTTACAATTTTTTTTTTTAAATATTTTTTTATAATATTTATTTGCCAGATAAGAGCGTTAAAGTGGAAAAAAATAACAACAAAGTCATTTGGAAAAAGAAAAAAAAATCACAAACATTTTGTTTAATATCGTTTACATGTCATTCCAAGACATATTGTCAACCAATTGTAACAAGCGACATAAATTTTACTTTCGTTAACAAAAAATTTATGTTTTTTGTTTTTATTGGTTTGCAGAAGTGTTAGTGTAAGCATTAAAATTATTTGTTTGAATGTATGAGTGAGTATATCTGTGTATGAATGTAGTTGTGATACAACTTTATGTAGAGGCATGTGCCAGTCAATTTTAATACTTTTTCACTTTTCATTATATAGCGGCTCATACAATGTTGTATTTAGGGATTTAAATATAAATCAAAGTATCGATTGTTTGCTTTTTAATCTGGTTCAAAATGTCAATAATCACATAACATGTTCAGAATTCCTAAAATGGTAAATTGGGGTTTCTTTTCAATCACAAAAGTAAAAGTGATTCCAAATGCTTAAATTGATATTTATAGGGGCAATTGTTAAGATTTGTAATTAAAATATTTAATTTTAAGGGAATAACTTTTTTTAGTTTTGGAAACTGACGAAAATAAAAATGTTGTCGATTTTTTTTTTTTATAATTCTTATCTTTCACAATACAATGTTAAAGGTCGTAGAACCGCAAAAGGCCAATTATGAATACCAAATTGCCAGAAGATTTTTTCCTTCTCCCATTTGTTATATTAAAATTTAATTTAGAAAATAGGAAAAGGGAGAACATTCTCTTTCTTTGATTGATAATTAGGTTGTAAATGATTGTTGTTTTACCATAAGAAATGTAAAGAAAAATTTTAAAAAAATTTTTAATACAAAATTAAGTATCTATAATTAATTATCACCTGCAATTAAGCTGCTTTGATTTACACTTTAAAACTAGTTCTAGTTAGAAAACGAAAGACTTAAGATACAAACTTCATTCATATAGCAATAAATGGCCAATTGCACATCAAGTGCAGTCACAATTATCCACCAGCTTTAACCGTCAAAAACATATTGATATCTGAAAGTTAAAGCAATAGTTAGTTATAACTGAATTTGGTGCAAACGGTAGAACGCAAAGAATCCTGAGGATGAGAATGTGGCTATTCTCGAAACATGTAAATTCTACCCGAGTTCAATCCCTTGTTCTGTTAAGAATTACCAAAAAATAAAATAAATTAAAAATCATTTCATGTTCAAATTCCTTCCTTCAATAAAAATAATTCAATGAAAATTAAATTTGATGAACTTAAGTCTAATTAATATATCAAAAACTTCAATAAATAAAAATTTAAACAAAAATTTAAAAAACCCAAGCTAATCCAAAAAAAACACTTCCGGCACCTCTAGCAGGAGAATACCAAAATCAAAGAATAAGACTCCAAAAATTTTAAATAACTGAAATCGAAAAAAATGCTAAAAACAATTTTTCGTAGCACATAAAAAATATATCAAAAATTTGGCAATCCAAACAATTTGAAGAATTAATTTAACTTTTCAAAATTGTGCAAAAGGAAACGATAAAAAAATTTTTCAAAAATACAAAAAACACCAAATATAAATATATTGTAAATATTACAGAAGTTATTAAAATCAGCAAAATTAACTACCTGTCCCTCGGTTATTCCAGGTATCGAAAATTTGTTATGGATATAGCATATGGCCCAGATTGAAATAAATGGTACTTTTCACGATGTAAAAATAAAAGAAATTGGTACCTTTGGTACTTTTTCTCTAACAGATAAGCTTGGTATATAGATTGCAAATGGTCCAGTGGCTGGAATATGCATATTAAGACTCCTCTTGCTCTTCATACGGACAGTTGCATGTCGGTTACTTAAGAGTATCGAGTGCTTAAAACTTATATGCATGTGTTGGCGAAAAATAATAATTCCTATAATGTTGGCTATTAAAAGATTTTAACTTAAAATAAGTAAAGGTGAAGAAAACTAAATAAAATGTCTGTAAATTTGTATAGGATAAGCCCTTTACCTTAATTTTTGTTCTATTTTTACGTGTACGAAGTCATTGGTAAAAGCTAGTTCTTTATAAAACTAAATCCCTCTTATTCAAAAAAAAAAAAATATTTTAGATATATAAAAAGTGTTTTAAACACTAAAATAACAAAATTTTAAATGCTTGATTTTTTCAATGTCTTATTTACGTAAATCATGTCAGTTTTCAAAGCGTGAAATAAGCATACTTCAGATTTCTAAAGCAGAGCTTCTACGCGAGGAATTTCAAACAAAAATCGTGTTATATTTCATAGATATGTAGGCACTACACTGCAAATTCTCAATAACATTACTGCTTTCGTGGAACAGACAGTAAAAGTGACGAAAAAAAAAACAAAATTTTTTTTATTTAAAAATGTCTAATCTCCTTTACATACATTGTAAAAAAAAAACATGAAAAATCATATTAGCAAACTGTTATAACTGTTTGACAAGCCATTTTTCTTCTCTAACCCGATCGCCGAAAAACAGAACAACGGTGGTTGTTATACCTGTCTAAAGACAGCATATAAATGTCCACAATAAAAACTAAAATTTGGAAAAAGCTAAAAATATTAAAAATTAAATCTATAATTAAAAAAAAGCGACTAACATTTTGTAATCTTAAAAAGTACTGCAACCAAATAAAATCTTATATTGCAATTATTTTGTTAAATTTCAATATAAAATACACAAAATTGCTTTAATAAAAAATTAATTTTAGTTTATACGAGAAAAAATACAAGCATCGTTAAAATCGCGAAATTTTTAACAGGAAAAAAATTTATTAATTATAAAAAGAGCACCAAAGTTGTAAAAATCATAGCAAATGCAGCAGTCACGGTTGAATAATAACACTTTTAACCCTACGATTACCGTATCGGTCTGGCCAGACCAAATTTGTGTTCTACTTGCAATATTTTTCTAATATAATAAAAAACCAGAAAAAAAAGAGACTTGAATTATATAAATGATATGTGCTGACTCGAAGGCATCTAATTTTGATTCGATTGGAACAAGAAAGTGGGGCGAAATTCAATTTTTTGTAAAAGTGAATAAAATTACCCAGACCAATTTTTTTTCCTTGCAATATCTTTCAAATAGGACAAAATATCAAAAAATAACAGAAACGTGATTTTTATAAGTGATATGTTCTGAATTGAACGAATCAAATCAGAAAACTACGGCCCATTATCAAAAAAAACTCTTTTCAGATGTGGTATATGCGAAAAAGCAATGACTTCGCACGAAGACTACATTTTTTATGACCAGCATGTGGAATAAAATTATATAATAAATTCATATAATCTAAAATAATAAGCATACGTTAATTAAAAACAATATCTTTATTTACTTTTAATTAAATTGCGGTTTTTAGCTGTTCTATCGAGAATTCTCGGGTTAAACACTCGTGAAAACTGGAAAATTTTATTAAATTAATCCAAAAAACATCGTCAAATTGAAAAATATTTGAAAAAATTACAAAGTCTCGTTAAAATTTTATCCAAAAACGTTGTTTAAATTAAAGAAAAAGCGATTAAATGGAAAATTCTGAAAAACTAAATAAGGAAAGAATCAGTAACTGAGCTATTATTTTTGAAAGTGATATAAGTCCACTTCATTAAAAAAAACATGTCAACGTTAAATTTAATTAGATATACTATTTACTTTATATCCATATTTATTATCATCTATTCAATGGAGTGCAATTTTGGCCATAAAATAAACAAACTTATTTTGGCTTTAAAATGTTATCGAAAACATCTTTTTGTTTTATTTTTTCTTAAAGTGAAATAATTAAAATCTTATTGAAATTATTATTTGATTATTATGACTTTAGTGTGCACTGCGCTTTGGCAGACATAATTTAGCTAGTTATAAACTATTAACAAAAACACGTTATGAAGGTAATGAACCGTGTAATTATTCTGATGAAATGGTGAGAACTATTATTTCTTTCGCAAGTCTTATGGTATGTTCACACTTAACAAATATTTCACGAAAAATTCCGAAAAAAGTGTGAGCACTTAACGAATTAACCATTAATTTCCTTGCTTTACAATTTCCATTGATTTACTTACTTTATTTATTTAATTTAATTTATTTAAAACCCATATCGAGTAGATTGCAATTAAAACGCTGTTTAATGTTGCTTAATCTAGCCACTGTTATGTTAAATCAATAAAATATTTAGTTAGAATAGTGCTTACGTACTGGGCATTAAATATTTGCTAAGTGTGATCACAGCTTTACTGTTTGAAATGAAAGGAGAAGATTTTGTCTCAACCAAATCTTTGGAATACAGACGGCGAAATTATAAAGTGACGGAAAATATACTGGCTTAAAAGTGGCTTAAAAGAGATGAATCCCACAAAATATTTTATAAAACTACTATGGAAGTATGTTTTTTTTATAGTTGACCTTTTGCGATATATATAAATTATTAGTTGTTTTTGTTTGGCTGTAGGTCCACGTAAATGGAAGAAAATGCTGCATTTAAAATAATATGTTTACTTGGAAAAAATTACAGCCTTAAAACATTAGTAAAATAATTTTACTGCCACTGTCAGAAACTTCAAGACCTGTTAAAAAAAATGAAACACAATAATATGATGAGTTTACAGCATTACACTCCGCCTCTTTCTGAGCTACCTAAATAAGAGCGGCAAGGGTTTTTTGTATGTCAAAACTTTTCATTTATATAAAGTTTATACGAAGAAAACCTTATGTAATAAAAATTCAATATATAAAAAATATAAAAATTTATCAATTTAATGAATTTATCAATATTTTTTAAGTCTCTAAATAAAAATCGCTGAAATCGTCGATATAAAAAACACATAAATATAAAAACTGAATTTAAATTTCAACTAAAAAATTGTTTGAATTAAGGAAAAGTCGCTAAAAATGAAAACTCCAAAAAAAATCGATAAATGGGATATTCTAAAAAAACGCCAAAATTAAAAAAAAATGCCAAAAAGCATATGAATTAAATTATTTTAAAACAAATTTATAATTCGAATTTGGACATAAGTCCAACAAAAGATTCGCTAAAATCGCCAAAATTAAAAAAAAAATATAATAGAAACTGACGGTGGTTATAAAAAATTTTTCTAATAAATATTATTAATATTAGAAATAAAATCGTTGAAATTAAAAAAAAAATCTTAAGAAATCTAAGAAACCGTTTAAAAAGTGAACAAATAAATTTTCCAATAATATTAAAAGTAAACTCTTAAAAAAATACCAAAATTTATAAAAACAAAAATAAAAACAGAAAATAAATTCCTACTTTTTTAAAGAAACACAGAAAATTCAAATTTAATAGGGATTGTTTATTATCATTTGAAAGAACATTCTATGGCATTTATTTTTTGAAGATTATGTCTATCAAATGTTGGCCGTTGCTACGTCGCAAATGGTTCATCCGTTGAGCCCAATTTCGATGACTCGTTCGAGAATTTCGACTGCTAACTGGCGAATGACACGCGTGATGTTTTCCTCCAAGGCCTGAATCGAAGCGGGTTTGTCCGCATAAACTTTAGACCTTACATATCCCCACAGGAAAAAGTCTAACGGTGTGATATCACACGATCTTGGTGGCCAATCGACCGGCCGAAAACATGAAATTATGTGCTCGCCGAAGTGTTCTCTCAATAAAGCCGTCTTGCTGAAACCAAATGTTGCCGAGATCACGAGCTTCAATTTAGGCATCAAAAGTATATCTACTTGAATCACCCTATATTTTAATTAGCAAGCATAACAATTTATATATCGCACTTAATCAACAAGAGGGTATTAACTCAAAATTTTTATTATTTCACTTTTTCGAAGAAATCGATACGTTATATTCATATCCACCCGCTGTAAAAATATCGTGCTATATTCCCTACTTTTTGCTAAGGAAATGGCTGGTTGTAGAATTGTTTTTCATATGTCTTCAATGTTAAATTAAAAATGGTTTTTCTTCTACTAAAAATTTATAAAGTTCGAGTTACTACCCTCTTGTTGATTAAGTGCGATATATATTCCCGTCATTCCCATAAGGAACATAAGGCCTCCACAAAATCTTTCCATCTTGATCTGTGCATAGCGATGTTTTTTACTTCATTTCATATGGTTTGTATATTTGACACTTCGGTTTCAGCTGGTTGACCTCTGATACGGCTACCTTGAGGATTCCACTCGATCGCCG
Organism: Pollenia amentaria; assembly: GCA_943735925.1. Classification (NCBI taxonomy): domain Eukaryota; kingdom Metazoa; phylum Arthropoda; class Insecta; order Diptera; family Polleniidae; genus Pollenia; species Pollenia amentaria. Next base: position 195,986,128 of record OX031009.1, on the reverse strand, counting down.
TTCTAGCAATTTCTGTGACCGGTTTTCGTATGGTGTAATGAATCTACTTCCATTTTCGCCTTTGTAATTCACTAGTTATGGGGGATTGGTTCGTTTGATGCCATAGTCTGTTGATATGTATTGTGGCCAAAAGACTCTTAGGTTTCTTCTAAGGCATTTGTTTATAAAAAACTGGAGGGCATGCATATCCTGAGGGGCCGCATTCCACGTTTCGCACCCATATAATAATGTAAATCGGACATTGGAGTTGAAGATATTTAGTTTTACACGTCGAGAGAGAGTTGAAGAGTTTCATATCTTATTAAGTTGGCCATAGGCGTAAGTCGCCTTTTATATTCGATTGGCAATATCTGCACCCGAACCGCCTGATGTTGTGATGACAGCTCCGAGATAACAAAACGAATTAACCTCCTCACATAACATAACAATTTGATTAATTTAAAATAAGTTTTCAACACACAAAATTCAGGAAAAAATCGCTGGAATTGCCAAAATAAAAAACAGCATACAAAAATATTAAATATGTATCACTAATACCGGTAGAGGTTAAAAAAAGTTATTCCAAAAATATTATTAAAATTAAAAAAAAACCGATTAAGTAGAAAAGTCTTTAGAAATCCAAAAAAATTGGGGAAATATTGGATGAAATACAGGCAGAAAACAGAAAAAAAAAAGAGTTACAAGCGGAAAAATAAAAGGAAATAATATTAGCGAATAAAATCTGGAAATTTTAGTTCTCATGGTGAGTAACATTTCATATTTATGACGACGGCTGTATCGAGCCAGAAAATGCATTACATTCTGCTGGTATCTAATAGTTGTATACAATTTTCTGTACAATTTACTTCATTGTTAGCCAAAGGATATCTTAAATAAGCCTCGTAACAGAATTATACAAACAAAAATTCTGCTAGTGCATAGAAAATATTCCTGGAATATATTGAAGAAATAAGTGGAACAAATGAAAGCTTTAAAAATTGTAATCTGACTTAAAATACTTAAAATACACATTCGAATTAATATGAAAATTTGAAATAACATTAGGAAAAAATCGCTTAATGAATACATTTTTAAAAATCAAAAAATGGCTGGAAAAAATATATATGAAATTCAGACAGAAATCAAATATGTAAAGGAATAGCTAAAATTAACAAAGATTCATAAAACTTTAAAAGAAAATTTAAAAAAATCACCAAAATTAAAAAAAAAACGAAGTGAAAAAATAAAAGTATATTACTTTATACCATTTAAATATAAAAAACATAACAATTAAATTCAATTAAAAAAGAACACAAAAATAAAAAACAAATATATATATATATAAAAAGTCGCCAAAAAATTTAAATTAGAGAAAAAAGCTATAATTGACAAATAAAATAAAGAAAAGTCGATCAAATTTAAAAAAATGTAAAGCCTGGTACCCTGTTCAGTATATCGTGCGAAATATTGTCAAACTCAATAAAAAAACAATTTCTGTGAAATTCAACCAAAAAAATGTCGATAGAGTTGTACGCTATTTATTTTACAAAAAACATTCGAAATGTTTCTAGCAACATTTTTATTTTCCGTACGAAACAAGTGAAGCTCATATTATTTCGCAGGGAATTTTAGGCAACAGCTTAACTTGTTTTGTAATTTATTATTTTGTATTTGTAAAGTGGTTTTTTTAACAAGAAAAATGTAGAAAAGTGCTTAAGTTAATAAAAAAATTTAATTTTTTATTGTTTTTTGATTTGGGAAATTATAAAAAAAAATATTGTTTTAATTTTTTAACGACAATTCAAAATAAACATAATTTTTGTTTACCTTCGCAAAACAATGTTGCATACTTCCAACTAATAAAAACATTCAGTTTTGAAAAATCGCGGTATAGATAATATTGATACATGTTAAAAATTTTCGTGTGAAATAATCAATGTTGCTCAACATTTTTCGTAAGTTCGAAAAAATTCCCTTAAAATACGGGTGAAATTCAGAAAGAAATCAAAGAAAAATTTCTTTAATCTCCAAAATAAAATAAACTCGCTAAAGGTGAAAAATCTTAAGAAATTTAATAAATCGCTAAAAAAAAAAAGGAAATTAGAGAAAAAAAGTTTTAATCGCCAAAATAACAGTAAACATTATTAGGAAAAATTCGCTAAAAAGGAAAAATAGGAAAAACACTAGCCTACCCCAGTGCACTTCGCTTCTCTCATTCAAAAAAAAAAATAAGTAGCGTTTTACCACAGATCTCGTGCATTATTGACGAAGCTATTTGTACCAACTTAAAATACTCATACTGTTGCCACTCATGAATTACACAGAAACCTATATGGTATTAATATTAAAGGCGCACCGGCTATATCTAAAATAACAGCAACTTTTTAGAGATATTGTGCATTTACAGATAAGTTATAGCTATTTCCGTTCTCTAAATATACAGAATTCTAGTTTCCACAATGGCCACTTTTCCGATTCCGCTTATTTTTGACAGATGATGTGTATTAAAACCCATTATAATTGTCACAAATTTGGAAAACTTTACACTTACCATTCTTAAGATATACGGAGTTCTAATTTGTGCCACGCCCACTTTCTAAATCACACCCACTTTTTGACCAAATTTGGTAACCTTAGCTGTTACCGTTCTCTCGATATACAGAAATCTATTTTGCCTTTGTATGTGAGTACCACGCCTACTTATTCAATCCTATCTACTTTCTGACATATGTTGTTTATTGATAACTAAGCTTTGTGTACCAAAGTTCGACCAATTTTTATTTTTGATTAAAACAGTGAAATTTATTGTTGAGGGAAAGCCTGTTTCTAGGCGCATTTCGCTGGTTGCTTAGGCCAGTTCGTCAGGAAACTTTTTCCAAAGACTTTAGAAAAGCTAAAATATTATACAAATAAAAGACCATAAAGTGAATAAGAATTTTTATTTACCCTTCTTTAGTTATAAATAAACCTATGCCACTTGTTCAATCCCGCCCGGTTCTTTTCGAATGTTGTGTATTACTTACCAGAATGCTGCTACCTAATTTGAAGACTTGAGATTGAACCGTTCTCTGGATATACAGAAATCTATAATGTATTTTTACGGAAGATGCCACGCCCATATCTTCCAACTTACCCATTTTTTAGAGATGTTTTGTATTGATAACCAAGCTATCTGTACAGAAATTGGACACTCTCTCTCTTGCCGCTCTATACATATAAATAAGTCTATGTTTTGCCTCTTGCCCACATTTTGTCAGATGTTATTCATTGCTTAACAAAAAAGCTGTACATAATTTGGAAACTGTGGCTGATGCAGTTCTGTAAATATAGACAAATCAATGGGTTTGTATGGTGGGTGCTACGCCTACCTCTACAATCCCACCCATTTTTTTCTTTGAGAGATTTTGTATTGGTAACCCCGTGATGGGTACCAAATTTGGCCAATTTTTCTCTTACCGTTCTCTAGATATAATTAAATCTATATTATGCCACGCCCACTTCTCCAATCCCGCCCATATATTGTCCGATGTTGTGTATTCATAACTAATATATTTGGACAAAATTTGAAAACTTAAGTCCTTTCCGTTCTCCAGATAACCATAAATTTATATTGTTTTTGTATGGAAGGTGCCATGCCCACTTAATATTGAAAAAATATAGTCTAAAAGCTCCTTCCACACAATCAGTTACTGTTAACGTTTCATAAAGACAGCGATAAGGTACAAACAAGCAAACAAATAAACAAACATACGAATAAATAATATTCCAAAAATATTATTGATATTTAAGAAATAAAAGAAAAATTTTTAGAAATTTACAAAATCGTCAAAAAAAATAAGCATTCGGCCATGTTCTGGAAATCGAAATCACGTGAAATTAATTAAATTGCATTTTTGTAAAAATTAACAAAGCTTTTCCTGATTTCAAAATAATTTTTGCTAGAGGAAAGTGGCCCTCAAATTGTGAGGGCCACTTTGTTCGATTTTAATTTCACGTGATTTTGAATTCCAGAACATGCCCGAATAAATCAATAAAAGAAAAAAATATATAAATTAATTTTTGATAAGAAAAAATTTTGTTTTAGTAAAATTCTAATATAAAAGGTATTTAAAATTCGTTTTAGCCAAATTTTTAACAATAAAATTTTTTTTATTTAGACAATTGGTCTTGAAAACCACTTCTGATGGCCAATGTTAACAACATTTGGCTTGAACCAAATATTCATAATTTTTTTTTTTTTTTAAATTTTAATTGAATATTTACCAATTTTCAAATTGCAAAGCAGCTGCAGCCAGTTTTTTTCGTAATTTTTTGTTGCGTTTTTTCATTAAATATTCTGTTATTAAACAAAAATAATGTTGATACAGCAAGATTTTTATTCAATAAATAAATAAAAAAAATTATAAATTGTAGGAGTTATTAAACAAATTGTTGTAGAACATGGCTTTTGCTGCTGGATAAATCAAAAAAAAAAAAAAAAAAAAAAACGCCAGTAATGGACTGACATGATAACAACAATATCAGCTTAAGAAAATGAAAAAAAGAACTGAAATCAAAGTTCAAAGTCAATAATTCATAAAGCTGTTTAATGGTGGCTTGATTAATAAAATAAAAGAATTAGAAAAATAACTACTAACTTAATTGTTAAGCAAAAAAAAAAAAAAAAAAAGGAATCACAAAACACCAATCAACTACTGTTAACTTATTGTTTTAATAATTTATTTAAACAATATTCCATACAAAAGATCTTTGAAAAATGATAATTCATATTACAGAAAAATTTCCTTATGTTCAGATTTTGTGCAATATGGTTTTTTCTTTAAATTAATTAAAAACGTTGGTGCTGGTGTTTGCCTTTTTTTGATCTCTTCTGAATGCAGGCGTTTTTATAGAGTTTATTTTTCTCTTTATTAAAATTCTTATCAGTTTTGTTTATTTATAATTTTGACAATTAATTTTTTTTTTTTTTTTTATCAGATTGTAAATATTTGTTGTTAGAATTTTTGCTATAAATAACATGTTGTTGTTGCTTGTTTTTAATATGTTTAAAAATAATCGCTTATTTTTGTGGGCTTTTTTATGTGTGTGTGTGTTCGATTGCTTTAGAAAACATGACATATTTATGACATTATGATATATTTGGAACATGTTGTACTAAGTAAGTAAATATTAAAGGAAAAAATTTGCAGAATGAAAAAAAACCATGAGAAAATCTACAGCGAAAATAATAAATGGAACTAAACTATTTGCAACATTTAAAGATTTATGAGTTTAATTAAAGAAACAAACAAAAAAAAAAACGCTTTTGAAATTAATTTAATAAAAATTTATGTGCTTTGAAACAAAAAAAAAGATCACGTACGAGTTTTTCTTTATTTTCTTAATTAAAATGTGTTCAAAGGTGTTGAGAGGAAAATTGAAAAGTAGTTGTAATTTTGTTCAATTGTTCAGAGCAGATTGTCAGTAAAAAGCCATAAAAAATTAATAAAAAAAAACGCTAAAGTAGTAAAAATCGCCAAAATAGTTAGAAAACATGTAAGAGAGTGTAGTTAGTCAAGTACGACCTTTAGGTACCCTGCACTACAGTACTCGCCAGTACAAAATTATGTTATGAGGTTTAGATTATTATAAGAGTTCTTTATGCCGAATTTTATCTAGATATCAATATCTACAAACGATTTTTGTTTCTTAAAATGATTTTAGGAAGCGGGCTTAGGTGGGACCTATGATCAATTTTTGACCATCGTCGCCGAATTGGATATTAATACCAACACTTATTAAGAAGTTGAGGCCTTAAAAGCTTTTTTCGATAGTGATATTATACGGGAGCTATGGGTCAAATATGGACCAATTCCAATGAATCAAATTATTCGCTTATAATCTTGTAACTTAGAACGTCTTAAGTATTGTTACTGTGGAAAATAGGGTGATTCATCTAGAGGTTTGATTTTTAATCACGCGTGACTCATATCAAAATGCTTTGTCATTTTTTTCAGTATCGTTTGGCAAGTCATCATGGAAAGACTCACAGAAAAAATTTATAATTTTCTTCAATCACCAAATTCATAGGATCAAGCAAACAATTTGTTGATTTTGCACCTGTTACCAAAATGATTATATTGATTGCTAAAAATTGTAAAAATTTTAAGTTGTGAATATTTTTTATCAATAAATGATATTTTTAATTTTAATTAAAAAAAATGATCGAAAAACTTTGCCGTTTCAAACAATGTGTTAATGGATTTAATTTAATATAGCTCAGGTTTTAACAATTCCCAATAACAATTCTACAAGTTTAAATGTTTTATTTCAAACGAAAAAATCAATTAAGATTTTTTGTTATTTATTTAATATTTTAATTGAAAATTTAATTAAAAACAACTTAAATATTAATTAAATCAAAATGATATTTCTAATTTTCTTTCAACTGAAAAAATAATTGATTCAATTATCACATTCATTAAATTGAAATACTTTTTAAACAATTTTTTAATTGATAAAAAACTACTTATAATTTTTTCTGTCCTGACACAGTAACATCGTCCCCAAATTGTTCAGCTGTATTACGACAATAAGCGTTCTGTGAGAAATATTTTTCGTGCCATGCGAGGAACTTATGCTGCATAGAATCGACGTACTGAAATCACTATTGCCAACACCATTCGCAAATTTGAACCCCGGTGGATGTTACTTGACCGGTTAAACAAATGAATATATCAGCTGTAGCTGAGTGTGTGTGCGAAAACCTTAACGAATTAATTCGTCGCCGTGCTCAGCAGCTTGGCTCGTCCTATTCGAGAATATTTTTCGTGAGTATATCGTCCTCAAAGCGTACAAAGCACAGAAAAAATTAAAAATTGTCTCTTATCGCCAAATTCATAGAATCAAGCAAACAATTTGTTGATTTTGCACCTATAACCAAAATGTAATTGCAAACTGTGACTTTTTTTCCAATAAATTATATTTTTTATTTTAATTAAAAAAATTATCGATAAACTTTGCCTTTTCAAACAACGTGTTAATTGATTAAATTAAATATAGCTCAGATTTTGACAATTCCCAAGAACAGTTCTAAGAGCCTAAATTATTTTATTTTAAACAAAAAAAAAATCAATTATGATTTTTTGTTATTTAATTAATATTTTAATTAAAAATTAATTTCAAAACAACTAAAATGTTAATTAAATCAAAATTCTATTTCAACTAAAAAAATAATTGATTAAATTATCACATAAATTAAATTGAAATATTTTTCAAACAGATTTTTTTAATGGATAAAAAACAACTGATCATTTTTTCTGTGAATTCAACTTGTGCAAATATTGAAGCCAGGCGACTTAAATTTGCGTCTTATTTTCAGTGAATGCGCTCTGGAAAAACTCAATGAAAATACCGTATTTCATCGCAAAATTTTGTTCAGTGGTGAAGCACATTTCTGACACAATGGATACGTTAATAAACAAAATAGCCGTATTTGGGCTGATGAGAAACCCGAAGAGAACCAAGAGCTACCATTACATCCATTAAAAACAACGGTACGGAATGGTTTATGGGCTGTTGGAATCATTTGTCCATATTTTTTTAAAAAATTAATTCTTTCTCAAATTCAAGCGCATGGTCTTGGTGAGCTCTGGCCTAAACAAACTATGCTACGAGACATACAGCGCTTGAAACAATGACCTTGTTGAGAAATAATTTTGATGAGCCTTTAATTTCACGTTTTGCTACGGTAAATGGGCCACCTAAATCGTACAATATCAGACCTTTGGACTATTTTCTGCTGGCATATGTAAAATCTGAGGTTTTGAGGAATAAACCATCTACGATTGACGCTTTGGAAGCCAACATTACTTGTGTTATTTGTGAGATACAAGTCGCTATGCTCGAACTACTCCGCCAAAATTGGACCTCCCGAATTGACCACCTAAAACGTAGTCATGGCCAACATTTACATGATATCATTTTCAAACTGTAAATGCCATAAATTGTTATTTTAATCGATAATACAAATTTTAGGTTCACTTCCAAATTAATGTGTTTTATTTTTCATTATCAATCAAACTTCCCAATGAATCACCCTTTACAATCTAAATATTTACATAATAATAGAATAATATATTATTATATGTAGGACTTAAACACAATTCTATTTTAAGTTATGTAGCGTTTCTTGTAATAGAATTAGATAACCACTTCCTAAGTTATGAGAAAATCGTTGAAACAGCCTCTTCAGAAAACCCAGGCTTTGGAAAAACAAATTTTTAAAAAAATTATCCATACACAGAAAATATTAAGAAAGCAGACAATATATTAATTTTGCACCTATTATCAAAATGATTAAATTGATAACTAATAATATAAAAATTTTAAATTGTGAATATATATAATGGGGATTTCATGTCAAGTGACCCAACTTTTGAAATCGATGTCTTCCGATTTAGATGAAATTTGCGCCAAGGTTAGTCTTATTGGATAGTAGTTTAGACACAAATTTTTAACAAGATCGGTCAAAAATTTTCTGAGTTAGAGGGGGTCAAAGGTTGACATTTTGGCCAAACCGGTGTTCTTTCTCATCCATGTTACTTATTATCTATTGGTGTTAGCAAAATTTGTCCCAAACAAATTAGATAGCTATTTCTTCAAGGTATTGAACAAAATTTTTTTTGTATTTTTTTAAATTTTTAAAAATTTTTATTTTTAAATTTAAAACTTATATTTTTGGAAACGGTATTTTTTTTTTTCCTCAAAAGGAAGCTTATGTATTTTCCTTTTAGGTAGTTTTGGTCGCTTAGTGGGATGCGAGTGGGATATGTATAAAAAAAATAATTTCTAACTCAAGACGAGGATTTTTAAATTTTTTAGCATTTGACGTCTTGACTTACAAATAATGTTTTTTTATACATATCCCACTCGCATCCCACTAAGCGACCAAAACTACCTTAAAGGAAAAGACCTAAGCTTTCTTTTGAGCAAATAAAAATACCCTTTTCAAAAAAAATACAAAAATAGTTTTAAATTTAAAAAAAAAAAATATTTTAAAAATTTAAAAAAAAACAAAAAAAATTTATTAAAGGACTTATGTGATTATGATTAAATTGGTGCAAATTTCATCCAAATCGGAAGACATCGATTTCAAAAGTTGGGTCACTTGACATGAAATCCCCCATATATTTTTTTTCAATAAATAATATTTTTAATTAAAAAATGATCAAAAAACTTTGCCGTTTCAACAGAGTTTTAATTGATTAAATTAAATATAGCTCAGGTTTTGACAATTCCCAACAACAATTCTACAAGTTTAACTAAAAATTTATTTCAAAACAACTAAAATGTTAATTAAATCAAAATTATTTTTTGAATTTTCTTTCAACTAAAAAAATAATTAATTTAATTATCACATTAATTAAATTTAAATGCTTTTTAACAATTTTTTTAATTGATAAAAAAAACTAAACCGAAAAAAATTATATTGTATCTAATCACCAAATTTATACCAAATTCATAATATCAAGCAAACAAGTTGTTGATTTTGCACCTATCGCCAAATGAATGGTGTTTTCTTTTAATAAAATACCACCTTGTTAAAAGGTACATGTATAAAATGTCCTGCCGACTCTGTAATAATGCAATTTTTATTTGATGAGAACAAAACACAAAATTGGACCGCCCTGTTATTAACAGCTGACAAAAAGTTTGTTCTTCAAAATATACAAAAAATATACATAAACCAAAATTTGTTAATAGATTGATATTAAACAAATAAATAAATGAACAAAATAAATGACGAAATTCCAATTTCTTTAGTTTGTTTTTTATAAAATATGTAAACAAGAAAATACCTTTGCCAGATTGCTGATTTATTAACACCAAGTTTTTCGGATTTCTTGATTTGACGTTTTTTTCAAAAACAATTTTATAACAGCGAAACCACTTAAATTTTACCATTAAATAATAGAAGAAACTGTCCTGATTAGAGGCGATTTTTTCCAACTTCGTCTGGTAACTCTATATATAATCAGAAGCCATCTTTTTACAGGGCATTATTAACACTGTCCATTTATACGGGGCGTAAAGTGCAATGCCTTATGCCATTATTAAGTGTAAATTTTTTAGAATAAAACAAGCCCCCCTTTTAGAGAGCGAGGCATTTTTAAGAAACGAACACCAAATTGCATTTTTTTAAATAAAATGTCACATTTTTTGTAGAAAATAAAACACCATAAGAATTGTTAAATTGTGAATATTTTTTTTCAATAAATCATATTTTTCAATATATGTAATTAAAAAAATTAGAAAAAACTTTGCTATTTCCATCAATGTGTTTATATACAAATTTAAATATTGACAATTCCCAACAACAATTCTACAAGTTTGAATTATTTTATTTTAAACCAAAAAATCAATTAAGATTTTTTGTTTTTTAATTAATATGTATTTTAATTTAAAATTTATTTCAAAACAACTAAAATGTTAATTAAATCAAAATTATTTTTTTAATTTTCTTTCAACTAAAAAATAATTAACTCATTGATTAAATTTAAATATTTTTAAGCAAATTTTTTAATTGATAAAAAAAATTACTGATAATTTTTTCTGTGTAGAATTTTAAACTTCTACTGTTTTTGTATTTAAGGGACTATACACATCAAATAAATAAAGTTTTATCCCTTTTCACGTTTCTTGTGGGTTTTAATCGAACATAATTTCATAAAAATCAACTCTTCAGATCAGTGTGACCAGATCTAAAAAATTTGTACATCTAAATCTGGCATTAGACAAGGCCACAAAATGCTAAAAAGTTTTTAAAGAAATGCTACATTTTTTTAAAGTATGAAATATAATTCGAAAGTAAATACATTTTAGTGACCTATTTTTTACGAAATAGAAGTAAAAGGTTACATTTAAACAAGATGGTCAAGCATCTGATACATATAAATATGTAGCACAGGTAGTTGAGATTAAATTTTTGATTAGGGGGCCCTCAAACCCCTTTAAGATGCAAAATTTAAACAATTTATTTATATGATATACAAAATTTTTTTTGAAAATTTATTTTTTAGGTTAAGAAAAGTTGAAGTTTTAAAATTATTACTTTTTCAGCAGTTTAGAGAAAAACAATTTTTCAAACATTTACACTATTGAATTTTTATCTAAATAAATAAAAAATAAAAAAAATTCCTGAATAATCTAAGATGTTTCTTAACATAAAAATTATCCATTTTCATACGAAATTTCATTTTGGGTACAACTATTTTAAGTCAAAATTTATAATAATTTTTAAAAAAATTTAAGTAAAATCAATAAAACTATTCATCCAAATTTTTAAAATAATGCTAAAAAAAAAGCTATAAACATTATCTAAAAATGCTAATTTTTCTTATTTTTTCAGTATTTATTTATTGAATCTAACAATAATTAATTAAATCTTATTCTAATATTTGCTTTATATTCTGCCAGTCCCAGACAAAAAAGATTTCGTCATCACGGTTTCTGTTCACATATTTAGATGCTTAGCGCCCATCTGATTGGGTGAGTGCTGCAGTGTCCCTTCTTCTAATGCTAAATGAAATGCAAAGTGCTAAATAAAAATTTTGCAACTAAATAAAAAATTGTAATGCTTTATTTAGCAGCAAAAATGCCAAAATGTCCATACTGTTTTAGATAGTTTGTGGAGCCCACTGGCATATATTGACAAAACAAATCTATTTTTGAAGTTTTGGGTAAAATCGTCCCATAAATGGCTGAGTTATGAATAGCTAAAAGTGTTTTTTAACTCAAGCTTCGGAGTTCCAGAATAAGCTACAGATGTCTTTTGTGTATAAATTTTATTCATATAAATTGTACTGTATTTTCTCTAGAAGAAATAAAGAGCGTTTTACTTTTTGCGGCTTTTCTTCTTTATTTATTTATTTTTTTTTTTTAACAATTGATTTTTTCAGGTGAAAAATTTAATGCCTAAAAATTAATATGATATTTATTATAAATATTTGAAGGAGTATGAGATACTGACTTTTTTACACTGCATGGTTAAAGTATATTAATGACTTTATTAAAGATATTTTGTAAATTATTGTATGATTTTATGAAAACACTAAAGGAAAATGTGAAAGCTTCAATTGCAAACTGTGAAAAATGTTTCGTAAATATGATCATTTAGAATTTCATCTTGGGCTTTACAAAAAAAAAACAACAAGAAAAAATAAAGTAATTTTAGCACACTACCCACTCAATTGGTTTGGAACCGAAAAAAAACTTCAACAGAAAATCAAATTGAGCAATTTGTTAGGGTTCATTTTGTATGCTGGACAAAAATACGAAAACATTGTACAACATGTGCTGTGAAAATACGAAAATGCAACGAGTGCATGTGAATATGTTTAGTAAAGCATCAGTTTGTGTCTGATTTTTTTTTAGCCACATGTTGTAAGTGCAAATATCGTGTAGATTCATACTCTTAAAAGCAATTCAGTTTTAAAATACAGCCAAAAAATAAAAAAAATTAAATACACAAAAATTATAATGAAGACATCAAAATAGGCACTGCCTACTTTTTCTTAAGAACAGCAAAGTCACCAGAAACAAACAGAAAAAAAAGAAGAGGAGTTTTTTCATGGATTTCTTAAGCAACATTTTAATGGTTAGATCACACATGTCTCTGCATGCCAACACTTATGCTCCACTTAGGGTTGCCATCTTTTAAAGTACATTTGGTTATTAAAGGTTAAGAAAAAAAAGTACGTAGAATCAAAATGAAGAACAATTTATTTTTCTTTATTGTTATATTTAAAAACGTATTTTCTATTGCTTCTCGCAAGTTTTATCAAATAATTACACTGGGGAACAGTAATTTTGCGGCGTGGAATTCTATAGCAAATTTTTACTAATTTGAGGTCGCTGATTTCAAACCTAATCTCCATTTTTTCTCTATCAGCTCGACTTTTCGAGATATATCGTTATGTCCAAAATGAAGGCACTTTCACTACATATATTGTAATAACTTGAAAAGGGTTCACCATATGTGACCTTCTCCGAGAAAAGAGACCTAGTGTGTCAAAAAACGGGTTTGAACTTAAGAGTGGATTCTGGTACCTAAAAGAGTGTAGAATAAGATGAAATGAGTTAGATTTCTGATAAAAATTACTAACCATACCAAATCGCATCTCCCAACTGAGGGTGTGTTCAATGCATTATGAAACTTTAAATGCGTTTTTCTCAAAACTTCCTTTTTACACACTAGGTCCCCTTTCTCGGAGAAGGTCACATATTCAGTTCAAACAAAATCCGACGCTCGGCAACAATATTGTCTTAAAGCCGAGCTTACATTGCTTTTAAATTTGGCCAGTAGTTTTAGAGATATCGTTGAAGTTTTGAATAAAAATAAAAAAAAATTTTAGTTCTTCAAAAATTTATAAAAAAAAATAAAAATGTGTGAAAAATCACAGTTTTTGTCTTAAAACATTTAATAAAACAGATTTCGAATAAAATGAGTTTTATTTCATTGCAATAAGTGCACAAGAAAAAAAGAGATAAATCAAATCATGCGAAATAAAGTATTTTCGCGTACTTAATTATTCTCATAAAGTATAGAGTAAATTTACCTGAAATAACGTACAAAACTTTATTATAAAGTACAGGTGGCAACCCTAGCTCTACTCTCATGTTTGTTGTAGGTTTTTCCTTGTTTTTTTTTTTTTTTGGTGGTTTCATTCATGAATGAACGAATGAATGATAAAGTATTCAATGTTAAAACTTGCATAAAACATTTTTAAGGCCTAAAGCTGAACACATGTTTGCATTTCATTAATTCAAAATGATTCATAGTTGAAAGTTTAATTGATACTAAAAATTTAAACAAACAAATTGTGCAATAAATTTTTAGCTGGTAATTTCAAAAGAAGTATTTTAAGAAGAAAATATTGTTCATATTATAAAAAAAGATTTGTTGAGATAATTACAATGGAAATAGATACAAGAAGTTTTAAACGGCACTCCCATACTGGTGCATGTCATGGTTCTACTTTCTATATACACAAGTGTGAGTATTCTTCCTAGAGGGAGGCGAACTGACACTTAAGTAGTCTCGTGATAGGGTTTTTAAGGGCAAAAACCGGTCCTAGTTCTAACTCTTTATATGAATGGGACCTATCCCTTTTACATGGTGTTGTCATTGGAGGGGGTTAATGGACACCTATCAGCAACCATATGACCAGTCACTCATCTATTCTCAATAAACGTGCTTACTGTTAGTCTCTTTTTGAAAATTTTTTTAATTTTCTTTCAACTAAAAAAATCCATTAGCTAGAAATATTTTAAATTATGGCGGCCACACTCGCTTAAGAAGAAAAGACACTGCAGCACTCACCCAATCAGATGATCGATAAACACCTTCATATGTGAACAGAAACCGTGATGACTAAATCTTGGCAGGACATAAAGTAAATAGTAGGATAAGATTTGATTAATTATTGTTAGTTCATATTTAATATATGAAAATTCAATAAACGAATACTGAAAAAAAAAAAAAAACTAAAAAAAAAATAATTGAGTCAATTATTACATTAATTAAATTGAAATACTTTTTAAACAATTTTTTAATTGATAAAAAAACTACTAATATTTTTGTCTGTGTAGGGATTAGAGATGAGCGATATTTCTGTACCTGTGATTTAATCACTGTTACTGAAAAATCAGAAATCACACACAGAAAAAATTATTAAATTTCCCCTATCACCAAATTTGTTCTAAATTCATAATATCAAGCAAACAAGTTGTTTATTTTGCACCTATTACCAAAATGATTATATTGATTACTAAAAATTTTAAAATTTTGAAAAAACTTTCAAAATTAAACAATGTGTTAATATATTTAAATAAATATTGACAATTCCCAACAACAATTCTACATGTTTAAATTATTTTATTTTAAACGAAAAAAGTCAATTAAGATTTTTTGTTATTTTAATTGAAAATTTATTTCAAAACAACTAAAATGTTAATTAAATCAAAATTAAATTTTTAAATTTTTTAAGCTAAAAAAATTATTGATTCAATTATCACATTAATTGAATTGAAATACTTTTTAAACCGTTTTTTTAATTGATAAAACACTTTTTTCTGTGCAGTTGTGACTAAATTTGTCAAGTAACAGGTTCTTCCTAAGTCGTTCTTTTTGTTTTTTGTTACGTTTTAGAATGCAATGGCAAATAATGTTGCTGTTCCTTTCATTCTCTCTTCTATATTATAAGTATTTTTTTATGTATGTATATGCTAGTAAAAAGCTTTGAAAGCTCTTACAATTTGTTGTTGCTCTTGCGAGAGCTCGCGCATTGCTATAAAATAACTAAAAGCTGACAAGCCGTGATCACAATCACAGTTTTAAGGAGCAGTAATTTTTTTTTTTTTTTGGGTTAGACGATCAAGTTTTGCAATTGTAAATTTGATACCCTCAAATTTGTTACCAATTCACTCATACTTTTTAAAATAGAATCGAATTTTATTTCAGTTTCGCATAAAAATGATTCTTTCAATTTACGTTCAAGAAAACAGCTAATTAAAATTTTAATGATAATCTTTTTCGATTGTCCTTATAAGTTGCTTTCTCGATGACACATCTTGGAAATAAATTGCTTTGAAATTGCGTTCAGCATACATCACAGCTTTTCCTTTTGTGAATTTTGATGGGCAGTATGTGTCAAAAATTGAAAGCAACACTTAATCATGTGGCTGCAGGGTTAGTTAGTACTACCATTACCCGATCCGCTTTTCTAGACAGATATAATTGTCTATGGTATTGATGCATTCAACATTTATGTAACTGTATGTATTATTTCAAACTGTAAATAACCACTGTCTGTGGCATCCTCTTCTCTACTCCTACTGAGGCAGTATGAAACCTGGTAATATACATAGATTTATATCAAACTAGCAAACGTAAAATCTAGCTATAGAATTATTTTCGAGCCTAAGCAGAAATGGTTTGATTGGATGTGTTGGCGTTCCCGTAAATTTATGCTAGTGAAGCTAAATATCTATAGAAAGACTAACACCATTGTAAATAAACTACGTTATATTACTGCTAGAAATAAATACTTAAGGCTGTGTAATACAAAGAAATTAGAATTATATAACAAGAACCTTCAGTAACTAAATACAGTTAGATGTTCTAGTGAATGGTGGAAACTGTCTAAATCTTTGATACGTAAATTAATTTCAACAACAAGTCCCAAAGAAATGTATCACACCGCCGGTGAATACTGAACCTGTTTCAAAAACGATCCTAATAAATAAATAAAAAAAATTATTAAAATCAGATGTGCGAAGCTTATGCGTCTGACAATGGCATCATTTCCAGAGACCGTTTTTTATTAGCAACGCTGCAAATACATACGTATCAGGGATGGAAAATGGGGTTTCAGATTTTGTACCAACTTCAATAACAAAATGTAGTTTAAGGACTATGACGGTACCAATTATATTTTTTCTGGCTTATTTCTTGATATATATATTAAGAAAAAAGACTTTTTATTAATTACGAAAATTTTTTAAAGATAGCCACATCAAAAAACTTTGAACTGCACCATAGTTTCCATTCCTGATATACGGGAGTGAAAAGAAAAGACAAAAAGGTTTAATTTTGCAATCCTATTTAAAACCACATAAAAATAATAAAAGTCTTGCTATTGCTTTTCCCCTTTAATGACAATATTTCCACTTTTCCAAATTATAAAAATACACGCGGTTTCCATTGTCTAAAAACAGATCTGGCAGTTCTTGCCATACAATTATCTCACAACCATGTGAACTAGCAATTTTTGTTGGCAAATACATTTATTGTCAGGCAGCTGTCATACAATGTTTTCTTACAATCGTCTGAACTGACACTTTACTTTTGGTGGCAATTTTTCTTAGCGCGTATATTGTCAACACATTGCCAGACCTTACATTATTGTAAGATCTGACCACCGTCTGTACAAAGCTTTATTCTATTTTCACAAATCCCAGGACCAGTTCTATTGGAACAGTTCACACAAGTTTCCCGCAGGGCCTTAACTCATTTTGCAAAAAAAAAAATATCATCGAAGTGTTTTAGAACTCTGCTCCTTAAGAGAATTCTAAATTTGCCAATAATGTTGCTTAATTTAGGCAAATTCAAATAAAAATTACACTTAACCCTAATCCTTCATTTAGCTAATCAAATTAAACAAATTTTTTTAATATGAGAAATTAACAAAACAAAAAGAACCATGTTTTACAGAATTGTTTGTGCTAATTGTGTTGTGATAAATCAGGCTAATAGAGGGTGGCGCAGAATGAGCCAGTATATGGTTTGAATTCTTTTTAGCTTTTTGAAATTATTACTATTTTTTCTTTTTGTTTTATTTCATAAAAAATAATTTAAAGCCTTTTTTCTATCTCTATATATCGCTCATTTGCTGAACTATCGTCATAAATCAAAAAATTATATTTTAGAGTAAGTGATGCAGAATTGTTCGCTATGTTTTTCTTTATATTCTATTTAAAAAATTAAAAATGTTTGTCTCTTGGCTTATAGACTCCTAAACTACTGAAGAGATTTTCCTGAATTTTTCACAGTAATATCACGTGAGACCCGAAAACAAAATAGGCCACTTATTTTTTCGATAGGTGTAGGGGAAATGGTATACTCCATAGGATGGCAATACCTTAAGAGCCGCTGCACCTATTTTCTTCAACTTTTTGTAGTAGTATCTTCTTAGCTCCGAATTTCATAGCAGCAGGGGAAGTGCTACCCCCTCCCCCCCCCCCCCCATAGAACGCCAATGTTTAATATATTTGACATCTTGAGAACTGGGGCCTATTTCATTAAGCTACAAGTTCACAATTACAAGTGCTAAAACTAAGTTTTCACTTGTACACTTGTAGAATTGTAGAAGAAAAGCTTAGGGTCGACGGAGACCCTCATAAAAAATTTTACAATTTTCAAGTGAATTATAAATTGAAGTAAAATTTGATTTTTAACTATTTTTGAACAAAAGTTCAAAAATTTTAATATTAATTAGCATTTATTTATTTATTTTGTTTATTTTTAGTTATTTATTTTTTTAAATATGTGATTATATGTAACACAACAAACTATATCACATTGTTTGCTAATTAGAAATTATCGATAAGCGGCAACCCCACTAATCATGTATAAAATAAAAAATAAAAAACACGTACAAGTGAAACATATAAGATATTAAATTGTTCATATTTTTTTTTTGAGTGCAAAATGTACCTTTTATACGATTCCAGTGATGAAAGCGATAATGAAATCGCATTAAGAAGAAGAAGACTCTTTAGACCACGTCTGGAATATGAATTCCTGGAATCCACGTTGGAGTAAAATGAGCGTTTCAGGCTAAAACGGGACAAATTTCTTTTGATATTAAATTTGTTGTCTCCAATGCAATGCAATGACACTTGGTTACCTTTAGGCTCCTGTGGTCGGATGCCATCACATGTTGGTGACTCCTTTCCAATCACCTCCAAGACCAGGGTGTCCAGCTCCATGAGCTTTTTGTCCCTTCCGCCAGCCGCCCCTGTCTTTCGGGAGTTGTCTCTCTTGGCCTTAATTAAAAAAAATATTATAATATAATGTTATCACTTTATAAAACCAACTTACCAGTGTCGCCCTTTTGATGTTTGCCCAAAAAACATCACGCACGTATTTGGCGTCTTTTGCACTTGTCATCAGTCCAAGTGCAAGACACCTCATACGCACGTTCTCCCACTCTTTCATTTTTATCTCTTTGGTAAGTTTATCGCTAAACTTAACAAGGAGAACGGCAGCTAAAATTTCCCGCATCACACTAATTTTATTACTTTGATTTGCCACTACTTTAAACACAACATTCATATGTTTTGATTGATTAGTGGTGTGATAACAATCAAAACAAATTATCGACATACATTAGAGTACCCATAATTGCAAAAGTATTTATTGTTATCGCTCCCCGCACATTTTCCGATAGATTGGGTTTAAAAAATAAGAAATATTATTAAACTGTGTTATATTGCGTTTTAATAGGATATTTTAGCATTTTGAGTAATAATAAATAAGAATTGTAAAATTAATATCACAATATATACAAGCACTTGTAATTGTAGAAATTGTAGTTTACAAGTGCAAAAAGCTACAAGTGTTGTAAAAATTTTAATGAAACATAATTCATCAGCACTTGTAAGAATTAGACTTGTGATTGTAACTTGTAAACTTGTAGAATTGTAGTTTAGTGAAATAGGCCCCTGTTATAGTAAAAATGTTTTTACTTGCCAGGAGTCACTCTTATAGTAAACTACACCTTAGAAAATAAAAATTAAGGCCGCCGGCGAAGGGGGAGCAATACTCCCCATACGATGCGTATACTTAATATCGCGTTACTGAAGAACTATTATAGCGAGTGTCTTCAAACGTTGCACAGTGGCGCCATTTGAGTTTTTTCGTTGCAAAAATCATATCTTTTGAACCGAATCAGATAATTGAACAGTTTAAACAGCATATGATAGATAACTGTTCAGCCTATGAAATGAGCGTTTGGAAAGGGTGCTACGCTTTGTAGGGGCCTACTTATGGGTTATCAAAGTTAAAATTAGTAGAAAAATCAATTTTATGGTAACTAAAAAAAATTTTTTTTACATTTTTAGATTGTTTTTATTTTTTTTCTTAAGGGTTTTATGTTTTAAATTATTACCCAACAATAATTAGTATTGTGGTTATTTTATTGAACTGTTAATGGTTTTTAATCCAAATTTAGATATTTTAATTAGGCTTAAGTTCATTGAATTTAATTTGCATTAAATTATTTTTATGAAGAAAGGAATTTTTTACAACATGGAAGATTAATTAAAATTGTTATTGATAATTTTCATTCTTGACTGACCTGGGATTCGAAGCCAGGCTGTCTGGCGTGTGATTCGAACCCAGGCGGCTGGTTACCCTGACATGTTTCGACCTCAACCACTAGGTCTTCTCAAAGGGATTTGCCGTCTTACACTCGCAGCCATCGAAGACTGCTGACGTCAGTAGTCAAACATCAATCCTTAAACCAAATTGTATTTTAACCTTTGGTAGATCGAAATTTGCTTTTTTGAATGATTATCCATTTTTAATTGATCTCACATGTTTTTCCTTACTTCTGTTTTTTTCGTACTTTTGTCAAGAATTCTTCTTGAAGTCCAAAGTACATTTTTTTGTTTTTCCTGTTTTTGTCTTTCTTTTTTCTAGTTGACCTTTTTCAGCACAACTTGAAGGACAAATGTAAACATAGCTCGTGCCTTAGCTGTTAACAATAATTAGTATTGTGGTTATTTTATTGAACTGTTAATGGTTTTTAATCCAAATTTAGATATTTTAATTAGGCTTAAGTTCATTGAATTTAATTTGCATTAAATTATTTTTATGAAGAAAGGAATTTTTTACAACATGGAAGATTAATTAAAATTGTTATTGATAATTTTCATTCTTGACTGACCTGGGATTCGAAGCCAGGCTGTCTGGCGTGTGATTCGAACCCAGGCGGCTGGTTACCCTGACATGTTTCGACCTCAACCACTAGGTCTTCTCAAAGGGATTTGCCGTCTTACACTCGCAGCCATCGAAGACTGCTGACGTCAGTAGTCAAACATCAATCCTTAAACCAAATTGTATTTTAACCTTTGGTAGATCGAAATTTGCTTTTTTGAATGATTATCCATTTTTAATTGATCTCACATGTTTTTCCTTACTTCTGTTTTTTCGTACTTTTGTCAAGAATTCTTCTTGAAGTCCAAAGTACATTTTTTTGTTTTTCCTATTTTTGTCTTTCTTTTTTCTAGTTGACCTTTTTCAGCACAACTTGAAGGACAAATGTAAACATAGCTCGTGCCTTAGCTGTTAACAATAATTAGTATTGTGGTTATTTTATTGAACTGTTAATGGTTTTTAATCCAAATTTAGATATTTTAATTAGGCTTAAGTTCATTGAATTTAATTTGCATTAAATTATTTTTATGAAGAAAGGAATTTTTTACAACATGGAAGATTAATTAAAATTGTTATTGATAATTTTCATTCTTGACTGACCTGGGATTCGAAGCCAGGCTGTCTGGCGTGTGATTCGAACCCAGGCGGCTGGTTACCCTGACATGTTTCGACCTCAACCACTAGGTCTTCTCAAAGGGATTTGCCGTCTTACACTCGCAGCCATCGAAGACTGCTGACGTCAGTAGTCAAACATCAATCCTTAAACCAAATTGTATTTTAACCTTTGGTAGATCGAAATTTGCTTTTTTGAATGATTATCCATTTTTAATTGATCTCACATGTTTTTCCTTACTTCTGTTTTTTCGTACTTTTGTCAAGAATTCTTCTTGAAGTCCAAAGTACATTTTTTTGTTTTTCCTGTTTTTGTCTTTCTTTTTTCTAGTTGACCTTTTTCAGCACAACTTGAAGGACAAATGTAAACATAGCTCGTGCCTTAGCTGTTAACAATAATTAGTATTGTGGTTATTTTATTGAACTGTTAATGGTTTTTAATCCAAATTTAGATATTTTAATTAGGCTTAAGTTCATTGAATTTAATTTGCATTAAATTATTTTTATGAAGAAAGGAATTTTTTACAACATGGAAGATTAATTAAAATTGTTATTGATAATTTTCATTCTTGACTGACCTGGGATTCGAAGCCAGGCTGTCTGGCGTGTGATTCGAACCCAGGCGGCTGGTTACCCTGACATGTTTCGACCTCAACCACTAGGTCTTCTCAAAGGGATTTGCCGTCTTACACTCGCAGCCATCGAAGACTGCTGACGTCAGTAGTCAAACATCAATCCTTAAACCAAATTGTATTTTAACCTTTGGTAGATCGAAATTTGCTTTTTTGAATGATTATCCATTTTTAATTGATCTCACATGTTTTTCCTTACTTCTGTTTTTTCGTACTTTTGTCAAGAATTCTTCTTGAAGTCCAAAGTACATTTTTTTGTTTTTCCTATTTTTGTCTTTCTTTTTTCTAGTTGACCTTTTTCAGCACAACTTGAAGGACAAATGTAAACATAGCTCGTGCCTTAGCTGTTAACAATAATTAGTATTGTGGTTATTTTATTGAACTGTTAATGGTTTTTAATCCAAATTTAGATATTTTAATTAGGCTTAAGTTCATTGAATTTAATTTGCATTAAATTATTTTTATGAAGAAAGGAATTTTTTACAACATGGAAGATTAATTAAAATTGTTATTGATAATTTTCATTCTTGACTGACCTGGGATTCGAAGCCAGGCTGTCTGGCGTGTGATTCGAACCCAGGCGGCTGGTTACCCTGACATGTTTCGACCTCAACCACTAGGTCTTCTCAAAGGGATTTGCCGTCTTACACTCGCAGCCATCGAAGACTGCTGACGTCAGTAGTCAAACATCAATCCTTAAACCAAATTGTATTTTAACCTTTGGTAGATCGAAATTTGCTTTTTTGAATGATTATTCATTTTTAATTGATCTCACATGTTTTTCCTTACTTCTGTTTTTTCGTACTTTTGTCAAGAATTCTTCTTGAAGTCCAAAGTACAGTCAAGAATGAAAATTATCAATAACAATTTTAATTAATCTTCCATGTTGTAAAAAATTCCTTTCTTCATAAAAATAATTTAATGCAAATTAAATTCAATGAACTTAAGCCTAATTAAAATATCTAAATTTGGATTAAAAACCATTAACAGTTCAATAAAATAACCACAATACTAATTATTGTTAACAGCTAAGGCACGAGCTATGTTTACATTTGTCCTTCAAGTTGTGCTGAAAAAGGTCAACTAGAAAAAAGAAAGACAAAAACAGGAAAAACAAAAAAATGTACTTTGGACTTCAAGAAGAATTCTTGACAAAAGTACGAAAAAACAGAAGTAAGGAAAAACATGTGAGATCAATTAAAAATGGATAATCATTCAAAAAAGCAAATTTCGATCTACCAAAGGTTAAAATACAATTTGGTTTAAGGATTGATGTTTGACTACTGACGTCAGCAGTCTTCGATGGCTGCGAGTGTAAGACGGCAAATCCCTTTGAGAAGACCTAGTGGTTGAGGTCGAAACATGTCAGGGTAACCAGCCGCCTGGGTTCGAATCACACGCCAGACAGCCTGGCTTCGAATCCCAGGTCAGTCAAGAATGAAAATTATCAATAACAATTTTAATTAATCTTCCATGTTGTAAAAAATTCCTTTCTTCATAAAAATAATTTAATGCAAATTAAATTCAATGAACTTAAGCCTAATTAAAATATCTAAATTTGGATTAAAAACCATTAACAGTTCAATAAAATAACCACAATACTAATTATTGTTAACAGCTAAGGCACGAGCTATGTTTACATTTGTCCTTCAAGTTGTGCTGAAAAAGGTCAACTAGAAAAAAGAAAGACAAAAACAGGAAAAACAAAAAAAATGTACTTTGGACTTCAAGAAGAATTCTTGACAAAAGTACGAAAAAACAGAAGTAAGGAAAAACATGTGAGATCAATTAAAAATGGATAATCATTCAAAAAAGCAAATTTCGATCTACCAAAGGTTAAAATACAATTTGGTTTAAGGATTGATGTTTGACTACTGACGTCAGCAGTCTTCGATGGCTGCGAGTGTAAGACGGCAAATCCCTTTGAGAAGACCTAGTGGTTGAGGTCGAAACATGTCAGGGTAACCAGCCGCCTGGGTTCGAATCACACGCCAGACAGCCTGGCTTCGAATCCCAGGTCAGTCAAGAATGAAAATTATCAATAACAATTTTAATTAATCTTCCATGTTGTAAAAAATTCCTTTCTTCATAAAAATAATTTAATGCAAATTAAATTCAATGAACTTAAGCCTAATTAAAATATCTAAATTTGGATTAAAAATTATTACCCAACAAATTAAAAAAAAAATTATTTTTTTTTTTAAATTTATTTTTTCAATTTTCTGTAAAATATTCATCACAATTCGTAAGAGAAGGTTTATCTAAAAGACTAACCATTTCTAAACTATAATTATTTTGTAACTCTATTCGTGACTTCACATGCCGCAGGGAAGAAATAAGTGGATCGGAAGATGCTGCCAACATGTTGAAGAGGTCCTCATTTTGCCTCACCCTTGATGCTTTGAATGTGTTCTGCAATCTATATTTTTTATAAAATTTGTTAAGAGACTCCTGTGCTTCTTCAGAAAGCTCTCCAATTGGCAAAGACTGGTACTCAATTATATCTTTACCATGCGCCAATATTTTATGGACGGTCGGGGTCAACTTCTTCTGTGGATACATTTCTGCTAAAAGAGATGCAGTTTTCGACGCATATTCTCCATATTTTGTAGAATTGACATTTTCTTTGCAGTTTAAAACATCCAAGATCGTTCCCAATCTTTTCACGATTTGATTGTCAATTCCAATGATTCTAGTTACTGCCTCATCATTTTCAAAAAATCTCCTAGAAGTGTTTCCATCGTTTGAGTTACCGTATCCGTGCTTGGGACAGTCTACTTTTAGTCCAACTTGTTTAAAAAAAGCATCCTGTATTTGCTTCTTTCTGATCTTTTCCTTATCCTTTATTGATGTATTTTCATCGAAGTTTTCTTCCTCTTGTGGTAGGGTATATGCCAGTTTTAGCAAGAATTCCATACACCTTATCCTTGCGTGCAATGGTGACATTCCATATTCGTAATTCTCCTCATTTGTAGAATCGTTTAAATTACCAAAGTTCTTCTGACAAATAATAATATAAAATCGATAAAAAAAATATAAAAATAAAACGAAAAAAGGGGTTTAAATAGGTTTTTGCTAAATTTTTACCTCCAATATAATTCTGTCTATATATATGTATATGATAACTAATTGAAATATGTTATAATTAAGCAGAAAAAGATACTAATCTTAAACTCTTTACAACTAATTATATAAAATTGAGATGTAACATATTATATATGAAATAAATTGAATTGAATTGAAAAAAGTTCTTCTGACTCTTTTTGCAAATCGGGCATGACATTGTTGAGGTTGTTCCTGTCAGTTCGTTTACGACTTTTCCGTCAACCATGGTCAGGTGGAACTCGTAATTGCATTCAATATATTTTGCTTCTCCAATTTGCAGCTTTGTAGGCTTAATCTTGCTTATTTGTTCTTTAATGTCCTTCACCGTAGTCCTTATGAGTTCTGCCGATTCCCTTGCAAACTGAAACATTATTGGTCGGCAATAATGCACTGATGACGAACGTGGATTTTTCCAGTGTAGGGAATCATCCGATTTTAGCCGCAAAGGAACAACAGATGCCATAAACATATTTCCGTCCGATATTGTAGCGTCATCGGGAGATATCCTTTGCTTATAAACGCTTTGTCCGGATGATCCATCGCAGCCTCATTTGCTGATCAATGTCAACTTCTCAGGAAGAATTTTCACTTCCGTGAAAAACTTTGGTGTGGTTGACTTTCTAAACAGTTCAAATAATTTTAAATTGTACAACGCCATGTTTTCAGTACTTAAATTGTTAAATGGTTTCAGTAATTGTTGCGCCAACTTTCAGGCGTAGACTAATCCAGGCATTATGCTTATTTTGCAATATATAGGCTTATGCTACCATGCCTAAAAATTTACCTGTTCCCTGCATACATATGGATTTATGCTGAATAATGCAATTTTGATATTATGCACGTGTCCAAATAAGATTTGTGCCTACCTGTAGGGACCATAAGTCAATATTGTTCCTGACCATTTGTACGCCAAAGTATTGTTTATGTGAGGTACGTACCTGCTAATATAATAACTATTAGATCAAACTACTGTCAGTCAAAACATATAAGGGATGGACGCCATACAATTTCTGCAACCATGTCTTTTTAAACTTTTTTACCTCTAGAAGCCAAACGGGCACGTACGGGCAGATAAAACCTTTTGAATTATGTAAAGAAATAATCAAAGAACAGGTTTTGCAAATATGGCAAATATAGAAAAATATAGTTTTTTTTTTATTTTCCGTCAAAGTTGAAAAATAGTGAAAAAACGGATAGTTTTTAAATAGTGATTTACCAGGAGAAACACAAAGCAAACAGTTAATTTTTTTTTATCATTATACATTTAATAAATACATCAATCAATACAAACAAAAAATAAGGCGATTCGTTACCTATTTTTCGTGATATTACACCTGAAATCGCAACAAATTGACTAAAAATTGTGTGTTTTTTTGAAAACCGAAAGTCGGTCAACTTTGAACGGTTATATCTTCTAAACTAAAAATGTGATATTATTAAGAGTGGCATATTTGAAATCGTTGAAAAGTTTCCTATAACATGGGTTTATTCAAAACTTCGTCGGCATTCATGAAAATTTTGATTTTTGCAACCTCGCTTGCTCTACGGGCGCCACTGTGCGTTGGTAAAGCCACTATTATGGTTCACTATAAATTTCAAAACAAAAATGGGTGGGGTAGATGGTGGAGGAGCAGTTCTCCCCATCGAATGAAAATATTTAATACCGCATATCTGAAGACAAAAGTCTTCAAACTTTGTATGACACACTCTTATGGTAAACTACCTCTTTCAAAGTTAACATAAAGGGGGTAGGTGCAGGGGGAACATTAATAAATGAAAAAGAGTATATTTGTTTATTCCTTTAAGACTCCTAAGCTACTGAACCGATTTTCCTGAAATTTTCACAGTCATTTCCTGGTTACCGGGCACTTAACATAGGCTTTTAATTTTTTTTTTAAGTGGTCGTGGCATTACCGATACAATGACAATATCTGGAGGACGGGTTAATTACGGATCTTCGAATATGAAACGCATAACTTGGTTATCAATACACGACATCTGCCAAAAAGTGGGCTGCATTGGACAAGTGGGCGTGGAACCTCTCATACAATGACTATAAAGATTTCTTCATATTTGGAGTACTTTAACAGTGCATGTATGAGCGATATATGAAAGAAAACTTAACAAAAATAAATATTACTTCTATAGAACGTGGCAAGTGTTTCTGTGTAATTTTTCTATTTTTCGAGAGGTAATAAATATTATATATGTGTTTTAGAAAGTAAACTTATTTCTTCCAATCCCTCGAAGGACATAGGCAGAAAACTTATGGGATAAAGGCGAGAAGAATGGTATATCATCTTTTGAGGATGGAGAGCCTACAAATTCGGTGTAAGTCACTTTGGAAATCATTTGAGACGTCACACATAAGGCGCAGACAAGCACAATCCTGGCTCGTTGCGGGCCAAATCAAAAGCCATTGACGATCAGCAGAGTATATATATACATATATATCCTTTCATCATAAACAGTTCAAACCAGTAAGAAAGTATAGCCTGTCCAGCCCGACCATACGATGCCCTACACCACAGTATATAAGAACAAATTCTATGGCTTTAAACTAAGACCCAACAATTGATTACAATTGAGTAGTCCACTTGCAAACACCGCTTAGTTAAATAAAATGAAAATTCGGCAAAAGCTGCCATTTTATTTGTTTTTAAAAATGCCTCCCTAAGCCATTATCAATCTCGTTTAAAACTCGGTAAGTTACCCGCAATTTCTGGTTAAATATTCAATACTTCTGCAAAACTCTCAATATGTCTTGGCATTTAAATTTTAAAAACCTGTTTTTATCGATTTCCTCAGAATTTGGTTTTTTTTTAACTTAGCGATGTTTGCAAGTCGGCTAGTCAATTCCCATCACAATATTGTTAACATGAATCAAGAGTCCGCCTATTGTAAAGCATTTTAATACATAAAAGAAGCCACACGTTAATGTTGCGTTAGTGGTTAAGTAAAATTACCATAATTAAATAGACCACGAGAATCTAAGCAAACACTGACTTCTGGAACGATGCCGCAATCAATACAGTTTCATTCGTTGCTGACAAAATAGTTACTGATAATTTTGTGCCAACATTAAAATACAAGATCAAAGCGAGTTTTCAGAAATTTACGGTGCTACGTCTTACGTTCCCAATTCTAGCATTGATATGAATACCTACGCAATCGAACATAGCACCAAAACAATTTAATTTAATTTTTCAACCCAGCAATACTAAATAATATATTCGTAAATATAAACCTTTTAGTTGAAAGTTTTCGTCAACATGGATCTGAATGAACAATTGCTAGTGCCACAAGAACACATACGGTGGACATTGCTCAAAATATTAAACGTAAATAGGATGGAGCACAGCTTGTCCTAGAAAATGAACAAGAAGACAATGGACACAACTTGATATATTACGGGGGTTGCTGCAGATACGTTTAAAAACATAAGACTTGTCCTCATATAAGATTCAACTTGTGCCAGAATTGAAGCCAACTGGATACCAGTAATGGCTTAACTATGTCATTTGTTTCTGTGAAAATGCATGGGAAAATCCAGATAATGATATCAGCGTTCTAATCTCCGTCAACGGTGCGGCATCTTGAAATGCATCTTACTTTGTAGTTTCAACAAGAGAGAAACAGCACCTACTGCTGGAGCCTTAATGGCTTTGTTGAGAAACATATTTGGCGTAAACATTGAGTCGCACGCAAGCTTTTTAACTAAGCTCTACTCTTTAAGGATTTCACAGCTTCTTAAACTTTTCTCTGGGGATATTTAAAAGAAGGAGTGTAGGGTAAACAAGCAAAAGAAATAAAAGAAAGAAAGAGTGTATGTTTCCTTTTAAAATGAAATCACGGCCATTACGCACCAAATTTAGAGAAAAATTATTGGAAATGTGTAACAAGGACACGTATGCGCGCAGCAGAAAATGACCACAAATTAAAAGATATCACTTTTTAAGCTAATTAAAAACTTCCCCCATAATATACTGCGCTAAAAAATATAATAATCGAATTAATAAACAAGTAAAAAAGTACAGATATGGTCTTGATTTATGAGCACCTACACTATGGCTTAATCTTATGGTGCTTTAAATATGCATTTACCAAGCGCCCTCGCGTATGCGAGAATCATTTATCATACACAAGTTATAATTTGAGCGCATAACCGACCAAATCATACTCCCTTTTGCTTAAGAGCCGGAGATATCTAACCTTCGCTGCTAATCGATTCAATGGCATTTTCCGTACTGAGTCTTACAGAACTTAAGGATGATTGAAACATCGCCCACTCCAAAGGGCTACTCTAGAAATAATGGCACCCCGAATTTCCTTCAAAGAAGGACGAGACCTTTTTCCGAGTCCTCGGAATTCAGGAAGCATTTCTTGGAAAAGACAACTAAAAGAGACCGAACCAATAGTCAGATGGACTTGCCAAGCCGGGGGCTACCGTATCACGAGGATCACCAGTAAAGTACTGAGGTACTCCTTCCGACTCCAGCATAGATTTTTTAATGTCCGAGGGAAGAATATCGCCACAAAACTATCATGCTGCTCTAGCCCGATACCATATCTCTGTTCCGAAGAACTTAATGGATGTACGACTATAAAGCAGTAAAGATAAATCTTCCAATAATTCTCGACTGCTTCTCTATGTGTACGTCAACTATTGCTTGTTATTCACTTATGGTCAAATTGAATCCTTTCAGGTCCCAGGAATGACCTAAACCTGATTTGTCCCGGAGGATGAAACACGAAAAACTGAAATATCCTTCAGATGATGCTCACAACCCCCGAGGGGAAGCAACTCCAATCGGTCAAGCCCGACCAAGCATCAGTATTAACAGAAACTTTTCGAGAGTGTACCCTTTTTGAGACCCATGGCTGATATTGGACTTCAACAAAATGATGTTGTGAGGTTGGGATTCACATAAAAGTTCTTTGTGTCAAATATTATCTAAATATCTACATCGTTATTAGAGTTTTTCGTCTTAAAGTGGTTTTAGAAACGGGGGTTTATATGGGACTAGTGGTCAATTCTGGACCTACCAGCTCAACAGTTTGTCGTGACATTGCAGCTATCGAAAAATTATTGTCGCTAAACTCAGTACCAACATTTATTAGGAATTTATGGTATTAAAAGCTATTCCCGGAAGTTGAATCTTTATGGGAACTATGGTCACATATGGAACGATTCCAATAAAATTTGGTTAAATTATTTAGATAACAATTTAATATGTTTGGGATAAATTTAATATTAATACCAAAACATGATAATATGGTTATTGGCATAAAGACTTTAATCCGCATAGAATTTCGTATGGGACCTAAGTGATGTTGTGGGCCGAATTTCATTATTTTCAATGGGCTTGTTCCCTGTGACAATAAGAACCTATGTATGTACTAAATTTCATTAAATTATCCCTAAAATTGCGACCTGTACTCTACGCACAAAGTTTACGTGGACACAAAGCCAACCAGCTAGACGGATAGACATCATTAGAGTGGTTTGTTAAAGGGTATAGTGCCAATATTTTTAGGTTTTTGATACATCAACACAAAAGCATAATGACCCCTCCACTATAGTGGTATAGGTAAAAAAGAGTTATAAACAACTTAAACCATAAATGAAAATTATTCTTCGTCACCCTGTATTTTTTAATTCTTTTATCCATTTTATCGTATGGATTTCTCTTTCTGCTTATGTATGGAAAAACTGATTCCAAAAAAAAAAAATTATCTTAAGGGCGCCTGCAGTTCTAAAGAAAATCAATTGTTCTTATTTTGTTCTTAAAATCCGTTTTCTACACCACCCACCCACATTTAAAAACTTTAATAACAGTTTTCGATAACAACGCATTGTTTCACGATCGATCGATCGATCAATCAGTCAAGAGTAAATTCAAGAATTTACATTTGAAATGAATAAGATTTCCTTAAGCAGGCACCATGCGGATTTTTCATTCTACAACAATGAATATGAAATTAAATGAAATGAAATAAAATTATAAAAATTATTATCGAATAAATGCATGACTGCATCATGAATCAATTAATAACAATAACAAAGCTTTGGGCTCTTAAAGCAACTACCACTTACGATTTGTTTGATCTATATTTAAAAAACTATAAAAATAAAACAAAAATAAGAAAAATATTTACTATAATGCTAAAGATTTTGATATGGGTAAGATTTCATTACACTTTTGTTTACAAAGGAATCAAAATAAAAACCAATTTTTGTTCGTATACAACGTGTTCGTGTCTTAAATCTTTTGTTTTATTTTTATTTATTTATTTAAATGACTTGTTATTATCATTATTATTGTATTTGGCTTTATTGTGTTTTCTGATTTTCTATTATAGTTTTTTGTTTTTTTTTTTTAAATAATCATATTAAATTTGCATTTTAATTGACAACAAATTATAAATAAAGTTTGGAAAAAAGCAATACAATACAAAAAACGTACACAAATAGACCCATTTAAAATATAAATTGATTTTAATCTGGAAATAAAATATTTAATTTTTTTGTTTTTAACATATTCTATATTTAAACTATTGTTTTTGTTTACTGGTTTTAAATAATTATAAGTTACAAAAATACAAAATGAATTGTTAGGTAAATTTTTTTATTGTAAAATTCATAATTCACGGTCATCTCATGACAGTTGCATTTTAATAATATATTTTTTTTTTTTTTTTTGTAATTGTTCTTGTTTTCTATAAAATAACA
Source organism: Pollenia amentaria (assembly GCA_943735925.1). Lineage (NCBI taxonomy): Eukaryota > Metazoa > Arthropoda > Insecta > Diptera > Polleniidae > Pollenia > Pollenia amentaria. The sequence goes on along the minus strand of OX031009.1, from coordinate 195,954,585 downwards.
AGAATTTGAAATAAAATTTAATTTTTTCATATTTTTTGTTTGTTGGTTTTTTTAGCGATATGAAATTGGAAAACAGAACATGAAAACCTTTGGCGCTTAAACTGAATTATAGAAACATAAATCGTGTTTTGTAGCAATTTTTTTATGTGATTCAGATTTAAGTTTATTGTTGCTGTTGTTGCTGTTGTTGTTAAACATTTGTTGCATGTCGTGCTTAGTAGCAATATCCAGAAACATAAAAAAAAACACAGAATATGAAATGTATTTTTTGCTGTTGTTTCATTTCAAGAAAGAAAAATATGTTCAACACTTTTGTTGTTTACTGTGGCATTTAATGATAGATTTATGAGTTATAATTTGCTTTAGTAATATATATATTTTTTTTAGTTCCTAGTCTTTTTTTTTTTTTTTTTTTTTTTGTTTAACGCCGATCTTTTATAAAGAAAAAGTTTCTAGTTTACTAGAAATTTACTATAATGTGTGTGTGTGTGTTTGAGAGCAATAAAAACCTAAGCGGCTTAAGTTATGAAATGATTATTACACACAAAAAAATAGTAAAAATCAAAGCATCGAAATTAACATTTAAACCATAAATTCTTGTTCTTCTAGTCTATTCTAACGGAAGCCTTAACATTTTCAGAAAAATCTTAGATAAATCATTAGAGAACAATGGCAACACAGCATGATGTTTTCTTGTCATTGTTGTGTTAAATTAATTGCAATATATGAGTGACATGTTAAATGCGACACCAATCAAAATTTATTCATTTCTGTTCTATTGCAAGTGAAAAAAAAGAACAAAAATTTATAATGTAGAAAAAGACATGCTGAGTTAAACAATGAGCAACTATTTTTACGTCCAAAAACAGTGTTACCTGTCACTTGTCATAAATGGAAAATTAAAATGTTTAATCGTAATCTGAAGACGATTTAAGTAGTTGGTGTTTAAAAAAATGCAAACAATTTATCAGCGAAAAAACAGAGATATTAAAACAACAACTTAATTCTTTACAATTGAAGTAGAATATGGTTAAACCGAACTAGCAGTAATACAGAATTAATTTCTTTATAAACATAAATATATTTGAAAAGACTTTTCAAAGTTTTAAAAGTTAAAAAGTGCATTAAAGGGTTAGTCTCCATTTTAGCATGGTGTTGTCATCGTATGACTTAAGGTTATATTTTTCTCCAGCTTCATAAATATGGGCCAAAACTATACAATATTTCACAATATTTTCCTTAGAAATTCGAAATATATCAAATTTGAACTTTGGCCTTCATGATTTTAGTAAAAGCTTAAGAGTGTATTTAAAATTATCTGGTCAATAGTATTCGGAATAAGTTTTACTTTAAATTCACAAAAGTAAGGAAACTAGGCTCATTCGCCAAAAAAATTGCCAAATTATTAGTTTTTCCCGAAAATGCCAAAATTTAAATCGAAGATACGGAAAAACAATGTGAGATATTGACATAATTTTTTCATACTTTCATTCTTTATTAAATCCCCAATAAATCCCAATGTGATAATCGAAAAATTCTTTGTTAAATTTGTTAAACAAAATTTTTAAAAATTTACAAATGGAGTTCTGGAACTGCTCTTAAGAATTAATGTTTTTGTTATACCTGCAAATAGCTAAACGTTATCCGACGAACACAAAAACTCATCTTAATAATGTCTCAAAATGAACGCAAGATTTGAATTAAATAGAAAACACAATTTGTAAATAGAGAAAATAGGATAAGAACGTTATAACACATCGGGCAAATGGCTTCTATGGCTTTGCATGCACATACTTCCTCGTTTGACAAAATTTTGCAGAACCATTTTGCATGGCTGAGTTTCGTTGAATCTCCTCCTGTGATTTAAAATAACCCCGTAAAAAGAAATATCGTCTTGTTGGAACCACATATTGGCCACATCAATTCATCCAATTTCGGCATAATGAACTGTGTTATCATGTCGCGATATCGAGCACCAGTAACAGTCACTGCTTGACCAGCCTCATTTTAAAAAATGTATGCCTCCAGCCCAAAATCCAAAAGTGACACGCATGTGGGTTTTCAGACAGAACCCCTAAAACGGTCATTTTGGAGATTAACAAAGCCATTGAGGTGAAAATGTGCTTCATCGCTTAGGATGGTTTTGCTCGAAAAATCAGCATCAATTTTTTAAAAAGTCTTCAATAGTGAAGACACATTCTTCTGACGTGTAACGCTCCATTTTTACTAACCCTTAACTGTCACCTATCTTTTTTTTTTTTTTTTTTTTTTTTTTTTTTTTTTTTTTTTTGTGGGGTTTGGCAATACTTTACGGCACAAATGGCGACAAATTCAAATCTTGCGTTGATTTTGAGACACCCTTTAAGAGTAAATACCAGCATATTTTACGAAAAAATTTGCTCTTAATTAAATATTTCTCAAAATATGTTAACGACACGTTAATGTCCTAGGGAAATTTTAATAACTTTAAAATTGTTTAACCATATTTTGTTTTTTTTTTTTTTTTTCTTTAAAAGATAATTAAGTTCGCTTATCGATTTTTTACATTTACTGCCCGTTCGCCGATATCGAACGTTAACGTTCGCATAGTAAATAACATTTAAACCCAAAACAAAATTTCAAAAATTATTTTTGTTTTAAATGTAATTTTCTATGCGAACGTTAACGTTCGATATCGGCGAACAGCCAGTTAATTGCAAAAGTATTTATTTAATGGCAAAATTTTTACAAACACTGAAAATAATGTATTTTTGAAAAAATTTATTTTTTCCCCTTTGTAAAAGCACCTTCAAATTTCAGTGTCGTTGCGGCGCCAGTTAACGGTGACCTTTTATTGCAATATTTTGCACAACGTCAAAATTTTTAAGTTAATTTTTTCGGAGCACTCTAATGTATTATATTTCTGTTCGTTTTAGCAACAGGGGGCTCCTTGAGAGGTGCTCCTTGTGAGACGATGTGCCACGCCTTTCCTTTATCCGATAAGCATACATTTTTGCCTAACGTATTTTTACGCAGAAGCTTACATTTCTAGCGGGAATTTCGGTCAATAACTGCAAAAAAATTTTCTTCCCTACCCCTAACGACCACACTTAGTTAACATACACTGTGGCCACTGTGCATAGTAGTGAAATGTTTTCTCATGGCTAAATCTTGGATGGCCTGTAAATTTTATAATTATCCTGCTTATTTTCATTCAAATGGTGATGAGAATAAAAATGATTATGCTGAAAATTTTGGATTGCTCTGAAGAGGCTTTAAAATCCAAAAACAAAGCCACTGTTACATTGTGTGAAGCTATTCTTTTAGATAACAATCTGCGAACATTATTAGAATAAATAAATAACTAATAAGCGGAAATGAAGAGTAGCTTAGAGCCCCGAAAATTTGCAACTAACCCAGCATTAGCTCTCAATGAAACGTTTGAAGATTTAGATAATAATGAAACCTTTTGTTTATCTACAATTCTTGGCCCTCGTTAAAAGCTCGAATATTTCAAGGACTTCACGAAAAGAATTATTTACTAAATCACCAGAACATATGGCTTGAACTAAGAAAATGATTCTCGTCCGAGCCAATAATTTCTTATTCTAAATATATATACATATACATATATGACTTGATTAAGGCAAAAAGTCATTACTCAAAGCGAACAAAAATTCAGTCGAATGCAGCAAAAAAAAATCATTTAAATTTTATGGTTACTCAAATCAAGTTTTCGTTGTTATATATTTTACAAAATTTTACTATTTTAATTAGGCTTAAGTTCATTAAATTTAATTTTCATTAAATTATTTTTATGAAGAAAGGAATTTTTACAACATGGAGAATTAATTAAAATTGTTATTGATAATTTTCATTCTTGACTGACCTGGGATTCGATGTTGTTCTCCATGTTGTAAAAATTCCTTTCTTCATAAAAATAATTTAATGAAAATTAAATTTAATGAACTTAAGCCTAATTAAAATAGTAAAATTTGGATTAAAAAACCATGACTAGTTCAACAAAATAACCACAATACTAATTATTGTTAAAGCAAAGGCACAAGCTCTATGTGTTCATTTGTCCTTCGAGTTGTGCTGAAAAATGTCAACAAGAAAAAAGAAAGACAAAAACATGATAAACAAAAAAATGTACTTTGGACTTCAAGAAGAATTCTTGACAAAGGTACGAAAAAACAGAAGTAAGGAAAAACATGTGAGATCAATTAAAAATGGATAATCATTCAAAAAGCAAATTTCGATCTACCAAAAGTTAAAATACAATTTGGTTTAAGGATTGATGTTTGACTACTGACGTCAGCAGTCATCGATGGCTGCGAGTGTAAGACGGCAAATCCCTCTGAGGAGACCTAGTGGTTGAGGTCGAAACATGTCAGGGTAACCAGCCGCCTGGGTTCGAATCACACGCCAGCCAGCCTGGCTTCGAATCCCAGGTCAGTCAAGAATGAAAATTATCAATAACAATTTTAATTAATTCTCCATGTTGTAAAAATTCCTTTCTTCATAAAAATAATTTAATGAAAATTAAATTTAATGAACTTAAGCCTAATTAAAATAGTAAAATTTGGATTAAAAAACCATGAATAGTTCAACAAAATAACCACAATACTAATTATTGTTAAAGCTAAGGCACAAGCTCTATGTGTTCATTTGTCCTTCGAGTTGTGCTGAAAAATGTCAACAAGAAAAAAGAAAGACAAAAACATGATAAACAAAAAAATGTACTTTCTACTTCAAGAAGAATTCTTGACAAAGGTACGAAAAAACAGAAGTAAGGAAAAACATGTGAGATCAATTAAAAATGGATAATCATTCAAAAAGCAAATTTCGATCTACCAAAAGTTAAAATACAATTTGGTTTAAGGATTGATGTTTGACTACTGACGTCAGCAGTCATCGATGGCTGCGAGTGTAAGACGGCAAATCCCTCTGAGGAGACCTAGTGGTTGAGGTCGAAACATGTCAGGGTAACCAGCCGCCTGGGTTCGAATCACACGCCAGCCAGCCTGTCTTCGAATCCCAGGTCAGTCAAGAATGAAAATTATCAATAACAATTTTAATTAATTCTCCATGTTGTAAAAATTCCTTTCTTCATAAAAATAATTTAATGAAAATTAAATTTAATGAACTTAAGCCTAATTAAAATAGTAAAATTTGGATTAAAAAACTATGAATAGTTCAACAAAATAACCACAATACTAATTATTTTACAAAATAGCAAGAAAAGCCTTCTTAATTTAAACCACCCTTTTCTCGAATGAAGACCTTTTATTCGTACATGCAGAAAGCTTTTCTTAAATTGAATTTAGTTTAAATGCTAAAGCCTTACATCTGCAATCAAAAGTTATTTATAATACACATAAGTAAATGGCTTTAGGAAAATATTTCTTAAAAATTTTAAGAAATTATTACTCGATTCATGTAAATAAATTTTAAGTTTTCTTATAAAAGTACGCAATACTTACTCTATTAAAATATTTTAATATTTTTATCATAAACAACAGACTCTTGTTACAAGAAAATGTTTCTTGAAATACTCTGAAAAAACTGGTAAATAAATTTAAAATTTTCTTAAAAAAGTAAGAAATACGTACTCAATTTATATAAATGTTTGGTCTTTAAAATTCAATCACATTCAATTTAAATTATAGAACACCAGCATCATGCCCGAAATAATGTATTAAACTCAATATAAACTAAATGAGAACTTTTGCTTTTTATTTTACTTTTTTGTTCTTGTTTCTTCACAAAACAAGCAAATCATTTTTTACCTACTTGTGTGGTGTTATAAAAATCTTAAAATAAATTTTTCTTGATATCTTGATTAAAATTAAAATTATCATCTATATATTAATAGGCAAGTCGATTTCTTTTGCTTCCTCTTACACCAACACTATACATTGAATTTTAACAAATAATACATAATTTGAAGTTTATTTTTTTTTTGGAAAATTGAAATCGGTTCATTAATTTAAGAGTTATAGGCGTTAGAAAGTGTTACTAACACATAGAAAAAAACTCGTGTATGTGTGACCAAAAAAATTTTGTGATTACACAGTAAAAACAACAACAACATAAAGAGTTTTCTCCAGTGCTGCCACGACTTATACAATTTTTACAACCAAAATTTTTGAAAAAGTAACCATATGTGAAAAAATATAACCAAATTAGAAATGACTTGGGTTAATTGATAAAAGCATTAAAATTTATTTTAACTTGCATTGTAAGACAAAGGTTATTTGCACTTAATAGGAAAATATTAATTACCAATTAAGAAAGCAAAAGTAGAAATGTAATTCTTGTACATATTAAAAAAAATAGCGAGAAACTTAAATAAAATTTTTTTTTATTTTAGACTTTTTTTCATTTAGAATATTTCTATTTTAAGTAAAGTAAACAAAATTTAATTTTTTGAATATGTCCCTTACAAAAACGAAACTTGTACTTCACAGTTATAAATAACAATAACTGTCACTGCCAGGGCTTTAAATTGTGGCAATTTTAGAAGCACTAAAACTACTTTTGTGTACATTTCAGTTATATTTTGAAATCGATTCCGCGTGATATTATGCACCTTCTACTTTAAGTTCTAAATATATTTACTACTCTTAAAATCAGAAAAAACTACGCTTATTAAAAAAAATAAATGAAAATTTCTCTTGTTCAGTTTACATTGAATTCAATTTCAATTCGTTGTTCCTTATATCTTTATAGCAAGGCGAATTCATGTTTCAGGTGGCTTTGAAAGCACAGATGTGCTACTTTTTTTTTTCTTACTAAAGGGGTCTGTACATGGTCCAGCATTTCTCATCAAGCGCTACGGTAGCATTAGTGAGAATGTGTTTGTATGTGTGACATCGAAGATGCTGGATGGAAAATCAAAAAATTCAGATATGACGGCGAATATTACGTCCAGCACACGTACACTAGGGAATTCGTGTGCGTGACAAGCATATTGACCGTGTACAGACTCCTTAAGAGAGAGGGATGTCAAAAGTTGCTTGTGTTTTTTGGCATATCGACTAACGAAAGCAGCAAATAAAATACAATGTTGTATTTTTGGTGGTGAACTTGTTGTAGTATCGCAACCACCGTTGATATGAATTCGCCTTGCCTTATAATATAAATTTTAAGTTTTATATGCTGTTTTTACGACACAAGTGAATGAACGTGTAGTGAAATTTATATGAAAACCACTCAGTTTTTTGAGTGTTTTCACATAAATTTTACTACACGTTCAATCACTTGTATTGTGAAAACTCTCTTATAAATACATGTTTCGGACTATGCAACAACATTCGCATTTTCTTTTGGGGTCCCAAAAATGTTTACGAATCATATAAATCATCAAATTGTTGCCTGATTTTACATTTCGTGCGACATGGTTTAAATAAAATAAAATAAAATAGATTGTAACAGTATAAATAAACAGTAAGTCAAATGTAACTTTTCTCCAATGTTTTTATCTAGAAGATAATCTGCAAAAATGAATTAAACTGGAACATCCCCAGTGTAAAAACTTTAAATAATATAAAATAAAAAGAAATAATTCACTGCACAAGTTTCAATTTTCCCAAATATGTGAACAATTGTATAAATCTACAAATATCTTTAACACTAAAAAGCTTAAAAAGCTTTTAATTCAAAGAAAACGCGATACGTTCTTAAAACTCAAGGCAAAAAATGGTTTCACTGTTGCATTTATTTTATTTTGTTCCGCTTTTATTGTTTATTTATGAAATTTTTTGCCGCTAAAGAGTTTCTTAAAGTCTTTAAATTATTAATAAAATAATTTGAAATTCAAATACCATAAAATCGATCAATTGCTTTTTTATTATTTCATTTTGGTTTTTTTTTCTTCTTTTTTGCTTTGCAATAATAATAAATAAATAAGTTTAATTTCAAACGGTACTCAGTCAATATTGGAAAATAAAAATCAAAATTAAAACAATAAATAAGATTTTTAAACAAAAGCATTTGAGTTGCAATAAAACTAAAACTGTTAAAATAACAATAATATAATACTTAGGAGTATCAACAACAACAAAAAACTGTAATAAAAATAAAAAAAAAACAAGAAAAAACACCAAGAAACTGTAACCAACCAACCACCACACGTTAAAATATTATTTTTTAATTTGACAGTTGAGAAATCTTAACCGATTGACTATTGACACTTTACGATTAAACGAATGAAAAGCGTCGTCATCGTTAAAAATATTGTACGAGCATTTTTTTTAACATTCAATATCAATATCAAGACAGACTGTTATCAAAGCGTCAATCAACACTTTACAAACTGTTGTTTGCCAGGCGGCAGTGGCAGTAGTAGTAGCAGTAGTATGGAGCTGCTTCAGCCTTAGCGCAGCTTCAAGTATGGATCTATAACTAACTATTGCTAGCAAATATTTAAAACCTACTGCATTGATATTTATAAGATCGGCTACTTAGTTAGAAGTTAATTCATGTAAAATGTAACGAAAATGTTAAAAAAGAATTAAACTAAAACAAATAGAGAAGTTTTGGTTCGTACTTACAAAGTGAGATTAGGGTATAAGAGGACCAGCTTTAAGCATTTCCAGTATGAACATTTTTTTTTATTTTCAAATTTGGTGGCATTAAGCGGTTTTGTTTTAAATTAATATTTTTAAATACGGTATAAAAAATATGTTAAGAATTTAAAGCTTGAACCTCAAACGCTTATTCACAAATCTTTTTATGAATAAAGGGCCAAATAAACCACGCAAACGGTTACACAAGCATATGAAAAAAGTGTGGAGCATGTTTGTGTGAATATTAATAGTTTTAAATACGAGGGTAATTTGATAACTTCGGAACTTTTTTTGTTAATTTTTTTATTTTTTTTTTACTTAATTCGCCAATGAAACTAATATTTTTTACTGGCTAATATGCTTAAACTACATAAATCTGTTTACTTAAGGACATAGCATAAAAGGAAAAATTTAGCATTTAATTTAACTTAAGATATTTGAGAGGGTGTTTTTGACGCCAATAGGATAAGTAAAATCAATATACGTATAAAAATGTTTAAGTTCGTAGCTTATTCTGCTGATAGGATCAAAATTTGCATAATAAGACAGAAACTATTGAAGTCTAAGGGGTATACACTTTCTAGAAGGACGAATAGGAATTGAAAGATCAACCTTACGAAGTAGGAATTCTGTATCCTCCTTTATATGTATCCTCCGATTTCTCAAGGTTGGAGGTAGCGGAGGTAAATTGATTTTTGGATTCCATTGCAATTTTCGAAGACAGAATAAAAGAAATTGCTTCTGTACGGATTCTAGTTTTTTTAGTATGTACCTCATACTGGCGGTACCACACGACCGAGGCATATTCCAGAATAGGTCTCACTAATGAAATATGCAGTGTGGGCCATAAGAAACCAAGGGGTGTAAAAGTTTAATAACGTTTTCGTTTATTAATTTTTTTTTTTATTTTTTCTTTCAGATTATATAGACAACACTTGGAGAATTTATAATGGAGAGGTTCACAATTGAACAGAGAACCAGAACAATAGAATTTTATTATTTAAACCAGAGATCAATTATTTTAAAAATTTGATTATGAGTGATGAATCTCATTTTCATTTGAATGGTTTTGTTAATAAGCAGAACTGAAGGTTCTGGGGTTCGCAAAATCCAAGAGCCGTTCATCAACGCCAATTGCACCCCATCAGGTGGACAGTATGGTACCATTTTCAGATGTGGGATCACATCTGAAAATGTCATTGGGCCTTACTTCTTCGAGACTGAAGATGGAAGTGCTGTAACCGTAAATGGAGAGCGGTATCGGTTTATGATAGAAAATTTTTTACGCCCTGCTCTTGAAAACAGACCTGGTATGTGGTTTCAGCAGGACGGAGCCACTGCCCATACTGCCCGAAACACAATGGCACTTTTAAGACAAATTTTTGGAGGGCGAATAATTTCTAGAAATTCGGAAATTATTTGGTCAGCGCGATCGCCAGAATTGACAGCACCCGACTATTTTCTTTGGGGTTATTTGAAGGAGCGAGTGTATGTGAACAAGCCAGCGACAATCCTTGAACTCAAGGCAAACATTGTTGCTGAAATTCGAACGCTACAGCTACAAGTTTTGAAAGATGTTATGGAAAATGCTCTAAAAAGAGCCCACCAGTGCGAAGCTGAAAACGGTGGTCATTTAAGAGACATCATTTTTCATACTTAGTGTAAAAAAATTTCCCTTTTGTATATTATATAATCTGCAAGAAAAAATAAAAAAAAAATTAATAAACGAAAAAGTTATTAAACTTTTACAACCCTTGGTTTCTTTTGGCCCACCCTGTATAACTGTTTTATAACATAGGGATCGTGAAACTACTTTTCCCAAAGTTTAATAAATCCAAGGACATGTTTGGCCTTGTTGACAGACTGCGATATGTACGCATTCAAAAACGATTTATGATCAAGTAAAATACTCAGATCAAGGAATGTCTCTACTCTTTTAAGTGGATGATTATTATGTGTATAGCGACAGAGTACTAGACTTCTTCTTAAATAATAAAAAAAAAATTTTCTGCAATTAAGCGATTTATTTTTCGACATAATCTCCTTTCAGATCGATACATTTAGTCCATCGTTTTTCAAATTTGTTTATTCCTTCCAAATAATAGGTTTGTTCAAGGACCTCAAACTAGCCATTTGTTTCGATTCTGGTCTCTTCATGCGACCCAAATCTCTTACCACCCATCCATTTCTTTAAGTTAGGAAAAAGGAAAAAAATTTGGAAAATATGCTGGATGGAATAGATGTTCGAAGCCCAACTTATGATTTTTTGCCATACTGACTACTTATGCGTTTATGGTCGAGTGTGAGCTATCGCTGCACCCATCTCGCGGATAGCTTTTTCATGTAAAAATATTCATGTAAAATGTGATGTACTCGCTCAGTTGAGATGCCTCAGCCACCTCATGTACTACCCGATCGTCCAATATTATTCCAAGAATTTTATCGACGATTTGTGGCCATCACTTGTGCTGATGCGACCACAACGGAAGTCAGTAAACCACTGCTTAACCATTGAAATGTATGGTGCAGAGTTCCCATAGTGCTTATGAAGAAGTCCTTCCTTGGCATCAGTGATGGTTTTTTAAGCAAAAATAAAAAAAGCTTAAACAAGACACGTTATAAACTTTTTCCAATTTTGTTAAAGTTCACGAGGCTATAAAACACAAAATAAATGACGCAGAAAAACTTAAGTTGTCAAATGAGTTTAGACACATCTGAGAGACGATTTTTACTGCAGGTCTGCCTCAAACGGAATTGCGAAATTATTTCCGAAAATGTTGAGAATACTTTGTTTTTGAACAAAAATCTTATTAATATTAATTTCGAATATTAAATATCTCTTAAGCTATGTTCACAACTATGAAATAGTTGACGTCCTACACGTAACCCCTAGTTTTATTAAAAAATTGATTGCTTTTGCTAAACGTTTGCTGAATCAAACATCATTTAACAGTTTCTTAATTGAATTATACAAATATGTTCTTACGAAGAAAGATAAGGAAGTCAATTAAAATTGTTAAAAATAAATCTAAATTTTAATCAATTTGATGGTTATGGTTTTTTTCTTGGATTTTTTCGTCAATATTTTTTAGGTCTGAACATACCTTAACACTTTTTTTTTTTTTTGTTTAAAAAATAAAGAAATGTTACGATGAATTTAAATTCATTTCGTTGTTATTAAAATCAATTTTAAATATTAATAATCTCTTCCACTGTAATTTTGTTTTGCTTCTTAATAAAAAAAAACATAATTTTTAAATAATTCCTAAGCGTTTTTAACAAAAAACTACATATTTTTTTTTTTTTTTTTTTTTTTTTTTTTTTGTAAAACAAACTTTTGAAAAAAGTCAGATTCACTTTTATGTTCAAACAAACATAAAAAGCTTTTTTAGTTAAAAGCTTTCTGAACTAAAAAGCTTATTTTGAAAGTAGTAATATAAAGTTGGTCACATTGTTTTACAACAATGCAATAAAAAAAAACCAGGCAACGCATTTGTAAAACAGATTCGCACTTTAGAAACCGAATTAAAAAACCAAAAAATTTTAAACAATCTTAAAGCAACTGCCCAGGAGTAGAGTGACAAAGTTAAAATAGTATCCACTACAGCTACTGCAGCAACTACTGCGACTACTACTGTCAACATGACTGAGACTACCAGGTAGTATCAATACAGCAAAACTGAAATTTATAAGGTTGCTGCTTTTAGGTTGTTGATCAAGTGAAAATGTCGCTGCAATTGACATTTTGACAAATACCGACACTTTTATACTACGCTCAAGAAGTGAGTACGAGTACACTGACACACACACACACACACACATTCAGCACCGAGTGTTGAGTATCCATGACTATCTGTTTTACTAGTGGTATAAATATTACTACTTACGTTCACTTTATTAAACGTAACAAACTTCTTAGTCAGTCTAATAGTAAGTCAGTCATTCAACTGGCCAAACAACTATACTGCCAGAAAAAAGCCACCAGCCCCAACTTCTTAAAACAACAGTGGTGTGGCGATTTTAAAATTTTTATTTTTTTTAAGCCAGAAGTTCAAACAAAAAATGAATGAGTGTGTTTTTTGAATGAGTTTTAGGTAATAAGTAGGTCCGTCGGTCGCTTGTACGTCCATTTCTAAGTGTGTCCACAGGTGCTCTAGTTAAAAGTCTAAAAATTAAAAAAAAACACTGATAGATCTATAGACCAACTACTGTGAATATAGAGTGACTTTAAAAGTAACTAAAGTTTAATCCAGCTTGATTTTGTTGCTTTACATTTTGCCTTTTTTATTAGTTTTTGTCGTTAAAGATCTTAAGCTACCGTTTTTTGTCTGTTCCTTCTTAGCGACGTCGCTTTGGCTTGAAGCCAGCTCGTTTGTAAGCATGTCTCCTCAAGACCACTTAAACTATATTTCAGTCTTCAGTTGTATATGCACAAGTATTTTCCAGTTGATCTATGACTGTGAACGTTAAAGAGTGTGTTTGTGAATGTGAGTCGGTGTGTGAGTGTGTTGACGAACATTGCTTTTAGGCTTTAACAGCTTTAAGGAGCTTTATGCTTACGGAACTCCCCATAGGGTAATTAGTAGACTTTGTTATTGTTTGGCTGCTTTTTCGGCTGCAGTTCAATGTGCCATTTTTCCTTCATTTTTTGTCTTGTATTTTGGTGCTTTAGTTAGAAAGCATTACTTTGTGGCAACTTAAAAGTGCCGCTGTTGCACGTAGATCACCACTAGAGAAAGAGCAAAGAAAGAAAAATGAGGCAGCAAAAAATAAGAAAAACCATTTGACAAAAATGTCGCCATGCTTGTCGCTGGCTGATCTTTAGTGTTTGTGGCTGTAATAAAAACAAACCTTTCGTTCGACGTGACAAACAGCCAACTAACCATTCAGGCTACTCAAGCCAGCCATCCAGCCAGCCTGCCAGCGAAACAACCAGTCATTTGTCTTTTTAATATGAAAAATTTCTATAAACCACTTGTTTTGTGTTAAGAGGCTTTACATTTATTTCCTTAACTTTTTCCCCTGTTAGTATAAGTAAATACATTGGTTTTTGGGCCTAGTTTAATTTGTTTTAGTCTCTTAGAAACAGTGGAACAGAAGCAGAGTTCATAAAGATGTACATTTTTAACCTAAGAAAAAACGATTTAAATGATACTTAGGAAAATTTTGTTCAAATGTACATAAATACATTTTAGCATGGTTTTTTTTTTTTTTTTTTTTTTTTTTTAAAGTACTTTTTTAATGAACATTTTTAAAAAGGCTCTCTTTAAAAAACCCTTTAAATGGAAATTTTGTTAAATGCATTTTTCGTTTAAGGTAATTCCTGTATAAGGAATCAACTTTTTTGTAAAAAAAATTGGCTAAAATGTTTTATAAAAAGTTACTTTTTTATAAAAGGTACTTTTACTAAATATTTTTTTTAAAGATACTTTTAATAAGTATCTTTAAACTGTATTTCTTTACATCGTCGATAGGTAGAAGCTGGGACTCCGGCCGTCAGTTCTTACGTATGGATGCCGTTCTTACGTATGGATGCTGTGTTTGGCAGGAGGAATTGCGACCGGCAAATCGGAGGGACCTTCTGGCTAAGGCTTAGAGATGTGCTTCGCTCAGATGACAGTTGCCTTTAAAAGTACCCCTCAGGTAATTTCAGGGAAATTTCATGGAGGATCCCTCGAGGATCTTGGGTGAAATCAGTACTGGTGGCTATCACCTGGGCTCTCCTGGCTGTATGGGTTATTTGGGCAGTATGGTCGATTTGGAGCGTTTGCCAAATGTGACATTGCCGGTTAGGGAGAGCTGGTCAGGTCAGAGCAGATTGTATAGGGGATTTTCTATTTTCACTGATGGCTCGAAGATGAACTGCTCGGGTGCAGAGGTCTACATTGAGAATCTGGACATCAGAAGGTCATATAGACTTCCCGATGGCTGCAATGTATTTCAGGCGGACGTTCTAGGGGTTCTCCGGGCCGTGGAATTGGTAGGGGATAACATTGGCAAAGGCTCGGAGGTCACTCTATACGTGGACAGCCAGGCGGCTCTAAGGGCCTTGATGGGCTGTTATGTGAACTCCGGGCTAGTCGACGATTCCAGGGGGGCTCTAAGAGAAATTTTAGGGAATTATGTTGTGAGGCTCTGCTGGGAACCGGGTCACTGCAACATCACCGGCAACGAGATAGCTGATGAGTTCACGAAACTGGGCTCGGAAATGGAGGATCCTGACAGCTTGTACGTGGTCAGGCTTCCAACGGGCTTCTTCTTTGGAAGAATTAGAGAATGGGTTCTGAGCAGCACTAATCGGGTTTGGCGGGGCCCAACGGACTGTCGAGTATCGCGCACGCTGAGCCCAATGCTTAGTAGGTCTAATTCGGACGCGCTAGTGAGTGAGAGTAGCGCCTGCGTCAGAACCATGGTAGGTATTATCGAGGGCCACTGTATGATAGGCAGAATGGCGGTGAGAATGGGGTCTGGCTTTTCGGATATATGTAGGCTGTGTGAGGACACAGAGGAGTCGGAGACAGTTGAGCAATTTCTGTGCCACTGTCCCAGGCTACAGAACAGCAGACTAATGTGGCTGGGTAGCAGATTCCTGCACGAATTGGGAGATGTCGCGGACTGCGGGCTCGAGAATCTGATGGGCTTCGTAATGGAAATGACCTGGCTGCGCGGCAGGAGGCTGTGGACTGGGAACATGTAGGGCAGTTTTCCTGTTTGGTAGGCTTGTGCTGTCCGATTGTATATCTTTCACTACCCTCTTTTCCTGTGCTTTCAGTTTTTACGTCTTCTATTCTTTCATACTAGAATTCTTTCACAAATTAAGGCGTCGCAATGGACCATACTGGATTTTGGGTAAGGGTGTGAAGTTTACTTTAGCCACTACCCGCACAAAATCCAGTGACATGAATAGTTTTGTGCCAATTACCTTTCCTCTGGACTAACTACACTCTAAACACATTGTCCCCAGTTAAGTGATAGATCTTGTTTTCATCTATCACAATTCGTTCCTTTTAATTTAAAAATTTTGTTCACTAGTCACGGGATAAGCTCTTTAAGAGCAATTGACACAAATTTTCCGCAGGGCTAATTTAACCTATAAAAGTACTTTTTTAAAAAACATGTATTTCTTTTAATGGTAAAATTTTAAAAGGCTCTCTTAAAAATACCCTTCAAATATTAATTTTGTAAAATGTTTTTTATCGTAACCGGTAAATTTTAACTTTTTTGTAAAAAGAATTTTGTTGTAAAAAAAAACTGTTTAATAAAAAGTTACTTTTTTATAAAAGGCACTTTTAACTTAATACAATATATTTTTCTAAAAAATACTTTTTTTATAAAGAGTATTTCTTAATAAAATGTACTTTTCCAAAAAAAAGATCGTTTTTTTTATAGAAAGTTACTTTTACGTAAAACATGTATATCTTCAAGGTACTTTTTCAATGGACTAACTAAAAAGGCTCTCTTAAAAATACCTTTAAAATGGTTGCATATTTTGTAAAATGTTTTCTCTTTCGTAAAATTTAATTTTTGTGGCAATGAACTTTTTTTGTAAAAAGAATTTACGTTGTTTTAATTTTAACTCTTTTTAAGGTAAAAATTCATAAAAACATTTGAGATAAGTTTTCATAATGAACAATTGTCCCAAATTTAAGGTTACGTTTTATTTTATTTTTAGGGCTGTTTTGGTTTGTTGGGGATAATTTTTTATTAAAAAATGGGGTAATATTGCATTATGAAAAATAGACCCAAGTTTGGAGTCAACATTTTTTTTTTTTTTTGCTATATTTCCTGGGGCCATTTTTCGCAGTGCCTTTTTAACGCCAACGCTAAATATATCTGAAATCTATTAATTTCGAAAAATGTTTCTTAAAACTACAATTGTTTGCATTGTTGAGAAATATTTCATGGTGATAGAATATTTAACTCTGACTTTTTTTTTTGATGACAATTGTGTAAAAAAATTAATAGACAGACATTGTTTTTCATTATATTGACCACTGTAACCCTACTGGCAGTCAGAAAAATGACCAATATAGTTTGTTTTACAACTACAAGCAAATATTCGTACAAGCTATAAAAAGCATCTTTGTAATTTTGAATATTTGTATACTTGTAGAAAAAAGGTTCTTTCTAAGTCATCGTTATGATTTCTTTTTGCAATTTTTTGTGCTCTTTTTGGTCTGGTTAATAATATGCAGAGTTGAATTTAGGTTTCAGTTAAGTTGGGCAAAGAGGCAGACATTTTATTTGATTCTTCTACAGTTTGTTTGTTTTATCATGTTGCGTTGTTGTTTTTGCTCCTTTAGACTTTTATATGACATGTTACATATATTGTTTTTATATTATTAAAGTTTTTTTTTTTTTTTTGTTTAAATTTTCTTGTTGTATTTATTGTTGTGTTTATGGCAAGTTGCAACTACCATGTTGCAGATGTTCTTTCATGCATGCAATTTATATGTTTTATATACAATATTGTATTTATATTGTATGATTTTTTATTTTTTTTTTTTTTTTTTTTTGTTCCCCAATTCCGTTTTACTACACGAATGTTGTCTACAGTGCTTTCATATGTTCAATGTTGTATTTGTGCTCGTATATTGTATTTTTATCTAATCCGTCGGCGTTTATGTTTTAACACAATTTGCCATAATTGGTGTACAAATTGTTGACAATTTCCTTAGAGAAAACTTTTTCGTATTTGTTTCTTTTTTTTTATTAAAATAAATGTTTTTTTTTAACAGTTGCCTTTTTTTGTGGCATGAGAAAAATAGTTTATAAGAGAAAAGCAGCAGAAAAAAATCTTAACAAATTTTACAGTTTAAGAGAACATGGCTAAACAAGTATGTTTCTTAAGTCTTTTGTTTTTTGCGCTAGTATCTTTATGTTTGCTTGTTTGTGTCGCGACAAAAACGTGTAATTTTGTTATGGGAATTTGAAAAATAGATCGTTATAATTAAGAGTTATAATCAATAGTGATTAGATCTTTCTCATCCTTTTTGGTAAATGATGGCTAAAATAGAGTTAATTTAAGTATTTTGTGGTAAAATATTTCATTACAAGAAATCTACAGGGAACTTATTCTTATTTTGACGATGTCAAATCTTGCCAGAATATAAGTGACATGAGAAATAGGTTAATCTCAATTTAACTAATATATAAAAAAAATAAAATATAATATATAATTTTAAAAGAAATCCTTCTAAAAGGGGCGTTCTTAGAAATTATTGGGTGTTAAGCTTATGCACGACAGATGGCGTATCATTTCCACGTGATTTATGTATGTATATTTTTGTTTTGTGTGTTTTTTGTCTTTCATGTAGCGTTTTGTATAATTAATCTCTCCTACTAGAATTATCCCTTTATCAAAGTTTGGTTGATGTTCAGTTATCGCATAGAAGGTCGCGCGTGCTGTTTTTGTGATAAAAGTCAAAAGTCATTTGCTATTAAATATGGTTTAAGCGATGATAATCTAATCTTTGATTTTGTGTTTTTTGCCATATGTCCGTATCGTCTCGATTACATCTAAGCTTATATACTAGATTGGTGTTATCCAGTTTGTCTATTTTGTATGTTCCCCCAACATACACCATTTTCTCTCAATCATCCAGATAGCATTTATCTGAAAGCAAGAAAACTTTATACCATACGCAGTGATGCTAATATAAATTTCAAGAAAATCCCTACGTAACTAAAAAAAATCTTGTTTTCCCTACAACCAAAAAAAGTTTTCCCTACACTATTCCCTACGTTAAAAATGTATTGCCTTTAGCTTCAGGCAAACAAATACATATACTCTTAAGGCTTTTAAATATTGTAATTTAAGCATTTATTACCGTTTATTATAAAAGTATTTATTACCAACACAAAATAAATCAAAATTAATTTGTACAATTGAAGCACAGCCGCGAATAACGTTGTAAAGGCCACTTTTTGCAAAAATTGTTCTTTGTCAGATAACCGTTAACATTACTCCCTTACACTCCTTAATCATCAAATCAGCCAAAGTTTTGCGCCTTAACGCCTTAAAAATGACATACAAAGCGTCAGTCAGTGGAAGAACGTTTTAAGTTTCTAACAAAATGATACAAACGAAATGGGTTTGCAAAGTGGAATCACGTTCTTGCATAAAAGTTTTTATTGTCTTTATTTTTAATAACCTAAAAAAATTAATTCAAAAATAAATAATCCTTCCTGCTAAAAACGATTTTTTTTGCTCTCCTGAAAAATAATTATTTTGTAACTTAAAACGTTATTCGCGGCTGTGCTTCAATTCTATACCCAAACATATAAAAATTCAATTTAAAAAAAACACTGTGTGACAAATTAAAATGTTTTCTTTTTGGCAGAAACGCCACTTTATATAATTTAATCGAGAGTCAAAACTAAGTCATGCTGCGTGTTTGATTTTCATTTCCTTATTTTTGTCCTTTCTAAAGGACTTAACCTTTTTCAAGAATACTTAATTTAAGTAATTTTTTTAATATATATAAGTACCTAATATTGTTTACCAAACTCGATAACAAATAAAAGGGAAGTCTCTGTAGAATTTTAAAAAAATATTTACTTCATTA
The DNA here is from genome assembly GCA_943735925.1 of Pollenia amentaria. Taxonomy (NCBI): domain Eukaryota; kingdom Metazoa; phylum Arthropoda; class Insecta; order Diptera; family Polleniidae; genus Pollenia; species Pollenia amentaria. Next base: position 195,935,465 of record OX031009.1, on the reverse strand, counting down.
ATATATATCGTTAGCTAAAATGCAAAAAGGCGTTACTAACAAAAAATTCAAAATCCAGTTTTTGATTGATTATTTTGAATGTCTTTCTTGACAAAGTTTTACACTTCTGCAATCTAAAATTACGCGTTAGTTAACAAAAGACAAAGGGACGTAACTACAAGTGTGTTTATTTGATAAATGCAAAACGACGTAATTACACATTTTTTTTTTCAACAAAATAAAATGAAATAATGGCTTTCTTTGAAAATTATTTAAAAAATTTCATGGACGACTAATCAATGGATAGTTTTCTAGTGAGAGTAAAAACTTCGTTAAAATTGTTTATAGTTTTTTTCTTCCCATGAAATCGTATACGAAACGCGGTCCAACAGGCAAAAGCAGTGTTTATCCATGTGCTAAGGTAATGGTTTGTATTGGGTGGGACCAGAGAGGTCACATCTTTTACGAGCTACTCAAATCGAGTCTGACAATCGCAGTGAAACTTTACCAAACACAATTGATTCTTTTTAATCTAGAAGTGGGCTAAAACGTCCGGAATATATAACTAAACAGTAAACCGTAGTATTGCATATTAACAATGCTCGCAAAATCGGTTAAAAACTTTCTGAATAATATTATTTTAACAAATTTTTTTGTACCAATTTTCTAACCATAAACACTAAAAATTTTGAATAATACATTTTAAAGACCGAGCGAAAATCTTCTTTAAAAGCAGCAGGGTTTTACTATTAAAATGCAAAATAAGGGCTGACGAAAGCGGGGACTATATTTGGGGAGTACTTTCTGCTGGCAATAAGCGCTTTTTTTATCTAATGAGGTATGCGATATGCTTTGTTTTATGTTTTTCAGAATTTGTGTGCTTGCGAAAAAAAACTATAATTGCTGAGAAAGGCTCGTTGTTATTCGTCTTGTAATTGACTGTCGCTGTCATTCATTTGCATGTAAGTATGTGTACAACATATTGGTAAATTTTTTCGCTTTAAAACCTTCTCAATTATTATTGAGTATTGTGTATTGTGTTTATTTTATTGAATTGTTTATAGATTCCTACCCAAATTTTAATATTTTAATAAGGCTAAAGTTCATCAATAAGTTTTTTGAAGAAAGGGATTTTACAATATGAAATGAATTAAAATTTATTGATAATTTTTCACTCTTGACTTTTTTATAAATTTGTTCAAAAGCAATCACTGCACCACAAAAGCTCTTTTACTAGAGTGCACTATTATGCCATTTTCTTCTTAAGCGTTTAAAAAACACGACTTTTTTTAGTGGGAAGGCACATTAACGAAAACAGTCTATTGACAAAATGTTCTTTTAAAAAAAGTAACTAAAAAAATGTGCCTTCAAGAGAACGTAACGTTTTTGACTGCCGAAATGGTTCAACATCACACAGCCTAATCGCTTGAAGCCAAAATAATTAAATTTGGGCCAGATGCTGAGTGCTCTCTTACCAGATCGATCCACTAACACGGGGTTTTTGAAAATTCGAATATTTAGGTAGTAAAACAGGGTAAAAAGGTGTAAATTCGCTAAACTCATGTCTCTCAAACTAAAAGAGATACAAAAAAATTTAACACTAATCGTTGTTAGGGTTATTTACATTTGTACTTTTATATATTTATATGTTTTCCGAATTATTTTGAAAGCGACTTGAGAGAACTCAACTTGCCCTTGAAATTTGCATTGTCAGGAAAAAAATGAAAAAATAGTCACTTAGTTCGAACCATAATAATATCTTTAATATCTTATACTTTAACAAACGCGTAGCAGTTCTTTGAAAAAATAAAATTTTCACAAAATATTGCCTTGAAAAAATTTCTTTCAAAAAAGTACCTTTTTGCAAAAAGAAGCCCATTGTTACAGAGCAAAAAACCTTTGATAAAAATTTACCCATTAAAAAATCCTTTTCACAAAAATATACCTTTTTATAATTAAGTTCGAAAAATATGTTCATAACAAAGTGCCTTTTTACAAAAGAATACCATTTTACAAAAAAGTACCTTTTTATAAAAATATAGTATTTTACAAAAAGAATCTTTTTACAAAAAAAAAATACATTTTTACAAAAAAATATATTACAAAAAAATACTATTTAACAAAAATGTACCTTTTTTAAAAAAGTACTTTCAACAAAAAAAAAACTTTTACAAAAAAGTTCCTTTTACCAAAAAGTACCTTATACAAAAAAGAACCTTCTACATATAAGTACCTTGTATCAAAAAAACCATCTTACCCATCTCCTTGTAAATGTACCTCCTGAAAAAGATAAATACAAAATTTATTATCAAAGTTGTTTTTGGGAATACTATTATTTATTAAAAGATTTTGTTTGTTGTGCTTAATTCAATTTTTTTTATTAATTGATAAAAAGTACTGAAATTTATTGTTGGAGGATAAGCTGTTCCTATGCGCATTTCACTGGTTGCTTAGGCCAGATCATCAGGAAACGTTCTCCTAAATAATTTTAGAAAAGCCAAAGCTATCAGCAAACAAGACTACAGAGGGAATGAGAATTACCTACAAACACTCAATAAGTCGTTTTTGCTTATCCTCCAACAATAAATTTTAGTATGTTTATCAATTATTAAAAAAAAAATAATTAAGCACAACAAACAAAATCTTTTAATAGATAAATACAAAATTTGACTCTCTACAAAATCTTCATTTTGAAAAGTACCATTTTACAAAAAATACTTTTACGGACAACTTTTAGGCTTGATATTAAATCACATTTATATTTAAAATCGTTTTAAATAAAACATTCTGTTTTTCATTTCATTCACCACATTTACTATCTGTTTTTCAAGTAAAAATTATTAATTTCGGTTCTTAAGCAACAATTAAAAATTCAACTTTGTTTTTGTTATCAATTTTTATATTAATTTCAAAAACAGGCAGTTAAATTTAATTTAAGTTTCCATTATATATAACTTCGCAGATGGCCTCAATATCACAACAGTACAACAAAAACAGGTTAATCAAGGCTGTTTTTGACACCACAATAATACACTTTTTCTGATTGGGGGATTCACAAGGTAGTCATAAAGTTATAAAGTCATATGTCTTAAAATACTTACAAGAAATATATATGACTGTTGTGGGCAACCGCTTCAAATTTAGATTTTATGACGAATCAATGAACACACCCTTAAAATTTTTATTTTGATTGAAACACAACAATATTTTTTTTAAACAATTGTAAAATAGTATTAAGGACATTATGACGATATGACTTGATAGCACACCCCAGTTATTATTTTTTTTTTTTTTTTTGTATTTAGTAGAGCCACCATACATTTATTTTAATTAAATAAGATTTTCCAATAACACTGAAAAATCAAACTGTATTTAAATACTATTTAGTTGTATATGGAAATGAAGAAAATATAGATATAAATACCATCCCTAAAATTGGACATTATAACATAAATTCAATAAAATTTCTAGTTTCCAAATGGCAGACAAGTGATTGTGTATTCAAATTTATATGAAAAGCACTCAGTTTTTTGAGTGATTTTCATATAAATTTTTCTATACAATCACTTGCCTGCTATTAAGAAACAGCACATTAATCTTTTATTCTTTTTAAACTTAGCTTTAATTTAGGATAATTAACTGTCACAACTGTTTCCCTAATTGCCAAAATAGTGTTAAATAATACACATTTAGTCGTATGTCCGTCTGAAAGTTTCCCACACTATTTTATGAAAATTTCAGAATAATCTGCTTAAAAGATAACATTATATGTGATCTTTTGCAACTAAATGGTTGCATAAAACTAACACCCTCTACACATGAGTGCAACAACCAATTTGAACAACAAAAATACATTTTGTGCTAATACAAACAGTACTTTAAACAACAACAAACTACACATGAGGCGAGTTTTGTGCTGCAAATTTTACAGGAAAAAAGTAACAACTTTAATTGCAACACATTTGTTGTTGCTGATTTTTTTCTAATTCATGGAAATCTCTAAGGAGACTAAACTAACAAACAAACAGTGGTTAGAAGGAAAAACCATTGGCGCATGCGCCATGTTTTTTCGTACTATTTTTTCTATTTCATTGGGTTGTTTTTCGCGGTTTTTATAAGATATCTATCAAACATTGAAATTTTTTATGTTTCGAGACGAACGAGGGCAGTTTTAAAAGATTTATGTCAGTGTTCATAAAAATATTTTCAATTTTAAAAAGGTTTAAAAAACAAATCATTTTCTATGAAAATTTTCCTTAATAAGCGTTTGTTAAATTTAATAATCGTTTATCGATCCCTGGGAAATGATATAAATTATAGAGTAGAAGCGGTGTCAGTAGTACGGTAATAACGGATTTCCTTAAATCTTGATTCAAGTACGGATTATTTAAGTGCCCTTACTTACCAACACACTATGTTGTTGGTAAGGAGGAAACGTCTCTTATTGATTACTTTGCAGTTTCGAATGTGAATTCTGTTGTGCATAATGGACAGCTTCAACTGCCGTGCTTAAACTCGCACCATTCACTTATATATCTATCAATTGATGTGACTAAAAGGAGTTATGATATACCGCACTATTATAGAGACTATAAAAATCTTAATTTAGATGATTGTATTTATGAGTTAGTAAATCTCGATTTTAGTGCTTTGTATTTTACGGCCGATCCTAATGAACAACTAAATATTTTTGATGAATTAATGCTAAATCTATTTAACAAACATGTGCCTCTTAAAAGATTTAGAATGAAACGGAATTTTAATTGGATGGATCATCCTGAAATAAAAAGTGCTAGAGAAATGAGGGATATGGCGTATAGGGCCTATGTAGAGTCGCGCACTTCTTTGAGATGGGCAGTTTTCTGCAAATATAGAAATAAACTGAAATGTGTGGTGAGAAAAATAAGGAGAAGAGCTTGTTATAATATGTTTGGAGAATGGGATGCGCAAACAGTTTGGGGGAAACTAAGGGATACAGGTATTATGCGGAGTGAGAATAACATAATTGAGATCGATGTTGATGAATTAAATAAAAGTTTTATATTGGAACCAGATTATACAGTGAATGTTGACCTAGATAGTTCAGAATCTCAGTGGAATTTTTCCTTTTCTCGAATAGAAGAGTGTGAAATATTAATGTCGTTAAAGAAAATAAAGTCTAAAGCAGTTGGACATGACGAAATGTCATTGCGTTTTTTGCGCCTGACTATTCCATTTATTGTATCACATTTAAGTCATATTTATAACACAATTTTAATGGTATCAAAATTTCCAGAAAAATGGAAGTTAGCTAAGGTAATTCCTTTACCAAAGGTTAAATACCCTACCAGTTACTCTGATTTTAGACCAATAAGTATATTGCCCATTTATTCTAAAATTTTTGAGAAGATATTACATAACAGAATAACACATCATTTGAACACTGGTCGCCTAATCTCCTCTTTTCAGTCAGGTTTTAGATCCCATCATAGTACTACTTCGTTAGTTTTAAGTGTGGTTGAAAGGATAAGAAAATATTTAGATAACGGCAGTGGGGCAATTGCCATTTTTCTTGATTATACCAAGGCTTTTAATTCTATCTGTCACGAAAGGCTTATTATAAAAATGTACAACCAATTTAAATTTGCACCGTCAGCCTGTAGGCTTATCTATTCATTTTTATATAATAGGCAACAATTTGTACAAATGGATGGTAGAAGATCTGGAACAATGTTTATAAATAGGGGTGTACCTCAAGGCTCCATTTTGGGGCCGTTATTTTTCACAATGTATATCAATGATTTAGTGAATGTCTTATCATGCTGCCAGGCTAATATATATGCAGATGATGTACACATAATTTCCTTTCTTGAAAATGGCATGGCGGTAGAAGAATACCTAAATTCTATAAACGGAGATATAATGAGTATTTCGCAATGGTCAATGGAAAACAAAATGAATCTGAACCCATTAAAAACGTGTGCCATGATGTTTGGTAACATTCACTTAAATGGGATGAATCTCTTGTTGGATAACACTGTTATTGAGTTTGTATCAAACCACAGGGTGTTAGGAATTAACTTAGATGATAAGCTTACTTTTATTTTTCAAACAGCTAAAGTCATATCAGGAACGTGTTTTTCTTTGAGACGTTTATATAGTGTAGGTTTTCATTTTCCGTTAAAAATACGGAAATTGATAGCAAAATCATTATTGATGCCGAGCATTTTGTATGGATTAGAGATTTATTCGAGTGGAAGTTCTGGAAATTTTGAGAAAATAAGGAAATGTTTTCATCGTATTATAAGGTTTGTTTACGGTTTAAATGTGAGAACTCCCATTACTTCATTTGTAGTTGATTTTTTAGGCATGAGCTTTGACAGCTTTGTTAAATTGCGATTACTCTTGTTCTTCTTTAAAATAATTAAATATGGTGAGCCTGAATACCTTATGAGACTTTTCGCGTTTTCCCATTCTTCCAGAACTGCAGCTTTAATAAGTCCAAGAATAAATACTCTCTTTATGCACAGATCATTTGTTGTCAGAATTTGTAGGTTGTGGAACACCATAATACCGTATGATGAGAGAAATTTCTCAGTAAGTTTGACAAAATTTAAGAATATTATTTTGAAAAATATTTAAAATAATGCGCTATAATTGTTACTGACTATTTGCTGATATTATTTAGAATAAACATTAAGTGCATTTAAGGTAAAGGTAAAATAAGGTAAAATGTAATAGGTATAAGAACTAAATAATCTAAGTTAAGATTTAATTTTCTTACTCGAGTTTTTAATATGTAATCGTTTTTGGCCTATGTAGGCTTTTTGATTATTAATGAATAAATGAAATGAAATGAAATGAAAATGGGATTGACTAAACTAAAAGTGAGATAAAAATTAATCTCAAACTGTGCTGTGATTCAAGAAGTTCTAAGTTGGATAAATCCCGAATTCGTACTTGAAATAAGCGGATATTTGGCAAAAATAAGGAACTTTCAAATCATAATAATGGCTGTATATAGATCACCAAGTAGCAGTGAAGCAGAATTTTGCGAGGTTTTTGAACAAATAATTGAAGACATATGTGAAACAAATTACGATATATTAATAGCAGGAGACTTCAACATAGACTGGCGCAAGGAAGAAACGTATAAAATCAGAATGGAAAATATTTTAAATGATAATGAGCTCAAGCAAGTAGTAAATGATTATACAAGAATCACACAGAATTCAATGACATTAATAGACTATGTAATAACAAACATATGTAACATTTCAACGGAAAATAATAATGAAAATAAAATAACGGACCATGAAGCAATAGACATTAAAATCGAATATAGTAGGAATGAAAATCAAACAAACTTAATAAAAAAAGAAATTGAGATGTTTAAATACAATAAAGATTTATTTAACAAGGAATTGGGTGCAATATTAAAATTTAATGAAAATGACAATATTAATAGTAGTGTGGATAAAATGGAAGTGGGTCTTGAGAGAACAATTAAGAAATTTACGAAGAAGAAAATAATTAATACAAAAAATGAGATTAACAATTGGTTCAACGAAGAACTAAAAATACTCAAAAGAGAAAAAATTATGAAATACCAGATTGCTAAAACGGAAAATAATGAATATGCATGGAGTAATTATAAAGTGATAAGAAATAGGTATAAAAACAAAATAGAGTTTGAAAAAATAAATATATCAATAATAAAATAAATAATGCCAAAGACCAGAAACAAATGTGGACGAAAATAAAAGACCTAGTACTTAGAAAAATCTTAAATGTGATTAAAACTGTGATATTTAATGATATAGAGTATAATGACAACTATGAAATCGCCAACCAATTTAATAATTATTTTGTCAATAGTATTAAGTCAATTAGAGATACAATAGAAAACGTGCAATATATAAACATAATACCTGCGATAGCCTATAGATTTAAATTTCGTGCAATATCCATACTGGAACTAAAGAACATATGTAAATGCATTAATAACAAGCCAGACTTTAATAAAATATCAATTAAAATAATTTTAGACAACTGAAACATTTTTGGTAAAAACATGCTAAATGTTATGAATAAATCTTTTGAAACTGGTATATTTCCTGAAAATTGGAAATACTCTATGATAACACCAATAGAAAAAGTGTCAAAAACAAACAAATGTGAGGAATTCCGGCCAATAAATATGCTTAAAACGTGTGAAAAAATTATAGAAAAAATTGTTAAAGATCAGTTAGAAAAATATATGGAACTTCATAATATGTTTTCGAAATATCAATCTGGTTTCAGAAAAAATACTCATGTGAAACAGCAGTAAATTATGTAATTAATAAATGGAAATATAGAGATGCAAAGAAGAAGATTATGGCAATTTTCTTGGACTTTAAAAGAGCATTCGAGACTATTGATAGACAGGTATTGATCCAAAAACTATATATGTATGGCATTCGACAAAACGAGCTACAATGGTTTAGATCATATCTAACAAATCGAAAACAAATCACGAAAGTTAACGGTGTAAAATCCGATAAAATAGATAACGAATTTGGAGTGCCTCAGGGTTCTATACTAAGAGCGTTATTGTTTATAATATACATAAACGATATGCCCAATATTCTAGATAAATGTGAAATAGTCCTTTATGCAGATGACACCTTGATTTATGCCGAAGGAGACACAGAAACGCAATGTTATGATAAATTAATGCATGATATCGACAAAATAAACTATTGGCTTTAAATAAATAAATTAAAATTAAATGAAAAAAAAACTAAACTAATGGAAATAAAGATGAACAGTAACTTAAATTTTTAAATAAATAACGAAACTATTAAAAAAGTTAAACAAATTAAATATCTTGGTTTTATAATTGATTAAGACTTAAAATTTAAACAACATGTTGAATATATATGCAGGAAAATTGGCAAAAAAAATTGGATTTTTTAAAAGGGTGCGAAATAAAGTATCAATAATAACAGCAATAAATATATACAACACAATGGTCAAACCACATTTTGAATTTGGTTCTACAATTTTATATACTTGCTGCACAACAAGACAATTAGAAAGACTACAAAAACTGCAAAACAAGGCCATGCGTTCTATTTTAAAATGCAACAGATTTACCCATATAAAGTTAATGCTTGATGCGCTAAGATGGCTTAATATGCAACAGAGACTGGAACTAAATACAATAACATTTGTTCAAAAAATGAAGATGGGAAATGCTACTGATTACCTAGTTGATCAACTTAATTACGTAGGAGGGGTACAGCCATACAATCTAAGAAACTCGGACAACTTTAGACTGCAAAGGGTGACAACAACAGCAATGCAACGATCACTTTTCTTTAAGGGATTAAAATTATATAATTCGCTACCAAATAAGGTTAAATCAGAAAGAAATATTAATATATTTAAAAAAAATATTGCACAATTTGTTAGAAATAATGGGAATAATGTAATTCAAGAAAATGTATGAAAAAATTGTTAAATAATAATTATCAGTATAAACTAAAGTATAATAAATACTACTTATTACTATTAAAAAAAAAAAAAAAAAAAAAAAAAAAAAAAAAATAAACCGAATTCTAAATTCACCCCAGAGAAACAAACAGAGAGAGAGAGGGAGACAGAATATTATTATTTATTTTCTTACACGTTACACATGTTTATAAGACCCCAGCAGCATTATACTTTAAACATTTTATATATTTAACTAAATAACAGACGGACAGACGGATTTGAACTTCCCTTCTCATAAGAAGCCAGAATATATATACTTTATATGGTCTTAGATCAATATTGTAGAAATTACAAAGGGAATGACAAAGTTATATATACCCTTTTACCTTCGGTGAAGGGTATAAAAAGTGACTGAAAGCTTGAAAAAAATATATGAAAATATAATATTTAAAATTCCATTCCCGTAATGAAATTTTATATTGGATTAGAGAAAAATTTAATGAAACTGATTCATTAAATTAAGTATAATTCTTTCAGTGTACAAACATCTTGGTTATCAATAGACAACATCCGACAAAATGTTGGCGTAGTACAAAATAGATTTATTTTTGCCCAAAGAACTGTATTAATAAAACTTTCTGAGCGTATTGCCCCACGTTCAAGGTTATATAAGATTCGGCATAGCGGAATTCTAATTTTCCTATTAAACTAGATAAAATATATGAAAATATTTTAGGAATTGGCAGGGCCTTAAAATACTTTCATCTTAATCAAATTGTTTATAATTCTAAATTTAATAATTTTTAGGCTGCCTTCTCTTTTAAAAATTATACGTGTACTTAAATATTAAAAAATTTACCCGCATTTTTTTCATTTCGAAAACAACACAAGAATTCAAAAAATAGATCTTAAATTTACGATTTCATGGTAAAGGAAACAAGAACCTGAAACTGAATAATATGTATGTTAAGATTTTTATATTTTGACTTTTGTTTTGGACTTATGAAAAGGTCACATTTAATGTTGTTGAATGTAAAGAGTAAATGCGGCTTTTATTTGGACTGGCAAATGGTGTTTTAGTCGTTTTAGTATTTACACTGACAATTTTTCATTTAAAACAAGAACCATTTATCTTTTTGTCAAAATTTGACATGCAACGTGCATTCAACTGTCAACAATTACTACTTGTACCCAATAGTTTATACAAAATATTTATTTTTTTTTTTCCTTAAACTCTGTTTAAGCCAAAATACAACCTGAATAATAAATATTTCATTACGAGAGGCAAAGTTAACCTTTTTTTTTTTGTCTTCTTAAAAGTTGTAACTAGTAATTCCTTTGTCGTTTTCGGCTTGTGGTGGTTGCTTCAACATAATAATTGTTGCTTCTTAAGAAACTAAAGTAACAATTCGCTAAATTACCAATATTTTAATGGTGTTTATTGACTCACCTTATTGAACGCCACACTAAATTGCCACAACTGGCGTACATTTTCCTCCGTACAACGAAATATATTCGTTGTTACAATCAAATTATATTAATACACTTTATACATACAAACACAGGCATTCATAGTTGTATTTAAATGTATGTAAGGAAAAAAAATACTTTAAATCTATAAAACATTTAAACACATTTTACTACAATAATCATACAAAATATTTTGAATTAAACATTTTGGTCAAACAAATAATTTTTTTGTTTTATTATTTCTACTATTTTTTCTTGGTTTTATGTAAGTTGAGTATTTTTTTCCTCTGTATAATTTGCAGACATTAGGTTAAATTTGTCACGATCTTTACGTACTGAAAATGAATAAGGTAACAAAAAAAAAACTTAAAACGAAATCGAAATACAACTTAAGACCTTTGTAGATATTGATACACTACATCGGAAATCCAAAATTAGAAAAAAGTTTTAAGGTTAGCTACATGAAAAGGGACAATCGACCAAAAAAAAACATAAACATATTCTGCTCTTCAAACATCTAAATTCAATAAATAAATATTATAATTTTATACTCTAATTTTATACTTAAATAACTATCGCAAACTTTATCTTTTTTCGAGGTGTAATTCAATTGTCCGAGTATAAGACGATTTTCCATGTATAACATGATTATCTCAGTACCATTATCTCAAGAGCAACATGCAATGAATGAAAAACAACCATAGTATTAAAAGGGTTAAGCATATTATAGTTATTATCAACCAAAACATGTTCGGAAAAAATCATAATATGGTTGTGGCTTCTTGATGGAAGACAATAATATGGTAAAATTTAACATTATCGTCACTCTCCCTATCGCTCTTAAAATTCATAGTTGTTGGTATATTGATAATATTCAGCATCTCCAACATATACCCAGTAAAAAATGTGCTCCAAAAGGAGCAGTTCTTATGTATGAATTTATACCTTAAATCGCTTCAAACCTACTGATGGTATGCCTGATTTTTGTATGGGGTTTTCCCGGTTTGGAGGACTATTTTCTGCTGATAATAAGCGCTTCTTTTAACATAATAAAACATGCAAATAAAGCACTCCTAAAGTGCTTTTTTATGGGCTATCTATATTAACATATTCATAAATGTTTTGTTTTTACTGGCATAAATGTCTCTTTTCAAGCATTTTCGTAAACCATAATATATTTTTGTTTTTAATTTTTTTCGCTTTAAAACCTTCTTCGTTGTCAGCACTAAAATAGCATTTTTTTTTTTTTGTATATTTTATTCGTTAGCATTTACTGTTCTATAAGAGCTCTCTTACTGAAGCGCTCGATTATGCGCTTTTTCTCTTAAGTGCTTCAAAAAATACAAATTTTTTTACTGGGTAGCGTCGTTTGTAATTCGGTTCTTGTTGTTGCTCAAAGTTCGTTCAAAGTTTGATAATGTACGCATATTACAACAAGAACAAAATTACAATCGACGCTATATGTTAGAGATGCTAAACATTATCAATATTCCAACAACTATAAATTTTAAGAGCGATGTTGAGATTGAGAGTGCTTAATATGTTTAAAAAACAATATCCCAGTAAATAAATGTGCTTCACAAGAAGCAGGTTTTATGTATGAATTTATACCTCAAATCGCTTCAAACCTGCTGATGCCTATTTTTTGTATGGGGTGTTCCCGGTGTGGAGGACTATTTTCTGCTGATAATAAGCGATTGTTTTAACCTTATAAAATATTCAAATAGAGCACTCCTAAAGTGTTTTTATAGGCTGACCATATTAACCTATTCATTAGTGTTTTGCTTGTACTTGTTTAAATTTCTTTTTCAATCATTTTCGTTAACCATAATATATTTTTATTTTTTCGCTTTAAAAACTTCTTCGTTGTCAGCGCTAAAATAGCAGTTTTTTATATATATTATTTGTTATCATTTACTGATGTATAAGAGCTCTCTTATTGAAGCTCTCGATTAAGCGCTTTTTCTCTTAAGTGCTTAAAAAAACACAATTTTTTTACTGGTATATAGATATCTAGCAGTGATGTCCACAATGTAAACTGTGGTTGTATTGCTTCATATTATTATTATTGAATAGAGATCCAAGTATTCCAAATAAAAAATATAAGAAATATGTAAGCATCAGTGTTGGCAGATTTTTTTCACCTTTGTCGCCAAATTATACACCGAAAATCGCCAAATTTAATTTTCTTGAGATTTTTGTTTAGAAGAATTCGCTAAAAATCGCAAATTTGATTTTTATATAAGAAAAAGTGCACAAGAGTTATTTAAGCGTTTCTAAAATGTCCAATATAATTATTGCGGTATTTAAAAAACTATAATTTAACCATGTTTCTGCAAACACTAGAACATGTTTTTTCTGGGCGTACCACTGATCTATTGTTTGTAAAGGCAAGTTGCTCGTTTTTTGATATCGTGTTTGGCCAATATATGCGCAGTGTACGTGATGTACGAAGGCCTGCAGCTTTTTCTTATGATCCTCTGTATTGTCCAGTATTGCGGAGGTATAAAACAACACTGATTTTATGATGCAGTCAAATAGACGAAGTTTGGTTTTACGACTGTTGTTGTTTGACGGCCAAATTTTTTGCATTGCCTAGAAGGCTACTCTTGATTTGGTTATCGTCTTCAGGTCCATCGTTTGTTGCAGAAGCATTCGACGTTACAAATATGAATACGGTTGATTGTCAAATGTATTGTAATGTTTGTGCTAATTTGGATCTTTTTGCATTTTTAATATTTATTTTAATGCTGGGTACACGTTGTTGCAAATCGTACGACAAGTCGTACAGAATCAAAATTAGTAACGTATATCATTCTGTTTAACAGCGAAATTTATTTTCTAAACAGTTGATTTACAACTAGAGTTTTTTTATTCCCGCACTTTTTGGATTCCCGGGAAAGCGGGAAATAAATAGCAAATTCCCGGGATCTCGGGATTCCCGCCCAAAATTTTTTATTTATTTTTTTACTTGTTTCTCCAATGAAACTAATATTTCTTAGAAGCTATTACGCTTAAAATAATAAAACTTAGTATCTATTATATAACAAAAACGTAAAGTAATTTTAAGAAACTTAAGAGGTTATTTTGCTGCCAATAGGATTATAGAAATCAATATACGTACTTAAAATGTCGAATTCAGAGCTCATTTGCATAATTAGAATGAGAGTATTGAAGTCTTAGTGGAATACAATTTCTCAATCTCCTAGGCTCTTTGGTATTGAATTCCAACAGAATCACTTCAGTAGGAAAAGAGTTATGCACCTAAATTTGGAACTACCTAAAAACTCAACAAAAACTAACATAAATTTGTGGCGAAATACACCTATTGTCATTAAATTTCAACAAATTCTTTTTATAAGGCACCAAATTTCGCGAATGTCGGTCCATAATATACCAACGGCTCCATGTTTAGGCCAATCTCGTATATCATGTATGTAAGTAGGGCTAAAAGCGTAACGAATACTGCTTTTGTGGTGCAATTTAACATAATCAACTTTCATAAGACTTAAAATTACTTGAGATGCCGCATTTAAAGCACAACCTAGTAAAACGGCTTACCACGCCCTTAACCGCAAAACCTTATAATATGATTGTAAAATTTACACTTCAGTTTGCTGAGTCAAGAAAAAGTAATATCGTGAAGATAGGCCTGTTCTCAAAGGTCCTATTCTCAAAAATTAGCTTAATAAGCCTTAAACTGTCGCAAATTTAAATATTGTGAAATTAATTGGATTAAACTACTAAAGACACTAGCTCGACATAGATGTACTAAAGTTTTAAAAAAGATTTTCTTCCAAATTTCACGGGAATCCCGCAATTAATTCCCGGGAAAGCGGGACTTTAAAACAATTGAAAATCCCGGGAAATCCCGGGAAGAGAAATCCCGGAAAAAACTATTTACAACGCAGTTTTTAATTTAAAAAGAAAGGAAAAAAATTTTAAAATTTATTAAAATGTCCATTCCTTATATACTAATTAAAATGTTTATTTCTAGTTCATCTTTATTCACCATTCCCTACACCATGTCCTTTTCTTTTTTTCTTAACTTTTTCATTCTTTTCAACTAGTACTTCAATTATTATTAGTAAAGCTACCACATTATTTATATATTTATTTGTATTGCCCTTATAATTTTTCCCTCAAATAAGTTAGTACAATTTGTAGTCAAGTGTATCTAAAAACCTTCCTACAACTCATACTACTTGAAGTACGAAATTAAGTAACGTGTATACTCAGCATAAGAACAATTCCTACCGCATTTTCTGAAAGTCTGCTTAATAGCCTATTTCCAATGTGCGAAAGAATTCTTTTGTTCGCAAAATTTAAAATTTAATAAACTCTTAATTTTAAAAATCATTAATTTATGAATTATTGATCCTTTATTAATGATTAAAAATATAAGCTACTTTAGGGATAACAGCGTAATTTTTTTGGAGAGTTCATATCGATAAAAAAGATTGCGACCTCGATGTTGGATTAAGATATAATGTTAGGTGTAGCTGATTAAATTTTAAGTCTGTTCGACTTTTAAATTCTTATATGATCTGAGTTCAGACCGGCGTAAGCCAAGTTGGTTTCTATTTTTAAATATATAAAATATTTCAGTACGAAAGGACCTAATATTTAATAAATTATTATTTTTTTTGTTGAATATAATTAACTTTTTACTATTTTGGCAGATTAGTGCAAAAAATTTAGATTTTATTTATGTAATTATATTACAAATAGTACTTGTTTTTTATAGAAAATTTATTATTAATTATTGGAAGATTATTATTAATTATTTTTGTGTTAGTAAGTGTAGCTTTTTTAACCCTTTTAGAACGGAAGATTTTGTTTTTGTTTTCAATGTAGTTATACGAAAAAATAATTCTTTCGAACATCGGAAATAAGCTATAAGCTTGGTTTGAATGTGCTCGAACCGCACAGAAAAAATTCTCCAAAAATGTTCACCAATTAAAGCATTAATCAAATATAAAATCAGTTTTAATTAAAAATTTAATCGAGTCAATTAAACGTGTAATTAAGTAAATTGTTTCAATGAAATCAATTTTTATTTTTTTCTGTGCGGTGAGACATTAGGCAGATGTCGTCTGCAATGTCAATATCATTTATGCGGCCATTAAGGTTCCACTGTATACCGCCTGGGACTTCACTGTTTGTTTTCTGCATTACGAAGTCTAGCACTGTTACTGTCAGCTAGTAACTGTATAAGATGGAAGCCAGGCGGCTAATTCTGGCAGTCGTTATGGAATACTTTTTTCATTCTTAATCGACATTATTTTTTCAGTGCTGTGAAAACTTAAATAAATGCTTTACAATACTGAAAACACAATTTCGAATCGTTCAGTATCGACTAAAGGAATTAGAAATAAAATTGTTTTCGAATCGAAAAAGCATTCTGTCACGACTGCCGGAATTAGACTCTAGATAACAAATAAGGAGATAGATAACAATTAGGAGAGACTATCAGTGGTAGTATTAGTATTCTGAAATGTAGAAAGTAGACCGTATGACCGTAGGATGCTAGACATTAGTATAATATTTATTCTAATTTTTTTGAAATCTGTAGCACTTTTCCAAATTCGTCTTAAGCTGTTAAAATATTTTAGCCTGTTTCATAGTTTGTGACTCCAGTACAAAAATAAATAAATACGAAAAACTGAGACGAAAAAAAATAAACTCCTGTTACAAACTTTCCGCCATTCAAAATCGTTTTGGGTTAAATGTTACAACACACATAAATAAACCTGTTGCCATGTAATTGGTTTCGTTTTGTTTTTTTCCTTTGCTCATTTAGTGCACTTTTTTATTCACTTTTTACTTCTAAATTATAAAAAGTGCTCGTAGTAGTCATAGATTCATTTGCTATATCATTTGATGTTGTTGGTTATTTTCGTAAAATAAGTCATTACATTTATTGCTTTTAAATCTCTAATCATTTGAAAGTAAATAGTTTTTTTTTTACTTTTACTAGTTTCAGTTTAGTGTTATCTTAAATTTAATCTTAATATAAAAAAAAAAATATATTGAAATAGAAATACTCGTAATAAATAATGAGTATCATGTCAAATAATTTGGCATCAGTTTCACTTTCAAGTAGTTTTATAATTGAAATAATTGTAGTTTTTTTTATTTAGTTTTTAATTTTATATTTTTTATTCAAATATTAAAATTCCAAATAAATTCACATGATCTGCAATGATGTTGAACTAATGTGACATTTAAGTAAACTTGTAGACATATAATACCCTTCACTAGAATCAACAGACTTGTTGTATTCTAGTACTTTATATTTATTCAGAATTTTAATGCAAAGTATAAAAAAAAACTTAACAGTTGCTCTAAATGATTTGTCACAGTTGCCAATAAGCGCTTCTTGATTTAACTTATAAAAAATATTTTTCGTTTAACTCTGTTTATTTCTGCAAAAAAATCGACTTTACACTCACGGAAAAATATTGGTAATTTTTAATGATGGGCAATTAAGGGGTGATTTTTTTTAGAATCATAAAACTTTTTTTTTTTAAATAAGACATAACAAATTCATTGGAATGGCGAAAATTATAGCTCACAAATTTTATGGCATTTAATGCTTAAAAATAACTTTTGTCGTATGGTCTCAGCGACTGCGCCTTACGAAGTCCCCCCAGCCGGATCAATTTTGCACCACTTTTTTGACCATACCCTGTATCATTTCATCCACAGTGCGTCAAATGTTGGCTTCTAAATAACCAATCGTTGCTGCTTATCAGCAATGACAAAAGATTTAACGTAATCCAACAAAAAGTAGTGCAAAGTTATAACATCTCACGAACAAGGTGGCCAATTCACAGGTCCATTTCATGTGATAATTTAGTCGCTGAACGTTTGGCTCAACAAAGTGTTACGCCGTCTTGTTGGAACCTCCTCCAAATGATTTTCAATGACATGAGAAATAAAAAAAAAATCAAGAATCAATTGCCTGCAGCGTTCACCACTCACGGTAAAATTTTTAACGTTTTCGGGTTTAACCCTGGATGGTTACTGTTCGTCGAATCGACGAAACTCATTTTCTCTTTGTCAAATAACTTTTTTATGTATATTCAAATTACGATATATTTTTCAACAACGTTAGCTGATGACCTTAACATTAAAAAGGTTATTAACGCTTTCTTTCGTAAAAATAATGACTTTTTTGTTTTATATAAGTCTAAGCGACATGAAATAGAAGTTTTGAAAAAATAATAATAAGAACTTAGAAATACATAACGCCCCGATTTTGGGGGCGTTGAGTACCACTGGGCGCTGGGGCGATGAGCGAATATGGGGTAATTTGAAAACTCAAAAAAGTGCTCAAATTCGTTAATAATTTTGAGAGGGAACTTTTATTTTTTATGGTTTCTTTTATTTTATTTTTCAATAGAATTCTTAACTAAAAAAGTTTTGGCGATATTTTGTTTTCAAAGTCATTCCACAATTTTTTTTTTAATAGTTCGTCGATTCGGCGAGGATTAACCTTTTTATACTAAAATAAAGAGTAATCATCGAATGAGCCGATGACGCCTTTGGCATGCAAAACAGTGATTTTTTCGGGATGTAATAGAATCTCAAGGGTCTCATAAATACTATTATCTCTCCAAAAACGTCAAATCTGCTTGTTAACATGCGTGTTAATTAAAAAATAAGCCTTTGTGCTGAATATGATTTGACAATAAAAATCTGGTTCAACTTCCAGTTGATTCTCAGCCAATTTACTGAACACACGACACAATTGATGGCTTTAATTCTTAAACTAGTAAATGGATCTTTAAAGGCCAAGATCTTTCCTCATAATTTTCCAAATAGTGTACGGGCAGAGACTGATTTGCTGAGAATGCTGCCGGATCGATGAATTCAAGCAGTGTGGCCAGATCTAAAAAATTTTTACAGCGAAATCTGGCATTAGACAAGGGCAAAAAATGCTAAAAATGATTTTAAAAAATGCTAAAAATAAGTCTAAATTTTTTCCAAGATTTTTGTTATTACTTTATTACAAGTATGAACTTTTATTCGCAACAAAATACATTTTAGTGACTAATTTATTAATGAAATAGAAATAGAAATAGAAATAAATGGTAATATTAAAACAAGTGGATAGATTTAAGAGGTAAAGCATCTGATGCACATAAGTATATGTGGAGTAAAGATTAAATTTAAAACTGAGGGGTCAGAAAACCCCTGATTCATACAAAATGTAAACGATTTATTTCCATTATAAACAAATTCTTTTAGATCATGTTATAGTTTAAGAAAGATTGAAGCCTTGGAATTATTATTTTTCAGCAGTTTAGAGCAAACAATTTTTCACACATTTACACAATTGAATTTTTATCTAAATAGAAAGTAAAATTGCCTTGTACTTTTATATCGTAATATCAACGAGCAAATAATATTTACAATCGACATGATAAAAGCATTTTTAATATTTCCTGAATATTCTATATTTTTTTAACAAGACAAGATGTTTCTTAAAATAAGAATTATAACTTTTCATACGAAATTATTTTAGGTACAACTATTTGTAGTTAAAATTTATTATAATTTATAAAAAATTTAAGTCAAATCAATAAAACTATTCGTCCAAATTTTTAAAATAAATAAAGAAAAAAAGCCAAAAACATTTTCTAAAAATGCTAAATAAAATGCCAAGTGCTGGATGAAAATTCTGCAGCTAAATAAAAAAATTTAATGCTAAATTTAGCTGCAAAAAAGCCAAAATGGCCACACTGAATTCAAGGCCTCTGTCACACTTAAGCCTTTGCATGGCGATTTGCTAAGGTACAGTGAATAAAACGTCAAACACATTTCATTCGCAGCTAATTTTACAGTTATCCCTTTTGAAAGTTCTATACGCCTTAAAAATACACCCTTTATATGTGTTTTAATTAGAATTAAGAGTAATGTCCAAAAATAATTGTTGCTATTTGGATTTATTCCGAGTTTAAGGCTTAAGTATGTGAGTATCCCTCTTTAGTACCAATATCGTATTATAGTCAGAGTAGATTACGTAAGCCTGATTATAAAACTTTAAAATATCAAGAATTTTTAATTTAAAACAACGTGCAAATTTACAGTTTAAAATTTTTTAGTGGAAAAACGTTTTATATCCACAATTGCGATGTCATTTAAAACGTTCTTCCACTACGCCTTTAAAACGTTCTTCCACTGGCTGACTCTTTGTATCGCATTTTGACGACGTCATGGTGCATAATTTTGGGTGATTTGATGTTTAAAGAGTGTAAGAGAGTAATGTTAACGGTAATTTGCAAGAACCCCGTTTTTGCAAAGAAATTGACTTTTACATTGACTTCGATTATAATATTATCTTATTATTAATTTATTATGTATACAGCTGCTTATAAGACTTTAGTCTTATTTTAAAACTTTATTATGAGTATTTTAAACTAAAGAGTAACCACAAAAGTAAAAGATTGAAGTCGTGTAACAAGTATTGAAATAGGCATAAGTAAATAACTTTAGTTTCAATCAATACTGTTGGTTGCGTATGTGCTTAGCCGAAGTATAAGACTTTTGTATAAGAAGAAAACCCCCATATTAGTGTGGCCATAAGTTCTAATTCTGTATGTTAAAATAAAATTTTATAATGAAAATATTCCTAGTGTTAAACTGATGAAGTCTGACTATAAGTTAGTATGAGAGGAGTGGGACGGCAATCAGTATATATAATATTTTGGTTTCTTGAGAATTAAGAATTAAGTAAAAGTTAAACACAGTCTAAGAAAGAGTATGTTATATGAGTATCGATATAGTGTTGACTCAAAGCATAACATACAAAATACATACATAAATATTTCTGACACTAATTTATTATGATCCAAAATCTTCAGGGGGCTAATTCTGGTAGTCGTGATCGAATACTTTTTCAATTTGCGAACAATTTTATTTCTAATTTTTCAAAATGCTTTTTTCAGTGTTGTAAAAACTCAAATAAATGCTTTACCCTGCAAATAATATTGGACCACCTGATCCAATTTGATTAAATGGACTACTCCATGGACTGGTCCGATGTAATGCAAGCATGGACCATGTCATTGTTAAAAAGTGTTTGTAGTGAGACGACATGTCTTCGTTTTTTAACGACATGTTTTCGCTTTTAAACGAAGTTATTGTGCTAATCAACTCGTGACGTGTTTCTTACCCGCTGCTGTTTACTCCAAGTTTTAACCTGTAATAAGGCTTATTATCGTCTCGTGTTGTTAATCAGCCGTTTTTCCTGGTTCCATTGTGTCGTAATCGTTTGTGGTTTTTGTTATTTGTAAACGGCCTTAGCCGTAAAATTGTTTTTAAATTTACATTTTTAATAAATTTAATAAAAAATAAATCACAATTCACTGGAATAAATAAAAGAGACAGATAAATCTTTGCAAAGGTAAAACACACACACGCATTAAAATTATAAACAAAAACCAGCTGTTTCGCTCTGTCAAATACTGGTTGTTTTAAAAAAAGTGCTGCCAAGCTATTGTACATGGTTATTGTCACTGTTGCCAAATTAAAATTGCCAATTAGTTTTGCCGTTATTTTAAAATTTTTTAATACATACATTTTATTGCAATTTTTTATACAATGGAGTGTATGAATAAAAAATGTTCTATTGTTAATGATGATGAAAGGATGTTAGCATGTTGGCTGTGTAATGGGTTAATCCATTTCAAATGTGGTGGAATTCCTGTTTTAGCTGCTGAAGCAATTTCTAAGTCTGAAGGGGTTAATTGGTGTTGTACCCACTGTAGAAAAATTGGAGTTGATTTTTATAAGTTTTTTCAAGCAAGAAAATCAACTTTTCTGGATATAAAAAAAGAAATTCTAAATTTATCTGACCGTCTTTCTAACTATGAAAAATTGTTTGATGAGTTCTCTTCCCTGGACAACTATAAATCTCCGGCACAATCTTCACCGAAACGTCGGAAGTCTGCTAGGAACAATAATAAGGCACTAAATGTTCAGCGTTTAGCTCCCTCGACATCTAATAATATAAATAATGGAACAGTAACTCCAGTTTCGACATATGCATCGTCTGTACCTGTAAATGTTTCTAATAAAACTACACAAATGGAACGAAACGATCGAAACGGCCAAACGTCGGAAACCTCGATGGATCCACAAAACCAAACGTCCGAAGTCATAAATAACGCTGAATCTCAATCTATGCCTAGAGAATTGCGCGTCATACCTCCAAAGAAGTCTGTATTTGTATCCCGTTTTGCATATGACACAACCAGTGATGATATAGAATATTACTTAAAATCAAAATTGCCCTCAAATACTGGTATAATAATTCACAAGTTTTCTTATTCAGAACCCAGAAGTATTGCGTCCTTTAAAATTACAGTACCGAATGACATTTTCGATCGAGTTGTTGATCCCTGTTTCTGGCCGAATAATGCACTCGTTCGCGAATTTTTATATAGAGAAAATCGTAGAACAGACAACGTTGCACGACTTTCATCACAGAATTCAAGAAACCCAAAAAACTTTGCATGAAAACTGAAAAACACTTAAATATTATATATCAAAATGTTCGTGGTTTAAACACTAAACTGGCTAACCTCTATATTGAAAGTTTTAATATGAATCACCATATACTTGTTCTCACTGAAACCTGGCTAAATAGAAACACTTTAAATACTGAAATTCTTTGCAATGATTTTAATATATTTAGACGTGATAGAGAAACTTTAACTACTGGTGGAGGCGTCTTAATTGCTGTTTTAAATATTTTCCAATCTGATGAGTTTAAATTTGAACATTATTCCGATATTGAGTTTATCTGTGTTCGGATAAAACTAAATAGCTCACATATATTCTTAACATGTTCCTACATTCCCCCAAAATCTGATCAACTAACTTACATGAAACATTTTGAATCCATTAAATCTGTTGTGTCTAAAGCTCAGCCAGAGGACTTCGTTTATGTTTTTGGCGATTTTAACTTGTCAGCAGTAAGTTGGAAATTTTTATCAGACTCATACAGTTATGCACCAATAAAATCTGATGCCTTTATTGAAGAGTTTCTCAATAATTTATCTGACTTATGTCTTTTCCAAAAAAATGGGATTTGTAATGAATACGGAAACTATCTAGATTTGGTTTTTGTGAACGAACCGACTAACTGCACCATTACTCGAACATTACCAGTTACGAGACCACAGGATCGCTACCACCCTACTCTTGAAATAAGTCATAATATTTTGTCTGATGTATTTTGTAATCAGGATGATACAAACGATACGATTTTTTGTTTTAAGAAAACAAATTACGATGACCTGAACTACTTTTTGACCAACACTAATTGGTTTGAACTGTTATCCATTCCGAATGGTACTCCAGCTTCAATTGACTCTATGATTAACACATTTTATACTACTATGCATAATTTTTTTGAGGAATGTGTGCCAAAACATTTCGCAATTAAACATTCAGGTCCACCGTGGAATTCTCCGCATCTATCAAGATTAAAAAATATAAAAAACAAACGCTATAAAAAATATAAGCAATATCGTACAGCTTATGATTATAGCGAATACTGTGTATCTCGAGCGGAATATAATCTTCTTAACAGGAGACTGTATATAAATTACCTTGAGAAAATGAAAAGGAGCTTTAAACGTGACCCAAAATCTTTTTATACTTTTGTAAATTCGAAAAGAAAATCAACTGGCTATCCAAGAGTTATGAAGTATTTAACTAATGAATCTAATATTAATTTGATCAAAAGCAATATGTTTGCCGATTTTTTTGCAACAACATATTCTAAGCAGCAGTACGATACATCAACTGAATACCCGTTTACTCTGATGGAACATCAAGCTATATCATTCTCTTCTATTGATACTTCTCAAGTTATTTTATCTTTGAAAACAATAAAATCGTCAATGCGTAGTGGAACTGATGGCATCCCTGCTTGCGTTTTAAAAAATTGTGCACATGCTTTGGCTACTCCTTTGGTTATTATGTTTAATGTTTCATTAAAATACGGATATTTTCCCCAATTTTGGAGGAAATCCTTTATCATACCAATATTTAAATCTGGCAACAAATCGGATATAACGAATTATAGAGGCATTGCAAAATTGAGTGCAATTCCTAAAGTTTTTGAAAAATGCTTAACAGACTCTCTTTGCCACAGTGTATCTACAATGTTATCACCATACCAGCATGGTTTTAGGAAAGGTTGTTCTGCAGTTACAAATATTTTACAACTAACAACTCTAACAAATCGAGCTCTTAAGGATGGCCAACTTATGGACGTTATTTATACTGACTTCAGCAAAGCTTTTGACAAAATCAACCATAACCTACTTCTCACTAAGCTTAATTTATTAGGGTTTACTTGCAATGCTTTGTGCTGGTTACGATCGTATCTAACCTGCAGGACACAGTGTGTTCTTTTTGATAACACCACCTCCAAAGAAATTTATGTTAGCTCCGGTGTCCCCCAAGGAAGTCACCTAGGCCCTTTGCTATTTTCGCTCTTCATAAACGATTTGCCGCTTGTAATGAAGCATTGTAATGTTTTAATGTACGCTGATGATGTTAAGATGTTTCTCAGCTACAAATTATCTTCAGATGGGGCGTATTTGCAGCAGGATTTAAATAGTTTTTACGCATGGTGTAAATATAACCAAATGGAGCTAAACTTAAAAAAATGCATGCACATGCGATTTTCTAGAAATAGCACATCAATGCTACACTATTTCCTGGATGGGTATCAACTAGAGTTAGTTGGAGAATTTCTGGATCTCGGTATTCTACTTGATCCTAAGTTAGATTTCTGCAAGCATATTACAATGACTATAAATAAAGCTCGAGGTGTGCTTGCTTATATAAAACGATGGTCTAAAGAGTTTACAGATCCCAATGTAACGAAACAGCTATACACATCCCTAGTAAGACCTATTTTGGAGTATGGTTCTATTGTCTGGGATCCTGAAATTAATATGCACATAGACCGAATTGAATCTGTTCAAAAGCAGTTTCTCTTATTCTGCCTGAGAGGCTCGTTTGGTCGTAATGCTGGGAATCTTCCTTCGTATACTACAAGGTTATCATTTATTAAACTACCTACCTTAAAAAGCCGAAGGACTATGCTAAATGTCGCATTTCTAATTAATTTGATTAATGGCGATGTCATCTCCGACTTCCTTCTTCGAAACATAAATTTTAATATTCCACGACGTTTTACCCGACACCTAATACCTCTGCACCTTCCTGTTGTTCAAACAAATTATGCTGATGCTGATCCTTTGAGAAGAATATGCAAAAATTTCAATGAATTGTATAGCTTAATTGATTTTTCCATTAATGTAAATGTAATTAAACGCAATATTATTGTGTTTTTAAATAATTAATATGTCTTAAAAATTTTTTGTTTTTTATTCGTTTATAATGCCTTTATTTAAAATCTTGTAATATACTTATAATAGTCTGTAAGGATTCATATCCATAGATTTAATCAAATAAATAAATAAAATAAAAAAAACTAATCCTCTTGTGTATACAATGGAGTAGTTTTAAAACTACTCCTTTGTAATGCATAGCTGGGTTACGTGGTCAAGCCCTAGGACATCGCAATGTTAATGGGAGTATGTTTTTACATACATTTAGGTTAGATATTGGAGTAGTCCTACTCCCTTATGGATTAGTCCATACACGCATGTATAGAGTAGTCTCGTTTTATGTAGGGTAAGAAAATTATTTCGATTTGTTCATGGCCCAATTAGTAGGTCTGCTTGAAACGCCAGCTGATTTTTTGTAGAGTTGTATTTTTACCGTGCAATTGTTTTTGTAGCAATTGTTTTTGAAATCTTTACCATTTATTACACAAACAAATGCATTGGGTTTTGACATCTTTAACATAATTTACACAAGCAAAATGCGTGTTGTTTTTTATGTTGTTGCATTGTTGTAGTTTCGTGCAGACCTACTAATTGGGCCATAGATTCGTTCATTATCGATTGAAAGAATTAGAAATAAAATTGCTTTCGAATTGAATAAGTGTTCGGTCACGACTGGCAGAATAAGCCCCAGGAAATTTTTAAATTTTAATGTGTGCTTTTTAATATGTCGTTACCTAAAACGCATACGTCCCTCGCTAACAACTCGAAAATTTTACAGGAGAAGCCAAAACCTATTTTAAATGATAAATTGATATGCCTTAAATTATTTTTATGAATTTTCAAGGCGAATTCATTCCAGGTAATCTCGGTAGTACAACAAGTACAACTCGTACAAAAACCACAAGCAATTTGTTTTTGTAAAATCATTGTACAATATCAAAAACCGAAACAAATCAAAACAGAAACAAAGATAATAAACAAAATTTTGACATTTAACAATTATAAAGCTAAAGAAAAAAAAGTTATCAGCATGGCTTTTAGGATCACCTGTAATGAATTCGCCTTGTGTAATTTATTTTTCTTTAATAAATAAATTGATTGACAGTTTAACCTTCCAGTTGTTTTGACAATTTACAATGTTGCCACATTATGCAAATGGTTAATTCAGGGACCACAAATAACAGTTATCCAGACAATTTAAACTTAAAAACTCTTCATGTTAGAGTCAACGGAGACATGTATTATCATATACCGATAGATTCGTATTGACAAGCTGTGGTGGTCTTAAAAAACGACCTTAACTTCACAGTAAAGGGTTATTTGTCAACGTAAAAATAAAAAAGGCGAACTAAACTCTCCGTCTTAAATTAAACTCATTTTGCCGTCATAAAATTACACTCTTTTGAAGGGTTTAAATTGATTAAACAAAATTCACAAAATAAAACAAAAATTCTCAAATTCTATTTTTTAAAAATGTTGAGTTAAATACATTAAATTTTCAAAATAAATGATGACGAAGAACATATCGGACCATTCTACTGGTGGCTGATAATTAAAATTTTATTTCTTTGAAAATATTTTTAAATATCAAAAACAAATTTAACTAATTTTATCAGTTATTTGATGAAAAAATCATATTTTTTATTCAATAAATTAAATGCAAAACCAATTGTTTGAATATGCAAATGTGTTTCTAATGAAAAAAAATAAAACTCCTCAAAAAAGTTTTATTTTGTGACGACGAAATAAAACTCCTCAAAAGAGTTTTATTTTATCACGGTGAAATAAAACTCTTTTTTTAAGAGTTTGTTTCGTCCTGTTATTTTTGGGTAGAAAAATAAATGTTTCGGACTGAATTTTGTTTTTTAATTTACAAAATAAACGATATTAAACAACTTTTTCGATATCCCTTATAACAGTTACGGTCCCTGGGCTAATTACATAGGTCTTTTAGCGTTTATCTTTGGGTGATTCACAAGGTGTGCTATCAAGTCATATCGTCATAATGTCGTAAATAATATTCTCCAATTAATTAGAAAAAATATTGTTTTTTTTTCAAACAAAATAAAAATATTAATGCTGTATACATTGATTCGTCATAACTGTACAGTAGAAATCTAAATTAAAAGCGGTTGCCCACAACAGTCATATATATTTCTTGTAATTATGTTAAGACATTTAATTTTACAACTTTATGACTAACTTGTGAATCACCCAATTATTTTGTAGATAGGGCTGTTCGTTTTTTGTTAATAAAATCGCTCATTTTTGGCCAAATGATCCTAAAATTTTCTGTGGACATTTTTGTTAAGGCAAGACATCAGAATCACTAAAAAAGTACGTTTTTTGGTTAGTTAGGGCCGTTTTCATTTTAGGTAACGATGTAAGTTTAATTTTTTATGAACTGTTTTATCCTTTTTTTCTTAAAATTTATGTTAAAAAATTTTCTGATTATTCCGTACTAATTTGGCGGGAAAACTTGGATTAAAAACAAAATTTTCTTCTCACTAAATCCCAGAAAAATATCTGTAACAAGCAGTATTTAACTCAATTTTTTTTTCTCGAGCGTAAACCATAAATTCAAACTATATTAAACTGCAACCTTAAGCTCTTTGTAAAAAAAAAATACGACGCATTGATGTCGGTACTCTAATACCAAGTAAGAACGAATGACTGGAACACGTTACGCTTGTTATGTGTACAATTTGGATTTGGTTTTTGGTTGGTGTTTTTTAATTTTTTTTTTTTCTTTATTCATAGTTCAAGCAAAAGGTCCTGCCGTGAATTGTCATTGTCGTGAGTTGCATAATCATAATATAAAAATTATATTATAATATGCTGCACTTCACCAAAAGTGAAATACACCACCACCACTACCACTATTAACCAACAACGGTGGTTGCCTTCATTGCCACAACAAAGTCTTCACAGAAATGAAAACAGAGGAGATGCAAAAAAACAACAAAATCAAATTAATTTTAAGCGAAGGGTAAACGTTTCATTTAAAGACAAATAGTTTAAATTTAGTTGGGTTATTAACATTGGACGTGTTTGTAACAAAATTTGAAGTAAGAAAACAGAAAAACAATGGATTATAATAATTATTATTGTTATTAAGAGTTTAATAATAATGGCGAATACTATGAAATTAAGACAATATAATTTAATTTAGTACTAGATATTTTAGAGTGTTGAAAATGAAGTGATTTTTAGGCAATTTGTACAAGATTGTATGGATGTAAATCGAATTTTATGCTGAACTGAATATATCTAATTTTATGCAGGGCTGTAAAGTCATCAATAAATAGTCCTAACTCCGACTCCAACCGAAAAAATTGCTTAAGTGCAACTCCGACTCCAGCTACAACTCTAACTTTGATGCTATGAGCCTGTTTACATGAAGGGATATGTCGCTGCCACATATCCCCTGCGACTCGAGTTTTCTGGTGAAGGCTGTGGTGGAAAGCACTATTGGGGTCTGACAATTCTTAAATTGTACCGCCTCAATGGCAAAATTGTACCAAATTGACATACATTGTACTGAAATTTTCCTATAAAATAAAAAAGCATACATACACGCAAAGAAAAAACATGATTAAGGAATGGTCACTACGAACATTCTTATTCATATTTACCTAATATGTTTATCCTAATAAATTTATTATAGTCATAAAATAACCTTAAAAATGTTTATTTGTACTTAACATTTTTAAATTCGCTATAATAATATTATATGGTATTTTACACCTAAAAAGTTACCATGATCTAGCTAAGCATATTAAATTATGTGGAATGTTTGCTACTATAATATATATATTTTCAACTATGCAATTAAAATCATA
Source organism: Pollenia amentaria (assembly GCA_943735925.1). Taxonomy (NCBI): domain Eukaryota; kingdom Metazoa; phylum Arthropoda; class Insecta; order Diptera; family Polleniidae; genus Pollenia; species Pollenia amentaria. The sequence continues at coordinate 195,906,331 of OX031009.1, read as the reverse complement.
ATATTGTGGCACCAAAAGTTATGTTTAATACCATAATTTTTGTTTGCTTTAAAACACATTCTCTTAATGAGCAAACATTCATTGTCGAAACAAACAGTGTGTGCTTATAAAGAAAATAAAATGTTCTCCTTCCTGGAGCGGTAGTTAATCAGGAAACATGAATGATTACAAAATAATTAAAACATTTTTCGGGGAGAAAAAGGCCATGCAACCTTGCAAAATTAACGATATAAACTATTATGCGTTTATTGAAACAGGTAAGTTTCTTTCTTGCAGCCAAAGAACCTACAACACTGAAACCGGCATAGAAATTTTGACACAAAATGTTGTCATTAGCCCCAAAATTTTTTCAATAACTGTTCAACAGCATATTGATAAAGTATATTTCATAAAAGAAATAAAAGATAAGTTTAATTTGAGGTTATTTTAACACGTCTTAAGTACGCGGATAAAAATATTGAAAAGTGTTTTTGCATGCCGAAGTAAGGCTACATCGATCTCTCTTTTTTTTTTTTTTTTTTTGATAAATTTGTACCATAAAATATAATTTATAATCGTTTATTCAATTGAAATCATAGAAAGTGTTAGTATAAAATATGTTCCACTACAGCACCCTTTCTAAATTAGTCCCATTGTGAGACATTTTAGTACATTATTATAGCCAAGTTGTATGATAACTAAATTAATTCTCTCAGTTAAAGAACTTTACATTGCATAACAAATTAATTTATTTTATATTTTGCTAACTCTAAATTATACTTCTTTTTAAAAATACGTTCATATGCACCAACTAAGCCAATTGAGACAAGTATGTTGTGTATAATTTTGCCTTCTTCTAGGGTATAATTAAATATCAAAATTACAAAAACTTCAAGGGCTTTTCAGTCACAAGTCTACAATTTCCATTGGCACTATAATTTGAAATTGGGGGTGTTAAATTATCGCTAACGAAACCGTTAATTTAAAAAAAAAAAAAAAATTATGTGCAAATTTGAAATAGAAACCATTGCGACCTAAGACATTGTACATACAGAATCACATACCTATTAAAACTTTATTTAAAATAGAGTTCAGGATCCAAGGTCTTTGGTTTTTTTTCAAAAGAACAACATTCAATAAAATACACTGTCAGCCGAGCAATATTCGATTGCTACTCGTTGTCGTTGTTATGTATTTGTTGCATACAGTAGCGATTTAATCATTAAATAGCTGACATTACATTGAACCCTAATGGGTAAGTATTAGAGTATTAAGTTTCTTAAGTTGTAATTGTTGGAAGAAACCAAAAAAAAAATTAGAAATAGAATATTCAAATGTCCCTGAGTTTGATGATTTCTAGTAAATTCATAGTGAAAAACTTTTAATGTAAAAAAGGTTAGACGTTAACATTTTATTGGTTTAAAATAAAGTTAAGATTAAAAGCGTTTTAGGCTAACAGTTTAAAAAAAAACATTTACATATTAATTGGAATATGCTTAAAGTATTTATATTGTAAAAATATATGATCATTAAGCAGGGGCCGTAAATATAAAAGTCAACACACACAGAAAAATATATCAATGTTAAACTTACATTGCGTAATGTTAATTGAAAATCATAAGCGGATATTCAGTGTTTGGTGCAAATGGTCTTGCGAAAGAGCAAATGCAAAATTTCGTAGCTTTTTATGAAATCTAACGGAAACACTGTGTTTTTTGTTGTTGGATTTAACAAAAAATCTATGATATTTTGCATTTGCTCTTTCGCAAGACCATTTGCACTTAACACTAAACTCCGCTATAGTAAATTTCTTCAAAAGCATAGTCTTTATTTAAAATTAATATTTTTTTTATTAATTTTAAATAAAAGATGTTTAAATAGCTTTTTTCAATATTGAATCCATAAAAGCCTGTTTTACTTGTTTTGTATAGAAACAACAACAACACTTCAAAAAGAAAATCATACATTTCTTGATTTTCATGTTTAAAATAATTTATAAAAATCAGAAAAATTCCCGTATTCTTTTTGTTATCAAATAATGATAAGTTAAATACGTAAAATTTTCAAAGTAGAATGATGACGAAAACCATGTTGCCAAGTGCTTCTGTAAACAAAGGGGAATACAAAAAAGTGAACATATGTTACAGGAAAATAAATAATAATATTCTCTTTCTGGTTCCGCGGATAAGTGCTAAGAAGCAGTGCTGCCACGACTAACAACAATTTTACGACCAACATTTTATTAAAAGTTACCAAATATGAAAAAATATAAACAAATTAGAAATGCCTTTTGTTAATTGAGAAAAACATTAAAAGAAAGGTTATTTGCAATTAATTGGACAATATTAATTACAAATTAAGAACACAAAACAAGAATTGTTATTCTTGTACATACTCGTATTAAAAAAATAACGAGAACCTTTAATTAACAGTTTTAATTTATTTAAGACCTTTTTCATAAAAAATATTTTTCTTCATTTAAACACGTCAAATTTCCATACCAAATTCTGTATATTGAAAGTTAATAAATTGAATTTTTTTGAATAAGTCCTTTACAATAAACGAAATTTGTACTTCACATTTATAAATAACAAAAAAAGAAAAAATGAAATTGTTTTCCGCTTTGTATCTGTCAGTAGCAGCGCTATCAAACGTGCCGATTTTTTATCCTTTTAGCGATGGAAATTTATGTTTAGCGATTATTTACATATACATATAAAAAATATGATAAAAATAGGTACAACTTGTTTCTCTTGTTTGTAAATTGTATTTTTGATTTATAATTGTTATTATTACTGTTTCAAAATTGATCTATTTGAAATATTTTGTGAATAAGTGTATAATATTATGGCGAATATAAACAAATTCGTATATCAGACAATACATTTAATCGGCAAAAAGTATATGACTGACAGTCAAAGATTTTTTTTTATATTAAAACTATTGCCAAATCATTACCTTAAAAATATTAAATAGGGTTATAAAAAGTAATATATCAAATTTCCTTAATTCACGCCGTTTTCTTACAGTAAATTCTATAAATTCTATCAATAGAGATTATCTATAAATTTATTTTTTAAAAATCTTTACAATTTCTATGTGTATTTCAATATATTAAACTATACTACTGGAAATAATGTATATTTAGAAATTTTATTTACATTCCAGTTTTTTGAAACACTAAAACTTCTTTTTTGTACTTTTTCAATCATGTTCTGAACCACCTTCTATACTTATCTATATAACTAAAAAAAAAAAACTACGCTCATTTAAAAAAAAAAAATTTATTTGAAACTCTATATCGATTAAAACTTGAGTTGATTTAAATTTCAAAATATGCCCGTTTCTTATATAAAAATCACATTTGGCAATTTTTTTCTTAGCAAAAATTTAAAAAAAAAATATATGGCAGCTGTTTTGAAATGGAGTTTTTGTTTTTGATAAGTTATAAAAACTTCCGTTGATTTGAAACAAATAGTGAGAAAATCGTAGAGCAAAGTACACATTATTCGAAGTCGTAAATAATTTCCTTCGAATCGAAATACGCGATAACCCCTCATGTAAATAAAAACGTTACAAATTTCAAAAACGTAAATTGCAAGTGTATCAAGAAAAGCATATACATACGTATTATTATTTTACAAAAAAAGTAACCAAAATGAAAGAAATATTCTCATCTCCACATTGAAAAAAAAATATCCAATTTTGGTTAGAAATTACCAAAAACGGCAGCATTGCTTAGAAGTATTATTAAATAAAAACATTTACTGCCAGGCCCACAATATCGACAAGAACATTTCTTTCGCATTTTTATATTGAAAACAATAATAAAAAATTTAAATTTGTTTTTGTTTTCAATATAAATAAAAGAAAGAAATGTTCTAGTTGACATTGTGGGCCAGGCTGATTGTCTCTGTAGCTTCTTCTCACTGTTATTTCACACTTAAACAGATTTGATTTTATGTAGAATCAAATTCATCTCGTTTCACCTTGAAATAACTTTCATTCAACGTGATTTGTAGTGTTATTTCAATATCACTGATAAATTAACATGTATTATAGTTATTTTAAAGGGAAAAAATTTCATTCGCAAGTTTTTGTTAATCATGTTAAATTAAAATGAAGTAACTATGAAGCAAAATCAATACCTACAAATGTAAAATCAACCTTGTTTTCGACGATTTTACATTTGGGCGATTCACAAGGTAGTCATAAAGCTGTAAAATCATATGTCTTAAAATAATTACAAGAAATATATATGACCGCTGTGGGCAACCGCATATAATTTATAATTCTACTGTTCAGTTATGACGAATCAAAATTTTTATTTAGTTTGGAACGCAACAATTTTTTTTAAAAAATGTAAACTATACTTAGGGCATTATGACGATATGACTTGATAGCACACCTTGTGAATTTATTTTTTCTGTATACAGAGGCCTATACGTATAGGCATTTTATTCGTTTTTGTTTTCTTTTATTTTTATATTTTATTTTAAATGTTGTCAATTTTTAAGCTAAGGAAATAACGCCAACAACACAAAAAACAAACTAAAGCGAAGTTCGACCGTATTTTTTTTAATTTTACAATCAAGAGATAAAAGCAAACCAAAATTTTGTACTTATTATAGTAAATAAAATGTTAAGCTTCTTGCAATTGAAGATTTACCTCTCAAATATGTACGTTCAAAAATATATTTTTAAGAATATTTATAAAAGAGTAAACATCTCTTAAAAACTCTTAATTAATCGAGAAAGCCGCTTTCTAAAACATAGTTAATTTTATTCAGGAAGTAAATTTTTTATTTATAACTAAATAAGAGATTATTTTAAATCTAAATACTATATAAATATCGGTAATTATTTGCGGAGGTTTCTACACAGAGGAATTGGGCGTAAAAGCCTCATTTCGCCTGCCGGATGGATGTAGTGTCTTGCATGCGGAAATCTCGGCTATAAAGCGGGCAGCCAACTGGCTAAAGTATCGGGAGATATACGTATATTTACTGATAGCAAGGCTGCCACACCTTCTCTTGCGGGTGTCTTTACGGCATCTAGGTTAACTGTGGAATGCCGGTTGTCTTTAAATGAGATTGCTGAGCATTCAGGGTTAACGCTTATATGGATACCAGGGCACTCAGACTGTCCGGGAAACCAGACAGCAGATGAGCTGGCCAAGGAAGGTGGTCGCATGGATGACACATTCATTGATCAATTCATTGGCCTTCCAATGGCTCACTGTAAGTCACTCATTCTGCGCGAGCATTATAGAGTTGCGCAATAGGGATGGACCTGTGTGTCCACCTGCTCCATATCCAGGGCACTATAGCCTGGATATGATGAATGGAGAACCAAATCTCTACTTAGGTTCAATAGGGACCAAATCAGGACTGTGGTGTCGATCATTACTGGACACTGGCCTGTTGGGACTCATGCTAGAATAATAGGTCTGGAATTCAATGACTACTGCAGAAGTTGTCATGATGAGGAGGAAGAGGAGGCTATGCTTCACTTTCTCTGTCAATGCCCTTGGCTGCGGGGCATCAGGGAAAAATACCTGGGAGAGCCGGGGTTTTTCTGCTTGGAGGATCTATCTAAAATACTAAGAGTGCTTCTTCTCTTCATTAGGAAGACGAATTGGCCCAACTCTGCAGTGACGCCATCTGAGCAACTGCTCTTTGGGATGGGCATTGGCACTGGGTATCACAAAGGGACCGCTGAAGGACCCAAGTGAGCTGTTCTTCGATGGCTGCCCATGGAACCTAACCTAACCTAGGTAATTATATATACATACTTAAGTATTTCTATATAATATAACATATTAAAAAAGTTGCTTTTGCCACTGTTTTTTATTTATATCTGTAAGAATTTTAAATCGTTAACTTATGATAGAAAAGGGTTGGTGGACAAAACAGTTGATTTGTTTACATATAATTGAAAACATTTTAATGTAAATGTGATAAGAGTTTCGTAGGAATCTTAAGGAAGAAAAGACAGAGAAAACTCGGCGTTAATAGCATAATATAAATGCGGTCTAAGACGGAAAAAACAAATGCTCGAAACAAGTAAACTCATATACTATATACTTATATGTATGTTTTCTTCATATTTGCACAAGTAATTATGGTCGAATTTCGACTATTGGGCCAACACTAGTGTTCATAAATTTATACAACTGTATTATATACGATTCTTATATTCGAATATTTGTCGGATACACAGGTAATTGTTTTTCACCCAGACAATTGTCTTAGAACAGGACAACTCAGATATTTGTTAATATAAAAAAATTGCCTATAAGCAAATAATTGTTATATGCACAGAAAAAATTATCAGTAGTTTTTTATCTATTAAAAAAAATTGTTTAAAAAGTATTTCAATTTAATTAATGTGGTAATTGAATTAACTATTTTTTTAGATAAAAGAAAATTAAAAATATAATTTGGATTTAATTAATATTTGATATTGTTAAAAATAAGACCTGAGAGTTTAAAATTCTTATTCACTTTATGGTCTCATTTGAATAATATTTTTAGCTCTTCTAAAGTCTTTGGAAAAAGATCCTTGGCGAGCTGGCCTAACAACCAGCGAAATGCGCATAGAAACAGGCTTTCCCTCAACAATAAATTTCAGTGTTTTTATCAAAAGTAATTGAATTAATTAATAACATTTTAGGGTGGGTTTTTAACATGGAGATCAGAGATTTAGTCATCTTTAATCTGTGTCTTTTGTTTCTAAGATGAGGATAAATTGCTTTTATTTGCCAGTTTAAGCTGCCAATGTTGGTGGTTTAAACTTAATCAACAAAGGTCAACACATATACATGTATAACAAAAGCAGCTGTTAAAATACAAAGAAAGAATACATATACATATAAGAATTAAGAAGTGTGGAATTTCTTCTTCTTCTGTATAAAATGCAAACTGACATTGATAAAAAGTTGCCATTTCAAAATATCTTGTTGCCATTTTTTGTTATTCAGTATGGCAATGCTGCGAGGTTTAAGCTACAACTTAAAAACGGCAAACCCAATTAGCCCTCAATTAAATTTATTCCCAGATTAAATAATTATAGATTAAATTCGATGTTAAAAACTCACTCTTAGTAGTTTTGAAATAAATTTTTAATTCAAATATTAATTAAATAGCAAAAAAAATCTTAATTGATTTTTTCGTTAAAAAAAATAGTTTAAACTTGTATGTAGAATAGTTGTTGGGAATTGTCAAAACCTTTTTTCCAGTGTTTCTTTATTGAATCTTCATATATTTAATATGAACTAACAATAGGTGTGTTCCACAAGATCTCGGGCAAGTTCGGACAAATAAGAGTAAAATGCAAATTACTCTCTAAATTTGCCAAAACAGCCCAAAATAACTGGAATGCAAAAAACAATTTTTGACCTTCTTCAAATACTAATGCTGCTTACTTTTCAAATTAAGATCTATTTAAGTGATTTTAGACGCTTAAAAGTCATAACATTATAAAACCAAAACATTTGCATCATTGTCATTTTTTATATTACAGATAAAGGGAAATATGTATGCAATCATGTATTTACACTTTAATTTTTTCCATTAAAGCCCTACATTTTGCTTTTATATATATTTTTTAATAAAAACTAAACTTTTTCTTTTGCTTGTTAGTTTTTTGAATAATTTATCAGTTTCATATTTAAACAAAAACAGCTGATTGTTTATTCTTGTCCGAACTTACCCAAAGAAAAAGTTCGGGCAAATTTGTACAGGAAATGAAAAAAATTACTCTCACAATTACTCTCTTAATTGCACAAATATTGTTATGTGGAACGCTTTTGGGTAACTTTGTGCAAGTTCGGACTGTTTCGTTATGCATGTGGAACAGAGCTAATAAGTAATCAAATCTTATCCTAATACTTTAATTCATGTCGTGCCAATGCCCGACAAAAAGTTTTCTTATCACGGTTTCTGTTCACATATTTAGGTGCTTATCACTCTTCTGATTGGGTGAGTGCTGCAGAGTCTCTTCACCTTAAGCGAGTGTGGCCGCCATCATTTAAAATATTTCGAGCTAGTGGACTTGGGTGTAGTTCAAGCATTTTTAAATATTTTACTGCGTATTTTGTAATCATAGTTTTTACCAATGGCATGATGAGATCCTTGTGTATATTCGTGTTTTTAACATACCAGGGAGCAGCTGTAATTATACGAAGAAGATTATTTTGGCGCCTTTGAATTTTTTCGATATTAGACGCTGAGGCAGTGCCCCATAATTGAATACCGTAGCAACAGATTGGTTTTAAGATAGAGTTTTAAAGCAGAAGTTTGCAATCGAGACTAAAGACAGAATTTCTTCCAATAAGCCAATGAATTTTAATGGCTTTTAGTTTCATTTGAGTTAATTTTGCATCTATATGGAATTTTCACGTTAAACAGCGATCTAGATGTATACCGAGATATTTTACATTATTTGATTATTGATTTTAATAGGGGGGCATGAATCCCGACGCAAGGTGAATGTTATATGTACGCATTTTTGCTCGTTGACTATTATCCTCCATTGTTTTAACCACATTTCTAGTTGAAATATATGCTCCTGTAAGTAACGAGATGCTTCATGATGGTTTTCATGCACGCTTAGGAAAGCTGTATCGTCCGCAAAAGTTGAAGTTTGGGTGTAGTTGTTAGTTGGCATGTCCGAAATATATATTAGGTATAATAGTGGACCCAGGATTCTGCCTTGTGGGAATGCCAAAGCCTGAGCTATATTTAATTAAATCAATTAAAGCTTTGTTTGAAACGGCAGTTTTTTTTTTTTTTTTTATTAAAATTAAAATTATTATTTATTGCAAAAAATTATACACAATTTTCAAATTTTACTTTTTTAGTAATCAATATAATCATTTTGGTAACATGTGCAAAATCAACAAATTGTTTGAATTTGGTATGAATTTTGGTGGTTTGAGACAATTTTTAATTTTTTTCTGTGTACTCAAACGATTTACTTATTCTGGACCCGATTCTACCTTTCAGTGGAGAGGATTTCGCATAGACTTTTCCATTTCAGTGTCCAGCCTAAGTTGTGCCGTTGCTTTGGCTATGTCAGGCTCGATATTTCGTTCAGTGAGAATCTCATTGATTCTTTCTTGCCAAGTTACTCTTCTCTTACCCCTGCAATGCCTGTCCCAAGAAGGGATTAGAAAATAGGGGAGGATATCACAGGGTATTAATACGAAACTTACCAGGCAAGCTACACCGTGCAGTCTGCAAAAGGTTATTTTTGAGGAACCTTATATGGGAGCACCCAACTAGGACAGGAAACAGTGGTCCAATTACGCACTTCTCCGAATAATAACAAAAGAAGTATATTAAAAATGCAGACCATTTATTACATCTAGTTAAAAATTATTTTCTTCAGATGAAGTGTATATTAGATTCGTTACAGCCAAATATGACTCTCTAAGATAAAGTTTTTTTCTTCTAATTATTGTTTTTTTTTTTTATTTTTGTGTGTGTTATAGAGACTTAATAATTTTGTTTATTTTTAAGCTTTATTTATTGTAATGTCTCATTATAATATCTTTTATAGGACTGTGTGTGGGATTTAAAGGATTTAAATAAATTTGTATTTTATGATTTAACAATGCACACACTTTTTTATGCATTCCGTATGGGTATGTGTGCGATTTTTTTGAAAAATGCCTTTAAAAAGTTTGTTTGACAAATCACTAAATTAATTGCGAAACACTTTTAGTTTTTATATACTTTTCGCTATATATAAATTTGTTTTTTTTTTTTTTTGTGCTGTGATATTTAAGAGGCTTCACACCGAGAACATTATGTTTTAGTTTTGAAGAGACAAACAGCCATTATAACAAAAACAACAATAACAAAAAACAAATGACTAATGTTCATTTGTCGCGCCATTATTTAAGAAAAAAAGTAACCATAAAAAAAACACACAGTCAACATTTTTACCAAATTTCAAAACCACTCTTGGGGGTTTCGGTAGTGGAAGTATGAAAAAACCAAACAGAAACAAATTTTAAGGAATATCAAGCTGTGTATAATGAATGCCTTCTAAATTGTTTTGTACATGTGTTATTTTTTTTTTTGCTAATTTTTTTTTTTTTTTTTGTCAAAACAATACAAAAAACACAATTTTACTTTTAAAATTAAAAAATTCTTTTTTAACATTTACTTTTTGTTTGTTTTAGAATATTTTCATTTTTCTTGTCTTCTATTATTGGCACTGTGGAGTAATTTGAGGACTAAGGAAACATCTTTATACATAATTCAAACTCTTTTGGATCAGAATAAAATATCCCTAGAGGGAAGCGAACTGGGACCAAAGTAGTCCCGTGAAAGGTCTTTGGTGGTAGAGACCAGTTCACTTTATATGAATGTGACCTATCACTTTCATATGGGATTATCATTGCAGAGGGTCAATTGACTCCTAACAGCCACCATATGGCAAGTCACACATCTATTCTCAATGAATGTGTTTAGTGTGAGTTACAACAATGGAGTGTTATTTCAATACAATGTAATATTATTTCAATAAAACAAGTCCCAGAATTACATTTAAGAACCAAATTTTATAAAGTCCCAAAAAAATGTGTTACACCACCGGTGAATACTATACTGTAATTCATTACTTTTTCTACCCTTTGGTCCTTCAAAGACCAGTTAAAGGGTTGGTTCTCCTTTCACTGGTCATAAGTTCTTTCTTTTTGTACTTGTTCTATTTTCACAAATCCCAGGACCAGTCTACTGGAACAATTGACACAAATTTCCCTCAGGGATGGTCTTTGGAATTAATTTATAATTTTGACCTCAAGAATGCGTATAAGGTATAAATCTTCAATTGGTTTGGTCCACTGTAAAGTACTTCTTACTATCTAATAAAAGAAAGAAAGTAAACTAACTTTTTTTGTCTTATCTTTGTCTTTGCTTACTGCACAAACTAACTTTTAATGAAGCTCCTTAAAAAAAAAAGATTATCTAACAAAAACTTCCACAAAAATTCTTACATCATTGAACGAATTCAAACCTACCAAGAAAAAGAAATCCCTTTTTCGGTTTGTTTTGTTGTTCGAAACGATAAAAACGACAGTAAATAAAGCAAACAAACCAACAGACAAAAAAAACAGCAACATTCGAAATCGTAATAAAAGTAAAACCGAATAAACTAAAGCACCACTCAAGTTTGTTGCTTAAGTCTTTTGTTTATGATAATGTCTAAATTACATTTTCTCGCACATGTTTTGCCAAATGTTGTTTGTTGTTTTATCAAAATTTATTTTTGTTGCTTTTTATTTGTTTGTATTTTCGTTTTTTGCATTTTCAACTTTGTGCCGATCCAAATGTGTTGTTTTTGCGTTAGTTTATGGCTTAATTTACTACAAACCAAATTTGTAACAACATTGTTTTCTTTTTTCCAAAAAAAAAAATAAACAAAAAAAACAAAAAAAAATTGGAATAAGTGTGTTTATTTCAAACACGTGTTAAAGACAACAACCACAACATAATGACAAAGAACAAAAACGAAATAACATTGGGCAACATAAAATTAACATTTCTAAAACATTGTTACAATTGCAAAAAACAAATGTTTAGGACTTTATTTAAAACAAAAAGCCAAGCGAAGATAAAAAGAACAAACAATAACTGATGGCTTACCGCTATGTAAAATGTCTTACAAGAAGCTTATATATATAGGCTTGTTACCTTGTTAATGTTAAGAATATCGAGAAAATTACGATTATATTTGTTCAAAATTTGCTTATAAATGGACTTTTCATTATATTCCTTATGGTTTTTATCCCACTGCACAAAAGTGAAGAACGTATTTTAAGCTTGTGCTGATAATTGTTACACCTTAAAATATTGGCTCCACCACTACTCAGTTTACCAAAAGACTCAAAATCACTTTTTGGGTCAATCTAACGGTGTCCGTCCGCCTAGCTGGCTGTCTTGTTTGATATCCTGTTTACATTGGGCGCAATTTTGAAGATGAAACTACGAAATTTGGCACACAACTGTCATAAGACCCACGTCTAATGAAAATGGTGATAATCAGTCCACAACTTCACATAGCCCGCATACTTTCCGGAGTAGAATCTTTGTGATCATAAGCCATCTTATTATGTTGGATTAAGATTAAAGTTGCTTCAAGCTTCTTTTATTGCAAGCTAAATCATCTTTTCAAATTTTACTGGAATCGATCCGTATTTAACTATAGCTCCCGTACAAGTTCTAGTACTGCAAATATTTTTTAATGTCAAAACTTCCTTATGTATGTTGGCAATGACACACAATTTAACGACAATAACTTTAAGGATTGCTACTTTGTCATTACAAAATGATGTGCTGGAAGGACCAAAATTAAATATTGATCCCGCTCGCAGAGAAATAATATGGTTGCGGCAACCACACTATGTTTATTGTAACAATATATTGTTGTCCTACACAAAATATTGCTATTTTTATTTAATATCAACAATATAATAGTTATTGTAAACATGTCAATTTATATTGTTATTTTTATTTAATATTAACAATATTATAGTTATTGTAAGCATGTCAATGTTTATCGCAATTATAAATTTAAGTGGTTCACTGAAAAGTAATCATTTTTATAACAACTAAATAATGATAACTTTGAAAACATATTATATTCCTCACATCCATTTAATGATATTTAATAGCCATAACATGATGACTTTTTATATCTGTAATCAAAATATATTTAAAGTGCAAGCAAAATATCTTTACTCTCATAATATTTTGTTATCGCCATTTGTATTAAAAATTTTCATCAGTTGTGTCGTTTGTTTGCGTTATTTGTTATTCAATGGTTAAACAATTTAAAAACCCCCCAAAAAAATCCCAGTTTAAAGAAATTGTAGATACTTTAAAAAAATTGTAAAGTGTCACAAAATAAAATATCAATGATAAAAAATTTTAATATTGCTTGAAAATGGTGCAAAAATATTGACAATTGTTTTGTGTTATTTTAGAGAAAAAGAATGAAAATTCTATAAAATAATTAATAAATAATTGCGACCTACGACAAAAGTAAAAAATATTATGTTTTAAGTTGCATTATATTATGATTTGAAATATCTGTAATAGTTTTACATTAAGGTTGCCAATAAGTAAATAAGCATAAATATATATTAAGCATATTTTTCGGTTATAGATTTAATTTACATATTATTATGATTAACATGAGAATGATATGATTTCTTCTTAACTTTTTATGATTAACATGATAATAATATGATTACATTAAATTATAATATGATGTAATAAAAACAAATTAGGATTAAGGGAAAAATATTATGATGTTATATTACGAATATATTTGGTTATAATATGATTCAATAATAATCGTAAAATGTTGACTACAATCATGAATCTTATCATAATATGTTGCTGTTGGAATATGATTACCACAACCATGCTTTTTCTTTGCGTGCATATAAACTCACTTTCTTAGAAAACTTTAAGGCAAATAAATCTCATATCGATGAAGATATAAATAAATCTTAGCCTGGTAACATAATTTTGTTCTCACGGGTCCAAGAATAAATAAATATCTATTAATAATTGATTTTCTAAATTAATAACTAGTTAAGAACCTTATTAAATTTGTTTTCCAAGCAATAAATTAATTGTATGGTGTACCCACCATTTTCCGCCATTCAGTTTGTAAAACTTACATCGACATACATATTTTTTTATATTATGACATGGTGATGATTTTTAGCTGCAATAATGCTCAATAGGATAAAGATCTGATCTGATGGATCCCGAATAGGGTGCACTCTCGATAATTGACTTGATCGAGTTGATCAACTGTACTTTCTTGTTTTTTTTTATATCATAATAATGGCATATAGTAGATTTACGATATTTAGGTATATAATCGACATTCACCATCTTTTGCTATGATCGCACCACCGCGTTTTGAATTATGTAAGTTGTTCACTTAGAATTACAAATGAAAATTATGCTGTTCAGGTATATTCATAATTTAACAACTCTCTTTCTTACACTTATGAAATTTTTTTTTTATATTTTGCTTTGAAAATGAACACAAAATTAAGCAACAACTTCAAATGTGTCATTATTTTACAATTCCCATTTTGTTTCACAAAAAACTATTTTTTTACAACACTAGAGGAAAGGAAACTAACACTTAACTTGTCATGTGACAAGTCACTTTAACATGGCGATGTCCTACGAGGGGGTTAATTGGCTCCTTTTTGACACTTTGTAACAGGTCACTGAAATAACCTTCCAATTTCGGTTAAAATAATGCCTGTCGCAGATATTGTCCCAAATGAGCCATGTCAATATGGTAGATCCCCTTCAAATAAAGTAAAAGAACTAGAGAGAAACAGCCACTACCCGCAAAAAACCCAGTCATATGAATAGTTTTGTGCCAATTACCTTCTTCTGGACCAACTACAATCTAAACACATTATGACCAGTTAAGTGATAGATCTTGTTTTCATCTATCACAATTCGTTCCTTTTAATTATAAAATTTTGTTCACTGGTCACGGGATAAGCTCTTTAAGAGCAATTGACACAAATTTTCCGTAGGGAATATTTGTAATAGTTCAAAATAAATTAGGTACAAATTAGAAAATTCGGGCTTTCAGATATGGCGATTTCTCACCAAACGTGACGATTTTGAAACGTGTTGGGCGGTGAGATTTTCAATTTGACGATATGGCGTTTTATTGGCGAATAATAAAATAATTTGATATTTCGTTGGCCACATCTGGTGAGCCATGAATTTGTTTTGAGAATCGTTAAAGTCAATACGAAGAAATAACTTACGTTTATTCCAGTATTTTTATGAATGAAATTTGAGAATACCCTTAAATATAAATATAATGTCATATGATTTCAAAAAAGCCCTAAATCACAAAAAATTAAAAATCGAATTTTTTGATCGATTTTGATGCACCATATTAAAATACACGTTTCCTGAAAATTTTACGTTCCTACATTTAAAAAAAATATCGCTCTTAATCAAAAAGTTTTTTTAGTTAAGCATGATATTAAAAAAAAAATTAAAAAGAGCATAAAAAATAAAACTTTTTCTTCTCTTTCAAAATTCGATACGAATTTTTACAAATTTTTGTATTTTTAAGATTTTTTATTTTTTTTAAAGCTTTCGTTGTTGAAAAAAGAGCGTAATTTAAATACACATAAATTAGTTATATGATAGAGTGTAAATGAGATTCGTCGATTCGACGAACAGTAACCATCCAGGGTTAAACACGTGTTCTTAGATAAGTGTAAAAACAGGATAACAATTGTATAACGAGCAAACTAAAAAAAAATTAAATTTATAAAGTATTTCACAAATGGAAAATGTGGCCCAAGGTAAGCAGTTTTAGGGTATATTTTGGAATTTTATTTTTATGGAGTTCTTTTTGTAATTAGTGATATTGAGATTGTGTAGTGTTGTAGTCTTAACATAACCAAGAAGTTCCGTTGACCAAAAGTTGTGTTTGGGAACGAAATTGCATGGACGTTGAAATGTGGAAGTATTCGTCAATGTGGGTATTTTAAGTGTATTTTCATATCGCGCCAGCATTTTTCAGCCAACTTCCTCAATTTGTCATTGTATTTTTGCACAATTTTTGATTAACCGTACCGAAATACTTTTGGTTTGGAAAACAAACGATCTCAAAGATGATTTACTAATAGAGTGGGTTCTTCAAAAAATCAATAAAATCTGAACATTAACAAAGGAAATCAAATAAAACAAAATGTATATAATTTTCTTTCACATAAAAAAAATATTTACCGAAGTACAATTACAAATTAGAATGGTTTAGGGTTATTAATATTTTTGACAATTTTTTTTTTATTTATTTATATGCCATCGCCATTGAATAGTTTACATAGATACAAGGCGAGTTCATACAGGTGACATTTTCGAGTCATCATTATTTTGTGTGTATATTGAATGTCAAGCTTTGTTTACATTTTGTGAAAAAATTAGTTAAAATTTAACATTTAATAAAAAGCTAAATACTTGAAAAAAAACTTGTTTAAATTTTATAAAACAAAAAAAAAGTGAATATAAAATCAAGGAATAAAAAGTGCGTAAGGAATAAGTGGAAATTTGCAATACAGGAAAAAGATTTACCTTCTAAAGCAATTGCGTATATTTTATTAACAAAAAAAAATCCCTTGTTTATGTTTTCAACAAATAATTTTGACATTCACTCCAACTTTTTACAAAAACAAAATTTGTTTTTAATTGTTTATTGTTTACAAAATATTTGTCAAAAAATTGAGGTGAACTTTTACAAGTGTGTTGAATTCACACAGTTCCTATACGAATGAACAGGTAAGAATATTTTTTTAAAAAAAGAGTTATGCTAGCTATATAACTCTATCTCATGATGTGGTCACCTGTATGAATTCGCCTTGCATAGATATGAAACTCCGTTGTCAAAAACCTAAGTCTGTTGTCAAAAAAAAAACTTAAGTGATGAGAATGTGTTAGTAAAAATTGTATCATTGTGTTAATATGAAATAAATACTCCCCACATACCCAGCAACCACAAATGAAAGGTCTGAAAAATTATATCGATTTTATTTGAAATTCACAAAGAGTTTTCTTTTTTTTTTGAAAACGCTATAAGTTTTGAATGATATTTAAGCATTTTGTAGCAATATATATTTGAGAATGTGTTCAATTAAATATCATTATTAATTTCACATCAAGCTTTACTGTTTGCTGGGAATATTTCACCACTTTAATGATATTTACCTAATTATAAAGAACAAGTCAGAAAGCCCGACTACATAATACCCTACACCCAACACAAATTTTCTAGAGTGTACCCCATTTGGTACTACTGTACAATCATGGACGCGCCAAAACAAAATTATGTTATTAAGTAGTTTAAGATTCATGTACTTATACGAGTTCTTTGTGCTGAATATTGTCTAGATATCTACAACTGAATAAAATTTTTTGGAAAGCGTTTGTATGGGACATGTGATCAATTCTGGATCTACATGTCATGACATTGATGTAATCGTCTCCAAATTTTATGTCACTACCAATATTTATAAGGTTGTTATACCATTAAAGGATATATTGGCGGACGGTATTTTTATGGTAGCTGTGGTCAAATATAGTCCGATTCAATTAAAAATTTGGTTAAATGATTAAGGTTGGAATAAAATATTTCTCGGCCAAGTTTAATCAAAATACCAGCATAAAAGATGGTTTATATGAAAGAAGACTCTATTCTGGAAAGATGTTTATATGGGCACTTTATGAAAGTATGGGCCGATTCCTGCTATTCGGCCTTATGGAAATTTGGAAATTTGTACCAAATAACATCAAAATTGTGAACTTTATTTTGCGTACAAACGTTATACAGCCAGCCGGATGAACGGACATCGTTAGGTCGATTCAGGAGGTAATTCTAAGTCGATCGGTATGCTAAAATAAGGGTCGAAAACCAAAATTTTTATGTGTTAAACATATCAGCACAAGCCCATAATACCCTCTTCACGTATGGTGGAGTGAGTACCATAATTCCAGTTGAGACTTTGGTCAACCGCTGTTTATTAAAGGTGTATATTTTATTCTGTAAAAGCTTGAAATATAGACTTCTGTGCTATCCAGGGAGCCACGCCTAAAGAACAAGCTCCTCAACACGCATATGAACAACCCACGGAAACAATTAAGAGCGCGAGTGTAACTTAATTTTCTACGTTTTATAATTATAAGGAACCAGCGCCAAGGATAGTACGGAATAAATTTTTAGGCATGGTTGAAAATGAAAAAAAAATAAAATTAATTTTGAAAAATGTTAAAGAAACAGATCAAAAAAAATTTTTAAAAAATATGTTTTTAATTGTTTATTGCATGGTGAAATTACTAAAAGGTGGCAGCACTACGGCATCTGGCTATTTTTTGCTTGAACTGTGGTGAGAACCAAAGTCTGTCATTTTGCTTTGTTTATGTTTACATTCTTGAAAAAAATTATTGTGCTTTAAAAAAATAATCTTTTTTGTGCGGGTTTTAAATGAAAATTGTGTAAAAAAGTTAAAATAATTGCTAAAAATAAATCGTAATTGGTTTTTATATGTGCGTCTTTAGTTGTGCTAATGTATTTTTTTTATGTAATAAATAAAAACAGAAATAATTTTGTCTGTGAACACGTTGTGCGTACGTTTTAAAAATTCGTTAATCTTTAATATGCACTTGTACGCCTGTTTCTTTAAACCTCCAAAGGACTTGCAGTGAAGAAAAAGTGGAAAAATAATAGTTTTTAATTCATGTAACTTAAAAATTTTAATTATGAATTTTTTTAGTAATTTGTTCATAATATTTTTGTTTTATTTGTTGCAGATCAGCGTTGCCATTGAAAATTTTCTATTCGACCAAACTTTTTTACCAAAATCCTTCGGAACCGAACCATTTTATTATCTTATAAACATTTAAAAATAAATATATCGCACTTGTTCAACAATAGTGTATTACTCAAAATTTATTTTTTTTCACTATTTGGAAAAAATCAACATGCGACTTAATATCTACCCTCTGAAAAAATATATGTAGTGGCTATTTTGTCTACCTTTTGGTAATGAAACCATAGTTGATATGCCTTTAATGTAAAATTAAAAATTGTTTTGCTTGTACTAAAAATGTTGAATTAATACAGTATTGTTGAACAAGTGCGAAATATAATAAATAACAGAAATAAAACTGTACGTTAAACAAACACTTTTAAAGGAGTAGATATCTGTAATATTTTAATGTATTCACGTTAAAGAAAAGAAAAGATTTTGCTTGTTTAAGAAGATCGACAATAAATTTCAATAAATGTATCTTTTAAAACTTCTAAAACGACGTGTGAACCAGAATTTTTCATATAAGTACATCTTACATATAATTATATTACTCACTGTTTCACTAACTTGCTGGATTTTTCGTTAAATCACAAACTTTACAAAAATATTTTAATATCTTATTTATTTTGAATTTTCCCTTAATACTAATATATCACAAATTTATATCACAAAGTATGCTAAACGTTCAATATTTATCATGTGATCCGCGATCAGGATCATGGATCACATAAAATTAGACTATTCTGCAATATGGATCGCGATCCATCAATACTCCATTACGTCCAAAAAAAATCGCGGTACTGAATCGAACTCATATATGTGTATATTAAACATGTAACAGTTCCCCCTAAGGTTTGGCCGGAAAAGACAATCCATGGCAACGTTGTTGTACATAATTTTTGACAGCATTGGGTTCTTTACACAAACAAATTTGCCTGTTTTTGTTGTATTGTTGTACAACAACACGTAGTGCTGCCACCTTCTAGTAATTTCACCATGGTTTATTGTTACAAAATATTTGTCAAAAAAAATTGAGGTGAACCTTTACAAGTGTGTTGAATTCACACAGTTCCTATATGTGTGAAGAGGTAAGTATATTTTTTCCATTTTAGGGGAGTTTCATATCTATGTAATCTACGTGTAAAGCTCTGCTTTAATTTATGCCAAAAAAATTGATTTGGAACCATCGTGCAATGGCTTGGAAATTTTATCTCCTAAATGTAAGACGAATTAATTTTTCATGTGGCATTGAAAGCACAGCTGTACTGCTTTTTTTCTTACTTAAAGAGAGAAATGTCAAAAGTTGTTTTGACAAAAAGTGGTTTTGACATATCGATCAACGAAAGCAACAAATAAATACATTGCTGTGTTTTTGGTGTTGTTCTAGTATCGACACCACGGTATACGTGAATTCGCCTTGTCCTAAATGGATTAAAAATTTGTGTATGCAAACTTATTTTGCTTAGTGGATTTTAAATTTTTTTAAATATTCTATTTTATACTCATCTTTAATTGCAAATAGTCATTTAAAGTCTTATTAAAATGTTAATATGTACATTCATATATTTAAATATTTTTCCTGATTTCAAGTCTTTAAAATTAATCTCATATGTTTTGCAACACATTCAATTTTGTTAAAGCTTAATGCATTTTATAATTTAAAACATTTTTTTTTTTTTGACATTGAATTTATCTGTATGACACATGCTAAAAAATTGTAATTATAAACAAAACATAAAATAAACACGTAATCTGAGTTTAACAAACGCAAAACTTTCATTTTTCAAACGAAAATGAAAACCATCCAAAAATCGCCAAAAACAAAAAAGAACAAATATTCAACTACATACAAATTTATGAAACAAATGTTATTGAAACATGCAAAAATCACAAAACATACAAGACAAATGAAAGAAACGTTAAAATATCAATGCTAATTTATGACAAGATTTTATAGCGCTTTATATCATCGTTGTTGCTACAGTGGAGAGTTTCAAATTCGTAAAAATATTTTCGAGTTCATTTTTTTTTTTGTTTTTTTTTTTAAGGAAGAAAAGTGGTTAAAGGTTCATTAATGTAGCACATAATTTAATATGACGCTTTAAACAACAAAAAAAAAAACGAGAATTCGCAGCAACAAAAAAGTTATAAAAGTCAATGTCAGAGGTATTAAATAAAATGCAAACAGTTGTAAGAAGGAATTGGATCATCAAAAAAAGTAAGTGAATCAAGTAAAGGCAAGTAATCGACCAAGCTTGACCACATGATACCCTTCATCCCAATATTTACAAATTAATTTTCGAAAGTGTACCCTGTTTGTTACCCTTGGGCAACCATGGACTCGCTAGAACAAAATTATGTTATGTGATTTAGATTCATATAAAAGTTCTTTGTGCCGAATATTATTTAAATATCTTCATCTAAATGAGATTTGTTTGCCTCTAAGTGTTTTTAAGATGGGGACTTATATAGGACCTAAGGTTAATTTTGAACCTACTAGCACAACATTTTGTCATGACATAGTGGCTATCGTAAAAGTTATTGTGGCCAATTTTTATGTCAATACAAACTTTTATATGAAAGTCATGGCATTAAAGGCTATTTCCAGGAGTAGTGCTCATAGTCAGCTATGGACCGATTCCAGCAAAATTTGGCTTAATTATTTAAATTGCAGTAATATAAGTGTGGACTTAATTATAATTACGGACGTAACGAATACCGAAACCGATACCGATATATCGGCGATACTTCGGGTTTGCCTGGCGATACGACTATACTTCTTTTATAGTTTTTTTGAACAAAGAATTTAATTTTCAATGCTTATTTATAACAACTAAAATCAATCCCACATTCAATAGCAGAGCAAAAAATCAAACAAAATAATAAATTGTCTATTAATTCTTAAGCTGGAGGTCAGTCCACACCACGCGCTTTATGCGTATGCTTCTCCTTTGAACTTTTTTCAAGACGCATGCTAAAGTAGAAAGCAGGGCTGTGGAGCCCTGACTAGTTTCAATTATAACCACACAATCTCTTCAGAAGGATTTGCCGTTTAACATTCACCACCATTGAAATTTAATTTGTTGTTTTTAAAATCTTATTAATATCAATTTTATATATTAAAAATCTCTTTAAATATATAAAATTACTCTTTGTTAATTTTGCCTTGAACTTAAATTTAAAACATATTCGTATCGGTTCGCCGTTATTTCTTTTTGAGTATCGGTATCGTATCGGTAAAAAGGCATATCGTTACTCTCCGAATTATAATACCAACATAATTAGATGGTTAATGGGCAAAAAGACTCTTTTCCGGAAAGGAGATTGTAGGGGGGCTATGTAAAATCTTGGATCTTTTCTCACCGTTTTCAACAGTCTTAGTCCCTAATCTCTAAAATTTCGACCCATATTTTGCGAACAAGGTTTATATGGGTAGACAGGCTGCTATACGGGCGGACGGACGGTCATCGTTGGATCGATTCAAAAAGTGAATGTAAGTCGATCTGTATACTAAAAGTTGGGTCTTGTACGATATTTTTGAGGCGTGGCAAACATCAGCACAACCTCTCACCACGATTGCGGTGGGGGTATTAAAAGCCTTGTGAGAATCAAAAAAGCTTAAATTTACTTTTTATCTTTTAATACTAACTGCAACATTTCCAGTAATGAAAGAATGATATCATGTTGGATATGCTCTGGTAATTACCATTTGAAATGTACATCACTCAAAGCACGTGACGCTGATCCTCTTAAATCACTCCAATGGACTTGTAAAAGTTGCAAGCTAATAAACATCGAGTTTTACAAATTTTTTAGAAGTTAGAAGGATGATTTTGATAAACATAACAAGAACTTTCAAGCTGTTCACACTGGACTTTCAAAATTTGGCGAACTGTTTTCAAAATTTTCGAACCTTGATAAATTTGTTAACTCACCAAAAGTATCATCCCCGAAAGGAAAGAAAACATCTTCCAGATCTCCTGTTGTACCATTAGTGACTAACTCCTCAGGTCCAGCATTAAACACTGTTAATGGCAGTAATGCAACATCTGTACCAAATTTGGGTGTGAATGTTATCCCTCCACTGGGCAATATTCCTATATGCGATACTGATACTGGATTTTCTAGCTCAATTTCATCACTACATAGATTTCAAAATACTGCTGATCTCAGTCCTTGTCCATCGGGTTCTGGTGTCGTAACTAATTTTGCTAACTTTACCGGTCCCAAGCCATTAATTGTAGTGCCTCCAAAACGTACAATATTTATTTCCCGTTTGGCATACGAAACAACCGTAGATGACATTGATTATTACATTAAATCAAAAATCGGTACTAATGTTGATATTGTTATAAACAAATTTTCATATTATCAACCCAGAAGTATAACATCGTTTAAAATTGCTGTTACTGCTTGTGTCTATGATCAGATTGTAGCTACAAGTTTTTGGCGTGCTAATATCATTGTTCGTGAATTTATTTATTTATTTATTTTATAACATGTAATATAATATTACATACCATTAAAAAAATACCTAAGATTTTAAAACTACATAATATTCCATATAATACAAAAACAAAATTTTAAATAAATGCCAGTCTACTTAAAATAAAAACATCCCTACCATTTTAAACATTAGCTCCCCAGCCAATATACAGTATAATTAAAAATTTTATTAAAGAAAAGTAAAGTAACGGTCCAATTCAGTACAGAAAATATGACAAATCTTACTCGTTTACATCCCTACATAAGCATAATTACCAATATGGATGTCTATATACTAGCAAGATAGTTCCTGAATACAAAAATCATACAGTAAAAAAAAACGCAAGAGTTTTAAACGAAAAACATTATTAGAGTGGGAAAAGATGCGCAATTCAAAACGTAGTTGATTCCACCACCTCGCAATCCTAATCCTAAAAGATCTTTCAAACAAGATAGAAGAAATTCTAGGAATCAAAAGTTGTGGGTTGTGGGTTTATATTTAAGGAAAATCCAAGATCTAAAAATATTGCTCGTTTGCCACCTAGAAATTCATTAGTTTCAAAAAACAAATGGGCTCTAAGAATTGTATAAATATTATGGAGAAAAACGTTCGTGGATTGAATACCAAATTGTCTACTCTTCTGGTTAATAGTTATAACTTTACCTATGATGTAATTATCTCACTGAATCATGGCTAAATGATGATATTTATAATACCGAAATTCTTTCTAATAAATACCAAATATTTAGATATAATCGAAATGCACGTAGAGGTGGTGGAGTTCTGTTTGCGGTCTGTTGTTTATATCCATCTGAAGTTGTAGTTACTGATACCCTTGGTATTGCTTGCTGTTGTGGTTAAATTGAAAAATAAAAAAATTAATGTTTTTTTTTAAATTTTAATTTTTGCATTCTTTAAAGATTCTGCTTGCTCAACAAAACAAAAATAAACTCATACCTGAAGATTTCCTTAACAAAAAAAAAAAATGCTACAAATGAATATGATATTTTGAATTCAGTTTTCAGGTGTAAATTAAATACACACATTTATGATCATCATTAAGCTTAACGTGCAAAACTGACTTGGAATATTGGAGAATAAAAAAGGTGGCCAATGGCCATTTAAGTGGACAGACAGGCAAATAAAAACACAAATAACAAAACAAACAGACAAATAACAAGACAGAGGTCCACAAAATCAACAATGTTTAAACAGAAATTCCTAAAGGCATTTAAATTGTCGTAAATTAATGAATCCACTGAATATGAGTGCGTTTGTATCTCAACATAAATTCAGCTAAAGTTTTTGCAATCAAAACCGAAGTTAAAAGACAAGAAAGAACTTGAAAAAAACAACTTAACATCGATACATAAAGCACGCGCCATTTGAAGGGGTGAATATTTTTCTTAATATTAAAAATATTTTTACAAATTAATTATGATAAAATGATATAATTTTTCAAAAATTTGTTAAAAAATCATTAATTTAAATAAAAAACTTAATAAATTTTTTATACTAATGAGCTGCAGATTTTTTTATATTATTTTTTTTGTCTTGGAGTTGTTGTTGTTAAACAAAAGCTTTTAGTAAAATGCCATATTGTTAAGCTTTTTTTTTAAATATTTTTAACAAAATACAAAAAGATATTTCGAAAGCGCTTAATTGGAAATATGGATATGCTTAATTGTTATTCAGAAAAGCAAATATTTTATCTAATCAAAAAAAAAAACAAAGACAATTTTTAAACAGCTTTCAAAAAAAAAAGTTCTATTTCAATCTGTAGCATTAAGGAAAAAATGCCTTAGGCTATTTTTATTATTTTGTAGGAGATCAATTTAATATTTTAAGGGGTCTGTACACGGTCCCAATGCTTGCCATGCAGGCGAATTCACTCGGTTACGTGTGCTGGACGTAATATTCGCCGTCATATTTAAATTTTTGATTTTCCATCCAGCATCGTCAGTGTCATACACAGAAAAAATTATTAAATTTCTCCAATCACCAATTTTGTTCTAAATTCATAATATCAAGCAAACAAGTTGTTGATTTTGCACCCATTACCAAAATGATTATATTGATTACTACAAATTTTAAAATTTTGAAAAAATATTTTCAATAAACGATATTTTTAATTTTAATTAAAAAAGTGATCAAAAAACATTGCCATTTCAAACAATGTGTTAATTTATTTAATTAAATATTGACAATTCCCAACAACAATTAAATTATTTTATTTTAAACGAAAAAAGTCAATTAAGATTTTTTGTTATTTAATTAAAATTTTAATTGAAAATTTATTTCGAAACAACTAAAATGTTAATTAAATCAAAATTAAATTTTTAATTTTCTTTCAACTAAAAAAATAATTGTTTCAATTATTACATTAATTAAATTTAAATACTTTTTAAACCATTTTTTTTATTGATAAAACACTTTTTACTGTGTACATACAACCACATTTTCACTAATACTACCATAGCGCTTGATGAGAAATGCTTGACCGTGTATAGACCCCTTAAAAGCACAATTCTCTTTTGTAAAAGCTCGCACATTGTGCTGATGGCTTGGACGCAATTCCTTTTTTGTAAAGTAAGTTATTTGGATAAAGCTTTATGAGAATAAAATGTTACCAAAATAATACTTTAGGTAGGCGGTGTTTTTTTTTTTTTTTTTAATTTTGATCTTCAATGACCATTATTAATCTTATTTCTTCAAATCCGAATAATATAAACTATATTCGTATAAGGCAATACCTAAACTTTTTATTTCCCATCTCTAATATAAGTATTGTCGATTTCCTTCCTTAAAATATTTGTTGAAATGTCAAAAATATATATATTTTCAATAGTTTTCCTCCAAATATCTTTAACACTTCAAACCTCCGAAAACTGTGATTTTAAGGAATGCAAATACGAGGGTCAATGTCAATTAAACCACAAAAAGGATAAGAATTGTACCTGTATCGGTACCAAATACTTTAAAGGCTTAAAATGCTCTGAAGCCGTTGATAACTGCCAGGGCGATAATCCCTGTAAAAATGGTGGTAAATGTAGAAACCTCATAGGGCAATTTATTTGTGAAGAGTGTGAAACTGGATTCGGAGGTCAATGGTGCGACTTGGAAATTTTTAATGTTTTCGAAAAAATGTTATTATATTTTAATCATTACGGATATTATGGTGAAACGCATAAATTCCTCATAGTAGTGGAAACTTTGGGTGAAATCCCATTTTCTTTGGAATTTGTAAGTGGAAATTATGCCATTGATAGTTTTGAATTTCAGCCGGGACAAGCAAACAAATGGATATTTAGTCAAGATTTAGCAAAAGTTATAAAAAACTTAGGCATAAGATATTATCATGATTTGCCTTATTCCAAGGGATATTATCATACAGCCTCTGAAACATTTTGGAATGTTGGTGAATTGGATTTAGTTTTACATTCTTATGACACCAGCAGTGCTACAAAATTATTCTATAAAAATCAATTTAAGCTGCTGATAGTAAATCGCAACGAGGGATGTGTTCCTAATTTGAGCTTTATTTATGGCAGAAATCCTTTGGATCCTTTAATGTTGGATATGGCCAGTTATAATAATTTTGAAGTTATTCTGAAAAAACGTTGTTTTAAAAATTCAAAAATAACTTATCACTGGAGTGTTTTTAATACAATTGGTTTTGTCAAATTGCATGATTTTGGCTATACAAGTGAATTGCTGCTTAAAATACGTCCCTTTAAATTATGGTTTAACTATCAGGGCGAAGTGATGTCTTCATATCGAATAGTGGTCCGCATGGTTGAAGAATATAAAAATACTAGAAGAAAAACTGAAGCCAGGGTAAGTTTTACTTCCAACAGTTTATACATCTAATTTGAATTTCTTCGTGTTCTTTTTAGTGCTTTATTCTGGTTCTGCCAAAACCTGCGTTTGCGCATATCAAAGGTGGAATCTATAAAGAAATTGGTGTTAAACAGGATTTGATCTTGGATGCTTCCAATAGTAGGGATTTTGCTTTAGCTCCGAATGTTTTGCAGGATTTGTTCTATACATGGGATTGTCTTTCAGCAGATGATGCAAATAATGATTTTTGCAAAAGAAATATGAGTTCATGTAAGTTGAGATCATAAATATGTGATAGAAGATAAAAGAATATTAAAATAAGCTAGACTAAGGATCGGTTTTTGAGATCTCAGTTAAACTAGGTTTAGTTAATCCGAAAACTAATTTGTGCCGCCAATGCCAAGTTCGTATAGAAATTTTTGAAGGAACAGCTTAGTCTTGCTTAAAATGTTGGTCTTAAATTAAATAATAAAAAAAAAATCACATTTCGCCGAAAAAAATCCGAGTTTCAGACTAAGTTAAACTAAGTTTACAGTTAATCCACATCTTAAAAGCCCGGCCTAAGTCCGTTTGCGAATGCCAAAAATAAACTGTTTTAAGAAGATAGAATTTCCTAAGCCAGAGGTCGACATCACGCGTTCTATGCATTGTTGCGTTTTATGCATCTGTCAAAAAATTATAATCAGTATGTGAGTAGTTATACGGCACAACGCGTAGAATGCATATACGTACAGAACGCATTTACTTGTTTTTATGCGACGCATCTTTTACTTTTTTATGCAATGCGTCTGGAAAAAAAAGTCAGCTGCTTCTGATAGCGAAATTATATTTTTAATGTGGTTTCAATGGGGGCAAAACAAAAAACATGGCTCAAGAAACTTTCATCAAGAAACGTGTAAAGTATCGAACGCATAAAACGCAACACAACATGGAATGCAAGATGTTGGCTTTAATATCTTTCGAAATTAATTTAAGATTTAAACTTTGCTACCTTCCAGAGTATTCAATTATTCGATGTTTTGGATTAATCGATTAATCACGAGAATTATTAATCGAGGTAAAACTTTATAATCGAATAATTTTAATTTTGTCTAGCTTAAAGTTTAAAATAATAAGAGTAATTCTATTAAAAACTAACAACAATATGGCAAAAGGTACTTCATGTAATTAAAGAGGAAAACTTTCTGAATAAAAAACAGGATCAAAATTTAATCTAATCTTCTAAAATAATCTTAAAAAAGAGTAAACAGCTTAACGGCCTTTTTCACAAAAAATAAAACATTTTAATAAAAGGTTTATGAAACGATTTTCTTATAAAAATTTGTTTAATAAAACTTTTATTAACCTGTTTTGTTTTTTATGAATAAGGGGGTAAATGTCTATCGGCCTAAGTAACACCCAATTTTCACGATGATTTAAAAGACATGTCTTTTTTGTATTTCTTTTTTAAAGAAACTTCCAAAAACTTTTTAAATTTTCACCATGTTTCGTTTTTTTTGCAGTCAGAGTTGATTTTTTCTGATTTCCTTAGTTTCTTATTCGTAAAAATATTTAAAATTTCGTTATTCCACATAATTTTGATATATTTTGAATTTTTTTTTAATTAAAATTTTTTATTTTTCTATATTTTAATAAGCACATGTCATTTTGAAATAAGAATAAAACAGAAATTAAAAAACACAAATAAGTGCAAAGAGGAATGTCAAAAAAGAAACACAGAAATACGATTCATGTCTTTTTTTCTACCCTGCTTACTTCTCTACCCCGCTCACTATCAAACAAATAAAGACATGATTTTAAAATAGGGGAAAAAATCATCGTGAAAATTGGGTGTTATAAAAAATAAATCAGGTTAATAAAGGGTTTATGAAAAGGATTTTCATACAAAATCCATTTTTATACAAAATCCATTTCATAAACCCTTTACTAACCTGCTTTATTTTTTATAACTTAGGCGGTATGTTTCAAACGATTCCAATCTTTTGTTTTGATGAAACTTGATTTAGAAAATATTCTTTCACTTATTGCTGACGCTGGAGAGATTGAAAGAAAAGCACATCCAAATTCTCAGTTCCTTTTCTTGTCTTTAAAAAAAAATTGCTTTTTAGTGAGAAATATAAGTGGTAATAGATTAATGTCCTTTTTAGATTTGAGCGTTATTTAAGAAAGTGCAGGCATTTTTAGTGTTCACATATTGAATATGACGACATCACTCCCCTCTTGTAAGCTGTGCCCATGTTATGTAACTCCCGCGTCTAGAAACTTTTCGATTGAAATGTGTGATATGAAACAAAAATGCCTTAAATTGAAACAAACAACTGTTTTTCTCACTTAACTGCGTCTGTAACATTTTTGGGGAGTAATTGCTGTCATGCAAGGAAATTACTCGCCAATTTACAGAAAAAGTGTGTCTGTAAAATTTTTGTGAGAAAATTCCCGCTTTGAACTGTCAAATAAACTCACGCATAAAAACGGGACGAGAAAAAAGGTTAACACTCAAAAATTTATAAGAAATGCAAAATGCAATGAATCATAAGTCCCCTTTTAGACAGGCAAAGTTTACTTTAACAAAGTCTGTTGAAATCTCTTTTAAACTTTGTTTGGTGCTCAGACACACAAAGTTTAATTTGACAAATTTTTGTTTTCTCTTGTTTGAATATAATATATAAACAGCGTTGCCAGAATGATGATTTTATCATATTTTGGATTATTTTTTTAAACAAAAATATGATTAAAGATTTTTTTCTCAAATGATGATTTTTTATTTTTAGAAATTCTGATTTTTACTTTCATTCTGCTTATACAAAATACACGATTATTTAAACAGTCACTTTTTTAAACAATGAAGTTTTGCATCAGCTTGATGCGGATTGGTGCTGCACACTTTTGTACCCAGTATCTAGAATACACAAAATTGCATTATTATTTCTGGACAAAAAATATTAAAAAAGGCATATTATAACCTATTTCCAATGTGCGAAAGAATTCCTTCTTTCGAACAACTACATTTAAAACAAAAACAAATTCTAAAAACTTTGTTTTTGTTTTAAATGTATTTGTACGAAGTAAATAATTCTTTCGCACATCGGAAATAGGCAGTTAGAATATTGATAAAAAAAATATTTGTGAAAAGAAAAAATGTATTTTTATAAAGTTTCATATACTGACGAATTATGTTTTTATGTATTTCAATTTAAATAATAAGAAGTATGTTTTTATAAAAAATTCATAATTCTTACTATTTTGCCCTTGTTTTAAAAAATTAAAATTAAGAAAATAAAAAATTAAGATTTTCATCTTCAAAATATGATTTCTTTCGCCATATGAGAATTTTCATTCCAAAGATTCTGGTAACGCTGTATATAAATATAAATTTGCAGCCAACTTCAGGTATAATCTACGAACGAAAACCAAAACGAATTTGTGAGTACAGCAAAGTATGAACTCCCCCGCTATTCTCTTTTCCCTTCTCTTCTATAAACTCAAGACTTTGCAAAGTAAACTTTGCTTGTCTGAAAGGGGTCTAACTCGAAAAAGGTAATTATTTTATGCTTGCCAGATTTTCTCATTGTTTAATTATTTTGCTTTTAACATTTTTGAAAAATGCACGAATGTTTCCAAAGGCATTTTTTAAACAACAAACATTAAAGTCGCACTTTTCATTATTTTGTATAGCCGACGGCTGTATTTTCGCCGCCGTCGATGAAAACTTTTCAATTTAAGTACGAGTAAATTTTGGTCGCCGTCAACGACATGTTTGACTGGCGTTCTCAACATCTGCAATTTAATATCGGCTTCGAGTGGAATATTTTGACATTTATAACGTACCGATGTAATCTCTTTTGATAGTTTTTGACATGAGTTACAGACACACTTTTTTCTCACTTTTCGAGAAACGATGGAATATTTTGTTTCACATCTTTTCGATGCTAGAATTTCTCACCAAAGCTACAGAACATGGGTACTGCCTCCATTCCCAAATGGATACAAAATTTTTTTTGTTAATATTATTTGCATTTATATGAATTTTTTTTTTTTACTTTTCCTTTACAGCTATTCTATTGACAATAAAGGGTGGTAAACTAACACTCCATAACACTTACAATTTTACTCTTTCTATAAATTCCAAAGTAAACAAATTTATCTCGGATCAAGCCTACCAAGTAGTGAAAATCTTGGAGAACTCTCAGCTCTTGATAGACATCAATTGTTTAAGAAATTGTGAGCGAAATGAATTTGTTCAAGACGCGTTACTGCATCTTAAAGCCGGACCTTTAGATGAGGAATTTTCTAAAACTGCTACATACCACTGGTTTATAGAAGGGAAAATTGTGGGAAAAAGAGAGAATTTAATTTATACCCCCAGAGGAAACGAAAAACTTTTAAATATTCAAGTTGTTGTAAATTATGGATCTATAAGTGGCAAAGCCGTGCAAATTTTAAAAGTCAATTTACCTCCCCAAAACGGTTCATGTTTTATAGAACGCAAGTCTGGCGAATCGTTCTTTACAGACTTCCATATAAAATGTGAAAATTATTGGGATAAAGATACTCCTTTAAATTATGAATATTTCGTGAAAAAAGGATTCCCCTTACAGCGTACTAACGAGCGGGAAATATATACCAAATTGCCAGAATGTAATGGAGTTGTAGTAAAAATCTGTGATCAGTTTCAGGCTTGCATAGAAAATAAGTTAAAAGTGGATGTTAAAGAGTTAAAGGAGATGAAGGCTTTAGAAGATTTTGTAAGGCATAAGGAAAGAGGCTTACAATACATTCTGGAGAAGGGAGATATACTAACAGTCATGATTTTTTTTAAATCTGTTACAAAATTCACGAAATCTTTCAATGATTTGGTTGTTATTCTAAAAGCATTCGAAAGTTTCAATATCAAAACCCTATTACAAGTGGAACAGTTTCTGGAGATAAGCCAAGACTTGGTAATATATAATTTGCCTTTAACCGCAGAAAAATCTCATATTATCAATCAATATTTACTCAAATTACATGCAGGCTTCAAAAGAGTCATACGAGATGGAGAAATTAAAAGTTTTAAGAGACTATCTTATGAAAAGTCTTTTCAGGAGATTATAAAAATTATGCAACTTTTTGCCCAAACTTGGGATAATATTCCAGCAAATCATCTTTCTGTCTCACACACAATTTTATCTTCAAATCCTTTAATGGAACTTTATCCCCAATTACCCGATTTTAATATCAATATCGCAATGGAATTGAAAAATTGGTTGGATTCTTCAAAAACAATTCAGAAATGTTTTGATTTTATGATGTTTGCTGCTAAGGATTTGTATGCTCCTTGGGAAGACGTTTTCCTTGTGGAGAAGGACCATCTTAGTTTTAAAATTTATGCTTTTGATAATAAAACGCAACAGGATATAGAATTAAGTCATAGCACTGTAAATATAACTTTAAACGAGCTCTGCGTTAGAGAATTGCAAGAGTCCTTTCATAGCACAGAAATACTAATACAAGCAGTGTTCTTACACTCAAATCCTTTTTGGTGGTATCCCAGTGAAAATCCTGTCAATTCTCAAGTTTTCCTCTTCTCAGCCTTAAGCAGAAAGACTTCAAAAACTGTGAAATATTTGAAAAATCCTTTCGAGTTTCAGTTAAAGTTGGAAAACCCATCAAAAACTTTTCACAACAAGAATTTGGGTTTTATTAAAAATAGTCAACATATGCCTGTATATTCTTTGGAACTAGCGGCAAATGCTGTATTAATATTCACTTTTCAACAAACAGAAAGAGCTTTAAAGTTCCTTATAACAATAAATAAACCTCCTAAAAGTTTTGAGGTCCTTAAATCTGGAAAAAATGTTTATAATAAAAGTGCCAATCAATCGTTCGTTTTCCTTAACCCCTTAAATAAGAAATCCCAGGCCTTTATTGCTGTTTTAATGGTAAAGCAATTCGATAATGTGACCTTTTCATTTTATACCAAAATAAAAGAATGTTTATTCTGGGATTTTTCTATTAAGGAGCCTCAGTGGTCTTCCCAGGGTTGTAAACCTAAACTAGATTTTAAAACTAAGAACAGCTTAACGTGCCTTTGTCATCATTTCTCAGCATTTACTGTTAGAAGTTATGAGGCTCCAATACAGGAGGATTTAAAGCAAAGTCTTCTTTTAAGAGATCTGGACATCAACTGGCATGTAATAGAGTTCTACTTGATCTTGACTATTTTTAGTGCCTTTCTATTATTACTCAACCTTTATGACTATAAAATTCAACCCGAATTTTTACTTACCGACTCCCCAAATTATTTAAACAACGACATCGAAATTTCTATATTTACCGGATCCCATTGGAATGCCGGCACTTCGGCCAATATCTCTTTCAGATTTGTTTCCAAAAAAGGACCTTTTTCTCTAACCATCTTCCAAAATCCCAAAAATTCTTTCCTTAAACGAAATTCTTTAAGTAAAATTATTCTTAGCTCTCAAGAAGTTGATATGCCACTAAAACTAACCATTTCAAATGATTTATCAGGCCGATATCCTTCATGGTATTGCCATAAAATCATTATCACAAATCTAAAAACCCAGCAAAAACAGACTTTCCTTATAGATCAATGGATTTCTCAAGACCCTCTAGAAGATTTGGAGCCTATCGCCCACTGCTTAAGCTTTAAGCAAAGATTCTGGGATCACCTGTCTACAGTTTATATAAACTGGTATCAATTTCAATCTTTATGGGGTTGTTGGTTATACGAATCCTTTAATCGTTTCGAAAGGTCTTGTATAGAATTATGTTCTTTAATGGTCTCTACATGTTTGGTGGCCTGCTATTTTGGTTCCACTACCTTGGAAACTTATGAGGAGGAACGTTATTTATATTATTATTTGAATTTTAATATTTTGGAATTGATTTTGTTATCTGTTGTTTGTTGTTTGTTTAATTTTATTATTAAATTAATGTTCAGTTATAGTGTTTGGTTGTGTGATAAGAAAAAATAATAAATTATTAATTATTTTTTAGTTATTCATTAAGGCCCAAATTAACAATCATTAGTTAATTATAAGTAACCTAAAGCGATAACTATTGGTTAACTAGCATTTCGTATTTACAGTTTATTGGTTAACAAGAAATGGTAACTCTATTAGAATATCATATTTCAATGTTGGTAGCAGTGTTTTTCTTTACATTATAATTATTTATACAATTTACAAGTTATAACAGGAATTTTCTACAAAAAAAAAAAAAAAACATATGTAAAAAATAATTTTGAACGGAAGAGCTGTAAAACTCTAAAAAAAAGTTTGGGCTGCAGTGTGGCCATTTTGGCATTTTTGCACCTAAATTTAGCATTAAAATTTTTTATTTAGCTGCTAAATGTTCATTTAGCACTTGGCATTTTATTTAGCATTTTAGAAAATGTTTTTAACTTTTTTTTAGCACTATTTGAAAAATAATTTTATTGATTTTACTTATATTATAAATTATAATAAATTTTGACTAAAAATAGTTGTACCTAAAATGAAATTTCGTATGAAAAGGGATAATTCTTGTGTTAAGAAACATTATGCCTATCTTGTTAAAACATCTTGATGAGTGTTAATATTACTCGTATAAACCCTTTGATATTGATATATAATAGTGCAAAGAAATTTCACTTTGTATTTAGATAAAAATTCTATATGAAACTCTCTATTAAGTTTTTAGTTTTTCGACCTTTTTTATTATAAAATTATAAATTAAATAATTTTTTCAAGCTCGAGGTCTGTTTTATTCTTTAAATTCTTTATTTTTCAATATTTCGACATCCTTTGAGATTATACATGAAAGTGCAATAGAAGAAACATGGGCACAATTAAACAAACAAAAAAAATTCACTATGGAGAAAGAAGAAAACGGACGTATGCCTTATTTGGATACTATTGTTATAAGGAGAGGAAACAAACTAAAAACAGATTGGTACCAGAAACCAACCTCATCTTGTAGAATTGTGAACTTTTTTTATGTCAACCAAGAAATATTATAATAAATACGGCTGTTAATTTAATACGACGAGTTTTGACAATTAGTGACAAAGAAATTCACAGAGAGAATATTATAAAAGTTAAGGACATATTGCGAAAAAATTCATTTCCTGAAAATAAGAACAAGAACATTAGAAAGCAGACTGAAGAAACCGACGATAAGAATACGAAAATATACAAGACAATAACATATATACCTGGCATATCGGAAAGAGTAAAAAACTCCAAAATATACAACGATGAGAAATAAAAAAAAATAGTACCGAGGACTGATAACACGATAAGAAAACTTTTCTCATGCACCAGCTAAAATAGAAATATTTGACAGAGCTGATTTAATTTATCAGATAAAATGCAATGGAAACGAAAACAACAGTTGCGACCAAGTATATGTTGGCACTACTAGAAACAAATTAAGAACGAGAATTTCCAGACACAAGTCGGACATTAAATGTAAAGATAAAATATCGACACAAAAAACAGCACTAGTAGCCCACTGTAAAGAAAGAGAACATACACCTCACTTTGAAGATGTTAAAATAATACAAACAGAAGAGAAATATAATAGAAGATATACGCTGGAGATGCTACACATAATCAAAATACCGTTACAGAAGAGAATGAACTTTAAGAGTGACACTGATAACTGGGCCCATAGTTACAGACATATTATTAACAAAGGGAAAAATAAAAGCCACAATTAGTGCAATAATAGACCTACAAGATAATTGTTGTGTATTTTTGTGGCTCGTTGTAAGTTTTAATTTTGTAACTTTTAAATTTTTTTGTTTGTTTTGTATATTGTTCAATAGTGACATAGAAAGATTCTTGAAGATGACATCCAAAGGATGTCGAAATATTGAAAAATAAAGAATTTAAAGAAAAAACAGACCTCGAGCTTGAAAAAATTATTTAATTTATAAATAAATATAAAACATTAAAAATAATAATTTTAAAACTTCAATTTTACTTAAACTATAGCAAATAAATATATCATAGAAATAATTTGCAGCTCCCTATACTTAAAATTTAATCTCAACTACTTGTGCAACATATTTTTATGTACGAGTTTACGCTGTTTTACAAGGGACTGTAACAGTTATTCCTTTATTCATAAAAGTTAGATAGATGATAACAGTTATTATTTGATTTTCATTTTTTTTTTTGAACAAAAATAACAGTTATTTCTTAATTTAATTTTTTCGATCAAAAATAACAGTTATGTTCTGATTTTAATTTTTTCGAAAAATAAAAGTTATTCTTTAAAAAAATGTACTTGTTAAAACTATTAAGTTGACTTCAAATATTTATTTCAATGCGCATAAGATATCCCAATGATGATCACACATTTAAATAAATATTAAAAGGCAACTCAATAATTATAACACATACATATCTTTAAATAATAACTTTTATTTTGGCTCGAAAAAATAAAAATCAAAAATAATTGTTATTTTTGTTCAAAAAAAATAAAAATCAAAAAATAATTGTTAATTTTTTTTTAAAAAAAATGGAAATTAAAAAATAACTGTTATATTTGATCGAAAAAATAAAAAATCAAAACTTTAAATATTATAATATTTTATCATAGAAAAGTTCATAAGGATCAATATGGTATACTTGAATCAGTTTGCCAGCATTGACCTCTATATGCTTTTTTTGTTTTAAAATTTCAAAATAACTGTTATTTTCGGTCCACGTGTTTTACCAAAATCTACCCACTTGTTTTAGTATAACCATTTATTTCAATTTCCTTCAAAAATTAGTCACTAAAATGTATTTAGTTTCGAATAAAATATCATACTGGTAATAAATTTTTAACAAAAATCTTCAAAAAACTTTAGCATTTTTTAAATTAATTTTTAGCACTTTTTGGCCATGTCTAATGCCAGAGTTAGCTGTAATTTTTTTTATATCTGGTCGCACTGGTTGACTGTTTTGTACAAGAAGAAGAAGAATATTGGTCGCACAATTTCGCTCTTATTTATCCAATGTTAGAGTACGGGAACAGACTTATTTTTACACGGATACAAAAAATTAAAGATCAAGTAAAAATTGTGTATGCTTTTAAAAAAAATTTCCCCCTTTTTCTTAAGGCATGGATTAGAAAAAGGAACCAAAAAATGTTTTAAGGAAACTATAAAAATCACATTTTGGGCCTTCGATTTAACTTGTACATTTTCCACTTCCTCTTATTCCTAGTCAAAAATTGACCACCAAATTTAATAGAAATTCGGTTATTTTGAAAAATTCGTTAATAGTTTTTTTTACTCAACATTTTTATTTTTTCGAATTTATTCTATGAGCTAAAGGAATGACTTTATACACTACCAGACTTTTAACTATTGAAACAGGAAGATACAAGGTAATAGTCTGGTAGTGTGTAAAGTCAGTCCTAAAAAAATTTTGGAATAGAACTATTACAAAAACCTTTATAAAATACATAACGGAAATTTAGCTCATACAATAAATTCGAAAAAATAAAAATGTTGAATATAATAAAGTAACTTATGAAAAGAAATAATTCCTATATTAAATTTTTTTTTTTTTTTTACTTTAAAATTAAATTCATAATTTCAATCATTTAACTACACTGTGCACGAATTTGATACTTTTTTAACAAGCTGGGCAGCCTACCAGTAAAGCATATTTAAGTGAGCTGAATTCCATGGTGCTAGTCATTTTTCGAAGTTAGTGCTCGTATTCCCGATATTGTGCCCAGCTTGATAAAGTTTGCGACTAGCGCAGTGTTATTAATCTTAAAAAGAAAACTTATGGCTAATTAATCAGTGAGGGCTTAAGCGCTGGTTTAGTTAAACTTAACTTAAATTTATATGTAGTTTAAACTCCACAGTTGTAAATTAGTGTCCCATGTACTATATGTAGTTCAAAAAGTAACATGTGGCAGCGCTACGATAAATGTTGCCAAATTGGTAGTTTAAACGCCCAATTTTATACATTTAACGGCCATTTTCACAATAAGTGATTAAATTTTAATCAAGACATTAACCGTAAGTTAGTAAAATTTGCTTTTCACAATTAATGATTAACACATAACCGAAACTATTTAACGGAAAAGTTGTTGTTAAATATAACCGAATCAAAAATCCCGGTTAAGTTTTTAATAAATAAAAAATATCGAAAAAAATGGAACTAATCGCAATAACAAAATGTATTTTGAATATTTTTTTTATTTGAAATGTGTAAAATGAGAAATAAAAGACTTCTTACACATCCCATTTTCTTTCCCAATATAAATTTACCACCATTAAAAGTTAAAAAAAAGTTGATAGACTATTACAATAACCCAATGTTACATGATATTTTGGACAAAAACACACTTCCACAATGAGAAACATGAACTGGTACAAATAATTAAAGAGTTAAAGGGCCATATAAAAATATACATACATATGTACATAAGTCCAACATCCCATTATATTTTTTTTTAACAAAATGTTGTGCTCGCAGGAGTTATTTTTGCACAGACGTAGCCGTTTAATCGTTTTTCACTATCACTTTATCAAATTTGTTCCCTAATATTGCTTATAGGTTATTTAAACTAAAAGCAAATACTTTTTAATTTATAATTTTTAAATTTAAAAAAATATTTTATATTAAATATCAGTTTTATGTTTCTCATTACACACTTTTTCGTAAACAAACAGAGGTGGTATTGCCACACTTTCTATCTAATGTTTGCGTTTAGTAACCGGAAGATGGCGAAACAGATAATCGTAACCGTTGGTTAAAAAATGCTTGTTAACCTAACCGACAGTTGGTTAATTTTCTTGTTAAATTAATTTAATTTTATATTGTGAAAAGGGCCGTAAAGATGGTTTATATGCTTACTGATTTGTTGGTTTAAACACATTTTAAACCAAAAACAGAGTTTAGCTTCCTCTGATTTATAAGCGCTTAATGGTATTGTCTTACACGAGACCTGATATACGATTGTAAGGAACGATGACTAGTTTTTGCATTATTGCTATTACTTTTATCTTATATAAAAAGTATCTTCTTAAATTGTAAAAATAAGAAATTTTTTTGTGGGTAAGAATCAGTGATGCAAACTCTTCGCTACTAAAAATAACTTCCAATATGTATTTACTACACTGAAATTGCACAAATGAGATTTTTTGTTTGAGTTAATACATTTTTAGTAACATTAAACTAAACATAACAAAAATCATTGAATAACTGAAAGGTAAAATTATAGATAAAATTAATTAATTTAATTGTTAAAGTCATTTGCGTTAACTTATTAAGAAAAAATTTAACTTGATTTACATTTTCTTTCATGGCTAAACGTGATGAAAAATGGCAAGTCTAGCCACTAAATGGCTAAATTGGCATCACTGGTAAGAATTTAAATCAAATATTTCACATTAAAACCTTTCACATCTCTTTTTAAACGTATTATGTGAAACATATCTCAACGCAAGACGAAGGGATTTACAAACGATTTTAAAGTAACCGGATTTTCCTTCCAGCCAGGATTTTAAAACATTTAAAACAACATTTATAATTTTTTTTTTTTTTTTATTTATTGCAAATAAGGAAATTAAAAGATACTACATTTATTTTGGCACATATTTGAAGAATATTGAATAAGAAATTATAATAATTAAAAAAAAGATGGATTCTAATAAATAGAAATTTAATAAAGTTTTAAAAGATTTATTTGAATGATACAACTGATCAGTCTATTTCACTTAAAAAACAAATACAAAATTTCCGGTTTTACGAATAATTAAACAGTAAATTAGAAAAAAAAATAAAAAAAGTATTTAGCATAAAGTCTAAGAAAGGCAATGATTAAATCTCTATGAATAGAAACAGAAATGCTTTTTAATTCATAGAGAACAATTTGGGGAATTCCCCATTCCTATTTGGCTTTCTCAGACGCCAAAATCCAATACAGTTAAGCAAAATTCGTTAAAACCTTGAAATACAAAGCCAAGTCGTCATCCATAAATCGTTATTTGTTCGTTTTTATAAAGTATATTTTAGTTCAATCCTTAAAATTAATTCAAAGGACACACACCTTGCCATATCTCGCCATTAATGAGATTTGGCGTTATGCGTACAGGTTTCTTATTGACCTGTACATTGCGTATACAACCCTTGAAAGTTTTTCGTGCCTTCAAGCCAGGAGCCTTATTAAAAGCTTGATGGCCGCCCATGAAAAGAGGTCGATTGGTTTTTGTGACAGTGGAGCCCTCCTGACCAACACCAGGCTTTGCAGAAATCCAATCAACCGATATGGTTATGACAAACTTAGATTTTACAGCCTGTACATTACGCCACTTGCCATCGCAGAAACTGCCTTCATCGGGTAAAGTGTAGCTCGTTGTAACAATATTTTTGGCATCTGATTTAACTGTGAACCACAATTGGTTATCCACCAATTCCAAAATCAAATAGGAACTCTTGCCATGCACAGAGAACAGCAGACCATCTGGTTCACGAGGTCTAAAGTCAAAGTTCAAGCTGAAGTCAGTGCCCACAGTAAAACGATCGAAAAGTTTCACAAAGCCAGTTGGTTTATTAAAGAATAGACCAGGTTCAATTTGATCAGAACAGGGTACTACTAAGAATGGTTGTAGCTCTGGCTCTTGGGTTTGGCCGTTAACCTTAAAGTCTCTCAAACAGCCATTGTAGTATGGGGCATCCTCTCCTAAATTAACATTTGAATGTACCATATCCTCGATATGCTTGGGAATGCCACCCACAAATAGAGGGAAGTCAATATTTATCAAATGGGTGTTACGTTCTTCGAATTCGTAAGAAGATTCGTGTTGAGTTTGGTTTATTAACAAACTGACTTTACGTTGGGTTCTTACTAATTGTATAGTATGCCAATTGCCATCGTTCATTTCGCTGGAGCTATTCACAGAAATAACTTGACCATCCAATCTTATCTTGTGGTAAAGGACACCTTCACTTAGATAAACGGCGACATAATCAGTGTGGTGTTTATCCGCTGCATAGAACAGAAGACCAACTGGATATTCTGTACGGAAACTAAGGCTTAAGTCGTAATGTTTGCGTATTTTAGCGTGAGGCAATGTATGAATTTCCAAACGTTGTTCGCGCATCGAGAAGAAGCGATAACCAGCTTCAGTGAAATCCACATCATAGTTGGGATCAGTGGGCAATTTACAGCGAGGATCTTCTGGTTTGTGCAGCTCGTGGATAATGACCGGTTTGCGTGTCAGCACTTCGGGCTTAGAAGTAAATATTTCGGGTTTAGTGGTAATAATTTCTCCGGGCACATTGTCTATAGCATTTTCGGAGTCATCAATATCCCAGCTACGTTCTGGTTCTATAAAAGGTGTAGCAGTTGTTGTTGTAGTGGTGGTAGTCGTTGAAGTGGTTGAGGTTGATGTAGTAGTAGTTGGTCTCGGTGGTGTTGGTGGAGGTACAAATTCAGATTCTCCGCCGGCATAATGTATTGGGACCAAAGTGGTGTCGTAAGCTAAAATTTTTTTAAGACAATTTGATTAATTTGTGTCTACTTATTTCTGTTAAAAAATCAAATATTAACTCACCCAAAATATCACTAGGACAATTGTTGATATTGCCATTCTTCTTTTCAATACTATCGGCAAAATTTATGATCTCACCATTAACGGTAACATCACTAATGCAGCCAATAAAGTAGGCAGAATTGGAAAGCGCGTTGCGGGGTGTGGTATAACCTTCTGGCAGACCACCAAAGAATATATCCCCAGCATCAATCATCAAAGGAGGCGGTGGCCTGTAAGATCTAAAACAAAAATAAATCAATTAATTTTTTCATTAAATTTACTTGAAGCCTAAACCACTTACCTCTTATCTTCAATATCATCTATCGATAATCTCAATTGATTGCCATCGTGTAGCACAGTGACCACATGTTCTTCGCCATCATTAAGTTTGCGCATGTCGGAAGCCAGTCTAGTATTCATACTATTTAATACCAAATACCCATCTTCTAGGGTTAAACCAATGTTAGAGCTTTGATCGTAATTGGCACCATAGAACAGAACTCCGTCCTTTTGTCTAGTCTTGAATTTCAGGTTGATATTCAAATTATTGTCGGAACTGATATTGGCGGTTCTTAAATAGCCATGTTCATTATGGGGATAGGCCAATACTGTAGAGAATTTTTTTGGACAGCCAGGCTTAACGCCTACAGCATTGACATGTTGACCCAGATCCACTCTGTTGCCCGAAATCGAAACATCATCAATGCAACCATCAAAGTTCTGCTCCACAATAAGGGAATTGTTACGTTTGTTTGGATAACCTCCAAAGAACATGCGTTTAAGGGCTGGCATAGTGTCATCTACATGGGGTGGAGCTTCTTCTTGGAAGATGATAACATCATCCACTTTAAGCAAACCGCGACGACCGTCTCTTTCGGCTAAAACACGATGCCATTTATTGTCGTTATACTGATCTTGACTGCCGGTCGAAACGATATGGTCTCCTAATTTGTAACGGAAGAAAATAGCGCCGTCCACCATTTCCACAGACATGAACTGGTTGTTGCGCCCATAGAAGAACATTAAACCGTCCTTGGAGTCCTTAGCAGCCTTAAAACTAAACTGAATACTAGATCTCTGCTTAAAGTTATAGGGCAAAGCCTTAAGAGCTACAAAACCGTTGCCATTGAATCGGTAGCCTGTTGGTGGTGTTTCCTCTGTAACCAATTTAGTACGAGGATAGGCAGCCAAATTATTATCTTCACCATACAAGAAATTCCATAGGCCCACTGGTTCATCGCCAATTTTTAGGTCCTCTATATCACCGATGAACGAACTGGAATGTATATCTTCGGGTGGTGTAAAATCGGATGGTGGTGGGTAGCCGCCTACAAACAAACGACTGTTACGATCTACATTGAATACGTTATTGGCACCCTCTAAGGCCTGTTCTTTTAGGTGATCCACTACGGTCTTATTTTCCAATTCCTCTCTAATAATCAGTTTAACATTAGAGCCTGTACGATCTACTATGGCTTGATACCAATCGCCATCGGCAACATATTTTTCATTTGTAATACGTTCTGGCCCATCGCCCAAATCCAAAGTAAGTATGGGATAACCATTAACAATTTCCAAAGCCATAAAATCGTTATTTTTATTGGGAGCCGAAGCCGAAGAGGCAGTTTTGTTGTCATTGCCCAAGAACAACAAGAAACCATTGGGATTTTCAGTTTTAAAGTAAGTAGAAACCTTGGTTTTGGTGGCTAATAGGGGCAAGGTTTCAGGTGTTTTCAATTCCAAAATGGTGCTTGGAACAAACTTAACTCCTACTTTAATGTCATTGGCAGTTTGACGAGCTGTTTCAATTAGTCTTTTCAGATTTTCAATTTCATCACCCACATTTTGTGCCATT
Source organism: Pollenia amentaria (assembly GCA_943735925.1). Lineage (NCBI taxonomy): Eukaryota > Metazoa > Arthropoda > Insecta > Diptera > Polleniidae > Pollenia > Pollenia amentaria. The sequence continues at coordinate 195,863,253 of OX031009.1, read as the reverse complement.
TCATCTACTTTAATCTGTTGCTCTTCAATATCATCGGCAGCCTTTAGCAATGCGGGCAAGGACTCTTCTACACTATCCAAATGATTTTGTACATGAACTAAATCCTTAGCGGTGCTATCAATATCTTTGGAAATATTACGAGCCTTTTCCAATTCTTTGGGTGTTTGCTTGGATACGGGTTCCAAGATGGCTAAAACATCATTCATAATGTCTAAAGCATCGGTGGCATTTTCATTAGAATGTTTCCACATATCACGTTGGGAATCCACTGGCAAAGCTTCCATAGCAATATTGATCTCCTTTAGCCTTTTCTCACTGTTTTCATTTAATTTGGAAATAGCTTCAACCTTAGCAGCCGAATTGTTCAACCTAGGTTCCAATTCACTTTGTACTTTATGCAAAGAACCTCTAGCATCTTGTAATAATTCCGCAGATTCTTTATCAGCAATACCAGCACGGGCTTCAATGCCATCTGTTTTTTCAGTAGCATTACCTGCGGCATATTTGGCTTCTTTAGTCAGTTTTTGGGCTGAGACTACCGCGTCTACTATGCCACTGTAGGCAGTGGCGGCTTTAATAGCTGGCTCAGCGCTTGCAGTCATATCGGCATACTGTTCAGACAAGTCTTGAGCTCTCTTTAACAACTCAATAGCCTTAAATTCAGCTTGGTTGGTTAAATTATTTGCTTCTAGTTGTTCTTCTTCCATTTGAGGCAAATCCATATCAATTTGTTTATTTAAACCCTTCAAGGAATGCAAAATATTCGCCATATTAACAATTTTATCATCAATTTCCACCAAAGTAATAGCACCATTAGTTTGAAGATTGGCTGCATCCAAGATATTCTTTTCAGTTTCCTTTTGCTGATCACTGACTGTATCAAACTGAGAATTTTCAAAAGCCAATTTGTTGTAAGCATTCAAACGTTCCACTTCGGTCGATTTGTTCGATGACTGTAGACTCCAGGTATACAGGTCCTCAAATTTATCGCTAAATTCTCCTATGTTATTTTTCAAAGCATTTACAGTTTTGTTTTGAGCCTTAATAGGTAAAATAGCTGAACTGACTTCATTAAGCAAATCAGTAGCTTTTTTCAAAACCAAGTCATTGCGTTCCAAGTCGATAGTGGTAGAATTAATTTGTGCCAATAGATGTTGGGCCTCCGAAAGCGCCGATTCTACTTTAGTGCTGGCAGCAGTCTCCAAATTGCGTGACAAAGCATCAACAGCTCTAATGGCTTCATCAGCTTCTCTAACCGTAAAGTCAACTTTGTCAATTAACCCAGTAACATTTTGCAAGAGTTTGCTAGCTACATCACGGCTGTCTTGAGCATTTTCCAGGGTAAAATTAACTTGCTTGGTATAGGATTTTGCATCTGTTTCAATAGAATTGACCATTAATAGAGCTGGTTCCAAATTCACACTCTTAGGATCTAGACTTTGTACTTCAGGAATAATTTCATCCGCTAAATTATCGTAATAACTTAGTTTTTGACTCGTAAAGAAGGCCAAAGCTACAGATTGGAATTCGTCTAATACTGGGTCGATTTGATAACTCAGACGATCGGTAACGTCCAATAAGGCATGATGACAGTTGTCACACTCAAAGCAGCCTTCGTCTTTTTTAAGTACCCAACGGTGAGGACAATTTTCACAACGGTCACCAATAACTCCAGGCAGACATTCACATTGACCAGTGTAAGGATTGCAACCAAAACCACGTGAGTATCCCTGATTACAGTTGCAAGGAATACAACCTTCACGAGTATAATTCCAATGATCTGTGGCACAACGATCACATTGACGTCCAGTGACACCAGGCTTGCAGGCGCATTTACCTGAGTGTTCGTCACATTGGGTGCTATTGGCAGCAGTACCACAATCACAAGATCGACAACCCAATCCAGAATCAAAACCATAATGATCCGGTTTGCACATGTCACAACGCTCTCCAATAACGTTTTCCAAACACTTGCAACGGCCCTCAAAAGGATCACATTCCTGGGTACCCAAATCTTCACAATCACAGCTTTGGCAGTTCTTTAATTTAATAGCATCACCATAAAAACCAGGGGCACAGAGATTACAAGCCGCTCCCGAGGTATTATTCAAACAACGCAAACATTCACCGGTAATGGTGTCGCAGGATCCCGGCTCCTCGGGTTTAATATTGCCAGAACATTCGCAAGGCTTACAATAATCGCCAGGGATTTGGGGATTTCCATAATAACCGTTAGAACATGATTCACATTTTGGTCCCGTATAACCTGGGCGACAATCACAGCGGATCTTATCGCCTGATTCTGAAATCTCGCAACCAGTAGCGAAGTTGTTGCTTGGTATAGGCAGAGGACAGGCACAGATCATACAATCATGAGGTGAACCATAAGTGGCATTGCCATAATAACCCTCAATACACATTTCACAATGGTCACCAGTTGTTGAATGTTGACAATTCTTGCAAATACCTGTGGCACAGTCGCATGTCTCAGCATGACCATTACATTCACACGGAATACAATAGCCACCATAGGGACCACTAGGATCACGATAATAACCAGGAGCACAATCTTCACACGAAAGACCCGAATAACCTTGAGGACACTGACATCTTTCTACAGCCAAAAATGCATAGCCATCCATATTTCCATCATCATCTTCATCGGCCAAGGTTAAGTATACATCCGACAACTGGGAAATTAAGGTTTGTTCGTAATAATTGGAGCGTATATAAATCATATTTAAATTTCTCAAAGTCATCATAAATTCAGCCCTAGACACGGCCTTGCCATCTTGAGTAAGGAAATTAGTTTCCACCATATGTACTCTGTTCTTGAATACCTGGTTGCTAGAAGGCTGTTCATAACTTTGGTGAACCAAAACATAATCATTGCTGTGTAAAATGACATCAGGAGCAAACAAAGGTTTACCCGACAATCCGGTAGTATAGAACAATGTGTAGGCCAAGTCACCACCATAGGCTGAAATGTGACTATTTTGATTCACTAAATAATCCAAAACACCAAAGTAGACGATGGAGTCATCATTTATGTCGCTAAAGGAGAAGTCAGCTTGCAACATGGTCTCATTGATCAACAACTCCTCTTGGGCCAAGCCCCATATGGAGAATTCAATAGATTTGGGTTGGAAAACAGCGGTATTTAAGGATACTTTTTTTAAAAGGCTGATATTGTATACCTTTAAGTAGGCACTGTCACAACGAGAAGTCTTGCCAAAGCAGAAACATTTCGTACAACCTTCTGAATTGCTTGCTTGTAGATTATAAGTACTTTCCATACACTGATCACAATCACGACCCACCACATTCTTTTTGCAGAAACAATTACCATCGACTTTGTCACAAATTTCTAATTCGGTACCATCCACATTGCACGTACACTGATCACACTGAGGGAAATCGAAGTAACCATTTCTACATTCATCACAAGCACGACCCTCAATATTTGGTCTACATTCACAACTTCCATTGAAGGCATCACATTGACTATTGCCATTGGCAATACCCAAGTAGTTACAGTCACAGGGTTCGCAGCCGATTATTTGATGGAAACCATAAGTGTTAGGCATACATTTGTCGCACAATTCACCCATGACATTTGGTGGGCACACACATTCACCGGTATGAGGTTCACACATGGCTGTACTAGGGCACTCACAAGGCTTACAATCGGGAAAACCGTAATAACCAGTCTTACAAGCACCACATTGGCGTTCAATAATATTGGGTTTACATTGACACTGCCCACCAAATGGATGGCACTCAAAACTAGTCGAACCGGAATAGTCACAATTACAAGGCAAAGCACCACTATTGTAGTCAGCTGTCAAAGAGAATACAGCTTTTTTGCAAAATTCTGTGGCATTATGAGTAATATCGAAATGATCTTGACCACATTCTCTAATAAACTCTTTAGTCTGATCAAATGTTTCTTCCTCCAACAAATCATCGTTGTACTGGTCTACAGGTACTATGACTAAGTAATCTAACCATACACCCTGAGGACGGCTATTGGTTATAGTGAACTTAAACTCATCGTCGATTTCGAACCATTCATCGCCAGCCGGTTTAATGACACCACGACAACCTGAGCTGGAAGGACAATGACTGATGCCAAATTTGCCATCATATTGATTTTTACCGGCTGTCAAAGTGTACATTACATTATAAGTGGGATGATGAGGCTGATAGTATTTCACCAATATAACATAACGTCCCGGTTCAGATACCTTTGACTCAATAACAATTGTGGAGTCTTCTTTATTATCCAGGTAAATGAGTTTAACCTTTTCATCCAAAACAGCATAAGGGGGTTTATGTATAGCTATGCGATCTTCATGATCACTTTCGAATTCGATTTTCTTGGAGTCTGGAACCGATCTAAATTTAGGGGTAGCACATTGATTATTGTGTATAACACACACTGGACTGGGATTGATGTAGTCAATAGACCATTGTTCAACTGGTATGGGGGTCACTGAAATAATGGCCACTTTTTCAGCTTCCTCAAAGTCGGCAAATACAACTACAGGTTTGTCATCTTCCCTATTAATGTAGAAGGCCTTTTCACGTATCTGATCATCAATAATGGGTGTACGACAAGCCATTGAGTACAGACAGGGATAGACTGTAGTCGAACCGTAATTGTCGTAATCATCTCCTATGCGCAACTTAATAAATCCTGGTTCCGCATAATTGCGTTCACTCACATAGTCAATGACGAAAATGTATTTGCCACTGTGGGGAACATCGATGATATAATTAAGTTCTTGTTGATTGCTAGTGATCAAAGGAATATCGCCAATATGATTGATAATTGTCAGGTGATCAGGATCGTTATAGAATTCCATCGGATTGGTGGGTTTGCCTTTCTCGTTAACAATGAAAGGAGTAACAGCAGGACGGAAACTATTGCAAGAAAATATAAAAATGATTTACTTATATTCTTTTAACAACAACAATTTTAAAGATTAAATCCACTTACTCATCTAATGAAGCATATTTATAATGTCTACACAATTCCATGTTGTCCAACTCACAGGGAGTGGAAATTTTGCGTGTTAAAATTGAAGCTTCGTAATATGCTGCCGGCAAGAGAACAAAGTAATCCAACATAACATTCTTCGTTGACTTGGTAGTGAAAATATATTTGCCAGGATCCAAGACAACAGCCGAAGGCTTCTTACCCTTATCACCAGATACTGTAACAAATTGAGGTTCCGTGGTAGGACGTAATAAAACTTTGACACTTTAAAGAAACAGAAAAATATTTTCATTTGGTTTATTTAAGCACTTCAAAAAGATCTTACTTTTGATCAACTTCCAATGGATTTTCCGACTGTATCAAAATACTGGCCGTTACGTTAAAATCATTTAAATTCACATAACGTATAACGATACGATAGACTGAAGACTTGAAAACAGTCAACTCATAACGGACCTCATTTTGTATATCGTTAAAAACGGCATAACCCTTGCTGCTGTAGCCGGGGAAAACATCTTCATCATATTGATAACGCACTTGTGCTCCGGACGGCTGAGAGCCGTCTTCGTACTCATATTGGAACTGATGTAAAGTGGGGAAAAAGTGAGTAGTCAAAGGCTGTGTGCAATCCCGCCCTGTAACACGAGGATGACATTTACACTGGCCCGTAGTTTTATCACATTCACTCTTCCAGGAACCACCAACATCACAATTACAATCCTTACAACCGAACAAAGAAGAACCATCCAAATCGTAAGTGCCATCCTTACAATCGTTACAAGTACGTCCCTGAGTATAGGGCTTGCAAGCACACTGGCCAGATTTGGAATTGCAGGTATCCAAAGTAGCAAGAGTACCATCTGAGTAACAATCGCAGACCTCACAACCATCGGGGTTGCTAATATTAAGATTCCAATACAAAGGCATACATTCGTTGCAAATGCGTCCAGTAACACGTTCCTTACATTTGCACAACTCTCCCACTGGTACCGATCCACAACCAGCAAATTTATCTATGACACCAGCTGGATCACAGTTGCAGTCTTCACAGCTAGGGAAGTTATAGAAACCTTCGTGGCATGAATCACATAGCTTGCCATTAAAATTGGGATGACACAAACATTGGCCATCAGAATTACAGGACACACCCACCGAACCATGGACATCACAATTACAAGCTGTTGAATAAATTTATTATATTGAGTGTTAATTTAAAATATTGCTTATTTTTCTCGGACTTACGCAAACAATCAGGATAGCTAAAGTAGCCAGCACTGCAAAGAGTACATTGCTTGCCAGCGAAATTTGAAAGACAGTTACATTTGCCGGTGTTGTCGCAAGTAGTGGCAGTACTGCCAGTAGCCGAACAGTTGCAAGGCTTACAATCGGGATAGTTATAATAACCGGGCAAGCACTGATCACAACGGGGACCGCCAAAACCTTCTCTGCATATACATCGGCCATTTTCCTTACCACAAATCTCCTCCTCAGTGCCCTGGATATCGCAATCACAATCTAAAAAGAAAATATAAGTTATTTAAATCTATAAAATCTATACATATCGCACACTAAATCATAAACAGGCACAACCCAAAACTTATCAAAATTTTTTTTTTCTAAAGCGATCACGAAAATTTCGTTGACTAACTGCCTTCTTTAACTTTTCTTCTTTTACATCGTAAAACTCAATTTGATTAAAAAATTGCAACCATATTTTTGAAGTCTGGCTCGCCTAAAAATTTATGAATATTCAGTTGTGCCTGTTAATGATTTAGTGGTCGATATGTGTAAGTCTAAGGCCGGATCAAATTGTTTATATTTGGCCTTATTGGCTGCAAGCCCTATACTTACATTTACAATTGGGATAATTGAAATACCCATGCTTGCAGCGTTCACAGCGTTCTCCTCCATAATTGCTCAAGCATTTACATTGACCCGAAATCAAATCGCAATCATTATTAATGGAACCAACTTTATTACATTCGCAGGCTAAATAAAAATTAAAAAACATTAATTAATAACGTTTTTTCAAACCGTAACTTATTTCCAAAACATACCTTTACATTCTGGGAAGGCAAAATAACCCTCCGCACACTGCTTACAGTAGTGTCCGGCAAAATTAATCTTACAAGGACATTCACCATTGACTGCTTCGCAGTGATAACCCTCAGTACCGTTAAGATTACACTCGCATTCACGACAATTGGGATAGCCATAGTAACCGTAAGCACAGGCGTCACAATTTGGTGGCTGGAAGGCTTTGCGACATTCACAACGACCACTACCCTCCTCACAATGACCAGTGGAGTAAAAGTAATCACACTGACAGGCTGGGTTGGAAAAAATTAAAAATATTTAATTAAAATTTCAATTCTTTACAGAATTAAAGTATTCAAAATGTAATTTCCCTTGACCAAAGATTTTTTTAATCCGGGGAAATTTTTCAATTGAGGAAAAAAAAGAGGAAAATACTATTGTTTAGAGGCAACCATTATATGGTTGTGGCTTCTTGATGGAGGGCTAATTTAACAATAATATGGTTGTCGGTAACAATAATATGGTTAAATTAAACATATGTTCAAGTTTTGTTGGAGGTACCAATATTTAGACATGTTTTTTCTCTGTGTGTATGTTTAATTTTTTAAAGCTTATAGCTATGGAACCACTGAACCACGATCATGAAAACGACACAAAAAAAATCTTTTATTCCCTAGTTCCAAAGTTTCAGTATTCTATAAGTATTGGTTCTGCAGCTACAAATGTTTAAAATTGCATGTGTACACATTTTTACCCGGTTAGTCATTCTACGGTTGAATGGCCATGTTTTCGTGTAGGGATTATTTTCAAAATTCGAATGAAATTTTTTTGCATATTTTTCAACAGTACGTCAGCTCATTTTTGGTTTGACCTACCGACCATTTTTAAAAAAACTTGAATTATGTATGAGGTATATTCATATATATTTCGAATACCCCCTTTCTGAATCCAAAACATGTTTCACGATATTTTTTAATGTTTCAGAGATTCTAAGCATTAATTTTTGCTCCATATCGACTATTTTAAAGTTGATTAAGTGTATATAATAAGTATTTAATTTTACCTTTATTGTTTTAATGTATAATCTAATTTTCATTAAGTATATAGAGGAAGTGCGGGTAATGTGGTATACCTATTTGTTTTTAGATTGACAAATTTTTAATTTTTGTCTGATTAAAATATGGTTAACCTATTAACATGCTTCATATGTTGGGCTCCCACGAAGCCATTTGCAAAAAATATTAAACCCACACTTTCAGAGGAATATAAGAAAATATTTCAAATCTCATTAGATACGACTATAAAAAATGTGCGGGTAATGTGGTACACCAAGTGCCGGTAATGTGGTATAGTGAACTACTTTACCAAATCATAGTATTTTCTTTAAAATTTGTCGTGTTATATATAAATTTTTACTTTATTGCAAAAAAAAAAAAACAAAAAAAAAACAAGAAAACAACAAGAACTCATGTAAACAAACAACAATTTCATTAATATTTTATTTGACAGGTAATGTGGTATACTATAACAAATTAGCTGATTTAAGGTATACCACATTAGGCGCACTTGAGGTTAATGCAGATATTTATTTATTTTAAATTATTTACTACAGCTATTGAGTAATTGCATATATTGTTCACTAACTTGGTTCTTCCCAATTACTTTAGTTATACACTTAAAAACTTTTAAATGCACATTTACAACAAAACCATATTTGTTAACAGCACCCAAAAAAAAAAGTCGACTTCGCAGCCAATCGAATTTTTCGACACTCACACTAACTGCCCGTTCGCCGATATCGAACGTTAACGTTCGCATAGTAAATAACATATAAAACAAAAGCAAAATTTCAAAAATTGTTTTTGTTTTAAATGTAATTTTCTATGCGAACGTTAACGTTCGATATCGGCGAACGGGCAGTAAGAATGACTTTCAAAAATAAAACAGATCAAAGTTTTCTTAATTTTTTGGGAGCGGCAAACCATTTAGATTGGTTTCATTTCACTTGACTTGTTAGTTTAAGAAAAAAGGCACTGTACCACATTACCAGCCAATAACACATTACCCGCACTTACTCTACATATTGTTAAATTGGTTAAAAAAAAATTGTGAATTTTTGTTAAATAAGAAAGAATAACCCCTAAGGAAGGCAAACAAAGTAATGCCGAAATATTGGTTAAAAAAACGTAAATAGTTTTTCATATAAAAAAGTAAGACCTCAAGCTGGAAAGGTCGATGTTGCTAATTCCTCATACAAAAACGTTTAAAATATATTTCACTTTTGCTGCGCTTCATTGCCGTAAGTAAAAAAAACTTGTAAAAGCAAAGTAAAATGTGCAGCATACGTATATATAAAAATCTTTTTCTTAGAAAAGTGACGTATGCGGCACAAAACAATAATTTTCTCTTACAAAAAAATACTATTAACTTCTAAGTTTGTTCATTAGTGTTCATAAAAATTTGAATTTTTCTTCAAAACATATGCAAAAGCAGTGAAAATACAAACAAAAAATATATTCCGAAAACTTCATGTGAACCTAATGGTCGTTTTCTCCACAATGACTTCTTTTCATATGCACCAAGCCAATAATGAGCTGTCGATTAATTGCAAAATGTAAAATATTTAAATTTGTCTAAAAAATTAATTTTCCTTTAAAGCCTAGTAAACAGAAAAAATTATGAAATTTCTCCAATCAGCAAATTTATTCCAAATTTATAACATCAAGCAAACTATTTGTTGACTTTGCGCCTTTTACCAAAATGATTATATTGATTACTAAAACTGTTAAAATCTTGAAAAAATATTTTTAATTTTAATTAAACAAGTGATTAAAAAACTTTGCCATTTCAAACAATGTGTTAATTTATTTAAATAAATATTGACAATTCCCAACAACAATTCTGCATGTTTAAATTATTTTATTTTAAACGAAAAAATTTTAATTGAAAATTTATTTCAAAACAACTAAAATGTTAATTAAATCAAAATTAAATTTTTAATTTTGTTTCAACAAAAAAAATAATTGATTCAATTATCACATTAATTAAATTTAAATACTTTTTAAAACACTTTTCTGTGTACTCTCTTCCAATTTGTGAAAAATGTTCAGCAACATCTATTATTTCACACGAAAAATTTGACATGTACCAATGTTATCTATCTCGCCAGTTTTCACAATTTGACGTTTTTAATCTTTCAAAGTATGCGACATTATTTGCGTATACAAATAAAACCCACATGTATTTTACTAAAAATTATTTTTGTAATAAAAATTAAAGAAAATATGTATGAAAAACTATTACCGGTTGTCTTATTTCTGTTTTTTCGTTCGCATTTAATATTAAGTGTAAACTTTTTCTTTTATTTACTTAAAATTTCACGTGAAATAAGTGCAGCTTATATTATTTCGCGGTTGTAAAAAAAATTTTGTCAGAAATATTTCGCAACTTTTTCACAAATTGAACAGAGTGCAATTCTATCAATATAATTTCATAGAAATTCCGCCAAGTTTTTTTCATATCGTGCCTTTGATGCAATAGAATCATATCTCAAAAAACCTGATTTTTGAGCTAGTGTATGTAATTCTTTAATTCCTAGTGGAGCATAGGGACGCGCATTAGCTAATAATGTTGAGTTAATCGCCATATCGCTTCTGCATATTGTGTTAAAATGTCAAACATATATCTTATATACTCAACTCTGGAGAGAAGAATTAAATTTAAGGATGCTAAAAAATTTAAATTTGAGTTATAACTCTATTGCAGCAAAGGCTCGATATGAGTTTTGACAGCACTTCACGTGAAATGTTGAACAGAGACCCAGGCTTAAGGGAAATTTTTTCAAGCGTTGGTAATTCTCAAAATTGTTCAGAATGTGTGTTAAATATTTAAAATGCAAAACTATTGACGAAAGATTATATATCTAATAAAATATCCCTGATAATGTTGGGAATCTCCAACGAAACGTCGGAATAAATTATGAAATAATCTTTTATTTGTATAGAATACATGACCTTAATAAGTCCGATTTAGAATTTTCTAAACAAATCAATAATAAAATAAGGAAAAGGTCGATAAAAACTTAAATATATTCAAAATTTATTTTCAACATATTTGTTTTAATTGATAAACTACATCGGTAGCCCGTATTAAATACCAGCTATGAACCAATTTCTTGAAAAGCACATTTTAGCAGGAAAATGACAGTTATCCAGAAAATTTAATTTCAAAAACGTAGAGTCAACCGAGACCTGTACTGTCACTTAACAATAGTTTCGTATTGAAGAGCTCTTTCAGAATCAATAGATTCTATATTAAGCCATCGCTATATTTTTATTATAGAAATTTTGATATTTCGAAAGAAAACAACGATTTGACTATAGGTCCATATGGTAACTTCTAATATGTATAAAAATTGTCGAGAGTTTATGCATACGTAATTACATATTAACATTTACGTACTTATATAGTAAATACTTATATATTGAATTTATGTTTAAATAATTTTTATATAATAAGCAATATTAATTTCTTGCACTGAAATAGTTTTTGTTTTAGTTTTTTTAAATCATTATTATTTTAAATGTATGCAGTTTTATCAAATTTATACAACATTATATTACATAAAATCATATTTGGGGTATTCACAAGGCAGTCATAAGGTCATATGTCTTAAAATAATAACAAGCAAAACATGAGTGCGCTGAGCAACCCCTCATAATTTAGTAATCTACTGTGTAGTTATGACAAAACAATAAACACAGCATAAAAATTCTTATTATTTTTTTAAATTATTTAGTTAAATACATCAAATGTTCAAAGAAGAATGAATACGAAAACCATAGCGGGCATGCTGCTGGTGTAATTGAGAGGTCTTCTGTAAACAAAGGGCGGAATACAAAAAAAGTGAAACAATCGCGGTTAACGGGTAAGTAAATAATAATATTTTCTCACTTTGACTTAAGTTGAATGCCAATAACTCAATTTAATGACAGTTTATTATTAAATTGAGCCTTATGAGTCCTTTCTATGATGCTACTGAATCATCGCAATGCTGACATGTTTTATTAAACTGACTCCAATTCGTCATTTCTGTGATGCCTATGTGTCATCCCATTGATGACATCATTTTAATTTCTGACCCTGATGGTAGTTTGGCCAAGTGAAGTTAAGGCTGACATCACATGTAACATCAGACTTTTCATCATTGCCAAGTGTCATGGGTTCAAAAACGAAACCACTTGTCATACTACTGATGTCAAAATACATCAGCGTTCTGACGCTTTTTCTATCAGTGTATTATGAAATAAGTAAATCTTGAGTGATAGTGTAAATTATCCTTAAATAATTATGTATTTCAAATAAATATTTTTCAAAGGAAAATTTACGTAACAAAAAATGTGTTACTTACGTTGGCATACATCAGTTTCGTTCCAGTGCTTTTCGTAGGGTCTATAATATTTCGCTTTACACTTGTTACAGTTAATGCCCTCCGTATTATGCTGACAATTCAAACAGCGACCTCCTCCATCGTAGCGACCATGGATATCCAAAGACAACCCCTTTCGATCGATATCTTCGTCATAAACGCACTCATTGGTATGACCATGGCAATTACAAGCTGAAATACATATAAGATAATTACAAAAAAAAACTAATCAGCTTAAAATCAAGTGAAGCTCCAACTCACGTTCACATTCAAATGGTCGTGCATTAGTATTTTGTCTCCATTTCTTTTGCTCGAATCCAGGACAACATTCATTACACTGAATACCGCATGTGCGATGTCGACAGCGACATGCCAAAATACGCACTGGACTCTTAGGATCCTTAACGTCACAGGTATCGGCATGACCGTTACACATACAACGACCACCAATCGAAATATCCTTAATCGAGTAGAAGTAACGGCGGGTTACAGTGGGATCTTGACGTGCCACTGACATTAAATGACCCAATAAGTTTTTGGTACGCAAAAGGCGGATACGCACATTAGTCGCGCGAGTCCATTCTTGCAAGGCCGTTGAATTGAAGTAGTTTGTCGATGAGGGACGATCATTAAGCAACATTACGGGAATTTCACCATTTTCCAAGGGTACAATTTTCGAATATTCAGTGGTACAAATGACATCGTCATCTTTGGTTATGGGTTTGTAAGTGTCCTTGCCAAAATAGGTTTCACAATCGGCAGGAGTATCGGAGAAATGTTGCCAAGCAGACCAAGTTTTACCATAATCGTTTGATTTTTCCAATGTCCAAAGACCGGGACGTGGTGAGTTACCCATACGAATGAAAAGATAGGCAACATGAAATTCCTATAAAAAAAAGAAGATATATAATGGCAACATTATTTAATTCTTTGAAGGCGAGGTATGTAAGAGTTAACGTTTTGTTTGTGTTTAAAAACAGTGGCATATCTTAGGGCGCTCGCATAAAAAAGAATTTTAAAATTATACAGTAATAGCATCCTTATTTCGAAATACTTTTTATATTCTGTTTTTCGGTCAGTTGCAGTAATTCAACATTCTCATTCTCAACACATCATCATCTTTCATGGACAAACACCATGGTGAAAACAACAAAAAATCCCACAGTTATTTTAATCAACACCAAAGATAATAAAAAAGTACTTTTCCAATTTAATCCACGTTTAAAATTACACATAGTTCTTTTTGTGCGATATTTTTTCGAACTTCTTAAAAAAATTTTCTACTTAAAACAAATAACTGAAAACAACCTTTTTACAACTTGGTGCTTTATAAAATAGGTTATTTTTGGAAAACAAAATTTCTAAATTTAACAAATTTTTAATTAAAATTCGGTTTTGAAAGAAATTTTAATAAAAAGTACATATATTTTCAGACAGAAAAATAATAATCTATTACGTAAGCCTTTTTACAGAGAAAAATACCTTAATACTAAATAGTAAATTTAAAAAAACAAATACCCTTTTACAAAAAAGTACCATTTTACAAAAATGGACTTACAAAAAAGTACCATTTTACAAAAAATGGACTTTTTAAAAAAAAGTACTTTTTTAAAAGAAAGTGAATTAATTATGTTTAATCAGCTTAAACTTTAATTTAATGGCCAATTTTCAGGATTGACATTAAAACCCATTTATGTTAAAAATTGTTTTAAATCAATGATGGAAAATTCAGTACTATGGTACTTTTTTCAGTACGTTTTCATTTCAAAAATACCACTGTACACCCACGTCAGTTTTAGTACTCTTTTCTTCTTATGCTTCTTTGTTGAGAAATTTAGTGTTTCTATTTTTTTTAACATTGACAACATTGCCTACACAAAATTTAATGTTCTTTTATTGTTCATGTTAAGCCAAGTTAAGAACAAAATGGACGAACTTATGTTTCCTGTTATTTCATGTATTGCTATTGCAATATTGTCAATACCCCATTCATCAGCAGTTGAGCGCACGTTTTCAGTGCAAGATGCTATAAAAACGAAAAAAAAGAAATCGTTTGCAAGTACAAACTCTTTCAAATTAAATTAAAACTAAAAATCTATTAATGTCAAATGATTCTTGTTGTAACAATTATAATATTACTAATGATATCATTGAATAAAATAAACAAATTGCCTAACAGCCTTAGACATCTAATACATAAATATGTATCACAAGCAAATACATATGTATGCAATAAAAAAAAAGGTTTGAAAAAAGTACCAAAATGTTGAAAAAAAGTACTATTTTACCATCTCAATTTTTTAGTTTTCCATCACTGTTTTAAATACAAAATTGTCTTTTTCACTAAATGTACCGATGTGGTACATTTAAATTTAACTTAAGTTAAGTTTTCATTGGATTATTTTAGCAAGGTGAGCTCAATATCACAGCAATACAACAACAACAGGCAAAGCTATAACAACCAGGCGTTTTTTTAAACCACCTTCTAAATAGCTACAATTTTTTGTGATATATTTTTGTATTTAGTAGTGCTACCATACTTTTATCTTAATTAAATAAGACTTTTCAAAGAAAACTCAAAAAATCAATCTGTATTTAAATACGATTTAAGTTTATATGAAAATTAAAATAATATAGATTTAAATACTATCCTGAAAATTGGGCATAAGCCGGAAAAAATAAAACTCCTAAAATAAGTTTTATTTTAGACGGAAAAAATAAAACTCATTTTGCCGCCATAAAATTAAACTCTTTTGAAAAGTATATGTCGATTAAACATAATTCACAAAATGATACAAAAATTCCCAAATTCTATTTGTTAAAATTGTTGAGTAAAGTATATCAAATTTTCAAAGTAAAAAAAAGATGACGAAAAATATATCGGACCATTCTGCTGGTGACTGATAATTGAAAATTAATTTCTTTGAAAATATTTTTAAATATCAAAAACAAATTTAACTGATTTTCAGAATGAGTTTTTTTCAATAAACTAAATGCAAAATAAATTATTTGAATATGCACATTTGACAGGAAAAATAAAACTGTAATGAGTTTTATTTTTTTATGTAAAAGACAGCGTATTTCAAAATAAAAATTAGTTCTTCTTAAAGAAACAAACCATGTTTCCTTTGATCAGGCGCAGATCCAGGACAAGGCTTTTCAATTTTTTTCGCTGAATATTTTCATTATGGTAGGAAAAATTGTTCATTCCCTCTAGATCGCTCTTGGATTTGATTGATTGCACATCTTTTTTTGATTTCATTCATTTGAATTGCAATCCATTGTTCTAATTCATTTGAATGAATCCAAAATCAATTCAATTCAAATGAATTTGTAGAATGGATTGCAATTCACTTTAACAAATTAATTTGAATTGGAAACGAGTTGCAATTCATTTTACTGGTTCATATGAATTAAAAATGAATTGCAACTCATTCTACAAATTCATTTGAATTGGAAATGAATTGAAATTCGTTTCTGCTTAATTCGTTTGAATTGATTCAAATTTCTTAATTAATTCATTTATTAATGATGTGCTAATAATCCCAATTTTTGAATGAAAACACTGAAATTTATTGTCGTGGGAAAGCTAGTTTCTATGCGCATTTCGCTGGTTGCTTAGGCCAGCTCGTCAGGAAACTTTTTCCAAATACTTTAGAAAAGCTAAAAATATTATACAAGTAAGACCATAAAGTGAATTGTGTTTTCGTTAAAAATAATTCAATCCTACATTTAAATATATGTAAATGTTTTAACGTTATCAAAACTAAACGGAAATGAACACATACTTATACAATTTGTGATTGAAAATCTTCATGACATAATTAAAAAAAATTTATGGCAAAAGCAGCGTTGCCAGAACAATAATCTTTATCATCATTTTGATGATTTTTTGACCAAAATATATGATTTTATGATGATTTTTTATTTTTAGAATTTTTAATTTTTTACTTTCAGTTGGGTTGTTTACGGAAAGCTGGTTATATGGTTATTAATTTCTATTCACAACATCAAAATTCATTTATTTAAATTTTTTAAATATATTTTGTTGCTGTTAATGTAACTACATAACCATATAACCGGATAGTCCGTCTTTCGTGAACAACCCAAGTATGTTTGTACAAAATAACCAATTTTTCTAAGGTTTTTATAAACAATACATTTTTCAAACTATAGTTTTGTATCAGCTTTTTGTTTATTGCTTTTGCCGATTGTCTTTAAAATATTCGAAGAATTTTAAACAAACAATAGGCTTCATTATTCTCTAAACCATTTAATCTTTCATTCAGAGCTAATGCTACGTAAGTCGCCAAATTTTGGGCCGATTTACCGATTTTAATTTAAGAATTGTTTTATTTTAAATGCAAAAGTTTTTAATATGTTGAATATTTAGTTTTCAAATGACCAATTTTTGATTTTTTTGGGGCATATTTTAAAAATTTTCAGTGCATATTTTCGAGTTTTTATATATTACATATAATCTAAAATTGTAATTGTTATCGGATTAAAGAAAAAATAAAATAAATAATGTTATGAAAAACAGACCTCAAGCGTAAGTATGTATGTATAAAATACCCTTGAACTTTAACAATGTTTTTATAAAAATCGAACAAAATTTGTCAAAATTAATTTTAAATTGTCCGATTTTTTAAAACAAAAAAAAGACGATTTTTTTATTTTTTCTTAGGACATTAACGATTTTTCACAAATTTATCTGGCAGCCCTGCAATTAAAATAACAAAATATAACAATTGTGTTTTATTTATTTTCATCATTTAAATTCTAATTCAAATTAAAATCAAATTAAAAAAATATTAATACACATTCTTGTGTACATACATGTGTGTATGTATATACATAATTATTTTTTCGGATAATTTGGGCTACAGTTTTGAAATGTTATTTTTCTCGCATCAATTTCAAATATTACTTATTTTGACAGTTCTTGTGAGAAAATTTTCGCCAAATATTGATACAGAAACACTTTTTCTCACATTCTTCCAAAAATTGCTGGAACATTATTTAAATGACGGATAATTCTCGCAAAGTAAAGATACAGAAACTCTTATGTGAGAAAAGCCATTTTTTGTTTCATATTGCACTGTTTTTGTCATAATTCACTTGTTTCATGCGGGAAATTTTACGATGCGAGAAATACAGAAACGGGTTACTGGTTTCCCAGATTATTATTGTAGCATCACTGACAAAATTACGTTCGTTTTGAAAGCAGCTTTACCATTTGTCTTGTCAAGTTTCCCCTTTTTTGAAAGTTTTTTTTCGTTTAATTTTTTTTTTTCTTATATTTTTAAACAAAATGAATTCCAAATACATTTGTATGTTTACTTTTAAAATGTTGGCACTTTTGCAAAAAAAAAAATAGTTTTTAAAAATAAAAAGTAATTTTCAGAATTGGTGAAATTTTTGCTTGAAAGTAGATGTTAGATTTTGCAAGTGTGAATTCATGTTCCTCCAAAATGTACGTGTGAAAAAGCTATTTACAATATTATGAGTATACTCTGGGCTAAAAAAAAAATAAAAAAAAAATGGAGAAAAAGATGGGTCTAAGGTAAAAAAATTTTCAAATTAAAATGGTCATTTGCCGTTTTGCTATGAAATTTTTTTTTTTTATTTTTTATTATTTTTAAATTTTTTTAATAATTTATATAAGAATTTTTTTTTGTACGCGTATTTATATTTAAATTTTAAATATTTACAAATAATTCTATTAACGAGTGTTGAGTGGGAAAAATGTTTTTCAACTGCATCATATCTTAACAACAAAATTCGTTCGTGTTTAGCAGATACAACATTGGATGCTTTAATATTCTTAAGAAACTACCTCAACTTATTATTAAGCACGCCGCGCCTTTTAAACATTTGAAATACTTCATTTCCAATTGTGTTTTAAAAATTTTCAAATGTATTTTAAAAATTTTTCAAATGTATTTTAAAATTTAAAATTATCGAAATGCATGTTGAAATTTACCCAATTGAATTTTAAAATTTTTCAATTTTTTTTTTGTTGAAATTGCCCACTTGTATTTTTAAAGTAGATTTGGACAATTTTAAAAAACATTTGGAAAATTTTCAAACACATTTATATAATTTGAGTGATTCAAGTAGAGGTACTTTTTTCAATAGCCTTTTTTTGACAGATCACGTGTGAGTCGTGTCATGCTGTCATGTTATTTTTGTTTAGTATTGTTTGGGATTTCCTAATGGAAAGACTTACGCCTGAACAACGTTTACAAATCGTTCAACTTTATTACGAATATTCACGTTCTGTGAGGAATGTGCTTCGTGCACTTCGCTCAACTTATAATCGGCCTACTGAGCGTACTATTCGCAACACCATCACCCATTTTGAGACGCAGCATTCATTATTGGATAATATTCGACCGAATAGACCACGTCCAGCACGCTGTGAAGAAAATATAGTGGCCGTAGCTGAGAGTGTACACGAAGACCGTGGAGAGTACATTAGGCGCCGTTCGCAGCAACTCGGACTGACGTATGGAACGACTTGGCGCATTTTACGTCGAGATCTTAAATTGAAAGCGTACAAAATACAGCTTGTGCAACAACTGAAGCAGCTCGACCATCCCAAGCGTAATCGCTTCGCTCTATGGGCTCTTGAAAAGTTCCAAGAAGATCCGAAGTTATCGAGGCAAATTTTGTTCAGCGATGAGGGCCATTTCTGGATCAATGGGTATGTAAACAAACAAAATTGCCGCATTTGGGACGAAGAGCAGCATGAAGAGATTCAAAAATAACAGCCACTTCATCCAGAAAAAGCAACGGTTTGATGTGGTTTGTGGGCCGGTGGAATCATCGGTACATATTTCTTTAAAAATTATGCCGGTGCGAGCGTAACCGGCAATGGCGACCGTTATCGTGCCATGATAAACGACTATTTGATGCCTGAAATTGCAGCTCGTGATCTCGGCGACATTTGGTTTCAGCAAGACGGCGCCACTTCCCACACATCGCATCAATCAATGGATTTATTAAGAGAACACTTCGGTGAGCACATAATTTCACGTTTTGGGCCCGGTCGATTAGCCACCAAGATCGTGTGATATCACACCGTTAGACTTTTTCCTGTGGGGATATGTAAAGTCTAAAGTTTATGCGGACACGCCCGCTTCGATTCAGGCCTTGGAGGAAAACATCACGTGTGTCATTCGCTAGTTACCAGTCGAAATGCTCGAACGAGTCATCGAAAATTGGACTCAACGGATGGACCTTCTGCGACGTAGCAACAGCCAACATTTGATAGACATAATCTTCAAAAAATAAATGCCAAAGAATGTTTTTTCAAATGATAATAAACAGTCCCCATTAAATTTGAATTTTCTGTGTTTTTTTTTTTTTTTTTCTTTAAAAAAGTAGGGAACATCGAAATGGATCACGCATTATATGGACAATTTAAAAATACATAAGGAAAATTTTAAATTTTATTTGAAAATTTTAAATACTATTTGGACAATTTCAAAATACATTTCGAAAACTTAAAAATATATTTGGACAATTTTTAAATTCATTTGGAAAATACATTTAGAAATTTTAAAATACAATTGGAAATTGTGTAATTTTTTATATCAATAATCAAATGTGGATAAAAATAAGATTTGTATGTTTTTTGTTACGTTTATTAATACATGATCTTTATGAATTGTGATCAATTAATAATTTAAGCTTGTTTTTATTATATTTTTTTTTTTTTTGAAATATGTATTTTTACTGGAAAATTAAGTTGTTTTTCAAATAGTTTTATATATATATTATATTATATATAAATACCGAACAAATTTTAAAAATCCCGTGAATCCCGGGATTCAGAAAATCCAGTCCCGATTGGAAGCCCTAATTCATACCTACTAGAGCTATAGTTATGCCAAATATAAAGGAATTTCGGCGGAATATGTATTTGTGAACGACAAATATTTGATCTCTTAGAAATTAAGTTTCTGTTATTTTGTTACACTCATTCAGTACATTTGAATATGAATTTCTCTACGATGTCCCTTGTGTTTTATTTTATCAAACCACATATCTTATGACAAACCCCTGTATAGTATTTTTGCAAATTAGTTAATAAAAAATAGCACAAGCATTATTAACTTGACATTAACCCATTTTTCGCCGACCGGTGATTATAATCACCAGCACATATACTCTGGTTTTTTGTTGCAAAGTTTTTTTCTTTAGTCAGTAACTTTAAATCTTATTTCGTTATTATATTGTCAGTTTAGTTGGTGCGGCGAAAAATGGGTTAAGATTCATATACATACATATAAATATTCGAATCACTTTACTCGTAGATTTGAGACAATTATCTAAAATTACAAAAATTTTAATTACAACTTCGGTGTCATTTACACTGAAGCAAATTTTGCTCAAAATAAATTAAAACAAAAGTGGATGCATCATTTAGCTGCAGTTATGCTTAAATAGCAAGACTAATGCTCTTGCAGACACTTTAAGTCAGATGAGATGATATTAGAGAGAAAAAATGCAGCGTTAATGAAACAATTATCTACACATGGGAAATTAGATCTTGAAAGCAAATTAAATATTTTAAGTGTTAGTGGAAGTGCATGTCTGCTTAATTTTGCTGTTGTTGGAAAAAAAATAATTTATAAATTTTCGTTTTTTTTTCTACTCTTAGATGGATTTTTGTATTAATACATGGAATGCATATGATCTCATCTTAAATTTTGCAATGCTAAACAAAATATCAACACAAATATTAAAATATACAAAGTGAAGCAGTGTTTACATTAGAGATTTGAATATGTTTGAAATTGGAAATAGTTACACTGTACTAAAAAAAAAAAAAGAAAACGCGTGTTAAGGATTTGAGGGTAAAATAATAGAGTGACACTAAATAAATTTACTGTATATAAATATTGAAAGATACATAACTGTATATATACATCATTGAAAAGCTTTAGTTGGTGTTTACATATTCGATTATTTTTATTTTTTTAGAAATTGGTAGGGTTTTTTAAGAAAGATTTTTACATAAGGCCCTATTCTCTCTTGATTTAAGATCACGTGGTTCTAAAAATCAGATTTACTGACAGAATTTAATGTCGGATTAAAAAGTCACCAAAAGCAAAAATTAAGCCATAAACAATGATATACGTTGAGATCGAATTTTAAATGGCGGCGTTATTAAAAAAAAAAAACGAAAAGCGGTGTATTGTGTATTTTGAAGGTTCTAGAAACTTCATGGATACGCGGTCCACCCTAGGGCGTGACTGTTGCAAATTTTTTTTTTTTTTTGTATTGGGATCGACTAGGTTTAATGTAATATTTTTGTATGTGAAAAAGGGGCTCAAAATTCAATATCAAAAGCTATACATACTAAGTTTTAGAACGACTTTCTTGGCACTTGCATAACAAATGATCATATAGTGGAAAGATCCGAGATCCGAAAGATCCCAGAATATGATGGCAGATAATAAAATCATCAAATGCAAATATGAAGCCATAGTCAAGCCACGACCAACGATATGCGATTTGATAAGATCGGACTTTAAATGGCAGAGCTATATGTATGAAAAAGAAGACAGCGCTTTTTCTTATTAGGGCGTGGCACAAAAAAACTTTCCCGTTTTCGGGATCGCTCATCTCTAATACAAACATCTGTTTTAATAAAATGCAGAATTGAACAGCGCAGGGGTACGAGCCAAATTGTTAGGCAAATTTACGAAGTTTTTGTAAATAAATTAAAATACAACTTTTTTAACAGTTCAATTGCGAGAGCGTTTAAATTCACAGTTTGCACAAATTACTTGACTTTTAAGCAATTTCATGAAGACCCTTATTATTTTGTCTTCATAAATGTTTCCAATAACTTTGTTTTTAATTTTTTTAAATGTTTATGTAAATGTTTTTCAAGTGTGGTAATGAGTTTAAAAAGTGTTAAATTATTTAAAATCCTTTGAAATACGGAGCTTTCGATACGACTTAAGCTTAACTTATTTTTATTATAAAAAATTACTTTGTTTGATTTGATGTTATGCAAATTAAAATTAAAATTTATTACCTAGAAAATCAATGCAAGTCAAGCAGTTCTTTTTTTTCAACAGACTTATCACATTGCATGTCTACGATGAGTATAGTTAACGTAGGCTTCTTTTCATTATATAGCATAGCAATGCAGGTATAGCATATGCATATATGTATGTAAATAAACAATAAATATATTTAACATTAGGGTGCCCTACTTCTTGAAAAATAACAAACAATAAATTCTTAAAAAGTTCAAAAATTCAACAGACTATTTCATCGGTAATAAATAAACATACCATGGTACAATTAATAAGGCAACCCAAATTCTACAAAAAAGCAAACACAACACGCATTTTGTTGGTTTGAAAACCTGATAAATTGTCAAAACAAAATATGTGTATTTCTGTCAACAATAAATACTCATATATGTAAACAAGCAAAACTCTAAACGAATTGTGACATTATGTAAGGTACGTAAACAAGATTCAGCTGGGCTACTGGGGTTCCCTTATTAATTGTGCCATTCAAAACGCAACTTAAACGATATTTATTTATATATAAACCATTCAGTTTTATATATAGAATTATAATCTTATATAGAAATAGTTGCCGTCCTAATGTGAAAAAATATATAAGGGGCTTAAAGCACAAGGGGTTTAACTGTTTTTTTAAAATTGATATTACATTTGGAATTAGCAGATAAAAGCTCATTGTGCTCTAAGCCCCTCATATGAAACATTTAAGGTTTCGAAAATAATATGATAATAATAAACATTAATAACGTTATTTGCAAAAATTTCAGTGATTAAAAAACTGCACTACTAGTAGCAGTAGCAACGATACTAAATAAACTTGTTGAGAAATGTGAGAAAACCAGAGCCATATTTTCCCTAATACTACTACTGCTACCCAAACATTCTTGAGCCATAGTTCAAGTCTTAGCATAATAATAATAAAGTTTTAAGAGTATCAGAGTAATAGATTTGTTTTTTACTACTGAATATGTTTATTTTTAAAACGCAGTAGCTAAAGTAAAAGTCTAAACATAAAAGCATAGAAGTAACAAAACAAAAGCAGTAAAGGTGGCAATATTTCCGCAATAAATTTACAATCGGGGTAGCATATAATGTAGCTATAAAGTAGTAAAGGTGGCAAAAACGCAGTAGCTAAAGTAAGAGTCTAAAAACAAAAGCATAGAACTACCAAAAAAAAAGCAGTAAAGGTAGCAAAACTTCCAGCAATAAAGTATGAAACGATGTAGCATATGATGTAGCTGTAAAGTAGTATGCACAAAAAAAATAATTTTCATTGCAATCGTCTTACAAAACGCAATTTTTTACAAATTCAGCCGCAACAACAGGCAACTCATAATTGTTTTTTCAGCTTAGTTGAAGATTTTGTTTCTAAATTAACCCTTAAGAGCAATCTCGAGTTAAGCGGTTTTTTGCTATTTGTGTTAGGTTTTAGGCTTTGGTGTGCTCTCACATATGCAGTAAAATTTCATGGCCAACATTTTTGTAGAATATTTCATCTTTGCCCCCCCCCCCCCCCATCCCCTTCCCTTTATTAAAGATGCTTTTTACGATTTTGTAGAATGGAGCCGAAATAACCGGTATAAAGTGAAAAGTAGCTGAACATAACTTATACCTCAGATGTTAAGAACACATCGTTTCATACACCGATATGTTGCACAAGCAGGCCAAAAGGGACACACTCTAAAATAAAATTCCGATGTGTTTTTTTCTGTCTCCTCTATCAGAATCCATTGCCAGAACCTCATTGTTTTGGAAAAAATTCGAAATTGTTGTGTAGTATAATTATTTCTTTAATTTTAATTTCATTTATTCCACATTTAGCTATAGTATTACAAACTACATAAATACAAAACATTTTAATGTTATTGCTACTGCTACGAAATATTTCTGGAAGCAGTTGCTATAAATAGTTAACTATAGCTGACTACTTGTGATATACAGATTATCAATGTATAATGAAAATTTCTTTATCAGCTGTAGTTTTCGCGGAATAGCTTAATATCAAAAATTAAGTCACTTGCTGGACATAAGTCCTTGCTCTATTCAGTAAAATAAAAAAATTCATTTTTTATTAATATGCCCTGTAGTTTCAGAGATATCTTAAAGTAGACCAAGAAAAAATTTATAAATTTGTTCAACATTTTTGTTTTAACGAAAAATAAAAATACAACAACGAACCAGTTTGTTGTCTCAATTTCCATTTAAATTGGTGCATACTTTTGATTTTATTCATAATTTAATAAAAATACAAAACAGAGAAATTTAAATTTTCCTGCAAAAAAAAACCCAAAAACAAATTTAATAGTTTTGCACAAATTTAAAAGTCTCACTAAATTATAAATAAAATCAAAAACTGTGCATCGATTTCCATGAAAAAGGGCTTAACTGCTTCGAAATATATGTATGTATGTATTTAGCTACATGCTACTGGACAAAAAAAATAGCTCCCTAATTGTATTTGTTATAAATTCTTAAAATAAAATTTTCAAAAATTGGATAAAAAATTTTAAAAAAAATTATTTTGTTTCGGAAAACTTTGACGATATCACTGAAACTACTGAGCAAATTTAGAAACAATGTTTGCAATGTCTTAAAATAATTTAGTTGTGAAATTTTTTATTTTAGTGAATAGACCAACCCTTCTTAAGTGCTTATATATGTCTAGCAAGTGCTTCTATATTTTATATAACACTATATTGTGAAAACTACAGCTGATGGAAAAAAAAGAGGTGCAGATTCACATTCGGCGTTCCAAATAACTACAGCAACAACTTTCATTTCTAGCAAAGTGAAAATTTTATCGAAATTTGTAAAGCTGTCAAGGCAAGTCTATCAAGCTGTTTGCTTGGTTAAAATCCACATGTAATATTTGTATCTAGCCGCTGTAAAAATACTCTTATCGTGCTATTTTGTGATCTTTTTGGTAATGAAACGGCTGGTTTAGCAACTATTTTTTATATGCCTTTAATGTAAAATTAAAAATTGATTCGCTTCTACAGAAAATTTTTAAATTTTGAGTTAATGCAGTATTGTTGATCAAGTGTGATATGTTACAAATACAATTACAAATTATATTTTAACTTAATTTACCAAGCAATAACAATATAGACCTTTAGCCCGTTAACGTCAAGCAGACTGTGATTTGAAAAGAACCCACAACCCTTGAACTGATAGATATCCAATCCAAGACCTTGAAAGCATTTTATATCTTTTATTTACAATGCTCCCACACAAATAAGAATTTTTTAACAAGTTCGTATTTTAAAAATAAATTCCTAAAAAAATTGCATTTTTATAATGTTTTTAAAATGAATACCCCTTTTTCTTAATTATTTTTTTAACTTCATTCGAAAAAATTTATAATGTTTTTAAAAAAATATATATTAACACAAAAAAATAAAGCAATAAAAGAAAAACTTGGTGCTATTTTTATTATGAGATCATTGCTTGAAAATTAACTAAAAAATTAATTAAAATACACACATATTGTCCATAATACTTAATAATGATCGTCTATAGGAACATAACAGAATTGTTTGTTTATTTATTGTTGGTGTCTTTATTTAAACAAATTCAATACAGACAATAAAACTTTATGCTGTTTTATGTCTTAAACGAATTTGCGGTCCATACAGAACACTCACTCAGTTCTTCCTATCCAGTATCTTTTATTTTGGTGTGTTTAGATATTTTTTTTTTCTTTTTTGTTCTTTGGGGCATCAAGTCAATAAACAAAACGGCAACATCGGGGATAGACTTTTAAAATTTATGACAAGACCTCAACACATAAAACAGAACGGTTTTTATTTTTTCTTTTCTTTTTGTTGCTGTATTCAAATGAATTTTAAGTCATTCATAAAAATGTAGCAATAAATTTTGTTTAAGTACACAGAGCAAAAAAAAATTGTGGTAATTCGAAGTCTTGTGGACTTTGAGAGTTAAAAAAAATGTAACAATAACGTAGTGTTTTTTTAGCACAAACTCTAAAACATCTTTTTGTGTTTGTGAATTTGTACAGAAACAAAATACGGTTTCCACGATTATGAGCTGACGAAAACAAATATTTAGAAAACGTAACGATCTTGAATTCGCGAACGTGTGTGTAGTGTTATTTTAGAGTACGCGTCCTGTGCTTTTTAGTGAACGCGTAGTGAGCTTTTACTGCCTTATTTTGTATAACACCTCATTTAAAAAATATTCTCATAAAAATTTTTTAAAATTAAAAAACATTTCAAAAGTTATTTTCGGGAAAACAATATTTATTATTAATAAGATTTATCTTTAACGTACTTAATTTCCAATTTTTATTTTTGATTTATATGAAAAGTTTCACAACGCAAGCTGAAGTTATTTACAAAATGGCCACCTTAATGTACTTGATGTTTGCTGTATTTCTATTTTGTATGCATTACATATATTGCATTTGAAAGAGGTCGCAGAAAAAAACAACGCATACGCTAAAAGAACACTACATGTACGCTTTTCATTTCAAAATACGGTACGGTACACTAACATTTGTGTTTTTTCGATCCGTGGAAAAAAGTAAGTACATAAGCTTAGACATAGTGAGCTTAGGCATAGTGGGAGAGGTGGGGCCGTTCATCGAAAAAGTCGTCAAAGTTTAAGGAAACGGTGAAAAAATCCACAAAATATTCCATAACTAGCTTGTAGTCACCCCTAGAGGGATAAAAGTTGAGACAGGCCCCCAATAATTTTTTGTCCACTACATTTTTTCCAAACATAAAATTGCGATTAAAGTTAAATGAAAAAGGCATAAAGCTCTGATTGATCTCGATGAAACTGGTTTACATTATAATGCATTGAGCTTATCATAACGTACGAAATACAATGTAATTTAAATGGCCGCCTTTGGATTGGTTGCAGCAGTCGATCTTTTGATGTAGTTTTCGCACATATCAGGCGGTATCTCCTCGATAACTGAACGAATGTTAGTTTTCAAATGATGCAATGTTATAGAATTATCCGCGTAGGTGCGGTCTTTGACGTAGCCCCACAAAAAAAAGTCTGCCGGTTTCATACATACCTCTTGATTTTGACGTACCCAAAGCGTAAAATTATGCATTATAGAAATTTCCCAAGCAATAAAGCCAAAATCGGTCGTATTGTTTGACTCATAGCATCGTCTTGTTGAAACCACATATCGTCTAGTTCAAAATCTTTAATGGCAGTCTAAAAAAAAAGTCGGTTATCATACGGTCATCGCGCTCTGAGCCATGAAATCAATAAATTTAGATTATCATCCACACAGAAACGATATTTTCGGCAGAGCGTACATTGCGATGATGCACGGGCCTGAACACATCTGTCACGATTCCAGTTTCTTCAAATTTCTTTATGATCATGCCGATTCCTTGCACAGTAGGTCGATTATGACAACCAAAATCGCCCGTACTGCTCGAAAAGTCGGCCATGTTTGAACCACAACTTTTGTGGTAAGTTTAAGCTATTCTTATGCGTTCTTCGGTTGTTAAACGATCCATATTTGTCTTTAACAAACCTTTCACTACCCCAGCGATTTTGAAACAACTAAATGGATAACCCTATTTTTGTTTTGATACTACGTCATGAACACCCCTGCGGGAAATTTGTGTCAACTGCTCTTAAAGCACTTATCCCGTGACCAGTGAACAAAGTTTAATAATTAAAAGGAACGAATTGTGATAGGTGAAAACAAGACATATCACTTAGCCGAAATTGGAAGGTTATTTCAGTGACCTGTTACAAAGTGTCAAAAAGGTGCAAATTAACCCCCTCGTAGGATATCGCCATTTTAAAGTGACTTGTCACGTGATAAGTTTAGTGTTAGTTCCCTTTCCCGTAGGGACTGGTCAATTTCAAGGGGCGTTGCTAATGCTGGAGGAAATACTGCAACGAGATCTTTTATAATTGCCACGCAGACCAAGAGTGCCACTGTTTGCCCTTTTCAAAGATTAATGCCAAATATTAAAAATAAGTCATGTTAACCTGGCATAGAAGATATAAGAGTCGTGGGCAAAATACCAGTAAAAGTCCAAATTGAGATCAAGTTATTTTCTTTAGCTCAATTGAACAAAAACTTTTTTGGAAGCCTTGATATTATCGTTGGTGCAAACATTCCTTAGCCTAGTTTCAACCCACCAGAACCTATCAATCATGCTCGACGGATGCCGAAAACCATTTACTAACAAAAATTATTTTCCTTCAGAAAATATCCTGTCCAGTAACACTTTACGTGAAAGCTTGGATTAGTAACACTAGAGAAACCAAAGCTCCAAATCATAACGTTAAGCCTCGTACACAATGCTAACAACAATTTCGTTTTTTCTACTATCTTATTTTTTCCCAAAGTATTTCATATATTTTTATTTAATTTTTCGAAAAAAAATGTAACTAAGGTTTTTTTTTAAAGCTGAGTCAACTTCTACTTCAGCATCAATTTGTATGGAAATGTATATGACGTTTATAATAATTTTATTTAGTTTTGAATGAAAATTTCAACAAAATGTTTTAAAAAATAATAATAAATACGTAATTTTGTTCTGGGAAAAATTTGCAAATGGTTTCTTAACTGAAGATTTGTGTGCTCTATTATGAACACCAGTGAAAATGTTGCTGCCTATTATGAACGAAGATTAAACCTCCTTAAAGCGATAATGCTTCAATTGGTCATCAGGTTGTGATTCTGTAAACATCTCTGTTATCTCAGTTATGACAGTTTTCATTCAACTTAATAATTTGGATATGCGGTAGTGTATCTCACAAATTGCACTTGCCGATATTTTTAATTTTTTATACAGTTTTTATTTACACTCTACTGTTTATACGAAATTTTGTTATCTACTTTTATGTGTCTTTCTTTATCTTTTTTTATGTGCCATGAATGTGTTGCAAATTAGAATGTGATCATTTAACCCGTATTTGCATTTACGCGCTTAGATGCAGACGAATGTGGATTGAAAATATTAAGAGAAAATGTTTGCACAAAATTTGTATTAAAGAAACAAATTTTTCAAAATGTTGGTTAAAAAAAATTCAAAAATATTTTATGCTTTTCAGAAATAGTGCAATAAAGCTTCGTTCGTTCTTTTCTTATTTCTTTCCGAATTATGTCATCTATTTTCCTTTAATTTTTCGAATAGAAATGTAACTAAAGTTTTTTTTAAAAAGTTTAGTCTACTTTTACTTCAACAACAATTTGTACACAGAAAAAATTGTCAGTAAATTTTTATCAATTAAAAAAATTATTTTACCCTGGTCCTCACACCCGGATACAGGTGTGGCCAGTAGTAATGTACCTCTTAAGAAGCGACTGTAGTCTATGTATGCAAATGAAAAAAATTAATTAAAATAGTAATGAGCAACTTTTTGGAACAAGATTTGATACAAAATCCTATGAATTCTTTAAATTATGAAAGTTCTTATCTAGGAATTTGTCTCCATTTCATTTGATGTATGAAAAATAAAAAATGATTGTATTCAATTTTACACCGAGTTAGTTGTTGGAACAAGTTTTAAAAAGATTCGATTTTAACAATCAAATGAGATCTCCTAAAATTATTAGTCGAAAAAAAATAATAAGAAGTCAATATAATACATATGCATAAAAATAAATATATACACATCGCATCATGAACAGGCACAACACAAAATTTGTCAAAATATTTTATTTCGTAAACCAGTTCACAAATCAAACCTATAACGGCCATAAAAATTTCGTTTGCGGCACTGTCGTCTTTAACTTTTCTTCTTTAAAGTTTTTGAAACTCATTTTGATTAAAGAATTGCAACCATGTTTTTGAAGCCAGTTTTCTGCCTACTAGGTTATTCATTTAATCGGGATTTTGCTTTGCTTGGTTAATCGCTCGATTAACTAACCGAGGTTTTGGTTTAATCGGATAATAATCGGTTAATTTTGTTATTGATCGGTTAACCGATTAAGAAAGTTTTTTTTTAAAATGAAGTAGTTTCAATAAATAAAAATGCATACATTATTTATTATTTGGAGTTTATTAGTAAAAAAAAAAACAATAACATTACAATTCTTGAACTAAAACGAGCAAACTACAAAATAATTCATAAATATGTAATACATATTTTTTAATTAATATATATTACGTATTAATTAAACAATAAACTCTAAGATCATTTTATCAGTTATTTCAGTAGTTTAAGAAAATATTAAAAAATAATCTGTTATACAAATAATTTGGCTTAAATGTTTAGGATTAAAGCGTTTATTTTCGTTAGTTTTGATAACACTTGACTTTGAAAAAATGCTTTCATTTATCGTAGATGTTCAAGAAATCAAAGGACACTCATAATACAGAATATCTTATTTCTCAGTCCTCTTCCTGGATTTTTCTGTTTTAATTTTTTTTTAATTTTCCACACTTCTTAATATTTCGGTTAATTCTGTTAAACTATTGATATGAAAAGATATGAGAAGAAACAAATAACTAAACGCATAAAAAGTACGTAAAACAGAAAACTGTTGACAGCAAACACTTACTTAAAATATAGATCACTGAACACCATCTTTGTTTGTATGAAAAAATATTTTCGAAACACATACCTTTTGTATATAAGACGAAACAATTAATTAAAAACACAAAAAAAATATGTATAATGCTACAAAAAGTTAAAAATTTTGTTACGTCGGTTAATCGGTGAATCGACTAAAATTAATCGGTTTAATCGTTAATCGAAAATAGGCAATTTTAAATTAACCTATCAGCTAATTGGGTTGTAATTAATCGGTTAACCGATTAACGGTTAACCGAATGAATGCCATACTGCCTACCCTAAACATTTTTGCATTTTGAGTTGTGCCTGTTTATGATTAAGTGTGCGATACGTGTATGTTTACATTTGTAAATCGAAATGTTTTTGTCCCCTGATCTCTTGAAGTTACGAAAATTCTGTAATTAATTTTATATATACATAAATATATAATGTAAAAAAAATTTGCCGACTTAGACTTCTGTTAAGAAATGTTATTATTTCACACAGCACAAACATAAAATTTTTCTACCACAGACAAATTTGATTTCACCATAGAGCTTTGCTACCGTTTCACACACGCCCTTACTTAAAAATTAATGTAATATTATTAATTTTTTTTATATACTGTTAAATTTAGGCAAGTTTTATCCGTCAAACTTTTTGAATAATAAAAATAATATAACTGAATTCATTTGTCTGAAATATGTCTTCGTTTTATTTCTATGCGATATATCTACTACGTAAAAATATGAATTTCTGTTGGAACTTATTGTTATATCTTAATATTTTTTAATGAAATACAAGAAAAAAATTACAAAAGTGTTTTGACGATTTTTTGAAGATTTTTTAAAATGAAATTTAGATTTTTCATTAAAAAATCATCCAATCTTCTTTTATCAAAAATATCTTGAGTTTTAGATTTATTAACCCCAAAATAAATTAACACTTAAACTCGCTTATTTTTTCTTTATCAGTTTTTCAAAGTATGTCTTTTTAGTTGCCATACTTCACTACACAAAATAAGTCTTTAAAATCCCGGTTTAAAAAAAATTAAAACGATAAGCCAATTTATATTCTTGGACTTATCAGCAACAGTTTCCTTTTAGTAGAACAACGACTAACATTAAAAATATTATTTAAATAACATCTCAGAAAAACTCAATTCAAACCAAAACTATAATTTAAATGACTGATAAGAGCGTTTAAACGAAAACCATGTGTGAAGAAAAATATTTAAAATTAAAAAAAAAATATATAAAAAAATCTTTAAGATTCAAAACCTACACTTGCATTAAATTTTTGTGGGGTTTCTTTAATTCTTTTATTTTTTTTTTTTTCTATAAAGAACAAGAAAAAGAAAGTAGTAAAGTGACTAAAAGAAGAGAAGAGGCAAAGGAAAACCAGAAAACTATGTTGTTGTACTTTGTACAATGTTACAAGATAACCAACCCAAAAGGTCTTATGATTTATGAATTGAAATCTATTTTAAATGTGTAATTTTTAAATAATAGCGCCATCTCTTTTACGCCTTCTGATTGTTTGTGACTAACTCAATCGAAGGAAGTGGGAACAGTAAAGACTTTTTTCTGAATTTATAAAATAGATTATCAGCTATGAGGAGAAGAATGGTTAATATATTTAATTTTGTAATCAAAATTTAAGCACTTACTCTTATTTTAAGAAATTTGTATTTTTTGACAACTCCTTTAATTTTTCACAGAAGTATCTTTTTCACTCTAATTGATCCCTCTTGATCTTATCATTCCGTCTATTATTTCTAACAAATGCTTTTAACTTAAAAATTTACTTTCTAAAAATAAAAAAAAAATTTCTAAAGTATTCAATAATGCAGCAGGGTATAAAATGCGTACTCCCCATTTTTTTTTTTTTTTTTTTTTGTACCAACTTGAAAAGACGTTGCACTTCAAAGTTTAAAATTAAGAAAAATAAAAAAAAAATATACAGAAAAAAACTAATTTATGGTAGACATAATTTCAACAGAAGTCCATCACGTCATCCAGACATTTAACAAACTATTTTTTGTATTTTCCTGCACTTAGAAAAATTTTGAAATAAAAATAAATTTTATTAAAATACAACATTTTTTATTTTTCGAATTTATTCTAAGAGCTAAATTTCAGTTATGTATTTTATAAAGCTACCAGACTATTATCTTGTATCTTCTTGTTATATTTACCTTAGCTATCCTTTGGATAGCAATGAAGTGCAGAAAAATTTACAATTATTAGACACCAGCAGAATGTAATGCATTTTCTGGCCCGCTACGGCCTTCATCAGCATTCTTCTGGTAGTGTATAAAGTCGTTCCTTAAAATTTAAGGAATAGAACTATTACAAAAAAGATTTATAAAATACATAACTAAAATTTAGTTCATAGAATAAATTCAAAAAATAAAAAATGTTGAATATAATAAAGTAACTTATGACAAAGAAATAATTCCCAGATTCAATTTTTATTAAAATATTTAAATTTTTTTCATAGTACCCCAAATGCCGCTTCTAAATCTCTTTCTTTTATTTCAATTAAAAATTTTTTTAACCATTTAACAAATTAAATATTTTTTGATATTAACAACACTTTCTGGTGTTTATATAAGTAAACGTTTAATACACTTGATTAAATTTTTAAATAAAACTGGTTTTATTTTTGATTAATATATTAATTCAAAAAAGGCAAGAATTTGTTCTGTGTAATTGTTTGGTTAAAAAACAAACGTGGGGACGTAAGACTTTAAAAACCCTATTTTGTTACCACCCTGTTTTGATACAGAATAAGATATAGAGTAACAAATTTGTCTCTTCTTACTCCCCGTCTACAACAGACATGATTTGCAGCTAGAACATGATGTTATAAAACATATGCATTAATAACCGCTTTATAACATGAGAAAATCTCTAACATGATGAGTCTATACTTAACACTAACATCATATTAGTGTTAATGTTAAGCATTTAATGTATGTTGTAGCCTGGGTGTAAAGGAGGGTTAGACGGTAGTTCAAGTCGAACGTATTTGAACGAAAATGCTTTGCTGATTTACTGTCTATTTCAGTAAATGCGAACAGACGCTTTCTTTCGCATTAATACGTGTAAAACAAAAACAAATACTCAAATATGGGTTTTTGTTGTATATGTATTTGTGGGAAAGAAAGCGTTCTTTCGACACCGTGAAATTGGCAGTGTATTACACTGTGCTAGAATTTGATAGTTTTTTTTGCGACAAACCATTCTTTGACCCGTATAGGGCCAACTTTAAGAATTTAAACCATGCAAATGCGGTGTAATTAAATTGGCGGTTTAATGAAATGCTTAAATTTGGCCCGTGCAGTGCCTAAGATGTCCCCAAACGGGCCAAATGTATGACGAATGCCACTTTATTTTTTATTCCCATCATTTGCCTACCCGCTATCTCTATTACTCCCATACAAAATTTTCTATAAAGTCTGGAAATATATCAAAAAAAACTCCATAACTGGCAAGGACTCGCCACTAGAGGAATAACATGTATTACCGACCTCCATTAGTTTTTTGTTCTTAACATTTTCCCAAAACATACTTGGCCTTTATCGCCACTTCTTAGGGGTGCTCCCATACAAATATTGCATTTTATTATTTAATTTAATTACAATTTTTCGTCTTTTGTGAATAAAATCAAAAGTTGTTAACAGATTTTAATAATTTATGGCTTGTTTTATTTGCAACTTCGTTTTTTATATGTCTCGAAAATAATAAAAAAAATTCGAAATCTTGCTAAAAAAAATAATTTTTTTGCCAAAAAAAATTAAATAACTGTGCATCTCGAAAACAAAATTTAACCTAAAAAGCGGTAAGCGCCACTGGATTTAGCGTACCTGAAGTAGGTTAAAACGCCAGGTGCCCGGCTTGTCGGTTTTTTTTTTTAAACTAGCACAGTCTTAAGCTAGATTTACACGATTGAAATTTTCTTCCAAATTGCTCTTCAAAATGCTTCAAACTCGTGTAAACAGCAAAATTTCTTCAAAATTTATTGACCAATATTATTGAAATAAATTTTGAAGAAATTTTGCTGTTTACACGAGTTTGAAGCATTTTGAAGAGCAATTTTGAAGAAAATTTCAATCGTGTAAATCTAGCTTTATTGTTTGAACTTTAAAAAAAAACAATAACAACTTATTATTCAGTATTTTATTGTTCTTTAACCCAAAAATGCATTTCATTTGTAAAACTGATCTAGAGTGCCGTTGTCATTAAGGTAGAAAGAAATACATAACACGCGTTAGTGCGCGAAAGTACGTTGACTGCTGTCAATAAAAGTTAAACTTTTGTTCTTCCATGGAACAAGTAACGTACACTTTGACGCATTTGCGGCAGAAAGTTGGTGAATTTTAAAATTTTAATGCGTTGTATATTTTTCACAAGTACAATAGAATAATTTAAACAAATTTGTGAATCGTAGAGGAAAAAACTCATTGAAGGGATTAAAAAAAAACAGTACTGTATAACAAAAAAAGCCAGGATTACAATAACAAAAAAGAGCCTTATCCTGAAATTGTATAATTGTTCAATGTACAAATAAGTTAAGAAATAAAAAAAAGCTGACAAAAAATGCTTTTATAACGCGCGTTGCGTAACTTTCCAGTCTTAGGGGGACCTTGTTCGTCTGCCTTCGCGCGTTTTGCGTTTTCGGGGATCGACATTAACCATTCGTTTGTAATGTAATATGTTGCATCGTGGTGGTGGAGGACCAACAGAAACTACTCGTAATTATTACATTTATACACCGAAAAATGTTTGCCCCAATTAAAGCATTAATCAAAAATAAAATCAGTTTTAATTAAAAACTTAATCAAGTGAATTGAACGTTTCATTGTTTGTTTACTAGTGCAAATTAATAGTATCAATAAGGGCATTCATTTAATCGGGCTTTTGCCTGGTTATTAATTAATTAACCGAGGTTTTGGTTTAATCGGTCAACCGATTACTAAATTTTTTTTTAAACTAACTAATTTCAGTAAATAAAAAATGCATAAATTATTTATTTTTGGGGCTTATTAGTAAAAAAAATAATAACATTCTTGACTAAAACAAGCAAACAAAACAATAGTTCAAAAATATTGAATATGTACATATTTTTTAATTAATACATAAATATTATGTATTAATTAAAAATTAAAAGTTCATTTTATTAGTTATATCAATAGTTTAACAAGATCTTAGAAAATAATGTTTTAGACAAATAAGTTTGTTTAAATGCTTAGGATTAAAGCGATTCTTTTCTATAGTTTTGATAAAACTTGACTTGGAAACTATTCTTTCACTTATCGTAGATGTTGGAGAAATCGAAAGCAACCTGTAACACAGAATACTTAATTTCTTAGTCCTCTTCCTTCCATTATGTCATAAGAGTCCTGTTTTAATTTGGAAAAAGTTTTAACACTTCTAATTGCTTCGGTTTATTTTGTTTAAACATTGATATGAGAAGATATGAGATGAAACAAACAACTAAACGCAAACATATAAAAAGTATGTAAAACAAAAAGCTGTTGACAGCAAACACTTATTTAAAATGAAGAGCACTGAACACCTTCTTTGTTTGTATGAAAAAGTATTTTTTAAACACATCCCTTTTGTATATGAGACGAAACAAATTATTAAAAATTCAAAAAAATATATTATACTACAAAAAAATAAAAATTTTGTTACGTCGGTTAATTGACTGAAATTAATCGTTTTAATCGTTAATCGAAAATAGCCAATTTTAAATTAACCCATCAGTTAATCGGGTAGTAATTAATCGATTAACGGTTAACCGAATGAATACCCTAGTATTAATTTGATTAAACGTTTAATTCCCTTATTGAACTTTAATGCTTTAATTGGGGCCAAATTTTTTTTCTGTGTAAGGACCTGACCTTAGAATGTTTGGCTTTCTATATGAAAGTACAAGTCGTTCGATAGCTTACGGAAGAGATTCATCAGTAGTAATTCGTAATGGCTTTGTGAATATTTCAAGGCCAAATAATTCCTATTAAGTGGCTTTGCTGTTAAAGGGATAACGATTGTCAGAGCTGGATTTTTAAAGCGAACTCGTTCATAAGAATAAAACTGTTTAAAGAACTAGTACAGCCAACTTTATTCTGAGAATGTATTTAGGCCCTAATCATGTACAACGCAGCGCAACGCCAAACAATAACATTGAAAGCACAAACAATGTCATAAATATTTTGTAATTTTATTGTTGCTTTCAACAGAAATTCATGTACCGTTTTAAAATTTTCAACGCCACAAGCAATGGAGCGTTTGAAATTTTTAACCGCAATGTGAGTTTCTGTAGGAAGCAACAACAAAATTACAAAATATTTTTGAAATTGTTTGTGCTTTCAATGTTATTTTTTGGCGTTGCGCTGCGTTTTATATAATTAGGGCCTTAATCTATTTTGCTCTAAATAACACCCTTTTAATTTCTTTAAGTGCATGATTTTTAACCTTTCTTCTTTAAACAGGTTGTTTCTGGATCATACAATACTACAACTTGGTGATCGTATAATACGTTTAATGTTATTTTTTTTTAACAGATTCGTAAAAAGGAGAAAAACTGTTCAACATTCTTTAAAATTTTTGTTGGTGTCTAAAAAGGTTTTGGGTTCTTTGTTCAACTTGTTTTAAACTGTGTGAACGTTTTAATAGTTTAAGGTTTGTTAAAAAAAAAAATTTATTTTGCTTACCTGGCCAAAATCGAT
Organism: Pollenia amentaria; assembly: GCA_943735925.1. Lineage (NCBI taxonomy): Eukaryota > Metazoa > Arthropoda > Insecta > Diptera > Polleniidae > Pollenia > Pollenia amentaria. Next base: position 195,825,487 of record OX031009.1, on the reverse strand, counting down.
GGTTAAATTGACTTCATTAAATTTCATACCACGAGACAATGGAGGACTCTGCCACCATTGTTCAGTGCCATCAATGGCATGTTCAGGTGAATGATTTTTTTCGGGTATTGTAGGATCACAATAATCGCAGACCTAAAAAAAAAGTGAAGGAATTTTTGTTGAAAAAATGTTTAAAATAGACCAACACATGTGTTTTTTCTATAGATCAAAAAAAAATAATATTTCTAACTTTAAATACTACTAACACAGCACATGTGTTTTCAAATGGTCTTTAATTAGGAACACATATTCTCTAACAAATGTCAATGTATGAGTTTTAAAATAAATTTGATATCATTTTTTTTAATTTAAACACACAAAAAATTTTAAAAGTAAGTAAGAAAAACTCAAATATTTGTTTTATAAACAAAAAACTCATTTAAGATAAAACGTTGATATTTAAATAAAACACAAATAGATGTACTTTAAATCAAAAAAAAAAATAAATAAATAAAACAAATAAAATTAAAACCGAAATTAAAAATATCCCATACCTGACCCTGAATAACCGAATAATCAATATGATCATTTTCAGTATTAGCTCCCACTAATTTACAATACAATTCGGGTCCATCGGTATCACTGCCACAAGTGGCGGTGGCATAAATTTTTCGACCATTAGCCAAATTAAAATATGGCGGTGTTAGCTCAGCATTTGTGGTATTAATAATGAAAACCACGCCCGCTACGATTAAAAGCAACGGGGTTAAGCGGTTTGACCCCATTGTCATAAAACCTAAAATCCAAATGTTCTTAAGCACAAATTTTATTTAAATTTTCTAAAGTCCTTAAGAGTCCTTTTTTAATTTTTTCTATGCACTATTTCACTTTCTTTTTTCTTATTATTCAAATGGTTTTCACTTTTTTCTTATTATATCTTCTTTTTATGAGACCATTCCAACCGCACTGGATGGCTCTTCGCGAGCAACTGATTTAAAAAATCTAAAACGATTTTCCTTAATGCCTTTGTGCGTCTGGTTTGGGTCAATTCTTATCTTTTTTCGAACACCACCAGCAAAAAATTCATTCATTTAATCATTCGACTGCACTGTAGGCGTCTCTGCTGGCATTCTGTTGTAGTTGCGCGTGAGTATTGGATCAGGTTTTTCTCTCGCTTAAATTCTTTTTTGAAAGAAAAAAAAACAAGATCTCAAATGCGCTCAAATGTAAACAAATCTTTACGGATTCTCAAAGCAAAACAAAGAATTGAAGTAAAAAGCCGGCCGGGCCGGGCTTAAGAGAAAGAGATAATATCTAAAATGAATAATAAACAAAATATTATTGTTTTATGCTTTTAAATTTTATGCAGTGAATAAAAACTAAGCGATCAACTTAATATGTTTGGGTTTTATTTGTTATTGGGCTTAAAATGTAAGGACTGCGATGGAAAAACTAAGAGCATTTTGTTCAGTAACACAAAATTCTTAGACTTAAAATACACCAAGCTAGTCTTCTTGCTTAAGTCTTTAGTTTAAAATAGAGACTTGATTCATCTTTTCTTTCTCGTATATTGTAAAAATAATAAGACAGTATAAAAATATTTAAAATGTAATAATAACTTTAACCAAAAAATCTCTTACTTCACAAGAAATTATGGAATTTCCAAATGAAAATAAAAAAAGTAATAAATCTTAAAAACAATCATTTTACCAAAAAATAAGATTAAAAATCTCCCAAAAACCGTATTTTAATACTTCTAAAACCATCATATTTGTTCATATAAAAATCAACACTTGTGATTAAAAATTTTGTTATCCATTTGGATTTTCTTATTTGAAACAAAATATCTATTTTTCTATTCTTTTCGAAACAATATTAAATAAAAATCGTTTATCATTTTTCATTTTTCGAATTTATTCTATGAGCTAAACTTCAGTCCAAGGCGAATTTACTTCGCCTTGCTTCAGTCATAGTACACAACACTTCAGTTATGTATTTTATAAAGCTTTTTGTAATAGTTCTATTCCTTACATTTTTAGGAATTACTTTATATACTACCAGACTATTATCTTATATCTTCCTGCTACATTTTACCTTAGCTAAATACATTTAATTTATAAAGTATCACTATCCAGTGTGGCACAAATAATGCTGACGAAGGCCGTAGCGGGCCGGAAAATGCATGACATTCTGCTGGTTTCTAATAATTGTAAATTTTTCTGTACATACAATATACTTCATTGCTATCCAAAGGATAGCTAAGGTAAAATGTAACAGGAAGATACAAGATAATAGTCTGGTAGTGTATAAAGTCATTCCTAAAAATGTAAGGAATAGAACTATTACAAAAAAGCTTTATAAAATACATAACTGAAGTTAAGCTCATAGAATAAATTCGAAAAATTAAAAATGTTGAATATAATAAAGTAACTTATGAAAAAGAAATAATTCCCAGATTCTATTTATAAAAATTGTTTATGAATTTATCACAAAAGTTTAAAATTAATTTCTATTTATTTTCAACTTTGTTCATCGCACAGTGTTTCGACGGGTACAAGCTAGCGGGACAAAATTATTTCTTCACTTATTTCAATTGTTTATGTATATTCCAGGCATATTAGAAAAATGTTTAGTGTAATCGTTATTAACCCATTTTTCAATAAATATTGTTTTTGTATTTTTTAAAGTAATAATCCGACTCTACCTCAATTTGGCATATACATATATGTATATTTCTAACAAATATCAATTTACATACCAAATTTTATTACGATCGGAGGTTTTATAGCGTTTTTAAGAAAAAGGATATATGGCAGGACCTTGCATCCTTAGTCCGATTTAAATGAAAATTTACATATATGTACGTTGCTAGTTGTATGTATATATATCAGCATGATCACTTTTTGTAACTTAATGGGCATTATTGAAGCTAAAATTACAAATTTCATTTTCAGGACACATGGGAAGTAGGCGTGGCCTTTGATCGAATTCGTATTTTTCTTAACTAAGATATGTGATGCTAGTGTACCAAATTTCAAAAATATCTGACAACTCCTTCTATTTTTGCAGTGTGCGACTCGTTCTGAAAAAAAAAACAAAATAATTTTACTTTCGGGCCTTTTTAGGGTCTATAATATATGAGAATCTGTGCTTAAATGTTGTAGGTATAACATATAGAAATATCTAGGTGGATATATGTATGTGGATAAAAAAAGTTGCTAGTTCTTAAAGTTTAAATTAATGTAAAATTTGCCGGATTTATCTATACATTTCCAAATTGGTGTTACACCAAAAGTATTCATATTTTTTATAAAAAAATATAAGTCATAATAGGGTCCATATCTTCAACAGAATATTTCATAACAAAAAACTCGTTTCACTTTGCTAACAAGTCTAAAATATGTTATCACAAGTGCGCATAAAATGCAGCTGATTTGCAAATGAAAATGACCTCTCTTATAAGGGTTACTCTGACCTCCTAATAAGATACCTTTATGAGGTGATAAACAAATCAATTCTTAAAATTCGTTGCCTGGGGGAGGGGGGGGCTGCTTACAGTCGTTATCAGTGGCTCCTGGAAATTACGTCATGAGTTTTGTCCCGCCAGCATGTTCTAGCCGTATCACTGTGCATCGGCTGAAAAAATTTGAATATAATTAAAATGTGTTATAAGAAAAAATCATATAAGGAAAAAAGTAAAATAATAGAATGTTAATTTGCACATTTAAGCCCGTTTTCACAAAATATCGATAGCTAAAGGAAGAATTTTATCGGCCATATAAAAAGTGTTCCATGTTTACAACTTAACTTTAGCCTAAGGTGAGCGATAAGTTAACAAAAGGTTCCCCCTGTATTGTAAAGTAATAAGTACAAGAAAATTTAAGATAAAGCCACCTTTCAAACAATAAAAACTAAATTAAAATCGGCAAAGGCATTTAAGAGCAACTTTGCCACAGACACACATATTCAAGACGATACAACTAGAACAGAGGAGATAACTTCAAATCGATTGTACCGATTTGTACACACAAAATTGTACACACAAAATAAAATCAAACTCGGTCCACCCGTTTTGACTCTACGGTGGAACGGACAGATACACATATGTAAATATACACAGATGAACGCTACAAACTTGCAACATATCTCTTTCGTAGGCGGGGCTAAAAAAGATTAGGGTTCTTCTATAATTTACGATTTTTAGTTGCTTTTTACGTACACATACAGAGAAAAAATTAAAAATTATCTTTAATCACCAAATTCATAGAATGAAGCAAACAATTTGTTGATTTTGCACCTTTTACCAAAATGATTATATTGATTACTAAAAATTTAAAATTTGGAATATTTTTTTTTTTTTTTTTTTAATTTTAATTAAAAAATGATCAGAAACCATTGCCGTTTCAAACAATGCATTAATTGATTTAATTAACTAAAGCACAGGTCTTGACAATTTCCAGCAACAATTCTGCAAGTATAAATTATTTTGTTTTAAGCGAAAAAAACAATTAAGATTTTTTTATTATTTAATTAATATTTTAATTAAAAATTTATTTCAAAACAACTAAAATGTTAATTAAATCAAAATCAAATTTTTAATTTTCTTTTAACTAAAAAAACAATTGATTCAATTATCACTTAACCATTTTTCTTGTATCCAAGCCCATTGCTGAAAATCGTTTTATCCAACATGTCTTAAGAAGGTCATTATTGTATTGAGACAAAATTATTACTTCTTAGCAGTTATGTTATAGACTTTTTTGAAGAGCCCCTACGCAGCCCGAAAAAATCGTTATTTTTCCAAACGCGTTCAAAAAATTTTACCTACAAAAATCCCTACAAATTGAAGATACAATTTTATAACTAAAGGTATGTTCGGACCTAACAAGTATTTGATGAAAAAATCCAAAAAAAAAGCACAACCAGTAAATTGATCAAACTTTAGCTCTATTTTTACCAAATTCTATTGATTCACTAACTTTATTTGTAAGAAGATAATTATATTTTCTTATTTAGAAATTGTTAAATGATGTTCGATCTATTATTAATAAAAGTTGTCTATGATGTGCTAAATTCCCAATTTTTATTTTTGATAAATACACTGAAATTTATTGTTAAGGGAAAACTAGTTTCTATGCGCATTTCACTGGCTGCTTAGAACAGATCATCAGGCAATCTTTTTCCAAAGACTTTAGAAAAGCTTAAAATATTATACAAATACAACTGTAAACCGAAAAAGAATTTTAACAATATCAAAGCTTAAAAAAACAACAACAATAAATCGTGAGTTTACCTTTTCTTACATTCCCCTACAATTGGTTAGTTTTTTTAAAGGTAAACGTTTTGCAAATTGAAATAATTTTTAATAAAACTATTGGTTACGTGTAGGACGTAGAGTTTGTTCCCGGGATTTCCCGTCCTGGGAATTAAATTTGCTACAGTTTAAGTCTTATTAAGCTAATTTTTGAGAATGAGCCTTATATAGGGCCTATGATAAATTATAGACCTATCTACCAACATTTTATTCATTTAATTAACATTTTTATTTTTCGAATTTATTCTATGAGTTAAATTTCAGTTATGTATTTTTTAAAGCTTTTTTTTGTAATAGTTCTATTCCTTAAATTTTTCTGGAATGACTTTATACACTACCAGACTAACAAGAAAATACAAGATAATAGTCTGGTAGTGTATAAAGTCATTCCTGAAAAATTTAAGGAATAGAACTATTACAAAAAAAAGTTTTATAAAATACATAACTGAAATTTAACTCATAGAATAAATTCGAAAAATAAAAATGTTGATTATAATAAAGTTGCTTATGAAAAGAAATAATTCCCAATATCTATTTTATTCATTTACTTAGCAAAGTGAAGTGTAAATTTTACAATAATATTATAAGGTTTTGCGGTTAAGGGCGTAGTAAAGTGTTATCCTAGATTGTGCTTTAAATGCGGCATTTCAAGTAATTTTAAGTCTTATGGAGTTAGATTATCCTTAATTGCACCACAAAAGCGTTATTCGCTTATTATTATTACGCTTTTAGCCATACTTACAGGATTTACGAGATTAGTCTAAACTTGGAGCCGTAGGTAAATTATGGACCGATATTCACGAAATTTGGTACCTTATAAAACGAATTTGTTGAAATTTAATGACAATAGGTGCATTTCGCCACAAATTTGTGTTAGTTTTTGTTGAGTTTTTAGGGAGGTAGTTCCACATAACCACATAACGAAATCAGCTTAGAATAAACGAAGGACTCACAATAAAAATACTTTATGGGACCTTAGATGAATATTAAAAAATGATTGACATGGAATGGCAAATTTAGTATACCTTTATACACCACTGCTGAATAAGGGTTATAAAATTGTAAAAAACTATGTAATTAAATATATGTAGCCAATAAATTTCCGCCTTCCTGCTGAATTTGTTAAACGGTAAAATTGTTTCAGAATTCCTACTTCGTAATGTTATGCTTTCAGTTCCTAATCGCCCTTCCAGAAATTTTTTTCCACTAACGGCCAATTTCACCAAAATTAGTTATATAGATATTGTTAGCTGGAAGGTAAGGTAAAAGTTAAGTTTTAACTGAACTTGATGAAATTCGCTGTAAGACTTCAATACTTTCATTCTAATTACGCAAATGAGCTCTGAACTTGACATTTATTTTTATGATCCTATTGACATAAAAATAACCTCTTAAGTATCTTAAAAAAATTTTAATCTTAATTTTTTTACATTTTTGTTATATAATAGATACTAGACTTAATTATTTTAAGCGTAATAGTCAGTAAAAAATATTAATTTCATTCAAAAATTTAGGCGGGAATCCCGGGATCCCAGGAATTTAATTTGATTTATATTTTCCGCTTTCCCGGGAATCAAAAAAGTGCGGGAAAAAAACTCTAGTAGGACGTCAACTATTTAATAGGTGTGAAAGCCCCTTTCGCTATCTGTATTTTCATGGGGCAGTGATAAATCAAAAATAGCTTATTTCGACAAAAATCGGACAATTAAATTTTCATTCAAATTTTTCATTTTGGTGACTCTACTCCAACAGTTTTTGATGCCCATCTTTAACGAGTTATCTAGTTATTGCTCTGAAAAATTAAATTCTTGTAAAAGGGAGTTTCACAAATTTACCTTAAAATCAAAGTTGAAATGGGGGCAAGCGATCAGCAAAGAAATTTAAGAATTTGTAATGTTGCTGTATTAACAATTTTATTAGTATTTTGTCACAAATCGAAAAAGATTGCCAAATATATACAGTTTTGCCAAATTTCTGAAAAGTCTCTACATTTTAATGATTTAAAAAATCTGTCCTTCTTTTCCCTACAGACATTTTTCCCTAAGTATAACCAGAGCTGTCAGATTGATTTTGAGCTTTTACGACAAATTCAATGCCAAAAGTCGCCAAAGCATTTATTTTTTAGTTTTTGACAATAATATATGTATTTTAAGAATTAAAAGTTTTTTTTTATAAGTCCCAAAAAAAATTTGTTCCGTATCGGTAAAATCCGCCAAAAATTCAAAAAAGTCGCCCAGATATATTTTGTTTAATTTTTATTTAGAACAAAGTAAAAATGATTAGTGAACCCAAAAAAGTTACAATGTTTAAAATATTTTATAGTACTTAAAGCAACCAAAAAAGGAATTTTTGCGGTAAGTATTAAACATATATTGGATATACAATATATTTGTATGTAGTTGCAGTTCCATTATATAACTAAAACGCTATATACTTCGCCGAGAAGACTCCTTTTTTGTCTTTTCTTTGGAATACATTGTGAAGGTGCAAAAGAAATTTACATGTTCTATTTGCATTCATAAAACTTTTTACTCGTAAAAACGTGTCGAAAACTTTATATCGCATTCTACTTCTAAGACGAATTTTAGTGGAGTTCATTATTTTAACACAGGCATTACTTGTTTTTATAACCAGCATATCAATAACAGTCAATGCAAGTTCCCTAAAATGTTACGTACCTGCCGTATCCTTTGAGCTATAAATTGTTAGCCTAAACTGATTTAAATTAGATTGAATATCATCATTAAAACTCTCTTTTAACAGACGGTATTTTCCCCATTATGTTTTATTAACATCCAAAGGTACGTTAGGATTCATAAAAATCTTTAAAATATCTTTAACAACAACGAATTTTATCTGTGATAATTTGTCTCATTTTATAATAGAAAAATGTTCATATACTTTAATTATATTCATTTTTTTTAAATTTCTGCTTATTAATTCTTTCAAGAGCACATTTAAATGTTAAAAAAAAATTTCTCGAAGAATTTTCATTATCTTCATCAGCCATTTCAACATAATTTAGTTTTAAATACTGGTCATACAGCTGAATGCAAAAAGAATCATACATTGAAATACTAGAATAAAAAATATATTATCTCTTCGTATTAAATTTAACAAAATTCAAAACAAATTCATGGCTCATCAAAAATGGCCAACAAAATCGCCAACTATATTATAAATCGCCAAAAAAAAATCGCTATGTCGCCAAATCGAAAATTAGGTCGCCAAACAACTTTGAAAACCGCCACATCTGACAGCACTCGTATACATTACTTCTTCTTACCCACTGTTGCTAATTTATATTATAAAATATTGTTACGAATAAAAAATCCGTAGCATACTTTGGGGAGTAGACATTTTTAATGGAACCTGAAATAGAATAATTTTGTTAACATTGTTATTGCTGTTACCAGTATGGCCAGGTCAAAAAAATTTTACAGCTAAATCTGGCATTAAACATGGCCAAAAAATGCTAAAAATAATTTTGAAAAATGCTAAAAATAATGCTAAATTTTTTTAAAGATTTTTGTTAAAAATTTATTACCATTCGATACTAAATACGTTTTAGGGACAAATTTTTGAACGAAATGGAAATAAATGGTTATATATAAGAAAATGGCTAGATTTTGGTAAGGCATGTGATAAATACATATAAAAATGTAGCACAATTATTGGTCCCTCAAACCTCTAATATATGAAAATCTTAAACGATTTCTTTCTATGATATACACAATTTTTAGATCATTTTATTTTTTATAGTTTAAGAAAAGTTGAAGCTTTAAAAAAATTATTTTTTCAGCAGTTTATAGCAAAAGTTTTTTTACAATATTAAATTTTTATCTACATACGTTTATTAATAAATAATATTTACAATCAACATGATAAGGGCATTTCGAATAATTATTTCCTGAATATTCTATTTTTTTAACAAGACATGTTATAGGCTTCTTAACATAAGAACTATCCATTTTCATACGGAATTTCATTTTGGGTACTATTTTTAGTCAAAATTTATTATAATTTATAAATTTTTTTAGAGTAAAATCAATAAAACTATTCGCCCAAATCTTTAAAATAAAAAATGCTAAAAAGGAAGCTAAAAACATATTCCAAAAATGAAAATTTTGCAGCTAAATAAAAATGTTTAATACTTAATTTTTCTGCAAAAATGACAAAATGGCCACACTGGCTGGTACCAAACTACATATCAGAGAGCAGATTGAAAACATTCACTTTTGCTGCCTATTCATAAATTCATTGCTTTTGCATTGCCTTTAATCGACAACAAAGAAATATGCATTTCTTTGTGTAAGATCATTTCGCACTTGATCAAAATGGTTATTGTTTCACTTTTTGGAAAAATCGGCACATCATATTCATATCTGATATTTTGATATTTTGTCTACTTTTTGGTTATGAAACGGTTGGTTTTAATATTCTTTTCCATATGCCTTTAATGTAAAATCAAAAATTTTTTAATTTCGAGTTAATACCCTCTTTATGATCAAGGGCGATTTCTTTATTTTGTCTTCTTTAAAATCGCTTTTTGTGAGGCCGTTGTACACAAAGCAATGAGATAATATGATGCCACAAGAAAACAATCACAACATTCGTTCAGTATTCGTTACAATGTGTGTGTTTAGCTTACATACAACCAGTTTCGCTTAACAAACACCAAAACTTTTTTTAGTAGAACGCACGCTTTTATTAGCGACTTGTATTTACAATGTTTTTAGACTTTTGTAACATTTTGTTTGGACATTCTTCATAAAAAGTTTAAGTTGCCCAACATTCAATTAGAAAAATATTTAAATTATGGGTACATTTACAACAAGAGTAAGGAAAACGTATAAAAATTACACACTATTAAAATACCCGGTTTATTATACCAAACTAACCGGAAAATGGAGATTTTACAATAACCGGCTTGCGCAAAACTAAAATACCCGGTTAAAACCGGTCGAATAATAACCGTTCGATCTCTCTAGATAGAACACTATAAAATACTTTAATGTTGTGTAAAAATAATAGAACTCTGTAGTAAACAATTCAAACAAACATTTATTTAGTTTTTTTTTTTTTTAATTTCAAATTGTGTGTTTTGAAATGTAATAATTTAATGGTACCCACAGACGATGCAACATTTGTCAAAACACGTGTTACTATTTATGTTTCAGTTTTTACCACAGACGATTACACTGAAAACGAAACATCAATATTGCGTATTTTTTGAATATACTACTACAAAACACAATAAAGAAAAATTTATTTATTTTCTTTGTATACCTAACATATTTTAGGTCCCAAAAATTTGGAAAAATGTAATATTCAATTATAATTGCCTTCCAACTCTCACTATTTGCAATTGTTGCAATTTTCCGATTTATTTCTTTATATTTTTTCTCCGAGAGTTAACATTACCATGCTTCGACAAATGTTGCCTCGTGTGTGGGGAACTTAAACACGTTTTAAATTTTATAATTATAGGTGAATATTATAGAATTTATGAAAGATTCCCCAGAACTACCATTTTGACACATGGTTAGTTATCAGCTGTGGCTTTCGTAGCAAGCCAAGGTCACCTTGTATGTATTTGCCTTGATTTTTACCATTCGTTACACTCCGGTTACTGAAAAATATGCGTTGCTTAAATGAATTGAGTTACATATATTTTGAACAAGAGGCTCTATTTTTGAGATTGTATACCAAAGCTTCAAATAGAACAATTAAACCGTTCTCTAGTACATATCAACATACATATATGAAGCAATCTTACTTATATTTTTTTAGGAAATATTTAAAGGCATTTTTGCTCATCTTAAATAAAATTAATATGTAATTAAGCTAATTAGCTGATAATTATTAAAACATTTGAATTTCCAAACAAAAGATTTAAGAGACAAACATTTCAACAATAAATAAAATTTAAGCTTTTTTTAATGTTTTTATGTACTTTTACTGATTGTTTTTAAAAAATGTTTTTGTTTTCCAAATGATTTCTTAGACGAAATTTTGTTTTCATTTTCTAAAAATAGGCAGTTTTTGTTAACGCGCTAATGCAACACATGCTTTAATTGTCTAATCGCAGCCAAATGCGAAGGTGACTACTATTAACTTGAATAATTGTCGATTGAAAAGCCTACTAAAACGAACACAAAATTGCAACAACGAATTTTATTTTTTTTCGCAAAACAATCTTATAGAGCTAAAAAAAAACAAAAACAGACAAATAAACCAAAACTGATAGTGGTGCACCAGCACACTTAAAAAAAAACTTAAAACGGATAATTTCCACCTTAAATCAAGATTAAGCAGCCAGTTGATAATTATAATTTTAATTATGTTCAATATAAAGAAAGACAATTTTGTTCGCAGTCAAGGTTGCTACTACATAGATTTAAAGTTGTTCATTATTGCTTTCATATTGAAAGATTCAAATTAATTTAAGTTACGCATTTTGATTTTAAAAAGTTTTCGTCTGTGAATTAACAAGTCCCAACGTTAATTTAAAGTTTTAACTACCACAACTCAATGGTTCGTACAATGGGTAATGTTTTGCGAATATTTTACTTACTTTTTTTCTTGTAATCGAAAATCCAACTATGTTTTTTTACTCTTCGCCACAGGTGGGTATATGCATATAAGTATCTCATTCCGTTACTAATTTCTACAATATTGATCTTACCCCCTATAAAGTATATATATATATATATATTATGGATTCTTAGAAGTAGCGAAGCTGATTTAACGATGTTATCTGTCCGTTTACATTTTCAAATAGGTTTTCGGAAGATGAGGACTAGGTTATTATATAATTATGTCACATATACTACGTTAAAGTTTGCTAATAAAATTCAGCCAATTCGGTCCATAATGACTGAGCTTTAATCAAAAAACCACGATTGCCTGAAATTATCGCCATAAAATGACCTGTTACTGTCCATCAAGTGATTTTATTTTTAATAAAACGCTTATTCTAATTATACATTGAAAATCTGTGTATCATAATAAGTAGTCGGCGACGGCTAAAATTCGTCCGGGACGAGATGTACTGAAAACATGTGTAATCAAATCTCAGAAGAGCAAATACTGAACTTCAAAAATAAAAGTTTTGAAGCCTTTTCTCCTTCAAGGCAATTGCGTTAAGGTGTATTATTCAGTCCCGTACCACTAAAACTCTTATTTGTTCTTAATTACTTTCCACCATGTAAGTATTAAAATTTAAAAATATTCAGAAGAGTCTTTCGGGTGCGAAGTTGATAATTTAAAATTCAGTCCTCGAAAATTCATAATAATTGTAAAATACCAAGTTTTTTTTTGCAATTACAGTGAACTCGCGAAAACGTGAACACTCGAAAGTGTGAACGTCTCAGAAACGTGAACAAATTTATTTTTACACAGACTATTCTAAAACGTGAACAAAATAACGTAAACACATTTTTGTTTATTTTTGTTTGCTGTTTAAAATGTTTTTTTTTTAATAGGGAAATCTCCCAATTGAGTTCACTTATTGGTTTATGTTACAGCGTTTGTTTTTCTTAATTTTATGTATACGGTGACCTGTTAGTTGTTTTTTGACATCGCTACGTAAAAGTTGAAAGTTATTAAAAATTTTTATTCGCGAAAGTGAAAAATGTCATTAAAAAACCGAAAGTGTTATCTTTGAAAGATAAAGTAAATATTCTTGAACTATTGCAAAAAGGTTATAGTGTCAGTGGCTTGGCAAGAAAATATGGTGTTGCTAAATCAACAGTTTGTTCCATTAAAAAGAAAAAATTGGAAATAACAAATCGTGTAAATAATACTTTTTATGGTACCGGAAAGCGTAAAACATTACCTTCTTCTGAGCTTCCGAAAATGGAAAAAATTTGTTAAAGATGGTCGAACAAAAAACTTATCAAAAAAAAGATGACCGGCTTTTTCCTATAAAATTTTTTTTCCTCATAAACATTCTTCAAACAAAAAAATGTCCCCATTAGTCTTTGTTAATTTTATGCGTATTTTTTTGTGATATTCATAAGAAATTTATTTTTTATTTATCATATGCAAAGTGAACTGAATTATTGCATATTTGTAAATATATTTTTTGTTATTAAAAATTAATAAAATATTTGTTTTAAAATACTTGTTTATCTATTTATTTTTGAATATTTAGAGGTGTTATTTTTCAAATTTGGCATTCGATAACGTGAACAAACTCGAAAACGTGAACCGCCTTGGTAAAAATTAATTCACGTTATCGCGAGTTCACTGTAATTGTTATCGACGAAAACGGGATATATTTTTTTCAAATTAATTTGAAATATCGAGCGGCGCTAAATTTTAGAATAAATATTCGTATTTGGCGAATATTGGCGCAAATATTCGGATGGACATTGTATTTGCGAATATAAGAAATTGATATTCGTAACATAACTATTACACACACTAAAAGTGGATTCACCCATGCGTTCCGAACAATTTTTTTGTCCGGAGAAAAATTTTTTGACTGAGAGTGTTCTGCAGACCAATTCGCCCATTTTGAAAAATGTGTCGTGAAAAACAAAGCATCATCAGAACTCTTTGCGTTATACGGTTTTCTCTACTGCGGCGCCTGTCAGTCTATAGTCAAACGTGTAAATTCGACCCGAGTTCGATCCCGTGTTCAGTTAAGAATAAAATTATCAAAAAATTTTAATTCGTTTCATGTTATATAAATAAATATTTAAATTTTGTTTTTTTTTCATAAAAAAAGACCAAGAGCTTAAATAAAAATATACGATCATTGAGAAAAATTATTTATTATAACATTTATAAATTATATATTTATTCTTGCATATTTCAATTAACAGCAAAACATTTTTAAATCAAAAAGGAACAGTGTAAAAACTAAGGATATCCAAAACTAAAGATGTCCAATTATTATTCAATGTTGATTGTACTTAAATTAATGACACGTTATTGTTTTTAGAATTTCAACAAATTTCTAAAATAAATTATCTTACTTTCATATTGTTTAACTTCATTTCAAAAGTGTTTACTTTTAAATTAAAAATAGAATTCTCAAATTAAATGTAATTTTGAATTGATTTCAATGTGGAATTTTTTCTGGCTAAAGATACAAGAGCAAAGGGAATTGGCCGGATAATAAAATTTATTGCTATTTTAAATAAATATGTAAGCTCTAATTGTTACGATACACAACAAGTTGTGCAGGGTAAATTTTAATGGATAATGTACTTGATAAGCTCATAGAAAAATGCGTCTTCATTTTGATGATGCTCTAACATCAGAATTGTGACATCAATGATATTACAAATGGCATCAATGATACAAAAAGTTACATCAATAAAATGACGAACGCCATCCTAAAATTTTATCATATTTTATGCGTCATCTATGACTTCAGTGACATCAATTCGACGCCACATCTTGTGTACACTGATAGAAAAGGCGTCATAACGATGATGTATTTTGACATCAGTACAGACAAACTGTAATCAGTGCGATGACAAACTGTCATCAGTGCGATAGTAGACTATACCATGCCATCAGTGTGATGGCAAATTGCCATCAGTGCACTGAAAAACTGGCATCAGTGCAATGACTAACCGTCATCAGTGCGATGACATAATAAATCATGTCATAATATATTATTAACATTATTTTCATGTTTAAAGAAGCAAAAATTCCCATATTCTATTTTTTTTTTAATTTTTATTTAAATGCAGCAAATTTTCAAGTAGAATTATTACGAAACCCATATCGGGCATGCTGCTGGTGTCTTCAATTTGAGAGCTATTCTGTTAACAAAGGGCGGAATACAACAAAAGTGAAACAAACAGGTGTAACGGGTAAGTAAATTATGTTATTCTCTCAATTAGACCAAAGGTCAATTACAATTTGATTGCAGTTTTTAATCGCACTGATGACATGCTTTATAAAACCGACTCCCATTCATCATTTCTGTGATGCCAATGTGTCATCCCATTGATGACATAATTTAAATGTTTGACCCTGATGACAGTTTGGCCAAGTGATGTAAAGACTGACATCACAGTGATGTAAAGTATCATGGGGTCAAAAGCGATGACACTTGTCATAGTACTGATGTCAAAATACATCAGTGTTATGACGCCTTTTCTATCAGTATATGATGCTCGTACATTAGGATGGGCTCAATTAAATGGCATGAAATATTTTTTGGAAAGCTGCTGTTTAAAATTTTTAGACAGTTCTCAGACCATAAAATAAAAGACTTTTAAAAGCCATTTGGGATAATATTTTTTTTTTTTTTGAATTGGCTACAGATATCTAAAAATCCTTTTTAATCATTTATTTTTTCATTATTTAATTTTCATTTTCTTGCTGAAAAAACATTTTTTCTAATCGGTAAATAGTTGACTAAAATTCTAATGACCAATAAAAAAAAACTTCACAACTTGTTTGGGTTGTTCATCAATGATATTTTCTGAAACATTTAAACAAATATTTTTGCATGCTTTAAAATGAAGTGTGGCAAGTAATTTTATACATTTAATTTTTTTTTTTTTTTTTTTAAATGCTCAAATATTTATCTTTGGAGTACGGCTGTTTTAAATGAAAAATAATTTAATGAAAAAAATGTATAAAATGATATTTATTAAAAAAAAGTAAGCAACTTTTTGCTTAATGTTATGTTGGCGTTGAATTGAAAATTTGCTTTTAAAACAACTTAAATTAAAACGCTTTTAAAGGCAAAGTTTAAGGCTTAAGTCGACTTAGCAAGTAAGCTACACTTTTAAGAAGTGAATCCATAAAAATTATTATTTCGTATTTCGTTAACTAAAATCCAAAAGGCCCGAAGCCGATATTGCATTTTCTTACCGTTTACGGCTTTTTGCATTCTGTGAGACTATTTAATGATTGTTGAAATCGATTTTAATATTTTCTGATTTTATGGAGGAATTTCAAATTATTTTTCTTTCAGTCTTGTGAATGTTTTGAATGGCAAAATCTTTTTATTTCCTTTCTAAATAAATTTTATTTTTTTTACCATTCTTTACCATATTTTGGCAAATAACAACTGTTTCAAGTGTTAGACAAATATTGGAAACTTGAGAATGCAACAGGTCAAATTGTCTGCTCTGGCATATGCTGACGATATTGCGCTCATGTCAAATTCGGCCGAAAATCTTCAGACAAACCTCTTTATACTTAAAGAAGAATTTGAAAAAAGAGAACTACGGATAAGCAAGTTAAAGACCGAGACGATGTTAGAAGGAAGAGAATTAAAACAACACGAAATATCGATACACTGATAGAATAGGCTTCCTACACTGATGTATTTTGACATCAGTACCATGATAAGCGTCTTTGTTTTCAACCCCATTACACTTTTCATTATTGTGATGTCAGACTTAACATCACTTGGCCAATTGTCATTAGGTTCAAAAATTTTAATTATGTCATCAATGGGATGACACATCGGCATCACAGAAATGACGAATCGGAGTCAGTTTAATGAAACATGTCATTAGTGCGATGACTCAGTAGCATCGTAGAGAGGACTTATTACGTTCCATTTCATGACAAAATATCATTGGGATTGACTTAAGTCAAAGTGAGAATATATTATTTTTTACTTACACGTTACACATGTCTGTTTCACACTTGTTATATTTCGCCTTTTGTTTATAGAAGAACTCTTAATTATAAGATACCATCAGCAGGCCCGATATGGATTTCGTAAATTTGATATATTTAATTAAATAATTTAAAAAAATAGAATATGGGAATTTTCGCTACTTATTTTACTTTTTAAATATGAAAATAATGTTATTAATACACAAAATCTGACATCGAATTGATATCACTGTAGGCGCATAAAATACGACAAAATTTTATGATGACGTTCGTCATGGGATTGATGTCACTGTTTGCCTCATTGATGCCATCTGTAATAACATTGATGCCACACTTCTGATGTTAGGGCATCATCAGTATGAAGATGCATTTTACTGTGAGTCTAAAACAAGTTCGTGAATTCAAATATTTATGAGTTGTTAAAAGTGATGATGGCAAACCTGACAAGAATCTGAACAATCGTCTTCCGCTTTAGGAAGACTATTTAGTGCTCTTAATAGAAACGTCATAAAAAAACAAAACTTGCAGCGTGTAGATCAACGTGCATCCCCACTTTAACATATGGCTGCAAAACCTGGGCGCAGACTGACAGCAGACAGTGGCGAATACATAAATGCAAATAGAGATTTCTAAGAGGTGTGTCAAATAAAACTAGAGGGGACAGGATCCGAAATGAATAGCACAGAACTACTTTCCAAGTAAGCCCAATAAGCGAGATAATAGACTAACAAAAAATGAAATGGCATTGCGAGAATGCCATCAGAACGTCTTCTACGACAAGTGTCTAAAGTTAGATGTGAAGAAAACCGACCAAGAAGGAGAAAATTACTGACATGGGAGGGCTCATTGCATTCATCATTTCAGAGACGGAACATCAACCAACACAACGCTAAAACCATAACAGCTGACAGACAACATTGGCAAGCTCTTGGTAAAAAAATCACTACACTGAAAGGTATACGGGATATGGATTAAGTAAGTAAGTACGTAAGTTAAGTGTTTGACGATTTTTCTCGATTTACTTAGTTAATTGTACACAAATTAAAATTTTATGGAAGATCTGTTTAGTTAATTTTCTTGTTCTACTAAAACGTATTCCGTGGTTTGTTGTTTTTAACCACTTTTTTGAAATTTGCTTATCGATATTATAAAATTAATGATTTTTTTATTCACTAAGCGATTCCTTCCTTTCCAGATTAATTTAGTAATTTTTTTTATTTATAAAATTTTTTCGAATTTTTTTTAGAAATAGTAGCGGAATTCACCCTTGATAGTAAAGTCCCTTGTAGACCTTGTTAATCTTATAATTTTAACAAAAATACTAACATTTACAACACTGCAACAACAAAATGTATTAGACTAAAATATACTACGCTGTGGTTGAAAAATCCCACAAAAAGCAGTAGTAAACAAATGTGTGAATTTACCAGAATAAAACAGTTGAAGAAACTTTATCTGTCTCTTTCTCTCACTCACCAAATTCATTAATTTACAATGCATACGAAAAAGACACTCACGCTTTGAAGTATAAAATCGTATTAAATATAACAGAGTTGTACACTTAATACAAAGGGGGAAAACAGCTAGTTTTACATATCCATATCTTTAGTTTTGCCGATATTTTTAATATTTTCCACATTGATAAACTTTAAGTATTTTTGTGGCAAAACATGCGATTATTGCGTCATTTAACAATTTTTTGTCGATTGAGTATTTCTTTATATTTTATATTATTTGTGTTTTTTTTTATTTAGGCAATTTTTCCTATTAAAGATTTTTTTAATATGTACAAGAAATTTGTTAACTCATTGAGTTTTGTAATTTTTCTTAAAATTAAGATTTTAATTTTGGTGATTTGGTATAAATTTAAAGTTTCTTATTGCAAAAATGTTTGCCAACATTTTGGTGAAATTAAAATTTTTTTAATTTTCTTATAAGTTTTGAATCCCATATTCCTAATATAGGAAAAAAAATAACGATTTTTATTACGGTAATTTTATTTGTAGTTCCTTTAAAAAATTGCCAAAAATTGTTGTCAAATATTAGCGTTTTTCTCAATATATTTTTTGTGAAATTGGAATGTTTGATGAAATTTGTGTGTTTTTTAATTAATTCAATTAAATTCCATAGGTATTTTTAATGATTAACGGCATGTTCAGACCTAAGAAATATTTTACGAAAAGATCCAAAGAAAGCATGACCAGTAAATTGATCCAACTTTAGCTTTTTTTTTAACAATTTCTATTGATTTGCAAAACTTTATTTGTATGAAGATAATTGCATAACGTAATTTAGGATTTGTTAAATGCTGTTTGGTCAAGAAACGTTTTGCAAATGCAAACAATTTTTTAATAAAACTTGTGGTTACGTGTAGGACTTTAAATATTTGATAGGTATGAACATGGCTTAACAATTTTTTTTTTTTTTTTATTCAGAATTTTTGTGTTTTCTCTTAAAATTTTTCCGTTGAATATGAAACTTGCACTTTGTTTAATTTTTTTGTTTGCAATCAATACAATTTGATTAAGGCTTTAATTATTCTGTAATAACTATAATTTTTCTTTTGTGAAATTGGCGATTTTCATTAGTGTTTTTTTTCTGATATTTGTTGATTTTTCTAAAAACAAATTTTTTTTAAATGAAAAATTACATTTCATATTATTATATTAGTTTTCTCTCTAAATTAGTTTAGGAGTTTAATGGTTTTAGTGGTTTCATTAGTTTTTTTTTTTTTTCATTTAAACTTTTTCTTATTTTTATGTGTCTCTTCTAATTTTTTAATTTTAAAGTTTGACGATTTTAATGTTTTGAGTAGCGATTTTTCTTTAATTTTATATAATTTTTCGAACAAGCGATTAAATCGTTTTTCTGAATTTGAAATTCTTGCTTTACTAAAGGGTTTTTTATATAAGAATTTATTTGCTAAAATTTTCGATTCGATATTTTTTTTATTTTTATTTTTTTGCTTTTCGCGTATTGGTAAAATAAGCGGTTTATTAAACGATAATTCAAAGATAAGGAAAATGGTAAATACAATATTTCTTCAAGATTAAATTGTTTTTGTGAATTTGAAATTTTTGCTTTATTAAATTGGTTTTTTTATATATAATAAATAAGAATTTATTTGCTAAAATTTTTGATTTGATATTTTTTTTTGCTTTTCGCATATTGGTAAAATACGCGGTTTATTAGACGACAAAAAATAACAACTTAAAAATTAAACAAAAAAAAAATAAATTTGATGTTGATGCCCTTTTTGAAAAAAAAATCTTAAGAAAAAATCCTTGTGCCCAGAAACGTTTGCGTTATAAATTGAAAAATTAAATAATCCACCAAAAAAACATTTCAGAGCTTTATGGACTTTTTGGGGCTTTAGGGCTTTTTGGAGGGTAATTTTATATGAAATTAAAAAAATTAAATAACACCCCAAACAAAATTGTTGTGGTTGCTTTCTGTACAAAATTTTGAAGTGTTCTTCATTTAATTTTTTTGTTTTTTTTTTTGAGCTAGTTCTTGGAGGGTTATATTCATGCCCTGTGCATCAAGCGGAGATATGTAAAAAAAGTGTCGATAAAAATAAAAGGTGGGGAGTTTTTCATACGCTTTTGGATCGCCTTGCTCACTGTTTACATTGTTTAGTTAAAGATGACTTGTGTGTATGGTCAGAGCAAGCTGGCGAGTCATTTTACACAGAGTTTATGGACGCGCTATAAAATAAATTTAATTCTTTTGTTCACGACACATTTAGATCGGAAAATGAGGCAAAATTCTTATTAATTCCTCTATCTTAGTTCTATTTATTCATTTGTCTATATTATATATTATTCATTTATAATTAAACTTAAAGTGCCCTGGAGACTAGCAAATAAATCCATCAATCAGTGCATATATGTTAGTGTCGTCAGGCTTTTTTTTTTTTTGTTGCCCTATGCTTATCCCGCGAAGCTCTTCGCTTGTCTGCAAGAAACCAGAGTATCTGGCGGGAATCGAACCCGCAACCCCGGCACTGGAAGACTAGCTGACTACCAGCTAACCTACCGGGACACCCAAACACAAAGCAAATAAAATTTTGCTTGTCAATCACAAGAGACTATTAAATAACCAGCCATCAAATAAAAAAATCAAAACTTTTTGATTTTCATCAACGCGCATGTGTAGCCGAAAAAGAACGACTGCACGCACACAACTATGTGATTGATGTGATTGTCTCCAGGGCGCTCAAAAGAAATAAAAAATTTCACAAACAAATTAAAAAAATTTTAAAATTTAAAAAAAAAGTGGAAAAAATTGTATATAGGTGCGTTCATTTACTTTACTAGCAGAAACTTGCAACGAGAGAATAACTTTAAAATTTACGAACTTGTTCTCCCAATTACTCAAAAACATAAAAAAGTTAATGAACGTTTTACCAGCAAAAACTAGCAAGTTTGGAATATTAACACTATTCAGCTGTAAGAAACAAGATTTTTTCTCAATAAATTAATTTGTTTTGAACTATTTGCTCAAGAATATTGTTCCTAAGTTTTAGAAAAAAAAAATTTTATTATATTGAAAAACTTTTAATTTAAAAATTATGAAAATTATTTTTGTTTTGTAAACAGGTGGTTGAATAACTCTTGCTAGTAAAAATTTAACTATCAGAAATTTAAAAAAAAAATGTTTGTCTCTTAAATTTGTATGCTCCTTTTCACTCTCTCGTTGCAAGTTTTCGAGTACGTGAACACTTACTAGTAACAATTATTGAAAATAAGCAATAATTTAGGGTAAATGAACTCACCTTATGTAAAAGAAATTGAAAAATTATCAATAAAAAAATTTTAATTAATTTCATGTTGTAAAATTCCTGTCTTCATAAAAATAATTTGATGAAAATTAAATTCAATGAACTTAAGCCTATTAAAAAATATCTAAATTTGGATTAAAAACCATTAACAGTTCAATAAAATAACCACAATACTAATTATTAGAAATTAAAAATGTCAAAAATATAAAAAAAAAATTAAAAAATAAGAA
This sequence comes from Pollenia amentaria, assembly GCA_943735925.1. Taxonomy (NCBI): domain Eukaryota; kingdom Metazoa; phylum Arthropoda; class Insecta; order Diptera; family Polleniidae; genus Pollenia; species Pollenia amentaria. The sequence goes on along the minus strand of OX031009.1, from coordinate 195,803,574 downwards.
AAAAATGGGACCAGTCTATGACGGTGGTCCTGAGTAAAGCTGAGAGTGGTATTCTAAATGCCCTTGTGATCTTTAAAAAGCACAAAAAATCATTATCATATTTCAAAAAAATAAGCATCTAAGATTTTCATTCAATCGAAATTTGAAATTGTGTCCACGTACAAATTTGAAATCAATTGCGATCGAAAATATATTTTTATTTAAACCAAGAACCGCATGAACTTTCTGCAATAAATTTGGCTTCAGAAAGAAATGTTAGTCAATATTTCGAAAATATTTTCATTCGAATAGAAATACACCAAATCTTCCTAAACCAATTTTAATTCCAAAAGAAATGTTTGTTAAAATTTGTAATCCATTTCGACTCATGCGGTCATGGAAATCGAATTCGATTTAATCGAATAAATTTTGAAAACTACCCTGTTTTGGTAGTTCATTAAAATATTCCGTTTTATATACTTCATACTTTGAGTACTAATTACCTTTACCGGAACTTATTTCAAACCCAGGAAAATGTACTTTTCAGTTTGTCGACGCTTTTTTGTACCTATCGCCGCTTGAAACACAGTGTAGCCAGGCTGTATTTATAGTTCACAAACTTTTTCTAGAGGTTTCTGGAACCTTCCTGTACTAATTATTACACAATTACTTTCATTCATTCAATTCTAAGGTCTGCTTTTAGGCGTTACAAATATTATTCCATTACTAGAAAATTCTGTACAGTGGAGTTGATATATAATTATGAATAACTTATAGCTAAAACTAAGATTAATTCCTAGATAAATTAACTTTCGTAACACTGCCGTCCGCTTAAATCTGTTCGTCCGAAAAGGCTTAGATTCTTCTTTTCAATGGGCTAGTCGTTCCATATATTCTACCTTCCTTATATTTCTGTATTCGAGATACATCGTTGTTAAATGTATCAAAAGTTATTTTTGGGATTACAAAATTTAGTATGAATAAGATTTATCGATAACGTGCTAATTAAACTAAATTTCTTTATCACCTGATACGGCCCATCCCAATGTGTCTGTAATTTGGGGGATAATCCTTTCTTCTGTTGTGTATTAAAAAGAAAAACGGTAAATCCTTCCATTTTGTCATTTGATAAATTAACACGACTCCGTCTGAACGCGTTTACCGCTCTTTAGAAGAGCCCTTGATATTCGCTGATACGGATAGTTTACCAAAGTCTCACTGCTGGAGCGTTGTTCCACTTTCCTTTGGTAATTTTGTATTTTTCTTTTTTCTTCTTAATACTTGTTCGTTTGGCCTAATGAAGGGTGCCTAAAATCGAACATTAATCATAGAATTTGCTAGGCAATATTGCATAACTTGGCCATACAAGAAAACTAAAAATAAAAATCTAAAACACAACCAAGTGAACCACAAAACACGAGTTGGTAAACAGAAAATCTATTAATCATACCACAACTTTTATTTACTTAATGCAACTTCTTGCTGTCGCTGCAAGTTCTTTATACAATTCTCCAGTCACTTGCCAAAAAAAAAAATTAAAAATCACCAAAAAAGTACCAACAACAAAAACCAGCCACCTTGTTGTTGTGGTTAATATTTCAGTGGTTTTTGTGTTTTTGTTATTATCTTTTTTTTTAATTTTGCATTTAATTTTTTTAACATGTAACCAAGTGCATTTAGATTTTTTGGCTTCATTTCCGTTCTAACGAAGTAGCGAGAAACACGCAACATTTAACAGAAGAAACATATTGAAATTTAGTAAAATAAAAAAAAAATAAAACAATTTCGATAAAAGTAAATTTTCTTCCCATGGTGTTACTGAAAATTTTAAAATATTTAGTGGGTTAGTGTTCTGAAAAGTGTCTTTGAGAAAGTGTTAATAAAATTTTTATTGTTTTTTTTTTTTGAAGGTTGTGTGACTCGAGTTTATAGTGAAATATGCCAAAATGTTTTTTCGTTCAAGGTATTTCGTTATCAAGTTTTACAAAAGGATTGATGTGTTCTTTTAGAAAAACATTAACTAACTAATGCGTAAAATCATTTTGAAAAACAATAATAAAATATAACATATAAAAAACAAATTATTTTAATAAAAAAATATGGTAAAGTTATTATTACAAAAAAGTAATACATAAAGTGTTTTATTTATTACCTAAAAACTTTTTTTAAATACCCTTTACTATGGGGAATAAACACATTTAACTTCAGAAAAGCTGAATTTTTGCACGGCCTTCTTTTGTGGTTCAAAAGTACGTCCCAAAAATTTCCGTCGATGCGCCGCTCAAAAACGGTAACATTTATCGAAAAATTACTAATTATCAAATCTGTTGCTTAAAAAATTGCCTACAAAAAACTTCGTGGGACTAACCGTTTTTAAGAAAATTCGTTTAAAAAAATTGTAATGTACAGTATGCAAACCAACGTCACACGGTGGGAGATTTTGGAAAAAAATTTAAACAATTCTGGATTTTCTGAACGTTTAGTCGGATGAAAAAAAAAATTCAGATTGCAATTTTGGACTTTTAATTACAACAATTAATTTTAGCACGATCTTAAAATTTTTGTATCAATATACTAGACGAATTATTTAAGCAAAAGCTAGCGAAATATATTGTTTACCTGCCCTACTTTTGGAAGCTATGGTGGCCCTTTGATAGGCCTAAAGACCCTCAATAGAAATCTTTAGCCCGAATACAAGCCCTTGTTAACAGCCATCTGAAATTTTATTTCAAGCGGACTAACCGTTCAGAAAATCCAGAATTCTTTGCACTAACTTGGTGCTTTTTCAATTTTACGTTAGTGTCTTTAGTGCTTTTTACAATTTTTAGTTTTTTTACAATTTCTTTAATTAATTATGCAGTAAAAATGTTGTTAAGTGTAAAAACATTCTTTTAGTATGGCAACTGTTTATTAAGTTAGCTCACGACCTGAAATTTTTGTTGCAGCAATTCTTGAGCTTATTGGTGAGAGAGGTGAGAATATTGAGGGGGAGTTCTCAGTTTTCTGTACTCTGCAATCCTGCTTTGTCTTGTAAATCTCACATCGGCTGTTAATCGCAATAAAAACGATATAATTGTTTTCGTTACACATTTTATTAAAGAAAATTGCTTGGAAAATATTAAGAATTGTAAATGGAAAAATCAAAAATGAACAGATCTTTTTGGATAAAAGTCAACCAATTTAAAGATTCAATAGGACAAAATCCATTTTTGGATTTGTCCAATTTTGTATTAAGAATTTTAAGTTGGCCATACTCTAACGCGGAAGTTGAAAGAACGTTTAGATCGATGAACTACAGTAAATCCAAAATTAGAAACGGATTATCCTTGAACTCTTTTAACCTAATTTCTAACATTAACTATGAACTTCGTCGATATAATTTATGCTGTATTGATTATACTCTACCCCCTAGTATCTGCAGTGATATCTTTTCCAATGAAACATACAAAAAATCAAAATATTACTTAATTCAAACTCAACTTATGATGATCCAAATTAAAGTTATGTACGAAAATAGTCCTCCAACAACGTCGTCGCAGTTTTTTTTTAATATTTGGTAACTTGTTTTGTATTCAATTATTGATTAAATTGAAATATCAAGGTTCAGTGCTTTTTTAGGCATTTTTGCTTAAAGAGCTTTTTGCTCTAAAAAAGTTGGCATCACTGCTGGTAGGTCAAAAATTAAACATAGATCATATAAACTCGCTTCCCAAAAAAACTTAAAGGCTTAACGGCAAAATTACTTAAAGGCAAACAAATCTCATATAGATGAATTAATTAATAAATAATTTAATGAAAATTAAATTTGATGAACTTAATCCTGATTAAAATATAAAAATTTGATAAAAATTAGATAAAGATTTCTAAATAATATTCAGCACAAAGAACTTTTACATGAACCTGAACCTCTTAAAATAATTTTGTTCTGGCTGGTTTATGATTGCCCATGGTGCCAAATAGGGTACACACTCGGAAATTAGTTTTTAAGTACTGCGGTGATGGTAATCACCAGCGTTGCCATAAGTTTTTGGAAAATAACTTCACCTTAAGAACCAAAAAAACTGATTTTAACGTAAAAACACTGCACATAAAAATAGCCCAAAGAAATATTTATAATTTACTTAATTATTATATTATATTATTAACGAATATCGTTACTTTGTTGGCTAGTTGAAAGAACATACATTAAAAATTGCTGCAATAGACATTTTACAATGAAAACTCAAATGCAACTTTAAAAAAGAAACAGCAAAAATCACAAAATGTAAGCAGGGACATAATTAAGCTTTCAATAGTAAAAGCCAAATAAACTACTCAAACGCCTTGGCAAACATGTCAAAATTGTACCTTTGTACAATCCTTTTGCGTTGATTATTGGGGTATTTGCCAAACGATTAATACATTTTTGTAGAAAAATCGATATATTGCATATTTACCGAACTTAGTGCTACGTAGTGCTATATTTATTTATTTAAGTGAAAATTTTGCAGAGTCAAGAAGGAAACGACGAAGCATAAAAAATTATAAAGAATAAAAGTTTTTGATTAGAATTTATTGCAAAATTATTAATTAGGTTTGTGTGGTTTAGTTGTTAACGGAGAGTGCGTATTTCCCAAGCCGTTTGTGTGTTTGTTTGGCTCTTAAACCTTGCCACTCAAAAATATTTTCCGTGTCCGCTAACAAGATCTTTTTGTCTCTCATATTCAAAAACCATCCGGAGAACGAATTTTCAATTTTTGGGTAATCGGAAGGCCGCACGTTTTTCGTTTTCCAGGTAAAATAAACGTAGTTAGCATTTTTATTGATTGTTCACATATTGTAGAATATTTCACCACAAATTTATAAGCTAAATTAATAACAACTGACACCTTTTCCTAAATGTTCTAAATCTTCTAAAATTTCTGACTTTTTAAAGTTAAAAACTTATGCTTTTTGTATGCAGATTTAAGAATTATTCACGTTCAAATTATGTTTAGAGATTAATATGGATTAATCGTGTATGCAAGACATTTTGATTGACATTTGCTAGAAAAACTCCCCAATTATTATACAGTTGAATTAAAATTAACCCACCACCCTGTTGATTTAGACTTAAGCCTGTATACGTACATAAAATACTTTAAAAATATAATTATAACTTGTTCATATTTTAAAGCTTTCGCACAAGTTAATATTTTAGAGTAGTCAAGGGAAGAATATAATTATTCATATTTTGGGGTGTTCATATATTAGGGTGTTCATATTATCGCGAGTTCACTATATATTAGAATTGAAAATAAAAATATTTTAATGCAAAAACTGCAAAATCTGCACAATTTACAAAAAAGCTTATTTTATTAATAAAAAACTTCAAAACTGTTCAATGTTCGGAAAAACTGCAAAATGCAGATAAATCTGCACATTTGGCAACGCTGGTAATCATATGGTCGGGTTTGACCGACAATACTTTCTAACTTGTTTCTCAAAAAAGTGCAAAATTTAACTAAAAAGTACAACTTTTTCCTAAAAACTTCAAATCTTCAACAAAATCTAAAACATTTAATTTAAAAATGGAGGAAACAAAATATATCTGTTTAAATTTTCTTCTTCAAAGATTTTACTTTTGAGCTCAACCAACCAGTTAAGGATACGCAATCTCCTCATAAGTATTTCCAAACCTCTTTTCAGTTAATTACGTATTTCTACAAAAAACAACTTGAGTTATTAAATTGTTAGAAAACAAAAAATTAAGCCTTTTCAAACACAATTTTAATAAAATACACATTTTAATATCACCAAAATCTTAATCTTCAAAGCAACTTTATTAAAGTCGCTAACCTTGATTCAACTATTTCAAACAATTCTTTGCCAAACGAACCGTTTTTATTTTTTGCCATTTCAACACTCAACACTAGAGCTCAGTTTAATTAACAACTGCAACATACTCGTACATATGCAAGTAACACAATACGAGTATAATGGTTTGTGGCATGCAACACAATACTTTTCAAGTTGATTCAAGCTCCATTTTAGCCACTACATTTATGCACATCGTAGTTCAAAGAACTTTTTAAGTGTTTTGGAAAACAAAACGGCAAAAACAAGTAGAATTGGAATTACGCCATTTTCAGCTACACTTACCAAGGACGTTGGAATTGATCATTAAAACGAAAAACAAAATAAATAATAATAATTTGTAGTTTGTAATTTGAAAACTGTTACAAAAATTGTTAATTTATTATTTTTGTCTAACTCATTATATGATTTTATTTAACCTTAATAAAACGTTATAAATACTTGTATGAATTTTAGTAACTTTTTAATTACTTGTTTGAAATTGTATTTAAACTTATAAAAAAAATATCTACCCAGCGAGCAGTTGATCGTTTTTTGTGAAAATCACCTAGATGAGTCTTCTCAGACCACTTTTGATGATTACAAACTGATTTATCACTTGAGCGATTAAGAAAGGATTCATATGCCCGCAGAGAAATATATGGTTGGCCATGGTTACGGCAACTATACTATGTTTATTGTAACAATATACTGTTGTCGTAGACAAAATATTGTTATTTTTATTAAATATCAACAATATTATAGTTACCGTAAACATTTCAATGTTTATCGCAACAATAAATTTAAGTATGGTTCTCTGAAAAATAATCATTTTTATAACAACTAAATAATGATAACTTTGAAAACATATTATATTCCTCACAACCATTTAATGATTTTTAATAGCCATAACATGATAACTTTATACGTGTACTCATAATATGTTTAAGATGCAAACAAAATATCTTTACTCTAATAATATTTTGTTATCGCCATTTATAAAATAATTTTGCATCAGTTGTGTCGCTTGTTTTACATATGCCTGTCGAATTATTTGTTTTTCAGTGGTTAAACAATTTAAAAAAAATACCCATTAAAAACCAAGTTTAAAGAAATTGTAAAGTGTCACAAAATAAAATATCAATGCTAAAAAAATTTTAATATAGTTATAGGTGCATAAATATTGACCATTGTTTTGTGTTATATTAGAGAAAGAGAATGAAAATTCTATAAAATAATTTAGTTATAAAATAAAAAGTTGCATCATATTATGATGTGAAATATCTATAACAGTTTTACGTTAAGGTTGCAAGATAGTAAATAAGCATAAATATATATTAAAAATATTTTTCGGTTTAAGATTTAATCTACATATCATTATGAATAACATGGTAATATTATGATTACTTTTTAATTTATTATGATTAACATGATTATAATATGATTACTTCTTAAGTTATTATGATTAACATGGTAATATTATGATTACTTCTTAACTTATTATGATTAACATAATTATAATATAATTACATTTAATTATAATAGGATGTAATAAAAACAAATTAGGATTGAAGGAAAAATATTATGATATTATGAATATATCTGGTCATAATATGATTCAATAAAAATCGTAATCTGTTGACTACAATCATGAATCTTATCATAAAATGTTGCTCTTGAAATATGTTTACCACAGCCATGTTTTTTTCTTTGCGTGTATGATTCATTCATATTCCCAAAAACGTATCAGAAAATTGTATCACAATTTTCTCACGACGAAAGTATTATTTATGATCGAAATATGAGCTTATATGCGATTTTTTGCTCGTGACGCTGATTCCTATAAAATTCGATTTTGATACAAAATGTTAGATGGGTACCACCGGGAAAAGAGCAGTTCAGAACTAAAAACTGACCTCACAATATAAAAATTCGTTGCGGTTTTAGGATTTTTTTTTTATTATTATTCCTACAATAAATCCCGCGAAGCTTTTTTGCTTGTCTACAGGAGACCAGAGTCTCTGGCGGGAATCGAACCCGCAACCCCGGTACTGATAGACTAGCTCACTACCAGCTGGCCTGCCGGGGCACCGGGGTGCATTCCAAAAGTACTTTTTGAGAATTGACTTTTTATGAGGCCTACGGTAAATTATTGACCGATCTTCACTAAATTTTATTGTGTGTTTTGCAGTCTTATAAAACAATGACACACCAAATAGCATTATTTCTTACGGGTTTAGCCGTAATAAAGCGTTTTCTCAGCGTGCACTTTATACGGGGCCAATGGTAAATTATTGACCGATTTTCAAGAAATTATGCAATACTAGAAATTGTCTTATGGAACTATGAAAAAGTAAATTTTACTAAAATATCAAACCGTTTTTAAGGCATACTAAAATATTTTTCGAGAGTAGACTTTATTTTAGGCCTATGGTAAATTATGGGTCGATCTTCTTTTCTTTTTTTTTTATTCCTAAGCTAATCCTGCGAAGCTCTTCGCTTATCTGCAGGACACCAGAGTCTCTGGCGGGAATTGAACCCGCAACCCCGGAACTGATAGACTAGCTCACGACCAGCTAGCCTACCGGGGCACCCAAAATAAAATTTGGTGTTGCAATTTCTAGTTTTATTAAACATTAACAGTCCAAATTCTACTATAAAATCATTATTTGTTACGTTTTTTTACTTTATATGGGCCTGTGGTAAGTTATGGAGCGATCTTCACGAAATTTTGTATCTGATTTCTGGTCAAATTCAATGACATATCATATATTTGTCAGAAATATAAATATGTAAATTTTTAGGGTGGTTGTTCCACAACTTCGTCCATAACTCCTTTCGCACTTTACCGAGCCCAAACTACGTAGGATAACTAGAAACAATGTGACACCAAAATTGTTCTGGTAAATTGAGTCTTTCGGAAGTGAGTGGGTTTTCAACTGACAGACAGACAGGCGGACATGGTTAAATCATCTCCATAACTTGATAAATCAATCCATAACTTGATATAATTTCTATTAAAATAATTAACTTTAGAAAAGCGCTAAATTGGCATTATTCGGTTATAACTACAAAACTAAAACTTTTCAATGAGTTTTGATAAAAATCAGTCCATTTTAGTTTACTTTCAGTTTAGTTCACGGTTTTGGTAGTAACTGATTGAACTTTGGTTGACCGCAAACCCTATCTGATCTGTCGATTTAAATCCCAAGACAAGTTCGGATCTAGTTTTAACATGATTCTAACGTAAAATATTGATACGAGGTCTTGATGACTTAAATTGAGTGAAATATCAAAAATATTTTTAATTATTTAATATCTTACTGAACAGTTGTTATTTTCAATTACTTAATCGATTAAAAAACAGTTTATTTAAATATATTCTCATCACCACATGGCAGTCGGCATTTAAATCATGATTGATTCATCTATATAAATTAAGCCACAGAATTAACAGTGGTTTTAAAACACTTTTATTATTGTTAAAATTCTCAAATCTTATAAAACCTGAATGTTTATATACCATCAAATGTGTATGAACAGAAAAAATTATCAGTACTTTTGTTATCAATTAAAAAAATTGTTTGAAAAGTATTTCAATTTAATTAATATGATAATCGAATCAATTATTTTTTTATTTAAAAGAAAATTAAAAAAATATAATTTTGATTTAATTAACATTTCAGTTGTTTTGAAATAAATTTTTGATTAAAATATTATTCAAATGACAAAAAATCTTAATGGATTTTTTCCTTTAAAACAAAATAATTTAAAATTATAAAACTGTTGTTCACAGAAAAAATAAAACATTGTCTCTTATTACCAAATTCATACCAAATTCATAGAATCAAGCAAACAAGTTGTTGATTATCCACCTATTACCAAAGTGATTTTATTGATTACTTAAAATTTTAAAAATTTAAAAGTATGAATATTTTTTTTTCCATAAATTATAATTTAAATTTAAATTAAAAAATTATCAAAAGACTTTGCCGTTTCAAACAATGTGTTAATTGATTTAATTAAATATAGTTCAGGTTTTAACAATTCCCAACAACAATTCTACAAGTTTAAATTATAATATTTTAAAAGAAAATATCAATCAAGATTTTTTGTTATTTAATAAATTTTTTATTACAAATTTATATCAAGACAACTAGAATGTTAATTATATCAAAATTATATATATAATTTTCTTTCAAATATAAAAATAATTGATTCAATCATCACATTAATTAAATTGAAATACTTTTTAAACAATTTTATTAATTGATAAAAAAGAAACTACTGATAACACTGTGAGACAAATGGTAGGGGTCAGTGATCGGGAAGGGTTCAAACTACCGGGTAAAAAAGAAGTTATACGCGTCCCGGCGTTTCGCTGGGTCACGTCTAGGAATCGAGATATATCGATTTGAAGTTAGTAACTATCATATAGTGGAAATTGTGACCTTTGGTGGTCTTTTTTTTTTTTGACATAACTCGAGAACCACCAGTCCGATTTTGCTGAAACAAATTTAAAAAAATTAGAAATTACAATTCCTTTAAGATGATCTAGGGTACAATAAAATATTGTTTGAGGGCTGTGTAAAATTATAAACCCATTTCTTCATTTTCAATAGGTTTCGTCCATGTGACAGCTAAAGCATATGTGCCTCTCCACCTTTGGCGGTGTGGAATAATTGGTTTTATCAGGCCATTTATAAACCGATTTGACTGATCTTTTTATCGAAAGTTTTTCAATCGACTTGTGTTCAACATTTTGGATACAATTTTAGGAAGACTTGATATAAAATTTTTTTTTAAATACAATAACAAAAAAACGTTTAATTTACAAACCCACTGTAAGGCAATAATCAATATACAGTAACAAGTTCATTTTAAAATAATAATAAACAATGGAAATTCCCAATTGCAATAAAAGTTCTACAAAAAAAAATAATAAAATAGTGAGAACCAAATAGTTTATAATACTAATTTATTTTTAAACACCAATCGAGTATAAAAGTTAATTGAAAACGATAATTAATAATCACAGAAATAGTGGCAATATTAAATTAAACATTTAATATTAATTATAAATAATCATTAAAAGTTTTCGGTAAGTTGTCGCTTAATTCAGAAATAAGACTTTATTTTAATTTTTTTTTAAATGAAATTTAAATTTAGCTTTGTTTTTTCCTTTAACGATGCAACTTCAAAAGTGTGATCTCTGCCCTCTCCAAAATAAGGCCATCTGTGCCCATCTTCTGTAACTCCCGCGTCGAGAAACTTTTCGATTGAAATGTAAGAAATGAAACAAAACTGGCATAAAATGAAACAAACAACTGTTTTTCTCACTAAACTACGCCTGTAATATTGTTGGCGAGTAATTGACTACAATTACGTAACAGCCGTACCTAAACAAGAGCGGAAGGCGGAACGTGTTCTTCCGCGTTGCTTTTACGCTGATATGGGCCACAAATTTGTATGAAAATTGTTACGTAATCGGTCGCTTGCATTGTCGATCGACTTGTTGTGCTGACAATTGTTTGCGGGCCGAAAATCATCTGTTTGTCGTTGAAAATGCAAGCGAATGATAGCGGTAGACATCGGGGGCCAGGCTGTAAGTGATAGAACGGTAAACATTTAAGGAAGCCAAAGGTAACATTTTTTAAAATGAATAAAAAAGATATAAATAATTTGCTTGAAAAAAAATTTTTTTAATAAAACATAAATGAAATTTAGTAAGTATTGGTTATAACGGGTTATCCATTTTTCGGTTTCAAAAGTAAAGTAAAAGAAATAACACACGTAAGGCTATGATATTGATGAAACTTTTATTTCATTATAAAATGTGGACGAAATACAATGTCATTTAAATGATCGCCTCTAGATTGCTTTAAAAAGCCGTAGAATGATGATTAATATATCTTTTATGTTCAGTCTTATAAATGGTGGCACACATTCTAAATTTTTATTAAGTAACGTAACTTTTAATATTCCTCAGCGTTCAGTTCATTTTTTCAATCTTCTATATGCCAGGACATGCCGAACTAACTTTGCTATGTCAGATCCACTAAGGAAATTATGCAGCTGTTTTAATGAAATGTATAACTTTATCGACTATTCTCTAAGCATTAACATCATAAAAAGCAATGTCACATTATTTTGAAATCAATAATGTTTATTCTAATCTTTCTTTCTTTGCATAAATGTAACAAAAAAATATTATGTTACTATACTAAGACAGTCTGTAAGGAATTTGTCCATAGACTTAAATTAAATAAATAAAATAATAAAACAAAAAAATTTTTAAGAAACGCTTTTCTTTACCTTAATATATTGATCAGTTTTGAACACAAAATGAATATGAATACTAAAATAATCGACTAAAATTAAAAAAATAAGAACATTTCAAACAACATAAACTTTTAAATCAAAGTAAAAAAAATCTCACACATCCCTTAAAGAATAGCGTGGGGCGCGTTGTTATGAAACAAAATGCTTAATTATTGAAAATTCGTAGCTTCAAACATGATTGGTTGTATTTCTTTCGGTCTGAAATATTAAAATGTACTCATGGCAGTCATATTTTTTTAAGTTCAGGTTGGTATGGGCGCCCCACGCTTTTCTTTAAGGGATGTGTGAGATATTTTCCACATTCTAATGATGAATTTAGGCGGTAGTAATAATTCCACAGACGTGACTTTCCACATGGTAAAAATTTTGGCGAAGCAGAAAAGTGGATTAAAATTATGTCACATTAACGCCCAAAGCTTGATGAATAAGATCGACGAATTCAGATTGATTTTTGAAGAGTCAAATGTTGATGTGGTGTGTGTTTCTGAGACATGGCTAAATAAATCTATCCCAGACAGTTTAATATGCTTACATGGTTACAAGGTCTTTCGGTTTGACAGAACAGGAAGGGGAGGTGGAGTTGCAGTTTTTATCAAGAACTCTATTACAAGCAAGCTTCAATCTAAATCAGGAGAATGTGAAAACATAGAATATGTGTTCGTGGAAGTTTCAAAGGAAAGTAGTAAAATGCTCGTGGGATGCGTTTATAGGCCAAGGCGTGACGTGCCCTACGCTGATTTCTTTAGCAAACTGGAGACCTTAACTATGCGTTACAATAATGTATGTATACTTGGTGACTTCAACTCAAATGTGTTAAGAGAGTCTTCGCTTAAGGACAGCATGAGGGCCATGGGACTTATCCCTATTAACACAACAGTGCCCACGCATTTTACCTCAACATGTAGCACTCTACTAGATCTCATTTTCGTTGAAAACCTATCAAATGCTCTTTTCTATGACCAACTTGCTGCCCCCTGTTTTTCTAAACATGACCTGCTATTCCTAACTTATGATTTTAATTTTCGTCATGAAAATCAAGTGTTTCTATATCGTGATTTTGAAAACATCGACTTTAATATTCTCTATGAAACATTTTATTCTCTGAACTGGGACTATTCCTATTTCTTGTCGTCAGCTAATGATCAACTGGCTTTTCTGGAATCAAACATATCTACTCTTTTCGATAGCAGTGTACCTATTAAACAGAAGAAAATTACAACAAATAAAAAACCATGGTTTACTGCAGAAGTTTTGCAAGTGATTAAAAACAGAGATTTGGCTTACTCCCGTTGGAAACGTTTTAGAACGTTGAGTCTGAAAACTGCTTTTTGTATTGCCAGAAGAGACGCAAATAAAAAAATACGTATGGCAAAGTCAAAATTCTACTCCGACAAGTTCAGTGCTGCAGTAAGTTCCAAAAATACCTGGAAAACTATTCAGGATATAGGAATTGGCAGGAAGTGTAGCAACAGTGGCTGTACACTTGACCCGGATGAACTAAACAAGGCTTTTACCAATTTCCCCATAAATTCTGCAGACGTTTCAGGAATACAGAACGATTACAATAATGTAGATTCTTGTTTTAATCAAACCCAAATTCCATTCGCGTTCTCATGTGTCGACCAAACAGATGTGATTTCTAGCTTCGTTTCTGTCAAATCAAATGCAGTTGATTTCGATAACATGCATCCAAAATTTATCAGAATTATACTTCCGTTGATTCTTCCCTTTATTACACATCTCTTCAACACCATTATAACAACAAGTACGTTTCCTGAAAAATGGAAATATGCAAAAATAATTCCAATACCTAAGTCAAACACTGAATACAGGCCAATCTCAATATTGAGTTTTCTTTCCAAAGCATTTGAAAAATTATTATGTGCCCAAATGACCACAAATATTAATGAAAATCACTTAATGACATGCAAGCAGTCTGGTTTCCGAAATCAACATAGTTGCGTAACAGCTTTAACTGAAGTGACTGAGAACATAAGACGTGATCTCGATAATAGAAAAGTGAACTTTTTAGTACTTCTTGATCATTCTAAGGCGTTTGACACGGTTAATCATCAAATACTTTCTTTGAAACTGAAGAATCTCTTCAACTTTTCAACAACGGCTACATCAATGTTATATTCTTACCTCACTAACCGTTTTCAGTCTGCATGTGTCAATAATAATATTTCCACGCCCATAGCAGTCTCAAGGGGAGTTCCTCAAGGTTCAATATTGGGGCCATTGCTGTTTTCCATCTACGCAAATGATTTGCCACAACAACTGCAACACTGCAATATACACATGTATGCTGATGATGTTCAGGTGTACCTCAGTAGCCCAGTAATCTCCGTAGCGGAGAATGTTGAAAAACTCAACCATGATCTGAACAGAATCGTCCGCTGGGCAGACAGAAACGGTTTGTGTCTTAATCCTCAAAAATCAAAATTTATGATAATACATAGGAGATCCCAACATATCACCGGCATTAATGTATTGATTAACAACCAGCCTATTGAGATTGTTCAAAAAGTGAAAAATTTAGGGATAGTTTTTAATAACAACTTGACTTGGTCAAGTCATATTGATGCACTAGTGGCACAGACTTACCAGAAGTTAAGATCGCTTTGGGCTACACAATATTTTACACCGCTCAACGTAAGGAAGCTCCTGGCCAAGTCGTATTTAATTCCAGGACTTTTGTATGGCTGTGAACTATTCGGCAAGTGTGACTCTAATAGTAAGAGGAAACTTAATGTACTTTACAATAACATTATAAGATACGTTTATAGACTGCAAAGGCATGATAGAGTTTCATCGTATTCAAAATGTCTTTATGGTGTATCATTTGAGAACTTAATAAATATTAAAATGCTAATGTTTTTGCATAAAATCATTTACAGTAAAGTACCAGCTTGCTTATTTAATATGATTCACTTCACAAGATCCTTGAGAGGGAAAAGGTTGATAATACCTGTGCATCGATGCCTTATATCGGAATGGCAATTTTTTATCAATGCGGCACGTCTTTGGAATTCTCTTCCTCCTAACATTCAGCAAGTGAGCAACGCAATACAATTCAAACAACATATTTTTAATTTCTTCAATAAATAGACCACAGGTCAGACAACTTTCCTCTTTTAATTTTTTTTAATTTAAATTTTTTCATTTTGAACTTATAATTTTTATTGCTTTATTTTGTACTTTTTAATTTTTATCTTGTACGTTTTAATTTTGTTTTAATTTTGTACTTTATAATTGTTATTTTGTACTTTTAATTTTGTTTTAATTTTGTACTTTTAATTTATTTTTAATTTTAATTTAATTTTTATTTATTAAATTGTTGTGGCTTTTTTTTCTATTAACATTAATACTCTTGCTCTATAATTATAAGATATATTCTTGTTGAGCAGGATTTCAATAAATAAATAAATAAAATAAATAAATAAAAAGTTTATGTTGTTTGAAATGTTCTTATTTTTTGACTTTTAGTCGATTTTTTTAGTATTCATATTCATTTTGTGTTCAAAACTGATCAATATATTAAGGTAAAGAAAAGCGTTTCTTAAAAAAATTTTTTTTTTTTTACTATTTTATTTATTTAGTTTAAGTCTATGGACAAATTCCTTACAGACTGCCTTTGTATAGTAACATAATATTTTTTTTTTTTACATTTTTTGACTTTTAGTCGATTTTTTTAGTATTCATATTCATTTTGTGTTCACAACTGATCAATATATGTATTAAGGTAAAGAAAAGCGTTTCTTAAAAATTTCTTTTTTTTTTATTTTATTTTTTACTTCTTAGTAACGAATAGCTTTAATTAATACATTACAATTGCCCCCCCCCCCTACATTTCATCCTGGATACGCCCATGTATTCTTGTATTGACATCGGGAGTATGAATGCCTGCAAAGTTTTATCCATTTGCATTGAGTAGAAGGCAGTCAAAAAAGCATTTTACAAAAAAAATGCTACGCCCATGTATTGTCATCGCGAGTATAAATGCCTGCAAAGTTTCATCCATTTGCTATGAGTAAAAGGGTGGTTAAATTAACGTTACAAGATTTGATTTTCCGAAGTGAAGCTAAAAAAAAGCATTTAAAAAACAGATTTTCTTTTCATCAAGATTTCAAATTTAAATTTTTTAGTTTAATTTCCATAATCTCTCACTGTTTATTGCTTAGAAATTAATATGTACGCATTTTAAGTTAATTTTATGTAAAATGAAAGCAATACTTCTAGTACAAAAGAAAATTCCCCCTTTACAAACGAATTCTAAAAACAATATCAAGTTAAAGAGAAACAATTATAATTTTTTTATTTTATTTTTTTATTTTTATTTTTAACCTACTATAAAAACGCAATGAAAATCAGAATCTCAGATTATTCAAATAGTGCCATTATAAAGCAAAACATTCAAGTTAATATTATTATTATAATACAAAAACAAAAAATGAAGTATATTTCCGTTTTAATAGTTGGTAAGTTTTTTATTATAAAAAAAAATATGAATTGATATAAGAGTAAATACTTATTTGAATTTAAAATTCCCAGCTTTGTTCCTTATTTCCTCGATTCAAGCAGAATGTCCCAGCGTCTGTCTAACTGTATTCCAACCCACTTGCGGTTTCAATGGACGCTGTTACAAAACCTTTGGCAACAGTTGTAAAATGGCAGTGGAAAATTGTAATAAAAAACAAAGTAAGTTTAACTAACATTAATACATTTCGGAGATTCAAGATTAATAAATTGTTTACAAAAATGTTTTTTTATTTTGTTTTCAGAATTCAGAAAAGTTGGTTTAGAGAACTGCAATAGAGGTGGAACAAAAAAATGTTAAATTATATATAAAAATAAAAATATACTACTATTACATTTAGACCTACACAAAATCTAGTAGATTTTAGTTAAAATCTTAAAGAAATTTTTTGGCGTTTACACCACTCCTTTTTGACATATTGTCGGATTTCATATTCATATTAAAGGCAGCTGATTGAAAAAGAAAAGAAATTGTATTGTAAACTCTTATTAGCAAAATGGAAAGCCAAAAACTAATTTTATTATATTAAAAAAAATAGAATAGGAATTAAGATTGTTGCGTAAAAAAACACCAGCATTTGTTAAATAGAAGGTTTCACAAACTGCTGCAAATAAATTACCTGCAATAAATGATACCTGGGAAAAGACGTTTGATACGGAAAAAGAGCAGCCAAATGGCGAGGAGTTTACTATAACCCAAAAGGTGAACAAATAAGAGACAAAAGTGCAAACTTTTAAATGTAAAAATTTTATTGCAAAACAAACAAAAACAACTAAAAACTTAAAAAACAATATTAAAAGTAATAAAAGCGCCTCTTCATTCGAATTGCATTGCTTTTCCTTTTTATAGGTACGTTTTCTGTAAATTAAGTCCTTTGTAATGCTACACAGTTTATATTAATATAATTTTCATAGCGTTTATTTATTATTGGTTTATTCATTTTCACAAATGTTTATTTTTGTTAATTACTAATTTACCGCAAATAAATTTTCCCCGCTATTTTTATATATTTTTTAATTTTTTTTTTTTTTTTTTTTTTTTTTGTTAAACTGTCAGATTTTTCTTGTTCAGAGCTGTATTTTTTAGTACATTAGTATGAAATTCATAGTTGTATCGTTGAGTATTGCAAGATTTCGTAAGATTTGGCCAAAATCTAGTGGCGAACTAGATTTTGTTTTGTATGGGAAATCTAGTAGGAATTAACAAGATTTCGCTCAAAATCCCTTAAGTACTATATTTTGTGTAGGTGTTAATGTAGTATAATGAATAAATTTACAAAAAAAAAAATTGCTATCCTTAATTTTCATAGACAAAACTAAAAATTTCTTCTATTGGTAGATTTTGAAAAGTTTATAAAAATATACCAGTTAGGACTTGTAGGATCTCAATAAAAAAATGGAGCGAAGCTAGCTTGTAAGGGAGAAACGTAAAAGTTTCGCTTACCACATCGCTTACAGAAGGCGTGAAATTATGGCGAGTTCCCACTTTGAAACAATAGATTTTTTACAAAGAAATCGCTTTATTTAGCGCATATAAAAATTGCTGAAAGTTACACAGAAAAAATTAACAATTGTCTCTAATCAAAAAATTCATACTAAATTCATAGAATCAAGCAAACAAGTTGTTGATCTTCCACCAATTGCCAAAATGATTATATTGATTACTGAAAATTGTAAAATTGTGAATATACATTTTTTTTTTTTTTAATAAATGATATTTTTAATTTTAATTAAAAAAAGAAACAAAAAACTTTGCCGTTTCAAACAATGTGTAAATTGATTTAATGAAATATAGCTCAGGTTTTGACAATTCCCAACAACAATTCTAAAAGTTTAAATTATTTAATAACAATTGTGATTTTTAATTGAACTGTTGGTTTTTTAATTTAAGTTTTTAAAAATTTAATTAGTTTTCATTAAATTATTTTTATTGAAGGACGGAATTTACAACATGAAATGATTTTAAAATTTTTTTTTTTTGATAATTCTTGACTGAACACGGGATTGAACTCGGGTCGAAAATACATGTTTCAAGAATAACCACATTCTCATCATCAGAATTCTTTGCGTTCTACCGTTTGCGCCACTGCGGCGCCTGCCAGTCTATATCAATCCTTAACCAATTGTATTGTTAGATCGAAATTTGCTGTAATTAATTATCAATTTTTAAATTTTTATTTACATGTTTTTTCCTTTCTTCTTGTTTTTTCGTAGTTTTTGTCAAGACTCTGTCTTGAAAACTTAAGTACATTTGTTTTTGATGTGACGCATAGAAACTAGCTTATCCCTCAATAATAAATTTTAGTGTATTTATCAAATAATAAAAATTGGGAATTTAGAATAGATTTTGTATTCCCAAACAGCGTTACCGTTGTGCGACTAAGGTCGCATTTTGCCCCTTTTTGACTGTCTTGCCACTTTCTTTGCCCTTTTTTCAAATCCCCTATAGTATCATTTTGTATTTTTTTGTATCCCTTTTGCCCCTTTTTGAACTAATTTTTTTTTATTATTGGCAGTCAATGAACGTATGTATACCGTTTTCTTTCGAATGATCCAATTTTTCAAATATAAATGTGACTTTCATACATTTTTGTCTCCATATAATAAATTATTTCAAAAAATTTTCTATTAGGCGATACCCAAAGATGAAAATAGGAATAAAAGAAAAAAGGTTCTGCGATAAAAATTTTCACAGCGGTCGTTCGTGTTCAGTGAAAGAAAATGTAGCAGCATAATTTATTTTCAGAAATTTTGATCAGTTAACGTTAAAGCAGTATCACGTAAAGCTTTGTAGCTAAGCAGTTTTTTTTTTTTGTCTGTGTTCATACAGCTCATGTCTTATTGACATGATTCTTCCTATTTCTTCTTTGAACATGAATTGGCGTTTAAATGATTCTTGTCATGTTACGACATGTTTTTTTTTTTTGTATAGTCTTTAAATATGAATAATAAGAACAAAAAATAACGAAGAAGAAAGCAAAGCGTACTGACAGTACATGCATGTGTGTACTCGTTTCTTTTCCCCTAGTCACTCTCACCCATAAAGTAGCAATCATGTCAATAACACATGAGCCGTTTGAACACAGACTTTCCAGCACTTTATTTAATAGGCAATTCTAAAAATGTAGAAACAAGCAATTAAGCACTAAACGCAGAAGGCTTCAAACTTGACCTTTTATGGATATTAAGGAAGCAAAGGTAAAATCGATAACCGTTGTGCGTAAAAGTGTAATCGAAACAAAAATAATGGTTTTTATAAACAAAAGTGAAAAGAACTTATAGTTCTGTATAATGAATATTCTTTATAAAAAAATGATTATCTGGTCCCATGCAGATTCATTATAGGGAAGTTCGACTGTATTTGTATTTCTCAAACAATTTGTATTTTATTTAACATTTTTATTTGCCCAGCAAGCAACTTGTAACAGTTTTGGATAAATTATTTTAAGACCATTGGCAGCCTTAACCTTGTTAGAGGTTCAACAATATGCAAAAACAAATTGTTTTAAATGTAAGTTAAACGAGTCACTTTTGCGCTCGCGTTCTACAAACAGGCAGTTCATCAATTATTAACGAAGTGTTGCCAAGTAGTTAATATTTAACGTTACTTGTAGACACATTATTTGGTAATATATTTTTTTATAAAAAGGTGATATTAATGTTAAAACTTCCCTTCAAAATTATCCTCTTTGCTATTTCTTAATATTCTTCACATACATGTTTTTTTATATTTTATAAATGCACAGCAGATCAGCTATAAACATAATTTTTTTTTTTTTTTTTTTGCTAAGTACTAGTAAATTGATACAAAAAGCGTCCACGGTAACACTGTTTCTATATTTGTCGTTTTACTTGCTGCAAATTCTCTTGCAAGTTGAGCTACAAATACTAAAAATGTAATGGTGTTAGTAAAAATGTGTGTGCATTGAGTTTATTTCACTAGCACTTGCATGGTGCAACGCGGGGTAAGACTATGGACAAAAAAATGCCTTTGCATGTAAAACGCAGCCCTAGTTATAACATATATACAGTACTTTTCGCTTATAGTCCATTCCAATTTTGGGCGACTCGTTAGCGCATAGCGACTGGTATGTCGCGAATAACACGAGAAATGTTGGCTTCCAAAGTGTCAATCGCTGCTGGCTTATTCCTGAAGACTTCAGACTTTACATATTCCCAAAAAAAAAAAAATTGTCCAGAGGTGTGATATCGCACGAACATGGTGGGTTCGTAACAAAACGTAAAATCAAGTTCTCAACAAGGTCATTGTTTAACGCGCTGTATGGCTCGTAGTGGCGTCTTGTTGAAACCAGAGCTCACCCAGACCATGCGCTTTAATTTCAGGAAGCACATAGTCCGCTAACATGGTGCGATAACGGGTACCATTGGCATTAACTTTCTGATTTTCCTCATTTTTGAAGAAATATGGATCAATGCACATAAGCCACACTATACTGTTGTTTTTAATGGATGTAATGGTAGCTCTTGATACTTTTCGGGGACCTCATCATTCCAAATACGGTTATTAACGTATCCATTGAGCCAGATATGTGCTTGAACACTGAACAACATTTCACGATAAAACACCGGATTTTCACTGAGTTTTTCCAGAGCCCATTCAATGAAAATAATTAAGTCGCCGGCTTCTATTCTTGCACAAGTTGAATTTTTTTACGCTTTAAGACCGAGATCCTTACGTAAAATACGCCAAGCTAAATAAAATAAGCCAAGCTGCTGAGAACAACGACTAATCGATTCATCACTGTCTTCGTGTACACAGCTGCTAGATTCACTTCAATACATGCTGGATGAGGTACGAGTATAATCAGTAGAGTATCACCCACTAATGCAAACTGGGACTCAAATTTACGAATGGTGCTGCCAAAAAGGGTTTCAGTAGGTCTATTATGCGCACGTAAGTTCCTCGAATGACACGAAAAACATTTGTCACAGAACGCTGATTTTCGTAATACAGCTTAACAATTTGGAGACGATATTGTGGTGCGAGTCTTTTCATGATGACTTGCAAAATAATGACAATAATGACTGAATAAAAATGACAATGCAATTTGATATGAGATACGCGTCATCTGTAAAAAAGCTTATTGAAAATCAAATTTCACGAAGAATCACCCTTTAATTAGCCCGAAACAATACTTAAGACGTTCTTAGTTACAAGATTATAAGCGACTCATTTGATTCATTTGAATCGTTACATAGTTGACCCATAGGCCTCACCTTTTTATAAGTGTTTGTATTGATATCCGGCAACGATAACTTTGATAACATCTACTATGTCATTTTGTACTGGTTGTCAAAAACTGATTATATATCCCATATAAGCCCACTCCCTAAAATCATTTTAAGATGCAAAAATCGTTTATAGATATTGATATCAAGATAAGATTCCGCACAAAGAACTCTTAAAAGAAACATAACTTCATAATATAACATGTTATACTGGTGGGTCCATGATGGACTAGGGTCTCAAATAGGGTAAACTCTCCAAAATGACAATGCACTTTGATATGAGTTACGCGTGATCTGTAAGAAAAAAAAAGCATACTGAAAACCAAACCTCACGATGAATCACCCTTTATATGAGAACGTTTATTAGAAGTAAATAAAAAAACGGTTTTAATTAAAAAAAAATTCATAGACCTTGAAATATTAAACGTAAACGAAATGTGAAATTTTTTCGCTAGAAAATTTATTTAAGATTTTGTCTTGATCAATAGTCGATTAATTAGTTGTAATTGTTACTGTAAGTTAAACTTGTAACCTTTTTACAGCTTTAAACCTAAACTGTTAAACTAGACCTACATAAGTAAATAAGTTTAATGTTTACTTTAAAAATTATTATGGCCACTAATTTTTAAATAATTACCACCTTTAGTCAATATTTTAAAATCAATGCCAAATTTACATCTTTTTTTTAAAAAATCACAACTTTATTTATAAACAAATTTTGATAAATAAAAATAAAAAAAAATAAACAAAAAATTCAAAGCGTAATTTTTATACTTAATACGAGTATTTACTTTTATTATTTAATTTTAATTATGTATTTTAAAATGGTAATAAATATTGTTTAAATCCGTTGCAACGAATATTAATTTAACTATTTTCAAATATTTTTTAGACTTTTTTAAATTGGAAAAAAAAGAGGTATAATTATAAAACTTCCAAGGTCTATGTCAGACAGTCTTGTAGCCGTTGTGATGCATTCCTAGGAAATAATTCTTGAGCCAATTAAATTAAATATGGAAGCATTCCCAGATCAACATTTATAATGTGCAGTAGCGATGTTGTGGAGTCACCCAATTAAGTAGGACGTCAAGATGGATCCGTGTACACACTTTTTCGTACAGCATTCACAGTTTATACAGTGCAAACAGTACCTGGTGAACCCTGGTTCTCAAAACGGTTAATTAAAGGGTCAAATAAGCCACACAAAAAGTTACACAAATATATGAAAAATCCATCGTCATATTGATGATGCCCTAACATCAGAATTCTGACATCAATGTTATTACAAATGGGATCATGATGAGGCAAAAAGTGACATCAATCTAATAACGAACGTTATCATACAATTTTGTCATATTTTATGCGTCATCTATGCTATGAATTCAGTGTCATCAATTCGATGCCACATTTTGTGTATTAATAACATTATTTTCATGTTTAAAAAGTAAAATGAGAAGCAAAAATTCCCATATTCTATTTTTTAAATGATTAAGTTAAAAACATCAAATTTTCAAAGTAAATAGAATGTTTACGAAAACCACATCGGGCATGCTGCTTGTAATTGAGAGTTATTCTGTAAACAAAGGGCGGCATACAACAAAAGTAAGACAAACATGTATAACGGGTAAGTAAATAATATTCTCTCACTTTGACTTAAGTCAATCCAAATGACTTAATTTAATGAAAGTTTGTCATTAAATTGAGCCTTATGAGTCCTTTCTACGATGTTACTGAGTCATCGAACTGATAACATGTTTTATTAAACTGACTCCGATTCGCCGTTTCTGTGATGCCGATGTGTCATCTTATAAATGACATTATTTCAATTTTTGCCCCTGTCAAAAATTTGGCCAAGTGATGTTAAGGCTGACATCACAAGGATGAAAAGTGTCATGGAGTCAAAAACGAAGACACTTGTCATAGTACTGATGTCAAAATACATCAGCGCTATGACGTATTTTCTATCAGAGTACGAATGATGTTTGTGGGAATATAAAAAATTGTTTCATATTCACACAAACATCTCGTTGTTGTCAAACTGCTTGTTTCGTATATTTGGCCCTTAAGCTTCTTATCACTTTTATTACACTGGGAGCTTTTGCAGTATCAAAATAAATGTTAACGTTATTTTCTTTGTGTTGTAACAATTGATCGTCCGGAAATATACTAAAATTGCACAATTTTTACATGTTCTTGCATTGAGTATAATGGTATTATATAATTTTATAAAAAATGTTATTACCTGGAAAAAAAACTAAATTTAAAAACTTAAAATAAAAAAGTTATAAGCATTCCAAGTCAGTTAGTCGATGTTGGCGAAGTGTTTTTAGCATTAGAGCTGTGCGCATAAGCGTGTTTTGACTTGAATCCTAGAAGTTTTCTCGTAACATTGCTAGGACCCCCTTCGGGTTTGTAGGGATCCTCTTAAGGATATTTTACCTTTAAGTGTTACAACCTCCGGGGAAATTAGGTGCGGCCAAAGCCTGGGATTCAGCAGAATCCCAAAACTTATAGATCTCAGGAGATCTTCACGATGTCTTGCGTTCTCGGCTAAACACGGGAGTCAGATTCCCCCGGTGACACGGCATCGGAATGACTATTGGTTGAGGCCTCCTTTAGTATACTTCTTGCGGGAATACTTTCTGTCTTTCAGGATGATTATGTTTGCAGAAGTTTTGCTTTTGCGTTGAAAAGTTACTTTCGGGGATGGCATGGTGGTAATGGCTTCAGTGGGGAACAGAATAGTCGCTGTAGTGCAACGTTACGAATAGCGCTGCAAGCTGTGAAAAGTTTAAAAAGCAGTTTCAATGTAGCGTCAACAGAATACGTAGATGTAGTAGCCGTTGCAGTTGAAGTTGAAGCACAAAGTTCGCAATTTTGAACTGTGTTGCGTTAGAGAGCATTCATCAGATTCAGCTACTACTACAACTACTTTAATCTGTCCCAGGACTTACTTCCTAAAGTCGCGAGAAGGGATCTCCTGAAAATCCCATTAAAAGGCTGTTTTTCTTAAGACTTGTGGAAGTGTTTGGCCTGAGCGAAAATACTTCATAGGAGCAGTTGCTACTTAGCAAATGCTGTCATCATTTTACCAAAATAAGCGGACGTTAGATAGCACCAGCTATTAAACAAGGGGAAATTGGATTATGCACTCAAATTGCTACCTGTGTGTTTTGGTTGCACCCACACTCGGGGACGGTTGGTAAACGAATAGTTCTTCACCCAGTGGTAACGATCCACCATTAGGTTAGGACGACATGGCAAGTACTCGCGTTAATCTTTTCTTACATCTCATTGCTAAGATCTCACATTGCTAGGCATTTTTACCTCGCAAACCACACACCAGCCTATTGATAATAAGGCTGTACTTTTGGCATTGACCCAAGGTTTTACTTCCTTATATATAATAAATCAGTGAGTGTTTAAACGCTGGATTAGTTGAACTAAATTTAAATTTATATGTAGTTTAAACTCAACGGCTGTAAATCTATGTCCCATGTATTATATGTAGTTTAAAAAATAACATGTGGCAGCACTACGATAAATGGTGTAAAATTCATATGGTCTTTATTGGTTGTCTAAACGCCCAATTTTATGCGTTTAAAAATGTTTTATATGTTTACTGATTTAAAGATTTGTTCGTTCTTACACATTTTAAACCAAAAAAAGAGTTTAACTTGATATGATTTATTAGCCTTTAATGTCCTTAAGTCTTTAGACCCCTGCTCATTTAAGTCGAGCTCCTTCAAAGTTTTTAAAAGAATCCTAATTGCATTGTTTAAAACACTATAACACTATGGGATGAATCTTTTTTAAAAAAGATTTGTTTGTCCTCTAATTTGATATTTTGACAAAAATTTCAAAATACATACTACATGCTTTATCAAAAGTCTGATTTTTAATTTTTTTATTTACAGTTTATAAAAAAAATGAATCCATTATTAGTGAGTTAAACCATTTAAAAAGAAAATAATAACACGAGTTCGAAAATTAATCGTTTTGAACTTAGCATCTCATGTTTCACTTATTAACGAATTTATTAGCAATGCGGCAAAAGGTTTAAAACACTAAGAAATTTATTTGCATATCTTAGCATCTTAAGATCATAATTCATATCATACGAGGGTTGCTTTTGATATTTTGGGCCTAATAATGGAAAGAGTGTTGTTAAATACGTTAAACAGTTGACTTAAAACAAAAGCGTACAAACATTTTTGGCCGAAAAAGTGAATTTATTTAAGAATTTATGAAAGTATTTTTTGGTTTTAACGTGTGTTATTTTTATTCAAGATTAATTAAGAAAGTTTTTAGTTGTCAAGAATTTTTTTCAAAATCAATTTAGTGAATGTCAAGTATTTTGCAATTTTGAACCTGGCAACCCTAACAGGGTTACATGAATAGACAAGCGGCCGGCCAGCCAGACGGGCATCGTTATATCCATTAAGCATGTGATTCTGAATTGATCGGTATTCTTAAATGTGGGTCTAGAACCGATATTTTTTTTTATGTGCTACACATATCAGCACCAACTCCTTCCACTATTGGTTGAGGTATGAAAATTGTATATATTTCCTTCAGTGCAATGATTCATACACTTTTGCATGCGCTAACGAAAATTTTCGTTACCATTTTTCCCCTCCGAAATATAGTTGTCGAATGCATCAACGACTTCTTCGGGCGCCGAAAAACGTTAGACTCACAAGGTTTTCTTGATTTGCGGGAATAAAAAGAAATCATCTGGTGCCTAATCAAGGCTGTTCAAACGATAACCCATCAATCTCTCAGTCGATGAGAGAAAGCATTGGCATGGTGTTAAATGATCCATCTTTGACGTTTCTTTTTGCCTTACTCTCGCGTTATGTCACATGCCGTTATAGTTTGCGCACAATATGTGTCAAAGTGTTCGAGTACAATGACTGATTCACGACATTCGTAGCTGAGCAAACTGTGATCACAATTAAATTCATTATACCAGCATATCACAGTGGCCAGAGATGGGAATTCATCGCCAAAGTTAAAAGTTGATCGATCGATGCACTTCTGTTTTTTTTTTAATTCACATCGAAAGTCGTAAAATATCACTGCACAAAAATGTTCTCGAGCTAACTCTTCGCTAAGACAAAATTTTCAAGTCACTGTGTACAACAGAAGATGTGCTTAAGGATTAAAATATAGATATCAGCCCTCGTACTATTATAATATAGATAGCAAACCTCGTATACAACAACAATTTTATTAAAAATAATTCTTAAACTTTTAAAAATGTAAAAAATCTAACGCGGCTATATTCATTATATCTCTAAGTTCAACTTAAACACATTAAGGGTTTTCATTATATCGCTTTAAAGTCTCGCAATTTGTGCCAACTGTGCATTTTAAGGCCTTCGCAAATGAAGTGTCAAAAATTGTATGAGAATTAATTTACACCAACTTCGTAAATTTGCCCAACAATTTTGGCTCGCAAACTTGCTCTGTTCAATTGTGCATTTATACAAACAAGTTTTTTAAGCTAACCGTCTGTTTCAACGAAAAGTTCAAGTGCTAACAAATCACAAACAATAAATTCTTGGAATAATATGAGCAAACTGAGAAGACAGTTTTTCATCTCATGTGTGATTGGCCAACCTTTAATTCAACACGACATACATTATTTGGGAATTAACTTTTACAAGGACTCCCTGAGATATCGCAGCTTAAACTCGACTCGACTCGAAACTTGGTGAAATATCTTAACGCAACGGGCTGGCTCTAGCCACCTCAGTATTGCTCTGGGTCACGCCTGATTCGTGGTTCGTACTCTTGACGAGCTATGTGGGGTCAAAACGGGGTCACTTTCGACTCTACTTGCAGCACGTCTTGTTTTTGGTAGTGTTACCACGTTAACCAACCAACCAGTCTTTTGGATTTCTGTATGCATTTTTATAAACGAATTTCACTTTTTAGATACAAATTTTAACTCTGATTTTTATGTTTTTTTTTATTGACGTTTCTTAAAAACTGACATTGTTTCAAATTACAAAGAGTTTTAAAAGAGGCTTCATAAAACGTGTCTCGCAAGTTTGCCTATTTACACAAATGGGAACTTTAAGAGAATTGAACAAAGCCATTAACGTTTTCTCTATGTTGTTCAGAGAAAACATTAAGGGCTAGGAGCCTCCTCAACGGGAGGAAGTCCAAAGTTAGTATGATAGCCCGGGACTACGGGCACAACTATAACAAATTAGATGGGCAGAATCTGACAAGTGCAGAACGTGTGGCGAGGAGAGCGAGGCGCTTGGAACACTTTCTCAGCTACTGTCAGGTCTTTGTCAAGTTACGATCCAAACACCTCGGGAGCGATGTCATATTGGGCTTGGGATCCCTGAGGAATGTTGACTGGAAGACCTTAAGCAATTACGTCCGCGAAACTGCGCTGCTTACCTCCGGACATTAACACCCTCCCTAAAGGTGGTGGTAGCATTATCCACCTAAATACCAAATGTTTATTCTTAAGGAGCGCACAACAGGCCCGGTAGTTACCCAGGTACATATCATACAGATATGAGCTTGCATCCTTGATGCTTCGTCCTCCTATCGACCTAACCTAACCTAACCTAAGTTGTTCGTTTATATGAAATTTTTTCTAAGTGGCCCTTTACATTGTGCGATTTTTTACTTTGTTTGCGAGAGAAGAGAGAAAAAAATTAAAAAGGGTATAGACAATGAAAGTATTCTTGCCATTCGTTTTGTTCGCTTATTTATTCCCTAATTTGATTCAAAATTTTTTTTATGTTCGGGAGCAAATTTGTTATTTGTTTCTTTTGAAAATCTCAAAAATGAAGAAACCAGAAAAATTTCAACGACAAATGTAACAATGTAAACAGGGACTAATTAATTTAAAAACATTCATAATAGTAGGGAGATCGATTATTCGACTTTTTCAATAACCGGTTTTCGAATATTACGAATAGTTGCTATTTAAAAAACCCCG
Organism: Pollenia amentaria; assembly: GCA_943735925.1. Lineage (NCBI taxonomy): Eukaryota > Metazoa > Arthropoda > Insecta > Diptera > Polleniidae > Pollenia > Pollenia amentaria. The sequence goes on along the minus strand of OX031009.1, from coordinate 195,774,680 downwards.
GGTTTTGGTTAAACATTTTTAAAATATCCGGTTAACCGGTTTTAATTCGAATACATAAAAGCACAAAAATCAAATAAGTTTTCGTAATAAAAAGTGAATTAAAATAAAAACAAAACAATTCACAAAGGTAAGGAACCAAGAAAATCCATAGATATGACTAAAGATTTGTTCAGACCTAACAAATATTTAACGATAAAATCTAAAACAACGATGCCAGTAATTTGATCAAACTCTAGCTTTATTTTTTACACTTTCTATTTATTTGCTAAGCTTTATTTGTATGTAGATAATTGTATGATGTAATTTAGAAACTGTTAAATGAATTTTATGTAGACAAACTTTTTGAAAAAGTACATAAGAAATTATAGGATTTTAATAAAATTATTATTTGAGATATTCTCCCAAATTTATTTTAAATGAGTTTTAATTTGTTGGTGGTTCAAAAATATGGTTGAAGTCTAGTGATTCATATAGACATGGTTCTGATTTTTTTGTAGTAGGATCTTCTGAGCACCGAAATTGAAGCAAGATAGCTGCAGGGAAGTGCTACTCACCATAGGACGGCAATGTTTAATATCGCATATCTTAAGAACTGTTTTAGTGAGAATGTTCAAACTTGGTAGGAGTCACTCTTATGAAAAACTACACCTTTAAAAATATAAATAAAGGGGGTAGGCGCAGGCGGAGTAATACCCCCACAGGAAGATTATATTTAATATCGCGTAACTGTTAAAGCCAATATTATGGTAAACTATAAATTCCAAAATAAAAATGGGCGGGGTAGACGAAGGAGAAGCAATACTCTCCATAGGACGAAAATATTAAATACTATATATCTGAAGACAAAAGTCTTCAAGCTTTGTAGGCCCCACTCTTATGGTAAACTAAACCTTTCAAAATAAAAATATAATATATAAATAAAAAAGCGTATGCTTGTTTGTTCTCTAGAGACTCCTAAGCTACTATGCCGATTTTCCTGAAAGTCATAAAGTAATTTCCTGATTACCCGGCGCTCAAGATATGCTATTAATATATTTGAATTTTCAAGTAGGCGTGGCACCTACCATACAATAAAAATATGAATAACCTTATATCTGGAGGACGGTTACAGTAACAGTTTTCCAATATGAAACAAATAACTTCGTTATCAATATACGACATCTGCCAAAAAGTCGGCTGGATTAGACAAGCGGGCGTGGCACCTCCCATACAATGGCAATAAAGATTTCTACGTATTTGGAGTACTGTTATAGTGAAAGTATTCCAATTTTGTACAAATAGCTTAGATAATAACCCACAACATATTGCAAAACGTAGGTTTAATAGGAAAAGTAGGCATGGCACCTCCCATATGAAGACACTTGAAATTTCTGTATATATGTTGAACGGGTACTGTAAAATCGTTAAAATTTAGTTCAAGATGCCTTACTTTTTAAATAAATCTCATCAATTACATTTCGATGGGGGTAGCAAAGCGCACCGGGTTAAGCTAGTTTAAATATAAAATTTGAAACTTTAAAATAACATTTATCTTTAATGACAACCTGCTTTGGCTTACAATTTTAGAGTAAAAATTTAAAGTAGATGGTGAAATTGAAGCAACACTTTGGGTATATTTAAAACAGAAAAACCAGAATTTTGAAAAAAAAAATTTTTTTTTTGCTGCAAAAGCTCTTGTAAGCATCTAAAAAAAATTTTAAATGAATCAAAATATACCTCAAAAAGGCAAAATTTACACTATAAACTTGAAACATGCTGCAAAAATGCTATTTTAACTAAATTATGCAAAAAAAATACTGTAAAGGATAAAATATGCATTAACAAATCGATGCCAAAATTCATAAAAAGCTCTAAAACGGATAAGTATAATATTTCTGTCTTCATTGGTCGCTCAAGGAAAAATATACAATTGCATATTTATGGTTTCCCTGGTTATGTATATATAATTTACATTGAACTAGATGCAAATCTTTTTATTAAAGCGCACGAAAATTCAGAATTTAACATCACCAAGTTATAACTTTACGAATGTGCCTAATCATCAATTCAGAAAGCGTTTTAGAAATTGATTAAAATTTTTACTATCAAATGAAACTAAAGCATTAGCAAAACCAGTAGATCAATGTGTAAGAAAAATAATACTAAAACAAAACACAAGAAGTAAACAAACATTTTCGACAATTATGTATGTATCTTAAAAAAAAAATCCCGACTAATTAGCACTTTAGCGAAAAAAATAAGTTTACCGGCAAATGTACATAAATAAAAATGTGTTAAATTATAAATTCAAAAATATTCCTGACGTTATCAACGAAAAAAAAGACTATAAATACCCTTTAAAAATTAAACTGATAATCATTCCAAAAGTTAGTCTGCAAATATAAACATCAAGTGTTTTTGTTTAATTAAAAAAAATAAAAATGAAATTTCTTTCTGTAATATTTTTGGGTAAGTATGATTTTTTTTTATAATAATATAAAATAAAATTTTAGTTTATCAAAAAAAAAAAAATATTAATATTACATTCCAAATCCCAGCTTTGTTCTTCATCTGCGCTGTACAAGCTGAAACTCCAAAATGTCTAAGTGCTTGCCAATCCTCGTATGAACCCACTTGTGGATTTAATGGACACTGTCATAAGCAATTTTCCAATGAATGTCTATTAAATTCGGACAATTGCAATAACAAAGACAGTAAGTTTGAATTATTAAGAATATAGTTAAAGATTTACTAAATATTGCAAAGTTTATTTAATTAATTTTAAATTACTTTATTTATTTTCAGATTTCAAAGTTGTAGACTTGGCCAAATGTTCTGAAAAAGGCGCCACTCAGTGCTAAGTTGAATATGAATTACAAGTGGAATTAAAACAAATAAAAATTTGACATTTTAATAAAAAAAAACAAGAAGACAAGTTTTTTTTCATTCACAGAAACAAAAATTTTTTTTTTTTTTAATATACAAAAATCAAAGCAGTGGGATAATTCTGGCAGTCGTGATCGAATACTTTTTCGATTCGAAAACAATTTTTTTCTAATTCTTTCAATTGTTACTGAACGAAACTAAATTATTTTTTCAGTGTTGTGAAAACTAATATAAATACTAAAAAACTAATTCAGATTCGTTCAGTATCGATCGAAAGAATTAGAAAAAAATTGCTTTCGGATCGAAAAAGTATTTGATTACGACTGCCAGAATAAGCCCCAGGTTTTTATAAACAAGCCTGTTTTATGGTTTATAAGTATAGAATTTTGACTATAAGGGCCGAGTCTCATAGAATCCTTTGCACTTTTAACCTGCCTTTTTTCAACTGAGAACTAAGTTAATTAGGCCTGTCACAGAAATCAATTCCGATCGAAAGTGATTTCGTTTTTGGGGAAGCAAGATATGAAATCACTTCTAATTTCGATTAGAAGTGATTTCGCCTCCCTTAACACAAAGTACGAAAGTTGAAAAGTTTGAGCCTGCTCGTAAATGCATCACTGCGCTGCAAACGAAAATGTAAGGCCCTAATCATGTACAACGCAGCGCAACGCCAAACAATAACATTGAAAGCACAAACAATGTCATAAATATTTTGTAATTTTATTGTTGCTTTCAACAGAAATTCATGTACCGTTTTAAAATTTTCAACGACACAAGCAATGGAGCGTTTGAAATTTTAACACGCAATGTGAATTTCTGTAGGAAGCAACAACAATATTACAAAATATTTTTGAAATTGCTTGTGCTTTCAATGGTATTTTTTGGCGTTGCGTTAGTTCTGTGGCGTTGCGCTGCGTTGTACATGATTAGGGTCTACATGTCTCAAAATATTTTGCTAAAGCAGATGCCGCACAATCAAGTGTCAATTACATAGTACACAAATGCATTCTGCTATATTAGATGATCAGAAAACTTACAATGGCTGTGCAAGAAAAGTTTGCTTGTATGAAGCACAGCAGTGATGCATTCACGTACAGGCCCTTTGGGCCACCACCACTAGTGCTGAATGAGGGTTACTAAGTTTGTCATTCCGTGTGAAACTTTTTTATTATACAGCTAAGACTCCATAAAGTGCACATATTTCGTGTTCTTGAGTAATTCTAAGTGGATTTAACCATGTCCGTCTGTCCGTTTGTCCGTCTGTTAAAAACACGCTCACTTTTGAAAAACTCAAAAGAAAATAACAGACTTGGTGTCAGATTGCTTGTGGTTATCCTAAGCAGCTTGGAATTGAAATCCAGCAAAATCGGCTCAGTAGGATCAGAGCTATGAATCGAAATATGGAACCAGAACCGGAAAAAAATTTATAATTTTGTTACAAAAACTAAAATAAATGGTGTTATAGTGCACGGATTGATATAAGAGTTTGCACAAAATCGTTCTATATGACTAGAAATCATGCTGTAATTTCGTGAAGATCGGTCAATAATTTACCATAGGCCCCATAGAAAGCCTACTTTCGGAAAACAGCTTAGTACGCCTTAAACCGCAATAATTAATGATATTGTAATTAAATTTGGTACGTCACGGTTTTATAGGACTTAAAATCACACTGACCAATGTCGTAAAGATCGGTCCATAATTTATCCTAGGCCCCATATAAAGCCCACTCTGGGAAATGAATCAAATCCGCCTCAAAGCTTAGCAGATCTAGATATTGCGGTAAATTTTGTTCCAACTTAGTTTCATATGTCCAAACAAAATGTCATGCAATTTTGTGATATACAGGCTGCTTAAGGTAAATTATGGACCCATATTAAGCAGCCTTCTCAAACACTCACTGTAAACGCTAAAAATAATTTCACTCCTGCATTGAAATTTATTCCAATTTATGTTTCTTAATACCAGAAATCACTTAACAGAATTTAGAGATGATTGGTCCATATTAGGAATGCCAATTTACTAAAACAAAATCTTTAAAAGAGGTTTACAAGCAAAAGTTTTATAATTCAGTATTTTAATGAATATATTGATTATTAAAATTCGTAAAAATTGAAATTTGTAATTTTTTTATCATTAATGATTGATTTAATTAAAAATATGATATAAAAAAAACCAACGTACGATTTCCAACAATGTGTTAATTGATTCAATTAAAAAATAAATAACATAAAATCTTTATTTTACTCAATTACCTCAGTGGTTTCAAACTTAATAAAAAATAATTAGTATAGTAATTGAATAGAGGAAACTAGTAATTGATTTATTTATAAGATGCCATTAGTAGTTTTATTAAATGAATTAAGATGAATAATTGAAATTTGAATTTGAAATTAATTAACAAAATTAATTTTTGTAGTTGAACATAAAAAACTTATACCCCCACCACTGGTGGTAGGAACTATGTTGTGTATAAATGAGAATACTTAATTTCTTGAAATTCCTCCATAAATTACCGTAGGTCCCAAGGCCACTCTCGGAAAACACTTTAATAAGCCTAAGCCTGTAAGGAGTAAAGTTCAAATTTTGCATTTGGTGCACCAGTGGAATCAATTAGAAAAAAACCTCTTTTGGTTTTTCTTTTTGTTTTGTGCATTTCAAAAGACATTTCTTTCTTTTATTAATTTTCTTCTTTAATTGTTTTAAGCACTTCTCTTATTTAAATTTCTTTATAATTGTTGGACACGCGTAAAAAGAATTACAAAGTTCAACTTTTTTATTTCATTTTCAATGACAGTATTAATAGAGTTAATCAAATAAATATTAAATATTGTGCTCCCTGTCCTCTCAATGGAGAATGGCATGATGAATTTCTATTTATAAAAAAAGGTAAATCCAAAAAATTAAGTTAAATATTTCGGGATTGACTAAATCCGGAAAATCCCGGAATTAAAAAATTCAAAACCTTGGGTCCAATATAAATTCCCCTCCTGAAAATCATTTTCGTTCGGCTTAAACTGTTACGAGTCATGATATTTTGCTCAAGCTAGTTCAAATTTCTATAAAAAAAAGCATTAAACTTTCTTATTGTCGGTCAATAACTTAATATAGGTCTAAACCGCAACCAGTTTTAATGCCGACGTTCGTTTTTGTGAAGCTTAGTTAATAATATATTAGTTAATATAATTTAATATTGGTCTAAACCGCAACAAATTTCAAAGCTGACGTCCGTTTTTATAAAGATTAATTAATAAAATATATGAAGATATTATATAGAGCCCACTTATCAAATACTCGAACTGTCGGTGGAGAAATTCTGCACGGCAGAATAAAGCACTCTAACTTGTTTTTTGATTTATTTTATTAAATTTAAATAAACTAAAACTAAATAAATAAAATTGTCTCAATCTTGATTAAATATCCGGCATCAAAGTATTCATTGTGTGCCAATCCTCCGTTAATACGGTAGTGTCAGTTGATAAAAGCGAAGTATAATTCCAATCGCTTCATCAGCTAAAATTCTAAAACTAACATTTAGCAGCAACTTGACATGGTGGTATCATATTAAAAATATTATTGCCCAGACGTATGTATGTTAAACTTCGCTCTCTGTGGTCTACTCAGTCATTTACACCACTGAGGATAGATTGATTCTGGCCAGGACTTATGTTTTTACCGTTATGCTATATGGATGTGAAATTTTTGCTAAATATAACGCGAACAGCATACGCCATCTTAATGTGGCATACAACATCACAGTAAGATTTGTCTATGGTCTTAGGAGGTTAGTTGGAATTCTCCCAACATTAATTGTAGTTGTAAGTGGGTAAAGAAAAAGCAAATTGCTTTCATTGTTTTCGCAAGAAATCAAAATAAAAACAATTTGCCAGTTCAGTTTTTTATGCACGTGCACTTGCAAAAATTTTATTATCAAAGTTGTTTTTGGGAATACAATTATTTATTATTAGGTTATAAATACTCGTGACAATGACGAACAAATTTATAGACTTTGAATTTGTACCGTTGCGGAGGAAAAGCCCATCTAAATCCAAATTAATAAGTATTGCACTGCTTAAGAAAAAAAAATAATAAAAACTCTTCTCCTGTGAAATTTTCCGTTTGTAACTTACGATATAATCGCAAATAGAGTTCGATATCCCAATTAGAAAATTTTTTATTTTTAGAAGCACCAATGGTACATTTTAAAGACTAAGCACACGTTTGTGCGCTACGTAATAAGACATACAGAGGTAAGTGAACGAATTCTTAATAAATTTAAAAAAAATGTAAATAAAATTTGCAGAGCCGCGACATTCCCTTACTAAGAAGCAGGTTTGTAAGGGAGCATATTAAAGAATAACGGAAACAAAAAATGCAGTGTGCAAAGCTGATCGTTACATTCACAAATTTTTATATGCGTTAAATAAAGCGCTTTCTGTTGCAAAAATGTTTTGCTTCAAAGTGGAAACTCGCCATATAAAATTCATGTCTTCCGGCTGGTATTTATAATAATAGGTGTTTTCCCGTACTCAACGTTGCACAGTGGCGCCCGTAGAGCAAGCGAGGTTGCAAAAATCAAAATTTTCATGAATGCCGACGAAGTTTTGAATAAACCCATGTTATAGGAAACTTTTCAACGATTTCAAATATGCCACTCTTAATAATATCACATTTTTAGTTTAGAAGATATAACCGTTCAAAGTTGACCGACTTTCGGTTTTCAAAAAAACACACAATTTTTAGTCAATTTGTTGCGATTTCAGGTGTAATATCACGAAAAATAGGTAACGAATCGCCTTATTTTTTATTTGTATTGATTGATGTATTTATTAAATGTATAATGATAAAAAAAAAATTAACTGTTTGCTTTGTGTTTCTCCTGGTAAATCACTATTTAAAAACTATCCGTTTTTTCACTATTTTTCAACTTTGACGGAAAATAAAAAAAAACTATATTTTTCTATATTTGCCATATTTGCAAAACCTGTTCTTTGATTATTTCTTTACATAATTCAAAAGGTTTTATCTGCCCGTACGTGCCCGTTTGGCTTCTAGAGGTAAAAAAGTTCAAAAAGACATGGTTGCAGAAATTGTATGGCGTCCATCCCTTATATGTTTTGACTGACAGTAGTTTGATCTAATAGTTTGAAAAAAACTACTCATTGAAATTAGCAGGTACGTACCTCACATAAACAATACTTTGGCGTACAAATGGTCAGGAACAATATTGACTTATGGTCCCTACAGGTAGGCACAAATCTTATTTGGACACGTGCATAATATCAAAATTGCATTATTCAGCCTAAATCCATATGTATGCAGGGAACAGGTAAATTTTTAGGCATGGTAGCATAAGCCTATATATTGCAAAATAAGCATAATGCCTGGATTAGTCTACGCCTGAAAGTTGGCGCAACAATTACTGAAACCATTAAACAATTTAAGTACTGAAAACATGGCGTTGAACAATTTAAAATTATTTGAACTGTTTAGAAAGTCAACCACACCAAAGTTTTTCACGGAAGTGAAAATTCTTCCTGAGAAGTTGACATTGATCAGCCAATGAGGCTGCGATGGATCATCCGGACAAAGCGTTTATAAGCAAAGGATATCTCCCGATGACGCTACAATATCGGACGGAAATATGTTTATGGCATCTGTTGTTCCTTTGCGGCTAAAATCGGATGATTCCCTACACTGGAAAAATCCACGTTCGTCATCAGTGCATTATTGCCGACCAATAATGTTTCAGTTTGCAAGGGAATCGGCAGAACTCATAAGGACTACGGTGAAGGACATTAAAGAACAAATAAGCAAGATTAAGCCTACAAAGCTGCAAATTGGAGAAGGAAAATATATTGAATGCAATTACGAGTTCCACCTGACCATGGTTGACGGAAAAGTCGTAAACGAACTGACAGGAACAACCTCAACAATGTCATGCCCGATTTGCAAAAAGAGTCAGAAGAACTTTTTTCAATTCAATTCAATTTATTTCATATATAATATGTTACATCTCAATTTTATATAATTAGTTGTAAAGAGTTTAAGATTAGTATCTTTTTCTGCTTAATTATAACATATTTCAATTAGTTATCATATACATATATATAGACAGAATTATATTGGAGGTAAAAATTTAGCAAAAACCTATTTAAACCCCTTTTTTCGTTTTATTTTTATATTTTTTTTATCGATTTTATATTATTATTTGTCAGAAGAACTTTGGTAATTTAAACGATTCTACAAATGAGGAGAATTACGAATATGGAATGTCACCATTGCACGCAAGGATAAGGTGTATGGAATTCTTGCTAAAACTGGCATATACCCTACCACAAGAGGAAGAAAACTTCGATGAAAATACATCAATAAAGGATAAGGAAAAGATCAGAAAGAAGCAAATACAGGATGCTTTTTTTAAACAAGTTGGACTAAAAGTAGACTGTCCCAAGCACGGATACGGTAACTCAAACGATGGAAACACTTCTAGGAGATTTTTTGAAAATGATGAGGCAGTAACTAGAATCATTGGAATTGACAATCAAATCGTGAAAAGATTGGGAACGATCTTGGATGTTTTAAACTGCAAAGAAAATGTCAATTCTACAAAATATGGAGAATATGCGTCGAAAACTGCATCTCTTTTAGCAGAAATGTATCCACAGAAGAAGTTGACCCCGACCGTCCATAAAATATTGGCGCATGGTAAAGATATAATTGAGTACCAGTCTTTGCCAATTGGAGAGCTTTCTGAAGAAGCACAGGAGTCTCTTAACAAATTTTATAAAAAATATAGATTGCAGAACACATTCAAAGCATCAAGGGTGAGGCAAAATGAGGACCTCTTCAACATGTTGGCAGCATCTTTCGATCCACTTATTTCTTCCCTGCGGCATGTGAAGTCACGAATAGAGTTACAAAATAATTATAGTTTAGAAATGGTTAGTCTTTTAGATATACCTTCTCTTACGAATTGTGATGAATATTTTACAGAAAATTGAAAAAATAAATTTAAAAAAAAAAATAATTTATTTTTTAATTTGTTGGGTAATAATTTAAAACATAAAACCCTTAAGAAAAAAAATAAAAACAATCTAAAAATGTAAAAAAAATTTTTTTTAGTTACCATAAAATTGATTTTTCTACTAATTTTAACTTTGATAACCCATAAGTAGGCCCCTACAAAGCGTAGCACCCTTTCCAAACGCTCATTTCATAGGCTGAACAGTTATCTATCATATGCTGTTTAAACTGTTCAATTATCTTATTCGGTTCAAAAGATATGATTTTTGCAACGAAAAAACTCAAATGGCGCCACTGTGCGTTGGAAGGACGTGGGATCCAAATCTTGCCGAAAACTGTTCCCGTACTCAAAGTTTGGTAAAGTGAGAGAGCTTGGAAAAGAAAAATATTATTCTTCTTGTTGCACGAAGTAGCCCGTACTTTTTCTTTGGGCTGTTTGGGAATATGGTTAAGCAATCAGCTGTGTCAAAAAATAAACAATAAAAAACTTCAAAAAAGTATTACCAAAAGAATTAGAATGAAAAATATTAATAAAATAAACAATAGAAAATGTTGAAAAATGTAAGAACATGATTGAATTTTACTTTCATACATGCTAATGTGTTTTTATTTGAATATATTTCATACTAACAAATTGTTTTTGGGGTAGACATTTGGTTTTTATTGTTCCCGTACTTTTGTACATTTTTGTCTATGAGTAAGAGAAATTTTTGTTAACTCTCATTTTACCGAACTTAACCCAAAAAGTACGGGATCGCACCTAATATAAGCAGTTTATTTGGTTCACTTTGAATCTTATACATTTTTTTGTATTTAAATCAAGTTTGCCAATTGAAACGAGTTTTGGTATCGGTATCAATACCGGTATTAAACTAAACGGTAATATCGGGTAATTCATCGTGAGGTTTGTATTCTAATGTAAAATAAAACACATAAATTGGAAAGTGAACTTAAAATTGTTATTATCGCTGTTTGAAAACTATATCACATAAATGTTGGCCATGACTACGTCTGAGGTGCTCCATTCGGAACGTTTAATTTCAGGCGACTCTTTGGAGCATAACTACTGGTATCTTGCGAATAGCACGAGTAATGTTGGCTTCCAAACCGAAAAATATATAAAATTTGCAGAGGCACGACATTCCCTTACTAAGAAGCAGGTTTGTAAAGAAGCATATCAAATAATAACGGTAAGAAGAAAATTCAGTGTGCAAAGCTGATCGTCACATTCACAAATTTTTATATGCGCAAAATAAAGCGCTTTCTGTGTCAAAATGTATTGCTTATTCCTGACTTTACATATCCCCAGAGAAAATTTAATTTTTAAATTAAGTGTCCAGCAAAATGATTTCGCGTGCTGTATGATTCGTAGCACCGTCTTGTTTAAACCAGAGCTCACCGAAAACAAAATTCTTACGTAAAATACGACAAGCCAAGCTGCTGCGAACGACGACGAATCGAGGTCTTCGCGTACACTACCAGCTACAGCTGCTATATTCACTTCAATACATGATGTGGTATAATCGGTAGAGTATCATCCACTAATGCAAACTGGGATTCAAATTTGCGAATTGTGCTGGCAATAGGGGTTTCAGTAGGCCTATTATGCGCACCTTAAGTTCCTCGAATGACACGAAAAACATTTCTCACAGAACGCTTATTTTCGTAATGCAGCTGAACAAAAATTGGAGACGCTATTGTGGTGTGAGTCTTTCCATGATGACTTACCAAACGATACTGAACAAAAATGACAAATGAGTTGAATATGATTCACGCGTGATCTGTAAAAAAGCATATTGAAAAAACAAACCTCACGATAAGTCAAATATTTCCGAATTTAGTAAATGGTTAGTCCTATTGGAATAAATGTTAGTTGACAATTAAGGACTAGAATTCGAGCTTAAGTTTCGGATTTGGGCTTTATAGACATATCAGGAGGACTGCCGTTGGTTCCCAAAGTAGGACACCGCTCGTATGAAATTTGAAATAAATTTAAGGACGAAATAAATACATAAAGAAGAAAGCGTGGTGGGTAGTACACCTGAAAGGTACGTTTAATGTGGCCGATGCTACATTATAATAAGTTTGAGGTATGTTCAGATGATTCTATATATATGATTAATAAAATAATCACCGTTTAATCATATCAAATTGAAGTGATTAACAAATCATTTAAATGTATGGATAATATTCTCGATTTTGTTGTGATTAGAGCTTAATCACGATTGAGATGAATAACTCTGCAAAGGCATTATAATCATTAAAAAAAGTTGGAAACTTTTACTCTGAATAGAAGCCGGTAGTTGTTGTTGGTAATAAAAATGTGCAAGACCCATCGTCACCGGAAATTTCGTATATTTTCAAACTAGTTATATCTGTTTTAATTTCAATAGCTTAAAAAATATATCTCCAAATAAAAATATTTACAATAATTGGGCAATTACTCTCATATCGTAAGCTAAAATGCAAAAAGGAGTAACTAACAAAAATATAATTTTACAGGCGAAGCAAAAAACTTTGTAGTTTACAAATAGGGTAAAATCTCAAAGTTTCGTCTGTAAATTCTATGGTGGTTGGGCTTTACCGATTATAATTTTAAAAACGAGTTTTTTAGAGCATATTTTTGGTTTCCTTGTTTATAACTTTTCAAAAATATGATTGAAGTCTACGGATTCTTAAGGGGTCTGTACACAGTCAAGCATTTCTCATCAAGCGCTATGGTAGTATTAGTGAAAATGTGTTTGTATGTGTGATATCTAATATCAAAAAATTAGATATGACGGCAAAAATTAAGTCTAGCACACGTACACGAGTGAATTCGCCTGAATTCACATTTTGACCGTGTACAGAATTCTTTATAGACATGCTTAACCACCAACAAATTTAAACTTTTTTAAAATAAAATTGGGAGAATATCTGAAATAATAAGGCGGAGAATATCAAAAAAAAATTATATAAAAAATTTATCAACACACGGTGAAGTGATTTAGAAAATAAGCCCTTTAATGTTTCTAAATTCTTACAGTTTTTTTAAACCAAAGTTCTTCAAAAATTATAAGTCATATCTATTGTATTTTGTTGGTTCATTAGCTTTGCGAATTGTTTTGTTTTTATTCATATTACCTTTTTATTTCAAAAACTAGTCTGATTTTTGTGTTTTTATTTATTCGAATTTAAACAGGTTAACCGCTAATTTTTAAAATGCTTAACCAAAAACCGATAATTTTAAATAGTAACTATTCGGAATATTCGAAAGCCGGTTTTTGAGAAAAGTCGAATAAACGACCTCCGTAGAATGTATGTATTTTTTACCGTTATAACTTTTCTCGGTATGTAGAACACCCGGCGATAACTGACCACTTCCATTTGCCGCACAGTATTATGCCCATGATAAGTTACTTGTTCAAAATTGTATCTCGGTACTAACGTTTATACGAAATTTATTCTTATATAAGTCAGTGATGGAAAATTCAGTACTATGGTACTTTTTTCAGTACGTTTTCATTTCAAAAATACCACTGTACACCCACGTCAGTTTTAGTACTATTTTCTTCTTATGCTTCTTTGTTGAGAAATTTAGCGTTTCTATTTTTTTTTTTTTTTACATTGACAACATTGCCTACACAAAATTTAATGTTCTTTTTTTTTTTTGTTCATGTTAAGCCAAGTTAAGAACAAAATGGACGAACTTATGTTTCCTGTTATTTCACGTTTTCAGTGCAAGATGCTTTAAAAACGAAAAAAAATTAAATCGTTTGCAAGTACAAACTATTTCAAATTTAATTACAATTAAAGATCTATTAAAATCAAATGAATATTGTTGTTACAATTATAATATTACTAATGATATCATTAAGTAAATTAAACAAATTGCCTAACAGTCTTAGACATCTAAACGTCTGTACCTTATAATATTCAATACATATGTATGCACATAAATGTTTACAACAAATATGACATAATTTTTTAGTTTCATAACCAAAATATTATATATTTTTTTATTAAAATTAATTAGTTTTGTAATTTTATGTATTATTGTTTTTTCGTTTTAAGTTTGTTTTTCAATAAAAAATATGTTGAAAAAGTACCAACATATTGAAAAAGTACTCTTTTGCTTAGTGGTCAGTACCATCTCAATTTTTAAGTTTTCCATCACTGATATAAGTGGTTTTCGGAAAGACGGGTCAAAATGGGACTTTAGTCAATACTGGTTCTACTATTACATATTATTTTACTATATAAAATCTATTATATATAAAAAATAAATTCTATCAAATTTTATGTGGCGACTTATGTTTTTAGACGATATATTAAAAAGAATGTGGCATTGCGGGACTTTCTTTCTATGCAAGCTGTGTAAAAATTTGGAACTATAATTTAGGTTTCCGTAAAACATTATTGTGTTTAATAAAGGGTGTTCCCACCAAAACGCACGATGTTAATTGATAGAAGGATCTGTGACAATTATTTGTGAAACAAAATATCGGCCAAATGCTCGCCACCAGCGTTACCGCTGTGATATTAAAGTATCAATTTGACCCTTTTTTGACGGCCTTGATACCATAGGTGACCGTTTTTTTAAATTACCCTTTTGCATAATTTTTAACTATTTTGTGAAACTTTTTGACCCTTTTTAGAAATAGCACTTACATTTGGTTTTTCGTCAACACTGCGGAACAGTAGTGCTCAGCTAAACAAGTGTTTTCGAAATTAGCATTGTTTAAATAGTCTTAAAGTAAAAACTTACAATTCCATGCTTTCCCCTCTTATTTTTTTCGAAGCAGAGATGGAGGAATGGACTTCAAGTGAATATTTTATAACCAAATATAGAACGCACCTTCCTAAAAAGAAGTACAAATTAAGTTACAATTTCCCTAATAGAAAACATAACTCATATACTTACATACATATTTGTAATTTTTTATATTTATTGTTTATTTATTGAATAACATTTCGTGTTTTCTTTTTTTTTACGAAAAAATTTTACATTTTATTAAAAAATTCATTTTGATGTTCGTTTCTTAAAATTGCTTTGCTGTCCAAAAGGATACCCTGTTTTATTTTGAAAATTTCATCCTCCCCAATGGCATCGACAGATTTGATAGTGCCCTGTAAAAACGCTGACTTTGAAATTAGAGAAAATTTTTTATATGTCAAACAAGCCATTAAATTGATTAAAAATGCCTAAAACTAAAAGGAATGGCTAAAATTGCTAAATTATAGGAAATTTCCAAAAATTTGGTAACAGCGATATGATAACTAAGCCTAACATTTATTAAAAATCTAAAAAGCTTTAAAGAGTCAGAAAACTCACAGGAAAAAATCGCTTCTATAGCGAACATGGCTAAACTTCGCGAACATCTGCAAAATTGAAAACAAACCCCAAGATTTATTTGAAATCGCAAAATCGGTTAAAAACAAAATTTGGGAAAATAACATAAAAAGCGTTAAAAAAATTAGTTATAATGGTGAAAAACAAACATTTTGTCATGTGTTAATAACAGGAAAGGGCATTCCATAAAAAAGTTAAGTTTCTTTAGCACTTCGTATCTGAAATAAATATTTTTTGTTTGACATTTTTTATTTTTCAAATTTATTCTATGAAATAGAACTATTACAAAAAGCTTTATAAAATACATAACGGAAATTAAGCTCATAGAATAAATTCGATAAATAAAAAATGTTGAATATAATAAAGTTACTTATGAAAAAGAAATAATTCCCAGATTATATTTTTTGTTTGTTTATAAAGAAAACTTGGTCTTATTATTGTCTTTAAAATGAAAATACTGCTTATTTAAAACATGACCCTTTTTTTATAGAAGTACCCTTTTTTGACCCCTTTTTCTGGAAAAAATACTTTTTGTGACCCTATTCAAAAATTTCCAATGGTAATCCTGCTCGCCACGGCTTCGGTGACATACTTCTATCCGATGGTCCATATTTGAAATGACTCTGAGACATAATTGAGGCTTACAGCCT
Organism: Pollenia amentaria; assembly: GCA_943735925.1. Classification (NCBI taxonomy): domain Eukaryota; kingdom Metazoa; phylum Arthropoda; class Insecta; order Diptera; family Polleniidae; genus Pollenia; species Pollenia amentaria. The sequence goes on along the minus strand of OX031009.1, from coordinate 195,758,807 downwards.
GTTTTTAGAAAATGAAAATATTTGTTCGTTCGTAAAAAAAACAAACAAAAACTGATTTAGGTTTTTATAAAATTTAAACATTTTATCGGTGAGTGACAAAAGAAGCTTTCATTTTTTCTACATATTTTTGGTTCTTATAAAATTAACATCTTCGTAATAAATGTCAAAAGAAGACAATAAGTAAAAGGCATTCGTTTAAAAAAATAAATAAAAAATGGAAAATAAAAAGGAAAGAACCCGAAATAATTAACAATATTATAATAGGTTCATGTATCTATCTATATATAGAAAACTGTAACGTTACTGACTTAATGATTCATCATCACATATCCTAAGCGCCAGAAGGTAAAATCTTGACATTTGGACCGGAGGTTGGATTCTCCTTAAATCGATCCACTAAGACGGGATTTTTGGAAATTCGAAAGTTTAGGGGGTAAAAAGGGTAAATTCGGTAACCTTATATCACCAAAACTTAAAGAGATACAAAAGAAATGTAATACTTATTGTTGTTCTTTAGAAAAATAAGTGGATGGGTGTCTGGTACTTTTTGAAATTTGCTCCTTTTAGGGAGTAAACGTGTAAAATGTGTATTTTGGTACTTTTTTGTCGCCCCATCTATCTTTTAAACCAATAATCATAGAAATTAAGGTTATATCACATTCGAAACTTTTATGGAGTGAAAATCGTAAGTTCAAAAAATTCTAGAAGCAAGTATTTACATAAGTAAGTGTGTATGTTTGTATGTATGTTCTTCCGTATGATCCAAAAATTAGTGATATCACGCAAATACCTTCAATATTTCTATATGTTGATGTACAGCAAAAAATCTTCTTCATATATTGCTTTTATTTCTTGCAGTTTTTGTAGGCATTTTAATTCAACATTTTTAGTTTTTACCAATTTACTAACATTTTTTATAGCAGTTTTTGTTTTTTAAATTTATAATTTATTTTTGTAAACAAAAGCCAGGGTTAACCGTAACCACAAAATCTTTATATGCAAAACGCATGAAAAGGTACGAAAATAAACGTATTGGAAATAATGTTATTTACCGATAGAAAAAAGCTCTATTTATGTCAAACATGAATAGGCGAAAGCTTTTAAATGTTTTTTAAAAACCAAATTTTAAACGTTTTCGTTTTAATACGAAAACTACAAGTGAAAACATTTGTGTTTTACAAAAACAGGCTGTTAATGTCGTTAATGTGCCGAATTATCTCATCCTTTAGCTTTTTAATTGTTCTTGGCTTATTGACGTACACTTTTTCTTTTAAATATCCCCAAAGAAAGAAACCCAATGGTGTCAAATCACTTGATCGTGGCGGCCAATTATCATCGCCATGGCGTGAGATAACACTGTCATTGAATATCTCGCGCAAAAGAGCCATTATTTCGTTGCCTGTGTGGCAAGTTCCAGTCTGTTGGAACTACATATCGTCCAGGTCCATATCCTCAATTTCTGGCCACAAGAACTCCGTTAGTATCTCGCGATAGCGAACACTATTCACGGTAACTGCTTGGTCGACCTTATTTTTAAAGAATTACGGCCCGATGATTCCGCTAGCCCATTAACCGCACCAAACAGTCACTTTTTGTGAATGCATTAGCCTTTCAACAATCACTCTTGAATTCTCATTTGCCCAAATGCGGCAATGGTTGTTAACGATTCCACTGAGGCCGATTATCACAAAGTGCATTTTGATTTGAACGCCCATTGCTCAATTATGTACCTCTCAATGACTTACACTGAAACAAAGAAGTGTCAAATGAAGTTGGGAAAAAAAACTTGACGTTAATGTGTGACTCACAATTAACATCGTGCTTTATAGTTGGACCACCCTTTATGATCAGAAGAAACCATGATTGTATGCGGTCTAATCAGGAATTCTTCTTATACATGTTTATAGAATTGTTCTAATTACAGACAGACATCTTTAGATCGACTCAAAAGTGATTCTTATGACTAAAACTATGTTCACACCTATTAAATATTTGACGTCATAAACGTAACCACTAGTTTTATAAAAAATAATAAATGGTTTCTTAATTACATTATACAATTATCTTCTTACAAATAAGGTTAAGTAAGTCAATAAAAATTGTTAAAAACAAAGTTAAAGTTTGATCGATCGACTGGTCACGTTTTTTTTTTTTTTTTTTTTTGGATTTTACTTCAAAAATTTTTTTGTTCCGGACATACTTTAACATTCTCATGCATAGCAAGCTAAAGCATAAAGGCACAGTTATAAAAACAATAAACATAAAAACAATTTATTATAACTTATAAATGATCAATATATAAAACTCATTTAAATCTTTGAAATCATCAAAATTAAATCCAGAGTACGGAGAGTGCTTGAATTAAGCTCACTCGCTAGCGAATTTAATCGAGCGAGTTATATTTTCCACATAAAAAAATTATTCTCTTCTGCTCGCGAGTAATATTAATAAAACTCCAAATTTCGTTAAGATCGGCCCATAATTTACCATGGGCCCCATATAAATCCCACTATATGAAAATACTTTATACACGTAAAACAGAAACGAATAATGCGAATAATTTTGATCTGTGAGTGTTTTATATGACTGTAAATAACACTGTCAAATTTCTTGAAGATCGGTTTATAATTTACCAAAGGCTCCATATATACCTTACTCTCGGAAAACCGTAACAATAATGCTGTTGTAATAAAACTCGGTTTTCAACAATTTCATAGGACTAAAAATCACACTGGTATATTTTGTGAAGATAAGGCCATTTTTTTACTACGCTAATCCCACGAAGCTCTACGATTGTCTGCAGAGACCAGAGTCTCTGGCGGAAATCGAACCTGCAACCCTGGGGTTGATAGACAAGCTTACTATCAACTAGCCTACGGGGCACCTCTCTTCGTTATTTACCATAGGTCCCATATAAAGCCCACTCCTGAAAGCTTCTAACTGTCGGTAAAGGATACCAAAGATTCGGCACAGCCGAATATATCACTCTTACTTGTTATACTTTTCACCGAAGGTAAAAGGGTATATATAAATTTGTCAATCCGTTTGTAATATCTACAATATTCATGTTAGACCCTCTAAGGTATATATATTCTGGAACCTGTCCGTATGTCTGTCTGTTCGTTGAAATGTGGTTTCCGAAGACCCCATATATGTATGATGGGGACTTGGTAGTTATATATTTATGTCACATATGGTCCGGAATTATTTGCTATTGAAATTACGCCTGATCGGTACAAAAATGGCTAATATATGAGCCAAAAACCACGACTGTCCCTTATTTTACCCAAAAATCCCTTGTTGTTGTTGTTTTTATTTTATTTAAATGAATATCTGGGATACGGCAAATTAGGTACAAGGACAAAATGTTGGCGGGATTGGACAATTGCTGTATATCTGAAGAACGGCAAGAGCCAAAGTTTCCAAATTAGGTGCAAGCATATTGGTCACCAATACACAACATCCGACAAAATATGGGCGGGACTCAACAATTGGGCGTGGCACTACCCATACAAAGTCATTTAATGTTAATATATATAGAACGGCAAGAGCCAAAGTTTCCAAACTTGGTAGAAGCATCTAGTTATCATTAGACTACATGCGACAAAATTTGTGCGAGATTTGACAAGTGGGCGTGGCACTTCCCACACAAAGTCATTAAAGGTTGCTGTATATCTGGAGGACGGCAAGAGCCAAAGTTTCCAAATTAGGTATAAATCTTGGTTATCAATGCACAGCCTCCGACAAAATTTGATAGAGATTGGACAAGTGGGCGTGGCACAAAGATGAATTATTTGTATTATATATTTATAACTTGCTGTTATTATCGCACCATGGTAAAAATCTATGATATGTAAATAATGTTTTTTGTATTTTTTCATTATACTCTACACTAAAAATTATAATAAAATCTTATAAGTATGTATATTAGTATTTTTGTAAAAAGCAAATTATTACCTTGTCATATTATAATACTAGAGAGCTCGTTTTAGAGACATTGTATAAATTAACTTGTTACTGCTAACTAGTGTTTATAATAGTTTAAATTTAATTATTTGAATAAAGAAATAAACGATTAAAAAAAAAAAAATCCCACCTTGGTAAAGTGTATATAAGATTCAGCATAGCCGAATATTTCACTCTGACTTGTTTTTTATTAAAATCGTGTCAACATTTTATTTGTTTTATAATTTTTATTTTCAGATTTTAATCCTGTTAATTTATAAGAAATCTCAAAACGCGCATGCCTTCATTGGCTAATTTAATACTTTTTTTTCTCTTTAAATAATGGAAAAAGTAAATAAACAAATTAAACATTTATCAAGCTACATATATTTTATAATAAATACCTACATACATCGTAAAAAGTACTTGGGATAAGAAGTTGGGATATATTTAAGCTATCGCAGAGGGTTTTTATATTACAAAATTTAAACTTATTAACAATATTAACATTCAAAGCACATGCGAATTTTATTACGCTTTTGTCCAAATATTAATAAGTCGTGATATAAAAGAACTGAAACCTCTGACAAATGGTAGTGATCTATTTCCTGTTGTCGTTGTTGTCACTGCCGATCCAAGTACTGGTGCTGTAGCCATTGTTGTGGTTGCTATTTCCGCTGTTGTTGCTGTTTTTGGTATTGGTGGGGATTCTTTATCGGAATGTAAATCAGTTTCGGAAATGTTTCCTTTTTTGTTTAACATTTCGTAAAGTCTTTCCTCAGATGAAGTATCAGTTAGATGATCATGTTCACTTCGATCTTTTAAAAGCATTCCCTGTATTTGGCGGTGTTTGATTATTTCATTTTTTTCATCATTATGTTCAGGATCTTCGAGTAAGCGCTGTAATTTTTCTTTAAGATCTATCGAGGGTTTTGCGTAAGTTAGGGAGATAAGAGCTGAAAAAAAGGAAAGTTTTGTTCCAATGAGAGTAAAGATATTTGGAATACATAGACTTCTTTCTTAATTTTAATGCCAAATAAAAATTGGCCAATTTAATAGTCAATAATTACAGATGTTTCTGCAATTATTGACTTTATAGAGACTTAATTTTTTTATTTCTACTGCAACAATTTCATTTTTAGGTTGTAAAAAAAGTAGTATAGTACTTCAGGTTGCAATAAGGCAGTCGAAAATCAGTGCTGATTCAACAAAACAAAATTTTTGTTGTTGCGTTCGTCGTTTTAACTAAATTTATCAGACGTTCGTAAAATGCACTCGTTTTCTAATACGCTTGCGAAAAAAATGTATTTATATTTCATTTTTATTTTATTTGTTCATATGCTACTGCTTCAGCTACTGATCTGGTGTAAATCTCTGGAATTGGACTATTGAGGCTCCTAGCATTCGCCAAGAGGGTGTGGAGTACTCTGGGTAATATCACATCGAACTAACCGATTTTAAAAGGGGTTATCGTATAATTTGGGAAGGCCAGGGGCCAACGGCGCCTTTATGACGGGCCAACTACCCTAACCTACATGCTACAGCTATATCGCTTGAAACTTTACTGCTGCATATTTTGCTTTCCCTACTGTGCTGCTTCTGTTAGCTCTATGCTTGTTTTTTGACTATCAGTATAACTACTGTTTCTTAAATAATTGGTGATATAACAGTAGAAAACGAAAATGAAAAACTCTGCTACTCTTAAATTTTTATTTCTGCAACGACTACAACTGTTGCTTAGAAACTGTAATGGTAGCTAGCTGCATTTGTAGTACAAATATGGTTGCAATTAATTTCACTCTTTTACGCGTGATTAATATTTAATATAATAACAATCAAGAACGAATCACGTGCATACCTCTAGTTATTACCATGTCGCAATTATCTAGAACAATAATTAAAAACCTGGGGTCTAATCACCGCATTCGATATCGATTAAACTATCGTATCGGGTTAACTGTCATATTTTTCTGTATACGATAGACACTGACGCAAGGCGAATTCATACAGGTGACCGCATCATGAGATAGAGTTATGCTAGCTAACCCTTTTTTAAGTACTTTGTATTTTGTGTTTCTAATAAGTTAGAGTGAATCTCAAAATTATTTGTTGAAAACATAAGCAAGGGATTTTTTTGTTTATAAAATATACACAATTGCTTTAGAAGTAAAATCTTTTTCCTGTATTGCAAATTCCTTAAGCACTTTTTATTCCTTGTTTTTATATTTTATATTCACTTTTTTTTGTTTTGTAAAATTTAAAATAGTTTTTTTTTCAAGTACTTAGATTTATATATACACATCCAGTATACACACAAATAAATAAACAATAAACAGATGACTCGAAACCCTGTATGAATTCGCCTTACACTGACGTATCGATTGAAACCCCGAGAGATGTAATATCTTTGATTACTCGATATGGAATGCTACAGTTTCAAATTCATTCGATATCGAGTGTCATGATACCAATATAAACAATTTCGATAAATTTTGCTCGATATCGTTGCGGTGATTAGGCCTCTGTTTTTCAAACTGAATACCGGATTTATTATTAAAAATCGATTTTATAAAAAAAAAAATTCTTGCCATATTAGGTCTGTTCAATAACAGAAAATTATAGCTTATTTTCATTAATTGTTACTAGTAAGTGTTCACATACTCGAGAAATTTGCAACAAGAGTGTGTAACAGGAGCATAAAAATTTGGGACCCAAAATTTGTTGAAAATTTTTGATGGTAAAATTTTTACTAGCAAGAATTTCATGTTTCATGTTTTTGTTTACAAAATAAAAATAATTTTTTAAAAAGAGAATCTAGGAATTATTTCTTTTTCATAATTTACCGTATTATATTCAACATTTTTTTATTTCTGGAATATATTCTATGAGCTAAATTTCAGTTATGTATTTTACAAAGCTTTTTGTAATAGTTCCATTCCTCAAATATTTAGGAGTGACTTTATACAATATTTTATAAAATACATAACTGAAATTTAGCTCATAGAATAAATTCGAAAAATAAAAAAATTTTGAATATAATAATTTTATATTAAACAGTTTTTCAATAACATAAAATATTTATTTTTCTATAATTTAAGAACAATATCCTTGTGCTAATAGTCCAAAGCAAAGAAAAAGAAATAATCTCATATCTTACAGCTGAAAACAGTCGATATGCCAAACTTGCTAGTTTTTGCTGGTAAAGCTAATTAACAACTTTTTTATTTTTTTGAGTAATTGGGAGAAAAATTTTGTAAATTTTTTATTTACTTTCTCGTTGCAAGTTTCAGCCAGTAAATTTAATGAACACACCTATTATTTCTCAGCATAATCCAGTCAATTGCATACGAATTTAACCCCCGTGTTTATAAACGATTGTTAAATTTTACAAAGGTTTATGTAGGTTTGACAAACGTTACTTTGGGAAAATTTTCATACAATATTTGTTTTGTAAGCCTTTATTACATTAAAAATAATTTTATGAATAAGGCAGAAAGTCTTTGCAATATTTTGTTTTTATTATACTCATTTTACACGGGGAGTTAAAAATCTTGAATTTTTTTTATTTATAATTTTTTTTAGCAGGGTTCTTTTAAAACCCTCCACCACTAGTGGTAAATATTTATCTAAGACCCCATAAAGTTTATATATTCTGGGTCCTTAAGTAATTCTGAGTCGCTTCAGCAATATCCGTGTGTCCCTCTGTTGAAAACACGCTTACTTTCGAAAGACTCAATAGAAAAGAGCAACATTGTTTTCAAATTGTTTCTATGTCATGGTTCAGACTTGCAATTTTTGTTGCAGCAATTCTTGATTTTATTGGTGAGATGAGTACTCCTCCCAAATTTTCTCACCTCTCTCACCAGTAAACTCAAGAATTGCTGCAACAAAAATTGCAAGTCTAAATCATGACTATGTAGTTCTCCTAAGCAGTTTAAGTTTGAAGGCCAGCATAATCGGGTTAATAAGAATGGAGTTTTAAGACCAAGTGTGGAACAACCTTCCTAAAAAACTGAGATTCTTGTAATAAAAAAAACTAAAATAAATTAGTAACGGAATGCGCCGATTCTCATTAAATTTTTCAACAATTCGTTTTATATGGCTGGAAACCATATTACAACATAAGAATCCCACTCTCAGAAGCCCGTCTAAAACCGTAATGAATAATGGTATTTTAGTAAAATGTTATGTGATAGCTTCAAAGCAATAGAAATCACTCTACCAAATTTCAGCAAGATCGGTTCATATAAAACCCACTATCGGAAAACACTTTAGTAACGCCTAAAACCGTAACAAATCATTCATTCAATTGAAGTAAAATTTGGTCTGGTATAGTTCCATAACAAATATGGATAATGTGGAAAAGTTTGGTCCAATTAAACATTATAGCATTTTCAGTTTTAATAAAATCTTTTTCAAATAAAACGAAACCTTTTTGAAATTAAACGAAACCTTTTTCAGAACAAACGAAACTTTATTCAAAATAAATGAAACTTTATTCAAAATAAACGAAACTTTTTTCAAAATAAACGAAGCTTTTTTCAAATTAAACGAAACTTTATTCAAATACAGTTAAACATTTTTCAAAATAAATTAAACCATTATTAAATTTTTGTAGGGAATTTGTTTTTTGTATGGCTTTGGCGACACTTACTATGTTACTATCAGTGGTAAAATAACAATAATGATTGGGCTTAAAATGTTAACTTTGAAAATGTCTTCTCTATTGGGGGCAAGGTGGTAAAATTTTAATGTACATTCACTATTGTCCACCATATGTCTTATTACTTGGGATTTATGGCTTCTGGCATATTCCATAATAAAAAATGAGTTTTGTAGCCTTTTTATTTAAGAACTCCCAAAGAAATAATTGGAAACGGGCCGAATTAACATTGGAAACTTTCTGGTAAAAAACGCCAGTATTATCTGTCGTAGCAATTACAGTCACGCAATTACGGTTGGCAAAACAAGATGAGCTCTTTCACCTTATTTAGCAAAAAAAAAAATAGATCCCTAAAATATTTTAAAAATTGTTTAATTTGATCTGAAAAATGTTTAACTGTATTTGAATAAAGTTTCGTTTAATTTGAAAAAAGTTTCGTTTATTTTGAAAAAGGCTTCGTTTATTTTGAATAAAGTTTCATTTATTTTGAATAAAGTTTCGTTTATTCTGAAAAAGGTTTTGTTTAATATCAAAAAGGTTCGTTTTATTTGAAGAAGGTTTTATTTAAACTGAAAATGCTATATATGGCCTTAAATAACACAATGCTATTTTTTATAATCGGTCCATAATTTACCATAGGTCGCATATAAAGTGGCGATTCGAAAATTTAGGTTTTCAATACTAAAAATAATTTTGCGGAATATCGTGATAAATAACCCATACCTTACGATACGTTTAATATAAAATTCCCTCCTGAAAATCACTTTAATACGCCTAATAATATTTTTGAAACAAATCATGGTATTTTATTGAAATTAAGCAACCAATTTCAATACTGGGGGCTAATTCTGGCAGTCGTGATCGAATAATTTTTCGATTCGAAAGCAATTTTATTTCTAGTTCCTTCAGTCGATCGAAATAAGTTTTTCAATGTTGTGAAAACTCAACTTAATGCTTTACAGCACTGAAAAATGAATTTCGATTCGTTCAATATCGACTGAAATAATTTGAAATGAAATTGCCTTCGAATCGAAAAAGTTTCGATCACGACTGCCAGAATTAGCCTCCTGATCTCACAGTATTAAGATTCGTTTTATAAAGATTGGCTTAAAATTTATAGATCCCATATAAAGCCCTCTCCTGACATTTGAACTCTCGGTGGAGGGAATTAAAGATTTGGCACAGGCGAATCAAGTGTTTTTAACGTTTAATTGGTAAATCTTCTTTATTTTCTTATTCATATTAAACATTTTTACACCTTCCAATGCGTACTTCACTTGATTTTTTTTTTTAAGACACTTGTGTACAGTTTGAAAGAGGAAAAATAATAAAGCGGCGACACCATTGAGGCTCACCCAGCAAAAACTTTGCTTACAAAATAAGCAGAAAAATAATGAGAACTTAAGGCAAAGAGTACTTATTTTTCTACTAGAAAAAGTACTTATTTTTGTTCGCGATGTCCCAAAAGTAATCCTTTATAATTTGGACAATTACAACCTAAAAAATTATACCTTTATTTTATACTTAAAAATTGTTTAAAAATATGTAGTTACCAAAAGAGGCAAGAAATAAGTACTTTCAAATTAACTTTGAAAAAGGTTAAAACACACTAATTAAAATTGCTCTGAAATCTTATGGAATTGATGTTGAAAAAGTGTGCACAATAAAGAGTGTATTAATATATGGAATTATACTGGCCTGTCACAGAAATAAATTTCGATCGAAAGTTTTTTTAATTCCGAGAAAGCTTCTTCAGAAAACGAAAACCGATAAATTTTCTCGGAATGAAATCGCTTTTAATTTTTCGATCGAAAAAAGTTTTTGTTTTGGTTTGCACAATATTGCCACATTTAACTTAAAAATAACAAAATTAAAATTTGTCAGAATTACAAAAATCGATCGAAATGAAAATACGGATTCAAAACAATTCCGAACAATTTCTGTAACAGGGGATTTTGTTCTTCAAAAAAACATCGTTAACATTAGATTGATATCACTAATAACGAAAATATATTTAGTCAATTCACAAGGTATCCTAACATGTCATATTGTCAAAATGTCCTAATATTTCACAATGGTTTAAAAATATTGTTGTACGGCTCAGCCGCTCAGCGCTGGACTTTTCTGATTAATTACGACAGCACAATAAACACAGCAAGCAACGTTCTATTTATTTAAGACACTTTTTGTTAACAAGCCAACAACAATATTTTTAAACCATTGTGAAATATTAGGACATTTTGACAATATGACATGTTAGGATACCTTGTGAATTGACTAATTGTGTTGGTAATTTTGGAACATATTCATGTATATATTTACATACATTTGATTGATTTTTGGATTTCCCATGTATTTCACATCGAAATTATTCTTAAAATTTTATAATATTACCGGATATCTTATAAATATAAATATAATATATTGTAAATTGATTTTAAAAAATATTTAAAATCATATAATAATAACTTATTTAAGTCATTATACCAAAGTATTTTTTTGTAATATATAATTATGACTTATTTAAGATATTATAATAAAGTTGTTATTTTATATACATATAACTAATAATGCAAAAAGTGGCGAATAAAGCTACAAAGTAATAAGTTCAGGAAGTCATTAAAAGTAGCATTGTAAGTTAAGTTTTTGCTGGGCAATTTAGAAAATGAAATAACCCTCAATGAAAAAATTCCCAAAAAAAAAAAAAAAAAAGAAATCCAAAGTGGAAAAAATTCAATAACATCCAATTTAAAAAAAAAATATTTTAAAATAAAAAATGGAAATAAGGCCTAATAAAATAATTCACAAAAAAATAATTTATGAACCAACTATTAATTCCAGGGCTGTGGTGTCGGAGTTGAGGTTTTTGTACCGCAGTCGGAGTCGAAGTACCCATAAAAAAACTCGAGACTCCAACTCCAAAATTTTAAGGCATAACAAATTTAAAAAAGTTTTCTTAAATCTTACAAAATAAAAATTCTTTGAAATTGGCGATGCAATATTTAAAATATCGGGTGGAAATTTTTATAGAATAATTTTCTTGCTATATTTAACCATTTAAAAGATACTGCATTAAAAAAGAGAGTTTAAAGTCAAATAAGGACCAGTCGCATATGCATTTAGCATCAATGTAAGAGTAGAAGTCGGAGTTGGAGTCGTAGTCGGAAGTAAAAAATTTCAGCGGTTGGTGTCGTAGTCGGAGTTGGAACTATTTTTGACGACTCCACAGCCCTGATTAATTTAATGAAATTTTCTTTAAAAATTGTAAAAATATGGCGCTGCATAATGTGGCCCAGGAAATTAAACTTCTCTGCACAGCCGGCCTTCGGTCGGGCGCAAGGGTGTTCTCTTCTATGGTATAACAAGCCCGACTTCGCTTACTTAAGCTTATAAATTCGGTCTTTCGCCCGGCCGATGGTTGGCTATTCAGAAAAGCCTTAGTTAGCGAAACCGGTGTTTGTTATACCGTAGAGGGGAAAATATTTGCGCCAGGCCCCAGAAACGTTTTTGTTAGCGAAATTCGGAATTTCGGATTAAGGATTTTTAGTTTCGCGCATATTACCCCAATCTAAATATGTATGTATGTAGGTTTAAAACTACCTTGTAAGAAATATTAAATAAAAATTTTAAAATTTTAATTAGGTGGCCTTTCATTAGTTTTTGGGCCTTCATTTACCATTTTTGTATACGAGTACAACTTCCATTTTTCATTTTGGCGATACATATTGCTAAGGGTGATTTTGCTAGCAGCCTTAACGCATTTTTCGCCGCCCAAGTAAACCGACAATATAATAACGAAATAAAATAAAAAAAGAGTGTGAGTGCTGGTGATTATAATCACCGGTCGGCGAAAAATGGGTTCAGTAAAGCCCATCAAGATTTTAAATGAAATAAGCCGCAATTAATTATGTTGTTAAATTTTGAATTTTTTTCGGGTGCTATTAAAAAAATTAAATAAGTTCCAATTGGAGAAGGAAACAAAAACCAAAAAAATTAAATTTCACCCAACTTTATATTAAGCATTTTTATTAGGTATTATTTCATTATCTTAATTTGGTCTTTTTTCATTCGGCCTTATTTCCTGCCGCCCAACAAAACGTAAAAAATTAACGAAAATGAATGCAAAGCCAAACACAAAAAAAACATGGAAAACAGATATCATAATCAGTGTTGTCATAACGTAAGATTTATCTTTTTTGCAAGTTTTTTATATTCCAAAAAGTTTTTTTTTAAAAAAAGTGTATCTGAAATTTAAGTAGTTTACATAAATTTAGTTGTAATTAGTAAAAAAAATAATCTTCACTCAGATTAGTTCCATTTTAAAATATAAAAATTTAATACGTGATTTAAAACAAATGGATGAATTAAGTTTTAATTTATATATTTTAAATATATTTATAAGTTCATATATGTGTATGTATATTTATTTGTAACTGATTCTTTTTAACGATTTGTAAAAAATGTTTTTTTGAGCGAAAAGTTCTAAAAATTGTTTTTGTTTTGAATGTAATTTTCTATGCGAACGTTTACGTGTGACATCGTGGGATTGGCTATAAAAGATTTTTGAAAAAAAAATATGACAACATTGATCATAATCAGCCCAATTATGAATAAAAATTCCCCGGGAATTGTTTCCCTTTTCCCATTTTTGCAATATAATTTAAATAGAAAAACTGGGAGAAGGGAAAAACTTCCGGGGAATTTTAATTTATAATTTGGCTGAATGTTTTTCTACCCTGCTTGCCAACAATAAAAAATTCAGTGAATTATTCAAGAATTTTACTGCCTATTTCACTAAATGCGAACGTACGCTTTCGTTCGCACAACTATATGTAAAACAAAAACAAATTCTCAAAAATTTGTTTTTGTTTCATATGTATTTGTGCGAAAGAAAGCGTTCTTTCGACATCGTGAAATTGGCACTTATTCTTCGTATAAATGGAACTTTAATTAATACGAAAAAGTAAGAAAATTATGAAATCTTGCGAGCACCAATGCTGAACTTCAAAAATTAAACAATGGAGAATTTTCAGAAATAATAAAGCCTGCATTTCCGGTGATAAAAATCCAAGTCATGAGGGCCAAATTAACCACACAAGCGATTACACAAGCAAATGAAAAAACTATAGAGCATGTTTTCTTGAATATGCATTACATTTTTTTAATATTCACACAAACATATTGTTGTTGTTGTCAAACTTCTTGTGTCATTAATTTCGCCCTTCACTTTAACTGCATTAATGTTTATGCTTTAAGTTTAGGCTTTACTTTCGTCTTTAGGAATAAATTTCTAATCCGAAACTTAAATAACTTCATACTTACACAACAGTAAAATACAGCTCAAAAACGTTCTTTTTATATAAGACATTTTATTTTTACAATTAATCACAAGTTAAAAATATAAAAACTTCACGTTTCAAATGACAAAAGTTAACTAAATAATTTATATATTAAAACATCAGACATTTATAAATAAAAATTTCAAAATTTTTCGTACGTGATTTTAATAAATGCGTTTAAGAAAATTCATAAAAAAAGTAAACGAAAATCACGTTTAACAAATTTTTTTTTTTTTTATTAAAAATTAATACTTTTCCTTAATAAGTTTATACGAATATTTTAAATAATTGAATTATTGTATAAAAATTTTAATATTACAGCGTTTGAAATGTGGCTGTGTGAAATTTTGGCAAAATGAGGAAGGCAAAATATAATGGAAAGCTAAAAAAAAGAGAATTCAAATAAATGTTTGAAAAAATGAAATGCGTTTTATTAAAGTTTAACCATAAATTTAGTTACTTACGACAGCCACAATTAATTTTATCTAGAAGACATTTATTCTTTATCACATAGATACAATTTAAATCCGTTACACATACTGGTTCGTTTTTCTCAGTGCACTTGGTGTTATCACCCCATTTACAGGGATTATGTTCCTTCTCAAAATCATAGTCATTCGTTTGGGGGTTTAAAGATGCAAAAGCATATAAAATCAAATCGGCATCATATAATAAGTCTTTATCATAAACTTCTTGAAATTGAACATTGGGAGTTTTAATAGAATTCAAGTAAGTTTGAAAACTGTTGGAGGATCGATTAGGAATAAGTGCTGCAAAGGAAATTTAATAATGGTTAATAAAACATCTAGGCAATATTTTAATTAAATATATATAAAGGGTGCCCTGGTAGGCTTGTTGGTAGTGATCTTGTCTATAAAAGCGAGGGTTGCGCGTTCGATTCCCGCCAAAGAATTTTGTCCATTTCATTTCGACTGGCTGATAATCTAAGCTACTTTTTCTCGGTGAATTAAAAAAACATATAATTTGTAATTGTATTTGTAACTCTTATGTGGCCAGTGGCAACGTATAGGGTTGCAACTGGTCGGTCGTATAATTGAATTGAATAAACCAGTCGAATGAAAATCAAATTCTTTTGATTTTTTATTCAACCGAGTACCAACCACACCTCCAACGTAACGATTCGGTATACAACTTGATATAATTGTACAACAAGTCGTGTATGGGCTGCACTATGGCCAATTTCACACAGAAAAAATTTTATTAGCTGAACGGAACATTCAGAAAAAGTCGAACTAAACGCAATTGTCATTTACTTCGTTCCTTTAAAGCTGCATTCTAAAATCTTATCTCTGAATGCGTATTTTGCTTTTTATTACGCAACGTTCGGCTCGAAATAATCAAAGCTCTAAGCTTGTACCACCAACCTGACCAAATCGGTCTTGCCATTGCACAAATGGAATATATAATAATATATTATTCCCAAAAATCCCCAGCGAAAAAAGTGTTTTTCCCCAAAAAATTCCCCTGGGGATTTTCACGAAATTTGTATCCCCAATTCAAAACAAAGCTCCAATTTGGGGATAAATCCCCAAAACTGAGAATTCTGGATAAGCTAAAGGCTGTTTTACACTATCACACAAGTTTTACGTATTTCGCATCTCTGATCTAAGTATTGTTTGAAATTTTTTCAAAAACCAATAACAACTTATCATGACAGGGTTGTATTTTCCTCAAAAAACGTAAGACTTGCGTGATAGTGTTTTCCTTAAAAAACGTAAGACTTGCGTGATAGTGCAAAGTACCCATAACTGTCAGACCGATTAGGCTAAACAAAAAGTTGTCAAACAGTTTATTTAAAACGAATTTTAAGCTGCCAAAAATAGTTTGAATAACAACACTGATAAGTGTTATGTAGAGCCAACTATTTATTTAAAAATAAGCTCTGGGGGCTTGTTCTGGCAGTCGACCGAAGTTTAGTTAAAATAACTATTACTATAAATAAATTGTTAACTAGCAGTTGTAGTATTGGTAATTATAGCTGAACTTGGTAAAATTTACAGATAATAATTAAAAATAATTTAATGAAAATTAAATTAAATGAACTTAATCCTAATTAAAAATACCTAAATTTGGATTAATTTAAAGTTAATAAATAAAAAAAACTAAGTATGGGTTTTGCTAATTGATGACGATTAAATAGAAGAACTAAAGAGAGCGGGGTATTTCGAAAGTTGTAAATAAATCTTAAATTCTTAGAAGTACGAATTTTTAATAATTGTCGCGACTCTCTATTGCGATGCGAATTAAAAATGGTAGCAAGTCTAGTGATTGGTACTTTTTAATGCGTTTGCGCATATGTCTTTTGCAGCTTTTTTATCTTTCAAACCATCACTATTTATTTTCTTTTAATTTTCAAGCAATAACACGTTAAAGCCTTTGCTTTCCTTTTTATATCCTCCACCACCACCACTAGTGCTGAATGAAAGTATACTAAGTTTGTCATTCCATGTGAAGCTTTTTTATTATCCGTCTAAGACCCCATATAGTTATATATATATGTACTTCTGGCTCCTTGAGTAATTCTAATTCGTCTGCATGTCCGTCTGTTGAAAACACGCTCACTTTCGAAAAACGCAAAAGAAAATAACAAACTTGGTCTAAAATTGCTTGTAGTTGTCCTAAGCAGTTTGGGATTGAAATCCAGCAAAATCGGTTCAGTAGGATCAAAACTATGAGTCAAAATGTGGAATCACCACCCTAAAAAATTGATAATTTTGATACAAAAACTAACATTAATAATGAAACAATGCCCGAAATGATATAAAATGTTGCACAACTATGCACCGGTCGTGAAGATCGGTCCATAATTGACCATAGGCCCCATATAAACCCTACTCGCGGAAAACAGTGTAGTACGCCTAAAACTGTAATAAATAATGCTGTCATAATAAAATTTGGTACGTTTCAGTTGTATATGACTACAAATCACACTGTAAAATTTCGTGAAGATCGGTTTATAATTTACCCTAGACCCCATATAAACCCTACTCTCGGAAAACAGTTTATTGCGCCTAAAACCAAATAAAGCCCACTTTGGGAAAATAATTAAATTCGCCTAAAACCATAACAGATATAGATATTGCGGTAAAATTTCTTCCAACTTAGATTCATATGGCCAGAAAAATTATCATGCAATTTTGTGAAATTCACTGTTAACGCTAAAACTAATTACACTGCTGTATTGAAATTTATTCTAATTTATTTTTTGTAATACCAGAAATCAGCCTTCAGAAATTTGGGATGATTGGTCCATAATTTACCATAGGTCCAATACAAATTACCCTCCTAAAAATCATTTTAGTTCTGCTTAAACTGTTACGAATCATGATATTTTACTCAAGCCAGTTCAAAGTTCGAACAAGGAACGCATAAAATGTTCTTATTGTCGGTCAATAATTTAATATAGGTCTTAACCGCAACCAATTTATATACCTAAATTTTAAAGAACTCAAGAATTTTCAAATTGTTTGTTTAGTGTTTCTTTGTATTATAAATTTTTTGATATTATTTTACTTTACAAAAAAAAACTTTGTAAAAATGTTAATATTTTAATATGACTGGTCGGCAAAAAAAAAGTCGGGGCAAAAAAAAAATGATTTTAATTGACTTTACCGTTCTGAATCCAAATCTGTTTACAGTTTGATTCAATCACGTCTATTTATCATTATGTTTACTGATTTCCATGACTAATTGGCTTATTTTATTCGTAATATACCCGGATTTCTGATAAATGATAACAATGTAAAATTTTTGTCCTTATAATTTTTTTATTGAGTTTTTGAAAACTAATTTCGGAATTAGTGGCGTTAATTTTGAAAATAAAAAAATATTATTTAGATAACTAAAGGAAATGTTATTCCTATGCATTTTGTTAATGATCACAATCGCACAAATCGTTCTCAATTTATGATAAAATGTATTAGCATAACCGCCTTATTTCGGGCGAAATATTGGTCTAGCCCATAAAAAACTAGACGTGCTAGAAAAGACTAAAAATGGATTTAAATTTAGCGCTTTAAAATCTTTATAAATCATATATTTCTATTTAAAACGATTTTTCGCCAACCATTTCATGAAGTTTTTTATTTAAATTTTATTTAGCGATTTTTAGCGCTTTTTGATTGGGGGCACGGCCCTTTTTGATCAGAAATAATTCTCAACCTTGCTCTTATCGCATTTAGCTTTCGTATCGAAATTGTCTTCAGCTTATCTTAGGTTTTTGGGAAACCTATTTCAACAACATTACCGAAAATTGGACATCGTTAAATCAGCTAAATATTTATATGGAGTCTTCGATCAATATTGTAGAAATTACAAAAGAAATTACAAACTTATATAGGAAATTTTCATCAGTACTTAGTGAAGGGTACTTTTTTATAGCCGAGTTTTCGTTTAAGCGTCAGAGATTAAAAATTAATATACCCACAACATTTATGCATTGATTTATGCGTTTGTGCTGATGTCTGTAAGGCCTTATAATATTGAAGTATACCAATCCCCTCAGAATCACTTGCTGAGTCGATCTAACTATGTCCGTTCGTCCGACTGGCTGACAAGCTGTCCATGTAAACCTTGTGCGCAAAGTACGGGTCGCAAATTTGGAGATAGCTTGATTAAATTTGGTACATAGGTTCTTATTGGCACAGTGACCAAGCGTTCAAAAATTGTGAGAATCGGTATATAATTTCACATAGGCCCCATACAAGCTTTTTTCCGGAATAGAGTCTGTGCCAATAAACCATGTTATTTTGTCGGTATTTAGATTAAATTTGTTCCTCACTTATTTGATCAAAATCTAAATCAACTTATAACATTTTATTGGAATCGGTGGATATTTTACCATAGCTCCCATAAAAATTCTACTCCCGAAAATATCTTTTAATGCCAAAACTTGCTCATAAATAATGATACTGGCATACAAATCGTCGACAATAGCTTTTACGATGCCATGACAAAATGTTATGCTAGATGGTCCATAATTATCCATAGGTCCCATAAAACCCCCCTTTCTCAAACCACTTAAAATCAAACAAATCTCATATAGATTTTCGTAATTTATAAATTAGTTTTTATATAAGTTTGTCGTTCTGTTTGTAAGTTCTATAATATTAATCTTAGACCCAATAAAGTATGAATCCTTGTGAGTAGCGGAGATGATAGAACGATGTCAGTCTAATAATCGACTTTATTTCAAGCCATTTAAGCTAGGAGAATGAAATATGCCTCAGATATTACTCTTATATAAGATGTACCTTATATTGAAAATAAGTTAAAGAGGTCGATTATTTTACTTGGTTGCCAAAACAAGTGTCCATACAAATCAAGTTAGATTCGGGAAATTTAGGTCAAATATATAAAATGTATTTGGTATTAACAATCTGCCGAATGAAACTATTATTTCATATTGCGCCTATGCAAATGTTCTCCTGAAAAAATTATGATACAAAACAAGTAAAAAATTTGTTTTTAAAAGTTTATTGAAAACGATATGTTTATATTATATTAAAAAAAAATCAACAATAAGGTCAAATAAAATATTAGATCAGTTCAATATAAATTAAAATAAATTAATGTTTTTAAATAACGTTTTGGCTATAAAAATAATTTTATTTATTTTTTAATTGAAACAATTTATTTGACTACATCATACTAAATTGTTTGACCAATTTTTCGACCAAAAAAAAAAATATGCAATTGTTAACAACATTTTGGAAGAAGGAATATGCTTCACTAATTTTAAAATTAAGTTATGAATTTTAGTCGAAGTGTTTGGGTTTTAATCTGAAGATACATATATAATTATTCTGGTTTAAGTTGATTACAGCTAATTTTTTTATTTAAATTATTTTTATTTAGAAAGGAATTTTAAAGCTTATAACAATGGAAAGACAAAAATAATTTTGGCTGCACATAAAAACATACATATGTACCTTCAGTCGTTAATGCGCTAAAGGCACAATTTTTGAAAATTAAGTTTTTGATGCAGTTCAATAGAGTAAACAAAAATACATCGTTTGCGAAAAACATACAAATATTTTTTTCTAGTTCTTGTTTTGCAATAATATGTAAAAGTTCAAAGTCCAAAAATGCTAAAGAAAAAGCGCTAGGGCCCATTAAAATTTGAAAATTTCAAAAGAAATTTGTTAATAGTCAACATTGAAATAAATAAAATAGTTTTATAGTATATTTTATTTTTTGCAAATTGACATACTAAAATGTACATTAAAAGTATAAAATATATAATAGAAAAGGTGATAAATCAAAAAAAGCTACGTAAAACATAAATGTATTAATTTTAGTTGGTTTGCAAGCCAATAAAGTGTCGGCAATGAAGCAAAACTGGATTTACAGACTTAAAATATATTCAGAACTAAAGACCTTAGAACATTTTTTCTCTCTCCTATAAAATTTATACATTGGACTACATCCTTTTCGACTGAAGGTAATGATATATACTTATATAGGTACATTATATAAAAAAAAAATTACGGACTCACCATTGTTTCACTCATTTTTATGTATTTTTGTATATCAAAGAACTTTTCTTAGTAATGCACTGAAATTTGACAGTTATATAATTCTTCTTTGGTGAACTTTTACTAGACCAATACATATCGCTCATTTCGTGCAAGACCGTCACAACTCAAAATTTTAAACTTTACAGGAGAGCCTTTTTAAGATTCCAACCTATTATTTTTTACCTTCTCTTTCACTAAAATAAAGTTATAAAATCAAATGTTTCTTTTTTGCTACAAAGAAAACCACATGTAGTAGAGGATTGCCAAACACAAACTGAAATGTGACCTTGTTGATGTTAATTGCTCAAGTTTGTTACGAGAGGTCATAGATTCACAAGCATCTGTATTACCGTTATTTTTTCTATAATTCTCTCCGTTCTTAGATCAATTTGTAGAGACTTAAGAGAAGAACATTTCTGCATTACTAACTCGAAAATGCCAAATTTTGAGTTGTGACGGTCTTGCACGAAATGAGCGATATATTCATATGTATATATGGAAAGGTAGAATGCATATACTAAGGCTTATTAATAATTCAACCGCTCGCATTTTCAACCCAAACGTTTATTTTTCGGATATAGATGGCACTTGCTGGGATTGCATGTAGAATAATATGTATTTAAATACAGTAAACCAGATGTTTCATTGGAAATATATAATAAATAACTATTAGGATAAATACTTGGATACTTATTGAAAATATGATTAGAGATTCTATAAAAAACAAAAAAAAACTTGATGGGATTTCCAAAAATTTTGTGCATTCGGAAATTCGTGTATTATCGAAATAAGCAAAACATATTGTTAAAATTTAGGGGGGGGGGGAATTTCCTCTTTTCACCCCCCCCCCCCCCCCCTGAATCCGCGCCTGATACATATTAAATGATTGCAATCAAATCTGATTGGAATACTTTAATTGCAATCAAATCCAGTAATTGCAATCAAAACGAAATCCTAATCAAAATCTTCGTTCTCTTCATATCACACTCCTTTTTAAGTTTAGTTTACAACCGCTGGATTTTAAGTGTGTTTGTTATTTCGTTGGACTTTCACCATCAGTGGTGTTCTGGAAATCGAAAACGCAAGAATTTAAAAGTCGTTTTTTAATAAGATTTTCGTAGTAAAATAATACAATACAATACAAATATTTCCCTATTAAACGAAATTCTATAAGAAAATTACAAAAAATTGGATTTAGAGTGTATTAAAAAGAACTTAAAAATTCTTGCGTGTTGCGTTTTCAATTTTCAGAACACCCCTGTATAGTAGTGATTTCAGAGGAGTGGATGAAAATCTCATGATTTCAATGAATTTTTGAGTGCAATAAAATTGATTGCATTCAATCATTTTTAAAAAGAATGATTTTAAAATGATGGAAATTAAAAAATATGGCGATTTTGACAAGATATAATTTTTAAATTTAAAATCCTTTTGAAATCAGCGAATGAAATCCGTTTGGTTGAATCCGTTTTTGATTTCAATCCAAATTTATTGCAGTTTTTAACAGCTCTGCCAAAAGGTCCGATACTTTACTTTATCCCCTTAGAAATTTCTTTAAAAAATTCCCATTTTTTCGATAAATTGACTTTGGCGGCATTTATACGATGATTTTTAAGACATGTTTTTTCATTTGTGGACGAATTTGGTTGAGTAGAAAGAGCGGTAGAAAAAAGACATGATTTATGTTCTTTGTGTTTATTTCTAATTATTTTTACTATCATTTAAACTATTGCTATTATCTTTTATTTTGCTTTTTGTTTTTTTTCAGTCGTTTTTTTCTATTTTTTTTTTAAACAACAATATTGTCATTATGGAAATGTAAAAAAATTTTGATAGAAGCTTTGAAAGAAAATTTAAAAAAAAAACATTTCATAGAAATCATCGTATAAATTACCCCATATTGTCGTATTTTGGGTGTGTGTGAAACGGTAGAAAAGTTTTATGGTGAGTTAAAATTGTGAAAAATTTCTACGCTAATGTCAAAGTGTATACTCCTGTAATGTATACTATTTACCTCAACAGTGTAAAATTTTTATTTCCATGAGTACTTTGCCAACGTTTCACACAAACTCTTTGTTTTTTAGAAAAGGTTTTTTTTTAAGAAAATGTTTAAAAAACCTGTTAAAAAATTGCTGAGATTCGAAAAAAAATATCAAAAGTATTTAAAAACTTGAGCAAAAACCTTAAATTAATATTCAAAGTAAAATTTTTGAGGGGCAAATATGAATTATGCCAATTCACACGGTGAATTTTAATCAGAGTAATTTTTCTTTTTTTTTTTTTTTTTTTGTTTGAGACGAGCGGGGTAGAAAAGAAATAGGGATAGAAAACACATCACTATTTTTGTTTTCCACGTTTTTTTTTTTTTTTTTGTTTTTGGGCAAGAAATTATTTTGAAAAAGGAAAACTGTTTGTGGAATATTCGAAAAATATATTTACCCCTTAAATATGTACCAAACGATATATCAGGAATGTTGCCACCTGTCGTTTCCGGAACACCTATATAACTGAGATTTAATATAAGGGATATTGAACAGGCTGTTGCTTATTTATGACCCAATAAAGCACATGGTACAGTAGAAATAAGTATCTAAATGCTTAAGAGCTATTCCGCATAGCAATGAAAATAAGCCTTAAAACTGTTAATGCTATTTTACGAAATTAATACTCCTCCAGGATGGAAAGCCATGATACGAAAACCAAGGAAAGATCACACAAAAGTAGAGTTATATATTTTTATTGGCTTATTATCGAAGATTTTTAGAAGAAAGCATTGCACAATTGAACAATCTCATCGATAAGTAAATGAGGACGTCCTTTTCAAAACTTGATTATTTCACTTTCGACACAAATGGTTTTTAATTTTTTGTTTGTTCGGTAACACTGAAATGAAAATTCTGCGAAACGAAATAAAGAAAAAAAACTCTTTAATTACGCCCGAAAAACAAGTTATAATATCTGATTTCGTCAAAATTATATTATTCCACTTAAAAATCACATTACCGATTTCAGATATACAATTTTGGAACAAAATATGATTAATCCAGATTATTTAAAGGTTATTTTAATTCAAAATAAGATTTCTGATACCTAATTAGTTTTAGCAAGACAAGATTAATCCACGGTGATCTGAATAAAAACATGATTAGTCCTCTAGAGCACATAACCAAACATATATATTCCAATTAGCCTCGTCAAAACTAGGTTATTCGATCTCAAACTTTGGATTTATTCAAAATATATTATTGCTAAATTTTTGAATACTGTGCTAAGCAATCACTAATCTTGCCGTCTATAATAATTTAACAAAAGTTCGGGTTGAATACACAGTTGCATTCCTAAAAAACTATTTTCTCAAATTGTGCAAAAACACAAAAATTGAGTAGTTAAGTTTTAAAAAGAACCTCCTAAAATGTCATAAGAAGAGCCTTTGAAGAAAAAAAAATATAGCTCTGCACTCTTTATTGATGTCTCGCAAGCTTTTGATAAAGGTGGCATTAAGGCTAATTACATAAATTGATGCAAAACTTGCAGCAAACACACACCACCTATTAGAAAGCTTCTTAGTGTTATTGATCGGTTAACCGATTAATAACGTTTTTTTATAAATTAAGTAATTTCAATACATAAAAAGGCATAAATCATTTGTTATTTGGAGCTTATTAGTAAAAAGAACCAAAAACATAAACAACATAACAACTCTTGAACTAAAACGAGCAAACAAAAGAATAATTAATAAATATGTAACTTATATTTTTTAATTAATACATATTATGCATTAATTAAACAATAAACTGTAAGATCATTTTATTAGTTATATCAATAGTTTAAGAAAATCTTATAAAATAATCTTTTATACAAATAATTTAACTTAAATGTTTAGGATTTCAGCGTTTATTTTCTTCAGTTTTGATTATTAAATTTGACTTTGAAAAAATTCTTTCATTTATCGAGAAATCGAAAGCAACGTATAATACAGAATATCTTATTTCTCAGTCCTCTTTCTGGATTTTCCTATTTAAATGTTTTTAAATTTTTCAGGCTTCGCATTCTTTCGGTTAATGCTGTTAAAAGATTGATATGAGAAGATGTGAGAAGAAACAAATAACTGAACGCCTACATATAACAAGCACGTGAAACAAAAAGATGTTGACAGCAAACACACATTTAAATGAAAATCACTAAACATCTTCTTTGTTTGTATGAAAAAATATTTTCTAAACACATCCCTTTTGTATATGAGGCAAAACAATAAATAAAAAACACAAAAAATATGTAATAATACTACAAAAAGTTAAACATTTTGTTACATCGGTTAATCGGTTAATCGACTGAAATTAATCGGTTTAATAGTTAATCGAAAATATTTTAAATTAACCGATCAGTTAATCGGGTAGTAATTAATCGGTTAACCGAATGAATACACTAATAAATACACACAAGCTGTTAAAGAGCTTGATTGGTCAAAAATTTATTATAAAAGAAGGTAATTGTTTAAGTTCTCCTAAGCCGATTAATGCTGTAGTTCCACAGGAAAGCAACCGAGGATCCCTTTTGTATCTGATATACTCTTTGGACATGCCAATCATCAACTAAACCTAAACATTCACCTTTGCTGATGATACAGCTCTTTAAAGTGTCCATTAAACCCGTTATAATGCATATCGATACCTACAGGACCATATATCTAAATTTCATATATCTTTTCCTTTGCGTAGAGAATGAAAAAAGTCTATTTAGAAAATGTTTAACCCGAGAAATTAAAATACTCAAATAATGGAGTGTTGTAAAATACTTTTTTATAATAAATTTATTTTTCTAAATATAAATTAACTTAAGGTAAGTTCAGACCTAACAAATATTTGACGACAAAATCCAAAAAAAAAAACATAACCATCAAATTGATCAAAATTAATGCAATTACTGTTAAATGGTATTTGATGCAGCAAACGTTTTGCAAAAGCAAACAATTTTTTAATAAAACTAGTGGTTACGTGTAGGACGTCAAATATTCAATAGGTGTGAACATAGCTTAAGAAATTTGTTTAAACTCTCACCTCCCAGACACATCCCTACAAACAATAAAATTTTGTAAATATTAAAAACTTTAAACATTTTTTTTCTCTTTTACTTTAAAAATTATTTTATTGTTAACCGTTAAACTCTTATTTTAAACTAAACTTATGTTTAAAAGAAATTTCGGTTTTTATACTTAATATTTTTAATAACTAAAAAAAAAAGAAGAAAACTTGTTTCACTTTCGTACCTTATAAAGAGGCTTTAATAAAAGTAAAAGATGCCAATAGGGCCAGGTTGCGTGCAAATGCAACTTTATAATTAAAACTTCTTTCAGTGGTAAACTTAATAGCAGGTTATGTTAGATAATAAAACTGATTGATTTGTATTCAAATTTCTAATTAATCAATTGATTGTTCATGACCAAAAAATATGGTCCAACGTTCATAACCATCTTCACATATAAAAGCATCCAGGGCACAATAATCCGCACTAAAATCTGAAAATTCTAGAAAGATGTAGGAAAACAAAATTTTTAAATATTTTTAATACTGTTTAACACAGATTTTATGTAGGTACCTTTCCCCTGTAAACATGCAGCTATATCCAGGTGACATTTACTGGGATATCTGCGTATGCAAGTCTCATCTTCAAGTATACAAACTTCACTTTCGCTCGTTATGGTACAGTTGGATGTGAGACCGCATTCTGTGGGTACGGCTGATACATTTTGATAAAAAGCCACTGAAATTGATAAATTTCTTTAGTTCATTACAACTGTCTGTTTTACGTTTGGTTTTTTTTTTTTAATTTCAGTTAATTTTCCAAATTACCTGTCACTATAATTAGTAAAAGAAACATTTTAAATAATTTTAGAAATAATAAATTGTATTTTATAGTGTTGGAATTTCAATTCTTAACAACTGCCCTTTATGAATTGAGCTAAAAACTACTGGTAATTTTTAATGAAGCTTTATTCGACCTACTCAAGCAAGAATAGATAAAACTATACTTACACTGAGAAAACAGTTTAAATGGTAAAGTGATTTTACAATACAAGTTTTTTTTTTGGTGTTTACCAAACAAAATTAAAAGTGTCCACAAAAAAATTATTATTCGAAGCTAAAAAAAATAATACACAAGACTTATTAGCTCTGTTTCTTTACTCTACTTTGGGATCCCTCGGGACCCCAATTTGCACGAAATCGTTCCCGTACTCTTTTTGTGTAAAAGAGAGCGAGTTTGAGAGAATAAAATTCTTCTTCTTATTGCACAGCCCAAAACAGCCCAAACTTTTTCTTCGTGTAAATTGTTAAACAGCTGTAAAACATAAACAAAACAAAAAAAGATATGGAAAAAATGCTAATGAACAAATTTTGGAAAGTGTTGTGGAATAAAATAGTGTTATTAAATAAAATGGTTTTATATTAAAATATCAAGAAAAATAATGTAAGTTGTTGTAAAAGTGTTTGTATTGTTCTATTTTTGTTAATAGTATTTTACTTCGACAGATAATACACAATTTTTCAAAATTTACGCAACTTTTTATTGGTTTGTTAAGACTGTCAAAACACTTTGACTTTTTATTTTGTGCTTAAAATGGTTTTTTCTGTTCCCGTACTTTTGG
This sequence comes from Pollenia amentaria, assembly GCA_943735925.1. Lineage (NCBI taxonomy): Eukaryota > Metazoa > Arthropoda > Insecta > Diptera > Polleniidae > Pollenia > Pollenia amentaria. Next base: position 195,731,678 of record OX031009.1, on the reverse strand, counting down.
GTAATTTTGTATCATTAAGAGAGAAATTTATGCTTGCTCTCATTTTCACGAACTTTACCCAAAAAGTAAAGAAACAAAGCTATTACCTGACTAAACACAATTTTCTATTTACTACTATATTTTTTGTTTAGGTGTAGTATTTAAAAAATGCAAATAAAGTTAAGAATTTGTTATTATTTATTTAATTACGAGTATGTTCGTTTACATTTTACTACTTATTACATATTTTGCTCTTTTTATACCCAATACCATGTTCGGTGGGGAGGGTATTATGCGTTTGTTCTGATGTGTGTAACACATAGATTTATTTTGTGTATTTAGAATACCGATCGGCTCAGAATCATTTTCGGAACTGATGTAAAGCTGTCCGCCTGCTAATCCGGCTGGTTCGTCTGCTGTATGTAAATCCAAGCCTTTTATGCAAAAAGACATTTCGTAATTTTGAAAATAATTTTATTAAATTTTTTGCATACCCACATTTTTCGATTTATAAATTTAGGTGGCGAAAATGAATTACTGAATATTTAAAAAACGTAAAAGGCCGAATTTTCCATAGTTATTTCATACATATTACAAAAGAGTTGTGCTGAAAATTAGAAAAAACCTCCCACAGACACGCCTTTTTTAAATTTAATTTAATTATGAAAAATACTCAAAATTTTGAATTATTTTTTTTTAAAGTTATTTAATTTTAAAAAGAAATAAAATATATCCACATCAAGTTGATTATTTAAAGAAAAGAATAGAAAAGTGAAGCAGCTACAAATCATGAGGAATCCGCACCTGTGATGGGATTTGAAAATTTTCATTTTGTGCAAACATTCTAACGAAAACTAGAGATGGGCAAATTGAAGAAATATATCGCTTTATATCGTATGAGATATTTTTTAAGAGTATCGATATTTATTAATTAAAAATATCGATATATCGATGTATCAAAACATATTTACATATGTACAAACATATTACATGTAATTCCATTCTAACTTTTTATTGTTTCTTTTAATTTCAAATTTACTGCCTGTCCCTCAATTTCGAACGAAACTTTCATTTGCTTAACTTTTATTTAAAACAAAAACCAAAATTTTAAAATTTAGTTTTTAAGGTAAGTTATGCGAACGAAGTTTTCGTTGGAAATCGAGGGACCGGCAGTTAATTCTACAATAAAAAAAGTAAAGAATACAAAAATTTTTTTATTTATTCGCCATATGAAATCTAAAAAAAAAATTAATTGGGATTATATAATGCCGGATTATATACTGACGTTAAACGAAGCTTGTGACACATACTATCCAAGTAAACAGTGCAATATTTTATTTTTAATATATAAGAACATGCTAGCTACAATAAAGAAAAAACTAAATATTTTTTTTATTATTAACATTCCAACTTTCATGAGTCTATTGCTGCTAATACGCTATAATTAAGGCGATTCTTTGCATAATTCTAGGAACCCTTTCCAGAATATTTTTTCCGCGCTTATTTTTTTGTTGTCATCTCTTAAAAAACCCAGACAAAACTGAACTGTGTAATCTATAGAAATGTAGAATGGAAAAGCGCCGTTATTTTCTTAATATTAGTTAAAAAACATATGATGCAATTTTTAAAAAACAACAGTATTGTAAGCAGTTGAGCAACGTTTAAAATGTTTAGTTATATTATAAAGAGATCTTAAAAATATCGAATTCGATAGTCGTAGATAAATATCGATGTATCGATATATGGGTATTTTTAATATCGGCGATATATATCGATTATAATTTTTTTAAATATCGATATTTTGATATATCGATATTTATTGCCCATCCCTAACGAAAACGGGCCTAATTGACTGAAAACGGGTCAAATCCCCTTATTATAGAAATTAAACTTTGAAAAATTGTTTTAACAAAAAAATCAGGAAAAGATCAGGCATAAGTTTTGATTTTGCATTTATTTTTAAATTTTATAAAAAGTATTTAATTTTCATTAAATCAAATAAATATTTGCATACAAACGAGTTGTTAATTGTTATTACATATCATTATTTTCATTTAATAGAGACATAAAACTGGATAAAAAAGAATATATAAAAATGCTTGTGCATAGTTTTTGTACCGTAAGAAAAGGACATTTCCTAGTTTTTGATAAATTAAATTTTTAATGAAGTTGGCAATACTCAGGGAAACCGTAAATATGCATTTATGAGTTATTCCTTGTGCGACCAATGGAGGCAAAAACAATCTGTTTATCCGTTTAAGAGATTTTTATGAATTTTATGAACCCTTTGTAGCATTTTTTGCATATAATAGTCAAAAGAGCATTTTTTTAGATAAAAGTGCATATTTCACCTTTTGGAGCATATTTGGACACTTGTTCATTTTACAAACAATGCACTCGCGATAATATGAACTAAAACCAAGCTAATTCAGTTTTGCAAGATTGTTCATATATGCGAATGGCATCTAATTTCTTTTAAAAAACGTTTTTATCATAAAAATGAAAGTTTCTAATGCTAAATTTTTGATTTATTGGATTTTAAAAACAATTTATTTTTGAAAAAGAAAAAAATCTTAAAGTTATACTGTGATTTTCATCCGTTCAATCGCCTTTTAAACTGCCCGCGCTCCTTACTGTCTCCAGATATTTGATGCAAGCGAGCGCCCTGTCCCTAAAAGTTATATTTTTATCTCTCATATTCAAAAACCATCGGTATATGTAATACATTTTCAAATTGTGGGTACCCGGGAGGCCACATGTGTTTCGTTTTCCGGGTCAAATAAACGTATTGCTAGCACATTTAATATAATAATAGCCTTTTTAATTTTTTTTCTTCCACATATTGCAAATTTTTTTTCACCCCAAATTTATTCGCTAAATAAATAATACTTGCACCTTTTCCCGTTAATATTATATTTAAAGATGAATATAGAAATCCAGCTGAATGTGATTTTACTAACTGAAACGTGTATATAAGACATATTGATCGACCACTGTGTAGTTAGATAAAATCCGTTGAAATAAACTTAAATTCAGTTTCATTTCACTGAATTTTCACGACACGGTCGTATAATTTGCTTGTTGGAGAAATACCACAATGAAGAAATCTGTTAAAAATACAAAAATAAGTTGTTTATGTTTTAAAGGTTTTGCACAAGTACATATTTTAGAGTAGTCAATGGAAGAAAATAAGTGTTCATATTTTAGAGTGTTTATATATTAGGATATTCATATTATCGCGAGTGCACTATAACTCTTTTTATGAACCTTAACCTCATAACATAGTTTTGTTCTAGTTGGTCTATTACTGCCCATGGGCCCCAAAGATGTACACTCAAAAAATTGTCTGTACATACTCGACCGAATATACTTTTTTAACTTGTTTATTATATGCAAATATTATAAAATATTTCTTAAGTGCATATTTCTGGTTTCCCTGACAATAATCAAACTCAGATTGAACTTTTTTATTATTCAATTGTGCCATAAATCGCATCACTGATTCGCACTACTCGCATTCGAATCACTTTCATTTTTACTATTATACTCTTGTATAAATTTTATTTTACTCAACCTTTACTTTTTAAATTGTTGTATAATTTATTGAGATTGAGGTTTTTTTTTAAATCTTTACCCCCATATTCATTAAAAATATTTTATGTTTATAGCAGGTTTATGAAACGAATTTTCTATGAAAATTTGTTTAATAAGCCTTTTGTTAATCAAAATTTTTTTTATGAATATGGGGGTTAATATTTATTTTATAACTCCAATATTTGGATAATAAGCAATAAAAATTTTTCATATACATAAAAAAGAAAACCCTCAAGCTCAATAAATTATACAACAATAAAACTCAAGAATGATAAAAATAAAGATTACTGTGCTGTTTCCAGGTGACAAGCAATTGATTGTGTAGTAAAATTTATATGAAAATCACTCAGTTTTTTGAGTGCTTTTCATATAAATTTTACTACACAATCAATTGCCTGTCACCTGGAAACAGTATATACGACATCAGACAGGCATACAAATTTTTTACTGCGCATGTAGTAACTCTGACGTCACACAAACTGTGTTCTCATTGGCTAAAATTTTTAAGCTCTCAAACTGATATATTTATGTGTTAACATAACAGTGGGACAATTTATAATTTTTATATTTAAATTATTTTTGGGAATACTATTATTTATTAAAAGATTTTGTTTGTTGTGCTTAATTGTTAATTGTTGTTGTAATTAATGTAAGAAAAGATAAACTCGAACAAGTACAAATGACGCTGAACGTTCTGGGCGGCCAATTGAAGTCAATACACCCAAAAATGTCGAAAAAATTCACGATATGGTGTTGGCCGATCGAAGAGTAAAATTGCGTGGGATTGTTGATGCCATAGGCATTTCATATGTCAGTGTGGTTTCGATTGTAAATGATCAGCTGGGTTTAAGAAAGCTGTCTGCAAGATGGGTGCCGCGTTTGCTCTCAATTGACCGTTTTGTAACTGTGGATGAAACATGGATCCATTACAACACTCCGAATACCAAGCAGCAGTCTAAACAATGGGTTTCTCCGGGTGAACCGGCTCCGAAGAAGGCTAAGGTAAGTTTGTCGGCCAATAAGGTGATGGCAAAAGTTTTTTGGGATGCACGTGGAATAATCCACATCGATTACCTTCAAAAGGGAAAAACAACAAACGGCGAATATTATGCCAACTTATTGGACCGATTTAACGAGGATTTAAAAAAAACGACCCCATATGGTCAAGAAAAAAAATATTTTTCATCAAGATAATGCACGGGTGCACACGTGTGCAGTCTCAATGGCAAAATTACATGAATTGGGCTACGAAATGGTACCTCATCCTCCATATTCTCAGGATTTAGCCCCCAGTGAATATTTCCTATTTCCGAACCTAAATAAATGGCTCGGTGGAAAGAGATTTAGCTCCAACGATGAAATTATTGATCAAACAAATGTCTTTTTTATGGACCTCAAAAAATCCTATTATTTGGAAGGGATACACAAATTGGAGAAACGTTGGAAACGTGTATTGAGCTAAAAGGAGATTATGTTGAAAAATAAATTTCATTCAAAAAGTCACGGACTTATTGGTCCGCCCTCGTACATAAATTAAAGCAGACGAAAAAGAGAAAATACTTTTACATCAAGAATTTTAGTTTCTAATTTAATTTAGTTTCCTCTTTCGCTTGTTGGAATTTTAAGCAATCTCGGCATTTAGTAACCTCATTCGAAAATACATCCTACATCTTAAAAAAAAGTTGTTTCATGTCTTCACTTACTTCAATTTCCTTTCCTTCCAACAAATGATTTTGCAATTCTATCCTTCTTGATTATACTTTTGTATTATTTAATAACACAAGTCTGTAAAAATTAATTAAAAAATGGAGTTTTTAAATAAAAATATGTGGACTAAACTGAGTTTAGTGCGTTAAGGTTTCTTGTATGGCTGCCAGCAAAAATTACCCTAAGCAAAATTACCCACATCTTTGTGTAAAAAATCGTGCAAACATTTTCCATAGAAAGTTTGGGTGAATAAGAAATATTACCCTTTTTTAGCGATTTTTTGTTATTTCTGGGTAATAATTTTATTTTACCATAGTTTAGAAATTTTTTTTAGGCGATTTTTCGTATTTTTATTTTGACAAATTCTTTAATGCGATAGTAAAAATGAACGCCTGTAAGACTAGTAAAATAACTTTTATTTTCTGTAATTGATACATTATTATTCAATAAAATACCGAATTCGAAAATCCCGAGATCGAAAATCCCGAATTTTAAAATCACGGACTTAAAAATTCCGAATTGCTAACAGAGAAGCGCTAATTTGTACCACACTGATAGAAAAGGCGTCATAACGCTGATGTATTTTGACATCAGTCCTCTGACAAGTGTCTTCGTTTTTGACCCCATGACACTTTTCATCATTGTGATATCAACCTTAGCATCACTTGGCCATATTGTCAACAAGGTCAAAAACTGAAATTATGTCATCAATGGGATAACACATCGGCATCAATAAAAGTAAGGAGTTCTTAATTTAAAGAGTCAAGTGAACTATCCAAGAGGTTAGAGAACGTCAACAGGATGTTTTTGTGAATATTTAACATTTTTTATTTTCGTACAATTAAGCTTCCTATTTTTCATCATATCATAGATCAAACCGTTTGTGCGGTTTAGTTGGTCCTTAACAAACAAAGCAATTTCTTATATAAAATTAGTGGACGAAAAAGTGAGAAAATAACATTGAAATATGTACTGAACAATTTAAAGTAGTTAGTTGAAAAATGGCACAATTGTGCCACGTTTTGCATCACTGTCCAGTGGTGCTTACCGTTTTTTAGGTAATCCCTTGCTTTCGAGATACTGTTATTTCAAAAAGGGAGGAGGTTGCACTCAAAAACGGTTCAGTTTATTGGACAGACTAAAAAAACTGAAATTCCGCAATAAAATGCTTCTTATATGGGCAGTCGTTTTAGTGCCAATCTTTATTTCTTAAGGGTGCTCCCATAGAAAATTTTCAATACAGACTAGAAATATATTAAAGAAAAATCCCCGCAACTGCCAAGGAGTCGCCCTTATGGGGATAAAATGTATAACCGACCTCCATTAGTTTTATTTTCTTAACATTTTCCCAAAACATATTTGCCCTTTATCTCCACTTCTTTTGGGGCTCCCATTCAAATATTGCGTTTTAAGAAATTCTTAAATTTAATTAAAATTTTTGGTCTTTTGTGAATTAAATCACAAATTTTGATGATTTATTGCTTGTTTTGCTTGCAACTTCGTTTTTTATATGTCTAGAAAAAATTAGAGCCATAGCAAAAAATAACAAAAAAATAAGATCTTATATGAGTCATAACGTAATTGTGTACTGGTAGGTCAATGGTTGCCCATGGGTCCCAAGTAGGGTACACATTCGAATATTTGTTTGTAAGCACTGTGGCGTAGGGTATCATATAGTCAGGCTTGACTGACATTACCAATTTACTTGTTTGAGCTGTGTTTAATTCGTTATCATTTTCAATTTTGTTGCAAGAAGAAAACAACTGTGTCAAGAAAAAGTTAAAAGCATCAGAATAAAACATTTTCAATTAAAAATTACATAAGAAAAACAAATAAAAGTGCTGTATTCTGTTGTTTCGAATATTCGCAACCTTCCACCGAGTGTTAAAATATTTCATAAAAAAAAAAAAAAAACTGTCCCCCCAGTGTTAAAATTCGTTAAATAACAATTGGTGCATTCCGCCTTTAATATAAATTTTTTTGAATGGTTGTTCTACATCTGGGTATATCTATAACTCTTTACCCATTAAACCGATTGTGAATTTGACAACAAAATTGTTCTTTTCTGTTGAGTCTAACGAAAGTGAGCGTTTTGTTAACAGTCGTTAAGTAATTCTAGAATTTTCAGATCTTAAATATAAATCAGCAAGGGCAAAAGAGTTAAGAACACTTTCCTCCTCTGTTTGTCCACCGACTTGAACAAAAGATATACCATTTTAAAGGTATTTACTTACAGAAGTGCACAATATATATTTTATTTATCACATAAAAAATAATAATAAAAAATTTGATTTTTTTCAATTACACAAAGTTTTTTTCTATCAAATAATAGCATATATAAAAACATATAAAAATACCGAATACATAAATAGCGCTGCGACATGTTTGTAAACAGGAAGATATTTGCCCTGATATATGTATATATGTATAGTGCTTTCTCCACATATTTAATGCTTTATGGAGTGATTGGCAGAGCCGAATTTGTATCGTAGTACACAGGAACAAAATTTCCAAATTTTGATCACAAAAGATATTGAATTTCTGCCAACCTGAACTTGAGATTTCCCTATGTTAAAATTGAAATTCGGCTGTTTTGAAGTGTAAACGGGTATAACCTGCATTTGGAACTACTTTTTCACCCCAATATCTTTTAAACCATAAACATAAACACAGAAATAAATATTATACCAGATTCGTATCTTATCTAAAAAATACAAATATAACTTTGGTACTTTTTCGAAGTTCGAACGGTTAAGGGGTGAAAATCGGTACTTTTTTACAAAACATTTTTCTCCATGTACATATTGGCATATACGTATGTATGTATTGAATATTGGGATCCCACTACAACCCAGTTGGCAAAGTGGTCATAGAAAAAACTTTATTTTGTCGTGTATAAAATCGAATTTAAGACTTTTTTGGATACATTTTCTTAAATTTGCCTTGAATAATACTTTATTGAGGACAGCGTAAGCGACCATTGCATGCATTTTGTCGTGTTTCAAACCAATTTGACGACAAAATGCATGCAGTGGTCACTTATATTGTCCTCAATAAAGTCTTAATCAAGCCAAGATCCTACATTGTCGAAAGGATATGGTTTTGCTTTGTTATTTTTTAAAAAGTGAAGCAAAGCCGCGAATAACGTTGTAAAAGCGACTTTTTGCATAAATTGTTTTTTGCAGATTACCGTTAACATTACTCTTACACTGTCTAAACACCAAAACACCCAAAATTATGAACCTTAACGATAATGTCGCTCAATAGTCGTGAACGATTTTCCGAACACTTGTGTAAAAAAGACGTCAACGATTTGTTTGGACGGTCGCGTACGCGTCCTCAAGGATTGTCTATGATAATACACGCGTCGTTGAGGATGTCTTCAAGACATGGCCAACTGGGAATATTAAAATTTTTGTTATTTCAGTTTGGAAAAAAATCAAAAAAGGGAAACACGGGAAATTAAATTTCTTTCTTTATTTTTCCTTGCTGCATGTGAAAATTTTTGAATTTTCTATTATGTTGAACTTAGAAACATAAAATTATAAGTGGAGGGTCCTGAGTGAATGAGAACCTACAAGTTGCGGAATGTTGGTACTTTTTTGTTCTACAGCTGGTACCTTTTTTAATTTTCGTTAATATAGGACCGATAAGCTTTTATTTAAATATGCAATGCCCTGAGTGGGTAAGAATCTAAAAGATGGAACTATTTGGTACTTTTTTGTATTTCAAATGGAACTTTTTGAATTTCCGTTGGTATTCGACCTAGAAACAGAAAATTAAACATGCAAGGTCCTGAGTTAATGAGATAATGTAATAGGAATCTTTTTGGTACTTCTTCCTTCTTTGACATTAAATTCATACTTTTATGTATGTTTTCTTCATATTTGCATAAATAATTATGATCGAATTTCGACCACAGGTCAAACACTAGTATATATAATTTATAGGGTCTCCAACAGGCTCGGATCCAGCTTTACCGTTTGAAGGGGGTACTTTTTAGAAATGTATTTAGGCAAAATAATGTAATTTTTCTATAAGCAGTTTATTTAAATGATAGCAGTTAACCCACTTCTTTGTTAGCGTTTCACTTTTTTTCGTGGACATATTTTATTTAGATAAAAAGCCCCTTAATTTCCTGTATCTCCCATTTTGATATTCTTTTTTCTCCCTATTGGTGTATCCAAAATTTCAATATTGTAGTGGCAGTCTTTAATTCAATATTATGTGAATATTTTGTAAAAAAGTACTTAAAATAGGTAGCATTTTCAACCCTTAAACTTTTGAATTTTAAAAAAGTACCATAACTTTACATATTTGTATTTTTAGTTACAAAGGTGACTGCTTATTTTATAAGTAATACTTTTTCTTTGTATCTCTTTTATTTAAGGATCGATTCGGCGAATGACATGCCTCCGGTACAAATTTCAACGTTTTCACAGCTTACCGATAGCTAAAGGTAGGATTTTATCGGCCTTATAAAAGTGTTAAGTTATTACAACTTTACTATAATTTATCGCTCACTTTGGGTAAAAGTAAAGTTGTAATAATGGAGCAAATTTTATACCGCCGATAAAATCTTACCTTAACCTTAAGTTGTGAAAACGGGCCTAATTGTAATAACTTAACTTTATTTAGTGCCGGTTCACACTGTTAAAGTTTTAGCCGTCAAGTCTTGAGCTTTTAGGAGAGAAGGGAAAAGAGAATGCCATTTTTTTTCCTCTCTCTCCTAAAATCTCAAGACTTTACGGCTAAGACTTGAATAGTTTGAACCAGCACTTACATTGTTATTTAAAAACAACGACAAAATCCTAACGGCCTTATTTATAATAAATAAAGGGTTTTTGAAATGGATTAAGTATGAAAATTTGTTTAATAAACGTTATATTAACCTGTTTTATTTTTTATAAATAAGGGCGTAAATATGTTAATTTTTTTGTTAATTCCTGCTATTTGTGCTAATATCTTTGATAGCATTTTTACGAGAAAAAGTTTCAGCGATTCAAGCATTAAAATAAGCAGATAGAACTTATGTGCTGTTTTCACAACACAAGTAGTTGAACGTGAAGAAAAATTTATATGAAAAGCACTCAGTTTTTTGAGTGTTTTTCATATAAATTTTACAACACGTTCAATCACTTGTGTTCTGAAAACAGCACATTACTTTTTGGACAAAAATAAAAATGTGATGTAATAACAATTAATTGAGGCTTTTACTTAGAAATAATAATTTTTATTAAAATAATTAACTTTTTTTTCAAAAAGCAATACTATTAGGGAAAAGTAAAATATTAAGAAACACGTACAGTAAATTGAAATTATAATTAACTATCTTAACCCGGTACGCTTCGATTCCCTAGTTAAAGTAAAATTTGCTTACTTTACTATAAGTTTAAATTGAGATACCTTTACTGTTACCGTTCTCCAAATATATTGTTGTTTATATTAAATACTTCTCCGATCCAGCCTTCTTTTTGATAAATTTTTTGCATAGAAACCCAAATTATTTGTTCCAAATTTAAAAACTTTTTCTTGAACTCTTTGTGCGTTGATTGGAAGTTTAATGCAATTTTTTTACTAATTTGAGGTCGCTGATTACAAATATAATCTCCGTTTTTCGCCATCAGCTCGCATTTTTAAGGTACAGGTACTAATCGTATTTTTTACTTTTTTCCAAAAATGTTTAGTTCAAAAAATGATAACTTAACTCTTTATCAAGCGAATTTTAAAAATTTTTAAGTTCACCAAAAAAAAAATGGCGAAGGAATGGTTGTTTGCGAATAAAATAATTAAAATTAAAAATGTTGTATTTTTAAGAATCATGAAAAATTCAAAACGGGAAAAATTTAAAGTCCTATTACTTTCACGTAAAATCACATAACCTATGAACAACATGAGACCTTGATTATAAAAATCGATGATGGCGTTTCGCTTTTATTCACAATTACGTGAAGGTACCGCATTTTTAATTGAAGGTAAGTACGTCCATAAATAGAACAGCATTAAACACACACACAAAATGGTGGCTTTGATAACGTTTTTCATCAATTTTTTAATGACCAATCATGTACCATTACACAGCCGTGGTGGGTTCAAATTTCAGTCGTAGAAGGTGTGATAGAATGCCTGGAAAATTCAGAGAATTCAAAAAATCTGTTGGATTACTTACAGCTTCGTTAACAGAGGTTACTGTGTGCTTTGTATGATACTAAGTTGCCAGGCAACGACTGCTGTATCTTGAAGTTTAAATCGTCGACTTCCACAGTTTTCGCTGCCGAAATAGCTCTTTAAGAAGGTAATGTTAAAATTTGTAGCCTTTAGTTACTTCAAGACTTAAAAATATCATCAGATAATTAGTTAAGAAGACATGGGTGGCGGAGCTTTCACCCGTTTTGGCCGATTTTTGCCCTAAATGTTGAAATTTACAAAAAAAAAAATTATATCTTTAAGTTCCTTTTAGATGTTACAGTGTCTGCATGCCAAATTTTAAGATAACCGGTTTCTTAAGAAGGGAGGAGGAGCTTTTACCCCTCTTGCTCTATTTCAGGCACTAAATAATAAAAATTATAGGCTACAGTCTGTTCCTTCCGGATGTTACGCTATTTGCCTGCCAAATTTCAAGAAAATCCGCTGATTAGTTAAGAAGATATAGAGAGGGAGAGCTTTTACCCTTTTTGCCCTATTTTACACCCTCTGGTTGATACGTTAAGAAGATAAAGAGAAGGGGGCTTTTACCCCTTTTGCCCTTTTTTAAGCCCTCTAGCGATATGAAATATATTTTACGATCTATTCTCATACCTAGCAAATACACATACAAAATTTCATAAAGATCGGTTAAGCCGCTTCGGAGGAGTTCAATTAACAACACCGGGACACGAGAATTTTATACATAAAGAAAAATAAGAAGAAGATATTTATTATTCATCCAATATTTCGCTATTCAATGGATAGCTTCTTTAGGGATATTTGGGTTTTTAAAACTTAAACAAATTTTTTAAAACAAAATATCAATGAAACAACAAAATTGTCAATTATAAAAAATAATAAAAATTATACACATAAAGCAGAAATTATTCTAAATTGAATTCGGCACAATGTGATGATCATGCAGTTGTTTGAGAAGGTGTATTTTTGATCAGATCTACGTCCTGCTAATATAGTTTATTACGAAGGGCTAATATTAAAAAGGTCGAAAAATCAACCAAATATAAGGAAATACGTTTTATATTGCCACTTCCAATTGCTTCAGCTGGGAGAATATTTAGCGCCAATAACAGATGTGAAACTAATTTAATCCTGAAAGGTTACTCTTCCTTTTAGTACATTAAGGTTACTCTTAATATAGAAAAAAAAAATTCTAGTGGAACGATTTTTAAAGTAAAAAATCAAAAAATTTTTTTTTTAATTAAGCATTTTATTAAAAAAACAAGTTAGAGTGCTATATTCGGCTGTGTAGAATCTTTGACACCCTCCACCGACAGGAGTGGGCTCTATATGATAAAAACATATATATTATTAACTAAGCTTCACAAAAACGAACGTCAGCATCAAAATTGGATGATTATCAGGAGGGTAATTTGTAATGGACCCATGGTAAATTATGGACCAATCATCCCAAAATTCTGAAGACTGATTTCTGGTATTACAAAAAATAAATTAGAATAAATTTCAATACAGCAGTGTAATTAGTTTTAGCATTAACAGTGAATTTTAGAAGGCTGCTTAATATGGGATCTAACGTATATTATGGACCGTATATAATAAAACTGCATGATATTTTTTCTGGCTAAATGAATCTAAGTTGGAAGAAATTTTACCGCAATATCTATATCTGTTACGGTTTAAGGCGAATTTAATTACTTTTCCAAAGTGGGCTTTATTTGGTTTTAGGCGTAATAAACTGTTTACGGGAGTAGGGTTTATATGGGGTCAAGGGTTAATTATGGACCGATCTTCACAAAATTTAGCAGTATGATTTTTTTTAGGGTGGTGGTTCCACATTTTGATTCATAGTTCTGATCCTACTGAACCGATGTTGCTGGATTTCAATCCCAAACTGCTTAGGATAACAGCAAGCAATTTGAGACCATGGTTTGTTCTTTTCTTTTGCATAGTTCGAAAGTTAGCGTGTTTTCAACAGACGGACAGACCGACAGACAGACGAACATGGCTAAATCGACTTAGAATTAATCAAGGAGCCAGAATATATATGCTTTATGGGGTCTTAGATGTATAATAAAAAAGTTTAACACGGAATGACAAGCTTAGTATACCCTCATTCAGCATTAGTGGGGTGGAGGGTATAACAAAAGAAAATAAAAAAAAAAAGTTTTTCTTCCCTCTCAAAATTTGAACCGAGTTTGAACTCTTCTTTGTGTTTTCAAATAAATTAGGCTTTTGTCATCAAGTTACGTTGTTGAAAAAAGACCGTAATTTGAATACAAATAAAAAAGTTATACGATAAAGAGTAAATGATCTTCGTCGATTCGACGAACAGTAACCATCCAGGGTTAAGAAACAGGCTGTTATCTGAAACCATAAGGGATATTTGTTAATGCCAATTAGGGAGATCGAACGGTTATTATTCGACCGGTTTTAACCGGTTAGTTTAGCTTTGCCCAAGTCGGTTATTTTAAAATGTCCATTTTTCGAATATCGAATAATCCGGTTATTTTGGTATAATTAACCGGTTATTTTAGTAATTTGTAATTTATATACATTTTGCTTACTCTTGTTGTAGATGTACCCGTAATTTAAGTATTTTCTAATTGAATATTGGCTAAACTTAAACTTTTTATGAAGAATGTCAAAACAAAATGTAACAAAGGTCAAAAAACATTATGAACACTGTAAATACAAATTGCTTTTAAAAGTGTGTGTTCTTGTAGAAAAAAAACCAAAAGCTATTCAAAATACTACAAAAAAGTAAATATTAATTTGTGCAAGAGTATTCTAAATATTTATATTTTTTATAAATGATATCTCTATATATTTTTCGAATGCGATTAAAAAGACAAAGTTAAGTGTTTAAAGTGCCCTAAAGTGATATGTTACAAAGGTTCTTCCATGTCACGACTTATTAATCACCTTTAATTAGTATACATGCTTGACATTAATGTGATCCAAATGAAACAACTCCGTTGAAGTAGTTCTAAGGAGACGACAAATAATACTTTACTAAAATACGCTGCAAAAAATGAATCATTGGGTGCCCGCTAAGGCACTAAAAACTTATAAGTAGTTCTAGCTAGCATCTCTTCATGCTGAAAACTACATTACGACGGAATCAACGATATGGGAAAATTTTTAAAAAACAAAATTGAAGAAATCAAACAATGTCATGGAATGTTTTAAATTGTAGTAGACGAATTGACAAATATTTTACACAAAGAGAATGTGCAGTTCACTATCCGTTTCTATAATGCTGAAACAAAATAATTTGAAATTGATAATCCTGGCTAAGAGGTTTTGTTTGCAACTTTAAAAAAATATGATTGATTTATATAGACATGCTTAACCACCAACAAATTAAAACTCATTCAAAATAAATTTGAGAGAATATTTCAAATAATAACTTTATAAAATTCCTATAATTTATTTGCTTTTGCAAAACGTTTGTCTAGATCAAATATCATTCAACCGTTTCTAAATTACATTATACAAATATCTTCTTACAAATAAAGTTTAGTAAATCAATAAAAAAATTTTGAAAATTTAGCTAAAGTTTAAGCAATTTACTGGTCCCACTTTGCTTGGATTTTATCGTAAAGTATATGTTAGGTCTGATCTTAGTCATATTTATGTATTTTGTTGGTTCCTTACCTTGGCAAATTGGTTTGTTTTTATTCAAATTAACGTTTAATTTTTAAATCTTATTTGATTTTTGTATTTTTAAGTATTCGAATTAAAACCGGTTAACCGGTTATTTAAAAATTGCTTAACCGAAAACCGGGTTTTTTAAAATAACAACTATTCGTAATATTCGAAAACCGGTTATTGAAAAAAGTCGAATAATCGATCTCCCTAATGCCAATAAAGCTTAAAACTATAAAAACTTGTACAAAAAAAAAAAAAAAAAAAATGTTGTCGGGCATATGGGCACCGCGCGGCTGTTGACGAAACACATTCTGGACGTCCAATTTTGGGCCAACATATGTATGTCACGTACAACACGAACAATGTTGGCCTGCAAGGCCAATTGTTACTTGTTTATCAAAGTAAGCCAGCGACTTTACGTAGCCCCACAGCAAATATTCAGAGGTGTCAAATCGCACAACCTTGGCGCCTTATTGACAGGACCTTTTCTCTAAATCAACCTTTCTATTTTAATTGATTTACATGTTCCTCCTTACTTCTGTTTTTCATGCTTTTTGTCAAGAATTTTGTTTGAATTTGTTCTGCTTTTCATGTTTTTGTCCTTCTCTTTCTTCTTCAGCACAACTTGAAGGACAAATGTAAACATAGAGTATTTTATTCAAAACAAATTTCGGTCTTTCCATTTGGTTTAAAGATTGATGTTTGGCAATTGCCTGTCGGCCGTCGTCAATGGCGGTGAGTGTTAAACGCCAAAGATTTCTGAGGAGATAGTGTGGTTGCTATCGAAACATGTAAAATCAATTTCCCGGTCAGTTAAGAATGAAAAATTATCAATAAATTTTAATTCATTTCATTTTATAAAATTCCTTCTTCCTAAAAATTATTCAATGCCAATTAAATTTAATGAATATTAGCCTGATTAAGATATGAAAATTTGGAATAAAACTTTAATTTTATATCAGGTGTAATTTTTTTAAATCGGGTAATTTTTCTTCATCTCAAGTGTAATTTAGGATTTTGCTCGTGGTAACACTACGAAATATACTCTAAACAATATATAAAAATTATCGTCAGCAAGTCTGAAGTATTGCCGATATATCGGTATATTCGTTACTTCCCTAGTATATATCGTTACCTTAATATAAAAAGGCCCCAACTCATTATTTTTGGAAATCCGTTTTTTTATTGATTATTGTAGAATGGTTGCTAATACACATTCTATTAAAATTTCAAGCAAATTAGATTAAAAATAAAGAAGTTATAAGCAGAATACAAAAAGCCCTAACTCATACACAAAATTTTTCTAAAGAAAAAAAGGCCTAACTCATACACACAATTTTTCGAAAGAAATACATATTATGTATTTCAATCTGAATTCCTCGTTTAATTTTAATAAAGATGTTTTTTGACAATGGTTGTGTAGCTATATTATTTCAGCTTTTATTAAGTTTTTTCCTTCTCCTGTAAAAAGTGTTTTTGATGAGTTGGGTCCTTTTTATATTAAGGTAACGATATGTACCTTGTATAAGTTGGTTTTTTAAGACATTGCATTTATTTACACATAACAAATAAATACATGTACATCGAAGTTGATTTAACGAAATCCGTCTGTTATCTGGACGACGGAAAGAGCAAAAAATGCCAAATTAGTTGAAAGCATCTTGGTTATCTTGAGTCAAAGTTTCCAAATCAGGTACAAGTATCTTGGTTATCAATACACAACATCTGACAAAATGTAGGCGTGATTGGTGAAGTGGGCGTGGTACAAAATAGATTTCTATATATCTAAAGAACGGTATTTTTATAACATTCTGTTCTTATCGCACCATAGTGAAGGGTATATAAGATTCGGAATAGCCTTATATAGCACTCTTAATTGTTACTGCTACAGATTCAAAAAAAAAATTAATAACATTTCAACACGATTCGCATTTGCTCACATATTTACAACAAAATTGAACGAGAACATAGAAAAACAAAAATATCTTTATAATTAAAATTATATAAACTTTTTCTCATTGTTACGATAACAACTGAAAAACTTTAATAAAGAACACTTGAAAAAACAAAAAATTTAAAAAAGAATTGAAATATAATCAATTCTTATAAAATTGTTTAGTTGATGTAAAACTTTGCTAATAACAAAATGTTGTACCACAACGTGCTGATAGCAATATTTTCATTAACATTTTTGAATGGTAAACAATATTGAGTAAAAAAATGGAAAATTAATAGAAAATTTAAAAATATATTTAAAGTTGCATTTGTCTGTTCGGAAATTGAGGACTGTGATTTCCCTTGTGCCGAATATGATACGAAACCGGTGTGTGTCCTAGATAAAGAAGAAGTTTGTTTTCGAATATTACCGTCAAAATGTGTCATGGATCGTATGAAATGTTTATTCCAAATAGGTAAATATAAAAGTGCACTGTATTTAACCTTTTTTCAACAAACTTTCGCAATTTATTTAGATTATGAAATTTTTATTGATACCTACTGTGAATTAGAGGCTTTTCAGTGTAAAGATCCGCTTTTATATCAATCTCCCCCCGAAGACGTTACTGAAGTTTCAGCAAATTATGTTTAAGTTATAATATCAAACGACTATGATGTTAGTGTACATTCATAGTTAAAGCAAGATATAATGTGCAAAATGATGATCAAAATAATGATGAAAAATATTTAAGCATTAAAAGTTTTTTTTTCAAGCTTAATTTAAAAAAAGTTTAGCCTCTCACAAAATCCAATGATTTTTGGTCTGATTGTCAACAAATCAAATATGGTATATAAGCACAGCGAAGAGAAAGGAAGGATTTTCCGTTAAGACAAATTTGTTCTTGTATTAATTCTCCTTCGTAGGAACTTTCGAAATATGTTGCCAAAATTCTTAGAAAAATAACGGATGATTCAAAATATAATTTTAAGGATTCTGTACAAGATAGATTAAGGCATATAAAAATGAATAGTAATGAAAAATTAATTTTCCTAGATATAGTATCTTTATTTCCGAGTGTGCCAATAGATCTCGCAATTTATATATTAGAAGAAAAATGAGACAAGGTAAAAGATTATACAAAAATTTAAAGACTTATTTTTGAGAATTTTAAAATTTTGTATAAATGATTATAGAAATCTTCAATTAAAAGGAAATGTTTACACCCAACAAAGGAAAATTCGTATGGGATCACCAGCATCACCAGTTGTAGCTGATATTGTAATTGAAAAATTACACTGTGCGACAAAAAAAAACAGCCTTAATAGTTGCAATGCGAAAAGACACTAGACTACTGGTTAAGCCAATCTGCCAAAGGGGTTTGAAAAGTTAGTTCGGCTTTTCGAAATTTCGGCCTTTAAAGTTTTTGAATGTTTTGAAAACGCGTTTGGAATAAGTCAAAAAAAATATACTAAATGTACTTCTTAGCTAAAAAGTAATTTATGGCGATTATTTTCTAAGAATATATTAACACTTATTTTAAGGGGTAATTTTTTTACTTATTTCCCAATTCCACGCAAAAGTATACTAAAACGGCACTTAGAGGTTTAAAATATTCTACGTATTTTTTCTGCATCAAATTTCACTAGGGATCTTTTAAGTCCGAGAGTTAATGCAATGTATGTAAAACGCTTAATAAAGGAAAATTTTAATGATGCATATGGGGGATTTCATGTTAAGTGACCCAACTTTTGAAATCGATGTCTTCCGATTAAAATGAAATTTGCACCAAGGTTAGTCCTATTGGTTCGTAATTTAGACACAAATTTTCAACAAGATCGGTCAAAAAGTTGACATTTTGGCCAAGCAGGTGTTCTTTCTCATCAATGTAACTTATTATCTATTGGTGTTAGCAAAATTTGTCCCAAACAAATTAGAAATCAATGCACATTTTTAATGGCACGTCTCGAACGTAAGCAATAACGTAGGCAGAAACAAGATCAGTACAATACGTTTTATTTATTAATCGAATATTTTTGTAATAAATATTGTTATAAGTTGATGCCATAATATAATTCGGTTCTATATTCCACTACAAAATGGAAGTGAAAAACTTTTTAATTCCACATACACAATTTCACTGTGTTCTAGAAAAGTAATGAAACGTCATTTTTATGATAATTTCATTTTGTTTTAAACAATTACACAGTACAACACATGATTTGCCAACTCAATTCTGTGAACTGTATGTGAAATTAGACCCAAAAAGAAGAATTTCTGCATCATTCGTTTTGTCTTCTTACCTGCGATTTGAAGTTAGTATCGATTTGAAGTTAGTACTATCGTATAGGGGAATTTATCACGTTTTAGGCCCTGTTGTTTGACATAGCTCGACAACCCCTAGCCCAATTTAGTTGAAATAAATTTTAAAAAATTAAGAATTACAATTCCCTTAATCTGTTCATATATTGTTTTCCTATACAAGTAACACTTTCGAAGTTAAAAATGAATGTATGAAGGGAAAAAATAATTTTTTGCCTAAAAATTTAAATTTTTTTTTTTAAAATACATAAAAAATCCAAAATGGAAAAAAGTTTCAAGTCTAGTTATTTTTTCGCAAAGTCACATAACCTATGAGCAAAATGAGACAAAGATCATAAAAATCGATGCACGCGTTTCGCTTTTATTCGCAATTGAGTAAAGGTATGAATTTCAAAAATCAGTTATAGCCACCACCCTTAAAATAAAAATAAAAATATAAATTAAAAAATTATCATGCAAAAAAAAACTTTATTTATAAAAACTTAATGAAAATAAAATAATATGCAATTAATACGCAATTATAATATGCATAAAAACAAAATTTAGAACATTTTTTCAATTATTGGCAATATCCATCCTTGTAGAAGTTGACGCTTGTGGTTCTGATGATCTTGTTTTCTTCGTAGGTTGTTCATATTCATGGTCTGAGTCTGTATCGTCATCCGAGATACACATACTATTCAAGGGCGTGTTTCTTTCACTGTGTCCACCAATTTCAATGTCTTCATCTTCGGTGCTTTCTTCAAACTGCATAATTGTGGAACTCCACCAACAAACCTCCGCAAGCAATGCATCCAATTTTTTGCTTTTGAACCGCTTTTCAAATGGCATGGTCACCTGGTGGAACCTCTCTCCTTGTTCGTCTGATTCCTGAGGTGATTGTGCCAAAAAAGTATCGAGGTGGTGGTGCAAGAAATGCAATTTCAGCGTCATGGATGCACCGATTTTTTCGAAATAAAACAGCAACCTGTCCACTCGTTGCTGTATCTCTTCTCGCTGGACACGGTTCTTTCCTAGAACGCCTTCTATTACTTCTTTCAATGCGTTCCATGCATGTTGGTGGTCGTGATGCTCTGAAAGCAAATGTGTGAAAGAATCACTTTTGATCAATTTCCGAATATCAGGTCCATTGAGAATACCTGTTTTAAATACATAAGAAAAACGAAAAAATTATTGGTAATGCGAATGTATAGAAATTAACAAATTTAGATATGACAATATTGAAATACAGAGTACGATACGTACCGTTTTTAATTTTCTCATCACTGAGTTTCGGAAAGATGGATTTCAAACAGTCAAAGGCGCCGTTAACTTTTTTGACCACCACTTCAACGAATTTCCCAGCTATTCCCAGTTTCATGTGGAGCGGTGGCAACAAAATATCATCCAGGTCCTTTATCATAGGTTCATTGCGTAATTTTAATTGTTTGTTGAGCTCGGGAGTTCTTCCTTTCCAATCTTTACATTGATATTGATTTCCTTTGTATCGTGAATCCCAATTACAAAGGAAGCAGAAGTATTTTGGATATCCGCCCTTTTCTATAATCCCTTGTAGTATGTTGACCACCTTCAGATCGCAACAAATGTTCCATTTGTGTTCATCGTATTTGATTTTCTTCAAAATTTCGCCCAATGCTTCATACGTTTCCTTCATAGTTGTGCTGAATCCCAATGGAATGCATGGTTTTTTATTTTTTTTGTGCAGCAGCACAGCCTTCAAACTAGTAACTGAACCATCGATGAATAAACGCCAGTCGCCAGCGATATAATCCATTCCCAATTTTTTCACTAAACCTGGGATATTATGGCAGTACGTGAACGTATTTGCTTCGTCAACGGAATAAAATTTCTGAAAATCAGCTTGGCGTTGTCGGTATGATGTTGCGCTGACATTTTGCTGTGTGAGTTTTCTTCTCTTCAAAAATGATGTCAGCCATTCGGAGTCGTGTTGTGATAGTCCCAGCTTGGCCACAATGTAATCCATTTCGATTTGTGGTAGCGGTTGTGGTGCACTATTTTCAATATCGGGTATCCAATCAGCATCATCCAAATCGGTCGGATTGGTGAATATTTTACTGCCAGGTACTTATAAATGGGCGCATATTTTAAGGGCGGCTGGCTATATACCTGATTCAGCACTTGTACGTTTCAAACTGTGCAAAACTTTCCAAATAATGACCACCCTTAAATGTGGGTGCAATTTCTGTAAAAAAATCATATAGGTAGCCACCGGAAAAACCCAAATAATAAAAAGGTCCACTTTCCGTTTAATTGTCCACGTACATTTATTACCGCAATCATAAAAATCCAATAACCTTTTGTTTATTCCTTTTTTTTTAATTCTCAGAATCATGAAAAAGGTGTCAATGTTTTCTCCAAATAATGTTGTGCATATCTCGAGCAAATTTTTGAAATTCATACATTTACTCAATTGCGAATAAAAGCGAAACGCGTGCATCGATTTTTATGATCTTTGTCTCATTTTGCTCATAGGTTATGTGACTTTGCGAAAAAATAACTAGACTTGAAACTTTTTTCCATTTTGCATTTTTTATGTATTTTTAAAAAAAAAAATTTAAATTTTTAGGCAAAAAATAATTTTTTCCCTTCATACATTCATTTTTAACTTCGAAAGTGTTACTTGTATAGGAAAACAATATATGAACAGATTAAGGGAATTGTAATTCTTAATTTATTTCAACTAAATTGGGCTAGTGGTTGTCGAGCTATGTCAAACAACAGGGCCTAAAACGTGATAAATTCCCCTATACGATAGTACTAACTTCAAATCGATACTAACTTCAAATCGCAGGTAAGAAGACAAAACGAATGATGCAGAAATTCTTCTTTTTGGGTCTAATTTCACATACAGTTCACAGAATTGAGTTGGCAATCAATTAACTGAAAAATGTTGTACTGTGTTATTTAAAGAAATGAAAATTTGCTTCTCCCCTTAAAAACAGAAATTTACGTACAAAATTATATTAATTTACTCACATTTTATTATTTTCGCAACATATATATGTATAAAAAAGCTAGAAACAAAATACTTTACCAAAAAGGGCTCATTAGTTGTTACTTTCCGTTGCCGTTCTGTTTCGTTCCTTTCTGTAGCAAATATTTTGTAATTACTTTTTCTGTCAGCTGCTTTTAAAAATAAAAGCATTTAAATTGTAAAAAAAACTTTTCGTAAAAAATAAAATATGTATATTTATATGTATATAATGTGTAAAAAATACGTAATTTTTTGAAAAATCATTAATTAAAACCAATTTTTCTAGCTTTAACCAAAAAATTACAGATTTTTCATATCACAACAAACTTATACATACACACTTTGGCCGTAAGACCCCTTTCAGACAAGCAAAGTTTACTTTGCAAAGTCTTGAGTTTATAGAAGAGAAGGGAAAAGAGTATAGCGGGGGAGTACAAACTTTGCCGTACTCGCAAAGTCGTTTTGTTTTTCGTTCGTAGATTATACCTGAAGTTGGCTGCAACTTTATATTTTTATACAGCGTTACCAGAATCTTTGGAATAAAAATTGTCATATTGCGAAAGAAATCATATATTGAAGAGGAAAATCTTAAATTTTTTTTTCTTAATTTAAATATTTTAAAACAAGGGCAAAATAGTAAGAATTATTAATTTTTTATAAAAACATACTTCTTATTATTTAAATTGAAATACATAAAAACATGATTCGTCAGTATATGAAACTTTATAAAAATACATTTTTTCTTTTCACAAATATTTTTTTATCAATATTCTAAAGGTACGTTCAGACTGATGAAATATTTGAAAGCAAACATCAAATCTTTCATTAACGTAGTCTGAACACAAAATATTTTTGAGTATCAAATAAAATAACAGCTGATTTTGAACAAATAAAAGTATTTGCCGGCAAGCAAATATTTCTGTGGTTTTCACGAATAATCGCGTAAGTCGGTTTTTACCGAAATTCAGATAATGATGTCAAAGTGTTACATTTTGCATTAGGTTTTTATAAGTATTGAGCTTTTTAGAATATAATGTAGTATTATTAATTTTTTTCTGCTAAAAACAACTTAAGTTAACAGTTTAATAAAATATTTTGCTATTATAACGATTTATGTCGACATACATCGCCAAAAATTGTAAAATTGCTGAATATGTTTCCAAATAAAAAGCATATGTGATGTTATGTTGTTATTCGTGCAAAAAATATGAAAGTATTTTTTGAAAATTTTTCTATTAATAACAACTTAAGTCGTAAAAATAACAACGTAAGTCGTCATGTGTGATTAAAATGATAACATTTATTTTCACAAAAAAGAACTTATGTGGAGATATGATGTTATATTGCACACACTTAATGAGTCAATCAAACATATGCATTTTTAATCCTTTTACAGATTGTGATCCTGTAAGGATTTTTTCATGAAAACTATGTATAATACGTAGAAAGTCACTTTTAAGAGGATAGTAAAGAAAAAAGTTTAAAAAAGCATCTACAGAAGCCGCAATTGAAAAAAATAATTGTTTTTGCTCTCCTGAAAAGTTTGGTTTTATAACTTACGCGATTATTCGTGAAAACCACAGATTTGTCCAATGTGAACATAGTGTGAACAGAAAAAATCAAATATTTTAGTAATTTTTGAGAAAACAATTATTTGATATTACAAAAAAATTGTAAGAGCAAACAACGACAAATAATTTTAGCCATGTTCCAGATAGAAGCAATTTTTCCTGTAAGTTTTCGGATTCTTTACAATTTTAAAGATTTTTTATAATTATTAGACTTTGCTATCATGCCGCTATTAGCAAATTTTTGCGATTTTCCGCTAATTTAGCAATTTTTACCATTCCTTAAAGTGTTAGGCACCTTTAATAAATTTTATGGCTTGTCTGAAATATCTAAATTTTTCGCTATTTTTGCAACATTTTTTTTGTTTTTTCTTGACATATTGTTTTTTAACCGATTTAGCGACTTCAAATATATTTTAGGGTTTGTTTCCAACTTCGCAAATTTTAGCCATGTTCCCATTACCCAGTGGCTTCCATTTTTTTTTTCTTTTACATTCTCCTGTTCTAACACTATAAGAGATGCTGATCCACATAATAAAATAAAAAAAAATTAGCTTTTGCGCTCATTTTTACTATTTGTGAAATATATTATTATTTTTGAACACTTTCATTAACCCTTTCAGACCGTGATGTATCGATTGTGCGGGTGGATTTCGGACTCCATATTTTAACTTCTATTTGACCAATGTCAAATAGACCTGCATGTATCGATTGCGCAAACTCTTCTTTATGTGTGTTTCTCACATTATTCCGCTATTCGCTTTATCGTTTTTTGAATTTTTGCAAAATTCTCGCGGCACATTTCAGTTTTGTCAATATGAGCCGCAGAAGTAATTTGTGTTTTTAATTACAAAAGTGCTTATCGTGAACAAATAGTGAAGTAGGCATATTTTATTTGAACAAAATGGTAAATTTTTAATGTTGCAAGCCATTTAAGGTCATTTGATGCAATCAAAATGCGTTTTGGCTAAAAATTTTAAGGAGATGCATCAATTATGCGTGTCCTAAAAATCCTTAAAGTATATAAAAATGGTAAAATCTAAGCATTGATTATATTTTTATATGATATAGAGACCATATATTCCAAAAATTATGACAAAATTTCCAGTAGTATAGCGTCAGGTCTGAAAGGGTTAAATAATTATTTGATGCAAATATTTCTTTTAGTCTGAACGCATGGCAAAAATTAATTAATTTGTTTTATTTAACACTGTTTGCCAACTGTTTCATCAAACAAAAATTGTCAAATATTTGAGCTTAGTTTGAACATTAAACAAAATATTTTTTTGGTTCACACAGTTTGAAGCAAATATCAGAACAAATATTTTCGTTAAATATTTCATTAGTCTGAACGTCTGAAATAATCGTGTGCTTTCTATAAGCAAAATTAAAGTAAAAATCAGAATATCTAAAAATAAAAAATCATCATTTGAGATAAAAATCTTTAATCATATTTTTGTTAAAAAAAATAATCCAAAATATGATAAAATAATCATTCTGGCAACGCTGTTTATATATTATATTCAAACAAGAGAAAACAAAAATTTGTCAAATTAAACTTTGTGTGTCTGAGCACCAAACAAAGTTTAAAAGAGAATTCAACAGACTTTGTCAAAGTAAACTTTGCCTGTCTGAAAGGGGTCTAACTTAACGTTGAATTCTATTTTCAACAGATCTGTCCGCAACAGAACAGAACGTAAAAGTAAAAACAAACCACACGTACAGACTTTCTATTGAACAGAAACAAAACAGCTGATTCGTAACAGAACAGAACGTTCAAACTAATTCTGCCTTAAAAGTTTTTTTTTATAAAATATGCAATTCGGCAATTCACAAAGTGTTCTATTGTGCAATATTGATTATATATGCTTTAATTATATGAATGTTTCATTATTAAAAATATGTATGGCAAATACAACCAATATGATACAATAGATCACTTTGTGAATTTCCTAAATTTATTTTTAAATTGTTATAATACTAGGATTGTTGTTGTTTTTGCCGTTACATTTGCCGTTTTATGCAATAGAAGTTAAGCCTCACATTAGTTAACCAATACAGTAAGTAGTGGTTAACTAATGTGAACTTTAACTTTGTTTAACGATTTTAAGAACACAAACGGAGTGGAATTTTCACGTTCATTTCGTTTGCCGAATGTAGAACACAGGCGAATATTTTTTTTAATTATTAATTAAAGGGTTACTATTAGAGTTTTTTTATTCCCGCACTTTTTGGGTTCCCGGGAAAGCGGAAAATAAAAATCAAATTTCCGGGATACCGGGATTCCCGCCAAAAATTTTGTATTTATTTTTTTACTTATTTCTCCAATGAAACTAATATTTCTTATTGGCTATTACGCTTAAAAGAACTTAATCTAGTATTTATTACATAACAAGAACGAAAAAAAATTTTAGATTCAAATTATTTTAAGAAACTTAAGATGTTATATTGATGCCAATAGGATGACAGAAATCAATAAACGTATACATATACATTGTCAATTTCAGATCTTATTTGCATAATTAGAATGAAAGTATTAGTCTTACGTGAATAAAAATTCTGGAAGAGTGATTAGGAACTAAAAACACAGCATTACGAAGTAGGAGTTCTGAAATAATTTTACCGTTTAACAAATTTAGCAGAAAGGAGAAATTTTATTTACTACATACACAGAAAGAAAAACTCTCGGGATAAGTTAAGCTCTTTATACTTACTTTGAGTACGTGTCGTACTCAAAAATTCAAGTATTTTATTAATTTATATTTATTTATCTTGAATAAAACGAATCATGAATTGGATTTTTTTTTTATTTAGGAGGTGAAAGAAGAATTCGGGTTTTCATCAATAATAAAAGATAAAAAACCCTTTGTTAACAATAAAAGTATTTATAAAGCAAAACAAAATATATAGGTATATACAATTTCAACGTTACGGACTGACTGACAGATTCATCTTCGCACAGCCTTAACGCCGTGAGTTATAAGGTTGAAATTTGTACCGGATGCTGGTCTCCGCTAAATCGATCCACTAAAAATAGAAGAAATTGCCTAATAGTACGAAAATTGTGTGTCAACAAATTTAGTGCATTGCGACTCGCAAGAAACTACTTTCATGTGTAAATTCTAGGTAAGAAGGAATTTTTGGAAACTCGAAAAAATTTGTAAATTTTTCGAATTAAGAAAATTTAATTTTTTTGCCACATTCTATACGATTTTATGCAACTATAGGTCTGTCTGCGTACACATATTTTGCATAATTTTGTACAAAATGTCGCAAAATCTTGCAAAATGTTGTCTGCGTACTCCAAATCTCTTACAGCGAGAGAGCCAAAAAGAGAATTTTTTGACAGTTGAAAGTTAGAGAACTTGCAAAATGTTACTGGAGAAATTTCCTCTGGTAAGATTTTGCAACTAGTTTGAACAGCTGTTTTTATATACTGTTTGAATGAAAGAGTTTACGTGTGCCAAGATAGCGTCGACGAAATAGCGTCGAATTTGGGAATTTAAAAACCGGGAAACCAAAATACCCAAATAATGGGGATTTACAGTATATGAACAAAAAGTTAGCGTCGAATTTAAAAAGGGGAAGTAAAAATATTGTATTTATATTTTTAATAAAAATACTAAAAATATTTACCACAGGCTTTTGCACGGTATTAACTTTATATTTTCTGAAAGTAAATAGTTTCCCGGACAAAATGAGCGATGCGTGCAAAAAATATATAGTTTATACCGTGCAAAATCAGTAAAGATTTTTACTGACCATTTTGGATGAACCCAGATTTCTCGGAAACTGACAGAACGATTTTTTGCTCGCATCGCTCATTTTGTCTAGAAAACTATTTACTTTCAGAAAATATATAGTTTATAGCCTGCAAAAGCCTGTGGTAAATATTTTTTGTATTTTTATTAAAAATATAAATATATTTTGGCTTAAATCTAGTTTACCGACGCAGCTCCAAATAAAAAAAAGTACCTAGGGTGATAGAAAATGGAAAAATAAGAAGAAAAAAATTAAATAAGAAAGTTGGCGCAAACGCTTAGTTTTCGAGTTATGGGCGTTTTAAGTTTTTATATAAATATGTGATTTTGCAGTTCATTTCCAAATGTATATGGCTAATATTGGTATCATTGCAAAGCGTTTCACTAGATCTTTCTGGACATACAGAATTTATTTTAATATTTTTAGTTTATTAAGAAGTGGGACGAGTTTGCAAAATACAAAAGTTTTTTAGTAAGCATAAAAACAAATTTATTAATTTTTTCTAATTCTTTAATGTATGTATATACTACATACTAATTTATTTAAGAATTTTAATTAAAATACAAGTAAAACCTTCTTTATGTTTATGTTATACTAATGAGGAGAGAATCCTTGCCCATGGGCAAAGGACGTCTATGCAGAGAATCTTTAGTTAGCGAAGCCGGTATTAGTTATACCATAGGGGAGAAAATATTTGCGCCCGGCCGAAGGCCGGCTATGCAAGGAAGCTTCAGTAAGCGAAACCGGTGTTTATTATACCATAGAGAAGAACATCCTTGCGTCCGGCCAAAGGCTGGCTATGCAAAGAATTTTTTTTTGCGATGCTAGTGTTTGTTATTTTATAAAATTTGTATTACACTTTTATTTAAATAAACTACATTCTTTCCTAGTGCACTTCCGTAACATTTCGACGTAAAATAAAAAAAAAAACGGTAATGTGATCTAAAGAGTTTAATATTTTGAAATAAATTATGTATATCCAGAAAAATCTGTTCAAGAGCTTTAAAATGATACCAATATTGGCTATATACGTTTAGAATTGTATTTTCTAAAGAATTGTACGCCGAAAACGAAATAAGGGG
This sequence comes from Pollenia amentaria, assembly GCA_943735925.1. Classification (NCBI taxonomy): domain Eukaryota; kingdom Metazoa; phylum Arthropoda; class Insecta; order Diptera; family Polleniidae; genus Pollenia; species Pollenia amentaria. The sequence continues at coordinate 195,702,920 of OX031009.1, read as the reverse complement.
GCCATATGTTTTTGCACAAGAAGCTAAATGTAGCAAATTGTGGACATTAAAAGAAACGCTGTTTGGTCCAAATACAATAGAAAAATTCTCGACGAATAATTCAAGCAAATCATTGGCTTGCTGAATATTTTGATTCACATGTCTTGGACTGCTTAAAAGCCGATAAGCACAATGCAATATTAGAAATTCGTAATAAATGTCTTCGTGCACGTTGTTAAACAGTACAATTATGCCTGTATAAGCGAGGAACTGGTGAAATTCAGTCGCTTTCCAATGATGCAAATCATCTAATGACCTGGGTTTGCTTGAAAACTCCTTAGGAAAAAAATTTCTGAATTTCACCAGCTCAGAAGATATTTGTAATATATATTTTTTTTGAAGTCTTTTCTTTTGTTTTATTGTAAACTATTCGAATTAGCATTTTTTCATGACTCCCAGGTCGACGAGGTGCATACTATCAAGTGGAGTTTGTGATACCATATCAAATCCTATTTCTTCAACGGGTGACTTCTCCTCTTTAAACATTTGGGAATGATGTTTTGGACATTTCCTTAAAGTAAAGTCTGCGTCCGAAATTAAGGAGCCACTAACACTGCTATACGTAAGTACTTAATCAATTTTTTTCGCCACTTGAGTGCACTTCGTACAGCCATTCCTTGAAGTATGCCCAGGAACGCCACAAATAAAAGCTTTGGCCGGTGTGTCGCATGTTAAGCAGCGAAACTTTAACTTAATGTTTTTTCCATTTAACACAAATCGATCTTTTAAAAAAAGTACTTCCTCAATAAAATCTTTCAAATACTCTTTGACGCAATTCGGTTTTTTCTTCCCTAAGTATATCCCAACAGCAAAAGGTTGTACTTTTTCCTTTACGTTAACGATTCTGCAAAGAATTGGCCACAGCTGAATTCGCGAGCTTTTAAACAATGGAATGCCGTCAATATAATTGTCTAATTCCACCTCATTATAGTTTTGCAAAACATGCTCAACTTTTTTTAACTGCGATTCTATCCCAATGTGACAGTAACTTCCGGGGGAAAGGTTTCTAACTAAAATCTTATTTCTTTTGCCCATCAAAGTTTCTGCAGAAAGCGGCACCTCCAGGCCTTCCTCCTTTAATATCGACAACAGCTTCTCCACACATCTTCTAGAAGGAGTTGTTTCTATGTACCAGCTTTTTAGTTTTTCGCGCAACGTCAATTTTGGACATGTAAAATGTTCAAAATGTTCCACAAAAACTTCTGCATCTTCTATAATATCACTGAAAAATGTTTCATTATTCTCGATTTCATGTTGCAAACCTCTATTTTTGTATAAAATGGTTTGTTTTTTAATTTGTCTTTTATAGTTTCTTTTGCTCATATTATATTTTATTTTTATTTATACACAATATTATTTTAATCACCTTTTTTTTAAATTATTTAACAATTTCTAAAAACAAACTTATTTTCACTGCGAGCACGTGTTTAATCAACAAAAGAATATGGCGCAATAATATGCAAGAAGAGAAAAACTGTTGCTCAGTTAAAAAAATATGTACCTATTGAAAGAGCAAAATAATAAAAAAACAAACTGTCGACGACTTTGTTGACAGTGTCACCAGAAATATAGTAGATCTGTTGTCTGTAGCTAGTTTCTGCTCATGCGTAGAAGAAAAGCGGTCGACTTTTTCACTAGTGCAGTTGTCGCTAGAGAAAAGAGTGTTGACAAAGGGACACTTGGCCCCAGGCTGACTGCAGGGTATGTTTAGGGTTGAAAATAGTTTTAAACACCAATACATTTAAAAACAAATCTTACTAATTAATACAAACATCTACTAGGTACTTGACATTTGAGTTAAAAATATTTATGCGATAAGAAATCATACTTTTGTTTAACTAAGGACAGATATTTCGACATTTTTATTGCTAAATAAAATAACGAACTTGTTAAAAAAAATCCCTTATGTATTTTGTTTTGCTTTTAGCCCAGTGGTGTCAATTATGATTGTGTTGGTGCGATTACTCTTGGCTCTTACATTCCCAGCGGGAGAAATCTGCGGTTGCACGGCCTATAATACTTTAGAGCAATTAATAATAATACAATTATCGAAAAATGTTGAGTTATGGACAGACACAATTAGTTATTATTTAAATAAATTTAATTTGGAACATCCATTACGCAGAAACTTTGCTTATTTTTTGGAAAAATTGAGCACTTGACAAGTCTTTTTACAACCTTATACAATTCTTTCCAAAAACAGGCAAATTTGTTTGTGTAAAAAAGTTAAGTGTGTCAAAAATATGAATTTTCACCACACCAAAATATTATTCTTATTGAAACGTCAATTCCTCACAAAATAAAAGCCATATAAACACATACTTAGTAAAACAAATTTATACAAAGTAAAAAACATAATTATTATGTTTTATATAAAAAATAGCAAGTTAAATTACTTACATACATAAATGCAGCAGTACAAGTCAACTTGCTGCAAAGTGTAAAGTGCAATCAAAGTGCATATCAATATCAGCCAGTCAATTTTAGATGTCAGTGAATACATACAGGATAAAAACAAGAATAGACAAGTTTTAGTTGCCAGCATTAATCATGGAAGTAAGACACGAGGCTAGCAAATTGTCACCTATAATAATATAGTTTTAAACTTTTTTCGGTAATATTGTAGATGATCTGACCCTGGTTTTGACGCTTTTACACATTAAAATTCAAACAGAAGTCGATAAAAAACTGGTGGAATTTGATGGTTTTGGCATTTTATTCATTTTTTTTAATACTTTAATGTATGTATATACTATATACTTATTTGTTTAAGAATTTTTATCAAAATACAAGTAAAACCTTCTTTATGTTGATGGTATACTAATGAGGAGAGAATCCTTGCCCATGGGCAAAGGCCGTCTATGCAGAGCATCTTTAGTTAGCGAAACCGGTATTAGTTATCCCATAGGGGAGAAAATCCTTGCGCCCGGCCGATGGCCGGCTATACAGGAAATCTTGAGTCTTTGCGACCGGCGGAGGTTTAAAAAACCTACCGTTGCCAGGCAGTTCTTCCTTACCGCATAATAAACACTTACGCATTTTTGAAAAGCACGCACAAAGGCTTCACAATTAAAAAAGGTTTGATTTTTTATTTAAATAAAAGTTTTCTTTTGCAAATGAGTTTTTTTGTTGGTCCTCCACCACGATGCAAAAAGCTACGTTATAAACGATTGGCTTTAATTTGTAATTTAAAACATTAGTTGCTTTTCGCAACAAATAAAAACCACTTTTATAATACAATACGTATTTAATTTAAGTTATATTTCAAACTATTTGCAAAACTTTCACAACAGAATGTTTCTTTTACAAACGATTAGTTTTAATACAACTCACAAGTTTTTTTTATTATAACTACAATACATCTTTTTTATGTTTTATTTCAATTGTTTTAACTATTTATTTTAAACACAATACCGAACAAATTGTTTTTTTATCTCGCAAATTATTTTTTGAAATAAATTAACGTTATCAATCAATATTTTGACACTTGCTATGAATAAACAAATAATTTTGACACAATAACTCTTTCACCATAGATAAGCAAAAAATCTTAGATTCCGTAGTGCTGCCACCTTCTAGTAATTTCACCATGTACTAATGCAAATAAAAACCCCATTAAGTTTAAAAATATTCTATAATTATTAACCACCATTATAAAAAGAGAAGATTTTACTAGCCTATAAAAATATACTAATATAAAACATAAGAGACATTGAAAATCATTAAATGCATTTTTTATCATAAAATATTTTTTATATGGCATCATTTATCTTTTTTTTAATAAACTCATCCGCTTGCATCCTCGTTATCGCTGTCTACAAGACTACTTAATAAAATTCAAATTTGAAGTTTACAGAAGCTCAATAAACACAACATCAAGGCGAATTCATCACAGTTATTCTTGATACTACAACAAGTACACCTCGTACAAAAACCACAAGCAATTTGTTTTTTTTAAATCATTGTACAATGTTAAAAACAGAAAAAAGATAATAAATAGTATATTATTTCTCTTTAGAGGCCTCAAAACAGGCCGTGCGATATTTCCCGCTGAATGAGGGTGTTTTGCAGTAAACAATTATATTTTACGCTCGCAAAATAAAAGAGCGCAAGCGTACATGTGAGCAGGGCTGTCAGATGTGGCGATTTTCAAACTTGTTTGGCGACCTAATTTTCGATTTGGCGACATGGCGATTTATAAAATAGTTGGCGATTTGGTTGGCTATTTTTGATGAGCCATGGATGTGTTTTGAAATTTGTTATATTCAATACGAAGAAATAATACTTTTTTTATTCTAGCATTTCAAAGTATGAAATTTGATGCATTGATATGTATGACCAGTATTTAAAACTAAATTATGTTGAAATGGCTGATGAAGATAATGAAAATCTTCGAGAAATTTGTTTTCACATTTAAATGTGCTCTTGAAAGAATAAATAAGTAGAATTCTTTAAAAAATGAATATAATTAAAGTTTATGAACATTTTTCCATTATCAAATGTGACAAATTATCACAGATAAAATTCGTTGTTGTTAAACACATTGTAAAGATTTTAATGAATCTTAACTAACATTTGGATGTTAATGAAACACAATGGAAAAAATACCGTTTGTTAAAAGAGAATTTTAATGAGGATATTCAATCTAATTTAAATCAGTTTAGGATAACAATTTATAGCTACAAGGATACGACAGGAACGTACCATTTTAACGAACATGCATTGGATGTTCTTTATATGCTGAGTATTACAACTAGTAATGCCTGTGTTTAAATAATGAACTCCACTAAAATTCGTCTTCGAATTAGAATGCGACACGTTTTTACGAGTTAAAAGTTATATGAATGTAAATAGTCACAATGTATTCCAAAAAAAGAAGACAAAAGGGGAGTCTTCTCGGTGAAGTATATAGCGTTTTGGATATACAATATAATAGAACTGCAACTACATACAAATGAATTGTATATCCAATATTTGTTTAATACTTACCGCTTTAAGTAGACTACTATAAAATATTTAAAACATTGCACCTTTTTTATGTTCACTAATCCTTTTTACTTTGTTCTAAATAAAAATTAAACAAAATATATCATGGCGACTTTTTTTGAGTTTTTGGAGGATTTTAGCGATGCGCAACAAATTTTTTTTTTTGGACTTATAAAATTTTTTTTTAATTATTCTAAAAGTACATACATATATAATTGTCAAAAACTAAAAAATAAATGCTTTGGCGATTTTGGCGATTTTTGACATTGAATTTGGCGAAAAAGTTCAAAATCAATCTGACAACCCTGCATGTGAGTTTTGCTTACACAATTGTGTATGACGCTGACATTCCTGATTTAGATAATAAGAATTCTACTGTTCACTTTTATATTAAATAATGTAAATTAAAAATTACTCAATTAGAACGTCCAATTCGCTTGTTAAATAATATTATTAAATCAAATTTATGTTGAAAATATCGTAGGTATGCGGAGTTTAAAAAACACGTCTGTTCTCAGCAAACACGACCGACCGATATTATAATTTGAACACAAAACATTATAACTTGTTTTACGCTGTTTTACGGACACCTGGAAATCCACACCCATAAGGAAAACTTGGTATAGAGCATAAATATACTAATTCATAAATAGTACATGAACATCATGTCTGAAATTTATTGTGCTATATGTATTAATAACGCTTAAGGCCCAACTAAAATGTGCTTAACCAAACTTAAGCTAGTGTTAAAATTCAACGAAAAGCATGTCAAATGCTTAAGTAAATTACTGAAGACTTTAAGGTGGCTATATTGTACTTATTGAGCTTAAAGACTTTCTACACTTAGTTGCAAACATTTGTACTTTTGGAAAACTATTTTCGTTTTTATTTCTTTAAAATGTAATATTTTGGACGAAATGTCATTTAATTTGTAAAAGTTATAAATATATTACCATAAACAAGTAAATCTATGTTTATCTTTTATTAATTTTTAAAGTAAGTCCCAATTTACATTATACGATTTTTGTCGTTGCGATTCTTACCTTATTGGCGAGAGGGGAGAGAGGAATTAAAAGTGGTACACAAGCGAGTGTACTCTACGATTCGTTTTGTTCTTTCATTCGTAGTGTCAAATTATATGTATACACAAGAAGTTGTAACGACAAAAATCGTACAATGTAAACATAAGACCGACTTCAAAGAAGAAACGACAATAATCGCAACGACAAAAATCGTATAATGTAAATTGGGACTAAACGAAAACTAAAATAAAAAAGTACTAAAAAAAGCAACTGCGGTTGCATCTTTTAATTGTAAACAATTATATGTATATATTATGTGTAATTTACACGAGCGAAATTGACCGCACTTTCCTTAAGTAAATGACACTTGACGAAACTTAATGAAAAGTGTCTTAAGTACATTATAGTTGTATACATTTGATTGTGTGTATTCGCACATTTGCTTAAGGTTTATTAAGCACATTATAGTTAGGCCTTTAATCATTTATAATAAAATTCAAAACTATTGTTTACAAATTGGTTAATTTTATATTTATACTTAGTATATAGGAATTAAATAAATAATAATAAATTATAATTACAACTAATAACAGCAAATATAAAACTTTTGTCAGTTCAAAGTTCTAATTTCACAAATTACCTGAATTTAAATTTTTTTTAACTTTATTTGTTTTATTTAATTATATTTTCCCAAAATAACTCAGCATTTTGAACAAACCTATTAGAAACAGGTAAGAGTGCTATATTTGGCTATTCCAATTCTTATTTACCCTTCACCATGGCGCGACAACAGAAAGTTATATAAATACTGTTATTTAGATACCGCCCACATTTTATCTGATGTTGTCTATTGATAACCAAGATGCCTGTACCTTATTTGGATGCTTTTCAGCAGGTAGATATGAATATTACAAGTAAACCTTTTCCAAAAAGTGAAAAAAAATTGGGTAAATACCCTCTTTATGATCAAGTGCGAATTAATAAAATATTTCAAAATACACACGGAGACAAACTGGCGAGCATCGTTAAATCGACGCCGCTACTCATAAGCATCCATAATATATAGTCAATCAATAAAGTTAAGGCACAGCATGACTTTCAAAAGAGATCGGTATATTGCCTATATATCTGCTTAGATATTTTACAATGTTTCTGACACTCTGTACAATGACACTAATTTCGTGATATGATTATCCTTGCGCGTGAGGATTTATAATAATTTTGTGGACGTCTATGGAAATTTCTGACCGATTGCTCATTTTGCTGTTTTCGCCAAAAATACAATATGGAGAATAATTTTTTGCATTTTGACTTGGCTACTGTGCAATTAACTTGTACAGAAAAACGTAAGTGTCACAGTTTGTGCTTACACTTTTTTATGTGGATTTTTATGTCCTTTAGTTTTTAAAGCGTTGTGTGATACAAATGATACAATATGAAAATTTTATTGCTCTGAATCAACAGTAAAACGACAAATGTATAAAAAGATTTAAAAAAAAGTTTAAAGTTTAGCGATGTTAAGTTATTGACAGATATCTTTTGAGACATGTTTTGCCTAAACTTTATTGACTGACTGTATGTATGTATACACTTCATTGGGTCTAAAATCAATATTCAGAAATTTAAACAAAAACGTCATTGGTCAAAAATCGAACATTTTGAGTTAATATCACTAATGCATAGTAATCAGGCGGCAAATTATGGCATTCAATATCGATCGAAGTTACAATTCAAATTAAATGGACATTTCGATCGATATCGAATGCCGTAATTTGGCTCCAGGTGTTTTATGAATTGGTAGTTATTTCATATGATGATATTGTAAACTCAACTCTTGGGAGAAGAGTAAAATTTTCGTTTTTTGCAAAACTTATATTTTTGAGTTATGACGATGTTGCAGCAAATGGGCTATATATATACCCTTTCCACCTGTAGTGAAGGGTATAAAAATGTAAAATTGAAATAAGACAAGACTTTGTATGGCGAAATTTTAAAATGATTTTTAAAACATGAGTTTTTTAAGATATTTTTAATTAGACTTAAGTTCATTGAATTTAATTTTCATTAAATTATTTTTATGAAGACAGGAATTTTACATGAAATTAATTAAAATTTTTATTGATAATTTTTCAATCTTGACTGCGCTAAGATTTGAACCCAGGCTTTCACGGCAGGTTGCCCAGACTAGTTTCGATTATAACCACACAATCTATTCAGTGGGGTTTGCCGTCTTTACTCACTCGGCTATTGAAGCCGGTTGACGTCAATAGGCAAACATCAATCTTTAAACTAAATAGTATTTGACCTTGTTAGATCGAAATTTGCTTTTGAATGAATGATTCAGGGGTGTCATAGAATCCAAGTCGGTTTTGCTAATTGTCGGTTTTTCAAACCAATATTGGTTTCATTTGGTGTCATAAAAACAAGTCGGTTTTGTTATTTTCGAATACAAATAAAACCGATATTCGAAACAGCTGTTTTATGTTTTGGTTCATGTGTTTATAGTTTTTAATGCAATTTTTGTTTGATAATTTTTTAAATTATGATTGTGCTCTAAAATATTGTTAAAACTTGTGTTTGTAATAAAAGGAAAATTATAGAAAAGAAAATAAGAATGGAAACACACTAAACATATGCAATAAATGCCATCGTTGTATGTATTAAATATTTGCATTTGTTGTTTACATTTGTGTAATTTTATTGTTTTGTAGAATTATAAAGCAAATTTATTAAAAATAAAAAATAAATTGTTTCTTGTTAATAAATAAAATAAATAAATGTTTTGCGAACTTTCTGTACGCAGAAAAAGTGAGAATACTTTTGCAAGCTCGCAGCAGCCCGCTGCCGGAGACTACCGGAGACATGCAAAAAATACTAATTTACCAATTTTATTTATTTCCATCTATGCAAAATAACTAACTGTTGAAAAAATTAAATAAAAAATTAAACTTTAACCAACTATATTTATTTTCAATATAAAAACAAGAGCTGTAAGCTGCTTGGTTTATTTTCAATAAAAATCCGATAATATTGGTTTCTGTGACACCTAAAACCGACACTAATTTCAGTTCGAACAAAAAACCGATAAAATTGGATTTCATGACACCAATGTATTTTTTTTGTCGGTTTCAAATCCAATACCGATAAGATTGGTTTCTATGACACCCCTGATTATCTATTTTAATTGATTTACATGGTCTTCCTAACTTCTGTTTTTTGTATTTTTTGTCAAGAATTCTTCTTGAAATCCAAAGAACATTTTTGTTTTTCATGTTTTTGTCTTTCTTTTTTCTTGTTGAACTTTTTCAGCACAACTTGAAGGACAAATGTAAACAGCTCGTTTCTTAGCTGTTAACAATAATTAGTATTGTGGTTATTTTATTGAACTGTTAATGGAGTGACGCATTTTTTTTAAATCTTCTTCAGGGTTAATATTTGAATAATTTAATTTTTCAATCGTATGAAAATAAAACATAATAGCAAAATTTAATATGACAGTAAGAGAAGATTATAAAAAACACGAAGAACAGAAATCATGTTTTTTTTTCTACCGAATTCGCCTACAAATAAAAATAACATAAATATATTTTGCGTGTTATATAAATATCGGTGATAAAAGTTTCAGAATATTTTAACAAAAACATGTATGGCTATTATTTGAACTATTGAAACAGTAGCGCATAAATACCAAAGTTTTAAGAGTTAAAAAAATTAACTGCCTGTTTTTGTAATAAAAATAAAAATTTTCGTTTGGGATCTTACATTGAAACAACATTCAAAACAAACTCAAATTTTTTTTTTGTTTTCAATATAAATTCCCAAACTAAACTAAAATGTACATACCCAGCTAGCAAATGGGTGATCAGATTTTGTAAAAATCACCTAAATGAGTCTTCTGATATCACTTTTGATGATAATTAACTGATTTATCACTTGAGCTATTAAAAAAGAATTCAAATATGATCCGTTTTTATGTTCAAATAATTATTTCTAAATGTTTTGAATTTAAATATGATTCATTCATATGTTAAAATAATAAAGTTATTCAATTTTTTGCACTTATTTGACAATGACAATATAAATTTTTTTAAATAAATTTGAACCTTAATATCTTGAGAAATACACAAAATGATTAATTTTATTAATTTACAAGTCGAATTTATAACTTATCTATCTCAAGATTTTTTCAGATAAGTATTCCAGTATTTTTATTATTTCTGCTTCTTCAATTTTTTGACGCTTTTTTACAAAGCTCATCTTTGAACACTTCAATTTATAAATGTTTTTCAACTTAAAGAAAAAAAATGTACGTCAAAATAGAATTCCTGCGTTGTTGTTTAGTGTAGTTATTTTATGAGTAATTTTTTAACATTTTGACACCGTTTGGACGAAATAATTGTCTATGTGGTTGTTGTTGTTTGCACTTATGCTGTTTCGCAAGGGTTCAAATATTGACGTGAATACTTTTAATGATTTTTTTTTTTCAAATATTTTAAATTTCGTCACGCCAAAGAAAAAAAAAGAACCTTTCATGCCAGCCAAGCAAATAAAAAAAACTGACTAAAAAAGAAGACCAAAAATAATTGACAATTTATGAAAATTGAAGTAGGTACATATGTAAGTGCGAATGGTTTCTTCTTTTCTTTGCGAGAACGCAATAACTTTTGTTTGGTTCAAAAAATCAAAAGTCATAATTGTGTTGCTTTTATCGAAAAAAAATTTAAAACATCACAATTAAAAAATGATTTGAAAAATAACCAAAAACTATGTATATAATTTACGATTGGAAAATGAGACGAAAACTACTCAATAATTATAAAAACTACCATTAAATCGTTCAAAATGGAATCAGAAAATTGTATCAAATATGATTCGTTTGGGTGTTCAGTGGTAGGGTACCATTTTCTCACAACGAGAGTATATTTTATGATCGAAAATTCAGCTCATATGCGATTATTTTGCTCGTGAATCTGATACCTAAAGATTCGGTTATGATACAAAATGCTAGCTAGGTAGTACGCATACATGTCGCAATTGTTAAACCATTCTGTATTAACTCAAAATTTACAAAATTTCAGAAGTAAAACCATTTTTAATTTTACATAATATATTATATTAAAGGCATATGGAAAAAATTTAAGCCAACAGTTTCGTTACCAAAAAGTAGACAAAATAGAACGATAGTTTTAAAGCGGTTTAATATGAATATTACGTTTCTATATTTTCCAAAAAGGTAATATAGGTATAAAACTTTTGAGTTAATTCACTATTGTTGAACAAGTGGTACATGTTTTCATTTTAACCACTTAAACTTGTATGTATGTATATAAAATTGAGTGATTTTCCTATAATTAAAATTTAAAATTAGGAAATAACGGCAATTTTGTAAGTCTATCAAAAAAAATTAAGATTGGATCTTAATAACTTATGAAGTCAATCGGTATGATGTGAAGATTATGTTAAGGAATTTTGAAGCAATCGCCAATAATATCCATATCGATATTGCATTTTGCAACCTTAAAACCTTAAACTTCTAAACTGAGGATGTTTTCGCGAAAAAAAAACACTTTTTTGTAGATACTTTGCTGTAAGGGTACTCAAAAATGACAAATATTTGGTTCACGCGCAATTTTTTTTTATATTTGCTGTTAACCAGTCATTCGAATATTGGAACCACTCTAGTGGAACTTTATAACAGCTAAAGAAGTTTCTTAACGTCTCTTTTTTTTCTCTTGTTTTCGTAGTTTGTGTAAACGACGATTGTTGGGTTGCAAATCACCTCCACCGGCTTTAGAATCCTGTCAATAAAATGTTTATAACATACAGTGTAAAAAAATTTTAAAAAAAGTAATAATACCTCCAACGTGTCCCCATCATTATCATTGTCATGAGAGCTCATAAAAATTGAGGCCATAATACAGGCTAATTGGAAAAATGCACCAAAATATAAACTCCATCTCAGTATGCTACTGAAAACATCATCATCAACATATTTATCCAAAGGATTTCGTGACGTCGTCATTGTTAATATGACTGTTTGTTACAATTTGCGGCTTTTGTTTATTTAAGTTATTTTTGCAACTAAGCAAAAAAAATTATATTAAGCAAATATCTATTTGTTTACAACTTTGCCCTACATAGCAAAAATCTAAAAGGTGGCTTTATTTTTAGTAAGTATACATCAAGGCGAATTCATACAGGTGACATTTTCGATTCATCTGCTTATTGTTTTTTTATTTGTGTGTATACTGAATGTCAAGCTTTATTTACATTTTGTGAAAAAATTAGTTAAAATTTTAAATATAATAAAAATCTAAATATTTGAAAAAAAAACTTATTTAAATTTTATAAAACAAAAAAAGTGAATATAAAATATAAAATCAAGGAATAAAAGTGCGTAAAGAACCAGTGGAGCCACAATAAATTTGCAACACAGGAAAAAGATTTATCTTCTAAAGCAATTGTGTATATTTTATAAACAAAAACCAAATCCCTTGTTCATGTTTTCAACAAATAATTTTGACATTCACTCTTACTTTTTACAAAAACAAAATACAAAGTATTTTGTAAAAAAAGGGATAGCATAACTCCATCTCATGATGCGGTTACCTGTATGAATTCGCCTTGGTATACATACTTAAGGCCCAACCATAATAAAGGCCTGACCATAATATGCATAAGTTAGCTTAAAGTACTGTCAAAAATTAACGAAAAGTCTGTCAAGTGCATGAGAAAATAAAAAGAGACATTAGGTGCGTTTGAGTACTTTTACAGTAAAATGCAGTAAATGAGTAAACTTAAAAATTTTCTCTCACAAAAAGCTGTTGTCCAAAAAAGTACGCGAACGCAAAATTAGTAAAAATTCCGGTTTTATTAAAAAATATATAAGAAAGCTAAATGTAAAATTTTAATGAAAAAATTAAAGTTGTAAATACATTATTGCATACATATTTCCCTTAATTTTTAACATAAAAGAAACAAAATATAAAAAATTACAATGATGCAAATATTTTGGTTTTATAATGTTTTGACTTTTAAGCGTCTAAAATCACTTAAATATATCTTAATTTTTAAAGTAAGCATCATTCGTATTTGAAGAATTGCAAAAATGGTTTTTTGCGTTCCAGTAATAGGTCTGTCTGGGTACTTTTCCAGTAGCAAATACTCAGTAAAATTTTACTCTTTCGGCTGAGAATATCTCAAACAGTACGCAGACAGTACCCAGTGAAATCTTGCAAGAAAACAGCTGATCGGTGTGTAAACAATTGAAATAACAAACGTGAGCCAAGATAGCGTTGAGAAATAGCGTCCAATTTGGGAATTTAAGAACCGGGAAACCAAAATACCCAAATAATGGGTATTTGCAGTATAAACAAAAAGTTAGCGTCGAATTTAGGAATTTAAAATAGGGAAGTACAAATATAGGAACAAATCAAGTTTACCGACGCAGCTCCAAATAAAAAAAAGTACCCATGGTGATGGAAAATGGAAAAATAAAAAGAAAAAATAAAATAAAAAAGTTGGCGGAAACGCTTAGTTTTCGAGTTATGGACGTTTAAAGTTTTCATATAAATATGTGATTTTCCACTACAATTCTAAACGTATATGGCCAATATTGGTATCATTTTAAAGCTCCTGAACAGATTTTTCTGGTTATACATAATTTATTTCAAAATATTAAACTCTAGATCACATTACAGTTTTTTTCATTTTACGTCGAAATGTTACGGAAGTGCACTAGGAAAGAATGTAGTTTATTTAAATAAAAGTGTAATACAAATTTTATAAAATAACAAACACTAGCATCGCAAAATAAAATTCTTTGCATAGCCAGCCCTTGGCCGGACGCAAGGATGTTCTTCTCTATGGTATAATAAACACCGGTTACTAAAGCTTCCTTGCATAGCCGGCTTCGGCCGGGCGCAAATATTTTCTCCCCTATGGTTTAACCAATACCGGCTTCGCTAACTAAAGATTCTCTGCATAGACGGCCTTTGCCCATGGGCAAGGATTCTCTCCTCATTAGTATAACATAAACATAAAGAAGGTTTTACTTGTATTTAAATTAAAATTCTTAAATAAATTAGTATGTAGTATATACATACATTAAAGAATTAGAAAAAATTAATAAATTTGTTTTTATGCTTACTAAAAAACTTTTGTATTTTGCAAACTCGTCCCACTTCTTAATAAACTAAAAATATTAAAATAAATTCTGTATGTCCAGAAAGATCTAGTGAAACGCTTTGCAATGATACCAATATTAGCCATATACATTTGGAAATGTACTGCAAAATAACATATTTATATAAAAACTTAAAACGCCCATAACTCGAAAACTAAGCGTTTGCGCCAACTTTCTTATTTATTTTTTCTTCTTATTTTTCCATTTTCTATCACCTTAGGTACTTTTTTTTTATTTGGAGCTGCGTCGGTAAACTAGATTTAAGCCCAAATATATTATTTTTATTTTTAATAAAAAAATACAAAAAATGTTTACCACAGGCTTTTGCAGGCTATAAACTATATATTTCTGAAAGTAAATAGTTTTCTGGACAAAATGAGATGCGTGCAAAAAATATATAGTCCAAAGAACATTTTTTTGTTTTTTGCCTTTCTTTTTTTCGACCGACCTTTTCAGCACAACTTAAAGGACAAATGTAAACATTAAGCTTGTGCCTTAGCTCTTTGACCAAAATTAGTATTGTTGTTATATTATTGAACTGTTTATGGTTTTTAACGCAAATTTTTATATTTTAATCAGGCTTAACTTAATCAAATTTAATTTTCATTTAGTGGTGTAACAGTTTTTTTAGAATTTATTGTTTTTAAGGGAAGCGGGCGACTTTATTCAATTAAATTTGAAATAGAATGTGGCGCTAAAGTTTGGATGGGATATTCGTATTCGGCGAATATCGTACTATAAAAATTTATATTCGTATCATTACTACAATACACAACCTTTCTAGATAAGTGCTTAGATAAGTGGTCGTGGCAATTTCCATACAACACCATTTAAGTTTTTTGTATATTTGGAGAACGTCATGAGCCAAAGTTGCCAATTAGGTACAAGCATATTGGTTATCAATACACAACATCTGACATAATGTGGGCGGAATTGGAGAAGTAGGCATTATCTACATATATCTTAAGAACGGTAAGAGAAAACATT
Source organism: Pollenia amentaria (assembly GCA_943735925.1). Lineage (NCBI taxonomy): Eukaryota > Metazoa > Arthropoda > Insecta > Diptera > Polleniidae > Pollenia > Pollenia amentaria. Next base: position 195,687,701 of record OX031009.1, on the reverse strand, counting down.
TTCAAATTTTGTACATAGCTCGATTATCAATAGACATTTAAAAAATGTGCGAGAATAGATAAGAAGGCGTCGCAACTCCCATACAAAGACAATCTGGTTTTTTGTATATCTTAAGAACGGCAAAAGCCAAAGTTTCCAAATTAGGTACAAGCATCTTGATTACGATTTATTGGTTATCAGTGCCCAACAACTTTCAATAAGTGGGCGTGATCGGATAAGTGGAATTCTGTATATCTGGAAGGCGGTAAGTGTACAAATTTGGTACAAATAGATGGGTTATAAATACACAACATATTTCAATGGTTCCTGGAATAAATCAGCAACTATTTTTACTGACCATTTTGGAAGAACCCAGATTTCTCTGGAACAGATAAAATTTTTGGCACAGCTATATTATTAATTCGGTGTTAACTATTTTTTTATTTATTAAAAATATTAAATAATTTTTTGTTCTTAATCTGCAAATCCCCATTATTTGGTTATTTAGGTTTCCCGGTTTTCAAATTCCTTAAATCAACGCTATTTCGTCGGTGCTATCTTGGCTCACTTTTTTCGATGATATCGGTTCAGTCTGGGAACTTTAACTTTAATCAGCTGATAATATCAAAAAATATGACATTTAATTTCGAAGAAGTTCCAATAAATTTCTGCAAAATTACGAAAAAGCAGACCATTTTTGGGGTTTTAAATAAAGTTAATAAAAATTCCGCAATAATTAAATCTAATACTAAACATGGCTTTCTATCGCAGCATTGGCGGTAGCATGCGGCAAATGTATATTCGGAGTTCTAATAAATTTTTTCAATTATCACGTAATTTTGGGCAGAAACGTTTGCTTACCAATGCCGCCTCTCAACCAAAACGTTCAAATGGACCAAGTACCTTCAAGCTGGCCGTTTTTGGAACTACATTAGGTGCTACCGGTGGCACTATATATTCAGTGTACTTTAATTGGAAAGATAAAAATTCTCACATGGAACATGAGCGTACCCCACCAGCTATTATTAAGGAATTTCCCTCAAGCGTAAAAATTACCAAACGTTTTGTAAATCCCAAAGATACGTCTGGACTCGACATAACTCTTTTCCAATTCCAAACGTGCCCATTCTGTTGCAAAGTAAGAGCTTTCCTAGATTTTATGGGCATTTCCTATAAAGTGGTAGAAGTTGATGCTGTATTAAGACAGGACATTAAATGGTCAGAAGTGAAAAAAGTACCCATGGTTTTGTTACGTCAACAAGATGGACGTTATGTGCAAATGAGTGATTCAAGTGCAATTATCTCATTGATTGCTACTTATTTGAATGACAAGAAAATAGATATTGGAGAGTTAGCTCAATATTATCCGTCAATATCTTTTTTCGATGATAATAAAAAGAAAAAAAATGACATTATGAATAAATATTTCCTAATGTATCAGGACCACACACCTAAGGGTCATACTAAAGAATTGGAAGAGTAAGTTTTTAAGAGAGCTTTTCCAACACAATATAATTTATTTCTGTAATAGGTTAGAGCGTAAATGGAGGGCGTGGGCCGATTCCCATCTGGTTCATCTTATTTCTCCCAATTGCTATCAATCGCTGGGAGAAGCATTCGAAACATTTGAATGGTTTTCACAAGCAGGTGAATGGGATATTCATTTCCCAAAGTGGGAACGCGATCTTATGGTTTATGTAGGGGCTACAGCCATGTGGGGTATTGCTAAAATACTAAAAAAACGTCATCAACTTACCGATGATGTGCGTTCCCACATTTATGACGCATGTAATAAGTGGACGCAAGAGCTAGAGAAATGTAAAACCAAATTTTTAGGAGGTAGTCAACCGAATTTAGCAGATTTGTCGGTTTATGGTGTTTTAAGCAGCATGGAAGGTTGTCAAGCTTTCAAAGATTGTATAGAAAATACAAAAATTGGTAAATACAAAGATGTAAAATGATTTTATTAATTTATTTAAACTATTTTCACCTTTATTTCTTTAGGTGAATGGTTTTACAGTGTGAAGCAATTAATACAACACAACCGCGGTAACTTAATACGTGAACGTATTGAAGGCGAAATGCCGACAATGCTAACCGCTATTTCCAACTAATTTGTTATCCATGTTTTCAGTCAAAAATACTTACATATTTATAATTTTAAATGCTGTAATTTTACTAGAATAATAGTTTTCAACAAAAGTGTTGAACAAAATAAAATAATTATAAAACAAATTTTTGTATTATAATACCCATTGTTAGTAAAACTGTCCTCGAGTATTAGAAGTCAAGCTGAGTTATACAACCCAATTATAAATAAAATTTCCCCGAGAGTTTTTTTCTTTATAAATTCCATGGTAAAAATGTAAAAAGGAAGAAAACTCGGGGAATTTTTATTCATAATTGGGTTGATAATTTTATATAACCTTTAATAGCGAATTATCTTTGGATCTTGCAATTAAACCGTCACACAGTGCTCACTCCCATAGGTAAAACTAAAGATTAATAAAGTGCTTAGAATATTTATGTTATATATGTACATATATTTTTGTTAAGCTAACAAAGTACCTCAAATATATTTGTAAGTAGAATTCATTATTTTCACTGTTTATTTGCAGTGGAAGGCACCAAAGTCAAACAATTTTTGAGCTAAACTGTCAAATAAACTTGAGATTTTTTTATTGGAACTACCCTTGCTTAAGTTTGGTAGAGTATAATTAACTATTTCTTCAGAGTACCTAAATTTTTATTTAAGATTTCTGTACTTTTTTGAGTATTTTAACAGAATCTGCAAAAAAGTTCTAGAATTTTCAGCCGGAATTATACAAATTGCCTTCATTTCTTGAGTCATATTTTCTAAGTAACCAAAAAAATTACAAAGAGGTAAGTTTATGGTACAGCCAAAATTAGAAAATATTAAGTAAAAAATTTCTTTTTTCTTCTTTACTATAAAACAAACTACATTTGTACAACTTAACTAAATTTTTATGTACCTACTAAGTTTTTTTTTAAACAAGGAAAATAAATGCAGCTAAAACGTTGTTTTTTTTTTAAAAAGGATATATGGGATGTCCTTGCACCCAATGCAACAATATTTGCAACCACGCTAGAACTAAAATTTAACAGACAGATACCAGTTTTTTGCTACATTCTGATATAAATTGTGGCTAAAAACCAAATTTTTTAATTCAGGATGTATGGGAGGTAGGAATATCATCACAGATTACTACTCTGTGATATCATTGCAGCGATTTTTCAAATTTTTCTTAACTTACCCATTAATGCCCAATTTTCAGGATAGTATTTAAATCTATATTATGTTCATTTTCATAAAAACTTAAATCGTATTTAATTACAGATTGATTTTTTGAGTTTTATATGAAAAGTCTTATTTAATTAAGATAAAAGTATGGTAGCACTACTAAATACAAAAAAATATTAAAAAAAAGTGTAATTATTTACAAGGTGATCTCAAAAAACAGCTGGTTCTTATTACTTTGTCTGTTGTTTTTGTATTGTTGTGATATTGAGGCCACCTTGCTAAGTTAATCCAATGGAAACTTAAGTTGAATTTAAATGTACCACATCGGTGCCTTAAGTTTCATTTAAGTGTTTAGTGAAGAAGAGAATTTTGTATTTAAAACGATTTTAAACATAAATGTGTTTTAATGTCAATCCTGAAAATTGGCCATAAGTATCAGTATACTCAATTTGGTCGTTCTACGATAACAAGGCGAATTCAACTACAGGTGGTGTCGGAACTGCAACAATCCAAAAACAACAGAAACAACATAGGGTGTTTTGCATTGCATTGTTAGTGTTTACGGACCAAAATGTCAACTTTTCCTTACAAAACACTAACAAATCAAAACAAATTCGCTCGAACTCTCAAAATCAGATGGCGTTTCGACACCACCTGTAGCTGAATTCGTGCAACTGATTATTTCATCATGGTGCAATTAGTATGCCGACTCTTTGACAGGTATATAACTCAATTGTCAGTGAAACATAATTTATGTTTGGATTAGTGAGATTTTTTTTAAGTGTATTGGCGTATAAAACTATTTCCACCACTAAACATAGTTGCATAAAATCGTATAGAATGCGGCAAAAAAATTTTTCCTAACCTTGCGGCCACACGATCAACTTTTTGTTGATAGTCTTTTACATATACTGTTTGTCAAAATTAACATAAATTGAAAGCTGTGACGTAGGTTAGGTTAGGTTAGGTTAAAATGGGTAGCCGTCACGAAGACGACTCACTTGGGTCCTTATAGTGGTCCCTTTGTGATACCCCCAGCCAGTGACAAGGGTCAGCCAGTATCCACCAGACTATTCCCCAGAGGTCACCGCAGTCTCGAACCACCCCGATTCCCTGCAGAACAGGTAGATCGATTTCAGTCCCGCATTGGACAAATCGTCCAGACATGGCAATTCCGGTCTCCCAAAATGCCTCAACCTAGCGCCCGCCAGTCCGGGGCATTGGCAGAGGAAGTGAAACACCGTCTCCTCCTCCTCCGCATCATGACAACTCCTGCAGTAGTCATTGTACGCAAGACCCATCCTCCTAGCATGAGTCCCTATCGCCCAGTGACCCGTGATGACCGACATCACTGTCCTTATCCGATCCCTGCCGAGACCGAGTAGTACGCGCGTTCTCGCCGCGTCATAGCCAGGCCATAGAGTCCTGGCCATCAAACAGGTATGCTCGCCCTGCCATCTCTCCTGAGCCCTTCTGTACGATTCCCGTCTGATGAGAGTCCTGCAGCGGGCCATTGAAGTGCCAATCAGGCCGTCGACGAACATGTCGTCCAAGAGACAGCCTTGTTTGGCTAGACTGTCCGCAGTATGGTTGCCCAGGAGCCCACTGTGTCCTGGTACCCATGCCAGCGTTACACTGGAATGTTTCGCGATCTCATTTAGAGACATCCGGCATTCCACTGTTAACATAGATGTCGTAAAGACACCAGCCAGAGCTGCAATGGCAGCCTTGCTGTCAGTAAATATACATATATCCCTCGATATACGATAGTACCTCAGCCAGTTTGCCGCCCGCCTTATGGCAGAAATTTCCGCCTGCAGCACACTGCTGCCATCTGGTAGCCTAAAAGAGACCCTGATGTCCAATTCCTCGATGAAGAAACCTCCACCCACTCTGTCGCCCATCCTGGAACCATCGGTGTAGACCCGCAGGGTCGGCTCCAAAGATCGCGTGTTATCGAGCAGCTCATCATAGTTGCCATGATGAACCGCGAACAAAGCACCGAAAAAGGGTTCCGGAGTGCAATAGTCCAGCCCCGCCAGGTCCTGAGACGCGCGAAGCGTGACCCTGGCATGACCATAGTTCCGCGAAGACCATAGGCCCACCGCCCCCAGTCTCATAGCGGAGGTCAAGGCCTTTTGTTCGGCCATGATATCAATCGGCAACCAGTCTAACATAGTAAACAGTGCCTTTGTCGGTGTCGAGCGGAGTGATCCCGTGATCATCAGCGCAGCCAACCTATATACTTTCCCAAGCATCCTGCAGTACCGTCCCCTTTCCATGGCAGGCCACCACACTATGACCCCATAGAAGAGAATCGGTTTTACCACCGCTTCAAAGATCCATTCGACACCCTTGGGGCCCAGGCCCCAGCTCCTGCCCAAGGATCTCTTGCAGGTGTATAAGGCCACCATAGCCCTATCAACCCTCGTCTGAACGTTGAGTTCCCATGATAGTTTGCTATCGAGAATTACGCCCAAATATTTGGCACTGTTCGAGAGCTTCAGCTCCGTGCCGTTCAGCCTAGGAAGCCTAAAGTTGCCAACCTTGTACTTCCTGGTAAAGAGTACCAACTCAGTTTTCCGTGGATTGACACCAAGTCCACAGGAAATGCTCCAAGAGCTTAGAATCCGCAATGCAGATTCCATACAATGGGACAGTGTGTCCAGGTGTTTACCCGCGACCGCCACCGCCACGTCATCCGCATACGCGACGGTTCTTATCCCCAATCTGTCGAACCGGCACAGCAAAGTGTTCACCGTCAGGTTCCACAGTAGAGGGGACAGAACCCCACCTTGCGGGGTGCCCCTGTGCACAAATCTGCAAACATCGGTAGCACCCATCGTGGATTCAATGATCCTATTATCGAGTAGATTACCAATAAATCCACAAATTGCATCGTCAACCCCAACCTCTCTCATCGACTCCAAGATGGAGTTGGGTTTGACATTATTGATTAAATTAGTCCTCCATCAAGAAGCCACAACCATATTATGGTTGCCTCTAAACATGTTATGGTTAAATATGACAATAATTTGTTTTTAAATTAACAATAGTATTTTCCTCTTTTCCAAGAGCAACATTCTTTGGTTGAAAATCAACCATGCTATTATAAGTGTTAAACATATTTTAGTTATTATTATCCAAAACATTTTCGGAGGCAACCATAATATGGTTGTGCCTTCTTGATGGAGGACTAATTTAACCATAATATGGTTGTCGATGACAATAATATGGTTAAAATTAACCATAGTATGTTTAAAATTTTATTTAAAAATAGTTTTGTTGGAGGTGACCATATTTAAACAAAGTTTTTCTCTGGGTGTGCCGTTATTAATTTAAATCGACATAGCATTCTGTAGTTACCGCAAATTTCACGATGTCGAAAGAAAGCTTTCTTTCGCACAAATGCATATGCGCATTTATGTTGTGTTTTTGGTGGTTACTTGTTGTAGTGTCGACACCACCGTATATATGAATACGCCTTGATTCTGTACTAACCACAAATTTCACGATGTCGAACGAAAGCTTTCTTTCGCACAAATGCATATGAAACAAAAAAAAAATTTCGAGAATTTTTTTTTTTTTTATTAAATGTACTTGTGCAAAAGAAATCGTTCTTTCGCATTTAGTGAAATTGGCAGTTAATTTTATTTTCCCTTTATCTGCCCGCCTATACCAGTGATAAATATTGCGACATATACAAGGTGAATTCAACTAGTTGAATTCGCCTGTATATTGCAGTACAAGCAGTGCTGTCACTTTGTGGGTAATGACCCTAATTTGGCGGAATTTTTACTCTCGTGGGTAAATTATTTGAGGTGTAGATCAGGTGTAATTTGAAATTCTTTCATTTTAAAACAAATAATATAAGCATTTGATTTAAGTGATAAAATTTAAACCTTTTAAGATATAAAAACTTTGTAGTATATTCAACCAAAGACACTGTTTATTAAAAAAAAGATTTCAATAGTTTATAAACCAAAAGATTGATAATGATTGGCGCCTGATAGACAATAAGATCTCGATAACAAATTGATTTAACCACGATGTTTATAGCAAATAGAAAGAATGTGTTTATACTAAAAAACACCTGGAGGAAGATATGTTTCCAATATTACAAAAAGTAATACATTTTGTGTTTGCTTTAATATTTAAAATGCTTTATTTGAGAAATTTTTAGCGCCCTTAACATTTGTTAAACTGATTTGAGAAAACATTACAGGAATTTAATTTACTAAATAAAGTATACAAAGGATGAACATTTTGCACCTTCCCTAGATAAATGGAAGTAAAACCTACTTTTTGAAATTTTTATTTCATTTTTATTAATTTATTTGAGGTTTTTAATGTTATTTTTGTTAATTTTTTTTGAATAACTATATAAATCTTAATAGTATGACTAATATTGATCTTATTTAAGTGAAAAGGGTATTATGAGTTTATGCTGATGTGTGAAACACATGCAAATATTTGTTGTAGTATACTGATCGACTTGGAGTATCTGAGTCTTCTGTCATGCTGGCTGGTTGTCCGTCCATGAAGACCTTTTGCACAAAGTACAGGTCGCAATTGTTAAGATAATTTAATGAAACTTGGTTCTTAAGTTTTTTTTTTTTTGATAGTCCGTCCATTATTTCACAGAACTTTTTTCCTTATACAGTGCCCATAAGCCACCTTATTATGTAGGTGTTTGGCAAACTTCCAAATGCATTTTATTTTAACCTAAATTATCTTACGAAATTAATTTTGGATACAGTCCATATTGGACCATGGCTCCCGCACAAATACCACTCACGAAAATAGCTTGCCTTATAAAAATTGGTATGTATTGATAAAAAAAACTATTATGTCATGGCAAAATTTTGTCCTGTTAGGCTTAGGAACGTACATATGTCATATATAAATCCCCTCCCTTAAATCATTTTAAGACGAAAAATCTCAAATAGATGTAGTTACCTAAATAATAGTCGGCGTTAAGAATTCTTATATTATTAGTCTTAACCTCATCATATAATTTTGTTTTAATAGGTCCCATATTGCATATGCGAAATAACAAGGGAACACTTAAAAATTTGTCTGTACACAGAAAAAAATATCTCAAGAAAATTTATAACAAAGTTTATTAAAATTAATATTTTAGGTCAACAAACTTTTTATTTGATTCAATAAAAAAATGTATCAAAATTACATCTTCCAAAGTAACACTCAATAAAAATATTTAATAATGAAATAAATAAATATTTCTTCATATTCAATAAAAAAAAATATTTGAATCAAAGGGCACTGCTACACGTTCAATAAATATCGTGATATTTCTAGTATCACGATATTTATTGAACATGTAGCATGCAATATTGATGGATCGCGATCCATATCGCATAATAGCCTAATTTGATGTGATCCATCAATATGGATCGCGATCCAAATATCACAATATATATTGAACGTGTACCAGTGCCCAAAGATTGAGTGACAGGTGACGGCGAGTTTACAACAAGTCAACAATACAAAAAACAACAGGGTATTTTGTTTTTTCGGTCATGGAATGTCAAAACAGGGCGCTTTGCATAAAGCAGGGCTACTAGACTTGGGGTTCTTATATTAAGTTAGATAAAAAAAATTTAATCTCGGGATTATTTTGAGGATTTAAAAGAAAACTGTTTTCTTTTTGAGTTAATTATTCTAAGTTTTGTTTATTTTACAGGCTAAAAAGGCTAAAATTTATATTAACAAATTATAACGCAAATTCAATGTCGGTCGGCTGAAAAATCTGATTTTGCTGATAATTTGTATCTGCAGCAGAATCGACCACCGAAAAAAATAACCATATGTTGACTTGACCCCACCTATTGAGTTCGTCTTGAAATTAACAATATTTGACAACTGTCAAAATGCAGACTATATAAAGTAGCCATCTCTTTAAGCAAATAAAAAATTTGAATTTGGTTATTAGATTTTTCTCAAGTTTAAAGATGGTTTTTATTTTATTTCCTTTCAGAGCACATAATGGGTTCATTCCATTTATATCCATAAAATTTAATTAATTCTGAATAAGTGGCATCTCTGTATAATATATATGTATCAGAGATGATAAATAACATTTTCAAAATTGTACTTACTTCCGTAAAATATTTTGACCTTAATTGTACTAAGCCCCAAATATATATACATATATATATATATATTACAATAACAAAAAATGTACGTACATACATTAAAATTCACTTGTACTTTACATTTATATTTGAAATATATCTTTGGCAATTAACAAGAAGTAAATTTTGTAAATAATAAGAAATCTAGACAGAGACTTTTAGCTTGTTTTTTATTACCGGGACAGGATAAAAATACGTTTAACTGAATAAGTTCAAAAGATATTTTCTAAGTAAATTTCTTCTGGATTTGTGATTTCGCTAAACGCCCTTATACCCAGTTTAACCAAAATTTACAAAATCAAGATTAAAAGTCTTTAAGCCCAACTATAATAAGTTTAAGGTGGCTTCAACAACTGTGCAAAAACATTTAAATCATATGTATGTGGTTTAACATATTGTACTTAAGAAAACTTTTTGTTAAGTTTTATGAATGTGTCATTTGTTTAAGCAAAGTGCGAAACTGATCGTAATTTCCGTACGGAATCAAATGTTGTTTGATTTTGTTTTTTCGAATGCTTTTTATTAATTATTGACAGAAGCTTAAGCAAGCTTATGCATACTATAGATGAGCCTTTTATCGAAATCCCGTATAAAATTATTTACATACATATATAGCACAAACTACGTTATTATGTACGTACATGTACATAAAAAATTAGATTAAAAACTTCAGGTTATTATTAAGTTTATTATTATATTTTAAAAAGATCAAATAAGTTATTTAATGTAGGAAACTAGTTTTATGACAAATTTCTACATAAGTTTTTTATTAATTTAAAACTATATTAACTTGATTCATTAGACTGTAGTAAATATTTATGTCTTAATTAAATTCGATGTTTTGATATTAAGGCGACTTCTTTGCTTTGTTCTCATCATATTTTTAGACAATTCTACTGTTATCTGGAAACATTAGTATAATCTTTAATTTAATTTTTCAATTCACCAACCCTAGATTGAGAATATTCATTGTTAAAACGTTTGAAATTTTAAAATGGTTCTAAGCATGTCATTGGAGTAATTCCATACTTTTGCAATGCTAATAGTACTGAAAAAAGTACAATTGTACTAACTTTATCATGCCTGATATGTCTTCTTAAATTTATTGTGTGATTGTGTGTTGGTGAATTTTTCGTAATACTTTCCTAGTTTCGAATTTTCTTTCATTCCTCCAAAAAGTTGTGTTGTACCTTTTCTGGCCAAGACGATGGCGGCTACATTAGGAAGAATTTGTGGCTCTAAATTGCTTAAATCAGTACCTGCATTAAATCTGCAGCAGGTACGAAATTAAAACAAAAATTGTGTTAAATCACCAAAATTCAACAAGAGAAAAAAATTATCAAAATGTGTTAAACTTTGTGTATTAAAAAATTTATTAATTATTCATTAATTAAAATAATATGATACAAAATGTTATTTTTTAAAATAACCCATAGAATTTATTAGATAAAGTGACGGACTAATTAAAATTCGATATTTTAGGTAGTAGGGAAAACTTTTCTAATTTTTTTACATTATGTAACCCACCGTTGAGGTTTTGTTTTATTTTTCTTCTTGGCTGTCAACCGTGAATCGAACTTGATATCAATAATTATTTTAGTAATCATGTTAACTTATTAATTATTCACATGTTTTTATTTAGGCTAACAATTTGTCTACTGCCAAAACCTGGACTAATGGTCAAAAGAAGGTGAGTAAATTTTTTCATTCAAGGCACACACACAAACAAACCTTAATAATCAAACGTCAACTCCGCTGTACTTCTTTGTAACACATAACCTCACACATTTTACTACTAAAGGTTATTTAAGTGTAAATAATTTTCTTTATTTTTTTTTTGTTTGTTTAAATATTTAATTAAATATTGAATTTGATTGTAATAACTATTTGTCATAATTTTTAGCTTGTGGCCACTATTGGTGCAATAACTGGTGGTGTTGGTGCTTTGATCTACGCCATGGAACAATCCGTTGAAGCCTCCGGTACCGAAGTTCACCCACCTGCCATGCCTTGGAGTCATAATGGTTTGATTTCCGCTTTAGATCACGCCAGGTTTGTAAAATTATTTAAAATTTTCTTATCCCTTAATGAAATTCATCAGGGCGCTTGAAACATATTTTAATGTTATTTTTCATCTTGAAATGTCTGGTGGAAGCAAAAAATCATTTTAGAATGCTATGCGCTTAAATCATATCGATACCCTCTACCAAAATTTATAATTGGTTCGGCGAAGGACGATTACTTTTCTTAACTCATTGTGTTTAATGATAATAGGACTAATTTAGGTACAGCTTGTTTCTTAAGACAAAACGACGTATAATTAAATAATTTAAAATTGAGGTTTTTATTGATTACGATTCTCTATATTAACTGCCTGGCACACAATGTTGACAAGAACATTTATTTGGTATATTTATATTGGACAAAAACCAATTTTATTTTTTTAGTATTGTCTGCAATATAAAAATTCGCAAGAAATGTTCTTGTCGACATTGTGGGCCTGGCAGTAAAACACATGTAAGTGTACAAAAATTGTAACTTCTCAGATCAAAAAAACCAAGCTAGAAACGTAATCAAAAAAAACTTAGTACGTATACGATTTTCTTAAACGAAACGACAGATCATCGCTCAAACAACCAAAACAGCTCTGTTCGGCTTCACCAAATCTTATTTACCCATATGATTAAATTAATTTTTAAAAACGATAGTGTAAACAATTTGGCACCCATGGAGTAGTAATGGTATGAGATTTCGATTTTTACAAGATTTATATGTGCATTATATTATGTAGATATTAACGACTGTACCAGATTTGTCGTCTTCAAGTGATCTGGGGGACGGTAGCAAATATGATGAAATAGCAAATATAAGTATTTGTACTTAAATTTCATATCAATACAAACATTTATAAGGAAGCTATGGCATTGCAGGAAATTTTTGGATATGGTATTTTTATAGGAGCTATTGTTAAATATGGACCGATTGTAATAAAACATGGTCAGAAAATTTATGTAGCAATAAAATATTTGGATTAAATTCAGTGTAAATACTCACAAAAATATATGGCCTATATATGGATATATAGGCACAAGGTCTCTATTACGGAAAGAAGTTTGTACGGGGGAAATGTGAAAATATGGACCGATTCCTACTAGTTTCAACAAGCTTCGTCTTTATGACAACTCAAATTCAGGAAACCATATCAAAACAGGCTTTTTTTTTTGGGCTCAAGATTAGTAATGACAGATAACGTTCGATATAACGTATGCCACGTTGCGTTAAGTGTTAAAAAAAAACAGATTTTTTTTACCCGACATATATTTCTAGTTTCCTTTAATCCAAATTGAAAATTTTAATTTCAATATTGCAAGTAGTTTCTATTTTATAACGTTTTTGTTCTTCTCCTGTAAACTTTAAAAAAGTGATAATACGCTGTTTCGTATTTTAGTTAACGATATGTATGTGTATGTATATTATAAAATCCACAAATTAGAAATTAAATGATCATAAATTATTATTCATCTTTTCAGTGAACAACGTTTATAAAAGGTTGTTTTAAAATTGAATTAAGTTAATCGCATTTTAGTTACCCAGCCTTTAAAGTCATATTTTACAAATGTGCCTTAAATAATAATTATTAATCCACGTAATCATTTTTTCTCTCAGTGTACGTCGTGGTTACGAGGTATACAAACAGGTGTGCTCTGCCTGCCACTCCATGAAATATATTGCCTATCGTAATTTGATTGGAGTTTCCCACACTGAAGCCGAAGCCAAGGCTGAAGCGGAGGGTATAATGGTTAGTATTTTTGAGTTTCAGCTAAAAAAAAATATGTATATTTTGACCCTAAAGCACAATTGTTTTCCATTTTAAGGTTCGTGATGGCCCAGATGATACTGGTAACTATTTTGATCGTCCTGGTAAGTTGTCGGACTACTTTCCTGCCCCCTACCCCAACGAAGAGGCTGCCCGTGCTGCTAACAATGGTGCATATCCACCAGATTTGAGCTACATTGTTTCAGCCCGTAAAGGTGGTGAAGACTATATCTTCTCCTTGCTCACCGGCTACTTTGATGCCCCCGCTGGTGTAAATTTACGTGAGGGTCAATACTTCAACCCCTACTTCGCAGGTGGTGCTATTGGTATGGCTCAAGTCTTATACAATGAGGTATTTGTTTAATTTCTAGAAAAATTAAATAAAAAATAAATTTTAACAATTTTTAGGTAATTGAATACGAAGATGGTACTCCAGCTACTCAAAGTCAATTGGCCAAAGATGTCGCCACTTTCCTGAAATGGACCTCGGAACCTGAACATGATGTTCGCAAGAATATGATTATTAAGGTTTTAGGCATTATGACTTTCTTGACTGTCATCTCTTACTACATTAAAAGACACAAGTGGTCCGCCTTGAAATCACGAAAGATCTTCTACGTACCCAAGAAGGATTAAAAATAATTACATATAAAATATTAACAAAAAGAAAACGCCACACAATTCTATTTACAAACAAATGAGTATGCAATTAGGCTCACTTTACAACCACTGACATCTTAATGAATGGAAAATTAAATAATAATGTTATTAGAAAAAATGTTTAAACTAAAAGCTAAACTTAAAACAAAGAAAATAAGTCAAAGAAAAAATTACGATTAACCGTAATTTAAAAATAAAAAAACAATTTAAAAGAAAATTATTTTATTCAATTTTATTGTGCAGAAATGTTTGTCTTCCCAAGATATTTGTCTGTCCTAGTCGATAAAATTTCTAACTGGGTTAATTCCAAAAGTAGTGTACATGAGCCTTTTTTTTTTTTTTTTTTTTAAGGTTGAGGAATTCATTCTCTGAAATTGTTTACTTGCATTAAGATTTGTGCAGATTGCGAAATTACTTTTAGTTTCTTTAAAAAAAATTTGTTTTGCTTTTTTATTGCATTTTGGTGAAATATTTTCCGGAATGTCACTTTTTACAAAAATTTACAAAACTAAGAAATTAATGCAAAAATGTTAGAACAAAGCCTACTATCGCATTCGTTCACTTATTATTTACCAGCTTTGGATGTTTTTCTTAAAAAAAAACGGGGTTAGTAATAGCAAAAAGTTATTTTTCGAAGAGATTCCAATTATTTTTTTTTCCTTTTATAATTCAAGAATTAAAAAAAAGTAATTTTTTTACAAAAATTTGTTTTTGTGCAGCTTACATTTAAAGTAACAAATTAGCTTCAAACAATTTGGAAGAAATTGTTGTATTTTGCTGGAAACTTGAAAAAATAAAAAGTGACAGTACGGACATTTTTTTGACATTTTGTGACAGTAAAGAAAATCCAATTTAAATTTCAAGTGTAACGAAAACTTAAACATATATTCATTATTTTGTTTTTGGTTACTGTTTGTTTTTTCTTTTTTATAAAAACGAAACAAAAAATAAAAGTAATCCAATTATATTAACAAAAAATTCATGAACAAATCTATTCATCGGAATCTGTGAATATTTCATAAAAAATTGATTCCCGATTGGTTTTTTTTCTATTTGTTTTTATCTTTACATCAAAAGAACTACAGTATTGAAATCAATCAGAATTTTCGAGAAATAAGCTTTTAAAATAAAAAAAACCTTTTTACTTAAAAGTGACAGTAAAGAAATTTGTGATATTTTTTTTGTTTTTTTCTTCTAAAAAGTTATTTCACGGAAAATAAAAACAAGAAAAAGTGATCAAAACTTCGTAATATATTAATATACATTTTTATTTATTTTATTTTTTACGATTTTTTATTAAATAACTGTGTGACAGTACGGAAATTTTTAGCTGTACTTACCATCGTGCGATTATAAATTCACTTGAAAACACCAAATAATTGATTTTATTATTTTATTTTTTATCTTAATCAATTTATCACTTCTTGCACTTTTTAATAGCGATGCACATAAAGCAAACGAAACAGCTCAAGTAATGATTATGACTTAATTAAAAAAAATGTGACATTACGGAAAAAACGCAGAGACAAAGTAAAATTAGAACGTCAAAATGACATTGATAACATTTTTCAGGTAAAACCAGGAAAAAGCAATAAAAATAAATACAATCATTGAAAAACAGTTGAATTTTTTATTATTGTTCTATTGTTTTCAACTCTTTTTCCATGTTGCTTAATGAATAACATGTGTGGAGACAGGTATATTTGTATGTAATAGGCATGATATACAGTTAAAGCACCATTTGCACAATTTAGCAGAAAGTTTTACAATAATAACAACTACTTTTGTTTGTTGCTAATTATTTTAGAGCTTACTTGCCGTTTTTGTTTTTTTATTTTCTTTTACATGAAAGAAATAAAAAGCTTGAGACGAAAAAAAAGCATTGTGTTTGGAATTAACCCAACTACAAACACTGCTTTCTTGCCTTTTCTAAGTGATATTAAAGATAAATTTTCCAAAGAAAAATATAAATGACATAATATTCTCTGTCTGGCTACCAATGTTATTTAAAATAATAGTTAATTCAGTTTAAGTTAACATTGGAAATAAGGCTGAGTTACAAAACATCATAATACTTTGCATTTAAATTCAAAAATGTATTATTAAGTTTAACGATGCACATCATACATCTATAACTTTTTTAGTGAACTTTGGGGCAGATAACATTGTAAAATTCTACACAGTTGCATTGTAGAATGCATTTCAAAAAGTAAGTTACTTTGCAAAATACGTTTTGGAACTCAGCCTAAATCTTATACGAGTGCATAAGATGTTTCCGACAACCCTTTAAAAGAAATTCAAATTGTTTGTAGTCATTTTTAAGTTGTAAACTGATAATAATAAATAGTTGATACATATTGTATTTACATATATCTTAAAACAAATTGATTTATTTTGGAAGACTATCATGAATATATCCCCACCCTCTTTACAAATATCTTTCAAAAACTGGTTTAAACACAATAATGCTATATATTTTCTAACTAAAACTTGATTGATTAAAATAACACGAAGTATATCTACGTTAAATATTTTAAAATTTGCTTACTAAAATAAACTTAATGCATAAAAAATCACACTCCCCACACGTTACCACTGTTTTTATTAAATATTTAATTTTACAAAACGTTTGCCAAATCATACAGCTAAGAAATTGCATTCTCCGGGACTGTTTAGAAATAAAGCTTTGCAAGTGTCTAACGCATCCCCTGTATATAGCCAATAGGCAGGGTATAATCAAGGTCGAATTCCTTGAAGGTCCACCAGAATTACACAATCCATACCTGGAGACTTATATGGGCCAAAACTTTCGACAGCCCACTTAATCCTATCATAGTCCATCGGAATGGATATAGGAGTGGGTGTCGACACACAACCTTAATCCCGTAAGCTCCCATGGGAATTTCCAGGAAAGTGAGTGTCAATCAACACCTCAAGTGTTTTTCGAAGAATTCATGTAAAGGCCGTTATTCACTATCCTATTTAGCCGCACGATATGTCAAAAAAATCGTGTGTGCACATATGTATGTCTGACAATGTGGCTTAAAAATTAATGTTTATGAAAATTTTCATAAAATTATAGATTCTATGCCATCAGGGGGGCTACTCTCTATTGCGATGTGAAAGAAAATTGTAGCAAATCTAGTGATTGGTACTCTTTAATGCGTTTGCGCATTTGTCTTTCGCATCTTTTTATTTTTTTCTTTTCGCAAATCATTATTTCTTTTATTTAAATTTTCCAATTTGAATTTTTTTTACATATTTTGCCATTTCATTACTGGAAATCTTTGATTTTTACTACCAGTATTGCTTAATTTTCAAACAATTTTGCGAAAGTAATAGGGAGTACCAAGTTGGCATTAAGCTTTCGCATCGAAATTGTAAGTAAAATTGTTTAGGATGTAAGTAAAATTGAAAAGAAATATTTTTGGTTTTTGTTGCACTTTTAATTCAGCTTTTGTTCTTTTAAATGCTTTTATTACAAATTGTATGCCTTTTGTTTGCTTACTTTTGTTTGTTTACTTAAATGAAACATATGTTTTTGTTTTCTACTGGTTTTTACTGGTAAAAATTTGTTCAGTAAAAATTTGCAGACTCTTTGCTTACAACTGTCACTTTACTCTCTCAGTAGATGCTCTCTCGCATTTCAGTAAAATCCAGTAAAAACTTGCACAAATTTGTGCAAATTTTGGGGTAAACGAACGCACCTTATATTAAAAAGAATTACACTAACAACACAGAAAAAAAAAAATGTCAAAATGAAACAAGAATGAGTCGTAGGAACCGCATGTTTGGAAATCTAGTTTCAGAGAGCGAAACAATTGGTTTATATCGTATAATGAACATAATATAAAATTAATTTGAAATCGCTAAATCGGTTAAAAAAACAAAATGTGGGTAAATACAATAAATAGCGTTAAAAAATTAGCTTTAATGATGAGGAACAATAATAGAAACATAATTGGAGGGGATTTTTTTTGTCATCCTATTCCCTTCACCTATAATCCATCCCCTTTTTATTTCCACTTCCTCCTTTTAAGGTCAAGGTGGTTGATAGCAGTGCCGAGGACCTGGGTGACTAGTTAGGGGTTAAAGAATCTAGTCGCGAACAGCTTCCCTCTGTCGCTGATGGCAAAGGTCAGTTGTAATTCTAGTCTAGTCTCACTGCGCGAGATTGTCCTATGTATACGTGCATACTCGTGTGATTCAGAAACTGGACAAATTCAAAAACAACAAAAAACGGACGTAGTGACAGAAGTTGGTGCAGCGAGTATCACTAACAACTCAACAGGACCGATGTCAGATTAAACTCGGATCTGCTATTCACAGGGATATTCTGCTTCAAGAAAGTCAGTTAATGACAGAACTGACAGCGACCAACTGGATGGGATCCCCAATGGACTCACTGGCACGTACTGGCGCCTCGGAAAGACTCGGTGATCTGAACATGGGCTCTGACGATGAACACAAAATAGCTATTATTTCGGCTCATGCTCAGGACCAAGGGGTTGAACCATCGACTTCTGAAGTCACAGTCGAGACAGAGAGTAAATTGGCGAGTACATCGAAGAGCCGATCGAATCTCGAAAAAGCCAAGAGGCTTCCCTATCCCGCGGGGTATACAGCAAAGGCTGCTGAGGAATCAAATGTCAGTAAAGACAAAGGATCCTCACCATACTCTGCTGTCGTATTGCAAGGAAGGTAGAAGGGTAAGAGTTCACCACCCGGCCCTCTTAATGGTGACAGTTTGGTCACTGTTAAGGGAGCAAGCCGCACGATGAGGACTGAAAATGTCTGAATAATTTCCGGCAGTGACTCCCAAAAGGGAATCGCTAAAAGAACTTTTACCGGGGCAAATCAGTCCACATCTGCATGGAAATCGGGTGATCACCGCAATTATTCTAGTAAGATCCTTAAAAAGGGGAAATTAAGAGAGTAAGGTCTGGTGATGACCAGAAATCCTTGGCGGCTAAGAGGATTGGTCAGGCTGCAGTTACCCCTTTTAGGAACACCAGAGAGGACCAATCGCCTTCGCTGCAACTACGAAGGGCATCGTCTAGTAAGGACGGTATTCTGGCGGCTGTTATCGATTGCACGGATCCCGATGGTAGGATCAGTGACGAGAGATGGCAGTTGCTAGAGAACAACATTTTTGACGAAATCTTAAGTGTGAGAGGAAGGTGTCAAAACTGTTGCGGCAATCAAAAACCTTGTGAGTTTTTGAAGACCTCCATTGACAGATGTGGCAGCAATTGTCCTGAAGCCAGATTGGACGTTATACTTGCCACTGAGGCCGGTAGTCACTGTATGGATACCTCCACGTCTCAAACCTGTGGAGGTCATACTGGGGCAACTAGCTAATCAGAACGGGGGACTCAATACAAGCCAGTGGAAGCTTATAGCTTCACTGGGTTGTAAAGAGAACCAAGGGAGAGACTTCAGGTTCGATTAGTGGGGTTACAATATTTGACTTGCGGTCTATCAAATTTAGGTTTCCCAAAAATGACAGACCCTAAGAGACTAAAAGTGGTGCAGATTAACCTGCATCACTGTGAAGCAGCCTCATCCAAATTAGTAACCCACCTCATCGATAACCACGTGGAAGTGGCCTTTATTCAAGAGCCCTGGTGCATTACTGCGTAATTTTGTTTGTATAGAAAATCGTTTCGAACAAAACTTACGAATCGAAAAGTATTTCGTACTGTGTAAAACGGCCAAACAGTGTACAGAGTTGTATCTCTTAACAAATGGATCAAACCTTGGCATCACTTAACTTTTCTGTCAAAATATACACAAAAAATGGGGAAAACCGTAAATATTAATAAAACAAATGCCTAAAACAAAAATATATAAGCTCTGTTTCTTTACTCTACTTTGGGATCCCTCGGGATCCCAATTTGCACGAAAAGCGTTCCCGTACTTTAAATTTGTGTAAAAGAGAGCGAGTTTGAGGGAATTAAATTCTTCTTCTTGCACGAAACAGCCCAAACTTTTTCTTCGTGTAAATTGTTAAACAGCTGTAAAACATAAACAAAACAAAAAAAGTTATGGAAAAAATGCTAATGAACAAAATTTTGGAAAGTGTTGCGGAATAAAATAGTGTTACAGCCTGTTCAGCGATTTCGAACGTTAACGTTCGTATAGAAAATTACATTTGAAACAAAAACAAAATTCGACAATTTGTTAAATGTTATTTTCTATGCGAACGTTAACGTTCGAAATCGTTGAACAGGCTGTTAATAAATAAAAAAGTTTTGTATTAAAATATCAAGAAAAATAATGTAATACCCAATTTACATGATGAATTTTATGACGTCCAATTTTTTCAATTCCCTTTTGAAATTGCTACCAAAAACTACTCAAATTCATACGATGGTTTTTTTGGACGTCTAATTTTTTCATTTTTATTCAATCCAGTTGATGAGAATATAAAAATAAAACGTAACAGAAAGAACAGAAAAAAGTGTAAAGCGAAGTATCAGAAAAAAAAAACGTGAAAACAGAAACCATTTCTATTTTTCTACCCCTCTTTCTTCTCTACACCGCTTGCTTCCAAACAAAAAATGACGTTCAAAATTGGACGTCATAAAATTCATCATGTAAACTGGGTGTATGTTATTGTAAAAGTGTTTGTATTGTTCTATTTTTGGTAATATATAGTTTATTTCTACAGATAATATACAATTTTTCAAAAGTGGCGCAAACATTTATTGGTTTGTTAAGACTGTCAAAACACTTTGACTTTTAACTTTGTGCTAAAAATGGTTTTTTCTGTTCCCGTACTTTTGTGTAATTTTGTATCTTTGTGAGAGAAATTTATGCTAAAGGGCATAATAAACCACACAAATAGCTTGGCGAACATGTCAAAATTTTACGTTTGTACAAATATTTTGTATTGTTAATTGGGGTGTTTGCTGTTTGGTCAAACATTTGAAGCAATGTTTGTAGAAATATTAAACATTTTTAATATTTGGCAGCCATGAATATTTGTCAAACTTTTTGTTGTGTCTAGTGCTAAAAGTAATCATTTCTTTGCCGAGTAAAGACGTAGAAGAAGAAGCAATAAAATCATTTTAAGCCGTAAATTCATATTTTTTAGCAGCATAGTTTGTCCCAAAACAGATTTTTGTTTAGAGCAATCTTTAGTTCCAATTAATTGCCTTTATTTTATATTTCTTTTGCGTTTTAAACAAATAGCGAGCAAAATTGCCGCGGCAAAATCGTCGCACACTGGTTCAAATTTTGAGAAGGCGGCCAAAACTATTTTTTTTATGTTCTCCGATTTTAAAATTTTTTTATTCATGTGAAAGTAAATACTAGTGAACCTAGGGAGCCAAAAAATTTCAACCCTATTTCAACTATTTCATTGAGAACAGGGTGGTCCCAAATGGACTTTCTCAGTATTTGGTTATAGTTTTAAATTTCTGAGTAAACTTTTGAATTTGAAATGCTCATAACTTTTTTGTTTTTCAAGATTTTTTGACAGAATAAGTTTTGTGTATTAGTTTATCTTATTAGCTATACGTGGTTTAAAGCATTTAACTCTGCGACCTGTAGAACTATTTAATTTTTTTTTTTTTTTTAATGTCAAAATTTCCCGGAAATTTCCTATTTTATAGAACATAAGTCCTGCCCGTCAAAACGCGTCAAAAAAAATCTATACTCTCTTGTAGTCCAGAATCTAACCTACATTTCTATACCCCATTGTACACACATCTGGATACGATCTTGCGAACTACAGCAATTTCTGTGACCCAAGGTAAGATATTCGGTTCAAAAAATAAGTCCTGCAAGGAAACATTACTGAAATTAAAGGAGGTGAATCTTAAAGAATTTTCGACAAATAAAGCAGTTCAGGCCACATAAATTATCTAGCACGTCAGGTTATCAATTAATTTGGAGAAGGTAAAGGTATTGCCATTGTTATGAACTTATTGTGGGTGAACGGATGCTGTAAAACGAATAGGCGACATAAATAGATTAACACGTTAGATTTTTGAGTAAGTTAAAAGGTTAAACATTAGTAAATAGCCGCAACATAAACTACATAGTTTAATTACCTGAAAATTGCAACTTAATTTAAAAAAATGGAAGAGCAGTTATATTTTACGTGAAAATTACCTACATGTTACCTGTTAATTTATTGCCGGTATGTTATCCTTTTAAAAAGTGTAAAAACAGGGGTTTTTTATGTTTCAATGAAATGGTAATAAAAGATTAAATTTGTAATTAAAAAAGGGTTTTATATGTTTCCAAGAAGTGGTAATAAAAGATCATTTAAAAAAACTTCTATCAAGAGTATAAAAATGCATGCATTCATAATTTTACCTTCATTATTGTTTAAACAATGGCTAAGTTCAGTTATAAAGTTCTCGCAGATATATATTTTCAACAGAAAGATGAAAAAGATTTTGTGTTACACATAATGAATAATCCATTCTTTAAATTATGCAACGAACAATAAATCAAAATTCATAAGATAAAAATTAAAAATTTTTCATTTACATTAAGAAAACGGTACCTTAAATGTTCTAGAAACAAGAAAATTTTTTACTTACGCAACGAAAAATGGCTAACAAATGATCTGATTTTTAAGAAGCTGTCAATTACCGCTAAGGAAACTAAAAAGTGGGTCGGCCCGCAAAACAAATTGACAATTGCAGTGAAAGATCACGAAGACGCAAGCTTGCAAATATCAATGAAGAAAAGGATAAAGGATTCATTTCTGCATCAAATTCAACCAACGCAAAATAAGAAAACAAAAATTGCAATAATTGAAAAAATAGTGGAAGCGAGCCCTAAACGCACAAAGAGGATTTTAAAAAGTATGCCTACACCAACTGAAGAAATGAAATTTACTCCAGAAGAAGCATTTGCACTATTTTTGGATTTAAAACTGACAAAAAATCAGTATACAGAACTGCGAAAGCGAACCAATGAAAAAAATTGTGGAATCTTTCCAGCATATCGAGATTTAGTTTCTGTCAAAAAAGAGTGCTTACCTTCACAAGCGGCTATTAGTGTAACTTCAAGTTCAGCAGAAGTAAAATTGCAGGCTCATCTCGAACACACTGCAGAACGATTATTAAATACACTTGATGCTGACTTTTTAAAAAAACTTAAAAATTGCAGCATCACTTTATTTTCTAAATGGGGATGTGATGGAAGCTCTGGTCAGAAACAATACAAGCAATGTAATTCAGAAAACTCATCTGATGCTAACTTATTCATGGTATCTTTCGTTCCATTACGTTTAAGAAAAACTTATATTGGCTTAGAGCCGTCAACCAGTAGAGTTACAGCAATGGATGTATGGAAAAATGAAATTCCCTCTTCAACAAAGTATTGCAGACCAATAAAGTTTGTTTACAAAAAGGAAACTAAAAATGTCATAACTGAAGAAGTTCGAAAAATAAAAGATCAAATTAAAGAACTTCAACCGGCAATATTTAAATTTGATGACCAATGCATTGAAATTAATTTTCAAATGTTCCTTACAATGATCGATGGAAAAGTTGCACAAGCATTAACCGAAACAAAGTCTTCGTCAAGCTGCACCATATGTCAAAAGACATCAAGTCAATTAAGCCAACCCCCATCAAAACACAATAGTTTCAATGAAGCATACGAATTTGGAATGTCCCCTCTTCATACTAGAATTCGTTTCATGGAGCATATTCTTAAATTGGGTTATGATTTGGAATTTGGCCCGTTAGGCGAAACAGTGAGAAAAAACAAAGAAAATGTGGAAAAAAGGAAGCAAAGAAAAAAACAAATTCAAGAAAAATACCTTCACCTAGGCCTTATAATTGATCAGCCAAAACAAGGAGAAGGAACTTCAAATGATGGAAACACTGCAAGGAGATTCTTTTCCGATCCAGAAACTGCAGCATCTATCACAGGAGTACATTTTGAATTAATAAGACGATTCCAGATCATTTTACAAGTTATATCATGTAGCAGAAAGATAAATGCAAAAAAATTTGGCCAGTATGCAAATGAAACAGCAATTCTTTATAACAAAAAATACTCTTGGAGACATATGCCAACCACAGTTCATAAAATTTTATACCATGGGGAACAAATAGTTCAACACAATATCCTACCAATTGGAGATCTATCTGAAGAAGCGCAAGAAAAAAGGAACAAAGACTACAGATTCTTCCGCGAGCATAATACAAGAAAACTGTCCAGATGTTGTACTAATGAAGATCTTATTACTATTTTGTTGTGCACATCAGATCCATATATGTCCAGTATTCGACAAAAATGGAAATCAACCTCAATCGAATTAGAGGAAGAAGCTAAACAACTTCTGGAAAATGAAAACCAAAGCTATTTAGAAGAAATTTTTACTAATATTGTTTAATATAAAATTGTTTATAGATTATAATTAGTTTTTGATTTAAGTATATATTTGTATTAATATATAAAAATAAAATACACATACATCTCAAACCAAAAATAAAAGTTGAATTACCTAAAATGTTATCGATAGCCAAGAATGCTATTTGGGCATTTTTCAATATATTCCTTTTCAGTTTTATCCTTATAACAACTCGTCTCGTCCCAAAAAAGCCAACCTTTGGCCCCTGTGAATATTGGGATTAAAAAATTTACAGGGGCCAAATATTGGCATTTTCTGACAGGATCTAAGTTCGACAATAAAAAATAAGTATCAGTTGTAAAATACAAGAGAAATAATGATAAATTATAAAAAAACTCATATTTGAAATATTCAACTTTTACACCGAAACTCAACAAAAAAATGAAAATGCATTTTGAACTCCCCATAACTTTTGCTCCTATCAGTTTTATAGCGCAAATTAAAGCAAATTAAATTTGTGTGATTTATTATGCCCTTAACTCTCATTTTCATGAACTTTACCCAAAAAGTAAAGAAACAAAGCTATAATAATAAACAAAAAAAAAAATACAAGTGAAGTGATTTTTCAAACAAATATGGATTCTGTTTTTTTATGGATGGAAGAAAATTATGAGGTTAGCATCCAAGAAAGAATCCAAAGAAAAATTATTAGAGATAATTTGAATATCATGAATCTTGCCGAAAAAAAGTAAGAAAAATGTTTTACTGCCAAGATTTTTGTAATTTGTTGTAATGTTTATTTAGTTTTGTAAAGAATTTTAGACTTAACAAGGCATCATTTATTTGTGTGTACAATTCAATTAAAGTCGACATGAAACATCCTAAAAGGTATACATCCATTGCAACTATGTTAGAATTTGCATCAACGTTGAAATATTTTGCTCAAGGCGGATACCAGCACCAAATTGGACAGGATCGACTTCTGGGAATTTCTCAACAGTCAATTTTAAGTTGCATTACAGAAGTTTGTGAATCTATTAATAAAATACTTTGTCCCAAACACATTTTCATTGAATTTTCGGAAGAAGAGAAAAGAGAAGCAAACATATATTTTTTCAACAAATGTGGAATTCCTGGAGCAATTGGTGGCGTTGACACATATTCAGTTAATAACACCAACAGCAGACGAGCATTTATATTTAAATCGAAAGATAAAGCATAATTGCTATGGCTGTAAGTACAACGTAAATGTACAAAAAGTTGATTTCAGAATTTATTTTGCAATTTAGATATGTGACCACAAAATGTTCATAAGCGTCAATGGACGTTTTGGTGGAGCTAGCCACGACTCACATGTTTGGAGCTTGAGCGATGAAAGAAAATATTTAATGGACAATTTTCAGAGAGGACATAAAACTACACGAACTCTTGGTGGGTTTTTTCATTTAATAATATGTAGTAACATTTTTCAAAACTCTTTTTATGTTCTTTAGGTGATTATGGGTATCATTTGCAGCCCTGGCTTATTACTCCATATAGAAATCCATTGGAAAATTCAGCCGAATCTAATTTTAATGAGCAACAATCGAAAGGAAGGTCCATAATCGAAAGAGCTTTTGGACTGTTAAAAGCAATATTTCGATGCCTATTAGCGGCAAGAGAATTGCATTATAATCCAGTAAAAGCAGCGGTAATACTTTATGCATGTTGCACAATATTTGTTTGGAATTTAACGTTGAAAGTCCCCAGCTTGAACATAAAGACAATTTGTCTTCTAATTCCAATATGCCAGTTGCAATTGAAGAAGAAAATAAAATATTGATAATATGCAGAGAAATTAAAAAAAAACACGAGAAATTCATATTTATTTAAAAGCATGTAACAGGAACTTAAAAAGACATAAAAAAAACAAAAAAAAAAAAAAAAACAAGTTAGTATTAATAAAAAACTTATAAGAAACAACGTACAACCACGTTATTAGTATTGGCCAAATGTATTAAATACTTTTTTACACAAATGAAGGTTTAAAAAAATCATTTCTTTTTTAAACTGTTTTTATACCCTCCACCACCACGTTGGTGAATGAGGGTATACCAAGTTTGTCATTATACATCTACGACCCCATAAATTATATAAATTCTGGCTCCTTGAGTAATTCTAAGTCGATTTAGCCATGTCCGTCTGTCTGTCCGTCTGTTGAAAACACGCTCACTTTCAAAAAACGCAAAAGAAAAGAACAACCTTGGTCTAAAATTGCTTGTAGTTATCCTAAGCAATTTGGGATTGAAATCGAGCAATATCGGTTCAGTAGGATCAGAACTATGAATCAAAATGTGGAACAACCACCCTAAAAAAATTTATAATTTTGATACAAAAACTAACATAAATGGTGAAGATCGGTTCATAATTGACCATAGGCCCCATATAAACCCTTCTCGCGGAAAACAGTTTAGTACACCTAAAACCGCAATAAATAACGCTAGCATACTAAACTTTGGTACGTCAGTTTTATAGGACCAGAAATCACACTGTAAAATTTTTTGAAGATCGGTTCATAATTTATACTGGGTCCCATGTAAGCCCTGCTCCCGGAAAACAGCTTAGTACGCCTAAAACCGCAATAAATAACGCTAGTATACTGAAATTTGGTACGTCACAGTTTTTTAGGACCAGAAATCACACTGTAAATTTTTTGAAGATCGGTCCATAATTTGCACTAGGCCCCATATAAACCCTACTCCCGGAAAACCGTTTAGTACGCCTAAAACCGTAATTAATAATGCTATAAAATTGAAATTCGGTACGTCACAGTTTTGTAGGACGAGAAATCACACTGTCAAATTTCATGAAGATTGGTCCATAATTTACCCTACTCTCGGAAAACAGTTTATTGTGTCTAAAACCAAATAAAGCCCACTTTGGGAAAATAAATAAATTCACCTAAAACCATCACAGATATATTTATTGCGGTGAAATTTTTTACTTAAATTCATGTGGCCAAAAAAAATATCATGCAAATTTGTGAAATTTACTGTTAACGCTAAAACTAATTACACTGCTGTATTGAAATTTATTCTAATTTATTTTTTGTAATACCAGAAATCAGTCTTCAGAATTTTGGGATGATTGGTCCATAATTTACCAAAGGTCCAATACAAATTACCCTCCTAAACATTATTTTAGGTTGGCTAAAAATTTTACGACTCATGATATTTTACTCAAGCCAGTTTAAGGTTCTAACAAGAAACGCATAAAATTTTCTTATTGTCGGTCAATAATTTAATTTAGGTCTAAACCGCAACTAATTTTAATGCTGACGTTCGTTTTTGTGAATCTTAGTTAATAATATATCGATGGTCTCAAGTAGAAAGACCCTAACTCGTATTTTTTACGAAATTGAGTTTTTCAGTGATTCCAATAAAGTTTACACAAATACACCTCGTCACAAAAATTTATTGCAATATTGTAAAGAATAACGGCTTTACAAGCAATTGTATGAGCAAATTTACATTATGATACATACAGTTTCTATTATGTTTTTTCCTTCTCCTATACAGTTACTATTATTTGAGTTAGGGCCTTTCTACTTGAGACCAACGATATGTATATGTATGTATTTATCAACTTGTTCTAATTCAAGTTCAAATATTCGTATCTTCAGCTCTAGCTGTTCCATCTTTCTTTTTGTTTTTCTATTTCAGATTTTTTTATAAACTCAAATTTTTCTTTTTCGAGTTTATACTTTCGATCTTGTAATTCATAATGTCTTCTAATATATTTCTGCACTCCAGCAATGTTTTCATTAATCTCAGTTAATGTAGATGTGTTTTCATTACACGTATTAAGATTTCTTAAGATTTTGGTAGTCTTTTCATGTAATAACATTTGGTTTTCTACCTGTTTCTGAAGAAGACTGTCTCTGGCCAATCGTTTTTTTTTAATCGGTTTGGTTGGGACACAGTCATCATTGCCTCCATCTTCAATTAACGAATCTTACTCCATTTGGATGTCATTTTGGTTTTCAACATTGATCTCATTTAGATCAACATTTGTTCTTGACACAGAATTGGAAATAATGGATGGTCTAACTCCAAACGAAGGGGTTCCTGCCATACCTCTAACAGCCTCGTCAATTGAAAGCAGATCGACCACTTTTTCCTCAAGTGCTGTTAGTGAGCAGATCTTCGATGGACCTTCGACTGTTCCGGAAATGCTGTTTCGATTCCGGCGGTTTCAACATAGTTAAGCCATTAAGAAATTTAATAAATAAAAATATACCTTTCTCTAACCATTTATATCCCGTGTGGGTGAAGATACAACGTTTAAGTCTGCGGTTAATCTCTCCCATAGCTGTTTGGATTTTGTTTTTGCATCCGGCACTTTAAGGACCCCTTTTGTTAAATCCGGGTGCTTTACCATGAACTCTACCATCATTTCAAACTGTTTTTGCTGAGTAACACTTCGTTTTATGGCACTTTTTTTATCATATAAAGAATGTAAAATGTATTTTGTTTAAGAATTTTGTATTTAAATCATTTTGTATTTAAAACTATTAAATTTTTTGTTTGAAATTAATATAGTACATATGTATGTACTTACATTTTAATAGTTTTTTTTTTTTAGATTTTCACTACTAAAATTGCTTTCGAATAATTTACGAATGTTTTCAAGCTTTTTGCCAATTGTTTTCGTATTACACAGTTGCATTTACGAAAGGAAAATTTTTATTTTCTATCAACGACAAAATTTCCCAACTTTAAATGATCGACAATCGTACTACACAGTACAAATTCATCGAACTCGATCAGTTTTTCTTTCGAATCGAATTACGCGGTAAGGCTCCTGGATCAACAACAATCCGGTAGTTGGATTAAGGCCACGGGGTATACACTGCTCGTACCCCACACGGATGATAAGGTACGAACTTGTATAATGGCAAGAAATGAACTCAAATTTATGTTTGCTCATTCCTACAGCAATGGAGACCTCACGGTTGTGACAGGTGAAGCTAGCGACAGAACGGTCCTGGCACTAGTATCGGTATACTTACCATATGAGGCTACCGATCCTCCTGCTGTGAAAGTGTGTGCGTTGGTGGAGCACTCAAGCAGAAGGAGCTCGAGGCTGGTACTGGGTTGTGACGCCAATCCACACCATTCGGGTTGCCAGTTTTGAAATCAGACAACTCAGTACATAAGAGAAAAAATCAGTACAATTGCATAAAAAACTGTACATATACTTTTTTAATATAAAATTGTATATTATTAACATAAAAACTTTAATCTTTTTAAAAACAAAACTTGAATTCATTTTTTAATTTGAGCCCTGACAAATTTTAATTAATAAAACTGAATTTTTTTAAAACAATAATTCAATTCCGTATATTTTTAAAGCGCGAATACAAAGGGAATAACAAAAAAATCTAAAACACAACAAGTTGTTAAAAATTCGATTCTTAATTTCTTGTTAAGTACTTGGTTTAATATTTTTCAAAGAAACATTAATTCTATTAAAAGCAAAACTTGAGTTCATTATGTCTGAAGCTTCGTACTAAAATGGCCAATGTCAATATTTTGCTGTTTTGATTTAATTGTTTCATTAGGTCTTTTGTTAGTATAGCAAATATTTGACGAAAAAAACGTGACCAACATGTGAACTAAAATTTTATTTCCTTTATTCTATTATATTTTTTAGAATATAGGTGAACAAAAAATCAAAAAAAGTAGTTTTTTGCTATATGTCCCAGCATAATTAGTTTCATTTTGCAATTAAAAGGTTATGCTGAAGCTCTTTTATTTTGCGGAAACAGCCAATGTCTAATTTAACCGATAACAGCTTCAAAAGGGTTTTGCTAGCCAATTTTACTTAGAACTCTTCTTTAAAAAACTAAAATTTAAATTTTCTCAAAAATGAATTATTTGACATTGGTCTTTTTAGCACCAAGCTACAGAAATAAGGACAACAAAGTTAAAAAATAAATTAAACACTTAAAATAACGAAGCTTGTAATGTATTTATCCTTTAAATAATTTAAAAAAGTTATTTAAAAGTGATTTACAACTAATTATTTTTAATAATTGTAATAATTGCAAAAAAACACAACCGTTTTTCAGACGATCTTATACCATAGATTTTTATAAATAACACAAGGCAACTAAATCAAAAAAATTTTAAAGGCTTGCAAAACCACTATACAATTTTGATGTATTGTGGTTCCAGTAGTACAAATATGGTCCAAATTTTAAATTCTATGGAGAGGTTTTTTTTTAAAAAAATTTTTTAGTAAAATTGTAAATTTTTTTAGACGTTTCTTCACTCAAAAAGTGTTAGTCCGATATTATTTAGAAAAATTTAAATTTACATAGCCTTTAAACCGTTTATACATCGCGTTTCAATCGGCCCACTATTTTCGGAGTTATAAGAAAAAATTGAAGCCAAAAATATATATTTTACGTAAAAATGGCAAATATTTTTGATTTAAAAAAAATCATGAAAAATCGAAAACGGCAAAAATTGTGCAGATTTATTGTTTTATCACAAAGCCATATGTAAAAGCAACAAAATAAGATATCGGTCATAAAAATTGATTGATAATTTTCGAATTTATTCACAATTAAGTGAATTCGCCCATTTTCACAAAATTTTAGTTTTTTTCTCGATATACATAAAATTGAGTAATTAATGTTCTTCTTTCGATTTATTGAATTTTGAAAACATGCTATGTACAATTTTCACATCAAAAATGCATTAAATAGTAACATTCATGTATTTTTTTTGGCAAAACCCTACCTTCAATACTGTTTCTATTCTTCGGAAAAACATTTGAATTGGATAAGTTTAAATGTATTAAACAGTAGAAAATTTATATTTTATTATTTAAATCTATAATAAGAAATTAAATAAGAAAATAAATAAATAATTATTATAAACTACAAACTCTGGAATTTTATTTTATACGATTTTCTACAATTGTTGAATAACGAAGTGTTACTCTGAATACTCCAGCAAAAATCACCCATCATGTGTGCATCCCAGCGCCCCTGGTATCGTTCCTCCATTGTCCGGATATCTTGGTGGAATCGTTCGCCCCGTTCCTCACTCAAGTCTCCTAGATTTTCAGGAAAACGATCTAAGTGACTGTGCAGGTAATGTACTTTGATGCTAATGTTGCATCCAAGATTCTGAAGTGAGTTAACATCTCTTCAACGTGCGTAACGTAATCATCACCCTTGTTATTTCCTAAGAAATTTTGAATAACCCATACAAACGAATCCCATGCATTTTTCTCAATTTCTGACATTGAACTGCCAAAATCAATATCTTTGACCAATTGGCGAATTTGTGGGCCATTAAATATGCCTGCTTTCAGCTTTTCAATACTCAAATTAGGAAACTTCCTTGAAATATACTGGAAACATTCACTATCTTTCTTAAGTGCTTTAACATATTGTTTCATAAGACCAAGTTTAATGTGAAGAGGGGGTAATATGATCCGATCTCGGGGCACTAGAGCCACATTTATAACATTTGGCATACCTGGAACCAGTGTTTCCCTAGAAGGCCATTGTTTGCTCTTCCAATGTTCTGCTTTAGCTCTGCTGTCCCATAAACATAAAAAGCAAGGGTATTTGGTAAAGCCACTTTGTTGACCTAAGAGGAAATTTACCATCTTAAGATCAACACAAATAACCCAGTTATGTTCATTGTTCAAGATCGATCAGCCGTTATCGAAGACGATCTTATCGATCTTGAAGATGATTTTATCGACTTCGATGACGGCCTTATCGACTTTGACTGACGGCCTCCAAACACCTCCATAACTAGCCTTCGGGGCGATGAAAAAGAAAAACGAATGAAGTGTGCGCGCTCGACAGCTGCTCCTTTTAAATAAAATTAAAAAAAAAAAAAAAATTAACAAAAAATATTGTGAAATAATAAACCCCAAATTAATTTTTAAACCCAACAACCCCCCGTGTTTTCATAGAGAAAAAACTCAACAAGTAAGTAACAAATAAAATTTCTCGTGTTTTATTTGTGCCTTATTCAACGCTGTTGTTGAATTACCACAATTTCCAAAATAATTAATTGGAATTTGTTCATGGTCCTTCGTCAAACCATTGTGAGGTGCTAAATTATAGAATAAATACACAAATAAATAAAAATTTATAATTGCAAGAATTCCATTCTTCATATAATTATTTGTGTAAAATAAAATTTATTTTAGAACCGAGCCAGTGTTTTATTGCTTGTTTTCATCAAACATTGTTGAACATAGCACATACATACAAACTAACAAAAATAAATTGTACATTATTGCTAAAGGTATTACATTTGGTGGTGGTTTTTTATTGCTAAATAAACTCTTCATTTGATCTCTTTGATAATAAACAATAAATACTCTTTTTTTATACGCTATTCCGTAGCTATAACAAAAGAAAGAAAAATTAAAGAGAAAGTACAAATTACTTAAATTGTAAACAAACAGTGTTGTTTTTGGAAATAACATCTTGCTTGCGTGTACCCTACACATTATAGGTCGATCAAATTAGTTCACTACTTAATTTGAATTTAAAATAATTTTGTATTATATTTGTTTAGTATTGGATTAATATAATCTCCGTTTATACATTAGTTACCCTACGCGGATCAAGTCGGTATAATAGGTACTACATACGGTTTGAGCGTAATAGGTTTTCTCTCGAAAATATTGATAAAAACAATTAGTTTCAAATAATTGCGGTTTGAGTAAACGGTTGTATTATTTAATTTTATAAATATGGGTTCCACTTTATGTGCTAGATTTGCTTTAGAATCTGATAATCTAATGGCGGGTTGTGCAAAATTCGACGTAACAGCCTTAGAAGATTTAACCGAGTCCCTTCTCGAGACAAAATTACAATCGCTTGAAGAGGACTGGCAATCCGTAAGAAAAGCGTTTGAAGATTTATTCCTAGCTAATGAAAATCTAGTTTCTGAAAGTGAAAAATGCTCGGCTAGGATTAGATATGGTTCAGTTAAGGATGAGTTCCAGAGGACTAAAGCAAATATGATTGACCAACTGAAGATGCATAAGGCTTCAAGCAATCCAGGTCCAAGGCAAGACGTTCCCACGAATTCTACATTTTACAATACTTCAAATATGTTTCCCATCAATACAACATTTAATGATTCGGAAATCTGTATCAAGGTCCCTCCGTGTGATACTCAGGAGTTTCATGGGGGTTATGAGGAATGGCCATCTTTTCGTGATATGTTCACTGCCATTTATGGCAATCATCCTCGTTTAACACAAGCTCAAAAATTATATCACCTCAGGAATAAAACCAAGGGTGAAGCAGGTAGTATTGTCGCTAAGTATGCTCTTTCCGATCAAAATTATTTATTAGCATGGGATGCGTTAAGGGCGAGATACGAAAATAAACGAGTATTGGTAGATAATCAGTTGCAAATTTTATTCAACATCCCAGTGGCAAAATCAGAAAGTTGTGAATCTTTAAATAAAATTCAGACAACAATTACCGATTGCTTGTCGATATTAAATGCTCACAACATTAAAACTGACCAGTGGGATCCAATTTTAATATATTTGTGCTCTACAAAGTTACCTGATGAAACTCTAGCTCTATGGGAACAATCTCTGAGT
This sequence comes from Pollenia amentaria, assembly GCA_943735925.1. NCBI lineage: Eukaryota > Metazoa > Arthropoda > Insecta > Diptera > Polleniidae > Pollenia > Pollenia amentaria. Next base: position 195,653,856 of record OX031009.1, on the reverse strand, counting down.
TCTCCAACTCGTTTGCCTTCTTGGGCAGAAATGGAGGAATTTTTGATTAATAGGCATCAGGTAATAGAAAGAATATCTAGTATTCGAGGCCAACGGCTTCAAAATAGATCGCAAAGTTTGGTAGGATCCTTACAGTCACAGAATAGAACTAAATCTTACATTAACAATAGCGTTACGCATGCGCATAAGGATAATATACTGTGTAAGTTATGCAATAAAAATCATAACATTCGAAATTGCCCTAAGTTTCAAAATTTCTCAGTACAACATAGGATTGAATATGTGGGCAAGAATAATTTATGCAGTAATTGCTTGTCATCGGCTCATAGCAGCGCGAACTGCCAAAGTATTCACACATGTGTTCAATGCAATAATAAGCACCATAGCTTACTGCACTTGGAAAAATCAAATTCTCAACATCAAAGAAAATCTCAAAACCGTAATAATGCGACAAATGCATTCCATGTCGATTCTGCTCATCTTTCAGATGAATCTGTAAGCACGGAACACCCTTGTTGTTCAAATTCTATGATGCACAAAGTTAATACGCAAACAAATTTTTCAATAAATGACGAGAATATTTTGTTGCCTACAGCTCTTGTAGAAATCTCTCATTCAGGAGAAATATTTATCATTCGAGCTCTCATCGACTCTGGATCAAAACGTTCGTTTTTGACAAAGAAAATCTCGAACAGACTTGGCATACAAACTGAAAATGCGAACATAGAAATTTGCGGATTAGGTGGTACAGTGGTTGCAAATTCAAATAAAGTGGCCAATATTACTTTATGTAAACAAAACCACGAGTTCTCACTCAGTACCAAAGTTATTATTGTTCCAAATTTAACGAAATTAATGCCAAGTTTTTCAGTTTCCAATATTGATTTATCTGAAGTAAAGGTTCTTAAACTTGCAGATCCCAACTTCTTAGTCTCATCACAAGTAGACATGCTTCTTGGAAGTGATGTCTTACCATACATAATAAAGAACGGAATCAAGAAAAATATAATGGGCAACCTCATTGCTCAAAATTCAATATATGGATGGTATATTTACGGTCCATTAAAGTTACAAAGCGTTTCTCTAACTACTAATGATCAAAGGGAAGATAACGAAAATATAGGCTCAATGCTAAGACAATTCTGGGAAACGGAAGAAGTCCCACATACAAAAGTTCTATCTGAGGCAGAGCTCTACTGCGAAGAGCTTTTTAAGAAGACAACATATCGTCGAAATGATGGACGATATGTAGTCAAACTTCCCTTTAAAAAGGAATTTCCAAATTCCTTATATTTGCAATCATCCAGACTTGCAGCAAAGAGCCAATATATACACTTAGAATCAAAGCTTGAAAAACAAAAGGATCTTAAAATGTATAATGATGTTTTGAATGAGTATTTAACATTGGGTCACATGAGAAAAACAAGATCTTCGGAAATTTGTTATGATGGGAGGTATTTTTCATATTATTTACCTCATCATGCCGTATTTAGACCCGAAAGTGCATCTACGAAAGTCAGAGTAGTTTTTAATGGCTCTAGAAAAACGAAAAGCTCATTTTCGTTAAACGACGTATTACATGTAGGGCCCACATTACAATCTGACTTAATGTCCATCATTATCAATTGGCGCACGTACAAATATGTCTTTAATGGCGACATTGAGAAAATGTACCGCCAAATACTAGTATCTGAATCTGATTATCCATATCAAAGAATTCTTTTTCGGAAAAAACCTTCTGACCCTTTGGAAGATTATGAATTGTTGACAGTTACTATTAAGCTATACGGACGCTGCTGCAATTGGCAAAAGATGAGAAAAGACGGGCTCCTTTGTCATCTCATATCTTGAGATACGAAACATATGTCGATGATATTTTAGCTGGTGGTCATACCTTAGCTTCAGCTCTTGAAGCACAAACCCAGCTTATACAAACATTAAAATCTGCCGGTTGTCCACTTAAGAAAATAACGGCAAATCATATAAAATTGGTTGAAAATATCCCACCTAAAGATACTTTAAGTACAGATTTCCTAAAGTTATACGATTCGAGCTCTACGAAGACGTTAGGTATTCAGTGGAATGCAATCAGTGACTCATTCAATTATAAAGTAGAAATGCCCGATTTTGCAGATAAGACAACGAAAAGGAAAATCTTGTCCGCTGTTGCTAAATTGTTTGATCCCGCAGGATGGCTAACGCCCATAATAATTCAAGCAAAAATCCTGCTACAAGAATTATGGCAAGATGGGGTAGAATGGGATGAAGATGTAAAACCTCAAGCCCTTTCAAGGTGGAACATTTTCTTAGAGGATTTTATTCAAATACGAACCATTCAAATCCCTAGATGGATCCACTTCCATCCAGAAAGTACTATCCAGTTTCATGGGTTTTGTGATGCTTCCGAACAGGCCTATTGCGCTGCGTTATATATACGATCAGAAGATTTATCTGGCAGACACTCACATCTACTAGTGGCAAAAAGTAAAGTTGCGCCGCTGCTGCGAGTAAGTTTACCGAGACTAGAGTTATGCGGAGCATTACTGCTCTCAAAACTGGTCAAGCAGGTTCTCAAAAACTCCTCATTTAAAAGTTCTCAACTTTTTTTGTGGTCAGATTCGACTATTGTTTTAGCATGGTTACAAAAACATCCATCAGCTTGGAAAACTTATGTATCGAATCGTACAGCGCAGATTATACAGAATGTCGGCAATGCGAAGTGGAATCATGTTTTAGGCCATGATAATCCTGCAGATCTCGGAACTCGAGGTGTTAAACCCCAAGACTTAAAAAATAATTCCTTGTGGTGGCATGGCCCCATGTGGCTCCTTGGTTCTCAAGACAACTGGCCGAAATCAGATCCACCTGCCATTGCTCTTTTGGAAAAAAGAAAAATAGAAGTGCACTGCTCCTCCACAGATGACTCTAGTTTGATCCAAAGATTTTCTTCTTATTCGCGAGCACTCCGCGTTATTGCTTATATGCATAGGTTTATACGTGCATGTAAACCGCAAACAAGGCAAAGATTTGAAAATTTAACGCTCTCTCACGAAGAGTTCGATGATGCCAAAGCCACCTTTATTCGATTGACTCAGAGGACATATTATTTTCAAGAGCTTACGAATCTCTCTGATTCTAAGCAAGTTTCAAAAAAAAGTTCTTTATGTACACTTAATCCATTTGTGGATTCTCAAGGTCTAATTCGAGTCAACGGTCGATTGGCTAATGCCTTGCTTCCATATGATGAACGATTTCCAATAATAATTCCAAATTCCTCTCAGTTCTGTAAAATTTTCCTAGAATTTGTTCACAAATTACTAATGCATGCTGACATATCTCTTATGATGAGCATAGCAAGAAGCCAGTTCTATATTCCTGGCCTTAAAAGAACCGTCAAGAAATGTGTTCATCATTGTTTAACTTGCGTTCGATATAAACAACAGGTTAAATCACAAATCATGGCTGCTCTGCCATTGGAAAGATCAACTCTTTCATTACCGTTCTCACATGCGGGAGTCGACTTTGCTGGTCCGTTTCAAATTAAGTCAGGTAATTTGCGAAATTCTGCATACATTAAAGGTTATGCTTGTGTGTTTGTTTGTTTTTCCACACGAGCAATTCATCTTGAAGCCTGTTCAAGTTTAACCTCAGAAGCCTTCTTAGCTGCATTTGCTCGATTTGTAGCAAGGCGGGGGTTGCCCAAATCTATTATGTCGGATAATGGCACAAATTTCCTAGGGGCAAGTAAGTCCCTTTTAAAAGAATATTCCTTGTTTCTTAGACAAACTGCCAAGGAGATAACGGAAAAATATGCTATTCATGGGTTTGGATGGAAGTTCATTCCGCCAAGTGCTCCTCATATGGGAGGTTTATGGGAGGCTGGAGTAAAGAGTTTTAAGCTCCACTTTAGGAAGGTTGCAGGCACGCAGAAGTTTAATTTTGAAGAGTTCTCTACTCTTTTAGCGAGAATTGAATGTGTTTTAAACTCTAGACCTTTATCCCCAATGTCAGAGGACCCAGACGACTTACAGGCCCTCACACCGGGCCATTTTCTACGGGGGGGTCCATTAATGTTTGTTCCGGAGTTACCATCTCAGAACCTATCTTTGATTAACCGTTGGGAACGATTAAAAGCACTCCATCACAAATTTAGTCAAAGATGGAAAAATGAGTACCTACACGAGCTACACAAAAGGTATAAATGGCAGAATCCACGACGTGATCTACAGGCGGGTGATTTCGTCATCGTTAAAGACGAGCTTCTTCCTCCAAGCGACTGGAGGTTGGGCAGAATTGAAACTGTGCACGTGGGTCCAGATAAACGTGTACGAGTGGCTGATATCCGAACGTCAAGTGGGGTAATAACTCGGCCAATAGTAAAACTATGCATGCTTCCGCTATGTAAAAGTCTAGATTGTTAACAAGTTCTTGTGTATTATCTGTCGTATCCACATCTGTTTTATGAGTTTTTCTTTCGTAATCTGCCTCTCTTTCTTTTTTTTTTCGTCTTTATTTTGTCAGAGAATGGATCCAGCTCAGCAGCCTGAACTATGTGTTGTGTGCTTTAACTACCATCCATTAAGATATTGCAAAATGTTCCGGAAGCTCTCATTGGACCAAAAACTTTATTTGGTGCGGATCCACAAATACTGCTCCAACTGTTTTTCGAGGACACACCAAATCGGAAGTTGCACATCAATGGGGGCATGCCAAATATGCGGTGATCTTCATCACACGCTCCTCCATCGAAGGGCCGTCAAGCAACGGTCCCAGGGCAGTCGTCTGGCTCAAGTTTCCGCTAGGGTTCGAAATGATCGCAGATCCAGACGAACACAAGCTGTAAGTGCTAATTTGCAACCACCTTCCAACCCGCCTCAGCAAAGGGCACAACTACGTTTGCAGCGCTTGAGGCAGCGTCTTCGTCGCCAGCAACAACAACTTCAAAGGCAGCAACAACAGCTACAACAACAATCAAGAGGACGGCAGCGGCAACCTCAGCCCTCTCCGGCTCTTACTGAGGTCCCGCATACCACCCAGGGGCTCGTAAATCAAATCGTCGCGGCTTTAGGACAATTAACTGGCTCAACAATTGCACCAGTGCAAGGGGGGCGGCATGTTCAAGATCGATCAGCCGTTATCGAAGACGATCTTATCGATCTTGAAGATGATTTTATCGACTTCGATGACGGCCTTATCGACTTTGACTGACGGCCTCCAAACACCTCCATAACTAGCCTTCGGGGCGATGGAAAAGAAAAACGAAAAACGAATGAAGTGTGCGCGCTCGACAGCTGCTCCTTTTAAATAAAATTAAAAAAAAAAAAAATTAACAAAAAATATTGTGAAATAATAAACCCCAAATTAATTTTTAAACCCAACAACCCCCCGTGTTTTCATAGAGAAAAAACTCAACAAGTAAGTAACAAATAAAATTTCTCGTGTTTTATTTGTGCCTTATTCAACGCTGTTGTTGAATTACCACAATTTCCAAAATAATTAATTGGAATTTGTTCATTCATTATACTTTATCTTCTTCATGACCAATGCAATTACAGAGTATTCTTCTTTTACTTTGGTTGAATGTGCGATCGGCAAGCAGTGAAATTTATTTCCATTATGCAAAAGGACACACTTCAAGCTCCGTTTTGATGAGTCGATAAATAAACGCCATTCGTTTGAATCGTATCTCTGGAAGCCCATGTCATCAAACCAGAAATATCTGTGCAGTACACAAAATCATCCTCTTCAACAAAATAATGAAGTAAGCCTTCTTCTCGAGTACGGTAATACGAAACTTTAGTTTCTTTTGTTATGAGATTTGTTTCTTTCATCCGGGACGCAAGTAATTCCGAAGACCTTTTTGACCATCCAAGGTCTCTAATTACATCATTAAGCTGGTCTTGATTCAATGGTCTCGGCGAGAAATTTTTGTGTGGGATTAACTCGTCATTTTCAGATGTAGATATCAGTGCTGAATTTGAACTTTCTGATTTGGAACACATACTTGAGGTTAAGTGTCCTGGTGAAGATGAAAGCACTTGACTAGAGCTTGGACCCTGATCTTCAGCATATTTCATTTCTGGTGAATGTAGAACTGCAAGTGTAAACCCATCAGCAGACCTCGTGGGGTAAGACCATCGCATATGTTTTCCGAAGCCGGTTTTTGTACTTTAACAAAAATAACAAGCGGATTCGTGGCTCGCTGTTTCTCTCCATAGCATAGGCTTCGAAATTTCCAAGCGTCGTCTGTAAAATGAAAAAAATTTCAAAATTTAATTAAGAAATACTTTAAGTATGAAATATTCCAAATGTATTAACCTATACTTACTTTACGTTAGAAAACCTCATAGATAAATTCAATCGACATGAAATACATATGGTACTGGGTGTCCAATGCTGGTTCAAATTGTGCGGATATATATTATAACAATCTTCATATGACTTTTGCAATGAAGTTAGGAAGCAGTTACGTTTTTTCTCGGTGATATATTGGCCGCACACATAACAAAATGAATCCGGATTGTTTTTACATAAAAATGTTCTGGCTTTCTTGCTCATTTTTATTAATACTTGTAAATTGTTTTAACTTGTAAGCTGATTGACTCTTTATGTAGGGATAAAATGATGTTTCCGTTATCGCAAACAATTCTTAAATAAAGTAAAATGGCTCAAGTAGCTCTTATAAATACTGATACTATAATTTGGGATAACCCTTCATGTGGGTACAGTTTGTGTGTACTGCAAATTTGTTTCTTATTCCCAAGAATCATAAAAAACATTAAGGAATGTTATGCAAAAAAATCATCCGTTCAGGTAGCCAACGGAAAAAAGAGCATTGCAGCGTGCACGCACATTTATGAGTTTGCTACCGCAATCGTAAAACAACCTTTCGTTTATTACTATTTTTTTTAATTCTGAAAATCATAAAAATGTCATAAAGGTTTTTTTCTAAACAATTTTCTACATGTAAAGAGGGTTTGCCGAAATCCGGGTCGTATAATACACCTGTGTTCCTGTGTTCTGCATTTTCATTATACCATTTTCTACAGTGCTTGTAAATATGCGACAGCTTCAATTAATTGTAATTAAAAACCTTAACCATGCACCGATTTTCATGATCCATGTCTTTTTTAATTCACATGATATGTAGCTTTACTACAAATAAATAAAATATAATACCATAAAATATAAATACCAATTTTTTTTTACCAATTTTTTTATTTTTTGGCTAACAATTTGTTTCATAACTTCGAAACTATTGATCGCATTAAAAAAATTCATTTAAAGATATTGTAAATCATGATTTTTGTAGATTTATTTTAACAAAATCGGACAAGTTGTTTTTGAGTTATGATAATATAAGTGGAGAAATGTCTCAAAATATTGACAATTTTACTTAAAAATTATTAAAAAAAAAAGTTATCCATAGAATTGAAAAATGTTACCATTTTTGTACTTAGGTAGCCATGCTGCATCAAATCTATATAGTAGTTATTCAAGCCCTTTTTTGCTGTTGACCTGTGTAATATATTTGCATACATATGTATGGTCTTTTTGTACATTGTCCACAATTTATTTCCTGTCTTCAGTCTTCAAGCGATTTGTAAAACTCATTACAACTATCACCATATTTTGTCTTTATCGCAACTCACTTTCTAGGTTTTATAATAGGAGCCTGTTTCTCTCTTTTCTCCACTTTGAGACTCGTTCTGTAAAAGCGTTTGAATGTGGAATAGAAGAAATAAAATTACACATTTCCTCAAATTGGTAAACACACCGCCACTTAGAAACACTTTCCATTTTTCTTCTACTATCTTCTTTTTCGTACTGACTCGGCAAAAATCTTTGATGTTAATAACTCATCAATAAGAACATCTATATTAATATTTGTATAGCAAACAATATGACAAACTATATACTGAACAAAATTTATATATAATAACAGTACAAAAACAGTACATTAATGAAAAAATCAGTACATATGCGTACTGATTTGCTTGTAATGCATAAATAAGTAATTTATCCAAAAAACAGTACATGTACTGATAAAAACAGTACGAATGGCAACCCTACACACCATACCCAACGGGAAAGGGCCGACATCAACAAAAGGGGCGATCTATGTTTAATTTTATTATTGCTAATAGGGGGAATACGACAACTTTCAGAGCTAGAGATAGGGAGGCAGCAATAGATGTAACATTGACAAACTATAGAGACTTTGGAGAAAATTGGAGGGTTGCTTTGGGATTTACTATAACGTTGAGACAAACTATAGACTTAGTAGATAATTGGAGGGTTGCTTTGGGATTTTCCTTCTCTGACCATAACCTTATATCCTTTAATCTAAACTTTGAAAAGTCAAAAAGGTGTCCCTATAGGAATCCAAGGACGAACTGGGATTCTTTTTCGGGATTGGTGAATAGTAACCTTAGTTACACACGACTGGGGGGCGAAAAGGGGCTCGTGGATCAAATTTTCCGAGTTAGTGGAATCTGTAAATGTGCAGGTTCAGAAGAATTATATCCAAGGACCCTGCGGTCCCGGGATTTATTCAGAGACCGGACGACTCGTGGACGGAATCTAGCTTCGAAAGTCTCTGTTTGCTTACGGAGACTCACTTCCCAGGATGTGTGTTTATTGGGACGGGGGAACAGGTAGGGTGTGGTAACCCCTTTTCTGGGTCGGGCTAGGGAGGTGAGATAAAAGAAGCGGTGAGGGTATTATAGCCTTGGATAAGGTTACATGGGCGGTTAATACTCTTGGGTCGTACAAATCGACAGGACCAGATGGTATACTTCCGGCTATGCTACAGAATATCCAGGGATCATCACTCCTATTGCTGTTGGAACTATTTAGGGTGTCTAATAAACTGCTACATTCCTAGAGGGTGGAAAGAGGTCAGGGGGTCACTAAACCCAAGGATTTTAGACCAATCAGCCTAGTGCCTTTTCTTCTGAAGACATTAGAAAGACTGATTGATCTACATCTGAGGACGATGTAGATCAATCAGCGGCGCTCAGCATGCCTATCTTAAGGGCAGGCCTGTTGAGAGTGCGCTTCATGATATGGTGGGTAATATAGAACGTAGATTGCGAAACAGGGAATACACCTTGGAGAAGTTCCTGGATAGAGAGGGGGCCTTTAACAATGTGAGGATAGAGGCTATAAGGCAGGCACTGAGTGATTTAGGGGTTTCGTTATTCTTTATCGAATGGATAACTCTGATGCTTAGTAACACTTATTCATTCGGACTGGGGAAACGAGCGCTTTAGGAAACTCGTGACTAGGGACACCCCACAGGGGGTTGTGACTCTTGGTTGTCAATGTCGTTCTGGGACTTTTTCACAGGTTAGGGCAGAAGGTCGTCGCCTACGTGGATGATGTAGTTATATTGGTATCGGGCAAGTTTCTGTCAGCATGGGCGAAAGGAGGTACAAGGTGGAGAATTTTAGGGGAGTACAGCTTAGGCTATCTGATACTGCTAAGTATCTGTGTTTGGCGGCCCTGGAAGTTACTGTACATCTGCCTTTAGAGCAGTATGTGATGGGAACGGCAGCCAGAAGCATTCTAATGCCCCTATTGTCGTTCTCAACTCAACTCAGTTTGGTTGACTACGAGTCGACCCAACTTTCACACAACCAAACTGTTTTTTAGTATTGTGAAACACAACTGTTTTTAGTTGAAATGGTTATAGCGTTGCCAACTTAAAATATCGAGTTTTACAGAAAAGCAGACAAATTAAAGTTAAAATTTTAAAAATATAAAAATCAGGAAAAAGTGTCAATACAATATGGAAAAAATTTGTATAAAAGTATGCGCCAACAAATTTTTGAGGTGATTGAAAATAGAGAAAAGTCAACGCATTATTAAAAATTTATTTTTGCATGTTTTTTTTTATCAAAAGCTGCGTTCGAGAACACAAAAGTTTTTACTATTTTTTACTGAACTTTACTGCATTTTACGAAATTGCGTTCGAGTACACAAAATGCAGTAAATGAGAACACAAATTGAGAGCGTAAAGTGACAGTTCTTGATTGAGTACTTACAAATTTTTACTGCAGAAATTTTTGCAGTAAATTTAGTAAACCAAAAAAACGTATGTTTCAAAGGTAAACAAACAAACAGCATACAAATTGTAAAAAAATGTTTAATAAAAGAAAAGTTAAAATAAAATTATTAGTAGAAATTTCTAACCGATTATGGTCTTTAAAGGCTAGGTTATAGTATTGTGAGAAATAAAATAAATAAATATTAATAAATTAAACTTTTTTGTGAAGCTTTTATATGGCTAAATACCAACTTTTGAAATTTTTTCTGTTATGGTAATTTTTTGGAGTTGTAAAAGTGTCAAGTATTTGGGTACTTAGAACAGCACTTGTTTTTAAAGTAATCAATAGTAAAAAAAAGTATTTATGTACTTTTGAATAAATTTAACCGGACACAAATTAGCAACTTCAAATAAAATAAAAAACAAACAAATATGAAAGATTACATAAAATAATTTGTTTGTATTTTCCAAAAATATTCGTGTTATAAAAAGTATTTAATCGAGTACCGATAAGAAAACGAGTTAAGTAATCAAAAGTGTAAACATTTTTCAACACTTCAATTATTTGCCATCAGCTGTTGCCTTTATTGGCAACAAAGTGCGTTCGCACACTTTTTTGGACAACATTTTGTGAGAGAAAATTTTTAAGTTTACTCATTTACTGCATTTTACTGTAAAAGTACTCAAATGCACCTAAAATAAGTTAGATTAACAAGCCTCTCAAATTGTGCTTTAGTTGTAATTTTCAAAGATTTGCGAATGTATTAAATGCTGTGAAATTTAATATTTAGCATAACAATTTTTTCTACTTACGGTTTCTCCATTTTTTTTTATATCTATTTTTTGCTTTTAAAAATCTAAGTCAACTGAAACTAAAAACAACTCAACTACTAATAAGCAGTTGTCTATTTATAACGTTTATCTCGACCAAACTTACACGGAGTTGTAAACCACAATACCGGGAAAATGAAGTAAACACAACCAAAAAAAATAGTTGAGTTGAGATTGACAATGCGAATTTATAAACGACGACCAAACTCTTCAAAAAGTTGTCAACCGCAATAAGGCTGAGGGAGTTAGGACTGTTGGGAAATTTCACGCAAATTAGTACTGGTGGTTATCACCTGGGCTCGACCGGCCCTACGGATTATTTCGGCACTAGGGTCGATTTTAGGCGTTTGCCAGAGGTGATATTGCTTTCTAGGGGGAGCTGGTCAGGCCAGGGCAGATTTTATAAGGGATTTGCTACGTTCACTGATGGCTCGAAGATGAAGGGTACGGCCGCGCGGGTCAACATTGAGTATCTGGACATCAGAAGGTCATATAGAACTCCCGACGACTGCAGTGTAACTCAGGCGGAGGTTCTCAGGGTCGTGGAACTGGTAGGGGCTAACATTGCCAAGGGCTCAGAGTTCACTATATATGTGGACAGCCAGACGGCTCTTAGTGCCTTGATGGGCTGTTATGTGAACTCCGGGGTAGTAAACGATTGCAGGAGGACTCTAGGAGAAATCTTAGGTAACGAGATAGCTGATGAGTTGGCGAGACTGGGCACGGAAATGTAGGATCCTGACAGTTTTCAGGTGATCGGCATCCAATTCTTCTACTTTGGAAGAATTAGGGAATGGATTCTGAGCGGGACTAAGAACGCTGTGGCCGATGCTAAGTAGTTCGGATTCGGACGCGCTCCTGGGTAAGAGTAGGGCCTGCGTCAGAACCGTGATAGGTACTATCACGGACCACTGTATGATAGGTAGAATGGGGTCTGGCGAGAACGAATTGGGATGTCTCAGGCTGCGGGCTCGAGAATCTGACGGGATTCGTAATAGGAATGACCAGGCTGCGCGGCAGGAGGCTGAGGACTGGGAACATGTAGGGCAGTTTTCCTGTTTGGTAGGGTTGTTCTGTCCGATTTTTTATCGTCCACCATCTTTTTTCCCCTTTACTTCTCCTACTCTTTCATACTAGATTTCTTCACTAATAAAGGCGTCACAATGGACCATATTGGTCTCTGGGTGAGAATGCGAAGTTCTCTTCGCACCAATCTTTCAACATAACCTTCGATAACTAGTCGACTTTCCTAAAAAATACCAAATTAACGTTGAAGTGGTGTAGTCGTTGACTTGACTTACATAATAGGGGTCAAGGAGTTCTTACTTTAAAGGGCCAAATAAACTACACGAACGTTTTGACAAAAACACATTTTTTGTTTTCGTACAAGCATATGTCATGTTTCGTACAAATATATGCTTTTTTTTGGCGAAACAAAGAAACTAGTGTTCAAGGCGAATGAATTCAACTACAGGTGGTGTCGGAACTACAACAATCCAAAAACAACAGAAACAACATAGGGTTTTTTGCATTGCATTGTTAGTGTTTACCGTCCAAAATGCCAACATTCCTAACAAATCAAAACAAAGTGGTTCGAAACAGAAAGAAAATAACATTGGAAAATGTATTTAACGATTTAAAGTAGTTGGTTTAATTTTGACCTGAAAGTGCCACAATAGATTTCTAGAGGGTTATCAAACATTAAAAAGTATCACAACTTGCCAAATTGTGCCACATTTAGAATCACTGGTTTCAATAAAAGCAACATCACGAAACGAAAAACAGAGTTGAGCAAAGCTTTTGACAATTGTTTTAAAAATTTTGATTTCCTTTTCTTTTGAATGGTCATGCAAATAAAGGTAAAATCAGTCTCATTACTTTTGCCAGTCGCCAACAGTCGCAGAAGCAAAACTTTTTTGTATTTGCAAGTTATAACTCATAACTGCAGTCATTTGATTTTACTTCTCGTGTTTTTGACCATCGTTGCCAGAAGCTTTGGGAAGAAAATCATCATTTGGCAAACAAAAAATCATAGGCTGACTTCATAAACGCAGTATTGTAATGCAACCCTTAGGAATTGCTTCATAAACTCCAAATCTTTTTTGTAGACAAGGCCTTGAGGGCATTATTGCATGGTAACGGTCTTTACTGAAAAATAGTTGCGAAATGTTTGCTTGTTTTTATTTGTGAAGCCTTGTCAACACATTTGATTTCATTAATGCTTTGCAATACTGCGTTTATGAAATCAGCCATATTTTAAAAAGAAAAAATCATGAAATTTTTTTTAGTTCAAAGGCAAAAAAGTAATAGCAATTAATTTTATATAAAAACCAGATTACTTATTATGTAGACTACATACCAATTTAAATTGCAATACATGCATACACACGTAACTGCCGCATTTGGAAAAAATTAAATAGTTTTAAATTGTGTTTTGAGTTTAATTTCCCATACAAATTTTTCTTAAAATATATTTTAAATCCATTATAATTTTTTATAAGTAAGACCATAAAAAAGTCCCTCTAAATAAAGGAAGATGCGCAGCGCTTTCGGTTAAGCAGCACTGCAAATGTCAGCTGTTCGAAAATACATAACAAATGCAGCTGATGCGCATACTTTTTTTGAACTGTTAATGATTTTTAATCCAAATTTTCATATTTTAATCAGTCAAGAATGAAAAATTATCAATAAATTTTAATTAAAATATCAAAATTTGAATAGCTTAGAAATAGCTAAAAATGTACAAAACTAAATGAACGCCTGCTTCTAGGACTGCGACTTCTGACAACTTTTAAAACAAAGACATTGCGTGCGTTCGTAAATGCATCACTGCGCTGCATCAGAAAAACAAAGATTTTTTATTGCAGATACAAAAGTAATTATTTTTTTATTGTGTGACTATTATTTTTGTGGAGGATTTGACAATTTTTTGGTCCACATATGAACATTTGAAATCACTGATGCAGGGCAGTGATGCATTCCGAACGTACCCATTGCTTGTGATTTTGCTTTTGTGACTGATCAAATGCAGAAGAAAAACGAAGAATACGACTGCCGTTTTTTGTAAGTTTTAACAGAATCAATGTTTGATTCTAAAAAGAGCAGAGAAAAGTAAAGCAGAAGCAGTGAAAAGTAAAAATTTTGCGACTTTTCAACTTTTGACTGTTTTTTTTTTTAAACACTGGATATGAATTAATTAATTCATTTATTAATGGCGTGCTAAACTCCCAATTTTTATTTATGACAAAAACACTAAAATGTATTGCTGTGGGAAAGCTTGTTTCTATGCGCATTTTGCCGGTTGCTTAGGCCAGCTCGTCAGGAAACTTTTTAAGACCTTAGAAAAGCTAAAAATACTATACAAATAAGACCATAAAGTGAATAAGAATTTTAAGCACTCAGGTCTTACAAGTAACAATATTAAAGCTTCAACAAAGTCACAACAATAAACATTGAATTTATCTTTCTACATTACGTGTCGATTAATTCAAAAAAGGTAAAACTTTAGTTAATACCCACTTTATGATCAAGTGCGATATATATACATTAGGGCGGGTCACATTGTATGGAACGAATTTTTTGATGAAGCGTAAAGCAAAAACGCAATCTATAGGTGATTCTGAGAAATTTTGCTCAAGAGACCATAGCTCTAAGTCGGATTTGGAGCCCCCCCAAAATTTCAAAATATAAATTTTTTCATATATACATAGAACAATTTAATTAAATTTTTTTATTTTTAGTACAGATATTTTAGTAGAGATATTTTGAATTTTCTTCGATTTTTTGTCGAGATTTTTTTTTCTTTTGCAGATTATGAAAGTTCAGATAATTTCCAACAACTTTTATTACGATAAATTTTTTTGTTTTCACTTGGTTACGTATGAGTATTTTTTAACTCCAATTTATTAACATGCATACGCCATGTGGTACAACTAATAATTCAAACTTTTAAAAAAGCGCTAAAAAATTCCTAATATCTCTAAAAAAAAATATTGGTATCAATACAGATTCTGAAAGGTGATAAAAATACCTTTTAAACAAGCCTAGATTGAGAAATCTACTATAATTCTACCCGATTTTATGACGAATTTAATTAAATTGTTCTATGTATATGTGGAAAAATTTCTATTTTGAAATTTTGGGGGGCTCCAAGTCCGGTTAAAAAATTAACCCGCCCTAATATACATATGTATATATTTTTAATTTTATAAAGTTTAGTCTAAAAGTTCTTTTTATTCATATTTCTATTTTCTTTTTTATTTAATTTAAGATAATAATTATTTTAATTAATTAAAATTACACGTATGTTCTTCTCAAGCTAAATACGCTACAAATGAAAATAGGGGCTGGTTTTTCTTTTTTAAACGTTTGTTGTTATTATATTATGTTTGTGAGTGTTTAATATTATTAAATATTTTGTTGCTGTTGTTAAAATTGCAGGTTAATAAACAACAAAAAAAAAAGACGGCTCAATATGTTAACGCACATTTGTATATGTAAATATTGGAATATAGAGCAATAATTTTAATTATTTTTTTCAAAAATAAAAATGTTGATGACTTTACGTTTCTTATTTATTTTAGCGATGACGCTGAACTCTATTTTTCTTCAAGAACTCCTTTTAATTTTAGTTTGAAAAAGAAAATCATAAAGATTTGTATTTTTATCTTTTCTCTCCAACTCTCATTTCACGGCTTTGACTTCAACAAAAATAAGAAAAGGGAGCGAATATTAAAAATCCATTTAATTAATTTCTTTCTTCACTTATATTGGTTTATAAGGAGTAGTAATAAGTAGTAAATCTAAAGTAGCAGCATTAGGTAGAGATTGATTTGTTAGATGATGTTTGCAAGATTGATTAGAAATTAAACAAACAAAAGAACGTATTTTATAAATAACATCATCAATATTACCAGCAATATGTTTAAAACAAAATTAAAATAAAATATATAATAATTTTTAATAATTTAGCAGCAACGTTATTTAATAATCTTAAAGCTGTTAAATATTTCCAGATTTTGTTGTTTTTCTTTTATATATATGTATAAATAATGATGTTGTTGTTGTTGCTTTTAAAATATCATTAAGCAATTCTTATTTGTTTCAAATAATAATTGTTGCTGTTTGATAGTGCAGTTTTTGTTTGTTTCTTAGTTTTTTTTATTGTTGTTACAGTTTTTGTTGTTGACGTCATTCTAAATGCTTTGCTGTTGAGATCAACTAAAAACAGCTGCCTTCTGGTGGTTGCGCCAATTTAAGATTTTCCTTACAAGTCATAATTCGGCGTATCTCCTGTAACAAGGACTTAATAGTATATTCACGATTCCATCGTGACAACATGGGTACTAGTCTTGAATCAACCTAAGTTAGACAAAATAATAATTCCAGCATAAAAATTAATTAAAAATGCATAAATAAATTTATTTTGATTAACTTACCACACCGTTTTGATTAATACAATTAATATTAATTTTTGTTAAAAACTTTATCGTAGGAGGTTCGTCTGGATAACGTTCACCGCAATCAATTTTTAACGAATACATTCTGTTTTCAAAGGGCGTCTATAAAAAATGTTAAAAAAAATTTCAGTTTTGACATAAAAACGCTTGCCGTATTTATTTATTAAAAAATCTTTAAAATTAATAAAAAAGTTAAATAGAAAATCGCAAAGTTATAATTAACTCTAAGGTCAGTTACCAACATGATAATTCAGGTTTGATTTTTCGGTAAGTTTAAATAAAAAATATTTTAATGAATTTTTTTGTTTAATCTTTTTACATACATGCACTATATCGTCTTCTAAAATTCAAATTAACGTTACATCACTTTTCATAAGTTTACAGGAGAAGCAAAAAACGATAACCGCATTGTTTCCTTTTTTCGTTAAATATTTTATACAGTGCTAGGAAAAATCCCAAAATACTTGGGTATGTTTTGTTTTTGTTCTTTCTTCTTCAACTTTTTTAAATATGTACTTCTTTCTAATGCCGAAAACAGGCGATTGCTGTTATCACAGTTTTTTTCTCTTGTTTTTAATTTCATCTTTTGGAATTACCTAACAGATTTTTTTTAATAATTCATTCTATAGCGACAAAATACAATAGAGTCAAATTTATATTGCAAAACTTGTTCATAGTAAAGAAAATTCACTGTTTGGAAATTTATTGAAGAGCTGAGCTTAAATTACAATAAAAATTTAAACCAGCTATTAAAAAACTGCTGTCAAAGTTGAAAAACTGCCATTTCTTCCACTTCTTCATTTGTCATTGTCCAAAAAAACTTTTACTTCTGATTCATTAAAGGTAAACAGTCGCTGTCAAACCAACTCAAAAAGCGAAAAGTTGTACACAAATTTTCGTTTGACAGTTTTTGGTTTCTGCAGTATTTAAACCCTGATTAAAACGATAAAGAAGTTTTTTTAAAATCAAATAAAAGTGAGAGAGAAGTTCGAACGTATTTTCGATTAAAGAACACATTTTTATTATTTTTACAGCACTTTTGTTTGTACTTTTGCAAAAATTTGCAGTATGATCACTAATTCGATAACACCGTAGTAACTTTTAACCACAGAATGGACAATTTTGACGTTAGAAAAAATAAAACACTCTGCTAATTTTTCTTTGGTAAGTGTGATGATACGTTACTTTGTTTAAGAAAATTATGCACTTGATGATACGTCATTTCGAACTTTGTTAATAACTTCCTTATTTTTTCAGGTCGATGATTCAAACTTTGCAAACATATGTAACGTGATGTAATAATCAACAAATTAAACGATTTCGCATTTTAGGTGACAATATATGCATAGGTATTTAGATAAAAAATGTAGTTAATACATATTAATTTAATATTGTTTTTATTAGACCGTAATGAAATTTGATCAGCGGAACAACAGGAAATACATTATCGTGTGTACTAGAGCTGAGCGATCCCGTTATTTTTAAAGATCATCGTGATTAGTGAATGTGATTTAAAAATCACTGCTCCTTTAAACTGTGATTGTGATCACGGTTTATCAGTTTTCTGTTCTTTTAAAGCAATTGCGGCCAAGCTATATGTACAATGCGCGTGCTTTTGCAAGAGCTTTTGTAAGCACTTTACAAAGAAACCACAACAAATTGTAAGAGCTTTCATATCTGTTTACTTTCATATACTTACATACTTGAACAAATAAATTTTGGCATAAAAAATTCTAATAAAGATAGAAGAGAGAATGAAAGGAACAGCAATATCATTCGACATTTCATTCAAAAAACGCTATTACCCACACAAACAGTGAAATATCATTAATTTGTATATGGGGGATTTCATGTCAAGTGACCCAACTTTTGAAATCGATGTCTTCCGATTTGGATGAAATTTGCACCAAGGTTAGTTTTATTGGATAGTAGTTTAGACACAAATTTTCAACAAGATCGGTCAAAAAGTTGCTGAGTTAGAGGGGGTCAAAATTTGACATTTTGGACAAACCGGTGTTCTTTCTCGTCCATGCAACTTATTATCTATTGGTGTTAGCAAAATGTGTCCCAAACAAATTAGATAGCTATTTCTTCAAGCTATCGAAAAAATTTTTTTTTTGTATTTTTTTGTATTTTTTAAAATTTTTTTTTTAAATTTAAAACTTATTTTTTATTTTTTTTTGGAAACGGTATTTTTTTTTTTTTTTTTGCTCAAAAGAAAGCTTTTGCATTTTTCTTTTAGGTTGTTTTGGTCGCTTAGTGGGATGAGAGTGGAATATGTATAAAAAAAATAATTTCTAACTCAAGACGAGGGTTTTTCAATTTTTTGCATATGCACTATTTTGAATTTTTTCCTTTTTATGTGTGTTTCTAAAATCTTAAAAATAAAACTTATGCTGAGAAACTAGACAAATTAAACTTTCCGACGGTATATAACATACTGATCTAGCATTTCATTCCCTCGATACTGTAATACCCACAATATGTTAATCCCAGGAATAAAATCACTTTTTCTATAGAGATGTTGACAAATTAAATCTTTTTATTTATTTGTAATAATAATTAAATAAATATAAAATAATAATAATAAAAACAAAAAGATAAATAATCTAAAAAACTTAATCTCAATCACATAAGTCCTTATTAATATGAATGCGAGTGGGATATGTATAAAAAAAATAATTTCTAACTCAAGACGAGGATTTTTATTTTTTTTTTATCATTTGACGTCTTGACTTACAAATTATTTTTTTTTATACATATCCCACTCGCATCCCACTAAGCGACCAAAACTACCTTAAAGGAAAAGACCTAAGCTTTCTTTTGAGCAAAAAAAAAAAAAAATTAAAAAAAATACCCTTTTCAAAAAAAATACAAAAATAGTTTTAAATTTAAGAAAAAAAAAAATTTTAAAAAATTTAAAAAAAAAACAAAAAAAAAATGAATTATAGCTGACTATTCTGTTTATTAGAATCAATGTTGTTATTAATATAGAAAATATAGAAAATAAAAAATTCATATTAATTACACCGACAGCAGGCTTATGGTTTTGCAAAAAAGTTGCATACATATATTTCATAACTGATACCAACGGAAAAAAACAAGTTTTAACGAGTAGGGAGTTAATGACAACAATTAGGCGTTTTAATTCTTAGTTCTTTAGATGGATTGTGGTTTCAAAAATTTAAACGAACTTAGAAAATTTTTTATTTAAATACTTTTATATTAAATTTACTTATAGCGGCAGAATAAAAAGATAAAATGGACTATATCGCTAATGTGACTTTAAACGGTAGTGACTACAAACGTACTTTTTAACGTATAAAAAGTACTGTACATACGTCGATATTGCATTGGAGGAGCAAAATTTTTATTTATTAAATGACAGTAAAGGCTAGCTTACACGGTAAAACAATGTATTACGAATTTGTAGAAATATTATGAAATTATCTCCATGTTTAAAATAAAAATATGTTGCAAGTATTTTTCATGTTGCACGGATCGTATAAGTAAAATAAAAGCAAAGATACTAAAGAACTGAGTTAATAATAAACAAACAGAAGGTTGTAGTTTTACAATACTTACAAAAACAACATGAAAATTGCCTGAGGTGATTTTTAGTTGTTTTTGGTTTTGTATAAAAATGTTACCAACTTCAATATACACAGTTACATACACCTCTGGTGTGATGAGAATGCATAAGTTTCGAAAATGGTGTAGAAAATGAACATTGACCGACCGCTTGCCAAATTTTGTATCCGTATTCTTCTCTCTTACTCAATGCATTTTGCTTTTACATGATAAGATTTTTCTCATTCTACATTATTTTTCAACGTGTCGTAGTTCATTGTATTACCGTGTAAACTAGCCTTAACGTAGCATATTGGCCATAATCGGCTTACAAATTTATGTTAAATGAAAAATTGCGACACACATTTTTTTATATTGCGTAACTTATTGAAGAGTGTAGACTTACAGTAAAGTACTCAAACATATTTGGCTGATTCACAAGGTGTGCTATCAAGTCATATCGTCATAATGTCCTAAATAATATTTTGCAATGGTTTAAAAAAAATATTGTTGTGTTTCATTGATTCGTCATAACTGTACAATAGAAATCTAAACTATAAGCGGTTGCCCACAACAGTCATATAAATTTATTTTAATTATTTTAAGACATATGACTTTACAACTTTATAACTACCTTGTGAATCACCCAATTGTGTATTCGATAAGTACCTTAAAGTTAAGTGTCACGAGATATAAGGGCATGTGTTAATGTTAACAAATTTATTTCGAGTGAATACTATATATATGTCGTAGTACTGGCTGTTTATGTGTTTGTCATAAAACGGCAAGCGTGGACTCTTATGTCAAGCTTGGGTGGAATCAACTGTCACGGCTGAAAAAATAAATCAGAAATAAAAAGCAAGCAAGAGTGACGAGTTGGGACTGCCTCGTTTAATTCTTAAAAAACAAATAAATAATATACCAAATCAATTTAAATAATTTGAAGTTTGATTTAAAACAATAAAATCAATTAAAATGGATGAAAACCCGACATCAGAAGTGGGATATACTCAAAATAGCCTACAAAATCCAAGCTCCCGGCTCAGAAGAAGAAAAATGGCGAACAATGTTTGAGCAACAAAACCGTAACTTTTTAGCTCTTGAAAGGAAGCGCTCAAACCATCCTCCAGCGTTGATACGCATTTACCGAAATTTAACCCAGATGATGGAAATGCTGACGCTCGTGCCTGGTTGTCAATGGCAAACATATGCGTCTCGGATCAGTTACCAAAACCATCCTTGATGAATATTCTTGGTCGAGCTCTGAAAGGACAAGCATCTATCTGGCTGGCTCAAGTATCCTATCCGGGAATGACCTGGGCAGAATTCAAGGATCTTTTTTTGGATCGCTTTGATTGTCCGGAGACCTTAGCTGCCGACCTAAAGATGGGGAATGTTTATCCGCATATGCTGCCACTCTGATGACGTCTTTGATGGCTAAATGGAAGAATTTGTCTGTTGAAGAAATAGCTGTATCCACATCGCATGTCCTTTACGGCTGATATTGGTACAAGGAATCTGATACAAAGAGAACTAAAGGCTATGTCGTTTGTGAAGAGAAAAGTTACAACAGAAAATTATGTCAGCGGTCACGATGCAAAAAGGAACAAGTTATCAGCGTCATTGCAAGGCATTAAATGTTTTAACTGTGGCCAACAAGGAAATAAGGCGGTACAATGCAGGTCAAAAAGAAGAGACTCGAATGCTTTGAATTGGATGGACAACAAGGATTTAAAAAACTCAACGAAGCCAGTAACATGTTTCAACTGTCAAGAGACTGGTCACTACACATCAAGTTGCCCCAAGATTGTACGCAAAAGGTTTGGTGAAAGCGATGAGATTGCCGCAAGGAACCGACGGGTGGAGCTATGTACTGTTGGTGTACCTGCTGGAACCTTAAATCATTCCGGTGAGAAATTCGGTTTTGTTTTTGTTTCAGGCTCCGAATGTTCACTCATTCAGGAGTCTGTAAGTGGTAAATTTTGGGGTAAACGTTGTTCTAAGGTAGTGACAATGACAGGAATTGGACAAACAAGTGTTAATAGTACTTTTAAATCTTTATTGGTGATTGTATTGGTGGAAAGAAGCAATGGTGTGAATTGGAAATTAATATCACCGGATAGAGGTGGTATTAATTGTTTGTGCCGGATGGAGGTACTGTCGTATCACTGGATGGAAGTGATTGTTGAGATTAGTAATCGGATAGAGGTTGCTGTTTTTATAATGTCACTGGATAGAAGTGATATTGTTTATGGGTAATTGGGGAGAAATTACTAAACTGAACGATGTGAATTATTTTTGAATCGATTAAATGGTTGTTTTGCTGTTTTATAGAATGTGTTTTATGCATATGGATGTGATAGTTGGCTGCAGCTAAAACATGTTAGGCGTCGAAAAATGAAAAAGATAATGAAATTCCGGTTGCACAGCTTTATTCGTGACGCCGTTTGTTGTAGAAACAACAACACTACAAAAGTTGTTAAAAAAACGATTTACTACTTGTTCGTTGTAGGAACAACAACAACTCTAAAAACATAGATAAAAAACAATTTACTTGTCTGTTGTATAAGCAACAACAACACTACAAGAAAAACTTGAATTTTTGGTTGTTTTTGGAGTTGACAAATTATTTTCATGTTTGACAAATAATCAAAAGAAAGAAAATTATCGTTTTCTTTTTGATAAAATTATTTACTTAAAACCACCAAATTTATAATGAAGAATGATGTCGAAAATGACGAAACCCATTCCGCTAGTTTCTTAAATGTTTGTTATCAAAGAGGAATTGAGCAAAAGTAAAACATGTGGTATAACAGGAAAAAAAATTATAATATTCTCTATCTCTGGTTCCAGGTGAAAGAGCTCAGAATTATTCCAAAATAAATGCATACACTAAAAACATTAGCGGGTTTCATCCTTGATAGTATATTCCCTTGTAGACCTTGTTAATTTTATTAATTTAGTTAAAGAACTTCCTAAGTAGACAAAAATTTACTACGCTGTGGATAAAAAATCCAACAAAAACCTGTAGTAAACACGTATGTTAAACTAAAAGAATTGAACAGTCGATGGACGAAACTTTATCTATTTTTTTCTCTTACTCAGCAAATTAATTTATTTACAATACATACGAAAAAGAGACTTAAGCTTTGCAGTATAAAATAAAAAAACAAACGTTCCCACTGCAATCCGTTGATCGCACCGGAACGCCTCGAAAGAACACCGACCAAGGATTGTCAACTCAGCAGTACCTGACCTGTTCTTCAGGTCTCGCAGCTACAACAACTTTAAACAAAGGGTTTAAAACCACTAACAATTTAAGTATGAAAAAAATTGTCAAATATAGTTTTACTTTTATTAGTATGTACTTATAAATACTGTAAATAAAGCAACAAGTTTTAAATTTTTTTAAAAATGCATACAAATGAGCTATGACAATCCATTACGATAGTTTGATTGATATATGACAAAAAAAAAAATGAAAAGTGCAACTAGTTTAAAAATAAAAACTAATCAGTAAATTTTTAGCTAAATACTTTTTCATTTGCATGCAGGGTACATACATATACACGTACATAAATGAACTTCATTCAGTCTGTCGCGCTCGTTGAAGATAGACGTGTTTTCTAAGCTCGGCAAACGGTTTATTTTTTTTATAAAAACGTGAACAAATAAAGTATAAAAAAAAAAAGTTAATAAAAGAAAAGAAAAAAATACATGTATGTACATACATACATAAACATACACATTTTTTATTCTCGGTGTTGATAAACAATAACAAATAAGAAGAGCACAACTGTAAACAGTAAAAAAAAAAAAACTCTTATGAGTGCAAACAGTGCAAAAACAATTAAGCATAATGATAGAAATGCATATATCACAGTGAGTGTTAACGAAACAAATGCAGAAATAAAAAAAAGAGTCGATGATAGCAAATACCTAACGGCTAAACCTATTACTCGTACGCGATCCCTCTCACCTTCTGTTTTTAATAATACGGGTGATACACTAACAAATATAAAACCTTCAAGCATTGCCTCAACGGCAAAAACAATTTTAATAAGTGATAAAAATATTAACCCTCAATCAGGCACAATAGAAAACTCTGTATCACCTTCGGTGTCTAATAATACGGTTGATTCGAATACAATAAAAAATATAAAACCTGCAAGCGGTGCCTCAGTGGCAGAAACGATTTTAACAAGTGATGAAAAGATTACCCCCAAATCAGGCATGATGGAAAACTCAGTATCACAGGTGAAAAGCGGTCAAAAGCCTCAAGTACAAGTTGGAATGGATAGGTACATAACAGTGCTAAAACGGGGTCGCAGCCCAACTTCTTCTGCAGTTGCTTCTGTCCCAAAAGTTTTAAAAGAGGGTACAGCTGATAGAATAAGTTCTCAAAATCGGTTTGCAATTTTGGAAGAGGAATCCTCGGAAGCACAAAACGTTACAAAATCTTCTAAGCCACCCCCGATATATCTTAGAGAGCAAAACTCAAGTGATTTAATAAAGAATTTGATTTCGGTAATAGGTGAAAATTCTTTTTATGTAGCTGCAATAAAACGTGGTAGTATAAATGAAACTAAAATACAAGTTAATCGTGAAGATGATTTTCGTAAAGTAATAACTAAATTAGAAGCACTAAAAAAAAACTTTTATACATACCAACTGAAGAGCAGTAAAGGTCTTCAGGTAGTGATAAAGGGCATTGATTCATGCGTAGACCCAGGTGAAATAAAAACGTTTTTAGAAGAGAAGGGCTTTAAAATTAAAAATGTAGTTAATATTAAAAATAGAGAAAAAATCCCCAGCCACTATTTCGAGTGGAGTTAGAACCCGGCGACGTTAAGCTTAAAAAAAACGAAACTCATCCCATTTACAGTCTGAGATATATCCTGTATAGGAAAATAACGATAGAGGAGCCGCATAAAAGGAACGGTCCCGTGCAATGTTTAAACTGCCAAGAATTTGGTCACACTAAGGCATACTGCCATTTAACACCTGTTTGCGTTGTATGTGGAGAATTGCATGGTACAGCTCTCTGCGATAAATCTAAAAACGACCCCAATGTAAAAAAATGCAGCAACTGTGGTGGTAATCACACTGCCAACTATAGAGGATGCCCTGTATACTCTATCGTCAAGCGCTCGGTTGGACCGAAACCTAATCCACCTCAAATTCAGGAAACACATCAAAATAATACTAATGACATTCAGGTACCGCAGCCTAGTAATAACAGAACATCCTACGCTAACGTCCTAAAATCAAACCATATGCCAATGCAAGGTGATTTGCCAAATAATGATGAGACCCCAGTTTCTAATTTAAGTCGTCTAGAAAAAACCATGGAAACACTAGTACAAACAGTAACAAACTTTACGAATACAATGGGTAATATGATGCAGGAAATGTTAAGAATGCAATCGATGTTATTGCAAGCTGTACTTAACAAGCCATGAATTGTTTAAAAATTTGTTTTTGGAACGCAAACGGCATTCGCCAACATAAAAATGAACTAGAATATTTTCTTAAAAGTAAACAAATTGATGTAATGATGGTTTCTGAAACTCATTTGACCTCAAGAAATACGTTTAAAATTAATGGTTATATATTATATGATACCAAGGACCCTCGAGATAGAGCTTGTGGAGGTTCTGCTATTTTGATAAAAACCCGAATCAAACACTACTTAATGTGTGATCATCGTGAAGATTATCTGCAAGCAACGAATATTTGTGTTGAAGAGCTAAATCGAAACGTTGTACTTTCATCTTTATACTCTCCACCTAGATTTTCAATATCAGAAAGCCAATATTATAAATATTTTAAATTATTAGGACCCTGTTTCCTAGCCGCTGGCGATTACAACGCTAAACATACCTTCTGGGGTTCACGGCTCATTACACCAAAGGGTCGTGTTTTGTATAATACAATGTCTAAAATGGATTTAAATGTGGTCGCGAGTGGACAACCAACTTATTGGCCTACTGATCAGCAAAAAATTCCAGATGTCATCGATTTTGGCGTGGTTAAAAACATCCCCGCAGAAACGATTCACGTTGAAGCTTCTTTAGAATTATCTTCTGATCACACACCTACAATTCTTACCATATCAAACCCTTATAGAATTGTATCACCGTCTGGTTACTTAGTGACGTCAGCCACACAAATAAATTGGTTAAAATATAAAAAATATCTCAGTACCCACTGCACTGAAAATATTCCGCTTAGAACACCGGAGAATGTGAATCTTTCTATTGTAAATTTTGACAATTATCTCAAACTAGCTGTTCAACATTCTAGCATAGCCCGCAAAAATATCAAAAATAGTAAAATATATTCTACTGATGTCGAGCGTCTCTTGACTGAAAAAAGGAGAGTTCGAAGAGAGTGGCAATTGCACAGATCCCCTCAACTTAAAAATTTACTAAAAGAGTGCACAAAAAGGCTAAGAAACTTACTGCAGTCTCAAAAAACGGCTTCTCTGGAAAAATATCTTAAGGAACTTGATGCAACTCCTCAATCCGATTACTCATTATGGCGTGCAGCTAGAAATCTTAAAAGACCAGTTATCACTAAACCACCATTAAGAAATTTAAATGGACGTTGGGCACGAAATTACATAGAAAAAGGAAATATTTTCGTTAATCATTTGAAAACCGTATTTACCCCTCATACATCTTTCGATACTGCGGTCGAGTTACCACCTGTTGCTGTTAGATCAGCTGTTCCACTAAGGTTTGAAGTAAGAGAAATCGAGAAGGCTATTCATGATTTAAACCCCAAGAAAGCCCCTGGTTTTGATAAGATCAGTAACAAAATGCTTTTGGAGCTACCCAGCATAGCAAAGAAAATTATTCTACTAATTTTTAATGCTATTTTACGCCTTGAATACTACCCACAAGAGTGGAAAGTATCCTTAGTTACCATGATACCTAAACCAGGAAAGGATCCCACAAAAGTTGAGTCATATAGACCTATAAGCTTATTGTCTAATATATCAAAGCTTTTTGAGAAACTTCTAGTGTCTAAATTAACGCCGATTTTAAATGGTAACAGATGTATTCCCAATCATCAATTCGGTTTTAGAAGAAAACACAGCACAATTGAACAAACTCATCGAATAGTAAATGTCATAAGAAAAGCCTTTGAAGAAAAAAAATATTGCTCAGCACTCTTCATCGATGTGTCTCAAGCTTTTGATAAAGTCTGGCATGAAGGTTTACTACTGAAATTGCAGCAAAACTTACCAGCAAATATACACAAGCTGTTACAAAGCTACTTAGTAGGTCGTCAATTTATTATAAAAGAAGGCGAATTTTTAAGTTCTCCACAGCCAATTAGCGCTGGAGTCCCACAAGGCAGCATCCTGGGCCCTCTATTATACTTAATTTATACTTCGGACTTGCCAACAAACAGCTACACCCATACCTCAACATTTGCGGACGACACAGCTTTTCTAAGCGTACACGCAAACTGTCAAGAAGCATCTCGTTATCTACAGGATCATATATTTGAACTAGAAAGGTGGTTAAAAAAATGGAGGATAAAGATCAATGAGCAAAAATGCGCACATATAACATTCACATTGCGTCGGGAAACATGCCCCCCTATTAAAATAAATAATCAAATAATACCCCAACACTCGCATGTAAAATACCTCGGTATACATCTAGATCGGCGTTTAACGTGGAAATGGCATATAGAAGCGAAATTAACTCAAATGAAACTAAAAGCAATCCAAATTAATTGGCTTATTGGAAGAAATTCTGTTCTTAGTCTCGATTGCAAACTTCTACTCTACAACTCTATCTTAAAGCCAATTTGGTGCTACGGTATTCAGTTATGGGGCACTGCCTCGGCTTCTAACATCGAAAAAATTCAAAGGCGCCAAAATAAACTTCTTCGAATAATCACAGCCGCCCCCTGGTACGTCAAAAACTCAAATATCCACAAGGATCTCAATGTGCCATTAGTAAAAACTATGATAACGAAATATGCAGTAAAATATTTAAAAAGGCTGGAACTGCACCCAAATCCATTAGCTAGAAATATTTTAAATTATGGCGGCCACACTCGCTTAAGAAGAAGAGACACTGCAGCACTCACCCAATCAGATGAGCGATAAACACCTATATATGTAAACAGAAACCGTGATGACTAAATCTTTTGTGTTTGGCACTGGCAGGACATAAAGCAAATATTAGGATAAGATTTGATTAATTATTGTTAGTTCATATTTAATATATGAAGATTCAATAAATAAATAATGAAAAAAAAAAAAAAAAATAAATGAACTAATGAACCGATTTCATTTATTTTTAATGCCAAAAACTCCAAAGAACATCTGCATAGCATACATGGTAACTTTTTACTGCTTACGGAAAAAAATTCAGTTACCAGTAAAATTTGACTTCTTAAAGTATTCAGTTAATTTTTACTGATTACTGAAATAATGCAGTAATCTGTTAATTTTTTACTGAAACAAATGCAAAAAAATATATTTTACCTGAATATAATCTAAAAATCAACTGATAAAGTTTACAATAAGTTTTTTTTAGTAAAATTATCTTAAAAAGTAAATACTGATTCTTTGCACTTATCAGTAAAATTTTACTGTTTACTGAAATTTTTCAGTAGGCAGTAAAACTATACTGGGTTACTGCTTTACAAAATGCAGTAAAAATATAATTCAGTATGCCCATGTATGCTGCATAGCTCATCGAGAAGGACAAATTTCGTGTCAAATTAGAAAGCTAGGTAAAAAATTTACTAATGTTACCCGTATTCTTTAGAGGATTTTTAGGAGATTACCCAACAAACATGAAGTCAAACTTTTAATATAAAATGACTTTATTATGTATTTGATATAAAGCATACCAGCAAAACATTTTATTTTTGAAAAAGGTAATCGAGTTTAGCATTAAAGGCGGAATGACCTCTAAACTGGATTACAATATTAACTATTTTTACAAGGCCTGAGACTTAAATAATAAGCTAATAAGAATTGATAACTGTCTTAACTTTTTTAATTTTAAAAGAAGCTGGTAGTGAATTTGTTGTATAAAATAATAACGTAAGTAATACAGAAATTCGTATTCTTTCCTTTTAATATTTACTTTTACAGTAAATATTTTCAGTCGTTCTTATATTTTTTAAAAATAAGTTCTTTTACTACTTCGTATTTTTATGATCTAATGCGTTTGGAAGTCGAGTGAACAAACTTTGAAACCAAAAGAGGAAGTCATTATATGGCAAGCTGTTCTTTTGGTATTGTGTAATTTTATGCTGGGATAAATCACGAAACTTATTCAATGCTTTCTTTGATTTAAACTAGGGATGTAACGGTACGCTTTTTAGCCGATACGATACCGATACTGATACTCAAAAAGAAAATATTTAAAAACAACGAAATGTTTTTAAATTCATGGTAATATTAATTTATTTTTAAACAAAAAACAGTGTAAAAGATTACAAGTATTCTAAACTTTTGCGGAGATCATTTCACAACTCCGTTTGAAACAGACCTGCAGTAAAAAATTGTCTCTCAGATGTGACTGAACTCATTTGACAACTTAAGTATTTCTACGCCATGGTCTTAAATTTTGAGTATAGCATTTAATTGCACCAGTAAACAAGCGGATCTGCGTCTCTAGAAAAATTAGAAAATCTAAGGTATATATAGACTTCTTCTTTAGCTGAGACACAGCGTAGGATCGACAGAGGATAATCCTTCCCCAAATTTTCTTTTAAGATTTTCACAAACGCTCCAAATTTCAGTGTCTGCAACACTTTCGGAATGTAGTCATTTTGACATACGAAAAAATGTAAAAAAAAAGAAACATACGCATAAAACGCGTGGTATGGACAGACCCTCAATTAAAAGAAACAATTTTTTTATTCTGTATGATTTTTTTGTTCTTAGCTCTTTTGCAAAAAATAAGCATTGAAAAATTAAATTATTTGTTCAAAAAATCTATAATAAAAGTATCGGGGTATCGACAGTAAAATATCGCCAATACCGATATATCGGTAAACGTGAAGTATCGCCGATATATCGGTATCGGTATTCGGTACGTCCCTAATTTAACCCTAGGATTATGGATAACTCTTTACCACTTAGTTCTCCTCTTGGTCTGGCCAGATCACAATTAGAATAGCTAAAAACCCAATTAAATAAAAACTAAATAAATATATTTTTTATTGAATGTATGCTTATTATTTTAGATTATACGAATTTATTATGTAATTTTTTATTTCATTATTTTATTCCACATGCAAGTCATCGAAAATTTAGTCTTTAATTTCTCAAGTTGCTATTTTGCATGCGTTTGGTTTTTGTAGTTTGATTGAACTAAGCGCATAGTGGGCCGTAGTTTTCTGATTTGATTCAAACTTGATTCATTAGATTCAGAACATATCATTTATAGAATTCACGTTTTGGTTTGTTTTTATATGATGTCCTATTTGAAAGATATTGCAAGCAAAAAAAATTCCACCCCACTAATTTTCTTCAATCGAATCCAAATTAGTTTCATTCGATTAGGCACATATCAGTTATAGAATTCACGCCCTGTTTTTTCGATTTTTTGTTATATTCGAAAAAATTGCAAGCAAAACACAAATTGGTCTGGCCAGACCAAGACGGTAGTCCTAGGGTTAAACATTTACCCCCATATTCATAAAAAATATTTTTGATTAATGAAACGTTTATTGAACCAATTTCCATAGAAAATTCGTTTCATAAGCCTGCTTTAAACTGAAAATATCTTTTATGAATATGGGGGTTAACCATTAATTAAAGTCAAATGTATTTTACAATTTAAGAAAAATTACATACTAACTCCATTATGTTAGAATCCACATTTGTGCATTACGTTTGAAAGCTTGTTTAAAATAATTGTATTTCTCAATGTGAAAATAACTTCCATGTGTTTGTTATCTATTAAGATGTGTTAAACTTTAACCTCCTTATGCAAAAAAACAAAGTTAAAGTTCACATTAGTTAACCACTACTTACTGTATTGGTTAACTAATGTGAGGCTTAACTTCTTTTGCATAAAAGGGCAAATGTAACGGCAAAAAAAAACAACAATCCTAGTATTATTACAATTTAAAAATAAATTTAGGAAATTCACAAAGTGATCTATTGTATCATATTGGTTGTATTTGCTATACATATTTTTAATAATGTGACATTCATATAATTAAAGCATATACAATCAATATTGCACAATAGAACACTTTGTGAATTGCCGAATTGCATAATTTATAAAAAAAAAAACTTTTAAACAAAAAAAAAATAAACAAACAAAAATTTTAATTTCATAAAAAATATTAACATATCAAACCGGTTCCTTTTACTGTAAAGGCAAAAAAATGTTTTAATATATACTCTTAAGGCCGGTATTCACTATCCTACATAATCGTACGATTCATTCACACGAAAATCTGACGGAAGTCTATTCGACATAAAAAAATGTCTGCAAAATCTGCTGTCAGCGCCACACTATCCTACAAAAAAGATGCAAACTCAATTGACTCTTCTACTTTACAAAAATTTTTATAAACATTTGCAAATCGGACAGACTTGTCAAAAAAATCTGTCACTCAATTCATTTTTAAGCCACACTGTCATACATTATGAGCACACACGATTTTTTGACAAATCGTGCGACTAAATAGGATAGTGAGTACCGGCCTTTTTATCACATAGAGGCAAGGCGAATTCATTTTTCCGGTGGCGTTGAAAGCACAGCTGTGCTTCTTTTTTTCTTACATAGAGAGAGATATGTCAAAAGTTGCTTGTGTTTTTGACATATCGATCAACGAAAGCAACAAAAAAAAAACATTGTAGTGTTTTTGGTGTTGTTACTTGTTGTAGTATCGACACCACCGTATACATGAATTCGCCTACAATAATTTTTTTTTTTTTTGTTAAGAGGGTATGATGTATTGTGGGCGGCAAAGTACATTTACACAAGGTATCAGCACCAGCCTGTTCTGGTTGTCCCTTTGTTGTATGTAGTTTTATCAGACTTATTTATGTCAAATCCATGTCTTCAATATGTCAAACCCCTACCTTGTGTAAATATACCTTGTTGGGTGTTATGACCATTATTTATTGTTTTCTCCCAAAACATGAAATTTATAAATTTTGAACTGGCCCCTTGTAGAGGAACCGGTAGAATATGCATTTATACCTAATTGGAATAAAAAATTAAAAGAAAAACTAGAGAGTTGTATAAAAAATTAGTACTGGACCACGATTCAATTATGTGATATATATATACAACATAAACACGTTAACAAGTAACAAAAGTTCTAAATATAAAGAAAAGAACTTACACGAGGGGGGCCAATGATCATACCGATCCAATATGTAAGAGTCATGTCATCATCATTTTCAAGGCCCCATGATATGGTGCCATCGCCAACTCCTTTCTGGCCTTGATCTAACTCCTCCAATAAACGGAAATTTCTTGGAACCACTGAAATGCAAACATTATTGTGTGATTAATCCTAAAATATATACATACATATTATAAAAATGAGGTGTAAGTATGTTTGTTTCGAAATGACGAAAAAACAGCTGCGCCGATTGGTCTTAATTAGCCGCCGGTTACTGGCTAACACTTTCTTCGTGAACAAACACTCTGCTTTTACACTGTTGTTTCCCCATATAATACATACACACCTGTACACACGTAGTGTTCTATGTTTCGTTATAAAACGGAATAATTCATTCATTCTGTAGACATACATGAGAGTAATTCAGCTCACAATTTTTAGTTTTGCAAAAAATGCGAAGTTTTGCACTACTTGACGTGAGCATACATTTTAGCAACAAGTGCATAAATGCAGTCGCCATTTTTTATTCGATTGTCTGCTTAATAATCTATTTTCGATATTGTAGTGATAAATAATTATTTTCTTTTCACAAAAATAGTTAAAAATAGTTGATCTAATCAAAAATAATCAAGAAATCTAATCAATTATTTTTTGGATTAGTTTTGATTAGATTTGATTAGAAATGCTAATCGTCACTAATTGTGATTAGATTTTTGATTATTTCTAATCTAATCAATTAGTAATCGTCTAAAATGGCTAACTAATCATAATAAATTTTTCAGCACAATTAAAATTTCTAATCCAATTGCTAATCATTAGGATTTCTAATCATTATTCCCAAGCTATGGTTTCACAAAATTTTACGGTTGATGATAACATTAATAGTTTCTTTTTTGTTCCTTTTTTAGATAAAAAAAGCTATATTTTATGAGATTGACAACGCCATTCAACGGACGTTGAACATGTTTTGTGCAAGAACTTGCACTAATTTTTCGCACTTGCTCATGGGTAATGCGAGGTGCAAGAATCTGTGCGAAATTATTTTCTTAGTTGTTGTTATGATTCAAAAAAAAACTTCGCATTTCCTCATTTTTGCAAGACTAAAAATGTTGACGTGAATTACTCTATTTTATTTTTACAGTGACTCTCATTAATATTCGGTTTTTTATTTGAGTTATTAAAAGTCTACAAAATTGATAGAAAATAAAAAAAATAACGGGGATATGTTTTTTTTTATTCATAAGATATATGTAGGTATTAACAGATCAGGAAAAATTTATTTCAGCATTCTGAATATTGAACATACAATATTATTAAAAACAAAAAAACTCAAATAATGCACACTTCATTAATATTAGGTTTTTTTTTGAATTCGGTTTGCGAAGAAACGGGAATTTCGCAATAATTATGCGACGTATTGTTGCTTCTGAAACGGTCTTTTCAAATTCCGCCGCAACTTCAGTAACAATTTAGGAGGTACTTAAGCGTGGATAAGCCTTGATTTTTCTAACAATACGGCGCTCTTCCATCTTGGCAAGCTTTTTTAGCTGTCCAGTTTGTTTTTAAAATTAATTCTATCGCCCTTTTTATATCTTCGGATAATGTCCCCGACTGAATTTTGTTTCATATTCAATATTTAAGCAATATTTTTATATCCTTTCCTTTTTTTGTACCGAAAAATCACAAATTTTCTTTGCTCTAACGCAGTATTTTTTCCTTTAGTACCCTTTTACAATGTGGCAAGGGAAAGGTAGGAAGACGAAGTTTGTCGGTAAGGGGGCGACGCTGTATGCGTGACACACTTTTTTTTTTCTCTCGCCTACAAACTTCGTCTGTCTGCCTTTCACTTGCCACCTTGTAAAATGGGACTGACAACCCATTGCGTCTTTTATTAAAAGAAAAACTTGAGAATGACAATGTTAATTGAGCTAACTTTATTAGTCTGATTCTAATTTTACAAATAATTTATGTAAACATGCAGAATTACAGCGTTACATTTTATGGTAAAACTAAAAAACTGAATATTTATGAATAGGGATGAGATTTTCATGCACTAAAAAATCGAAAATATGCGCTTAAAATATGCCCTAAAAAATCCAAAATATGCATTAAAAAAATATAAAATGTGTACAAAAAAACTAAGAAAATTTCCATAAAAAATTGTTTTTTAATTTTACTAAAAACAAAAATATAAAAAATTCAGTATATTGTTATTCAAATAACTTTAAAAAACTAAAGTAACTAATTTTTATTTGTTTAAATAAATAAGTACTGTTTAAAAAAAAGGAAAATCTTGTCTTATACTTGAAGAATGCCAATGCATTTTGAAGAAATTTATTTTCAGATCCCACTTTGATTCCAGAACAGATCAAAAATATTTGAAATTTATTTTATTTTTTTAAATCCTTATTTTTTTTTTTTTTTTTTTTGCAAAACGTTTTGGATTTTTTTTAATTTGTCGAGCTATTCGTCTTTCCACATTGTTAATTTTACTTTCTGCAATAACTATTAACTTGGGCATAAAGTGAGCAAAATCCCTCCTAATTACTTAGTTATTGTTTCACCAATATATCCGTTGTTAGAAAATAAAAATGCTAATTGACTTCTGCTGTTATCTAAATTTAATATTTCTTTAACTTTTTTAATTGCACAATCATCGACATCAACAAGCTCTTCTAACATTCTTAAACTACTTGAAGTTTTTTTAATAGAATTCTGTAGCTTCTATCCAGGCCCCCATTTTGCTACTACTAGCTGCGGTGGAAGAGGAATTAGGGGATACATTTCATTAAAAATTTCAATATTATCGAATTAGCTTCTAAATTTTCTGCAACGCGGTATAACCCATGTGCTAAGCAAGTTGCTTGTAACAGTAATATTAGCAACAATATGCAAAAACAAATCGATGCCATTTGAACGCAAATTTAATGATTTGGATGAAAAACATGCATTTGCATGGAAATCGCATCCCTATTAATGAAGCATGAATTTCTGTAGGAATTAACTTCTTATTTTTTTTTAAATTGGTTTACTCAATATTAATTAAAACCAATTAGTGAAAAGTGTGCTCAGAATATATATATATATTAAGTAAAAAATTAACATTAAAGCTAGAGTAACACACCACGCGTTACACGCCTTCTCGCAGTCTACGCAGCTGTCATAAAAGTAGGATCTGTGTAGTTGTATGTAACAAGTTTCATGCACAATAGCCTAGGATGCATTGAGGCGTTGAATGCGAAAAATAGGTTTACTTTCTACTTTTGCAGGCGTCACAAGCAGTGTTCGAATAAATCAGCAGATTTTGACAAATAAAATTTTATTTTTACTTGTGGTGATGCCGCATCAGAAGCGTTTCATGTAACTTGAAACGTAGAACGCAAGTAAGGTATAAAACTCATGCAATGCGTGGAGGCTAAAACGCGTGGTGTGGACCTCCAGCTTAACAAGATGTCATTATATTCATTAAAAACTTTCGGATTTCAGAAACTGATATATAAAAACCGAGTATTAATGTGTTACTGTAAAATTCTTAAGTGTATTGATGAAGGAATGAGCAAAAATTTTAACAACACTTCTCACTAGTATTGTTGTTGTTGCTTTGCATTTTGCACGAATAGCCTGTGTGTGTATTGTATACATGTTTTGTTTTTGTAAATATTTTTTGTTGGGTAATTTTTTTTTGTTTAAAACACAGTCAAACAATAAAGTTTAGGCACAACATGTCTTTCAAGAGATCGGTCCATTACCTTTACATCTGCCCAGGATTTTTGACACTTGCAGCAAGTAAAATGTCAAATGAAGAGAAAGTGTTACCGTAGATAAGTTTTGTATCAATTTACTAGTACTTAGTAAAATAAAATTTATGTTTATAGCTTATAAAAGTAGAAAAAAAAACAATAACACTGCTATACAGCAACACGTTTTAATGGTATTTTTAAACATAATTTGCCAGCATTTTGGAAAAAAAAATTGTTAATCAAAATACATATTTTGTGTGAAATTTTTTGATATCGGTAACTACGGCATTAATGGATTCACATATTTTAAAAATAAACATAATTTTTTCCCCAAGATGAACCAAAAATAAAATTAAGAAATTATTAAATTAATTTCGTGATATCGTTAACATGATAATGTTTTTTAAACCCAAAAATAAAGCTTTTTTCATAAGATGTTTTCGCTTCGTGAACATTTGAAAAATTAAATCACAACTGACTGTGTAAACACTCAAGCTACTTGCAAGACTTTCGGCTATTTCTTCGACATTTTCGTTAATAATACATATACAATACTTGCATATACATATAAAGGCAGGGTAAAGGTATTGGCATATGTCTTTTGAGTCATGTTGTGCCTAAACTTAATTGACTGACAGTCTGTATTTGGATTTCATAAGCAACTTTTTGTTGTGTTTATCAGCCAAAATGGCGTTGAACTCAACTGAAACCCACGAACATTAATGTGCTGATTTTTATTGTGTACAGAGAAACGTTTTTTTAATGTATTTTCTACACAAACAATATTAGCTTTTTAGTTTTCCACATTTGTACCGTACCGAACACTAAAGAACACTAAAGAACAATGGACATTTAACTTATTTATTTAAATAAATAATCATTTGTTTATATATACAATTGTTTGTGTATTAAATATACATTTACAAGTGTATATTGAACGGTTATATATTTTTACGATTTTTACACTGTTGGGATCTTTTCTGTGTCTTCCTTTTTTATTGGTTGGGGAACCAAAGGAGTAAATCGCTTTGAGGGTTAATTTAATTAATTAATATAATTTTTATTTTCTATTTATGTATGTATATAAGTGCTTATTGTTAAAATAGTTTTTTATAATTAGATATTTTGTTACTGTATTCAGGCAAACTGCTTTGTAATATATATTTTAATTGGCCAAGTGTGGCTTTTTATATTACATTTAATGAAATAAATAAATAAATAAAAAAATAAATAAAATATTTACGGGCATGTTCTGAAAATCACGTGATTTGAAATCACGTGCTTTTAAAACCACGCGTTTGATCTTGTGGTGTTCTGAAAAACATTTCGTTTTTATGTTTCTTAGTATGCTTTCGGCAGTTGAAAATCGGAACAAAAAATATCAAACGTGTGATTTTAAAAGGCACATGTGATTTGAAATCACGTGATTTGAATAAAAGTGATTTTCAGAACAGGCCTGTTAATGTTTATTTTCGAACACTGATATACACATGTGCTCGTCGATCGCATACTGCTGTTTATCTCATACACCTGTCATATTATTATCCCTAATGGAAAATATCAAATTTAAAAACAACAATGGCTTGATACTAAATCGAATTCATTACAGGTAATCGGTTTTTTTTTTTTTTTTTTTTTTTTTTTATTAACTTCGAAAAATTATGGTGCTACACATATAGAAGTGTAATTGGATTTAAGAATTTTACTTTTTATAGAACTTATATGGATTGGCAGTCAACTCCGACTGGTGTGGAACAATTAGTTTGCACCTTCACGAAGGATCCGGGCAAGCGTGTACCACCAATGTGGTGGGCAGAGGATTTGAGGTAACAAAAATCTACTGTCAGAAGGTTGTTTAATAGAGCGATATATAGGTGTAGGATGAGGATTGGAATATGGGTGCCCCGGTATGATAGTTGGTAGTGAGCTAGTCTATCAGTGCGGTGGTTGCTTGTTCAATTCCCGCCAAAGACTCTGGTCACCTGCAGACAAGCGTAGAGATTAGCGGGATTAGATTTAAAAAAAAGAAGAAAAAAACGAAGAGGAATAACAGGTATAAAGGGGATATTGAGAGAGCGAAAAGAAACTCGTGGATCCTAGTGTTCCGTGATTTATTCAGGGTCCGGATGACTCGTGGACAGAATCGAGATCTGAGTCTCTGTTTACTAATGGAGATTCTCTTTCCGGGAGGTATAGACCTAGGGGTGGGGGGATAGATCGAGTGTAGTAACTCCTTCTCAGGGCCAATTGTGAGAGTGGAGGTAATGGATGTATTAGAAGGCACGATCACTCTGGATAAAGTAACATGGGCGGCTAATAGCTTTGGAACATGCAAATCGGCTGGACCGAATGGGATAATTTCGGCTACGTTGATCAAGTGACTTATATGTTTGGGAGTAAATGTTGTCTTCATATAATAATATTATTTCGTTATTTGCATTTTAAAATAAACATTAAATGATAGAAAGCTCAAAAGAAAAAAATATGTATGTATATGCACTTGCACGTAGGCACATATGCAAATATCTTTTTCTTTGTTAGTGGAATTTTTTTTTAAGTTTTACTAATCTAATTAAATAACATTTTGTAGTTTATTTGAAAGTATATGAAGGAATTTTAATGAATTGATATAAATTTTAGTATAGTAATGCTGTATCAAAAATAAAACTTAAGTTTTACTGATACAGAATTACTAGTTCAGTATTTCTCATAGTACCTATAATAAGTATAAAGTACAGTCATTAGGTAGAGTTGTCATTACATATTTACACATGTTATGTCAAAAAACGAAAAAAATATTACTCTATTTTTTTTAATTTTTAAATTTCAACATAATTTTTTTTATTGATGTTTTGCAGTTTTAGTGTTGCTAAATTTTGCAAATAATAAAATATAAATTGTTCCTTATAACTTCGCTTTTAAAAGTAAAACAATGGCCCTTATTATGAGTTACATTCGATAAACGATTTTCGCTGGCTATCGAACATCGACTATCGAATGTTAATTTGGTATTATGAGTTGTGCATCGAATTTTTCAACGAAAACAAATTTACTTTCGACGGTGTAAAAAATTTTAAAAAAATTGTTGAAAATTTAAGTTTTTGTAAATTTATTAGTTTTAGTGTGCAAATTCCACATTCTTAATTATTTTTGGTTATTTTATGCAGGTCTAAAGGCGACAGTAGTAAGCAGCAGTTGAAAAAGCTTGTTTCCCTTATGGAACAAAATCCTTTGTTGGCAAAAGGAATTTTTACAAAAGTTCAGGCTATAGGTACAGGTCAGTTCCAGTAAGCGTTCATCTTCATCAGATGAATCATCGTCCCATAATTCCGTCGTAGTCATGATTTATATTAGTTTTATTTTTTAAATTTGTTAACAAAAATTTGGTATGTAAAGTGACAGCCCAGCTAGCATAGGCTGTTTGTTAGACGATTATGTTCAATATACAACTCCTAAAAGAGTCTTCTGATAATTATCTGACGAGTTACAAAAACAAAAACATCTAATTTTTTTTATTTTTAATTTTTTTTTTTAAATTTTTGACAAGCTCGTCTTTTAATCTTGGAATGAGCCTTTTGAGACTCTCTGTAAGAGTCATATAAGAATTACTGAGCTACCTAAATAAGATCGTTTTTGAAATATGAAAATTCTATTGTCAATGCAATTTCTATAAAACAAACCGATCTAAGGATCTGTAAAATAAGATTTTCCGGCAGGATGATGTTGATTTCCCGACCTTAAGGTTTGTTTGATATAAATTGTATGAAAATTATAAGTTTTGACATGAAAAACACGCTTGATGCCCTTATTTAGGTAGCTCAGTTATACGGCTGAGCATTTCACGAGTTGTAAAATAATCCCTAAGTGAGTCTCAGACGACTCTTGGTATGATTTTTGAAAGACTCGTTAGATAATCTCTACATACATCGTAAACGATTCCCTCTACGATTAATATAAGCGTCCTCCGCTGTGTTGTAGAAGTATCTCACAGAGGAATCAGCTTGTGTAACAGTTACTCCCGTGCGAGGAATCGTCTACAATTAAAAAATGAGCTCGTCGACGATCAAAAACACTCGTCATGAGATTCCCAGTAGACTCCCAGACGATTGAAAATGCTAGCTGGGAGCTGATAGAAAATATACTACTGTGAATAAACTAAATCACAATAGTACTTTTTTATCGAATGTGTGCCATAATACCAAATGAAAATTCGTTCGATCAACTAATTTGACTGCTGTCGAAAATCGAATAAAGTTCATAATAGGCACCAATATGAATATTATTTAATCACCATTCTGAGATCATACCCTGAAATTAGAAAAACATCTTAAGTCCTTCCCATTAATAAGTAAAAACTTTAGGCTGAAATGCACACGAAAAAAAATAAAAAAGATATGCCCGACTCAGTAAAAAAAATCAAAATTAGTACATATATAAGAGGGCTGAGGCCCATGGGGCACCTGGACCCAAAAAACTTGAAACAAAAAATGTATGGCGGTCAGGACTTCTGAGGCCCTCTGGGGCAGAAAAGTGTTACTACGCCCACTAATATGTATGTGAGGGTATTCAATTTAAAAGTAATTTGTTCAAGCTTGCCAATGCATTTTGTTTTTGTATTCGCACCCCTATCGTGAAAAAGAAGTGGAATTTTCGTTCCCATGAAATTTTTATTCCACTCGAAGGGTAAAATGCTATCGTGAAACTCCCGTGAACAATTCTTCGCGCTATCAGTTCTCAGTGAATGTAAAAAAGAAGAAATATTAAAAAATATTAAAAACAAATAAATTTTTGTTCAAAAATATACACGTATATTTTAAAGAAAAGTTAAAAAAAAACAAAAACAAAATAAAATATATTGTATTGGAGTAATAGTTTGATTGCAACATTAGCTTATTGTGCTTTTATGTAGTAAAAAAATTTCTAAAATTCTGCCACCACGTCTTTGAAAAGCTTCATAACTCAGGCAATCTACCTGTTTTTTTTTACAATTTGTTGAACAATATACATATAAGTTTGTGTCTCTTTTAACGGAAATTGACCTTAAAATTAATTTTGTAAACTTCAATATTCTAATTATGAGAAGAATTACTTACTTAAATGTTTTGTTCTCCAGCAAAAATAAAGTGAGAAATTTAAAGGGAAAAGTGAACAAATTACGAGGGAAAAAATTGTTCACTATAAGGGGAATTTTTTCCCGCGAGCATTTTTTTCCCGTTATTATTCTCCTAGGAATTAATTTTTTCATTTCCCTCTAAATTATTTTAAGAATCTTTTAGATGCAGACAAGCTTTAGTTAGCGAAACCGGTATTTTTTTATACCATGATTCTATGACCTTTAATTTGAGTACCCAAACGTAACATTTCTTGAGAAAAGACTTTAAAACAAAGACCAGACATTTGTTCCTCATATAAAATTTCCCCGATTTTACATTCTTTAACAAATTGCAATATTTCTCCTGGGTATGTTTTGGTCGCTTTTTGTAAAATCGATAACTATTTTTTTTTTTTCTAAATACAAAACAAAACAAAACAATACAATAACAAAAAATAAATAAATAAATAACGTAGGTTTATTATTTTTGAAATAATAATAATGCATTCATTGGATTCGAGAAGGTCGTTTTATCTCCCAGAATAAATATGAACTGATATATTCCCACAATTGCTAAACAAGGAATGTACTTTTTCTGTTCGTGATAATTATTTGCTTTTATTTTCCTATTTTCTCAATAAAAATCTGTTATTTTTCGCTGCCTTTATGTTGCCTACTTATTTTATTATAAAGGACGAATTATTTAATTCTTTCGCAGGATACATTAAAATATTTTATTACAATCCTACGGCATGTTCTCTGAACTCTGAAATCAAATATTATACAAGACATGTATTACATTCTTGATTCCTATTAGTTACATTTTCCCGCTGGGATGAACATCAATCTGTTGTGTCACGGGCCATAAGAAATCTTCATCGAAAAATCTTTTATTAGTTGCGTGACATTTTGGGTTAAAATTGATTGAAGTTTTAGGGCACTGAGTTTGTGGTGAACCATACACAAATAGAGTTATAAATCTTATTTATATTTATATGAACATACATGGGTACGTAAGTATTTCAATTAAAAATGTGAAAACATTTGTGTTTTAAAGATTTTAAATTTTGTTTGGAAACTAATTTTTTCAAACGTAACTTTTTTTTTTGTAAATTAGGTAATTTTTAACATTATAAAGGGGATTCATCGTGAGGTTTGATTTTCAATATGATTTTTACAGAACTCATATCAAACTGATTTGTCATTTTTGTTCAGTACCGTTTGGTAAATAATCATGGAAAGACTGACACTAAAACAGCGTCTCCCAATTGTTCAACTGTATTTCGAGAATCAGCGATTTGAAAATCCGGTTTTATCGTGAAATTTTGGTCAGTGATGAAGCACCGTTCTGACTAAATGGGTACAAAAATAAACAAAATTGCCGTATTTGGGATAATATGCAACCCGAAGAGTACCAGATCTACCATTGCATCTATTAAAAACAACGGTATGATGTGATTAATCGGCTGGTGGAATCATTGGTCCATATTACTTCAAAAATGTGAAAAATTAGAAATTTATAGTCAATGGTAACCGTTATCACTCCTTGTTAACAGACTATGAAATTCCAGCGCAAGGTCTCGGTAAGCTCTGGGTTCAACAAGACCGCGCTAAGAGCAATACAGCACGTGAAACCATGACCGTGTTGAGAAATCATTTTGGTGAGCACTTTATTTCACATGTTGCTACGGTAATTGGCCTCTGCATTTTTTTCTCTGGGGATATTTTAAGTCTGAGGTCTTCAAGAATAAGCCAGCTACGATTGACACTATGGAAGCGCTATGGTTGCCAACATTACTCGTGATATTCACGAGATACCAGTCGCAATGCTCGAAGAAGTTGCCCAATATTGGACCTTCTGAATGGAACACCTCAGACGTAGTCATAGCCAACATTTACATGATATCAATTTTAAACAGCAAATGCCATAAGTTGTTCTTTTAGCCAATAACATTTTTTAGTTTAGTGTTTTATTTTACATTATAAATCAAACCTCACGATGAATCACCCGATGCCTGTGTAATTAAAAATGTATTACTTTTAAAGACATAATTATATGTATGGGGATTATGGATCAAATATATATAGACAATATTTAATTATTTGCAGGATGCCTATATGGTAATAGAAAAATGACTAGTCATAGTTTTTTCTATTTTGCCAAGACTCAGGCGCATAAGCAGTTTTAACTATGACATAAAAAGATTAAAATTAAAATTAATTAGATTTCATACAGAAGAAAGACTCATTTCTTTATTGCAAAAACAAAATCGTTTAGGCTAATAACTTTATTTGTTAAAAACATTATATTCCGATTTCTTTTGAATCATAATTTATTAAATTTGTTGTTCGTTTTCTTTTGATATCATTTGTACTGGAATGACTATACTCTTTAACACTTTCACGTTTTTTTTTCACTATATGCAAAAAAACAACGTTTTTGTAATTTAATCAGCAATTGATTTTTGCAAACTTCTAAAGGCAAAAAAAATTTATTATGAATTATTTTTTCGTTTACATGTGATTTTTTTAAGCAATTATTTTTTTTATAAAATAAATTCTTACCAACACCGGTGGATTGATTCGCCATTTTTCACTCTTTACAGCAATCTACACACATTCACAAGATTAATAACTTTAATTTTGTTCTCACTTATTATTCGTGATAAATATATCGAGCTCTTTTACACCCGCTTATTTTACTTATAGGGCGTTTTTGTTGCTTCTTTTCTATTCTTTCACCTCGTATTATTTTTCCGGTCTTCTTCTTCCTTTGACTTTTTAGCTATTCGATTTTTATATGAAATAAGAACAATTTTTTATCACATTAATACTTAATTAAATTTTTTATTAAAAAAGTAATTAGGTATTTTTCCTAAGAATTTTAAAATTTTGAGTTTATTATTTTTTT
Source organism: Pollenia amentaria (assembly GCA_943735925.1). Classification (NCBI taxonomy): domain Eukaryota; kingdom Metazoa; phylum Arthropoda; class Insecta; order Diptera; family Polleniidae; genus Pollenia; species Pollenia amentaria. The sequence goes on along the minus strand of OX031009.1, from coordinate 195,609,848 downwards.
TACGCGAAAAATTATGCTTTTACAACAAAATTTTTTCTTTGGAAATTGCGAGTTGTATGCAGAGTAGAGAACTTCGCCGACAGGATTTATCGGCGGCGGCGGGTTTTTTAAATTATTGGCGGCATACACTTGGTTGTATTTAAATTTAACACAGCGCTTACATTAAACAGTACTGGCAAGACAGTAAGCAAATACATATTAGTGCCAAAAATACTACTTGCTGTCTTCGTGACGTAGGCTTCCAGACTTTAGTTAAGACAGTTCACTTTTAAAAAAATGTCTAACGTCAATGTCGCAGTGCAAGATCTAGATAAACGTGTTTTATATGAACTTAACAAATTAAAAATAGCATGAACATAGATAACCCTTAAGTAAAACATTCAAACCAAAGCATAATTTATTAATTTTCTTTTAATTGTGGATTTTTTTTTTACTTTTGCGAACAAAACTTCAAATTACTGTCAGCAAATGTCAAATTACTGTCCATTTTACTGTCTGCAAAATTTGCAAGACAGTAGACAAGGCAGTTGAAAAGTGTACATGAATTACCTAACGTTTACATTTGCCAGTACTGGCAAGACAGTAAGAAAATACATATTAGTTGCCAAAAACACTACCTGATGTCTTCGTGACGTATGCGTCCAGACAGTAGTTTAGACAGTTCACTTTTAAAAAAATGTCTAACGTGAATGTCGCAGTGCAAGTTCTAGCTAAACGTGTTTTATATGAGCTTAACAAATTAAAAATAGCATTTAACAACTATTTTTTGTGAACATAGATAACCCTTAAGTAAAACATGCAAAACCAAAGCATAATTTATTAATTTTCTTTTAATTGTTGATTTTATTTTTACTTTTGCGAACAAAACTTCAAATTACTGTCAGAAAATGTCAAATTACTGTCCATTTTACTGTCTGCAAAATTTGCAAGACAGTAGACAAGACCGTTGGAAAAGTGTTCATGTATTAGTGAAAAAGTTTGCATGTATTGCAACTGTCTTGCCAGTACTGGCAAATGTAAACACCGTGTTAGAACGACTTCTATTTTCAAGTGACAAAGCATCTGACGTCAGCTGGTTCGTATTAACAAAATTGTTTGTGGCGGCGAAAATTAATTGAAATTTTATCAAATATAAAAAGTAATAGTAAATAAATAATAAAGAAAGAAAAAATATACAAATAACTTTTAATTTTTGTACATATAACCACTCAGCTGCTTTGAGATTGTTTTTCTTGAGAGGTTATGTCAAATGTAATTTACACTACGTCTTTAAGCGCTAGAGTAACGGTATTAATTAGGTAATGTTCTTGTATGTGCCGAATACGTTTTGATGTTCATGTTCTGAATTACCACAATTATTTTTGTTGTGCGTTTGGTTGTAGACAGAAAATGACATTGTAAGGCGACCATCATGGCGAACATGGCTTCTAAGCCATATGTTTAGCCAACGATGGCAGCACATGAACGAAATATGAACATGAAGAGTCTACACTAGCAGAATTCATGTGACCTTAAGCTTGAAAAAACATATGAAATTATAATATTTAATAGAAGAAGATCGAACTAATAATAAGAATATAATTAAATTTTTTATATATTATAATATATTTAGACTTAAAATAGTTGTTTATAAATCAATTTTGTATGAAAAGGGATAATTCTTAAAGAGAATAGAATATTCAGTTGATTATAAATATAATTTGCCCTTTGATATAACGATATAAAAGTACAAGGAAATTCCAATTTGTATTAAGATAAAAATTCAATAGTGTATAAATATAAGATGATCTAAAAAAATTTGTATATCATATAAATAAATCGTTTAAATTAAGCATGTATCAGGAGTTTGCGGGCCCTAAATTTTAAATTTAATCTTAACTACCAGTGCTTAATATTTATGTGTATCAGATGCTTTACCAAAATCTATCCACTTGTTCAAATAAAATCATTTACTTCAATTTCGTTAAAAAATAAGTCCCTAAAATGTATTTTGATTCGAATAAAGTTTCATACTGATAAAAAAAAATTTAACAAAAATGTTTCATTATTTTTACCATTTTTAAAAATCCTTTTTAGCATTTTTTGGCCCATGTCTGATGCCAGATTTAGCTGTAAAATTTTTTTTACACCCAATTTTCACGATGATTTTTTCCCCTATTTTAAAATCATGTCTTTTTTTGTTTGATAGTGAGCGGGGTAGAGAAGTAAGCAGGGTAGAAAAAAAGACATGAATCGTGTTTCTGTGTTTCTTTTTTGACATTCCTCTTTGCAGTTATTTGTGTTTTTTAATTTCTGTTTTATTCTTATTTCAAAATGACATGTGCTTATTAAAATATAGAAATATAAAAAATTTTAATTAAAAGAAATTCAAAATATATCAAAATTATGTGGAATAACGAAATTTTAAATATTGTTACGAATAAGAAACTAAGAAAAAATCAGCTCTGACTGCAAAAAAAAGAAACATGGTGAAAATTTAACAAGTTTTTGGAAGTTTCTTTAAAAAAGAAATACAAAAAAGACATGTCTTTTAAATCATCGTGAAAATTGGGTGTTAGATCTGATCGCTACACACGATGAAACATTGTGTTTGACCCCTTTCAGACTCGGCAAGTAACTTTATCATAATTCTTTTTAAAAATTTAGCAGATATTTAGCATATTTTTTTTAAATTTAAAATATATAAAATTTTATGTTAAATGTTTATCATATTTTCGCATATTTTCTTCATTTTACGATTTAGCAGATTTTATCGGATTTTTTTTAAGTTTTGCCATATTTTCATGAAATAGTTATAACAGCACTGGAAACCAAAAAGGTAACACTAAAGCTATGTTCACATCACAGACAAGACATAATTTGTGGTTATGTGTATTTTTCATGTGGAATGCCACTTTTCTACACACATGTAATTTCATGTGTATGTCAAAATTTGAGTAATACATACAGCTTATAATTTCCATGTTCAAATGTTGGTATGTAACTACCCGTCTCCACTATCCATCAACTTGGTAACCCAGTTGTTCCTACATTGTTCATTACCATTTCCACCACAATGAATTTTTTAAATTAAATTAGACTGATCCGACTTTTGTAATCTATCCTTAGTTTTTGTGAATAATCTCCCAACATTATTATTCACCTTATTTGCTCTTCTGTCACTTTTTACTTTGATTAAAAAAACTTGTTTACTTTTTAAGTTAGAAATTTAAAACGTGTTGAAAAAAACATAAACAACATTTGACAGTTCGTATAAAAAAACAAGCAAATAAAAAAATAATCAGCAGGCTTTCCGAGACTATCGCTATAAATATACCTGGGTGCGGTGCTTTTGCAACTCTCGGAGAATAAAATATGAAGAAAGATATCGGAAAATGGCAACAATTGCAAATTATGAGAATTGAAAAAAATTATAATCGGATATAAAAATTTTAAAAATTAATGGGAAAAATGTAATAGGTAAAAAACAAAATAATTAAATTTCTTCTGGTTTGTAGTAGTATATTCACAAAACACGCAATACTGATGTTTCGTTTTTAGTGTCATCGTCTGTGGAAAAAAACTGAAACGTAAGTAGGAACACATGTTTCGACAAATGTTGCCTCGTCTGTGACTACCTTAACAAATTAAGCCCCCTTTCAGACTAGGCAAGTTACTTGCCAGTACTGCAGTCTTGCTACTTTGTAGTTACCATTTAAGATATTGTTGATCCAAAAAACTAAAAGTATTCATAACTGAAGTCACTGTTTCTTAGGAAAATTAATGAATGGCAGCAGACTATTAGATTTCGATATATGTATATGAGCTTCGTAGTGATTATTGAAAAAAGTATTCATACTGAAAAATAATGAAAATATGTTTTATAAAAATTATATTTTTTTAATGCTTAGTTGAGAGAACAAACTTGGTTGAATTCAGCTGATTTCTTGACGCCTATTTTCCTTTAAAGCCACAAGAAATTGGGGATTGTTATTATAAACCCTCTCTTTGAGGTAGCCCCATAAAAAAATCCATGGGAGTTAGATCGGGCGACCCCGGTGGCCATGGGATGTGCTCGAAGCGACTGATCAGTTTTGGGGGGAAGCTCGCAGGTTTGTCAAAAAGAATTCCATAATCATGCGTCAATAATTTTCACTGTTGACATTCGTCGCCTGGTCTTGAGAATTTTCGAAAAAAAATGGTCCAATTATTTCATGCGTGGCTAAGGCCCACCACATGAAAGAGTAAGAATGCCTTCTAAAAGGCTTCTGTACTCCTATTAGACCTATATTAAATTATTAACCGACAATAAGAAAGTTTTATACGTTTCTTGTTAGAACTTTGTACTGGCTTGAGTAAAATATCATGATTCATAACAGTTTTAGCCGAACTAAAATGATTTTTAGGAGAGTAATTTGTACTGGAGCTATGGTAAATTATGGTTCAATCATCCCAAAATTCTGAAGACTGTTTTCTGGTATTACAAAATAAAAATTAGAATAAATTTCAATACAGCAGTGTAATTAGTTTTAGCGTTAAAAATGAATTTCACAAAATTGCATGATATTTTTCGGGCCATATGAATCTAAGTTGGAAGGAATTTCACCGCTATCTCTATATCTGTAATGTTTAAGGAGAATTTAATTATTTTTCCAAAGTGAGCTTTATTAGGTTTTAGCCGCAATAAACTGTTTTCCGAAAGTAGGGTTTATATGGGGCCTAGGGTAAATTATGGACCGACTTTCACGAAATTTGGCATTGTGATTTCTCGTCCTATTAAACTGTGACGTACCGAATTTCATTATGATAGCATTATTCATTACGGTTTTATGAGTACTTAGCTGTTTGCCGGGTGTAGGGTTTATATGGGGCCTAGGATAAATTATAGACCGATCTTCACGAAATTTCTAGCCTTTTAAAACTGTGATATACCAAATTTTATTATGATAGCATTATTAATTACGGTTTTGGGCGTACTAAACTCTTTTCCGGGAGTAGGGTTTATATGGGGCCTAGAGTAAATTATCGACCGATCTTCACGCTATTTTACAGTGTGATTTTTAGTCGCATAAAACTGTGACGTACCAAATTTTATTATGATAGCATTATGTATTACGGTTTTATGCGTACTAAACTCTTTTCCGGGAGTAGGGTTTATATGGGACCTAGTGTAAATTATGGACCGATTTTAAAAAAATTGTACAGTGTGATTTCTGGTCATATAAAACTGTGATGCACTAAATTTTAGTATGATAACGTTATTTATTACAGTTTTAGGCGCACTAAACTGTAGGGTTTATATGGGGCCTATGGTCAATTATGGACCGATTTTCACGAAATTATCAGTATGATTTGCAGTCGTATAAAGCGAATTCTTGCAAAATTTTATATCATTCAGTGTATTATTCCACCATTTATGTTAGTTTTTGTATCAAAATTATAAATTTTTTAGGGCGGTGGTTCCACATTTTGATTCATAGTTCTGATCCTACTGAACCGATGTTGCTTAGGATAACCACAATCAATTTGAGACCAGGTTTGTTCTTTTCTTTTGCGTTTTTCGAAAGTGAGCGTGTTTTCAACAGACGGACAGACAGACGGACGTGGCTAAATCGACTTAAGGCCGTGATTCACTATCCTACGCAATCGTACGATTCATTCACACGAAAATCTAACAGAATTCTATCCGACCTAAAAAAATGTCTGCAAAATCTGCTGTCAATGCCACACTATCCCACAAAAAAGATGCAAACTCAAATGACTTAGCTACTTTACAAGAAAATGCAACTCTGATCGCATAGAAACTATCATTTTATGAAAATTTTCATAAACATTTGCAAGTCGGACAGACTTGTCAAAAATATCTGTCACTCAGTTCAATTTTAAGCCACACTGTCATACATTATGAGCATACATAATTTTTTTGACATATCGTGCTACTAAAGGCCGGTATTCACTATCCTACATAATCGTACGATTCATTCACACGAAAATCTGACGGAATTCTATCCGACATAAAAAAATGTCTGCAAAATCTACTGTCAATGCCACACTATCCCATAAAAAAGATGCAAACTCAAATGACTTAGCTACTTTACAAGAAAATGCAACTCTGATCGCATATAATCTATCATTTTATGAAAATTTTCATAAACATTTGCAAGTTGGACAGACAGTCAAAAAAATCTGTCACTCAATTCATTTTTAAGCCACACTGTCATACATTATGAGCACACACGATTTTTTTGACATATCGTGCGACTAAGTAGGATAGTGAATACCGGCCTTTAGAATTATTCAAGGAGCCAGAATATATATACTTTATCGGGTCTAAGATGAATAATAAAAAAGTTTCACACGGAATGACAAACTTAGTATACCCTCATTCACCACTAGTGGTAGTGGAGGGTATACAAAATTTAAGTTGGACTTTACTAAGGCCTGAAAAAAGGTGTTCTGAGTTTTCCCACTGGGGATCTACACACGCACACAACAGCAACTAATTTTCATGGTTGCACACAAGTGTACGTTACGTGCCCAATTATTTCCCTATGCGCCACCAGGTGTCGGCGATAATTTATTCGTTAAATTCAAAAAGAAACATTTAATACGATAAATGTAAATGATAAAAATTAAATAAACATAGTTCACCATACGATACAAATGTGGACAATAATAATTAAATCAACTTAGTTCACTAAAACTAATAAGCATAATTCTAAAATAAACATAATAAAATAAGTATAATTCTATTGAAGAGATAATAAAAAGACGGCTACTCCTACGTCTACATCTGGGGTCGGGTTGGTATAGGGCAGTTGTACGGGCTAGGGTGTGTTATTCAAAAATGAGGGCTCAGACTTTTGTTCGTCACAAGTTTAGTACGCCTAAAACCGCAAAGAATAATGTTTTTCTAGCAGAATTTGGCCTTTCGTAGTTTCATAAGGTTTCAAATCATTGCAGAAAATGTGTGAAAATCTGTCCATAATTTTCCATATTCCCCATATAATGCCTACTCTGGGAAATTATTTTAATAAATGGCCAGAAATAATACCATGCAATTTTGTAATAGTCAGTCTATAATTAACCTAAAACGCTATATAAAATTTCACTGCTAAGGCTGTGTTTTTGAAATATCAGTTAAACTAGGTTTAGTTAATCTTAAAACAGATTTGTGCCGCCGTTACCAAGTTTGTATACAAAATGTTGACGGAACAGCTCAGTTTTTCTTTAATGGTTGGTTTTTAATGAAAAAATAGAAAAAATCACATTTCGCCGGAAAAATCCGAGTTTCAAAGTACGTTAAACTAAGTTTTAACTTAATACACATAATAAAAACCCGGCATAAGTGTATCAAAATGTGTTCTAATTTAGGTTTTTAATACCAGAAAACATTACAGAATTTTGTGATGATTGCTCCAATATAAATTCCCTTCTCGAAAATAATTTTATTTCGGCTAATACTGTTACGAATCATGATAGTTTACTTAAATTTGTTCAAGTTAACTTTTATTTGACTAAAAACAGAAGCATAAAGCTTTCTGATTGTCGGTCAATAACTAACATACTATGTTGGTCTAAGCCACGACCAATTTTAATACTGACGTCCGTTTTTATAAAGATTAATTAATAGTTTTTAAGTCCCATATAGGGCCCACTCTCATAAATTAATAACTTAACAAGTTATTCATTACAAACAAAACGAATTTCCTTGGTAATAAGTAACTATAGCACCACTATAAAATTTATAACATACATACCTTTACATTCTCATATTTTATTTACATTCCTTTGCATTTTCATATTTCATTTAGAAAAATTGTTTAACACGAACAATTTGTTTGTCAAATAAAATTTTTTAAAACTTCGAAAATTTTTATTTAAATGGCATTTAAATCTTTTGTAGTACTGGAAAAGCCTTTGCAACATTTAGCATTATCTGACTGGAATAATCGTGTAAGCACTTTGCGAAATGTAGCAGATGCTAGACGAGAGGATGCATTTCAAATACGTCATAATTCGAGAACGTTAAGAAATGAGACCCGCATAGAAGGGGATTGGACTAACTATGAGACTAACGAGGCTTTTGATAATAGGTAAATTACATTTGCCTATTTGAGAACATTGTAATGATATAATACCAAGGCGAATTCATGAATTCGCCTTGTATAATACTTATATACTTAATCAAAAAAAAATGGTATTAACTCAAAAATTTTATTTGTTCAATTTTTCGAGAAAATTGACACGTTATGTTTATATCTTCCCTCTGTAAAATTATCGTGCTATTTTGTCTACTTTTTAGTAATGAAACGGTTGGTTTTAAAATTGTTTATTATATGTCTTCGATGTTAAATTAAAAAATGTTTTGCTTCTACTGAAAATTTTTAAATTTTAAGTTAATATCTTCTTGTAGATTAAATGCGATATGTATATCAATTAATAACTGCCTGTTTAACTGTAGCCAACGTTAACGTTCGCATTGAAAATTTATATGAAAATCATTAATTTTTAAAATTTCCATAAAAAATTCTAAACGAAGGCTTACGTTCGAAATTGTTGAACAGGTATTAAATCTTATATTTATTTAAAGAATTTCTGAACTTAATCATTGGCGTGAGGTTATTTCAAAATCTCTTAAACGTATAGAACGTGAAATGAGACTACTAAACGAAGAAAAGGCATCCACTGAACGAGAACTTGAAGCTATGCAAACTCCACTTTCGGTTATAGGCGAATGTTTAACTATGCGTGATTGTCGTCTAGGTTCCGAAATTACATATGATGAAGCTGATACTGAAATAAAAAATGAACTCAATATTGTCGAGAATAATCAACGCCTTCTTGCAGACCAGTGTCAAAAAGCTTGGGAAAAATTGTGTCGCTTAGAAGAGGTCAAATTTAAACTTCTTTTGGAAATTGATAATAAAAGGGAAGCGGAATGCATAGATTTGTCACAATCTTCTCTTAATAAATTTGCGGCTAATATAAGTTTTAAAACTGATCCCACTAGAAACCCCAAAAAGTATTGGAACTTAAAGTTTCGTTCACAACGATAGCATCAATTTGGTTTTTCTCTTATCTTATTTTTCCCCAAAGTATTTCAACAAAAACTAACCCATGGTGCAATTCACCACGAATGTAATTATTTTTTCTTTTTAAATGGAGTCTAATTTACTTCAGCAACAAATGTTTAAAAAAATAATACGTAATATTGCTCTGGGAAAAATTTGCAACCGTTTTCTTGAAGTTTGTGGGCTTGTGAAAAAAGCTTGCATAATTGCGAACACCAAATGAAAATGTTGCTGTCATTGTGAATGTGGCCTAATACATATATTTTTAATATAATCGAAATTTATGATACTTATTAAATTCTAGTTCTTGTTCATATCAGTCATGGATAGAACATACAAAAAATATGAAACAATTGTCTGAAAATGAATTGGCTGATACATATGCCATAAGAGAAGCCTTATTTGTATGTCGGGAAAAAGCTCACAATATGTTGATTTCACAACAAGAAAGGACTGAGCACTCCATACGCAAGCGCATATTTGAGACACAAAAAGCACGCAATGAGTTAGAATGGCAGCAATTAAAGGTCAGTTACAAATATTTAACTTTTCAAAAATTTTAAATTATCTTGTGTTTGTTAGATGAAAGAAGAAATGGAAAAGGCCATATGTGAAATAAAATCATTGGAACAAGCTCTGCGTGATAAAACTGATGGTTTAAAATTAGCAGAAACTCGTTTAGAGAATCGTGGTCAACGTTCTGGCATGGAGCTGTGTTTAGATGCAGCTCATGACCAACTTTGCTTTGAGGTGCAAAAAATCCGTGATATACGTCGTCGTTTAACCGATAAAATAGAAGAAGCAAAAACTAATTATAATTTATTAGAAGAGCATGCGCAAACAATTGATGTTGATTTAGAGAACAAGCAGCACTCATTAATGACCGATATACGGGCCTTGGATTTACGTAAACGTTTGAAAAATTGTAAATTTGGTCAAAATAACACTTTGCCGTCAGCACAAACAGAGCGTAATATTGTTTTGACTAAAATGGAACACGAGATTCCTAAAAATTAGATTTATATACTTTTTGTCTTTTGATAAATATTAGATTATAAATTTATATTAAGGCATCCGACATTTTTGATATGTTTGGCAGTATTTTAAATACATGTATTTGAAATACGTATGTATTTAAAATACAAATACGTATTTTGTATTTTAAATACATTCCACTTGTATTTAAAATACATCTTCACAAAATACATTTACTATAAATAAATAACAAATAAGTTGTCTCTCACATTTAGTTATTTACTTTACAAAACTTCTCCTTTTAGAAAGTTTAGTATTTGCTTAGTGTACTTTTTGATGGAATAGGAATTGGGAATTTTTGATGGAATTTAAATGCTTGCAATTTATGCCTCAGGGGACCACACAAATGGTCTTTGCACGATCAAACAGACGGCTTACACTGTCCGTCCGCCAAAGGAGACCTGTGAGCTCCTTGCGATCCACTTTCCAGAATCTCTGTCCTCGTCACCAAGAATATCCATGTGGTCACCCCCGGCGTCCAAAACAAATATCAGGTTGGCGGCCAGAATCTTTGATGCAAAACGCGTGGTATGGGCTGTACGCAAACTTAGTCCGTTTAAATCCTTCCATGCTGCCTTCAGTATGAGGGGAAGGGCTATCACTTCTCAAATGGCTAGGATCTTCAGATCCAGTTTACTGGCGTGTCGCGTGCCGGATCCATGGAGGGAGTTTAAAGTGGTCTTTATACCTTAGACAAGGGGCAAGTCTGAACAATTTCCCAAGTCTTACAGACAAATAAGCCTTAGCTCGTTTTCCCTGAAGACCATGGAAAAACTCGTATATAGTAAGGGATTAATATCTATCGTAAACTCCGATACATTGCTATCAGTTTGCATATCAATCGGGCATGTCTACAGTGACTTCCATTCATCAAGCTTTGGGTACGATTGAGAAGGCACTGGACGCAAGGCAAATAGCTGTGTGTATTCATCGGCATTCAGGAAGTCTTTGACAAAACTTTCTACGAGGGAATTAATTTTGCTCAAAGTTCTCATAAGAAACTGAAAAGGGGAGATGCTAGCATCCAGGGTGACCAAGTTGGATCTATGTGACTCATCGATCTTGGTTATCGACGAGCTGTCGGAGATCCTTAATGACCTGGGCTTCCGAACTTATGGCTATGCTGACGTTACTCACTCAGCCTCACTCTGGCTTTAGGAGCTATCCTGCACATTCCTCCGTTACACATACATATCTATAATGAAGGAGGCCTGCAGGTGTGATAGCAGGATGCCGCGTTTTGCTGAATACAAGGCAGGTGGCTTTGTGGGTCACATGCGGATCGTTGAAATTAACAGCAATGCTCCATCTATTGTGGTATTGAATATGCCTAGTCTGGTATTGAATAGCCATTTTAATGTCCTTATACCTGACAGGGACCAATGGGTGGAACAATCCTGGTGGCGCGGTTGCACGGATTAGGTTTGGTTCTCCGACGGTTCGAAACAGACGAATGGTGATACTGGGACGGGCATCATGGGCCCAGGTTTCCAAAGGAGCTTGCCAATGTGCAAACTGCCTTGGATCCTTTAGGTGGAGACCTGTCTCATCCTCATACGCACTGGGGAGTGTCTGAGGAGGAGGACAAAGGGCTTGAGATTATTTACAATGTCGGATAGCCAAGCCGATCTTAGAGCACCTTCTTTTTTGGAGGTGAAGTCCAGGTTAGTCATGGACTGTTTTACGACTCGGAACGAGTTAGGGAAACACAATGACTTGAATTTGTGTTGGGTGACCGGCCATGCGGGAAACGAAAGGGCTGATTGCTTGGCAAACAGAGGCGCTCGTCGTCCATTCACAGGCCCTGAGCCTTCGTCGTCCCTGTCGGCCACATTAGTTAGACGCTACAAAAATGGTCCGAACGTGAATTCCTTCACACATGGACGTCCACTTCTGGATTCAGACAGTCCAGTAGATTTATGACACTGTCCCGTAGCAGGGCAAGTAAGCTACTTCTGCTTGAGAAGGCGGAACTTAGAATGCTTGTTGGCCTATTTACGGGCGACAATTTTTTTAAAATACCCACAGTTTATAATGGGTAAAGTATCTACCAAGATATGCAGATTTTGTGAGGTGGTAGCAGAAATTTTTCGGGCGCAAATGAAGAGCCCAAGTGATATTTATGATCTTTCACCAGGCAGGGTTATGGGCTTTAACGTAGCTTGAACTTGACATGGTGCTGTACATGGGCTGCACAAAAGATCATCTTGGTCGTGGTGCTTATGGCCTTCTACGTACAAACATACATATATACATGCCTCAGGGCAAATTTTATAAAAAAAAAAGTGTTTATACAATTTAGTACCATTTTCGCTCCTAAGGACCCGTAGAAATATGAATAACTGCCTTTTTTAATTTTTTATAAAGTACTGGAATATAAATGGTTTAGCTATATTTTGTGTTTATCCCTCTCTTCAGCTTTATTAAATACTGATATTTTTTAGGAGAAATACTACTTTCTTCAACATTTTTGTATTTACTTGTACATAGCGTTGTAAATATGCGCTACAGAAGTTCTTTTGAAACAATTCCTTATATGGACACAAATATGTACATATGTATGTATGTACGTATGTATATGAGTCAAAGTTTTATTTACAAAATTTGTACGTTGTAAAGAAAAATTCAATATATGAAAATTCATTATAAGGAAATCAAAATACGCATAAATTAGAATGAAAAGGTTGGTCTATTTATAGATAAATTTAATCAAGAACATTATTGTGTTTAAACCACTACTAATTTGAAATTGAAATCAATAAAAAATTATACATAACTAGCGGGCCCGTTGCCTGCTTCGCACGGCAAAACAAAATAAGAAAAGAAACACACTTGTTTTTAATAAAGTTGGTTTTGTTCCCTATTATTCAACTTTTAATTCTAGTTTCTTACAATCTTAGACTATGTATCACTTAAACTATCTTAGAGCTCTTTCTTAGACAACATTTTTGGTTTTGCCATGAGTTGTTGTGTAGATAAAGAGAACTGAAGGCTTGCCAACACGTGAGCACGAAACATATAACTGGCCGTGTGAAAAGCAAGGATATTCTAAATCAATTCCGCACAATTCCAACGATTGCCCTTGCGCTTTATTTATTGTAATAGCAAATGCAAGACGTATTGGAAACTGTAGTCTTTTGAATTCAAAAGGTAAATCTGATGGAATCATTGGAATTCGTGGAATCAATACATCTTCACCTTTAAACTTCCCCTTTAAAATTGTTGCTTCGATCAAATTGTTCATGACCTTTTAAGCCAGCAATAGTCAATGATTGGCCTTGTGCTTTGTTGATGGTAATAGCAAAGGCAAGACGCAAAGGGAATTGGAGCCGCTTGAATTCAAATGGTAAATCGTTGGAATCGGTCACGCCGTTCTCCAGTTATGCGCTTAATAGAAAAAGTGGGCGTAAAAGTAGGCGTGGTAAATTTTTCTTTCGATGAAAACTTTAAGTTGATTAATACGAACATTTAAAAGAATAATTAGTCAACTCGATGGAGCCGTTTTCTGATTTTAGGTAAATCGAAAAGTGGGCGTAAAAGTGGGCGGGGCAAAATTTTCTTTCCGTAAAAACCTAAGTTGGACCATGGCGATCATTTTAAAGAAAAATCGTTCAAATCGGTCAAGCCGTTCTCAAGTAATGGATTTTGCCACGCCCCTCCGCCCCCAGACCGAAAATTTCAACCAAACTTCATATAAACCATATATGGGCCACTGCCTACGTAGTGTATAAGTTTGGTTGAAATCGCACGACGCGTTTATGATTAGTTCGGCGAAGTACATATACGGACTTATTTTTATATATATAGATATGTCATAATATCTATAATAATATAATTTCCCTACATTCTCAAATGCAGTACTGCCTGCGCTGCGTCAGAAAAGCAAACTTTTTTCACCGTGCCAATGCACACCTAATGATGCTACATATTAATTGTGTGATTACAATTTTTTAGGTGCATTTAAGCACATTTAAATTTATTTTTTAAACGCAGTATTGCATTTAGAACCATGTACTTTATCTTTATATTCTATTATACCTGTAATTTAACAAAAATATTTAATTATTTGATATTTTAAATATTTGTTTTACTTAATACAAACATACTTTCGTTGATGATACGTCGTTTTGTTTCAGAGAATTAAAAATTTAAATAACGTAAAACACATAACTAAATAAAAAACAATAAAAATATTTTTTCCCCAAAAATATATCGGTTATCGCATTTTTATCCTAAATATTTAAAATTGCATTTATATCTCAATTAATTTCCATTTCACAGTACAACATTTTTCAGTTAATTGATTGCCAACTCAATTCTGTGAACTGTATGTGAAATTAGACCCAAAAAGAAGAATTTCTGCATCATTCGTTTTGTCTTCTTACCTGCGATTTGAAGTTAGTATCGATTTGAAGTTAGTACTATCGTATAGGGGAATTTATCACGTTTTAGGCCCTGTTGTTTGACATAGCTCGACAACCACTAGCCCAATTTAGTTGAAATAAATTTTAAAAAATTAAGAATTACAATTCCCTTAATCTGTTCATATATTGTTTTCCTATACAAGTAACACTTTCGAAGTTAAAAATGAATGTATGAAGGGAAAAAATTATTTTTTGCCTAAAAATTTTAATTTTTTTTTTTTTAAATACATAAAAAATGCAAAATGGAAAAAAGTTTCAAGTCTAGTTATTTTTTCGCAAAGTCACATAACCTATGAGCAAAATGAGACAAAGATCATAAAAATCGATGCACGCGTTTCGCTTTTATTCGCAATTGAGTAAATGTATGAATTTCAAAAATTTGCTCGAGATATGCACAACATTATTTGGAGAAAACATTGACACCTTTTTCATGATTCTGAGAATTAAAAAAAAGGAATAAACAAAAGGTTATTTGATTTTTATGATTGCGGTAATAAATGTACGTGGACAATTAAACGGAAAGTGGACCTTTTTATTATTTGGGTTTTTCCGGTGGCTACCTATGTATATGATTTTTTTACAGAAATTGCACCCACATTTAAGGGTGGTCATTATTTGGAAAGTTTTGCACAGTTTGAAACGTACAAGTGCTGAATCAGGTATATAGCCAGCCGCCCTTAAAATATGCGCCCATTTATAAGTACCTGGCAGTAAAATATTTAAAAATACGTAGTATTTATAGGTGTGCATTGATCGATTTTTGGCATTCAGCCAGTGCCGATGAACGCGAACAGTAAAAGTGATTTTTCTCCAGTTTTTTAAAAGTGAATAACAACAAAACATAAAATATATCAATATGGAAAACAACAAGTGCCCATATTTAGATGAATATTGTTACGTTTGTGGTCATATCGTCCGAAAAATACAGAAAAAAGATCGAAAAAATTTGTTTACTGAGCAATACAAAACCGCGTATTGTAATTATTTCGATGAAGCAGATTTAAGTGGTGCAAATTTTACGCCGAACACAGTGTGCAACAGTTGTTATACTACCCTTCTAAAATGGATTCACGGAAAAAGTAGAAAGTTATCTTTTATGAAGCCAGTAATTTGGGTGGAAGACACAACTGGACATGATGAATCCAGGTGCTATGCATGCATAAATTTTCGTCCTGGATTAAACAGACAACAATTGAAAACAAAAGTATACACTGCTGCATTTACTGCCACACTTCCAGTGCAACGCCCTGCTGATACCGATGCACCTAAACCTCCGAGTGCGGATACTGTGTCCCTGCTAGCCGAAACCGTTTTCACCAATCCGACCGATGTGGATGATGCTGATTGGATACCTGATATTGAAAACAGTGCACCACAACCGCTACCACAAATCGAAATGGATTACATTGTGGCCAAGCTGGGACTATCACAACACGACTCCGAATGGCTGACATCATTTTTGAAGAGAAGAAAACTCACACAGCAAAATGTCAGCGCAACATCATACCGACAACGCCAAGCTGATTTTCAGAAATTTTATTCCGTTGACGAAGCAAATACGTTCACGTACTGCCATGATATCCCAGGTTTAGTGAAAAAATTGGGAATGGATTATATCGCTGGCGACTGGCGTTTATTCATCGATGGTTTAGTTACTAGTTTGAAGGCTGTGCTGCTGCACAAAAAAAATAAAAAACCATGCATTCCATTGGGATTCAGCACAACTATGAAGGAAACGTATGAAGCATTGGGCGAAATTTTGAAGAAAATCAAATACGATGAACACAAATGGAACATTTGTTGCGATCTGAAGGTGGTCAACATACTACAAGGGATTATAGAAAAGGGCGGATATCCAAAATACTTCTGCTTCCTTTGTAATTGGGATTCACGATACAAAGGAAATCAATATCAATGTAAAGATTGGAAAGGAAGAACTCCCGAGCTCAACAAACAATTAAAATTACGCAATGAACCTATGATAAAGGACCTGGATGATATTTTGTTGCCACCGCTCCACATGAAACTGGGAATAGCTGGGAAATTCGTTGAAGTGGTGGTCAAAAAAGTTAACGGCGCCTTTGACTGTTTGAAATCCATCTTTCCGAAACTCAGTGATGAGAAAATTAAAAACGGTACGTATCGTACTCTGTATTTCAATATTGTCATATCTAAATTTGTTAATTTCTATACATTCGCATTACCAATAATTTTTTCGTTTTTCTTATGTATTTAAAACAGGTATTCTCAATGGACCTGATATTCGGAAATTGATCAAAAGTGATTCTTTCACACATTTGCTTTCAGAGCATCACGACCACCAACATGCATGGAACGCATTGAAAGAAGTAATAGAAGGCGTTCTAGGAAAGAACCGTGTCCAGCGAGAAGAGATACAGCAACGAGTGGACAGGTTGCTGTTTTATTTCGAAAAAATCGGTGCATCCATGACGCTGAAATTGCATTTCTTGCACCACCACCTCGATACTTTTTTGGCACAATCACCTCAGGAATCAGACGAACAAGGAGAGAGGTTCCACCAGGTGACCATGCCATTTGAAAAGCGGTTCAAAAGCAAAAAATTGGATGCATTGCTTGCGGAGGTTTGTTGGTGGAGTTCCACAATTATGCAGTTTGAAGAAAGCACCGAAGATGAAGACATTGAAATTGGTGGACACAGTGAAAGAAACACGCCCTTGAATAGTATGTGTATCTCGGATGACGATACAGACTCAGACCATGAATATGAACAACCTACGAAGAAAACAAGATCATCAGAACCACAAGCGTCAACTTCTACAAGGATGGATATTGCCAATAATTGAAAAAATGTTCTAAATTTTGTTTTTATGCATATTATAATTGCGTATTAATTGCATATTATTTTATTTTCATTAAGTTTTTATAAATAAAGTTTTTTTTTGCATGATAATTTTTTAATTTATATTTTTATTTTTATTTTAAGGGTGGTGGCTATAACTGATTTTTGAAATTCATACCTTTACTCAATTGCGAATAAAAGCGAAACGCGTGCATCGATTTTTATGATCTTTGTCTCATTTTGCTCATAGGTTATGTGACTTTGCGAAAAAATAACTAGACTTGAAACTTTTTTCCATTTTGGATTTTTTATGTATTTTTAAAAAAAAAAATTTAAATTTTTAGGCAAAAATAATTTTTTCCCTTCATACATTCATTTTTAACTTCGAAAGTGTTACTTGTATAGGAAAACAATATATGAACAGATTAAGGGAATTGTAATTCTTAATTTTTTAAAATTTATTTCAACTAAATTGGGCTAGTGGTTGTCGAGCTATGTCAAACAACAGGGCCTAAAACGTGATAAATTCCCCTATACGATAGTACTAACTTCAAATCGATACTAACTTCAAATCGCAGGTAAGAAGACAAAACGAATGATGCAGAAATTCTTCTTTTTGGGTCTAATTTCACATACAGTTCACAGAATTGAGTTGGCAAATCATGTGTTGTACTGTGTTTTACAACATCTTTTGCTTCTCATGTAAACTGTGATGTTATATTATTTTGCATTTAAGATGACGATATGTGCTGTTCTTTTTTTTCAATAATTATAGCTTACGAAAAAACCAACACATACATTTCGGTTAACTAGCCAAGAAATAATTTTACAAAAACAAAACACACCCAGGCTACTCGTGCTGCGCAGCGGGAAATATTGCAAGTGATTCACTTTTTAGGCCTTTAAGAAGGTTTACAATTGAATTATTAGTAAACTAGAATTTTTAGCTCATATACCAAAAAATTGATTTAATATCTCAAATATTTTCCATTTAACAACGTTTTTAGCTTCTCCTGTAAACTTATGAAAAGTGATGTTACGATATTTTGCTTTTAGATTACGATATGTATGTGCATGTATTGTACATTGAATTTAAATAATAAAAATATATTTTGCATTTTAAATACACAACTTAAATGTATGTTAAATACACTACCGAAAAGTAATGGTATTTTAAATACACGAATTAATTGTAATTTGTTTTTTTAGTATTTCAAATACATCAATGCATGTATTTTGCCTAACACTGTATGAACCTGAGAAGTATTAAGTGTTATTACATGCGAAGTAGTTTGAAATGGGTGAATATTCAACAAAGGCTTGAGATGAACACGCTGATTTTTATCCATAAAATGAAAAGAGGATATGCACCGCAATATCTATGTAAACAATTGAGTTATGTTAGAGAAGTAAAACCGTACAATCTTAGAAATGTAATGGAATTTAGACTACAGAGGGCAAGGACCAACGCAATGCTGAGAACACTTTTTTACAAGGGCTTAAATTTATTTAACGAACTACCAATGTACATTAAAAACGAGGGAAATATTGTTTTGTTAAAAAAAATGTTGTAGAGTTTATCAGAAACAATATGTAATTATGTTACTAATTATGCAACTATAAAGTAGTTCCAAGTTCTATTAAATAAATAAATAACAGTAATTATAAATTTTATTTAATTTTGTAATGCCTCATACTTTAACATTAAAGCTAAAATCTAGCTGACCCATTTTGGGTTTAAAATCTACACTCCATTGAATTATACTTTTATAACTTTTCACAAGCTGGGCTTTGTCTGTTAAATGAACACCTTGTCGAACAAACATATCCCATTTAATAAAGTTTCCGGATTCGATGGGTTCTAAAGGTCCAGAGCTTACAATTGATTTTGTTGTGGCGGTATTATCTAGCATCCAATCAACCCATAAAGCTATTCCATTCCAATTTGCTGAACTAAATAGGAAAAATTTAAGATAGTTGCAAATATTATTGATTAATAGTTAAGGCTTACAATTCTATAGGAATTTCTCCACTTGGTGATTGATCATGATTGAATTTGTTGAATTCTACTTGAAGAAGTTGTTGTGGTTGAGCTAAAGCGCGACAAGGATATTCCCATAACGGTTGGGCTTCAACTTTGTATTGAGCTAAATGAATGGAGTTCTGAAATTAATATAATAAATCAACCCTGTAATAAATAGTATTTTTAAAGCAAACAGATTAACTGAATAAAAAAAAATTATTTAAAACTATTCTTGAATTGGATAAGGATCTGCAGCAAGACTGCAGATATATATATTTTTAGTTATTTTATTGTTTACCTCAACCATTTTATCGAAATGTTTTAAATTAAAACCTTCGCATTCCCTTATAGGTGTTCGAATTTTATGCAAATCTAAAAATTCGACTGGGACACAATAAATTTGTGCTCCAAATGGTGAAATTTTTACTGAATCCGATAGTTTTTTTTGAATTTTCATTATTAAAGTTCCAAAGTAAAAGTTATCCCATGGCAATATTGATGTCAGGAAATATGGCTCAGCAAAAACATTTGTAATTAGTTTTAAATCTTCTTCTCCTAGGTCCTCTAAATTCTCAAACAATTCAACATTTTTAAGGTCATTAAATTTTGTTATTGAGTTCATAAAATATCTTGAATAACGATGGGGTTCATGGCACCAAAGCTTCGATACTTGAAATGTAGCACATGCCAAGCCCAACAAACAACCATCGCCTAGTACTAAAACCTGAGAATCTGATTTTATATGTTTTTCCAAATAACTTAAATAACGCTTATTTCGAGAACTTTGATTTATTTGGCCTATACGCGAACGACTGTAGGTCATGTGAAGACAGCAGGTACAACTATGGCGAGGTATAGATTTCTTTAAATTTTCCTCCGATTTGGGAAAAGCATCAAACCATAATGAATATTCGTCATGATTACAATTCAGTATAAATTCTTGATCCACTTTGAGAATATTTAACGGTTTGGGTATGTAATATATAGCTTGCATCCAGTGGTCTCGCCAGGGAACAACGTTAGGTAAAGGTCCTGACGGATATTTTTCGGCATTCAAATCTTTAAAATTTGGATGTGCCCAAAAAGGTGCACAACTTAGTATTATTTCCTCATCAATATCCATATTGATATCCCACCAATAAAATACTAAATCGGTGGAGCCAATACTAATCGATTTTACAATGTGATTATTTTCCCTTGCAAGCTCCCGTGACTGTTTACGATTAAAATTAAACTCAAATATATCAAAGGGTTTAGTAATGGGTCGAAATTGTTCCAGTGGTAGTTGGGAAAGTTGTATATCATGTAAATTAGCTTCTCCTTTACACATGCCAATATCTTTGGTGGGTTTTAGCAGCACTTCACCATCCAAATTGGCTAAAGTTTTTAACGAGTTCCATTGAGCCGCCAAAGGAGATTGTACAACTTGAGCATAACAAGTAGCCTTTGATGGTATACAAATCACATCTTCGGTCAACAAATGCTCATGAGCATGATTGTAGATACCAAGAGCACCTTCTCCTATTAATTCGGTATCTAGTACTTCGGTGACTAAGATGTTCGCTTTCCTTAACATTTCTTTACCAACTATAATATCGGTAGATCTTTTCTTAATCAGAGTAATTTTATCTTTCATTTTATTAGACTCTAAAATCTTCTCGGCACAATTGGCCATGGGTATAAAAGCTTCACACGCAGTTACCGAATCAGCACCAGAAGCAACAGCCATCATTGAGAGTATTCCAGTGCCAGTACCAATATCCAGGACATGGGCTTCCTTCCCTTGTTTTTGTAACTTTTCAATTGTTTTTCTTAATGCAGCATAATATTTTTTATTTCTTTCCTTATCGTGAAGCATGTCACCGAATCCGGCATTAGCCACTTCTTGATGATAGTCATAAGAATCGTCTTTTGAAGCCCATTCATTTTGACCCGTTATAGGATTAAGCACTTGCGCAAATACTGCCATTTGTCTTTTAAAATTAAATATGTTAAATTTAAAAGATTTTGCAAAATCAACGATCATAAAATACTAATTATAAAATTAAAACAAAATTGTAACACAAACTCGTTTTCTTAAATTTTCATAAATAAAATTCACATTAGTTTCTTAAGGCTACCATATTTCTTTTATTTATATAGAGCCATCTGGATCAAGGTAACTGCAACTCGTCACCAACTGCAACTGTTCATCAGCTGTCTCCACGGCGAATTGCAAATATAGTTTCCAAACGTCAAAATCAAGGCGAATTTACTTTCAGGTGGTGTTGAAAACACAGCTGTGCTACTTTTTTCTTGCATAATTGTGTATAGAAATGTCAAAAGTTGTTTACATTTTTTTTTCATAATTATGTAGAGAAATGTCAAAAGATGTTTATGTGTACATTGTAAGTAGACGTTTTTCGAAATACAATTTCAAAAAAGCTTCAAAGTGAAAAATTAATTATTGCAAATAATAAAAGTGTAAAGTGAATAAAAAATTAAAAAGTGTTAAGTGCAGTTAACTAATTAACTAAACAAACAAACAAACATAAAAAGTGATTATTATGTTTGCATGTGGTGGACGTTTTTTAAAACACAATTTTAAAAAAGGCTTCAAAGTGAAAAATTAATTATTGCAAATAATAAAAGTCAAAAGTGAATAAAATATTAAAAAGTGTTAAGTGCAGTTAACTAACTAAATAAACAAACAAATATAAAATTGTTTATTAAGAAGAAAAAAAGTTAAAATATACATATAATATAAAACATGAAAAGTTGTTGTATATGCAAAAAGAAGCAAAAACCTGGAAGTGGTAGCTTCTTCAGTGTGCCCAATGATAACCGTAGGCTCAAGTGGAGCAAAATTTGTAGTCTGGACTTCTCCCGACATGCAGTTGTTTGCGCTGACTATTTTGCGCCAACAAACATTATTAGGTTACAAAAAAGTGCCTCATTGTTGCCGGATGCTGTGCCAATGTGAGTAAATATTTTTATAAATTACATTTTTAATAGATTGTTATAAATATATATTGGGTATTATTATTATGTACAATTCTATAATAAATATAGAATACCCGACCAAAAAAACATCGCTTTGTTGCGGGATGCTGTACCAGAGTAAGTAAATGTTTTAAAAATTAGAATTTATATGGCTTTAAAAAATATGTTTTGTGCATTATTATAATAATTATAGATTGCCCGAATTACAAAACTTTGCATATCCGTTATTTTACAATCCTGTGACAAACATAACCCACATGCCAGTGTGCAACAATCCAGTTGCATTCTGTGAAGAGCGTGCAATGGATCAGTCCTTCGTAGTGTTTGCTACTAATAGAAAATTAAAAGAAAATATGTTCTCTGATAAAGAAACACAAACTATGTAAAATTCTTATAGAATTCTAAAATATGATATCCTAACAAATTTAAAATTTTTTTATATATCTGTGACAAAAAGTAAAAAATTCTTATCTTGACTTAAGCCAAATTGAGTAAAGTAAACATTGGCAAAGTTTTAATTATTATGTACGATTTTTTTTTTTTTTTTTAGTTATAGCAACATTACTTTTTGGTTGCCTTCTTTCAAAGTACAATAACTTTTGCACATGATGACTATTTAGAAATAAAGGCTTAAAAAACTAACCGCAGAAAAGTGTCGATCATTACCGTTAAAGTTAAAAATGTCTCTCCTACAAAACTAAAAAAAATGACCACCCATCACCGAAAGATTTAAAATATCGGTTACGGAAATATATATTAGGTACGTTATTTATAAAAACTTTTTGTTTCGTTATCTTCTTATTAATTCTGTTATTTATTTTCAGCCAGAAACACAGAACACCTTAGCGGCACTGGCAACGTTGGTTATAACACACCTGAGTGGCTTAACAATACCAATGAAAAATTAAACAACAACCGTTTTTCCCAATACAAGCCATCGAAAAGTCTGCCGGACCTACCTGAAGACGACGAGAGTGAAGCAGAACCCGATACACTGGACGACCTTGATGTAACCAATTTTCCAGATATAGGTTCTCTTCAAGAGGATGCGTTAGAGTACATATCAGGGTACATCATCCGAAAGCTTCACCTTGAAGAGCACCTATGTCATGAAAATTCGTATACATATGTCGATCAGCTGTCGTAAGGCTATTTAAAAAAACCTGCTTGGTCATTTGTAAAACATATTAAAGCTCTTGAGGGCATTTTTTATAAAATAAATGGGCTTGGAAAAATAAAAGCTTTTTTTTTCATATATATATATATATATATATATATATGTATATATACAGTGTATCAATTTAGTAACCGGACAGTTGTCTATTTTTTAATTAATTCATTTTTAAATGTAAAGAGATTTTTGTAAAAACAGAAAAACCTTTTTAATTTCTTAAATCATCTATATATTTAGTCAATTCACAAGGTATCCTAACATGTCATATTGTCAAAATGTCCTAATATTTCACAATGGTTTAAAAATATTGTTGTTGGTTTGTTAACAAAAAGTGTCTTAAATAAATAGAACGTTGCTTGCTGTGTTTATTGTGCTGTCGTAATTAATCAGAAAAGTCCAGCGCTGAGCGGCTGAGCCGTACAACAATATTTTTAAACCATTGTGAAATATTAGGACATTTTGACAATATGACATGTTAGGATACCTTGTGAATTGACTAATTGTATATATCACTTGTATTAATGCCACAATAATATACGCAAACAATTTTATAAGCAAAAAACTGAAGTCTGTCAAAATAAAACACCAAATTAATAATCGGACATGTGGCAAATACCATGCTTAAATGTCATTTTATACCGGAATTCCTCGAACAAAGTTAGTTGGGAATTAACTGAAATTGTAAAAAAGCGTTACATGGAGTTTTTTGCAAAAGAAAATTTTTGAATCTCTGACATAAAATTGCGAAAAAGGCGATATGAGCAGCAAACGTGTTCAAACATCGATAGAAGTTAGAGAGTTGATAATAAAACATTATCAAATCGGTATGTCTTTATGTGAAATTGGAGATGCTGTTCAAAGAAGCCATTTTACGGTTCACGATATTATAAAGCGCTTCAAAATTGGCAATTTCGTAGAAAATAAGACCAAATCTGCACAACCAAAAAAGTTTACTCCATCTGATGAACGATGGATTGTTAATCAAGTAAAGAAGAATCCAAAACTAAGTGCTTCTAAATTAACAAAATTGGTGTCAGAAAGCTTACAAATAAGTGTCAATCCTGAAACTGTCCGAAATGTACAGCGTAAACACAATTTTCATGGCAGAGTTGAACGAAAAAAACCATTTGTAAATGATGTAAATCGGAAAAAGAGATTAAAGTTTGCATCTGAACATAGAAACCATGACTTTTCGTACTGGAGTAACGTGATTTTTACAGACGAAAGCAAATATAACGTTTTCCGGTCAGGCGGACAGGCGTACGTTTGGAGAAAGCCAAATGAAGAACTAAAGACTTCTAATCTTCATCCCACCATAAAGCACTTATCTGGAAGTGTCATGGTTTGGGGCTGGGTGTCCGCCACAGGACCTGGACAGCTAGTTTTTATAGATGGTATAATGGACCAGTTGAAGTACATAACCATTTTAAGGGAAAATTTGGCTCCGAGCGTAGAAAAATTAGGCATTTCGGAAAACTATAAGTTCTACAAAGATAATTATCCGAAGCACAAAGCGCATAATACACGGATGTGGCTACTGTATAATTATCCCCATGTTATGGAAACTCCCCCCCCCCCCCAGTCTACAGACATTAACGTGATAGAGAATTTATGGTCTCATTTGGAAAATAAATTGAAGTCTCGGACAATTTCCAATATCAGTAAGCTAAAGATTGCTCTAAAGGAAGAATGGGAACAAATTGATCCAGCTTACTGCAAAAAACTCGTGGAATCAATGCCAAAGCGATTAGAAGCTGTACGTAAGAACAAAGGAATGCCCACAAAGTATTAGATTGGCCAAAATATTAAATGCACCTACCATATTAAAAAGTGTCCGATTATTAATTTGATCCATATTTTTAACTTAATATGATTTTGTTGTTGTTTCTCTTAGAATTGAGATTTTGTTTTTAAATATTGTAAGCGTTTTTATAAGCCAAAAATAACTAAGTGAATTACATTAATAAATTTTTTTAGTTTTTTGAAAAAATCTTGTGTATTTACTCGAAATTCTTATAACTCGTTGTTGTCCGGTTATTAAATTGAGCCACTGTATAAATATTACAAAAATTAGTTTTGAACACATAGGGCCTAGTCAATAAAACAATTATAAAAAACACCTAAGTTTAACTTTTTTAATATTATTTTTTTAAATAAAATGAAAACACTGAACGAAATATGAATTGAAACGATTTTATTTACCTAGCTTCTTTTGGGCCACAAACAAGTAAGTTAAAACCTTCAATACAGTAGAGAGATTAATACAAACATAATTTGTTGGTACATTTATATTTGAGCAGCATCGTCCGCTTTAATTTGCTACCGTAATTCATTAATTGTGTATTGTCACAGTGCAATCGACTGCAAAATGTTAATATACATACATACATACATACTTATATCCTTAGGCTGATAGTAAATTTAAAAATACCTTTAAAATTATATGTATGTATATGTTTCATTGAAATTGGTGGAATATAAAATACTTAAAAATCAACATCAATTTTAGAAATTGTTCCTGTTTTTATATATTGTTACCTAAAACGCAAAAAGCCCTACCTAACATTTTGAAAATGTTACAGGAGAAGCAAAAAACTATTTAAAATGATAAATTGATAAATCACTTTAAACTCTTTATAATTTATTTTTCTTCTATTATTCTTGTAAAACCTACCAGTAGTTTCGACAATTGATATTATAACAGATTAATATATGCTTTATAGAACACGAGAGCAAAATTCGTCCGTTTAAATTACATTGAAAACAAAATTTCCAAATTTGTTTTTGTTTCAAATTTAAGTTTAACGGACGAGTTTCGCGGTCGTATTCTATAAGCTACACACAAGATTTTCTTTATTTGTTTTAAAGTCGGCAAACTCTTACAGATCATAATAAAAACTACACACTAGTGCCTAATCTTGATTTAAAACAAAAATGTTAATTATAAAATGGATTATAAGTAATCTCTTGTTTGTCCATGTTCACTTTTGAGCGAGATAAACAATGATTGGAACAAATCTAGTTTACCGACGCAGCTCCAAATAAAAAAAAGTACCCAGGGTGATAGAAAATGGAAAAATAAGAAGAAAAAATAAAATAAGAAAGTTGGCGCAAACGCTTAGTTTTCGAGTTATGTACGTTTAAAGTTTTCATATAAATATGCGATTTTCCACTAAAATTCTAAACGTATATGGCCAATATTGGTATAATTTTAAAACTCTTGAGCAGATTTTTCTGAATATAAATAATTTATTTTAAACTCTTTACCTCACATTACAGTGCAATAGAAAAGAATGCAGTTTATTTAAATAAAAGTGTAATACAAATTTTATAAAATAACAAACACTAGCATCGCAAAAAAAAAACCTTTGCATAGCCAGCCTTTGGTCGGATGCAAGGATATTCTCCTCTATGGTATAACAAACACCAGTTTCGCTTACTAAAGCTTCCTTGCATAGACGGCCTTCGGCCGGGCGCAAAGATTTTCTTTCCTATGGTATAACTAATACCGGCTTCGCTAACTAAAGATTCTCTGCATATGATTTTCTCCTCCATGGTATAAAGCTGCTCTGCATAGACGGCCTTTGCCCATGGGCAACGATTCTCTCCTCATTAGTATAACATAAACATAGAGAAGGTTTTACTTTTATTTTAATTAAAATTCTTAAATAAATTAGTATGTACAATATACATACATAAACAATTAGAAAAAAAAAAATTAAAAAATTTGGTTTTATGCTTACTAAAAACTTTTGTAATTAATTGGTATTGTGGTTATTTTATTGAACTGTTAAAAATATTGAAATAAATTCTATATGTCCAGAAAAATCTAGTGGAAAGCTTTTCAATGATACCAATATTAGCCATACATATACATTTGAAAATGTAGTGCAAAATCACATATTTATATGAAAACTTTAAACGTCCATAACTCGAAAACTAAGCATTTGCGCCAACTTTCTTATTTTATTTTTTCTTCTTATGATTCCATTTTCTATTACCCTAGGTACTTTTTTTATTTGGAGCTGCGTCGGTAAACAAGATTTAAGCCCAATGATTTATAAACATCACTGGCATTTGGATCTTTGGCCACACTATAATCAGGTTCTAAACGTTTCAACTCAGGATCCTCTAAAACGCCAGAAGTAGCACCTAAACGATTTGCATTGGCCACAATTATTGTTTTTGACGATTTTAATGAACACGCCCGTTTCAATGAATTCTCATTATGTTTTGTGCTGATTTACGGATTTTGACACAGCCGACAGGTGCCGGAAGAACTACCTTTAATTTCCTTTAAAGTTCTTTCAGGCATAAACATTCCAAAAGCCACGTTAGATTCAGTTGTACAGCCTCAGGCAGTCGTTCGATGTCATTTTGTTTGGAATACAAACATCCCAGTCCGCATAGAACAATCGGTTCCTGCAAGCGTTGTTGGGTAAAGCACACGTTCAGCATCTTTATATTTCTAAAATTTTAAAATAAATTAGTAATATATTTGGGGTATTCACAAGGTGTGCTATCATGGTTTATTGTCATAATGTTCTAACATTTTACAATGGTTTAATTATATTGTTGTTGGTTTGTAAACAAAAAGTGTCTTAAATAAATAGAACGTTGCTTGCTATGTTTATTGTGCTGTCGTTAGTCCCAATTTACACTAGGGACATTTCTTGCCAGACATTTTTTGAATTCTCTTTTAATCTTACCTGTAGCGTTTACATTTGAAACATTAGAAGTCAGACAGAAATTTTATACTTGTTTCTTTCTTTTCATCATTCGTAAAGTTTGGCGGCTTTTTCTTGTAGTGTTTATTATAATAGTCTGTGGTGTTATTTTGCAAATTTAAATTGCCAAACATTTTTGTAAAATTAAAACCCGAGCATTATATTCATTTACCACAAAAATGTATTTTTATTAATTAATTTATTGTTTTTACTTTAATTTATTAACAACACCACAAACATAACACAATACAAGCCAAACTGACGACAAATTGAGAAAAATAATATAAAGCAACAAGATGTAAACTACGAAAAGTAAGAAAGAGAAATGAAAAAATGTCCAGTACAGATAGGCATGTACTACACCAAGGCGAATTTACTTCAGGTGGCGTCGATACTACAACAAGTCCACAACACGAATAACAACAGTGTGTTTTATTGTTGCTTGAGTTGGTCCGTGTGTCAAAAAACATAAACAAGGCGAATTCAATTGTAAGCAACTTTTGACATTTCTCTATATAAGTTTAAAAAAAATAGTCTGTAGCACATGTGTAAAAAACAGGTAAGAGTTTATTTTGTTTTAAAAAAGACAATTGGGGGATTCACAAGGTGTCATAAAGTCACATGTCTTAAAATAATAACATGAAAAAATACGACTGTTGTGAGCAACCCCTCATAATTTAATGTGATATTAATAAGTCCCAATTTACACTAGGGACATTTCTTGCCGGACAGACGAAGTTTGATGGCGAGGGGTCGAAAAGGTAGAGTGTGTAGTACAAGGCGAATTTACTTTCAGGTGGTGTTGAAAACACAGCTGTGCTACTTTTTTCTTGCATTATTGGGTATAGAAATGTCAAAAGTTGTTTACATTTTTTTTTTTCATAATTATGTAGAGAAATGTCAAAAGATGTTAATGTGTACATTGTAAGTTGACGTTTTTCGAAATACAATTTAAAAAAAGCTTCAAAGTGAAAAATTAATTATTGCAAATAATAAATGTGTAAAGTGAATAAAAAATTAAAAAGTGTTAAGTGCAGTTAACTAATTAACTAAACAAACAAACAAACAAACATAAAAAGTGATTATTATGTTTACATTGTAAGTGGACGTTTTTCAAAACACAATTTTAAAAAAGGCTTCAAAGTGAAAAATTAATTATTGCAAATAATAAAATTCAAAAGTGAATAAAATATTAAAAAGTGTTAAGTGCAGTTAACTAACTAAATAAACAAACAAACATAAAAAGTGTTTATTAAGAAAAAAAAAGTTAAAATATACATATAATTTAAAACATGAAAAGTTGTTGTATATGCAAAAAGAAGCAAAAACCTGGAAATGGTAGCTTCTTCAGTGTGCCCAATGATAACCGTAGGCTCAAGTGGAGCAAAATTTGTATTCTGGACTTCTCCCGACATGCAGTTGTTTGCGCTGACCATTTTGCGCCAACAAACATTATTAGGTTACAAAAAAGTGCCTCATTGTTGCCGGATGCTGTGCCAATGTGAGTAAATATTTTTATAAAATTACATTTTTAATAGATTGTTATAAATATATATTGGGTATTATTATTATGTACAAAACTATAATAAATATAGAATGCCCGACCAAAAAAACATCGGTTTGTTGCCGGATGCTGTACCAGAGTAAGTAAATGTTTTAAAAATTAGAATTTATATGGCTTTAAAAAAAATATGTTTTGTGCATTATTATAATAATTATAGATTGCCCGAAATACAAAACTTTGCATATCCGTTATTTTACAATCCTGTGACAAACATAGCCCCCATGCCAGTGTACAACACTCCAGTTGCATTCTGTGAAGAGCGTGCAATGGATCAGTCCTTCGTAGTGTTTGCTACTAATAGAAAATTACAAGAAAATATGTTCTCTGATAAAGAAACACAAACTACGTAAGTTTCTTATAGAATTTTAAAATATGATGTTCTAACAAATTTAAAATTTTTTTATATATATTTGTGACAAAAAGTAAAAATTCTTATCTTGACTTAAGCCAAATTGAGTAAAGTACACATTGGCAAAGTTTTAATTATTATGTACGATTTTTTTTTTGAGTTATAGCAACATGACTTTTTGGTTGCCTTCTTTCAAAGTACAATAACTTTTGCACATGATGAATATTTAGAAATAAAGGCTTAAAAAAGTTACCGCAGAAAAGTGTCGATCATTACCGTTAAAGTTAAAAATGTCTCTCCTACAAAACTAAAAAAAAATGACTTAAGCATTTTTTTCTTATTGCCAAAGATATTAAGTTTCTTTTATAAACAATAATATTTTTATTACAGTCCCGAAAGTCCCAGTTACATTGAATGTTTTACGAAAAAAATTCAAAGCTTGGAGACAGAAGTCAAAGAGCTGAAATGTAACTTGGCCAAGGCGAATGCAGTCGTCGACGCAATGCGCAAAATTTTTACGGATGGGCAGGTCCGCAAAATGATGTTTTCTGGCAACATTAATTGGAGATGGCCAGATATTTCCAGCGCAATTTGTCTACATGCTGCCGGCTCCAGAGCATATAGCCACTTATATAAAAAAGGGTTTCCACTACCTCACGTTTCAACGTTGCAGCGCTGGAGTCGAAAAGTCAACCTCAGGGAAGGTATTCTCACAACAGCCATAGACTTTATGCGTGAAATAACCGACCTTGATCCCGAGGATAAAATTTGTGTAATAGTTTTTGACGAGATGAAGGTGGTGGAAACCTTTGAGTATGATGAAGTTGCTGACGAAGTGAGAACGCCAGTAAATTACGTGCAAGTGGTTATGGTTCGAGGCCTTCGTAAATCTTGGAAGCAGCCGGTTTTTTATAATTTTGACTGCCAAATGACTGTCGAACTTATAGAAAACATAACGGCAGAACTGCATAAGGTAGGGTTTCTTGTTGTTGCAATGGTATGCGACATGGGGCCCACTAACCGTAAGTTATGGAGAGAATTAAATATTTCGCCAGGTAAGTTGTTATATAAAAAAACAAACGTATACATTGTAATCATATTTTCAAACCTCTTGCATCTTTTTCTTTGCCGGGGATAAATGATTAAAATATTGGTTAAATTTTCTTTGCGTTGTGTTAACCACTGCACAAACGGTAAATAAAAAAAAACGGTAGTATTAAACATTTCTAATAAGTATTTAAGTTCCACGATAAATTAATTTATTTTGTACAGATATGCTATACGTTTTACGATAAATTTAATTTTAAATAATATTAAGAACATAATTAAGTTCAACGGTAAATTTAAATTTAATTTATTTTTGATAGATAATAAGTTTAACGATAAATTTAATTTTGATTAATATTTAAGACGTAATTAAGTTCAACGGTAAATTTAAATCATTTTTGATAGATAATAAGTTTAACGATAAATTTAATTTTGTTTAATATTTAAGAAGTAATTAAGTTCAACGGTAAATTTAAATTTAATTTATTTTTATATATAATAAGTTTAACGATAAATATTATTTTAAGACATTTGTAAGTACCACGGTTAATTTAAATTAAACAAATTTTTAAAAGAGTTTTACAATTAATATAATTTTTAGGACGTATTTAAGTTATACGGTAAATTTTATTAATTTTTAAGAGGTAATAATTTAATTAAATTTTAACACATATGTAGTTATGTTTTGCTTTTGCTAAAAAATTTAATGTTAAAAATTGTGCTGATATTGTTATATTTTAATAACCGAATGCTTCTTAGAAAAGCCATGGTTCCCGCACCCTATAAATAAGTCGGACAAAATTTTTGTATTTGCTGATGCGCCACACCTTATCAAATTAATCAGAAATCATTTTCTGGACACTGGATTAGTTTATGAAAAAAATCCTTATTACATCACGCACTTTTGTTGATTTGCTGAAGCACACATCAGCTAGCGACGTCTCAATTACGTTTAAGTTAAGTAACGAGCACCTTGATGTAAAAGGTTCAGGTACTAATTCAATAATAAATTAATAAATGATCACGGAATAAAATTTTTATTTTTCAAATTTATAGCTAGACAAAAAGTAAAGCTTGCGACACAGCTATTTTCTAATACCTCAGCAAACGCCATACTACGGTGCTATTCTTTAGGCATGGAAATGTGTAATCCGGTTATTACCGCTGAATTTGTGCAATTGGTAAACGACTGGTTTGATGTGCACAACTCAACGCTGGATACATTTAATTACCCTGGAAAGGTAAATTTGGAAAATTTGTTTATGGCAAACGCATAAGTAAAAATTTCTTTTAAGGAACCATTTGGAATTGCGGTAGAACGACAGCAACAAATCTTAAACCGTATGACGAAAGTAATGAGTTTCCCTATTATACCAAATAGACAAACGTTAGAGTTTTTCCAAAAAGGAATAATAACATCCAATAATTCCTTGGAAATGCTTCTTAGATATGTTTCCGACAAATTTAAAATGCAGTATATATGCACCAAGCGGTTAAACCAAGATATTCTAGAGAATTTCTTTGGTGCAATACGTAGCAAAGGGGGTTTAAATGACCACCCATCATCGAAAGATTTTAAATATCGGTTAAGAAAATATATATTAGGTACGTTATTTATAAAAACTTTGTGTTTCGTTATCTTTTTATTAATTCTGTTATTTATTTTCAGCAAGAAACACAGAACACCTTAGCGGCACTGGCAACGTTGGTTATGACACAACTGAGTGGCTTAACAATAGCAATGAAAAATTAAACAACAACCGTTTTTCCCAATACAAACCATCGAAAAGTCTGCCGGACCTACCTGAAGACGACGAGAGTGAAGCAGAACCCGATACACTGGACGACCTAGATGTAACCAATTTTCCAGATATAGGTGCTCTTCAAGAGGATGCGTTAGAGTACATATCAGTGTACATCATCCGAAAGCTTCACCTTGAAGAGCACCTATGTCATGAAAATTCGTATACATATGTCGATCAGCTGTCGAAAGGCTATTTAAAAAAACCTGCTCGGTCATTTGTGAAACAAATTAAAGCTCTTGAGGGCATTTTTTATAAAATAAATGGGCTTGAAATTTCCCATTCAAAATGCCTTCATGAACGACTGCTGAAGGAAAGCGAATTTATCGAGCTCTCTGGAAAAATAAAAGCTTTTTTTTCAAGTGTCGTATTCACTTTCGTATAAGGCACTTGAATAAACGTTTAAAAGAGCAAAAACTTAAACAGAAGAAAATGGGATTCAAAAAGATGATTAAAATTAATCTTTAAAAATCCTATTACTCTTCTTGTTTTAAAAATCGCAATCAGTTTTTTGGGACGGACCACCCTCAACGCAAACCCGCACCAAAATCACACTTTTTCATCACAATTGCAATCATCAGTACTTAACCCATTAACATCGCCTTTCATTATTTACCTCCTTAAGAAAAAGTTTGGTCGTTAGAACTCAAAAATAGTGATATTAAATTCAATTGTAAGTGGGAAAAAGGAACCAGTATATATATATATATATATTACAAAAATTAGTTCCGAACACATAGGTCCTAGTCAATAAAACAATTATAAAAACCACCTAAGTTTAACTTTTTTAATATTAATTTTTTTAAATAAAATGAAAACACTGAACGAAATATGAATTGAAACGATTTTATTTACCTAGCTCCTTTTGGGCCACAAACAAGTAAGTTAAGACCTTCAATACAGTAGAGAGATTAATACAAACATAATTTGTTGGTACATTTATATTTGAGCAGCATCGTCCGCTTTAATTTGCTACCGTAATTCATTAATTGTGTATTGTCACAGTGCAATCGACTGCAAAATGTTAATATACATACATACATACTTATATCCTTAGGCTGATAGTAAATTTAAAAATACCTTTAAAATTATATATGTTTCATTAAAATTGGTAGAATATAAAATACTTAAAAATCAACTTAAATTTTCAAAATTGTTCCTGTATTTATATATCGTTACCTAAAACGCAAAAAGCCCTACCTAACATTTTGAAAATGTTACAGGAGAAGCAAAAAACTATTTAAAATGATAAATTGATAAATCACTTTAAACTCTTTATAATTTATTTTTCTTCTATTATTCTTGTAAAACCTACCAGTAGTTTCGACAATTGATATTATAACAGATTAATATATGCTTTATAGAACACGAGAGCAAAATTCGTCCGTTTAAATTACATTGAAAACAAAATTTCCAAATTTGTTTTTGTTTCAAATTTAAGTTTAACGGACGAGTTTCTCGGTCGTATTCTATAAGCCACACACAAGATTTTCTTTATTTGTTTTAAAGTCGGCAAACTCTTACAGATCATAATAAAAACTACACACTAGTGCCTAATCGTGATTTAAAACAAAAATGTTAATTATAAAATGGATTATAAGTAATCTCTTGCTTGTCCTTGTTCACTTTTGAGCCAGATAAACAATGATTGGAACAAATCTAGTTTACCGACGCAGCTCCAAATAAAAAAAAAAGTACCCAGGGTGATAGAAAATGGAAAAAAAAAGAAAAAATTAAATAAGAAAGTTGGCGCAAACGCTTAGTTTCTGAGTTATGTACGTTTAAAGTTTTCATATAAATTAGCGATTTTCCACTACAATTCTAAACGTATATGGCCAATATTGGTATAATTTTAAAACTCTTGAACAGATTTTTCTGAATATAAATAATTTATTTTAAACTCTTTGCCTCACATTACAGTTTACCTCACATTTTTCATTTACGTCGAAATGTTACGGAAGTGCACTAGGAAAGAATGCAGTTTATTTAAAAAAAAGTGTAATACAAATTTTATAAAATAACAAACGCTAGCATCGCAAAAAAAATCTTTGCATAGCCCGCCTTTGGTCGGATGCAAGGATCTTCTTCTCTATGGTATAACAAACACCAGTTTCGCTTACTAAAGCTTCCTTGAATAGCCGGCCTTCGGCCGGGCGC
Organism: Pollenia amentaria; assembly: GCA_943735925.1. Classification (NCBI taxonomy): domain Eukaryota; kingdom Metazoa; phylum Arthropoda; class Insecta; order Diptera; family Polleniidae; genus Pollenia; species Pollenia amentaria. The sequence goes on along the minus strand of OX031009.1, from coordinate 195,574,690 downwards.
AAAGATTTTCTTTCCTATGGTATAACTAATACCGGCTTCGCTAACTAAAGATTCTCTGCATAGCCGGCCTTCGGCCGGGCGCAATGATTTTCTCCTCAATGGTATAAAGCTGCTCTGCATAGACGGCCTTTACCCATGGGCAAGGATTCTCTCCTCATTAGTATAACATAAACATAAAGAAGGTTTTACTTTTATTTTAATTAAAATTCTTAAAAAAATTAGTATGTACAATATACATACATAAACAATTAGAAAAAAAAATTAAAAAATTTGGTTTTATGCTTACTAAAAACTTTTGTAAATAATTGGTATTGTGGTTATTTTATTGAACTGTTAAAAATATTGAAATAAATTCTATATGTCCAGAAAGATCTAGTGGAAAGCTTTGCAATGATACCAATATTAGCCATATACATTAGAAAATGTAGTGCAAAATCACATATTTATATGAAAACTTTAAACGTCCATAACTCGAAAACTAAGCATTTGCGCCAACTTTCTTATTTTATTTTTTCTTCTTATGATTCCATTTTCTATCACCCTTGGTACTTTTTTTTATTTGGAGCTGCGTCGGTAAACAAGATTTAAGCCCAATGATTTATAAACATCACTGGCATTTGGATCTTTGACCACACTATAATCAGTTTCTAAACGTTTCAACTCAGGATCCTCTAAAACGCCAGAAGTAGCACTTAAACGATTTGCATTGGCCACAATTATTGTTTTTGATGATTTTAATGAACACGCCCGTTTCAATGAATTCTCATTATGTTTTGTGCTGATTTACGGATTTTGACACAGCCGACAGGTGCCGGAAGAACTGCCTTTAATTTCCTTTAAAGTTCTTTCAGGCATAAACATTCCAAAAGCCACGTTAGATTCAGTTGTACAGCCTCAGGCAGTCGTTCGATGACATTTTGTTTGGAATACAAACATCCCAGTCCGCATAGAACAATCGGTTCCTGCAAGCGTTGTTGGGTAAAGCACACGTTCAGCATCTTTAAGGCCGTGTCAGATACAACTTTGTCGCTTTGCGTGACGTTTCGACCTTTGGCAGAAAAACGCAAAGCAAAAGGTGTATGACACAATGAAAACTTTGACAACACTCACGCATTGCTTGTTTACTTATAAAAGTGGTTGGCAATTTGTACATTTAATTGTTTGTTATACAAATAAAAGTTAAAAATTTAATTGGACGGTTTTTTGGAATTAAATTTGGCAAAAAAATTAAAAAACAAAAGAAAATTATACTAGCCAATTGTCAAAGCGCGCAAAAAGATGAGAGTTGGCTAACTTTTTGCTTCGCTCCGCTTTGAAAGTACTTTATGTGACATGTTTCGTATAAGTATGTATATTTTATCTTAGATGTCAAAGCGAATCGGTAACGCAACGCGAAGCAAAAGTTTTATCTGACATGGCCTTTATATTTCTAAAATTTTAAAATAAATTAGTAATATATTGTCTTTTTTAAAACAAAATAAACTACATATTACCTGTTTTTTGCACATGTGCTACAGACTACTTTTTTTAAACTTATATAGAGAAATGTCAAAAGTTACTTACAATTGAATTCGCCTTGTTTATGTTTTTTGACACACGGACCAACTCAAGCAACAATAAAACACACTGTTGTTATTCGTGTTGTTGACTTGTTGTAGTATCGACGCCACCTGAAGTAAATTCGCCTTGGTCAAAATATACTTTATATATAACACTGCGGCCACACCAAGGCGAATTCAACTACAGGTGGTGTCGAAACGCCATCTGATTTTGACAGTTCGAGCTACTTTGTTTTGATTTGTTAGTGTTTTGTTAAAAATGGTTGACATTTTGGACAGTAAGCAATAACAATGCAATGCAAAAAACCCTGTGTTTTTTCTGTTGTTTTTGGATTGTTGTAGTATCGACACCACCTGTAGTTGAATTCGCCTTGGGCCACACGATCAACTTTTTGTTGATAGTCTTTTACATATACTGTTTGTCAAAATTTACATTAATTGAAAGCTGTGACGTAGGCTGCACGCAATTTTTAAGCAATTTACTTTCAAGATGTCATCAAGAAAACAATTTATAATGACAAACGAAAAATTTGCGCGATAAACTTCTAATCAGCTGTTAAGTTCAGCGTAAAATTGCCAAACAAATGGATAGTTAAAATTGAGAGCAATCTCGTGATCAATTTAAAAAGTGTGAGTGTGTTAGTGAAAAAAATGAGAGTGAGAGCAAATTGAAAGGAATTGAAAGACAAAAATTGGTCGTGTGGCCTCCAAGTAAACGAAAAATTTTTTGACAAAAAAATTTATTGAAAAGTGTGAAAATTATTATTTTTATAATAAAACAAATAAAAAGCAGCGAATAATTAAAGCGAAATTATTAATTTCTTTTTAAAAAAAGTAAAAATTCTAATTTTAATAATTAGCATTGTGGTTATTTTATTGAACTGTTAATGGTTTTTAATCCAAATTTAGATATTTTAATTAGGCTTAAGTTCATTGAATTTAATTTTCATTAAATTATTTTAATGAAGACAGGAATTTTACAACATGAAATCAATTAAAATTTTAATGATAATTTTTCATTCTTGACTGCGCTAATTAAAATTTTAATTGATTTCATGTTGTAAAATTCCTGTCTTCATTAAAATAATTTAATGAAAATTAAATTCAATGAACTTAAGCCTAATTAAAATATCTAAATTTGGATTAAAAACCATTAACAGTTCAATAAAATAACCACAATGCTAATTATTGTTAACAGCTAAGGCACGAGCTATGCTTACATTTGTCCTTCAAGTTGTGCTGAAAAAGGTCAACAAGAAAAAAGAAAGACAAAAACATCAAAAACAAAAATGTACTTTGGACTTCAAGAAGAATTCTTGACAAAAAGTACGAAAAAACAGAAGTTAGGAGGAACATGTAAATCAATTAAAATAGATAATCATTCATTAAAAAGCAAATTTCGATCTACCAAGGTGAAATACCATTTGGTTTAAAGATTGATGTTTGACTATTGACGTCATCCGGCTGCAATAGCCGAGTGAGTAAGACGGCAAACCCCACTGAAGAGATTGTGTGGTTACAATCGAAACTAGTCTGGGCAACCTGTCCGTGAACGCCTGGGTTCAAATCTCAGCGCAGTCAAGAATGAAAAATTATCATTAAAATTTTAATTGATTTCATGTTGTAAAATTCCTGTCTTCATTAAAATAATTTAATGAAAATTAAATTCAATGAACTTAAGCCTAATTAAAATATCTAAATTTGGATTAAAAATTCTAATTTTAAATAAAAAAATGCGTTGAGGTTAAGTTTGTAAGAAACCTTACAATAAAGGTGATGGAAACTTGTTCCAAATTCCCAGTACAGCAGCCGATAGAAAAAAATGGAAGAATTGTGACAGACCTTTTAAAAAAGAATCTGTAGTGTGTGCTCTTTTTGGGATGAAAAGGTAGCTGATAATCTTCGTGGTACAAACATGGAAATAGAAAAGGATTTAGATTAAATTTTTAAATTTATCAATTGCTGTAAATTAAATAAAAGGAAATATTAAAACTAGAGTACATATGTATCTTTGTGTATAAGAATTTTATTTATTTGCAACTGTTTTTATAAAATTCCAACATAATATTTGCTAATTTTATTATAAAGAAATGCTCGAATTCCGGCTACCGAACAATGACCTTTCAGTTGTATAATACCTGCGCTCTCAGCTTTGTCTAAGAAAGCTTTTTTTAAATGTCCATCGATCTCCACAACGATTAAATAAGCGTCTTTCGATGTGTTACGGCTGATTCTTAAAGAGGAATCAGCTGTGTTACAGGGAAAAAGTACTTGCACTTTCTTCTGCGATATAAAAATTTAAAACAATTTTTAAAAAGAAATTAAATTTTAACTTGTAAGTCTGTGTTCAAACGGCTCATGTTTTATTGACATGATTGCTAGCTTATGGGTGAGAGAGACGAAGGGAAAAGAAACGGTACACACATGCATGTACTGTCAGTACGCTTTGCTTTCTCATACGCTATTTTTTCTTAATTGTATTCAAAGACTATACAAAAAAAAAGCATGTCGTCAACTTGACATGAATCATTTGAACGCCAATTCATGTTCAAAGAAGAAAAAGGAAGAATAATGTCAAGATATGAGCAATTTGAACACAGACTAAGTCTCAATTTACACGTTTCATCTTTTGATGCTCAACTTCTTTTCAATTCCCTTTTGAAGATGCCATTATGTTCACACGCAGCAACCGGTTTCAACTTTTTTGCTTCAAAACAACAACACTTTAATTAACACAAAGCGAACCAAAGAGAAAAAAAAATATTCATGCAGCCATTGTTTTGCATATACCTACGAATGAGAACACAAAGCGTACTGCCCGAGTGCAGGCATCTCCGTACCAACCCCTTTTCTTCTTGCTTCCCTCTCCTTAAAGCACAAGAGTTGGGCATCAAAAGATGAAACGTGTGAATGTCGACTATCACCCAATTTTCATGATGATTTAAAGGACATGTCTTTTTTGTATTTATTTTTTAAATATTTTCACCATGTTTCTTTTTTTGCAGTCAGAGTTGATTTTTTCCGAGTTCCTTATTCGTATAAAGATATTTAAAATTTCGTTATTCCATGGTAGAATAATACAAGGTATAGTCATTAGAAAGTTTCTCAATTTTAAAATCCATGCAATGTCAAACAAAAGAAAATAACGAAAAAAAATTAAAACAAGCCTCAAAAATAAAATAAATTAGTTTTATTTTTATGAAAATTTCTTAATTAACTTTTATAATACAAAATTTTAATCAAAAATCAATTGCAAATGGACAATATATTGAATAAACTTTAATTTTATATAAAAAAGTGAGTTCCCATATCTTAAAATTTAAAAATATATTAAAATTTCTGCAATTGAGTAATGTTTCGTTATTTGACATTATATGGGTAAATAATGACAACTCTCCCTAACGAACCTACCTGTTTTGATATGTATTGAATTTTTTTTAAATTAAATTTCTTTATTTTTCCATATTTTAATAAGCTCTTGTCACTTTCAAATCAGATTAAAACATAAATTAAAAAACACAAGTAAGTGTAAAGAGGAATGTCAAAAAAGAAACACAGAAGATACGATTCATGTCTTTTTTTCTACCCTGCTTACTTCTCTACTCCGCTCGCTTTCAAACGAAAAAAAGACATTATTTAAAAATAGGGGGAAAATCATCGTCAAATTGGGTGTGTTGCCGATTTTTCAAAACGAGAAAGACGATTTTTTTTATTTTTCTTACACTACAGCCACACGATCAAGTTGTTCTTTATAGGCTTTTACATATACAGTTTGTCAAAATTTCCAAAAATTTGAAGCTGTGACGTAGGCTGCACGCAATTTTAAAGCAATTTACATTCAAGATGTCATCAAGAAAACATTTTATAAAGACAAACGAAAGATTTTCTCACCAAACATATAATCAGCTATTTTCTTGAACGTAAATTGATACACTCACTTGCAAGAGAATTTTAAAGGCAAGTTCGCTTCAATTCTTAAAAGTATGAGTGTGTTGGCAAAAAAATGTGAGTATATTAAATGTTGATAGACAAAACTTGATTGTGTAACCCTCAAGTTACCCTGCGGCCACACGATCAAGCTTTTGTTGATAGTCTTTTACATTTACTGTTTGTCAAAATTTACATAAATCGAAAGCTGTGACGCAGGCTGCACGCAATTTTTAAGCAATTTACTTTCAAGATATCAAGAAAACAATTTATACTGACAAACGAAAAATTTGCTCACTAAACTTCTAATCAGCTGTTAAATTGAACGTAAAATTGCCAAGCAAATGGATAGTTAAAATTGAGAGCAATCTCGTGATCATTTTAAAAAGTGTGTTAGTAAAAAAATAAGAATAAGAGCAAATTAAAAGGAATTGAAAGACAAAAATTGATCGTGTGGCCTCCAACTTAGGAAATTTACGATTTTTTCACAAATGTATATGGCAGCCCTGCTAGACATTCGTCATTAAAACTTTTTTTTTGTAAACAAAAAGATTTAAAGAAAATTTGGTATTTTTTGATAAATACTTACCTATATATTGTTTTTGTTATTTGAAATTATGGAGATAAAATGTGGTAACGATGAAAGGTATATAATAGAACAATCAAAAAAATTAAGACCAACAGATCCTTGCTCAGCAAAATGTTGGATAATTACAGCAAAAACTTTATTTCCTGATAACTTTAATATACAAGTAAGTTTAAAAAATTGCATACTTTATATATGTATACTCTGAAGTCAAGTTTGTGAGTGCCACAAGATCTAACATAATTTAGGCGGCAATTCTGAAAATAAGTTCCTGACCTGATATTCATTTAGTAATTTAAAGGTTAAGAACCGGCATTTATGTAATTAAGATAATGTGCTAATACCCTGCAGACAAAGTAACTAAAATTGAGCTAAAAATAAACTAGTTCGTATTTACTTTTAACTTGTTGCACTTTTGATTTTTTCATGTGTGGATTTCGTCTCAAGTGACAACTTTTGAAACCAATGTCTTCCGATCGGGATGAAATTTGCACCAAGTCTAGTTCTTTTAGATAGAAGTTTAGACAATTGTTTCACAAGGTCGGTCAATAATCCTCTGAGTTAGAGGGGGTCGGTATTTAACATTTTGGTCACGCATGTGTTTTTCTCATCCATGTTACTCATTACCTATTGATCTTAGCAAAATTTATCCCATAAAACTATCAATCTTATTTCACGTCGGGTTATCAAAGGAGACCAACCAGTTAATTTTTATGCAATTATGCAGTATAATGGTTTAAAACTATGTACTTGTTTTTTTTATTTTTTTTGTTTTTAGTTTTATTTTACTATGAAGGCGCCCTATGCTCCAATGGGAGTTAGAGGAACACATATATATATATATATATGCAAATAAATGGTCTTACATCAAATATCAAATTTGAACAGTTGTATCCACATTTGCCAATAGTGGTTTTTGTGAATTCAAATGAATTTATGTTATCACTGCATAAACGTCTTTACGCCCCTGGTCCCAATCTTCTGTTTCATGATATATTTCTGTGAAAATTCTACTAAAATATTGTGAAAATACATTTTCAACGTGTGTTCCTAAAATTCAAGAACCGCTGGACCGATTGGCACCATTCTTTGACAATAAATTAGTTAAGTCTGGAACTAGGTTTCTCTTAAATTTAATCTCGATAGGTGGCGCTGTTTTCTTGATATTTCAATGTTTTAATTTATGGTACGATTTGGCTGAAATTCACAAAATATATTTATTAAACAAAAAGTTAGAGTGCTATATTCGGCTGTAATACCCTCCACCGACAGGAGTGTGCTATATATGATATATACATATGTATTATTAACTAATCTTCATAAAAACGAACGTCAGCATTAAAAATGGTTGCGGTTTAGACCTATATTAAAATTATTGAGCGACAATCAGAAAGTTTTATGCGTTTCTAAAATGATTTTTAGGAGGGTAATTTGTATTGGACCTGTGGTAAATTATTGACCAATCATCCCAAAATTCTGAAGACTGATTGCTAGTATTAAAAAACCTAAATAAGAATAAATTTGAATAATGCAGTGAAATAAGTTTTGGCGTTTACAGTGAATTTCAGAAGGCTTCCTAATATGGCATCTAAGGTAAATTATGGACCGTATATTACAAAATTGCATGACATTTTATATGGCCATATGAAGCTAAGTTGGACAAATTTAACCGCAATGTCTACATCTGCTACGGTTTTAGACGAATTTAATTATTTTCCCAAAGTGGGCGTATGTATGGGGCGTATGGATCTTATAGACCGACCATCACGAAATTTATTAGTACGATTTCTAGTCCTATAAAGCTGTGAAGTATTAAGATATCATTATTTAGGCGTACTAAACTGTTTTTCGGGAGTAGGGGTCACATATATGGGGCTAGGCTAAATTATGGAGAGATCTTCACCAAATTTAACACTGCGATTTCTAGTCTCTTTAAAACTGTGATATAACAAATTTATTATAATAGCATTATTAATTTCGGTATTAGGCGTAATAATCTGTTTTTCGGGAGTAGGGCTTATATGGGACTTACGATAAATTATGGACCGATCTTTACGAAATTCGACACTGCATTTCTAGTGTTATAAAACTGTGATATACCAAATTTTATTATGATATCATTATTAATTGCTGTCATAGGCGTACTAATCTGTTTTCCAGAAGTAGGGTTTATATGCGGCCTAGGGTTAATTATGGACCGATCTTCACGATATTTGGCAGTGTGACTTCAAGTCATATAAAACTGTAGCCTGCCGAATTTAATTATAATAGCATTATGTAAAACGGTTTTATACGTACTAAACTGTTTTCCGGGAGTAGGTTTTATATGGGGCCTAGGGTAAATTATGGTCCGATCTTCACGAAATTCAGCAGCGTGATTTATAGTCCTATAAAACTGTGCCATAACGAATTTAATTATGATAGCATTATTTATTTCGGTTTAGACGTAGTAAACTGTTTTCCGGGAGTAGGGTTTATATGGGGTCTGAGGTAAATTATGGACCAATCTTCACGAAATTTGACACTGATTTCTAGTCTTATGAAACTGATATACTAAATTTAATTATGATTGCGTTATGTATTACAGTTGTGGGCGTTATAAACTATTTTCTTGGAGAAGGGTTTATATGGGGCCTAGGGTAAATTATGGACTGATCTTCACGAAATTTGGCAGTGTGATATTGTATCTTTGAAATCGTTGCAAATAAGACTTTTTGAGTGTATGTAGGTAATTCTCATTCCCTCTGTAGTCTTTTTTTTTTGATAGCTTTGGCTTTTATTTAGGAGAACGTTTCCTTATAATCTGGCCTAATCAACCAGTGAAATGCACATAGTAACAGCTTATCCTCCAACATTAAATTTCAGTATTTTTATAAATTATTAAAAAAAGGGAATTAAGCACAACAAACAAAATTTTTTTTTTAAATATTTAATATACATACATATTTAAAAAAAAATGAATTTAAAACACATGAAAATTATGTGGAATAACGAAATTTTAAATGTTTTTATACGAATAAGGAACGAAGGAAAAAAAGAAACATGGTGAAAATGTATCTAGTTTTTGGAAATTTCTTTAAAAAGGAAATTCATAAAAGACCTGTCTTTTAAATCATCGTGCAAATTGGGTGATACAGATTTTTGAATGTTTTTTGTTTTATTTTCCGGACATGTATAAAATTGTACATTTTTTTGTTCAAAAGAGCAATTGCAAATGCAACATTTTCTATACATATTATTTGTCTGATTTAATAAAACAGTATTATATTTAAATTTTTTAATTTTTGTTTTTTTTTTAATTTAATTTTTTTTTTTTTGACATTTTCTTTTGCTGAACATAAATTTGACATTTATTTTTATTTATTTTTATTTTAATACCTATCACAACAAGATATAAATCTTATAATTTACAGTGATAGTAAGTAACATGGCAATTGAAACATATAAACATTGTATTATTAAATTATGTTATACATACATACATTCAAATTTATAAGATAAAAAAAATTAAAAAAAGATATAAGTTATGTTAAAGATTTTTAGAATAATTTAATAATTCCTTTTTAAAGGCCGCAGTGTTGCTAAGTGTTTGAAAACGTGATGGTAATTTGTTCCAGAGACTAATTGTGTAGTTAAAGAATTGTCTTGAAGAGATAAGATATCTATATTTTTGAGAAATCAAATTTTTACCGCGTGGAGATTTGGCAAAAATAATTCTACTAAATAGATATTCTGGCTCCTTTATATAAATTATTTTATGCATCATGAGCAGGCTTTTGTATTTTAGTAAGTTTTCAAAGCACATGTCATAGAGCTGAAAAGAGTACGACGAAATACTATCAGTTCTACTACGATTAAAAACATATCTAGCTATATTATTATAGGTTACTTCAAGTCTGTGAAAATCAGTGGTGTCGCAATTTGCAAATATTTCACATCCATATAGTAAAACCGGTATTAGATAAGTTTTAGCTAATAGCAATCGCATATTAAATGGAGTGAAATTTTGAATAGCCCATAAGTTTCTTAGCATTCCATGTACCTTTCCTGCAATAATACAAATATGGTTTGACCATGAAAGCTCAGCATTGAACGTAATTCCTAAGTTTGATGCCGATGGCACAAAGTCGATTTTATTGTTGTTAATTAATAATAAAGCATTGTTATTTAGTGTTTTCTTATTATTCCTGGATATGAAAATGCATTTTGATTTCGATGGATTTATGCACAAACCATTCATGCATGCCCAGTGATGAACTCTATTAAGATCATTGTTTATTAAATCAATACAAGAACTTACACTTTCTATTTTGGTGCTTAAGTACAATTGTACATCATCAGCATACATTTGTATTCCACAATGGCTTAATACCTCTGGCAGATCATTTATATACAACGAAAACAGCAGGGGACCCAAAATAGAGCCTTGAGGAACCCCTCTGTGAACTTCAAGAGAATTTGACATTGAGCCATTTAGGAAAACGGTTTGCTTCCGATTTAGAAGATACGATAAAATTAGTTTACAAGCTGTATGGGAAAAATTGAAAAACTTTTGGAGTTTTGATAGTAAGATATGATGTTCAACAGTGTCAAAAGCTTTACTATGGTCCAACAGTACAAGAAAAGAGACCATGTCATTGTCCAATTTACACCTAAGTTCTTCCACCACGTCGATAAGAACAGTAATACAGCTCCTACCCTGTCTAAATCCAGATTGATAGTCAGTGAGAAGACTATGTTTACGCAGATATTCACACATCTGAGTTTTCATGATATTTTCCAAAGCTTTAGACAGGAATGGAAGTATTGCAATTGGTCTGAAATCATTGTTATTCTTGGGAATTGGAATAATTTTGACTTTTTTCCACGCATCAGGAAAAACCGACTTAGTTAATATAGAATTAAACAAATATGTCAAAAACGGCAGGAGTTTATGAACGACAAGCCTAAAAAATTTAGGATTTATGCCATCAAGACCCTCAGCATTTGATTTAATTCCAATTAAACTTTTGTGAACTTCCGATTGATCCACACATCTGAAACAAAAACTGTATTGAAATGGCACGATGTTAAACTGGGCATACTGATTTTCTGTTTGTCTTACAACTGGGCCATTGACAAATTTGTTGTTTAGTTCGTTTACGTCTACATTAGAACTAGAAATAAAGTTTCTACTCTTTCCAATACCTATTTCACGAATATTCTTCCACTTTTCTTTGCTATCTAAAGCCGATGAGAATTTCAATCTATAATACGTAGACTTCGCAGTAGTTATGCATTTAACGACATCTTTCCTTGCAGATTTAAAGATCGCATATAACTCTGGGGTTCTAAATTTTTTCCACCGACTGTAAGCTAAGTCCCGAGAGCTAATTAAGCGTTTTATGGTTGAACTAAACCACAGTGGCTGTTTAGAATTTACAGTTTTAGTTTTTACCGGAACAAAATTATTATATAAATCTATAACGTTATTTTGAAAGAAAACGGTTTGATCATTTACGTCTTCGATATTATAGATAAGATGCCATCTCATACGGTCAATACTCTGGAATAACAAATTATAATTAATGTTCTTAAAATCACGGTAACTATAACTAATATCTTCAGTTTGGGTAAGGGCATCATATATAATGAAAATAAGGTCATGCCTTGAAAAGACTGCAGCAGATACTTGGTCATAGACTAATATTTTCTTTCTGTTGTTAACGAAGAAAACGTCAAGCAAGCTATTTGCACCATTTGGATAATGGGTGGGAAAAACACTGTTCACCGGCAGAAGGCCTAGTGCTTGCATATCATCAGATAACGAATTGTCATTAAGTAAATTGCTGTTTAGATCGCCAGCAATAATAACATCATTGTATAATAATGATAAGGATTCTATTTTAGCCATTAAGTCAGTTATGTCTATGCTAAGATGAGGTCGATAGATACAAGCAAGAAGAATTTTTTTCCTGTCCTCCATTGTTAATTCCAGAAAAATGTATTCAATTTGACTAGAGGGATCGGATTTAAGTTTTACAATAGAGTTGATATCATACCTGACATATATTGCCACGCCTCCAGCATGTGTCAATCTATCAGCTCGAAACAATCTAAAGCCTGGTAAGTCAAAGATCGAATCAATTATTTGAGGGTCAAACCAAGTTTCAGACACACAGATAACATCCACGGCAGATGTCATGAAAATGTAACGAAATTCGTCAATCTTTTTTTTGAGACTTTGTGCGTTAATATGAGCTATTTTGAGTCCGTTTTTTTGTTTGGCAAGAATTCTTACCATGGTTTTATAATTGAGAGCAAAATTTCTAATGACTATACCTTGTATTTATTCTACCATGGTTTTATATAAAAAAGTAAGTTTGCAATATCTAAAAACTACAAAATATGTTGAAATTTAAACATTTGAGTAATATTTCATTGTTTGACATCTAATGGGTCAATAATGACAACTGTCCCTAATGAACATACTTATTATACTATGCCCTGCACCTTTAATTTTATGTTTTAATTTCAATATTATAGAAAATTTAAAACGTACCTTATGTAGGACAAAAATAAAGAAATTTAATTTCCTTTTTGATTCTTTTTTTCTACCAATTGAAGTTCCCAAAGTTAAATACGTATACATATGTACGAGTATGTATGTCGATAAATGTAGAAAAATTTTTTTTTTTTTAAACCATAATGAATTTGTATTTTTTAGGTAAGGTACGAATAGAATTTTTTTGTATCTCTTTTAGTTTAGGAGATTTGAGGTTAAGAAATTTACACGTTCTTAAAATTTTTACTCCCTTAACATTCGAATTTTCATAAATCCCGTCTTAGTTGTTCGATTTGACGAGAGACCAACCTCCGACCCAAGTTGTAACTTTTAAGCTTTAGGAGTTAAGGATGTGCAAACTGACGAAACTACATTTTTATTTTTTTCAGGAGAAGCAAAAAATTTTACAAAATCAATAGTATTAGGGGGTTCTTGGCGTTTAATTTTTTTTGATAATGTCGCCATTTTGGATTGTAGGGATCTAAAAATTTGCGTGAACACGTGGTTTAATAAAACGAAGAAAAATCAATCAAAAACTCAATTATTGTGTAGTTACGTCCGTTTGCATTTAAGGTGACGAGATATATTTATTATTATTCCGAGAATAAGATGTAGTTGGCTTGAGAGATCGTTTATTGTTAGGATGGCAAGAAGCTGGAACTTTTTGCCTGTTGAGCTTCGTATTTTTTCACATTCTAACAATGCATTTCGTTTGAAACTTTTAATTCACTTTTCTTCTGTTCTATAATTCTTTTGGAATATTTTTTTATAGTTTAGTATGCATTATGGCGAAGTTTTCTTTTATAATACATACGTTATATATGTATATACATATGGATATTTTCTTGGTTTCTTATAATATTTAACTTTCCGGTAATTTTCAGATATGTTCTTTGATATTTGGTCTTTTGTGATGCTATTATAACATTGGACTAATTTTTTTGGGTTTGACCTTCATTCCTTGGGCTGGGGACCCAATTAGTAAACTTATTAAACTTAACTTTTTGAATATAGCAGTGTTTTGTACAATTTTTATTTTTATATTATTCAGGTTTTTTTTCTGCATTGTAATGTAAATTTATTGGCCTAATTAGCCTTGTTATATTACTGGTTGAAATAAATAAATAAATAAATATATATATGTATGTACATATTATAGTATATAAATATCTTTTTTTTTTTTTGAAAATGCTATAAAAAAAACTACTGAATATTTTCGCAAATTTCTTTTTTTATTTGAAAGTACAATCCTTTCGGTAAATAATGGAAAATAATTTCATTCGAATGGCGTCATACCAAGGTCTTTATGCAAAATTCGTCTCAATGATGTCTCCAAAATGTTCAATTGTTGAGAACGACGGAGAATTGACTTTCTGCCACAGCAGCAATATTCTCGGGTGTACGCACTGTTTTTGGCTTTTCACGCTTTGGGTTTTCGATGAGGATGCCAGTTTCTTTCTCTTTTTTCACAAGATAACGGACATACGGAAATGACGGTGCTTCTCTTCTTCCACACATTCTGCAACATTACCATGATTTTCAAAGTAATGTCGCAATATTTCCCAGCGTTGTTCAAGCGTATACACAACCATATTCGTTCAGCGGAAGGATACAACTAATTATCTGTCAAATCAGACATGAGCTAAGTGTTACCATTCTCGAAATAAGCACTAGTTGAAAAAAAAGTTAGATGGCGGACCCAAAAAAAAAAACGTTAGATGGCGGACCCTTTATTATTCATTATATGATTAAATGTATATTATTTTCTACTCCTTTTTAGTTTGAAGCCTACCGTCTGGAAAAAGAAGCCAATAACTGTGAGGAAGCTGCAAAATGCTTTAGTTACATGTATGTTACATTATTTGTTATATTGTTTTCAATAAAAACACTTATTCATTTTATTATATTTTTTTATTCCACAGCATTCTTACATTTCAGAATCAAAATGTTGAACTTTGGGAAGAAATTAATGATCTGACAAATGCCCTTAGAGTGCCTGAAAATGAGATAACACCTCAACAAGAATTTTATGTTAAAATGTTTCAACATGTGTCCTACGATGTTCAGCATAAAATACTAATGTTAACCGTTAATCACACGGAAAATAGTTTAAATCATTGCAAACTATTGTTATTGGTTTTAAAACGATTCCCGCAAGCTGCGGTTACACATTTTGTAAGAATTTACATACGGAAATAAATTTACTTATATACATAAGTACATATATACTGAATAAATTTTATTATATATATATATTTTTTAGCCAAGGCTCTTAGAAATGATTGCCGATGGTATGAAGCAAAACCCTCAAAAATATCAAGAGATGTTGGTAGAAGAAGCCTTGCCCTTGATTTATCATAAAACCCCGGAATTGCCCGCGGGTTTGGTATGTCGTTTATTCACAATATCTTTGGAATATTATATTAGGCAAATAATAGATGAAACAAAATGTGATACCACTGAGGTATGGAAAAAAATCTTTCAAGTATTAATGCTGTGCGGCAAAATACAACGATGGGAAACTTTTTTGCCTTTTAACAAAACCTGGTATGATTTTATTTTTTATTAAATCTTAGGCTATTTTTTATTCAGTTTAGATTTTTTTGATTGCAAAATGGGAAAATCGCAATCATGTTGAAGTGAGCGGCCTGTATTATAATTTGAAAAAAAAAAAATATGTTACCTGCCAATCAAATGTTTAAAATATATCTGTGATTAAGGTGGTTTTACACGATATGTATTTACCAGTGTACTTGTCAAATTTCCCACTTCAAAAAGCATATACATATGTCGTATAAACGAAAAAAATCGATTCTGTAAATGTCAGATCGAATTAGCAGTGTAACATTTTTTAATTATAGAGTGTTCTATTTAGATCAGACATCAGCTGTTTTGCAAGTCATTTGTTTGTGGCGGCATAAAACAATTTATTTACACATATTTAAAAAAAACAAAATTTTCAATTACATAACTGAATTACAATTAAAAGTGAATAAAAATATAAATATGTAAATAATTTGCCGTTATGAACGATTTTAGGTTATGTCAGATGAAACCAAAAACGAACGCGTGAAAGCAAAAATTATAATCTTTCTGTATTTGGCAATTTTGACAGACCTTGTGCAATAACATATGGATTTTACACCTGACAAACCCACTGTGAAAATCCACCTTTATTAATTTTCCCTGAAATTTAATTTTTTCAAATTTACCTCAAAATTTATATTATCTGACAAAAAACCCAAGCACTTTATCAACTTCTTCATCAGTCCATTTTTTCACCCGTTTATTTTTTTGTATTGAATTCATTTTTAGCTTTTTTTTTTTTTTTTTGAAAAATTAAAATTTTATGGAATTATGGAAAAATTAAAATTTTATGGAGTTCAATGAATCAAAGTTGATTATCCTAAAAAAAGATGTTAATTTTAGGGCTTTTGTGAAAAATAACAACATTAATATTAGAGTGGCAACCACATTCAATTTGACTGACATCTACAAATCAAGAGTTGCGCAAGAGACTTGCGCATCTCTTGACTTGTAGATGTTAGGGGTAAGGTCGCGGTAAGGGGAAAAAATTGAGTACAGACTTTGTTGTACTCGGCAAGTTACTTGCGCAACTAACTTGCCGAGTCTGAAAGGGGGTCTATTTTGAAAAAAAATAACTTTCCATTAGGGAAATTCATATGTATAATAAATCCAATTATGATAAAAATTCCCCAGGACTATGTCCTAATATCCCATTTTTCCATTAAAATTCGATTGTAAAAGGGAAACAATTTATACAAAAAGTTTATGTATGATAAATTTTTTAAAGAAAGAAACTCGAAGTTTTTTTATATAATGTTATTAGTGGTAATTAAGTGAATGTAATATTATCGTTAATTTAATTGTTGCAGGGGGCAAAACGTTTATTGGGATAAACTTATAGAGATAGTTTCAACAAGTGCCGCTGGAAGCACCCAGGTTTTGTTCTATGCCACAACACTTTTTATTTACTCTCTTCACTGTTACATTAAAAACTGCAATACACGACCAGAGGATGCAGAAATTAATCATGTTCTAGTTGAAGGTTTTACAGATTGGAAATTAGAACGTTCAGATGCACAGAGTATGGAACCGCCGCGTATATCATTAACAACAGCAACAAGTAAAGAAATTTCTAAAGCCTTTGTTCATGCTGCCCAGTGTTGGCAATTGTTAAATACCGAACAATTTCAAAGAGATTTTAGTAAACTTCTATTAACATTGCCATTATCACCATGGATTTCTAGATTCTTATTTGACTTGGCAATTTATTTTGGCCATCAGGAAGAGGCGAAAAAACTAATGACAGAAATGACGATAAAAAGTAGCTTAGTACATTATATATTAAAACTAAGTTTGAATTTATTGCAGGGTAAACTAACAGTAAGTTGAAATAAAATTTAAAATTTTTAACAAGACCTTTGAATCTAATTATTTTTTTAGTACGAAGGTTTTGAGTGCATTTTAAAAGTTTTAAGTGATTTACCACCAATTCAAGGACAAGTGTTAGAGCAATTAACTTTAAAAGTACCTCGTCACATGATTTTTATACCTTTAACCCAAAAAGCGTTGGTGCAATATTGTACCAAAGCTATAGTTACAAGTTTAAGTGTATGTTTATTGTTTAGTATTCTGGTATGTGATGAAAATCGATCGAGAAAAAGTTATTAAAAACAATTTTTAAAGATACTGGAAATTACATTATCGACTTCAAATCGTTTTCCATCACATACCTGATTATACTTTCTTAGTTTCCTTAATATCCCAATTTCTTTCAGCGCAAAATCTATGAACCCAACTGCCCGGACGATATTTTAGGAGATCTCTTGATATTACTTCAGCTAGAATATCCTCGTGAAAAAGAAATTGCTGAGCAAATACTTTCTATTATAACTAGACGTCGTTCTTTTACATTTCGTAATTTTTCAGCTTTTTTAATAAACATTGATTTTATTGAAGAATTTATGTACATTTGGCATACACATAATGAAGACTTCAATTTCGATTTCACTTCTAATACAGTACCAGCAAACAGTTCTGGACCAGCTGGAGCACGGCGTACACGTGGTAGCGATAAGGGAGCGAGAGAAGATTTTCGTTTGATTATAAAACAACAAATATCACGTTCAAATGAAAATGTTACTACGTTAATTGCAAATTTTATTAGCCAAGAAAATTTGCGCTTAATGCATTATTTGTTTGAAGTTGATGTTGGACAATTTTAAGCAAGGGCCATAAATAATAATTATGCTTATTTTTCAGGAACCAAAAAATTGTCACTTAAGAAATATTCTATAAAAATTGGTTTTAATAGTTATGAATGAATGTAAATAAATATCTGCTTTACCTAACTATTATATATAATTTAAAAAAATTGTATTGCTTATAACTGTTATAATCGAAAAATATTTTTTTTCTCTTATACATATGTAACTATTATTTTATATTTACGATAATAGGTGCGTTTGAGTACTTTTACAGTAAAATGCAGTTAATGAGTAAACTTAAGGGCATAATAAACCACACAAATTGCTTGGCAAACATGCACTTTGTTTTTGCTTCTGTTTGCCAATAAACTACACAATCTTATATCGTACAAACATTAATTTTTCATTTTTGTTTTGCTTTCAATGAATGCTGACGACGATTGTGCGGCGGCAATTTTGCCCGCTATTTGTTAAAAACCCCGAAGAAATATAAAAGAAAGAAAAATAATTTGTAGTAAAGAGTGCTCTAAACAAAAAACTGTTTGGGGTAAACAATGCTGTTAAAAAAATTAGAATTTACGGCTGTAAATAATTTTATTGCTTCTTCTTCTACATCTTTACTCTGCAAAGTTTTCGCTGAAATGATTAGTTTTAGCACTAGACACAACAAAAAGTTTGACAAATATCCAACATGTCTGCCAAATATTAAAAATTTTTAATATTTCTGCAAACATTGCTTCAAATGTTTGTACAAACAGCAAACACCCTAATTAACAACACAAAATATTTGTACAAACGTAAAATTTTGACATGTTTGCCAAGCTATTTGTGTGGTTTATTATGCCCTTTAAAAAGTTTCTCTCACAAAAAGCTGTTGTCCAAAAAAGTACGCAAACGCAAAATTTGTAAAAATTCGTAAAATAAAGGCAACAGCTGATGGCAAATAATTGAAGTGTTGAAAAATGTTTATACTTTTGACTACTTAACTCGTTTTCTTATCGGTACTCGATTAAATACTTTTTATAACACGAATATTTTTGGAAAATACAAACAAATTATTTTATGTAATCTTTCATATTTGTTTGTTTCTTATTTTATTTGAATTTGCTAATTTGTGTCCGGCTAAATTTGATCAATAGTACACGAATACTTTTTTTACTATTGATAACTTTAAAAACAAGGGCTGTTTTAAGTACCCGAGTACTTTACACTTTTACAACTCCAAAAAATTAACATAACTAAACAAAGTTTTAAAAGTTGGTATTTAGCCATATAAAATCTTCACAAACAAGTTTAATTAATTAATATTTATTCATTTTTTGTTTTTATTTTAGTTTTATTTCAACTTTTCTTTTTTTAAACAATTTTTTCAAATTTTGTATGCCTTTTGTTTGCTACTTTTGTTTGTTTACCTTTTGAAACATATGTATGTTTTTTTGTTTTACTAAATTTTACTGCAAACATTTCTGCAGTAAAAATTTGTAAGTACTCAGTCTAGAACTGTCACTTTACGTTCTCAATTTGTGTTCTCATTTACTGTATTTTGTGTACGCGAACGCAATTTAGTAAAATGCAGTAAAGTTCAGTAAAAAATAGTAAAAACTTTTGTGTTCTCGAACGCAGCTAATATTTATTTTATTTTCTTATTTATATACGTGATTCAAAGTTTCGGAAATTTTCGCAAACTTTGAATCATATGTAACTTGTCTAATTCTAATACAGTAATTTATGTTTGTCTTGTTGTATTAGAAAATCTATTAAATAAATAAATAAAAAAAACGCCCGATTTAATGATACATATATATGTCTACGTTTTTTAGACAGTCAATCAATCAATGTCTAAGTGTTGTTTTAATTTTACGTCCTTAGCTACAAAAACGCATCATTTATAAAACAATTTTTGCAACTCAAATTTATTACATAAAATGGGTAATAAAATAACTGTTATATTCAGGGTTTAAAAATTAGTAACTATTTTCTTTCTTCACAGCGAACAACACAGTAAATCTGGTCCTTTTTATTATTCTTATTTTATAATAATTTTCGGCTATAATCTAGAAATTACAATTAACAAAAATAAACAAACAAATGTATAAATATGTACTAAATTAAAACGCGTATGTACAGTCAGCGTCAAAAGAAAGTGTACAGCGATCAGTTCAACATTTATAAGTCTAAGGATGTTAAAAGGGGGAGAGTACAAATAAACTGTTTTAATTTTTTTCAAGTGTATTCAGTACTTGTTTATTTAAATAAAAAAAATTTGTCATTTATTTCTTCCTCATTTCCAAATTAACAATTATCTCAGAAAACGCCTTATTTTACGCGTCAAAAAAAAGTGTACACTTTCATATTATTTCAATGTTCCAGTGTTATAACGGTAAAATGACCGCTACTTTAGGTTTTTTATTCTTGCCTTCATATTACTGATGTTTAATTATTCCTACTATATAAACGGATCAATAACAAGTCAAGTGAATTTTGGCTTATAAATAATAGTCAACATGAGTAAGCAGACTACAGTAAGAACTCGTAATTTAGTGGTAAAATTGGCATCTGAAGGCAAATCTTTGGGAAAAAATTGGCAGTGCTATTGGCAGTTCTATTAGCAGATGCCATAATACTATTAAAAAAAATATATGATAAGTAAAAAAGGTGAAAAGTGTTAAAGACCTTCCGCGCTCTGGCAGACCTAAAATTTTGTCCGGCAT
The DNA here is from genome assembly GCA_943735925.1 of Pollenia amentaria. Classification (NCBI taxonomy): domain Eukaryota; kingdom Metazoa; phylum Arthropoda; class Insecta; order Diptera; family Polleniidae; genus Pollenia; species Pollenia amentaria. Next base: position 195,554,132 of record OX031009.1, on the reverse strand, counting down.
AGACAAGAGGACAAGAGTTTGAAGAGTAAAGCTAATTTCTGGTACATGGCAGTAAAAATATCAGAGGAACGGACAATAACACTAGGAGTTAGGGTACGCGCCAGTTCTGTTCGCCAAACACTACATGAAGATGGGCTTTATGGTAGAGTTCCCAGAAAAAAGCCACTTATATCTGTGAAATATCAAAAAAAAAACGTATGGAATGTGCGAAAAAGCATCAAAACAAAGACAATTCATTTTGGGATAAAAATATTTTCTTTATCTTTAATTAGATGCTTTTTCGCACATTTCATACGATTTTTTTGATTTTTCACAGATATAAGTGGCTTTTTTCTGGGAACTCTACCATAAAGCCCATCTTCATGTAGTGTTTGGCGAACAGAACTGGCGCGTACCCTAACTCCTAGTGTTATTGTCCGTTCCTCTGATATTTTTACTGCCATGTACCAGAAATTAGCTTTACTCTTCAAACTCTTGTCCTCTTGTCTATGCCGGACAAAATTTTAGGTCTGCCAGAGCGCGGAAGGTCTTTAACACTTTTCACCTTTTTTACTTATCATATATTTTTTTTAATAGTATTATGGCATCTGCTAATAGAACTGCCAATAGCACTGCCAATTTTTTCCCAAAGATTTGCCTTCAGATGCCAATTTTACCACTAAATTACGAGTTCTTACTGTAGTCTGCTTACTCATGTTGACTATTATTTATAAGCCAAAATTCACTTGACTTGTTATTGATCCGTTTATATAGTAGGAATAATTAAACATCAGTAATATGAAGGCAAGAATAAAAAACCTAAAGTAGCGGTCATTTTACCGTTATAACACTGGAACATTGAAATAATATGAAAGTGTACACTTTTTTTTGACGCGTAAAATAAGGCGTTTTCTGAGATAATTGTTAATTTGGAAATGAGGAAGAAATAAATGACAAATTTTTTTTATTTAAATAAACAAGTACTGAATACACTTGAAAAAAATTAAAACAGTTTATTTGTACTCTCCCCCTTTTAACATCCTTAGACTTATAAATGTTGAACGGATCGCTGTACACTTTCTTTTGACGCTGACTGTATATAATAACAACAAATCTCTTACATTGAAAAAATTATTAACGTACAAAAAACAGAATACCTTAACTATATTAGGTTGTGTTAACATCGTTTAATTGTGAACTGAGCTTAAAAAAGAAGAAATGGCACTATGCTTGTTTGTTGACGAGATCTCTGTAGGTTAAGTTGAGTAAGAATGGCTGGAGCGGAGTAAACTTCGAACCCTCGCCCTGAGACCAATATGCTCCATTGTAACGCCTTAATTAGTGAAAGAATAGGAGTAAAGAGTGAAAGAACAGGAAAAGAAGGTAGTGGAAGAAAAAAAATTTGACAGCACAAGCAAAAACAACCCTACTAAACAGAAAACTTCCCTACATGTGCCCAGTCTCCTGCCGCACAGCCAGGTCATTCCCATTACGAATCCCGTCAGATTCTCGAGCCCGCAGCCTGATACATCTCCCAATTCGTGCATAAATCTGCTACCCAGGCACCTCAGCCTGCTGTTCTGTAGCCTGGGACAATGGCAGAGAAAGTGCTCATCTGTCTCCAACTCCTCTGGCTCCTCACACAACCTCCATAAGTATATCCGGCAAGTCAGATCCCATTCTCACCGCCATCCTACCTATCATACAGTGGCCCGGGATAATACATATCATGGTCCTGACGTAGGCCCTACTCTTGCCCAGCAGCGCGTCAGAATTCGAACTACTAAACACCGGCCACAGCGTGCATCCTCGTAGTCGGCGACCTTCTGACCTAACCTGTCAAAAAGTCCCAGAACTACAATGACAGCCAAGAGCCACAATAAGAGAGAACTCCACCCTGCGCGGCCTTCCTAGTCAAACGTTTCCTTAAGCGCTCGTTTCCCCAGTACGAGTGAATAACTCTGCTGATAAGCATCAGTTTTCCATTCGACAGTATAACGGAACCTATAAACCACTCAGTGCCTGCCTAATAGCCTCTATACTCAAATTGTTAAAGGCTCCTTCTATATCTAGGAATGCTGTCAAGGTGTTTTGCTACCCCCGTTATATATAACCCACCGCATCATGAAGATGATGCCGGCGTCAATCTTCGTCCTCAGATGTAGATCAATCAGTCTTTCTAATGTCTTAAAAAGAACAGAAGATAGGCTGACTGGTCTAAAATCCTTGGGCTTAGAGTGGCCTGTTCTTCCTGCCTTAGGTATGAAAATAACACTGACCTCTCTTCACCCTCTAGGAATGTAGTCGTTTAGCAAACATACTCTGGATAGTTCAACTAACAATATGAGTGATGATCCCTGGATATTCTGTAGCATAGCCGGAAAGATACCACCTGGTCCTGCCGATTCGTACGATCCAAAAGTATTAACCACCCATGCTACCATATTCAAGGTGATATCCCCCACCGCTTCATTAACTAAACTCCCGAGTCTGATCCAGAGAAGGGGTAACCACACCCCATCTGTTCCCCGTCCCAAGATCCACACATCCCGGGAAGTAAGCAAACAGAGAATCGGAGCTAGATTCCGTCCACGAGTCGTCCGGTCTCTGAATAAATCCCGGAACCGCAGGGTCCTTGGATAAAATTCTTTAGAACATGGACATCGCATTTACAGAATCCATTGACTCGCTAAATTTGATCCACGAGTCCTTTTTCGCCCTTCTAATGTCTCCCTTATACCTTTTATAACTTATCCTAAACTTACTCCAGTCCTCCTCCCTACGCGTATGATTTGCTCTATTGAATAACCTAAACCTGACTGGTCCTTTGAATCTTCAACTCGCCTGTTCACCATCTCGGTTGCGAGAGCGGGAAGCTCATCGGACGAGATCGATCATAGCTGCTGGTCAACACCTCCGTAAAAGGTACCCACCATGTGCTCCACACCGGCCGAAGTCGACCCCCAAACGTGTCTAACTCTAAGGTTGCTATTCACCGATCCCGGAAAAGAATCCCAGTTTGTCCTTGGATTCCAATCATCCACTAAGACTATAGTTCGTCAATGTTATATCTATTACTGCCACCCTATCTCTCTTTCTGAATGTTGGCGTATTCTCCCTATTACAGATATACGAGTAGACTGCTAGCAATAATAAAATCAAACAAAGACTCACCTCTTTTGTTGAGGTCGGCACTTCCCCATTGGGTATGGTGTGCATTGGCGTCACAACCTACTAATAACATCGAGCTCTTTCTACTTGAGTGCTCCAGCAACTCACGCACTTTCACACCAGGTGGATCGAAAGCCTCAAATGGTAAGTATACCGATGCTAGTGCCAGGGCCGCCTTGTCCCTAGCTTCACCTGTCACAACCGGATCTCCATTACTGAAAGAATGAGAAAACAAAGTTGAGCTTATTTCTTGCCCTTATACAAGTTAGTACCTTCTCAATTGTGTGGGGCACGAACAATGTATATCCCGTGGCCTTTAATCCAACTTCCCGGTTGTTATTGATCCAGACCTCTTGGATTAAGGCCACGTCCACGTTGTTATCGATGAGGTGGGTTATTAATTCGGTTGAAGCTGCATCACATTGATACCTTTTCACATCTTTTTCAGCCTCTTAGGGTCTATAATTTCTAGGAAACCTAGATCTAATAGACCCCAACCCAAATATCGCAACCCCACTCACTCATCGATTTCAACTTCATGAGAGACCCCTTGGTTCTTTTTACAACACAGTGTAGCTATCAGCTTCCACTGGTTCGTATCGAGTCCCCAGTTCTAATTGGCTAGTAACCTCAGTATGACCTCCACCGGCTTAAGGGGTACAGATATCCGTACCGTGACTACCGGTCTGAGTGGCAACTCAGACGAAAGTATAACGTCCAATGTGGCTTCAGTACAAGCACTGCCACACCTGTCAATGGCGGCCTGTAAAAACGCAAAGGTTTTTTGATTGCCACAACTAACAGTTTGGACACCTCTTGCCCAGTTAGCCCCTTTGAACGCTACTTCGTCCGGTCTACCCCTCACACTGAAGATTTCGTCGAGAAGTTTGTTCTATAGCACCTGCCATATCTCGACACTGATCCTTCCATCAGGGTCAGAGCGATCGAATATTGCCGCCAGAATACCGTCCTTACTCAACGACGACCTCAGGAGGGGCCTCCCTTCTCCCTAGAGTAAGTCCTTTTGAAGATCCTGCGGGGATTCTTAAAAGAGCTAGCCGCAGCCTAACCTTACCAATCCTCTTAACCGCTGGGGATTTTTGGTCAGCACCAGACCTCACTCTCTTAACTCTCCCTTTGTTTAGGTCCTTAACCGAGATATGACGGTGATCTCCCGATTTCCTTGCAGATGTGGACTGGTTTGCCCTGGTAACAATTCCTTTTGTTATTCCCTTTTGGGAGTCACAGTCGGAGATTATTAAACCTTTCCAGTCCTCATCGCGCGGCTAGAAGTGGGTAATTCGTCCCCCGGTCTAGTTCCCTTAATCGTGGCCATACGGTTATTATTGAGAGGGCTGGGTGGTGAACTCTGAAGCCCCTTCCGTTTGCCAACTTCCTAGTTTGTAAATACGACAGCAGAGTCCGTGGAGTATCCTTTGCCCTTGCTGGCAACATTTGATTCTCCAGCAACCTTTGCTGTGTATCACGCATGGTAGAACCAACTTTATTACGGTGCTTTCTCAGCAGATACCTATACCGCCCATCTTGCAATGAAGGGTCTTGCTTAACTATATTTTCTAGAAAAGCTAAGGAGAATCTCACACCACTCTTGACTTTTGTGACCTGTTCTGTCGCATCCTGCCGAAGGTCAGATCACCGAGTATTTTCGAGGCCCCAGCACGTGCCAGTGAGTCTATTGGGGAGGCCATCAAGTTGGTCTCTGTCAGTTCTGTCATTAACTAACCTTCCTCCACCAGAATATCCCTGTGAATACCCAGCATATCCGAGTTGTAGTCTGACGTCGATCCTGTTGAGTTATCAGTTATATTCCCTGCACCAACTTCTGTCACTACGTCCGTTTTTTGTTGTTTTTTTAAATTGTCCAGTTTTTAAGTCTCACTAGTAAGCATGTATACAAAGGACCATCTCGCGCAGTGACGGCTTCTATGGACTAGGCTAGAATTACAACTGTCAATCGCCTTGAGCTTAGAGTGTGGGAAATGGGATTTATGGGTGGGGGGGGGGAGATAGGATTATAGGTAATGGGAATAGGATAAGGAGTGAAAAAGCCTTGCTCATGCTGGCCTTAAAGCGTTTGCCTTCCAACTTGTTCCGACTGGACTGTTCAGACTCCGAGGCCGACACTTAAGCCACCACATCGCGGCAAGATAGTTATCCAGGTGGTGGGAGATGCAGAATTCTCATCGACATCGGAGTTTTTGTGACTTCTAAGCATACTGTGTGCATATAATCGTTAGGAAAACATTTAATCATGTCGATATGCAATTTCTCGATTTCTAAATTTTCTAAGCCATCGTGGTGATTTGGATCGATTCTACCTCTCAAACCTCAATTAGTTCTTTGATTGTGGTTTTCAAGTCTATATATCATCTTATGATTTATAGAGCAACCTTTTTGAATACATTTGGGGCAACTGTGATAACCTGTATGTCCTTTTATACCAATCACAAAAGCTCGAGCCAGTGCATCAAAAAAAAATGCTCTACATTTTACAGAATGCATCACACCAATGCTTTCTAGTTCCTTAATCTCTTCAACAAATGTTTTGAAAAACATCGGATGAAGGTGGTTTTCGATTTCCGCAAAAAGCTGCAACAATAAAAACATCTTTGTAGCCATGAACATTTAATAAAATAGGTCAAATTTGACGATTTGAACTTTTAGCTAGCGGTAGTGCATTAATATTAAAATTCAAATCTTAGTTTGACGGAGCATTAGTTTGCTTTGCAACCGAGTTCACCTTCGTGAAATCAGTCGGCTCTTCAATTGTTCTTCCAACTTCCGAGACTTGTAACAAAACCTTTTCTACTTATGTCAATACACCGATGAACCAAATGAGAACAAACTGATGAACAAATGAATCGCCAATACAGCGATGTGTGTTTGTGTGTATGTAATTACATGAACCCTGTCGGAAAATGAGTTAGCTTAAAGTTAACTCATGGTTAATCAGAAGTTAGTCACAGGTGACTCACAAGCTAACACGCAATGTCCGCAGTACGAGTCAGTACTCACTCACACTGCATAACTTTAAGATAACCATAAGTTAGCTCATTATGAGTTAGCTTGTGGTGCATACAATATGTTGACTTTAATAAAATAATAAAAAAAAAAATTACGTATTTTTGCTTTATTTATTTTTTAAAGAGAGACAGAGAATATTACACATATGTTTTCTTTCACTTTTGTTGTATTGCCCCTTTGTCCACAGAAAAACTCTTAATTATAAGACACCAGCAGCATTCCCGATATGGTTTTCATAATAATTCTACTTTGAAAATGAGATGATTTTAACTAATTGATATTAACAAAGAAATTATGGGAACTTTTGCTTATTATTTAACTTTGAAAAAGATAACATAACAAGCAAAACGTTTTTTTTTTTACCAAAATCCACTGCATCAGCTTTGAGTTACTTGGGGGCCACACGATCAATTTTGTCTTTCAATTCCTTTCAATTTGCTCTCACTCTCATTTTTTTCACTAACACACTCACACTTTTTAAATTGATCACGAGATTGCTCTCAATTTTAACTATCCATTTGTTTGGCAATTTTACGCTCAATTTAACAGCTGATTAGAAGTTTAGTGAGCTAATTTTTCGTTTGTCAGTATAAATTGTTTTCTTGATGACATCTTGAAAGTAAATTGCTTAAAAATTGCGTGCAGCCTACGTCACAGCTTTCAATTAATGTAAATTTTGACAAACAGTATCTGTAAAAGACTATCAACAAAAAGTTGATCGTGTGGCCGCAGTGTTAGCCAAGCGCTAGTTCAATAGTTATCGACAAGAAGTCATGACTAGTAGAGTAAATGAACACACCTATAGTAGGGTTACCATATATTCAACACTCCTGCTCAACATGTATGTCCTTTTCATTAAGGATAATAATAAGTTACGACATATTCATTAATTTCATAAAATGCGTTTGTTTCACACTAGGTGAATTTTTCGTCAGTACATCAGCTACCATCTCTTGCGTTGGGCAATATTGCAAAATGACATCCTTAAGGCCGTGTCAGATACAACTTTGTCGTTTTGCGTGACGTTTCTACCTTGGGCAGAAAACCGCAAAGCAAAAGGTGTATGCCACAATGAAAACTTTGACAACACTCACGCATTGTTTGTTTACTTATAAAAGCGGTTGCTAATTTGTACATTTAATTATTTGTTATAAAAATAAAAGTTAAAAATTTAATTGGACGGTTTTTTGGAATTGAATTTGGCAAAAAAAAATTTAAAAAAAAGAAAATTATACTAGCCAATTGTCAAAAGGCGCAAAAAGATGAGAGTTGGCTAACTTTTTGCTTCGCTCCGCTTTAAAAGTACTTTATGTGACATGTTTCGTATAAGTATGTATATCTTATATGTCAAAGCGAATCGGTAACGCAACGCGAAGCAAAATTTTTATCTGACATGGCCTTTATTGCGCACTATGTCACGGACATGATAATATTTGATATCGACGTGTTTTGTACGGTTGTGGTAAACTGGGTTCTTGGCTAACTTCATCGCACCCATATTATCCACCTTTAATATTATTGGTTGATTATCATCAAAACCAATTTCATTTATCAAACGTTTACGATATACGGCTTCCTTACAAGCACTTGACAAAGCCATATATTCTGCTTCGGTTGAACTAAGTAAACAAAACCCGCATGTATTGTACTAAAAAGTATTTTTTTAAAACGCTTTTAAAGAAAAAACATTCGTATTTAATTTCTATATTTCAGGTCTAGCAAATTAACGGTTTTGCTATTGTAAAGCTTAGCAATCAATTACAAAATACAATAAAATTTAATTTTGAAGCAATGTAAAAATTTTGTTGCTATAAGAAAAGAGATTTTTGAATTAAATCATCGCGGCCGAACGGCTCTTATCTCTCGGCGAATTATATATACATACATAGGTGACTACAGGGCACGTGTATATTTGACACATTTATTGGATATACACGTTGACCTGGGCAAGCGCCTGTAGGGATATGTTGCTACACAGACGGCTCTAAACTGGGGAATAAAACGAGCGTAGGGGTCTATGTTGAGAACCCGGAAACCGAGATATTCTACCGTCTTCCGGATCATAACACAAGCTTCTAGGCGCAAGTCCGTGCTATTACGAAATGTGTGAGATTGATTGAAACGAATATGGGCCGGGTGGACGCTAACATATTTATCTAGCTAGCTAAAGGGCAATAAGGGCGTTATCAGTTAATAGAGTTAGGTCCAGCACCTTATTATATTGTAGGAAGGCTAATACTGAATTCTCCTCAGGCGGTGGGATCCGTATCATATGGGTGCGGGGCCACTCGGGGATAATCGCAAACGAAAGAGCCAATATACTCGCTATCGGGGGGAGAGAACTCGAGGCGGTTAACCTGGCGAACGCGAAGCCGTTTGGTGGCAACGTGAGCAGATTTGAAGTCGACGGCTAGGGAAACCCACACGGTCAGTTGGAACGGTGGGACTGTGGGTAGGACCACTAAGATTTTATGGGGTAACCCAGACGAGGGGAGGGCAAAAAGCCTCCTCAACGGCAGTAAATCCGATGTTAGTATGATGGTGCGTATCCTGACTGGACATGCGGGACTGCGGGCACAACTGCAACAAATTGGACGGGCGGAATCTGACGAGTGTAGAGCGGGTGGCGAGGACAACGACACGCTGGAATACTTCCTCTGCTACTGTCAGGCCTTCGCCGAACTACGATCGAAACACCCCGGGAGCGATGTCATGTTGGGTCTGGGATCCCTGAGGAATGTTGACTGGAATTACGTCCGGAAAACTGGGTTCCTTAACGCCGGACATAACCCCTCACTGTAAGATGTTGGCAGCATTATCCACCTAAATTCCCCATGTTTCTTCTTAAGGTGCCTACAACAGACCCGATAGTGGCCAAGGTGTATATCGCAACCGATATGAAGTTGCATCTTGATGCTTCGTTCTCCTTTCGAGCTAACCTAATCTAACCTAATATAGATCACTTTAGACGATTTTTCGTTGTTAAGCAAAGACCATGTCGCAAAATGATACTAAACTTACCGCAAAATGTAAGATGCGGATTGCAAGCCTTAAAACAAGCAGTCACTGTCCGTCCAATCAATCTAATGATAGCATTGAGAACACATTTCGAGCAAGTTTTTGAAGTGCTTTTAGTTATAATGGGTGATTCATCGTTATGTTACCGTCAATGGAAACCGTTATCGCACCATGTTAACAGACTATGTGCGTTCTGAAATTCAACAGCATGATCTCAGTGAGCTCTGGTTTCAACAAGACGGCGCTAACAATTTCCCTGTTAAAAAATCAGTTTGGACTATTTTCTCTAGGGATATGTAAAGTCTGAGGTCTTCCGGAATAAGCCAGCTACGATTTATACGCGAGATACCAGTCGTTATAGTCGAACGAGTCGCCCAAAATTAGATCTTTCGAATGGACCACCTCAGACGTAGTCATCTCCAACATTTACATAATGTCATTTTCAAACAGTAAATTTTAAGTTCATTTTCAAATGTATTTTCATTTTAAATCAAAGCTCACGATAAATCACCCGATATTTTTTAATTAATCTGGTTTTCTGTATATTAAAAGTCCTTAAAATATAAATTTTTAGTTCCTAATGTATTTTCTAATTAAATTATTAATTTCCTTAGTGCACATATAAAGTATATACCGTCAATCAATATAGTATAGACACAACATGACTTTTAAAAGAGATCGGTCCATTAGCTGCTTAGATATTTCACAATGTTTCTGACACTAGTATATGGCATCTGTACAATGACACCAATTTGGCGATATGATTACCGTTGAGCGTGAAGATTTATGATAATTTTGTGGACGTCTATGGAAATATCTGACCGATTTCTCATTTTGCTGTTTTCGCCAAAAATACAATATCGAGAATATTTTTTTACATTTTAAACTCGGCTACTGTACAATTTACTTGTATAGAAAAACGAATTAATAAATAACACTGGTTTACAGCCAAAAAATACCAAGAACAACACATGCCTAGATAAGTTAATTGGGACCTCCTGAACACGAAAAACGGTGTAGGTAATTTTTTTTTTCTAAGTACCGTTTTTTAGATAACGGTACTTTTGTGTTTTTCGGTGTATGGTCCCACTCAAACCCTTATGGAGCCCAACCGAAAAGTCCGATCGAGATGAATGGCATATCGTTGGAAAGGTAATTGAATGCCTTTTCCGCCGATATGATTTCTATCTGATAAGAAATGGCTGAAAATTTGCCTATTTTTTACGTTTGTTTCAAAAATTTTCATTTTTATATCGTTTTTTTTCTACGTTATAGTAAAGATCGGGAATGTTTTATTTTTTACCTAATAGTTTATTTAATTACCAACATTTTAAGTGTAATTTGAAAAAAATCGGATGAAAAATAAAGTTTTTATTAAGGATTTTGTAGAACGACAATATTTTCATCTTCATTGCTCACACACTATATTCGGCGTCCATCAGTTTTGGAATTTGGGAATTTACATTGAAACGACAATAAAAAAATAAAATTTTTTTTTTTTTTTTCAATACAAGTTCCCGGATTTACATTTTAATTTTTAAAAAACAGGCAGGTCTATTATTGTGCATCAGATTTTTAAGCAATTAAGGTTTTCCAAAATTTTATGGTACGTTTGGGAATTTGAAACGACAATAAAAAAATAAAATTTGTTTTTGTTTTCAATACAAGTTCCCGGATTTACATTTTAATTTTAAAAAACAGGCAGGTCTATTATTGTGCATCGGATTTTTAAGCAATTAAGGTTTTTCCAAAATTTTATGGTCCTTTACTGTCTAATAAGCGTGCGTGTTTCTTACAGGTAACAAAACGCGCGAAACACCATCATAAAGATGTGTTTTTTTTTAACAATTTTCCATGCAAATAAATTTTTTAAAGAATTCTTACAGGCATATAAAAAAACACATTTTGTAAAAACATGTGTTCAATCGATCCCAAGAATTTTGTTATGTTTGTGGTGTTCTTGTGGAAAAAGAAATCACAACATTTGATGCGAAAAATGAATACGAAAAATGTATCTGAAGCGTATAAGAAGTATTTCGGCTTTCGACCTGCGTCTCTCGACAAACCGTGGACACCGAATAGTGCATGTAACAACTGCCGAACAATATTAAATAAAATTGGTAAGGGTCAAGAGTGTTTCTTCACATTTGGAAAGCCAATGCAATGGAGAAACCAGATCAACCATACAACAGATTGTTATTTCTGTTTAACGGAAAAGGCTATCGGACGTAGAATTGAACCAGTTTATCCAGTTGTTAGCTCGGTGACGCTGCCAGTGACGCACTCAGTATCGTACCCCAAACCGCATCTGATTGTAGCGGGCCCCACAGAGATACGAAAAAGAACAATAAAAAATGATTCATCAGATGACTGCAGTGAAGCAGAAATGCAATCAAATAAGAAACCCCATTTACTTACTCAGGCCGAGCTCAATGATTTGTGCCGAGATTTGTATTTGCCGAAATCAAAATCTGAATTACTTGCATCACGATTACAAGAGTGGGGATATTGTGCTCCTGAGACACGTGTTACATATTACCGTGATCGCAGCAAACAACTTGCATTTTTCTTCGCAAAAACGGCAAACTTTTGTTTTTGTGCCAACATATGTGGTATTTTCAATGCTCTCCAACAAAATTATGACCCAGAGGAATGGCGTCTTTTTATGGATGGAGGCAAGGATAGTTTGAAGACAGTCTTGCTTCATAAAGGGAATACGAAACCATCAATTCCAATCGGATATGGAGAATACATACGAAGCAATGAAAGAACTTCTCGATCTCATACATTATGACCAACATCAATGGAAAGTTTGCTCTGATTTTAAATTAGTTGCCATACTATCTGGATTGCAAGGGGGCAATACGAAGTTTCCCTGTTTTCTATGTCTATGGGACAGCCGTGACCGTCAGTGACCGAAGTGGACGTACGCAAGGAGTGTACAATATCAAAAATGACCCACATATTCCTCTGGAGAAGATAATACTTCCTCCATTACATATTAAGCTTGGGTTATTTACAAATATTGTGAAAAAGTTGCCAAAAGACAGTCTTGCCATGAATTACCTTAAACAAAAATTTCCGAGAGCCACAGCGAGCAACATTGAAGCTGGTATATTTGATGGACCTCAAATTCGGGCTCTGTACGGTGACCAAGCATTTAATGAGTGTTTAGGTCCAGCTCATTTGGAGGCATGGGAAGCATTCCAGGACATCGTTCACAACTTTTTGGGAAACTACAGAAGTCCTGATTAGTCAGAGAAGATCGATACATTACTGCAAAAATTCAATGCCATTGGTAAGCATTGAGTGAAAACATGTGTATCAAAAAGGCCGTTATCATTTTAAAATTTATTCTTTTTAACCTTTAGGTTCAAATATGACACCTAAATTACACTTCTTATTCAGTCATTTGGATATTTTCCCGACGAACTTGGGCTCCGAAAGTGATGAACAAGGTGAAAGATTTCACCAAGAAATGGAAGAAATCGAGAGACGTTACAAAGGCTGGTGGGACGAACAAATGATGGCGGACTATTGTTGGTTCCTCATTCGCGAAGATCCATCCGAAAAAAAAACGCAACAGTTCAAGTCGCTCGTCATTTTAATTTAAATTTTTTGAATTTACGCCGAATATAGTGTGTGAGCAATTAAAATGAAAATATTGTCGTTCCACAAAATCCTTAATAAAAACTTTATTTTTCATCCGATTTGTTTCAAATTACACTTAAAATGTTGGTAATTAAATAAACTATTAGGTAAAAAAATAAAATATTCCAGATCTTTACTATAACGTAGAAAAAAAACGAAATAAAAATGAAAATTTTTGAAACAAACGTAAAAATAGGCAAACTTTGAGGTGCCATTTCTTATCAGATAGAAATATATCGGCGGAAAAGGCATTCAATTATCTTTCCAACGATATGCCGTTCATCTCGATCTTTTCTCGGACTTTTCGGTTGGGCTCCACAAGGGTTTGAGTGGGATCATACACCGAAAAACAGAAAAGTACCGTTATCTAAAAAAAAATTACAGCGTTTTTCGTGTTCAGGAGGTCCCAATTAACTTATCTAGGCATGTGGCGTTCTTGGTATTTTTCCAAATTAAAAATTTGTAAAGCAGTGTAATAAACTGAAAAATTGCCATTACAAAAGCAAAATGTATAAGCACATACCGCGCTTAAACTTTTTTTATGTGGATTTTTATGTCCTTTAGTTTTGAAAGCGTTCTGTGATACAAATGATAGTATATGAAAAATTGTTTGCGCTGAATTAACAGTAAATCGATCAATGTATAAAAAGATATATAAAAAAATTTTTAAGTTAAGCGGATGTAAAGGTATTGGTAAATTTAGCAAAAGTGTTACAACTTGAAGAATTCAGCTACATATAGTGACATAACTTTAAATAATTAGGTAACTTGTGCAAAAAATACATTATAAAAGATTACCAACTAAAAATTGGTCATTACCTACTGTATAAATATTAAAAAAAAACTTTTTAGATCATAATCTGTAAGGATTTTCTACTAAATAATCCACAGTTTTGTCTATTTTTATTTAGGTCAAAAACAGTTTTTTCGATTTCTGAAAATTTAAGTTTTTTGAGTTAAGTCACTTTTGAACTAGGTGTGCGATATAAAAAATAGTTTTTTGTCTCTACTATACCAGTGGGAAATGTGAACTAATTATATTGCGGTAATTTATCATTTTAGTAAAGACAAGTTTATATAAACTTTTATTTAATATATTTGGTAAATTAGGGCATGGCATGAATTTTAAACTATAAGCTTTTTATTTTGATAACTTTTTATTATTTTGATAATAAATTGTATCGCAATATATTTTAATGTAAAAACCTTTTATCACTCTTATTCATTACATTGAGGGTACATTCACATTATATTAAATAGTTAATCATAATTATCTTCCTTGTAGAAAGTCGTTGGACGGAGCGGAATTAGATTAGATTAAAGAAGCCATTCAGCTTCTGAAAAACGTATATTTTTGGAGAAGGTTTATGCTGTGTGCGTCTTATGCTGTTTGAGGTTTATGCTGTGGAGTGTCTATGGGATGTTATGAAGTTCAATTTGTTCTCTGATATCCAATATATATTTTTAAAGTAGATTGGAATACAGCCTTAAGTATCTTTCAATGAGTTATTTTTTATTTTTTTTATATATCGTCACTATTTTGCTTAGCATATACATATGATTAACTGAGTATTGTCAGGTGATAATTAATTCTTTTTAGAAAACTGTGATCTTAGTCAAATTAAATTTTTCTTTTTATTGCAATTGTAATTGCTATTATATAATAGATTTTACTGCAATTTTTTATACTATTATTGATGATTTTTAATTGTAATTTGGGTACCGTGGTTAGCGATAGTTCATATTTGGAATCTCAATTGCGCCTTTATGCCAACAATTTAAATGTGGGACATATCAATATTCAAAGCTTTAAACTTGTCAGTTCATCAAGTAAATTGGAGGAGTTAATTAATGTTCTTGGTAATGAGTTGTATGATGTAGTGGGGATAACGGAAACCTGGTTAAAGAGAGATATTTCTTCAAATATTGTTGGGTTTCCGGGCTATGTTTTATGTCGTAATGATCGCCCTAATCGTCGAGGGGGTGGTGTTGGCTTTTACGTGTCAAGTAGGATGAAGTTTAAAATTGTGCACATTGGTGATGACTATGGTTTAGTAGAATCTATTTTTATTGAAATAAATAATTCCGGCCGTAAGGTTCTTATTGGAGTGGTTTATTTTCCTCGTGGAGCTAAGAAAGATTTAAAAATGTTTGAAAGGAAAGTTTCGGAAATTTTTGTTAAATATAGTAATGTAATTATTGTTGGAGATTTCAACAATAATATGTTTAACACTTCCTGCGCCCATCGTTTGAGAGTAATGTGCAACAGATTGAATGTAACTTGTCATCATAATTCCTTGCCCACGCACCTTTTTGTTAAATCTGGCAGAACCTCATTAATTGATTTTTTTTAATATCTCCCTCAATGGCAGTCCGTCAATCTGGTCAAATTCAAATTCCTGGAATTTCGCGTCATTCCTTTATTTATGCATCTTTTAATATACAAATAAATCAAGTTAATGAAGTTGTTGAATATTATGACTATAATAACGTCGATATGATTTGTTTGGAGAGAATTGCGGCATCTTGTAGCTTTGATAGCGTTCTATATTCTGCTAGTGTTGATGAACAAGCGAAAGCTTAATTTGCCTTTTTATGTGACATGCACAATGCTGTTCCTTTGAGGAAAAAACTATTTAAAAGGTTAGTGATAATTCTTGGATTAATTCAAATGAGGTTAGGAGTGCTTTGGCAATTCGTGATGCTGCATATAAGATTTACCTTAATGACAAGACTCGTCCTAATTGGAGAAAGTTTTGTTGTTGAATATTATGACTATAATAACGTCGATATGATTTGTTTGGAGAGAATTGCGGCATCTTGTAGCTTTGATAGCGTTCTATATTCTGCTAGTGTTGATGAACAAGCGAAAGCTTTATTTGCCTTTTTATGTGACATGCACAATGCTGTTCCTTTGAGGAAAAAACTATTTAAAAGGTTAGTGATAATTCTTGGATTAATTCAAATGAGGTTAGGAGTGCTTTGGCAATTCGTGATGCTGCATATAAGATTTACCTTAATGACAAGACTCGTCCTAATTGGAGAAAGTTTTGTTGTTTCAGAAATCATGCCAAAGCTGTCATGCGTAATGCAAAACGTAGGGCGCAAATCATCCGATTTGTTTCAAATTACACTTAAAATGTTGGTAATTAAATAAACTATTAGGTAAAAAAATAAAATATTCCAGATCTTTACTATAACGTAGAAAAAAAACGAAATAAAAATGAAAATTTTTGAAACAAACGTAAAAATAGGCAAACTTTGAGGTGCCATTTCTTATCAGATAGAAATATATCGGCGGAAAAGGCATTCAATTATCTTTCCAACGATATGCCGTTCATCTCGATCTTTTCTCGGACTTTTCGGTTGGGCTCCACAAGGGTTTGAGTGGGATCATACACCGAAAAACAGAAAAGTACCGTTATCTAAAAAAAAAATTACAGCGTTTTTCGTGTTCAGGAGGTCCCAATTAACTTATCTAGGCATGTGGCGTTCTTGGTATTTTTCCAAATTAAAAATTTGTAAAGCAGTGTAATAAACTGAAAAATTGCCATTACAAAAGCAAAATGTATAAGCACATACCGCGCTTAAACTTTTTTTATGTGGATTTTTATGTCCTTTAGTTTTGAAAGCGTTCTGTGATACAAATGATAGTATATGAAAAATTGTTTGCGCTGAATTAACAGTAAATCGATCAATGTATAAAAAGATATATAAAAAAATTTTTAAGTTAAGCGGATGTAAAGGTATTGGTAAATTTAGCAAAAGTGTTACAACTTGAAGAATTCAGCTACATATAGTGACATAACTTTAAATAATTAGGTAACTTGTGCAAAAAATACATTATAAAAAATTACCAACTAAAAATTGGTCATTACCTACTGTATAAATATTAAAAAAAAACTTTTTAGATCATAATCTGTAAGGATTTTCTACTAAATAATCCACAGTTTTGTCTATTTTTATTTAGGTCAAAAACAGTTTTTTCGATTTCTGAAAATTTAAGTTTTTTGAGTTAAGTCACTTTTGAACTAGGTGTGCGATATAAAAAATAGTTTTTTGTCTCTACTATACCAGTGGGAAATGTGAACTAATTATATTGCGGTAATTTATCATTTTAGTAAAGACAAGTTTATATAAACTTTTATTTAATATATTTGGTAAATTAGGGCATGGCATGAATTTTAAACTATAAGCTTTTTATTTTGATAACTTTTTATTATTTTGATAATAAATTGTATCGCAATATATTTTAATGTAAAAACCTTTTATCACTCTTATTCATTACATTGAGGGTACATTCACATTACATTAAATAGTTAATCATAATTATCTTCCTTGTAGAAAGTCGTTGGACGGAGCGGAATTAGATTAGATTAAAGAAGCCATTCAGCTTCTGAAAAACGTATATTTTTGGAGAAGGTTTATGCTGTGTGCGTCTTATGCTGTTTGAGGTTTATGCTGTAGAAGTGTCTATGGGATGTTATGAAGTTCAATTTGTTCTCTGATATCCAATATATATTTTTAAAGTAGATTGGAATACAGCCTTAAGTATCTTTCAATGAGTTATTTTTTATTTTTTTTATATACCGTCACTATTTTGCTTAGCATATACATATGATTAACTGAGTATTGTCAGGTGATAATTAATTCTTTTTAGAAAACTGTGATCTTAGTCAAATTAAATTTTTCTTTTTATTGCAATTGTAATTGCTATTATATAATAGATTTTACTGCAATTTTTTATACTATTATTGATGATTTTTAATTGTAATTTGGGTACCGTGGTTAGCGATAGTTCATATTTGGAATCTCAATTGCGCCTTTATGCCAACAATTTAAATGTGGGACATATCAATATTCAAAGCTTTAAACTTGTCAGTTCATCAAGTAAATTGGAGGAGTTAATTAATGTTCTTGGTAATGAGTTGTATGATGTAGTGGGGATAACGGAAACCTGGTTAAAGAGAGATATTTCTTCAAATATTGTTGGGTTTCCGGGCAATGTTTTATGTCGTAATGATCGCCCTAATCGTCGAGGGGGTGGTGTTGGCTTTTACGTGTCAAGTAGGATGAAGTTTAAAATTGTGCACATTGGTGATGACTATGGTTTAGTAGAATCTCTTTTTATTGAAATAAATAATTCCGGCCGTAAGGTTCTTATTGGAGTGGTTTATTTTCCTCGTGGAGCTAAGAAAGATTTAAAAATGTTTGAAAGGAAAGTTTCGGAAATTTTTGTTAAATATAGTAATGTAATTATTGTTGGAGATTTCAACAATAATATGTTTAACACTTCCTGCGCCCATCGTTTGAGAGTAATGTGCAACAGATTGAATGTAACTTGTCATCATAATTCCTTGCCCACGCACCTTTTTGTTAAATCTGGCAGAACCTCATTAAGTGATTTTTTTTAATATCTCCCTCAATGGCAGTCCGTCAATCTGGTCAAATTCAAATTCCTGGAATTTCGCGTCATTCCTTTATTTATGCATCTTTTAATATACAAATAAATCAAGTTAATGAAGTTGTTGAATATTATGACTATAATAACGTCGATATGATTTGTTTGGAGAGAATTGCGGCATCTTGTAGCTTTGATAGCGTTCTATATTCTGCTAGTGTTGATGAACAAGCGAAAGCTTTATTTGCCTTTTTATGTGACATGCACAATGCTGTTCCTTTGAGGAAAAAACTATTTAAAAGGTTAGTGATAATTCTTGGATTAATTCAAATGAGGTTAGGAGTGCTTTGGCAATTCGTGATGCTGCATATAAGATTTACCTTAATGACAAGACTCGTCCTAATTGGAGAAAGTTTTGTTGTTTCAGAAATCATGCAAAAGCTGTCATGCGTAATGCAAAACGTAGGGCGCAGGTGAGAATATTTGATGGGAAAACTTCCAAGCAGATCTGGAATATATTACGTTTAAATGGTTTTGGTGATGACATGTCGTTGGTGGATGAAACCGATGTTGAGGCTTTAAACCAGTATTTTTTATCTAATCAGGAGGATGATTTAACAGATGATATTCAATTCAATGGGTAGAAGGATTTTAATTTCGATCGGTTGACCTCAATGAATTAATTATTGCTGTAGAATCTGTTAAGACAAGTGCTATTGGATGTGATCCGATCCGATCCGATCAAATTCTTAAAACTGGTTTTTCCTTATGTTGGATATTATTTTTTGCATTTTGTCAATACCATTATTACCACTTCTACATTTCCGTCTGGTTGGAAAATTGGTAAAATAGTTCCTATTAAAGACGGTTGAGTCCGATGATATGGATAACTTGCGTCCTATATCTATACTGCCAGCTCTTTCGAAGGTTGTTGAAATTTTGCTAAAAAATCAGCTTCTTGAGCATATTGGTGGTAATTCTTTATTAAGTAATTGTCAATATGGATTTAGATGTGGTAGAAATACAACATCACTTCTCTTGGAAGTAACTGATACCATTCGTCAGTCTCTAAGTAGAGGACGTCTTAACGTTCTTTTTTCTATTGATCTTACAAAAGCTTTTGACAAGGTAAATCATAAAATTTTATTGACCAAGCTTGTTCATAAATTTGGACTTTCGTCTACGGCATTCAAACTCATTTCGTCTTATCTCAATGATAGGTTTCAATACGTTTCTATTGGAAGGAGGTTTTCGGGTGTTTTACCGGTCAAAAGTGGGGTGCCTCAAGGCTCAGTCCTTGGGCCTTTACTTTTTAATATGTATATCAATGATATTTTCGCGGATTTTAATATGACGTCATGTATACAATTTGCTTATGCAGATGATTTAATGTTTTTATTCAGTGGTGAGAGACAGTTTGAGGATGTTTTGCAAGAAATTATAAATTTTTGCATTTCCAATTTATCAAACTGGATGGTGCGTTATCGACTTTATATTAATGCTCTTAAAACAAAGGCTTTGTTTGTTGGCTCTTCTGTTCCAAACTTATTAATTGATATTCATGGTACAAAAATTGAATTTGTGGACCAAATGTACTGTCTTGGACTGTGGTTAGATAATAATTTAAATTTTGAAAGACATATTAATTTTGTTAATTCTAAAGTGAATTACTCATTACGTAGGCTATATAACGTCAAATTATGCTTGCCAATGCATATCAAAGTTATGATTATTCATTCATTGGTTATGCCTATATTTTTATATGGTATTGAAGTTTATACTGGTACACTTGGGTGTCATATGAAGAAACTTTTGGTGCTATTCAATAGAGTTATACGATATATATTTTGCTTAAGACTTCGAAATCATGTATCTATGTATGTTTAGAAGTTTCTGGGCTGTTCATTTTATAATTATGTGAAAGTTAGGCTTTTGCTTTTCTTTTACAATATGTTTAAGAGGGGAACTATTGAATATATGATTTCATTTTTTTCATTTAGTAGCTCTAGACGCAATTGGCAAATTTTGGTTCCTAAGTTAACTTCTCTAGTAAAGAGATCATTTCATGTAAGGGTTGCACGAATTTCCAATAAATTACCAAGAACTCTAAAGTCCTTTGAGTTTTCTAGTTCTACTTATAAACGTAAATTGTTGAGGCACGTTCAGCAAGTATCTTTCAATGAATCTTTTTATTATGGCTTGGGCCACTAATGTTGTTGAGATTGTTTATATTTCTCTAATGATTTAGAAACTGGACGATATACATCCATAATGTCGTTTTCATGCAACTGTGATTCAGAAATGGATTTTAAAGAATAAGGAATAAAAACGTACGTTTGATAATCGATAGCTTGTTTGTCATCACATATCTAAACTAAACAAAAGGGAAAAAAAAATTTAGTTGTTATATTTTTGTTATTTTTTTTTTATTCATACTTATTTTTATTCCTATTGTTTATTGAGTAGTATGTTTTGAGTTGTATATTTTAACCATATATGGCCCTCTGGGCTCGGTTTGTGTGTAACATTGATTAAAATAAATAAATCTGTGACAAATATAGTACATGTTATTTATTATTTAATAAACAGTTTTAATTGACATAAAAATTGTTAAATACTATTTTTGTTTAGAATAGGCATCACGTCTTAGTTACTATGATCTTTTCAAAATATTTTTATTTTCCTTACGGAGAATTTATTCCAAAAAGCGAAACCACATTTTGAACTTATGAAAAAGTAATTAATTAATAAAGCTATTTAAAGATCACGATGAGTCATCATTTTGGAATTAAACATTATATTGCCTTAAAATATAATTGCGTTAGAAACAATACAACATTAATGCAAATTTTCCTAATTTTGACCTAATATTCTTCTATAGATTTGGTTTTTA
Organism: Pollenia amentaria; assembly: GCA_943735925.1. Lineage (NCBI taxonomy): Eukaryota > Metazoa > Arthropoda > Insecta > Diptera > Polleniidae > Pollenia > Pollenia amentaria. The sequence continues at coordinate 195,532,974 of OX031009.1, read as the reverse complement.
AAAGCCCTCATAACACATTTTTTATGCAAAATGTAGGAACACGATTGTCCAATAAAAAATTAAATATTTGAAAACAAAAAAAAAAACCAAACAATCATTCAATAATTTTGGGTTTCCATGCTTGCATAAGTACTTATACTTTAGATTTTTCTAATATTATTTCCATAGGAAAACAAAATACGTATACGATAGAATTGTGGGTAGAGTGGTTTTTAGAATTTTACGCCGTTACGTCCTACGTTCTTGCCACGCACATAGGGGTATATTCCCAATCCAGCCGGACATTAGGCCAAAAATAAAGTTTGAGAAAGATTAAAATTTAAGTACGCAGCTCAACAGACAGCTAAATTCTGCATCGTATAGTGAAATGTCGTCTTTTGCTTGAGTTTTGTCGTTTTGGGACAATGTTAGTCAGGAAAGTTGAGTAAATTGCATGCGTTTTCATTGACTTTTTGCGTTTGTGAGAGGTTTACAATATTTTTTTCTTTTGCTAAACTAAGTTTTTGCATTGATTTTTTTCTGTGTAATATTAACAGCTACTTATAGAAATTTTGAGAAAAATTTCATATTTAAATTATAATAAAAAAGTTCGTTTGAAATTAAAAAAAACTATTTTTTTGTTCACTTTTTTGTAAAAAAAATTGAAAAGGTTTTGGAAAGTCGCGGTCCTAAAAATGTTTCTCACCAACGCGAAATTTTAAATCTCTACTTTAAGAGTGAAAAAAAAACGTTGGGGGTTTTTGCGCCATTTTTTGGTGACAAAAGAGAATTCCAGACGTTTTCCTTCTAAATGTTCGCTCATCTAAACTCGGACATTAAATGTTTTGGTTTTTAATAAAAGTACTCAGATGTCTTTAATTTAAATTGTAAATTAATGTAAAACGGAAATGTGCGAAAAAGTAATTTTCATTATTGCACAAAATTGTTATCAAACCCCTTTTAAAGCTTCCAGAGTAAAATGGAAAAAAGTAAACTCTATTAGGGGTTTTCCAAATAGTACTGGAAAGTAATGCTAAACCCGTTAAAGAGAAATTGCAATTTTTAGTTAGAAAATTGTGGGAAATTTCATATGTCAAGGAGATAGTGACATATCAACATCTTTATAAAAACTAAATAAATTAGTTGTTATTTTAAATAAAATTTATTGTAACTATTATAAATAAGTTATACATATATGTATATATATATTTAGTCCTTGAATTCCTAGGTGGAACATAGGGCCGTATAAATAAGTTATAATTATGAATAAATTAATTATTTTCAGATAAATTAAATACTATAATATATATAAAAGCTTTTATATCGCTCAAAAATTAAATTAGTAAAAAAAAAGGATCGTTCCGGGGTTGGGACTGGGGGGATCCCTCCCCCACTCTTAACAGCTCACAAATTTAATGTTTTTGTATTAAGGCGTAAGAATTCCATTTCTTTAAATATTTACATTATTTTTGTAACCGCCCACAAAAGGGACGGATCGAAAAATGGAATTTTACGATCTGCTGGGTCCATTTTTAGGTTTTTTAACTTTCGCTGACGCTAAAAGTTGCATTTGCTAAACAAAAGCACAGGAAAACTGCATTTTTCAGAGGTGGGATTAGTTCTTCTAGGGGGAACTTTTTCCTCCTTGGTTCGATTTTATTTATTTTTAAGCTTTAAAAGCTTACGACCATAACACATTTTTCCACCAAGTTTCATTGATCTAGGGGCACTCAATAAGCTAAAAAAAAATAATATCCGACTAGATTGGCAATAAGCCCTATATACAACGTACGATCCATTTATGTTTATTAGTCCCCTTTTAGAACGTGGCAAGTGGTAGGCAGACATTTTTCTTTTCTCTTATGAACTTGCCTTAACCTTTTACAATCGCGAAATTAATAGACAGACAGAAATTATTCGTTTCCTTTCTTCGTTCATTTTCGCTGTTGACGGAGACAAACATTTAACAGGCAATGATATACATATAAAATTACATTGGTGTGAGAAAAATGATATGAAGCAACAACATGAAAATTGCGAACAGTAAAAGAGAAACACGAAAAATGTCTAGTACAGATAGTCATGTACTACACTCTCTATCTCTACAACCCCTCGCCAACAAACTTCGTCTGTCTGCCTTCCACTTGCCACATTGTAAAAGGGGACTTACATGTATTTTTTTTTAAATAGACAATATGAAAATCAGCATGATCTACCTTATTATTAAAGTTTTTATAATTTGCTTTTAAGATTTTATACTCTGTATGTGTTTACTACAGTTTAACACTGTAATCATGTTTTACGTAAGACATAAAAATATTATACAATGCCGTACACACATTCACAAATGTGACACGATATTTAGTTTCCAAATAACGAAAATTAATATATTGAGCACCTGGCCATAATAACCAATCTATTAAATAAATAAAAAGAAATTTATCTTTAAGTTCATCGTTGGTTTCTTTAAACGTTTTTCTTTCAAGAAAGCAAGCCGAGTAGAAAAATATGAATATACAAGCAGGAGACATAAGTAATTCATCTATTAAAATTTTCTTCATAATATTTTTGAAATTTGCTACGGGCATAACTTTGTCCATCCAATTGTAGACAAAATGATGAAGTGGTCCTTGCAATGCTCCCACAATGAACATACGACCCATACGGTGCCAATCATAACGTTGCGAGTTTGGAACGCCTCGTCGATATTCAATTTCCTGAGCCATTACATCGCCAAAAACCATAAGAATGCCAGATCCAACAATATTGGTAATTAGCAAATACTTCCCAAAAATGTCCTTCCATAGCTTACGTATTTCTAAAAACTGTGCCAACTTTGTTGTTGTATTTTTTGAATTGCCGTTTTTGCTGTGTTTGATCCGAAACTGAATACTTTGCTGGGGTATTAACGTTTTTGTTGATCTAAATTGGAAAGGAGTTGGTGCACACAGATCATTGCGAATATTTTTTGTTGCACTTAAGTTACAAAAAGTTCTTAAAAACTGTCGTTGACGCAATATTTTATTAGTAAATTTTAATGTTACAGTGGAGAACATTTTTATTAAAAGTAACATTTAGTAAAAATTTTAACAACATGTTATTTATTAATTTCACTTTTAACTTATTAATAGCACGTTAACACAACGTATACTCCAAGACGAATTCAACCTTGGTTCGCCTTGTTATACTCTGTGACAGGGATGTTAAATGGGGTTTTAAATTTTGTACCAACTTCCAAAAAAAATTTACTTTTTGGACCTTCACGGTACCATTTTTTTTAGATTTATTAGGTGCATTCATTTACTTTACTAGCAGAAACTTGCAAAAAAAGAGTGTGTAGAAATTTAAAGAAATCGCTCTCAAAAATACTAAAAAGTAAATGAACGCTTTGCCAGCCAAAATTTGCAAGTTAAAGTAGTAACGACTATACAGGAATATTTGAGTACCCAATAATTATTCTAAGACTTGGGAAAATTTTATACATTTCGGTAAAAATAATGTGATTTTATTAATTTATATTTGTTTATCTTGAATTAAATGAATCATGAATTGGATTTTTTTTTATATAGGAGGTGAAAGAAGAATTCGGGTTTTCATCAATAATAAAAGATAAAAAAAAACACTTTGTTAACAATAAAAGTATATGTAAGCAACACAAAATATTTAATTTAACAATCTATGTATAACCTAGATATATAGGTATATTTATTAGTTCAACGTTACGGACTGACTGACAGATTCATCTTCGCACAGCCTTAACGCCGTGAGTTATAAGGTTGAAATTTAAACCGGATACTGTTCTCTCGCTAAATCGATACACTAAAAATCGAAGCAATTGCCTAATAGTACGAAAATTGTGTGTGTGGTAGTGACCAAATTTAGTGCATTGCGATTCGCAAGAAACTACTTTTATGTGTAAATGCTAGGTAAGAAAGAATTTTTGGAAATTCGAATGTTTAGGGGATAAATAGCGTACAAACGAGTAAATTCGCTATCCTCATAACTCCTAAACTAAAAGTAGATTCATCCATGCTTTCCGAACAATATTTATATAGGAGGTGAAAGAAGAATTCGGGTTTTCATCAATAATAAAAGATAAAAAAAAACACTTTGTTAACAATAAAAGTATATGTAAGCAACACAAAATATTTAATTTAACAATCTATGTATAACCTAGATATATAGGTATATTTATTAGTTCAACGTTACGGACTGACTGACAGATTCATCTTCGCACAGCCTTAACGCCGTGAGTTATAAGGTTGAAATTTAAACCGGATACTGTTCTCTCGCTAAATCGATACACTAAAAATCGAAGCAATTGCCTAATAGTACGAAAATTGTGTGTGTGGTAGTGACCAAATTTAGTGCATTGCGATTCGCAAGAAACTACTTTTATGTGTAAATGCTAGGTAAGAAAGAATTTTTGGAAATTCGAATGTTTAGGGGATAAATAGCGTACAAACGAGTAAATTCGCTATCCTCATAACTCCTAAACTAAAAGTAGATTCATCCATGCTTTCCGAACAATATTTTTGTCCGAAGAATATTTTTTTTTAATTCAGAACGACTCACCTATTTCGGAAAATTTGCCCGGAAAAACAAAGCTACCATATGGTTTACAGATGTAAACAAATATACAAGCTGGCACCACAACCTATAACGTTGGTAATTTTTTTTAAAACTTAGAAACATAAACTTTGGCATTTAAATATGACCACGAAAGAAGGTAACGAGGTAGGGGGTTAAATTATTGTTAATTATAAAATAATTTTAGAAATTCTTATTATCTACTTTATGGCCGTTTTATATGGTCCAAATGCATTTCTTTGGTGATTGTTTCATAATAAGCAAGACGGTCATAAAGTAAACAATGAGAATAGCTCAAATTATTTTATAAAAAATAAGAATCTTTAATTTTGTATATAATTTAATTTGCAAACAATTTTTTTTAGCTAATGGGGTATTATACTGCAATAGTCACATACTAATAACAACACCTCATCGGTTAAAAACAAAATACATATGGGATTTTTTTAACAAGTTCGTTATTTTATTAAGCAATAAAAATATCGAAATATCTGTCATAAGTTAAACAAAAGTATGATTTCTTATCGCATAAATAATTTTAAAAATCAACATTAGCTAATAAATTTTGCAAAATATCCTTATTTAAAACTTCGATTGGAAAAGTTTGTTTTGTACACAAAAACATGAAACAGCTATTTCAAAAATTCTTACAAGTAAAAATTTTAGAAGTAAAAATTTGCAAGAATTTTTTTTGTCTCTCAACTCTTTTCTTTTGACAATTGTTACAAAGTCGTAAAAAATTTAAGTAAATGAACACAGCTATTAAAACAACAAAAAAGTACATCAAAATTTAATTGTACACAAAAAAAATAAGACTTAATATTAACATACATTATATGTATGAATAAAATAAGGTACATAAAAGTCTTATATATATATAAGATCAAAATCGGGCACTTATTTATTTAGTTAATAAACTATTTGGAATTTTTATATCATAGCAGCATGAATTTGTCGATCTTAACCAATCCTTTATTTGTATGAGACTGGATAATGCTGGCACATGTAGTCTGTTTCTTTTCCTAGTTTTTATTATATTTTGAAAAGACAAAACTCTTTCCACATTTGCAGATGAATGTGGAATAGATAAAATTCCAGCAACGAATCTAGATATGTATGTCAGGAAACATATAGACATTCAGTTTTTTTGTGAATTGGCTGCTACCGACCAAAAACTACAAATGTTTTTAGTTTTTAAGGACTTCAGTTGCTCGACACCACTAAAGCTCTAAATTGATTATTGATTGAATCAAAATTTGCAATTTAAATTTTATTAGAAGAGGTACAATACAATATGTTTTACCTAAAATAGCATTTTCAGGAGTAAATTTATGGAACCACATTAAAACTTCATTATTTAACTTGACTTTGGTTCTCCAAACTTCGCAAAATTTTATATAAAATTGTTTTGCATTTTCTTTAACTTCTTTAACTATATCAATATTGATATTATTAATAGAAATATATAAATCCACTTCTGTTGCGCAATAAATTTCAGGTTTTCACTAATGTTGCCTCGTCAGTGGGTACCATAAGTCCCCTTTTACAATGTGGCAAGTGAAAGGCAGACAGACGAAGTTTGTAGGCGAGAGAGGAAAAAACTAAAGTGTGTCACACATACAGCGTCGCCCCCTTACCAACAAACTTCGTCTGTCTTTCCCTTGCCACATTGTAAAAGGGGACTTAGCGATCTGTACACCACAATACTCGTCACATATTTAAGCGCCCATTACATTAACGATTTGTTGTACAACATAAATGCAATGAAAAGACCTAAATCAGCCATGTCACAGTACACTTCCGTTCGGAAACGAAATTCTTTCATGCTTCAGAAAATTACGAAAAAAAAACTTTGCGAAATTAAACCATTTTTATTTTCATGAACGAAATGGGAGTTCTCTGTATCTTAAAGGCCCACAAACTATCAAAATATACTTTCTATTAATAAACAAATATGTTTTCTTCGGTTCCGAACGGAATTGTACTCTGTGACATGGCTGAATAATTTGTTTGATATACTAAAAATTCAAAAAGGGGGAACTATAACAAATTTTTGAATTGTACCAAATGAGTCCGGTACTTTAGAAGGTCAAAATGTACAAAAAAAAAAAAAAAAGTACCAACTTTAACATCCCTGCTCTGTGACGTTTAAACCATAGTTGCCAGATAAACTTGCTAAAATCGTCAACTTTGTGGAAAATGGATTTAATTAAATCGTTATTGCAAAACAATGCAATTTTTATACATTTCAGGATATTTCTTGGGTTTTCTGTAATGTATTGACTTTAGTCTCAATTTACACGTTTCATCTTTTGATGCTCAACTTCTTTTCAATTCCCTTTTAAAGATGCCATTATGTTCACACGCAGCAACCGGTATCAACTTTTTTTGCATCAAAACAACAACACTTTTATTCAAAGCGAACCAAAGAGAAAAAGAAAAGGAAACAATTTACATGCAGCCATTGTTGAGAACACAAAGCGTACTGCCCAAGTACAGGTATCTCCGTACCAACCCCTTTTCCTATTGCTTCCCTCTCCTAAAAACACAAGAGTTGAGCACAGGGCTGCCAGAAATTTTCAGCAAAAAATCTCATTTTTGAAAAAAAAATCTTATTTTTGGAAAAAACAATTCATATTTTATTTAATACATAAAATAAACAAAAAAAAAAAAAAACATAACAAAAAATTTAATTTCTTATACCTACTAAATTGTACATTTTTTGAGATCACAAATGTGTGTTTTTAAGATAGTTATATAAATACATACATAAAAACATAAATGAACATAACAAAAATTCATTTTCTTAAACTAAATTGTACATTTTTTGAGATTGCAAATGTGTGTTTGCGGTTTTAAGCTAACAGATATATAATTTAAAATAATAAAACTTCAGTTTTTTATATTTCTAAAAACAAATATAAAAATTATTTCAAGGTAGTCTTATTGAAGATTTATTTGCTCGAAGGCAAATGTATCAACAAAAATTAACAAAAGCAACGATTTATTCCATATCCTTGAGTAATTCTAAGTCGATTTAGCCATGTCCGTCTGTCTGTCCGTCTGTTGAAAACACGCTCACTTTCGAAAAACGCAAAAGAAAAGAATAAACTTGGTCTCAAATTGCTTGTTGTTATTCTAAGCAGTTTAGGATTGAAATCCAGCAACATCGGTTCAGTAGGATCAGAACTATAAATCAAAGTGTGGACCAACCACCCTAAAAAAAATGACAATTTTGACAAAAACTAACATAAATGGTGGAATAATGCACGGAATGAAAAACAATTTTATATAACTGCAAATCATACTGTAAAATATTTTGAAGATTGGTCCATAATTTACACTAGGCCCCATATAAACCCTACTCCCGGAGAACAGTTTAGCACGCCTAAAACCGTAATATATAATGCTATCATAACTAAATTTGATATATCACAGTTTTAGAAGACTAGAAATCGGAGTGTCAAATGTGGTGAAGATCGGTGCATAATTTACCCAAGGCCCCAATACAATGTGGAACATAAATGAAAAATATATTTTTTTTATTTAAATTCATTATTCATTTAAATAAAATGCGAGCGGTACCATAGCTAAAAGATGAAATAGTCTTCCTTCCGTCCTCTTATTCTTGCAAAGACGAAATACTTGGCTACTTTTTGTTTTGAGGATTGTCACGGCGTAGCACCGCGAGCGTACAATAAATTTATAATTTCTTCACTTTCCCATTTTATTTTTATTTACATTCTTACACTTTGTAATTAATTTTTTACTTACAAATATATTTTCTATTTTTTAGCAACAAATTAAGGTTTTTTAAATGCGAATTCACTTCACGTAATATGTAACTATTTTTTAATTGTGTAACACATTTAACTTTAATCGCCATGTTTTAATGTTAACATTTATTTTTCGCTTCAGTCCTGTTTAGTTTTTTTTTTTGTTTGAGAATAAAATTTGATAACAAGTTGGTAGCAAATGTTTACATTCAAATCATTATCAATTTGAATTCAAATGTTAAAATCAAACAGTTGAGTTGGATTGTTGTAGTTTCGACACCACCTGCAGTTGAATTCGCCTTGAGACCCATTAATAAGTCCCACTAATTGGATTTGCGGTACAACTGCCGGCGTATGAAATTGAAATAAATCTATTGCAAAGACGCCGCTTATGACGAATTTCGCCGTACGGTATTATTGTGTGTATTTTCATATACATCAATATGTTTTATTTTTGGCGACGAATATTCGCGGCCAAAAATTCGTCGTTCGTCCCAGTTGTGTTCCTAGCATGATTTGTATATTTTCGTATTCTCCTTGTGTTCTCTAGGGGGGTTTTCCCCATAGTTTTTTTTTTATCAAAGTTCGTTATTTTATTTAGCAAAAAAATATCGAAATATCTGTCCTAAGTTAAACAAAAGTATGATTTCTTATCGCATCAATATTTTTAATTATTTTAAAAATCAAGATAACTAATAAACTAATAAATTTTAAAACTTCTTTTGGAAAAGTTTGTTTCGTAAACAAAAACATGAAACAGCTGTTTGAAAAATTCTTGCAAGTAAAAAATTTGCAAGAACAGCTGTTTGAAAAATTCTTGCAAGTAAAAAATTTGCAAGAATTTTTTGTCTCTCAATTTTTTCTCTCTTGACGCTCTCAACTTGAAAATTTTTTGGGTTAATGAACACTTTCCAGTAACAATTGTTACAAATTCGTAACAATTTTTAGTATTATCTCGGGTTGAGACCCCGTGCTACATAGCATTTACACATGAAAGTAATTTCTTGAAAGTCGCCATACACTCACACTTCTTCACTAAACCATTTCAATTTTTTTAGTCCCAATTTACACTAGGGACATTTCTTGCCGGACAGACGAAGTTTGACGGCGAGGGGTCGAAAAGGTAGAGTGTGTAGTACATGACTATCTGTACTGGACATTTTTTCATTTCTCTTTCTTACTTTTCGTAGTTTACATCTTGTTGCTTTATATTATTTTTCTCAATTTGTCGTCAGTTTGGCTCGTATTGTGTTATGTTTGTGGTGTTGTTAACTTGCCTTGTGCTTTCTAAATAAATAAACTAATAAATTAAAGTAAAAACAAAAAATTAATTAATAAAAATAAATTTTTGTGGTAAATGAATATAATACTCGGGTTTTAATTTTACAAAAATGTTTGGCAATTTAAATTTGCAAAATAACACCACAGACTATTATAATAAACACTACAAGAAAAAGCCGCCAAACTTTACGAATGAAGAAAAGAAAGAAACAAGTATAAAATTTCTGTCTGACTTCTAATGTTTTATATGTAAACGCTACAGGTAAGATTAAAAGAGAATTCAAAAAATGTCCGGCAAGAAATGTCCCTAGTGTAAATTGGGACTTACTTGCAGTGCAAACAAGGCGAATTCAAAAAGGTAAGTGCAACTCATGGCCCAATTAGTAGGTATGCGCAAAACTACAACAATGCAACAATAGAAAAAACAACACGCATTTTGTTTTTGCATATCTGTATATTGTTTGTGTAACAAATGGCCAAAATGTCAAAAGCAATTGCTACAATAACAATTGCACGATAAAAACACAGCTCTACAAAGGCGTTTCGAGCCGACCTACTCAAAGCGAATTCAACAAGGTAAGTGCAACTCTACAACTACAAAAAGCTACATGTATTTTGTTTTTGTAATAAAATTTCTTCTTGTCAAATACAGCTGATCAAGGAAAAAGCAAAACTTTTCGTACGATAAAATTCATAAAGAAGAAACCAAAACGTTAAGGGAACTGTTAGATATGTATACCAGTTAACTATAAATCATTGTTAATGCAGGGAGGTGGCACAGGCCAATTTGAAGCAGTATGCATGAATCTTATTGGACGCACAGGCACTGCTGAGTATGTCGTTACTGGTTCTTGGTCTTCTAAGGCTAATGTTAATTTGGTTTTACAAAAATTTGCTTAATATACAACTGCCCGCACCTGGACACCTAAAATTTAGATCCAAATGCTTCTTTTGTATATTACTGCGACAATGAAACTGTTGATGGCGTAGAATTTGATTTTGTGCCAGAAATTCCCAACGATGTGCCTTTAGTTTGGAATAATGAAAAACTTTTTATTATTAAAATTTTACTTCACTTACTCCGCATGAGTTTCTTGGTCCTTTTTATTTGGTTTGAAAGAAACCTCGTCCATACCTCTCTTTATCGTTTTCCATTAAAACTTAAGGATTGTCCATCTGCAAAAAAGGGCTCCGCATTTGGCAAGAGAGTTACTCTTGCACCAATATGCAAAATATCGGAAGGTAAAAAGTGGTCAGAACACACTATGGATTCTTTTTTTAAAGGTCTGCCACAATTCTTCTCCCATTTTTTTCTAACGGCTGCATCACTGGGAACTCGTAATAAGTTTCCTTCACCTTTATTGTAAGGTTTCTTACAAACTGCACACCGTCGCATTTTTTATTTAAAATTAGAATTTTTACTTTCTTAAAAAAATAATGTATAATTTCACTTTAATTATTCGCTGCTTTTTAATTTTTTTATTATAAAAATAATATTTTCACACTTTTCAATCAACTCTTTTTGGCGCAAAACATAAACAAATGCATATTTTGACGTTTGGAAAATTTATTTGCAGTTCGTGTCGCACTTACCTTTTTGAATTCGCCTTGCGCCAAAGTAACATAAAAATTTCTGAGAAAAGTTTTTGCCTTGGTCAGCTGTATTTTAGTAGTTGGTAGAGTTGCACTTACCTTTTTAAATTCGCCTTGAGTCCAACTTTCGGCTAGATTTCAATAAAAATTTCAAGAAACTGATTTCATGACAGCAAATGACAATAACTAAGCAGGGTTGCCAATTGATTTTTTGGGGTATGTATAAAAATTTAAGTTTATTTTTTAACTAAATACGTTTATATATACATATATATATATGATATTTTCTTGGTTTTTTATAATATTTAACTTTCCCGGGAATTTTCAGATATGTTCTTTGATATTTGGTCTTTTGTGATACTATTATAACATTGAACTAATTTTGTTACTTTCATTCCTTGGGCTGGAGAGCCAATTATTTAACTTATCTTTTTGAATATAGCTGTGTTTTGTACAATTTTTAGATTATTCAGGTTTTTTTCTGCTTTGTAATGTAAATTTATTGGCTTAATTAGGCTTGTTATATTACTGGTTGAAATAAATAAATAAATCTAAAAAACACAATAATTCTAATTAAAAGGTATAAATATTATGAAAGTTAATAAAAATAATTATTAATTTGAACGAATGCCTGAAGTTCGGCGTAAGTAATTGTCTTGGCAACTCTGAAACTTGAAATATGCAAAACAATGAGAGAAGAAGATACATTTTAGATAGGAGTTTGCCCTTTGACAACATCTTGAAAATGAAATTTCAATTTCATGTAAATTTTCATTAAATTCTATTATTTTTTTTTATGAAATTTGTGGTGATAATACGTATAGACAACTTTAAAGAAATGACTTTCTTGTGTACAGGCAGCGTTATATATACGACTTGATGGTATTAGTGCCGGTTCACACTGTTCAAGTTTTAGCCGTCAAGTCTTGAGCTTTTAGGAAATAAGGGAAAAGGGAATGCCATTTCTTTTCCTCTCTCTTCTAAAAACTCAAGACTTGACGGCTAAGACTTGAACAGTGTGAACCAGCACTTACTGCAGACAAGGCGAAGTTATGAAAACCGTGGTGGCAATAAGTACAACACCAAAAACCAAACATTGTATTCAAGGCGAATTTATGAAGGTAAGTCCAAGTCTACAACTTCAAAAAGCCACATGTATTTTGGTTTTGCAATTTAATTGCTTTTCAAAAACAGCTGACCAAGGCAAAAATTTTCCTCAGAATTTTTTTTAGTTACTTTGGCACATAACATAAACAACATAATTTTTTGAAGTTTGGGAATTTTATTTGCAGTTCGCCGTGGAGACAGCTAATGAAAGGATGACGAGTTGCACTTACCTTTTTGAATTCGCCTTGGTTGCGATACTACAAGTTGCTTTCGTTGGTCGATATGTCAAAGACACAAGCAACCTTTGACATTCCTCTCTCTAAAGGTACGGTCACACTTGTAAAACATTTGACAAGAAACATTAAATATTTCTCTTCCATAATGTGACCATAAAACATTTTGGGGTTCAAACATGATTTTGAGAAAACAAAATTTGTTTGCTAGCAAACAAAAATGTCTCTAATGTGAACGGAGTGTGACCACCATATGTCAAATATTTTCCGCTTTTTTGGGCAAATAATTATTTGATCTTGCAAAGTTTTTGTAAGAACAAATAGAGGCAAATAACAGCTGGTGAAAGCAGTGTTGTCATTTTTAAAAATAAATAAGGAACATTTTCATAAAAATCACCAAAACAGAAGTGCACAAATATTTGCAAAACTCCATTTTCAATATAGATATTAAAGGTCAGCTATTTAAAGTTTTTGGTCAAGTGGCATTAAAAGCTATTTTCGGGTATATGGAAGCTATGGTCAAATATGGACCGATTCCAATAAACTTCGGTAGGGTGATTTTTATTTTTTTATGCTTTTTCGTGTAATTTATAAGAAAATATTCGAATTTTTGTTCAATATTTTCAATTTGGAACTTTTGAAATTTAGCTCGTGTTAAAAATGCAAGCTTTGTGCAGCTGTTGTGCAGTAAAAAAACATCAGCATCACCACTTCAACAGGTGATCACGCACCAGCAATAACATTTTGGATCACTATAGCAGTGATGCACAGTTTTTATGCATTTACGAAAGTACCTACAAAGGCGAATTCATACGAGTCATCTGTTCATTGTTTATTTTTTGGTGTATATACTGAATGTCAAGCTTTGTTTATATTTTGTGAAAAAATTAGTTAAAATTTAAAATTCAATAAAAATCTTAATACTTGACCTATTTAAATTTTATAAAACAAAAAAAGTGAACATAAAATATTAACACAAGGATTTAAAAGGGCGTAAAGGGTAAGTGGAGCCACAATAAGTTTGCAATACGTTAAATATTTACGTTGAGCAGTTGTGTATATTGATAATATAGGGCAAAATGAAAATAATATGGCGAATAATATATACAATAGTATTGTATAATGGATGAGCGCTTAACAGTTTGCATAATAGACAACATCGATATTTGTCAAAACCACTGGTAGGTTTTACATGAAAAATAGGAAAAAATAAATTAAGACAGCTTAAGGCAATTTATAATTTTAGAGTTTTTGCTTCTCATGTAAAATTTTCAAAATGTTAGATAGGACCTTTTGCGTTTTAAGTAATAATATATATATATATATATAATTCATTATCGATTCACATAATTCATTATATAACTTTTAAGATAACGCCAGTTTTTACAACACATCACTTGTTTAAGACATTTTATATACTCGCTTAAAAGCACAACAATTGTCAACACTGATATTCTTAACAAAAACAATCAAACAGCTGTGTGATTTAAATATATTTGTTGGCGAAAAATATGGAGGTAACTTAAAAAAATTTTATAAAATCTTTTTTATAAATAAATATACTTTTAGGATAGTGAAAATTATACTGAGGCCGAGTTTATGTTGCAAGAAATGGAGGTTAGTGTATTAATTAATTTATTAGTAAAAACTATAATTACATACATTGTTTATAAATTTTAAGGTAATGGAAAGAAGCAGCGAGACTCCAGCTGTAAAAAGGTCAAGAAAAAAAACCAAAAAGCACTTAATCCAGTGTCAGCAAGAGCCATACGCAGAAAAATGAATATGTTTTTTATGGAATGTTTGGAAGAGGAACGCAAAAATGAGCTGAATTAAGTATTTCTTTATTATTAAATTTTTAATGTATTGAGGTGTATTTAAAATCTCTTTTTATACTTTTATACGAATCAATTTTTTTAGTTTATGTTTTGGTAAGATTTTCTTGTGTTATTTCGTGTTGTTTGTTTTAACATGTTATTTGTATTTTAATGTGTGTTTTAGTATTTAAAATCTTATTTCAATGAACTATTTAAGTTTTTGTTTTCTTATTTTTTTAAGTGTTTTTTAAACCTTTTAAATAAATGAATAAATAAATTATTTTATTTGGTTTGTTTTTTATTATTTAAGTATGACGAGTTTTAATTGTTTTTTCTTATATAATTTCATATATGTATATGTATGTATATAGATATATGGATATTAAAATGCTTTTGTTTGTGTGTTCCCTATAGACTCCTTAGCTACTGTACCGATTTTCCTGAAAGCTTACCAGTATTTTCCTGACTATACTTAGGTTAAAGAATTGTTAATTTCATACAAAGCAAATATATAAATTTCTGTTTATCTGCGAAACAGTAATAGTAAAACTTTTAAAATTGTATGCAAATAGTTTGGTTTTCAATATATCTTATTTATTTAATTTCAATGGAGATACCCATGAGTACTGTGTTACGCTAATCAGTTATTAAATGAAATATTTAAAAGCCCTGTTTTTACATTTGCATATTTAAGTATCATTTTAATTTCAATAGCTAAAAACGTGCAGACAAAATTCCAAAAGCGTTTTCTATTACTCGCCTTGCTCTTGACAGGCGATAATTAAAAACTCTTTGGATAGCCGTCATGTTACGCGCATTGAAAGGTTTTAAAATATTAGGGCTTAATGCAAAGGCATCATCAGCAACAAGGACATATGGTACTGATACATTTCTTAATGGCAATGGTTTTGGCATAGGCAAATTTAGTTTTTTATTTATAAGACCTTCATTAAATGTACTTTTCCTAAAAACACCACCGTCAGATATACGCCCGTTCGAACCTACATCGATATATAAGAACTTATAAGATGCATCTGCAATAGCCATAAGCACAATGCTATGTGTTCCTTCAAAATAATCAAGTTAAGCAAATATGTTATTAACTTTATTCATCTCATTTACCTTTGTAGTTATAGTACACACTTCCGGCGTGAGTTGGGGCAGTCATTACAATATGTTTGCCATCTAGCGCGCCAATGCAATTTGGAAAATTCCACAATTGCAGAAATTCTTTAGAAATAGATTCCCATTCGTCGTTTGTTGATGGAATCTGAAATTTAACTACGTATTTGGCACAAAAAAATTACACACATGTTTTGTTACCTTCAAATAATTCGGCTGTAATACTTTGTATAAAGCATCGCATACTTCAGAAATAATTCCTGAAATAGTGTTATGAGGAATACGAAAAACATATTGTAAAGATCTATAACTCTCCCCAGTTGCTAGGTACCTAAGCGTAACTGTCAAGCGTTCGGAAGCAGATATGGGCTCACGAAACCGTGTAACTTGTTTAGTTATCAGCGGTGCCACTAACTTTAGCTACAGTAGTATTAATAAATATTAGTATTTACTATTTTCACTAAAATAATGTTATTCTCACTAAATAATCAAAATCAGTTGAGGTCATCCTCAAAAAGTTTTTGTAAAGATCTGGAGTTTCAGATCGTAGCTCCAACAGTAACTTGGCACAGCATCCTTCCTCTTTCCGACGTTGAATCCATTTACGCACCCATTGTCTTGTTTTTTGGCGGTTTTTGGATTCGCTTTCCTCCAATAATAATAAAGAAGGTGCTCCACTTAGTACAAATAATTCTTCACAATCTTCCATTGCAGTTTTTATTTATGAGAAAATAAATTTTAATATTTTGACAGTTTGATCAAATAAAGTGCTATAGAAAATATTTGTTTCAGTGTGACCAGAGGGAAAACATGTTTGCCAAAATATGTATTTTCCCCTGTTTGACTGCTGTTTGGTAAAACAAATTTTATCAAATATTTGCCCCTAGTGTGACCATCTAACAAAATGCGTAAAATTTTAAAGCAAATATGAACAAACATGTTAGAGGCAAATGTTTGCTATATGTGACCGTACCTTAAGTAACAAAAAAGTAGCACAGCTGTGCATTCAATGCCACCTGAAAAATGATTTCGCTTTAAGGGGTCTGTACACGGTCAAAAGGCTTGTCATGCCGGAGAATTCACTCGTGTACGTGTGCTGGACGTAATAATCGCTGTCATATCTAAATTTTATACAAACACATTTTCACTAATACTACCATAGCGCTTGATGAGAAATGCTTGACCGTGTACAGACCCCTTTACACTTACCTTTTTAAATTTGCCTTGAGTTGCACTTACCTTTTTAAATTCGCCTTGAATGTATTTTTTTTTCGCTAGTCGATATTTCAAAAACCAAAGCAACTTTTGACATTTTTCGCTGTAAGAAAAAAAGTAGCTCTGCCACCTGAAAATTAAATTCGCCTTGACTGCAGAATTGTTATGGTACCCACACATAATGCCAAACTGGTAGAAATATTGGCTTGTTTCACTAAGGCCCGTTTTCATAGATTACCGATAGTTAAAGGTAGGATTTTATTGGGCGTATAATACGGGTTCCATTATTACAACTTTACTTTAACCTACCGGTACTGAAATTCTATATCTTTTTAGTCAAAACTCGTTAGTTAACGATAATCGTCGTTAAGCTATTCTGTAATGAAATTTTAACAACAATGAATTGTCACCAAACTAAACATGTGTACAAAATTTCAGCTCAATCGGTTAAAGATATGTGCTTCAAAATTGAGTTGCAAGATTCCACCCGAACAAACGTACATACATTGCAAGTTTTATAAAAGCTTTTAAAAAGTAAAAAAATGAGGTACGATTTTCACCCCTTAAACGTTGGAATATCGAAAAGAAAACCAAATTTGTATTTGTTTTTTAGATAAGTTTTGAATGTGCGATAAGCTTTATATACAGGTTTTACCCGTTTACTTTCTTAATGGGACGAATTTCAAAAAAGTACCAGACACCCATCCGCTTATTTTTCTTAAAGGGATATGTACACAGCAGAGTTGTAAATGGATCATTCTTTTTTGATTTCAATTCATTACAAATTAGCTAAATTTTGAATTAACTCTTTTCACAAAAAAAAAAAAGAATTGATTGAAATTTGAATCAATTCAAATTAATTTGCAAAAATGAATTGCAATTCATTTTTAATTAAAATGAATTGGTAAAATGAATTGCAATTCATTTCCAATTCATTTGAATTAAATTGACTTTGAATTAATTCAAATGAGTTAGAAAAAATGAATTGCAATTCATTTCCAATTCATTTGAATTGATTTCGAATTAATTCAAATGAGTTAGAAAAATGAATTGCAATTAATATCCAATTCATTTGAATTAATTCAAATGAACTCGAAAAATTAATTTGTTATTCATTTCCAATTTATTTGAATTGAATTGATTTTGAAAAAAGACTCCTGTAAGTAAATGTAACTGAGGGTGTGACTTGCTGCGATTTCAAACACATGGTTTTGATTAATGTTTATTGTATTTGATTGAAAGTCAATAGTGTTTTGTTTAAAGTTTCTTGTGTCGGATCAAAAAGTCAATTTTGTTTGGTTTAACGTTCATTGTGTGTAAAAATGTCTTCAGTAAGTGATTTTACAAATGATGATGATTCAAGGGATCCTACATATTTCGTTCCACAAATAAAGCGAAAACGATTGTTTACCTATGATGCTACAAATGAAGGCGGACCGTGTTGTTCCAATATCTCCCGTGGTGGTAATGCATTTGAATTAATTCAAATGAATTGGAAATGAATTGCAATTCATGTTTGCTATATTCAAATGAATTGATTAAAATTTCATTCAATTCGTTTTTGCGGAAAAAATTAATTCAAAATTTTCTAATTCAGTGCATGAATTATTCGCGAATTAATTCAAAAATGAATGATTCGTTTACAACTCTGGTACACAGACAAGCATTTCTCATCAAGCGATATGGTAGTATTAGTGAAAATGTGTTTGTATGTGTGACACCGACGATGCTGGATTGAAAATCAAACATTTATGTAGATATGACAGCGAATATTACGCCCAGCACACGTACACGAGTGAATTCGCCTAAATGACAAGCATTTGCCCGTGTTCAGATCCCTTAAAAACAGTTATAAGTACAGTTGACGCTCACAAATTAGAGCTTTTAAGTACTCTTTTAGTATTAGTGAGAAAACATGTATGGGTACCCTGTCGGATTTTTATTAGCTAGCTCAACATTTAGTTGACTTTTAGCTAACTTTTTTACAGCTGACTTGTAAACTAACTCATAATTGGTGCAGATTTGAGTCAGTTGTGTTTTGACTTCTTTTCGAAAGCTAAACAAATATTTAGAGAGGAATATCCCGATAAAAATGAAAATGCATTCCGTGCAAGTGATGGATGGTTTACCAAATTTAAGAAACGACACGGTATCCGTTTTTTAAAAATTTGTGGCGAGATTCTTTCCAGTGATGTTGCTTCAGTCACCCCTTTTATTTATCGATATCGTGCAAAGGTTGCTGAGATGGGGTTAATGGAGTCACAAATGTATATTGTCGACGAAACCGGATTATTTTTTCGTTGCCTACCAGACAGAACATGTCTCTGCTTTCGAAAAAAATGCCCCTGGGCATAAAATTCAAAAAGACAGAATTTCATTCCTACTTGGTGCAAACTCTGATGGATCACATAAATTAGTTCCATTGGTAATTGGAAAAGCAAAAAACCCCAGGTGTTTAAAAAGTTTCAATAATCCTCTGCATTACAACTTTTCAAAAAATATTTATCCCTCCAATAACTTTTAAATTTATTATTTAATTTCTTTTTTTAAATACATACATATCGATGCCTTACTTTCTCAACCTCGTATCTTAAAAAAATACGGTTTGGACTTTTTCATATAAAACGATTGTTTTTTTTTTGTGTTCTATTACTGCAAAAACTTATTATTTCAATAATTTATTAATATTTACAGAATTGAGACAAAGTATTGAAATAATAAGTTGTTGCAGTAATAGAACACAAAAAAAAAAAACAATCTTTTTATATGAAAAAGTCCAAACCGTATTTTTTTAAGATACGAGGTTGAGAAAGTAAGGCATCGATATGTAAAATTTTTTAGTTTTTGATTAAAAAAAATACATGTGATGTAATTGGACTGAATTGTTACGTTTTGTTTTCTGGTTTTTATCAAATAAAATTGAATTAATAAAAAATTAAGTGTTTTATTTAAGTTGTTGGATGTAAATTTACTCAATTTTTTATTCGAAAAAAAACGTCCAGAAATTAGAATAATTCAGAAATTCGAATTGCCTCAAAAACAAAGCGGTTCTAATTTGCGAGCGTCTACTGTATTACATATTTGGTATCTTTTTCTACCCGTTTTTATCCCATAAACATTTGAATTTCCAAAGATCCCGTCTAAGTGGATCAATTTAAGGAGAGACCAACAAAATTTCAAGTTTTTAGCTTCAGACGTTTAGGCTGCGAGATGGTGAATCAATCAGTCATTCAGTAAGGTTACAATTTTATATATATATATTTACGTTAATTGGGCTGTATTTTGAACACAAATTTTAATTCAGAAATGGATTTTAAAATCGCTCGAAATCCATTGGCAACATTGCCTTGAGTTGTAAACAACGTGTTATTTTTTGCTCGTGGGTGATTTTTTTGAAAATTTTATTTTTTCTTTAATTCTTTTTGACTATGGCTAGTCAGAAGCGAGAGTATTTTGGGAATAGACCAAAATTCAAGATGCAAAGGGTTGAACCTGGGAATAGCAACAGATTTCATTTGCTATCAAATGATGAAGAAGAAGAGACTAGAATTGTCAAGGAGAAAATTCCACCTATCGTGGTGGACTCGTGCCACAGTTTTTCACAAGTTTGGCAAATACTTGGTGAGGAGTACTTGTTTAAGCGCATGTCAGTTGGAACAAAGGTCATATGTAAAACATTGATCCTCTATGAAGCTGCTTTAAAAAAGCTGAGTGAACTGAAATACAGTTTTTACACCCACAAGGTGAAAGACGCTAAGTACTTTAAGCTGGTATTATTTGGTTTACCAAGAACGGATCCGGAGCTATTAAAGGAGGAATTTGCTAAAATACACAACATAAGACCGGTAAGTCTTAAAGAAATTGTAACCAAAAAAACGACAGATGATGACGCTATATATTTGGCTGAGTTTAATAAACAAGAAGTTCCAAAAAGTGAGGTTATAAAAATAAAATACTTCAGTAATATCGCTGTCTATTGGAGAAGACCACTGAAAGGAAACAAAGGGCCCACGCAATGTGCAAAATGCTCTATGTACGGACATGGAGCTAACAACTGTAACAGAGTCAGTGTGTGTGCAGTCTGTGCGGGAAATCACGACCAGACAGAATGTTCCCTTGCCAAAAACGCTCAAGAAGGCAGAATTGTTTACAAATGTTACAACTGCAGCAAAAAGAATTTGAGAAATGTCAACCATAGGTCTGACGACCCTAAATGCCCATGCCGTAAGGATTATTTAGAAATGCGTTTTCGGATAACATCCAGATCCAGATCTAATTTCAATAGACCTAGAAACAATTATGTATATGATGATGCTGAGTTTCCTCAATTGTCAAGTCAGCAACAACAAAATGATCGTCGTGAGTCCACCTCTCAAAATAGAAGACTATATTCTGAAGTTTCGCAAAGCAGACCCCGCGTCAGCAACAATGACGACGATATTTCCAATGAGAGATTATTGGAAATATTCTTTAATGCTGTTGATGCATTAGAAAAATGTCGGAATAAATTCGACAAATTAAGAGTGCTTGGCATGATGCTTAAGCAAGCCATATAAAATCATGGGTAAGCAAAATGTTCATGTTATGCACTGGAATGCCCAAGGCATATCTACTGAGTCAGCAGCTTCACAGCTCGAAAAAGTTCTTCATGAAAGAAACATTGATATTCTTCTTCTTAACGAGACGTTCCTGAAACCGTACCATAAACTCAAATTTGGAGGGTACAAAATATACCGAGAAGATCGACAAACGCATGGAGGAGGAGTACTCATAGCCGTTAAAAATAATATAGACCATAAATTATTACCAAAGATTAAAACAAAGACAATAGAAAATATCTCTGTGGAAGTTATAATTAGTGGACGTCCTGTAAGTTTTATTTCTGCTTATAATCCACGTTATACTACGAATTTCAAAACAGACTTAGACCTACTTACCGATTCTTTAAATGATTATTTTATTTTTGGTGATTTTAATGCACAGCACGTGAGTTGGAACTGTGCTACAGACAACTCTGCTGGGAAAGAACTTTACAGACATCAACTTGGTTCAAGTTACTATATATTCCATCCAGACACCTACACCAGATTCGGACAAAACGTAGTTCCGGTCCAACCCTCCACCGTAGATCTCTTGTTAACTAACTCTAATATCTCATCTTCGCGCTTAGAGTCGCATCCGAATATTTTACAGTCTGATCATGTTCCAATTTCTTGTTATATTTATGGTCCACCTCAAAACCACTTAGTTACAGTCCCCTTGTATAATCGCGCTGATTGGCCAGCAATAAAAAACTGGGTCGAGAACGAAATAAGGTGTCACAACATAGGGCAGATTGAATTAAATGATACTAACCTTGATTTCTCATTAAATAGATTAATAAGTATCATTAAAGAGGCTTTCGGCAAGATTCCAGTGGGCCAAAAAAATCCTTGGCAGAGGGAGATTTCAAATACGTCCAAAATGCTTATTTCACAGAGGAACAAATATAATCGCAAGCTACAGAGATGTAGAGATCCTAACTACAGAGCCCATATAATAAGCATTATAAAACAGTTGAGTCGACTAATCGATTTTCACTTAAATAGGGACAGAAATGTAGCGTGGTCAAATTTCATTTCGAAGTTGCCTTCCGGGTCTAAAAAATTTTGGAAACTAACAAAAGCTTTTAAAGGTAGGAACTCTACAATTTCTGATCTAAAAATAAATGATGAAGTTTTGAGAACTGGTGAAGAAAAAGCTAATGCCATTGCAGAAGTGTTCAGTAGTAATCATACCATCACGGCAAACAATACTTCACCTTTAGATAATGTAGTTTCAAATTATGTACGTGAACTAAACAATGCAGTTCTTTCTGACAGTGACCATATTGAGCTCACAGATTCCGCGGAAGTTAAATCGTTTGTTTTCTCTTTAAAAAATAATAAAGCCCCTGGCTTAGATGGTATAAATAGCATTATTTTAAAACATATGCCGGAATACTTTTTTGAAACATTAAGCAAACTTTTCAATTACTGCTTAAGAAATGGCCACTTTCCCTTGGCATTTAAAAAGGCTAGAGTAATACCAATTTTGAAAACCGGAAAAGATCCCAAATTGCCTACCAGCTATAGACCAGCTATAAAGCTTAAATTCAAGTCAAAAATATTTTAATAAATGGAAAATCAAAGTTAACGATAATAAAACTCAAGCCATTATTTTTCCATATAATAAGTCTCCAAAACGCATCCCCTCTAAAACTATGTTCTGTCGTGGGAATGTTATACCAGTAAAATCAGAAATTAAGTATTTGGGCATTATCCTAGATAAGAAGCTAAAATTCAAGCAACATGTTAATCACATTTGTGAAAAAGCCATAAAGTGTGGTCGTGCACTGCACCCTATACTTAGTAGAAGATCTAAACTGAACTTGAAAAACAAAACATTGTTGTACAAAATGTGTATTCGACCAATTATGACCTACGGCTGTCAAGTCTGGTTTCATAAAACTGCCAAAACTCATACCAAAAAGCTTCAAATTATACAAAATAAGAATTTGAAAATAATTCATAGTCTTCCTCGTAGGTATAGGACAAGTTTACTTCACAGTAACTTTGGACATAAGATGATAAACTTATTTGCAAGAGAACTGACACTGACATTTAATGAAAAATGCAGATTGTCTAACTTTGAAACAATAAGAAATTTACAAGGTAATCACTAACAGCCGTATTCATAACAAAAAGTTAGCCACAGTTTGTACACTACGTACAACGAGCTGCTAACTAGAATGCCGATTAAGCTTAGCAGCTTGCTAGCACAGAGTTTATTCATAACGAATTTTATCCGTCTGCTAAGTTTTAATAAATCAACTCTGAATATTAATGATGCCACATTATAGTGCTCAAAAATGCAACACGTTTTGCATAAATCATCGCTGGTTTTGTTATTTCATTTCATAATTTTTTTTATTTTTGCCTCCCCATATAAAAATGTTAAATGTTTTTAAATTAAAATAATATTTTAAAAAAGACTTAATTAAAAAAAAGACGGTGAATTAAAAAAACAAACAAAATTAGTCAACATTAAACTCCTGTTTTTCACAAGGTGGCAAACGTTTGGCAGCTCGTTAACAAGAGTTTAGCATATCGTTAGCCAGAGTTTGGTTAGTATATTATGAATGAAATTTGTGCTAACTTCATGCCAAATTTTCGTTATGAATACGGCTGTAAGTTTCGTTCGTTAAGAATGAATAATTTAGCGATTATCCAAACAAATTTCTTTATAACTCCCATAGAGATCAAAAAGGTTTTTTGTAAGCAATTTTCCTTAAGACTGTTTTTTTTTTTTATTTATTTTTTATTAGTTTTGTAAATTTAATTATTAGACTCTTATTGTTGTAGTACATTAAGTAAAATCTCATACCATTGTACCTTTTATATTTTAAAACTTGTAAATAAACACTATTTTATAAAAAAAAAAAAAAAAAAAAAAAAAAAAAAAAAAAAATCGCTCGAAATTCATATATCTCCTAATGTTACTTACTATGATTTACTTATGTGAGATCGCATAGAAGCTATTATAAAAGTTTCTATAATAAGCTTTTTTCGGAAGTATTTGTTTTGGAGCTATGATCAAGTATGGACAGATTTCAATAAAATTTGGTAAGATGATTAGGTTGCCCCAATTATTTTTGGATTAAATTAAATTAAATTTGGATTAAATTAAATCTAAATAGGTACTAACAAAATAATATGGTTAATGTGTAAAAAAAACTATTTCAGAACAAAATTAGGGAATTTTGTTTAATACGGCAGGCTTGTTTCATAGAAATCTGGGTTTATCTGTAATGGTCAGGAAAAATCGTTTCCGATTTATTCCAGGAAGCATAGGCTTTTGCATGGTGTAAAGTGTAAATTTTCTGACAGTAAATAGTTTTTACAATATGAGGGAATCGTGTTAAAAATCGGCCGCCATGTTCCGGAGTAATATGGTTTCATCCAAATTGGTTAGAAAAATCGTTGATGATTAACTTCAGGGTAATATGTATATTTTCTTAAAGTACAGTTTTTTGAATAAAACGTAGGAATCGTGCTAGAAATCGGCTGAACCGTTACAAGCGAATTAAAAGCGACTTTAATATAATTTGCTAGCGTATGTATGTAGTTTACGTTGCCTTTACACATGCAAATAGTGGCATGCCACTGTTCTATACATATTATCAACGAAAAAGTGTTCGAAATAGTCGAATCTCATGCCATTTGCTTTTCTGTTTACACATTAGTGGCATGCAAGTGCCAAATTTCCACTCGCATGCAATTTTTGCTGCCACTGGAGCTGCCATTGCGAAAAATGTGAGTGTATTAGTAAAAAATCGTGAGAGTATTGAGTTTTTCGAACTGGCAGTGGCATGTGTAAATGCTAAGTTAGTTCGATTAACAAATATAAAAAACTATTGTTGTTTTTTTTAAGTTTTTACTTAAATTAAAGTTTTTTGTTTTCAGTATTTTAGCTTACATCAAACTAAATATCATATTTAATGGATTAAAAAGTATCTTACAGTACATAAAACATGTTCTTTAATTAGCTGTTTCGCAGGCGTCAACCCAATCATTGTACACATCCAAGGGCTCAGACAGAAAATTTATTGTGGTTTGATAATCTTCCAGACAAACACGGCAACTTATTCTCGCTGCATTATGACTTTTGTCCATTTTAACTTCACACGATTTTTCATGATTACAAAATGGGCAATTAAACTGTTGATCTAAAGGTACAATATTTTTACGTTTTGGTGGTGGCTTTCTTTTTGATTTGCGTCTTCCCATTTCTGTGAAACTAGAAAATTATTGGGTTAAGTTTGATAAACGGTATGAGAAAACATAAATGTATGCAAACAAACATAGTACATACATACATTTATGTATATAAATAATCAAATTTTTACAAGTTGGGAAATATACATTACAACAAAATGTATTCACTTCCTTGATATTTAATTATTTACTTACTGTTAAAATTCAGATTTCTAATAGAAAATCTAATTTATTTTCTAGAAAATAATGTTTTGTTTTGCAGTTGTAAAAGCATTGAGTTTTTGATTAATCAAAACCGGCAGGGTCAGTGTGGCCATTTTGGCATTTTTGCAGCTAAAGTTTACATTAAAATTTTTTATTTAGCTGCAAAGTTTTTATTTAGCACTTGGCATTTTATTTAGCATTTTTATAAAATGCTTTTAGCTTTTTTAGCATTATTTATTTAAAAAACTTGGACAAATAATTCTATTGATTTTACTAAATTTTTTTTAAAAATTATAATAAATTTTTACTTAAAATAGTTGTACCTAAAATAATTACGTATGTAAAGGGATATTTCTTATATTAAGAAACATCTTTCCTGTCTTGTTAAAAAAAAAAATAGAATATCCAGGGGATATTATAAATGCCTTTGTCATATTGATTGTAAATATTTTTGCCCTTTGCTATACGATATAAAAGTACAAGAAAATTTAACTTTGTATTAAGATAAAAATTTAATAGTGTAGATGTGTGAAACAAATTTTTGCTCTAAACTGCTGAAAAAATTATAATAATAATAGCTTCACCTTTTTTATAGCCTTTTTTATAATTTGTTTTTGTTTTTAATGTAGTTATGCGAACGAAAGAATTCTTTCGCACATTGGAAATAGGCTATTAAACTATAAAAAATAAAATAATCTAAAAAATGTGTATTTCATAGAAATAAATCGTTTAAAATTAGCATCTATCACGGTACTTCGGGCCCCTAAATTTAAAATATAATCTCAATTACCTGTGCTTCATATTTTAAGTATCAGATGCTTTACCAAAATATATCAACTTGTTTAAATATAACCATTTATTTTAATTTCGTTAAAAAAAAAACTTAAAACTAGTAATAAATTTTAGCAAAAATCTTTAAAAAAAATGTTAGCATTATTTTTAGCATTTTTTAAAATCATATTTAGCATTTTTGTCCATGTTTAACACGGTGTTTACATTTGCCAGTACTGTCAAGACAGTTGCAATACATGCAAACTTTTCCACTAATACATGTACACTTTTCCAACTGTCTTGTCTACTGTCTTGCAAATTTTGCAGACAGTAAAATGGACAGTAATTTGACATTTGCTGACAGTAATTTGAAGTTTTGTTCGCAAAAGTAAAAAAAAATCAACAATTAAAAGAAAATTAATAAATTATGCTTTGGTTTTGCATGTTTTACTTAAGGGTTATCTATGTTTACAAAAAATAGTTAAATGCTTTTTTTAATTTGTTAAGTTCATATAAAACACGTTTAGCTAAAACTTGCACTGCGACATTCACGTTAGAATTTTTTTTTAAAAGTGAACTGTCTTAACTACTGTCTGGACGCTTACGTCACGAAGACAGCAAGTAGTGTTTTTGGCAACTGATATGTATTTTCTTACTGTCTTGCCAGTACTGGCAAATTTAAGCGTTAGGTAACTGTCTTGCCAGTACTGTAATGCCATATGCTATGTAATGCCATATTTAACTGTAAATTTTTTTTAGATCTGGTCACACTGGACAGGGCTGTTAAACTTTTTTAACCCTCAAAGCCAAATTGTATATCGAAAATTCCAAAATTTTATCTTTTAATATTTTGGTAAAAAAAATTCGACAAATGGAACTAAGTTTTATATAAAATAATCTCCAAAATTTTATCTCTTAATATTTTGGTAAAAAAAATTCGACAAATGGAACTAAGTTTTATATAAAAATAGCTACTTCTGCTTGAGATGGCGGAACTAAGACTGCTTTTCGGCCTACTTACGGGGCACTGTGGTCTTAGATACCACCAGTTTATAATGGGTAATGCATTTACCAAATTATGCAGATTTTGTGAGAGAGATTGCGAATCTTCAGAACATCTGCTCTGACGCAGTCCCATCTTGGTGACTTCCAGGCAGAAATTTTTCGGGGAAAACTGATATTTATGATCATTCACCAGGCAGGATAATGGGCTTTACACGTAGCCTGAACCTAACATGGTAAGATTCATTGGCTGCACAGAAGATCTTCTGGGTGATGGTACTTTTGGCCATAGCTTGGGAATAATGATTAGAAATCCTAATGATTAGCAATTGGATTAGAAATTTAAATTGTGCTGAAAAATTTATTAATTATGATTAGTTAGCCATTTTATACGATTACTAATTGATTAGAATAGAAATAATCAAAAATCTAATCACAATTAGTGACGATTAGCATTTCTAATCAAATCTAATCAAAACTAAAATAATTGATTAGATTTCTTGATTATTTTTGATTAGATTTGATTAGATCAACTATTTTTGTGAAAAGAAAATATTTATTTATCACATTTATTGCTATATTTACATAATGTAACAGTTTTTGAATATTGCATAAAATTGGATACGGTGCACCCTGTTCTTAAAATAAACACTTGACTCAGCTGGTTCACTTTGTTGTTGTGTTATTATTAATGTTAATTTTCAATATTCAATATTCCAAAACTGTTACATTATGTAAATATAGCAATAAATGTTATAAATAAATATTTTCTTTTCAAAAAAATAGTTGATCTAATCAAATCTAATCAAAAATAATCAAGAAATCTAATCAATTATTTTTTGGATTAGTTTTGATTAGATTTGATTAGAAATGCTAATCGTCACTAATTGTGATTAGATTTTTGATTATTTCTAATCAAATCAATTAGTAATCTGAAATTTTTATCAAAATTCAATTCTAATGATTAGATTATTTTATTTCTCTAATCGTAATGATTTCTAATTCTAATCGAAATTCCCCAGCTATGCTTTTGGCCCTCTTCGTACATACGTGCATACATACATATAAAAAAAGTCATCGTCCAGACTTGCAATTTTTATTGCAGCAATTCTTCAGTTTATTGGTGAGAGGGGTGATAAGATTGGGGAAGGGTTCTCCGTTTCATGTACTCTGCAATTCCGTTGTTTTGTTATTCTCACACTTTTGAACTTAAAGTTGGCTGAACGTGTAGTTGTATTTATATATAAAATATTAAAAAAAAAACTACTCCACTTGCTTCCAGTGCAGTAAACCTATGTGTATGGGCTGTACCAAGCGTATATGCGTGCAATGTTCAAATACTGAATCCAGGGAATAAATATAGTGTAAAGGTTGAACCGCATTTTTTACACAGTTGCTTAAGCCAACTTAAGCATATTATAGTTGGGCCTTGACCCTTGAAGAACACCAGAATTAAGTCTGCGGCTGCATAATAAACTGCCATTTAAATCTACAAATTAACTTCTTTCAGTCAAGAAAGACATTACCAAAATGCAAGCAGACTTATGGCCAATTTCACCCATTCTATTTAAATATCAATGTATGTTTAAAACTCGTTTTTCATGTCAAACAAAAATAAAATTATATGAAAAACTATACTTAAATATGAATTGATATTTAAATAATAATAATATTTAAATAAATTGTTGAAATAGGCCATTAGAAACCCCAAATATGTCTCTTAATTTTAAAATCATCTGAGTGTAAGACATTCCTTAGCCCAGTCTAGAGAGATAAGAAGCGATTATTTCCTAGCAATCTCAGTAGTTCTTATACCATCTGTTATATTAAGAAGTAGAGAAGTGGCATTGAAATTGCGATGAAATGTATATTGACATTCAGAGATTTTTCTTTCTTACCAAAACAAAATTTGGTTTTTAATTAGACGCTCCTCTATTTTTGATTTGGTTGGTAGAATAGAAATAGCTCTTAGGACATCCAAGCTCCTTACTACTGCAGACCAGGGAATAGGTACCACATGTGCGATTTTCCAAGCACTTGGAAACACCGAAGCCATTAAAATAGTGTTGACCAAATGAAGCACAAGGTTAGAAATTAATGGAAAAATAACTACAGAAACGTATTGGAATTCCATCCTGTTTATAGCATCCATTAGTTCGATCTCACCTATACAATGGATTGAAAAAGAGTTTGTAGAGTCAGAGAAAGCATCAAAGTTTATATAAGATTGTTGACTGAATCCTGAATCGGTCGCAAAAAATTCATTAACAGCATCAGGATCCTGAATGGAAACTGTTTTTTCCGATGACATGCAGCCGCTCACCTTAAGCTTCTTCCACATACCACTATTGTCCAAACCTGAATATAAGTTCGAGTAATGCTTAATCTTCACGTGCTTAATAAACGACTTAGCTCAGTTATGGTACTTGCAAAAAAAATTCCAATTAAATAGTGAAGGGTCAGAATTATAAGACGAAAAATTCATATCAAGTAAACATTGGGCTAGAATTCCAGTTAGAGTTATTCGACTTAATAAGACTACTCGAACAAAACGAAAGAGAGATTCTAATAGAGAAGAAAAAATAGCAAATTTTTCCTCAAATCTTATTTTATCTTCAATCTTATTCTTTACTTTTTGGGGACCCGTTGTAGAG
Organism: Pollenia amentaria; assembly: GCA_943735925.1. NCBI lineage: Eukaryota > Metazoa > Arthropoda > Insecta > Diptera > Polleniidae > Pollenia > Pollenia amentaria. The sequence continues at coordinate 195,502,835 of OX031009.1, read as the reverse complement.
GATAACTTATAAATTTTAAGTTTAATTGAATTTCTTTTTTCTATATATTGTCAGAACGGCATCAGCCAAAGTTTCCAAACTAGGTATAAGCATCTCGATTATTAATACACATCTCTAAAAAATGGGAGAGATTGAAGAAGTGGGCATGGCACTTTTCATACAAAGGCATTATATATTTCTGTATATATGAAGAACGGAAAGAGCCAAATTAGGTACAAACATCCCGGTAATCATTACACAAAACGTGAGTGGGATTGGAGAACCACTTCTACACAAGAGTTTTTTTATATATAAAGTTTGTATTTTTTCAAAATTTGATACAAATATCCGGGTTGTTAATACCCAACCAGTGATGTTAACCGTTTGGTAATTATCTTTTTTTACGGTAATTATGGACCTAAAAACGTAGCAAGGTAATTTCATTAAAATACGGTTATTTAAATAAATTTGGATTTTTGGAATACAAATGCATGTAGGTTTTATAATTTTAACTCTTGAGATGTGATTTTCAACGGTAGATTTTAAAATTGATATATATATATGTTATACATACCAAAAAAGTAAGAGCGTTATGTTTCTGCAAAACAAAATATTATTTCATTTTTTAATGTTCATAACATTGAATATATCCTATTTTATTCAAAATGATTTTACTGACGTATTCATAAAAAATACAATAGTAATGGTACACATTTTTACGTACGGTAATTTCTTCTTAAAAGCGGTAATTTAAAGTCTGCCGTACGGTAATGAAACAATAAAAGTTAACATCACTGTACGCAATCTCTCCAATAATATGGGCGGGATTGGAGAAGTAGACGGGGCACCTCCCGTATAAAGACAATTGATTTCTGTATATCTGTGGAACGGCGATAACTAAAGTTTCCAAATAAGGAACACACATCTTGGTTATCAGTACACAACATCCGAATAAATGTGTGCGGGACTGGAGAAGTGGTCGAGGCACTTCTCATTAAAAGACATTATAGATTTTTGAATATCTGAGAACTACAAGAGCTAAAGCTTCCAAATTAGGTACAAGTGGGTGCCCTAGATGTGCGATTTTTCACTAGATTTATGAAAGTAATTGGTCAATATTGCTATAATTTGAAAGCTTCTGAATGTCTCTTTAAGCAGATGAACAAAATTTAAAAACCTGGCAACATCCTATTTTAAAGTGTTACCAAGCTTGTTGATGATGTAAGCGTCATTTTATTGGTGACGTCATATAAATTCATACAACAACAAACCGGCCAGTGTTTTATTTTGGTTTTTATGTCAGAACATATAATTTTTACTTATACTTGATATTTTGTTTATTTTTAGCTTATTGTGTCCAAAGATTTAACGCGTTACATATTTTATTTTAAGACAATTTAGAAAAAAGAGTCTTATTTTGCTTTTGGCAAAACGTGGCGCATTTAAAAAACTAGTTAAATTCAATACACTGCAATTATAATTTATAGACCTGTAATAACAATTTAAATAAAAAATTTGATCACTAATACATATTAAGTAACAGCAAGAAATTTAAACGCAAATAATTTATGAAAACAAGGCGAAAATGAATTTAATATTGGTTTTTCTGTTGCTGTTTGCTGTACGTTTGGCTTCAGTGTTTGTTGTAAAGACTTTTTATGTGCCTGATGAATACTGGCAGAGTTTGGAAGTGGCTCATAAACTTACTTTTGGGTAAATTAATTTAGTGTTTAATAATAATATAAAATTAAATAAAAAATATTTGTTTTATTATTTTTAGTTATGGTTACCTAACGTGGGAATGGGTCCAAGGTATACGCAGTTATGTGTATCCACTCGTTATAGCTGCTGTTTATAAACTATTGGCTTTGTTCACTTTGGATTCAGCAAAGTTGGTAGTGTTACTACCTCGTATTTTACAAGCCACCTTATCAGCCTACTCAGATTATCGCTTCTTTGTGTGGTGTGGTAAGAAAAAATGGGCACTTTTCTTAATTATAGTGCCCTGGTTTTGGTTCTATACTGGTTCCCGCACTTTATTAAACACTTTGGAAACATCGTTAACCACAATTGCCTTAAGTTATTTCCCCTGGTATGGCGAGGGGTTTGCCTATTTATGGCCCGCTGCATTATGTTGCTTCCTTAGGCCAACAGCTACTTTAATATGGTTGCCTTTAGGAATTTACCATTTACGAATATCAAAATTATCTTGGACTGAGTTGATTTTTAAACGCTTTCTAATAATTGGGTAAGTTTTATTGTTAACTACTACATAACAGCCGTAACCTTATTTATTTACACATGAAAAATTTTTTTACAAGTCTGTAAATCCTAATTAAAAACTTCATTTAGGTATTTGTTTATGGAATGTCAAGCATATAAGACAAAAAAAAAATTTGGCAGGTTCAAAGGAAGTTTATAATATTAAAAACAAATACATATGTATATGATATAGTTAAATTTGTTAAAAATTTTTAAATTTTCTCAATAATCAAGAAAAAATCCTGAAGAAGGCACTCAAAGTACTGCTGAAACATTAGTTTGGTAAAAGTGCAGTTTACGGAGCACACGCAAAAAAAATTGGACCCCCTCTGGAATTAAAAAAACCAAAATTAAAATTTAAGGGTGCTTAAGCTCGTGGGCCCCCTGGATTCAAAAGACCGCTCGCCCACTTAGTGGTATCCGTGGTCACTCAAATTAAAGCTAATTGTGCAAGAAACAAAAGAATAATAAATGTTGGGGCAAAGAAAGTACCGTCTCCCCTTATATCTATGTGTGGGTACTTATATTAAAGGTAATTTGCTCACGATTGTAAATATTTCGTTTTTAATTAATCCTTTTTATTAAGCTTGAGGTCTTTTTCTTTTTTTTATAAATAATATTAAATTTTATTGAATCCAATATTTCGGCACTCCGTTTTGTGCCTTCTTCAGGGATTTTTTCTTGAACATTTGACAAAAATTAACAATTTTCAATAAATTTAACAAATTTAACAAAAAAAAAGAAAAAGACCTCAAGCTTAATAAAAAGGATTAATAAAAAAATTTTAAAGGTCGAATAAGAGCCAATTTATATTTCGTTTTTATTTTGTTTTTTTTTTAATGTTTTATCAGCGATTTTTTCCAAAAAATTTTTAATATTTTTAACACTAAAGCTTCACTGCATAGCCGGGCGGTCGCAAGGATTTAGTCGTCTATGTTATAAGAAATACGGGATTCGCTAATTGAAACTTCTCTGCATGGTCGGCGTTCGGTCGGGGGCTCTATTATAACAATCACCGACTCTGCTAACTAAAGCTTATCTGCATTTAAAAGATGCTTAAATTAATCTAGAGGGGAAAATATTGAGCGAATTTTTTTGGATGAAGGGGTCCCCACGGCCCTCAGCCCCCTTTCATTTTAACCAAATCTCTGCATCTAAAAACCTAGAGGAGAAAATAATGAACGAATACAAACATAAGATCAGCGTCGCATTTTTGCAGCTAAATTTAACGTTAAAAATTTTTATTTGCCTGCAAATTTTTCATTTAGCACTTGACATTTTATTTAGCATTTTTAAAAAAGGTTTTTTATCTTTTTTAGCATTATTTTAAAAATTTGGACGAATAGTTTAATTGATTTTACTTAAATTGTGTTATAAATTATAATAAATTTTGACTAAAAGTTGTTGTACCCAAAATAAAATTTTGTATGAAAATGGATAATTCTTATGTAAGAAACATATGAAACATCTTGTTAAAAAAAGAATATTCACGGAATATTAGAAATGCCCGCCCTCATCATGTGGATTGTCAATATGTAAAAGTACAAAGAAATTTCACTTTGTATTTAGATAACAATTCTTCTGTAAATGTTTGAAAAATTTTTTTGCTCTAAACTGCTGCAAAAATAATAATTTTAAAACTTCAACATTTCTTAAATTTTAAAAAATAAAATGATCTAAATAATATTGTATAGAAATATGTATCAGTTTGTATGAATCAGGTGTTTGCGGATCCCCTTAATTTAAAATTTAATCTCAAATACCTCTGCTACATATTTATATATGTATCAGATGCTTTACCAAAATCTACCCTCTAGTTTAAATATAACCATTTATTTCAATTTCGTTAAAAAAATAAGTCAATAATATGTATTAAGTTTCGAATAAAATTTTATACTGGTTATAAATTTTTAACAAAAATCTTTAAAACATTTAAGCATTATTTTTAGCATTTTTTTAAATCATTTTTACCATTTTCTTGCCATGTCTAATGCCAGATTTAGCTGTAAATTTTTTTTAGATCTGGCATTTGCATTCCGTATAGATAGAGAACAGCCAAAGAATAAGAAGGTTCGCATTCTTCTGAAGGTCGGCCGGGATATTACCGTCCAGACCAGGTGATTTGAAGCTCCTTATCGCCCAATTGATATCATAGCTCAGAGAGATGGACACAGGTCCAGGCTTTGACAAGCAATTATTCTTCCGTGGTGTTGGAAGGGAATTACCAGGAAAGTGTGTCAATTAACAGCTCCAACGTCTCCCGACTTTTCGCAGTCCAGCTACCATCAGCTTTCTGAATGTAGCTAGGGATAGCCGGGCAAGAAGCTATTATTTTCCCCAATCGGGATTGTCTCCGAGGAACCTTCCATGCTGCTACAGAAGTTCCTCCAGGCATTCCGTTTCGCCGATCTAACTAAGTTCTTAAATCTATGCAATGCCGACTTATATTCCGCCCAGTTTCCCAGACGCTTAGCCGTATTGAATAATCTACGACATTCTTTGCGAACCATGGAACCTCAGTAGACACGGAGCAGGATAGTACTAAAACCATAGTAAATCTTGCCCTGTTTTTCCCTCAGTGGCTTCAAGGAGTCCTGATTTAGAGCTACGATCGCCGTTCTTGAGGATCCTTCAGCTGCTGAAACCTTGACAACTTTCCAGTCATGAGTGGGAAGTTGATCTCTTCCGGTGCAGAAGGTTCAGCTGGGATGGTAGCGATGGATCTAGGTTGCCGTTCTATTTCGTTTACTAAAACCACGTCGAGCATAGCACCCTCCCTTAGTTTGCCAATCGCTCCGATGGCAAGTTTTAGCAGGAACACTGAGCGCTCGTAGCCAAAGGCCATCAACTTAACGTGACCCTAGTACCAGGCAGTGTGTCAATTAACAGCTCCAACGTCTCCCGACTTTTCGCAGTCCAGCTACCATCAGCTTTCTGAATGTAGCTAGGGATAGCCGGGCAAGAAGCTATTATTTTCCCCAATCGGGATTGTCTCCGAGGAACCTTCCATGCTGCTACAGAAGTTCCTCCAGGCATTCCGTTTCGCCGATCTAACTAAGTTCTTAAATCTATGCAATGCCGACTTATATTCCGCCCAGTTTCCCAGACGCTTAGCCGTATTGAATAATCTACGACATTCTTTGCGAACCATGGAACCTCAGTAGACACGGAGCAGGATAGTACTAAAACCATAGTAAATCTTGCCCTGTTTTTCCCTCAGTGGCTTCAAGGAGTCCTGATTTAGAGCTACGATCGCCGTTCTTGAGGATCCTTCAGCTGCTGAAACCTTGACAACTTTCCAGTCATGAGTGGGAAGTTGATCTCTTCCGGTGCAGAAGGTTCAGCTGGGATGGTAGCGATGGATCTAGGTTGCCGTTCTATTTCGTTTACTAAAACCACGTCGAGCATAGCACCCTCCCTTAGTTTGCCAATCGCTCCGATGGCAAGTTTTAGCAGGAACACTGAGCGCTCGTAGCCAAAGGCCATCAACTTAACGTGACCCTAGTACCAGGCAGTGTGTCAATTAACAGCTCCAACGTCTCCCGACTTTTCGCAGTCCAGCTACCATCAGCTTTCTGAATGTAGCTAGGGATAGCCGGGCAAGAAGCTATTATTTTCCCCAATCGGGATTGTCTCCGAGGAACCTTCCATGCTGCTACAGAAGTTCCTCCAGGCATTCCGTTTCGCCGATCTAACTAAGTTCTTAAATCTATGCAATGCCGACTTATATTCCGCCCAGTTTCCCAGACGCTTAGCCGTATTGAATAATCTACGACATTCTTTGCGAACCATGGAACCTCAGTAGACACGGAGCAGGATAGTACTAAAACCATAGTAAATCTTGCCCTGTTTTTCCCTCAGTGGCTTCAAGGAGTCCTGATTTAGAGCTACGATCGCCGTTCTTGAGGATCCTTCAGCTGCTGAAACCTTGACAACTTTCCAGTCATGAGTGGGAAGTTGATCTCTTCCGGTGCAGAAGGTTCAGCTGGGATGGTAGCGATGGATCTAGGTTGCCGTTCTATTTCGTTTACTAAAACCACGTCGAGCATAGCACCCTCCCTTAGTTTGCCAATCGCTCCGATGGCAAGTTTTAGCAGGAACACTGAGCGCTCGTAGCCAAAGGCCATCAACTTAACGTGACCCTAGTACCAGGCAGTATCGTCACATTACGGGGGTCCCCATGGATGCTTTTCAGGATCTTTCAGAAGACACCCATCATACGCTTCTTCACCAAGTCTCACTTAGAGTGGGAGATAGATCCATCAGCTGCACCTCTGTCAATAACCGCCCGCACAAGGTTGTTTTTAGTATCGCTGTAGGACCTGTTAGCTTCGATGCTGTGTGTCTGACGCGTTTTATCCCTGGTTACTGTCTAGCGGCTGTCACTTCTTTCTTCGAACGTTGCCGTTTATGCATTGCCTTCGCTGGGGCAGGTGAAACGCTCTGAAGCCCAACAGTTAGGGCCTTAACCCATGCCAATGAAACTTCCTTTTCAGCGGATAGCTCATTAGCAGCACGCTTTGTGTTGGATGCCCTCTTGCAAGGGTTTTAATGCCGGGGTTGGCGGGGGGAGGTGCAGAGTTGGTACAGGATGTTCCCATCTCTGTCTCTCTCTGCACAATATGCATATGAGAAGCTGCTTTGTTGTACGGCTTTGAAAGTAGATGAAATAAACAGCGAAAGCATTAGAAAAGATAAAGAATATAGATAAGAAAAGAAGATCTGACCAAACCCGAGAGAAAACCTCACTCAACACAACACAAATCCGCCCTATGTGGGGCTAGCTCCCAGTCTACTGCTGCGCAGCCAGGCCATCCCCATTATGAATCCTATCAGACTCTCGAGTCCACAGCCCGGGACATCCTCTAATTCCGAATCGGACTTCCTAACACCGGCCACAGCGTCCGTGATACCCGGCAGTCCGTTCGGTTCCCCCAGGCCTTATTGGTCGCGCCCAGAATCCATTCTCTGATCTTTCCAAAGTAGAAGCCCATTGGAGGCCTAACCGCCTCCATATAGTTAGGATCCTCCATCTCTGAGCCCTGTCTCGCTAACTCATCAGCAATTTCATTGCCGTGTATGTTGCAGTGACCCGGCACCCAGCACAATCTCAACTTATACTCTCCTAAGGCTCCCTCCAGAGCCCTCCTACAACCATCAACTAGCTTGGAGTTCACATAACAGCCCCTTACGGCCATAAGGGCCGCCTGGCTGTCGACGTATATAGTGAATTGGAAGGTTCGCCACGTCATATTCCTCATAAACGTGGTAAGGGCGTTGTCTTAAAGCTTTTAAAATCTAAATTCAAATATAAAGTTTTTAGAACATGATTATAATAAAGTTTTAAATACAATAATATGTCTGTTTGTTTACTCTACTTTGGGATCCCAATTTGCACGATAAGCGTTCCCGTACTTTAAATTTGTGTAAATGGGAGCGGGTTTCAGAGAATTAAATTCTTCTTCTTCTTGCACGAAACAGCCCAAACTTTTTCTTCGTGAAAATTGTGTAAATTGCAAACAGCTGTAAAACATAAACAAAACAAAAAAAGTTCATGAACAATATTAATTAAGAAAATTTTGTATTGAAATATTAAGAAAAGTAATGAAAGTTATTGATAAAGTTTTTATTTTATTTTTGGTAAAAGTAGTGTTTTTTGTACAGACAATATACAATTTTTCATATCTGGCGCAAACCATAGATAACATAGACATGAAACTCCCTTAAAATTGGAAAATATATATATTTACCTCTTCACACATATAGGAACTGTGTGAATTCAACACACTTGTAAAAGTTCACCTCAATTTTTTTATAAAATTTTTTTTTTGATTTTTTTCCAGTTTTTTAAAAGAAATTAAAATTTTTTTAATTTTATTGTATTTAAAACAATGTCTTAAGTTTTATTCCGTACTATCCTTGGCGCTGGTACCTTATCGTAATACAAAGTAGAAAACCCAAAAGAAAAATAAGTAACATTCGCGTTTTTAAGTGTTTGCATGGGTTGTTCATATGCGTGTTGTCTATATCTCAAGCGTATACAGCATAAAATGTACACCGTTAATAAACAGCGCTTGACCAAAGTATCATCTGGAATTATGGTAACCAGTAAGTATACTCACTTCATCCGTTCATCCTCCTGGCTGTATAACTTCTGTACGCAAATTACAGTTCACAATTTTAGAGACAATTTGATGAAACTTGGTACAAATTATTAAATTGTCATAAGGACGAAAAGCAAGAATTGGCCCATAGCTTCACAAAGTCCCCATACAAACTTCTTTCCAGAATAGAGTCTTCTTTCATATAAACCATGTTATTATGCTGGTATTTCGATTGAACTTGGCCCATTAATATTTTATTCCAACCTTAATCGTTTAACAAAATTTTCTTTAAATCGCACTTAATTTGACCACATGTCATGGTATTTTTATTGACGATAACTTCAATGCCATGACATTTAGGTCCAGAATTGACCATAGGTCCCATACAAACGCTTTCCAAAAAATCTTATGCAGATGTAGATATCTAGATAATATTCGGCACAAAGAACTCGTATAAGTACATGAATCTTAAACTAATAACATAATTTTGTTTTGGCGCGTCCATGATTGCACATTAGTCTCAAACAGGGTACACTCTCGAAAATTTGGGTTTGATGTAGGTAACTAACTATTTATTTATTTAATTCAACCAGTAATATAACAAGCCTAATTAGACCAATAAATTTACATTACAATGCAGAAAAAAAACCTGAATAATATGAAAATAAAAAATTATTCAAAACACTACTATATTCAAAAAGATGAGTTTAATAATTTAATAATTGGCTCCCCAGCCCACTTGTTTTGTATAATTAAGTAAAAATCATTAAAGTTGTGAAATATTCCCAGCAAGCAGTAAAGCTTGATGTGAAATTAATAATGATATTTATTTAAACCGATTCCGAAATATATATTGCTACAAAGTGGTTAAATATCATTCAAAACTTATTTTCCAAAAAAAAAGAGAACTTGTGAATTTCTTAATAAAATTCAAATAAAATTTATATTTATTTCATACTAATACAGTGATAAAAATTTTACTAACACATTCTCATCGCTTAAGTTTTTTTTGACAACAGACTTAGGTTTTTGACAAGCGAGTTTCATATCTATGTAATCTATGGCGCAAACTTTTATTGTTTTGTTAAGGTTGTCAAAACACTTTGACTTTTTATTTTGTGCTTAAAATTGTGTTTTTACTGATACCGTACCTTTGTGTAATTTTGTCTCTTTTTGCTCTCAATAATAAACCGGTTGGTTTAAAAATTCTTTATCATATGCTTTTAATACCGATTTAAAAAGTTTTTTTGCTTATACCATAAATTTTTAAATTTAAAGTTAACACAGGTCCCGAAAATCTTTTACTCTATCTATCTGTTTATTTCTTTTCTTCTTCAATTTTCTTTTCTCTACCTCCTTACTGAAGGGATTCACAATGGACCGCATTGGTCTCTGAGTGGAGGTGTGCCCTTGTGCGCATAACCCTTCTTAACTTAACCTAACCTAACACAGTATTGTTAAACAAGTGCGATATGTATCTTTTATAATATAAAATTTATAATAAACAATTTAATTTAATATAAAATTTATATATATATATACAGGATGTCCGGTAGCAGATTTATATTTTCAAACTTAAATAAAAAATGTGATAATTGACACAAAGTTTTATTAAGAGCATTGAACGATAAAATGGGAATGCGGATTTTTTTTTAGAGAGTATGTCATCCAGATGTCTTCCGTCAAGTTGAACACACTGTTCAGCATTGTGTTCTGCGCCACACGCTGCAGTAAACTTGGTTCAATTGAGCTGATTTCTAGACGAATATTTTCCTTTAAAGCCACAACAGATTGGGGATTGTCACTATAAACCCTCTCTTTGAGGTGCGCAGTCGCCACATCCTGTTAAAACCACGTGTGTGAAGAGTACGATGGATGAGCCCGCAGGTTTGGCAAAAAGAATTCCGTAATCATGCGTCGATAATTTTCACCGTTGACATTCGTCGCCTTCCCTTGAGAATTTTCGAAAAAAATGGTCCAATTATCTCATGCGTGGATAAGGCACACCAAACAGTTACCCTGGTGCAATGCAATGGTTTTTGATGTGTCAATCGAGGGTTGTGGGTTCTTGGAGACCAGTAACGGCAGTTTTGCTTGTTGACGTGGCCGTTTAAGTGAAAATGAGCTTCGTCGCTCCAAAAAATTAGATTTACAGCACGAAAACGCTCCAACAAAACATTTTTGCGTAAATCAAAGTCATTTTCTTTCAGTTCTTGAACGATTTGAATTTTAAAAGGATGGAACTTCAGATCCTTTTTTAAAATTTCATGAATAATCCCTCTTGGAAGTCCCAGTGAGGCTGCTCTTTTCCGTATTGAAAGTCGCGAATTTTTAAAATTACATTTAAAACAAAAACAATTTTTGAAATTTTGTTTTAAATGTTATTTACTATGCGAACGTTAACGTTTGATATCGGCGAACGGGCAGTTAAACTGCTTTCAACCAGTTCAATATTTTTGAGAGTCTTTGAAAGTCGACTGGGCCCTGGCCGTGGGACATTCATAGCCGAAGCAGTTGCGCGGAATCTCTGCGCCCACGAACGAATTAAATTTACACTCGTCTCCGAGCAATTACGTAAGAATCATTACTCTTAAAAAATGTCTCCACAGCGAAAGCGCGATGCTCACTCGACCACTGCGACATCGTGACTGACAAATCCGCACAATAGATAATTCTAACATCGCCACCCTCCCTCCGCACCGTTAATTACTTTTTGAAATAATCGTGTTTAAAAATATAAATTTGCCACCACACACCCTGTTATGTAATTATGACGAAATGCTTCTTTAGAGATTCCTTGTGAAATTTTAAAAGTTCGCACTGCACACAATTTTGCAATTTTTGACTTATGGTGTTTTTGCAGCAAATGAGCATATAAAAGGTCAGCATGACTACATTTAAAAGGCATATGAATACATTCATTTGTTTTGTAGGTAAAGTTAAGTACAACACACGATTGAAGTACGTAGTGCTTAACATTTTGTGTTAAAAAAACAAATGAATGAACACAAAAAGCGAAAAAGAAAAGAAAACAACTGTATTTTAACAGAAAAAATACTACCACATTCAAATAAAACAGACATAATAAAATGTGTATAAGTTTCGAATATAATATTATTTTAATGTTTACTCCTTACATGAATATATTAATATTATTACTACATTTAACTTTTATTATGGAGATCGAAAACGTAAAACGCAAGAATTTTAAAGTCCTTTTTAATATACTTTTTATCCAATTTTTATAATTTTTGTTACAAAATTCTGTTTAATAGAGATATATTTGTAATGAGAATACCTATACATAAGTACTAATTTTACTATGTAGTATTTCTTGCACACAGTCTTATGCTTTAAACACATTCGAGACAGCAGACTACCGACTTCAATATGTCAACAATAGAATACATGTGTGTATATGGAAATGATTATTTTAACGACGGACGCGGCAAAATGGCTGCAGGTTGTTGTCTATGCTAATATTGTCGTTGTAGTCAAATTAAACTAATTTCTATTTTTGTACGCTACAAAACAGAAAAAGTGCTGCTAATATAATCAAAAATTAGAAGAATTAGTGCTTATAATATATAATAATAATTGTTTGGTTAAACAGCAAAGAACCGGATTGAAACAAGAACATAAGCGCGGCTCACCACCAAATCTATATTATTATTACTTTTTAGTATCCTTAAAAGAAGTTATATAGGAAGATGTTTGTCACGCCAACGCTCTTAGTTTTAGCAGTATGGGTATCATTGAAAAATTGAAAGTGCTTTTCACATGGTGTTTAAAGCACGCCGATTTATTAACCCATTAAGAGCCCATTTCAAATGCTCATACTCCTTGACTGACTTTTTTACTAAATTTGATTTATATAAAGTTTTTCTGTATTGCGGGTTTTCAGCATTCCGGAACACTTTTCAAATATTTACATATTTCAATATGTAACAAGTGCATAAACTATTACCACTATATATTTTAACTCAAACTTATAAATAAATTGTGAAGTTTTCCAAAATAAAATTTTTTAACGCTTATAACTTTAAAACTTTATATGATGGAGTTTCTAAAAATATAGCATATAAAAACTTGGGGTGTTCTCTATAACTTATTATATTTGAGGAAAAATTATTATACATATCGATAAAATTTTAAGATAAATCCTCTTAAGGGGTTAATAAATCGGTATATTTAATACATCATATGAAATGTGTTTCGAAAGACTTTATTATGATACCAATACTTTTAAGATTCAGATTATATTTTTCTTCCTATACTATTGATAAAGTGCTCTGAAACCTTTACGACCTATAATTCATAAACTTAGTGCGTTGAATCAAAAAATTACAGAAGTATCGCGATACAGTAATCTTGCGGTCAAGTTAACCAAATTTTAGCGCTTCTGTGCCGCTCTAAATTGTAAAAAAATGCAATAATAAACATATGTACCTATATTTTTTTCAATGACTTAGTTTTCATCTGTACAAAAAAGAAACTTAGATGTAAGTTGTACCGGCTACAATTTATAATTAATAATTATACAATTAGTCATGTATTATTTATTGAGTGCTACATATGACGTTTGTCAGAAAATTAGTTCTTAAAAAATTTTCAGATAGCGAATTCTGGGTATTTTCTAAACATTTGCCAGCCATCCATTACTGACATTATTGTCTTTTCAGGTTGCAGTTATACGAACTCGCGCTTAGCTATTGATATTGAAATTAGAACAGTGATTGCGCAATTACGTTTTCGATGCTTCAAGAAAACATTTGTAAAAACTTGCTTTAAGATCGGCATATTTCGGTCTATGTAATGTTTTCTGTGTGCTTTTTCCTAATTAATTTAATCCAATTTGTTATCGTTTGTACAAATCAGTACTTTTACTAATACGATCTGAAAAGTTAACTTAGGCCCTAATCATGTACAACGCAGCGCAACGCCAAACAATAACATTGAAAGCACAAACAATGTCATAAATATTTTGTAATTTTGTTGTTGCTTTCAACAGAAATTCATGTACCGTTTTAAAAATTTCAACGACACAAGCAATGGAGCGTTTGAAATTTTAAAACGCAATAAGAATTTCTGTAGAAAGCAACAACAAAATTACAAAATATTTATGTCATTGTTTGTGCTTTCAATGTTATTCTTTGGCGTTGCGTTAGTTCTGTGGTGTTGCGCTGCGTTGTACATGATTAGGGCCTTAGAGTTAACGTTTAGAGCGGCACAGAAGCGCTAAAATTTGGTTAACTTGACCGCAAGATTACTGTATCGCGATTCTACTGTAATTTTTTGGTTCAACGCACTAAGTTTATGAATTATAGGTCGTAAAGGTTTCAGAGCACTTTATCAATAGTATAGGAAGAAAAATATAATCTGAACCTTTAAAGTATTGGTATCATTATGAAGTCTTTCGAAACACATTTCATATGATGTATTAAATATACCGATTTATTAACCCCTTAAGAGGATTTATCTTAAAATTTTGTCGATATGTATAATAATATTTCCTCAAATATAATATGTTATAGAGAACACCCCAAGCTTTTATATGCTATATTTTTAGAAACTCCATTATATAAAATTTTAAAGTTATTAGGGTAAAAAAAATATTATCTTGGAAAACATCACAATTTATTTATAAGTTTGAGTTAAAATATATAGTGGTAATAGTTTATGTATGCACTTGTTACATATTGAAATATAGTAATAATATGTAAATATTTGAAAAGTGTTCCGGAAGGCTGAAAACCCGCAATACAAAAAACTTTATTAATCGAAGTCCTAATAACTTTATTAACATGTGTATATTATTGTTAAATAATTATTATTATATCGACATAATTTAAAGATGAAGCAAATTTAGTAAAAAAATCAGTCAAGAAGTATGAGCATTTGAAATGGGTTAATAAATCGGTGTGCTTTAAACACCATGTGAAAAGCACTTTCAATTTTTCAATGATACCCATACTGCTAAAACTAAGAGCGTTGGCGTGACAAACATCTTCCTATATAACTTCTTTTAAGGATACTAAAAAGTAATAATAATATAGATTTGTTGGTGAGCCGCGCTTATATTCTTGTTTCAATCCGGTTCTTTGCTGTTTAACCAAAAAATTATTATTATATATTATAAGCATTAATTCTTCTAATTTTTGATTATATTAGCAGCACTTTTTCTGTTTTGTAGCGTACAAAATAGAAATTAGTTTAATTTGACTACAACGACAAAATTAGCATAGACAACAACCTGCAGCCATTTAGCCGTGTCGTCGTTAAAATAATCATTTCCATATACACACATGTATTCTATTGTTGACATATTGAAGTCGGTAGTCTGCTGTCTCGAATGTGTTTAAAGCAGGGATTTCCATTTCTTTGCACAATTGTGTACACCACTACTAACACATATTTTTATACTCTTCAATTCAGTCGTCGATGTGACTTCGACAAGTGTACATGTCCAGCGGATGCTATATTATTTTGTTTCAGCTTGCACTCAAAAAATATTGTGCGGTCAAAAATGCTTTTGGTAACATCCAATGCCTTGCGTGCAATTTTTATTAAGAGTTTAAATTTTAAGACTTAAAAGTAGAATAATGTAACATTTCATAAGTTTACATGCAAAGAAAAGAACTTTGTAAAATGGTAATTATTTCAGATTTAAAAGCAATTTTTAATATTTCAGAAAAAAAAGTCTAACAGTCCTATGTGGAAGAAGCTGATAGTCACATTTATTATAGGTTTTATTTTACATACGTATATGGATTCGGTTCTTATAATTTTACAGCACTTTTTTATTTTTTCTTATGCAATACTAAAAAATATTATTATAAATTATTATCTGATCACTAATTCCACTAACACCGTGGTAATAGTTATAAAACAGATTACCCAGTTTTGGTGTTTAAAAATATTAATGTGTTCTTAAAAAAAGAATTAAAAACTCTTGTAATTTTTTTCTTACATTATGCTGTTAAAAAAAATTATATATATAATACAATTCTCTCCGTGTAGGTATTTGATGATACGTCTTTTTTAATTTTGTAAATAACTTAAAATTATATAAAAGTGAACTTAATTTGGAATTGCAAGGAAAGGAACGCAATGTGCAGTTTTAAAATCAGCGACATTGAGTTGGTAAAGAATTGCTACAAATTTTTTATCAACATAAAAAATTTTTAATTTTGTACCTTCTTGTTATACAACATATAAAATATATTACTAACATTTTATTTCGGCTGTAAATGAATGCATTCTCTCAATTTTTTTACTCTCTGGTACTCACTACTACACAACCAAAAAATTTTTGGAAATCCCTGCTTTAAAGCATCCCTGTCGGAAATTCAGTTAACTTTAAATTAACTGAAAGCTAACTATTTCTCAAGTAGTGGTGGTTGACACTTGCATTGCTTTTATATGAAATTAACTAACTATTTTAACATTGCGATGTCCTAGGAAGTAGTCAATTGTCCGACTCTGCACTACTTACAGTTAACTTAAAAGTTAACTTTTTGTAGCTACCCAGCAAAAACTTTATAAAAATATATAGTTACACAAAAGTCAATAAAGTAAATTTTTTTTAATTTTTTTTTTTATTATTTTTTTAATTATTTTTTTTTTTTATTTTTTCTTATTTTATTTTACTTTATTTTATTTTTTCTTATTTTATTTTACTTTATTTTATTTTTTATTTTTTTTTCTGTCTCTGGTGGGATTCGATCCCGCAACCTCGGTGCTGATAGACTAGCTCGCTACCAGCTAGTCTACCGGGCAGTGTAGTTTTTGTATTAAAAAACTATGTTTTTTGACTATAATGACTATAATGACGTTTGTTTGTTAATCGACTTGGCTCCCTCTACTTAAAATTTTAAGTATTAACCCTGTCGGAAATTCAGTTAACTTTAAATTAACTGAAAGCTAACTATTTCTCAAGTAGTGGTGGTTGACACTTGCATTGCTTTTATATGAAATTAACTAACTATTTTAACATTGCGATGTCCTAGGAAGTAGTCAATTGTCCGACTCTGCACTACTTACAGTTAACTTAAAAGTTAACTTTTTGTAGCTACCCAGCAAAAACTTTATAAAAATATATAGTTACACAAAAGTCAATAAAGTAAATTTTTTTTAATTTTTTTTTTTATTATTTTTTTAATTATTTTTTTTTTTTATTTTTTCTTATTTTATTTTACTTTATTTTATTTTTTCTTATTTTATTTTACTTTATTTTATTTTTTATTTTTTTTTCTGTCTCTGGTGGGATTCGATCCCGCAACCTCGGTGCTGATAGACTAGCTCGCTACCAGCTAGTCTACCGGGCAGTGTAGTTTTTGTATTAAAAAACTATGTTTTTTGACTATAATGACTATAATGACGTTTGTTTGTTAATCGACTTGGCTCCCTCTACTTAAAATTTTAAGTATTAATATACAGTGTTTGTATACACTTTGGTTAATGTAAATTTTGCATTGCTTAGTAGTTGGCTTTAAGTTAGTCCATACAAGCTAACTTAATGTTGGCTTTTTTTGTAGTTAGCTACTCATTTGACGGCAGGGATTACTGTTACCATATACTTGTGTTTGTTTGCATTTGCAAATTAAGTAAATAAATATTTAAAGAAAAAGAGTGTAAAGAATGTGTGGCTTTGTTATGATGAAGTAAAACACAGACTACACTCTCTTTTTATATTTTAACTCTTAAGCTCTCTAAACCTCTCTTTAACTATTTAAATATTTGAATGAATATTGGGATGCTTGTGTGTGATAAACAAATGAATGTATTTTTGCCGCCCTTTAATGTATATATTTTTTCAGATCAATAGTTGCTGCAATTTGTATTGGTATCGATTCCTGGATGCATGGTCAAATTTTGATAACACCTTTTGAATTTTTGAAGTATAACATTTTGTATAATATTGGCAGTTTCTATGGTTCACATCCATGGTAAGTAAGAATTTTGACTAAAAAAATAAATTTTTAAAAATTTAATAAAATGTATCCTAAGTTTTACGATCAGCGTACTTCTTTTGGCGCTCTCTATTAAATAAATAAGCTAATATAAAAACTTTTTATCACAAGTCAAACTTTTTATTGAATGTTAAAAAAGTAAAGCGGGGTGCAGCAAGCGAAAACTGTCTTTTATGTAAATTATTTACCTTTGCAACTGTGCAAAATATCATAGTTGCACTTGGTTGAGGTGAGCAACCTATTTTGTTTGCACCTCCAATTTTTAACTTTTCCGAAACAATTTTCCAACATCACAAGAGTCATGCACTTGAAATCGTTTAAGCAATTTTTATAATAAATTTCAGCTACAAGTTTCTTGAAATATGCACAAAATGATTTTTTGTATTAATTTATAAGTGGAATTTATACAAGTACTCCAGTATTTGTATTATTTTTGCTTCCTTTAATTTTGTAGACGCTTTTCTTTTTTAATTGTTTTATTTTTCGCAGGTTAAAACTGAAACATAAGTAGTAACACCTCATGAAACAAAGAAAAGAAGATAGCGCATTGCGCAGATCCGTTTACTTTTTACTCTCATTTTGACGTCACTGTAGTAAAGAGATTTAAATGTAAACAAACATTCAGCATACCGCATACATGTGTTTGTGTGATCATGTTTGTGCTCATTTACTACTATGGCGTACATGTGCAGAAAAATAATGTTTTTTAAATTAAAGTAAAGACACCTTGTTTTATTTGTTTCATGGTAATACATGTTTCAACTAATGTTGCCTAATCTGTGCGTAGCATTATCTTATTAAATAGTTTAAAATCGAAATTTTAAATAGTTTTAAAATTTTTTAGGTATTGGTACTTTACTGTTGGTTTACCCACTGTTTTGGGTATAAATTTCTTACCCTTTATTTATGGCATTATAGAAACTGTACGGCATCGTGAGGTATATCCTGTACGCAAATATTTACTCTTCACGATTGTACTCTCTCTTTGTACATTAAGTGCAATAGAGCATAAAGAGTTTAGATTTGTAAGTGTTTTACTGCCATTATGTTTGTACATTACGGCCGATACCTTAACAAGATGGAGTTACAAGGCTTCAAGGTAAAGTGGTAACACTAAAACAAAAAAATGTTACTTCTCACATTAATTTCTCTTACAGATTATCATTATGGTTTATTGCAACTGTAATTGTACTTGGCAATGCCTTGCCCGCCTGGTATTTAAGTACTGTACACCAGAAGGGTCCCTTAGAAGTGATGGATAAACTTCATGACATAGCCAAGGTATATCGTGATGAACAAAAGCACCCAGCAAGTATATTATTTTTGATGCCCTGTCATTCAACCCCATATTATAGGTAATATTAATGAAATATCTCCATCGTATATTTTAAATAAATTACAAATTTATAGTCACATCCATCAAAATGTAACAATGCGGTTCCTAACGTGTGAACCAAATCTTAAGCAACAGGTTAATTACAAAGATGAGGCTGACCAATTCTATGATTCTCCTGTGCATTGGTTGCGTTCTCATATTCCTTCATATCCGCGTACGGCAAAGCCCTCACATGTTGTGCTGTATGAACCATTAGCTCAACAAATCAATGAATTCCTTTTGGACTATAAACTATTGTGGAGAATTGCAAATGCGGAGGTAAACAATAATGTTAACCCCCAATTCGTTCTTGAAGAATGGTCTACCTTCGTTAGGAAAAAAATGTTAAATGTTGACTCTCTTTTGCAGCATGTACAATCTAGATTTGGTAAAAATATTCTAGTCTTTCAACGTTTACGTACTGGAGAAGAAAATACATTTAATCGTGAGGAATTTCAAAATCCAAATGAAAAGCTCAAACTACTAAAATTAGCAGAATCCAATGAACCCATACTTTACCAACATGATGAATTTGCCACCGAAACAAATATTTTTAATTAAATCTGGTTCCCTCCTAAATACATCGACTAAGCTAAAATCATTTTAGTTCTAAACATGGTGAAATAATACAGGTAGCATCGCTACGGCAACAGATTACATCAAAATTGGAAATTTGTCTCAGCATACTTCAAAAGTTATTTAAAACAAAAATCAAAGCGCGCCGCAGAACTTGATAAAAAAAAATATATTTGTGGCCAATTTTTATTTAATTATGGTCAATATTTTATTTAAAATTATCAAAAACATCAAACATTTAAAAAAAATACACTAATCACAACACAAAACGTGGACTTTTTGTAAACATAAACAAAACTTTTACATAAGATTGGATAATGCAAGACCAAATGTCACCTGTTTATTTCATCATGGTTCTAAATTCAAAAAGCTTATTAAACTCCTGGTACAAAAAGTTATATTTTAACTCTATGTAGGCTATTTTTTATAGATATTTAATATTAATAATTTTAAATTTTGTGTTAATTTATTTTTGAAGTTGTACTTCTTAATAATTTTAATGTTTTAACTTTCAATACTCTTAAATTTGTATTCAAAACTTACAAATGATAACAGGAATACCTAGTGCAAACATAATTTTTAAACTTAAAAAATTTTAAATAAAAATTAAAAATATAAAAAAGTTTGAAATTTTTCTTAAAATTTAAAACTGTAAAGCTCGAATGAAAAATCGATTTCTGAGACTTCGTGACTGCGTAAAGCAGTAAATTGATCGAACTAGCATTATTTTTAACAATTTCTAAAGAATTATTACACTTTATTTGTAAGAAGATAATTGTATAATGAAATTTTTAAACTGTTAAATGATGTTTCTTCTGGCCAAACGTTTTGCAAAAGCAAATAATTTTTTAATAAAACTGTTGGTCACGTGTAGGACCTCAAATATTTAATAGGTGGAAACATACTCGTAGATTAAGTTAGGCCAACGAAGTCTTCGTTCGGAAATACATGAACAGGCAGTAAATAATGTTGCTTTTATATGCAATCTTGGATAAGGTTACATGGGCGGTTAATACTTTTGGGTCTTACAAATCGGCAGGACCAGATGGTATATTTCCGGCTATGTTACAGAATATCCAGGGATCATCACTCCTATTGCTGGTGGAACTATTTAGGGTATGTCTGCTAAATGGCTACATTCCTAGAGGGTGGAGAGAGGTCAGGGTTATTTTCATACCTAAGGCAGGTAGAACCGGTCACTCTAAACCCAAGGATTTTAGACCTATCAGCCTATCGTCCTTTCTTGTGAAGACATTAGAAAGACTGATTGATCTACATCTGAGGACGAAGATTGACGCCGGCATTATCAGCGGCGCTCAGCATGCCTATCTTAAGGGTAGGTCTGTTGAGTGCGCTTCATGATGTGGTGGGTTATATAGAACGGGGATTGCGAGACAAGGAATACACCTTGGCGGCTTTCCTGGATATAGAGGGGGCCTTTAATAATGTGAAAATAGAGGCCATAAGGCAGGCACTGAGTGATTTAGGGGTTTCGTTATTCTTGGTCGAATGGATAACTCTGATGTTTAGCAGCAGAGTTATTAACTCGGACTGGGGAAACGAGCGCTTAAGGAAACTCGTGACTAGGGGGACCCCACAAGGGGGAGTTCTCTCTCCCTTATTGTGGCTCTTGGTTGTCAATGTCGTTCTGGGACGTTTTGACAGGATAGGTCAGAAGGTCGTCGCCTACGCGGATGATGTAGTTATATTGGTATCGGGCAAGTTTCTGCCGACAATTAGCGCTGTCATGCAAGGGGCGCTGGGCGAACTGTCAGCATGGGCGACTGATAAGGGCTTGGGAGTTAATCCGGAGAAGACAGAATTAGTTCTTTTCACTAGGAGGTACAAGGTGGAGAATTTTAGGCTGCCGGTACTAGGGGGAGTAGAGCTTAGGCTATCTGAGAGTGCTAAGTATCTAGGAGTTTTTCTGGACAGTAAGCTGTCCTGGAGGAGGAATACTCAGGAGAGACTAAAGAGGGGTCTCAATGCTTTCTATGCTTGCAGATCGTCGATAGGTAGGAGTTGAGGACTCCGGCCGTCAGTTGTGGGATGGCTGTACACTTCGGTGGTTAGACCCATTCTTACGTATGGATGCTGTGTTTGGAGGGAGGCATTGAAACTAGCTAGTCGGAGGGACCTTCTGTCTAAGGCTCAGAGGTGTGCTTCGATCGGCATGACAGGTGCCTTGAGAAGTACCCCTCAGGCGGCTCTTGATGTTATTCTTCATCTTCTGCCTATAGAGCAGTATGTGAGGGAAATGGCAGCAAGGAGCATTCTTAGGCTGAGGGAGCTAGGACTGTTAGGAAATTTCACGGAGGGTCACTCGCGGATCTTGAGTGAAATTAGTACTAGTGGTTATCACCTAGGCTCGCCCGGCTCTACGGATTATTTGGTCACTAGGGTCGATTTTGGGCGTTTGCCAGAGGTGATATTGCCTTCTAGGGAGAGCTGGACAGGGCAGGGCAGATTGTATAGGGGATTTGCTATTTTCACTGATGGCTCGAAGATGAAGGGCACGGGTGCGGGGGTCTACATTGAGGATCTGGACATCAGAAAGTCATATAGACTTCCCGACGACTGCAGTGTATTTCAGGCGGAGGTTCTGGGAGTTCTCAGGGCCGTGGAATTGGTAGGAGCTTACATTGCCAAGGGCTCGGAGGTCACTATATATGTGGAGAGCCAGGCGGCTCTTAGGGCCTTGATGGGCTGTTATGTGAATTCCAGGCTAGTGGACGATTGTAGGAGGGCTCTAGGAGTAATCTTAGGGAATTATGTTGTGAGGCTCTGCTGGGTACCGGGTCACTGCAACAACACCGGCAATGAGATAGCTGATGAGTTGGCAAGACTGGGCTCGGAAATGGAAGATCCTGACAGTTTGCAAGTGGTCAGGCCTCCAATGGGCTTCTACTTTGGGAGAATTAGGGAATGGATTCTGAACAGGACTAATCGGGCTTGGCGGGGCCGAACTGACTGCCGAGTATCGCGCACGCTGTGGCCGATGCTTAGTAGGTCAAATTCGGACGCGCTGCTGGGTAAGAGTAGGGCCTGCGTCAGGACCATGATAGGTATTATTACGGGCCACTGTATGATAGGCAGAATGGCGGTGAGAATGGGGTCTGGCTTATCGGATATATGTAGGCTGTGTGAGGACCCAGAGGAGCTGGAGACAGTTGAGCACTTTCTGTGCCACTGTCCCAGGCTACAGAACAGCAGGCTGAGGTGGCTAGGTAGCAGATTCCTACACGAATTGGGAGATGTCTCGGGCTGCGGGCTCGAGAATCTGACGGGATTCGTAATGGGAATGACCTGGCTGCGCGGCAGGAGGCTGGGAAACACGTAGGGCAGTTTTTCCTGTATGGTAGGGTTGTGTTTTGCTTGTTCTGTCCGATTTCTTATCCTCCACTATCTTCCTTCCCTGTGCTTTCACCATTTACTTCTACTCTGTCACACTAGATATCTTTCTCTTCTTTCTTCCTTTGTTTCACTAAATAAAGGCATCACAATGGACCATATTGGTCTCTGGGTGAGGGTGTGAAGTTTGCTTCACATCAGCCTTTCTAACCTAACCTAACCTATATGCAATCAGTTTAACTATCCGTGTAAACCCTATAATTCGAATGTTTCAGGCTTGAATCTTTTCCGAAAAGAGATTGGTGCACTTAATTCTAAGCTTGATTCGTTCATTGAGAAATCCGTAAATGAACACCAATCGATTTCGAAAGCATTATCTGATACAGTCACAAGCTTCATATCGGAGATGGCTGCTTGTCTTAAGGATATGAAATCCGATATTGTTGACTGTAATAAACTCATCAATCATATTGATGCCTCCACCTCAAAAAGATTTGTAGAACTAGAAGATTTAACTATATGCTTTATAAGAGAATTAATAGAGCTGACATCGTCGTTCATGGTTTACCTGATATTTAACCTATATTTAACCTGGATATTTCGACTCATAGTATTAATTATGCATGTTATTTCAATAATCGTAAATCTGTGCTTTACAAATTCAACAATGTATTTTTACGTGATAACCTTATGAAAGAATATTTTAAATCTCGATCTTTGAAATTGTGCGATGTAATTGGTGGGTATATAAGAATAATAACTTGTAAATTTTCTGAATGTGCATCTTTTCTGAATAATACTTCTGTTTAATAGTTAAATTTAATTTCATAATGACAAAAGCATTTTGAATTGGTGAACACAATAAAGCAACAATTTTTTTCACTATTACAAAATTTTTCTCTTTTAAAATATTTTTAAAATTTTTATTCAAAACCAAATAAACATTATCTTAAATGTCATTTACAATTTCATACATATTTGTGCGGAGGTACAAGTAGTAAAAGTAAATTGTTGCTATCTTTGTGAATGAAGCTTTAATCATCTAACCTATTATTCTCGGATAAATATTACTAATAATAATACAGTTAATTATCTATCAATTACAATTATTTCTACTACGATTATCGTTATTATTATTTTCTTATGGATCTCATTAGTGTATTTTTTTTTTTGTAATTATAATACAATCAACCAAACTTGTATCAATTGAATTCGTAACCCTATAATTTTATTTTTTTTAGTTAAACTTTTGTCTACTTATACACGGAAAAAATTAAAAATTTTCTCTGATCACTAAATTCATAGAATCAAGCAAACAATTTGTGGATTTTGCACCTATGAATTACCAAAATAATTATATTGATTACTAAAAATTGTAAGAAACTTTTTGTTTTATTTACAATTAACATCGTGCGGTTTGGTTGGACCACCCTTTACAAACATATTTAATCGTTTGTCAAATACCCCAAATAACAACGCAAAAGGATTCTACAAACGTACAATTTCGACATGTTTGCCATCCCGTTTGAGTAGTTTATTTTGCGTTAACTTTTGAATGTTTACATTGTAAAATATTTTATTTATAACTGCGAAACTGTTGCTAATGTAGCGAAACGTTTTATGAAAGGAATTGTAATTATTAATTTTTTTTCAGCTTATTCGGACTAGTTTTGTTTCAGCTTATTCGGACTAGTGGCTCTCGAGTTATGACAAAGAGCAGAGCATAAAACGTGACAAATTCCCCTATACGATACTTACTAGCTTCAAATTCATTTTTAAATTATTATTTGATGTACCTTGACCAAACTAATGATGCAGAAGTTCTTCTTTTTGGGTCTTCTTTTATAAACAATTATCAGAATTGAGTCCTGAATCAATCACCTGAAAAATGTTGTACTGTGTAATTTTAGAACGTCCATTTGGCCAGGTGCGAGAAAAGATTGCAGAAAATGGTCTATAGAATGTATTCCATGCCGACGAAGCAAAATCCATCGAAACACCGATTTCTACTCTTCCCTGAGTAAGATGACATGTCAACATCGATGTTGTATGCCCCTTGCCGCCATACATAAGCAATCACTACTCTCTCACATGTGTTGATCGTTTCAAAAGTAAGGTTGAGGCATACCCTTTAGAAGACATAACCACCGTAACAATAGCATTCACAATTTACCAATAGTGGATATCACGATTTGGGGTTCCGCAATGAATTACCACAGACCAGGGCAGGCAATTCGAGCCAAACCTGTTCAAAGATCTGAACTGTCTCTTGGGGATTACCCATCTTAGAATAACTGCATAACTCATATTACTAGATTAGCGAATATGCTAAAAAGAGGACATTAAAGCTTGTCCAGCACTTCTCCGAAAGTAACTTTGTCATCGATTCGCGTTCTAAAATACATGGTATTAAACCGCAACAAACATCCAACCATACTAAAATAAAACCTTTCGTCGAGAACATCTTGCCCACATCACCAGCTGTATTCGTTCGCACAGATGCAGTTCGTCGACTTCTGCCACCACCTTATGAACCCCCTTTTACTGTAATCGACCGCTATGACAAATTTTATAAAATTAATATAACTGGCATGTTAACGTAATCATCGACCGTTTAAAAGCAGCATATATAGGGTGATTAATCCTGAGGTTTGATTTATAATGTAAAATAAATAAATTTTAAAGTGATCTTAAAATTTTTATTATCGGTAAAAAGAACAATTTATGATATTAACTATTTGAAAATGATATGTAAATGTTTGCCATGAATTCGTCTGAAGTGATCCATTCGGAAGGTCCAATTTTGGGCGATCGTTCGAGCATAGGGACTGGTATCTCGCGCATAACACGAGTAATGTTGGCTTCCAAAGCGTCTATCGTAGCTGGCTTATTCCTAAAAACAACCTGACTACATATCCCCAGAGAAAAAAATCCAAAGCTGTGATATCGCAGGATCTAGGTACGATTAAGAAAGAGCTAAACAAAATGATTTCATGGTATGGCTCTTAGCCATACAGTTAAGACGACATCTAGGTTAACTGTGGAATGCCGGATGTCTTCGAATGAGATTGCTGAGCATTCAGGGTTAACGCTTATATGGATACGTGGGCACTCAGACTGCCCGGGAAACCAGATGGCCGATGAGCTGGCCAAGGAAGGTGCATGGATGACACATTAATTGATCCATTCATTGGCCTTCCAATGGCTCACTGTAAGTCACTCATTCGGCTCGAGCATTATAGGATTGCGTAAGAGGGATGGACCTCTGAGTCCACCTGCTCCATATCCAGGACACTATGGCCTGGTTATGATGAACGGAGAACCAAATCTCTACTTAGGTTCAATAGGGAACAAATCAAGACTGTGGTGTCGGTTGTGACTGGACACTGGCCTATTGGGACTCATGCTAGAGAATGGGTCTGGAATTCAATGACTACTGCAAAAGTTGTCATGATGAGGAGGAAGAGGAGACTGTGCTTCACTTTCTCTGTCTCTAGGGAAAAATACCAGGGAGAGCCGGTGTTTTCCTGCTTGGAGGATCTATCTACAATAGAACTTAGATAGCTTCTTCTCTTCATTAGGAAGATGGATTGGCTCAACTCTGCAGTGATGCCATATGAGTAACTGCTCTATGGGATTGGCATTGGCGCTGGGTATCACAAAGGGACCGCTGAAGGACCCAAATGAGCTGTCTCTCAATGGCTGACCATGGAGCCTAACCTAACCTATTCTAATTTTTGAAGAAATACGGATCAATGATTCCAACAGCCAATAAATCACACCATGCCGTTGTTTTTAATGGATGTAATGTTTGCTCTTGGTACTCTTCGGGTTGCTCAACAGCCCAAATACGGCAATTTTATTTATTAACGTATCCATTGAGCTAGAAATGTGCCTCATCACTAGGGATGCCAATCGGGACTGGTTTTCGCAAATCCCGGGATTCGGGATTTAAAAAAATCAAGTTTAAGATTTTTCGGGATTCGGGGTTTTTGAAACTTAAAATATAAATGCTTTTTATAGATATTTATTACGTCTTTAAAAGAGGGTTACAAACAAAAGTTCTAAAATTTATTAAATATACTCGTATAATATTAAATATTTTTAATGATTATATTGATTACTAAAATTTGTAAAAATTGAAAATTGTGATTTTTTCATAATTAACGAATTAAAAACAAAATCAAAAAGACACGTTCGATATTCAACAATATGTTAATTGATTTTATTAAAAAATAATTAACATAAACTTTATATTTTATTCAATTACCTCAGTTGATTCAAACTAAATAAAAAATAATTAATATAGTAATTGAATAGAGCAAACTAGTACCAGATTTTTTTTTTGTAAGACTCTAATAAAATTTTTATTAAATGTATTGAAATTAGAATTCGAAATAAATTAACAAAATAAATTTTTTTAGTTAATCATAAAAATCTTTTTTAACAAAAATACACCACCACCATGTAGTGCTTAAATTACACTACTTAATTTGGAGAAATCGCTCCAAAAATTACCGTAGGTTCCATGCCCACTCTCGGAAAACACTTAAATAAGCATAAACCAATGAAGAGTAAAGTTTAAATTTTGCACATTTCAATTAGAAAACAAAAAGACCCGTATTTTTTTATGTTATTTTTTTATCAAAAACGTAAAGAGCGTTTATCTCGAAATGCGTTTTTATGAGTTATGTCACTATTGAAGAAAATTACCGGTTTGTTTCTGCTTAATTTAATAAAAAAAGTGTAAACAATCTAGAGACTTTAGAACTTAAGAAGTTTGTTACGTATGATACGAGTATATTAAAAAAAGAATAAAATTGAACTAAAAATTGCGCCATCTAATTTTTTTATATAGCACAACTTATTGCATAGTGTAGAGCAAAAATATATATATAGCTACAAAGTACTCAATAATATTGTGTAGTCGATAAGTACCTAAGTCAAAATCTTCGTGCTGTTCATACATACATTTCGCACTTGATCCACAAGAGATTATTAACTCAAAAATTAAAAATGTTCAGTAGAAGCATAACACTTTGTAATGGAATAATAAAGGTACATACATATCTATAAGAAAAAGTATTTTTAACCAACCGTTTTATTACCAAAAAGTAGACAAAATAGCACGATACACTATAATCGGGTAGATATGAATATTACGCGTTGAGTTTTTCAAAAAAGTGAAAAAATAAAAAATGTTAAGTTAATACCCTTTTGCTGATCACGTGCGATAGATACATATGGGCATTTCCATGTCATCGTACGTGACATTTGTACGCCTTCGGAGCGATGGAGTTTTTGCGCAAATAGTAGTAACTGGAAAACTTATTAATCATTATGTTTCCTTTAGAGGGTACTATATATGAAAAAAAAAATTATTACATTCGAAACCTTGTTGTCCAAAATACCTAGCAAAATAGGTGTATATCGTACGTGACATAAAACGGAAGTGATTTTGGGGTGAATGTAAAAAAATCCGAAAATCTGCGAATTGTGGGATGTATTTTTCCTTTTTTAAATTTTTTGCATTAAACCATATATTTTTCCGTTATAATCCGTAATTGGAAAGAAAAACATTTTTCTGGATGGTTTTATAATGAACCAAATGAAATATCGTACGTGACATACCGTACGTGACAGATTTTTCTCTTATAGTATTTACAACATATGAAATATATTTTTGGGAAATATATGCATACAAAAACTTAAAACGAACAAGTCAGAAAGTATAGTCGGCCAAGCCCGACCATATAATACCCTACACCATAATATTTTAAAAACTAATTTTTGAGTGTCCCTATTTTTGACCCATCGCCAATCATGGTCGCCGGAACAGAATTATGCTATGACGTAAAGAGTTATATAAAAGTGATTTGTGCCGAATATTATTCAGATATCTTCATCTATATGAGATTTTCTTGCATTTCAGCGATTTTAGGAAGGGGGTTTATATGGGATCTATAGTTAATTTTGGACCTACCAGCACAACATTTTATCACGACATAGTACTTGTCGTAAAAGTTATTGTCGCCAATTTTTATGTCGATACCAGCATTTATTAGAAAGTTACAACATTAAAGGCTATTTTCTGGAGTAGTATTTGAATGAGTGCTATGGTCAAATATGGACCGATACCAATTATATTTGTTTAGATCATTAAGACTGCAAAAAAATAATTTTTGATCAAATTTCAACCTAATACCAACATAATAAGATGATACATTTAGTTGAATTTATAGTAATACAATATCGTACGTGACGACGTTTAACAGCTTATAAAATTTTTATTATACCTATTTAAAAAAAAATTCCGGTCAATATTTTTTTGCAACAAATATCTTGCTTTGAACTTTTATTTTGAAACACGTACGACTGATCAAATACCAATGACATAGACAAATGATGTTTTCGCACCACGTACGTGACATTTAAATAGCACCCAAAGCAAACCAAAAAATATACCGCTAATCAAACTATATATTTGGTCTCTCCTCGTGAATTTTGTTCATTGTTGTTGGAACATTAATTTTAAGGTATAATTCTAATGTTACCAGTATCTGTATTTAATCGGCAGAAAAGTGAAAATTGTTGATTGCAGTTACTAAAAATGAATCAAAGAGATAGTCAGTTTTAACTTCTATTTTTTGCTGTTTAAAAATTGTAATAAGCTGTAAACCCCTTTGCATAGTAAAGTTTGAGTTTTTTTTTACTTTCTACCATATTCGAAAAATAGTTTCAAGGCTATTTATTTTTTGAGTCGTGGTTGACATTCTCATGGAAATGCCCATATATTCTTTTTCGTATTATAACTTTTGTACATAGTACAAAAAAAGTATTTACAAACAATTCTTTCATAAAATAGCGCATAAATTATTCTGAATGTAAAGATTTTATTTATTTAATTACAACTTTTTATTATAAATTTGTCATGCATTTATTTTATTTAATATTATGTGTTACACACTTCAAGTATACTACTTAGTAAAGAGGGAGACACAAAGCATTAAATCTATTTCAATCAATAATAGCTACCTTTTAATGATATCACAAAAGGAAGAAATAAATCTAAAGCTTACTATAACTACATTTATACATATATTTAATATTAAAAGTATGGAAGAATTTTTAGATTATATTAATACATAATATTTTTTTTTAATTTTTAAATAAATTTTTATTCGTTTAAAATTGAATCATGAATTTCGAAAATTGCTAAGGTACAATAATACAAAGTGTTTAGGAGACGCAAATAACTGAATATAACTTAAACCATTTGACTTTTTAAAGCAATGTTTTTTCCCTAAAATTGTAAGCCTCTGTTTATGTTATACATTTAAATAAATATTTTGCATTTTAAGATTATGTTAACCCCTTCATACTTGAATTTTCATTTATGAACTCGAAAATTTTAATAAAGGTTAAACATGAGGTGTGTTTGTTTACTTTTCCAGTAAAATCCAGTAGTTGAGTAAATTTTGGGCAATATGAAAATTTTACTCTCAAAAATGGCTCTTGCACAAAAAAGTAAACGAACGGAAAAATTGCAAAAACTTGCAGGTTAATTCAAACAGCTGATCGCTAAAAAGCTTCGTGTTGTAAAATATGTGTTGTTTAGACTACCCAGTACATAATGTTTTTGGTACTTGATGAAATGCATTAGCGGTTTTCACCCTTTGTATTAAGAGTAAAACTCTGTTATATTTAATACGATTTTACACTCCAAAGCGTGAGTGTCTTTTTCGTATGCATTGTAAATTAATGAGTTTGATGAGTGAGAGAAAGAGACAGATAAAGTTTCTTCAACTGTTTTATTCTGGTAAACTCACACACTTGTTTACTACTGCTTTTTGTGGGATTTTTCAACCACAGCGTAGTATATTTTAGTCTAATACATTTTGTTGTTGCAGTGTTGTAAATGTTAGTATTTTTACTAAAATTATAAGATTAACAAGGTCTACAAGGGACTTTACTATCAAGGGTGAATTCCGCTATTGTAATGATTATAAATTCGTAGCAAATTTATTTATTAAATGAGCTTCTGTGCAAGTTTTAAGACTTGTTTATTTTGTACATGACTTTTAATTTTGTTTCTAGTTGAATTACATACGAAACTACATCAATATTTGATTTTTTTTAAAAATGTTTTATATATATAGAGTATTAAATGTTAAAAATAAGCCAATTCAGTCCATAACTTCACCTGCTCCCCACACGAGTGAACTCTCAATCTCAAAATCAAGGTTTTGGTACGAGTTTTAACTTAAATTGACTCGACTCAAAATTTTGCATTTACCGATAAAATTTTTTATGGAAAACTAGCTTAACCCGGTGCGCTTCGCTACACTGGCATCCTATGGGAGGTATTTCCCCCCTGCGCCTACCCGCTTTATTTTTATTTTCAAAAGTGTAGTATACCATAAGAGTGACTTTTAGAAAGTTTGAACATTCTCACTATTACAGTTCTTAAGATATGCGATGTTAAACATTGGCGTCCTATGGGGTATTCCTTTACCCCCGCTGCTATTTTATTTCAATTCCGGGGCTCAGAAGATCCTACTACAAAAAGTTCAGCAAAATGCGTGCAGCGGCTCTTAAGATATGCGATAATTAATATTGGCATCCTATGGGGGGTACCAATTCCCCTGCCCCTATCGAAAAAATAAGTAGCCTATTTTATTTTTAGGGCTCACGTGATGTTACTGTAAAAATTTCAGGAAAATCGGTTCAGTATAATATTGGCATCCTATGGGGGGTACCAATTCCCCTGCCCCTATCGAAAAAATAAGTAGCCTATTTTATTTTTAGGGCTCACGTGATGTTACTGTAAAAATTTCAGGAAAATCGGTTCAGTATAATATTGGCATCCTATGGGGGGTACCAATTCCCCTGCCCCTATCGAAAAAATAAGTAGCCTATTTTATTTTTAGGGCTCACGTGATGTTACTGTAAAAATTTCAGGAAAATCGGTTCAGTATAACATTGGCATCCTATGGGGGGTACCAATTCCCCTGCCCCTATCGAAAAAATAAGTAGCCTATTTTATTTTTAGGGCTCACGTGATGTTACTGTAAAAATTTCAGGAAAATCGGTTCAGTAGTTTCGGAGTCTATAAAGCGACAAACATACAAACATACAAACACACATAATTTCATTTTTATATACATATATAGATAGATAGATAGATAGATAGATAACAAAAATGTTTTTTTCTGTACTGCCTAATAACAAACATCAAAAGATTTAAAATTGTTTTATTTTGAAGACTAAATAAAATCGTCACTTTTTAGAAAAAAATCAGCAAATCGTCACTTTGCTAATTTCGGAACCAAAAATCGTCAAAATGACGATAAATCGTCAATTCTGGCAGCCCTGATTACGGTACATTTTTATCTGTTTATTAAGACTACAAATTAGAAAACACATACATTCATAAAATAACAAAAACGAAAATATTTCAATAAGGTAAACCTATCAATTGGATATCTTATTCTAAATCAGTTAAGGCCGTGTCAGATACAACTTTGTCGCTTTGCGTGACGTTTCTACCTTCGGCAGAAAAACGCAAAGCAAAAGGTGTATGCCACAATGAAAACTTTGACAACACTCACGCATTGCTTGTTTACTTATAAAAGCGGTTGGTAATTTGTACATTTAATTATTTGTTACAAAAATAAAAGTTAAAAATTTAATTGGATGGTTTTTTGGAATTGAATTTGGCAAAAAAAAATTAAAAAAAAAGAAAATTATACTAGCCAATTGTCAAAGCGCGCAAAAAGATGAGAGTTGGCTAACTTTTTGCTTCGCTCCGCTTTGAAAGTACTTTATGTGACATGTTTCGTATAAGTACGTATATTTTATCTTAGATGTCAAAGCGAATCGGTAACGCAACGCGAAGCAAAAGTTTTATCTGACATGGCCTTTATGCTCATTCAGGCAAACAATTGTTTAGAAGCCCCACCCCTTTGTTTTTTACGCTCATTATTTTTGTCGTACGTGTGAGAGCAACAAGCGCACATGTACGATAGATGCATTGATATTTGTTCAAATACAGTGTGTAAAATAAATAATAATGAAATTAATTTAGTTGTTCGTCAGACAGCGACGAATGCACATGCGCGGAAGCTACGCTAGTTTGTTGCTAAAAAATATTAAAATGCAAAACTATTTTATGATTAAAAATGCCTTTGGTAATGCCCAATGTCTTTTATGTTATCAAACATTTAAAGCACATTGGGAAAATGTTATTAAGAGGCATTATGATTCTTTTAATAGCAATATGACTGGATATACCGATGAGGAAAAAAAACCTTTTTATTAGAAATAATAAGATTTTTTTGGAAAAATTGAAGGAATGGCTATCAGGGGAAGAAAATATTGAAAATAAATCAGATTTTATTTAAAAAAAAAAACCATTTCATACGTAGTCGCCTTAAATATTGTCAGGCAGGGCAGACCGTTTAACGATGGAGTTTTTATTAAACAGTTGTTTAGTAAAATTCTTCATATGCTAAATTTTAATTTAATAGAATATGTGGACTTGTCCCGCAGTACTATTGCGCGACGCGCTGCGCAGTTAGGAACATCGGTAGAGTTGGCAATTAAGGAAAAATTAAGAAATTGTGTATTTTTTTCCTTTTGCTTAGATGAAAGTACTGACATGAAATAGCTTTTTTTTTAAATAAAATCGAATTTATTTTCAATATTTTCTTCCCCTGATAGCCATTCCTTAAATATGAAAAAAAAAAAAAAAAAAATTATTTCTAATAAAAAGGTTTTTTTTCCTTATCGGTATATCCAGTCATATCGCTATGAAAAGAATCATAATTTTCTTAATAAATCCCTAATCACCAACTCTACAGAAACTCCTAAACAACGGAAGTTAATCACATACACTTAATTCAGTGTGAACTGCATTATTATAAATTTTATATAACCAAAAAAAAATCTTGTGATATAATATTAATAAAAATTGTGCGTTTAGTTTTGCGTGTCACTGTACTTAAAAAAATCTCTCAGAATACATATGCAAAACATTTTTGAACACCAGTGTTCTAAATACATATGCCTGTTAATACATGTTGGTTGGCAATTGCAAAATGTCTTCATACAAATTTTGGAAATCTGCAATCTGGATATCAGAACACTCCGCGTTGCTGGTTTCACTCATTTTTAAAATGAAGTTAAGCAAAATTGTGTATTTTTTAATTTGTCTCCTGAAACGGTGTTCATTATTCAGATTTTTTAATAATGGCAAAATAAAAAATTATTTTCATAACAAATTGACCACATATTCAAAACTTACCTCTCACTGTTAACATTTAGAATATAAGGTTTTCCATTGCTAACTAAAACACATATTAAATATTTTAAATAAATATGGAGATGAGCCCTTTTCGAAATTTATTTTAAAACCCACCTGTTTTTCACCGCTATGGAAAGGATATACAAACCCTTCATTCTCACAGTATATCGGTGTATGTGTGCATCTCCAAAAAGAGTAAAAGACCAAATTTCCGAACATTTGTACCAGATCTCATTTCGAAACTCATGATTTAATTATAATGTGTATGTGTTTTTATTTGACTATCACAAGTGTTACTACATAGTCTTTTTCAATCAGTTTTTTTTATTTTTATTTTAAAATCTAATAAAGCTATTTAATTATAAAACTTATATCGTAGTTATTAAATGAAATAGATGATTAAACTTGCATATATCTATAACCTCTAATATTGTGTTGATGATAATTTTCATTTAATTTTATATATTTCCCTAAGAACTGCTGTACAAATGAAGTGCGACATAATGCATGCAAATAACCAATTGCATATGGCGTTGCTATTGTTATGAGTATATACGCTAAATTTGGTATTTTATCAGTATGACCCCAAGGATAAAACCAATAGCCCCGCCTAATGGCATCGCGTGTGTGATGTGTTATAAAGGCACACAATAATACACCAACAAATAGACTCCATTTAAAGTAGTTGAGACATGCGGTACAAATGTAAAACAGTAGCAAGCCAAAAATTAAAGTTGAACAATGTAGAAATGGCCGACGCAATAAACTTGTAGCATCCTGAAAAGTTAAGTAATAACTTAATAAAGAAATTTGTTTCCATTTGTACATTATTTTGATCCAGAAATTAATATACACTGGTTATGCAGATTTTTAAAAGAACGAGTTTAATATGTACTTTAAATTTTTGTATTCATATTTACAGCAAAATACCTACATTACATACTTTTTATACCCACACCGCATATCAGAATTACCATTCTGATATAACTGCTAAAGAATGCCTCATAGAAGGCATCGGCTCTTCCGTATAAAAGATAAGATACACATTCCCTTCTATGAGAAGGGAGAAAAGAAGATCCCGCTACAAAATCATGATTCTCTAGAAAGCCTTCAAAAAGCCATTAATTTGAATGTCTTTTAGAAGTTCTGGCGAAAAAAGCCGCCTACATCGCAATGACAACGTGTGTAAACAAGATGAGTATTGAATACACCGAGTAGGCCTTGTACATCTAAAAGAAGGAGTATAGAGGCCTTCTAGAAGAATCAATTTTGAGTCGAATCAACGATGACCGTCCGTCTGACTGTCCATGTCAACGTGCGCAAATTACAGGTCGCAATTCTAAAGATAATTTGATGAAATTTGGTACAGAGGTTCTAATTGTCGCAAGGATCAAGCCTGGGGCGAATCGGTCCATTATATCACATAGTCCCCATATAAGCTCATTTCCGGAATAGGGTATTTGTGTCTATAATCAATTTTATTATAGGTATTGGTATTTGGATTAAATTTAGTCAAAACTTACGTTATTGTAATTAAAACCATCTTAAGAAATTTTATTGGAATCGGTGCATATTTGACCATAGCTCCCATACAAATACTACTCATAACTTCCTTATAAATGTTGGTATTAAATAAAAATTGGCGATAATAGCTTTTACAATAGCTTTGTTTCTTTACTTTTTGGGTAATTCTCTCACAAAGATACAAAATTAGACAAAAGTACGGGAACGGAAAAAACCATTTTTAGCACAAAATAAAAAGTCAAACAGCCGTATTCATAACAAAAAGTTAGCCACAGTTTGTACACTACGTACAACGAGCTGCCAACTAGAATGCCGATTAAGCTTAGCAGCTTGTTAGCACAGAGTTTATTAATAACAAATTGTATCCGTCTGCTAACTTTTAATAAATCAACTCTGAATATTAATGATGCCACATTATAATACTCAAAAATGCAACACGTTTTGCATTTATCATCGCTGATTTTGTCATTTCATTTAATTTTTTTTTTCCCTCTTTATATAAAAATTTGAAATGTTTTTAAATTAAAATATATTTAAAAAAAGGACTCTAAACTAAAAAAAAAAACAGTGTATTAAAAAAAAACAAACAAAATTATTCAACATAAAACATTTTGTTTATTAGCATTTTTCCATACCTTTTTTTGTTTTGTTTATGTTTTACACCCTCGGGATCCCAATTTGCACGAAAAGCGTTCCCGTACTTTAAATTTGTGTAAAAGAGAGCGAGTCTGAGAATAAAATTCTTCTTCTTCTTGCACGAAACAGCCCAAACTTTTTCTTCGTGTAAATTGTTAAACAGCTCTAAAACAGTGGTGTCAATTATGATTGTATTGGTGCGATTACTCTTGTCTCTTACACTCTCAGCGGGAGGAATCTGCGGTTGCGAGGCCTATTACGAAGCCTAATTAACATACATATTTTGCTATGAAGACTTTAGAGCAATTAATAATAATACAATTATCGAATAATGTTGAGTTATGGACAGACACAATCAGTTATAATTTAAATAAATTTAATTTGGAACCTGCATTTCGCAGAAACTTTGCTTATTTTTTGGAAAAATTGAGCATTTGACAATATTTGAAGTCATTTTACTACCTTATACAATTCTTTCTAATATTTTTAATTTGGTGCTCAACATACCTTTGCAAATGCCAACAATGAAAATTCATTTGCACATGCTAATGCAAATAATAACTCCATTAAGTTTAAAAATATTCTATAATTATTAACCACCATTATAAAAAGAGAAGATTTTACTAGCCTATAAAAATATGCTTTTATTTACCAATAATATCTTCTAAATTTAAATTGCACTTTCGAAACAACAAAACATTTTTTAGGGTTGTGGACGTTAAACAATAAAGTTTCATTAATACATCAATAATACACATCTTCTTACCCAAAAATTTTACCTGCTGTCACATTTGCTTTTATGTGTATAGGTTTACACATAAATTGTAGGAAAACAAGACTTTTTTAAATATTTTTACTTACTTGAGAAAAGTGTTTTCAAAGGAAAAAAACCCATTGACGCGATTGGTACAGAAAGAAAAATATTTTTACAAGCACAAAATACCAACAAATTCTTGTGGCTATTTTTTTCTTAATAATATCTGCATTTAGGTACGTCTTTTTAACGAAAGAAAAAGGGACCCTTTAAAAGGCAACAAAGAATTTTGTTCACAAACAAAACACATATCGTTAGCTTAAATGAAAAACAATGTACATAGATATTATTTGTCAATCATTGTACAATGTCAAAAACAGAAATAAAACAAAACATAAACAAAGATAATAAATATATTATTTCTGTTTAGAGGCCTCATAAACAGGCCGTGCGATATTTCGATATTTCCCGCTGAATGAGAGTGTTTTGCAGTAAAAAATTATATTTTACGCTCGCAAAATAAAAGAGCGTAAGCGTACATGTGAGTTTTGCTGACACAATTGTGCATGACGCTGACACCCCTGCTTTAAAACATAAACAAAACAAAAAAGGGTATGGAAAAAATGCTAAGAGCCAGTTTACATGGAGGGGCATGTCGCTGCGACACTGCCTGCGTTTTCTTTTGGTGTCCCTTCTTAAATCTGCTTGCGTTTACATGAAGGGATTTTGTTGCAGCAACAAAGCGACTTTTTTAACGCACCGGCCATACATAACATGGCAAGAATACAAGAGAACGAAAGATGTAAAAGAGAAATGTCATAATTGTCGCATCAATTCGCATTACGTGCGACACTTATTACCCCGTACTCTCCACCACAGCCCTCACCATAAAACTCGTGTCGCATGGGGCATGTCGCAGGGGCATGTCCCTTCATGTAAACAGGCTCTAATGAACAAAATTGTTGGAAAGTGTTGTGGAATAAAATAGTGTTATTAAATAAAAAGGTTTTATATTAAAATATCAAGAAAAATAATGTAAGTTATTGTAAAAGTGTTTGTATTGTTCTATTTTTGGTAATAGTAGTTTATTTCTACAGATTATATACAATTTTTCAAAAGTGGCGCAAACTTTTATTGGTTTGTTAAGACTGTCAAAACACTGACTTTTTATTTTGTGCTTAAAATGATTTTTTCTGTTCCCGTACTTTTGTGTAATTTTGTATCATTGTGAGAGAAATTTATGCTTGCTCTCATTTTCACGAACTTTACCCAAAAAGTAAAGAAACAAAGCTAATATGTCATGTCAATATGTTGTCCTGGTATATAAACACATATAAACACTAGGGATAACAAACGGGAAATCCCGAATCCCGGGATTTATTTTTATGAGTCCCGGGATTTTTAACATATCAACTTTTATGTACAAAACAGTTTCTATTGAATTTTTATAGTATATACAAAAAAATTATTAAAAATTATATTTGGGTTATATTTTCTATTGCAAATAATTCTTATTTTTGAGTTTAATTTTTGTTTTTGGAACACAGCGAGTATTTAAAATTTGCAATTTTTGCTTGATATATGACGACTATTTCTGGATTTTTGTATTTTGCTTAATAAAAACCATTATTTTAAGTAGAAACGAAATTGGCAGATTTACATCTCAAGCCTTTATTACAATTACGTTTAGCAAGTTCAGCTTTGGCTTAAGACATAATTCCAAATTAAAAATGATTATTTTTATGCAAAATATAGAAATCAAGAAATAGTTGTTATATATCAAGCAAAAAATAAAAATTATTCACGATCCAATTAAAGTTTTATTCAGAAACTAAAGAATAAAAGTTGATATAATTATAACAATTAAGTCGTAATATTGATGAAATAGCTCATATTCCTTCCGCTCCAATAATAATAACAAATTTGCTTAAAAAACATACGGTATTCATAAATAAATAATTTAAACTTGAAATCTGTTTTAAGAAACATTTTGTTTAAAAATAAATTTCAAACGTACTTAACTTATTGATAATGAATTTCGCCCTCACCCTGGAGGTGTACTGCACTGCAGTCGACATAATTTTACAGTTTTTAACTCAGCTATCGAGATTGATGAGGGACTACACTTTGCCCTGTATTAATGTCGTCACAACTTAATTCACATTAAAAATTGAATTGCTGTCAAAAAACCGAAATGAATTAATCTAGAAAAACTAAGAGATACGTATGTTTTTTTAAGCTTTTTTCAGAATCTGCTCATTTTGATCATGGGTGACGCCAGTGTTATAAACATATGTATAAAATAAATTGTTTTGTTGTTTTCATTTTTAAAAATTTCTGTTACGTTTATAAAACCTTTTGAATATTTAAAAAGTGTTGTTTATTAAAAAAAAATTCCGAAAAATCCCGAAAAATCCCGAATCCCGGGATTTTCAAAAATCAGTCCCGATTGGCATCCCTAATAAACACCCATCCTGAAAATCTAAATAATATTCTGCACAAAGAACTTTTACATGAATCTTAACCTCATAACATCATTTTGTTCAGGCGCAAAAATTGTTTTTATATACTGTAGTGTAGGACATCATATGTTCGGGCTTGACCGACTATACTTTCTCAATTGTTTTTTATTTAAAACATATTTGAATATAATTTGATCAAATTTGGTATGTACATACGTTTCAATTTTCATAAGGATGAAACCTATTGAAATTGGTGAAAATTGGTCCATATTTTCACATAGCGGTTATATTAACTTCTTTCCGGAATGGACTTTGTACCATTAAACTATATTTTTTTGTTGGTATTAAGATTAAATTTGGTCATGGACTTATTTCTAATTGCAGGAACTTCTGCAGCGGCGTGGAAGGTTCCTCTGAGACAAACCGATTGCGCAACATTCAGAAAGCTGATGAAAGCTGGACTACGAATAGTCAGGAGTTGTTGAAGGTGTTAATTGACACACACTTTCCCGGTAATTCCATTTTAACACCACGGAATAACAATTGCTTGTCAGAGCATGGACCTGTGTCCATCTCTCTGTGCTATGATAGGCTCAATTGGGCGATAAGGAGCTTCGACACCTTTAAGTCAACTGGTATGGACGGTATCATTCCGGCTGACCTTCAGAAGAATGCGGATCGTCTAATTCCCTGGCTGTCCGCTTTTTACACTGAATGCATTAGATTCTCGTACGTTCCTACCCGCTGAACTAAGTGCAAGGTGGTTTTCATTCCAAAAGTGGGGAAACATCCCACAACAAGCCTAAGGACTACAGGCCAATCAAACTGTCGTCATTTCTTCTCAATACCCTTGAAACGGTCATTGATATTCATCGGAGGATGTACATATATATCCAAACATTTGCTCTCTACCTATTAGCATGCCTACACCAAGGCCAATTCCGTAGATACGGCGCTTCATTTACTGGGTGGCTACATTGAGAAATGCCTTGAATTTCGGGAATGCTCGCTTGTAGCCTTTCTGGACATTGAGGGAGTTTTCATTAATGTAAGATCTGACTCCATCTTGGAATCAATGAGGGACTTGGGTGTCGACGATGTTATCTGTAGATTTATTGAAAATCTACTCGGCAGCAACATCATTGAATCCACGATTGGTGCTACGAATGTTTGCAGATTGATGCACAGGAGCACCCCGCAAAGTGCTGTCCCCTCTATCGTGGAGCTTGACGATAAACACTTTGTTGAGTCAAAGTCGCGTATGCGGATGACGTGACGGTTGCGGTCATGGGTAAACACCTGGACACATTGTCCCGCTGTATGGAATCTGCATTTCAGATCCTAAGCTCCTGGAGCATCTCCTGTGGACTTGGTGTCAATCCCCAGAAAACTGAGTTGGTACTCTTCACCAGGAAGTACAAGGTTGGTGACTTTAGGCTTTCAATGCTAAATGGCATGGAGCTAATAATCTCGGATAGTGCTTAATATCTGGGCGTGACGACCATGCTGAACTGGCTGCCAGTTGACTTCCACGATTAGGGTAGGGGCGGTGGGCCTGTGGTCTACGCTGGACTACGAACTATTGGCATCATGGCAATGGTGACGAGCTGTTTGATAACACGCAATCTCTGGAACCGGTTCTAGAGTAGGTGGAGGTTTCT
Source organism: Pollenia amentaria (assembly GCA_943735925.1). NCBI lineage: Eukaryota > Metazoa > Arthropoda > Insecta > Diptera > Polleniidae > Pollenia > Pollenia amentaria. The sequence continues at coordinate 195,461,874 of OX031009.1, read as the reverse complement.
TCATCGAGGAATTGGGCATGTCTCGTTTAGACTGCCGGATGGCTGTAGTGTACTGAAGGCGGAAATCCATGACATTAGGCGAGCGGCAAAGGTGCTATCATATATCGAGGGATATATGTATATTTACCGACAGCAAGGCTGCCATTGCAGCTCTCTGAATGAGATCGCGGAACATACCAGGGCACAGTGGAAGCCCGGGCAACTAAACTGCAGACGGTCTGGCCAAATAAGTCTGTCTCTTGGACGGCATACTCGTTGACGTACTGATCGGCATTCCAATGGCACACTGCAAGACTTTCATCAGGAGTGAATCCTATAGTAGGGTTCAGGAGAGATGGCAGGGGAAGCATATCTGCTTGATGGCCAGGACCTTGTGGACTGGCTACGACGCGCAGAGTACACGCGTTCTACTGGGTCTCGGTAGCGACCCGATAAGGACAGTGATATCGGTCATTACGGATCACTGGGTCATGATGAGGAGGAGACGGTGTTTCACTTTCTCTGCCAATGCCCTGGTCTCGGGGATATTAGATTTGGGCATTTCCGGAGACCGGAATTTCCATGTGCGGTGACTTTTGGAAAATAGTCTGGTGAATACTGGCTGACTCTTGTCACTGTCTAAGGGTAACACCAAGGGACCGCTAAAAGGACCCACGTGAGCCGTCCTCGTGTTGGCTGCCCATTGAACCGAACCTAACCTGACCATGGCTTCCACACAAATACCTCTCCCGCAAATGGCTTTAAAACTGAACATACGGAAAACATTCTAAATAAAAGGTAAAAATGGTTTAAAATAATTTCTCAGTTGATAAACGTATGTGTGCTTTTTAAAATCTAACCATATGTTTTTCTTTTAATTTTGTCTATCATATACAGCCCAATTTTAAATAACAATTACTTGGGAGTTTTTTCCCTTTTCGCATTTTTACAATTGAAAATAGGAGAAGGGAAAACTCCCGTGGAATTTTTATTCATAATTGGGCTGATAATTTTTATGGCTGAGAAGCATTTTCTGTTCTAATGAATTGTAACTTACCGAGTTAACTAAACAAGAGCGGCAAGCATTTTTTTAAACATGAAAATTCTATGGACAATTAATTTTCAATAAAACAAACGACATAGCGATCTGTCAAATAAGATTTTTCAGCCGGATGGTGTTGAAATCGCGTTCTAAAGGTTTGTTTCGTATAAAATGTATACAAATAAGAAATTCTAACATCAAAAACGCTTGCTGTTCTTATTTAGGTAGCTGAGTTAGTTTTGAAATAATTATAAGCTATATTTAAGACTCAGGTTTATTATAACTAATTTTATTTTTGGCTTTGTAGGCTTTGTGTTACAATACCAGAATAAACAAAAATATACCTAACCTTCAGGAGAATAAGCGTTAATTCTCCAAAAGCCACTAGTACAATTACTAGAGCAAGTGGCACTAGTGTTAACGTGGTTAGAGTTTTTATCTAAAAATACTAGTGCATATTGTACTAGGACTTGATGTAGAGCAAGGTAACCATTTGCATATTGATAAAATATTTGTTTAACAATTAAGTGTTTTTAAACTAAAATTCGGTACATTGATACTGCTTAAATTTCTATATATTGATATTGCTTCAATTTCTATACAAAAGAACTAGTAACAAACTGGTTCTTAAGCACCCAATTGGGTCCAAGTGTACTAGTGCACATCACTAAAAGCACACTCAATGCTAATTTGAGCATTATGATGGTATACAAAAGTTCACCATCGAGAACTAGTACTGGGGATTTTTGCACTAATTTAGTACTACCTAAGTACTAGTTCGATCTCCGGCAGGGTATCTTGTAGAATTCTTTCAAACTAACAATCTTTTTAGAAATAATAAATATATTTAGAAATACTAATTATTGTTAACAGCTAAGGCACGAGCTTTGTTTACATTTGTCCTTCAAGTTGTGCTGAAAAAGGTCAACAAGAAAAAAGAAAGACAAAAACATGAAAAACAAAAAAAATTTACTTTGGATTTCAAGAAGAATTCTTGACAAAAAGTACGAAAAAACAGAAGTTAGGAAGAACATGTAAATCAATTAAAATAGATAATCATGCATTCAAAAGCACATTTCGATCTACCAAGTTGAAAATACTATTGACTATTGACGTCATCCGGCTGCAATAGCCGAGTGAGTAAGACAGCAAACCCCACTGAAGAGATTGTGTGGTTACAATCGAAACTAGTCTGGGCAACCTGTCCGTGAACGCCTGGTTCAAATCTCAGCGCAGTCAAGAATGAAAAATTATCAAAAATAATTTTAATTAATTTCATGTTGTAAAACCTACGTCACAACTTCCAATTTTTGGAAATTTTGACAAACTGTATATGTAAAATACTATCAAGAACAACTTGATCGTGTGGCTGCAGTGTTAGACATGGCCAAAAAAATGCTTAAATGCGAAATAAAATTCCAAGTGCTAGATGAAAATTTTGCAGCAAATTAAATTTTATTTGCTAAATTTAGCTGCAAAAATGCCAAAATAATCACACTAGTCATTACTCAAAAATAATGGAACAAATCTAGTTTACCGACGCAGCGTTAAATAAAAAACAAGTACCGACAGTTTTAGTTAGCGAAGCCGGTGTTTTGAGCCGGTGGTGCGAACAAAACAAAAACTTATTTTTAAACGTTTTTTTTTTGGAGATATGAGACGTTGCAGCAAATGAGCGATATATCAAAATTTGTAGAATTTTACTACAATAATTTATAAGAGTTCTTAAAATATATACTTTTTCTAATGCACATCTATTTAAAATTTTGTCTAAATAGAAAAAATTCACTATTAAAAATAAAATACATGATCCATTTTATATGACAATTGACTTACCTCTAAATTCCAGCTTCTAGCTGCTATAAAATGATCCACATCAATTAATGATGAGGAAGCGAAACAGGTAAATATTAAAAACCAACCAAAGAAATGACTGGTCCTTTCATAGAATTGTACAGCAAATGCAATGCCGGATAATGCTCCAATTGCAGCATGTGTGGCATTATCAGCTAAAGCTTTAAGCATAGGATGTTGAGTTAACTCGACAAAATTGTCACCCAATAAACATGTAATGCTCACCAAAGTGGTGAGTATGATGCGCATATAAACCATTAGATGACAGTTCATATAATAAAAAATAAATACAAATATGTATTCCAAAACGCAATTTTTTTTAAAGGAAATCGTCTGTGATTATGTGCTATTCTTGAAATAATTTCTTAACAAATCTTATGAATATTAAGGCATTTTACCTTGTTCAGTGATAAACACGCGTCGTTTTACTCGTTGGTAGTATCCTAGAAAAAGAAAAACGTCAATATTTTTTACAAATAATTCTTTATTGTTAATTGTAGTTTTGAAATTGTTTAATCGATTGTTACATTAATATTTACGTGCATAGTTTACGTGTATTTTCTAAATGTCAATTTTGTTGTTGTTTACATTTTATTTCGCTGCCGTTCTAATCACGGGTTCTATCAAGGCGAATTTACTTCAGGTAGCGGACAAGGCGAATTCAACTACAGTTGGTGTGGAAACGCCTACTGATTTTGACAGTCGTCTTGAGTCATGGAATGTCAAAATATCAGTTGACTACAGCAGGGCTAAAAGATTTGGGGTTCTAATCTCAAATTAATTACGGGCTTATTTTGATAATAAAACAATAAATTGTTTTTCTTTTTGGGTAAATTATTTAAAGTTTGGTTTATTTTACAGGCTAACCTAAATAAAAAGGCTATCATGTTTTATGTAAAAGACTCATTTAATACAATTTATTTAAACAAATTGTAACGCAAAGTAAAATTACTTTTAAACGTATGTATGTATGTAGACAAATATTGATATTTAACGCGTAAAATGAATGTGCTTATGGTGTCGTTATAATAATCCTAGTTCTCCACATTTGAAATGTTCACAGCTTCAAAAGTTCATAAATAATATAAAAATTATTCAACGTGAATTTTCAGGCAGAAACCATTAACGCTAAAAGTATTTTTGACAATGTGCACATGATGCTTTAATTATATTAAAAAAAAATGGTTAAAATACACTATTACTTAAGTGTGATTATCTATGCTAATATGAGTTTAAAATACAAATTTATAAGATAATAATAATCCCCACTGATAAATAATGTTAAAACATTAATTTATTGAGTGTCTTTTTATTTTTAGATATATTAAGAAATTTTCATTTTAAATTTGGGATTGAAGAAAAAATGGTTATGGCAGCCCTAGCCTAAAATGAGAAAAAACATTTGAGTCAAAAAATAAAAAAAAAGAAATATTTTTAGAATCAAGAAAATAAATTGCAAATTCGGTTGAAGTGAACGTTTCATTGAAATTAATTTAAGCCGTTTCTTTTCTGTATTCATTTAATGCTTTTGAATATTAAAGAACACATAAACATACAAACATCTTTAAGATATAGTGATAATGGTAAAAATTAGTTTTTGTGACCTAAAAACGACCTGTACTTAATTTTCATACATAGTTTCATTAATCATCTCTTTAATTTTCTACTTTTTCATTAATGATTTGCAAACTAAAATTTAATTTAAAAACACGATTTTAAAAAGCACATGTAAACAATACTTTTGACAATTATAGACTGACTAAAAAAAACCGGATGTTAAATTATTGTGCATCGGACGATAAATAAAGTTTTTTTTATAAATTAAGTAATTTATATAAAAAAATGCATAACTTAATTATTATTTGGAATTTATTAGTAAAAAAACAATAACAAGGCATACATAACAATTCTTGAACTAAAACAAGCAAACAAACAATTTATTCATAAATATTTTAAACATATTTTTTATTTAATAAAAGTAATTCATAAATATGTAATACATATTTTTAAATAAGTACATATTATGTATTAACTAAAAATAACGAAGATAATTTTATTAGTTATTTCAATAGTTTAAGGATTTCTTATAAAATAATCTTTTAGAAAAATCATTTGGCTTAAATGTTTACGATGTAAGCGATTCTTTTCTTTAGTTTTGTAAGTCTTGACTTGGAAAAAATTCTTTCACTTATCGTAGATGTTGAAGAAATCGACAGCAACCCATAATACAGAATATCTAATTTCTCAGCCCTTTTCCTGGATTTCTCTAAACGTATATTATCTTAAGCCATTAGAGCAGTGTGACCAGATATTAAAAAATTTTAGAGCTAAAATGGCATCAGACATGGCCAAAATAAGCTAAAAATGTTTTTAAACAAGTTAGATTGCTATATTCTGCCGAATCTTTGATACCCTCCACCAACAAGAGTGGGGTCAATATGATAAATACACATCGATGCCTTACTTTCTTAACCTCGTATCTTAAAAAAATACAGTTTGGACTTTTTCATATAAAACGATTGTTTTTTTTTGTGTTCTATTACTGCAAAAACTTATTATTTCAATAATTTATTAATATTTACAGAATTGAGACAAAGTATTGAAATATGTAATAAGTTTTTGCAGTAATAGAACACCAAAAAAAAAAACAATAGTTTTATATAAAAAAGTCCAAACCGTATTTTTTTAAGATACGAGGTTGAGAAAGTAAGTAAGGCATCGATATACATATATTATTAACTAAGCATCACAAAAACGAACGTCAGCATTAATATTGGTTGCAGTTTAGACCTACATATATTAAATTATTGACAGACAGTAAGAAAGTTTTATGCGTTTCTTGTTAGAACTTTGATCTGACTTGAGTAAAATATCCTGATTCGTAACAGTAATAGCCGAACTAAAATGATTTTTAGGAGGGTAATTTGTATTGGACCTATGGTAAATTATTCTAAAATTCTGAAGACTGATTTCTGGTATTACAAAAAATAAATTACAATAAATTTCCATACAGCAGTGTAATTAGTTTTAGCGTTAAAAGTGAATTCCACAAAATTGCATGATATTTTTTCAGGCCATATGAATCTAGATTGGAAGAAATTTTACCGAAATACCTATATCTGTTATGGTTTTAGGCGAATTTAATTATTTTCCCAAAGTGGACTTTATTTGGTTTTAGGCGCAATAAACTGTTTTTCGAGAGTAAGGTTTATATTAGGGATGGGAAAGTTGAAAAAATATATCGATATATATCGTATCGATATTTTTTAAGAGTATCGATATTACAAAATTAAAAACTTAATATACCTATGTCAATACATATTTACATAAGTACAAACATATAACATGTAATTCCATTCTAACTTTTTATTGTTTCTTTTAATTTCAAATCTACTGCCTGTCCCTCGATTTCGAACGAAACTTTCAATCGCTTACTTTTAACTTAAAACAAAAAACAATTTTAAAATTAAGTTTTTAAGGTAAGTTATACGAATGAAGTTTTCGTTTGAAATCGAGGGACCGGCAGTTAATTCTACAATAAAAAAAATTAAAAAAAAGTTTAAGAATACAAAAATTTTTTTATTTATTCGCCATATGAAATCTCGATTCGTTCGGTCGTGCTCGTTGTGAATAGACGTGTTTTTTTTAACTCCGCATACGATTCTTTTTTTTTTAAACATAAATTTGTTAATAATATTTAACAAGCGAATTTGGACGCTCAAAATAAAAGTGAACAATAGAATAAGTAAAAATCAAAAAAAAAAATAAGTAAAATATACAAGAAAAAAAAAGTATATTTATGAACGCACATACATACTAAGTTCCATCTTTTAATAGAATAAATTCACAAAATCGTTTTGCAATCTTCTGAAGCACCTTACGTCATAAAATTGTCGAAGCCACCCCCGATATATCTTAGAGAGCAAAACTCAAGAGAGCTAATAAAAAGTTTAATCTCGATGATAGGTGAAATTTCGTTTTACGTTGCTGCAATCAAGCGTGGTAATATAAACAAGACAAAAATACAGATTAATCATGAGAATGATTTTCGTAAAATAATTAATAAGTTTGAAGCACTTAAAAAAAGCTTCTATACGTACCAACCGAAAAGCAGTAAAGGTCTTCAAGTTGTGATTAAGGGCATTGACTCATGCGTGGACCCAGACGAAATAAAAACATTTTTAGAAGAAAAAGGCTTCAAAATAAAAAAATTTTACAAATACTAAAAATAGGGGAAAAAATCCCCAACCACTATTTCGAGTGGAGTTAGAGCCCGGCGTGTTAAGCTAAAAAAAAATGAAACGCATCCCATTTACGGTTTAAAATACATCCTGTACAGAAAAATCACCATAGAAGAGCCGCACAAAAGAAATGGGCCCGTTCAGTGTTTAAACTGCCAAGAATTTGGTCATACTAGGGCATACTGCCATTTGCCCCCTGTTTGCGTCGTATGTGGAGAATTACATGGTACCGTCCGGTGCGAGAAGTCCAAAAATGACTCCCAACTATAGAGGATGCCCGGTATATTCGATTGTCAAGCGTTCTCTTGGACAGAAACTTAATCCCCCTCAAGCGCAGGCAACTAATCAAGGAAACACGTACGGCGTCCAGATACAACAGCCAAATAATAACAGAACCTCGTACGCTAATGTCTTAAAATCTAATCCTATGCCATTGCAAGGTGATGTACCAAATAATGACGAAATTCACTTAACAAGCCATGAACTGTTTAAAAATTTGCTTTTGGAACGCAAATGGCATCCGCCAACATAAAAATGAACTAGAATACTTCCTTAAAAATAAACAAATTGATGCTATGATGGTTTCTTATGGTTTAAAATCAATGGTTATACATATATTATATGATACCAAGGACCCTCGAGGTAGAGCTTGTGGAGGTTCTGCCATTTTGATAAAAAACCGAGTAAAACACTACTTAATGTGTGATCATCGTAAAGATTATCTCCAAGCAACGAACATTTGCGTTGAGGAATTAAATCGAAACCTAGTAATTTCATCATTATACTCCCCACCTAGATTTCCAATATCAGAAAGCCAATATAATAAATATTTCAAATCATTAGGACCCTGCTTCCTGGCTGCTGGCGATTACAACGCTAAACACACTTTCTGGGGGTCAAGACTTATTACACCTAAGGGTCGTGTCTTGTTTAACACAATTTGAAAAATGGATCTAAATGTGGTCGAGAGCGGACAACCAACATATTGGCCTACTGATCAGCAAAAAGTTCCAGATGTCATAGATTTTGGAGTGGTTAAAAACATTCCCGCAGACGCGATTTATGTTGAAGCTTCCTTAAAATTATATTCTGATCACACACCTTCAATTCTTACTATAACAAACCATAATAGAATTGTAGCTCCGTCTGGTTACTTAGTGACGTCGGCAACACAAATAAATTGGTTAAAATATAAAAAATATCTCAGTAGCGATTGCACTGAAAATATTCCGCTTAGTACACCGGAGAATGTGAATCTTTCTATTGTTAATTTTGACAGTTATAAGTTATAAAATATATTCTATGTCTAGCGTCTCTTGACTGAAAAAAGGAGAGCTCGAAGAGAGTGGCAATTGCATAGATCCCCTCAACTTAGGAATTTACTAAAAGAGTGCACAAAAAGGCTAAGAGAGTTACTGCAGTCCCAAAAAACATCATCCTTTGAACAATTTCTTAAGGAACTCGATGCAACTTCTCAATCAGACTACTCATTATGGCGTGCAGCTAGAAATCTTAAAAGACCAGTTACCACTAAACCCCCATTAAGAGACTCAAATGGAAGTTGGGCACGAAATGATAAAGAAAAAGGAAATATTTTTGTTAATCATTTGAAAACCGTATTTCCCCTCATACATCTCGATTTTGCGGAGGAGTTACCACCTGTTGATGTTAGAGCAGCTGTTCCACTAAGATTAGAGATACGAGAAATCGAAAAGGCTATTCATGATTTGAACCCCAAGAAAGCCCCTGGTTTTGATAAGATCAGAAACAAAATGCTTTTGGAGCTTCCCAGCTTTTTAATGCTATTTTACACCTTGAATACTACCTTCAAAAATGGAAAGTATCCTTAGTTACCATGATACCTAAACCAGGAAAGGATCCTACAAAAGTTGAGTCATATAGACCTATAAGCTTATTGTCTAATATATTAAAGCTGTTTGTGTCAAAATTAGCCCAAATTTTAAATGTAAATAGATGTATTCCTAACCATCAATTTGGCTTTAGAAGAGAACATAGCACAATTAAACAAACCCATCGTATAGTAAACGCCATAAGAAAAGCCTTTGAAGAAAAAAAATATTGTTCCGCCCTCTTCATCGATGTTTCTCAAGCTTTTGATAAAGTCTGGCATGAAGGGTTATTACATAAATTGAAGCTAAACTTACCAGTAAACACACACAAGCTGTTAGAAAGCTACTTAGTAGCTCGAAAGTATATTATTAAAGAAGGGGCTTTTTTAAGTTCTCCTCAGCCAATTGACGCTGGGGTCCCTCAGGGAAGCATCATGGGCCCACTGTTATACTTAATATATACCTCAGACATACCAACAAATAACCACACCCTAACTTCAACATTTGCTGATGATACAGCTTTTTTAAGCGTACACGAAAACTGTCATGAAGCATCTCGTTACTTGCAGGATCATATATTTGAACTGGAAAAGTGGTTAAAACAATGGAGGATTAAGGTCAATGAGCAAAAATGCGTACATATAACATTCACCATGAGTCGGGAGTCATGTCCCCCTATTAAAATCAATAACCAATTAGTGCCCCAGCAATCGCATGTAAAATATCTTGTTATTCATCTAGATCGGCGTTTAACATGGAAATGCCATATAGAAGCTTATTGGAAGAAATTCTGTTCTTAGCCTCGATTGCAAACTTCTACTCTACAACTCTATATTTAAGCCAATCTGGTGCTACGGTATTCAGCTATGGGGCACTGCCTCGGCCTCAAATATCGAAAAAATTCAAAGGCGCCAAAATAAACTTCTTCGAATAATCACAGTCGCTCCCTGGTATGTTAAATAAAACTCAAATATTCACAAGGATATCAATGTGCCATTAGTAAAAACTATTATTACGAAGTATGCAGTAAAATATTTAAAAAGGCTTGAGTCGCTCCCAAATCCACTAGCTCGAAATATTTTAAATGACAGCGGCCACTCTAGATTAAGGAGAAGAGATACTGCAGGACTCATCCGACGAGAAGACCGCTAAAAATCCACATATGTGAATAGAAACCGTGAAGAGAAAAATTTTCGTCTAGCATTGGCAGGACAAAAATAAAGTATTAGTATAAGATTTGAAGATTCAATAAATAAATAATGAAAAAAAATATGAAATCTAAAAAAAAAATTTATTTTGATTTTATAATGCCGGATTATATACTGCCGGTAAACGAAACTTTTGACACATACTATAAAAGTAAACTGTGCAATATTTTATTTTTAATATATAAGAACATGCTTAAATAAAAAAACTAAATACATATTTTTTTATTAACATTCCCACTTTCATGAGTCTATTGTTGCTAATACGCCATAATTAAGGCGATTCTTTGCATGATTGTAGGAACCCTTTCCAGAATATTTTTTCCGCGCTTATTTTTTTGTTGTCATCTCTTAAAAAACCGAGACAAAACTGAACTGTGTAACGTATGAAAATGTACAATTAAAAACCACCGTTATTTTCATAATATTAGTTAAAAACATATAATGCAGTTCTTAAAAAACAACAGTATTGTAAGCAGTTGAGCAACGGCTAAATTGTTGAATTTTATTATAAAGATAGTCGTAGATAAATATCGATGTATCGATATGTGGGTATTTTTAATATCGGCGATATATATCAATTATAATTTTTTTTAATATCGATATTTTGATATAGCGATATTTATTGCCCATCCCTAGCTTATATGGGGCCTAGGGTAAATTATGAACCGATCTTCACGAAATTTGGCAGTGTGATTTCTAATCTTATGAAACTGTGATGTACGAAATTTTATTATTTTAGCATTATTAACTACGGTTTTGGCGTACTAAACTGTTTTCCGGGAGTAGAGTGTGATTTGTAGTCACATAAAACAATGACGTACCAAATTTTAGTATGATAGCGTTATTTATTACGGTTTTAGGCAACATTTTTTTTTTGCGTTTTTCGAAAGTGAGCGTGTTTTCAACAGACAGACAGACTCAAAAACTCTTTTTGATGATACGAAATTTTATTTATGTCGTCTTGGAGCAAAGTACAAAACAATTCGAAAAACTGAAAAAAGACCTTTTTTAAAAATGGTCCAGCTCACGGATGGTCAACGCTAGAACCAAAATATTTTGGGAATCATCATAAAACATATCAACCTTTATTTTCAGAGGGGTAACTAAAACACTTTTTTCGGCTCCATACAACTTGAGTCGGTCTAATGTATATGAAAATGTATGAGGTCTATAATTCGAAAACTATGCAGTTTCTTCTCTTTTATCTTTAACTAGATTTAAGACTATTTATATACCAATTTTGGAATTATATTTATTTATTTACTTATCAAATTTCAGTAACCTAGCCTATGGACCATAATCGGCACACATATTTCAACTTAATAATAGCTGTGTTCATTTACTAAAAATTGTTACGAATTTGTAACAGACAAAAAAATTCTTGAAATTTTTACTGGTAAAATTTTTACTTGCAAGAATTTTTGAAACAGCCGTTTCATGTTTTTGTTTACAAAACAAACTTTTCCAAAAGAAGTTTTAAATAAGGATATTTTGCAAAATTTATAAGTTAATGTTGATTTTTAAAATTATTAAAAATATTTATGCGCTAAGAAATCATACGTTTGTTTAACTTAGGACAGATATTTCGATATTTTTATGGCTAAATAAAATAACGACCTTGTTAAAAAAAATTGCTTCTGTATTTTATTTTGCTTTTAACCGATCAGGTGTTGTTATTAGTACTGCGAGTATAATGGCTACCTAAATTAGTTAAAAAATTTGTTTGCAAATTAAGTTATTTACAAAATTAAAGATTTTTATTGATTCTAAAATAATTTGAGATATTTTCATTGTTTGCTTTATGACCGTCTTGTTTATTATAAAAAAAAAAACACTAAAGAAATGCTTTTGGACCAAATATAGCGGCCATAAAGTAGATAATGAGAATATCTAAAATTATTTTATAATTATGTAATAATAATTTAACCCGCTACCTCGTTACCTTCTTTCGTGGTCATATTTAAATGCCAAAGTTTATGTTTCTAAGTTTTTAAAAAATTACCAACGTTATAGGTTGTGCTGCCAGTTTGTATATTTGTTTATATCTGCAAACCATATGGTAGCTTTTTTCGGGCAAATTTTCCGAAATAGGCGAATCGTTCTGAATTAAAAAAAATATTGTTCGGAAAGCATGGATGAATCTACGGTTATTTTAGGAGTTATGAGGTTAGCGAATTTACTCGCTTTTAAGCTATTTATCCCCTAAACATTCGAATTTCCAATAATTTACACATGAAAGTAGTTTCTTGCGAATCGTAATGCACTAAATTTGCTCACTAACACACACACAATTTTCGTACTATTAGGCAATTTCTTCGATTTTTAGTGTATCGATTTAGCGAGAGACCAGTATCCGGTTCAAATTTCAACCTTATAACTCACGGCGTTAAGGCTGTGCGAAGATGAATCTGTCAGGCAGTCCGTGACGTTGAAATTTAATACACTTATATACATAGATTGATAAATCAAATATTTTGTGCTGCCTTATAAATACTTTTATTGTTAATAAAGGGTTTTTTTTATCTATTATTATTGATAAAACCCCGAATTCATCTTTCACCCCCTAAATACAAAATAAATCCAATTCATGATTCATTTTATTCAACATAAACACATATAAATTAATAAAACCACATTATTTTTATCGTCATGTACAAAATTTTCCCAAGCCATATAATAATTAATTATTACTCAAATATTCCTGTATATTCATCACTACTTTAACTTGCAAATTTTGGCTGGCAAAGTGTTCATTTACTTTTAAGTATTTTTGGGAGCAGTTTCTTTAAATTCATACTTACTCTCTCTTAAAGTAAAGAAAATGAACCCACCTAATGTGGCAAGTGAAAGGCAGACAGACGAAGTTTGTTGGCGAGAGAGGAAAAAACTAAAGTGTGTTACGCATACGGCGTCACCCCCTTACCAACAAACTTCGTATGTCCGCTTTTCACTTGCCAAATTGTAAAAGGGGACATACCAACAATTTAATTCAATGGGACCACCAATTAGAGACAGTGAGGGTGGGAAATAGGTTTAGCTAGGAAGATGTTGAAAATGTGAAACATGCATTCACACTTGAATCATCTACTATCTATCAAAAATGCTACCATTTCTGAAAAAAACCCTTTTTGTTTATTTTCAATACTTTTTTTTACAAAAGAGCCAAAATTTTAAAAGAAAACACCAAAATGTATTTGGAATTAATTTTGTTTAATAATAAAAAAAAAATTAAACAAAAAAAGACTGCTTTTAAAAACAAACGCCATGTTGTTAGTGATGCCACAATAATAAAAGAATGTATTGCCACTTTTCTAGTGATGACACAAAAATAATCGGAATATGTTAAAGGAGTCAAAATTCCAATCTTCCAGTAGCCCGTTTCTGTATTTCTCGCATCGTAAAATTTCCCGCATGAAACAAGTGAATTATAACAAAAACAGTGCAATATGAAACAAAAAATGGTTTTTCTCACATAAGTGTTTCTGTATATTTACTTTGGGAGAATTATCTGTCATTTAAATAATTTTCCAGCATTTATTGGAAGGATGTGAGAAAAAGTGTTTCTGTATTAATATTTTGCTAAAAGTTTCTCACAAGAACTGTCAAAATAAGTTACATTTAAAATTGATGCGAGAAAAATAAAATTTAAAAAAATGGAGCACAAATGTATCTATGTACGCAAGTATGTGTATTATTTTTTTTTTTATTTTAAGGGAAAGAATTTTAATGATGAAAATAAATAAAACACAATTGTTAAATTTTGTTATTTTAATTTTTTTAAGCCCTTCATTGCTTTCGTTTTATGCAGGGCTGCCAGATAAATTTTTGAAAAAATCGTTAATTTCCTAAGAAAGAATAAAAAAAAATCGGCTAATTTGTTTAAAAAAATCGGACAATTTAAAATTTATTTTGACAAATTTTTTTCGATTTTTATTAAAACATAACCAAAAAAATTGGTAAAGTTCATGGGTAAAATACATATTTTATACATATATACATACATACTTAAACTTGAGGTGTATTTAAATAAAATTATTTATTTTATTTTTCTCTTTAATCCGATAACAATTTAAAATTTCAGACTGTTTTTTTCCTGAAAATATCGCTTAAAGGCGTAACAAAATATCATATTGAACTTGCCAAAAAAAGGCCAAAATTTCCTATAGTGCATTGATTAAAAATGGTGTAATAGTTTAATGTATTGATCACATAAACAAATGTATTAAATAATCTAAGGAAATAAAAATTTAACAGTTTTCCTTCGAAATTTTAATTTTGCCCATATATTTTTAAGCTGCGATGTTTTTAAAGATATTGTTTTTCTGTGGTGCAGAATATATAATCATACTAAACTAATTAAAGTTATTTTATTTCGAAGACTGAATAATATCTTCACCAGAAAAAATCAGCAAATCGCACTTTGCCAATTTTGGAACAAAAAATCGTCAAAATGACGATAAATCGACAAATCTGGCAGCCCTATTTTTATTATATCTATTTCTTTCGTTGACGTTTCGCTTGCATTTGACATTTAATTACTGGAAGTATTCCAGTTAAAACAGAATCTGTGTTGTCTGTTCTCGCAATCAAATACAGAAACACTTTTTTCTCACAAATCGAGAAACGATGGAATTTTTTGTTTCACACTTAATGTGAGAAATTTTGCAATGCGAGAAATACAGAAACGAGCTACAGTTGAGCCTATCACAGCCAAAGAAACGAACACAGATCCAGGATCGGACAGACAATTGATCTCCCGCGGTATTGTAAATATCGAATTCGATAGTCGTAAATAAATATCGATATATGGGTATTTAAAGCATCGGCGATACATTTATTTCTTATACATCGATATTTGGATATATCGATATATATTGCTCATCCATTTTTTTATATTATTTTGAATTCATTTTGTATTAAATTAATAATTACGTATAGGTATATTTTGTTACTTTTATTTTGTATCTGCAATAATTCAAAAATAAACATGAATAATTCAAAAATAAAGAAAATGCGCATTCCTGTTGAACTTCAGCAACTGCAAAAGTCACAACAGGAACATGGTAATTTGATAGCAAAGTTTTTTATATTTTTAATGTTAATAATTTGTTTCAAAAGGTATTAAATGCTCAGCAATAGCGGCAAATCCTGATGATTTTTCTTGCTTAGAAGCCATTATACCGGGTCCCTTAGGATCGCCTTACGAGAATGGTACATTTAAGCTGACTATTCATTTGAGCGAACAATATCCATTCCGACCGCCAGCCTTTAAATTTGTTACGCCCGTTTATCACCCCAACATAGATAATTGTGAGTTCAATACATGATTATGAAAATAAACATTTTTTTATATGTTTAAACAAACTAACATATGCATGTATGTAAATACTTACATTTAACAAATTTATAGCGGGAAACATTTGCCTGGACCTTTTACGCATTCCTCCTACTGGCTCTTATAATCCAACTATTACATTGGAATCCATATTGCTTTCGATTCAACTTTTATTGGCCCATCCAAATCCGGATGATCCTCTGCAAGGCGATGCAGCCGATTTATATAAATCAAATAGAGAATTATTTAATCAAAAAGCCAAAGAGTTTGTTAAAAATTATTGTCTAAATGAGGTAGATGTTGCCTATAATGGCGAAGCTAAGGAAAATAATGGAACTCTCAAAGAGGAAGTCAGAAAGAAAAGACTAAATCTAAGTTATAAATAAACTAATTGGTAATATATTTGTTTTTATGTAGCATAATATGTTTTAATACTTTTTTTAATTTATGCATTTTTACAATTAAAGAAAACTCGCAAAACATGAGATAAAAGTGATTTAACAAAAATTGCGAAATTTAAAAATATTCCTTTAACATACGTTTAAATTAAAAACTAAATAAAGGTTTTCCAATCGACTCTAGAAATACTTTCTAAGGCCGTTCTTTTAAAGCTTGTTGTTAAAGTACACTTCGCGATTTTAAAGATATGAATGATTTTCGAATAAAAAACCACATTTTACACCCAGTCTACAACTGACATGAAATGTTAAACATAAACACTAACACGTTGTTATTGTTTTCCCGCAGAAGACCTTCTTACTTCAGGACTTTTTAAAGGCTTGCTTAAAATTGTTATTTATTCAACTACCATTGTTATCTTACTGTTAAAGAATGCCTCATAGAAGACGTCGGCTCTTTCATATAAAAGATTAGATACACATTCCCTTCTATGAGAAGGGAGAAGAGATGGAGTATATTGTTTTGTTTTTTTTAGTCAATGCTGCCTTTCCCGCAATGACGTGTGTAAATCAGATATGAGTATGCAATGGAGAAAGCAGGCCTTGTACACCCAAAAGAAGGAGGGAAAGGGGCAAATCAAAAAATTTAGATATGACGGCGAATATTACGTCCAGCACACGTACACGTGTGAATTCGAAAGTATGACAAGCATTTTGAGGTGTGCAGAGCCCTTTAAGTTTAGACTCGTCATGTAAGAGGGATTTCTCGAGTTTTAACAGCGTGTCTAAGCAATATTGAAATTTCTCATAGCATCATAGTGGAGACCTAGATTTCTCCAACAAAACAGAATTGGTGCATTTCATTATAAGTCATAACGACAGTGGCGATCCGTTCTATGCTGGAGGCTTATTGTGTATTGCGATGCGAAAGCCAAAATAATATTCTTACTTATATAATATTTTTAGCTTTTCTAAAGTATTTGGAAAAAGTTTCCTGACGAGCTGGCCTAAGCAACCAGCGAAATGCGCATAGAAACTAGCTTTCCCACAACAATAAATTTCAATGATAATAAATTTGCATGTGCCCGGCAAATAAAAAACTGAAATGGCAAGCTGCTTTATTTAGGCAACTTGTTTTTTTAATTTTGTTTTTTTCTTTCTATCCTCTTAAAACTACAATTCGTGTTGGAAAAAAACCAGCCAATTGTAGGGGAATGTAAGAAAGAAAAAATTGACGGTTTATTGTTGCGACTTTGTTGAAGCTTTGATATTGTTACATTTAAGACCTGAGTGTTTTAAAATTCTTATTCACTTTATGGTCTTACTTGTATAATATTTTTAGCTTTTCTAAAGTATTTGGAAAAAGTTTCCTGACGAGCTGGCCTAAGCAACCAGAGAAATGCGCATAGAAACTAGCTTTCCCACAACAATAAATTTCAGTGTTTTCATTCAAAAATTGGGATTATTAGCACATCATTAATAAATGAATTAATTAATAAAATATTTCATTCCCGAAAATAATTTTTGATAACACACATTTGTATTTATTCATCTTTTTATTCTTGATATTACATTAAATTGTTAAATTATTTAATATGGAGCGCTAGCTTCCAGGCATTTGGCTCAAAAAATAATCTACATATTGCCTTTAATAATGAAATTTTATTCAGAGAAATAAACAATAACCCCTTTCTATACATTGCAAATTATGAAACTTTTTATAAAATTAAAGTAAATTTATTTTGTAAACAAAACCACAAAATTTTTTTATATATAAAATTCGACTCTTATTTGTTATTTATCGATCAGTACTGCCCTGGGGGCAAATTATGGCAGTAGTGATCAAATACTTTTGCGAATCGAAAGCAATTTTATAAATGTTTATTTTTATTTAAGCACTAGGTCTTTTTAATATTTATTTATTTATTTTCAATATTTCTTCAGGAAATTGAATTTAATTTAAAAAATATTTTGTTTGAAAAATGTTTGTCAAACATTTATGTTTGCTAACCAAAGGTTAGCGAAATATTGAAAATAAATAAATAAATATTAAAAAAACCTAGAGCTTAAATAAAAATAAACATTTTTTAAATTAAATAAGGTCAAATAAAAACTATGTAAATATAGAAAGCAATTTTATTTCGAATTCTTTCAGTCGAAATTATTGTTTCATTGTTGTGAAAACTGAAGTTTGCTTTACAACACTGAAAAAATAATTTCGATTCTTTCAGTATTAAGGCGAATTAATTTTTCAGGTTTGCTTGTGTTTTTGACATATCGATCAACGAAAGCAACAACAAAATACATTGTTGTGTTTTTGGTGTTGTTACTTGTAGTATAGACACCACCAAGGCGAAATTTTATTGCAAAAACAAAATACATGTGGCTTTTTGTAGTTGTAGAGTTGCACTTACCTTGTTGAATTCGCCTTAGACACCACCGTATACATGAATTCGCCTTGTTCAGTATTAACTGAAAGAATTAGAAATAAAATTGCTTTCAAATCGAAAAAGTATTCGATCACAACTGCCATAATTTGGCCCCTTATTTGAAATAAAATTCGAATGCGAAAGCTTTATTAACAGGCCTGTTTTGCAAATCACGTGCTTGTGAAATCACACGTATGATATTGTGGTGTTTGGAAAATCACACCGTTTTTCTGTATCTCGGTGTGCTTTCGGCCATTGAAAATTACACCAACATAACAAAAACGGACCACCACAATATCAAACGTGTGATTTAACAAGTTAGAGTGCTATATTCGGCTGTGCCGAATCTTTGATACCCTCCACCGACAGGAGTGGGCTCTATTTGACAAAAGCATATACATACATATATGATTAACTAAGCTTCATCACAAAAACGAACGTCAGTATTAAAATTGGTTGCGGCTTAGACCTATATTAAATTACACTATGGAACATTTTGGGATTATTGTCTGGGGGGTGAGAAATTCCAAGTCAGGGTGATGGTACTAGGTCAGTATAGTAAAACCCTCAAAGGGTTTGGCGTTCGTATGTGTCAGTTTTTTTATGACATTTTAAATATTTTCCTTATCTTGATGTTTTTTCGCTTAGTTGTAACATTTTGGCAAAAACATAGTTTAACATAACTCGAGAACCACTTGTCCGATTTTGATGAAACAAATTTAGAAAAATTAAGAATTATAATTTCTCTAATCTGTTTCTATACCATTTTCCTATATGTGCAACACTTTCGAAGTTAAAAATGAATGCATGAAGGGAAAAAAGTATTTTTTGCCTAAAAATTTAAATATTTTTTTTTTTTTAAATTCATAAAAAATCCAAAATGGAAGAAGTGCCAAAACTAATAACTTTCGCGTAAAGTCACATAACTCATGACCAAAAAAAGGCATAGATCATGAAATTCGATGCACGCGTTTCTCATTTATTCACAATTAGGTAAATGTATGAATTTCAAAAATTTGCTCCAGATATGCACAACATTATTTGGAGAAAACATTGACACTCGCAAGCCGAACTCTCTCATATTTTTCTACTGTACTAAAAGAGAAATATTGATGTGGCAACACTGGTTCTGTAATGTTCACATAAAACATGCATTGTCATTTTACTTCTTCTTTTCTTTCTCACACTGGTTCTGTGATTTTTGTCATTCAACAAGTGCCGACGAACGCGAACAGTAAAAGTGATTTTTCTCCAGTTTTTTAAAAGTGAACAAAAGAGAACAGAATATGGAACTGTGCAAGCCAGATATAAATAGCTTTTGCTACTGCTGTGGTCAATATGTCTCAACACATAAAAAAGGGGAAATTTCAGTACTAATTTTGTTCAAACATACGAGATGTACTTCAACCAAAATGTTATAGTGAACGAAAATTGGGTACCAAATATACTTAGTGTGTAAAAGCTGCTACAACCGTCTAATGGATTGGAAAAATAGAAGACGTGAAAGTATGCCATTCGGTATCCCAATGACTTGGTCTAATCCTGGCGAATGTCACAATCCATTGAATTGCTATGCATGTGCGAATAAAGGAGCCACAAAAAGGATAAGAAAATCGTATAATTACGTTGGTGTTGCAAGTGCCGCAACACCATTGCCTCATTCGGACCACATTCCTGTGCCAAAAGCTTCTAGCGATGAATGCGATGCCACTAGTCCCGAACAACCACCATCGAAAAAGTCTAGGAAAATTTTTTTAAAATAAATAAATTAAATAAAAATAAAAAATTATAAAAATGTTTACTTAATTTTTTTAGTAGTTTATGGCCAGAAGTCTGTAGTTATTGGGGAAAATTTATAAAAAAGGCGATAAATGACACTTTTTTGAATAAAAACAAATATCAATATTCTTGTCAAAATGGGATACCTTCACTTAATTGTATATAAAAGCAGATCGCGTTAATCGATTTCTATGATCTATGTCGCATTTTGCTTATAGGTTATGTGACTTTACATGAAATTAATAACACTTGATCCTTTTTTCCGTTTTGGATTTTTTATGAATTTAAAAAAAAAAAATTTAATTTTTAGGCAAAAAAATATTTTTTTTCTCCACAAATTTATTTTTACCGGCAAAACTGTTGATTATAAAGAAAAACGTTATATGAACGGATTAAAGAAATTGTAATTCTAAATTTTTTAAGAAAAATCGGACAAGTGGTTCTCGAGTTATGTTAAACTACGTTTTTGCCAAAATGTTACAACTAAGCGAAAAAACATCAAGAGAAGGAAAAAATTTAAAATGTCATAAAAAAAACTGACACATACGAACGCCAAACCCTTTGAGGGTTTTACTATACTGACCTAGTACCATCACCCTGACTTGGAATTTCTCACCCCCCAGATTGGCTGTTGTACTGTGTTATTGACCGACAAAAAGAAAGTTTTATGCATTTCTTGTTAGAACTTTGAACTGGCTTGAGTAAAATATCATGGTTCGGAACAGTTTTATCAGAACTACAATGATTTTTAGGAGGGTAATTTGTATTGGACCTATGGTAAGTTATGGACCAGTCATCTCAAAATTCTGAAGACTGATTTCTGGTATTACAAAAAATAAATAGAAAAAATTTCAAAACAGGGGGCTACTCTCTATTGCGATGCGAAAGAAAATTGTAGCAAATCTAGTGATTGGTACTCTTTAATGCGTTTGCGCGTTTGTCTTTCGCATCTTTTTCTTTTTTTTTCTTTTCGCAAATCATCATTATTTCTCTTATTTAAACTTTCAAATTTCCAATTTTTTTTTATATATTTTGTCATTTCATTACTGGAAATCTGCACTATCTTTGATTCTTAATACCAGTATTGCTTAATTTTCAAACAACTTAGCAAAAGTGATAGAGAGTACCAAGTTGGCATTTAGCTTTCGCATCGAAATTGTATCCGCATCGCAATAGAGAGTACCCCCCAGCAGAGTAATTAGTTTTAGCGTTAACAGTGAATTTCACAAAATTGCATGATATTTTTTCTGGCCATTTGAATCTAAGTTGGAAGAAATTTTACCGCAATATCTTTATCTGTTATGGTTTTACGCGAAAATCTTCAAAAAATGTTACTGTGTGATTTCTGGTCTTATAAAACTGTGACGTTCCAAATTTTAGTATGATAGCGTTATTTATTACGGTTTTAGGCGTACTAAACCGTTTTTCACGAGTAGGGTTCATATGGGGCCAATGGTCAATTATGGATCGATCTTCACGAAATTTAACAGTTTGATTTGCAGTCGAATAAAGCGAATTAGTGCAAAATTGTATATCATTCCGTGCATTATTCTACCATTTATGTTAGTTTTTGTATCAAAATTATAAATTTGTTTAGGGTGGTGGTTCCACATTTTGATTCATAGTTCTGATCCTACCGTTGTTGCTGGATTTTAATCCCAATCTGCTTGGGATAACACGGAATGACAAACTTAGTATACCCTCATTCACCACTACGTAGTGGTGGTGGAGGGTATAAAAAGGCACACCTGATTTGAAATCACGTGATTTGAATAAAAGTGAGTTTCTTCTTTCCCGCATTTTTTGATTCCCGGCAAAGCGGGAAATAAAAATCATATTCCCGAAATGCCGGGATTGTCGCACAAATTTTTTTATTATTTACTTATTTATCCAATCAAACTAATATTCTTACTTTAAATAATTAAATATTTTATAACAAAAACGAAAAATTTCGATTAAAGTTATTTTAAGACACTACGATTTATTTTTGGTGCCAATAAAATCTAGGAAATCAATATAGATAAGTATAAACATTTTCATATTCAAAGCTTATTTACATAATTAGAATGTATTGAAGTATTCATAGAATATATGTAATTCCTGGAAGGGCGAATAGGAACTGAAAGCTCAACAATACGAAGTAGGAATTCTAAAACAATTTCACCACTTAACAAATTCAGCTTGAAGAAGAAATTTAATGTATCATATTTAATAACATATTTTTTACAGTCTTATACCTTTAATCAGCAGTGGTGTATAAAGATATACTAGGTTTGTCAATCCATGTGAATCTTTTTTGTACTATTCATCTAAGATCCCATAAAGGATATATCATCTGGGTCCTTCAGTAATTCTAAGTCGATTTAGCCATTTGAGTGTCAAATTGTATCTAGTTCTTTTATACTGTTTGGGATTGAATTCTAGTAGAATCTACTTAGTAGGACTGGCGGGCGCTAGGTTGAGGCATTTTGGGAGACCGGAATTGCCATGTCTGGACGATTTGTCCAATGCGGGACTGAAATCGATCTACCTGTTCTGCAGGGAATCGGGGTGGTTCGAGACTGCGGTGACCTCTGGGGAATAGTCTGGTGGATACTGGCTGACCCTTGTCACTGGCTGGGGGTATCACAAAGGGACCACTATAAGGACCCAAGTGAGTCGTCTTCGTGACGGCTACCCATTTAACCTAACCTACTTAGTAGGAAAAGAGTAATGCGTCCAAATGTGGAACTACCTCCCTAACAACTTGACAAAAAGAAACATAAATTTGGTGCGGAATGCTCTGATTTTCAACTTGACAAAAATAAACATAAATTTGTGGCGGAATGCACTGATTTTCAATTAAATTTTAACATTTTGTGAATTCCATAATTTACCTACGGCCCCATGTTAAGACCACTCTAGGAAATCATGTAAGTATGGCTTAAAGAGAAACGAATAATGCTTTTGTGGTACCAATTTAGCATAATTTACTTTCACAAATAGAATGTGAGAATAATTTCTTTAAGTTACTTCTTATATATTTTTTATTTTTCGAATGAATTCCATAGATAAATTTTAATTTTATAAAGCTTTTTTGTAATAGTTTTATACCCTTAATATTTCACATACTGTTTTTGATTAAGCCAACCTTTGGTTTACATTACAGCTATAGATATGTGCATATATTAAAGAATGATTCCATACACTGCCAGACTATCTTGTATCTCACTGTTAGATGTTATATTTTGGCTATCCTTTGGTTAGCAGAAAAATTTACAATCATCAGACACTAGCATAATGTAAGGGCCAAAAGTCATCATGGGGTGTAAAAATAAAATTACTTTTTCGTTTATATTTTATTTTATATAAATAACACCTAGAAAACGAATAAACGAGAGATGTGATTTTAGCAGGATGGATCGATCCACTGCCCGAGACAAGATGGCAATCTTAAGTCAAATTTTTGGAGAGCGAATAATTTAAAGAAATTCAGAAATTAATTTATTTGTCAGCACCCGACTATTTTCTTTGGGGTTATTTGAAGGAGCGAGTATATGTGAAGAAGTCCGTGTTAATCCTTGAACTGAAGGCCAGAAATTCGAGCGCTACAGCCACAAATGTTGAAAATGTTATGGAAATTGTTTAAAACTAGCCCATAATTGCGAAGCTAAAAACGGGGGTCTTTAAAGTGACATTTTCAATACTAAGTGTAAGAAAGTTTCCATTTTATATATTTTATAATCTGAAAAAATATACATTTATACGAAATGGTCACTTTTGACTGTATTTATAAGATTTTAAAGGCACTTAAATTAATAGACATTAAATAACATAAACTTAAATGATGTTATATTTTATTGGTATGTTTTTAGGTTTAAATATCATTGACAATAAAATTTTGAAGTTGGAAATTAATACTTAAAAATCAATTTTGTTTATTTGAAAAAAGTATAAAGTGAATGAAAAAATGTATTTTGTTTGGCTTCCTTATAAAGATATTATTAAAATGTTGAACATACATATAATTGATGGATTAATTTATTTTAGAAGAGATTCAACTAAATTTAGCTTAAACAAAATTAACATGATATGAGGCATCTATTTTTCAATACAAAAACTTTTTTGTTTTTCTTTTAAATATCAACAAATTTGCAATTAATGCAGTTGTTGATGCAAGACAATAAAAAAAAATTCCAATAGACACAAACATTTGCTAAAATCGATATAAAAAAGGATGGCATGTAGTTGGTAGTTTTGTTGAGGGATGAAATTAATGAACTTATGTGTCTTGGTGTTTTTCATAAAATGCATCAAGGTATTTTTTGTACTCCGTCTGATCGGCCCACATCATCGCTGCCTGCGCGTTTAAGGGGCTATCGTTGTTAGGCTCACCCAGCAAAGATTGTATGGATAATAAAATGGTACGAACATCATATAATGCCGACCATTTGTCTTTCAAAATATCTAAACAAATGGCACCTTGTAAGTCCACATTGGGATGAAAACAGGGTGTTAAAAATTTTACTACAGGAGGTGCATATGGATAAGAGTTGGGAAATTCTAATGACAAGCGATATTTCTGTGTAGCATAAACTGTATTCACCGGTCCAGCTATAGTGCCAATCCATTTGAAAATATTTTCACCATCAGGAAAGGCTGATATACCTTTTTCGGAGGTCATCATTAAACTCATTAGTTCTTTTTGCAGCCTAAAACAAAACGAAAAATAATGGGTTTTTACACTTTAGTAGTTTTTAGTTTTTACCTTTTACTAACAGCATGATTATCCTTAATATGTACTGAATCATCGTTATGCTTAACACCCTGAGAACCGCCTGATAGTCCACTATGTTCAGGACTTATATTTTGTGCCATTATTCTTGTATTAACCTATTTGATAACGTAATAAAAAATTTGCAAGGAAAATACTTTTAATTTTTATTGTTTGTATATATACCTTTACGTTTTGTGCAATATTATAGATTTTTTCAAGCAAATTTCGTAAAGTTTTTTGTTGTCTATTCGTGTTGTTTCGCTTTCCTTTTTGTTTTGTCTTCGCGTTTCAAATCTCTTTTTTGACAGCTTTCAATGTTATAAACAAAATGGAGACTTCGAAAAACGAAAAGAAATTGGTGGGAAAGCAGTATGGACTATTTTGTGTTTTTTTTTTGTCGTCAAAATGTAGAAAAGCGTTCCCAACATGAAATGCATAACCAAAACTAAAAAAAAAACATTTACTAAGCACTTGCCAAAATAATAAATAATTAATTAATTAATTAGTTAGAAAGAGAGAAGCATAATGCGTTAAATAAAGAGGCAAACTCACATGTACACAAAGTTTCGGTCAGTTTTTCATTTTGCTCTTAATAAACTTATAGATATTATAACCAATATATCAATGAGCACTACTGGTCATCTAACTAGTAAAATGTCCGGTAGTCTTCTTATAGGGTAATCTTTACAAATTTGTTTTTTTAACCCTAGGAAGATAACCTGCTTAAAATTTGAGCGTGCACTTTTGAAATAATGCAATTTCTTTCTTAAGGTGCCCGTAGACGACATGTTTTTTACATCTGACTTGTCAAGTTTTCAAGTCACATGTAATTGTGAATGTCTGTCAAAATTGCTGTTTTACATAAGCTTTATAATATTTGGTCACACACGTACATGTAATTTGGTTCTGACATTGTCTATGTTTTTTCTCTGTAGTTATGGAGTAAACCAAAGTAGTTCTTGGTTTCAAAATAGCGTGCTACCGCTACAAAAATTTTTATTTGCGCCGTAAAAAAGTTCAGACATCTAAACATTTTTTTTCTTTATATTCCAATATACCAATTTAGGATATTATAATGATACGTTTTTATTTATATATGTACATTATTTCTATTCAATGGTGAAATGATTATACATATATCGGTATTGTAAAATATTAACTTAATCCGGCTAATGATTCCGTCAACAATGCACCGCCGCTGCGGTTATCTTCCCGGCATAGATTTCTGACACAGCTGATGTCAGATGATTTGTCAGAAAAAAATAGAGCACGCTCTAATTGAAATTTTGTCAGATGACTTTGCGTCTGACTTGTACAGATGCAATGTTTTAAAGGTAACACACGACATGTATGTATTTTGCAGTGGGAAATTTGACATGTCAGATGTAAAAAACATGTCGTGTACATGCAACTTTAAGGGTACCTTACACTATCACGCAACTCTTACGTACTTTGAGGAAAATATAACTATTTCACTATAAGTTGATATTGTTTTTTTTTAATTTACAAACAATTTCAAAAGGTATAAACAAAGTGACCTCACTACTACAACAATGCAACAATATCAAAAACAACAGGGATTTTGTTGCAAGGATGGCAACGGTTAATGTCAAAATGCCTTTATAAAAAGTGTAAAAAAATAAAACAGAGACACCAAACGTCAGAAAATGCAGAAAAAAAGTTTGTCGTTTTTTTGTTTTTGTAGAAGTGACTACATTCTGAATAATTATATCAGGGAAGCATTTTCGTCAACATGCTAAGAGCAAGGCGAATTCAACTACAGATGGTGTCGAAACGCCATCTGATTTTGACACTTCGAACCAATTTGTTTTGATTTGTTAGTGTTTTGTTAGGAATGGTTGACATTTTGAACCGTAAACACTAACAATGCAAAAACCCCTATGTGGTTTCTGTTGTTTATGGATTGTTGTAGTTTCGACACCACCTGTAGTTGAATTCGCCTTGGCTAAGAGTGACTTGTGGGAAAGGCGAATTCATTACAGGTGATCCTAAAAGCCCTGCTGATAACTGTTTTCTTTAGCTTTATAATTGTTGGATGGCAACATTTTGTTTATTATCTCTGTTTCTGTTTTGATTTGTTTTGGTTTTTGACATTGTACAATGATTTTACAAAAAACAAATTGCTTGTGGTTTTTGTACGAGTTTTACTTGTTGTACTACCGAGATTACCTGGAATAAATTCGACTTGCTTGTGGGATAGTGTAAAACGACTTTTATTAGCACCAATCAATCGAAATCCTCGTCCAGACTTGTAATTTTTTTTTTTTTTGTTCTCTTAACCCAGCATCCACAAGATCAAGTTTTTCTTGATAGACTTTTACATATACTGTTTGTCATTATATCTAAAAATTGAAAGCTGTGACGTAGACAGCACGCAATTTTTGAGCAATTTACTTTCAAGATGTCATCAATACAACAATTTTTAAAGACAAACGAAAAATTTGCTCACTAACCTTGTAATCAGCTTTGATTACAATTGAATAAATACTTGAAAGGGAATTTCAAAGGCAAGTTCATTTCAATTTTTAAAAGTATGGATGCACAACAAACACGAAGTCAAACCTTTGATATGATTCGACTTCATCATTTCATTAAAAACACAATTTTCAAACTTTTTTCAATGGTTTGATTTTAACATTTGAATCCCCAGATATTTCAAACAATTACAGATGAATTAATTATAGTGTGCTGCTAAGATTAACCTCGATGAAAACCCCACTCTAAAAACATAGATTAAAGATGACTAAATCTCTGATCACCATGTTAAAAATCCACCCTTAATAAATATAACTCTTATCCTGCTAAAAAAAATTTCGTCAAATTTAGGGCATAAACCGTCAATAGACCATTTTTGTACCCAAAAATCGTCAAAACGACGGTAAATCGTCAGAGCTAGCAGCCGTGATTGCGACATATATTGCAATACATTTCAAAACTATGTTATCTTTAACCCTGCAGCCACACGATCAAGTTTTTTTGATAGTCTTTTACATATACTGTTTGTCACATTAATTGAAATCTGTTGCGTAAGACGCACGCAATTTCGAAGCAATTTAATTTCATGATGTCATTAAGAAAACAAGTTGTACAAGCAAACGAAAAATTTGCTCACTAAACTTGTCATCAGCTGTTTAATTGAACGTAAAATTGCCAAGCAATTGGATAGGTAAAATTGAGAGCAACCTCGTAGTCAATTTAAAAAGTGTGAGTGTGTTAGTAAAAAAGTGAGAGTGTATAGCAAATTGAAAGGCTAAACTTGATCGTGTGGCCTCCAAGTAATGTAGACATCACTTTTTTGTACATATGTGTTGCCGGCAATTTATGTAGCTAACATATGTAATTGCTAACAGAAAACGTCGAATTTTTTTGTCAATTGAAAAAAAGAAAAAAAAAATAATCAAATTGTGTGGGAAAGAAATAAAGTTTTTAAGATGGAAGCAATTTATAATTTTAGCAAAACAATTAAATAATAAAAAATAAATATTTAAAAATAAAGACTAATATAATTTTTTTTTATAAATTTCCAGTCTAACCCCAACGGAAAATAATAATGAATACGGCTATAAATTTTATTTACAGAGTTTTTGAAGTCAGCGACTAAGTTTTTCATAAACAAAACGTTATAAAAATTAATAATATATAATGACTTTCCGAGAAAAACGATTAAGAGTTTGATCAAATACGTAAGAACTAAAAGCATTTAAAACCACAAGATAAGCCACAAAAAGTGTACAAATCCATTACATATGTTCCTGGTTTTCCGGAAAGATAAAACCATAAAGACATTTATGACAAAGATAACTATAAACTAGCGCTGCAAACAAATTACACAATTTACAAATAATTTACCAATACTTAATTTAGATTAGCAAAAGATAACAAATAGAACTTGGCTTAGAAAATAACGTGCAAAGGAGACATCACACAAATCGGACATTTTTGTTTACATTTTTTGCTTTTTGCCACACATACGTGCATACAAAACACGTTTTTCCTTTTGTTGTCCCTATGTGTAGTAAGATTTTGACAAACGCGAGGAAATTTACAAACATAAGCCTGTTGTTGTTTGTACTGTTGTATTGTTGTAGCGGAAAGCAGACCTATTGGATAGGCCTTGATGTATAAGTTTTGGTACAAGAGAATAATTATAATAGAAGCAGCGTTGTCAACTTTGAAATTTCAAAACTCACCAAAATGGAGAAAAAACGTGACATTTAAAAAAAAAGAATGTTTATTGACTTAATTTAGCAAAAAATTATAATTTTCGTTGCTGTGCACTTCAGACATTTCATATATCGGTCTTTTTATTTAATATATCTGTAAAAATATAATCCACATTAGTTTGTTCTTAATTAATAAAAAAAACAATATAGAGGGTTTAAATAACGCGAAAGTTGTACTTATGATTATCTTTATCGAATGTCTTGATATGATTATCTTTCTAAGGTTAATTAAAAAAAAATATTCACTTAAGATTTTTAATAACTCTGATTTTTTAGAAAATCGAAAACAAATCTGGGTTAGCAGTTAATTATTAAAAAAAACTCATGTAATGAAATGGTTTAGAAAACTCTGTTGACTTCAAATATTAGAGATTGGTAATTTTCTGGGAAGTCTCATTAATACAACTTTTATGACATTTATGCTTCACTTCATATCTTGTAGAACAAATTTTGAAATTTTTTTTCGTCTTAAACGTAAGTTAGGCAGTTAAACTGTGTTTCGAAAAAAAATTTACCATATTCTGACTTATTTTTACATAGAACATCACGTTAAACTTATTTTCTTGGAATCATAAACTCATTTTGCATACTGGTTAAAATTAATATTTTTGCAACATTCAATTTACTTACTGATCTCACAAATCCTAAAATTTAAGATATAAATTTTGTAACGTTTATTTAATATAAACACACTCCTAGAATTAGGCTAAATATAGAAAATTGCTCTCCTTTACTTTTTTCATATCAGACTTCCAATTGGCGTTTTTTGCCGAATTTTTTTTTCCAAAATTCTAAAAAATAAGTTTTCGGCGATTTTCAATATAATAATTGGCGATGTGAAAAAAACCTGACAACCCTGAATTGCACTTGTTCCACAACAAGGCGAATTCAACTACAGGTGGTGTCGGAACTACAACAATCCAAAAATAGCAGAAACAACACGGGGTTTTTTGCATTGCATTGTTAGTGTTTACTGTCCAAAATGTCAACCATTCCTAACAAAACACTAACAAATCAAAACAAAGTAGCTCGAACTGTCAAAATCAGATGGCGTTTAGACACCACCTGTAGTTGAATTCGCCTTGTTCACCAATAGCATGGTGAAATTACTACAAGGTGGCAGCACTACGTGTTGTTGTACAACAAAAACAGGCAAATTTGTTTGTGTAAAGAACCCAATGCTGTCAAAAATTATGTACAACAACGTTGCCATGGATTGTCTTTTCCGGCCAAACCTTAGGGGTAACTGTTACATGATTAATATATACATATATGAATTCGATCCAGCACCGCGATTTTTTTGGACGTAAGGGAGTATTGATGGATCGCGATCCATATTGCAGAATAGCCTAATTTTATGTGATCCATGATCCTGATCGCGGATCACATGATAAATATTGAACGTTTAGCATACTTTGTGATATAAATTTGTGATATATTAGTATTAAGGGAAAATTCAAAATATATAAGATAGGGAAACGGGCCATATTGGGATTCAAATTTAAGGCCTTTTTTTGAGTAATATAATTATATGTAAGATGTACTTATATGAAAAATTCTGGTTCACACGTCGTTTTAGAAGATACTATTATTGAAATTTATTGTCGATCTTCTTAAACAAGCAAAATCTTTTCTTTTCTTTAACGTGAATACATTAAAATATTACAGATATCTACTCCTTTAAAAGTTTTTGTTTAAGGTACAGTTTTATTTCTGTTATTTATTACATTTCGCACTTGTTTAACAATACTGTATTAACTCAACATTTTTAGTAGAAGCAAAACAATTTTTAATTTAACATTAAAGGCATATCAGCTACGGTTTCATTACCAAAAGGTAGACAAAGTAGCCACTACATATATTTTTACAGAGGGTAGATATTAAGTCGCATGTTGAATTTTTCCAAATGGTGAAAAAATATAAATTTTGAGTAATACACTATTGTTGAACAAGTGCGATATATTTATTTTTAAATGTTTATAAGATAATAAAATGGTTCGGTTCCGAAGGATTTTGGTAAAAAAGTTTGGTCGAATAGAAAATGTTCAATGACAACGCTGATCTGCAACAAATAAAACAAAAATATTATAAACAAATTACAAAAAAAAAATTCATAATTAAAATTTTAAAGTTACATGAATTAAAAACTATTATTTTTCCACTTTTTCTTCACTGCAAGTTCTTTGGAGCTTTAAAGAAACAGGCGTACAAGTGCATATCAAACATTAAAAATTTTTAAGACGTACGCACAACGTGTTCACAGACAAAATTATTTTTGTTTTTATTTATTATATAAAAAAAAAATACATTAGCACAACTAAAGACGCACATATAAAAACCAATTACGATTTATTTTTAGCAATTATTTTAACTTTTTTACACAATTTTCATTTAAAACCCGCACAAAAATTATTATTTTTTTAACACTGCAGCCACACGGTCAACTTTTTGTTGATAGTCTTTTACATATACTGTTTGTCAAAATTTACATAAATTGAAAGCTGTGACGTAGGCTGCACGCAATTTTTAAGCAATTTACTTTCAATATGTCATCAAGAAAACAATTTATACCATGGTGGAATAAGTAGGTGGCAGCGCTACGGCAACAAATATAACATTACAACAAAAAACGGAAATAAGTCTCCGTATACGTCAAAAATTATATTAAACTAAAATCAAATTTTGCTGCCTAACGCAATGATATAAATTAATTTTTAGCCAATTTTTATTTCACTATGGTTACTATCTTATTTAATTTTAATTAAAATAATCAAAAACTTTAATACAATACAATAATCACAGCACAAAACGTGGACTTTTTGTAAACATAAACAAAACTTTGACATAAGACTAGACAAACAATACAAGAGCAAAAAATCGTCATCTGGCGTAGTAATGCCACCTGTTTATTTCATCATGATTTATACTGACAAACGAAAAATTTGCTCACAAAACTTCTAATCAGCTGTTAAATTGAGCGTAAAATTGCCAAACAAATGGATAGTTAAAATTGAGAGCAATCTCGTGATCAATTTAAAAAGTGTGAGTGTGTTAGTGAAAAAAATGAGAGTGAGAGCAAATTGAAAGGAATTGAAAGACAAAAATTGATCGTGTGGCCTCCAAGTAACGCACAATAATTTTTTTCAAGAATGTAAACAAGCAAAGCAAAAATGACAGACTGTGGTTCTCACCACAGTTCAAGCAAAAAATAGCCAGATGCCGTAGTGCTGCCACCTTCTAGTAATTTCACTATGGTCCAGTTAGTAGGTTTGCGCAAAACGACAACAATAGAAAAATAAAAAAAACAACACGTTTTTTAAAACATGTTGAAGACATGGTGGAATAAGTAGGTGGCAGCGCTACGGCAACAAATACAACATTACAACAAAAATGAAAAATAAGTCTTCGTATACGTCCAAAATTATATTCAACTAAAATCAAATTTTGCCGCCGAACGCAATGAAATAAATTAATTTTTAGCCAATTTTTATTTCACTATGGTTACTATCTTATTTAAGTTTAATTAAAATAATCAAAAACTTTAATACAATACAATAATCACAGCACAAAACGTGGACTTTTTGTAAACATAAACAAAAATTTGAGATAAGACTAGACAAACAATGCTAGAGCAAAAAATCGTCATCTGGGGTAGTAATGCCACCTGTTTATTTCATCATGGTTGAAGATGTCAAAAATAAAATGCATTTGTTTGCATGGTGAAATTACTACACCATGGTTTGTGTAAACAATTGTAAAGTTGTCAAAAACAATATCTATTGCACAAAAAAAAAAAAACACCACTTCGCAAAAAATCAGCAGGCGTTTCGAGCAACCTACTTATTGGGTCTGGAAGAATAGTGTATTAAAATATTTAATGTCAAATTAAAAATTGTTTTGCTTCTACTGAAAATTTTGAGTTACTACATAGTATTTTCATCTTCAGTATTTTTTTAAATATGGATGATTTAAATGGTCTTATATATGGACTAGAATTACAAGTAATCTTATTTTTAGCTGTTGCTAAAAAAAATCATAAAAACAATTTAATTATTACAGGCCCGAGCTTTAGCACCACAGCTAGGAGAAGCTAATGAAGTAAGATACTTTATTGCTACAAATTCTTTAAAACCAACCAACCAAGTACATTTGGTTGAGTATAATGAAGAAAGAGGAACTATAACTTCAAAAATTTTCGAACATTCAATGGGCGAAGTTTGGAAATTAAATGCAAATCCTCATGACTTACATGAAATAGCAACATGTTTTAATGAACAAAATGGTAACAGCTTTAAAAACAAAGCTGCTCTCTTGTCTTACAAGGATGATGATACAACAGAAGTAGGAGTGAAATCAGAATTTTTACCATGGCATAAAATAGAAGTATTGGATACAGACAAGTATGGAGAAAAAGTAAAAAGTGTAGAATTTCATCCAAACCATGTGGAGACAATGGCTTGTATTGTAGACAATAAAATAGTGTTATTTGATCGAGGTGAAGCAAAGACTAGGCAAATTATCGAAGTTACGGCGACAGGATCTGGTTCTAAACATATAAACCCCTTTATTGCTGGTAAATGGTCATATCATCATCAAGGTCAACAATTTGTTGCCCTTCACGACACGAATATTAAAGCTTACGATATACGCGATCCTCAGCATGTAACTTGGTCCATAGAGGAGGCTCATGGCCAGTTGGTGCGCGATATAGATTGCAACCCAAATAAGCAATGTCATTTCGTAACCGGTGGTGATGATGGCTTTATTAAAATCTGGGACTGTCGTGTACCGAAAGAACCAGTATTCGCGCGCAATGATCATGCTCATTGGGTTTGGTCTGTACGCTTTAATACATTTCACGACCAATTAGTTTTAAGCAGTTCTAGTGACTGCAAGGTGTTATTAACATGTGCTGGTTCGGTTAGCTCGGAAGCGGCAGAAGAAATAACCGCAAATTCTGCTAAAGAAGACTTTCAAAGAAAGTTTTTAGCTGACGGTTTATTGCAAACATTTGATCAACATGAAGATTCAGTTTATTGTGTTGAATGGAGCAATATTGATCCCTGGATATTTGCCTCGCTTAGCTATGACGGACGTTTATTAATCTCAAAAGTACCAAAACAATATAAATATCAAATAATTTTGTAATTGTATTTTAATAAATAAACTTAAAAACTACTTTTTAATATACAAACTAATTAAAAAACCATTTATCTAACCAGTATCTTCTGAGGTACAATCAGAAGAATCATTAGGATTTGTTGTCTCTATGGAACACACTTTTTTAATAAGTTCATTTTCTATAGGTTTACCATTATCGACAGCCTCTTCCATTTGCACATATTCCACTGTTGTCGAAGAGTTGGGTTTATCCACCTCATTTCCTTTTTTTGAACTTGTTGCTGAGTTTGAGTCCTCTATTCGTACGCAAGGAATTTTGTTTTCACCAACTACTTCTGAGACTTTTCTCATTTCCGTTTCATCTTCGGCTTCCTCGGCTAAACTACTTCTCTGTGGCTGGGCTTCAGCGTACGCAATGGGATATTGATGACTTAGTTTTTGTTTAATGGAACGTATTTTTCGAAATATATAATCTAAATCCTTTTTCATATCTGCCAAAACTTTACAGTGCCGTTTAAAATCATCGTTTGCTTGTTTCAAACGACTCTGCGATAAAGCATTACAATTCAATAGCATCTCGTTGGTTTTTTCAAAACGTTGCAACCTGCAAAGAAAATTAAAAATCAAATATGAAGTTAATTACATTAACCTACATACATTTGCTTTTGAGCTCTTATCATTGTCTCAACATCACTTTGATTAACTAATCCAGCTAAACCTTGTATAAATGCCTCGCCAGCAGTGTAATTGTTAAACCCATCCATACTAAATTCACTTTCTGGTGTTACATCTTGCGTGACATCATTGTTTATAGTTTCGGGTTGTTGAAAAGATGTTTCATTACTCATATTTTCCTTTGGCTTGAGAAAATTTTGAATTGTTTACTGTATAATTTTTGCTATGAATTCTTTTTTATTGTTTACATTTTTTGGAAAATAAAAACAATGATGCCATACTAGATTTTTTAAGCCTGTGATAGGATACTTGTGCAAATAGTCATCGTCCAGACTTGCAATTTTTGTTGCAGCTGTCATCGTCCAGACAATTGTAGCAATTCTTGAGTTTATTGGTGAGGAAAATGGCGAGCGGCACTTAGTTTCTTATACTCTGCAATCAGTGATGCCAAGAGAAATTTCAAAAAAATCCCTACGTGTCTAAATAAAATTCCCTCTTTTTCCCTACAAACAAAAAATTATCCCTACACTATTCCCTACGTTAAAAATGTATTGTTTTCAGCTTCAGGCAAACAAATACAAACTGTTAACATTTTGTAAATATTATAATTAAGGGATTTATTAACATTTATTAAAAAAAAGCATTTATTAACATCAAGAAAAAACCAAAATAAACATTCTCACACATGTAAAAATTCAATTAAAAAAAAAAATACTGTGTGACAAATTTAATTTAATTGTTTTATAATTTATTGAGCTTGAGGTTTTTTTTCTTTTTTATATAAAAATTTTTATTAGATTTATTTTATAACTCCAATATTTCGATACATCAATGTGTATCATCATCAGGGAAACAAATTAAACAAACGTTTTTTTTAAATAATGAAAAAATAATAACAATTGTCACATAGAAAAAATTATTTACAATTAAAAAAATTTTTTTTAAAAAATAATCTATTACATTCTAAAAAATTTTTTAATTTCCTGTTTTGTTTTTATAAACTAAATGTCTATAAATTTGTGCTACATTTTCCGTGTCCGATTTAAAATTAATCCTTAACAATTCTGGTATATTAATGATTTGTAACATTTCTAGCGCTTATAATTTTTTTCTGTGTTTAAAATTGATACTTTCTCAAAGTCCGGAGAGTGATTTAATCTAGCGCAATGGGTTGTTAATGGTGTTTTTTGTGATGAAATATTCCTAAATTTTTGATTTGATTTGTGACCTGCAATTCTAGTTTTCAGTTTATTCTTTGTCGTACCTACATATACTTTATTGCATTGCTCATTAATATTTCCCTTACAAGGTATTTTATAAACTACATTCGACATTTCCAACGACACTGTATATCCTTCAATCTAGAGTCAAAACTAAGTCAAACTGCGTGTTTGATTTTCATCTCCTCATCTTTTGTCCTTTTTAAAGGACTTAACCTTTTTCAAGAATACTTTTTTTATTAATATAAGTATCTAATATTTTTTACCAAACTCGGTACCAAATAAAAGCTTTGTTGAATATAAAAAAAATCTTTATTTCAAAATTTAAAAAAAAAATCCTTTTAAATATATATCCTTCCAAATGCTTAAAAGTTTTCATTAAAATTTTTTAAAAATTCCAAACTGTATGACTTTATTTCTCTTTGTTTCATTCATTAAACATTCTCCTTTAATATTCGCATATATTTTTAGCGAATGTGAGAGCAAATGCAAATAACAAAAATAAGCGATTAGTTCGCAAATGTGAACCCAAATTTTCGTCTCCCCTAATATATACGTACATGATTGTGGCACTTGTTGAAGATTGCCAGGCTATTAGGGCTCTTAGTAAAATACTACATTTGTACCTAAATGCTATGGTATATGAAAAATTTTAATTTTTAAATGAAAATAATACGAATATTTACGTATTTTAACACAATATATCGAAAATGAGACAATATTTTGAAAATTCCCTACAAATGCCTTAAAATAAAATATCTGTCCTTTTTTCCCTACGCTGTAAATTTTCCGAAAAAATCCCTACAAAAAGGGAAAATTCCCTACTATTGGCATCACTGTCTGCAATTCTGTTTTGCAATTCTCACACATTTAAATTTGATGTTGGCTGTAGGTGTATTTGTATTTATATATAAAATAGAAAAAGGGGAAGGGGAAAGACAAGATGAAAACACAAAAATTGCAAAACTAGAATTTCATAATCTGGACACTAATGCCTTTGCTGCAAGGCCGGACGATGACTTATTGAGTTACTCAGTTTCATGTATTCAGTGTACTCATGTACTCTGCAATTCTGTTTTGTAATTCTCACACTTATTAAAATTAAGTACGAAAAAGATAATTATTATTCATTGCCAATATGGATAAAGTTTAACCTGGTTCGATTGACCCGTTACCTAACACGGTAAAATGGCCACCAGATAAGGACAACCCGGCGATTAGCAATGTTATTGGTAAATTCATATTAAAAAGTGGAATTCATACATATGCAGCTAGAGAATAACAACATGGAGGTTGGCTTCAATGATAGTGACAACGATGTGGATTTCAAAGAAATCAATTCAAAGCGCCAAAAAGATATGTAAACGGAGAAAATATCATTCCATTGCAGGATAGGAATGCGATAAAGACGAATGTGACGTCTCCAGTTTTGGGTCTACTGAAATTTCACTAAATCGTTTTGATTTATTGGGGAAGCTGAATATAGAAGTTAACCAAGGTACATCTACAAGCAAACAAGCGGCTAAGAATTCAAATAAAATCAAAAGTGGTGAAGAGAACTCTGGTAGGCCGGCAAAAAACATTTTGTCCACCAATTATTTTACATAATGTTAATGTTAAAAAACTTGTTGACCAATTAAATGGTAGAACGCCCAAAGTCGTTTTAAAAATTATTAATTCGTCTAGAAATAAAAGTAAAATTTATTTCGAAGAGATGTCCGCGCATTTGGAAATGATGGAACTATTACGGGAACAAAGTATAAAGTCATACTCATTTACGCCGCCGGAACTGAAGTGTGAAATTGAAACTGCTCTTAAGGCGGATTTACTAGATAAATTTGAAAAGGTTAGTAAACCAGTTACGCAGTATTCTTCTAAGACCGATTACAACACTGGGTTATTTGTTGTTACTCTTGCACAAGGGAAGAAATTAAATGATGTTATTATATTACGTTATATTTTAAACCAATTAATTACTTGGGAATCACCCAAGTCGAAGAAAAGAGAGATTCAATGTTTAAGGTGTCAGTCGTGGGGATATTCAGCCCGAAACGGTAATTCAATTTTTAAATGCGTAAAATGTAATTTAAATCATGAACCTGGTCAATGTAGCGTTATGAGGGGAGAATTTTCTCCAACCTGTGTTAACTGTAACGAAGCGAGCATGCCACTAATTACAAGCGCTGCCCGACTTACAAGGTCTATTTGAAAAATAAGAAAGAGATATTGGACAGGGTTAAGAATAGAAGAGAGGTAATTAAGAGTAATGTTAAACCTGCAATAAGTAGTAGTCAATTAGCTAATGAAAGAACGTCTTTTACTAGTCTTTTTCATTCTGTTAATTATAATCATGTTGTTAGAATCAAAAACTACCTCCAACAATTGTGGATGAACTCGTAAAGCTCGGCGGATATTTTAGAGAGTCTACACCTCAATCGTTAGAATCAAAAATTTTGAATTTTTTTAATTGTTATAAATTAGTGCCAATAAGCTTGGTAAGGTAAGAGAATAGTAATTTATTGAATTAGGTTATTTCCCAGTATGGCCCGGAATAATTAAATATTTGTTACAATGAATGTAAGGTCGTTAGTTAAATTTAGTAGACGTATCGAATTTGTTAAAATTCTTAACTTTCATAATATTTCATAGTATTTCCATTCCAACTAATTTTCCTCGTAATGATTTAAGTTCAAGTCTTGATTATAATCAAAATTTTTCAATGTCCTTTTATGGAGTCTTTATTGGAGGGGATTTTAACTCCCGAAAAACATGTTGGGGTGGTTCTATGGACAAATCTTTTTCGATTGGTTAAGCTTTTCGAATACTAGTTTCACGAGACTGTGTGATGTTAATCCAACTTTTCCAGGGGCATCTTTTTGGATCATTTCCTGATTAGTATATGTCTTATAGACTCGGTAAATCCTAACTTTCATATAAATAGTTTACCGACTTCTTCCGATCATTACCCATTAAAATTGATCTTTAAATTTCCGGACTTCGATTACATTATGTCTCCTCCAAAATTTCTTAAATCTTTGGAAAATACAAACTGGGAAGATTTTTGTTATGATGTTCACTACGATATTCTGAGTATTCTCTTCCAGATGAAAGAAACTCGAGTAATGAGGAAATTGATATAAATATTTCGCACTTTAATGATTTAATTAGCGGTGAAATTGTCAGACACTCAAGGAAAATGGAGTTAAAAAATAAACGATTTATAATCGCGGAAAACATAAAGAAGCTTTTTAAAGTCAAGTACGCATTGAAAAAGGGCCAGAAAAAGATTTTTCACAGGAACGGAAATAGAAGTTCCAACGAGTACCGTGTACCGTGAGCGGGCAAATTCAACCGCTTCAAACAATAATTAAGGAACAGGTTGAAATACATCAGGCAGGGGATCGAGACAAATAAACCAAGCCTAAGGGCATTTAGGGAAGTTTTTAGTATTATTGGTATTAAATAACGAAAGGTTTTTATAAACTTATTGTTAGTGATAACACTTACAATCATGATGTTGATAAAGTAGAGCTCTTCAAACGACATTTTGCAAATATTTATAAATTTAATGCCCCGGACAGTGCGAATGCCGTAGAAGTTCCGAACACAGTCAACTCCTACATACATATACGGTTGTTCTGAAACTATGTCGATTTACTAGCATTTATGGTGCATTAATCTCGTCGGACCGTGACCATTTTACTAACTCTTCAGAAGTTTGATATATAATTAAGTCCCTAAATGCCAAAAGATCTGCAGGCTTCGATGATGTATCCAATTTTCTAATCAAAAGGTTACCGATTTCGGCAATAAAGTTTTTAGTCATAATTTTTAGCAATTGTCTGAACATGCCTGGAATATGGCTAAAATTTACCCTTTGTTGACAAAAACCAAATAACTTTCTGATGTATATTAATACAAACATAATCGCCAAAATGAACATCAATCTGGCAGCTTTGTATAACTCGTGCAATTGACAGCTCATACGTTAAAGCATTCTTGTCTAGCAGCCAACATCATACACACAGTTTAAAATAAGTATATTAATAATGAATTCTTTAAACCATTGGAATTAAATTATTGAAGTTAAATAAATATTAATTGAAGTACACTTATTCAACTGCTATTGAATTTAACTTAGAATTACATAACAACTGGAGAACGAGAATTGTGGATTAACTAATGCTGCAAACTTACACATAGGAAGTGAGGTTAAATCGAATCCACATGCTATTGGGGTTAAGTAAGTTCTAGAGTAAAAACCAACAGAACAATGGCGGAAATGGATGAAACATTAAAAAAATTGGCGGATACATTACTGCAGTTGCCTGCAAGAATACAGAATACAACCAGCTGCACCGTCTCATGGCATACATTTACAATCGTTTGACGAAAACAACGAAACTTTCGATTCATATTTACAACGAATAGAAAATTATTTGGACTTAAGAGGCTGGTCAAACGAGGATGACAAAATTTGTGTAAAAATTCTCCTAAATTGCTTAAGTCCGAAACTTTACCACACATTAACATGCTTGACAGCTCCAGACAATCCAAAATCGAAGAAATTTGATTAATTGATCAAATTATTATGCTCGCATTTATGTCCCATACCAAGCGAGATTGCAGAACAGCATAAATTCTCTAATCGGGTTCAGCACGAGGGTGAATCCATTGCAAATTTTCAAGCAGATTTAAAAAAAACTTTCGACAAATTGTAATTTCAAATGTGGGAATTGCAATACGTCTACTAATTCAACTCTTTTGAGGTCACAATTTGTAAGAGGTATTCGTGATAACGACATACGTAAAAGGCTTTTGCAACAAGATGCCAGCAAAACATTTGATGACGCCGTCAAACTTGCGCTGTCAATAGAAGCCTCCAAATTTGAAAGCAAAGAAATACGTAATCAACATTTACAACTAAACCAAATCAGAAGTAAATCAAAGTATACGAAAAACCAAAAATCTTCCCGTGCTTTTATTGAAAAATTAAAAGGTAAATGTTTTAAATGTGGCAAAACAAATCATAAAGCGAATAAATGTTCAGCAAAAAACTTAAAATGTTTTAAGTGTAATAGGTCCGGACATGTTCAGGAAGTTTGCCTAAGTAAA
Source organism: Pollenia amentaria (assembly GCA_943735925.1). NCBI lineage: Eukaryota > Metazoa > Arthropoda > Insecta > Diptera > Polleniidae > Pollenia > Pollenia amentaria. Next base: position 195,420,628 of record OX031009.1, on the reverse strand, counting down.
AACATAGCTGAAAATCGCGCTATCGATGTTTCGGAAAATATTGAAGAATATTCCGATTCGGACTCATTGGGAAGCATTAATACAATACAAATAGTCCAGGTAAATAGCATACAGGGTATACACGAAAAATTCAGTTGTGGAAAACTCGCATTGCGAAATGGAAGTTGACACCGGTGCAGCGGTATCCACTATATCACTACAAACACAGAAAAAGTTATTACCAAAAATAACATTGAAACCTACCTCATTACAATTGCGAACATATACCGGCCAACTAATACATCCAATTGGTAAGGCAAGGGTGAATGTTTCTCATAGAAAAGCGAGCACACAAGCTAATTTATATGTCATCGATGCAAAAGTTGAGTCCATAATTGGAAGATAATGGATCAGGAAACTAAACCTTAATATATCGGATTTGAATGTGATTGACTATAGCATGAACGAGGCTCAATGCAGGAAAGAAATTAGTAAGATAATAAATGATTACAAGGAAATTTTTACGCAAACGAGGGGCACGATACCAAACTCCAAATGCAGGCTAGAACTTAAAGAAAGTATTACACCCAAATTTATACGGCACCGGCCAGTTCCATACGCCTTGAAAGATAGGATCGAAAATGAGTTAGTCCGCCTAGAAAATGACGGAATTATACAAAAAGTCGAATTCTCCGAATGGGGGTACACCCATAGTCCCAGAAGTGACATTCGCATATGCGCCGAGTATAAAGTCACACTCAATAGTGCCCTGAAGGATGATAGTTATCCTATACCAACAGCAGAGGACATATTTGCAAGAATGAGTGGAGGAAAATATTTTATGACTTTGAACTTACATCACGCTTATTTACACATGGAGGTCGACGAGGAAACGTCAATATTTCAAGCCATAAGTACACATAAAGGCACATACAAGGTGAACAGGCTAATGTTTGGAATTAAAGCTGCTCCAAAAATATGGCAGAGATTTATGGATTCAATATTATATATGCTTTTTTGATGATATTAAGCTACAGGGGAGTTCCTACAAAGAATTAATTGAGCGCTTCAAATTGGTGTTGCAGAGGTTACAGTCGCATGGATTGCATTTGAATAAAGAAAAATGCCAATTTTTACTTGATCACGTTACTTTGGTATACTTGGGGCATCACATTGATAGGTCTGGAATTAAACCTATGGATGATAAAATCCAAAGCATCCGAAATTGTGCAAGACCAACAAATGTGTCTGAAACCAGATCATTTTTAGGTCTTGTGAATTATTACCATAAATTCCTGCCTAACCTGGCCAGCCGTTAAGTATAAGTGGTCCCCGAAAAAATATTCAATGAAATTAAGTGCGAAATTACCAGTGCAAAAGTGTTAGTGCCATTTGATGACAAATTGCCGTTAGTTCTTGCAACAGACGCATCGTCAAACGGTCTGGGAGCTGTCATCTCGCACATAAGCAACAACGAGGAAAGGCCTATAGCCTTCGCGTCACGATCGTTAACAAAGCCGAAAAAAATTATTCTCAAATTGATAAAGAGGCTACGCCAATTTTTTGGGGGTTAAAAAAGTTCTTTCAATACTGCTACGGTCGTCATTTTACACTGATAACGGATCACAAACCTCTAACAAGAATTTTTCATCCGAATAAAGATTTACCCGCCATGCCAGCGGTGCGGTTGCTACACTATGCAAATGTTTTATCGGGGTTTGATTATGACATTCAATACCGGCCAACGAAGTAACACGGCAATGCCGATTTTTTATCAAGATTTCCAGTGGATAAACCAATTAATGATTTATCCAAAGATAAAACAACAATGTTTCAAATAAATCAAGTAGAGACACTTCCGGTCACGCAGAGGGAGATTCAGCGCGAAATAATAAAAGATGAGGAATGCAGGCAATATTTAAACGCTTTACAAAGAGGTACCATATTACCTCATGTCGACCGCGGAATTTTCACTGGAAAATCGTTGCGTTTTCAAGGGAATACGGGTAATGATACCGAAAACGTTACAAAAGAGAGGCCTTGACGAACTGCACACAGGACATTCGGGTGTAGTCAGAATGAAAGCTTTGGCTCGAAGCTACGTCTGGTGGAGAGGAATCGATAGAGACATCGAGGCGGTATCAAGAGCGAGCTATAACTGCTGTAAAAACAAAAGTAACCCACCAAAGGAAATTCCACATACGTGGGAGTACCCAACAGGCCCTTGGCAGAGGGTACACGTTGATTACGCCGGACCATTTATGAATACTTACATACTTATTGCAGTCGACGCGTATACAAAGTGGGTAGAAGCCATACCAACACAAACAATCAGCACTACAAAGACAATCAAAATACTTCGCGAAATTTTTGCGAGATTTGGTCTTCCGCTAGTATTGGTTTCCGATAACGGAACAAATTTCACATCACAGGAGTTTCAAACATTTTTCAAGTCAAATGGTATTAGACATAAATTCTGTGCCCCTTATCACCCCGCCTCTAACGGGCAGGCTGAACGATATGTGTTTACAGTTAAGGCGGGATTACGGTCAATGCTTAACGAAGATGGCGATCTAGACTACAAGCTTTGCAAGTTTTTAATGCAATATAGGAAAATACCTAACTCATCAACAGGATCGTCTCCCGCTGAACTTATGTTTAAAAGAACTATTAGAACTAAAATTGATCTAGTCAAAAGTTGTGTATCGCACAGAATTATGAGCGCGAAAGATACTGGTAAGGAACCCAGACTGTTTTCGAATGGTGAGTTAGTGCAGGTACGATTCTATAACAATAAAACCTGCAAATGGAAATTTGGGAAAATAGTAAAGAGGGTAGGAAGCCGTATGTACGATGTTCTCATAGATAATGAGGAACATAGGCGTCATATTGATCAGATAAGAGGTACGGATTGCCAGGCATCCAATGGGGGAAGTTATTATGACCCTGGCCTTGTGGCGGAGGCGGCTGAAAATCGGTCACAGGACAGGGAGACGACCGGACAAGACACTGAACTTCGTAATGATGTACAAAACACCAAATCTATACAGGAGTTACCCCCAAAGGCGCAGAACATACGACAACAGCCACTACCATCAGAATTGGCCACATTTCCGTTAACCGCCCCATCCAAGCCGTCATCGGAGCCTATTGTAACATCAACACAGAATAACGACAACGAACAACATTGCCCGACCAGTCTAAGGAGATCAAATAGAACGAGAAGGGCACCTGAGCGCTTGGACTTATAAGGGAGGGAAAAGATGATGTATATTAATACAAACATAATCGCCAAAGTGAACATCAATCTGGCAGCTTGTATAACTCGTGCAATTGACAGCTCATACGCTAGAGCATTCTTGTCTAGCAGCCAACATCATACACACAGTTTAAAATACATAAGTATATTAATAATGAATTCTTTAAACAATTGAAATTAAAATATTGAAGTTAAATAAATATTAATTGAAGTACACTTATTCAACTGCTATTGAATTTAACTTATGTAGAATTACATAACACTTTCAAATCAATAATTCCCGTCCTATATCTATGTTGTCAAACATTGGAAAGTTATTTGAGAGGGTTATTAAGATAAAGTTGAAGATATCCTTAGCACCGGATATATTACCGCCATTTCAGTTTAGTTTTAAACGTGGTCATTCGTCGGTGGATGCTTGCTATATTTACATAACGATGTAATTTGTAATCTAGGGGATAAGCAATGTATTGTCGCCGTTTCATTGGACATTGAAAAGGCGTTTGATTGGGCGTATCATTTGAGTATTATCTTTAAACTAAATAGGTAAGGATGTGATTCCGTCTTTGTAAAGTTGCTTAAAGCTATTTTGATGATCGTAAATTTTTTTTGGAAATTAATGGCGTAAATGGCGGATTGGGGGCATTATTTATTGTGGTGTTCCACAGGGTGCAATTTTGGCGCCAATGCTATATAACATTCTTGTATATGACTTCCCCCATTTTAGTGTTGAACCTAAAAGTATTTATTTGCGGTCGATTTATGCGCATGATGTAAATCCTGAGATCGCGTTAAATAAGTTTCAAGGTCACCTTTTGGTAATTGATAGATTTTACAGAGAGTGGGGTATTAAAATCAACATACAAAAATCAGATGCTATTTGTTTTCGTAATGCTTCGGGAAAAGGTCCTTGAAATGTAGTAAGGCTGAGTAAATAAAGTACCTTGGGGTAAAGTTCAACAAAATGTTTAAGTTTAACCAACATGGAAGTATTTCAAAAGAAAAAAAAAACACTTGAGTCAGAGGGCCAAGCTTATGTATGTATTTCCCATATGGTTTTTAATTTTTCCAACAGTAATGAAGACTTTGTATTGACGCGAACTATCAAAATTTTGTCAAGAGATTTTCTAATTCTGTTATTTATAGAAAAGCGGATGTACAACCGCTCTCTTCTTATGCTTTGGTCTTACTTAGTGAATTCATTAATCGACTTGAAAATCACGAGAACAATTTAATGTCAACAGTTCTTTACTCGCAATCTGGATTTAATTGGTCTAATAGCCTTTACATGTCCCCGATTGTAATTTTACATGAGGATGTTAACTCCTTAAATAACTTAAATGAATACCACCTACTAGAGTTCTATTCTTATGCAATTACAGGCTCCAACAGGGGTTAACGTAATTTTTTTTTGTATATATGAAAAGCTTTAATCAAAATCTTTATCTATTAATTTTCTTTATTTTTCTAATATAAGTTAAGGTATTTAACAGACTGTGAACATCCCTATTCGCGACAGACTGTGAATAAGTTATGGTATTTAACAGACTGTGAACATCCCTATTCGGGACAGACTGTGAATACCCCTTTTTGACCGTTGCCGTTGTTGACTGAAACGCTGACAGTGCAACAATTGGTTAAGTTAGTTTGTAAGCATTAACTTTGTTTCTTTGTGATTTACTCGTGGAGTTATGTTTCATATCATCTCATTTAAACTTAATTATTATTGGCTAAATTATAACACTGCAAATTGTGATTGTAAGCATTTTTTTGTTTAACTTAGTTATGATTGTCTGTATTGTAATTAATTTTAGCAATTCAAATTATGTCAGTAAGCAGTTTTTAATAAAACAAAGTTGTATTAATTTTGAGCAATTTCAATGGAATCATTCCATGCAGAATCACAGAAAATAAAGGTTTAAAAAACCACGGTTCATAGAACCGGTTTAAAAGGCACGGTGCATAGAAATGGTAAATAGAAATAATTTAAACATATTTACGAAATGTTTCTTTGATCATTTTCAAAATATTTTCCGTACAGTGCTTACAATATGTATTGTAATAGTTTAAGTCCAAGTTTTAAGTTTATTATAAGATCACACAGGCAGTCTAAGTGAACCTATATTATATTCTTGAGCAATATAATTTAAATGTTTATTCTTTGATGTAAAACTTCGTATCCGTCCAGTTTAACTTAGAATGTAGCGTTATTTTACAATCATAATGTCTTAAATGCTTTTTAAAACCATACAGTACCCATGTTATGTAACTTTGGTGAGAACATCTCGCATCGAAAACATGTGAAACAAATATTCCATCGTTTCTCGAAAAGTGAGAAAAAAGTGTATCTAACTCATGTCGAAAACTATCAATAGAGATTACGTCGTTACGTTATAAATGTCATAATATTCCACTCGAAGCCGATATGAAATTGCAGATGTTGAGAACGTCAGTCAAACATAGCGTTGACGGCGACCAAAATTGCTTAAATTGAAAAATTTTTAACGAACGCGACGAAAATACAGCCGTCGACTGCCCAAAAAATGTAAAGTGCGACTTTAATTTTTGTTGATTACAAAATTGCTTCCAAAACATTCGTATAATTTTTCAAAACTGTTAAAAGCAAAATAATTAAACAATGAAAAAATCTGCCAAGAACAAAATACTTATCTCTTCCGTGTTAATATTCATTGCATTTTGCATTTTTTATTTATTTTTTAGTGTTAAAATTTTTTCTCGCCCCGTTTTTATGGGCGAGTTTATTTGACAGCTCAAAGCGGGAACTTTCTCACAAAAATTTTACAGACACACTTTCAGTATATTGGCGAGTAATTTCCATACGTGACAGATATTACTCGTCAAAATGTTACAGACGCAGTTAAGTGAGAAAAACAGCTGTTTGTTTCAATTTATGGCATTTTTGTTTAATTTCTCAAATTTTAATCGAAAAGTTTCTTAACGCGGGAGTTACAGAACATGGGGAGTTACAGAACATAGTTTTAAGTTTTTGCATTCTATAAGGGGCTAATCGTTCCAAATGAACAACTTTCATTTTTGCCCTTGGAGTTCACCGCCCGGTCATATCTGGACAAATTAGTGCTCACACGTTCGTACTTACGAGGTTCGTAAGGACTTCTCGGCTCCAAAGAAGATACCTCATTATCTTCCTGTACATTAAGTGCACCAGAGTTGCACTGTTGGAGCGGCGCACAACTTCCACTTGTTGTACCCCTGGCTGCAACACACTTTTTGCAGCTTAATATCCAGTTCTTCACGGCTTGTTTACATCCAACCCAGTAGAAACGTTCCTTCAACCTTTCTACGGTTTTCCTTACACTTAGGTGATCTCCACTAGTGCCGTGATGAATTTTCCGCACCACTTCACATACCTTGGTAGACGGCACAACCATTAGGCTTTTAACTGCCTTGCCATCGGCGCTATCCCATGTGCGGTATAGGCAACCATTTGCCATTCGAAAACTATTCCACTGTACCCAATATGATTTCATCAGTGGACCATCCGATGCAATTTCTTCAGAAGTCGGTCTTCTACCTGCCATTTTGTCCCTCATAATCTTAGCCAATACAGGATCACTTCTTTGCGCTGTTATCCAGTCTTTACTGGGCTCTTCCTGCAATGAGCAACCTTCACTGATGCTTTTCCTTCTCTCGGACTCCGTATATTGCCTGTTCTCCAATTTACTTAGCTGTCTTACATAAGCAATCGCTTCTTCACGTTTATCAACTTTTCTGCCAGCTGACGATTTCGGACGAGTACAAGCGAGAGGCTGTCCCACACAAGCCTCGCTTCCATACCCAACATCAAGGGGTATTTCAACATCACCCAAATACATGATGTGTTTTCCCATATCCAGACTTATGTTTTGACGAATCATAAAATCTGCGCCAATCAGTACTTCGTCTACAATGTCAGCCACAAGAAACTCATGAAAAGTGATTATATCAGCAATTCTTAACACCACACGTGTTTTTCCATAGACAGTAGCAGGCTCACCTGTTGCTGTTCGCAAGCTTACTCCGCTTAGTGGTTCGACAGCTCCGCTCACCAAGTCAGGCCTTATAATTGAAAATCCTGCACCAGTGTCGATAGTCAAAATGCGCTCTTTGCCATCGATGTAACCACATGTTTTAACACTTCTATTGCTCTTTTGCACTACCAAATTTATTGTCGAGTGCTCAGATGCGAATGGTAGCACTCCCTCCATACTTAACGGCCACTCCTGTGATGACTGGTGATTAGCCCGCTGGTTGTTTCTGGGCGCTGAATCAGATCTTGATCGTTTATTTTGTGCTTTACAGTTTCTCTGCATGTGACCAATCTTTCCGCAGTTATAGCATTTTACTTTAGTTTTACCTTGCTTCTTGCTTAAAGCTTCCCTAACTGCCTCTTTTAGATCCTGCACAATATCCCTTTCACCTTTGGTGGTCACATCGAGCCTTCGCACATTGCCTATTTGTGGTCTTGAAATAATTCTAGCGGTTTCCTGGGCTAGGGCAAATGAAACAGTCTCTGCAAAGGTAGACTTTTGTGACGTACATACCGCAATTTTTATATCTGCATCCCGAATACCGTTTACAAATGCCTCAGTTTTGAAGTGATCCAAAAATGATTGACTCTCACCAGGATAGGTAAGCTGCACCAACCGCTCAATCTCCAGTGCAAAGTCCTGTAATGTCTCATTAGCCTTTTGCATTCTACCACGTAATTCCATTTTGTAGATTTCCTTTTTGTGGTCGCCACCATATTTACGCTGCAGTGCCATCATCACAGACTTCTGAATTAACCCGCACTGGTCCCTCTTGACATTGAAGACTATTTACTTTTGCTTCAAGATGGTGTAGTTTTTCATCAACTTCTATTTTTACATCAGACAACTTTTTGTTGAATTCCATTTCCAGATCGTCAACTCTTTCATTTATAATAGTTGAAATCTCTTGCAGCTTCTCAAGTTTTTCATTAGTAGCCTGAAGCTTATCATTGGTAATTCTAGAATTCTCTTGTATTTCAGCCAGGATGGTGCTCGATTTCTCTTCCATTTTTCTAGAAGTTTCATCAATTTTTCTTGAAGTTTCAGCCAAAATATCGCTCGAATTTTCTTTTATCATCATTACCATGCTTCTGGAATTATCGTCCATTTTTCTAGAAGTTTCATCCAGCATAGCTCTTGAATTTTCATCTATTTTTGCCATCATAGCAGCAAACATCGTGTTGAAATCCATACTGCTGGCAACTGCACGTGTACATACCTCTATTTCTTCTTTATCCTCGAATTCGTGGCTACCAATGTCAATATTGCGTCGCTCGAATTCATCTATTAACCTCTTCTGCAGCTCTGCTTTATTTCCTGCAGTTGGTAGATCTAAGATTTAACTTGCTCAACTCTTTCTTGAGCTGATCCACTTTAAGTTCATCAAATTTCATTGCTGTCTTTTTTTTTTTTTTTTTTTTCTAATTTATTTTATTTTGCAATTTCACTTCTGACACCAATTGTTACGTTACTGCCTTTTCAATAACGTTTTTGGTTTATTTCCTTTATAATAAACCTCTTGAGTTCTTTTATTGCCACTTTAATAAAATAAATAAAACACTTTAAACACTTTACTTTATAGCTGTACTATATACTATTCATGCCACTTTATTTAGAACTTAGTCAATTATACCACTAATAATTGCGATGTACACACTTAAATAATCGCACTTATATTGATTATCGATGCCAACCAGGGCTGTCAGATGTGGCGATTTCTCGCCAAACGTGGCGAATTTCAAACTCTTTTGGCGACCTAATTTTCGATTTGGCGACATGGCGATTTATAAAATAGTTGGCGATTTTGTTGGCTATTTTTGATGAGCCATCAATTTGTTTTGAAATTTGTTAAATTCAAAACGAAGAAATAATATTTTTTTTATTCTAGTATTTCAATGTATGAAATTTGATGCATTCATATGTATGGCCAGTATTTAAAACTAAATAATGTTGAAATGGCTGATGAAGATAATCTTTGAGAAATTTTTTTTCACATTTAAATGTGCTCTTGAAAGAAGTAATAAGTAGAATTCTTTAAAAATGAATATAATGAAAGTTTATGAAAATTTTTCCATTATAAAATGTGACAAATTATCACATAAAATTTGTTGTTTTTAAATATATTTTAAAGATTTTTTATGAATCCTAACTTACCCTTGGATGTTAATGAAATACAATAGAAAAAATACAGTTTGTTAAAAGAAAATTGTAATGATGATATTCAATCTAATTAAGATCAGTTTAGGCCAACAATTTATAGCTACAAGGATACGGCAGGTACCTGTATTGAAATATTGAAATTCACTAAATATCTGCTTTGAAGTAGAATACGATATGAAGTTTTCGACACGTTTTTACGAGCCAAAAGTTATATGAATATAAATATTACATGTTGCATTTCTCTTGTACCTGCACAATAAATTCCAAAAAAGAAAACAAAAGGGGAGTCTTCTTGGTGAACTATATAGCGTTTTAGTTATATAATAGAACTGCAACTACATACAAATATATTGTACATCCAATATTTGTTTAATACTTACCGCAAAATCCTTTTTTTTGTAACTTTAAGGGCTAATAAATCAGAGCAAGTTAAACTCTATTTTTGGTTTAAAATGTGTTAAGCCAACAAATTTATAAATCAGAAAACATATAAACCATATTTAAACGCATAAAATTGGGCGTTTAAACTACCAATACAAACCATATGAATTTGTTAACATTTATCGTAGTGCTGCCACATGTTCCTTTTTACACTACATATAATACATGAAACACTGATTTACAACTGTTGAGTTTAAACTACATATAAATTTAAGTTTAGTTCAACTAAACCAGCGTTTAAACACTCACTGATTTATTAGCCATAAGTAGACTTCTATAAAATATTTTAAACATTGCCCCTTTTTTGTTAAATATAAATTAAACAAAATATATGGCGACTTTTTTTGAATTTTTGGCGGATTTTAGGGATACGGAACAAATTTTTTTTGGGATTTATGAAAAAATATTTTTAATTATTCTAAAAATACATATATTATTGTCGAAATCGAAAAAAATAAATGCTTTAGCGATTTTGGCGATTTTTGACATTGAATTTGGCGAAAAAGATCAAAATCAATCTGACAACCCTGATGCCAACCTTCGCGAGTATTTATACTCTCAACCAAGGCCTATCCAATAGGTCTGCTTACCGCTACAACAATACAACAGTACAAAAAACAACAGGCATTTTGTTTGTGTAATTTTCCTCACGGTTGTCAAAATCTTACTACCACATAGGGAAAACAAAAGGAAAAACGTGTTTTGTATGCATGTATGTGTGGCAAAAAACAAAAATATACATGTATAAGCAAAATGTAAACAACTTTTGACATGGTTGAGGAAAAAACCAAATAAACATCTGTCTCCTTAAGCAGACCTAATGGATAGACCTTGCTCTCAACGATCATCACGCTATGCCCCCAGGGGCCGAGCACTTTTCGGGATTTTCACACACACAACCCGAAAATTACCGAAACTCACTTCAAAGATTGTAAAAAACTATAATTTCATTTAGTTTTATGCTAGCTTTCAAACAAGCAGGTCGCCGTCGCTTTTGTTATTTAAAAACAAAAACAAAACACATAGTAAATATCTCAACTGAGTACTTTTATTTATCTCTCTATTGCAGAATTTCCAATATTTTCAGTACACTTTGAATATTTTTCTACTATTGCATGTGTTTATTAAAATGTGGAAAATAGAGTGAGGAAAAAGTTTTAATTTTCATCTAATATTTTGAATAAAGCTGCATACAAATTAGAAAAAAATAAAATAAGTGCATACATGCAGTTATATAACAAAAAATATGTTTAATACACAAAAAATTTGTTTTCGACATGTTTATCTAGAAATTTCTTTCAGTGCGCCCAAAATACACTCACCACTACAAACACATTTTCAACCGCCTCTCTTTGTGATTACCTCTGATCTAAACTTATTCTTAACTAAAGTTACTTTCGTAACAATATATATACAAAAATTGCAACCCTAAAACTTCATAATATGTAGAGCGATTCTGTAAAAAAATTTAACAATAGTTGTCACTGTTATAGTTGTCTGTATCATTTTAAACAACACTTGTTATCATCGTAAAGTCAGCTGTTTGTGTTAAGTAGATAACCCGATTTTAACCCGATTAACTGATCGGTTAATATAAAATTGGCTATTTTCGATTAAACCGGTTAACTTCAGTCGATTAACCGATGTAACAACATTTTTAATTTTTTGTGGTATTATAACATATTTTTTGTGTTTTTTATTTGCTTCATCTCATATACAAAAGGTATGTATGTATTTAGAAAATATTTTTGTGTTCAGTGATCTTCATTTTAAATAAGCGTTTGCTATCTAAAGCTTTTTGTATCATGTACTTTTCGTATGTAAGCGTTTAGTTCATTGTTTCTCATATCAATCTTTTAACAGAATTAACAGAAACAATTAGAAGTGTTAAATTTTTTTAGAGAAATCCAGGAAAACAACTGAGAAATTAGATATTCTGTATTATGGCTTGCTTTTAATTTATCCAACATCTACGATAAATTAAAGAATTTTTCCAAGTTTCACAAAACTAAAGAAAAGAATCGCTTAAATCCTAAGCATTTAAACCAAATTATTTGTTTAAAAGATTATTTTATAAGATATCCTAAAACTATTGCAATAATTAATCAAATGATATTACTGTTTATTTTTTAATTAATACATAATAAGTATTAATTAAAAAAAATATGTATTACATATTTATGAATTATTTTTTTTTTGCTCGTTTTAGTTCAAGAATTGCTTTGTATGTTATGTTGTTTTTTTTATACCCTCCACCACCACTGCGGTGAATGAGGGTATACTAAGTTTGTCATTCCGTGTGAAACTTTTTTATTATACATCTAAGACCCTATAAAGTATATATATTCTGGGTCCTTGAGTAATTCTAAGTCGATTTAACCATGTCCGTCTGTCTGTCCGTCTGTCCGTCTGTTGAAAACACGCTCACTTTCGAAAAAACGCAAAAGAAAAGAACAAACTTGGTCTGAAATTGCTTGTAGTTATCCTAAGCAGTTTGGGATTGAAATCCAGCAACATCGGTTTAGTAGGATCAGAACTATGAATCAAAATGTGGAACCACTACCCAAAAAAAATTAATAATTTTGATACAAAAACTAACATAAATAATGGAATAATGCACGGAATGACATAACATTTTGCACGAATTCGCTTTATACGACTGCAAATCATACTGTTAAATTTCGTGAAGATCGGTCCATAATTTACCATAGGCCCCATATAAACCCTTCTCGCGGAAAACAGTTTAGTACGCCTAAAACCGCAATAAATAACGCTAGCATACTTAAATTTGGTACGTCACAGTTTTATAATACGTCAAATCACACTGTAAAATTTTTTGAAGATCGGTCCATAATTTACACTAGGTCCCATATAAACCCTACTCCCGGAAAACAGTTAAGTACGATTAAAACCGTAAAAAATAACGCTATCATATTAAAATTTGGTACGTCACAGTTTTATAGGACCAGAAATCACACTGTAAAATTTTTTGAAGATCGGTCCACAATTTACACTAGGTCCCATATAAACCCTACTCCCGGAAAACAGTTAAGTACGATTTAAACCGTAAAAAATAACGCTATCATATTAAAATTTGGTACGTCACAGTTTTATAGGACCAGAAATCACACTGTAAAATTTTTTGAAGATCGGTCCATAATTTACACTAGGTCCCATATAAACCCTACTCCCGGAAAACAGTTAAGTACGATTAAAACCGTAAAAAATAACGCTATCATACTAAAATTTGGTACGTCACAGTTTTATACGACCAGAAATCACGCTGTAAAATTGTTTGAAGATCGGTCCATAATTTACACTAGGCCCCATATAAACCCTACCCCGGAAAACAGTTTATTGCGATTAAAACCGTAATAAATAACGCTATCGTACTAAAATTTGGTACGTCACAGTTTTATAGAACCAGAAATCACACTGTAGAATTTTTTAAAGATCGGTCCATAATTTACACTAGGCCCCATATAAACCCTTCTCGCGGAAAACAGTTTAGTACGCCTAAAACCGCAATAAATAACGTTAGCATACTCAAATTTGGTACGTCACAGTTTCATAGGACCAGAAATCACACTGTAAGGTTTTTTGAAGATCGTTCCACAATTTACACTAGGCCCCATATAAACCCTACTCCCGGAAAACCGTTTAGTACGCCTAAAACCGTAATAAATAATGCTATCAAATTGAAGTTCGGTGCGTCACAGTTTTATAGGACGAGAAATCACACTGCCAAATTTCGTGAAGATTTGTCCATAATTTACCATAGGCCCCATATATACCCTACTCTCGGAAAATAGCTTATTGCGCCTAAAACCAAATAAAGCCCACTTTGGGATTTATAGATATTGCGGTGAAATTTTTTACTTAAATTCATATGGCAAGAAAAACTATCATGCAAGTTTGTGAAATATACTGTTAACGCTAAAACTAATTACACTGCTGTATTGAAATTTATTCTAATTTATTTTTTGTAATACCAGAAATCAGTCTTCAGAATTTTGGGATGATTTGTCCATAATTTACCATAGGTCCAATACAAATAACGCTCCTAAAAATCATTTTAGTCCGGCTAAAACTGTTACGAATAATGATATTTTACTCAAGCCAGTTCAAAGTTCTTACAAGAAACGAATAACATTTGCTTATTGTCGGTCAATAATTTAATTCAGGTCTAAACCGCAACCAATTTTAATGCTGACGTTCGTTTTTGTGAAGCTTAATTAATAATATATATGTATTTATCATATATAGAGCCCACTCCTGTCGGTGGAGGGTATCAAAGATTCGGCACAGCAGAATATGGCACTCTAACTTGTTTTTACTAATTAACTCCAAATAATAAATAGCTTATGGCTTTTTATTTATTGAAATTACTTAATTTATAAAAAAAACTTTATTAATCGGTTAACCGTTACTCAGCTTATCAGGGTAGTGGAAATGTACACTGTCCGGTCCATTGTCAGTACATATAGCATGACATGCCAGCCCGCGGGTTCGCCCCTTGTAAGGTTGGTGTTTTTTTACCAGAGGTTGGTGCGTGACATATGTAATTTTAAGGTCAACGTGAAGGTAACAGTGCCGATGGCCTGGGTGGCTAGTTAGTTGAAAGCTCCTCTCAGCGTCATGGCAAAGCGCACGCGGTCACTGTGTGGATGGTCCGACTTTACGGCTTACTCGTGGGAACAAAATGGAAAATGAAAATGATAATAATTATAATTTAAAAAACGGAAAGAGGACGCGACGGACGGGGTGATCGACCAGGGTATAGACGAGGGTCGATCGGACGTCACGGTCGGGGAATCGGGCAGTGCTTGTGGAGGGGGGATTGACCCTATCGGCTGTTCATGAAAGCATTATTATGCATGAGCGACAAGTGCTGACCGACCAACATGCGGACAAGGTGCCGAAAAGAGATCCTACAACGTTTTCTCCAAGGGACCGGTACCTTCTGAGACGGCACTGACAAAGCGTCGCTAAATTCGAAAGAATTTACGGCCCTGTCAGTACCGTTCTGGGTTGGCACTCTCCCTGGATGCAGCTTCCAACCCTGACATTGCTCAGAAGAGTAAAGGTGTTACGTATCACCCCTGAAATAGTAGTGTATTTTCTTTTGTATAAACAAGAGTTTTTATTTAATTCAATTAAGGAAAATTGACATTACATCTATATATATAAAAATGAATTATGTTTGTATGTTTGTTTGTATGTTTGTTTGTCGCTTTATAGACTCCGAAACTACTGAACCGATTTTCCTGAAATTTTTACAGTAACATCACGTGAGCCCTAAAAATAAAATAGGCTACTTTTTTTTCGATAGGGGCAGGGGAATTGGTACCCCCCATAGGATGCCAATATTAATTATCGCATATCTTAAGAGCCGCTGCACGCATTTTGCTGAACTTTTTGTAGTAGGATCTTCTAAGCCCCAAAATTTAAATAAAATAGTAGCGGGGGAAGTGGTTCCCCCCATAGGACGCCAATGTTTAATATAGCATATCTTAAGAACTGTTATAGTGAGAATGTTCAAACTTTGTAGAAGTCACTCTTATGGTATACTACTCTATTGAGAATAAAAATAAAGCGGTAGGCGCAGGGGGGAAAAACCTCCCATAGGATGCATATATTAAATATCGCTCAACTGAAGAACTATAAAAGGGACAGTCTTCAAACTTGGTTAAAGCTACTATTATGGTAAAATATAAATTTCAATATAAAAATGGGCGGGGTTGACAGGGGAGGAGCAGTACCCCTCATAGATAGAAATATAATTAAGAGCCGCTGCACACATTTTGTTGAACTTTTGGTAGTAGGATCTTCAGAGCCCCCAAATTGAAATATAATAGCAGCGGGGGAAGTGGTACCCACCATAGGACGCCAATGGTTAATATCGCATATCTTAAGAACTTTTATAGTGAGAATGTTCAAACTTTGCAGAAGTCTCTCTTATGGTATACTATACTTTTGAAAATAAAAATAAAGCGGGTAGGCGCAAGGGGGGAAATACCTTCCATAAGTATCGCTCAACAGAAGAACTATTAAAGGAAGAGTCTTCAAACGTGGTTACAGCTACTACTATGGTAAACTATTAATTTCAATATAGAAATGGCCGGGGTAGACAGAGGAGGAGCAGTACCCCTCATATAAAGAAATATTAAATACCATATATCTGAACACAAAAGTTATCAACCTTTACAGGACAACTTTCAAAACAAAAAAAAAAAGGGGGTAGGTGCAGGGGGAGCAAAAATAAATAAATTACACATTAAAAAAATACTGCAATTTTTTTCTTATTTATTTTTTTTACCAGTGTAGCGAAGCGCACCGGGTTAAGCTAGTTTTATATAAAAAGAAAACGTGCTAATAATAATATTCAAGTGCAGCGTTGTACAAAAGGTTAATTGTCATTTATAAAATACTACTATTTCAGGGGTGATCCGTAACAATTCTTCCTCCGCATCATGATTATGGTGTGTACCGGATTAAGGGCTTCTTTGTTCTCAGAGACCGCCTTGGGTCCGGTTGTTGTATGGGCTCTACATTGGGTCGAATCATTTGTGATTGGGATGATTCGTTGGTGGCACTTGAGTCTGCAGTACCTGGCGAATTCCGTGCTGATGGTGATATATTCAAGGCACTGGATTCCGCACGTGGTGTACCGTAGTTAAATTCATCTTCAGATTGTTGTTCTTGATTCTTGGGACTGTTCTGCATTTCCGTAAGGTAGTCCCCATTCGGATCTTGCTGGCTTCTGGAGTCTAAGGTGTAATCGCTAACGTCATTGTTTTCAACATTCTGCGGCTCCATTTGCATATCTCCTCGTTTAGCCGGTTCCCGCTTGTTACCACCCTGCGAAGCTAAAGTACTCCGAATTTGGTCAACATGTGTAAACTGTTTTTGATTGTACTCGATCGCATAGTGAAGATCGCCCAATCTGCACGAAATTACTCCTGGTAGCCACTTTGTCATCCTAGGATTTCCCGACAAAAAATTCACCGTTTGGCCTATTCGAAATGTTCGATAGTTCGGATTGTAAAGAAGGAATTGTTTTCCAGTAACCTTGGCTGACGTTTCTTCTGGCCGAACTAAATCGAGACGTGTTCTAAGGGAACGACCCATAAAGAGAGTGGCCGGCGACTCACCAGTAGTCGAATGTGGTGTATTCCGGTATTGTCGTAAAAAGGCATTTAGATTCTTCTGGGCTGTAGACTTTGTTGTCGCCTTTAATGCCCTTTTGACAGTCTGTACACTTCTTTCCGCCTGTCCGTTTGTTGCCGGATGATAGGGGGCGGTTTGCTTATGGTATTTGACACCGCTCGTTTTCAAAAATTCACGAAACTCCGCCGATGAAAAGTTTGTCGCATTATCAGATACGACAGTAACTGGCACACCATAAGCTGAAAATATTTCATATAAAATGGCTGTTGTTGCTGCAGTCGTAGTGGATTATGTTATTTTAACTTCGATCCACTTGCTATATGCGTCAGTCACTATCAGAAACATGATTCCTAAAAAAGGACCTGCGTAGTCAATGTGCACCCTCTCCCATGGTCCTTTAGGATAGACCCAATGATGTTCACCATATTTAGGAGGTACGTTCGCTTGCATTTCACACTCCTTACACGTTTTGGCACAGTTTCCAATATCTTTATGTATTCCACGCCAGTAAACAAAGGAGCGAGCTAGACCCTTCATTTTTACTATTCCCAAATGCGCATTGTGAAGGTCATCAAGTACTTTTTTCTGAAGAGATGTAGGTATAACAATTTTGTGGTCATAAGTAAGACAACCTGCAGTAAGTTTATAATTTTGCTCGGGTGCAGTGTAGCCGGCTTTTTTAAGATCTTTTCCCATTTGTAGAAGTTTAAGAATATTACCTACATAAGTATTCATCTTTGGCTGTTGCCAGGGCTATTGTAGATGCTCTAAGGGGTAACTGATCGATTTGATTGATTATGAATTGATCAAATTCGTCGAATTCGTCAATAAGAATACTGTCGACTGAGCTCGATTTGTCGTACATAATACGGGAACATGTTTTGTAGTTTTGCATATGACATCGTAATCAAAGTTACTTAAAAAATCGGAATAATTCGCCATGCGACTTATGCATAGGTTAGGTAATGACTTTGCAGGGTGCAGTATTTGGGCAAGCGGCTTGTGATCCGTAATTAGGGTAAAATGCCGTGCATACAAATATTTAAAAAATTTCTTAACTGCCCACACAATTGCTAGTGCCTCCTTGTAAGCCACACTTACTAGCATCCGTTGCCAAAATTAGAGGTAATTCAGGATTGTATGTAGTCAAAACTTGTGGAGAAACAAGAGCTGATTTAATGTCTTCATATGCCTCTTCCCCATCTTTGGTCCACTTAAATTCTTTTTCTAATAACATATTTCTCAGTGGTCGTGATCTTGTGGCCAAATCCGGTATAAAAGCATTATAATATGTAGCTTTTCCTAGTATAAGTTGCATTTCTTCTGGGGTTGACGGCTTAGGAGCATTCTTCACAGCTTCAATATGTTTATCAGATTTGTGAATGTCATGTTTATCTACCCGATGCCATAAGAATTCTACAGAAGGTGTGGCAAAAACGCACTTTGAACGATTTAATCGCACACCCTGAATCATAAGTTTATTTAAAACTATTTCAAGTGAGGAAATCATGCATTCAAATGTCTCTGCATAGACGAGGATATCATCAAAGAAGCTCATTACGTTTGGTATATCCTTCAACATACCCTCCATACGTCTTTGCCATAATGCAGGGATATTTGCAGCCCCGTAAACAGCTCTAGTGGGCCGAATTAAGCCATGTGTTGGTGTATTTAACGTAATAATTTGTGCAAGCTCTTCATCAACAGGAAGATGAGAATAGGCATCAGTAACATCTAAATGACAGAATATTGTTGAATGTTTCATTTTATTAAGTAGATCTTCAACTTTAGGGATTGGATGCTCATCAATAATTATTTTCTGATTTACTGTTATTCTGATAGCACCGTTCTTCTTCGTTACTATATGTGTAGTTGAAGCCCAATTTGAATAATCCACTTTGTGGTATAGACCCGAAGATATTTTTGAATCGATTTCCCGTATGTAAGCATCTCTGAGTGCTATAGGAATATCCCTGGCTTTAGCAAAAATAGGTGTCGCGTTAGGTTTTAAATGTACTTTAGCCGGAGGACCGACTAACTTGCCAGGTTTACTACTAAAAATGGAATCAAATTATTTAAGCACTTGCTGCAGCTTTTGTTGCTGTGTATGGTTCATCTCTGGTGGCGCTGTTGCAATATTATTTACCTGATTATTTGTAGAAAAAAGGTTTGCGAAATCAATTTCGTTAACAAATTTTGTAATCCTTTCGCGTCCCATTAGAGTGTCAAGGTCTCCATCCACCACATATAAATTGAGCCTAGCTGCTGTTTTTCCCACTTTAGCATTTACAACAACACAGCCCAAACATTTAATTGTATGCTCCGAATAACTAGAAAATTTCTTGTTTGTTGGGTTCAGTTTAATGTACCTTTTAAATGCCCGTAAAGATTTCATACTAATTACAGAGCACGGAGCACCAGTGTCTAATTCCATGTTAAGCAAATGACCATCGACATTAACGTATACCATCTTATTTGAATTACCTTTCACTGTATTTATTGAAATTACCTGATTCAGTATCTGCACTTGATCAGCAGGTGCTTCTTCTTCTTCTGGGCTGGTGGCTTCATCAACCTGCCGCATGGTAGGCAACTTTATTTCTTTATTTCTTAAGTCTATGGAACAAAAAATCCTTACAGACTATGGCTTTAATATTCTTTAGATATTTACATATTTTTAATATTAAAAAATAAAAGTTCTTTAAAATGTGATTTTGATGCATCAAAATCCACAATGTATTTATTATTTAATAAATTAAAATCATTAAATGATCTAATAAGAGGACTATTTAAAATGTAATTAAGACGATGGCATCCAACACTGAACAAATTATTGTGACGAAGCATTCTACTTGGTACATGAAAAGGTATTTTTTCCAAAAGAATTGAACAATCAATATTATTATTGATCAAGTCATAAATAAATAGCATTGAATGAACTTAACGACGTAATTCTAACGTTTCCAACCCCAAATGCATACAGCGTACCTCATATGACACTTGGGGAGAAATTAAATTCAAATGTGGTAAAGCATATTTGATAAACCGTCTCTGTATTCTCTCAACTCGACTAATATGAACGTTACAGTGAGGTCTCCAAATTATGGAGCCATACTCCAACTTCGATCTGACAAATGATGTATATAATATTTTCAATGTATATGGATCAGAAAAATCCTTAGTATTTCTCCTAATAAAAGCAAGAGTAGCATATGCACTTGGTATTAATTTTTCCAAGTGAGGTATAAAAGTAAGTTTTGTATCAAATAAAATTCCCAAATCATCAACTTCATCTACCATTCTTACAATTTCATTCCCAAGTCTATAAACAGTCAGGAGGGGATTACGAACCCTTGTATATGAAACATGATAACACTTATTCATATTAATTTTTAAATTATTTTTTACACACCATATATTCAATTTATCAATATCCCGCTGTAATTTTATGGAGTCATTTAAACAACTAATTTTTGAAAATATTTTCAAGTCATCAGCATAAAGCAGAAAGTTTGAAAATTCGAAACAATGAGAAATATCATTTATAAAAAGATTGAACAATAAAGGTCCTAATATGCTGCCCTGAGGAACTCCTGAGGATTGAACATAAGGTGAGGATTTATAATCCTCAATTTTTACTATGCAAATCCTGTTGTGCAAATATGATGACAACCAACGATTAAAACTTGAATGCACTCCATATCTCGACATTTTCCTTAAAAGAACACTATGCGATAATTTATCAAAAGCCTTTGATATATCCGTATAAATAACGTCTACCTGTAAACCAGATTCAAATTTCGAAAAGCAATAATCTGTAAAAACAGCTAGATTCGAAATTGTAGATCTACCACTACGAAAACCATGTTGCTGTGATATTATAACAGATTTTGTTGCAAAATATAATTTATTATATATAGCATGTTCGAAAATCTTAGATACAGTTGTCAATTTTGAGATTGATCTGTAACTCATTACTTCATGTCTCTTTCCAGACTTGAAAATTGGAGTTATAAATGTTAACTTCCAACGGTTAGCAAAAACGCCTTCCATTAAAGATTTATTAAAAACTAACAATAATGGGTAAACAATTGACTGGGAACATTTTTTTAACAAAAATGCACACAGGCCAAAAATGAGTTCTTGATATTATGAATACATTGCAAAACATCCTCTTCAAATAAAACAACCTTTCCCATATTTATATCTGCGCAATCATATATTCCTTCAGAAATATTAAAAAGAACATTTTGATTTGTGTTTTCAAAATTTGACTGAAAATAATTTGCGAATAAGTTAACAATATCCTCAGATTTGTCAGATGAGGTATCCCCGTAAGACATAGAAGAAGGAATGTCACTATTTTGTTTTTTCGACCTAATAAACGACGAAAACGATCTCGGATTAGATTTAATATCTGTTTCAATTCTAAGCATGTATTGTTTGTACAAAAATTTATTAAGAAAATTGAACTCTTTTTGACGAAGGTTCAACTGATTTTTAATTTCATCACTACCTGTTCTAACAAACCTTTTATGAAGTTTATTTCTTTGATTCTTTAACTGCCTCAGCCCTTTAGTGTACCAAGGATGACTTTCCCAATTTTTCCTCTTTACAGGAATATACTGTTTACAAATGTTTAAAAACGTATCCAAGAATATTTCATAGGATTCATTAATGTTTTTATCAATTATAATAGAAATTAAATTGATTAATGGATAAATTATTTGAACACTTTAGATAATTATAAAATTCTAATTCTAAAAGTAAAGCTGTATGATGAGCATTTATAGGAGAAAATGGTTGAAAACACTCATAAACAAAAAATTTTATGTCCGATTTAACAAAAAAGAGATCTAAAATTTTCCCTAATTGATTATATATGCTATTTATCTGGCTGAGATCCATATCACAAAATGAATCTATAAGATAAATCTCAACATCCCTATTCACATTAGACGGCATCAATGTATCATTAACTTTGCACCAAATCATATCACTCAAGTTAAAATCACCGAGAACTACATAATTAGTATTTAAGACTAAATTCTCATACAAATACATAATATTATTTACATGTGCTGAATATAACTCAAACGAACTTTTAGGAGGAATATAAGACGCACAAATACAGAGCATACCATCAGCAGTAGGAATCATTACAAATATCTGGTCAAGCAGCTCATCAACAACAATATTTGGACAAATATAAGATTTAATCTCACTTTTGACAGCTATTAATACACCACCACCTTTGGATAGACCCGTCTTCTCATAGCTTCTATCTTTACGATACACATTGTAGAGTTTTAAATCAAAGAACTCAGCATCATAAAATTCCTTATTTAACCAAGTTTCAACAATAACAAACACATCATAATCACAATGCGATGAAAAATTAAACAAACTTTTACTTTTGGTACGCATGCCAGAAACATTTTGATAATAGATTTTCAAATTCAATCCATTCTTTACGGTACAGTTGTTAATTCTACAGGTTTTTTTCTTGGAAAAAAAATAAAAGGCCTAATTTTTACATCCACAGGCCACAGTGAAGATTTTATTATTTCTTCATAAAAACAAGGTGATACACCAATTTTGAAGTTTACATGCGTAAGAGTTTTTTCATCGGTGCCTTGTTTAACTAACCTCGTACACTCAAGATGATGTTTGCCAATCTCAGTATTTTTTCCAATAATAATCAATAATATTATCAGTTGTAACAGATGGTTTGAACGACGAAATGTGCAAATACTTTTTATGAGCAACAACATCTAAAGCCTTTGTATCATTTTTACCTACAGCAAGAATACGATTTCTCTGTTTACGTCTGCGAACTCTTGTCCACACATTCGGTTGATTAACAGCATCATACACGTTCGATCCAGCTTCAGAATATGCAGTAGGATAAGAAGTAATTGACGAAGCATCATCATTACCATGATTATTTGCCATGTTCGATTCACCAACAACATCAGCAAATGATCGTTGCTCATTAGTTTTGTTGTGTGTATTATTATCATAAGCAATTGGACGATTTGCAAAATTAATATTTTGTTTGTTTTTTGATTTCTCAAGGTTTTTTGAAAGTTCATTCAACCCCGTTTTTAATACTTCGATTTCATCGCTAATTTTTGAAATTATTGGACTCTTTAATTCATTTATCTCCTTCGACATTATTGAAATAAGAGAAATTAAATCACGCGATACATTAAGACAATCATTACAATTGAAAACAACGTTTTTATTTTCTTTAAAAATATTAACCAATTTATCATCCACTCTTGCACATAATAAATGGAATTTTGCTTTACATATATGACATGCAATGTAGCCCGATGTAAGAGCATTGAAACATTTAGCGCACAATGTTTTAGGCGGAGCATCCATATTACACGTCTTTACACTTTGACTATCAGAAGCTAACTGAACTAACTGAGCTAACTTGAAGGGTGCTGCCCCAATGACCAAGGTAATCATGTCTTCGGAACGAGCTGCGGAGGGCACAGGAGCGACACCCAAGGTAGTGGTGGGCAAAGTGGTCAAGGCAACGGGTAAGGGAAAGAAGGCTTGTAATCATCCGTCCGACACCTTTATTGGTTTCCGCCAGGAGACCAGTATGGGAAAATGCTCGGGTAGGAACAAGTCTTCCAAACCAGGGGTTCCGGTGCCACTGAACTCTATGAAGATGTCTGGTGCATCATCGGCTGAAGTTCCTAAGGGTCACAACAACAAGGAGACCATTAAGAGAGTCAGATCTGGAGATGATTAGGCTTCATCGAACAAAAGGGTAAGAAGACGGCAAGCTTGAAAAGTCATCTACAGGTGGCTGTCAACGATCGGAATGATCCAGATGGGAGGATCAGTGCCGAGCTATGACAGTTAGCAGAGTCTAAGCTCATTGACGAATTGACCGTATTCAGTGGCAAAGAGGAGGATGTATCCTTCAATAGTGCAGACTGGGTTAAGGGAGTAAAAGTTGTCAACTGTGGTAACAAGAATTCATTGGAATTATTAAAAACCACAATTAGCAAATGTAGTGACATTAACCCAGAGGCTAGCTTTAAAGTCAAAAGCCCGTAAGCACAGTGAAAACCATACTGGCAGTATTGGGTAAGCAAAACGGTAGGTTTCTTACCGACACATATATACTGTATACAGAAATTCACATTGCGTTTTAAAATTTCAAACGCTGCATGGCTTGTGGCGTGGAAAATTTTCAAACGGTACATACATGAATTTCTGTAGAAAGCAACAACAAAATTACAAAATATTTATGACATTGTCTGTGCTTTTAGTGTAATACTTTAGCGTTGCGTTGCGTTTTACATGATTAGGGCCTAATAATCTCTTACACTGTATTTTTGTATAATAAAGAAATTAATCTACATGAGTTTTTTTAATTTCACTTTAAATTTAACATTCGTATCGGTATCGGCGATATTTTTTCTTGAGTATCGGTATCGTATCGGCAAAAAGGCGTATGGTTATATTCCTAGTTTACATCTTGTTGCTTTATATAATTTTTCTCAATCCGTCGTCTTTTTGGCTTGTTTCTACAATAACAAGTCACGAAACAAAGAAGGAAATTTATGTCTGACTTCAGAGAAGCAAGCCGTAACGTCAACAAGCCGCCCTGCCGCCGAAGTACTCGGCTGATCGGCGGCTCAAATTCAATTCGATTCTTATTTTTTTCTATTTTTTTTAATATATATCCAAAATTGGTTATTCAATTATTTTTGGTTATTTTTTAATATTATTTAAGTTAGTGAATACTAAATCGGTATTTATTTGAATTAGTGGCAGTGTTACCATACACGAATATGTATCTTATTTTTAAAGTTTGGGTTTGCTTTCTATATTTTCAACAAGTAAAAAATGTTCAACGAAATCAAAAACGGACGTTTTAAGTATTTTAAATATTTTTTGCAAACAACTATATTTGTAAGTTATTAAGACACAAGTTCATTTCATTCACATCTATTCCATTCTGTCATTTGTATACACAACTAAATTTTTTTATATTCTCAGAAGTTATGAAAATTTAGTAAATAGAATTGTCTTTCTAAGGAAAATAATTTAATGAATAAAATGTGTAAAATAGTTAAGCTTTTTTCAGAATCTGATCAGTTTGATCATGGGTGAGGCCAGTGTTATAATCAGATGTATAAAATAAATTGTTTTGTTGTTTTCATTTTTAAAAATTTGTTACGTATATAAAACCTTTTGAATATTTAAAAAGTGTTGTTTATTAAAAAAAGTAGCATCTTAAAGAAACACATTGATCCCGAAAAATCCCGGGATTTTCAAAAATATGTCCCGATTGGCATCCCTAGACACCAACGATGCAGGATGGAAAATCAAAAAATTTAGATATGACGGCGAATATTACGTCCAGCACACGTACACGAGTGAATTCGCCTGCATGAAAGCATTTTGACCGTGTACAGACCCATTTAGTTTAAGAAAAAAGGCATTAACAGCATATACCACATTACGCGCACTAGTTAGATAACCGGTAGTGCTAGCTTATATGTATATTGTCTATAGTTTTTGTTAGTATAATGAAAAAATTGACCGAAACCTTGTGTACATGTGATTTTGCCTCTTCCTCTAACTCATGTCTTTTTCTCTAACTCATTAATTCAATGTAAAGTTGTTGCAAGTGTGTTAGTAAATTAATGTGTTTTTTTTAGTTTTAATTATTCATTTCTGGTAGGGAACTAATGACAAATTTTCAGGATTGACATTAAGGCCCTAATCATGTACAACGCAGCGCAACGCCACAGAACTAACGCAACGCCAAAGAATAACATTGAAAGCACAAACAATGTCATAAATATTTTGTAATTTTGTTGTTGCTTTCTACAGAAATTCACATTGCGTTTTAAAATTTCAAACGCTCCATTGTTTGTGTCGTTGAAAATTTTAAAACGGTACATGAATTTCTGTTGAAAGCAACAACAAAATTACAAAATATTTATGACATTGTTTGTGCTTTCAATGTTATTGTTTGGCGTTGCGCTGCGTTGTACATGATTAGGTCCTAAAACACATTTATGTATGTTTAAAATCGTTTTAAATACAAAATTGTCTTCTTCACTAAACACTTAAATGGAACTTAAGTCACCGATGTGGTACATTTAAATTCAACTTAAGTTTCCGTTGGATTAACTTAGCAAGGTGGCCTCAATATCACAATAATACAAAAACATCAGACAAAGTAATAACAACCAGCTGTGGTGTCCAAACACCTTGTAAATAACTACACTTTTTTAATGATATTTTTTTGTATTTAGTAGTGCTACCATACTTTTATCTTAATTAAATAAGACTTTTCATATAAAACTCAAAAAAATCAATCTGTAATTAAATACGATTTAAATTTTTATGAAAATTAACATAATATAGATTTAAATACTATCCTGAAAATTAGGCATAAAATAAATTAGAAAAAAACGACATATTGTTTTGGAATAACAAGTCGTCAGAACGACGATAAATCGTTTAATATGGTAGTCGTGTGGGCAGCACTGAATAGCATTTACATACCGAGTACTCATAGCTTCATACCCAATACATATACAATTTTTTGCTTGTTTATTCAATTTTAAATTTCAACAGCGGCGCTTTGTTTTTCTCCGCCATTCTTGGCATCTGCAAACAATATTTGAAAATAATATGTTTTAATTTGTTTATACCGTGTTAATCAAACAAATATTATTATATTATAATACAATCAAGAAAAATGGCACAATACAGTGATGCTATAAGTGTAAGAACTACACGATTAAACAATGTCTTACTGGGTAAGAAAATTAAAGTTTTTGTATGCAACATAGCTATAAAATTAATAAATAAAAATTTATTTAAGGCGGAGGAAAAAGTTATGGAGTTAGTGCTGCTTTAGCAGAAACCATGACTCGTGAAAGCCTCTTAGATGCTTTTAGTTTGTTGTACCAAGAATGTGATAAAGAAACAATGCGCAAGCGTGATAAAAATGTTGCAGAATTCGTGAACAAATGTAAATAGAACCTTTTATTTTATTTTTTTTTTTTTGGTAAATTATAAGTATTTTATTGTTTATAGATCGCAGTATTATAGAAGAAACTCGACAGTTACGTGTAAACTTTGAAGATTTTAGTGTTGGAACTTTAATAGGTCAGGGTTATTTTGGAAATGTCCATTTAGTAGTAGAACGTCATACAGGCGATGTCTATGCTATGAAAAAGATTAAAAAATCTGTGGTTACTACATCACAAGTTAAGGAGGAACGAGATATAATGTCAAAAAGATGTTCAGATTGGATTACAAGCTTACAATATGCTTTTCAGGTTAGTATGTAATTATTTTACTATACCTTGTAAAGCATTCCTATATGTTTTATTTTAGGATAATGAAAATCTGTACTTAATTATGGAATATTTACCTGGTGGTGATTTGTTAAGCTTAATGTCGCGCAATGGACCTTTCGATGAGTGTTGGACTCGATTTTATTTAGCCGAATTAACTTTAGCCATTCATGCTCTCCACGCAATAGGTTATGTTCATCGTGATATAAAGCCTGAAAATATTTTAATAGATCGCTTTGGACATATAAAGTTGGCAGATTTTGGTAATGCTGCAGCCTTAGATCGCGATGGGCATGTATTTAGTTTATCACCAGTTGGAACACCGGACTACATTGCACCCGAGTTATTGCAAACAATTTCTACCTATAAGTTGACTAAGAATATGCACGATGTGAGTAAGACTGTTTGTAAACAAACATTTGATCAAAATATATCCCTTTTTAAATTTTACATTTTTTGTAGCTAACGGGCATGTTCTGACAATCGCAAAACGGCTAACATTTTTAAATCGCAATCGCAAGAAGGTTTACGACTTAGAATTGCAAAAGTATGCTCAAAAGAACTAGTATATTTTTAAGAAAGTATGGCAGAGCAAGCAAAACGTAAGAGTTACAGAACACCATAAAATAGATCTGGGGCCTGATTCTGGCAGTCGTGATCGAGTACTTGCTCGATTCGAATGCAATTTTATTTCTAATTTTTTCAGTCGATACTGAACGAATCGAAATTATTTTTTCAGTATTGTGAAACTCAAATTAATGCTTTTCAACACTGAAAAAATAATTCCGATTCGTTCAGTTTTGACTGAAATAATTAGATATTAAATTGCTTTCGAATCGAGCAAGTACTCGATCACGACTGCCAGAATCAGGCCCCTGGTGTTTTGCGATTTAAAATCGTGCGATTGTCGGAACATTCCACTAAATAAAAATTTATTAAGTTATACTAAGGGTAATCACGATGGTCTTTATGCAAATTTCAAATATGTAAATTTGCAGTGCATATTATGATTCATATACTACTTTTATTGCAATTTCAGTGCAATTTTTCTAAAAATGTATTCTGGCAGCACTAGCATAAGTTGCCAAAAATCTTCATTTGTTTACATTTATACATAAGCATTTCATAATTAATTTAAATTAAAATTTTCTTTTTTACAAATACAAAAAATATGGCGGTCCTTATGTCAAAAGTTGTTGTTTGCTTTCATTTGCAACTGAGCAAATATGCCCAACTATTTTTGCGCAAGGTTTATTTTAGTGCAAACGAAGTAAAATGGAACAAATTGCAAATACGTACATGTTGTTGTGTTGTGCAAATGTGTGTATTTTTGCACACATTTGCATCGTTTGCACACTTTGCACTACTCATCGTGATTACACTTTACTATTTAGCTTTTCCGAATCTTATACATCCTTTACCATAGTATGTATAATAAATTTGATTTTTTATTTAATTTTTTGATTATAAATGTTTTGTGTTTTCATAGTAGATACATTGCAAACGTTTTAGGCCATAATTGTGTAAAACGCAACGCGACGCCAAAAAGTATATGGAAAGCAAAAACAAAGTCAAAAATATTTTATAATTTTGTTGCTTTCTTCAGAAATTCATATTGAATTTTTAAATTTTAAACGATGCATATATTGTTGCGTTTAAAATTTAAAAACGCAGTTTGAATTTCTGTAGAAAGCATCAACAAAATTATGAAATATTGTTTACTTTGTTTTTGCTTTCAATGTAATTTTGGAATTGCGTTGCGTTATACACAATAAGGGCCTTAATGTTTTTGCCATAAGGGTATGTTCAAAGCTTTAGCTTTATTTTTAACAATTTCTATTGATTTACTAAACTATATCTGTAAGAAGAAAATTGTTATAATTTAAATTAGAAAATTTTAAATGATGTTTTATCTAGCCAAACGTTCTGCAAAAGCAAATAATTTTTTACTAAAACTAGTTGTTACGTGTAGGACGTCAAATATTCAATAGGCGTGAACTTAAGCCCTTTCAAAACATTTTAGATAACAATTTTCGGTCATTTAAATTTTTTAATCCTCAAAAATTAGATTTTTTCAAATAACTGTTAGGTGTTTTTCCCATGCGTAAAGTTATTAAAAAATTTTTAATATTGTTACGTTTTTACTTTATAAAACGCGTTAAGGTTTATTCCCTTTATAATAAACCTTTGAGTTCTTTTAATTGCAAATAAAAATAAATACACACGAATTCAACTTAACAAACTTTATTGAAATTCACAACATTAAACCACTATTGTAAGTAACGATCTGAACCGTTTAATGTCTCCAATCAAACTAAACTAAACTTTTATGAGTTAGCCTGTATTTATAGTTCAAAACTATTCCTAGTTGATTCAAGAACTGTCTAGTATTTTCTAGAATGTTGTGTTCGAATTATTTTAAAATAACTGTTATACATCTAAATCTAATGTCTACAATTACAATTGCTAGAAAATTAAGTACAGTGGCGTTCATAAAAAATAGTAACTAATATGACATAATAAGAATTTTAGCCTGAATGAAATATTAAAAATTTGGATTAAAACCTTAAACAGTTCAATAAATAACCACAATACTAATTGTTAATAACAATATATGAAATTAACTAAGCGCAAGTGTACAATGGCATGTAATTTTCATGTTCGAAAAAGTATCTGAAAATTTAGGATAAAATTACTTAACTTTAATTATTACCAATGATAGCAAACTAATTTTATATATTTTTTTTTTTTTTTGGAAAATTATTTATTTATTTATTTATTTCATTCACAGCAATATATAAAAGCCTCCTAGGCCAATTAACATATATTACAAAGACATATTCCTGAACACAAATTAATTTAATAGTTTTTATTATGATCATAATAACATGAACTAACAATGAAAATACTTTTACTTATAACTAATAAAATAACTCATTCATCGGCTCACCAGCCAAAAAACAAAAAAGTTATAAAAAAGATCGTATGGAAATGTAGTCCAATAAGAAGTAGTACGTTTAAGTAAAATTTTGTAGATGAAATAGATTTTAGGTAAATTGGCTACTTTTTTTTTGATAAAGTAGGCATATTTGAAAAAAAAACTATATTAACTACATTTTTAATTTTATTATATTTTTTTTATCAATTCATAATGTAGAACAATTGACTAAATCTTTTGAAACTTTCTACCTATATAATTCTTTCTTAATCTATCTCTAACTCTATATATAAAAGAGACGTGTTTGTACGTAACCGCTAAAAAAAAAAAACTACTGCACCGATTTTATAAAAAATTTATACACATATTCTACGGACCGTAGTTTCGCGCTTGTCCAATATATATCTCGATATTTTTAAAAAAAAATTTTCATTGTTTTTATTTGGTGTTGTTGCATATATTTGTTTTGAAAAGCAATTAAATACGTTCAAACCAATATTTTTAAGCTTAAAAAATAGTTTGTTAAAGCAAAACCAACTAACGATCGTTGGAGTATATACTCTTTCTTAATTAATTAGTATAAAAATATACACGTACATGTCAGTATTTATTCAAATTTAGTATTTCCAATAAAATAACTACATATTTGATAAAAATTCCATGACCACGTGCAAATATTGGTCGCAATACAGGTCCCAGTAAAAAATGTGCTCCAAAAGGAGCAGGTTTTATGTATGAATTCATACCTCAAATCGCTTCAAACCTGCTGACGGGATGCCTGATTTTTTTATGGAGTGTTCCCGGTTTGGAGGACTATTTTCTGCTGACAATAAGCGCTTCTTTTATCATAATAAAAGATGGAAATAAAGCACTCCTAAAATGCTTTTTTAAGGGCTAACTATTTTAACATATTCATTAATGTTTTGCTGGCTTAAATGCGTTTTTTTAAGCCTTTTCGTAAACCATAATATATTTTTATTTTTTTCGCTTTAAAACCTTCGTTGTCAGCACTAAAATAGCAGCTTTTTTTATATTCGTTATCATTTACTGCTGTGTAGGAGCTTTCTTATTCAAGTGCTCGATTATGCGCTTTATCTCTTAAGTGCTTCAAAAAAGACAAATTTTTTTTACTGGGGTACATTACGTTCACAGAAAGTGAATAAGAACGTGCAGCAGAAATTTAAGAAACTAGATATCGAGTATCAGGTTTACGAACAAATTACACAAAGCAACAACGCGAGATTCGAATTGCAGAGCAACGTCTAAGAACCAGGCATGCGAGGACAGCTATTCATAACAGTTATCGAAAAACATTTATGCGTCTGGCATTTAACTACGTTTGTTTAAAATTCACATAACAGTTGTTTACAATCCGCATAACAATATTGGTAGCATGGATCAAGTATGTGCCCATTGCAAAGCGTTGAAATACAAATAAAAGCCCCATGGTTGCAATAAAACTTTTATAAAATTTAAAATCTTTACTAAGGGCCAGCAAAGTGGACCGGGTTCAGCTAGTATATATGTTTATATTTAATAACTCTTGGAATCTATGAAAAAATTTGGTTTATATTTCGTTTGCATTCACTTTTGGATATTTTTTAGCCAGCTAGATTATTTGAAGTTTGTTAAATACCACTCAACACAACATACGTAGTTTTATTAATTTTTAAGTTCGGATTTCTGAGATGTGGATTAAGTTTAAACTTAACGTTCTTTGAAACTCGGATTTTTAAGGCGAAATGTGATTTTTTTATTATTTCATTAAATACCATAATTTTTAGCAAAACTAAACTGTTCCATCAAAAGTTTGTATACAAACTTAGTAATGGCGGCACAAATCTGTTTTCAGATTAACAAAACCTAGTTTAACTGATATCTCAAAAACGCAGCCTAAATCAATCGACGTAAAGTATTCACCCTGACGGCTTTAGTTATTCAAGTGTTACTCCATATTGATTGGGCATTTGGCCAAAGCCTTAAATTTATTTTATGTACACAGATGTTTGGCACACTTTTGGTGGACTAATTTCAACAATAACTAATAACATTTGTTTCCATGAGAACGATTTGTCCGATGGATGCATCGATTGTGCGAGTGGGTTTCTGTCTCAATATTTTCGCTTCTATTTGACCAATGTCAAATAGACCAGCATGTATCGATTGAGGAAGATTGTTCTTTATGTTTGTTTCTCACATTATTCGGCTGTTCGCTTTACTATTCTTGAATTATGAAAAATTACCAATAAAATTTTAATTAATTTCATGTTGTAAATTTCCTGTCTTCATAAAAATAATTTAATGAAAATTAAATTCAATGAACTTAAGCCTAATTAAAATATCTTACTGCCTGGCCCACTATGTCGACAAGAACATTTCTTTCTTATATTTATATTGAAAACAAAAACAAATTTAAATTTGTTATTATTGTTTTCAATATAAAAATGCGAAAGAAATGTTCTTGTCGACATTGTGTGCCTGGCAGTAAATTTGGATTAAAACCCATTAACAGTTAAATAAAATAACCACAATTCTAATATTGTTAACAGCTAAGGCAGGAGCTATGTTTACATTTGTCCTTCAAGTTGAGCTGGAAAAGGTCAACAAGAAAAAAGAAAGACAAAAACATGAAAAACAAAAAAATGTACTTTGGATTTCAAGAAGAATTCTTGACAAAAAGTACGAAAAAACAGAAGTTAGGAAGAACATGTAAATTAATTAAAAATAGATAATCATTCATTCAAAAGCAAATTTCGATCCACCAAAGTGAAATACCATTTGGTTTAAAGATTGATGTTTGACTATTGACGTCATTCGGCTGCAATAGCCGAGTGAGTAAAACGGCAAACCCCACTGACGAGATAGTGTGGTAACAATCGAAACTAGTCTGGGCAACCTGTCCGTGAAAGCCTGGGTTCAAATCTCAGCACAGTCAAGAATGAAAAATTATCAATAAAATTTTAATTAATTTCATGTTGTAAAATTCCTGTCTTCATAAAAATAATTTAATGAAAATTAAATTCAATGAACTTAAGCCTAATTAAAATATCTAAATTTGGATTAAAACCCATTAACAGTTCAATAAAATAACCACAATACTAATATTCTTGAATTACTTCAAAATTGTTCGTCTCATTTCAGTTTTAAATTACTAAAGTACTAATAGTTAACAAATAGTAAAGTGGTCATATCGAGCCATAACTGCAGGAAAATCGTAACATATTTTAGCAAATTTTCTATTTCCGTTTTTTTTACAACAAAAATTTACTAAAAAATTCATAACTTTAACATACTATGAAAGTCCATTTTGGATCACCCTGTTCCCAATAAATAGTTGAAATAGTGAATAAAATAATTTTAAAACCGGAGAACATAAAAAAAATAATTTTGGCCGCTTTCTCAAAATATGAACCAGTGTATTTATTAGGGAGATCGATTATTCGACTTTTTTCAATAACCGGTTTTCGAATATTACGAATAGTTGCTATTTTAAAAAACCCGGTTTTTTGTTAAGCAATTTTTAAGTAACCGGTTTTAATTCAAATACTTAAAAAAACAAAAATCTAATAAGTTTTTAAAATAAAACGTTAATTTGAATAAAAAAAAAAAAAAAAAGGAAAGGAACCAACAAAGTACATAAATATGACTAAGATCAGACCTAACAAATATTTTACGATAAAATCCAAGTAAAGTGGGACCAGTAAATTGGTCAAACTTTAGCTTAATTTTCAAATTTTTTTTATTGATTTACTAAACTTTATTTGTAAGAAGATATTTGTATAATGTAATTTAGAAACGGTTGAATGATCTAGACGAACGTTTTTCAAAAGCAAATAAATTATAGGAATTTTATAAAGTTATTATTTGAAATATTCTCTCAAATTTATTTTAAATGATTTCTAATTTGTTGGTGGTTAAGCTATCTATATAAATCAACCATATTTTTTAAAAGTTTCAAACAAAACCTCTTAGCCAGGATTATCTATTTCAAATTAGGTATTTTGTTTCCGCATTATAGAAACGAATAGTGAACTGAACATTTTTTTGTGGAAAATATTTGTCAACACAACGGGCTATAAGTCATTTTTTGCAGCGTATTTTAGTAAAGTGTTATTTGTCGTCTTCTTAGAACTACTTCGAAGGGAATTTCATCTGGATCACATTAATATCAAGCATGTAGACTAATTAAAGGTGATTAATAAGTCGTGACATGGAAGAACCTTTGTAACTTATCATTTTAGGGCACTTCAAGCACTTAACTTTGTCTTTTTAATCGTATTCGAAAAATATCTAGAGATATCATTTATATAAAAATATATTTAATATTTAGAATACTCTTGCACAAATTACTATTTACTCTTTAACTGAACACGTTTTTGTAGTATTTTGAATAGTTTTTGGTTTTTTTTCAAAAAGAATACACGTTTTTATAAGCGATTTGTATTTACAGTGTTCATAATGTTTTTTGACCTTTGTTATATTTTGTTTTGACATTCTTCATAAAAAGTTTAAATTTGGCCAATATATAATTAGAAAATACTTAAATTACGGGTACATCTACAACAAGAGTAAGGAAAATGTATATAAATTACACATTACTTAAATAACCGGTTAATTATACCAAAATAACCGGTTTATTTGATATTCGAAAAATGGACATTTTAAAATAACCGACTTGGGCAAAGCTAAAATAACCGGGTAAAACCGGTCGAATAATAACCGTTCGATCTCCCTAGTATTTATATATAGTTACTAATTGCTATATGTATACAAAATAGCAAGAAAATCCTACTTAATTCAAACCATCAGTTTCTCGAACCAAAAGATTTGTTGTACATGCAGAAATCTTTTTTTGAATTGAGTAAAGTTTAAGTTTACTCCTAAGTAAATTGCTTTAGGAAAATATTTCCTGAAAAACTTATGTCCCTATTACGGTAAAAACTCAACTCCATTTCAGTTGAAATTTTGCAGTTTTTGTATTATCGCTTACAACTCTGTTATATTGCGGTTAACAAAAACATCAAAAAATTACCACTCATCACTAGCAGTTGTTTTCATTTCAACACAACTGAGTTGAGTTGTAAACCGTAATAGGGGCATTACAAAATTATAGCTCGATTGCAAGAGATTTTTGTTGGACATTATTCGATAATGGTGCCGAATTGCCAAGAGCGAAAAAGAAAGTTTGAAAACAAATGAATTTATATATTTACTAAGTATTTGTTTTTGTATATGGACAGTTCCAAGCGAGAAGTAATTAAATTGTTTTTTTTTAAATTGTATATGTATAATTGACTTTTTTATATTTGGGCGCAACTAGCTCTTCTTTTAGTTACAATAGGGATAACATTTGGAGAACCTGGTCCTTAAATACAAGCTTATTTGCTTTCTGACGTTACATTACAAAAACTAGACTTTTTGCTGGAAATTCTCATATGTCCCCGTAAACGAGCAAAGGTTTTTAAATCTGATAATTTGGAAAATAAATTTTTAAAAGTCCAAAGAATACTAAAAAAACTTTTTTTCAGCCATACCTAAATAGGAGCGGAACGCGTTTTCTAGCTGTCAAAAATCGTCATGCCCGAAAGTTAACGCGGACTGTTTGTGACAAAACGCTGACGGTCTTGTCTAGGTATGGCATATCAGCGAAAAATCTACGCGGAAGAAAACGTTACGCTTTCCGCTCTTGTTTAGGTACAGCTGTTATACAAAAAGTCTTGCTCAATTCGCAGACTTATGCAATTTTGTAAGCAACTCAAAATCCAGCTCTGTTTTTATGTAACGTCACGCCAGCTCATAATGTTATTTTTGGTATTAGAATATCATTCAAAACAAAACAAAAAATATACCGCTAATCAAATTAAATATTTGGTCTATCCTTATTGATCTTGTTTATTGTTGTTGTTACATTAATTTTAAAGTATAATTCCAATATTACCAGTATCTGTATTTAATCGGCAGAAAAGTGAAAATGGTTGATTGCAGTTACTAAAAATGAATCAAACTGATAGTCAGTTTTAACTTTTATTTTCATTAAAAATTGTAATAAGCTACATGTTCCTTTGTATAGTAAAGTTTGAGTGTTTTTTACTCTTTACCATATATGAAAAAAAGTTTCAAGGGGGTTTTTTGAGTCGTGGTTGGCATTCTAATGGAAATGCCCATATGGGACCTAACAAGGGAACACTCTTAAAAATTTGTCTGTAAACACCTTCTAATTTGTTCTTTTTTTTTTTTTTTTTTAAATAAAACTTTAATTATTTGAATTGGGTAATTTTGCGTCATCTCAATTGTAGTTTTGAATTTTGCTGGTGGTAACCAGCGTTGCCGTTTCTTTTCTTTTTTTCTTAATGTGTACTTGTGTACTTTTTTCATTTTGGTTACTTTTTTCAACTGAAAAATAAACATTTTTTTGTTTTACTTGGGGGTAAGACGATTAAGTTTTAAATTTTTAGCTTTAATACCTTCACACTTTTTTAGCAACTCACTGATACTTTTTTAAAATTGAAACGAATTTGCTTTCAGTTTCTCTTTTAAGTTGATTGTTTTAATTTACGTTCAAGAAAACAGCTAATTACAAATGTAATGATCATCTTTTTCGGTTTTCTTTATAAATTGTTTTCTTGATGATGGTTAGTACTACCATTACCCGCTCCGCTCTTCTGGACATATATAATTCATTAAACAGTTTTACTCCTTTTCATTAATTTTAAAATGATTTTTATGTCACCGATTATTTATTAAGCCATATAATACTTTGAAGTGTAAATAACAAGTATCTGGGGTATCCAATTCTCTATACCTATCGAGGCAATATGAAACCTATTAATGTAAATAGACTTATAGTCTGTTGATTTTTCAAAAGTTAGAAAGCTCTAACACACAGTTTTGCAAATGGACTAAAATAAGTGATAGCTTTGTTTAGCAGTTGCCAATTCCACTCAAAACTTTACGAAAAATTATAAACTTTCAGACCATAGTAACAAAATTTAATAAAAATCGAGTGCCTATATACATACATAATTATCTATAATATTTTTTTTATTGAAGTGCAAATTAAATAGTATTTTTAATACAAAAATATTTTGGTTACTTTTTTCTAGATTTGGTTACTTTATTTTTACATTTTGGTTACAATTATTTTTTATCGTGGCACTGGTAACACTGTCACGTACGCAATAAAAGAGAATACTAGAGAATAGAGAGAAATTTGCCGATCGCAGATCTAAACTGAAATTAAATATAAAATAATTTGTTCATAAACATCAACCCTAAAATATCAATATTTAAAAGATTTTCTTGTACTAACTCTATATAATAACTAAATTAACCCTTAATGGAAAATCTTGAATCTGACAGGATTTTAGTATTTGTGTTAAGATTCGGTCTTTGGGGTGTTTAAATATATAAACATTTTATGGCCAACATTTTTGTAGAACATTTCATCCCTTTTTCTGGGTATTTTTTTTTTAATTTTTGTTAGAATAAAGCCAAAAAATGCCGTTATTAGGAGGAGTTAGAGGGTTAATAGGCTCCACAAAAATATTTGCCGTAACATTTTTTAAAAAGTTGCTGAACGTACAATACACCTCAGATGTAAAATAGTTTTATATACCGATATGTTGCAAGAACTGGCCATAGCTGGGAAACTTCAACCGCCTGTCTGCAGTTTGGGATATAATCCTTTGTTTCGTAGGGGATTAAAAAGAAAAACCAAGTGGCCCTCCTTAAATCCTCCAATATCTGGAATATTGTCACTTGACAGCTTAATATGGTTTCGTACAAATTCATGAAGTTCATGAAGAGTTTCTTGTTCGTCTAAGGTTAATTGTTTTCACCCGTTGGTATAGTCTTAACGTCAAACTCTTGATCTCTTGGTAGACTGAGCTCTGCTCAAAATACAAATTTGGCGGGTGTACGGCAGGTGGCGTCGTGAACAGCAGATCTATATGCCAGGAATTTTGAAATTTGCTCATCCCAGCAAATGTTCCTCTAGTGTACGGTTTACTCTTTCAACCATGCCGCGGATTGCGGATGCAATGGGGTTGTTTATGTTTTCCTTATTCCGTACAACTCACACATTTCCTTGAGTAGCGACACACCCGATTGTTCATTAAGACGTCTACAAAGATCCTAGCTTCTTGGTTTGGGATGGCATATACTTCCGGCGATTTATTGAAGTAATCAATCACTACTAGCTCATATTTGTTACCGGCATTATTTACAGGAAAAGGCTCTGCTATATCCATTGCAATTGGTTCAAATAAGGCACCAGAATTGTACTGTTGTAGCGGCCCAAGACTTCTGCTTACTGGACCTTTGGCGGTAATGCATTGTGGGCAATTTGTTATCCAATCTGCTACAGCTTGTTGGCAGCTAACCCAATAGAAGCGTTGTTTTAATTTTTCTAGTATTTTTGTCACACCCAGATGACCACCACTAGGACCGTTAAGAAATTCACTCAGAACTTCTTTTACTTTCGCTGACGGCAGTACTATAACTGATTTTCAGTCAGTACTTTCCCACGTACGGTATTAAGCAGCCATTTACTGCTTGAAGGTCTAGACAGAGCATCCGCATTGCCATGTTTTCCACCTTTTCTATGTTCATCGCTAAAATCGTAGCCTTCCGTATTTATGAATTGTATCAACCACCTGCAGAATGGTCTGTTCTTAAGTCAAAATATTGACCATACAAATATTTATTGAAATGCTTTATGCACTCTAGTACTGCCAGAAGCTCTCGCCGAGTTACGCAATAATTCCCCTCAGTCTTCGACTGTAATAGCCTACGACTTTCTCTACACCGCTGACCACTTGGAAATGCACACCTCCAAATCCGCTTGCATCAGTATCTAGCAAGAATGTTTTCCCCGATATAGGATAAGCCAAAATTGATGCTGTGCACAATAATTCTTTGAGCTTCTGGAATGCTTGTTCCTGTGCTTCACCCCAGTTATGTGCATGCGCTTTTTTGGTAAATTCATGCAAGCTGGCAGCAAAATTGGCAGAATTCGGTACTAAACGCCTGTAGTAGGTACAAAAACCTAGAAAACTGTGTAACTCAAGTATATTTTTAGGGCGATGCCAATCCATAACTTCTCGTACTCTCTCTTCATCTCTTGCAATGCCATCATGTGTTACACGATGCCCTATGTATTTTACTTTCTTCTCAACACTAAGCTTGAGTCCGGCTGTGGATATACGTTTCAACACGTCTTCGAGGCTTTTCAGATTTTCCTCAAATGATTTTCCCATGACAATTATGTCGTCAAGATTCACCAAGCATGTCTTTCGGTGAAGACCTTTTAACACCTGTTCCATCAAATGCTCGAATGTAGCTGGAGCATTACTGAACCCAAATGGCATTACATTAAACTGCCATCAATCATCACTTGCGCTAAAAGCAGTTTTCTCCTTAAGGATAAGGAGAAAACTGCTATTTCCACTAGCCAATAACTGCTCTGCAAATCCAATGTGGAGAACCATTCTGTTCCGGCTAACGTGTCCAAAGTGTCATCAATCCTAGGCAATGCATAACTCTCCTTTTTGCTGACGTCATTTAGTTTACTGTAGTATAAGCAGAATCTAGTACTGCCATCTTTTTTTTTACCAAAACCACTGTTGTACTCCAAGGACTAGATGATGGTTTAATTATGCCGTCCTGTTCCATTTCATTAACCAGGTCTCTAACTTCATTTGGTTTTGCGAGAAGAAGGGCTGTTTTATTGTCTTAGCGTTACTGGTGTAATTTCGTGTTTCTCAGGAGGCCTCAATTTTTCGGTTCATCTGAGCACATGTTCCTCTAGTAATTTCTTGTATTTGGTACTTTTTTAAGCAACTAATTAAAGCAAATTGTCCAATGTTAAAATTCACTGTTGGATAAATTTAAAACTTACGGGAACTAAATTGTTGCTGGTTTTTACGAGGGCATTCGCTGTTACTACATCACCTGTAATTGCTGCTGGCTCTACCAACCATAAACAGTTGTTTATGACTATATTTTATGGTTGACAATAATGGATGACAATTTTTCACGTTCAAGGGCGAGTAACTGGCTAACATGAGCCTTGATTTCGTATCCAACATCAAGGGGAATTTCAACATTACGCCAAGTCATAATGTGTTTGTCCAATCAAGTTTGGTGGCCGCTTGTATTAGCCATACATTTAATTTTTACTTTCCCAAAAACAGTGGCATGCTCCCCCGTAGCTTTTCGCAGACTTACACTCTTTAGGGGTTCAATGCACTGTGGTATTATATCAGGCCTAATAATCGAACGTGATGCCCCAGTGTCCATAGTCAAAACCCGTTTTTGACCGTTGATATAACCACGAGCAGTAAGGTTTCTGTTACTCTGTTGCATTACTTAGATGGAGATTGTGGGAGTTAGCTCTTTTTAGTTTAACGGTGACTCCTGTGATGACTGGTTATTAGCGCGCTGGCTGTTTCTAGGCGATGAAGCAGATCGTAAACGTTTTCTGGGTGATTTGCAGTTACGTTGTATATGACCAGTCATGCCGCAGTTTTAGCATTTAAATTTGCTTCTCGCCTTAAAACGTGTCTCTTTCATGTCCCTCGTTTGCTTTATTAACTCGCTTCATCCTCGCAAGTCTTATCGAGTTTTCCCACTTTTTAGGGGTGAGGCTATGAAATGATCCTTGCGATTTCCTGTGCTAAAGCAAATGAAACAGTTTCTACAAAGGTTGGTTTTTGTGATGCACACACCGCAAGTTTTACATCAGCATCTCGAATTCCGTTTACAAAAGCCTCAGTTTTAAAATCCAAAAAGGGGTGGTTCTCACCAGGATAAGTAAGCTGCATCAACCGCTCTATCTCGAGTGCAAAATCCTGTAAAGTTTCTTTTGCCTTTTGCTCTCTACCACGCAATTCGATTCGATATATCTACTTCTTGTATTCGCCACCATATTTACGCTGCAGTGCAACCATTATGTCATTATAATTGTTTCTGCAGCTACTTGGAACACTTTGCTAAACTTCCGCTTTTCCTTTTAAGGACAAAATTAACCCAATTGCCTTTTCTTCATTGTTCCATACCGTTCCTGAAGTTTCTCGTTTGTTATTCTAGAATTCTCTTGAATTTCAGCCAGGGTGGTGCTCGTCTTCTCTTCCATTTTTCTAGAATTTTCATCCGTTTTTCTAGAAGTTTCATCAAGAATAGCTCTGGAATTTTCATCATGTTTTCTAGAAGTTTCAGCAAGAATATCGCTCGAATTTTCTTTTATCATCACGATCATGCCTTTGGAATTTTCGTCAATTTTTTTTAGAAGTTTCAGCAATCTTTTCAATCATAGCAGCAAATATTTTGTTTAAATCCATATTAAGTACTTGCCACTGCACGAGAACACTAATAAGATTACTAATAAATACAAGACAGAATGCACACGTAATGTAATAAATCATTCAAAATTTACATATGTGAACAGAAACCGTGATGACTAAATCTTTTTTGTCTAGCACTGGCAGGACATAAAGTACATATTAGGATAAGATTTGATTAATTATTGTTAGTTCATGTTTAATATATGAAGATTCAATAAATAAATACTGAAAAAAAGATTGACATATATTATATTACATATTAAACATTAAAGGGCTGCATGAATAACTTCATTCATAAACATACGGAAATATTTATCCAATGAGCCTTTGTTCAATGAAACGACTTTTGTTTCACAGTTTTCAATCTCTCCCATTTTTTTTTTATTAAAAATTCTCAATAGCCATGTTGCCACTTAGTAAATTTATGTAATTTTTTCTTTTTTGTTACCTTTACAATAATATATGTAATTTGTAAAACATTTTTGAAATAAAATTTAAATTTTTTTCCTAACTACTTTTTAATGTACTTCCAAGCAAAACACTTGGTGAAAAATTTTTTTTAAAATTAAATGAAATTTTTTTTTAAGTTTAAAAATTAACATTAAAAACAATTAATTTACTTTGAAAACAAAGTCAAATTTGTATTATTTTTGTTATTTTAATATTAATGTACTTCCTTATCTTGTTGCTTTTACTCTTCATGGTTATTTTTGTTTATTTTTTATCTTTCCTAATGTTTTCATTTCCTTCAACTGGCAATACTGACTTTAAAATAAATGTGTTTTTCCATGAACTTATTCGACATTTATTCAGTGGTTGTTTTGTTTCATAGTTGTTAGTATTCATATTTTCTTGTTTAAGTAAACAAATTAACTTCATCTTACTCGTCTCTTAAAAATCGAGTGTTTGTTGCTTTCGTTTCATAGTTATTCATCTTATTGAATACAATGTTTAATATACATCTGCATGAAACTTAATAATGATGTTCATGAAACCTTCATTATAATTTTGTATTCGCTTCGTTTGTATTCAATAAGATGAATAACTATGACATTAGAGCAATGAACGCTTGCAGCCGTATTCATAACGAAAATTTGGCATGAAAATAGCACAAAGTTCATTCATAATACACTATCCAAACTCTGGCTAACGAGAATATGATCATTAACAACTCTGAAACAAAACAAGCATTGAAAAAACTTAGGTGTTACTTTTAATCGTACCCTTACTTGGTCGGATCATATCAATCAAGTATGTGGCAGAACATATGATATGCTAAGAAGCCTTTGGTGTAGCCAGCATTTTACTCCACTGAGGATAAGAATGATGCTAGCCAAATCGTTTTTAATACCAACACTTTTTTATTGATGTGAAGTCTTTGCTGCTTGCAATGTCACTGACAAACGTAAGCTTGTTTCAACATCTAATAACATTACGCGTTACGTCTTCGACTTAAACAGATTTTGTCATGTATCTCCATACACCAAACGTGTTTTTGGCATGCGCTTTGATGATTACCTCAAGTTTAAAAGTTTATTTTTTTGCATAAAATTATAGTTACAAAAGAGCCTAAATATCTGATATTCACCTCATCATTACGAAATAATAGTATCCGCACCTTTAGATTTCGCACAAGTGTTTCTTATAACCAATTTTATATATCTACAATTTATCTCTGGAACCATCTTCCAACTGATATACAACTCACTAGCAACGCAATAAAATTCAAAAAATTATTAATGAGTCACTTTGCTAATAATTAGTATGTTTTAAATATATAAATATATAAGTATGTTTTAAATTTAATGTTTAATTATTGATTTATTTTAAATGTTTAATGTTTATTTAAATTATTATTTCTTCAAAACCGTACCCTATAACGTATCTGATTCTAATACTGTAATTCAGAAGATATCTTATCTTGTTGTATTAGAAAAGCAAGTAATAAATATAAATACAAAATACAAATACAAATAAGTTCGTGGAAAACACATTGATTTAAAAGACAGTGTTTTCAGTTGAAGGAAAATAAAAATATTTAGGAAAGTCTCAATTTACACGTTTCATCTTTTGATGCTCAACTTCTTTTCAACTCCCTTTTAAAGATGCCAATATGTTCACACGCAGCAACCGGTTTCAAATTTTTTTGCTTCAAAACAACAACACTTTTACTCAAAAATTTACATGCAGCCATTGTTGTGCATATATCTACCTACGAATGAGAAGACAAAGCGTACTACCCGAGTACAGGCATCTCCGTACCAACCCCTTTTCTTCTTGCTTCCCTTTCCTTAAAACACAAGAGTTGAGCATCAAAAGATGAAACGTGTGAATGTAGACAAAGATAAAAAATCAAAAATAACCATGAAGAGTAAATAAATGCAACAAGATTAGAAAGTACAAACATTAATTTTTAAATGATAATAAAAAAAACAAAGTTGACTGAAATTTAATTTTATTTTCTAAAACATTCACTAATTTCAAAAACATTTTTCAGTAATTTGTTTTTCTTGGAAGTACATAGAATAAGTTCAAAGGGAACAAAAAGAAAAATTACACGAATTTACTACAGAGGCAACATTGATATTGATTATTAATCAGTGTTGCCAATGAGGAATTTGGAAATTACACATGACTGTGTACCAAATTACACATTTGACGCAAAATTACACACGCAATTCCAGAAAGTAGCTTTGCTAGAATGAATTCGCCTAGCAAAACATTATTGACATACCTTATTTGCAATTAAATCGTTAGGTTTACAAAAAAGTTTCAATTGCTGTAGTAAGAAAGAACTTGACGAACATGTATAACATAAGCAGTAACGTTGCCGGAAGAACAGCACAAATTTTTTTGAACAAGCATAAGCAACATCTTAAAAACTAGCTATGAGTGGTTCTGTTTGATACAAACTTATAGCCTTAAGGCTTACTTTTGACTTCACAATATTGTTGGGTACTTTAAAGCTATTATTGTTGTTGTTTTGCTCCACACTATTCAATAAGTTGCGCAACGTGAAAAAATTATTTGGCGCAATTTGTCGGTCAATTTTATTTTTTATTTTATAAAA
This sequence comes from Pollenia amentaria, assembly GCA_943735925.1. NCBI lineage: Eukaryota > Metazoa > Arthropoda > Insecta > Diptera > Polleniidae > Pollenia > Pollenia amentaria. Next base: position 195,375,868 of record OX031009.1, on the reverse strand, counting down.
CATAAGGAACTTACTTACTGAAAAAATCATGGGAAATTATGATGTGTTAGCCGACATTCTTATTGTTTTCTTACAGATAATTGACAGAATATGGAATGCAATTCTAACCTAATAATTGCACAGATTCCTGTAAGAATTCTTTTAGTTTATTGGAAAGTAAACGTTTATAATTAAAAATTTTACACACATATATACGTACCATTTTTTTAATCTTTTTTTAAGACATAAAATATATAAAAATAAAAATATTTTCAACTTAATGAGAATTGTAACTATTTAAAAAAGGAACCACACAAAACAACTAATTGAATATTTAGTAATTTTATTAATTACCAATAAAAGAATCTAATGGTGTTAAATTAAATGCGTTTTATTCAAATTATTAACTTAAGAAAACTAAGATTAATATAAAATTATGAAAATTGTTAAGCGAGAGCCGAGATCGTGTGTACACAAAACGATAGATCAGAAAAGAAGAAAAAATAATAAGAAAAATGGCTTTATATACGAGTTACAAAAGAAGTAACCATTACGTTAAAAAAGTTAACGAAACAAATAAAGCGACGACAGGGTGCCACAGTACTCCCCTCCTAGAGGAAAGCTACCGGAACCTTACGGGAAGATTAACTCGTCGACCACACTTGGTAGATTTCGTCGGAGGTTCTGGAACGTCTTGTTGAGCTGGTGGCGATTCATTTGTTTCATAGTTAACGTCTTCTATAAGTACAGGTTGTTGACAATCAATTTCATCTCCGTTGGAATCAGAATCGAAGGCTTGTGGTTCCTCTAGAGGTTAATTCTCTTTTTCGAAAATATTCGCGTCTTCGTATTCAATAAATGCAGGCTTGAGTCTGTCAATGTTGATATTGGTATAGCGGCCTCCTATATCGATGGTAAAATACTTTGAAGTTTTACGCACAATGCGAAATGGACCATCGTAAGGATGCGATAATGACGGACGTATTGACTCATTTCGTACGAAGACATGGGAGGTCGAATTCAATGATGGACTTATGAAAGTTTTCGGTGTTGACGTATGATGCGATGTATCGGTTGGACGTAGTTTTCGCATCGCAGCACGAAATTGTTCGACGACTTCACTTGTTGCTGAACTCGGGTTTGTGTTGACAAAAAATTCTCCCGGAATTCTTAGGTTCGTCCCATACACAAGCTCTGCAGGTGATGCCTTGATATCGGGCTTAAATACGACACGTAAGCCAAGCAAAATAGATGGTAGGCTGTGAATCCATTTGGTTTGGTCGCTGCAGAGGATTGCAGATTTAAAAACACGGTGCCACCTCTCTATTATACCGTTCGATTCAGGATGGTATGGAGTCGTGCGAAGGTGGGTACTACCAATTAAAGTTGTCAACTCGGTAAAAACTGATGATTCGAACTGCCTTCCTCTATCAGAAGTTATCTTGGCTGGGACACCAAATCTTGCAATCCAATTGTGTAAAATTGCTTTTGCAACGGTTTCGGCAGTCATGTCTGGTATTGGCACAGCCTCGGGCCATCTCGTAAATCGATCGATCATCGTCAAACAATAACGTTGACCTTCACACAGCGGAAAAGGAACCACTATGTCGATATTGATGTGTGAAAAGCGTTCACTTGGCGGTGTGTAGTTGATTGGCTGTGACCTCGTGTGGCGTTGTATCTTCGAGCGCTGGCAAGCGATGCAGTTGTGAACAAATTTTGCAGCTTCCTTTCTCATCGATGGCCAAACAAAACGGGTGGTTAGCATTTTTGTTGTTGCTCGAATGCCAGGATGAGCTAGACCGTGAACAGTAGAAAGGATAAGCGTACGAAATTCTTTCGGCACGTAAGGGCGGACGTTGTTGGTGGCCGTATCACAAACCAAACTAAGCTCAGATCCTGGAAGTACAAAAGATGTTAGTTTAAGTGAATTTGGGATTATACCTGACTGCAAGTTTTTCAGTTCTGCGTCTTCTCTTTGGGAAATTGCGATTTTTTCGTAATCAACTGCTTCGGTAATGGACTGGATGCGTGAAAGGAAGTCCGCTGTAGCATTTTCTTCACCTGGTATGTGCCGAATGTCAGTGGTGAATTGCCCGATGAAGTCTAACTGACGAGCCCTACGTGGCGATGCTTTTTCAGATTTTTGACGAAATGCGTACACCAAAGGATTATGATCTGTTACGATGTAACATGTTCTACCCTCCAGCATGTATCGAAAATGACACATACCTTGATACATCGCCGTCAACTCACGGTCGTATGTGCTATATCTCTGTTGCGAAGCTGTCAATCTTTTGGAGTAAAAACCTAAAGGCTGGAGAACGCCGTTTACACACTGATGGAGCGCAGCACCGACTGCAATATCAGAAGCGTCGACATAAAGAGCTAATTCTGCATTCTTTGCTGGATGTGCCAAAAGTGTTACGTTGCTTAACTCGTTTTTACATTTGACAAAGGCCTCTTCTGCTTCAGGCGTCCACTCTAACACTGTGCAATCATTTTTAATGTTACCTTTTATAAGTGCTTGAAGTTTCAACTGGTTTGAAGCTGCGTTCGGCAAAAAACGTTTGTAGAAGTTAAGTGTAGCAATTAATCTTTTCAATTCTTTTGCAAGAGCTGGCTTTGGGAAGTCACGAATTGCTGCAACTCGGCCGGGGAGTGGTTGTATACCGTTTTCGGTGACGTAATGGCCTAAAAATTGTATATCCAACTTACCAAATTCGCACTTGTCGGCATTTATAGATAAATTGTTGGCTCGCAGTCTGTTGAAAACTTCACAAAGATCCTTTCGGTGTTGTTCAATCGATGATGAAGCGACGATAATGTCGTCTATATAGGCAAAGGCGAAATCCAAGCCACGTAGCACCTCGTTAATGAGCCTTTGGATGGTCTGCGCAGCGTTACAGAGTCCAAAGGTCATAAATTTGAACTCGAAGAGTCCAAAAGGTGTAATTATAGCTGTCTTAGGTACATCCTCAGGGCAAACGGGAACCTGATGAAAGGCCTTTTGAAGGTCGATTTTTAAAAAAAAATTTTACCATTAAGGTTGCTGGTAAAATCCGATAAGTACGGGAGTGGGTATCGATCACGAACAGTTTGTGCATTTAATGCACGATAACCGCCACACGGCCTCCATGTACCATTAGATTTCTGGACCATGTGTAATGGGCTAGACCAATTGCTACTAGATGGCTGGCATATACCGGCTTTTAATAAAGCGTCGAACTCGGCCCGTGCTGCGGCTAATTTTTCGGGCGATAGGCCTCGTGCTCGTGAGTATACTGGTTGGCCGAATGTTTCGATGTGATGAACAATTGTTGAACTCGTAGTCGTACCATGTGGTTTTGTTTTCGTGATGTCGGAAAAATTATGTAAAATATCTTGAAAAGGATCGGATGCATTAATTACTGCGGCCTGTAGTTGCGAAATTGGTATCGTGGTTTGACAGTTATCGATGAGACGGTTTCGGCGCAAGTCGATCATTAAATCGTGGAATCTTAAAAAATCTGCACTAATGATGGGGGTCGTGACATCTGCTATTAAAAATGACCACTCGAATTTTCGTTTTAACCCTAAATTTAAAACTACCCGCTTTTGACCAAGGACCTTAATTGGTAAGCCATTTGCAGCGTACAGCTTGGTGGCGGTAGGCTTGGCATTGGCACAATTTGACGTTAACGGAAGGACGGACACATCTGCACCCGTATCAACTAAAAAAAATTGTTTGGTAACCGGATCTCTTATCTGCAAGCGGAATAATTTGCTATTCGTGGCAGAGTTTCCGCTATCATCTACCACGAGCGCCTGGCTTCAATCAGATCGTTGAGTTGCGCTGGATGTTACAGTGCTAACCGAAGTACGTGTGTGACGGCACGGGCTTCTACACTTTTGGGCATTCCTGCCATATTTTTTATGGTACCAACATTCGCTAGGGTTCGTTGAAGAATTGGCGTTGCTGGTTGCGTTGTTTGGTGATACGTACCGAGGTCGAAAATTTGCTGGGTTACGCGACTGATGGCGACTGCGGGAACGTGATCGAACAGTAAATTTCTCAACCTGCTTTGTGAGGTTATGTACGGCCTGGCGTAATTCATCGATTTCGGTTGGACCTTGCTTAGCAACAGTATTAATACTTCTGGCTGACATGGCGTCTACAACGGAATCCGCAATTCTAGTAAACTCCGCGGCTGTACCACTTGACGCAGCGACAACGGGTTGCACGATGTCAGGAAGTCGTTTGATCCACAAACTTTTAAGAGCGGCCTCACCAAGAGTAGTCCCTGCTACACGCTTCATCTCATAGTAGAGCTCAGACGGCTTCTTGTCTCCTAGAGGCAACTCAGAAAGTAGACGGTTGAGTCTTCGCTGCTCACTGTCTGCAAAATGGTAAATTATTTTTGTACGTATGTAATTATACCGTTCAATTTGAGGCATCTCCGCAATCACTTCCGACAATTGTGAAATAACCCCTGGATCTAAAGCTGCCAACACTGTTGCTGTCTTTTGTTTGTCACTTGAAATTCCGGACGCAGTGAACCAAAAGTCCATTGTCGTGAACCATGATTCAATGTTAGAGCTGGCCATCTGCGGTAAAGGAAGACGTGCGTACACCACAGAAACGTTTGCAGCGGCTGGAGATTCTGGACGAGGACGTTGCATATCATTATTCGTCTCCGAAAACGTTATTGTTGATGGAGTTCCACTGTCGTTTAATTCGGTAATTTTGTTTGCTTCGAAAAAAATTCCAGGAATTTGTGTACCGTTATGACCGTTACTAAAGGCACTTTGTATTTGTATAAAACACACGCGGTTATAGACTTTTACTACTACACCACTAGATCACGTCGGGGTCACCAATTTAGTAATTTTATTAATTACCAATAAAAGAATCTAATGGTGTTAAATTAAATGCGTTTTATTCAAATTATTAACTTAAGAAAACTAAGATTAATATAAAATTATGAAAATTGTTAAGCGAGAGCCGAGATCGTGTGTACACAAAACGATAGATCAGAAAAGAAGAAAAAATAATAAGAAAAATGGCTTTATATACGAGTTACAAAAGAAGTAACCATTACGTTAAAAAAGTTAACGAAACAAATAAAGCGGCGACAGGGTGCCACAAATATATGAATTCAATTAGAAATCTATTAGACATGTCGGTACATAAATTCCCTCCGATATATCCATGCGAAATCAATCAGAAAGCGGCCAGACATTACGTATATTCAATGTCTGACAGAAATCTGAACGAAGTCTACAAGAAATGTCTGACAACGTCGGACTATTTTGCTGGCAGGGTAATAAATACCTAAATATTCATTACTATTCGCTACTCCCTTCTTTAAGAAGGGAAGCTGTTCAGTTTTTTTTAGTGACCTTCCTTTCTCCCTTCTTTGGAAAGGGGACGAATTTGTTGTTATAAGGAGTGTTCCCAATGACAAATTATGTAAAAAACCAATAAGTATGGAATTTTTACCGCTTCGTATAACTAATTCTAAATTTCCTTTCGTATGTATCTAATTAAACAAAAAGGAATTTCTTAAATTTTTTAGGTCAGTTGTGATTATTGGTCAATGGGTATTATTGGATATGAACTAATTTGTGAAATAACGCCATTCCATGAAGACAACGTGCACGAAACGTATTCAAAAATTCTTAGTCATTGTGAAGAGAGCAGTCTGAGAGAACTGATTTCATTTCCCAAGGACTTAAAACTTTCAAAAAATTATAAAAATCTTATTGAATCTCTTGTTACAAATCCCTCTAAGCGCTTAAACTATGAAGCTATACGTAAACATCCATTCTTTGAAAATATAAAATGGGATACTCTACGTTCGGAAGTTCCTCCAATCATACCAAAATTACAAGGTAATGACGATACGTCTAATTTTGAAGATATACAGCGTAAAAAAACTAAAACGGCTGGTCCAAACGCTAAGAAATCTTTAAGTACAATGATGGGTTCAAATGAGTTTTGTGGCAAGGATTTGCCATTTATTGGTTATAGTTTTGTACATATGGAAATAAACGATGTGGAGGCGGGTGCCATAGAGGATGCAAGATATGTCAAAGTCAACAATAAGTTAAAGGAGATGCAACAAAAGCACACTGAACGCTTAGGAGAAATAACGAATTTGAAACAAGAACTATTAAGAGCCGAACTGATGGCCAAACAATCAAATACCCAATCTAAAATACTACAAGATGCAAAGGATGAAATAACTAAAATGAAAAATATTATAAAAGATAAGAACATGGAATTGGCCAATTGCCGCACACAAATAAAAACTTTACAAAGTTCATTGAAAATTGAGCAAGAAATGTGGCAAAAAAAAGAGGCCACCATAACAGATCTCTTGCGTATGAATCGTCAAAAGTACGAAGATGCCAGAAATGCTACAGAAGCACGTTATGAGAAACGCATCTCCGAAAAAAAGGCAGAAATAAATGCTATTAATAAAAAACTTGATGAGCGGCAGGCAGAACTAACGTTCAAGGTTGAAGAATGTGCACATCTGCAAGAAAAAATGGAAAACTATAAGGAAATGTTAAAACAACAAAAGGAGCAGGCTCAAAGGGATCTAAATGAGTTTGAAAAGAACAAAACAAATTTGATTGATATTTATGAACAAAAATTAATTGAATTGCGTAGTAAGTTGCGGCACGAAAAAGATCATAAATCTCGTTTGACTATGGAGCTGCGAGATGTTCGAAGTGAGTTAGATGACAGTATTATTTGTACTAAATCCACTGAGGAAGCTAAACAGGCTACATCAAGAACTACGGATGAAATTCTAAAACGTTTGAATGATGAAATTAAAGCAAACAATGAATTGCACAAACAAAATCAGGAATATAAGCAATCTTATTCAGAAGTCCAGAAACAAATTCAGGCATTGCAGAACGATTATCATCGTTTGGAAAGAGAGTTACAGGTTAGTCAAAGTTTGATTTTTCTTTTATTCTAAAATTCATACATATGTACATATTTGGATTTAATTTTTTTTGTTTTATTGATAAATTTAAAAAAGGTAGCTGAATGTAGTAAAAATTTATCTGAAAGCAATCTGGCTTTACAAACTTCTCCATATGAAACAGCACCCGGATCACTAACAGACATACGCGTTATTGAAGAACAATTACGAGCTGATTTAGAAACCGCTAAAGAAAATGAAAATTCCCAAAAAACTAGAGCCGATAAACTTCAAGATATTGTAGGTAAATTAGAAGAAATGTTAGAACGTTTTAACGAACAAAGTCTATCGCCCAGCAAACCACTTCCAGCAGGCCGAAATGGTCAAGGCGCTGTTCATGGACAACATCAGTCTGTGGGTGATATGTTAGAAAAACAAAATGAAAAACTGGAAGATAAACTGGCAGCAGTGCGTGAACAAATGATTGTTGAAAGACAATCGGCACGTTCTGCCAATTTAGCTTTGTGGAAGGCAGAAAAACAACTAGAAGAGGTATTGGCTGAGAAAAAAATGACTCAAAGAAGAATGGAGTTAACGGAAGAGCGTATTAAAAAAGTTCAGGCAGAAAAAGAAGAGGCAATGCGTATGTGCAAACTTACTGAAGAAGCTAAAAAGCTAAAAGAAGGGAGAATGGAAGAAATGAAACAAGAGATAGCAGCTTTAAAAGCTGATATCCTTAAAGAGCACCGTATGTGGGAAGAAGCAGAACAGGAGCGTATGAAATGTAAATCAGAGGTAAGTAAATTTTTTTTTAAATTTAGAATAAATTGAAATTTATTGTTTATAGTCACATCGCAGGATTTAAAAAAGAAGTGTAAGCATTTCGAGCCCTTAACGCAAAATAGCTTCGTCTTTTTTTAAATAAATCAATTTATGAGCAACACTTGCATTATCTCCTAAAATGTTATTGCTGCATAAGGTACCGTTACGATTTTATAGCAAAAACAATTCTAGCTACAGCGCCAACATTCATACAAAATTTTTATGAAATAAAATAAAAAAACCTTCTACTGTAAAATTGTGTTTTTGTCGCTCAATCTGTTTTTGCGGTAAGGGCTCGATTTATTCAAAATCAATAAGTTGCGTGATACTATTTTCTTCTTCAATTAAAAAAAAAGAAAACAAGACAACGCCAAACGTTTGATAATGATTTAAAAAGGATAGCATTCTCAACAAAAAGGAAAAATTATTTTCAAATTGAGAAATTGATTTATTTTCAACTTGCTTTGAAACGTTATTCTCGAATGTTTTTTAAATGTGGATTTTAACAATGTGAAATTTGAATAATTTTTTTTTAAATTAAATTCTTTATATATTTAAATGTATCTAAATTCATTATTTATTTAAATAAACTGTTAGCTAAACATTCGGCCCCATAGCTAAAAGGTGAAATAGTTTTCTTTCCGGCCTCAAATTCTTGGAAAGAATATATACTTGGCTCCTTTTTGTTTAAGGATAGTCATAGCATAGCACCGCGATCATACAACAAACTTATATTTTCTTCACTTTCCCGCTTTATTTTATTCGCATTTTTACATTGTACTTAATTTCTTACTCACAAATAATTTTTATTTTTTCACAAGAAATACAAGTTTTCTAAAGGCCAATTCACTTCACGTAACATGGAATGTTTCTTTAATTGTAAAACATATTTAATTTAAACGCCATTTTTAATGTCTACATTTCGTCGGTTGATTATTTAATTGTCGTATGTGGATTCCGATATTTTCGAGTAAATTAAGTTTGAACACATTTAATTTGAAAATTGCTCAGCAAATACCACATACGACAATCTCAACACTCCATATCTCGAAAATCGTATGAGATAACGAAAAACTGATAACGCAAAAAAAAGATCAGGTCGGAAAACCTAAGGAATCGATCCTAACTCAAAACCGCAAAAAATCCACATACGACATTTAAATTATCAACCGACGATTTATTTTTCGCTCTAGTGTTACGTTTTGATTTGAGAATAACATTTGATATCAAATTGATAAACATTGTAAGTCTAATGCTTATACTCAAATCATTATCACTTGATTCAAATGTTAATATCAAACAATTAAAAAAGGTTGGAGAATTTAGCTTGATGTCGAATGATAAAGTCATCTCATATCAGAGGTTTGACTTTGTTGGATCATTAAGCGCATATAGCGAAAATCAAACAAATTTAGATCCCAATTGTATATACAGACTTATCTAAATACATATAATTTAACAAACTTAATTATAAAAAAAGATTAATTTTTGGGATTTCAGTATTTTGGTAATAACTCGGCCATTTTTAAGCTGATTTGACCGATTTGTTAACAGACGTGTTTAAGAAGAAATTTACAATTTACTTGTGTTATAAAACTTTTACTCGGGAAGATTTATAGTTCCCCATGGGCATAACTCTTTAATTTCTGAAAAAAAATTTCCGACTTTTTGGGAAATATTTGTTTTGACTTCTATAACGTCATACTAGAGCATTACAATTGAAAATTTTTATGTTTTCTTGACAATTTTTGAAGTATTTTGGTCGTAAATTTTTTCACCGATTTGACATATGGGCATTTCCATGAGAATGTCAACCACGACTCAAAAAATAAATAGCCTTGAAACTATTTTTCGAATATGGTAGAAAGTAAAAAAACACTCTAACTTTACTATGCAAAGGGGTTTACAGCTTATTACAATTTTTAAAGAGCAAAAAATAAAAGTTAAAACTGACTATCTCTTTGATTCATTTTTAGTAACTGCAATCAACAATTTTCACTTTTCTGCCGATTAAATACAGATACTGGTAACATTAGAATTATACATTAAAATTAATGTTACAGCAACAATGAACAAAATTCAAGAGAAGAGACCAAATATATAGTTTGATTAGCGGTATATTTTTTGGTTTGCTTTGGGTACTATTTAAATGTCACGTACGTGGTGCGAAAACATAATTTGTCTATGTCATTGGTATTTGATCAGTCGTACGTGTTTCAAAATAAAAGTTCAAAGCAAGATATTTGTTGCAAAAAAATATTGACCGGAATTTTTTTTTAAATAGGTATAATAAAAATTTTATAAGCTGTTAAACGTCGTCACGTACGATATTGTATTACTATAAATTCAACTAAATGTATCATCTTATTATGTTTGTATTAGGTTGAAATTTGATCAAAAATTATTTTTTTGCAGTCTTAATGATCTAAACAAATATAATTGGTATCGGTCCATATTTGACCATAGCACTCATTCAAATACTACTCCAGAAAATAGCCTTTAATGTTGTAACTTTCTAATAAATGCTGGTATTGACATAAAAATTGGCGACAATAACTTTTACGACAAGTACTATGTCGTGATAAAATGTTGTGCTGGTAGGTCCAAAATTAGCTATAGGTCCCATATAAACCCCCTTCCTAAAATCGCTGAAAGGCAAGAAAATCTCATATAGATGAAGATATCTGAATAATATTCGGCACAAATAACTTTTATATAACTCTTAACGTCATAGCATAATTCTGTTCCGGCGACCATGATTGGCGATGGGTCAAAAATAGGGACACTCAAAAATTTGTTTTTAAAATATTATGGTGTAGGGTATTATATGGTCGGGCTTGGCCGACTATACTTTCTGACTTGTTTGTTTTAAGTTTTTGTATGCATATATTTCCCAAAAATATATTTCATATCTTGTAAATACTATAAGAGGAAAATCTGTCACGTACGGTATGTCACGTACGATATTACATTTGGTTCATTATAAAACGATCCAGAAAAATTTTTTTCTTTCCAATTACGGATTATAACGGAAAAATATATGGTTTAATGCAAAAAATTTAAAAAAGGAAAAATACATCCCACAATTCGCAGATTTTCGGATTTTTTTACATTCACCCCAAAATCACTTCCGTTTTATGTCACGTACGATATACACCTATTTTGCTAGGTATTTTGGACAACAAGGTTTCGAATGTAATAATTTTTTTTTTCATATATAGTACCCTCTAAAAGAAACATAATGATTAATAAGTTTTCCAGTTACTACTATTTGCGCAAAAACTCCATCGCTCCGAAGGCGTACAAATGTCACGTACGATGACATGGAAATGCCCATATTTATGTATCGGCGTGCACTTCATAAATCCAAACCACATTTTTTCGGATGTTGTGTATTGATAGTAGAGTATCCAATTATTCGACTTTTGGTTTTGTTCGAGTAAGGAACTAATCAATTTTTGAATATTAAAATTGCTCGATTAATCGAATAAGGGTTTTAAATTGTTCGAATTAATCGAATAATTCGAGCAGTTCAAATAATTTCATCAAATGGCATTAAAACGATGGAAACATAATTAAGGAAAAGAAAATTAAAATAAACTATATATAAAAATGGTTTAAAAAATTTATAGTAATTCATAAAAATTTTAGAAAATCCCTCCGGAAAAGTCGGAAGATTGGAAAAATCGAAAGTCGAGTTTTTGTATGAAATTTTGTGTGAAATTATTCCTTAATGGCTTTCCAAATCAAACAATCGAAAGTTCTTAGTGTAAATCATGGAAAATTGGAAAATCTCCGCAAAAGTCGGAAAATTGGAAAAATCGAAAATTAATTTTTTTGTACGAAATTTTGTGTGAAGTTATTCCTTAATGGCTTTCCAAATGTAAAAATAGAAAGTTCTCAGCCAAAATCCGATAGATGGCATTATACATTGACTTAGACTGTGCTCAATTTGACAGATGGGCATTTCCATATCATCGTACGTGACATTTGTACGCCTTCGGAGCGATGGAGTTTTTGCGCAAATAGTAGTAACTGGAAAACTTATTAATCATTATGTTTCTTTTAGAGGGTACTATAAATGAAAATAAAAATTATTACATTCGAAACCATGTTGTCCAAAATACTTAGCAAAATAGGTGTATATCGTACGTGACATAAAACGGAATTGATTTTGGGGTGAATGTAAAAAAAATCCGAAAATCTGCGAATTGTGGGATGTATTTTTCCTTTTTTAAATTTTTTGCATTAAACCATATATTTTTCCGTTATAATCCGTAATTGGAAAGAAAAACATTTTTCTGGATGGTTTAATAATGAACCAAATGTAATATCGTACGTGACATACCGTACGTGATAGATTTTTCTCTTATAGTATTTACAAGATACGAAATATATTTTTGGGAAATATATGCATACAAAACTTAAAACAAACAAGTCAGAAAGTATAGTCGGCCAAGCCCGACCTATATTTTAAAAACAAATTTTTGAGTGTCCCTATTTTTGACCCATCGCCAATCATGGTCGCCGGAACAGAATTATGATATGACGTTATATAAAAGAGTTATATAAAAGTTATTTGTGCCGTATATTATTCAGATATCTTCATCTATATGAGATTTTCTTGCCTTTCAGCGATTTTAGGAAGGGGGTTTATATGGGACCTATAGGTAATTTTGGACCTACCTACCAGCACAACATTTTATCAAGACATAGTACTTGTCGTAAAAGGTATTGTCGCCAATTTTTATGTCAATACCAGCATTTATTAGAAAGGTACAACATTAAAAGCTATTTTCTGGAGTAGTATTTGAATGAGTGCTATGGTCAAATATGGACCGATACCAATTATAATTGTTTAGATCATTAAGACCGCAAAAAAATAATTTTTGATCAAATTTCAACCTAATACCAACATAATAAGATGATACATTTAGTTGAATTTATAGTAATACAATATCGTACGTGACGACGTTTAACAGCTTATAACATTTTTATTATACCTATTTAAAAAAAAATTCCGGTCAATATTTTTTTGCAACAAATATCTTGCTTTGAACTATTATTTTGAAACACGTACGACTGATCAAATACCAATGACATAGACAAATGATGTTTTCGCACCACGTACGTGACATTTGAATAGCACCCAAAGCAAACCAAAAAATATACCGCTAATCAAACTATATATTTGGTCTCTCCTCGTGAATTTTGTTCATTGTTGTTGTAACATTTATTTTAAGGTATAATTCCAATGTTACCAGTATCTGTATTTAATCGGCAGAAAAGTGAAAATTGTTGATTGCAGTTACTAAAAATGAATCAAAGAGATAGTCAGTTTTAACTTTTATTTTTTGCCCTTTAAAAATTGTAATAAGCTGTAAACCTCTTTGCATAGTAAAGTTTGAGTGTTTTTTTACTTTCTACCATATTCGAAAAATAGTTTCAAGGCATTTTATTTTTTGAGTCGTGGTTGACATTCTCATGGAAATGCCCAGATGTCATTTTGGCATTGTAATTTTTTACAGTAAATGTGCTATTTTTCTTGCTGCAATTTATACAAGTTTTGTGTATTGTTAATTGTTAAATAAATCACATTGAGAATTTAAATATTTGTGTTGTATTATTACTCTAAAGTTTGTCTGAAGGGTTAAAATTGGGGCGAGGCGAAGTCCGCCGGGTCCGCTTGTAAACTATTTATAAGCAAAATAAAGACTACTTTGGTTTAACAGGCTATAAAATTATCTGAAAGCCAACGTTTAATACATGCATTAAGTTACGTACCAGGCGGGATCAATTAAATTTATTTCGCAATTATTTTTTATTTATTTATTATATATTTTTGACTTTTTAGTTACTGCACTTTATGAGAGTTACCAGCCAGTTATGAAAACCTTTTTTAAACAATTTATTGTTCCTTGAAAGCGAGTGAAATTGAAATCGATGGAGATTCTCTGTTAATTTTTGTTTAGAAATCACCATAGCTTTTCCTGATTTTTTGAGAAGTTCTTGTAAAGATAAAAACTCAAAGTATGTACTATATAAATAGGATTTTAGATCGTTTTTAAAATTTGTTTGATTCCAATTTCACTTGTATGTATTTGGTTTCCAATACATGGCTGATAACTTATACATATAAATTTTTGTAATCCGCTTTCAATTTTCTTTATGTTAAAACTCTTCTCTATAGGGGTGGTTAATTCATTCTTTTAAAAGTATTACTATTTCGCGCCAAAAATCCGACAGTTTCTCAAATAAGGACACTTAGTTTTTTAAGACGGATCTTACGATATCTCAAATGTCAAAATCCAGCCGCTTAGAACATACGAGGTACTATTTTCTTAGAAGTTAATTTTAATCGATTAATTGACATAAATTGATCGAGTTATTATTTGTTATTCGAAATTGGCTATTTTAATTATTCGATCAAATAATGGCGGAACAATTCCTCGATTAATTGTATGAGAAGTGCTACGCCTACTTCTCCAACCCCGCCCATATTTGGTGGAATGTGCTGTGTATTAATAACCGATATTCTTGTACCAAATTTGGAGACTAGGTATTTTCGTTCTCCAAATATACAGAAATGTATTTTTTGTATGGAAAGTGCCACGCTCGCTTCTCCAATCCCGCCCATTTTTTTTTATATTGTTGGTGTATTGATAACCAAGATGCTTGTTCCCTGGCTCTTGCCCTTCTCCAGATATACAGAAAAAAGAAATAAAAACAACAACAAGGGATTTATGGGAAAATTGTTATTTGCTCATATCTAAGCCATTTAGGGACCGATCTGGCTGAATATCAATAGCAAAACTATAATGGGGTCATATCTGGGGTCTTCGGAAAACCCATTGCAACAGGCGGACAGACAACCGGATTTGAACTTCTCTTCTCATAACGAGCCAGAATATATATACTTTGTAGGGTCTAAGATCAATATTGTAGAAATTACAAACGGAATAATAAAGTTATATATGTGGAGTCGAAGAACAAAACTTGCCTTTTTGAATATTCCAAAATTTTTGAAAATTCAAGATTAGTTTTTTCACCCCATTGATTTATAGCATGAACCCAGAAAATATCTTAAGTTCCTTCCTTATCATAAAATGCTTCTGAGCACAAAGTCGCAACAATAAATGTTAAGGATGTATAAAAAAAGGACTTTTAATAAATGTTAAGGATGTATAAAATTAAAGGACTTTTAATTTGGAAAAATCATGTTAAAATAAAAGTAAAAAAGTACGTTTTGTTTACATAAAAAATGTAAAAAAGAACGTTTTGGCCCCTTCCCACAATAGTGGAGAGGGTATTATGCGTTTGTGCTGATGTTTGTAGCACCTTAAAATATTGGTCCTAGAACCAAAAAGTAATTTTTTTGTAATAAGAGGACAAACATTTTGTAAATAAGATTTTTTTTCAATAGAACAACCAAATTAATGCAAAGACATTAAAAAATCGTTTTCGAAAAAAATACAAAAAGGCATGTTTTATTCTGCGACTCCTCATATATCTTTTACCTTCGGTGAAGGGTATAAAAAACAATTTAGAGTGCTATATTCGGCTGTGCCGAATTTTTGAGACCCTACACCGAGAATTCGAATACTTCAGGAATGGGCTTTGTATGATATCTATATATTATTAATTAATCTTTATAAAACCAGCTTGAGCGAAAAATCATGATTCGCCGCACTAAAATGAGTTTCAGGAGGGGAATTTATATTGGACCCATGGTCAATTATGGACCAATGATCCCAAAATTCTGTAGGTTGATTAATGGTATTAAAAAACATAAATTTAAATAAATATCAATACAGCAGTGAAATTACTTTTAGCGTTTACAGTGAATTTCAGAAAGTTGTTTAATATAGGATCTACGGTATATTTTGGACCGTATATCAAAAAATTGCATGACTTTTTTGCTGTCCATATGAAGCTAAGTTGGAACAAGTTTTACCGCAATATCTATATTTGCTGCGGCTTTAGGCGTATTTTATTAATTTCCTAGAGTGGGCTTAATATGGGGCATATGGTAAATAATAGACCGATCATCACGAAATTTATTAATGTGATTTCTAGTCCTATAAAACTGTGAAGTATTAAATTTTATTATAATAGAATTAGTTATTACGGTTTTAGGCGTAATAAACTGTTTTCCGGGAGTAGAGTTTATATAGGGCCTAGAGTAAATTATGGACAGATCTTCACCAAATTTGATAGTTGGCTTTCTGGTCCTATAAAACTGACGTACCGAATTTAATTATGATAGCATTGTTTATTACGGTTTAATGCGCACTAAACTGTTTTCCGAGAGTACGGCCTAGAGTGGGGCCTCGGGTTAATTATTAACCGATCTTCACGAAATTTGCCAATGTGATTTCTAGTCCTATAAAACTGCGACATACCAAATTGTATTAGATAGCATTGTTTATTACGGTTTAAGGCGTTCTAAACTGTTTTCCGGCAGAAGGGTTTATATGGGGCCTAGGGTAAATTATGGACTGATTCTCACGAAATCTTACAGTGCGATTGCTTGTCTTAGAAAAATGTGAGGTACCAAATTTTGTTATGATAGCATTGTTTATTATTATAAACTGAGAGTATAGTTTATATGGGGCCTAGGGTAAGTTATGGACAGTGTTATTTCTAGCCCTATAAAAATGTGAGGTACCAATTTGTGATAGAATTATTTATTACGGTTTTAGGAGAACTAAACTGTTTTCCTTGAGTAGGTAAATAATCTACCGATCTTCACGAAATTGAACAGTATGATTTCCAGTCATATAAAACGAATTTGTGCAAAATCTTATATCATTCCGTGTATTATTTCTTCATTAATGTTAGTTTTTGTAACAAAATTATAAATTTTTTAGGGTGATGTTTCCACATTTTGATTCATTGGGATTTCAATCCCAAACTGCTTTGGATAACTACATGCATTTTGACCAAGTTTGTTCTTTTCTTTGGAGTTTTTCGAAAGTGAGCGTGTTTTCAACAGACGGACAGACAGACGGATATGGCTAAATCGACTTAGAATTGCTCAAGGAGCCAGAATATATATACTTTATGGGGTATTATATTTATAATAAACATATTTCACACTTAATAACGAATTTAGTATACCCTCATTCACCACTAGTGGTGGTGGAGGAATGTTATGATTTTCAAATCATTATCAAACGTTTTTCGTTTGAGCGAAAACAAGCCTACATCAGAGTGAATAATGCTGGCTGTCAATTTTTATTTTTGTTTTATGGAGTTTGAAATTTAGAATAATTAAATTTACAAAAGCTCCATACATAAAAAATTTACAGCCAGCATAATTGTCTCCGATGAATATGCCTTGAGTGGAAGTAAAAAAGTAATATGCAAATTTTTAATAAGGGCTCTCATGACTTTGAAGTTACATACATAAATAAACCAGCATATCACGCAACCAATAAACTTCAGAAAAAATCCTGTGACATGACAGATTGTTACACATTTTTATATACATATGTACATACATAATTCCAACTTATAATATCTACTTAAAAACTTTCACAGATAATTGAACACATTTCAAATTGTAAAAAATTGGAGGATCTAATAACCGAAGCCCGCAGAAAATTACAGCAGTGTCAGCAAAAAAGTGATAAATTGGATTTTGAAAACAAATCTCTAATAAAAGATCTTAATGAGGAAAAAGATCGTCATTCGAATATAAATGACCAGTGTTCGGCACTGCAAATACAATTAAAAAGCTTGCAGGACAACTATGAACGTTTAAAATATGCTTGCACTATAACCGACACACAATTGACCGAAGTGGAGAGTATGTTGGAAAAGGAACAAATATGCAACAAGACACAACAAGTAAAGATAGATCAATTGTATGCAGCCGCTCGAAAAAAGGATGAAGTGGAGGCTCAATTAAAGAAACTACTAAGCGAGGAACAATTACAGAAACAGGCTGCCGAATCAAAAAATGTTACTTTGACAAATGAGTTGGAAGAATTTCGGAAGAATTTAGAGGAACTACAAAAAAAATTCTCCAACCAGCAACAATACGTAATGGAACAAACAACAAGTCTGTTCGTTACCCAAGAAAAATTGGAGGTCTTGCAAAATGATAATCAACATATACAAGCTATTAATGATAATCATCAGCGTGAGCTGTTGCTATTAAAAGAGGAAAATGCTCGAATATTGTCCGATCTATTTAATGCAAAAGAGGAGTCACAGCAGTTACAACATAATCTTAAAGATATTTATGAGCAAAATAGTGACTTACAAAATGAGCTACAAGATTTGAAGAGATTGCTGGAAGAGAAGAAAAATTACTACCTTCAAAGAGATATAAAATCGGAGGCTACTCTAGCCCAGCATAAGAAATTAATAGATTATTTGCAACTAAAGGTAGAGGATTTGACCCAGAAGAAAAAGAAAACTTTCGCGGATAAAATATTTGGCAGTACTAATTCATCAAATACTATTAAAAAAGAGAATATTGGACCCTCTATCGTAGAAACCTCAATTCTCTACCGCACTTTACAAGAAGAATTAAAAAGAGAGAAATTGAAATCAAAGTCGTTACAAGAACAATTGGATAAATATCAAGATAATCAACTTCTGAGATCTCCCCAAAAGAGTAAAGAAAATCAAGTGAATGAACAAAAGAAAAGTATTACTGAAGCAGCAGTTTTAACCCAAATGCATACAAAATCTCCAAGAAAACGACAAGAAAATAAAATTTCTTTAACGACACCTTCCTCCCCAAAGAAAATTACCTTAGATATAGATGATAGTGGCACGGCAAAACATTTGCAGTCTCACCATCGTTTTGAATTAGCTTTACAAGAAACTAATATAGAAGAAACTGTGTGTTTAGCTTGTAAAAATCCTATTATATCAGGATCAGCTTATTGGAAATGTAGGGAGTGTAAGAATTGTGCTCATCGAAAATGTCGTAGTAACATTAAACAAGCTTGTAGTGATGTAGGAGCCATTTTTGCAGCATTTGGTAGCGAGTCAGCCGCTAATTGTTTGGAAACAATGGCTATCGAAGCAACAGCTCCCCTTGAAACAGATCTAGATACCGAATCAATAGGAAAATTTTCTTATGAAGGAAAGTTAGATACAAATACTGGCACAAGTTGTAATGATTCTTTATCTATTACAAACAAAAATCATCAAGGAACATTAATATTTTCAGTACAACAAAATAGCTTCGAAACTACATTAGAAGTAGCTTGTGCCTACGAGATGGAGGAAAACAAAATTTTGCTACTGGGTTGTAATACGGGTTTATATGCCTTGCATATTGAACAAAAGCAATTAGTTCATATAGCTGGTGTAGATGCTGTCAGTTGTATAGCCATTTCCCAGCCTTTGGCTAAAGTTATAATGGTGGGTTCTAATGGAGAATCGTTGTATCAGTGTGATCTGAGACATTTACAATCCCGTAGTCAAGCAAGTGCTTGCCTTAAACCTGCCTTGGAAGCATCAGTCTTAGATTTGCCTTTTGCCAATCGCACTTCCACTGAAAAGTGGAAACTGGTACAAATTTCTCAAGAAACGGAACAACCTTTGGATACAGTTGCCATTGGAGCTACTTCCACACGCATTGTTATTCTCAAGTACGATGTGAAACAGCAGAAATTCAAACCAGTTCGAGCTTTAGATACTGCAACTCCTGTTTCCTCAATATTCTATACTAGACATACCGCCATTGTCAGTTCGGATAAATTTTTCGAAATAGATCTATCTACATATGGCGCCGAAGAGTTTGTAGACGTTGCCGATCAATCCCTTTCTCATACACATAATTGTCAACCCGTTGTAGCACTTCGCATATCGAAACAAGAACTTCTTTTATGTTTTATGGAGTGTGGTGTTTTTGTTGATGAGTATGGTTGTCGTTCCCGACCCTACGACATCAATTGGCAATATACGCCTTGCGGTTTTATGTATCGTGCCCCATTTTTGTATGTAGCCCATTTTCAGTCTATCCAAATAATACGTTTACATCGTTCATATAGCAACGAAATAGCGACCGCTTCATCCGCTGCGGCTCAAAAAGACTTAGATGCTGATGTCGATGATACGAATAGCGGTGATCCCCAATTAAAACGTTCATATATAAATTTCTATATGCCAACACTTCTAGCAGAAAGTGGCAAGTTGAATATATTCATGTTGGCCATACAAAAAAATACCGGTATTCAGGAGATTTATTTTATCGATGCTTTGCACACGTTCAGACAACAACACAATGAGTCAATAGATACTATTTCCTCTATTGCTACTTCAGTGACATTGGATTCAACGGCTAATACTGGAACTGACACTCTTGCCAGCACTGAATGAAAATAAAAATGTTTCTACTTTTTAATTATTAATTTAGATACATGTATTTAAATGTTACATGTTTTTGTTAGTTGCATAAGAAATCTTGTAAGGTTTTAACACTTATTTGCTACGTTTTTTTTTTGTGTTTTAAATTAATAATTTTTTATGATATTTTTTATTGTGTACAAAATAGTATATAACACAATTAACTGCGAGGCCCACAATGTCGACAAGAACATTTCTATCGTATATTTATATTAGAAACAAAAACAAATTTTAGTTTTTTATTATTGTTTTGAATATAAAAATGCGAAAGAAATGTTCTTGTCGACATTGTGGGCCTGGCAGTAAATATCACTTTTTTATTAAAACTTTATTTTTATAGATATACATACAAACAATATTTTAGTCTATACTTTCAACGATTTTTGAGCTTATTTTTTAAATCCCTTCACCTTGCGTTGAAACATTTTTATATAAATTTTTTGGAACTTTTAAAAATGTTTATGAAAATATTTTTCTAGTGAGGTGAAGTGTTTTACAAAATAGCCCCTTTATCCAATCTTACTTAATTTTGTAATAAAATATATTATTAAACATTAATACTTGTTGAAATAAATCTTTATTTCAAAATAAAATTTCAAATTTTACTTTTTATTTTACACCATGGTATAATAAGTACAAGGTATATGCATTAGAATTTTTGTTCTCAATTTTTAAACCCAAATAACGTTAAACAAAAGAAAAAAAGGAACAAAATTAGAACAAGTGTCAAAAATCAAATAAATTAATTTCACATTACATGGGAAAAAAATGACAACTCTCCCTAATGAACACACATACATACTTATAGTATAAAAAAGAAGCATGTTCAGAAGGAATTTCGGAAATGTGGGTTGATTATAGACCAACCAAAACAAGGACCAGGCAATACAAATTGTGGAAATACAGCAAGAAGGTTCTTTTCTGAAACCAGTAAAGCATCTGAAATAACAGAAGTTGATATAATCCTTATTTCAAGATTTAAAACAATTATTGTTGTACTTGCATGCAATTAATAAATTGATTGTAGAAAATTTGGTAATTATTCCACAGATACAGCACGAATGTATAAAACAAATATTAATGGAGAAATATGTCTGCAACAGTTCACAAGATCATTTTTCATGTAGAGGATGCTATTTTGCATCATTTAGTACCATAGGAGATTTGTCAGAGGAAGG
Organism: Pollenia amentaria; assembly: GCA_943735925.1. NCBI lineage: Eukaryota > Metazoa > Arthropoda > Insecta > Diptera > Polleniidae > Pollenia > Pollenia amentaria. The sequence goes on along the minus strand of OX031009.1, from coordinate 195,354,597 downwards.
CCAGGAATAAAGGAATAAAGATTACAGATTTTATAGGGAGCACAATACCAGAAAAATATCACGAGATTTTACAAATGAAGTTCGGTGTAATACATTGTTGGCAACGTCTGATCCGCTCATCTCTATCATTCGAAGTCAATGGAAAGTAGACCGAATGAATAGTAGATATACATTAGACTTGCCCTTCGTTGTATGGGCGATTTTAAACTTGCTCCGAATCCCGCTCCCCGGGGCTCATTTTTTGAGGTCAATTGAAAAACTAATCCAGAAAAAATTTCAGCTCATTTGAAGAATTTTTGAGCTATCCCTGGCCCTTCAAAGTTTTGAATTTTTGGTATTTTTGCCAAAATTTTCCGTTGTAAACACCCTAGTGTATAAATTATAATCCCAAATACAAAATTGTTTTTTTCCTACAAAGATGTATCTATTACCTTTCCAAAATGCCCAAATTCTCTAAATTCTGATTAAAAACAACGACAATATAGGGGTTTATATACAGATTTATTGTAAGTAATGAATAAATTAAAAGCAACACGTTACAATAAAAATTAGTTCGTCATTCGTTTTGCAACAGTGTACTTTTCAAATGACTTGAGTATTGTTGACGATACTTATCAACTGTTAATAACAAGAACTGCTTCTGCTCTTCATCGCGAGTGAGGAGCTGGTTAAATTCTTCCATTAGTTTTACCTTGCGTTCAGAGACGTCATTGACTACCTGCATTTTTTGAACAACTTGCAAGCCTTCAATGTACGAATTATGTTGTGGCCAAGTAGAAGGTTCATAAGCCATGAATTCAGTAGAGATATTGAATCTTTTAAAAAATTCCGCGGTTCTCTTTGTAACGAAAAACGCTAAAGTTTTGTTTTTAAATGAAGGTACATCTTTCGGTTGTATAATATTTCGATTTTGAAATATGTTGTCATGTTCAGATGGATCACCTCGGAGAGACTGTACCATTTTTGCTTTTACATCAACATTTATGCTGTTGTCAAAAAATGCTAAGCCAACTGCTTCATCAGAAAGATACCACAAATGGCCACACATTTTTTTTAATGCTGCATTCGAAATATCCTTGTCCACTATACCATAATTGTGCAAATCAATTAAAAAAGCCAAATCAACATTGGGAGCTGCGGCGGCAAACGGTGCGTAAAACCAGGCTTTAACATATAATGTTACGACAAATAAACATATATCGCGTATTCCTTTGAGCTCGCGGGCTTTTAGTTCAAATTGTCCGCGAAACAAATAAATTTTCAAGCAATATATTACTTTCGCCATCCACCTGGCGTGGTGAAATGCTCCAGGCGAGCGGAATGAGACTCCAGATGGCGGTGTTTTTCCCAAGAAAATCAGAACAAGCTTAAGAAACTCAGCATAGTCGGCTCTGCTGTGTTTTTCGTTCAATTGGTCAATGCAAAAGCTCCCGATTTCGTCTGATATGTTCGACAAGTCGACATTATCATCATCCAAAGCCGTTTTATATTCAGCAACATCTAGTTCTTCTACAATAAAAGTAAAAGCATTGAAAAGTAATTAGTTTCAAGTTACATTGAAATACATGCTTCGTATATGTTATACAACAAGAACATACCCCATTTAGCTTGAAATCTCTTGAATAAAAGCACATCCGGCGCAGATGTTGCCCCCATTTTTATATCAAAGACCGCTTTAAGAACAATTTCATAAATATGATGACGACAGGCCAAAATCATCAAGCTTCGCCCGAGCCCCTGCTGAAGTAGCGTGCACGCGCCATTTAACCGTCCTGTATTCGATGCTGTTGTGTCGCAACAAATCGCTTGAATATTTTGTTGCAAACCTCATTCAGTAATAACATTAATTACCGCGGCCGATATCTGATGGCCAGTTCCATTTCGTATAGATGGGATGCCAAGCAGTTGATCGCCATTCTTATTGGAGACGATAACGGGAAGACGGTCAATCTTTGATTTTCCATGTATACTGGGTAACAATTTGCCATCAAAATGAACAGTGCATGGCATATCCGGATTCAATTTGTAATTATCTTTTATTTTGGTAGCAATTGAAGATGGCACTGTATTCACAGCAAAGTCCACATCCATTTCGGAGTCGGTTTCAACAAGTTCGTTCATTTCAATAGTAGTATCATTTGAATCGATATCATCAAGATTACTTGTATCTGAAATAGATGCCAACTGTTCCTCCTCCCTTCTTCTCCGCTCTGCTTCAGCTTGTATGCGATCCAATCTTGCCTTCTCGTTTCGCATGGCGACTGTATCAATGCCTAATATGACGCCATGCCGACCATTTCTTTGATTTATTAAAAATTGCTTGTCGGCTTTGTTAGTCATAACGTCCATGGCATTTGCTGCTGCGATATCGAACAATTCTTCCAACTTCTTTAGAAATGCCTTTTCACTCTTCTTGTGTGCTGTACTTTCGCGGCTTCTATGTTTAAATAATTTATGCCACTTACCATGCAACAATAACAATTTGTCAATGCACTTATCTTTGCGTTGTGTTGGAATGTAAGCTTTATCCCAAAAACCGCACGCCTCATTTACAACTATAGCTGCACTAGCACGCAACGAAAGTCTTTGGTCGTTATAGATACTGAATAAAAGCGATAAAACTTGCCCTTTGGATGGTAACTTAGCGCCTAATATTTGTGTACAAGGTTCACCGATTAAATAAACACGAGTTTTAGAACGAGTTGAAAACATTTTGAATAAAACTGTGCTGTTCAAAATAACGTAACAGCTGTACACTGCTATTGTGAATGAACATTAGAGTGGTGCAAATAAATGAAAATGATTTCTGAAGCCACGAATGGCCTTATTTTTTCCTTTGGATATGAAAATACCTCTTGTGAAATCTGGTGCCGATTGAATAAAGAAAAGTCGGCGCGGAAATCGATTGAAAATTGGATTTGAAAATACATGTCAAAAAAATGACTTTTTTAAGAAATATTTGGGTCATTTTGACCCCAAGTGCATAAAAGGATTAATTTTGAATTTTTTGTCTTTAGATATTTATAACTAACAATATTTTATAGTTAAGTCAAATTTAACTTATATATGAAGATAAACCAAGTAATTTCGTTATAAATTGATACTTAATCAAAAAAAGATAATCTTAAATAACAATTTTTTCTAAAAAAATGTTAAAAATTTCCGTTTTCCGCGCCGACTACTCTGTTATGAAATCTGCATCAAATTTCATACTATTATTTTTATATTCAAAGGAAAAAAATAAGCCCATTTGTGGGCTTTAGAACTCATTTTGAAAAATGGCCATACAAACGTGAACGACTCTAATGAACATATATAAATAGACAATTCACAATGACTATAACAGCAATATCTTTGTCATTTTTAATCCGAATTTGGGAGAGAGATTTTGGACATTTTGGAAAGGTAATAAAAGCGTCTTTGTAGGAAAAAAACCATTTTATATTTGGGTTTATAGTTTATACACTAGGGTGTTTACAACGGAAAATTTTGGAAAAAATACCAAAAATTCAAAACTTTGAAGGGCCAGGGATAGCTCAAAAATTCATCAAATGAGCTGAAATTTTTTCTGGATTAGTTCTTCCATTAACCTCAAAAAATGAGCCCCGGGGAGCGGGATTCGGAGCAACTTCAAAAATAAGGGCCGGTCTAATATACATATATACTTGTATTGTTAAATAAGCAAAAAAAACATTTTTTTTGTCCTTATTGTTATTTTAATTTAAAAGAAAATAAACATTATGAATACGGCAGTAACAAATTTACACTTATCTATTTTTAACTGGTTCTAGTTGAACCGGTTGTAAGAGTTAGTAATGTAGAAACCTGTAGTGTATGTAGGGTGGCAGGATCGCCATGTAGTGTATTGTGCAAGGTGTGTTGGTGTATAGTCCCTATAACCCTTATTTATTTTAAATAGCTGTTAGGGTACCAGCTGATTCACAAGGCGTTCAAAGGAACTGCCGAATTATGAGCCTTTCAATTAAAACTAGGCAAGTTACTGCCGGATTAAGTAGTTAATTTCAAGTCTAATTTATTTTCAATTTTACTGGTGCTTATATACTATACATGAGATTTTAACTTAACCGTTCTAACTTAGTTTAATTATTTACATTTCTCTATTTGTCTTTGTCGGTCATATGGAGATATCAATAGATTGTATCAATAACAAGCCCTCACGACCAGTCTCGCCAATCGGAATGTTGGACGTTGGAATGCACTCAATTTACACTCAATTTTAATGTCATTCACTTACATTCCGATTGTCGTCATTTGTTTATACCGTTATTTGATATTTAAAATACCCTACTCTATATAAGTTGGTAGTGTTGGTTTTAGAGTAGTTTAAGGGTATGCGGTGGCGACTTATGAGGTACACTACACCCTCACCGCTAAGAGAAAAATTAGGGGATTGATTTTTCTTGATATATTCATAATACCGACAATGTTTATAAAATAGTTCTTAGTTTCTATTTACATATATTATAATTTTACAAAGTAGTTCTTATATAGTATTTAATATTTTAATAGTTTTATAATTTGTATTTACATGAGTTAAAGTAGTTCTTAATGTAATTAATATTTAATTTATAATTATTTAATTATTTAAAAATAGTAGTAAAAATAGTATCTTATAGTACTTAATTATTGTCTCTTAGGCCTATATATGGTTTTAGTTGATTGTTATGGAATTCTTTTTCAATTCCGTGGTAGTCTATTATAGTATTTACACCGTTATTTCTAATTATTCTATATGGGCCTTTGTACGGGCTTTGATTCTTTTTCCTATTCTCTACTTTTATTAAAACTAAATCTCCTATTTTTAGATTTAAACTACTGCTATATCTATTTTCCATGTTTCTTTTTTCTTTTATTTTATCTGTGAAATCTTTAGCTCTAATCAAAGAATATTTTAATCTTTGTTTCAGCTCTTTTGCATAGTCATCATAATTGTATATTTTGTTATTATCAGTTTCATAAAATTCTGATGGTAGGCATGGCAATCTACCATATACCAATTCAAATGGTGTGTAACCAGTGTCTATGTGTGGAGCCGTGTTGTAGGCAAAAGTAAAATAGTTTATCCACTTATCCCATTCGTAATCATTTGCTGTTGTCAGCAAGAATTCATTGAGAACCCTGTGATTTCTTTCTACCGCACCCATTGTTTCATGGTGGTAAGGGGTTGAAAATGTTTGTTTGATACCGAGTAGTGAGCATATGTTATGCATGAGTTCGTTTTTGAATTCTGTCCCGTTGTCTGATTTGAGCACCTTAAATTTACCGAATTTTAAAATTAATTGTTCTACAAGTGTTTTGGCAGTTGTGAGTGCGTCTTTTGTTGACATTGGGTGAGCAATAATGAATTTTGTTAGCTCGCATTGCATTGTCAATATGTATCGGTATCCGTTTGAAATACGAAGAGGTCCTACAGTATCAATTGATATTGTTTCAAAACTGTTGCTCGGTGTGTCCGTTATTGTAAGTGGTTCTTTAATGTGTTTGGTTTGTTTGTTTATAGTACACTTGTCACAGTATTTTACGAATTGTGTTATGGACCGGTTTATTGGCGAGGATTCCGTCTAGCTCACAGTTAACTCCCAGTAAGGTTCCAACCCTCCCGCCAACAGCGTATCCTAACAAAAACAAAATCAACAGGAAATCACACTAACCGGAAACAAAAAAAAACACAAACGACACCACATTTAACAAACCAAGGAGATAGGTGTAACCCCTTCATGCCCTCCCAACCTTGTCGCGAATACGTTCCTACTATTCATAACGCGACCCAAACTCCACCAGACCTCTTCTCCACTTACCTTTCCATCACATCCGGTTCCCCTAATTTAAATTTAAGCCATCATGTTTTCTTTCTTAATGTACTAAACCAAACATTTTTTATTTATTATTAAAGTAAAACTACTATTACTAATAACAATCTTATACTATGATTTTTCTTAGAACTAATAAATATTCTTAAAATCCCTACAAGCTACTTATATTACTATTGACTTTATTTTTTCTTTAAATATCTATGTATATATATGTATATCTATTTAGTATTTATTTTTTTCTCATTAAATTTTTCTGCTTTGCACATGTAATTACCTGATTAGAACTCAAGCTACTTTATCTTTGCTTATTTTACGTCCACTTTTCTACTTAAAATTTCCTTTCACCTAAAGGAGCTCCCTGAGGTTATTTTTACTTTCCTGTCACTCTCCAGGCTTTCCTTCTTGCTTGTTCTAACTATTACCGTTCTTCACTTAAGTTCTACGTAATTACCTTTTTTTATCTATACTTATATTTTTCTCTTTTCCTGATATATGTATATATATATAAATATTTAATTCCAAAATTTATAACTTCCCTATTTTTTCCAGGTTTCCCTTTTGATTTACTAATACACCACACTTAAATTAACTACACACTCTCAAAAGTCTTACACTTTCATCACAATTACACAATCTACTAAATTATTAAAAAAAATTATTTTTAAACTAGAAATAATATTAATACTTTAAATTATTTTTTTTCTTATTTTTTTCTCCTTTCTTTTTTCTTTTAGGATCAGCCTCTTTGCTGTTTACTCAATATTTCAATTTACTTTTCCAAAAGCAAAGCACATACATTTATACGCAATTCTTTTTTTTCGGTTCTTTCCGGAGACGTTTGATAATAAAAAAAAATACATATATACTCTAACCCAATATTGCCATTCGTATCGGTTTTTTTTTCTTAATGGAATCTATAATACGGGTTTGTATCTACCAATTTTTTTTCCAATTAATTTCCTCTTGCTAAGCGGTAAATCTTGCACTTCCGAGGACACTTTTAATTCACCATCAAATATAATTTTACAAAAATTTGTTACCTGGCTATAATCCCCGTGTGGTCTTGGCGCAGCTCGTCTATGACCTTCACTGAACACGTCCTCGAGAGAATAGCCAGCTATGTGGAAAAATTAAATGAATCTCCCTTATTACAGGAACCATTCAAAATATATGTATATTCTTCTCAAATCTTACTTTATTGTGGTTTTGCACAACACTATTTATTTTCCCACACCAGTGGTTGCTTTCAACACGGGACCCCACAATAAAGAAGATTTGTTTCCGAATATACTGCACTACTTCATTTGTACACTTTTGATTCACTTACGTTTTTTTTTCCGATTTAACTAATTTTAATTCCCACTATCTTGAACAAACTAAGTAACTTTTGTGTTACTTTTGCCACTTCTAAACTGAAACTTTTATTTTTTCCACTGCACTTATCTTTATTGTACACGTCTCACTTTTAATATTAACAATGACCTAATTTATCTTCTTTTCTCAGCTTAAATACTTCCTGCCTATTTACTTTCTCGCGGTCTCTTCCTAATTTTCCTATTTACTTTTCCGCGATATTTTCACAAACTCTCTTTCATTTACACTAACAAACATTTACCCCAAAAAAACTTATATAATCATCTCCCCTTTGGCGCCTTTTCAAATATTATATACTGATAAAAATTACCTAATACAAAAGAAAACTTCTCCTAGGTTTTCGCGCCAATTCCTCCCTTTCCTATCCTGCTTTGCTGATTCCCCCCCTTGATCACGACAGACCAATGTAATCATACACCTCAAGTCAGCCAGCAGTTCTCTTCCATCTTTTTCCTCCTCACTCAGCTAAATACAAAGGGCTTATTTTCCTTAAATGCTACTAATAAATTATATATATAATTTAATCTCGCGCCTTGTCAACCGCCAATTTCATCCTGTTCGCATTTCTAGGCAAGCCACATATTCCTTCAGCTCTCCTACCGCCCATATCAGGCTCTCATAAAAATTAGTTGGTAAATTTTATTCATTCATAATTTTATTTAAAATCTATTTCAAACCTTCACTTTCAATAGTTAATGAAAAGTCCAACCCTGTACAATTTTACTACATGCAGTAGCGTTGCCATCCTAATGTGAGTATTTCGTACTACCGTTTCTACACTACACTTATACACACACTCATAAATAGATACACATCTTATCTTTTCATTACTCGCCTGTCATCATCAGCCCCACATGTATGTAAGTATATTGAAAATTTTTAATTTTATAAAATGTTTTCTTTTCTTTCAGGTTTCAATAACAATTCTGAAGGAACTTAACCATGATATCCACGTAAGTATTGACCTGTATCGTTCCTTTGAAAAATCCGTGTATTACAAAAAAAAAATCTAATCCTTTCTTTTTTCTATTTTTTTCAGCTTTCCCAATTACCAACAAAACCACACACCTTATCCTAAACCCCTTACTAACCACCTACCTACCAAAACAAAACCTCACCTAGATCACTAACACAAAAGTAATATGGAATTTATCCCACTGAGACTCGGGCAGGAGGTAGTGTCTCCATTGGTCGCAAGCCCCTCTCCACTTATTATGAAAAATCCACTGGACAAGGGCAGGAGTAGTGGCTCCACCGCAATATGCCCCTCCATATGAAGTTATCCAAACCACCCATTTGGGGCAACGGCAGGAGTGGTGGCTCCGACCAACAGTTTGCCTCCCCCTAAAAAGATATTTACCAGGGATGACGCACCCAGGCTTTTACAGCCGCATCCCGACCTAAATCGTGGCCCGTCTACGCCAAATTTTTTTTTTCCCCCCGCGTTGCGTGTGTACTCTTCCGCAACACAACTCCGTTGCTGCTAAGTTACCGCAGAAGAAACGGTGTGCGGAATCTTGTTTATACCAGCCCAACGTGGGGAACTCCCCGACCCTGAGATAAAAGTCTCATCTCTACTCTTAGCCGGGCAATAAAATTTGTGTCCACACTGCAGTGTTGCCAGGTAAATTGTTTTTTTTCCTGCAAAAATTTTATAATTTAAGAAGAGTTATTCTTCCGTTTGAGAGGATTACTCTATTAATATACACCTGTATACTTTCCCCAATGTTCATAACATATATTCCGGAATAATAAAAGGTTTATTAAACAAATTTTCATAGAAAATTCGTTTCATAAACCTGACATTAACCCAAAATACCCCCTATGAACATGGTGGTTTATATACATATGTATCTGATGACCCAAGGGTTAGTAAAAATCAGTTTCCTATATTTATTAGAATCAAATTTCTTTCGAAGTATTTACTGTTGCCACATCCTTTCTGTAACTTTGGGCATGTTATCGAAATAACAAAAATTTGATCTCTTCAGGGGTTGGATTAAAGTTATTTTTTTTCCCACATGTACAAAAGAATACTGGAACTTGAATTAGCCGGAGCCAATCTACAATAGGCATATAATAAATCATTTACTCCGACGTACAGCTTGACCTGTTGCACAACATGATACTTTTAAGGCCCAACCACATTATGCCTGATATAGCTTAAGCCACTGTCACACATTTACAAAAATTTTGATTCCGTATGGAATGTGCGATCAGTTTTGACCTTAACTTAAGCACTGACAGTTTTATAACTTCAGTATGATTGAACACCTATCCCTTAGAAGTCTTCACCATGTGCCTTAGCTAGCTCATGCCCACCTTGGTTGGGTCTTTCGTTTCATATTAAAATTTTACCTATTATTAGCAATACACTTGGCAATCCGTAGACAATTAGTATTTTTCTGTTATTGTTTCGGCAAGTACGTAGTAAAACGCCTACATAAACTAAACCCCTATATGTAATACAAACACCTAAATCTAATACACTGTTAGTAGGTACCCTATACGGTAGATTGGTATGATAGAGATACGATATCATTACTGTTTTTAAAAAAAAAATTAGTGTTTTTTCTATTCGTGTGATCTCGTTTCCCTATCATACAAATTTTTAGTCCATAGATCCTTTTTACTATTATTTTCCTTTTTCTTTTCTTTTTTTTTTATGAGGAACTCGGGTAACCAATTAAACGCATATTCAGCCGCTCGATATTGAATCACCATTAGATACATTTAACATGGTCATAACTAGAACTAAGCACTCTTCCGAACTCCTTTTCGCGAGGCAAAAGCAGAACGTAGAGGCAAACCCTTTTTTCATCAGTATCTTGTTACTGGGCTTTTGCCAGTAGTGCACGACAGTGCTGATTAAATCGAACGCCCTTTAGAGGCAAAATTAAATAAATTTAATATTCTAGGATCCTAGGAATCCGCGTCAAAACAATCGGGTCACGCCCCTATTATTCTCTCCATCGCCCAGGACACTATCTAGTTTTGACCATTGCCCTCTGAACCCTTTTCTTGATAAAAGAATCAGAGGACGTATGCATCTGACCTGATCATCGTATCTTACGGGAAGTATAACTTTACAAGCCTTAATCAATTAAGAATGATACTTTGTGATTCGTTTTTTTCAGATTTTAAATTTCTAAGCTTATAGACTGGCACAACATGGACTTAAGTTATATTGCACCTTCCTAACAGCTAAATAAATGGGACACATCACAACATTAATATCACCGATTGAATATGCCTATATTGCGGTTCCTTATACCTAATTATTGCACTCATGGACTACACAAAGGTATGTTTAAAACTAAAAAAAACTTTTCCCTGTTTTGTACTATTTCATATTGGTCATTGAGGCAGTATCTCACTTGTTCTTATACTAAATACATGGTATGGTTAAAGAATCTACGCTATCAGGTACGGGGTTCTAAATCTATGTTTATAATTGGTGTATATTAAATATTGCATACAATCCCTACGGCTTAAATTTCCATTTCGCTTTTTTCTAAACTTTAATATCCTTAACGTGGTATGTTCCTATAGATTTCCCTTGTAATGTCTCTAATTCATACATATTGTTTCCCACGGGCCTAACCACTCTACATCTTAAAAACTTTCGGCAAAATTTTGCATTTCTGTTTTTCGAAAAATCACTTAATACTGTGTTCCGGCGGTATACTTCTTGTCCTGGGTTAAATAAAACATTTCTTGCTCTTTTGTTGTATCTCTCTGCGCTTTTTTCGTAAGCTTTTTTCATGTTCTGTTTTATTTGTTCCCTGATTACATCCAACTTTTCTCTCCGTTTTAGCTCCAAAATTTGATGATCAGTAAGAGATTGTAATTTTCTTCCCAATTTATATTCAGCTCCACTTGAATACATGTGGTAGCCAAATAGGGCGAAGAACGGGGTGTAGCCAGTCGCTGAATGTACGGATGTTCGTAGGGCACATTCAATTTCGGACAAGTACAAGTCCCAATCTCTGTGATCTTCTTTTAGGTAGGCACGAATTGCGGAAAGAACAGACTGATTAACTCTCTCACTGGCGTTGCTCTGTGGAGAATATACCGCAGTTTTTATGTGTTGTATTCTGTATGTGTGCATTAAATTTTGAAAACTCTTTGCGATAAATTGAGATCCATTATCACTGTGTATAATTTCCGGTACTCCAAACTTATGAAAAATCTCATGAACTAGAAATTCTATGACATTGCTGGTAGATGCTTCCTTCATTGCTTTTAAAAAGGTAAATTTGGAAAAATGATCTACGACTATAAATATGTAGGAATTGCCATTTTTAGATCTTGGATATTTTCCCATAAAATCAATGTACAATTTTTGAAACGGCCTTTCTGTTACTACCTGTTTACCAATCTCCGGCCTCAGGTTTTGGTTAGTTGGCTTTATTTCCTTACACACTTGACAGTTTTTTATGAACATTTTTACTTGAAATGCCATTTTAGGCCAGTAAAAGAACCTTTTTAATCTTTCTATAGTTTTCGTCACTCCCCCATGCGCTGTCGTTAGGGTGGAATGTGCCTTTTCTATAATAACTTGCGTAATGTTTGTTGGTATCCAGAGTTTCCATTTGTACTCATCTTCATCCTCTTCGAAAGACATTTTTTTAAAAATCATACCATTTTCTATTTTTAAGTCTGGAAGTTGTTCACTGTTATTTTGAATGTGCTTTATTAAGTCCAAATATTCGTCACTTTCAAACTCTGTCGTCTCGAAATCAAAAATATCTTCCATCGCGATTTCATCGACACTTTCATCTGGTAATCTGGACAACATATCGGCTACAACGTTTTCTGACCCTTTTCTGTGCATAATCTCAAAATCAAAGGCCTGTAGTTTCAGTGACCAGCGTGCCAACCTGCCAGTTAAGTCTTTAAGCGACATCAGCCACTTTAAACTCGCATGGTCTGTTACTATCGTAAAAGGCATCATTTCAACGTAAGGTCTGAATTTCTGGACTGCCATTACCGCCGCTAAGCATTCCTTTTCTGTCACGCTATAATTCCTTTGACATGAATTTAACTTTTGTGAGTAAAATGCTATCGGATGTTCCTCTTTGTTTTCATTGAGCTGATACAAAACTGCCCCTATGCCGTAATCACTAGCATCGCATTGGATAAAAAACCGTTTTGAGAAGTCGGCGTGCCTTAGTACGGGAGCGGATGTTAGGGCCTTCTTTAATTCTTCAAATGATGCAATTGCTTCAGGCGTCATAACAAACTTCTTACTCTTTTTTAATGTATCTGTTAAGGGTGCTGATATAGTCGAAAAATCCCTAATAAATCTGCGATACCAGCCTGCAGTGCCCAAGAAGCTACGGACTTGCCTTGGAGTTTTCGGAATATGGATTTCCCTAATAGCTTTCACCTTTTCTGGGTCCGTTTTTAACATCCCGCCGCCTATAATAAACCCTAGGTATTTTAATTGCTTAAAACAAAACTGCGATTTCTTTAAACCAATTGTCAAGTTAGCGTTTATTAAACATTGAGCTACCTCTTTTAACAGTTCTAAATGCTTTCCAAAACTATCTGATATAACTAGCAAATCATCTAGATATACAAATACGTTTTCCTTCAGTTTCTGAGGAATGACTTTGTCCATAAGTCTACAAAGTCTCTGTGCTGCGTTGCAGAGACCGAAGGGCATCACTCGGAACTGGTAAAGCGGCCGACCCGCTACAGTAAACGCGGTATACGATTTGCTTTCCTCCTCTAATTCTATCTGCCAGAAGGCAAACTTTAGATCAACGCTACTAATGTAATAGGTCTCATCTATTCGGCTAAGGATACCCTCTATATTTTGCAATGGATATGCGTCCTTCACTGTAAGTTTATTCAACTTCCTAGCGTCCAGACAAAACCTATTTTTCCCGGGTTTTCTTACCACTGTCGTTCGGTTACTCCATGGGCTTTCACTTTCTTCTATCACGTTTAGTTCCAACATTTGATCTATTTCTTTGTAAACGATTTCTTGCACCGCCGGAGAAATTGGGTAATGTCTATCTTTTACCGGCTCGGCCCCTTCTACTAATTTAATACTATGTTTCTCCAGTGATGTACATCCTAGGCCCTTATTTTCAAATGATGGAAACATATTAATAACTTCGTTTAGACTTTCTCGTTGGCAAGGTGATAATTCATGTGGATCAGATTTGTGATTCTCCGATACATATTTTTCCATTATCTTCTCTATGTTTATTTCTGAAACACCTACTATTTCTGGAGCAAGCTCAAAACCTTTCCAAAAATCTATTCCTAAATATGCTTGTTGCTCTAAATCAGGACAAAGATAAAATTCTATTTTACTTATCTTATTATTATATTCTATATCTAATTTAATTTTACCTAACAACCTATGTTCCTGGCCGCTGGCCGTGGATATTACTGAGAAGATCGGTACTATTTGCAAATCAAGATCATTAATAAGTTCTCTACACCCTTTGCCTAATATACTCACAGAGGCACCAGTATCAAGAAGACCCTTTATTTTTACTTCACCAATTTTGATTTCAGCATATGGCCTGGGATCTAATGATTTCCGGTCGGCTCCTCTAATTGCTTCGATAGCCTGTTTCCTCAGTCTTCTCCTTTCAGCGAACTTCTCTCTCAGTTTTTGTATTTTTTTTGATATATATGGTCTTGTGACATTGATTTCCGAATTAAAAATTCTCTCTCGGACCTTTTTATAATGATCTTCCCTCTCCTGAAATGTATATAAATGTCTGTGCTGTGGTATAAATCTATTAAACTTTTTTATTTCTTTAACTAAATTTGCTGATTTTTCTATTCTTGCAAATGTGTTTGCGGGTTCGTTTTCGAACGATGGTCCCCCGCATTCCCTTCGTTCCTGTAAAAATTTTTCTTCGGCAATCATTGCAATTAGGTGCTATTAATTCGGGCTTTCCACACCGGTAACAAAATATACTTCTTTCATTGGATGGACAATCCATAAACGCGTGACCATTTTGGCGGCAGTTCCAGCACACTAACGTAGATCTGGACATAGAACTTCCTGCATTACTCGCTCTGATCGATGCTACTTCGGAGCATTCTATTTCGGGTATTTGGTAGGATTCCGGCCTCATTTCTTCACTTATTTCATTGACGTGTCTAGGGTAACGGTTTAACGGAGTTGTCACGATCCGATTTTCTTTCCTGAGAAAAGTTTTTTCCGCATCTATACAGCTGAGCCTTAATTCCTCGACTGAAGACACATTCATTGGATAAACAATTCTCCCGATATTCTCCCTTAAATTCTTTTTGATCATCTTGATCATTTCCGCCTCCGGCATGGATATGCTTAAGCGTGATCGAAGCTGCGTCATTGTAAAGAAAAACGAATCTATTGATTCCCCTGACTGTTGCTTCCTTTCAACCATGTCCCGCATTAGCTCAAAACTGGAACGAGTGGATTTATATTGTTTCAATAGCGCTATTTTTAATGTAGACCAGTCTGATACATAATTAGTCTGTATGAAAAGCCAGTACCATTTCTCAGCGGCTCCTTTGACCAAAAGATGGAAGTTATCTAGTAATTCCTTCCAGGATATACCGTACTGGTGCTGCAGACGCTCGAGCCTGAAAACAAAGTCTTCGACTGCTAACTTATTAGAATCCCCGTCGAATTCTAACCCCCATTTATCGATGCGAGGTCTATTGTAGCCCCTTGGATATTCATCACCATTATTAGAGGAAGCCCTGGAAGACTGAGACTGTACGCCTGACATTTCCATTGGTTGTGGACCCTCTACTGATGACCTTGACACATTAGGCAAGTTTACTTCAATTAATTTTCTATTTTCTTGCTGTGTTTGCTGGACCACTATGCTTAGTCTGCTAACAGTTGCCGTTAACTCTGCCATGGTCTTCTTCATATCAGCCATCTGAGAACTTATTTCCTGATCGACTAACCTTTTTACTGATCTATCGACATTTTCTACGCTATTGGACCTAACTGAATGCCTACTTGTACTCTGACCTGATACATAAGAGGGTAACGCATATGCATGTGGATGAACATTAGGGTCGTTCGCCATTATAGTTCCCGACAAATCCCTAATCTGCCCGGTATTTTTCTCTGCCATTTCTTCTATATATTTCGACCTAGATTTCGGTGTCGAACGGTTTAAGTCGAATTGAACCTGCCTCACTCTTTTTCGCGATCTTGTTCCAGGTGGGCTATCATTCATAATCTAAGAGGTGACTTATAAAAATAATTACCCCCCTTTACTTCTAAAAAAAAATTGTAGACTATATATATAACAACAAGAATTGGCAAATTTCGGCAATAAATCTTGGCAGTATTAAAAGTACATGCATACCATAAATAAATGGACTAATAAAAAAAAATAGAATAAACTAGTAATAACAAAAAAAATATAAATTATAATCAATGCAGAAACGTTTACTATGATAAAAAAAAATAATATTAAATACTAAAAAAAATCTACAAGCACGATAAAAAAAAATTACTAAAAATACTAATAACTATTAACACTTAATTTCCAAAAGATTAAAATATACTAACTTATTAAACGATAGAAAAAAATTACTAAAAATACTAATAACTATTAACACTTAATTTCCAAAAGATTAAAATATACTAACTTATTAAAAACAAATAAATAAGAAGATATTAATAATAAAAAAAAATTATTCCCTTTTCGCTTTTCTATTAATAGCTACTTTCAACCAAATTTGTATATATTATGTATGGGTTCCGGACATAATGGACGGATGTGGAGGTCTAAGCGGTTAAAAAAAACTTACGCATGTTAAATGTGGCACGAAAAATACTTTAAATATAAAATTTTCTTCCCTTTGGAATTCTTCTAGCGTGTTCCCTCGTACTTCAAACTAACATTCACTATCACCGAGCTACGAGCGATTGTTGATGACATATTATACAACTTACCTCGTGATATAATCGCCACGAGAGGCTATCATATGCCTTCAACATACAACACTATCACGATTCCAAACAAAAAATTTTGAGGTTAAATTTCAACATTCAGAAATGATAAACAATACAATTAGAGACTTTCAACTTGTACCCTAAGATATTCTCTTATATTTCTGTAAGTCTATATATTTTTATAATCGATAAACCTAGTAGACTTTCCTTATATACAACATTTTCTTTTCCTTTTTTTTTCAGAGTGGCTATATAAGTCTCTTCTACTATATTTAACCGACCTTTTGGGCTATTACAAAAAAAAACATTTAATGGACTATTATCACATGTGTAGGTAACGTACATGAATTTTATTATATCGCTTAGGATACCTTTTTGTATAGTTTACTAAAAAGCATCCCAAGTGATTGCATTAGATTGGGCGCCATTCTGTTATGGACCGGTTTATTGGCGAGGATTCCGTCTAGCTCACAGTTAACTCCCAGTAAGGTTCCAACCCTCCCGCCAACAGCGTATCCTAACAAAAACAAAATCAACAGGAAATCACACTAACCGGAAACAAAAAAAAACACAAACGACACCACATTTAACAAACCAAGGAGATAGGTGTAACCCCTTCATGCCCTCCCAACCTTGTCGCGAATACGTTCCTACTATTCATAACGCGACCCAAACTCCACCAGACCTCTTCTCCACTTACCTTTCCATCACATCCGGTTCCCCTAATTTAAATTTAAGCCATCATGTTTTCTTTCTTAATGTACTAAACCAAACATTTTTTATTTATTATTAAAGTAAAACTACTATTACTAATAACAATCTTATACTATGATTTTTCTTAGAACTAATAAATATTCTTAAAATCCCTACAAGCTACTTATATTACTATTGACTTTATTTTTTCTTTAAATATCTATGTATATATATGTATATCTATTTAGTATTTATTTTTTTCTCATTAAATTTTTCTGCTTTGCACATGTAATTACCTGATTAGAACTCAAGCTACTTTATCTTTGCTTATTTTACGTCCACTTTTCTACTTAAAATTTCCTTTCACCTAAAGGAGCTCCCTGAGGTTATTTTTACTTTCCTGTCACTCTCCAGGCTTTCCTTCTTGCTTGTTCTAACTATTACCGTTCTTCACTTAAGTTCTACGTAATTACCTTTTTTTATCTATACTTATATTTTTCTCTTTTCCTGATATATGTATATATATATAAATATTTAATTCCAAAATTTATAACTTCCCTATTTTTTCCAGGTTTCCCTTTTGATTTACTAATACACCACACTTAAATTAACTACACACTCTCAAAAGTCTTACACTTTCATCACAATTACACAATCTACTAAATTATTAAAAAAAATTATTTTTAAACTAGAAATAATATTAATACTTTAAATTATTTTTTTTCTTATTTTTTTCTCCTTTCTTTTTTCTTTTAGGATCAGCCTCTTTGCTGTTTACTCAATATTTCAATTTACTTTTCCAAAAGCAAAGCACATACATTTATACGCAATTCTTTTTTTTCGGTTCTTTCCGGAGACGTTTGATAATAAAAAAAAATACATATATACTCTAACCCAATATTGCCATTCGTATCGGTTTTTTTTTCTTAATGGAATCTATAATACGGGTTTGTATCTACCAATTTTTTTTCCAATTAATTTCCTCTTGCTAAGCGGTAAATCTTGCACTTCCGAGGACACTTTTAATTCACCATCAAATATAATTTTACAAAAATTTGTTACCTGGCTATAATCCCCGTGTGGTCTTGGCGCAGCTCGTCTATGACCTTCACTGAACACGTCCTCGAGAGAATAGCCAGCTATGTGGAAAAATTAAATGAATCTCCCTTATTACAGGAACCATTCAAAATATATGTATATTCTTCTCAAATCTTACTTTATTGTGGTTTTGCACAACACTATTTATTTTCCCACACCAGTGGTTGCTTTCAACACGGGACCCCACAATAAAGAAGATTTGTTTCCGAATATACTGCACTACTTCATTTGTACACTTTTGATTCACTTACGTTTTTTTTTCCGATTTAACTAATTTTAATTCCCACTATCTTGAACAAACTAAGTAACTTTTGTGTTACTTTTGCCACTTCTAAACTGAAACTTTTATTTTTTCCACTGCACTTATCTTTATTGTACACGTCTCACTTTTAATATTAACAATGACCTAATTTATCTTCTTTTCTCAGCTTAAATACTTCCTGCCTATTTACTTTCTCGCGGTCTCTTCCTAATTTTCCTATTTACTTTTCCGCGATATTTTCACAAACTCTCTTTCATTTACACTAACAAACATTTACCCCAAAAAAACTTATATAATCATCTCCCCTTTGGCGCCTTTTCAAATATTATATACTGATAAAAATTACCTAATACAAAAGAAAACTTCTCCTAGGTTTTCGCGCCAATTCCTCCCTTTCCTATCCTGCTTTGCTGATTCCCCCCCTTGATCACGACAGACCAATGTAATCATACACCTCAAGTCAGCCAGCAGTTCTCTTCCATCTTTTTCCTCCTCACTCAGCTAAATACAAAGGGCTTATTTTCCTTAAATGCTACTAATAAATTATATATATAATTTAATCTCGCGCCTTGTCAACCGCCAATTTCATCCTGTTCGCATTTCTAGGCAAGCCACATATTCCTTCAGCTCTCCTACCGCCCATATCAGGCTCTCATAAAAATTAGTTGGTAAATTTTATTCATTCATAATTTTATTTAAAATCTATTTCAAACCTTCACTTTCAATAGTTAATGAAAAGTCCAACCCTGTACAATTTTACTACATGCAGTAGCGTTGCCATCCTAATGTGAGTATTTCGTACTACCGTTTCTACACTACACTTATACACACACTCATAAATAGATACACATCTTATCTTTTCATTACTCGCCTGTCATCATCAGCCCCACATGTATGTAAGTATATTGAAAATTTTTAATTTTATAAAATGTTTTCTTTTCTTTCAGGTTTCAATAACAATTCTGAAGGAACTTAACCATGATATCCACGTAAGTATTGACCTGTATCGTTCCTTTGAAAAATCCGTGTATTACAAAAAAAAAATCTAATCCTTTCTTTTTTCTATTTTTTTCAGCTTTCCCAATTACCAACAAAACCACACACCTTATCCTAAACCCCTTACTAACCACCTACCTACCAAAACAAAACCTCACCTAGATCACTAACACAAAAGTAATATGGAATTTATCCCACTGAGACTCGGGCAGGAGGTAGTGTCTCCATTGGTCGCAAGCCCCTCTCCACTTATTATGAAAAATCCACTGGACAAGGGCAGGAGTAGTGGCTCCACCGCAATATGCCCCTCCATATGAAGTTATCCAAACCACCCATTTGGGGCAACGGCAGGAGTGGTGGCTCCGACCAACAGTTTGCCTCCCCCTAAAAAGATATTTACCAGGGATGACGCACCCAGGCTTTTACAGCCGCATCCCGACCTAAATCGTGGCCCGTCTACGCCAAATTTTTTTTTTCCCCCCGCGTTGCGTGTGTACTCTTCCGCAACAATTGCTTTACCATCTTATTCATGTTTTTCCAAATGTATCGCTGTTTTAATTTAATAATTGTTTTTCTTATTCCTAAGTGGCCTGCGTGTGTGGCGTTGTGGAATTCATCGATGAGTTTATATTTCAGTATGTCATCTGTTATTCTTGTTGGGGCATTGTAAATTAATATTTTTAGTTGAGGACTTTTGTTGTTTATTCTTATCTTTGTATAGGCTTCTTTAAAATCTTTCATTGTATATACTTTAAATATTTTATCATTCTTTGCTAGCGCTAGTTCTTTTATATTTTCCTTGTTCATTTTAGATATCAGTTTCCTCAGAGTCGAATCTAGTTTCGCTGAGTTATCGCTGAATCTTGCATGCATATTGTTATCATTTTGTATGTTTTTGGCATGTAACTTCTTCATAATCGAATCTTGTTTCGATGAATTATCATTACATCCTTTATTCATATGATTATTATCTTGGGTACGTGATTTCTTCATAGTCGAATCTTGTTTCGATGAATTATCATCACGCCCTATGTGCACAACGTTATCTTTTATATATATATCTATATCCTCTATATTTTCAAATTTATTAAACTGTACTTTCTTCATTTTCTTGACGTCATTTATGGATGTGCATTCCCATATTAGAAGTTGATCAGACTCCTGAGAGATGCATTTTTCCACATTATTTCTATTCGCGTACGCTTTATTTATATCTATTTCTTCATTATCATAAACTTTATTTGCCTCATTATTTGTAACTTTATTTGCCTCTTTTTCATTTCTCTTTGTCATTGCCCTTGTGTTTATTAGAATTCTTTTTTCTTTTTCATCATTTTCTAATGGTATCATTTGTTTTAGTACGTCTGAGTTTATTTCTATTCTTGATAATGCGTCCGCATTAGTGTTAATTTTTCCTTTTTTATAAACTATCGTAAAGTCATAATCGCTTAAATCTAGTCTAATTCTTGTCATTTTTGATGAGGGATTCTTATGTGAAAATAGTGATATCAATGGTCTATGGTCTGTTACCACTATGAATTTTTGACCGTATAAGTATGGTTTGAAGAAATTTATTCCCCAGTGAATTGCGAGCAATTCTTTTTCAATAATGGGTTTGTTCATATCATGCTTTTGAAGTGATTTACTTGCGTAAGAAATAGGTAAATCTTTTCCAATTTCACCTTGTGATAAGACTGCTCCTAAGGCGTAGTTTGAGGCGTCAGTCGTCAAAATAAAAGGTTTGTCAAAATTTGGGTACTGTAAAATTGGTGGGTTCATTAATTTTTCTTTAAGTGTGTCAAAAGCATTTTGGCATTCATTTGTCCATAAGAATTTTACTGATTTTCTCAATAGCATATTTAAATGTTTTGCAATGTCCGCAAAATTCGGTATGAATTTTCTATAATAGTTACAGAATGCAACGAAACGTCTAACTTCATCTGCGTTTTTAGGTATTGGGTAATTCTTTATAACTTCATATTTAGCTGGATCTGTTTTCACACCGTCTTTTGTTATTAAATGTCCTAAGTAAACTACTTCTGGTCTTAAAAAACAACATTTCTTTGGATTCAGTTTTAAATTGTATCGCTGAAGTCTATCCAAAACTTTCACAAGATTTTCATTGTGTATGTAGTGTATGGAAATAATAACAATAGAAGAACTATACATGTAGTACAGGACGAGGGAAACGGGGAAGGCTCGGAATACAGGGATATTCCGGACAGCCAAAATTAAAGGTATTTAAAGTTTCTAATAATAACACAAACTAACTAATCGCTAAATACAAAAGTAAAGAATTAACGTTTCTTGTCGACACAGGAGCCGACATATCACTATGTCGCAATAAAACAATTTTTGATGATGAACCACTAAGTATAGAAAACAGATGCAAATTAACAGGCATCACTAAAGAAGAAATATATTCATTGGGGACAAGTGAACTTGAACTTTCACTAGCAGACCAAATATGCAAATACAAATTCCATCTAGTAGATGACAATTTTCCAATAGAGACAGACGGCATAATAGGAAGAGACTTTTTAAGAGAATATTTATGTAAAATAGATTATGAGACATTCACAATTTCTTTCTTTACCAACAATAAAACCATAATTTTGCCCATGCAATCAAAAGCATTTGACACATTAAAAATTACCATACCCCTCACTCACTACATGATGACAATTTTCCAATAGAGACAGACGGCATAATAGGAAGAGACTTTTTAAGAGAATATTTATGTAAAATAGATTATGGTAATTTTTAATGTGTCAAATGCTTTTGATTGCATGGGCAAAATTATGGTTTTATTGTTGGTAAAGAAAGAAATTGTGAATGTCTCATAATCTATTTTACATAAATATTCTCTTTAAAAGTCTCTTCCTATTATGCCGTCTGTCTCTATTGGAAAATTGTCATCTACTAGATGGAATTTGTATTTGCATATTTGGTCTGCTTGTGAAAGTTCAAGTTCACTTGTCCCCAATGAATATATTTCTTCTTTAGTGATGCCTGTTAATTTGCATCTGTTTTCTATACTTAGTGGTTCATCATCAAAAATTGTTTTATTGCGACATAGTGATATGTCGGCTCCTGTGTCGACAAGAAACGTTAATTCTTTACTTTTGTATTTAGCGATTATGTAGTTTGTGTTATTATTAGAAACTTTAAATACCTTTAATTTTGGCTGTCCGGAATATCCCTGTATTCCGAGCCTTCCCCGTTTCCCTCGTCCTGTACTACATGTATAGTTCTTCTATTGTTATTATTTCCGTAGTTGTTGTTGGTTCTATTTCTATTATTATTGTCATTCCTGTAGTCTCTATTACGGTTGTAACTGTTGTATGAGTTATTGCTATTTCTAGCGTAGTTGTCAAAGTTCCTGTTATTTCTGTTACTGTTTGAGATATTGTTTCTACTGTTTGGCAAATTGTTGTTATTCCTAGTGTAGTTGTCAAAATTTCTGTCGTTTCTATTATTGTTTAAACTGTAGCTATTATTATTTCTATTGTTTGGGAAACTATGGTTCCTATTTTGATGGAAATTATTATTGCTATTTCTGTTGTCAATATTATTACGCTGTTGTTTTTGTATGTACAGCATCGAGTTAGTAGTCAGTTTATTTTTATTTTCTAGTTCTAATGCAAGTTCAACTGCGTCTTGCAAGGTCTTCGGACGAGCTGCGAAAATGGCCGTCTTTAAATTGTCATTTATACCTCTTTTAAAAGTATCTAGAGAAAGCTTTGAGTTTAATTTGATTATAACATTTTTCTCTGCTTCTGTGGCGTCATTACCAAGTTCTTCTATTCCTAACTTGTTCAGGTTGTCTATTGTCGTCATTATTCTTTCTCTGAATGTATTAACAGACATTTTCCCTTGGTAAATAGTGCTTAATTTTGATTGTAATTCTGGAATGGTCTTTGTACTTTTGTACCTCTGTTGTAATAATGATTTTAATGCATTGAAATTTTTTGGCTTTGCATAACTACCTATTGCCGTTCTTACCCCTGAAGTCAATTTTGCGTGGTATACGTACTGTAAGAAATCTTGTTTTGCTGTTACAGCTAGAGTTTTCTCAATGAGTTCTGCTGTTATCAAGAAACTTTCTAGTTCTTCATAGTTTCCAGCAAAAAGTGGGAGTGCTTTAGACACTGTTTCTAAATTAAATGCTGCCATTTTGATGTCTTTGTTTTCTATTTTAGTATTATTCTGGATTAAATATTCTTTGATTTTCTTTGTTATGTTATTGAATTCTAATTTAAGTGCTGATGCTTTTTCCTCGTCTTTTTCTTCAACTTGTGCTATTTCAAACTCTCTTGATATAGCTGTTATTTCTTCTAACCTAATGTTAATTGTCTTTTCTGTATATGTCCTTCCTGGACTTTTCTTTAAATTTTTCAATATATCTTTTAGTTTTTTGAGGCTCTCCTCCATTACCATAAAATCAGTTATATGGTAATTTTGTTTTTATTTTGTTGTTATAAGTAGTAGCACATTTCTAAATCCTTAATACTATAGGTAATGTTTAATTACATTTTGTTTATTTATATCTTATATTATTTATTATATTTTATATTATTATTTTTATAAAAAAAAATTTCTTATTTATACATTGAAAATAGTAAAAATATTCTTAAAAACTAAGGAATTATTTATGTGTGTTTAATCTTTATACTACTGTTATTTTATTCTTATTGTTGTTTTTATATTTACTAATAAGTTTCTGAATCCTGTATATTACAGATAGGACTATAACAATCATTAATAATATTGTAGTTATTTTTGAAAACATTATAAATATTCTTCTATTATTGTCTTCTATTTAAGATTGCATATATTAATCTAATAACGTAAGCAATTACCAATAATGCTAGGATAACTATCATTATAATTTCGAAAATATTTAAGTTCTCATTTTCAACCTCGTGTTGTACTCTCATTGTACTTGTCGTCCTTATATATTCTAATAGCTGATCATTGCTATGTTTGTTTTCGGAATCTTCATGTTTTCCTACTTCATACCCCGCAAAAATTAAAGGGATTGCTTTTAAGATATTTTTCCACCATGTAATTTTGAAATCTTCTTTGCAATGTGGTGTCTATATTTAGAATGCTTAGTCTTAGTTTGGCAGGAATAGTCTAAAATTTTCTTTGTCAGACTGGAATATCTACAAAAGGATCTACAGTGGAGTGAACAGGATCGTTAGTTTATGGTCCGATTGCAGTGTATGTGGGGTGGCAGGATCGCCATGTAGTGTATGTGGGGTGGCAGGATCGCCATGTAGTGTATTGTGCAAGGTGTGTTGGTGTATAGTCCCTATAACCCTTATTTATTTTAAGTAGCTGTTAGGGTACCAGCTGATTCACAAGGCGTTCAAAGGAACTGCCGAATTATGAGCCTTTCAATTAAAACTAGGCAAGTTACTGCCGGATTAAGTAGTTAATTTCAAGTCTAATTTATTTTCAATTTTACTGGTGCTTATATACTATACATGAGATTTTAACTTAACCGTTCTAACTTAGTTTAATTATTTACATTTCTCTATTTGTCTTTGTCGGTCATATGGAGATATCAATAGATTGTATCAATAACAAGCCCTCACGACCAGTCTCGCCAATCGGAATGTTGGACGTTGGAATGCACTCAATTTACACTCAATTTTAATGTCATTCACTTACATTCCGATTTTCGTCATTTGTTTATACCGTTATTTGATATTTAAAATACCCTACTCTATATAAGTTGGTAGTGTTGGTTTTAGAGTAGTTTAAGGGTATGCGGTGGCGACTTATGAGGTACACTACAAACCTATTCACAAAATTATCCTTGGTATTATTACATACTTAAGCATTTTTCTATAAGTATAGTGGTATATACGAGGCGAATGTACATACATACATATATGCATGTAAAGATAATACATATGAAAACACATTTGTTCTTTCGCTGGTAAAAAAATATTTCTCCAAAAATATTAAAATTTTTTATTATTTTTCGAAAGAAGACGTTATGAGTATGCTTTTTTAGATAATTTGACATTTGTTACTACCACAAGCGCTATCCCAAATCAAATTTTTCAAAAAAAAAAAACACATCGGTTTTTATACAATTAAAATAGTAATGTTTTCTAATACCTATGTCTATTATTTAATAGAAAATTTTGATCAATATCGAGAGGTTAATAGTGACAGTATTGCACTTTTGAAAAAAAAAAATTTTTAAGCCGTTTTCCGGGATTGGGAATTGGGGCATTTCTTTATCGAAAATGGGGATGTTTTTTAGATTAAAACTGTAAAAAAGTACTAGAAGTCTTCCATCCAGCAACAAATTGCAAAATTGTCTCTATGGGTTCAAAAGTTATTATTATTTTTGGCCGATGAAAAACTATTTTCAGCCACTGTGCGCCGTGGGTTTTAACGGCGGCGGCAGCTGACGCAAAAAATACACGGCGAACCTCGAAGTCGGCTATTAGCCGGTTTTTGATCGGCAAGCCACTTTTTGGCTTAGCCGGCTAAAAGTTATAAAAATTAAATGTACATAAGTATGTTCATATTCAAGGCGAATTCATGTAAACGGTGGTTGTGATACTACAGCAAATACAACACCGAAAGCACAAAACACAACATTGTGTTTTATTTGTTGCTTTCGTTGGTAGATATGTCAAAAACAAAAGCAACTTTTGACATTCTTTTCTCTTAGTAAGAAACAAAAGTAGAACAGCTGTGCTTTCAACGCCTTCTGTAAAATGAATTCACCGTGTCCATCTTTGTATATGTTTATAACAAATATTAATAACCCTGTCGGATTTTTATTTTTATTCAACATGTAGTTTATTTTTATCTAGATTAATTACAACTGACTTCTTAACTAACTCATAATAGGTACATATTTGAGTCAGTTGTTTACTGTACAACTAACTTCTTCTCGATAAGTATTTGTCAAAAAAAGTTTTGCTTGTTTTGTGTACTTTTTCAAATTAATTAAGAAGCAAAAATCCCATACTCTATTTTTTAATATTATTTAGTTAAATATATCTCATTTTCAAAGTAGAATTATTATGAAAACCATATCGGACATGCTGCTGGTCTATTATAATTGAGAGTTTTTCTGTAGATAAAGGGGGCAATACAACAAAAGTGAAAGAAAACATATGTGTAACGGTGGGTAATTTAATAATATTAATATTCTCTGGCTCTCTGGGAGGGGTTAGTGTTAGAATTACAATCTTGATTTAAAAAATATATAAAAAGCAAAATACGTTATTTTTTGTGTTCTTTTATTGGAGTCAACATATTATATGCACCACAAGCTGACTCATAATGGACCAACCTTTAGTTAGCCTGCAAACTCAAATTTTATCGCCCAGAAACAAACTTAAAATGAGCTAACTTATGGTCATCTGAAAGTTATGCAGTGTGAGTGAGTACTGACTCATACTGCAAACATCACGTGTTAAAACTGAATAGCTTTAAATGCAAATGAGTTTTTGAGTCACCTGTAACTAAGTTCTGATAAACCATGAGTTAACTTAAAGCTAACTCATTTTCCGACAGGGTAGGCATTGCCAAAATCTGAGCTACATACTGAGCTAAATATATATCAAACATATATACATATATATGTAGTTTCAATATATATATGTATTGAAACTGCAAACAAAGCTTTCAAATTAAAAAAAGGTAAAATTTAAACGTCTGTAATATTTAATATTGATATAAATTACAGTAGTTTTTGTTTATAGTCACTACTGTTTTTAGTAACATTAGCGACTTAGTCCATTTTATTTGTTTAATGTAAAGTATTTTCGTTATAGTCTATTTAGCTATAAAAGCACATTTGCCATATATACCATCTATCAGCGCCTATCAGAGGCAACAGTAAAGCAAATTATTGGCGTTATAATCATATAGAAAAATCTACTATGTTCTTTTTAATTTTCGAAACCACAATCCATCTAATTAACTTTGATTAAGGGCCATTAATAACTGTATTTAATATAAAAATCCATAAAAATGATCTTATTACCTGAAAAATTAATGTAATGTTTTTTTTAACGTGAATTATAATATTCCGTTTTGTATCAATTCAAGCGTAGCTATAATGTAAAACTTAATATTGTATTTTCAAATAAGATTAATTTAATAGTTTAACTTAGACTATATTTTTACTTTATTTTTGGCATTATAGAAAAACAGGATGACGATTAATTTAAGTAACTTTGATATAAGTAGAGTTCTTTTAAATTGTTCACAGTTAGATAACCTGAGAATTTATTTCAAAAACGTAATTTTTTTCAAAATGTTGTACCGAGATATTTTAAATAAATGATGAAACAGAATTGAGTCTGCAACTTCAGGCAAAAATTTTTAAGAACATAATTAAAACGTAAAAAATAATGCAAAAACTTACAGACAAATATCTGTTATTGCAAAACGTAATCTAAAATCTAGAAATTAAATAAGGTGACCCCGGTGCCGGAAACCCCGGTATAAAATGTAAACAAAGAACATGGCGAATTTGTTATTTGCTTACTTTTTATTCTGGTTTTTATATTAATCCGCATTAGGGTCGACTATCGAGAGTTTTGAACAAATATAATTCACATACGTCAAAAAATACTTTTGTTTATGTTTCGCGGCAAAATTTTTGAGAAAAATGTTTGCCCAAGGCGAATTCAACGAATAACAACACCAAAAACACAACAATGTATTTTTTTGTTGCTTTCGTTGATCGATATGTCAAAAACACAAGCAACTTTTGACATTTCCCTCTCTAAGTAAGAAAAAAAGTAGGACAGCTGTGCTTTCAACGCCGCCTACAAAATGAATTCGCCTTGTGTTTGCCTTGGTCAGCTGTTTTTGGCAACAAACAATTAAATTGCAAAATCATAATACATGTGCCTTTTTGTAGTTGTAGATTTGCATTTACCTTGCTCTATGCTATCATGGTGAAATTATAAAGGTGCTGGATTACCCTAGGTCTTCACTAGCCATCAAATGATGTTATCAAAAACCTTTCAAGACAGATTGCTTAGAAACGCTGTTAAAACATGTGGAAAAACTCTAATGCTGGGTACAGACAGAGCAATATACATCAATTCAATGAAATCTAAAATAAATGAAAATTAATGAAATTTGCTAGATTGTAGGCTTGTGTCATTCATAAATGAATTACTTCAACTGAATGATTCAATTAAGTGAAAGAATGAAATATTTCTGTATTTTCATTCAATTTCTTTCATTATTCGGCTTCATCTTTTTTCTTCCATTCTCTGTTTTATGTATAATACGTTCATTCGTCTACCTGTCAGTTGTTTTGACAATGTTGCATATTATGCTGTTAGTTAGGTCCAAGGCGAATTCAACTACAGGTGGTGTCGATACTACAACAATCCAAAAACAACAGAAACAACACAGGGTTTTTTGCATTGCATTGTTAGTGTTAACAGTCCAAAATTCTTAACAAAACCCTAACAAACCAAAACAAAGTAGCTCGAACTGTTAAAATCAGATGGCATTTCGACACCACCTGTAGTTGCATTCGCCTTGGTTAGTTCTTTTACCATTTATTATATATTTTTTTTTGTAGATTTTGTTTTTTTTTTTTAAATAAAGTCGCTAATTTTGGTCGAAAAATTTCATAATTTGTTGCAGCAGAAATTTGTGTTGATGCAATATATCATAATCAATTAAAAAAGTAGATTATAATTAGTAGATTATAAGTAAGGGTCTTCTGCGATTAAGGCAACGATATGTACATATTTCTAAAACAACTAAAAGAAATTCTGGGTACATATAATCAATTTATAATAAAAAATCGTTTTTTGTTTTTAAAATAACAATTTAAACATTCATTAAAAAATATAGGCACTTCATTCTGAAAGCTGTGTGTCTTTGAGAAAGGTGAAAGAAAAGAATGAATTAATTCACTTAACCTTTCTGATAGAATACTACTAGATTGCGTAATTGCAATAACTTGAAAACTTAACACTAACATCCTGTTAGCGTAAATGTTAAGCATTTCATGTCAGCTGTAGGCTGGGTGTTAAAAAAAAACATTAAAACCAATATAATTAATAAGGTAACCACAGTAGCCCAGCTGAATATTTTGCTTAGGCTGCACTCACACGTTTCATCTTTTGATTCTCAACTCTTGTGTTTTTGGGAGAAGGAAGAAATTAGAAAATGGGTTGGTACGGAGATGTACTCGGTCAGTACGGCTTGTGTTTTCATTCTTATGGCTCCTTGTAAATTCTTTTCTTTTTCTCTTTGGTTCGCTTTGAAATATTTTTAATAAACTGAAATGTTAATATAAAAATAAGTTGAATGTCTTATTTTTATTATGGAAACTTTTAGAGAAACGACTAAATAGAATCTGGGAATTATTTCTTTTTCATAAGTTACTTTATTATATTCAACATGTTTTTATTTTTGGAATTTGTTCTATGAGCTAAATTTCAGTTATGTATTTTATAAAGCTTTTTTAAATAGTTCTATTCCTTAAATAAAGTTATTCCTAAAAATTTAAGGAATAGAACTATTAAAAAAAGCTTTATAAAATACATAACTGAAATTTAGCTCATAGAATAAATTCGAAAAATAAAAAAATGTTAAAAAACGACTGCATAAATTCACATACGATTACCAAAGCCATTGGTAAATGACTCGAAAAACGATCATAAATGATGGAGAAAAGATAGATGGATAGATATACGACTGATAAATAACTATTAAAAGACTCGTAAGCAATTAGAAATTTGACTAATAAATGACTCGAACTTGACTCTCATATGAAGCGAAATAATACTGATACATTACTCGAAAAACGATCACAAATTACTAAGAAAAGACTCCTAAAAGACTGAGAAATTACTGGAAAAGTATTAGAAAGGACTATAAATACCATTAGAAAAAGTCGAACGTTACTCTATACAGACAAATGGTTTTAATCACCCTAAAGTGTCCAAAGAGACTTGAAGACTGGGGACTGGAATGTAAAAAAAATATAAGCGTATTAGTGAAAAAGTGTGAGTGTAAAGCGACTTTCAAGAAATTAGTTTCACTTGTAAATGCTAGATAATATAAGCTGAGCAATAAGAAATATATATTCTGCAGACGTGAAAGCCAAATTGCTGAGATTATTTATCTTGGGTGTAGACTTGGGGTAATGATTGGACCATGGTAAGGAGAATTTATTAGAATTTCTAGTGAATTCGCCTTGAACCGTGGGATAATTTAAAAACTTTAAATTCAGATGACGATTTTTTGCTCATGCATTGTTTGTCCAATCTTATGTCAAAATCTTGTTTATGTTTACAAGATGTCCACATTTTGTGTTGTGATTAGTGTATTTTATAAAAGTTTTTGATTATATTAATTAAAAATAAAAAGGATATTCAGTGGCACGCTTTGATTTTTGTTTAAAATAATTAATGACGCATGTTGAGACAAATTTTCATTATTCTTTTGATGTTGGATATGTGGCCGTAGCGATGGCACCTGCCAAGCCGAATTCAACTACTGGTGGTGTCGGAACTACAATTATCCAAAAACACCAGAAGCAGCATGGGGGTTTTTGGATTGCATTGTTAGTGTTTACGATTCAAAATGTCAACCATTCCTAACACAGGGTCTCCACCTGAAATAATATCTGATATAATATGTGAGAGAACGTCGGCAGAATGAGAGAGCACATTTCTTTATGTTAATCTTAATTTTATCTTATCTTATAAGATTTCATAATTTACTGCTTTTCGTACAGTAAACATGTGTCGTTTTTTTATTTTTTTTTTAGTTTTTTTCTCTGTTTTTAGTGTTAAATATTGTTTTTTAAGCACTTTTCACAAGATTTCCACTATTTTCACTTAAAAAATTAAACTTTTTAATGATAGCTTCTTATTATTAATTTATATGTATGTACGTATGTGTATTTTTGACAGCTCATCTTATAAGATAGTTGTTATAAGATTTCTCATAACAACTGTCTTATAACATTTTTTGTAATATTAGTACTAACACTATTTGAGAGTCCACACGTAAGATAATACACTCTGCGATTGAATTTGACGTTTGCTAATATAAAAATCATATATTTTATCTCAGGTGGAGACCCTGTGTAACAAAACACTAACAGTACGTTTACATTTGACATTACTTGAATTTGCGAATGTTGAATTCGCCTTGGTTTGAACTGTCGAAATCAAATGGCGTTTCGACACCACTTGTAGTTGAATTCGCCTTGGCACCTTGTATAATTTGATCATGATGGTACTAAATTTTTTTTTTTTTTGTAGAAAATAAAGAAATTTTTTCAGAAACAAAAGATACTTTTTATTAATAGCTTCTCTATGCAGTCCCAACACAATAGACGAAAAATATGTTAATAAAAATTTTTTATACGTCAATATGTTTGTGTATAAAAAGAAAATTTGAATTTCGCGCCATTTGGAAAATCTCGGCCATCTTTTTATCTACATAATTTTTTTTAAAATTGCGAAAAACCTATATTACTGCACTTCTTTTTCATACAAGTACTTTCACTAAATCCCATAGTCGTCTCATTTTGTTTGCCGTTTTTGCATAACAACGAACAAGAGCATAAAGAAAAACAATAAAAATATTATTTTTAAATCAGGGCTGACAACCTTACAAAGTGTATGAAAAATTCAACATACTTATGTAGATGAATGTGTTTAATTATGTTACGTTTTATAGACGTCGAACAATGGCTGTCTCTTTTCTACCTTAAGCTATAACAAATGTCGCCATATTGCGTATTAAAATGTAACACTGTTTCTTCCACTTTTGACGAGGCAAGTAGGCAAGCAAGGCGAACAATTGTCGTTGAAAAAGGTAGCTAAGAAGTAAAAAGTGAATTTTTTCTTTAATGAAAATTAACGCAATTTCGGTCTGTAGACAAAGACAATTTATACATTCTGATATTGAAAAGTTTATAAACTTTTTGTAAATGGAACTTTATTAAATTGGCCGCTAAACAATAAAAGAAAGTGATTTTATGGTAAAAGCTATCTAGCGACATCCATTTCTTTTTGCAAAAGGCAGTGAGATAGTGACTGAGCAAATAAAGACAAAAACGCTAACATTACTTTTGGTTAAATATAGTTCAACAAATAAAAAAAATCTATATATACAAATATTTTAAGTGCGAATAAAGTGAAATTGCCGAAAATTGTTTGGAAAAAGTGTAAACGTGTATCTACGGGTCTTTCGGGAAAGTTAAAGTAAAATACACCGCATAGAAATACTGTTTTGTTGTTCTACACAATTTATTTTACTTTTTCTTTAATTTTTGTTAGTTTCCATTGTCCAAAATTTTACGAATAGAATTTTTTATTGTGCGAATTGAAAAGCCACTTTAACAAAATGAGTGGCGGTATGCCGGAGCTGGGCTCGAAAATCAGCCTTATTTCTAAGGCTGATATTCGCTACGAGGGCCGTCTATATACAGTGGATCCTCAAGAATGCACAATTGCCTTATCAAGTGGTAAGTATACAATATAAAAAGAAATCGTTTAATTAGTAAAAATGCACAACAATTTTTACCGCTATCAAACGGTAAAAAATTAATTTTTCATGGATATCTTCCACTTTTTCTTAATTTTTAAAGTTCATTTTTTCAATCTATTTTGGCCAGACTTTTTCTGAATTCATTACTGAATGTCAAGCTAGCATACGCTCTACACCGCCATACTTTTTCTAAAATTTTTTTGAATTTTTCTGCCCCCTTTTTATTCACATATTTTCGACTTCTTTTTCCGTATCCATATGTTATAAGTATGTCCGTATAAAGGTTTGTCTTTTTAATTTGCTTTCTTTTACTGCTCCTTAATTCTAATTAGATTTATTGTGCTCTTAATTTTATTTCTTTTTATATTATATGTACATGCATATATAATGACATGTAGTATATATCTACTACGTATTTGTTGTTTACCTTTTCAACATTTGTTTACTATGCTTCCTATATATAATCCGTTATTATGTATAACGGTTTCTTTATTTATTTAACTCTATCTCTTTTAAGGCAATATCTTATCAGGTATTAATTAAGCAATTTAATATTTTAAAAGTATGATTTGTACATACCTTGTATAATAAAAAACATATCTTTTATTATAAATTACATGCTTACGGTTAATTCTTAATTATACATACATACCTATTAACACCAGAACAAAAATTCAGAATTAGGGAAATATTAAGAAATGTTATCCCAAGTTTTGAATTGTATTGCATAAATCCTCTTAAATAGGTATAATTCATAAACCTATATTTTTTGAGATGTTCTTATAATTGGTGATCTATATTTTTTACTTTAATCTAAAAATAACTTGATAGAATAGGTGCTATAAGTCAAAATTAACAAAAAACTACCAAAAAGGGGATATTTATAAAAGTGGCACCAAAAAGCGGATTTAAGAAGAAAACGGTCACCTTTTTTAAAATCATAATATTTGCACCAAATTATGATTTTCGGCGTATTTTATTCAATTTATTTAAAATTTCGAATAGCATTTATAAATGGTAAAAAACAAACAGAAAGCATTATAGGTACCTATACGGGTGTGTTCCAGAATCCGAATACATACGAAAATGGACTACACCAATTTATGTGTTGTTTTTTCAATACGATTCACAACCTAAAACATACTTGATAATAACACTAGTTGGAAAAAATGGGCACATGAACTTTTTTATGTGATTTTAAACGTTTATTACACAAAATTACAGTGACAAATATTATTAGTATTTATTATTGATATTAATAAGTCTTAAAAAATGAAAAATTTTATTTGAATTGAATTAAAATTAACAAAAATAAAACATTTTTTACAAAAATATTAATAAGATTTGTGTTTAATAAACAAATAGCCCTTTTCGCATTTTTACAATTGAAATTACATAGGATTAATGGGAATAGTTAGAAAACTCTCGTGGAATTTTTATTCATAATAGGGTTGAAAATATTTTCAACTTTTCCGGAGATGGACGATTTCACAAATGCGTTTATCCAGACCTGCAGTGGAAAATAGTCTCTCAGATGCACTTAACCTTTTGATGGCGAAATTTCTTTTAGTCGTTGTAAACATTTAAAATTATTTTTTTCTTTGCCTTTAGGCTTTAATTTGTTTCATATACTAAGCTTTGGGTGAAAATGAAATTTATATAGACCGATTTTTTTAACGTTGTATGTATGCAACATTGGGGGTGATAAACAAAACAGCAGTTTCGGGTTGCATTGAAACATAAATAAACTTTACACTTAAGACCCTTCGAGCATGGAAAATGATATTTTTACAATTTCGTCAACGTCTTCCCAAGTCACCCAATGTCCGGCGCTGTCAAGCTTGACATAGTTATCCGGTTCTGGTGTTACTTTATACCGAAATGTTGATGTTATTGGCATGCCTTCAGGTGAACTGTATTTGGGGTTTAGTGATGGTCTACCTCTTTTTGTTATACATATCATGTTTTGTTTTTTTTTTGTAGTGAATAAGGGTTTAGCTACACATGTTTGAAAGTTAATTATTTACATTGACTTAATTTTTTGAGTTACCACATTAAAGGAGCCATCTATTAACAACGGCAGTTCCAATTGCCCAATATGCATTTCGAGTGTAATGTTTCGTAGACTTGTGGTTTATACGATATAATTCTACCAACATATCTGCCAAATCAACTCCTCACATGAATTTATTGTATTCAGCAACAATAGCATTGTCGCAAAAAAATCCTAATAAATATTCCTTTCATAGGTATACCACTTCCAACATACATATATTTCAAAATCATAAATAATTCCTGATAACCCTGCTCTTGTAATGACCTTAAACCCCCATTTATGTGGCTTCATTTTTAATGCTGACCTTTCTGTTAAAAGTTATAAAATAAAAAAATGTGTACGCATATCTATTTAAGTATGTATAAATCAAAAATTACTAAACACCTTTGAATGGAATTATTTGCTAGTCAATTGCTTGAAACTCTTCCCGAGGAATTCTGCCATAGGTAGGCTTTAATTTGTCAATTAATGGGTGAATTTTGTGAAGCTTATCTTATATAGTCCGGACTATATTTCGGCTTTTGAGAATTATTATCATTAAAATGAAGAAACTGTTTTAGTTTTTCAAATTTATTTCTTGGCATGACATCCGCTACTAGGTGCCCCGGTAAAAAAAAACTAATGGCAGTCTCATTTCAATCTACATATATTGTGGAATTTTTAAAACACCAAAGTATAACAAGCAATCAAATTTTTTTATAAGCTCTGCATCAAAAAAATTCTCGAAATAACATATCACCTGGCTCAATAGAAGAACACAATTCAGTGTCTACAGGTTCCATATCTATTTTGCGCCACTTAAACTCACTTGCTACCTTTTTTGTCGCTATTTATTCCGATTCTGCAGCACTCACTTGGGCGCGATACCTGGTTGTCCGTTCTGCTCCGCCAAACCTGACTAGTCCCGCTCAGAACCCATACTCTAATTTTTCCAAAGTAGAAGACCATTGGGGGTTGACCACCTGCAAACTATCACGATCCTCCATTTTCGAGCCCGGTCTCGCCAACTTATAAATAAAGCGTGATCCATTTCGAGGTTCCCTACTTTTTTAAAGAAAAAAAACACAGAAAATTCAAATTTAATGGGAAATGTTTATTATCATTTGAAAGAACATTCTTTGGCATTTATTTTTGAAGATTATGTCTATCGCAGATGGTCCATCCGTTGATTCCAATTTTCGATGACTCGTTCGAGCATTTCGACTGGTAACTGGCCAATGAAACGCGTGATGTTTTCCTCCAAGGCCTAAATCGAAGCGGATTTGTCCGCATAAACTTAAGACTTTACATATCCCCACAAGAAAAAGTCTACCGGTGAGATATCACACGATCTTGGTGGCTAATCGACCGGTCCAAAACGTGAAATTATGTGCTCACCGAAAAGTTTTCTCAATAAATCCATTGATTGATGCGATGTGTGGGAAGTGGCGCGCCGTCTTGCTGAAACCAAATGTCGCCGAGATCATAAGCTTTATAAGATTTATCTCTTCTAGAAACGCCGAATGATCGTACACCTTTTAAACCCTCGAAAGCTCTATAAAGACCACAAGGTTTTGCCATTGAATAATCTTTGGATGAAATGTACTGCTTATTGTTAGGACTACCACCAGATACTGACGTATCCGTTTTGTTCTTGCACAATTTTTTGCAAATGCAAGCATTTCAATAAGCCCAAACCCTATTTCAAGCAGAAGGATATTTTTCTGAAGGACCTATGGAAGTTAGTTCTCTTCCTACGAGCTTTCATAGCTGATCAGGCACCGCCCTATTACCCTTATAAAATCTTTTAGCTAATCCAAGGTTTTTTTAGTTTATTATTTTCGCAACAAATGTATAAAAAAAGCTGGAACATAATATTTTGCTAAAAGTATTTTGTTTTACGCGGCTGTTTGCTTTCGATTTGAAATTACTTTTTTTTTTGAAGAGAAAATGATTTGTAACACAAAAATTGAAACAAACTGGAAATTAAATTTTCCAGTTGAGTGGAATTTTTAATTTAATTTCATTTGACGAATGTAGAACCCAGGCGAATGTCTTCGTTAGAGGTCAAAAAGTGGGGTTTAAAAAGCTTAAACTATAAATGCCAATCATCCGATATTGGCAAATTCAATACAGTTCGGTAGTTAAATTCGCCTTGATATAAAATAATCAGCTAATTAATCGGGAATGTTTAAATCAAAATTGATATTTTTAAGGAAAAATATGTGTAATTGTGCAGTGTACGTCTATGAAAAAAGGAGAAAAATTTGCATAAAGTTTGAAAAAGATGCAAAATTAGACGAGTTTTAAAAAGACGCACAAAAGTATGAGAGCGTCAAAAACGTTGCAAATTGCCACTAAAGTCTCACAAAGGTAACGGTTCTGTACAGTCGAATAGAGAATTCTTACTTGTTCTAATGAATTGTAATTTAGTTTTTAAACAATTTGTATTATTATGTATACATTTAGCAGTTGGCTTGTCAAATTTCCCACTGCAAAATGAATACATGTCGTGTAAAAGAAACAAATTTGCTTCTGTAAATGTCGGCTCGAATTTGCAGTAAACAATTTTCAGTTAGAGCGCGTTCTATTTTAAACTGACAAACCAACTGATGTCAGCTGTTTTGCAGGTCATTTGTTTGTACCGGCAAATTACATTAAACATTAAAATCTTTTTATTTACAAACACTGTTTTAAAAAAATTCTAACTGAAATACAATTAAAACTAAAGCACAACTTGTAAACCTTCTGTAGTATATGTAAATTTTGACAGACTTTTGTAATTACATATGGATATATATAAGTTATTTCTAGAGTAAATGTTGACAAACAAATTTATCACCGAACAGAATCCTGCGGAAAACGAATCTCAATTCGTAGTTAACTAATATTTGCTTCTTTTGTTTAACTTGAGTTTTAACTTGGCGAATGAAATACCAAAAAGAACTATTTTCTCTTTTTCTAATTATATCACAATATATGTACATATTAAAGGTTCACACTCAAAACATTTAACATAAAAATGGTTACTTCAGGGGGGTTAGCAGTAGAAGTAGTACGATTGGCGTTTGTTGGTGGTGTTATGGATCAGCATCACGCGAATATTGGAAGGCTATTTCAAGAATTCCGTAGATTCTTTGTTTCTTGGCAAACTTGGGGTATTTTAACAGGATAATGACATATAGCACGTTCAGTAAAATTGGTGCGTTTAAGAAAACTAGGTCTTATAATTATGTGCATACAAAATGTACAAATTCCTTTGTCCCTATGAATTTTACTATATTTTAATTATATATTTTAATAATATTTAAATTTTTTTCTATATGTGTTAAATTTTTTTAGTTTTTCTTAAATGGCAT
The DNA here is from genome assembly GCA_943735925.1 of Pollenia amentaria. Lineage (NCBI taxonomy): Eukaryota > Metazoa > Arthropoda > Insecta > Diptera > Polleniidae > Pollenia > Pollenia amentaria. The sequence goes on along the minus strand of OX031009.1, from coordinate 195,316,481 downwards.
AATAATAATCTTTGTTTATTATTTGTGTTGCGTAAACTAATATTAAATTTTTGTTTATTTTAGTACGTTCCTTTGGTACCGAAGATCGTGAAACACAATTTCAAATAGCACCTCAAAGCCAAATCTATGATTATATTTTATTCCGAGGTTCTGATATTAAGGATATACGTGTGATTAACAATAGTCTACCACATCCCAATGATCCGGCTATTATGCAAGTACAATTGCCCAATGGACAACACGTAATGCCACATTTTTCTATGCCAAGCATTAATCCTCAGCAAGTACCTCCGATGGGAACAACTGGTAATTATGGTAATCCCTTTGGCACTATGAGTGGCTTAGGAGCAATTGGAGGTACCGGTGGAACTGGTGCTGTATCATCTTTAGCACCTGGAGCTGGAGCTCCGGGGTCATTCATGATGGGCGGTAATCAACAACCTGTGCCGCCACAACAAAAACCATCACAGGGACAACAACCGCAAACACAACAAAAACAACCCAGTAAGTATAGGCGCTACAAATTTTAACAATTCATCAAATATAATAATGAGAGTTAATGATTTAAAATATTCACACTTGAAATCTTTACAATGACAATTAACCGTATCCTTATAACAACTAGTGGCAACTAAGCACTCTATATTTTATCTGAAAAAAATGCAATTTTGTAAATTGCCTAAAATTTTTATAAATTTAGTTAAATATGTATTTATTATTCCTAAAACTTTTTTTTTTTTTGACTATTTTGGTCCTCTAAAGGGAGTCAACTCAAAATTTACACATTTTCACTTAGTTAGATCAATTCTTTGATCTCAGATCAATTTTTCTAATATTTTTGCAAAAAAAAAAAAAAATATGTTGTTTGCCTACTGATAATTTATAAATTTTGAAGTAACCCCCTTTAGAAGAACCAGTGCGATATATCAAATATTTTCATCAGTTTACATATGTAATTACTAAAAAAAACTGTATTATAACGATTAAATTAAAAACAAAAAAAGAAAAATGGGAAATGATAATAGCCTATTTCCGATGTGCGAAAGAATTCTTTCGTTCGAATAACTACATTGAAAACAAAAACAAATTTTTAGAATTCTAAAAATTTGTTTTTGTTTTCAATGTAGTTATACGAAAGAGAGAATTCTTTCGCACATTAGAAATAGGCTATAAGTTAAAACAAAAATTTTATAAATTTATAAATGTATTTCAAATTATTAATTTAATTTAAAAATTAAATTTTTCGATTGTATACTTTTAATAAGCTTTTTTTATAAAACCAGATACTGTATTTTAATACTTTCAAAACCATCTTTTTTGTTTTTTTTTTTTTTATGAAAATAAAAAAACTTGTGATTAAAAAATTTTATTTATCTATCTGGATTTTTTTATTTAAAACAAAATATTTTTTTTCTTTTATCACAAAAGTTAAAAATTATTTTCCATTTTATTCATCGGAATAAAAAAATGTAAATATGTATGTAATTTTTTGACAAATTTTTTTCCGATATTTATCGTTTAAGAATTTTTATTTCATCATGATGGATATTTATATTTGAAAATAAATATCAATGTTCTATTTTTTCAACAAATGAAAATAAATTTTAATCAACAAAGATATTTACATATATGATAATAAAAAGTTTTCGGGTCTCTTTATAAAACAAAATTTAAATATTTATTAATTTAATTATTTTCAATATTTCGCTATTTAAATATTTATATTTGGTTTTATATAAAAAAGAAATAGAGCTTAATTAAAAATATTCAATCAAAATATTTTTAAAAAAGTCAAATACAACTAAATATAAATTTAATTTTTTTTAATATACATATATTATAAAAAACAAAAATAAATTTAGTTTAAAGTATGTATTACAAAATAAATTTGCTACAACATATTTTCTTTTCAACTCGTTTGAAACAGCACATATGCGGTACTTTACGAAAGTTTTTTTTTTTTTTGTAAAACATAATATTTACGAAAAACAGGACTACGAACGAACTCGTTAAATTCGTAAAATTTACAAAATATTCTATACACTTTTTTGACGTATTATGTATATACAAAACTATTGTAAATAATACAAAAAGTAGTTCTTTCAGGATTTTTATATGTATTATCTAAAAAAGTGATAATGATTAATATGTATATACTTCATACTTGTTATTCAAGATAGTTTTATATTTTTCTTCGTTCTTTTGTACAGGCTGTACTACAACGGATACTAATAATTTGGTAACATCCTCCTTACTAACTACCGTCGATAGTATTGGCTCGAATTTGAACAACAGTAGTAGTGCTCATAATAGTAACCATACAAACGTTAATACTAACACTAATAACAGTAGCAACAACAATCATAACAATGCAATTAACAACATTGGTCTTTTGGGCATTGGTCTTGGTATTGGTGGTTCAGGTGGTCTTCTTAGTAACATAGGCTTAGGTATTGGTGGGGGCGCTGTTAGTAACAATTCCTCTACAGCTTCTGCTACGACATCAACAACCAAGAAGTTATCAATAACAAATGCAACAACACTTAATGATCATAAAGACCAAGGTGTGAGGATAACATTTTCGTATATAAAACATTTTTTCTTTACTTTTTTTTGTTTAATTTAATAATTGTTGTTTTTTTTCGTAGTTTTTTTTTTAAATATTTTTAGTTTCTATTTTCCTTTTTTAACTCTACTTAAAATTTTAATTCTATATGAATTCCCGCCCAATACAAAACCATGTAAAATAGTTTATAATTTAATTTATTGATACAAAAAACAAAAAAAAGGTCATGGGGTCTATTAACCGTAAAATGCATAACCGGGTACAAATATGCACACTTGCGACTTTAAGCATTTGTTGCACCAAAACCAAAACTAATAGAGTATAACTGCCGTATTCATAAAAAACTAAATTGGATATTAAATCTATTTTAAGGAAAATTTGTATGGAAATTTTTCGTTGTCTGAGGCATAAAACCACTCCTTCGTCACTAGGTCCTGATGATGATTCAGACGAGTCTTCAAGAATAACTGCCTCATTGTTTTTATCAACAGATGCGTAGTGTTTATTCTTATATGAGTTACATTTGTCCTTTTTTGTACACTTGATTCTTATTTTCGAGAAAACGTTGTCTACTCCATTCATTGATGAACTCATACGATCTTCTCTTTGTGATCTAAGAAAGTATTGCTCTTCTTGTAAAAAGCTATTCATTCCCATTACATTTTGCCGGGAAATATTAAATAGTTCGAATAGATCATATTTCCAAAATTGTCGTTTCATTATTGCTTTATCTCTATATCTCGATTTCTCTTTTTCCCAAAATTTTGGTATTCTTTGTGCATATTTGCACGTATATTCTCTTTTGTCTTAACAATAATATTTCAACCTGCGTTATCGTTGGATATTTTCAAAAAGTATCAGAAATGGTGGTGTTTACAAAAAAAGTGGCACCAAAAAGGGGATTTAAGAAAAAGAAGGGAGCATCTCTAATAAAATCAAATTAAGTACACCAACTTATCTTAAATTGCAAATAACATTTTATAAGTGTAAAAATAACATTATGTAACAACATTGGTCAGCAAAAAACAAAAAAAAAGTCGCTATACTAAATGCTAATACATTTTCTCATAACTTGACATCGATTTTTCCGATTTTGTACAAATACTTACAGATAATTAGGAAAAAAATTTCTTTTGTCATCCAAATAATTTTTTTTTTTTTAATATTTTAAGCTGTTTCAGAGTAATTTAAAAATAAGTGGAGATACAGTTTTTGCAAAATTAGCACTTTGCTAATTTGATGTATTATTCAATATTGAGGGCATGACTAATATTTCGGCCAAAATAAGTCGAATATGCTAAATATTTCATCATTACTTCAGAACGATTTGTCTGATTTGTAAAGAATTACCAGCGAATGAATTGGAATTTAATTCCCTTTTAGCCAATTTAACAATAGTTTTTTATATTTTCATTCAACAGTTTTGGAGATATTCAGAATATAATGGCCGTAAATTTTTTAAAGCGATATGAATGTTATTTTTGCTTTCAAACATTCATAAAAAAAATTATAAGAGCAAAAATTATACATTTTTGTAATTTATCGGAAACCTTGAAAATATTGATTTTATTCAGAATTCATTAATAATACGTTTGCAAAAATTTCATGAAAGAACTTTTATGTGTAAACGCAGTGTTATTCAAAAATAAAATTTGCGACTTTATGAGAATTTTTCTTAAAGAAAATTATAAGAAAATTAATTTTGGCGACTTTCGGTGCATAATTGGCGACAAGGAGGACGAAGGAAAAAAAATCTGACAACCCTGATTTATGCAAACATAAGTATACGCCATGGTTTAAGCATAGAAGCAACTGCCACTAACCAAGTGCACTTGCGTACATAAATTTTTCGCAAGATATTCGTAAGCTAAACATGCATGACAAGAACAATTTCATATAAGCTTGCTCACATATAGATTCAAGCATTATAACTTTCATTAAAGCTGAGAGTTTTAATAAAACAGAATGTACAAGAGAGTATCTGAAAAAAGTGGCAAGAATTACAAAAAGTATCACATTTGGGTGCATTTTGTAAGAGTAGCAAAAAAGTATCCAAGCAGTCGGAAAAAGTGGCAAATTGCTACTTTAGTAGCACCAACCCCGATTTCAACGCCAGATGATATGCAGCGTTTGAAGTTTAAAAATTCAGTAGAAAGCAACAACAAAATTATATAATATTAACACACAACACTACTACAACGGCACAGATTGGGCAAAATGTTCTTTCTGTGATGCTATACTCACTGTTCCTCACATTTTAACTGAATGCGAAATCTCAAAATTGGATGACGAACTGGACAAAATAGTAGACTGCACCACAAACTCGAACCTTCCATCCATAAAAAGAAACCTTCAAAAACACAATATTCTTGAAATAAGTCCATTATTCAAAACTTTCTTTAATTAATTTTAACCACACAATAACCATTAAGAAAAAAAAAGAAGAAAATTTATTTAATTTTAATTTCTTCCAATTATTATCCTCTTTATTTTTGTATTTAATGTATAAAAATGTGAATATTTTCATTTTTTACTATCATATATTGTATTGTGCGCATATGGTCTAGTCACCCGGCGCCTATCTTATATTTTATAAATTAATTTATAAAATTGTAAATAAATAAATAAATATAATATTTACTTAAGTACTTGTGGCTTAGCAGCTAGCTTAAGTTACTTCAAATTCCTTGTGGTGGTATAACAAACCTAAAAGTATTTGTTTTTTTGAGGGCAGACGAGCTAAAATCCCACCAGTAGGCAACTTCCCTAAGAACCAAATTCCTCTTTGTTCCCATTTTATAGTTCAGTTAAGAAAAAACCTGTTTGATTTTCACAGTCAATTTGAAAATATTTATGAGTCTTGCAAATGTGCCTTTGTTTTGGTTACACTTAGTACAAGTAAATTGAAAGGGGGAATCAACAAATATATAAAGTAGTATGAAGTATCCCACTTCGTCTTAGTAAAGTTTAATGTTCGTAAAAGCATCACTTGTAAGAATCTTGGCATCACTCTCATATGTCAAAAGTTTTTTCATTCAGTGATACCGCGGCTCTGCAGCAAATTTTTGCAATTATTGCATCAGTTAATTTTCTGGTGCAATTACTTTTCGCATAAAAGAAATCGTTTTATTTTTCCTTTCTTTATTCTTTTTATTGTTATTGTTATAAGAAAACTATCACATTTTGGTTCAATATCTTCAATAAAATTTGTCATCGCTATTGTTGATAACATTTTTATTATTATTAGCTCGTGCTCAAACATTCAAACTAAGCACAGCTGTTGTGATCACGCATCGGCAACACAATTTTGCATCTCTACAGAAGTGATGCACAGTTTGTATGCATTTACACAGGGTCTCCACCCGAGATAATATCTGATATATTTGAGAGAAGGTCGACAGAATGAGAGAACACATTTCTTTATGTTAATCTTAATATTAAACAAGGGGAACAAGAATCTTATAAGATTCCATAACCGACTGATTCTCGTACATCAAACTTGTATGGTTTTTATTCTTTTTTATTCCTTTTTTTGTTTTTTGATTTTTTAATTTAAAATATTTTTTTTAAACACTTTTTACAAGATTGACACTATTTGCATTAATAAATTACACATTTTAATAATGGTGGCATATTGTTTTATATGTTTTTATGTTGTGTATTTTTGACAGCTCATCTTATAAGATAGTTATAAGATTTCTTAAAAAAACTGTCTCATAACATTTATTATAATATTAATACTTACACCATTTGAGAGTCCACACGTAAGATAATACTCTCTGCGATTGAATTTGACGTTTGCTAATATAAAAATCTTATATCTTATCTTAGGTGGATACCCCGTGTTGCGAACGTACCCCATCTCTCACATAGATAGTGTCTACTGCATTTTCAGTATCTAACCAAAACACTTTTTTAGGCACCTGCTCTGCTAATGAAATCATTAAATTTTTTGAAGCAAGTGGAAACAACTTTTTTTTCGTTTATATAACATAAATCTGGGACTTTAAAAAAAATATAAGTGTGTAAATTTTTCCTTCTGTTCTTCACAAATTCAAAATTTTTGAGCATCAGCTTACTTATCGGATTGAATTTACACATAGATGTTGACATAACGTTTTTACAATTATATCAGCTCAGCAGTAAAGTTTTTTTTTTCTTTTTTTTTTCATTATTAATTTATTGAATCTTCATATCGCACCTTATCAACAAGAGGGTATTAACTCAAAATTTTAAAATTTTCAGTAGAAGCAAAACAATTTTTAATTTTACATTAAAGGCATATGAAAAAGAATTTTTAAGCCAACCGTTTCATTGCCAAAAAGTAAAAAATAAAGCACGATATTTTGACAGCGGGTAGATATGAATATTACGCGTCGATTTTTTCCATAATATGAAAAAATAAGAATTTTGAGTTAATACCCTCTTGTTGATAAGGTGCGATATATTAAATATGAACTTACAATAATTAATCAAATCTTATACTAATACTTTATTTTTGTCCTGCCAATGCTAGACGAAAATTTTTCTCCTGTGGCCACTGTCATTTAAAATATTTCGAGCTAGTGGATTTGGGTGCGACTCAAGCCTTTTTAAATATTTTGCTGCGTACTTCGTAATAATAGTTTTTATTAATGGCACATTGAGATCCTTGTGAAGCAGTAAAGTAAAGTTGAAATGTTTTTCCGAAAAATTTGCGGGATCCCGGAAAATCCCATATGGATAACACTAATTCTATTTCTTTCATACATAAGCATATTTTAATACTTGAGAGAATTTGACGGAAAATTAATTTATTTTGGTCACAAGAATCTTTTTGCTTTTCATAGAAATGACAACATTGCAGTGTGTGGTTGCTTTGTGAAAAGTGTTGACAGTTTTTGCATTTATTAAATTAGTAGGAATCGTTCTAAAAATATTTTAGATATTTTAGAAAAAAAGTCGCTGAGCTTACCTTTCGTTTCAAAATATTTGGCATCGTCTTCAAATCTACTAACTGCATCACAAAAGGTTTAAAGAAACAAATCGTGATAAAAAAACTACGGAATTTTATTTCCAGAATTCTTCAAGCTGATACCTTCTATCATTAAATACTTGAAATCAGATAATTTGACATTTGATATTTAAAAAATATGTTGGACAATAAGTCCTTACCCCAAAGTCGTTGAAATAGTTTTTGTTTTTTTTTTCTTATTTCATCTTGATAAACTGCTTAAACTTTGTGAATTTTCCAATATGTTGAAATTAAACTTTTAATAAATGAAAACAATGTTAAGCTCCTTAAAACTTTCTGCAGAAAATCATACTGCGTTTTAAAATTTTCAATGCCACAAGATATGCAGCGCTTGAAGTTTAAAAATTCAATATGAATTTCTGTAGAAAGCAACAACAAAATTATAAAATATTTTTGACTTTGTTTTTGCATTCAATATATTTTTTGGTGGTGCGTTTTACACAATTAGTGTCTTATTTATTTGTTCATGGTTATATAATAAGCCTCTTTAGGCCAATTAACTATATTGCATATCATATTCCTAATTACTTCAAAAGAAAGAATTAACAATAAAATTTTACCTCTACACATAAAATTTCCATTCATTTCATTTGTTCCCAAACCTATCAAAAAATAAGCAATATCGTTAGTGCAAGTAGTTGTGGCAATTTATCCCCAAAAAAGGAACAGAAATTTATATAAATATTCAAGTTTATTACGATTATGTAAGAGCTGAAAATAGTTTCAGGCGAAAAGCATTATTCGTATGGGAGAAAAGACGAAGCTCTAAAGGCAAATATTTCCAGTGTCGGGATATTCTAAAAATAAACGATTTTTCAAATAACGTATTATTTATCCTTGTTATTAAAAGTTTAGGGTTTCTGGAGGAATGAGAAAAATTGAGTTAGAACAAATCTGTGTAGGAAAATCTCTTTTAATTACCTTATAAAAAAATTAAGTTGCGACTAATCATAAAATTATGAAAAGTACAACACAAGAAACTTTTAACAAATACAGAAACATTTTTTAATGTCATAAAAATTTTAATTGAAATTGTTGGAAGGAAATTCCAGCAATTTTCCGAGTAAAATTTCTAGAGAATTTCAAAAATCACAGAGTGCGTAACTACCAACTGTAGCCAATTAACACACAAATGTATATGTATGTATATGTAATTAATAAACTAACAAAGTCATTGGCTTCCCAGCCAAAAAAATGGTTATAAAAGTGATCATATACATATTTAATTCAATAAAAACTAGTAAGTTTAAATGCACTATTAAATTATTATAAAAATGATCAAAAAAGGAACAGCGTAAATAAAATTCAGCAATTAGATCAATTATTAAAATATACACTCACGATCATAATAATAGGGACATGTAATGATGCTTTAAAATTCGTAACATACCTTCATTTAATTTTCTAAAATACCTTTAAATATTAAATAAGAATTGTCTCCAGTCAGTCTACTCTATTTTTCACAAGTATCTGCATTCTCTTTGACATACTACATATTAATTTGTTCCAGGTTTGTGGTCTTATTTCGTACCATGACTTGCAGGCGTATTTATATCAAAAAGTTGGCATGAAGTTAGCACAAAGTTTATTCATAAAACACTTAGGCTGGGCTTTTGAGATCTCAGTTAAACTAGGTTTTGTAAATCTGAAAACAGATTTGTGCCGCCATTACCAAATTTTTATACAAAATTTTGACGGAACAGCTTAGTTTTTCTTTAACTGTAGGTCTTTAATGAAAAAAAAAATAAAAAAAAATTAGATTTCGCCGGAAAAATCCGAGTTTCAGAGTACATAAAAATAAGTTTAAACTTAATTCACATCTCAAAAACCCGATCTTACAAAACTCTGGCTAAAGATTTTTTAAACTCTTCTAAACAAGCTGCCAAATTTTGAAAAAGCAGCGGTTTAATGTTTATAATAAAATTTTTATGTAAAATTATATATATACATATATTTTTATAATTTACTTTAAATTTTAAAAACTTTTTAAAATATTTATATGTGGAGTGAAAAAGGACAAAAAAAAATTCAAAACCAGCGATGATTAAAGCAAAACGAGTTGCATTTTTGAGCAATGGAAGCATAACATCATCTCGGTACCCTTTGTGATTCATCGCACTTTCTATATTAAATATTGGACCTACTCCATTTCAAGAGAACCATCCGCATACCATAATCTTTCCCCCGCCATGTATGACCGTCATTTTTTAAATCTAACTTGGTAGTCATTACCAAACAAATTGGTTTTTATCAAAAGTTATTTTCGGGAATAGAAAATCTATTATTGACGTGCTAGAAAAGCTAAAAATATTATACAAATAAGACCATAAAGTGAGTAAGAATTTTAAACACTCACATCTTACTTGTAACAATATCAAAGCTTCAACAAAGTCACAACAATAAACGTTGAATTTATCTTTCTTACATTCCCCTGCAATTGGCTGGTTTTTCCCAACACGAATTGTAGTTGTAAGAGGATAAAAAGAAGAAAAAAACAAAATTAAAAAAACAAATTGCTTAATAAAGCAACTTGCCATATCAGTTTTTAATTTGCCGGGCACATGCAAATTTATTATCAAAAGTTATTTTCGGGAATACAAAATTTATTATTAATTAATTCATTTATTAATGACGTGCTAAACTCCAAATTTTTATTTTTGTTTCATCACATTTTACAAATTCGCTATAAAAAAAATTAGGAATTTAACAGTAATTGTCATTTGAAAATAAGTGTATCTATTATTATGATCATGAGTGTATGAAACAAATACAGGTTAGGTTAGGTTAAGAAGGGTTATGCGCCCAAGGGCGCAACTCCACTCGGAGACCAATGAGGTCCATTGTGAATCCCTTCAGTAGAGGAGAAAAAAGGAAAAAGAGAAGAAAAGAAGAATAGTAGAAAACAGACCTAAGGTTCGGTATATTTGTACAAAAATACAAGTAGTCTATACAATTTCATATAAAAGTTCCTGTATAGATTGGCCATATTCTGTGCACTATTAATCACTTCATCCATTTATAAAAATAATCAAAGAGCAGTAGACATTTGAAAACATTTAAGTTCCAAATTCAAGCCTCAATTATTGGCATACGTTTCTGATAGATATAATATCTGGTTGTCTTTGATAAAAGAAGAAAATTAAAGTAGACATTCTAAAAATAAGTTTCCCTAAAATAATTTTAATTTGCGATGATTGTCAAAAGAGTGACCCAAGAAATAGGAGCCCGAATAAAATATGTTTTCGATCAGTTTACGAATTCAATACGAAACAACTGTTGGACAGAATTTTATGAAAGGTTCGGTCAAAGAAAAAAAAGTTCTTAAACTTTGTGATAAAGAAGGGAAAGATCTGCAAGAATTTGCATAAAAACCGGAAAAAATCTTTTTGCCGAGGTGTTTGCAGATCACCATTTTGTGTCACTTTAGCTAGAGAGCTCGTATATAAAAATAATATGTACTTTTAATGTTAGTTCAAATTGGTTGCTCAAGGTCTTTGCCAAAATCTTTCTTTAACTGGGGTGTTACATGATAGACTGTTGGAATATTGTGATAAAAGCCAACACTAATTAATAAAGGTCATATTTTCCCAAATGGAAAATTTTTATTTGTACTATTAAGACTTTTATGCAACTTTCGCAAATAAAAAGTAATTGACCACAAGTGAATTCAGTTTTAAGAATGGGGGCACTTTATTTATGTTTTAATTTATAATAAGTCAATTCAAGGCACAATTTGCACCCTTGCAAAATAGAAACAGTGCAAAAACATAACAAAAACAACAAAGACATTTATTTGTGTACAACTCATTGTCTATGTGGTTGTTGTTATGTTTTGTGCTTTTGCTTTTTCGCAAGGGTGCAACTTGCGACCTGAATTACCTTAATATAAGAAGCTTCTTTTTTATCCATTATTTTAATGCTCAGAACTTGCATACGTTGCGCTTTAATTATATTAGATTGTTGGTATGTTGTGGGTGTATATCAAAGCATTTTTTTATTTCGCTATTCCAAAAACTCAAGAGTCGCCTAAAAAACTACTGTATGTAAATTGGGCACAATATTTTTTTTAGAGATTATAATGCATTTGGTTTAATATTTTTTTTTTTGAGTTTGTGATTTTATTTCCACCGATTTGTTTCCTTTTATTGTTTAAATAATACTTTTATTCTATTATCTTGCGTAATACAAAAACTGCACTTTACACAATTTTTTTTCTCTTCCTTATTAAATGGTAATTTAAAAAAGTTTCCGTCATAGACATGCTGGCTGGTGCTTCACGATCAACGACGCCTATAAGTCTTATTTCTCGAAAAAGTCCTTCGGCTGATATTGGAGTGCAAGTGAATCAAAATCAACAGCAGCAAACACACCAACAGCAGCAACAACATCATCACAATAATCAACACCAGCAACAACAGCATCAACAACATCATCCGAATCATCAGAATAATGCTAGCCACGTCGGCGTTGGTGGTCAATCGCGTGATGCCGGTCATAAGCGACAAAATCATCAAAATCAACGTGGCGGCAACCAACAGCGCAACAATGACAACAACTATCGATCCGGTCGTATACTGGACAATTATAATAATATCAATCACTACAATCAACGCAATAACCAGGGTGGCAATCAAAATCGCAATAATTGGAATACACATCGTGGTAATATTCCGAACAACAATAACATGCGAAACCGTGGCGGTGGACCACGTGTCAATATGCGCAACATGATGGTAATCATTAAAAATTTGCTTTATATTCTAATCGACTTTAATTGTTTTTTATTTGAACTTTATTTTAAAAGCAGGGCTTTAGGTCGGCTAACGGTCCCGGTGGCATGCAGAAACCTTCACGCAATCCAATTAAATTTGAACAAGATTTTGATTTTGAACAAGCCAATACTAAATTTGAAGAACTTCGCTCTCAACTATCAAAACTTAAGGTGGGCGACGAACCCAAATCTGAACAGGTATCCTTTTTTTAGTTTTCATTTCTTTTTTTTATTTAATTTTTTGTTTTTAGAATATTTTTTGTGCAATTGTTAAGTTGTATATTTGTTGTCAATTTGTGTTTTTTATTTAATAATTTGAGCTTTAATGGTTTTTCTTTTTTTTTTTAACCAAAAAGAAAAACTATAAAAATTAGTTTTTCCAAAAAAGGATACCAGTCAAATAAGATTTTTTTTTAAATTTGTATTTTACAATAATTTATTCATCATACCATACATTATTTTGCTTTGAAACCCGTTTTTTCAAAAAGAAGACATACATAATTGTATTAAAGTTATTTAAATAAAAATGGTTGCTAATCTCCAAGAAGACTAGAACTTGAAAACCTTCTTCAAATATATCACAATATCTTAATTGCATTTTAAAATATTAAGGGTAATCACGATGGATAGTGCACAGTGTGCAAACGAAGCAAATGTCTGCAAAAATACACACATTTGCACAACACAACAACAAAATGTACATATTTGCAATTGGCTTCATTTTACTTCGTTTGCACTAAAACAATATTTGCTCAGTTCCAAATCATATTTTTTATTTGTAAATAAGAAAATAATATTTCACTGGTTTTAGGAATTCTTATTTGTTAAAAAATTTATTTAAATACCCATGCTTGTGAATAATTGTAAACAAATGAAGACAAATAATGATAGTGCTGGGAGAAGTATTTTGTGTTGCCAGAATACATTTTTAAAAAAATGGCAAATAAAAGTGATATGCTCACGATCAATCATAACATGCACTGAAAATTTACAAAACGAAAATTTGCATGGGTAGTGCAAAGTGTGCAAACGATGCAATTGTGTGAAAAAATACACACATTTGCACAACACAACAGCAAAATTTATGTATTTTCAATATTGTTTGCCCTAAAACACCTTGAGCAAAAATATGCTCTACTAGTTGCAAAAAAAGCAAACAACTTTTGACATACTGACGCCATATTTTCTTATTTTTATTTTAATTAAAATTGTTTGGTCGCTTAAACGCATAAATAAAATAAAAGCTTAAATGCTTGTGTATAATTGTAAACAAATGAAGACTATTGACAACTTATGCTAGTGCTGTCAGAATAAATTTTTAGAAAAATATCACATTTGCACAAAAAATAAAAGTGGTATGCTCACGATCTATTATAATATGCACTGCAAATTTACAAATTGTAAATTTGCACAACGACCATCGTGATTACCCTTATTAGTTAAAAATTTTGTATTAGCGATATATATTTTTGCAAATATCATGCGGTGGTAACCCTGTAGGGCATGAAAAAATCTTAACAAATATGGTGTCACGTTTTCCTATCGTGAAAAAAGTTTCCGCACCGAAAGCGTTGATTTTATTTATTTATTTGTTTTCATTAAAACAGTTACTCTTATTTTTTGTTCAAATATTAAAATAATCTGCAATACCAAACCTTTTTCATAATTCAAATGCAAAACTTTGATCAAAAACTATATTTTTAGCGGAAAAAGTACCTTTCTTTAACTGGGTTAATTTTTTTTCTTATATGAATACAAAATCATATCCAACCATTTTGAAAAGATAGTTTAACAAACCGAGGTTATTTTGCAATTACGCAAGAAATAACGCTTTTCTTAAAATTTGAAGATTTTGTTTTCTAACCCCCGGATGCATAAACGATTATTAACTTTAACAAACGTTTATTAAGGAAAATTTTCATAGAAAATTTAGTTTGTAAACCTTTATTATATTAAAAATATTTTTATGAATACAGGCATAAATGTTTAGCTTTTTTTATTATATAAAATATCTATGAAGGTAGTGAATTGTATTTTATAATAAATCTTAAATTTTGCTTATTATTTCTGTTGGTTCTCAAAATAAAGTATAACAAATGCAAGTTATCTGTTATAAAAAACTTCCAAACTAAAAAGTTTCCTAACAATCAAGAGGATTTAAAACTTATTTTTGATTTTGTTGCGTCAAAGAAAATTATTTTGAAACGTTAAGTAAATATTTAATTAACTTAACGAAAACTAATGAATGGTATTTCTTAAGGCATTGGGTAAGAGAACCGTCTAAAATCTAAAATTATCAGCGCAGTAACATATACGCCGAGTACGATTAAGATGGTGTATATTATATGAATGTATATCCACTATGTTAAACCATATGCACATTAAACTTAATTGTAATATCTTTCAATTCCTAGTGTTTTTCGCTTAAAAAAAATTACATATGTAAACCTATATATCGTTACCTAACGCCCTATCCAAAATTATGAAAATTTTACAGGAGAAACAAAAAACTTTAAAATTATAAATTGATAAAAAATCGATTTTTAATATTTGGTTATACCATTCACACGGACAGCAATATTTGTGTTTCGCTCTCCCATTCCTGTTTCGCGCCCCAAACATTATTGGAACAACATGTTTTGCCATACAACATTTTGAGAGCAAAACACAGGTCATTTCATTTTGAAACATGCTGCGAAACAGGAAAAATGTACTATCATCCCCATTTTTGATAACAATTATCGTTAGTTTATCTGAACTAGCTCTCAAAAAAAAAATCAAAACAAAAAAAAAACCAAATAAAAATTCATATTAAATAAAATAAACTGATAATTCTGTGGTTTTCACGAATAATCGCGTAAGTTATAAAACCAAACTTTTCAGGAGAGCAAAAACAATTATTTTATTCAATTGCGGCTTCTGAAGATGCTTTTTTAAACTTTTTTCTTTACTATCCTCTTAACAGTAACTTTCTACGTATTATACATAGTTTTCATGAAAAAATCCTCACAGGATCACAATCTGTAAAAGGATTAAAAATGCATATGTTTGATTGACTCATTAAGTGTGTGCAATATAACATCATATCTCCACATAAGTTCTTTTTTGTGAAAATAAATGTTATCATTTTAATCACACATGACGACTTACGTTGTTATTTTTACGACTTTAGTTGTTTTTAATAGAAAAATTTTCAAATAATACTCTCATATTTTTTGCACGAATAACAACATAACATCACATATGCTTTTTATTTGGAAACATATTCAGCAATTTTACAATTTTTGGCGCTGTATGTCGACATAAATCGTTATAATAGTAAAATATTTTATTAAACAGTTAACTTAAGTTGTTTTTAGCAGAAAAAAATTAATAATACTACATTATATTCTAAAAAGCTTAATACTTATAAAAACCTAATGCAAAATGTAGCACTTTGACATCATTATCTCAATTTCGGTAAAAACCGACTTACGCGATTATTCGTGAAAA
The DNA here is from genome assembly GCA_943735925.1 of Pollenia amentaria. Lineage (NCBI taxonomy): Eukaryota > Metazoa > Arthropoda > Insecta > Diptera > Polleniidae > Pollenia > Pollenia amentaria. The sequence goes on along the minus strand of OX031009.1, from coordinate 195,300,638 downwards.
CCACAGAATTATTAAATAACAATAGCGGAATTCACCCTTGATAGTATAGTCCCTTTTAGACCTTGTTAATCTTATAATTTTAGTAAAAATACTAACATTTACAACACTGCAACAACAAAATGTATTAGACTAAAATATACTACGCTGTGGTTGAAAAATCCCACAAAAAGCAGTAGTAAACAAGTGTGTGAATTTACCAGAATAAAACAGTTGAAGAAAATGTATCTGTCTCTTTTTCTCGCGCAGCAAATTCATTAATTTACAATGCATACGAAAAAGACACTCACGCTCTGAAGGATAAAATCGTATTAAATATAACAGATTTGTACACTTAATACAAAGGGTGAAAACCGCTAATATAAATAAATGTATTAAATAATATATTTTTACCTCCATATCCATAAGTATATTTTAGGTTTATAGCAGGTTTATGAAACGAATTTTGTATGAAAATTTGTTTAATAAAACCTTAATTAATCAAAAATATTTTTTTATTAATATGGATGTTAATGTTTACTTTCATTTTAATCTATTATAAATAAGTGTGATACTACAAAAAAAAAAAAAAAAAATGTCAAAATGAAATGAAGAATAAATCGTATGAACAGCATGTTTGGCAATCTAGTTTCAGAGAACGAAACAAATGGTTTATATCATCGTATGAACATAGCATTAGTAAGGGCTTTTTGTGTTTTAATTAACGATTTGTTTCTACAATAGGTTAGGTTAGGTTAGAAAGGCTGGTGTGAAGCAAACTTCACACCCTCACCCAGAGACCATTATGGTCCATTGTGATGCCTTTATTTAGTGAAACAAAGAAAGAAAGAAGAGAAAGATATCTAGTGTGACAGAGTAGGAGAAGTTAATGGTGAAAGCACAGAGAAGGAAGATAGTGGAAGATAAGAAATCGGACAGAACAAGCAAAACACAACCCTACCAAACAGGAAAAACTGTCCTACATGTTTCCCAGCCTCCTGCCGCGCAACCAGGTCATTCCCATTACGAATCCCGTCAGATTCTCGAGCCCGCAGCCCGAGACATCTCCCAATTCGTGCAGGAATCTGCTACCTAGCCACCTCAGCCTGCTGTTCTGTAGCCTGGGACAGTGGCACAGAAAGTGCTCAACAGTCTCCAGCTCCTCTGGGTCCTCACACAGCCTACATATATCCGATAAGCCAGACCCCATTCCCACCGCCATTCTGCCTATCATACAGTGGCCCGTGATAATACCTATCATGGTCCTGACGCAGGCCCTACTCTTACCCAGCAGCGCGTCCGAATTTGACCTACTAAGCATCGGCCACAGCGTGCGCGATACTCGGCAGTCCGTTCGGCCCCGCCAAGCCCGATTAGTCCTGTTCAGAATCCATTCCCTAATTCTCCCAAAATAGAAGCCCATTGGAGGCCTGACCACTCGCAAACTGTCAGGATCTTCCATTTCCGAGCCCAGTCTTGCCAACTCATCAGCCATCTCATTGCCGGTGATGTTGCAGTGACCCGGTACCCAGCAGAGCCTCACAACATAATTCCCCAAGATCACCCCTAGAGCCCTCCTACAATCGTCCACTAGCCTGGAGTTCACATAACAGCCCTTCAAGGCCCTAAGAGCCGCCTGGCTGTCCACATATATAGTGACCTCCGAGCCCTTGGCAATGTTAGCTCCTACCAATTCCACGGCCCTGAGAACCCCCAGAACCTCCGCCTGAAATACACTGCAGTCGTCGGGAAGTCTATATGACTTTCTGATATCCAGATCCTCAATGTAGACCCCCGCTCCCGTGCCCTTCATCTTCGAGCCATCAGTGAAAATAGCAAATCCCCTATACAATCTGCCCTGCCCTGACCAGCTCTCCCTAGAAGGCAATATCACCTCTGGCAGACGCCCAAAATCGACCCTAGTGACCAAATAATCCGTAGAGCCGGGCGAGCCTAGGTGATAACCACTAGTACTAATTTCACTCAAGATCCGCGAGTGACCCTCCGTGAAATTTCCTAACAGTCCTAGCTCCCTCAGCCTAAGAATGCTCCTTGCTGCCATTTCCCTCACATACTGCTCTATAGGCAGAAGATGAAGAATAACATCCAGAGCCGCCTGAGGGGTACTTCTCAAGGCACCTGTCATGCCGATCGAAGCACACCTCTGAGCCTTAGACAGAAGGTCCCTCCGACTAGCTAGTTTCAATGCCTCCCACCAAACACAGCATCCATACGTAAGAATGGGTCTAACCACCGAAGTGTACAGCCATCCCACAACTGACGGCCGGAGTCCCCAACTCCTACCTATCGACGATCTGCAAGCATAGAATGCATTGAGACCCCTCTTTAGTCTCTCCTGAGTATTCCTCCTCCAGGACAGCTTACTGTCCAGAAAAACTCCTAGATACTTAGCACTATCAGATAGCCTAAGCTCTACTCCCCCTAGTACCGGCAGCCTAAAATTCTCTACCTTGTACCTCCTAGTGAAAAGAACTAATTCTGTCTTCTCCGGATTAACTCCCAAGCCCTTATCAGTCGCCCATGCTGACAGTTCGCCCAGCGCCCCTTGCATGACATCGCTAATTGTCGGCAGAAACTTGCCCGATACCAATATAACTACATCATCCGCGTAGGCGACGACCTTCTGACCTATCCTGTCAAAACGTCCCAGAACGACATTGACAACTAAGAGCCACAATAAGGGAGAGAGAACTCCCCCTTGTGGTGTCCCCCTAGTCACGAGTTTCCTTAAGCGCTCGTTTCCCCAGTCCGAGTGAATAACTCTGCTGGTAAGCATCAGAGTTATCCATTCGACCAAGAATAACGAAACCCCTAAATCACTCAGTGCCTGCCTTATGGCCTCTATTTTCACATTATTAAAGGCCCCCTCTATATCCAGGAAAGCCGCCAAGGTGTATTCCTTGTCTCGCAATCCCCGTTCTATATAACCCACCACATCATGAAGCGCACTCTCAACAGACCTACCCTTAAGATAGGCATGCTGAGCGCCGCTGATGATGCCGGCGTCAATCTTCGTCCTCAGATGTAGATCAATCAGTCTTTCTAATGTCTTCACAAGAAAAGACGATAGGCTGATAGGTCTAAAATCCTTGGGTTTAGAGTGACTTTCTTAGCTATCTTTTCTAGAAAGGCTAAAGAGACTCTCCCACCACTCTTGGCTTTTCCTAGATTCGATCGGCTCTCCGAAGTGACCTGTTCTGTCACATCCTGCCGAACAATGGATTTCGATGTACTCGACAATTTGCTCTCTGTCTCGAATGTGGCCACAAAAGTCGCTGGTTCAACCCTCTGGTCCTGACCATGAGCCGAAATCATAGCTATTTCGTGCTCATCATCAGAGTCCAAGGTCAAATCACCGAGTCTTTCCGAGGCCCCAGAGCGTGTCAGTGAGTCCATTGTCGAGCCCATCCAGTTGGTCTCTGTCAGTTCTGTCATTAACTGACTTTCTTGCAGCAGAATATCCCTGTGAGCACCCAGCAGATCCGAGTCTGAATCTGACAACGGGCCTGTTGAGTTGTCAGTGATACTCCCTGCACCAACTTCTGTCACTATGTCCGTATTTTGTTTTATCTTGAAATCGTCCAGTTTCCAATCCCACGAGTATGCACGTATACAAAGGACCATCTCGCGCAGTGACGGCTTGCACGGACTAGGCTAGAATTACAACTGACCTTTGCCATCAGCGTCAGAGGGAAGCTGTTCGCGACTAGTTTCTTTAACCACTAACTAGTCATCCAGGTCCTCGGCACTGCTATCAACCACCTTGACCTTAAAAGTGGGGGAAGTGGGAATAACAAGGGGGGGGGGAAGGAATGTAGGTGAAGGGAATAGGATGAGGAATGGATAACCCTTGGTCATGCTGGCCTTAGAGCGTCTGCCTTTAAACTTGTTCCGACTCAACTGTCCGGATTCAAGTTCCAAGACGGACACTACAGCCGACACTTAAGCCACCACATCGCGGCAAGATAGTTATCCAGGTGGTGGATAACAATAACTAAAAAATAAAAATAAAAATTTACTGAATTAATCTTAAAAGTTGTTTTTATACCCTTCACCACAGGTGGTACAAAAGGGTATATATAAGTTTGTCATTCCGTTTGTAATTTCTACAATATTGATGTTAGAGTCCTTGATTTAACGAGGTCCGCCTGTAGGTCCGTTGAAATGGATTTTCGAAGACCCCAGATATGATGGGGACTTGATAGCTATATAATTATATATCATATAGAGTCCGGAATTGTTATTTTTTGAAATTCAGACTGATCGGTCCACAAATGTTGATATGAGCAAAAAAACAGGACAATCTCAAAATCCTATTACTTTATTTTTATATATACGGTAAGATCCAAAGTTTCTAAATTAGGTATTATCATCTTGGTTATAAATTCAAAACATCTGACAAAATTTAGGCTAGATTGGACAAGTAGGCGAGGCACTTCTCATGCAAAGACATTCAAGATTTCTGTATATCTGGAGAACGGCAAGAGCCAAATTTTCTATATTATGTTCAAGAATCTTGGTTATCAATACATAATATCCAACAAAATTTGGGCGAAATTAGACAAGTGGGCGTGGCATTTCCCATACTAACATATTCAAGATTTCTGAATATCTGGAGAACGGCAAGAACCAAAGTTTCCAAATAAGGTAGAAGCATCTTTGTTATCAATTCACAACATCCGACAAAATCTTGCTGGGAGTGGGTGTGACACAAAGTTAATTTATTTATATCTAAAGAGCAGTATTTATATCAGTTTCTTTTAGACTAACCTAACCATTGTGAGGGGTATATAAGATTCAGCATAGCCGAATATAGCACTGTTACTTGTTTATTATCAGAACTACATCCCCCACATGGTGCTGGAGTGGTATCTTGCATTCAGAAAAAAAAGTTATATCACAATTGTTTATTGAATAATATAAAACTAGTTTAAGATTTTTGGGAAACAATTCAGGTGAAATTAAAAACCAACAAATTTTAAACGACCATGTTTTGAAAGTTGATAAAAATAATCCATTTTAAGTACTTCATACTTTATTTATTTATTTCATTCACAGTAATATATAAAGCCTCCTAGGCCAATTAACATATATTACAAAGATATATCCCTGAATACAATTTTAATTTTAATACATAATTTTTATTATTATAATAATAACATGAACTATCAATGAAAATACTTTTCCTTATAACTAATAATATAACTCATTCATCGGCTCCCCAGCCAAAAAAAAACAAAAAAGTTATAAAAAAGATCATATGGAAATGTAGTCCAATAACAAGTAGTACATCTAATTGTTTTATTTAATATATCAAACAAGAAAAAGAAGCGAGAATAAAAATTAAAAACAAAACAAGTAGTCTACAAAAAAGACAAGTGTCTAAGAAGCTTTAAACGAAAAACATTGTTCGTATGTGAAAACAAACGAAGTTCTAGAGGCAAAAAGTTCCAAAAGCGCGCAATTCTTATAACAAATGACCGTTCAAATACAGAGTATTTAAGTACCAGTTACCAAAATAATTGATCTTTAACTCTCGTTCGACTTCATTTTCAATTTCTATAACTTTGCTGATTAATTTATGAAAGAAAAAGTAATGTCTACAAAAGTAAAGAACAGATGCGCGATTAAAATAAATTAAAAATTATATGTTAATTATTAGAATAATAATATACACCTTTTCTGAAAATCACTCTAATTAAAATCATGGGATTTCAAATCACATGTGCCTTTAAAAATCACACGTGTGATGCTCTGGTGTTCCGGTTTTATGCTTTTCGGTGTGATTTACAATATCTGAAAAACGGCGTGATTTTAAAAACATCACAAAATCACATGTGTGATTTTAAAAGCACGTGATTTGAAATTACGCAATTTTCATTATATCACACGTGTGATGCTCTGGTGTTCCGGTTTTATGCTTTTCGGTGTGATTTACAATATCTGAAAAACGGCGTGATTTTAAAAACATCACAAAATCACATGTGTGATTTTAAAAGCACGTGATTTTAAATTACGCAATTTTCAGAACGGGCCTGATAATATTGTGAATATTTTTTTAATCCTAGTCATAACATTTAAAATAAATAATACTTTTAGATTCTCAAAAAATTGGCAGCTAAAACATTTGCATAAAATTTTTAAGATACAATATATAATTTAAATTAAACAGTTACTAACTAACCCTTTAATATTTTTTATTTTTTTTTTATGAATTCCACATGACTACAATTTATCAATCCAACGCTATAAAAAAACCTTAAAAACTATTGGCAAACATTTGTTCTTAACTTGTAAAATGCATGATTATCTTGTTAATTACAAACACCCCTTACACCTCTTCTTCCTGCTACTACTCTACACTACCATACATCAAAATTACCCAAATATCGAACAACTACATACACACCTAAATCCTTATCAAATCAATTCAATTATGATTTCTGTTATTTTTATTATTAACGAAATCGTTTCACATTATAATAATTTTTGTAATAATAAAATATTAACACAATACTAAATAATACTATCAAAAAATATGTTCGTGTGTATTTGTGTTGTGATAACTAAAAATGGATAAAAAAAAATTATGAAAAATTAAAGTGTTCTTCGCCTACTCCTACTACTTCACAGATGAATGGTGAAACTGATAAAAAGGATGATTCTGGAAATGAAACTGGAGCTGGTGAGCATGAACCTGAGGAAGAAGAAATTACTGTAGGCTATGATAAGACCAAATCATTTTTTGATAATATCTCCTGTGAAACAGCACAAGATCGTTCAAAGAATAAAAATTATGATTGGCGTCAGGAACGCAAACTGAATAGTGAAACATTTGGTGTTTCTTCTACAAGGCGTGGAGGGTAAGTATATAACATAATACTATTTATGTACAAAAAAAATTAAGTTTTAAATTTTTGTTGGTAGTTATCGTGGACGTGGTGGTAACTATTACAATAACCGTAATATGGGCAGTTATAATAACGGTGGTAATTACAACAATCGTGGCTATCGTGGCAATAGTTATCGTAATCGCAGCAACAATCGCAGTAAAATTCATAATAACCGTGATGGCAGCACTTCAATTAGTTCAAATATCAATAATGCTACAAACAATACTTCGTCGACTAACAATAATGCTGCTCCTACTTTAAAAAATCAAACGCAACAACCTTTAACTCCAGGTTCATCTTCTAATCATACTGCAAATACAACTCCAGCGACCACATCAAAAACGGTGTCATCAGGTTTACAAGAGACTAATAATCAACCACAAATGGCTGCAGTTGGTGCAGGTAAATGTATAGATTTAATGGAAACGAGAAAAAAGTTAGAATAATTTTAAGACTAAAGGAATGTTAAGACTTATTAGATATCAATACAAAGAAGCCTTCGTGGCCAAGAACATGTATTGTTAGTAAAATATCTATGTACATTAGAGCGACTCCAGTTGTATGGAAGAGAAATAAGATGACATTTAAAATATAACGGCTCCAGCTTTGACCTCTCTTGAGCTGGACCATTTAGAAAAAGGGTCTATTTTTGCATGTTTTGTTAATTTGAGAATCTGTTTTCTTACCAACATATACAATATGGGTATTATAAGAAAGGTTTTTTAAGGCGCGTCCAACTGTGTATACAATTTGTCCAAGGACGATTATCCATGTTCTTTTTTTAAGAATATTCTGTAAAAAAGGACGGTTTTTGAATTTTTTGTTAGGGGTTGTTTCTAATATAAATGCCAAATTAACATATTTAAATCTTTAGTCGATTTATTTAAATACGGGTCTCAGCTTTTTTAAAATTCGTGCTAGTTCGCGTTTTGACAAAAATGCAATGGGTGGTGGTAACCCTTCGTTTTAAATAGGGCAATATGGGTATCAAATTTTTTCTTTTGACAATCTTAAGAATATAGGAACAAGCGACGAAACACGATCATGTTCTTGTATATTTACATCAAAAAAAAATAATGTGCAAATTATAAGACCATGTCCCAGAAAAAAACATAAAGGCAGTAGTTAACACGTGACATAATTAGTGAATAGGCAAGTCGACTCCTAATATATTTTGGTGTATAAGCTTTTAATCGGTAAAGTCTTCTCAAAACTAGATAACATGTGTTAGCTATGGATTAAACATGATCTGAAAATGTTAATTTAGTGTCCAAAATAATACCAAGACATTTAAGAGAATCAGAAAAGCCAATTTCACGGCCACTGGGGAATGACTAATTTCTATCAGAAGAATAAAATTGCATAGCCTTCGTTTTTTTAGGATTAATCTCAAGCGAATTCGTATACATCCAAGTTGATATGAATTGAGATGATCATTTAAATAATTTTTAAAACTTATATGTCTTAAATCCGTAGTATACAATAAGAAGATGTCATCAGCAAAAACATAGGGCTGACAGAAGTTATTATTCATAATTTAAATGCAGTCATTTAAATATAACAAACAATATAGGCCTAGGAACTTAACCTTGGGGTACACCTGAGGTAACAAGATCAGTACTAGAGCAGGACCCATTTAAGGAAACATATTGGTAACGATTTATGAGATAAGAATATACTAATTAAGATGCTGATTTAGAAAAATTGAAGTTCTCATTAAGCTTTTTTTATAAGAATGTTATGATTAATGCGATCGAAAGCTTTAGTAAGGTCTAAATAAACCATTTCTTCAGTTAGTGAGAGTAGTTAAGAAGAAGTATTTAGATTGTTTTGAAAATCATACTTTGGATTAATTAATGAATATTGTTCACAGTGGGACAAAATCTGTACCTTATTAAGTTTTCCATAATTTTAGACTTAGCCGCTAAAATAGTAATAGGTCTAAAACTTTCATTATTGTCTTTTTTAGAGATGGGTACCACTTTACCAATCTTCCAATTTGTGGGAAACTTGCAGACAGTGAATATCGTATTTATTATCTGTAGAAAACTCGAAGAGATGAGGGGATAAATGATTTTTATAAATTTAATAGGAATATTGTCATGTCCAGTGGCATTAGATATAATAGAGTTTAAGGCTATGATAATATCAGTTTCAGTAACCGGGTCAGAAGAAAAATATCCTATACTATCAGAGAAGTTATCAAACATGAATTCGCCATAAATATTAGGCCTCATATTATTTAAAAAAAGATCTAGCTATTTCCTCAACATCCCTAATATCAGCTTCAGATTCCACACGACCAGTACAACGTAAACTACGTAATATACTCCGCATTTGATTATGATTTATCCCAGAAAACAAACGTTCACCATATTTCCGAAGCGATTTTCTAATTACGGATATTTAGCTTTATTTCTCAGTAAGATCCCTTTCAGATCTAGCATAAGTAATATCTCTGGAATTCATCTGGAAAGAGATGAATTTGGTTTAATAGTGGATGAAGGTACAAAGTTTGAAGGCCATAAATTAAATTGGTCAAAGTCGATAATTGCAGATCAACATCATTTGTACAGAAAATAGGTGATATTATCAAATTGCTCAGAATATTGGATTAGATCATTGAAGTTAACACGATTATAATCCATAAATCGAACTATGTTGTTAAGTAACGGCATAGAACATTTAATGGAAATTATTATAAAACTATGATATGATGAGAAAAATGGAAATTGTTGTTGAGTTTTATAAGCAACAGCAGAATGTTGGCTACTCAGGAAACAAATCTAGGAGCAAGGTGAAACAATTTGACAAATGAAGATGAGTGGGTAAACAGTTTGAGAAATGTGAAAGCCACATCTTGACAATTAAAGTTCCCCATAACAATAATATCGAAATATCTATCAAATAGGTCACTATGAACTTATATCACCACCAGGTAAATAGACAACACCAACAATTACCAAAAATCCATTACCAAAAATCTCAATAAATAGCGATTTACAAACACCATATTGTCTCTCCCGAAAGACAATTTTGTAACGAAGTTTATTAGATAAATATAAGCAAACACCACCAGCTCTACTGGGAAAATTACTACGACCTGTTTTCCTCGGTCGTTCATTTCGCAATAGATTGTAGCCCGTAATAGATAATGATGTTGAAAGAATGTCAGGTTTTAACCATGTTTTCGATACTCCAATTATATCCAGATAAGATTCAGCAAAAGTGTGTTTAAGTTCATCAAGCTTAGTGCCTGAATTATATGGGCATAAACTTTGGGCATTTATATGGTCAATGTTCAAATTGTTCACTAGAGAAGATAGAAATTTATTTAAAATTGAATTGGGTCTGTCTCTAACTTAAGTTATACAATCCATTGAAATTTATAGGAATATATAAGTTGAACTCATAGTAATTTAAGCCATTAGAACTTCACGATGTATAATATTATAGCCATTTATCTTCTTGTCACTTTTTAAATTCCAGCATATTTTAAGTAATTTATTAGCAAAGCTTGTATAATTGTCATTTAAGTACACGCATATTTCAAAAAGTAGAATCAGTGTAATGGTATGTGACAAGTTACACAGCAAAACGCATAGAATGCATATACGTATCAACGCATGAAAGTTGGCTTACTTTCTACTTTTGTATGCGTCGAATGTGTGGTGAAAAAATGTCAGCTGTTTTTGATGGCCATGGATGGCAAATCATATTCACCCCTATTATGAAAGTCGACGTCGACACGAGTCGACGGCATCGGAACAGTAATTATATTTTCTGAGTCGTTATTGACAATAATCGATTACTATTGACATTCACTTTATATTTTCTAGGGCGCTTTTAAGTCGACGTCGAGTAGAATTGTCTCTGTTTTAGTCGACGGGAAATTTTGCGACAACTCAAATGAAAGTTAAAGAAATTTTAAGTATAATGTAAACATATTAATTAAGTACGTTAAAATAAAAAAAATGCAAATTTTAGAAGAAGTTATGGGCACAAATTTAAATAGTAAATTAAATGCGAAAATTCGGAAAAGTTTGCTAAAATAGCGAAAATTCGCGAAAGTTTTTAACTTAAGACGATTGCTTTAAAGAGCAACAAAACAACTCAAAATTGCAGAAATTTGGAAAAGTTTGCAAAAATAGCTAAAATTTTTATTATTTCAAACAAGTCATAAAATTAATTTTAAGTCCCTATAACTATAAAGAATGTCAAAAATTCGGTAAAATTGCAAAATTAGCGGAAATTCGCAAAAATTTGCTAACAGCGGCATGATTGCCAAGTATTATATTTATTCATAATCGCTAAAGCTGTAAAGAATCAAAACTTACAGTAAAAAATAGCTCTTATCTGGAACCTGGCAAAAATTCGCGAAAAATTCAAAATCGGAAACAAACTAAAATTAATTTGTCGGAAAATACCATAAATAGCGTTAAAAAATTAAATTAATGAGGAAGAACAAAAATGATAGAAAAAAAAATTGGAGATGGGATTTTTGTATTGTCAGATTTTCGATAACTAGTCGACGTCGACACAACTTTGTTACGGCAAACCTGAAGTATCGTTACCACCCTAATTTAAACCTCGTACCTAACTAAATTTTTTTTAAAAATGGTCGGTCGGTAAAACAATAATGAGCACGATATGTGAAAGCTTTGCAATAAATTATTCCATATATATTACAAATTCCATTAGGAAAATAATTTCACTGTTCTGTACGATAAATTAAATGAAAATCCACGCTCTTAGCTACTTTTATTTTATTTGCAAAAAAGCGACAACGGCTAGCTACTTGGTTTACTTCCAATAACAAACCCGATAATATTGGTTTCTGTGACACATTACGACGCTAATTCTAGTTCAAACATAAAACCGATAATATTGGGTTTTATGACAACAAAGTATTTTTTTTTTGTCGTTTTCAAATCCAATTCAAATGTTATATAAACTTCCGTTTCAAAGTTAAAAAAAAAAAATAATAATAATTGCGGCAAATAGACATTCTCAAATTAAAAAAAGTTTTCAAATTGTACAAGTGCACAAATTTTTAATTATTCAGATTGTATGTTTGGCTCATGAAAAAAATCATTTATAATAAAAAAGAAAAACAAATCAAGAAAAACGAAATATACAATTTGATGATATAAGCATAAAATAGATTAGGGACATTATTACAACTTGCCTTCAGTTAAAGTCAGAACTTTGTGGGACCGATAAAAGGCCTTGAATTATAAAATCTTAGTTTATTACTTTTCGTATCCATTGATTAATATTATTAATAATAATAATAATAACAATAAAAAATGGTTGTTGTAATAATGCAGGGCCGACAACACCCTACCTTTAACTAACGGCAAGTTGTAATAACGGCCCCTTAGGAAAACAAAATGAATGGACAATAAGTTAAAAATTATATTTAAAAGAAAGGAAAATTGAAAGAAAAAATATCCCCCAAAAATACTAAAGAAAAAAAAATTATTTAGAAAAGGAAATTGTTTGTTGGGAATATCTCTGGTTGAGGTTGATATCTTATATGTTGCTTATTCTGGATAACTCTACAACGCCATCTTTTTTTTTTAGATTATTAAAAGGTGTGGGCTTTTATTATTATGTACTTATTGTTATGTAATTTAATTTAATTTTTACGTTCAACACCTATCTTTAATAAAAAGTCAGCGAAGTTTTATTTACGATAAAAAAAATAGTAGTCCATTTTTCCTTTTAAGCAATCAAAAAAAAAAAAAAATCTGAAATGATTACACTTAATATTTCTAATGATACAAATTGAAATAAATATTAAGTAGAAATATGTAAACCGATTTTGACCTACAGAGTAGTAGGTTAATAAAATAAACTAAATAAAACTAATCTCTTTTTTATGTTTTTCAGGTCAATAATCCTTTGTGTTGATATCCACATGAGATAAGTTCAAAAAAAATTCATTAAAACAAAACTAAAAATAACAAAACATTAAAAGGAATTTTTATTACAAAACATTAAAAAATACATTTTGTGTATCAAAAAGTATTTTTTAAACTGCTGACGTCCTTCGCTCCCATCTACGCAAAAACATTAAACAACTAAAAATACAAAAAATTGAAAATTATAAATATAAATCCCAAGAAAAAGAACAAATCTAAAAAGAGAATATACATAACATGAACATTCTAGCATAAATATATTACTTTATACACAACACAACTTTTCATTAAAATTGGATGGAGTATGTCAAAACCTTCTTTAAAGGAAAACATATTATAAACTAAGGGTTAAAAAAGGCGGCACATAAAAAAATATAATTAACAACAAAAAAAAAAAAAAAATAAATAAAAAAAAATCAAGAAAAAACAAAATAAACATTTTAAAGATGTTAGCATAAAATAGATTTAGAATAAAAATAAAATGAAAGGATAATAAGAAACAATTTGTATTTGAAAGAAATGAAATGAAAATGAAAGAAAAAAAAATTAAATATCCCCCTAAAATACTGAAGAAAAATAATTTAAAAAAGAAAATTGTTAGAAAAAAAATATTAAAAGAAATATACACATAATAAAAAAGGCGCTTTAAACAAATACTAAAAGGGTATACAATTTTTTAAATAAATTAACGAAGAGAAAACCCCACGTAAAAGAAACAAAAAGAGAGAAAGGAGTTGAAACGTTTTTTTTTTTTCAAATATTTTGATAAATTTTAGAAAAAAAGAATAAAACAAAAAATATTTGTTGTGGAAGTTGTAGAGTTGCATTTATTGGAATTATATTAAAAATAAACTTGAATGCTAGAAATGTATGAATATTTATAAAAAGAAACTATGTAATTTGAAAATTAAACACAACTTAATTAAATAATGTTTCTTTAAATAAACAAAAATAACTAACAAACAAAAAAATTGTAAAATTTGAAAAAAAAAACTTTTTTTTTATAAATACATAGTATAAACATACATATAAAATAAATTAACATTAAAAAATGAGCATGTTTATTTGGTTTTTTTACAAAAGAAAAACAAACAAAAAAAGTAAAAGGAGAGTGAGCTTTTGATGTACTATAATATCGTATTAAATGGCGTTAGTTTATTATTTTAAATATTATATAGTTTAAGTTTATCATCATGTCGCAACGACTTAAATTTTTTTCCCTAAATAAGAAAAAAAAAACACTTACCATTGGACCTCAATACTAAAATACTAAAGAAACGAAATATTAAAAATACGAATTCGCCAAAAACGATATTCCAAAATTTTGTAGAAAAAATAAAATTCAAAGAATTTTATTTACATTATCTTTTTTATATTATACCATTTTATTTTTGTTAAATTAAATTTATTTTAAAACAATACTTTTTTTATTTAACACAAATTGTCTTAATTATGTTAAAATTATATTATAATTTAAATTAAGCTTTATTAATTGTTTTACTATTTACTTTGTATAAGAAAAGCCACTAAACTAAAACCTATAAAATTGTAAGCCCTACAAAAACAAGACTTTCTTAAAGAAATATATATTTTATTTTCTTTTTTCTTAAAATATCTCAGCCCAACTTTTAGATTTTAATAGAAAAAGTTCACGGCCACTTTGATTTATAATCGATTTCTATTAATTTTTAAAACTAAAAAAAAAAAGATTGTAATTATGCCAAAACAACAAGCGCCAGTGTCTAAAAACGTTGTTATTTATATATAATATATTGATTGGAATCTTCCAAGTTTATTATTAACATAAACTTTACACTCTGTCCCTTTCTCTCCTCCCTTTAGTTTTTGTTTTAATTTTTGGAAAAAATTACTAATAAATAAATAAACATGAAAACATATAACAACTTAAAATCCACAACATTTATAATTTTTTTACTCATTGTTTTAAAAGTAATTTGTATTACTCACTAGGTAAAGCTCACTCTCTGTTACGTTAAACTTCAAGAGAAAAACTTTACCAAGAAACCACAAAAATATGTTAAACATTTTATTACATAAATTTTAAAAAGCAAAAAAAAAAAGAAAAAAACACAAAAATAAAAATATATATACACAGAAATATGTATTTTGAAATTATCATTAAATCTAATAAATAAAGCAAAATATTAAAAACAAAATCATTGTCAAAAATAAAATAAAAACATTAACAAATAATAAATTTGTGTAGTATATAAAAGGTTTATAAAAGTTTTATCCTTATTATAAAAATTAAAGAGAATTAAAAAAAAAAAAAAAATCGTGTACATATACTTTTTTCCTTAAACTGTTCGGCTGCGTTTTTAAGATCTCAGTTATGCTAGGTTTAGTTAATCTGAAACAGACTCGTGCCGCCATTACAAAGTTTGTATACAAAATTTGTCTTTAATGAAATAAAAAAAATTACATTTCGCCGTAAAAATTCGATTTCCAGAGTACGTTAACCCTGCCTTTACACATGCAAGTAATTACTTGCAAGTAGTGTATATGTATTATCAACGAAAATGTCGAAGAAATAGCCGAAAGTCTTGCAAGTAGCTTTAGTGTTTAGAGTGTAAACTTTACACAGTCAGTTGTAAGTTTATTTTTCAAATGTTCTCGAAGCGAAATCATCTTATGAAAAAGCTTCATTTTTACGTTTAAAAAACTTTATCATGTTAATGTTATCACGAAATTTATTTAATAATATTAAATATAAATTTTTTTGGCGCCCTATGCTCCAATGGGAGTTTTTCTTTATTTTATTTTTGGTGCATCTTGATGAAAAACTTGTGTTTATTTTTAGAATATGTGAATCCAGTATTGCCGTAGTACCGATATCATAAAATTTCTGAGAAAATATTTTGATTAACAATTTATTTTAAATGCTTGCAATTAATGTTTTAAAATACCATGAAGATGTGTTGCTTTGTTTTTATTTTGTTTTTAATTTTTATAATTACACAGAAAATCAGCTATAAACATAACTTTTATATTACTAAGTACTAGTAAATTAATACCTAAGGCATCCACGGTAACACTATTTCCTTGCTGCAAGTGTCAAAAATATACTTGCAAGCAAATTCTCTTGCAAGTTGGGCTGCAGTTACGAAAAACTTGATGGTGTTAGTAAAAACGTGTGAGTGTATTGAGTTTTTCGAACTTGCACTTGCATGTGTAAACCGCAGGTAAACTATCAGGCCTGCCACAGAAATTGTTCGGAATGGTTTTGAATCCGTATTTTCATTTCGATAGATTTTGTTTTACCATCTTCAGACTGATCGATTTTCGTAATTCCAAAAAATTTTAATTTTGTTATTTTCAAGTTAAATGTGGCAATACTGTGCAAACCAAAACATAAACTTTTTTCGATCGAAAAATTAAAAGTGATTTCATCCCGAGAAAATTTATCGGTTTTCGTTTTTTGAAGAAGCTTACTCGGAATAAAAGAAAACTTTCGATCGAAATTGATTTCTGTGCCAGGCCAGTATGTTTAAACTTAATCCACATCTCAAAAAATAATAATTATATTATCAAAATTAGATTTCTCTTAAGGCCGGTATTCACTATCCTATTTAGTCGCACGATATGTCAAAAAAATCGTGTGTGCTCATAATGTATGACAGTGTGGCTTAAAAATGAATTGAGTGACAGATTTTTTTGACAAGTCTGTCCGACTTGGAAATGTTTTAAAAATTTTCATAAAATGATAGATTATATGCGATCAGAGTTGCATTTTCTTGTAAAGTTGATGAGTCATTTGAGTTTGCATCTTTTTTGTGGGATAGTGTGGCATTGACAGCAGATTTTGCAGACATTTTTTTATGTCGGATAGAATTCCGTCAGATTTTCGTGTGAATGAATCGTTCGATTATGTAGGATAGTGAATACCGGCCTTTAGTCATCGTCTAGACTTGCAATTTTTGTTACTGCAAATTTTTATAGTTCTGCTTTAAAATTGAATGTCCAGATTATGAAATTCTAGTTTTGCAATTATAATAAGAATAATAACGTGAAAAAATGTTCGCGCGAAAAAATTCCCCTTAGCGTTAACAATTTTTTCCCTTGTAATTTGTTCACTTTTCCCTTTGAATTTCTCACTTTATTTTTGCTGGGGAACAAAACATTTATGTAAGGTATTCTTCTCATAATTTAAATATTGAAGTTTACAAAATTAATTTTAAGGTTAATTTCCGTTAAAAGAGGCACAAACTTATATGTATATTGTTCAACAAAATTCAAAATAACTGGTCGATTGCCTGAGAAGTTATGAAGCTTTTCAAAGACGTGGCTGAATTTTAGAAATTGTTTTACTACATAAAAGCGCAATAAGCTAATGTTGCAATCACTCCAATACAATATATTTTATTTAGTTATTTTTTTAACTTTTCTTTAAAATATACGTGTATATTTTTAAACAAAAAAATTTTTCTTAATGTTTTTAAAATTTCTTTTTTACATTCACCGAGAACTAGTAGCGCGAAAAATTGTTCACGTGAGTTTCACGATAGCATTTTTCCCTTCGAGGGGAATAAAAATTTCATGGGACCAAAAATTCCACTTGTTTTTCACGATAGGGGTGATTGTATTTTCATCTTGTCTTTCCTCTTCTTATATTTATACATTTTAAATCAACCACGAGATTGCTTTCAATTTTACTATTCCATTTGTTTTTCAATATTACTTTCAATTTAACAGCTGATTACAAGTTTAGTGATCAAATTTTTCGTTTGACTTTATAAATTGTTTTCTTGATGACATCTTGAAAGTAAATTGCTTAAAAATTTCAAACAGTATATCGTTACCTAAAATGCAAAAGGGCGTAACTACACTTAAATTTTTTACAGAAGCAAAACATTTTACGAAACTAATAACAACAACGTGTACTTGGCGTTTGAATTTCCTTAATACAGTCGCAAATTTTGATCGGAGGGATCTGGGGGGCTACTCTATATTGCGATGCGAAAGAAAATTGTCGCAAATCTAGTAATTGGTACTCTTTAATGCGCATCTTTTTATTTTTCTCTTTTCGCAAATCATCATTATTTCTTTTATTTAAACCTTCCAATTTCAAATTATTTTTAAGTATTTTGCGATTTCATTACTAGAAATCTGCACTATCTTTGATTTTTATTACCAGTATTGCTTAATTTTCAAACAATTTTGCGAAAGTGATAGAGAGTACCATTTGGCATTTAGATTTCGCATCGCGATAGAGAGTAGCCCCCCAGAAATTTTTGATGAACATGTAGTTTATTAAAACGATCAAATATCAATCAAAAACTACATATCGAATTCTTTTTTTGTTACGCCCTTTTGGATTTTAAGTGACGATATGTAAAAGACTAGAAAACCTGGGGGGTTACCGCGTATTTCGATTCGAAAGAAATAATTTACGAGTTGGAACAATTTGTACTGTGTATTAGGATTTTCATACAATTTGTTTCGAATGAACGGAACTTTTTTATACACTATCGAAAACAAAAAATCCCTTTCGAAACGGCAACTCTCTATTACGAACAATAAAAATCCCTTTCGAAAGTGCAACTCTGTATTACGAAAACACGAGTCTGTTATGCAAAAACCGTTAGGAAATTGTTCGAAACCTATTTGGTTAGTGACAAAGTGAAAGAAAAATAAAAAATGTAAGTATTTAAATGTTTCATGATAAATAAAACTGTAAAACAATCAAATTTAACCTTATAATGTTAGATTTGATATAAAAAATGTTTACTAATGTTATTGTTGAATTTTTTTTAATATTTGTGGTCTTGAAATTTTCAAGGAATACTTAAAAAAAAAAAAATGACACAAAAAAAAAAGCATTATAAAGAAAATGGTTAACATTTTCTTTAGAATCTTCAAACCACAGGGAAATACAATCAGTTTTTATTAAAAAAAAAAACAGTTAATATTTTTCACACATTGAATAGTATTTAATATTTCTTTTGTTTTGGGATATTTTCGTCAATTTTGGTATTTTAATAGCAGCGCTACCAACTTTTAATCAAATTTCCCATTTGTTTATAAATACGACTGCCATAATTTCGAACGAGTTACGCAGTACGGTTTAACTTTCGAATCGGAAATTGTTTTCGAAAAATTTCACGTTGCTATAAAAAACTCCATAAATAAATATATAAATAAAAATTTATACTATTGACAAAAACTCATCTACAAATTTTTTTCAGTTTTTTTGCAAAATGTCTTCAACGAATTTTAAAATAATATTAGTTTTTGATATGAAGACACAATTCCCAACCTTTTGATGTATAATTTGTCTACTTTGTAATAATTTTTTTTTATCATTTTATTATATACAGTAATATTTTTTATCAAAAAAAAAAAAAAAAAAAAAAAAATACAACCTATATGAAAAAAAAAAACCTTTCCGGAATTTTTTTTTAAAATCAGTGAATTCGTTTCAATAAAAAACTCATTTTCGAAAAATTGCAGATAGCACTATTTAAATAATAACCCTCGATAGATACTTTTTTTCAGGGGAGCTATTAGGGTATTCATTTAATCGGGCCTTTGCTTTAATCGGTTAACCGCTCGATTACTTTACCGAGGTTTTGGTTTGATCGGTTAAATTGGTTATTGATCGGTAAACCGATTAATAAAGTTTTTTTTTTATAAATTAAGTAATTTCAATATATAAAAATGCATAAATTAAAAAACCCCCAATAACATAACAAACATAACAATTCTTGAACTAAACGAGCAAGCAAAAGAATAATTCATAAATATGAATACATATTTTTTATGACTACCTTGTGTAATTCACAACACAAAACACAAAAAATATGTTATAATACTACATAATTTTAAGAATTTTGTTACATCGAAAACAGGCAAGTTAAATTAACCGATTAGTAAATCGGGTTTTAATTAATCGGTTAACCGATTAACGGTTAACCGAATGAATACCCTAGTAGCTACTCTCTATTGCTATGAGAAAAAAAATAATAGCAGTGATTGGTGCTCTTTAATGCGTTGGCACATTTGTCTTTCTCTTTTTAATATTTTCTTTTCGCAAATTATCACTATTTATTTTATTTAAATTTTCAAATTAAACATTTTTTTTTTACATATTTTGACATTAAATTACTGCTAATTTGCGCCATCTTTAATTTTTATTGCCAGCATTGCTTCATTTAAAAAAAATTTGCGAAAGTGATAGAGAGTACCAAGTTGGCATTTAACTTTAGCATCTCAATAGAGATTAGCCTCCCGGATAATTGCGGAATTTTAAATAAAAATAACGGGTATGTTTTGACAATCGCAAGCACGAATTATCAATACACAACATCTGTCAAGAATTGAGTAAATTGGAAAAGAGTGCATGGTACCTCCCATAACAATACAATATAGATTTCTATATATTGTTACCTAAAACGCAAAAGGCCCTATCTAACATTAAATTGTACAGGAGAAGCAAAAAACTATTTAAAATGGTAAATTGATAAATCGCTATAAACTGTTTATAATTAATTTTTCTTCTATTTTTCTTGTTAAACCTACCAGTGGTTTTGACAAATAACAATGTTGCATATAGTGCAAACTGTTAGCTTTTATCGCATAATATTTTGTAGGTAGGGCTTTTTGTTTTCTGTTAATAAAATCGCTAATTTTGTTCGGTAGATTCCAAAATTTGTTGTGGACATTTGTGTTGATGCAATACATCAGAATCAATTAAAGTCATTTAGAATTTTTGGTCAGTTAGGGCCTTTTGCGTTTTAGGTAACGATATGTATGTATGTATCTGGAGAACGTTTACAATAAAAGTTTTTAAATTTGGATCAAATTATTTGGCTTTCTATGCAAAAAGTTTGTCAAAAAACGAGCTGGATTGGAAAAGAAACCGTGGCAGCGTCAATATAAATAAAATATAGATTTTTGTGTATCTGGAGATCGGTAATTGTAAATTAATCATAATTTAGTACAAACTGCTTTGTTATAAATACCCGAGATCTGAGGTCTAATCACCGCCATTCGATATCGAGTAAACTATCGCATTTTTCAGCATAGGATACACTGACGTACCGAATGACAACTCGAGATGTTACGTATTTGGTTACTCGATATCGAATGCTATTATCTCACACTACGATACATTTCATTCGATATCGAGTGTCATGATATCCAAATAAAAAATCTTGATACATTTTGCTCGAAATCGTATACGATGGTTAGATCCCTGTTAAAGTAAATTTACTAAATTAGTTTCAACGGGGTAGCGAAGCGCACCGGGTTAAGCTTGTATTATATAAAATTGGAAACAAGTGAAAGAAAAAGTGCTAAGTCCACATTTACTTCCTCTTCATCTATTTTCGAACGAAGCCTTTGTTCGAAATCGATGAACAGACCATAATGAGTTAATTCAAATTTTTTTTTTTTTTATTCTATTTAATTTAAGATAAATAAAGTTTTTAATCGACCCATTCATTTTACAAAATAGGGTGAAATGTTCATGTTCTCAAGTTTTTTATGTTCAAGTTCTAATTATTACTAGTTATACATATTTATTTACTACTTAAGATATTTTGTATTAGCAGATTACCTGTGACTTCTAATAATCTAATTAATACACTGTTTGAATATGATATTAAAATATCTTTGGGTCAGTCTGATTTATTTCAACCATAACAGTAAATATTTTATGGCATTTTAATGGGATTTTAAGCTAAAATAGCATCTTATCAGTTTGATAACAAAAAAAATCAAAATTTTAGAAAACATATAAAAGCAAAATTTTAGGCTTTTCAAATAACAGTTTCACTGTAAACGCTCTAAGAAACCCATCAACAATTACAAATATTCTGCAAAATGTTCAACTGGACTAATAAACATGTTGTTTATGTTGGAGGCTTCAGTGGCATTGGCTATCAAGTCTGCCAAATGATGATGAAGAAACCAATAAAAGTGAGTCTAAAACCAAAGAAAAATATTATCTAATAAGAGAATAAATTAACATAAAAATTTATATTTAACAGTATTTAGTTGTTTGCGGTCGTATGGAAAATGTTGAAATGCTTAAAAAACTTCAGGCTCTTAATAGCTCAACAAAGGTCGTCTTTGTCCAAGTGAATATTGCAGATTATTCGAGTATTGTTAAGGCGGTGAAACAAGTTGTTGATCACGTTGGCCATGTCGATGTTTTAATAAACGGTGCTGGTGTTTTAGCCGATAAGGATGTTGAAACAACAGTGGCTGTTAATTTGGTAATTCCTTAAATTTCTTTTTTGTAAAAATGCATGAAAATCTTAGAAAAGTTAAAGGACAAACGAGTTTTATCTTTATGTAATAACCATTTGCATATTTTTTATAACATTTTAGACTGGCCTCATAAATACCACCCTTTTGTTCATGCCTTTCATGGACAAAAATCAATCAGGTCATGGTGGTATTGTAGTAAACATCTCCTCTGTTTATGGCCTAGAAGCTGGGCCAGCTTTCAGCGTTTATTCTGCTGCCAAACATGGTGTAGTAGGATTTACCAAATCAATGGCGGTAAGATTTTATATATAAAAATATAGAATCTAAATAATAATAATAAATACGTTTCGTTTGATTTTTATAGCACGATCATTATTATAACAAAACTGGTGTGGCTTTCTTGTGCATATGCCCTGGCATGACTTCCACCGAATTGATGATGAATAAGCGTGACATGAATTGGATGAAATGGGTACCACATAATGAGGAAATGTGGAAAATGGTTATGGATACCAAAATGCAAACACCCGAACATTGTGCTGTACACATGATCAATGCTATTGAATTGGCCAAAAATGGTGCCGTTTACATCTGCAATGTTAATGGTATGAAAGAAATTACACCAACCGTTTATATGAATTATTGAGATAAATAGATGAATAAATTAAATAAAAACATAGCACAAATGCAGAAAAATTGCTTTTTAGGCATTATAATATTAAATTTTGATTACTAATATCGCACTTGATCAACAAGATGGTATTAACTCTAAATTTTTAAGTTTTCACTTTTTGAAAAACGCGTAATTTACAAATCTAACCGCTGTAAAAATATCGTTATATTTTGTCTCCTTTTTGGTAATGAAACGATTGGTTTAAAATATCTTTTTCGTTTGCCTTTAATATTAAATTCAAAATTGTTTTGTTTCTACTAAAAATTAAATTTAGTTTAGAGTTAATACCCTCTTGTTGATCATGTGCGATATGTATTCTATATTTAACTCCTTTACTATACTTCCGTGCTTAGGGAAAAGGCAGTATAGTGTAAAAATAAAAATCAGAGAAAACTGAAATTAAAATTTTGTATTTTGTTATTAATTAAAAATATTTTACAAACTAACATTTTTAACGATCTAGTTTATAATAATTGTGTAGAAAATTAATAAAGGAATTAATTGGCATCAAAATTAAAAAAATGCTTGAACTCCATAAAATTTAGTCAAAAATCGAACCAAAAAAATTTTACATAAAGCCTGCCCAATCAGCCTATATATGGCCCCAATGCAAGGTATTTAGCATATGTATTTAGTGAAACTATTAAAAGCTGCCTTAATTTGGCCAGACGATTACACTTGGAACGTGCCGAACATAATTAATTCGTGTAAAGCAAATGTTTGCCGAAAAACGCCCGTAATATGCGACTTCATAAAAAGACGTAATATACCATCATGATAACTGACGGTCACCCGTCTCTCACTGAAATTAGAAAATAGTGTCCGAAAAAATATGCAGTTCTTTAGGAGCGAAAGCTATATTGCCAAAAAAAATGGAGACGTTACTTACTATGACCAAAACGTTAAATAAATTAATATTAAACCAATTTTTACAATAACTGCTATTATTAATTGAATAAAGGGGTGAACCGGTAGGCTACCTGGTAGTTAGCTAGTCTATCAGTGCCGGGGTAGCGGGTTCTATTCCCTATAGAGTATCTGGTCTCCTGCAGACGATCGTAGAGCTTCGCGGGATTAGCATAAAAAAATTACTTGATAATCGTTTGTTACATTTAATAATCGCTTATGAATACGGAGGTAGATTTTTTATTTATACATTAAATACTAGATGTTTGGTCCCGGCGCTGTTCGTGGTTTAAAAAAAAAAAATTTTAAAACTGAAGGATTTTGTTAATAACATGACCCCAGCGCTAATATTCGATATTCGCTATGGATTAAAGTCCGCTGTTACTTAAGCAGTTTTTTTTCGTTATTTTGGCGAAAAAAATTCGGGATCCCTGGATTTTCGGGATATTTTGAATCCCGGGATTGACTGGATTTTTTAAATTTCTTCGGGATTTTTTTTAAACTGCTTGAAAAACAACTTAATTTTCCGGTAAAAATATATATTTCATGAACTTTGTATATTATTTATATGAGAAAAAAAAAATAAATATAATAAAAACAAACTCAAATTATTAATTGATCATAGTTCGTAGAGATCATGTATTAAAAAACGTAACAAAAAACATAAAGATCTTTTTTTTATCCATATTTGATTATTGATATGTATTTCACTCTTTTTATTTTTTTAACTATAGTTTAGTTTTACTACTTCAAAGTGCAATTTATCTTTTCATTTAGCATATGAATTACTGAAATTTTATTTTGTTTTAAATAAATAAATTAAAAAAGGACAATTGTTTAGATTTAATGACAAAAATTTCGGGTTTGGTTCGGGTTCAGTCGAACTTTGCAAAATTAACGGTATTTCGGGTTTAGGTTAGGTTTCGGTCAAGTGCGTTCGATCAGACACTAGTAATTGCAAAGGTCTGTCAAAATTAACAAGTACAGAAAGAATGTTTCTAATTTTTGCTTTTACACGCTCGTTTTTGATTTTCCGCGTTTTTGATGAATTTTATAATTTTGAGATTTACAGGGGTGCACAATAAATTGCTACGTCTCCTTCTTCGAAAAATCAGTTTTCCACGTATATTTGCGCATTTCGCCTGGAGTTAAAAAAGAATACGTTCTGAACACGTTCTATACCAAATCAAATTTTTTCTTGTTTTGCGAAAAACCAATAGTACATTATAATAAACGCGCATGTCCTCCATCGCATTTATGCGGTGTACTCCATCGACATTGTCATAGGCATGTTAGGCTGTAGAATTGCTCGAGAAAGACAGACATTGGGATACTACTTTAGAGGAAGATGCGCGGAGCGATTCTCCTCAGAATCTGCGAGATATTTTTACAGCAATGTTGGTTTTCTGCCAACTCTCTTTTCCTTTAAGCCTTTGATTTGAATACAGATATAGCATCTCGGAAGACTATGGATTTCTTTGACCAAACATATTTCCAGCAGATTTCGTTAATCGAGAATATTTGAGGGAGACCAAATATGACATTAGAGATCTGAGAGAATCTGATGTGACATTTAATGAAGAGTAACTGAAGAATGAAAAAATTTCATAAATCAGACAATATAAAGAATGAAAGGGACATAATATTTTTTTGCATGCACCTGGTGGCACTCGACAAATTTTAATGATAAATTTACTATTAGCAAAATAAGGAAAAAACGTGGAATCGCCTTAGCCGTCGCATCGTCAAGAACTTCGGCAGCACTGCTAGAGGGAGGAAAGATAGCTGACGCATCCGGTAAACCTTTCTAATGTCGAAGCTTCGACATTAGACTTCGGAAGTAGTTTGCGATGGTAAACTTATGGTTTGGGATGAAAACACGATGGCATATAAAAAGTATTTCAAAGCGGTAAGCATAGCTTTTAAAGATATCAGAGCAAATGATGTCATATGGGTGGAGTTACGTTGTTGTTAGCTAGAGAATTCCGTTAGACTTTGCCGATAGTGCCGGAAGAAACTCGAGCTGACGAAGTTAAGGCTTGCAATAAGATCTCAAATCTTTGGCCCTTTGTAGAAAATCTCTACCCTACAAAAATATGCACGTTTACTTGATGGTTAGCGTATGCGCTGGACAAATTGCCGACTGCCCCCTTAAAATTAGAAACGGAGAATATACTGAAATCGAATGCAAGCCGGGAATTCCACCAGATCATGCCATAGTTATACTAACCCTTAGCGACGTAATAACTCGAATATATCCAGATGCAGACAACATACACAGCAAATCCACGGATCAGAAGCAGAATACGAATTCAAATCTGTAGATAATGCAGTGCATATGTATGAGGCCTTACACTATCCTAAGCGAACGTTATGCTACTAAATGCAATGGGATCCGATAGTTCGTGAAATCCATATATAAAAACGTAGTAGAGGCCATTATATTTACCGGTTGAGCTCGAGGTGAATCTGTGTTTATACCACGGATACCAACTACGAGTACCCATTCGATTTTATATCCCCCTTTAAGATCTCCCCTTAAGATCGGTTTTGCAAAGACTATTGATGAATCTTAGGATCGGTCTTGAAACAGCAGGAATTGATCTAAGAGGAGATTGCTTCGCACACGCACAGTTTAACGTGGACTGTTAGAGTGTTCATGTTCTCAAGTTTTATATTCAAGTTCTAATAATTACTAATTATACATAGATATTTATTACTTAAAATTTTTTGTATTAGCAGATTAACTGCGACTTCTAATAATCTAATTAATGCACTGTTTAAATATGATATTAAAATACCTTTGGGTCAGTTTGACCATAACATTATATATTATATGATGTTTTAATGGTCTTTTAAGCTTAAATAGCAGCTTATCACTTCGAAAACAAAGAAAATAAAACAAATGCAAATCATTAGATGCATTTTAGAAATTTCACAGAACATATAAAAGCAAAATTTTCGGCATTTCTAACAACAGTTTCACTGTAAACGCTCTAAGAAACCCATCAACAATTACAAATATTCTGCAAAATGTTCAACTGGACTAATAAACATGTTGTTTATGTTGGAGGCTTCAGTGGCATTGGCTATCAAGTCTGCCAAATGATGATGAAGAAACCAATTAAAGTGAGTCTAGTACCAAAGAAAAATATTATCTAATAAGAGAATAAATTAACATAAAAATTTATATTTAACAGTATTTAGTTGTTTGCGGTCGTAAGGAAAATGTTGAAATGCTTAAAAAACTTCAGACTCTTAATAGCTCAACAAAGGTCGTCTTTGTCCAAGTGAATATTGCAGATTATTCGAGTATTGTTAAGGCGGTGAAACAAGTTGTTGATCACGTTGGCCATGTCGATGTTTTAATAAACGGTGCTGGTGTTTTAGCCGATAAGGATATTGAAACAACAGTGGCTGTTAATCTGGTAAGTCCTTAAATTTCTTTTCTGTAAAAATGTTAAACAAAAAAATTAAATGAAATTTATCTTTATGTAATTAACATTTGCATATTTTTTATAACATCTTAGACTGGCCTCATAAATACCACCCTTTTGTTCATGCCTTTCATGGACAAAACTCAATCAGGTCATGGTGGTATTGTAGTGAACATCTCCTCTGTTTATGGCCTAGAAGCTGGGCCAGCTTTCAGCGTTTATTCTGCTGCCAAACATGGTGTAGTAGGATTTACCAAATCAATGGCGGTAAGATTTTATATATAAAAATATAGAATCTAAATAATAATAATAAATACGTTTCGTTTGATTTTTATAGCACGATCATTATTATAACAAAACTGGTGTGGCTTTCTTGTGCATATGCCCTGGCATGACTTCCACCGAATTGATGATGAATAAGCGTGACATGAATTGGATGAAATGGGTACCACATAATGAGGAAATGTGGAAAATGGTTATGGATACCAAAATGCAAACACCCGAACATTGTGCTGTAAACATGATGAAGGCTATTGAATTGGCCAAAAATGGTGGCGTTTACATTTGCAATGTTGATGGTATGAAAGAAATTACACCAACCGTTTACATGAATTATTGATATAAATGAAGGAATAAATTAAATTAAAAAAAAAAAATAAATTAAAAAAAAAAATAAATTAAAAAAAAAAAATAAATTAAAAAAGTAAATATGTTACTAATAAAAATGTTGTAGAAAGTAAATTATTGTTGTATAATTTATTGAGCTTGAGGTTTTTTTCTTTATTATATAAATTTTTTTTATTACATTTATTTTATAACTCCAATAAGTATTTCGATACAGCAATGTGTATCATCATCAGGGAAAAAATTTAACAATTAAATTAACGTTTTTTTTATATAAAGAAAAAACAATAACAATTGTTACTTAGAAATAATTATTTACAATTCCAAAAAAAATCTATATAAATAATCTATTACATTTAAAAAAAATGTTAATTTCCTGTTATGTTTTTATAAACTAACACCCGTATTCAAAACGAAAATTTGTGTACTCCGACTATACTCCGCTCATCGAGTGAGCAACTAAAATGTTGATTAAGCTTAATCACCATTTAGTCATGAGTTTATTCAAAACTCTTTTAAATCGCCCGGTTAACAAAAATTTGTACATCTCTGTTTTAGTTAAATTCAACGCAAATTGACAGCAGTTAATTGGGAGTTAAAAAGTCTTTGATCATTCGATAATCATAGGTTATTAATAAGTGTTTTGAATAAGAAATCCTTAATCAGGAGATATGCAGTAACTAAATTTTTTTTTTGAATACGGGTGTAAATGTCTATAAATGTGTGCTACATTTTCAGAGAGTGATTTAAACTAGCACAGTGGGTTGTTAATGCTGTTTTTTGCGACGAAGTATCCCTAAATTTTTGATTTTATTTGTGACCTGCAATTCTAGTTTTCAGTTTATTCTTTGTCGTACCTACATATACTTTATTGCATTGTCCATAAATATTTCCCTTACAAGGTATTTTATAAACTACATTCTACGTTTCCAACTTGTGTACTTTATATTTTGTTTTAGTGAATAATTTACCAATTGTATTTTAGTATTAATGTGCTATTTTGTATGTCTTTGTGTCAAATATTTTCGACTTTTCTAAAAGTTCCGATATTTTAGGAATATAAGTTTGTGATTTGTAAATTTTTGGTTCTGCAATTATACTCGAATTGTATGTCCTATGGATATTGTATTGTCTGATTAAATTCGATATCAGTTCCATTGGAAAACAATTATCCATCAAAATATCTTTAATTTTCTTCAAATTCTTGTTATGAAATTCGAAGTCACTTATTCTCAGTATTCTTTCTATAAGATTTTTTGCAGTATTAATTTTAACTCTCTTGGGATGTTTGGAGAAATAATTAATAATTCTACCAGAAGAAGTAGGTTTCTGGTACCAATCCAATAATAAATTTTCCCTTTTTCTGACCAACAAAGTATGTTAATAAGAAAGTTTTAAGTTACACTCCATCTCAATAGTAAATTTAATATCCGGGTGAAATGAGTTAAAAGTTGTCAAAACATTTTATATTACCGATTCTTTAATTATGCAAAATAAGTCGTCTACATATTTTGTCAAAATATTTGTTTAATAGTCAATTTTGCAATACAAGTATCTAATAACTTCTCCATAAAAATATCTGCTACTGATTTATTTGTGGGATATTTGTTTGATCTCCTATATGTCAAATTGTCCTGCACAATATTATTAATCCTCATATCATAATCACATTTGTCCGTAGCTACTGTTGTCTTACCCTTGTTATTAGGTCTATCTCTTACCTTTTCCAGAATGGATTTGTCCCTATTATTCAGTCTTATTTTATTTATATAATTATCAACATTCGTTGTAAGTTTTGTTCGGGCATTTTCCTGCTCTTCTTTACTACTTAATGTCTGTACTAAGTCCTTTCCCTCAGTTATAATTTTCAAAGTCGGGAATTGGTCCCTTTTAATTGGTAGTGCATGTTTGTGGCCTAAAGAAAAAAAGACAAAATAGCACGATATTTTTACAGCTGGTAGATTTGTAAATTATGCGTTTTTCAAAAAAGTGAAAACATAAATATTAAGAGTTAATACTAGGGTATTCATTCGGTTAACCGGTTAATTACTACCCGATTAACTGATCGGTTAATGTAAAATTGTCTTTTTTCGATTAACGATTAAACCGGTTAATTTGAGTCGATTAACCGATGTATCAAAGTTTTTAATTTTTTGGAGTACTATAACATAATTTTTTGTGTTTTTAATTATTTGTTTGGTCTCATATACGAAAGGTATGTGTTTAGAAAATATTTTTTTATACAAACAAAGAAGGTGTTCAGTGATCTTCATTTTAAATAAGGGTTTGCTGTCAACCACTTTTTATTTCACGTACTTTTTATATGTATGCGTTAAGTTATTTGTTTCTTCTCATATCTTCTCATATCAATCTTTTAACAGAATTAACCGAAACAATTAGAAGTGTCAAAAAAACAGGACTCTAATGACATAATGTAAAATTTTATATGTTTAGAAAAATCTAGGCAGAGGACTGGGAAAATAGATATTCTGTATTATGGGTTGCTTTTGAGTTCTGTAACATCTACGATAAATGAAAGAATTTTTTTAAAGTCAAGTTTAATTAAAACTAAAGAAAATAATTGCTTTAATCCTAATGTTATTGGTTTTTTTTTACTAATAAACTCCAAATAATAAATAATTTATGCTTTTTTATATATTGAAATTAAGTAATTTATAAAAAAAAACTTTATTAATCGGTTAACCGAACAATAACAAAATTAACCGATTAAACCAAAACCTCGGTTAATTAATCGAGCGGGTAACCGATTTAAGTAAAAGCCCGATTAAATAAATACCCTAGTTAATACCCTCCTGTTGATCAAGTGCAATATTAGTACTCAAAACTGGACTGGAGTTTTATTATTGAAATAAATCGGTATTTCGCCGAACACCAAACTTTGGCCGAATATAATTTTTTGCGACCTCCGTAACCGAGCCCGAACGTTCGGTCGGACACTAGCAATTACATATGGATTTAACATCTGACAAAGCCATTGCAAAATATATATCGTGTAAAAGTGTACTTCCTTTCATGCCATCAACATTGCAGATGTAAACGCCACCATTTTTGGCCAATTCAATAGCATTCATCATGTTTACAGCACAATGTTCGGGTGTTAGCATTTTGGTATCCATAACCATTTTCCACATTTCCTCATTATGTGGTACCCATTTCATCCAATTCATGTCACGCTTATTCATCATCAATTCGGTGGAAGTCATGCCAGGGCATATGCACAAGAAAGCCACACCAGTTTTGTTTTAATAATGTGATCGTGCAATAAAAAGCAAATGAAACATATTTGTTATTATTATTTATATTCAATATTTTCAAATATCGCACTTATTCAACAATACTGTATTAACTAAAAATTTAAAAACTTTCAGTATTAGCAAAACAATATTTAATATTACATTTAAGGCATACGAAAAATAATTTTTAAATCAACCGTTTGATTACCAATAAGCAGACATAATAGCACGTTATTTTTACAGCGAGTAGATATGAATATTACTTGTCGATTTTTTCCAAAAAGCGAAGAAATAAAAAATTTGTGTTAATACACTATTGATGAACAAGAGCGATATATAAAATAATCACGTTAGTGACTGATTCATAATCGCACAGACTAAACGACTGTAGCTTAGGGATTGCTGTTCGGTTTTAACCGAAATCGAAACCGTGGTTTTGAATGCCTAAAAACCGAAACCGATACATAACACTCGTACTTCTTATAAAAAAGTTTATACATTACAGCCGGCAACAGTCGCAAGGTGTTTAAAAAATTCTTTAACTTAAAAAAAGTACTCAGAATGTGCTGCATCGCTTTAAAATAGAAGGTTGTTTTGTCGGAATCTTGTATTTTTAGCAGAGCTCCAAAAGAATTTATTTATAGATTAAGAAAAAAATTTTTTTAAGACTTTTTTGTGTATTTTTTTTTATAGTGTGGAAATTAAAAAAAATCACTCAAAATGTCAAAAAAAAAAAAAAAAATCCATTGAAAACCAAAATATGCAAATATGTGCCATTTTTATGCAAATTTAATGATTAGAAAAGATAATTGGTCGTCATCGTTCTTAGACCATCGACCAAAAACATGCATTTGCATGAAAACCGCAGCCATATTAATTACCAGTAAAATATTGTATGAAGCAGTATGAAGCATTTTTTTAATTATTTTATTATACAAATTTTATTTCAGACATGTCTGAAATAAAATATGGAGCTTGGAAACATTTAAAACTATCACAGCATCAATCAAACACAGCAATATGCAAGATTTGTAAGAAAAACCAAAAACCGAACCGAAACCGATCGGTTTTAATCATTTTAAAGCCGAAACTGCGGTTTCACATTTTTACGGTTCTTAGCAAACTCTATTGTAGCTAAACTGTTGAAATTTGGACAGGAGGTCGGTCTCTCGCCAAATCGATTTACTAAGACGGGATTTTTGGAAATTCGAATGTTTAGTTACACCCTTAACAAAGGGTAAAAACGTTTAAATTCCCTAGCCGCACATATCCTTAACTAAAAAGGAAAAAAAAAAAAAAACATTAAAAACATAATGTTGTTCATTAAAGAAATAAGCGGACAGGTACTTTTGTGTGGTACTTTTGAAAAAGTTTAAACTATTTTGTCACCCAATAAGCATACAAATAGATTATAAGCTTATCTAAGAGATATAATAGATCAACACCCACTAGCCTACCAAAGAACCCTTAAAGGCAAATAAATGTCTGAGTTCATATTCGGCGCAAATTTAACCTTTAGAAAACTATACGTTAGTCCCAGGGGTTCGATATTTCCTAAATTTTGCAAGCCGAAAATACAAAGTTAATCCAAAAATCGATTTCGAATGTTCTGTTGCTTACGGCTTTTTGGATTTTAGGTGATGATAAATACATCGTTTACCATTTCCAAAAAAAGTACATACTTTTCTTTATGTTGAATTTTTAGTTATATCACATTAAAGGTAGATATACTTTTTAACACTTACTATGGCGGCATTTATACGATGTCTTTTCAGACATGTCTGTTTTATTCATTATGTTTTGAACATGCTTCCAAAAACCTTTTGCATTTTCAGGATATTTTTCCAAGCATGTCTGTTTTCATGTCTAAATATACATGCAAATTAAAAAAAACATAAAAACTCATATTAACAAACATGAAAAATCATTTCGTGTCTGTTTGGCAACCGCTCTTTCTTCTCTTATCCGATCACCAACAGACAAAACAAACATGTTTGCTAGACATGTATGAAAAGACATCGTGTGGATTTGACCTATGAATTTATTGATTTTGTTTTAATTTAATAAATAAACCACAAAAGCTTAAATTGTTTCTATTCAATAAAAAAGTTTTTATACCGGGTTCGTTCTGAAAAAGTGTATTCGGTCGGACACTAAGAATTATGTATGTTATTAAAATTATTTCATCAGATTTTCTTGGGCTTAAAAGTAAAATTATAAGAGCAAGTGCTAATTAACTTTAAACTTTAATATTGATAATTTAAACCAAAGGTAAATTTAGAATCTCAGTTGTAAGATAAAATGTGTGGTTTCTTTCAAACACATAAAAAAATTAAAAACATAAAAAACTTTTAATAATATTTGTTTAAGAATTTGTGTCATATAATTTGATTAGAAAATCCGGACCGTCAAACTACATTTTTATTGTATGGTTTATTTATAATTTTGTCATAAAATTTTATAAGAAAGTAAAATTGTCGCAGCAAATAACAATGCATTTTAGAGTTTTAACCCCTTATGCAAAAAAAGTTAAGGTTCACATTAGTTTACCAACAAGTGAATGGGATTAATATGTTGGTTAACTAATGTGAACTTTAACTTTATTTTGCATAAGGCGGCTAAAATTTAAGCAAATTTCAATAATATGAAAGTTAAACAAGTAAAAGTGCTATATTCGGCTGTACCGAGTCTTATATACCATTCACTATAGTATAAAAAGCCAATTGTTCCCTACATTATATGGCTTTATATACTGCTTTATATGGACTCTGGGTGAAATAATAGGACGATTTCGCTGCTTTTGAAAAACAAACAAATCTTATATACTTTTGGAACATACATATTTCAGCTTAAGTTATTAACTAGCCTGGCTTGTTCTGTATGTACTCTATCGCACCAAGACCCTAAATTCGAAAGGACACTTATATGGGGACCAGGTGAAATAACGGCCTGATGAGACTTACTTTTAATTTTTAATATTTTTTTTATAGGGGGCTGTCCAACCATAATGCACGATGTAAATTGTGTGTCAACTTAACCATGGAGAGGTACACAATTGAGCAGCGCGTTAAGATTGTTGAAGACTAATTAGTGTTGTAGTTATTTTATTGAACTGTTAATGGTTTTCAATTCAAATTTTTAATTTTAATCAGGGGTCTAATCACCGCATACGATATCAAGCAAAATTGATCGACATTTTTTATTTCGGTATCATGACACTCGATATCGAATGAAATGTATCGTAATTTAAGATGATAGCATTCGATATCGAGTAGCCAAAAACATTAAATCTCTAGAATTTTCATTCGATACGTCAGTGTCAATCGTATGCAGAAAAATACGATAGTTCACTCGATACAATGGCTTACTCGATATTGAATGCGGTGATAAGACCCCAGGCTTAAGTTCATTGAATTTAATTGTCATTAAATTATTTTTATGAAGTTAGGAATTTTACAACATAAAATGAATTAAAATTTATTGATAATTTTTCATTCTTGACTGAGCTGGGAAATGAGCCCAGGCTTTCACGGACAGGTTGTCCTGACTAGTTTCGATTGTAACCACACAATCTCTTCAGTGGGGTTTTGCCTTTTAGCTCTCACCGCCATTGACGACGGATGACGTCATGAGTCAAACATCAATCTTTAAACCAAATGATATTTTACCTTGGTAGATCGAAATTTGCTTTTGAATGAATGATTGCCTATTTTAATTGATTTACATGTTTTTCCTTACTTCATGTTTTTCGTACTTTTTGTCAAGAATTCTACTTGAAATCCAAAGTACATTTTTTGATTTTCATGTTTTTTTTTGTCTTTCTTTTTTCTTGTTGACATTTTTCAGCACAACTTGAAGGACAAATGTAAACATATAGTTCGTGCCTTATCTGTCAACAATAATTAGTGTTGTGGTTATTTTATTGAACTGTTAATGGTTTTTAATCCAAATTTTGATATTTTAATCAGGCTTAAGTTCATTGAATTTAATTTTCATTAAATTATTTTTATGAAGAAAGGAATTTTACAACATGAAATTAATTAAAATTTATTGAAGACTTTTACGAAAATGGTCGTTTAAACCAAAATGCATACCGTGCACTTCGTGTTTTTTTTTGGTCAGCATACTCGACGTCAAAGAATTGCCACATTTGGGCAAATAAGAATCCACAAATGATTGTTGAAAAGCCGATGCATCCACATAATTTTTCCAATATTAAATTATCTCCCAATTTGCGACCTGGACTTTGCACACAAGGTTTACATTGACAAACACTTTGGCTGAAAGTACAAATTCTGCTGTTTTAAGCTAATTTTTCAGAAAGCATTAAATGTACAAATAAGCGAGCTTAAAAAATACTTGCGATAAATACTGTATTATAATAAAAGAATAGGAGGGAATGTTCATAAAAAAACATTCAGCATGTTTTTATTGTTTCTAGTTATACAATGTATTTGGGCACTTAAGATTTTATGTATTAGCAGATTACCTTTGTCTTCTAATAATCTAATTAATGTACTATTAAAATATGAAATTAAAATATCGTTGGGTCAGTTTGATTTATTTCACCCATAGCATTAAATAATTATTTTGCGTTTTAGAGGGCTTTTAAGCTAATATAGCCGCTTATCACTTCGAAAATAAACATAATAATAAAATGCAAATCTTAAAATGCATTTTAGAAAACATACAAAAGCAAAATTTTCTGCATTTCTAACAACAGTTTCACTGTAAACGCTCTAAGAAACCCATCACCAATTACAAATATTCTGCAAAATGTTCAACTGGACTAATAAACATGTTGTTTATGTTGGAGGCTTCAGTGGCATTGGCTATCAAGTCTGCCAAATGATGATGAAGAAACCAATTAAAGTGAGTCCAGTACCAAAGAAAAATATTATCTAATAAGAGAATAAATTAACATAAAAATTTATATTTAACAGTATTTAGTTGTTTGCGGTCGTAAGGAAAATGTTGAAATGCTTAAAAAACTTCAGACTCTTAATAGCTCAACAAAGGTCGTCTTTGTCCAAGTGAATATTGCGGATTATTCGAGTATTGTTAAGGCGGTGAAACAAGTTGTTGATCACGTTGGCCATGTCGATGTTTTGATAAACGGTGCTGGTGTTTTAGCAGATAAGGATATTGAAACAACAGTGGCTGTTAATTTGGTAAGTCCTTAAATTTCTTTTTTGTAAAAATGCATGAAAATCGTAAACAAGTTAAACGAAAAAATTAAACACATTTTATCTTTATGTAATTAACATTTGCACATTTTTTATAACATCTTAGACTGGCCTCATAAATACCACCCTTTTGTTCATGCCATTCATGGACAAAACTCAATCAGGTCATGGGGGTATTGTAGTGAACATCTCCTCTGTTTATGGCCTAGAAGCTGGGCCAGCTTTCAGCGTTTATTCTGCTGCCAAACATGGTGTAGTAGGATTTACCAAATCAATGGCGGTAAGATTTTATATTGAATATAAATAATAATAATAAATACGTTTCGTTTGATTTTTATAGCACGATCATTATTATAACAAAACTGGTGTGGCTTTCTTGTGCATATGCCCTGGCATGACTTCCACCGAATTGATGATGAATAAGCGTGACATGAATTGGATGAAATGGGTACCACATAATGAGGAAATGTGGAAAATGGTTATGGATACCAAAATGCAAACACCCGAACATTGTGCTGTAAACATGATGAAGGCTATTGAATTGGCCAAAAATGGTGGCGTTTACATCTGCAATGTTGATGGTATAAAAGAAATTACACCAACCGTTGGATTTTGATGTGCGATGAATAATTAGGATAAAAAAAGTATATAAATACAAAAAAAAAAAAAAAATCTTTAATAATACATTTTTGTATTAATTCGAATTTGTATTCTAAGTCAAATTACAGTTTATGAAGCCTCGTAATAGAAATATACAAACAAGCAAAATTGTGATAGTGCATAGAAAATATTCCTGGAAAATATTAAAGGAATAAGATTAAAGTATAAAAGCGTTTTTAATTGTAATTTTACTTAGAATACACACTCGAATTAATACAAAAATTAATAATAAAAATAAAAACTCAATATGAGAACTAAAATTCCCAGATTCTATTTGTTAAAAAAAATCTTTAAATTAACTTGTTACTCCTTGTGGAACAGAAATATTATATGCTTATTAAATAAATTAGATTTTTATTTAAAAAAAGTATGCATTCTATACATCAAAGTAAAACTACGAATTTCACGCCATTTAATGATTTTTTCATAAATTTCAAGTAACTTAAATTAAGAATTTCCATAAGAGAAAAGTTAATATTTTAATGAAATTTAACAAACAAAAAAATTGTTATTATATTAATTTGTTTCAAAGAAATAAATAATTTGTTATTTTTAAGTGCTGGTTCACACTGTTTAAGTCTTAGCCGTCAAGTCTTGAGATTTTAAAAGGGAGAGGAAAAGAAATGGCATTCTCTTTGGCCT
Source organism: Pollenia amentaria (assembly GCA_943735925.1). NCBI lineage: Eukaryota > Metazoa > Arthropoda > Insecta > Diptera > Polleniidae > Pollenia > Pollenia amentaria. The sequence continues at coordinate 195,263,205 of OX031009.1, read as the reverse complement.
TCTCTCCTGAAAACTTATGATTGACAGCTAAAACTTGAACAGTGTGAACCAGCATTAAGCAAACTACAACAACAAAAATGTATACTTCCTATATACAGTGGAGCATGCTTATAAGAAATTTGAAGGGACCCACACTGTGCTAGGCGTAAATTTTAACATGCTGGACCCCCTACTACTTAAACTGATTAGAGTACGCTGAATTCAATGGTGCTTGTCATTTATCGAAGTAAGTGCTCGTATTCGCGATCAAAAATTTTAAAGAAGCTGCAATTTTTTTACTGCACATAATACTAAAGTGGAGAAAAATCGGAATTCTGAAATACAATTTAAAAAAAACTTTTTGTTACATCTTTTAGCTAAAAATTGTATTAAAACTTTTTTTTTATTTTAAATTTTACAGATTTCATTAGGGTTTTTCTACCCACGTGAACAAACAAAAGATCGAGTCACGACTTTTTTATATTAATCTACGATATATACATATATAAATATGGGCATGTGCATATATACAAATATATATAATTTAAGGTGCCAACAGCTATATTTTCCATATTTGTTTTCAATACAAAAAGTGTTTTTGTTGGGTTTAATATAAGGAAGTGGTGCTGGAAAATTCCACTCAATTCATATCATTTGAGTACTCAATACTTTTAACTTTTGTATACCCTCCACCACTAGTGGTGAATGAGGGTATACTAAGTTTGTCATTCCGTGTGAAGCTTTTTTATTATACATCTAAGACCCCATAAAGTATATAAGTATATTCTGGCTCCATGACTAATTCTAAGTGGATTTAGCCATGTCCGTCTGTCTGTCCGTCTGTTGAAAACACGCTCACTTTCAAACAACGCAAACAAGAAGAATCAAAATGTGGAACCACCACCCTAAAAAAATTGATAATTTTGATACAAAAACTAACATAAATGGTAGCATAATTACGGAATGAAAAAAAATTTTGCACGAATTTACTCTATATAACTGCAAATCATACTGTTAAATTTCGTGAAGAATTTTAATATAAAGAATTTTCATATAAACCCTACTCGCGGAAAACAGTTTACTACGCCTAAAACCGTAATAAATAACGCTATCATACTTAAAATTGGTACGGTACAGTTTTGTAGGACTAGAAATAACACTGCTAAATTTCGTGCGGATCGGTCCATAATTCACCCTAGACCCCATATAAACCCTTCTCCCGGAAAACAGTTTAGTGCGCCTAAAACCGTAATTAATAATGCTATCATAATTAAATTCGGTACGGTACAGTTTTGTACGACTAAAAAACAAACTGTAAAATTTCGTGAAGATCGGTCCAAAATTAACCCTAGACCCCATATAAACCCTACTCCCGAAAACAGTTTAGTAAGCCTAACACCTCAGAGGATTCTTCAATATGCAGACTGGCGCATTTGGGCGAATGGTAATCCAAGAGTGATTGTCGAAAAACTAATGCACCAACAAAGAGTGACTGTTTGGTGCGGTTTATGGGCTGGCGGCATCATCGTGCCGTATTTTTTTCCAAAATTAGGACGGTCAGGCAGTAACTGTGAATGGTGTTCACTATCGTGAGATGATAACGAACTTTTTATGGCCCGAATCGGAAGATATGGATGTGGACGATATGCCGTTTCAACAGGATGGTGCCACTTGCCACACAGCTACCGAAACAATGGCTCTTTTGCGCGACAAATTTAATGGCCGTGTTGTCTCACTTCGTGGCGATGTTAATTGACCGCCAAGATCATATGATGTGACACCGTTGGACTTCTTTCTTTGGAGTTATTTGAAAGAAAAGGTGTACGCCGATAAACCAGCAACAATTCAAGAGCTAAAGGATGAGATAATTCGGCACATTAATGGCATAGATGATAACGAACCTTTTATGGCCAGAATTGGAAGATATGGATGTGGACAGTATATGGTTTCAAAAAATTTGTGTTTTTTGAAGAACTTAAGGGAAAAAGCGCATAGTCGAGCGCTTCAATAAGAGAGCTCTTATACAGCAGTAAATGATGACAAATAAAATATACAAAAAAGCTGCTATTTTAGTGCTGACAACGAAGAAGGTTTTAAAGCGAAAAAAAAATTAAAATCTATTATGGTTTACGAAAATGCTTAAAAAAGGCATTTAAATAAGTAAAATCAAAACATTTATGAACATGTTAATATCGTTAGCCCTTAAAAAGGCACTTGAGGACTGCTTGATTTGCATTTTTTTTATGATGTTAAAAGAAGCGCTTATTGTCAGCAGAAAATAGTCCTCCAAACCGGGAACACTCCATACAAAAATCAGGCATCCCATCAGCAGGTTTGAACCAATTTGAGGGATGAATTCATACTAGGAAAGGGCCTACATTTCTTACAGTTCTAAAACAATGCATAAACATTTTTATATATGCTTTTTTATCGCACTTGATCATAAAGAGGGTATTAACTCAAAATTAGAAAAACAATTTATAATTTACTGCCAGGACCACAATGTCGACCAGAAAATTTGTTTCGTTTGTTTATGTTGAAAACAAAAACAAACTAGTTTTTTATTATTGTTTTCAATATAAAAATGCGAAAGAAATGTCCTTGTCGACATTGTGGGCCTGGTAGTTAATATTAAAGTCATAAGAAAAAGAATTTTTAAGCCAGCCGTTTCATTACCAAAAAGTAGCCAAATGGTACGATATTTTTACAACGGGTATTTATTAGTATTACGTGTCGAGTTTTTCCAAAAAGTGAATAAATAAAAATGTTTATTTAATACCCTCTTTAAGATTAAGTGCGGTATGTTAGATACGCCTTTTATAAATTAAAGTAACGATACGTTATAATAATTTACAACTCGTTATATGCATATGTATATGTATTTGATTTGATAAAATGTAGATACTTTTTTTTCATTAAAAGATTTTATTTTTTGTGCTTAATTCCCTTTTTTATAATTGATAAAAATACTGAAATTTATTGTTGGAGGATAAGCTGTTCCTATGCACATTTCACTGGTTGCTTAGGCCAGATCATCAGGAAATGTTCTTCTAAATAATTCTAGAAAAGCCAAAGATATCAGCAAACAAGACTACAGAGGGAATGAGAATTATCTACACTCCAAACGTCTTGTTTGCAACGATATCAAAGCTTAAACAAAATACCAACAATAAAACAGTGAGTTTATCTTTTCTTACATTCCCCATTAATTAATAAGCTTATCCTCCATTAATAAATTGCAGTATTTTTATCAATTATAAATTAGGGAATTAAGCACAAAAAATAAAATCTTTTAATGAAAAAAATTATGCATTCTCAAAAGCAACTTTTTTGATAATATAAATACTTTTTATAAAAATGAAAACTGAAAAATAAGTGTACAGTCAAGACTTAAGTCTGTTCTTTTTTTGATATTTAGTGTTAAGACCTGTTTTACTTTAAAAGCATCTTTTAATTGTTAAATATAATAAATATCCATTAAAAATTCTAAACATGGCGGCCCAACATAGTAATTTTTTTGAAGCACGCCCGTCGTCGTGCTTGACTTACATGTATAAGCAAAATGTAAACAACTTTTGACATCGTTGAGAAAGAAACCAAATAAACATCTGGCTCCTTGCGCAAACGTTATGGATAGGCCTTGGGGCCTAATTGTGTTAAACGCAACACAACGCAAAAACAAAGTTAAAAATATTTTATAATTTTGTTGTTGCTTTCTACAGAAATTAATATTTAATTTTCACATTTCAAACGCTGCATAGCGTTGAAAATTTTAAAACCCCTTAAGCTTTCGAATTTCGGAAAAGTACTAAATTCATATTTGTAGTTATATATCCAATATAGAGGTTTAACTGTTTACTCCCCAAAAGGAGCGAATTTCAAAAAAGTACCAGAAACCTGCCCGCTTATTTTTTTAATGACCAACGATTAGTATTAATATTTTTTGTATCTCTTTTAGTTTTGGAGATAAGAGGCAAGCAAATTTACATGTTTTTACCCTTTTTTATCCCGTTAATATTTGAGTTTCCAAAAATCTTCTCTTAGTGGATCGACTTGGCGAGAGAACAACCTCCGGTCCAAATTTCAACTTTTTAGCTTCAGGCGTTTAGACTGTGCGATAATGAATATTTCAGTCATTTAGTTCGCAATGTTACCATTTTTTATATACATTAACACTATTTAGTCTATGAAAAATCTCGTTTCTTTAATGAGCGTTATTAAAATTTTAAAAATAACAAACGAGTTCTTAATTTTCTTCCGAAGACTTTCTTAAGAAACTATAAAAACACATTCAACTTAAAAACTATTTTTATTTCGTTTTAAGAATTTCTAGTTAAATATAATTATAAAAATTTAATTAATTTTAACATTCCAATTTCTTAAAAAAAATATATCAAAATGTAAAAAGCACTTTTGTAATATTTCGTGTGTGTGTGCGTGATTGTAAGATCTGGCAATGATCGTGTGTAATCGTGAGTCAAAAACCATTCACGTGCACAGATCTACTCACAAGTTGGCAACAAGAAATCAATTTTAAATGACGTAATAGATAATTATAATATGTTTTTTATGATATATGTATAAGTGTTGATAAGATCGACCATGGAACGCTTTATAAGTCCGATAGCCATTATATACCATAGCACTGTAATCGAATTTGACACTTTTTTTCTGTCAAGCGGGGCACCCAGCGGGTAAACCTGATTCTAGTGTGCTGCCGTTTTTTAGATTAGCTCTTGTTTTCGAGATAAACCGTTGTTCCGAAAATGGAGGAAGTTGCACAAAATACATTCGCGTAACTGAAATACACTAAGCCGTATTGAATAAACTAGAAAAAACCGAAATTCCGCAATATAATAACCTTTTTAAGCCTAAACTAAAAATAATTTTTTTTAGCACAATTTCGAATTTTTTTTAAACGGCATAAAAACTGGTTAATGCAGCTCTTCTGTTTTTTAGAAAACTAAGTTCCAAACAAATAAAACCGTAAATGATAAATATCTGTCAGGAACTTTTTTTTTCGCAAAAGATCAAACATTTTAATTACATTTATGAATTCCATAAAACGCCATATTTTTATTGGATTTGATTTTGTTATTTTGTACCCGGTTTAATTTTGTATTGATTACTTAAACCTATAGTACACGGCATGTAAAAAGACACATGCGCATGTGGTTCTGACGTAATTTTGACGTCAATGCAAGGCCACAATAAACATTGCGTGTTGTGTGATGACGTCAAAATTACGTCAGAACCACATGCGCATGTGTCTTTTTACATGCCGTGTACTATAGGCTTTAAGAAACAAGTGCCGCACTAAGTACCCAAATAGTTTACACTTTAACAAATCCAAAAAATTTCAACAAAACAAAAAAGAAGGCTTAAAAGTTTAATAGCCTATTTCTAATGTGCGAAAGAATTCTTTCTTTCGTATAACTACATTGAAAACAAATTTTTAGAATTTGTTTTTGTTTTCAATGTAGTTATTCGAACGAAAGAATTCTTTCGCACATCGGAAATAGGCTATAATTAATTACAACTTATTCACTTTTTGATTTGGTTTCAGTTTTATTTCAACTTTTCTTTTTTTAAATAATTTTTTCACAATTTGAATGATTTTTGTTTGTTTACTTTTGCTTGTTTAACTTTTGAAAAATGTTTTTCCGTTTTAGTAACTTTTCTTGTAAATACTCTCTCAATTTGTGTTCTCATAAAATGCAGTAAAGTTCAGTAAAAAAGTAAAAACTTTTGAGTTCTTGGGTTTTGGGTTAAATTTAAAATTGTATTCAAATACATTTTATTATCAGAGTTATTTAAATACACTTATATAACTAAAATTATGAAGTATGGTACGAGTAGCACTAGTAAATTAAAAGAAAAAAAAAAAAAAAATATTATAAAACAGCTTTTTAACTAAAGGCCCCAAACAAAATATGGATGAGGTCGCTTAAGTCAACTTAAGCAGCTGTGCGAATACATATAAAACATATGTGGCCAACTCTAATGTATTTACGAAACTGTTTGTTAAGATTCGTCAAACGTCATTTGCTTACCCTGCAGCCACACGATTAAGTTTTTCTTGATAGTGTTTTACATACATATGTAATAATTGCTCAAGCAATCAGAAGAGGAATCATTACGCAATTGATAGCTACTCATGACAATATGCGGTCCACACGCCGCAAATTTCATGGAGCAATCAAATTTGACGTTTGCCGCAATAATTATTGCTACGTGGAGACCCGTGGTAACGAAAAGTTAATTTAAAGTTCAACGGCAAATTCCGTAAAAACAAAAGAGTTTTCATTTGTAATCAAAAAAATAACCGACGACTTCCGTAAAAACAAATGAATTGTATATAATTCAGTTATATTATATAATGCAGGTTTTACTCGGATTTCTAAAAAATACCAGCCACCTGTCAGAAAGTTTTTTTTGTTTTACTTTTATTGTACTGACCACTTTGTTTACTTTCAATTATAAGACATGCAACAGCATGACCAATATGGTATTCGCAATTATTTTACTTTACAAATTTGATGTATTTAACTATATAATTCTAACAAATAGAATATGGGAATTTTCTACACAAAACAAGCAAATCGTTTTTTACTTTTACTTTTTGCCACATATCTATAGAAATGCATAAGCAAAGAAGACTTTTAGATGGAAATAACGTGCTGGTTCGTACTGTTCAAGTTTTAGCCGTTAAGTCTTGAGTTTTTAGGAGAGAGAGTAAAAGAAATGGCATTCTGTTTACCCTTCTTTCCTAAAAGCTCAAGAACTGACGGCTAAAACTTGAACAGTGCGAACCAGCACGTTATGTCCATCTAAAAGTCTTCTTTAATTTGCTTATGCATTTGACAGGCTTTTCGTTAATTTTTGACAGTACCTTAAGCTAATTTATGCATGTTAAGCAAAAAAGTTAACCAACACATTAAGCCCAGCAAAAGGCAATGGGATTAATTTGTTGATAAACTAATGTGAATTTTAGCTTTTTTTTTGCATAAGGTGGTTAAAGTGTATTTACTTTCAAGATACATCTAATTGTTATTGCTCTACCTGTTGTTTTTTGTATTGTTGTGATATTAACACCTTCTGGGCGTAAATACACAATGGAAACTTAAAAAAAGACTTTTAATAAGCAAAGCAGACTATTTAGGTGCTATTTAAAAAATTACTGCATTTAAATAGAACTTAAAGATACTTAATATTTAAATACGAAGTTACAAATTGGCTATTAGTCTATGAGTGCATCTTAACCAACCTTTGATTATTTTAGCCGATTCTAGTTCCGCACAATGGAAAATTATTTAAATAGAAAAAATTTCATGAATTTTTTTTAAAGATTTAAAAATTTTCTTAACTGAATTTTATTCAATTATTATACCCTCTAATTTTCTATAGCACTCACTTAAAAATATTTGCATAAAAATTCAAAAAATTTCTAAACGCAAGTAGGAGCGATTTACAAAATAAGTCCACATCCTACAAACAATTGAAAACCTTGATTGTGTCAATGATCTATTTGCACACTGTACTCATTCATTCATCTCTTTTATCATTGCGAATAAAACAAATTTGTAGCGACAAATTTTTTGTAATTGTTTACATAAAGTAAATTGTGCTAAAAGTAGATCATTGGCTTTCTTATTCGTCATATAAAACTCGTACACTCTTTTAACAGCTGGCCATAAGAACCTTATCAATAAATGCAAAATAGTGATGCCAAATGTGAAAAGTGAACAAAAATAGTTTATACTCTTAAAGTATTTTATTTTGTGCAAAAACAAAATATAATTAACTTTTTTTTTTTAAGTCTCTTAATGCAGGATAATAATATTTTTGAAAAGTCGCTTAAATTTTGATCGCTTGGTTTCAAAGTGTTGGCTCCCAATCTTATTTAATGCCTATATCCTTTATTTTCCGGTCATTTTGGCAGAAAAATCTACCGCACTAATCCTATTTCTTTAACACTCACGGATAATATTTTTTTTTATTACATTAGGGGATGTCCCGAAATAGAAAATACAAATAATCGTAGCTCTTTTATTAAATGTAAGAAGAACAAAATTCCATTACCGTTAGAATTCATAAATGAGCTACAATATTCTTTAGCCGTTTATTATTTTTATTTTTTATATATGGGAGATTTCATGTCAAGTGACACAACTTTTGAAATCGATGTCTTCCGATTTGGATGAAATTTGCACCAAGGTTAGTCCTATTAGATAGTAGTTTAGACACACATTTTGGCCAAACAGGTGTTTTTTCTAATCCATGTAACTTATTATCTTTTGGTGTTGGTAAAATTTGTCCCAAACAAATTAGATAGCTATTTCTTCAATCTTTCGAAAAAAAATTTTTTTTTGATTTATTTTACCATTTGTTAAAATTTTTTTTTTTTTTGGAATTTATAACTTTTTTTATTTTTTTAAGCGGGTACTTTTTTTTGCTCAAAAGAAAGCTTAGGTCTTTTCCTTTAGCTCTGGTCGCTTTTTGGTCCGCGAGTGGGTTATGTATAAAAAAAAATAATTTCTAAGTCAAGACGAGGATTTTTAAATTTTTAGCAATAAACAGAGAGGAGGTAAGACTGGGTATTTGAAAATTTGCAAAACTTAAACACTTCATTAGCTACAATAAATTAAGTGTAAAAATAGTTATGATATAAAAGGTAATAGTTATGATATGTGATTTAGACTTAATTTTTTAGATTATTTACCTTTTTGTTTTTATTATTATTATTTTATATTAATTTAATTATTATTACAAATAAATAAAAAAATTTTATTTGTCAACATCTCTATAGAAAAAAGTGATTTTATTCCTGGTATTAACATATTGTGTGTATTATAGTATCGAGGGTATGAAATGCTAGTTAGGTATGTTATATACCGTCGGAAAGGTTAATTTATCTAGTTTGCTCAGCATAAGTTTTATTTTTAAGATATTAGAAACACTATAGGAAAAAAATTCAAAATAGTGCATATGTTAAAAATTGCGATTGACTTAGATATTATTTTTTTTTATACATAACCCACTTAGAGGAACAAACCTAAGCTTTCTTTTGAGCAAAAAAAAAAAAAAAAAAAAATTAAAAAAAGTTTTAAATAATTTAAAAAAAAAATTTTAAAAAATTTAAAAAATAACAAAAAAAATTTTTTTTGAAATATTGAAGAAATAGCTATCTAATTTGTTTGGAACAAATTTTGCTAATACCAATAGATAATAAGTTACATGGGTGAGAAAGAACACCTGTGGCCAAAATGTTAAATTTTGACCCCCTCTAACTCAGAAACTTTTTGACCGATCTTGTTGAAAATTTTTGTCTAACCTTACAATAGGATTAACCTTGGTGCAAATTTCATCCCAATCGGAAGACATCGATTTTAAAAGTTGGGTCACTTGACATGAAATCCCCCATATGTATACCAAATTTCAGCTCCTTTGGTGATGGAACATTTTTTAAAGCAGCGAAAAAGAAAGATGGCGTTTCTTAATATCTTTATAACAATTTAAATATATAAAATTTGATATTTGCAAAAAAATTTAAAAATTTATAATCCTATGTTAGGTAGCTTTTAAATAATTTTCAAGAATAGATTTCGTCGCTATGTTGTGAATTTTTTATTAACGTAAGGTAATGCTGGCACCTTTGCGTTATATTATTTAAGATGTTCGTAAGGTTTTTTTTTCTTTTTGTTGTAAAATGTCTCTAATACAACTATTTCGCAAGTTCTAAAAATTTTAGAGAAAAGGAATCAACTAGTTTCGCATTTGGTTGCCGTTCCTTTCTGTAGAAAATATTTTGTAAATACTTTTTTATGTGAAAGGAATCAGATGTTTTTAAAAGTAAAAGATAATCTAATAATGAACTTTTTGTCGTGCCTTGTTATTTAATTGACTAAAATACAACACTTTTTAAAAAAATCTTTAATTCAAATAAATTTTTCTAGCTTTAAAAAAAAATTGCTATTTGTTTTATACTACAATAAACAAATGCATACGCAGTTTTCTATTGTTAGCAGATTTGTCAGAACAGAACGAAAAAGCGAAAACAAACCTGTTTGTGTGGTTTGTTGAACAGAAAAAACATCTGATTCATAATAGAAAAGAACGTTCAATATAGTTCTGCCAGTCTACATTTCAATAAGTAACAATCGAATTCCCAAGTTAATATCTCAAACAGAAATTTCTCTGGCAACTTTAATTGAATTGCTCTTATCAGTTTGTGGGATTCTTGCGAATTTATTTTTTCAACGCCAGCTGTCATAGTAAAAGTTTTTGCAATACAGTTTCAAAAACGCATTTATACTGGAAACAAGTCGATTGATCCATTAATCTGCGCAAAATGGATTTGGAAAATAAAAATGTAGTATATATGGGCGGTTTTGGTGGCATTGGTCAAAAGTGCGTCGAGGAGTTTTTAAAAAGAAGCATTAAAAATTTAGTTATTTTCGATTTGAATGTAAATTCAGACTTTTTGAAATATTTACAAGAAACATATAAATCTTGTAAAATTCATTATATACCAGTAGATGTTACAAAATCGGAAAGTATTGTAAATGCCTATAAAGAAGCTAATGAAATTTTGGATAATTTTGATGTAGTCGTCAATGGTTGTGGTCTGATGAATGATACGCATTTGGATTTGACTATAGATATTAATTTGGTAAGTACGAAAGAAGAAAATGTTAAGTAAGTTTAATAAAGAAAATTTTTTTTTATTAAAAAAATATAAAAAGCAAAGCATATAAATTAAAGTGATCTGCTTACGTATTTTTAATAAGATTTATGGTCAAACATACATATTTCAAGTTTAGAAAACGAATTTTTAAAATAGACTTACTCCCTTATTCATAAAAAAATTTTCAGATTTACTTTATAGATCGATTTTGAATATTTAGTCATATAAAAATATTTGGTAAAAAAACTTTAATTTTCGAAAATTAGGGATGGTAATTTGTATTATTACTTAAGTTTAAAATTGATAAAAATATTGGTCCTAGTTCAAACTTTCAGTGCACAATGAGTAATTAATCCATTTTTTTTCGCTAAAAATTAATAACATTTAGAATGAAAAAGGCGTATTGTGGAGTAATTAGAAAAAGTTTTGGGTAGATAAAAAAAAATATTAACCATAGTTCTTCTAATGTTCCAATTTTAACCAAATTTGCATTTAATTTTTTGTATTAACTTTTAAGCAGAGAATAAGTAAAAAGCGGTTTTATTCGTACATCAAATAAACGATTTTTTGACAAATGTTATTTCAATTCAGTTTTTATTATCCTTAAATAAAAAAATGCATTATTATGCACAGATACGGGAAGAAACAAAATTTTAAAATTTCATTATTCCTACTCAAATGTTATATCGTCGTGCAGAAATTATATTGACGTATATTCAAAAATTAAAAATTTAGATAAGTCTGTTTTCTGTGTTAAATTTAAAGGATCTATCATTCCGATCAATCCCCAAATCTTTATCGGTTATGGAACTATCTTCCTGGGGGGTTACTCTCTATTGTGATGCAAAAGCTGAATGCCAACTTGGTACTCTCTATTACTTCAGCAAATTTTTTTGAAAATGAATCAATAAAAATTAAAGATGGCACAGATTAACAGTAATAAACTGTCAAAATATGTTTAGAAATTTGAAATTAGAAAATTTAAATAAAATAAATAGTGGTGATTTGCGAAAAGAAATAAATTAAAAGATGAGAAAAGTATTAAAGAGTACCAATCAATAGATTTTGTACAATTTTCTTTCACATCGCAATAAAGAGCAGCCCCAGGAAAAACTACGGTCATTTACTAAAAAATCTCCTTCGATTTCAATTTTACTTTATTTCGATTTCTAGAACATGCCCGGTTATTTCCATTTTTCGCATACGATCAATTGGTGTAGCGAAAAATTCTCAACATGACTTACGATAAAATCGAAAACCTAATATATTTGACGTTATTACCTAAAATTTAATTTTTTCAAAATGTCTATGAAGTCTATATGTTCAGAATTTATCATAAGTTAGACCCACTTCCAAATATCGTATTAACACGAACAAATATTTTAACATTGGTATTTGAATAAATTTCGACATGAAAAACATTGACAAAAAATCTCTACATCACAAAAATTTTGTGGTGGTTATAAATTTCTTATAAATATTGCTTACGCCCAAAAATTCGTCAAAAGGGACTCTGATTTAAATGCTGACCTGATTAAATGCACACTTTTCAAATAGGACACACCCCTCTAATTCATTCTGTCTATATATAAATTTTGTCAGGTTAAACCGACTTTACTGTCGAAATGGTTTACAATTAAAATATAATCAATTTCATCTTGTTCTAGCGCGGCGTAATACAAAGTTCGATGATTGCTCTAAAATACATGGACAAATCGAAAGGTGGTCGTGGTGGTGTCATTGTGAATATTTCCTCTGTTGCGGGTATTTCAACTTCAGGCATGTTTGCCATTTATTCAGCTGCCAAACATGGTGTTACAGCGTTTACCAGAGCAATGGCGGTATAAAGAAGGCCATTTAAATAAAATTATATGTATTTATAAAAATTTTCTTTAATTTTGTTTTCTACAGAATCCTCTTTACTTTTACCACACACAAGTAAATTTTGTTACCATTTGCCCCGGCCTCACAGAAACTTCACTCTTAGAGTCCATTCAAGAGAAGACAACATTACCTGAATATGCCGGTCCCATGGTGCAAAGATTTGCCAATATTAAACGTCAAACTGCTGAAGTTTGTGCACAAAATTTAGTTAAAGCTGTGGAAATTAATAAGCTTGGTTCAATTTGGCTATTGGAAATAGGAGAAATGTCTGAAATAGAAATTCCCAATTTGTGGACACCAACATTGAATAGTAATTAATAAAAACAAAAATATATTATTTTTTTGTTTATTTAAAAGTATCTTAAGACTGTTACAGGAAACTTATAAATAATTATTTAATAAAATTTCAAGTTTAAAACACTGTTTGGTTAAAAATGTTGTTTATGTTTTGTAATTTCTAAAGAGTTGGAGCAAAAAGGAAATTAAAATTTTTAAACAAATATATTTTAAAAAAAAAACAAGTAAAAGTGCTTTATACACTGATAGAAAAAGCGTCATAACGCTGATGTATTTTGACATCAGTACCATGACAAGTGTCTTCGTTTTTGACCCCATGAGACTTTACATCATTGTAATGTAGATTTGTGCCTTTCCGCAACGACACAGGTTCATTAAACGATTCCCTAATAGGATCGGTGCGGACTTTTCAATAGTTCCTTATTTATCATTCCTCGTTCCGCAATTGCAATACGTCGGATCATCACAAGTGTTTCGTTCACTTATTTCTCTACACTCAGAATAAGGTTGCCGATTTTGTTGTATTTATAGGATAACATATAAATGATTTCGTTATTTAATCGATAACAAATGTAATCCAAAGCAATACTTTTTAGCAATATATCAACTGCTCACCACCAGCAACGACATGCAGGTACTCTTAGATTAAAACTGTTACACATTTACAAAAGTCTTAAACATTTAAAAAGAGTTATTATTTTTTAAAAATATTAAAAAAAAACATAACAATTCTTCCTTAGTTGTTACGACACAAAGCAAACGTTGACGTTTTTACGATGGACAGAGAAGTTTTCTTGGTCTCGTTCATTCATTGTTCAAAGTAAAAAACAGGAACGATGAACGAAAGGAACCACATAGTTCCTTTAATCTTTCGGATCGGTTGGAACGATTACACAAAAAGAACGATTTTGCCCAACTCTATTGTGATCAATTTCCCAAATTCAAATTACTTCATCAAGGGATTGACACATCGGCAGAAATGACGAATCGGATTCAGTCTAATAAAACATGTCATCAGGGCGAAGACTTAAGCCTATAGTACACGGAATGTAAAAAGCCACATGCGCATGTGGTTCTGACGTAATTTTGACGTCAATGCAAAGCCACAATAAACATTGCGTGTTGTGTGATGACGTCATAATTACGTCAGAACCACATACGCATGTGGCTTTTTACACATGCGTATGTGTAATTTGAAAAAAACAGAATATGGGATTTTTTGCTTCCTATTTTACTTTTTAAACATGAATATAATGTTAATAATACACAAAATGTGGCATCGAATTGATGTCACTGTAGTCATAATGCCGCATAAAATATGACAAAATTTAATGATAACGTTCGTCATTGGATTGATGTCACTTTTTGCCTTTTGTAATTTATGCCATTTGTAATAACTTTGATGCATTTTTCTATGAGTGTAGTATTAAAAAATTTATTTTTACACTTCTGAATTTTCTTAAGTTATTTTGGGCTCTAAAAGATCGCTGTTTTTCAATAATGAATATCTTATTAGGCTTTTGTTTATAAGCTCATCTAAAATCAGACCTTTATTATACCCTCCACACGACTAGTGGTGAATGAGGGTATACTAAGTTTGTCATTCCGTGTGAAACTTTTTTATCATACATCTAAGACCCCATAAATTGTATAAATTCTGGCTCCTTGAGTAATTCTAAGTCGATTTGGCCATATCCAAATGTCTCTCCGTCTGTTGAAAACACGCTCACTTTCGAAAACCGCAAAAGAATAGAATAAACTTGGTTTCAAATTACTTGTAGTTATCCTAAGCAGCTTAGGATTGAAATCCAGCAACATCGGCTCAGTAGGATCAGAATTATGAATCAAAATGTGGAACCACCACCCTAAAAAAATTGATAATTCTGATACAAAAACTAACATAAATGGTGAAATAATGCACAAAATGATATAACATTTTGCACGAATGCGAATCATACTGTTAAATTTCGTGAATATCGGTCCATAATTGACCATAGGCCCCATATAAACCCTACTCGCGGAACAGTTTAGTACGCATAAAACCGTAATAAATAACGCTATCATACTAAAATTTGATACGTCACAGTCTTATGGGACCAGAAAACACACTGTAAAATTTTTGGAAGATCGGTCCATAAATAATCCTAGACCCCATATAAACCCAAACATTTTTGAAGATCGGTCCATAATTTACACTGGGCCTCATATAAACCCTACTCCCGGAAAATCGTTTAATACGCCTAAGCCGTAATAAATAATGCTATCATAATAAAATTCGGTTCGTCACAGTTTTATAGGACGAGAAATCACACTGTAAAATTTTATGAAGATCGGTCCATAATTTACTCTAGGCCCTATATAAGCTCTACTCCCGGAAAACAGTTTAGTACGCCTTAAACCGTAATTAATAACGCCATCATAATAAATTGGTATAACACAGTTTTATATGACTTGAAATCACAGTGCCAAATTTCGTGAAGATCGGTCCATAATTTATCCTAGACCGCATATAAACCCTACTCTCGGAAAACAGTTTATTGCGCCTAAAACCAAATAAAGCCAATTTTGGGAAAATAATTAAATTCGCTTAAAACCATAACAGTCCAACTAAGATTCATATGGCCAGAAAAAATATCATGCAATTTTGTGAAATTCACTGTTAACGCTAAAACTAATTACACTGCAGTATTGAAATGTATTCTAATTTATTTTTGTAATGCCAGAAATCAGTCTTCAGAATTTTGGGATGATTGGTCCATTATTTACCATTACTGTTACGAATCATGATATTTTACTCAAGCTAGTTCAAAGTTCTAACAAGAAATGTATAAAACTTTCTTATTGTCGGTCAATAATTTAATATAGATCTAAACCGCAACCAATTTTAAAGAGCCCACTCCTGTCGGTGGAGGGTATCAAAGATTCGGCACAGCCGAATAGAACACTCTAACTTGTTTGTTTATAACATGGCCATTATTAAGCCGTTATCTGTAATTTTTACTACTTAGCCTAATGCATCAATAATATCAACAAATAATATAGGGACTTCGAAAAATTAAGTTTTGAGGGTAAAAATTTGAGGCAATCTTAGCCACTATGATCTTGCTGAATTTCAATTGCAAACCCTACTTCAACTACCTTAAAAACTGACGTCTTTAAATGAACTTCGCTGCTGATCCAGGATCATAATCGAACTTAAATGTTGCTAAGAAAATAATTAAAAAAAAAAAAAAAAAAATTAAAAAAGGGTAGTACATGCATTTGTATTTATAATTAAACTTGTTCGATTTTGAGAAAGTGTCAGAAACACATACATGGCACATGTAGTTGGGCAAAAACTTCCAATTTAAAACATACTATAACTATAAATGAAGGAAGGTGGCCCAAAAAAACTCTGGTACAAACAAAATTCGAAAGATTCTCTCTTTTCATTTAAAAGATTTTGCTTTAAAAAAAATTAAATTTAAAAAACTACATATTCCTGGTATCCTCGTATTGGTCTTAGACCCACCTTAAATTATACCGATCGACTCTGAATCACTAAATCCTTTCTGAGTAGATCTTACCTTGTGGGACAAGTAAAGGTCGCAATTTTGAAATTAATTTGATGAAATGGTACAAGCAATAGTACAAGATGGTACATAGCTTCTATTTGGCACAAGGACAAAGCCTACTGAAAATGGGGCGAATTGGTTCATAATTTCATATATCCCCCATACAAGCTGCTTTCCGGAATAGGGCCACTATCAAACCAATTTTGATGAAATTTAAAACACATAAGCTATAAATTTTTTTAAAAAATATGACCACGAGGGGGCCTCCCAGAAACAATCAAACCGATTTTAATGAAATTCAAAACATAGATAGATCCATATTTATATCAGTGCTGCCAATCCGTGTGTAATTTCTCCTGGCATGTGTAGCCCATATGTAGTTTGTTTCATGTGTAATCTGTATGTTATTTTACTTTGAGTTTGTTTTTTCAGTAATTTTGGACAGCCAAGTTTTTTTCTACGAACATTTTTTGAAGAAATAATGTTTTAAATAAACTGTCAAATGTAATAGTCATTTCCTTGACATTAATTATTTGCGCGAGTTAAACAAAGTGTACATTCTATGGATTTTAGAATTTACCAGGTAAATTCCTAATGTTTTATTAAAAAATAAATATTAGTGAAATTTGTTTTAAGAGTGCAATTTAAAATTGTTCCCATTAAATAGAACAATTTATAGCGAATTTTAAGAATTTATGTTGCTTAAGCTTAAACATAAACATTTTTGTACTGCTCTTCTGCCTACGTTATTGCTTACGTACGAGACGTGCCGTTAAAAATGTGCATCCATTTCTTTTTTACTTCAGGAAGTCGGTATGCTTTGTCTGTTTTTTTAGAACATAGCCATTTAATTGCAAACAAGGAATAGCAAAGGTGATGGAGGGCGAATTCATTCCATCAAAACTATTTTTTTTTGTTCTGTGTGTGTCATTTTGCTTCAAATGTGTAATTTCGAACACAGTTATGTGTGATTTCCGAATTATTCATTGGCAACACTTATTTATATGGCCACAAAAGCTATGCATTTCTTTTAATAAGATAGGACCAAGAGGGGAGATAGGGGGCAATTTCTGCCTCTCATAAACTATCGAGCTACATATTTAATGAAATTTAAAACATAGATATTTTCATATTCATATTTAAACATTAGCTATAAATTTTTCAAAACTAGATCCTAAATATAGTGTGGTGTAGGGTATAATATGGTCGGGCATGACCTATGCTTTCTTACTTGTTTTTGCTGCAGTTTATTTTAAAAATTTTTGTGCATATTTAAGCTCTCTCTAGTTATAACGCATTTCTTTAAATATTGTTATACGTTTGGCGCATATGCCAAAAAGTTGGTGTCAAAAAAGGCGACAAAGAAGGATTACATGAAGATTTCTCAAAATATATCCGATAGGTTTTTTTTTATATACACCACTGCTTCCGGCATTTGTTTTTGTAAATTTTTTTAAACTTTCATGAATGAAGTTAAAAGAAAATTGTATTGCATTACAAGTGAAATGTATTTTTTGGTGCCGCAAAACTAAATTTTTTTTTTAAAAAGTAGCTTTTGTGCTGCATACCTAAATATATTTATCGTGAATTGAGTAACTTGTTGTTTCGATGAAAGTTTCTATATTTACAAAAAGGATAATCACGATGGGTAGTGCAAACTATGCAAACGTTGCAAATATGTGCAAAAATACACAAATTTGCACAACACAACAACAAAATTTACTTATTTGCAGTTTGCTTAATTTTACATCGTTTGCATTAAAAAACCTTGAGCAAAAATAGTAGTGCATATTTGCCCAGTTGCAAATAACCGCAAACAACAACTTTTGACATACAAACCGCTATTTTCTTTTTATTTGTAAAAAAGAAAATTTTTATTAAATTATTTGTGATTGCTTAAGCGCACAAATAAAATAAAAGCTAAAATGCTTGTGCATAATTGTAAATAAAGATTTTCGACAACTTATGCTAGTGCTGCCAGAAGTTTTTCGGGTTTCCAGAATACATTTTAAGAAAAATAACACATTTGCACAAAAAATAAAAGTTGTACGCTCACGATCTACATATTATAAGATGCACTGCAAATTACAAAGTCCATATTTGTATAATGACCATCATAATTACCCTTAATATAATAAAAACTCAACATTGATAAATTTTTTTCTTTAATTTGGTTTTATTTTCCAAAAACAGTTCCATTTTTATATTTTTTATAAATTTTAGAAATTTTTACTATTTGTTTACACGTGCTTATTATTTTATAAAACAATTTTCAACAATTTTATTTTCTTGTTGTCATTTTATTTTGCTTTTGCAACAATAGAAAACAATAACAACACGCAATTTGTTTGTGTATAACATGATAAAGATGACAAAAACAATTGCTAAAAAAACGATTTCATGAAAAAAAACACAACTCTTCAAAGAAAAAAAAAAAAAAAAAATCAGTGTTGCGTAGAGCTATTGATCTAACCATGCTTTTCCTTCAATTACTTTTTTTCTTACGACAATGAAGCAAAGCAAGAGAGAAATTTAATTTGTAAGTTTTTGTATGCAGAATTTGGTGCAATCACCAAACAGTGGCGTGTAGAGCAAGGCAATACTGATAACACTTTAAAATAATTGGCACAGAGCAAAATGAATGTTTAATATCTCAGAAACCATAAAAAATTTCGCGAAACAGGTTTTGGATTCAGAAGGGGGGTATTCAAAATACCTAACGCAATTTTTTTTTAAATTGTCGGTAGGTCAAACCAAAAATTAGCTGACGATATGCTCAACGAATCCATAAATATAACGAAGTATATTTCGATCCCCTTCAAATTTTTTAATATTGAAGCTTCACTGTATTTTGACCGGGAAAACTGAATTGCGAATAGGTAAAGTTCGTCCTTGTGAAACTAAATTGTGTGATAATATTTTTCTCAGCCATTATTTACACGTAATCTTCGAAAATAATTTAAGTTATGTACGTTTACAAAAAAAAAAAAAAAACAAAATATAATCCGGCGCTTAAGTACAACAACCTTATACAACTAAGGGCCATTATTGCAACTTGACCTTATTTAAAAGCAGGATTTTGCGGACCGATATATGGCCTTGTATTATACAACAAAGTTATTTATCGGGCAGACATAATCCTACCTTTAACTAACGTCAAGTTGTAATAATGACCCTAGACAAATTGTTCGATCCTCTTCCGATTCGTTACATCAAAGTTTCCATGAGGAAGAATTAATAATTTTCTTAAGAAATTTTTTTCTTTATTTAAATTTAATTAAATAAATGTAAATTTGGTTAAAATTATTAAAATTTTATTAAAAAGAATGTAAATTTTATTTAAAAAAATGTTTGTCCGATATTTAAAACCATTTTTCCAAACTTTATTAAAAAAGCTTATAAATTATATGTAATTAACAAAAAATACTAACAAAATGTTAATGGAAATTTTGTAGCTAAATTAAAATTTAGTTGCAAAAAATGCCAAAATGGTCACACTGTATTTATACAAATGCACTTGTCCCTTATCTTTGTATGGAATTGTTAAATTGGAGTATTTACATATCCATACATACATATGCTATAAAATATTATGCTATAAAAATATTATTAATTTGTTTATCTCTTGCTTTAAATTTTTTATCTTTAAAAATTTACTGCCTGGTTTTGCAAAATAAAATAGAAATTTTCGCTTGGGAATTTATATTGAAATAACAACAAAAAAAACTCAAATTTCTTCTTGTTTTCAATATAAATTTCTAAACAAAAATGTATAAAGTCATTTCTAAAAATTTAAGGAATAGAACTATTACAAAAAAGCTTTATAAAATACATAACTTAAATTTAACTCATAGAATAAATTCGAAAAATAAAAAAATGTTTAAAAATGTTTATTTTAGTTTAAAAAACAGGCAGTTATTTTAATAAAAAAATTATTATAATAAAATAATAATTTTAACAAGTAGTCGTAGCGAAACAAACTTGTGATTTAAAGACGCATTTTAAAACAACTTTTCAAGAGTGTACCCTATTTAGAACCAATGGCCAGTCGTGTACCCGCTAGAACAAAATTATGTTATGAGGTTAAGATTCATGCAAAAGTTTTTTATGCCGAATATTGTTAAGATTTGTTTGCCTTAAAGGTACTGGTAGAAGTACATAAAACGCGTTAGTTCGTCGACGATTATCGTGCGTTTAAAATCTTTAGCGCGTGAAAAATGGCAAGTTACACAACGCGCGTTATAAAAGCCTTTTCTTTCAGCTGTTTTTTATTTGTTTATTACTTTTTTTTATAGAATTTTAAACTTCAGCTCTTTTTTTATACGATACTTATGTTTTATAAACTATTCAATAAGTTTTTGCTCCATGATTGACAAATATGTTAAATTATTATTTTTTGTTGTCAGATGTCAAAAATACACCACGCGTTAAAAAGTTCAAAGTTGACCAACTTTCAGACGCGAACGCGTCAAGAAGTTGTTTGTGTTACATGTTCTATGAAAAAATACTTGTTTAACTTTTTTTTGACAGAAGTCTACAGAGCGCGCGCGCACTAACGCGTGTTACGTATTTCTACCTTAAATGATTTAACAAGGAGGTTTATATGGGGCATATGGTTCATTTTGGACCTGCCAGAACAATATTTTGTCACGATATTTATGTCAATACCAACATTTATAAGGAATTCCTTATGGCAGAAAAAATAAAAATTGATTTCAATTAAAAAGTTTGGGATATTAATTAAAAAATTAATTAAATTTGCACCAGTAAACAAATTAATAGTAGCAAATTAAACGTTTTATTCACTTAATTTAACTTTTAAATCACTTGAGTAAACATCTAATTCACTTGATTACATTTTTAATTAAAACTCATTTTATTTTTGATTAATGCTTTAATTGGAGAACATTTTGTAGAATATGTAGAAATATGGAAAGATTTCAATAAAATTTGGCAATAACATAATTCTGGACTTAATTTAATCTAAATACCAACATAATAAGATGGTTTATGGGCACAAAGCCTCTATTCCGGATGGACAGGCAGCTAGCCAATCAGCAGAACCACGGCTGCCAGATTTGATTATTTATTGTCAGTTTGATGATTTTTTTGTACAAAAAAGAACTACTGACGATTGGACGATTTATACCCTAAATTTGACGATTTTTCAAATGAGATATTTTGTACAAACTTACAAAAGTTTTTGATATACATAATTCCTCATTTTATTTTAGCTTAGACACTTTCATTTATTTCATAAGTAGTAATTTTCCTTGTCTTAGATGTTTAAAAACAAAACAACGAATTTTAAGGGAAAACTATAAGTTAAAAATACAAATTAGCTAAACCTATAGAGTAGAGTTTGAGAATCAAGGACTTTAAAAGGGGATTACAAAAATATATACGTTTAAACATGTAAGATATCAGCCATGTTCTTGAAATCGAATATACAAAAGTGAAATTCAAATCAAATTAATTTTGAAAACAATCCTGTTTTAAAAGTTTATAAAAACGCTTTTATTTACTTCATAATTTGAGTTTTTATCTTTCCAAGAATAAAATATTGACTTAGAAAGTTTTTCATAACTCAATAAAGCCTATGTCTATTAAGTTAAGCTGGTGGGGCACAATAGAAAATTATAAGAAGAAGTATTCTTATGACGATGCATAATACCCCTAGGAGGTAGATCGGAGTAGTGTTTACTTTGTTTATAGTTTATTTTAATTTTGTTTTTTAATCTTGTTTTTGAGATATACCGTTATGTCGAAGCTCAAAAACAGTGTGTTTTATTGAATAAACTAAAAACACCGAAATTCGGCAATAAAATTACTTTTAAGCGAGGCTTACCTTTTTTCTAGTTTATTAAATAAACTAAACCGTTTTTGAGTTACGCGAATATACATTGTGCAACCTTCTCCATTTTCTAAATAACGGTATATCTAGAAAACAAGAGCTTAGCTTAAATAAGGGTAGCCCGCTTGACAGAAAACAAGTGTCAAATTATCAGTGCGAAAATCAAGTAAAAATATTCAAGTACTGGTGACAAAGTAAATAGGGAATCTGTACAGTTTTACCATTGAAATTTCATAGAGGAACGTATTCTCTTGCAGTGTAGCCAAATCATTACCATGAAAATGGCAACATTGGCTAAAATAAAATACACATTCTTCCAAATTTATTTTTAATGACTTTTAATTTGTTGGTGTTGTCTATAAGAATTAGTAGATTTTAGCCATATTTTTGAAAAGTTTCAAACAAAACCTCTTAGCCAGGCTTATATATATTTTTATGATCCCGTTCGATATATCACACACCTGTATATTTTTTGGCTTTTTTTACACTTTGCTTTGAAATTCTTCAACAAAAAGTTTAAATAATAATAATAATAATCTAATATTCAATTAGAGAAATACTTCAATTACTGGTACATTTACAATATTTAGGTCCTAATTGTGTAAAACGTAACGCAACGCCAAAAAAATTAAAAAAAAAATATGAATTTCTGTAGAAAGAAACAACAAAATTAAGAAATATTTTTGAATTTGGTTTTGCTTTCAAGGAAATTTTTGGCGTTGCGTTGCTTTTTACACAATTAGGCCCTTAAATTACACATTATAATAGTATATAAATTACATATTATTGAAATAACCGGTTTATTATACCAAAAATAACCGGTTTATTTGATATACGAAAAATGGGAATTTTAAAATAACAAGCTTGGACAAAACTAAAATAGCCGGTTAAGACTGGTCGAATAATAATTTTTCGATCTCACTAGGTACAACCAGGGCTGTGGAGTTGGAGTTGAAGAGTCGGAGTCGGAGTCGTAGTCGCTGTACCCACAAAAACTCGCGACTCCGATTCCAAATTTTTTCGGAATAAAAATTTTAAAAAACTTTATAATACTCGTATTCTGCAAAATAAATATTCCTTGAAATTGGCGATGCAATATTTGAAATACCAATTTGATATTTTTACAGAATCCATTTCTTGCTATATTTAACCATTTAAAAGGCACTGCATTAAAAACAAGTTAGATTGCTATATTCGGCTGTGCCGAATTTAAATAATTTCCCAGAGTGAGAATAATATTGGACATTATATGGTAATTAATGGAACGAACTTCACGAAATGTTATATTGTGATTTTAAGTCTTAAAAATCTTTGACGTTCCAAATTGTATTACAATAGCATTATATATTACGTTTGTTAACATACTAAACTGTTTTCCGAGAGTAGGTTTTATATGGGGCCTATGATAATTATGGACCAATATTCACTAAATTTGACAGTGGAATTTCTAGTCCTATAAAACTATAACGTAGCACATTTTAATATGATAGCAATATTTATTACGGGTTTGGACGTACAGTATGATTTCTAGTCATATAGAAGGAGTTTGTTAAAAATATTATACCATGCCGTGCATTATGCCACCTTTTATGTTAGTTTTGTTAACCAAATTGTAAATTTTTTAGTGTGGTGGTTTTACATTTTGATTCATAACTCTGATCCTACTCAACGAATTTTGCTGGATTTTAATCTCAAACTGCTTATGATAAATAGAAGCAATTTGACTCCAACATTGTTCTTTTCTTTTGAGTTTTTCAAAATGATCGTGTTTTCAACAAACGGACAGTCAGGCGGACATGGCTAAATCGACTTAGAATTACTCAAGGAGCCGGAATATATATATACTTAATGGGGTCTTAGATGCATAATAAAACAGGGTCACACGGAATGACAAACTTAGTATACCCTCATTCACCACTAGAGGTGGAGGTTATAAAAAGAGTTTAATTAGTGATGACATTAGGATACGAAAGACTAATTTTTCGTATCTTTTAATGACTTCAGGAACCATGTATAATCCTGACATTTTTCATACCTTTTGAATCTGTACGCAAAATATACAGAAATAAAATATAAAGCTTTCCGTCTCTGACAAAGTTTTTTTAAAGTTATCATTTCGTTAGTCTCAATTTACACGTTTAATCTTTTGATGCAGCCATTGTTGTGCATATACCTACGAATGAGAAAACAAAGCTTACTGCCCGAGTACAGGCATCTCCGTACCAACCCCTTTTCTTCTTGCTTCCCTCTCCTTAAAACACAAGAGTTAAGGCAAATTGCCATTTGCTTAAGCAAAGTGCGAAACTGATCGCACATTCCGTACGGAATCAAATGTTTTTTTATTTGGTTTTTGTTATTTTAAATACATTTGAGAGCCTTTTTGTAAATTTTTGACAGTAGGTTAAGCAAGGCTATGCATATTATGGTTGGGCCTTTAAGCATCAACAGATGAAATGTGTGAATGTAGACTTATGAATACTAAAAAACAGTCACAAATAAATACATACAAAAATAACTTGTATTTTGTTGTTAGGTTTTCTAAGTTCTTCTGTCGTCTGCTTATTCTTGTGTATGTGTGTTAAGATGACATTTTAGAAGAACTTTTTGGTATAATCGCCTTAGTATAAACGCCCCAATTCGTATATTAATTTTTACAAAAATGCATTTCTTTGATAACATCCAAAGATAGTTACATATAATTAATTTTAAAGTTTGCTTACTGTATTTTTAAAAATTAGGAATAATTTCTTTTCATAAGCTAATTTATTATATTCAAAATTTTTTAATTTTCGAATTTATTCTATGAGCTGAATTTCAAGATACAAGATAAATAGTCTGGTAGTGTTTAAAGTCATTCCTAAAAATTTAAGAAATAAAACTATTACAAAAAGCTTTATAAAATACATAACTGAAATTAAGCTCATAGAACAAATTCGAAAAATAAAAAATTTTGAATATAAAAATTAATTTATATGATATCATTTTCTTTACAATATTCATTAAATATGAAAGAGAAATGTTATGTTAATAAATGTTAAACGTTAAAAATGGGTTTTCAAATTTTTTTTAAAACGTATCTTTTTGCGAAAAATGTCTAAGTCTAGCGATTTACTGACTAAATTGACACTGTGCTATTGTACTACAAATTTAGAAAATAGACCGAGTTACTTACTCTTAAAGGCTACTTAACCTAGCATTTACACATGCCACTGCCAGTTCAAAAAACTAAACACAATCACAAGTTTTTACTAATACACCCACATTTTTCGCAATGGCAGCTCCAGTGGCAACAAAAATTGCATGCGAGTGGAAAATTGGCACTTGCATGCAACTAAATGTCAAAACGATTAGCAATGTTACCCTGTTAACCATATAATGCAAATTTACTGGATTATTGTCGAATTTTATTTAAAGTTTTAACTGTTAAATGAATTATTATCATTCATTTTTTGAAACACCCATTAAAAAAAAGCAAGTTTGTTAATTAGAGAGCATTAATTTTGCTAAAATAATGCTAATATAAATAAATGTAAACTATTTCCCCAAAACTAAAACTATGTGATGAAGACGGTAACTCCTTTTTGTTTTCTGGTACTTTTTTTTAATTTGAGAAGTAAACAAATTATCTCAAGTTGACGCTTCGACGACATTTTGAAAATGAACTGGCAGTGGCATGTGTAAACAGAAAAGCCAATGGCATGAGATTCGACTATTTCGAACACTTTTTCGTTGATAATATGTATAGAACAGTGGCATGCCACTACTTGCATGTGTAAAGGCAACGTAAGGCTAGTTTACACTATTATACTTTGTATTAATACATGTCAAATACTAAAGTTATATGTAAAGGTGTGATAGTGTGAATGCAACCTGTTATGAAAATGAAAATACAGTGGTTTCCCGATTTAACGAACAATTGATTGTCAGCCCTGTTCGTTAAATTGAAAAGTTCGTTAAATCCAGTACTAAAAAAATTTAATTGAGCAATCCTAAACTACTATCTCTTACTATAAGGAGATCTTCCTCTTCTCGTAAAAGTCTGGCCAATGGTATATCATCCTCTTCATCGAAGTGTTGGCCGTTTCTGTACAAAGTTTTATTCCAGCATTTTGATATTGATGTTTCTGAAACACTTTTCAACGCCAATGTGAGCATTAAAGAGGCTTCGTACAAGTTAAATTGTTTTAAAAACTTTATAATTTCGACTTCCCCTGATGTAATAATTTTAGACAAAAGGCGGTTTCTATAATGCAGCTTTACAAGACGGATTGCATTTTGGTCCATCGGTTGTATTAGAGGAGTAACATTTGGTGGCATATAAAGTACCCAAATCTTTCCATTACGTGTTTGTTCAACTAATTTATCTTCCGGTGGGTGGAGGAGCGTCATCCAAAATTAATAAAGCCTTTTGGGGTAAATTATTTATCAGAAACTAAAAAAATCAAACATAGATGGCAGTAGTACATAATTCATTGTAAACAAAATGAAATATATGTCTGGAGGTGTGTGTCAACTCTACAACAGTTTGCCTGACTGCTCCATCTATGTATTTAAATAAGTTTTACGAATTTTTTGTATATTATTTATATTTGTTCGTTACATCGAGTACCAAATTGGATTTTAATTCGCTATACACAGTACCTAAAGTAAAATGTTTGCCTGTTCGTTAAATCCCGAATTCGCTAAATCGAGAGTTCGTTAAATCGGGAAACCACTGTATTACGAAAAAAAAAATTATCACCCCATAAGACTTCATCGTGTTTTTTAAATTTGTCTAAGCAACAGTACTTTTCATTGATCAGAGCTGCATTTTTAAAAAGGCATGCTCATGTTTGATAGAGTGAATACAATCTGTAATCTTTAATTAACAACAACACCAAAACTTATTAGATTTCTATCTGACAAAGTTTTATGGAATACGTAAGACTTGTGTGATAGTATAAAGTACCTTAACCAATTATCTGCAAAAAAAATCACATGTCCGTTATCTCTGTGTGTATCTATTAAAATGGAGTACATACATATTTAAAAAAAATTATTATGCTTTCTTTTATCACTGCTTTAATTTTTTTTAAATTATTATAAGAACAAAATAAGTAACACATTTTTTTAAATAAAGCAATAAAATATTTAAAACAAAATGCAAATTGAAATTAACTGATAATATATTTTCAAACTCATTGTTTGATAAAAGAATTAGAGCAAAGGCGATAATTCGAATAAAGCAAATACTCGTAGAATAATCATGATTTAAGCCATGAGCAAAACGAATTTTATGATTTAAAGATAAGACTTATCACATGTTACCAGGGATGTTAATTATACGGCATAACCGTTTTGTACGGTAATTTAAAGCCCCAAACGGTTACAAGGTAATTTTGCTTAAATACGATAATATAAAAGAATTTGGGCTTTTGTTTTACATTTAATTACATATATATGTATGTATGTTTGTTTTATGATTTTATCTTTTGAGTGGTGAATTTTAATGGCTGGTTTTAAAAAAGGGATAAACATAGTATATAACTAGTATGCCGACTGGTGAGAACGTTCTCTTTTTTTTATAACTCTAATCACACATATAGGTTCTGTGTGAATTCAACACACTTAAGAACAACAAAAACAAAACAAAATTTGAATTTTTTTAATTTAAAATTTTTCACAATATAACACTTCATGTTTAATTTTATGACTTAAACACATAATTAATAATTTTTTTCAATACATTTTGCTAATTTGCTTTTACAAAATGTTTTTATTTTTCACAAACTAAAAATTTTTAAATAAATTTTTTTGACACTAAATTTTTTCTGTTGTTAATATTATTAAAGCCAGCAGAGTAGCATTTTGTGGTATAAAAATAATATTTGAAATCATTAATTATTTATATATTATCCGATATTGCAGAATAAAAATTTAGCAAACATGGCTTTTAAAAGTTTATAAATGCAGCCAGCATTCAATAAATTGAAAATTTATTGAACTAAGAAAATTTTATTTTGGAAAAAAAAATTGTTGCCACATTCTATACGATTTTATGCAACTATGTTTAGTGGTGGAAATAGTTTTATACACCAATACATTTGAAAAAAATCTTACTAATACAAACATAAAAATGTACCACTGACAGTTGAGTTATGTACCTGTCAAAGAGTCG
This sequence comes from Pollenia amentaria, assembly GCA_943735925.1. Lineage (NCBI taxonomy): Eukaryota > Metazoa > Arthropoda > Insecta > Diptera > Polleniidae > Pollenia > Pollenia amentaria. The sequence goes on along the minus strand of OX031009.1, from coordinate 195,234,793 downwards.
GCATACTAGTTGTATACTATGGGGATAAATATTATACCAAAAAAATTAGGAAGGTTATTAATGTTTTGGTAACACAGATTGTATATTATTGACTTTATTTTAAACTTTTTGTTTTATTTAAAAGCAACAATTTTTTAAATATACACAGAAAAATTATTTCTAAAATATTTTCCAACAAGCGCTTGTTTGAAAATTTTTTGAATTTCAACAATTTTTTTTTGCTGTTTCTAATAATATTTTTGTTTGATTTTTATTAAATAAAGATTAGTACTCTTATTAGTACTATACAACATTGTTTTGCGAAGTTCAACAAAAATACTGTTTTCCTTTTAATTGTCATAAAAAAAGTAAAACAATATTATTTTTATAATTTCCCAAATCAAAAAAATAAAAGAAACAAAACCACTTTACAAATACAAAATAAAAAATTATAAAAAATGATAAGCTGTTGCTTAAAATTCAGTGTGAAATAATATGAGCTGCACTTGTTTCGCACGGAAAATAAAAATTTTGCTAGAAACATTTCGAATGATTTTCGTATAATAAATAGAGTACAACTCTCTCAACATTTTTTCGTTTGTATTTCACAGAAATTTTTTATGTTGAGTTTTACAACGTTTCGCGCGAAATACTGAACAAAGTACCAGTCTTAAGCGGCCCATACACTTGCAAAATAATTGTTTGATTTTTCGTGTTGTACAATTATATCGCCAATGTGTATGTTATATATGTGGCACAACATATTGGCAACAATTAAAAGACTTTTGATTTTTATTGCACAACGAAAAAAAGTGCAATATACTGAGAAATTTGTTGGCAACATTGTTTAATGTTGTTTTTCCGTTAAAGAAATTTTTTGTGTTTTGAATATTTCAATTTTAATTCAAATTTATTTATTACAATAATTGCATAAAATTATACTTTAATTATAAAATACAAGAACATAAAAATTTTTATATTAAAACAAATATTTGGTTTCTACAGTGGAAAAACAATTTAAGTGAATATGTACCAAAAATTGGAAGAAAGAAAATTTCTTTTGGAGTGTATTGAACCGCATGAAACTGCCAGCGTTGTAGAATACAAAGTGCAAAGATTATTCCAATAGGAAAAACAAGAATCCACAATATGATAGTCTTCTTTTTAAATATAAAGAAAGATTACCTAAGGCCGACAAGACTGAATTAAAATTTTGTGGAAGACAAGACACTGCAAATTGATCCATATGTTTTAGTTACGCTTATATGTTATGTTTACTTTTTTATTGAATGCGCCATATTGCATAATATAGGGCAAAATGGAAATAATATGGCGGATAACGTATTCAATAATATTGCAAGTGTATTGGACGCTTTAAGCAACAAAAATATTGCTATTGGTTTCAAGTTTTAATAATTTTGTATGAAATAAGTAACGCTCTTTAAAGTGGTCGTTTTTTGCAATTTTTATCATTAGTGCGAAAATTTAATGTTTTTAGCTAAATAATTTAAAATAATTGAATATGGGAATTTTTGCATCTCATTTTACTTTTTCAACATAAAAATAATGTCATAGCATAGAATAGATGACGCATACAATATGACAATCGGCCTTATTGTGTAACACACAACCTGCATGCAAAGAAAAAACATGGTTGTGGTAAACATATTCTAAGAGCAACATATTATGGTAAGATTCATTATTGTAGTTAACATATTACGATTTTTAATGAATCATATTATGACCAAATATATTCGTAATATTACATCATAATATTTTCCCTTAATCCTAATTTGTTTTTAGTACATCAAATTATAATTTAATATAATCATATTATTATCATGTTAATCATAAGTTAAGAAGAAATCATATTATTATCATGTTAATCATAATAAGTTAAGAAGTAATCATATTATTATCATGTTCATCATAATAATATGCAGATTAAATCTAAAACCGAAAAATATTTTTAATACATATTTATGCTTATTTATTTAGTGGCAACCTTAATATCAGAGATATTTCACATCATAATATTATGCAACGTTAAACATAATATTTTTAATCTTTTTTTGTCGTTATTTATAAATTATTTTATAGAATTTTCATTCTTTTTCTCTTAAATAAAACAAAACAATGGTCAACATTTTTGCACCATTTTCAAACAATATTAAAATATTTTAGCATTGACTTTTTTTTTTGTGACACTACAATTTTTTTTAATGTGCCTACAA